>CM066035.1:111068683-121068683 GCA_033557465.1 Ichthyophis bannanicus | reverse complement strand
TATTCATATTAATTTGTCTATTGGTAGACATGGGTAATTTGGGATCTTTAAGCTGTGTCTGCTCCATACTCGAGGGCATTTGGGCTACTTTACTCTGTGAACTGTCTTTAAAATCATCTGTAGTACCTGAAGATTGGCGAATCGCCAATGTAATGCCATTTTTTAAAAAGGGTTCCGGGGTGATCCGGGAAACTACAGACCAGTGAGCCTGACGTCAGTACCGGGAAAAATTGTAGAAACCATCATAAAGAACAAAATTACTCATCATGTAGATAGTCATGGCCTAATGGGAGACAGCCAATATGGCTTTAGACAAGGAAGATCTTATCTTACTAATCTGTTTTTTTTTTAAGGTGTGAATAAGCAGGTAGACAAAGGTGAGTCGGTTGATATAGTGTATTTGGACTTTCAGAAAGCCTTTGACAAAGTCCCTCATCAGAGACTTTTGGCAAAACTAAAGAGTCATGGGATAGAAGGCAGTGTACTATTGTGGATCAGGAACTGGTTAAAGGAATGCAGAGGGTAGTGCTAAATGGCCAGTTTTCCCAGTGGAGAAAGGTGAATAGTGGTGTACCCCAGGGATCTGTGCTGGGTCCGCTGCTTTTTGACATATTCATAAATGACCTGGAAAAGGGAATAATGTTTGAGGTTATCAAATTTACAGATGACACAAAACTATTTAAAGTTGTTTAAACTATGGTTACACGATGCAAGGTTCCACATTAGGAACTATCACCCAGGAAAAAGATTTAGGTGTCATTGTGGATAACATGTTAAAACCCTCTGCCCAGTATGCAGCGGTGGCCAAGAGAGCAAATAGAATGCTAGGTATCATAAGGAAAGGAATGGAAAATAAAACAAAGGATATTATAATGCCTCTGTATCGTTCCATGGTGCTACCACACCTTGAATATTGTGTGCAATTCTGGTCGCTGTATCTTAAAAAGGATATAGTGTTAGAAAAGGTTCAGAGAAGAGCCACCAAAATGGTAAAGGGGATGGAAGGATACCTCTATGAAGAAAGGCTAAAAAGGTTAGGGCTCTTTAACCTGGAAAAGAGACGGCTGAGGGGAGATATGATAGAGGTCTATAAATTAATGAACGAAGTGGAACGGGTAAACGTAGATCGATTGTTTACGTTATCAGAATATAGGAAGACTAGGGGACATGCAATGAAGCTACAGGGTAAACTATTTAAGAATAATAAGAGAAAATATTTTTTCACTCAACATGTAATCAAACTCTGGAATTTGTTACCGGAGGATGTAGTAAAATCTGTTAGTGTAGCTGGGTTTAAAAAAGGTTTGGACAAGTTCCTGAAGGGAAAGGTCCATAAACCATTATTAAAAAGGGACCCAGGATATCGCTGCTTGACCCAGTACAAGCATTGTGGAACCTTTGTCTTTTGGGGAAACTGCTAGGTTCGTATGACTTAGTTTGGCCACTCTTCTTAACAGGATACTGGGCTCGATGGACCTTGGTCTGACCCAGTATGACATATCTTACGTTCTTATGATTACACATGCGACAAGCACAATGGACTTTGTCTTCTCAATGGACGCAAGCGAATGGGAGTCTGATACTAAATCCACAAAACTTCTCAACTGTTTAAGTCTGTTTAGTTGTGGTGTTTTTCGCGAAAGCTTCTTGTTGGATCACATTTTCCGATGCCTCCACCTTGATGCACTCTGATGACGGATGCTTCCAAGCTGGATTGGAGAGCACATCTGAATGACCTGACCACACAGGGGCTGGACACCACGGGTATCTGCCCTGCAGATCAACCTGCTAGAACTGCGGGCATGGACAAATGATCTTCAGGTTTTTCAACCCAACTTTCAGTGCAAACTGTTCTAGTTAGGACAGACAACCAAGTTGCCATGTTCTATGTGAACAAATGGGGGGAGAACAGGGTCCCATCCCCTCTCATTCAGACACTCACTGCATTCACCTCACAGTGGTATATCTCTCAGACGAACTCAATATCTGAGCAGACAGGCTAAGCCATATCCTTCATCCACATGAATGGACCTTGAATTGGGAGATGGCTGCTCGGATATTCCAAACCTGGGGAACCCCACTCAGATTTTTTTGCCACTCTGCACAACACGCAGCTTCCCCTCTTTTACTCCAGGGTTCCGTCTCTGCACCGAGAGGTCCCAGACACCTTCCTTCTCCAGTGGGGACAGAGACTGCTCTATGCCTTTCCTCCCATCCCCTTGATACCCAAGATGCTGTTCAGGCTGACAGGGGCTCGATGTTTCTCATAGCTTCCTTCCGGCCCCGTCAACCATGGTTTCCTCTGCTTCTTTGCCTTGCGCATATTCAGCCACTCAGCCTGGGATGTGCACCCAGCCTCCTTTCTCAGGATGATAGGATGCTCCTCCATCCTGATCTTCATTCCCTACGCCTGACAGCATAGCTGTTAAAGGGCTAGTGCTCGCCGACCTCGACCTACCACAGGCGGTCAAGGATGTCCTCGTTGCATCTCATAAGAATTTCATCAGGCGATCTTATGCTTTCAAATGGCATAGGTTTGCCCTCTGGTTCTCCCCACAGGACATTGACCCCTTTTCTTGCCTAGTGGAGTCGCTTCTACAATATCTCCTCCATTTATCCTTGACAGGTCTGAAAACTAATTTGCTGAGAGTTTACCTTAGTGCCATTTCAGCCTCTCACAGACCAGTGGAAGGACAGCCTGTTTCCTCACACCTCTTAGTGGCATGCATCATGCATGGTCTTCTGCTGTCCATGCCACGCATTTAGCTGCCTCCGGTGGCCTGAGATCTAAATGTGGTTCTGGAGAAGCTTTAGTTATCACTTCACTGATATTTGTATCTTGGAAGGTCATCTTCCTTATTGCCCTCACTTCAGCTTGCCACATCAGTGAGCTGCAAGCTCTAATAGTGGATCTCCCTGGAGTGGAGGAGTGGCCTAGTGGTTGGAGCAAGGTACTTCAGGCCGGAAGGTCGGGGGTTCAAATCCCACTAGAGGACAGCAACCTTTGGGCCGGAAAGACTGGGGTTTCTAGTCCCACAGGTGCTCCTTGTGGTCTTGGGCAAGCCACTTAACCCTCCATAGCCCATGTTCCCTGTAAATTAGTTATCTCCAAGTTATAATGCCCTGTTCAATGTAATTTCAGTTCGTTCAATGTAAACCGCACTGATGCAGAATAGCGCGGTATATAAGAGAATGTAAATAAAATGTAAATAAAATAAATATACTCTGTTTCACCATGTCAAGGTGGTTCTCTGTACCCATCCACACTTCTCCTGAAGGTGGTTTCCTCTTTCCATCTAAATCAGCTGGTAATTCTCCTGATTTTCTTTCCTAGAGCACATGCATCTCAGGCTGAGGCAGTGCTATACACCTTAGACTGCAAGCGAGCACTGGCCTGCTGCTGGAATAGAACTAAAGATCACAGAAAGTCTTCTCAGTTATTTATTTCCTTTGATCCCAATTACTTGGATCTACCTGTGACGAAAAATACTCCATCTATCTAGATGGCTAGCAGATTGCATTTCTTTTGCTTATGCACAAGTAAGGACTCTGGAGGTTTGTCACTGCTCATAATGTGCGGGCTATGGCAACCTCTGTAGTGAACTACTTGGATCTCCATTCATACTTTTGTTGCACATTACTGTCTGGACTGAGACTCCCTTCGGGACACTGCCTTTTGCCAAGCTGTACTCCAGCACCACTTTTGTTTTCTCTCTGTCCCGGACTTCTACAAGATACCAGACTATCATTGGGGGGGAGTATCGCCTCCTGAAATAGTCCAATGGCCCACAACTGTTCCAGACTCTTTTTAATAATTTAAATTTTTCTTTGGTACTGCACAAAACGTTTTACATCACTTTGTCTCATCATTCACAATAGGTTGTATACCATACATCTTACTACCATTAACAGTCCAAGTCTCTAACATCCATAACTGGCATACACCTTTATGTCAGCACTGTCTGCTGATTCATATTGTCCAACTTTTACCCAAATTACTATTCTTCCTCTTACATGACAGTATTTATTCCCCTTCTCGTACCTATACATTTTTTACCCTTTAATTCCCCTCTCTTCTCAACCCCATCCATTGGATCCCATAATATACACAACCTGATTTGCTGTCTCATTCCCTAAACTTTATTAGACTCATCCCATTAACCTGTTTTCCTCCTCTATCCTGTGTGTTTTATAAGAACATAAGATATGCCATACTGGGTCAGACCAAGGTCCATCAAGCCCAGTATTCTGTTTCCAACAGTGGCCAAACTAGGTCATATGTACCTAGCAGTTTCCCCAAGAGACACAAGTTCCACAATATGTAGTAATTTCACTCATTCTATAGATGTATGCCAGTCTGCTTAAAATTCTATCAGGGACTGGTTCCTTCTCTGATCTCCACCCCTTTGCAATTTCCATCCGTACTCCAATCATTAACATCTTCAACATATACACCAATTCACTCTTCATATCTCTCCACCCCCCCCCCCCATTCATTCAGTAACACTCCTGCAGGAGTAATAGGGCCTACCCAACCCACCATCTCAAGCCAAATCAGTCAACCATTGCCATGTATTCTGTAAATCTGGGCATGCCCACCACATATGCATATAATCCCCTCTCTCCCCACACCCCCCTCCAGCACTTCGAATCCTTGTATTTCCCAATTTTATACATGCGCATAGGTGTTAAGTACATTCGATACAGCATCTTATAGGTGTGCTCTTGGATTGCTGTCAATACCATTGGGATTTTTACCCCTTCAGATATTTTTTTCCATCTCTGATAGTCCCAATAACCTCCTAAGTCTTCCTCCCATGCCTACATATGCGTTCCTTGGTCCATTGGGCCACTCAGTGCTTTATACAGTCTAGAGATCAAACCTCTAGAGACATCTCCCGTCCTAAACATCTTTTCAAATTGCATCTCCTTATTACCTAAGCATGCCTTTATTTGTTCCCCCCCCCCAGAAGGGTGCTAACTGAAAGTATCCATACCAATCACTTGCCTCTATTTGAAATTCTTGCTGAAGCTCCGCAAAGGATCTTAATTGGCCCGCATCTGTTAATACCTGTCTCATATATTGTAGCCCCTTCTCATACCATTTTTGAAATATCTCAGAAGCTCCTCCTACCTTAAAGCTCTCACACTGTACTATCCTCTGTGCTCTTATGTCTCCTCCCAATTCGGTCAGTACCATATGCTTCTTATCCCATGTTCGGAGTGTACAGACTACGTATGGATTTCTGTCCTGACCCCTTCCTCTCATCCCCCTTTTTTGCCACATTAAGTCAGCGAGGCAGTGTGGTCTTAACGCCTGCTGTTATAATTTACTCCACTGGGGGCCCATTTTTCTCTAGCCTCCATCCCATTAATGCTCTCAATTGCGCCGCCTCATAGTACCTTGCTACTTCAGGAACTGCTAGGCCTCCTTCCTTTTTCTCTCTATACATTATCTTCCTTTGTACCCTTGGAGGTCTGCGTCTCCAGATAAAGGAAAAAATTCTTCTCCGCACCAGGTTTAACATTGTACTGGGGATTTCTATAGGCAGTGTCATAAACAGAAACAACAATCTAGGTAAAATATTCAACTTCACTATGGCAATTCTTCCCATCCATGAAAAAATAGATTTATCCCATCATATTAAGTCCATTAGTACTTTTTTTATTGTTGGGTCATAGTTAATCTTATACAGTTCAGAGCCCTCTGTGCTAATCTGAATTCCCAGACATCTCACACTTTTATTAGCCCACTTAAACGGGAAAGCGGTTCGCACCTTAGCTTCTTCCTGCGGGTCCAGCTGAATTTTTAGAACTTTTGTTTTCCCCATATTCATTTTATATCCAGATACCCTAATGTATTTCTGGATTTCTTGTACTAATGCGGGTATAGACTCCATAGGCTGCCCTCACGTATATACATAACATCATCCGCAAATAATGAGATTTTGTATCCCTCTTTTCCCATTTTTATATTATGTATTTCGTTATTCTGTCTAACACTTTCAGCTAGTGGTTCTATCACCATTGTGAACAACAATGGGGATATCGGGCAGCCCTGTCTTTTACCTCTACCCAATGTAAGTAGTTCTGAATATACCCCATTTACGATTATACGAGCTTTAGGTTCCCTATAGAGAGCTTCTATCCATTTCTGGAAGTTATCCCCTAACTCCATTTTCTGCATAACTGCAAACGTAGAGGCCCATTCTACTCTATCAAACGCTTTCAACAGCCATCATTATAGATGGTCTGGTCTTTATTTACTTGCCATATTAAGTTTAACAAATTGCATACACTATCACTAGCTTGTCTGCTCGGGATAAAGCCTGCTTGATCCTCCTGTATCAGTTGTGGGATGGATTTCTGCAACTGGGTCGCTAGTATTTTGGCTAATATCTTTGCATCCAAATTGATAAGAGATATGGGCCTATATGATTCACACTTCCCATGATCCTTTCCAGGTTTGGGTATTACTATAACCCCTGCTGCCTCCATGGAGCTCGGTAACTTTTCTCCTTTTAATACTGCATTAAAGACATCTCTCAATATTGGGCTGACTTCCTCACTAAATTTTTATAGAACCTAGCTGTAAAGCCGTCCAATCCTGGGGCCTTACCTTCTTTCAAGCTCTTAATAGCCTCTACTACTTTGCTTCCTTCAGTCTCTCTATTCATTCACTGCTGTTGCTCTGTATCTAATTGCTTCAATGTAATCTCTTCCATGTACTGTTCTATTTCCCCTCCCTCTCCCTGTTCCAATTTATAGAGTTTATGATGATAATCCCGAAATACTTGTTGTATTTGTTCAGTTGTTTTAACTCATCTACCCTGCTCATCTTTTATTCGTAGAATCTGCTGTTGCATCCTTCGTTTCGCGCCAACTATCTACCTGGCTTATTTTTCTGTACAAAAAATTAATGTCTGAGCTGATTTAGCTTAAATGACTCTTCCTTGTTATTTAATCTACCTAATTCTTCCTGTAGATTTCAAATACACTGCAACCTCCTCCTTCCACCTTTCTATTTATGCATTGTCTCTTCTTGCCTCAACTGGAATATTAGTTCACACTCCCTTTGTTCTTTTTGCCTCCTCCGCCTAGCTGCCATTGCTATACAGTGTCCCCTTACCACCGCTTTCAATCCATCCCACACCACTGCTGGTCCCACCTCTCAACTGCTATTATGGTGCATATACTCATTTATAGTAGTTTTAATGCAGTGTATCCCCTCTTTCTCTTCTATGAGGGATTCAGTCAACCTCCAGAAGCGCAGGCCAACCCCTCCCCCCCCCCTTTTACTTGGATATGCAATGAGACCTCCACCGGAGCTTGGTGTGGCCAACTTATGGGCCCTATATTCACTCGCTTTACCTGTTCTACTATCCTTCCATCAACCCATACCATATCTAATCTGCTGTATGTTTTGTGTAGGTGTGAGTAGTGTGTGTATTCTCTCTCTTTATCATGCATGTACCGCCAAATATCTACTGTACCCAATTTATGTAGTAATTTCCCTAACTTCTTGCTCACTCCCTTTGTGCTTTGCCTATTACCCCCCATGGAATCTATTCTGGGGTTTAGGGTACCCTAATATCACTGGATTTTGCATATGCGCTTCCACCACTTCATATAGCTTTCCATAGAACCTCCCTTGCTGTGTATTCAGCGCATATACACTCCCTACCACTATTTATTTATTTTATTTATTTATTTACATTCTCTTATATACCGCGCTATTCTGCATCAGTGCGGTTTACATTGAACAAACTGAAATTACATTGAATAGGGCATTATAACTTGGAGATAACTATTTTACAGGGAACATGGGCTATGGAGGGTTAAGTGGCTTGCCCAAGACCACAAGGAGCACCTGTGGGACTAGAAACCCCAGTCCTTCCGGCCCAAGGTTGCTGTCCTCTAGTGGGATTTGAACCCCCGACCTTCCGGCCTGAAGTACCTTGCCCCAACCACTAGGCCACTCCTCCACTCCACCTTGGGCTGGAAGGACTGGGGTTTCTAGACCCACAGGTGCTCCTTGTGGTCTTGGGCAAGCCACTTAACCCTCCAAAGCCCATGTTCCCTGTAAAATAGTTATCTCCAAGTTATAATGCCCTGTTCAATGTAAGTTCAGTTTGTTCAATGTAAACCGCACTGATGCAGAATAGAGCGGTATATAAGAGAATGTAAATAAATAAAATAAATAAATCCTATTTCCTCCCATCCTGTTATAGCAAGATTTATGAGAGGCCTTCTGCTAACTAAGCCTCCCATTAGGCCACCACCTGTGGCATGGGACTTAAACTTGGTTCTTGGTCAGCTCATGAAGCCACCTTTCGAACCCTTAGCTACTACCTCATTGAAATTCCTTTCTTGGAAGGTTATCTTTCTCATTGCAATCACATCAGCACTGTCGCATCAGTGAGTTGCAAGCACTAGTGGCTGATCCACCTTATACAAGGTTCCATCATGACAAGGTAGTCCTTAGGACTCATCCACACTTTATGCCAAAGGTGGTCTTGCCTTTTCATATAAAACCAAGCGGTCTACCTACCTGTTTTCTTTCCAAGGCCTCATGCATCAAATGCAGAAAGGAATCTTCATACTTTGGACTATAAAAGAGCTCTAGCCTTTTACTTACAAAGAACACAGCAACATAGAAAATCCTCTCAACTCTTTGTTGCTTTTGATCCTTCTCATTTGGGATTTCCATTCTCCAAGAGAACACTGTCAAACTGGATTGCTCAGTGTATTTCCTTTGCCTATCAGAGTAAGAATCTTCCTCTGGAGGGCCATGTCACAGCTCACAATGTGAGAGCCATGACAGCTTCAATGGCTCATCTACACTCTGTGTCTATCGACGACATCTGTCGAGCAGCCACCTGGGCCTCCGTTCATACCTTCACAGCCCATTACTGCTTGGACAAGGACTCCCGCTGGGGATTACTTGTTTGGTCAGGCTGTTCTCCAACACCTGTTCCATACCTAATCACTCCTACCCACTGTCCCTGGTAGGATGCCAGAGATCCATGGGAGGAAGTGGAGCCCTTTCACAGGGACTCACAACTTCTGGGGTCTCTCCCTGGCACCTAAAGCTAGGGAGTCCCCATATGTGAAGACTACCTTCCTGCTTGTTCCTGGAGATAGCATAGTTACTCACCTGTAACAGGTGATCTCCGGGAACAGCAGGAATTTAGTCTTCACAACCCACCCACCTCCCCTAGGAGTTGTATCTCTCTCTCTCTTTTTCTTTCCTTTCCCTCTTTCTCTCTTTGTCTCAGCTTTAAAACTCAGCTGGAGAGAGGCAGTTGGGAAAGGCAGGAAGGCAGCACGCAGGCGCTGTGGGATGCTCCCAAAAGCTTTCTAATTGTACGCTGGGGTGCGTTCCCGCGCAGGCTCTGTCGGTACCGACGATACCCATATGTGAAGACTAAATTCCTGTTGTTCCCGGAGATCACCTGTGACAGGTGAGTAACTATGCTTTCTTGTCCGGTTACAAACCGAATGTCGCTAATAGAGTAGATCTATCTGTAGTCACTTACAAGATATTCTCTAAGAAACCAGTCAGATTTCAAGTATCTGATGTAGCTCTCTTGCACCTCTGTGGTTGAACTCGCTGGTCTTTTGCTAGAGAATAATTATTGTACCCAGGAAAATGGCGGGCCATGCTTCTACATCCCGTCTTCATACCTCCAGTAAATCTTTTCCATATATTCCCTGGGGATGGAAAAGGTGATTTGGGAAGGATCAAAAACCTCAGGACCCGCATGGTCCATCTAGTCTGCCCAATAAGGTGCCAGAATTGGAGTTCGTGCTGCTCCAGGCAGGTTACCCTTCTCCATTTAGAAGTTATTTACATTTGATTTCATCCTTTTGCAATGTAGTGATTCTCTGTGTCTGTCCCATGCCTTTTTGAATTCAGTCACTGTTTTTCTGCCACCACCTGTTTCGGGAGGGCATTCCAGGCATCCACCACTCTTTCCATGAAAACATATTTCCTGATGTTGCATTTAAATTTATTTCCTGCACCTTCATTTCATGTCCTCTAGTTCTACAGCTTCCCCCATCTTTGAAACAGGTTTGTTTGTTTGTTCATTTATATCCTTTAAGTATTAAAACATCTTTCTCATATTCCTTCTGGTGCAGGCCCCAAATCATCTTGGTCGCCTTCTTCTGAACCACTTCATTTCTTTATATCCTTTGTGAAGTATATTCTCCAAAAGAGAACACAGTACTCTTAAGTGAGGCCTCACCTATCTTTCTGTGTTTCTATGCCCTGTACAGGGGCACTAATGCTTCCTTCTGCTGCTTATTCCTCTCTGTATACAGCTTAATACCCTTCTGTCTTTGACCACTGCCTCATCAACCGTTTTGCCACCTTGAGATCCTCGGATGCTATAACCCCAAGGTCCCTTTCTTAGTCCTTACACACCAGCCTCTCGTCCCCAATCACGTACAGTTCCTTTGGGTTTCTGTATCCCAAGTGCATCATTCTGCACTTTTTTGCATTAAATCTCAATTACCAAGCATTTGACCATTCATCTAATTTTTGTAGATCTTTTCTCATGTTGTCTACTCCCTCCGAAGTGTCCACTCTATTGTATATCTTCATATCATCTGCAAAAAGGTAAACTTTACCTTTTAACTCTGGCAATATCGCCCACAAAAACATTGAACAGTAGCAGTCTCAGGACTGATCTCTGAGGCACTCCACTATGCACTCTCCTTTCTTCAGAGAGTTCTCTTCACCGCTACCCTCTGTAGTTTGTCAATCAACCAGTTCTTGATCCAATTCATCACCTTGGGATCCATCCCAGGCTGCTCAGTTTATTCACAAGCCTCCTATGAGGAACAGTATCTGAGGCTTTTCTGAAATCTAAGTAGACCACATTCATTGCATGCCCTTGATCTAGTTCTCTGGTCACCCAGTCAAAGAAATCTGATTTGTTTGGCACAATCTTCCCATGGAAAATTCATGTTGCCTTGGATCTTGCAACCCGTTGACTTTCAGAAAAACCACTATCCTTTCTTTAAGCAGCATCTCCATATTTTTCCCACCACTGAGGTAAGACTTACCGGCTTGTAGTTGCCATCACTTCTCTGTTGCCACATTTATGAAGGGGGATCACATCAGCCCTTCTCCAATCCTGCAGCACCTCTCCAGTGTCCAGGGATCTTTTAAACGCATCATTTAAAAACCTCTCTGAGCTCCTTCAGGATGTATCTGATCTGGTCCCATGGCCTTGTCCAGTTTGTTTCTCCAGCTGTTCACAGACAATGGTGCTAAATCTGTTCTTTTCCCGTTGTTACCTTTGTCAGTCACACATGGCCCTTCTACAGGATTTTCTTTTGTGAACACAAAGCAGAAGTATTTGTTTATCAATTACTTCTTTCCCTTATGGCTTTCCACAAATCTGTCCTCGGCATCTTTGAGTCTTGCAGTTCCACCTCTCGCCTTCATCCTTTCCCCAATATACCTGAAAAGTCTTGACACCTCTCTTCACATCTGTAGCTGTTTTTTCTTCCATATATGCTTTTGCCATCCTGTTTTCTCCTCTTGCCTCTTTTTAGCTTAATCTAGTATTCTTTTCTGTATTCCTCTTTGTGTGATTCTCTGAAAATTGTCAACGTTGCCATTTTTTACTTTATTTTTGCAGCCACTTCTTTGGAGAACCATATCTGTTTCCTTTTCTTCCTTACATACTGATCTGTTACCCTTGTTAAGGCCTCTTTCAATTTAGCCCACTTACTTTCCACTTCCCTTATCTCCTCCAAACTGTCAGCACAGGTACTTTCCTAATATGATGTCTTCTTTTCTTTACTTAGAGCATTAACATCTTCCAGCTGTTCCAGAGCCCCCAACCTGGTAGTGTGTTAACCAATGACCAGGTCCTGACCAGGAGGATTCCATGGGGCTTGTGCTAACCAGAAAATCTGAAAGTCTGGATTATATTCAAAGTTACTATCAGAGGGTTATTTTTACTGATTGGTATTTTGGAGCCAGGAATATAGGGTAGTCACCTCAGCACTGAAAAGTCTGGCATTCTGTGTGATTCAGCATCCATACCCTGCCAGTGATTAAATAAGTGTTTGATGTTAGGTTTTAGTATTTTATATCCTTAATACATATGCTGAAACATGGCCATGTCAGGTTCATAAATCATGTCAATTTTTGTATATAATAATGTTGCTTTAGTTTTTTTCTTTTTAACTTTTTGGTTTTATGTTAGGGTCTGCTTCTGTTTTTGTGGTTCTTTGTTTGTCTTTTCCATTTGTAGAAACATGACAGGTCATAATGGGTGGATTTTTGTTGTTTTTATTTAAGGGTTTACGCCATCCCTAGCTGCTCATCCACAGACCTCATCTGGCCTTAATGTTGATTTTGATTCAGTTTTTGGAAACAAGTCTCCTCCTAATGTTATCACGGATTCTAGTGGTAAGAACAAAACCTGTCTAATTTGAAGTTAAATATATACATGTATGTTTATGTATTCCTCTGACAAATGGATATTCTCTGATAATCAAAGTAGACTGTGTCATCTGACAACAGCTGGAAATTAGTTCTTGCAGAGCACAGAAAAAAACAGGTGTTTCAGAGCATGTTTGAGAGTTCCCATGTAGCCACAGCCTTTAAGAACTCCTTCAGTCTATTTTTGTCCAGATATGGTTTTCTGGTGCACTCATTTTTTCAGTTTGGTTGCTAGAGGAGCAGTTTCTTCCATTTATTGTATTTTGCAGCATGAATGACTTCCATTGGCCCTCCTGCTCCTAAAAATAAAAAATTTATGTTAGACTTGGCCATTTCCTTTTTCCTCACAGTTGTCACTGTCAGTGGGTTCAAACAGTGTGCCTATGGATAGAAAATGTCCAGCATGGACGCCCATGCCACCTGCTATAGATGCCTTGGACCCCAGACCATAATGTTACAAATTGCTCCCATTGTTGTACGGATTTCTGCAAGGGAACTGGCTTTGCACGACTTTCAAGATTAAATTGCTGTGATCTTCCTCATCAGATGTCATTGTGGTGAAGTGTAAGTTTAAGCATAAAGGAGAGAAAAGCAGTTCCAACAGCTTCAAAACGTGATATCCCTCTGATGGATGGTGAAAGTAGAGACCATTCTGCCCTGATTAGTGAATTCTCCTTCAAAGGAATTGCATTAATGTAGGTAACCTTAGCAGGCAAGAAAAGGAGGCTTGATCTTGCGGTGCCAGTTTTACATATCTTAGAGCATGGGTCTCTGGTACAAAGAAACAGCTGCTTAATCATAAGCGTCCAGGTGCAGGATCAGCCTTTATGCTGCACACTGGGTTCATAGCTGTTAGACTGCTTGGTGCCAAAAACAGGATCAGTGCAGGTGAAACCCTTTGGGTAGAACCCTCCTCAGCACGGACACATTTTCTTACAAATCACTCTGTACCATCAACATTGACATTAGGTCTTCCATATCATCCATTTTGAGAGCTGGCCCCACCAGATATCAGCAAGTAAGAATCTGGGGTTGGTAAGAGTTTACTGCTAGGTGGAAATAAATCTTGCACAAAAGCAGGCGATGCCTATACTGGAGGCCCTGCAGCTCCTAACCTCTACACATGAAAAGTGATTTGGCCTGCCATTTAGCAGTTCAGAGGCTTCAAGATGTAGTCTTGCCCCCTCCTTAGGTTCCCTTACCTCCAAGCAGAACAGTCCACCATGAGCCACCCTTGCTTCTCTTGCTGATGCAAGCAGAGAGCAAGAGGAATATTAAAGCTCATGTTCCCAGATTTGGGGTTATTCCTGGCAGCAGTCCTGAGCGGTCAGACAGAAGTCAGGGGGTTGCAAGCAGACCCTTCTCCTACTCAACCAAGAAACACTTTACCACTAGATGATTTAGCATACCCAAGATTGAGCAAGAAAATGGCAAGAGAGATTCCCTTTCTATTACAAGATGAGAAGGAACCTAGAGCAGATATACTCAGTCTACTATCTTACAAAGATGCCTCAAAGGAGTCCATCTCTCAAAACGCTTCAGTTATGCATATGGCAGGATTCTGGTGCTGTGTGCCAGAAGCAAGGCAGTTGGGCTTAAAGTTCTAGGTCCACTTCTATCCTGGGTTTGATGTTGTCTTAATTGACACTGTTTAGTAGCAGTAGATTCATCTTTTAAAAAGGTGAAATGATCCAAGGATTACTCCATTGTCCCACTGGGAAAAGATCCCAAGACTATGGGCCACCTTGTAAAAAGGTTTTTAAAGGTCCATTCTAACCATGAGAATAACAATGCATTAGCTGTATGTAGTGTGCAGTATATACAGTGATGCAGATGATGGCCATTCCTCAGGTAAGAAAACAGATTCAAAAGCAGATAGCCATGCCACTCTATTTAAGGGTACATCTTATCAGTTTAGCTTATAAGGCTTTCGCCTTTGTAACAAGAATCCTCGGTGGTTGAAGGCTTAGGATTCTGGGAGGATGTTCATGACAAGCTGGCAAGTGTTTCATACCTAGGTGAGACTCTGTTTTGGGGGGGGGGGGGAGAGGGGTAGAGTGAAGTGAAGGAAATGGTAAATGTCACCAAGAATTACTGCATACCAGATGCTCTCATCTGCAGTGGAGCAGTTCTTTGCCAGGAAACAGTCTTCCCCTGTACAAGCAAGATAAATCCTTAAATTTGAATGATGTCACCAATGGAGTCCACATTAGAGCTCCCTCAGCTGCTTTTCCAGAAGCTTTTTAGAAAGTTCTCTGCAGCCCCTCCCAGGCTCAGGGCCAACCAGAAGAGGACTTTCCATTTAAATTTAAAGCGCCTCTAAGCGCTTGGAGTTGTGCAGCACCGCCGCCAAGAAGATCGTCTGCTCCCTGATTGCCGGTGAGTGGGGGAACAAGAAGAGCAGCCCCTCCCAGCTCCCAGGCTCGGGGCCATCCAGAAGAGGACTTTCCATTTAAATTTAAAGTGCCCCTAGGCGCGCCTGTGCCTGGTGGACCTCGCTAGAGAGCCCTTTGGCATGGCTCTTAGGCATGGTTCTCAGGCAATCTTGACAAAAGCATAATTTTCAGGCAATGTACAATCTACTCATTGTAAGTTTGTTTTATATTGATATTATCTAGATATTCCTTACTTAAGTTGCCTTAGTATTCATGGTCTACTGGATCCTTCTGATATTTAGCATTGAAACATCTAACCACATTTTATAGCACTGAATAGAAGCTATTACAGTGTATTATCATATTGTTGCTATCTATTTTTCTCTGCTTACACCTGTGCCAACTAGCCACTCTTCTGCTTACTACTCCTCCATAAAGAAATTCCTCCCTCCCTTCACAATGCCTCTTCTAATTCCCTACAGCATTTTTCTTTTTTTGCCTGGCCCTATCCATCATATCTGAAGGATTCTTTTCCTACCATCATGGCCTAATCCCCACACTACAGGGCTATGGCCGTAACAGAGAAGATTACATTTCAACTCAATGAGACCACAACGGCAGTCAAGGCAGCAATTCATCATTCATATCTTATGCCAGCCTCCTGGTAAACTCCTTAAGCGAAAGCCTTCGGATGATAAAGCCCTAAAATGCATGCTTATAAACGCAAGATTGATCTGGAATATATGGCCAATCATTGGTGACTATGTTGACAACCATAAACTAGACCTGATCCTCATCACTGAATCATGGCTCACAGACCCTGATTCAGTCCTTACCAATCAACTAAAGCTCCCCAACTATGATCTTTACATCTGTCCAAGAACTAACAGAAGAGGGGGGTGGTACCGTGATATTGGCCAGATCTGACCTGCAATTCCATCTCATTAACTCCCTCAACTCTTCTAATCTCGACTCAATCATTTTTGCTAATAAACAAGTAGCAATAGCACTGATCTATTGGGCCCTAGCCAAGTGTGCGGATGACCTTTCCATACCTCTGGATATGGTCTGTAATCATTCATCGAACTCAATACCTCTCTGGATCATGGGAGACTTCAACCTGCCAGCTTTATCAAGCAAAACCTCCTCAGCTTTTCTAGACGCAATGTCTGCTCTTAAATATGATCAGCTAATACATACCCCTACCCACTCTAGAGGAAATACCTTGGACCTTATCTTTGCTCCCTCACTCTCATATGTCTCCAACTTCTCCTTCCAGCCTCAAATCCTTCCTATCCCTTGGTCAGACCATAAAGCCATTATGCCATCTTCAAAGCGCCCCGGTCGGGGTAGAGCACAGGGGGAGCATCGGTTTCCCGCTCCTGCACTCCAGCCCAATCGGGGTTGTGGGAGGTCACAGCGGCCTCTATAAAGGGTGCCGCCGGCAAGCGCACCCGCGCCTTGCGGGCCCGCGCCTGAGGGCCTCGCCAGAGGGCCCTTTGGCGTGGACCTTAGGCAGTGGCACGTCAGCAACTCCACGAGCGAAGCCAGAACTCTCACCTGCAATAGAAGCATCTCCCGCGTCAGGAAAGTATCAGAATAATAACCTGAGACTCTGATTTACCCTAACAACTAGCCTAGGTAATCCACCTCTACTCCATCTGTAAGGTAACAGTGGACCTGAATATACTAGATAGAATTTCACACCTTGTTACTCTGTTACAAACAGATCTCCCTTGAAGTAAGATTTGCTACTGTATCTTGTTAACAGAGTACATTGTTCCTAACACCTACTAGATAGGCCTTGCTATTATACAATTGTTTGCCTATTACCACTGCTCTGTACCTAACCAGATAATCTACATTTACTGTTTCTACTGACCCATATTACTCTACATTGTATCCTCCCATTGTTGTAACCATGGCCATCTCTCTATTTGCATTAGTTAGCCTCTATCTGTTAACTAACACCACTCAAAATACAGCAGCATTCTCTCCCACCTCACACAATATCCCCATATTGCATGGACTTGGAAGAAGATATCATTCCTCCTACCATCACTCAGCTCCACATCCACACCATATTAGGCACTCTCACCTACTATATATCTCCCTTAACACTATTAGTAGTTCCAAACCCAATCCTGTTCCCTCACATACTAACTTAAAATGTGCACTCATCAACGCTCGCTCAGTACGTAAAAAGTGGCCAGCCATTACAGATCTCATCACAAAGCTGAAGTTAGACATCCTCCTGGTCACAGAATCATGGCTAGCAGACACAGACAATGTCCTCATAAACCAACTCATTCCCCCAGAATACTCAATACACACATGTCACAGAACCGACCGAAGAGGAGGTGGAGTCCTCATTCTTTCAAGAACTAACCTTCAATTTAGTCTACTTTCCTATAGGAGTACCACACACATGGACCTAGTTACTATAGCTAACAAACATATCATCCTAAATCTCATATACAGAGCCCCATCCTCACCACCAGAAGATTTATCTAGTATAATAGAGCTTGCATGCAACCCAGAAAGCCCACACAAATCCAACTGGTTAATGGGTGACTTTAACCTCTCCTCACTTCACCATAGCCATTCTACCACATTCCTTGATGCCATGGCTGACCTCAACTACTCACAGCTAGTTAGCTCCCCTACACACCTCAAGGGTAACACCCTTGACCTCATTTTTGCGCCTCAGTCTACAGCGATCACCAACTTTAACCTATCCCATACCCCTGTCCCATGGTCTGATCATAATTTGTTATCCTTCCAAGTCCCATATCAGCAAAACAGTATCCCAGCAAGACAAACAAATATGGTCTCATCAGGATCAACAACCCGTTTCAAAACGCTCAACAAGGATGACTTCATCAGCCGTACTCTTCCAACTCTTCATCTACCAACCAATGACCTTGATGAGCTGATCAACAATTGGTACACCACCCTGAACTCCTCTTCACAGCTACCTTCCTCGAGTAGACCACCAGCATCCAGCACATCACTAAAAAATAGAAGCCCAAAACCATGGTTCTCCACTGAACTACGACTATCCCTCCAGAATCTAAGAAAACAGGAGAGAAAATGGCGCAGATCACGTTCTCCAATTGACCAAATGGATTACGAAAATGCCCTAAAGAAACACCGGGAGAAAATAGCTGAAAAGATGAGGGAACACCATACAGAAACCCTTCTCCGATCACTAAACAAACCACGAGACCTCTTTAACATTGCTAAATCCCTAACCAAGGCACCATCCTCCAGCCAATCAATATCAATTCAGCCTCAGTCTTTTGCCGACTACCTTCAATCTAAAACCATTAACACGAAATCCACACCAAGTTGCATATCCAACCCCGTCTCAATTACTCAGCCTCTAAAAAATTTTGTCGCTCCTACGGTGAAATCCATCACTGACCTTATTGCTACCTTGAATACTACCACAGCCCCAAACGATCCATGCCCTGCCTACTGGATCAGAGCAATGCGTGCTGAACTGAGCCCCACACTTGCCCTTATCATGCAACTTTCCTTCACAACCGGATCATTCCCATCATCTCTCAAGCAAACGTCAATACGCCCTCTTCTGAAAAACAATAAACTCGACCCAGCGAAAACTGATTCATATCGTCCAATTTCAAGTATACCCCTTCTAGCCAAAATCATCGAGAAGGTGGTACAAATCCAATTGCAGCAGCACATAGATATTTCAGCCCCTCTTGATCCCTGCCAACACGGGTTCCGTGAATCCCACGGCATAGAGACCCTACTCACATTACTTATCAACACCTTATCAAGAGGGATTGACAAAATTGAAAATGGGTTCATCCTCATCTTCCTCGATATCTTGGCAGCTTTCGACTCGGTTAACCATGTGCAACTTCTTCACCGTCTTCAAGAAAAAGGAGTTCAGGGATCAGCTTGGGAATGGTGTAGATCCTACCTAACTAACCGCTGGCAACAGGTGCGGATAGGATCCTCAACTTCTGATCCCTTCCAGCAACAACAGGGTGTACCCCAAGGATCCTCATTATCAGCTCTTCTATTTAACATATATATGCAACCAATCTGTGAAATCATCAGAACATTCAACGCCTCCAGCTTGATCTATGCAGATGACGTACTGATATTCACTCCAATAAAAATCAATGCCCCCGACTTCTCCCCAATAATCGCTTGCTTCAACGCGATAACAGACTGGCTCTTAACCCAGAACCTGCGAATAAACTTCAAGAAAACGGAAGTCCTATTCGTAACCAGGAATAAGAAATTCTCCCCCCCCCCCCCCGCAACATCGAAGGTGAGAGACGCGGAACTACCATGTAAATCATCGATTCGCTACCTGGGAGTCACCATCGATCTAGAACTGACCTTCAAAGATCACATAAAGCAGACCGTCAAATCCATTTACTACAAAATAAGAACGCTGAAACCCTTAAGACCTCTACTCGCCCCTAATGACTTCCGAACAATCTTCCAAGCCCTTGTAACACCACATTTTGACTACGCTAACGTCATCCTGCATGGTCTACCCAAGAGCACCCTCAACCCACTCCAATTGGCGATGAACTCAGCAGCCCGCATTCTCTGCGGTACCTCCAGTAGAGACCACATCACCCCTATACTAACAGAGCTTCACTGGCTACCCCTACAAGCCAGGATAACTTACAAAGCACTACTGCTGTCCTTTAAAGCAATCAATCAAATAGCCCCACCTTCCCTCTCCTCACTTATTATCAACACCCCCACGAACAGACTGAGAAGATCCGCAGCCGCTAATACCCTTGTCGTACCAAAGGAGTACACTAAATGTAACCAAGCAACCAGAGACAGGGCCTTTACCTTATTCGCTCCAACTTGCTGGAACAATCTCCCTCCTCATATCCGATCAATAAAAGACCTCTCTCAATTTAGAAAGGTCCTTAAACACTACCTATTCTGTCTTCACCTTTTAGGCCCTAACTCTACGCCTCCTCCCCCCCATCTCGCAAATCACTCACACAGCCTCTGACACTCCAACAACATAGTCATAACAGAACACGAACCAGACTCTCTGCACACCCAAAGTTATGATCCCAACTTGAACTGTAAATTATCCAGAGGTGATATATCTTTCTGTATATAGTTTGTATATAGTTTCCCCTGTTATCTCCAAGTTACTGACCCTGTTATAATGTAAGCAAAGGATTGTTCTAATGCGAAAATTTGTTATCTGTAAACCGCGCTGATACCAAAGAGCGCGGTATATAAAAACTGTAAAATAAATAAATAAATAAATAATAAATAAAATAAAATAAATAAATATATTCCACATATCAGCTTCCATCCCAGATGCACCTATCAAGACCGCATCACCACCAGCTCGTCGCTTCAAACCATTTATCAAAGATGCATTCCTTGATGAAACCCTACCTAAACTTGATTCTTACTCCACTGATCTAGATGATATTATACATGCTTGGAACCTAACCCTAAGCCAGGCTTCGCTACTTTCCCTACACAGTGAGAATAACCCTTCAAAGAAACCACAGTCTGCTATATGGTTTACAGCTGACTTACGCAATTCCCTACACAGTCTTAGGAGACTAGAATGTTAATGGCGCAACTCCAGACTTCCCCACGACAGAGATATTTTTATGAAAGCTTTACAGGACCACTGCACTGCTATTACGTCAAGGAAGAAGGAATACCACACCAAAATCCTGATGCGCTCACTCAATAGGCCCCCAAGAACTCTTTTGTCTAATCCAGTCTCTTACAAAGGATACCCTGATCCAACAAACAAACAACTTGCCTCACCCACAAGACTTCGCTGAACACTTTCATAATAAAACCAAAATGACCACCAATCATCCGGTGGAGCCTTATACAGACAGCCCTTCATCAATAAACACCAATATACCTGCACTGACCTCCTCCTACCCATACTCTACAGATCAAATTGAAAATATAATTAAAGGACTTAACTCCACTACCTCACCTACTGATCCTTGCCCAGCCCACTGGATCAAGTCTGCGTGTACTGAATTAAGTCCGCACATATCCAAAATCGCTCACCTTTCCTTTCAACAAGGGTATGGTACCAACACCCCTGAAAACAGCCACCATCAAACCACTTCTAAAAAATCACAGGTTAGATCCTAGAGACCTGAACTCCTACCATCCTATATCGAGTCTTCCCTTCCTAACCAAAATAATTTAAAAAATAGCACAACAACAAATCCAAGACCACATTGACTCCTTTGCTCCGCTGGATCCTCAACAGCATGGCTTCCATCAACATCATGATGTCGAGACCTTGCTCACCTCTCTATTTGATAATCTGATTAAAGGCTTGAACAAACCCAAACAAGGCTTCATCCTTATTTTTTTTAGACATCGTATCAGCCTTCGACACAGTTTCTCACAGCCTCCTGCTTACCCAACTTCAGCTTAAAGACATTCAGAGCTCAGCACTAGATTGGTGTTGCTCTTATCTATCTAATCGCCAACAACAAGTATGCATTGGTACACAAACATCAGCTATGTTTCAGCAAATACAAGGAGTACCTCAGGGCTCGTCTTTTTCAGCCCTGCTCTTCAATATTTATATTCAGCCATTATGCACTATCATTCAATCCTTTGGCATCCTATACCACATCTATGCAGATGATGTGTTACTTTATGCCCCTTTCTCTTTGGATAACCCTAACACCACCAGAAACACAGACTGCTTTAATGCAGTATCTGCCTGGTTAGGAGCCCGCAATCTGAAAGTAAACTATAAAAAAACAGTTCTATTCATCACGAAGGATCCAACATTTATACCACCACCACATCTACATGTTAAGAATGCGGAGCTGAAGTCTAATCACAAAGTTAGATATCTTGGTGTCACTTTGTATCAACATCTAAATATGGAATCCCAGATAAGAAATCTCACAAAGGCTGTCTACCTCAAAATACGATCCCTCTGCCAACTCCGACCCCTATTGGAACCTCCTGACTTTCGCACCATCTTCCAAGCCTTGGTCACTCCTATTTTCGATTATGCAAATACCATACTGCATGGTCTTCCTGCATATACCCTCCATCCCTTACAAATGGCTTTAAACACTGCTGCCCGAACCATTTACGGAGCATCCAGATATGAGCATGTATCGCCTCTCTTAGCTCAGCTACATTGGCTTCCAATTACCAGTCGACTTGAATACAAAGCCCTTCTATTGTCATTTAAAATACTTTACCATCTCTCAGCATCATCTCTAACACACCTATTACATTGGACACCAGACACCAGATCAAGGAGATCCAATATGGCTAACACCCTTGCCTTTCCAGCTATGGCTAGTAAAAGCACCCAATTTGCCAGAAACAGAGCCTTCTCCATTTTTGCCCCACTGCTCTGGAACTCTCTCCCTGCTTCTATCCATCTTATCATTGACTTTTCAACTTTCCACAAGGCAATTAAGACTCATCTTTTCCAGATTTCTTTCGACCATGTAACATAGCTTGCCACGGTCTCCCATGTAATGCACAGCTTCTGTTCAGCTTATATATAGTTACATTCACCAAGAAATCTGTCTTAATGGTATTATAGTTCTTTATACCTGATTAATTTAAATTGTTTCTGTTCAAGTTAGTTAACATGTCCTGTTCAGTTATTAAGTTGTTCTTATGTAAACCACGCTGATCTTAAAAAGTGCGGTATATAAAACCAAATAAATAAATAATGTGTCAGAAATCTGCCAGCGGAATTAAAAAGTGTGTCTGGTGCCCTAGAACCATAGCTGGAGTCCGATCATAAACTCTACTCACAGATGACAAAGAGGACTTAATCCCCAGGAGAAGTGCACACAGATTTTTGGCATGAAGGAGTCCATCGGCATTGGTGGCATCCGTCATGGACCTGGGAAGTGCATTGGCATTGAGGTGTTCTCAAGTTCTCTTGGAACAGAGAACCAGTAGACAACCCAGGGATTGGTCCTTTAGCAATTCCACCTCGAAGAAGAGGAAGGATTCGTCCTTTGCTTTGTTGGCATCCAATGTCGTCTATTGGGCGATGCCTCTGAAGTATTGGCATCGGAGTTCCTTCAAGCACAGTGCCAGGAGCTTGGGGGAATTGAACACTACCTGACCTCCGAAGCAGCCCTGATGTGAGTATCTTCAGGTATATACTACCAGGAGATATTTATTGTCAGAAGGGAAAAATTTTAGTGGTCCCCAATAGTAAGGTGATGCAATTGAAAAGATGGAGGAAGAGGACTTAGGGTTGTAGGGCCAGAACTCTGGAATGCTCTCTCAGGGTGAGTGGAGGAGTCATTACAAACATTTAAGAGAGGTTTAAAATTGTATTTGTTTCCATAGTTGTGTTGCTGGGGTAGATGATGGATGATGGGTAGGATTTTATTCTTGTTTATTGAACTCTTGAATACTGTGTTTTTAACTGTAAACCATCTTGATTGGCTTGTCCAAGAAGAGGGCATATAAATTCTTATGTATATAGCTCATCCTCCATGGTATCAAAGAGGCTGTGTCAGACTCTAAAGGTCCATGAGCAGCTAGCCAATTCACCCTTAAAGATTCTGAGGTCATTAAGTGATACTACGGAAGACCCCATGTCTTTGCTAATAGCTGCCTTCAAGAAGCACATACACTGTATGCAGTTCTTCACTTTGATGCCTCTTTGCAGCAGCATCATGCTACTAAGCCAGTACTCTGCCTGTGGGGGAGATAGGTTGACATCAAGACCTTGGAAGGCTTCAACACTGACTGTTCATTTGTGATTGGAGGAAGGTCAATCCCCAAGGCAATGAAGCTGTTCAGGATACCATACCTCCAAGAGGAGATCCAATTCTGATGCAGAATGGAGACCAGTCCAGGCAGAGACTCAAATGTTCATGGAGTCTGATTGTTTCTGGGTAATGGAATATGACTGAGTACTTTACCGTCGAACCCCTCTCCTCATGAGTTTTGTAAATCACCTCCTAAGGATATGTCCATCTGTTAATTTGAGGGAAATGGTGCAAGCCATTCTATTTTAGTTAGACACAGAGGAACCCAGGAACAAAGAACTGGAGATCCTCCAGTATCAGGATTTTCTTAAGGGAATGGTGACAGTGGCTGTGCACTTTGTCCTTCAGAGGCTGTAGAATGTGGGAGACATCTTCCCCCACCCCCACACACTCTTTGCCTTCTGTGACTAAGAAGGTTGACTGTTATGTATAGAGTTCAGAAGGCTCCTAGATTCTCAAATCTCCATCTGCCATGCTATTCCGTAATGGTCTCTCAAAAGAGCTAGGAGTTCCAAGTCACACTCTTTGGAGCCAGCAGGGAGAGAGGCCTGACCCTTCTCTCTTTCGAGAGAAGATTTTATTAAAATGTCTTGCTCACATCCCATGTGACATCCTATCAGCTATACATTGGAGCATGCACTTACGGAATACCATGCACATACTAGAGGAGTACACGTAACATATCCCTCAAGAGAAGGTTGCGAGATCAAGGAAAGGAGTGCAGAAAGTATATATGGTTAGAGTGATCTATGATATTTTTGATATGGTATTGGGAGACTCTGCTATGAGTTTTGGTGTCCAGAAACTCTTCATGGCTCCGAGCTTCAGACTTGCAAACCAGTGTGCAGGAATAGCTTACGGATGTGCCATGCCATGGGGAGTCTTTCTGCAGAGAAATTCAAGAGGCTGCTGCAATGATCAAGCACTTTGCAAACTCTCTAGGCCCACTACTGACCCAGCCTCCAAGGAGGTTCCAGAGCAGAGGTCAGAGGGGAGGTCCTATTACTCACACAGGCATAGGTATCTTCCTTTATCCCACTCTTCCCAAACAAAATAGACCCCTCACTCCAGTCAAGCCAGCAGAGGGCTCAGAACGCCCAGCAAGCTCCTCAGCCAAAACCAACAATGGAGTTTTGACTGGCTCCTTGGACATAGCCAATCTATCTGTACCCCAGGTGGACACCCTTCTGATAGGAGGAAGGCTCATTATCTTTGCAGCTACACAATTCAAATTAAGCTCCACCTTTTAACCCGTAATCATATTGACTAACTTACTGTATATATTAGCGACTAGGTCTCAGAATTAGACTACTCACTGAATCTACTTATTGGATGCAGTGAAGAATGTCTTTCATACATCAATGACCCATTCAATGTCGCTAATATTGTTCTTGTATCCTTATTTTTTTAGATATTTCTTATTTTTTCTTTATCTCTTTATTTCCATATTATTCACTCGATTATGCTTTAATCTTTAGTCATACTTTACTCAAGCTGCCTGCAACTGTTAACGGACTGCGAATGCTAAATGATGTGAAGAAAGCAACAGATGAAGGGAAATGATAACTATAGAACTACTTAGCTTTGCACTGGATTGTCCTTTAAATCAAGCGTCTCAGAGTCTTATATTCTTGAAAATGAAAGCTGTAGTTCCTAGTTAATTCTTCAAACTGAAAAGACTTCAGTCTTGCCATCCGTGCTGTTTCATAAGCCGTAATCCATACTGCTATGGCAGCTTTAAACTTCCATGCTCCCTTAAAAGCTCCCTTAAAAGTTTAAAGCTGCCAAGTCCTTTTCAAGAGAATCTCCATCGGATGAATTTCCTGGAATTGAGAGCAGTTGTAAATGCTCTAAAGGCTTTCAGAGATCTGTTGGCCAATCAGATGGTCATGGTTCAGATGGCCAACCAAGTAGCAACGTTTTATATCAACAAGCAGGGAGGAACAAGTTTGTAACTCCTGTGTTAGGAGACAGATTGTGGAAATTTGCCGTCTCTTAACGGGATGATTTTATGAGCCACTTATCTGGTGGGAGAAGACAATGTTCTGTCAGATAGACCTGAGTCCATTTCTTTGTCCCCATGAATGAACTCTGGATAGGGAGGGTAGTGCAGACTGCCTTTCAAGAGTGGGGCACTCCCTCGACAGACCTCTTTGCAACTCCCCAAAGCAAGCAAGTCCCTCTGTTCTTCTCCATAACCAGGGATGCACAGCAAACTTGCCTCAAATGCCCTTCTCCATCATTAGGGAAAGGTTCTTCTGTACACATATTTGCCCATTTCTCTAGTAGCAAAAACTCTCCCAAAACTTCAAAATGACAAAGGCACCATGATTGTCATCGTGCCTATCTGGCCCAGATGGCCTTGGTTTCCTCTTTAGGACCTATCCATTCAAATGCCAGTGCACCTGGGCATGTCTCCAACTCTTAATTTTGCAGGATTAGTGCAAACGTCTGAGTCCCAATATAAGGTCCCAAGCTGTGAAGACTAAGATGTTGAGAGCTCAGAGAACCTGCCAGTTGGAGTAACCAATATCATCTTGGCTTCCAGGAGAGTTTATCCTATGCTTTCCTTTGTTTTAATCTTCTAAGGTATTTTTTTTCTACTGAAGAACAACCACCTTCAAGACCTCACCAGAGGAAAAGAGCCCAGGGCCAGGATCTCTATATGCCCCAAGGCTATTTCCAGTTTTTGAAATAAATATTTATTCCATAATATCTCATTGTAGTAGACAGAATACAACCTTCATCAAATTCTGGAGATTGCTGACAAAGATTAAATACTGTGAGTATTAAAAGATGATGAACCAGGAATATAGGATTAGTTTCTTTCAGATACCAAGAGATAGTCCTATCCAGGTTCCCAGTCCATACTCCCCCCCAAAAAATCATCTGCTGTTGGAAGTAATATATCTTTGAAAGACTGCAGTTTATCATATTCTGGAATCACTTTAGCAAAGGCTTCTATTGTTTCCAAAGAAATGGTGTTTTGAGGCCATTATGTGATCTAAGATCTGACCAAGTGTTTTGGTTCGAAAGAAGTTAACATGAACTCCCAGCAGACCATTATGGATATGAAGGGCTGGTTATTTCTCTCAATATAAAGGAGGCATGCATATTATTATTCTAATCCTTCCTCTTTATTGCAAATGTATCTTGTTCTTAGTAAATTGGTCCTATTACCAGTTTTTAGTGTCCTGCTGGGCCACCATCCACACCAGAAATTTTCATGAAATGCCTGACAGTGGTAAATGCTAATTTTTAAGAGTGGGAGTCATCTATCCTTACTTAGATGATTGATTGCTGAAAGGCTACTATACAAAAAAAAGGCTAGTCATAACTTGGAAAACATCATTCAACTTCTAGTCTTCGGGGGCCTTCATTAACTGTCAGAAACATCCCTCTTTTGTGGCCTTGACAGGCGCTCAAATATGGCAACCTTCCTTGCAGATCAGCAAGCGAATACTATCATTTGAATAACCAATGAGTTTATCAATAAAATAAATTCATTAGCTTGTTCACTCGCATGGTTGCTCAGAAATATTGCAGTTTGTGACTCAGTTCCCCTATGTGGCATCTTCAGTGGGCATTAAAGTTTCACTGAGACCAATTTACTTGATCGTTGTCCTTTTAAGTAAGGTTGAGCAACTGGTAATTTGCTATTTCCAATGCCTTATGTCATAATACAAAATGTTGACACTGGCTTCCATTCCAGCATCCCCAGCACCAGGTAGCATTAACAACATACTTTTAAAATAAAATAGGGAGGCAACATAATTGTGTACACAGGGAACTTTGGCAATATGGAAAAATGAATATCAAATCAGTGTTCCTGCTGCCAAGGACAATCTTTGTTCTCTAAGCTTTTGAGACTGTGTTGGCTAGAAAGAGAATCTCTAGAGCGAAATGGGCAATCAAGTAGCCATGTTTATGTAAACAAATAGGGAGGAGATGGGTCTTAACCATCTACAAAGATGCTCTAAAGATCTGGAACTACACATATATTGAAGAATGAGATTTTAGTGCCATTTACAATTGTTGATTGGCAACACATGTAAATGGCGAATTCAAAAATCTACTATTTACACATGTAGATGGATGGGATGCGCAGATTACTATATGGTGTTTTTTTGGTTTTTGTTTTTTTGAGGGGTATGGGTGGTCCAAAAATGTGTGTGTGCATGACATTTTCCATTTTACAATGGGAATGCATGTATAATTTAACACAGTTTCCCTATGTGCTTTTTTATTTTTTTTTTTCCATTTTAAATTTTTATTAACAAATTCAATAAGCATTACAAACCTCAGCGTCACAACTATTATACATTTTCCACATTTCTTACACATGCTGTCATAAATTATCCCCTCCTTACTATCACCTCCTTCCTATATATCCCTCCTTATCCCTTCCCCCTCCCCCCTTCCCCTCCCCTCTAACTCCCTGCATTCATGCATTCATCTCCTCATCCTTACACCTATATGTATCCCACCTCATTACACCCATTCACCTTTAACACTTTCCATCTATCATTTGCCCAAAACTTTAACTACTATGCATCCCTCCTTCCTTCCTTCCTTCTCCCTCCCCCTCTCTCCATCCTTCCATGTTTATTTTTTTTAATCAGTTCTGAGGTACACATACATGAGATTCCAGGTTTGTTTGCAATTCGGTTCTTCACTCCCAAAAGTATATTGCTGAAAAGAGCATTAATTGTTAAGATAAGATAAAAGAATTTGCAAAATAGTAATAACAGTTAAATAAATTTAGTGTGTAGAGAGGGCAATAACTAGGACAGTTCCCAGGTTCTGATATTGGTCTATATTGTTAATTATGTTAATTGCATAGTGGTAGGATACAATATATTTTTGCTGCTATAGCTGGTTTTCTTTTCTTTCCCCTCAGGACTGTACATTTGTTTTCTCCTACTCATTATTTTGTAGGAAGTCAGATTTTTTTCTGCAGCTTTGGGAAATTTGGATATCTGATAGTTGTGCATTTTGTCCAGTGTAGAAGTAAATATCAGGCTGATATTCAAAGCCTTTAGCCAGCCGGCTAAGGAGGCAGACCATGATATTCAGTGGCACTATCTCCACAGACTGCTCTGACATTATTTGATTATTGCAGAGGCAGTCCGTAGGGAAGCTGGGTGGTACCGGAGCTAACCAGTTAAGTGCCAACACTTACCCGGTTAACATGGTTTTCAGTAACCCTTGCCTTGACTTCTTAAGTGCTGTTGAGTTAATGTTGATTTGTGGCGACCCTCTGGCTAGCTGTCCTAAACTGTATTCGGTCTTAAGTCAGGCAGCTCATTGTTGATAGAGTGGCATCCATAGCTGCTGCTGTTGTATCGATCTATCGCATTGCTGGAAGCATGCTCTGATTCGCCCCATCCTTAAGAAACCACCTCTTGACCCTCTGGATCCTGCCCATTATCGCCCGGTTTCAAACCTCCCTTTCCTTTCCAAACTCCTTGAAAAAATCATCTTTGCACAGCTCTCTCACCACCTTGACTCCACTAACTTTCTCCACCCCCGTCAATCCGGATTTCGTCAGGGCCACAGTGTTGAAACCGTTCTCCTCGCTTTCACTAACGCACTGCATGTAGCCCACGACCGTGGTGACATCTCAGTGGCGGTAGCCCTTGACCTCTGCTGCCTTCGATCTAGTAGACCACTCTCTCCTTCTTCTTCTTCGCCTACAAGAAGCTGGCCTTCGTAGCACAGTCTATCGGTGGTTTCACTCCTTTCTCTCCTCTCGGTCCTGTGCAGTTCTCTCTTCTTCCCCCTCCCTTCCCTCCTCTGACCCATTTCCTCTTTCCTGCGGGGTCCCCCAAGGTTCTGTCCTGGCTCCTCTCCTCTTTAATCTTTTCTTAGCTCCCCTCACTCTGTTGATACAACAATCTGGGATCCTCCGCATTCTACTACGCAGATGACATCGTTCTTCTTTATCACACCCCTCCCTCCTGCCCAGACCTCACCTCACTTAACTCCTGCCTATCGACCGTTGCTGACTGGCTGATCCAGAACTGCCTTCACCTCAACCTTACCAAAATCACAGCAATTTGGTTTCCTCATGGTAGCCCATCCCCCTTGCTAGCCCCGTCTTTTTCTGGCACTCCCATACCTTTGGTTTCCACCTTCCGTTATTTAGGTGTACCTTTTGACTCTGATCTCTCCTTTCAAGCTCATGTCTCTCATATCACCAAGACATCCTTTTTTTTCCTTCGCCAAATCCGTGCGATCCGCCCCTTCCTCTCTCCATCTGCCCTTACTACCTTACTACTATCACTTGTTATGTCATGCATTGATTTTTCTAATTCCATTTTCACTGGTCTATCCAAATCTCAACTGAACCAGCTTCAGAGGATTCAAAACACTGCTGCTCGTCTCATTACTCACTCCTCCCCTCGAGACCACATAACTCCCCCTTCTCCATCTTCACTGGTTGCCCGTTTCCTTCCGCACCTAGTTTAAATTGCTCACTCTTGTTCATAGGGCTCTTCACACCAACACCCCACAATATTTGGCAGACCTTATCCACTTTCACACGCCCAGACATACCCCTCGCTCTTTTCACCTCAACCGCCTCATACTTCCCCCTCCCTCCCTTGCCCACCTCCAGTCCACTCGCGCCTCAGATTTCTTTTTCATAGGTCCTGCCCTTTGGAACTCTCTCCCTACCTCCTCCATTTAGAACCCCACCACACCAACTTTAAACGTGACTTAAAGACCCACCTCTTTTCCCTAGCCTTTAACCTTCCCACCCCTTTTCTGTAAGTCTCTTTTCCTATGTCTGCAGTTCTATACTCACCTTCTCTCCTCTATTCTATTAAAAATTGTAAACTTCCTTTCTTTTTTCCGGTCTTGTGCCTCATCTTGTTAATTTATACATTGTAAACCGCTCTGATTACCACAGAAGGGCGGTCAATCAAATGAAATAAATATAAACATAGTTTTCCTCTTTTGTGCTGACCATCTTCCTTCACAAGCATGATGCCTTTCTCTAATGAGCTTTCTCTTCACATGATGTATCCAAAGTATGAAAGTCGAACTCTTGTCATTTGAACTTCTGAAGATAGCTTAGGTTTGATCTCCTCTAGTACCTACTGATTTGTTCTTTGGACAGCTCATGGTATACACTGTATACTTCACCAGCACCATAATTCGAAGACATTGATGTTCTTTCTGTCTTTGTTCTTCACTGTCCAGCTTTCATATCCATATGGTATTCAAAATACCATGGCTTGGACATGTCAAATCTTTGTATGCAGAGAAAACATCTCTGCATTTGAGAAATCTTGTCTGTCCTTCATAGTCATTCTTCCAAGAACAGTGTGTCTTTGAATTTCTAGACTGCTTATCATTTCTATCTCCAGGAACAAGCAGGAATGTAGTTTTCATAAATGGGTAACATCGATACCGACGGAGCCCGCGTGGGAACGCTCCCCAGCATCCAATAGGAAAGCTTTTGGGAGCATCCCACTGCGCCTGCATAGCTGCCTTCCTGCCTTTCTAGCTCTCCCTCCTCAGTTCTTCATTTTCCGTGGAGCCAAAAAGAAGCAGTTTCTTTCACTGCAGAAAATTTGTCCTTTCTTATTTTTTGTGATCACGGCTGCCTTCCCGTTCACGCTGATACCGACCCTCATTGGTGCTTGCTTTCTTTCTTTAAAAAAAAAAAAATCTTCTGTGAGGGAAAGAATTTCTTCCTTTGGACGCATCAACACCATCTTAGGCTTAGGCCTCCCCTTTTGTCAGACAAAATGGAAAAACCAGCCAGTGATTTTAAAAAATGTTATAAATGTGGCAGTACATTTCGGCCACAGACACCCATGACTGGTATCTATAATGCCTAAGACCAGATCATCAACTGTCAGAATGTCCTTTTTGTAGGAAGATGACAAAGAGAGGCCTACAGAACCGAGCTGCAAAGCTGGGCACCCTCTTTGCCTCCGATGCAGTATCTTTAGCATCAACGTCATCGAGAGCTTCATCTTCCTTCCAAGGATCTCAGGTATCGAAACCTAGGTCGTCTTTGAAGACTGGCCGGCCCTCCAAAGGTAGATCTCCTGCTAAGCATCGAGATGCTTTGGGCATTCCCCTGGTGGGGGACACATCGGCCAAACAACTCTGGTGGGAGGACCTTGCCTCCAAAGCCTTAGTGGGGTCCCAGGATGCTCCTAAGGCCTCCACCTCCAAAGAGCTCCTGGTGCCATGCTCGGGGATTATGACTCGCACTTCCAGTACTGATAACCAAGCATCGGCAAGCTCCACGGATCAACGTATCCTGGCTATTGAGTGGAGCTTAGCGACCTTACTGGTAAAGCCTTTACAGTCGATCCTTCAGGCATTGGTACAGGCTCCAGTACCGCCACAGCCTGCATAAACTTTTTTACCGCTTACCATGCTACTGCCCATGCCAGCCCTCAGATTCATTTCCAGTACTGAGGTTCTGGCACCGCAAGCTTCAGGTACCGGTTTTGATCAGTATCGAGTACGTGCAGAGCGAGAATACCCTGCCCGTTGATACTTTGAGTCTTCAGACTCCGATTCAATACCCAGGACATGAGAACTCTCCCGGAAGACCCATCTCCATCTCCACAACGTCGCATGTTCCCTCCGGAGGACATATCTTTCCAAGACTTTATTTGCGATGTTGCTCTGGGTCTGTCCATAACAGTGACTTCGGAGAAAAGAGCCTAGGGCTGAAGAACTTGAAATTCTTCAATACCCTACAGCCCCGAAGGAAGATGCTACTGTCCCTATTCATTGCATACTTCATGACCTTATGCTTTGTATGTGGGAGACACCCCTTACCATCTCTCCACATACCCAACGACTCGATACCATGTACTAGGTTCGGGAGTTGTCCCGGTTTTCAAAAGAAGCAATTACCACACCATTCCATGGTGGTGGACTTGGCAATGCATTGAATAAAGAATGCTAAGACATTCCTCAAACCATCCAGGTAGGGAATCAAGAACCCTCGACGCCTTTGGTCAACGTTGTTTTCAGGCTTCCATGGTATCGGCCAGGATCAGTTCCTACATACTCTATATGGGTATGTTCCTTAGAGAGGTGGCTAGGGATTTGGAGTTAATGGCTCTTCTTCTCCCTGATGACCAGAGAGCAGATTATCTCACCCTTGTAAAGCATGCTCAAAATGTTTCAAAGTTTGTTAACAGGGCAACTTGTGACTGTTTTGAGTGTATCAGCAGAATTTCATCGATCTGCATTGGTGCATGCAGGATTGCTTGGCTCCAAGCATCGGATCCTGAACAATGGGTTCAAGATAAGCTGAGTAATATCCCTTGCACCGGTGAAAACCTTTTTGGCAAGGTTTGGCAGGACAAGGCCTCTCAGTTAGAATCCAAGAACACCACTTTTAATAGGCTATCTAGATCTACTGCCAACTCAGCTAGGAAAAAGCAGCAAAGAAAGCTTTTTTTCAATAAGAAGTACTATCCTTCTAACATCCCTGCTGTACAGTGTCAACATCATGCTCCTCAAAAGGGGTAGCAGCCATCAAAACAGCAAAAGAAGGCTCAGACTCCTAAGTCACAGCCACCTCAGCAGACCCAGCCTCCTCAGGGTCTTTGACTCCTTTCTGGAGAACATAGCTGTAATGCCTCTGGAGATTCCATATCCCATCCACATTCCCAGCAGACTTTGTCACTTTGCCCACAGGTGGCATCTTATCACATCAGAGCAGTGGACATGGGAAGGCTACAAGCTTTATCTATGAAATCTACCCCCCTGGACTCCTCCAAGAGAGTCCTGCTCTCAGCCCCCTCTCAGTGCTCTGTTGTTGCAAGAGATCACCACCCTTCTTCTTCAGGGCGCAATAGAGGAAGTTCCACCATCTTAGCAGGGAATGGGCTTTTATTCTTCATACTTCTTCATTCCAAAGAAAACAGGAGGATACAGGCTCATTCTTGACCTCAGAGAACTGAACAAGTACCTACTATGGAGAAATTCAAAATGATCTCCCTAGGCGCCCATCTCCCCTATCTCCAGAGTCAGGATTGGCTCTGTTCTCTAGATCTAAAGGAGGTATATACTCACATACTTATTCACTGACAGCACAGAAAGTTCCTGTGCTTCATGTTTCAAGGGAAGCATTATCAATAGAGTCCTGCCTTTCGGCCTCGCCTCTGCTCCAAGAGTTTTCACAAAGTGCATAGCAGTAGTAGCCGCATTCCTAGGGATATTTATCTTCATTTACTTAGATGACTGTCTCATTCAAGAAAACACCTCTCTAGAGGCCAGTCTTTCCCTCTCGCGCACCATGCAAGTGCAGCAACATGGGATTTGTAATAAATCTTCCAAAGTCCCAACTCATTCCCTCTCAAACTCTAGAGTTCATAGAGGCTCTCTTAGACACTCAACAATCAAAGGCATTTCTGCCTCAACCCCGCTGTGCTCGACTCAATCAGATAGCATCTCAGGCAAGCCTCAAGAATTTCCTCACTGCTCGAGAACTGCTAGAACCTCTGGGTCATATGGCATCAACAGTGCATGTTTCATATGCTCGTCTACATATGTGTGCAGCTCAATGGACACTAGCTTCCCAGTGGTCTCAGGCATCGGGTTGCCTAGGAGACAAAATAATGGTCTTGACCCACCTAATCTCGTCTTGCCAGTGGTGGCAATCCCCAGAAAACCTCCTGGTAGGGTCACCTTTTCAGCTGCCAGCACATCAATGTATCCTGACGACGGATGTGTCCAAATTGGGCTGGGGAGCTCATCTGAATAATCTTTCCACTCGGGGGCTTTGGTCTCAACAGGAGTCACAACTCCACATAAATCTGCTGGAACTCGGAGACATTCACAATGTTCTCAAAGTCTTTCAGGACCATCTTCGATTCCGCACAGTTCTAGTCCAGATGGACAATCAAGTAGCCATGTTCTACTTGAACAAGCAGGGCAGGACAGGCTCTTGGACCCTCTGCAGTATCCTGTATCTGTGGTCTTTTGCCATACAGCATCGCATTCTCCATACTTGCGGTGTATCATCCGGGCAAACATAATGTCTTGGCGGACAAACTGAGTTGATTACTTCTACCCCACGAGTGGTCTCTCCATGCAGACAAGGTCGCTCACATCTTTCAGATCTGGGGAACCCCAGAGATAGACCTGTTCGGAAGTTCTCAGAATGCTAAGCTGCTTCGCTTCTGCTCCAGGACTCCTGCACCGGACAGCCAGCAGGTGGATGCTTTTCACCTCCACTGGGGTCAGGGCTTCCTATATTCCTTCCCTCCAATTCCCCTCATTCCCAAGACACTTTTCAAACTCCAGAGAAACGGGCTACATGATACTTATAGTCCCATGCTGGCCACGACAGCCATGGTATCCTCTCCTCCTACGTCTGTCTCGGGCTCAACCCGTAGATCTGGGTTCTGCTGTAGATCTCTTCTCTCAGGAGGAGGGGACACTGCTCCATCCCATTCCGCAGTCCTTCCATCTTACAGCATGGCTGCTGAAGACATAGCCTTCCAGGACATTAACCTCTCTCAACAGATTAAGGATATCCATTTAGTTTACAGAAAGCCTTCCACCAGGCACTGTAGATTTTCTCTCTGGTGTTCACAGAGGTGCTTAACCCCTTCTCAGCTCTGGTGGATGCATTACTTGAGTATCTTCTTCTGGACTTAAAACCAATTCGGTAAGAGTTACACCTAAGTGCAATTGCGGCCTCTCACATGCCCTTAGATGGTCAGCCCATCTCTTCTCAGCCACTTATAGAACGCTTCATGAGGGGTCTTCTATTAACCAAACCGCCCATTAAGCCCCCTCCAGTGGCATGGGATCTCAGTGTTATTCTAGGACAGCTTCTCAAGCCGCCCTTTGAACCTCTAGCCACTACCTCTCTGAAGTTTCTCACGTGGAAGGTCATCTTCCTTATTGCCCTCACCTCAGTGAAACGCATTAGTGAGCTCCAGGCTTTGGTGGCTGACCCTCCTTATATACGATTCCACCATGATAAGGTAGTCCTTAGGACTCATCCTCACTTTATGCCAAAGGTGGTCTCGCCCTTTCATTTAAACCAATCAGTCTACCTTGCTGTCTTTTCCCCTAGACCTCATTTCTCTAGGGCAGAGGCAACCCTTTGCACTCTGGATTGCAAAAGTGCCTTGGCTTTTTATCTCCAGAGAACTTGAGAGCACAGAAAAGCTTCTCAACTTTTCATTGTCTTTGACTCGAGTCACCTGGGCTTGCCAGTATCCAAGCGAACTCTCTCCAGATGGATAGGAGATTGCATCTCCTTTGTTTATGAAAGTGTAAGACTCTCTCTCTCGAGGGTCATGTCACTGCACATAATGTTCGAGCCATGGCTGCCTCTATGGCAAATCTACGTTCTGTAGCGATTGATGAGATATGCAAAGCAGCAACTTGGTCTTCTGTCCACACTCTTTCTGCTCACTGTTGCCTGGACAAGGACTTCCGCTGGGATGCCTTGTTTGGACAAGCTGTTCTCCAGCATCTCTTTCAGACTTAGATCAACTCCTACCCTCCGTCCTGCATTTCGATACCAGACATCCTTGGAGGATACATAACCTACTTAGTTATGCCTGTGATCCACAGCTCATCCTGAGGTCATCTCTCTGGTATCTTTGAACTAGGGAGTCCCATATGTGAATACTACATTCCTGCTTGTTCCTGGAGATAGCGCAGTTACTCACCTGTGACAGGTGATCTCCGAGAACAGCAGGAATTTGGTCGTCACAACCCACCCTCCTCTCCTAGGAGTTGTAGTCGTCTTCTTCTCTTCTCCCTCTTTCCTTTTATCTCAGCTACAAGCTCAACTGAGTAGGGAGAGTTGGAAAGGCGGGAAGGCAGCTACGTAGGCATAGTGGGATGCTCCCAAAGGCTTTCGTATTGGACACTGGGGGCGTTCCCGCACAGGCTCAGTCAGTACGCGAAGACTAAATTCCTGCTGTTCCCGGAGATCACCTGTTACAGATGAGTAACTACACAAAATATGGGGAGGGGTGACCAGCACGGAGCGGCAGGTGCACCTACCCTTGCCATCTTACTGGGCAGACTAGATGGACCATACTTTGTTTTTGCTCCTCTCATCCCTCATCCTGTAAGGCGTTCCTTACCTCAGCCCTGGCGCTCTCCCACTATTTGCTATCTTCGCTCCTGTGCCCGCTCTGCTGAGCGTACCTGGCTCAAATCCCGCTCCCCTGAAGATTTCCTTCATTTCAAATTCATGCTCTGCTCTTTCAAATCTGCTTTAGCTCTTGCCAAACAAGATTACTTTGTTCGCCTGACTAATTCTCATGCCTCTCATCCTCGCCATCTCTTCATTGCTCTCAATTCTCTCCTCAAAGTGCCTCCACCTCTGATCCCTCCTTCCCTTTCTGCCCAGGCTCTGGCTGATTACTTCCATGATAAAATCCATAAGATCGCTCTCCAGTTTCCCTCTAAATCCCCGATTTCCCTTTCCTGCTTTCATTCTCTCTCCCCTTCTCATTCTACCCTCTCTTCCTTCCCCACGATTTCTATTGATGAAACTGCTCCTCTTCTCTTCTCCTCCAAGCTCACCACTTGCTCCTCTGATCCTATCTCCTCTCCTCTATTTCCTCTACCGTTGTCCCCTCCATTTCTCATATTCTCAACCTTTCACTCTCCACTGCTAATGTCCCAGCTGACTTTAAACATGCTGTGGTCATACCTCTCCTTAAGAAACCCTCACTTGATCCCTCTTGTCCTTCTAATTATCACCCCATCTCTCTCCTTCCTTTCATTTCTAAACTGCTCGAATGTGCGGTTTACCGCCGTTGTTTTGACTTCCTCTCTTCCCATGCTCTTCTCGATCCCTTGCAATCCGGTTTTCATCCTTTGCACTCTACTGAAACTGCTCTTGTCAAAGTCTCCAGTGACTTGTTCCTGGCTAAATCTAAAGGCCTTTACTTTGTCCTTATCCTCCTTGACCTTTCTGCTGCCTTTGACACTGTTGACCATGATCTTCTACTTGACACTTTGTCCTCACTTGGCTTTAGGGATTCTTTTCTCTCCTGGTTCTCGTCATATCTCTCCCATCGCTCCTTTAGTGTATGTTCTGGTGGCTCCTCCTCCTCTGTTACCCCGCTCTTGGTTGGTGTCCCCCAGGGTTCTGTCTTGGGTCCCCTTCTTTTTTCTCTCTATACCCAATCCCTTGGTGCGCTTATTTCCTCTCATGGTTTTCAGTACCATCTCTATGCTGATGACTCCCAAATCTATCTCTCTACTCCTGATCTTTCTTCTGCTTTCCAATCCCGGATCTCTTGCTGTCTCTTTGCCATTACTGCCTGGATGTTCCATCGTCGCCTGAAATTGAACATGGCCAAGACCGAACTTCTCATTTTTTCTCCTAAAATTTCCCTTTCTCCTTCTTCTTTTTCAGTCTCTGTTGATGGCTCTGTTCTCCAACCTGTTTGATCTGCTCGCAATTTGGGTGTTATTTTTGACTCTTTGCTCTCTTTCTCCTCTCATATCCAACTCATCGATAAGACCTGTCGCTTCTTTCTCTTCAACATTGGCAAAATCCACCCCTTTCTCTCTGAGCTCACTACTAAAACCCTCATCCATTCCCTAATCACCTCCCGCCTTGATTATTGTAACCTCCTTCTTGCTGGTCTCCCTCAGTCTCATCTCTTCCCTCTTCAGTCTATTCAGCACTCTGCCGTTTGATTATAGGGTCAGCCTTGTTTTGCCCACATCACTCCTCTCCTCAGATCTCTTCACTGGCTCCCTAACCGTTTCCGTATTCACTTTAAGCTTCTCCTTCTGACCTATAAGTGCATTCACTCTGTGACTCCTCAGTACTTTCTTCTCTCATTTCTCCCTATTTCCCCCCTCGTGTACTTCGTTCTTCTTCCCAGTTGCTTCTTGCTATGCCCTTCTCTTCTATTGCCAACTCCAGATTCCGCTCTTTTCACCTTGCTGCTCCTTATGCTTGGAATAAACTTCCTTTGTCTATACGTCAGGCATCTTCTTTGCCCCTCTTCAAACTCAAGTTAAAAGCTCATCTTTTCACCTCTGCCTTTGGCTCTTGATTTTGCTGTTCTTCCTTCTTTCCCCTCTTTTATTTCACTTTTCTTTCTTCCTCTTACACTTGTTCTTACCTCTTTCCTTTATCCTGTCTCTCCTGCTCTTGTCTCTTTGCCCTTGTTCTTATCGTTTTTCTACTCCTTTTCTTGCTTTGTCTTTTTAGATTGTAAGCTCTTTTGAGCAGGGACTGTCTTTTTGTGTTTTCATTGTACAGCGCTGTGTGCGCGCGCCTGGTAGCGCTGTATAAATGCTTAGTAGTAGTAGTATACTGGTCTTTATCTGCTGTCATTTACTATGTTACACTTTATTGATTTTAGCGATCCAAGCAGGTTAAAGTAGTCTAATATTTCTTTTTTTTTTTAAATTTTCAAACATTTTATTGCGATTTGTAACAGACAGTCAACACAACATACCAAGCAATATAAAAATAGAACAAGTATCGCTTACATGATCAAGGCCAAACAGCAGCAAGGCATAAAAGTCAACGGCAGTAAGGCATAAAACTACAGGCATAAATCTCAGGTACTTATTACAAACATTTCATCCCAAGGCCATACAGAGCCTACCTCCCCCCTCTTCACTCCTCTGCCGAAATTTCAACTGAAACTGAGCCAAAGCCACTTATGCCTGCACCACTGAGGAGTTTTGCTAGCTCAATAGGAATATCCATCTGCCTGCACAAGATTGTGCATTACATTCACCCACTGCACAAATGTTGGTGGCTGATCCCTCACCCATTTCTGTAGGATGGTCTTTTGCATGCCCCGTATTCCCAGAAGAACAAATTTGTTTTCTGCCTTGCAGACGTTTTGGTCACGCAGTGGCCCCTCATCGCTCAGCATCAGAAGCCCATAGGTCCACTCTATAGTATTTCCAATGATGTCCCTCAGGCCTTTCAGTGCTTGGCCCCAAAGCTTCACAAGTTTAGGACATTCTAAAAAGGCGTGTCGGAAAGTCTCCTCCCCAGCATGACACTTCTCACATTGACCCAAACTCCATACTCCCAGCACTGCCCCCTTCGCCCTGGTGAGATAACAGCGATGCAAGATTTGGTATGGCATCTCCCAATAACGGACATTGCAGGTCACCCCAGGAAGGGATTGAAAATAACGTTCTAGATGCTCCACACCAACAGTATCAGTGATGTCCTCTGCCCATTGGTCCAAATGCTGTGCACTCGGTATATCCTGGAGCGTCCTGCTCCAGTTTGAGAGCGTGTCCCACCGAGGGGGGTCAATCTGCGCAAGTCGTCATCACCTTCATACTCCCAAAGCCCCCAGGGGAAGCACCGTTCAGTTGATGCTAATAGTGTCGCAGTTGCAGAAATTGGAAGTGGTGCAAAGCCGGCAGACCAAGAATGCCCCTCAGACATTTGAACATTTGAAGAGTCCTGCCTCCAGCACAGCAACCGGCGAAATCCAAGGGACTCTCTACCCCCAGTCCTGTAACTGTGTGCCCCCCACACCAGACACAAAACTGGGGTTATCAGCCACCTGTAGAAAGGGAGTTGGTGCAGCTAATTTCTTTAGATGAATGCAGATAAGTGCAGAGTAGCATTGATTATTGTGGCATATTATGCATTTCATTTGGAAAGAACCTCTTCGCATGCTCTGAGAAAGTGAGGGTTTGCTGTGAAGTAGCAATGAGAAAATAGTTCAGAAATAATTTAAAAATTAATTATTAAAATCTATTAAAGTGATTTAAGATTTGGGAGTTTTTCAGGATCCAGATGGTAAATTCTGTAAATTCTGCCTTGTCTTGGTACTGTAAGCAGCAACTTTGGTGAGCCGTTTTTGATGTTTTTGAGTTACTATGATCCTTTTCTCTCTTGCATAAGTGGAATGATCAGATGGACGTTATGGGATTCCACATCCAGTTACCCTTGATGTTGTCTTTGTGGAATGATTTTCATTTTTGGAGCGGTTAGCGATACATGGCAAGTTAGGCCGGATATCGCTGCTGCCTGGTTAGTGAGTGGTGCTGTCGCTGCTCCGCCCCACACACACCCAGATGCTAAGCGGTTAGCATGGAGATGTGTAGAGCTAGCAGCTGCAGATATTCAGTAAAAATAACAGTTAGTACTGCTGAATATCCCGTTCACTGCGATAAATGTGGTTAGCAGCTCTGCTAACCACATTAATCGCTTTGAATGTTTTTATTTAAATATATAGCTCATGCCTTTTATCCAGTAGAGGTTCAAGGTGAGTTACATTCAGGTACAGTAATTATTTCCCTATCCTCAGAGAGCTTACAATATCAGGCCCCATAATAGTTTTAAGAAAGCTGATCTTGATCCAAGATGGCAGTGGAGGAGTAAGACGCCAAGGTGCAGTGCTCTATGCCGGCTTTACACCTGCCTCTTGATGGGGAAAAAGAGAAAACAGCGTTCTCAGAAACTCCCTGAGTCCTCGACCCCAGCGAGTAAATTGGTGCAGGCGTCTATTGCTGGATTTTGCACGACTTCTGGCGGCATGGCTTCGGCGGATCCACCGATGGCTTCGGCGGATCTGAGCATAGAGGGGGTGGTGTTAAGCCCCGAGCAGTTGCCTCCTCCTCAGCCCGGAAGTCATCCCGGGAAAGTTTGGCCTGGTCAGGTTTCATTGCAAGGCAAGGATCCACAGGCTGTTGGGAGTTCGCCCGGGAGGCTACAATCATCGATAGCGGAACCTGGAGTGGAGCTCGGCGCTGCGGAAGAGGAGTCGCTGGTCTCTTCTCTTTGTGGGGGGGGCCGGCTGGTGGAGCAGTCAACACCTAGTTCCTCCGGTGTTTTGGCGTTCTGGATACCTGAGGTGGTGGAGAAACCTGCGCAAGTAACTTTGGATAGCTTGTGGGAGGCTATTTCGGCTCTTCAAAGATCTCTCCTGCCTTTATTTGGGGTTTTTTCACAGGAATTGGTGGATGTGAAAGCACGGTGTGAGTCGACAGCTGCGGAGGCTGTGGTGCAATCAGGAAGAATTTCCTCTCTTGAATCTAGGGTGGAGGGCCTGGAGTCTCTTGGAACTGTTGGGGTTCAGGATCGGCTAGTACAGGCAAGGAAGATGGAGTATTTGGATAACCAGCTCCGAAGGAACAATCTCAGATTCCTGAACTTCCCTAGATCCCCTCTGATAGATTCCATTGACTTGGTCCGTAAGTTCTTTATAGATGTTCTTCTGATGCCTGCTGGTTCGTTGCCCCCAATAGTGAGAACTCAGTATGTATCAATATCGGCTGGGGAGGCTGCTATTCAGCTGGGGAAGCCCACTGATAGTGGTTCCCCTCATATGGACTTATCTGATTTCTTGGAGAGCTCGCTTGAGGTGGTCACCAGTAGGGCTACTTTATTGGTAAAATTTGCTTTCGAGTCCGATCGGAATACTGTGTTGCAACTATATTTCCGTCATATCTCAGATGCTAAGTTCTTGGGTTCAAAAATATCTATATTTCCCGATTTAGCAAGGGAAACACAGAAAAGGCGAAAGGCGTTCCTGGAGTTGCGCCAGAGGATGCTCGCTTTGAGTGCGCAATTTAAACTTAGATATCCTTGGAAATGTGTTATTTGTTTTCAATCAAAGCAATACTTATTTTTTGAACCCAAGCAACTTTTGCTTTTTTTGTCAAGTAGGGAGGGGATTGGATCAGGGGCGCCTTCCATACCGGCTGCCATATAATAATAATCATGCTCCGATAATGTTATAATTGTGTTGGGTTTACCCTTAGAATTTCTTTTTTTCTTGGGTCAATATTGGGGGACTATTGTGGTCTGTACCAGTTTGTTTTGTTTATATTGCTGTAAGGCTGTTTTGGCGGCTTTTACTTTGCTTGTTCTTTATTGTACATTTAATTCTGTCTCAGAATTTTTTCTGGATTGTTATAAAATTGATAAATATTAAAATAAAATAAAAAAAAAAAGAAAGCTGATCTTGTTCTTCCTCTGATAGTTTCTGATTCTAATTCCTTGCATATGTCATAGTACAGTAGTACTTCTTTGTCTCACCTTGCTGCATAGTGGAAATCTGTGATTTACCTCTAACTTTAGTTTCTCTCTTTCTAAGCAATTTAGAGAGTTTCTTCAATCATCCATTTTGAACATTTTTTGCTTTTTTCACCTTTTACAGAAATTGTGCTTTCTTCAGGGTTCCACATTAGGAACCACCACCCAGGAAAAAGATTTAGGCGTCATTGTAGATAGCATGTTAAAACCCTCGGCCCAGTGTGCAGCGGCAGCCAAGAGAGCAAATAGAATGCTAGATTTATTTTATTTATTTATTTACAATTCTTATATACCGCACTATTTATGATCAGCGCGATTTACAAAGAACAACAACATCCGACAATATACAAATGTCTGGTCATTACATTGAACAGGGAATGAAACTTGGAGAGAGAGAGTAACTATATACATAGGAAGTTAAATGGGGGAGGAACCTGTTTGGTGTTTTACATATTTGAGGACGAGCTATTCGAGTGTGACTGGGGTTCAGAGCCGTCAGTAAGATATTTGACAAAAAGGAAGTGTTTCAGGGCTTTCCTGAACTGGCTCAGGTTAGGGATTGCTCTGATGTGTGGTGGTAGGGTGTTCCATAGCGCTGGGGCGCAGAGACTGAAGGCTCGGTTGGATGTTGTTTTGGTGCAGTTTGTCGTTTCTTTTGGTATTGATAACATATTGGTCTCGGCGGTTCTTCTTTGTCTGGTGGTGGCAAGTGGTTGTATGAAATCAGATAGAGAGGAGGAGGAGAGCCTCTTGATGGCCTTGAACGTCAACAACAAGGTCTTAAAACTGATCCGGGCTTGAATGGGGAGCCAGTGCAGCTGTTTCAGGAGGGGTGTGATATGTTCTCTTCTGGAGGCTCCGAACAGTATCCGAGCTGCACTGTTCATAGCCAGTTGCAAGGGTTTTGAGGTTGATCAGGGGAGTCCTTGTAGGATGGCGTTAGAGTAATCAAAATGAGGTATGATGAGGGCTTGGTAAATGGTGCGGAAATCATCTGGTTCTAGTAGCGGGCGTAAGTGCCTGAGGGATCTGATTTTGAAGTATATCGCTCTAACAGTGTTAGCAATGTGTTGCTTCATATCGAGATGTTGGTCCAGTGTCACCCCAAGGTAACGTATAGCTGGTTTCACTTGATATCATAAGGAAAGGAATGGAAAATAAAACAAAAGATATAATGCCTCTATATCGTTCCATGGTGAGACCGCACCTTGAATATTGTGTGCAATTCTGGTCGCCGTATCTTAAAAAGGATATAGCGTTATTAGAAAAGGTTCAGAGAAGAGCCACCAAAATGGTAAAGGGGATGGAAGGATACTCCTATGAAGAAAGGCTAAAAAGGTTAGGGCTCTTTAAGCTGGAAAAGAGACGGCTGAGGGGAGATATGATAGAAGTCTATAAATTAATGAACGGAGTGGAACGGGTAAACGTAGATCGATTGTTTACGTTATCAGAATATAGAAAGACTAGGGGACATGCAATGAAGCTACAGGGTAAACTATTTAAAACTAATAAAAGAAAATATTTTTTCACTCAACGTGTAATCAAACTCTGGAATTTGTTACCGGAGGATGTAGTAAAGGCTGTTAGTGTAGCTGGGTTTAAAAAAGGTTTGGACAAGTTCCTGGAGGGAAAGGTCCATAAACCATTATTAAGAAGGGACCCAGGATATCAATGCTTGACCCAGTACAAGCATTGCGGAACCTGTGTCTTTTGGGGAAACTGCTAGGTACGTATGACCTAGATTGGCCACTGTTGGAAACAGGATACTGGGCTTGATGGACCTTGGTCTGACCCAGTATGGCATATCTTATGTTCTTAACTTTCTTGATGTCATACCTTAGAACTTCAGGTGCTGTCATTTGTATCCAAAGCCCTGAATCAATTTCCTTATCATTCCTCCAGTTTAGTCCTCCACCTCTGGGTAATGCACCTCCTCCTGCAGCTTGTAGACTGAACCAATCAAACTCTTGACATCACTGGATGTAGCCTGCTGGAATCCCCCATCAGCCCCAGTGTGTCCAGTCTCCACGCAGCAGGAGGACGTAGTGAGCCTAGGTGCTGGGCTCACTAGAGAAACTAATAAGGAGCAGGCTAGTTAGGTTTTGATCTCTTAATATTTCTTTAAATTTCTTAGTTTTCCTATTTCATTTCAAATTGGTTCCGGTCAATTTGGCTTAAGGGTTATATTTCTTTAAAAAAAAAAAAAAATACAATTCAGAATCAAAGTGGAAAGGGAGATATCCAGGGCAAGTGCTCCTTTCCCTGCCAAGCCAAAAAGAAAAAAGGAAAAAAAATTCTTCTTTACCTCCAGGATCGCTTCCCCTTGTTGGCACGGGGCAGAGCTCCTAGAACGGCGCAAGGACAGCTCAGCCCCTGTTGAGCTGCAGTCTGCTGCTTCGGGGGTGGTGCCGAAGTGAGACCGAGGCTTTTATTTTGGCCCTTGCGGTGGATGTCGCTCCGGGTCTCTTGGAGCGGCGCTGCGGCGAGAAGGGACTTTGGAGCCCATTGGGGGCGGCCGGCGGTCCAGAGCAGCTGCAGTGAGTGTTCCCTTCGGCCGGAGGGCCCTCCCTCAAAGCGCACCAGAGTGCTGTGAGGAAACCACGGCCATTTTGAACACGTGATTTCTCAGCGCTTCGGATTGGTGCGTCGTCGTCAGCCTGCAGTGCATAGCGGTTTCCCTGACCGGCATAAGTGTTTTAAACCGGAGAGCACTTAGCTTTGGGGATTTCTTTATATTTCTTTTAATTACTTTAAGTTCCTTAAATTTCTTTTCTGTGAGCAACAGTCTCATAGAAGTTGGTTTGAGGAGGTTTGATTTAACCCTTTCAAGGCCTCCTTTAAATTTTTAATCCACATTCTGCAGCCGGGTTAATTCTTGCATATTTCAGGAAAATTGTACCTGTCTTATTCAATATGTTCTAATAGTGATCTTCCTTCTGCTATGGTTATGTATTATATACCATTTGTTAGGAATATTTAGTCAGAATTTTGGATCCCAAGAGTTTTGGGCTTGGCCTGGAAAAGGCCGTGAGCACGCAGAGTACCTTTGTTAGGGTGCATGTGTAAAAAAAAAAAAAGTAAAGTAATCCTTAACAGTCTGATGGACAACCAACTCATGTCAGCACATCCGCATTGTATTGTTTGCGGCACCCATAGAGGCACAGTCATGGATACCGGCATCTGTCGGGGCTGTGCAGCTGTCTCGGCCAGTGTAGAACAGCAGATGGAGAGCTCCATTGTACCCGTTCCCCAGGAGTCAGCAGCGGGGACGGAGGGAGAAGCGTGGATGGCGGTTCCCTCCACGTCTGGTCCGGAGGCTACATCAGGGGACCCAACTGCGTGTTCGGGGCTCGGTTCCGAGGCGCAGCTAGAAGATATTTGTCCAGACTTCGTCTTACTCATGCATCAGGTGTTCTGTCTCAGGCAGCAAGGTAAGTTGCCAGGACCCTTGCCTATCCCCTCCATTGTTTCACGGTCAGTGTTGGCGGATCGCAAAAGTCTAGCACTTAAACCTTCCAAGAGGCCTCGTCCACTAGATCCCTCGCCCTCCGAATTGGGGTGGCAGGAAGGAGAGGAGGCAGAGCTAGACATGGATATAGATGTTGATGAGTTGGAGGAGGGGGAGATTCCTGAGTCTGAGGATCAGGCGAGGATCATACGAGTGATCTCCAGGAACAAGCAGGAATGAGTCTTCACATATGGGTACGTCGGTACCGACGGAGTCTGCGCGGGAACGCTCCCCAGCATCCAATCAGAACGCTTTTGGAAGCATCCCAGCATGCCTGCGTGCTGCCTTCCCGCCTTTCCCAACTGCCTCTCCTCAGTTTTCGTTTTTCCGCAGAGCCGACAGGACGTCCTCCTGTCACCGCAGAAAATTCTTCCTTTATTTTTGTTTTTTCTTGTGGTCGCGTCTACCTTCCCTCGACGCACCGGTACCGCCGGTGTTTTCTTTTTGTTTTCTTCTACAAAGATTTCCTTTTCTGGGAAATTTTTTTCCTGTTTAGTGCCTGACAGGCTTCGGCCTGCTAGGCCTCTCCTTTTCCCTCATGGAAATTCTAGCCACTAGAAAGTGTTTTAACTGTGGCACTACCAAATTTCTTTTGGACACCCATGATTGGTGCCTTCCATGTTTGGGACCTGAGCACAATCCACTGGACTGTCCCTCCTGCACTACTATTTCTGCAAGAACTTTTCAACATCGAGCTCAGCTCAATACGCCGTTCCCCTCAGCCCTGAGGGTACCAGCTCCATCTTCTTTTTCGCAGGATCAGCTAACCAAACAAAAGTCTGTAAAGACTAGCCAGTCCTCGGGTGGTAGACTCATGTACATCATAGAGATGCCTTTTGGCTTGCCCCCGAGGACATTTTGGCTTTAAAACCCCGGCGGGAGGCTTCTGTCTCCAAAGCACTAACGGGGTTTCAGGTTGTTCCTGGGGTTTTTACCTCGGTGAACATGCCTGAGCCATGCCAGGTGGTGGTATCCGCTTTGAGCGGTGTCGCTACCCCGGCATCGGCAATGGTGCTGGATGAAACATTCCACACCGATGATCGTAGTCGAGCGCTCTCGGTATCTTCGGTGCTGTTAGAGCCGCTACCGACCGATCTTTCCACATCGGTCCCGGTACCGATGCTGGTATCCACGTCGGTACCCTCCAGACATGCATCGATAGACTCGCTTCTTTCGATGCCGAGTCTAGAATCAATCTCTAGTCTGGATGACTGGGTACCGACTCGTCTTGGTACCGACTTCAGACGGTACCGTAGACATTCCACCGATGATCCAAGTCTGCCACATTCAGTTACCACGGTACCAGTAGTGCCTTCACAGACTGATCTTCATACATCGGTGTCACCGACGGTACCGATCGCGGTACCGCTATCGGCATCAACATCGGTGTCGGTACCTCCCATGCTGTCAGCCGGCTCACTTCCTTCCATGCCAAGTTTGGAATCGATCCCCAGCATGGACGATTGGCTACCGACGGGTTGTGGTACCGATTTTCAGCGGTACCGACAACTATCTTCCAAAGATAATCCGATGCTCCACCCCTCCAAGAATTTCAATGAGCAGGTGGGTGCTAGAGCTAGTTCTTCAACAGATCTAGTTCTTCCTCCTCTTCCTCGAGGACTCCCCTCTGGGGAAATTTCTTTTCAAGCTTTTCTGCTTGATATGGCTAAGTTACTTGCCATTTCTATACCTGGTCAGGATCCTGCACCAGGGGAATCCACCACCTATACAGATCCCCTGTAATCCAAAGGAAGTCATTATGTTTCCTTTGCATCAGACCTTGCAGGATCTCCTATTTAGAACGTGGGAGACTCCTTTAACGGTATCCCCACCTTCTAGGGCAACTGATCTTCTATACAAGGTGCCCCCTTCTCCAGGTTTTCAAAAGCCTCAGCTCCCTCATCATTCTCTGGTTGTAGAATCAGCAATGAGGCGTGTTAAGAGTACTAAAAAGCACTCTTCTTATCCGCCAGGTCGTGAGGCTAGGACTTTAGATGCCTTTGGACGTCAGACTTTCCAGGCATCCATGTTTTCAACAAGAATTATTTCATATATTTTCTATATGGCATTATCTCTTGAGGAAATCACAAAAGATTTATCACTTTTGACCCCTTTCCTCCAAGAGCCTAAAAGAGCAGATTTTTCTATGCTACTCAATCATGCTCAAAATATTTCCAAGTTCCTTACTCGTGCTTCCCTAGACTCTTTCGAGTCTGTTAGCAGAACCTCTGCTATAGCCATAGGAGTACGACATAGAGCCTGGCTCCAAGCTTCAGACTTGGACAAATCTGTACAAGATAGACTGGGAAATGCTCCTTGCACCGGAGAAAATCTCGTTAATAAAGAGACTTTACTCCAGGCTGCTCAGTTAACCACTGACACTATTGCTTTACAAGGCTTGTCTTTGCCTTCCTCTACCCCAGTCTGTAGAAAATCTACTACTAAGCTTTGTTCCCTTAATGGGAGAAGGTTTTATCCATCTTCTACCCATCATACAGATGCCTCTAGGCAGGGGAATCAACCAGCCAGGCTCAGGAAACCACAACCTCAACGGTTGCTGATAAACCCTTCCCTGAATCCTTTTTCCTCTTTGAGGTTTAGATCCTTAGTTTGCTTCTTACCTCTAGAAGCATCTACATCGTTTCCATCCTAAAATTTACATATGTCCCTATCAAAGAGACATCCTGACTATTAGCTCATTGAGCTTCTTAAAATGATTATGCTTTACAGGTAGTACAGTTACTCGTCCTCTGAACCACACAGAGGAGTAACAGCTGTCAATAAGGTCACCATGCCTTTACCTTTGACTTTTCTCCTGTATCAGTATCTCTCATACTACTTATCAAGGATTTACTTCACAGTAAGTCTTCTTTTCAACTCTGCCACTCTTACTAAGACATTTGGTCTGTACGAGTGATGCCACTTTTTTTGAGGGCTTTTCCTTAAGCCCCTAAGTTTTCTTTCAGAGTTGTCTCCCCCTTGCATTCTTATTTTTCCTGGCAGCTTTTCAGACAATAGCGGAGTCTCAACACTTCTACTTACGTCTGTATTTCTTTCCCAATTCTAGGACCTAAGATGTCTATTGCTGCCCTATCAATACTTAGAATTGCAGGGGCTCTTACTGGTTAGACCACTGACTTGCTGACCAAGCAACCAGGGCTTGTCCTCCAATTTCAATGTTCTCTGGCCTTACCACCAGATCCCAGAAGGTTTAAGAACCTTGTCTGGCTATTGTTGCAGACACATCACCTTGCTTTCTATCCTTAGCCTTCCCCAATCCTTGGGCTTAGCTGAATAGTCCATAATATCTACTGGCTCTTAAACACCAGTTGTTCTTCTGATTAACTTGCAACATGCTCTCTGCATCTCTACGGAGCAGCTCTACACTATGGGGCCTTGTTAGAGAGCTCTTAATGTCAGATGGTTGGGAAGGGCTTTGCCTAGTCAGGCCTACTAGGTTCTCCCTGCCCTTACCATTTCCATTAAAGGCTTCTTTAATAAAGGTCACAGGCCTTTGATTAAAGGAAGACCTAAAGAATTATCCAATTCCCTGGTTTGCTTCACATTTCCAGGGGACCCCTTCACCAGGGATGATTTTTCTTTCAGTATAGACCATCTCTGTCTGGTTTTTCCTTCCATCCTCAATTCTTCATGCCGTGATCCATGTTGAGCACACAAATGCACCGTACCCTTTTTACCCTCATCAGGGGTAAATGTGGTATTTTTATTTCATGGCATCTTTTTCTCCAGCTACCTTCTGGAGTTACGGAAGGATTCAGACTTGCTGTCTGCAGATTGAAAACCTCCTCTGCATTATCCAGGTGGGTCTCCACTCCTGGTTATTCAGGGGCTATAGTTCTTAGAAGACTCTAGACTTCTTGCCAGTGATAGAACTCCCTTGGCTTCCTACCCATAACCAGGAAAAAGGGATTCTTTTAATATCTTCTCAAGCAGGCACCTCCCTTCTTGTTGCTAGATAAATCTTTCTCTCTCCACATACCCTATGTGCAGACATGGGTATGTGTCCATATATATATATATGTATGTATATATGTATATGTATATTTACATGTATATGGACATCTGCATTCCTGTGCCCATATATATATACATATATGAGTTCCTGATCGTCCCTCCAGTCTAGTCCCGGAATCCTTGGGTTCTCAACCTCTACCAGCAGCTTTGGAGACTGAGAACCTTTAGTGCTGTGATGTCACTGGTACATAAGTGCTGGCACCACCTCCCTTCACCAGTTATCAGTTTCCAAAGCAGCTGTGAGGGTGTGAGCCCAGGGGTTTTTAGGGCTCACTTGAGGAACAATTAGGCAGACTTAAAAAAAAATATATATATTATTTTACTGACTGAAAGTATACAGGCAGTTTGAAGGATTCGGGGTTAATTGGCTTCCTCATAGGGGGCGGTTAGCCGGTCCTGCCCTGAGGTGCTCTTTCCCCTTGTTTAATTGAAGGTTGCTGAGTTTGAGGGAGAGTCGGGAGACGCCGGGGGACTCCGGTTGGTACGGGAGCCCTTCCCCCGCCTCCTTGCAAGAGCCGGTGGTCTGCTGGCGAAATTCCCGACGGGCTGGACTCAGCGCGCAGAAGTTCTGCCTGCTAGCGCTTGAGCCGCCCGATCTGCTGTCAGCGCGTTCGGTGCTGCGGGAGCAGTCGGATCGCAGTGCCGGCGTTTTACAGCGCTTCTGAGGCTCCGGGGCAGTAGCTGAGCTCAGATTGTGGTATTTTGCTGTAAAGGTGAGTGGCAAACTAGTATGGCAGACAGCCCGTTTTTGGCGGCAAGCGGCATTGTCGTTACGGCTAGGCCGCACCGTGCCGCGTGCGTTGAATGTGGGAAAGTTCGCAGGGTGGCAGTGGGCCCTGCTAGGGCCCGGGGAAGTCTCCGGAGGCCGCGGTGGTGGTATCTTTCCTCCTGGGCTTCGCTGTACTCCACGGTCTCTCAGTTTCTTAAGTAATAAAAAAAAAAAAAAAAAAGAGGATAAACGGCGGTTTTTTTCTTTCTGGCGGGAAGCATGCCAGCCAAGCAGTTGTCTTCTCTGTGGGGCCAGGAAAAGTTCCGTGACTCCTGACGGGGTCTGTAAGGGCTGTAGTCGTGAGGCCAGTGCAGGTGAGATGCCTTCAGAGGTAGGGGCAGCAGAGACAGAGTCCTCTTTGGAGCGGATGGAGCCAGTTGTCCCTCTGCCCCTTCCTGAGTCTCTGGCCACAGATTTGTCAGTCCAGGACTCTCTGCAACCCAAGCTGCCGGGTTCGAGTAGTCTGGCAGCTATTTTCTCCTCTGATTTTTTTACTTTAATTCAGTCAGCATTGAGCTCTGCCCAGGAGTCACCACTGGGGGGGCCTTCAGGGGAGAGCTCTAGAGAAAAGAGAGCTGCTTCCCCTTATCCGGGGGACGGCTCCTGTATTATGGCAAAAAAGGCCAAAGTGGACAGAGATGGTTTGGTTCAGTCTGTTCTGTCAGAGGATTTGCGAGCAGAGGAGGTGGACACGGATGAGGGCCTGGACGATGACTTAGAAGAAGGTGAGATTAAGGAACAGGAAGATCAGGCAAGAGTAGTGAGGGTATTCCGTAGGGAGGAGCTTCCGGCTCTCATTTCGGAGTCTCTTAAAACTCTGAATATGCCAACGGCGGGGCCAGCGGAGGATGCTTCCCTAGAGGATCCGTTGCTACAGGCTTTCCGTAAAATACAGAGGGCATTCCCGGTGCATAGAGTTTTTAAGGAGATGATCCAGGAGGAATGGGATATGCCTGAGGCGGTGCTCAAGGGGTCTAGAGTGATGTCCCATCTTTACCCGCTGATGGATCAGGATAGGGAGCTGTTTAAGGCTCCAAAAGTTGATGCGGCAGTTTCTGCGGTGACTAAGAAGACCACCATTCCGGTGGAAGGTGCGGCCGCGCTTAAGGATGCGCAGGACCGGAAGCTCGAAACTTTGCTGAAGCAAATTTTTGAAGCGAATGCGTTATCTTTACAGGCATCTATTTGCGGGGCCTGGGTAGCCAGGGCCTGTTTGCGGAGGGGCGCTGCGGATTCAGGGTGAGAGCTCGGTGGAGGAGTCCGAGGGGGCATCCAGGTTGGAGTCCGGAGCGGCATATTTGGCTGATCTTCATTATGATCTCATCCGGAGATTGGCGAAGAGTATGGCTTCAGTAGTAGTGGGGCGAAGATGCCTTTGGCTCCGGAATTGGGCAGCGGACGGTTCTTCCAAGGCTAGGTTGAGTAAGTTACCCTTCAGGGGCAAGCTACTGTTTGGAGAGGACTTAGAAAGGTTGGTGAAAGATTTAGGAGAGTCCAAGGGAGGCCGGTTGCCCGAGGACAAGCAGAAGCAGGGTCGTACGGGCCTTGGCTTTCGGGGGCAGCAGCAACGTGATTTTCGCCGTTTTCACAACTCGCGGTTTAACCAGGGCCAGCGAGGGCGTTTCCCTTCTTGGAACCAAGGGTTTCGGGGGTTTCGAGGGGCAAGCAGAGGTTTTTCGCAGATGGCTTCCTCCTCTTCCTTCAAAAAGCCCCAATGAAGTCAGGCGGGCCCAGGTGGGGTTGGTTCCCATGGGAGGTCGTTTGCGGGAATTTTACCCTGCCTGGGTCCAGCTCACATCCGATCGGTGGGTGTTGGAGGTGATTCGAGAGGGTTATGCATTAGAGCTGCAGAGGCCCGTACCCAAGGCCTTCGTTCAATCCCTGTGCAAGGCACGAGCAAAGTGCAGGGCGGTGCAGGTAACTTTTCAGCGGCTGCTAGCGCTCAAGGCCATTGTACCGGTTCCACTAGACCAATTAGGTCGATACTCCATTTACTTTGTAGTCCCGAAGAAGGAAGGGACTTGGCGTCCCATTCTGGATTTAAAAAGAGTGAATCGCTGTCTCCGAATAGCCCATTTTCGTATGGAAACCCTCAGGTCGGTAATTGTCGCGGTAAGGAAAGGGGAGTTTTTGACGTCTCTTGACCTGTCGGAGGCGTACCTGCATATTCCAATAAGGCAAGAGCATCAGAAGTTCCTCAGGTTTGCGGTTCCGATGGGTCATTTTCAGTTTCAGGCACTGCCCTTTGGCGTGGCAACTGCACCACGAACATTTACCAAGGTGATGGTGGTGGTGGCTGCTGCCTTGCGAAAGGACGGGGTAATGGTACACCCATATCTGGACGATTGACTGATCTGGGCAAAGTCACGGGAAGAGAGTATATCGGCCACGGCCAAAGTGCTGGAGAGGCTGCGGAGCTTAGGTTGGGTGGTCAACGTAGCAAAGAGCAAGTTGCAGCCGACTCAAGAGCTGGAATATCTGGGAGCCCGCTTCGACACGAGGGTCGGGTGCGTTTTTCTCCCGAGTCAGCGAGGGATGGCTCTACGGCGGCGATTATGTCAGTTTCTTGGCATGCGGAGTCCCACCGCTTGGGAGTACCTTCGAGTGTTGGGGACTATGGCGGCGACGCTGGAGTTAGTTCCGTGGGCAAGAGCCCACATGCGACTGTTGCAGAGAGCATTGCTGAGGCGCTGGTCCCATCAAAAGGATTCCCTGTCACGGAAGTTAGTTTGTCCACCTCAGACTCGGCAAGCCCTGCAGTGGTGGTTAACTCCGGAGAACCTAGAAAATCCCACCTTTTCCTCCAATACTACCCAACCAGCAACTTAAATCCCACCTTTTCCTCCAATACTACCCAACCAGCAATTGAACCTAGATATCCCCTCTGAAGAAATGACCCACTCTAGAAAGACCCTTACATTTGTTATGTGATTTTTACCTAACCTTGTTCCGTGTAAATATCTCATGTATATAGTTAACCCCTGTTATCCAAGTTTACACTCCTGTTCGATGTAAAACCAGACAGCTTGTTGTTATGATCATTGTGTTATGATGTAAACCGCGCTGATACCGAATAGCGCGGTATATAAGAAATTGTAATAAATAAATAAATAAAGGGCATGTCGTTGGAGGCGCCGGAGTGGATTTCGCTGACGACGGATGCCAGTTTGCAGGGCTGGGGGGCACATTGCCAAGGCCGGATAGCGCAAGGGCGGTGGTCCATTCAGGAGAGGTCTTGGTCCATAAACAGACTGGAGTTGAGAGCGGTGGCATTGGCGTTGCAGGAGTTTCAGTCCTTTCTTGTCTCGACCGCGGTTCGGGTATTCTCGGACAACGCGACGGCAGTAGCTTATATAAATCGGCAGGGCGGCACCAGCAGTGTGGCACTGGAAACAGGCAGACTGCTTGCTCGAATGGGCGGAGCAGAATCTACTGGCCCTGTCGGCGGCCCACGTCGCAGGGGTGGACAATGTGCAGGTCGACTTCTTGAGTCGCGTGAAGGTAGATCCGGGTGAGTGGGTTCTTCATCCGGAGGTCTTCAGCTTGTTGGTGCGTCGCTGGGGGACGCCGGTGATGGATCTCATGGCGTCCTTTCAGTCCACGCAGGTCGAGCGGTTTTTCAGCAGAAGACGAGAAAGAATGTCGGAAGGCCTGGACGCACTGGTACAACCTTGGCCACAGGACCAGCTTCTGTATGTTTTTCCTCCGTGGGTGCTGATAGGGAGAGTGCTTCAGCGCATCGAGTGTCACAGAGGGAGAGTGATTCTTATTGCCCCAGATTGGCCGCGAAGTCCGTGGTACGCCGATCTGGTGCGTCTCATAGTGGAGGGCCCTGGAAACTTCCAATTCGACGGGATCTGTTAACTCAAGGGCCCCTGTGCATGCCTCAGGTGGATCGGTTCTCGCTTACGGCTTGGCTATTGAACGGGCTCGGTTGAGAGCGAAAGGTTATTCGGAGGCGGTCGTCGCGACGCTTCTGAAGGCGCGACAGAGGTCAACGTCCCTGGCATACGTTAGAGTGTGGCGTGTTTTTGAGGCTTGGTGTGCGGAGAGACCGTTCCGGCCGTTAAGAGCGTCAGTGCCGCAGGTGCTGGCTTTCTTACAGGATGGGTTTCAGAAGGGGTTAGCGGCGTCATCGTTGAAGGTACAGTTGGCCGCGTTGTCCTGTTACAGAGGTAAGGTGCTGGGCATTTCCCTAGGTTGCCATGCAGATGTGAAGCATTTTTTGAGAGCGGTGTTTTTGTTGCGGCCACCGTTTAGGAGGTCGGTTCCGTCCTGGGATCTTCCCTTGGTCTTAGAGGCGCTGGGTAGGGTGCCTTTTGAGCCCTTGGAGAAGGTAATGTTGAAAGACCTGACTCTAAAGGTGGTGTTTTTGGTGGCTATTGCGTCTGCACGGCGGGTGTCGGAGTTGCAAGCGCTGTCCTGTAGGAAGCCGTTTCTCTCCTTCTCAGAGGATAAGGTAGTGTTGAGAACGGTTCCTTCATTCTTGCCCAAGGTAGTTTTGGATTTTCATATCAACCAGGTGGTGTCTTTGCCAGTTTTTACTTCCAAAACGAAGGTACAGGCTGGGAGGCCGTTACATCGCTTGGATATCAAGCGGGCTTTGCGGAAGTACTTAGCGAGGACGGCTAGTTTTCGTAAATCGGACAGATTGTTCTCTTCGCAGGGGCTCGGCGAGGAGAAGCGGCCTCTAAGGGTTCGATTGCTCGATGGTTGAAGGAAGCAATAGCGTCGGAGTATCTGTTACGGGGCCGTTTGGTTCCAGACGGTTTGAGAGCTCACTCTACTAGAGCACAAGCCACGTCCTGGGCGGAGAATAGCCTGGTGCCGGTGGAGGAGATTTGTAGGGCGGCGATGTGGTCGTCATTGCACTCCTTTGTTAAGCATTACCGTCTGGATGTGCAGGCGGATAGAGATGTCTGTTTTGGATCTGCGGTGCTTCAGGCGGGGGTAACAGGACCCTCCCGTTGATTGTTTTCACTGCTCTGTTACATCCCCAAGGATTCCGGGACTAGACTGGAGGGACGATCAGGAAGATTAAATTAGACTTACCTGCTAATTGTAGTTCCTGAAGGAACTCCAGTCTAGTCCCGGTTCCCGCCCGGAGTGGTAGACCTGAAGGAGCCTGAAGCCAAAGCGTAGTTGCAGGTAAGCCGGGTGATCTTCTAGACTTTACTTTTCAGTTTCGATTAGGGGGTTATGCCCAACGCGTGGGAGGCCTGTCCTTCTGCTTAAGGGGAGGGAGGACCTCAGGGCATAACCGCTATGTCTTGATATATATATATATCTATATATCTATATATGGTATCTCATGTAAATAGTTGTTTGAGGGGTGCTAAGTTAGTTTTGGTTATGTGGTTTCTCTACTTACTTGTTGCTCTGGTGAGTCTGCTTTGTCAATAGGTTAACTGGTGAAGGGAGGTGGTGCCAGCACTTATGTACCAGTGACATCACAGCACTAAAGTTTCTCAGTCTCCAAAGCTGCTGGTAGAGGTTGAGAGCCCAAGGATTCCGGGACTAGACTGGAGTTCCTTCAGGAACTACAATTAGCAGGTAAGTCTAATTTAACCGTATATATCTGTATTTACCTACCTATATATATATTTGTATTACAATATATGATAGTGCGTAGATATATGTCTATATGCTCTTTCTATCTGTCTGCCTGGGATATATATATATATACTTATACATATATATATATCCCCTTACGGACCCGACAGATACTCTCTACCCCTTTCCATGCTGTCCCAGCATACTTAGGGTCCTCCATAATCAACCACTTCCTGTGAAAGTTGAGGAGTTTTTGTACCATGACTTTCAGTTTAGGTACACCTGAAGCCCTTTATATACTTTCCTTTTCAATTAGGAGGGACTTTTTTCTGAATCTTCAGAAAATGGGAGGCTACAATGCCTCATTACTCCTATCCTCCTTTGCTATCAGATATAAGGATCTCCGAAGCTCCCTTCTCTTACAAGAACTATGTCTCTTAAAGTCAAAGGAGCTTCACTTTTATTAATAGAGACTTCTGCGTTTTCCGCTAAGTCCTACCTCTTTGAACTACTCCAGTTCCACTGGGATTGTTTCTTCTCAACCTACAGGTTCTACCTCAGCCTGTTTTTTGCACAGTTTTACCTCTCCTTACATTGAGGTACTCCCTGAAAATATTCGGTTGGTTCATATTCACAAATCCACATGAACCTCCATATACCCTTTTTACAATGCCACCAGGTGAGGTCCATATTGGTTTATTGCTCTTCAATATTACCACTAAATATCACCTGCACAGAGACTCCTATCTAGGCATCCTGTTTGGTCCAGCTGTTCCACAGCACATCTTTTTAGTTCAACTCCTACCCTCCATCCCTAGGATGCCTGGGGTTTTCGGTAAATCAGCATGGCTCTCAGATTCGCAACATGCTGGGACTCCTCCAGGCATCTTAGCTTGGGAGTCCCCATATGTGAAGACTCATTCCTGCTTGTTCCTGGAGATAGCACAGTTACCTGTAACAGGTGATCTCTGGGAACAGCAGGAATAAGTCTTCACAACCCACCCACCTCCCCTAGGAGTTGCATTTCTCTATCTCTGTTTTTCCCTTTCTCTCTCTCTCTCTCTTTGTCTCAGCTTTAAAACTTAACTGAGGAGAGGCAGTTGGGAAAGGCGGGAAGGCAGCACGCAGGCGTGCTGGGATGCTTCCAAAAGCGTTCTGATTGGACGCTGGGGAGCGTACCCGCACAGACTCCGTCGGTACCGACGTACCCATATGTGAAGACTTATTCCTGCTGTTCCCAGAGATCACCTGTTACAGGTAAGTGTGCTTTTCAAAAGGATAAGTTGACAGCCCTTATTACAGAGTCCCTGCAGACGCTCAAGCTGGCTACGGAACAGCCGGTACAGGAAGAGAATGGGGCAGATCCCATTATTCAGGCGGTACGTCAAACACAGGTGGTGTTCCCTATACACAAGATGGTGGCTCGAATGATTCAGGATGAGTGGGATCATCCCGAAGCGGGGCTCAAAGGGATAAGGTTATGAACAGGCTATATCCCCTGGCGGATAGAGACAAGGAGACGTTCCGCTGTCCGAGAATTGATGCGACAGTCTCGGCAGTCACAAAAAAGACCACAATTCCAGTGGAAGGTAGCGCAGCCTTAAAGGATGCGCAAGATAGGAAGGTGGATGGATGCGGATGCGGTTTCCTTACAGGCCTCCATCTGTGGGGCTTGGGTGGCAAGGGCCTGCCTCCGCTGGGTTCAACACTTAAGGCAGTCAACATCCTTAGAGAAGGACGGCGTAAGAGAGCTACAGCGGTTAGAATCAGGGTCCGCGTATTTGGCAGATGTACACTACGACCTGATTAGAGCCTTATCAAATAATATGGCTTCCTTGGTGGCTGCGCGGCAATCCCTTTGGCTAAGAAATTGGGCGGCCGACGGCTCCTCTAAGTCGCGGCTTGTTAAGCTCCCATTCAAGGGGAAACTGTTTGGAGAAGGCCTTGACAAACTGGTGAAGGATTTAGGGGAGTCCAAGGGCAGTAGGCTTCCAGAGGACAAGCCCAAGCAAGGAAAATCTTCAACAGCCTTTCAGTGCCAATTTAGAGACTTTAGAAGGTTTCGCTCTCCCCGTTTCACGGGGTTCCAAAGAGGAAGGTTTGCTTCTCAGGCCCAAGGGTTCCGAGGATTTTGTGGTGCAAGTAGGGGATTCGCAGCTGCAGGGGCCGCTCGAAAACCGCAATGAATGGAGGCGGATCCCGGCAGAAAGTCAACCGATCGGAGTTTGACTTCGGGGTTTCCTTTCTGCCTGGACCCACATAACGTCCGATCAGTGGGTGCTGGAGATCATCCGCGACGGTTATGCACTGGATCTAGCAAAGCCGGTGCTGGACTCTTTTGTGAGCTCACCCTGCAGAGGTCTGCAGAAGACCCTGGCGGTACGACAAACTTTGGACCGTCTCTTGCGGCTGGGGGCTGTCGTACCGGTGCCGGTAACAGAGTATGGCGTGGGACGCTGCTCTATTTATTTCGTGGTGCCAAAGGAGGACGGGTCTCTTCGTCCACTTCTGGATCTCAAAGGGGTAAATCGTTGCCTCAGAGTGCCACATTTTCGAATGGAAATGCTGCGGTCCATCATTGTGGCAGTGCTTCAGGGAGAGTATCTGACGTCTCTCAATCTCACGGAGGCGTATCTCCATGTCCCGATCAGGTCCTCTCATCAAACGGTTCTACGGTTTGCGCTTCCTTGGGGGCACTACCAGTTTCAAGCGTTGCCCTTCGGTCTGGCGGCGGCTCCGCACATTTTCACCAAAATCATGGTAGTGGTGGTGGCGGCTCTATGGAAGGAAGGGGTCTTGGTTCATCCATACCTCGACGATTGGTTGATTCGAGCAAAATCCAAGGCCGAGAGCGAGAGAGCCACAGAAAAGGTGGTAGCATTTCTCCGGAGTCTAGGCTGTGTGGTCAATCCGGTCAAGAGTCACTTGACTCCGACTCAGGTCCTCGAGTATTTGGGGGTACAGTTCGATACTCGGAAAGGCTTGGTGTTCCTGATGGAGAGGAGAGCCCAAGCACTTCAAAAGCTCGTGCGAACCTTCAGGAAGGTTTCAGCGCCCACAGCGTGGAATTATCTTCAGGTGCTAGGGACAATGGAGGCGACTTTGGAGGTAATCCCTTGGGCCAGATTCCATATGAGGCCTTTGCAACAGGCCTTGCTTCGCCGCTGGTCCAACCAGTCCAACTCATTGAGCAAACGTCTCCCTTGCCCTCTGCAGGTCAGGCAGGCTCTCCAGTGGTGGATGCTGCCTGCGTCGCTGCGGGCGAGAATGCCTTTGGATCAGCCAGAGTGGATTCCACTACTAACGGATGCAAGTCTCACAGGCTGGGGGGCGCATTGCAGAGAGGACTTTGCGCAGGGCCTGTGGTCGGCGGAAGAGAGCGGCTGGTCGATCAACCGTCTAGAGCTGAGAGCAGTGTTTCTGGCCCTGCAAAGCTTTGAAGCCAAGGTGACGGGGCGAGTGGTACGAGTACTGTCAGACAATGCCGCAACGGTGGTCTACATAAATCGACAGGGTGGTACCAGGAGTATGGGCATGGAGGAGGAGTCAGAAGGGCTGTTCTCCTGGACTCGCGGTTACAAGCAATATCGGCGGCACACTTTGCAGGAAAAGACAACGTGGCAGCGGATTTTCTCAGCAGAGTCCGAGTAGATGCAGGGGAATGGGAATTGCATCCGGACGTGTTTGCGCAATTATTTCTCCGGTGGGGAACTCTGGTCATGGATTTGATGGCAACCTTCCAGTCGGCGAAAGCAAGTCGTTTTTTCATCAGGAGGCTGGAGCCCATGTTGGAAGGGATCGACGCCTTGATACAGCCTTGGCCGTCGACGGGTCTTCTTGATGTCTTTCCTCCATGGGCAGTCATTGGTCGCGTGGTTCAGCGTATCGAGGCCCATCGGGGGCGTGTGCTGTTAATAGCGCCGGACTGGCCCAGGCATCCGTGGTACGCCGACCTGGTGAGGTTACTAGATGGGGCCCCGTGGCAGCTTCCAATGTCGCAGGAGCTACTGTTGCAGGGTCCTCTTTGGATGCCTTGGGTGGATCGAGTCTCGCTTACGGCTTGGCCATTGAGAGGGCGAGGCTGAAAAAGAAAGGTTACTCCAGGTCGGTCGTGGCAACTTTGCTTCAGGTGCGGAAACTCTCGACTTCGTTGGCTTATGTGCGTGTTTGGCAGATTTTTGAAGACTGGTGCTCGAGGCATCAGGTCCGCGTTGCTACAGCGTCAGTGCCTGTGGTGTTGAGTTTTTTGCAAGATGGGTTCGAGAAAGGCCTGGCCGCCAGTTCCTTGAGAGTTCAGCTAGCGGCCTTAGCGTGTTAGAGGTAAAGTCCAAGGCATGTCTCTAGGAGCTCACGTCGATGTGGTACATTTTCTTAAAGCAGTTACCAGAATGCGTCCGGCGCATCGAATTTTGGTTCTGCCGTGGGACCTCAACTTGGTCTTAGGGGCGCTGGTAAAGAGTCCATTTGAGCCCTTAAGCCAAGCCTCCATCAAGGATTTGACTTTAAAGACTGTATTTTTGGTAGCCATTTGTTCGGCGTGGTGCATTTCAGAGTTGCAGGCACTGTCTTGTAGGGAGCCTTTCCTGTGTTTTTCTAGAGAAAAGGTGGTTCTTCGGCCGATGCCTTCCTTTATGCCAAAGGTGTCCTCTCCTTTTCATGTGAATCAAACAGTTTCTTTGCCAGTTTTACAGTCAGAGGTCGGGCGAGCTTCCGATCGGGGATTGCGTCGCTTGGACATAAAGAGTGTTGCGTCGATACTTGACAGTCTCCGAGTCCTTTCGCAAATCAGATTGTCTGTTCGTGTTGTTTGGAGACCCCAGGAAAGGGGAGGCGGCAGCGAAAACTTCCATTTCCAGGTGGATTAAGGAGGCGATTGTCTCGGCCTATATGTTGCAGGGTTGCCCGGCTCCTGTGGGTCTGAAAGCTCACTCTACTAGAGCGCAGGCGGCTTCCTGGGCAGAGCACAGTCTAGTTCCACCGGTAGAGATTTGTAGAGCGGCCACCTGGTCGTCTCTGCATACTTTCAGTAAACACTGCTGCCTGGATGTGCTGGCGGTGAATGATGCCTGTTTCGGGTCGGCGGTGTTGCGTGCCGGCTGGCAGGGTCCCTCCCGTTAGTACTGCTCTGTTACATCCCAGAGGTGGAGGACTAAACTGGAGGAACGATAAGGAAATTGAAATTACACTTACCTGGTAATTGTAGTTCCTTGAGTGGCGACAGTTTAGTCCTCATTCCTGCCCAGAGATTCATTCGTTAGCTTGGCACGCTTTCTGGAGTGAGATTCAGGCATACAGGTGAGTGTCACTACAAGATGCTGAGCTCTTGTGCTCATTCTTCCTTCTTTGACTTGTCTCTCCTCCCTCTAACTGTTTCCTGGCTCGGCAGGGAGGCAAGCATTAATAGAGAAAATCTCACCCTTTCCTTTTAAAGGGGAGGTTAATGGTTTGTTAAGTTGTTTGGTTATCTTTAATTATTATTAAACTGTTAGCTATTTGTTTGTTGCTCTTTTGAGTCTGCTTTGTCAATAGTTCACTGGGGCTGATGGGGGATTCCAGCAGGCTACATCCAGTGATGTCAAGAGTTTGATTGGTCCAGTCTCTGAGCTGCAGGAGGAGGTGCACTACCCAGAGGTGGAGGACTAAACTGTTGTCACTCAAGGAACTACAATTACCAGGTAAATGTAATTTCAATTTTATAGGGAGTCTTTAATAATTTGAGTTTGCATACTAGTAGCTGGTGATCTCTACCAGTCAGCTCCAGGTTTTGACTTTGCTGTTTATTTAGCTTTTCCATCATTGACTTCCACAGATGTTGTCAGTTTTTGCATATGGACTTCACCCAATGGATTGTACAAAAAACAGTCTCTGTTGGTGTTGCTGGAAAAGGTATTTGAGATGAATAGACTGACGGAATTCGGCAAGACAGTCTTCTTCATTTTTGTTTCCAAGCCCGTGTTTTCCAACTACTTTACCTTTTTCTTTGTTCCCAACGTTTGCATTCTATTTGCCCATGACTATCAATATATCTAGTTTGCATGTTCTGTCAATTTCAGTTTGTACTACTTCATAGAAATGAACAACTTCTTCCATTCTTGCAGCAGTTGTTGGCGCATCTACCTGTATAATTGTGTTAACGGGTATTCTTTTTAACATTTTTGTAAGTGATATTGCGGAAGGGCTATCAGGTAAGGTTTGCCTCTTTGAAGATGAGACCAAAATCTCCAATAAACATCCAGGAAGGTGTAGATAACATGAGGAGTGATTTAGCACAGCTTGAACAGTGGTCAAGAATTTGACAGCCAAGATTTAACCACTAAAAAATGCAGGGTTATGCATTTTGGCTACAAAATCCAAGGGAGTGGTACAGTATAGGAGGCAAAGTGCTTCTGTTCATGAAAGAAGAGTGGGATCTAGGGGTGATTGTTTCTGATGATCTTAAGGTAGCTTATCAGGTAGAAAAGGCGACGGTGAAAGCCAAAAGGATGCTTGGGTGCATAAGGAGAGAAATAGCCAGCAGGAAGAAGGAGGTGTATAAGTTTTTGGTTAGACCTCATTTAGAATACTGTGTGATCTCCAGAATTGCACACCTTCAAAAGGATGTAAACAGGATGGGGTTTGTGCAGGATCATATTCAGATCTTGTTCAAACACGAAAGAAGCCAGCAAAGTCAATCGCTCTTGAATTACCATGTCAGAGGTTTTCAGCAAAACAGATACGTCCAGAACACTAGAAGATGCTACTGTCCCAGATGCCAGAACTGGCAAATAGTAGACTTTATTTAACAGAGGGAAATTAGACTCAGGAATAGCTGGCGACCAATACTGTGTATACTATAGACTGCCCGAAGAATAAACCAGTCAGTACTAGAGGAGATCAAACCTAAGCTTTCTTTTAGAAGCTCAAACCTTCAGCTTTCATACTTTGGACATATCATGCAAAGAGGGATTGTTGGAGAATAACATCATGCGTGGCAAGGTAGAAGGTCAGTGCAAAAGAGGAAAGACAGCAATGAGATGGATTGATACAGTAACAGCAGCTATGGGTGCCACTCTATCAACAATGAGCTGCCTAATTGAAGACCAAACACAGTTTAGGACGCCTATCCAGAGGGTCGCCATAAGTCGACACAGACTCGATGGTACTTAATGTCTTGATAAATTGCCTAGAATGGGGCACTTACTTCCCTCCTCATCCTATGAAATTTTATTTATTTATTTAACTAGGCTTATATACCGATTTTCTACCAGTCAAAGTGGTGTAATTCAGGTACTCTATATGTTTCTGTATTTTTCCCTCGTCCCCAAAGAGTTAAGTGGCTTGCCCAAGGCCACAAGGAGCACCTGTGGGACTAGAAACCCCAGTCCTTCTGGCCTAAGGTTGCTGTCCTCTAGCAGGATTCGAACCTCTGGCCCAAGCTAACTTGCCCCTATCACTAGGCCACTCCTCCCTCCAATTTTGTTATAAACTTCCTGTATGTGTAGTTTGAACTTTTGATGTATTTGCAGAATCTTGGATCATTTTCTTTAAATAAACTTCTTGTTCCTTTAAGGTTTTGATGAATTAGGTGGCCTTCTAAAACCAACTGTAGCTTCTCAAAACCAGAGCCTTCCCACAGCAAAGCACTCCCTTAACAAATTAGTATCTGATGACCTGGATTCATCATTGGCTAACCTCGTGGGCAGTAAGTATTACAAAATGTTTGCTGACGTATGTTGTTTTATGTACAAAATATGCTAAAGTCTTTTTAATTCTTTTTTTAATTGTAGATTTGGGCATTGGAAATGGAACCAAAAAGTAAGTAAAATGGTGTCATTTATAACCTGAGCGCTCTCTGCATTTTATTTTATGAGGAGTCTGGTAGTGGAGATGAAGGTGGCAAAAATTATTGATGTGAAAGGAAGAGAAATATGGTCCATAAAATTTTCAAACATAAAATTACACTTAAAGTTGCGACTTCATCATGTGACTTTATTGTCTCTAGAATGCAGCAGTATCGGAAACTGGAGTAGGCAATTATGAATTGATCTCTGAAGCTATTGTTAAGGGAAATTTTAGTTTTGTTTCTTCATTATTTAACAGTTGTCAGTATAGTTTTGATGTTCACCCATCTTTTCACCCTGCTCTCTGCTGATGAAATCTCAACTAAAACAGCTACAAAATCAATTGTCCTTGCCCCAATGAAGAGAAAATCCCTTTTAGACCCAATCGGCTGAATATTGACTTATTTCAATAGCCGACTGGTTATTTGCATATGCTTAAACTGTGAGGTTTAAAGCAGACCACTTAGGATGTAGAGAGGGGAATTTCTGTGTCTAGCCAGAACATGGAGAATTCCCAAGCGGCTCTGGCAAATGTAGCATATATTGTAAAATAAGTGGACAGTATATTAATTTCTCTCCACATCCAGTGAGAGCAGGGATTTTATTTTTATTTTTTTTTTAAAGCTACATATGGGGAAGAATCCATACAAATATCACTCACATATGTTTTGTAGCAGCTTTTTAAAATCATTGCTTACAAATCCAGCTTACAGATGTGCATTATTGTAAATAGCCACCTATCCTCATCTTTCACTGCTTAAATGTTCACAGTACCCCCAGTTCAACTCCATGTTATCTTCCCTGTTATATGTAAACTCAGGGCAGCTCTGCTCTTACCCTAGAGTCAAATTGTTATCTGTAAACCGCACTGATAATAAAGAGCACGGTATAGAAAAGCTTCTAAATAAAATAAATAAATAAATTGCTCTTGCTTGTTCACAAACACCCTAAGCCAGCAGCGCCATTCCCCCTCCCAATCACTCCCTCTGGTCTCAGTAGACTATCACCCACTTGATCTCAGTTTCTTACCCAATGACCAACTAAGCCATCTGATCTCTGCCCCGAACAACCCCTCCTGTTAGGCTATCCCTATGCACCCACCAAGGCCCTCTCCTATTTAGATTCATATACCCAGTCTTACCCAGGGTTTCTGGTCTAGTGGGAGTAGAAGTGATCCCAGTCACTCCTGCTTTAACAGCACCGGGTTCCAAAATTATGCCCATGACCCTTAGTGGTGATCTTGCTGGAGTCTAGCGGCAGTTTGGAGTGTTCAGTAGACTGCATGATTTTGGAACCCAGTGTCGTCGGAGCAGGAGTGACTGGGGATCACTGCTGCTCCCATTAGACATCAGGGAGCCTGGTCAGTCTAGGTCTAGGGATTTGGGGAGTGGAGGGATCTGTTTAGGGAGCCTCAGAGGGTGGTTGTTGCTGGGGGGGGGGGGTCATATGGAGGTGCTTCATGCTTGGGGATTGCATGTGGGGGTAGAAAGGATTGGATTTGTAGAGGGGATCATGAAGAGGATCAAATGATTTCATATGTTATAAAGGAGGACATTGTGATGGGGAAACAGACCTCTGCTTTGAGAGCTGCCCCTTCCAGTAGGCACTAATTTATGCTTCAGGGCAGTTGTAAATACAGATGTCTATAATTTTTTCTAGAGACGTGGATTCCCCTTGTAAAATAGGGAATCCACATCTATATCGTAGGCCTGCCCAAGCCACTCCCTCTTCATACCCTCACCATGCCTCCAGGAAATGTAAATGTGGTAAACATCCCTTTTTAAAAAAAAAGACCAGATTCTAAAATGGCATTTACACCTGTAAGCCAATTGACACATCTAAATGTATTTAAGCATGGGGATGTTTCTAAAATAAGCCCTTTAGGAAAGCAATTGTGTAACATTTCTCTTACCAAATTAGTTTGTAGATCCATAATGCTGCACTAATGAAATTTAAATTATGTTAACAATAACCTAAAACGGTGTCTGTATGTAAGAATTTTAACATGTGATACTACTGGGCCAAAGATTGTGTGCTGCCCAGAAAGTGAAATAAAATTCTTTAATGCATAGAAACATAGAAATATGACGACAGAAAAAGACCACATGGCCTATCTAGTCTGTCCTTCCATATCAACAACTACAACAGTCCCCTTTTTTTCCTTTAGAGATCCTCTGTTTGTGTCCCATGCTTTTTTGAATTCAGTTACTGTCCTCATCTCTACCACCTCCACTGGGAGACTATTCCACGGCTCCACCACTCTCCGTAAAGAAATATTTCCGCATATCACTTCTGAATCTATCCCCCTTCACTCTCATTCCATGTCCCCTCATAGCAGAACTTGCTTTCAATTGAAAGAGGATCTCCCCCTGAACATTTATGCCACGGAGGTATTTAAACATCTCAATCATATCGCCTCTATCCCGCCTTTCCTCTAAGGTGTACATATTAAGATCCTTAAGTCTGTCCTCTTATGCTTTATACTGAAGACCACTAACCATTTTAGTAGCCACCTTCTGCACCGACTCCATCCTGTTCACATCCTTTTGAAGGTGCGGTCTCCAGAATTGCAGTTTGTTTCATTTCTCTCCTAGAGGCAAACCTAACTAGTCTAGTTTTCATGATATCTCAGATGACTATGCATGAGACGTAGACTCAGAATATGCATATTTTCTATTGTTCATTTATATTCATTGTGGCCATCTTGGAAGCCAGACTAGGTAGGTGTGCCTCTAGTACAAGGGAGAGAATCACTGCATTCACACACAGGGCACTTTTGTGCTTGCCATAGAATACACTAACATGATTAAATTGATTTAGAACTAACATGTTTAAAAAAAAATGCATTGAATGTAATGCCAGATTGTGATGACATCAGACCATTAAAGATGAAGTTACATTGTTAGTGAGTCATGATGGCTATATATTAAAGGCTTTGATACATGATCACATCATTCTGTCAGGTGCTACAAGGCGCTACATATGCCTTGTAGCACTATACAAATGATTAGTAGTAGGGAGGAAGTGGTTTTTGAGCCACTGTATAAATTATTGCTTTACACTTATGATCTAAACCAGGGGTGTCCAACTCCAGTCCTAGAAGGCCAAAATAAAGCCTTGTTTTCAAGATGTCCCCAATGAAGTCATACAATTATATTTCATGTATATTCATTGGGGGGACATCCTGAAAACCAGACTGGATTACGGTCCTCCAGGACTGAAGTTGGACACCCCTGATCTAGAGGGTCCTTAGCCCCTTGTTAAGTTAAAAGTTTTATAACATCAGCGTGTTTGAGTGGAACAAAGATAAGAGTTTCTTGATTAAAACCAAATAAAATTAGTTATGTACAGTTGCCTAAGTTTAAATGAGCGGCCCAAGCAAAATTTTGCTGAGGACTAACCATGGCAGTGGTCGGGGGAGGGAGTGGAAAACCACACAGCCATCCCTTTCTTCCCTCGAAGGAAGTGAAGCAGCCAGCAAACAACTTAGTTTACAATAACTATGCCATGTCACCTCTCTCTATTGAAAATATTTCCTGGCAGCTAGAGAAGAAGCTCCTGCTGCCAGGCCAAAGTTTCACAATAATAGCTGCAAAATCATGCAGCTTTCATCACAAGACTTTGGCCTGGCAGCAGGAGGTGCTTCTCTGGCTCTGAGGTGGAGGGAAGTGGCATGGCAAAGTTAATTTTAAAGTAAATGTTTACTGTGCTCTACTGCCGCATTGTGAAGTCACTAGGCTGTTTGGGTTCCCCTCTTGTCTGGGTTGCTCTGTATTGTGGGGCTGCTTGGGCAGAATTTACGCCACTGCTAGTACATAAACATTTTTCAACTTGTCTGTCTTCAGTGATGTTCATTGGAGCCAACCAGGTGAAAAGAAGCTGACGGGAGGTACCAACTGGCAACCAAAGGTTGCACCTACTACCACATGGAATCCCACAACCATAGTAAGTGATGGAATGCTATAAAAGATATACAGTATTTGTCACAGTAAGTTATTTGGATTTGTAGCACAACTGCTTGTCCAGATTTCAAGTGTGTCTTGGTTTGTAAGCTAAAGGGTTTGCAGCCAGGATTGAGAACCTGCTGATGCAGTTCTTGGGCATAGGTTTATAACAGGTTCTGAAGAGGGTAAAGTGATCAGACTTCTTTATCAACAAGCAAAGTAAATCAGCCACATCAGCGAGTAACGTCTTCTAGTGTCACGATGGAGTAGCTCTTTCAGAGCTCAGAAAGTGTTGGAAGAAACTCAGACCATGCATGCTCCATGGCATATATATCACACTCCTGTATAGGTACCTCTGTTTTTTATTGATGTAATTTATTTAATCTCCAGGAACAAGCAGGAATGAGTCTTCACATATGGGTACATCGGTACCGACGGAGCCTGCGCGGGAACACTCCCCAGTGTCCAAAAAGAAAGCTTTTGGGAGCATCCCACGTGCATGTGCTGCCTTCCCGCCCATTCACTTCCCTCTCATCAGTTTTCCGTTTTCCGCGGAGCTGGCAGGACGTATTCCTGTCACCGCAGAAAATTCTTCTTTTTATTCTTAGTTTTTTGTGGTCACGTCTGCCTTCTCTCGACGCCACCGGTACCGCCGGTGCTTTTCTTTCTTTTTTCTAAAGAATTTCTCTTTTCCTCAGAAATTTTTCCTGTTTAGTGTCTGACAGTTCTAGGCCACTAGGCCTCCCATCTTTCCATTATGGAAAAGCCAGCCACTACTCTTAAGAAATGCTCAAAGTGTGGTGGTACAGATATTTTTTCTGACATCCATACTTGGTGTCTAAAATGTTTGGGTCCTGACCATCGCCCACGAGTGTCTTTCCTGCTGGAGCTCAAATAGAAGAAATCTTCAGAATCGAGCACAACTCGATACCCGGTTCACATTGCACTCAATGTCACCAGCTACAATATCTCCACAGGATCAGGTAACCAAACAAAAGTCTGTAAAGACTAGCCAGTCCTCGAGTGGTAGATCTCCTTCCCAGTATCGAGATGGCTCTGGCCTTGCCCTCGAGGACATTTTATGTAACTATAAATCACGCTTGCGCTCTAAAACATTGTACCCCTATACCTTGAAACCTCTTCTCAATCAAAACTGTTCAACATCAAATTGGCAAGGTCTCAGACTTCCCGGCGCTATCTTGGCTATCTGTCAGTGAACCAACAGAGCCGCGCCAACTAGCATCAACGACCTGCCAAATTCGTGACCAGTTTTACAATTCTACTAACAATTTTCCAAACTATGTAAAACAGTTGATAATAGCTTTCCAAAATGTTTGAAACAAATAATCATAAAAAATCATATCAATTATCTTAACCACCACCCTACCAAAAAGTGTAACATATTATTCTTTAAAAATACACGTTATGAAAATGCCTCTTGAATAAATCTACAATATTAACTTTAAGATCTCGATATAAACTCTCTGAATCGCTTCCTTCGATGCCAAGCCTGGAATCGATCTCTAGCATGGATGATTCGGTACCGACTCGTCTCGGTATCGACCTCGGGCGGTACCGAAGACATCGCTTTAAGAAAAATCCGATGCTTCATCCTTTCAGGTCTTCCGATCCCGATGACTGGGATGAATCTATCGTTACCAAGGCTAAATCTTCAACAAGTCTAGCTTTTACCCCTCATTTTAGAGGGTCCTCCTCAGGGGAGATTTCTTTTCAAGCTTTTCTGCTGGATATGGCAAAGTTACTAGCCATTTCTATACCTAGTAAAGAATCCTTGCCAGGGGATTCAGAGACCCTGCAATCCCCCTGGATTTCAAAGGAGGTTATCATGCTTCCTTTGCATCAGATCTTACAAGATCTACTTTTAAGGATGTGGGAAACTCCTTTAACGGTATCACCACATTCTAAGACACTTGACTCCATGTACAAGGTGCCACCTTCTCCAGGTTTTCAAAAGACTCAACTTCCTCATCATTCTATTGTTATAGAATCAGCAATGAGGCGTTTTAAGATTGCAAAGAAGCTTTCTTCTTATCCGCTAGGTCGTGAGTCTAGAACTTTAGATGCCTTTGGACGTCGCTGCTTCCAGGCATCCATGCTTTCAGCAAGAATTATTGCATATATTTTCTATATGGGATTATCTCTTGAAGAGGTCACAAAGAACTTAAAGCTTTTGAACCCTTTTCTTCAAGAGCATAAAAGAGCAGACTTTTTCATATTAGTCAGTCATGCTCAAAATGTCTCTAAATTCCTTAATCGTACTTCCCTGGACTGTTTTGAGTCTATTAGCAGAACTTCTGCTATAGCCATAGGAGCACGACGCATGGCCTGGCTCCAAGCTTCAGACTTGGACAAATGGGTACAAGAAAAGCAGGGAAATACTCCTTGTACTGGTGAAAATCTCTTTAACCAAGGATGCTTTATTTCAAGCTAATCAGTTAAACACTGATATTGTTGCTTTCAGAGGATTGTCAAAACTTTCCTCTGCCCCAGCTAGTAAAAAATCTCCTAACAAACTTTATTCCCCTAGGGGGAAAAAGTTTTATTCATCTTCTACCCATCATGCAGATGTTTCCAAAGACGGGCAACATCTTACCAGGCTAAGAAAACCAAAGTCTCAACAGGCTCAGCAAACTCAGCAGTCGCAGGGTTTCTGATTTTTATTCATTAAATCTTTTTTCCTGTTGAGTTTCAGAACCACTATTTCTTAACTACAGAAGCATTTACAGTTCTTCTCATCCTTATTGAGAGGTCAGTGATACACTGCCTTAATCCTCCACTTTAGTCATGACTCTCTTGCTAAGAGCAGTCTATCCTTTCAGCTCTTAGAACTATTAAGGATAATCATGCCCTACAGGTAACAAGTTTCTCCTCTCCTTTTAAAAGTAAACAGAGGAGTTACAACTACTTATAAGGTATACTATGCCCTTCGCCTTGGCAGTTGTCTTGTACGAGGATATCTTATACTTTTCACTGCAGGGGAGCTTACCCTTTCAGAGACTTACCATATTGTAAGTCTTTCCAACTTTGTATTACTTCCATCCCTCTTAGTTGAGATTTTCAGTCTAAGAGTGATACTATTTGACTGGAGGGCTTACCTTTAAGCCATAGGATTGTCCCTAATACCTACTCTAGTAAATAATTTCCATACAGAGTTTCTCCCCTCTGCAATCTTTCAAATATTTATTTTAAGACAGCTTATCAGACCATAAGTGAGAGTTATCACTTCTGTTCGGTCTCTCGGTCCTTTTCCAATCTATAGGACCTAACCTCTTCTGCTGCCTTAATAACACACAATTCCAAGAGAGGTTCCAAAACTTATTTGGACAGTTTATCGTTGCAGGCAACCTGTCTGTCTGCTATTCTTAGCCATCTGCAATTCTTTGGCTTCCACAGAATAGCTTAGGTTGCACACTGGTAATTAAACAACCAGATCTCACCTAGGCAGCCTACAACATGCTCTCTGCAATTCTACAAGAAGCTCTGCAACTATGGGCCTTTGCCAGAGAGCGTCAGAGCCATTCCTGGTGGGTAACTTTCAGATGGTTGAAAGGCTTGCCCAGTCATGCACCCACATGACTGGGTTTTTTCCTACTTTTACCATCTTCCTTAAAATTTTCTTTTTAGGGAAAATGAACCAGGGTTTAGATCACGTGAAAGCATAAAGAATTGCTTAATTCCCTGAGTTGTTCCACATCTCCAGTGGAACTTCTCCAACAGGGATGCACTTCTTTTCACTGCAGTCTGTCCTTGTCTAGTGCATTCCTTCTAATTCCTAATACTTCATTGGAGCTTATGTTGAACAAAGAACGCATTATACTCCTATTGCCCTCATAGACGGGCAAATATGGTATTCCCTTTTATTGCGTCTTTCTCCACACTGAAGTTATAAAAGGATCCAGACTTGTTGTCTTAAGACTAAGGTTTTTCTTTACATGTAGATCTCCACTTCTGGTTATTCAAAGTCTAGAATTTTAAAGAGATCTAGACCTATCCTTCTGACCAGGAACATTCCACTGGTTTCCATGTAACCACCTTCATGGTTCTTCCATGTGTAACCAGTAAGGGGTTCTCTATCCATATTTTGCAAGCAGGTCTTACCCCTTCTTGTTGTTAAGTGAGTCTCTTATATGTATATGTGTGTATATATATATATATATATATATATATATATATATATGTGTGTGTGCATATATATATATATAGATATATATGTGTGTGTGCAGATAGATAGATATAGATAGATAGATAGATAGATAGATATAGAAATGTGTGTATATAAATACATATATCTCACTCTGAAAGATTTGTTACTGTCCATATTAATGCTGTTCCAGCATGCCATAGGATTTTAAATGGACAACCAATTTCTATGGTAGTCTCAAACTACCTTCTTTTACTGTAACCTTTCCGGTTACATCACATTTGAAGCTCTCTATGTAAAGTCATCCTAAGTGACATCACTTACGGAAGACATTCCTGACCTTCAAGAAATTGGAGGCTACACCGCCTACTACAAATGTTTCTTTCTGTCTTTCATTTGGATAGAGGGGTCTTAAAGACCCATCCTTTTTCTGCAAACCAGTCAGATTTATCTCCTCTCTTTCCTAGAGCTTTTTTCTGCTCCAGGGACAAAGAGCTTCAAACGTTGGCCTGCAGAAGCTTTAGCTTCTCATCTAAAGTCCAACCTCATTAAACTCTCCCAGTTTTTTCTTCTGGGATTAGTTTCTAGCCTTTTAGGCTTCTGACCTTGCTTCTGACCTCTGCCTGTATTGTGAAATTTATTTTCCTCTACTTTCCAGTAAGGTATTTTCTTTGAGGATAATGTACTGGTTTCTAGCACCAGACCATTAGTCTCAACAAATACTTTCGCAATACTTCTGTCTGAGGTCCACATTAGAGAATCGGAATCCAGTTTTCACTAACTTTTCTGATCTACACAAGGACTCCTCTCCAGACGCCTTGTTTAGTCCAGCTGTTCCACAGCACACCCCTTTTTAGTTCAACTCCTACCCTCCATCCCTTGGATGCCTCAGGTTCTGGGAAATAGCATGGCCCATCAACTAGATTGCAACATGCTGGGACCTCCTCCAGGCATCTAGCTTGGGAGTCCCCATATGTGAAGACTCATTCCTGCTTGTTCCTGGAGATATCACAGTTACTTACCTGTAACAGGTGATCTCTGGGAACAGCAGGAATAAGTCTTCACAACCCACCCACCTCCCCTAGGAGTTGTCTCTCTTTCTTTCTCTCTCTAATTTGTCTACTTCCCTCCGGTCTCAGCTACAAACCCAACTGATGAGAGGGAAGTGAATGGGTGGGAAGGCAGCGCGCATAAGAACATAAGATATGCCATACTGGGTCAGACCAAGGTCCATCAAGCCCAGTATCCTGTTTCCAACAGTGGCCAATCTAGGTCATACGTACCTAGCAGTTTCCCCAAAAGACACAGGTTCCACAATGCTTGTACTAGATCAAGCATTGATATCCTGGGTCCCTTCTTAATAATGGTTTATGGACCTTTCCTCCAGGAACTTGTCCAAACCTTTTTTAAACCCAGCTACACTAACAGCCTTTACTACATCCTCTGGCAACAAATTCCAGAGTTTGATTACACGTTGAGTGAAAAAATATTTTCTTTTATTAGTCTTAAATAGTTTACCCTGTAGCTTCATTCCATGTCCCCTAGTCTTTCTATATTCTGATAACGTAAAGAGTCTATCTACGTTTACCCGTTCCACTCCGTTCATGAATTTATAGATTTCTATCATATCTCCCCTCAGCCATCTCTTTTCCAGGTTAAAGAGCCCTAACCTTTTTAGCCTTTCTTCATAGGAGTATCCTTCCATCCCCTTTACCATTTTGGTGGCTCTTCTCTGAACCTTTTCTAATAACGCTATATCCTTTTTAAGATATGGCAACCCGAATTGCACACAATATTCAAGGTGCGGTCTCACCATGGAACGATATAGAGGCATTATAATATCTTTTGTTTTATTTTCCATTCCTTTCCTTATGATACCTAGCATTCTATTTGCTCTCTTGGCCGCCGCTGCACACTGGGCCGAGGGTTTTAACATTTTATCCACAATGACGCCTTAATCTTTTTCCTGGGTGGTGGTTCCTAATGTGGAACCACGCATCGTGTAACCATAGTTTGGGTTGTTCTTCCCTAGGTGCATAACTTTGCACTTGTCCACATTAAATTTCATCTGCCATTTTGATGCCCAGTCTTCCAATTTATCAAGATCCTCTTGCAACTTTCCACAATCCTCTTGGGTTTTAACAACTTTAAATAGTTTTGTCTCCTCTGCAAATTTGATAACCTCACTCGTTATTCCACTTTCCAGGTCATTTATGAATATGTCAAAAAGCAACGGACCCAGCACAGATCCCAGGGGTACACCACTATTCACCTTTCTCCATTGGGAAAATTGGCCATTTAGCCCTACCCTCTGCTTTCTATCTTTTAACCAGTTCCTGATCCACAATAGTACACTGCCTCCTATCCTATGACTCTTTAGTTTTGCCAAAAGTCTCTGATGAGGGACCTTGTCAAAGGCTTTCTGAAAGTCCAGATACACAATATCAACCGACTCACCTTTGTCCACCTGATTATTCACACCTTCAAAAAAACATAACAGACTAGTAAGACAAGATCTTCCTTGTCTAAAGCCATGTTGGCTGTCTCCCATTAGGCCATGACTATCTACATGCTGAGTAATTTTGTTGTTTATGATGGTTTCTACCATTTTTCCCGGTACTGCCGTCAGGCTCACCGGTTTGTAGTTTCCTGGGTCACCCTTTTTAAAAATTGGTGTTACATTGGCGATCCTCCATCTTCAGGTATTAGAGATGATTTTAATGACAGTTCACAGATCACTAATAGCAGGTCTGCAATCTCATATTTCAGTTCTTTCAACACCCTTGGATGTATACCATCCGGCCCAGGTGGTTTGCTACTCTTCAGTTTATCTAATAGTTGTAATACATCTTCCCGATGTATCGATATTTCCTTAAATTCTTCCGCACCTTTAAATACCACTTCAGTCATGGGTAACATCCCTACATCTTCCTCAGTAAAGACCGAAGCATTCATTCAGTCTCTCTGCTATCGCCTTATCGCCTCTTAGTGCCCCTTTAACCCCTCTATCATCTAATGGACCAACTGACTCTCTCACAGGTTGTTTGCTACGAATGTACTTGAAAAAGTCTTTATTTCGTGTTTTTGCTTCCGCAGCAAGCTTCTTCTCAAATTCTCCATTTGCCTTTACAAGAAGGCTCCTTGGAGGTATGTGACTGTAGACCCTGGCAGCAGGGGAGTAGTAGTGAACCCAGCATGGTTTTCCTGTCTTGGGCTCCCCAGGGGCGAGTACCCAAAAAAGATTTGGTCTTGTCTGACTTTTTTGGGAGCTACCTTACCTTTTCCGCTGGGTGGTGCATCTGTCGGGTTTGGTCCACTTGGTGACTGTTGGTGCTGTGTGGTTTTCCCCATTGAGTCCTACCTTGTCGTGTTGCCTGTGTTTGTTAACTACAATACATGCGCTAAGAATGCACCTTTCTGCACTGCACATGTTGCGTGTGTACCTTAATTCTGCATGTGTCTGGAGGATGCAGTAGTTGTGTCTGCGCAGCAAGAGCATGTGTTGCAGCACACCTTAGCACATCCTGAGCCTGTGAAGCCAAGCAATTATCAATTAATGAGGCACACATTGATACAGATGCATGCTGCCTTCTATGAAATGCTGCCTGGTCTGTGGAAAGTGGGAAATTACTTTGCTGAGTTCCAGTTCCTGTGATTCCTATATGAGGCTTCTGATTCACCCTTGAAGGGACAATCTCCCCTCTTGCAACAAGGGAACATGGTTACCCTGGTCTTGTCTTCACTGCAGGAGGCAATGGATGTGGTAGTGGAGAGGATGATCTTCAGGGCTTGGACTTGAGCTCTTGCTCTGTGAGCTGCTCCGCTTTGCCTAGGGGCCTGAGAGCACATCTGCCCCCTGCTGGTGGTGGGGGCATTCTGACAGTGAGCTTGGGTTCCTGAGTTTTCTTCCTCTGAGTCTTTTATATTCTTCAGCAAGATTGTTCCTTCTGGTGAGTTATTTTAGACACTCGTTTCTCTGGGTCCTTTCACTCTCTGCTCAGTCAGCAGAGGGTCCTGTGACACAAGGTGATCTAAGCCCGGCTCAGGTTCCACTGCCTCAGCTCTCAGTGGAGATTAGAGTCCAAAGGTTCAGACCTTCTCTCCTGTGCCCGAGCTCTGGAGAGCAGCTATGACACCTCTGGAGAGGATGACAATTTTAAGGATGACATATATTCTCCTTTGGAGGATTGAGACAATTCATGCTGAGGAAGGAAAAGCTGGTGGCAATGATTGCTCAGGTGTCTTCCACATTATAGTTGCCTGATCATCTGGTGGCAGAACAGATGCCACAAGTATACCATCCCCCCTCCCCCCACTTGCAGGGGGTACAGAAGTCTACTAGGACTTTCCCCTTGGGAGGTTGTCAGAATATGATCCATTCAGAATGGGACTTGTCCTGTTTCCCACTGAAAGGGGTTAGGGTTATGAAGAGACTCTACGCCCTGCCACAGGAGGATTGCACTGTGATTCAGCATGCCTTAGGTGGACACAAATATCCCGGGGGGCACGAGACAGACTGCCATCTCTGTGGAGGATGGTGTAGCCCTAAAAGACCATTTGGATTGCAAGAAGGAAGCTCTTCTGAAGAAGATTCAGTTTATGACTCCCCCTGTTATTCTCCAGTTAGTGGAATGTGCTAGTCTGAGGGACTCCAGCTCCTTTTAGTGGTTTTTGTTGCTCCCTCTGGAAGGTACCTCCCTTCATCCTGGAATCTTCAGCAGCCTTTCTGTTGGTCGCTATGTCTGCTTTAGTCCTCTTGATGGCTAGAGATATTGCCTTTTTGACAGTGGTGCGACACTGCCTGTGGCTTTGCCACTAGACAGCAGACTCTGCTTCCAAACCCCGGCTGTTTTGACTTGATTTAAGGGGAGTGCTTGGAGACATAGCTTAAGGCTGTGGATGAAGCCAAACGTCATCACCTCCCAGAGGGATAGGCCCAAGGGATCTGGAAAATGGATGGGACGTCCTCTTTCTTGGCCGCCTCCTGATCTCCAGGAACAAGCAGGAATGAGTCTTCACATATGGGTATCGTCGGTACCGACGGAGCCTGCGCGGGAACGCTCCCCAGCGTCCAAAAGGAAAGCTTTTGGGAGCATCCCACAGCACCTGCGCGCTGCCTTCCCGCCTTTCCTAACTGCCTCTCTCCAGTTCTTCTTTTTCGCGGAGCCAGCAGGTCGTGTTGCTGTCACTGCTGAAGAAGTTCTTTATTTTATTTTATTTCTTTGGTTGCGCGTCTGCCTTCTTCGACGTCGGACCGGTACCGCCGGTCTTTCTTTCTTTCTTTAAAAAAAAAAAAAAAAAAAAGAGACTACTATTTTCACTTCCGTGCTTTTTTCTTTGGCCTTAGGCCTATGAGAAATTCTCCTCATGGAGAAGCCCGCTTCCGGGTTTAAAAAGTGCACGAAGTGCAGCGGCACTATTTCTGTTACTGACACCCATGACTGGTGTCTAAAATGTTTGGGTCCTGACCACTCCATCACGGATTGTGAGTCCTGTTCTATGATGTCTAAAAGAGGTCTACAGAACCGAGCAGCCAAGCTCAGTACCCTGTTTCCCTCTGATGCAGCTTCGGTAGCATCGACGTCTTCCAGGGCTGCTTCTTCCTCCCATGGATCTCAGGTAACCAAACTCAAATCCAGCCGGTCCTCGAAGGGTAGATCTCCCTCCAAGTATCGAGATGCCTCCGGGCTTGCTCTCGAGGAATCCGCACCGGCAAAATTACCCCGGCGGGTGGCTCTGGCTTCCAAAGCTTTATCTATGGGGTCACAGGTTGACATCGATGGCTCGGCCTCGACCGATCACCTGTTGCCATGTTCTGGGGTACCGGTGGTTCCCACTGGTACCGACATCCAGACATTGGTGGCGTCGATGGATCAGAATATTCTGACCATGCAGCGTGCCATTACGGCATTCATACAATCTGCGACGCCTCCGGTACCGCAACAAACTCCGTTGTCGGTATCGGTTCCGGTGCCGGTACCGATTGCATCGACATCGGCTTCGGTGTTGACTGCAGCGGTACCCTGTTCTGTGATGCTCATCGGTACCGAATCGGTACCGATCACTCCCGATGTCGATACCATTCGGTACGCTTATCGGGCTCTGCAGGAGCATCCAGATAGGCGATACTTCCATTCCTCTGAAGACTCTGATGAATCAGAGGTCTCTGTCGAAGCATCGGTAATCCTTCCTCAGGAGCCCTCTTCTCCAAAAAGAAGAATGTCTCCTCCAGAAGACTTGTCTTTTCAAGACTTCATTAGGGAAGTGGCCAGGGGCCTCTCCATTTCAGTGGCCCCTGAGTCAGAGCCTAGAGCCAAAAAATTGGATATCTTTCAATATCCTAAGGCTCCTAAAGAGGCAGCTACTTTACCAATTCATGAGATCCTTTATGATCACATGTTGGGCATATGGGAGACACCTCTCACCACCTCCCCTCTTTCTCGTAGGTTGGACACCATGTACCGTGTTCCTCCTTGTCCTGACTTTCATAAAACTCAGCTTCCTCACCACTCTATTGTGGTGGAGTCTGCTATGAAGAGGATAAAGAGTGCAAAAAGGCACTCATCCAATCCTCCAGGAAGAGAATGCAGAACCTTTATTTATTTTTATTTATTTATTTATTTAAGGTTTTTCTATACCGCACTATTCGGCATCAGCACGGTTTACAATAAACAAGTTTGTACAATGAGGAACAGCCATACATTGAACTTACATAGAACAGGGAGTTTAAACATGGATAACAGGTGAACTTTATACATAGCAAACAAAGGGAGATTTAAACAAGGGTAACAGGTGAACTTTATACATTATATACACAGGGATTGCATCACATCTAAGTTTATGATACAGGCCCTAAGGGGGATAGATGGGGGAGGTGAAGAGTTTTCATCGGAAATTGGTTAGACAGCGTTGGCTTGTTAGACTATAAGATCATGTGGTACTGTCTAGGTGATGCTGTCGGAGTTACCAAAGTGTTGTATAAATAATTGCAGTTTGAGGGCTTTTCTGAACTGGGGGAGGTTATTTATGCTGCGGATTTCTGTTGGGAGGGAGTTCCAGCAAGAAGGGGCGAATAAGGCAAAGGCACGCTTTCTAGTGGATTTGTTGCATTTTGTGATGGCTTTTGGAAGGAGGATGGTATTGCAGGATGTGGTTCTTCTTAATCTGTTGTTTGGAGTAAGTTGGATCAGATCTGACAATATATTTGCGGTGATACAGTTGACTGCTTTGAAGGTCAAGGTGAGGATCTTAAATGTGATCCTGTACTGGACGGGGAGCCAGTGCAAGCTCTTCAGGATAGGGGTGATATGTTCTCTGCGAGATGCGCCATAGAGGGTTCTTGCTGCGGTATTCATCGCAAGCTGTAAGGGGTTTATCGAGCTCTTTGGGAGTCCGAGTAGGATGGGGTTGGCGTAATCGAAGTGGGGCATGATTATGGCCTGGAAGACTGTTCTGAAGTCGTTTGGTTCAAGGGTGTTCTTTATGAGGCGTAGTGTCCGTAATTTGTGGTATATTGTTCTGATTGTATTGTCTATATGAGCATGCATGTCCAGGTGCTGGTCCAGTGTTACGCCTAAGTATTTGATCGTTGTCTTGGAGAGGAGTTCTGCGTTGTTCACCTTGATTGAAGATGGGGGAGTGAATGACTGGTTTCTTCCGATGAATAGAACTTCTGTCTTTTTCAGATTTATTCTGAGCATTTGGTTGTGTAGCCAATCTGTGACGGCATTGAAGCAAGAGGAGAGCTGGTCGAGGTTTGGATGATCTGTGTCTATTGGGGTGAACATTAGGACATCATCAGCATATACTAGGCAGTTGATGTTAAAGGACCGGATAAGATTGCAGATGGGCTGCATATAGATATTGAATAAAAGTGCTGAGAGGGATGAGCCCTGGGGAACGCCTTTTTCTAGTGGGAAAGGGTCCGATAAAGAGGATCCGGAGCGGACATGTTGCCATCTGTTATTCAGATATGAGGCGCACCAAGCTAGAGCGTTGCCACGAAGACCCTTCTCAGTGAGGCGTGATAGGAGTATCTTGTGGTCCACCGAGTCAAAGGCGGCTGCGATGTCCAGAAAGATAAGGGCAAAACCCTTCCTGATGTTATCGAGCCCAATGGTAAGGGAGTTGAATAATGTAGTCAGAAGGGTATCGACTCCATGGGACTCTCTGAATCCATGCTGGCAGTAATCAAGAGGCGCGTTGTTTTCAATGTGATGGGTTAGTTGCTGTTGGACTGTTTTTTCGATGATTTTAGCTAGAAGCGGGATGCTCGATATGGGCCTGTAAGAGTCCATCTTTGTGGGGTCGAGCTTTTTGTTCTTCAGTAGGGGTCTTATTGAAGTTTGCTTCAGGTTCTGTGGGAAAATCCCCGAAGTGAAGGATGATCCTATTAGTTTGGCGAGGAAAGGGCTGAGGTCTGATTTTAGCGCTTTTATCCATTGTGCCGGGCATGGGTCGCTCGGAGCTGTGGTGGTATTGATGCATGTGATGGTATCTTGGATCTCCTTAGATGCTTTTGGCAGGAGAATTTTCCAGGCCAATATGCTTGTTGCTAGAATCAACTCCTATAGTCTCTATATGGGGATGTTTCTAAAAGAGGTTACAGATCACCTACAAACTTTATCTCCTTTTGTTTCAGAAGATAAAAGAGAGGAGTTTCTCACCTGGCTTAAACATGCCCAGGATGTTTCCAAGTTTTCTAACCGTGCAGCCTTTGACTCTTTTGAGTGTGCTAGCAGAGCCTCGGTTATTGCCATAGGTGCAAGCAGAGTTGCTTGGCTACAAGCTTCTGATTTGCAACCCTGGGTTCAGGATGGACTAGGAAATCTTCCTTGTACAGGTGAAAACCTTTTTGGCAAAGATTGGCAAGCAAAGGCCACTCAGATGGATGCTGAAAATTCTGCTTTAGATAGACTTTCAAAGTCTACGTCTGCTCCTGTTAAGAAAAGGTTGTTCAAAAAGGGATTTTTTTCCCAAAAAGGGGAAATATTATCCTATTTATGGTCAACAGGCATCTTCTGCAGGTCGTTTTGCTGCAAAGCGACAGCAACAACCTAAACAGGCCAAGCCTAAGGCTGCAAGGGCTGCTACGGCCCAACAGCCTCAGCCTCCTCAGGGCCTTTGACTTTCAACTAGAGAACTTAGCCTTTCTGGCTCTAAAAGAACCAGAGCCTCTCACCATTCCAGGAAGGTTAGCTCACTTTGCTCCCAGGTGGGAACAAATCACAGCAGAGCAATGGACCCTCTCCATCATAAGGGAGGAGTACAAGCTTCATTTCTTAAACCTTCCTCCTCACACCATGGTGAGACAGTTCAATTCTCCAACATCTCTCCTCGACTTTCTGGGTCAGGAGATTGCTACCCTTCATGCCCAAGGGGCAATAGAAGAAGTACCCCTTCAGCAGGGCTCAGGGTTCTACTCCCCCTACTTTCTTATCCAAAGAAAACAGGGGGCTACAGACCCATATTAGATCTCAGAGAATTGAACAAGTTTCTATGCAAGGAGAAATTCAAGATGATTTCTCTCAGTGCTCTCCTTCCATACCTTCAGAGTCAGGATTGGCTTTGTTCTCTAGACCTCAAGGATGCGTACACCCATGTCCTCATCCATCCAACACACAGAAGGTTCCTTCGGTTCCTTTACCGAGGAAAGCACTACCAATACAAAGTGCTTCCTTTCGGTCTGGCCTCTGCACGAAGAGTGTTCACAAAATGCATGGCAGTAGTAGCTGCATTTCTACGCACTCTAGGGATATTCGTATTCCCATATCTGGATGACTGGCTCATCCGAGCTCCATCCCAGTCAGAGGCCCAGACTTCCCTAGCCTGCACAAGGCGTGTTCTTCAGTATCTGGGACTTGTAATAAACATTCCAAAATCCCATCTCACCCCTACTCAGTCTCTAGAGTTCATAGGGGCCTTGCTGGATACCACAACTGCAAGGGCCTATCTTCCCCAGGCCCGTTGCCTACGCTTGGTGCAGTTAGCCTCACAGATTCAGTTAAAATCCCATTTAACTGCTCAAGAGATGTTACAACTGTTAGGCCACATGGCATCCACTGTGCGTGTGGTTCCTTACGCTCGCCTTCACATGAGAGCCGCTCAATGGACTCTGTCCACCCAATGGAACCAGGCATCAGGGTGCCTGTCAGACAAAATAGCAACCTCCAGTCGCCTCTTTTGCTCTCTCCAGTGGTGGAAGTCCACTCAAAATCTGTTGCTGGGGTCCCCCTTTCAACAGGTGTTACCCCAAGCAACCCTTACAACAGATGCCTCTCCAAGAGGTTGGGGAGCTCATCTACAAGATCTCTCCACTCAAGGCATCTGGTCTCCACAGGAGACATCTCTACATATCAACCTCTTCGAACTCAGAGCAATTTTTCTAGACTCTGTCTTCCACACCCTGCTCAGCTACAAGACAGTCCTCATCCACACGGACAACCAAGTAGCCATGTTCTACGTGAACAAGCAGGGCGGGACTGGCTCTCTGTCGCTTTGCAACGAAGCTTTGAGATTGTGGGCCTTCGCCAGAGAGCATCAAATTCATCTCATGGCAGTGTATCTTCCAGGGCTTCAAAACTCTTGGGCAGACAGACTCAGTCGAGTTCTGCTTCCACACGAATGGGGACCAGATAGCCAGGATCTTCCGAATTTGGGAAACCCCGGACATAGACCTGTTTGCAAGTCCGTGGAATGCCAAACTTCCCGGTTCTGTTCCAGGATTCCGTGTCAGGGAGTTCAGGCCAGAGATGCCTTCCTCCTTCATTGGGGGCAAGACTTCCTCTATGCTTTTCCACCTATTCCCCTAATTCCCAAGACACTGTTCAAACTTCAGAGAGACAAGGGGTCTATGATCCTCATAGCACCACATTGGCCACGCCAAGTGTGGTACCCTCTACTTCTGCATCTCTCTCAAGCTCCCTTCCTGGACTTGGGATCTGTCCCAGGAGGAGGGAACGTTGTGGCACCCAAATCCCCAGTCTCTTCACCTTAGTGCCTGGTTGCTGAAGGCCTAGACCTTCAAGATTTGCATCTTTCTCAGCAAGTGAAGGATATCCTTCATGCTTCCAGAAAGCCTTCCACTAGACGTTCCTATGCTTTTAAATGGAAAAGGTTTACCATTTGGTGTGCAGAGAAGGGTCTTAACCCTCTTGCAATACCTCTGAATTATTTACTAGAGTATTTGCTGCATTTATCCCATGCAGGCCTTAAAAAGAATTCAGTAAGAGTCCATTTGAGTGCTATTGCAGCATCCCTTAAACCTCTCAATGGACAGCCTATTTCCTCTCATCCTTTTCTAGCAAGATTCATGAGAGGCTTTCTTTTAACTAAACCTCCCATTAGACCACCTCCAGTGGCATGGGACTTGAATCTGGTTCTTGGCCAGCTTATGCAGCCACCCTTTGAACCCTTAGCCACTACCTCCTTGAAATTCCTTTCCTGGAAGGTTATTTTTCTCATTGCAGTCACTTCAGCTCGCCGCATCAGTGAGCTGGAAGCCTTGGTGGCTAATCCTCCTTATACAAGGTTCCATCATGACAAGGTAGTCCTCAGGACCAATCCACACTTTATGCCTAAAGTGGTCTCACCTTTTCATCTGAACCAGGAGGTATATTTACCTGTCTTTTTTCCAGGACCTCATGCATCAAGTGCAGAGAGAAATCTCCATACCCTGGATTGTAAGAGAGCGCTTGCTTTTTACTTACAAAGGACACAGCAACATAGAAAGTCCTCTCAACTCTTTGTTGCTTTCGATCCCTCTCATTTAGGACTTCCAGTCTGTAAGAGAACTCTGTCCAATTGGATTGCTCAGTGTATTTCTTTCGCCTACCAGAGTAAGAACCTTTCTTTGGAGGGCCATGTCACAGCTCACAATCTGAGGGCCATGGCAGCCTCTATGGCTCATCTAAATTCTGTGTCCATCGACCAAATCTGTCGAGCGGCCACCTGGGCTTCGGTTTATACCTTTACAGCCCATTATTGCTTGGACAAGGACTCCCGCCGGGATGCCTTGTTTGGTCAGGCTGTTCTCAAACACCTGTTCCATACCTAATCAAATCCTACCCCCCATCCCTGGTTGGATGCCCGAGATCCATAGGGAGAGGTAGAGCCCTTCTCAGGGACTCACAACCTTGGGGATCTCCTTAGCATCTCTAGCTGGGGAGTCCCCACATGTGAAGACTCATTCCTGCTTGTTCCTGGAGATAGCACAGTTACTTACCTGTAACAGGTGATCTCTGGGAACAGCAGGAATAAGTCTTCACAACCCACCCACCTCCCCTAGGAGTTGTATCTCTCTATCTTTCCTTTCCTTTCTCTCTCTCTCTCTGTCTCAGCTTAAAGAGGCAGTTAGGAAAGGCAGGAAGGCAGCACGCAGGCGCTGTGGGATGCTCCCAAAAGCTTTCCTTTTGGACACTGGGGAGCGTTCCCGCGCAGGCTTCGTCGGTACCGACGATACCCATATGTGAAGACTTATTCCTGCTGTTCCCAGAGATCACCTGTTACAGGTAAGTAACTGTGCTTTATCCTCAGTCTCGATACCTGAATACTTGAAGTTACCATGATTCCCATTGATATTGACCAAGAAAGCACACCTTGGCTGCTGCTTCAGGTTTTTGGTCCTGGACACAGTCCTTCATAAGACTAACAGAACCCAGGTACTTGCCACCTCCAGATGTTCCTCCTCATATCCAGCACAATGACAGTTGGGGGGCCATTCCGGTGTGCCTCTGGTGGGGTAGCAGGTTACATCTTTTCTACCAGGAGTGAGCACAGGTCTCCGAAGTCTGCTGGGTACTAGACTGTTGTGGCTAAGCTCTGGAATGCAGAGAACCTATCCTGGATGTCTGTCAGCTCCCCCATGTGTCTCTGCAGTCAAGAGGGTTACTGTTCAGATTACACCAAAAAGATTGGTCGGTCTACAGGCATTTGCACCAGTCCCCTCTGAGTGGGGTAAGGACCCGGTACTCCATTTCTGTTGTGGTGTGAAGGAGAACAGTTACTACTTTTCCATTCTGGTCCTCAAGGGGGTCAATACCCACCTGGAAGCATTGCACTTCCGTATGAATACACTATGTTCAGTGTTTGGGCTGAGGCCTGTTTCCACATAACTATCCACCAGGATCAGCAGTACTTTCTCTGGTTCACTGTTCTCAACTCTTGTCTTCAGGTTGCCGCTCTTCCTTTTGGTTTTCCACCACTTTAAGGACGTTCTCCATGTCATGGTGGTAGCAGCTACTGTGCTGTGGCACAGGGAGCTCTGTGTTCACTTGTATCAGGATGACTGGCTTATCTGAGCTAGGTCTCAGCCAGGTGCATCTTGGGTGTTGGCCTGAGTGGTGCAATTCTCGGAGAGGCTTAGCAGGCTGATCAACCATTAGGAGAATCTATTGCAGCCTTCCTAATCTCAGAAATTTCTGGGAGCACGGGTCTGTGCTTGCATGGACAGAGTTTTCCTGCCCAAAGAGTGAAAAGCTATTGTTTCATGGGCAATCCTCAGGGCACAGCAGACTCCATGCGTTTCAAATTATCTGCAGATTTTGGATGGATGGGCAGCATCAATCAAAATGGTTCCTGGGGTATATGCTCACATGCAGTCGCTACAAAGATCGTTGCTGTCCCACTGGTCTCCAAACTCTAAGGATTTCAACGCCAAGTCTTCTCTCCTTCCCTGTGGGGACAGCCCCAGCATCTGCAGAAGGTTAGGCCACTGGATGATCCTTTGTGGATTCTGCTGCTGATGGATATCAGCCTGATTGGCTGGGGAGCCCATTGCAAGGGCCCAGCAGATCAGGGCCATTAGAACAGCTGGAAATCAGCATGGCCCATCAATAGAGTTAAAGCAAGGGCCATTTGCTAGGCCTTTGCTATGCCTCCGATCCTTAGTCTGGAGCAGTGGTTCAGGTATTCTCGGACGATGCCACAGCAGTGATTTATGCCAACCAGCAAGGGCTACTCCTGGAGATGACCCTCCTGTTCTCCTGTGTGGAAAGGAAACTCCTAGCTTGCTTGGTGCAACACATTGCAGACGTCAAGAATGTGGAAGTTGACTTCTCAGTCATCCCTTCCCGATCCCGGGGAGTGGGAATTGAGCTGGTTGGCATTACAACATATTCTTTGCCTTGGGGTCATTCCACGATGGATCTGATGGTGACCAGGTCCAACGCCAAAGTGTGCAGACTATTCAGTTATTGCAGGGAAGCAAGCTCCAATAGTGTCGATGCTCTGGTTCAGCCCTGGCCCAGTCAAAGTTTGCTGTATGTGTTCTCTCTATGGCCCCTTGTGGGATATGTTCTTCACCACATGGAGCGTCCACTTAGGCTAAATTATAATGGTGATGCTGGATTGATCACAGAGGCCATGGTTCGAAGACCAGATGTGGCTCCTGAGGGAACCTCCTCAGCAACTTCCTACAGCCCTGGTGGGGGGGGGGGGGGGAGAGAGGACTGTTGTAGTTGGGACCGGTCCTTCTGGATGACCCAAGTCCCTTCTCGCTTACAGCTTGGCGCTTGAGAGATGACATCTGGCATGTAAGGTCTAGTCTCCTGCTGTGGGTTCCACGCTCTTGAGAGTGAGAAGTTCTCTCAGCCTTGCTTATGTGCGTGTCTGGTGGTTGTTTGAGCTCCTGTGCTGTGAGCATCAGATTGGTCCTAGTATGGGGGACCCACATCCTTGCTTGACTTTCTTCAGGATGGCCTTGTCAAGGGCTTCCCTGAAGGTTCATTTGGCAGCATTGTCATGTTTTAGAGGGCCTGTGACAGAGCTGTCTGTAGTCTTGCAGTTGAATGTCTCATTTTCTTCAAAGCATATGGTGCTTGCATCCTCCCCTGTGTTCAGCCAGTCCTTCTTGGGATCTCTGCTTAGTACTCCAAGTCTTGATGTCAAAGCCCTTTGAACCCCTGGTGCAGGCTACTCTTAAAGATCTGTCCCTTAACACTGTCTTTTCGATCACCATCTGCTTGGCAAGATGTATTTCTAAGTTTTGGGCAATATTGTGCTGGGATTCTTACTTGTTCTTTTCAGAAAAGGCCATGCACATTGGACTGTCCCCTCCTCCTTTTCTAAACCAGTGCCAAGGGAAGGAAAAGGCTGGTCACCAGGAGAAGGTCAAGAGAGTGCTTCTCTAGTATCTCAAGATCACTATCTCCTTTCGTAGGTCAGACCATTTGTTTGTGCTGCTGTTTGCAGGGCCTGCATATGGGTGATGTGACCACAGTCTACTTGGATCAGAGAAGACTTTGCTTCAGCATATCTTTTGAGGAACTATTTAAATTTAGGTACTTCATTAGCACATCAGTCCCTTTTAATTCTACCAACAGTCTGTCTGCCAAATGTCAGTGTCTCCATCCTTCATTCCTTAACAAATCCCGTTTGATAAGGATCTATCAGAAGGTATGCCTCTACATTGTTCTGCATCGATGCAGAACTCTTTATTCAAAAATCTTACTAAAAGGAATATTAGAAATAGGTCTAAAGTCCCCTGGTTCAATATTGCATTTCTTCAGTAATGACCTCACTTGTAAACCCTTTTCAATAGTGGTGGAATGTAACTTTCAGAAACGGATGTATTGACTATATCACTAATACCTGCAGACAAAAAAATAGTTACTAATTGAATAAACCATGCAGGATAAGAATTTAGAAAACTAAATAGTGGTCTCTGTACTTTAATCTGAATCTCTGTCTTGCATGCTCAATAAAGAAAACACACTTTCAATAACTGATCTTAAACTTTCCAATATCCGAACAACTTTACAACATATGAATCATTTTCCAATGGAATTATTCCATCCATAGGGTTATGCAATTTTCCACAAGCTTAATCATAAAAAAAGCAAATTTTCTCACACATTACATCCGATGAACCCCCTACTCCAACCATCCTAGGTTTTAAGTCTTCTTACAATAGTAAATAAACTGGTGCAATTCACTCTTTGCAATTTGCTTGAAAAATAAACTATCTTGTTAGCTATGCTTTCAACCAGTCTCTTATTAATCTCATTTAGATTTTCCCACTGCCTCTCCTTTTTGAGTTTTCTTTCTGCTTTAAAATATGTAGTCCTATAAACCATGGAGCACTCTTGTGATAAGGTATCCCACCTATGAACACTCCAAGAATTCAAGCCTCACAGATCCACAAGATAAGCAAACAACCACCACATGGTTAATCCCACACACCAGAACGAAGAACAACAGCCCAAGCCTACACCTGCTCCTTCAAACTCTGTGCCCCATCCTTACGGAACACTATCCCAGCCAACATCAGATCCATCACTGACCTTCTAACCTTCCGAAAGCAACTGAAGACTCACCTCTTCATTCAACACTCCCCCCCCCCAAGAACACAAGAAAATAGGCTATGATTCCAACCCTCCAGCCTATACCTGTCTGCTCTGGAAACTGTAAATATGTAAATGAGTTAAACTTTCCCCTTGCTTTTACCCACTACCCCCTTAACTGTAAATAAATGTAACTATTGCATTTTATTTAATGTAAACTGCTTTGACCTGAAGAAAAGTGGTATATAAACCCAGCGAAATAAATAAGAAATAAAATAAGTAAGCCACTGAAGCTCTTGTGTCAAAAGCAACACTTAAGTGTTCATTACACCACTCTTATTTCTTTTTGAATATGGAACACTCCAACATATCTCAGCCAATCTGCAACAGTACCTGCCTTATTCCTAAAAACTACCATTCATCCGTGCCCATCACTAATCCTATTCTCATATTCCCCAAAATGCATTGACAAATTGTGATCAGATCACATAATTTTCGGATTACCCTTGAGGGTTAATTTTGTGTCAAGGTGCTCAGGATAAAGCACCATAGTTGAAATTTCCCACTCATCCTAATCTGTCATTTTACCAAAACAAATGACATTAAAAATTTGATATACCTAGAAACCTTTCCATAGTTGTGCCTTCCCCTTCCAAACTCGCCATCTCAAACACACCTCTCCCTACTACTAATTACCTGAATATGTTCTACCTCTTCTCTCTCCCAAAGCCCCTCCAGACACCACTAACCAGTTAACAATCATAAACGTTTAACACAGACTTAATCCTGCCCTCCACAAACAATGGGGTTTTTATTTGGTGTGATGTTAACAATTTCTTCAATGATGCTTGTAAGGCCATCAGGGTCAGCAGTTGGTGGTCGATATACAAAGCAGAAAGCTGTTGTCTCGGTAATGATTATTAGAAGATCAGCATCCGGTGTGGAGGCAGAGTGGTGTAGTTGTGGACCTAAAGAGTCTTTAATTAAAATTAGAACACCTCCACCTTGTTTAACTGTTCTGGGGGTCTGAAATATTTTATAGCTGGGTGGGCATAGTTGGTTTAGTATAACGTTATCAAGATCAGAGAGCCAGATTTCAGTTATAAATATTATATCAAGGTTGGTAGCATTTGCATAATCAAAAAAATGATAGCGGTCTTCTTTTTTATCGACCATGAATTTATATATGAACATTGAAGTAGGGAGGTTTTTTGAGTGGCCTTTCAAGTTCCATAGGTGTTTATATGTGATGGATTAATGTATACAAGTCTGCAGTTTCACAACCTAGACAGTCAAGTTTTCAGGATAACCACAATGAATATGTATGAGAGAGATTTGCATGCTCTGCCTCCATTGTATATTGTATATCTCATGCATATTCATTGTTATCCTGAAAACCTGACTGGCTAGCTGTGTTCTGAGGACTGGGTTGAGAACCGCTTCTCTAGATGAACAAATATAGCCATTTTTACAAACATTTCTACTTATCAGAGGAGTTCCGCTTCCTTCTCCAGGCAACAATACCAAACCAATGCAATTTTTTGCTAAGCTTTGCCAGCAAGAGAGGGAACAACCAAAGCAGGCCACAACTCCATAATGGAAGCAACCTCTTTCTTTTTGATGCTCCTCATTGCAGTAGTTTCCTTAAGGAATAGACATCTTACCCTACTTTAGGGGATGAGGTACAGTTCTTGCTTCAGAAGTGGAAAAATTGCAAAAGATTCCCGGGTTTGCAGCATTGTCATAATGGACCATCATCTCAGGTTTCTGCCACATCCACCAGAAAGACCCCTACTCTGGTCTCAGTTATCTGAGGTCTACAGCCATCTGCTTTGGAATGAAGTTGCACTCCATCAAGCGAATGCCACAGAAGCTTTTCTTCAGGAAAGTGCTTCTATCCCTGATAGTTCTTTATCCTCAAGAAGGAAGGAAGGCTCCACACTGTTCTTAGTTTTAGAGATATAAATGTATCCCTTTGCAAAGAAAAGAAAAACTCAAATTGAACACTGTTTTCCATCCTACCCTACTTGATGAAGGGAGAATGGCTGTGCTCTCTGGATCTCAAGGATGCCTATACTCTCATCCCAGTTCATTCCAACAGCAGAAAATAATTGAGTTCCATTTCTGCTTGCATGTCCATGCTTGGCAGACACGGCTTTTGGCTCAAAAGTTTTAAGAGCTGCTGTGTTGCTTCCTGTCCAGTTGAAGTGTAGCTTTAGTACATCTGTTATCTGCACTGGCCTAGCAGGATGATATGGAAGGTGACATTTTACTTACCAGATAATGTCCTTTCTTTAGGTTCTGCTAGACCAGTCCAGAACCCCTGCCCCTGGACCTTGTATTGGTCTGCTGTACTGTACTAGTTTCTAATTGGTTTGTTGTACTTAGGTGGTACCTGTTTTGGTCTGCTATAGTATTCAAAACGTCCCCGCACTACTCCTTTCTTTTTACGAGTGTCACTCGTAAAAAGAAAGGAGTAGTGCGGGGACGTTTTGAATACTTCCTCTAATCTTGGATTTTAAAAGTCGGACAAGCAAACAACGGCAAAGTTGGCACTTTGCCAGAATTGGCATATATATCCGGCAAGCGAGAAGGCCTTTATAGAAAGACACAAGTTATCATTGTGGCAAGAAAATCATATAGCCAAAGCCCCTGAGGAAGGCATAAACGAAACACGGCCTGTGTCGGGCCTGGCTTTATGAAATAAAGGTGGTATTATAGTTCCTTCCTTGCCTCCACGGTTTTTACTGGGTTTTTGCCCATTCTTCCATACAGAACTCGTTCAGCTCTAGATTTGAAGGATTCCTTGCATTAACCACACTTTTCAGGTCTAGGCACAATACTATAAGGTTCAGACTGAGATTTTGACTTGGCCAATTCAAGACACAAGATCTCCTCTTCAGCCATTTTGTAGTCCATTTAAGGTGGTTGTCTTGCTGCATGGCTCACTTTCTACTCTGCTTCAGCTCATGGATGGATGGCTTTGCATATGCCTCTAGAATTTTATGTTGTAAAGAAAATTGATAGCTTGATTAATGACTAGCTGTCCAGGCCTGATGCAGCCCCATACCATGATAATCCATTACCATGCTTGATAGTTGAGGTAAAATTCATTCTTTGGGTGGCAATGTTTGACAAAAACTACTTAAAACATTTGTTACTGTGACCAAGAAGTTCAGTTTTGACTCATCTATTCTTAGCCTTATCCAGAGGCTCTTTGGTGATCTTTAGATTTTTTTTTGTTTGCTCTTTTAAGTACTGTCAAGTCAATTCTGACTCCTGGTGACCCAGCAGCCTCTGAGGTTTCTTGGCAAATTGTGACTGGAAGTAAGTTGCCAAGCTTTTTCTTTGGAGGCAATGGAGTGTAAAGCAACTTATCCAAAGTCACAAGGAGTGGCCGTTGGAATTAAACCCTGATCTCCTGGGAACTAAGCTGTTGTTCTAACCAATAGGCTGCTACTCATATTCAAATGGGTAGTTGTTGTTAAGTGCCATTGAGTCTGTGTCGACTCATGGCGACCCTCTCGATAGTAGTCTTTAAACTGTGTTTGGTCTTCAGTCAGTTGGCTCATTGTTGGTAGAGCAGCACCCATAGCTGCTGTTATTGTATCGATCCATCTCATTTCTGGCTTTCCTCTTTTGCATTGACCTTCTACCTTGCCAAGCATGATGTCTTTCTCTAACTATCTCTCTCTTTGCATTATGTGTCCATAGTATGAAAGTCAAAGTCTTGTCATCTAAGTTTCTAAAGAAAGCTTAGGTTTGATCTCCTCTAGTACTGACTGGTTTCTTCTTTGGCAGTCCATGGTATACACAGTGTTCATCGCCAGCACCATAATTCAGAGGCATCAGTTTTCTTCCTGTCTATCTTTTTCACTGTCCAACCTTTGCATCCATATGATGCTATTGAAAATACCATGCTTGAACAAGTCAAATCTTTGTATGGAGAGAGACATCTCTGCTCTTGTCTAGGTCCTTCATAGCCATTCTGCCAAGAGCAATGCATTGTCTGGTTTCATGACTGCTTGTCGTTTCTTTCTTGATAGTTGATCAAAGTAGGTTAAAGTTGTCTACGATTTCAATTTCTTTTCCATCAACAGTGAACTTATTGATTTTGCCATTTGTCAGGATCTTTGTCATCTTTACATTAAGGCACAGGTCCGTTCCTTGATCTTGAGAAGCAAATGTTTCAGATCGTCTTCACTTTCAGCCAGTATTGTGATATCATCAGCACAGTGAAGATTGTTGATGAGATTTCCACCAAACTTTACACCTCTGTTGTTTTCATACAGTCCTGCTTCTCTGATGATTTGTTCTGCATATAAATTAAACAGTAGTGGGAAAGTATGCAGCCTTATCATTCACCTTTGGTTTTAAGACCGGCTGCAGGAGCTGTGGATCTTTCACAAAGCTAATTTTCTTTCTCATCTCTGCTGGTTTCAGAGTTTAACTGTCTGTTTTGTGGGAATTGCTAATATTAAGATTAACTGTGCTTATAAATTAAGCTTGGGGATAATCTGACTTACTGCTTTTCTGGGTAGCCTTGGAGCAGATATCTGTGGGTGCCCCCAGTTCAGGAACAGCCTACTGGCCAGAGACACTTAGGTTCCCACCCACCCTACCCCTCGCCTCACCCACCCCAGGGGCTGCATTGCCTATATATTACTCGCATACGTTGCCATCTATCCCTTTAACTTGGGTTAGAGTCCACATCTTCCTCCTCCTTTTTTCTTGTTCCTCTTCTCCTTCTAAGACTGCTTATTCAGCATGTCATCTATTCAGTGCAATAGCTGCAGTAATTTCATTCCAAGACGAATTATTTGGAACCTCAGAGCTTATCCTATGTGCCTCAGGTCAGTTGCCATGAATAAAGAACTGACTCTACTAAGGGAAGACCTAGCTGCCATGCATAAGGAGGTGACCCTACTGAGGGAGGAACTGGCTGCAATGAAGCGCACCTCTTCTAGGATACAAACTGAACAATATCCACCACCGCTCCCACAAAGCATCAAACACCCCAGGAACAAGTGGATCACAGTGGGTTCTGGTAGACTGAAACCTGTAATGCACAGACATCCTATGCATCAAAAGATATCCCAGCATATAATGCCTTCTCTGCCTTGGCTAATGAGGATGAGGGACTGACTGAGGAACTGGCTGCAATGAAGAGCACATCTTCTAAGATACAAACTGAACAAAGTCCACCACCGCTCCCACAAAAAATGAAACACCCCAGGAACAAATGGATCACAATGGGTTCTGGTAGATTGCAACCTGTGACACAGAGGCATCCTATGCATCTTGAGATATCCCTGCATAATGCCTTCTGTGACTTGGCGAATGAGGATGCCCAATCCAAAGAAACTGAAGGGCCCTTAAATGAGACAGACAATGCCCAAACTCCTGCTAAAGGACCAAATATGAAGAAAACTTCACCAAACAGCAAACTACTACTACTTGGAGATTCCATCATCAGTGGCATCAAATTGGGAACACAGTTCAAAGGAGAGAAGATAGTCAGGTGCCTCCCAGGCTCTTCAGCCAGCAAGAACACAAACCACATTGTTGAAGTACTAGCACAGAAAGTGAACACTCCAAACCTGATGATGTTATCCACTTGGGCACAAATGACCTGGCTTGAAACTGTGCCTCTACAGTCCAAAAGGACTTCCAATCTCTGGGAGAGACACTCAAGCCCATGGTTAACACTGTTGCATTCTCAGAGGTTCTACCTGTGCTTGGTAAGGGGGCAAAAAGGCTGCATCGCATTAACAGCTTTAATACATGACTCCAGACCTGGTGCAAACAAGAAGGATTCAGATTTATTGGCGACTGGGGTAACAGATGGAACAACAAAAGACTATACTGTGCTGATGGACTACATCTCTCTGTTGCAGGGAAAAGAATCCTAAGTGAAAAATTCAAGCAATATGTGGATATGCATTTAAACTAGAAAAAGGGGGTGACGGATGTAGAAGGTCAAGCTCTGGATGTCACCCCCTGCAAAAGCAGATTAAAATCAGAAACAGCCACACTTTTAAACCACACATCAAAAACAAGTGGGAAGATGTAGGCAGAATAAAATCAATGCTAAATGCACACAAGCCAGGTAAATGCTGGAAAGCAATGAGCACAAATGCTCGAAGCTTAGCCAACAAAGTTCCGGACCTGGAAACCCAAATGATAGAAACGGATTTGGACATCGTGGCCATTACAGAAACATGGCTAAATGAATCGCATGATTGGGATATAGCCATACCTGGCTATAATCTATTCAGAAGAGACAGAGAAAATGGAAGAGGAGGAGGAGTAGCCTTTTATGTCAAAAGCAATATTAAAGCTACTGAAATGCAGGGGGCATGGGGAAAAGAAGAAGCACTTTGGATTGTGTTGGAAAGAGAAGATGGCACTGTCATCCGTACTGCTGTAGTCTACAGACCTCCAACACAAATTGAAGAGATAGATAACAAATTGATTATAGATATTGCCAAGATAGCCACAAAAGGGGAAGCAATCATTTTGGGAGCCTTTAATCTACCTGATGTGGATTGGATTACTCCTTCAGCAAATCTGGAAAGAAGCAAAAAAATCGTGGATGCTCTCCAAGATGCGTTACTTAGACAAATGGTGATGGAACCAACCAGGGAATGCTCAACCCTGGATTTAGTGCTCACCAACGGTGATAGTGTGTCGAATGTCTGCGTGAGTACCCCTGTGAGCAGCAGCGATCATCACACGGTGTGGTTTGAGATAAAAGCCATGATACAAGCCAATCATAGCAAGCTCAAAGTCCTAAACTTCAATAACACTGACCTCAATAAAATGGCCGAGTACCTAAAGGAGGAGCTGACAGGGTGGAAGGAGATAAGGGAAGTGGAATTGCTATGGGCTAAACTAAAGGTGGCAATAAAAGGGGCAACAAATAAATATGTAACAAAAGTAAACAAAAACAAGAGGAGAAGAAAACCCATTTGGTTTTCCAAAGAAGTGGCTGCTCAAATAAAGGCAAAAAACACAGCTTTCGCAAGATTCAAAAGCTTGCAAACAGTGGAACACAGAAATGAATACAGGATCAAACTCAGAGAGAAATAAGGATATCAAAGGCAGAGGAAAAGATCGCTAAAGATGTTAAGTGTGGCAACAAAACCACCTTCAGGTATATTCGGGAAAGGAAGATCAAAGGTGGAATTGCAGGACTCAGAAGTGCTGCAAACGGACTGGTGGAAAGTGACATTGAAAAAGTGAAATTGCTAAACGAATACTTCTGCTCTGTTTTTACTAAAGAAAATCCTAAAGAAGGACCACCTGTGACTCCCAAATATTATAAAAATGGGAATGAAGTAGATACCACACCATTCACAGAAGATGATGTGTTAGAACAACTTGCAAAACTGAAAGTGGACAAGGCCATGGGACCAGATAGGATATATCCCAGGATTCTGAAAGAGCTCAGAGAGGTTCTTGCAGGGCCATTAAAGGATGTTTTCAACAAATCCTTGGAAACAGGAGAGGTTCCTTAGGACTGGAGAACGGCTGATGTCATACCTCTACACAAAAGTGGTGACAGGGAAGAAGTGTCAAACTACAGGCCCGTGAGCCTTACCACGGTGGTGGGAAAAGTAATGGAGGCGTTCCTGAAAAAGCGAATAGTGAACTTCCTCAAAACCAACAGGTTGCAAGACCCGAGGCAACATGGTTTTACCGAAGGACGATCTTGCCAAACAAATCTGATTGAGTTCTTTGACCGGGTGACCAGGGAGCTACATCAGGGACATGCGATGGATGTCATCTACCTGGATTTCAGCAAAGCCTTTGATACTGTTCCTCATAGGAGGCTTATCAATAAACTCAGTAGCTTGGGGATGGATCCTAAGATGGTAAATTGGATCAGAAATTGGTTGACTGACAGACGACAGAGGGTGATGGTAAATGGAGCTCACTCGGATGAAGGGAAGGTGATTAGCGGGGTGCCCCAGGGGTCAGTCCTGGGCCCGGCACTGTTCAGTGTATTTGTGAGTGATATTGCTGAAGGACTGAGTGGAAAAGTATGTCTTTTTTGCAGATGACACAAAAATTTGCAACAGAGTGGACTCCCTCGAGGGAGTGGTTAACATGAGGAAAGATCTACAAAACTGGAAGAATGGTCTAATGCTTGGCAATTAAGATTTAATGCAAAGAAGTGCAGAGTCATGCACTTGGGTAGCAGAAATCCAAGGGAAATGTACGTGATAGGGGGCGAGATGTTAGTATGCACGGATCAGGAGAAAGACCTTGGTGTGATTATTTCTGAAGATCTCAAGGTGGCAAAACAGTGCGACAAAGCGGTGGCAAAAGCCAGGAGGATGTTGGGCTGCATACAAAGAAGAATCACCAGCAGAAAGGAAGAGGTACTTATACCTCTGTACAAGTCACTGGTGAGGCCTCACTTGGAATACTGTGTTCAGTTTTGGAGACCGTATCTTGCAAAGGATGTAAAAAGACTGGAAACTGTTCAGAGGAAGGCAATCAAAATGATTTGGAGCCTGCGTCAAAAGCCTTATGAGAAGAGACTTGAAGACCTAAACATGTACACTCTGGAGGAGAGGAGGGACAGGGGAGATATGATTCAGACCTTTAAATACTTAAAGGGAAATAATGAACAAACCTCTTCCAAAGACGGGCAAGCTGTAAAACTAGAGGGCATAGCATGAAGCTGCGAGGTGGTAAATTGAAAGGCAATGTCAGGAAATACTTTCACAGAAAGGGTGGCGGATGCTTGGAATGCTCTCCCAATGGAAGTGGTGGGGGCAAACACGGTGACGGAATTCAAAATGGCATGGGACAGACACAGTGGATCCCTTTACAGCAACAGGATAAAATCAAAATAAACTGAACCATCTAATTTCTCAACAAATAGGGGTGTCCTACATGGAGTGGGTTCACCCCTAAACAGGGATGTGGGGAGGGGTGGCCTGCACAGAGCGGCAGGTGCACCTACTCTTGCCATCGTGCTGGGCAGACTAGATGGACCATGCTGGTCTTTATCTGCCGTCATTTACTATCTTACTATGTAAACCATTCTGTTTCTCCTTGTTGCGTTTGAGCTATTGCTTCTTTATCAATGTAAAGGTTGTGCAAGAGAACTATCAGGTGTTCTGGTATACTCATGCTGCTTAATGTGATCAAGAGTTTCTCATGGTTTACACAGTCAAAAGCCTTGCTGTAGTCAATAAAACAGATATAGATATCCTTTTGGTATTCTTTTGTATTTTCAAGGATCCATCTCACATCCGTGATGTCTCTCATTCTTAACCCTTTCTTGAACCCTACTTGAACTTCAGGTAGTTCTCATTCCAGGTATGGTTGTAGTCTCTGAATAACCTTGAATAGAATCTTGCTAGCAGGTGGGATCAGAGCGATTGTGCGATAATTTCCACAGTCTGTTGGATCACCTTTCTTTAGTATTTGTATAAACACAGAGCTTTTCTGGTCAGTTGGCCATGATGTTGTCTTCCAAATTTCCTGGCAGAGCCTTACAAGTATGATAATAGCTGCATCCAATTGCTGTAATACTTCAATGGAAATGCCATTGATGCCCAGTGCTTTGTTCTTTGATAAGGCTTTCAATGCTCCTTAGACTTCTTTCTTCACCAATGGTTCCTGATCATAAGGTACAGGTTGAAATGGCTGTTGGTCCACTTCATCTTTAAGGTATAATGACTCTTGTCAGACGGCTGCCTGGGTGAGAATCTTCACAGTCTTGTCAAGTGCATATATCTATATGATTTGCAAGGGATTGTGGGCAATGTAGTTCATTCACACCAGACACAGCTGCTGACAATAATTTAGTTGTGCTCTTGGTTAAAGCCAATAAGATATTTATTTATGGGGTTATTTCTCCCAACACAGATATACTTGGTAGCACATAAATTAGGTTACTTGCTTTCAGTGTTAACTTGGAAAAACAAAGTCAAAATCAGGAAAACAACAAATGAAAAGCCACAAAGCAAGAAACAAACTGTTCTTTTCAGGTTAACTTCTGATTACTTCCCACATAGATACAGAAGTGATTCTCTCCTAGCTCACAAGCAATTAGGTAAGGCTTAATTGCTAGCAGTTACCAGCTGAAACCCCTTAGCTGGCTTGCCTTCCACTGTGTGGGTCAAATCCTGCTTCAGGAGCTTTTCTGAGTAGATTAAAGAACAAATTTGTATTTCTTTGTGATGGTTGCTGTACTTTATAACAGAAAGTTACCAACGGAGTTTAGATAGAGAGCAGTCCATATAAACAGGATCCTCATCTGCTATTATTCCCCCTTGTTCAACAAGCATGGGTTCAATATCATGGATTGGCACAGATGAATCTCTCAATGGAGCATTTTCAGGAGAATACTTGTTTCCCTGCTGTCTTTCAAGGTTATAGCTAGGGCATAGATCAGTGTTCATACCTGAGCTTCCATTGCTGCTAGAGTTCCTCTCTATATAGCCTGGCCAGTATGTAGTCCAGTTCTTATGTCCAGCCTTCCAATCCAGATCCCTGGACACTGGATCTCTCTTCACATAGCTTCTGGCACGGGTCTTAGGGTCCCTTCCACGTGCAGCCGTCTCCCTCACAGGTAGCCTCTGGTGATTCCTAGCTCTGCAGCACCATTCCTCTGGCTTTCCCCAGTCCAATGGTGTATGCTGGCCCTTGGAATACCTCCCAGTATACGTACTGCTTTGGACTCTTCTAGACCTCTCAAAGGCTTTTCTCCTCTTTCTTCCAGAGGGTTTCTTTCCCTCTCTGTCCGTCCGGTTTGGCTTTTGCTTCTGATGATCCTTCAGATGAAACTGAGGATAATTCTCTGGATATCCAAGGTGATCATGAAGATGATCATCTGTAGAATAAATTCTACTCTTATTCTGCTTAGATGAGTGCTCCTCCCTAACACAGCGCAGCTGGGCTGAATCAGGCCTTGCCCTTTGAGATGAGTGTTCCATCCTAGCACAGCGCAGCTGTGCTGAATCAAGCCCTGCCCTTTGCAATGAGTGCTTGGGGATTACCTCATAGCCCTTTTGATTGAACACACGTTTTTTCACTTCAGCTCCTCTCATGGCTGTTGGAAACCTGGTGCATTCTGGGACTGGTAGTCTTTTATGGCAAAATTCTGTTTTCTCATTTCTACCAGCACTGACAGGTTGCTTGTTCAGAGACACTTCACCTTTTCTATAGCCCCTTCCTGAGCTATGATAAGCTTCCTTATCACACTCTGTATATTCTTTCCACCTTTGTTTGATCTTCTCAGCATCATTCAACATGGATCCTTGAACATCTTGTAGCATTCCATTTGGAGGATGGAAATTTCTCTTTAATTCTCTTAGCTTTAGGAAAGCCGATCTTGTTCTTCCTCTAATAGTTTATTTCCATGCATCATTTTAGTACTTCTCCTTGTCTTGTCCTGCTGCATGTTGGAAATGTTCTACAGCCAAAATGCTTCGGACACGAAAGCAGCTGTTCTAAACTAATTTAAGGCTGCTGAACACAGAAATCATAATGAAAATGCTGATTAAGTCTAGTTGCTAAGTGGAGTGGAATGGAGTGGAGGAGTGGCCTAGTGGTTGGGGCAAGGTACTTCAGGCTGGAATGTCGGTGGTTCAAATCCCACTAGAGAACAGCAACCTTGGGCCGGAAGGACTGGGTTTTCTAGTCCCACAGGTGCTCCTTGTGGTCTTGGGCAAGCCACTTAACCCTCCATAGCCCATGTTCCCTGTAAAATAGTTATCTCCAAGTTATAATGCCCTGTTCAATGTAATTTCAGTTTGTTCAATGTAAACCGCACTGATGCAGAATAGTGCGGTATATAAGAGAATATAAATAAATAAATATATGCTATTAATTAGTCAGGGGGTTATTAACTGTGTATTATGCAACATTTGCGTGACATTGTGTAATCTCTACTTGCAACCAATAGAAATATCTGACCAAAACCAGATGATGCAATCAGTATTTAAATTTGCATCACTTGACAGTATAAATCTTAAGGTGTATTAGTCACAGAAAAATTAAAAATTAATTATTTTTCATTATTTTATGCCAATAGGTCAATCACAGCTTATTCGGCGATGCATCATACTTGTGTTAATAATGCAGATAATTTCTGCTATATTTGTGGTGAAGTGACTTTTACATCACAAAAACGGAATATGACTGTGGTGGTTAAGAAAGCCTACAACTTATATTTTGGCTGCAGAATAGGAGATCAGGATAAGAGCTGGGCGCCACACATATGCTGCAATACATGTGCAACAAATCTCAGGCAATGGATGAATGGGAAGAGGCAATCAATACCTTTTTGCAGTTCCAATGATCTGGAGAGAGCCCACGGATCACGTCAACAGTTGCTACTTCTGCATGGTTCCTCCAATTCAGAAAGGCATATCCAGAAAAAGTAAGTGGACCGTGCAATATCCAAACATTCCATCTGCAATACTCCCAGTGCCTCATGGAGAAGGGTTGCCGATTCCCAAAATGTCAGAATCATTATCATTAGAATCAAGTGAGGAAGAGGAAGAAGTTTGTAGTCATGAACCGTCAACCTCACTCCTCATCGGTGCCCGCCCGACCGGAGCCGCTCGATTCCTCTTCGGAGGGGTCGGGGTGGGAGGCGGAGGATGAGGAGTCCCCGGACACTTTCCGGACCCGGTGCGTCCCATCGGACTCACCGGAGTCTGAGCCTCGGAGAAGGTCCCCCCCGGAGGATACCCGATTCTCGGACTTCATGAGGGATATGGCCAAGGCCTTGGCCTTCCCCGCGGATCCCGAGGAGGAGCCTCTAGCCGAGGAGCTCGAGGCCCTCCAGTATGACTCTCCCCCTAAGGAGGCCTTTACTGTTCCGGTTCCTCCGATGCTGGAACAGCTCCTCTTCCGCATGTGGGAGGTACCGGCCTCAGCGCCGGTTCTCAGAAAACTGCTCGATTCCATTTATCGAGTCCATAAGAGTCTTGGGTTCCAGAAGGCACAGCTACCACACTACTCCATGGTTGTGGAATCGGCCATGCATCGTCTGAAGAGTCAGAAGATGCACTCCTCCGTGCCCCCCGGCAGGGAGACCCGGAACCTGGATGTCCTCGGTAGAAAGTGCTTTCAGGGCTCTATGCTGGCTTGCCGTGTCCAGACTTACCAGCTGTACATGGGCATGTACCTTCGAGACCTGGCAAAGGAGATTGCCGGGTTCTCTGCTGGCCTCTCCGAGGAACCTTTGCAGAGGTTCAAGGCTTTGTCATTGGGTATTCGAGAGTGCTCGAAGTTTATATCTCGAGCAGCCTATGATGGCTATGAGGCTTCGGCCCGAGTAGCAGCGGCCGGCATCGGTGCACGCCATCAGGCCTGGCTACAGTCATCTGACCTCAAGCCATGGGTCCAGGACAAGTTGGTCGATGTCCCTTGCCGGGGTGAGAACCTCTTTGGCAAACCCATGGCTGAAAAGGCTGCAGAAATCGAGACTGAGACTCTCACTAGAACAAGGCTGTCCAGGAAGACTTCTGCCCCTTCTCAGAAGAAGAAGGGCTCGGGGAAAAAGCCATTTTACCTGAGGAAGGCCTCTGCCTACAAATCCTACCCTCACTTCCAGGCCTCTACAGCTCCCCAACAGGGTCAGCAGGCCAAGGGACAGGGGCATGGGCCCCGTAGGCAGAAAACCCCCAAGCCACCAGCTCTGGCTTCTGCACAGCAGGGAGTGGGGTTTTGACTCCCACTGCATAGCCTCTCCCTCACTGCTGGCTCCACTCAGCACAGGAGGCCGGCTGACACTGTACGCACACAGTTGGTCAGCTATAACAAGAGATACCTGGGTATTGAGCATAGTCCAGAAGGGCTATTTGCTCCACTTCAACCAGTTACCTCCCTTCTATTTTCCAAGGGAGCCTCCACGACTCCCTCTACACAGGAACCTTCTCCTTCAGGAGTTAGCAAGTCTTCTACAGGAGCAGGCGGTGGAACCGGTGCCTCACCACCTGATAGGACGAGGCTTCTATTCCAGATACTTTCTAGTACCAAAAAGGACAGGAGACCTCAGGCCCATCCTAGACTTGTGAAATCTCAACAAGTTCCTGGAGAGGGAAAAGTTCAAGATGCTTACCCTTGGCATACTGCTGCCCTACCTCCAGCAGGGAGATTGGCTATGCTCCTTAGACCTAAAGGATGCTTATACTCACATCCTCATTCATCCAGACCACAGACAATATCTCAGATTTGTAGTGGGAGGAAAGCATTTTCAGTACAGAATACTTCCATTTGGCCTAACCTTCGCACCCAGGGTTTTCACCAAATGCCTGGCGGTGGTGGCGGCCTATCTCAGAAACCAGGGCATCTTTGTCTTTCCATACCTGGACGGACTGGCTCATCAGGGGTCAGTCTCCACAGGAGGCCAGACAGGCCACTCTTCGCACTCTCTCTCTTCTCCAGCACCTGGGCTTTGTCATAAACTGCGCAAAGTCCACTTTGCTCCCCTCACAAGACGTAGAATTCATAGGGGCAAGGTTGGATATCTTACAAGCAATGGCTTATTTGCCCAAGAACAGGGCTCACAGACTGATGGCTCTGGCACAGCAGGTTCTGCAGGGGATCTCTGGTCTCTGCCAGACATTTCCTAAGGCTTTTGGGCCACATGGCATCAATGGTCCATGTAACTCCAAATGCTTGTCTGCATTCCCAAAGGAGAACGGTGAATAGTGGTGTACCCCAGGGATCTGTGCTGGGTCCGCTGCTTTTTGACATCTTCATAAATGACCTGGAAAGTGGAATAACGAGTGAGGTTATCAAATTTGCAGATGAGACAAAACTATTTAAAGTTGTTAAAACCCAAGAGGATTGTGGAAATTTGCAAGAGAATATTGCTAAATTGGAAGACTGGGCATCAAAATGGCAGATGAAATTTAATGTGGACAAGTGCAAGGTTATGCACCTAGGGAAGAACAACCCAAACTATGGTTACACGATGCAAGGTTCCACATTAGGAACCACCACCCAGGAAAAAGATTTAGGCGTCATTGTGGATACCATGTTAAAACCCTCTGCCCAGTGTGCAGCAGCGGCCAAGAGAGCAAATAGAATGCTATGTATGATAAGGAAAGGAATGGAAAATAAAACAAAAGATATTATAATGCCTCTATATCGTTCCATGGTGAGACCACACCTTGAATATTGTGTGCAATTCTGGTCGCCGTATTTTAAAAAGGATATAGCGATTTTAGAAAAGGTTCAGAGAAGAGCCACCAAAATGGTAAAGGGGATGGAAGGATACTCCTATGAAGAAAGGCTAAAAAGGTTAGGGCTCTTTAACCTGGAAAAGAGACGGCTGAGGGGGAGATATGATAGAAGTCTATAAATTAATGAACGGAGTGGAACGGGTAAACGTAGATCGATTGTTTACCTTATCCAGAATATAGAAAGACTAGGGGACATGCAATGAAGCTACAGGGTAAACTATTTAAGACTAATAAAAGAAAATATTTTTTCACTCAACGTGTTATCAAACTCTAGAATTTGTTACCGGAAGATGTAGTAAAGGCTGTTAGTGTAGCTGGGTTTAAAAAAGGTTTGGACAAGTTCCTGGAGGAAAGTTCCATAAACCATTATTAAGAAAGGACCCAGGATATCAATGCTTGAACCAATACAAGCATTGTGGAACCTGTGTCCCTTGGGGAAACTGCTAGGTACTGTAATGCAGCAGACCAGTGGGGAATAGAAGAAAATATTTTAAACACGAAAAAAGGCATGCACAAGCTGCAGTATTTTCAGGAACCTGATAGGGGGAGCAAGAGGGACCTCCGGAAGACTGAGGATCCACACCCCACAGGGTGTGACCTAAAGCCAGCCAGCCTCCAATCCAGGAAGGCAGGAACTCCTTTTAAAGAAAGTCTGGAAGACTGGAAAGGGGGAAGTGGCGGTAAAAGCGAAAGTGGCGGTAGCAGCAGAGAAGGCAGAGAAGTTACAGAGCCCCTGCAGAAGCCGGAGGAGCGGCAGGAGCTGCAGAGGTGGCAGAAACTGCAGAAGCTACAGACGCTACTGGAGCACCGGAAGGAGGAACAGGCCAGAGAGATCTGAAAGGATGGAGAGTACGGAAGGATCCAGGAGATCTGGGAACACGAAAGCAGTACTGGGACAGCTGTGTGAAGTCAACCGAAGGACGGTTGAAAAACCCACGCCAGTTTTCAGGAGCAGGGCAGAATCTCAGCAGGAGTAGGCCTCAAGCCTCACCCCAAGGAGAGAAGCCGGCATTACAAGGTAACCCACACTTAGTTGGGAACAGCTTTCAGAGAGCTAGCCTGTGGAGAGGACAAGAAACAGAAGGTCCCTGTTCATGTAACACTTCTCATGATACAAGGTATGAAAAGCTTTTATCAAATGAGAGACTGTGGAATAAGCAATGTTTGCAGAAAGCTAATATAAAACCTGTGAAGAGGGAAGAAGATTCGCCTTGTAGAACAGTTCATGACCGACACCCCACTCTGAACCCAAGACATTGGGAGGTCATACAGCGTTTGGCTGAAAAGCCCAATTATAGGTTGCCCAGAACCACGGACTCTGTTTCAGAGGCGTATGATCAGGAACCAATGCAAGTGGAATTGGTAGAATCCCTTTCAGATGAGGAAATGGATTGTAGTTATTGTACCACTGGAAGCTTGGAATCCTTGCATAGCATGTGAGCAGTAAACTGGTGAAATAGGAAATGTTTGTTTTGTATCACCTCTATGAAGAGAACAATTGTTGCTTTGAACCTGAGTTTTACTTTTTCTAACCTGATGTAAGGACATTTCTTTTGTTGTTTTGGGACTGATCCTTTGAACCTTTGCAAGACAAGGGAAATAAAGCCTTATTTTCCCTCCACTTGGAAACCTGTGTTCTTTGGGTATTGGGTAATAAGGACGCTACCAAGGCTATACATCCCTGGGCCCTGAAAAATACATACCAATCCCAACCTTATCTTTATTTGTGTCCGACCTGCCTTGGCGACCATTAGCCACCAGGGTGGCGTCGCGACAGTACATATGACCTAGATTGGCCACTGTTGGAAACAGAATACTGGGCTTGATGGACCTTGGTCTGACCCAGTATGGCATATTTTATGTTCTTATATACGGCCTGCTCTATGGTGCCTCAGAGCTCAGTGGATACAGGCCACAGGAGACTTAAGAGACAGAGTAAGAGTGTCCAAACTACTAGCAGCCTCCCTGCAGTGGTGGCTGCATCTCCCGAACTTGACCAAAGGGGTGCCATTCCAGGCACCACCACATACACGGGTTCTAACCACAGATGCTTCTCTTCAGGGTTGGGGTGCACATTGCCAAGGGGCATGCACTCAGGGTCTCTGGTCCCCTTGGGAGACAACACAACAGATAAATCTGTTGGAATTGCAAGCTATTCGGTTAGCTCTACAAACTTTCTCTCAGGTCCTCTCTTGCCAGTCTGTCTTGATTCAGACAGACAACCAAGTGGCAATGTTCTATGTGAACAAACAAGGAGGCACAGGCTCCAGGCTTCTTTGTCAGGAAGCACAGGCCCTGTGTGCCTTTGCAGTCCAACACAAAATGTTTCTCAAGGCAGTTTATCTACCTGGTCAAGAAAATTACCTGGCAGACAGGTTGAGCAAGATTCTACAGCCTCACGAATGGCATTTGAATCCCCTGGTGGCCCAGCAGATCTTCCTAAAATGAGGTCTTCCAACCATAGATCTTTTTGCCAGTCCACTGAACCGTCAACTGCCCAGGTTCTGTTCCAGACAACCGCATCCTCTGCGAATAGCAGCAGATGCCTTCCTAATCTCTTGGTCTACGGGCCTGCTGTATGCGTTTCCTCCAACGCCTCTAGTGACCAGAAACCTATTCAAGGTTCTTCGGGACAGGGCCTTGCTGATCCTGGTAGCCCCCATATGGCTGAGGCAACTGTGGTTTCCACTCCTTCTGCAATTGGCGGTGGACACTCCACTCCCTCTGGGGGTGCGACCCGATCTCCTGTCTCAGGATCAGGGATCTCTCCTGCATCCCAACCGCCAGTCCCTCCAATTGATGGCCTGGCTGCTGAAAGGGTAGTTCTAGCCCCCTTACTTCTACCTAGGGACGTGGAGGAGGTGGTTTTGGCCTCTAGGAGACAATCCACCCGGAAATCTTATGCCCTCAAGTGGCGTAGGTTCTCCACCTGGTGTGCTCAGTGTCAAGAGGATCCGTTTTCGTGCCTGGTACCAGTGGTGCTGCAGTATCTGCTTCACCTGTCGGACCTAGGCCTTAAATCCAACTCTGTTCAGGTCCACCTCAGTGCTCTGTCAGCGCATCACTCACCGGTGGAGGGCCAGTCTCTGTCGGTCCACCCCTTAGTGGCCCGTTTCCTCAGAGGTCTGCTTTTGCTCCAGCCTTCGATTCGTCCACCAGCCCCTGAGTGGGATTTGATTGTGGTCTTGCAACAACTTACTCGCCCACCGTTTGAGCCAATGGCTACCTGTCGTTTACGCTTCCTTTCCTGGAAGGTGTTGTTCTTGGTGGCTCTTACCTTGGCCAGGCGTGTGAGTGAACTACAAGCTCTGGTTTCTGATAGACCGTACACACGGTTCTATAAGAAAAGGGTGGTCTTACAGACTCCTAAGTTCCTTCCAAAGGTTGTCTCCTCCTTCCACCTCAATCAGGAGGTGGTTCTTCTGACCTTGTTTCCCAGGCCGCATGCTAGCAGGGCTGAAATGGTCTTGCATACCCTGGACTGTAGGAGAGTGTTGTCTTTCTACCTTGACCGTATGCAGGGGCATTGAAGGGCTGTCCAGCTCTTCGTCTCTTTTGACCCTAATAGGCTGGGGTTACCTGTCTCCAAGCGTACCCTGTCCATTTGGTTAGCAGACTGTATTGCCTGGGCGTACAGAGCAGCTGGCCTCTCCTTGCAGGGCCGAGTCATGGCCCACCGTGTCATGGCAAAGGCTGCGTTAGTAGCTCATCTCTACTCTGTTCTGTTGGCAGACATCTGCCGGGCCACTACTTGGTCTTCAAGCCAGACTTTTGCGGCCTATTACTGCCTCGACAGGGAGTCCCGAAGGGACAGTGCTTTTGGACAGGCGGTACTCCGTAATCTCTTTGAGGTTTAGGCAACTCCTACCCTCCAGCCCTTGTGTTGGGCTACCGTTCGGGGGCATTCTCAGAGAAGATTCTTATCTCGCATGCTGAGGCTCTAGAGCAGGGGTTCTCAACCCTGTCCTCGGGACCCCACTAGCCAGTCGGGTTTTCAGGCTATCCACAATGAATATGAATGAGATATATATGCATTAGAAATAGCCTGCCAAACTGACTGGTTTGTGGCCCTCCAGTGCTGGATTTGGGGACCCCTGCCGTACACCTCTGTCAAGTACGATTGTGAGTGGGCAAGGTACAGATGTCCTCGACATCAAAAGGGTAGATAGAATGTGTCACATCCCTCCTAGTTTCTCACCACCACCAAAAAGTTGTCTAATAGACAATATTTTGGTGGTGGTGAGAGGCGAGGAGGTATGTGACATATTCCATCTAATCTTTTTGATGTCTTGGACATCTGTACCTTGCCCACTCACAATCTTAAATGACAGAGGTGTAAGGCCGGGGTCCCCAAATCCAGCATTGGAGGGCCACAAGCCAGTCAGTTTGGCAGGCTATTTCTAATGCATATATATCTCATTCATATTCATTGTGGATAGCCTGAAAACCCGACTGGCTAGTGGGGTCCCGAGGACAGGGTTGAGAACCACTGCTCTAGAGGGAGCTTATTTTTCAGCTTTGGGTTCTCTGTAGCCTAGAGCTGGGGAGTCACATATGTGAGGACTGACTTCCTGCTTGGTCCTGGAGAAAGCATAGTTACTCACCTGTAACAGGTGTTCTCCGGGAGCAGCAGGAATCAGTCCTCACAACCCTCCCTCCTCCCCTGGGAGTTGCAGTCCTATATTTCATTTTGTTTTTTGCTGTCTTTTAGCTATGTCATCAGACTGAGCAAGATGGCACCCTTGGGCGAGAAGGGGACCGTGCATGCGCACTGCATTCCCAAAGGCTTTATTTGAAAGCTGGGGAAATGCTCTGCACGAGGGCTCCGTCGGCGCCGACGTCACCCATATGTGAGGACTGATTCCTGCTGCTCCTGGAGAACACCTGTTACAGGTGAGTAACTACGCTTTACCTTCATCCTGTTCTGCAGCTGTTGGGGCATATACCTGAATTATAGTTGTGTGGATGAATAGAAATTAAGCGTTCACTGCCTGTACTGTATTTCTTTACAATTCTTGCAAGTTTCTTCTTGATTATAAATGAAACACCATTTCTTCTTTGTTTTTCATTTCGAGCATAGTAGCATGTGATTATCAGATGCCAGTCCATTTCAGTTCGCTGACACCTGACAGATCAAGTTGTACACATTCCATTTCATTCTTGACCACCTCCAACTTCCTTTGGTTCATGCTTTGTTCCATGTCCCAATATGTAAGACATCTTTGCAGCTTCTGACTCTCATTTAATGCGCAGCTACATCAGCAGTCAGATGTCCCCAGAGCTTTGATCCAGCCACATCATAAATGCTGGTTTTACTCTGAAAAGTCTTCAGTTCATCCCCAGTAGCCAGTTGAGTGCCTTCTGACCTGGTGGGTCTCATCTTCCAGCACTATAGTGCAATTTGTTTTGTTGTGACTATTGGGTTTTTGTGGCAAGATAGGCTTAGCAATCTACTTCCATTTCTTCCGTGCAGGTAATTCAAGTGTTCTTGCCATTGTCACAGAAATGTGATCCTCCACTACCAACACCGTCCCATTCTGCTGCTGCCCAGATGGGGTGGCACCTCAGCTGAGACCTGTCCATCTTGGGAGACCCTGCCAATAGTTTAGCTGCTGGTAGCTTAGCTCTCAGCATCACTGATGCACACAAGCCCTCACAGCATGACAAGCTGCAAACCAAATGAAGATTCAGATGGGTAGCAGTGTTCATTGTAGCTATCCTCCCATTGTCACCATTTCTATTCACATTTTTTCTGATAGTTGATGCATGAACCCTCACAGCAGTTGGGGGCAATTGCTCCAAATGGGTTTGTTTTGCATTTACTATGATGTTAATAAACCTCACTCCTAAGCCAGGATATGTGGAGTGTGATATCAAGCTTTCAAATTTACTGCTAACGTTGTGTAGTACTTGTATCAAACCAAAAGGTGATTCCTTGTGGTGTTCATAAGATGTAGCATGCATAGGCAAGTTGTCAAGATGTCATTGAAAATTCCTGCAGTAACAGAGGCCTGCGGATCTTTAGATGTTATTGTGGGTTCTTTGTGACTTTGAGGATGATTTACTAGTTTGCTCTTTGGGTCATTTTGGAAAGATGACTGCTCCTGAGTTAGAGCCATTATAGTCTTCAAATTTTCCCATTTGTAGACTGACAGAAGATGGATGGAGCTCCAAATGTTTAGAATAGGTCTTGTAACTCTTTAGATAGATGTGTATCAACTATGCTTAATTATAGGGTTTTGAAATGTCTTTTGGTCGCAGCAGAATGAGTTCCCACTAAGTTTTATGGTGAAGGCTAAACTCAAACCCTTTTGGACATTTATGTAGGATAGAATGTCCAAATTCAGTTGTGCAGATTTACTCTGCAGGGTGGTTTAATTTTTACTCTTATTTAAGCCCCTGTTTCTAATTAATTGTGCTAAGAGAAACTTTGGTTTCACTTATAATTTCACACACTGATTTTGAGTTATTTTTACTGGGTCCATTTTGAGCCGTTGCAATCACAATGTTAGTCTATGTGTTGGCACCATTTTTTAAATTAATACATATATTCAGCACCTCTGTCCATATGATTAGTGGTGTTGAATATTATGTAATTTTCAGTGACCCTGCCAGAACTCTTTAGTTCAGACATCATATTCAGCAGGCTTAAACTAAATGCATAACTTACCTATGTTAAGTGACTGAGTATTGCTGCTGAACATAACTTGTAGCACTGCCTCCAGGTCTCTATTAATTCAGCCCATAATTGAGGTGTGATCAAAAAGTATCATGACTTGTGTAGCTATATAACAGTACATCGCAGCATGATGTTATTAAGCATGTAGTGACCTAGTTGCATGCTCTGCATGCGCAGAGTGTAGCATGGCTGCAGCACACCTATGCGTGTTTCAGTAATGTGATGTTTGGTATTGTGTAAAAGCAGCTCGTCAGATTTATGATGAATGAAAAAATTGAACAGCAAATTTGCATTAAATTTTGACATAAACTACGATTCTTGCAAAGAGACTCATGACACGTTACAGCACATGTATAGTGATGAATGCATGAGTGGTGCTAGAGTTGGATTGGTACAAATGTTTCCAAGAGGGTTGCCAAAGTGTTGACAGTACGTACAATGGGTCTAAAATGTTTCTGAATGAATATATCCAATAACTAAATCTATATAACTGCTCATTCAACCTGTTCAACAGAGTTATGATATCTGAAAGAATTCTCCAGCTGATCTCAGATCAATACGTGCATCACTCTCACGTTTCAAAGAAACTTCAACGGTGTGCCGATTTCACATCAAGGATCTGCTGAGTTTTCTATTTATCTTGTCTAATACACTTGCCAGTAGTTTCAAATTAGCAATGTAGTAAGTGTTGACAGTGACAAACGTTCTGGAAGACCATCGACGAACGGGAAAGAAGACAAAGTTGAAGCAGTGCATGCTGCAATATGCTGAAATCATTGATTGACTATCAGGGAGCTTGCTGAGGACATGGACATCACTCTCAGGTCGATGCAGTCCATTCTAACTGTCTATTTGGTGATGAGGCACATGTCTGCAAAATTCATGCCAAAACTCCTGTCCCCTGACCAAAAAGATTGACTGTCTGCAGCCAGGGAGGAGTTGGAATGCATTGAAAATGACTCAGATTTTATCAAAAAATTTATTATTGGTGATGAATCATGGGTTTATGGTTATGAACCGGAAACTAAGGCTCAATCGTCACAATGGAAGACTCCAGACTCTCCCAGATCCCAGAAAGTCCATCAGGTGAGGAGCAATGTCAAGGTCATGCTTAGTTTTCTTTGAGTACCAGGGTATTGTTCATCATGAGTATGCTCCGAAAGGGCAAACCATAAGTAAGGAGTACTATGTTCAAGTACTGACTTGTTTGAGAAATGTAATTCGTCGTATGAGGCCAGAGTTGCACAGGAATGGTGGTGAATGGTTGCTTCATCATGATACCGCCCCAGTTCATGCATCACATCTTGTCCAGCAGTTCTTGGTCAAATATCAAATCGAGCAAGTCTGTCAGCCTCCGTACTCACCTGACCTTGCACCCTGTGACTTTTTCTTGTTTCCAAAACTGAAATTACCACTGAAAGGAAGGAGATTCAATGACTTGGAGACCATTAAGCAAAATTCGACACAGCAGCTTCACAGCATAACAAGAGGCATTTCAAAATTGTTTCCAACAGTGGAGAAAGTGTTATCTCCAGGAACAAGCAGGAATTAGTCATCACATATGGGTACGTCGGTACCGACGGAGCCCGCGCGGGAAAGCTCCCCAGCTTTTCAGATTAAAAGCTTTTGGGGCCTCCCACTGCACATGCGCGCGGCCTTCCCGCCTTCCTGACCAGCTCTCGTCAGTTTCTTTTTTTCCGCGGAGCCAGCAGGTCGTGTTCCTGTCACCGCTGAAGAAATTGTTAATTTTATTGTTTTCTTTAGACCGCGTACCTGCCTTCCCCATTCTGAAACCGGTACTGCCGGTCTCTCTTTCTTTCTTTTCTTCAGCACAGCTTGGTACTTTGTTAGGCCTTCAGGCCTACACAAATTCTCCTCATGGAGAAGCCAGTTCCTGGTTTTAAAAAGTGTACCAAGTGCAGTGCTGTCATTCCTCTTACAGACACCCATGAATGGTGTCTTAAATGTTTAGGACCTGACCATTCCATACCGGACTGCCCATCCTGCTCCCCGATGTCGAAACGTGGATTGCAGAACCGGGCCAACAAGTTCCATGTGCTGTTTCCTTCAGAAGCATCACAGTCATCCAGGTCTTCCTCTCCGGATGGATCTCAGGTAACCAAAACTCCAGTGGGCAAATCCTCTAAAAGCAAATCTCTTTCTAAAGATCGAGAGGCTCTCAATTCTGAGTTCGAGGATTCTGCCCAGGCCAAAAAACCCCGGCGGGAGGTTCCGGCCTCCAAAGCAATCATGGGGTCACAGGTTGACATCGATGGCGCGGCCTCGACAGATCACCTGTTGTACTGCTCTGGGGTACCGGCCCATACTGGTACCAACATCCAGGCAGCAGTGGCGTCTATGGGCACTACTGTCCAAGTCATGCAGCAGGCCATCCTGGCTTTTATTAATGCTGCTACGCCCTCGGTACCGCAGCCAGCGGTACCGGGTCCGGTTCCGGTAATGGCTTCCATACCGGAACCGAGGCCATCGTCTTCCAAACGCAGATCGGTTCCGCATGCCGGATCCGGGCTTTTGCCCGGTACCGATCCCATACCCGGTACGCCCGATGTCGATACCGAACGGTATGCGTATCGTGCGTTGGAAGCACATAGAGGATACTCTGCTTCTTCAGAGGATTTTAACTCCTCTGATGATTCTGATGAGTTCTCCCATGATCTTCCTGAGGAGCCTTCTTCTCCTAACAGGAGAATGTCTCCACCAGAGGATTTGTCCTTTCAGGACTTCATCATAGAAATGGCTAAAGGTCTTTCTATTGCTTCATCCTCTGAAACGGAACCCAGATCAAAGAAACTGGATATTTTAGGATACTCTGTCTCCTAAAGAGGCAGTCACCCTGCCTATCCATGAAATCCTTCAAGAACACTTGATGGACTTATGGGAGGCTCCTCTAACATTGTCTCCTTCTTCTCGCAGGTTGGACACCATGTACCGTGTCCCCCCTTCTCCTGGTTTCCAAAAAACCCAGTTGCCTCACCATTCTATTGTGGTGAAGTCTGCAATGAAGAAGATAAAGAGTACCAAAAGGCACTCTTCTACTCCTCCAGGGCGAGAATGTAAGACTCTAGACTCTTTTGGCAGGAAAATTTTCCAGGCTACTATGCTTATAGCCAGGATTAATTCCTATAGTCTTTACATGGGCATGTTTCTCAGTGAAATCGCTCTAAAAGTTCAGCATTTTGCCCCCTTTATCCCTGAGGATAAGAGGGAGCAGTTCATTTCCTTAGTGAAACACCTTTTGGATATTTCAAAGTTCTCCAACAGGGCAGCTTTTGATTCCTTTGAGGGTGCTGGTAGGGCTTCGGGCATTGCTATAGCAGCCCGACGTCTTGCTTGGCTCCAGGCTTCTGATCTCTAGAACCTTGGGTCCTAGATGGCTTACGAAATCTGCCCTGTACAGGTGAGAACTTATTTGGTGAGGAGTGGCAAATTAAGGCCACTCAAATGGATGTAGAAAATGCCACCTTAGATAGACTTTCTAAGTCTACCTCCACTCCTGCCAAGAAGAAGTCTTTTAAGAGGCCTTATTACAAGAAGTCCAGATTTTCCACAAATACTGGCCAACAATCCTCTCAGCCTCGTTTTGCTGCTAAACGTCAGCAACCTAAACAGGCAAGGTCAAAGCCTGCGGCGTCTGCTACGCCTCAGCAGGCTCCACCCCCTCAGGGGTTTTGACTTGCCCCTAGAGAACTTAACTTTTCTGGCTCTAGAACAACCAGAGCCCCTCACCATACCCGGAAGGTTAGCTCACTTTGCTCCCAGATGGGAGCAAATTACATCAGAGCAATGGACCCTCTCTATTATCAGAGAGGGTTACAAACTCCATTTTTCCGACCTTCCTCCTTATACTATGGTGAGGCAGTTCAATTCTCCCCCATCTCTCCTGGCCCTCTTGGGTCAGGAAGTCTCCTCCCTCCTTGCCCAGGGGGCAATAGAGGAGGTCCCTCTTCTTCAACAGGGGACGGGATTCTACTCCCCTTATTTTCTAATACCAAAGAAGACAGCAGAGGGCTTCAGACCAATTCTGGATCTGAGAGAATTGAACAAATTTCTTTTCAAGGAGAAATTCAAAATGCTTTCTCTGGGCATTCTCCTTCCATACCTTCAGAGTCAGGATTGGCTTTGTTCTCTAGACCTAAAGGATGCGTATACACACATACTCATCCACCCATCCCACAGAAAATACCTTCGATTTCTGTTTCAGGGAAAACATTTCCAGTACAGAGTACTCCCCTTCGGTCTAGCCTCTGCTCCAAGAGTGTTCACCAAATGCATGGCAGTCGTAGCTGCCTTTCTAAGAGGCCTGGGAATTTTCATATTCCCATACCTGGACGACTGGCTCATCCGAGCTCCCTCTCAGTCCCAGGCCCAAATTTCCCTGGACCGCACAAGGCGTCTTCTGCAGTATCTAGGACTGGTAGTAAACCTTCCCAAGTCTCAACTAATCCCTACTCAGTCTCTCGAGTTCATAGGGGCCCAGTTAGACACCATCACTGCAAGGGCCTACCTGCCTCAGGTCAGGGCCCAACGCCTGCTGAGTTTTGCCTCCCAAGCTCAGTCCAGCAGTCATTTGACAGCCCGGGAAATGCTGCGACTTCTGGGCCACATGGCCTCCACGGTACATGTGGTGCCCTATGCTCGTCTGCATATGAGAGCAGCTCAATGGACCTTGGCCACCCAGTGGACTCAAGCATCTGGAGCGCTCTCCGACCAAATACTCACCTCAAGCCATCTATTTTGGTCCCTCCAATGGTGGACATCCACCAAGAATCTGTTGTTGGGGGCCCCCTTCCAACCTTTGTTGCCCCAAGCAACCCTCACAACAGATGCCTCCCAGACAGGGTGGGGAGCTCATCTTCAGAACCTCTCCACTCAGGGCACTTGGTCTCCACAGGAGGCCACCCTTCATATCAACCTCCTGGAACTGCGAGCAATTTACCTTGCCCTCAAGGTCTTCTATACCCTCCTTGTCAACCTGACTGTCCTAGTTCAGACAGACAATCAGGTAGCCATGTTCTATATAAACAAACAAGGAGGGACAGGCTCTCTGTCGCTTTGCAACGAAGCTCTCAGATTATGGGCCTTCGCCAGAGAGCATCAAATTCACCTTCTTGCAGTGTATCTTCCAGGAGTTCAAAACTCTCGTGCAGACAGACTCAGTCGAGTTCTGCTTCCACACGAATGGTCCCTACATATGGACCAGATACGCAGAATCTTTCAGGAATGGGGGACCCCGGACATAGACCTCTTTGCAAGTCCGTGGAATGCCAAACTTCCCCGGTTCTGTTCCAGAACTCAGTGTCAGGGAGCTCAGGCCCACGATGCCTTCCTCCTGCATTGGGGTCAGGAATTCCTCTATGCCTTTCCACCCATTCCTCTAATATCCAAGACTCTGTTCAAGCTCCAGAGGGATCACGGGACTATGATCCTCATAGCTCCCCGCTGGCCACGCCAGGTGTGGTTCCCTCTACTTCTGCATCTCTCCCAGGGATCCTCCCTGGACCTGGGAGCTGCGCCAGACCTTCTGTCTCAGGAGGAGGGGACTTTGTGGCACCCAAACCCCAAATCCCTACATCTCAGAGCTTGGTTACTGAAGGCCTAAGTCTTCAAGACTTTAATCTTTCTCAACCTGTGACAGATATCCTTCATGCCTCTAGGAAACCTTCCACGAGGCGTTCTTATGCTTTCAAATGGAAACGTTTTTCCATTTGGTGTGCTCAGCAGGGTCTTGACCCTCTAGCACTTCCTTTGAATTCCCTCTTGGACTATCTCCTGCATCTTTCAAATGCAGGCCTTAAGACGAATTCAGTAAGGGTCCATTTGAGTGCTATTGCAGCATCCTTAAAACCTATAAATGGACAACCTGTCTCCTCTCATCCTCTTGTTGCACGTTTCATGAGAGGCCTGACTCTAACTAAACCTCCCATCCGACCTCCTCCGGTAGCATGGGATTTGAACCTAGTCCTAGGTCAGCTTATGAAGCCACCTTTTGAGCCTTTGGACTCTACCTCCTTCAAATTTCTTTCCTGGAAGGTTGTTTTCCTTATTGCAGTCACTTCGGCTCGCCGCATCAGTGAACTGCAGGCTTTAGTGGCTCATCCACCTTATACTAGGTTTCATCATGATAAGGTGGTCCTTAGGACGAATCCCCACTTTATGCCCAAAGTGGTCTCGCCTTTTCATCTTAATCAAGAGGTATATCTACCTGTCTTTTTCCCGGCTCCTCATGCATCCAGTGCAGAGAGGAACCTTCATACTCTGGATTGTAAAAGAGCTCTTGCCTTTTACCTCAACAGGACTCAACCACATCGAAAGTCTTCCCAACTTTTCGTGGCTTTTGATCCTTCTCATTTGGGACTTCCAGTCACCAAGCGTACACTTTCCAATTGGATCGCTCAGTGTATTTCTTTTGCTTACCAGAGTAAGAACATTTCTCTGGAGGGCCATGTCACAGCTCACAATGTGAAAGCCATGGCCACTTCTATGGCTCATCTTCACTCTGTGTCCATAGATCAGATCTGTCGAGCAGCCACTTGGGCCTCGGTTCATACCTTCACAGCCCATTACTGCTTGGACAAGGACTCCCGCTGGGATGCCTTGTTTGGTCAGGCTGTCCTCAAACACCTGTTCCATACTTAAAACAACTCCTGCCCACCTTCCCTGGATGGATGCCTGAGATCCATGCGAAGATGGTTTACCCTTGGAGGGGGATCTCCCAGGCATCTTAGCTAGGGAGTCCCCATATGTGATGACTTATTCCTGCTTGTTCCTGGAGATAGCACAGTTACTTACCTGTAACAGGTGATCTCTGGGAACAGCAGGAATTAGTCATCACAACCCACCCACCTCCCCTAGGAGTTGTATCTCTATCTATCTATCTTCCTGTCCTCTCTCTCTATTGTCTCAGCTTTAAACTCGAACTGACGAGAGCTGGTCAGGAAGGCGGGAAGGCAGCGCGCATGTGCAGTGGGAGGCCCCAAAAGCTTTTAATCTGAAAAGCTGGGGAGCTTTCCCGCGCGGGCTCCGTCGGTACCGACGTACCCATATGTGATGACTAATTCCTGCTGTTCCCAGAGATCACCTGTTACAGGTAAGTAACTGTGCTTTATCTGAAGGGGACTACTTTGAAGGAGACTGAATGCAATGTCAATGTTATATACTATTTGTGTTATTGTACAAGTCTCCATATTTTTTCATTGCACCACATATGCAGACATTATCTGGCTGTTCAGTGACTTAAGCAGCTAGATTTCACCAATATAATTTTTAGAAATATAGATAAGGAATAAAGTTACCAGATGTTCCTGATTTTCGGGGATTGTCCTCTATTTTAGAGCTGTGTCATAGGCTCACCTGCTTGGCTGTCTCCTGTTCCTGATTCCAGTAATGGGGACAGAGGCGGTCAAAAAAAAATTATTTCAATTTAATGATTTAATGTGAGTTTTGAGTATTTACATTCTTTATCTGTATATTTTGCACAGCACAGGTGGGTGGGATGGGGGGACCATGCATCGCTGTTTTTATTTCTCAGTTGATTTGTCTGCTTGGAAGTGATATTGTTGCTGTCGTGGGATTGATGGAGGAGGGGGGCAAAGATAATGACTGCTCTTCCCCCCTGCATGCCTCGTTCAAACCTGGAACAAAAGTGTTCCTTCCTATTCCCCCTCCCCCCCCCCCCCCCCCCCCCCCGCACACTGGATAAGTGTCTCAGATTTGCCTGCAAACAAATCTGGTAATGTTAATAAGGGAGTTCCTTATCGTTCCTCCAGTGCAGTCCTCATACATCTGGGTAGTCAACCTCTTCCCGCAGCTAGGAGACTGGCATATCAAAATTATGACATCACTGGAGATATATACTGACCCCTTTGCTCCTCCTCCTTCCAGTGTTGCCAGTCTCCTTGCAGCAGGAGGTGGTTGAGCCCAAGTGTGGGCTCTCTGGACTGATCATCTAATAAGAAGCTGGTAGTGTTGTCAGCATTTGTGGGTTTCAGTTCTCATTTAAATTTTGTTTTGGTCTATCAGGAGCCTGTGCCTTTTAATTCTTTCACACAGGCTCCTTCAGGAGGGGGGGGGGGGGGGGGTGGGGCGAGTGCTCCTGCAGTGAGTTCTGCCTTCTGCCTGTTTCCCTCAGCAGCTACAGACTTTAATTTCTTTCATTTCTTTAAGTTTTTTTCTTTTTTCTGCAGTTTTGGATGCGTGCCTGTGCTGCACATGCTCAGCAGAAGTTCTCTCTCCCCGGACACTACGGGAGAGAGCCCTTCTCTGCTAAACCGGCTCAGGGATTCCTCTCTTAATTGGGGATTTCCCTTTGTGCCCTGAGGCTGTTTTTTCTTCGTGGAGAGTTGCCGGTTGAGCTGAGGCTTTGTAATTTTCCCTGCTGCACTAGTCGGTCTACCTCACTGGACTAGGCAGCTGCAGAGCACCTTGATTTCTTCAGTGCAGCTTTTATTATTTTTTTGGCGCCCTTTTCTTTTCTCGAGTTTAATTTGCGGCGGACATTTTGAATCAAACCCTCGTGTTGCACAGCTCTGATTTCATTCTCTGCAAAGCCTCAAAATCTGTGAGTACCCTTTACTTTTCGGGTTTCTTTTCCTGTTTTCTTTTAGTTTATTTATTTTCTTTCATTTTCTGCCATTTTTTCTAAGGTACTCCCTACTTCCCTGTTCGCTTCAGTGGAGGGAGGGGGAGGGGCCCCAGAGGAGCTTCAGGTGAAGTTACAAATTTGGGGGGGTTTTTGGGCGCCTGTTCTTTTAGGATTCAGGAGTTTTGACTCCAGCTCTTTTGGCAAATGCCCAAAAGACCTCTCTGCCTGGTCTGTGGTACCGGGAGAGGGTCTTTGTCTGTCACAGGTGTCTGCAGTGGCTGTGCCACTCTATCGGCTGCCATGGAGCAGCAGCTTGAGAGAGCAGACAACGTGGAGGATGCAGGAGCTCCGGCCCTGGTCCCGGAGGTGGTTTCTCGGACGCTACTGCCTTCTCCAGTTCCGGAGGTCACTGCGGGTCCCTCAGGCGTCTCGCAGGCGGGTGCTTATTCGGAACTTGGGGCGTTTTGCCCGGAGTTTATTTTAATGATGCATCAAGCTTTTTGTCTGCGTCAGCAGGGTACCTTTACCGGTTCTGGAACTTCGGCGGTGCCTGACACATCGCGTGACTCTGTCGCGGCGACAGGTACAGATCCGCCGGCTGCTAAGCGGGCGCGAAAGCTGGAGTCCACAGCGGCTGATGACGAATGGCCGGATGACTCTGAGCCGGCCTGGGAGGCTGAAGGTTCTCCTCCAGACCTGGAGGAGGGGGAAATACCAGAGCCCGAGGACCAGGCCAAAATTATTCAAATTTTTCGGAGGGAAGAGTTGTCTTCTCTTGTGGCCGAGGCGTTACAGGTTTTGAACATGGCCTCTCCGATTGTCTTGGACACTGCCATAGAAGACCCTGTGATTGAGGCTGAACGTCAGACACAGGTGGTTTTCCAATTAAACCGGGTGGTCACCAAAATGATCCAGGATGAGTGGGACAAGCCCGAAGCCGGGTTGCGGGGAGTTCACACTCTCAATAAGCTTTATCCGCTCGCGGACAAGGACAGAGAGCGGTTTCGGGCTCCGCGGTTGGACGCGGTGGTGTCTGCGGTGACCAAAAAGACCACCATTCCGGTGGAAGGTGGTGCGGCGTTAAAGGATGCTCAAGATCGGAAGGTGGATGGGCTCTTGAAGCAAACTTTTGATGCCAATTCTATTTGTCTTCAAGCCTCCGTCTGTGGAGCTTGGGTTGCGCGTGCTTGTTTGCGCTGGGCTCAACGTCTTCGTCTTTCTTCCCGCTTGGAGGACGACGACTTTAAAGAGTTAGATCGTTTGGAGTCTGGTGCCGCTTATTTAGCGGATGTCCATTACGATATCATTCGCGTTCTGGCTAACAGTACGGCTTCGGTAGTAGCCGCTCGACGTTCAGTGTGGCTCAGAAACTGGTCCCCTGATAGTTCCTCTAAGTCCCGGCTCACTAAGCTTCCCTTTAAAGGCGGGTTGCTCTTTGGGGAGGACTTAGATAAGTTGGTGAAAGACTTGGGCGAGTCTAAGCCTGGTCGACTTCCCGAAGATAAGCCCAAAACGGTTCGGTCGGCGACAGCGTATCGCGGTTCCTCTCGCGATTTTCGTCGCTTTCGATCCTCCCGTTATGGCGGTTTCCAGAGAGGCCGATTCCTGACGAGAGGACGGGTTTCGGAATTTCCGGAGCGGCGGCAGGGGGTTTTCCGCTTCCGCGGCCTCCGCCCCGCGCAAGTCGCAATGAAATGAGGCGGGTCCCGGCGGAAGAGATTGCCATTGGCGGACGCCTGCGAGAGTTTCTTTCTGCCTGGACCCTCATTACGACAGATCAGTGGGTTCTAGACATTATTCAACACGGCTACGCTCTCGAGTTTGCCCGTCCCATGCGCGAATCCTTTGTTCGCTCCCCGTGCAAAGGCTCTGCGAAAGCGGCAGCGGTGGCCTCTTCCGTCAACCGTCTGCTTCAGTCGCGCGCAGTTACGGAAGTCCCCAAGGCCGCGTTCAGGTTGGGTCGTTACTCCATTTATTTCGTCGTCCCCAAAAAGGGGGGAACATCACGGCCCATTCTGGATCTCAAGGCTGTCAATCGTTGCCTAAAGGTCCCTCATTTCCGGATGGAGACCCTTCGGTCCGTCATCATGGCGGTGCGTCCCGGGGAGTTCTTGACATCGCTGGACCTCTCCGAGGCGTATCTCCACGTTCCAATACTCGATTCCCATCAGAAGTTTCTGCGATTCGCCCTTCCGTGGGGTCACTTCCAGTTTCGAGCTCTTCCCTTCGGTCTAGCTACGGCGCCACGTACGTTCACAAAGATCATGGTGGTCGTAGCGGCGGCATTAAGGCGGGAGGGCGTTCTTGTCCACCCGTATCTGGACGATTGGTTGATTCCGGCGAAGTCCTATGAAGAAAGTCTTCGGATGACGGACAAGGTGGTCCGTTTTCTCCAGAGCCTAGGTTGGGTGATCAACCTGACCAAGAGCCATTTAGAGCCCTCTCAGAATCTCGAGTATCTGGGAGTCCGATTCGATACCAAGGCAGGACAAGTGTTTCTCCCCCACGAGCGGGCGGAGGCCTTACGGTTGCTCTTACGAACCTTCCGATCGCAGCCAAATCCTTCGGCCTGGGATTATCTACGCGTGCTGGGCACCATGGCAGCAACTCTGGAGACGGTGCCTTGGGCGAAGGTGCACATGCGTCCTTTGCAGCGCGCTCTGCTCCGTCGTTGGTCTCATCAGAACGATTCTCTCCGAAAAAGGCTGCCCTGTCCTCCGTCGGTTCGCCGGTCTCTTCAGTGGTGGTTACTTCCTCAGTCTCTGGCGGCCGGAATGCCTCTGGAACAGCCGGAGTGGCTTCCCTTGTTGACGGACGCCAGCCTCGGCGGCTGGGGAGTGCATTGTCAGGGCCTATTTGCGCAGGGTCTATGGTCTCCCCCGGAGGCGGCGTGGTCAATCAATCGATTGGAACTTCGAGCAGTTCGGTTAGCGCTTCTAGCCTTCGAGCGGACAGTGTCCAACCGAGCGGTTCGAGTTCTTTCGGCCAACTCGGCAACGGTTGCATACATCAATCGTCAGGGCGGCACGGGCAGTACCGCCATGGAGGCGGAAGCGTCTCTGTTATTCCTGTGGGTGGAGCCCCGTTTGACAGCGATATCGGCAGCCCATATTGCGGGAAAGGACAATGTGCAGGCCGACTTTCTCAGCAGAGTACACGTCGATTCCGGAGAGTGGCAATTACACCCCGAGGTGTTCTATCAAATTGTTCAACGCTGGGGGACGCCGGTGATGGATTTGATGGCGACTTTCCTGTCTGCCCAAGTTCCTCGCTTCTTCAGTCGACGTCGAGAGCGGATGTCCGAAGGCATAGACGCCCTCCTCCAGCAGTGGCCGTTGGACGGTCTGCTGTATGTGTTTCCACCGTGGGTGATGATAGGCCGTGTGGTACAAAGAATCAGGCGGCATCCGGGGAGGGTTCTCCTGGTGGCGCCCGATTGGCCTTGTCATCCGTAGTTCGTGGATCTCGTCCGGCTCTTGGACGGTCAGCCCTGGAGGCTTCCGGAGCGCCCGGATCATCTGATCCAGGGGCCGCTCTTCATGCCTCAAGTGAGTCGGTTCTCGCTTACGGTTTGGCCATTGAACGGGCGAAGTTGCGGAAGCGTGGTTATTCCGCGGCGGTGGTCTCCACCATGCTGAGTGTGCGACATCGCTCTACGTCGCTGGCGTATGTGCGTATCTGGCGTCTCTTTGAGGATTGGTGTTCGAGGCGCTGGGTTCGGGCGTCTACAGTCGCTGTTCCGGTAGTTCTGGATTTTCTCCAGGACGGTTTTTCCAAGGGCTTGGCAGCCAGTTCTCTGCGGGTACAGGTCGCGGCGCTGGCTTGTTATCGGGGCAAGATCAATGGCGTGTCGTTGGGTTGTCACCCGGATGTTCAGAGATTCTTGACTGCGGTGACTAAGCTGCGTCCCGCTTCTCGTTCCGGGGTCCCGGCTTGGGATCTTAATTTGGTGCTTACTGCCTTGTCCAACTCGCCCTTTGAACCGTTGAAGCGCGCTTCGTTGAAAGATTTGACTTTGAAAGCAGTTTTCCTGGTAGCGATTTGCTCTGCTCGCCGTATCTCTGAATTGCAGGCCTTGTCCTGTCGCGAACCATTTCTTATCTTTCCGGAGGGTAAGCTAACCTTGCGTACGGTTCCTTCCTTTCTGCCGAAAGTGGTTTCTCCCTTTCACGTCAATCAGGTAGTGTCTCTGCCGGTTCTAGGGAACCTTGATGGGGGAGGGTCGGACCCGGTCCTCCGACGCTTGGACGTGCGACGGGTTTTGCGGCGTTATTTACAGGTCACTGAGCCCTTTCGTAAAATGGATCGGTTGTTTGTTCTCTTTGGAGGAGCGCGTAAGGGCGCAGCGGCGACTAAGGCTTCCATTTCCAGATGGATTAAGGAAGCAATCTCTTCTGCGTACCTGCTTCAGCGACGTTCGGTGCCGTTCGGGTTACGGGCACATTCCACTAGAGCGCAGGCTTGCTCGTGGGCGGAGAGTCGCTTGGTGCCGCCCGCGGACATTTGTCGGGCGGCGACTTGGTCGTCGTTGCATACTTTCAGTAAACATTACCGCCTAGATGTGGCTTCTGCTGCTGATGCCCGCTTTGGAGCGGCGGTGTTATCTGTCGCTCGATAAGATCCCCTCCCGTGAATACTGCTCTGGTACATCCCAGATGTATGAGGACTGCACTGGAGGAACGATAAGGAAATAGTAATTACGCTTACCTGGTAATTGTAGTTCCTTTAGTTCTGACAGTGCAGTCCTCCTTCCCACCCTTGATCTTTCTTTTCAGGGTTTCTGCTTGGAGTTCGAGCTAACGGAATGTGGGCAGTGAGCCGACTCCTCTGTTTTACAGTCTCTGCTTTACTGTGTTCCTCATTTTCAGATGCTGCAGGGGTCAAGTAGCAGGCAGGACATGCGGTAACGTATCATCATACATTTCCAAAAAAAAAAAAAAAAAAAAAAAATTTTTAGTGATTGATTAGCTGAGATTTGTTTTTCAACGCGTTTGTATGGTTATTGCTTCTTATTTCTTTATTGCTCCTTTGAGTCTGCTTTGTTAATAGTTCACACTGGAAGGAGGAGGAGCAAAGGGGTCAGTATATATCTCCAGTGATGTCATAATTTTGATATGCCAGTCTCCTAGCTGCGGGAAGAGGTTGACTACCCAGATGTATGAGGACTGCACTGTCAGAACTAAAGGAACTACAATTACCAGGTAGGCGTAATTACTATATATGTGTTCACCATCTGCTAGCACGCACCTACTTTCCTTTCAATTCTGTCCCAATTGTTCCTCCTTTGTACTTTGTGTCTGAAACACAAAAATGTTTAATTGATAACTTTTTGGTTGCACTGATTTAATTTCAACAAGAGTATCGTAGTAAAAACGTGTAATCATTCTGAAGGTTCTTAGCACTATACCTTTCTGCCTCCCCCCCCCCCTTTTGATTCTTGACAACTTCTACTACTACTAATTCTCCTCTAAACTGTACAAAAAATAATGGCTACCAGTGCACCAAGGAATCCTTTATCTACCTTATGCACTGCTCTGCCATTCTTTCTTTGTCTCCATTTCTCCTTCAACAACCTTTTGTATTCTGTTCCCCCTTCTGAGACCCCATGGTGCCAGCAGCAAGCAAGGTTTCTTTCCTGTTATAGGCTGGTCTCTGCTACCTGCTTCCTACTGTGGTCCATCAATGGGTCTCTCTCCTTTCTTTTGTCCACAGCCAGCCCCTTTTCTCTTGTTTGCTCTCTCCCCCTTTTACAATCTTTTCAAAAATGAAACCTTGATAGGATAGCATAATATGGAAGGTGTCACATGAGGCAAATGCCCCTTCCTTCTCTTTTGTACAGCTGTGGACACAATGCACTTAACTGGCTACTTTCATTTTATTAACAAATAACACAGATCTTTATTAGGGTTATGGAAGATTTAATTTATCACAGACATGATTTACTTGAACGTGTTCTGACACCTTTGAGGTACCTTTAATGACTTTATTTGGAATGAAGAGTCCACTATTGATTGATAGTTTGTGTAGGTTACTAAACTAAATGTACCACTATTTCTAACCAGTTATAAATAGTGCCATTCCTATATTAACTTCAGTTGGTTATTTTAGAAGCATCCCCACGTGCAAATAACAGATTTTATACATGTAGATTGGTATATATGTGTAAATGCCATTTTTAGAAAGGGGCTATTTACACATGATGATGCATACCAACTTCAAGAGCCCTTTTACTAAAGTGCACTAAGCAGTTAATGCATGTTTACAGCGGTGACTATGTGCAAGGGCCCACAGTATCCGTTACAGCAGGGGCATGAGATTCCACATGCTGTTTTGCATGCTAATTGCCAGTCGTGCATTGGGGTGATAAAGGGTGGGTTGGGATGGAGAGTGGGCATTGAGAGCTTATTGCAGTGGGGGAATATATTGCATGCTATCAAGCTTGCAGTTAGCATGGATGTAGCTAATGCCACTTCAGTTGTGGTGGAGTTAGGTGCACCTGTGGTAATTGCGCTGTGTGTTAGGGTATGCATCCGTGTGTGAACTGCTGGGGACATGCTGGTCGCAACCCTGAGAGTTACTGCAGAGGCTTTGCATGTAATGCACATTTGTTTTAGCACTAAACACACAAGTGCAAAAAAGGGCACCTTAGTTTGGCAGGAAGTATGTTCAAGGTATGCAGAGGGAATGGTTTGTATAGCCATAAAATATCAATGTGTATTCTCCAATTTACAAGGGGAATTGACATCACTATATTAAAAAATATATATATATTCTCCAGGACCAAGCAGGAAGTCAGTCCTCACATAACGGGGACAGAGCCCCCGTGCGGAGCATTTCCCCAGCTTTCAAAGAAAGCCTTCGGGAATGCAGCGCACATGCGTGGTCCCCTTCCCGCCCAAGGGTGCCATCTTGCTCAGTCTTTCTTTTTCCGCGGAGCCCAACGGACTTGAGTTCGTGTCACCCGGGGAAAGTTGATTTCTTTCTGCGATTTTCGCTTTGTCTTATCCGGTTCGACGCCGGTTCCCCTTCCCGCCTGGGCTCGGTACACCGGTATCGAGTCCAGAGTTTTGATTTTTGGTTTTTGTCCTTCGTGACTAGCGTTCGCACTCTTTTAGTGTTTTCACTGGCAGCCCGGACTTTTGACCTTGCAGGAGCCCTTTTTCCCCCGATGGCTGCCAGCGGGTTCAAAAAGTGTGATCGGTGCAAGAAACCTAGGTCTCTCACCAACACACATGACTGCTGCCTCCATTGCATCGGGCCCGACCATGACTCGCTGGCCTGTGGCCCATGCAGCAAAATGTCGTCGAAGGCGCTTAGGAGCCGTCAGCATCAACGTGAGAGAATTTTTTCAAAGTCCGCATCTGGCCGGGCCAGGACTTCGTCAGAGGCCTCGACATCTCGGGAGTCTGACCCCGAGCACCATCGGGGTTCCTCTGAGAGGTAGTCTCCCACCCGGGAGCACAGATGGAAGAAGAAGCTCGTGAGGGCGGCGTCGGTGGAGGCTCCTGGATCCTTGAGGGCCAGGTCGCGTAGCCCTGACCGCAGCCCCTGGCTCTCGGAGTTGGAGAGGCCATCCAAGTTACCTTGTGTGGAGCCAGAGTCCCCGAGTCGCGTAAGTGCAGTTGTCCTCGTGGACTCTCCTCCAGGGGAGCCGACGTAGGGCCCGACGCCATCGGGGCCGGAGTCGGAGGCTGCTGAGTCTCCTGAGCTTGGACTGAGGTTGACGGCCTTGGAGAACAGCTTGGCTGCCTTCATGGAACAGTAGTGAGTGCTGATCGCCGGTCTGACCGGTGCATCTGCCCCAACCACCGTCCAAGTCGACCCCGGAGACTGAGACGTTCCTCAAGTCAATGAAGTCTCGAGTAGATCCTCAGTCAAGGTCCCGCGGCAGGTGGCACCAAGGCCCATACAGCTGGAGCCGCTCAATTCCTCCTCGGAGCAGTTGGCGTGGGAGACGGAGGACCAAGAGTCCCCGGACACCTTCCGGACCTGGTGCATCCCTTCGGACTCACCGGAGTCCGAGCCTCAGAAACGATCCCCCCCCCCCCCCGGAGGATACCCGGTTCTCGGACTTCATGAGGGACATGGCCAAAGCCTTGGCCTTCCCTGCGGATGCCGAGAAGGAGCCTCGAGCTGAAGAGCTCAATGCCCTCCAGAATGACTTTCCTCCGAAGGAAGCCTTTACTGTACTGGTTCCTACAATGCTGGAACAGTTGCTCTTCCGTATGTGGGAGGCACCGGCCTCAGTGCCGGTTCTGAGCAAATGGGTTGATTCCATTTATCGAGTCCGTAAGAGCCCTGGGTTCCAAAAGGGGCAGCTCCAGCACAACTCCATCGTTGTGGAATCAGCCATGCACCGCCTGAAGAGTCAGAAGATGCACTCCTCGGTGTCCCCCATCAGGAGGCCCAGAACCTGGATGCCCTCGGTAGAAAGTGCTTCCAGGGCTCTATGCTCTCTTGCCGTGTCCAGACCTTCCAGCTGTACATGGGCATGTACCTATGAGACCTGGCAAAGGAGACTGCCGTGTTCTCAGCTGGCCTGTGCGAGGAACCTTTGCAGAGGTTCAAGGCTTTGTCAACAGGGATCCGAGAGTGCTCGAAGTTTATCTCTCGAGCAGCCTATGATGGCTTCGAGGCTTCGGCTTGGGTAGCCGCGGCCGGCATCGGTGAACGCCGTCAGGCCTGGCTGCAGTCATCAGACCTGGAGTCATGGGTGCAGGACAAGTTGGTCGATGTCCCCTGCTGAGGTGAAAACCTTTTCGGTAAGCCCATGACTGAAAAGGCTGTGGAAATCGAGACTGAGACTCTCACCAGGACAAGGCTGTCCAGGAAGACTTCTGCCCCTTCTCAGAAAAAGAAGGGCTCGGGAAAGAAGCCCTTTTTCCCGAGGAAGGGTGCTGCCTACAAATCCTACCCTCAGTATCAGGTCTCTCCAGCTCCCCAACAGGGTCAGCAGGCCAAGGGGCAGGGACATGGGCCCTGTAGGCAGAGGACCCCCAAGCCACCAGCTTAGGCTCCTGCACAGCATGGCGCAGGGTTTTGACTCCCACAGCATAGCCTCTTCTTCACAGCTGGCTCCACTCAGCACAGGATGTCGGCTGACCCTGTACGCCTACAGGTGGCCAGCCATCACAGGGGATACCTGGGTCCTCAGCATAGTCCAGAAGGGCAACACGATCTCCTGTCTCAAGATCAGGGTTCCCTTATGCACCCCAATCTCAGGTCCCTCAATCTGATGGCTTGGCTGCTGAAAGGATAGTGCTAGCTCCCTTGCTTCTACCTAAGGAGGTTGAAGAGGTGGTTTTGGTCTCTAGGAGGCGATCCACCAGAAAGTCCTATGACCTCAAGTGGCGTAGGTTTACAATATGGTGTGCTCAGTGCAATGAAGATCGTTTCTCTTGCCTTGTGCCAGTAGTACTGCAGTATCTACTTCACCTGTCAGACCTAGGCCTTAAGTCTAACTCTGTTCGGGTCCACCTCAGTGCTCTATCAGCGCACCACTTACCGGTGGAGGGATAGTCTGTCGGTTCACCCCTTGGTGTCCCGCTTCCTCAGAGGTCTGCTTCTTCTGAAGCCTCCGGTTCGTCCACCGGCGACTGAGTGGGATTTGAACGTGATCTTGCAGCAACTTACTCGCCCACCGTTTGAGCCGATGGCTACTTGCCATTTGCGCTTCCTTTCTTGGAAAGCGCTCTTCCTGGTAGCTCTTACCTCAGCCAGACGTGTGAGTGAACTACAAGCTCTGGTTTCTGATAGACCGTACACACGGTTCTATAGGAACAGGGTGGTCTTACGGACCCACCCGAAGTTCCTCCCAAAAGTGGTCTCCTCTTTCCACCTCAACCAGGAGGTGGTTCTTTCGACCTTCTTTCCCAGGCCGCATACCAGCCGGGCTGAAACGGTCTTGCATACCCTGGACTGTAAGAGGGCGTTGTCTTTTTACATAGAACGTATGCGGGGACATCGAAGGGCTACTCAGCTCTTCGTCTCCTTTGACCCTAATAAACTGGGTTTACCTGTCTCCAAGCATACGTTGTCCACGTGGGTGGCAGATTGTATCGCCTGGGCGTACAAGGCAGCTGACCTCCCCTTGCAGAGTCGGGTCACAGCCCACTGTGTCAGGACGAAAGCCGCATCAGTAGCTCATCTCCGCTCTGTTCCATTGGCAAACATCTGCCGGGCCGCTACTTGGTCTTCAAGCCAGACTTTTGCAGCCCACTACTGCCTCGAGAGAGAGTCCCGAAGGGACAGTGCTTTCGGAAAGGTGGTACTCCATAATCTCTTTGAGGTTTAGGCAACTCCTACCCTCCGGCCCTTGTGTTGGGCTACCGTATGGAGGCGTTCTCAGAGGATATTCTTATCACGAATGCTAAGGCTCTTGACAGGGAGCCATTTTTTCTGCATGGGGTTCCCGGTAGCCTAGAGCTGGGGAGTCCCATATGTGAGGACTGACTTCCTGCTTGGTCCTGGAGAAAGAGTAGTTACTCACCTGTAACAGGTGTTCTCCAGGAGCAGCAGGAATCAGTCCTCACGACCCTCCCTCCTCCCCTGGAGTTGCAGTCATATACTTTATTTTGGGTTTTTTGCTGTCTTTTAGCTATGTCATCAGACTGAGCAAGATGGCACCCTTGGGTGGGAAGGGGACCGCGCATGCATGCTACATTCCCAAAGGCTTTCTTTGAAAGCTGGGGAAATGCTCCCCACGGGGGCTCCATCGGCGCCGACGTCACCCATATGTGAGGACTGATTCCTGCTGCTCCTGGAGAACACCTGTTACAGGTGAGTAACACGTCTTTCTAGACGTCTGTGTTTACAGTTGCCTTGAGGCATTAATAAGTGCCTGCTTGAAAGAGCAGCAGTAAAGGCAGAAGTTTGGTCCCACACCCCTGAATCCATCTCCAAATCTTACTGACGTCCCTGGGGTCTAGTTGGAACAGCTGTGATCCCCATTTGCTTCTGCTTTGCCAGCCTCAGTTTTCCAAATGGTACCTATGGCCCCTAGTGGTTATCTTGCAGTTCTACTGCCAGTTGTCAGGCTGCCAAATAGCTCAGCCAGACCCCTGGCAGTAATACAGCTAGGGGTCACAGATGATCTCCAGGAACAAGCAGGAATAAGTCCTCACATATGGGTACGTCGGAACCGACGGAGCCTGCGCGGGAAAGCTCCCCAGCTTCCTAGAATGGAAGCTTTTGGGACCTCCCACTGCACATGCGCGCTGCCTTCCCGCCTTCCTGAACAGCTCTCCTCAGTTTCTCTTTTTCCGCGGAGCCAGCAGGTCGTGTATCCTGTCACCGCTGAAGAAATTGTAGTTTTTTGTTTTGTTTCTTTAGACCGCGTACCTGCCTTCCCATACCGATACCGGTATCGCCGGTCTTCCTTTTTCTTTCTTGAAACATTATTTTCTTTTTCTTTTATTATTTTTCAGCACTTGGTCACTTCAGTTAGGCCTTCAGGCCTACTTGAATTCTCCACATGGAGAAGCCAGCCCCTGGATTTAAGAAGTGTACCAAGTGTACTGCTGTAATATCAGTCACAGACACCCATGAATGGTGTCTTAAATGTTTGGGGCCTGACCACTCCATTCCGGACTGCCCTTCCTGCTCCCAAATGTCTAAGCGTGGGCTGCAGAACCGGGCCAACAAATTCCATGTGCTGTTTGCTTCAGAGAATCCAACATCACAGTCATCCAGGTCATCATCTCCGGATGGATCTCAGGTAACCAAACCTTCTGTGGGCAAGTCCTCAAAGGGCAAATCTCCTTCAAAGCATCGAGAGGCTCTTAGTTTTGAGGACCCTGCCCCAGCCAAACAGCCCCGGCGGGAAGCTCTGCCTTCCAAAACGCCAATTCAGGGGCTACAGGTTGACATCGATGGCACGGCCTCGACAGATCACCTGTTGGACTGCTCTGGGGTACCGGCCCATACCGGTACCGACATCCAGGCAGCCGTGGCGTCTATGGGCAATACTGTCCAATCCATGCAGCAGGCCGTCATGGCTTTCATTAAAGCTGCAACGCCATCGGTACCGCTTCCAGCGGTTCCGGGCCCGGTTCCGGTATCGTCCGCCATGCCGGAACCCAGGCCTTCCTCTTCTAAACGCAAATCGGTACCGTATGGGCTTTCGCTCCATACCGCTTCCATACCCGGTACGCCCGATGTCGATACCGATCGGTATGCGTATCGTGCGTTGGAGGAAACTAGAGAATACACCGATTCCTCTGAGGATTTTGGCTCCTCTGAGTCTGCAGAGCTCTCCCTTGACCTTCCTGAGGAACCTTCTTCTCCAAAAAGGAGAATGTCTCCTCCAGAGGATTTGTCCTTTCAGGACTTTATTTTAGAAATGGCTAAAGGCCTTTCTATCACTACCTCCTCTGAAAGGGAACCAAGGTCAAAAAGATTGGATATTTTAGGATACTCTAAGTCTCCTAAAGAAGCAGTTACCCTGCCTATCCATGAAATCCTTCAGGAACAATTGATGGATTTCTGGGAGAACCCTTTAACTCTGTCTCCTTATTCCCGTAGGTTGGACACCATGTATCGGGTCCCTCCTTCTCCTGGTTTTCAGAAAACTCAATTGCCTCACCACTCCATTGTGGTAAAGTCTGCAATGAAAAAGATCAAGAGTACTAAAAGGCACTCTTCTACACCTCCAGGAAGGGAATGTAAGACACTGGACTCTTTTGGTAGGAAAATCTTCCAGGCTAGTATGCTTATAGCCAGGATTAATTCCTACAGCCTCTATATGGGCATGTTCCTAGGGGAACTTGCCAAGAAAGTGCGGCATTTTGCCCCCTTTATCCCTGAGGATAAACAGGAGGACTTCCTTTCTGTAGTGAAACAACTTTCAGATGTTTCTAAGTTCTCCAACAGAGCTGCCTTTGATTCCTTCGAGGGAGCCAGCAGAGCTTCTGGCATTGCTATTGCAGCCAGACGTCTGGCTTGGCTCCAGGCTTCTGATCTGGAACCCTGGGTTCTAGATGGCTTACGGAATCTGCCCTGTACAGGTGAGAACTTATTCGGTGCAGAGTGGCAAGTTAAAGCCACTCAAATGGACGCTGAAAATGCCACCTTAGAGAGACTTTCTAAGTCCACTTCTACTCCCACTAAGAAGAAGTCTTTCAAGAGGCCTTATTATAAGAAGGCCAGATATGCTTCCAATACTGGCCAGCAATCTTCTCAACCTCGTTTTGCGGCTAAACGTCAGCAAACGAAACAAGCAAGAGCAAAGCCTGCAGCAGCTACTACAGCTCAACAGGCTCCACCCCCTCAGGGGTTTTGACTTGCCCCTAGAGAACTTGCCATTCCTGGTTCTGGACCAACCAGAACCTCTCACCATACCTGGAAGGTTAGCTCACTTTGCTCCCAGATGGGAACAAATCACAACAGAGCAATGGACCCTCTCTATCATCCGAGAGGGTTACAAACTTCATTTCTCCAACCTTCCTCCTCATCACATGGTGAGACCCTTCAATTCTCCATCTCCTCTCCTAGCCCTGTTGGGTCGGGAGATCTCTTCTCTGCTTGCCCAAGGGGCCATAGAAGAGGTTCCTCTTCATCAACAAGGGTCAGGTTTCTACTCCCCCTATTTTCTCATTCCAAAGAAGACAGGGGGATTCAGACCAATCCTAGATCTGAGAGAATTGAACAAATTTCTGTACAAGGAGAAATTCAAAATGCTCTCTTTGGGCATTCTCCTTCCATACCTTCAGAGTCAGGACTGGCTTTGTTCTCTAGACCTGCAGGATGCGTATACACATCTACTCATCCATCCATCCCACAGAAAATATCTTCGCTTTCTGTTCAGGGGAAGTCATTACCAATACAGAGTACTTCCCTTCGGTCTCGCCTCTGCCCCCAAGAGTCTTTACCAAATGCATGGCAGTCGTAGCCGCATTTCTCAGAAGCATGGGGATTTTCGTATTCCCATATCTGGACGACTGGCTCATTCGAGCTCCAACTCAGTCGCAGGCCCAGATTTCCCTAGACCGCACAAGGAGCCTTCTGCAGTATCTGGGACTGGTGGTAAACCTTCCCAAGTCTCAACTCAGCCCTACTCAGTCTCTAGAATTCATAGGGGCCCAGTTGGACACCACCACTGCAAGAGCCTACCTTCCACTGGTTCGGGGTCAGCGTCTGCTGAGCTTGGCCTCCCAAGCCCAGTCCAGTACTCACTTGACAGCCAGGGAAATGCTACGCCTCCTGGGCCATATGGCCTCCACAGTACATGTGGTGCCCTATGCTCGTCTTCATATGAGAGCAGCTCAATGGACCCTGGCCACCCAGTGGACTCAGGCGTCGGGAGCACTCTCAGACCAAATACAAACCTCAAACCGTCTGTCTTGGTCCCTCCATTGGTGGATATCCACCAAGAATCTGTTGTTGGGGGCTCCCTTTCAGCCCTTGCTACCCCAAGCAACCCTCACAACAGATGCCTCCCAATTGGGGTGGGGAGCCCATCTGCTAACTCTCTCCACTCAGGGCACTTGGTCTCCACAGGAGGCCACCCTTCATATCAACCTCCTGGAACTGCGAGCAATTTACCTTGCCCTCAAGGTCTTCTATACCCTCCTTGCCAACCTGACTGTCCTGGTTCAGACAGACAATCAGGTGGCCATGTTTTACATAAACAAACAAGGAGGGACGGGCTCTCTGTCGCTTTGCAACGAAGCTCTCAGATTATGGGCCTTCGCCAGAGAGCACCAAATTCATCTGCTAGCAGTGTATCTTCCAGGAGTTCAAAACTCTCGAGCAGATAGGCTCAGTCGAGTTCTGCTGCCACACGAGTGGTCCCTACACGTGGACCAGATAAGCAGAATCTTTCAGGAATGGGGGACCCCGGACATAGACCTCTTTGCAAGTCCGTGGAATGCCAAACTTCCCCGGTTCTGTTCCAGGACTCCGTGTCAGGAAGCTCAGGCCACGGACGCCTTTCTCCTCCATTGGGGTCAGGCGTTCCTATATGCCTTTCCACCCATTCCGCTGATTCCCAAGACTCTGTTCAAACTCCAGAGAGATCACGGCTCTATGATCCTCATAGCTCCACGCTGGCCACGCCAAGTGTGGTTCCCTCTGCTTCTACAGCTCTCCCAGGGATCCTCCCTGGACTTAGGAGCTGCACCAGACCTTCTGTCTCAGGAGGAGGGGACTTTGTGGCACCCAAACCCCAAATCCCTACATCTCCGAGCTTGGTTACTGAAGGCTTAAGTCTTCAAGACTTTAATCTTTCTCAACCTGTGAAAGATATCCTTCATGCCTCTAGGAAACCTTCCACGAGGCGGTCTTATGCTTTCAAATGGAAACGTTTTTCCATTTGGTGTGCTCAGCAGGGCCTTGACCCTCTGGCACTTCCTTTGAATTCCCTCTTAGACTATCTCCTGCATCTTTCCAATGCAGGCCTTAAGACGAATTCTGTAAGAGTCCATTTAAGTGCTATTTCAGCATCCCTGAAACCTATAAATGGACAACCTATCTCCTCTCATCCTCTTGTTGCAAGATTCATGAGAGGCCTGACTCTCACTAAACCTCCCATCAGACCCCCCCCCGGTCGCATGGGATTTGAATCTAGTGCTTGGTCAGCTTATGAAGCCACCTTTTGAGCCGTTATTTTCTACCTCCTTGAAATTTCTTTCCTGGAAGGTACTATTCCTAATTGCAGTCACTTCCGCTCGCCGCATCAGCGAACTGCAGGCTCTAGTGGCTAATCCACCTTATACAAGATTTCATCATGACAAGGTGGTCCTTAGGACGAATCCCCACTTTATGCCCAAAGTGGTCTCGCCTTTTCATCTTAATCAAGAAGTATATCTACCGGTCTTTTTTCCGGCTCCTCATGCATCCAGTGCAGAGAGGAACCTTCATACTCTGGATTGTAAAAGAGCTCTAGCCTTTTACCTTAATAGGACTCAGCCACATCGAAAGTCTTCTCAACTTTTCGTGGCTTTTGATCCTTCACATTTGGGACTTCCAGTCTCCAAGCGTACACTTTCCAATTGGATTGCTCAGTGTATTTCCTTTGCTTACCAGAGTAAAAACATTTCTCTGGAAGGCCATGTCACAGCTCACAATGTGAGAGCCATGGCAACTTCTATGGCTCATCTGCACTCTGTTTCCATTGATCAGATCTGTCGAGCCGCTACCTGGGCCTCGGTTCATACCTTTACAGCCCATTACTGTTTGGACAAGGACTCCCGCCGGGATGCCTTGTTTGGCCAGGCTGTCCTCAAACACCTGTTCCATTCTTAGACAACTCCTGCCCACCTTCCCAGGATGGATGCCTGAGATCCATACGAAGATGGCGAACCCTTGGAGGGGGATCTCCCAGGCATCTCAGCTAGGGAGTCCCCATATGTGAGGACTTATTCCTGCTTGTTCCTGGAGATAGCACAGTTACTTACCTGTAACAGGTGATCTCTGGGAACAGCAGGAATTAGTCCTCACAACCCACCCACCTCCCTAGGAGTTGTATCTTCTATCTATCTGTCTTCCTGTCCTCTCTCTATTGTCTCAGCTATAAACTCGAAACTGAGGAGAGCTGTTCAGGAAGGCGGGAAGGCAGCGCGCATGTGCAGTGGGAGGTCCCAAAAGCTTCCATTCTAGGAAGCTGGGGAGCTTTCCCGCGCAGGCTCCGTCGGTTCCGACGTACCCATTTGTGAGGACTAATTCCTGCTGTTCCCAGAGATCACCTGTTACAGGTAAGTAACTGTGCTTTATTTGAAAACCAGAGCCAGCAGAACAGGGGCAACTGAGAACTATTTCTGTTAACAGTAGACAATAGGTGTCACAGTAAGACTCAGGGATATGGGGATAAAGGGGTCTGCTGAGGTGGTTCTCAAAGGAGGGGGAGGTTCTTTATGCTGGGGAGGGGTTGAGGGATCAATGTCAGGAGGGTGATTGGAGGGGGGGAGGGACTTCTGCTGCTCATCAGGTGTGCCTGGAGATGTGAACAGCAATTTTAAAAAGCTGCTCCTCATGCATATATTTGGTATATTTGCATGTTCGTATCCCCATAATGCAGCTTTTTAAAATTGCTGTCCACTAAATATGGGCAGACCATCAGTGTGCAGTCCTGTGTTTCTTATATTTATTTAACAAGGGTCTTTGTGTGGAAATTTTCCACATTCCAACCCAGAGGTCTTAATTCCCTTCCCATTCTAAAATGTGCCTTTTATTATGATTTCAGTAACTTGTATCTTTTTTTGCAAATGGGCAAAAAGCATTTATGTAAACTAAACTTGTTTGTTTATAATTTGTGGTATAAGTATGTGTTCTAATCCTTTGTTGCATTATATAATTATTCTTCCTGGTGAAAAACAGAATGGCATGCATTTTCCACAATACGTAAGTGATATAAACAGCCTTTTTGCTATGAACTGGCATGCTTAGTAATCACTGCTACATCAGAATTTCATAACTTCCTACCTATTACACGTTTTATCACATGATCCTTGGTATGCTGAAACTGACCCTTTTTTATCTTTCTAGAGTGTAAATAATCTTTTGGGTACTCTGCAGGGGACTTCTGATTCCAGTAATGGCATGGGAAAAGGCAATATTTGTTTTCTTTGCTTACAACTGATCCATTTTCTTTTAAATAGATGGGGTTGTTAATGATTTTTGTGTGCTTGCTTCCTTTTGAATATTTCTGGAGGAATCTTGAAATGCTTAGGCGTTGTTCGAGCTCAGAAACTGGTTCTGCTTCTCTTCACTGCCCTCATAAGATTGAGTCAGAGCCGAGCTTTATTTCCTCTTTTTTTTTTAAGTGCTGCTTTGTTCTCCTGGAGCATTATTGCAGCCTGGATTGAGAACTGTATGAACTGCAATCCCTCCCCCCACATCTTTGTTGCCTCCGTCTGCACAAAGTCAGGAGGATGGACAGTCATAGATAGGGAGAATTAAACATTAGAGAGGTAGGTGGGAGGGGAGGAGTAGCCAAATGTTAAAGCACTGGCTTGGTAACCAAGAGACCAGAGTTCATTTCCCACTGGCACTACTTGTGGCCTTGGGCAAGTCGCCTAACCCTCCATTGCCTCAGAAATAAGAGTAGAGAGAAATATAGAGGGAGAAGAAAGGGAACTAAAAGGAAGCAGAACATATTTGAAATTTCTGGGTTTTAAATGTAATTGCTCGCCTTTCCAAATTTGAGCTTAAAGCAAGTTTGTAGATAGTTTGGGCCCCAGAAAGATTATAAACTAAATTTGTACCTGAAGCAACAAAAGGTGAAATAATTTGTGCAAGATCACAAGGAGAATTGGTGGAGTAGCAGGATTAGAATCCCAGATTCCCTGGTTCGCAGTCTACTGCTCTAACTACTAGGCTTCTTTTTATAAAAAAAATTAAATAAAAACAAAAAGGAATGAGAACAGAGAAGAAAAAGGAGACATAAACAGAAAGCATAAAAATAGACTTGGTTTGGGTTAGAATTATTGTTTCTTTTTTCATTTCTGTTAAATTTGTTGGCTTTTGTTTGGCTGTTAGAGCCCAACCAGAGTCTCTGGCTTGTCTCTGGCTCAGCTTGCCTATCAATTTCTGGCTTGCCCACTGCTGCCTTGTTGCAGTTTGGTATGGAGAGAAAAAAATGCATGCAATCTCACAGGCTGCTTTTTTACCTGTCCCTTAAATCTTTTCAGATAAATGTTGATTCAGGTGAGGGAGAGACCAATAGAAATGCCATCCATATTCAATGAAGCAATTTTAAATCCAAAATTAAAAAGTATTTATAATAAAAGAAATAACTGCATTTAGAGGAATGTACATTATTTTAATGATCCATATGGGTACTTTATTAATATTGGTCTGCCCCTTGCAGCTTTATTTGAATAATAATTGACATTAGACACAGATTTTTGCTGCAAATTCTATTTTGCTTATTTTTGTAGAAATAATATGTGAATATTGTATAACTTTAAGAATATTTTGTTGCATTTTATCTATGAAATCCATGGGGGTAGAGGGACATTTTTGAAGTCATTTATGGTTGTATATGTGAATGGAGACTGATACATATAAATTAAATAGTATGTACAATGTTCTACAATTCTTGTACTTTGTCATGTTTAAAGGTATTGTTCCCAGATATGCACTGAGGTTGGGGGAGTAAAATGTGTAGATTTAATTTCATCTCGATGCATGTTGTCTCGCATATAAAAATTGCCTGCACTAAAAGTAGGTGCAGATGTCCCATGGATATTTTGAACCTGCAGCAAGTTTCAAAGTGAAATATGTGCATGTCTTATCTTTGAAAACTGGTGCAAGCTCCAGACTTTGCCCCAGTGAAGACAGTTTGAGAATTGGTCTCTGAGTACTGTTTCTTTGTTAAATCTGTTTTAAAGCAATTCTTTTTCTCCTCTTTATGTTTCATTTAAAGAGAAAAGTCAGACTTTGCTAAGGATACTTCAGAAGGGCCGTTTAAAAAAAAATTCTGTCCCAGTGGTTTGTTTATAAATAGCCAAGCTTACCTGAAGTATGAAGCAGTGTGCTCTGGCATTCTGAGATCATAACCATAGCCTTCATAATATTTCTTGAAATAGTGGGATTTTTGGGGGAGTGGAAGTGTTTGCTAGCTCTATACATAACGAATGTGTTATGAAAATAAATGCATATCTTTCTCTGCAAACACAAACCCATTAGAAAAGGACCGGTATACTTCAGTTTTCCTCCCCTCCAGCTGATGAGATTTGTACACCAATGGTGATTACCTGTAGTCTTGTTCTCTTATCACCTACAGCCAAGCTAGAAACACAAAACAGTCAGATACTGAGTTTGAGTGCCTGCTGATAAGTGGTAATTTTAAAGAAAACTGTTTGCCACAATTCATAAAGATCCCTGGTCAGTGGCCTAGCAAAAATTAAGCAGTGGTGTTATGCTGAGGTAGAAGGACAGAGCACTAAACATGGTATTCAGCATATGCAAAGACATCTCATACATATTTATTACGAATACCCTGAAAACAGACCTTGTTAGATGTGCCTACAGGACACAGATTGAATCCAATGGTTCAAGGAATGCTTAATTATGATACAAGTCCTAGTTTAAGCTCTAGATGACTCTTCACACATAAATAAATTGTTTAACTTCTATTAACACATTTGGATTAATTATTCAGGTTCCTATAAATGAGAGGAACTTCTGTTAGAAAAAGATAGTCTGATGTATACTTTATATCACACAAGTTCTTACAGTAATATGCAATTATGAATTCATGCTGTGTGAATCAGATTTTCTTTGGAAATGATGAAAAGTAATTTCTTCTCTTCTGATGGCTTTCAAAAACAATTTGATGGATTTGATTGCATTAGAAAGAAAAACTACCATAATGACTTTTCCCAAAATGCACCCCTTATATTGTTGTAGACAGTATACAGTTGTGGTCAACATTGGCACCCTTGCATTTTAGGTATGTTTATATATAATATACTGAGAAATAATTGGAAATATTCCAGTTGTATGTTCAAAGATATACAACAAAAAAAAGATGTCTGTGTAACTTAGACTTAGTAATTTCTGAGGAAAAAAAACAAAATATAACCTAAACAAATTTAATAGCACCCTTCACTAATATTTGGTTGCACAACCCTTGGCAGTGATGACACCTCCAAACTTTTCTTGTAGCCATCTATAAGTTTCATACATCTGTCTGCTGGTAGTTTCTCCGACCCTTCAACTGCGATTTGTTCCAGCTCATGAATTTTTACAGTATTACTTTTACCAATGGTAGATTTCAGCTCTTTACAAAGGTTTTCAATTGGATGGAGATAAGGACTCATTGCTGGTCAGTTTAAAACGGTCAATTTTTTTCCTTTATAACCATTCTTTTGTACTTTTGGATTTGTTTTCAGTCACTGTCCTGCTGGAGGACCTTTGACCCAAATATAGCATTCTAAAACTAGGTAGCAAATTTCTCTCCAAAATACCTTGGTAGTCCTTTGACTTTGAGTCCTTTAATACGTTCCAGACCTCAGTTCCCGAGGCAGCAAAACAACCCCACAACATGGAACCTCCACCATATTTAACTGTAGAAAGGGTGCTTTTTTCCCCTTATAAGCTTCATTTCTTCTCCTGTAAATGTATTGTTGGTTTGCATTGCCAAAGAGCTCAAGTTTGCTTCTTCTGTACACAGAATGTTTTTCCCAAAAGGATTGTGGTTTCTCAAGGTGAGTTTAGGCAAAGGTCAGGCGTGCCTTTTTATGTTTGTCTTTGAACAGTGGTGTCCTCCTTGGCCTGTGCCCATGAAGTCCTTCTTTGTTTAGTGCGTGGCATATGGTGTGGATTGTTCCAGGTCAGCCTTAAGCTCTTTGGATGTTGTATATGGTATTTTTCTAACAGTTCGCACTAACCTTCAAAAACGTCTTGGGTTAATTTTCCTCTTCCCACCACGTCCTGGGAGGTTCTTGACAGTTCCATGAGCAGAAAACTAATTAATAACATTGCAGCTATAGACACAGGAATCCCGGGGTCTTTGGAGATAGCCTTGTACCTCTTTAGAGTTTGATGTTTGGTGGTGATGGCTTTTCTGATGGTCTCAGGCAGCTCTCTTCTTCACCATTGTGAAAATAGAACGGGGAGTGAATGAGGTCATTTTAAACATTAGAGCCATTATTGGTTGATTCAAGGCATGCGAGTAATGACTATCACAGGTGTATCTAATTTGACTGCAGTGGGAATGTGGTTCTTCTGTTCAAACTGATTTGAATTGTTTATAAGGGTGCCAATAACCATGTCCTGGCAATATCCCAGTTTTTATACTATTTCCTTTTTTAATTGGCCTTGTTTTATTTGATTCTTTTGTGTGTCAAGTATGTGTGCATATATAGTCCAAAGCCATTTCACTGGCCACTTTATTTTTAAGAGATATTGGACATTAAGGGGTTGAACTGCAAGGGTGCTAATAATGTTGACCACAACTGTACTAAAATTATCTTGCATTATATGATTATTACCTAGTTTTAACTAGCTTTGTATGGATTATTGCAGGATGTGGCAGCTATTAGAAAAATGATATATGTAAGCCATTGAGATCACCCCTAATGAAGGGATCTATTTAGTGACAGTCTCATGCACATCATTTTTGGAAAGCTCTTATGAGTCCAACAAAAGAGAGCACTCCTGAGAAGAATCAAGTTTTCTCCAAGACCAATGCATCTATTATACCTCTGTACTATTACCACTTCTTATATGTGAATGTTCAGGAAATGGGCTCTGGTAAATATAAAATGAGAATATAAGGAAGGGTATTCGTTTTTTGGGCCATTACTTATATCCAGTGGAAACGTCTTAATATCACATCTGCCAAAATCGTAACTGAATCCTTTTCTAATGTATACTATTGCTTTATGAACTGACAAGACTCTTCAAACACTTTATCCTTTGTAGGAGAGTGACAGATGATTGCCAATAAAGTGGTATTTATCGAAAATCTGCAAATGCTAATACATGCAAACATTGTAATGCTCTAATCAGCAGTGTACTGTCCAAATACTGTTCTTCGTGCTCAAAGAAATTGACCTCCTTATAACTACAACTTCCAGTACATTCTGCTAGACCAGTCCAGACAAGCGGGTTTAGTCTCCCTACCAGCAGATGTTGGAGACAGAGAAATAGAAAAAAACTACCAGCAGCCTGATTGACTGTTCCCTGGTAATATGTAGCTGAACCCAGTAGAGGGCGCTCCAGTATTTCTCTGTCTCCAGCAGATGTAGGGGGTTTAACTTTTTCTCTCTGATTATTATTATTATTTTTATTATTTAGTACTTGCAGTAATTTTGCTGGATGCACATAGGGCGCACTTGAGCTGCCTCTCTGGGTTTCCCAGCTACATTTTGTGGGACAGATTGAAGTTGAACGCCTGGTCAGGAGCGCCATGTGAGGTTCCCTCTCTGTCATTGGAGAAAACTGGCCTCAGCTCATGAGACCTGAGCAGCCGATCATCGGGGGAGTCTGCAGCTTTTTGGCTCCTTACAACAGCTCCTGCCTGCTGCCTGTTTCGGATCAGCCTTGTCTCTTCAGCACTCTGTTCCAGCGCAGTGAGTAGAAAACTTCAAAGACCATCCTCTTCCTCCCCCCCCCCCCTCCCGATTTTAATCAGGACGCTGTCGGGGCAACTTCTGTCCGCCTGGAGAGTTTTCTCTTCATGTCTTTACTGCCCTAGCTCTCCTTTTGATTAATTTTGTTTTACCGCGTTTTCAGAGCGTTTGGGGTGATTTTATTTTGATGGTTTTAATAGCGGTGGCCATTTTGTTTTGACGTTTTTTTTGCTGCACAGCTCCATCTTTGGCGGGCTTTGTGAGGAAACTTTATGTTCTTAATTTCTGTCTTCCCTGCTAGTTTTTCAACTGTCTGGTCCCTTTCAACTCCTATTTTTGACTCTTTAAAATTTTTTTTTTTGTTCACAGGGGATCGCGGTCAGCTGCGCTTCGCCTGTGAGATGCCTTCCTTTCAGCGATGCATGGTCTACACAAAGAAGCATAAGGATTTGAGGGATGCCATTTGTGCTGCATGTCTTGCTCATCTTGGAGAGACTTCGGCGATGCTAGCCAATGGAGCTCAGGACAGAAACTGTCCTGCTCTTTGTCCTCAGCTGCTAGAGGAACCCAGACAGCTTCCCCCAGCAAGAGAGTCTCTCTCTTCTCCTCTCTTAACTCCTTCTGATTCAGAGTCTTTCGGGCAGCAGGAGCCGATGCATGACTTAGATGCCCAGTTTTTGGCCCTCTTTAGACAAGCCTGGGATCTTTGGCGGGCTAATTCTCCCAGTGACACAGTGGATGCCCTGACTCATATCCCTCAGTCTTCTGGTTCTGGATCCTGCAAGTGCTCTAGCCAAGAGAACATGTCCAAGGTGGATGCACTGTCACCTAAAGAGGTCTCCTGGGCTACTACAGCTTGGCCAATAGCACCAGAGGAAGGGCTGTCTTCGGGAGACGACAGCGAGAGCCTGTTGAACCAGGAGGATGGGGAATGGTCCCCATCAGAGTTATCTGCAGAGGACCAAAGCGAGACACAGGACATACGCTTGTTTTGCAAAGAGGAATTGCCGGCCCTAATTATGCAGGTGGTTGAAGCCCTACAATTGACAGATCAGCTGGATCAGCAGAATCCTCAGCCTTCTGCCATTCCCCAGCCAGACCCGATATTACAAGGCATTCGCAAGCAATCTAGAGCTTTTCCATTCCCGGCGGAGCTTCAGCAAATGGTGTCTCGAGAATGGGACTCTCTGGATATTCCCCTCCATACAGCCCGCCGCCTAGGTCAGCTTTACCTCTGGGCACCGCCTGACTTGGAGAAGTGGCTGACATACCCCAAAGTGGATGCCCTTGTGACCGGAGTAATGAAGCACACCACCATACCAGTGGAGAGTGGTGCAGCACTTCGTGATCAACAGGATAGGAACGTTGAGAGCCTTCTCAAGACTGCCTTTTCGTCATCTTCATTACCTCTCCAGGCCTCTGTTTGCGGGAGTCTCGTGGCCCGACCTCTTCTGCGCTGGATTCAATGTCTGCTTGAGGATCAAGCTCTGGCTCATCTGGAATCAGTCACAGCTATTTTGGCAGATGCCTTTTACAATCTCTTGTGCCTCTTGGCTAGATCGGTGGCAGCGGTCACAGTTTCTCGCAGATGGCTCTGGCTTCGCCAGTGGTCAGTTGACTCTGCATCTAAAGCACGCCTCTCTAGGCTTCCCTTCAGGGGAAAGCTTCTCTTTGGAGAGGACCTAGACAAATTGGTCAAGGACCTAGGGGAGGTGGGACTCTGTCTTCCGGAAGATAAGCCTAAATTTGCTACTAGGCGTTCCTCCCGTCGATATTCGCCTACCTTGTGGCGCACCTCCAGGTATCGCGATGCTCGTCGCTACCGTCCTGGAAAGCCCTCTGCCTTTTCGACAACTGGATGTTTTGGTCAAGAGGGCACAGTCCTTTCAGGGTGCCTGCAAGGGAGCTGAGTCCTACTCGGGGCCTTCCAATTCTCTGGCCCCGCGAGATCTTCCCGCTGACTGGCCAGAGAGTCCACCCCAGGAGCCTTTTCTGGAGGTCGGCCCGTCCGGAGAGACTCCTCTGGTGGGTGGGCATTTGGCTCTGTTTTCTCGTCAACGGTCTCTCGTTACTTCTGATCAATGAGGGTCCTCAACATAGTCTCCGATGGTTACATTCTCGAATGTTCCTGATGCATTCGTCATCTCACCCAGTGAAAGATCCCTGAAGAGAGAGGTGATTCGCTCCACTGTGCACCGCCTCCTTCTTCTGAGGGCTATTCAACCAGTTCCTCGAGCAGAGAGAGGCTGTGGTCGTTACTCCATTTATTTTGTGGTTCCCAAGAAAGATGGGTCCGTCCACCCAATTCTGGATCCCAAGGGCGTAAATCGATATCTACAGGTGCCATGATTCCAAATGGAGACGTTTCACTCAGTGATCCAGGCAGTACGCGGAGGCGAGTTCCTCGTCTCTCTAGATCTTGTGGAGGCTTACTTCCACATTCCCATCAGAGACAACCAACAGTGTTTCCTACGGTTTGCGGTCCTGGGTCAGCAATGCCCTTCAGCCTGGCCTCGGCTCCGTGCACTTTTTCCAAGGTTATGGTAGTGGTCGCAGCAGCTCTGCGTAAACGGGGAATCCGAGTGCATCCTTACCTGGATGACTGATTGATTCGGACGGACTCCCTGTTGGAAGCGTGTCAAGCAGTGGCTTAAGTAGTTTCTTTCCTCGAGAATCTCGGATGGGTGGTCAATATGTCCAAGAACCATCTTCATCCGTCCCATCAACTAGAGTTTCTAGGAGCCCGCTTCGACACCATGCAGGGGAAAGTCTCTTTGACACACGAGCAGCTTCGCAAATTCATGGGCTTGCTTCATTTATTTCTCCTTCAGACAGCTCCAAGGGTTTGGGTTTAACTTCAAATCCTGGGGTCCATGGCAGCCACTATCGAAGTCATGCCTTGGGCCAGAGCGCACATGAGGGAGCTTCAGAGGTCTCTCCTTTCACCCTGGTCACCTGTGTAGGAAATCTACGACATCCAGCTTCCGCTCCTCCCGGAGACTCAACGCAGCCTCCAGTGGTGGCTGGCACCCTGTCATCTCCTCAGGGGTGTTTCCCTAGAGAACCCTCATTGGGTCCTAGTAACAGCAGATGCGAGTTTCTGCGGGTGGGGTGCTCTCTGCTAGCATCGGTCAACGCAGGGTATTTGGTCAATTCACGAAGCGCACTGGTCCATAAATCGACTGGAAGTGCAAGGGGTTCGCCTTGCCCTAAGACATTTTCTGCCTCTTCTCAAAGATCAGGCAATACGAGTTCTATGTGACAATGCAACAGAAGTGACATATATCAACCGCCAGGGCGGCACCAAGTCCCTAGGTGTAGCCAGGGAAATGTCCCTTCTCCTTCCTTGGGCAGAGGCACATCTGCAGACTCTCTTGGCACAGCATATCACCAGGCTGGACAACTTTCAGGCCAATTTCCTCAGCCGACACGCCCTCGATCCCGGAGAATGGGAGCTAACCTCTTGGGCGTTTCAGAAGATTTTGCGAGCATGGGGGCAACCGGTAATGGATCTAATGGCGACGTCAGCGAATACCAAGGTGCCGGAATTTTTCAGTCACAGGGAGGGAGTTTCAGTCCTCCAGTTTGGATGCCCTGGCTCAACCATGGCCGCAGGAGGCTCTGCTGTACATCTTTCCCCCATGGGTACTAATCGCAAAGTGCTTCAGAGAGTTATCGCACACCGGGGGAGAGTGATGCTAATAACTCTGGACTGGCCTTGGAGGCCCTGATATGTGAACCTCATCCGCGTAACCTGAGTCCCGCTGCTGCCTCTGGGGTCTCGCCGGGGACTATTACGTCAGGGTCCAATTGTGATGGACGATCCGGCTCCTTACTCACTTACGGCCTGGCTCTTGAATGCCGCTGCCTAAGCAAGAAGGGCTACTCGAGTCGCGTGGTCGTGCCCCTTCTGAAGGCGCGCCGCCTGTCAACTTCGCTAGCATATTCCTGCTTTTGGCGAGTCTTCTAGTCCTAGTGTGCGCAGCACCGTATCTCTCCTTGGAGGTCGGAAATCCCGAGTATCCTTACCTTCCTCCAGGACGGCCTGGATAAAGGTCTAGCCTTGGGGTCTCTTCGGGTTCATGTAGCGGCATTAACTTGTTTCCAAGGTCCTGTTGGGGGTTGCTCTATAGCGTCCCATGAGGATGTGTCCCGTTTCCTCAAAGCAGTTAAGGTAGTCCGACCACCGGTTCGCCCTCCGGTGTCAACATGGGTTCTGTCCCTTGTCCTAAAAGCCTTGATGCAGGCGCCTTTTGAGCCGCGTAAACACATCATGTTGAGAGATTTGACGCTTAAGGCAGTGTTTCTAGTAGCGATAACTTCGGCACAAAGGTTATCCGAAATACAAGCACTTTCATTTTATTTAGCTGTATTTATTTAGCTGTATTTCATGCAGGGATCCTATCTTGCCTTCTCGAAGGAAGGAGTTTTCTTGTGTACTGTCCCTTCGTTCCTTCCAAAAGTACTTACGCCTTTTCATGTCAGTGAGCCAATTTTCCTACCCTGTTTTTCTGAGGATCAGTGTACGGGCGAGAATAAGGGACTCCGTTCTCTGGATCTCCGCAGGATCTTTCGTAGCTATCTTCAGGTGTCAAATCCTATCCGTACGTCTGATCACCTTTTTGTGCTTTTTGCGGGACCCCGTAAGGGTCAAGCTGCTTCCAAACGCACAGTCTCTCGCTGGTTAGCAATTGAATCCGCATACATCCTTAAGGGAAAATCTGTCCCTCTCAGTCTTTGGGCACACTCTATGCGAGCGCAAGCTACATTTTGGGCGGAGCGCTCTCACGTTCATCCTCTTGATATCTGCAGGGCGGCCACCTGGTCCTTCCTGTCCACTTTTGTGCGTCATTATTGGCTCGATATTCAATCTCGGGAAGAGGTGCAGTTCAGGGCAGAGGTTGTCTCGACGGCCGTATCTTCCCACCCAAAGAGCAGTTAGCTTGGGTACTTCCCGCTTGTCTGGACTGGTCTAGCAGGATGTACTGGAAGGGGAAATGTTCACTTACCGTTCATTTCCTTTCCTGGAATCCTGCTAGACCAGTCCAGGACCCTCTCTATTCTGGATATCTGAGGAGCCAAGACTTTGCAGTGGAGCGTTATCGCCTCTTGTACATAGTATGGTTTCTGTTTTTCCTTAGTTTTGGTTCATGGTTACATCTGTTTGAGTATGGCTTTTTACAATACTGGAGTGCCCTCTACTGGGTTCATCTTCATATTACCAGGGAACAGCCAATCAGGCTGCTGGTAGTTTTTTTTTCTATTTCTCTGTCTCCAACATCTGCTGGTAGGGGGACTAAACACACTTGTCTGGACTGGTCTAGCAGGATTCCAAAAAAGGAAATGAACTGTAAGTGAAAATTTCCCCTTTCTAACTCTTAAATACAGTTTCCTTTCTCTGTTAGGCACCACCTGTAATGGCCTATCCTGCTACTACACCAACAGGAATGATAGGGTATGGAATGGTAAGTGTTGAGCAATAGCAGTTTTTATAATGCCTTTTTTGTTCATTTTACTTTGAACTGTTTCTAATTAGAGTATTACTGACAAGTTAGTATTATTCACTGACTAATACTAATTAAATTTACATTGTGCTTGTGTATATAAATAAAACCACTTTAAATTAATTACAAATACACCACCCAATAAGAGAGAGGAGAGAAGAAAGGTTAAGAAAGAAAAGAAGTGGTGAGGAGTCCAAATAAACTCAAAGTACTTGCCTATTCAGGTTTTCTGGAAGGTCAGAATTCAATCATGGATTATAAGGTTGTTTTATCATTCAGTTTTGTCCTTGTCATTTCTTTAAAGTAGTATCCCATTGTCATAAGTATAGTAACGGATGTCTACCAGTAGCCAGTACGAAGTTGTGGAAATATCCATTTGCAGCTTCTTTGCAGTTATCCCTTGGGGCAGCATTAATCATGCACCACACTTTATTCCAGAAAATTAGATGAGGGTTTCTGGGGGGAGTGGTATACTTGGAAGTCAGCAAGCTTCTAATAGTATCCTGCTTAGGAGGCTCATATAAACTGAGCAACCTGGGATTTGGCTCCTAAAGTGACTGGATTAGATACAGATTGGGCAGTAGAAAAGAGGGTGGTGGTAGTGAAGGAGTTCACTAAAGGGAAAAAAAGGATGAATAGTGAATTGCCTTAGAACTGTCCCAGGCCTAATTTTGTGTTATATCTTCTTAAGCAATATACAGGATTAGCCGGGGAAATTTGTTTTTGTGTATATCTTCCAGATCTCCAGGAACAAGCAGGAATGTAGTCTTTACATATGAGTGACATCAGCACTGACGGAGCCCGCACGGGAACGCTCCCCAGCGTCCTATAGGAAAGCTTTTGGGAGCATGCCACTGCGCCTGCATAGCTGCCTTTGCAACGCTCCCTCCTCAGTTTTTCGTTTTCTGTGGAGCCAGAAAATTTACTACTTTTGTGGTTGCATCTGCCTTCCCGTCGACGCTAGCACCGATATCGTTGGTGTCTCTCTTCTTTTTTTCTGTCTATTTTCTTTTGCAAAAAAATGAAAACGTTTTTCTTTGAGGGTCTCTGCCCTCCAGGTGCTTAGGCACCATTTTTGGCCTTTGGCCCCTTTGTTCCTCAAAATGGAGAAGCCAACTAGTGGTTTCGAAAGTGTTCCAAATGTAGCAGTACTATTTCTGCTACCGACACCCATGACTGGTGTCTTAAATGTTTGGGACCAGACCATTCGCTAGCGGAATGTCTCCTCTGCAGGAAGATGACAAAGAAGGGCCTGCAGAATAGAGCTGCGAAACTCGGCACCCTCTTTGCCCCTCAGCTTCACTACTTCTACTCTGAGCTCATCCACTTGTTTCCTGAGAGGTACCGCATGCAGGCATCCTGCACATAGAACCAGTCCTTCATCCGGCATTGGGATCTCTGTATGGACAGAGGCAGAAGCTATAATGGCAGCAGCAGCTTTGGCGATACTATTTTTCCCAGCCATTATTCAGTTGGTGGAGCTTAGGTACCTGTTGAAGCAAAAGAGAGAGAGACTTACCAACGTACCAGCCAGTTTCCCAGTTGTTCTTTCAGAGAAAAAACAATTAACCTATTTTTAAGTGTGTTCTAAATGTGCTATTCCAAGTCCCTGTGTGTAGCTAATTGGGAAGGTGCCCTATAAAGCAAGACTGCTTATATGGGGTGGATGGGAGTTGGGGTGGGGTAGGGTAGGGAGTGAACTAACACCTGATGAGGTGTCAGTAGCTTCAAAGATCTGAGAAAGATACTGAAAGCAGAGTTATAAACTTACACCACTAAAGAAAATATTTCCCCTTTTGAACTAAGGCACCAAAAAGAATGTAACTTTGTTTTAAAAATGTACCAAAAACCCTTTTAAGAGCTCTCAGAGAACTAGTAATTAATAGCCACACACCCTTACCTTTGCTTGAAATGCAGAGCCTCTGTTAAGAATGTAAAGCAGCAGCTTCCTCATTGCTCTGTGGTGATTGAACCCACTCCCAAAAAATCATCCAGAAATCTCATTCCTAAGTAACCTCGAGGAGGGAGATCTGGACATTGGATAGTTTAAGAAGAAAATGTTTTGGAATGCTATGCTCACTTCTTACATCTTTGTACCAACTTTTCATGAGCCAGTATATATGAAACATTATTTGTAAAATGGAGAAGTGTGTGGACACTCTCCTCCTGACAAAGCCATGCAACTCTATTCATTAGTGGGCAATGGGAAAGAGTTCAAAAAAACTGCTTGATCCATGAGACCTTAGGACATCCAAGAGATGTTTTCAGGCATGTCTTGCTGTAGAGAAAGTCTCTTCAGGAATAAGGTTAACTGCGAGAAGCTTACATCCCTCACCTGGCCTGCTTCCAACCTGACATCCTCTTCCTTCAGGAGATACTCTAGTTGGGGGGGAGGGGAGGGAGAGGAATAAGAACCTACTATTCATAGACGTAGGTACCTTCTTCCCTTTTGTTCCAACCAATCTTAACAGGGATCTCAGACAGCACAGAACCCCAGAATTAAAATCTGCTCCTCAGAGAAAACTTGGGATGGAGTATTGACTGCCTTCAAGAGAATATAACCAGTATTCCAGTATCCCAACTGGACAGTCTTCCAGAAGGGAGGAGGGTGTGTTTGATTAATTATTGACCCCTTATAATCTCTGACCCTTGGATTCTAAAAATTTTGTCTGGGATACAGACTTCATCTATTTGAACTTTGCCAAATGCCCACTAGGAGTATCATAGGAAATATCAAGGAACTTTCTACTTCATAGAGGCCAATGAAGTTAAACCCATTCCTCTCTAGGGGGAAGATGACACAGATTTTATTTCAAGTATTTCCCGGTGGCAAAAAAGATGGGAATTATACCATCCCATTTTAGACTCAAAGCCTTGAACAAATTTCTGTTTTGAGAAATATTCAAGGTGGTTTCCCTGGGCACCATCCTTCCTTATCTTTAAAAAGCAGAATGTTTGTTCTCTGGACTTAAAGGAAGCATACTTTCAGTGACATGAATGAATCTGTGTGACTGTATCTCAGTTTCATAATAGGAAACTCCATTACAGGTACCATGTTCTGCCCTTTGATATCTTGTCATCTCCATAGGGATTCACAAAATACCTTGGCATAGTAACTACACAAACTGGGAGTATGTGTTTCTCTTTCTTGACGATTGGCTGATCAAGAACACTTTTTAGGAAGGAGTCAAGAGATCCATGGGCATAACCATCCAGGTACTAGAGTTACTAGAGTTCATTATACGTTATTGCAGGGATCATAAGTGTGCTACACATACTCTGCTTTCTCATGACACCGGACAATAGAATGAGAAGACAAAGCATGTGTAATATACTTAATGATCCCTGCAAGAAGAGTGAAAAGTAGCCAAACACCCTGTAAAAAAGCATTTCTTATATTTATAGTCTTTATTGGTATTTATAATAACCCTCAGGTATTTATATGAATGAAAATAAGAAAATATGGGAACTCCAATTTATACCAATTATAATAAATTATAATAACACATACGTATTGAAAGTAATACATCCTATCCCAAATCTTAGTCCACATTTAAGTTTAGGGGGGCTACAGGAAATAAACCATTCACCATAATTTACGCTCCCTCTCGGGAGCAGAAACAAGGTTTTAAAAGGAAAAAATACCAGTTGTCGCAGGATAAGACTTATGCGTCAGCCATAATGGGACCAACCTCTACCCCAGTCTCTTCCCTTGCACATATAAATTCTAAGAGCTGCTTAGGTTCAAAAAATAGAAAATTCTTCCCTTGATAGGAAATATAACACCTAGATGGATACTTTAACACAAAAGTAGTACCTAAGGAGATGGTCCTGGCACGATAAGCCAAAAAACCTTTCCTCCTTAATTGGGTTACTTGAGAGAGGTCAGGAAATATACGAACATTTGAACCTAAAAACTTCTCATTAATGTTCTTAAAGAAAGACCAAAGAATTAATGCTTTGTCGGCCTCTAGTGCCAGGGTCACAAGCATAGTAGTTCTTTTTGTAACCACATCCAAGGAACTTTCCAGGAATCCTGTCAGGTCTCTCACTCTCTGAGGCCTCCAAATTTCTCCCCCATACTTCCAAGGTGTTAACCGATAAATATTGTGCTCTGCTAAGGGGGGTAAATGTTCCATTGGAATCTTGAGCACCTCCCTCAGATATTTCCGAACCATTTCCAACGTGGACATGAGCGGAGACCTGGGAAAGTTTAATAGACGGAGATTATTCCGTCAGGCAAGATTCTCAAGGTGCTCGTTCTTCGTGTCAGCACTGCCCTTTCTTTCATCAGAGCCATATGTTCCTCCTTAAGAAGAACAATATCCTCCTTCACCTGCAGCAAAGAACCTGCTTGCAACTCGTGGTTCTTAGTTGCCTCCAATTTCATATTAGATATCTCAGTACTTACGGAACCCACAACAGCAGAAAGAGTGGAAGTTAAAGCAGAGATAGCGTCCCACATCGCTTCCAATGTGATTACCGCTGGCTTCTCCAATACCCGACTCATCGCCATCAGCCCTCCTCCAGGCTCAATCTACCGTGGAGACACCACGCGAGTGGACAGATCATCAAAATCATGCCCCTCTGGCTGACTCTCTCCCCTCTGGAGTCAAGGGCCGACCGTTGCAACACCTGCCCCGCGGGCAACGGAGTGCTCACCCGGAGACCCAGCAACAGAAGAAAACAGATGCTGTCCAGAGAAGAAACGCTTCTGAGTTTGTGTCGGGGGAGCCTGCTGATCAGGAGACAGACTTACTCCTGATGCGCCCAGCATGGACACAGATTCCTCCTATAGTGCTGCTTCTGACCCTGCAACCGCAAACCCGCAATGTTCCAGGGTCCTCTGGCCAGAGAAGGATGCCTGTGGTGGAGCACCGGGAAAGCCCACTTGCTTCCTTTTCCTCCGCCCCATACTCGTCAGAGCGGAGTTCACCACCAGAGCAACACAAAGCAAACGCGGAGCAACCGCCAAGAATTAAGTTCCTGCCACCATCTTGCCCCCATGTTAGACGTAAAAAAAAAAAGGCATTTTCATTGTACACACCAACCCTCTTTAATACTCTACCGAATCAGATTAGAGCCAACTTGCTTCTCAAGCTTCCGCAGGACACTAAAACCTCATTTATTCCAGCAATACTATGAACACATACCATAGTAATGAGGGAGAACTGTCACTGGCTAACAGCTCAACACCATAGTTTACCTAATCACTCTCTCTCCCCACCATAAAGAATCTACCTTGGTAGGTATCATAGTTTAACTTAGTTATCCAAGTTAACTTTTCTGTTATATGTACTGTGATGCAGTAGCCAGCACAGAACCTATGATAATAGGGGAAAAAGAAGAAACTTACCTTGCAGTCACATAAGCAGCAAACACATTCAGGTTACAATGAGCCAAAGAATAGTAGAACAAACTTTCCCCACACCAGATATGACGCAGCAGAAAGTCAGAGAGCTAATCAGGTTCACCTGAGCAGGGAAGCACGTACGACGTGCAAGAGACAAGAGGATAAAAGCAGTTGGGAAATCCCAGCAAGGGGAGGCAGAGAGTTGGAAGGAAGAGAAGAAGTGGGTGTGTCTGGAGGAGTTACCGATGCCGAACCAGTGAGGGAGGAGACAGCTGAACCAGAGAGTGCTGGAAGAGCCAGTGCAGGAGTCTCCCAAGCCAGAGGGGGCATCGACCCGAGAAGAGTGACCAAGCAGGTAGAGGGCAGACGTCACAACCAGGAGAGCTTGCTGGATCCAGGAAGCACTGGGTATGCCCCGGTAGCAAGGAGCAGCAGGAGTAAAACCTTTCCAGAAAGTGGCTATAGCCCAGCTCAAACTACTGGTGTTTGGAACTCTCGGGGAAAGGCACGCTACAGCCCAGACAGAAAAGCCTGGTTAACAGAGGAAGGAGTGGAAGCTTTCTACCCCAGAGGAAAAGCTAAGTACACCATTTTCTCTAAAGGGCAAGAGGTGGGCCCAGCCAGGAGAACTAAAGCTAACAGTGGGGAAGAGAATCCTTATTGGAGAGAGAGAGGGAACCTAAGAGAAGCCCCAAACACAGGTCCCCACGATCCGATTTATGCAGAGCAGCTTCCTGCTATAGGAACTGTTGGCTCCCAAAGAAAGTTGTGTCAATAGCAGCCCTGAAGAGTGTTATCCATATACAGGTCTGGACTGTGAACAAATGCAGTGGGAATGCACTAGCCAGGAGGTAGAATCCAGTCCCATGGATTGTGCGATATGTCTCTCGAATGAGATAGAATCTCTCTGTTAAAGAAGCAAGCAGAAGCAGTGTTATAGTTGCTTGGAAAAGGTTCATCTTTATTTTTGCTGTGAAGAAACAGTTTATTTATGTTATTCTTTATTGCTGTATAAAAAGGAAATCCATAAGGGAAGGGGAATAAAGCCCAGTTATTGTTTTTGCCTGACCACACGGCTACAGACTGTTCTTTCAGAAGGCAAACCTGCATCGCATGCCCTAGGCGGGCGCCTAATAGGGGTGGTGTAGAGTCACAGTACAAAACCATTAACATAATATTATACACAAATCACTATGACCGCAAAATAGAGCGGTATAGAAAAGCAGTTAGATAAATAAACATTGTCCAAATCATGTCCACCAGAACTCCTATGAATTCCAATTGAGTTGATGGGTTAATTGGGATTTGGGACCAAAGTATTCCTCCCACAAGAAAGGATAACTGGTGTTTTTAGTCAGAGATACAAACGAATCAGCAGATGTCAGCATGGGACGTGTTGAGGATGTTGGGTCACATGACTTTCAGTAGTACACACAATTCCCCTGCATATTTCAGATTTGTCAATAACCACACACAACCCAGAAGGGGAAAGTCTGGAATCTGCATAGAAAGGTCTCCCCCAATATCAGCTTCATTGCCTTCAGCTCATTCACAACACTGCCGCCCGCCTTATTACTCTCTCCTTCCCCTCAGATCATATCACCCCTCTCCTTCTGCATGTCAGACCAAGGTCCATCAAGCCCAGTATCCTGTTGCCAGCAGTGGCCAATCTAGGTCACAAGTACCTAGCAGTTTTCACAAAAGACACAGGTTCCAAAATGCTTGTATTGGATTTCTTGGGTCCCCTTTAATAATGGTTTATGGACCTTTTCCTCCAGGAACTTGTCCAAACCATTTTAAACCCAGTTACACTAACAGCTTTTACTACATTCTCTGGTAACGAATTCCAGAGTTTGGGCATTGAGTGAAAAAAAATATTTTCTCCAGGAACAAGCAGGAAGCCAGTCCTCAGATATGGGTGATATCCGTGCCGATGGAGCCCGCGTGGAGCGTTTTCCCAGCTTTCAAAGAAAGCCTTTGGGACATGCTACCACACATGCGTGGTCTTCTTCCCACCCAAGGATGCCATCTTGCTCAGTTTCGTTTTTTATGTGGAGCCCAATGGACGTCTGTCCTGTTTCCCCGGAAAAATCCTTGCTATTCTCCTTAAAATAGTTTCCCGGTTTGGGTACCGGTTCCTCTTCCTGCCTCAAGCCTGCACCGTCACAGGCGCCGTTCTCGGCTCTTTTTGTCTTTTTTTGATTGGGGCTTGCCTCAACTGGCATTTGTGCCCTTTTTCGCCCGTGGGTCGTCAACCCCGGTCGGGTATACCCCACCATGTCCCCCAGTGGGTTCAAAAAATGTGACCGCTGCAGTCAAACAATGTCAGTGACTGACACCCACAACTGCTGCTTACACTGCTTGTGCCTGGACCATGACAGCACCTCCTGCAACCTGTGCCAGCCCATGATGCCTAAAACCAATTAAGAGGTGAGAGTTGCAGGAAAAACTGTTCCCCAGGTTCGACTCTACTCCGGCCTCCCTGACACACATTTCCAAGCCCAGCACGTCCCATGAAGCCCGAGCGTCGTCTGAGTCCCACGGCAGCGGCTCCTCCGAGAAGACCTCGGACCCCAAGAGAAAAAAGAAAAAAAATCCTTGAAGTCTGCCGAAGTTGCAACAGAGAAACCCAGTAAAGCCGCCCGGAGGGAATCGGTTGGCTCTGAGAAGCACCCTACCAAGGTCCTCAAGAAGAATTCCTCAGCTAGCGAAGACCGTGCGAGATTCCTCGAGACCGTAGTCCTCATCGAGGATGCACTCGCGAGAGTGCCGGCACCAGGCCAGAGGTCCTCGGGGCCTGCGCCGAAAGCTGCGGAGCCTTCTGGCTGGAAACCAGAATGGCAGCCTTGGAGCAGAGTATCACTGCTATCCTGGCCCTGCAGCAGGCAATGATGGCTGGTTTGTCCACATCATCTGCCCCGATGATTGGCCCCTGACTGCGGGAGTGTCCCCGGTCGTCGAGCCGAGCTTCTAGCATCTTTGGCCTCAGGTAAACCCTCAGCACCAGTCGAGGTCTCTGTCCCATTCCTCGGCATCCGATCCTCCCCGGCCAGTTTCCACGACTCTGACCCCTGGTCCTCTGGAGGCCGCCAGCCACTTGGCCATGGCCTCAATGTTATGAGCCGCAGGACTTCGGACTCGTAGTCACTGCTCAACTCAGAGTGGGAGACCCAAAAATGAGGCATCCCTGGAAACTAAGCGTCACCGAAATATTCCCTCAGACCCATCACCCCTGGCACCACGGCACCATTCTCGTCCGGAAGATGTGGTCTTCCATGACTTTGTCAAGGAATATGGCCAGAGCCCTCTTGGTGCAAACCGAAGTGGAAGAAGATCCGCTTACCGAGGAACTGGTGATCCTCCAGTATGAGTCTCCACCCAAGAAGACTCTCATGGTGCCTGTGCAGCCGATCCTCGAGCGACTGCTACTCAGAATGTGGGAGACGCCAGCCTTGGTGCTGGTGGTGAACTGGCACCTCAATGCCATCTACCGCATCCAGAAGGACCCTGGGTTCTACAAGCTCCAACTCCCACATAACTCCATGGTCGTCAAGTTGACCATGCAGAAACATAAGTGCCAGAAGAACCACTCTTTGGTCCCTCCTGGAAGGGATGTTAGAGCCCTGGATGCCCTCGGGCGCAAGTGTTACCAGGGCTCCTTGCTGGGTTGCCGGATTCAAGCCTATGAACTGTACATAGGCATGTACCTAAAGGTCCTAACCCAGGAGTTATCTGGGTTCTCAGCGGGGCTTACCGGGGAGCCCCTCCAGTGGTTCCAATCCCTGATCTCCAGGATCAGGGATTGCTCTAAGTTCTTTTCCTGGGCGGCCTATGATGGCTGTGAGTCAGCGGCTTGGGTAGCAGCGGCCAGCATCGGCACCTGACACTAAGCCTGGCTACAGTCTTCAGACCTCGAGCAATGGGTCCAAGACAAGCTGCTCGACGTCCCCTGCATTGGGGAAAACCTGTTTGGCAAGCCTATAGCCGACAAGGTGACTGAGATAGAGGCAGACCTGGTGACTCAACAGAGGCTCTCCAAGAAGACCCCATCCTTTCCCAGTAAGAAGCCATTGGGGAAAAGATCCCTATTCCTGAGGAAAAAGGCCTTTTACAGAAGAGTCACCACTACCAGCCCTTCTCAGGCCAGCAACAGAGTCCTCACTCTAAAACACAAAGCTATGGAGCGCCAAAGCCGAAGGCTCGGAAGCCCCAGGCCCAGCCCGGGGGGGGGGGAGCTTTTGACTCCTGGGGCAGGATATCCCCTCCCCAGGAGACCCTCACCAGCCCACAGAGGGCCGCCTGCCATTCTTAGCCCACAGGTGGGCCAGTGTCACCTTGGACCAGTGGGTACTGCAGGTGGTAAGGGAAGGATACCTCCTCCACCTACACCAGATGCCACCCAGGAGAGCCACTGCGACCTCTCCTTCACCAGACTCTTCTACTCTCAGAGCTTGCGGGTCTGCTCAGGGACAGCGCAATAGAGCCTGTACCCAAATATCTATGGGGAAAAGGCTTCTACTCCAGATATTTCCTTGTCCCAAAGAGAACTGGGTGCCTCAGGCCCATACTAGACCTGAAAAATGTAAACAGGTTTCGAGTGAGGGAGAAGTTAGAGATTCTCTCCCTTGGAACACTTCTATCTTACCTCCACCAGGGAGATTGGCTGTGCTCCTTGGACCTAAAGGAAGCGTATTTTCACATCCTGATCCACCCCTCCCAAAGGCAGTACCTATCGTGCATGGTGGGAGGAGGGCACTACCAGTACAGGGTGCTACCCTTCAGCCTGACCTCCTTGCCAAGGGTCTTTACTAAATGCCTGGCGGTGGTAGCCGCCTACCTGTGCATACAAGGGACTTTCGTCTTCCTCTACCTGGACATCCAGCTCATCAGGGGCAGTACGACCTCAGAGGTCAGTTAGGCAACAGAGCATGCAACTCTTCTTCTGCAGCACCTGGGGTTCGTCATCAACTACCCCAAATCTCAAATCTCTCCAGCCCCAAAGCCTGGATTTCATAGGTGCTCAGTTGGATATATTACAGGTCAAGGCTGTCCTACCAAGAAAAAGAGCAGAACGCCTCAGGCAGTTGGCAGGAGAGGTACAGCACTGACGATCAGTACCGGCTCGTCGTCTCTTCCATCTACTGGGCCATATGGCCTTGACGGTTCACGTCACGCCTTCAGCCTACTTACACATGTGGACAGCCCAGTGGTGCCTGTGCTTGCAGTGGACTCAAGCCACAGGCAGGCTATGGGACAGAGACAGGATTACCTGCCAGCTGGCAGAGTCCCTCAACTGGTGGCAAAACTTGTGCCACCTCCAGGCAGGAATGCCCTTCCAGGCACCTGCGCCACAGAGGACCCTGACCATATATGCCTCCCTCCTGGGTTGGGGGGTACATTGCGGAGACTACTGCTCACAGGGCAGCTGGTCTCAGGAGGAGTCACTCCTACAGATCAATCTCCTGGAGCTCAGGGCAGTCGTCTTGTCCCTACGAGTGTTCCGCCACCACCTTCAACACCATCCTCTGCTGATCCAGACGGACAACCAGGTCACCATGTTTTATATCAAGCGGGGGGGGGGGGGTACGGGTTCGTACTCCCTCTGCCAGGAGGCAGTGGCCCTCCTCTTATTCGCAGCATGCAACAGCATGCTTCTGCAAGCGGTGTACCTCCTGGGCCAGGACAATTACCTGGAGGACAGGCTGAGCAGAGTCCTCTGCTCACAGGAGTGGCACTTAAACTCCAGAGTAACGAAGCAGCTCTGTGATGGACCTATTTGCCTCTCTGGACAACACACAGCTACCCTGCTTCTGCTCCTGTCAGCTGCACCCGGAGAGAGTGGCAGCAGATGCCTTCCTGATCTCGTGGTTCGAGGGCCTACTCTATGCATTCCCATCAACTGCCTGGGTCACCAGGACCCTCTTCAAGCTCCAAAGTGAAAGGACATCAGTTATATTGATTGCCCACAGGTGGCCCAGGCAAACTTGGTTCCCTCTGCTGCTTTCCCTGTCAGTGCCATTCCCAGGCCCTCTGTCCCAGGAGGAGGGCTTCCTCCTGCAATCCAACCTGGGGTCGCTGACGCTAACAGCGTGGCTGTTGAACAGTTAGCGTTGGCCCCTTTCAGTCTTCGAGGAGAAGTTGAGGAGATTCTACTGGCCTCCTGAAAACTTTCCACCAGACGGACTTATGCCTTTAAGCGGAGAAGATTCTCCGCCTGGTGTGTGGAAAAAGAGGAGAATCCCTTCTGCCATGTGCAACTAGTGCTTCAGTATCTATTGCACCTGTCACACACCAGGCTGAAATCTAATTCGGTGAGGATGCATCTGAGCGCCACAGCTGTTCACCACCACCCTATCGAGGGAAAACCCCTCTCAAGCCAGTCCCTGATCTCCAGGTCCCCCTGTTATCCAAGCCCCCTCTCCTCCCTCTGGCGGCAGAGTGGGACCTCAACGTGGTGCTCTTCCAGCTCACCAATCCACCATTCTTGCCACCTGCAGTACCTATCCTTGGAAAGTAGTTTTTCTGGTGTACCTTACATCTGCTCGAAGAGTGAGCAAACTCCAGGCCCTGGTGGCAGATCTACCATATACATGGTTCTATAAGAACAGGGTAGTGCTCTGCATATACCCCAAATTCCTCCTGAAGGTGGTATCTCCTTTACACCTCAACCAAGAGGTGGTCCTCCCCACCTTCTTCCTGAGGCCTCATGCCTGCAGGGAGGAACTAGTGCTTCCATACTGGATTGCAAACGGGCCCTGTCCTACTTACAGCAGACTCAGGCCCATCGCAAAGCTCCTCAGCTTTTTGTATCTTATGACCCCAGTAGACTGGGGCGCCCCGTGACTAAGCGAACTCTGTCCACTTGGGTGGCGGACTGTATTGCCCTCGCCTATGAGCGAGCTGGGCTCTCTTGAGCACCGGATCACAGTGCATCGCGTGAGGGCGATAGCCACATCGGTGGCCAACCTCCGCTCAGTGCTGGTGACGGAGATCTGTAAGACTGTCACATGGTCTTCAGTTCATATGTTTGTAGCTCCTACTGCCTGGAGAGCAAGTCCCGCAGGGACAGTGCCTTTGGCCAGGCAGTTCTCCATAATATTCTCAGGGTGTAGGCAACTCCTGACCTCCAACCCTTCTGTGTTCAGGCTATCGGAGTGATAATGGAGTGGAGGAGTGGCCTAGTGGTTGGGGCAAGGTACTTCAGGCCGGAAGGTCGGGGGTTCAAATCCCACTAGAGGACAGCAACCTTGGGCCGGAAGGACTGGGGTTTCTAGTCCCACAGGTGCTCCTTGTGGTCTTGGGCAAGCCACTTAACCCTCCATAGCCCATGTTCCCTGTAAAAATAGTTATCTCCAAGTTATAATGCCCTGTTCAATGTAATTTCAGTTTGTTCAATGTAAACCGCACTGATGCAGAATAGCGCGGTATATAAGAGAATGTAAATAAAATAAAATAAATAAAAATAAATGTCCCTGGGCACTAGGGTCATGCAGTGTCTCTGTGGGGACTCACCCTCTGCAACTCATGGCTAGCCGATTGGTCCCTGTTGGTGCTGTCCTGGTTCGGTCCTGGGCAGCCTAGAGCTAGGGACTCCCATGTGTGAGGACTGACTTCCTGCTTGTTCTGGAGGAAGCGTAGTTACTCACTTTTATAAGAGGTGTTTTCCATGGACAGCAGGAATCGGTCCTCACAACCCTCCCTCCTTCCTTGGGACTTGCCTCCCTACCTTGTTTTAGTTTTACTGCCATCCTAGCTATATCATCTGACTGAGCAAGATGGCACCCTTGGGCAGGAAGGGGACCACACATGCATGGTAGTATGTCCCAAAGGCTTTCTTTGAAAGCTGGGAAAATGCTCCATGCAGGCTCCATCGGCACCAATGCCACCCATATGTGAGGAATGATTCCTCCTGCCCCTGGAGAAAACCTATTACAGGTGAGTAACTATGCTTTCTCTTATTAGTCTTAAATAGGTTAGGGGACATGAAATGAAGATTCAGTGTAGTCTCTCTACTTTTTGATGGTGTAAACCAGGGGTGTCCAACCTTTTAGCTTGCAGGGCCATATGGGCAATTTTTAAAAAAGGTCGCGGGCCAGAGCAACACTATCACAAGTAAAACACAAAATAAATTTTATTACAGCACTATGGAACTATAGTCCTTCGTGAGCTAATCACTTTAGTGTGAAATCTGACATTGTTTCTGCTTGCATAGTCTATCTGCTGCAGCACTCATGTTATTCCTATGGGCACAGTGGCAGATAGCGCAAGCTGTTTAGTCAAATATCTGCCACTGTGCCCATAGGAATAACATGAGTGCTGCAACAGATAACATGTGCTGTTCAGGTCCACATGCAGTGCAACATCATATAAATAAGAGATGCAGTTCCCCAATACTGTGTAAAATATAAAGATAGCACAAAGTCCAATCACTAAAATGAAATAAAATGATTTTTTCTACCTTTGTTGTCTGACCATTTTATTCTCTGATCATGCTGGTCCCGATCTGAGGCTTCTGCTTTCCTGTCTTCTTTTAGCTCTCTTTATGTGGTCTATGGTCCATCTGTTATTTCTTATCTCTTATTTTGTTTTCTTCACTTCTTTCCATCAGCCTATTTCCAGTCCCCGTAACCCTTCCCAGTATTAGCCCCTTTGCAGTCCTCCCTCCCGGTACCTTCCATTGTCAACTTGCATTCCCATGACTGCCACTGGTGTCCATTCCCTTCCAGTCCCCTCCTTCCCCAGTGTCCAGCTCCTTCTAGTCCAAATACCATGGCAGCCCCTCTCAGCATCCACTCCCTTCCAGTCCCATTCAGCCCCTCGCATCAGCCCATTTGTAGCCCTAGCCTCCAGTTTTCTTCCAAGGCCAGCAGCTCTATCCTCCCCTCCCCACCATCAGCTCACTTCCAGTGTTAGTCCCCCCCTCAACCCTATTACCAGTGCTAGCCTCCCCTAATCAGCCCATTACCAGTTCTACCCCCCCATCAGCCCATTACCAGTCCTATCCTCCCCTAATCAGCTCATTTCCAGTGCTAGCCCCCCCTCAGCACATTACCAGTGCTAGCCTCCCCTAATCAGCACATTTCCAGTCCTAACCTCCCCGATCAGATCATTTCTAATGCCAGCCCCCCATCAGTCCATTACCAGTCCTAACCCCCATCAGCCCATTACCAGTCCTAGCCTTCCCTATCAGCTCATTTCCATAGCTAGTCCCCCCCCCTAATCAGCCCATTACCAGTCTCAACCCCCCCTTGATCAGTCCATTCCCAGTCCTAGCCTTCCCTAATCAACTCATTACCAGTGCTAGCCCCCCCCCCCGATTTGCCCATTACCAGTGCTAGCCCCTCCATCAGCCCATTATAATCCTAACCTGCACTTTCTCTCCCCTTTGTCTAGTACTTGTCCCCTGTCTCCTCCTTTGTCCCCCATCTCTCACCTTTGTCTCTCCTTCTCCTCCTCCTGTCCCCCTCCCTCCATCTGCACCTCTCATCCGGCGGTGGCGGGGGCACTATGGTTGTTTTAATTTTAGATTTTGCTGCCTCTGCCCTGTTTCTGCCTTCCCACTGCATTTTTTTCCTCAAGAATGCTTGCAGCAAAAAAAAAAAAAAAAAATAGGGCAGAGGCAGCAAAATCTAAAATTAAAACAGAGTGCCTTATTTCGGAGGCTGGACAATGCTGCCCGGAGCCCGTCGAGAGACAGGAAGGCTTCGCAACGGCTTCACCTGCACAGCCACGGATCCCAAGAGGCAGGGAACCGCGGCTGCAGAAGAATGGAGTCAGTGAGTTTGCCGCTGCCGAGAAGCGGACTCGGCAGTGGCAGCAACTTGTAAGCTTTTTTTTTAAAACTTGAAGTACAGTGCATCTAGGGCCGGATAGAAATGCCTGGCGGGCCGGACGTTGGACACCCCTGGTGTAAACAATCTACCTACGTTTACCTGTCGCACTCCATTCATTAAATTGTAGACGTCTATCATATCTCCCCTCAGCCGTCTCTTTTCCAGGTTGAAGAGCCCTATCCTTTTTTTAGCCTCTCCTTTTAAGGGGTATCCTTCCATCCCCTTTACCTTTTGGTGACTCTTCTCTGTACGTTTTCTAATTCCGCTTTATCCTTTTTAAGATATGGTGACCGGGATTGCGCACAATATTCAACGTGCACTATGAAATGATACAGAGGCATTATAAGATCCCTTGTTTTGTTCTCCATTTCTTTCCTTATGATTCCTAGTATTCTATTTGCTTTCTTGGCTGCCGCTGCACATTGGGTGGAGTGTTTCAACATGTTATCCACAATGAGTCTAAATCTCTTTCCTGGGTGATGGTTCCTAATGTGCAACTTTGTATTGTGTAACCATAGTTTGTGGTGGTCTTTCCTAGGTGCATAACTTTGCACTTCTCCACACTGAATTTCATCTGCCATTTGAACATCCAGTCTTCCAGTTTATCAAGGTACTCTTGCAATTTTTCACAATCCTCTTGGGTTTTTAACAACTTCAAATAATTTTGTGTCATCTGCAAATTTGATTACCTCACTCATTATTCCCATTTCCAGGTCATTTAAGAATATGTTAAAAGGAAGCAGACCCAGAACAGACCCCTGGGGTACTCTACTATTTACCTTTCTCCATTGGGAAAATTGGCCATTTAGCCCTACTCTCTGCTTTCTGTCTTTTAACCAATTCCTGGTCCACAATAGTACATTGCCTCCTATCCCATGACTTTTAATTTCACAATGAGTCTCTCACGAGGGACCTTGTCAAAGGCTTTCTGAAAATCCAGGTACACTATTTCACCATTGTCTACCTGTTTGTTCACACCTTCAAAAAAGCAACAGATTAGTAAGACAACACCTTCCTTGGCTAAAACCATGTTTGTTGGCTGTCTCCCATTAAGCCATGACTATCTACATGTTCAGTAATTTTATTCTTTACAATGGTTTCTACCATTTTTCCCGGTGCTGACATCAAGCTAATCAGTATGTAGTCTCCTGAATCACCCCTGGAACCCTTTTTAAAAATTGGGGTTACATTGGCCATCCTCCAATCTTCAGGTATTACAGGTGATTTTAATGATAGTTTGCAGACCTACTAATAGTAAACTGTAATCTCATATTTCAGTTCTTTCAATATCCTTGGATGTATACCATGCAGTCCAGGTGATTTACTATTCTTCAGTTTATCAAATAGTTGTAATACATATTCCTAGTATATTGATATTTCTTTTAATTCTTCTGCAGCATCACCTTTAAATACCTTTTCAGTCATGGGTAGCATCCCTACATCTTCCTCAGTAAAGACGGAAGCAAAGAATTCATTCATTGTCTCTGCTTTGGCCTTGTCACCTCTTATAGTGCCCCTTTTATCCCTCTATCATCTAATGGCCCAACTGACTCTCATAGGTTTTTTGCGACGAATGTACTTGAAAACATCTTTATTATGCGTTTTTGCTTTCACAGCAAGCTTTTTCTCAAATTCTCTTTGCCTGTCTTATCAATGGTTTGCATCTAAGTTGCTAGTGCTTATGTTTCCAGTTTTCGTCATTTGGCTCCTTTTTCCATTTCCTGAAATGCTTTTTTGGCTACAACAGCCTCTCTAACCTCACCTTTAAACCATGCTGGCAGTTTTTTGGACTTCCTTCCACTTTTCTTAAAGCATGGAATACAGCTGGTCTGGGCTTCCAAGACAGTATTTTTAAATACCCATACTTGATGTAAATCTTTATCCTTTGCAACTGCTCCTTTTAGTTTTTTCTTAACTATTTTCCTCATTTTATCCTTTTTGAAAGTTAAAAAGTAGTACTGTGGATTTCCTTACTGTCCTTCCTCCATTTATTAAATCAAATGTGATCATGCTATGATCACTATTGCCAAGTTGCACCAACACCCTTATCTCTTGAACCAGCAGATCTTGTGCGCCACAAAGAACTAAGTCCAAAATGACTTCCCCTCTTGTCTATTCATGAACCAGCTGCTCCAAGAAGCAGTCATTTATTTCATTTAGAAACTTTATCTCCCTAGCATGTCTTTCTGTGACACTGACCCAGTTGATACCAGGGTAAGTGAAATCAGCCATTATTACTGTGCTGGAACTTTTGCTAACTCCCCTGATTTCTTTGAGCATTTCATCATCCATTTGTTCATTCTGGCCAGGCAGTCAGTGGTACACCTCCACTGCCATCGCCTTCCCCTCCCTATTTTTATATGTAATTTCAATTCATAGAAATTCTACAGTGTACTTTGTTTCCTGCAAAACGTTAATCCTTTGTGACTCAATGCCCTCTCTAACATAGAGTGCAATCCCTCCACCAATTTGATCTGCTCTAGTATTACGATATAATTTGTACCCAGGTATCAGTGATCAGTGTCCCACTGCCTTTCCTCCTTCCATCATGTCTCTGAGATACCAATCATATCTAACCTCCCATTTAGTGTGTTATATTCTAACTCTCCCATCTTATTTTTTAGACTTCTACCATTTGCATATAAGCATTTTAGAGACTGCATTTTATTCATATTAATCTGGTTATTGGTAGGCAGGGGTAATTTGTAATCTTTAAGCTCTGTCTGTTCTGTACTTAAGAGCATTTGGGTTACTTTTGTCTTTATTTGAACCTCTCTGTCAATATGCCCTAACTTCATTCATTTGCTAGTATCCTGCAAAGATGTTGTTCTGAACCATGCACTCTTGGGCGACTGCCAGCTTTCCCCTATCATCTAATTTAAAAGCTGCTCTATCTCCTTTTTAAAAGTTAATGCCAACAGCCTGGTTACACCCTGGTTAAGGTGGAGCCCATCCCTTCGTAAAAGTCCCTCCTTTCCCCCAGAATGTTCCCTAGTTCCTAACAAATTCAAAATCCTCTTCCTTGCATCATCGTCTCATCCATGCATTGAGACTCTGGAGCTCTGCCTGCCTTTTGGGTCTTGCACGTGGAATGGGAAGCATTTCAGAGAATGCTACCCCTGCAAGTTCTGGATTTCAAATTCCTTTTTAAAAGCCTAAATTTGGCCTCCAGAACCTCCCTAACACACTTTTCTATGTCATTGGTACCAACATGTACCAAACCAGCATACTCCTCCCCAGCACTATTTAAGATCTTGTCTAGGTGGTATGTGTGAGGTCTGCTACCTTCTCACCAGGTAGGCATGTTACCAGGCAATCCTCACATTCACCAGCCACCCAGCTTATCTACATGCCTAATGATCGAATCACCAACTATAACGGCTGTCCTAACCCTTCCCACATGGGCACATGGCCCTGGAGAAACCTTCTTGGTGCGAGAGGGTTCTACATCACCTGGAGGACAGGTCCTAGGTACAGGATCACTTCCTGCCACACCAGAGTGATGCTCTTCTGTCACGTGACCTCTTTCCTCCATGGCAACAGTCATGCTGCCAGACTGGAGGTGGGACTTCAGTAATACATCCCTGTAGGTCTTATCTATGTACCTGTCTGTCTTCCTTATGTCCTCCAAGTCTGCTACTCTAGCCTCCAGAGATCGGACTCGTTCCCTGAGAGCAAAGAGCAACTTGCACCAATGCACATATAAGACCCCTCACCAACTGGGAGAAAATCATACCTGTGACACTCAATGCAAAAGACTGGAAAGCCCCCACCACCTTCATTGGGAGGGCATGCAAAACAAATTTGATTGCGTTCTTTGACTGGGTGACCAGAGAACTAGATCAAGGGCATGCGATGGATGTGTGATATACCTAGATTTCTGCAAAGCTTTTGATATTGTTCCTGTCAATAAACTGAACAGCCTGGGGATAGGTCCCCAAGGTGGTGAACTGGATCAGAAATTGGTTGATTGACAGATGACAGAAGATGGTGGTAAATGGAACTCAGAAGAAAGGAAGGTGCGTAGTGGCATGCCTCAGCGATGTGTCCTGGGACATACTTTTTAATGTATTTGTGAGTGATGTTGCAGAAGGACTGAATGGAAAAGTCATGTGACAGAAAAATTTGCAACAGAGTGGACACTTCTAGGGAGTGGACAGCATGAGAAAAGATTTAAAAATACTGAAAGAATGGTCTAATGCTTGGCAGTTAAGATTTAATGCAAAGAAGTGCAAGTCATGAACTTGAGATACAGAAATCCAAAGGCATTGTATGCAAAAGGGGGATAGAAGTTGGTATGCACAGACCAGCAGTGAGACCTCGGAGTGCTAGTGTCTGAGGATCACACAGTGGTGAAACAATGGGACAAGGCTGTAGCCAAAGCCAGAAGGATGCTGGGCTGCATACAGAGAGGAATAACTAACAGGAAGCAGAAGGTGTTAATGCCCTTGTATAAGTCATTGGTGAGGCCTCACTTGGAGTATTGTGTTCAGTTTTGGAGATCATATCCCACAAAGGATATAAAAAGACTTTAAACAGTTCAGAGGAAGGGTAACCAAAATGATTTGGAGCCTGTGCCAGAAGACGTATGAGAAGAGACTTGATGACCTAAATATGTATACCCTAGTGAAGAAGAAGGTCAGTGGAGAAGTGATACAGACCCTTCAATACTTAAAGGGTATCAGTGAACAAACCAACCTTTTTTTCAAAGAAGGGGGAAGCTGTAAAACTAGAAGGCATAAGATGAAGCTGCAAGGCAGTAAACTTAAAAGCAACATCAGGAAATACATTTTCACTGAAAAGAGTGGTAGATGCTTGGAATGCCCTCCTGATGGAGGTGGTTGGGGGAAATATAGTGACAGAATTCATAATGGCATGGGATAGACCCAGTGGATCCCTTTATAGCAAGAGGATGAAATCAAAGCAAACTTAAATATTTTTTATATTTCGATACATAGAGGGGGGCTGATCTGCATGGAGCAGCAGGTACAACCCTAAACATAGGCATAGAGGGGGATGACCTGCATGGAGCTGCAGTTACAACCACTCTAGCCTCTTTACTGGACAGACTAGATGGACCCTATTGGTCTTTTTCTGCTGTCATATACTATGTTACTACTTTGCATAGTGAGAGTACCATGGATAGCCATATGCAGAGTGAAAGGCCAGGAGATACATACCAACACAGAGGATCTCTAAAGGCAAAAAGGGGGACTATTGTAGTTGATTTTGAAGAGCAGACTAGATAGGCCTTGTGGTCTTTTTCTGCCGTTCTGTTTCAATGTAGCTATGACATGGAACAGCACACTGGAGCACCATGTGCCCTAACATAGCATCCAGAGCATAGACTGGAATGGCAGCATCAGCAGAGAGCCATGTAGAGCTGTTGACAGATATTGAAGAGAGGGCCAATGATGTAACTGGAAGGACCACACAGGTAGAGCTATAAGCACCATGGGAACCAAATACCAACATGCAGATGTGCCACCCTAAAGGGGCCGAGTTGGTGACCATCAGTGTTGCGTTTTTGCAACATCCCCTCCCCCGCCACACATTGTGCCAATTAGTAGAGGAACTATAAAATTTTTACCTAGCTAGTCCCCCACATATATATCCACAAACTCAGAGAGACACACAAACACAGAATTTTTTGTTGGAACAAGCACCTTGAAGGGGAAACCTCTTCTCGTGGTGCAACGTTCCTTTTTATTCTTTTAATTGGGGACGCAACCCCATCAAAGGTTCCAAAGGGGACACAACCCCTCGATACCAAACCATTATCACTTTAGTTTTCAGGCCCTTTCCCAACAATCTACATAATAGGTAAATAGTCAAAGGTCACTTATCTGGATGCAGAACCATCATCATATCACTGGCCGCTCCACCCTTTTAACTTTTTTTCAGCTGCATGGAACCAGCCAGCAGCCTAACGACCCCTTCCTCGATGATCACAAATGGAGATAGCAATCCTTCAAAAATACTCCCTCCCTTAGGGAGCACACGCAGATGTAAAATCAAAAAACATCCATGAAGACCTTCAACATAATCCTTTTAGTGGCAACCCCACGAGACTCCCATCTCGCTTTAGTTTAATTAAAACCAAGCAAGCAACCATGAGGAGAGGACTGGATAGGCAGTCTCTGCCCCTCAGCAACCTGGAACAGATGCTCCAATTGATAAATGGAGAAGGCAGTTAGGGGAGATGGTGACCCAGACTCCTCAAGAGCCTCCCAGGAGTATACTAGATATCTATAACACACATTCCTACAGTCTTCCCACCTTTCCCTGTGTGTGCTGCCACCTCTTGTTGCTACCTCCCCTCCATCTAGGGCATGAATTCATCTATCACCCTCACTTAATAGACTTTATCCATTGTGGGAATGTGCACCTCATGCCTTGCCAGGAGTGCATGCAGCAGAGGAAACCTGGGACACAGTCCACAATGCTGTATTGTTGGCATACTGTGATATCCTCATTACCTGAAGCTGAAATATTGTGATGGGCAAGCTTCTGCTTCGGAAACCTCCCCTTCCATTCCACACTGTGTGTACAGAGGTGGTGCCCCAAACAGCATTGCTGCAGTGGTCATGACATTCTCAGAACTGTTCCTTTCTACTACTGAAGGTGTGACCACTGATTTTGAAGGTTCTCCAAGGGACACATATGCCACTCCCTGGCCCTTCTGCTATGGGAGTGAATGAGTAGTATTCACGTCTGTCCTATTTGGGTCCTGTTCTTTTGCGGCAGGCTCATCATTTTCTTGGTCAACAGCTATTCTCCCACTTGCTTGTCACTCTACAGAATGCATCATCTGCTTAGGGTTAGGGCCAGCATGTGTATATGGGCAATTCAGCTGTTGCTGTGTATGCATTGCTATGTATGTGTGGAGATGGGATCTGTGCAAGACACACCACCTGACTCTGCACCCTGCCAATACCCACTCCTGTGCTTACTATGGACATGCAGAATGTGTGACATGTGGAGGGCAAAGCTTTCAGAACCTTTCCATGATGGATTTGTACACAGCCCTGGCCACTTCACTTGTATGGTATGAGTAGTCATGGGCAACACTGATGTGATAGAAGCCATAGCCACCATTTGGAATGCCATCCTCAGTTGTACACTTTGCAACACTGCATCAGAAAGGTTATATGTTTGGAAAAGGCGTGCATCACTAACATGGCATGGAGTGGATAGACAGCTTGCATGTGGAGAATGAGTGCATTTCATGTCCTACTTACAGGAGAATCTTGAGAGCATCTCACACCACAGGCCATCACAATCAAGACAACAGTGGTACCCAAGCTGAGCCAAGTATACATAAGGGTACTAAGAGTAATGACTATGCCGTTGAACAAGTGTGTGTGGGGGGAGGGGTTGATCTACAGTTTCCACCTTTATTTCTCTGTGATAATGATCAAGTGTCTGGTGAAGACTTAGGAGTAGTTGTGGATGAAGACATTCAGTGCATCAAACAATGGAGGAGTCAGTTTCTGTACTGTGGGGAAGCCTTCTGCAACTCCAGGAGCAGCTAGTGGGGAAACTGGAGCTGATAAGGAGATTGCTGGTTCTCCAGGAACAAGCAGGAAGTCAGTCCTCACATATATGTGACGCCAACAGAGCCCGCATGGAGTATTTACCCGCTTTCAAAGAAAGCCTTTGGGAATGCTACCATGCATGCATGGTCGCCTTCCCACCCAAAGGTGCCATCTTGCTAAATCTCCTTTATTCCGCGGAGCCCAATGGACGCTTCTCCTATTGCCCTGGAAAAATCTCTCTAAAATTATCCTTAAAAGTTGTTTTTTCCTGGTTTGCATACCGGTTCCTCTTCCCACCTCGAGCTTGTGGCCATTCTCGGCTTCCCCTTCTTTTTTGACGAGGCTTGCCTCGACTGGCATTAGTGCCCTTTTTCGCCCAGGGGTCTCCCACCATGTCTCCCGGTGGGTTCAAAAAATGTGACCGCTGCAGTCAAACTATGTCTGTCATAGACACCCATAACTGCTGCCTACGCTGCCTGGGCCTGGACCACAACAGCACCACCTGCGACCTGTGCCAGGCCATGACTCCGAAAACCACCAAGAAACGGTCAGAGTTGCAGGGGATGTTCTGGCTTCTCCGACGCTGAGCTCCCAGCCCAGCACTTCCCGTGAGGCCCAGGCATCCTCTGAGTTCCGCGATAGCGGCTCCTCCGAAAAAGATCCCAGACCTCGAGAAGAAAAAGAGAGAATCCTCAAAGCCAGTCGTGGTTCCACTGGCGAAACCCAGTAAGGTCCCGTGAAGGAACTCAGGCGACTCCAAGCAGCGACTCCCTAAGGTCTCTAGGAAGGAGTCCTCGGCCGGCAGAGACCATGTGAGGCTCCTCAAGGCTATGGTCCTCATTGAGGACACGCTCGCGAGAATGCCTTTGCCGGGCATGAGAACATCGGTGCCTGTGCCAAAAGCTGCAGAGCCTTCTGGCTCGAAACCAGAATGGCAGCCCTAGAGCAGGATATCTCTGCTATCCTGGACCTGCAGCAGGCAATGATGTCCAGCTTATCCGCATCATCTGCGCCGACAACTGGGGCCCCAACTGTGGAGGAGTCCCCAGGCATAGAGCAAGGCACTGAGCGCCACTGGCCTCAGGCGAGCCCTCAGCACAGATCAAGGTCCCGGTCCTGATCCTCGGGTGTCCGGTCCTGCCTGGCCAGTTTCTGGGAGTCAGACCCAAGATCCTCTGAAGGAACCTGTTTCCCCTGAACCGGCTTCGAGGCCGGGGATTCCCTAGCCTCGAAGTCCTCGATGCCTTCTGACTCAGAATGGGAGACCGATGATGAGGCCTTCCCTGGAGACCTCTCTGCACTGAGCCATCTCCCCCAGTACCCTAGCGCCATTCTCCCCCAGAGGATGTAGCCTTCCACAATTTTGTCCGGGATATGGCCCAGGCCCTGTGGTTCTGACCGAATCAGAGGAGGACCCGCGCACCGAAGAAATGGAGATCCTCCAGTATTGGTCCCCACCGAAGGAGACACTCACGGAGCCAGTGCAACCTATCCTTGAGCAGTTGCTCCAACGAATGTGGGAGATCCCGGCCTAGGTACCAGTGGTCAGCCGACACCTCGATCCCATCTATCGCAAAGGGCCCTGGCTTCCAAAAGGCTCAGCTCCTGCACAACTCCATGGTTGTGGAGTCATCTATGCAGAAGCTTAAAAACCAGAAGAATTATTCCTCCGTCCTTTAGGGCAGAGAGGCCTGAGCCCTTGACGCTCTTGGGTGCAAGTGCTTTCAGGGCTCCATGCTTGGCTGCCAGATACAGGTCCATGAATTGTACATAAGTATGTACCTCAAGGGCCTCATCCAGGAAATGGCAGGTTTCTCCGTGGGCCTCGCTATGGAACCTCTTCAGAGGTTTCAGCCAGGATCTAGGACTGCTCAAAATTCCTGTCCTGCGCCTCCTACGACAGCTTTGAATCTGCAGCCCGGGTAGCAGCAGCCAGCTTTGGTGCCCAATGCCTAGCCTGGCTGCAGACCTCCAATCTTGAGAGAAATTGCTCAATGTCTCTTGCATGGGGAAAGCTTGTTCTGCAAGTCTATAGCCAACAAGGCGGCCGAGATAGAGGCCGAAGTCGTGACCAGGCAAAGGCTCTCGAAAAGCCTCAGCCCTCCCCCAGAAGAAACCATCAGGGAAAAAGGGGTTCTTTCATCAGGGTCACTACCAGCCCTTCTTGGGACAACAACAACAGGGCCCTCAGCCCAGGAGTGAGGGCCATGGGCCCAGGAAGCCCAAGACTCATAAGCCCCAGGCCGCAGTTCTCACCCAACCCGGGGGAAGCTTTTGACTCCCCAGGCAGGGCCTCCTCTCCTCTGGGAGACCCTCCCCAGCCCACAGGGGTCCGCCTGGCACTCTTTGCCCACAAGTGGGCTGGGGTCACCACAGACCAGTGGGTCCTATAAGTGGTAAGGGAGGGCTATCTCCACCGCTTCAAGCAAACACTCCTAGGGTTCTTCCCAGGAGAGTTGTGCAGCCTCTCCTTCACCAGACCTTGCCTCCTCTCAGAGTTCACAGGCCTGCTCAAGGACAGGGCAGTAGAGCCTGTACCCAGACATCTATGGGGAAAGGGCTTCTACTCCAGGTACTTCCTTGCCCCAAAAGAACTGGGGACTTCAGGCCCGTACTAGACCTGCGAAACCTGAATAAGTTTCTGGTGAGGGAGAAGTTCAAGATGCTTTCTTTGGGACACTGCTGCCCTACCTCCACCAGGGAGACTTGCTCTGCTCCTTGGATCTAAAGAATGCATACACCCACATCCTGATCCACCCCTCTCACAGACAGTACCTAAGATTCGTGGTGGGAGGAGAGAACTAGGGAGGAGTGGCCTAGTGATTGGGGCAAGGTACCACAGGCTGGATGGTTGGTGGTTCAAATCCCACTAGAGGACAGCGACCTTGGGCCGGAAGGACTGGGTTTTCTAGTCCCACAGGTGCTCCTTGTGGTCTTGGGCAAGCCACTTAACCCTCCATTGCCCATGTTCCCTGTAAGTATTAGTGTATGTGTCTCATATCCTCTCGTATTAAATGTATCCCCAATTGTGTTGTGACCACTTTGATTGAAGGATAAGGTGGTATACAAAACTGTCTAAATAAATAAATAAACTACCCCAGTACAAGGTACTCTCCTTTGGCCTGGCCTCATCGCCAAGGGTTTTCACAAAGTGTCTGGCAGTGGTGGCCACCTTTCTGCACCTACAAGGGGCCTTCGTCTTCCCCTAGGTGGACGACTGGCTTATCAGACGTGCTATGGCCATGGAGGCTAACCAGGCCTCAGGCTGGGCAGTCTGCTTCCTACAGCACCTGGGGTTTGTCATCAACTACCCCAAATCCTACCTCTTCTTGGCTCAAGGCCAAGAGTTTATTGGGGCATACCTGGACACGCTGTAGGCAAGAGCGGACCTCCCAAGAGAAGGGCAGCTCGCCTCTAGCAGCTGGCGGGGGAGGTGCAGTGATGCAGGACAGTCCCGGCATGCCGCCTCCTCCGTCTTCTGGTCCACATGGCCTCGATGGTACACGTCACCCCCGCAGCCCACATGCATATACGGATGTCCCGATGGTGCCTGCGCTCACAGTGGACTTGGGCCACAGGCAGGCTGAGGGACAGAGTCAAGGTCACCAGCCGACTGGCAGCCTCACTAAACTGGTGGCAGAACTTGCACCATCTACAGGAGGGAATGCCCTTTCAGGCACCCTCACCACAAGCGACCCTGACCACAGACACCTCTCTCCTGGGATGGTGAGCGCACTGTGATGGCCTATGCACACAAAGCAGTTGGTCTCTGGAGGAATTCCTCCTACAGATCAATCTCCTGGAACTCTGGGTGATCTTTTGGCCCTGAGAGCATTCCACCACTGCCTATGGTTCTGCCAGTGTTGATGCAGACAGACAACCAGGTGTTCATGTTTTACTTCAACAAGCGGTAGCCCCCCTCTCCTTTGTGGTATGCCACAGCATGCTACTGCAAGCGGTATACATCCCAGGCCAGGACAACTTCCTGGTGGACAGGCTGAGCCGTCCTGCGGCCACACGGGTGGCGCTTGCACCCCCCAGGGTAGCAAGACAGCTCTTCCACCTCTGGGGCAGGCCCGTGATGGACCTCTTGGCCTCTCCAGACAATACACAGCCGACACGCTTCTGCTCTCCTCAGCCACACCCAGACAGAGTGTCAGTGGATGCCTTCCTAGTCTCGTGGGCTTAGGGCCTACTCTCTGCGTTCCCACTGACCCTCTGGTAGCCAGGACCCTCTTCAAAGTTCAGAGCAATGGAGCGTCAGTAATACTGATCGCCCCCAGGAGGCACAGGCAACCCTGGTTTCCCTGCTCTCCTTGTCAGCGGCACGCCCAGTTCCTCTGGACCAGGCCCTGGATCTCCTGTCCCAGGAGGGGGGGCTTGCTCTTGCACCCTAATGTGGGATCCCTGACGCTAACAGCGTGACTGCTGAAAGGGTAGCCTTGGCCCGTTTCAGTCTTCCAGTGGAACTCGAAGAAATCCTGCTGGCCTCCCGGAAGCCCTTCACCAGGGCATATGCCTTTGTGGAGGAGGTTCTCCATCCAGTGCATGGAACAAGAGGAAAATCCCTTCTCCTGCCATGTGCAACTCGTCCTCCAGTACCTGCTGCACTTATCGTGCACCGGGTTGAAATCTAACTCTGTATGGATGCACCTGAGCACCATAACGGCTCACCATCAAGGGAAAACCCCTCTCCAGCCAGCCCCTGGTCTCCAGGTTCCTCCAGGGCCTCCTGCTATCCAAGCCCCCTCTCCACCCCCCAGCGACGGAATGGGACCTCAACATGGTGCTCTCCCAACTCACTAGACCACCGTTCGAGCCACTTGCCACCTCAGGTACCTATCATGGAAAGTGGCCTTCTTGGTGGCACTTATGTCCACTCAAAGAGTGAGCGAGCTCCAGGCCCTGGTGGTGGACCTGCCATACACGAGGTTCTTTAAGAATAGGGTGGTGCTCCTCACACCCCAAAATCCTCCTGAAGGTGGTATCTCTTTTTCACCTCAACCAAGAGTTAGTCCTCCCTGCCCTCTTTCCACGATCTTATGCTGGCTGGGAGGAGCTGATTCTTCATACCCTGGATTACAAACGGTCCTTGTCCTTCTACTTACAGTGGACTCTGGCCCATCAGAAAGCCCCTCAGTTTTTTTGTGTCCTACGACCCCTGTAGACTGGGGCTCCCCGTGTTGAAGCAAACTCTGTCCGCTTGGGTGGCAGACCGTATTGCCCTCGCCTATGACAGAGCAGGTCTCTCTCCCTTGAGCACCGGATCACAGCACATCGCCTGAGGGTGATGGCCACATTGGTGGCCAACTTCCGCTCAGTCCCGTTGACTGAGATCTACAAGGCCACCACATGGTCGTCAATTCACAGATTCACAGCTCATTACTGCCTGGAGAGCAAGTCCCACAGGGACAGTGCCTTTGGCCAGGCAGTACTCCTTAATATTCTCAGGGTGTAGGCAATTCCTGCCCCCCAACCTTTCTGTGTTCAGGCTACCGGAGTGATAGTGTCGCTGGACACTAGGGTCTCACAGAGTTTCTCAGCTGGGGACTTATCTTCTGCAACTCAAGGCTGACCGACTGGTCGCCGTTTGGTCCTCGCATTTCACTATCGCTGTTTCCTCAGGGGATCTCATTCATTTCTTGTTAGTGTTCAGAAAGTATATGATGCTGCATGCGTCTTTTGTCTTTTTCACTATCATTTAAGCGGTGCTCTTCAAAATGTCTTTTGCTCCGCTCTTGAAAAAAACGCCACGCAAGAGCGGAGCGAAAGACATTTTGAAGAGCACCGCTTAAATGATAGTGAAAAAGACAAAAGACGCATGCAGCATCATATACTTTCTGAACACTAACAAGAAATGAATGAGATCCCCTGAGGAAACAGTGATAGTGAAACGCGATAGAGGGGGATCAAATCAAAGCAAGATAGGAGCTCGTTGAGAAACAAACGGATTAAGAGCTAAGTGTTGGTTGGAGTGGATGATGATATAAACAGTCTTTGATGATAATCTTATGAGCAGCACTTATGATTGCTTTGGTATAACGACTCCATCTGCTTGATCATTATCTGAAGGTCATTGATGCTATTGGGCACAGTAATTGGACATGATGCCAGTTTGAAAAAGTGTGCCAAAAAAGTCTGAGACCTTTTTTGTTAATATTAATAAAGTGTTCTTAAATAAATGTGTGAAAGAACATGGTGAAAAAAGAAAAAAGATTTCCGTCCCGTATTGATGATAATGAGCGTGTTTTGAGAATTGTAGTATTAATCGCTCAAAAGAAGACCACAGTTTCGTATGTCATCTGACTGAGCAAGATGGCACCCTTGGGCGGGAAGGAGACCACGCATACACGGTAGTATGTCCCAAAGGCTTTCTTTGAAAGCTGGGAAATGCTCCGCATAGGCTCCGTCGGCGTCTACGTCACCCATATGTGAGGACTAATTCTTGCTGTTCCCAGAGGACACCTGTTACAGGTGAGTAACTTTGCTTTCTCCAAGAGCACCATATCCACGTAGAAGAGATTGTTGGAGGCAACAGAGATACTCATTGATGAAAATATGAGGCTGCAGAAGGATTTGCACCACTTCATCGGGCAGCATGCCTCATCCACCTTCTACACCTCTCTAAACTACTACAGCTCTGTCTGCACTCCCTGGTATCAGTCTGTACTTGCACCAAAGAGGAAGGCTCCACCACCAGAGGCTCAGGCGCATCAACACAGCTGCTTGTGCAGCAAACTTTCCTCTTTCAACATTTTGGGACTAATGCCCCCTTGTAAGGGGGGGAACCCTTTGACTTTCCCCTTTCCAGGAGATTCCCTAAGATACTGGTGGGCTAGATAATGTATTAGACTGCTCCTTAGAAATCAGCAAGCCATCATCCAGCATACCATCATGCCAGCGTATCTAGGGTAGGGTTAGGAAATAGAAGGTAAGGGGCAGGAGTGCAGAGGAGGAGAAGTGGGAAGAAATGACATTCATCAAGTATTCAGCCTTAGAGGAAGTAGGGGAAAGGGCTGGTACTGTTGGGGGGATGGAATAAGAAAGGGGTTAGTGCTTGGGGTTGTTTGAGTGCTCTGGGAGGGAGGTTGAAGGATGTGTGATAGAAGTGAGGATGATGTTGCTCAGGGTGTGTGCACTGGGATAAAGTAGGGTGTGGGTCATGGAGGTGGGAGGGGAGATGGTGGTGGATGGTGCAAATACACACCTTTTTTCACCTGAAGTGCCTGTGTATTGAGGTCGTCTTTCTGTAATGCACACCACTAGCACCCACAGCACTGCACATGCACCTACACACACACGCACATGCACCTACACGCACATGCACCTACACACACACACGCACACTGGGGTACACACAAGCCAGGAATCAGAGGCAGCCTGAGGGTGAAGTGGGGCCATGTGTGGAGACTAATTGTGGAGCCTCATTTGCATAAATATTTATACACCAGAAAATAATCCTGGTAGCTGTGAATTCAGGATCATGGTTCACAAGGTAGACTGGACCGTGCTAGAACTGGTGAAACCTGGAAGTCAGCCTTAGTGAAGCCATTAAGCCAGAAAACAAAATTAAACAGAGTTGTTCCATTAAAATGTGGTGTTAACTCAAATCTGAACTGACAAAATATTTAACATGTCAGAGTAGCACATAAAGAGCCCAAAATGGTTTACCCATATTCCTTCAGGCTACCCTCCACAAAAATCTTTGGTAGCACACAAAAGGAAAAAGCAAAAATCACAGCACAGGACCTACCCTGGTTTAGAAGTGAGGATCGTGACTGTAATAGTATGCACAAAACTAACCTTTTTAGAGAAATTCCATAAGAGTACTAACCTCCAAAATTCATACATTGAGGAGCCTACCCAAAAAGGGCAGCAAAGTAAATATTGCAGTTGGTCCTAGAACATCCATGTCTACAGGTAAAACTGAACAAGTCTGATTACTACAGATCTCTAAATAGAAACACTATGTTAACAGAATACCTGGTCTCGACTATAAACTTAGAACATACTCTCTCACCAAGTACAGAATATCTAAGGGACCACAAAGTAAAAATGTAGACAAATATTAAACCGAAAGCCCAAAAAGCCAGACTGCATGCAGTGCAACACCAGAGAAATAGAAAGAGATGCATATAAAGAGCACATGTAAATTACAAAAGATGCTGAAATGTTTTCTTTTTTCCCCCTAATTTTGCCCATTACTTAAGCTTGGTTTTTAAAGTTTGGCAGGACATTCTTTGATATAACATTATCATCAACATTGACCACCAATAGTTTGTTGTAGTGTTGTTATTTGAAAATAGTTCTTTGGCCAGTAATAAGGGGGTTAGAGTAGCTGTCTTATTGAGTGTTGACTGATTTGGAGCCAAAGCAGGCAGACTGCACCGCTGCAGACCTGGGATTGTTAACTGGTCAATCCCAGGCAAGTCCTGACAGTGTGCCGCTGCCTTAGCCCTCAGCCTGCCTGCTCTGACTGCTGCTGCAGCACTCTATGCCTTTCCGACCTAAGACTGAGAGTGGCCTGAACCAGTTAATTGTCTAAGGGGCATTTTGAGATGAGACAGCTATCCATACTCTAACCCCTATAATACAAAGGAGGGTGCGCTGGTGCAGGTGGAGATGGGCAGGGACATTTTGAGATGATTCAGCTACCCTACAAAGGGTGCAGGTAGAGGGATAATACCAGTACCATTATACTTTACCAGCATGAAGTCCAAGAACTCAAACTGCATCAACCTTTTCTATGAAAAGTCAGCACTGCCAAATATTCTCTAACACCAGTACACCTCCAGTTGGGAAAAGAGAACTACGGATTCCTACGCACAATTTCATATTAAGACTCCCTCACCTCGGTTAAATATATATATATAAACACAGACTATCACCTAATAAAGAATAAAAGACTATGAATTAGAAACAAACATGCAGAGAAAATTTTAAATGGAAAACCCACAAAGACTCTGAACAGTGGAGCACTGAAGAAGAGAAACAAATGCATTTTCTCCCTCAGTGATTGAAATACAAGAAGTGCACATTTTCAAAGTTGACACATTTAATTCTCTAAAAACAAAATATATTTTTGTACCTTTACCTGATCATTTTATTTTCCAGTTGAGTTGGTCCTGATATTACTTTACCACTGCTCTGGTCCAGTGTCTCATTTCCATTTCTTCACTCTGCCTTCTCTCCACCACTCCTACGTATAATCTCTGATTGATCTTTTTCATCTTTTTTTCACCATTCTTTTATCTAACTTTTTATCAAGCTGTTGCTAGAATTTATTTCTCCTCCTCCTCCCATACTCCAATCCTCAGTCACCTACTTATGAGTTTTTACTTCACACTTTTACCTCCCTAGTCCTTCCATTCCAAATCTGTCACTCGGTGCTTCAGCATCCTATGCCCCTCTGCCTTTCCTTCTCATTACCCTCCAGTATTACTTCCTCTGCCCCTCCATTTCCTATTTCCCCTGCATATGCCTTTGCTTATTTTCTCTGTCCAGTATCTGTTCTTATTCTCCTTCTAACTCCCCTAGCATCAGCCCACTTCTTCCACCACCAACCCCCAGTATCTACTAGCGGCATCCCCATTCTCCCAGTTCAACCTCCATCTCCAGCATCTAGCAGCATCAGTTCCCTTCTCCTGTATCATCCCCAAGCATCAGACTCCTTCTAACACGATTCCCTCTTCTCCCACCTCACTATTTGCCAGTACTCACTTTATCTCTTTCCCCCCTCCAATCCAGTGTTTCGTAAGCATTTGTAATACCACTAATGGTGACTTCCTGGCTGTGTATACCGCATCTAAGTGGTATACACAGCCAGGAAGTAACAGCATAAACAAAGAGACAAAGTACAAAAATAATGCAAGGGGGGGGGAAGGAAGAGTGAGGTGAGTAGGACAGCAGTAATTCTGAAAAAAAGAGGTACTGTTACAACAGTGGGGGTAGGTATTCTGCGCAAATCTTCTATAAATAATCCTGGAAAGCATGTTGGAATAACTAGGTTCTCACCAATTTCTTGATTAAAGTTTCAGAGCAAATTTCCTATTCCACCTTGCACCATATCTAGTATCAGACCTCCTCCTTCCCTCCCCCATGTACAGAATCCACCCCTCTGTCTTTCTTCATTCCCTTTATGATCCAGCATCCCCCCATCTCTCTTCCCTAAGTCCACATACAACATTTCCTCCTCTATCTTCCCTACCCCCAGACACTAATCCAGAATATCCCCCCCCCCCCCCTCTTTCTTCCCTGTCTCCCACACTGTTCCAGCATCTTCCCTTCACCCTCTGTGGCTCTTTTAATCACTCAAGCACAACCAGCACTAACCTGCTCCTTTCCCCGATCCCTAGCATGACATCCCAGAATCAAAACACCATGTATTACATTTATTATCCAGGAAAATGACTCCTTTTAATAGTACCTGGCCCAAGGTAGTGGCCACTGAACCTGGGTGCAGTGCGAGAGGGGCTTCCCAAGTCATAGGACTGCATTTGCTTAAAGACTGGTGCCTGCTGCTGCTGCTGCAAAACCATCTTGCTAGCTCCATGTCAGTCAGCAGCCAGTGCCAGTAGCATGTGCTGATCATGGAGCCCCACAGGTACACCAGATAGGAGCTGGAGGTCTCTTGCAATGCACCATGTATGCGAATGTTAGCATCGGGAAGCGGCAGCACACATGGTGGTGACGGCTGGCTGGAGCTAAGCCAGGGCTTGGGAACAGAGATGTGCTAGGGTGGACAGCATCAGTAAATCAGACTCTGGGACACTGCAAAGGCACTTTCCTCATCGTCTCTCCAGGCCAGTCCAGGTACAGTTGGGTAGTCAATCCCTTCTAGCAGCTGAGGACTGAATGCTGAAAAGTTTTGCTGACAGATGCAATAGCTCCCTCTGGTGTCAGAAAGTGGGTCTTCAGTCCTCAGCAGCTAGAGAGGACGTATCTCTGGCAGGCTCCCAGGAGAGACGAAGTGGATCAGTCAGTGGTGTTAGTGCGTAAAAAATAAAAAATAAATTAAAAAAAAGGAAATAAGGAGGGAACCTTAAAGATGAAAAGCAACAGGCAGCTTAACTCTTTGATATTTGAGTGAAGGAACCTTGCTCCCTGGCCCTAGCAGGGCGTCATAGCAGGTGGTTTCCTTGTCTCCCCCAACGGGGGGAGGAATCGGGGACACAATTTCTTGAGCGATCCTTATTTTAATTTGCATTCTTTTGTTTTTGCTACTTTCGGAGGCAGAGCCTGCTTCCGAGGATCCGCTGAAGCTAATTGCGGTTTGCTTGGAGCTGGGGGCCTCAGTATCCTCTTCCCACGCTGGTTCCCCGAGTCTCTCTTTTCGCTAGCAGTGGATCTCTAGATTCTCCAGGACCAAGCAGGAAGTCAGTCCTCACTTATGGGTGACGTCGGCGCCAACGGAGCCCTCGCGGAGCAATTTTCCCCAGCTTTCAAAGAAAGCCTTTGGGAATTGCAGCGCGCATGCGCGGTCCTCTTCCCGCCCAAGGGTGCCATCTTAGCCAGTCTTCTTTTTTCCGCGGAGCCCTACAGACGTCCCCGTCTTGTCCCCGCGAAAAAGTCGATATATTCTTCATTATTTTATTCCTTTTCCTTCGGTTCGACGCCGGTCTTTTTCCCGCCCGGACTCGCGACGCCGGTCACGAGTCCTCTTCCTTTTTTCGGTTTTTCTGACTTAGTCAGCTTTCGTTTTCGATTTTTCCCTGGCAGCCCGGTCCTTTGACCTCGCAGGGGCCCTTTTTCCCCCGATGGCTGCCAGTGGTTTTAAGCGGTGTGGTCAGTGTGACCGAAATATGTCACTAACTGACACACACGACTTTTGCCTCCGCTGCCTGGGCCCGGATCATGAGGAATTGATCTGTGGGCCCTGTGGCAAAATGTCCTCCAAAGCGTTGAGAAGTCGGCGGCATCAGCGTGATAGGATCTTCGCTGACCCCAGCCGTACCCGGACCTCGTCGGAGGCCTCCGCGTCCAAAGGCTCCAGCTCGGACCGTCGCCGGAGTTCCTCCGACAGGGGTTCTCCCTCCGGGGACCATCGTCGGAAGGTGAAACCCGCGAGGGCGGCGTCGGTGGACGCTCCTGGTTCCGCGAGGGCCAGGTCGCATAGCCCCGACAGCCGCCCCGGGTCCTTGGAGAAGGAGCACCTCACGAAGCGACCTCGCCTGGAGTCGGAGATGCCTGCTCGGCTAAGTCCTGTGGTCCTTCTGGACTCGCCTCCGCGACAGCCGACGTCGGGCCCGACGCCGTCGGGGCCCGAGTCGGGGGCTGCTGGGTCACCTGAGCTCGGACTCAGGTTGACGGCCTTGGAGAGCAGACTGTCTGCCTTCATGGACCAGCAGCGGGCACTGCTCGCTGGCCTCGCTGGCGCCGCTGCCCCGACCGCCGGGACGTCGACGTCCAAGTCGACCCCGGAGACCGAGCCGATCCTCGAGTCGATGCGAACTCGGGTCGATCCTCGGTCGAGGTCACCCTCGGCCTCCCGTTCGGGACCGAGGTCGCCGACGCCGACTCCCTCGGCGTCGGGGCGGCAGGCGCCGCGCCCTGCCCGGGCCGACCCCACCGAGTCCTCGTCGGAGTCGGTCTGGGAGTCTGAAGAGGAAGAGTCGCCTGATTCTTTCCGGACTCGGTGTGTCCCCTCGGACTCACCGGAGTCCGAGCCTCGGAAGCAGTCCCCCCCGGAGGATGCCCGGTTCTCGGACTTCGTCAGGGATATGGCCAAGGCTTTGGCCTTCCCTGCGGACCCCGAGGAGGAGCCTCGAGCCGAAGAGCTCGACGCCCTCCAGTATGACTCTCCCGCAAGGGAACACTTTACTGTACCGGTTCCTCCTATGCTGGAACGACTACTCTTCCGCATGTGGGAGAGTCCGGCCTCCTCGCCGGTCCTGAGCAAGCGGGTCGATTCTATCTATCGAGTCCGCAAGAGCCCTGGCTTTCAAAAGGCACAGCTACCACACCATTCCATGGTAGTGGAATCGGCCATGCATCGTCTTAAGAGCCAGAAGATGCACTCCTCGGTGCCTCCTGGCAGGGAGGCCCGTAACCTGAATGGCCTTGGTAAGAAGTGTTTCCAGGGCTCTATGCTCGCATGTCGTGTCCAGACCTACCAGCTATACATGGGCATGTATCTTCGAGATCTGGCTAAAGAACTCGCCGGATTCTCCGCTGGTTTGTCCGAGGAACCCTTGCGGAGGTTCCTGGCCTTGTCCACTGGCATTCGGGAATGCTCCAAGTTCATGTCCCGAGCAGCCTACGATGGCTTTGAAGCATCGGCTCGAGTGGCCGCAGCCGGCATCGGTGCCCGCCGACAGGCTTGGCTTCAGTCGTCAGACCTTGAGCCCTGGGTGCAGGACAAGTTGGTCGATGTCCCCTGCCGAGGCGAAAACCTCTTTGGCAAGCCCATGGCTGAGAAGGCTGCACAAATTGAGACTGAGACTCTCACCAGGACCAGGCTTTCTAGGAAGACCTCTGCCCCTTCCCAGAAAAAGAAGGGCTCGGGAAAAAAGTCCTTTTACCCGAGGAAGGCGGCTGCCTACAAACAATACTCCCATTATCAGGCCCCTGCAGCTCCCCAACAGGGCCAGCAGGCCAAGGGACGGGGTAACGGGTCCCGTAGGCAGCAAGCCCCCAAGCCTGCACCACCAGCCCCTGCTCCGCAGGGTGGGGGTTTTTGACTCACTAAGCATAGCCTCTCCCCCCCGCTGGTTCCTCCCAGCACCGGAGGCCGGCTGGTTCACTTCGCCCACAGGTGGTCCAGCATCACCGCAGATGCCTGGGTGCTTCAAGTCGTGCGAGAAGGCTATCTTCTCCACTTCCACCAGGTCCCTCCCTCCTATTTTCCGGGAGAACCTCCACGACCCCCTCTGCACAGGGAATTACTCCTTCAGGAGTTAGCAGGTCTTCTGCAGGAACAGGCGGTGGAACCGGTGCCACACCACCTGAGAGGTCAAGGCTTTTATTCCAGGTATTTTCTAATACCAAAGAGAACAGGGGGCCTCAGACCCATCCTGGACTTGCGCAACCTCAACAAGTTCCTTGTGCGGGAGAAGTTCAAAATGCTTACCCTTGGAATCCTTCTGCCCTACCTCCAGCAGGGAGATTGGCTATGCTCCTTGGATCTAAAGGATGCCTACACGCACATCCTCATCCACCCAAGCCACCGCCAATACCTAAGGTTTGTGGTGGCAGGAAATCATTACCAGTACAGAGTACTGCCCTTTGGCCTGTCCTCCGCACCGCGAGTCTTCACAAAATGTCTCGCGGTGGTGGCGGCCCATATGTCTTTCCGTACCTCGACGACTGGCTCATCAGAGCGGCGTCCGCTCCGGAGGTCACCAGCGCCACACGCCGCACGGTGACTCTTCTGCAGTACTTGGGCTTTGTTATAAATTTCGCAAAGTCCACTTTGCTCCCCTCACAGGATCTCGAGTTCATCGGCGCAAGGCTCCACACTCCTCAGGCACGAGCGTACCTACCGCTCGACAGGGCTCAACGGCTCATGGACCTAGCCGACCGTTTTCGCAGCCAGCCCCTGGTCTCCGCCAGGCGCTTCCTGAGACTGCTCGGCCATATGGCTTCCACCGTCCATGTGACCCCCAATGCGCGCCTGAATATGCGGCCTGCTCAATGGTGTCTCCGCCAGCAGTGGCGACAAGCCACAGGCGGCCTAGCAGACCTAGTGCGCGTCTCCGAGCCGCTGATCTCGTCTCTCCGGTGGTGGCTTCGGCAGCCGAACCTGATATTCGGAATGCCTTTCCAGTCACCTCAGCCGACCCGGGTGCTGACCACGGATGCATCCCTCCTGGGCTGGGGGGCACATTGCCAAGGGGCACGTACTCAGGGCCTCTGGACCACGTGGGAGTCTGCTCAGCAGATCAACTTCCTGGAGCTCAGGGCGATCCGCCTGGCTCTCAAGGCTTTCTCCCACCTGACTTCCCACCAGTCCGTCCTTGTCCAGACGGACAATCAAGTTGCCATGTTCTACGTGAACAAGCAGGGGGGCACGGGCTCCTTCCTCCTCTGCCGGGAGGCACAGAAGCTCTGCTCTTGGGCCGTCAGTCAAGGCATTCTCCTCAAGGCAGTTTATCTCCCGGGCCAAGAGAATTGCCTGGCGGACAAACTCAGCAGGATCCTCCAGCCGCACGAGTGGCGTCTGGATCCCTTGGTAGTTCAGAAGTTCTTCCTAAAGTGGGGCCTCCCCACGGTGGATCTCTTTGCCAGTCCTCACAATCGGCAGCTCCCTCGCTTCTGCTCTCGTCAGCCACACCCCCTTCGGGTTGCGGCGGACGCTTTTCTAATTTCATGATCGGGGAGCCTTCTGTACGCTTTCCCTCCCATCCCGCTAGTCTCTCGGACTCTTTTCGAGGTTCTCCGAGACAAAGCCTTTATGATCCTGGTGGCCCCTCGCTGGCCCAGACAGCCGTGGTTTCCGCTCCTACTGCAATTAGCGGTGGAGGATCCATTCCCTTTGGGGGTACAACCGGATCTCCTCACTCAGGATCAGGGGTCTCTACTGCACCCCAACCTCAGGTCTCTCAACCTCATGGCCTGGCTGCTGAGAGGGTAGTCCTTGCTCCCCTTCTCCTGCCGGCAGAGGTGGAGGAGGTCGTCTTGGCTTCGCGACGGCCTTCTACCCGCAAATGCTACGCCCTTAAATGGCGTCGCTTTGCCGTCTGGTGTACCCAACAGTCTCAGGATCCCTTCGCCTGCCCGGTGTCGGTGATCTTGCAGTACTTGCTACACCTCTCTAATCTGGGACTTAAGTCCAACTCCGTCAAAGTTCACCTCAGTGCTCTTTCAGCACATCATGTGCCGGTAGACGGTAGACCTCTCTCCAGCGACCCTCTCGTAGCGAGGTTTCTCCGAGGTCTCCTTCTACTTAAACCACCTCTGCGCCTGCCAGCGCCTGACTGGGACCTGAATGTGGTTTTGCAGCGGATCACCTGTCCGCCTTTTGAACCTATGGCTACCTGTTCTCTCCGTTTTCTGTCTTGGAAAACGCTGTTCTTGATAGCCCTCACTTCCGCTAGACGCGTAAGTGAATTGCAGGCCCTCGTATCTGATCCCCCTTACACTCGGTTCTACAAAAATAGGGTAGTCCTACGGACTCACCCAAAATTTCTTCCAAAAGTGGTCTCCCCTTTTCACATCAATCAGGAGGTGGTACTTCCAACCTTCTTTCCCAGACCACACTCCAGCCGAGCTGAAACGGTCCTCCATACCCTGGACTGTAGAAGGGCATTGAACTTCTACCTTGACCGTACGCGGGAGCACCGTAAAGCTGCTCAGCTTTTTGTGTCTTTTGACCCCAATAAATTGGGGCTCCCGGTCTCCAAGCGTACTCTGTCCATCTGGGTTGCGGACTGTATCTCTTGGGCTTATGGGGCAGCCGGACTCTCCTTAGAAAGTCGAGTCACGGCTCATTGCGTTCGGGCAAAGGCTACGTCAGTGGCTTACCTCCGCTCTGTTCCGCTGGCAGACATCTGCCGGGCCGCTACTTGGTCTTCGAGCCAGACTTTTGCGGTCCATTACTGTCTCGAGAGGGAGTCCCGCAGGGACAGTGCTTTCGGACAGGCAGTCCTCCGTAATCTCTTTGAGGTCTGAGCAACTCCTACCCTCCATCCCGGATGTGGGCTACCGGTGGGTGATAATTCAGCGAAGATTCTTTCCTTCTGTGCTGCTGAGCTAGAGGGAGCTCATTTTTGTGCTTAGGGTCTCCGGTAGCCTTGAGCTTGGGAGTCCCATAAGTGAGGACTGACTTCCTGCTTGGTCCTGGAGAAAGCGTAGTTACTCACCTGTAACAGGTGTTCTCCAGGAGCAGCAGGAATCAGTCCTCACTACCCTCCCTCCTCCCCTTGGAGTTGCAATCGTCTGCTTATGTTCTTTTTGCAAATTTTTTTATGCTGTCTTTTTTAGCTATGTCATCTGACTGGCTAAGATGGCACCCTTGGGCGGGAAGAGGACCGCGCATGCGCGCTGCAATTCCCAAAGGCTTTCTTTGAAAGCTGGGGAAAATTGCTCCGCGAGGGCTCCGTCGGCGCCGACGTCACCCATAAGTGAGGACTGATTCCTGCTGCTCCTGGAGAACACCTGTTACAGGTGAGTAACTACGCTGACTGTGCCTGTCTGCTTTTGCTGGAGGTGAGTTGCGATTTCTTTCTCTGTCTAGTTGTGGGGTTTCAGGCTCGTCGTTAGAGAGAGCGTTCCCTGGTCCGGTGCTCGTTTCCGTTTTCGGCGGGATTTGGCGGGCGGCCATTTTCTGAGCGCCGGGGTTTTTTTCTGCTTTCCTGTCCTCAGAGCAGTTCAGCGGGCCGGAGGCGTCAATTTTGGTTGCTTCGTGGCGTTAGTGTGTTTCACGAATGGAGCCTTCAGTATCGGGGGATTTGGCGAGTGATAAACCGCAGGGGAAGAAACTGTCCACGGCTACGGCGGCTTCTCTTCCTTCAGATGCCGCGTCTGTTCCCGCGCTTTTGCCGTGCTCTGGAAAACGCAAGTCTAAATCTCACAAGGAGACTTCAGAGACAGACCGCACTAAGCCTTTGTCCTCCGGTTCTCAGGAGGCCCTAGCTTTTTTCCAGCCTGAGTTTATTCTGGCTTTACATATAGCCTATTTGTTGAAATTGTCTTCTCTGACGGTGGATACCTCTGCAGGGGATCAAATCCCTTCTGTTCAGAAGGAATCTAAACTGACCGACCCGGGTGAGGGCCCCTCGACTCAGTTACCTGGGGGGTCTGTCTCCCGATGGTTGGAATCCTCCATCCCTTGATTCTCTGCTCCCTGAGGAGGGGGAAATCTCCTCAGAGTGGGGTCTGGACTCTTGGCCTCAGGAGTTAGAGGACGGGGAACTGGGGCCGGGAGAGAATCCTAATGTCTTTAGAGTATTTCGGAAGGAGGAGCTCGGTGCGTTGATCGTTCAGTCGCTAGCGGCGCTGAATATTGTGCCTCCTTCTTTGCAACAGGAGCCTCTGGAGGATCCCTTATTGCAAGGGTTTAAGGCAGAACAGCGCTGCTTCCCTATGCACAGAGTGATTAAACAAATGATTGAGTCTGAGTGGGAGTGCCCGGAGGCTAGCTTACGGGGGGGGGGGGGGCGTTCCATTGCTCGCCTTTACCCGGTCCCTCAGGAGGAGAGGGAGTTGTTGAAGATGCCTAAGGTTGATGCTCTTGTGTCTGCGGTTACCAAGAAGACCACCATTCCGGTAGAAGGAGGTGCGGCCCTAAAGGATGTTCAGGATAAAAAGTTGGAGGCGTTTCTTAAACAAGCTTTTGATGCTAATGCCTTAGCCTTGCAAGCGTCTGTTTGTGGGGCATTTGTGTCCCGGGCCGCTATTCGCTGGAGTCAGGGAGAGCAGGCCATCCTCAAGCAGGAGGGTGCTTCTCCAGAAGACGCTAAGCTGGAATCGGCGGCGGCGTATCTTGCGGATGCTTTTTATGATTTGATCAGGATTTCGGCTAAAGCCATGGCCTCTGTCATAGCGGCTCGGCGATTTCTTTGGTTACGTAACTGGGCGGCAGATACTTCCTCTAAATCCCGTCTAAGTAAGCTTCCGTATAAAGGCAAGCTGCTGTTTGGGGAAGCTTTGGAGAAGATCGTGAAAGATTTGGGTGACTCCAAAGCACTGTTCCCTCTAAGCTGTGCGTGTGTGCGCGCGCGCACACCTCGCCGAGCGAGCGCACATACTTTACAACAGAGCGCACAAAAATTACGGCTCTGATTCTGATAGAAAACAACACAGACATCTTAATATTTAAAAGTTATGATTGTAATTACTAGAAATTTCCCGCTTCATTTAGTAATCGTCTATCTTCATGTAATTTGATTAAAATCAATGTGGTGTACATACTGTATTCTGACGTGTAGTCAAATTTTAAAGTATATAACTCAGAGTGTCGTTATGTGGCGCACAAAAATTTAACCTTCCTTCAAAAGCTGCACACAGCTGATATTTTATGCGCACACAGTCTACAGAAAATTAGAGGGAACACTGGTCGTCTTCCAGAGGATAGGCCTAGAGGGGCTAAAACAAATCCTATGCAGAGGTGGCACAATAGAGAGATTCCGTCGATTTCGTGGTTCTCAGTTTGTGCCTTACCAAAGGGGTCGATTTCCTTCCAAAGGTCAGTCCTTTCGAGGAGCCCGGGGGTTTGGCAGAGGATTCTTCAGTTCTCAGCAAACACCTTCTAAGAAACCGCAATGAAGGGAGGCTGGTCCAGGCGGAGATTCCGGTAGGAGGACGTTTGCAGGAATTTCTTTCCGCCTGGACCGCCATAACCTCCGATCTCTGGGTCCTGGAGATCATCCGCGATGGCTATGCTCTGGAGTTCGGCGCCGGTGGCGGATGCCTTTGTGTTCTCTCACTGCAGTACTCGGGCGAAGAGCCGAGCAGTCGCGGACACCCTGCAGCGCTTGTTGCAACTGCGAGCGGTAGTTCCCGTTCCCCCCCGACCAGTGCAGTACAGGTCGATACTCGATTTACTTTGTAGTGCCCAAGAAGGAAGGTTCGTTTTGTCTGATCCTCGATCTCAAACACGTCAACCGTTGCTTGCGGGTGCCCCATTTTCGCATGGAGACCCTACGTTCCGTTGTTCATGCGGTGAGACCGGGAGAGTGGCTTTCTTCCATAGATCTTACGGAGGCCTACCTCCATATTCCCATTCGCCTGGAGCATCAACGCTTTCTGCGATTTGCAGTCCCCATGGGACATTTTCAATTTCGGGCATTACCATTTGGTCTCGCGACGGCTCCCCGCACCTTTACCAAGGTTATGGTAGTGGTGGCGGTAGCTCTTCGCAAAGAGGGCATTCAAGTCCATCCATATCTGGACGATTGGCTAATTCGTGCGGGTTCTCGGGAGGAGTCAGTCGCGGCGACGGCTCGGGTGGTACAGTTCCTGGAACACCTCGGTTGGGTAATCAACCGAGCAAAGAGTCACTTACTTCCGACGCAACGATTGGTTTACCTCGGAGCGGTCTTCGACACATAGGAAGGTTTGGTACTTCTGCCGCTGGAAAGGGGGCAGAAGTTGATAGCTCAAGTGGATGCTGTCCTGCAGCTCTGGGCGCCATCAGCGTGGCGGTATCTGCAACTGTTGGGGTCGATGGCTGCCGCCTTGGATCTCGTACCATGGGCCAGGGCGCACATGCGTCCTCTGCAGCACGCCTTACTCTCCAGATGGTCTCCGCAGCTGCATCCGCTATCTCAAAGCCTTCCCTGTGCGGAGGAGGTTCGCCTCAGTCTTCAATGGTGGCGGCTTCCAGCTCATCTTTATGCAGGAGTGCCGCTGCGGGATCCGGAGTGGATTCTGGTCACGACGGATGCCAGTCTGTCCGGTTGGGGGGCACATTGTCTGTCCCAGGTAGCACAGGGAGCGTGGTCGGTGGCAGAGAGCAGATGGTCTATCAATCGTCTGGAGCTGAGAGCGGTTCATTTGGCTCTTCTTCACTTCTCGGGCACACTGGGCGGTTCGGGTGTTTTCCGACAATCTGGTCACGGTATCCTACATCAACAAACAGGGCGGCACCGGCAGTGTTCCGTTGCTTCTCGAGAGCGGGGTCCTTCTACAGTGGGCGGAATTACATCTGTCGGCCATTTCGGCGGCTCATGTAGCTGGAAAGGACAATGTTCAAGCCGATTTTCTCAGTCGCCATTGCCTGGATCCCGGGGAGTGGGAGCTGAATGCGGCCATCTTCCACGACATTTCTCTTCGCTGGGGCCGGCCGGTGATGGATCTCATGGCGACTCTATCCAATGCCAAAGCTTTTCGTTTTTACAGCAGGTGCCGGGAACACATGTCGGAGGGCCTAAACGGGTTGGCTCAGTCCTGGCCAGAAGACCAGCTTCTATATGTGTTTCCCCCTTGGCCGTTGATAGGTCGCGTCATTCGGAAAATCTCTCATTACAGGGGCAAGGTGATTCTCATTGCTCCGGATTGGCCCCGGCGTCCTTGGTATGCGGATCTAGTGCGGATGCTAGTAGCTCCTCCTTGGCGGTTGCCCCCTCGAATCAATCTCTTGAGTCAGGGTCCGATCCTCATGCCTCAGGTGGATCGATTCTTCCTTACGGCTTGGCTCTTGAGCGGGACCAGTTGCGGTGTAGGGGGTACTCGGAGTCGGTGATCTCTACGATGTTGAAGTCCAGGCGTTGTTCGACGACCTTATCGTACATACGGGTTTGGCCCATTTTTGAAGCGTGGGCTAAAGACCGGAAAATCGCCCCCGTTCCGCCGGCTTACCGGACCTCTTAGCGTTTCTTCAAGGGGGTCTAGACAAGGGATTGGCTCTTAACACCCTTAAGGTACACTTGGCAGCCTTGGTGTGCTTCCAGGGTCGAGTGCACGGCTGGTCCCTTGCGTCGCATCCGGATGTGCAGCGCTTCCTTCGAGCGGCAAAAAATATTTGTCCGCCTCGTCGGCGGGTTGTTCTGCCTTGGGATTTGAACTTGGTGCTTGGAGCCCTAACAGGTCCGCCCTTTGAATCGGAGCTGTCCGGTTGTCTGAGGGAATTTACTTGGAAAACGGCCTTCCTTGTGGCTCTCTGCTCAGCTAGGAGGGTTTCGGATTTGCAAGCGCTTTCCTGTAAAGAGCCGTATCTGCATTTTTCAAAGGAAAAAGTCGTTCTACGGCCTGTTCCCTCTTTTCTGCCGAAAGTGGTGTCTAGTTTCCATCTCAATCAAACCGTTTCGCTTCCTACGTTTCCGTCCCACATCGAAAAGCGGGATCGGACGCTTCGAAAGTTGGATATGGGGCATGTTCTTCGGAGGTACCTTCGGCTTACAAAACCGTTAAGAAGAGGAGGAGGATGTGACGTCACCGGAGCCGACGGCGGCCTGAACGAGCTGCTCCGGCACCGATCCAGCCGTTTATAATATTATAGTAACCCCCCGGCGGCGGAAAGCGGTGGTCCCGGGTGCGGGAAGTGGCCAGAGCTGACCGCGACTGTTGGAACGCTGGCGGCAGCATAATTCAGCGGCAGGCCTACATAGCCGCGTGGTGGGCAGAAATGGCGCCCGGAGGCACAAAGGAGGAGGTGTGAGTGACCGGAGGCAGCCCCGGACCTGCGAATTTCCATAGCTTTGCAGTCCCTCCGAGGGAGGAAATTGTGGTGCACAGGGGTGCTGGAGGCGGCCAAAATTGTGGGGCACTGGATCTGGAGGTGAGCAGGGGCTGAGGAGGGAGCCCGCCAGACCGGAGACAGCCGAAAAACCGTGAGTCTGCAGTGTTACAGTCAGAGGGCACTGGGAGGACCAGGTGGCGGCTGAGCAGTAGCAGGAATCTGCAGCACAGAGCAGAGCACCAGTGCTGTGTAAGGCTGCCCTTAGTGCTAGCAAGGGTGAAGATTGAAAGACCAGTGCAGTGCCAGACTGCGCATTCTGGGGCAGCGATGACCACCAGAAGAAAAGCGGCAGATCTCAAAGAGTTTGCATACCCTGGATCGCATGGAGGGAAGGGAGAAGCAGGCCAGACAGGGACTAAAAAGCCTCCGGATGGGCACGAAGAGCAGGGTGAAGAAGTGGAGAGGGAGATTGTAACAGCTCCTGGACTGGAAGCAACGCAACATATCACGAGAGCGGAGCTTAGAGACTGGTTTCTTGAAATTAAAAATGAGGTGCAGTCCGTGAAGAATGAGTTGAACGAGGTGCTGGGTCCCCTGAAGGAGGAAGTCGGAGAGTTGGTGTGTAGAATGGGTGACCATGAGAACAGGTTACAAGAGCTTGAACAGCAACAGGAAGGCGAGACCCAACGGAATGTGCAGTTGGGATCTCAATACGAAGCTCTGTTATATAAGCTGGAGGATCTGGAGAACCGTTCGCGACGCAACAATCTGAGACTCCACGGGATTCCAGAGGAAAAGGAGTTTATGGACAGTGAAAAGGTTGCGCGATCGGTGTGCCTGGAAGCTCTCCGGCAAGGTGGAGAGGAGGTGACGGCTATGGACAATACAATTGGAAAGAACACACAGTGCACTGGGAAAACCAGTTGGCAATAAACCACGAGACATCATCATCTGCCTAGCACGGTATAAAATCAAAGAGAAAATTGTGCATAAAATACGGAGAGCGGGAGCCCTCATGTGGCAAGGGTACCCAGTGCACATATATGAGGACTTTTCTGCGGGTACGTTGTAGCGGAGGAGAGCTATGCAACCTGTTACACAACTTCTGCGGAGGGAAGACATTAAATATCGTTGGCTTCATCCATTTGGACTCTCGTTTACCGTAAAAGGGCAGTCATGGCGGATACAGACACCGGAGGAGGCAACGAAGGCCCTTCGGGAGGCAGGACTGAGCACCACGGCGGAAGGCATGGGGGCAGGTACTGCAACTGGAGGGTGGCGGGGGCAGAGTGGGGGCAGCCCGCAGCACCGGCGTACAAGAACTGCAGATCCAGGGCAGGAGCTGCAGGCCGCCCAGCGGCCGGAAGACACTTGAAGGATTTTGAGGACTGATAGCATGCAGGTTTAAATGTTGCAGGGTGCAGGTGGAGTGCTATGTTTCTGTATGAACATTTTGGTAGCATATAGGTCTTGTGTTATGTAATTTGGGGAAGAGAAGGGAGGGGAGGTGGAGAGCAGGTGGTGAAGGGGAAGGAGTAAGGGGATGGGAGGGGGAGGAGGATGGAGATGTGGTAGTGTAAAGGGGGGGGAGGCCTTAGGGAACGGGGGGAGAGGGGACGGAAGGAGGGATACAGAGGGTGTGGGAGGGGCATGTGGAGAGGAAAAGGGGGGCTGAGGGGACGAGTAGGTGACAGAGGGAGGCGGGTTAGTGGGTTGGTAGACGGGGGGGTAGGGATGAGTGTAAATGTTAGGTTGGGGAAGGTAGGGGGCGCACTACTCCTGAGTTATCCTCTGGAAGTGATGGAGGATATGGGGGGGAGGGGGGAGGGGGGGGAGGCCTTCAGGGGGTTAAAAGAGGTTCGACGTGTGCGGGGGGGAGGAGGAGGGGGGAGGTATGGGGCAGGAAGGGTGGGTGGAGGGGGGTGTGGGAAGCAGAGGAAGTTGCGGATCATGACCTTGAATGTCAAAGGGCTGCGTACAAGACAGAAACGCCGGTTGGTGGAGATGGAGGGTAAACGCACGGGTGCTGATATTATGTGCATACAGGAAACACATTTGCGGGTGGGGCAGGAATATATGTTAACATCTCAGCAGTACCCCACGGTGGTTCTGGCGGGCCAGAGACTAAATTCTCGGAAAGGGGGGGTGGGCATCTTGGTAGGGGGGGAGTATCATAACATGGTGCAGGAGGTTAGACGGGGGAAAGGAGGTAGATGGGTGGGGGTGTTACTGCAAATTGACAGGGAGGAGGTATGGGTGATTAGTTGGTATGGCCCCAATGAGAAGCAGGGGGAAGCCTATGAGCAACTTCTGAAGGAGTTGGAGGGGGAGTATTCCAATAATACTGGGAGGGGATTTCAATCTGACGTGTAACCCCAGAAATTGACACCAGCGGGGGGCGGGGGGGGGGGCGAAGGGATAGACAAAGCCTGCATAAATTGAGAGAAAGCCTGGGTTTGGTGGATGTTTGGAGAAGTTGGCATCCGGGAGAACGGAAATACACATACTATTCCCCAGTGCATAGCTCCTATAGTAGGTTGGATATGATCTGGGGGGGTGGAATCTGGTTAGAAAGAATACAGGATGTAGACCATGGTTTGATCACTTGGTCCGACCATGCCCCGGTGAGTGTATGTTTTGATCTGGGTCGGAAAGAGAACAGTCTAAAATTTTGGAGACTCAACAATTCTCTGTTAGAAGAGGAGAAGCATGTGGGGAAGATTAAGGTCCATATACAGGACTACTTCCAATTTAACGATACAGGGGAGGTGTCTATGGGGGTGCTCTGGGATGGCTTAAAAGCGGTGATTCGTGGACAGTTGGTTAGTCTAGGGGCGCGGGTGAAGCAGGACAAAGGGGCAGCGGAAAGTAAATTATTGCACCAGCTGCGGCGTTTAGAAGGGGGTACATCAGAGGGTGTTGGATCCATGCACACTTGCGGAGCTTATTAGGGTAAGAGCGAAGTTGAGTACACTGCGGGCCCAAGAGATAGCATTCCATCTCGCGATACTGAAGCAGGCCCATTTTGAAGGAGGCAATCGGGCGGGGAAGATACTGGCCAGTCGCCTGAAGGGGCGGAGGCAAGCAGCGCATGTTGACGGTATTCGGAATACTAAAGGGGAATGGATTCACACCTCAAAGGGCATTAGGGGGGTGTTTCGGGAGTACTATAAGAAATTGTATGAAAGCGAACTGGGGATGGGAGGGCAGGACACGGCCGAATTTCTGGAGGAATGTGGTCTGTCGCAAGTGACTGAGGAGGAAAGGGAATATCTCGGGCAGGAAATCCGGGAGGAGGAGGTGAGGAGGGCTATAACCACGCTGAAATTGGGGAAGGCGCCAGGGTTGGATGGGTATACGGCAAAGTTCTATAAGGTCCTATCCGAACAGATCACGCCCCTCTTTACTAAGGTAGCTAGTAAGGTGCTACAGGGGGAGGGCCTCCCGCGAACAATGGCAGAGGCGGGTATAACAGTACTGCCGAAACCAGGTAAAGATAGGTCGATAGGAGCTACATACCCCCTTATCTCCTTGATAAATTTGGACGCTAAGTTGTTGGCAAAAATTTTGGCGAATAGAATTCAAGATGTCGTTCCGCACCTGATTCACCCGGATCAGACGGGTTTTGTGAAGGGGCGTCAGGGTAGTGATAATGTGAGAAAAGTTTTGAATGTCATGTGGCATCTTCAGCGTACCACCGCGGAGGCAGTGTTAATCACAGTAGATGCCGAGAAGGCCTTTGACCAGGTGGAGTGGTCTTTTATGTTTCAGGTTTTGGAGACCATGGGGTTTGGAGGGAGGTATATTAGTTGGATAAAAGCGCTATACCAGGGGCCGCGTGCTAGAGTTAGGGTGAATGGTGGGTACTCTGAGAGCTTTGAGCTCCATAGAGGTACTCGACAGGGGTGCCCCTTATCACCCCTCTTGTTTGCATTGGCTATAGAGCCGCTGGCAGCCTATATCAGATGGGCGGGGGATATTAAAGGAGTGACGATACGTGGGAGGGAGGAAAAGATTGGGCTGTTTGCAGATGATGTTGTCTTTACCCTGACCCAGCCCCTTACAACCTTACCAGTGCTCTTGACGGCTATACAAAGGTACAGCCGCCTAGCGGGATATAAAATGAATCAAGGGAAGACGGAATTGTTGGGATTTAATTTGGCGCCCAGGGTGGAAGAGAGCCTCCGGAGCCATTTTAAGTTTCGGTGGGTGGAGGGGAGATTCCGGTACTTGGGGATCCAGTTGGGGACCCCTTTATTTAAGCTTAAGCAATGGAATTATCAAGGTTTGGTTGAGAATATCCGACAGGATCTATCCCGGTGGCGGGGGTTGTATCTGTCTTGGTTGGGCCGCATTGCGGTGGTAAAAATGAATGTCCTCCCAAGGTTATTATTTGTGTATATGTCTCTGCCGTGTAGGCTGGTTTGAAAGGAAATCAATAAGATGCAAAATCTCCTGCTGCAATTTATTTGGGATGGTAAGCGTCCGAAAGTCGCCCGGGCGACCATGTATAGGTTAAAAGCGGAGGGGGGATTGGGGGTCCCGTCGTTGCTCCGGTATTATGAAGCGGCGCAACTTCGGGCGCTGTTCGCTTGGAAGGAGGGGGTGGAGAGACCTGGCTGGGTGGAGATGGAGGAGGGGGAGGGAGCAGAGGTGGGGGCATGGATATGGGACCCGGGTGGGGGAGGGACGGAGAAAAGAGATGGGAATCCCTATCGCGAACTAACAAGACAGGTTTGGGTGAAATGGAAGAGGTTCCTGCTAGGGGAGAAACAATTTTCCTGCGAAACTCCAATACCGACCTTAATGAAAGGCAGGATGGGGGAGGCAGCAAGGGCTTTTAGGGGGTGGGGGGAGAAAGGATTACGGAAATTGGGTCAGTTGGTGGGGGAAGGGGGGCACATTCGGGGATTTGAGGAGCTGCAACAGAAATATAGCTTGGAGGAGTCTGATAGATTTGCCTATGTTAGTTTGTGGTATTGGCTTCAGCAGAGGGGGGTGAAGCAAGACTGGATGGCGAAGCGCACGTCATTTGAGGAGATGATGGGGAGTGCTGGGATGCCTAATCGGATTATCTCAAAGTTATACAAACTTCTGGGGGAATTTCAACAGGGACCCATACGAGGTCAGTTGCAATGGGAGGAGGAGCTGGGGGGACAGTGGGATGCTGAGAGGTGGGAAAGAATTTATATTAGAACCCATAAATTGGCTCCGGGAACAGCTATGCTGGAAAACAGCTTTAAGCTAAGGTTAAGGATGTATTGGACCCCGGTGTGTCTGCATGCCCTCTACCCTGATAGTTCGGATAAATGCTGGAAAGGGTGTGGGGAAAGAGGTGATTTGCTGCATATGGTGTGGGGCTGCATGATAGTTCGGGATTATTGGCGGGCGGTGGAAAGTCTTACGGCAGCCATCACAGGGGTGCAGGTGGGCTTTACCCCTAGTGTGGTGATTTTGAATGAAGGTGTGCTGGGAGGGAGAGGGGAGAATTGGATAGACTACAGGGGTATTGTGTCATCGCCGGGCGGATGGGTCTGCTACATTGGTGGAAGAAACAGGATGTTCCCCCAATAGCGGAGGTTGTGGGGCGTATGGAGCAGCTTAGGGGGTATTGTGCAATAGAAGCCCATCATAAACATACTGTCCACAGGTACAGTAAGGTGTGGGAAAGATATGAGCATTGGAGGGCAGGGGGGGGGGGTTAGTATAAAGGCGCGGACATGGTTGTAGTATACAACCACTGCCCCCTTCACCTGTAGGGGTGCTGGGTGGGCTGTTTCCTGTATGCACCTCTGTACGTATGCACCTCGTGTTACGATTTGCCGTGGTTACTTTTAGTATGTCCACCGCTGCTCGAACGGTGGAAAGAGGTTCTTCTGCTTTAGGGGAGTGGATGAAGTTTTTTTTTTTTTTTTTTTTTTTTTTGTTGGGAGGCCTAGGGTTAGCGGGAGGGGGGGTAGGGGGGATGCTATTGGGTGGGGGGGAGGGCTTATGATTATTATTGTGTGGTAAGTGGTCTTTATGCTGGTCTGGTCTACAAGGGAAGAATTTCTGCCTGTATAACCTGTCGAATGTATGAACGGTACAAGGTACAATGTATAAAGTGCAAAACAGAGTATTGGGGTTAACAGAAAATGGAGATGCACTATGGGCGGGGATCTTCCCCACCTGCTGATGACACTGTAAAGATTGTTTTTGTTTTGGTATCTGAGTTGGGGGGGTTCCCGATGTATGTTATGTATTGCCTGTTGTGTTAAGTGCTAATAAAAACTTTTAAATAATAAAAAAAAAAACCCGTTTAGAAGATCGGATCGGTTGTTTGTGTTATTTGGGGGTCCGCGCAAAGGTCTGGCGGCGACCAAGGCCTCTATCGCCCGATGGGTCAAACGGGCGATAGCTTCGGCTTTTGAGTCGCAGGGCCGGTCGCCTCCGTAAGAGCTTAGGGCTCATTCGACTAGAGCTCAAGCAACTTCTTGGGCGGAGATGACTTTGACTCCGCCAGCGGATATCTGTCGAGCAGCGGCCTGGTCTTCGTTGCATACTTTCACGAAGCACTATCGGTTGGATGTGCAGGCCCGGGAGGATGCTGCGGTAGGGGCTTCGGCCATTTTGGCGGGGCTCGCAGGACCCTCCCCAGTTTAGGTACTGCTTTGGTACTGCCCAACTGTACCTGGACTGGCCCGGAGAGACGACGAGGAAGAAGAAATTAGACCTTACCTGCTAATTGTCTTTCCTTGAGTTCTCTCCGGGCCAGTCCAGGTCCCACCTCGGTGTTCTGCGAGCGGCGGTTCGCGAGGAGTTCCGTAGGGCGTTCGGGTTTTTCGTACAGTTTTTGGCGCATATAGGCGCTAATGCACCCTGTTCGCGCTTGGAGGTGGATATTGATGAGTTCATGCTCCCGGAGGGAGGGACTCTTCGTAATTGGGGTTCCAGAGCTGCCCTGCTACAGTTGATAAGAGGGTGCGCTTTGGTTCTACGTTATTCTGAGTTGCCAGTTGGTTTTTTGTTCCATTTTCAGAAGTTTTTATTCTCTTAATTAGACACACGTGGATTCTCTTCGTGCTCTGCTTTGACAATAGTTAACTGACTTTCTGACACCAGAGGGAGCTATTGCATCTGTCAGCAAAACTTTTCAGCATTCAGTCCTCAGCTGCTAGAAGGGACTGACTACCCAACTGTACCTGGACTGGCCCGGAGAGAACTCAAGGAAAGACAATTAGCAGGTAAGGTCTAATTTCTTCATATGCAGCATGAGGTTGATGTGGGGCCTTCTGTTCAGAGGGGCCAATAACATGCTTGCACATGTGTAGAGCCGGCCTTACCTGGAATCATGGAAAGTAGGGGAAGCTCAAGGCAATATTCTGCCGGGAATGAGAGAAAAGCTGGCACGCCCACCCTCCCACCCCAGGCTGCAAGAAAATTGGGCACCCTAGGCAAAGTTCCAGCCTTACATTCGCCCCCTCACCCTCCAAATAGGATTTTGATAATTAAATTCAACAATCATAATCATCCCAATACCAACCCTCCCACTACAATCCTGTAGAAATGCATAATTGGGTAGCATACTTTAGTCAACTTTGCTTTATATGTATTTTTATTTTATTTTATTTGTGTTTTCTATACCACCTTTTCTAGAAATCAAAGCGGTTTACAATGAACACAATCGAGCAGTTACTTTAAACAGTTGGGCAATATATTAGGTACATATTAACTTAAAACATATTAAAGCAGAATAGGGTAACTGTGAAGTATCAATAAGAACTAGTTACAAATAACGTATTTACAGTGTATGTATATGTATGTGTGGGCCACTCTGCCTGCAGGTATGTGCCACCCACTCTTTGAGTTGGTAGAACTGTCGTGATCTATTTTGATTTGATTTGATTTCTGCAGCTCTTTGCTACATCTCAGAAGCTGCTGTCCTAGTGACTGCCTAGTCTTGCCTAATAGGTTGGACTTACCAGGCCCCAAAATGCAGGGGATTCCTCAGAGCTCTAGCCAGTGAGCAGGAGTCCCCTCACTCAGAGCACCATCAGAAGGCTGCCCCAAAAAAATAAGCAAACATAATCGTAGGCTACATAATTAAAAAAAAAACAAAAACAAAAGAACTCCTAAAAAACTTCTTTGTAATACTGTTTATATACATCAAAAATTGTAGCAGTCAAATTATATAGCCTGGGAATCTAGTATAAAATATATGTATTTCGGACATGGTATTAAATATAAATATATATTCTGCAAAAAGAGAAAGGGAGAACCACAGCAATTTCCAATTCTAAAATTAAATTATTAGTAACTTCATTTTGGTGTTGTTAAACTATACTATAATTCTTGCTTTTTGCAGTACACACAAGAACACTCATGCACCTATTCAGAAAACTGAACAAGCCTGATTACTACAGTACAGATCCCTAAGACCATCTTACAAAACACCTGGCCTTGGCCACAAATGCAGAAAACACAGACCCTCATCAAGTATAGATTAAGTGACCACAAACTAAAAATATAAATATATAGACAAAAATTAAACTGAAACCCCAAGAAGCCAGACTCTGCATGTAGGTACCCCTGTACTGTGCAAAATACAAAGATAGAACATGTAAATTCCAAAGAATGACATATTCAAATCATGAAATGGAAAAGAAAAATGACTTTCTACCTTTGGCCATTTTATTCTCTAATCATGCTGACTCGCTAATCTCTGTTTTGTTTTCTTCGGTCTGTGGACATCTAATTTACTTTCTAGAGTTTCTAGTCCACCTGACACTTTTCTCCCCTCCTGACTTCACTTGATTTCATCTTTTCTTTCCAGCTTTCTTTAATTTATTTTCTAAGAAAATTTCACTACTCCTCCTTAAAATCCAATTCTCAATCTCCCTCTTTTTACTCCATCTACCTACAACTTTTCAACTCTTAATACAGCTCTTATTCCCTATCTCTCTCTTTCTCTCTCTCAATATCCTTCCCAGTCTCTTATTCCCTAGTCTTGAACTAACTCTTCCTTCTCCGTGTCCAGTATCTCCCTTCCCACATCCAGCACCTCCTCCCTTTTTTCTCATCCAACCTCTTCCCTCTCTCCCTGTCCCCTATGTTCAGCATTTTTCCATTTCCCTCAGTACTCCCCTCCCCTGTGTCCAGCATCTCCTCTCCCCTTCTGCATCCTCCTACATTCTGCCCTCCACCCTCTTACCTTGTGTTCAGCATTTGCCCTCCATTCCCCTATTCTCCCTACCCTGTTTGTAGTGTATGCCCTCTGCCCTCCTACCGCATGTCCATTGTCTCCCCTCTGCCATCTTAACCATGTCCAGTGTATGCCTTTCACTCCCTTCCCCATGTCTGCCATTTGCCCTCTTGCCCCATCAGGCCTTAGTGGAGGCTGAATGGAAACAGCCTCATAGTGCTACGGGTTGAGGGTAAGTACTGTGGGGCAATTTGTAGACATTTCTACCACTGTAGGTCCCAAGAGTGGCGGCATGGGGCATCCCTAGACCGTTTGTGCTCTAGGAGGCCACCTAGTTCCCCCAGTGACCCTGGGTACACACACACAGGCTGTAGGGCATACAGAGACACACACAGACATTATATACCAAGCAACTGGGCAATAGGAGGACTGATGCACCAGTGGCCAGGAGTGAGACTGGGAGTATGGGATTGGCACAGCTGGGGGGTGGGGTATAGGGGATCAGGGTGTGGGAATCTACAGGGGTCTTGGAAAGAGGGAGGACATGTTTATTTTCCTGCAGTCTGTCCTATGCCTTTCTGAAACAGTAGCTTAAACTATACCTACATGGAAAAAGATTAAACTCTTGCCTAAAGCTAACAAGCCAAGCATCCTCCAGTCACCAGTGCAATCCCAACAGACAACTAAGTGTCTCATACTTATTTTTTTTATTTAAAGCGAGTGTTAATTGGCACATTTTAAAAAATCCACTCTGCATGTTGTTGGCCTTTATGTAAAATACATCATAGACATGCAGGTGCGGAAAAACATGCAGAGATTGATGTGCCCAGTGTAGAAATATGCATCTTGTGGCCTTTCTAAAATTATACTTTAAATGGAGCAGATTCCATGTTGTTCTGGTGCTGCATCCACATTTAAAATGCAAATAGGGCTTCTAAAATAGCCCCATAATCTGTGCATATTTGCAGCCCCAATCCCATCCTCTCCACTCTACATATAGTTGAAAATACCCATAACGCTATACATGAAAAGCCCCAAATTAACTTTCTTAAAAAAGCAGTTATGCATTTGAGCGGTATATTAAATCATTAATAAAGATAAAGATAGCACCGAGCATATAACTGCTTTTTGAATATTGACCTGCTTGTTTCTATTTCTGGTGGCTAGCATTAATGAAGGAGTTTGTGCACATTTCAAAATGACCCTTTCTTTAGATTATCTTTTTATTATAGTCTTCAGACTTTTACAGTACTTGAAATCTTATATGATGGATTTTACAAGGGTGGGTGCACATACAACTTCTTTTACAGCCATGAATTACAACCACAAAGGCTTGAGAGTACAGAATATCTTTCAATTGAAAGAAGGGGGAGTGTAGGATGAAGGTGAAAGGGAATAGACTCGAGTAATTTGAGGAAATATTTCTTTACGGAAAGAGTAGTAGATGTATGGAATAGTCTCCTAGTGGAGGTGGTAGAGATGAGCACCGCTTCTGAATCCAAGAAAGCATAGAACAAATAGAGGATCTGCTAAAGAAAAAAAGGGACTGTAAAACTTAGAAGTTGGTATTGAAGAGTAGACTGGATAGGCCATATGGTCTTTATCTGCCATTATTTTTCTGTATTTCTGTGTTAAATACTACTTAGTATGGATATTTGTTAGTTTACAATTTGCTAGAAGTAGGTCAGGGACGTGTTCGGGTAGGTAGTGGTACAGAAACATTACTGGCTGCTGTACGGGACCAGATATACTTCCATTTAGATAAAGGGATATCAGTTTTATCAGTGGCTACATTAGCAACATTTGATCTAGTTGAGCCAATGATTTTGGAGGATGAGATTTGGAAGGAGGAAGTTTTAAAGTGAGGTATGGGGATTTCTGGTCTGAGATGCTTATTGGTGATGAAGGGATATCGCAGGTCTCCCCACATTCCCTGGTCTCTTTAACATCTATTTTCTACCCTTAAGGAAAGTAGTTTGGCAGTACGGTTTTGAGATTTATGTTTATGCAGATGAAAATCAATTGTTATCCCCGCTGGAGAGAGGTTGGACACAGACTATACAAATGTCTCTTCTCCTTCATATGTCAACAAGTCTATTCAAATTGTAAACCATTTTCAATGAGGGAAATATTGAAGATGGCCTATAAAAATATATAAATAAATAACGATAGACTCTTTCTATGCTATATACCAAAAAAATGTGTTGTGCAGAAAATCAGTGATTTACACTACAAAAATTGCACTTATATCATTTTGCGGGATGCATACACATCTGTGTAAAAATCTACCGTTTTGCTAAAAAAATATGTGAATGCCCTTTGTCTGCTCTAGGCTTAAATATAGGAAAGCTGGGCCCAGTGACTACAATAAGTCTGTATACACTATATTAAGCCACTGTCTTTTTATTTTTATTTTCTGTGTCTTCGAGTCAATGCTGACTCCTTGTGACGTAGCAGCTCCTGGTTTTCTTGGCAGTGTGACCAGAAGTAGATTGTCAGGCCTTTCTTCTGAGGCAATGGCAATCTACCAAGGAGTGCTAGTGGAATTGAACTGTGGTCTCTTTGTTACCAAGCCAGTACTCTAACCATTAGGCTACTCCTCCATGCCATTGTAATTTGGCATTGGGAATGTTTTTGGTGTGTGCATTAAACTGTGCCTTGGCTTCTGTGTAAGAATGCTAGTTTGATTGTGGTAGATGACACTGGTAATTTTTTTTGAATTTTTTTTTACTGGTAATCTAATACTATTTATTTTACTTTTAGCCACCTCAAATGGGAACTCTCCCCATAATGACACAACCAACATTAATATACAGCCAGCCTGTAATGAGACCACCAAATCCATTTGGCCCTGTATCAGGTGCACAGGTAAACAGCAGCACATACTCATATATTTTACTTTTTTGTTCATTTCTAGTTAATCTACTGCTTAAAAAATTTGCAGTCACAAATATATACTTCCACCAAAGCAAGTATCAATTTATTTAACTTTTGTTGATCTAATATGTTAACATTCACAGCAGGATCATAGTTAGTGCATTATCATATATTAATAGCATTCCACTTTCAGTTAAATGAAGGTCAGATAGGGTATATCTTAAAACTACAGTAGGGTAGATATTCTTTGAGCATACAGAGATAAATTGTTTGCTAGAGAACATTTTTACAGAGGCCTTCTAGTTAGGAGCCAAGAGAACTGTGAAATTGTTTAGATAGGTGTTAAAGCAATGTGGCAGTCAAAGGGTCAACTTGAACGTCTCCCTCTGTTAAACCAAGGGCAGTGTGAATCGTCAAGGAAATTAAGAGATTGCTTTAGTAACACATATATAAGTAGATCATCCGGAGCTCAGTGATTTTCAAAACCTTGAGGAAAGGGGAATTCTGTGGGTTTAAGCTGACAAAATCTGTGTGTTAAAATTCTGTCTTTTATAAAGTCAGAGAATAGTGTAAGAGGAAAACTTGGTGTTTATTCTCCCCCCTCCTAGTTCTCACCCACTCCACGTATAGTCTGATTTATAGGCCCTTAAACCATTTAAGGGGAAAGGACAGGGATCTCATTCACTTTCAGGTTTAATTGGTTATTTTCGTCAGCAAGTTATTAGGCCTCTTGTTCATTGTAAAAAAAACTCAGTTCATTGTAAACCGCTTTGACTTGTAGAAAAGTGGTATACCAAAATTTGTTAAATAAATAAATAGGTTCTTGCAGCTCATCTTGAGATCAATATTAATCAAAGTCCATAAAACTTATTAGGTATATTTGTATTGGTTCAAGTATCCCTATTCCCCTAGCAACTTTAAGTAACTAAACAAATCGTTAAAACTAAGGTGCAGACAGCAATTCAGCAGCGAGATGGGGGCTATCCAGTCTTTTCCATGGAGTGTCACATGTATTAATAGCTCCCAGTTGGTGAGAGGTTTTACATATGTGTTAGATGCAAAGAACTCCTTGCTCTCAAGAAACAAGTCGATCTCTCGAGGCTGGAATAGCAGACTTGGAGGAGCTGAGACAAAGAGGGTATATAGATGAGACCTTCATGGACATAGTAGAGAAGTCCCACTTTCAGTCTGGCAGCCTCTCTGTTGCCATGGAGATCACATGAAAGGAGAGCATCACCTTGGTGTGGCAGGAAGTGATCCTCTAGCTAGGGATCTGTCCTCTAGGTGATGTAATACTGTCTTGCACTGAGGAGGTGTCTTCAGGACTATGCACCCATGAGGGAAGTGTTAGGACAGTCATTATATGTGGTGATTCAATCATTAAGCATGTACATAGCTGGGTGGCTGGTGGATGTGAGGATCGCCTGGTAACTTGCCCACCTGGTACAAAGGTGGCAGACCTCAGACACCCCCTAGATAAGGTTTTAGATAATGTTGGAGAGGAGCCTGATATATGTTAGGAAAGTGTTGGCGTGGAGGTTATGGAAGCCAAATTTAGGCAGAATGTTAATTTTTTATTTATAATTCTTTTCATTAAATCAGCAACATAACAATTGCTTTACAGAAATAAAGCCATCAGAGAGAAAAGAATAAACTTCTGAACAGGAGAAATAATCCTACTGGCAATTAGTCCACAAAGAGGGAGCACATTACATCACCAGAGTCAGGTTTAAAAAAAATGAAAAAACGTAAAATACATAGAAAATTAAAGTGCATTCATTCTCCTCTTTATTGACATCGCGTCAGTATTTGATAGCTTTAGCCATGACACCCTCATCTCGAGATTAGCACAAATAGGATTAGGAGGCACAGTATTGCACTGGTTCAAATCATACATATCAAACTGTAAACTTTGCATCCAAATAGGCCAAAACTCATCAGACATTCCCCCAAGAACAAGGAATACCCCAACATTCCGTTGTCTCAGCCCTCCTTTTCAATCTATACCCGCAACCAATTACTAAGATCTTCAGAAAATTCAACATTGGGTATTATATCTATGCGAAATGCATTATGCTGTCTCTCCCCATAGATATAAACAGCCCTTCCTATCACAATCTATCAGACTGCATTATTGAAACGGAATCGAGTCCAACAACCTTTATATTGGCTACAAGAAACCGGAAGCCCTATACATATCAAGAAATCAAAACCCTACCCCCTTTCAAACCATCAAGATTAATAATATTGTACTCTGTTAAGCAAGAGGTGAAATACCTCGGCATAATACTAGATCAATCCCTCAGCATGCTCCCACATATAAAACAAACAGTAAGGACTATCTTCTTCAAACTGAAAACTGTTCAACATCTTAGACCCCCTACTAGACATCAACAATTTCAAATCAGTAGTCCAGGCCCTTATCACCCCACATTTTGACTACTGTAATAGTCTGTTACAGGGGCTACCAATCAAAAACATAAACTTACTACAGAGAGCACAAAATATCGTTGCTAGAATTGTCTGTAAGACCCGCCTAACTGATCATATAACCCCCCCCCCCCTCCACAATCTTATATGAGCTCCACTGGCTCCCAGTTTTAAGCCAAATAAAACATAAGTTACTAGCAGTAACTTTCAAACTTATCAATAACATCTCCCCCTCTTTCTTATCAACCCTCATTCATACTCAACCAGATACCAGATCCTGCAGGCAAAATGCTATCCACTCGCTTGTAACCCCCCACTCTATCCGCAAGACAAAACAGACCATGAACTTCAGAGCCTTCACATATCTTGCCCCGTCTCTGGAACTCCCGCCCACTTCTGCTACGATCGATCAAAGACCTCCAAACATTTAGGAGAGAACTCAAAACTTACCTCTTTCTTGCACACTATGAAAACACAAACATAGACCCCCCCCCCTCACAAGCTACATCACAACATACCTCCTGAGAGACACGCACATTCCACACCCTCAAACTCAAAGAAAATCATCATAATCAGAGATTATGTACATAGTTTATTAGCTTCTTGTTTTAAGCAAAATGTAAATTGTTAACTGTAATTACAAAGTTTAATGTGTAAAATGTTATACCACCGTTCTGTATAAAATGTTCTGTTCTGTTTGTAAAACCGCTCCTGATCTTTGGAAGGGGCGGTATAGAAGAATCTAATAAATAAATAAAATAAAGTGGAATAGCGCGAACACTGCCACAATCCATAACTCTAAACAGGATGCACTGACCTACTAAGTAAGAGGAATAAACAGCATAACCATCGTTTTAGAAGAAATAAATGCTGTCAAATGAGCAGAGTGGTAAAAGATATACCTATTGATTTGATACACAACCAAAACTTTACAGGGATATCTCAGGTAAGTTGCACCTAAGTGCAAAACCTGAGCTCTTAGCAATAGGAATTGCTTTTGCATCACCTGAGTGATCCTAGACCCATCAGGAAACATTCTTATTTTGCAATGCACATCCTTTATTTTATTTATTTATTTTTATTTATTTATTTTATTTAACAATCATTTATATCCCGCATCTTCCAGAGTTCAGATGCGGTTTACAATTGAACAACAGTCAACAAAGCAAGGGCTTGTTTTACATGGAACAATTTTTGACAGTAAACAATGTAATAGTTAAATAGTTAAATACGTAACAAAACGGTGAATGGTTAAATGCATTAACAGAACAATGTAATGGTTAAATACATAACAGATCAAGAACAATTTAAGAACTATGTACAGATACAGGTTTGTAGGTTCCTTAGATTTAAATCATGGTTATTTACAAGTGGGTGTAAATCTATTAAGTTATGAGGTTTGGCTTTGCTCAGTTGGGTGTAATTTAGCCTTTCTCTGGGATGATTAATGGATTATCTATGTTGTTGTAGTGCATGGCAAAGAGGTAGGTTTTCAGTTTTTTGCGGAATTCTATAATTTCTGTTGTAGATCTTAGGTCCTCTGGGATGGAGTTCCAAATGAGGGGGGCTGCATGTGAGAAAGCTCTGTTATTAGTTAGTTTGGTTGCTTTTATAAAATCATTTGGAGTCCTTAATTTATTTGAGTGTCCTTTTCTGTGGGTGACTTTTTGAGATTCCTTGTTTATAAGATTGCTTAATGGGATTGGAGCCATTCCATTGAGAGCTTTAAATGTGGTTATTGTGGCCTTATATATTATCCTGCTTTGAATTGGGAGCCAATGCAGGGTTGCTATTATTGGAGTAATATGCTGGAATGAGTGTGCTTTCATTACAATTCTAGCTGCTGCGTTCTGTGCTAGTTGTATTCTTTTAATGTTTTGTTTCGTTATACCTAAGAGAATTAGGTTGGAAAAATCAAAGTGAGGGGTTATGGTTGCCTGTATTATGTTAATGAAATCTTGTAAGTGAACTAAAGGGCGTAGTTGCTTGAGTATTTTGAGTTTGAAGTAGATTTTCCTTGACTTTAAGAAATATTTTTAACAGCCATTCCCGATCAGAGTCCAGTGCCAATTGCACCATTAAGGTGGAAAACTGAGGAGCTTCTTCCATCGACTGTTCAAAATCTGTAACATTCATCAAAGCTGGCTCCTTGATTTGACCCATCTGACTTAGTCGTAATTTTACATTGAGGAATATAATTTTTTTTATATTGGTGACACGGAAGCTTCCAGTATTAAATAAGTTCAATAAGGTATTTCTTGGATAAGTCATAAAGAGAAGCAGTCTTCAGCCTGGGAAAGTTAAGCAAACAAAGATTTATATGCCCATCAGCATTTTTTAAATTCTCGATTCTAGATAGTAAAACCAAATTATCCTTCATTAATGCAGCATTATCAGTCTCCAAAACCTTTAACCTTCCCTTCCTGACCAGTAAATTTCCCTTACATCTCTTTTAAATCAGACTGTTATTGAGATACCCGAGCCGAGAACAAAACAGTCTGTTGTGACAGTCTGTGAAATAAAGTTAAGGGACTTAACGTAATCCCTGAATCGCCTCACAGGGATCCAAAAGTCAGAGATACTGGATATACTGACTCTCCACCAAGAGGAATGGACGCCACCTGATTTTCACTTACTGCCCCCAACAATGTTCCAAATAACAGTGGACACCTTTGCTCCTCACCAATGAGGTCTTCCACAGGTTGTAATATGCCAGAGAGAGCGCTCTCCCCACTGCTGCTCAGCGTTTCCCTTGCTACGCTGGATTCTGCTTCTGGAGCAGTGGCACCAGTGGTCATATTATCGAGACAGGTGGGATCTTCTGGCAGCACACCTAGGCACTGGAGGTTCCAGCAGCATCTTACCCCTGGGAGATAGTGATATATCCTCCAGTGAGTCCGAGGACATCTCCGCTTGCCTTTCAGCTCCAGCGAGGCACCACCAGGGGTGACTGGAAGGGCAGCCCCAAGAAACATAGAAACACAGAAAAAGATCACATGGCCTATCTAGTCTGCCCTTCTATATCAACCACTACAACAGTCCCCTTTTTTCCTTTAGAGATCCTCTTTGTTTGTCACATTCTTTTTTGAATTCAGATACTGTCTTCATCTCTACCACCTCCACTGGGAGACTATTCCATGCATGTATCACTCTTTCCATAAAGAAATATTTCCGTATATTACTCCTGAGTCTATCCCCTTTCACCCTCATCCTATGTCCCCTCGTAGCAGAGCTTACTTTCCATCAAAAGAGGCTTTCCTCCTATGCATTTATGCCACGGAGATATTTAAACATCTCAATCATATCTCTTCTATCCTGCCTTTCCTCTGAAGTATACATATTAAGATCCTTAAGTCTGTCCTCATATGCTTTATAATGAAGGCCACTAACCATTTTAGTAGCCACCCTCTGTACTGACTCCAACCTGTTTATATCATTTTGAAGGTGTGGTCTCCAGAATTGCACACAATACTCCAAATGAGGTCGCACCAAAGACTTATACAGAGGCACTATCACCTCCTTTCTTCTGCTGGTCATTCTTCTCCCTATGCACCCAAGCATCCTTCTAGCTTTCACCATTGCCTTTTCTACCTGTTTAGCTACTTTAAGATCATCAGACAAAATCACACCTAGATCCTGCTCTTCTTTTGTGGACAGAGGTACTTCACCTCCTATACTAATATTACTCCCTTGGATTGGTGCAGCCCAAATGCATGACTTTGCATTTTTTAACATTAAATCTCAGCTACCAAACTCTAGACTATTCTTCAAGCTTAGCGAGATCTCTCCTCATGTTATCTACACTTTCCTGGGTGTCTACCCTATTGCAGATTTAGGTATCTGCAAAGAGGCAAACCTTACCCAACAGCCTTTCCGCAATATCACTAACAAAAGAGGTGATGGAGGATTGTGCCAGCAACAATGTCACTCCAACACCTGGGACCTTGGACTTAGTCAAGGTAACCCAGGTTTCTGCGTCCCTCTTGCCCATAGCATTCAGGGAAGATCTCCTGCAGCATGTTTGCCTCCGTCCACTATCTTGCCACATGAGGTAGAAAGTTGAAATTCAGGTCTTCAGAGTAGAGTTCTCAGAAATACTTCTCATTCCACATGCAGGGCCCAAGAGGCAATAAGGCAGGCAGAGCTCCAGAGTCTCAATGCATGGATGAGACAGTGGTGTAGGGAAGAAGGTTTTAGATTTGTTAGGAGCTGGGTAACATTCTGGGAAATAAGGGAGCTTTTCCGAAAGGATGGACTCCACCTTAACCAGGTTGGAACCAGGCTGCTGGAATTAACCTTTAAAAAGGAGAGAGAACAGCTTTTAAGCTAGATATTGAGGGAAAGCTCAAACCAAAAAGCGAAACCTAAGGACCAGGCCTACACGTAGGTGTATTATTGCAATAATTGTTTATTAAAGACCCAACTTTTTTGAATTCAGATACTGTCCTAATCTCTACCACCTCCACTGGGAGACTATTCCATGGATTCACTACTCTTTCCGAAAAGAAATATTTCCGCATATCACTCCTGAATCTATCCCCTTTCACCCTCATCCCATGTCCTATTGAAGAAATTATTACATCCATCAACGCCACTACAGCTCCAAATGATCCATGTCCAGCCTTCTGGATCAAATCACTTAAAACACAACTTAGCCCATACATATCAGCATTAGCTGACCAGTCCCTTAGATCCGGGATATTTCCAACAGCTCTCAAGCACACCTCCATCCGTCCCCTACTGAAGAACAACAAACTGGATCCGAAAAAGGAAGACTCCTATCGCCCAATTTCAAGCATTCCTCTACTAGCCAAGATTCTAGAAAAAGTCGTTCTCAGACAAATTCAACAACACATTGATTCCGAGGCCCCACTAGATCCAAACCAACATGGCTTCAGGGAAGCCCACGGAGTCGAAACCCTCCTAACTTCCCTATTGAACACACTCATTAATACAACAGACAATATCAGAAATGGAGTCGCCATGATCTTCCTAGACATAGCAGCAGCTTTTGATTCTGTTGACCACAACCAACTACTCACCAGGCTCCACGAAAAAGGAATTCAAGGAACGGCACTGAATTGGTGCAGATCTTACCTAGAAGATCGCTGGCAACAAGTACGGACTGGTGATACCACATCTCAACCTTTTCATCAGAAGCAAGGAGTTCCGCAAGGTTCCTCCCTTTCAGCCCTTCTATTTAACATCTATATGCAACCTCTCTGCAACATCTCCCGCTCTTTCGGAATATCATGTCTTATCTACGCAGATGACGTGCTCTTATTCACTCCAATTAATATATTAAAACCTGACTACACTACACTAATCACCTGCTTCAACTCGATATCAGATTGGCTACTCTCACAAAACCTCAGAATCAATTTTAAAAAAACCGAAGTCCTGATTGTCACTAGAAACAAAGACTTCTCTCCCCCACCAACTCTAAGAACACGAGATGCTGATCTACCACTCAAAACCTCAATACGTTATCTGGGTGTTATACTTGACCAGCGACTTGAATTCAAAGATCACATAAAAAATACTGTAAAAGCCATTTACTACAAAATCAGGACTCTTCGACACCTCAGACCTATGCTTGAACCATCTGACTTCCGTACAACCTTCCAGGCATTAGTCACTCCTCATTTTGACTATGCAAATATCGTTCTTCATGGCCTACCCAAGAGCACTCTAAACCCGCTTCAATTGGCCATGAATACAGCGGCCAGAGTTCTTCATGGATCCCCAAAAAGCCAACATATTACTCCCATCCTATTTGACCTCCACTGGCTCCCACTAGCTTGCAGGATTTTATACAAAGCTCTCATCCTGACCTTCAAAGCATTCCACCATATCTCATCATCCTCCTTATCTGATCTCCTCCATCACACACAGAACACCAGATCTAGACGTTCTGTAACAGAGAACATGCTAACAGTCCCAAAGGACAGCAAAAAACTCACTCAAACAACCACTTTAAGAGCATTCTCTTCCTTCGCCCCTAGATGCTGGAACACGCTTCCACCTAGTATTAGATCACAAAAAGACCTGTCCCAGTTCAGAAAATCCATAAAAACACATCTCTTCCTACAACACTTCTCACAATATACTGACCCCCCTCACACACAGACCATTGATCACGGCTAGTCAAATAAGCTCCCGAAACCTTACCACTTGATCTAGACCAAGCCTCACAAACCCTACCTTTAGAGCTCGAGCATTTAAGAACCTATTGTAAATAATTGAAAATATCTGTTAATTGTTAATCCCTGTTATCCATGTTTTTATTCCCTGTTCTCTGTAAACTTAACATTTGTTTTATGTTTAAGTACAAAATTTGTTAAAATGTAAACCGCGCTGATATCAAAAGTGCGGTATATAAAAGCTGTTTAAATAAATAAATAAATAAATAAATAAATGTCCCTTCGTAGCAGAACTTGCTTTCAGTCGAAAGAGGCTCTCCCCCTGTGTATTTATGTCACAGAGGTATTTAAATGTCTCAATCATATCACCTCTATTCTGCCTTTCCTCTAAGGTGTACATCTTAAGATCCTTAAGTCTGTCCTCATATGCTTTATAATGAAGACCACTAATCATTTTAGTAGCCACCCTCTGTACTGACTCCATCTTGTTTATATCCTAAGTCATTAAACACACGAGGATTGTGAAAAATTGCAAGAAGATCATGAGAAATTGGGAGACTGGGTATCCAAATTGCAGATGAAATTTAATGTGGACAAGTGCAAAGTTATGCATTTATGGAAGAAGAACCCAAATTAACTACATGATGCAATTTTCCACATTAGGAATCATCACTCAGGAAACTGATTTAGGTATCATTATAGATAATATGTTGAAACATTTGGCCCAGTGTACAGCTGCGACCAAGAAAGCAAATGGGAATCATAAGGAAAGGAATGGAGAATAAAACCAAGCCCCGCCCTATAGTCTGATGCTGAGGACTCCCAGTATCCACCCTGCTATTCTAAGATGCCACCTGACGCCAGAGGTGGTGTCGAGGAGGAGGGGAGGTCCTTAAATATTAGCACAGTGCAGCGTTTTCACCTACTGTGCTTTAAGCCTTAGGAGACCTCAATATCTATTATGAGAACCTAGTAAGGTCCCGGGACAAAGCCATTTGTACTTTTCTGAAAGATTGTGATCTTCTACAGTCTATTCATTTTCTGACTCACCAAGCTGGGCACACACTTGACCTTATTCTTACACATCGGGATACATCTATCATCCCAACCTGACTTCACTTTACCACTCTGACATGGACTGATCATTTTCCATGCACAAGCAGGAAATAACTCCTCACCGATGGAGCCCTGTGTGGGAACATGCCCCAGCTTTTACTAGAAGTTTTTGGGAGGCTCAATCACGCATGCGTACCTGCTTTCACGCCTGCTGTGCCCTATCTTCTCAAGTCTTTTTCCGTGGAGCCCTCTAGGACGTGTTCTTGCACTGTCAGAAAAAAGGTTTTCGCTCTTGCCCCCCTTGGGGTGTCTTTTTCATTCTAATTTTGTCGCCTGTCATTGGTAGCACCAGCCCAAGTGCTATCGCTTTCATTTTTTGAACTTTTACCCTTTTTATCTTAAATTTATTTTTCCCGTGGCTGGCACCATAAAACTGTTCGACCTCTCTACCGCTGTGTTCCCGGACATGTCCTAGAAGCCAGTAAGTGGGTTTAAAGAGTGCATCAAGTGTGCCCGGACCATCTCAGTCATGGACTGGCACAACTGGTGTCTTCAATGCCTGGGCCTCAGTCACCAGCCTGCCTCTTGTAACCTGTGCTTGCAAATGACAAGAAGGTCCCGAAGGTCAGGAGAAGCAGTGGGAAAATCCCTCTTTGGGCTTGACTGATTCTGCAACTTTGACGCCGGCATCAACCTCAGTGTCCTCCGGTACCGTGGAGGTATCTGCATCAAGAGGGGCCCAAGCAAACTCGGAACCAAGGCACAGTGCCATGGAGCGAAGGATCTCCATCAACCTTCGTCTAGAATCTACTTCGTCAACCCCATCAACGTTGAAGGGAGCATCCGCGCACTAGTTCAAGGCCCACCGACATTGGAGCCCTTCCCGACATGATGTAGAGAGTGATGGCTGGGAGCATCCCGCTTAAGGTACCTCCAAGAGAGGACTCGTTATCCAAGATACTGGAGGGACACCGGGAATCTCCCAATGCCCCCACCATCGTGGATTCCCGTACAGGGATATCTGAGCTGGTGGCTGACATAATTCTGGCCCTGATGCCTTCGGGGATGACAATCTTGACGGAATGCCTTCAAGCCCTCGAGGCCCACATGGTGACGATATTGGCCACACAACTGGCTGGCCCCTTAGTGCCTAGGGCATCATCACCGCAGGCAGTGCAGCTGATCCGCGAGACCCATGCACTGCCCACCGATGCAAGTGTATTGGGCCGGCGATCGGAATCGACCCCAGTTCTTATGGCCATCTCCTTGTCGAGCATCTCAGTGTCCGATGCCCTGAGGAGGCCATGGAAGCACTCAATGCATCATCAATCTCGGAGGCACTCTTCCTCTGCGTGCAGCCGGAATCTATGCCAGGAAGAGGCCTGATGCTACTTTGACATCATCTCTGAGTCTGAGTCCAATGGCTGGGATACCAAGGCATTGGAAGTGTCCAGGAACAGATCTCCAAAACTTCCCTCAGACCCATCTCCTCCTCACAAGCAGTGGAAGTCTTCCCTAGAGGACATGTCCTTCCAGGACTTTGTGTGAGATATGGCCAAGGTCATTCCCTTCTCCCTGGAGTCATAGGACAAGTCCAGGGTAGAGGAGCTGGAGATCCTCTAATATCCTTCCCTGGTGTTCATTGGCAAGTGCCTCAACACTCAGCGGGCAACAGCCTTCCTTCCCCAGGACAGGGCAGACTGCCTCAACGCCGTGACACAGTATTGGCCTGAAAGATGCTCCATCTCCTCAGCCATATAGTCTTGACTGTTCATCTTGTCCCCGATGCCCAACTGCACATGCAGGTAGCGCAGTGGTGCCTTCGAGCTCAGTGGTCTCAGGCCACAGGTCATCTCCGAGACATCATCTTGGTCACTCCTCAACTGACCGAGTCCCTTGACTGGTGGCGGGACACCCAGAACCTGCTTCGAGGCATGCTGTTCCAGACTCCACAACATGACGTGGTTTTGACCTTGGATGCCTTCCTCATGGGCTGGAGAGCCCATTACGGCAAGCTCCGCATGCAGGGGATTTGGCCCCTGGAGGAATCCCGACAGCCTATCAGTCTTTTTGAAAGCCGGGCGTTCAGGCACCACATTCACCACCATGCGGTGCTCGTTCAGATGGCCAACCAGGTGGCAATGTTCTTTATGAACAAGCAAGGGGGCACCGGCTCTTACAGCCTCTGCCTGGAGGTGGTAGCCCTATGATCCTTCATGGTTCGCCAGGGCATAGCACTTTGGGCCACCTATATCCTGGGCTAGGACAACATCCTGACAGACAGGCTAAGCTGGCTCCTCCAGCTGCACGAGTGGCACCTCTGCCGGCAGAAGAAACAGTGACTTTTCTAGTGTTGGGGGACTCCGGACCTAGACCTCTTCACCAGCCCAGCGAATTTGCAGCTCCCACAGTTCTGTGGCCCAGTTCCCCACCCGAACAGGGAAGCCGCCAATGCCTTCCTCCTATCGTGGGCACACGAACTCCTTATGCATTTCCCCCCACTCCACTCATAGCACGAACTCTCCTCAAAATACAGCGGGACAGGGCCTCTGTAATTTTCGTGGCCCTGCAGTAGCTTCAGCAGCCCTGGTTCCTGCTGCTGCTCTGCCTCCCATCGGAGCTTCCGGTTCTCCTCGGCAACATGCCGGGCTTGTTGACGCAGGGGGGGAGTCTGCTACTTCACCCGAACTTGAGGTCCTTATCCCTCAGCCGGGTGGCTGAGTGGATCGCTCTAGCCCCCCTTCATCTCCTGGTGGAGGTCGAGGACATAATGCTGGCCTCGCACAAGGACTTGACTAGAAAGGCTTATGCCTTTAAATGGAGTTGGTTCTCAGTGTGGTGCTCGGAGATAGAGGCCGACCCGTTCTCTTGCCCTACCCACTTGGTCCTGCAGTACCTACTCCATCTCTCATGGGGGGGGGGCTTGAAGTCCAACTCGTCAGGGTCCACCTGAGCGCTATCTCTGCTAATCACCACCCTGTCGGGGGCAGACCCTTCTCGGGTCAACCGCTGGTTTCCCGCTTCATGCTTGGGCTGCTTCTTTCCAAACCCCCATCCATCTACCTCTGGCGGAGTGGGACCTCAATGTCGTCCTCACACGGCTAACTCAGCCGCCCTTTGAGCCGTTGGCATCCTGCTGGCTTTGACACCTTTCCTGAAAGGTGGTATTTCTGGTGACCCTCACCTCAGAGTGGAGAGTCAGGGAGCTTCATGCCCTGATGGCTGACACCCCCTACTTGAGATTCTGCGGGAACCAGGTGGTTCTCTGAACACACCTCAATTTTCTCCCAAAGGTTGTCTCAGATTTCCACCTCAATCTGGAGATAATGCTGCCAGCCTTCTTCCCAAAGCCCCACGCTGACCGGGCATCGGCAGTCCTCCATACCCTTGTCTGCAGGAGGGAGCTCTCCTTCTACCTCCAACGTACGCAGATCCGAGCAGCTTTTCGTCTCCTACGACCCTGCTTGCATGGAGCTCGCTGTCACTAAGTGGACCCTTTCCATCTGGGTGGCAGACTGCATCGCCTTCGCCCACGCTCAGGCCAAACTACCCCTGGATTGCCAAGTCACGGCGCACAGTGTTCATGTGAGGGCGGCGTCTGTGGCCGGCACCTGGTCCTAGGCTAACAACTTCGCGACGCACTACTGCCTGGAGAGGGAGTCCCATCGGGACAGTGCCTTCAGCCAAGCCATACTCCGTAATTTGTTCAGAGTTTAAGCAACTCCTGCCCTCCAACCCTTCTTCTGTGGCTACCGAGAGTATGATCTTCCGGGAACCTGGGGTCCTCGGGCTGTCTTCAGTTACCAGTGACTGCTCACGGCTCGCCCTGGTCCATATGTGAGGACTGACTTCCTGCTTGTTCCTGGAGAAAGTGTAGTTACTCATCTGTAACAGGTGTTTTCCAGGGACAGCAGGAATCGGTCCTCACAGCTCTCCCACCTCCTCTTGGAGTTGCCCACTGTTCTTGGTATTTTTTTCTTTTTGCCTGAGCTATGTCATCTGACTGATCAAAATGGACCTTTGGGCGAGAAGGGGACCACGCATGCGTGGTGGCATTTTCAAAGGCTTTCTTTGAAAGCAGGGGAAATGCTCCATGCGGGCTCCGTCAGTGCCAGTGTCACCCATATGTGAGAACTGATTCCTGCTGTCCCTGGAGAACACCTGTTACAGGTGAGCAACTACACTTTCGTTGCCGGAGGGTATAGTAAAAGCTGATAGTGTAGCTGGGTTTAAAAGACGTTTATAAAAGTCCATTAACCATTATTAAAGTGGACTGGGGAAATCCACTGCTTATCCCTGGGATAAGCAGTATAGAATCTACCTTTTAGGAACCTGAGACTTGAATTAACCACTGTTGGAAATAGATACTAGATCTCATGAACCTTTGGTCTGACTCAGTATGGCATATCTTATGTACTATGTGAAAATGAGCTTTCCAAACTCTACTTTTTTGGGGGAATCAGAATTCAAATCTGTATTAGTTTTCTTTTACCAACCGAAATGTTAACAATTTACAGTAGCTTCCTATTTCATACAAAAGTTTTGCCTTGGTTAAAGGGTATATGCTAGTTATGAGCCCAGCATATATAAAATTCTATTTAAGAAGTGGTTGAATCATCATTTTCTGACACACTCACCAATGTTTTTCAGAGGTTTATTTTCTTTCATGTATATATTTAAACAACTCATTAGAAATTACAATTTGTTGATCTCAGCAGAGCTCAATTAATGTCAAAACAAGTTAATTATCTTAAATCTGGCAATGTCCTCAAAATATCATCCAAAGTAATCTTTCAGTTCAACATTCATATTAATAGAGGGTTTTGAGTTTTGAATAAAGTTATTAGCCCAGGGCATAATAAGATGACTTTTCAGAGGGATATAGCAAGATAACTAGGTATGTACTGGCATATGCAGGCCTGGTTGAAAATTGTTTCTCTAAAAGTGGTGCACTGAGCATATGTAGGGGGAGTTGGGTTGGAATGGGTCACAACATGTATATTTTCCCTGAATGAAAAGGGTGCACCGCCAGGGGCATGTTTGGGTCAGGAGACTAAAGTATGTGCGCTGAACTGAATTGTAAAGTTCATGTACATACCCTTTCCTTCCTCCTGTTCCTCCACTCACAAAAAAAGGTGCAAAGCAGGTGGAACTTTATGCCTACATAGGCAAATTTTCAAAGAAATGTGTGGATATTTTTTATTTGAAAACTGCAAGACTTGCAACCTTTGCACCTACTGAAAATTGCCCTCCATGGGGCTATTTTATAAGGGCTCGAGCATGTTGAATTGCATTTTACATGCCTAAGCAACATCTTATAAAATTGCTCAGGGGTATATGTGCATAAAAATTAGGAGCGGAGAAACTTAGCACCTTTTTATGTAATATACATGTAGGCATTCCAGGGGGGGAGGGGACGCGGGTGGAGACTACATGGATCGGTGACAAGATTGTAAATTATGTATTTATTTTATGAAATATTCACATTGACACATGCAGTGACATAGTTTTATAAGAGCACATAGGTTCACATGCTGCTTTTATAAAAACCTTACAAACGCCCAAGGGTGCCATCTTACTCAGTCTCCTTTTTTTCTGCGGAGCCCTTCAGATGCCAGTCTAGTTTTTTTCTGGAAAAAGCTGATGTTTCTGCCTGAGTTTCATACTGTCCTCCGGTACTGAACCGGTTCTTCCACCACCCGACCTTGCTGTCTCGGCATAGAGTCCGGGTCCTTTTTTTGTAGTTTTTTCATCCTTGTCATCTTCGTGCCTTTTTTCCAACTGGCAGCTCGGTGGGTCTTCAACCTCACTGGGGTACTTTTTTCCCCCCATGGCTGCCAGTGGGTTTTAAAAAGTGTGATCAGTGCGTCAAAATTGTCTTTGACCGACACACATGACTGCTGCCTTTGCTGACTTGGGCCAGTCCATGATCCCACAGCATGCGGTCTCTGCAAAAAGATGTCCAACAAGGCCCTCAAGAGCTGCCAGCAGCAGCACGATAAGTTTTTCCTCAAGACTCCAGCACCTCTGAAGGCCAGGGCCTCATCTGAAGCCATGGCATCTCGGGGGGAAGGGGGGGTCTCTACGGAACCCGAGCGGTGCTGTGGTTCTTTGGAGAGGGGGCCTCCCTCGAGAGAACCCAAGAAAAGAAGAGCTCGAAGGCGGCATCCCTGGATGGACCTGACAGACTGAATGTGTCCCAAGTCAGGTCTCCTAACACACCTATCAGAGGATAACCACTCAAGAAAAGAGAAGGAAGGAGCTCATACATCAACAACTCGATCTCTCTTTCAGTGTCCAACAGACAAATTGAGATATTCATTTTGCCATGCTTTTGATCATAGCCCTCAAACTGACATCACCTCTCTTTCCCTTATTTTTTCATATTTTTATATGCTTGCTTAATTTTCATGAATATGTGTGTCCCAACACCATAAAACATATATTTGAAAAGCTTATCTTTCACCAAACGTCACTGGAAACCCTGGCATGCATGTACCCAAACACCATCTCAGACCTCAGATGTTTTCAACTTAGGTATGTTTCTTCAGGAAATTTGTTATAAAACTGATCAGACCCCCATGGGCGACTCCTCCGACCAAGTGGTGTTTGGACATATAATGCTCACGATTATTAAGCAAGCATATAAAAATATGAAAAAATAAAGGAAAGAAACGTGATGTCAGCTTGAGGGCTATGATTAAAAACATGGCAAAGTGAATATCTCAATTTGTCCATTGAGTATTGAAAGAGAGTTCGAGCTGCCAGTGTATGAGCTCATTTCTTCCTTTTTTTACCTGAGTGGTTATCCCCTGATATAGGGGTGTTAGATTTTGTTATATATATACAATTTGTTAGGCTACTTTCTTGAAGTATAATCTTTTTTGAGGAACAGAAGCATATAAAGTAATAAGCATGAAATATGTTTGAATATGTGAAGAGGGAATTACTAAATGATGGATGAAATTTTTGGTTGTATTTTTTTGTGAAGGATTGTTTAATTTTTACATTAGTGATGGTGTATTCTCCAGGAACAAGCAGGAAGTCTGTCCTCACATATGGGTGATGTAGACACCGACGTAGCCCTCGCAGAAGCATCCCCCCCAGCTTTCAAAGAAAACCTTTGGGAGATGCCACCACGCATGCGTGGTCCTCTTCCTGCCCAAAGGTGGTGCCATCTTGCTCAGTCTCCTTTTTTCCGCAGAGCCCTTCAGACGTTTGTCTGGCTTGTCCCTGGAAAAAAGTTGATTTTTCTCTCCGAGTTTTATACTTGTCTCCAGTATGGCTCCGGTGTGCTCTTCCCACCTACCTACCTCATTGCCTCGGCATCGAGTTCGGCTTATTTTTGTAGTTTTCGTTCTTTTCCTTTCCTGGCGCCTTTGCGCCTTTCTTCTCCCACTAGCTGCCCGGAGAGTCTTCGACCTCGCAGGGGTACTTTTTTCTCCCATGGTACCAGTGGCTTTAAGAAGTGTGATCGGTGCTCCAAAATTATGTCTTTGACCGACACACATGACTGCTGTCTCTGCTGTCTCGGGCCAGACCATGACCTGGCAGCCTCCGCTGTCTCAGGTCAGACCACGATCTGGCAGCCTGCAGTCTCTGCAAGAGGTTGTCCAGTAAGGCCCTCAAGAGCCGCCAGCAGCAGCACGATACATTTTTTTTGCCCGAGTCCCCGGTGCCTCCGAAGGCCAGGGCCTCGTCTGAAGCCCCGACATCTTGGGCGGAGTCTTCCGAACCCAAGCCTCGTTGTGGGTCTCAGTTATGGGGTCTCCCTCGAGGGAACCCAGGAAGCAGAAGAAACCCTCGAAGGCGGCGTCCTTGGATGGTTCCGACCGGCCGGGTGCTCCTCGGGCCAGGTCCTGGTCCCGTAGTCCGAGGCATTCATCCAAGGCGTCTGAAAAGGAGGGGCCTATGAAGGTCCCCCAGAAATATCCATCCACAGAATGGCCTTGGTCCCCAGACACTATCCTCGTTGAGGATTCCCCTTTGGGGGGAGCTGGCATCGGGCCCGAGTCCCTCTGTGCCTGCGCTGAAGGGCTGCAGAGCCCTTCTGGTCTGGAGTCCAGAATGGTGGCCCTGGAGCGCATTTTGTCTGCCTTCATGGACCAGCAGCAGACAATGTTGTCTGGCACGACCGGTTCAGCCGCCCCGACTACCGGGCCGTCGACATCCAAAACATCACCGGAGGCCGAGCCGATCCTCGAAGTCCTTAGGCCTCGAGTTGATCCTCAGCTGAGGTCGCAATCTGAGTCCCACTCGATAGGACTGCGATCATCCCCGGCAAGTTTTCCGGGCACTGGCCGCAGGTCATCGGGGGCTGAAACTTGCGGAGCAGCCCTCTTACGAGTCCTCGACAGACTATTTGGAGTGGACGAGGAGTCCCCTGATACCCATCATCACCGCGACGTCCCATCTGACTCTCCTGTTTCAGAGCCTCAACGGCGGTCCCCACCCAAGGATATGGGCTTCCTTGATTTTGTCAAGGACATGTCTAAGGCTCTGGCATTCCAGACCGAGTCAGAGGAGGACCCTCGAGCAGATGAATTGGAAATCCTCCAATACGAGGCCCCTTCGCAGGAATTGCTGCCAGTGCCCATTTCTCCCATCCTGGAAAGGCTGATGCTCCGAATGTGGGAGACACCGGCTTTGGTGCTGGTGGTGAGCAAACGACTTGACTCGATGTATCGAGTCTGCCGGAGCCCAGGCTTCCAAAAGTCACAGCTGCCACATAACTCCATGGTGGTGGAGTCGGCCATGCATCAGCTGAAAAGCCAGAAGACGCACTCTTCGGTGCCCCCCGGCAGGGAGGTACGCACCCTGGATACCCTCGGCAGAAAGTGCTACTAGGGCTCAATGCTCAGTGGCCGCATCCAGGCCTACCAGCTGTACATGGGCATGTACTTTGAGGGACCTGGTGAAGTAACTCTTCAGGTTCTCGGCTGGTCTCTCCAAGGAACCTTTGCAGCAGTTCAAGAACCTGGCCAAGGCAGTCTGTGAATGCTCCAAATTCATGTCTCGAGTGGCCTATGATGGGTTTGAGTCGGCAGCTCGAATAGCGGCGGCTGGTATCGGTGCATGCCTTCAAGCTTGGCTACAGTCATCCGACCTCAAGCAGTGGGTTCAGGACAAATTGGTCGATGTCCCATGCCAAGAAGGGAACCTTTTTGGCAAACCCATGACAGACAAGACTGCCGAGCTGGAGACCAAGTTCATGACGAGGACCAGGTTCACTAAAAAGACCTCTGCCCCTCCCCGATGGAAGGGCTTAGGCAAAATGTCCTTCTACCCATGTAAGGGAGCTGCTTAGAAGAAACTACCCACCTTATCAGGCCTCCCCAGCTCCCCAACTGGGTCAGCAGGCCAAGGGACATGGACATGGCCCACATAAGCAGAATGCTCCAAAACCCCATGATCAGCAACCCACAGGAGAATGTCTGGCCCTCTATGTCCAGAGGTGGGTGACTATCACCACTGATTCCTGGGCATTGAGGGTAGTCGGAGAGGGTTACCTCGTCCACCTGACTTAGACACCTCCCCCTTATTTCCCGGGAGAGTCCATCAGGTCTCCCCTCCACCGGGACCACCTTCTGAAGGAGTTGTCAGGTCTTCTTGAGGAGAAAGTGGTGGAACCGGTGCCCCACCACCTCAAGGGTAAGGGGTTCTACTCCAGGTACTTCCTCGTGCCAAAAAGAAGAGGGGGGGCCTAAGGCCCATCCTTGACATGTACAACCTCAACAAATTCCTGGTGAGGGAGAAGTTCAAAATGCTCTCCCTTGGAACATTGCTGCCATACCTCCAGCAGAGAGACTGGCTGTGCTCCTTAGACCTCAAGGATTCTTATACCCACATCCTCATCCACCCCAACCACAAGCAGTACCTGCAGTTCATAGTGGGGGGGCAGGTACTTTCAATACAGGGTGCTCCCCTTTGGCCTAGGCTCGGCCCCAAGAGTTTTCACAAAATACCTGGCAGTTGTGGCCGTCTTCATCTTTCCCTACCTGGACGACTGTCTCATAAAGGGAGGTACGGCCTCAGAGGTGCAGCAGGCCACCGCATGCACCATCCAGGTTCTGCAACATTTGGGCTTTGTCATAAACTACCCCAAGTCTACCCTCCTCCCGACACATTGTCTGGAGTTCATTGGGGCAAGGAGCAACACTCTCCAGTCAAAGGCTTTCTTGCCCAGGGACCGATCCATTCATCTCAGGACTCTGGCTCAGGACATACAGTACTGTCCCTCAGTGCCCGCTCGGCTTCTCCTGCGCCTCCTCGGGCACATGGCGTCCACGGTCCATGCCACCCCAGACGCTCGCCTCCACATGAGGGCGGTGCAGTGATGTCTTCGGGACCAGTGGTCTCAAGCCACGGGCCGCCTCCGAGACAGAGTTTCTGTTGCCCACCACTTGGCGGATTCCTTGGTCTGGTGGCAGTCACCCCAGCATCTCAAGGCGGGCATGCTTTTTCAGGCCCCAACCCCCTCAAGGATCCTCACCAGGGACACCTCCCTGCTTGGTTTGGGAGCCCACTGCAGAGAGCTGTGCACCCAGGGCAGCAGGTCACCGGATGAGAGCACCCAGCATATCAACCTTGTGGAGCTACGGGCCATATATCTAGCCCTGAGGGTCTTTTGTCACCACCTGTATCACCAGCCGGTGGTAGTCGAGACAATCAGGTGGCGATGTTCTGCGTGAACAAACGAGGGGGCACAGTGTCTCGTACCCTTTGTCAGGAGGCCCTGGTCCTCCACTTATATGCAGTCCAACAGGATATCCTCCTGTGGGCAGTGTACCTGCCAGGCCAGCAGAGTTCTCCAGCCGTACGAATGGCAGCTGGACCCCAAGGTAGCCAGTCAGCTTTTCCGGCTCTTGGGGGAACCCATGATGGACTTGTTCACCAGCCCAGACAACTTTCAGTTGCCCTGCTTCTGTTCCCAACAGGCCCACTCCTCTAGGGTGGCAGCGGACGTGTTTCTGGTCTCATGGTCGGAAGGCCTCATGTACGCCTTCCCTCTCACACCGCTGATCACCAAGACCTTGTTCAGGACCCTCCGCGACAGGGCCTCACTCATTTTGATAACTCCTCAGTGGCTCAGGCAACCGTAGTTCCCGCTAATTCTACATTTGACGGTGGAGACCCCCATCCCCTTGGGGACCTCCCCGAGCCTCCTGTCTCAGGAGGGGGGCTCTCTCCACCCCAACCCGGGGGTCCCTTTCGCTGACAGCCTGGCTGCTGAGAGGGTGACTAGCCGCTTTCAACCTCCTGGTTGAGGTGGAAGACATTCTGCTGGCCTCTCGTAAGGCCTTTACTAGGAAGGCTTACCCTCAAATGGTGCAGGTTCTCTGTTTGGTGCGCCAAACATGGGGCTGACCCTTTCTCCTGCCCGGTGGCTCTTGTGGTACAGTACCTTCTCCACTTCTCTGTCTGGGCTCAAATCTAACTCCGTGCATGTACACTTTAGTGCCCTGGCGGCGCACCATCATCCGGTGGATGGTAAGTCCCTCTCAGTCCATCTCTTGGTGACTGTTATCGAAGCCCCCATTTTGCCATCCGGCAACTGAATGGAACCTCAGTGTAGTGCTGGGGCAGCTCACTCACCCACCCTTCGAACCTCTGGCTACTTGCTATCTCCGCTACCTCTCTTGGAAGGTGGCTTTCCTGGTTGGGCTTACCTCCACTCGCAGAGTCAGCGAGCTTCAGGCCCTCATGGCAGAGGTGCCCTATAATAGGTTCTATAAGAACAGAGTGGTGCTCCGCATGCACCCCAAATTCCTGCCAAAGGTAGTGTCTCCCTTCCATTTCAACCAGGACGTGGTGCTCCCTACCTTCTTCCCAAGATCTCACTCCAGCCGGGCTAATACGGTCCTTCACACCTTGGACTTTAAGAGGGCTTTTTCCTTTATTATCCAGTGCACTCAGGGACACTGCAAGGCTTCACAGCTTTTCATCTCCTACGACCCCAGTAGGTTGGGGGAGGCGATGACCAAGTGTACGCTGTCTACATGGGTGGCGGACTGTATCGCCCTTGCTTACTAGCAGGCAAGGCTCCCGCTGGAAGGCTGCGTCACAGCACACCGTGTCAGGGCCATGGCAGCTTCAGTGGCAAACTTGGGCTCCGTCCCAAAGATGGACGGAGCGCAAAAAGGGTGTATAAAATAATTCAAGACCCACATGAAATGTATGGGTGGAAATGTCTTAGTGCTAAAAGGGTTATCTCCTATCGGTCATAGTATGTAATGGACTATTTTCAAGCATATCAGAAAATATACTGCCTCGTGTCTAAAAAAAAAAAAAAAACCCCAAAAAAACCCCATGCCACCTCAATCTGCTAAATCATAGATTAAAAATGTCATGATGCCGAGGGACTTTTGCAAAGACAACAGAGGAACTAAAGTCGATAAATGTTATATGTGAAAATGATTGAAATATCAGAGCATACCTGCCGTGTCAGCGGCCACATGTATTCCAAAGTGAAACCCCCAGCAATAGTGAAGACTGGCTTTAAAAGAAAAATTCCCGCCAGGGAGAGAAAGTTCAAAGCTCATAAATGATAATTAAAAGAATGTTAAAATGTATAATACTTAAAATACGGCATTGCAGACATCATAAAAAAACATATAGAGGACAACAGATACTTAAAACAGGGGTGTTTTTTAGTGTAAGAGTGATCAACCTATACTGTTAATTGTAGTCTGCATGTAGGGAGGGCCCGATCAAATTAAAACAATTTAAAAACGATAATGGTTCCTTAAAAAGAATCCATAAAAATATTATAAAATGAATGTAGAGAAAAATGTTTATCACAATGGGTAAAAAGTTACACAATGCCCAATGCATTTATTTAAACGGAACGTGGGTGCAATTCAAGCACAAAATGTCAAAAAGCAAATCAGATAATCACATCATAGATATAAAGCCAGTTGTAAAATTGTACGTGCTCCAAATTCTCTGCCCCTAAAAACCTGTCGTATGTATATACACATGTACTTCCTTAAACACTTCACCCAGCTGACGGACCTGTCAAGTACAGACTGGAGTGCATACCGGAATATATCAGAGCTGACACATTATATTTGACAATATCAAAGTGGAATATGTGAAATTGTGGTCTCTCTCCCTTTTTTTTATTAAAAAAAATTATATAATATAGCATGGACAATATAATAATCTCTAGGAAACAAACCAAATTGTGTCCTTGCAGAGGAACGATTCTCAGAAATGCCAAATCAAATCAACAAAATAAACCAGAGAATAAATATAATGGGTAAAAACAACATTGAAGACGATAGACAAAAACACATGGGTAAAAAGTGAAAACAATAATAGCTAAGTGCTTATGAAGAAATCCATATGGCTTATGTAAGCGAGATATGTGTATAAGCATAAAATTGATAAAAAGGTGGAGAGGTACATCATTGTGTCAGGACTTATGTAAAAATAAATTAAAAATAAAACAAATACAGTAAAACAATAATAAAAACATGGTAAAAAATATGAATCATAAAAATAGGGAAGAAAGGGAGGGGGGAGAGGGTTATGGGGCGGGGGGGGGGGAGCCCTCTACTGCCTGGAGGCGGATTCCTGGCATGACAATGCCTTCAGCCAGGCTGTACTCCGGCACCTCTTTGGAAATTAGTGCAACTCCTTCCCTCTAGCCCTTCTGTCAGTCCAGGCTATCAGAGTCAATTCCTTGGTTGATGCCAGAGCCGCTTGCTGACTCTCGGAACTTTTCAATGCTGTTCTGCTGTCATTCACGATTCGCCTTTTTGGGTAGCCTTTGGTTTTTACAGGTTTCAGTAGCCTGTAGTTAGGGAGTCCCATAAGTGAGGACTGACTTCCTTCTTGGTCACGGAGAAAGCATGGTTACTCACCTGTAACAGATGTTCTCTGGGGGCAGCAGGAATCAGTCCTTACTACCCTCCCTTCTCCCTGTGAAGTTAGTTTTTCTTTTTGAACTTGGTTAAGCTATGTCAAGATACTGAGGTAAGATGGCTCCCTTGGACATGAAGGTGACCATGAATGCATGGTGGATCTCCCAAAGGCTTTATTTGAAAGCTGGGGAGAATTACCATGTGGGCACCATCAGCAGCGTCACCCATAAGTGAGGACTGATTCCTGCTGCTCCTGAAGGACACCTGTTACAGGTGAGTAACCATGCTGTCTCAACTGCAGTTGCAGCCTAAGGCCCAAGTTCCCCACTCACAGTGGAGGGAGAAAACTCCAAAAGCACAACCCTTCTCCCCACCCCAGCCAAAGCCGGGTGCAGATTTCTGATGGGGTCCTCAGAAGCATAGTCAGCTGACCATGGTCTGCCGAGGTTCCCCTGCAGGTTGGGAGGGGGTGGCTCATCCATTTAGCCCACTGGTGGCCTCTCATCACCTTAGATGCCTGGGTGCTACAGATCATCCAAAGTGGCTATCTGTTGCATTTCACCCAGCTGCTGCCTCCTTACAATCCCAGGGAGTACCCCATGGATCCTGCATACTTGGAGCCTCCTGCAGACCGAGGTCATGGCCCTGTTTGTCGACCTCACCATCGAGCCAGTTCCCCTGTTCCAGATTGGGCAGGCTTTTACGCCAGATACTTCCTGATCACCTGAAAGACTGGCGGGTTCCACCCCATTCTGGATCTGCGAAACCAGTTCTTGGTGCACGAAAAGTTCAAAATGGTCTCATTGGGGATGCTGCTCCCATTCCTCCTACAAGGTGACTGGCTATGCTCCTTGGATCTGAAGGATGCATATGCACCTTCGGTTCATGCTGGGCAGTCAACACTATCAGTACTGGCCACAGCCCCCAGAGTTTTCACAAAGTACCTGGTGGCCATAACTGCCTTCCTTCGGAACCAGAGGGAGGGTTTTGTCTTCCTGCACCTGGATGAGTAGCTTGTAAAAGGTCCCTCACTGGCCAGCATACGGCAGTCCACCAAGCTTACCATTCAGTGCTCGAAGGACTCTGCTTTGTGATCAACTATTTGAAGTCTTACCTCCAGCTGGTACAACAACTGGAGTTCATCGGGGCCCTTCTCAATACCACTCAGACGAGAGCTTTTCTGCCGGCAGACCGCCTGCAGTGCTTCATCAAGATGGTGAGCTCATTGCAGTGCCAGCACCAAACCATGGCCATTGGGCTGCTGAGAGCCCTCGGGCAAATGGTGGTCATGGTGCATGTAATGTAATTTCAGTTTGTTCAATGTAAACCGCACTGATGCAGAATAGCGCGGTATATAAGAGAATGTAAATAAAAATAAATAAAAAATGTCACCCCTCATACCTGCATCTGCATGCAGCAGGCTCAATGGGCCTTGCGAATGCAATGGCAGCAAGCCTGCAGGACAGAGTGGTGGTCACTGCGCCACTCGCACAGTCCCTGAAGTAGTGGCTGGTGCCTGAAAACTTGTATCGGGGGCCTCCCGTTCCACCCTGCAGTGCCTGCTGACTGCTGATAACGAATGCCTCCTCAAGCTCTGGGCCATTGCAAATGCTCTCCATGCCTTTCGGGCACACCTGGCGAATCATGTAGTCCCGATCCAGACAGACAATCAGGAGGCCATGGTCTAGGTCAGGGGTGGGCAAGTCCGGTCCTGGAGGGCCGCAGACTAGTCAGGTTTTCATGATGTCCCTAATGAATATTCATGATATCTGTTTGCATCCACTGCCTTCCATTGTATGGAAATAGGTCATGAATATTCATTAGGGACATCATGAAAACCTGACTGGTCTGTGGCTCTCCAGGACCGGAATTGCCCACCCCTGGTCTAGGTGAGCAGTCATGGAGGCAAGGGCTCATACCTCCTGTGTTGAGAGGCTGTTTGCCTCTGGAAGTTTGCCCTGCTCCACAACATGGATCTCAGGGCGACGTATCTGCCCAGCGAGAGCAACAGCCTAGCGGATTGCCTCAGCCGGGTTCTTCAGCCACACGAGTGGTCCCTCAAGAGGAAGGTAGTGGACCGGATCTTTCGGGATTAGGGTACTCCTGACATGGACCCCTTTGCTTTGGCACAAAATGCCCAGGTAGCTTGGTTCTGCTCCCAGAGGCCAGCCAGTGATCACCTGGCTCCGGATACCTTCCTTGTCTACTGGGGGAAAGGCCTGCTCTATGCTATCCCCTGATTCTGTTTATCGCGAAGATGCTCCTGATGTTCCAGGATGAGAGGGGATCCATGATTTTCATCACTCCTTACTGTCCTCAACTGCCATGGTTCCCGTTGCTGCTACAGCTGTCGCAGAAGGAACCTCTGTGCCTGGGCTCTAACCCAGACCTCATCTTACAGGAGGGCAGTGCTTTGTTGCATCCCAACATCTGCTCCCTGGTGCTCACAGCATGGATGCTGAGTGGGCAGCCCTCACAGATCTTGCCTCCCCGAGGGTATCACCGAGATCCTGCTAGCGTCCCACAGGGTATCAACGTGTAAAGCTTATGCATTCAAATGCCAGTGATTTGCCATCTGGCACACTGGTCGGGTGTTGGACCCCTTTGTTTGTCCTGTGGACCAGCTGTTGGAGTACCTTTTGCACCTCTCCAATTCTGGACTCAAGTCCAATTTGGTGCATGTTCACCTCAGCACGATAGGAGCATTCCATCATGGCTCAACCTCTGGTATGCCAATTTATGCAGGGCTTGCTTCTTTCAAAGCCTCCAGTTAAACCCCTATGGTTTCTTGGGATCTGAACATGGTCCTCGACCAACTCATATGGGCTCCTTTTGAGCCACTGGGCGCGTGTCTGCTGAAGCTCTTGACCTGGAAGGTCCTTTTCCTGGTGGCTGTCACGTGTGAGTGAGCTCCAGACTCTGGTTGCATATCTGCTTCCACCAGAACTGGGTGGTGCTCCACACACATCCACGTTTTCTGCCAAAGTGGTCTTGACTTTTCACCTTAGCCAATCCATTTCCTTCCAACATTCTTTCCCTGGCATCATGCGAATCCTGGTGCAGCATTGCACATGCTGGATTGTAAGCGTGCATTGACCTTCTACTTGGAGCAAAGGTGCACAGTCAGTCCTCTCAGTTGTTCATCTTCTTCGACCCCAACAGGCTGGGTGTTGCTGTTTCGAAGCGTATGCTGTATCCTCTGACTCGCCCATGCATATTCTTTGGCTGGTCTGAGCCTTGAGGGTCATGTCACGACTCACAGTGCCCATGTGATGGCTACATCAGTAGCCAGTCTCCGTTCTGTCTCTGCAGAGGAGATCTGCAGGGCTGCAACATGGTCTTAAGTCCATACCTTTGCAGCCCATTACTGTCTGGATGGGGATTCCTGATGGGACAGCAATTTTAGCCAGGCCATGCTCTGGCATCTTTTTGGGTCTTGAGAGTCAACTCCTGCCCACCATCCCTTCTGTCTGTCCAGGCTACCTGCTCAAAATTCCCTTGGTCGTTGTCAACTGTGGATACTGCATCAGATGAGTCCCTTGACAGGACTGCCTCTCTGGTCCTCCTGGCTTCCCCAGTTCTCGATGCCCAGCTGGGTTGATCTTTCTCTTCTGGTTCCGGTAGCCTGGAGCTTGGGAGTGCCATACATGAGGACTTATTTCCTGCTTGTTCATGGAGAAAGCGTAGTCACTCACCTGTAGCTGGTGTTCTCCATGAATAGCGGGAATAAGACATCACAATGCTCCTAACTCCCCAGGGAGTTTCCTTTTTTGGCTCCTGCTACGTGATCCTACTGGAGAATGAGACACCGTGGCAGGTGGGGAAGACAGGCGCACATGCACAGCATATCTCCCAAAAGCTTCCTTTGGAAGCTGGTGAGCTTTCCATGTGGGACTCCGTCAGTGACTTCACCCATACTTGAGGACTTATTCATGCTATTCACGGAGAACACCTGCTACAGCTGGAACAAACTACCTGAGTCAGAATGTGAGGCTCCTTTTCTAGCCCTATTCAAATGCAGGCTAAAAACCCACCTCTTCAAGGCTGCTTTTGGATTGTGAGGCTCCTTCCTCTCTCTTGTTCACTACTTATATGTATCTTACTATACTCTATTTTTATTTATTTATTTAACATTTCTTATATACCGCCTTTCATGATATCAAGGCGGTTTACATTGAACAAACTGAAATTACATTGAACAGGGCATTATAACTTGGAGATAACTATTTTACAGGGAACATGGGCTATGGAGGGTTAAGTGGCTTGCCCAAGACCACAAGGAGCACCTGTGGGACTAGAAACCCCAGTCCTTCCGGCCCAAGGTTGCTGTCCTCTAGTGGGATTTGAACCCCCGACCTTCCGGCCTGAAGTACCTTGCCCCAACCACTAGGCCACACCTCCACTCCAGTCCCCAGTTTTATGATGTTCTTCATCTTGTTTAGATTGTAAGCTCTAATGAGCAGGGACTGTCTTGCATGTACAGCACCGTGTACACCTTGTGCTATACAGATGATAAATTGCAGTACTAGTAGACCAGCAGATGAAAACACAGGGAAAACTAGAAAGGTGGAATCGCTACTTCTTATAAAGCTAGTGCCCATGCTGCTCGTATTCAATTATTTTTCTGTCTCCAGCAGATGGTGCAGATCTGGACTGAGGTGGTGTAGCTGAAGGAAAGTCAGTCGGGGGGGGGGGGGGGAGGGGAAGAGATGGCTCTCTCCTTCCAAGGCCAGATGGAGGTAAAAGCTTTCAGGAAAGTCCTGGGGGCTGATTTCCTTAGTTCATTTTGGGGAAACCCTATGTAGAGGGATTGATTCCTTACTGATTCCTATGTACCATGGGATGGGAGGAGGATTGTTCCCTACGTCTGGCAGGTTAGTGACTGCTGCATTATGATAGGCAAACACTATTTGTGCTGCAGGTTTGCTCCCACAGAGCTTTTGGGGTAGACCAGGTATTGGCTTGCAGTGCCCCCCCCCCCCTGAGTTACAGCAGGTGTCTTCAGGGTTTTTTGGGCACTCATCTGCACTCTGATTGATCTGGTTGCAGGCTTATTGGCCTGGTTGTGTTTTAGAAAAAGAGTAGACTGTAGCAATGTGGCAGCTAGCCTGAGCAGACAGGAATATGTACCTCATGCTAGCATTTCTGCACTACATACACATTGAGCCATCTTAACTGCTGAGTCCTCTCCTTCCCTTTCCTCTTGATTGGCCCAGCATGGGTAAGAGGTGGATGGTAGATTATCTGGGTTTAACAGATATGGAGTCTACTTCTTCAGGGAGAAAGAAATTATGCTTTTTTACTCTAAGCTACCTGACTCCTACAGTAAGTTGGATATGATATGGGTGGGAGGGGGGTTGGAACACCAGGTGACCAAAGCAGAGATAGGGCATATTACCTTGTCTGATAAATTCACCGATGAGTATAGAGGTGAGCTTGGGGAAAAACAATGGAGGGGGTTAGATTCTGGAAGTTGAATAACTCCTTATTGGAGGAGAAGGGTTGAGTAGGCGTAGGGGTTTCTCTGGGGGGGATGTGGGATGGTATGAAGGCAGTGGTATGAGGACATTTGATTGGGACAGTGGTAGGGCTAAAGAGAAGGAGAATGAATGAGGAGCTGCAGTTTTCGATTGCTGGATGGGAAAGAGCATACAGTGGGGAGAGATTCTGAGATTTTGAAGAAGCTGGAGGGGGGGGATAAAGAGAACTGGAGAGGTTAAGGGTGGCAGCAATTATACATAATTTGGAGAAGACAAAGCAACTACACTTCAAACAGGGTAATCGGTCTAGTAGGGTGTTGGCTATGCGATTGAAGGAGAGGGCTAAGAAGCATCAGGTGCTGAGTATTAGGAATGCAAATAGAGAGATGATGGTGGGGTCTGAAAGTGTGGGAGTTCTCTGCCAAGCTATATACAGGGAAGGTGGTGGAGGGGTAGTTTAAAAGCAAAGAATATTTTTCAGGATTGCCCATTGACCTGGTTGGGGGAGGATGATTTGTTTTTTAATAGAGAAAGAGAACGGAGGGGGAGCTGAGTGAGGTGATGAGCTCCTTAAAAGTGGGGAAGTCACCAGGTGTAGATGGGCTGATGGTGAAGTTTTATAGGGTCTTCAAGGATCACTTGGCGGGGCCTTTGATTCAGGTATTAAATGGAGCGGTGAGAGGAGCTCCCGGGGTCCATGCAGGTAGCGGGTATTACTTTGCTACCCAAGCCTGGGAAGTATGCAATGCCTTGAAGCTCTTGCAGGCCAATATCATTGTTTAATTTGGATGCTAAGATACTGGCGAAGATTTTGGCCTGTAGGTTGCAAAAGGTATCTGTCAAAGCTGGTGAAGAATCAGGTTGGCTTTATTCCAAAAAGGCGAGAGGGAGGACAACATCTGGAAAATGGTAACTCTACTCTGGAGGGCAAAGGGAGATGGGCGGGCAATGGTCTCTTTCTCTGTAGATGCCGAAAAGGTGTTTGATAATGGGGGATTTTGTTTGGGGTATTGAGTAAAATGGTGGGAGTTGGGGAGAACTATATCCTGTGGATTAGGGCACTGTACACAGCCCAAAAGGCACGGATATAGATTAAAGGTGGTAATCTGAGGCATTTCAGATGGGTAGGGGTGTGCGACAGGGGTATCCCTTGTCCCTTCTGCTTTTTGCTCTAGTAATTGAGCCTTTGGATGAGTAGGTTAGAATTCGGGAGGATAGAGGTGGGGGGGGGGGGTGATAATTATAAAATAGCACGTTTCACTGACTATGTTATTTCTTTTAGGGATCCTCTACATCTCTTCCTGTTATGTTCGAGCTAAAAATGTATAGTGCTGTGTCTGGTTATAAAATCTATTTGGGGAAAACTGAAGGGTTGGGGTAAATATTTCAGCTGACCTGGAAGGTAGATTGTGGGAAGCTTTTCTGTTTAAGGGGGGGGGGGAGGGTCGAACAGGTATCTTGGAATAAAATTGGGAGCAAATTTTAGTGGACTTTTTGAGCATAATTATGGTGCATTGGGATTTGGGTAGGTAGAAGGGGATGTACATTTCTTGGATAGGGCAGATGGCAGTGATCAAGATGAACGTTCTCCCCAGGATATTATTTTTTTTCATGGCCTTGCCGTCGGAGGTACCACTGTCCTTTTGGGGAAGATACAATCTTTGCTTATGAGCTTTATTTGGGAAGGAAAACTTCCAAGGGTGGTGGACTATTTTGTTTCAGGCTAGGAGGAATGGGGGGATGGTGTGTATAGGCATATTATCAGGTGGCACAAATAAAATCCCTTTTTGACTGGATGGGGAGGGGGAAGCAAGGGATTTCCATGGAGGAGGAGGAGTTGGGAAGAGGGGAGTTGGAGGGGGTTGTATAGGGGAAGAGAGGAGGGGCATTAAGGAAGGACATCACTAATCTGATGATTAGGAACACTTTAAGGGTGCAGGATGCATGTAGGGAGAAGTTGGTAGGAGGGAAGGTGGTCTCTTGGTTGGGCATAATTTATGTCAGTGAGAGGTTTCCTCCGCGGACTATATATCGTAGATTTCAGGAGTGGGCTGATAAGGAGCTGGTGCAGTTGGGGCCAGGAGGGGTGCTCAGAAGTTTTGAGAGTATAAAGGAGAAATTTAGCTTGAGGGAGGAAGATAAATGAAAATAAAAGAACCTAAGTTGTCATATGGGAGGGAAGGAGGGAGGGACATAGTGTTCAGGCTGCAGTCTAGTACTGCTAATTTTGAGGAGCTATGGGAGAAGTATGATAGCTTCAGGGATCTATTGTCTCAACTATACGAGGCAAGATCAAAAAGTATCAAGATGTAATTGTGTACCTATATAACAATATGTCGCACCACAATGCTATTAGGCATGCAGTGACCTAGTTATGTGCTGTGCATGTGCAGAGTGTAGCATGGCTGTAGCACACCGGTGCTTTTTTAAAATCATGTGATGTTTGGTATTGTGTAAAAGCAGTTAGTCAGATTTATGATGAGTGAAAAAATTGAACAGCGAATTTGCATTAAATACTGCCAGAAACTTGGAGATTCGTGCAAAGAGTCTTATGACAAGTTAAGGGAAAGTATATGGCGATGAATGCATGAGTCGTGCTAGAGTTTGACTGATTCAAACGTTTCCAAGAGGGCAGTCAAAGTGTTAACAGCGATGAACATTCTGGAAGGCCATTCATGAGCAGGAATGAAGACCGAGTTGAAGCAGTGTATGCCATAATACGCTCAAATCATTGATTGACTATCAGGGAGTTTGCAGAGGACATGGACATTAATTTTGGTTGGTATAGTCCATTCTTACTGTCAATTTGGAGAAGAGACGTGTCTGAAAAATGTATGCCAAAACTCCTGTTCCCTGACCTGAAAGAAGATAGACTGTCTGCAGCCACAGAGTTGTTGGCATGTGTTGAAAATGACTGATTTCATCAAGAAGATTATTATTGGTGATGAATCATGGTCTACGATTATGACTTAGAAACGAAGGCCCAGCCCTCACAGTGGAAGATTCCAAACTCTCCCAGACCCATGAAAGCCCATCAGGTGAGGAGCAATGTCAAGGTCATGCTCACAGTTTTCTTTGATTACCAGGGTATTGTTCATTATGAGTATGTTCCTAAAGGTCTAACCATCAATAAGGAGTACTACGTCCAAGTTCTGACTCGTGAACATAAGAAGATAAGATATGCCATACTGGGTCAGACCAAGGTCCATCAAGCCCAGTATCCTGTTTCCAACAGTGGCCAATCTAGGTCATAAGTACCTAGCAGTCTCCCCAAAAGACACAGGTTCCTCAATGCTTGTACTGGGTCAAGCAGTGATATCCTGGGTCCCTTTTAATAATGGTTTATGGACCTTTCCTCCAGGAACTTGTCCAAACCTTTTTTAAACCCAGCTACACTAGCAGCTTTTACTACATCCTCCGGTAACAAATTCCAGAGTTTGATTACATGTTGAGTGAAAAAATATTTTCTTTTATTAGTCTTAAATAGGTTACCCTGTAGCTTCATTGCATGTCCCCTAGTCTTTTTATATTCTGACGACGTAAACAATCGATCTACGTTTACCCGTTCCACTCCATTCATTAATTTATAGACCTCTATCATATCTCCCCTCAGCCATCTCTTTTCCAGGTTGAAGAGCCCCAACCTTCTTAGCCTCTCTTCATAGGAGTATCCTTCCATCCCCATTACCATTTTGGTGGCTCTTCTCTGCACCTTTTCTAATAACGCTACATCCTTTTTAAGATACGGCGACCAGAATTGCACACAATATTCAAGGTACGGTCATACCATGGAACGATACAGAGGCATTATAATATCCTTTGTTTTTTAAATTTCCATTACATTCCTTATGATACCTAGCATTTTATTTGCTCTCTTTGCCGTCACTGCACACTGGGCGGAGGGTTTCAACATTTTATCCACGATGACGCATAAATCTTTTTCCTGGGTGTTGGTTCCCAATGTGGAACTTTGCATTGTGTAACCATAGTTTGGGTTGTTCTTTCCTAGGTGCATAACTTTGCACTTGTCCATCTTAAATTTCATCTACCATTTGGATGCCCAGTCTTCCAATTTATCAAGATCCTCTTGCAATTTTCCACAATGCTCTTGGATTTCAACAACTTTAGTTTTGTGGCATCTGCAAATTTGATAACCTCACTCGTTATTCCCTTTTCCATGTCATTTATGAATATGTCAAAAAGCAGCGGACCCAGCACAGATCCCTGGGGTACTCCACTATTCACCTTTTTCCATTGGGAAACTTGGCCATTTAGCCCTACTCTCTGCTTTCTATCTTTTAACCAGTTCCTGATCCACAATAGTACACTGCCTCCTATCCCATGACTTTTTATTTTTGCCAAAAGTCTCTGATGAGGGACCTTGTCAAAGGCTTTCTGAATGTCCAGATACACTATATCAACCGACTTACCTTTGTCTACCTGTTTAGTCTACAGATTAGTAAGACGAGATCTTCCTTGTCTAAAGCCATGTTGGCTGTCTCCCATTAAGCCATGACTATCTACATGCTGAGTAATTTTGTTCTTTATAATGATTTCCATCATTTTTCCCGGTACTGACGTCAGCCTCACCGGTCTGTAGTTTCCCGGATCACCCCTGGAACCCTTTTTAAAAATTGGCGTTACATTGGCAATCCTCCAATCTTCAGGTATTACAGATGATTTTAATGATAGTTAACAGATTACTAATAGCAGGTCTGCAATCTCATATTTCAGTTCTTTCAACACCCTTGGATGTATACCATCCGGTCCAGGTGATTTTCTACTCTTTAGTTTATAGAATAGTTGTAATACATCTTCCCAGTGTATCGATATTTCTCCAGGACCAAGCAGGAAGTCAGTCCTCACATATGGGTGACATCGACGCCGATGGAGCCCTTGCAGAGCATTTCTCCAGCTTTCCATGAAAGCCTTTGGGAATGCAGGCACACATGCGCGGTTCCCTTCCCGTCTAAAGGTGCCATCTTTCCTCAGTCTCTCTTTTTTTGTGAAGCCCACCGGACGTGTGTCCTAGTCATCCCGGAAAATAGTTTGATTTTTTGGTGATCCTTCGCTATTTTTCTTCTCCGGTTCGATGCCGGTTTCCCTCCCGCCGGGTTCGGTACACCAGTATCGAGCCCGATCTTTTTTTTTTTTTTTTTTTGGTTTTTGCCCTTTGTGGCTGGCGTTTGCGCCCTTTTTTTCTTTTTCCCTGTAAGGCCGGTCCTTTGACATCGCGGGGACTCTTTTTTTCCCCGATGGCTTCCAGTGGTTTTAAAAAGTGTGATCGGTGCAAAAAGCTGATGTCTCTCACCGACACACATGACTGCTGCCTTCGGTGCCTCAGTCCTGATCACGACCCTAAGACGTGTGGACCATGTGGGAAGATGTCTTCCAAGGCACTGCGAAGTTGTCCACACCAAAAGGAAAGGCTTTATTCTGACTCGGCCTCTGGCCGGGCCCGGACCTCGTCTGAGGCCTCGACATCTCGGGAATCGGATCCTGAGCACCGTCGTCGCTCCTCGGACAGGGGGTCCCCCGACCGGGAACGCAAGAGGAAGAAGAGGCTCACGAGGGTGTCGTCAGAAGAGGTCCCTGGCTCCTCGAGGGCTAGGTCTCAGACCCCCGACCGTCGCCCCAGGCCCGTGGAACAGCAGAAGCCTTCCAAAGTTCCTCGAGTGGAGCCGGAGTCTGCTGGATACGTAAGTCCTGTAGTCCTAGTGGACTCTCCTCCCAGAGAGCCGACGTCGGGCCCGGCGCTGCTGAGTCTCCTGAGCTGGGTCTCAAGTTGACAGCCTTGGAGAGCAGACTGTCTGCCTTCATGGAACAGCAGCAGGCACTGATGGCCAGCCTGTCTGGCGCATCTGCCCCGACCACCGGGACTTCGACATCGAATTCGACCCCAGAGACCGAGCCGATACTCGAGAGACCATGAAGGCTCGAAGTCGACCTTGGTCGCGGTCTCCCTCGACCTCCCATTCGGGACCGAGGGCGTTGACGCCGGTGCCTTCGGCATCGGGGCGGATGCTCACAGGCCCCTTGAGGTCGGACCCCGATTCCTCATCGGACGAGTCCGCCTGGGAGACGGAGGACGAGGAGTCCCCCGACACCTTCAGGACTCGGTGCGTCCCATCGGACTCACCGCAGTCTGAACCCCGGAGTAGATCCCCTCCGGAGGATACCCGGTTCTCAGAGTTCGTCCGGGATATGGCCACCGCGTTGGCTATCCCTGTGGACCCCGAGGAGGAGCCTCGAGCCGAGGAGCTCGAGGCCCTGCAGTACGACTCTCCTCCGAAGGAGGCCTTTACTGTCCCGGTTCCTCCGATGCTGGAACGGCTCCTCTTCCGGATGTGGGAGGCACCGGCCTCGGTGCCGGTTTTAAGCAAGCGGGTCGATTCCGGAAGAGTCCTGGCTTTCAAAAGGCGCATTCCATGGTGGTGGAATCGACCATGCATCGCCTGAAAAGTCAGAAGATGCACTCCGCGGTGCCCCCTGGCAGGGAGGCCCGAAACCTCGATGGTTTTGGTAGAAAGTGCTTCCAGGGCTCGATGCTTGCTTGCCGTGTCCAGTCTTACCAGCTGTACATGGGCATGTACTTGCGAGACCTGGCCAAGGAGCTGGCCGGGTTCTCTGCTGGTCTCTCCAGGGAACCCTTGCAGAGGTTCAAGTCCTTGTCCTCGGGGATCCGGGAATGCTCCAAGTTTGTCCCGCGCTGCCTACGATGGCTTCGAGGCTTCGGCCCGTGTTGCGGCAGCCGGCATCACGGCTCGACGCCAGGCATGGCTCAGAACTCGAGCCATGGGTTCAGGACAAGTTGGTCGATGTCCCTTGCCGAGGTGAGAACCTTTTTGGCAAGCCCATGACCGAGAAGGCCGCACAACTTGAAACCAAGCACCTCACAAGGACAAGGCTGTCTAGAAAGACTTCTGCCCCTTCTCACAAGAAGAAGGGCTCGGGTAAGAAGCCCTTTTACCCGAGGAAGGGCACTGCCTACAAACAGTACCCACAATATCAGGCTGCCCAAGCTGCCCCTCCGGGTCAGCAAGCCAAGGGGCAGGGTAATGGGCCCCATAGGCAGAGGACCCCCAAGCCTCCGGCCCCTGCTCCCACTCAGCAGGGTGGGGCTTTTGACTCCTTAGGCATAGCCTCTCCGTCCCTGCTCTCCCAACCCTGCACAGGAGGTCGCCTCGCCCTGTTTGCCCACCAGTGGCCACTCATCACTGGAGACAGTTGGGTGTTAAGCATAGTCCACAGGAGCTATGCACTGCACTTGCAACAACTGCCTCCTCCATACTTCCCAGGGGAGCCTCCAAGGCCTCCCCTGCACACAGATCTTCTCCTTCAGGAGCTACAGGGTCTGTTGGTGGACAGGGCGATGGAGCCTCTGCCTCCCCACTTGCACGGTCGAGGGTTCTACTCTAGGTATTTCCTGGTACCCAAAGAACCAGTGGCCTTTGACCTATTCTGGATCTCCGAAACCTCAAGTTCCTGGAGAAGGAAAAGTTCAAGATGCTTACTCTTGGAACACTTCTGCCCTACCTCCAGCAGGGAGATTGGCTGTGCTCCTTAGATCTAAAGGATGCGTATACTCACATCCTCATTCATCCAGACCACAGAAAGTACCTCAGGTTCATTGTGGGAGGAAACCATTATCAGTACAGAGTACTGCCTTTTGGCCTCACCTCCGCTCCCAGGGTCTTTACCAAGTGCCTGGCAGTGGTGGCGGCCTACCTGCGAAATCAGGGAGTCTTTGTCTTCCCCTATCTGGACGACTGGCTCATAAGGGGTCAGATGTGCCAGGAGGCCCGACAAGCTACTCTCAGAACTATTGCTCTTCTTCAAAGCTTGGGGTTCGTCATAAACTTTGCAAAGTCCACTTTGCTCCCCTCCCAGAACTTGGAGTTCATAGGGGCGAGGTTGGAATCTCGGCTTGCAAAGGCATTCTTGCCAGAAGACAGAGCCCAAAGACTGATCAATTAAGCAAATCCGTTTCTCAGCAGGTCACTGGTCTCCGCCAGACTCTGCCTGAGGCTTCTAGGCCACATGACTTCGACAGTACATGTGACCCCCAATGCCAGGCTCCATATGAGGCCTGCACAGTGGTGCCTATGGACTCAGTGGTCACAGGCAGCCTCAGAGACAGGATAAGGGTGTCCAGACAATTTCTGAACTCCCTCAGCTGGTGGCTGCATCCACCCAATCTGCTGCAAGGGGTATCTTTTCAGAGTCCTGGGTTCACAGTGGTGTTGACCACGGATGCCTCCCTGCAAGACTGGGGAGCTCATTGTCTAGGCAAGTGCACCCAGGGTCTGTGGTCTCCCTGGGAAGCCGCACAGCAAATCAATCTCCTGGAACTCAGGACTATTCGGTTAGCCCTCAAGACCTTTTCTCAAACCCTGGCTTATCAGTCTGTCCTAGTTCAAACAGACAACCAGGTAGCCATGTTTTATGTGAACAAGCAGGGTGGAACTGGGTCCAGGCTCCTTTGTCAGGAGGCACAGGACCTTTGCTTGTTTGCTCTCAGACACAACATGCTCCTCAAGGCAGTGTATCTACCTGGCCAGGAGATCTACCTGGCGGACAGGTTGAGCAGGATTCTGCAGCCCCACGAGTGGCAGCTCCATCCCTTGGTAGTTCAAAAGATTTTCCTGAAATGGGGACTTCCATCCATAGACCTGTTTGCCAGTCCTCTGAACAAACAGCTGCCAAAGTTCTGCTCCAGGCGACCGCATCCTCTGCGGATAGCAGCGGATGCTTTTCTGATTCCCTGGTCTCAGGGCCTCCTGTATGTGTTTCCTCCCACGCCCTTGGTGGCCCGAACTCTGTTCAAGATTATTCAGGACAAGGCCTCAGTCCTGCTGGTGGCTCCCAGGTGGCCCAGGCAGCCTTGGTTTCCACTTCTGCTTCAGTTGGCAGTGGATCCCCCTCTGCCTCTGGGGTTGCAACCCGACCTTCTCTCTCAGGATCAGGGTACCCTTCTGCACCCCAATCTCAAAGCCCTCAATTTGATGGCATGGAGGCTGCAAGGGTAGTTTTGGCTCCCTGGGGCCTGCCTCAGGATGTTGAAGAGGTTGTCCTAGCCTCTAGGAAACAGTCCACTAGGAAAACCTATGCTCTCAAATGGAAAATATTTTCTGTGTGGTGTCAGCTACGTACAGAGGATCCTTTCTCCTGTAATGTACCAGTAGTGATTCAGTACTTACTGCACTTATCCAATCAGGGACTTAAGTCCAATTCTGTTCGGGTCCACCTCTCAGCTCTAGCTCTAGCAGCTCACCACTTGCTGGTGGAGGGACATTCTCTGTCGGTTCACCCCTTGGTGTCCCGGTTTCTCAGAGGCTTGCTTTTGCTCAAGCCTCCAATCCGTCCTCCTGCTCCTGAGTGGGAGCTGAATGTGGTCTTGCAGCAACTGACTCGCCCACCTTTTGAGCCGATGGCTATTTGTCCTCTACGCTTCCTGTCCTGGAAGACACTTTTCTTGGTAGCCCTTACCTCGGCCAGGTGGGTAAGTGAGCTTCAGGCCCTGGTCTGTGACAGGCCTTACACTCGCTTCTATGGGAACAGGGTAGTCCTTAGGACTCATCCAAAGTTCCTCCCCAAGGTTGTCTCCTCTTTCCACCTCAACCAGGAGGTGGTTCTTCCAACATTCTTCCCTAGGCCTCATGCAAGCCAGGCTGAAGCAGTTCTGCATACCCTGGACTGTAGGAGGGCCTTATCCTTCTACCTTGACCGTACGCAGGGACATAGAAGGGCTACTCAGCTCTTCATTTCTTTTGACCCTAATAATTTGGGGTTACCTGTGTCCAAGCGTACCTTGTCCATTTGGGTGGCTGACTGTATCACCTGGGCTTACAGGGCAGCTGACCTTCCTTTGCAGGGTCAGGTCACGGCCCATCGTGTCAGGGCAATGGCTGCCTCAGTGGCTTATCTCCGCTCTGTACCGTTGGTAGACATCTGCAGGGCTGCAACTTGGTCTTCAAGCCAGACTTTTGCGACCCATTACTGTCTGGAGAGGGAGTCCCTTAGGGACAGTGCTTTTGGCCAGGCAGTGCTTCGGAATCTCTTTGAGGTTTAGGCAACTCCTGCCCTCTGTTGGGCTACCGGTTGAAGTTCTGTCAGTGAAAAGCCTTTCTTTGATGCTGGGACTAGAGGGAGTTCTCTTGTTCAGCCTGGGTTCCTGGTAGCCCAGAACTAGGGAGTCACCCATATGTGAGGACTGACTTCCTGCTTGGTCCTGGAGAAAGAGTAGTTAGTCACCTGTAACAGGTGTTCTCCAGGAGCAGCAGGAATCAGTCCTCACAACCCTCCCTCCTCCCCTGGGAGTTGCAGTTGTACATAGTTCATTTTTACATTTTTGTGTGCTGTTCTTAGCTATGTCATTTGACTGAGGCAAGATGGCACCTTTAGGCGGGAAGGGAACCGCACATGTGTGCCTGCATTCCCAAAGGCTTTCATGGAAAGCTGGGGAAATGCTCCTCAAGGGCTCCATCGGCGTCGATGTCACCCATATGTGAGGACTGATTCCTGCTGCTCCTGGAGAACACCTGTTACAGGTGAGTAACTACTTTCTTTCAGTTCCTCTGCAGTATCACCTTTAAATACCACTTCAGTCATGGGTAACATCCCTACATCTTCCTCATTAAAGTCTGATACAAAGAATTCATTCAGTCTCGCTGCTATAGCCTTGTCCCCTCTTACTGCCCCTTTTACCCCTCTATCTTCTAATTGTCCAACTGATTCTCTCACAGGTTTTTTTGCTACGAATGTACTTGAAAATGTCTTTATTACGTGTTTTTGCTTCCATAGCAAGTTTCTTCTCAAATTCTCTCTTTGCCTGCCGTATCAATCCCTTGCATTTAACTTGCCAGTGCTTGTGCTGTTTCCAGTTTTCGTCATTTGGCTCTTTTTTCCATTTCATCAAAGATGCTTTTTTGGCAACAATAGCCTCTCTGACCTCACCTTTAAACCATGTTGGCAGTTTTTTGGACTTCCTTCCACTTTTCTTAAAGCGTGGAATACAGCTGGTCTGGGCTTCCAAGATAGTATTTTTCAACAACACTCAAGCTTGATGTAAGTCTTTGACCTTTGCAACTGCTCCTTTTTAGTTTTTTTCTTAACTATTTTCCTCATTTTATCATAGTCTCCCTTTTGAAAGTTAAACGGTAGTACTGTGGATTTCCTTACTATCCCTCTTCCATTAATTAAACGCGATCATGCTATGATCACTATTGCCAAGTGGCCCCAACACCCTTATCTCTTACACCAGATCTGGCATTCCACTAAAGACTAAGTCCAAAATTGCTTCCCCTCTGGTTGGTTCATGAACCAGCTGCTCCAAGAAGCAGTCATTTATTCCATCTAGAAACGTTATCTCCCTAGTATGTCCTGCTGTGACACTGACCCAGTCAATACCGGGGTAATTGAAATCACCCATTATTATTACTGTTCTGTAACTTATGAAAGATGCAGATCGTCATAAGAGGCCAGAGTTGCAGAGGAATGGTGAATGGTTGTTTCATCACAATAATGTCCCTGCTCACACATCACATCTTGTCCAGCCGTTCTTGGCCAAACACCACATGGAGCAAGTCCATCAGCCTTCATTACCTGACCTCATGCCCTATGACTTTTTCTTGTTTCCAAAATTGAAATTACCACTGAAAGGAAGGAAATTTGATGACTTGAAGACCATTAAACAAAATTCGACACAGCATAACGAACAAGGCATTTCAAAATTGTTTCCAGCAGTGACAGGAATGCTGGAGGGAAGTGTGTTTTATCAGAAGGGTACTACTTTTGTAGCAGCGAAGTGCATTCAACGAATAAAACCAGGAGTCAGTTGCAGGGTCTAAGCCAATTTATTGTGCACAGGCTCAGACAGGAGCGTGATCAAAAGAGACTGAGCCCGGAAGTACAGGAGCGAATTCCTTATATACATTTTTACAATTTTGATACAGGCAAACTTTCTATTGGTCCCAACGCCCCTTGCACCCGTCTAATCGGGGACCCTCTCTGGGCCTAGCTCCCTGTTCCCCCTTCTCAGAATATTCTAACAAAAGCACAGTCTTTAGGTATAGTTATATTTCTACTTCAAGGACAATTCTAGCTCAGAGAATGCAAGAACATTTCTATCATTAGCATAAAGGAATTATACAAACTTTTCAAAAAACAGTTTAAAGCAGTTTAAAACAGATTCTCAAACTCTGGTTCCTCTCAGCACTACTCCCAGGTGGGGGTTGGGATCTAGGCCTCGTTTACAGGCCATAGCCTACCACATTCCCCCCTTTGATTATTCTCGCCCTTAAGAGAAGAGGGTGAGAGAGAAATCACATATCGAGCTCTCCTTAAACTGATGCTTCTTGCTGGGGTATAGCCTGATACTTCCTCATGGCTAGTACCCGGGCTGCTGTCTTCCATTCAACTGTACTGTCAATGACTGAAGTTATCATACGAAAACAAAGGGGCAGCATAAATGGAAGGAGTAAACACATAGCTATCATGATTAGAACTGCAAACACAAGTCTTTAATCCTCCTAGCCCTGAAAATAGAGTTCCAAACCATCCATTTAGCTCTAGTCCATTCCAAGTCTGAACTGGTGCATATGCTAGCCTATGCATATGGTCAGCTATTTCTTCAACAGCCTGACCTTGATCATCAATCTGCAAGCAGCAGTTAGTAAGATTAAACTTTCCACACGCCCCACCTTCAGATGCTAATAAATAATCAAGTGCTAAGCGGTTCTGGTAAATGGCTGTACACATTTGGGTACTCTGGCTAAAAGAGTTAGTGCTTTACTTGTTTCATTAGTTATAATTTCTACAACAGCTTGTAAGCGTATAATACGGTTCAACATATAAACAGGAGTGCGGTATCCCCAGGTCCCATCTTGTGCCCAAGTGACTGGTCCATAATATGTGATAATTCTCTCAGGTGGCCATTCGTCACCATCCCACTTATCCCATTGACCTATCTTCAGAGTATTTCGTTTTTGTCGATTGTTGTATACGGGGAAGCCCAACCGTTCCCCTTGGGAAATGGGAATGAGGAAAAAGGAAGGTCGTATCGTACCCAAGACACACGCCCCTCCACAGTGGTTAGGGAGTTGGGCATATGCTCGGGTTCCACAAATCCAATAGAGCCCCGGAGGGGCTTCCCAGACACTGGGAGAGGTGAGATCAGTCCATATCTTGGAGAAATTGGTTAAAGGGTTGGAGGGTTCAGTAGCATTTACACCCGACCACCAGGATGTCTTTTTGGTAGTAACATTATAAAACCGTTGGCTTAGACAGACCAGCTGTCCTACTTGTATGGTGAACTGTGGTCCTGTTCGGACAAAACAGAGACGGCCAACAATAGTGTTGGCCAATACCCATTCGCTAGTGGTTCTATTCAAAGCAGTCTGGTTATATGGGATAGAGTAATTCAATTCTCGTGCCTCCCAGGGCCATTGGTCTCCCATCCTAGTTCCCCTGCAGAAGAAACAATTAGAAATGCGGAGACTAGAAGCTACAGCTAGCTCAATAAATAAATTCTGCGTAGTCTGGGGAATCTCTATCTGTGTCTGCATAGTTTCATAGAAGGTATGGTGTATTCGGAAAGGTGAAGAAATGCGGGTCTTGGTGTTAAGCTGTATGTATACATAGGTTCCAGGGTCTATTCCACTTCCCACTATTCGCAAGCCAAATCTAAATCCTTGCTTCCACTGGCTAGGGTCAAGCACCAGGAGCCTTAAGGGGTTACAAGTACCTTTCTGACAATGACGGGGTTCTAGCAGTGGTAGTCTCTCTAAATTGACTCTGTGATTATCTCTGTCTCGCCCCTGAGGCCCATTAGACCAGGTGGCATAGTATACACACTCCCACTTGGGACAGGAATATGCGTCTTCAGATGCTTTGGCATAAATGGATGGGGACTTTATCCCGGTGCATATTCCCCAATTTTATGCTCCGTCGGGGTACATATATTTATCATCCTGGTAATAACTTTGCTCTTGGTTAACAGACCCACAGCTATAGTAGCCATTTCTGTTAATGGCATCACAAGCATCAAAGTAGAGAGGGGCAGGTTTCATGGGATCTGAGAGCTGTCTGGTCGCATTTAGGAGGGCCCCATCCTCGTCGTTCCATCATAACTCTAGGACATAAGAGGGGTTCTGTCGGGGGTTAAAGCAGGTCCTAACATTCCCTCTTGTACAGATACTTAATTCTGTACCATTATACGCACATTTACTAACTACACCAGTACAAGTGTAGTAGGAATGATAGAGTAAAGTCTGGGTAATTCTTGTCCCGGTTCGGGTAGTAGTTATGCAAGCCGCACAGGGAGGTATGGCAAGGGTTATTCTAAGGGGCCCCTGGGCTACCATAAGTATAATGCAAAAGCAGAAATACATCATGATTATAGTATTTTAATGAACTCGTTTAAATGTTGCGACTCGTTCACTTAAATTCTCTTATCTCCACAGCTTCCACCGTACGTAGACCTGTCAGCTTCCGGTTGGTGACAGGAGTAGGGTTGTAGATTCCTCAAGCTTCTGCCGTACGTGGACCTGCCAGCTTCCGGTAAGTGGCAGGAGTAGGGCTGTAGATTCTTACAGCGGTGGTTGTCGCTGCAGCGTGAGCCACAATGGCGATTCCGAATTGTTTGTTGAAGTCTAGTGACAAAGTTCAGTAGATGCCGCTGGCTTTACTCGACTGTGATGAATCCAAGGTTCTAGTTCCGCAACCTTAACTGCTATAGGGGTTGACAGTATGACGACATAAGGTCCTTTCCAGTGAGGTGCTAACGGCGTCTTCCTCCACTCTTTGACCCACACCGAGGCTCCAGGCTTAAAGGGATGCAGTGGTTCAGTCAGATTAATGGGCAACTGGTCTTGTACCCATGCATGCAAAACAGAACCTAGAGCCAGTAGTTCTTGTCTAGTGATTTCGGACCCAATCTGACTCATATCCCCTTTTATCCCTTGGACAATGGGCGGAGGTCGCCCATACAAGATCTCAAAAGGGGAAACTCCTAATGACTTTGTGGGGGCAGAACGTATCCTGAGGAGGGCTATGGGAAGAACCTGAGGCCACTTCAGGTGAGCTTCCTGACAAAGTTTAGACAGCTGGGACTTTAGGGTGCGATTCATACGCTCTACCTTTCCTGAGCTTTGGGGTCTGTAAGCTATATGTAATTTCCACTGCACTTGCAGAGCTTGGGCTAACTGCTGAGTTACTTGAGATACAAATGAGGGCCCATTATCTGACCCTGTAACTAATGGTATTCCAAACCGGGGAATGACGTCATGGAGAGAATTTTGGTAACTTCTCTGGCTTTCTCAGTTCTGGTGGGGAAAGCTTCCACCCACCCAGAGAATGTACAACAAACCAAGACCAACAGATAATGATATCCATTAGCTCGTGGCATTTCTGTGAAGTCCACCTGGATATTTCCCATGGGGGTAACTCCTACTGATTGAGCTCTTGGGGGCAGTTTGGGACCCTGCCGGGCATTGTTCTTTGCGCAGATTACACATCTACAGACTACTGAAGCCGATATGGGTCCTAATAATGAAATACAGAAATGGGGTCTGAGAGCTCTTTCCATTGCAGTTTTCCCATAAATGTGTGGCCTGGTGAAAAGCATGGACAAAGGCAGGACCTAAGGCTTCAGGGATTACAGTTGGACCGGGAGGTAAGCCACCGGCCGGCGGTGGTAGCACTATCCATCCGGTCTCTGATAACACTCCCCCTTCCTCCTGACAATAATAATCTAACTCCTTGGTGGTGTATCAGGGAGTCCATGCACTGAGGGGCACTGGGAATATAGCTGCCTGGACTGTGGTACTAGGGGCAGGAACTTGTCCAGTTGTAGCCGCTTCTCGAGCAGAAGCGTCAGCAAATCTATTTCCTCGTGAAACTTCTCCCTCCCCTGCCTGATGACCTCGGCAGTGCATTACTGCAACTTGTTTGGTGGCCCATACAGCATCTAGTAATGTCAATATCTCAGTGCCATACTTGATGGACTTGCCTCCTGAGGTTATCAACCCTCGTTCCTTTTACAGGGCTCCATGAGCGTGTAATGTTGTAAAGGCGTACTTTGAGTCTGTGTACACATTCAAGCGGAGCCCCATCCCTATTATCAGTGCCCTGGTGAGGGCTATCAGTTCAGCCTTCTGTGCTGAAGTCCCCGGGGCCAAAGCCGATGATTCAACTACTGTGTCCAGGGTCACTACTGCATAGCCAGCACAGCGTTGTCCGTCGACCACGAGACTACTTCCATCCACGAAGAAAGCTTGTTCAGGATCCTTCAATGGGACATCAGTTAGATCAGGGCGACTGGAGAATACAGTGTCCATTATTTCCAAGCAATCATGATCGGGGGGGCCTGGACCGATTGGCAACAGCGTAGCTGGGTTCAAAGCTTGACTGACGATCAACTGCAATCGGGGGTTTTCACACATCATGCTTTGGTACTTCAGCATTCGTGAATTGGTGAACCAATAATTTCCTTTGTGCTCCATGAGGGTTAGGACAGAGTGTGGTACTGTAACTTGGAGACTCTGACCCAGTGTGAGCTTGTCGGCTTCACTCACCAAGAGAGCTGTAGCTGCAACGGCTCTCAGGCAAGGTGGCCATCCTTTTGCTACAGTGTCCAGTTGTTTTGATAGATACGCTACAGGTCGCTGCCAAGATCCGAGGGATTGGGTCAAAACGCCCAGAGCATTCCCGCTTGACTCATGGACGTATAGACGGAATGGTTTCTGTACATCTGGCAGCCCCAAAGCTGGTGATGACATCAAGGCTGCTTTCAAGGATCGGAATGCTGCATCCTGCTCTGCTCCCCATTCCAAGGGAGATCGTTCCATTCCTTTGGTGGCCTGGTACAATGGCTTTGCCAGCAGCACAAAGTTGGGTATCCATATTCGGCAATAGCCTGCAGCTCCTAAGAAAGCCCGCACCTGCTTTCTCGTGTTTGGGGTAGGGATGCAACATACTGCTTCCTTACGCTCTGGTCCTAACCTCCGAATCCCGTTGGACAGATGGAATCCCAGATATTTAACCTCAGTTTGGCATAACTGCGCCTTGGCTCTTGAGACCTTGTATCCGGCTTCACTCAGGAGGTGCAAGAGATCACTGGTGGCTTGCAAGCATTCACTTTTAGAGTTGGTGGCTATCAGTAGGTCATCTACATACTGGAGAAGGACTCTCTTTCCCGGAGTAACAGAGTAACTTGAAAGATCTTGGTTAAGAGCAGCACTGAAGAGAGTAGGCGAGTTCTTGAATCCTTGGGGTAGTCGAGTCCAGGTGAGTTGACCCCGCCTTCCTGTAGTAGGGTCTTCCCATTCAAAGGCAAACAAAAGTTGGCTGGTTGATGCTAGTCATATACAGAAGAAAGCATCCTTCAAATCCAAGACGGTGAAATGAGTAGCCCCAGCGGGAATCAGTCCCAGGAGAGTATAAGGGTTTGGTACTACTGGGTGTATGGTTACAACTGCATTATTCACTCGCCTCAAGCCCTGCACTGGACGGTAATCTCCCGTCCCTGGCTTCTTGACTGGGAGGAGGGGGGTATTCCAGGGTGATTGGCAATTCTTGAGAAGCCCATACTTCAATAACTTCATTAGATGACAGTGAATGCCTTCAATCGCTGGTCGTGGAAGAGGGTATTGTCTCACGTGCACTGGTTCCACTCCTGGTTTGAGGGTGACAACGACAGGGGCTATATTCTTTGCTAGGCCTGGAGGGTTATCCTCCGCCCACACCTCGGGTGGAGCCAGAATACGGGTGGGTATACGGGAACTAGCTGCCTTGGTCGGAGATGTACTATAAAACCGCCATTCTTCTTCACGGGGGACAATCAACACCATCAGGCCAGCAGACTTCGAATTCAGAGTCATTTCTATTCCTCCCCCTTCAACAAAGGATATCTGCGCCTGGAGCTTAGCGAGCATATCTCGGTCCAAGAGGGGGATTGGGCATTCAGGCATGTATAGGAACTGGTGTGTTATCTTCCGTCCCCCTAATTCACAAGTGCGGTTCTGCAAGAAGGGTTTAGTGGCTCTAGTTCCAGTAGCTCCGACAACGGTGATGGATCGAGAAGACAAAGGAGCCACTGGTTTAGCCACCATCGAATGTTCAGCCCCCGTATCCACCATAAAGTCCATATATTGGTCCCCAATTTTTAAACTGACCATAGGCTCCTGGGGACCCAGAGGAAACTTGGAGCCCGTTCTGGCCTAGTCCTCATCCGTGTTGTAGCCCTCTTCCACTGCCACTCCCTCTATAGCTGCTTCTTCTCGTTGGAACGGTGTGCAACGCATTCCTCCACGATTCTGGAATTGGCCCCCTGCTCTCCAAGTGTTCCCTCCTCCCCTTCGGGAGGCGGAGTTGGAGTTCGGGCATTCAATTTTCCAATGTCCTTCTTCTCTACAGTGAGCACATTGATTCATGCCCACCGGGGGGCCGGCCATTTCCTCGGCCCCTTCCACGTCCTCGGGTCTTTCTGTTAGCGGAACTTCCTCCTCGTTGTTCAACTAATGCTGCAGCAAGAAAATCAGCTTTCTTCTTCATTTTACGTTCACTCTCCCTCTGATGCTCATTGTCACGATTCACAAACACTTTCTGAGCAACTTCCATTAACTGGGCCGCATTCATGCCCGCAAATCCTTCTAACTTCTGCAGTTTCCGTTTTATGTCTCCCTGGGACTGACTCACGAAGGCCGCATTCACCATGCGCAAATTTTCCTGGGCTGCTGGATCATATGGGGTATATAGTCTATAGGCTTCAGATAAGCGTTCATAAAAGGCCGCTGGGCTCTCATCTGAACGCTGGATGACTTCGGATACCTTTCCGATATTCATGACCACCTGGCCTCCTTTCTTCAGGCCTTGCAGTAGGGCTTGGCGGAACCGATTAAGGGCCGCTGCCCCATCGACACTGTTTGGATCCCATCTAGGATCATCATTTGGAAAATCCGCGGCGGCTGCTTGCCAGGGATTTAGGCCTGCTTCTCCTACCGGATTTTCTTCTAACCATTGGGTGGACGCTTGCACATTCCATGCTCGTTCTTCAGTAGTGAAGAGAGTAGACAGGAGTTGGCGACAATCAGATCAGGTAGGCTGATGGGTCTGCATAATACTAGACATTAATTCAATCAAATCCTGGGGTTTCTCAGTATAGGATGCGTAATGCGTCTTCCAGTTCAATAAATCAGTGGTGGAAAAGGGCACATAAACAAGACTGGTTGGTCCCATCACCACCTAGTCCTGGTCATTAAGAGTAGGTAGACCTGGGACCTGGCGCAATGGCATAACGTTACCATCCCTCTGGCTCGCAGTTGTACTTCTGAAGGCATAAGGCAGACGAGATTGCTGAGGTTCTGTTCCCTGAGTCTGGGTATCGGCAGCAAGTGACCCCGAACTAGCAAATGAATCCCTGCTTGCAGTGTCATCGGTGGACGGCGTCCCTCCCGAGGCACTCTGGACAGAACCGGGGCTTCCAGTCAAAAGGGGGTGCACGTCCTCCTGCTGCGGAAGTGGCGGGTGGACTACTTGGGGTAAATTTGCAGAGGGGTGTCCCCCTGCACCAGGCTCTGCCCAGGGTGGTGACAGAGCTGAGGGGACTGGCCTATAGAGGAACTGGGATGGACGGGTCGGAATATCTTGAGATTCTGGGGCAGAAAAAACAGGCAATTTCTTTTCCCCCGGCTTCCGGACCCCCCTTTTGGTTGCTACCAATATCCTGCACTGTTCCTCGTAGCAACACTTTATCCAGGAGGGCTCTTTTTCACAAATGCTTAACCAGGAATCTATATAGGGGAACTGGTCAAGGTGGTCTTTTCGGACCATCTGGTGTACTATAGATATGATAGTAACATCAAAGGTACCCTCAGGGGGCCATGAAGCGACCAGTACAGGCCACTCCCTCTCACAAAGCATTTTTAAACGAGACGGAGACATTATGATTCCATAATCTCCGGTGAATCCCTTACTGAAATTCTTGATCATACATTTCAACAGAGTTTGCGTAGACTCCGATCCTCCCATAATGACGTACACAACAACAGACAGTAGGGGCGGGTAGTCGGGCTGCAGGTAAGGGGTCCGTACAGCCCTAGGAACAAATAGGTAGACAAACACCAAACGCTTCCTCCTTTTCGCGACCTGGGCTCAGTCGCCCGGCCAGGAACTGTGCTAATCAGGAGTCCGCACTTGCTTGGTCTATATTTCAAGACCTCTCATTCACGCACACAACCAAAACAAGCTAGCAACGTTTTTCCAAATTCCCAGGCCTTACTGACTAACCAAAAGCAGTGGTTTCAGTCTCACACATACTCATGCAAGACGTACTCGGACTGCTGACTAACCAAGGGCAGTGGTTTTGGTCTCGTGCATACTCATACAAGACGTACTCGGACTGCCCTGAGAGGTGATCAGGCTCTCGGTACCGTATTCCCATACAAGTTTCCCAGACTAACTATCTGAGTAGCAAAGAAATTTCTACTCACCGGATCCGGTACCCGATACAGAACCAGTTCATGGGTTGAATCCCGGACTCCCTTCGGGTTCGGAGGTGTTGGCCGGCTGGACCCAGTAGCCCGCCAAGGCAAGGCGGAACCCTCTCCGATACAAGAGGTCCGGTGGCGCCTGAGGTTTCCCCTACGGTCGGACAGACACGGTTCCAACCAGGCCAAACCTTGAGGCAGTAATACATGGTATACTCACTTGAATACCATCCACTACTCGCACATTCCCGGCCAATGCACCAAGAATATGTAGCAGCGAAGTGCATTCAACGAATAAAACCAGGAGTCAGTTGCAGGGTCCAAGCCAATTTATTGTGCACAGGCTCAGACAGGAGCGTGTCCAAAAGACACTGAGCCCGGAAGTACAGGAGCGAATTCCTTATATACATTTTTACAATTTTGATACAGGCAAACTTTCTATTGGTCCCAACGCCCCTTGTACCCGTCCAATCGGGGACCCTCTCTGGGCCTAGCTCCCTGTTACCCCTTCTCAGAATATTCTAACAAAAGCACAGTCTTTAGGTATAGTTATATTTCTACTTCAAGGACAATTCTAGCTCAGAGAATGCAAGAACATTTCTATCATCAGCATAAAGAAATTATACAAATTTTTCAAAAAAACAGTTTAAAGCAGTTTAAGACAGATTCTCAAACTCTGGTTCCTCTCAGCACTACTCCCAGGTGGGGGTTGGGATCTAGGCCTCGTTTACAAGCCATAGCCTACCACACTTTGAAGGAGACTGAGTGCAATAACTGTTAGTGTTATACATCTTTTGTTATTGTACAAGTCTTGATACCTTTTGATCACACCTCGTATGCACTTCTGCTGCCCCCAGCTAAGTTATAAGCCGCAGCATATTAGTATGTGGGAGGTAGAGCTGCCAGGGGAGAAGAGGTGAGTAGCTATTTTTGATAGAGGAGCGAAGTTGGCCCCAGGAACAGCTTTCTTGGAGCACACTGTGAAGGTGATGTATCGGACATACTTGAACCAGTTTGCTTACTTAAGGGACAGTGTGCATGATTCACCCTATGTTGGAAGGGGCGAGAGGAGGAATGGACTTTTTGGCACTTATTTTGGGGGTGTGAGAAGGTAAGGGATGTAAGAGGCCTACTGGGCCACAAGGGCCACTATCTAACCTTAAACGGAGGAAGTACAAAGAAACCAATTTTTCAGCAATACTCACAAAATTACAGGATATCTTTTTCTCAGTATAAATTCCTCACACACACATTTTCTAACATGGTTACTTACAGGTACAAGGTAGCTACTGTACAGGTATAGACAGAAGAGAAAGGTTAATAGGGCAATTTAGCACACTGTCACCTCCATGGCAGGGCTGAATAAACTCCCCCCTTTCTTCTCTGTCCTGGTCCGTTTTTCATACAGTTTTTCTGAAAGGCTGGCATAACAACAAAGGTTATTTCTTTTCATTCAGCTAGTTTTTAGTGATAGTTGTTTTCTATACAATATTGGCACATTTTTACATTTCCCAAGGTTCAAGTTAGCATGAAACACCATCTCATCTCACCTTCCCAAGGCCAGTGTCTAATTAAATCTTACTCCCTGGTTCCCCTTCATGTCTCCTTTTTGTTTCATTTTGTGTTATCTGGTTTTCTTAGCAAAGCACACTAAATCAGCAACATTCCGTATCACTCTCAGAATTTTCTCATACTATGTCAGCAGCTCATTCTTCCCGATACTGCTTTTGGCTTAACAGTGGTCAAGGGTCCCAAGCAGGCCCATGGCCTGTATCCAGACCTGCATCATAGACCCTAGCTACAGGAACACTGTCCCGACTTGGGTCCGACTCCCTACAGTGAGTTCTGGAATATGGCTGGGGGACTCTTCACAAGTATTTCAGGTATAAGGGTACAATTGTCCCCTGCTTAGGCTTTGTTGAATGAGGAGGGGGAGGTGGGTAAACTGTTGGGTTTTTGTGTGTTGGTGGGATGGATGGAATTGGTTCTGTTTTGGAAGCAGAAGGAACTGCCCATGAGGGGTATGGTTATTTAAATGGTTGGATTTTGTCTTTCGCATGAGTAAGATAGTGGCTTATAAAAAGCATGGGGTACATGGTTTTGAGTGTTGGAAAACCTTACATGATATAGAGAAAGTCGTATTTACAGCTGAGGTTGGGGGAAGAGGTGGGAGCTATGCTGTCAGTATGTATGTTATTTTAGCCTGTAGATATCTTTGATTAGGGCGGGGGAGGGGAGCTTCATGCTTTCTCATATTTTCAAGTGTTCTGTGCTCTGTATTCTCTTTGCTCTCAAAACTGAATGTGTTGGAAGGGGAGGGATTTGGGGGAGTGAGGTGTTCCGTGGGGAATGGAGGGGGGTCATAGGTGGGAGGAGGGGAAGCTGAAGAGTCTGTATTGTATGTGAGGAATTTTATAAGAACATAAGATATGCCATACTGGGTCAGACCAAGGTCCATCAAGCCCAGTATTCTGTTTCCAACAGTGGCCAATCTAGGTCATATGTACCTAGCAGTTTCCCCAAGGGACACAGGTTCCACAGTGCTTGTATTGGTTCAAGCATTGATATCCTGGGTCCCTTCTTAATAATGGTTTATGGACCTTTCCTCCAGGAACTTGTCCAAACCTTTTTTAAACCCAGCTACACTAACAGCCTTTACTACATCCTCCGGTAACAAATTCCAGAGTTTGATTACACGTTGAGTGAAAAAATATTTTCTTTTATTAGTCTTAAATAGTTTACCCTGTAGCTTCATTGCATGTCCGCTAGTCTTTCTATATTCTGATAAGGTAAACAATCGATCTACGTTTACCCATTCCACTCCGTTCATTAATTTATAGACTTCTATCATATCTCCCCTCAGCCGTCTCTTTTCCAGGTTAAAGAGCCCTAACCTTTTTAGCCTTTCTTCATAGGAGTATCCTTCCATCCCCTTTACCATTTTGGTGGCTCTTCTCTGAACCTTTTCTAAAATCGCTATATCCTTTTTAAGATACGGCGACCAGAATTGCACACAATATTCAAGGTGCGGTCTCACCATGGAACGATATAGAGGCATTATAATATCTTTTGTTTTATTTTCCATTCCTTTCCTTATCATACCTAGCATTCTATTTGCTCTCTTGGCCGCCGCTGCACACTGGGCCGAGGGTTTTAACATGGTATCCACAATGACGCCTAAATCTTTTTCCTGGGTGGTGGTTCCTAATGTGGAACCTTGCATCGTGTAACCATAGTTTGGTTCTTCCCTAGGTGCATAACCTTGCACTTGTCCACATTAAATTTCATCTGCCATTTTGATGCCCAGTCTTCCAATTTATCAAGATCCTCTTGCAATTTTCCACAGTCCTCTTGGGTTTTAACAACTTTAAATAGTTTTGTGTCATCGGCAAATTTGATAACCTCACTCGTTATTCCACTTTCCAGGTCATTTATGAATATGTCAAAAAGCAGCGGACCCAGCACAGATCCCTGGGGTGTACACCACTATTCACCTTTCTCCATTGGGAAGATTGGCCTTTTAGCCCTACCCTCTGCTTTCTATCTTTTAACCAGTTCCTGATCCACAATAGTACACTGCCTCCTATCCCATGACTCTTTAGTTTTGCCAAACGTCTCTGATGAGGGACCTTGTCAAAGGCTTTCTGAAAGTCCAGATACACAATATCAACCGACTCACCTTTGTCCACCTGATTATTCACTCCTTCAAAAAAACATAACAGATTAGTAAGACAAGATCTTCCTTGTCTAAAGCCATGTTGGCTGTCTCCCATTAGGTCATGACTATCTACATGCTGAGTAATTTTATTCTTTATGATGGTTTCTACCATTTTTCCCGGTACTGATGTCAAGCTCACTGGTCTGTAGTTTCCCGGATCACCCCTGGAACCCTTTTTAAAATTTGGTGTTACATTGGCGATCCTCCAATCTTCAGGTATTAGAGATGATTTTAATGATAGTTCACAGATTACTAATAGCAGGTCTGCAATCTCATATTTCAGTTCTTTCAACACCCTTGGATGATTTGCTACTCTTCAGCTTATCTAATAGTTGTAATACATCTTCCCGATGTATCGATATTTCCTTCAATTATTCCGCACCTTTAAATACCACTTCAGTCATGGGTAACATCCCTACATCTTCCTCAGTAAAGACTGAAGCAAAGACTTCATTCAGTCTCTCCGCCTTGTCGCCTCTTAGTGCTCCTTTAACCCCTTTGTCATCTAATGGACCAACTGACTCTCTCACAGGTTTTTTGCTACGAATGTACTTGAAAAGGTCTTTACTTCGCGTTTTTGCTTCCGCAGTAAGCTGCTTCTCAAATTCTCCCTCTGCCTGCCTTATCAGTGCCTTGCATTTGACTTGCCAGTGCTTGTGCTGTTTCCAGGTTTCGTTGTTTGGCTCTTTTTTCCATTTCCTGAAAGATGCTTTCTTTGCAACAACAGCCTCTCTGACCTCACCTTTAAACCATGCTGGCAGTTTTTTGGACTTCCTTCCACTTTTCTTAAAGCGTGGAATACAGCTGGTCTGGGCTTCCAAGATAGTATTTTTCAACAACAGCCAAGCCTGATGTACGTCTTTAACCTTTGCAACTGCTCCTTTTAGTTTTTTCTTAACTGTTTTCCTCATTTTATCATAGTCTCCCTTTCAAAAGTTAAAAGGTAGTACTGTGGATTTCCTTACTATCTCTCCTCCACTAATTAAATCAAAGGCGATCATGCTATGATCACTATTGCCAAGTGGCCCCAACAACCTTATCTCTTGCACTAGATCTGGTGTTCCAATAAGGATTAGGTCTAATATGGCTTCCCCTCTGGTCGGTTCATGAACCAGCTGCTCCAAGAAGCAGTCATTTATGTCATCTAGGAACTTTATCTCCCTAGCATGTCCTGACGTGACACTGACCCAGTCGATACCGGGGTAGTTGAAATCTCCCATTATTATTACTGCGCTGTAACTTTTATCTTCCTTGATTTCTTTGAGCATTTCATCATCCATTTGGTCATTCTGGCCAGGCGCTCGATAGTACACCTCCACTGCCATTGCCTTCCCCCTTTTACATGGAATTTCAATCCATATAGATTCTACAGCAGATTTTGTTTCCTGCAAAACTTTAATCCTTTCTGACTCAATGCCCTCTCAAACATAGAGAGCAAACCCTCCACCAATTTGATCAGCTCTATCATTACGATATAGTTTGTACCCAGGTATCAGTGTCCCACTGGTTGTCCTCCTTCCACCATGTGTCTGATATTCCAATCATATCTAACCTTTCATTTAGTGCTATATATTCTAACTCTCCCATCTTATTTTTTAGACTTCTAGCATTTGCATATAAGCATTTTAGAGAATGTATTTTATGCATATTAATTTGGCTATTGTTAGACATGGGTAATTTGGGATCTTTAAGCTCTGTCTGCTCCATACTTGAGGGCATTTGGGCTACTTTACTCTTTTGTGGAAGCTCTCTGCTTTTGGTAGTATCCTTCAAAGATACATTCTTCCGAACCATCCGCTCTTGGGCGACTGTCGGCTTTCCCCTAATATCTAGTTTAAAAGCTGCTCTATCTCCTTTTTAAAGGTTAATGCCAGCAGCATGGTTCCATCCCGGTTAAGGTGAAACCCATCCCTTCGGAAGAGCCCCTCCTTTCCCCAGAATGTTCCCCAGTTCCTAACAAATCCAAAACCCTCATCTCTGCACCATTGTCTCATCCACGCATTGAGACTCCGGAGCTCTGCCTGCCTTTTGGGTCCTGCACGTGGAACAGGAAGCATTTCGGAGAATGCTACCCTGGAAGTTCTGGATTTCAACTTCCTACCTAAAAGCCTAAATGTAGCCTCCAGAACCTCCCTACCACATTTTCCTATGTCATTGGTAGCGACATGTACCAAGACAGCAGACTCCTCCCCAGCACTATCTAAGACCTTATCTAGGTGGCGCGTGAGGTCCGCTACCTTCACACCAGGCAGGCATGTTACCAGGCGATCCTCACGTCCACATGCCTAATGATCGAATCATCAACTATAACGGCTGTCCTAACCCTTCCCTCATGGGCACATGGCCTTGGAGAAACTTCCTCGGTGCGAGAGGGTTTTACATCACCTGGAGGACAGGTCCTAGTTACGGGATCACTTCCTGCCACACCAGGGTGATGCTCTCCTGTCACGTGACCTCTCTCCTCCATGGCAACAGGGATGCTGCCAGACTGGAGGTGGGACTTCAGGACTATATCCCTGTAGGTCTCGTCTATGTACCTCTCTGTCTGTCTTATGCTTTCCAAGTCTGCTACTTTAGCCTCTAGAGAACAGACTCGTTCCCTGAGAGCAAAGAGCTCCTTGCACCTAGTGCACACGTAAGACCTCTCACCAACTGGGAGAAAATCATACATGTGACACTCAATGCAAAATACTGGAAAGCCCCCATCCCGCTGCTGGACTGCTGTCTTCATCTTAGTTTTAAGTTTGTGTTTAGATCTAAGTTCTTTACTTACTAAGGGTTGCTATGGATATTTATACTAATAAAACTGTACCTAATACGTGTAATATACCTTGTTCACCTGAAGCTTAACTAATCTCAGGTCCTTAGTGTATGACTGATTTGGGTAATGAGCTTCACCTGAGAGCACCTCCTGTCTTTTAAGATGTGTAAGTACCTATAAAGCTACGATTATCCCAGGGGTGGGTGGGTGTGGGGAGGGAGGGAAATAACTCTTAGTAAAAGAGGGCTGCTACACAGTACCCTGTATTGTGCTGCTGAGGTAAGCTATATTCTGATTTGATTTAAATTATAGCTGTTAGCTGCTGCTAGGCTCTAACTTCTTCTGAAATTTAAACTACAAGCTCTCTGCTGGGTTCTAAATTTAACCAGAAAGCTCTTTTCTGTGTTTTAAATTTAAGCTAAAAGTACTTTGCTGTTGCTAGGCCCTGAGTGACTATTAAATGTAAACTACAAGCTCTCTGCTGGCTTCCAAATGTAACCAGAAAGCTCTCTTCTGTGTTTTAAATTTAAACTAAAAGTACTTTGCTGTTGCTAGGCCCTGAGTGACTATTAAATTTAAACTACATGCTCTCTGCTGGGTATGAAATGTAACCAGAAAGTTCTCCTCTGTGTTTTAAATTTAAACTTAAACTGCTGCTACTAGGCCCTGACTGATTTAACAAAAATAGTGGATTCACAGATTAATTAGCTTTAATACAAAGAATTCCTTTTAGAAAATTACCAGAAGTATATACTCACAGTTGCGGATCTCTCTCCAGAAGTAACAGTCCCTTTTTCTAGTCCTTCAAGACAGAGGATCATAGAGCTCTGGTTGAGCTATTTATGCCTGTGCTGCTGAAGTAAGCTGTGACCAACTTCCTGGGTAATTAACAGTCCTTGCTTGGATAGGAGGAGTCTTTCAAAATGGCCTTTTGATCTGCCACCTGGTGTTAACACCTATTGAAAAAGTTTCACAGGTCTCTTGCCCCCTAGGTAGAAGGCCTCTTTGTAAAGGTCTCTAGAAGACTTTATTTGTTGCTCAAAGAGTACAGACCCTGTTTTGCCTTTTGTGCTAAGCTAAATTCTGATTTGATTTAAATTATAGCTCTTAGCTGCTGCTAGGCTTTAACTTCTTATGAAATTTAAACTACAAGCTCTCTGCTGGGTTCTAAATTTAACCAGAAAGCTCTTTTCTGTGTTTTAAATTTAAGCTAAAAGTACTTTGCTGATGCTAGGCCCTGAGTGACTATTAAATTTAGACTACAAGCTCTCTGCTGGGTTCCAAATGTAACCAGAAAGCTCTCTTCTGTGTTTTAAAACTAAAAGTAATTTTCTGATGCTAGGCCCTGAGTGACTGTTAAATGTAAACTTTTAATAGTCCATCAATCCATCAATTGCACAGGTACACTACCAAAAAACTGCCTCCAGTTTTGCAACTGATTCCTATAGATTTTGGGGTGCTGAATCCAGGAAAAATAGCCAAAATGTTCCATCACGTCACGTTTTCTTGCAAAATTAGATTTCTTACCCATATAAGGAATGTTCACATAATTTCTTTTTAGCCGACTGCAGTTTATTTTCTTGGCCCAAAATAGAGGTTGTAATGGTTAACTAACTAGAAGCACTCCCTCATGATATTTTAGAGTGTTTTGTATTCATTTTATACATTAACAGGACAATTGGGAGACGGGGGGCTAAATCCAGTACTCGCGCTGGCGCATGTTCTTTCCTGTTCGCCTCGCCTTGTTCGCTCGCTCAAACACGGTGGTTGCGACATGAACGTTCCTGTCAAATTTCAGTTTCTTGCAAGTTCATTATTACCTTTTGTTTGCTCAATCGTAATCCAGCTTTATTCCGAAGTGGTTCACTACAGTTGTAGTTTGCAGTGCTGTGTATTTGTGATGGCTCACAGAGCCAGAGGTTGCGTCAACTCTCCAGACAGTTTTTGTTTTATTTGTGGGGAATATACCGTGAAAAAGCGGCAGAGGAACATTTCTGCATTTATTAAAAAAGTATATTTCGCCTATTTCGGTTTGAAGTTAGGCGATCAAGACAAACCGTGGGCTCCTCACAAAGTGTGCAAGACATGTGAGGAAGATCTACGCTTATGGATGAAAGGTAAAAAACAAGCATTTCGTTTCGGAATACCTATGATGTGGCGTGAACAAAGAGACCACAGCAGTGACTGCTATTTTTGCTCTTGCATTGTGAAGGGATACAACTTAAAAAATAAGAACGTAATAAGTTACCCCAACCTTCCCTCAGCAATTAGGCCTATGCCTCATAGCAACGAAGTACCTGTGCCTGAACCACCAAAATCTTTGGATCATATTTGTGTGGACGGTTCTGATCATGATGAGACTCATCAGATGGCTTTTCCCGATGAGTCCAGTACTTCCGAGTTTGAAACTGAACCAGATCCGAAACCTGAACTTTTCTCTCAAGCTGAATTGAATGATTTAGTCCGGGATTTAGGATTCCCAAAAGATGCTGCCCAACTGCTAGGTTCTCGGCTTAAACTGAAAAATCTATTGTCACCAGGAACAACTTTTTATTGGTACCGCAACCGCGAGACACAATTTTTGAAGTATTTCAGCAAAGAGGAAGATTTGGTATTTTGCAACGATATATACAGAGTGATGGAAAAGTTTAAACTCAAGTATGATCCTGCTGAATGGCGGCTGTTCATTGATTCGTCAAAAGACAGCATAAAAGGTGTTCTTCTTCATAATGGGCAACACATTCGCTTCAGTTCCTATTGCTCACTCTGTTATTCTCCAAGAAAAATACGAGAATTTGGCCCTGATTCTTCAGAAGATTCGTTATGATGAGCATAAGTGGATGATTTGTGGAGACTTTAAAATACTATCCATGCTATTAGGGCAGCAATCCGGTTTCACCAAATATCCCTGCTTCCTTTGCTTGTGGGATAGCCGGGCCCGCGACCTACACTGGGGGAAAAAAGACTGGCCAATTCGGGAGTATTTGAGAGCCGGTGAGAAAAATGTTCTTCATGAGAGCTTGGTACCTCGTGATAAAATTCTATTACCACCTCTCCACATTAAGTTGGGTCTCATTAAGCAATTCATCAAGTCCCTTCCAAAAGATGGTGAGTGCTTTCGGTACCTTTGCTCAAAGTTCCCCCGACTTTCTGAAGCAAAGCTAAAGGAAGGAGTGTTTGTTGGCCCTGATATAAGGAAACTCATTTCAGATGGAGCATTCGCTGAAACGATGTCTGAGAAGGAAAAAGAAGCCTGGGATTCCTTCAAGGATGTTGTTCTCAAATTCTTGGGGAACAGGCGGGATGAGAACTATAAGGATATTGTTGCCAGGATGCTCAATGCCTTCAAAGAACAAGGCTGTAACATGAGCCTGAAAGTCCATTTCTTGCACTCCCATGTGAACTACTTTCCCGAAAACTTGGGGGCGTACAGTGAAGAACAAGGTGAAAGGTTTCACCAGGACATCAAGGACGCAGAGAGAAGGTACCAAGGAAGATGGAACACCACTATGATGGCTGATTTCTGCTGGTTGCTGCTGCGGGAAACCCCAGATGAAAAATACGCCAAGCAGCGCACCAAGAGAAGCATTCGGGGGAAGAAGAAACGGGCCCACCAGGAGATTGATTGACCCAAGAATGACTTTAAAATCTAAACTGTGTTGACAAATATCGTGTTTTTACTAAACTTTGAAATAAAAATTTGCTAGTTATTACCACAGTGTCGGATCTCATTTATTAGAATTTTATTTTCACACCATCGGGTGTTTGTCTTCATGTATTGCAATGGTGCGGTTTGCGTTTTCTATTCTTACATACATACCTGTGCAACATTTTTTGCACATTTCTTTGCTTTGCTTTGTGTCTAACCTCGCTCTTATATGCTTAATGTTTGTGCACATGTATGTGGCTGTTTTAAGTGCAAACAATTTTGCTACCATCACAGTGTGTTTTGTTGACATTACTCTATTCTTATGTGCTGCCTTGTTACAATTTTCTTTATTCTTATTTGAATAACTACTAAACAATTAGTATAAAGAATTCATCCAAGAAACTTTTATCTCGATCGCACTCAATCTGAAACGTTCACCTCAAACTGCTAACCCAATGTAGCAAAAAATCTGTACGTGATGGAGCAAATTGGTTACCAGATTTGGATTCAGCGCACCAAAAAACGTAAAAATCAATCGAAACATTAGAGGCAGTTTAAAAAAAAAAATTTTTAGTGTACCTGTGTTGTTAGTGGGGAATTGGAGATGTTGTAAAACTTGATGTTAAAATTAAAATTTAAAAAAAAGCAGGACAGCAGAGGTGAGGCAGGAACCTTGAATCGCCTTGATTACAGAGCGTTGCTGTTATATCTGAAGGTCACTAATACCTTCTGTCACATGGACAGGCTCTTTGTGTTTGGGGGTCCAAGGAAGGTGAGATTGCTTTCTGGGCTTCAGTCACTTACCAGATTAGTGAGACTGTCGCCACAGCTCATTTGAGGCAGGAGTCAGTCCCCTCGGGGTTTTGGGCTCAAGCGGCATCTTGGGCAGAAGCCCCAGGTAGTGTCTCTGATGGACATATGCAAAGCAACGATGTGGTTGTCTCTACCACTTGTTCTCGAAATACTACCGGCTAGATGTTGCTGCTCAGTCAAGCACCAGTTTCAGAGAAGGGATTATTGGAGCCTCTGTCTACTGATCCCCTCCCCCAATGTAAATGAGAAATGGGGAAAATTCGACTAGTTTGGACTGGTAAAAACTATAAGGACAAATTCTAACTTAGCAGTTAATTTCCTTTCCTTGAGTCTTAACAGATCATTCTAAGGCCCTCTGTATGCAAGTGGCACATTTGAAGTATGAGGTGGTGAGTGCAGAAGCATCTGGGATAGTGTTGTATTGTCTAGCTCCAGACTGCAGAATTTCCTGTTGTTGATGCTCGTTCTCATTCTTGTTTCTTTTGTTCTGATTGGGACTATTGGCCAATGGCCCCCACTATTAGGTGGTATTGGGGCTTGGTTATTATATACTGGATAGGAGCACAAGTACCAGCCTTGTGGAGATGGAGTCTGCCTTTGTAGTTTTTCTCTGTCTCCAACTGCTGGTACAGGGAAACAACTCACTGATCTGGTAAGACTCGAGGAAAGGAAATTAACTGGTACATTATAATTTCTCCTCCTCCATGGATGAGATGGGTGACTTCATGTAATGGTATCCCCATGGCAAAGGGCATTCCAACTAGAAAAGATTTGGAAGCATTTGAAACAACCTACTGCACATGTAGAAGTTCCAGCTTTGCTTTATCATGCAAGAACACTGTAGTCTCCTTTTTGTCTGTAAAGACATTTGGACATTCTCACTTTCTCTCCTCAGTTTGAGGTAAAAAATATTTTTCTTCATTATTATCAAGCCTGGACCTCTTCTGTTTCCCTTTTATCATCCTTTGGCTTTTCAGTTGTCTTAAGTATTCTTTGAAAAAAAAATTTTGTGTGTGTGTTCTAACCTGTTTTTCCTTTTTTGGAAACTGAGCTGTTTTGATTTTGCAGCAGTTATATTTTTTAGTAACATGTCTCAAGAGAACTCCCAACAGCCTTAAGTGCAGGCAATGGGCAAGACCATTCATAACGTGGATATCTGCCACTGTTCAGGCCATGGTATTTTCAATAACGTCATATGGATGCAAAAATTGGACAGTGAAAAAGAGACAGGAAGAAAATTTTATGCCTTTGAATTATGGTGCTGGCGACATATACTGTGTATAATGTGGACTGCCCAGTCAGAACTAGAGGAAATCAAACCTAAGCTTTCCTTAGAAGCTCAGATGACAAGACTTTGACGTTCATACTTTGGACATATCATACGAAGAGAGAGATCATTGGAGAAAGACATAATGCTTTTAAAGGTAGAAGGTCACCGTAAAAGAGGAAGGCCAGCAATGAGATATATTGATACAATAACAGCAGTTATGGATACCACTCTATCAACAATGAGCTGCTTGGCTGAAGACCGAGCAAGGTTTAGGTCAACTATCCAGAGGGTCGTCAGGAGTCATCACCGACTCAACGGCACTTAACAACAACAATAACAACCAACTGCAACTGGTGCTTGCAGGCCCTTTGGCTAGATCATGAATCCTTGTCATTTATGCTTAAATGTGACAAAGAGAGGGAATCTGAACCATAAGCACATAAGAGATGCCATACTGGGTCAGACCAAGGTCTATCAAGTCCAGTATCCTGTTTCCAACAGTGGCCAATCTAGGTCACAAATACCTAGCAGTTTCCTCAAAAGACACAAGTTCCCCAATGCTTGTATTGGGGCAAGCAGTGGATATCCCGGGTCCCCTTTAATAATGGTTTATGGACCTTTCCTCCGGGAACTTGTCCAAACCTTTTTTAAATCCGGTTATACTAACAGCTTTTACTACATCCTCTGGTAACGAATTCCAGATTTGATTACACGTTGAGTGAAAAAAATATTTTCTCTTATTAGTCTTAAATAGGTTACAATGCAGCATAACTTTGTACTTGTCAACATTAAATTTCATCTACCATTTGGATGCCCAGTCTTCCAATTTATCAAGGTCCTCTTGCAAGTTTTCACAGTCCTCATGGGTTTTTAACAACTTTGAATAATTTTGTGTCATCTGCAAATTTGATTACCTCACTCATTTTTCCCCTTTCCAGGAAGTTTACGAACATGTTAAAAAGCAGCGGACCCAACACAGATCCCTGGGGTACTCCACTATTCACCTTTTTCCAATGGGAAAATTGCCATTTTGCCCTACCCTCTGCTTTCTATCTTTTAACCAGTTCCTCATCCACAATAGTACGCTGCCTCCTATCCCATGACTTTTTAATTTCACCAAGAGTCTCTCATGAAGGACCTTGTAAAAGGCTTTCTGAAAATCCAAATACACTATATCAACCGAGTCACCTTTGTCTACCTGCTTATTCACACTTTCAAAAAAATAGAACTCATTAGTGAGACAAGACCTTCCTTGGCTAAATCCATTTGGGCTGTCTTCCATTAAGCCATGACTATCTACATGTTCACTAATTTTGTTCTTTATAATGGTTTCTACAATGTTTCCCAGTACTGACGTCAGGCTCACTGTTCTGTAGTTTTGTGGATCACCCCTGGAACCCTTTCTAAAAATTGGCCATCCTCCAATCTTCAGGTATTACAGGTGATTTTAATGATAGTTCACAGATTACTAATAGTAGGTCTGCAATCTCATATTTCAATTCTTTCAACTCCCTTAGATGTATACCATCCGGTCCAGGTGATTTGCTACGCTTCAGTTTGTCGAATAGTTGTACTACATCTTCCCGGTGTATCGCTATTTCTTTCATTTCTTCTGTGGCATTACCTTTAAATGCCATTTCAGTCATGGGTAGCATCCTTACATCTTCCTCAGTAAAGACCGAAGCAAAGAATTCATTCAGTCTCTCTGCTACAGCTTTGTCCCCCTTTTACCTCTTTATCATCTAATGGTTCAACTGACTGTCACAGTTTTTTGCTACAAATGTACTTGAAAAAGTCTTTATTACGCATTTTTGCTTCCACAGCAAGCTGCTTCTCAAATTCTCTCTTTGCCTGCCTTATCAATGCCTTGTATCTAACTTGCCAGTTTCTAGTTTTCATCATTTGGCTCCTTTTTCCATTTCCTGAAAGTTGCTTTTTTGGCAACAACTTCTCTGATCTCACCTTTAAACCATGTTGGCAGTATTTTTGGACTTCCTTCTACTTTTCTTAAAGCGTGGAATACAGCTGGTCAGGGCTTCCAAGATAGTATTTTTAAACAACCATGCTTGATGCAAATCTTTAAGCTTTGCAACTGCTCCGTTTATTTTTTTCTTAAATATTTTCCTCATTTTATTATAGTCGCTCTCTTGAAAGTTAAAAAGTAGTACTGTGGATTTCCTTACTGTCCTTCCTCCATTTATTAAATCAAATATGATCATTCTATGATCACTGTTGTCAAGTGGCTCCAACAACCTTATCTCTTGCATTAGATCTTGTGTTCCACTAAGGACTAGGTCCAGAATGGCTTCTCCTCTGCTCCAAGAAGCAGTCATTTATTTCATCTAGAAACCTTATCTCCCTAGCATGTCCTGCCGTTCCGCACTGACCCAGTCAATACCAGGGTAATTAAAATCACCCATTATTATTACTGTACTGTAATTTTTGTTAGCTTCCCTGATTTCTTTGAGCATTTCATCATCCATTTGTTCACTCTGGCCAGGCAGTCAATAGTACACCCCCACTGCCATTGCCTTCCCCGTCCCCTTTTGACATGGAATTTCAATCCATAGAGATTCTACAGTGAATTTTGTTTCCTGCAAAACTTTAGTCCTTTGTGACTCAATGCCCTCTCTAACATAGAACGCAACCTCTCCACCAATTTGATCTTCTCTATCATTATGATATAGTTTGTACCCAGGTATCACAGCGTCCCACTGGTTTTCCTCCTTCCACCATGTCTAAGATACTAATCATATCTAATCTCTCATTTAGTGCTATATATTCTAACTCTCTCATCTTATTTTTGACTTCTAGCATTTGCATACAAGCATTTTAGAGGCTGTATTTTATTCATATTAATCTAGCTAGTGGTAATTTGGAATCTTTAAGCTCTCTGCTCTGTACTCTAGGGCATTTGGGTTACTTTTGTCTTTATTGGAACCTCTCTGTTGATATGCCCTATCTTCAGTCTTTTGCTAGTATCCTTCAAGGATACATTTTTCCGAACCATGCGCTCTTAGGCGACTTTTGGCTTTCCCCCGATTATCTAGTTTTAAAGCTGCTCTATCTCCTTTTTAAAGGTTAATGCCAGCAGCCTGGTTCCATCCCGGTTAAGGTGGAGCCCATCTTTTCGGAAAAGCCCCTCCTTCCCCCAGAATGTTCCCCATGAAGAGCAGTGTAAGAAGCCTCTTCCGCATTTTAAAATCTGGTCCATCAATATTGGAATTGGAGAGCTCTGTATTGAGGGGTCCAGGAACTGTACTGGATGTTGGGGATGCTTTGACTTCAGGAGTGCATTGATCACTTTCAATGCCGAGCATTACTAGAAACCATCAGGAATTTCATCCTGTTCTTCATTGATGCTGAGGAATGCAGCATCAAGAGCAATGAAGTGACCCTTAACAGAGGCCTGCTGAACTTTCTTGACATTGAAGGGGTCACAAAAGCCTCCACGAAAACAAGACCAAGCCACCAGTACTCCTCAAGTGATTCAGAAGGACATGACTTCACCTACTGTTCCTTCTTCATAATGTTGGTAGTCTTTGAGTAGAAGCTTAACAGGAAGATTAATAAGATGCTCATGGCTCCTCACAAATGTAATGGCATAGTTTCGTTGTCAGTACAGAGGATTATACAACTGATCCTGAAAACCCATACTCATGGACACTAAGGCCTCAAAGAATTTGAGTCAGGCACTAGGGAAGTGCATGAGGAGAGGAAACTTCCCTGGAGCACAGGTATACACCAGTGTCTAGATGCCCTTTGTCTAAGGATGTCTAGTTTAGTTATTCTGATATCCCAATTTCTTCCTTGGAGCATTTCTCATGGTCTGTATCAAAGCATTCATAGGATTCACAGTATGAGATTGTAGAGCTCTTTGAAAGAGTGGGCTGTACTGGCTTACCTTTGCATACCACTCCTCCCCATGAAAGGGGAGCGTCGCCATTGGAAGACTTCTCCTTCACTGATCTTATAAGGCAAATGGTTAGAGGAGGAAGAATACAGGTCAGAAACAATGAACATCCTTAAGTTTCTCAACACACACCCCACACACACACCCACACACACACACACACCTTCCAAGAAAACTGGAACTGTGCCATTCATGGAATCCTGAAGGATATAGGAGCCCCGTCCCCCAATACATCTAATTAATAACAAGTGAACCTCTAATCCAGAAGGCTCCTGGATTTAGAAGGTAGCAGCTTCTACACCATTCCATGGTGGTCAAATCCACTCTCAAAGAGAACCAAGAGTTTTCAAGTCTTTTTGGTGTCCCTGGGAAAGGGATGCTAGGACTTTGGAGTCCCTTGAGAGGAAAATGTTTCAGAATGCTATAGTCTTGACGGTGGAGGGAAGAGCCAAGATGGCGCATTGAGGACTGAATACACCGAAGCTGCTTGTGTTTTTGCCTGTTTACTTTCTAGATTGTTGGATGAAGACATGCAAAGGAGGAAAACCTGTCTCTGGCCCATTGTTCAACTGGATGAATTGCATGAATGTACAGACAATTGATTCACCGCTGCAGGGATCTTCAAGGCAAGTCTTATCAGAGTTCTCTCCTGGCTTATGCTATCTTTCTCATTGGCGATACATAGTAACATAGTAAATGACGGCAGATAAAGACCAGTATGGTCCATCTAGTCTCCCCAGCAAGGTGGCAAGAGTAGGTGCATCTGCGACTCTGTGCAGGTCACCCTTCCCCATGTCTTTGTTTAGGGGTGAACCCACCGCTCCTTTTGGGCACCCCTGTCTTTTGAGAAATTAGATACGTTTGTTTTGATTTTATCCTGTTGCTATAGAAGGATCCAACTGTGTCCCATGCCATTTTGAATTCTGCCACTGTATTTGCCCCCACCACTTCCATCGGGAGGGCATTCCAAGCATCCACCACCCTTTCAGTGAAAAAGTATTTCCTGACATTGCCTTTCAATTTACCCCCTTGCAACTTCATGTTATGACCTCGAGTTTTACAGCTTCCCCTTCTTTGGAAGCAGTTTGTTTCTTCATTAATACTCTTTAAGTATTTAAAGGTCTGAATCATATCTCCCCTATCCCTCCTCTCCTCCAGAGTGTACATATTTAGGTCTTCAAGTCTCTTCTCATAAGGCTTCTGACACAGGCTCCAAGTCATTTTTGGTAGTGATATGTCCCTTCTTCAAACTCTGCAGCACAGATTAGTTGAACTGCTGCGATTAACCTGGGGTGGAGTGATGATGTCAGCAGCTCCTGCGGATCATTGGAGAATGCAATGGCAGCTGTTGCACTGCAGAACATGGCAAGTGAATTGAGTATTGGCATCTGTGTTGGTGGGGGGTGGGTGGGAGGATGTCCCCTGCCTTGGAACAAGCTCGAGGAGGAGCTGTCCCTGCACAAGGTACTGTGACCTATTTCCACAGGCCTTAAGATACTTGTGCTGCTATTGGCCGGGGGTGAGTAAAGCGCTCTTTGAGCAGATTGTCCCTTTTACCAGTTGAGCTATAGAGGGTACAGGTGCATAGTATATCCTGTGAGCAGGCTTTATTTGCTTACAGTGGTCAGTTGAAGATTTTGGAAGATAAAGTATTTAAGCAGCATGGTGCTCAGGAAGTCTTTGTTAAGGGTAATGCTACTATTCATGCTAAGTAGGAAAGTGTTGAACAGTCTGAGAAGATGTAATTTACGTGTGAGCCTGCTTGCTAACTCACTGTAGTATTTTGGATCTGTTGTAGCATTACTAAAGATTTTTTTGTGTAATCCCCAAATAGGCCAGATTACAATAATTTAGCTGAGATATCACTATGGTTTGAGTCACCATTCGTAAATCTGCTTCAGTCAAATAGGATCTAATTTGTCTGACTAATCAATAATTTCCAGAATGATTTACTTACCACCATAGTAATCTCTTCCTCCATTGTGAAATGCTGGCCAGTTTTGATCCCCAGTTTATAGAATAGCTAAACTTCTTAGAATTAACATCAGACTCTGGGTCTTTGGACCTCCCATTCATAAAATTTTAGGTTTGTTTGAATTCAGTTTTTGCCCATTCCACTCCAAGTAGGAATCTCATCAAAGCAATCCACCAGTATTTGATAAGCTTTATGTTCTTATGCCATAACTGCTTCCAACAATTTTGCCAGAAAGGAAGATTTAGCTATAGGCCAGTAATTAGAAACACTAGCTCTGTTTCCTGTCTCATTTTTATCTTTGGGCAGGTAACCTATTTCAAAATATTCAAGTTAAATAACCTTCCTTCAGTATCCTATTTATAAATCGAACTAACCCATATTTGCTGTTTGAATAGTTCTATAATTATTTCATGTTGTGTAAACTCAGTGAAACAGACTTCTACTTTAATGCCTTTTAAGTTTTTTGACAGCAGAATATTAAAAATATGAAGGGTGTGCAGATTTTTACAGGGCATTGTATATATACATATATGGTGTTTTTGTAGAATCTATTATTTAGAACATAATATATTAGAGGTTACCCTGGCGAGAAAGTACTTACACCCTACAATAGCGGCATACTTGGAGATACTGAGACTCGGGAAATGGTGGGGTGGAGCCAAATGTGGGTTAGGAACCAAGAAGGACTATTGGAGTGTTTAGAGCAGCAGATTGAGAACCAGGGAAGCCTGTTTGAATCCCACTGCTGTTCCTTGTGATCTTGGACAAGTCACTTAACCCTCCATTGTCTCACATATAAACATAAATTGTAAGCCCTCTGGGGATAGGAAAATGTTTACTATACCTGAATGTAACTCACCTTGACCTTATGAGAAAGGTATGAGCTATATACGACCAGAGCTGCCAGGGCTCAAATCTCAGTGATGCTCTTTATGACCTTGGGTGAGTCATAAAGAGCATCAATCTGGTACAGACTTAGATTGTAAGCCCTGTGGGGGCAAGGAAATACCTACTGTACCTGAATGAAAAAGATGTGAGCTAAGTTACTGGGTAAAAGCAGGAGTAAGAATGGAAGTCAAATGAACGGTGTATCCTAAGGGCAAACTTCACATGGATTGTTGGACGAGCAACAGTCCTTATATTAAGTCCTTGATCAGGTCTCACCTAATGCTAGGCCATTGAGCTATGTGGGACCATTCTGCTTTTTTTCTGCTGTCCAGAGGATAACTATCCCCTGATAATTTATACAGTTGTAGTCAACATTATTGGCACCCTTGCAGTTTATCCCTTTAATGTCCAATATCTGGGAGGAGAAAAGTGACCAGTGAAATGACTTTGGAGTAATCTCTTGTTCACCTTGTGTCTCTTCTCCCTATTGAACCCCTTTATTGTATTGTGCTGTCTGTCTTAACTAGATTGTAAGCTCTACATGCAGGGCCCATCTTCTATGTGTGTTTGTACAGCACTGCGTATACCCTGTAACGTTATATAAATTATTAATAGTTGTAGTAGTAGACTATACGTGCACAAACGCACACATATGTGACACATAAAGGAATCAAATATAACAAGACCAAATAAAAAAGGAAATCGTAGGAAATAGTACAAAAAACTGGCTTTATTAAGGGTGCCAATAATCATGTCCTGGCAATGTCCCAATCAGTTTGAACAGAAGAATCACATTCCCATTGCATTAAAATCTGATGTGCCTATGATCATTGTCATTTCTTATATGACTTAAATCAACCAATGAAAGATGGCTCTAATGTTTTTAAAATGCCCACATTCATTCCCTGTTCCATTTTCACAATGGTGAAGAAAAGAGGCCCGCCTGAGACGGTCAGAAAAGCCATTATTATCAAATTTCAAACCTCAAAGAGGTACAAGGCCATCTCCAAAGACCTATGTCTACAGTTTGCAATGTTATAAAGACATTTTCTACCCATGGAACTGTCAAGAACCTCCCAGGATGTGGTGGGAAGAGGAAAATTAATTCAAGAAGTATTCGAAGGTTAGTACAGAATGTTGGAAAAACATGTACAACATCCATTCTGGAGTGGTGGTTTCAACCCCACCATATGCCATACACTAAACAAAGAAACTTCATGGGCAAAGGCCAAGGCGGGACCCTACTGCTCAAAGACAGACATAAAAAGGCACACCTGACCTTTGCCTAAACCCATCTTGAGAAACCGCAATCCTTCTGGGAAAATGTTGGCAAAGCATACCTGAGATACATTTACAGTCAATGAAATGAAGCTTATAAAGACAAAAAACACCCTTCGTACAGTTAAATATGATGGAGGTGCCATAATGTTGTGGGGCTGTTTTGCTGCCTCAGGAACTGGAGACCTGGAACGTATTAAAGGAATTCATGAAGTCAAAGGACTACGAAGGTATTTTGCAACGAAAAGTGCTACCTAGTGTCAGAAAGCTAGGTCTGGGTCGAAGGTCATGGGTCCTCCAGCAGGACAATGACCCAAAATATGCATCCAAAAGTAAAAAAGATTGGTTAAGAGGAAAATATGAACTGTTTTAAACTGGCCAGCAATGAGTCCTGCTCTCAATCCAATTGAGGAACATTTGGAAAGAACTGAAATCAGCCAATGGTTAAAAGAATCCTGACAACATTCATGAGCTGGAACAAATCGCAGTGGAAGAGTGTGTGAAACAACCAGCAGATAGCTATAGGAAACTTTTACAATAGCTAGAAGAAAGATTTGGAGGCTGTCATCACTGTCAAAGGTTGTGCAACCAAATATTATTGAAGGGTGCCATGAATCCTATTCAGGTCATATTTTGGGGGTTTTTTTCCTCAGAAATTACTAAGGCACAGTTGCACAAATATTGTTTTTGTTGTTGTATACCTTTGCAGATACTATTCCTACTTGTTTCTCACGATACTGTACACACAACATACCTAAAATGCAAGGGTCCCAGTAATGTTGATCACAACTGTAGAACAGCTACATATCACAATCACATTTGCTAATCTAGGATTAATATCGGATTTGTGGGTCTTCGGAAAGCTCCTGTGACTCTAAATATGTTAGAATTAATTTTGTAACACAACACTTGGAAGGATCTGGACTTCGTATTTATATATTGTAATAATAAAATTGTTATTCTTTAAACAACTTAGTGCTAGTTCATGCAATTTTTGTGGCTGTAATTTATGTATATTTGCCAGAGAAGACAGATCTGACTGACTTATGTAAATCTGAGTAGTATGCATCTGCCTTTTAATGACTGTACTAGTTGATAAGTTTTCTTCTTGATGTTTGATATATTTCAAGTAAAGCTTTGCCTGCAACATTCAGTTGTCACCTACACAACTCATCAATGAACAAACCTTCAACTTTATATGTTTCTAAGCTTTTATTTTATTAAATCATTTCTGACATAAACTGCCTTTAAAAGAAAATCTCCCTTTCCATTACATTTTCTGCTTTCATATTCTATCATTCTGAGATCTTTCTCTCTCTTCCCTTATCTCTATTTTCTACCAGCTGTCTGCAGCATCCAGTCCTTCCAGACAGAGTCCACACAGAGGTTCCGGAACTGATCCCTTTGCAGAGCTCTCTCTGAAGGATTTCATTTAGAACAACTTAGGTATTGCCTACTAACTGGATCTTAGTGACTAATAAAGCAAAAACCACTACATGCAACATTCCTATTTTAATAATTTTCCCACCAAAAAACCCCTATACTTTGATTTTTATTCCCCAGTAGTTTTTATCATATTTGATTATCCATTATGTAAAATAAGCAGTGGTGAAAGCAAATAGTTTGTAAATGCGGTTCTCCACAGGTGAGCAGAATCAGTGCAACCACTTAGATGGGTAACATCTTTAGGACCGATCCATGCCGGAGTTTCTCTCTCCCAGAGCTGGCATATCGATCCATGTATGTGGGTCTGTTGTTTTTGCTCAGACCAATTGGCTATATGAGCTATTTTCCTGTGGGGAGGAAGGGGAAAGAGAAAGGACTTTGATCTAGTACCGTGAGGTGAAGGTACAGGTACCAACATACCTAATGCCAAGAACAGATAAGGCATTGGGAAAAGTTCTCCACTCTGAGGTCAGAATAAACAAGTTTGTGGTGGTCTGTTAGTGCTGCAGATATCCTGTGCACGTATCTCAGTGAAGGAACACATGGCGCCACCTCTAGTCCCCCAATTCCCTCTGGGGTCAGTGGCCACTGCTGCATCCCACTGAGGAAATCCAGACTGAGCAACAGGTTCTCTTCCCTCCCCCCCCCCCCCCCCCCGTATCCCACCATATGTCAGGATTCACTAGCCAAAAAAAGGAGTGGGAAACTGTAACCACAAAAAAAGCACCAGATAGGCTTACTAAGAACATCCATGGGTTCAGATGCTGCTAAACACAAGAATGTAAGTCTTGCATGCAACACTGAATATTAGGATGACCTTGCACCTGGACTCTAGAAAGAAGAACCAGCAGAGAGGCCCTGTTCATGGCAGCCACAGGATGACTGCTATCTTAGCCTCCCAATTAGTGCCATATCTATTCCTCCCTGTCCCCGTGGAGCTGCCACCTCTAGTCAGCCCACCAGGCCATCTCTACATTAACTATTCCTGCCACCATGGCGAGAGCAGTATCTTCCCTGCTGTATCACAGCTTCAGTGCACTTCCGACAAAGGTTTCCTAGGTAGAGCCCCTCCTCTTTATTTAGTTACATTTATAAAATTCACAGTCCTCTTTGCAACTCCAACATGACTGATCAGGGCCAGGATCAGGGCCGGCCCCAGATTTGGTTCAAGGTGTTGGCACCCTAGACAAACGTTAAGCCTTATACTACCCCTGGCTTTCAGAATCTCTTTGTTAGCTTTGAATGCCTTCCTCTTTACCACCCCTCACAAGCTGCCACCTTAGGCAACTGCCTTGATTGCCTGGTGGTTGGGCCGGCCCTATGTAGAATTAGCGTAGTTACTCACCTGTAACAAGTGTTCTCCAGGGACAGCAGAAATCAGTCCTCACATATGGGTGACGTCGGTGCCGACGGAGCCCTCGTGCGGAGCAATTCCCCAGCTTTCAAAGAAAGCCTTTGGGAATGCATCGCGCATGCGCGGTCCCCTTCCCGCCCAAGGGTGCCATTTTGCTCAGTCGGATGACATAGCTAAAAAGATGGCAAAAATGAGGAAAAATTAATCAAGGACTGCAACTCCAGGGGAGGAGGGAGGGTCGTGAGGACTGATTCCTGCCATCCCTGGAGAACACCTGTTACAGGTGAGTAACTACGCTTTCTCCAGGAACAAGCAGGAAGTCAGTCCTCACATATGTGACTCCTTAGCTATAGGCTACCGAGAACCCATAGCTGAAAATGACTCACTCTAGAAAAGCCGCAGCAGCAGTGATAGGATTTTTCTCTGAAAACACAACCCCCACGGTAGCCCGACACCAAAGGGTCGGAGGGTAGGTGTTGCCTAAACCTCAAATAGGTTACGGAGTACCGCCTGACCGAAAACACTGTCCCGCCGGGACTCTCTCTCCAGGCAGTAGTGGGCTGCAAATGTCTGGCTTGAAGACCACGTTGCGGCCCAGCAGATGTCTGCCAACGGAACAGAGCGGTGGTTATCCACTGACGCAGCCTTAGCACTGACAGAGTGGGCTGTGATTCGGCCCTGCAGCTGGAGTCAGCTGCTCTATACGCCCAGGCTAAGCAGCCTGCCACCCAGGTGGATAACATGCGCTTGGAGACAGGTAGACACAGTTTACTAGGGTCATACGAAACAAAGAGCTGGGAAGCTCTCTGGTGTCCCTGCGTACGCTCCAGGTAGAAGGCGAGCACCCTCTTACAGTCCAGGGTATGCAGAACCGCCTCTGCCCTGCTGGTATGTGGCCTGGGAAAGAAGGTTGGAAGAACCACCTCTTGGTTAAGGTGAAAAAGGAAACCACCTTTGGGAGGAACTTGGGGTGAGTATGTAGGACCACCCTGTTTTTGTAAAACCGTGTATACAGCCTATCCGATACTAAGGCTTGCAGCTCACTCACACGAGCAGACGTGAGTGCCACCAGACAGAGTGCTTTCCAGGAAAGGAAGCGGAGATGACAGGTGGACATTGGTTCAAAAGGTGGGCAAGTATGTCACTGCAAGACCACATTTAAGTCCCACTCTGTAGCTGGTGGGCGAATTGGAGGCTTCAAGAGTAAGAGGCCTCTGAGAAATCGGGATACCTGGGGACAGCAATCTCAGGCCGGAGGGACTGGGATTTCTAGTCCTATAGGTACTCCTTGTGGTCTTGGGCAAGCCACTTAACCCTCCATTGCCCATGTTGCCTGTAAGTATTAGCGTATGTGTGTCATATCCCCTCGTGTTAAATGTATCTCCCAATTGACTGCTTTGACCCGGTGAAAAGCGGGATATAAATACAGCTAAATAAATAAATACCAAAGAATGAGCTGAAAGAGGTTGCCTGTCCACGGGAGAGCAGTAAGCTGATAGTGCACTCAGGTGGACCCTGACAGAGTTAGACTTGAGGCCTAACTCCAAGAGGTGGAGCAGGTACTGCAATACCTGAGGTACGTGACAAGTGAACGGGTTCTCCTTATTCTGAGCACACCATCCTTCAAATCGACGCCACTTGAAGGCGTAGGATTTCCTAGTGGATTGCCTCCTAGAGGCTAGCAACACCTCTTCAACCTCCTTGGGAAGGTGTAGAGGCGCAAGTACTACTGTCTCAGCAGCCAGGCCATTAAGCTGAGGGATCTGAGATTGGGGTGTAGCAAGGAACCCTGTTCCTGGGTCAAGAGGTCGGACTGCACCCCCATTGGGAGAGGAGTCTCGACTGCCAGTTGAAGGAGAAGAGGGAACCAAGGCTGTCTGGGCCACCTGGGGGCTACCAGGATGACCGAGGCCTTGTCCCGAAGAATCTTGAACAGAGTGCGTGCCACCAGGGGCGTGGGTGGGAATGCATAGAGAAGGCCCTGTGCCCACGAGATCAGGAAAGCATCCGCCGCTATGCTCAGCGGATGCCGCTGTCTTGAGCAGAACCGGGGCAACTGATGGTTTTGTGGACTGGCAAAGAGATCCATGGATCGGAGACCCCAACGATTGAAGATCCGCTGGGCTACATCCCGGTTCAGTTGCCATTCGTGAGGCTGAAGAATCCTGATCAAATTGTCCGCCAGGAGGTTCTCCTGACCTGGCAGATAAACTGCCTTTAGGGACATGTGATGTGCCACTACAAAAGAGTAGAGGTCCAGAGTTTCCTGGCATAGGACGCAAGATCCTGTGCCCCCCTGTTTGTTGATGTAGAACAAAGCTACCTGATTGTCTGTCTGTATCAGCACCGATTGATGTGCAAGAAGATGACAGAAGGCTTGAAGAGCTAGGTGGATGGCTCGAAGCTCTAGAAGATTGATCTGGAGTGCGGCCTCTTGCGAGGACCACAGACTCTGAGTGCATGAACCCTGGCAATGGGCCCCCCAGCCCAGCAAGGAGGCATCTGTCGTCAGCACTCTGGTGTGAGAGGGAGGTTGGAATGGTACTCCCTGAAGTAAGTTGGGGGGGGGGGTGAAGCCACCATTGCAAGGCTGTCACCAGCAGCTTAGAAATCGCTACTCTGTCATTGAGGCAGCCAGTGGCTTGCGTCCACTGGTCCCTGAGGCTCCATTGAGCTGTGCGCATGTGGAAACAAGCATATGGAGTCACATGCACTGTGGAGGCCATGTGGCCCAGGAGGCGTAAGAAGACTCTTGCGGAGACTTGAGGTTTGTGCTGGACCTGCTGTACCAAGTCCAGCAACCTCCTTGCCCTGTCCAGCGGTAGGTAAGCTTTTGCCTGAAGTGTGTCCAGTCTTACCCCTATGAACTCCAGGTTCTGAGTGGGGAGTAAAGTGGACTTTTCGTGATTTATAACAAACCCTAGGTGCTGGAGCAGGGTGACTGTGCAAGCAGTGGCCTCCTGTGCCGACTGGCCCCTGATGAGCCAGTCATCCAGGTATGGAAAGACGAAGACACCCTGGCTTCTGAGGAAGGCCGCCACCACTGCTAGGCATTTGGTAAATACCCTGGGAGCAGACACTAGGCCAAAGGGACGCACCTTGTACTGGAAGTGGTTTCCTCCGACCACAAACCTGAGGTATTGTCTGTGGTCTGGGTGTATGAGGATGTGAGTATAAGCATCCTTTAAATCTAAGGAGCATAGCCAGTCTCCCTGGTGGCGGTAAGGCAGTAGGATCCCAAGGGAAAGCATCTTGAACTTTTCCCTCACCAGGAACTTGTTTAGATTTCGCAAGTCCAGGATGGGGCGTAGGCCACCTTTTATTTTTGGTATGAGGAAATACCTGGAGTAGAAGCCTTGCCCCTGTAGGTGGTTGGGCACCAGTTCTACTGCCTGATCCTTTAGCAGACCTGCCAACTCCTGCAGGAGGAGGTTCCTGTGAAGAGGGGGTCTTAGGGGCTCTCCCGGGAAAAAGGAGGTGGGCACCTGGTAGAAGTGAAGCAAGTAGCCCTGTTGGACTACCTGCAGAACCCAGGCGTCGGTAGTAATGGCTGGCCACCTGTGAGCGTACAGGGCCAACCGTCCTGTGCAGAGCCAAACCACTGGTGGGAGAGGAGCTATGCACGGGGAGTCAAAAAAACCCTCCCGGTTGGGTAGGAGCCGGAGCTGGAGACTTGGGGGTCTTCGGCTTACGTGGGCCATACCCCTGTTCCCTGGCCTGCTGCCCCTGTTAGGGAACTGGGGCGTCCTGGTAAGTGCGGTAGTTTCTGTAAGCCATACCCTTCCTCGGGAAAAAGGGCTTTTTCCCCGAGGCTGCCGCCTTGTGAGAAAGGGCAGATGTCTTCTTCGACAACCTTGTCTGGGTCAAGTACTCGGACTCGAGTTCTGCAGCTTTCTCAGTCATGGGTTTGCCGAAGAGGTTGTCTCCTTGGCATGGGACATCGACCAACTTGTCCTGAACCAACCGACGACATGAGCCAGGCCTGACGGCGTGCACCGATGCTGGCCGCGGCTACTCAGGCCAAAGCCTCAAAGCCATCGTAAGCTGCTCGAGACATGAACTTCGAGCACTCTCTGATCCCTGTGGACAAGGCCTTGAAGAACTGCAAGGGTTCCTCGGACAGGCCAGCCGAGAACCTGGCAATCTCCTTTGCCGGGCCCCACAAGTACATGCCCATGTACAGCTGGTAAGTTTGGACACGGCATGACAGCATCGAACCCTGGTAGCACTTTCTGCTGAGGACGCCCAGGTTCTGGGCCTCTCGGCCGGGAGGCACAGAGGAGTGCGTTTTTTGGCTTTTCAGCCGGTGCATGGCCGATTCCACAACCATGGAGTTTTGCGGCAGCTACGCCTTCCAGAACCCAGGACTCTTGCAGACTCAATAGATGTAATCGACCTGCTTGCTGAGCACCGGCATCGAGTCTGGGGACTCCCATATGCGGAGCATCAGCCGTTCCAACATCAGAGGCACTGGTACAGTAAGGGACTCCTTCGGGGGAGAGTCATACTGGACAGCATCGAGCTCCTGGGCTCGAGGCTGCTCCTCGGCATCAGCAGGACATGCCAAAGCCCTTGGCCATGTCCCTGACGAAGTCCAAGAACATAAGATATGCCATACTGGGTCAGACCAAGGTCCATCAAGCCCAGTATTCTGTTTCCAACAGTGGCCAATCTAGGTCATACGTACCTAGCAGTTTCTCCAAGGGACACAGGTTCCACAATGCTTGTATTGGTTCAAGCATTGATATCCTGGGTCCCTTCTTAATAATGGTTTATGGACCTTTCCTCCAGGAACTTGTCCAAACCTTTTTTAAACCCAGCTACACTAACAGCCTTTACTACATCCTCCGGTAACAAATTCCAGAGTTTGATTACACGTTGAGTGAAAAAATATTTTCTTTTATTAGTCTTAAATAGTTTTCCCTGTAGCTTCATTGCATTTTCTCTAGTCTTTCTATATTCTGATAATGTAAACAATCGATCTACGTTTACCCGTTCCACTCCGTTCATTAATTTATAGACTTCTATCATATCTCCCCTCAGCCGTCTCAGCCGAACTGAGTGTCCTCTGGAGGGGACCTAGTCCAAGGCTCCGAACCCGGAGAGTCCGATGGGACACACCGGGTTCGGAAGGTGTCTGGGGAGTTGTCTTTCTCCGTCTCCCACGCCGAGTCCTCCGAGGAGGACTCGATGGGCTCCTGCCTTGAGAGCTTCGAGCTGGACTGCCCCGACGCCGAGGGCACCGGCATCGACGACCTCTGTCCCAAACGGGAGGTCGAGGGGGACCTTGGCTGAGGATCAACGCGAGACCTGATCGACTTGAGGATCGGCTTGGCCTCCGGCGTCAACTTCGACGTCGATGTCCTGGTGGTCGGGGCGGATGAACCAGCGATACCGGCCATCAGTGCCCACTGCTGCTCCATGAAGGCAGCCATGCTGTTCTCCAGGTCCACCAACCTGAGACCGAGTTCAGAAGGCTCCGCAGCTCCCGGCTCGGGCCCCGACGCCGGCTCTTCTGGAGGAGAGTCCACAAGGGCAACTGAAGTTACCTTGAACGACGTCTCTGGCTCCCTGCGAGGTAGTTTAGCCGGCCGCTCCGACTCCGAGGACCCGGGGCGGCGGTCCGGGCTCTGCGGCTTGGAACCTGAGGGCCCAGGCCGATCAGAGGCGTCCAGCGACGACGCGCTCATGAGTTTCTTCTTCCTCCGGTGTTCCCTGGAGGGAGACACCTGCTCAGAAGACCCATGACGGTGCTCGGGCTCCGATTCCCAAGACGTCGAGGCTTCTGACAAGGTTTGGGTCCGGCCGGAGGCGGACTTGGAAAAAATTCCTGTCACGCTGCTGCTGCCTGCTCCTCAAAGACTTCGAAGACATCTTACCATGCGGCCCACAGAACACCGGGTCATGGTCGGGGCCGAGGCATCGGAGGCAGCAGTTGTGTGTGTCGGTGAGAGACATCAGTTTCTTAACCGATCACATTTTTTAAACCCATTGGCAGCCATCGGGGGAAAAAGGACCCCTGCGAGGTCACACAACTGGGCTGCCAGTGAAAACTAAAAAGAGCGCGAACGCTAGTCATGAAGGACAAAAACGAAAAATAGGACCGGACTCGGGGGCGGGACTCGGGGGCGGGAAGGGGAACCGGTGTCGACCGGGAAGCTGAAAAAAAAGAATAATCAACTTTTCTACTTTTTCCATAGTGGAAACAGGACCACGTCCGTTGGGCTCCACGGAAAAAAGAAGACTGAGCAAGATGGCACCCTTGGGCAAGAAGGGGACCACGCATACGCGATGCATTCCCAAAGGCTTTCTTTGAAAGCTGGGGAATTGCTCCGCACGAGGGCTCCGTCGGCGCCATCGTCACCCATATGTGAGGACTAACTTTCTGCTTGTTCCTGGAGAAAGCCACTATACTTCAATCAAATACAGATCCTCAGAAATATAAGGCCAGGACTGTACCATTCTTGTTTATAAGAGATTACAAGGTCAGCTTAACATTTGTTGCTGTTGTAGTATGGACAAGAAATTGGTCATGCCTGTGCCCTGGGGACACACTTCCTTGTAGGTTAACACACCTCCACTTATATTGATAGTCATAAACTTGCTCTTTCTGTAGGAAGAAGCAGGAAGTCAGTCCTCACTTATGGGTGACGTTGACACCAAGGGAGCCCACACGGAGCATTTCCCCAGCTTTCAAAGAAAGCCTTTGGGAATGCCACCATGCATGCGTGGTCCCCTTCCCACCAAAAAGTGCCATCTTACTCCATCTCCCTTTTTTTGCGAAGCCCTTCGGACGTGCATCTCGTCCCCGGAAAACGTTTCTTGGTTTTTCTACCTACTTTTTGGCTATCTGGCCTTTGGTGGTCCTCTTCCTGCCTCTCGAGTACCTCTGCTTTGGCCTTGGTCTCGGGGTTTTTCTTTTTGCCTTTTTGGGTCTTAGCGCACTTCACGCCCTTTTTAGCCACTGGCCGCATCGAGGGCCTTCAACCTCACAGGGGCCCTTTTACCCCCAATGGCCTCTGGTTTTAAGAAATGTGATAGATGTTCCAAAAACATTTCGCTCACGGACATGCATAATTGTCGTCTTAGGTGTCTGGGAGCTGACCACGACCCGGAGCGTAAGCAGAAGCTGGATGATCTCTTCTGTAAGGCAGCCTTGGCAGCCTCCCGCTCCTCGGCCCCGCAGCCTCTGGAATCCCCCAAGGTTCCCCCCCAGGCCCAGCAACACTCCGACCAGGGGTCACCCGAACGTGAGCGGAAGAAGAAATTGGCCATGAGGACACTGTCGGGGGCGCCAGACAAGCATGAGCAGTCACACGCCTGGTCTCTCAGCCCCCCTCTGCAAACCCTCACGTCAGAGAGGGAGTGGCCCAGTAAGGTACCTCGAACCGATACGGAGACCTCTGGCGAAGACACCCGATCTCCTCCTGAGGGTCATCCCGGCAAGGACATCCTTTCCTCTTCGATACCTGACCCGGTCACCCCAGCGTCAGTCTCACAGGGCCCCATCCCAGTGTGAGAGACCCGCATGATGGCCTTGGAACGCAGTGTTTCTACGTTCCTCGCTACCCAGCAGGTGCTGGTGCCTGGCCCCAGCAGCATGTGCCTTGAGACCACAGGGACCTCAACTTCGAGGACTTCCTGGGCCACCGCAGTGACCTCTGAGAGCCAGAAGCCTCGTGAGGATCCTCGGCGCGGGTCTCGATCTCTGTCTCGGTTCTCGGGCATGAGATCTTCTTGGGCGAGTGCCTCCGGCTCCAGGCAGACTTTGGCCTCGGAAGCCCGGCACAGGTCACCAACCCATCTCGAGCCGCCCGACCTCAAGTCCTCCACAGACGACTCAGAGTGGGAGTCCGACTGGGAAACTTCTCCGGAGACCTTGTCCCACCAAGATCCCATCAGACCTCTCCGCAGCCTCAGAGGCGCCAGTCACCTCCTGAGGACACCTCCTTCTTGGAGTTCGTCCGAAACATGACACAGGCCCTGGCGCTCACCACCGAATCGGAGGAGGAACCCTGAGCAGAGGAACTCCATATTCTGCAATATGAGGCTCCTCCAAGAGGCTCTCTGTGCTGCTTCCTCCCATTCTGAACCGACTTCCTCTCCACATGTGGGAGACTCCGGCCTCAGTGCCTTTTGTGAGCAAGCACCTAGATGCTATGTGTAGGGTCCAGCGGGGTCCAGGATTCCGGAGTTCCAGAAAACCCAGCTCCCTCACACGTCGATGGTGGTCAAATCCACCATGCAGAAGCTAAAGAGCCCGAAGACTTATTCTTCGGTCCCCCTGGGCAGGGATTCTCACTCCCTTGACGCCCTTAGGCGCAAGGCTTGTCAGGGCTCCATGCTGTCATGCCGCATTCAGGTTTACTAGTTATACATTGGTATGTTTCTCTGGGAGCTCTGGGGTTTTGCGGTGGGCCTTGACAGAGGCCATCTCCGACATTTTCAGGCCTTATCGAAGTCTGTTGGGGAGAGTTCCAAGTACCTCTTGCGAGTGGTGTATGACGGCTTCGAGTTCTCCGCCTGGGTAGCGGTGGCTGGCATCGGGGCCCGCCAGCAGGCTTGGCTCCAGTCCAAAAGAAGCTGCTGGACGTCCCCCTGTCTTGGAACAGCTGTTCAGCAAGACCATGGAGGACCAGGTGGCAGAGATCGAAACAGCGTACATTACTCGTACTCGCCTCTCCCGAAAGACCTCCTTCCTCCCCAGGAAGAAACAGCAGGGCAAGAAACCTTTCTTCCACTGGAATGGGTTCTCATACAGGGGCTACCCATCCTACCCGCCAGCATCGACCCCTGTCCAGGACAGTCATGGCAAAGCATCGAGGATCCTCACGAGTCATAAGCCGAAGGACCCTAAGACCCAACCCCTTGCACCAGCGCAGCTGTCTTCAGGGTTTTGACGCCATTTGCGTAACTTCTCGTCCACCGGCAGGGCAGCTGGCTGTCGGGGGGCGCCTGGTCCACTTTTCCCACAGGTGAGCGTCCATCTTCACTGACGCCTTGGTCCTCCAGGTCATGCGGGAGGACTATCTCCTCCATTTGGACCAGGTCCCTCCCCTGTACTTCCCTGGGGAGCCAAGTCGGCTTCCCCAGCACCAGGCTCGCAGGTCTCCTCGAGGGCGGGGCAGTAGAACCAGTCCCACCATATTTCCAAGGATGGGGTTTTTTACTCCCGGTACTTCCTCGTCCCAAAGTGGACAGGGGGCCTTTGGCCCATCCTCGACCTGCGGAATCTAAACAAGTTCCTGGTGCAGGAGTAATTCAGGATTCCCTCTCTTGGAACATTGCTGCCTTACCTCCAGCAGGCGATTGGCTGTGCTCTTTGGACTTAAAGGATGCTTACGCTCACATCCTTGTTCATACCAAACACAGAAAGTACCTCCGCTTCATGGTTCAGGGAAACCATTACCAGTATAGGGTGCTTCCCTTTGGCCTCGCATCCGCCCAGTGAGTTTTCATGAAGTGCTTGGCCATGGCCGTTTCTCATCTCCGGCTGCAGGGCACCTTCGTCTATCCATATCTAGACAACTGGCTCGTGTCAGGGAGCATGGCCTCCGAAGTCCGGAAGGCCATGGACCGCACCATTCGCCTCCTCGAGCACCTGGGGTTCATGATCAATTACCCAAAGTCCCACCTCACTCCTGTTCAGTCCCTAGAGTTCATCGGGGCTCGCTTGGACACCCTCGGGGGCATGACTGTCCTTCCTCAGGACAGGGCAGACTGCCTTGTAGCCCTGGTGTCCAAGGTGCGATGTTGCATTGCCGTCTCGGCCCAGGCGATGCTCCGCCTTCTCAGCCACATGGCCTGCATGGTCCATGCCGTGCCCAATGCCCATCTCAACATGCGGGTGGCGCAGTGGTGCCTCCAAGCACAATGGACGCAGTTGACAGGCCGCCTCCGAGACCCCATCTTGTTCTCTCCCGGCGCAGTGGAGTCTCTCGCCTGGTGGCAGTAGTCTCGGAACCTGCTTCGAGGGATGCCCTTCCAGGCTCCGGAGCATCAGGTCGCCCTGATGACGGACGCCTCTCTGGCAGGCTGGGGAGCCCACTGCGAAGGACGGCGCACTCAAGGGACCTGGTCCCTTGAGGAGTCCCGGCAGCAGATCACCCTGCTGGAGCTCAGGGCCATCTGCCTGGCTCTCAGGGTCTTCAGGCATCGCTTGCAGCACCAAGTGGTGCTGGTCCAGATGGACAACCAGGTCATGATGTTTTATGTGAACAAGCAGGGAGGCACTGGTTCCTACAGCCTCTGCTCGGAGGCAACAGCCCTATGCTACTTTGCAGTGGGCCAGGGCATGACCGTCCGGGCTACTTACCTTTTGGGCCAGGACAATGCATTGGCAGAACGGCTCAGCAGAGTCCTCTGGCCGCATGAGTGGGGCCTGTGTCCCTGGACATTGCAGCAGCTCTTCCAGGGTTAGGGGAACTCTGATCCTTGACCTCTTTGCCAGTTCTGCGGTCCCCTTCCGCACCTGGGCAGGGTGGCCCCCGATGCTTTCCATATCTTGTGGGGAACAGGCCTGCTGTACACCTTTACCCCCACACCCTTCATTGCCCGGACCCGTCTCAAGGTCCAGCGGGACAGGGCTTCGATGATCCTCATAGCCTCGAGGTGGCCCAGGCAGCCCTGGTTTCCCCCTGCTGCTCTGTCTCTCGATGGAGCCACCGGTTCCTCTAGGGCAGGGATTCTCAACCCAGTCCTCGGGACCCACCTAGCCAATCGGGTTTTCAGGATAACCACAATGAATATGCATGGGAGAGATTTGCATATAATGGAGGCAGTGTATGCAGATCTCTCTCATACATATTCATTGTGGTTATCCTGAAAACCCGACTGGCTAGGTGGGTCCCGAGGACTGGGTTGAGAACCCCTGCTCTAGGGTTCTCACCGGGGCTGCTGACTCAGGAGGAGGGGCTGCTCCTACACCCCAATCTGAGGTCCCTGTCCCTCACGGCTTGGCAGGTGTGTGGGCGCTCTAGCCTCCTACCATCTTCCTGTGGAAATCGAGGACATTCTCTTAGCCTCACGAAAGGACTCGACCAGACAGGCTTATGCCTTCAAGTGGCGGCGGTTCTCGGTGTGGTGCTCGGAGCTCTGAGCAAACCCATTCTCATGTCCTCCCAGTTTGGTCTTGCAATACCTGCTCCACCTCTCGCAGTCAGGGCTGAAGTCTAACTCTGTCAGGGTTCACCTGAGTGCCATCTCAGCGAACCACTATCCCATCGAGGCAAGTCTCTTTTGGGGCAACCGCTTGTCTCGCGTGTCATGCATGGGCTGCTCCTTTCCAGGTCCCCTACCCACCCTCCTCCAGTGGAATGGGACCTCAATATGGTCCTCACAGCTGACCAAACTGCCCTTGGAGCCCATGGCTACCTGCCCGCTGTGGCATCTGTCGTGGAAGGTGGTCTTCCTGGTAGACCTTACCTCCGCCCGGAGAGTCAGCAAACTCCAGGTGCTGATGGCTGAGGCACCGTACACAAGGTTTTATAGGAACAGGGTGGTCTTGTGGACTCGCCCTAAGTTCTTTCCCATGATTGTCTTGGATTTTCATCTCAATCAAGAGAGAGTGCTGGCCACCTTCTTCCCGAAGCCCCAGACAAACTGGGCATCGGCGATTCTCCACACCTTGGATTGTAAGAGGGCTGTCTCTTTCTACCTGCAGCGGACTCGGGACCACCACAGATCCGGGCAATTCTTCGTCTCCTTCAATCTCAGCCATCTGGGGCTGGCAGTCACCAAGCGTACCTTGTCCATCTGGGTGGCGGACTGCATTGCCTTTGCCCAGGCTCAGGCCAGGTTTCCCTTGGACCACCGAGTCATGGCTCACAATGTCCATGTGATGGCGATGTCAGTCACCAGCCTGCACTCGGTGCCTCTGGCAGACGTCTGCCGGGCCGCTACCTGTTCCTCCACTCACACCTTCGTGGTACATTACTGCCTGGAGAGGGAGTCCAGTTGGGATGCTGTCTTTGGCCAGGTGGTACTCCATAACCTTTTTGGGATATAAGCAACTCCTGCCCTCCGACCCTTCTTGTTCTGGCTACCGGGAGTGTGGCAGTCCAACCCTTGTTCTGGTTACCGTGAGCATGGAAATCCATGGACCTGGGGTCCTCGGGCTGTCTCTGGCTGTCTCTGGTGACTGCTCATGGCTCTGCCGTGTTCTTTCCTACAGGTCCTCGGTAGCCTGTAGCTGGGGAGTCCCATAACTGAGGAGTGACTTCCTGCTTGTTCCTGGAGAAAGCGTAGTTACTCACCTGTAACAGGTGTTCTCCAGGGACAGCAAGAATTTGTCCTCACTACCCTCCCTCCTCCCCTTGGAGTTGCTGCACATTTTTGCCATCTTCTCGAAAGGGCTATAGCTATGGTATCTGTCTGAATAAGATGGCACCTTTTGGGTGAGAAGGGGACCGCGCATGCGTGGTGGCATTCCCAAAGGCTTTCTTTGAAAGCTGGGGAAATGCTCCGCATGGGCTCTGTGATGTCGACATCATCCATAAGTGAGGACTGATTCCTGCTTTCCCTGGATAACACCTGCTACAGGTGAGTAACTACCCTATTTCAGCCCAACACATAGTCCCCAGTATCAACAAGCATGAACAAAAAGCCTCATATGGAGCTATCCTCTGTGTCCCAAACCTTTTGAGGAGCACACAATAGGGCCCATTCCAGAAGACAGTTCCTACCTGAAATATCCCAAAGCTGTCAAAATTGTTTTTGCTCAATATTAAGGAACCATAAATCAGGGAAAAGGAGCTAGGACACATCATTAGCATGTTGATGCCCCACAGCAATTTGGGCCCCCCCCAGCCCTTAAAATCTACTAAGGCACGAGATCAAGGATTTGGCAGATCTTTGTGTCTGTGCTCTTAACATTAAGAAGACCTGCTCCATAAATATATAGTTCAACCTGTGTGGAAGGAACCAACTTCCACACCAGTCAGTTGGTTTGGAGACTGCTTTTGAAGAATTTGAGTGTTCCAAATCACAGTATGCTTTGCCTACCATGAATCCCTGAACACTTGATGCGGCGGCGGGGGGAGACTGTTTTCCAAAATACCACATTGAACTCCAAGATTATTGCTTATCAATTACAGATTTTGCTGTACCATCATTCAATAATTAGGTTAGTGTTGCCTTTCCCAATATCCCTATGTATCCTACGAAGTATCATTCACATTCACTTCAGTCACCATGAAGAGCACACATGATTGCATAGCTCAGAGTACCTGACCTCCAGAAAGATGTACAGAATCATCTGGTGAGTATGATTGATATAGGGCAATCTTCATGGAGAAAATCTCTTCCCACTCTCCTAATCACAGAGACCAAATCTGTCCTGCGGTCAAGGAGGTGTGGGCTCTTAACCAGTTCTGTTTTCTGGAGTACAGGTACAAGGTGATTTTCTTCTGAGTTTTTCCTTATTGAATGACAAGAGGCCCCACTTTGAGAGATGTCATTAAATTTGTTGGAGGGAAAATGAGGATTAAATTTAGGAAATATTCATAATGAACTTTCTAGCCCAGTGGTTCTCAACCCAGTCCACTGTGACCTCCAGGCTAGTCAGGTTTTCCACAATGAATATGTATGAGAGAGATCTGCCTGCACTGCTTCCTGACTGAAAACTTGATTGGCCTGGGGGGTCCCAGAGGACTGGGTTGAGAACTACTGCTTAGTCCATTCACCTCTCTGGATTCACTGGTTCTCAAGTATGCTACAACTTCATCCTTGTCCACTCCTCCTGAGAAAGTTTTATACTTCACCCTCCCAAGGCAATATTGCCAGTGTTTTCTCTTTTGGCCTTTCATTAGTGCCAAGAGTCCTTATATAATACCTTGCTGTCACTTCAAGCCACCTGTCCCACATTGTTTTATTTTTTTTTATTTCCATATCTCAATGCATGGCTGATGGTGTCAGAGCTTCCATAGGGAATTCTGCAATTCCCAATGAACTATCATGAGGACATTGTAATCTCTGGTTCTTCATTGGGCAAAACTGATTTTAATTCTGCACAAGCTATAGAGTTCATAAACCCAATGTCGTCTCTTAAGTGTTTTTCCACATTGATGCAAATTGGTGAAATATTACTATCCTGGGACAATACACACCCAGTGCTCGGCTGGGAGAATCTGCACACTTGCTCACCATTTGCTGAATGATGTGGTCCACTAGTTTAAAAGCTGCTCTAAGATCAAGAAAAATGATAATGGCTATTTAGTGCTGGTCAGTTCTTCATCTTATATCTTTGAGGAGTTATAAACAAAGTATTTCTATGAAGTGGCCTTCATGAAAACCAGACTGATAGGGGTGCAATGCATTTGTTTTTTCCAGGAATGGAAGTTGGGCATGAACCGCTTTTTCTAGGACTTTGGAGGGAAAAGGGAGATGTGAAATTGGTCAGTAATTTTCAGCTACAGTGTGATTGAGGGATGTCTGTATGAGAAGAGGATGGACTAGGGCACGTTTCCATGCGTTGGAAAAAGTTACAGAAGTGAAGCTAGCATGAATTACTCCTAAGAGATATGAGTAAAGACTTAATTTCTGATTCTTAATCTGTGAAGGAGGAAAACAATCGGTGGAGGTATTGGTAGATTTCATGGAAGAGCTGAGAGTTTTGGGCAATGAGAAATTGGTTGCTGGATAAAATGTGGACACAAACATGGCCTATTGAGTCAGATGCTTTTATAGAGGGGGGAGAGGAAGAAGGGCGAGATGGTTGGGAAGTTCTACTCTGACTGAGGGTCAGGTCACACTATCATTCATCATCAAACAAGATGGCTCCGACTCTCAGGCTATGTCATTAGACAATCGGCATTGAGCTTTTTATTATTTCCATGCAACTGTTCTTCCAGGAGCCCTACCCTCCTCCTCCATTCCTGTCAGCAAACACATACTCTGCTCCAAAGTAGATCATGCCAGCATTTTGCTCTTGGGATCTTCAAATGAAGGGGGTTTTCTGGCTTGGGCCGCTTGCAATGCAATACAATAGGTAGGAATCGCACTTCAGTTCAAATAGGCTTGCTGTGAACAGTGGTGCATGTGATGTCTTATTTGTATCTGAAGTGGGAGTTTCTCTGCATTTTTCCTATCATCCCTCATCCTAGATCACAGAAAATAATACAAGCCCTGTCATTCTCTCAGAATCACACTGGCCTTGTCAGAATCAGTTTTTATGTTTCTTCTTGCTAGCAACGGACCAGTTGATCCTCTAGAAGCTCACCCCTTCCTTGTACAACAGAGGAGTGTCTCTTACACTTTGATCTGAATCCCCTCATGTCCACTGAGTTAAGGTTGAAAAGTTAATTTCAGCATTTGATATTCAAAACATCCCACAAATATATCACACCATTTAAAATGATCCTGTTATGTCTGCTAGTGGGGGTTCAGTCTGCATGACCCCCTTCACTTGCTTTGATCCACCACCCTCAAAACATCTGCTGCATACATTTAGCATGGGATTGTAGGCTAACTTAGAGCAGACAAACTTCAGCATGATTCCCACCTCTTACGACCATGCCTCTCTGTCCAACATTTTGTCCTTAGATCCATGTAGTATTAAAAGACACCAAATCACTGATGCATAGCTCACCTGTAGGTGGGACCTCAGTATCCTACTCTCTTCGAAATAGGCACCCCGCTGATTACTCAGCATTTATCTTGATTGTCCTCACCTTGAAGGTACAGCCAGCACTGCAGCAATTCTGCCCTATCATTCCTGTGTGGACAGTCAGATGATTACAAGCCCTCTTGTATTTCCCTCCATACATATAATTCTACAACAAATGGATAGTCATCTGTGCCCACTCGAAATTTACTCAAGATTGGTATTGGTTTTTCATCTTGACTAATTGGTCTATCTCCAGGAACAAGCAGGAATGAGTCTTCACATATGGGTATGTCGGTACCGACGGAGTCTGCGCGGGAACGCTTCCCAGCGTCCAATCAAAGAGCTTTTGGAAGCATCCCACCACGCCTGCGTGCTGCCTTCCCGCCTTTCCCAACTGCCTCTCCTCAGTTTTCGTTTTTCCGCGGAGCCGGCAGGACGTCGTCCTGTCACCGCAGAAACTTTTTGTTTTATTTCTTTAGTTTTCTTGTGGTCGCGGCTGTCTTCCCGACGCCACCGATACCGCCGGTGGTTTTTTTTTTTTTCCTGTAAAATCTTCCTTCTTCAAGGAATATTTTTTCTTCATAGTGTCTCACGGTATCTTAGGCCTTTTAGGCCTCTTCTTTTTCCTTCATGGAACCGCCTGCCACTTTCTCCAAGAAATGTTCAAACTGTGGCGGTACATCTTTATTTTTAGACCCTCGAAGTCGGTGTCTAACCTGCTTGGGTCTTGACAACAGTTTGGTGAGAAGAGGTCTTCAATATCGAGGTTCCCTCGATACACGGTTTCCCTCCAACTTCGGGGCACCGTCCCCTTCTTCTTCCACCCAGGATCAGGTAACCTGCAAACAGTCTGTTAAGACTAGCCAGCCCTCGAGTGGTAGGTCTCATGCACAGCATGTAGACGGCTCCGGCCTTGCCCTCGAGGGCCTACTGGCCTCCAAACCCCAGCGAGAGACTTCGGTCTCAAAAGCCTTTCAGGGGTTTCAGGTTGTTCCTGGGGCTCACCCCTCACAGAACATACCTGAGCCGTGTCCGGTGGTGGCATCCGCTTCGAGCGGTACCGATACCCCGACATCGGCACTGGTGTTGGATGAAACACTCCTCACCAGGGATGGTCATCTGGCGTCCTCTGTGCCTTTGGGACCGGTGGATACACTCCAGACTGACCTTCCATTATCGGTACCAGCACCGATACTACCACCGACGTCGGTACCCTCCAGACGTGCATCGATAGCCTCGCTTCCTTCGATGCCGAGTCTGGAATCGATCTCCAGTCTGGAGGACTGGGTACCGACTCGCCTTGGTACCGGCTCTGGACGGTACCGAAGGCTCGGTTCCGATGATTTGGATCCGCAACTCTCGGTTCCCTCGAGGCCCATTGAGTTGCCACTGGTTGACCTTCATTCACCGGTATCAGACACGGTACCGGTGTCGGTGTCCTCATTACCCTTACGGTCAGTGTCTTCCATGCTTCGCTTATCGATGCCAAGTTTAGAATCGCTCTCTAGTCTGGAAGACTCGGTACCAATACACCTTGGTACCGACACCGATCGATACCGGTGGCTTGGTACCGAGGATAGCACCCAGAAGTTTTCGGTTACCTCAGTACCGATTGAACTGTCTCCGATGACTGCTCCGATGTCTTTGTCGGGCTCGACTCTGACATCGGTACCGGTATTGGCATCGGTACCGGTATCCACAGTAGCATCGTGGCCAACCCCTGCCATGCTTTTTTCAACAGGATCGCTCCCTTCTATGCCAAGCTTGGAGTCGATACTTGGCATGGACAATGTGGTAATGATGGTCGCTGCTCCTGACAGCCAGTACCGGCGACCATCCTTTAAGCATTCCACACTGCACTGTGCAGGATCTTCTATTCCTATATATCTGGATAGCTCTGTCGGTGCTCAGGCTAGTTCTTCAGATCTAACCTGTCCAAGGGAAATTCCTGTTGGGTGAAAGCATGTATATTAGTACAGGGTACCATACACTATTAGACTAACTAAAACTGAGAAAGAGTTAATTCTGTTCAGAACCTTGCTTAGAAATAAAACTTCATATATTAGCTTACTAGGTGAAGGTTTACATGTCCTGAAATAAAGAAAGGGCACGTTGTACCCCAGCCTCTCTGTCTCAGGGATACCAGATAGCAGTCTCAGGGTTATTAGCTAAAATACTTTCAGGGTTAGTAATTAGTAGATATCAAGAAGCGCTCAAGGTTAGAAGATATCAAGTTATCAGCAGTAAACAATTATTTCAAATAGTGTCCGGGGAAACACACACTGCCATAAGGGCTAAAAAGGAAAAGCTTTATTTAATCGTAGGCTGTATCATAGTGCCCTAGTAGGGACACCGTCTCCCTCCTCTGATACAGAACAGATACCAAAACAGGTTGCAAAAACAAAATAAAATAAAATGAATTCAGCAGGCAGGAGTCTTAATACCTTTCCCTAAACTATCCCTACAGTACCAGTCCTGAAACAGTGGAAACAGATTACTTTTGTACCAAAAACAATAATAACCAAAAGACAAATTGCATAACCACAGTGGTAAAACGTCTCCTGCAAAAACAAGGCAAATAAAAAACAAAAAATGAGCAGGGCAAAATAAACAGATGATTCCGTTTCCCAGCTGCCCGAAACGTCACGAAGTTCAAAACGGGGTTTCAAAAGAGATATCTTCAAAAGGAGATAAAAGAGAAAATAAAGTCATCTGTAATAGCGCTACATACTGCAATGTCAGTAACACTGATACGTGAAAAACCGCTTGCCGGTTCTCTGTTCACGTGTCTGCAAAATGGTTGTTCATTGGCAAGTTTGTCCGCTAGCCGTCGCTGCAGAACTAGAAACCAGGAAGTTTCAAGTGGAAAAAAATACTGCTATTAAACAATATAGCCATTGCGGGAGTCCCAAAGTTATTTCATTAGTTTGCTCTGGTTTACAACCAATCGTGAAGACTTGCAAAGCACACAGATAATAGAAACATCAGAAAAAAAACTACAAACCATTTGAATAGTTTACAATAATCATGGCACTCTTCCCAGTACATGTTTACATCTAAAACATGGCGCATTTCCCAGTACATTGTAGCATTAAAAAAACAAACCTTCAACTGCGATAACGGAGAGACAGAGAGACTTTCTGATCCTTCTGACCAGAGTGTTAAGACAATTCCCAGAAAGTTACATGTTTACAATACAACCCACAGTTTAAACAGATTTAACCCTTAAACCTAACTTAGCAATATAATAAAGAAATCTGACCAGTAATATATGTAATTTAATTTACAGTAAAAACAAATTATTTACACAATAAACTAAAAAGAAATGGTTGAGTTTCTTATCAGATAATGCTGGTTCTAGGGCCTTTGCAAATATGCAAGACTAACCTTCAAAAAGAGTAGATAAAAACAAAACTGCATTTTTCTTTGCCAAGTCATAAGCAAATTGCAAATCCACAACAAAAGTCCAGGGAGAAATTGGCAAAATCACATTATGTACGGCACAAGTCTGTCTTACCGTACTTTCACAGACAGTCTCGCTTTCGACACAGAAAGAGTTGAAGTGACACATACTGAAGTGACACTGTATGGCTGGAGATAACTTCTTCACCAGCGACTGCTAGCAATGGACACAGCTGACAGTCTAAGAAACAAAACTTCAGGTCTCACGGCGACCCTTACAGGCGAGATGAAAGGCATCCGATATCTGATCCCAGCACTGTAGATGAAAGTTTTCCAAGATAACGATGCTTGCATCTGCAGGAAAACAGCACTTCAGAGGAAAGAAACACAACTGACAATGTGGGACATTTGATCCGGGTGCAGCCCACAGAGCAGATAGAAGTCTTCTGAGATCAGGGCGAATAGCTGTGACATCTGCAAAGAATACAACTGAACAGTAGCAGGGAAAGCATTTCTTCTGACCATCCCCCTGCTCTGATTCCAGAGACAGTTTTCGCTTGCAAAAGCTCATTGACAAGCTTATCTGAACTGTCTCGCTGAAGATTCCTTTGACTCTCTCGCGCTCCAATCTTACCCCTCCTCTTGCTCCTGGAAGGTTGAGCAATCGTCAGATAGAGCGACTCAGTCATTTCACATTAAATGTCAGCTCACTGCACCAGGCACTTTTCAGACTTACATAAGCACGTTTCAGATTTATATCAGTACTTTTTCAGACTTACATCAGCTGTCCTTGCTGGCCAATCTGTTATTATTGAAGTTGTAAAAAAATACCTTTACTCATGGGATTAAACATTTACAAAACAATTAATGAATCCTGCCTTAAAGATGTGTAATCTCAACCAGTTCTTTTCACAGGTTTGCTATAAGTGCACTACTACTACTGTAAGTGATTTTAACAGAAAATCATTTTTTTTAACCACTAAAACAAAATTATCCCTTCGAGTTTTCTCTTGGAAATCTATCACAAGGTATGTCACAAACTGAATAAAAATCAGCTGGGTTATAGAACGCAGTTCTAAGCAAATTATCTAAAGCAGCCCAAGTAGGACATGAACTATTATACTGACGCAACACAGTTTGAAAAAAATTTATAGCACTATGTAGTTGAATACATTTCTCTCTATAGGTCATAAAACGCTTATTCAGACCCTTTTCAATATCATCAACAAGTTTACTAGAAATTCCTAATTCCTTTGTAGCAGAAATATTATTTCTTAATGTTTCCTCTAAGGAATCTATGATACGTACAGTACATTTCGTTTCACGACTAAGAAGATCATTCATTTCTCTGAGTTGGGACACATTGCAAGTCCCAAAATTCGTGATCTGTGTATTTCCCAATATTCTTAACTTATCTCTTATCTCATATTTTAATTTTGCTGAACGAGTGACTATCTTCCCTTCAGAAACTACATAATTCTCAGAACAAACAAGGGAAGATGACGGAAATACACCTGGAACACTTCCAGCTTCAATTGCATCATACTCTGGAGAAAAAATGACTGGGACTTTCTCTGCCCAGATATTACCACCAAACTTTTTCTCCTGTGGTTCACTCGTCTTATCAATATTCACTAATCCAAACAATTCATTCTTCAATTTATGTGCCATTTGCTGCCACCACCCAAACACTAGCCCTTCACGAGCATTGCATATTCTGTGTTGAGTCTACAAAGCACATTTCAGATAACAAAGCTTATCTACAGAAAATGTTCCTCCCAAAGGAAATTGTAACAACACATTATTATCAGTCAGTGCATGCCAGTGCACAATGTAACTAGTAGCCCTATTTCCATATTGTTCACGCATACAATAAGAAGGGCTACCTTTCTGAAGAGCTAAACTCATAGCGTCAACATGCCATTCACACAATTGAGACCACACCTGTTCACCTAACAGATTGCTCATTGCTGGCACCAGATAATACTCACAAACACCTTCCCTCCTTGTCAGGAATGTTGAAATCTGTAGATGAGTCACGGCACCAACTGAAGAGCTTACTCTAACTCTCTCCTCACCACAATAATTAATGGATGCCTTGGCAGTTATCCCAGACACCAGGTGTTGTGCAGCGCTATCTTAACTTATTGTGTACGGTTGCATTCAGTCTTGTTTGTTTTCCTTTTATTGCAAGTGACTTCTTAACGAGATGGCAAGTACTTTATATCCGGGATCCGCAGAATTATTTTAGCAGAAGTGAAGTCACCAGATTGGGTCCTGCTTAAGACTGCATCCGAAGACACTCCCAGCTCCGGAGTTCCTGGTCCATGTCGTGTGTTCCTTGGTGGGATATTCAGCTTGTAAAGTGAGAAGACATTCTCAACGAATGCATCTTATACGGTGGCCCCCTCAAGTCCAGAAAGTGGCTTCCTGTGTCGGTGAATCAAGAGTTGCAACGCAGAGTCTTATTGGACAAATAATGTTATTGAAGAAAAGGACTTTTATGATTCAAAGTATTTTCTGAAAGAACAACAGAGACATTACAAAGAGATTATTGTATTAAGTAAATTCTTTATGGACTATTCATGTAAAAAAAAATACTTTTATATAGCATTTAAAATGTTTTGTATGTATTTATAGTAAGACCTAGAAGGATGAGGTTAGTTTTAGATTAGTATTTTCCTGATATATATGTAATGACCTTTAGGTACTGAACCTCTACTTAATAAAGTATTTGAGAATTAGAGGTTCAGTATAGCAATCATATATCTCTTCATCATCTTGAGAAGAGTATTAAGAAGAGTAGGTATATATTTAGTTTGTCTTAGAATATTTTTGAGAATATTTTTATTGCTATGCATATTGGCTTTGCATATTTCCTAATCTGGTTCTAGATGTGCTGTGGCAATTTCTTAGTGAAGCACTATTGTATTCAGAATCATGAGGATGTTAGAAGGAATATCCAAATATTTTTGAGGCACACTTACACCTGATGGGAAAAACATTGTAAGTTATCAATGTTTGTTGCTTGTCTTCCAACAGTGACAGCTCCTCAGCATGGAAGTTTACCAAGAGTTAGGCCTAGAACCTTTGAGGAGTTTTGTGACACATAGTCATATACAAACACAAATACAAACACAGAACCTAGAATAATTAAAGATATAGGTATGAAGATCCTATGTACAAGTTCCTATATTTCAGTAAGTTACAAGTAATGTCAGTTAATGGGAACCATGTGTGTAGTTCTAGCTACCCTTTTTGGATGCCTCTAGTTCAGACCTAGGCATACTTAACCAGAGTTAAAGTGAAATAATTTAATGGTCATGCCTCAGAGAGTTTTGAGTAATTGGGTAATTGTATGTAGCATATATCCTGTCCTCAGTGAGTTTCTGAATCTCACATCTTAGCGGTTCAGCGTTTTTGCTGCAGCTCATTGTATTTGTTTACAAGCCAGACATTGCTGTTACCTGCCTCTCTTAAATATTGTCTGCTTGGTAATTTAGTTTTTGTGATTTGGCAAAAGTAGAGCACCTTTTGCATGTCTGTTCAGCTCCTCCAATCTTCTGTTCTCCTGCTGTAGTTCTTGTAGGCTCGCCCCACGACAGCCATGTTTCTTTTGTTTTTGCAAGAAGGGCTACAGATGTTTCTTCAAGTTGTCCAAGTTGTTTTTGCATTGTTAATTTCGGACTGTGCATTTCGGGTTTTTTCATGTGCAGAATGATCACATGTGCTTTGAGGTTCCTGCATGTTTTCCTAAAACTGTGAATTTTTCTCTGCACTTCTAATTCTCTTTCTTAACCTCTTCAAACACTGGTTTACTGTTTGGTATACTGTGAAACATGTTCTCCTGGTATTTTATTTTTGTTGTGCTGTTTTTGTAATCTCCGATTTGAGAATTGATGTTTCGGTTAGTATTTTTATAGTGCAGAGTTTCTCAGAGGTTGGTTAGGTGCTTGATATATAGCCCTGGTGGATACCCCATAGTGAATTGAACTTTACTATATTAATTTGTTATCCATCCTGAATAAATCTTTAAGAAGAAAAAGGGATGTTTCCCCTCAGGATGCAGTCATAGTGACTGCTCTGTTGTTTCTTTTTAGGCAATTAGTGTGAATTGCAAGGTCCAGTAAACATAGTGTCAGCTTATGCAGTCAGGAACTGAATGGTTTTTAGATTTTCTCCCAGCAAAGAAAATGCTGTATGCAGAGTACTAGTTGATTTTTGTTGTCGTATGCTTGATACTAATGGAAAAATAGTGAAAGGCCTATTAGATAAAGTTAGTAACCACATTCTAGTTTCAAGTGAGAGTTATGTAAATTTCCTTTTCAGCTCTCACTAATTCTTGGTCCTTCATTCTGGAATTCAGTATTCAGGCCTTTGCAAGGCCTGTTAGCATTTTTATTTGGTATTTTGGTATGTTTCATTTTAGAAGTATTACTCCTCTATGTACTGACAGCTGTTTCTTTATGTCAGCACTGGTTTCTTTCCACCTCTTCACCTATCTCCAGGAACAAGCAGGAATAAGTCATCACATATGGGTACGTCGGTACCGACGGAGCCCGCGCGGGAAAGCTCCCCAGCTTTTCAGATTAAAAGCTTTTGGGGCCTCCCACTGCACATGCGCGCTGCCTTCCCGCCTTCCTGACCAGCTCTCGTCAGTTTCTTTTTTTCCGCGGAGCCAGCAGGTCGTGTTCCTGTCACCGCTGAAGAAATTGTTAATTTTATTGTTTTCTTTAGACCGTGTACCTGCCTTCCCCATTCTGAAACCGGTACTGCCGGTCTCTCTTTCTTTCTTTCTTTTAAAAAAAAAAAATAAAAATATTTTTCTTTTCTTCAGCACAGCTTGGTACTTTGTTAGGCCTTCAGGCCTACACAAATTCTCCTCATGGAGAAGCCAGTTCCTGGTTTTAAAAAGTGTACCAAGTGCAGTGCTGTCATTCCTCTTACAGACACCCATGAATGGTGTCTTAAATGTTTAGGACCTGACCATTCCATACCGGACTGCCCATCCTGCTCCCAGATGTTGAAACGTGGATTGCAGAACCGGGCCAACAAGTTCCATGTGCTGTTTCCTTCAGAAGCATCACAGTCATCCAGGTCTTCCTCTCCGGATGGATCTCAGGTAACCAAAACTCCAGTGGGCAAATCCTCTAAAAGCAAATCTCTTTCTAAAGATCGAGAGGCTCTCAATTCTGAGTTTGAGGATTCTGCCCAAGCCAAAAAACCCCGGCGGGAGGTTCCGGCCTCCAAAGCAATCATGGGGTCACAGGTTGACATCGATGGCGCGGCCTCGACAGATCACCTGTTGTACTGCTCTGGGGTACCGGCCCATACCGGTACCGACATCCAGGCAGCAGTGGCGTCTATGGGCAATACTGTCCAAGTCATGCAGCAGGCCATTCTGGCTTTTATTAATGCTGCTACGCCCTCGGTACCGCAGCCAGCGGTACCGGGTCCGGTTCCGGTAATGGCTTCCATACCGGAACCGAGGCCATCGTCTTCCAAACGCAGATCGGTTCCGCATGCCGGATCCGGGCTTTTGCCCGGTACCGATCCCATACCCGGTACGCCCGATGTCGATACCGAACGGTATGCGTATCGTGCGTTGGAAGCACATAGAGGATACTCTGCTTCTTCAGAGGATTTTAACTCCTCTGATGATTCTGATGAGTTCTCCCTTGATCTTCCTGAGGAGCCTTCTTCTCCTAACAGGAGAATGTCTCCACCAGAGGATTTGTCCTTTCAGGACTTCATCATAGAAATGGCTAAAGGTCTTTCTATTGCTTCATCCTCTGAAAAGGAACCCAGATCAAAGAAACTGGATATTTTAGGATACTCTTAAGTCTCCTAAAGAGGCAGTTACCCTGCCTATCCATGAAATCCTTCAAGAACACTTGATGGACTTATGGGAGGCTCCTCTAACATTGTCTCCTTCTTCTCGCAGGTTGGACACCATGTACCGTGTCCCCCCTTCTCCTGGTTTTCAAAAAACCCAGTTGCCTCACCATTCTATTGTGGTGAAGTCTGCAATGAAGAAGATAAAGAGTACCAAAAGGCACTCTTCTACTCCTCCAGGGCGAGAATGTAAGACTCTAGACTCTTTTGGCAGGAAAATTTTCCAGGCTACTATGCTTATAGCCAGGATTAATTCCTATAGTCTTTACATGGGCATGTTTCTCAGTGAAATCGCTCTAAAGGTTCGGCATTTTGCCCCCTTTATCCCTGAGGATAAGAGGGAGCAGTTCATTTCCTTAGTGAAACACCTTTTGGATATTTCAAAGTTCTCCAACAGGGCAGCTTTTGATTCCTTTGAGGGTGCTGGTAGGGCTTCGGGCATTGCTATAGCAGCCGGACGTCTTGCTTGGCTCCAGGCTTCTGATCTAGAACCTTGGGTCCTAGATGGCTTACGAAATCTGCCCTGTACAGGTGAGAACTTATTTGGTGAGGAGTGGCAAATTAAGGCCACTCAAATGGACGCAGAAAATGCCACCTTAGATAGACTTTCTAAGTCTACCTCCACTCCTGCCAAGAAGAAGTCTTTTAAGAGGCCTTATTACAAGAAGTCCAGATTTTCCACAAATACTGGCCAACAATCTTCTCAGCCTCGTTTTGCTGCTAAACGTCAGCAACCTAAACAGGCAAGGTCAAAGCCTGCGGCGTCTGCTACGCCTCAGCAGGCTCCACCCCCTCAGGGGTTTTGACTTGCCCCTAGAGAACTTAACTTTTCTGGCTCTAGAACAACCAGAGCCCCTCACCATACCCGGAAGGTTAGCTCACTTTGCTCCCAGATGGGAGCAAATTACATCAGAGCAATGGACCCTCTCTATCATCAGAGAGGGTTACAAACTCCATTTTTCCGACCTTCCTCCTTATACTATGGTGAGGCAGTTCAATTCTCCCCCATCTCTCCTGGCACTCTTGGGTCAGGAAGTCTCCTCCCTCCTTGCCCAGGGGGCAATAGAGGAGGTCCCTCTTCTTCAACAGGGGACGGGATTCTACTCCCCTTATTTTCTAATACCAAAGAAGACAGAGGGCTTCAGACCAATTCTGGATCTGAGAGAATTGAACAAATTTCTTTTCAAGGAGAAATTCAAAATGCTTTCTCTGGGCATTCTCCTTCCATACCTTCAGAGTCAGGATTGGCTTTGTTCTCTAGACCTAAAGGATGCGTATACACACATACTCATCCACCCATCCCACAGAAAATACCTTCGATTTCTGTTTCAGGGAAAACATTTCCAGTACAGAGTACCCCCCTTCGGTCTAGCCTCTGCTCCAAGAGTGTTCACCAAATGCAAGGCAGTCGTAGCTGCCTTTCTAAGAGGCCTGGGAATTTTCATATTCCCATACCTGGACGACTGGCTCATCCGAGCTCCCTCTCAGTCCCAGGCCCAAATTTCCCTGGACCGCACAAGGCGTCTTCTGCAGTATCTAGGACTGGTAGTAAACCTTCCCAAGTCTCAACTAATCCCTACTCAGTCTCTCGAGTTCATAGGGGCCCAGTTAGACACCATCACTGCAAGGGCCTACCTGCCTCAGGTCAGGGCCCAACGCCTGCTGAGTTTGGCCTCCCAAGCTCAGTCCAGCAGTCATTTGACAGCCCGGGAAATGCTGCGACTTCTGGGCCACATGGCCTCCACAGTACATGTGGTGCCCTACGCTCGTCTACATATGAGAGCAGCTCAATGGACCTTGGCCACCCAGTGGACTCAAGCATCTCGAACGCTCTCCGACCAAATACTCACCTCAAGCCGTCTATTTTGGTCCCTCCAATGGTGGACATCCACCAAGAACCTGTTGTTGGGGGCCCACTTCCAACCTTTGTTGCCCCAAGCAACCCTCAACAGATGCCTCCCAGACAGGGTGGGGAGCTCATCTTCAGAACCTCTCCACTCAGGGCACTTGGTCTCCACAGGAGGCCACCCTTCATATCAACCTCCTGGAACTGCGAGCAATTTACCTTGCCCTCAAGGTCTTCTATACCCTCCTTGTCAACCTGACTGTCCTAGTTCAGACAGACAATCAGGTAGCCATGTTCTATATAAACAAACAAGGAGGGACAGGCTCTCTGTCGCTTTGCAACGAAGCTTTCAGATTATGGGCCTTCGCCAGAGAGCATCAAATTCATCTTCTTGCAGTGTATCTTCCAGGAGTTCAAAACTCTCGTGCAGACAGACTCAGTCGAGTTCTGCTTCCACACGAATGGTCCCTACATATGGACCAGATACGCAGAATCTTTCAGGAATGGGGGACCCCGGACATAGATCTCTTTGCAAGTCCGTGGAATGCCAAACTTCCCCGGTTCTGTTCCAGAACTCAGTGTCAGGGAGCTCAGGCCCACGATGCCTTCCTCCTGCATTGGGGTCAGGAATTCCTCTATGCCTTTCCACCCATTCCTCTAATATCCAAGACTCTGTTCAAGCTCCAGAGGGATCACGGGACTATGATCCTCATAGCTCCCCGCTGGCCACGCCAGGTGTGGTTCCCTCTACTTCTGCATCTCTCCCAGGGATCCTCCCTGGACCTGGGAGCTGCGCCAGACCTTCTGTCTCAGGAGGAGGGGACTTTGTGGCACCCAAACCCCAAATCCCTACATCTCAGAGCTTGGTTACTGAAGGCCTAAGACTTCAAGACTTTAATCTTTCTCAACCTGTGACAGATATCCTTCATGCCTCTAGGAAACCTTCCACGAGGCATTCTTATGCTTTCAAATGGAAACGTTTTTCCATTTGGTGTGCTCAGCAGGGTCTTGACCCTCTAGCACTTCCTTTGAATTCCCTCTTGGACTATCTCCTGCATCTTTCAAATGCAGGCCTTAAGACGAATTCAGTAAGGGTCCATTTGAGTGCTATTGCAGCATCCTTAAAACCTATAAATGGACAACCTGTCTCCTCTCATCCTCTTGTTGCACGTTTCATGAGAGGCCTGACTCTAACTAAACCTCCCATCCGACCTCCTCCGGTAGCATGGGATTTGAACCTAGTCCTAGGTCAGCTTATGAAGCCACCTTTTGAGCCTTTGGACTCTACCTCCTTCAAATTTCTTTCCTGGAAGGTTGTTTTCCTTATTGCAGTCACTTCGGCTCGCCGCATCAGTGAACTGCAGGCTTTAGTGGCTCATCCACCTTATACTAGGTTTCATCATGATAAGGTGGTCCTTAGGACGAATCCCCACTTTATGCCCAAAGTGGTCTCGCCTTTTCATCTTAATCAAGAGGTATATCTACCTGTCTTTTTCCCGGCTCCTCATGCATCCAGTGCAGAGAGGAACCTTCATACTCTGGATTGTAAAAGAGCTCTTGCCTTTTACCTCAACAGGACTCAACCACATCGAAAGTCTTCCCAACTTTTCGTGGCTTTTGATCCTTCTCATTTGGGACTTCCAGTCACCAAGCGTACACTTTCCAATTGGATCGCTCAGTGTATTTCTTTTGCTTACCAGAGTAAGAACATTTCTCTGGAGGGCCATGTCACAGCTCACAATGTGAGAGCCATGGCCACTTCTATGGCTCATCTTCACTCTGTGTCCATAGATCAGATCTGTCGAGCAGCCACTTGGGCCTCGGTTCATACCTTCACAGCCCATTACTGCTTGGACAAGGACTCCCGCCGGGATGCCTTGTTTGGTCAGGCTGTCCTCAAACACCTGTTCCATACTTAAACAACTCCTGCCCACCTTCCCTGGATGGATGCCTGAGATCCATGCGAAGATGGTTTACCCTTGGAGGGGGATCTCCCAGGCATCTTAGCTAGGGAGTCCCCATATGTGATGACTTATTCCTGCTTGTTCCTGGAGATAGCACAGTTACTTACCTGTAACAGGTGATCTCTGGGAACAGCAGGAATTAGTCATCACAACCCACCCACCTCCCCTAGGAGTTGTATCTCTATCTATCTATCTTCCTGTCCTCTCTCTCTATTGTCTCAGCTTTAAACTCGAACTGACGAGAGCTGGTCAGGAAGGCGGGAAGGCAGCGCGCATGTGCAGTGGGAGGCCCCAAAAGCTTTTAATCTGAAAAGCTGGGGAGCTTTCCCGCGCGGGCTCCGTCGGTACCGACGTACCCATATGTGATGACTAATTCCTGCTGTTCCCAGAGATCACCTGTTACAGGTAAGTAACTGTGCTTTCACAGCCTTCTAAATCAGAAATCAGTAGGATCACTGATCCCTACAATAGTGTTATGGATTGGCCCAGAATCCAGTTGTATTTCCACTTCAATGGCAATATATGAGTTTCCTTATTTTAGACATGATTCTTTCCAGAATCAGAGGAGGGACTGAAAGCATGTATATTAGTACAGGGTACCATACACTATTAGACTAACTAAAACTGAGAAAGAGTTAATTCTGTTCAGAACCTTGCTTAGAAATAAAACTTCATATATTAGCTTACTAGGTGAAGGTTTACATGTCCTGAAATAAAGAAAGGGCACGTTGTACCCCAGCCTCTCTGTCTCCAGGGATACCAGATAGCAGTCTCAGGGTTATTAGCTAAAATACTTTCAGGGTTAGTAATTAGTAGATATCAAGAAGCGCTCAAGGTTAGAAGATATCAAGTTATCAGCAGTAAACAATTATGTCAATTAGGTCATTCTATATCTTGGAATCCTGTATTCCTCCTTATAATGGCCATGTAAAGTAAACAATTATGTCTTGGACTCCATTTATGGCTCCACATTGACCCACACCGAATAAGTTGACCTACAATATGATAAACATACATGACGTATAATGATAAAGTGAAATTATGCTGTATCATCTACAAAAGCCTTATAAATAAAGTGAACCATGGCTGAGAAGTTAGAGTAAACAGGGAGAACGTGCTTCTCTCAGTTTCTTTCCACAAAGCTTTGGTGTATTTTCTATAGAACTGTGTGTGTATTTTATTGACTATTTGATAACCTTCCCATTGTTTGTGAATGTAGTTCTTTGTAGCTTCAAGAGCCCAGTGAGGTTATTGGTGAGGAGAGAGTTAGAGTAAGCTCTTCATTGGGGAACCCTCTTTTCAGAGTTTCCTCCTGGATATAGCAAGATCTCTTGCCATTCCTATCCAAAGACATGATCCTGCTCAGGGCTCTCTTTCTACCAAAGCAAAGGAGAACATAATGCTTCCTTTACATCATTCCTTGCAGGATCTCCTTCTAGGAATGTGGGAAACACCTTTAAGGGTACCCCCACCTTCCAGAGCAATTGATCTTTTATATCAGGTGCCCCCCTCTCCAGGGTTTCAAAAGACTCAACTTCCTCATCATTCCATAGTTGTGGAATCAGCAATGAGGCGGGTAAAGAGCAAGAAAAAGCACTCTTCTTATCTGCCAGGTCGTGAGTTTAAGACACTTGATGCCTTTGGACGTCAAACCTTCCAGACATCTATGCTCTCTGCAAGAATTCTCTCATATATTTTCTATATGAGTCTATCTCTTGAGGAGGTCACAAAGCAATTACATCTTTTGACTCCTTCCCTTCCAGAGTCCAAGAGTGCAGACTATTCTTCACTGCTCAAGCATCTCCAGAATATCTCTTGGTTTCTTACTCGTGCTTCCCTAGACTCTTTTGAGTCTGTTAGCAGGACTTCTGCTATAACTATAGGGGCACGACGTAGAGCCTGGCTCCAAGCTTCAGACTTGGATAAATGGGCACAACACAGACTGGGACATACTCCTTGTACTGAAGACAATCTTTTCAACAAGGAGTCTTTACGTCAGGTTACTCAGTTCTCCACTGACTTACCTGTTCCTAGGGGCTGTTCTGCACCTTCTTCTGTCCCAGTAGGTAGGAAATGTCCTGCCAAACTTTCTTCCCTTAGGAGAAGAAGGTTTTATGCATCATCTGCCCAGCATACAGATGTTCCCAAACAGGGGAAACATCGTCCTGGTCTGCAGAGTTCAACCTCTCACCAGGCTCAGCAAACCCAGCAACCACAGGGTTTCTGATCAATCCATCAGATGCTTGTGACCTCTTGGGATTAGAATCTGCAGTTGCTTTTTCTCAATAGAGGCAATCCACTGCTGTCATTCTAAATCCTAAACATGGATCTCTTCCCGAAAGACATCCATTCTTTCTATGTTCTATGAGCTGTCAGGATGTTCATGCTTCTAGGTCACAGGGTTTTCCTCTTTTTCCTGTTAGGGAAAGAGGTCTATCCACTATCAAATGATAGTTTCCTGTGCCAGCATGTCTTTTTTCCTTCCTATAAACTTACTACTTTGTAAGTTTTCTTCAGCTCCATTTCCTTTACCCTCTTACCAGGTTTTTCCCGTGTAAGAGCGGTATTGTTTCACTGGAGGGCTTTTTCTTCAGCCTCTCTAGTTTTCTTACTTTTCCAGTGCAGAGTTCTCTTCTCTGAGTTGACTCGTCTTTTTCAATCTTGCTTTGAAGCAGTTCATCAGACACGTCCAGAGTTTTCTACTCTTGTTTTGTCTGTTCTTTCTGTTTTTAAACAGTACCATTCTTCTGCTGTCTGGCAAACAGCTGCCAATGCAGGAGCCTTAATGTTTGGACCACTGGTTCTTGTCCACCAACAACCAGATTTGTCCTCCACTAACATTCTGTCTGGTCTTAGTAGTGACTCCAAGTCAGTGCTGTCATCTGTCTTGGAATGTTTTCACTACAAGCTTGTTGGATTGTCTTCTCTTTCTGCCATCTCCATTCCCCTGGGTTTGGCAGCATAGTTGACATAGAACTTGCTGCAGGAGAGCCAGTATCTATCCTCATTCTCCTGCATCATGCTCTCTGCAATTCTACAGAGAAGCTCTCCACTATGGGCCCTTGCTAGAGAGCATGGGGGGCTTTTTCTCCAACAGCTATACTAGATGGTTGAAAAAGGTTTTTTCAGTCAGGTCTCCCTTGACTAGAAAAGTTCTCCTTTTTAATATAAAGGACATAGGCATCCTCTTACGTGAAAGCTTAAGGAGTTGCTAATTCCCTGCTTTGGTCCATAGTATTTCCAATAGGTAATATGTTTTCTCCTTCCAGCTCGTCCTCATGGTAAGAACGCATGATACCTTTTTGCCCTTAAGCAGAACAGCATGGTATCTCATTCCTATGCGTCTTCTGTTCACTTACCATGCTAGAGTTCTAAAATACTCCGGACTTGCTGGCTGCAGACTGCTATCATCCTCTGCTTTTCACGTAACCATCCTGGTTTTTCTACTACCTAGCATCCCTGTAGCCATAACCAGTGGGAATTGATTCTCTATATATCTTCTCAAGTAGGTTCCACCTTCTTGTTATTAGATGAACCTTTCCTCTCCACATTTTCCTATGTGAATACCTTTTTGTAGGCATATCTCTGTCTGCTTCTTTGCAGACTTCCATATAGAGGCCTATATATTCATACCTATAGCATACATCTTACAGATGTCTTTGTCTATCATTTGTGTGTATTTTATGCCCTTCATATCTCACTATAGATATATTCTCATATATCTATATGTTATATATATATATATGTATATCTACATATATCTATATCTATATGTATCTGTTGAGATATTTCACCGTCGGTAGATATATATTCTGCTTTATCTACCTGACTGTCGAGGCTCATATAGCTATATGATTCTGACAGATAGGCTTTACCCATACTTATGCTATCCAGCATGTTTTGGGGTCCTACACTCACAACCACTTAGGTGGTAGTTAACACCTACCATAACCTTAAGGTTAGGTACCTCTGGAGCTCTCCATGTTCCAATATCTCTCCCAGCTGACTTCAGTTAGGAGAGGCATTGCGGATCTTCAGCTAATCACAGGCTCTAATGCCTCCGGCGTTTGTCCTTTCTTTGGGATACAAGGGGTTCCCATACCCTTTCTCCCCACAAGGACTGGGCCTGTTTGTCCAAATCGGTTAGCCTTTCTCTTTTTGTTCCTAAGAGTGAGCCACTCTGCTGCCAAAAGAGTTTGGCTTTTATCATAAAGCCTTCCGCTAAAGGCCCACCGTTTTTGTACTACCCCAATTTTTCCTACTGGGGTCACCTGTTACCTTTCAGGATTCTGACCTCCATTACTTTGCCTACAGGTTTACTACCTCCCCTTACAGTGAGGTCCTTCTCGAAGTTCCTCTACTGGGTTCCCCAGTAGATCCCATGAACCTCCATACTTCTCTGAAGTCCTGTTAGGGGGAGGTCCATATTGCAATATTTTTTCTTGCAATATCATTGATGACAATTATCATCCACACGTGGACTCCTTGTCTGCAATCCTATGCTAGGTTAACTGTTCCAAAGCACCTTCTCTCTTCAACTCCTACCCTCCATCCTCAGGATGCCTGGTGTTGTGGGGGATAGCATGTTCCAACCTATGACATGCTGGGACTCCAGGCATCTCAGCTTGGGAGTACCCACATGTAAAGACTCATTCCTGCTTGTTCCTGGAGATAGCACAGTTACTTACCTGTAACAGGTGATCTCTGGGAACAGCAGGAATAAGTCTTCACAACCCACCCACCTCCCCAGGAGTTGTATCTCTATCTATCTTTCCTTTCCTCTCTCTCTCTCTCTCTCTCTTTGTCTCAGCTTTAAAACTTAACTGAGGAGAGGCAGTTGGGAAAGGCGGGAAGGCAGCACGCAGGCATGGTGGGATGCTTCCAAAAGCTCTTTGATTGGACGCTGGGAAGCGTTCCCGCGCAGACTCAGTCGGTACCGACGTACCCATATGTGAAGACTTATTCCTGCTGTTCCCAGAGATCACCTGTTACAGGTAAGTAACTGTGCTTTCTTGAAACTACGTTCTTATCCAACTAAGCTAGTTCTCGGGAACACCCTTTCGTACTGCATTCGGAGCATACAGAGACACAACAAATATCCAAAGAGCCAAGAGCAAGAGCAAAAACAAATCTGCCGAAATCTTGGGTTCATTTGGGGACTAATAGGCTTGAAAGCTTTGGTCACCAGAGGCAGCACCTCCACTGGAATAGCCAGCTGCAGCACCAACAGCTAGCATTCTGCAGGTTTTCCTTTCCCCGACTGCATTGGGGCACACTAGTTCCATATTGCACAACCCCCATAGCCAATTCATGATCAGCCTCTGTAGGGGATAGGGTTACAACAAGGGCTTCTATCCTACATTCCTGCCTGGATTGTTTTCATTCCTGAACCTTTATAGTGCTCTTGGAAAATCTGTACTTCAAAACGTAATGGTTACAGCAGCAGACTGAGAACCAGGGAAGCCAAGGTTCAGATCCTACCTGATTGCCCTGATTCTCTTTGTGATCTTAGACAAGTCACTTAACCTTCCATTGCCTCAAGGACAAGCTTAGATTGTAAGCTCTCTGCTATACCAGCTGTACCTCAGTGTAATTCACCTAGAGCTACTACTGAAAAAGGTGAAAGTTAAATCCAAATCCCCCTTCTTCTTAACTCTAGCCCTATTCTGTTACCTCCTCTAGGTTGCCAAAGATCTACAATTCAAAAAGGGGTAATTTTTGACTTTGTAATTACTATCAGTGTGGCTGCATCGATCCTGCTTGACTGCACAGAAAGTATGTAGAGTTGCTTACCTGTAAAGTGAATTCTCAGTACATGGCAGGATCATGCAACTACACTATCTCTCCCACCTTCACTACTGGTTTGAAGCACTGACCAGCTTTAGTATTGACTGACACATAGGGACGAATGTTCCATTTTTTTTCCGGGGTTTTGGGAGAAAGAAACTCCAGTGTGGATTTGTCCTGAGGATGTCACTTATCTGTGCGGTTGCATGATCCTGCAGTCTATGAAGAACCCACATTACAAGCAAACAACTCCATTGTCTCATAAATACTCTGGCATTTAGCTTAAAAAACATCACGTCTGAAGTTTATTTGGACTAGTACAAAAATAATTGGTGGAGAAGAAAATACCAAATGATTGATGAAAAACAACATTTTGGGTACTACATCAACATCTAAGATTGTGTTTATCATAGCATTGCCAAATTATAAAATACTAGGGATGGGCAGCTAACAAGTACATTTCCTTCTTTCAGTACTTCATTCAGTTTTGTTCATTTGAAGCCATTTTGTCCATCTTTATATATGACATTCACAGAAACTCATAAAGGAGGCAGAGATGTTAAAATGAGCTTTAATAATGTATATAGTTTACAAGTGACTTAGCAGTCATTTAAGGAATTTCTTACAAAAATGTCCAGCATAAACATATAGGCATGAAACATATATACACATGTCCTATAACTGGTGTCTAAATTTAACTTACAACGTTTGATAAATTAGTCTGTAGACTACATCAAATGATGTATGATATTTGAGCCTCTGAATGAAGCTTGAAAAAATATACTCTTCTTTCAGATAATCTATAGTACTTTATTTTTGCACAGAATATTTCTGATTTCAAGTATTTCCACTGTTATTCTCTAGGAATTTTCCCAGTTACCAAAATTGGTTAACGTAAAAGGATTTTTACAGCATATGTCCTCCAATACATACTGTGCATATAGATTATACATTGTGGCTCATCTAGTAATCAGAAATGTATTTTAAGAAAGTGAATACAAGTTTTCTTGTTCATTTTAAGCATACTTTCAAAAGTAGTACTACTTGTGCAATACTACTGTCTTCTAGTAGCAAAGGGGTACTTTGGTTCTTATTCTGGTGTAAAGTAGTTGAACTGTTTTTCTCTCTCAGAGGTCTCTATAGGTAAAGTACAGATACTGTTCTTATTGCAGCTTGAACTTAAAATTGCTTACAGGCTTCTGACAAACCTGTCCTTTCTTTATGTAAATATATATGAAAGCCTCTGGACTGTAGTATTCTAAATTGTATCCTGTTATAGAGTGTTGGATATACTTGTACTTACGGTTTGGTTTCTTTGTTGAACAAGAGTGATTACAAATATGGCAATTGTGAAGGGGTGGCCTGTGCTCCTGGATGCATAGCATTGGCATTTGTTTGTGGTTCTTTAGATTCTCAAATTTTTTTAGCAAATCTAAAATTTCAGTAAGGATGCAAAAGTACCTTTTAAATAAAATATAAAATGCCAAGTAACTTGGACTCTAATAAACTGGAACCAAGAAGCTTTTTTGCTATGTATATATTTTCACTTTTTCTGAAAACTTTTATGTTCAATATTTTTAATCCTAAGCTGTTCTAATTTTTTGTCTCTGTAGATACAATTTATGTAATGTTTTATTAACTGGAAGAGAGTGTATCGGGTCCAAGAAGACAAGTGCTACGCAACATATCCTGGCTTCCAACAAAATCCAAAGTGCTGTCTTTCAGACGCTCTCCTCTTCCATGAAATGGTTCATAAACATGCTGGAGAATGGTGAAGTTAACAACCTACAAAAAAAATATAAAACATCAGCACCCAAACAATAAATTAAAATCTCTTTGAGGTTACTAGCCCTTGAGTTCTGTCAGCTTGTGTTACTAGCCACATATGGTAATGTACAACAAATTTGGGGATGAACTTTGGAAGCATAAAAATTTCTGTGGCAATGCTGTTTTGAGGCGGATGGGGTACGTGACTAACTTGGAAAGGGTTTCCTGGGAGTGGGGTATAAAATCATAACCTTTTTCATTAATGCAATGCTTTTCTTTTTCTTTGGTCCTTGTACATGCAGAAACAGCAACTGAATTTAATGTTTTCTCTTTAAAATATATATTCAATTTGAAGTAGACATTCCTTATGTATTATTTGTATTTATTTATGATTATCACTTTAAGTAACATAATATTGTATCAAACATCCCTTTTATAAAAAAATATGGATGTATACAGTATGGTTGATCTTTGTCCATAAGAATGATTCAGCGGACATATAGAGGCATGTTTACTAAAATGCGCTACATTAGTGCATGTTGAGGGCCATTTTTAAGCAAGGGGGCAGAGCTGGACTCCTGCTAGCTGATAGGGGTGTGCCTAGCATGTTTCCATGCAGTTAGTGTGGCGGTAAGTGCACCTTCACTAACTGCAACATTGTTGGTTAGTATGCACCAAAAATGCTTATGCTAATTGCTGTGCACACATTCTGCACATGTGAGCTGCCTGGTCTCTGCCCCAACTCACACTAAGGGACCCTTTCACTAAAGGTTAATTCATGTAAATGAAATTAATGTGTGTTAAGTGCCATTTTGTCCATAGACATAAAAGAGCTGTGGGTGCTTAATGAGTGTTAACTTCATTAATGCATGTTAAAACCTTTGGTAAAATGTTGTAGGTTAAAAAAACATGCATTTTTAGCATCTGGTAATGGTTACAGCAGCATGCTTAGTGTGTGGCTAAACCCATGCTACCAGCACACTTTAGTAAATATGCCCCACAGAGCATTAATTTAAAGAATATGGTATGTGTATGAGGAGAAAATCTGACTTCAAAAATCATAAGATCTTCTATATAACAATTAGGGAGGCATCATAAAATGCATTAATCTTCGTAGTGGATTCTGTGCCTGGGATTTTGCAAGGGAACAGTTAACTGACTAGGAAAGCACTACACTTAAGTCAAGTATTAGTGCACTGGGAAAAATCTTCACTGCTTTGTGCTTGCCATGTCCTTAGTTTACAATTTAAGGCCTTTCCAAAATGAATGAGGAATTGCTTTCATTTTAAGACTGACTTTCTTAGCAAATTTACAGAGAGAATAAGGAAAGAAATGCTTTACTGTTTTAGTTTGGCTTTTACCATACCTATGTCATTACCATGAAAAAAAAACAAGGGGGGGGGGGGACTGACCATTTATAAATGTCTTAGATGACAGTTGGTGAAAATTCAAGTAGCACTGTTGATCAGTGCTTTGTGTAAATACAGCATCATTGGAGTTGAGGGAGAATCTGAAGAAGGATAGTCGGCAACATGAAAGCACTTCTAACATGAATTAAACATACTTGCTTTGTCTCTGCAGATTATATTTTTGTTTAAAATATAAAAAATTGTATGTTGGCAAAAACTGGTGAATTTTCAAATAAATGCAGCCTCCACAGAACTTTTATTTCAGGGGTGGCCTCCGAAGTACTTTATTTCTAGTTAATTTCTGCATGAATGATTGGTTTTATTTATTTAATAAACATGTGGAAATGTTTTCATGATCTGACTACTACATTTTGAGAAAAGCACATCTTTATGCTACAAACTTTCATTAACTTGGTGACTGCTTTGAAAATAACCCTACCTCTTGCCTAATAAAAGAAATGGAAAAATCAGATTGGCTAATGAACATTCCCGAATTCTCATTATAGTACAAACTGATGATGATGTTTAACTTTACTCAAAAGGATGGCAGAGAATTCCTCTTACAAGCACAATAACAATTTCTTTAAAAAAAATTTCAATTTGCTTTGCAACTATGCTATTTCAGAAACATACAGCCACCTCTGGGGAAGTCTCATTACTAGTTATGTTGCCTAATATTCATAACAGCGGTTCCCAACCTGGCCTGGAGGCACAACTATCCAGTTAGATTCCTAGGATTGACACAATAACTAGACACAAGATACAATGAGTGTCTGTTGTATGCAAATATATATAAATATAGCTCATGCATATTAATTGTGACAACCCTGAAAACCCAGCTAAATAGATATGCCTCTAGGACAAGATTGGGAAACATTGAAAACTTAATTTAATTGACAGATATATCCTGCTTTTTCTGGTAGGAGATGGTATGGCTTACAAATGTTTAGATTTTATATTCAGGTACAGTGGGTATTTTTCTAGCCCCTGGAGGGCTTTCAATCTGCTTTTGTACCTGAGGCAATGGAGAGTTAAATGACTTGCCTAGATCACAGGGAGCAGCAGTGGGGTTTGAACCGAGCTTCCCTGGTTTTCAGTCCGCTGCTCTAATCATTAAGCTACTGTCCACAGTACCTTGAAAAAGAGTGTTGAAGGAATAATATTATGAATCATTTGTATGTGGATAAACTGATGCCCAGAAAAACAGTGACTTGCTTAATGCTGTATGTGGCGACATAATGTTCTTCACATCATTCAACACCTCAGCACCAGACTTCAGCAATATCAGCAAATGCTTCACCTAAGTGTGGCAGTGGCTCCAATTACACAATCTTATCAATCAAAATAAGATAGAAGCCCTACTCATATTTTCTGATGCATCTTACTCCCCATTGCATTCTTTAGAATTTGATGACTTCACCATTGACGTGAAGTTAAGTACCCAGGCATAATTCTCAACCACAAACTCAACTTCCAAGAACAAATAAAAAGAACAACTCAATCTATCTATTACAAACTGCAAACACTGAAGAACCTCGGTTCCCTATTAAGTTCAGCCTCATTCCATACCATCTGCCAAGCCATAACCACTCCCACCCTTGACTACTGTAAAGCGTAGTTACTCACCTGTAACAGGTGGTCTCCAGGAGCAGCAGGAATCAGTCCTCACATATGGGTGACATCGGCACCGACGGAGCCCTCATGCGGAGCATTTCCCCAGCTTTCAAAGAAAGCCTTTGGGAATGCAGCGCACATGCCCTTCCCGCCCAAGGGTGCCATCTTGCTCAGTCTGATGACATAGCTAAAAGACAGCAAAAATCAAAATGAAGGATAGGACTGCAACTCCAGGGGAGGAGGGAGGGTCGTGAGGACTGATTCTTTGCTGCTCCTGGAGAACACCTGTTACAGGTGAGTAACTATGCTTTCTCCAGGACCAAGCAGGAAGTCAGTCCTCACATATGGGACTCCCCAGCTCTAGGCTCCGTGAACCCAGAGCTGAAAAAATGGCTCCCTCTCAAGAGCCTCAGCATCCATGATAAGAATTTTCTCTGAGAACGCACCCTGTATGGTAGCCCAACACAAAGGGCCAGAGGGTAGGAGTTGCCTAAACCTCAAAGAGATTACGGAGTACCGCCTGGCCGAAAACACTGTCCCGCCGGGACTCTCTCTCTCCAGGCAGTAATGGGCTGCAAAAGTCTGGCTTGAAGACCAAGTTGCCCGGCAGATGTCTGCCAATGGAACAGAGTGGAGATGAGCTACTGACACGGCTTTCGCCCTGACATGGTGGGCCGTGAACCGACCCTGCAAGGGGAGGTTGGCTGCCCTCTATGCCCAGGCGATGCAATCAGCTACCCAAGTGGACACATGCGCTTGGAGACAAGTAACCCCATCCTATTAGGGTTAAACGAGACGAAGAGCTGAGCAGCCCTTTGATACTCCCGCATACGTTCTATGTAAAAGGACAACGCTCTTTTAAAGTCCAGGGTATGCAAGACTGTTTCAGCCCGTCTGGCATGCGGCCTGGGAAAGAAGGTCGGAAGAACCACCTCCTGATTGAGGTGGAAAGAGGAGACCACTTTTGGGAGGAACTTGGGATGGGTCCGTAGGACCCCCCTGTTCCTATAGAACCGCATGTACAGTCTATTAGAAACCAGAGCTTGTAGCTCACTCACACGTCTGGCCGATGTAAGGGCCACCAGGAAGAGCGCTTTCCAAGAGAGGAAGCGCAAATGGCAAGTAGCCATCGGCTCAAACGGTGGGCGAGTAAGTTGCTGCAAGACCACGTTCAAATCCCACTCAGTCGCCGATGAACGAACCGGAGGCTTGAGTAGAAGTAGACCTCTGAGAAATCTGGACACCAAGGGGTGAACCAAAAGAGACTGTCCTTCCATTGGTGAGTGGTGCACTGACAAAGCACTGAGGTGGACCCGAACAGAGTTAGACTTAAGGCCTAGGTCTGAAAGGTGAAGTAGATACTGCAGTACTACTGGCACAAGGCAAGAAAAAGACTTTTCATTGCACTGACCACACCACACCATAAACCTATGCCACTTGAGGGCATAGGACCTTCTGGCGGACTGCCTCCTGGAGGCCAATACCACCTCCTCAACCTCCTTAGGTAGAAGCAAGGGAGCTAGCACTATCCTTTCAGCAGCCAGGCCATCAGATTGAGGGACCTGAGAATTGGGGTGCAGAAGGGAACCCTGCTTTTGAGACAGGAGATCGTGCTGCAGCCCCAGAGGGAACAGAGCTTCCACCGCCAACTGCAGAAGAAGCGGAAACCACGGCTGCCTCGGCCATCTGGGGGCTACCAGAATCACTGAGGCCTTGTCCCGGAGGATCTTGAACAGAGTTCGGGCCACCAGGGGCATGGGAGGAAACGCATACAGGAGGCCCGTAGACCAAGAGATCAGAAAAGCATCTGCTGCTGTTCTCAGGGGATGCGGCTGTCTGGAGCAAAACCTGGGCAGTTGACGGTTTAGTGGACTTGCAAAGAGATCGATGGATGGAAGTCCCCAGTGGAGGAAGATCTGCTGGACCACCAATGGATTCAACTGCCATTCGTGGGGCTGGAGAATCCTGCTTAGCTTGTCTGCTAGGAAGTTTTCCTGACCAGGTAGATAGACTGCTTTGAGAAACATGCCTTGTTTGACCGCAAAGGAGCAAAGGGCCAGTGCCTCCTGACATAGGAGCCTGGACCCTGTGCCCCCTTGTTTGTTCACGTAGAACATTGCCACTTGATTGTCCATCTGAACTAGGACAGACTGTTGAGAGAGAGCATGGCAGAAGGTTTGCAGAGCTAAGCGGATTGCTCGCAGCTCTAAAAGGTTGATCTGCTGTGTGGCCTCCCGAGGGGACCACAGGCCTTGAGTGCACATGCCCTGGCAATGTGCACCCCAGCCCATTAAGGACGCATTTGTCGTCAGCACCCTTGTGTGTGCTGGAGCCTGAAAAGGTACACCCCTGAGAAGGTTTGGCAGATGTAGCACCACTGTAAGGAGTTCAGAATTCGTCTGGACACCTTTACTGATCTCTGAGGCACCATTGAGCAGCCCGCATGTGCAGATGGGCATTCGGGGTCACATGTACTGTGGATGCCATGTGGCCCAGGAGCCCCGCAGGTAGTGCCTGGCGGAAACACGAGAATTGCTTTGGAACTGGTTGGCCAAGTCCATAAGTCTGTGGGCCCTTTCCTCAGGCAAGTAAGCTCTTGCCTGAAGGGTGTCCAACCTGGCCCCTATAAACTCTAGGTTCTGAGAGGGGAGCAAAGTGGACTTTGCGTAGTTTATGACAAAGCCCAGATGCTGAAGAAAAGAGACAGTGCGAAGAGTGGCCTGTCAGGCCTCCTGGAGAGTCTGGCCTCTGATTAGCTAGTCGTCCAGGTATGGGAAGACATAAATCCCCTGATTCCTGAGAAAAGCCGCCACCACCGCCAGGCATTTGGTGAAAACTCTGGGAGCAGAGGTTAGGACAAACAGAAGTACCCTGTACTGAAAATGGTTTCCTCCCACCACAAATCTGAGGTATTGTCTGTGGTCTGGATGAATGAGGATGTGAGTATAAGCATCCTTTAGGTCTAAGGAGCATAGCCAGTCTCCCTGCTGGAGGTAGGGCAGCAGTATCCCAAGGGTAAGCATCTTGAACTTTTCCCTCTCCAGAAACTTGTTCATATTTCGCAAGTCTAGGATCGGTCTGAGGCCTCCTGTTTTCTTTGGTACTAGGAAGTACCTGGAGTAGAAGCCTTGCCCTTTCAGGTGGTGGGGCAACGGTTCCACCGCCTGTTCCTTTAGAAGACCTGCCAACTCCTGAAGGAGGAGGTTCCTGTGTAGAGCGAGTCTTGGAGGCTCCCCTGGATAGTAGGAAGGAGGTAGCTGGTGGAAATGGAGCATATAGCCCTTTTGGACTATGCTCAGTACCCAGGTATCCCCTGTGATGGCTGGCCACCTGTATGCGCGTACAGGGTCAGCTGACCTACTGTGCTGAGTGGAGCCACCAGCGGAGGAGAGGCTATGCTGTGGGAGTCAAAAAACCCCTCCCTGCTGAGCAGGAGCCGGAGCTGGAGGCTTGGGGGTTTTCTGCCTACGGGGCCCATGCCCCTGCCCTTTGGCCTGCTGGCCCTGTTGGGGAGCTAGAGAGGCCTGATATTGAGGGTAGGTTTTGTAGGCAGCACCCTTCCTCGTGAAAAAGGGCTTCTTTCCCGAGCCCTTCTTTTTTTGAGAAGGGGCAGAAGTCTTGCTGGACAGTCTTGTCCTGGTGAGAGTCTCTGTCTCGATTTCTGCAGCCTTTTCAGTCATGGGCTTGCTGAATAGGTTGTCACCTCAGCACGGGACATCGACCAACTTATCCTGTACCCATGACTCCAGGTCCGACAACTGTAGCCAGGCCTGATGGCATGCACCGATGCCGGCCGCTGCCACCCGGGCCGAAGCCTCGAAGCCGTCATAGGCTGCTCAAGATATAAGCTTCGAGCACTCTCAGATTATTGAAGACAAGGCTTTAAATCTCTGCAAGGGTTCCTCGGAGAGGCCAGCCAAGATCCCGGCAATCTCCTTTGCCAGGTCCTGTAAGTACATGCCCATGTACAGCTGGTAAGTCTGGACACGGCAAGACAGCATAGAGCCCTGGAAGCACTTTCTACCGAGGGCATCCAGGTTCCAGGCCTCCCGGCCGGGAGGCACCAAGGAGTGCATCTCTTGACTTTTCAGCCTGTGCATGGCCGCTTCCACAACCATGGAGTTGTGCAGTAGCTGCGCCTTTTGGAACCCAGGGATCTTACGGACTCGATAAATGGAATCAGCGCACTTGCTAAGAACTGGCGCCGAGTCCAGTGCCTCCCACATACTGAAGAGCTGCCGTTCCAGCATCGGAGGAACCGGTACAGTAAAGGCTTCTTTCGGAGGAAAATCATACTGGAGGGCATTGAGCTCCTCAGCTCGAGGCTCCTCCTCGGCGTCCACAGGGAATGCCAAAGCCTTAGCCATGTCCCTGACAAAATCTGAGAACCGGGTATCCTCCAGGGGGGACCGTCTCCGAAGATTGGACTCCCAATGGGATGCACCGGGTCTGGAAGGTGTCAGGAGACTCCTCGTCCTCCATCTCCCACGCCAACCCCTCCGAGGAGGAGTCGAGTGGCTCCGGCCATGTGGGCCTCGATGCCACCCGCCCCAACGCCGAGGGTACAGGAGGTCGAGGGAGACCTTGGCCGAGGATCGACTCGAGACTTGGAGTCTAGGATTGGCTCGGCCTCTGGGGTCGACTTGGTCGTTAAGGTCCCGGTGGTCGGGGCAGATGCACCGGTCAGACCGGCGATCAGTACCTGCTGCTGCTACATGAAGGCAGCCAGGCTGCTCTCCAGGGCCATCAGCCTGAGTCTGAGCTCAGGAGACTCAGCAGCCCCTGACTCGGGCCCTGACGGCATTGGGCCCGACGTCGGTTCTCCCGGAGGAGAGTCAACGAGGACAACAGAACTTACATGACTCGGGGACTCTGGCTCCAGGCGAGGTAGTTTGGACGGCCTCTCCGACTTCGAGAGTCTGGGATGGCGGTCAGGGCTACGCAACCTGATCCTCGAGGACCCAGGTGCCTCCACTGACGCCCCCCTCACGAGCTTCTTCTTCCTTTTGTGCTCCTGGGCGGGAGACCCCCTCTCAGAGGACCCATGACGGCGCTCGGGGTTGGACTCCCGAGATGTCTAGGCCTCTGATGAAGTCCGGGCCTGGCCGGACGCGGACTCCGAAAAAATTGTTTCACATTGATGCTGACGGCTCCAAAGCACCTTCGACAACATCTTGCCGCACGGGCCACAGACCAGCGGGTCATGGTCAGGCCCGAGGCATCAGAGGCAGCAGTTATGTGTATCGGTGAGAGACATAAGTTTCTTACACCAATCACATTTTTTGAACCCGCTGGCAGCCATCAGGGGAAAAAGGGCCCCTGCAAGGTCAAAAGACCAGGCTGCCAGTGAAAATAACAGAAAAAGCGCGAACGTTAGTCACAAAGGACAAAAACCGAAAAAGAAGTTCCGCACTCGATATCGGTGTACTGAGCCGAGGCGGGATGGGGAACCGGCGTCAAACTGGACAAAGAAACGCAAAAAATCACAGAAAAAAATCAACTTTTACCAGGTGACATGAACTACGTCCGTTGGGCTCCGCGGAAAAAGAAAGACTGAGCAAGATGGCACCCTTGGGCAGGAAGGGGATCACGCATGCACGCTGCATTCCCAAAGGCTTTCTTTGAAAGCTGGGGAAATGCTCCGCATGAGGGCTCCGTCGGCACCCATATGTGAGGACTGACTTCCTGCTTGGTCCTGGAGAACATTATATACCACGGCCTCCCCAAACAAACCCTGCATCCCCTCCAGATGGTACAAAATACGGTAGCAAAAATAATCCATAGAGCTCCCAGACAAGCTCATATTACCCCTGTCCTGAAACACCTAAACTGGCTCCCTGTCAATGCAAGAATAAGATATAAGGCATTTCTTATCGTTCCTCCAGTTCAGTCCTCCACCTCTGGGTTGTGTACCTCCTCCCACAGCTTGGAGACTGGGCATGTCAAAATCGAGACATCACTGGATGTAGTCTGCTGGTCTCTCCCATCAGCCCCAGTGTGTCCAGTCTCCATGCAGCTGGAGGATGTCGTGAGCCTAGGTGCTGGGCTCACTTGAGAAACAGATAAGGAGCAGTTAGTTAGGCTTTCGTTTTACAAAATTTACTTTGGTCCCTTTAATTTTTGTTGGTTTCGTGTCCTGGGAGATATCATTTAAAAAAAAAAAAGAGCAACGCCGGCCTCAGTGTGAGCTTCCTGTCTTTTCCCTCTGTTATTACCGGGACACAGCAGCTCGCAGGATCTCTCCCCCTAGGCTGTACGGGGGAGAGCTCCGCAGGGCAAGAGCACTATCGCTGTCCGTGGTACTGTCCGGTTTCGGTGCACCGTGGGGAGCCAAGTCAACAGTTTTATCTGGTGGAGCAGTTCTTGCCACGGATGTCGCTTGCGGCAGAGCTGAGTGATGCCACGGCTTGCAGAGCTGTGCTCCCGAGCGGTAAGGCGCTTTGCTCTTGGGGTTCTGATGGTGCAGGGAGGTTTGTGGTAACCGCGGAGGGGAACGTTGAGCCTGGAAATGCTGGGCCAGGTGTTTTGGCACCAAGCAGACCCGGCAGCGTTCGTGGCTCCTTTTTCTCACAGTGAAAGCCGCGTGGTCTTTGGCGGTGGCGGCAGCCCGCGCTTCGGAGCATGTATCTTGACACGGCCCTGAGTCAATTCTCTTTTGATTTTCTTTTTTAATTTCTTTTCATTTCGGTTAATGCCCCCACCCCCTGGGCGCTAGTGCTGTTAGCGATTGGTGGATGCCCATACTGGAGGGAAAATATTGCTTTAGGTTTAAAAAAAAAAAGATTTTTAAACTGCATAGTTAACCATTATATGCATAATTGTATCTAACAGAAGAAATCACATATCAATTTATATTGTTTCCTTCAGCAGTACCCAGTATACCCTTCCTCTTAAGCCTGACGGAATCAGCTTGTCAGTGTTCTTATGATTGACGAGTCTACAGCATCATTGGCACGACAATGGCATGGCAAATCAGAGCATTTAGTGCCTTTACGGGCTCCTGTTGCCTTTTCATAGAAAACGGGGTCTTATTGCTGTTAAGGTTGATGGAAAGAGTTGGAGATAGCTGAGGGAAATAAATTCCAAATGTTAAGGAACATAAGAAATTTGCCATACGGTTTACTTGTTTGGAAGTTGCAAGCATACGAGGCCCTGTGTTCAGTCAAGGAGAATAAAACCCCACACAGCTTTAGTTTTCAGCTTCTGGTGGGCTCCGTCACTGAGAGTTCCTCAGCCTGCCACTTCCCAGCGGGCTATAAACAGGGAGGACAGCAGCCAGGAGTAAATAAGTTTTATTTTTGTGTCAGAGAAAATGGTTTACACAATCTGAGGAGCTGCATAGATCCTGGTTTACAGGATGTGCTGACAGTGGGTCACGACTACTCAGAGGGCTGTGTGAGGTCAGGAGTGTCACTACAGTGATTAGATATCCGGAGCTCTGTTCTGGTGCTGGCCAGTCACTTGTCTCACAAACTCTTCAAACAAAGCGATTTGATGTTTGTCTCACAAGGGGTTGTATTTGTAGAAAACAAGCAGTTCTTGACTTTAGCAATTTACAGTAGCGTTTAAGTGGTTTTACATGGCAAGAGATTGTTTCTAGTCCTTGAAGGAGGCTACATCTGTCTGCTCCCTTTCTACCCTGGGGTTACCACTTGCTCCTTCAGGAAATGAGTAGATTATGTCTCTAATGCTATTTGTGAGACTCTATAGGCTGCTTGGCGCCATTTTCTGTCTGAGGTAATTTGGGGAACCTTCCTACCATTACTGTACCCTGACAAGCACATAGCTTTTAATTTCTGTTATTTATTTCGCCCCTGTCATCTCGGGGGGTTATTGGGGCTTTTTCAGGATGGTTCCCTTACGGTAGTAATTTTGGGTGGTTTTCTCACACCCCTCTGCAGGGGGGGGGGGACAACCCCCCCCAAAAAAAAAACCCAAAGGGGGGGCAGTATCAGAGTGCTCTTTCCTGACAAGGAAGGGCTAGTGGGCATAGCTCATATCATCGTGCCCACAGTGGGTGGTCTGCGGTGCCCGCAGAGGCACAGTCACTACCACTGGAATCTGCAGGGACTGCACTACTGTTTCTACCTGCGGAGAGCAACAGATGGAAAGTAAAGGGCTGGCAGGTCTCCAGGGACCATCAGCAGGCACCAAAGGAGAGTCTTTGAGGGGCATCCTTCCACTGCCCTGACCAGAAATCCCAGCGGGCCCATCAAGTGCATTTCCGGCCTTAGCGTCGGGATTGCATCTCGGAGAATGTTCTCCGGAATTTGTTTTAATAATGCAGCAGGCGTTCTGTTTAAGGTGGCAGGGAAAGTTACCGGAGCTCTTGCCGCTTACGGCTTCTATACAGCAACCCAGGATAAGAGAAGTTGGTGGTATTCCTCCGAGGTGTCCAAAGAGGGCACGGTTTCTTGGCCTTTCTCTTCCAGATATGGAATGGCAAAAGACAAGAGAGGCCGAGTTGGAACTCGAATCAGGTATGAAGGTTCTGAAAGAAGGGGAAATACTCGAGCCTGAGGATCAGGTAAAATAAAAAAAATAAAAATTATTCGGGTATTCGGGAAGTACGAACTTTTGACAATCATCACAGAATCCCTCCAAACGCCCAATCTCGCTATGGCACAGCAAGCGGAAGAAGAGGATGTAGAGAACCACCTCATTCAAGCAGTGCTACAAGCTCCAGTAGTGTTTCCCGTCCACCGGGTGGTTGACTGGCTGATCCAAAAGGTGGGGAATCAGCCGGAAGCGGGACTAAATCGGGTCAGGACAATGATCAGGCTCTATCCCTTGGCCGGCAAGGACAATGAAAAGTTTCTCTCACTGCGGATTTAGGCGGCAGTGTCACCAGTTACAATGAGGCCCACTATCTAGATAGCGTGGCCTTAGACGCGCATGACAGGAAAGTGGATAGATTATTGAAACTAATGTTAGAGACTAATGCTTTATCCTGGCAAGTTTCCATTTGTGGTGCTTGAGTGGTAAGAGCAGGTCGTCGATCGTCGGGATCAAGTTCTTCGACAGCTAGTATGCCAGTTCATGTCCGTCCTGGCATCCTCAACGTGAAGTTACCTTCGTGTACTGAGAACCATGGTGGCAACCCTGGAGGTGGTGCCATGGGCCAGGTTTCATAGGCAGACATTACAGAGAGCACTGCTGTGCCGGTGGGTGCACCAGATCGCCTCGCTGAACAAACGTCTTTTCTATCCTCTCCGGATCAGGCGATCGCCTCAGTGGCGGCTAGATCCAGGATCTCAGAAGGCGGGCATGCCCCCTGGAATGGCCAGGGGAGCTCCCATGGTGGTCCGACGCGGGTTTCGCTGGATGGAGAGCACATTGCGGAGTTCTCTGAGCGCAAGGAACTTGGGCCGCCCAGAAGGGTGAATGGTCAATTAGCCGTCTGGAGCTTTGAGCAGTGCTGCCAGTGCTAGGGACGTTCGGAGCCATGGTGCAGGGCCGAGTGGTGCCAGTGCTTTCGGACAACTCCATGACTGTGGCCTACATCAATCAGCAAGGCGGAGCAGGCAGTATGGCAGTGGAAGACGAAGCAGGGGCACTGTTCGTTTGAGTAGAACCTGGCGATTTTGGAGGCGCACATTGTAGGAAAGGTCAGTGTGATGGCAGATTTCTCAGCAGGGTCTGAGTGGATGCTGGGAAATGGGAGCTGCATATGGACGGGTCTGCAAAAATCGTCCACAGATGGAGCCGCCCATTATGGATCTCAAGGCGGCATTCCAGTCAGCGTAAATGAGTCGCTTCTCCAGCAGGCGGCGAGTGAGGATGTCTGAGGGGATTGACACCCTGATACGACAATGGCCCTGGTCAGAGCCCCGCTATGTCTTCTTTCCGTGGTCTTTCATAGGGCAGGTGGTTCAGCGTATCGGGATTCATCAGGAAAGAGGGCTATTGGTGGATCCGGGCTGGCTGAGATGCCCGTGGTATGTCGATCTAGGTCAGCTGCTCGACAGGAATCCCTGGAGGTTGCGGATATTGTAGAATCTGTTACTTCAGGATCCGCTATGAATGCCCCTGGTGGATCGGTTCTCGCTTATGTTTTGGCCATTGAAGGGCAAGGTTGAGGAGAAAAAGGTTATTCTGGAGCAGTTATTGGGACTTCAAACCAGAAAGAGGTCCTCTTCTCTTGCATAGGTGCACCTATGACGTATGTGCACCTATGACGTATGTGCAAGGACTGGTGTTCTGGGCGACAGGTTCGCGCGGCCACGGTGTCCATCCCCTGGGGGTTGACCTTCCTTCAGGACAGGTTTGATAAGGGCCTTACAGCCAGTTCTTTATGGGACCAGGTAGCAGCCCTGTCGTGCTATAAAGGCAAGGTCCAGGGAGTGGCCCTAGGTTCTCAGGTAGATGTGCTGAGGTTTCTTAAGGCGCTATCCCGGCTGCGGCTCTCTGGTAGAGTAATGGTTTCACCAGGGGATCTCGTTTGGGTCTTGGGGGTGTTAACTAAGGAACCCTTTGAGCTCTTACGCCAAGTGTCTATTGCAGCCTTTTACTTAAAGACAGTGTTTTAGATAAAGAACCTTTTGAGCCCTTACACCAGGTGTCGGTTAAGGATTTAACTTTAAAAACAGTGTTTTTGGTAGCCCTCTGTTCGGCGAGACGAATTTCGGAGTTACAGACGACATCATTTAGGGAAGCATTTTCCTTTTCCAGAGGACAGGTGGTGTTAGGATCAGTTCCGTCCTTTTTGCCAAAGGTGGTTTCTGTTTCACCTAAATCAAACGGTTTCTCTTCCGGTTCTAGGTTCGATGGAGGGGAACACATTGGACCATAGTTTGTGCCGTTTGGACATAAAACGAGAGTTGTGTCAGTGTTTAAAAGTTTCAGGAAGTTTTCGCAAATCAGACCATCTTTTTGTGGTGTTCGGAGGGACCTGCAAAGGGGAAGCGGTGGCGAAGGCGTCCATTTCAAGATGGATTAGAGAGGTGATTGTGTCAGCATATCAGTTGCACGGTCATTCAGTTCCAATGGGCTTACGAGCTCACTTAGCCAGAGCGCAAGCGACTTCCTGGGCGGAACACAGTTTGGTTCCGCCAGGGGAAATCTGTTGAGCGGCCACCTGGTCATCTCTTCATACCTTCAGTAAGCACTACCACCTGGATGTTCTAGCGGCGAATGATGCCTGTTCGGATCGGCGGTGTTGCGAGCCGGATGGAAAGGTTCCTCCCAATGATTACTGCTCTGTTATATCCCAGAGGTGGAGGACTGAACTGGAGGAACAATAAGGAAATGGAAATTACACTTACCTGGTAATTGTTGTCCCTTGCGGAACTCCAGTTCAGTCCTCATTCCCGCCCGGGGTGGTGTCGTTGGCAGTGGATATTCAGTTGGGGGAAGAGTAAGACTACCAGTAGGTATGTTTTTTAATGAGATACTGTTCGCTTTGATCCTTTCTATTTATTTCTGTCTATTCTGTCTCTTTCTCGTCTATGGTTCTGAATAAGGCGGAAGGAAAAGGTACAAGAAAACATCCCTTCTTTTTAGAGGGAAATTTAGTTTTCACATAGTTAGTTGTTAGTAACATTAAAATTAATATGATAGATACTTATTTGTTGCTTCTTTGAGTGTGCTTTGTCAGTAGTTCACTGGGGCTGATGGGAGAGACCAGCAGACTACATCCAGTGATGTCACGATTTTGACATGCCCAGTCTCCAAGCTGCGAGAGGAGGTACACAACCCAGAGATGGAGGACTGAACTGGAGTTCCTCAAGGAACAACAATTACCAGGTAAGTGTAATTTCCATCTCATCATGATCCTCAAAGTCTTACACAACAAATCGGCAACCTGTCTTCAACACCCTTCTCTCGAGACCAAGGAGTGACAGGCTCCAAAGACATAGCTCTGCTAACCTCCTTAACATCCCAGTTCAAAAAACAAAAAGCCAACAATCCACATGCAGTCAAGCATTCTCCCTCTTTGCCCCTACTGCATGGAATGCCCTGAGAGAATGCACCGACCAATCTAAATTTAGGAAGAAGTTTAAAACCTTCCTATTCCAACAATATTTCAGTCTAGCTACTACCCAAGATCCCCAGTCAAGCGTGACTTAAATGACTCAAGCCACTAACCTCTTCAAAAGTCACAGACCTGATCCTTAAAATGTGTTTAGCATTGCCTTACTGATCCCCAGTATTTATTTATTTAACTAGGCTTATATACCGCTTTTCTACCAGTCAAAGCGGTGTAAATTCAGGTACTGTATACAGGGTGGCCCAAAAAAAGTGAGAACATCTCATAGCATATAAGTTATTTCAAAATTCAAAAAGACAGATGTAAACAATTGACAAATTAAAAAAAACAAAGATCGCGACCGGAAATTGTCAAAATAAAGATGTTATATAGCTAAAAAAGGTAAATAAGTAAACTATTTAAGCTTTTAATTTACGAGATGTTCTCACTTTTTTTGGGCCACCCTGTATATATTTTTTCCTTGTCCTCGAAGGGCATATATGTTTTTATACCTGAGGCAACTGAGGGTTAAGTGGCTTGCCGAAGGCCAAAAGGAGCACCTGTGGGACTAGAAACCCCAGTCCTTCAGGTCCAAGGTTGCTGTCCTCTAGCGGGATTTGAACCCCTTGCTCTCCAGCCTGAGGTAACTTGCCCCAACCACTTTATTCCTTGAATATAGTTACAGGAATTTTGGTTAGTTGTTATATTGCTACTGTTCACTGAACTGGTTCTCTGGACTAGTTTTAGGTACTTAACTCTTCTTGTTCTCTGTAAAACAGTTGCACCCCTGCACTGTTACATTTTTGTTATCTGTAAACCGCCTTGAATTGTAGAAAGACTGTATGTAAGTAAGTAAGTAAGTAAATAAATAAATAATGCTGCACAACAATTCAATGAGAGCCAATTTTGGATTCATTGTAAAAAAGAATCGTATGTGCCCATACGGTCATGTTTATTAAAGTGAGCTAATTCTAGCACAGTGTGTGCATCCATCCCCTGCTAATGGCAACAGCGATGGTTAGCACGAATGAGACACACCCATGCTGACTGCACTGTGTTCTTGATGCCCATTTTCTACCCCTAACTTACGCAGTTCCTGCACAATTGTGCACTAACCAGGTAGCATGGGATTTTTACCATGGGTCCCTGCAGTAAATTTTAGAACGGCACAATTAGCACATGGCAAACCCCATGCTAACCATTAGGGCACTTGAGAAGACATACCTCATACTGAGATAAGAGCACTCCAGGGCCTCTGTGCCCCAGAATCACATGTTCTCCAAGAACAAGCAGGCAACTCAGTCCTCACATATGGATGATGTCGGCACCGACGGAGCCCGCATGGAAGCATCTCCCCAGCTTTTAAAGAAAGCCTTTGGGAGATGCCACCACACATGCATGTTCCCCTTCCAGCCCAAGGGTGTCATCTTGCTCAGTCTCCATGGAGTTTAACAGAGACACGTCCAGTGTCCCCGGAAAAGTTTCTTTAAAAAGTAATTGTTTAGCTTTTTGGTAAGCTTAACCGGTTCCTCTTCCCACTACGAGCCGGTGTATTTGACGCCATCCTCGGGTCTGTCCCTTTTCACCTTTTTTTCTTTGAGGTTTCCTCAACCAGTGCTTTGCATCGTTTTTTGCATCAACTCCATCTGGGTGCATCCTACCATGTCCTCCGGTGGGTTAAAAAAAATGTGACCGCTGCAGTCAAACCATGTCCATCACCAACACCCACGACTGCTGCCTGTGTTGCCTGGGACCGGACCACAACAGTTCCAGTTGTGACCTTTGCCAAGCCATGTCAGCAAAAACCAACAAAAAGAGGTTGGAACTGTAGGAAAAGGTGTTACCGAGGTCAGATTCTGCGCCCATGTCTCCGGCGCCCAGTTCCAAGGCAAGCACATCCTGCAATGCCCAGGCATGCTGGAGTCCTGTGGCCACGGATCCTCCAAGAGGACCTCAGCAGAAGAAAAAGAACTTCTCAAAGATCACGGAGGTCAGTCCGGAGAAACCTGGTAAATCGCACCGGAGAGACTGAAGTTGGAGAGACGCCCAGCCAAACTTTCCAAAAGGGACCCTTTGGCAAGCAGAAACTGGCTGAGGGTGCAAGAGGCCGTGGTGGTCGTCAAGGACACATTCTTCATAGAGTCGGCATCAGACCCGAAGCCGTCTGTGCCTGCGCCAAAAGCTGTGGAGCCTTCTGGCCTTAGAGCAAAACATCACTGCTATCCTGGCCCTGCTGCAGGCGATGATGGCTGGTTCGCTTGGCTTATGGCCCTGACTGGCCCCTCGACTGCGAGGGGATCACTGGTCATCGAGCCGAGCATTGAGTGCCGCCAGCCTCAAGTAACACTTCAGCACCAGTCAAGGTCCTGGTCCCATTCCTCAGGTATCCAGTCCTCACCGGCTAGTGTCTGTGACTCAGACCTCAGATTCTCAACAGGTCTCCGGCTCCCAGGCACAGGCTTCGGAGTTACAAGGCCTCTAAATCCTCATCACTGCTAGACTCCACGTGGGAGACTGAGGACGAGGCATCCCTGGACATCCGGAGACATTGAGATGTCCCTTTGGACTCGACACCAGTCTCCGCCAGAGGATGTGGGTTAACATTACTTCGTACGAGATATGATTAAGACGTTCTCGGTCCAGACCAAGGCCAAGGAGGACCCATGCACTGAGGAGATCCTCCAGTATGAGGCCCCTCCAGGGGAGACCCTCATGTTGCCAGTGCAAATGATCCTTTTGCAGCTGCTCCTTCAGATGTGCGAAACACTGGCGTTGGTGCCCATTGTCAGCTGCCGGCTCAATGCCATGTACACGTCCACAAGAGCCAAGGGTTCTAAAAACCCAGTTAACTCCATGGTCGTCGAGTTGACCATGCATAAACTAAAGAGCCAGAAGAACCACTCCTCCATCCCCCCGGGTAGAGAAGTTCGAACCCTCAATGCTTTCAGGCGCAAATGTTTCCAGGGCTTGATGCTAGGATGCAGAGTCCAGGCCTATGAGCTCTTCATTGGTATGTACCTTAAGGGCCCAATACTTTTCCGCACATCCATCCCCTTTGTACATCCGGGCTGAGCCAGATGTACAAAGGGGATCGCGATTCTGATCCTGCAGGCACGTCTAGCCCCACGGGATCAAAATCGTGAACAGCAATGTACATGCAGGCCAGGACTGCGATTCAGTCCAGCCTGCACATACATTAGTAGCCCGACTAACTCAGGGCTTTTAAATGGAGCTGCGGCACCATGGCATCCTGTTGCCATGGCACCACGGCTCCATTTAAAAGCCATGATGCCGGCCGCCAAGAAAATGTTTATTTCCTGCGGCCCAAACCTCGATCTGGCCCCCCAAGGCCAGGGTCGGGCTGCGGGGAATAAACCCTTGCCCCTCCTGCCCCATCCGCGCCCCGGACCTTCCAAAAAAGCAATGTCCAGGGAAGTTATTCCACCTTGGAGGTAAAATAACTAACTTCCCCGGACATTTCACCGGCCCTGGACGTACAGGGCCGACATTAGAATTGGCCCTGTACATCCAGGGCTGGCAACTGCTCACTGCCTGCCCACTCTCTGCCTCCATGCCGCCCATTTCTCACCCCCATCTAACTTCCCTGCACAACCGGTGGGGAAGTTATTCGGGGGCAGATAAAGCCACAAATAGCGGGGGTGGATGTCCCATTGGGCCGTCCATCCCTGCTATTCATGGTTCAGAATAACCCCCTAAGGCACTAGCCAAGGAGCTTGCTGGGTTCTCAGCAGGCCTCGATGGGGAAACCCCTCCAGCTGTTCAAGACCCTGATCACGGTGGTACAGGACTGCTCAAAGTTCCTCTCTCGAGCAGCTTATGACAGCTTTGAGTCATCTGCTCAAGTCGCAGCTGCCAGCATCGGTGCCTGATGCCAAACCTGGTTACAATCGTCCAACATCGAACAGTGGGTCCAGGACAAATTACTTGATGTCCCTTGTATTGGGGAGAATCTTTTTAGCCAACTTATGTCTGACAAGACTTCTGAGATCGAAAAAGAGTTTGTGACTTGACAAAGGATCTCCAAAAAAACCTTGGCGCTTCCCTGCAGAAAACCACCGGGAAAAAAGCCTTTTTCCCCCCAGAAAGAAGGTAGCCTTTTCTCATACCCAACAATATCAAAACTATTTAGGGTCTCTGCAGGGTACCCAGCCTAAAAGACAAGGGCATGGGACCAAGAAGACCAAAACCCCAAAGCCCCTGACTCCAGTTCTAGCCCAGTCAGAGGAGAACCTTTGACTCCCAGGGCATATCCCCATCTCCCCCAGCCCATAGGTAAATGCCTGGCACTCTTCACCCATAGGTGGGTCTCAGTCACCACAGACCTCTGGGTACTGCAGGTGGTTAGGGAGGGTTACTTCCTCCGCCTACAGCAGGCATCTCCAGACTTTTTCCCAGGAGAGCCACTGAAGCTTCTCCTTCACCAGACCTTGCTCCTCGCAGAACTTGCAAGTCTCCTCAAAAACAAGGCAGTTGAGCCAGTACCCAATCACCTTTGGGGCAAGGGCTTCTATTCCAGGTATTTTCTTGTCCCAAAAAGGACTGGGGGGCTCAGGCCCATCCTAGATCTGCAAAACCTGAACAAATTTCTGGTAAGGGAGAAGTTCAAGATGCTCTCCCTTGGAACATTGCTGCCTTACCTCCACTAGAGAGACTGGCTTTGCTCCTTGGACCTAAAGGATGCTTACACAGACATCCTAATACATCCCTCCCACAGGCGCTACCTAAGGTTCATGGTGGGAGGAGGGCACTGCCAATACAGGGTGCTGCCCTTCAGACTGGTCTTCTCACCAAGGGTGTTCATCAGATACCTAGAAGTGGTCGCAGCCCACCTCCATCTACAAGGGGCCTTTGTCTTTCACTGCCTGGACGACTGGTTCATAAAAGGCAGCACTGCCATAGAGGCATACTAGGCCACAGAGCGCACTGTCCTCTTACTGCGGCACCCGAGATTTGTCATCAACCACCCCAAATTTCATCTGACCCCAGCCCAAAGCCTGGAGTTCATAGGGGCTCAGCTAGACACTCAGCAGGCCATGACCTTTCTCACCAAAAAGAGGGCAGAGCACCTCAAGGAGCTATCAGCTCAAGTGCAGCACTGGCAATTGGTCCCGGTCCACCACCTCCACCTGTTGGGCCACATGGCCTCTATGGTCCATGTGACCCTGCTAGCCCACTTACACATGTGGGCAGCTCAGTGGTGCCTGCACTCTCAGTGGACCCAAGCCACTTGCAGACTACGGGACAGGGTAAGAGTAACCCGCCAGATAGCAGCGCCCCTGCCACCTCCAGGATGGGAAGGCCCTGCCAGACACCCCTCCCACAGAGAGTCCTGATCTCAGATGTCTCACTCCTTGGATGGGGTGCCCACTGTGAGGATCTATGCACACAGGGCTGCTGCTCTCAGGCAGAATCTCAGCTACATATCAATCTCCTGGAACTCAGGGCAATCTTCCTGGCCCTTCAGGTGTTTCGCCATCTGTTGTGGCACCAGACAGTACTGTCCAGATGGACAACCAGGTCACAATGTTCTATATCAACAAGCAAGGGGGACACAGGGTTGTATTCCCTCTGCCAGGAGGCAGTAGCCCTATGTGACTGGCAACGGCATGCTCCTCCAGGCAGTCTACTTTCTGGGCCAGGACAATGACCTGGCAGACAGGCTGAGCAGAATCCTTCAGCCATATGAGTGGCATCTGAACCCTAGAATAGCCTCTCAGCTCTTCCATCTCTGGGGGCTGCCCCTGATGGACCTTTTTGCCAGCTTGGGCAACACGCAGCTGCCTTGCTTTTGCTCACTGCAGCCGCACCAATCGAGAGTAGCGGCGGATGCATTCCTAATACCATGGATGGAAGGCCTCCTCTATGCCTTCCTGCCAAACCCACTGGTCGCCAGAACCCTCTTCAAGGTCCAGCACGAGGGGAGCATCGCTGATACTAATCGCGCCCAGATGGCCCATGCAGCCCTGATTCCCACTACTGCTTGAATTGTCGGCGGCACTTCCGGACCCACTGGACTGTGCACAGGACCTTCTGTCTCAGGATGAGGGCTCCCTCCTACATCCCAACATGGGGGTCTCTGACATTAACTGGCTGCTGAAAGGGTTGCTCTGGCTCCCTTTAACCTCCCGCAAGAGGTAGAGAAGGTCTTGTTGGCCTCCCGCAAGCCCTGCACAAGATGAGCGTATGCCTTTAAGTGGCACCGATTCTAAATGTGGTGCGCAGAGAGACAGGTGAACCCCTTCTCATGCGCCATGCAAGTGGTGCTCCAGTACCTGCTCCATTTGTCACAGGCTGGACTGAAGTACAACTTAGAGTGCACCTAAGCACCACCAGCCCACCAGGGAAAACCCCTCTTGGTTCAGCTCCTGATCTCTCAATTCCTCTGGGGCCTTTTGCTTTCTAAACCCCCCGTCTGCCCCCCCAGCGGCTGAGTGGGACCTCAACATGGTGATCTCGCAGCTCACTAGACCACCATTTGAGCCTCTGGCCACTTGCCACCTGTGGTAACCCTCCTGGAAGGTTGCCTTCCTGGTGGCTCTCACCTCCGCTTACAGAGTAAGCGAGCTCCAAGCTCTGGTGGCAGAACCACCCTTATAAACAGTTCTATAAGAACAGAGTGGTGCTCTGCATGCACCCCAAATTCTTCATGAAGGTGATATTCCCGTTCCACCTCAATCAGGAGATGGTCCTCACCACCTTCTTTCCACGGCCCCATGCTAGTCGGGAGGAGACCGTACTCCATACTTTGGATTGTAAAAGAGCCCTGTCCTACCTTCAACGGACTGAGGGCCACCACAAAACTTCTCAACTTTTTGTTTCATAAAACCCCAGTAGGCTAGGGCTCCCAGTGATTAAGCAAACTTGGGCTGGACTCTTCCTAGAGCACCAGATCACAGCACATCACATGCAAGCGATGGCCACTTTGGCGGTGAACCTGTGCTCAGTGCTGGTGACAGAGATCAGCAAGGCTGCCATAAGGTCTTCAATTCAACGTTCACAGCTCACTACTGCCTAGAGAATCAGCCCCGCCAGAACAGTGCCTTCTGCCAGGCACTGTCACTTCGTAATCTATTCAGAGTGTAGGCAATTCCGGCCTTCCGACCCTTCTGTGTTCAGACTACCGGAGTGATGGCCACTCTGGACACTAGGGTCCTGCAGGTCTCAATCGGGGACTCATCTTCTGCAACTCAAGGCTACCCTGTCATGGTCACCACTGGTTCTGTCATGGTTTGGTTCCCGGCAGCCTGGAGCTAGGGAGTCCATATGTGAGGACTGACTTCCTGCTTGTTCCTGGAGAAAGTGTAGTTACTCACCTGTAACAGGTGTTCTCCAAGGACAACAGAAATCAGTCCTCACAACCCTTCCTCCTCCCCTTGGAGTTGCCTCCTTTACCTTATTTTATTTTTATGCCTTCCTAGTTATGTCATCTGAACGAGCAAGATGGCACCCTTGGGCGGGAAGGGGACCATGCATGCATGGTGGCATCTCCCAAAGGCTTTCTTTGAAAGTTGGGGAGATGCTTCCACGTGGGCTCTGTTGGTACTGACGTCACCCATATGTGAGACTGATTCCTGCTGTCCCTGGAGCCACACCTGTTAAAGGTGAGTAACTATGCTTTATGGGCGCTTGACAACAGAAATGCATAACCTGCTATCATTACTTATATACTTTTTTTTTTTTAAATTCTTTATTTTCGTTTTATAACAACAGAGGAAAGGAAGACATACAGCAAAAGACAAATACATAACATGTAATACATACACCAAAGTAAACCCCTACCACCCCCCTCCCCCCTGCTTCTTCTCTAGAAAACTAAGCATTCCCAAAGCGGGCGTGTACTTACATGATTGCATTACAAAACCTAACGGTGACCTAAAACATGATGAGTGCACATTATACAGGCATGTTGGAGCAATAAGCAGATTGTACATAATCATTAGGGATCTGCCATTTAGACAAGCAGGAGTAAGTTTGGACATGGGGAATAGCTCTCCGAGGTATCTGCTCATATTTACTATATAAGCAGACAAGGTTCAACCATTCATGGACAGTAAGTCGAGAGCTATCCTTCCAATTCCTCGTGATTAAGCATATGGCTATACCTAGCATGAAATCAAGGAGAAAGCGACCCTTCTTAGGAAGAGAGGGGACCTCCGCCACAGAGCGGAGTCCCACGACCTTCCAAGAAAAGGCGCATGAAAGTGTAAGATAGATTGAATACGACCCCAGACCCGCCCCCAATAGACCTGCAGTTGAGGACATTCATATAGAACATGAACGAAGGATCCCACATCAGTATGGCAAGACCAACACAGGTCCCTAGCATTTGGGTTCCATTTGACTATTGTTCTGGGGCATAAAAGCATCTGTGTGCAGAGAAGAAGAGAGTCTGGGTAACAGAGGCAGACCGGGAAACCCGCACCACTTTACTCCAAAACGCTCCATTGCACAGGGGTTATAGTGGTTTGCAATTCGCGCTCCCAGGCTTGTTGAGCTCTAAAAGTGTCCGCATCTGTACCCTGACAAAGTGTTTATAGAAATTAGAGGCCACCCCACGTGAACCACTAAGGGAGTGAACCAGCTCTAATAGCCCATCCTCAGTAGGGGCAGAGGGCGGCATGCTTCGAGCACTTTTGAGGCAGTGTTGAAGCTGCATCGATTGAAAGTAGTGTTTCGCTGGTAACGCAAATACCTCTTGTAAATCCGAAAAGGTTTTCCAACGAGCTATAGAGAAAAGCTGTTGGGGTGTCCAGAGCCCCTTGATAGGAAATGACAGCAGGATCTAAAATATGTTGGGAGTGAATCTTTGCAGTGTCCACCTGAGGAACTAACAGTTTTGAGATTAGAAAGAAGTCTATGCGAGACTGAGGTTTAGGAGGGGAGGAGAAGAAGGTGAAGTCAAACTTATTGAGGTGTAGTAATCTCCTTAGATCAACTGAAGCAAAATCCTTGATCAGGGAGGGAAGCGTAGCATGACTCTTGGGGGGACCACTCGTCCTAGGCGACTATTTGTCTATCAGGAGATCAAGGACCAGATTGAAATCCCCCCCAATGATCAGTGAAGTATTAGGAGAAGCTTGCGCAACCTGAGCAATGGTAGAAAAAGGCAGGGTCATCAACATTAGGAGCGGAAAGGCATATACATGTAACTTCTAGACAACCTATCTTGAGGAGAACTCTAGACCATCTACCTTCTGTATCTGAGCTAGTCGCAACAACAGTAGCATGCAAAGATTTCCAAACCAGTATGGCAACCCCACATTTCTTAGAAACTGCAGGGGAATAAGCGGCCACCATGTAAGGTTTAATATAAGTTCAAGAGTTTCCTTCGAATTTAAATGCGTTTATTGGAGAAAAAGCAGATCCGCTGCTTCCTAACTAAGGTAGCTTAGGATTTTCTTCCGTTTTATCGGATTATTGATGCCTTTTACGTTCAATGAAAAAATCTTACATGGTGCCATCAGTCGGTAGAAGACATTTTAGGTAAGGGCGCTTAATAACATAGAACATAAGCAGAAGCGGTACAACAATGTCGTAATCACCGAGTATTCTAGCTAATACACCCCATATTGAAAAGTATGTACCAACGTATCTTAGAGAAGAAGCAAAACCCCCAAAGAATATGGCGACCAGATGTCTGCGGGAGGAGGCCCTAGAGAGGAAATAGAAGACATGTATGTAAAAGAAAGAAACACCAGAGTCCATAATAACACTGTCTCTGATACTCATCGAGGCTGCTGTGGGTAGATGGAGTCGGGTCACAGATACCATCAAGAGTAAGGCAACAGACTACCCACGCCAGACTCTTTGCAAGGCTGCGGCGGATCCAATATGGCAGGTACAGCGGGTATAAGAAGGCTTGCAGGAATATTCTGGAAGTCAGCGCATCAAGTCGGCTTCTTTGGAATCCAAAAACTCCGCTAGTAGATCAGGGTCCTCGAATGTTCTTGTCTGATTGTGAAGCGTGACTCGGAGCTTGGCCGGGTACATCAGGCCGTAGCGTGCTTGTAGTTGCTGAAGCCTCGGCCGGAATTCCAGAAAGCGCTTTCGGCGGTCGACTGTGGGTTTAGACAAGTCGGGATAGAAGGAGATCTTGTGGCTCTCAAACTCCATATGGCCCTTTGCCCGAGAGGCACTTAGAATTTGCTCCACGTGTTGATATCTCAATAGTCGAAAAATGATAGGCCGCGGGGTCTTCCTGTTGAGCGTTATGCTTGTGGGTACACGATGAGCGCGATCAATCTCCAAATCTTTGGTAAAGGTGATTTGGAGCAAGGAAGGGAGGACCTTGCATAAAAACTCTTTCATGTCACCCGATTCCGCTCCCTCCGGTATGCCCACGAGTCGTAAGTTATTGCGGCGCGCTCTATTATTGCCATCTTCCACCTCTTTCTGCAAGGCCCGCACCTGTCGTTCAACTTTGTCGAGTTTGGACAACCGGGCCGCATGGGAGTCCAATTTTGTCCTGACGCGAAGAAAGCCCTTCTAGCTTGCTTTGCAACACACCAAAATCGTCCCGCAGCGCTCGGAGTGCTTCACCGTTTGCCTGCACAAGGGTTTTGACCCCTCTAATCTCTACGAGGATTTCCTGCTGCATTTCGGGGCCCTCGCACGAGGCCGGCCCCTTCTGCGGGGACGGAGGTTCAGTTTTGGAACGTTTGCTGTGAGAAGCCGCTGGAGACCCAAATTCCAGGCGCGTTGGTTTGGTCCCCGCCATCTCACCAATGTGCCCCGGCAAAATCAGAGTAGAAATTCCAAATATGTGAGGTGTTAATTCAGGATTCTGAGTAGGCCTCTCGGGAGCCTCAGCGTTATGCGACCATCCCGCTGGACATCAGGCTCCGCCCCCATTACTTATATACTTTGAGTTTGTTACCAATGCCCTAGGAAAACCTTCAACCATGTACTCCCCACTCCTCAGATCCAGCATCTCTTCTTCCCTTCTCTTCCACCCCACCATTATCTCCTTTGCTTCCCTCCCTTCCCCCTTCCTCTGATGTCCAGCAATCACTAGTAGAATTTGGGAGGCGGCAGCGAAGCCTGACAGTGGCACAAGAGTGCAGTATGACCCACCTTTTCCCTTCGCTGCTGCCACCACTACTCCCCTTACTGCCAGCCTCTCACTGAGCCTGAACTTCAAAAAACAAAAGACTTGTTCATTCAGGTCTTGTAGCATTATATGTACTCTACACCTACTGTTGAATCTTTTTTTTTGAAGCCTTCCTTAGCCTAGTAGGAGGCTGGTGATAAGGTAGGTGATACTTATTTATTTAAACATTTTTTTTTATACCGCTTTGTCCTTCAATCAGAGCGGTTTACATTATAACAAACATTATACATAGAACAGTTGAACAGTAAACAGTATTATCTTAACATTCTACAAAGAACAATTGGATCTTAAATAGGGGCAAGGTAGCTTGAGAAACTATACATGGTCATGAGGATATGACAACTATTTACAATTTTATGTGTTATATTTAGACTTGGATCATGTTATTGTTTATGTGGTTAGGTTATATGTCCGTAGTGAATTAAGTAGAGATGAGTTTTTAGTTTTTTTTTTGAAAGTCCTTGATGTCTGAAGTTGCCCGCAAGTCGTCTGGTAGAGAGTTCCAAAGTGATGGAACATAGAGTGATAATGCTCTTTCAGATGTGTTTTGTATGGTCTTTTGGTATCCAAGGGGTGTGGTAATCATATTCTTTTTGTTAGTTCTTCTACTATCATACTATGCACTTGTGGTGATGTCAGGCTTTGCTGCAGCCCTAAGCAGATGCCTAGTCTCCCTAGTGGTAGGGCTGGCCCTGTTAGCATCTATGTGATAATCCAGGCCTTGACAAATTTTGTACTGATTTAGGAGCCAGTGGCAGGTGACTACCTCATGCACCCCCCCCCCCCCCCTGTTCTCTCATGCTGATCTCATGTTCTTGTTTTCTGAAACCAGTGCCAGAGTTCCTACACAGTGTGACATCTTTAGATAACAGCTATAGCTTCACATAGCAAGTGGGGGTGTGGTGCAATCATGGGGTGCCCGTCTGTGCTTGGGATGTACTCGTGGGTGCCTTTGTGTGTGGGGGTGCTGCAGAGCTGGGGAGCTTCTGTGTGTGCAGTGCATAGGTGAGGTTCCTGTGTATGTATGTAGTCTGGAGCTGGGGTACGTGTCTTTCCTATGGAGATGGGGGTACCTGTGTGTGCGAGTGTGTGGTGTAGTGTGCTTGTGTGTAAGTTCTTGGGGAAGAGGTGTGCACCTTTAGGTATATAGGCAATCTCCAGGAACAAGCAGGAATGCACTTCACATATGGGTATCACTAGTACCGATGGAGCCCGTGTGGGAACGCTCCCCAGTGTCCAATTGGAAAGCTTTTGGGAGCAATCCACTGCTAAGTCATCGGCATCGAAATGCGATACCGATCCGTGAGGTAAGTCCCTTCATCGTCATTGAATTACATAGAAAGGTGCATCTGATGCAGACAGGCCTGCCAAACAGTCCCGGCGGGAGGATCAGCCCTCCAAAGCACAACAGGGGCTCCAGGACGCTCCCGTGGCCTCGACTTCCGGAGAGCTACTGGTTCCATGCTCTTGGATGGTGGCTCAGACCCCCATGCGGGATTCCACCCAGGCATCGGCCTCTTTCCTCAGACCAGTGCATCCTGGCTATCGAGAGGAGTTTGGCAGCACTCCTGGCAGCCTTGGTACTGTAGGTATCGACACCTCCAGCGGTGCAGGCATTGGCATCTGGCTGATACCTCCAGGCCCAATGCTGGACCTCGAATTGGCATCGGGAGAATTTCTCCCTCTGATGCCTCCTTTGGAACAAATAAAGGCATTATTAGTACCAAACAGGTTTCCTGCTGCTGCTCCGGCCAATCATCAGTATCAGCATCGGGCCTTGACATCACCAGGGGACCGTCGATATGTTGACTTTCTGTCGGAATCGGACTCTACCTCTGATTCCGATGACTCATTGGATGATTCCAGGGTAACCCGAGATCTCCCTTCTCATCTGTCCCCGTCAGAGGGCATGTCTTTTCAGAACTTCATTTGAGACAAAGAAGCAGGTCTGCAGATTACCGTGGCATCGGAGACAGAAATGAGGGCAGAGGAATTGAAAATCCTCCAATACCTGGCGGCGCCCAAAGAGACGGCCATGTTACTGGTGCATCGTATCCTGCAGGACCTAATGCTACGTATGTGGGAGGCCCTGCTAACTGTTCCACCTATCAGCAAATGATTTGATAACATGTACTGAGTTTCACCATGTCCTGGCTTCCAAAAGCCTCAACTACCACGCCACTCGATGGTGGTGGATTGTGATATGGTGCATCAAGAGTTCTAAGAATTATTCTTCCATGCCTCCGGGCAAGGACTCCAGAACTCTCTATGCCTTTGGCTGTCGGTGCTTTCAGGCATTCAGGCTCACTTCTAGGATTACTTCCTACATATTCTATATGGGCATGTATTTCAAGGATATCTCCAGTGATCTAGAGAACTTTGCTCCTATCCTTCCTGATGACAACCGTGATGCATTCCAACCCTTAATCAAGCAAAATCAGACTACATCCAAATTTCTTACCAGAGCATCTTTCGATGCCTTTGAGTCATCCAGCAAAGCTTCAGCAGTCTGCATCGGTGCTCAGAGAATGGCCTGGCTCGATATCTAACTTTGAGCAGAGGGTTCAGGATAAATTGGCCAATATCCCTTGCTCTGGAAAGAACCTCTTTGGAAAAGGCTGGAGAGAGAAGGCTGGAAAGATTGAGATAGATGATCTCACTCTAAAAGGCCTCTCCTGAAAATCATCAGACGCCTCTAGGATAAAGACTAATCCAAAGAAGTCTTTCTATCCTAAGAAGAAAAGATATTATCCTCCTTATTCACCTGCAGCTGCTTACCAACCTCAGCAGCAATAGCAGGGCCCTCGCCAGCCCAAAAAGCTTAAGACTCCTAAGCCACAACCATTGCCACACAAAATGTATGGCCCACTTATTCTTGAACGATATATACTCAAAAATTAAGAAAACGTCGTTCACTGTCAACTGTAGACTGGAAAAACCTAATCAAAAGCTGAATTTCTTAGAGGTCTCAGTATAAAATATGGCTAGGTTCTGTAAAATCACTTCTACGTTAAACCAATAGCCAATTCACATCAATGACCCCACCAAGCAGAAAATCAGCACCCTAGTTTACTAGCAAATATATTTGTTAATTCCTCACTAACTGGAGGTCGTCTCTGACTTCAATCAGAAAAGCTCTACGATCATCTTTCAAAGCTTCTAGGGGTCTGCTCGATTTTTTTCTCAACGCTTTTGATTTCTTATTTCAATGTTTTTGATTCCGTCAATCCCCGGTACCACTAGACGTTTCACATATCAGTTTCTTCAGGGAACCGTAAGGTAGATAAATGATGCTGCCCGCGCCTCTACTTACACCCGTTCAAAGTGCAAAAATCCAACTTCAAATTCAACGGCGCGGTGTTTTTCTTGAATTTGAAGTTGGATTTTTGCACTTTGAACAGGTGTAAGTAGAGGCGCGGGCAGCATCATTTATCTACCTTACGGTTCCCTGAAGAAACTGATATGTGAAACGTCTAGTGGTACCGGGGATTGACGTTGGAATCAAAAACATTGAAATAAGAAATCAAAAGCGTTGAGAAAAAAATCGAGCAGACCCCTAGAAGCTTTGAAAGATGATCGTAGAGCTTTTCTGATTGAAGTCAGAGACGACCTCCAGTTAGTGAGGAAAGCGTAGTTACTCACCTGTAACAGGTGTTCTCCAGGAGCAGCAGGAATCAGTCCTCACTTATGGGTGACGTCGGCGCCGACGGAGCCCTCGCGGAGCAATTTTCCCCAGCTTTCAAAGAAAGCCTTTGGGAATTGCAGCGCGCATGCGCGGTCGTCTTCCCGCCCGAGGGTGCCATCTTAGCCAGTCAGATGACATAGCTAAAAAAGACAGCATAAAAATTTGCAAAAAAAAGAACATAAGCAGACGATTGCAACTCCAAGGGGAGGAGGGAGGGTAGTGAGGACTGATTCCTGCTGCTCCTGGAGAACACCTGTTACAGGTGAGTAACTACGCTTTCTCCAGGACCAAGCAGGAAGTCAGTCCTCACTTATGGGACTCCCAAGCTCAAGGCTACCGGAGACCCTAAGCACAAAAATGAGCTCCCTCTAGCTCAGCAGCACAGAAGGATAGAATCTTCGCTGAATTATCACCCACCGGTAGCCCACATCCGGGATGGAGGGTAGGAGTTGCTCAGACCTCAAAGAGATTACGGAGGACTGCCTGTCCGAAAGCACTGTCCCTACGGGACTCCCTCTCGAGACAGTAATGGACCGCAAAAGTCTGGCTCGAAGACCAAGTAGCGGCCCGGCAGATGTCTGCCAGCGGAACAGAGCGGAGGTAAGCCACTGACGTGGCCTTTGCCCGAACGCAATGAGCCGTGACTCGACTTTCTAAGGAGAGTCCGGCTGCCCCATAAGCCCAAGAGATACAGTCCGCAACCCAGATGGACAGAGTACGCTTGGAGACCGGGAGCCCCAATTTATTGGGGTCAAAAGACACAAAAAGCTGAGCAGCTTTACGGTGCTCCCGCGTACGGTCAAGGTAGAAGTTCAGAGCCCTTCTACAGTCCAGGGTATGGAGGACCGTTTCAGCTCGGCTGGAGTGTGGTCTGGGAAAGAAGGTTGGAAGTACCACCTCCTGATTGATGTGAAAAGGGGAGACCACTTTCGGAAGAAATTTCGGCTGAGTCCGAAGGACTACCCTATTTTTGTAGAACCTAGTGTAAGGGGGATCAGACACGAGGGCCTGCAATTCACTTACGCGCCTAGCGGAAGTGAGGGCTATCAAGAACAGTGTTTTCCAAGACAGAAAACGGAGAGAACAGGTAGCCATAGGTTCAAAAGGCGGACAGGTGATCCGCTGCAAAACCACATTCAGGTCCCAGTCAGGCGCTGGCGGGCGCAGAGGTGGTTTAAGTAGAAGGAGACCTCGGAGAAACCTCGCTACGAGAGGGTCATTGGAGAGAGGTCTGCCGTCCACTGGCACATGATGTGCTGAAAGAGCACTGAGGTGAACTTTGACGGAGTTGGACTTAAGTCCCAGATTAGAGAGGTGCAGCAAGTACTGCAAGATCACCGACACCGGGCAGGAGAAGGGATCCTGAGACTGTTGGGTACACCAGACTGCAAAGCGACGCCATTTAAGGGCGTAGCATTTGCGGGTAGAAGGCCGTCGCGAAGCTAAGACGACCTCCTCCACCTCCGCCGGCAGGAGAAGGGGAGCAAGGACTACCCTCTCAGCAGCCAGGCCATGAGGTTGAGAGACCTGAGGTTGGGGTGCAGAAGGGACCCCTGATCCTGAGTGAGGAGATCCGGTTGTACCCCCAGAGGGATTGGATCCTCCACCGCCAGTTGCAGCCGGAGCGGAAACCACGGCTGCCTGGGCCAGCGAGGGGCCACCAGGATCATGAAGGCTTTGTCTCGGAGAACCTTGAAAAGAGTCCGAGAGACCAGCGGGATGGGAGGGAAAGCGTACAGAAGGCTCCCCGACCACGAGATCAGAAAGGCGTCCGCCGCCACCCGAAGGGGGTGTGGCTGACGAGAGCAGAAGCGAGGAAGCTGCCGGTTGTGAGGACTGGCAAAGAGATCCACCGTGGGGAGACCCCACTTGAGGAAGAGCTTCTGAACTACCAAGGGATCCAGACGCCACTCGTGCGGCTGGAGGACCCTGCTGAGTTTGTCTGCAAGGCAATTTTCTTGGCCCGGGAGAGAAACTGCCTTGAGGAGAATGCCGTGACTGACGGCCCAAGAGCAGAGCTTCTGTGCCTCCCGGCAGAGGAGGAAGGAGCCCGTGCCACCCTGCTTGTTCACGTAGAACATGGCAACTTGATTGTCCGTCTGGACAAGGACGGACTGTTGGGAAGTCAGGTGGGAGAAGGCCTTGAGAGCTAGGCGGATCGCCCTGAGCTCCAGGAAGTTGATCTGCTGAGCAGACTCCCACATGGTCCAGAGGCCCTGAGTACGTGCCTCTTGGCAATGCGCTCCCCAGCCCAGGAGGGATGCATCGGTGGTCAGCACCCGGGTCGGCTGAGGTGACTGGAAAGGCATTCCGAATATCAGGTTCGGCTGCCGGAGCCACCACCGGAGAGACGAGAGCAGCGGCTCGGAGACGCGCACCAGGTCCGCCAGGCCGCCTGTGGCTTGTCGCCACTGCTGGCGGAGACACCATTGAGCAGACCGCATGTTCAGGCGGGCATTGGGGGTCACATGGACGGTGGAAGCCATATGGCCGAGCAGTCTCAGGAAGCGCCTGGCGGAGACCAGGGGCTGGCTGCGAAAGCGGTCGGCTAGGTCCATGAGCCGTTGCGCCCTGTCGAGCGGTAGGTACGCTCGTGCCCGAGGAGTGTGCAGCCTTGCGCCGATGAACTCGAGATCCTGTGAGGGGAGCAAAGTGGACTTTGCGAAGTTTATGACAAAGCCCAAGTGCTGCAGCAGAGTCACCGTGCGGCGCGTGGCGTTGGCGACCTCCTGAGCGGACGCTGCTCTGATGAGCCAGTCGTCGAGGTACGGAAAGACATAGAGGCCGTGAAGCCGGAGATGGGCCGCCACGACCGCGAGACATTTTGTGAAGACTCGCGGTGCGGAGGATAGGCCAAAGGGCAGTACTCTGTACTGGTAATGATTTCCTGCCACCACAAACCTTAGGTATTGGCGGTGGCTTGGGTGGATGAGGATGTGCGTGTAGGCATCCTTTAGATCCAAGGAGCATAGCCAATCTCCCTGCTGGAGGTAGGGCAGAAGGATTCCAAGGGTAAGCATTTTGAACTTCTCCCGCACAAGGAACTTGTTGAGGTTGCGCAAGTCCAGGATGGGTCTGAGGCCCCCTGTTCTCTTTGGTATCAGAAAATACCTTGAATAAAAGCCTTGACCTCTCAGGTGGTGGGGCACCGGTTCCACCGCCTGTTCCTGCAGAAGACCTGCTAACTCCTGAAGGAGCAACTCCCTGTGCAGAGGGGGGCGCGAAGGTTCTCCCGGAAAATAGGAGGGAGGGACCTGATGGAAGTGGAGAAGGTAGCCTTCTCGCACGACCTGAAGTACCCAGGCATCTGCGGTGATGCTGGACCACCTGTGGCCGAAGTGAACCAGCCGGCCTCCGGTGCTGGGAGGAACCAGCGGGGGGGGAGAGGCTATGCTGAGCGAGTCAAAAACCCCCACCCTGCTGAGCAGGGGCTGGTGGTGCAGGCTTGGGGGCTTGCTGCCTACGGGACCCGTTACCCCGTCCCTTGGCCTGCTGGCCCTGTTGGGGAGCTGCAGGGGCCTGATAATGGGGGTACTGTTTGTAGGCAGCCGCCTTCCTCGGGTAAAAGGACTTTTTTCCCGAGCCCTTCTTTTTCTGGGAAGGGGCGGAGGTCTTCCTAGAAAGCCTGGTCCTGGTGAGAGTCTCAGTCTCAATTTGTGCAGCCTTTTCCGCCATGGGCTTGCCAAAGAGGTTTTCGCCTCGGCAGGGGACATCGACCAACTTGTCCTGTACCCAGGGCTCAAGATCCGACGACTGAAGCCAAGCCTGTCGGCGGGCACCGATGCCGGCTGCGGCCACTCTAGCCGAGGCCTCAAAGCCATCATAGGCTGCTCGGGACATGAACTTTGAGCATTCCCGAATGCCCGTGGACAAGGCTAGGAACCTCCGCAAGGGCTCCTCGGAGAGACCAGCGGAGAATCCGGCTAGCTCTTTAGCCAGATCCCGGAGATACATGCCCATGTAGAGCTGGTAAGTCTGGACACGACATGCGAGCATAGAGCCCTGGAAGCACTTCTTGCCAAGGCCATCCAGGTTACGGGCCTCCCTTCCAGGAGGCACCGAGGAGTGCATCTTCTGGCTCTTAAGACGATGCATGGCCGATTCCACTACCATGGAATGGTGTGGCAGCTGTGCCTTCTGAAAGCCAGGGCTCTTGCGGACCCGATAGATAGAATCGACCCGCTTGCTCAGGACCGGTGAGGAGGCCGGACTCTCCCACATGCGGAAGAGTAGTCGTTCCAGCATAGGAGGAACCGGCACAGTAAAGTGCTCCCTCGCGGGAGAGTCATACTGGAGGGCGTCGAGCTCTTCGGCTCGAGGCTCCTCCTCGGGATCCGCAGGGAAGGCCAAAGCCTTGGCCATATCCCTAACGAAGTCCGAGAACCGGGCATCCTCCGGGGGGGACTGCTTCCGAGGCTCGGACCCCGGTGAGTCCGATGGGACACACCGAGTCCGGAAAGAATCAGGTGACTCTTCCTCCTCAGACTCCCAGACCGACTCCGACGAGGACTCGGTGGGGTCGGCCCGGGCAGGGTGCGGCGCCAGCCGCCCCGACGCCGAGGGAGTCGGCGTCGGCGACCTCGGTCCCGAACGGGAGGCCGAGGGTGACCTCGACCGAGGATCGACTCGAGTTCTCATTGACTCGAGGATCGGCTCGGTCTCCGGGGTCGACTTGGACGTCGACGTCCCGGCGGTCGGGGCAGCGGCGCCAGCGAGGCCAGCGAGCAGTGCCCGCTGCTGGTCCATGAAGGCAGACAGTCTGCTCTCCAAGGCCGTCAACCTGAGTCCGAGCTCAGGTGACCCAGCAGCCCCCGACTCGGGCCCCGACGGCGTTGGGCCCGACATCGGCTGTCGCGGAGGCGAGTCCAGAAGGACTACAGGACTTACCCGGGCAGGCATCTCCGACTCCAGGCGAGGTCGCTTCGGGAGATGTTCCTTCTCCAGGGACCCGGGGCGGCTGTCGGGGCTATGCGACCTGGCCCTCGCGGAGCCAGGAGCGTCCACCGACGCCGCCCTCGCGGGTTTTTCCTTCCGACGATGGTCCCCGGAGGGAGAACCCCGGTCGGAGGAGCTCCGGCGACGGTCCGAGCTGGAGCCCTTTGACACGGAGGCCTCCGACGAGGTCCGGGTACGGCTGGGGTCAGCGAAGATTCTCTCGCGCTGATGCCGCCGACTTCTCAACGCCTTCGAGGACAGTTTGCTGCAGGGCCCACAGATCAGTTCCTCATGATCCGGGCCCAGGCAGCGGAGGCAAAAGTCGTGTGTGTCGGTTAGTGACATATTTCGGTCACACCGACCACACCGCTTAAAGCCACTGGCAGCCATCGGGGGAAAAAGGGCCCCTGCGAGGTCAAAGGACCGGGCTGCCAGGGAAAACGAAAATGAAAGCTGACTAAGTCAGAAAAACCGAAAAAACGCTAGAGGACTCGAGACCGGCGTCGCGAGTCCGGGCGGGAAAACGATCGGCGTCGAACCGAAAGAAAAAAAGTATAAAATAAAGAGGAAAATCAACTTTTTCGCGGGGACAAGACGGGGACGTCTGCAGGGCTCCGCGGAAAAAAGAAGACTGGCTAAGATGGCACCCTCGGGCGGAAGACGACCGCGCATGCGCGCTGCAATTCCCAAAGGCTTTCTTTGAAAGCTGGGGAAAATTGCTCCGCGAGGGCTCCGTCGGCGCCGACGTCACCCATAAGTGAGGACTGACTTCCTGCTTGGTCCTGGAGAATTAACAAATACTTTTGCTAGTAAACTAGGGTGCTGATTTTCTGCTTGGTGGGGTCATTGATGTGAATTGGCTATTGGTTTAACGTAGAAGTGATTTTACAGAACCTAGCCATATTTTATACTGAGACCTCTAAGAAATTCAGCTTTTGATTAGGTTTTTCCAGTCTACAGTTGACAGTGAACGACGTTTTCTTAATTTTTGACAACCATTGCCACAGCAAGCACGTGGTTTTTGACTCCTTCCTAGACAGCATAGCTACTCTGCCTCTGCAGGGTCCCCCACCACTACACACAGCAGGCAGACATTGTCCTTATGCCCACAGGTGATACTTCCTCATATCAAAAAACTGGACTCAACATCGTCCAAAGGGGCTATCTGTTTCATTTCGAAAGCTTAACCCCCACCACCTCCACAAGGGATTATCCACAAACCCCTTGTAGACAGATCTATCAGTCCATGTGTCCACCCTGTTAACACAGGGGGCCGTAGAAAGAGTTCCACCCATCCAAGAGGGCAGTGGCTCCTACTCTCCTTACTTTCTTATCCCCAAGAAAACAGGAGGGTTCAGGCGCATCCTAGATCTAAGGAATCTAAACAAATTCCTTGTTCAAGAAAAATTCAAAATGATTTCCGTCAGTACTCTTCTGCCATGCCTTCAGAGGAATGACTGCTATGTTCTCTATCTTTATCACCTCAAGGATGCATACACATATTTGCTGATCCACCTTCAACACAGACAGCATCTGAATTTTCAGTTCCAGCAAATCCACTGCCAATATCGGGTGCTCCCCTTCGGGTTAGCCTTACATCCTAAGTTTTCACAAAATGCATGGTAGTGGTTGCCACCTACCTTCATACATTGGGGATCTTTGTTGTCCCCTACTTAGATGACTGGCTAATCAGGGGAGAATACCTACAAGAGGTAAAACTATCTCTTCATCACACCATCACTGTGCTTCAAGATCTGGGAATTGTCCTAAACTTTCCAAAATTGCACCTGGTCCCATCCCAGCAGCTCAAATTCATTGGAGCACTTCTGGACACTCATCAGGCACGAGCTTTCCTTCCACATGATCGCTCTACCTAGCTCATCGAGTTGGCCAACAGCATAAAGGTTGTCTTGAAGGACTAGAAAAGGGGACTGCTACTTCTGGAGAGAGATCTGCAATTGTGAGTATATACTTCTGGGAATTTTTCCGAAGGGACTTCTTTGGATTAAAGCTGATTAATCTGTGAATCCAGTGTATTTGTTAAATCAGTCAGGGCCTAGTAACAGCAGTTTAAGTTTAAATTTAAAACACAGAAGAGAGCTTTCTGGTTAGATTTCATACCCAGCAGAGAGCTTGTAGTTTAATACTCACTCAGGGCCTAGTATCAGCAAAGTACTTTTAGTTTTAATTTAAAACACAGAAGAGAGCTTTCTGGTTAAATTTAGAACCCAGCAGAGAGCTTGTGGTTTAAATTTAATACTCACTCAGGGCCTAGTATCAGCAAAGTACTTTTAGTTTAAATTTAAAACACAGAAGAGAGCTTTCTGGTTAAATTTAGAACCCAGCAGAGAGCTTCTAGTTTAAATTTCATAATAAGTCAGAGCCTAACAGCAGCAAAGACTTTTAATTTAAATCAAATCAGAATATAACTTAGCATAAAAGGTAAAACCGGGTCAGTATTCTTTGAGCAACAAATAGTCTTCTAGAAACCTTTACAAAGAGGCCTTCTACCTAGGGGGCAAGAGACCTGTGAAATCTTTTCAATAGGTGTTAACATCAGGTGGCAGGTCAAAAGGCCATTTTGAAAGACGACGCTTATCCAAGCAAGGACTGTTAATCACCCAGGAAGTTGGTCACAGCTTACCTTAGAACAGAGGTACTCAAATCCAGGTCTGGAGGGCCACAAACCAGTCAGGTTTTTGGGATATCCCTAATGAATATGCATGAGATATATTTGCATGCACTGCCTCCATTGTATTTTAATGTATCTCATGCATATTCATTAGGGATATCCCTAAAACCGAACTGGTTTGTGGCCCTCCAGGACTGGATTTGAGTACCCCTGCCTTAGAAGCACAGGACAGGGTACTGTGTAGCAGCCCTCTTTTAATGTCTTATTTCCCTCCCACCCTCCCCAACACCCACGCACTCCTGGGATAATCGTAACTTTATAGGTACTTACACATCTTAAAGGAAAGGAGGTGCTGTCAGGTGCAGCTCGTTATCCAAATCAGTCATACACTAAGGACCTGAGATTAATTAAGCTTCAGATGAACAAGGTATATTAAACGTATTAGCTACAATTTTATTAGTATAAGTATCCATAGCAACCCTTAGTAAGTACAGAACTTAAAGATATAAACACAAGCTTAAAACTAAGATGCAGACAGCAGTCCAGCAGCAAGATGGCGGCTTTCCAGTCTTTTGCATTGATTGTCACATGTATGATTTTCTCCCAGTTGGTGAGAGGTCTTACGTGTGCACTAGGTGCAAGGAGCTCTTTTCTCTCAGGGAATGAGTCCGTTCTCTAGAGGCTAGAGTAGCAGACTTTCAAGACATAGGAAAGACAGACAGGTACATAGACAAGACCTACAGGGATATGGTCCTGAAGTCCCACCTCCAGTCTGGCAGGATCCCTGTTGGCATGGAGGAGAAAGCTCACGTGACAGGAGAGCATCACCCTGGTGTGGCAGGAAGTGATACTGTAACTAGGACCTGTCCTCCAGGTGATGGAAAGCCCTCTCGCACCGAGGAAGTTTCTCCAGGGTAATGTGTCCATGAGGGAAGGGTTAGGACAGCCATTATAGTTGGTGATTCGATCATTAGGCATGCAGATAGCTGGGTGGCTGGTGGATGTGAGGATTGCCTGGTAACATGCCTGCCTGGTGCGAAGGTAACGGACCTCACACGTCACCTAGATAAGGTCTTAGATAGTGCTGGGGAGGAGTCTGCTGTTTTGGTACATGTCGGTACCAATGACATAGGAAAATGTGGTAGGGAGGTTCTGGAGGCTAAATTTAGGCTTTTAGGTAGGAAGTTGAAATCCAGAACTTCCAGGGTAGCGTTCTCCGAAATGCTTCCCGTTCCACGCGCAGGACCCAAAAGGCAGGCAGAGCTCCGGAGTCTCAATGCGTGGATGAGACGATGGTGCAAGGATGAGGGTTTTGGATTTGTTAGGAACTGGGGAACATTCTGGGGAAAGGAGGTGCTCTTCCGAAGGGATGGGCTTCACCTTTACCGGGATGGAACCAAGCTGCTGGCATTAATCTTTAAAAAGGAGATAGAGCAGCTTTTAAACTAGATAATAGGGGAAAGCCGACAGTCGCACAAGAGCGCATGGTTCGGAAGAATGTATCCTTGAAGGATACTGCCAAAAGCAGAGAGGTTCCAAAAAAGAGTAAAGTAGCCCAAATGCCCTCGAGTATGGAGAAGACAGAGCTTAAAGATCCCAAATTACCCATGCCTACCAATAGCCAAATAAATATAAATAAAATACAGTCTCTAAAATGCTTGTATGCAAATGCTAGAAGTCTAAAAAAATAAGATGGGAGAGTTAGAATATATAGCACTAAATGAGAGGTTAGATATGATTGGAATCTCAGAGACATGGCGGAAGGAGGACAACCTGTGGGACACTGTGATACCTGGGTACAAACTATATTGTAATGATAGAGCTGATCAAATTGGTGGAGGGGTTGCGCTCTATGTTAGAGAGGGCATTGAGTCAGAGAGGATTAAAGTTTTGCAGGAAACAAAATTTGCTGTACAATCTCTATGGATTGAAATTCCATGTAAAAAGGGGAAGGCGATGGCAGTGGGGGGTGTACTATCGACCGCCTGGCCAGAATGAACAAATGGATGATGAAATGCTCAAAAAAATAAAGGAAGCTAACAAAAGTTAAAGCACAGTAATAATAATGGGTGATTTCAATTACCCCGGTATCGACGGTCAGTGTCACGGTAGGATATGCTAGGGAGATAAAGTTCCTAGATGAAATAAATGACTGCTTCTTGGAGCAGCTGGTTCATGAACCGACCAGAGGGGAAGCCATATTGGACCTAGTCCTTAGTGGAACACCAGATCTGGTGCAAGAGATAAGGTTGTTGGGGCCACTTGACAATAGTGATCATAGTGATCGTGTTTGATCTAATTAATGGAGGAGGGATGGTAAGGAAATTCACAGTACTACCTTTTAACTTTCGAAAGGGAGACTATGATAAAATGAGGAAAATAGTTAAGACAAAACTAAAAGGAGCAGTTGCAAAGGTTAAAGACTTACATCAAGCTTGGGTGGTGTTGAAAAATACTATCTTGGCAGCCCAGACCAGCTGTATTCCACGCTTTAAGAAAAGTGGAAGGAAGTCCAAAAAACTGCCAGCATGGTTTAAAGATGAGGTCAGAGAGGCTATTGTTGCCAAAAAAGCATCTTTCAGGAAATGGAAAAAAGAGCCAAACGACGAAACCTGGAAACAGCACAAGCACTGTCAAGTTAAATGGAAGGCATTGATAAGGCAGGCAAAGGGAGAATTTGAGAAGATGCTTGCTGCGGAAGCAAAAACGCGTAATAAAGACTTTTTCAAGTACATTCATAGCAAAAAACCTGTGAGAGAGTCAGTTGGTCCATTAGATGATAGAGGGGTTAAAGGGGCACTAAGAGGCGACAAGGCAATAGCGGAGAGACTGAATTAATTCTTTGCTTCGGTCTTTACTGAAGAAGATGTAGGGATGTTAGTCATGACTGAAGTGGTATTTAAAGGTGCGGAAGAATTGAAGGAAATATCGATACATCGGGAAGATGTATTACAACTATTAGGTAAACTGAAGAGTAGCAAATCACCGGGGCCAGATGATATACATCCAAGGGTGTTGAAAGAACTGAAATATGAGATTGCAGACCTGCCATTAGTAATCTGTGAACTATCATTAAAATCATCTGTAATACCTGAAGACTGGAGGATGGCGAACGTAACACCAATTTTTAAAAAGGGTTCCAGGGGTGATCTGGGAAACTACAGACCAGTGAGCCTGACGTCAGTACCGGGAAAAATGGTAGAAACCATCATAAAGAAGAAAATTGCTGAACATGTAGATAGTCGTGGCTTAATTGGAGACAGCCAACATGGCTTTAGACAAGGAAGATCTTGTCTTACTAATCTGTTATGTTTTTTTGAAGGTGTGAATAAACAGGTAGACAAAGATGAGTCGGTTGATATAGTGTATTAGGACTTTAAGAAAGCCTTTGACAAGGTCCCTCATCAGAGACTTTTGGCAAAACTAAAGAGTCATGGGATAGGAGGCAGTGTACTATTGTGGATCAGGAACTGGTTAAAAGATAGAAAGCAGAGGGTAGGGCTACATGGCTAATTTTCCCAATGGAGAAAGGTGAATAGTGGTGTACCCCAGGGATCTGGTGCTGGGTCCGCTGCTTTTTGACATATTCATAAATGACTTGGAAAAGGGAATAACGAGTGAGGTTATCAAATTTGCAGATGACACAAAACTATTTAAAGTTGTTAAAACCCCAGAGGATTGTAGAAAATTGCAAGAGGATCTTGATAAATTGGAAGACTGGGCATCAAAATGGCAGAAGAAATTTAATGTGGACAAGTGCAAAGTTATGCACCTATGGCAGAACAACCCAAACTATGGTTACACGATGCAAGGTTCCACATTAGGTACCACCATCCAGGAAAAAGATTTAGGCGTCATTGTGGATAACATGTTAAAACCCTCGGCCCAGTGTGCAGCAGCAGCCAAGAGTGTAAATAGAATGCTAGGTATCATAAGGAAAGGAATGGAAAATAAAACAAAGGATAATATAATGCCTCTATATCGTTCCATGGTGAGACTGCACCTTGAATATTGTGTGCAATTCTGGTCACCGTATCTTAAAAAGGAGTGGAGGAGTAGCCTAGTGGTTGGGGCAAGGTACTTCGGGCCGGAAGGTCGGGGGTTCAAATCCCACTAGAGGACGCAACCTTGGGCCAGAAGGACTGGGGTTTCTAGTCCCACAGATGCTCCTTGTGGTCTTGGGCAAGCCACTTAACCCTCCATAGCCCATGTTCCCTGTAAGTATTAGTGTATGTGTCTCATATCCCCGCGTGTTAAATGTATCCCCCAATTGTGTTGTGACCGCTTTGATTGAAGGATAAGGCGGTATACAAAAACTGTCTAAATAAAATAAATAAAAATAAAATAAATTATAGTGTTATTAGAAAAGATACAGAGAAGAGCCACCAAAATGGTAAAGGGGATGGAAGGATACCCCTATGAAGAAAGGCTAAAAAGGTTAGGGCTCTTTAACCTGGAAAAGAGACGGCTGAGGGGAGATATGATAGAAGTCTATAAATTAATGAACAGAGTGGAACGGGTAAACGTAGATCGATTGTTTACGTTATCGGAATATAGAAAGGCTAGGGGACATGCAATGAAGCTACAGGGTAAACTATTTAAGACTAATAAAAGAAAATATTTTTTCACTCGACGTGTAATCAAACTCTGGAATTTGTTACCGGAGGATGTAGTAAAGGCTGTTAGTGTAGCTGGGTTTAAAAAAGGTTTGGACAAGTTCCTGGAGGAAAGGTCCATAAACCATTATTAAGAAGGAACCCAGGATATCAATGCTTGACCCAGTACAAGCATTGTGGAACCTGTGTCTTTTGGGGAAACTGCTAGGTATGTATGACCTAGATTGGCCACTGTTGGAAACAGGATACTGGGCTTGATGGACCTTGGTCTGACCCAGTATGGCATATCTTAATGTTCTCAGTGCTGTGACAGCTCAAGAAATGCTGCACCTTCTGGGGCACATGGCCTCCACATTCCATGTTCCCTATGCCCGCCTGCACACACGGCAAGCCCAGTGGACTCTGTTGTCTCAATGGACCCAAACAACTGAGCGTGTCTCAGACAAGATCTGCATCACCCCTACATTTGTCAACTCCCTTCAGTGGTGGTGTTCCCCTCAAAACCTACTCGGAGGGGCACCTTTTCAGATGCCTTCACCTCAATGTATCCTGACAATGTATGCTTCCAAACTCATGTAGGGAGCACATCTGGATAGTTTCACCACACAGGGGCAATGGACACAACAGGAATCTCAGTTTCAGATCAACCTCCTGGAGCTATATGCTCTCACAAATTTTTCAACCCCAACTTTCAGGCAAACAGGTGACCATGTTCTATGTGAACAAGCAAGGGGGAACGGGTTCCTATCCCATCTGCCAGGAAGCCCTTCATCTTTGGTTCTTCTCCATTGCACACCACATCCATCTCAGGGCCTGACAGCATCATTGGATCCAAATATGCAAAAAGTGTTGAAATATTTAAGTAAACGTCCAGAATCTGCCTCCATTATCAAACATAGGGTGGTCCACTGCCATAGGGTGAAAAATAAAAGTAGGAATTTCTGTGCTCCCTGGCCTGATTCTGGTTCCGTTTATGTAGAAAACAATGTGTGCAAAGTTTGAAGCCAATCAAATAATATTTAGGGGTGGCTCAAGGTCCCTATCTAGCAGGCCCCTGGATCCCCCCCAGGGTTCATCAGACCACTGGGTATTATCCGCTCATAGACGGGGGTGTCATGCTTGCCAAGCACTCAATGTGGTCCAGATGCTAGTAAGGACTTTGACGATGTTGGGAACATCTTACGGTGTTGCGAGACAATACCCAGAAGGAACTGGAGTTGCTCTTCTTTTGTGGTGTGTCGGCCGTTGAACTCCTCAATGAGTTTGACCCCTCGCTCAGCCACATTGTTGATCACTGGAAGATTTTTTACTTTCTTCAGACCTTCTTTGACTGATGCATTCTCTTCCCAGTCTTCTGGGTCTGCATTAAGAAAATCACTGTTGATGTCGAGGTGTTTCAGGAAACGGATTGACTTGCGAGTTGCAAAAGATTCAAGTGGTGGAATCATGGAACTTTTCAATCCGACCACAAACAGAGCATTGCGATCCGTTGTCCCTGTCCGATCCAGGGCTGCTGTAAGCTCTGGGGGTCCAGACATTGTTAGGTCGAAACCACTTCGTTTGTGGAGTTGCTTTCTTCTGTCCGTTATCTGAATCCGCAGATGTCGACAAGTCTTCACCTGACTCTGCTGAGGAAGAAGATCCTTCCAGCTGAACTTGGCTTGTAGTTGCCTTGGCTTCGGCAACATGTTTTTGTCTGCGCCTTTTCAGTTCTTCTTCTCGCTGTTGCGATCTTGCTTCCGTGTTGGCCAGTTTCTTGTCCATTGCGCCCATTGAGCCGCAGCGCCCTGGTTCTCGTTGCGCTATTAAGAATTCTTTGTCTTCTTGAATATGAATTAAAGACATTGGCATGCGCCACATCAAATAGGGTTTTCATTGCAACCTGGAATTCTTTTTCATTTGCCTCTTGTTTCCCTCCTCTCCCTTTGTTTTTCTTCAAAAGTTTCCACTGATTGAACAATTTCTTTACTTTTTCTTGAATTTTGTCATTTCTTTGAACAGGAAGCCTGGCCTTTTCCCAATAAGCTTCTACTTCACTTGTTACAATAGATGCACTTTCACTAACGCCTTTGTTTAATGTCATATGGTGATGTAAAAATACACTTAACACTTGCTCCTTGCTGGGGAGCTTGGCCCCCAGAATTGTGGTGGACATTTTTTCAATGAGATAAAAACCATGTTTTTTCGCCATATGAAAAGAATAAAGATACAAAGATAATAGTACAATGTCTTTGCCACCTCTCAGAGACGAGATTAGTTCAAATATGGCGCACTCAAATGTAATCAGCGTGGAACTGAGTGGATGATACAAGATGATGCAACATTTAGTCATCTGCTCCCATGGGGAAATCTCAAAACTTGTTGAGACACCCCTAAATATTATTTGATTGGCTTCAAACTTTGTACACAGTGTTTTCTACCTAAATGGAACCAGAATCAGGCCAGGGAGCAAAGGAATTCAGGAATTCATTTTTTATGGACCACCCTAATGGACAAGCATTCTGATGATTAGAAGGAATGAGAGAGACTCCATCCACAGACATGCACGGGAAAGGAAGTAACAGAATTTGCAAAACAAGAGAAGAAACTCTTCAAAGAATTAGATCAGCAGATGAGGAAAAACAAGTGGTAAATGCACAAATACAGTGGAAAATACAGAGTGTTACTCCATGAACCTTTTGTCTATCAAGAACGGACACATGAATGGCTAAGGAGAGATGAACTGAAACTGAAGGATTAAAGATTGATAGTTGCAGCCCAGGACCATGGATTATGGACAAGATGGTTTACGGTAAGTATTGGAAAAACAGACACATGTCGATTTTGCAAGAAAGAGCTGGAAACAGTGACTCACCTTTATAGCAGGCTGTTTAGTTCTGATAGCAGAAAATTTCTATACAGTAAGGCACAACACAGTAGCACGTCTCCTCCACTGGAAACTCTGTAAACACTACAACATCACTGTCCCTGAAAAGCACTGGGATAATGACTCTAACAGAATAACAGAGGTTATGATCACCTGGGACATTCCCACGCCGACGGATAAGAAACTGAATGCCAGGAAACCTGACATAGTGGTAAAGGAGAATACCAGAACAGCATTGATAATAGAAGTGTTGGTACAGAGTGGTTATTCTGTGAATCTCGTGGAGAGGCAGAAGATCCTGAAATACCAAGAAATGCAGTCTGAGACGAAGAAAGAAAGATACAAAAATCTTTCCCATTGTACTGGGAGTGACAGGCTTGATAAAGAAGAAATTCCAAGCAAATCTTGACAAACTACCCATACCTGTTACATATTATGAACTCCAGAAGGAAGCTCTTTGGCATGATGCAAGTATTACACCGAGCATTAGCAGTAAATTTGAGAGACAGCACAGTTACTTACATGTAACAGGTGATCTCTGGGAACAGCAGGAATAAGTCTTCACATATGGGTATGTCGGTACCGACAGAGCCTGCGCGGGAACGCTCCCCAGCGTCCAATCAGAAATCTTTTGGGAGCATCTCACAGCACCTGGGTGCTGCCTTCCCGCCTTTCCAGCTGTCTCTCCTCAGTTGAGTTTTATAGCTGAGACAGAGAGGGAGAGAGAGAGAGAGAGGGAAAGGAAGAGAGATAGAGAGAGAGAGACAACTCCTAGGGGAGGTGGGTGGATTGTGAAGACTTATTACTGCTGTTCCCAGAGATCACCTGTTACAGGTAAGTAACTGTGCTATCTCCAGGAACAAGCAGGAATGAGTCTTCACATATGGGGACTCCCTAGCTTTTGATGCCAGGGAGAGAGCCCATAAGTTGTGTGTCCCTGGGACAGGGCTGCACTTCCCCACCTGGATCTCTGGCATCCCATGAGGGATGATGGGTAGGAGTTGATTAAGTATGGAACAGGTGTTTGAGAACAGCCTGACCAAACAAGGCATCCCGGTGGGAGTCCTTGTCCAAGCAGTAATGGGCTGTGAAGGTATGAACCGAGGCCCAAGTGGCTGCTCGACAGATGTGGTCGATAGACACAGAGTTCAGATGAGCCATTGAGGCTGCCATGGCTCTCACATTGTGAGCTGTGACATGGCCCTCCAGAGAAATGTTCTTGCTCTGATAGGTGAAAGAAATACATTGGGCAATCCAGTTGGAAAGTGTTCTCTTGGAGACTGGTTGTCCCAAATGAGAAGGATCAAAAGCAACAAAGAGTTGAGAAGACTTTCTGTGTTGCTGTGTCCTCTGTAAGTAAAAAGGTAGAGCTCTTTTACAGTCCAGGGTATGAAGATTCCTCTCTGCACTTGATGCATGAGGTCCTGGAAAAAAGACAGGTAGGTAGACCTCTTGGTTGAGGTGAAAAGGCGAGACCACCTTAGGCATAAAGTGTGGATTAGTCCTAAGGACCACCTTGTCATGATGGAACCTTGTATAAGGTGGATTAGCTACTAGTGCTTGCAATTCACTGATGCGGCGTGCTGATGTGATTGCAATGAGAAAGATAACCTTCCAAGAAAGGTATTTCAAGGAGGTAGTAGCTAAAGGTTCAAAAGGCGGCTTCATAAGCTGACCAAGAACCAAATTTAAGTCCCATGCCACTGGTGGTGGTCTAATGGGAGGCTTTGTTAAAAGGCCGCCTCTCATGAACCTTGCTACAAGGGGATGAGAGGAAACAGGTTGTCCATTTAGAGGCTTGAGGGAAGCTGCAATAGCACTCAGATGGACTCTTACTGAATTTGTCTTGAGGCCTGCATTAAACAGATGAAGGAGATACTCCAGCAAGGATTCCAGAGGTATGGCACGGGGGTTAAGACTCTTTTCAGAACACCAGATGGTAAACCTTTTCCACTCGAAGGCGTAAGAACGTCTAGTGGAAGGTTTTCTGGAAGCATAAAGAACATCTTTCACTTGTTGAGAAAGAAGAAGATCCTGGAGATCTAGGCCTTCAGCAACCAAGCCCTGAGATGCAGAGACTGGGGATTGGGATGCCACAACTTTCCGTCCTCCTGAAAGAGGAGGGCTGGAGCAGACCCTAACTCTAGGGAGGGAGCTTGAGAGAGATGCAGAAGCAGAGGGTACCACACTTGCCATGGCCAATGTGGAGCTATGAGAATCATGTGGCCTCTGTCTCTCTGAAGCTTGAACAGGGTTTTGGGAATTAGGGGAATGGGTGGAAAGGCATACAGGAAGTCTTGACCCCAATGAAGGAGGAAACCATCCCTTGCCTGAGCCCCCTGAGCCGGAGTTCTGGAACAGAACCGGGGAAGTTTGGCATTCCACGGACTTGCAAAGAGGTCTATGTCCGGGGTTCCCCAAATTTGAAAAATCATGGATACCTGGTCCATATGTAGGGACCACTCGTGTGGAAGCAGAACTCGACTGAGTCTGCCCAAGAGTTTTGAACACCTGGAAGATAACTGCCAGAAGATGAATGTGATGCTCTCTGGCGAGGGCCCACAGTCGCAGAGCTTTGTTGCAAAGCGACAGAGAGCCAGTTCCTCCCTACTTGTTTACATAGAACATGGCTACCTGATTGTCCATGTGGATAAGGACTGTCTTGTGGCTGAGCAGGGTGTGGAAAACTCGCAGAGCAAGGAAGATTGCTCTGAGTTCCAAGAGATTGATATGTAGACAAGTCTCCTGTGGGGACCAGATGCCCTGGGTGGAGAGGTCCTGAAGATGAGCTCCCCAGCCCATTGGAGAAGCATCTGTTGTAAGAGTTGCCTGGGGTAGAGGCTGTTGAAAGGGAGACCCCAGCAACAGGTTTTGAGGAGACTTCCACCACTGGAGGGACAAAATGAGGCGACTTGTGTTTGCTATTTTGTCTGACAGGCAGCCTAATGCCTGGGTCCATTGGGTGGATAAAGTCCACTGAGCTGCTCTCATGTGAAGGCGAGCATATGGTACCACATGAACGGTGGATGCCATGTGACCTAGCAACTGTAACATTTCTCGAGCAGTTAGTAGGGGTTTTGACTCTGCTTGAGAAGCTAACTGCATCAAGCGAAGGCAACGGGCCTGAGGAAGATAGGCCCTTGCCCTTGTGGTATCCAGCAACGCCCCTATAAACTCCAGGGACTGAGTAGGGATCAAATTGGATTTTGGGATGTTTATTACCAGCCCTAAATATTGAAGGATACACATTGTGCAGGTTAGAGCAGTCTTGGCCTCTGAGTGGGAGCTCGAATGAGCCAGTCGTCCAGATAAGGGAAGACAAATATTCCCAGGGTGCGCAGAAAAGCAGCAACCACTGCCATGCATTTCGTGAACACCCTTGGTGCAGAGGCCAGGCCAAAGGGGAGCACTCTGTATTGATGGTGCTTCTCCTGGAAAAGGAACCGAAGGAACCTTCTGTGAGTTGGATGGATGAGAACATGAGTGTACGCATCCTTGAGATCTAGAGAACAAAGCCAATCCTGACTCTGAAGGTATGGCAGCAGAGTTCCTAGAGAAACCATCTTGAATTTTTTTTTGACTAGGAATCTGTTCAACTCTCTTGAGATCTAAAATGGGTCTGAAGCCCCCTGTTTTCTTTGGGATAAGAAAATAGGGGGAGTAGAACCCTGTGCCCTGTTGTTGAGAAGGCACTTCCTCTATTGCCCCCTGGGCTAGAAGAGTGGCAACCTCCTGCTCTAACAGGCTGAGGAGGGAGGTTGGAGAATTGAACTGGTGCACTCTTGTGAGAGGGGGCAAGCTGGAAAAATGAAGATGGTACCCCTCTCTTATGATGGAGAGTGTCCAATGCTCTGCTGTGATTTGCCCCCATCTTGGAGCAAAGTGACATAGCCTTCCTGGCTCTAGAAGGACCACAGCCCTCCACCATTCCAGGAAGGTTAAGTTCTCTAGCAGAAAGTCTAAGGCCCTGAGGGGGCTGAGATTGCTGGGCTGGAGCAGGCCTCGCAGCCTTTGCCTTGGTCTGTTTGGAGGATTGCTGACGTTTGGAAGGGAACTGAGCTGCAGAAGATGCTCTCTGACTATAAGCAGGATAGGATCTTCCCTTTTTAGAAAAAGGTGTTTTCTTGAACAACCTTTTCTTAGCAGGAGCAGCAGTAGATTTGGATAGTCTATCCAAAGCAGAATTTTCAGCATCCATCTGATTGGCTTTTGCTTGCCAATCCTTACCAAACAGATTCTCACCTGTACAAGGGATATTTCCCAATTCATCTTGGACCCAGATCTCCAAATCAGATGCTTGAAGCCAAGCAATCCTACGCGCACCTATAGCTATAGCTGAGGCTCTGCTTACGCATTCAAAGGAGTCGAAAGCTGCACGGTTGGAGAATTTGGAGATATCCTGGGCATGTTTGAGCCCAGTGAGAAATTCTTGCCTTTTACTATCAGACATAAAAGGACTTAAAGTCTGCAAATGGTCAGTGACTTCTTTTAAGAACATTCCCATGTAGAGACTATAAGAATTAATTCTCGCAGCAAGCATGGAAGCTTGGAAGACTCTTCTACCAAAAGCATCCAAGGTTCTACATTCACGTCCTGGAGGATTAGAGGCATGTCTCTTGGCACTTCTAATCTTTCTCATTGCAGACTCAACCACAATAGAGTGGTGAGGAAGCTGAGTTTTATGGAAACCACGACAAGGAGGGACACGATACATGGTGTCCAACCTGTGAGAATGAGGAGAGGTGGTTAGAGGTGCTTCCCACATCCTTAACATGAGATCATAGAGAATCTCATGAATAGGTAAGGTAGCTGCCTCCTTAGGAGTTTTAGGATATTGTAAAATATCTAACTCCTTAGCTCTAGGCTCTGACTCTGGGGCCACTGTAATAGAGAGGCCCTGAGCCACCTCTCTGATAAATTCTTGAAAAGACAAGTCCTCTGGAGGAGACATCCTTCGTTTAGTTGAGGACTCCTCCTGTGGAAGAAGCATCACTGCATCGACAGACTCTTCAGAATCCTCAGAGGAATCGAAGTATCGTCTGTCGGGACACTCTTGCAAAGCCCGATACCCTTACCGACTGGGATCGGTATCGGGAATCACCGGTACCGGGGTATCGGTACCGGAGGGCTGCAGAGGGCAGAGTACCGGCATAGCGGACACTGATGCCGATGTCGACGCCACCGGTACCGGGATTGGTGCCGATGGCGATGCTGGAGCCGGTACCGGCTGAGTAGTCTGTTGCGGTACCATGGGCGTCGATGCCACAAGGAAAGCCGCCAGACTGCGTTCGATGGACAGAGTCCTCTGATCCGACGACGCCAATGCTTGGAAGTCGGTACCGGTGGAAGCCACCGGTACACCAGAGCATGGCACCAGGAGATCTGTCGAGGCCACGCCATCGAGATCATCCTGGAACCCTGATGATGATGCTTTTGAGGCCGAAGCCTCCCGCCGGGGTAATTTTGCCGGTGCAGAATCCTCGAGGGCAAGGCCAGAGGCATCTCGATGCTTAGAAGGAGATTCGCCCTTTGAGGACCGGCTGGATTTATGTTTAGTTACCTGAGATCCATGTGAGGAAGAAGCAGCCCTGGAAGACATCGATGCTACCGAAGCCGCATCAGAGGGAAACAGGGTACTGAGCTTGGCAGCTCGGTTCTGTCGACCTCTCTTAGACATCATAGAACAGGACACACAATCTGTAATGGAATGGTCAGGGCCTAAACATTTTAGACACCAGTCATGGGTGTCGGTGACTGAGATAGTACTGCCACATTTTGTGCACTTCTTAAATCCTGAGGCAGGCTTTTCCATATTTAAGGAAAAAGGTTTTGGGCCTAAGGCCCAAAACTGAAGTACACCTGAAGAAAATAAATGGAAAAAAGGTTTGTTTGTTTGTTTTTTAAAAAGAAAAGAACAACGACTGGCGGTACCGGTACAGCATCGAAGAAGGCAGATGCGACAGAAAAGAAATAAAGAAAAAATAAGGAAATTCTTCTGCGGTGACAGGAACACGACCTGCTGGCTCCGCGGAAAAAGAACAACTGAGGAGAGACAGTTGGAAAGGCGGGAAGGCAGCACGCAGGCGCTGTGGGATGCTCCCAAAAGCTTTCTGATTGGACGCTGGGGAGCGTTCCCGCGCAGGCTCCGTCGGTACCGACGTACCCATATGTGAAGACTCATTCCTGCTTGTTCCTGGAGATTAAGATCATACTCCACATATCCTGGCTTAGAAGTAAGGTTCACTACTGTCATGGTATCTGCAAAATTAACCCGTTTGGAGAAAATGCCCCCTGTGTATCTCCTGAGTAAGCTCAGTCTCCTTGCAGACAGACTCAGCCATATCCTCTGTCGACACGAGTGGACTTTAAATTGGGAAAAAGCATTTTGGATCTTCCTCATGTGGGAGACCCCCAGAATAGATCTGTTTGCCACCCAGGAGAATGCACAACTTTCATTGTTCTGATTGAGGCTTCCTTTCTGGCACAGTCAGGCAACGGATGCCTTCCTTCTCCATTGGAGAAAGGGCCTACTTTATGCATTTCTGCCCATCCCCTTAATACTCAAAACCCTGTTCAAGCTGCAGGCTGACAAGGGCCCCATGATCCTAATAGCCTCTTACTGGCCCCATCAGCCATGGTTCCTCTGCTGACTCGTCTGGCGCAGACTCTACCTCTCAGCCTGGGACATGCACCCAACCTCCTTTCACGGATGCTTCTCCATCCCAATCCACAAGCCCTCTGTCTCACTGCGTGGCTGCTAAAAGCATAATCTTTGCTGACCTCGACCTTCCACAACAGGTCAAGGACATCCTGCTTGCATCTCGCAAGCTGTCTACCAGACGTTCTTATTATTATTTATTTAGACAGTTTTGTATACCACCTTATCCTTCAATCAAAGTGGTCACAACACAATTGGGGGATACATTTAACACGAGGGGATATGAGACACATACACTAATACAGGGAACATGGGCAATGGAGGGTTAAGTGGCTTGCCCAAGACCACAAGGAGCACCTGTGGGACTAGAAACCCCAGTCCTTCCAGCCCAAGATTGCTGTCCTCTAGTGGGATTTGAACCCCCGACCTTCCGGCCTGAGGTAACTTGCCCTAACCACTAGGCCACTCCTCCCTCTTATGCCTTCAAATGGCAAAGGTTCACTCTATGGTATACCCAGAAATATACTGACCCCTCTACCTGCCCAGTGGAATTCCTTTTACAATATCTCCTCCACTTGTCCTTGGCAGGTCTCAAGACTAACTCCGTCAGAGTTCATCTGAGTGCCATCTCAGCTTATCATGGGTCGGTGGACAGGCATCCTATTTCTTTGCAGCCCTTTGATCAGTGGCTGATTCCTGCTGTCCAAGCCACTGATCAAACCACCATCAGTGGCTTGGGACCTCAACGTGGTCCGGACCTAGCACAATTTCTAAAGCCTTCATTTAAGCCTTTAGCCACCACTCCTTTAAAATTCTTGTCTTGGAAGATAATCTTCCTCATTGCCCTCACCTCAGCTCGCTGCATCAGCAAACTCGAACTGCCGGCTTTAGTGTCGGATCCTCCATACACCTGGTTCCACCATGACAAGGTGGTTCTCCGTACTTCTCCACACTTCCTTCCAAAGGTGGTCTCTCCCTTCTACCTTAACCAATCTGTGATACTACCAGTCTTCTTCCCCAGACTGCATGCCTCCAGGGCTGATGCAGTGCTGCACACTCTAGATTGCAAGCTTGCACTGGCTTTCTACTTGGACAAAACCAAGAATCACAAGAAATCCTCTCAATTATTCATTTCCTTTGATCCAAGTCACTTTAACTGCCAGAAACGAAGCACACCCTATCCATCTGGACTGCAGACTGCATTTCTTTTGCCTAAGCTCAAGCGGGACTTTCCCTTGAGGGTCACTTCACCATTCACAATGTTCGAGCCATGGCAACCTCAGCTGCCAACCTTCGTTCTGTCTTCATTGACGAAATTGGTTTTCCATTCATAGCTTCGCTGCACACTACTGCATTGACAGGGACTCCCGTTGGGATGCTGTCTTTGGTCAGACTCTCCTCCAGCACCTTTTTGGGACTTAAATGCAACTCCTACCCTCCGTCTTGGACTTCTCCTGGCACCAGACTTCCCTGGCGATGGTCTTGCCAACTGCAATATAGTCCAATTTATTTATTTAACAGGTTTTTTTATATCGCTTTATCATTTCAGTCAACTTAAACTTGGTAATGTACATTAAACAAGGACATGGATTTTTCTGAGGCAATAGAGGATTATCAAAGTTAAGTGACTTGCCCAAGGCCACAAGGAGTGCTAGTGGGAATCAAACCCTGGTTTTGTGGTTCCCAAGCCAGTGCTCTAACCATTAGGCAGCTACTCTTTGTATCCACACTTTCTCGGCTCTATTCTTAGCCTTCAGGATACCACTGCTACCAACTCTAGCCTGGTACTTGGGAGCTAGTAAGTCCCATATGTGAAGACTGTATTCCTGTTTGTTCCTGGAGATAGCGTTGTTACTCGCCTGTAATAGATGATCTCCGGGAACAGCAGGAATCAGTCTTCACAACCCACCCTCCTCCCCTAGGAGTTGTAGGGTATTCTCTTTTTCCTCTATCTTTCAGCTACAAACCCAACTGAGGAGAGGACTTGGGAAGACACATGGCGCAGGCGCACTGGATTGCTCCCAAAAGCTTTCCAATTGGATGCTGGGGAGCGTTCCCGCACAGGCTCTTTCAGTACCGATGATACCCGTATGTGAAGACTGATTTCTGCTGTTCCTGAGTAACAACGCTTTGTGTCCTTTTGTCCCCATGCATTCATCTCTTTAACCTTTCTCTGTTTCCCTTTGAGTCTCTCCCCTTTGCCCTCCCCTGAAGGGATAATTGGAATAAAGGGATAATCAGCTCAGATCTGCTTTATATGTTTGCCTTATGATTGCATATATGTCTGCCTTATAACTGCACTCTGGCCTGTTTGAAACATACACAGCAACATATGGTTGGCACAAAACAGGTGGGCAACAGGAAAAGAGTACATGCAGCTTACTACTGTTATAAAGCCTAAAAAAAGCTATACTTTGGACAGAAGTGTCCAAGGATATAAGCCTAGGTTCAAACAGGTCAAGCCAGGAATTCAACTAATGCTCTTGCCCTGAAGGTTTCAATTGGTGCCAGCAGATGGAAAAAACACAGGAGGAGGCAGAGGGCTATGATTGATTGCATAGATAGGCAAGCCTTGATCAGCAGATCCAGCTGCATAAACATAGGAGGCCCTGGGAAAGAGCTTTGCAGGAAGCCTGCAAACACCTAAGAATTTATGCTGAATTTGCTGAAACTATTTAGAATTTGAAGCAGAGAGGTATATATAAGACAGCAATTTTAGAGGGTCTTGGGCAGTTCTTTTCTCCCCTTGCAGAGAGAAGGCTGCCCCGCTGTCCCTCAGACAGGCACTTGCTATCTGCATCTATAACCATTTGCTGTGCCAAATAAAAAGTTTCTTTGTAGCTGAGCAACTGTTGTCTGAACTGTTTATTGGTAATTGGGGAGACTTTGTAGGTGGACCCGGCCTACAAATTGGCGCCCGAACAGGGACTTCTAAACTGAGTTTAGACACTCATAAATTTTTCTAAATTGCCCAAGGATTCCTCTGACTGTATTTTTGTCAGAGAGGATACCTCTTGTTTGAAAAGAGAAACAGGAGATGAGAATACCATTCCAATAGGGATGAAGATATTTTCTGCTGGTCCAGAAGATTAAGAAGCCATCCCAGTGAGGGTGAAGAGAACAAGGATATAGTCCTGAGTGGCGACGAAAGAAAAGTATACCCTAGGAAGACTCCAGTTGTGAGTATTGTGTTTTCCTGTCTACAAACAAAGACGGAAGATTTACCCAGGTTCGATTGGTGGGTGAGTACCAAATTTACAAAAAGATATATGTATTTTATGTGCTTAATGTTTTGTTATGTAGAAAATTGTTAGAGTGTCTTTGCATTTAGTTGTAATGTTAGGGAAAGAAAGTTTGAATGTTTTGCCCAGACATTAGGTCTCTGTCTTTCCAGGATTGATTGGTGTACGCTTGAGACTGTACGTATTATTAATACGAAGCGAGTGTGTGTCTTTATCCACGTTTCCATACCCCCATCACTGCGAGGGGATTGGCTGGGTTTAGACGAAGCGCAAGAGTTGTATGTTTGTATGAGTCCTGGATAAGTAACTTCTCACCTTTGTAAATAAAAAGGTCTGAATTTTCCGTCTGTAAAAGCGAAGTTACACCCCCCCCCCTTTTGCAAATAAAGAGGGGTTTGCCCCTGTTCCCGAACAGTGAAAACACCAGGTTTACAGATCTTAGAAAGAGGGACAGCTAAGGAGAATATTTATAGAAAAACGGGGATGATCTCCTTATCTGGGATGCTCACAGACCAGAGAGGGTGACAATTAGATCTATTGAAGAATAGCTTTCTAAGTATCTTTTTGACTAATTATAGCTAGATAAATGCATTACTTTACAAGTTCCAGATCAAAGCGAATGAAGGAGCTGACTGCAGCTGAATTAAATAACCAAAGGGGAGTGGGTCTAGTTCAGTTTCAGTATTCTGATCAGATAGGCTGTTAGGTATAATGCATTTAACTCTGTCCTGTGTTTTTAGTTTTAGTCTTTAGTAAACACTGTCCTTTCATTACTGGCTACTTCAGTAGATTTTATGGTCCCTGGAGCTGAACTGAATAGAATTCTTTGTTAAAGTTGAACTAAGTGGGGAATTCCTGGGGAGCGTATCTGTTTGCTTTTATTTTCTTCCACAATATTCATGTGCTTGTAAGACGTCCCAGTCTCTGGAGAGGGTAAAACCGTTGGCCCGGAGTCCCTTGAACGCAAGTGACAAGTGGTGTTTGTTTATCTGTCTCTATTCTTCCAAGTCTTTCCTGTCTTCTTTAGAACATTGAAAACAACGAAAAATCTTCCAGGGTCTGCTGTAGTAATTGATGTGCTGAGACAGCTAGTTTTTTCCTCCTGTCTGTCTGAGTTTGTATTGTAACATGGAATGGATTTTCTGGGTTACTGGATTGGGATCTGAATGTATTGTACACTGAAGTGAGAATCTTAGAAGCAGACCGCACAGATAATTGACAGTGTTTTATTCTGAACTGCCAGCTATTGTGTGCAGTGATCTGACTGGTAGAAAAACAAAGAAAAATAGTTTATAGTTACAAGTACAGCCTGAAAATTTCAAATTGTTTCTCTTTCCCCTGTGCATATTTGTGTGCAGTAAATAAGTCTAATCCATATGTGTAAGTTTTATTTTTTAGATTTGGGATCTGAGTATATCCTGGTTAAGAAAAATTTGTCTGCTGTTTTCTGTGTGTCAGAAGATTAAATAGCTCTGCCTGGGTCTGTTAGAAAGCTTGTGCTGATTAGGTCATAGGGCAGTTGTACACAATGTGGAACGAATTCCTATGTATGTATTACTTTTTGAGAAGCTTATTTTGATTTTTCTAACAAATGTGGAAGATCCTAATTAACCAGAGATTAATAAAAATCGTAGTGATGCTAAGAAATTCTGTTTGATTAGTTTTGACTCAGTGATACAAGATCAGTTTTGTCATGTTCTTATGACTTTACAAATTTAAGATCAAACTGATAAAGGAAAAAGACTACAGCTGGATTTTGCAGCCAAGGAAAAATAGCTCTAAAAGTTAAGAAAACCTGTTTAAGAAAATATGTAACCTTGTGATGCAAAGATGTTTAGTTCAGTGCTTTAACTTTATCCTGTAGAGTTAGTACTAAATTGTTGGAGAAAATCCTTATATAAGATTATGAAGAAAATACTTTTTACTTGTTTTTTTAAGGTCCTGAGTTTCACAAGCTGAAAAGCATACTGCTTCAGAATTCCCCAAAGGGGAAGGGTTTAGCAAAGTTTCTCAGGATGGGCTGCTTACAGATGGGCTGGCAGATTGCAACTGGGAAATGATTTAAATCCCGAGTGAATGAGAAGTTATATGTTTGGTTTTGATCGAGCAAAATTAAAAGTAAAACAGAATTTTATATATTGTTGCAAGCATTTCATAGAGGACATGCTTATTGTTCATAAATTACAGAAACCCAAAAGAGCTGTAACTAAGTTTTATTTTAACTTTTGTTTAAAGGACAGAAAGAGAGATCTACTGTTTAGTCTGCAGTTCAGTTTGACACCAGTTTCATTCAATTTAAATGTGAAAGGGAGTGTTTGTATTCTTAAGCTCAGTGCTAATGACTAATGACTAAGGACAGTAACACGGGAGTTGCTGAATTTTAGGATAAATTCATCTGTTTTTCTGTATTTGAATTTTATATGTTGGGGTCCAGAGAAAACACAGTGTACTTTGTTTTGAAAGATTTTTTTAAAAAAATTTCAATTTTAGGAATACACTATATTGTAGCACTATGACATACAAATTTACTTTAGTTTACACACTTGCAGAACAAATTTGGTGAAAAATGGAGCTTAGTTCCCCAAAAAATATGAGAATATTTGTAAAGTTATTTACACATAAAACAATAACATTAAGTCGAAGTGATTAGACAAAGTTTCCTACAGCCCAGAGTTTGTTTGTTTTTTAACATGTCTGTCTAGTTTTGTTACCTTGCCTTGTTCAGCACTCTCACTGAGAACAGTATATACAATAGATTCTAGTCATACGTGAGAGAGAGACATGTGGCTGTCATGTTAAAAGTCATGATTTGTCCTATTACGACTGCCGTTATAAAAATGTTACAAAAATAATATTTTTATACTGTAGGGACTTCATTCAGATTGTTTAAGACATGTGCTATTTTGAATGAGCACATATGTCCATTTTTGAACCATACCAATTAAGTTGGTGAGAAAAAAGGACACTGTTTACTCATGTTGTTATATTTATTAAGACGAATCCAAATTTATATTTTCTATATACCATTTGTTTACCACAATACTAAGTTTTTAACAATTGTTTGATGTTCTTAGCATGCCAATTAAGAGGTGGTACTCTGATGGACATTAAACTGATGAAGGTTATTTAAAGTGACATATTTGCCTAATGAATATGTAAGCAAATTTTATTCAACTATGCTGTCTCCAGAATCTTTAATTCAGGAAGTCATTTAAGCCCCAACACTTACTCAACAATTGGAAATAGACACCTGGAGACAGGCTAGGTGCATTTTGCACCATGATATGCTTTGGAACATTCACACTGGCCATGTGGTACTTCCAGATGCTTTATGCCTCATTTTGCCTTTGTATGTACTGGCCAGACATGCAGGGGTAAAAAGAGGGATGATTTGATGACAAATTTTCACAAATAAAAATTGGAGTAATTCTGAAACTTGCCAAACTTGCAGAATACGTGTGTGTGCAACTTGTCTAATCTATTAATATGTAAAGATCAGTTAAGGGCATGGTGGAGTATTTCCTACCAGCAAATGAATCTCCAGTGATGGAGAGACAAGAAGTTTATCAAACTGAGAGACACAGTTGATACCATATGAGATAGTTATGATCTTAAGTAAATGTGGATGAAATTATGTTTGTCACATTGCATTGTCTCATTGTAAAATCTAATCTAGAATATTTTAGTCTTTTCATTTAATATTGGATGCTGCTCTTCTGAATGGGACCTGGAACCATGTCACCAATTGCAATCCAGAGATTCCAGCAGAGGGAATTGGCCATAATCCAGAAGAAACAGTCCACCCCAAGACCTCTGAACTAAACCACACTTAAACTTCGGAGACAGGTGAAGCGCATGACGCAGTCCTGAAAAACTGCTGGGAAGCAGGCCCAAATTATCTGAAAATAAAGACTATTAAGACTGATTGGGACTTTTGGGAAAATCTACAAGCCATTTGGGCTACAGCAATTGCAATACGCACACCAGCTCAAGTTGTACTGTAACATTTTCAAAGCTTTCTTCATCACTTTGTTGAATATTTGATGTGTTCAGTATTATTGCATGCTGTATGTCTTCCATTCTCTTAGGATGTTGCCTGCTGGTTTTTCCAGACTCGGGAGGAGGCCTAACAGCTTTCTTTATAACTCTTTTAAGTATAGCTTGTTTTGCAATCATTGCCTGTTGTGCCTTATCCATTTTACTTGCCTGTTGTAAACGAATGATGCTGCAAAGCACTAAAACCATGTACATTGTATCTATGGAACAGTACCAGCGGTTGCCTCTCAATGATCCCTCTCTGTCTCAAATGGTTGTTATCCATGCCCCTTAGTGGGATTACTTTCGCTTCCCTCCACACAGAAAAAAAAAGGAAAAGAAAAAGTGGGGAATGAAGGGATAATTGGAATAAAGGGATAATCAGCTCAGATCTGCTTTATATGTTTGCCTTATGATTGCATATATGTCTGCCTTATAACTGCACTCTGGCCTGTTTGAAACATACACAGCAACATATGGTTGGCACAAAACAGGTGGGCAACAGGAAAAGAGTACATGCAGCTTACTACTGTTATAAAGCCTAAAAAAAGCTATACTTTGGACAGAAGTGTCCAAGGATATAAGCCTAGGTTCAAACAGGTCGAGCCAGGAATTCAACTAATGCTCTTGCCCTGAAGGTTTCAATTGGTGCCAGCAGATGGAAAAACACAGGAGGAGGCAGAGGGCTATGATTGATTGCATAGATAGGCAAGCCTTGATTAGCAGATCCAGCTGCATAAACTTAGGAGGCCCTGAGAAAGAGCTTTGCAGGAAGCCTGCAAACACCTAAGAATTTATGCTGAATTTGCTGAAACTATTTAGAATTTGAAGCAGAGAGGTATATATAAGACAGCAATTTTAGAGGGTCTTGGGCAGTTCTTTTCTCCCCTTGCAGAGAGAAGGCTGCCCCGCTGTCCCTCAGACAGGCACTTGCTATCTGCATCTATAACCATTTGTTTGCTGTGCCAAATAAAAAGTTTCTTTGTAGCTGAGCAACTGTTGTCTGAACTGTTTATTGGTAATTGGGGAGACTTTGTAGGTGGACCCGGCCTACACCCCCCTAATACTTCCCACCCTCTTGCCCTGGATACTCTCCATTCTTTCCTTTTTAGGTTCTGGCCCTTTAGGATTTCAGCTCACTCCCCCTACCCACCCTTCCTTCTGTTTTTTTTTTTCCTTCTCTTTTTATTGTACGTCCTGACCAACTTGGATCCCCACCAGCAGCCGGTTTCCCCTTTGTTCTGCCTGCAGGGTTTCGATCTCCAGTGGGGAGAAGAGGGGGAGGGCTGCCATTGCAATCCAGATGCAAGCTGTCTACCCAGGGGACATCTCATCTCCCTTGGACAGGCAGCTGGCATCTGTGCTGTGATCGCAGCTATCCCTTTCTTTTCTTGTGGGAAATCAAATCCCGAAAGGCAGCCAGAACTGGTACCGTCGTGATCATGGCCTTAGGAGGCACTTCTGCCTGTGAGGAATCAGATCCCCTCAGGCAGCCAGGGCCAGTCATGCTGTAGGTGTTACAAGCCCCAGGCCTGTTTTTTTATTTTTAGTCACCATGGCGACCTGACACTTGGGGTTTGATGAGCCCTTTGCTAATCAAATGTGCACATACTGTGCATTTTACTTGCCTCCCTGATGTTTTTTGTACCAGATGTAGTGTCCACAGAATGTTTATATTCTCATTTGGGGAAATCTATATTTTTGTAAATATACAGAAAAAAATAAGATTATATATCTAACAATCAGTACTTAAAAGTTTTTAAAATTTAGCTCAAATAACATTACATTCAGGTATAGTAGGTAGCCTTAGTCCCCTGGAGGGTTTACAGTCTGATTTTGCACCTGAAGGTTAAGCAGCTTGTTTAAGGACACCAGGAGCATTGCTGACTTTGAATTTAGTTCATACAGTTTTCACAAGTAGTTCAGATATAGGTGTTTTCCTATCCCTTGATGATTTAAAAGTATAAGTTTGTACCTGAGTCAATGGAGGGTTAAGTGACATGCCCCAGAGCACAGAGTGGCAGTGTGATGTGAAGGAGACAATTAGGCTACTCCACTGGCTTCCCTGGTTTTCAGACCTCTGCTATAACTAATAGGCCCTTTAACTGTGCCCCTTATAGACTAATACATCTAGAAGACAGCTTTGGAAGTCTACTTTATCAGCCTCAACTAAAAAGCTTGTGCTTTAGGCTGTTAGTCTGTAAGGGGAGCGAGCAGTCCTGTAAGCAATAGAGGGGCATTCTAAGACTTGGTGCAAACTCCTAATTACCAATCAAAATTCTTAGCTCTCTAGCTAATAACATTTAGGACAATGTTCTATGATAAGTTTTATTATGATTCAATATAGACCATATTGGTAGCATATCAAAGACTGAAAATCAGGTTTCAGTTAAAATAGTTGCATCATTCTAAGAGTTATTTCTGTATGGAGATTGAGGATCATTCTCTCTCTCTGATTTTCTCTTTGTACCATTTTGTGTTATTCCTCGGAGTGAAATCAATCATACTTTCCTATTTTCCCTGTGCAGCTTCTTATATGCAGATCAGAGTTGCTTTATTTAAGATGCATTGGTTGCTGTTGGAACCCAGGAGAAGAGAGTTCAGGAAGCATGCTCTAGCTGTGTAGTGGTGAGCAGCCAAAGAAAGAAATGTTCACTGACCATTAAAATTCAGAAAGAGTAATTAGATATGAAAGTCAGACTAGCAGTGGCCAGCATGCATTTCAAGAATCTTCAGGGCGGTGGCTACCTTCTTTGAGAGTATCATTTTATACCCTTCTCACCTTGTTATCAATCCAATATGCATATGAAGGAATTATAATTAGGTGTACCAGAGTTTACTGCCACCAGGTACATTGTATCGGGTCTTTGAGAATGTAGAGACACCGTTAAAGGTGTTTCCCACATCCTAAGCATGAGATCATGCAAAATCCGGTGTATGGGAAGGGTTGCGGCCTCCTTAGGGGTTGCCGGATATTGAAGAATTTCTAGTTCTTCAGCTCTCGGTTCTTTCTCGGGGGTCACGGTGATCGAGAGGCCCCGAGCCACATCCCGTATAAAGTCTTGAAAGGACATGTCTTCCGGAGGAGACATCCGACATTGCGACGAAGGAGAGGGATCCTCCAGGAGAACCGCTCCGGTACCGATAGAGTCATCAGAATCATCTGAATTGGAAGACTCAAAGTATCTACGGGCCGGGTGCTCCCGCACTGCCTGTCGATGGTACCAATTGACGTTGGCATCGGAATGCCTCGATACCGGAACCCTCTACACCGGACACCAATTCTAGGGCCGGCATGGGTGGAAGCATGGAGAGCGGCTCAACAGTAGACGCAGATATATCCGATACCGGTATCGGTACCGATGGCTGCGGAACCGATTGTAGCGGCTTTAGCGGTACCGAGGCTGCTAACAAGGCCGCAAGACTACGCTCAATGGCTAGGATACGTTGATCCATGGAGTCCGCCGATGTCTGGGTGTCGGTACTGGCAGAGCGGGCCATGACCCCAGAACATGGCACCAAGAGTTCTCCGGAGGTGGTGGCCTCGGTAACATCCTGGGACCCCGTTAATGCTTTGGAGGCAAGGACCTCCCGCCGGGGTTGTTTGGCCGGTGTATTCTCCTCGAGGGCAAAGCTAGTAGCATCTCGATGCTTAGAAGGAGATCTACCCTTTGAGGACCGGCCACTCTTAGAGGAAGACCTGGGTTTGGTTACCTGAGATCCATGAAAGGAAGATGAAGCCCTGGATGACGTCGATGCAACGGACATTGCATCTGAGGCAAAGAGGGTTCCGAGTTTCGCAACTCTATTCTGCAGGCCCCTCTTAGTCATCTTTCTGCAAAGGAGACACTCCGATGGTGAATGGTCAGGGCCCAAACATTTAAGACACCAGTCATGGGTGTCAGTAGCAGAAAGAGTAGTTACTCACCTGTAACAAGTGTTCTCCAGGAACAGCAGGAATCAGTCCTCACATATGGGTGTCATCGGTGCCGATGAAGCCCCAGCGGAGCATTTCCCCAGCTTTCTATGAAAGCCTTTGGGAATGTAGGCACGCATGCGCGGTTCCCTTCCCGCCTAAAGGTGCCATCTTACCTCAGTCAAATGACATAGCTAAGAACAGCACACAAAAATGAAAAACTAAACTATGTACAACTGCAACTCCAAGAGGAGGAGGGAGGGTTGTGAGGACTGATTCTTGCTCCTCCTGGAGAACACCTGTTACAGGTGAGTAACTACTCTTTCTCCAGGACCAAGCAGGAAGTCAGTCCTCACATGTGGGTGACTCCCCAGCTCTGGGCTACCTAGGAACCCAGACTGAACAAGAGAACTCCCTCTAGTCTCAGCAGCAAAGAAAGGCTTTTCAAGGACACAACCTCCACCGGTAGCCCAACAGAGGGCAGGAGGGCAGGAGTTGCCTAAACCTCAAAGAGATTCCGGAGTACTGTTTGGCCAAAAGCACTGTCCCTACGGGACTCCCTCTCCAGGCAGTAATGGGCCGCAAAAGTCTGACTTGAAGACCAAGTTGCAGCCCTGCAGATGTCTACCAAGGGCACAGAGCGGAGATGAGCCACTGAGGCAGCCATTGCCCTGACACGATGGGCCGTGACCCTACCCTGCAAAGGAAGGTCAGCCGCCTTGTAAGCCCAGGTGATACAGTCAGCCACCCAGATGGACAAGGTACGCTTGGACACAGCCAAGCCCAACTTATTGGGGTCAAAGGATACAAAGAGCTGAGTAGCCCTTCTATGCCCCTGCGTACGGTCAAGGTAGAAGGATAAGGCCCTCCTACAGTCCAGGGTATGCAGAACTGCTTCAGCCTGGCTTGCATGAGGCCTAGGGAAGAATGTTGGAAGGACCACCTCCTGATTGAGGTGGAAAGAGGAGACAACTTTTGGGAGGAACTTTGGGTAAGTCCTGAGGACTACCCTGTTCCTATAAATTCTGGTGTAAGGCCTGTCACAGACCAGGGCCTGAAGCTCACTTACTCGCCTAGCCGAGGTAAGGGCTATCAGGAAGAGTGTCTTCCAGGAGAGGAAGCGTAGTGGACAAGTAGCCATCGGCTCAAAAGGAGGGTGAGTCAGTTGCTGCAAGACCACATTCAGCTCCCACTCAGGGGCAGGAGGACGGATGGGAGGCTTGAGCAAAAGCAAGCCCCTGAGAAAGCGGGACACCAAGGGGTGACCAGATAGAGATTGTCCCTCTACCAATGAGTGGTGAGCTGCTAGAGCTGAGAGGTGGACCCGAACAGAATTGGACTTAAGTCCCTGATTGGATAAGTGCAGTAAGTACTGAAGAACTACTGGCACATTACAGGAGAAAGGATCCTCTGTACGTAGGTGACACCACACAGAAAACCTCTTCTATTTGAGAGCATAGGTTTTCCTAGTGGACTGTTTCCTAGAGGCTAGGACAACCTCCTCAACTTCCTGAGGTAGGCCCCAGGGAGCCAAAACTACCCTTGCAGCCTCCAGGCCATCAAATTGAGATTGGGGTGCAGAAGGGAACCCTGGTCCTGTGTGAGAAGGTCGGGTTGCAACCCCAAAGGCAGTGGAGGATCCACCGCCAGTTGAAGCAGAAGAGGAAACCAAGGCTGTCTCGGCCACCTGTGAGCTACCAGCAGGACCGAGGCCTTGTCCTGGAGAATCTTGAATAGGGTTCGGGCCACCAAGGGCGTGGGAGGAAACGCATAGAGGAGGCCCTGTGACCAAGATAACAGAAAAGCATCTGCTGCTGTCCGCAGAGGATGTGGTTGCCTGGAGCAGAACTTTGGCAGTTGCTTGTTGATGGGGCTGGCAAAGAGATCCATCAAAGGGAGACCCCATTTCAGGAAGATCTTCTGAACTACTGAAGGATGCAGCTGCCACTCGTGGGGCTGCAGTATCCTGCTCAATCTGTCTGCCAGGTAGTTGTCCTGGCCCGGAAGGTACACAGCCCTGAGGAGCATGTTGTGCTTGAGTGCAAAAGAACAAAGGTCCTGAGTTTCCCGACAAAGGATCCTGGACCCAGTTCCGCCCTGTTTGTTCACATAAAACATGGCAACTTGGTTGTCTGTCTGAATCAGGACAGACTGTTGAGCCAGGGTAGGAGTGAAAGCTTTGAGTGCTAATCGAATAGCTCTGAGTTCTAGGAAACTGATCTGCTGTGCAGCTTCCCAGGGAGACCAGAGGCCCTGGGTGCACTTGCCCAGACAATGCGCTCCCCAGCCTTGCAGGGAGGCATCTGTTGTTAGCATCACTGTGTAACGTGGAATCTGAAAGGGCACGCCTTTCAGCAGATTGGGTGGGTGTAGCCACCAGTTGAGGGAGTGCAGAAATGGTCTGGACACCCTTATCCTGTCTCTGAGGCTGCCTGTGACCACTGAGACCGAAGGCACCACTGTGCAGGCCTCATATGGAGCCTGGCATTGGGGGTCACATGTACTGTCGAAGCCATGTGGCCTAGAAGCCGCAGGCAGAGTCTGGCGGAGACCAGGGACCTGCTGAGAAACTGACTTGCCAAGGTCATTAACCTTCGGGCTCTGTTTTCTGGCAAGAATCCCTTTGCCAGGAGAGAGTCCAACTTTGCCCCTATGAACTCCAAGTTCTGAGAAGGGAGCAAAGTGGACTTTGCGAAGTTTATGACAAACCCCAGGCGTTGTAGAAGAGCAATGGTCCTGAGGGTGGCTTGATTGGCCTCCTGACCCGTCTGACCCCTGATGAGCCAGTCGTCTAGATAGGGGAAGACAAAGATGCCCTGATTTCTCAGGTAGGCCGCCACCACTGCTAAGCACTTTGTAAAGACTCTGGGGGCGGAGGTGAGGCCGAAAGGCAGCACTCTGTACTGATAATGGTTCCCTCCCACAATGAACCTTAGGTACTTTCTGTGGTCTGGATGAATGAGGATGTGAGTGTACGCATCCTTTAGATCTAAGGAGCATAGCCAATCTCCCTGCTGGAGGTAGGGCAGAAGGGTTCCAAGAGTAAGCATCTTGAACTTTTCTTTCACTAGGAACTTGTTGAGGTTCCTGAGGTCCAGAATGGAACGAAGGCCACCGGTCCTTTTGGGCACCAGGAAATACCTGGAGTAGAATCCGTGACCTTGCAAGTGGGGAGGCACAGGCTCCACCGCCCTGTCCACCAACAGACCCTGAAGCTCCTGACGGAGAAGGTCTGTGTGCAGAGGAGGCCTTGGAGGCTCCCCTGGAAAATATGGGGGTGGCAGTTGGTGGAAATGGAGGGCATATCCCTTGTGGATTATCTCCACCACCCAACTGTCCCCGGTGATAAGGGGCCACTGGTGGGCAAAGAGGACGAGAAGACCTCCTGTGCAGGGTTGGGAGAGCAGTGGAGGAGAGGCTATGCTCAAGGAGTCAAAAGCCCCCACCCTGCTGAGTGGTAGCAGGGGCCTGAAGCTTGGGGGTTCTCTGCCTACGGGGCCCATTATCCTGGCCCTTGGCTTACTGACCCTGGGGGGCAGCTTGGGCAGCCTGATATTGTGGGTACTGTTTGTAGGCAGTGCCCTTCCTCGGGTAAAAGGGCTTTTTACCCGAGCCCTTCTTTTTATGAGAAGGGGCAGAGGTCTTCCTCGACAGCCTTGTCCGGGTGAGGTTCTCGGTCTCGAGCTGAGCGGCCTTCTCGGTCATGGGCTTGCCAAAAAGGTTTTCACCTCGGCAAGGGACATCGACCAACTTGTCCTGAACCCATGGCTCGAGGACCGATGACTGCAGCCATGCCTGGCGTCGAGCCGCGATGCCGGCTGCCGCAACTCGGGCCGAAGCCTCGAAGCCATCGTAGGCGGCATGGGACATGAACTTTGAGCAGTCCCGAATCCCCGAGGACAAGAACTTAAATCTCTGCAAGGGTTCCCCGGAGAGACCAGCAGAGAATCCGGCCAACTCCTTGGCCAGATCCCGCAAGTACATGCCCATGTACAGCTGGTAAGACTGGGGGTCCACCAAAAGAACAGCACTAGCCACTCAAACGAGCAGAAACAAAAACAGGAAGCGGCAGAGTCAACACCCAAAAACTTTATTATAACCAAATTAAGTGGCCTAAGCCCAACATAGGCCGTGTTTCGTATATTACTTCATCAGGGGCTATCAGGACACACTAAAAAACAAATTATAAAATTACATTGATATAATCAACCTAAAACAATAAATATGCAAGAAAATAGGGTTAAAATAAAAAATAAAAATTGTAACATGAATATATAATACACATAAAAAGGCAAAATGGGACTATATCAAATAACTTAAGTCTCAATAAAACATTGATAAAACTCAAAAACAATAATCAAAAAATGCTCAATTAAAATCATAAAAATTCATATAGAATTACATATACATTTAAATTATCAAATACATTAAACAAACCAACCACTTTCTAGATAAGATGACATAAAATTTTGTACACATATATAAATATATGATTACTTAAATAAATAATTAAAAATATAATAAAATTATATAATACTAAATGGAATACAAGAAAATAATAAAATTACCAAAACATTCATAATTATAGGGTACTTATACATACATATACAATAAAACTATAAAAAACCAAACTATAAAAAACAACTATATACAACCTGGAGATGAGAAGGGATGAGGAGGATGAAGGAGTAAGTCCAATAAAAACTAATTGTGTAATTGTTAAATAAATCACATACTATAGAGGTGGACATTACCTGTGGGTGTGATGTGCATAAACCCCACCAGGCTCAGTAGAGACAATGGAAGTCGCTTTTATCAGAAAACCTTCTAAAAAATAAAACAATAAAACTTATGCCAAAATAGATAATTACTCAATTGTATAAGTTATTCTTAATTTTGTACACTACTCTAAAAAATGTTTTCTTATATTTATTTACTGTCCTCGTTGAAAAATCATAAACCTAAAATGGGCCAGTAAGGGAACGATAAATTGTAAAGCATTCAGAGAAAATTCTATTATAAATGTAAAGAGAGGAGGGGAAGGGCGAGGGGGAGAGAAGGAGGGGGGAGGGGGAAAAAGGGGAAGGGAAAGGGAAAAGAGAGGGAAAGGGGAAGGAGAAGGGGGGAATGGGGGGAGGGGGAGTGGGGGGGAGGGGAAGTGGGGGGGGGGGAGGAGGGGAGGAGAGGGGAAGGGGGAAGGAGGGGGGGAAGGGGAAATGAAAGTAATTACTTAACCTAAATAACAACCTAGCTAACATCAGGATTTGAAAAAAAAATTTTATATTTATAAAAATATTGAGGACCAATATTAATTAAACAAACGGAGAGAGGGGGAATTCCATACGTTAAATTATACCGGCAACTAAAATCACCAGTGATGAAAATTTTTCAAAAACCATAAAACTATAAAAGGACACATTAAAATTGACACCGGACCATGCTCAAAAAGGAGTATAAATGAAGATTTAGAAACATTGTTGTCGTTCTTGCCTTTATAGAATCTGATGAACACCTCGTAACCACGATTATCCACTCCGTGATTCTTACGCGATATTCGTGAAACCTTGAGAGCAATACATATTGTATTATTAAAACACCGAGGCACAGGGTGCCAGAAAAACCTAATGTAAATACTAAACCGATAAGCACAATCTTAAGTATTCAAAATAAGAGCATTATGGATTACTACTGACAGAAAAAACTGAACCCACTGCAATTGGTCGTAAAATTGCACAAACGCAAACAAGGGGGCATTGCCGCGTGTGTATATAGAGGAAGCCAGAGCAAACATATATAAAAATTGTAATCCATTCGGATAACTTCAGAAAAACTTAATTCAAAAAAAATAATGAAATTCATGGGCTAGAGACCGCCTGTAAATTCAAAGTTTAGAAGGGGCTAAATCAAACATTAAAACTATACCTATGATTGCAAATCGTAATCCATCACCATAAGAGATATTATTCCATGGGCAAGAGACTGCTTGTGGACAACAAGGTCTCAGAGGAACTTAATTAAAACATTAAAACTGTATCGATGTTTGCATACAAATATATATAGTGTTTGAATACAAAGCCTGCTACATTGTATAATATCAACCGCAAAGAGAACAAACCAGCAGCTCACCTGCAAAAAGCCGTTTGAGATTACTCAAAGAGTTGAAAAACGCCGACACATGCGCTTTAAAAAAACAAAAAACGGAAGTGTAAAAGCCGTGTGGTTACCTAATAGACCTTGTTTTCAAAATAAAACACATAACCACCTCAGAATAAAAAACATTGCACTCAGCCCAAGGAAGATCACAAAACCTTATCCATTACTGCAATGAAACTTCTTCATAGGACAATGATATCCACCACGAGTCAGAACATCTATAAAATGTGTACTTGACACTAAAAACAACACTGGCCCCTATATAACAGTAGCAGAAAATTTTATTAAATTATACCTTGTAAAAATTAAAAATCAACCTCAGAGCTCTTAAGGTGGAAAGAAAGGGAAGGAAGGGAGAGGAAAGGAGAAGGGCGGGGGGAAAAAAAGAGGGGGAGAGGGAGGGGAGGAGAGGGGATAGGAAAGGGGTGGGGAAAGACAGGGAAAGGAGGCAAAGGGGAAGGGGAGGGTTAAGGAGGAAAGGGGGAGGGGGGAGGGGGGGAAAGAAAGGGGGGGAGGGGGGGAGAGGAAAAAAGGGGGGGGAGGGGAGGGAAGGGGAAAGAAAAGGAGAGGGAGGGGGGGAGAGGAAAAAAGGGGGGGGAGGGGAAGGGAAAGGAAGGGGGAGGAAAGAGGAGGGGGAGGGAAGGGGAAGGAAGAAAAAGAGGGGGGAAGGGGGAGGAAGGAAGGGAAAGGGGGGAGGGAAGGAAAGGGGGAGGGGGAGGGGGGAAGGGGAGGGGGGGAAAGGGAAAAAAAGGGAGGGGGGGAGAAGGGGGGGAGGAAAGCAAGGGGAAATGTGCGGAACATGCAGCTAAAACCTATACAGGGAGGAGTAAACCTAGTGGTTGGGGCAAGGTACTTCAGGCCGGAAGGTCGGGGGTTCAAATCCCACTAGAGGACAGCAACCTTGGGCCGGAAGGACTGGGGTTTCTAGTCCCACAGATGCTCCTTGTGGTCTTGGGCAAGCCACTTAACCCTCCACTGCCCATGTTCCCTGTAAGTATTAGTGTATGTGTCTCATATCCCCGCATGTTAAATGTATCCCCCAATTGTGTTGTGACCGCTTTGATTGAAGGATAAGGCGGTATACAAAACTGTCTAAATAAATAAATAAATACATCAAATCACTTATAAAAATCCTATAGAAACACAGATAAATCTGTTTCTAAATTCAAACCCCGAGGAGAGAGCGTATCCATCAGAAAGATATACTTCTGTTCGAGCCTTAATAATGTTTTATCGTTGTCCCCGCCCCTCCAATTAGGTATAACCTTCTTAATCACAAAAAAGCGCAAATCAGACAAGGAATGCTTCTTCTCAAGCCAATGTTGGACCAATGGTTTGTCCTCTAATTTCCTTCTGATACTACTCTTGTGTTCTACTATCCTGACACGTATTGTTCGTTTAGTTTTCCCAACATATAACATCTTACATGGACATACGATGACATATATTACATTTGTAGGTCTATTAGGTAACCACACGGCTTTTACACTTCCGGTTTTTGTTTTTTTAAAGCGCATGTGTCGGCGTTTTTCAACTCTTTGAGTAATCTCAAACGGCTTTTTGCAGGTGAGCTGCTGGTTTGTTCTCTTTGCGGTTGATATTATACAATGTAGCAGGCTTTGTATTCAAACACTATGTATATTTGTATGCAAACATCGATACAGTTTTAATGTTTTAATTAAGTTCCTCTGAGACCTTGTTGTCCACAAGCAGTCTCTTGCCCATGGAATAATATCTCTTATGGTGATGGATTACGATTTGCAATCATAGGTATAGTTTTAATGTTTGATTTAGCCCCTTCTAAACTTTGAATTTACAGGCGGTCTCTAGCCCATGAATTTCATTATTTTTTTTGAATTACGTTTTTCTGAAGTTATCCGAATGGATTACAATTTTTATATATGTTTGCTCTGGCTTCCTCTATATACACACGTGGCAATGCCCCCTTGTTTGCGTTTGTGCAATTTTACGACCAATTGCAGTGGGTTCCGTTTTTTCTGTCCGTAGTAATCCATAATGCTCTTATTTTGAATACTTAAGATTGTGCTTATCGGTTTAGTATTTACATTAGGTTTTTCTGGCACCCTGTGCCTCGGTGTTTTAATAATACAATATGTATTGCTCTCAAGGTTTCACGAATATCGCGTAAGAATCACGGAGTGGATAATCGTGGTTACGAGGTGTTCATCAGATTCTATAAAGGCAAGAACGACAACAATGTTTCTAAATCTTCATTTATACTCCTTTTTGAGCATGGTCCGGTGTCAATTTTAATGTGTCCTTTTATAGTTTTATGGTTTTTGAAAAATTTTCATCACTGGTGATTTTAGTTGCCGGTATAATTTAACGTATGGAATTCCCCCTCTCTCCGTTTGTTTAATTAATATTGGTCCTCAATATTTTTATAAATATAAATTTTTTTTTTCAAATCCTGATGTTAGCTAGGTTGTTATTTAGGTTAAGTAATTACTTTCATTTCCCCTTCCCCCCCTCCTTCCCACTTCCCCTCTCCTCCCCTCCTCCCCCCCACTTCCCCTCCCCCCCACTCCCCCTCCCCCCATTCCCCCTTCTCCTTCCCCTTTCCCTCTCTTTTCCCTTTTCCTTCCCCTTTTTCCCCCTCCCCCCCTCCCCCCTCCTTCTCTCCCCCTCGCCCTTCCCTTCCCCTCCCCTCCTCTCTTTACATTTATAATAGAATTTTCTCTGAATGCTTTACAATTTATCGTTCCCTTACTGGCCCATTTTAGGTTTATGATTTTTCAACGAGGACAGTAAATAAATATAAGAAAACATTTTTTAGAGTAGTGTACAAAATTAAGAATAACTTATACAATTGAGTAATTATCTATTTTGGCATAAGTTTTATGGTTTTATTTTTTAGAAGGTTTTCTGATAAAAGCGACTTCCATTGTCTCTACTGAGCCTGGTGGGGTTTATGCACATCACACCCACAGGTAATGTCCACCTCTATAGTATGTGATTTATTTAACAATTACACAATTAGTTTTTATTGGACTTACTCCTTCATCCTCCTCATCCCTTCTCATCTCCAGGTTGTATATAGTTGTTTTTTATAGTTTGGTTTTTTATAGTTTTATTGTATATGTATGTATAAGTACCCTATAATTATGAATGTTTTGGTAATTTTATTATTTTCTTGTATTCCATTTAGTATTATATAACTTTATTATATTTTAAATTATTTATTTAATTAATCATATATTTATATATGTGTACAAAATTTTATGTCATCTTATCTAGAAAGTGGTTGGTTTGTTTAATGTATTTGATAATTTAAATTTATATGTAATTCTATATGAATTTTTATGATTTTAATTGAGCATTTTTTGATTATTGTTTTTGAGTTTTATCAATGATTTATTGAGACTTAAGTTATTTGATATAGTCCCATTTTGCCTTTTTATGTGTATTATATATTCATGTTACAATTTTTATTTTTTATTTTAACCCTATTTTCTTGCATATTTATTGTTTTAGGTTGATTATATCAATGTAATTTTATAATTTGTTTTTTAGTGTGTCCTGATAGCCCCTGATGAAGTAATATACGAAACATGGCCTGTGTTGGGCTTAGGCCACTTAATTTGGTTATAATAAAGTTTTTGGGTGTTGACTCTGCCGCTTCCTGTTTTTGTTTCAGCTGGTAAGACTGGACACGGCAAGCCAGCATCGAGCCCTGAAAACACTTTCTACTGACGCCATCTAGGTTTCGGGCCTCCGTGCCAGGAGGGCACCGCGGAGTGCATCTTCTGACTCTTCAGACGATGCATGGCCGATTCCACAACCATGGAATGGTGTGGTAGCCATGCCTTCTGAAAACCAGGGCTCTTTTGGAGCCGATAGATCGAATCGACTCGCTTGCTAAGAACCGGCGCCGAGGCCGGTGCCTCCCACATACGGAAGAGGAGCCATTCCAGCATCGGAGGAACCGGGACAGTAAAGGCCTCCTTCGGAGGAGAGTCATACTGCAGCGCCTCGAGCTCTTCAGCTCGAGGCTCTTCCTCGAGATCCGCTGGAATGGCCAAGGCAGTGGCCATATCCCGGACGAACTCCGAGAACCGGGTGCCCTCCGGGGGGGACCTACTCCGGGGCTCAGACTGCGGTGAGACCGAAGGGACGCACTGAGTCTTAAAGGTGTCAGGAGACTCCTCCTCCTCCGTCTCCCAAGCCGACTCATCCAAGGAAGAGTCGGGGTCCGACACTGCGGGGCCCTGGAGCACCCGCCCCGACGCCGGAAGCACCGGCATTGACGCCCTCTGTCCCGAACGGGAGGTCGAGGGGGACCACGACAGATGTCGACTCCGAGCCACGATGGACTCGCGTATTGGCTCGGTCTCCGGGGTCGACTTGGACGTCGATGTCCCGGTGGTCGGGGCAGATGCGCCAAATAGGCTGGCCATCAGTGCCCGCTGCTGTTCCATGAAGGCAGTCATTCTGCTCTCCAAGGCTGTCATCCTGAGACTCAGCTCGGGAGACGCAGCAGCCACCGACTCTGGCCCTGGTGGCGGCTCCCTGGGAGGAGAGTCCACGAGGATTACGGGGCTTACATGTCCAGCAGACTTCGGCTCCACACGAGGAACTTTGGCAGGCTTCTCCGGTTCAACAGGCCCAGGGCGACGGTCGGGAGTCTTAGACCTGGCCCTCGAGGAGCCAGGGACCTCTTCCGACGACACCCTCGCGAGCCGTTTCTTCCTCTTGCGTTCCCGGTCGGGGGACCCCCTGTCCGAGGAGCTTCGACAGTGTTCGGGATCGGAATCCCGAGATGTCGAGGCCTCAGACGAGGTCCGGGCCCGGCCGGAGGCTGAGTCCCAGAAAAGCCTTTCCTTTTGCTGCTGGCGACTTCGGTAGTGCCTTGGAAGACATTTTTCCACAGGCCCCGCATGACTTAGGATCTTGGTCGGGGCCCAGGCACCGAAGGCAGCAGTCGTGTGTGTCGGTGAGAGACATTAGTTTCTTACACCGATCACACTTCTTAAAACCACTGGAAGCCGTCGGGGAAAAAAGAGTCCCTGCGAGGTCAAAAGACCTGCCCTCCAGGGAAAAAGAGAAAAAAGGGTGCGAACACCAGCCATGAAGGGCAAAACCAAAAAAGAGGAATCGGGCTCGATACCGGTGTACCGAACCCGGCGGGAGGGGAACCGGCATCGAACCGGTAGAAAAAGAGCAAAAAATCGCCGAAAAATCTAATTTTAACCGGGAAAACTGGACACACGTCCGGTGGGCTTCACGGAAAAAAAGAGACTGAGGTAAGATGGCACCTTTAGGCGGGAAGGGAACCGCGCATGCGTGCCTGCATTCCCAAAGGCTTTCATAGAAAGCTGGGGAAATGCTCCGCTGGGGCTTCATCGGCGCCGATGACACCCATATGTGAGGACTGATTTCCTGCTTGGTCCTGGAGAAATGGTATTGCCACATTTTGAACATTTTTTGAAACCACTAGTTGGTTTCTCCATTTTGGAAGAAAATAGGACCTACTGCCCAAAATGGTGCCAAAGCACCAAGAGGGGACCCTGAAGAAAAAGCTTTTATATTTTTTTTTTTGGAAGAAGAAGAAAATAAAGAAGGTACCGGTGTAAGCATCGACGGGAAGACAGATGCAGCCACAAAAAAGAAAAATTTCTGCGGTGACAGGATTTGCTGCCTGTCGGCTCTGCAGAAAATGAAAAACTGAAGAGGCAGAGTTGGGAAAGGCGGGAAGGCAGCATATCCCATGCCATTTTGAATTCTGTCACTGTATTTGCCCCACCACTTCCATCGGGAGGGCATTCCAAGCATCCACCACCCTTTCAGTGAAAAAGTATTTCCTGACATTACCTTTGTTTACCCCCTTGCAGCTTCATGTTATGCCCTCTAGTTTTGCAGCTTCCCCGTCTTTGTCCATTAATACTCTTTAAATATTTAAAGGTCTGAATCATATATTCATCCAAGTGAGTTCCATTTACCGTCACCTTCTGTCGTCTGCCAGTCAACCAATTTTTGATCCAGTTCACCATCTTGGGACCCATCCCCAAGCTATTGAGTTTATTGATAAGCCTCCTATGAGGAAGAGTATCAAAGGCTTTGTTGAAATCTAGGTAGATCACATCCATCGCATGTCCTTGATCTAGTTCTCGGGTCACCCAGTCAAAGAACTCAATCAGATTTGTTTGGCAAGATCATCCTTTGGAAAAACCTTGTTGCCTCAGATCATGCAACCTGTTGGTTTCGAGGAAGTCCACTATTATCTCTTTCAGGAGCGCCTCCATTACTGTTCCTGCCACCAAGGTAAGGCTTACTGTCCTGTAGTTTGTCACTTCTTCCCTATTACCACTTTTGTGGAGAGGTATCATATCAGCCCTTCCCCAGTCCAGTGGAACTTCTCCTGTCTCCAAAGATCTATTAAAAACATCCTTTAAAGGCCCTGCAAGAACTTCTCTGAGTTCTTTCAGTATCCTGGGGTGTATCCCATCTGGTCCCATAGACTTGTCCACTTTCAGTTTTGCAAGCTGTTCTAACACATCATCTTTTGTGAATGGTGTGGTATCTACTCCATTCCCATTTGTATATTTGTCAATCCCTAGTGAAAACAGAACAGAAGTTTTTGTTTAGCACTGTCGCTTTTTCAATGCCACTTTCCACGAATCCATTCCCAGCACTTTTGAGTCCTGCAATTCCAGCTCTGATTTTCCTCCTCTCTCGAATATACCTGAAAAAAGTCTTGTCGGCACACTTCACATCTTTAGCCATCTTTTCTTCTGCCTTTGATTTTGCTATCCTTATTTCTCTTTTTGTCTCTTTTAGTTTGATCGTGTATTCTTTTCTGTGTTCCTCTGTTTGCGAGCTTCTGAATTTTGTGAAAGCTGTATTTTTTGCCTTTATTTGTGCAGCCACTTCTTTGGAGAACCAAATAGGTTTCCTTTTCCTTTTTTTAAATTTACTTTCCTTACGTATGTATCTGTTGCACCTTTTATTGCTTTCTTCAGTTTATCCCATTGCAATTCCACTTCCCTTAACTCCTCCCACCCTACCAACTCCTCCTTCAGGTACTTGGCCATTTTACTGAAGTCGGCGTTTTTAAAGTCTAAGACTTTTGAGTTTCCTGTGATTGGATTCCACCTTGGCTATCTCAAACCACATCATGTGATGATTGCTGCTGCTCACATGGGTACCCACCTGGATATTTGACATGCTAGCTCTGTTGGTGAGCACTAAATCCAGCATGGAGCTCTTCCTGGTTGGTTCTATCACCATTTGTTTAAGTAACGCATCTTGGAAGGCATCCACAATTTTTTTTACTTCTTTCCAGATTTGCAGAAGGAACACTCCAATCCACATCGGGTAGAAACATAGAAACACAGAAACATGACGACAGAAAAAGACCACATGGCCTATCTAGTCTGTCCTTCCATATCAACAACTACAACAGTCCCCCTTCTTTCCTTTAGAGATCCTCTGTGTTTGTCCCATGCTTTTTTGAATTCAGATACTGTCCTCATCTCTACCACCTCCACTGGGAGACACTTCCACAGATCCACCACTGTTTCCGTAAAGAAATATTTCCTCATATCACTCGTGAATCTATCCCCCTTCACCCTCATCCCATGTCCCCTCCTAGCAGAACTTGCTTTCAGTTGAAAGAGGCTCTCCCCCTGAACATTTATGCCATGGAGGTATTTAAACATCTCAATCATATCACCTCTATCCTGCCTTTCCTCTAAGGTAAGGTAAGTCTGTCCTCATATGTTTTATAATGAAGACCACTAACCATTTTAGTAGCCACCCTCTGTACGGACTCCATCCTGTTTATATCCTTTTGAAGGTGCAGTCTCCAGAATTGCACACTATATTCCAAATGAGGTCGTACCAAAGACTTATACAAAGGCACCATCACCTCCTTTTTTCTGCTAGCCATTCCTCTCCGTATGCACCCAAGCATCCTTCTAGCTTTTGCGGTTGCCTTTTCTACCTGTTTAGCTACTTTAAGATCATCAGACACCACCACGCCTAGGTCCCGCTCTTCTTTAGCGGACAAAAGTACTTCACCGCCTATATTATATTGCTCCCTTGGATTGCTGCAGCCCAAATGCATGACCTTACATTTTTTAACATTAAATCCCAGCTGCCAAATTTTAGACCATTCTTCAAGCTTAGCTATATCCCTCCTTATGTTATCTACACCTTCCTGGGTGTCTACTGTATTGCAGATTTTGGTATCATCCGCAAAGAGGCAAACCTTACCCGACAGCTCTTCCGCTATATCACTAACAAAGATGTTAAAAAGAATCAGACCAAGGACAGATCCCTGGGGCACACCACTGGTAACATCCTTCTCCTCAGAGTGAGCTCCATTTACCTGTACTCTTTGTCGCCTCCCACCCAACAATTTCTAACCCAAGCAGTAACTTTAGGGTCCATCCCTAGGGTGCTCAGTTTGTTTATAAGTCGCCTGTGAGGAACAGTGTCAAAGGCTTTACTGAAATCTAAATACACCATATCTAGGGCTCTCCCTCGGTCCAACTCCCTGGTCACCCAGTGAAAGAAATCAATCAGATTTGTCTGACAAGACCTGCCTCTGGTGAATCCATGCTGCCTCGGATCCTGTAATCCGCTGGACTCCAGAAAACTCACTATTTTCTCTTTCAGCAGCGTTTCCAATAATTTACTCACCACCAAAGTTAAACTAACCGGCCTGTAGTTTTCAACTACATCCTTGCTTCTGCTTTTGTGTAAAGGCACCACATGAGCCTCTCTCCAGTCCTTTGGCACCACTCCTGACTCCGAGGCATTGAAAAGGTCAGTCAGTGGAGCTGCTAGAACATCCCCAAGTTCCCTCAGTATTCTAGGGTGTATCCCATCCGGTCTCATCGCTTTGTCTACTTTAAGTTGAGCTAGTTTCTCACGGACACAGTCTTCTGAAAATTGTTCAAGATGTCCCTCGTTCCTGTTTGTGGGTGTTTTCTAAGGTCCTGCTCCTGTTTCTTCATCTGTAAACACAGAACAGAAATATTTGTTAAGCAATTCCGCTTTATTCTCATCAGCTTCTACATATTCCTCCCCTTCACCCTTGAGTCTGACAATACCCACTTTTGTCCTTCCTCTTCTCACTAACATATCTGAAAAATGTCTTATCCCCCCATTTTATTGCATTGGCTATTTCCTCCTCTTTTTGAATCTTTGCTTTCCTGACTACTTTGCTAGCTTCTCTAAGTTTTTCCAAATATAGATGCCTGTCTTCCTCTCTCTGTGATCTCTTGTATTTCCTGAAGGCCTCCCTCTTTTTCTTCACCTTTTCAGTTACTTTTTTGAAAGCCATAGCGGTCTCCTTTTCCTTTTACCTTTATTTACCATTTTAACAAAAAGGTTGGTTGCCCTTAAAATATCCCCTTTCAGTTTTGCCCACTGTTTTTCTACATCCCCCAGCTGTTCCCATCCCGTTAACGACTCCCTGAGGTATTGGCCCATCTTGGCAAAGTTAGTCTTCCTAAAGTCTAAGACCCGCACCCAATATGATCACTTCCCCCTTCATGTCTATCTTTGCAAAATCAACAATCAATTCGCTACCCATTTCTTCGGTTTGAGTTGGAGGCCTGTAGACCACACCAGTATGGATAACAGTGCCATCTCCTCTTTCCAACACAATCCAGAGCAATTCTTTTCCCCACATCCCCTGCATTTCAGCAGCTTTAATATAGCTTTTGACATACAGGGCTACTTCTCCTTTTCTACCCTCTCTGTCTCGTCTAAATAGATTATAGCCAGCTAATGCTATATCCCATTCATGTGACTTGTTAAACCATGTTTTTGTAATGGCTACAATGTCCAAGTCCATTGCCACCATTAGGGCTTTCAGCTCAGGAACTTTGCTGGCTAGGCTTTGTGCATTTGGACTCACTGCTTTCCAGCATTTGTTGAATGGCTTGCCTGCCTTTTGCATGGGTTTTGTTCTACACCCCGCTTCCCGCTTGCCATTGATGTGTTGTTGAAAAGTGTGGCTGTTTCCAATATTGTTTTTCTTTTGCTGGGAGTGACGTACTGAACTTGTCCTTCTCCATCTGTCACCCTCTTTCCCTCGTTTAAATTCCTGTCCACATAATGCCTGAATTTTTCACTTAGGATTCTTTTCCCTATGGTGGAGAAATGTAGTCCATCAGCACAGTATAGTCTCTTGTTGATCCATATGTTTCCCCAGTCCTATATATCTAAATCCTTCTTGTTTGCACCAGGTTTGGAGCCATGTATTAAAGTTGTTTATGCGATGCAGCCTTTTCTGCCCCCTTACCATGAACAGGTAGAACTTTTGAGAATGCTATAGTGTTAGCAATGGGTTTGAGTTTCTCTCCCAGAGTCTGGGATGCACAGCAAATTAGCAAAAGATTGATGGATACCAGTATAAGTTCTGTCCAAGTAGACTGAGCCCTTCTCATTAGGGTACAACACATTTCTCAAGGTTACAGAGCTGATTAATGAGGATGGCCTTTTCATTTCTTCACTTGATTGCATGCCTTATGTGACAAGGCAGAGCTGGCAGAGCATAAGAAAAAAGCTTTTAAACACACTTTATCCTTTGAACCTGCCAGATATACAGGCAAAGAAAGGGTTAAAAGCTCAGCACACAAAGTTTCAGTGCATGAGAGACTGGAAAGGGAGCCACACCCTAGCCCTAGGCTGACAGGGAGAGCTAGCCTATCAGGGAAAGGGGTGGACTCACGCCCGATTGGACAAAGCAGTCCTCATAACCAGGAAGTGGTAGTTTCACAGGAGGAAGGGGGAGGAGAAGGAGTAAAGAGAAGAAAGCAACGCAGAGGCTTACCTTTGGCACAGCCGGGAGAAAGTGACTCAAGGGAATCTGATGCATCCTTAGAGTCAGACACTCTTTCCAGAGGGACAAAGAAATCAGGTCCAGGCAGAGACTTGAAATCCCAAGGAGGCAGAGCTGGAAGCAAGTGGAACCAGGGGGGAACCGAGTACTTGGACGGTTGCCAGCCACCTTGCTCAGAGAAAGCCATGTCTCGGGGAGGGCAGTTGAAAGTGCTGCCAGGAAGGAATAGCCCTCAACCAAAGCCAAAACAGGTTAGAACCTCTTATAAACCTTTTAAGCAAAGTTTGGAATCCTTGTCTGAAAGGGATAGAAGTAATTCTTCAGATATTTTCCCAAGGACCAAACTGATAAGAGAGAAACTGGGTAGAAGGGAAATCCCAGCTTATGAAAACCAAGCGTTGCCTAATAGCAGAGACCGTGTCAGAAGCTGCAGTTCAGAGAGTACCTCAGCTGCATCTGAGCAGGTTGCTAATTGGCAGCAACAAGACACGAAGTTAGAGTCAGATTCAGATGACCAGGCTGTACTAAGAGAACCTGTAAAATACTATCAGAAGAGATATATTCCTCCCAACCAGAAAGTAAGATCCAGGCAAGACAGGGAAGAGAGAAATCCTTACTCTCAGCTGTTTAAGAAGCTTAATAAGCCGGTAACCCTGAAAGAGCCTCGGAGACGTAAAGAGAGTGGAGAGAAGCAGTTACAGACTCTCCTCAAACACTTGAGATCCCTAGACGCTTGTGAGCCTTATATACAGGAGACTCAAGATAGTGAATGTGAACCGATGCAGACAGATAATCCATTGTCTTCTAGCAGTGACTCAGAAATGGAATGTGGTATCTGTCAGAAAGAGTTTTAAACTACAGCTTTAGCATATCCAGTATTTTTAAGGCTGTTGTGAAAGTCTAATGTGGAGATTGGAATTGCATGCAGACAGGAGTTTTGTCTCACTGCCAACCCAACTCATATATCTAGCTCTAAAGGATAGGTTGCAAGAACAGATAGAATTCTTCTGTGAGAAGTTTGTGTAGAAGAAGGATCAAGCTTGAGAAAGAAGCATCTGTTATACCTAGAGCCTAGAAGAAGTAACTTAAGCACACGTGGAAAAGAAAAACCACAACACTGAAAGTTCCTTTATTAAAAACCTTGTATTAGAAAACTATTGCTGTTATTGATAACAAGGATGTTTTGGAAAGCTGAAAGAAGTAAGAGAAGCTGATTTTGATTTGCATATTATGCCCTGAGAAGTATCAGGAGAGCTGTTCATTCTGGACTTTATCTGTTACGTTTATACCATCTCTTTGATCTCTGTTATGGGGGAAGAAACCCTGTGCAAACAATAAATATATTGTTTACCCTTAAACCTAACTTTGGCTGTCATCACTGGGCTACAACTACACAGGCATACCAGACAACAGCATAAACAGAGTGACTTTAACTGTGCCCCCTCTCCTACGGCCTCCATACTGGGGTTGACGGGCGAGGGGTGACACTTATGAAGTGTCCAAAGCATGGTACAATTAAAACACAATAATAATCAGTAATTTCCCTATCAAAATCATAAACAATAACAATAAAAATCAAACACCTATAAAATAATAAATAGCATGCTTATTTTCCAAGCTCCTTTATGAAATCATTTCAAAGAGAATAGTCAAGTTGTTAACCATTTTTCGGAATGACAATTAAATTCTTCTCAAATTGGCAAAGATAAATTCCACAATCATGGGTCAAAGCAAGCAAAAGCTCTTTGAGTACAGGACAACTGGATTCAGCTAAGGATTGAAAGTACATGGTACTTTTCCAGAATGACTGAGCTAGATCTGAAAGCAGGTGGGGAGGATATTTTATCAGTGGAGGTTAAAAAAAAAAATACCAATAAGGTGTTTGATACTTGATGCTCTTGTATAGTGAGACCAACAGGGGAGCACTTGCACATGAAGATCCATATGATCTGATGATGGAAACAGACCCTACTGTTCCAGATTTCAACTTGGCTTTCCTTATCCCATGTCTAGGAAAATCCTTAATTGATATTCTCAGTGTTGCCAAAGGATCGTTCCCCTTTGGTTGTGCACCTTTAGGCACACCCATGCCCTTCTACTTTTTCATAGTACTCCTGCTGCTATAAGATGGTGTTATCAGGTGTGCAAGGTTTCTCCTTTCCTTTACCCATGACACTGGGAACACCAAAGGGACAAGACATCAAACAGCTGGTAAGTTACTTTCTCCCTTAGAAAAAAGAATTTATACAGAAGCAAACTGAGATAAAAAACTAACCTGAAGAATGTAGGGCTGGTACCTGTGGCTTGTTCTGAACCAAAGCCTGAACCATACAATATGGTTCCTTATCGTTCCTCCAGTTCAGTCCTTCACCACTGGGTAGTGCACCTCCTCCTGCAGCATGGAGACTGGGCATATCAAAATCGTGACATCACTGGATGTACAGTACACTGCTGGTCTCTCCCATCAGCCCCAGTGTGTCCAGTCTCCATACAGCAGGAGGACGTAGTGAGCCTAGGTGCTGGACTCACTAGAGGAACAGATAAGGAGCATTCCTTAGTGTAGTGTAGTTAGTCTTTAGGGGTTTCCCTTTGATTAGTCCTTTAATTTTAATTTCCTTGTCATTCATTGTATTTCTTTTGGGTAATATTACTTGAAAAAAATATATATATAGTGGAGTTGGGGGAATCGAACCTCTGGTGCTTCTTCTCCCCTCTCAGGATCGGCCCAGGTGTTGAGCTGCTCTCCCCTCCTAGTTGGAACGGAGGGGAGTTGTGCGGCGGCAGCAAAACTGGTCTGAGAGCCCCAATGATGTTTGGGAGCCTCGTGGCAGTCATCCGGCAGCTGGAAAGCCCTCTCCGCGCCTGCTGATCACACATTGCTGTGTGCAGCGGCGCGGATTGCAGGGTGGGCAATCAGAGGCGGCGGAGCAGGTAAACTATCCTGGGGACTTGATTAGGCCCGGTAGTGGGGAGCAGTCATTCACCAGAGCGCAGTCACGCCGGGAGGCTTCGGGGCCCAACGTAGAGTATGGCGAAGGGAGGCAAGCCCAGCCAGTTTTTCGCGGGGTCTGTTTCCCGTGCTTTTCAGGCCATGGGGAAACGGTGATTTTTCACTAGCCTTCCTAACGTGGAGAGATAGTGGTTACAGAGGAAATGAATGCCAGTGAAGTTATTTTAGTTTAATTTAAATTGAGTTTGTTTTATTTTGAGACAATTTGTTGGTGGTTGATTCTGGAGCCTTAAAGGCACCGCAGGGGGAAAAAAAAGAGGTTTAATTCTCATTTTGGAGGGGCATCCTTCATTTCTGAGGAATATTGAATATGGTTATTTTATAGCTAATGCCATCTCGGCTGCAGTGTTTGGTCTGTGGCACCTGCAGGGGCGCAGTCTCGGATGATGGGTTTTGCAGGGGCTGCGTGCTTGCTTCCACTACCATGGAGCAAGAGATCCAAGATAAAGTAGGTGAAGAGACTGTGTCCATCAGCAAGAGGAGATGGTGAGTCTCTGTTGGAAGGACTGGCCATGCCGCTTCTAGAATGCCAAGCAGGGTCAGCTAGTGCTGGAGCGCCGTTAGGACCTGGGGCGGCCCTTGGGAGTGTTTCTCCAGATTTTGTGCTCATAATGCATCAAGCGTATTGTTTGAGACAGCAGGGAACGGTCCCAGAGCCTTGGATGCTGGGAGCTCAAGGACAGCAGTCTAGCTCGGAAAACATTGGAGGCAACCTGGTGAGGCCTCTTAAGAGGGCTTGATCTCTCGATAGTCAGCCCTTGGAGTCGGATTGGCAGGATATGGAAGACGTAGATTTAGAACCCAAATCAGGAATAAAAGAACTTGAGGAAGGAGAGATACAGGAATTGGAGGATCAAGCGAGGATCATAAGAGTATTTTGCAAGGAAGAGCTTACTGCGCTCATTACGGAGTCCCTCCAGGCACTCAACCTCACATCTGTGCAGCCAGCGGACAAGGAGGGTTGAGAAGACCCTCTCATTCAAGCAGTGCGGCAAACTCAGGCGGTGTTTCCAGTTCACCGGGTGGTTGACCGGGATGATTCAAGATGAATGGGAGGTGCCGGAAGCGGGGTTACAAGGCATAAGAGCTATGAACAGACTCTACCCCTTAGCCAACAAGGAGAAGGAAAGATTCCGTTCTCCGCGTATAGATGCAGCGGTATCAGCAGTCACAAAAAAGACGACTATTCCGGTGGAAGGCAGTGCGGCCTTGAAAGATGCTCAAGACCGAAAGGTGGACGGTTTATTGAGACAAGCCTTTGAGGTTAATGCTGTCTCATTGCAGGCGTCTATTTGCAGAGCTTGGGTGGCGAGAGCTTGCCTCAAGTGGTCGCAGAGATTACAACAACCATCTCAGCAGGCACAGGAGCGTTTAATAGACGTGACATGGCTCGAATCAGGTGCGGTATATCTAGCAGAATTTCACTATGATTTGATTAGGTCGTTGGCGAATAGCATGGCTTCTTTGGTAGCTGTGTGCCGGTACCTGTGGTTAAGAAATTGGGCGGCGGATGTTTTTTCCAAGTCGCAGCTTAGTAAGTTTCCTTTTAAGCGGAAGTTATTGTTTGGTGAAGATCTGGATAAGTTGGTTAAGGACTTGGGAGAGTCCAAAGGCGGTAGGCTACCGGAAGATAAACCTAAGTAGGGGAGTTCCCTGCCGGCTTCACGAGGTCAGTTTCGAGACTTCAGGAGATTTCATACCTCTCGGCTGGGAGGTTTTTCGCGAGGAAGGTTTGCTTCACGAGCGCAAGGGTTTCGAGGTTTTCGAGGAGCGGGAAGGGGGTTCGCAGCTGCCTCCTCCTCGGCTGCCCGAAAACCACAATGAAGTGAGGCAGGCCCGGGTAGGACTTCAGCCGATTGGAGGGTGGCTTCAAGAGTTTCTTCCTGCCTGGGTCCAGATAACGTCCGACCAATGGGTCTTAGAGGTGATACGCAAGGATTATGCTCTCGAATTGGCTCATCCGGTACTAGATTCATTCGTTCTGTCTCCTTGCAAAGGGCAGCAAAGAATGCCTGCGATCCGGCAAACTTGGATCATCTCTTGCAGTTAGGAGCAGTTGTACCAGTACCCCAGGAATTGTACGGCGTCGGTTGTTACTCTATTTATTTCGTAGTACCAAAGAAGGATGGGTCCCTCTATCCTATTCTGGATCTCAAGGGAGTAAATTACAGTTTGCGAGTGTCTCACTTTCAGATGGAAATGCTGCGATCAGTAATAGTGGCGGTTCGGAAGGGGGAATTCTTGACATTTCTCGATTTTACCGAGGCGTACTTGCACATCCCGATCAGATCATCAGAAGTTCCTAAGGTTCACACTCCTGTGGGGGCATTTTCAGTTTCAGGATTGCCCTTCGGGTTGGCAACGGCGCCGTATACCTTCACCAAGGTTATGGTGGTGGTAGTGGCGACTCTGCGGAAAGAAGGAATCTTAGTTCACCCTTATCTCGACAATTGGCTGATTCGAGCAAAGTCGAGGGTCGAGAACGTTCAGGTTACCAGCAGGGTAGTAAAGTTCCTTCAGGGGCTCGGCTGGGTGGTCAATGCGTCCAAAAGCCGGTTAGTTCCATCTCAAGTTCTAGAGTACTTGGGAGTACGGTTCGACACCCAAGTGGGAGCAGTGTTTCTGCCGGAACGGCAAGCTCAGATCCTTCGACAGCTGGTACACCAGTTTGTGTTGACTCCGGCTCTATCAGCTTGGAGCTATCTTCGAGTGCTAGGGACAATGGCGGCGACTCTGGAGGTAGTACCATGGGCCAGAGTGCACATGCGTCCCTTGCAAAGGTCGTTACTTCGAAGCTGGTCCCACCAGAACGATTCTCTAAACAAGCGGCTTCCTTGCCCCTTGCAAGTCAGGCAGTCCCTTCAGTGGTGGCTCTCACCAGGAAATCTGGTGGCAGGCATGCCGTTGGAGCAGCCACAGTGGCTCCCGGTGTTGATGGATGCAAGTCTTGCAGGTTGGGGAGCTCATTGCGGGGATCTCTTCGTGCAAGGAGCTTGGAATGAGCAGGAGAGACAGTGGTCGATCAATCATCTGGAACTAAGGGCGTCCGAAGTGAAGGGTCAAGCAGTGCAAGTGTTGTCCGACAATTCTGCGACAGTAGCTTACCTCAACCGGCAAGGAAGCACAGGAAGCGCCGCCATGGAGGAGGAAGTGGAGACTCTGTTTGCGTGGGTGGAGCCCTGACTACAGGTGATCTCGGCAGCGCATATAGCAGGAACAGAGAATGTGATGGCGGATTTTCTCAGCAGAGTCCGAGTGGACGCCGGAGAATGGGAGCTTCATCCGGAAGTGTTTGCGCAGGTGGAGTCCACCGATTATGGATCTCATGGCAACTTTTCAGTCAGCCAAGGCGAATCACTTTTACAGCAGAAGATGGGAAAGGATGTCAGAGGGCATCGATGCCCTGATGCAACAATGGCCGATGGCCAGCCTTCTCTATGTGTTCCCCCCGTGGACGCTCATAGGGAGAGTGATTCAGCGCATCGAGGCGCATCGGGGGAGAGTAGTGTTAGTGGTGCCAGATTGGCCGAGACGTCCGTGGTATGCCAATCTGGTTCGGCTCCTCGACGGGAAGCCCTGGCGATTTCCCTTTTGACTCAGGGTCCTCTTCACATGCCCCTGATGGATCGATTCTCGCTTACGGCTTGGCCATTGAAAGGGCGAGGTTAAAGAAGAAAGGTTATTCTTGAGCAGTGATTGCAACCTTGCTTCGAGCCAGGAAGAGATCCACATCCCTAGTGTATGTGTGAATTTGGCGTATCTTTGAAGACTGGTGCTCTCAGCGGCAGATCCGCACTTCCACAGTTTCCGTTCCTACGGTTTAAATTTTTTTGCAGGACGGCTTTGATAAAGGCCTGGCAGCCAGCTCCTTGAGGGTCCAGCTGTCAGCCCTTTCATGTTATCGAGGAAAGGTCCAGGGGTCGACCTTGGGCACTCACGTCGAGGTGATGCGGTTTTTAAAGGCGGTGTTTCGGTTACGGTCTATGCGCAGAATGGTGGTTCCCTCGTTGGATCTCAACTTAGTACTTGGGGCGTTGACTAGGGAACCTTTCGAGCCTTTGCAGCAGGCATCGGTCAAAGATTTAACTTTAAAGACAGTGTTTTTGGTGGCTATTTGTTCAGCTCGCCGGATTTTGGAGTTGCAGGCTTTGTCTTGTCGACAGCCGTTCTTATCTTTTTCTAGAGAAAAGGTGGTGCTGCAGCCAGTACCTTCCTTTTTGCCCAAAATAGTTTCTCCTTTTCACATGAATCAAATGGTTTAGTTGCCAGTATTGGGCTATAGGGAGGAGAACACCTCAGACCATAGTCTGCGGTGGTTGGACATTAAAAGGGCAATGCGTCAATACTTGAAAGTTTCGGAAGTCTTCCGGAAGTTGGATCGTCTATTCGTTCTCTTTGGAGGCCCACGTAAAGGGGAAGCAGCGGCCAAAGCCTCGATAGCTAGATGGGTACGAGAAGCTATAGCGTCAGCATATATTTTGCAATGGCGTCAGGTGCCCGTGGGGTTACAGGTCACTCTACTAGAACGCAAGTAACTTCTTGGGCGGAGCATAGTTTGGTTCTGCCAGTAGAAATTTGCAGAGCGGCCACTTGGTCCTCTCTCCATACCTTCAGTAAGCACTATCGCCTGGATATTCAGGCAGCGAACAATGTCTGTTTTCGGGTCGGTGGTCTTGCGATCCGGGTAGACAGGTCCCTCCCAGTAATTACTGCTTTGCTACATCCCAGTGGTGAAGGACTGAACTGGAGGAACGATAAGGAAAAAGAAATTAGACTTACCTGCTAATTGTAGTTCCTTGAGGAACTCCAGTTCAGTCCTGATTCTCGCCCAAGAATGAGTAGGTCAGAAGGCAGTGTTGTCTGGGGGGGGGGGGGGAAGGTTCGTGCCGATGTCCATAAAATCCTTTTAAAGTTTCAGGATCACGGTGTTTTTTTATGGATTCGTTATCTTAGGTGATTCCTGAAGGGAAGAGGAAGTCAAAGATGCGGTTGTCCCTCTTATTTTAGTGGGGATGAAGTTAAGTTTAGTTCTTAAAAGTTTAAAATTAATGTTATAGCTACTTATTTGTTGCTCCTTTGAGTCTGCTTTGTCAACAGTTCACTAGGGCTGATGGGAGCGTTTTGTGTTGCGGTTACCCAACCATGGGAATGCGTCAAGAGGAGGATCCATAGCGGAGAGAGTTTGAGTATTTCGGAGGGTTTTACCACGGACAGTGGGAGAATGGGAGCTGAGTTATACGGCGTACCCTTCATTACCTGGAAAGACCAATTCTCTGCGAGGATGAGTATTTTGGATCCCAATGAATTAACAAGCAGCTGGGATTCTGGAATTCAGACCATAGCGATCCCTAAAGGGAACCTTACACCAAAAACATCCAAACATCCAAACACCAATCAGAACCTTGGTACACCATAACACTGACCAGAATGAAGAGAGACCTTAGAAAACACGAAAGAAGGTGGAGACATACCAAGTCCATCGAACTCAGGTCTGTGTACCTCAACCTCCTCTCAAAATACAAAGAAGGAGTAAACACAGCTAAGAGGATACACCATACCAACATTCTTAACAAAGCCATCAACAAACCACAGGAACGTTTTGCACTAGTAAAATCGTTAACCAAAACAGCCTTACCAGAACATCAAGATAGCCACATCCATCCACAAACGCTGGCAAATTACTACGCAAGCAAGCTGACTACCACCACTCCCACTCTCTATGTAGACACACCATGCCAAGGAACAGAGGTGGAGCATGAACTGACATGGAGCATTTTCCACAGCATCGATGAACAACAAACCATCAACATACTAACCTCCATAAATACCACCACCTCACCACTCGACCCCTGCCCAACTGCGTGGATCAAAGCAGCAAAAAAAGAGATCAACCAGCAAATATCCCACATTGTAAATCAGTCACTAAGTCAAGGAATAATGCCTGACCAACTAAAGCAATCTATAATAAGGCCAATCCTAAAGAACAACTCACTCAACAAGGAAGACCCGACCTCATACCGCCCCATCTCCAGCATTTCGTTCCTGGCAAAAATCATTGAAAAAGCAGTGCTCATACAACTTCAAGAACACCTTGATGACCGTGATACCCTAGACGAACAGCAATACGGGTTCAGACGAAACCATGGAGTTGAAACACTTTTGATAGCGCTAATAAACAACCTCCTCAAAGGCCTAAAAGACAGGAAGAAAATGTTTATACTCATTTTCATTGACATTTCTGCCGCCTTTGACACTGTACATCATGGGATCCTCCTTAACAAACACGAATCTATAGGAATTGTGGGAACCCCCCTCAAATGGTTCTCCTCCTACATAACGAACAGAAGGCCACAAGTACAATTCAATGGTGAAAAAGCTGAACCATTCTCTCAAACACAGGGCATACCTCAGGGTTCGGCCCTCTCAGCACTACTGTTCAACATTTACATGCAACCCCTCTGTGACATTTTCAAAAGGCATAACATCAACTACCACCTCTATGCAGATGATATTATGCTCTACACACAATTGGACGCCGCGGACCCTAAATATACACAGCTCGAAACCTGCCTGGACGAGATGTTAAGATGGCTACAGAAAAACAACATGACAATTAATCACAAGAAAACAGAAGTCATGTATGTATCCAGTAAACCGAACTTCAAGCCCCCCTCTGCAATCACCCTGTGCAACAACACGTACAACACGAAAAATGAAATCAAATATCTAGGAGTCACACTCGACTGCAACCTAAAAATGGAGACACACCTACGTAAAACAAACAAAGCCATCTTCCATAAACTGAGGGTGATACAACCTCTAAGGAAAATAATAGAACCCTGTGATTTTCGGTCAGTGGCACAAGCACTCATTATGCCACACCTAGACTACTGTAATGCCATCTTACAAGGTCTGCCTAAAAAATCACTAAATATCCTTCAGATGGCCCAAAATGTGACAGCCAGGATCATAATGGGAACAAGCATTGCTGAACACATTACCCCCATTTTAATCGAGCTACATTGGCTTCCAATTGCAGCTAGGATACAATACAAGATGTTAGTAACCACCTTCAAACTAATAAATAACTTATCCCCCTCATTCCTGTCCTCACTTATCAGCGCGCAACCTACAAATAGGGACAGAAGAACCACCAACTCGGGTACCCTGAAAGTCCCCACCAACATCACAGCTGTGAAAACAAGTACGTGTCGCAGAGCCTTCTCATTCTCTGCACCAACTATCTGGAATCAACTCCTTTTGAGCTGCGTTTAACCAAGGACCTTACCAAATTCAGGAAGGAGCTAAAAACTCACCTATTCAAATGTCACTACAATCAGCTAGGACACTCAAGTGCGATGGAGTTGTAGCAAAATAATCAGTTAATTATATGCTTTTGAAACCGCTATATGTATAAATATGTAAATATGTATATATAAATGTAAAAATGTGTAATCCATTCCCCAAGACACTAACCTTGTGTGCTGTGACCCACCCTCAGATCTATGTATTTACTATCCCCTCCCAAGTCTTGATTCGACAACCCCCAAAGATGAATCAAACCGCTGCTGATCGCTGGAAGTGGCGGTATATAAGTGTGTATTAAATAAAATAAAAATAAAATAAAATCTTTGACTGTGATATAGCTTTACTGGAAAAAGCGTAGTTTGGAAGTTGAACATTTTCTGAATGTTTGCGGAGGCTGGCTTATAGGGCCTTATAGCCCCATGCAAATTTTGGTCATCAGACCTTTTAAATATATTGAATAAAATGGAGGGTCTGTTAATTGAGTATGTGTTGCATCCTCACGACAGACGATCCGACAAAAAATAATTTGGGACTTAGTGCTCTGTCCGTTACATAATGAAGTATAGGCAAGACACCTTTTTGGGATAAGTTGTGGATGGGCCTTCTTTTGAGGAATATATTGGTGGCTGTCCTATTGGGTTTTGTGTATTTATTGTTACTTTGGATTACCTATTTATGAAAAAGCTAAAGTATTGGCATTAATTCTCTCAGGGATGGGCCTAGCCAGACAGCCAATTTTCTGTATGTCTGAGTGCAGAGCGAATCAGTGACTTTGGTTACTAAAACAGTGATTTATGAACTAAGTGTAACTGTAATCATAGGGCTACATAACTTGCTACCTCATAATTTTAATTTATTCTATATCTGCATTATTTTTCTATCAGTAATAAAGTCTAATCTTATATATAGACACAGGATTGGTTCCCTTTTTCTCTCATGTGGTTCATTTGCCAGTAGTCCCATAAAATGTTGAAAAAAGTGGGAAGTAGTGATACCCCTAGAACTATCGAGCAATAAATATTTATTATATACTTGCTATTGACCATATTCCCCACAGATTTTGGGGGCTTGTCCTGGACGGACAGTTCTGAATGAACCATGTTTCACAGAACTGGATTGAGCAATTCTGAATGAGCTAGCCCTGAGTTTTCCCCTTTAAGGCTGTTTGTTTTATGATGGCTCTATTTTTTATTTTATTTTATTTAACAGGTGTTTTATACCACTTTATCATTTCAATCAAAGTGGTTTACATTGTAACTTAAACTTGGTAATGTACATTAAACAGGGACATTGATAACTTGGAATTTCCTGAGGCAATGGAGGGTTAATTGACTTGTCCAAGGCCACAAGGAGTGCTAGTGGGATGAACCCTGGTCTCTTGGTTCCCAAGCCAGTGCTCTAACCATTAGGCTACTCCTCCTCCACTCCGGACAGCATTACTGATCGGGACAGTTTAGTTATGCAAAAGCTCACAGCTGTATGCTGGGACCAGGAACAGATTCCAGAGAATATTGCACAGATCAATAAATGCCTCAAATTGGACCCGCATGAGCTTTCAAGGACAGATAATATTTTTAGTGTGGTGCTTGATGGACTGCTGTGTCATAAAGGAAAATTAACTCAGTCTGATTGCTGAACACTCTTGTATGGTGCATATCATATTAACATAGTAAATGATAGCAGATAAAGACCAGTATGGTCCAACTAGTCTGCCCAGTATGGTGTCAAGAGTAGGTACACCTGCCGCTCTGTGCAGGCCCCCCTTTCCCATGTCTTTGTTTAGGGGTAATCCCACCACTCCATGTAGGACACCCCTATTTGTTAAGGAATTAGATGGTTCAGATTATTTTGATATTTTCTTGTTGCTGTAAAGGGATCCACTGTGTCTGTCCTATGCCCTTTTGAACTCCGTCACCGTATTTGCCCCCACCACTTCCATCGGGAGCGCATTCCAAGCACCCACCACCCTTTCAGTGAAAAATATCTTTAAGAATAAATCACTGGAGGCTCTATAGCAGTGGTTCCCAACTCCAGTCCTGGAGGGCCAAACACCATTCAGGTTTTCAGGCTGTCCCTAATGAATATGCATGAGAAATATTTGGATACAATGGGGGCAGTGCATGCAAATGCATCTCATGCATATTTATTAGGGACAGCCTGAAAACCTGAATGGTGTTTGGCCCTCCAGGACTGGAGTTGGGAACCTCTGCTCTACAGCATGCTCGAGACAGAGTTGATTCGTGCGCTGCTGATTTGAGGGAGTCCCACATTCAGATACAGTCTATTACTGCTATGCTGAGAAAACTTGAACAGGAAAATGCTGATTTACAATGGAAGATGGCTGATAAAGAAGCCCAGTCACGTGAGCAGGAGGGGAAATAAGCCCCCCCTCCCTCCAGCTGCCCATGACTGGCAGTGTGAAAAGTGCCAGGATTTATTAGAATGGCTTGCTGTTTTAGATGAGAAGTAAAAGAATCTATAAGAGAGCGTCAAGTCGCGCAAACCTATAGATTTGAATTGACAGAGGAAAATACTAGGCTCCAAGAAGAAAAGGCTCAGTATGAATTGAAAGAAAGAGCTTTGCTTAGTCATTTGAAAGCCTCTGAAAATGCATTAGCTATTGAGAGAGGGAAAAACTCCTCCCTTCGAGCTGATCAACGTAAATATAAACAGGCACTAATCAAGTTGAAAAAGGACTGGTCCCAGTTACAGAGTGGGCTTAAATTTACCAAAAGGTCAACTCATGCTTCCCAGTCTTTGATCTGTTTGCCCAAGCTCAGGTATTTCTGACACCATCAGGCTTAGAAACAACACTCTATAGGAAACCAGTCCAGCGCAATACCTTACTTAGGTATGATAGTTTTCACCCACGAGCGCTCAAACGTGGATTACCATTTGGACAATTTATGCGTCTTCGTCGCAATTGTTCTACGATAAAAGAATTCAAAATACACGCAACTGATTTGAAAAATTGGCTTTTTCAAAGAGGTTATCCTTTTGATGTCATTTCTAAAGCATACAAAAGAGCCAGACATCTTCATCGTGAATGGCTCCTTCAACCAGCTCCTGCCATATTGGAGGAGGATATGATAACGGGCATTTTACCTTATACGAGTAATATGAAACAAGTGGGACAACTACTACATCAATTCTGGCCAATATTAGTGCTCCATTCTTGTTTTTATAATAAGATTCTCCGTATTGCCTTTTCAAGGAAGGTGAATTTAAGAGATTTAATTATGAAGACCACACATGTATCAGATCGCCCTGTATATACACATGACATCAATGGACATTATCCTTGCAACCAATGTAAATATTGCAATTTAACAATATCAGGAGAAACCTGGACAGATAAGCATACTTTGAAGACATATTCTTTGCGTGGCTATACAGACTGTTCTTCTACTTTTATTGTCTATTTGATAATTTGTCCCTGTGAAAAATATTATATAGGATGAACGATTCGTCCTGTAAAATTGAGACTATCTGAACATGCTTCGCGTTTGAGATCAAAATGTCTTTCTGCTCCTATGGTAGAACACTGTTTGCAACATCAACATGTGTGAATCTTTACGCTGGCGTATTATAGATGTTGAACCCCTAGATCCTAGAGGAGGCGATCGAGAACAGCGATTACAACTTAGAGAACAAAAATGGATTTTTTGTTTAAACACCGTTAATCCTGATGGCCTCAACATGCAAATAGACTGGTATACTATTATCTAAAAGTAGCTAACCCTGTAAGGTGTTCTCTTGTCAGTGAGATCTTCCTTACTGTTTGGATTGGCTACATAAGCTCACATGATGGCTGCTGGACTGCTGAATGTTTGTGGAACGGTGACGTCAGACGCCGAAGTATAAGAGGAGTCCACCCGATATCTATTTGAAAAGCGGCTCTAAATCTTAGAGCAGAATTCAAGTTGCGTTGCCAGTGATGAGATGACCTGAGGAAGGGTTATATTTCTACATGATAAACCCGAAACATGTAACACGTCGTCAACCTGATGATATCTGGCATTCTATCTGCTTCTTCGAAATTCTTTATGAGCTAAGTACAATCAAACCTCTATTGTTTGAACAAAAATTTAAAAAAGGAGCAGTCGCGGTGGTCAGCGGTTGTTAAATTTTCCCGCTTACTTTGACGACTATCTCCGACAAAAAGAAATTTTATGAACAGGTTCCTATTTAATCAGAATCTCATATTTGTGATGGTTATCTTTTGATTCTGTTTGGTTTTAATAACTGGTATATACGCTGGGCATTTGAAGGTCCATGTTGGCAGTTTATTTGAGCAATGGCCCAAAATGTCAAGACTGACCTTGCCACTGTGGAGGAACTGAAAAAACATTTTGGTTTATACCCTGATACTGCTAGTGCCAAACAAGCAGCCTATGTTATGACTTGTGAAAGGGATGAATCACCTAGAGAGTATGCTTACCGGCTTAGGCAGACCTTCTTTCAAAGTGATCTACCCTGGGAGGTGATAGAACATCATCGGGAATTTTGTGATCTGTTTTATCAGTGTCTACCCTCCTCCACAAAGACCCATTTGTACGAGAGACGCCATGAGCCCCTCTCTTACTTGATAGAGCAGGCTGAAGGAATTTATGCAGCTTTTGCCAAATCTTATGCTAATAGCAGCAGCAAGGTAAAGGCTTCTAGCTTGCTTAAGGAACCAAAGCAGAGTGTCAGCACTGTTAAATCTACTCTTACTTTAGAGAGTAACACTCCTTCTGTTCCAAAGGTTCCTTCCAGGCCACCAGAGAGTGATCAGACATCTGGGCCTAAGTAGAGTTCTGACAGCATTACCCTTGGCAGAAAATGAACTAGAGGAGGAAGCCTAGTGGCGACACGACTCAGCGTGTAGAAAAGAAACTAGATGCCACCTTTACTGCCGCCCTGACTGCAACCTTCTCCAATCTCCAAAGGAAGGTTCCCCCTGAGAAGGAACCATAAAAGGCACCGGTAAAGTCTGCTGGGCCTGGGAGCAGTCCTGGGCTTAGCAAGTCAAAGGTGGAAAAGGCTAAAACCCCTTCCCCTTCTGATGACAGTGAATGATTAACTGGATTTGTTTCTGTTCCACAGGTACAGCCAGCTCAGACATCCAGGCCGGCCAGAGAGATCATGCCCTCAGTATATAGTGACAGTTCCCCAGTGGATAGTGGAGTTCCAGCCTTCAACTCCATCAGGAAGCACAAGTACTTTCTTGGTAAATTTAAACCAGAAGGACAGAGGTATACAATGCCAGTTAAAATCCAACAGGTGTTTCCCTGTGAAGGCCTAATAGATTCAGCCTCTGAAGTTACCCTGATTACCTTGAGTCTCTTTAACAAGCTCACTGCTTCCTTGAAGGGACAGGATACCCTATGAAAAACACCGCTGATTGATCACTCATAGCTTATGGTGAACAGTCCATAGAGACCATAGGCCAAGTCTGGCTTACCCTCGAAATTGGAAAGGTTCAGGTGAAACATCCTGTGATTATTACTAAGTGCCCTGGGAAGGAACTTTTGATTGGCAATGAGCTCCTGAAAAGGTTGCACCCCTTATGGGATTATGTCCAAGAAGTGATCTGGATACAGGTCACCCATCCTATACCTTATGCAAGAGTGAAATGTGACAAGAGTCAGTGGTCTTGTTCTGTGGAACGGAAGGACAATTCTATCAAGATTAATTTCCAGATATCAGGAGACCCTCAAATCCTAGAGCTCAAGTATGAAGGGGCTGGGAATGAGGGCCAAAGAAATTGTGATGCAATTGAAAAGGGCTCAATAGTCAACATTACTGTCTGCAGATATTCCTGAAGGGTTCCACAGTCCAGACGGATCAGGCCAGGGAGACTCTGGAAGCTAACAAGGTAAGAACCCCTCCTGCTTCTGACCCCTATCAAGGCCACCCTAGGAAACTAGCAGTAATCTTATCGGCAAAGAAAGGTCCATTCATTCATGTGCGGGTGGACACCCACCAGAAGGAAAGAGCCTACCTGTTACCGCACTGTGATTATTCACTCATCAGTGAAACCCTCTTCCATCACCTTAATCACCAGGCCACCCTTGATTGGGTTAGGAGAACCTCAACCTCCTTGCAGGTGCCTGGTGAGAGCCCCAAGACATGGGTGGGAGTCTGCAATCTTTCCTTGCAAGTTGAGGGTAAATCTTTCAAACACACCTTTTATAACATGAGAGGGCTTAAGTTGCCCCTCTATATAGGCTCAGATTGCCTTTTTAGAATCGGAGCTTATGTGGATTTAGTGAATAACAATCTCTGGAGTAGGATGCAGGACGAGCCAGTGGAGTGGCCTGGTACCCATCCATCAATGACAGTTGGACAGACCATCCCTCAGGTTTGCGAAGTGGTGAGTACGGAGGATGTCCAAATACCAGGGAAGGTACACAATTGTCCCGTCAAGGTCCATGTAACCCGGGGGCAATCTCAGACGCTCTGGTCTTCTTCAACCCTAACTCGCATTTTTAGGAGCTGGGCCTGATTACCTCCCCATCCCCTATATGGAGGCCACAGCACCAATGTTGCATCTGTTGGCCACCAACGCAAGACCAGGACCCATTAGCATTACTAAAGGGGAATCCTTGGGAATATGGTAGGAGAATCATTCCCAAGCATAGAACTGACTCTCCAGATTATTGGAAAGGCCCCAGATTCCTGGGTTCTCTGTGAAGGAGGGGGACCCCCGAGTGTGTAAGAACCTTACTTCGAGGCCACCTTACCCTACAGTTTATCTGGCCTTATAGTGCTGTATCAACCCAGGTGCACCTACAGCAGGACCATTTGATCTGGTCAAGGAAACTGATGAGCCTCACAGTTCCCGCATCCACCAGGGGGAGGGGCTCCAGGTAGTCCAAGATATCAAAGCCACCTCTTTCCAACAGGAGATAGAGGAGATGATCAAAATTCCCCCAAATCAACCCTTTCTAGGGTTTGAATGGATGGTTAAGGAAAAGCTTGCTGAAGCAGACACCTGTTCTGATTAGTCAGAAAAGCCTCAGCTTAAGGAAATGCTGTATAATCACAAGGACCTTTTTGCCATTGACACCTATGACTGGTCTTACGGACCTACATGTCACCTGCATAGCTACTGATCCAAACAGTATAAAATTCCCCTGGCCTCCTATGAATCTGTCCAGGAATCATTAATTCCCTAGAAAGGAAATGAATTATATGCCAATTCATTAGCACATATAATGCCCCAGTGTGGCCTGTCATCATGAGAGATTTAAGCTGGCGCTTAACCCTGGGCTACCGCCAACTTAACAAGAAAGTACCCCTGTCCAGATGGCCCATAGCACACCTGGAACAAAAACTTAGCCACCATCAAAGGTGCAAACTACTTCACCAGCCTGGACTTCGCCTCAGAATTTTGGACTGTTTTTGTCCATCCTGAGGATCAACATAAGCTGGCCTTCGCCTTTGGCAATACATCTCGAATCGGACACCCTTCGGGTATATGAATGCACCAGCATTTCCCGCATAAGACCCTGCCGATGCTAAGGCTAGAGGCACCCTTGTGTATGTAGTTGATATCTTAGTGAAGAGCACTGCCTTTTCTGACCACTTGAAGGAAATAGAGCATGTCTTCCAACGATTAAAAGCTGCAGGAGGGAAGCTGTCCTTGTCAAAGGGTCAATGGTGCCAAAAATTCCTCAATTATTTGGGATATGTTCTGCTGATGGGTTGCAGCCTCAAAAGAAAAGAAATGTAGCCCTGCAACAACTTAAATGCCCAACCAATTTAAGTGTGCTTCGCTCCTTCTTGGGCATCTGTAATTATTCCTACCAGTTTGTGGACCAATATATAAAGATTTTCTGGCCCCTGGTCAAACTCCTCAAAAAGGATGCACCTTGGGTATAGGGACCTGAACAAGAGGCTGCCTTAGGGGAGCTGAAAGCTGCCCTGAGTCAAGCTCCCTGCTTCGCTTACCCAGAAAGTGGCAAGGAATTCTTTGTGGGACTAGGTTTCACCAACCACTCTATGAGTGCTGTCTTGTATCAAACACATGACACAGTCAGGGAAATTATTGCTTATGCCAGCAAGGCTTTCATGGAAGTGGAGAAGAAATACTCAGACTGGGAAAAAGTCCTTGTTGTCCACTGTCTGGGCCCTCTAGCACTTCTGTAGTTACATCCAAGGTGAGAGGTTAGTTGTAGAAACCAATCACCAACCCATCAGTTTTCTAGGCAGTGAATGGATAAAATCTGGACAAATTTCCAACAGCTGCATCATCTCTTGGACTTTAGCCCTTCGGGGATGGCTCTGGAGCCGAAGTATACTCAGAACCGCAGAAATGATGCAGCTCAGGGCCTGGCAGAGCTGCATGACTGCACTGCCAGTGTGCCACTGGCAGACAGTTCTGACCCCAAGAGGGAGTCAATCGCACCTGAGCCAACTTGTCGTCAATTTTATGATGAGAACATCTATAGGGACTTCCCCAAAGTATATGTGGACGGTTGCACTTACCGTCGAGAGCCTGACCATTCCTGGTTGCAGGAATAGAAGTGGTCTGGGATCAGAACCATCCCTGTGGACCCTTAAAGTATCATTTGGGGTCCAAACCAAATCAATATGCTGAGTTAGCTGCAGCCTTGGCAGCTCTCCAATCTGCTGCCCAGAGAGGGGTCTGCACTGTAATATGTACCTGCCTAGTTGGAAAACAAACAATATGCTGAATTCCAAAGGGAAACCTGTCCAACACAAGGAACTAACCCTGGCCTTAGACCGGATAGCGCATGAAAATGACATGACATCTACTGGAAGAAGGTAAAAAGCCATGCCCGTGTTAACAATCTTGACAAGACTGGAAATTATCTGACTGACCAGCTTGCCAAGGAAGGTGCCATTTTTTGAGACCTTTGGCAATTGGAGGCTCTCTGGGACAAGCTGACAGTGTCTGTCAAAGCAGTCACCCGGCAAACAAGCTAAACAGTTAGCCACCCCTTCTCCTGGTCCGTGCACACCAATCTCTCGCCCACTATTGCATTCAATTCCCTTGGATATCTGATTCCCAAGTGCATGACACCACACTTCTTCACATTAAATCAACTGCCAAGCATTAGACCATTCTTCCAGCTTTTGTAGATCTTTCCTCATGTTATTCACTCCCTCAGGGGAGTCCACTCTGTGGCAAATTTTCATGTCATCTGCAAAAAGACAAACTTTTCCATTCAGTCCTTAGCAAAATTACTCACAAATACATTGAACAGTACTGGTCCCAGGACCGAACCCTAGGGCACACCGCTAATCACCTTTCTTTCATCTGAGTGAATTCTGTTTACTATCACCTTCTATCATCTGTCAGTCAACCAATTTCCGATCCAGTTCACCACCTTGGTACCCATCCCCAAGCTGTTTAGTTTATTGATAAGCCTCCTATGAGGAACAGTATCAAAGGCTTTGCTGAAATCTAGGTAGATCTCATCCATTGCATGCCCTTGATCTAGTTCTCTGGTCACCCAGTCAAAGAACTCAATCAGATTTGTTTGGCAAGATCATTCTTTGGTAAAACCATGTTGCCTCGGATCATGCAACCTATTGGTTTTGAGAAAAGTAGACTATTCACTCTTTCTGGAGTGCCTCCATTACTTTTCTCACTACCGAGGTAAGGCTTACTGGCCTGTAGTTTGTCACTTCTTCCCTATTGCCACTTTTGTGAAGAGGTACCACATCAGCCCTTCTCCTGTCTCCAAGAATCTATTAAAAACATCCTTTAACGGCCCTGCAAGAACCTCTCTGAGCTCTTTCAGTATCCTGGAATGTATCCCATCCGGTCCCATGACTTTGTCCACTTTCAGTTTTGCAAGCTGTTCTAACACATCATCTTCAGTGAATGGTGTGGTATGGACTCCATTCCCATTTGTATATTTGTCAATCACAGGTGGTCCTTCTCCAGGATTTTCTTTAGTAAAAACAGAGCAGAAGTATTTGTTTAGCATTTTTGCTTTTTCAATGTCACGTTCCACAAATCCGTTCCCAGCACTTTTGAGTCCTGCAATTCCACTCTGATCTTTCTACTCTCCCGAATATACCTGAAAAAAGGTTTTTCACCACACTTCACATCATTAGCCATCTTTTCCTCTGCCTTTGATTTTGCTGTCCTTATTTCTCTTTTTGTCTCTTAGCTTTATCCTGTATTCTTTTCTGTTCCCCTGTTTGTGAATTTCTGAATTTTGTGAAAGCTGTGTTTTTGTCTTTATTTGTGCAGCCATTCCTTTAGAAAACCAATAGGTTTCCTTTTCCTCTTGTTTTATTTACTTTCCTTAGATATGTATCTGTTGCCCCTTTATTGCCTCCTTTAGTTTAGTCCCTGAAATTCCACTTCCTTTATCCCCTCCCACCCTGCCAACTCCTCCAGGCACTTGGCCATTTTACTAAAGTCAGTGTTTTTAAAGTCTAGGACTTTGAGCTTGCTGTGATTGAACTCCACCGTGGCTTTTATCTCAAACCACACCGTGTGATGATCGCTGCTGCTCACATGGGCACCCAACCATATTTTCGACATGCTATCTCCGTTAGTGAGTACTAAATCCAGCATCAAGCTTTCCCTGGTCGGTTCCATCACCATTTGTCTAAGTAATGCATCTTGGAAGGCATCCACAATTTTTTTACTTTCCAGATTTGCAGAAAGAATACTCTAATCCACATCGGGTAGAATAAGTCACCCAATATGATCACTTCCCCGTTCATGGCTATCTTTGCAATATCAATAATCAATTCACTATCCATTTCTTTGGTTTGAGTTGGAGGCCTGTAGACTACACCAGTATCAATAACAGTGCCATCTCCTCTTTCCAACACAAGCCACAGCACTTCTTCTTTTCCCCAAGTCCCCTTCATTTCAGCAGCTTTACTATTGCTTTGACATATATCACTGCTCCTCCTCCTTTTCTACCCTCTCTATCTCTTCTAAATAGATTATAGCCAGCTATGGCTCTATCCCATTCATGTGACTCGTTAAACCACGTTTCTGTAATGGCCACAATGTCCAAGTCCATTTCCACCATTAGGGTTCCTAGGTCAGGAACTTTGTTGGCTAGGCTGCCAGCATTTGTGCTCATTGCTTTCCAGCATTTGTTGACTGGCTTGCCTGGATTTTGTTTTACATGCCTCTTCCCACTTGGGATTTATGTGTGGGTTAATATTGTGGCTGTTTCCAATGTTGTTATGTTTTTGCTGGGAGTGACGTCCTGAACTTTTTCTTTTCCATCCGTAACCCCATTTATCTAGTTTAAATACCTTTCCACATAATGTCTGAATTTTTCACTTAGATCCTTTCCCCTGCAACAGAGAGATGTAGTCCATTAACACAGTATAGCCTCTTGTGGTTCCATCTATTTCCCCAGTCGCCTATATATCTAAAACCTTGTTTGCATCAGGTTTGGAGCCATGTATTAAAATTGATTATGCGATGCAGCCTTTCTGTCCTCTTACCAAGAACAGGTAGAACTTCTGAGAATGCTATAGTGTTAGAAATGGGTTTGAGTTTCTCTCTCGGAATCTGGAAGTCCCTATGAACTGTAGAGGCACTGTTTCTAGCTAGGTCATTTGTACCCAAGTGGATGATAACTTCCATTTTGGAGTGCTCACTTTCTGTACTAAATATGCCAGCAATTTGCTTCATATTCCTACTGGCTAAGAGTCACTGTGATAGGAGCACTCATTTGAGCCTCCCAACCTGACTAACAATAATCTCAGATTCAATGTGAATAATATTGCAGCTTGTCGTGCTGTGAGGGCTTGTGTGCATCAGTGATGCTGAGAGCTAAACTATCGGTAGTTTAACTACTGGCAGGGTCTCCCAAGATGGACAGGTCTCAGCTGAGATGCCAGACCAAGACAAACCACCCATCTGGGCAGCAGCAGAATGGGATAGTGTTGACGGTGGAGGATCACATTTCTGTGACAACGGCAACAACACCAAACTTAAACTGTGCGGAAGAAAGGCCCGGCAATCTACTTCTGTATCTTGCCATGAAAACCCAATGGATAGTTACAACAAAACAAATTGTGCGGTAGTGCTGGAAGATGAGACCCCAAGGTTGGAAGGCACTCAACTAGTTACTGGGGAAGAGCTGAAGACTTTTCAGAGTAAAGCCAACATTTATGATATGGTTGGATCAAAGCCCTCGGGACGTCTGACTGCTGATGTAGCTGCGCATGAAATGAGTCAGAAGCTGTAAAGATGTCTTACACACTGGAACATGGAACGTACGAAGCATGAACCAAGGGAAGTTGGAGGTGGTCAAGAATGAAATGGAACGTGTACAACTTGATCTGTTGGGTGTCAGCGAACTGAAATGGACTGGCATCGGGCACTTTGCATCAGATGATCACATGGTCTACTATGCTGGAAATGAAAGACAAAGAAGAAATGGTGTTGCATTTATAATAAAGAAGAAACTTGCAAGAACTGTAATGAAATACAATGCAGTCAGTGAACGCTTAATCTCTATTCGTCTACGAGGAATGCCTATCAACACAACTATAATTCAAGTATATGCCCCAACAACAGCTGCAGAAGAGAATGAAATTGAAGAGTTCTATGAACAAGTACAAGCTGAAATTGACAGAACATGCAAACAGGATATCCTGATAGTCATGGGTGATTGGAACGCAAAGGTTGGCAACAAAGAAGACAAAGTAGTTGGAAAATATGGACGGCAACAGAAATGAAGCTGGAGAAAGACTGATAGAATTCTGCAAGACCAACGATCTATTCATCTCAAACACCTTCTTCCAGCAACACAAGCGGCGACTGTACACATGGACTTCACCCAATGGATTGTATAAAAATCAAATTGACTACATCTGTGGAAGTCAACGATGGAAAAGCTCTATAACATCAACAAAGACAAAACCTGGAGCTGACTGTGGTACAGATCATCAACTACTAGTATGCAAACTCAAACTAAAGCTGAAAAAGAGCAAACCACTCATGAATGCAGCAAAATATGACCTTGAGAATATACCACTGGAATTTAAAGACTGCCTGCAAAATCGATTTGCTGCTTTAGATACAAATGATAGAGTTCCAGAAGAGTTATGGAATGACATCAAGAAGGTTGTGTTGGAAGAAAGCGAGAAGTCTCTACAAAAGGTAAAAAAGAAAAAACGGCCAAAATGGATGACGGAAGAAACTCTGAAAATTGCCCAGAAACGCAAAGAAGCTAAAGCCAGAGGAGAAAGAAAGACAATCACAGAACTCAACAGAGATTTCCAACGTGCAGCAAGACAGGACAAGGAAAAGTACTACAATGACGCATGCAAGGAAATAGAAGCAGAAACTATTAGAGGAAGAACAAGATCAGCTTTCCTAAAGCTACGAGAGTTAAAGAAAAAGTTCTAGCCTCGAATTGGAATGTTACAAGATGCTCAAGGTTCTATGTTGAATGATGCTGAGAAGATCAAGAAAAGATGGAAGGAATATACAGAGTTTTTATATGATAAAGATCAAGTGGACCAACAGCCGTTTCAACCTGTACCTTATGATCTGGAACCATTGGTGATGAAAGAAGAAGTTGAAGCAGCATTGAAAGCCTTATCAAAGAACAAAGCACCAGGCATTGATTGCATTCCCATAGAAGTATTACAGCAATCTGATGCAGCTGTTACTGTACTTACAAGGCTCTGCCAAGAAATATGGAAGACAGCATCATGGCCAACTGACTGGAAAAGATCTGTGTTTATACCAATACTAAAGAAAGGTGATCCAACTGACTGTGGAAATTATCGCACAATCGCTCTGATCCCACATGCCAGCAAGATTCTACTGAAGATTATTCAAAAGAGACTACAATCATACCTGGAACAAGAACTACCTGAAGTGCAAGCAGGGTTCAGAAAAGGGCGAGGAACGAGAGACATCATTGCGGATGTGAGATGGATCCTTGAAAAGACTAAAGAATACCAAAAGGATATCTATTTGTGCTTTATCGACTATAGCAAAGCTTTTGACTGTGTAAACCATGAGAAACTCTGGGCCACATTAAGAAGCATGGGTATACCAGAACACCTGATCGTTCTCTTGCACAATCTGTACATTGATCAAGAAGCAACAGTTCGAACGGAACAAGGAGAAACAAAATGGTTTAAAATAAGCAAAGGTGTAAGACAAAGCTGCATACTTTCCCCCTTCCTGTTTAATTTATATGCAGAACAAATTATCAGAGAAGCAGGATTGTATGAAGACAACAAAGGTGTGAAGATTGGTGGAAGACTCATCAACAACCTTCGCTATGCTGATGATACCACATTACTGGCGGAAAGTGAAGATGATCTGAAACATTTGCTTCTCACAATCAAAGAACATAGTCTCAAAATGGGCCTGCACCTTAATGTAAAGAAGACAAAGATCATGACAACTGGCATAATCAACAGGTTCATCGTCGAAGGAGAAGAAATTGAAATTGTGAATAACTTTAACCTACTTGGATCAACTATCAATAAAGAAGCAACAAGCAGTCAAGAAATCAGACGACGCATTGCTCTTGGCAGAATGGCTATGAAATACCTAGATAAGATTCTCAAGAGCAGAGATGTCTCTCTCCATACAAAGATTCAACTTGTTCAAGCCATGGTATTTTCAATAACATCATATGGATGTGAAAGCTGGACAGTGAAAAAGATAGGAAGAAAATTGATGCCTTTGAATTATGGTGCTGGCGGCGAATACTGTGTATACCATGGACTGCCCGAAGAACAAACCAGTCTGTACTAGAGGAGATCAAACCTAAGCTTTCTTTAGAAGCTCAGATGACAAGACTTCGACTTTCATACTTTGGACACATCATGCGGAGAGAGAGATCATTAGAGAAAGACATCATGCTTGGCAAGATAGAAGGTCAACGCAAAAGAGGAAGGCCAGCAACACTGTTCCCTCTAAGCTGTGCGCGTGTGCGCGCGCACATTCCTCGCCGAGCGAGCGCACATACTTTACAACAGAGCGCACAAACATTACGGCTCTGATTCTGATAGAAAACAACAGAGACGTCTTAAAATTTAAAAGTTATGATTGTAATTACTAGAAATTTCCAGCTTCATTTAGTAATCGTCTATTTTCATTTAATTTGATTAAAATCAATGTGGTGTACATACTGTACTCTGACGTGTAGTCAAATTTTAAAGTATATAACTCCGAGTGTCGTTATGTAGCGCACAAAAATTTAACCTTCCTTCAAAAGCTGCACACAGATGATATTTTATGAGCACACAGCCTACAGAAAATTAGAGGGAACATTGGCCAGCAATGAGATGGATCGATACAATAACAGCAGCTACGGGTACCAGTCTGTCAACAATGAGCCGCCTGACTGAAGACCGAACACAATTTAGGATAGCTATCCAGAGGGTCGCCATGAGTCGACTCCGACTCGACGGCACTTAACAACAACAACAATAACTATTCAACGAAATACGCGGCTTTGCTCTTTGAGCACAGGATTCAAACACCGATTGTAAGGACAACCCCAGGCTCACAGCACCAGGCAGAACACACAGTTAAACCAACAGATCTGCACTAAAGGTGAGTCCATGGCCCTCCAATTGCAATCAAGGCCGCATAAGATGAACCGATTCAGCACAGCAGTTGCTGCAGTGCAGGTAAGTCATAGACAGCACCAAAATGCACACCCACTACAACAAACTCATACCTTACCTCCTCCTGACACTGATCCTAGTGCACCTAGTGAACTGCACAGGAACCAGGTCGCAAACAGCGCCAGCTCCTCTACCACCTCTACAGTCAGCTGCTACCCTGATTCACCAATGCCCCAACCTCACAGCACGCAGAGCACACAACCTAATTCAGTTACCGCACATACCACACACATCAAGCCCATCATTGTCTCCTCAATCAAATGTGCACTAATCAATGCAAGGTCAATCAGAAACAAACCAAACACCATCTATGACAACATACAAACCCATACAATGGACATCGTATGCATCACAGAAACCTGGCTAATGAACATGGACCAAGTCATCCTTAACCAAATAACCTCACCTGAATACGCAGCATTCAACTGTCCTAGAATGCACAAAAGAGGAGGGGAAGTACTAATACTGGCTAGAAACGACTACAGATTCAAGATCACTTCATCTATCGACACGACAGAGATCAATGCAATCACCATCTCCAACAAATACCTGAGCATATGCCTCACATACAGACCACCAAATGCCAAATCCAAAGAACTTTCCACTATCCTGGAGGCAATCTGCACACATAGCACCCAGCATAAACCACTCATCGCTCTAGGAGACTGTAACCTGTGCTCCACACCCATCAAAGAGGCTAAAGCATTCCTCAAGGCAATGGATGCCCTCCAATACACCCAATTAGTGAATGCACCCACGCATCAACATGGAACAAATCCGGATCTCATCTTCATACCAAAGCAAAACTCCAGTCAGGAACTGAACCAAACCAAAAAGCCGATTAGATAATGTGGAGGAAATGCAAGATGTTAACACACCAAGGAACTAAAAGAAAGAGCGAGAACTGCACTCTTTATAACACCAAATTATAACTCATGTTTATTTTGTTGTTATAAACTGCGTAATGGTTCTTGCTTTTTCTTTTTGAACATATATTTTGCATCCACAGAACTCCCTCCTTCAACAATGGGTGCAGAGCAGAACTAGAACATTCACCCACAGAACTCAATATTTAAAAAAAAAAAATCCGATTCCAATCATCTCACTATCAAACATTCTCCAGTACAAGGCATATTGTGAACTAATACAAAACACTACAACAAAGTCATTGAGGATCTGTAGAGCAAACCTACCATACTATACCATACCAGCTCAACTTCCAAAACTCACATAAGGAGCCTACCCCAAAAAAAGCATTTAACTGTAAATACTGCAGCGGGCCCTGGAACATCCAAACACCTATTTGAAAAGCTGAAACAATCCAGATTACTATAGTACAGATCCCTATGTACAAACCCCATGTTAACAGAACACCTGACCCTCAACAAAGTACAGAATAAAAGACCATAACCTAATAATAAACATATGTAGATAAAAATTAAACTGCAACGCCAAAAAAATCAGATTCTGCATACAATGCAATGCCAGAGAAATAGAAAGAGATGCATTTCCCTGTACTTTATAAAATATAAAGATAGTACCAAGACTGTTCATTAAACTGAAAATAAAATTCTCTTCTACCTTTGTTGTCTGACCATTTTATTCTTGATCATGCTGGTCCCAATCTGAGGTTTCTGCTTTGCTCCACCCCCACTGTCTACTTCCTCCCAGGGGTGATATGAGGATGATGCAGGGCCATGTGCGGAGATTCACTGCAGCATTGTTTGCATAAATTTAGTATACTTTATTGTGCTGACCAGATTTAGTTGTAAATAGTTATAATACGGATGTAGTTCAGAGCGTTCGTGGATCCACAACCAGACCTGTGGCACACAAACAGCTCCGTTGTATATAGTTTCCCCTGTTAACCCAAGTTATAATGCCTGTTCTCTGTAATGTGCATTGCATGTTCCGCCTCTTTGTACAAGTGTTGTTACCTGTAAACTGCGCTGATTTTAAAGTGCGCGGTATTGAAACAATTTAAAATAAAATAATAAATAAATAAAATTTTAAAATGTATATGCCACCAAACATATACATGCAATTTAGTAAAACAGATGTTCCAATAAAACAAGCATAATAAAACATTAAAGTTGATTAATGAAAAGCCACGTACACAGCATCCCCCCCAATCACCATGACTAATCTGCACATCAGATTTATTTCGCTATGACCAGATTATTGATGAGGAGGGAAGACATAAAATGAGAAACTAATCCTGGTAGCCATGAACTCAAACACTGGATTGGATTGTGCTAGAGCTGGAAAAGTCCGGAATTCAGCAGCGGTGAAGCTATCAGGCTACTAAACAAAAATAAACTGAGGCGTTCCCTTAAAATGTGAAATTTCCTTGAATCTGACCTAACAAAATATTTTAAATTTCAGTCTGGCAGCATAAAGAACACAAATTTCAAAGACAATACATATTCCAGTATCCCCCCAACCAACACCCTAAAATTGATCTTACCAGGAACCCAGAGTATTGGACCCATAGAACAAATCTACTATTCCATAACAGCACTAACTTCCAAAACTCACCCAACATAAAGCAAACCCAGAAAGGGCAGCACCACAAATATTGCAGTGGGCCCTAGAACATTCATATTCCTATTCATAAAACTGAACAAGATGGATTTCTACAGCTCCCTACATAGAAACTCCATGCGAAAAGAACATGTAGCCTCAGTCACACATGCAGAACAGAGACAGATCTTCACCAAGTAGGGAATATAAAAACAGACATATGTAGTCAAAAAATGCTTTTACCCATCGCTATTTAGGTTTACAGGATTTCTCCGGGAACAAGCAGGAAGTCAGTCCTCGCATATGGGTGATGTCAGCGCCGATGGAGCCCTCGCGGAAGCATCCCCCCAGCTTTCAAAGAAAGCCTTTGGGAGATGCCACCACGTATGCGCGGTCCCCTTCCCACCGAAGAGTGCCTCTTTTTTCCGTGGAGCCATTTAGACACTGTCTTTCCCCAGAAAAAGTTGATTTTTTTGTATCTGTGTTCTCAACTCAACTCCGGTCTTGCTCTGGTACTTTTCCTGCTTACCGTCTTCGGTGTCTCGGCGTCGAGTTCGATCCATTTTTATAGTTTTCATTCTTTTTATTTTCTGGCACCTTCATGCCTTTTTTCCCCGCTGGCAGCCCAGAGAGCCTTCAACCTCGCAGGGGGACCTTTTTCCTCCATGGCTACCAGTGGCTTTAAAAAGTGTGATCGGTGCTCTAAAATAATGTCCTTAACCGACACACATGACTGCTGCCTCCGCTGCCTTGGGCCAGACCACGACCCGGTGGCCTGCGGTCTCTGCAAAAGGATGTCCAGCAAGGCTCTGAAGAGCCGCCAGCAGCATCAGCTAAGTTCTTCCCCGAATCCCCGATGCCTCCGAAGGCCAGGGCCTCGTCTGAGGCCCCAACATCTCGGGAGGAGCTTTCCGAACCCGAGTGTCATCGTGGGTCCTTGGAGAGGGGGGTCTCTCTCGAGGGAACACAGGAAGAAGAAGAAACCCTCGAAGGCGGCATCCTTGGATGGTTCAGACTGGCCGGGAACCTCTCAGGCCCGGGCCTGCAGTCCATGGTGCTCATCTGAGGCGTTGGAAAAGGAGAGACCTGCCAAGGTCCCCCAGAAGGACCCGGCCTCTGTCTTCCAACACTATCCTTGTCAAGGATTCCCCTTTGGAGGAACCGGCGTTGGGCCTGAATTCCTCGGTGCCCACATTGAAGGCTGCGGAACCTTCTGGCCTGGAGTACAGAATGGCGGCCCTAGAGCATAGTTCGTCTGCCTTCATCGGCCAACAGCAGGCGCTGTTGTCCGACATGTCCGGTTCATCTGCCCCGACTACCGGGCACTCGACGTCTAAGACATCCCCAGAGGCCGAGCCAATCCTCGAGGTCTTGCGACTTCGAGTCGATCCTCAGCCAAGGTCACGCTCGGCGTCCCGCTTGACGGGAGCTCGGTCATCCCCGGCCAGTCTACTTGGTGTCAACCACAGGGCTTCGAGGGCCTCGAAGCCCACGGAACAGCCCGCCTATGAGTCCTCCTCAGAGTACTCTGAATGGGAGACGGAGGATGAGGAGTCTCCTGATACCCGTCGCCACCGCAATGTCCCTTCCGATTCCCTAGTCTTAGAACTTCAGAGAGGTGGTCCCCACTAGAGGACATGGGCTACTTGGACTTTGTCAAGGACATGTCCAAGGCCCTGGCGTTCCCAACCAAGTCATAGGAGGACCCTCAGGCGGATGAACTGGAGATCCTCCAGTACGAGGCCTCTCCTGGGGAATCGCTCACGGTGCTCATTCCTCCCATACTGGAACGGCTCATGCTCCGCATGTGGGAGACACTGGCATCTGTACCAGTGGTAAGCAAATGGCTCGACTCGATGTATTGGGTCCGCTGGAGCCCAAGCTTCCAGAAGTCACAACTGCCGCACAACTCCATGGTGGAAGAGTCGGCCATGCATCAGCTGAAAAGCCAGAAGACACACTCCTTGGTGCCCCCAGGCAGGGAGGCACACACCTTGGATGCCCCCGGCAGGAAGTGCTACCAGGGCTTGATGCTCATCTACTGGGTCCAAGCCTACCAGATGTACATGGACATGTACTTGAGAGACCTGGCGAAGGAACTCACTGGGTTCTTGGCTGGTCTCTCCGAGAAACCTTTGCAGTGGTTCAAGAACCTGTCCAAGGCCATCCGTGAGTGCTCCAAATTTATCTCTCAAGCAGCCTCTGACGGATTCGAGTCAGTGGCCCGGGTAGCCACAGTAGGCATTGGTGCATGCCGCCAGGCTTGGCTTCAATCGTCTGACCTCGAGCAGTGGGTTCAGGACAAATTGGTCAATGTCCCATGCCAAGGGGAGAACCTCTTTGGCAAACCCATGACCGACAAGGCTGCCGAGCTAGAGACTGAGTTCAAGAAGACCACTGCCCCTCCCCGAAGGAAGGGCTCGTGTAAAAAGCCCTTCTACCCGAGGAAGGGGGCTGCTTACCGAAACTGCCCACCTTATCAGGCCTCCCCGAATCCCCAACAGGGTCAACAGGCTAAGGGACATGGGCATGACCCGCATAAGCAGAAGACTCCAAAATCCCAGGCACCGGCTCCGGCCCAGACAGGGGGAAGTTTTTGACTCCTTGAGCAAAGCCTCTCTACCCCAAGGAGATTATCAGCCCACAGGGGGACATCTGGCCCTCTATGCCCAGAGGTGGGTGCCCATCACCACCGACTCCTGGGCACTGAGGGTAGTCGGGGAGGGTTATCTCCTCCACCTGACTCAGACACCTCCCCCTTATTTCCCGGGAGAGCCCCTCAGGTCTCCCCTCCACCGGGACCTTCTCCTGAAGGAATTGGCAGATCTTACCGAGGACAAAGCTGTGGAACTGGTGCCCCACCACCTCAAGGGTAGAGGTTTCTACTCAAGATACTTCCTCGTCCCAAAGAGGACAGGGGGCCTAAGGCCCATCCTCAATCTGCACAACCTCAACAAATTCCTGGTGAGGGAGAAATTCAAGACGTTCTCCCTTGGAACATTGCTCCCATACCTCCAGCAGGGAGACTGGCTATGCTCCTTAAACCTCAAGGATGCTTATACACACATCATTATCCAAAACAACCACAGGCAATACCTGCAGTTTGTGGTAGGGGGCAAACACTTTTCAATACTGGGTACTTCCCTTTGGCATAGCCTCTGCCCCAAAGGATTTTACGAAATGCCTGGTGGTCGTGGCTGCCTTCCTCAGGCTCCAAGGGGTCTTCGTGTTTCCCTACCTGGATGACTGGCTCATAACGGGAGGCACAGCAGGCCACTGCATGCACCATTCAGGTTCTGCAGCACTTGGGCTTTGTCATAAATTATCCCAAGTCTCACCTCCTCCCGGCACAATGCCTGGAGTTCATCGGGGCAAGGCTTGACACCCTCCAGGCCAAGGTCTTCCTGTCCAGGGACTGGGCTGATCGTCTCAGATCTCTGGCTTGAGACATACAACACCATCCCCTCAGTGCCTGCTCGGCACTTTCTACATCTCCTCGGGCACATGGCCTCCACAATCCACGTCACCCCAGACGCTCACCTCCACCTCCACATGAGGGCGGCACAGTGGTGTCTCTGGGACAGGGTTGTGGTAACCCGTCAGTTGGCGTTCCCTGGTCTGGTGGCAGTTGCCCCAACACCTAGAGGCGGGCATGCCCTTCCAGACTCCCATCCCTCGAGGGTCCTCACCACAGACGCCTCCCTTGCTTGGCTGGGGAGCCCACAGCGGAACCCTCCACACTCAGGGCACGTGGTTACCAGATGAGACCACCCAAAAGATCAACCTCCTGGAGCTCTGAGTGATACACCTCGCTCTGAGGGTTTTCTGTCACCACCTGTGCCACCAGCCGGTCCTGGTCCAGACGGACAACCATGTGGCAATGTTCTACATGAACAAACAAGGGGGCACGGGGTCCTGTGTCCTTTGCCAGGAGGCACTGGGTCTCTGTTCATATGAAATCCAGCAGGGTAGCCCCCTGAGGGCAGTGTACCTGCCAGGCCAGGACAACCTGCTGGCCGACAGGCTCAGCAAGGTTCTCCAGCCGCACGAGTGGCAGCTGGACCCCAGGATAGCCATTCGGCTTTTCCGGTTCTGGGGGGAACCTGTGATGGACTTGTTCACCAGTCCAGACAACTTTGTTTCCTCACTTCTGATCCCATCAGTTCCACCCCTCCAGGGTGGCAGCGGATGCGTTTCTAGTGTCGTGGTTGGAAGGCCTCATGTACGCCTTCCCCTCTGATGCCGCTGATCACCAAGACCTTGTTAAGGACCCTCCGCGACAGGGCCTTGCTCATCCTGATAGATCCCAGGTGGCCCAGGCAGCCGTGCTTCCCGCTGCTTCTCTGTTGGGAATGGAGGCCCCCATCCTCTTGGGCACCGCCCCAGGACTCCTATCTCAGGAGGGTAGCTCTCTTCTGCACTCCAACCTGGAGTCCCTCTCGTTGACAGTGTGGCTGCTGAGAGGGTGACTCTTGCCTCCCTCAACCGGAAGGTTGAGGTCGAAGACATTTTGCCTGCCTCTTGCAAGGCCTCTACTAGGAAGGCGTACGCCCTCAAATGGCGCAGGTTCAATATACATGCACCAGACCTGATGCCCATAACCAAATGCCTAGAAGAGATGATTACATGGCTCACCAACAACAACCTGTCAGCGAACTATGACAAGACAGAAGCAATGTTCATTTCCAGAAGCACCACCTTCAATCCACCACAAACAATCAATATCCATGACAAAGCTGTAACAGTAAAAGAGGAAGTAAATTACCTGGGCATTACTCTGGAGAAAACCTTGACTCTTCAGACCCACATCAGCAAACAGCTAAAAAAGTGCACCATAGACTGAAGCTCATCAGAAGGCTCAAACCTATCCTAAACCAGGATCACTTCCGCTCGGTATGTCAAGCAATAATCGCACTAATACTAGACTATAGTAATTTGCTTTACCAGGGTCTCCCTAAGTATTTATTTATTTAACTGATTTTATATACCATTTTCTATGAGGCAAAACGGTTTACATGGAACAGGAAATGAATGTTTACATAGAACAGTTGAAACTATGTACAGGTTAACTTTGATACAAAATAATTAAACAATTCAACACGAGAATATTTACATAGAACAAACATAAGAACATAAGATATGCCATACTGGGTCAGACCAAGGTCCATCAAGCCCAGTATTGTGTTTCCAACAGTGGCCAATCTAGGTCATACGTACCTAGCAGTTTCCCCAAGGGACACAGGTTCCACAATGCTTGTACTGGTTCAAGCATTGATATCCTGGGTCCCTTCTTAATAATGGTTTATGGACCTTTCCTCCAGGAACTTGTCCAAACCTTTTTTAAACCCAGCTACACTAACAGCCTTTACTACATCCTCCGGTAACAAATTCCAGAGTTTGATTACACGTTGAGTAAAAAAATATTTTCTTTTATTAGTCTTAAATAGTTTACCCTGTAGCTTCATTGCATGTCCCCTAGTCTTTCTATATTCTGATAAGGTAAACAATCGATCTACGTTTACCCGTTCCACTCCGTTCATTAATTTATAGACTTCTATCATATCTCCCCTCAGCCGTCTCTTTTCCAGGTTAAAGAGCCCCAACCTTTTTAGCCTTTCTTCATAGGAGTAGCCTTCCATCCCCTTTACCATTTTGGTGGCTCTTCTCTGAACCTTTTCTAAAATCGCTATATCCTTTTTAAGATACGGTGACCAGAATTGCACACAATATTCAAGGTGCGGTCTCACCATGGAACGATATAGCGTAGTTACTCACCTGTAACAGGTGTTCTCCAGGAGCAGCAGGAATCAGTCCTCACATATGGGTGACGTCGGCGCCGACGGAGCCCTCGTGGAGCAATTTTCCCCAGCTTTCACAGAAAGCCTTTGGGAATTGCAGCGCGCATGCGCGGTCGCCTTCCCGCCCAAGGGAGCCATCTTAGCCAGTCTGATGACATAGCTAAAAGACAGCATAAAAATTAGCAAAAAACTTAAGCAGATGATTGCAACTCCACGGGGAGGAGGGAGGGTTGTGAGGACTGATTCCTGCTGCTCCTGGAGAACACCTGTTACAGGTGAGTAACTACGCTTTCTCCAGGACCAAGCAGGAAGTCAGTCCTCACATATGGGACTCCCAAGCTTAAGGCTACCGGAGACCCTAAGCACAAAAATGAGCTCCCTCGAGCTCGGCAGTACAGAAGGATGGAATCTTCGCTGAATTAGTACCCACCGGTAGCCCCCATCCGGGATGGAGGGTAGGAGTTGCTCAAACCTCGAAGAGATTGCGGAGGACTGCCTGTCCGAAAGCACTGTCCCTGCGGGACTCCCTCTCGAGACAGTAATGGACCGCAAAAGTCTGGCTCGAAGACCAAGTAGCGGCCCGGCAGATGTCTGCCAGCGGAACAGAGCGGAGGTAAGCCACTGACGTAGCCTTCGCCCGAACACAATGAGCCGTGACTCGACTTTCTAAGGAGAGTCCGGCTGCCCCATAAGCCCAAGCGATACAGTCAGCAACCCAGATGGACAGGGTACGCTTGGAGACCGGGAGCCCCAATTTATTGGGGTCAAAAGACACAAAAAGCTGAGCAGCTTTACGGTGCTCCCGCGTACGGTCAAGGTAGAAGTTCAATGCCCTTCTACAGTCCAGGGTATGCAGGACTCGTTCAGCTCGGCTGGAGTGAGGCCTGGGAAAGAAGGTTGGAAGTACCACCTCCTGATTGATGTGAAAAGGGGAGACAACTTTTGGAAGAAATTTTGGGTGAGTCCGTAGGACTACCCTATTTTTGTAGAACCGAGTGAAGGGAGGATCAGACACGAGGGCCTGCAATTCACTTACGCGTCTAGCGGAAGTGAGGGCTATCAGGAATAAGGTTTTCCACGAAAGAAAACGCAGAGAACAGATAGCCATCGGTTCAAAAGGCGGACAGGTGATCCGCTGTAAAACCACATTCAGATCCCACTCAGGTGCTGGCGGGCGCAGAGGTGGTTTTAGTAGAAGGAGACCTCGGAGAAACCGTGCTACAAGAGGGTCGCTGGAAAGAGGTCTGCCGTCCACCGGCACATGGTGTGCTGAAAGGGCACTGAGGTGGACCTTGACGGAGTTGGACTTAAGTCCCAGATTAGAGAGGTAGAGCAGGTACTGCAAGATCACCGACACCGAGCAGGAGAAGGGATCCTGAGACTGCTGTACACACCAAACGGAAAAAGCGACGCCATTTAAGGGCGTAGCATTTGCGGGTAGAAGGTCGCCGAGAAGCTAGGACGACCTCTTCCACCTCTGCCGGCAGGAGAAGGGGAGCAAGGACTACCCTTTCAGCCGCCAGGCCATTAGATTGAGAGATCTGAGGTTGGGGTGAAGCAGAGACCCCTGATCCTGTGTTAGGAGATCCGGTTGAAACCCCAGAGGGAACGGATCCTCTACCGCTAATTGCAACAGGAGTGGAAACCACGGCTGTCTGGGCCAGCGAGGAGCCACCAGGATCATGGACGCTTTGTCCCGGAGAACCTTGAACAGAGTTCGGGAGACCAGCGGGATGGGAGGAAAAGCATAGAGAAGGTTTTCCGACCATGAGAGCAGAAATGCATCTGCCGCTACCCGAAGGGGATGTGGCTGACGCGAGCAGAAGCGAGGAAGTTGCCGGTTGAGAGGACTGGCAAAGAGATCCATCGTGGGGAGGCCCCACTTCAGAAAGAGTTTCTGGACTACCAAGGGATCCAGACGCCACTCGTGCGGCTGGAGTATCCTGCTGAGTTTGTCCGCCAGGTAATTCTCCTGGCCTGGGAGATAAACTGCTTTGAGAAGAATGCCGTGAGTGACAGCCCAAGAGCAGAGCTTTTGAGCTTCTCGGCAGAGAAGGAAGGAGCCCGTGCCGCCCTGTTTGTTCACGTAGAACATGGCAACTTGATTGTCCGTCTGGACAAGGACGGACTGGCGAGAAGTCAGGTGGGAGAAAGCCTTGAGCGCTAGACGAATAGCTCTGAGCTCCAGGAAGTTGATCTGTTGAGCAGATTCCCACGCGGTCCAGAGACCTTGAGTACATGCCCCCTGGCAGTGAGCTCCCCAGCCCAGGAGGGAAGCATCGGTCATCAGCACTTGAGTCGGCTGAGGCGACTGAAAAGGCATTCCGAGCACTAGGTTCGGCCGATGAAGCCACCACTGTAGGGAAGAGGTCAGCGGACTGGAGAGGCGCACTAAGTCGGCTAGGCCGCCGGTGGCTTGTTGCCACTGTTTGCGAAGGCACCATTGAGCCGGCCGCATATTCAGGCGAGCATTGGGGGTCACGTGGACGGTGGAAGCCATGTGGCCGAGCAATCTCAGGAAGCGCCTGGCGGAGACCAGGGACTGGCTGCGAAAACGGCCGGCTAGTTCCATGAGCCGTTGAGCCCTGTCGAGAGGCAGGAAAGCTCGAGCCTGAGGAGTGTGCAGTCTTGCGCCGATGAACTCGAGATCCTGTGAGGGGAGCAAAGTGGACTTTGCGAAGTTTATGACAAAGCCCAAGTACTGCAGAAGAGTCACCGTGCGGTGTGTGGCATTGGTGACTGCCGGAGGGGACGACGCTCTTATGAGCCAGTCGTCGAGGTACGGAAAAACAGAGGCCGTGAAGCCTGAGATAGGCCGCCACCACCGCGAGACATTTTGTGAAGACTCGCGGTGCGGAGGACAGGCCAAAGGGCAGTACTCTGTACTGGTAGTGATTTCCGGCCACCACAAACCTTAGGTATTGGCGGTGGCTTGGGTGGATGAGGATGTGTGTGTAGGCATCCTTTAGATCCAAGGAGCATAGCCAATCTCCCTGCTGGAGGTAGGGCAGAAGGATTCCAAGGGTAAGCATCTTGAACTTTTCCCGCACAAGGAACTTGTTGAGGTTGCGCAAGTCCAGGATGGGTCTTAGGCCTCCTGTCCTTTTTGGTATTAGGAAATACCTGGAATAAAAGCCTTGACCTCTCAGGTGGTGGGGCACCGGTTCCACAGCCTGGTCCTGAAGAAGACTTGCTAACTCCCGAAGGAGCAAGTCCCTGTGCAGAGGGAGTCGTGGAGGTTCTCCCGGAAAATAAGAGGGAGGGACCTGATGGAAGTGGAGAAGATATCCTTCTCGCACGACTTGAAGCACCCATGCATCTGAAGTGATGTTGGACCACCTGTGGGCGAAGTGAACCAGCCGGCCTCCGGTGCTGGGAGGGACCAGCTGAGGGGGAGAGGCTATGCTGAGGAAGTCAAAAACCCCCACCCTGCTGAGCAGGGGCTGGTGGTGCAGGCTTGGGGGCTTGCTGCCTACGGGACCCGTTACCCCGTCCCTTGGCCTGCTGACCCTGTTGGGGAGCTGGAGGGGCCTGATATTGGGGGTAGTGTTTGTAGGCAGCCGCCTTTCTCGGGTAAAAGGACTTTTTTCCCGAGCCCTTCTTTTTCTGGGAAGGGGCGGAGGTCTTCCTGGAAAGCCTGGTCCTGGTGAGAGTCTCCGTCTCGATTTGTGCAGCCTTTTCAGCCATGGGCTTGCCAAAGAGGTTTTCACCTCTGCAGGGGACATCGACCAACTTGTCCTGCACCCAAGGCTCAAGGTCAGACGACTGAAGCCAAGCCTGTCGGCGGGCACCGATGCCGGCTGTGGCCACACGAGCCGATGCTTCAAAGCCATCATAGGCTGCTCGGGACATGAATTTGGAGCATTCCCGAATACCAGATGTTAAGGCTAGGAACCTCCGCAAAGGTTCCTCGGACAGTCCAGCAGAGAATCCGGCTAGCTCTTTAGCCAGGTCTCGGAGATACATGCCCATGTATAGCTGGTAGGTCTGGACACGACAAGCCAGCATAGAGCCCTGGAAACACTTCTTACCAAGGCCATCCAGGTTACGGGCCTCCCTGCCAGGGGGCACCGAGGAGTGCATTTTCTGGCTCTTCAGCCGATGCATGGCCGATTCCACTACCATGGAATGGTGTGGTAGCTGTGCTTTTTGGAAGCCAGGACTCTTGCGGACTCGATAGATGGAATCGACCCGCTTGCTCAATACCGGCGACGAGGCCGGACTCTCCCACATGCGGAAGAGTAGTCGTTCCAGCATGGGAGGCACCGGCACAGTAAAGTGCTCCCGGGCGGGAGAGTCATACTGAAGGGCGTCGAGCTCTTCGGCTCGAGGCTCCTCCTCGGGATCCGCCGGGAAGGCCAAAGCCTTGGCCATATCCCTGACGAAGTCCGAGAACCGGGCATCCTCCGGAGGGGACTGTTTCCGAGGTTCGGACTCAGGTGAGTCCGAGGGGACACACCGAGTCCGAAAGGAATCAGGTGACTCCTCCTCTTCAGACTCCCAGACCGACTCCGAGGAGGAATCAGTGGGGTCGGCTCGGGCAGGCGGAGGCGTCGGCCGCCCCGACGCCAAGGGAGTCGGCGGCGACGACCTCGGTCCCGAACTGGAGGCCGAGGGTGACCTCGACCGAGGATCGACTCGAGTTCGCATGGACTCGAGGATCGGCTCGGTCTCCGGGGTCGACTTAGACGTCGACGTCCCGGCGGTCGGGGCAGCAGCGCCAGCGAGGCTAGCGATCAGTGCCCGCTGCTGGTCCATGAAGGCAGATAGTCTGCTCTCCAAGGCAGTCAACCTGAGTCCGACCTCAGGTGACCCAGCAGTCCCCGACTCGGGCCCCGACGGCGTCGGGCCCGACGTCGGACCTCTCGGAGGCGAGTCCAGGTCGCTTCGGGAGGTTGTCCTTCTCCAAAGACCCGGGACGGCCGTCGGGGCTATGCGACCTGGCCCTCGCGGAGCCAGGAGCGTCCACCGACGCCGCCCTCGCGGGTTTTGTCTTCCGTCGATGGTCTCCGGAGGGAGAACCCCTGTCGGAGGAGCTTCGGCGATGTTCAGAGCTGGAGCCTCTGGACGCCGAGGCTTCCGACGAGGTCCGGGTATGGCTGGGGTCAGCGAAGATCCTATCCCGCTGATGCCGCCGACTCCTCAACGCTTTGGAGGACATTTTGCCACAGGCTCCACAGATCATTTCTTCATGATCCGGGCCCAGGCAGCGGAGGCAATTATCGTGTGTGTCAGTGAGTGACATATTCCTGTCACACTGACCACACCGCCTGAAAGCACTGGCAGCCATCGGGGGAAAAAGGGCCCCTGCAAGGTCAAAGGACCGGGCTGCCAGGGAAAAATCGAAAATGAAACTGACTAAAATCAGAAAAACCGAAAAATAAGGGAAGGACTCGCAACGGCGTCGCGAGTCCGGGCAGGAAAACGACCGGCGTCGAACCGAATTGAAAAACGAGTAAAAACTCACGAAAATCAACTTTTTTAGCGGGGACACGACGGGTACGTCTGTAGGGCTCCGCGGAAAAAAGAAGACTGGCTAAGATGGCTCCCTTGGGTGGGAAGGCGACCGCGCATGCGCGCTGCAATTCCCAAAGGCTTTCTGTGAAAGCTGGGGAAAATTGCTCCGCGAGGGCTCCGTCGGCGCCGACGTCACCCATATGTGAGGCCTGACTTCCTGCTTGGTCCTGGAGAAAGAGGTATTATAATATCTTTTGTTTTATTTTCCATTCCTTTCCTTATCATACCTAGCATTCTATTTGCTCTCTTGGCCGCCGCTGCACACTGGGCCGAGGGTTTTAACAAGGTATCCACAATGACGCCTAAATCTTTTTCCTGGGTGGTGGTTCCTAATGTGGAACCTTGCATCGTGTAACCATAGTTTGGGTTGTTCTTCCCTAGGTGCATAACCTTGCACTTCTCCACATTAAATTTCATCTGCCATTTTGATGCCCAGTCTTCCAATTTATCAAGATCCTCTTGCAATTTTCCACAGTCCTCCTGGGTTTTAACAACTTTAAATAGTTTTGTGTCATCTGCAAATTTGATAACCTCACTTGTTATTCCACTTTCCAGGTCATTTATGAATATGTCAAAAAGCAGCGGACCCAGCACAGATCCCTGGGGTACACCACTATTCACCTTTCTCCATTGGGAAAATTGGCCATTTAGCCCTACCCTCTGCTTTCTATCTTTTAACCAGTTCCTGATCCACAGTAGTACACTGCCTCCTATCCCATGACTCTTTAGTTTTGCCAAAAGTCTCTCATGAGGGACCTTGTCAAAGGCTTTCTGAAAGTCCAGATACACAATATCAACCGACTCACCTTTGTCCACCTGTTTATTCACTCCTTCAAAAAAACATAACAGATTAGTAAGACAAGATCTTCCTTGTCTAAAGCCATGTTGGCTGTCTCCCATTAGGTCGTGACTATCTACATGCTGAGTAATTTTATTCTTTATGATGGTTTCTACCATTTTTCCCGGTACTGATGTCAGGCTCACTGGTCTGTAGTTTCCCGGATCACCCCTCGAACCCTTTTTAAAAATTGGTGTTACATTGGCGATCCTCCAATCCTCAGGTATTAGAGATGATTTTAATGATAGTTCACAGATTACTGATAGCAGCTTAGATACTGTGAGGCTAGGCATGTTCATCTTCTGGCAGGGGGGATAAGTGGGTGGTGTAATGGATGCAAAACATGACAGCCCGGATTATTACAAACACAGCAAAAAATGAGCACATTACATCAATACTCCAACAGTTACACTGGCTACCCATCCACGCACGTGCAAGATATAAAGCAACCCTAAATATATTCAAAATCATCCACAACATTTCAGCTACTGCCCTTCAGAACATGGCAGATGGAATCACGGATCGGCACTGATCGGTGCCAATCCGTGATTCCAACTGCAATTTCTAGTTGACATATTTTCAGATAAGTGAGTTTGCTTAAAGGTTTTGTACAGGGTGGTGAACCTTACATGAATAAAAGAAGTGCACCGTCTGGTGTGGATGATTCAATGTTCATTCCTCCTGCGGTACACTCCGACAAAAATAAAGATTTGGCTTTGGGGACTTTGTTTGTGAAGCTCCTCCTAAGAGGTTTCCTTAGTCTTAAAATAAACCTTCAAAAGCCAGTCCTTGTCAGAAGCTAAGGAAAAGTCACAAGAAGGGTTCTCGGAATAGCAGACTCCATTTCTGAAGTTTCCAGAAGGGCAGGTACATTGAAAATATCCATAGATTTTTCTGTTTGCTGTAGTCCTAAATCTTCCTTTCCAACAGGTGCAAGGTAACATTTAAACATCATTTTTGTAGAAACCGTTATTTTAGGAAAATTCAATAGTTTAACATTACAAGTCTGAACTTTATTTTCCAGAGATTCCATTTTCCATCTTTATGCAACATTATCCTTCATTAAAGCAGAACTTAAAGTTTGTAAACTTTGAATTTTCACTTCAGACTCTTTTAAATCTTTGCTAATAGAAGAAATCTCTTTTTCATTATTAGCAACTTTAGAGACATTGTCTTGAAGCTGAAGAGCAAAGGTTAGAGTTTGTGAAGCTATAGCTGTACCCAACTGAAATATGGCCTCCCTTATAGATTCCAGGGTAAAAGTTTGAGGTCGCGCCAAAGAAAACCCAGTTACCAAGGGAGGACCAATAGCCATTCCATCTACAGATGGGGATTCCCCCAAACCAAACTGAGAGAGTAACTTGCCTGGTAGAGTCCAGAGCACCCTGGGTCTCTCCACTTGCCAACTACCTTCCCACTCTATTGTGCTGATCTCACAGTGTTGCAAACACTGCTGCTCCCACTTTCAGCAAGTTGGTCCTCTGCTAGTGACCAACTGTGTTTGCTTATCACTCGTTGGTTCCCCAGAAATTGCTGAAAGGAGTCCTTGGACAGAGGCCTATTGGAGCTCCATGGTCCTTTTGGTCAACATATGAATCCATTGGTCCTAGAAGAACAGTGCATCGTGCCCAGGATGTCTTCCCAGCCTTACCCTTCCTTTTGCCCACTGAAGAGTAAGTAGAAACAAAACATTAAGGATGACGGGCAGCTGTTGCCATCTTTGGCTCCTTCAGGGAGGGAATTCTGATTATCTTTCTGATGTTCAAAACACTTCAAACAATTTTGGAGCTTGGTTTCTATTAGAAATGCAGTTTTACAAAATCTGCTATTCACAAGTGTGCAGGTAGCAAAATCTGCCACTCACACATACAAAGTCCCAAGTAATGTGGCTATTTTTTTAAACATTTTTTTTTGGTAAAATGCTACCAAATAGACATATTTTTCTTGCAACCTTCTAAATATTTTGCAAAAGGTTCCATATTTTTAGAGCCCTTTGTAAATATATTGCAAAAGGTGAATATCCCAACTTAAACATCCTTTTCTGACATAGACAACCTATACAAAATTGGGCTTCAAAGCTCTAATAATCATACTCTTTGTTTTACAGTTTGTAAACTACCCTGAGCTCTTACTGAAAGAACAGCATAAAATGGAAGTTAATAAGTGACTATAAATTCTATTTCCACCTACAAAGTACCTTATTAATTTTATGAAAAAGTAGATTTTATGAGTTCATATGTGATAGGCCACTCTGGCTCAGTCTCCTCAGAAGCATCTTCATTGTCTTTCACTGATGCTTCCTTTTCTTCCTTATCAAAAGGTATAGCACGGCCAACTGCGCTCAACAACTTCAGCTCCAGTGGACCCAGAAGTAAGTATTCCTAAAATTAAATGTGGAACATATAATGACTATTCTATATCTGTTAAATGGCAAGAAGAAACCTCTCTGTTTTTTAACATTAAAATAATAAGGTCTGCTATATTTTTGACACTGAGCCGTATGCAAACCTTATAACGGAGCATGTTTACTAAGCCCCTCACTGGTCATAAAGATTTGGGGCATGACTAGCGTGGGGATTCACACTAACTGCATAGGAGTGGGTACAACTGTTCCTCTGTAGTTACTGTAGACCACCGTTATAAACCCACCATGGAAGCAACTAATGCCACCCATTGAAGTGGTGTTAGTTACACCTGAGCTTTCTGCGCTGAGTGCAGGTAGTGTGGGCTTCAAATATCCATGCTAGCAGCACTGTGGTGAGAATGCTTTGTCCTGCCCAGACACATGCAACTCAGGTTTTTAGCGTGAAGCCCCATGTTACTTTTTAGTGCAGCGTTGATACCATATGTGTGACCCAGGTAGCATACATTAGTAAACATGACTAATGAGACATTTCTTATCAAAAATTAACTTCACTCCAGACTGCTTAGTTGGCAACTTATAGTGGCAAATTTAGGGGTTTAGCACAGCATAAGAACATCTCCCCCTTCCCTTCCCACTGCTGCTGCTGTCCCCACCACCCTCTCTCTGTGAGGGCAAAAAATCTGGTTTCAGGGGGGCAGCAGGGCTGGCACAGCAGCAGGAAACTCTTTTAAAGCTGCTCTCAACGGCCAACCTTTAAGCATCCCTGCATGCATGCAGAGGCGCTCAAGGCCATCTACATCCTGCCCCATATCAGAGTGGGCGCAATGCGGCAGGCCTTGTGCATGCAGACTCATATGCTCAGATACTCAACGGTCTGTTGCTGAGAACGGCTTTAAAGGGCTTTCCTGCTGCTGTGTGAGAGCTGTGCCAGTACTGCGTTGAAACACTCCCCCCCCCCAGAAGCCCAATTTTTTGGCCTCCCAAGGAGATAGGGATGGTGGGGGTGGCAGCAGCAGCCATGATAGAGGGAAGAGAAAAGAGGGGGGGGGATCTTGGACAACTTGTGGAGGGGATTAGGAAAGAGGGGGGAGCATGTTGGATACCTCGGGGATGGGTGAAGAGAAGGAGGGACATTCTGGAGACCATGGGGGGAAGGGAGGGACAGAGATGCTGGAGACCTGGAGGAGTTGGGAATAGGAGATTCTGGACTACGGGCAGGGCAAGGGCACATGGCTGATGGTTTGCCTAGGGCGCTAGACATCCTTGGCCTGGCTCTGCACACAAAACTTTAGTATTCTGTTAATAATAATAAAAATTGAGCAGATTGAAAGGATTATTTGATCCTTATCTGCCATAATCTACTTATACTACTATGACTAATGTTATTTTTGAACAATAACATGCAAGACCATTTTTATTTTATCTGATTACCCATTAACTATTCATCCAAACTAAGCAGTTACTCACCTGTGGCAGGTGTTCTCCATAGATAGCAGGAATAAGTCCTTCACTGATGGAGCCCCACGCAGGAACACTCCCCAACTTCTATTGGAAGCTTTTGGAAGGCTCCACCACGTATGCACGCCTGTCTTCCTGCCTGCCATGGTGCCATCTTCTCCAGTATGATATCAGAGCTATAGCAGAAGACATCTCCTTGGAGAGATGGGAGGGATGTGAGGACTTATACCTGCTGTCTACAGAGAACACCTACTACTGGTGAATAACTACGCTTTCTCTGTGAACAAGCAGGAAGTAAGTCCTTATATACAGGACTTCTAAGCTACATGCTACCAAAACCAAGGTGGAAAAAAGTCCAACAGGGCCAACGAAACAAGAAGCGGAGAATCAACAAGTAGTGGAAGAGGTAATCTGTTGGAGGAACAACTGATTCAAAATCCACATCATACATCAGTGCTCTTGCACTGTAAGGAGTCTCCTTTGGTTAGCCTGGATGGACAGAAGGGCCTTGGTGGGATGGAGTTGAACTCAGTCCCCAAAGAGATGCCAGAGTACAGACTGCACAATGTTGTTGGCCTTTTAGTAAAGAACGAGCCAAATCACAATACTAGAAAAAATCGTTCTCTTTCACCTCTGGTAAGGATCAGAAATAAATATTGAGGTCTCAGTAAAAAAGAGCACAGCTATTTAAGACTCACGTCAAATTTATAGCAAAGTGCTTTGTCACATCAACGACCTCCAAACTGCATTTAAAACAGACTACCAGTCGTTTCCTTCTGATGAAAACTATTAAAACTTATCTTATACGACTAGACAGCTGCAAATTTCTGATTGATCCCGACGTACATCCCCGGTACCATCAAGACGTTTCACAGCAATGTTTCCTCAAGGGACCCGTTAATCATAAGTCACACTACAAATAAATACAAAAACAACATCATTCCCATCCCTACTACACTAAAACGTAACCTCCCACTCCAAAACAACGAAATATACCATTAATCAACGCCTCACCTTTGATGCTGCCCGCGTACAGTCAAGCTATGGCTTCACACTGTTCTCAACTCCAGAAGAACCTCAAAACCGCCACAGTGAACAAAAACGCCGCACATGAGGACCTCCTGATCGCGGTCCAAACTTTAAAGCCCTTCAAACGTCACAGAAGCCTGCTCAACCAATAAATGCTACATACGTCATACTACCTTCAATCCAAATAAACCTGCTTTAGCCAGATCTGCCTCTTAGTTATATCCCCCACTCCCGCACTGCATTGTCAAAAACGTAACTCTTCACTATTTCCATAAGGGCCGTGGGGTCCTAGCTCCCCATACCTCTCCCGGGGGCTAAAAAACGCACAGACCTAAAACAAAACCCAGTCCTGCCAATGATTAAGACGCCCTCAGATATTACGACTCCATCAGCGACCCATCTCTATTAGGCTAATATCGACACTAAACTAGCCCTTCCAACTACATATACACCAAAAAGACACGGTAGGAACTAGAGACCTCCCATCAACCACTAAAGAAAACAAGCACCCTTATGTCATCACACACATGCCGACCATTCTATGCAACTATTTAATCCCCTCGGGACCAATGTGTTCAGACGGTAAATGAATCTCTGCTCATGTCTAATCAATTCCTGGTCAATAGTTCTACCCTCTGTTCCCCTTGTGGTTTGGGTTATATTGGGAAAACTATGCACCCTTTTCATGTGCGTATGAGGGAACATCGGAGCCGCCTTAAGCATAAGGTTGTGGAGGCTCCGATGGTTCAGCACTGTGTGCAGCAGGGTCATACTTTTGAACAACTGCGGTGCTTGTGCATTGACCAAGTTGTAAGGGGAACGGAGGGTAGAACTATTGACCAGGAATTGAGACCGAACACAAGTTGGCCACCAATGCAGCCATGGCTCTGACATTGTGAGCTGTGACATCACAATTTATTTATTTATTTAGTCAGATTTAATATACCGCTTTATCATTAAATCAAAGCGGTTATCACAGCAAACAATCATTGGGAGGGGGAGAGTGTGCGACATGCAGTGTGAAACATCTTAGAGAGTGTGGTCAAGGGGTGTGAGTGATTTGATTGCTTTAGGTGCAGATCTATGTACAGCTATTCGAGACAAGTGGGCTATATACAATTGAGCTATCTACAATTGGGCTATATACAGGTCTAGATACAGTTCGTAAAGGCTTCAGTATGGCTATGGCAGAGTTTAGTTCAGGTGAAGTCCTTGTAATGATCCATGAAAAGCTCAGGCCAGCCTGGGCATAAGCGAAAGAGATGCAGTCTGCTAGCCAAATTGAAAGAGTATGTTTGGAAACAGCAGCCCCAAGCTTGCTGGTGTCAAAAGAGACAAATAGCTGGGTGCACCTTTGGTGGGTCCTTGTTCACTCAAGGCAAAAGGCCAAGGCTCACTTACAGCCCAGTGTGAGCAGCGCTACCTCCCCTCTATGGATGTGAGGCCTAGGAAAAGGTGGGCAATACAACCAATTGGTAAAGCGGAAACCACTTTCGGGAAGAAATGCAGGTGCGTGTGTAAGACCACTCTATTATAATGGAACCTGATAATACAGTGGATGAGCCACCAGGGCCTCGAGCTCATTGACATGGTGTGCAGAGGTAACTGCCACCAAAAACAAGACCTTCCGGGTCAGGAACTTCAAAGGACAGGAAGCAAGTGGCTCAAAGGGTGCAGACATGAGCTGCACCAAAACCACATTGAGGTCCCAAGCCACTGCCCAGGGTCTGAAAGGAAGCCTAGAAAGAAGCAGGCTTTGCATAAAGCGACCCACCAGAGGTTGAACAGAGATAGACTGTCCCTTCGAGCCGCGATGATAGGCCCCAATCGCATTCAAGTGAACCCAGACAGAATTGGATTTGAGACCTGACTCCGAGAGGTGCAGGAGGTACTCGAGCAGCCTGTTGACGGAGCAAGAGAATGGATTCAGAGCCCAGTCAGTGCACCAGGCAGCGGAACTATGAGAGGAGCCTCCCTCATGTGGAGCATAAGATCTTGTAAGATGCGATGCACCAGTAAAGTAGCTGCTTCCTTGGGTATGGGAGGGTATTAGAGTACCTCCAATTCCTCTGCCCTCAGCTCCTCTCCGAGGCTACTGTGCTGTCCAGTCTTGCTGCCATGTCCCATATGAAAGACGCATCTTGTGGGGACCTGCACCAATCCTGTGGAGGAGGAAGGGTCTGAAGGGATGTCTGGGAGTTCCTGCAAATCCAGTTATCCCTCATCAGAATCAGAAGAACTGGAATCAGAGTCTGACAGAAAGTCAAAGTATCGGTGGTCTGGTGAGTGACCTCAATGCTCTGTTGATGTCAAGGGTCAATGCCAATACTGATGCTCAGAAGTATCAGAATCTGGAGCCCTGGTAGTTTTCGCCTGTTAGGTACCAGTGGTATCGATTGGTTCCAATGGAGGCATCGGCTCTGGGAGCTCCAATGAAGCCAGTTCGAGGGCTGGCATCAGGGATGATACACTTGGCTGTAGGCAGACTGCTGAAGCCTGCACTACTGGAGCTGTCCATACTGTCTGTACCGAGGCTGCCAGGAGTGCAGCCAAACTCCTCTCGAGAGCCAGCATGCACTGGCCCAGGGAGATGGCCGATGTCTGGGTGGAATCACCAACGGGGCTTTAAGCCACCATCCCAGAGCATGGAACCAGTAGCTCTCCAGAGGTTGATTCCTTGGGAGCATCCCAGAGTCCCTCATGTGCTTTGGAGGACAGGTCCTCCCACCAGTGTTGCTTGGCTGGTCGGTCTGCATTAGAAGCATCCCTAGGGGAGTCTCTATACTTATGTTGGGATTTCCCTCTAGTCTCGGTACCAGTCTTCGATACCGATGACTTAGTAGAAATCTGAGACTTACTTTTATGTTTGGACGGAAGAGACCTGAGACTCATTAGAGGAGGTCGATGTTCTCGATGATGTGGAAGCTACTGAAATTGAGTCCAGGGCGAACAGCAATCCACATGGTCTGGCTCTGTTCTTTAGGCCTCTCTTTGTCATTTGTTGACACAAAGGACAAGAATTTAGTAAATGGTCAAGGCCAAAACATTTTAGACACCAGTCATGTTTATCTGTGACTGATACGGTACTTGCACATTTGGTACATTTCTTAAAACCAATTGTTGGTATCTTCCACTTTAAAAAAAAGGTCTTCAGAATTGAAGAGGATATGGAGGCATGAAAGCCTAGTTAGCAGTGAAACCCCCAGGAAAAGAAAGAAAAGAAATATAAAAATTTAAAACTAAAAAGAAAAATGTATTCAGGACTGATGTCAAATTTGATGGAACTGGCATCGACGGAAAGGCAGAGCACAGTATTTCACCAAAAAAGAGAAGTTTTTCAGCGGTGACAGGATTGAACAACCTGCTGGCTCGGTGGAAAATGAAGAACTCAGGAGAGGAGTTGGGAAGCAGGAAGGCAGACACACACACACAGGCACAGTGGAGCACTCCCAAAGGCTTTCCAATTGAATGCTGGGGAGTGTTCCCACGCGGGCTCCGTCGGTACCAACATCACCCATATGTGAAGATGCATTCCTGCTTGTTCCTGGAGATAGCCCAGTATCCTTTTTCCAACAGTGGTCAATCCATGTCATACAGTAAGTACCTGGCAAGATCTCAAAAGATAGACTGATTCCATGCTGCTTACCCCAAGGATCCCCCAGCCTACTTTATGGACTTTTCCTCCAGGAACTTGTCCAAAACTTTTTTAAACTGAGTTACACCATTAGTTTTTACATCATGCTCTGGCAAAGAATTCCAGAGCTTAATTATGCATCGAGTGGAGAAAGTTTTTCTCTGATTTGTCTTATTCTCCTTTATAGCTTCATTACATGTCCCCCTGTCTTTATAGTTTTTGAAGGAGTAAACAAACAATTCATGTTTACTCATTCTACTCTGCTCATTATTTATAGACCTGTCATATCACCCCTCAGCCGTCTCTTCTCCAAGCTGAAGAGCCCCAAACTTTTAAGCCTGCCCTCCTAGGAGTATCTTTTCATGATCTTTATCATATTAGCGACCCTTCTCTGCACATTTTTCAATTCCAACATATCTTTTTGTAGATATGGCAATCAGAACTGCATGCAATACTGAAGGTGCGGTTGTACATGGAGTGACACAAAGGCATTATGATATCCTATGCTCCATTCTTTTCCTTGTAATTCTAAGCATTGTATTAGCTTTCTTGGTTGCTGCTGCCTATTGAGCAGCGGATTTCAACATATTTTCCACAATGGCACCTACTGTTCTTTCTTTTCCTGGGTGGTGACCTCTAATGTTGAACCTTGTATCGTGTAGCTATTCTTTGAATTGTTCTTTCCTAAGTGCTTAACTTTGCAGTTGTCCACATTCAGTTTCATCTGTCCTTTGTCATCTGTCAATCCCTGACCTAATACAATTCAGGAAGGCTTTAAAACACCACCTCTTCCTCAAACACTACCTAGACGTAGGTGTAACAACAACCATCTCACCTACACCAACACACCATCATTAATCTACGATAGGACCTGATATGAAGCCTATATGTAAATAGTTACCCCCGTTTATCCAAGGTTTAAGCACCTGTTTATTGTAAATACGGAACAGTCCCCTGCACCGTATAAGTTTCTGTTTTATGTAAACCGCACTGATGTCGAATAGCGCGGTATAAAAAAAGACTGTAACTAAATAAATAAATAAATATTTGGATGCCCAGTCTCCCAATTTCTCAAGGTCCTCTTGCAATTTTTCACAATCCTTTAAGGTTTAACAGCTTCAAATAATTTTGTTGCTTTTGCAAACCAGATCACCTCACTCACTGTTCCTATTTCCAGGTCATTTATAAATATGTTAAAAAGTAGTGGGCCCAGCACAGATCCACTGAGAAAAGTGACCATTTGGTCCTACTCTGTTTTCTATCTTTTAATTGTGTCCCAGTCCACAATAGGATACTGCCTCCTATCAAGGACCGGTGCAAGGACTTGGAGGCACCTTAGGTGGACTCCTCCATCCTGCCTTCCCTCTGCTGTCCTCCACTCCCATTACCACCACTGCCTCCCCTCTCTGGGGCCTGCAGCAGCATCAATGGCTCAGAAAACGTGGGGCAGTGCTTACCTCAAATTGCCAGTGCTTCCCCGCAGTTTCTGCCCTCTACTATGTCTTCTTCTTCCCCCCTCTGACCCAGCCTTCTGTTTTTTGAAGTCTGTGTCAGAGGGGAGTGGAAGAGACATAATAGAGGGCAGAAACTGCGAAGCAGCACCAGCAAGTTGAGGTAAGTCTGCCCTGCATTTTCGGAGCCATTGCCGTCACTACAGGTCCTGAAGAGGGGTGACTGCAATGGGCGCCCCTGGAGGGCCAGTTCGCCTAATGATATAATCAGACCTGCTCCTATTCCATAACTTTTTAAATTCTTCAAGAATCTCTCACGAGGGGTTTTGTTAAGCACTTTCTGAAAATCCAGATACACTGTATCAAATGGCTCACCTTTATCCATATGTTTGCTCACACCTTCAAAAAAAATGTAGCAAATTGGTGAGACAAAACTTCTCTTGACTAAATCCATGCTAGCTTTGTCCCATTAAACCATGACTATCTATATGTTCAATAAATTTGTCTTTGCAATGGTTTCCACCATTTTGCCTGGTACTGACATCAGGCTCACCAGTCTGTAGTTCCCTGGATCACACCTGGAACCTTTAAAAATTGGTGTTACATTGGCCAGTCTTCATGTACTATAGATGAATTTAATGATAGCTTATAAATTACTAATAGTCGGTCTGCAATTTCATTTTTGAATTCTTTCTGAATCCTGGTATTTATACTATCTGGCCCAGATGATTTGCTACTTTTTAGTTTGTCAAATTACCCTATTACAGTATATCTTTCAAGTTCACAGAGATCTGTGCTGATTAATTACCTTTAAATATCATTCCTGACGTTGGGTATCTTCTCTACATTTTCTTCAGTAAAGACCAAAGCAAAGAATTCATTAAGGACCCGATCCAGGAAGGCAAATAGTGGGGCTGTATGTCCTGGTGGAAGTCCAGCCCCACTATCCGTCTTCACCGTATGCAGCCTCCTAGCCCTGCATGCACAGAGCCGCTGTGCACACTGCAGGGGATGGGGGTGGCACAGGGGTAGTCCTTTCATACGGACATACAGGACTGATTCCGGTCATGGTCCTTATGTCTGGGGAGCACCAGGGGGACGGCCAGCTTATTCCACCTCAAAAATGGAATAAGCTCTCGCTGCCCCTCCAGATCCGATGGCCAGACCCCCAGCAGCAATGGTGGCAAGCCTAGTGAGTCCCCACACAAGCGGCAGGGAAACTGGGGGCCCAATGGTAGCAGGCAGGTTGTGCCGCGTGAAGGATGTCCCCATGGTGATGCACCCGCAGGAACATCTTGCTCCCGCGGTACAGAATCGGATGCTGACCTGTCTTGCTCAGGTACATCCAGACAGCCCCGGATGTGCCCCTTCAGGGATCTGGCTCCACATCTCTCTGCTATGACTTTATTCTCCCTTAGTGCCCTTTAAACTCCTCTATCACTTAATGGTCCAACTGACACCCTCATGAGTTTTTTTGCTTTGAATATATCTGGAAAAGATTTTATTATGAGTTCTTTCTTACATAGCAAACTTCTTTTCAAATTTTCTCTTTGCCTGCCTTATCAGTACTTTGTATCTAACTTGCCAACTCTTATGCTGTTTCTTGTTTTCTTCATTCAGATCTTTTTTCCTTGTTTTGAAAGATGATTTTTTTTTGTTTGGCTGTATCAGCCTCTCTCACCTCACCTTTAAACCATGCCAGTTGTTTGCCTTTTCTTCTACCATCTTTAAAGCATGGAATATATCTGATCTGGGCTTCCAAGATGATATTTTTAAACAACATCCAGCCTGATGCAAACTCTTAAACTTTGCAACTGCTCATTCCATTTTTTTTCTTAACCATTTTCTTCATTTTATCATAGTTTCCATTTTGAAAGTTAAATGTTAGCACAATGATTTCCTTGTTCTTCTCCCTCCATTTATTAATTCAAATTTGATCATGTTATATTCATTACTGCCGTGTGGTCCCAGCACCATGAACTCTTGTACGAGATCCTGAGTTCCTCTAAGGATTGGGTTCAAAGCAGACCCCCCTTGTGTGTGTTCTGCTCCATGGAACAGTCATTTATTTTATCTAGAAACTTTGGAACATGTCTACTAGAATGTGCTAACCGTTAGCATGAGGTTTGATGCACATTAAGGGCACTATGCTAAGAATTGGCGTATGGTCCCATGCTAAAAATCCCAAGCTAATCACTTAGCATGGGAATGAGTGGGAGCTGGAATGGTTAGGGATATAACGTGGGCATTGAATACATATTGTGGATAGAGTGGGCCTTTTGGGCACATGATAACAATGCCTGTTGCCATTAGTGCAGTAGCACTTAACACCCCCTCAATGGGTGCTACCAGCATGCACCTTAGTAACATGCCCTTTTATCTCTCAGGGGTCTCAAACTCAAATTGTTTTGAGGGCCAAATGAGGACTTGTAAAATAACCCATGGGCCGCATAAGACGCGGGGCCTCATTTGCATAAATATTTGCATAATGTTACCATACAAAGCGCAGACGTTAATGATGCACATTTCCCAGAGCTGACATATGCAGCTCTGGGACTATATACATATGCAGGTACCCCTGAGGTACCTGCATATGTATATAGTTTCCCCTGTTCTCCAAGTTACCTTTTCCTGTTCGATGTAATGACCTGACTTTTGTTTATTGTCGGATACTGTTTCGTTTTATGTAAACCGCGCTGATCGTAAATAGTGCGGTATATAAGAAATGCAAATAAATAAATAAATAAAATAATATTTCAGTTAATAAATTCAAAATAGATATTTTTCTACCTTTTGTGCATTTTTTTCAGTTGCAATTGTTCCAGCCACTTTCTTCTGGTTTCTTTGTGTCTTCTGCTAACTCTCCATCGTCTGCTGTCCATTTGTCCTTTCTTCTCTCTTCTAGTTTTTTTTTCCATTCTCTCTCTACATCTGCTTTAACATACTAATCTTTCTCCTTTTGCTCCTTCCTCATTCCTATTTCATCCACTCAAATTTTACTCCTCCATCCTCAATCCCCACTTACTCTCCCAATACCTGGCCAATTGTAGATTTTTCTTCCCTCCCACACAAAATATTTTTCCCCTCTCCATTTCACTCTCCCAGCCCCATCCCATTCTAATCCTCCCCCAACATCAACTCCCTTCTAGTTCCAGCCCCACCCAGCATCCGCTCCCTTCTAGTCCCCGCACCAGCCCATTTCCAGTCCTATCCTAGCCCCACCATCAGCCCATTTCCTGTCCTAGCTCCCCCCCACTAAGCCCATTTCCAGTCCTAGCAACCCCCCCAAGTCCATTACCATTTCTAGCCCCCCCCATAGCCCATTACCAGTCCTAAGCCCCCCAACAGCCCACTTCCAGTCCTAACCCTCCCATCACCCCATTTTCATTCTTAGCCCCCCATAGCCCATTACCAGTCCTAACCGCCACCAATCAGCCCACATCCAGTTCTAACCGCCATCTGCCCATTTCCAGTCCTAGCCCCCACCATAGCCCATTAGCAGTCCTAACCCCCCCCCCCGTTGCCATTAGCCCACTTCCAGTCCTAACCCCCCATTACCCCATTTCAGTCTTAGCCCCTCCATAGCTCATTACCAGTCCGAACTCCCCCCATCAGCCCACCTCCAGTCCTTCCTAACCCCCATCAGCCTATTTCCAGTCCTAACCCCCCCTCCCCCCCCATCAGCCCAGGTAAAAAAAAAAACAAAAAAACCCCCTGGCTTCTGCCACTGCCGCCGTGGCAGCGGCAGAATCAGCTGTCCCGCGGCCCCTTCCCCTCTGCCCGGAAGAGCCCCGAGTCTGCTCCTTTAGCGGCGGGCTTTTCAAGCCGCAAAGAGAGTATTTCCCTCTCGCGCGGCTTAAACCTATTCACTTTTCAAGCCGCGCAAGAGGGAAATACTCTCTTCGCGGCTTGAAAAGCCCGCGGCTAAAGGAGCAGACTCGGGGCTCTTCCGGACAGAGGGGAAGGGGCCGCGGGACAGCTGATTCTGCCGCTGCCACGGCTGCAGCAGCAGAAGCCAGTTTTTTTTTAAAACTGACAGTTGATTCTGCCACTGCCACGGCGGCAGCGGCAGAAGCCAGGGTTTTGTTTTTTTGTTTCCCTCCGTTGCGGGCCGCACAAAGTTCTCTTGCGGGCTGCATGCGGCCCGCGGGCCGCGTGTTTGAGACCCTGGCTCTAGCATGTCCCGAAGTGACATTCACCCAGTTCATACGGGGGTAATTGAAATCGCCCATTTATTACTGTGTTGCCAATTTGGTTAGCTTCCCTAATTTCTGTTAGCATTGCATCATCTGTCTGTTCATTCCAGCCAGGCAGACGGTAGTATACCTCGCTATTGCTATCCCATTCCCTCCTCAGATGGAATTTACAGTATATCCATAGAAAGTCTAGTGTATTTTGTTTTCTGAAAAGCTTTTTATCCTGTTTGAATCAACACCCACTTTTAATATATAGCGTCACCTCTCCACAAATTTTATTTACCTTATCATTGCAATATAATTTGTACCCTGGCATCATAGCCCCCTTGGTTACCCTCCTTCCATTAGGTTTCTGAGATACCAATTACATATACATCTTCATTTGCTGCAATATATTGTCTCTCTGCCATCTTATATTTTAGACTCCTAGCATTTGTATGGTTAAATTAGACTTACCTGCTAATTGTAGTTCCTGGAGCAATCCAGTCTAGTCCCGGAATCCTTGGGTTGTCAACCTCTACCAGCAGCTTTGGAGACTGAGAAACTTCAGAGCTGTGATGTCACTGGCATATAAACGCTGGCACCACCTCCTTTCCTCAGTTAACCTATTGACAAAGCAGACTCACCAGAGCAACAATTAAGTAGATAAACACAAAAATCAACAAGGCTATTATCCCCCAAAACTATTTACATGATAAATACCATATATCGACTATGCTATGAGGTACTCCTTCCCCTTCCCTAAAAGGACAGACCCTCAAGCCCTCAGACAGAAAACACTTACCGTCACTGACCTGAACTACTGGATCTAACAAGGCTTACCTGTAAATGCCCTCGTGCTGCAGGCTCCCTAGCATCCACCCTTAGGGCGAGAACCGGGACTAGACTGGATTGCTCCAGGAACTACAATTAGCAGGTAAGTCTAATTTAACCTTCCTGTTCGCACCTCCAGTCTAGTCACGGAATCCTTGGGATGTAACAGAGCAGTGAAAACAATCAACGGGAGGGACCTGCTAGCCCAGCCTGAAGCACTGCCGATGCAAAACAGACATCTCTTTCTGCCTGGTCATCCAGACGATAATGCTTCACAAAGGAGTGCGTGGACGACCATGTTGCTGCCCCACAAATATCCTCCACCGGCACCAGGCCATACTCCGCCCAGGAGGTAGTTTGTGCTCTAGTGGAGTGAGCCCGCAAACTTGCAGGCACCGAACGGCCCCGCAAAAGATACGCTGACGCTATCGCTTCCTTCAACCACCGAGCAATCGAACCGTTAGAGGCCGCTTCACCTCGCCGAGCCCCTGCAAAGAGAACAAACAACCTGTCCGACTTACGAAAACTAGCCGTTCTATCTAAATACGTCTGCAATGCCCACTTAACATCCAAGCGATGCAGGTGCTCCACATCCAGAACTCTCTTCTTGGACGAAAAAACTGGTAAAGACACCACCTGGTTCATATGAAAACCGGAAACTACCTTAGGTAAGAAGGAAGGCACAGTCCTCAAGACCACCTTGGTATCTGAAAAGGACAGAAAAGGTTTCCTACAGGAGAGCACCTGTAACTCCGACACTCGTCTTGCAGATGCAATAGCCACCAGGAACACCACCTTCAGAGTCAGGTCTTTTAATGTCGCCGCCGTCAAAGGTTCAAATGGCGCCTTCCTCAACGCTTCCAAAACCAAAGGAAGATCCCAGGACGGAACTATCCTCCTGCAGGGAGGCCGCAACAATGCCACGGCCCACAAAAAATGCTTCACATCCCCATGGCTACACAAGGAACTGCCAAGCACCTTACCTCTGTAACAGGACAAAGCCGCCAACTGAACCTTCAATGACGACGACGCCAAACCCTTCTGAAAACCATCCTGTAAGAAAGCCAGCACCTGAGGCACTGATGCCCTAAAGGGAAGAAAATTCTTGTCGGCACACCACGCTTCAAAGATTCGCCACACTCTAATATACGCCAGAGACGTCGACCGCCGCCTTGCCTTCAGCAGGGTTGCTACCACTGCCGCCAAATAACCCTTCACTCTCAACCAAGCCCGTTCAATAGCCAGGCCGTAAGTGAGAACCAATCCACTTGAGGCATGCACAGGGGCCCTTGAGTTAAGAGATCCCTTCGAACCGGAAGCCGCCAGGGCCCCTCCACCACGAGCCGTACCAGATTCGCGTACCACGGATGTCGTGGCCAATCGGGAGCCATGAGAATCACTTTTCCTCTGTGAAGCTCGATGCGTTGAAGCACTCTCCCGATCAACACCCACGGGGGAAAAACATATAGAAGTTGGTCCCGCGGCCACTCCTGCACCAGCGCATCCAGTCCTTCGGACATTCTTTCTCTTCTCCTGCTGAAGAACCGACCGACCTGCGCTGACTGAAAAGTCGCCATGAGGTCCATGACTGGCGTTCCCCAGCGATGCACTATCAATTGGAAGACCTCCGGATGAAGGACCTACTCCCCCGGGTCTACCTTCACGCGACTCAAGAAGTCGGCCTGCACATTGTCCACTCCCGCGACGTGCGCTGCCGACACGGCCACGAGATTCCTTTCGGCCCACTCGAACAAGCCATCTGCTTCGGTCTCTAGTGCAACACTGCTGGTGCCTCCCTGACGATTCACATAAGCTACCGCAGTCCCGTTGTCTGAGAATACCCGAACCGCCTTCCTGACGAGATACGGACGAAATTCCTGCAAGGCCAAGACCACCGCTCTCAACTCCAATCTGTTGATGGACCAAGTCCTTTCCTGAGCTGACCACTCTCCTTGTGCTATCCGGCCTTGGCAATGGGCTCCCCAGCCCTGCAAGCTGGCATCTGTGGTAAGTGGAACCCACTCCGGCGCTTCCAACGACATGCCCTTCTCTAGGTTCCCTGGAGCCAACCACCACTGCAGGGCTTGCCGAGTCTGAGGTGGGCAAACCAATCTCTAGGACAAAGCATCCTTTTGATGGGACCAGCGCCTCAACAATGCTCTCTGCAACGGGCGCATATGGGCCCGCGCCCACGGAACCAATTCCAGTGTCGCCGCCATGGTTCCCAACACCTGTAGGTACTCCCAGGCGGTAGGCCTCTGCACGCCTAGAATGCGAATTATCAACCGCTGGAGCGCCACTCTCTGCTGCCGTGGGAGAAAAACCCGGCCGACCTCCGTGTTGAAGCGAGCTCCCAGATACTCTAGCTGTTGAGTCGGCTGCAACTTGCTCTTTGCCGCATTGACCACCCAACCTAAGTGCTGCAGCATTGCCAACACCTTGGCCGTGGCCGAGACACTCTCCGCTCGCAACTTTGCCCTTATCAACCAATCATCCAGATACGGGTGCACCATCACTCCGTCCTTTCGCAAGGCCACTGCGACCACCACCATCACCTTGGTAAAGGTTCGTGGTGCAGTTGCCAGGCCAAAGGGCAGCACCTGAAACTGAAAATGACCCATCGGAACCACAAATCTGAGGAATTTCTGATGCTCCTGCCGGATTGGAATATGAAGGTACGCTTCCGACAGGTCCAAGGACGTCAAAAACTCGCCTTTTCTCACCGCTACAATCACTGACCGAAGGGTTTCCATACGAAAGTGGGAGACGCGGAGACAGCGAGTCACCCTTTTCAAATCCAGAATGGGACGCCATGTCCCCTCTTTCTTTGGAACCACAAAGTAAATCGAGTATCGACCACCGCCTAATTGGTCGGTCGGAACCAGAACAATCGCGTTGAGCGCCAGCAGGCGATGAACGGTGTCCCGCACTGCCCCGCGCTTCGCTAGAGTTCTGCACGGAGATTGCACGAATGCCTCGGCTACCGGCCGCTGCAATTCTAACGCGTAACCGTCTCGAATCACCTCCAACACCCATTGATCGGACGTGAGCTGGACCCAGGCAGGGTAAAACTCCCTCAAATGACCCCCCATGGGAACCAACCTCTCCGGGGCCCGCCTGACTTCATTGTGACTTTTTGAAGGAAGAGGACGAGGACGTCTGAGAGAAACCTCTGCTCGCCCCTCGAAACCCCCGAAACCCCTGGCTCCAAGTAGGGAAACGCCCTCGCTGCCCCTGTCCAAACCTCGAGTTCCGAAAATAACGAAAATCACACTGCTGCCCCCGAAAACAGAGTCCAGAACGAGTCTGCTTCTGCTTATCCTCCGGCAATCGACCTCCCTTGGACTCTCCTAAATCCTTAACCAACTTCTCCAAATCCTCTCCAAACAGAAGCTTGCCCCGGAAAGGCAGCTTACTCAACCTAGCCTTAGAAGAACCGTCCGCCGCCCAATTCCGGAGCCAGAGACATCTGCGACCCGTTACTACTGAGGCCATACTCTTAGCCAACCCCCGGATGAGATCATAATGAAGATCAGCTAAATACGCCGCTCCTGACTCCAACCTGGACGCCTCCTCGGTCTCCTCCACCGAGCTCTCACCTTGAATTCGCTGCGCCCATCGCAAACAGGCTCTGGCTACCCAAGCCCCACAAATAGACGCCTGCAACGATAACGCATTTGCCTCAAAAACCTGCTTCAGCAAAGTTTCCAGCTTACGGTCCTGCGCATCCTTAAGCACTGCTGACCCTTCCACCGGAATGGTGGTTTTCTTAGTTACTGCAGAAACCACCGCATCCACCTTTGGAGCCTTAAACAGATCCCGGTCCTGATCCAACAATGGGTAAAGCCTTGACATCACTCTGGAGCCCTTGAGCACTGCCTCGGGCATATCCCACTCTTCCTGAATCATTTCTTTAAACACCCTATGTACTGGGAATGCCCGCTGTGTTTTATGGAAGGCCTGCAGCAAGGGATCCTCCAGGGTGGCATCCTCCGCAGGGCCTGCCATAGGCATATTTAGGGTCTTAAGGGACTCCGAAATGAGAGCTGGCAGCTCCTCCCTACGGAATACCCTAACCACTCTCGCCTGATCCTTAATCTCACCTTCCTCTAAGTCCTCATCTAGGCCCTCATCAAGGTCCGCTTCATCTGCGCGCAAATCCTCTGACAGCACCGACTGATCTAATCTATCTCTGTCCAAACGGGCTCTCTTTGCCACAGTGCTAGAGCAGTCTCCGGGAACTGGAGAACCTGACCTCTTCCCCCTGAAGCTCTCCCCGGAAGGTCCTGCTACCGGGGCCTCCTGGGAAGAGCCCAAGGCCTTATGAATCAAAGTCAGAAAATCTGTGGAAAAAATAGCCGCCAAGCTTCCTGACACCGGCAGCTTTGATTGCAGGGAATCTTGTCCAGACACCACTGTGACCCCCAATTCGGGAGGGGGCAGAGGGACTGGAACTGGGTCTCCCCCTTCCATGGAGCCCTCCTTACCCTCTGCTCCCCACTCAGCAGAAAGCTCACCAGCACCAGTCTCAAGCCCTTACAGACCCCTTCCAGAGTAACTGAATTCCTTTTAGCCCCGCATAGCAAACAAAGCTGCTTGGCTGGCATGCTGCCCACTAGACAGAAACAAAAAGGATTTTCTGTTCTTTCTTTCTTTTTTTTTTTTTCAATAAATAAACCTAAAGAAACTGCCTCTTCAACGCAAAAATGAAGCAAACTGGGCAAAACCGCGGTTCTCTAACGGCTCTACGGGTCTCCGTAAAGGAAACTGACCCCCCGCTGGTTTTCCCGCGCTGAACGCACGCGGTGCGGCCTGTCTCCCTCCGTCAGGCCAGATGCCGCTCAATAAGCTGCCTTACCTCACAGGCCTCCGTACACCACCAGAACTGCCAAAATCCCGCGATCTGAGTGGCTCCTGCAGCTCCGGAGCCTCAGTATCGCTGAAAACGCGGGCACTGCGATCCTTTCTCGATCGCGCTGGTAACAGCGAGGGCGGCTCAAGCGCTAGCAGGCAGATCTTCTGCGCGCTGAGTCCAGCCCTGTGGTGATGCCTGACGTCCGTTGCGAGGAACAGAGACCGAGGCGCGGGTCCCCCCCTGCACAGCGCAGAAGCACCCCGCAGGCTCCCAACTCTTCCCCCCCCCCCCAAGGGAACTCTAACTAGAGAAAGGGAAAAGGAGGAAGAGAACCTCAAGGCAGCCTCCAACTAGACTCACAGCACTTCTAATAATGGCCCAGAATCAGCCAATTAACTCTAAATAAACCAGGGACCCCTTTTTTTTTTCCTTTCCAAAGAAAGTCTGCCTAATTGTTCCTCAAGTGAGCCCTGTAATCCCTGGGCTCATAACCCCTCAAGCTGCTTTGGAGACTGATAACTGAGGAAAGGAGGTGGTGCCAGCGTTTATATGCCAGTGACATCACAGCTCTGAAGTTTCTCAGTCTCCAAAGCTGCTGGTAGAGGTTGACAACCCAAGGATTCCGGGACTAGACTGGAGGTGCGAACAGGAAACAGCCATTTCAAAGTATGTTTTTTCAACATATTGACAACCTGCTTATGAATTTTACAGGGTTAATTTATAATCTTTCACCTCTGTCTGATCTTTACTTAAGGGCATCTGGACTACTTTTATGTTTGTTGTAACCTCTCTATAGGGATTCCTTAACCTTCTTTTGGTAATATCCTTCAACTATACACCAGTCCAAACTATGCACTCCTGGGTGACTGTTGGCTTTTCTTGAATATCTAGTTTAAAAGCTGCCCTATTTCCTTTTTAAAGGTTAGTTCCAGCAGCCTAGCCCCCTCTACCCCAGAATATTGATGAGTTCCTGACAAATCTAATGACCTCTCCCTGCACCATTATCTCATCTACACTTTGAGACTCTGGAGCTGTGCCTGCCTCTTGGGTCCTGCACATGGAATAGGGAGCATGTCTGAGAATCCTACCATGGATTTCAACTTTCTACCTAAAAGCATACATTTAGCTTCCAGAACCTTCCTCCTACATTTTCCTATGTTGTTGGTGCACACATGTACCAAAACAGCTGGCTCTTCCCCAGTACTGTCTAGAATCTTTGCACCTGAGGTTCCCTCCTCCCCCCACTTTTGCAACAGACAGGCAAGTGAACAAGTGATCCTCATGCCCACCATGCCGTTATCTATATGCTTGATGACTTAATCACCAACTAAAACAGCTTTCCTTAGAAGCTCAGATGACAAGACTTCAACTTTCATACTTTGGATACATCATGTGAAGAGAGAGATCGTTAGAGAAAGACATAATGCTTGGCAATGTAAGAAGGTCAACGCAAAAGAGAGAGGATGGCAATGAGATGGATCAATACAATAACAGCAGCTATGGGTGCCACTCTATCAACAATGAGCCGCCTGACTATAGACCAAACACAGTTTAGGTCAATTATCCAAAGGGTCACCAGAAGTCGACACCGACTCGACAATACTTAACAACAACAAAACGGCTGTCCTAACCCTTGTGAACAGAAGCCCCCGGAGACAAATCCTTGGTGTGAAAGGATACTGTATCCCTAGAAGGCAGGTCCTAGCTAACTGATCACTTCCTGCCACACCAAGATGATGCTCTCCTTCCAGGTGACCTGTCTCCTCCAACACAGCACTGAGGCTGTCAGACTGGAGGAAGGGCTTTCTAATATGTCCCTGTAGTTTTCCTCTATTATCTATACCTCTGTCCTCCTCAGCTCTTCTAAGTCTAATAGTGCATCCTCCAAGAACTCGACTTGTTCTCTGATAGCCTAGAGCTCTTTGCACCAAGTGCATATATATGACCTCTCACCAACTGGAAGATAATCATACATGTGGCAAAAGATTAAATAGCTAAAATACTATAAATATCTGTAATAGTGAGTTTAGTTGTTTAGAGTTGTTAAGGTGGTAGGGATACCTAAACTAATATAAAAGCTTTTAGGCTATTTGGTATATTTTATTCAGTGTTTGAATGACTGCATGTATGTGATAGTCTTGGACTACAAGTGTGAAATCCATGACAACAGCAGATGTTAGCAGATATAGCACAGTTACTTACCTGTAACAGGTGATCTCTGGGAACAGCAGGAATAGTCCTCACATATGGGTACGTCGGAACCGACGGAGCCTGCGCGGGAAAGCTCCCCAGCTTCCCAGAAGGATGCGCGCTGCCTTCCCGCCTTCCTGACCAATTCTCCTCAGTTCGAGTTTAAAGCTGAGACAATAGAGAGAGGAAAGGAAAGAGAAAGAGATACAACTCCTAGGGGAGGTGGGTGGGTTGTGAGGACTCCAGGAACAAGCAGGAATGAGTCCTCACATATGGGGACTCCCTAGCTGAGATGCCTGGGAGATCCCCCTCCAAGGGCTCTTCATCTTCCTATGGATCTCAGGCATCCATTGAGGGAAGGTGGGCAGGAGTTGTTTAAGAATGGAACAGGTGTTTGAGGACAGCCTGACCAAATAAGGCATCCCGGCGGGAGTCCTTGTCCAAGCAGTAATGGGCTGTGAAGGTATGAACCGAGGCCCAGGTGGCTGCTCGACAGATCTGATCGATGGAGACAGAGTGAAGATGAGCCATAGAAGTGGCCATGGCTCTCACATTGTGAGCTGTGACATGGCCCTCCAGAGAAATGTTTTTACTCTGGTAAGCAAAGGAAATACACTGAGCAATCCAATTGGAAAGTGTTCTTTTTGAGACTGGAAGTCCCAAATGAGAAGGATCGAAAGCAACAAAAAGTTGGGAAGACTTTCGATGTGGCTGAGTCCTGTGAAGGTAAAAGGCAAGAGCTCTTTTACAATCTAGAGTATGAAGGTTCCGCTCTGCACTGGATGCGTGAGGAGCTGGAAAAAAGACAGGTAGATATACCTCTTGATTAAGATGAAAAGGTGAAACTACCTTAGGCATAAAGTGTGGATTTGTCCTGAGGACTACCTTATCATGATGGAACCTTGTATAAGGTGGATTAGCCACCAAGGCTTGCAGTTCACTGATGCGGCGAGCTGAAGTGACTGCAATGAGGAAAATAACCTTTCAGGAAAGAAATTTCAAGGAGGTAGAGGCTAAAGGTTCAAAAGGTGGCTTCATAAGCTGACCAAGAACCAAATTTAAGTCCCATGCCACCGGAGGAGGCCTAATGGGAGGTTTAGTTAAAGTTAGGCCTCTCATGAATCTTGCAATAAGAGGATGAGAGGAAATAGGTTGTCCATTGAGAGGCTTGAGGGATGCTGCAATAGCACTCAAATGGACCCTTACTGAATTCGTTTTAAGGCCTGCATTGGAGAGATGCAGGAGATATTCCAATAGGGAATTTACAGGAAGAGCAAAAGGGTCAAGACCCTTTTGAGCACACCAAATGGAAAATCTTTTCCATTTGAAGGCATAAGAACGCCTTGTGGAAGGTTTTCTGGAAGCATGGAGGATATCCTTCACTTGTTGCGAGACATTTAAGTCTTGAAGGTCTAGGCCTTCAGTAACCATGCTCTGAGGTGGAGGGACTTGGGGTTTGGATGCCACAAAGTCCCTTCCTCCTGAGACAGAAGGTCTGGAGCAGCTCCCAGGTCCAGGGAGGGGCCCTGGGAGAGATGCAGAAGTAGAGGGAACCACACTTGGCGTGGCCAGCGTGGAGCTATAAGGATCATAGATCCGTGATCCCTCTGCAGTTTGAACAGAGTCTTGGGAATCAAAGGAATGGGTGGAAAGGCATATAGGAGGCCCTGACCCCAATGAAGGAGGAAGGCATCCCTGGCCTGAACCCCTTGACACGGAGTTCTGGAACAGAACCGGGGAAGTTTGGCATTCCACGGACTTGCAAAGAGGTCTATATCCGGGGTTCCCCATTTCTGAAAGATTCTGAGTACCTGATCCATGTGCAGGGACCACTCGTGTGGAAGCAGAACTCGGCTGAGTCTGTCTGCCCAAGAGTTTTGAATTCCTGGGAGATATACTGCCAGGAGATGGATTTGATGCTCTCTGGCGAAGGCCCACAGTCTGAGAGCTTCGTTGCAAAGCGACAGAGAGCCAGTCCCTCCTTGTTTGTTTACGTAGAACATGGCTACTTGATTGTCGGTCTGAACAAGAACTGTCATGTTGTATAGGAGGGTATGGAAGACCTTGAGAGCAAGGAAAATTGCTCGAAGCTCCAGAAGGTTGATATGAAGGGCGGACTCCTGTGGAGACCAAAGGCCTTGAGTGGATAGGTCTTGAAGATGAGCTCCCCACTCTGTTTGGGAGGCATCTGTGGTGAGGGTTGCTTGGGGTAGAAGCGGTTGGAAGGGGGACCCCAGCAACAGATTTTGAGTGGATATCCACCACTGGAGAGACCAAAAGAGACGTTTGGAGGTTTCTATTTGGTCTGAGAGAGCTCCTGATGCTTGGGTCCACTGGGTGGACAGAGTCCATTGAGCTGCTCTCATATGCAGGCGAGCATAGGGCACCACATGGACTGTGGATGCCATATGGCCTAGCAGTTGTAACATCTCTCTGGCAGTTAAGTGGCTTCTGGACTGAATCTGAGAGGCTAAGTGCACTAGCCGGTGGCAACGTGCCTGGGGAAGATAGGCCCTTGCTGTGGTGGTATCTAGCCAGGCCTCTATGAATTCTAGGGATTGAGTAGGGGTGAGTTGAGACTTTGGCAGATTGATGACAAGTCCCAGATACTGCAGAATGCAGATGGTGTGATCCAGGGAAGTTTGAGCCTGAGACTGAGATGGAGCTCGGATGAGCCAGTCGTCTAGGTATGGGAAGACAAAGATTCCCTGAGTGCGTAGAAATGCAGCCACTACTGACATGCATTTTGTGAACACTCTTGGAGCAGAGGCTAGACCGAAGGGGAGTACTCTGTACTGGAAATGTTTTCCCTGTAACAGAAATCGAAGGAATTTTCTGTGGGATGGGTGGATGAGTATATGTGTGTACGCATCCTTTAGGTCTAGAGAACAAAGCCAGTCCTGACTCTGTAGGTATGGAAGGAGAGTACCCAGAGAGATCATTTTGAATTTCTCTTTGCATAGAAATTTGTTTAATTCTCTGAGATCTAGGATGGGTCTGTGCCCCCCTGTTTTCTTTGGTATGAGAAAATAGGGGGAGTAGAACCCTGAGCCCTGTTGAAGGAGAGGAACCTGTTCTATTGCCCCTTGGGCAAGCAGGGTATTCACTTCCTGATCCAACAGGTGTAGAAGAGATGGGGGAGAGATGAAATGTCTCACCCTGGGATAGAGAGGAAGGCTGGAAAAATGCAGTTTGTAGCCCTCTCTGATGATAGAGAGGGTCCACTGTTCTGATGTGATTTGTTCCCATTTGGGAGCAAAATGAGTTAACCTTCCTGGAATGGTGAGAGGCTCTGGTTGCTGCAGAGCCAGAAAGGGTATGTTCTCTAGAAGTAAGTCAAAAACCCTGAGGGGGTTGGGACTGTTGAAGCGCAGCAGCCCCTGCAGGTTTTGCTCTGGCCTGTTTAGTTTAGCTTGCTGACGTTTAGGAGCAAAGCGAACCCGAGAAGATGATTGGCCAGCATTGGTAGAAAATCTAGTCTTTTTGTAGAAAGATTTCTTAAAAGGCTTTTTCTTGGCAGGGTTAGAAGTAGACCTAGAAAGTCTATCTAGAGCAGCATTTTCTGCATCCATTTGAGTGGCTTTAACTTGCCACTCCTTGCCAAATAGATTTTCACCTGTACAAGGCAAATTGCCTAGGCCATCTTGTACCCAGGATTCCAGGTCAGAGGCCTGGAGCCAAGCAATTCGACGAGCAGCTATAGCTATGCCAGATGCTCTACTAGCACCTTCAAAGGAGTCAAAGGCAGCTCTATTAGAGAACTTTGACACATCTTGGATATGCTTTAAAAGAAGCAGGAACTCCTCTTTTCTATCCTCTGGGATAAAGGGGAGAAAATTTCAAATTGTGTACAAGACTGTTAATCTGTTATATGTAAACCGCCCTTGATCTCTGGAAGGGGCGGTATAAAAGAAATAGTTAAATAAATAAATAAATAAATAAATAAATAAAATTTCGTACTTCAAGAGCAAGCTCTTTCAGAAACATGCCCATATAGAGGCTGTATGAGTTGATTCTGGCAATAAGCATACTAGCCTGGAAGATTTTCCTGCCAAAAGCATCCAAAGTCCTACATTCTCTTCCTGGAGGAGTAGAAGAGTGCCTTTTGGTACTCTTTATCTTTTTCATAGCAGACTTCACCACGATGGAATGGTGAGGAAGCTGAGTTTTTTGAAAACCAGGAGAAGGAGGGACCAGATACATGGTGTCCAACCGACGAGAATGTGGAGATAGAGTAAGAGGAGCCTCCCATATATCCATCATGTGTTCTTGGAGAATATTATGAATGGGTAAGGTGACTGCCTCTTTGGGAACCTTAGAGTATCCTAAAATGTCTAATTTTTGTGCTCTAGGTTCTTTTTCAGAGGATACTGTAATAGAGAGTCCTTTGGCTACTTCAAGAATGAAGTCCTGAAAGGACAAGTCCTCTGGAGGAGACATTCTTCTCTTTGGGGAAGAGGGCTCCTCAGGAAGAATAAGGGATGCTTCATCAGAATCATCTGAGGTATCGGCATCCTCAGAAGACTCGAAGTATCGCCTATTTGCTTCCAAAGACCGATACGCGTACCGACCGGTATCGACATCGGGCGTACCGGGAACCGGGTCGGTATCGAGAAAATCTCCGGAACCGAGAACCGGAACCGGCATTCTACTGGAAGTAGATGCTCTGGGTACCGGTATCGGTTGCGGTACCGAGGGCGTTGTAGCATTAATGAAAGCCATTATGGCCTGCTGCATGGATTGTACAGTAGTACCCATAGACGCCAGAACTGCCTGGATGTCGGTACCAGTTTGAGCCGGTACCCCAGAGCAGTCTAACAGGTGATCGGTCGAGGCCGTGCCATCGATGTCAACCTGTAACCCCATAGGAGGAGCTTTGGAAGCCGGAGCTTCCCGCCGGGGTTGTTTGGCTGGGGCAGGGTCCTCATGGTCAAACCCAAGGGCCTCTCGCTGTTTAGAGGGAGATTTGCCCTTTGAGGACTTGCCTGAAGTATGTTTGGTTACCTGAGATCCATCCGGAGAGGAAGACCTGGAGGATGTTGATGCTGGGTTATCTGTAGAAAACAGCATATGGAATTTGGCTGCTCGGTTCTGTAAGCCACGTTTGGACATCAGAGAGCAGGAGGGACAATCCTGAATAGAATGGTCAGGACCCAAACATTTAAGCCACCATTCATGGGTGTCTGTGACTGAAATAGTAGCAGAACACTTGGTGCATTTTTTAAAACCAGAGGCTGGCTTCTCCATGAGGGAGAATTTGTGAAGGCCTGTAGGCCTCACAACAAATACACCAAGTGAGGAAAAATAAGATTTATTTCTTAAAAAAAAAAAAAAAAGACCGGCGGTACCGGTTCGGAATCGGGGAAGGCAGACACGCGGCCAAAGAAACAAATTAAAATAACTTCTTCAGCGGTGACAGGAACACGACCTGCTGGCTCCGCGGAAAAAGAGAAACTGAGGAGAGTTGGTCAGGAAGGCGGGAAGGCAGCGCGCATGCGCTGTGGGAAGCCCCAAAAGCTTTCCTTCTGGGAAGCTGGGGAGCTTTCCCGCGCAGGCTCCGTCGGTTCCGACGTACCCATATGTGAGGACTCATTCCTGCTTGTTCCTGGAGATAAACATTTAGTCCATTCAGTCTGCTCAGATGCCCTTGCTTGTACTACTCTAAAAAGGCTATGGATGAGCTGTCATCAGTAGAAGCTTGACATCCACATTGTTCTAGCTCTGGCCATCACTGTTCTTCCTTGCCCTTACCTGCATTCACGATGCTATATGAGGTCTATCCAAAAAATAATGAGAATGATTTAAAAAAAAATTATTGAACATGCACGCAATTATAGTTTATCCCCTTCAAAATAGGCTCCTCGTGATCAAATATAGCGATTCCAGCGTTGCTGCCACTCTTCATAACAGTGGAAGAAGTCTTCAATTGAGCTGTTATTCAAAGCCCTCGTTGCAGCTGCCTAGATGTTTTCAACTGTCCCAAAATGATGTCCTTTGAGGTGGGTTTTGAGCTTGGGGAATAAAAAGAAATCACATGGAGCCAAGTCAGGGCTCTACGGTGGGTGTGGGGAAGCATTGTGATATTATTTTGAGCCAAAAATTCCTTCACAGCGAATGATGTGTGACTTGGCACATTGTCGTGGTGAAGGAACCACATGTTTGCAATTTCACAGCAGACATGCACAACTCTGCTTCTCAAACGCTCGAATACCTCTAGGTAAAATGTTTAATTCACAGCCTGTCTTGGTGGCACAAACTCCTTGTGAACAACTCCCTTTGAATCAAAAAAAAAATGATGAGCATGGATTTCACTCTTGATTTGCTCTTGGTCGAGGTGACTGGGAAATGTGCCACTCTGAATTCTGTCTTTCGATTGTAGGATCATACTCGAAAACCCAAGTTTCATCTCGGGTTATCACTCACTGCAGAAAGTCAGGCTCACTTGTCACAAGATCCAAGAGTTCCCGAGAAACCAACAAACGATTGTTCTTTTGTTCATCGGACAAATTCTTCGGAACCAGTTTCGCACAAATTTTTCTCATGTGCAGATCTTCCATAATAATTCGGTGGATGACCATTTTCAGTAGTCCTATTTCCTCTGTGATTAATTGCACATTCAAACATTGGTCCCTATCCAGAACAGCCTTCACACGAGCCACATTGTTCTCAGTTCTTGAAGTTGAAGGATGCCCTGAGCACTGTTCGTCCTAAGCACTCTAACTTCCATTCTTGCACGCTTTGTGCCACCTGAAGACTTGGGCTGAAGACGAAACAGCATCCCCATAAGCTGTCCTCAACAACTGCAACGTTTCAGAACCAGATTTTCCGAGTTCCGCGCAGAACTTGATCGCGTAATGCTGCTCCAGACTCTTCTGCATTATCGCTCGTGATAAGACACAAAAACTACTATGCACTTTGCTAACGTACCAACTGCTAAAAAGGCGTGGACTCAACTGAGGAAAGTCAAACTGTATACCTGGGTTCCCCCTCCACCTGCCTCGACTCCAACATTTCTTTCCTGGCCCTTCTGCGCTGTGCAAAAAAATCATTCTCATTACTTTTGGGACAGACCTTGTATATATTTCTCAACTGTTAGTCATAAAAGCTTGACTGCCTGTAAAAAAAATGACCGTATTTTTATAGCCTTCGCTGAAAAGTATAGCCAAATCATCTTGCAGCCAAGGCTAGGAAATATGCCAACCACTTCTCAGAATACACCATAGGCTTATTGCTATTTCATATTGGTTGATTGATCTTGTTTCCTTTTTTGGAAAGTCCAAATTCTCAACAAAATTTGAAGTATATATTCTCCAGCAATTGTCACTCCCACATCTCTTGTCCATTTATCTTTCTACCCCGTGAATTCCACTGGGGACAACTCCTGCACACATATTTTGTATAGGCAAGCTATTCTACTGCTTTTCTCACAACAAATCTTTTCCCCCGAGTCTCCCTCCCCAAAGATAAAATAGAATGTCTAGCCTGTGAATATGCAAAAAGATCAGCCCAGCTGATATGCTTCTGCAGTCACATGAATGAGCAACACCTTTCTTTGATCATCCACAAATTGTGCTACCTTATTCAAACTGTTACTGTTTCTTGTAAACCGTTTTGACCTGGAGAAAAGCGATATAGAAAATAGTCAAATAAGTCCCTTCTCAGTCCAGGAAAGGATTGTCCCATTACTCATCCCAACTAGAAATTCCAAATTGCTTTTCAAAAGCAAATAAAGAAAAATTCTAGCATTAATTTCCTTCCAAGCACACACCCACCTCCAAACCTTTTGGAGAGGCCAAGCAAAGCATACTGTTCTTAATCTCTACAGGTAAAATATTAGGTTTCACATGGAGAATATATGTCAAGCTAAGTGGCTGGCTGAAAGCCTGCTCCCATCTCAGGTGCATATCAACAGGTGTTCCCTTATCCAGTTGCCCATATGGCGCAGTATACAAATTTTATTATATAAACTGAAGTCTGTCAGTGCCAAGCCTCCTATATCTCTAGGCTGGATCAAAAGCTGCCATCTTAGACAAGGCCTCCAGCCCTCCACAAAAAAGTTTGAATCATCTTTCTCAACTTCTTCTCATCCTTCTGGCTCAGTAGTAATAAAGTCTGAAAACTATAGGCTATTTGGCACCATAATCATGATGGACAAACAATTCTACCAAAGACAACGAATACGACATCCAGCTCTGCAGTAAATGCTGAGTTTCTAACAACACGGGCCTAAAATTAAAGCAATATAAAGTACTCAAAACTTGTGCCATGATTATGCCTAAATATTTCATTTCCTCCTCTGCCCACCGTGAAGGAAATCTCCCCCTCCTCTTTCGGGCTGTATCATTTCCAGCCCTTGAAAATGCTACCAATTTTGAACAGTTTTAAATTCAACTCGAAACCCTATTGAAAACCTCAAGCTCCTGCAAAACTTCCCATTACGAGTACTGTGAATGGGTGAGCACCAATAATATGTTATGAACAAAAGCCAGGATTAATAAGTTCCAGGTCACCCAACTGCACTCCCCTTACCTCATCTATCCTCCATAACAAGGGCTCGAGAAGTAAAAAAAAAAAGTGAAGAATGTGGGCAACCCTGCCTTGTACCACTAGCCAATTAAAATTAAATAGAGAGCATTTCATTAACTATAATCTCTACCCTAGGTTCTTTATAAAGCACCTTCTCTGCATTAAAGAAAAAATCTTTAATCCCATAGCCTTAAAAAGAAATGGCCATCCCACCTCATGATATGCCTTTTCAGCATTACACCTTACTGCCAGCACATCCATGCCCTGAGTCAGACAACACTTCCAAGCCACCAAAATTCTCCAAACGAGATCACAGAGAAAGGAAGACAGGCATCTACATTTGGAAAAACTTAGAGAAGCTAGCAAAGTAGTCAGGAAAGCAAAGGTACAGAAAGAAGAAGAAATAGCCAATACAATAGAAAGTGGGGATAAGACATTTTTCAGATATGTTAGTGAGAGGAGGAAGGGCAAAAGTGGTATTGTCAGACTCAAGAGTGCAGGGGAGAAATATGCAGAAACGTATGAGGATAAAGCAGAATTGCTTAACAAATATTTCTGTTCTGTGTTCACAGATGAAGGGCCAGGAGCAGGACCTCAGAAAACACCCACAAACAGGAAGAGAAGTGATATGGATCTCAAATAATTTTCAGGCCAGGTAGTCTAACCTCTGGGGTCAGTAAATTATTGGAAAGGCTACTAAAAGAGAGAATAGTGAGGTTTCTGGAGTCCAGTGGATTTCAGGATCCGAAGCAGCATGGATTCACCAGAGACAGGTCTCGTCAGACAAATCTGATTGATTTCTTTGACTGGGTGGCCAGGGAGTTTGAGAGCCCTAGATGTGGTGTATTTAGATTTCAGTAAAACCATTGACATCGTTCCGCACAGGCGATTTGTAAGCAAACTGAGCAGCCTAGCGATGAACCATAAAGTTTCTGATTGGGTTAGAAATTGGTTGAGTGGGAGGCGACAGGTAAATGGAGCTCACTCGGAGTAGAAGGAGGTTACCAGTGGTGTATGCAGGGATTTGTCCTTGGTCCGATTCTTTTTAACATCTTTGTTAGTGATATTGCGGAAGGGCTGTCGGTAAGGTTTGCATGTTTGTGGATGATACCAAAATCTGCAATAGAGTAGATACCCAGGAAGGAGTAGATAACAAGAGGAAGGATCTAGCTAAGCTTGAAGAATAGTCTAGAATTTGGCAGCTGAAATTTAATGCTAAAAAATGCAGGGTCATGCATTTGGGCTGCAAAAATCCAAAGGAACGGTACAGTGTAGAGGGTTAGATACTTCTGTCCACAAAAGAGCAGGACCTGGGCGTAATTGTGTCTGACGATCTTAAAGTGGCTAAACAGAAAAGGCAAATGAGAAAGCTAGAAGGATGCTTGTGTGTATAGGGAGAGGAATGGCCAGCAGAAAAAAGGAAGTAATAATGCCTCTGTATAAGTCTCTGGGTGTGACCTCATTTGGAGTATTGTGTACAATTCTGGAGACCGCACCTTCAAAAGGATAAAAACAGGTTGGAGTCGGTGCAGAGGGTGGCTACTAAAATAGAAACATAGAAACATGACGACAGAAAAAGACCACAAGGCCCATCTAGTCTGTCCTTCCATAACAACAACTACAACAGTCCACTTTTTACCTTTAGAGATCCTCTGTGTTGGTCCCATGCTTTTTTGAATTCAGTTACTGTCCTCATCTCCACCACCTCCACTGGGAGACTATTCCACGGATCCACTACTCTTTCCGTAAAGAAATATTTCCGCATATCACTCCTGAATCTATCTCCCTTCACCCTCATCCCATGTCCTTTCGTAGCAGAACTTGCTTTCAATTGAAAGAGGCTCTCTCCCTGAACATTTATGCCACGGAGGTATTTAAACATCTCAATCATATCACCTCTATCCCGCCTTTCCTCTAAGGTGTACATATTAAGATCCTTAAGTCTGTCCTCATATGCTTTATAATGAAGCCCATTAATCATTTTAGTAGCAACCCTCTGCACCGACTCCATCCTGTTCACATCCTTTTGAAGGTGCGGTCTCCAGAATTGCACACCATACTCCAAATGAGGTCGCACCAAAGACTTATACAGAGGCATTATCACCTCCTTTTTTCTGCTAGCCATTCCTCTCCGTATGCACCCAAGCATCCTTCTAGCTTTTGCCGTCGCCTTTTCTACCTGTTTAGCTACTTTAAGATCATCAGACACAACCACGCCTAGGTCCCGCTCTTCTTTAGTGGACAAAAGTACTTCACCTCCTATACTGTATTGCTCCCTTGGATTGCTGCAGCCCAAATGCATGACCTTACATTTTTTAACATTAAATCCCAGCTGCCAAATTCTAGACCATTCTTCAAGCTTAGCTAGATCCCTCCTCATGTTATCTACACCTTCCTGGGTGTCTACTCTATTGCAGATTTTGGTATCATCCGCAAAGAGGCAAACCTTACCCGACAGCCCTTCCGCTATATCACTAACAAAGATGTTAAAAAGAATCGGACCAAGGACAGATCCCTGGGGCACACCACTGGTAACATCCTTCTCCTCAGAGTGAGCTCCATTTACTTGTACTCTTTGTCGCCTCCCACCCAACCAATTTCTAACCCAAGCAGTAACTTTAGGGTCCATCCCTAGGGTGCTCAGTTTGTTTATAAGTCGCCTGTGAGGAACAGTGTCAAAGGCTTTACTGAAATCTAAATACACCACATCTAGAGCTCTCCCTCGGTCCAACTCCCTGGTCACCCAGTCAAAGAAATCAATCAATGGTTAATGGTCTTCATTATGAAGCATATGAGGACAGACTTAAAGATCTTAATATGTATACATTAGAGGAAAGGTGGAATAGAGGAGATATGATAGAAATGACTAAATATCTCCATGGCATAAATGCACAGGAGGAAAGCCTCTTTCGATTGAAAGCAAGCTCTGTTGCGAGGGCACATAGGATGAGGGTGAAAGGGGATAGACTAAGGAGTAATATGCAGAAATATTTCTTTACAGAAAGAGTGGTAGATGTGTGGAATAGTCTCCCAGTGGAGGTGGTAGAGAAGAGGACAGTATCTGAATTCAAAAAAAGCATGGGACAAACACAGAGGATCTCTAAGGTAAAAAGAGGATTATTGTAATTGATATCGAAGGTCAGACTAGATAGATCATGGTCTTTTTCTGCTGTAATGTTTCTATGTTTCTAAACATTGTGTACAGTGTACCACCCTCTAACAAAACCATCCTGGTCATCTTTAATAAGTTTAGGAATCAATGACTCCAACTGCTCTACTAAGATTTTGGCCAACATTTTAAATCACATTTTAACAATATGGGACAATAAGACTCCACCAAATAGTGGTCTTTCTCAGGTTTAGAGATAATTAAGGCTTTATTAACCCCAGTGGGGAATTTCTCCTTTAATCACTTTGCTGAAGTACATTTCAAGTGATGCATACAACTGGATCTGTAAAATTCACTAGAAAACCCATCAGGGTCAGGGACCTTTTGTAGCTTCAGGGCATGGGTGACTTTTCAAATCTATTTAGATAGGAGCATTAAGTCCCACTGCCTCTTCCTCTGTTGACCTTGCTAATCAAGATAATCGTCAGACTCTCTGAACTCCTCCATTGCATATAATTTCCTATAGTAATCTGCAAAGGATTTAGCTTTCTTCTCCTGTATAGACCATCAATCCCTGCCCACTCTGGAAGGTATTCACCGACTGGGACCCCAGCCATGGTTTAATGAGCTTAGCTTGTTTCCATAATGAAAAAAGTTTAAATTTATAGTATATAAGATCCTTTTTAGTATGCTCATGAATAAGTGTGCTCAGCGTGACCTGAACAGACAGAAAATGGTCCTTGTTAGACCGATTAGGGCAGCATTCAAATAGCTTCTTAGGCCCCTTCAACTGTTTCACAAGTTGTAACAATTGACTATACAACATCATCTTTTCCCTAGCCACACAGGCTATCACATTTCCTCTTAGGATGGCCTTTGCTGCTTCTCATAAGAAAATACCATCCACTTTATGTTGGCATTGTTATAGCAATAATTTTGTCATCATTTTAAAAGATATGTTGAAATACGGGTCCTGGTACAACCCCTTCAGAAAGACCCTTCTCCACCTCCCTGAATGCCTAGACCATCCTCTATTTCCACTCATATCAATGTATGATCTGAGATTACAATTGCACCTATCTCTGTTTCTTCACTTTGGCAAACTAACTTGATGAAATTAATATATAGTCCAACCTAGATTGCAAAGTGAATAAACCCCTTTTCCAAAGGACATAGCGCACTCCAAGCATCAACAAGGCCCAATTTTGTACAAAAAGTGCCTAACCCTTTACTACCCTGATCACCCCCACACCCTTCCACCTTACAAGAATAATAGTCCAACCGCTCATCTATTACTATATTAAAATCCCCTACTACTATCATAGGAAAATCCCCCAATTTATTTATTTATTTAGTATCCCGCCTTATCCTTCAATCAAAGCAGTCACAACACAATTGGGGGATACATTTAACACGCGGGGATATGAGACACATACACTAATACTTACAGGGAACATGGGCAATGGAGGGTTAAGTGGCTTGCCCAAGACCACAAGGAGCATCTGTGGGACTAGAAACCCCAGTCCTTCCGGCCCAAGGTTGCTGTCCTCTAGTGGGATTTGAACCCCCGATCTTCTGGCCTGAAGTACCTTGCCCCAACCACTAGGCTACTCCTCCCTCCCTATGCTAATACTTGTTGGGTAACTTCATTTAAGAGTGTTGTACCTTTTACATCTGGAACATATATATTTGATAAAATCATTTTTTGCCCCAACATAAAATATGTAAAATAAGATAATGGTCTCCTGGGTCACTAACCACTTTTAAAACTTTAAATGCCATCTACTTCACCATTAAAACAGCCCCCCAGCTCTCTTCTGCCCAGAGGATGCTGAAAATACCTCCCCCACCCAATCCCAACCTAGTTTTGTATGTTCTGCCTCGTCCATACAGGTCTCCTTTAAGCAAGCTATTTGGACTCCTTGATATTGCAGTTCCTGCAAAAATTTATAGCATTTTACATGAGACCTGATCCTCAACATATTTCAGGAGATTAACTTAATTCCCCCCATTCATGCAAATGCCCTATCCACCAAAGTGATACCTAACAGACATATCTTCTGTTCAGGGTCCAGGTATCCAAGCCCTATCTTATTAACCACACATACTCCAATCTCACACCACTGTTCCCTATGCTACTGAACTACCCCTCCCCCAATCTAATCTCCCCCATCTCTTCCTTCCATCACCCCCATTACAGACACTCACAGTGGAGTAGAATCACGTTATTATGTATATGTACCCAACCAAATCCCCCCCATTATGCAGTCAACCCTCAAATTCACCCATACATAACCAGTACTGTCCCCAAAACACTCATACTTCACAACCATACCAAAAGCAAAAAAAAAAAAGTAGTCAAAGTCCAATAGACTCACTGTAAGAATCCATGACATGGGGTGATGCCAGACAAAACCCTCTGTTTCCCTAATACGTCAGAGCAAAGCAACCAGTAGAGGACTTATGCCATAGCCAAGAGCCACAAGGCAACAGGTTCGCATGATGGTTCTGTTAATTCTTGCATTAGTCCTATAGCTTAGTCACATCTCAGGCTTCATACTGTTGTAAGGATCATGGCTCTAAGGGAATTACGGAGAATAAAAAGGTTATGATCACCTGGGATATTCCCATTCTGACCAATAAGCCACATGCAACGAAGCCAGACATAGTGGTAAAGGAGAAGAACACCAGAATGGCATTGATTACAGAGGTGTCAGTACCAAGCGACTATTCTGTGAATAGCATTGAGAGGGAGAAGATCTTCAAATCCAAGAAATGCAGTCAGAGACCAAGAAACTGTGGCAGAAAGATACCGAATCATTTTCCATTATGTCGAGTGCCACAAGCTTGATTATCAAGAATTTCCAAGCACACCTTGATAAATTAACCATGCATGTTACATCTTACGAACTTCAGAAAGACTGGCATGATGCAAGTACTACACCGAGCATTAGCAGTAAATTTGAGAGACTGAGATCGTACTCCACATACCCTGGTTTAGAAGTGAGATTCATGACTGTCCGTGGTATGTGCAAAACTAACCCAATTGGAGACATTTCTCTCATCGAAGGACTTCCTATAGCACTGAAAGTCTCTCCTATACCACCACCGAGGGTACAGATGTACCACAGCAGCCAGTGTATTGCTGTGGGAAAGATACTTTGCAAAATTCTTAGAGAGTAGACCACCCAAATTCAAATACTTCTAGTACATATTGCACAATTATACTTTGCAAAATTCTTAGAGAGTAGACCTCCCAAATTCAAATACTTCTAGTACATATTGCACAATTATACTTTGCAAAATTCTTAGAGAGTAGACCACCCGTACATATTGCACAATTCCAAAAGATAATGCTGCTATAAATCTCACACAGCCTCATGACTGCCTGCAGCAAAGTACTGTAGGCCTCTCGGTGCCCATCTCTGAGGGAATTGACTCCTGTCTAAGCAGTCAATCCTTAACTGCAGTAAGAGACTTATATACTTGAGATGTCCCCTCAAACTTAGAAAAGCAATCATGCCATGTACAAGATAATAAAAAACTTTTTATCCACCAAATGACTACAAACTTCAGCAAATGCCCTCCTCCCACTAGTCCTTGTTTCTCTCCCTCTCTCGCTTCTATATACTCTGTATCTTGAAAGCTTTGTGTTCCTCCTCTTCCCCTATGGATCCGTGGCCTGCCCATCTCATTTTTAAGCTTGCAAGTTCCCTGTTCCCTACTACTATTTATCATTTGTGTAGCGCTACATAGTGTACAGAGAGCTGTATAGATACATGTAAGAAACAGTCCCTACTCATCAGAGCTTACAGTCTAGTCAAGCCAGACAATACAACATTTGGGGACTAGGATATATCTAAGGGAATGGTAAGGAAATATATAGGAGGTGAACAGGAAACTAATGGCTCAGATTCCAAAAGCAGTCTCAAAGAGGTAATTTTTAGCCTGGATTTGAACAGGGCCAGAAATTGTATTTTCTATTTATTTAACCAGTTTTCTATACCGCCTTATCCTTCAATCAAAGCGGTTTACATTATGTATTCACTGCAAACAGGTACTGGATACCTTCACCCCAAAGGGCTCACAATTCTATGTGTACCTGAGACAACGGAGGGTTAAGTGGCTTGCCCAAGGCCACAAGGAGTGCCTATAGAACTAGAAACCTCAGTGCCTCTGGCCTGAGATTGCTGTCCCCAAGTGGGAATTGAAACCCCGGCCCTCCGGCCTGAGGTATTGTGTCCCAACCACTAAGCCACTCCTCCCTGGAGCCTGATGTACTGACGCAGGCATAAAGAGCAGCAAGGTGGAAAGATAGAAGTCTGGCATTGGCCAGAGAAGGACACAGATAGAAGGGATCTGCCAGAAGAGCAGAGTTCCCAAGGAGGGGTGTAGGAAGAGATTAGAGAGGAAAGGTAGTGAGGGGCAGACAAATGAAGGCATATATAGGTCAGTAGTAGAAATTTAACCAGGATGTAGCAATGGATAGGGAGTCAGTGAAGTGACTTGAGAAAAGGAGTGACTTGAGCATAGTGACCATGGTGGAAGATTAGCTGTGTAGCTGAGTTTTAACCAGATAGAAGTGGGGAGAGATGATTCAGAAAGACCAGCAAGGAGGAGGTGACTAGAAAATGGATAAGGGTCTTAGTAGTGTGTTCAAAATGAAGAGATGAATTCTGCTAATGTTATAGAGAAAGAAATGAGGAGAGGGAGGAATCAAAGATGTCCCCAAGGTTGCGAACCGAGGAAAAGGGAGAAGTAGTTTGTTATCCACAGAAATAGAGAAAGAAGTAAGGGGGGAGGTGGGTTTAGGGGTAAAGATAAAAAGCTTGGTTTTGGCCATGTTCAATTTCAGACGGTGGCGGGACATCCAGACACTAAGGTCAATAAGCAGGCAGACATCTGGGCCTGGATTCCTGGAGAGATTTCAGGTGTGGAGATATTTCAGGTGTAGAGAAGTAGATCTGAGAGCCATAAGCATAGATAACCATGAAAACCATGGGGGGAGATGAGTGCACCAAGAGACTGAATGTAGAGAGAGAAAAGGAGAGGTCCCAAGACAGAACCCTGGGGTATATAAACTGAGAACAAGGTAGAGGAGGAGTCACCAGAACATACACTAAAAGTGTGGTGGGACTGATAAGAAGAAAACCAGGACAGAACAGAGCCCCTAAATCCAAATGAGGACCCGGAGTATCGAGGAGAAAGTAGTGATCAACATTGTCAAAAGCAGCAGATAGGTCAAGAAGGATGAGGATCGAGTAAAGGCCTTTGGATTTGGAGAAGAACAAGTCAATGGAGACTTTGTCAAGAGCACTGTTCCCTCTAAGCTGTGCGCGTGTGCGCGCGCACACACCTCGCCGAGCGAGCGCACATACTTTACAACAGAGCGCACAAAAATTACAGCTCTGATTCTGATAGAAAACAACACAGACATCTTAAAATTTAAAAGTTATGATTGTAATTACTAGAAAATTTCATTTAATTTGATTAAAATCAATGTGGTGTACATACTGTATTCTGACATGTAGTCAAATTTTAAAGTATATAACTCCGAGTGTCGTTATGTGGCGCACAGAAATTTAACCTTCCTTCAAAAGCTGCACACAGCTGATATTTTATGCGCACACAGCCTACAGAAAATTAGAGGGAACATTGGTCAAGAGCCGTTTCAGTAGAATGTAGTGGGTGAAAGCCAGATTGCAGTGGATCCACCCAAGTTCCATCCATGTGAATATCCACAGTGAAAGTATGCACAGTCGGCCCAATGTATGTACTTATAGAATAGCAACTGGCTAAAATATGTGCATTAAGGCACATTTACTTGCACAACTGATTGAAAAAAGATGATTTACACATGTAGATGGAATGTAACATTCCATGGCTCTTTATAAAATTACCCCCACAATGCTTATATAAACATCAGGAAATATAAAATAATATAAATCAGTTATATAAAAGCATTTCCATTCAATAAAAGCTAGTCCTAAAAATGATAAGTAATCATACAATTAGAAAAAATGTACATTTAAAGTTAAGAACAAAATAACTTTTCTTCTTGCAATAATAGTAAAGCACAGTTACTTACCTGTAACAGGTGATCTCTGGGAACAGCAGGAATAAGTCTTCACATATGGGTTTCGTCGGTACCGATGGAGCCTGCGCAGGAACGCTCCCCAGCATCCAATCAGAACGCTTTTGGGAGCATCCCACCACGCCTGCATGCTGCCTTCCCGCCTTTCCCAACTGTCTCTCCTCAGTTGAGTTTTAAAGCTGAGACAAAGGGAGAGAGAGAGAAGGGAACGAGATAGAAAGAGAGATACAACTCCTAGGGGAGGTGGGTGGGTTGTGAAGACTTATTCCTGCTGTTCCCAGAGATCACCTGTTACAGGTAAGTAACTGTGCTATCTCCAGGAACAAGCAGGAATGAGTCTTCACATATGGGGACTCCCAAGCTAAGATGCCTGGAGGAGGCCCCAGCATGTTGCAATCTAAAGATGGGCCATGCTTATCCCTCAAAACCTCAGGCATCCCAGGGATGGAGGGTAGGAGTTGAATTAGAAAAGAAAAAGAGATGCTGTGGAACAGCTCAACTAAACAAGGTATCCAGAGGGAAGCGCTTGTGTAAATCATAAATATTAGAAAAAAGTTGAGTCTTAATTTTTTAATATGGATCTCATCCAGAAATATTGCAAAAAATATTTGTTGAGGGTAATAAGGGTCTGTGGTTGAGAGCCAGATCATTATCCTCAAAGGAATTCCCCCAATGTGAGTTAGAGGGAAAAAATAATTTTGCAATACAGGAAGAGATGAGAAGTCCTCATGGCCAGAACTAATCCTAGAAGAAGTACTAGGGGAGCTCAATGAGGTTGGACTTTTGAGAATAGGTAAAGCCTCTGTAAAGTCCAAAAAATTGAACTTCTTGTCCCTGGAGCAGAATAAGGTCCTAGGAAGAGTGGAGATAATCTGACTGGTTGGGATGAAAAGGTAGAAATACCCTTTGTAGAAAAAAGGGAATAGGTCTTTAAGACCCCCTTCATTCCAAAGAAAGAGAATGATATTTGTACTAGGCGTTGAGCCTCCAATTTTTTGAAGATCAGTAAAAGTCCTTGTAAGTGATGTCACTTATGATGAAGACTTTACATGTAGAGTTTCAGGTGTGACGTAACCTGAAAGGTAACGGTAAAAGAAGGAATTTGGTAAAATACCCTAGAAATTGGTTGTCCACTGAGTTTATGGTATGCTGGGGCAGCATTAATATGGGCAGTAGACAAATCTTTCAAAGTCAGATGATGTATAGAGATTAACGCAACAAGAAGAAGGATTAAGACCTACCTGAGAATCTTGATGGAGAATCTCTGTCTGGTTAAATATGGAAGAACTATAGAAAAAGTTTCATGGAACTGGTAATATGTTCTTCACTTACAGGGATAGGATTAGACTTCTTGAAAAGATCTAGCCCCTGAATAACCAGGTGTCGAGACGTACGTGAATGAGTGCAGAGGAGATCCTTAGTCTGAAGACAGCAAGTCTGGATCCTTCTACAATTTCAATTAGTAGCTGGAGAAAAAGATGCAACATAAGGAGATACCATGTTTGTCTCTTTATGAGGGCAATGTGAGTATCATGCGTTCTCCTGTTTAACATAAGCTACCATGAAGTATAGGAAATTAGAAGGACAGTAATGAATAAGGACCAACTGCAGTGAAAAAAATGCATCCCTGATGAGGAAGTTCCAGTGAGATGTGGAACAACCAGGGAATTGTGCAATTTTCTACACTTTCATGTGGTCTAAACCCTGGTTATCTTTTCTTAAAAGGAAATTTTAAGGAAAATGGTAAAAGTAGGAAAAAACCAGTCATGTAGGAACATGACTGGTAGAGTCTACCAGCTGAAGCCCTTATTAACTATCTGGCTAGCTACCTATCAGGAGTAGCTCTGAGGCTCTCTGGCAAAGGCCCACAGTTGCAGAGCTTTGTTGTAGAATTGCAGAGAGCATGTTATAGGTTGCTTAGATCTGGCTGCTGAATTGCCAGTGTGCAACCTAATCTATTCTGTTGGAGCCAAGAGAACTGGACGTGGCTAAGAATAGTAGACAGGCCTGACGCCTGCAACAATAAATAGTCCAAATGAGTTTTGGATCTCCTTTAGACTTATCTGTTATTAAGGCAGCATAAAAGTTAGGTCCCCTAGGTTGGAGAGGACCGACAGACATAATTTGGAGTAATAATACCCAATTTCTGTCCGAAAAGCTGCCTTAAAAAGATATGTAAGAAGGAGATGAACTGCAAAAAGGGGAGAAAACTCTGTATGGAAACTAGTTACTGGAGTAGATTTTGAAGAAAACCTTAAGGCTTAGAGGATAAGCCCTCCAGTTGATTAGTAGTACTCTTAGAGACTGAATGTCTGGACTAAGAGGGATAGAAATTAATACAGAGTTGAGAAGATTTACAATTTAGTAAGTCTTTGAAGGGATAGGGTCCCCTTGCAGTTAAAAATATGAGATATCCTCGTACAGGAAAACTGACAAGGTGGAAGGAATAGTTCACCCTGTTGTTAGTTGTTAGTTCTCCTTTTTGTTTTAAAAAGAGAAACCTGTTACCTCTGGGGTATGATAGTCCTCAATAGATCTTAGCTAGAAGGATAGATTTCTCTTGTAGCAAGAGATTCATGCCCAGAGTCGAGGATTGAGTCAATGTATGACTGATATCTCAGAATGGATTAGATGACTTTTAGATGCTTCTGTTGAAAGAAGTAGGTTGAAGTTCTAAATCTCACACAGAAAAGAGAATAAAATATCAGAAACCCTGCGATTGCTGGGTTTGCTGAGCCTGTTGAGGTTTTGATTTTCTTAGCCTGGTCTGGTGTTGTCCATCTTTGGAAACATCTGCAGAATGGATAGAAGATGGATAAAACTTTTTCCCCTTGGGGGAATAAAGCTTTTTATGAGATTTTTTATCAGCTGGGATAGAGGAGAGTTTGGACAACCCTCTGAAAGTAACAGCATCAGTGTTCAACTGATTAGCTTGAAATAAAGCCTCCTTGTTGAAGAGATTTTCACCAGTACAAGGAGTATTTCCCAGCCTTTCCTGAATCCATCTGTCCAAGTGAGAAACTTGGAGCCAGGCTAAGCGTCATGCACCTATGGCTATAGCAGACGTTCTGCTAATAGACTCAAAACAGTCCAGGGAAGCACGATTAAGAAACCTAGAGACATTTTGAGCATGATTGACTAATAAGGAATAGTCTGCTCTTTTATGCTCTGGAAGAAAAGGGTTCAAAAACTTTAAGTTGTTTGTGACCTCTTCAAGAGATAATCCCATATAGAAAATATATGAGATAACTTTTGCTGAAAGCATGGATGCCTGGAAGCATCGACGTCCAAAGGCATCTAAAGTTCTAGACTCATGACCTGGCGGATAAGAAGAGTGCTTCTTTGCACTCTTAATACGCCTCATTGCTGATTCTACAACAATAGAATGATGAGGAAGTTGAGTCTTCTGAAAACCTGGAGAAGGTGGCACCTTGTACCTAGTGTCAAGTGTCTTGGAATGTGGGGATACCGTTAGAGGGGTTTCCCACATTGTTAACAGTAGATCTTGTAAGATCTGGTGCACAGGAAGCATGATGACTTCATTTGGAATCCCGGGAGATTGCAGTGTCTCTGAATTCCCCGGTAAGGATTCTTTACCAGGTATAGAAATGGCAAGTAGCTTTGCCATATCAAGCAGAAAAGCTTGAAAAGAAATCTCCCCCGAAGAGGACTCTTTAAAATGAGGGGTAAAGGCTAGACTTGTAGAAAAATCAGCCTTGGTACTGAAGGATTTATCCCAGTCATCGGGATCGGAAGACTGAAAAGGATGAAGCATCGGATTTTCTTTAAAGCGATGTCTTTGGTACCGCCCGAGGTCGGTACCGAGACGAGTCAGTACCGAATCTTCCATGCTAGAGATCGAGTCCAGGCTTGGCATCGAGGGAAGCGATTCTATCAAAGTAAGCATGGACGGTACCGACACCGATGCCGATATCGATACCAGTACCGACACCGATGACGATGTCGATACCGGTACCGACACCGATGACGATGTCGATACCGGTACCGAAAGCGATACCGATACTCGAGGAACGGTCTGCAGCAACTCTAACGGTACTAAAGTAACCGAGAGTGCTAGACTACGTTCATCGGTGAGGAGTGTTTCGTCCATCACCATAGCCAATGCCGGGGTGTCGGTACCGCCCGAAGCGGCCACAACCACCGAGCATGGCCCAGGTATGTTCATCGAGGTAAGAACCTCGGGAACAACCTGGAACCCCGTTAATGCTTTGGAGCCCGAAGACTCCCGCCCGGGCTTTATTGCCAAGATGTCCTCGAGGGCAAGGCCGAAGCCATCTCGATGTTGGGAAGGAGATCTTCCACTCGAGAACTGGCTAGTCTTTACAGACTTTTGTTTGGTTACCTGATCCTGTGAAGAAGAAGATATTCTAGCTGGTAACATCAAAGGGGATGTGAACCGGGTATCGAGTTCTGCTTGATTCTGAAGACTTCTTCTGTTTGAGCTCCAGCAGGAGAGACACTCCAGAGGGCAATGGTCAGGACCTAAACATTTTAGACACCAAGTATGAGTGTCTGAAAAAATATCTGTACCGCCACACTTTGAGCATTTCTTAAGGACAGTGGCTGGCTTTTCCATAACAGAAGGGTAGAGGCCTAGTGGCCTAGGAACCGTCAGGCACTAAACAGGAAAAAATTTCTAAGGAAAGAAGAAATTCTTCAGGAAAAAGAAAGAAAAGTACCGGCAGTACCGGTAGCGTCGAGGGAAGGCAGACGCGACCACAAAAAAGTAAAAAATAAAAAGAAGAATTTTCTGCGGTGACAGGAATACGTCCTGCTGGCTCCGCAGAAAATGGAAAACTGAGGAGAGACAGTTGGGAAAGGCGGGAAGGCAGCATGCAGGCGAGGTGGGATGCTCCCAAAAGCGTTCTGATTGGACGCTGGGGAGCGTTCCCGCGCAGGCGCCGTCAGTACCGACGATACCCATATGTGAAAACTCATTCCTGCTTGTTCTTGGAGATAACAGGCTGTAAAAAGAGCCACCTCATAATGGTCAACGACTCAATCAAAGCAATAGTGAAGGAGAAATTAGGCCTTACCTGCTAATTGTCTTTCCTTGAGTTCTCTCCGGGCCAGTCCAGAACAGATGGGTAGTCAAATCTCCCTCCTCTAGCAGCTGAGGACGGAATACTGATTCTTGTTGCTAGGTTACCCATCTCTCCCCTGGTAACAGAAGACAGTCTCCATGTAGCAAGCAGCCAAAACAACAACAAAGAAGAAGAGATAGCGGAAGAGTCACACAGAAGGTATATGATCGTGCGCCGTGCTTGAGCACCAAAGCACTTGACAGCGACAATAGCCAAAGGAAAGGCTAACATGTTATCTAAAAACATTTGCTGTTTAGAAAATTTTTTTTTTTTTTTATTTTTAGAATGCGTAATTAAGAACCATGAAGATAACTTCCAACTCTTGAATCACTGATAGGAAGATCCGTCATGGATGAAACTCGAGAAAAACTGAGAGCAAAAAACGGATAACACTCATAGGGTGGGTTCTGGACTGGCCCAGAGAGAACTCAAGGAAAGACAATTAGCAGGTAAGGCCTAATTTCTCCTTCCTATTCGTCTCTCCGGGCCAGTCCAGAACAGATGGGTAGTACCAAAGCAGTATCTAACCCTGGGAGGGACCTGTGAGCCCTGCTATCACCGCTGAAGCCCCCACACACGCATCTTGCCGAGCGAGCACATCCAACCTATAATGGCGTGAAAAGGCATGGAGAGAAGCCGCATGACAAATATCTACTGGCGGAACCAAGGCCGATTCTGCCCACGAGGTAGCTTGACCCCTGGTAGAATGAGCCCGAAGACCTACAGGAATCGGTTTGCCTCTGGCTTCATACGCGACCCGAATCGCATGCTTTACCCAACGTGCAATGGAGGCCTTGGAGGCAGCTTGTCCCTTGGACGGCCCTCCAAACAACACAAACAACCGATCAGTCTTACGAAACGGCTCGGTCTCCCGAAGATATCTACGGAGCACTCGCCCCATATCCAATTTCCGCAGAGAACGATCGAATGAACCTTCCCCCGAATCCACGAAGGTGGGTAGCGAGACCGGTTGATTCACATGAAATGCAGACAGCACTTTAGGTAGAAAGGACGGTACCGGACGCAAGATCCCTTTTTCCGCAGAAAACTGAAGAAAGGGCGGACAGCACGAAAGGGCCTGCAGATCTGAAATGCGTCTAGCAGAACACAAGGCCACCAAAAAAGCCGTCTTCCAGGATAACTCCCGCAGCAAACCTGAGGAACGAGGCTCAAAGGGAGACTCTGTCAAGACCCCTAACACCAGGTTCAAATCCCAAGGAGGAATAACTTGCCGAAACGGAGGCCGAAGTTGCTTAGCCGCTCTAAGAAAACATAGTACATCCGGATGTAATGAAAGACAAAGTCCACGAACCGGCCCTCGAAAAACTGCCAGGGCTGCTAATTGCACCTTTAAGGTGCTCAGAGCAAGACCTTTCTCAAGCCCGCATTGAAGAAACGCGAGAATATCTGGAATGGAAGACAGGCGAGCCCTCAAACGGCGTTCTGCATACCACGCCTCAAAAACGCGCCACACACGAATGTACGCCAACGATGTGGACTGTCGACGTGACTGCAACAAGGTGTTGATTACTGATTCTGAATAGCCTTTGCAGCGCAACCGCCGCCTTTCAAGAGCCATGCCGTAAGCAAGAATCGATCCGCCTGGGGCATCCAAACGGGCCCCTGATGCAGTAAGTCGGCCCGAGTGGGCAACCTCCACGGTGGAGCCACAAGGAGGCGCATTAGATCGGCATACCAAGGGCGCCTGGGCCAATCTGGAGCAATAAGAATCAGCAGACCCTCGTGCTGAACGGCTCGCTGAACGACTCGGCCCAACAAGGGCCACGGAGGAAACAAATACAGAAGTTGCCCCAACGGCCAGGGCTGAACTAGACCATCGAGACCCTCTGACATATGCTCCCTGCGCCTGCTGTAAAAGCGAGCCGCCTTTGCATTGCCCAGAGTTGCCATCAGGTCCACTACCGGTTGACCCCAACGTACTTTGAGCTCGTGAAACACTTTGGCATTGAGCTCCCACTCTCCGGGATCGAGGACATGTCGACTGAGATAGTCCGCTTGTACATTGTCCTTTCCTGCCACATGAGCTGCCGAAAGCGCCGTGAGGTGCAATTCCGCCCAGTGAAACAAGCGCTGACTCTCCTCCAGAAGAAGAAGACTGTCTGTCCCGCCTTGGCGAGTTATGTATGAGACCGTCACTAAGTTGTCGGAGAAGATGCGCACCGGCTTCCCCTCCAGAAGACTTGCAAACGCTAACAGCGCCAGATATACCGTTCTCAGTTCCAGGCGATTGATGGACCACAGACTCTCTTCCGCTGTCCAAGAGCCCTGCGCTATGTGAGTCAAACAATGTGCTCCCCAACCGGACAGACTGGCATCGGTAGTTACCAAAACCCAGTCTGGCAGCGCTAGGGGAACCCCCGCCTGAAGATGTTCAGGAACCAACCACCACTGAAGACTGACCCTGACATGATCGGGACAGCTCAAGCGACGAGAAAGGGGATGACGTTGCGGAGACCATCGCGAAAGTAGAGCCTGTTGGAGCGGCCACATGTGCGCTCTGGCCCACAGTACCAAATCCAAGGCCGCCGCCATTAGCCCCAGTAACTGCAAGTACTTCCAAGCTGTCGGCGCCCGTGCAAGCAAGAAACTCGACACGTGAGCGAGAAGCTTCCGAACCCGGTCTGGAGGTAATAAAACCAGACCTCGGTCCGTGTTGAAGAAGGCCCCGAGATAAGTCAGCTGTTGTACCGGCTCCAGATGACTTTTGGCCTGATTCACAACCCATCCGAGACTCTCCAAACAGGAAATTACCCGAGCGGTCGCTCTCAGCGACTCCTCTCGTGAAGCCGCTCGAATCAACCAGTCGTCCAGATAAGGGTGAACCTGAATGCCGTCCCTGCGCAGAGCCGCCGCCACCACCACCATCACCTTGGTGAAAGTGCGCGGCGCTGTCGCGAGACCGAATGGCAAGGCCCGAAACTGAAAATGACCCATGGGAACCGCGAATCGAAGAAATCGCTGATGATCTGGTTTGATAGGAATATGCAGATAGGCCTCCGTCAAGTCTATGGAGGAGAGGAACTCCCCCGGCCTTACTGAACGGATCACCGATCTCAATGTTTCCATTCGAAAGTGAGAGACACGCAAACAGCGGTTCACGTGCTTTAAATTCAAAACGGGCCGAAAAGAGCCTTCCGGTTTTGAAACCCTGCAACAAGGGATCCTCCAAAGGTTCCTGTTGAACTACCGGAGGAACGATACTGAGAGCTGTAAGGGACTGCGCAATCAGGGCTGGCAACTCCTCTTTCCTAAAAACTCTAAAAATATTGGGATCATCCCCAGGACCTAACTCTCCTTCCTCTAAGTCTGCGGGCCAGGAGTCCAAACCCTGCTCTGAGAGAAGCTCCCCTTCTTCAGGCCCTAAAGCCTCAGCTCCCAGAGAAACGGTATCTAATTTAGACTCTTTAAATGCTGACAAAGAGGCAACCCCTTCTCCAGGATCAGACCGGCTAGAGACCCCTGTCTGAGCCAGCTGTGGAAAGTCTGACAAAAGTGGCAGAGAAGCCTGAGCTTTCTTCATTAAATAAGCTCTATGAAACGCTAGAATAAACTCTGCCGAAAGCAGAGGATCGAGCGCTTCTGAAACCGCTGGCAGCACAGGCTGTGCAGTACCTTCTGCGCCATGACGAGACTTCGCCTTGCGTTTGCCTGCCTTAGGAAGAGGAGTTGCTGAAACGGAAGGCCCTCCTAAGATGGCCGCCGTTCCCACGCTTTCTCCTGACGGCTGCAGCGTTAAAAACTGATGCTGCGAATCCCCTTTGCTCTCCAGCATACCGCGGACCGAGCGAACAGCCCCCGGAGCAGTTGCGCGCTGAGTAAAAACTTCACAAGCAATACCTGAATTATATGCCGGTTAGGCTGAAGTGCTCCCAACTCCACAAGGAACCGCTGCCAGCAATCCGGTAAGTGAACAGACTCCGAGGAGAGAGACAGTAGCTGGGGCTCCCAGAACCGCTCCTCCCGAGCACCCCTAGCAGAGAAGAGGAGACAGGCTCTGTCCCATTCTCTGAGCTGTTTACCCGGCCAACTGACACTGACGCTGCCACAGAAAAACAGTCAGTATAATCAATAGCAAAGTGCCTAGATACCCTGCTAGGGTAAAGCACTGATTCTTCAGTGTGAACTCTTCCAGAAAATAAAAAAGAGAAATAATGCTAACAGGTTACAGGTGGGGAGCTAAATCTCCACACATCCATCTCAGCTGCTGAGGACAATAAGACTGTCTTCTGTTACCAGGGGAGAGATGGGTAACCTAGCAACAAGAATCAGTATTCCGTCCTCAGCTGCTAGAGGAGGGAGATTTGACTACCCATCTGTTCTGGACTGGCCCGGAGAGACGAATAGGAATAGTGTTTTACATAGTTCTCTGGAAATAAGATAATCTCCCACTGAACTCATTTCTCTGGTCACAGAGGTTTTCCTCACTGTTCTAGATAAGTTCCTGTCTTCTGTGCATGTTTGTTCATACCCCACTGACAGTGATTGGATGACGAAGAGAGGGGCCACAAAGTGATGGCTAGAGTTCCCATTGCTGAAACTGATAAAATATTATTTCTGGACTGACCAGTGGTTCAGGTAAAAAGTGCTGTGCACTGCCATGCAAAAGTTTCCTGGTTCAAAACTATCATTCTTTGGGTCAGTTAGTCTTGGTGTGGCAGGTGCAGGCCTGTGACCCACGGTGTCTGACATAAGCAGGCCAGCATGGCTAGCTTGACCTGTAAATGAGGCCTGTGGAGAGGCATATAGGATTGCACATCCCCCAATATGCTGCTATTGTAAGATAGAACTCAGTAGAAGTATTGAATTAGCTTAGGTAGGCAGAACTGCAGAGCTGAAAGATGGAAAAATACAGAAGACATGTTTAAAAGTTACTGATAAGAAAAAGTACATCTGCAAAGAAATAATTGGGAGTGCTGACAGATGAGTTGCAGAGCCCTGCTCCTCTGCATGCACAAATTGGCTATATGGCCTTGAGAGTGTGAAAGTAACAAGTTGATGAACTGACCATTGTAATTGGGACTAGAAGGGGGGCATGCAGGTGTCATGCCCACAGAAGGGACATAATTGGATAAACTTATCAGTACCGGGACCAATGGAAGGGGTACGGGAGGTACGGGAGGTTACCGGGACCAATGAAATGTTTTTCTATACCTAGAATGGAACAGAAGTCTATAAAAGTTGTTGTAATGCTTGAAAACTTTGCTCAGCCATTTTGAAATTGACTGGTTCGAGACTTGTGCACAAATAAATGATTTGGACCTTCTGAACAGACTCCTGGTATCATTGGTTTGTCTGCGCTTTGCTGCTACATATTCTTGGTGCGTTGGCCGGGAAGTTGTGGAATCAAAGTGTATATAGGGCAATATACCACGACTTTCCGCCTCTATAGGCTTGGTCCTGCCGGGATCGCGCCCTTCCGATGAGGGCTGCTCCCTGGCGCCACCGGTCCCTTGTATCGGAGGGAGCTGGTCGGACCTCGGCGGGTGCCGGGCCCGGTTGGAGCCAACGCCTCGAACCCGAGTGAGGGGAGTCCGAGGTCCAACTCATGCGCCTGCTTGGGAAGTTTGAGGACCGGATCCGGTGAGTATAGTTTTGATTTGGTGTCTAGACAGAAATAGAAAGAGCAGTACTGCCATTGGAACTTGGAATTTGGAATTTGTAATCTCGAGATATTGGGAATTGGTAAGAGAGCATGATCACCTCTCAAGGAAGGGCCGAGTAACCCCGCATGGGAATTCGCCGGGTGAAACCCCCATCCTTATTGTAATTGGGAAAAGACTAGTCAGAATAGATAGAAACTAATGCATTCTGGGATACGTTGCTAGCATGATTGTGTGAACGAAGTGTGAATGAGAGGTCTGGCAGCACGGACCAAGTGAAGGCGGACCCCTGAGTAGCGCATTTCCTGACCGGGCGACCGCGTTCAGGTCGCAAAAAGGGGGAAGCGATTGTCGTCTTGTCTTGTTATTTGTATTCCTTATACGTTTCCAGGGCCGTGAGGACCCCTTACCCACGGTCCGCCCTCCTTTTCCCTTCTGTCTGTTGTTGCGCGCACACATCGAAATGGGAGGGGCGGGGTCTACTAGAAACACTCCATTAGAATGTATGATCGCACATTTTAAAGAGGGATATTCAGGAGATTATGGTATTAAAATGACAGCAGCCCGTTTGCAGATTTTGTGTACTAGGGAGTGGCCCGATCTAGACCCCATCTGGCCCCGAGAGGGAATGTTCAATGTAGAGATTATTCAGTCAATACACCGTAGAGTGCGGATAGCGCACCCCGATCAGTACCCCTACATAGATTCCTGGTTAAGTATTTGTGAAGATCTGCCCCCCTGGGCGCAGCGCTGTTATGAGGAACAGTGCAGAATAATGTTAGCTAAAACAGATTCTAGACAGAAAACGGAACAGCCTAGAATGAAAGAGCAGGATAAGAAAGCCAGAAAGAAGCCCATCCTGGTAGATCCTGATTCCCCAGAAATAATTCTCAGGCAGCCCCGAACCCCAGGTCCAATAAGAGTAGCCCGGCGTCCTGCCCCAGAACCCCAGAGACGGCCGGAGCCGGAGCGGGACCCAACCCCTGATCCACCTCCCGGAGGGGAGGAAGAGGAGGAATTAGTTGAAAGAGAAGAGGAGGACATAAAAAGTGAGCCAGAAGCGGAGGTAGAAGAAGGAGAAAAAGAGAATGCCCCAGACGAGGAGGACAGTGTACAAGTAATTGCCAGTACTAGTAAACTAGCAAAAGATAAACCCAAAGCAAAACCTGTTGAGAAAAAGAAAGTGACCCCTTCAAAGGCAATTACGACAATAACCCTTAGATCCCAAAAGACACCTACGGCAGCCAAAATGTTTCCCTTACGGCAAGTCCCGGGAGTGCCCGTAAAGAATGATAATGATGAAGTGGTAGCGGGACCCCTAACTTATGTGTATATCCCTTTCTCTACAACTGATTTATTAAATTGGAGGTCGCATTATGCCTCCTATACTAGTAAGCCCCAGGAGCTGACAGAATTAGTAACTACTATTATGGAAACTCACCAACCCACTTGGCCAGATTGCCGCCAGCTCCTGACCACCCTATTCACGACAGAAGAACGAGCAAGAATTAGAAAAGCAGCTATTGAGTGGATGGCAGATAACCCTGTAGCTCTGAGACAGGGGCAGAATATAATAGACCGTCGGGAAGCAGCTCAGAGAGAATTCCCGAATGAAGACCCCCAATGGGATCCAAATACAGATGAAGGATCCACAGCCCTAGCCCGTTTTCGCCAAGGCTTTTTACAAGGCCTGAAAAGGGGGGGCCAAAAAGCTATGAACCTTTCCAAAGTTGCAGGAGTTATCCAAGGGATAGATGAGAGCCCAGCAGATTTTTATGAAAGATTAACTGAAGCATACAGAATGTATACTCCCTATGATCCCGAGGCACCAGGAAGTTTATGTATGGTGAATTCTGCTTTTGTAAACCAGTCTCAACCAGACATTAGACGTAAATTACAGAAATTAGAAGGGTTTGCGGGCATGAATGCAACACAGTTACTGGAAGTCGCTCATAAAGTGTATGTGAATCGTGATAATGAAAGACAGAGAGAATGTGATAGAAAGATGAAGAAGAAAGCTGATTTTTTGGCTGCGGCCATAGTGGAACAGAAAAGGGGAGGTGTCCCTAGTCGAAGGAGCAGAGGAAGAGGGCGGGGTCAAGGCGGAGGCCGGACCCAGAGACTAGGCGTGAACCAATGCGCCTATTGCAGAGAGGAAGGACATTGGAGAGATACGTGCCCGCAACTCGAAGACGCCCAGCAAGATGACGACAGCAGTCATCAGTGGCGAGAAGAAAGACGAGGCTATCCCCGAAACCGAGGAGGAGCCAATCGAGAACAATTTCAGTGAGAGAGAGGAGGAGCCATTCAAGCATTGGCCACACCAGCCCATGATGAGAATGACGTGGATTAGGACAGACCGGGCTCCAAGTTTGCTTTAGGTCTCCAGGAGCCTATGGTCGGAATACAAATAGGAGACCAAATTATGGACTTTATGGTTGATACTGGAGCACAACATTCAGTAATAGACAAAAAGATAGCCCCATTTTCTACAAAAGCAGTCACCATTATAGGAGCAACCGGTGCCAAAGCCACAAAGTCTTTTCTTCAAAATCGAATATGCAGTCTAGGAGGACAGCAAATAACTCATCAATTCCTTTACATGCCCGAATTTTTATTTATTTATTTTATTTAACAATCACTTCTATACCGCATCTTTCATACATCAGTTGCGGTTCACAATAAACAACAATCGACAAAGCAGAGTTTGTTTTACATGTAACATCATATAACTAAATGACAATAAAACTTGAAAACAAATGATTACAGTTAACTAGCACAGAACAGTGCAAAACTATATACATTATATACAGATATACATTGTTTAGGGCTTAAGCATAATGCGAAGTACCGTTACTGCTATGGGAATTTTCATAGGTCATGGGATATCACATAAGAAAGCAGGTTAGCCTTTATCTAGGTCTATTGAGGGATGATCTGTATTATTGTAATGTTTAGTGAATAGATGCGTTTTCAATTTTTTACGAAATTCAATGATGTTGGTTAATGTTCTTAGTTCATCTGGGAGAGAGTTCCAAATTGTTGGTGCTGCATGTGAAAAAGCTCTATTGTTTGTTAGTTTATTTGCTTTTATGAAGTCTTTAGGAGTTTTTAGTTTATTTAATTGGTTTTTTCTTTGAGTAGATTTTGATTGTTCTTTGCTTATTAGGTTGCTTAGTGTGACTGGGGCCATGTCATTTAGAATTTTAAATGAGGTTATTAATGTTTTGTATACTATTCTGCTTTGTATTGGCAGCCAGTGAAGGGACGCTAGAATTGGTGTTATGTGTTGATGTGCGTGTACTTTCATTATTATTCTAGCTGCTGCATTCTGTGAAAGTTGAATTCTTTTAATGTTTTGTTTTGTAGTACCTAATAAAATTAAGTTAGCAAAGTCAAAGTGAGGGGTTATGGTAGCTTGAATTATATTGATAAAATCTTGTATATAAACAAGAGGTCTTAGTTGTTTAAGGATTTTAAGTTTGAAATAAATTTTCTTTGTAGTATTTCTAATATGGGTGTCCATTGTGAGATGTCTATCTAGAATAACTCCCAAATATCTTACTTCATTTTTTATTTTAATTTCTTGGTTTTGTAGCGTTATGTGTGTTGGGGGAGTGTAAGATTGATTTTTAGTAACTATTAGCACTTCAGTTTTTGAGTGGTTTATTTGTAGATTATGGGCGTTTAGCCAGGATGTGATCTCATCGAAGCAATCTGACAGGAGTTTCGTTGGTAAGTTAGGGATCGTGAACGGGATGTACATCATGATATCATCTGCATATAGATGATAGAGTACACCAAATTTTTTGAAGATATTGCAAACTGGTTTTATGTATATATTAAATAGTAAGGCTGATAGCGCTGATCCTTGTGGTAATCCTGTTTCAAGTTTGTATGAAGCCGAAGTTTGATTGCCTATTCTTACATTTTGGGTTCTGTTATTTAGATAGGAGGTGAACCATTTATGAACTGTGGCATTTATACCTAATTGTCTCAGGTTATTAAGCATTAATGCATGGTGAACACTGTCAAAAGCAGCCGAGATATCAATAAATAATAGGATAAATGCCTGCTTGTGATTGTCAATTCCTCTTAATAGGGCATCCATTAAAACTGTAAGAAGTGTTTCTACTCCATATTTGGGCCGAAATCCATATTGTTGATCATCAAGAGGATAGGATGAATCTATATATTCCTGTGTCTGTAATTGTACTGTTTTTTCTATTACTTTTGCGAGGAACGGTATACTAGAGATGGGTCTGTATGATTTTGGGGGAGTTTTATCGAGTGTGCCGTTCTTAAGAATTGGTCTGATTTGAACATGTTTAAGTGTGGGCGGGAGGTAACCTTGGAGTAGGGAGAGATTAACAATGGGGAGTAAGAAGGATAGAAGGATTGGAAGTGTGTTTTTTATCCAGATTACTGGACAAGGATCAAGGTAAGAGGTAGTGGTGTTAAGGTTGAGAATGATATTTTTTAAAGTTGTTTTGGACATAGGTTGAAATTCAGACCATTCATCCAGGAGATGAGGAGGAATATGAATAGCGTCAAGAGTCATAACTGGTAGTTTTGTTTTGTTTTGATAGTAATTAGCTAAGGTTTGTGCTGATATGTCAGTAATTTCCTTGCTGGATGTTTGAGAGTTATTAGTCAGGTTACTAACAATGGAGAATAGTTCTCTTGGTCTATTAAATGAGTTTGAAAGGATTGTTGCATAGTGATTTTTCTTTGAACAGTCTAGGGTTTTCTTGTATTTTGTTAGATGGTTATAGTATAAGTCTTTGTGGATAGTGGATTTTGTTTTGCGCCATTTATGCTCTAGTTTTCTTAGTTCTCTTTTCATTTGTTTTAATGTACTATTGAACCATGGGGTAAAGTTATTTTTTGAGTAAGTTAGATTTTTATTGATTTGATTAATCTTGGCTGCATTGTTTATGGTGGTATGCCAATTCTTGACCGCTTCATCTAGGTTTGTTGGAGATGAAGAAAGGTGAGGTATTGTTGAGTCCAGAAATTCAGTTTCATTGAATTTCTTGAATTTTATTGTTTGGTCACTTCTTGTTTGTTTTATGGCACAGTTAGTATAATATGTGATGTTTAGTTTGATAAGGTGATGGTCTGACCAGGGTATTTGGGTACATTCTAAAGAGTTTGAATTGAAAAGTTTGATAAGTGAGTAGGGTAGGAGGACAAGGTCTAGAGTGCCTCCTTTAGTGTGAGTTGGTATGTTTATTATTTGATGGAAGTCTAAGTCGGATATGGTTTCCAGAAAAAGGTTGGATTCAGTTATAGGGAGTGAGGGAAGGTTGAAATCTCCTAGCATAATTAGAGGGTTTTGTTCAGATGATGTGTTAAGGAGTTCAATCAGGGAATGCAAACTATCTGCATTTTGGTTAGGAGGTCTATATATTAAGCAGATTCTTAGTGGGCCAATTTTTATTATGAGAGTGTCAATGTTGTTGGAAGTGTTAGATTGTATCATCTTAGCTTTTAGATGTCTATTTGTCATAATTAGTACACCACCTCCTTTTTTGTTGGATCTGTGTGTGTAAGTAATGTCATAGTTTGAGTTGTCAAGTTGATTTAGGAAGACAGTGTCAGTATCAGAAAGCCATGTTTCTGTAATACATAATATATCTGGTTTAGAGTCGGATAGCAAGTCGTTGATTATTGGAAGTTTATTCTTCAATGATTGTGCGTTTATTAGGATGCACGATAATGATGTAGCATAATGGGGGTTGTTTATCTTGACTGATTGTGATGAATTAGTCTGTTTTATTTGAATGAGTCTGTGGTAGTTGATTTTAGCTTGATTACGAGGGTAATAGTGTTCAATATGGGGGTTGTTTCGGTTAGGAGTGTATATTATAGGAATTGACATGTGGTTTTTACTGTTGAGGCTTAGTGTTAGGTCAATTAGGAATGTTAGTAATATGCAGGTGTAAGATATTTTTAGAATCATGGTTGAGTGTTTCATTATATTGTGTGAGGTAGTTTGAATAAGGTATAAGATTGAAAGTTGTATAGTAAGTGTAAGAAGAGCAGCCCACAATGAATAAGTAAGCTATTCAATTTTGGAAACAATATATTTTGTTGCAACAATTGAACTAACATTAAGTTAGATATAAGTTCAATTTTGGTAACAATGTATATCACTAGGCAGGTTATGATAATACCAGATAGGGCATTTGCGTCAGAGAATGTTCCCTGATAAGGCAATGAAATCAAACAGTGAGAAGTTATAAGTAAGTCAAAGGTGTTTGAGGGTAATGAGCAAATTTACTGTCAACAGTAATAATTGGAGGAATTCTACTGCCAACAGTATTAAAGTGTGTAATAGTTACTGACAACAGTAAAACTTGAATGAATGTTACTGACACTAGTAATAAAAGCTACTGACAACAGTAATAATATGTAGTAGGAATGTTAATACTAACAGTAAAGAGTTTTGTGTAAGCTACTGACAGCAGTAATAAATGGAAGGTATGTTACAGATACAATTAATTATGGGAAGGTTACTAACAATAGTAACTAATATATATTACAGAGCAAATAGTTAGCATTGAGACATCACTGCATGAGCACAGTTGAGTAGATTGATAATATAGAGTATGTCCAGAGTAATATAGAGAATGTCCAGTGCCATTACTGGGACGAGATATGCTCGCCAAGCTTCAAGCACAGATATCTTTCTCTGAACAAGGAGAAATGCAAATGACAGTAAATTCCCAAGCCAAACCAGCAGGAGTAATGCTGCTGACAGTGCCCCGAGAAGAAGAATGGAGGTATTACGTTGATGACTCCATCCAAGACACCTATTTTGAACAAACTTTAAAGAACATCGATGCACCACCTGGAGTATGGGCAGAAGGCAGTCCCCCAGGCCTAGCCAAGCATATAGCTCCAGTAATTGTAACTCTCAAGCCTAGTGCTACACCAGTGCATGTCAAACAGTACCCTCTCCCAAGAGCTGCAATTGAAGGCATTCATCGCCACCTACAAAGATTGCTCGAGTATGGCCTACTGAAAGTATGTCAATCCCCATGGAACACTCCACTTTTGCCAGTAAAGAAACCTGGGACGGATGACTATCGCCCAGTGCAAGATTTGAGAAGAGTAAATGATGCAGTTGAAACTATACATCCAGTTGTACCCAATCCTTACACTCTTCTAGGACTGATACCTGCTGAAGCTACCCATTTCACTGTACTGGATTTGAAAGATGCATTCTTTTGCATAAGATTAGCCCCTGTAAGCCAAATATTGTTTGCATTCGAATGGCAGGACCCCGTCTCTGGAAGAGGGGGCCAACTCACCTGGACAAGATTACCCCAAGGATTCAAGAATTCGCCTACCATCTTTAGTGCCGCACTGAATCAAGACCTTTCAAGCTATCCAGTAGCCCCGGGGAAGAGAGTGCTTCTCCAATACGTGGATGATCTGTTGATAGCTGCCATATCAGAAAGTGAATGCATACTAGCCACCAAAGACCTCTTGCAGTTACTAGATGAAGCTGGATACAAAGTTTCCAGAGCCAAAGCACAGCTATGCCAAAAAGAAGTGAAATACTTGGGTTTTCGTATTACCCAAGGAAGCAGAAGATTAGGCAGAGAAAGAAAAGAAGCAGTATGCAGAATTCCAACTCCAACAACCAGAAAGCAAGTCAGAGCCTTTCTGGGAGCGGCAGGATATTGCCGAATCTGGATACCTAACTTTGCCCAAATTGCCAAACCACTGTATGAAGCCACAAAAGGAGAAGAGAAGTCGCCACTGGAGTGGGGACTTGAGCAGGATACAGCCTTCAAGACGTTAAAGGAAGAATTGATGTCATCACCAGCACTTGGACTACCAGATGTCCACAAACCTTTCCACTTGTTTGTACATGAAGCACAGGGAAATGCCTTGGGCATGTTGACTCAGAAATTGGGAAATTGGGAGCGACCTGTAGCATACCTATCGAAACAATTGGACCCTGTGGCCAAAGGATGGCCACCTTGCTTGAGAGCAGTTGCAGCTACAGCGCTACTAGTGAGCGAAGCAGACAAGCTCACACTAGGACAGAACATACGAGTCACTGTGCCACATGCAGTCCTTGCCCTTATGGAACAAAAAGCAAATTATTGGCTCACCAATTCCCGAATGTTGAAGTACCAGAGCATGTTATGTGAAAACCCACAGATACAACTTGAAGTGAGCCATGCCTTGAATCCAGCCACCTTGATACCCATCAGTGAAGAACTCCCAGAACATGACTGTATCGAAGTCATGGAAACTGTGTTCTCCAGTCGACCCGACTTGACAGATGTGCCCATAGACAATCCTGACCAAATCTATTATGTTGATGGGAGCAGTCTCATCCTCGATGGACGACGCTGTGCCGGATATGCAGTCGTCACTCAACATGAAGTAGTTGAATCATCAGCTCTAGCCTCAGGAACATCAGCCCAGAAAGCCGAATTGATAGCACTCACCAGAGCATTGTTGTTAGGAGAAAAACTTGTGCTGAATGTATATACAGATTCCAAATATGCCTTCACTACCTTGCATGCCCATGGAGCTCTCTATAAAGAAAGAGGACTCATCACATCCGGAGGAAAATCAGTCAAGTATGGTCCCGAGATATTGATGTTACTTGATGCAGTTTGGGCCCCAACACGTGTAGCTGTCATGCATTGTAGAGGACATCAAGCAGGAAAAGGAGAGGTTGCCCGAGGAAATAGATTTGCAGATGCCTCAGCACGACAAGCAGCTATGACAGGACAAATTGCCCCACAAGCTATGCCAATGCAAGCAGCATTGTTTCCAGTACCTTTGAATCTATGGACCCCACGATATACCACCAAAGAATTGGATTACTATTGTAACAGAGAAGATGGAATACTGAAAGATGGATGGATTGAGCTGCCACCAGAAGAGGGCAGTCAACCTCCTGGACGAATAGTAATTCCTGAACTGTTAGGACCATCCTTTGTCAAAGCTTTCCACGAAGCCACCCACTATGGGAAGAGTGCTATGGAGAAAGCACTCAGACCACATTTTTACATCCCTCTGATGACAACCATATCAGCCTCAGTAGCACGTCAATGTCTAACCTGTGCCAAAAATAATGCCAAGCAAGGCCTTATAACGGCACCCCGAGTTCAGTCAGGAGGTGTCACCCCCATGCACAACCTCCAAGTTGATTTTACTGAAATGCCAAGAGCCAATGGATACCATTACCTATTAGTATTAGTTTGTACTTTCTCTGGGTGGGTAGAAGCATTCCCAACCAGAACTGAGAAAGCCCGAGAAGTTACCAAAGTCTTAATGAGAGAGATTGTTCCTAGATTCGGAATTCCAGCAGTAATAGGGTCAGACAATGGGCCCTCATTTGTCTCCCAAGTTACTCAGCAGTTAGCAAAAGCTTTGCAGATACAATGGAAACTCCACACTGCATACAGACCCCAGAGTTCAGGGAAAGTCGAGCGAATGAATCGTACCTTGAAAGCCCAAATGTCCAAGCTTTGTCAGGAGACACACTTGAAATGGCCCCAAGTGCTCCCCATAGCTTTACTCAGAATACGCTCAGCTCCTGTAAAGTCAACAGGATTTTCCCCTTTTGAAGTTCTGTATGGTAAACCCCCACCAATAGTGCAGGGAGTCAAAGGAAGTTTAGCCCAGATTGGTTCAGAAGTAACCAGACAAGAACTCCTAGCTCTTAGTTTTGTTCTGCAGACTCTCCATACGTGGATCCAAGACCAGTTGCCTATCAACTTGACGGAACCCTTGCATCCCTATCAGCCTGGTACTTCGGTGTGGATCAAAGATTGGAAGAAGACACCGTTGGAACCCCATTGGAAGGGACCGTACACCGTCATCCTGTCTACCCCAACTGCAGTAAAGGTAGCCGAGATCGACGCCTGGATCCACCACAGCAGAGTCAAGCCCGCCGCCGATCCTGAACCAGAGCAGTGGACAGCAGAACAGCATCTTGATGCACCCTTGCGAGTTACTCTGAGAAAGCAACCAGCAGCTTAGACACTTCATCACAAGTGCTTTGCAGTAGCCAAGTCTTTCGAAGAGGATTGCTGTTTTCCATGCAGCAACAGTTTTGTTTCAACGAACCCAATTTGTGTGTGATTTGACACACTACTTTGAGACTACATTGACTAAGCCAGACTTCACAAGCCAACTGAAATTGCTAAAAAGTTGGTCAATGTGTACTGGACAACCTGAGGATCTTCAATCAACACTCAGCACCCGTTAAATTGCTTCATTAGCAAACGGGACGAAGAATAAAAGACCGTCGTGATCAAGATCAGCAAGCTGAGGATTCAGAAGAACTCCAATCAACATCAACATGTATCTTTGTTTTTGCTTTACCTTGGTTGCCTTCTTTGGAGGTTTTGAACTGACTTATGCTTTACCTCCATGCACTGCTTGCATTACTTCTACTAGAACTGGACTGAAAGTAACTCAGACTTTGCTTTATCATTCTTACTATACTTGCAAGGGAACAGTGACTCGGTGTATCTATAACACCACTGAACTAAATGTTTGCACTCATGGCAAAATCAAAGCATGCTATAATCCGCATCAGAATCCATCCTATTACACGTTGGAAATAAGATGGAAGGATGCAGATGGACCTATATTAGCTGCTACACCACCACTTAAGGACATTACTAAACCTGCTGTTTTGAATTTTGATGCATGTAATGCCATTAATAGAGATAGTCATTCCACCTGTGGTACATGGGAAAAAGCGTATCGAAATGACCATAAGTATATGTGTCCGGAAGGTGCCACAAATTGGTGGAAGTGTACAGGTAAAACGGGATCAGGCTATAGTACTGCAACAGCGGCAGATTACTATTGCCCATATTGGGGATGTGTTTTTTATGCTACCTGGAACACTGGTATAACTGATGAGAAAATAGATAAACGGATGGCTACTCTAACCAAGCCAACCACAAATGATAAATGTCAGAAAGATGCTTGCAACCCCTTACACTTACGTATACACAATCCCCATGCATGGAAACAAGGATACAAGTTTGGTTTACGTATTGCTGGAGGAGCAATAGATCCAGGAACTATTGTGCATGTCAGATTGAATACTCAAGCCCACAAGTCATCTAAATATCATATTCATAATACCTTTTATGAAGCCATGCATGTAAATAAGTTTGAGATCCCTCACCCCTCACAGAATTTATTTCTAGAATTAGCCGGAGCAGTAGTATCTAGTCTTAAGATCTCAGATTGCTATTTCTGTGGCGGAACCCAAATGGGAGACCAGTGGCCATGGGAAGCCCAAGAATTGAATTATTCTATGATTTACAATCAGACTGAATTACACAAGGCTACCAGTGAATGGGTGTTAGCGCACTCAATCGTTGGACGTCTTTGCTATGCCAGAACTGGACCCCAGTTCACCCAGAAGGTAGGACAGCTGGTCTGTCTTAGCCAGAAGTACTATAATGCCACGACCAAGAAGACAGCATGGTGGTCAGGAATCAGACATCCTGAACCTCCTAACCCATTAGCCAGATTTCCTGAACTTGCTGGTTTATGGACTAACCTTGCCAAAGTCCAAGCCTGGCAAGCCCCACCTGGCCTTGGATCTGTGGAAACCGAGCATATGCACAACTCCCGCCACACTGGGGAGGAGCATGTGTCTTAGGAACCATCAGACCTTCCTTCTTTCTTTTAAACACTGAACATGGAGAACAATTAGGATACCCTGTATACACTACCCACCGACACAAGAGAGCATTAAGACAGAAAAGAGAAGCCTTACAGATAGGCAAGTGGGAGAAGTGGCAAGGTGATGATTGGCCACCAGAAAGAATTATTGAGTATTATGGACCTGCCACTTGGAATGATGATGGTATGTATGGTTATCGTACTCCAATTTATATGATTAATCGTATTATTCGCCTACAAGCAGTAGTTGAAATAATAACCAATGAAACTAGTCATGCTCTCACGCTCTTAGCTAGACAAAGTACTCAGATGCGCACTGCTATATACCAGAACCGCTTAGCACTTGATTATTTGTTAGCAGCTGAAGGAGGAGTATGTGGTAAGCTGAATCTAATTGCTGTTTGAAAATAGATGATAAGGGTCAAGTAGTTGAAGAAATTGCTAAAGATATGCAAAGACATGCTTATGTGCCAGTACAGACTTGGCACTCATTGAAATTTCCTAACTGGTTTGCTAACCTCTTTTCATGGGTGGGAGGATTTAAGACTTTCATTGTTTTAGTACTAATTCTTGTTGCTGTTATCTTCTTATTACCATGTTTAATCCCATGTTGTATGCGTTCCATTCATAACACTATTGATAGTACTGTAGAGCGGAAGACCGCCACTAAAATAATGGCTTTATACAAAGCTAGTCCTAGTCGAAATCCTTCAATCATGATGTGATTCTTCTAAAGGTGATTTAACTCTCACACCTTATTGAGTAATAGGGTGAGATTAATCAAAGGGGGGAATGTGGCAGGTGCAGGCCTGTGACCCACGGTGTCTGACATAAGCAGGCCAGCATGGCTAGCTTGACCTGTAAATGAGGCCTGTGGAGAGGCATATAGGATTGCACATCCCCCAATATGCTGCTATTGTAAGATAGAACTCAGTAGAAGTATTGAATTAGCTTAGGTAGGCAGAACTGCAGAGCTGAAAGATGGAAAAATACAGAAAGACATGTTTAAAAGTTACTGATAAGAAAAAGTACATCTGCAAAGAAATAATTGGGAGTGCTGACAGATGAGTTGCAGAGCCCTGCTCCTCTGCATGCACAAATTGGCTATATGGCCTTGAGAGTGTGAAAGTAACAAGTTGATGAACTGACCATTGTAATTGGGACTAGAAGGGGGGCATGCAGGTGTCATGCCCACAGAAGGGACATAATTGGATAAACTTATCAGTACCGGGACCAATGGAAGGGGTACGGGAGGTACGGGAGGTTACCGGGACCAATGAAATGTTTTTCTATACCTAGAATGGAACAGAAGTCTATAAAAGTTGTTGTAATGCTTGAAAACTTTGCTCAGCCATTTTGAAATTGACTGGTTCGAGACTTGTGCACAAATAAATGATTTGGACCTTCTGAACAGACTCCTGGTATCATTGGTTTGTCTGTGCTTTGCTGCTACATTGGGATGCTGCAGATATAGTACTCATAGCCCCTGGGAGAGGTAAGTAGGAACATAAGATATACCATATTGGGTCAGACCAAAGCCTGTCAAGTCCAGTATCCTGTTTCTAACAATGGCCAATCCAAGTCACAAGTACCTTTCAGGTATCCAAAAGATAGACAGATTGCAAGCTGCTTATCCCAGGGATAGGTAGTGGATTTCCCCACTTACCTTTAATAATGGTTTATGGACTTTTCCTTTAGGAACTTGACCAAACCTCTTTTAAACAAAGTTACACTAACAGCTCTTACTACATCCTCAGCAACGAATTCCAGAATGTATTGAGTGAAAAACCTTTCTCCGATTAGTCTTAAATGTGCTACATTGTAGCATCATTGTGTTTCCCCTAATGTTTCTACTTTTTGAAGGAATATACAACCAATCTACATTTACCCATTCTGTTCCACTCATTATTTTATAGACCTCTATAATATCTTCCCTCAGTTGTCTCTTTTCTTAACCTTTTAAGCCTGTCTTCATAGAATTATCCTTCCCCTTTATCATTTTGGTCGTTCTCTGTACATTTTCTAATTCTGCTATATAGAACTGCACAAAATATTCATGGTGTGGTAGTTGTGCCATTACTTAATAAAATACCAAATACAGGGCCCATGATTCCATGTTTTCAGAAATAGTTCTGATGGATGGGCCTTAGCCAGGAACTGTCGCTACAATGACCAGATTAGATCTGAGATGATCTAATGTAAGGATTAAAATCCCTCAATATTTTCAAATCGAGGATTCTGGTGTCCAACCCTAGTCCTCCTTTCCACAGAGCTGGACATACAAAGGAGCGGGAAGAATTTTTTTGGTTAAACACACACACACACACACACCCCTGCAGTGGCAGTATCCCTTGTTTTTCACAGAATAGGTCATATCGTAACACACAGACACACCTGTCTCTGATCTAAGAATTAAAAAGCAAATATTTTGAAGATTAGCTTCAAAGTAGATCTGTAAACATTAAAGGGATTATTTTAGAAGATGTAAGGATGATTTACATGTGTCAGTACAACCACTTGCACATGTAAATTACATCCATGAATAAAGAAACTTTTTAGAGAAATCTCATTTTAAACATGGATGCCAATACCATGTCAAAAGCAGATGGGGTATGTAGATGGCATGGCTTGGGCAGAACCAAATTCTACACATGTATTCTCCATTTCATATAAGGTATTTATGAATTTATTTAACAACTCTTTTATACTGCCGTATCTACTAGTCATGGCGGTTTACATAGAAAGCATAGTTACTCACCTGTAACAGGTGATCTCCAGGAACAGAAGGAATTGAGTCTTCACATATGGGTGATGTCGGTACCGACAGAGCCCGCGCGGGAAGGTGCCACAGCATCCTATAGGAAAACTTTTGAGAGCATCCCACTGCGCCTGTGTAGCTGCCTTCCCGCCTTTCCAGCTCTCCCTCCTCAGTTGAGTTTGTAGCTGAGATAAAAGGAGAGGAGGAGAGAGATAGAGAGAAATACAACTCCTAGGGGAGGTGGGTGGGTTGTGAAGACTTAATTCCTGCTGTTCCCGGAGATCATCTGTTACAGGTGATTAACTACGCTATCTCTAGGAACAAGCAGGAAGCAGTTACTCACATGTAACAGGTGTTCTCCAGGGACAGCAGGAATCAGTCCTCACATATGGGTGACGACGGAGCCCTCATGTGGAGCAATCCCCAGCTTTCGAAGAAAGCCTTTGGGATTGCATCACGTATGCGCGGTCCCCTTCTCGCCCAAGGGTGCCATCTTTCTCAGTCAAATGACATAGCTAAAAAGAAGACAGCAGTAACTTATACAGTGCGGCCTAGGCTGCGCTGTATTTACAGTGAAACAGGTGCTGTGACTTGGACATCACTGGGGTAACTATTTACAAGTTGGAAATCAAGTCAGGTCCACGCCGGGCTATCGTTGAGTACAGACTATTTACAAAAGTTTATATACAACAGGACTGTATACATGCAGCTATTTACCTGGTGTTCATGGTTGATGGCGCCAATGGGTGTGGTTGCCTCAATGCGTGCTGGCTGTGCTAGTGGGGCAATCCTGGTGGGGGAGGTGGCAGTTTGTGGGCTGTCATCAGAGTACTGCTTGAGGAAAAGGTGGTGCTTCAGTGCCTTCCTAAATTGGGCAAGGTCGGTGATATACCAGATGTTGGGCAGCAGGGCGTTCCAACTTCTGGGTGCATAGAACCTAAATGCTCTGTTTAATGTTTCCTTGGGAGCATTTTGTTACTGCCTTCAGAATTACCAGTGTGTTGACCGCTGCGGATCTTCTGGATCTGTTGGGGGGCGTGGGGTGGAGGAGAGCTTGTTGATGGCCTTGTAGGTCATTAATAGAGTTTTAAATGCAAGTCTGCAGTGGATTGGGAGCCAGTGGAGGTGTTTCAGGATCGGTGTTATGTGATCCTTCCTGGAAGCTCCGTGTAGAATTCTGGCCGCGGCATTCATTGCAAGTTGGAGTGGATTCAAGGTGGTCTGCGGGAGTCCTTGTAGAATTGCATTGGCGTAATCGAAATGCGGGATTACCAGTGTTTGATAGATTGTCCGGAAGTCCTCTGGATCTAGCAGGGGACGTAGATGCCAGAGTGTACGAATCTTGTGGTAAACTGCCTTTACTGTGTTGCTTATGTGGGCCTTCATGTCCAGACGTTGATCTAATGTGACTCCTAGATAACAGATTGTGGGTTTGGTTAGCAGCTCAGCTTCTTTGACCTTTAAATAGGTGGGAGGGGTGAAGCCTTGGTTATTTATTTTATTTATTTCTTTTTTATACTGCGCTCTTTAGAATCAGTGCGGTTTACATGTATACTAACAGGTACTTTTTATTCCCTTGTCTCCGAAGGGCTCACAATCTAAGTGTACCTGAGGCAATGGAGGGTTAAGTGGCTTGCCCAAGGCTACAAGGAGTGGCCATGGGACTAGAGACCCCAGTCCCTCTGGCCTGAAGTTGCCTGTCCCCATGTGGGAATTGAAACCCCGGCCTTCCGGCCTGAGGTAACCTGTCCCAACCACTGAGCCACTCCTCCCTCATTGGTTCCTCTTAATGAAAAGGACGTCTGTCTTTTTGTGGTTTATTCGGAGGTTTTGCGTGTGGAGCCAGTTGGATACGGCGTCAAAGCAGCTTGTTAGTGGAGAGAAGTACAGCTGGTCAGTTGAGAATGGCATGTAGAGAAGTACGTCATCGGCATATACCAGGCAAGCGATGTTGAAAGATCGGATAAGGGCACAGATGGGCTGCATGTATATGTTGAACATCAGGGCTGAGAGGGAGGATACCTGCGGTACACCCTGCCTCTGATGGAATGGTTCTGATGTTGTGGCACCGGATCGTACGTGCTGCCATCTGTCGGTCAGGTATGATTTGCACCAGCTTAGAGCTGTGTCCTGAATCCCCTTCTCCTTGAGGTGCACCAAGAGGAGCTTGTGGTTTACGGAGTCGAATGCCGCGGCTATATCCATGAAGATAAGGGCAAACCCTTGTCGGATGTTGTCGATTCCAGCGATTATGGAACTAAAGAGGGTGGTAAGGAGGGTTTCAACCCCATGAGATTCCCTGAACCCATGTTGGCATGGGTCCAGAGGAGCGGCGGTCTCAATGTGGTATTGGATTTGGCATTGGACTTCCTTTTCAATTATCTTGGCAAGTAGTGGGATGCTTGATATTGGCCTGTACGAGTCGACCTTCTGGGGGTCCAGTTTGTTGTTTTTCAGCAGCAGTCTGATGGAAACGTGTTTGAACCTTTGCGGGAACAAGCCTGTTGAGAATGACTGTTCCATGAGTCTGGCTAGGAACGGGCTGAGTTCGCTGCGTAACGCTTTTATCCAAAAGGCTGGGCAGGGGTCATTTGGTGCTGTGGTGGTGTTGATGGCAGCGACAGTGTCTTCAATGCATTTCTTGGATGGGGTGGAGAAGGTGGTCAGCGGAGTTAGGTGAGGTGGCTTGTGTGAGGGGGTGGGTGATGCGGTCTTGTTGGTCTGGCATGATTTTGATTGTAGGTAGTCCGCGAATTCCTGAGGCTGGAGCTCGCAAGGTTGGTTGGGGATGGTTCTTTTGTTAAGTCCTTGACAAGATTGAACAAGTCATGTGGTTTACTTCGTGATCATTTCAGAAAGTCTGTGTGGAATTTCCTCATTTTCACTGCTACTGCTTCGCGGTGACTTGTTAAGTGTGAGTTATATGCCCTCTGGTCCTCGGTGGAGCGTGACTGGTGCCATCATCTTTCCAGCTTCCTTAGGTGGAGAAGTGACGTTCGCTGGAGTACCAGGGTGTGGCCTTTCGTTTTCTTGGAGGATTGTTTGAGGGTGGTAGTTGAGCAATAGAGCTGAGATATTGTCCCAGCTGGAGATCATTTCCTCGATGCAGGATGCTGTCGTGATGAGGAGCAGGAGGGTTTTGCTCAGGATTTCTTCTTTGTCAAAGGGTCGGAATCTACGTTTTGGTGCTTTGGGGATGTCGGCTGGACTTCTGGAGCTTTTGTGGCAGTGGTGGTGCACGGGTATTTGGAATCTGATTAGCCTATGGTCAGACCGGGGTGATGGATAGTATGGGGTCATGGGCTGAGTCCAAGACTGCATGTGGAGCAAATATCAGATCCAGCCTGTTTCCTTTCACGTGGGTAGGTTCGTTAACTAGTTGATAGTACCCTAGCTCCTTAAGAGCTTCGAGGAAGGCTGTGGCATGTGTGTCTTGCAGGGCCGGCAGGTTAAAGTCGCCTAATATCCAACTTGGTGTATGTGGGTTCAGGGCGATGCAGGCAAGGTTGATTATGGTTCAGAGGTCGTCTGGGGAGGCTGCCGGGGTTCTGTACAGTAGGTTGATGGAGCACTGTTTGTTGGCTATGGTGATTGTATCGAGCTGCATTGTGCAGGTGGCGTTGATCAGTTGGAATTGGAGCTCCGTTTTGGTAAGGATGAGCATTCCTCCACCTCTCCGACTGGCTCTATGGCAGGTGTGGATTGTGAAATTGGGAGGTAGAAGCTGGTTGAGGAGGGACCGTATCAGAGTTAGATAGCCACAACTCTGTGATCAAAAGTATGTTGAGGTCATAGAGGGTTATCAGGTCTGAGATAGCTGGCCATTTCTTGCGGATTGAGCATGCGTTTATGAGGGCACAGGGTTGTGGGGGTAGGGGTGCTTCTCTTGTTTGGTTTTTTGGAATGTTGCAGTGCGATGTGTAGTAAGTGGGAGTGAGGTGTGTGCTGAGCTTCCTTTGCCGTGTGGCGGGGGGTACTTGACCATCTCCTTCAATGGCTCTGTAGAGTTGGTATATGATTGCAGGTAGGAGAGAAGGCCAGTGTGATGCTGAGCCATCCAGAGAGGAGGAAGCAGCAAGCTAAGGCAATAAGGGAGGGCGCCATTCTGGGTTTCTCCTCAGTTGTCAGCGGTCGTGAGGCCCCTTTTGGACAGGCGGGTAAATCAGGCAAGCAGGTTGTATATCACAGGCAGGTAGTGCAGGCCACAATCTGTACTATTACAGGCAGGAAAATCAGGCAAGCAATCTGTACTATTACAGGCAGGAAAATCGGGCAAGCAATCTGTACTATCATATGCAGGTCAATCAGGCAAGCAATATGATTATCACCGGCAAGTAGATCAGGCAGGCAATATGTACTATCACAGGCAGGTGAGGAGGCCGGCAATGAGGTCTATCACAGACAGGTAAGTCAGGCAAGCAATATGGTCTATCACAGGCAAGTAAATCCGGCAGGCAATTTGTACCATCACAAGCACTTTGTGCTATCACAGGCAGGTAAAGGGTGCCAGCAATGTGGTCTATCACAGGCAGTTAATCAGGTAATGGAGGACGTTTGTATTGCCTGGGTTCTCTAGCCAGTGCCGAGTGCAGTGAGCCGGTACTTGTCTGCTCGGTTTTGGGTTAACCGACTGGTGGGATGTTGTGTGTGTCGCTTACTTTGGGTGTTCTCGCTGGCTTCTATCCTGGTTACTCTGGTCAGGTTGGCGGGTCAATACTGCAGAGGTAAGGGGCCTCAGGGTTCGGCCACCACCTAAGGGCCATGGAGGGGACATACGACTTTGTGGGGAAGGAGAAGGATCCTTCAGGACAGTCCTCATCTCCAGGGTACTGGCCGATTCATCATCCGATGAGTCTGAATCGGAGGATTCGAACTACGATGGGCAGGGTGCTCGCGCTCAGCCCGTCTGCAATACCGGTCGAAGTCGGCATCGGAATGCCTCGGTACTGGACCCTCGATGCCGGATACCGATTCTAGGGCCTGCATGGGTTGTAACATGGATTGCGGCAAAAAGGTCGATGCAGACACATTCGGTACCAATGGCTGTGGAACTGACTGCAGAGGCTTTAGCGGTACCGAAGCTGCTAGTAAGGCCGCTAAGCTCCACTCAATGTCTAGCATACGTTGATCCATGGAGCCAGCCGATGCTTGGGAATTGGTACCCGAACTGCGGGCCACGCTCCTTGAGCATGGCACCAAGAGCTCTCCAGAGGTGAAGGCCTCGGAAGCATCTTGGGACCCCGTTAAAGCTTTGGAAGCAAGGACCTCCCGCCGGGGTTGTTTGGGCCAGTGTGTTCCCCTCCAGGGCAACCCCTAAGGCATCTTGATGCTTAGAAGGAGATCTACCCTTGGAAGACCGGTCAGCCTTTGAGGAGGACCTGGGTTTCGATACCTGAGATCTATGGGAGGAAGATGAAGCTCTCGATGACGTTGATGCAACCGACATTGCATCGGTGGTAAAGAGGGTGCCGAGTTTCACAGCTCTATTCTGCAGGCCCCTCTTTGTCATCTTCCTACAGAGAGGGCATTCCGATGGTTGATGATCCGGTCCCAAACATTTTAGACACCAGTCATGGGTGTCAGTGGCCGAAATAGTACTGCCACATTTGGAACACTCCTTAAAACCATTAACTGGTTTATCCATTTTAGAAGAAGTAAAAAAAGTGGCCTAAGCCCAAAATGGCGCCAAAGCACCCCGAGGGCCCTAGGAAAAAAAAAAGTTTTTTTTTTAAAGAAAGAAAGAAATTAGAAAAACACCGACGATGTCGGTATTAGCGTCAATGGGAAGGCAGACGCGATTACAAAAAAAGAACAACTAAATTTTCTGCGGTGACAGGAATTGCTTGCTCCCTGTCAGCTCTGCGGAAAATGAAGAACTGAGGAAGGAAAGCTGGAAAGGCAGGAAGGCAGCTACACAGGCGCAGTGGGATGCTCCCAAAAGCTTTCCTATAGGAGGCTGGGGAGCGTTCCTGCGCGTGCTCCGTCGGTACTGACGTCACCCATATGTGAAGACTACATTCCTGCTTGTTCCTGGAGATCAAGTAGAACAAAGAACTTGAACTTTACAAGGAACAATTTATTGAAGGAACTAATAGATTAACTAATACTAATACAGTAACTCTAGAACATTATGAACAAGATAACTATGTAGCATAATATAGGATACATTGTATCAAGGTAGCTGCTTTTTTGTAGTGTTTACATGTCCAAGGACTGTTAGGGTGGTTATGTGTCTGAGCCGAAGGAATGCACATGCAAGCCCAAAATTGGCCACAACCGGGTTTGCACCTGTTCATCTTAAATCCCCAATATGGAGTGGAGGAGTGGCCTAGTGGTTGGGGCAAGGTACTTCAGGCCGGAAGGTTGGGGGTTCAAATCCCACTAGAGGACAGCAACCTTGGGCCGGAAGGACTGGGGTTTCTAGTCCCACAGGTGCTCCTTGTGGTCTTGGGCAAGCCACTTAACCCTCCATAGCCCATGTTTCCTGTAAAATAGTTATCTCCAAGTTATAATGCCCTGTTCAATGTAATTTCAGTTTGTTCAATGTAAACCGCACTGATGCAGAATAGCGCGGTATATAAGAGAATGTAAATAAATAAAAATAAAAATAAATTTATTTTACCCTCCAAATTGAAATGAAGTAAAAAAGAGGCTTCTGCAGGTGATTAAGAGCAACTGCATGTTTAGGTTTGTGAAGAGGCTGAGATAAACTCAAGCTTAGGACCATCCAACAACTAAGACCACTTATGGACAAAGATGATTTCAGAGCTGTCACCCAAGCTCTAATAACCCCTCACCTAGATTATTGCAATGGGATACTCCAAGGCATAACAAAAACATACTCCAAATGGCTCAGAATGTTACTGCCCGAATAATTTCCAAGGTCAGGCTATCTGACCACATTTCTCCCATACTATACACTCTGCATTGGCTTCCTGTCGCGAGCAGGATCCAATATAAAACCATACTGACTACCATTAAGTTAATTAACAAGATTGCCCCATCATATCTATCTACATTGATACATAGCCCCCCTGAGAACAGAATGAGAAGAAGAAGGAACCTCAATACCATTCCTAGTACCAGAATCAATAAGAAAGGCAAAACAAATAACAAGCAACAGTGCTTTTTCCTATGTAGCAGCTATTCAATAGAATAATCTCCCAGTCCAATTAAGGGAGATAAAAGATCTCCAAATGTTCCGAAAGGAACTGAAAACATATTTATTCACGCAGCACTATTGTAACTTAGACTATACCTCAAATCTAGCCCCCCCCCTAGCACGAGTTGACAAGTCCACCCAAATACCCTTCCCATACATTAACAGTCTCATCTCCACTGTATCGCTGACAAACATTCTCTCACCTCATACAAAAAGTATTTAACCATGCCCAATCCTGAACCCTAAAGTCATGATGAAAGTTGTAAATAGTTACTAAATTTATGACTTTACTGTTTGGTTCCATTGCTATATGTAAACCGCCCCTGATCTTGGGAAGGGGCGGTATATAAAAGTTTTCAAATAAAATAAAATAAATAAATAAAATAAGAGTGGCGGCATTTACACATGTATTTTGTGAAATGACGGTACTTACAGGTGTAAGTGGTCAGATTTCATCCATCGATTTTTCTGTTTATATTTGTGAAATGGTTCCTTCTCCTGCATGTAGTTACCAATCCCCATGTGTTCCTGCATTCTTATGACCCAATTTTAACAATCACTTCTATTTTGAGGGGCAAAAATATGTCTATTTTACATTGGCCTCACATGTGCACACCCTCTGTTCTAAAGCTGATATAGCTTTGCAGACATTTTCACTTCCACGTCCCTTCCAACACATAAAAATGGTCTTTCTAAAAGATGCCTTTAAATAAAAGCTACATAAGAAAAAATAAAACACAGTTTTTGAAAGAAGAGAGGACTGGGTCTCAATGGATTAGAACTTTGAATTTTTCTGCATTTTTTTTTAAGTTTCAAGGGTAGTCGCCCTTTAAAGCAATAACATTCTGCAAAATAAAGCAGATTTTAAATATTTTACCTGCAAATCTTTTGCATCACCATACAATACATCGGTGAGATCTTGAGAGAGTGACTCTAGTAGCCTGCTTTTCTGTTGCTCCTCGCCTTGTGCATCCAAAGATGAAGCTTTCTTCTCTGCAGCAGCAAGCATGACACTTTCTGGAGTTGCATGTTCAGCATCGGCATCTAAAGTTTTGGGGAAAAATGACATTAAGACTGTAAAGGCAGCAGAGAGAAAACTTGAGCAGCAAAATACAAGGCTATATTTGTTTATCTGATATACCACATATCAGTGATATATCTAAACTCTTGATATTCATTTTCATTCCTCAAGGGCCAACAACAAGCATCAAAATTGCTGCAGCAGTCTTCATCAGCACCGATTCCTATGTCTGATTTATGGTGGAATTGCTTACCGCTCTCAGCCATTGGGAACCCTTTGGCTTGATCCTTGTCTCTCTTAGATAAAGAATTGCTTGACTCCATTGAGAACGCTGAAGAAATTCTATGCTTGTTCTGGTTACAGAACCCAGCTCAATAACATCGCAGGGCCGGAGTGATTCAATGCCCCTGAGGAATTCTAGGGCAGTTTTGCAGACTGCTAGGAAATCCTTCACTGCAGCGGCATTGAGAGAGGCTCCAGATTTTGCTTATGCCTTTCTCGGCCCAGATTCAGTGGTTTTGCCCCCCAATGCAGGTTCAATTGAGTTTGGTGAGCAAGTTTGATAGAGTTATTGGTGTACATTTCTCAAAGCAAGTGGCAACTAAAGACTTGACATAAATGTTCAGGCTACTGACTCATCTCATGTTTTTTTCAGATTTTTCTATCACAATGATCTTGCAGGCCTTAGCCCATTTGGAAAAACTAGTAGTCTTTGAACTTGAATCACAGCACGATGCGATTGCAATGTTCGAGAATAGGTTACAATCTTGTGAACTCAAGGTGGAAGCTTCTTCTCAAACTGCTATTGTACAACAAGAAGAAAGCAATTCTGTGTAAACTTGAAAATATGGATAACTTGTCAAAATGAGAATGTTAAGAGTATTGAATTTTCCTAAATTTTCAAATATTTCTGGTCTGAACTTGTTCAAAAGCTATCTCAAAAAAGTCTTGGAGGTCCCAGAGTCCTTTCTACCTTCTATTTTGTCAGTATATTATTTGCCTTCTTGAGGTGCTGAAGGTTTAAAAGTTCCGGGGGCCTGATACTCCCCCCCCCCCTTCCCTCCTGATTCTAACTCAAAATCTAAATTGAATTCTAATTCCTACTTTGTTGATCTCTCTGCTGAATTATTTCCTGAGGTCTTTGAAAAAGCTACTTTTGGTAACCATACTTCCTGAATCTGATTGTAAATGATTGTTTCAGTTATGTTTTCCAGCTCGAGATAAGTTTCCAGGATGTATTATAAGAATGTTTCTAGATGTTTCATATGAAACACAATCTCATAGACAAAGCTTTCCGGCTTTGAAGTCTCAAGTTATTGCCTTAGGTGCATCTTTTGCTATAAATGACCCATATAAATACAAAACAAGATACTATATACTGAGAACCTTTACATCTTTTTTTGATCCTGAACATCTTAAGTCTCGGCACAAGAAAAGGACAGAATCAATATGGAAGATATTGAAGAAGTTGATTTCAAAGCTTGGCTTTATTTCTTTTTATTCCTTTCAACTGGTTGGCAGTACAGTTAGATTGCTTTATCACTACTTGGATCCTGTTTGTGGTTCTTATTTCTTTATTTCAGTGTGATCCATTTTGATTCTGGTTAGTGGTCTTATGTTGATTATTCCTGGTGAATGTTCTTATCTGCTGTGATAACAGTTAATATACAGTAAATTATCACGCGTTAATTGCATGGCAGAGAGCACACCCATTTCCTATTCCATTCCACGCTATTCACTTATTTTGAAAATGAGCATAGACCAGACCAAAGGTCCATCAAGCCTAGTATCCTGTTTCCAACAGTGGCCAATCCAGGTCACAAGTACTTGGCAGGATCCCAAAAGGTAGACAGATTCCATGTACAACTTAGTAGCTTCATTGCATGAAAGCGCAAACAACTGATTCATGTCTACCCACTCCATTACACTCATTATTTTTATAGACTTCTATCACATCGCCCCTCAAATGTTCCTTTTCCAAGCTAGAGCGCCCTAACCTTTCAAGCCTTTCCTCATAGGGGTAGCTTTCCATCCCCATTATAATTTTGGATGTCATTCTCTGTATCTTTTCTAATTCCACTAAATCTTTTTTTTAGATGATCACAATGATGCATCGACCAGAATTGCACACAGTTCTTGAAGTGCGGTTGTACCATGGAGCGAAACAGAAGCATTATATTTTCTGTTTTAGCGCAGTTACTCATCTGTAGCAGGTGTTCTCCTGAGCAGCAGGAATAAGTCCTCATGTATGGGTGGTGTCACCGATGGAGTCCCACACGGGAATACTCCACAGCTTCCAAAGGAAGCTTTTGGGAGGCACATGGCGTATGTACACCTGCCTTCCTGCCTGCCTTGGAGCCATCCTCCCTGTCTAATAACATAGCAGGAGCGAAAAGACAACTCCCTGGGGAGGTGGGAGGCTTGTGAGGACTTATTCCTGCTGTTCACATAGAACACCTGATATATATGCTATATGCTTTCTCCGTGAACAAGCAGGAAATACAGTTGTGGTCAACATTACTGGCATCCTTGCAGTTCAACCACTTAATGTCCAATATCTCCTAAAAAAAAAAAAAAAAAAGTGGCCAGTGAAATGGCTTTGGACTATATATGCACACATATTTGCCACATAAAAGAATCAAATCAAGCAAGACCAATTAAAAAAAATAATAGGAAAAGCGTAGTTACTCACCAGTAACAGGCGTTCTCCGGGGACAGCAGAAATCAGTCCTCACATATGGGTGACATCGGTGCCAACTGAGCCTGAGCAGAAACATCTCCCCAGCTTTCAAAGAAAGTCTTTGGAAGATGCACCACGCATACGTGGTCCCCTTCCCACCCAAGGGTACCATCTTGCTTCAATCTAATGACATAGCTAAAACAGCAAAAATCAAAAAATGGTAAAGAAGCAATTCCAAGGGGAGGAGGGAGGGCTGTGAGGACTAATTCCTGTTGTCCCCGGAGAACACCTGTTACAGGTGAGTAACTACTCTTTCTCCAGGAACAAGCAGGAAGTCAGTCCTCACATATGGGACTCCCTAGCTATAGGCTACTGATAATCTGTACAAAATGTCACAGTGGCCAGAGAAGGTGAGCCGTGAGCTGCAGCAGTTGAGTCCCAACCGAGAGACACTGGCAAGACCCCCAGTGTCCGATGGAAAACCAGTACTCCAGTAGCCTGAACACAGAAGGGTTGGACAGCAGGAGTTGCCTACATCCCGAAGAGATTACGGTGCACAGCCTGACCGAAGGTGCTATCCCATTGGGACTCCCTCTCCTGGCAGTAGTGAGCTATGAAGGTATGGACTGAAGATCAGGTGGTGGCCTGGCAGATTTATGTAACAGGTACAGAACGCAGATTTGCTACAGAGGTAGCCATGCCTCTGATGCAGTGCGCTGTGACCTGGTGGTCTAGTGAGATCCCAGCCTGCTCATTAGCGAAGGCAATGCAGTCTGCCACCCAAGTAGACAGAGTTCACTTAGTTACTGGAAGCCCCAATCGACTGGGGTCATAGGAGACAAAGAGCTGAGGTGCTCTGCAGTGGCCCTTAGTCCACTGCAGATAGAAGGACAGGGCCCTCTTACAATCCAGAGTATGGAGAACAGTCTCTGCCTTGCAGGCGTGAGGCCTCTGGGAGCACCACCTCCTGATTGAGGTGGAAAGGGGACACCACCTTTGGCAGAAACGTGGGGTGTGTGTGGAGCACCACCCTATTCTTGTAGAACCTTATATAGGGTGGCTCTGCTATCAGAGCCTGTAACTCGCTGACCCTATGAGCCCGAAGTGAGTGTGACGAGGAAGCAACTTTCTAGGAGAGGTACCGCAGTTGGCAGGAAGCCAGAGGCTCAAACGGCGATTTAGTGAACTGTGAAAGCACTACATTGAGATCCCACACCACTGTTAGTGGGCGGACAGGGGGCTTGGACAACATAAGGCCCTGCAGGAAACAAGAGATAAGGGGCTGAGCCGAGAGGGGCTTGCCCTTGACAGAGTGGTGGTGTGCTGCAGTAGCACTCAGGTGCACTCTGACTGAGTTGGACTTCAGTCCCACCTGTGACAGGTGGAGTAGGTACTGAAGCACCAGCTGCACCAAGCAGGAGAAAGGGTTCACCTGCCTCTAAGCGCACCAAACCAAAAATCGATGCCATTTGAAGGTGTACACCCTTCTCATGGAGGCTTTACGAGAGGCCAGAAGGACCTCCTCCACTTCATTTGGGAGGAGAGGTTGAAGGGAGCTAGAGCTACCCTTTCAGCAGCCAAGCTGTGAGTGACAGGGTCCCCAGGTTGGGGTGCAGGAGAGGGCCTTCCTCCTGTGAGAGTAGTCCTGGGGTGCAGCCCAGGGGAATCGGAAGTGCCAACAACAGAGAAACAGTAGGAACCAGGGTTGCCTGGGCCATCGGGGAACTACCAGAATCAGTGATGCCCTGTCGTGCTGGATCTTGAAGAAGGTCTTGGTGACCAGCAGTGTCGGTGGGAAGGCTTCCATCCATGGGATGAGGAACGCATCTGCTGCTATCCGGGGCAACTGCGTGTTGTCCGGGCTGGTGAATAGGTCCTCTAGGGGGACACGCCAGAGTCAAAAAAGCAAGGAGGCCAATCTGGGGTGCAGGCGCCGCTTGTGCAGCTGGAGAACTCTGCTCAGTCTGTCAGGACATTGTCCAGGCCCGGGAGGTAGACTGCCCGCAGGACCATCCCGTTACATATCACATATGAGGAGAGGACTACCACCTCCTGGCAGAGGGAGTATGACCCCATGCCTCCTTGTTTGTTGGCATAGAACATTTTTGACTTGGTTGTCTGTCTGGACCAGTATTGACGTGTGTCAAGCAGTGGCGAAAAAGGGCCAGAAATACCACCCAGAGCTCCAGGAGATTAATCTGCAACTGGCACTCATCTGGGGCCACGTGCCTTGGGTGCAGAGGTCCTCACAATGAGCTCCTCATCCTCACAGGGAGGCATCCACAGTAAGGACCCTCTGGGGGGTGGGTGCCTGGAAGGGCATCCCGGCCTGAAGGCATCAGGGGATCTACCACCAGTCGAGGGAGTCTGCCAGTTGGCATGTCACTTTTACCCTGTTCCGAAATGTGCCTGTGGCTTGTGTCCACTGGGAGCAGAGGCACCACTGAGCCACGCTCATATGCAGGTGGGTGTAAAGGTTTATGTGGACCGTGGAGGCCATGTGGCCCAGAAGGCAAAGGAGAAGGCGAGCGGGCACCGGCCAGCAGTGCTGCACGTCTGTGGCTAGCGCCCTGAGGCTCTCTGTCCTCTCTGGAGGAAGGAAGGTCTTTGCCTGGAGGGTATCCAGTTGAGCCCCTATGAATTCCAGGCATTGTGCTGGAGAGAGGTGAGACTTGGGGTAGTTGATGATGAACCCCAGACACTGCAGGACGTGGATGGTGTGCTTGGTGGTGTGGCGCACCTTTGCAGATGTGCTTTCCCTTATGAGCCAATCATCCAGGTAGGGAAAGACATAGGCCCCTTGGAGACAAAGGTAGGCTGCAACCACCTCTAGGCGCTTGGTGAAGACCCTTGGCGATGTCGCCAGCCTGAAGGGTAGCACCCTATATTGGTAGTGATCTCCTCCCACCACGAATTGTCGGTGGGTGGGATGGATCAGGATGTATGTATAAGTATCCATGTCTAAGGAGCATAGCCAGTCTCCCTGCTGGAGATAAGGCAGCATTGATCCAAAGAGGGCTTCTTGAACTTCTCCCTCACCAGAAATCTGTTTAAGTCCCATAGGTCCAGGATGGGCCTGAGGCCCCCTGTCCGATTGGTGATGAGGAAATATCTAGAGTAGAAGCCTTTGCCCCAGAGATGTTTGGGCACTGGCTCCATTGCCCAGTTTGTGAGGAGGCCTGCGAGCTCAGTGAGAAGCAGAGTTTGGTGAAGGAGAGGCCTTACTGTTGCAGGTGGAAGAAGTACCCCTCCTTGATTACTTGCAGCACTCAGGAGTCGGTGTTGATGGGGGACCACCTGTGGGCAAACAGGGCAAGACACCCCTTGTGGGCTGCTGAGGGCCTCCTGTGGGAGAGGAGGCCATACCCCAGGAGTCAAAAGCTCCCTCCAGGCTGGGCCAGGGACGGTGCCTGGCTCTTAGGGATTTTAGGCTTCTGGGGGCCGTGTACTTGCCCTTTGGACTGTTGCCCCTGCTGAGGGGCAGAGAAGGCCTGGTACTGTGGTGCATTTCCAAATACCCCTTTCTTTCTTGGGAAGAAAGGCTTCTTCCCCGGGGCCTTCTTACGAGGGTGCACCGAGGTCTTCTTTGAGAGTCTGGTCCTGGTCAGGAACTCAGTCTCTATCTCAGCAGCCTTATCTGACATGGGTTTCCCTGAAGAGGTTCTCTCCAGTGCAAGGGACATTGATAAGTTTGTTTTGGACCCATTGCTCGAGGTCAAACGACTGTACGCTGCTCGAGACAGGAACTTCAAGCACTCCTTGACTGCCAAGGCCAGTGACTTAAACCACTGAAGAGGTTCCCTGTCGAAGCCTGCGGAGAAACTGGAGAGCTCCCTCGCTAGTTTGCTTAGGTACATGCCGATGTGCAACTTGTAGGACTGGACTCAGCAAACCAGTATCGAACCCTGGTAGCATTTTCGGTTGAGGGCATCGAAGATCCGGGCCTCCCTACCCAGGGGCACTGAAGAATGAGTCTTTTGGCTCTTGAGTTGCAGCATGGCCAACTCGATGACCATAGAATTGTGAGGAAGCTGGGGTTTTTGGAACCCTGGGCTTTGGTGGACTCTGTATATGGAGTCAAGCCATCTCCTCACAATGGGCACTGATGCCAATGTTTCCCACATGCGGAGAAGAAAGCACTCAAGGATCGGAGGGACAGGCACCGTGAGGGCCTCCTTTGGAGGGGCCTAGTACTGGAGGATCTCAAGTTCCTCCGTGCAGAGGTTGTTCTCTGCTTCGGTCTCGAACGTGAGTGCCCTTGCCATGTCCCACACAAAGTCGAGGAAAGCAACATCCTTGGGTGGGGAACAGCACCAGGTCACCAATGGAGACGGGTCCGAGGGCACGTCTTGGTGTCGCCAGTTGTCCGGGGACTCCCCATCCTCTGTCTTCCAGTCTGACTTGAAGTCAGAGGAGGAATCCAAAGCTCTGTGGCTCCCATGGTCAGGCCCTGAGCTTTGAAGGCCTGTGACCCCAGGGAGACCTATGGTCCGAGCCATTTTCAGTCACCAGAGAGGACCAGTGTCCTGAGGAATGGGACTGGGACCTCATCCAAAGCCAATGGATCTCTCAAGGAGAGTGGCTCTTGAGGATCGGCTTGACGACCGGAGATGTCCTCGAGGTCGAGGGTCCAGTTGTTGGGGCAGATGAACTGGAGCAACCGGACATCGATGCCTGTTGCTGTTCCAGGAGGGCAGTGATACTGTGCTCCAAGGCCCCCATTCTGGTCTCCATGCCAGATGGCTCCGCAGCCTTCGATGAGAGCACCGATGACTTCGGGCCCAGTGTCGGCTGTGTCTCTGCAGACTCCGGCACAGAGTCGGATCTATGGATCAACTTTTCCTGCTGCAACTGACAACTCTTGATGGCTTTTGTGGAGATGGACTTGGAAAGGTCACAGCCCAAGTTGTCGTGATCTGGCTTGAGGCAACAGTCATGTGGGTCGGTCAGGGACATCATCTTACTGCACCGATCACATTTTTTGAAGCCACTGGAAGCCATAGCAAAAATAGGTCCTTGTACCCAGATGAGGGTCCGAGGCCTACCGGCCAAAAAAAGGCATAAAATGCTGGTCAAGGGACACCTCGAGAAAAAACAGAAAAACAAGAAAAAATTAACCAGAGGAGCGAAGCTGAGGTGAGTTGGCTCGGGGGTGGAAAGAGGAAACAGTACGTTTACTGGAAAGGAATAATTTTAAGACAAAAAGAGACACTTTTTCCACGGAAATGGGATAGATGTCTGGTAGGCTCCGTGGAAAAAAGGAGATTGAGGCAAGATGGCACCCCTGGGCGGGAAAGGGACCACGCATGCATGGTGCATCTCCCAAAGCTTTCTTTGAAAGCTGGGAAGATGCTTCCACGCGGGCTCTGCGGGACCAATGTCGCCCATAAGTGAGGACTGACTTCCAGCTTGTTACTGGAGAATAGTACTAAATCTGGGACATTGCCAGGACATGATTATTAGCCGTTGCGCTAGCTTTGTATGCAGTTATAAACTTTAATGAAGTGGTATTTAAAGGTACGGAAGAATTGAAGGAAATATCGATACATCGGGATGATGTCTTACAACTATTAGATAAACTGAAGAGTAGCAAATCACCTGGGCCGGATGGTATCCATCCAAGGGTGTTGAAAGAACTGAAATATGAGATTGCAGACCTGCTATCAGTAATCTGTGAACTATCATTAAAATCATCTCTAATACCTGAAGATTGGAGGATCGCCAATGTAACACCAATTTTTAAAAAGGGTTCCAGGGGTGATCCGGGAAACTACAGACCGGTGAGCCTGACGTCAGTACCAGGAAAAATGGTAGAAACCATCATAAAGAATAAAATTACTCAGCATGTAGATAGTCACAACCTAATGGGAGACAGCCAACATGGCTTTAGACAAGGAAGATCTTGTCTTACTAATCTGTTATGTTTTTTTGAAGGAGTGAATAAACAGGTGGACAAAGGTGAGTCGGTTGATATTGTGTATCTGGACTTTCAGAAAGCCTTTGACAAGGTCCCTCATCAGAGACTTTTGGCAAAACTAGAGAGTCATGGGATAGGAGGCAGTGTACTACTGTGGATCAGGAACTGGTTAAAAGATAGAAAACAGAGGGTAGGGCTAAATGGCCAATTTTCCCAATGGAGAAAGGTGAATAGTGGTGTACCCCAGGGATCTGTGCTGGGTCCGCTGCTTTTTGACATATTCATAAATGACCTGGAAAGTGGAATAACGAGTGAAGTTATCAAATTTGCAGATGACACAAAACTATTTAAAGTTGTTAAAACCCAAGAGGATTGTGAAAACTTGCAAGAGGATCTTGATAAATTGGAAGACTGGGCATCAAAATGGCAGATGAAATTTAATGTGGACAAGTGCAAGGTTATGCACCTAGGGAAGAACAACCCAAACTATGGTTACACGATGCAAGGATCCACATTAGGAACCACCACCCAGGAAAAAGATTTAGGCGTCATTGTGGATACCATGTTAAAACCCTCGGCCCAGTGTGCAGCGGCGACCAAGAGAGCAAATAGAATGCTAGGTATGATAAGGAAAGGAATGGAAAATAAAACAAAAGATATTATAATGCCTCTATATCGTTCCATGGTGAGACCGCACCTTGAATATTTAGTGCAATTCTGGTCGCCATATCTTAAAAAGGATATAGCGATTTTAGAAAAGGTTCAGAGAAGAGCCACCAAAATGGTAAAGGGGATGGAAGGATACTCCTATGAAGAAAGGCTAAAAAGGTTAGGGCTCTTTAACCTGGAAAGGAGACGGCTGAGGGGAGATATGATAGAAGTCTATAAATTAATGAACGGAGTGGAACGGGTAAACGTAGATCGATTGTTTACCTTATCAGAATATAGAAAGACTAGGGGACATGCAATGAAGCTACAGGGTAAACTATTTAAGACTAATAAAAGAAAATATTTTTTCACTCAACGTGTAATCAAACTCTGGAATTTGTTACCGGAGGATGTAGTAAAGGCTGTTAGTGTAGCTGGGTTTAAAAAAGGTTTGGACAAGTTCCTGGAGGAAAGGTCCATAAACCATTATTAAGAAGTGACCGAAGATATCAATGCTTGACCCAGTACAAGCATTGTGGAACTTGTGTCTCTTGGGGAAACTGCTAGGTACGTATGACCTAGATTGGCCACTGTTGGAAACACAATACTGGGCTTGATGGACCTTGGTCTGACCCAGTATGGCATATCTTATGTTCTTATGTTCTTAAATTATTGAGTAATTCCCTGAAGCAAGACATGTTATCTGAAACATGATATCATGTCAGAATTCTTACTGTGTTTGCTGTATTGTGAGTATGATACATGCTCAGATGAGACCTATGAATGATTCTGCTTGGATTTTAAGTTATACAGGTATTCCTGTCCTGAATCCACAGCGTTCTGATGGTATCTCTGGGCGTGTTTTGTTATAACTGCATTGTAATTGATTGTTTTGTTTAGGCCCTGATGTTAGTGTGTTATGAGAGTTTGTGAGATTTATTTGGATTAATTGCTTACTCTTGATTGTGAGGGTCTTTTGATTGTTAAGGACATGATTATTGGCACTCTTATAAACAATTCAATATCAGTTTGAACAGAAGAGCCACATTCCCATAAGAACACAAGAACATAAGATATGCCATACTGGGTCAGACCAAGGTCCATCAAGCCCAGTATCCTGTTTCCAACAGTGGCCAATCTAGGTCATACGTACAGCGTAGTTACTCACCTGTAACAGGTATTCTCCAGGAGCAGCTGGAATCAGTCCTCACATATGGGTGACGTCGGCGCCGACGGAGCCCTCGCGGAGCAATTTTCCCCAGCTTTCAAAGAAAGCCTTTGGGAATGCGCGGTCTCCTTCCCGCCCAAGGGTGCCATCTTAGCCAGTCTGATGACATAGCTAAAAGACAGCATAAAAATTTGCAAAAAAACTTAAGCAGATGATTGCAACTCCAAGGGGAGGAGGGAGGGTTGTGAGGACTGATTCCTGCTGCTCCTGGAGAACACCTGTTACAGGTGAGTAACTACGCTTTCTCCAGGACCAAGCAGGAAGTCAGTCCTCACATATGGGACTCCCAAGCTTAAGGCTACCGGAGACCCTAAGCACAAAAATGAGCTCCCTCTAGCTCAGCGGCACAGAAGGAAGGAATCTTCACTGAATTATTACCCACCGGTAGCCCCCATCCGGGATGGAGGGTAGGAGTTTCTCAAACCTCGAAGAGATTTCAGAGGACTGCCTGTCCGAAAGCACTGTCCCTGCGGGACTCCCTCTCGAGGCAGTAATGGACAGCAAAAGTCTGGCTCGAAGACCAAGTAGCGACCCGGCAGATGTCTGCCAGCGGAACAGAGCGGAGGTAAGCCACTGACGTAGCCTTCGCCCGAACACAATGAGCCGTGACTCGACTTTCTAACGAGAGTCCGGCTGCCCCATAAGCCCAAGCGATGCAGTCAGCAACCCAGATGGACAGAGTACGCTTGGAGACCGGGAGCCCCAATTTATTGGGGTCAAAAGACACAAAAAGCTGAGCAGATTTACGGTGCTCCCGCGTACGGTCAAGGTAGAAGTTCAATGCCCTTCTACAGTCCAGGGTATGCAGGACCATTTCAGCTCGGCTGGAGTGTGGCCTGGGAAAGAAGGTTGGAAGTACCACCTCCTGATTGATGTGAAAAGGGGAGACCACTTTTGGAAGAAACTTTGGGTGAGTCCGTAGGACTACCCTATTTTTGTAGAACCGAGTGTAAGGGGGATCAGACACGAGGGCCTGCAATTCACTTACGCGTCTAGCGGAAGTGAGGGCTATCAGGAATAAAGTTTTCCAAGAAAGAAAACGGAGAGAACAGGTAGCCATAGGTTCAAAAGGCGGACAGGTGATCCGCTGTAACACCACATTCAGATCCCAGTCAGGTGCTGGCGGGCGCAGAGGTGGTTTAAGTAGAAGGAGACCTCGGAGAAACCTCGCTACGAGAGGGTCGCTGGAAAGAGGTCTGCCGTCCACCGGCACATGATGTGCTGAAAGAGCACTGAGATGAACTTTGACGGAGTTGGACTTAAGTCCCAGATTAGAGAGGTAGAGCAAGTACTGCAAGATCACCGACACCGAGCAGGAGAAGGGATCCTGAGACTGCTGGGTACACCAAGTGGAAAAGCGACGCCATTTAAGGGCGTAGCATTTGCGGGTAGAAGGTCGCCGAGAAGCTAGGACGACCTCTTCCACCTCTGCCGGCAGTAGAAGGGGGGCAAGGACTACCCTTTCAGCAGCCAGGCCATCAGATGTAGAGATCTGAGGTTGGGGTGTAGCAGGGACCCCTGATCCTGTGTTAGGAGATCCGGTTGAAACCCCAGAGGGAACGGATCCTCTACCGCTAATTGCAGCAGGAGTGGAAACCACGGCTGTCTGGGCCAGCGAGGAGCTATCAGGATCATGGAAGCTTTGTCTCGGAGAACCTTGAAAAGAGTTCGAGAGACTAGCGGGATGGGAGGAAAGGCATACAGAAGGCTCTTCGACCATGAGAGCAGAAAAGCATCCGCCGCTACTCGAAGTGGATGCGGCTGACGAGAGCAGAAGCGAGGAAGTTGCCGGTTGAGAGGACTGGCAAAGAGATCCATCGTGGGGAGGCCCCACTTCAGGAAAAGTTTCTGAACTACCAAGGGATCCAGGCGCCACTCGTGCGGCTGGAGGATCCTGCTGAGCTTGTCGGCCAGGCAATTTTCTTGGCCTGGGAGATAAACTGCCTTGAGAAGAATGCCGTGGCTGACGGCCCAAGAGCAGAGCTTCTGTGCTTCTCGACAGAGAAGGAAGGAGCCCGTGCCTCCCTGTTTGTTCACGTAGAACATGGCAACCTGAATGTCTGTCTGGACAAGGACGGACTGGTGAGAAGTCAGGTGGGAGAAAGCCTTGAGAGCCAGACGGATTGCTCTGAGCTCCAGGAAGTTGATCTGCTGAGCAGACTCCCACGTGGTCCAGAGACCTTGAGTACATGCCCCTTGGCAATGCGCTCCCCATCCTAGGAGAGAAGCATCGGTCGTCAGCACTTGAGCCGGCTGAGGTGACTGAAAAGGCATTCCGAGCACCAGGTTCGGCCGATGAAGCCACCACTGTAGAGAAGAGGCCAGCGGTCCGGAGACGCGCACTAAGTCGGCTAGGCCGCCCGTGGCTTGTTGCCACTGCTTGCGAAGGCACCATTGAGCAGGCCGCATATTCAGGCGGGCATTGGGGGTCACGTGGACGGTGGAAGCCATATGGCCGAGTAGTCTCAGGAAGCGCCTGGCTGAGACCAGGGACTGGCTGCGAAAACGGCCGGCTAGGTCCATGAGCCGTTGAGCCCTGTCGAGAGGCAGGAAAGCTCGTGCCTGAGGAGTGTGCAGTCTTGCGCCGATGAATTCGAGATCCTGTGAGGGGAGCAAAGTGGACTTTGCGAAGTTTATGACAAAGCCCAAGTACTGCAGAAGAGTCACAGTGCGGTGTGTGGCATTGGTGACTTCCGGAGAGGACGATGCCCTGATGAGCCAGTCGTCTAGGTACGGAAAGACATAGAGGCCGTGAAGCCGGAGATAAGCCGCCACCACCGCGAGACATTTTGTGAAGACTCGCGGTGCGGAGGATAGGCCAAAGGGTAGTACTCTGTACTGGTAATGATTTCCTGCCACCACAAACCTTAGGTATTGGCGGTGGCTTGGGTGGATGAGGATGTGCGTGTAGGCATCTTTTAGATCCAAGGAGCACAGCCAATCTCCCTGCTGGAGGTAGGGCAGAAGGATTCCAAGGGTAAGCATCTTGAACTTCTCCCTCACGAGGAACTTGTTGAGGTTTCGCAAGTCCAGGATGGGTCTGAGGCCTCCTGTTCTTTTTGGTATCAGGAAATACCTGGAATAAAAGCCTTGACCTCTCAGGTGGTGGGGCACCGGTTCCACAGCCTGTTCCTGAAGAAGACTTGCTAACTCCTGAAGGAGTAAGTCTCTGTGCAGAGGGAGTCGTGGAGGTTCTCCCGGGAAATAGGAGGGAGGGACCTGGTGGAAGTGGAGAAGATAGCCTTCTCTTACGACTTGAAGCACCCAGGCATCTGAAGTGATGTTGGACCACCTGTGGGCGAAGTGAACCAGCCGGCCTCCGGTGCTGGGAGGAACCAGCTGAGGGGGAGAGGCTATGCTGATGAAGTCAAAAACCCCCACCCTGCTGAGCAGGGGCCGGTGGTGCAGGCTTGGGGGCTTGCTGCCTACGGGACCCGTTACCCCGTCCCTTGGCCTGCTGACCCTGTTGGGGAGCTGCGAGGCCTGATATTGAGGGTAGTGTTTATAGGCAGCCGCCTTTCTCGGGTAAAAGGACTTCTTTCCCGAGCCCTTCTTTTTCTGGGAAGGGGCGGAGGTCTTCCTAGAAAGCCTAGTTCTGGTGAGAGTCTCCGTCTCGATTTGTGCAGCCTTTTCAGCCATGGGCTTGCCAAAGAGGTTCTCATCTCGGCAGGGGACATCAACCAACTTGTCCTGCACCCAGGGTTCAAGGTCAGACGACTGAAGCCAAGCCTGTCGGCGGGCACCGATGCCGGCTGCGGCCACACGAGCCGATGCTTCAAAGCCATCATAGGCTGCTCGGGACATGAATTTGGAGCATTCCCGAATACCAGTTGTCAAGGCCAGGAACCTCCGCAAAGGTTCCTCGGACAGCCCAGCGGAGAATCCGGCTACCTCTTTAGCCAGGTCTCTGAGATACATGCCCATGTAGAGCTGGTAGGTCTGGACCCGACAAGCAAGCATAGAGCCCTGGAAACACTTCTTACCGAGGCCATCCAGGTTACGGGCCTCCCTGCCAGGAGGCACCGAGGAGTGCATCTTCTGGCTCTTAAGCCTATGCATGGCCGATTCCACTACCATGGAATGGTGCGGTAGCTGTGCTTTTTGGAAGCCGGGACTCTTGCGGACTCGATAGATGGAATCGACCCGCTTGCTTAATACCGGCGACGATGCCGGACTCTCCCATATGCGGAAGAGTAGTCGTTCCAGCATGGGAGGAACCGGTACAGTAAAGTGTTCCCTGGCGGGAGAGTCATACTGAAGGGCGTCGAGCTCTTCGGCTCGAGGCTCCTCCTCGGGATCCGCAGGGAAGGCCAAAGCCTTGGCCATATCCCTGACGAAGTCCGAGAACCGGGCATCCTCCGGAGGGGACTGCTTCCGAGGTTCGGACTCAGGTGAGTCCGAGGGGACACACCGAGTCCGAAACGAATCAGGTGACTCTTCCTCTTCAGACTCCCAGGCCGACTCCGAGGAGGAATCGGTGGGGTCGGCTCGGGGAGGCGGAGGCGTCGGCTGCCCCGACACCGAGGGAGTCGGCGTCGACGACCTCGGTCCCGAACGGGAGGCCGAGGGTGACCTCGACCGAGGATCGACTCGAGTTCGCATGGACTCGAGGATCGGCTCGGTCTCCGGGGTCGACTTAGACATCCCGGCGGTCGGGGCAGCGGCACCAGCGAGGCTAGCGATCAGTGCCCGCTGCTGGTCCATGAAGGCAGATAGTCTGCTCTCCAAGGCCGTCAACCTGAGTCCGACCTCAGGTGACCCAGCAGCCCCCGACTCGGGCCCCGACGGCGTCGGGCCCGACGTCGGACCCCTCGGAGGCGAGTCCAGGAGGACTACAGGACTTACCCGAGCAGGCAACTCCAACTCCAGACGAGGTCGCTTCGGGAGGTGCTCCTTCTCCAAAGACCCGGGACGGCTATCGGGGCTATGCGACCTGGCCCTCGCGGAGCCAGGAGCGTCCACCGATGCCGCCCTCGCGGGTTTTACCTTCCGTCGATGGTCCCCGGAGGGAGAACCCCTGTCAGAGGAACTTCGGCGATGGTCAGAGCTGGAACCTCTGTACGCCGAGGCCTCCGACGAGGTCCGGGTACGGCCGGGGTCAGCGAAGATTCGTTCCCGCTGGTGCCGCCGACTCCTTAACGCTTTGGAGGACATTTTGCTGCAGGCCCCACAGATCAGTTCTTCGTGATCCGGGCCGAGGCAGCGGAGGCAATTATCATGTGTGTCAGTGAGTGACATATTTCTGTCACACTGAACACACCGCTTGAAACCACTGGCAGCCATCGGGGGAAAAAGGGCCCCTGCAAGGTCAAAGGACCGGGCTGCCAGCGAAAAACCGAAAAACGAAACTGACCAAAAATCAGAAAAAACGAAAAATAACAGAAGGACTCGCAACGGCGTCGCGAGTCCGGGCAGGAAAAAGACCGGCGTCGAACCGAAGAAAGAAATAGAAATAAATCACTAAAATCAACTTTTTCAGCGGGGACACGACGGGTACGTCTGTAGGGCTCCGCGGAAAAAAGAAGACTGGCTAAGATGGCACCCTTGGGCGGGAAGGAGACCGCGCATGCGCGCTGCAATTCCCAAAGGCTTTCTTTGAAAGCTGGGGAAAATTGCTCCGCGAGGGCTCCGTCGGCGCCGACGTCACCCATATGTGAGGACTGACTTCCTGCTTGGTCCTGGAGAACTAGCAGTTTCCCCAAAAGACACAGGTTCCACAATGCTTGTAATGGGTCAAGCATTGATATCCTGGGTCCCTTCTTAATAATGGTTTATGGACCTTTCTTCCAGGAACTTGTCCAAACCTTTTTTAAACCCAGCTACACTAACAGCCTTTACTACATCCTCCGGTAACAAATTCCAGAGTCTGATTACCCGTTGAGTGAAAAAATATTTTCTTTTATTAGTCTTAAATTGTTTACCCTGATGCTTCATTGCATGTCTCCTAGTCTTTCTATATTCTGATAACGTAAACAATCGATCTACGTTTACCCGTTCCACTCCATTCATTAATTTATAGACTTCTATCATATCTCCCCTCAGCCGTCTCTTTTCCAGGTTAAAGAGCCCTAACCTTTTTAGCCTTTCTTCATAGGACTATCCTTCCATCCCCTTTACCATTTTGGTGGCTCTTCTCTGAACCTTTTCTAATAACGCTATATCCTTTTTAAGATACGGCGACCAGGATTGCACACAATATTCAAGGTGTGGTCTCACCATGGAACGATATAGAGGCATTATAATATCTTTTGTTTTATTTTCCATTCCTTTCCTTATGATACCTAGCATTCTATTTGCTGTCTTGGCAGCCGCTGCACACTGGGCTGAGGGTTTTAACATTTTCCACAATGACGCCTAAATCTTTTTCCTGGGTGGTGGTTCCTAATGTGGAACCTTGCATTGTGTAATCATATTTTGGGTTGTTCTTCCCTAGGTGCATAACTTTGCACTTGTCCACATTAAATTTCATCTGACATTTTGATGCCCAGTCTTCCAATTTATCAAGATCCTCTTGCAATTTTCCACAATCCTCTTGGGTTTTAACAACTTTAAATAGTTGTGTCATCTGCAAATTTGATAACTTCACTCGTTATTCCCCTTTCCAGGTCATTTATGAATATGTCAAAAAGCAGCGGACCCAGCACAGATCCCTGCGGTACACCACTATTCACCTTTCTCCATTGGGAAAATTGGCCATTTAGCCCAACCCTCTGCTTTCTATCTTTTAACCAGTTCTTGATCCACAGTAGTACACTGCCTCCTATCCCATGACTCTTTAGTTTTGCCAAAAGTCTCTGATGAGGGACCTTGTCAAAGGCTTTCTGAAAGTCCAGATACACTATATCAACCGACTCACCTTTGTCCACCTGTTTATTCACACTTTCAAAAAAACATAACAGATTAGTAAGACAAGATCTTCCTTGTCTAAAGCCATGTTGGCTGTCTCCCATTAGGCCATGACTATATACATGCTGAGTAATTTTATTCTTTATGATGGTTTCTACCATTTTTCCCGGTACTGACGTGAGGCTCACTGGTCTGTAGTTTCCCGGATCACCCCTGGAACCCTTTTTAAAAATTGGTGTTACATTGGCGATCCTCCAATCTTCAGGTATTAGAGATGAGTTTAATGATACTTGCATTAAAATTACATTGCAGTAAAATTAGATGCATCTCTGAGCAACTGTCGGTACTCACATGACTTGAATCAATCAATGAATGATGGCTCTAATGTTTAAAATGACCACATTCACTCCCTGTTCCATTTTCACAATGGTGAAGACAAGAAAGCTGCCTGAAACCATCAGAAAAGCCATTATCACCAAACATCACACTTCAAAGGGGTACAAGGCCATCTCCAAAGACCTTGGGATTCCAGTTTCTACAGTTCGTAATGTTATTAAGAAGTTTTCTGCTCATGGAACTGTCAAAAACCTCCCAAGACATGATAGGAAGAGGAAAATTATTCCAAGAAATCTTCGAAGGTTAGTGTGAACTGTTGGAAAAACACCACGTACAGCATCCAAAGAGCTTAAGGACAACCTGGAGTGATCTGGAGAGGTGGTTTCAAAATGCACCATACGCCGTGCATTAAATAAAGAAAGACTTCATGGGGGAAGGCCAAGGAGGGCCCCACTACTCAAAGGCAAACATAAAAAGGCATGCCTGATCTTTGCCCAAACCCATCTTGAGAAATCACAATCCTTCTGGGAAAATGTTCTGTGGACATATGAAACCAAACTTGAGTTCTTTGGCAATGCAGTCTAGCAATACATTTACAGGCGAAGAAAGCATAGTTACTCACCTGCAGCAGGTGTTCTCTGGGAACAGCAGGAATCAGTCCTCACAGACGGAACCCATACTGGAATGCTTCCCAGCTTCCAAAGGAAGCTTTGGAAAGGTGCACCAAGCATGCATACCGGACTTCCCGTCCGAAGGAGCTATCTTTACCTCTGTATGATGACATAGCCTAATCAAGCCAAAAAGGCAAACGATGACCCAGGGGGAAGGGAGGTAGTGAGGACTGATTTCTACTGTTCCTGGAGGACACCTGCTACAGTTGAGTAACTAGGCTTTCTCCGGGACCAAGCAGGATGTCAGTCCTCACATATGGAACTCCCAATCTACAGGCTACTGAAAAACCTATAAAAAGCCCAAAGGGGCAACCAGAAAAAAAATGAAGCAACAAAAACAGCAGAAAAGTGCTGAAAGGTGTACAGAGTCATTGTCTGCAGTGACATCAACATCAGCATCAGTTCGACTCTATGATAGCCTGGTCGGACAGAAGGGCTGGTGGGAAGGAGTTGCTTCAATTCCCAAAGAGATGCCAGAGTACAGCTTGGCCGAAGTTGCTATTTATTTTATTTTATATATTTATCAGTTTTTATGTACCGCCTCTTCCAGCAATCAGAGGTGGTTTACAGAGAACATAACAAGGAACTACATTGAAACATTCATTGAAACTCGCTAACTATCTACAGTTAATAGTTAATCTATTACAGCAACTATGTACAGATAATCAGTTAGTGGTATATTGAGAGTTCAATCGATGTATTAACATTGAAAGCGGTAAGAATGATATAGCGTAGTTACTCACCTGTAACAGGTGTTCTCCAGGAGCAGCAGGAATCAGTCCTCACTTATGGGTGACGTCGGCGCCGACGGAGCCCTCGCGGAGCAATTTTCCCCAGCTTTCAAAGAAAGCCTTTGGGAATTGCAGCGCGCATGCGCGGTCGTCTTCCCGCCCGAGGGTGCCATCTTAGCCAGTCAGATGACATAGCTAAAAAAGACAGCATAAAAATTTGCAAAAAAGAACATAAGCAGACGATTGCAACTCCAAGGGGAGGAGGGAGGGTAGTGAGGACTGATTCCTGCTGCTCCTGGAGAACACCTGTTACAGGTGAGTAACTACGCTTTCTCCAGGACCAAGCAGGAAGTCAGTCCTCACTTATGGGACTCCCAAGCTCAAGGCTACCGGAGACCCTAAGCACAAAAATGAGCTCCCTCTAGCTCAGCAGCACAGAAGGATAGAATCTTCGCTGAATTATCACCCACCGGTAGCCCACATCCGGGATGGAGGGTAGGAGTTGCTCAGACCTCAAAGAGATTACGGAGGACTGCCTGTCCGAAAGCACTGTCCCTACGGGACTCCCTCTCGAGACAGTAATGGACCGCAAAAGTCTGGCTTGAAGACCAAGTAGCGGCCCGGCAGATGTCTGCCAGCGGAACAGAGCGGAGGTAAGCCACTGACGTGGCCTTTGCCCGAATGCAATGAGCCGTGACTCGACTTTCTAAGGAGAGTCCGGCTGCCCCATAAGCCCAAGAGATACAGTCCGCAACCCAGATGGACAGAGTACGCTTGGAGACCGGGAGCCCCAATCTATTGGGGTCAAAAGACACAAAAAGCTGAGCAGCTTTACGGTGCTCCCGCGTACGGTCAAGGTAGAAGTTCAATGCCCTTCTACAGTCCAGGGTATGGAGGACCGTTTCAGCTCGGCTGGAGTGTGGTCTGGGAAAGAAGGTTGGAAGTACCACCTCCTGATTGATGTGAAAAGGGGAGACCACTTTAGGCAGAAATTTTGGGTGAGTCCGTAGGACTACCCTATTCTTGTAGAACCTAGTGTAAGGGGGATCAGACACGAGGGCCTGCAATTCACTTACGCGTCTAGCGGAAGTGAGGGCTATCAAGAACAGTGTTTTCCAAGACAGAAAACGGAGAGAACAGGTAGCCATAGGTTCAAAAGGCGGACAGGTGATCCGCTGCAAAACCACATTCAGGTCCCAGTCAGGCGCTGGCGGGCGCAGAGGTGGTTTAAGTAGAAGGAGACCTCGGAGAAACCTCGCTACGAGAGGGTCATTGGAGAGAGGTCTGCCGTCCACTGGCACATGATGTGCTGAAAGAGCACTGAGGTGAACTTTGACGGAGTTGGACTTAAGTCCCAGATTAGAGAGGTGCAGCAAGTACTGCAAGATCACCGACACCGGGCAGGAGAAGGGATCCTGAGACTGTTGGGTACACCAGACTGCAAAGCGACGCCATTTAAGGGCGTAGCATTTGCGGGTAGAAGGCCGTCGCGAAGCCAAGACGACCTCCTCCACCTCCGCCGGCAGGAGAAGGGGAGCAAGGACTACCCTCTCAGCAGCCAGGCCATGAGGTTGAGAGACCTGAGGTTGGGGTGCAGGAGGGACCCCTGATCCTGAGTGAGGAGATCCGGTTGAAACCCCAGAGGGATTGGATCCTCCACCGCCAGTTGCAGCAGGAGCGGAAACCACGGCTGCCTGGGCCAGCGGGGGGCCACCAGGATCATGAAGGCTTTGTCTCGGAGAACCTTGAAAAGAGTCCGAGAGACCAGCGGGATGGGAGGGAAAGCGTACAGAAGGCTCCCCGACCACGAGATCAGAAAGGCGTCCGCCGCAACCCGAAGGGGGTGTGGCTGACGAGAGCAGAAGCGAGGAAGCTGCCGGTTGTGAGGACTGGCAAAGAGATCCACCGTGGGGAGACCCCACTTGAGGAAGAGCTTCTGAACTACCAAGGGATCCAGACGCCACTCGTGCGGCTGGAGGACCCTGCTGAGTTTGTCTGCAAGGCAATTTTCTTGGCCCGGGAGATAAACTGCCTTGAGGAGAATGCCGTGACTGACGGCCCAAGAGCAGAGCTTCTGTGCCTCCCGGCAGAGGAGGAAGGAGCCCGTGCCCCCCTGCTTGTTCACGTAGAACATGGCAACTTGATTGTCCGTCTGGACAAGGACGGACTGTTGGGAAGTCAGGTGGGAGAAGGCCTTGAGAGCTAGGCGGATCGCCCTGAGCTCCAGGAAGTTGATCTGCTGAGCAGACTCCCACGTGGTCCAGAGGCCCTGAGTACGTGCCTCTTGGCAATGTGCTCCCCAGCCCAGGAGGGATGCATCGGTGGTCAGCACCCGGGTCGGCTGAGGTGACTGGAAAGGCATTCCGAATATCAGGTTCGGCTGCCGGAGCCACCACCGGAGAGACGAGAGCAGCGGCTCGGAGACGCGCACTAGGTCTGCCAGGCCGCCTGTGGCTTGTCGCCACTGCTGGCGGAGACACCATTGAGCAGACCGCATATTCAGGCGGGCATTGGGGTCACATGGACGGTGGAAGCCATATGGCCGAGCAGTCTCAGGAAGCGCCTGGCGGAGACCAGGGGCTGGCTGCGAAAGCGGTCGGCTAGGTCCATGAGCCGTTGAGCCCTGTCGAGCGGTAGGTACGCTCGTGCCCGAGGAGTGTGCAGCCTTGCGCCGATGAACTCGAGATCCTGTGAGGGGAGCAAAGTGGACTTTGCGAAGTTTATAACAAAGCCCAAGTGCTGCAGCAGGGTCACCGTGCGGCACGTGGCGTTGGTGACCTCCTGAGCGGACGCTGCTCTGATGAGCCAGTCGTCGAGGTACGGAAAGACATAGAGGCCGTGAAGCCGGAGATGGGCCGCCACGACCGCGAGACATTTTGTGAAGACTCGCGGTGCGGAGGATAGGCCAAAGGGCAGTACTCTGTACTGGTAATGATTTCCTGCCACCACAAACCTTAGGTATTGGCGGTGGCTTGGGTGGATGAGGATGTGCGTGTAGGCATCCTTTAGATCCAAGGAGCATAGCCAATCTCCCTGCTGGAGGTAGGGCAGAAGGATTCCAAGGGTAAGCATTTTGAACTTCTCCCGCACAAGGAACTTGTTGAGGTTGCGCAAGTCCAGGATGGGTCTGAGGCCCCCTGTTCTCTTTGGTATCAGAAAATACCTTGAATAAAAGCCTTGACCTCTCAGGTGGTGGGGCACCGGTTCCACCGCCTGTTCCTGCAGAAGACCTGCTAACTCCTGAAGGAGCAACTCCCTGTGCAGAGGGGGGCGCGAAGGTTCTCCCGGAAAATAGGAGGGAGGGACCTGATGGAAGTGGAGAAGGTAGCCTTCTCGCACGACCTGAAGTACCCAGGCATCTGCGGTGATGCTGGACCACCTGTGGGCGAAGTGAACCAGCCGGCCTCCGGTGCTGGGAGGAACCAGTGGGGGGGGAGAGGCTATGCTGAGCGAGTCAAAAACCCCCACCCTGCTGAGCAGGGGCTGGTGGTGCAGGCTTGGGGGCTTGCTGCCTACGGGACCCGTTACCCCGTCCCTTGGCCTGCTGGCCCTGTTGGGGAGCTGCAGGGGCCTGATAATGGGGGTACTGTTTGTAGGCAGCCGCCTTCCTCGGGTAAAAGGACTTTTTTCCCGAGCCCTTCTTTTTCTGGGAAGGGGCGGAGGTCTTCCTAGAAAGCCTGGTCCTGGTGAGAGTCTCAGTCTCAATTTGTGCAGCCTTTTCCGCCATGGGCTTGCCAAAGAGGTTTTCGCCTCGGCAGGGGACATCGACCAACTTGTCCTGTACCCAGGGCTCAAGGTCCGACGACTGAAGCCAAGCCTGTCGGCGGGCACCGATGCCGGCTGCGGCCACTCTAGCCGAGGCCTCAAAGCCATCATAGGCTGCTCGGGACATGAACTTTGAGCATTCCCGAATGCCCGTGGACAAGGCTAGGAACCTCCGCAAGGGCTCCTCGGAGAGACCAGCGGAGAATCCGGCTAGCTCTTTAGCCAGATCCCAGAGATACATGCCCATGTAGAGCTGGTAAGTCTGGACACGACATGCGAGCATAGAGCCCTGGAAGCACTTCTTGCCAAGGCCATCCAGGTTACGGGCCTCCCTTCCAGGAGGCACCGAGGAGTGCATCTTCTGGCTCTTAAGACGATGCATGGCCGATTCCACTACCATGGAATGGTGTGGCAGCTGTGCCTTCTGAAAGCCAGGGCTCTTGCGGACCCGATAGATAGAATCGACCCGCTTGCTCAGGACCGGCGAGGAGGCCGGACTCTCCCACATGCGGAAGAGTAGTCGTTCCAGCATAGGAGGAACCGGCACAGTAAAGTGCTCCCTCGCGGGAGAGTCATACTGGAGGGCGTCGAGCTCTTCGGCTCGAGGCTCCTCCTCGGGATCCGCAGGGAAGGCCAAAGCCTTGGCCATATCCCTAACGAAGTCCGAGAACCGGGCATCCTCCGGGGGGGACTGCTTCCGAGGCTCGGACCCCGGTGAGTCCGATGGGACACACCGAGTCCGGAAAGAATCAGGTGACTCTTCCTCCTCAGACTCCCAGACCGACTCCGACGAGGACTCGGTGGGGTCGGCCCGGGCAGGGTGCGGCGCCAGCCGTCCCGACGTCGAGGGAGTCGGCGTCGGCGACCTCGGTCCCGAACGGGAGGCCGAGGGTGACCTCGACCGAGGATCGACTCGAGTTCTCATTGACTCGAGGATCGGCTCGGTCTCCGGGGTCGACTTGGACGTCGACGTCCCGGCGGTCGGGGCAGCGGCGCCAGCGAGGCCAGCGAGCAGTGCCCGCTGCTGGTCCATGAAGGCAGACAGTCTGCTCTCCAAGGCCGTCAACCTGAGTCCGAGCTCAGGTGACCCAGCAGCCCCCGACTCGGGCCCCGACGGCGTCGGGCCCGACGTCGGCTGTCGCGGAGGCGAGTCCAGAAGGACCACAGGACTTACCCGGGCAGGCATCTCCGACTCCAGGCGAGGTCGCTTCGGGATGTGTTCCTTCTCCAAGGACCCGGGGCGGCTGTCGGGGCTATGCGACCTGGCCCTCGCGGAACCAGGAGCGTCCACCGACGCCGCCCTCGCGGGTTTTTCCTTCCGACGATGGTCCCCGGAGTGAGAACCCCGGTCGGAGGAGCTCCGGCGACGGTCCGAGCTGGAGCCTTTCGACGCGGAGGCCTCCGACGAGGTCCGGGTACGGCTGGGGTCAGCGAAGATTCTCTCACGCTGATGCCGCCGACTCCTCAACGCCTTTGAGGACAGTTTGCTGCAGGGCCCACAGATCAGTTCCTCATGATCCGGGCCCAGGCAGCGGAGGCAAAAGTCGTGTGTGTCGGTTAGTGACATATTTCGGTCACACCGACCACACCGCTTAAACCCACTGGCAGCCATCGGGGGAAAAAGGGCCCCTGCGAGGTCAAAGGACCGGGCTGCCAGGGAAACCGAAAACGAAAGCTGACTAAGTCAGAAAAACCGAAAAAAGTAAGCGGACTCGAGACCGGCGTCGCGAGTCCGGGCGGGAAAACGATCGGCGTCGAACCGAAAGAAAAAAGGATAAAACAAAGAAGAAAATCAACTTTTTCGCGGGGACAAGACGGGGACATCTGTAGGGCTCCGCGGAAAAAAGAAGACTGGCTAAGATGGCACCCTCGGGCGGGAAGACGACCGCGCATGCGCGCTGCAATTCCCAAAGGCTTTCTTTGAAAGCTGGGGAAAATTGCTCCGCGAGGGCTCCGTCGGCGCCGACGTCACCCATAAGTGAGGACTGACTTCCTGCTTGGTCCTGGAGAAAACTATGTTATTTGAAATTGTGGATTGTCAGTGGAGGTACCATAGTAGTCAATAAACAGATGTGTCTTGAGTTCCTTGCGGAAAATTTGAAGGTCCTTTATTTTTCTTAAATTGTCTGGAAGAGCATTCCAGAGTGTTGGAGGCAACATATGAAAAGGCTCTGGTGCTGGTAGTTTTATTGGTGCTTCAGATGTGTGTAGGTATTACACATGTGTTTTGAGAACAATTCCTTCTGGTCCTTGTGCTTTCAGGTAAATTGAGGAGGGAGTTAAGCTATGATGGGGATATTTTATTTTGTAGCTTAAAGACTATCATAATGTATTTGTATTTTATTCTTGTTGCAACTGGCAACCAGTGAAGGTTATGGAGAAGTGGAGTGATGTGATCAGAATAGTGGGCTTATAGATTATGTGTGCTGCTAGATTTTGTGCCATCTGGAGATGCTGGATGGTTTTCTTGGGTAATCCATGCAGAATACTATTACAGTAATCGAAGTGGGGTGTTATCAAAGCCTGGAATCTGTATCGAGACAGTAATGGGCTGCAAAGGTGTGGCCAGAGGATTATGTAGCAGCCCTACAGATCTCCACCTTGGAGAATGAGAACAGGTGGGCCACGGAAGCAGCCATGGCCCTAACATGATGCGCCAGGGGGTATAGTGAAGCCTCAGCTCTGTTTGCGAGAGGTCTTGGGAAGAAAATGGACAGTACCATGGATTAAGGTGAAAAGTGGATACTACCTTGGGCAGCAATTTAGGGTGAGTTCTGAGGATGACCCTGCTCTTATGAAATCTGGTGTAAGGCGGATGTGCCACCAATGCTTGCAATTCACTTACTCTGTGGGCAGAAGTGAGGGCTATGAGAAAGATGACTTTCCATGTTAGAAATTTGAGTGGCTCAAATGCAGGAGACAGAAGTTGTGCCAGGATGACATTGAAGTCTCACGCTACCGGCAGTGGCTTTATGGGGGGGGTCAAGAAAAAAAGAGTCCCCTCATGAAGCAACTCACCAGTGGGTGAGCTGAAATTGACATATCTGCTGTCAGATGGTGATAAGCGGCCACAGCACTGGGTGCACTCTACCGAGATGGACTTAAGGCCAGAATCAGAGAGATGTAATAAGACAAAATGGACTTTATTGAGCAGGAGAAGGGGTTGAGGGCCTGTCCCTCACACCAAATAGAGAATCTACACCACCTGAAGGCCTAGGCTCGGCATGTAGTGTCCTTACGGGAGGCTAGGAGCATGTTCTGCATGTTGTCCGGCAGGTGAAGATCTGCAAGTATGATCCACTCAGCATTCATGCCATGAGCACCAGAGATGCCACATTGGGATGTAGTAGTCCCCCCGACCAGAGAGACAAGGTCCGGGGCCCAACTGAGTCTGAGGGGTTGCTGGCGAGACAGGCAGAGTAACAAGGGGAATCATGGTTGCCTGGGCCAGTGTGGTGCAATAAGGATCATTGTGGTGCGCTCTGTTTGCACCTTGAAAAGGGTTTTGGCCACCAAGGGAGTCTGTGGGTACGCATAGAGAAGTTCCTCACTCCAGTCCAGAAGAAATGCATCGGGCGCAACCCAGTTCCTGCAGGATACCCTGGGGCAGAACAGCAGAAGCTGGGCATTGTGAGGGGCGGCGAGGAGGTCCACTAATGGTGCACCCCACTGTTGAAATATGCAGGCGATCATGCTCTTGTTGAGAGTGCACTCGTGCAGGTCTCTGCTGAGGCAATCTACGAGGACGTTCCTTTTATAATTCCTAGTATTAATAATAACTTTCTTGGATGCCACTGCACATCAAGCAGAGGATTTCAATGTATTGTTTACAATGATGTCTAGATCATTTTCTTGGTTGGTGACGCCTAATATGGAACCCAGGGCCGACCCATCCACTAGGCAAGCTAGGCGGTTGCCTAGGGTGGCCGATGGCAGCAAAATGGGTGGGCAGCAGCAGCGGCGGCGGCACACGTGAATGGCTACTGTCACCCCCCACAGCTATCGCCGATTCCGTTTGGGGAGGGGAGGCAGACAGTGGCAGTATTTCCAAAAGCAGCAGCAAAAGCCACCACTTTTGGAAATACTGCCATTGCCTATCTCCCCCTCCCTAGACCTAGATGAAATTGGCGGCAGCTGGGATGGGGCGGTGGGAGCTTGGAGGTGGCAGTGTCAGCGGAGGGGGGGGGGGGTGGCGAGGCCAGGGCTTCTGCCTAGGGTGGCAGAAACCCTTGGGCCAGCCCTGATAGAACCTTTTATCGTGTAGTCACAGTTCAGATTGTTCTTTCCTAAGTGCATAACTTTGCACTTGTTCACGTTACATTTCACCTGCCATTTGGATGTCTCCTAATTCCTCAAGGTTCTTATGCAATTTCTCACAATCCTCTTGTGATTTAACAATTTTGAATAATTTCTGTGTCATCTTCGAATGTGATCACTACACTTATTGTTACCATTTCTATTCTGCTATTCACCTTTCTCTTTTAAGAAAACTGACCTTTAATCCTACCCTCTGTTTTCTGTCTTTTAACCAGTTCCACATCAACAATAAGACATCACCTCCTATATCATGACTTTTTAATTTCCTCAAGTCTCTCATGAGAGACCTTCTCAAACACTTTTTGAAAATCCAGATACACTATATTAACTGGCTCACCTTTATCTATATATTTATTCACACCTTCAAAAAATGTAGCAGATTGGTGAAATAGGACTTCACTTGGCTAAATCCATGTTGGCTTCATCCCATAAAACTATGACTATCAAAAGTGCAATCCAGTATACACAAGAACTAAGACTTAAAAATACAGCTAAGAAAAATCAAACATAAATGGAGACAGACAAAACAACCAGACAACCAGATCAAATTCATGACCAAACTACAAGAATACTGGGAAAGAATCAATAAGAATAAGTGAGAATATCATACAAAACTCATAATGAATTCCTTAAATAAACCGAGAGAGCTCTTTGAGATTGTCAGATCACTTATTAGACCCTCCAATCAAGAGGATTCACTTGCTACAATCAGTCCACAAACAATAGCCGACTACTACATGAGCAAAATAAAGAATGACAACACATTAGCCCCTAAGTATCAGCACAACAACATCACATCAAGCTACCCGAGAATCCTTCTCACTAATCTCCACGGATCAACTGCAAAAAATTGTGATAGGCCTGAATACATCACCAACTGATCTCGGCCCAGTAAGCTGGTTAAAAATATCACCGTCGGCATCAGTGGAGCCCACACGGCAACCTCTCCCCAGCTTTCAAAGAAAGGCTTTGGGAGATGTACCACGCATGCGTGGTCCCCTTCTCGCCCAAGGGTGCCACCTTGCCTCAGTATGATATCATAGCACAAAATGGCAAACAGAAAAGCAACTCCATGGGGAGGAGGGAGGGTTGTGAGGGCTGATTCCTGCTGTCCCTGGAGAACACCTGTTACAGGTGAGTAACTACCCTTTCTCCGTGAACAAGCAGGAAGTCAGTCTTCACATATGGGACTCCCTAGCTATAGGCTACTGAAAAAGCTATAACAAGCTCATGGGTGACCAGATAAAAGAGGGGACCCATAAACAGCAGCAAATGAGTCGAGAAATAACAGACTTCCAAGTGACCCAGGTGCCCAGGGAGGAGCCAATGCTTCGGTAGCCTGAACACACCAAAGGGCTGGAGGGCAAGAGTTGCCTACACCCCAAACAAATGACAGAGTACTGCATGGCTGAAGGCACTGTCTTGATGGGGCTCTCTCTCCAGACAGTAGGTGAGCTGCGAAATTGTGGACTGAGGACCAGGTGGTGGCCTGGCAGATTTCTGACAAGGGAGCGCAAGTTTGTTACAGAGGCTGCCATGGCCCAGACACTGTGCCATGACACGATGCTCCAGCAAGAGACCAGCCTGCTCACATGAGAAGGAGATGCAGTCAGCGACTCAGTTGGACAGAATCTGCTTAGTGACTCCAGCTCCCAAAAGACTCAGGTCGTAGGAAACAAAGAGCTGAGAAGCTCAATGGTGCTCCTGGGTGTGTCTGAGATAAAAGGCATGCGCACGCTTACAGTCCAGTGTACGGAGAACTGCCTCTGCCCTGCTGGCATGAGGCCATGGGAAGAAGATGGGGAGCACCACTTGCTGGTTGAGGTGGAACCCAGATACTACCTTGGGTAGAAACTTGGGGTGCATACAGTGCAGAATCCTATTCTAGTAGAACCTAGTGTATAGTGATTCTGCCACTAACACCTGAAGCTCGCTGACCCTGTAGGCAGAGGTGAATGCCCCAAGGAACACCACCTTCCAGGAGAGATATTTGAGGTGGCAGGAGTTGAGAAACTCAAAGGGTGGTATTGTGAGCTTGGAGAACACGACGTTGAGGTCCCACTTTGCCACTGGCAGGCAGATGGGCAACTTAGACAGGAGGAGACCCCTCAGGAAGTGAGACACGAGGGGGTTGAGCTGAGAGGAGTTTGCCCTCAATGAGATGGTGGTGCGCCACGAGAGCACTGAGGTGCACTCTTATGGAGTGAGACTTCAGCCCTGCCTGTGACAGGTGAAGAAAGTACCTCAGCACTAGTTGGATGGAGCAGGAGAAAAGGTTGACCCGAAGCTTCGCGCACCAGACCAAGAATATTCACCACTTGAAGGCGTACACCCAACGGGTGGAGGTTTTGAGAGAATCGAGGAGGACCTCCTCCACTTCAGTGGAGAGATTGAAAGGGGCCAGGGCTGCCCTTTCAGCAACCAGGCCGTGAGTGTCAGTGACCCCAGGTTGGGATGCAGGAGGCCTGGATCACACCCCATCGTGGGGCCACCAGGATCACTGTGGTCCTATCACACTAGACCTTGAACAGGGTCTTGGCAATCAGTGGTGTGGGCGGGAAGGCGTAAAGGAGGCCCTCCACCAAAGAGTTCAGAAAGGCATCCACTATTACCCAGGAGGGGTGTGGCTGCTGGAAACCGAAGAGGGATAGTTGTGCACTGGCCAGACTGGCAAAGAGGTCCATCCTCAGGAAACCCCAGTGCTGGAACAACTTGGCCGGTCACCCTGGGATCCAGCCTCCACTCGTGCGGTGGTGTTCTGGCCTGGGACGTAAACTGCCTGCAGGAGAATCCCGTTGCTGTGGGCATACGAACAGAGGCTCACTGCTTCCTGGCAGAGAAGGAGAGAAGGGCCAAACCCGTGCCCCCCTGCTTATTTAAATAGAACATTACCACCTAGTTGTCGTTCTGAACCAGGTGCTGCAGTTGGTAGCGAAAAGCCCGGAGGGCTAAGGCTATGGCTCGGAGCTCCAGGAGGTTGATTTGCAGGAGACTCTCCGTCGGTGACCAGCTGCCCTGAGTGCAGAGGTCGCCCCAATGTGCTCCCCAGCCCAACTTGGAGGCATCCGTAGTGAGGATCCTTTGGGGTGCAGGGGCTGGAAGGGCATCCCAGCCAGTAGACACTCAAGGTTTTACAACCAGTCAATAGAGAGAGCCAGGGGACAAGTGATGAGCACCCTGTCCCACAAGCATCCCATGGTCTGGGACCACTGTGAGCAAAGGGCCCTCTGGGATGTCCGCATCTGTAAGCGAGCATCTGGAGTGACATGCAAGCAGAGAATGAGGAGGGCTGACACTGAGTGCGATTGTGTTGTGTGCTTTGTAGCAAGTGCTTGGAGGCATAGGGCCCTGTCCCGAGGGAGAAAGACCCTGGCTTGGATGGTGTCCAGCCGAGCCCCTAGGAACTGAGTTGGCTGGAGATGGGACTTCGGGTAGTTTATGACAAAGAAGAGGTGCTCCAGCAGGAGGATGGTGCATTAGGGCATTTCAATTTTAGGGGTAGATTTTTATTTTTCCAAACTTTCCAAACTACTAGTGACCAAATTATGCAGTTTTGAATGCTGAATCTAAAGCTATCTTCAGAACCTGCTTAAAGTGAGCCTTACCTACATCAAATCATAGTTGAATTAATTAATATGCTGCTAAGCGCAGGAACATCGCACAGTCACCGGCCCGATCGGCATCAGTGAAGGGAGCAGGCAGGTAAGCCCCTCCCTGCTCCCTACACCGAGGCCAATCAGGCCAAAGAGAAGCACCGGCGAGACTTTTAAATTACAAGTGCTGCTAGGCACGCCTGCACCTGAGGGTCTCACCAGAGGGCCCTTTGGCATGGCCCTTAGGCGGGGACCATCAAAAGAGGAAGAAAAGAAAAGCAAGACAACCAGGCACCCACAACTCTTCAAAATATGTTCTACCAAACCTCACCTACAGATCATCAAGATACTTAGTGAACTTCCCATGTACAAGCCAGCCATGGTAAGCTACGATCATAAAACCGAACATGACACCACATAATCTAATATACTACTTGATCATTCTTTTGGCTACATTTCTTCTCATATCATAGAAACATAGAAAAATGATGACAGAAAAAGACCACATGCCTATCCAATCTGTTCTTCCATATCAACAACTACAACAATCCCCTTTTTAACTTTAGAGATCCTCTGTGTTTGTCCCATGCTTTTTTGAATTCAGATACTGTCCTCATCTCTACCACCTCCACTGGGAGACTATTCCACGGATCCACCACTCTTTCCATAAAGAAATATTTCTGCATATCACTCCTGAATCTATCATCCCCTTTCACCCTCATCCCATGTCCCCCTCATAGCAGAATTTGCTTTCAATAAAGAGGCTCTCCCCCTGTGCATTTATGCTACAGAGGTATTTAAGCATCTCAGTCATATCACCTCTATCCTGTCTTTCCTCTAAGGTGTACATATTAAGATCCTTAAGTCTGTCCTCATATGCTTTATAATGAAGACCACTAAGCATTTTAGTAGCCACCCTCTGTACTGACTTCATGCTTTTCATATCCTTTTGAAGGTGTGGTCTTCAGAATTGCACACAATACTCCAAATGAGGTCGCACCAAAGACTTATACAGAGGCACTATCACCTCCTTTTTTCTGTTAGCCATTCCTCTCCCTATGCACCCAAGCATCCTTCTAGCTTTTGCTGTCGCCTTTTCTACCTGTTTAGCTACTTAAAGATCAACAGACATAACGTCGCCTAGGTCCCACTCTTCTTTAGTGGACAAAAGTACTTCACCCCCTATACTATATTGCTCCCTTGGATTGATCCCTAAGAGAGATTAAGGATCTTACATCTTTCAGGAAGGAACTTAAAACCTACCTATTTAGTCAACACTATAGCAACCTACAACCTGAAATCAAATTTACTACACAAGAACATGCAACTAACCAAACACTAGTCTACCCCACCTAAATCCCAGACTTCATTTTAATATCCACCCAAGTTAGCCTCCTCCCAACACTGTACTTATGACCGCAAATAACTCTTGCTAACCATGTAAATAACCTACTTTTTGGTTCTTTGTAACATAGTTTTTTGTTAATAACCTACACATTATTTTACATGTAACCTAGTTCTTATGTAATCTAGTTTGTTTACTTAATGTTTAATGTAATGCAATATTGCTCTGTTTTGCTATATTGTTATTTAAGTTCCTTGTAAACCGCCCCTGATCTCTGGAAGGGGCGGTATAGAAAAGCACACAAATAAATAAATAAATAAATTGCTGCAGCCCAAATACATGATCTTGCATTTTTTAACATTAAATCCCAGCTGCCGAATTCTAGACCATTCTTCAAGCTTAGCTAGATCCCTCCTCATGTTATCTACACCTTCCTGGGTGTCTACTCTATTGCAGATTTTGGTATCATCCGCAAAGAGGCAAACCTTACCCGACAGCCATTCTGCTATATCACTAACAAAAATGTTAAAAAGAATCGAACCAAGGAAAGATCCCTGGGGCACACCACTGGTAACTTCCTTCTCCTCAGAATGAGCTCCATTTAGCTGTACCCTTGTCGCCTCCCACTCAACCAATTTCTAACCCAAGCAGTAACTTTAGGGTCCATCCCTAGGGCACTCAGTTTGTTTATAAGTTGCCTGTGAGGAACAGTGTCAAAGGCTTTCCTGAAATCTAAATACACAACATCTAGGGCTCTCCCTCGGTCCAACTCCCTGGTCACCCAGTCAAAGAAATCAATCAGATTTGTCTGACAAGACCTGTCTCCGGTGAATCCATGCTGCCTCGGATCCTGTAATCCACTGGACTACAGAAACCTCACTATTTTCTCTTTCAGCAGCATTTCCAATAATTTACTCACCACCGAAGTTCAACTAACTGGCCTGTAGTTTTCAACCACATCCTTACTTCCGCTTTTGTGTAAAGGAACCACATGAGCCTCTCTCCAGTCCTTTGGCACAACTCCCGACTCCAACGAGGCATTGAAAAGGTCAGTCAGTGGAGTTGCTAGAATGTCCCCAAGTTCCCTCAGTATTCTAGAGTGTATCCCATCTGGTCCCATTGCTTTGTCTACTTTAAGTTTAGCTAGTTTCTCATGAACACAGTTTTCTGAAAATTCTACCCATCTTATCAATAATTGGAACAACAACATACAAGTTCTTCACAGAACAAACTTCCTCCATCTTACAACTCACCATAAAATACCACTTACTAAACAAGCTTGTGGATTCATACATATCGACACCGAACGGCCATTGATGAAAACCACCGATAGCAAACACCTGGAACACCCAATCAAATGTTCTCTTATCAACGCTCTTCTGTCCGCAACGAAATTCAGATCGCTGCAGACCATATAGCGTAGTTACTCACCTGTAACAGGTGTTCTCCAGGGACAGCAGGAATCAGTCCTCACATATGGGTGACGTCGGCGCCGACGGAGCCCTCGTGCGGAGCAAATCCCCAACTTTCAAATGAAGCTTTTGGGATTGCATCGCACATGCGCGGTCCCTTTCCCACCCAAGGGTGCCATCTTGCTCAGTCAAATGACATAGCTAAAAAGACGGCAAAACGAAGAAAATATAATAACAGAACTGCAACTCCAGGGGAGGAGGGAGGGTCATGAGGACTGATTCCTGCTGTCCCTGGAGAACACCTGTTACAGGTGAATAACTATGCTTTCTCCAGGAACAAGCAGGAAGTCAGTCCTCACATATAGGACTCCCTAGCTATAGGCTACCGAGAACCCATAGCTGAAAAATGGCTCTGCAGCAGCTGTAATAGGAATTCAGCCGAGAATGCAACACCCCCCGGTAGCCTGACACCAAAGGGTCGGAGGGTAGGAGTTGCCTAAACCTCAAATAGGTTACAGAGTACCGCCTGGCCGAAAACACTGTCCCATCGGGAATCTCTATCCAAGCAGTAATGGGGTGCAAAGGTCTGGCCCGAAGACCAGGATGCAGCCCAGCAGATGGCTGCCAGTGGAACAGAGCGGAAGTGAGCCAATGATACGGCCTTAGCCCTGACACGGTGGGCCGTGACCCGACCCTGCAACGGGAGGTCAGCCGCCCTGTACACCCAGACGATGCAGTCTGCTACCCAGGTGGACAACGTGCGCTTGGAGACAGGTAGACTCAACTTACTGGGGTCATAAGAGACGAAGAGTTGAGTAGCCCTTTGATGTCCCCGCGTACGCTCCAGGTAGAAGGCCAATGCCCTTTTACAATCCAGGGTATGCAGGACTGCCTCTGCCCGGCTGGCATGCAGCCTGGGAAAGAAGGTTGGAAGAACCACCTATTGATTGAGGTGGAACGAAGAGACCACTTTCGGAAGGAACTTGGGGGGGTGCGAAGGACCACCCTGTTCCTATAAAACCGAGTGTACAGTATATCAGAAACGAGAGCTTGCAGCTCACTCACACGTCGTGCAGATGTGAGTGCCACCAGGAAGAGCACCTTCCAGGAGAGGAAGCGCAGATGACAAGTGGACATCGGCTCAAAAGGTGGGCGAGTAAGCTGCTCGAAGACAAACATTCAACTCCCACTCGGTTGCCGGAGGACGAACTGGGGGTTTTAGTAGAAGTAGACCTCTGAGGAATCTGGACACCAAGGGGTGAGCCGAAAGAGGTTGTCCTTCCATTGGAGAGTGGTGTGCTGACAAAGCACTCAGGTGGACCCAGACAGAGTTAGACTTCAGACCTAATTCTGAGAGGTGAAGTAAGTACTGCAACAACACTGGTACATGGCAAGAGAAAGCATTTTCGTTGTGCTGGGTACACCACACCTCAAACCTACGCCACTTGAACGCACAGGATTTCATAGTGGACTGCCTCCTTGAGGCCAGTAACACTTCTACATTCCTAGTTAGGAGGAGAAGAGCCAGCACTATCCTTTCAGCTGCCATGCCATCAGGTTGAAGGACCTGAGGTTGGAGTGCAAGAGAGAGCCCTGCTCCTGAGACAGGAGGTCGGGCTGCGTCCCCAGAGGGAGTGGGGATTCCACTGTCAGCTGAAGGAGAAGTGGAAACAAAGGCTGCCTCGGCCATCTGGGGGCTACCAGAATGACTGAGGCCTTCTCCCGAAGGATTTTGAACAGAGTTCGGGCCACCAGAGGCATGGGAGGAAACGCATACAGGAGGCCCACTGACCAGAAGATCAGAAATGCATATGCAGCCAACCTCAGAGGATGTGGCTGTCTGGAGCAAAACTTGGGCAATTGGTGATTCTGCGGACTGGCAAAGAAATCTATGGACGGATGTCCTCAGCAGTGGAAAACCTGCTGGGCCACTTCCGGATTCAGTTGCCATTCATGAGGTTGGAGAATCCTGCTTAGCTTGTCTGCTAGGAAGTTCTCCTGACCAGGCAGGCAAACTGCTTTGAGAGACATACCCTGCCTGATTGCATAGGAACAGAGGTCCAGTGTCTCCTGACATAGGATACGAGACCCTGTGCCTCCCTGCTTGTTCATGTAGAACATTGCTACTTGGTTGTCTGTCTGCACCAAGACAGACTGATGTGAGAGAACATGACCGAAGGTTTGAAGAGCGAGGTGAATCGCCCGCAGCTCTAAGAGGTTGATTTGGTGTGTAGTCTCCTGAGGAGACCACAGCCCCTGAGTGCATGATCCCTGGCAATGGGCTCCCCAGCCCAGCAAGGAGGCATCTGTCGTTAGCACTCTTGTGTGCGAGGGAGTCTGAAAAGGTACTCCCTCGAGCAGGTTGGATGGGTGAAGCCACCACTGTAACGACTTCACCAGTCATTTGGACACTGTTATCCTGTCTTGGAGGCTGCGGTGGCTTGTGTCCATTGATCTCTGAGGCACCAATGAGCTGTTCTCATGTGGAGACGGGCATTTGGGGTCACATGTACCGTGGAGGCCATGTGGCCCAGGAGGCGTAGGAAGTGTCTCGCTGAGACCTGAGACTTGTGTCTGACCTGGTGTACCAGCGCCAGCAGCCTCTGTGCCCTGTCTTCCGGCAGGTAAGCCCTCGCCTGAAGGGTGTCTAGTCTTGCTCCTATGAACTCCTATGAGTGGGGAGCAAAGTAGACTTTGCGTGGTTTATGACAAAGCCTAGACGTTGTAGCATGTTGATGGTGCGAGACGTGGCCTGTTGGGCCTCCTGAAGCGACTGGCCTCTGATGAGCCAGTCGTCCAGATAAGGGAAGACAAAAATCCCTTGGTTTCTGAGGAAGGCCGCCACTACGGCCAGGCATTTGGTAAACACTCTGGGAGCAGAGGCTAGGCCAAAGGGGGGAGTACTCTGTGCTGAAAATGGCTTCCTCCCACTACAAATCTCAGATATTGTCTGTGATCTGGATGTATGAGGATGTGCGTATAGGCATCCTTCAGGTCTAAGGAGCATAGCCAATCTCCCTGGTGGAGGTAAGGCAGCAATATTCCAAGAGAAAGCATCTTGAACTTTTCCCTCACCAGGAACTTATTTAAGTTTCGCAGGTTGAGGATAGGCCTGAGACCTCCAGTTCTCTTTGGTATCAGAAAATACCTGGAGTAGAAGCCCTTTCCCTGCAGGTGGAGGGGCACCGGTTCCACCACCTGATCCTATAGAAGACCTGCTAACTCCTGCAAGAGGAGGACCCTGTGAAGAGGGGGTCTGAGAGGCTCTCCTGAAAAGAAGGAGGGAGGTACCTGGCTGAAGTGAAGCAAATAGCCCCTTTGGACTATTTGAGGGACCCAGGTATCTGTGGTAATAGCTGGTCACGTGTGGGCGTACAGGGTCAGCCTTTCTCCTGTGCAAGGCCTCACCACTGGTGGGAGAGAGACTATGCTTTGGGAGTCAAAACCCCCCTCCCGGCTGAGTCAGAGCCGGGGCCTGGGGCTTGGGGGTTTTCTGCTTATGCGGGCCATGCCTCTGTCCCTTGGCCTGCTGCCCCCATTGGGGAGCTGGAGCGGCCTGGTAAGTGGGGTAGTTGCAGTAAGCAGCACCCTTCCTCGGGGAAAAAGGGCTTTTTACTCGGGCCGAAGCCTCGAAGCCGTCATAGGCTGCTCGAGACATAAACTTCGGGCACTCCCAAATCCCGGTGGACAGGGCCTTGAAGCACAGTAAAGGTGCCTCGGAGAGGCCAGCTGAGAACCCGGCAATCTCCTTTGCCAGGTCCCTCAAGTACATGCCCATGTACAGCTGGTAAGTCTGGACCCGGCATGACAGCATTGAGCACTGGAAGCACTTTGTGCCGAGGGCGTCCAGGTTCCAGGCCTCCCGGCCAGGAGGCACCGAGGAGTGTGTTTTTTGGCTCTGGAGCCTGTGCATGGCCGATTCCACAACCATGCAGTTGTGTGGCAGCTGTGCTTTATGGAACCCAGGGCTCTTGCGGACTCGATAGATGGAATCAACCCGCTTGCTGAGAACCGGCATCGAGGTCAGCGACTCCCACATGCGGAGTATCAGCCGTTCCAGCATTGGAGAAACCAGAACAGTAAGGGCTTCTCGAGGGGGGAAAGTCATACTGGAGGGCTTCGAGCTCCTCGGCTCGAGGCTCCTCCTCAGTGTCCACCGGGAATGTCAAAGCCTTGGCCATTTCCCTGATGAAGTCCGAGAACCAGTTATCCTCTGGAGGGGACCTTCTCCGAGGCTCGGAACCCGATGAGTCCAATGGGACATACCGGGTCCGATGGGTGTCCGGGGACTTCTCATCTTCCCATGCCGACTCCTCAAAGGAGGAATTGAGTGACTCTGGCCTTGGGGGCTTCGGTCCCGACCGCCCCGACTCCAAGGGCACCAGCGTCGACGACCTCGGTCCTGAATGGGAGGTTGAGGGAGACCTCGGCCGAGGATCAACTCAAGACCTCATTGTCTCGAGGATCGGCTCGGCCTCCGGGGTCAATTTGGACGTCGAGGTCCCGGTGGTCGGGGCGGATGGACCAGTGAGACTGGCCATCAGCACCTGCTGCTGCTCCATGAAGGCAGACATGCTGCGCTCCAGGGCCGCCATCCTGAGACTGAGTTCAGAAGGCTCAGCAGCCTCCGGCTCGGGTCCTGACGCCGGTTCTCCCAGAGGACAGTCAAAGAGGACAACAGCAGTTACCTTCCTCGGTCGATCACAGGCATCCAACGACGACGCCCTCACGAGTTTCTTCTTCCTCCAGTGTTCCCGCGAGGGAGACCCCTGCTCAGAAGACCCCCGATGCTCGGGTTCAGACAGCTCCCGAGATGTTGAGGCTTCTGAAGAGGTCCGGACCCGGGGGGATGCGGACTCTGAGAAAATCCTTTCACGCTGCTGCTGCCTACTCCTAAGTGCCTTGAAGGACATCTTCTCACATGGGCCACAGACCTTCGGGTCATGGTCGGGCCCGAGGCAGCGGAGACAGTGGTCGTGTGTGTCACTGAGGGACATTAACCTCTTACACCGATACACTTCTTAAACCCACTGGCAGCCATCGGGGGAAAAAGGGCCCCTGCAAGGTCGAATGACCAGGCTGCCAGTGAAAAGAAAAAGAGCGCGAACGCTAGTCACTAAGGACAAAAACCGAAAAAAACTGACCGGACTAGATACCAGTGTACCGAGCCAAGCGGGAAGGGGAACCAGCATTGAACCGGGTCGAAGAAGATGATCTTCAGCAGTTTTGACGCACTTTTTCCGTGAGGGAACTTGGACAACGTCCATTGGGCTCCGTGGAAAAAGGGAGACTCAGCAAGATGGCACCCTTGGGCGGGAAGGGGACCGCACATGCGTGATGCAATCTCAAAGGCTTTCTTTGAAAGCTGGGGATTTGCTCTGCACGAGGGCTCTGTCGGTGCTGACGTCACCCATATGTGAGGACTGACTTCCTGCTTGTTCCTGGAGAATCTACATGGATGTAATGTGCATCACGGAAAGCTGGATCAATGATTATGACCGAACAACAGAGCCTTCCCATTAGGTACTCCGTCATGTGTTGATACTGATAAATGTAATAACCAAGAATGATAATAATGATGAATGTAATAACTGAAGAACCAGCACTAATCAATTAGTCTGGCCTAACATCGAACTTGTAAATAGTTTCTCTGCTACAGCTGGGCTAGCTGAGCGTGTAAATACTTCTCCCTGTTATTGACCTAAGTTCCTGTTCCTGTTCAATGTAGCACTAGGCATTTCTCATTATCTCTTGCAAGAATTGTTAACTGTAAACCGCACTGATGTTGAAAAGCACAGTATAAAAGAGCTTTTAAATAAATAAAAATAAATAAATTATGACAACGTCCTACTAAACCAATTAACTACATCTCAATATATGTTGTTTAGCTAACCTAGATTACATCAGAGAGGTGGAGGTGCACCGATCCTTGGAAAAAAACATTTGAACTTCTCAATGAACAAATCTCGGTCATTACATACATTAGACCGTCTAACTATTTCCAACTCAGAGTACACCATATCCATAACATATACGAAACCCACCCCAATACCGAAGATCTATCAGCAATCCTAGATGAGGCATGTACCCAAACAGCCACAAGAAACCACTTTATTCTCATGGGGGACTTCAACCTCCCCTCAACCACCAAAAACCGCGCCAATGCATTCCTAAGGCTTTCAACACAGAACACTTCCTTGACCAGACCTCATCACTACTGGACTCAGACATAACCGATCTAGACACATTCATAGCATCATGGAACTAGACAATAAATGGTGCTGCAACCTTCAACGAAAAACACACCACAAATCCTCATGACCTCCATGATTCTCTAAAAATCTTGACCAGATCAGAAGAGAACTTCGACGCCTCGAAAGAAAATGGAAAAGAACCCAAGATGACACAGTCAGGACACAGCTTCACAACTATCAAAAGCAATACAACAACCTATGTAACAAGACCCAAAAGGAATTCATCACAAACCCTTATGAAATCACTCAACCATTCTACAGAACTATTCTCAATTGTATCCCAACTGATTAATGACCCCAACACAGCCGACACATCAGACAAAAAAATACAAATCAACCCTCAAGTTATGGCGGACGTTCTCCACAACAAACAATACACAACAACACTACAACACTATGAGCCACCCCGGCAAAATAATGGCACAGACAAAAAACATCTATGGCACAACGTCAACCTAATAAATAAAAGAGAAATCCTAGACATTATAAACATCAATACTACATCCTCACCTCTCGACCCCTGTCCTGTTACATGGCTAAAAAATCTATACAACCAATTCGCTCAAACCATCCTTCAGATAGTTTATTCCTCCCTTAGGCAAGGATACCTACCCCATGCACTTAAACAGGCCTCTATACATCCTATCATAAAAAAGACCTCGTTGGACAAGGCCCTCCCGAGTTCCTATCACCCAATTGTGAGCATCCCATTTCTGGACAAAATAGAAAAAATCATACAACATCAGCTGCAAGACCATGTGGATGCACATGCTCCGCTAGACCAACATCAACATGGTTTCCGCCCACAACATGGCATTGACACTCTGATAACAGATCTCTTCAACAGACTCGTCATTGGCCTAGATAAACCTTGACAGGGATTTATGCTATTGTTCCTTGACATAAGCACTGCTTTTGACTCAGTGTCACATCACATTATGCTACACAGGCTCAGTGACATTGGTCTAACAGATAACACACTAAAATGGTTCAAGTCATACTTCTCTGACAGAACCGTGTAAGTAAAGGTCAGCACTTCCAACTCAACACCCTTTAAGTTAACACAAGGCATCGCTCAAGATTCAGCCCTCTCCGGATTATTGTTCAATCTATATATTCAACCAATCTGCAGCCTACTACGGTATGCAGATGACATCATGTTCTATATGCCGTTCAACACTAACAACCCAGATTTCTCAATTATAGTGGATTTCTTCAATGCTGTGACAAACTTCCTTGCCAGTATAAACTTCACAGTAAACAAAAGTAAAACCGAAGCTCATATTCAGAGATCAAGACTTCAAGCCACCAAAAAAGATAATTGCACAAGATGTGGAAATAACAATAAAACAAGAGAACAAATACCTAGGTATAACCATTGACAGCAGACTCAACATGGCTGCTCACATCAAAAATGCACCCAAAACAGCATATTGGAAGCTAAAGCTCATCAAAACCCTTGACACCTATTACAGGAGACAGACTTCAGATCAATATTACAAGCCATAGTGTCATAAGGTAGCGCTATCAGAACCCATGGAACTAGGAACTCTGAACAAAATGTAAGGGAAACTGACAGCTCAGGTTCACACATGGGGAAAGGTTGCTATAAGCAACAGATAAAAACAAAGCCACAAGGTGTAAGGGAACGCCCGAACAGAAGCGTAGCACAAAACTCATTAGGAAATGAGGAGCACCTGCATGGGGGCGGAGCCCAAACTAACACCAGCTTAAACACATTTAAAACTCACTTACCGGAAGGTAGGGGGAGAGGAGTGGCAGGAGCTACTGGAGGAGTAGTAGATGCTACTGAGAGAACTGCTAAGTGTGAAAGCAGAACCAGTGGAGCTGCAAGGACGGAGCCAGAGAGATTGCCCGGGGCATATGAGGCTGGTAATTTCCAGGGAAGCTGTTGTGAGCAGCAGTGCACAGCTTTTCAATATCCCCAGGAGCATTGCTACAAAGTAAGCAGAGGTGGCAGTCCAGCAGCCAAGTCCAGGAGGTATAGATTACCCAACACCAGGGATTCAGCAGGGGGAAACTTTTACCCTGAAGGAAGTTTGAAACTAACAGAGAAACACCGTGGAAAGTGTTCTTCAGAACAGAGCTTTGCTCGACCGAGAGAACAGGAAGTAGCAGTGCCTAAAGGTAGGCGTATTTACTCTAGTAGAAGAGGTTTAAAATACCCTAATTTGCCCTGCACTTACCAGGAACTGTGTAACTCTCAGGAGCCTGACTACAGTGAATATGGTAATTTCCCACGGGCCACTCGTTCAGTGGAGGAGGGGAATGCTTTAGCTCACCGGCAAGAACAGTATAACGTCAACGGCAGCTGTATGCCAGGAGAAGTTTATTCTGATGAGGAAGGAATGCAGTTTGAGACTGTTGGAGAGTCTTTAGACGGGAGTGAGATGGACTGTACATACACTCTGGCTGATTGCATATCATCTCTTTGTTGAAAGCAGCAAGAACTGTTTAGAAAAGGAAACAGGAGGAGAAGTTTTGTAAGTGAAATGAACTGTTTTCTTTTGCCTTTTTGTTCCATTAACTAATGCTGAAGTAAGCCAAGTTTTTGTTTGAAACATTTCTTTAATTGTGTCACCAGACGAAGGGTCTGCAATTCCTTGTGTTCCACTGTTATGAATCCACCCCGGACGGGGAATAAAGCCTGTGTTTAACCTTACCCTCTGCCTACAACTACACTTCTTTGGCTAATGTTAAAAACCACAGGTCCCAGAAGGCCTTTCTAAAGCCTTCACAGGAAAGTCTACAGCCATTAAAATACTGCCCCATTAAACTACCCAAGCCTTTTTGCCTCTGGGTACGTTGGTGGGTGACAATAGTTACACCACACCTACGGAAACATCATCTACCAAGGCCTCCCAAAAAATGCTCTATTTCCACTTCAACTAGTCCAAAATACCACCACCAGAATTCTCGCTCCTAGTTCTACCATGTAACATATACCACCGATCCTAAAAAGCCTACACTGGCTTCCAATAGCACAGCGGGCAAAATACAAATCCATCACCACCACTTTCAAAATCATGCACAATCTCTCAGCTCCCTGCCTCACTGATCTGATCACAACAACATACTCAACAAGACCAAGAACAGCTGCCAATCAGAACCTCCTGAATATCCACCCGCTCAGGACCAAAACCACACAACAGACCAGCAACAGAGCATTCTCTTTGTATGCTCCATCAATGTGGAACTCGCTACCAGATAACGTAAGAACAGCTAAATCCATTACCAAACTAAAAAAACAACTAAAAACACATATCTTCAGAGAACGTTATGGACCTGATGACAAAACATAAACTGAAATGTAACATACCACCCAGATTGGCAGCCCAGTTAAACCGGTCTTTTCCTCCTCTGTAAGATGAAGATCATCTCTGGATGAACATAGTTCATTCCCCTCATTTAGTTAATCCCATATTTATCTCCAGGTTCTATTCCCTTTGTGATTATTACTTTATGTTGTTCGATGTAAACCGTTTTGGATAAAGGCAGTATAGAAAAATTGTTAAATAAATAAATAAATATTTGAACGTACAAATAGTCTGAACAACATCTGTAGCCACATAATTGACTTTAAAATGTCATTTATGCAGTTACTTTAATGTTATTTAACAAAATCCATCAAAGAAGCCAGATCTTGTTTGCTTCTGTTTCGGCTCATGAGCTCCCTGCTGACCATGTGACCCCTAATATAATGTTCCCTCCTCTCCTGATTGTACCCATGACCAACAGCCTCAGTTGTCATTTTTACAGACCTTTCTATGGACTGGGTGTGTGACGGCCAATCTGGAACCACCACGGGATTGCTCAGAAATGCCTTGATCTTTGCTGTTGTCATGGAACAGGTACGAGGAGGCTCAGAGACTTTGGAGCTCCAGTCAAGTAATTGGGTGAGTGTAGTTGCCTCAGTGTTGATGGATGGTGTTTTCCTGGGTCTCACACTGCTGTCTCCAAGTTAAGTCTTTTCATCTCTTTACCATTTGTTCTTCAATATCTTCTCCACTGAATCTCCTCTCTCCTGTTCCTCTTCACTGCGCAACATAGCTTGCAGAACAGACTTGCTGTAACCATACCAAGCTGACCCTCTCACTGTAGGCATGATTATCTTCCTTAGCTCTTCACACTGTTCTTTCAACAGTTACAGCTGGAAAAGGAGATGCCTGGGACTTTGTGTCCAATTGCTATTTACTTTTATATTGAGTAATTTCCTAGAAATTTTGGGTAGGTAAATAACATATTACATATGAAATTGTATCATTTTTTCACTAGTGCTTTTCAAAATTGATATCTCCAAAACTGACACACCCTAATAGTATGTGTCATCGCCCGATGGGCCTCAACATTTGTGCTGCCCTTTACGAGCCAGTCATCCTTACAGGGGAAGACGAATACCCCTTGGAGTCTGAGATGGGCTGCGATCACTTCCAGGCACTAGGTGAATACCTTTGGGGTTCAGGCCAGGCCAAAGGGTAACACCCTGTACTGATGATGTTCTCCCCTGACCACGAAGCAGAGGTACTGCTTGTGTAGGGGGATGATGAGGATGTGTGTGTACACATCCTTTAGATCCAAGGAGCATAGCTAGTCTTCCAGATGGAGGTATGGCAGCAATATTCCAAGAAAGAACATTTTGAACTTTTCCTTCACCAGGAATCTGTTGAGTTCCCGCAGGTCGAGGATGGGATGGAATCCTCCGGTTCTTTTTGGTAGTCTTGCAGCATACAAGGGGGGCATCTGCTGCTCTTTGCCCACAGATGGCCCTCCATTATAACCGACATGTGGGCCCTTTGGGTGGTGAGAGACGGTTGCCTCCTCCACCTCCACCTCCACCTCCACCAGACACCCCCACCATTCTTCCCGGGAGAGCCCTCAGGACTCCCCTCCACTGGGACCTGCTTTGGCAGAAATTTGCAGGCCTTCTTAAGGACTAGGCAGTGGAACTCATCCCAGCTCTGCCTAGTCCTTAAGAAGGCCTGCAAATTTCTGCCAGAGCAGGTCCCAGTGGAGGGGAGTCCTGAGGGCTCTCCCGGGAAGAATGGTGGGGGTGTCTGGTGGAGGTGGAGGAGGTAACCGTCTCTCACCACCCAAAGGGCCCACATGTTGGTTATAATGGAGGGCCACCTGTGGGCAAAGAGCAGCAGATGCCCCCCTTGTATGCTGCAAGACTGCATCTCCTCAGGGAAGAGAATCTATGCCCAAGGAGTCGAAAAACCCCTCCAGGTTACGCTGGGGGCACGGGCTGGGGTTTGGGGGTCTTAGGCTTATGTGGACCATTCCCTTGTCCCTTGGCCTGCTGGCCCTGTTGGGGAGCTGGGAAGGTCTGGTATTGGGAGTTTCCGTAAGCCTTCCTCTTCTTCAGGTATGAGGACTTTCTACCCGAACCTTTCCTCTAAGAAGGGTCAGCGGGCTTCTTGGAAAGCCTGGTCCTAGTCAGGACTCCAGCTCAGCGACCTTGTCTGTCATGGGTTTGCCGAAGAGGTCCTCTTCACGGCAAGGGACATCGACCAATTTGTCCTGGACCCATTGCTCTAGGTTGGAGGACTGTAGCCGAGCCTGGCGCTGGGCACTAATGCCTGCCGCAGCTACTCTGGCCACCGACTCAAAGCCATCTTAGGCTTCCCAAATAATAAACTTGAAGCACTCCCTGACTGCTGAGGCCAGGGTCTGGAACCGCTGGAGGAATTCCTCCAAGAGACCAGCAGAGAACTTGGTGAGCTCCTTTGCCAGGTCTCGAAGGTACATGCCCATGTACAACTGGTAAGCATGGATCTGGCCAAAAGCATTGAGCCCTGGAAGCACTTTCTGCCCATGGCATGGGCCTCCCTGCCCGGGGACACCAAGGAGTACTTTTTCCGGCTCTTGAGCCTCTGCATGGCTGATGTCACCACCATGGAGGTGTGAGGCAATTGGGCTTTTTGGAAGCCAGGGCTCTAGCGGACCCAGTACATTGAGTCCAGCCCCCTGCTAACTATTGGCACAAATGCAGGAGTCTCCCACATGCGGAGGAGGAGCCATTCCAGGATGGGCGGAACAGGCACTGTGAGCGTCTCTTTCATGCGAGGGTCCTCCTCTGACTTGGTAGTGAAGGCCAGAGCCTTGGGCCTGTCCTGCACAAAGTCAAGGAAGGCCATGTCCTTGGGTGGGGACCGCGTCTTGACTCCAGAGGGGATGGGTCCAAGGGCATGTCGCTGTGACGGTGGGTATCCAGGGACTCATTGTCCTTAGTCTCCCAATCCAAATCTGACTCGGAGTCATGGGTCCTCTGGGACTCAGAGTACTGGCCCAACCTTGGGGCCACGGTGGCCCAGTGCTCAGAGCCAAGGGCGCTGAGTGGTGAGGACTACGGCCCCGAGGACTGAGACCATGGCTAAGGTGTCTCTCAAGGCCGGTGATGCTCTATAAACTCAACCTCTGGGGAGTCCCTCACAATGGAGGGCCTAGTGGTTGGGAGTTATGACCCAGAGGTTATGACCCAGAGCATCAGAGCCCACTGCTGGGCCATGAAGGCAGACAAACTGCGCTCCAAGGCACCATCCTGGCCTCGAGACCAGATGGCTCTGCGGCCTTCAGCACAGGCACCGAAGACTTCAGGCCTGGCACTGGCTCCATTGAGGGGGAGTCCTCAACCAGGATAGCCTTGGGGTTCTAAGACCGGTCCTAGGGCATGGATGGTTCCTGGCAAGGCAACTTGGATGGCCACTCCATGCCCTTGCCATCGCTGTCGTCCTCGGCCTCCTGTCGAGGGCTGTGGGACCGGGGTCCCTGGGATTTTCTCATTTTCCCGACTCATCACCTGAAAGAGTCCTCTAGGTCTTCTGGCACTTTTTGGTGCGATCCTCGACACAGCAGCTCCAACCGGAGGTTCCGTGGTCCCGGGGCTCTGAGGCTGCATGGCCTCCATGGGTGCTTGACATCCTGGAAGGAGTCTCAGAGTAGGCTCTCAAGGAGGACTCCAGGGCTGAGTCAGTCTTCTTAAAAATTGACTTACGCTGCTGCTGATGTTTCCTAAGGGTCTTAGGGATCATCTGCTTTCAGAGACCACAGAGCAAGGGATTGTGGTCCAGTCCAAGGCATCAAAGGCAGCAGTCATGTGGATCCGTGCATTAAATATTATGAGTGCAGTGGTTGTATGGCTTGAAGTCATTGGCCGAGGACAAATTCACCGGGCCCGGCCCGGGAAAAGGCATGAACCTTTGCCAAATAAAAAAGTAAGAAAGGAGGCCATGTGGCCGAGGAGGCGACGCATGGACCACACCGACACAGTGTGGTGGCATTGCACTTCGGTTGCCAGGGCCGTGAGGTGATCTGCCCTGCTCAGGGTAGGAAAGCCACAGCTTGGAGGGTGTCCTGGTGAGCCCCTATGAACTCCAAGTCTTGAGTTGGGATGAGATGGGATTTTCAGTGATTTATCACAAATCCCAGATGCTGTAGGACCTTGATGGTGTGGCCTGTGGCATCTCTGAGGCTGTCTCTCCTTTTATAAGCCTGTCGTCTAGGTAAGGGAAGATGAAGGCCCCTTGGAGATGAAGATAGGCAGCCACCACTGCCAGGCATTTGGTGAAGACCCTTGGTACGGATGCAAAGCTGAAGGGAAGTACCATGTAATGGTAATGGTCACCCCCGGCCATAAATCTCAAGTACTATCTGGGATGGGATGGATAAGGATGTGGGTATAAGCATCCTCTAGGTCCAAGGATCATAGACAATCTCCCTGCTGGAGGTAGGGCAGCAATATTCCAAAGGAGAGCATCTTGAACTTCTCCTGCACCAGGAATTTGTTCAGGTTTCTCAGGTCCAGGGTGGGCCTTAGTCGTCCTGGTTTTTTTTTCGGATCAGAAAGTACCTGGAATAAAACCCCTTTCCTTTCAGTTGGTATGGTATGGGACTCACAGCCCTGTCCCTGAGAAGGCCTGCAAGTTCTTGCGCTAGCAGAGCCTGGTGCAAGGGAAACAGAGGAGGCTCCCCAGGAAAGAAGAGTGAAGGCAGCTGGTCCAGGTGGAGAAGGTAACCCTCCCTGACCACCTGAAGTGCCCATGAGTCGGTGGTGATGGAAGCTCACCTGTGGGCAAAATGGACCAAGTACCCCTCACCCGTTGAAAGCTGATCCTCAAGAGGAAGAGAGGCTATGCTGGGGGCATCAAAACCTCAACCTAGGCTGGGCTGGGTTGGAGTCTGGGGCTTGGGGCCCTTGGGCTTGCGTGGGCCTTGTCCTGCTCCCTTGCCCTAGTGACCCTTCTGAGGATTCTCGGTGGCCAGGTATGGAGGATAGCCTCAATAGAGCTGGCCCTTCCTTAGGAAAGGGGGCTTCTTTCCTGAAGGCCTCTTCCTCGGAAGAGTAGCAGTCTTCCTTGAGAGTCGAGTCTAAGTCAAATACTCAGTCTCCATCTCGGCAGCCTTGTCCTCCATGGGCTTGCCGAAGAGCTGCTCCCCGAGTCATGGGACATCAAGGAGCTTCTCCTGCACTCATTGCTCAAGGTCAGATGTCTGGAGCCAAGCCTGGCGTTGGGCGCCGATGCAGGCAGCAGCTACCCTCGTGCTGGACTCAAAGCTGTCATAGGCGGCTTGAGATAAATACTTGGAGCACTCTCCGATGGACTTCATCAGTGTCTGGAAGCACCGGAGGTGGTCTCCATCGAGGCCAGCCACGAAGCCTCCGAGTTTGTTCGCCAGGTCTCGGAGGAACATGCTGATGTAAAGTTGGTAAGTTTGACTATGGCATGCTAGCATCGAGCTCTGGTAGCATTTTCGTCCGAGGGCGACAAGGGCGTGGGACTACCTGCCCGGGGGCACTGATGAGTGTGTCTTTGGGCTCTTCTGCCGATGCATGGCTGACTCCACCACCATGGAGGTGTGAGGGAGTTGGGTCCTCCGGAAGCCTAGCCAGGCAGCGATTAACAACTGGCACTGATACCAGGGCTTTCCACCAAAGCCAGGGGCTTCCCACATCTGGAGGAGCCGATTGAGGATGGAGGGGACTGGGACGTCAGAGTCTCTTTAGGTCGTGCCGCATACTGGAGGATGTCGAGCTCCTCTGTACGGAGGTCCTTCTCTGACTCCGTAGTGAGGGAGACGGCCCGCGCCATGACCTGGATGAACTCGAGGAACGAGGTGTCCTCTGGTGGGGACCGGCACCTAGCCGCTGGTAGCGACAGATCCAGGGGGAGGTCTCGGTGGGCCCGAGACTCCGAAGATGACGTCAGACTCCCAAGCCAAGTAATCAGAGTAAGACTCGAGCCCGATGGCTCCAGGGGCATCGTTGGCTCCAGTCTTCAGTGTTTCGAGGCAGAGGCATGGCCAGAGCCAGAGGCACTCGCCTGCGAAGACCTTGCTTCGGCGGCCGGGAAGTCCTCAGTACCGAGGTCCCTGCGGTCTCAACGCAAGCGCCGGTGGAGTTTGGCATTGACGCCTGTTGGGAAGCAATGAAAGCAGAAACACTGCATTCAAGTGCCAACATACGAGTCATTGAAACCGACTCCAGGGTTACCGGGTCTGGTACTGAGGAGGAGAGGGGGTCCTTGATGGAACAGCCCTCAGGAGACCGGGGTCCACTGCCGGAGGTCTCGTCTTCTGTCCTGGGTACTTTCCTTGGCTGCTCCCACTCAAGACTCCTCGGAAGCCCAACGGGGGCTAAGGGACCGCGCATGGGATTTCCCATGCTTGTCTGCCTCCCAGGACAAGGCTCTTGAGGTCTTCTTTTTCTTCTTACACTCTAGCTCCAGGGACCCTTGTTTGGAATGTCTGTGAGCCCGCTGTGGAACCACGGGGCCTTTGAGCGCGAGGCTACTGGGGAAACTGTGGTCGAGTCTGCCCTGTTGAAGATGTCATCTTGCTTTAGCCAGCGGCTTTGGATGGCCTTGACGGACATCTTTTTGCACAGGGGGCATTCCTCCGGGTCATGGTCGGTGCCCACACACCGGAGACAGCAGTTGTGAGTGTCAGTAAGAGACATATTTTTGGAGTACAGATCACATTTCTTAAAACCGGTGGCCACTGGAACTAAAAGAACCCCAGTGAGGTTGAGGAACCTCGACACAGCCAGTGTGAAAAGGAGCAAAAGCGCTGGAGGATCCTAATAAGAACAAAACTAAGTTTTGAGACCTGATGCTGGGGCAGTGGGCTTCGAAGGCGGGAAAGAGATCGGTGCAAGCCAGAATGGTGTATGAGAAATCAACTTTTTTCTGGGAGGAACAAGTCAGGCATCTGTAGGGCTCCATGGAAAAAGGGAGACTGACCAATATGGCACCATTGGGCGAGAAGGGGACCACACATGCATGGTGACATCTCCCAAAGGCTTTCTTTGAAAGCTGGGGAGATGCTTCCATGAGGACTCTGTTGGCATCGACGTCACCCATATGTGAGGACTTGCTTTCTACTTACTCCTGGAGAAGACGGCACCAGCGAGGTCAAACTCAAGAGTCCCAGCCAGGGAGGGCATGAGGATTCTGGCGCATCGAGAGAAAAGAACGAAAGGGGAAAAAGAACCCAAGAAAAACTCAGCTCCAAGGCAGCAGCGGTCCCGGGAGGCGAGAAGGCACTGGTTCGTGTACCAGAAAAGAAAGGAAAAAAAGAAACTATCAATCTTTTCCAGGGTGCAGACATATGTCCGATTGGCTCTGCGCAAAAGAGGAGGAGACTGAGGCAAGATGGCACCCTTGAGCAGGAAGGTGACCACGCATGCGTATTGGATCTCCAAAAGGCTTTCTTTGAAAGCTGGGGAGAGGTTACCACGCGGGCTCCGTCGGTGCCAATGTCCACCCATATGTAAGGATTGACTTCCTGCTTGTTCCTGGAGGAAGAAAAAAGATCAATACCAAGGAAACAAAAAAGAAAGGGTCACTCAAAAGTGCATCACTACGCCATCATCCTTTCAACCCTTCTGCCCAGACTTTAATCAACCACACACTCACCACATTCAGAACCCATAGTGGAAAAACAATTATGCCATTTGGAAAACTCATACAGAGTTAATTCATTACACACAGTCTATCCAAACACCACATAACTTTTTAATTTTTTAATCTTGAAATTTAATTCTGTTTGAGCTCCTCTGCCATTTGCCCTCCACTTGTGTGTCTTTTGGCTTTTTTATAATAATTTTATTTTAGGCAGTCCTTGATACAGTGAATTATAATAATTGATTTTGTTAATATCAAGGAGTGAGCTATGGTCAAAATATCTTGATGACATGAGAAATCTGATTAATACTCAACTGACTGTCTAAGCATATTCTTAATGAGGTCACCACATGCTTAGTTTCACTGAAACATTGTCAACTTTCTGGAAACAGTCATTCTGTTTTATCAAGTTTAAGTTTGTGGTTGTTAAGTGCCATTGAGTAGGTGCCGACTTTTGGCGACCCTCTGGATAGTTCTAAACTGTGTTCGGTCTTCAGTCAGGCAGCTAATTGTTGATAAAGTGTCATCCTTAGCTGCTATTATTTTATTGATTCATCGCATTGCTGGCCTTCCTCTTTTGCATTGACCTTCAACCTTGCCAAGCATGATTTCTTTCTGTAATGAACTCTCTCTTTGCATGATGTGTCCAGAATATGAAAATCAAAGTCTTGACATCTGACTTTCTAAAGAAAGCTTAAGTTTGATCTCCTCTAGTACCGATTAGTTTGTTCTTTGGGCAGTCCATGGTATACATGGTATTATTCCATAACTGGACAGCAGATGATACTTTTGAAATCACTGGGACAATCAACTGAATATTCTCTCTAGATATGTAATATTCCATGCCTAGATACTGGATAAAATAAACCAATTTGGCTAAATCAATGTTAAATAAGGAAGCCAGAACTGAGTAAGAAGAACTCCATTTGGTTTTCAAGTATGGTAGTGAAGGTATTATGATGTGGGGCTGCTTTGCTGCACCAGTACCTAGATGGCTTGCCATCATTGTTGAAACCATGAATTTTATTTTATATCAGAAAATGCAAGAATAGAATGTCAAATAAACTGTCCAAGCTGAACCTAAAGTCGATCATGCAGCAAGATAACAACCCTAAGCATTCAAGTCAGAATGGCTAAAGAAGGGGTTTTGGGTTGGCCAAGTCAAAGTCTTGACCCTAAGCCCTACTGAAATGTAGTGGCAAGACCTGAAGTAAGCTGTTAATACAAGGAAGCATCCAAATGTCATAGAGTTGAAATAGTTTTGTATAGAAGAATGGGCCAAAATTCCTCCCAGGTGATATGAGAGACTGGTCAACAGTTACAGGAAACATTTAGTTGAAATTATTGCTGTTCAATGTCATTTACTAAATGAAGAGTTCACATATTTTTTTTACACAAGGACAATCCTTTAATTAAATAAATAATCAAACTATATCCTTTTGTCAAAGTTAGCTTTTTTGTATCTTTGTTGTCTGATCATTATATTTTTCCATTTGGGTTGATCATTGATCCTGGGCTCTCTTTATTACTTTCCTTTGTTTGTTTTCTCCTATGTCCTTTTCCAGAACCTCATTTCCATTTTCTGTTTCTTCATTTTCCTTGTCATCTTCCCTTCTTACTCTACACCTATCTCTGACATAGACCATTCTATTTCATCTTTATTTTCTCCGTCTTTTTCATCAGCCGTTTTATCTATTCATAGATAAATTTTATCCCTTTTTCTTCTCCCTCCATTCTCAGTCTTCTTCTTTTGACCTTTCACCTATGCATCAGCTTTCCGTCTTCTACACTTACCTCTTTAGTCCTCCCAACCTCCCCATCTCTCATTACTTTCTCAGGTTCCCATTCCCAAAGTCCCCACTCTCCCACCTTACCCACTCATACTTCTAATACCCAGCCTGTGTTCTTCTGCTCTCCCATCCAATAATTGAATCCTACCTAAATTTGATTCCCTGCTCTTCCCATTCCCATGTCTCCTAGTATCTGCCCTCCTGCCAACTCCTTTCTCTTCCCCATCTTCTATTCCTCCACATCTCCCCTTCCTCATCATTTACACTTTGCCTCTTCCCTAGCATCCACCCACATGCCTCCTTATCTAGCATTCATTTACCCTGCCTTTTTTCCTCCGCTTCCTCCCAGAATTCATCTCCCCTGTCCAACTATCTACATATCTCCTCCAACATGTTTCAGCATCTACTTTCCTCTTTCCTTCCCTCCCAACTTTCCTTTCTACATCTCTTCTTTCCCACTGCAGTAGCCATAGAGGCCTTTCCCTTAACTCCCCTCCACTCTGTCTTTCATCAGCCGCTTGCTGCTAGCACCATAAGCATGTTTGAAAAGTGAAAGCAAGCACTTAGTGTGTCTCGAGAGATACCGGAAGTGCCTGCTCTTGCCTTACAGACATGCTCACAGTGCCAGCAGCTGATTAAAAATAGAGCTGTGGGGATCAAAGGAACAGGTTCTTGCTGCTTTCTGCCTAAGCAACAGAAAGGTTGATCAGGCCTAAAGAGAAAGGCAAAGGGTGAGGCAAGGCTTTTTGGTGACCTTGAGCTTTGACGCTCTGAACCAATGCCTCACTGGCTCATCCCTTAAGCCAGTGATGATTACTATATTGCACGATTAAACAGGTTAAATATGATCTTTTGTCTCAGCCATGCCGATAGGGTTCTAGTATGGGGAGTTGGTTGAGGAGTTAGAGGATAGGATGGGGGGTAAAGGGGGTGAGAAAAAGTAAAATCTGTAAAATATTTGGTTTGTTTGCAGTTCTGGATATGCTCCTGGTGATGTGTAAGTGAACCCACATGCTGGGAATATTTGTGTTTTTCTTAATGAATATGAATTGACATAAATTTAGGTTAACATGAGGCACTAGGAGGTATCTTTCTCAAAATTTCAGAAAATGAGTGAGGAAAAAAAGGGACTCAACTGCATCCTAAAATTTTTCCTGATTTTTATTTTAATACACTTAGAAATGGACCATATTATATCCTTGTCAAACTGGATTATATTTTATGCTTGTATGTAATTCTACACTATCACCTATAATAATTTCCTTTGTGTATATATGGGTTTAATACCTGAAGTCCTACTCCATTCCAAGCTCTTTAAATCTTTTTCAAGTAGGTCTTCTGCTGATATTTCCAGTCCAGCTGCCTGAGTAAGATACACATTCCTAATAAAGAAAAAGAATTACATATGCATGTTTTATATAAGAAAGTATATGGTGGTGACAGTCACAAGATCCAGACAACTCTAGTCGACACTAGATACTAAATCTACTTAAATGAAAATGCCCCTCCTGAACACCTAAAATTAGATTCCTATTTTCAGTAGGCACCTGAAAAGTAGACAGGTCAGGTTGAAGGAAGTAAGTTAGGCATATAACATCCATTTGCAGCACTAAGGGCTAGTGATGATTTTTTTGTGGGTAAAGCTGAGTCACTGATATGAACGATTTTGTACGCCAGAAAATCTGAAGACACTGCAAGAATTTTCACAATTCACAGGCTGCTAGTGCCAGACTACTGATTTTGTGCATTGCAAGATCTGCGCAAGGAAATGCTAGTCTGTGAATTTAAAAATGTTTGCAGGCTTATGGGGAGTGGGGGGCGGGGGCGGAGAGAGTGGTCGGGTTCAGTGAAGGGATAGCCGGCCACATACTTTGTTGTTTTCCTCTTATATATTGTACTTGCCTTCGAATATTTTTTTTCTCCTTTCACAGAGGTCTGTAACTGATCCTGCAGCCAAGCCAATCCAGGTCACTCAGTTTCGCCCACCTCTCTGCCCACAGAGGTCCACCCCTGGTCATGTCCCTCTGGGGCTGCTGAGTGAATTCATACCACTCAACTCTGCCCATCTCTCCACCCACAGGTAATGCAACCCAGAAGCCTATTATAAAAACAAGTCCAACAGTGGTGTCACACTTTAGTTTATTGTTTTGTCTCTTAAAATACCTCTTCTTGAGGACTTCCGGTGATGTCACGGAGCTGATGGCAGCATAGAAGCCTAGCTCCGTCCGAATCCCGAGATTGAGGTGAAAAAGCGGTGCCCCAAGTGAAAACAAAGTGGAAGGGCAGAGAGCGAACAGCATGGCGATGGCAGCGAAGAAAAAGCTGGCCAACTTCCAATCCCCATATGCGCGGAAAGAGGCCGCGGAGTCGGCCGGCTCCGGAGAGGAGGCCGACGTTGGGAGTTCGGAGGAGGAGGGAGCGGAGGACTGCGGTGAACGGTCGCTAAAGAAATGGCTGAACGCCTTTAAAAGCGATATGCAGGGTGAAATTAAAGCTATGAGGAAGGAGGTGAAGGAGACGCTGATTGCGATTCAAAAAGAAGTAGGGTGCCTGGGCCAGAGAGTGGAAGACCTTGAGAACCACATGGAGGCCTGTGCAGTGGAGGTGCGTGAAGTCACGCTGCAGCACAGTCAGTTGCAGGAGCAGCAAGTGGAGATGCAAGAGAAGTTGGAGGAGCTCGAGGATAGAGCTCGATGGAATAACATGCGCATCCGGGGGGTGACAGAGGAGGACGCCCATAAAGACTGTGTTGTAGTAGTGCAAAAACTGTGCAGCCATATCTTACAGCTGGGGGAAGTATCTGGAACACAGGCCACCACGATTGCAGTGGAGAGGGCCCACAGGAGCCTGGGGCCCAGACGGGAGCGGCAAACGAGAGACATCATTGCATGCATGAGCAGTTTCCCCCTTAAGGAACAGATCTTGATGGTGGTGAGAAAGTTCGGGCGGATTGCCTGGGAAGGAGGAGAAGTGGAGGTGTTTAATGATCTATCCAAAGGCACTCTGGAGAGACGGAGGGCAATGAAGGAGGTCACTACCTACTTGCGGGGGAAAGGGCTCCGTTACCGATGGCTGTTCCACTTTGGACTGTTGGTGTCGGCGAACGGGGTGACCAGAAGGACCAAGACAGCGGAAGAAGCGTGGAAATTGTTGCGAGAGTTGGGGTGTGACGGCCTTCCTCCAGCGGCGGGAAGCGCTACCCAGAAGCCCAGTGGTTCTGCACTGGGGAAACCACCCATGAGTTCACAGTGGCAACGAGCAGGAGAAAAGGGGAAGAGGTTACAGCGGCTGTCCAGAGAGCGGCAAGGAGCAACGCCCGCACCTGCTACCTGAGGAGGGAGAGTGGAGAGTTCGGACTGGTTGTGAGCATCGGGAGGTGGAGTGATGCTACTCTAACCACCCGAGTGAGAGACTGGGGACCAGGAGGGGTATACAGGAGGTGATGGGGGAGGGGGTTGGTAATGTGTGGGTGTGTTGGCTATGGTGAGGCTTCTAGTGGGGGAGAATGGTGTGGATTGGGGTACGGGGTGTCAGGAGAGGACAAGATGTCTTGGAAGGGCAAGGCTGGGGAAGGTGAGGGGGAAGGGGAGGTGGGGGGGAGGGAGGGGAGTGGGGGGGTGGGGGGGAGGGGGATGGGGGGAGGGGAAGGAGAGGGGGGATAGGACTGATGGCACAATTGGGGGGATGGAGAGGGGGGGAGAGCACAATCAATGCTGCGTGTAGGCACTGTTAATATCAAAGGCCTGAACTCCACAGTGAAACGCAGTATGTTGGCAAGGGAGGTGTGGAGGTTTCAATGGGATGTGGTGATGCTGCAGGAGACTCATTTGCGCAGCCGGGATGTGGGTAGGTTGAAAAACCGGCACTATCCGGACCAGTATTATTCTTGCAATAAGGTGGGGGTAAAGAAGGGGGGGGTGGCCATATGGGTGAGGCATGGAAGTGGGATCCAGGTTGAGGGCAGTTTTAAAGATGAAGAGGGGCGGGTGGTGGGGATAAGAGGGAAATTGGGGGGAGAGGATGTAGTGCTCGTGGTGGTGTATGGCCCGAACGGGAGTCAGAAGGGCTTTTTGAGGGAGGTTGGGAGGTTGATCGAAGGGGCAGGAGGGGGGAAGCTGGTGGTGGGGGGGGACTTCAACGTGGTTTTGGACCCTGGAGTGGATAGGGCACCCAAGGGAGATGGCGGTGAGAGTAGGAATAGGCAAGACTTGCGATTATTGATTAAACAATTTAACCTGGTGGATGCGTGGAGAGCGCTCCACCCTTAGGAGAGAGCGTTCACATTCTTCTCGAATCCACATGGTAGTTGGAGTAGGATAGATATGCTTCTCATGGATAAGGAGTGGATGCTGGAGGTGGAGGAGGGGGATATCAAGGTGGTAGGATGGACGAATCATAGTGCAGTGGAGATACGCTGTCGCAGACAGGGGAAGAGTGGAACGGTGTTTTGGAAGATGAATGAGAGCCTACTTAAGGATGTGAGGATTGAGGAAGATGTCAAAGAGGTTATACAGGAATATCTGCGCTTTAATGATACGGGAGAGGTGGCTGAGGTAACGGTCTGGGAGGGGCTGAAAGCGGTGGTGCGAGGGAGGTTGGTGATGTGGGGGGCCAGGAGAAAGAGGGAGAGGGCAAGGAGGGAGGAGGAGTTGGAGGTGGCGTTGAGTGAAGCAGAGGCAATCTTCCGGGAATCAAGTGCGTGGAAGGATAGGGAAACGATGGGGAAAGTGAGGGAAGAGCTCCGAGCTTTGCAGATGGCGAAGGTAGATTTTGCATTACAGAGGGCTAGGCAGGTGCTGTATGAGCATGGGGATAAGGCGGGAAGATTGTTAGCTCGGAGGTTAAAACAGAAAAAAGGGGCAGCAGTAATCTATCAAATTAAGGGGAGGGGGCACCATGTGTCGGGGGGAGGAAGAGATTCGGGAACAGTTTACGGAGTTTTATAGGATGTTATATAAAGGGGAGGAGGGGGTGGGGGAGGGGGATATTATGGGTTACTTGGAGGGGGTGGAGTTACGAAGTCTCCCGCAGAAGGCTCATGGGGACTTGGAGGCTCCGATTACAAGAACAGAGATAGAGAGGGTAGTTAAGGGGTTGGTTGGTGGGAAGGCCCCAGGGTTAGATGGTCTGTCAGGACTGTTCTATAAGGTCTTTGTGGAAGAAGTGGGGGATCTTTTAGTGAGAGTTTTTAATGGGATTTTATGTCCAGGGGGGGAGTTATCACAGGATATGCTGACGGCGGGGATTACGATTTTACTGAAACCGGGGAAGGACCCCTCGAGTTGCAGTTCCTACAGGCCTATCTCGCTCCTTAACGTGGATGTAAAGATTCTGGCTAAGATCCTCACGGAGCGTTTGGCGCGGTGGATGCCGGGGATAGTTAAGGTGGATCAAGCGGGATTTATTTTGGGGAGACAGGCGGGGGATAACATTAAGAGGGCTATAGAGGTGATATGGGAGGCCAGACAGGATCACGGGGATTTTTTAGTGATGTCCATAGATGCGGAGAAAGCCTTCGATAGGGTGCATTGGGGATTCCTAATGAAAGTACTGGAGAAGGTGGGGTGTAGGACTAACTTTTTGAGGTGGGTACAAGGTTTGTATGCGGGCCCAAGAGCAAGGATTAAAATCAATGGCAGGTACTCGAGAGATTTTGAGCTGGGGCGGGGGACCCGTCAGGGGTGTCCACTATCCCCGTTACTATTTGCATTGGTGGTGGAGCCGTTTGCAGAAAGTATTCGGGTGAATGGAAAGATAACTGGCTTGGTTAGGGGAGACCAGCATCATAAAATTTCTTTATATGCTGATGATATTCTTCTGTATTTAAGTAACCCTGGGGAGACTCTACCAGAGGTGATGGGCGAAGTGGAGAGATACGGGGCCGTCTCAGGCTTTAAAATGAATATAGATAAAACTGAAGTGATGAAAGTGAGGCTGAGTCGTGGGAGGGAAGAGATGCTGAGGAGGCTGTTCCCATTGAAGTGGGTAAGTCACTCGATAGAGTAGTTAGGGGTGAGATTAACTGAACGATATGAGGAGCTGTTCCAGGCAAACTACCCGCGAATAATAGGGCAGATTTGCAAAGATTTGGAGGGTTGGATGCGATTGGAAACCTCTTGGACAGAATAGCGGTATTAAAAATGAATGTCTTACCTCGGCTACTTTATATGTTTCAAGTATTACCGGTGGAGGTACCAGAAAGCACACTACGGACTTTGCGAAGGAAGTTGTTTAGCTACATTTGGAAAAGAAGGCCCCCACGCATTGCGAGAACAGTGATGTATGCTGCCAAAGAGGAGGGAGGGTTGGGGGTTCCCAACGTGAGAGATTACTATAGAGCGGCCCAATTGACACATGTTTTGGGGTGGAGGGATGGCAGGGAGGAGAAGCCGTGGGTCAGTTTAGGGAAACTTCAGGTCAGAGGGGGGAGGCTGGATGCATGGGTATGGGCGTCAAAAGGAATGAGGGGGGAGCTTGGGGATGGGACCCCAGCAATGCAGCAGGTAGTGAAGATCTGGGATAAAGTGAGGGAGCCGGAGATCTCTGCCAGGGGCACGGGGTTTTTAGTCATAACCCCGTGGAGGGGGTGGCGTACTTTTCAACCAGGGCGGGAGGGAGGACGGTTTGATAACTGGCAGGAGAAAGGGCTGGAATGCAGTTTGCAGCTTATTGAGGAGGGAGCGTTAAAGAGCTTTGAGGAGGTGAGTAAGGACTTTGGGTTGGGGGAAGGGGATAGGTTTGCCTATGCGCAGGTGCGATCCTTTCTTTTAAAAGAGTTGAGGAAGGAAGGTCTGGGAGGGGAGGTGTCTAGATTGGAGGCTGTTTGGTTTGGCAAGAGGGGTACGAGGAGGTTGATTTCTGGCCTATATAAAGGGGTCAGGGGGGAGGGGGTTGGGAAGCATAGGTATATGGTTGAGTGGGAAAAAGACCTGGGGCAGACCCTGGCGGATACGGATTGGAAAGTGATTTGGGATCAAATAAGGCGAGGTCCAAGTGCGAGTCGAATCAAAGAGAATTGCTACAAAGTGATGATGAGGTGGTATTATACACCGGAAAGATTGAGTCAGATGTAGCCTGGGGCCTCTTATTTGTGTTGGAGGGAGTGTGGGGAGAGGGGGACTTTCTGGCATATATGGTAGAGTTGTAGCAAAGCTCAAGCATATTGGAGGATGGTGTTGGGGTGGATTAGGGGGAATTTAGGGATGGAGGTGGACCTAGTTCCGACTATTTGCTTACTGTCGTGGTGGGGGGAAGGACGGGAGGAACGAGGGGGTAAAATGGTACTGGCCTGTTTATGTGCAGCGTGGGGGGTGGTGGCTAGGGCGTGGAAGCAAAAAGTGATGCCGGGTCTGGAACAGTTTGAGACCAGACTGAAGGCAATTGTCCTTATGGAAAAGCTTACGGCTATCAGAAAGCAGAAGGGGGAGAGGTTCAATAAGGCATGGGGAAGGTTGTGTCATGTCCTGGGGCTGGGATAAGAGAGGGTGGGGGGTTGGGAGGATGGGGGGTAGGAAGGGGGGGTGGGAGTAAGGGAGTGGTTTGAAATGGGGGGTACGGGTGTGGGTATTCACTGATTAGCTGGGAGGGGAGGGGGGGGTAGGGTAAGTTGGGGGATTAGTATGGGGTCTTAAAGCATGTGAGTATTAAACATAGCAACTGTATAAGGCCTGTGCAAGGTGGGTGGTTGAACGAGGTTGGAGGTAAATACGGTATGGGGTTTTAGCGGGATAAAATATGAGGGGGGCTTGCGGGGGCCATGTTGGTTGTATTATTGGTATGTTTTGGTTGTTTGTGTGTGGCTCTGTTTAAACGCTGTTTCTAATAAAAATTGAAAATATGAAAAAAAAAATACCTCTTCTTTTTCTCCTTTCAGAGAGGTCCGTACCTGGTCCTTCTCTGGGGCTGCTGCACAACTCTATGCCTACTACTATTACTACTACTTACCATTTGTAAAGCGCTACAAGACATACACAGTGCTGTACAGATACATATAAGACAGTCCCTGTTCATCAGAGCTTACAATCTAATCAAGACAGACAACACAACTGGGGACTAGGTAAATCTAGGGGAATGGTAAAGACACAAATAGATAGTGAACAGGAGACTAAAGGAATCAGAATCCAAAAGCAGCCTCAAAGAGGTGGGTTTTTTTAGCCTGGATTTGAATAGTGCCAAAGATGGAGACTAACACACTGATTCGGGTAGTTTGATCTAGGCATTAGGAGCAACAAGGTGGAAAGAACAAAGTCTGGAGTTGGAAGTGGCAGAGAAGGGTACAGCTAAGAGGGGTCTGCCAGAAAAGTTGAGTTCCCGAGGAGGGGTATAGGGAGAGGTAAGAGGAAAAGTGGTGAGGGGCTGCAGAATGATGCCTCTCAGCTCCATCTATCTCTTTGCTCACAGGTGATGCAACCTGGAAGCCTACTATAAAACCCAGTCTGACAGCGGCATCATATCACTGGTTTGCACCCAAGGAGCATGTCTTGCTCCTTTGGACAGCAGAGTATGTCCTTTTTGCCCCCTCCTTGATGCTGCTTATGCTATTTTCCACACTTCTCCTGTACTGTACTTTTATCCTCCATATAATTTCCATTATATCTGATATTCAGAGTTAGTAGTTTTCTAAACCATTACACAATGTCCACAGATAAAGTTTATTTAACAGGGTTTTTTTATGCCGCTTTATTCTTCAATCAGAGGTTTACATTGTAACTTAAACTTGGTAATGTACATTAAACAGGGACATTGATAACTTGGATTCCTCTGAGGCAATGGAGGGTTAAGTGACTTACACAAGATTACAAGGAGTGCTAGTGGGAATCAAACCCTGGTCTCTTGGCTCCCAAGCCAGTGCTCTAACCATTAGGCTACTCCTCCCCTACTTAGTCCACTGCTTAAACCTTCTATTTGACATCTTCCTCTCCCTGAAAATAACACTCATAATATCCAAACAGTTGTGCGGGGGTTCTTATGCATCCACAGAAAAGAACCTTTAATTAAGGACTTTATCACTGACTTCAATCTTCATATTTTATTTATATCCAAAACCTGGGTGAAGGAGGCTAAGGCCTCATTTCTTCAGGCTTGCCTAACTGCTTTGTCTTTCTTCCAAATACCTAGGGAGGTAAGCATGGTGATAGTGTTGCTTACATGTTCAAGACCATGCTGGCCTGCACTGAACTTTCCCTATCTCTTCAGCAGTCTGGATAACCTGCTGAAGAGGGCTTTAGACTAGGGGCCTGATATTCAAAGGCCCTTACACAGGTAACTTCCTTAGTTACCCATGTAAGGGCCTTATCCGGGATATTCGAAGGGCACCTACACGGGTAGTGCCCTTCGAATATCCCAGCTAAGTCCCTAATGTGCACAGATGCTATCCACATATCATTGGGGCATGTTAGGGGTGTTCCGGGGCAGAGTGTGGGCGGAGAAAGGGGCTACACGGGTATCCCTCTGCACCTTAAAGACAGGTGAGAAAAAACTTTGCCTATCTTTAAGATGCAGAGGCTATGCGGATAGCAACGAAAATCGCTGATACCTATGTAGCCTCTGCGGCTGCTGGGGTGTCCGGGCTAACCCAGATATTCACTTCCGCCGGTGCAAAAGTGAATATCTGGGTTAGGGGAGGGTAGTTGGCAGGCAGGCTATGCGCTGCTGCGATACATAGCCTACCCACCTCAATATCAGGCCCTAGGTTCATTGGGGTTGGGTGCTTAGGAATGGGGAGAGTGTTTCTGTTATAGTGTGTGATCATCTGCCCCTCCAATGATCACTGAATGGTGTGGTTCAATATTAGAATATGGATAGAGATGATCCATCCAAAAGTGAGAACCGTAGACTTTAGGAAACCAACTTTGCCAAGATGGGAGAATATCTCAAGAAGTCATTAGCTGTATGGGAACATCTGGGAGATGCAGAAAAGAACATAACTGAACAGGGATACTTTAAGGTCAACAAACCTTTTTATTAGGAAAGTTAAATAAAAGGTAAGAGGAAAAGGATTCCACTATAGTTTCAAAAGAAGTGGCTGAAAAGATAAGAAAAAAGAGGTTAGCTTTTATAAAGTACAAGAGATCACAGAAAGAGGAAGTCAAGCAACAATATTTGGAAACCCCAACAGAAGCTGAGAAAGTAATTAGAAAAGCAAAGATGCAAACAGAAGAAAAAATAGCCAATGCAGTAAAATGGTGGTTGGGACGATAAGATTTTTGCTTAGATATATTAGTGACAGGAGTTAGTGCAAAAGTGGTATTGACAGACTCACACATGAAGGGAAGGAATATGTAGAAGCTGTTGAGGGTAAAGAAAAATTGCTTAACAAATATTTCTGCTTTGTGTTCACAGATGAAGGACTGGGAGTGAGACTTCAGACAAATGGGAATGGAAGTGAAGCATATCGTGAATGATTTTCAGAAGACTGGGTTCATGAGGAGCTAGTTAAACTAAAAATAGACAAAGTGATGGGGCCAGATGGAATACATCCCAGAATACTGAAGGAATTTAAAGAAGTTCTGGCGGCTCCACTGTCTGACATTTTTAATGCTTCTTTAGAGTCAGGAGAAGTTCCAGAGGACTGGAGAAGGGTGGATAAGATCCCTCTTCACAAAAGTGGAAGTAAGGAGGAGATTGGTAACGGCAGACTAGTTAATCTGACCTCTGTTTTGAGAAAATTAATGGAAACACTGCTAAAACAAAAGGCAGTACAGTTTCTGGAATCCTATTTTGTATTTATCTTCTTTATTTAAAGTTCTTAATGTACCATAATTTAAACAATAAAACTGACAGTGTTGTGGTGTACAGTACAAAGTATTATGAAATCTAAAACAGGCAAAATGCCCAAAGGGAGAGCATAAAACAACAATTCTAATCCAAAAACAATTTGAAACAAATTAGAGATACAAGAGAACTGAGGGCCATGACAGCACTAAGCCTGATAATAATTTTGAACTTTCTCAGTCTAGTGGTTATCATCTGAAGGAGGAGTGGCCTAGTGGTTAGGACATGGTACTTCAGGCCAGAGGGCCAGGGGTTCAAGTCCCATCTGGGGACAGTAATCTCAGGCTGGAGGGACTGGGGTTTTTAGTCCTATAGTACACTGCCTCCTATGCCATGACTCTTTAGTTTTGCCAAAAGTCTCTCATGAGAGACCTTGTCAAAGGCTTTCTGAAAGTCCAGATACACAATATCAACCGACTCACCTTTCTCCACCTGATTATTCACTCCTTCAAAAAAACATAACAGATTAGTAAGACAAGATCTTCCTTGTCTAAAGCCATGTTGGCTGTCTCCCATTAGGTCATGACTATCTACATGCTGAGTAATTTTATTCTTTATGATGGTTTCTACCATTTTTCCCGGTACTGATGTCAGGCTCACCGGTCTGTAGTTTCCCGGATCACCCCTGGAACCTTTTTTAAAAATTGGTGTTACGTTGGCGATCCTCCAATCTTCAGGTATTAGAGATGATTTTAATGATAGTTCACAGATTACTAATAGCAGGTCTGCAATCTCGTATTTCAGTTCTTTCAACACCCTTGGATGTATACCATCTGGCCCAGGTGATTTGCTACTCTTCAGCTTATCTAATAGTTGTAATACATCTTCCCGATGTATCGATATTTCCTTCAATTCTTCCGCACCTTTAAATACCACTTCAGTCATGGGTAACATCCCTACATCTTCCTCAGTAAAGAATGAAGCAAAGAATTCATTCAGTCTCTCCGCTATCGCCTTGTCGCCTCTTAGTGCTCCTTTAACCCCTTTATCATCTAATGGACCAACTGACTCTCTCACAGGTTTTTGGCTACAAATGTACTTGAAAAGGTCTTTACTTCGCGTTTTTGCTTCCACAGCAAGCTTCTTCTCAAATTCTCCCTTTGCCTGCCTTATCAATGCCTTGCATTTGACTTGCCAGTGCTTGTGCTGTTTCCAGGTTTCGTCGTTTGGCTCTTTTTTCCATTTCCTGAAAGATGCTTTTTTGGCAACAACAGCCTCTCTGACCTCACCTTTAAACCGTGCTGGCAGTTTTTTGGACTTCCTTCCACTTTTCTTAAAGCATGGAATACAACTGGTCTGGGCTTCCAAGATAGTATTTTTCAACAACAGCCAATCCTGATGTATGTCTTTAACCTTTGCAACTGCTCCTTTTAGTTTTTTCTTAACTGTTTTCCTCATTTTATCATAGTCTCCCTTTCGAAAGTTAAAAGGTAGTACTGTGGATTTCCTTACTATCCCTCCTCCACTAATTAAATCAAAGGCAATCATGCTATGATCACTATTGCCAAGTGGCCCCAACAACCTTATCTCTTGCACTAGATCTGGTGTTCCACTAAGGATTAGGTCTAATATGGCTTCCCCTCTGGTCGATTCATGAACCAGCTGCTCCAAGAAGCAGTCATTTATTTCATCTATTTAAATTTGTAGATGACATCAAGTTATTCAGAGTTGTTAAATTGCATGTGGATTGTCAGAAACTTCAGAAGGACTGTGAGACTAGGAGAGTGGGCATCCTAATGGCAGATGAAATTTAATGTGGACAAGTGAAACATGATGCATTTATGGCAGAATAACCCAAACTACAGATGCACAATGCTAGGTTCCACATTAGGTAATTAACACCCAAGAAAATGATCTGGGTGTGATAGAAGACAATACGTTGAAATTTTCTGTTCAGTATGCGGTGGAGGCCAAAAAAACCAAACAGAATAGGACCAAGGATATCATAATGCCTCTGCATCGCTCCATGGTGCTACTGCACCTTGAGTATTGTGTGCAGTTCTGGTTACTGCATCTCAAAAAAGATAGTGGCATTAGAAAAGGTACAGAGAAGGGCAACCAAAATGGTAAAGGGGATAGATTGACTTGCTTTTTTTGTTTTTGAGTAGGGATGGTAAATGTGTTTTGGGCATTACTTCTCCGTGTTCTGTGTAATAAGGATTGAAGTAGTCAGTCTAAGGATAAGTTGTTGGAAACTTTGAAGATGGTCAGTAAGACTTTATATCTTATTCGATTTAGTACAGGAAGCCAATGTAACTGCTGCAGTATTGGTGTTAGATGCTCAGCTCTGGGCACACCATATAGGATGCCAGCTGAAGTATTCTGTAGCAGGTGAAGTGTGTACTTTGGCATATCTTGGAAGATTATATTACAATAGTCAAAGTGTGGGCCTACTAGGATTTGAAAGACAGCTTGAAAATCATGGAAGTCTAGTAATGCTATAGGTGCTATACTGTTTTTATTTTGTGGTACACAAATTTTATAGTTTTTCTAATGTGTGGATGGTTAGAGCACTGGCTTGGTAATCAAGAGACCAGGGTTCAATTCCCACTAGCACTCCTTATGGTCTTGGGCAAGTCACTTAACCCTCCATTGCCTCAGAAGAAAGGCTGGTAATCTACTTCCGGTCACAAAATCTAGGAGCTGCTGGGTTGCCAGAAGATAGCATTGACTCGAAGGCACACATTGCATTTTTTGCAAGGTTAGATGCAGGTCTAGGATTATCCCTAGGTAACATACTTCAGATATGATTGCTAGTTCTACTTGTGGAACTTTTAAAGATGTTGTTGGGCTGAAGTTTGTTCTCTGGTGATATCGAGAACTTCAGTCTTGTAATTCACAAAGAGGGTGTGCTTGGATAGCCAGTGTGTGATTGTAGAGCATAATGTAGTTTGCATATATATGAAAGTACATATTATGGGCCTGTATAATTTTGCAGAGGAATTGTAGGAAAATATTGAATAGCAATGAGGATAAGGCAGAGTCTTGCGGGACACCTTGTTGAGCATAAGGAGCGGATTTTTGTTGGCCTATTTTCACTTCTTCTTGTCATCCTGTTAGATAAGAGTGGAACTATTTTAATGTTGTGTCGTATAATCCTAGTGATTATAGACATAGTAAAAGTATGTGTGAAGAACTAAGTAAAAGGCTGAGGTGATGTCTGGAAATATAAGGACGAATTCTTGATTTCATTTTTCAGTACCTTTAATGAGTCTGTCTATGAGTGTTGTCAGTAGGGTCTCCACTCCATAGCCAAATTGCTGTGGGTCAAGCAGTGCGTAAGAATTGGTCCTGTAACTGTAGTTGTATGACCTTTTCAATTACCTTTGCAAGGAAGGCAGGCTGCAGATGGGCCTGTAGGAAATGGGGCAAGTTGGATCTGATTGGACAGACAGAAGCATTTTTGAGGTCAGGGGGCATGTAGATTTGTGTGAGAGAGAACTGGGTCATTTTAAATAAGATGTGGACTAGTTTAGCTTGAGCTATTTTCATCCAGCTTATAGGCCATGGGGTCGAGGAGGGAGGTGGTGGTGTTGAATGGTGATGATATTCTCTAGATGTTCCGTGAAGATTGTCTTAAATCTATGATTGCAAACCTACTATTAGTAATCTGTGAGCTATCTCATATTTATGTTCTTTAACACTATGGGATGTATACTACTTTTTAGTAACTCAAACTACTGTATTACATCTTCTCAGTTTATTGAGATTTCTTTCCGTTCCTTCGATACAGCACCTAACAGCATTTCAGGCATGGGTAACTTCCCTATATCGTCTTCATTAAAGAATGAAGCAAAGAATTAATTCAGTCTTTCCGCTGTGGCCTTGTTCTTCCTTAGCACCTCTTTTACCTCACTATCATCTAATGGTCGAACTTATTTTCTTACAGGTTTTTTTGCTACAAATGCACTTGAAAAAGTATTTATTATGAGTTTTTGCTTCCACTTCAAACTTCTTTTCAAATTTTCTTTTTTTGCTTGCCTTATCAAAACCTTGCATCTAACTTGTTAATGCTTATGTTGTTTCCTGTTTTCATCATTTGGCTCCTTTTTCCATTTTCTGAAAGATTGTTTTTGGGCTACAACAACCTCACCTTTAAACCATGCTGGCAATCATTTGGCATTCCTTTCACCTTTCTTAAAGAGTGAAATACATCTGGTCTGGGCTTCCAAGATAGTATTTTTAAACCATGCCCATGCCCATGCCCATGCTCTGCTTGTTGAAGTAGCACATCACAACCTGATTGTCTGTTCATGATAATTTGTTTGGCAAACCAAATTCTAAAAGTCTTTACAGCATTCAATATTGCTCTCAGATCCAGGAAATTTATTTGAGGAAGACTTCCCTGAGTGGACCATAGGACCTTGATGTGGAACATTAACTCTGGAACCCAGTTTGGATGCATTCATCATTAGTAACTTTAGATGTGGGGAAATTTGAAAAGGGAGACCTTTTGCCAGATCGGAATGATCCATCCATCAGTATAGGGAGTCCCGGAGAGGAGAAGTGGCAGAAATGAAGTTCTCGAGCCCAAGTGTACTTTGTCTACTACATACTCAGGATCCACTGAGCTTGTCTCATTTTGAGATGTGCCATGGGAGTTACATGAACTGTTGAAGCCATGTGGTCCAACATTCTCAACATGTCTTTCGCTGATGTCTGCTGACTCTGTTTTACTCCTTCCAATACTGAAATCAGTCAGGTGAGCCTGTCTTGAGGAAGGAGAGCTTTCACTCAAGTTGTATCTAGCAGACTCTAATGACTTTTAAATGGTGGAATGGACTGAAGTTTGATTTGTGGTAACTGATGACAAACCCTAGTAACTCTAGCACCCAGATTGTAAGGTGTACAGATTCTTGAATCCCTTCCTAATTGGTGCTCTTGACCAGCTAATTATCCAAGTAGAGAAATGCATGCATGCCCAATATGTGTAGAAGTGCTGTGACAACTGCAAAGTATTTTATGAATATACAGGCAAGGGAGGCAATGCTGAAAAACAGTACATGGCACTGGACATGATGTTTCTCTATGACAAATTGCAGATATTTCCTGTGACTGGGATGTATTTGTATGTAGGTGTAGACATTCCTTAGGTCCAGAGAACATAGCCAATCCCTTCTTTAAAGGAAGGGAAGCAAAATGCCTAGAGAAACATTTCTAAACTTTTCTTTGATAATAAATGTGTTCAAATCCCTTAAGTCTAGGATGAAACAGTATCCTTCTGTGTTCTTTGGCACTAGGAAATATCAAGACTAGAACCCCCTTCTTGCCCTGCACTGACAGCCTGAAAGGTGGAAAGTTCTTTCAAAAGTCTATCCCAATGCTGAGAGCTCAAAGAATGGACTCTCAGTGAGCAATTTGGTGGAAGTTTGAACAGGCGCATCTTTATACTTTCCAGATTATCTTGAAGACCCAAGAGTCAGAGGTTACAAAAGGCCAGTGGTCCACAAAGTGCACAAGCCTCCCTCCAACTGGCAGGTTGTCTGGGAGAAGGACACAGGTAGCAGCTATGTTCTCCAGGAGCCAATCAAAATCCTGCCCCAAGTTTTTGTCTGGGATGCTGGGTAGAGCTTTTGAATTTTTGTCTGCCTAGAATGGGGAGCAAGAAAGTTGCCTGGTCTGGGAGGAATGAAAGGGAGGAGGATATCTATGCCTGTGAGGTTAGTAGGATCTCCATTGCTCTCCACTGTGGAACATCCTAGTTGAGAAGGCCAGGTTGGAAGAGGTTCTGGGAAGCGTTTTAAGGTGTCAGTATGCTGTTTGATCATTGTTGTAGCCTCCTGAACCTTATCTCTGAAGAGATTGTCTCCAGCATGGTATGTCAGTGAGTTTCTCCTGCACACTGAGCTGTAAGTCTGAGAGTCTCCGGATGTCAATACTCATTGAGAACGTTCTTGATGCTGTATTGAAAATATTATATGTCACTCAGACAATGTATTTCCACAGCCCTTCCCTTGTGCCACTAAGGAACAGTATTGCTCAACTTTCTATTGAGGGAGAAAATCAACTCCTCCAAGTTGCACATGATGTTCTGCAAGTGCATGCACTTGAAGAGGTGATAGGACAGTACGTGGAACGTTAACATAATGTTCTAAATAAACATTCTCCCAAAAGAGTCCAAGGTCCCAGCTTCCCTCCCCAGGGATGCCGAAGAATGAGATTTAATAATCTTGGCCCTTTTGTGAATGGATTCAATGATATGGAATGCTACAGCAGCTGAAGCATCTTGTATCTGGGAGCTTTTTGAATACTATACATAGCCTCGATTTTCCTGCTTATTGGAGAGAGGGGAGTCTCCCACATTCTCATCTGCAGCCTCTTAAGGATGTGGACAATGGGCACTGTCACTGCTTCCTTAGAAGAATAGAATACTGCAGGATATCCAATTCTTTGGCCCTGAGCTCTTCCTTCATCTCCAACAAAAATCAAATGGACTTAACTATTTCCTTAACAAAATTGTGGAAGCTAAGCTCCTCAGTCGGAGGGCTTGCGATACTCTTGAGGAGGAGTGGGATCCAAGGGAAGCTCTGGAGTCCTCTCCTCCAAGAATTATTCAGAATCAAATTCAAATTCACCGGAGTGCTCAGATTCCAATATAAGTAAGTACTCTAACAATGTCCGAGTCTCTGCCAGGGTTGACCTCTGTCTTGCAGAGGAGGCAGATTTCCTCTGGGAGCATAGATGAAATAATGGCTTCTGGTGCTACGGGGAGCAGTCAACACCCAATGCATTGGAAAGCGATATCGGCCATCCAGGAATCAGTGTCAAGGACCTTCAAGGTTTCAATGACTCCTTTCTCACAGGTTTTGAGGATGGGCTCAATGCGCCATCACACCATCATTGCTGTGGAAGCTGCAGCTTTGTGAAGGGTGAAAAACATCATCATCATCCTCTGTTCAAACCCTTTCATGAGCCACTCCTCGAGGGCTGCCATGGACTTACTACTACTACTACTGAACATTTGTATAGCCCTACAAGTCATACGCAGTGCTGCACAGACATGTAAGAGACAGTGCCTGCTCATCAGGGCTTACAATCTAGTCAAGACAGACAACACAGAAGGTCTAGGCAGAGATAAACAAGGGGGACAGAAAAAGAAAAAGGAGATCAGGTGAGTCAAGAACCAAAAGCAGCAGTGAAGAGGTGAGTTTTCAGCCTGGATGAGAAGGTGCCTGACGTATAGACACAAGTAGTTTGTTCCAGGTGTAAGGTGCAGCAAGATGAAAGGAGCGAAGTCTGGAGTTAGCAATAGAAGAGAAGGGCATAGATAGAAGCAGTTTGTTAGAAAAGCAGAGTTCCCGAGGGGGGTTGTAAGGAGAGATAAGAGAAGAAAGGTAGTGAGGAGCCGCAGAGTGAATGCATTTATAGGTCAGTAGGAGAAGTTTGAACTGGATGCGGAAACGGATAGGGAGCTAATGAAGTGACCTGAGAAGAGGACTGCAATAGATTTCACTGAAGTTTGCAGAATCTGATGGGGAATATCAGTTGGCTGGTCTTGGATTTTTGGAGGCTGATGCAGCCCCTCTGACAGTGAGGAGAATGAGAAGGCCTCATATCGGGATTGCTTTCAGGGTCAGGATTCTTACGAAACCTCTGTCCTCTTGACATCATGCTCCAATAGATCTTGATGCCAATGTACAGGTGCCTCTGTTCAATGCTCATCATTATATTTTTGAGGATGAGGATAACTCATTCCTCTTACCTAGGGTGGTATCAGTGGGTGTCCAATGCTAAGGAGACCTACTGGCATGCGGCCCAGAGTGATCTCCAAGGCCCCTTGATGTCTATGCACTGCCAGCATTCAATGAAACCAATGCTGCTGATGTTGAAGACTATGGATTGGTCTTTTCAGCACTAAAAATACATTTGCACTGTTTCTGTTGACCCTGGAGCAGCTCATGGTCAGGCCCCAAGAACTGCAGGCACCATCTGTGAGTGTCTGTAATACAGTAGACATGGTCCTGAGGCATGGGGTGCACTTTTTAAACTTGCTGGCCAGTTTTTGAGATTATGCAAAATGCAACGTGTGTCTTTGAGTCAATGCTGACTCCTGGCAACTTAGCATCTCCTGGGTGCCAGGTCTTTCTTCCGAGGTCATGGAGGGTTAAATGGCTTGCCCAAGGCCACAAGGAATGCTAGTGGGAATCAAACCCTGGTCTCTTGGTTACCAGGCCAGTGCTCTAACCATTAGGCTATTTCTGCACTCTTTTTGAGACATATCGCCCAGGTAAAAAGCTGCAGCAAAATCAAACAACTCGATTTTGATATCAGAGAAAAAAAATACCATGATTGGAATGCCTGAGGCCTAAATGAAGCCTATAGCAATGACACAAGAAAGGAAACCTTAAATTACCAAAAATGCTAAACTAAGAGAAATTAACAGGAATAAAACTGTGGCAACAAGAGTAGCAGGAAAGGACAACTTACAAAAAGCTGAAATGCTGAAGAAAACTAATTTTCCATGAAAGATGTAAGAGAAACCACAGGCCAACATGAAAAATGTCTGTGGGGCTCTGCAGAAAATGGAAGACTGAGGAGATGAAGCGCAGTGGTGACAGGTGGGAAGATGCACATGCGCAGATGAACCAATCTAAAAGCTGCTAGTTGAGAAAATTTCCCAAGTGGACTTGTGTTTGTAACATCACCCATATGTGAGCACTTATCCTACTTGTCCACGAAGAGAATTTAAATGGATAAGATATCTGTTTAACTTTATACCTGATATTTGTACAACACCACTTAAATGGATAGCATATGTATTTAGCTGCTTAATATCACTATTTAAATAGATAACCTCCATATTGTTAGCTCTGTGGAAGACTATGAAGCATTCTTTAAATCCTGACCACATCCTTCCAAACAGAGTTTCAGCTTTATTGCTTGTAAGCACCAGCACAAGTGGCCCATAATCGAAGGGAGAAGTCACCTGCTGAAGATCGAGTGCTGCGGTAGGAGATGTTTACTTCTCTGCTCCATCCAAGGAAGGACACTATTTCTAACTTTGCCATTGTCAAGCTGATCCAAGGAATGTTCCGACCCTGTCCTATCTCACTGATGTCACTGTAGGTCGCCATCAAAGGTGGCCCCCAATAGGGATGGGACACCTCCAAAAAACCAAATCTAAGAGGGTTGCTCGATGGGGAATTCTTTAGGGAGCAATGATGGTGACTGAGGCCCATATAAAGGTTTACTCTTCGAGAACTTTCAATGAGGTTGGGCGACCATTATCAGATGGGAGATTTTTTTGTTTGTAAGCAGCAATGTAGGGTGTGGTTTAGGTGTCAGGATGGTTTATGCTATTTATATTAGTATATTTTAGCTTTTGTATTTATTTAGGATTCTTATATAAGTTAGGTAAAAGGATGTATGCTTCAAGAAAATGGGCTGCCTCAATATGTGCCTGTATTTTATCAACTGTGAAGAGGAGGAAAATGGTGTGGAAGGGTAAGAAGGTAAAGGAGGGATTACATTTTTTTTTAATTTATAGTTTTATTTTGTTATGCAATAATGACAGGAACAAAATTTATGGTATATAGTACTCAACAAATCCAAAACAATGACCTTCCTGTACTTCTATCCAGGATAATATAATTTTTCCAGTTATCGCCCTCCCCCTCTCCCCTGATCTGACAATGTCATTACCTTGCCCCAAGTTAAGAGGGGGTGTTAGCAATGATACAACTTATACATACAAATACAATGCTAGGTCCGAAATTCTCCCCAGTAACCACTCCCCATCTCCCCTACCACCCCAATCCCCTACCCCTCACACCAATATCATCACTCATTCAGTCCCAATACCCTTCTATTTTTCATATATTTGCCAGAGTTCATAGAATCGACCTTCTTGGGCTTTTCACCTAGCTGTGGCTTTTGACATGGAGTACACCTCAATCATATCTGGCATTGTCCGGTTTCTCCAATACTTAGCCAGCGCCATCCTGGCAGCTACCACACACATCCTGGCCAGAGTCTGGACACACTTTTCCACCCCTTGCAGTGGCTTATGCAAGAGGTAAGACCCAGAGTCCAGTGTCCCCTACCCCCCTCCCATTTGCTCTATTAGGGCTGCCACCTTTTTCTAGTATTGACCTGCCTCAGGAGATTCCCATCACATGTGAAAGAAGCTGCCTACTCGACCACAGCCTCTCCAACACTTCCCATCTTTCCCCTCCCGCAGTCAGCTCAGGCGTTCTGGATCCCAGTACATGCGATACAGCACCTTATACCCATGCTTTGTAATGGAGATGGCTACTGAAAGTCAACTTGTGTGCTCAAATATTGTACCTCACTCCTGGTCCCCGAGCTTCTCACCCAAATCCTCCTCCCATTTCAACCACCAACTGGGCTCCACCTTTTGCTTTTGCAACAGTATTTTATATATAACTGACACCAGATCTTTAGACCCCTCCGAGGTACTATACACCCTCTCAAATTCCATGTTAGGGTCTGTCAGGTGGATTCGCCCCTGACCCTTCTGGCTGGACCGCACCCACACCTCACCATCCCTAGTTGACCCACGTGAGTCAGGTCTGCCGCTTTCCATTCCAGGTAGGCCTCACACATGTTCCCTGGTTTAAACCCCGGGTTCAATAAGATGGGGATGTTCCAGTAGATTTTTCGTTCCTCACTGAGTATCTCCCTGTACGTTTCCCAAAGCCCTAAGGTACACCGACAAAAGGGTTCCCCTACTCCCTCAGCTTCAACTTCCCCATAAGCCATATCAAATTCCCTAAGGGTGTGTCCCCCCAGCTCATGCTCTATGTACACCCATTGCTTACCCTCTGGGCCCTTACCCCACTCAATCAACCCACTTAGTATTGCACTGGCATAATATGAGCTCAACTCTGGGATGCGTAGGCTGCCCCTCCTAGGGTCCTGTGTCATAACAGCCCTCGCCACCCTCGAGGGACGCTTTCACCATATGAAATCGAAGATACAGCGCTGCTATGTCCTGAGTACTTCATCCGAGAGCACTATGGGTAGTGTTGTTGTTAAGTGCCATCGAATCTGTGTCGATTCATGGCGACCCTCTGAATAGTTAACCTAAACTATATTCGGTCTTCAGTCAGGCACTCATTGTTGATACAATGGCACCCATAGCTGCTGTTATTGTATCGATCCATCTCATTGCCGGCCTTCCTCTTTTGCACTGAACTTCTACATTGACAAGCATTATGTCTTTATCTAATGATTTCTCTCTTCACATGATGTGTCCAAAGTACGAAAGTCAAAGTCTTGTCATCTGAGCTTCTAAGGAAATCTTAGATTTGATCTCCTCTAGTACTGACTGATTTATTCTTCAGGCAGTCCATGATATACACAGCATTCGTCACCAGCACCATAATTCAAAGACATCAATTTTCTTCCTGTCTCTTTTAAACTGTCCAACTTTCGAAACCATATGTTTCTGAAAATACCGTGGCTTGGACAAGTCAAACCTTTGTATGGAGAGAGAGATATATCTCTGCTCTTGAGGATCATGTCTAGTTCCTTCATAGCCATTCTGCCAAGAGCAATGCGTACCCTGATTTCTTGAATGCTTGTCCTTTCTTTATTGATTATTGATCCAAGTAGGTTAAAGTTGCCAACTATTTCAATTTCTTCTCCATCAATGATGAACTTACTGATTTTGCCAATGGTCAAGATCTTTGTCTTCTTAACGTTAAGGTGCAGGCCCATTTTTAAGACTATGTTCCTTGATATTGAGAAGCAAATGTTTCAGATCATCTTCACTTTCAGCCAGTAATGTGATGGTATCAGCATAGTGAAAGATGTTGATGAGTCTTCCACCAATTTTCACACCTCTGTTGTCTCCATACAGTCCTGCTTCTCTGATGATTTGTTCTGCATATAAATTAAAGAGGTTGGGGGAAAGTATGCAGTCTTGTCATACATCTTTGCTGATTTTAAACTATTCTGTTTCTCCTAGTTCCATTCAAACTGTTGCTTCTTGATCAAGGTAAAGGCTGTTGAAGAGAACTATCAGGTGTTCTGGTATACCTATGCTTCTTATTGTGGCCTAGAGTTTCTCATTGTTTACACAGTCAAAAGCCTTGCTGTAGTCAATAAAATACATATAGATATCCTTTTGGTATTCTTTAGCCTTTTCAAGGATCCATCTCACATTCACAATGATGTCTCTCGTTCCTTGCCCTTTCCTGAACCCTGCTTGCACTTCAGGTAGTTCTCTTTCCAGGTATGGTTGTAGTCTCTGTTGAAACACAGAGGATCCCTTTACAGCAATAGGATAAAAACAAAATAAACGGTACCATCTAACTTCTGAACCATATAACGTCTCAACAAATAAGGGTGTCCTACATGGAGTGGTGGGTTTACCACTAAACCTGTTCTTGGTAAGGGGACAAAAAGACTGCATCGCATTAACAGCTTTAATGCATGGCTCCAGACCTGGTGCAGACAAGAAGGATTCAGATTTATTGGCAACTGGGACAACAGATGGACCAACAAGAGACTATACTGTGCTGATGGACTACATCTCTCTGCCGCAGGGAAAAGAATCCTAAGTGAAAAATTCAGGCAGTTTGTGGATATGCATTTAAACTAGGAAAAGGGGGTGACGGATGTGGAAGGTCAACATCTGCCTGCCACCCCCAGCAAAAGCAGAACATCAGAAACAGACACACTTTTAAACCACACAGCAAAAACATGTGGGAAGAAGTGGACAGAACAAAATCAATGAAAAATACACACAAGCCAGGAAAATGCTGGAAAGCAATGAGCACAAATGCTAGAAGCTTAGCCAACAAAATTCCAGACCTGGAAGCCCTAATGGTGGAAATGGATTTGGACATTGTGGCCATTACAGAAACATGGTTTAATGAATCACATGATTGGGATATAGCCATAGCTGTCTATAATCTATTCAGAAGAGACAGAGAAAATGGAAAAGGAGGAGGAGTAGCCTTGTATGTCAAAAGCAATATTAAAGCTACTGAAATGCAGGGGACATGGGGAAAAGAAGAAGAAGCGCTCTGGATTGCGTTGGAAAGAGGAGATGGCACTGTCATCCATATTGCTGTAGTCTACAGACCTCCAACTCAAATTGAAGAGAGAGACAATGAATTGATTATAGATATTGCCAAGATAGCAACAAAGGGGGAAGCGATCATATTGGGTGACTTTAATCTACCTGATGTGGATTGGGTTACTCCTTCTGCACATCTGGAAAGAAGCAAAAAAATTGTGGATGCTCTCCAAGATGCATTATTTAGCCAAATGGTGTTGGAACCAACCAGGGAAAGCTCAACGCTGGATGTAGTGCTCACCAACGATGATAGTGTGTCAAATGTCTGCGTGAGTGCCCCTGTGAGCAACAGTGAACATCACATGGTGTGGTTTGAGATAAAAGCCATGGTACAGGCCAATCATAGCAAGCTCAAAGTCCTAAACTTCAAATACACTGATTTCAATAAAATGGCAGAGTACTTAAAGGAGGAGATGACGGGGTGGAAGGAGATAAAGGAAGTGGAATTGCAATGGGCTAAACTAAAGGAGGCAATAAAAGGGGCAACAGATAAATATGTAAGAAAAGTAAATAAAAACAAGAGGAGAAGGAAACCTATTTGGTTTTCCAAAGAGGTGGCTGCTCAAATAAAGGCAAAAAACACAACTTTTGCAAAATTCAAAAGCTTGCAAACAGAAGAACACAGAAATGAATACAGGATCCAACTCAAAGAGTCTAAAAGAGTAACAAGGATAGCAAAATCAAAGGCAGAGGAAAAGATGGCTAAAGATGTTAAGGGTGGCAACAAAAATTTCTTCAGGTATATTCAGGAAAGGAAGAAGATCAGAGTTGGAATTGCAGGACTCAGAAGTGCTGGGAAAGGACTCATGGAAAGTGACACTGAAAAAGCGAAATTGCTAAACAAATACTTCTGCTCTGTTTTTACTAAAGAAGATCCTGGAGATGGACCAGCTGTGACTCCCAAATATAAAAATGGGAATGAAGTAGATACCACACCATTCACAGAAGATGAGGTGTTAGAACAACTTGCTAAACTGAAAGTGGACAAAGCCATTGGACCGGATGGGATACATCCCAGGATACTGAAAGAGCTCAGAGAGGTTCTTGCAGGACCGTTAAAGGATGTCTTCAACAGATCCTTGGAAACAGGAGAGGTTCCTCAGGACTGGAGAATGGCTGATGTCGTACCTCTACACAAAAGTGGTGACAGGGAAGAAGTGTCAAACTACAGGCCCGTGAGCCTTACCTCGGTGACGGGAAAAGTAATGGAGGCGCTCCTGAAAGAGCGAATAGTGAACTTTCTCAAAACCAACAGGATGCAAGATCCTAGGCAACATGGTTTTACCAAAGGACGGTCTTGCCAAACAAATCTGATTGAGTTCTTTGACTGGGTGACCAAGAAACTAGATCAGGGGCATGCGATGGATGTCATCTACCTGGATTTCAGCAAAGCCTTTGATACTGTTCCTCATAGGAGGCTTGTCAACAAACTCAGTAGCTTGGGGATAGGTCCCAAGATGGTAAACTGGATTAGAAATTGGTTGACTGACAGACGACAGAAGGTGATTGTACATGGAGCTCACTCGGATGAGAGGAAGGTGATTAGCGGGGTGCCCCAGGGTTCGGTCCTGGGCCCGGCACTGTTCAATGTATTTGTGAGTGATATTGCTGAAGGACTGAATGGAAGTCTGTCTTTTTGCAGATGACAGAAAAATTTGCAACAGAGTGGACTCCCCCGAGGGAGTGGTTAACATGAGGAAAGATCTACAAAAGCTGGAAGACTGGTCTAATGCTTGGCAACTACGATTTAATGCGAAAAAGTGCAGTGTCATGCACTTGGGTAGCAGAAATCCAAGGGAAATGTACGTGATAGGGGGCGAGAGGTTGGTATGCACGGTTCAGGAGAAAGACCTTGATGTGATTATCTCTGATGATCTCAAGGTGGCAAAACAGTGCGACAAGGTGGTGGCAAAAGCCAGGAAGATGTTGGGCTGCATACAAAGAGGGATTACCAGCAGAAAGGAAGAGGTACTTATGCCACTTTATAAGTCACTGGTGAGGCCTCACTTGGAATACTGTGTTCAGTTTTAGAGACCATATCTTGCAAAAGATGTAAAAAGACTGGAAACTGTTCAGAGGAAGGCGACCAAAATGATTTGGAGCCTGTGTCAGAAGCCTTATGAGAAGAGACTTGAAGACCTAAATATGTACACTTTGGAGGAGAGGAGGGACAGGGGAGATATGAGTCAGACCTTTAAATACTTAAAGAGAAATGATGAACAAACAAACCTCTTCCAAAGATGGGGAAGCTGTAAAACTAGAGGGCATAACATGAAGCTGCAAGGGGGTAAATTGAAAGGCAATGTCAGGAAATATTTTTTCACTGAAAGGGTGGTGGATGCTTGGAATGCCCTCCCGATGGAAGTGATGGGGGCAAACACAGTGACGGAATTCATAAAGGCATGGGCAGGGCCGGATTTACCTTGAGTGAGGCCCTATGCCAACAAAAATTGTGGGCCCCCAGAAAAGATAAAAACGAGCACGCCGGATCAGCTGCGCGCTGTTGGCCCTGACGTCATAATTAAACTGGGAATCCCAAAAGCCAAACTTGGAATGTACAACACTGTAGAAATAAAACTATACATTAATTTGCTCTTGTACTAAACAAAGCGCAGACGTTAATGATGCACATTTACCAGAGCTCAAAAACAAAAGATTTCAGAAAAACAAAACACCCCCACAAAACACAAAGCAATTGTGCATCATTTCTTTTTGTCGGAGTATGCCAACACAGTGCTGGGAATTCAGTCCAGGCACCACTGTGGCAATTCCTTTTATTAAAGATAAATATGTAGATTAAAAATTTCAAAATCCAAAAACTTAGCTTTGGTATAGTGCTGCCCCGCACCGCAAGGATATGCCAGCAAAACACAATGACGACGTGGCTCCACGTTTCGGGTGTGACATCAAATGTGAAAATGTTGAACACCCTGCTTCAGGCCCATCCAGAAGTGGTGCCTGGACTGAATTCCCGGCACTGTGTTGGCATACTCAGACAAAAAGAAATGATGCACAATTGCTTTGTGTTTTGTGGGGGTGTTTTGTTTTTCTGAAATCTTTTGTTTTTGGGGCATTTACCAGAGCTGACATATTCCAATTAATAAATTCAAAATAAAGAGATATTTTTCTACCTTTTGTGCATTTTTTTTCAGCTGCAATTGCTCCAGCCACTTTCTTCTGGTTTCTTCGTGTCAGCCCACCTCCAGTCTTAACCCCCCCCCAGCCCATTTCCAGTCCCAGTCCCAGCCCCCCCCCCCCCCCAATCGGCTCAAGTAAACTTTATTAAAACAAATAAAACGCTGGCTGCTGCCACTGCTGCCGCGGCAGCATGGACTGTCCCGCGGGGCCCCCTCTGCCCGGCTGAATCCCTCCCTCCGCGACGGCTGAGCCCCTCCGTGCCGGCTTTGAGAGGCGCGAAGGGAGAGTGTCTCCCTCGCGTCTCTGTTAAGCCCGCAGGGACAGATGGGAAATTTCCCATCAGCCCCTGCGGGCTTAACAGAGACGCGAGGGAGACACTCTCCCTTCGCGCCTCTCAAAGCCGGCACGGAGGGAGGGATTCAGCCGGGCAGAGGGGGCCCCGCGGGACAGTCCATGCTGCCGCGGCAGCAGAGGGAGCCCCGTGGGACAGTCCATGCTGCCGCGGCAGCAGCCAGCGGTTTTTTTAAAATTTAATTTTAAAAAAGCTAAGTTGTTCAATTTTTGTGGGCCCTTGCCAGCTGTGGGGCCCTACGCCACGGCGTAGTTGGCGTATAGGGAAATCCGGCCCTGGGCATGGGACAAACACAGAGGATCCCTTTACAGCAATAGGATAAAAACAAAATAAACGGTACCATCTAACTTCTGAACCATCTAACTTCTGAACCATATAACGTCTCAACAAATATATAACGTCTCAACAAATAAGGGTGTCCTACATGGAGTGGCGGGTTTACCCCTAAACAAAGACATGGGGAGGGGTGGCCTGCACAGAGCGACAGGTGCACCTACTCTTGCCATCTTGCTGGGCAGACTAGATGGACCATGCTGGTCTTTATCTGCCGTCATTTACTATGTTACTATGAATGATCTTGAGTAGAAGCTTGCTGGCCTGTGGGATCAGAGTGACTGTGCGATAATTTCCACAGTCAGTCAGATCACCTTTCTTCAGTATTGGTATAAACGCAGATCTTTTCCAGTCCATTGGCCATGAATTTGTCTTCCATATTTCCTGGCAGAGCCTTGTAAGTATGGTAATGCTGTAATACTTCAATGCGAATGCCATCAATGCCTGGTGTTTTGTTGTTTGATAAGACTTTCAATGCTGCTTCGCCGCCTTCTTTCATCACCAATGGTTCCTGATCATAAGGTACAAGTTGAAATGGCTATTGGTCCACTTGATCTTGGATAATACCAAAAACAAAAACAGGAGTTGCGGCAACACATTCATCTTCTTAATGGTGGCGGCCCTCCCCATCCAGAACAGGTGCATCTGGTCCCACCTATCCAGGTCACACCTAATGGCTACCCACAATTTTTCATGATTCAAGGAGAAAATATAGTTACTCACCTGTAACAGGTGATCTATGGGAACAGCAGGAATTTAGTCTTCACATATGGGGTATCGTCGGCACCGATGGAGCCCGCGTGGGAACGCTCCCCATCGTCCAATAGGAAAGCTTTTGGGAGCATCCCACACTGCCTGCGTACTGCCTTTCCGCTTTTCCCAACTGTCCCTCTCCAGTTGAGTTTATAGCTGAGACAAAAGAAAGAGGGAAAGAGAGAAAGAGAGAGAGATAGAGAGATACAACTCCTAGGGGAGGTGGGTGGGTTGTGAAGACTAAATTCCTGCTGTTCCCGGAGATCACCTGTTACAGGTGAGTAACTATGCTATCTCCAGGAACAAGTAGGAACATAGCCTTCACATATGGGGACTTCCTAGCTGCAGATGCCAGGGAGATGGCCCCAGAAAGTTGTGTGCCCTTCCACTTCCCCCCATGGATCTCTGGCATCCTACCAGGGATGGTGGGTAGGAATTGATTAAGTCTGGAACAGGTGTTGAAGAACAACATGACCAAACAAGGCATCCCGGCGGGAGTCCTTATCTAAACAGTAATGGGCTGTGAAGGTATGTACTGAAGCCCAAGTAGCTGCTCGATAGATGTCGTCAATAGACACATAGTGAAGATGAGCCATTGAGGCTGCCATGGCTCTCACATTGTGAGCTGTGACATGGCCTTCAAGAGGAAGTTTCTTACTCTCATAGGCAAAAGAAATACACTGTGCAATCCAGCTGGACAGCATCAGAGACTGGAAGTCCCAAATGACTAGGATTAAAAGCAACAAAAAGTTGAGAGGATTTTCTATGTTGCTGTGTCCTTTGCAAGTAAAAGGCCAAAGCTCTTTTACAGTCCAAAGTATGAAGGTTCCTTTCTGCATTTGAGGCGTGAGGCCTTGGAAAGAATACAGGAAGGTAAACCGCTTGGTTTAAATGAAAGGGCGAAACCACCTTTGGCATAAAGTGTGGATGAGTCCTAAGGACTACCTTATCATGATGGAACCTTGTATAAGGAGGATCAGCCACCAACGCTTGCAATTCACTGATGCGACATGCTGATGTGATTGCAATGAGAAAGATAACCTTCTAGGAAAGGAATTTCAAAGGTGTAGTGGCTAATGGTTCAAAGGGTGGTTTCATGAGCTGCCCAAGTACCAGATTTAAGTCCCATGCCACTGGTGGTAGCTTAATGGGAGGCTTTGTTAAAAGAAGGCCTCTCGTAAATCTTGCTATGAGAGGAAATAGGTTGTCCATTTAGAGGCTTTAAAGAAACTGCAATAGCACTCAAATGGACTCTCACTGAATTGGTCTTAAGCCCTGCATTTGACAAATGAAGGAGGTACTCCAATAATGATTCCAGAGGTATCACAAGAGGGTTAAGACCCTTCTGCGAGCACCATATGGTAAACCTTATCCACTTAAATGCATAAGAGCGTCTTGTGGAAGGTTTCCTGGAAGCATGAAGGATATCCCTTACCTGCTGGGAAAGGTTAAGACCGTGAAGTTCTAGGCTTTCAGCAACCAGGCCCTGAGATGCAGAGACTGGGGATTGGGATGCCACAGCATCCCGTCCTCTTGAGAAGAAGATCTGGAGCAGATCCTAACTCCAGAGGCGGAGCTTGAGAGAGATGTAGGAGCAGAGAGTACCACGGTTGCCATGGCCAACGTGGAGCTATGAGGATCATATGACCTCTGTCTCTCTGAAGCTTGAACAGGTTTTGGGGATTAGGGGAATGGGTGGAAAGGCAAACAGGAAGTCCTGACCCCAATGAATGAGGAAAGCATCCCTGGCCTGACAACCTCGAGCTGGAATTCTGGAGCAGAACCGGGGAAGTTTGGCATTCAGCAGACTTGCAAATTGGTCTATGTCCGGGGTTCCTCAAATTTGAAAAGTTTTGGCCACGTGGTCTGCATGGAGAAACCATTCGTGTGGAAGCAGAACTCAACTGAGTTTGTCTGCCCAAGAGTTTTGAATGCCTGGAAGATACACCGCAAGGAGATGAATCTGATGCTGTCTGGTGAGGGCCCATAGTCGCAAAGCTTCGTTGCACAGCGACAGAGAGCCTGTTCCGCCCTGCTTGTTCACATAGAACATGGCTACCTGATTGTCCATTTGAACTAGGACTGTCTTGTAGCTGAGCTGGGTGTGAAATACTCGAAGAGCAAGGAAGATTGCTCTGAGCTCCAGGAGGCTGATATGGAGATAGGCCTCCTGTGGAGTCCAGGTACCCTGGGTAGAGAGGCCATGCAGGTGGGGCTCCCCAGCCCACCTGCGAAGCATCTGTTGTTAGAGTGGCTTGGGGTGGGGGTTTCTGAAAAGGAGACCCCCACCAGAATTGTTTTTGGGTGACTGCCACCATTGGAGGGACAAAATAAGGCGATCTGAATTTGCTATTTTGTCTGACAGGCAACCTGAGGCCTGAGTCCACTGAGTGGATAAGGTCCACTGGGCTGCCCTCATATGGAGGCGAGCATAAGGAACCACATGCACGGTGGATGTCATGTGGCCTAGCAACTGTAGCATTTCCCGAGCAGTGAGGTGAGGTTTTAGCATTGCTTGGGAAGCTAGCTGCACAATGCAAAGGCAGCGGGGCTGTGGAAGGAAGGCCCTTGTCTGTCTGGTATCCAGAAGAGTTCCTATAAACTCTAGGAATTGAGTGGGAGCAAGGTTGGACTTTGGGAAGTTTATGACAAGTCCCAAATACTGAAGGATGCGCATTGTGCGAGACAGAGCCATCCTGGCCTCTGGCTCTGAAGGGGCTCAAATGAGCCAGTCGTCTAAGTAAGGGAAGACGAATATTTCCAGGGTGCGGAGAAATGCTGCTACCATAGCCATGCATTTTGTGAACACCCTTGGTGCAGAAGCCAGGCCAAAAGGAAGAACCCTGAACTTTCGGTGAGTTGGATGGCTGAGAACATGAGTGTACGCATCCTTGAGATCTAGAGAACAAAGCCAATCCTGACTCTGAAGGTATGGCAGCAGAGTTCCTAGAGAAATCATTTTGAACTTCTCTCTGAACAGGAATTTGTTCAATTCTCTGAGGTCTAGAATGGGTCTGTGTCCTCCTGTTTTCTTTGGAATAAGGAAATAGGGGGAGTAAAACCCTCTACCCTGTTGGGGAATGGGCACCTCTTTTATTGCCCCTTGAGCAAAGAGAATAGTGACTTCTTGACCTAACCGGTCGTTGAGAGATGTCTGAGAATTGAACTGTCTTACTATTGTAGGAGGGGGCATGCTGAGGAAATGAAGCTTGTACCCCTCTCTTACAATAGACAGAGTCCAATTTTCTGCTGTTATCTGACCCCATCTGGGGGCAAAATGACATAACCTTCCTGGAATGGTGGAGGGTTCCGGGCCGTTTAGGGCCAGGAAGGCAAAGTTCTCTAGACAGGAGTCAAAGGCCCTGTGGAGGCTGAATTGCCGAGCTGGTTGAGGCTGAGCTGGTTGAGGCTTAGCTGCTTTTGGCTTCCTTTGTTGCCTAGGTTGTTGCCGCTGTCCCTTTTGGGCAGACTGACCTGAACGATGTCCCAGCTGGGTATAGGCGGGATAAAACCTTTTCTTCTTGCTGAAGAATGGTTTCTTAGAGGATCTTTTCCTTGCAGGATCAGCTGTAGATTTGGACAATCTATCTCATTAGCTTTTTCCTGCCAATTCTTGCCAAAGAGATTCTCTCCTGTGCAAGGTATATTCCCCAGTTTGTCCTGTACCTAGATTTCCAAGTCAGATGCCTGGAGCCAGGCAATCCTACGTGCACCTATGGCAATAGCAGAGGTTCTGCTTATGCATTCAAAGCAGTCAAAGGCTGCACAATTCACAAACTTGGAAACATCCTGAGCATGTTTAACAAGAGCAAGATAATCTTGCCTTTTATCATCAGGAAGGAGAGGGCTCATAAGCTCTAAGTCTCCTGTGACTTACTTAAGGAACATTCCCATAGACAAGATATAGGAACTGATCCTAGCAGAAAGCATGGAAGCCTGGAAGGATCGACGTCCAAAGGCATCAAGAGTCCTACACTCACGTCCTGGAGGATTAGATGCAAGCCTTTTTGCACTCTTTATCCGTCTCATGGCTGATTCCACCACCATGAAATGGTGTGGTAATTGAGTCTTCTGAAACCCAGGACAAGGAGGAACTTGATACATGGTGTCGAATCTTAGAGAATGAGGAGATGTGGTCAGAGGAGTTTCCCACATCCTTAACATAAGATCATGCAAGATCTCATGAATAGGTAAGGTAGCTGCCTCCTTGGGAGCTTTAGGGTATTGTAGGATTTCTAATTCCTTTGCCCTAGGCTCTTTTTCAGAAGCCACTGTGATGGAAAGACCTCGGGCCACATCTCGGATAAAATCCTGAAAGGACATATCCTCTGGTGGAGACATCCTACGCTGAGGAGAAGAGGAATCCTCGGGAAGAAGTACTCTGGTATCGGCAGAGCTTCCAGAGTCTTCAGACTCATCCGAGGATTCGAAGTATTTTATTTATTTTATTTATTTAACTATTTCTTTTATACCGCCCCTTCCAGAGATCAAGGGCGGTTTACATATAACAGATTAACAGTCTTGTACACAATTTGTATACATTTTACATAGAACAGTAGAAATCAACTATTTACATTGAACAGTAAATATAAACTTTGTAGGTATTGTAACAAAAACAACTTGAAGGTATTAAAGCAAAATCTTTGTAGGTATTAAAGCAAACATATCAAACTTTGTACAAAAGTATATTTACATCGTGTAGTGTGTGTGGTGTATGGGGTAGAAATTGGCGTAGGTGCTGGAATTTAGTTCCTTTTATTTTTGTCATCTTTGGGGCGTGTGTGGGGGGGACAGGCTTGTGGTTACATTGTTGGGGTTAAGGGAGTTTGTGCATGGGTGCCCACATTTGTAGTAGAGCTGGCTTTGGGGGAGTAGGGGATTTCGAAGTGTTCAGTGAACAGGTAGGTCTTTAATTCTTTTCTGAATTGGATGAGGTCTCTTATGGTGCGAAGTTCAATAGGGAGGTCGTTCCAGAGTGTAGGAGTAGTGAATGAGAATGCTCTAGAGCTAGTGGTATTCTTGGTTTTACAGATGGCTTTAGGTATGATGAGGGAGTGGGCTGCGTTTTGTCTGAGGGTCCTTGTCGATGTTGGAGATTGCAGTAATGTGGTTAAGTGTGAGGGGGCTATGTCGTTTATGAGTTTATAGGTTGTTAGGATAATTTTGTATTTGATTCGGCTGTTTATAGGAAGCCAGTGGAGTTCCAGCAGTATTGGGGTTACGTGGTCTGTTAGGCGGGCTTTAGCAATTACTTTTGCACAGATGTTTTGTGCTCTTTGTAGAAGGTATGTGCTTTTTTGAGGGAGGCCTATTAGGAGACTATTGCAATAGTCGAAGTGAGGGGTGATCAGTGTACTTACTACGGATCTAAAGTCTTGTGTTTCAAGGAGTGGCCTTAGGTGCTGAATAGTTTTGAGTTTGTAGAAAATGGTTTTTACTGTTTGTTTTATGTGTGGCAGCATGGATAGGGTGTGGTCTATTATTACCCCTAAGTATTTTACCTGTTTTCTGACAGGTATTGAAGTTTTGTTGATTGTGATTGTTTCCGGGTAAGTGTTCTCAGTCATAGAAGATCTTGTTACAAACATTGCCTCAGTTTTTTTGAGATTTATGCTGAGGTAGTTCGTTTCCATCCAGGAGGAGGTCTCGGCCATGCATTTGGATAGAGAGTCATATGTATGGTTTTTAGTGGTTATGGGGATAGCTAGCATGATGTCATCAGCATATATAAAATGGTTAATCCTGTGTTTTTTAAATATGTTTGTTATCGGTTGCAGATACAAGTTAAATAGGAGGGCTGAAAGGGCTGATCCTTGGGGTATTCCTTGTCCTTGGGGGAATGTTTCTGATGTTTGTTGATCAATTTGGACGCGTATTAATCTATGTGAGAAGTATCTCCGATCCGGGTGATCATGCAAGGCACGGTACCGGTACCGATTGAAGTCGGCATCTGAGTGGTCCGGTACCCACTTATCGATGCCGGATAGAGATGCAGGACTCGGTCCCGGTAGAATACCTGCTGATGTCGATGCAGTTGGTGCCGGTACTGAAGTCGGTGCCGGCATCGGTTGAATTGTCTGAAGCGGTTTCAGGGGCATCGAGGCCGTGAGAAGAGCCTCCAGACTGCGTTCAATAGCCAAGAATCTCTGGTCTATCGACGCTGCCGATGCTTGGGTATCGGTGCCGGATAAAGCGTCCGGAACCCCAGAGCATGGCACCAGTAGTTCTGGCGAGGTTGAAGCCTTGAGAACATCCTGGAGCCCCGTTAGTGCTTTGGAAGCCGAAGCCTCCCGCCGGGGCAATTTTGCCGGTGAAAGTCCCTCAAGGGCAATGCCAGAGGCATCTCGATATTTAGAAGGAGATCTACCCTTTGAGAACCGGCTAGATTTATGTTTAGTTACCTGAGAGCCATGGGAGGAATATGAAGCCCTGGAAGACGTCGATGCCACGGAGGCTGCATCGGAGGGAAAAAGGGTGCTAAGCTTAGCAGCTCTGTTTCGCCGGCCCCTTTTTGACATCATCCCACAGACAACACACTCTGAAATAGAGTGGTCAGGACCTAAACATTTGAGGCACCACTCATGGGTGTCGGTGACGGAGATGGTACCACCACACTTAGAACACTTTTTAAAACCCGAAGCGGGTTTTTCCATTCTGAGGGAAAATGTTTGGCCTAGTGCCCAAAATGGCGCATGGCACTCCGAGAAGAAAATTACTGGAAAAAGACTCCAAAAAAGAAGTTGTTTTTTTTTTCTCGAAAAAAAGAAAAGAACCGGTGGTACCGGTATAGCGTCGAGGGAAGGCAGACGCGACCACAAAAAAAGAAGAATAAGAAGGGAATTTTTCTGCGGTGACCTGTCGGCTCCGTGGAAAACGAAGAACTGGAGAGGGATGGTTGGAAAGGCGGGAAGGCAGCACGCAGGCGCTGTGGGATGCTCCCAAAAGCTTTCCTATTGGACGCTGGGGAGTGTTCCCGTGCGGGCTCCGTCGGTGCCGACAATACCCCATATGTGAAGACTACATTCCTACTTGTTCCTGGAGATGATCTCTTCCCATCAAGTGCCCATCCTTACACTTAAATAAATCCTTTTTGGCCCCTAACTGGAAGGTTGCTGCAGTAGGTGAGAGCTGCTATCCCACTTTTGCTGAAAGGGTATGTCTGGTGGAGGCCCTAGTCTGAGGAGATGGGGAAACAAAAGTAAGTGAAGCCGAGGGATGCGCTGCTTGGTGCACCCTCCAAGGCTGCTATTTTGCTTAAGTCCTGACCTATATATCTCTCTTGGCTACTATATATCCCTCTATATTTCCTACCTGCATATGGATAGATGACTAGGCAGATGCAGAGAAACAGATACAGAAAAGATGGGAAGGCAAATGAGGAGATAGACAGAACAGGTGGACACACAAATACTGAGGCAACGAGAGCAAAGAGAGAACAGAGAGAAAGGACTAGAGAACAGATTGAAGAGTAAAAAAGTGGTAGTAAAAGCAAAAGGATGGTGGAAGGAGGAATAGGGCAAAGTATGAAGAGGAGCACTAACTAACCACTATCTCGCAAGTTAATCTCGAGAACCAACTGATAATCTCTGCAGTAGGTCATTGTTAGCAGGTGTAAATGCATGCGCCCATATTTGTGACACAGGTATGAACTTACATTAAATAATACTTAGTCTGCGTCTACTTATGTGACACCCCCGTGTATACTCATAGTATGCTCCTTTTCTAGGCACATATATCGATGTGGCATGTCCTATATATGCATATTACCCCCTTTATAAAACTATTCTGTATGCATACTTCCCAATACACCTGTGTATATGCCATTTTTATACTTGCATTTGGTAACTGTCTTTTATAAAATTACCCCATTATTTAAGTGAATCCATCCCCTAGTGGGTAGGGAGTAGGATTGAATAGGGTATTAGAGGGACGTTTTTCCTAAATTTCTTGTAATGGTTTTAATATGAATTCTATTTCATATTTAGTATAATTGTATTTATTATATTTTAGTTGAATGGCTTATAGCATCTATATGATGGGATACAAGTCCAAACAGCATTATAAAAAAGAACAGAAATCTATAGGCCTGATATTCAATGGCAGCAGCTGTCAGATGAAGTATAGCTCTTACACTAGTGCTTTATGTTATTCATATGCACAGTTTCCATATACAGTAGGATCCTGGGCTAAGAATTTGTAACTTAAAAGCACAGGACTCATAACATCTGAACAAGTCTATATCGAATAAAAGCAAAAACCAAAAGCTATTGTTAATAAGAAAAAGGCTGGCTGCTGAGTCTTTGAAGCTCTGAACCAAAAAGAATGCAACCTATGAGTTTCATTATAAAAGCAATTATCTTAATCATGCAGAAGTGGCTCTTAAATTAAACTGATTTCAGAACAGCTGTTGGATTGCACACTGTTTTGTTTGTGTTTGTGTTTGTGTTTCTAATGATTTGTTTTAATAGAAATAATGCCACTATAAAGAAAAATTGTGGCGGGATATGTGTCTGCTTCGTCAATAATATTTATTTCCCATAAATGTCACACCTTTGTGTTAGCACTATAAACAAGGTATTCAAACATATAATTCTTAAATGTGTAGTTATAAAATACTATTTACCTGGGTATATTTAGATCTTTAAGCCTGCAATCAAACAGATGACTTATAAGCTCTAAATTTTCTTGTTCAAGTTTATGAACAGCAACTTCCAGGTCATATACATCCTTTCTATAATTGTCAACCTATCAAGAGGAAAAATTGTTAAAAATTTCTATTTCATGGCTTGTTCTTTCAGCTCTTATGCTTAACAGTTATTTATTTCTTACAAATAAGTTTGTAACTGTTGAAAATGAAACCCAGAAAAAAATGTCTGTAGTTTCTACAAATCATTACTTTTGAAACACAGAAACAGAGAAAATGATGATAGGTAAAGACCATATGGCCTATTCAGTCTGCCCTTCTATACCAAATACTAAGCTCTATAATCATTTCTTCTCCATGAGAGATCCTCTGTACTTGTCCCATTTTTCTCGAATTTAGTTGCCATCCTCACTTCTCCCACCTCCACTGGGAGGCTGTTCCATGCATTCACCACCCTTTCCATAAAGAAATACTTCCTTCTATTACCCCTGAGGTCATCATCCTCAACCTATGATCCCTCCTTTCAGAGCTTCCTTTCAAATGAAAGAGGCACATCTTCTGTAGGTATGTATTTAAATGTCTCTATCATATCGCCTCTCTCTCTCACTTCTTCCAAAGTGTACATATTTAAATCTGTAAGTCTGTCCCCTTACACTTTATAATGAAGACCACGTATCATAAAAATATAAGATATATCTATACTGGGTCAGACCAAGGTCCATCAAGCCCAGTATCCTGTTTCCAACAGTGGCCAATCTAGGTCACAAGTACCTAACAGTTTTCCCAAAAGAGACAGGTTCCACAATGCTTGTATTGGGGCAAGCAGTGGATATGCCAGATCCCTTTTAATAATGGTTTATTGACCTTTCCTCCAGGAATTTGTCCAAACCTTTTATAAACCCAGTTACACTAACAGCTTTTATTACATCCTCCGGTAACGAATTCCAGAGTTTGATTATACCTTGAGTGAAAAAATATTTTCTCTTATTAGTCTTAAATAGGTTATCCTGTAGCTTCATTGCATGTACCCTAGTCCTTCTATATTTTGCTGGCATAAACAGTCAATCTATGTTTACCCATTCCACTCCATTCATTAATTTATAGACCTCTATCAAATCTCCCCTCAGCTGTCTCTTTTCCAGGATGAAGAGCCCTAACCTTTTTAGCCTCTCTTCATAGGGGTATCTACGATGATGCCTAAATCTTTTTATCCTAAATTGAGTGGAGGAGTAATCTAATGGTTAGATGGCTTGGGAACCAAGGGACAAGGGTATGATTCCCACTAGCACTCCTTATGGCCTTGGGCAAGTCACTTAACCCTCCACTGCCTCAGAAAAAAATCCAAGTTATCAATGTCCCAGTTTAATGTACATTACCAAGTTTAAGTTACAATGGTATAAAAAAAACCTGTTAAATATATGCGTGATCCTATATTTTTCAGCATTATATCTTAACTGCCATATTCTAGAACATTCCTCAAGCTTCGCTAGATTCCTCCTAATGTTTTTCACACTTCCAGGGAGTCTAACATAACATTGGAGGTATATTTCATATTTTTTGAGTGAAGCTCCTGAATACATAGCATCACATACATGTTAGTATGACTGTGGCTGGGAAATGTTCCCTCATAGGAGTGTAGGCAATTGGTAAAGATGCTCAAGGGCTAGTTGGTTTAAGCATTTGAAGAGAAACCAAGGTGTTTTGAATTTTATCCTACTCTCAAAAAGAAGCCAGTAAAATTCCTACACAACTGGCTTAACATGGTTGGTGGATTTCATCCCTATCGCTAGGATGTTCTATAAAAGTTGTAGCTACTGGAGACTGTATTGTGAGCAGGGCCGGCCCATCCATTGAGCGAGAATGTTTTTTGCACAGGGGCCCGCGTTTCAGGGAGCCCCGTGCAAAGAACATTCCGCTTTTAAAGTAAATTAAAAAAAAAAAAAAAAGCTGGCTGCTGCCGCTGCGTCCCGCGGGCCCCCCCCCCTGCCCGGCAGAGCACTCCCTCCCTCCCTGCCTGCTTGCTTGCCTCAGTCCCTCTCCGCTTCGGCTTTCAGATTCAGAGCCGCGAAGGGATAGCTTCTCCCTCGCGAGTCTGTTAAGCCCACCGGGGCAGATGGGAAATTTCCCATAAGCCCCAGCGGGCTTAACAGAGCCGTGAGGGAGAAACTCTCCCTTCGCGGCTCTAAGCTGAAGCAGAGAGGGATTGAGGCAAGCAAGCAGGCAGGGAGGGAGGGAGTGCTCTGCCGGGCAGGGGGGGCCTGCGGGACACTCAATTCTGCCGCTGCTGCGGCGGCGGTGGCAGCAGCCAGCTTTTTTTTTTAAGTTTTAATTTTCCCTGGGCTGATGGGAGGGAGGAGGGTTAGGACTGGTAATGGGCTGGAGGGGGGTTTTGGACTTGAGGTGGGCTGATGGGGTTAGGACTGGTAATGTTCTGTGGGCTGATGGAGGGGTTAGGACTGGTAATGTGCTGTGGTCTGATGGGGGAGGGGGTTAGGACTGGTAATGGGCTATGAGGGGGCTAGGACTGGAAATGGGCTGATGGGGGGGTTAGGACTTGAGGTGGACTTATGGGGCTAGGTCTTGTAATGTGCTTTGGGCTGATGGGGGGGTTAGGACTGGTAATGTGCTGTGGGCTGATGGGGGGTTTAGGACTGGTAATGGGATATGAGGGGCAAGGAAATGAAATTGGCATAAGTGGTGGTTATGACTTGAAGTGTGCTGATGTGGTTAGGACTGGTAATGTGCTGTGTGCTGATGGGGGGGGTAGGACTCATAATGGGTTAGAGGGTTGCTAGGACTGGAAATAGGCTGAGTGGAAGGGGAGGCTTGAACTGTAAATAGCTGATGGGGATGGGGGCTTGGAATGGAAATGGGCTGAGTGGAAGGGGGCCTTGAACTGCAAATAGCTGATAGGAGGGGGGCTTGGAATGGAAATGGGCTGAGTGGAAGGGGCCATGAAATGCAAATTGCTGATGGTGAGGGGGGCTTGGAATGGAAATGGGCTGAGTGGAAGAGGGGCTAGAATTGCAAATAGCTGATGGGATGGGGGCTTGGAATGGAAATGGGCTGAGTGGAAGGGGGGTTTGAACTGCAAATAGCTGATAGGAGGGGGGCTTGGACTGGAAATGGGCTGAGTGGGGGGAGCTAGGACAGGAAATGGGCTGATGGAGGGGCTAGGATAGGACTGAAAATGGGCTTTTGGGGGAAGCTAAGATTGGAAATGGGCTGTGGTGGGGGCTTGGATTGAAATGGACTCATGGGGGGGCTAGAACTGAAAGTAAGCTCATAGGGGTCTTGGATTGAAAAGGGCTGCGTGGAGGGGAGCTAGGATTTGACATGGGCTGATGATGGGGCTAGAAAAGGACTAGAAATGGGCTGATGGGGCGTTGGGATTGGAAATGAGCTGATGGAGGGACTCGGATAGGACTGGAAATGGACAGGGGAGCTAGGACTGGAAATAGGCTGATGCGGGGACTAGAAGGGAGCTGATGCTGGATGGGGCTGGAACTAGAAGGGAGCTGATTTTGGAGGAGGATTAGAATGGGATGGGGATGGGGCTGGGAGAGTGAAATTGAGAGGGGAAAAAATATTTTGTGTGGAAGAAAAATCTACAATTGGCCAGGTATTGGAAGAGTATGTGGGGATTGAGGATGGAGGGGTAAAATTTGAGTGGATGAAATAGGAATGAGGAAAGAGCAAATGGAGAAAGATTAGTATGTTAAAGCAGATGTAGAGAGAGAATGAAAAAAAAAACTAGAAGAGAGAAGAAAGGACAAATGGACCGCAGATGATGGAGAGTTAGCAGAAGACACGAAGAAACCAGAAGAAAGTGGCTGGAGCAATTGCAACTGAAAAAAAATGCACAAAAGGTAGAAAGATATCTCTTTATTTTTAATTTATTAACTGAAATATGTTAGCTCTAGGAAATGTGCATCATTAACGTCTGCGCTTTGTTTAGTAGAAGAGGAAATTAATTTATAGTTTTATTTCTACAGTAGTGTTGTACATTCCAAGTTTGGCTTTTGGGGTTCCCGGTTTAATTATTGTCTTCCTGTTTCTAAATTGTGATTCCTTGTTTGGTGATGGTCTATGTTCTGCATGTGTAACTGAGCTGAGGTATTCTGTTTATGTAGTTGCTATTTGACATTGCCCTTGTTCTCTTTCCCCAGTAGGTCATGTATTGTTATTCTCTGAAATGTATTGGTTTAATATTTGCAGTGTTGCCTTTTGATAGGTAGGGTCTGGTGCTTTCTGAGTCCTGGTAGTGCTGTTACGATACGGTGGCTTTGCTATGGGTTCTAAATGGGCAGTGTTTGTAGTAGTTCCTAATGTGCCTTGCGGTTGGCATTGGATTATAGTAATGTAGAAATCTTTTAGTCTTTCTTTATCCATACACTCATTAAGAGGCATGGTTTACTAAAAGTTAGTATATGGTAACATTATGCAAATATTTATGCAAATTAGGCCCCTTATGCAAATTAGGCCCCGCACCCCCCTTGGGCTGCCCCTGATTGTGAGATGCTGTGAAATAACTGACAGAAAGAAAAAAAACCTCCAAATTTGTAATGACACACTATAAATCAAAAGACTAAAGTCAAACCATAATACCCGTGAGTCCGTTTATAGAAAAAACAAGTTTTCACCATTAATGTTTTTCTGTCGGGATCCACCGACCTGAGACAGGGAGAGGAAAAGCTCCCCTCTCTGCGTCGGTAGAAGTCTTTTATTTGTTTTCAAAACAGTAAGCAGTAGTGAAAAACACTTATCTGGAAAAGTGGACCAAATCCTTTCAGCAAAAGGGCGTCAAGGTTTCTGACAACGACATGCATGTTTCAAGCCCAAAAAGAGCCCTGTATCAAGCGAATTCAGCAAACTTTTTGTGAAATAACTGACAGCAGTAGTCTAAATGATTTCCGATTAGTGAACATATTATGGTAGAAAAATCATATCTTGAAAGTAATTGTGCAGTTGATGGACTTGGTGCAAAGGTATGAAAGGAGTCTTCATCACAGCAGAGAGGTGGGTTTCCATCATGAGGAAATGGTCGAGTTGCGCCGCAGACTGCATACTCAGTTTCTGAATGGAGGGGGATCCCTTATAAGAAGAGTAAAGTTGATAAACATCATTCTTGTTGGTTTAATCAGAGGATTACAGACTTGGATGGATGATGCTTGAGTTTGTTTATGAGAAGCCATAGGACCACTAATAAAGCACAGCTGTTGAGATTTATTTATTTATTTTAGTTTCTTATATACCGCACTATTTAGTATCAGCGCGGTTTACATGGAACAACGAACCATAATGAACAAACGTTAGGTTTTACAGAGAACAGGGTAATACAACTTGGATAACTTAGGGGAAACATGCATAGCAACTATTTACATATGTAACAGAAAGCTTTGAATAATGGATTATGAACCTACGGAAAGATATTAAGAATAGGGACTAATATACAAAGGTTTCTAGAGGAAGAGGTGTGGCTATGGTGGAGTATGGTTGATCTGGTAATGTTGAATAAATAAGTAGTGTTTTAGTGCCTTCCTGAATTGTGTGAGATCGGTAATGGCTCGGATTCCTGGTGGTAATGCGTTCCAACGCTTGGGAGCATAGCAACTGAACGCCCTGTTTGACATTGTTAGTGTGCATTTTGTTGATGCACTTGGGATAATTAGAGTGTTTGTTGATGTGGATCTTCTGGATCTGTTAGGCGGAGTGGGTTGAACTAGATTAACTAATGATGAAGCGGATTGCTTTAAAGTATCAGAGTCTTGAATAGTATTCTTCCGTTGTTGGGAGCCAGTGGAGCTGAATTAAGATGGGCGTGATGTGGTCATATCTCGATGCTCCAGATAGAACTCTAGCAGCGGCGTTCATGGCAAGTTGTAGAGGATTCAAGGTAGACTGTGGGAGACCTTGGAGAATGGCATTGGCGAAATCAAAGTAGGGTAGGATAAGAGCTTGGTATACAGTCCGGAAATCACTTGGGTCCAATAAGGATCGGAGGTGTTTGAGTGTCCGAATCTTGAAATATACGGCTCTGACAATGTGGGATATGTGTAGCTTCATGTCCAAGTGTTGATCTAGTGTGACTCCTAAGTATTGAATTGTAGATTTCGTTTGGAGTTCAGCTTCTCTCACTTTTATATGAGGTGGTGGGGTGAAATTCTGATTTTTTGTGATGAAGAGTACCTCCGTTTTCTTATGTTGAATACGGAGGTTTTGAGATAGAAACCATTCTGATACTGCATCAAAACATTCAATGAGAGGTGAGAGGTCCATTTGCTTTGTGGAGAATGGCATGTAGAGAAGGATGTCATCGGCGTATATCTGACATTGAACATTGAAAGATCTGATGATGTTACAGACAGGTTGTACGTAAATGTTAAACATGAGAGATGATAATGATGAGCCTTGTGGAACGCCCTGATCTTGGTGGAAGGGCTCTGATTTTGTTGATCTTGATCTTACCTGCTGCCACCTTCCTTCAAGGTATGATCTGCACCAATCAAGGGCGAGGCTGTTAATGCCTTTTTCTTTTAGGCGTTCTATGAGCAGGCCCTGGTGTACCGAGTCGAAGGCTGCAGCTATGTCTATGAAGATAAGTACACAACCTTGGTGGATGCTGTCAACACAAGTGATGATATTATTGAGAAGGGAGATAAGAAGGGTTTCCATGCCATGGAACTCCCTGAAGCCATGTTGATGGGGGTCTAGTGGGGATGCAGTGTCGATGTGGTCTTGTATTTGTCGTTGTGCTTCCTTTTCAAATATCTTAGCTAGAAATGGTATGCTAGCTATGGGTCTGTATGATTCCACTTTACTGGGGTCAAGCTTGGTTTTTTTTAGAAGAGGTCTAATTGAAGTTTGTTTGAGTGCTGAGGGGAAGGATCCCGTTGTGAACGATAGTCTTATCATTCTTGTGATTAATGGACTGATGTCACTGCGTATATTCTTTATCCAGTAAGCTGGACAAGGGTCAGTATGAGCAGTGGTGGTGTTGATGGCCGCAATGGTATCTTCCACATGTTTCTTGGGTGGTGTGGAGAACATTGAGAGGTAGTTTAGGCAGGTGGTGTCTTTTGGCTTGAAGGCAGCGATTTTGTTTGTTTGTAATAGTTTTGATTGTAGATGGTCCGCGAAGGCTTGTGGGTGGATCTCCTCAGGAGGACATGGTGATGGTTCCTTCGATAGGGATTTGACTAAGTTGAAAAGATCCCGTGGTTTATTTAGGGATCTTTTGAGTGTATCAGTGTGGAATTGTTTCATTTTTGTCAGGACTGCTTTTCTGTGGGTCGAGAGATCTCAGATGGTTGCAGGTTGGATAGTCCTTGTTTGGAGACATAGCTGATGTCATCTGTAAACAGATGATATTCAGTGCTTGGATGATGTCACAGACTGGGTAGAGATAAATATTGAAGAGTTTTGAGGAAAGTATACAAAAATGGGGCATTCCACTTTTAAAACCCCTTGGAGCAGAGAATGTTAACCAATCAGAAGGATGGCAATCAATCAGGCAAAAATTATTTGAACCACTTCAGGACAGAGCCTTTGATACCAAAGTGTCAAGTACATACTCCCTAGAATACTCTCCTCATACAGGAAATGAGCTTGAGCTTCTTCCTGTCTTTTATTCTACCCCTAGTCACATCTTGATGATGCAGCTTGCTCCGATTGGTTCTTTGATGAGGCACCTTGGCCTAACTGATGCTCTGACAATGTATTTTTTTATTTTGACTGGTCTCCTGCACCTACAGTATGCAGACCCAGGAACTCTTATTCTTAGATAGGTCTGACATGCAAGTTCCTGGATGTCTACTTATTTATTTAGCCGGTTTTATATACTGTTTTGTCATATAGCCAAAGTGGTTTACAAAGAACATTGAAACTGAAAACAATTTACATAGAACATTGAACTAAAAAGTATTGCATCTCAAACTATTACATTATAAGTGATAAGTAGATAACAAGAAGCTGGGGGGGGGGAAGTGGGTACAAGGAAGAGTAGAGGCATGCTGTATATGGTGAGGGGGGGGGGGAGTGATTATCCATCACTGTCCGTCTTGAAGTAATCTAAGAATAGGTGTGTTTTTAGATTCTTTTGTAGCTCCGATATGTTGTTGGAGAAATGCAGGTATTCCAGGAGGGAGTTCCACATTTTGGGTGCGAAGAAGGAGAAGGCTCTGTTTCATGTTTGAGTGCATTTCGTTTTTATTGTCGGGGAAACAATAGTTCTGGTTGTTGGATCTTCGTGATCTGGAGCTTGGGACTTTGTTAATTATTGTAGTTCAGTTGGGAGTTGGTTTTTTAGGAGTTTGAAGATGGAAATGACTACTTTGTATATGAATACTTCTACCGCTGATCTACTGTTGTTGACCTTAGCTTACCTACTGGTTCCAATCCTGTTCTGCTTGCCCCAACCTAAGCCTGCTTACTGGCCATACTTCTATCAGCTGATTCTGTACTGTTCCTGTTTCATTGGGATTGCCCTGGTAAGACTGACCATTTTGGCAAGGCACTCCTGTATGTCTTCTGTCTCCTCTTACTATCTGGCGACTGGAGTCCATGCTTACTCTGTGGAAAACATCTTGGACTCGTGTTTAAGTTCTGGTAGATCCTGAGTACTGTAGGGCTCAACCTAAAGGGAAAACAGGCTGTTATACATGAACATGTATGACCTAGGCCCAGGGTCCGTGGTGCTTGACCCAGTCATGACATTATCCAAGGGCCACCATGTAGCCTGGATATGTACTTATTGTGGCTGTCTATCATCAGGCAGCTGTTCAGATGTCATCTACAGCCAACCGTCCAATTATTACAAGGATGGCACAAACAACTGCAGCTCTTCAAAGGGCTATAATGGAGCATGGAGACACTACTGCTGAGGCTGTTCCTAATCTAGCAGCTGTTGAACCACCTTCTGCAGCTCTTTAATGATTTCCCTGACAGTACATGCAATTGTTGATCTGCAAAAGAACACTCTGTTTATCCCTGTTCAGAACACTACTGGTCCAAGATGCTAAGATACCCTGTCATGATCATTTCTTCGAGGATAGAAGTACTTTTCATATTTTTATAAACAGCCATAGACTTCATTTTATATGAGGCCTAACTCATATCCTACATATTAAATGAAAATGTTTGGACAAGTTCCTGGAGGAAAAGTCCATAAACCATTATTGACCCTTTGAAGGCCTACTTTAAAATTTTAATCCACATTCTGCAGCCGGGTTAATTTTTGCATATTTCAGGAAAATTGTACCCGTCTTATTCAATATGTTCTAATAGTGATTTTCCTTCTGCTATGGTCATGTATTATATACCATTTGATAGGAATATTTAGTCAGAATTTTGGATCCCGAGAGTTTTGGGCTCGGCCTGGAAAGGATTAAGAAGGGACCCAGGATATCAATGCTTGACCCAATACAAGCACTGTGGAACCTGTGTCTTTTGGGGAAACTGCTAGGTACGTATGACCTAGATTGGCCACTGTTGGAAACAGGATACTGGGCTTGATGGACCTTGGTCTGACCCAGTATGGCATATCTTATGTTCTTATGTTCTGCTGGGTGACTCTCAGGCTTGGGTTCTTGATTTATAGGAACAAGGATACACTTTTTAGGCCATGGTATAGGGTGGCTTCAGCAGAGACTCTTCTGTTAGGGTCATCAAATAATATGTGCCCTCTGTCAGGGGAAACATACTATAAAGGTATAAGCTGCAGAATGTTGGTCTTCTAGCTCCATCTCTTTGGAACAGTTTGCCCCTATCTTATTATTTATTTGAACAGTTTTTCTATACCTCCCCTTCCATGGATCAGGGGCGGTTTACATCAAACAACAAGTAGTTACAGGGAACATTTTAGAGCCATTGTACAATTAACTATATACATGCCAGTTAACCAAATATAAGATATTATAGAGGTAGCTGGATATCTTAACTATATACATGATCACTAGACCTATAAGTGGAGTTAGTGGGGGAGTGATGGCTGTTGGAGAGAGGATATATTAGTTGAGGGGGGAGTACTGTTGGTCATAAGAGGGTAGTAGTGTTCGGCGAATAGAAATGTTTTTAAATCTTTACGGAATGTCTAGAGGTAGATCTTATGTGGTCTGGGAGGGAGCTCCACAAGGTGGGTGCCATGTACCTGTATGCTCTATTGTTGGTAGCTTGTTTAGTCTTCTGTATAGTGGGGGGGATTGATAGGAGATTTTGTGCACTTTTTCTCCTGCTTCTTGACTCGTATTGGGCATTTATCTTGGTCGAGAGATGAGAGGGGGAGATGCCGTTGAGTAATTTGAATGTTGTAACCATCAGTGTGTATTTTACCCTGCTTGCTATAGGGAGCCAATGGAGATTGTAGAGTAAGGGGGTGATGTATTCCGAAAGACTGGCTTTAGCAATAATCCTTGCAGTTACATTTTGACCCAATTGAAGTGTGTGAAGGTTCTTTTTCGGGAGACCTGTAACAGGCTGTTACAGTAGTCTAGATGTGGTGTGATTAATGTTTACACTACTGTTCTAAAGTTGTTAGATTCAAGGTGCGGTCTGAGGTGATGTATTGTTTTTAGTTTGTAAAATATGGTTTTAGCAGTGTGCTTTATGTGAGCTGTCATGTTTAGGGCTCTATCAATTATGATGCCTAGATATTTTATCTCTTGTTTAACTGGGAAGAGTGGTGTTGTGGAGGTTGAAGGAGGGGTGAAGTTCTGTTTTTTTGTAGTGAAAAGTATTTCTGTTTTTTTGAAATTTATATGCAGGTTATTTGCATTTAGCCATGCCTCTGCATCAGATACGCACTCAGAGATGTTTTTGTATGATGGGTTCTTTACGTCCACCAGAGTATATACCATGATATCATCTGCGTAGATATGGTATTTGATATCGTGTTTATTAAAAATTGCACAAAGTGGTTGGAGATATAGGTTGAAAAGAAGGGCGGAAAGTGCAGACCCCTGGGGTATTTCCTGTTCTTGAGGGAAGGTGAAGGATAATTCTTGATTGATTTTTACATACTGTGAGTGATTTGTGATGTAGGAATTAAACCATTCTAGAGCTGTTCCCGCTATTCCAATTTGAGCAAGTCTAGAAAGGATGTTGTGGCTGAAATTGTCAAAAGTGGCGGTGAGTCTAATAAGACCATGATGAAGGCTTCATTTGGGTTATCAATACACAGATGAGTGCGGATTGGATAAGTCATCTCTGAAGACTTTTTGCTTTATGCAGGCCTATCTCTATGAGCCTGCCTAGTGATTAAACCTTTTCTTTTTTAGATGGCTTTGCACCCTCTGGCAGACTGGAGATGAATAGCAGAGAGGGTGTATTACCATCAACCAGGCAAAATGGACAGATGATCAAATCCTAACAGAAATTAGAGACACTAACAAAATTGGTAATACAGCAATAATGGGTGATTTCAATTATCCTACTATCAACGGGATGAATGTTATATCAGGGATATCTAGGGAAATTAAGTTTCTAAGTAGATGAAATAAATGACTGCTTTATGGAGCAGCTGATTCAGGAACCAACACAAAAGGGAGCTATGCTGCACCTAATTCTAAGTGGAACATAGGATCTAGTATGAGAAGTGATGGTGTTGTGACTACTTGGCAATAGTGATCATAACATGATAAAGCTTGATTTAATAAACGGAGAACAGCAAGGAAAGCACAGTTACTTACCTGTAACAGGTGATCTCTGGGAACAGCAGGAATTAGTCCTCACATATGGGTATGTCGGAACCGACGGAGCCTGCGCGGGAAAGCTCCCCAGTTTCCCAGAAGGAAAGCTTTTGGGGCTTCCCACAGCGCATGCGCGCTGCCTTCCCGCCTTCCTGACCAACTCTCCTCAGTTCGAGTTTAAAGCTGAGACAATAGAGAGAGGAAAGGAAGAGAAAGAGATACAACTCCTAGGGGAGGTGGGTGGGTTGTGAGGACTAATTCCTGCTGTTCCCAGAGATCACCTGTTACAGGTAAGTAACTGTGCTATCTCCAGGAACAAGCAGGAATGAGTCCTCACATATGGGGACTCCCTAGCTAAGATGCCTGGGAGATCCCCCTTCAAGGGTTCCCTATCTTCATATGGATCTCAGGCATCCATTGAGGGAAGGTGGGCAGGAGTTGTTTAAGAATGGAACAGGTGTTTGAGGACAGCCTGACCAAATAAGGCATCCCGGCGGGAGTCCTTGTCCAAGCAATAATGGGCTGTAAAGGTATGAACCGAGGCCCAGGTGGCTGCTCGACAGATTTGATCTATGGATACAGAATGAAGATGAGCCATAGAGGTGGCCATGGCCCTCACATTGTGAGCCGTGACATGGCCCTCCAGAGTGAGGTTCTTACTCTGGTAAGCAAACGAGATACACTGAGCAATCCAATTGGACAGGGTTCTCTTAGTGACTGGAAGTCCCAAATGGGAAGGATCAAAAGCAACAAAAAGTTGGGAAGACTTTCTATGTTGCTGTGTCCTGTGGAGGTAAAAGGCGAGAGCCCTTTTACAATCCAGAGTATGAAGGGCCCTCTCTGCATTAGATGCATGAGGAGCTGGAAAAAAGATAGGTAAATACACCTCTTGATTAAGATGAAAAGGTGAAACCACTTTAGGCATAAAGTATGGATTCGTCCTAAAGACTACCTTATCATGATGGGAACCTTGTATAAGTTGGATTAGCCACTAAGGCCTGCAGTTCACTGATACGGCGAGCTGAAGTGACTGCAATAAGGAAAACAACCTTCCAGGAAAGAAATTTCAAGGAGGTTGAGGCTAAGGGTTCAAAGGGTGGCTTCATAAGCTGACCAAGAACCAAGTTTAAGTCCCATGCCACCGGAGGAGGTCTAATGGGAGGCTTAGTTAAGGTTAGGCCTCTCATGAATCTAGCAATAAGCGGATGAGAGGAAATGGGTTGTCCATTGATAGGTTTAAGAGATATGCTGCAATAGCACTCAAATGGACTCGTACTGAATTCGTCTTGAGGCCTGCATTGGAAAGATGCAGGAGATATTCCAATAGAGAATTCAGAGGTAGTGTGAGAGGGTCAAGACTCCTTTGAGCACACCAAATGGAAAATCTTTTCCATTTAAAAGCATATGAACGCCTAGTGGAAGGTTTTCTGGAAGCATGGAGGATATCCTTCACTTGCTGAGAGACATTTAAGTCTTGAAGGTCTAGGCCTTCAGTAACCAAGCTCTGAGGTGAAGGGACTTGGGGTTTGGGTGCCACAAAGTTCCCTCCTCTTGAGACAGAAGGTCTGGAGCAGCTCCCAAGTCCAGGGAGGGGGCTTGGGAGAGCTGTAGAAGTAGAGGGTACCACACTTGGCGTGGCCAGCGTGGAGTGATGAGGATCATAGATCCTTGATCCCTCTGGAGTTTGAACAGAGTCTTGGGAATCAAAGGAATGGGTGGAAAGGCATATAGGAGACCCTGACCCCAATGAAGGAGGAAGGCATCCTTGGCCAGAGCCTCCTGACACGGAATTCTGGAACAGAAGTGGGGAAGTTTGGCATTCCACGGACTTGCAAAGAGGTCTATGTCCGGGGTCCCCCATTCCTGGAAGATTCGGAGTACCTGATTTTTGTGCAGGGTCTATTCATGTGGGAGCAAGACTCGACTGAGTCTGTCTGCCCAAGAGTTTTGAACTCCTGGAAGGTATACTGCCAGAAGATGGATTTGATGCTCTCTGGCGAAGGCCCACAGTTTTAGAGCTTCGTTGCAAAGCGACAGAGAGCCAGTCCCTCCTTGTTTGTTTATGTAAAACATGGCTACTTGATTGTCCGTGTGAACAAGAACTGTCATGTTGTGGAGGAGGGTATGAAAAACCTTGAGAGCAAGGAAAATTGCTCGGAGTTCCAACAGATTGATATGAAGGGTGGCCTCCTGTGGAGACCAAATGCCCTGAGTGGAGAGTTCTTGAAGATGAGCTCCCCAACCTGTTTGGGAGGCATCTGTTGTGAGGGTTGATTGGGGCAACAGTGGCTGGAAGGGGGCCCCCAACAACAGATTTTGAGTGGATATCCACCATTGGAGAGACCAAAAGAGACGTTTGGAGGTTGCTATTTGGTCTGAGAGAGCTCCTGATGCTTGAGTCCACTGGGTGGACAGAGTCCATTGAGCTGCTCTCATGTGTAGGCGAGCATAAGGCACCACATGCACTGTGGAGGCCATGTGGCCTAGCAGTTGTAGCATCTCCCTGGCTGTCAGGTGGCTTCTGGACTGAGCCTGGGAGGCGAGGTGTACTATACGCTGGCAACGGGCCTGAGGAAGGTAGGCCCTTGCAGTGGTGGTATCTAAGCAGGCCCCTATGAATTCCAGGGACTGAGTAGGGGTGAGCTGAGACTTTGGGAGGTTGATCACAAGTCCCAGATACTGCAGAATTTGTCTGGTGCGGTCCAGGGAAGTCTGGGCTGCGGACTGAGATGGAGCTCGAATGAGCCAATCGTCCAGGTAAGGGAAGACAAATATTCCCAGAGTGCGTAGGAATGCAGCCACTATTGCCATGCATTTGGTGAACACTCTGGGAGCAGAGGCTAGACCGAAGGGAAGGACTCTGTATTGGTAAGATTTTCCCTGGAACAGAAACCGTAGGAATTTTCTGTGAGAGGGATGGATGAGTATATGTGTGTATGCATCCTTGAGATCTAGAGAACAAAGCCAATCTTGACTCTGCAGGTATGGAAGAAGAGTTCCTAGAGAAAGCATTTTGAATTTCTCTTTGTAGAGGAATTTGTTCAATTCTCTGAGATCTAGAATGGGTCTGTACCCCCCTGTTTTCTTTGGAATGAGAAAATAAGGGGAGTAAAACCCTGACCCCTGTTGAAGAAGAGGAACTTCTTCTATTGCCCTTTGGGCGAGATGGGTGGTGATCTCCTGACTCAAAAGGTGTAGGAGAGATGTGGGAGAATTGAGATGATTCACCATAGTATGGGGAGGAAGGCTGGAGAAGTGCAGTTTGTAGCCCTCTCTGATGATAGAGAGGGTCCACTGCTCTGATGTTATTTGCTCCCATCTGGGAGCAAAATGAGTTAACCTTCCTGGGATGGTGAGAGGCTCTGGTTGTTGCAGAGCCAGAAAGGGAATGTTCTCTAGAAGTAAGTCAAAAACCCTGAGGGGGTTGGGACTGTTGAAGTGTAGCAGCCCCTGCAGGTTTTGCTCTGGGCTGTTTAGAATGCTGACGTTTAGGAGCAAAGCGAACCTGAGAGGATGGTTGGCCAGCATTGGTAGAAAATCTGGACTTTTTGTAGAAGGGTTTCTTAAAAGACTTTTTCTTGGCAGAGGTAGAAGTAGACTTGGAAAGTCTATCCAGAGCAGCATTCTCTGCATCCATTTGAGTGGCTTTGACTTGCCACTCCTTGCCAAACAGATTTTCACCTGTACAGGGCAGATTGCCTAGGCCATCTTGTACCCAGGATTCCAGATCAGAGGCCTGGAGCCAAGCAATTCTGCGAGCAGCAATGGCTATGCCTGATGCTCTGCTAGCACCCTCAAAGGAGTCAAAGGCAGCTCTATTAGAGAACTTTGACACATCTTGGGTATGCTTTAAAAGAAGCAGGAATTCCTCCTTCCTATCCTCTGGGATAAAGGGGAGGAATTGTCGTATTTTGAGAGTAAACTCTTTAAGAAACATGCCCATATAGAGGCTGTATGAGTTGATTCTGGCAATAAGCATACTAGCTTGGAAGATTTTCCTGCCAAAAGCATCCAAAGTCCTACATTCTCTTCCTGGTGGGGTAGAAGAGTGCCTTTTGGTACTCTTTATCTTCTTCATAGCAGACTTCACCACGATGGAATGGTGAGGAAGCTGAGTTTTTTGAAATCCAGGAGAAGGAGGGACCCGATACATGGTGTCCAACCGACGAGAATGTGGAGATAGGGTAAGAGGAGCCTCCCATAAGTCCATCATGTGTTCCTGAAGGATGCCATGAATGGGCAAGGTGACTGCCTCTTTGGGAACCTTAGAGTATCCTAAAATGTCTAATTTTTGTGCTCTAGGTTCTTTTTCAGAGGATACTGAAATAGAGAGTCCCTTGGCTACTTCAAGAATGAAGTCTTGAAAGGACAAGTCCTCTGGAGGAGACATTCTCCTCTTTGAGGAAGAGGGCTCCTCAGGAAGAATAAGGGATGCTTCATCAGAATCATCTGAGGTATCAGCATCCTCAGAAGACTCAAAGTATCGCCTATTTGCTTCCAGAGACCGATACGCGTACCGACCGGTATCGACATCGGGCGTACCGGGAACCGGATCCGTATTGAAAAAATCCCCGGAACCGGGGACCGGAACCGGCATTCTATTGGAAATAGATGCTCTGGGTACTGGTATCGGTTGTGGTACCGGAACCGGGGTCGGAACCGACGGTTGCGGTACCTAGGTCTTTGCAGCATTAATGAAAGCGAATATGGCTTGCTGCATGGATTGTACAGTAGTACCCATAGACGCTACGACTGCCTGGATGTCGGTACCGGTCTGGGCCAGTACCCCAGAGCAGTCTAACAGGTGATCGGTTGAGGCCGTGCCATCGATGTCAACCTGTAACCCCATAGGAGGAGCTTTGGAAGCCGGAGCTTCCCGCCGGGGTTGTTTAGCTGGGGCAGGGTCTTCAGGGTCGAACCCAAGGGCCTCTCGCTGCTTAGAGGGAGATTTGCCTTTTGAAGACCTGCCTGCAGAATGTTTGGTTACCTGAGATCCATCCGGAGAGGAAGACCTGGAGGATGTTGATGCTGGATTATCTGTAGAAAACAGCATATGAAATTTGGCTGCTTGGTTCTGTAAGCCACGTTTGGACATCAGAGAGCAGGATGGACAATCCGGAATAGAATGGTCAGGCCCCAAACATTTAAGACACCATTCATGGGTATCTGTGACTGAAATAGTACCAGTACACTTGGTGCATTTTTTAAAACCAGAGGCTGGTTTCTCCATGAGGGAGAATTTTGTAAAGGCCTGTAGGCCTCACAAAAAAACAAATACACCAAGTGGGGAAAAATAAGATTTTTTTTTTTTTTTAAAGAAATAAAGAAATAAAGACCGGCGGTACCGGTTCGGAATCGGGGAGGGCAGACACGCGGTCAAAGAAACAATTTAAAATAAGAAATTCTTCAGCAGTGACTTTAACACGACCTGCTGGCTCCGCGGAAAAAGAAGAACTGAGGAGAGTTGGTCAGGAAGGCGGGAAGGCAGCGCGCATGCGCTGTGGGAAGCCCCAAAAGCTTTCCTTCTGGGAAGCTGGGGAGCTTTCCCGCGCAGGCTCCGTCGGTTCCGACGTACCCATATGTGAGGACTCATTCCTGCTTGTTCCTGGAGATCTCTACTTCACTAGCATATAACTTTCAAAAGGGAGACTATGACAAAATAAAGGAAATGGTTAAGAAAAAACTAAAAGGAGCAGCTGCTAATGTTAAGATTTTACATCAGCCCAGGACCATTGTTTAAAATTACTATCTTGGAAGCGCAGATCAGATGTATTCAATGCTTGAAAAAAAGGTGAAAGGAACACCAAACAACTGCCAGCATGGTTTAAAGGTGAGATGAGGGAGACTGTTATAGCCAAATAAACATCTTTCAAGAAATGGGAATAAATTCTAAACAAAGAAAATAGGAAATAGCATTAAGCACTGGCAAGTTAGATGCAAAGCACTGATAAGGCAAGCAAAGAGAGAATTTGAAAAGAAGCTTGCTGAGGAAGCAAAACTCATACTAAAAAAAATTTTCAGGTACACTTGAAGCAAAAAGCCTGTGAGGAAATCTGTTGGACCATTAGATGATGGAGGAGTAAAAGAGGCATTAAGGAAGGACAAGGCCATAGCAGAAAGATTAAATCAATTCTTTCCTTCAGTCTTTACTGAAGACACAGAGGAGATACCCATTCCAGAAATGATATTTAAAGATAATGAATGAGAAATTGAAGCAAATCTTAGTGAACCTAGAAGATGAGCAAATCACCTAGACCAGATGGTATAAAGTCCAGGGTGCTGAAAAACCTCAAAAATAAAACTGAAGACCTACTTTTAGTAATTTGTAAACTATCATTAAATCGTCTTTATTACCTGAAGATTGGAGAATGGCCAACATAATGACAATTTTTGAAAAGGGTTCCAGGGGTGAGCTAGGAAGCTACAAATCAATAAGCCTGACATCAGTGGCAGGCAAAATAGTAGAACTACATTACTAACATATAGATAATCATGGATTTAATGGGACAAAGCCAACATGGATTTAACAAAGAGAAGTCTAGCTTCAGCAATTTGCTACATTTTTTTGAAGATGTGACTAAACAGGTAAATAAACATGAATCAATGGACATAACGTATCTGAATTTTCAAAAAGCCTCTGACAAGGTCCCTCATGAAAGATTTTTGAGCAAATTAAAAAATCAAGGGATAGAAGGTAGTGTCCTGTTGTGGATTGGGAACTGGTTAAAAGAAAACAGAGAATAAGGTTAAATGGTCAATTTTCTCAATGGAGAAAGGTAAATAGTGGAGTGCCCCAGGGATCTGTGCCGGTCCCACTGCTTTTGAACATATTCATAAATGGCCTGGAAATGGGAACAATGAATAAGGTAAATTTGCAGGTGTCACAAAATTACTCAAAGTTGTTAAATCACAAGAGGACTGTGATACATTGCAAGAGACTGGGCATCCAAATGGCAGATGAATTTGAAGTGGATAAGTGCAAAGTTATGCACTTAGGGAAGAACAACCTAAACTATAACTACATAATGGAAGGGTCAGGTTAGGAACCATCACCCAGGAAAAGGATCTAGGTGTCAACATGGATAATACTTTGAAACCTTCTGCTCAGTGTGCAGTGGCAGCCAAGAAAGCTAATAGAATGCTAGAAATTATAAGTAAAGGAACAGAAAGGATATCATAATGTCACTTTATTGCTCCATGGTGTAACCTGTATTGCGTGCAGTTCTAAAGATATAACAGAATTGGAAAATGTACTGAGAAGGGCAACTAAAATTATGAAGGGCATGGAAAATACCCCTATGAGGAAAGGCTTAAAAGGTTAGGGCTCTTTAACTTGGAGAGAGATGGCTGTGGGAAGATATAAGAGAAGACATAAGGAATTCTGGGGTCACCCAGGAAATGATGCTCCTGTTCACCTGGGCAGAGCGCAATCTCCTGGATGTCTTGGCTCAGCATACCGTGGGCACAAACAACATGGAAATGAACTATCTCAGTTGCCATTCCTTTGATCCCTAAGAGTGGGCGCTGAGCAGTGTGGCGTTCAATAAGATCCTGGACAGATGAGTTTGCCTAGAGATGGATCTCATGGTAACCAGGGTCAATGTCGAGGTGAGAAGGATCTTCAAGCGCCACAGGGAAGCAAGCAGCTTAGGCATGGAGCCTTGGTCCAGCCCTGGCCAAAGCAGATTCTGTTATATGTGTTCCCTCCCCCCCCCCCCAGCCCCTCATGTGAAGAGTATAGTAGTGTGCAAAAGTCTTGCATAGGTTGCATGATCAAGCTATTCTCAGCTTTATTTTGAGAAGATTTCCAAATTCTGTGGCAGCATCCTGGCTTATTATATACTGTTTTGTAGCAAATTTAATTTGGCAGCCATTTCTGCATATAAAATTACTTGTCTGTGAACTTTTGTATGGCTGTCATGAGGAAACTATGTCCCAGTACAATCAACCTGATTCTGTGTCAAAGCGGGATCGAAATGAACCAACAGAATACTGCACTTCCCCAGCCACTAGAAGTCATATTTGATAGCTAATCAGTGCATGGGTATTTTGGTGGCACACAGGATTTGAATTTAATGTGGATCAACTGGTGTGTATCGCATCTGATGTCCAATGTCCTGGCATGGTGAAGAGGTCACCTTTTCCATCAATGGAGGACCGGGTCTGGGTGGTGTTTTTGCATGAGGAGGGGCATTCTAGCTCGCAGATTGCAGCAAAGGTTGGCTATAATTTGAGAAGAAGAGAGGGCTGAATGACTCTCTGTCTGATCTCCCAGAATCCTCTCTGAAAACTCCATCTTGAAATAAGTGAATAAAAGCAGTGTGTGTGTGCTGTGACATATAGAACCTTTGAAACCGCTGACAACACGAATTACAGAGAGAATGCTCTATCCATGCTCTACATAAATCAGAGAAAAACAGGAATTGGGAGAGGCTAAGGAAGATGGGACATAGAGATAAGACCCTGCAAAAGACCATAAAATAAGAGAACAAAAAAAGGAATGTATATCCAAGGTTGTTGTAAGGAATAACCATATAAGGGAAAGGTTGAAAAGCTCTGAAGTGAGGGTATAAAAATAGTGTTTTGTAGAATGTAAAGTGGGCAGACAGTGACTGAAGCTTGTTATGGAGTAATATCACCTCTGTCTCACAGGATAACAATATGGTGTTAGATTTATATTTTCTGTGGAATATTCTAACATGTTTTTGCAGACCTGTTTATACTAGTTCAATAAATTAGATTGTTTTTTACTTATGTTGTCCTGTCTTACAAATGTATACACAAATTATAAGGAGTAGGCAGGGTCCAATATTGGGGTGCCATGCAGCACTAAGCACAAAAGAAAAGACCCCAATAAATCACAGCACAGTTGTTCACAATCTGCAGAAGCATAAGGAGATGGGAAATACACAGGACCAGTCGACCTATAAAGTCATCCAAAAGGAACAACAAGGCCTTGAAAAGGACATCTCTTGGCAACCGCAAGCTAACCTCCCCTGAACTTCTGCAGGAATGAAAGGAGAAGTGTTCTGTTGCAGTTTGCACTTCCATTGTGAGGCGATGATGCTTGGCGTGTGGGCTGAGGCATGGAGGAAGCTGCTACAAATGGTGGAACAGAGGAAGAGACGCATTGAGTGGGCATCTAAGTACTCAAAATGCAGCAAGGTTGATTGGGAAAAAGTTCTGTTCAGTGATGAAAGCACATTCTGGATGACCAGGACAAAAGCTATGTGAGGAGGTTTATGAAGAGTACAAACCAGAATGCCTGAATATCTCCATGAAGCATCCAACCAAGGTCATGATCTGGGATGTATGGCAGCCAGTGGTGTTGGAAGACTCCATATCATTGACGGGATGGTGAATGCAACAAAATATATAGGAATTCTGCAAAAGTGCATGCTGCTATCAGCTGAGCAACTGTTTTCTGGCAGGTATTTCTTCCAGGATGACAATGCGCCTTGCATACGTCTCCGACTGGAAAAAAATAAATGGAGTTCAGACCATTGACTGACCAGCTCAATCACCCGATCTCAACCTAATTGAGAATCTTTGGTACAAGGTATCAGTTGAGATTGACAAGAAGCAGCCACAGACCAAGCGAGAGCTGATTGAGTCACTAATTGCCGTCTGGAATTATATCATAACTCAAGAACACCTCGTCAAACTGGTCCACTCCATGCCAGACAGCTGTCATCTGGTGAGAAAGAGCAAGAACCTGCCCATCAAGTACTAATGGCCACAAACAACAAAACCAGCCCTTTTCAGGCCTACCTATTGAAATTAAGGGGTATGTTTACTAAACTGCGGTAACAGTACATAACGTGTGTTATGTAACGTTAACGATCGTTAACGCATCATAACGCGCGTTATGATGTGTTAACGATCGTTAACGTTACATAATGCTCGTTAACTTAACGATCGTAAAGTTCCGCGGCGCGGTAAAACACCGCAGAAGGTGGAGAGAGGGCGGAGAGAAGGGGTCAATGGGCGGAGAGTGGGCGGGGAGAGGCTCCCTTCACACTAACGCGCTGATCTGAAGAGCTGAATCCTAACGCAATTGAAAACCTGCCGTTAGATGCACATTTGCAGGGGAGAGAAACCATTTCAGTGTCAGCAATGTACAGCATAGGCAGGGAAACCTACAAAAAGTGAGGTGTGATACATGTGCCCAGAACCAAAGGGCACATAAACATTGAAAATGACCTCAACAAACTGGAAAAAAACCATAACCAAGCTGGCCAATAGTGATATTAATGGGAAACATCAACCCCCCCCCCCCCGAGAAAGCTCCACAAAAAAGATATTACTCGTGGAAGGGTCTATGCTTCGTCCCCATACAAGGTGAATGAGCCCACAGTGAAATAGCGCTGTTCAGGGTTTTCCCCTCCATCGGACAGGGTTCCTATGGCATGCACATGTCCCGCAACATCAGGGCGGGCATGTCGGAACGGCAACTGGACAGATGCCGGAAAAGGGGATACAGAGGGCCGCAGACGGCACATGCTGTGGTGCAGCTGGGCCACAGTGCAGACTAGGGTGATGCCTAGGTGGCCCATATGAATGCTGAAACAGCAGAGCAGCCAGACAGCAACTGCTCAAGGCCCAACATGGGCACAAGTGTGTTTCCCACAGTGTCACAGGGGATAGTACCCAACAGCTACCCCCAAGGGCACGGAACATTGGCAGGTGGGGCTGGGGGGGAGCGTGGTCGTCTATGCAGGCATCCCTACCCCAGAAACCGCACCATAGGCAGCCACCTCCCCGCACACTGGATGGCCTGAGACTGCGCACCACCAGCAACACCAGCAGAAGGGCATGGAATTTGTTACCGGAGGATGTAGTAAAGGCTGTTAGTGTAGCTGGGTTTAAAAAAGGTTTGGACAAGTTCCTGGAGGAAAGGTCCATAAACCATTATTAAGAAGGGACCCAGGATATCAATGCTTGATCCAATACAAGCATTGTGGAATCTGTGTCTTTTGGGGAAACTGCTAGGTACGTATGACCTAGATTGGCCACTGTTGGAAACAGGATACTGGGCTTGATGGACCTTGGTCTGACCCAGTATGGCATATCTTATGTTCTTATGTTCTTAACCTGGATGGTGAAAGAGTTGTGAGGGGAGAGAGAGACTGGGTGGGGAAAGAGGCTGCTGGTTGTATATTTATGCCACTGGCCTATGAGGGTGCATTAAGGTCCTGATTAAGCTTTATTTTTGCTTAGACACGGAATGGGAAAAGCTGCCTTAGCAAATCAGAGCCTAGAGGAACTCTAAAGAAGCTGTGGAAAACCTCACTAGAGATATGTTGTCCTCCCTTTTGCCCCCACTCCTATCAACTTCAGTGGAGCCAATGGGGGGAAAGGCGCTGGTGTAAGTTTCAGCCACTGAGGCTAAGGTTTTGGGCTGGCTTCTAAATCCATAGAAAAATTTGTGAAGGCCTGGAGTACATGAATCAAACCACTGGAATGTAGGAACATACTTATCTTTTACCTTATAAGACATCAATAGAAATTAATGTTACATACCTCTTTGCTCATCCAATCATTTTCCTTAATTTCCTGGCGACTCTTTTTATCAATATGTTTTATGGCATACTGTCAAAATATGATTTGAGATTATATTCTTTGTCATTTTTCACAGCAATTCATTTACAACAAGCAACTCATATCTGTAAATTGAGAAGATGGCTCCTTCATTAGGCCAACGACAAACTCGAATAGCCTCTCAAGATAGAATCGGGCCCTATGTGCACAATGGTTTTGGTGTGAAGGAATTATAGCTAGACATGGGGGAAAGGACTGTATTTCGCGTCATTGGATTTTATGCAGAGTGGTATGAGATAGAGGGTTTTGAGACTGAATGGTCCTTCGCTGCTAGCACTTCCTTTTGGAGGTCAAGGGAGCAGCTTTGGGTTGTTAAAGGTTTATGTTGAAATTGATTATTTTGTTGCATTTTCTTTTTTTTTTACCATTTTGTCATCTACTGTATTCTGTGTGCTTCTGCTAAAGTATGGGTAAAATAACCAATAAATGAACTGAAATGCAGTTCAAAACAGATTTTTAATCACAGAAGTCTTTGGAATATTAATCTTTCATATTCTGCATTCCGAGTGCCTTGTGCAGAACTGACAAGCTTTCAAATAAAGTGTTAATTTTTTATTTTCTTACAAACAGGTATTATTTGTATGAGCCTCAAACTCAAATATCCTCTCAAGATAGCAGCACAGAATTCCAAAAGTATGTTTGAAAAACTGCTACCAACTCATATGTGCTTAGGTCATAAACATCTTCATAATATACTCAGATGCTTTAAGTGAGTGAATGTGAGTTAGATGACAAACTGTTTCCATAGGTAAGTTCCTCGAATTACTCCCTGAAGCAGCATCAAGCGAAACGCAGTCAGTGTTGGAGTAAAATATTCTGGGGTGCTGGGACTGAAGAAAAAGTGACGCTATAGGTAGAAAAGATAAGTGCATTTAAAATTTTTCAATACTTGAGAAGTTTCTTTAAGACCTGTGATGGTATTGAAATGGGCATCAATAAGTAGGCTTGATATGAATGGGCCAATCTTGTAAAGCCCTCTATTTATACTGAGGTCTTTTTTTCTCAATTTGCTGTATTATGAAGATGTTTATGATCTAAGCACATGAGAGTCGGTAGCAGTTTTCACATATACTCCTTTATTAGGCCACCAATGGCAACTGCCCCACATAAAACCTTATGATGCAAATTTCAAATTAAAATATGAAACGGAGCAGATTTACTAAGCCCTATTCTGCTTTCAACATTTGTGTTTGTGGAGGATTGGGCCTCTTCTTCCAAAGTGACTGGTCATTTCTTCTTAATGCCTCCGTGGAAGGTATGGCATGTGGTTTGTCGTACTCAGAAGCTCTCTCCCGTTATCTCCCCTTTCAGGCCACTATCTGTGCCTCAGTTTATGCGTACAATGGGTAAACACCAGTGGATGAGTGAAATCCCGCCACTTCTGAGTTTCCTCTTTGAAGACGGTGCTTTTAGTGAAAAGAAGAGGATTAAAAAGTGCTTTCTGCTATGGCATTTTGTGTGTCAGTTGCGGGATAAGGAATCCCTTTTTAGAACTGTGCGGGCCGGGGAAAGAGTGTTGTTTGCAGACGAGAGGGCTTATTAGATCTGTTATACGTGAGGATAGGGGAATGGGGGGGGGGAGGTCATGCAGATCCATACTTACAGACATAAATGGGAGTAGTGTCTGGGTAAGAAAGAGGATGAGTTATGGTCTGTAGTGTGGGAATATGCTCACTCCTGTTTGATTTTATTATCTGTGACAACACACAACTACTGAGGCTTTTATTGCGAATGTATATTTATTTATATATTTTTTTAGTGCCATCAAGTCAATGTTGACTCATAGTGACCCAGCTACCTCTGGGTTTTCTTGGCAAAGTATCACTAGAAGTAAGAACATAAGATATGCCATACTGGGTCAGACCAAGATCCATCAAGCCCAGCATTCTGTTTCCAACAGTGGCCAATCTAGGTCATACGTACCTAGCAGTTTCCCCAAGGGACACAGGTTCCACAATGCTTGTACTGGTTCAAGCATTGATATCCTGGGTCCCTTCTTAATAATGGTTTATGGACCTTTCCTCCAGGAACTTGTCCAAACCTTTTTTAAACCCAGCTACACTAACAGCCTTTACTACATCCTCCGGCAACAAATTCCAGAGTTTGATTACACGTTGAGTGAAAAAATATTTTCTTTTATTAGTCTTAAATAGTTTACCCTGTAGCTTCATTGCATGTCCCCTAGTCTTTCCATATTCTGATAAGGTAAACAATCGATCTACGTTTACCCGTTCCACTCCGTTCATTAATTTATAGACTTCTATCATATCTCCCCTCAGCCGTCTCTTCTCCAGGCTAAAGAGCCCCAATCTTTTTAGCCTTTCTTCATAGGAGTAGCCTTCCATCCCCTTTACCATTTTGGTGGCTCTTCTCTGAACCTTTTCTAAAATCGCTATATCCTTTTTAAGATACGGCGACCAGAATTGCACACAATATTCAAGGTGCAGTCTCACCATGGAACGATATAGAGGCATTATAATATCTTTTGTTTTATTTTCCATTCCTTTCCTTATCATACCTAGCATTAGATTGCCAGCCTTTTCTTCTGAGGCGATGGAGGGTAAAGTGACTTGTCCAAGATCAAAAGGAGTGCCAGTGGGAATTGAACCCTTGATCTTCTGGTTACTAGGCAGTTGCTCTAACCACTAGGCTACTCCTTCATTATTTATTTAGTAGGATTTATATACCTCCTTTCACCGGGTCAAAGCGGTTTACATAGAACAATGATTTTTTAAATACATAGAAAAAAACAACTACAATGAGCAGGTAACTTATATACAAGAAGATTGAACATAGGTTTGGTTGGTTATTTACATTGGTGGGCTATATGCAGAGTGTGCGCAAGAGAGGTTGCTTAGGAGCTTATTCTGCATGTTTGGGGATTGTGGGTTTTGTATATGCTTGAGGGGGACGGTTGTGTGAGAAGTCGAAGGGCTCAGTGCATAGGTGGGTTTTCATGTGTCTGCGGAAGTTATGGAGGTCTGATATGTTTCGGATTGGGTCTGGCAGGGTGTTCCAAATAGATGTGCGTATAGTTCAAAGGACCGTGTATATGGTTGCTGGTTGGTTTTTGCTTTTGCGTGTGAGATGATAAGGGTGTTCTTTGTTGACTGTCTTCTTGGTCTGTTTTGTTATGGGGTCTGGAGTAGAGTCTGCAGGTGTGAAGTGGTGTGGCAGTGGATCACCTTGTAGGTGAGAAGGAGAGTCTTGTATCTGATCCGGCTTTCAAGGGGCAGCCAGTGTAGATGCTTTAGGATGGGTGTGATGTGGCCATACTTCGAGGCTCCTTTAAGTATGCATGCAGTGGTGTGTAGGGCGGTGCGTAGGGGGAGTAAGGTGAACTGCAGTAAGCCTTAGTAGATGGAATTAATGTAGTCGAGATGTGGGAGGATCAGGGTCTGGAGAACAGAGCGAAGACCTTCGGGGTGGAGGCCAGACCGAAGAGGAGAACCCTGTATTGATAGTGGCAGTTTCCCACCATGAAGTAGAGGTACTGCCTGTGAAGGGCGTGAATAAGGATGTGTGTGTAGGCATCCTTTAGATCCAAGGAGCATAGCCAGTCTCCCTGCCGGAGGTATGGCAGCAATGTTCCGAGGGAGAGCATCTTGAATTTCTCCCTCACCGGGAACCTATTGAGGTCTCGCAGGTATAGGACAGGCTGAAATTCCCCATTCCTTTTTGGCACCAGGAAGTAGCAGGAGTAGAATCCTTTGCCTCTGAGTTTGAGGGGGACGGGAGGTTTGCGAGTTCCTGCTGAAGCACATCCTGGTGAAGGGGATGCATTGGGAGCTCTCCTGGAAAGAATGGAGGGGGTGTCTGTTTGAGGTGGAGGAGGTACCCCTCCTGCACCACATTGCAAGGCCCACCTGTCTGTGGTGATGGCGGGCCAGTGGTCGGAAAAAAACACCAAACGCCCCCCCTGTGTGCTGCGAGGCAGGCCCTCCCAGGAGAAGAGAGGCTATGCCCCAGGAGTCAAACACCCCCTAGGGTGCACCAGAGGCATGGGCTGGGACTTGGGGACCTTAAGCTTATGAGGGCCATGCCCTTGTCCTTTAGTCTGCTGGCCCTTTTGGGGAGCTTGGAAGGCCGAGTGCTGAGAGCAGTTTCCGTAAGTCTTCCTCTTTTTTCGGGAGAAGGGCTTTTTACCCGAAGCTTTCCATCGTGAAGGGTCAGCGGTCTTCTTGGAGAGCCTGGTCCTGGTCAGGAATTTGGACTCCAGTCCAGCTGCCTGCTTATAATGAGAACAGAAGCTGGGATCTCCCACATGCAGAAGATTAGCCACTCCAGGACAGGAGGGACAGGCACCGTAAGGGCCTCTTTGTGGGAAGCCTCATACTGAAGGATCTCAAGGTCCTCTGCCCGAGGCTCTTACTCAGTCTCAGTGGTGAAGGCAAGAGCCTTCGCCATGTCCCTCATGAAGTCCAGGAAGGCCAAGTCCTCAGGTGGGGACCGGCATCGGATCTCCGGAGGGGAAGGGTCCGAGGGCACATCCCTATGGAGCCAGGTGATAGGGATTGATGACCCAGAAGAACCGGGCATCAGAGTCCGCTGCTGGACCATGAAGGCAGACAGATTGCGTTCTAAGGCGGCCATCCTGGCCTCGATGCCCAATGGCTCTGCAGCCACAGGCACGAGTACCAAAAAATTCTGCTTGCTGACCCCTAACCCCGGATATTCAATGCTGCGGTGATGGCATTGAATATCTAGGTTTTGCACACAGAGGAAAAAGCTGCAGAGCCTAACTGGGTAGTGCAATATTGCACCGCTACCTGGTTAGCAATCACGGCTAAAACTAGGCCAGTCAAAAGCAGATCACTAACTGGGTAGCGGTGCAATATCACCACTACCCAGTTAGCGGCAGTCTCCGCCTCCACTCCGTCCCGGAATGCCCCTGATATGCCCTGATGCTAACCAGATAGCATCGGAGCACGTAGGGGACTTAGAAGGGATATTCAACAGCAGTAACTGTGTAAGTGCGGTTGAATATCCCAATTTAAGGGATTTACAAGATTTACTGGGCTGTAAACTGTGTAAATGCCTTTCGAAAATTGGGCCCTAAATAATTATATCAGCATTTATAGCAGAGAAGCAGAATGTGGTATATTTAGCATAAAATATTCTAGAACAGAATATAAATAATTAAAAGAGCTGACCAAATGTGACTGCTTCACACACTACCTAGCTACTCTAAAGGGTTTTATAAGCACATAATAATTTTTTCAAGCATGTGTACATTTTAGGAATACTGAAAGATGAAAATATAAGGGATCATGAAGGAGATAGTATAGAAATCTTCTGTCATATGTAAGTGCTATCCAGCCCTCCCCTAGCAGCTTGGTTCAGCCTATGAACATGAAGGTATTAAAGTAAATATGGCAAATAAGGCCAATTTAAAGGATCATATTTTTATCAGGTTGCAGTTTTGAAGCAATATTCGGAAGGGCCTGATAGATAAAGCACAGTTACTTACCTCTAACAGGTGATCTCTGGGAACAGCAGGAATAAGTCTTCACATATGGGTACGTCGGTACCGACGGAGTCTGCGAGGGAACGCTTCCCAGCGTCCAATCAGAAAGCTTTTGGAAGCATCCCAACACGCCTGCGTGCTGCCTTCCCGCCTTCCCAACTTCCTCTCCTCAGTTAAGTTTTAAAGCTGAGACAAAGAGAGAGAGAGAGGAAAGGGAAGATAGATAGAGAGATACAACTCCTAGGGGAGGTGGGTGGGTTGTGAAGACTTATTCCTGCTGTTCCCAGAGATCACCTGTTACAGGTAAGTAACTGTGCTATCTCCAGGAACAAGCAGGAATGAGTCTTCACATATGGGGACTCCCAAGCTCAGATGCCCGGAGGGAGTCCTAGCATGTAGCAAATCTAGAACGAGCCATGCTATTCCTCAGGACCTCAGGCATCCTGGGGATGGAGGGTAGGAGTTGAATACAGAAAAGAGCTGTGGAACAGCTGGCTAGAACAGGGCTTCAAAAGGGGAAGACCCTGTATCGAGGGCATTTAGTAATAAAATATTGTAATCTGGGCCTCCCTTGTTGGCACTGCACAAGTGCACTGAGCTACATATGGATCTGATAGAAGAGCCAGTGAATGAGCTCAAGGGGTACCTCACTGAGAAGTAGAGGTAATAAAGTAGAACAAAAAACAAGTGGAGGTCAGAACCCTTTAGGGTGAGAAAAAATAGCCCCAGAGGAAAAACTGGGGTAGTATAAGAGGTAGAGCTTCAGCGGAGACGCAGAAGGTACTATTAAGGAAAGCTTAGCTGCTTTGGTTCAAAAATAGTATAAATTTAGGACCAAGAGAAAAAATTTAGTCTGACCCAACTGGACTGGGGTTAGAATCAGTCCATGTAGGGGAGAAAGGGTATGGAAAACCTTGTATCTGATAAAAAGGTAAGAACAGACTCAGGAGCGCTAAGCTTTAGAGCAACGGAAGCTCCAAAATGTCTTTCCTAAATTGGGTCAATTAGGAAAGAAAGGTACATGGAGAGCTTCAGGAGTACCTAACCTGAAAAGGTTAATTACCACAGGAGTGGTTCTAGGTGTAGTTCCCTAGGTATGCTGGTACAGCATTGATAGGGTTAGTGCCCATCTGTCAGGATCATAAAGGAATGTCAGGATATCTGATCCTAACAGACAGACAGATAAGTAGATGGATACAGATCTATCTAAAAATATATCTCATTATATGTATTAATATATATGTACATATATATTAATATATATGTAGATTTAAATATATACACATATAGGGTATATATGCATATATCTATAAAGAGATATATCTGGACAGAAGACACACAGATAGATATAAACCAGCATATATATATATCTATATATATGTATATATATACCTAGATGAATAGGCAGGCATATAGAGACATGTCTCCAGGTATATGGATGGAGAGATGTCCAGAGAACCCCCTCCCCCCTAATAGGGAGAGAGAAAGATTTATCTAAGAGCAAGAAGGTTGATACCTGCTTGAATAGATAAAATAGAAAAAATCCTCTTCTCCTGGTTATGACTGGCATAGTCAGAGGAAGGTGTCCCTGACAAGAAGGTGGCTTAATTCTTTGCAGAATTTGAGCTCTTGAGTAACCAGGATGGCCTACGTGAAAATGGCAGAGGATAACAGCAGTCTGCAGACAGGAAGTCCAGATATCTCCAGAATTGTAGTATGGAGATTGGATAGAGGAGGCCTCTGGAGGAAGATACCCTAGTGATCCGGCTATGAGGGCAAGATGGGTATTAGGTATCCTCTAGCTGCCAGTGAAGAATTTATCTCTGACGGGAGACCCCAGGAGATATGGGCTAAGCCAGGGAATTGGCCCTTCTTTAGGCTTTCACGTAATGAAAAGGCCTGAGGCTCATGCCTCAAAGATTTTTAAGATAAGATGGAAAGGGTAGAGAATACCTGCCAGGCATGAAACATGACTGGGGAAAACCCTTTTTAACCATCTGGGTTATCTGCTAGGCCAGTTACTAATGCTCTCTAGCAAGGGCCCATAGTGCAAAGCTACTCTAGTAGAGTTGCAGAAAGCATGCTGCAGGTTGGTTAGAAGAAAAAACTGGCTGTGGAAAGCCAGCAGGTAACCAGCTATTCTGCCAAGGGCAAGGGGCGAAGAATAGAAGGTAACCAACCCAACTGTGATGATAGGGTTTCCCAAACGAGGTTGATACCCTGTTTGGGACTTAGCACTGAGGCTAGGAGGATTGCCAGTGGAGGGGAAATCCTGGTTGTGTAGTGAACAAAACCAGTGGTTTAACCACTAGGAATTGCTGCATTTGCAGCAACTATCAGGGCAGCATGGAGAATTTCTTTTCCCTCCTCTTTTTAGATTGGGAAAAAGAAACAGACATGGTAGGACTTCACATTGTCTGAGGAGCTGCCCTAAGGTAACAAGGGGAAAGACAACTCCAGAAGGGAGAATCCCCCGGTAGAACAGGTAGAGGACCATAAGGGCTTACCCGTGTAAAAAAGTCACTCTTACAAACTAAATGTTGTAGTAAGAGGGAGATAAGACAGAGTTGCAAGAGACCAACTATGGAGGAAGTCTCCGACAGGTGAGATGATACATGCCAATACAGGGAAACAACTGTCTATTGATAGTTGTTACCTCTCTTTCCTCCAAGAGGAAGAGGAAATCAGTTAAGTATGGGCATGATCATCATAGAGAAAAGATGTCTCATGAAGAGATATCTAGGTAGGTTAGGATAAAGTTAGTGCAGATACTGCAAGTGAAAAGAAGCAGACTGCTACCCTAACCAGCAACCAAGAGGGAGAATGATCTATTTGAAACCCTGCGACTGCTGGGTTTGTTGACCCTGTTGAGTTTGTAGATTCTTCAGACCAGGGCGATGTTTCCCCTGTTTGGGAACATCTGTATGATGGGCAGATGATGGACAAAACCTTCTCCCCCTAGGGGAAGAAAGTTTGGTAGGACATTTCCTATCTACTGGGAAAGAAGATGGCGTAGAATAGCCCCTGGAAACAGGAAAGTCAGTGGATAACTGAGTAACATGGAGTAAAGACTCCTTGTTGAAGAGATTTTCTCCAGTGCAAGGAGTATTTCCCAGTCTTTCTTGTGCCCATTTGTCCAAGTCTGAAGCTTGGAGCCAGGCTCTACGTCGTGCCCCTATAGCTATAGCAGAAGTCCCGCTAACAGACTCAAAGGAGTCTAGGGAAGCACGAGTAAGAAACCTAGAGATATTATGAGCATGACTAACCAGTAAGGAATAGTCTGCTTGTTTGGGCTCCTGAAGACAAGGAGTCAAAAGATGTAATTTCCTTGTGACCTCCTCAAGAGATAGACCCATATAAAAATATATGAGAGAATTCTTGCTGAAAACATGGATGTCTGTAAGGTTTGACGTCCAAAGGCATCTAGTGTCTTAGACTCACGACCTGGCGGACAAGAAGAGTGCTTTTTATTACTCTTCACTCGCCTCAATGCTGATTCCACTACAATGGAATGATGAGGAAGTTGAGTCCTTTGAAACCCTGGAGAGGGGGGCACCTGATATAGGAGATCAGTTGCTCTGGAAAGTGGGGGTACCCTTAAAGGAGCTTCCCACATTCGTAGAAGGAGATCCTGCAAAGAATGATGCAAAGGAAGCATTATGTTCTCCTTTGCTTCACTAGGAACAGAGAAGTATTCTGTATTCCCTTGTGTAGGATCTTGTCCAGGAATAGGAATGGCAAGTGATTTTGCCATATCCAGGAGGAAAGTCTGGAAAGAAGGATCCCCAGAGGGAACTTCCCTTGGATAGGCTAGATCTGATGAAGAACTAGCATTGGCACCGAGGGATCTATTCCAGTATATAGGAATAGAAGATCCTGAATGGTGCAGTATGGGATCCTTAGATGGTGGTCGCTGGTACTGCAGGTCAGAACCAGCGACAGTCGGTAACAGATCGTCCATGCTAGGGATCGATTCCAGACTCGGCATCGAGGGAAGCGAGCCTGAAGAGAGAAGCATGGAAGGTACCGACAGTAATGGTACTGTGGATATCGGTACCGATCTCGGTACCGTATCTGATACCGGTGGAAGAATACCAGCCGGTGGCAACTCTAACGGTATCGGAAGAACCGAGAGTTGTGGATCCGAAGTATCGGAACCGAGCCCTCGGTACCGACGGGAGTCGGTACCAAGGCGAGTCAGTACCCAGTCCTCCAGACTGGAGATCAATTCCAGACTGGAGATCGGCATCGAAGGAAGCGAGTCTATCGATGCACATCTGGAGGGTACCGACGTCGTTACTAGTATCGGAGTCGATACCGATACTGGAAAGTCGGTTTGAAGCGTATCCACCGGGCCCGTAGGTACCGAGGACGCCAGACGACGATCCTTGGTGAGGAATGTTTCATCCAACACCAGTGCCGATGCCGGGGTATCGGTACCGCTCGAAGCGGATGCCACCACCAGGCATGGCTCAGGTATGTTCTGTGAGGGGTGGACCTCAGGAACAACCTGAAACCCCACACAGGCTTTGGAGGCCGAAGACTCCCACCGGGGTTTTGGAGCCAGTGGATTCTCGAGGACAAGGCCATAGGCATCTCTATGCTGTGCATGAGAAGTGCCGCTCGAGGACTGGCTAGTCTTAACAGACTGTTTTTGGGTTACCTGATCCTGTGTAGAAGAAGATATGGTCGGTGCCCTGAAGTTGGAGGGGGACCGCGTGTCGAGGGGAACTCGATGTTGAAAACTTCTTTTCACCATACCAGTGCCCGAGTGCTCCGGAGAAAAATGGTCAGGACCCAAGCAGGTTAGACACCAATTGTGAGTGTCTAAAAATAAAGTTGTACCGCCACAGTTTGTACATTTCTTGGGGAAAGTGGCTGGCGGTTCCATGAAGAAAAATGGAGAGGCCTAGTAGGCCTGAGAACCGTGAGACACTAAAAAGAAAATATATTCCTTAAAGGGAAAAAGTTTTACAAGAAAAGAAACAAGAAACACCGGCAGTACCAGTGGCGTCGGGGAGGGCAGCCGAGACCACAAGAAAACTAAAAAATAAAAGAAGAATTTTCTGCGGTGACAGGAGGACGTCCTGCCGGCTCCGCGGAAAAATGAAAACTGAGGAGAGGCAGTTGGGAAGGCGGGAAGGCAGCACGCAGGCGTGTTGGGATGCTTCCAAAAGCTTTCTGATTGGACGCTGGGAAGCGTTCCCGCGCAGACTCTGTCGGTACCGACGTACCCATATGTGAAGACAAAGATGACGTCAACTCTGCTAAGAGAAACCATCACACTAACATATTAAGTAAAGCGATCAACAGACTGAGGGAGTTATTTGAACTCATCAAATCTCTTACTAAAACATCTCAAAGCGACAACCTAAACAACTCCATCAAGGCCCAAACATTGGCAAACCACTATGCGAGCAAACTAACTGCCACAAGACCTACACCCTACCATGACTCAACACTACCGACACCACTAAACAACCTTGAGACCAACACAAATCAAGACCAGTTATGGAAACATTTCCACAAAATCGGAGACCAGCAAATTGCAACCATACTCACAAGCATAAACAGCACCACATCCCTACTCGACCCCTGCCCAGCAACCTGGATCAAGGCAGTGAAACAGGACATAGCACCATACATCTCGCACATAGTAAACCTATCACTACAACAAGGATTCATGCCCACTGAGCTAAAGAAATCCGTCATAAGACCTATTCTAAAAAACAGTACACTCAGCAGAGATGACCCAGCATCCTACCGCCCAATATCGAGCATACCATTCCTAGCAAAGATCATTGAAAAGGCGGTCCTATTACAACTCCAAGACCACCTGAACGACAATGCTCCTCTAGATGACCAGCAATACGGCTTTAGACAACATCATGGGGTCGAAACCCTATTACTAGTTCTACTTAACAACCTACTCAAGGGCCTGGAAAACAAAAAGAAAATGTATATACTCCTATTCATCGACATCTCAGCTGCCTTTGATACAGTTAACCATTGAACCCTCATAAACAGAATCAAGTCAATAGGAATATCAGGAACCCCACTAAAGTGGTTCACATCATACATCTCAAACCGAATGCAACAGGTACAATTCAACAGCGAAAAAGCAGAAGCATTCTCTCAAACACAAGGCTCTGCACTCTCAGCACTCCTTTTCAACGTATATATGCAACCACTATGCAAAATATTTACACAGCATAAAATCAACTACCACATTTATGCCGATGATATTATGCTGTACACACAACTTGACACTGACAACCTGGACTACAGCTCACTCGAAACATGTCTTGGCGAGATGCAAAACTGGTTACAACAAAGCAGCATGACAATCAACCACAAGAAAACTGAGGTGATGTATATCTCAAGGAAAGCAAATTTTGACCCACCTACATCTATAACCCTGTGCAACAACACTTATCAAACAAAGAAAGAAATAAAATATCTAGGAGTTACATTTGACTGCGACCTAAAAATGGAAACGCACCTGCGCAAAACCAACAGGGCGGTCTTCTACAAACTTAGAACTCTACAACCCATACGGAATATTATTGATCCCCACGACTTCAGATCCGTTGCTCAAGCACTCATCATGCCACATTTCGACTATTGCAACGCCATTCTTCAAGGACTTCTAAGAAAACCCTGAACATCCTTCAAATGGCACAAAATGTAGCTGCCAGGATCATCATGAGGAAAAGTCTTACTGAACACATTACACCAGTACTAATTGAGCTACACTGGCTCCCCATAGCAGCCCGCACAAAATACAAAATACTGACGACCACCTTCAAACTCATCCACAGCATAGCACCATCCTTCCTCGACACCCTAATCAGATTGCAACCACCCAACAGAAACAGGAGAACCATCAATTCCAACACCCTCCACACTCCAACAGATATCAGATCAGTCAAAAAAATCACTATTTATTTATTTATTTATTGTATTTATTTAACATACATTTATAACCCGCAACTTCCAGAGTTCAGTTGCGGTTCACAATAAAACAACAATCCACAAAGCATAAGCTTAGTTTTACATCAAACATTTTGTAACAATAAAAGTATTGGTTAACAGCATGAACTAATGAAAAATAGCAAAACTGGCTTGTAAACTATGTACAAAAAACTATATACAAATACAGGGCTTTCTCATACACAGCACCAACACTATGGAACCAACTCCCACCCGACCTACGAGCCAGCATTGACCTAGCCGACTTTAGAAAGAAACTCAAAACCCACCTATTTCAAAGTCATTTCAACCTGTACTAAACTCGCATGAAGGGCAACTCCCCCACAGCACCCAAGATAACCTGTAATGTATAAATGTACATATGTAAATTATTATCCCCTTAGCTTAGAAGTAGTTAATTTTCTGCGTGACGTGCTAACCTTTCGAATCTTTATGTACAAATCAAAATTATTCTGTCTTGATTCGACAGCTTTTTCCATGTAATCTTACCCGCTTCTGATCGCTGGAAGAAGCGGTATACAAATGCTTGCTAAATAAATAAATAAAGACTCATTCCTGCTTGTTCTTGGAGATAGATGCCTTGTTGACACTGGACTGGTATGATCAGTGCTAAAAGATGCAGTCATCAGCAAGCAAGCAAGCAAAGGACAAATGATCAGTTACAAATACTTCAGTAGAATATCATACAGTGACTGCTCCACCTGTTTCTCTTATGAAGAGGCAGGAACCTGTGAGATATTGTGCTGTACTGTCTATTCTGAATACATTAATAGCCTAATTTACTATTGGTATAGGACACTGAATGACACCAAATGGAGGGTGACTAGTGGGCTGACTTAGTCCTCCAATTTTGAAATGTCAGGCTTTGTGCATGATCATGAGGAAGAAATTATGAACAAAGCATTAATTTGGTTATCTTCATGCTCCCATACAAATAATCCAAGAGTATGTGTGAAAAACTGCTACAGACTCACATATGCTCAGAGCATAAAGCATAGTTACTCACCTGTAACAGGTGATCTCCGGGAACAGCAGGAATTTAGTCTTCACATATGGGTATCGTCGGTACCAACGGAGCCTGCGCAGGAACGCTCCCCAGCGTCCAATTAGAAAGCTTTTGGGAGCATCCCACAGAGTCTGTGTGCTGCCTTCCTGCCTTCCCGCCTTTCCCAACTGCCTCTCTCCAGTTGTTTAAAGCTGAGACAAAGAGAGAGAGAGGGAAAGAGAAAGAGATAGATAGAGAGATACAACTCCTAGGGGAGGTGGGTGGGTTGTGAAGACTAAATTCCTGCTGTTCCTGGAGATCACCTGTTACAGGTGAGTAACTATGCTATCTCCAGGAACAAGCAGGAATGTAGTCTTCACATATGGGGACTCCCTAGCTTTAGATGCCAGGGAGAGACCCCAGAAGTTGTGTGTCCCTGTGAAAGGGCTCCACTTCCCCCCATGGATCTCTGGCATCCAACCAGGGAGGGTGGGTAGGAGTTGATTAGGTATGGAACAGGTGTTGGAGAACAGCCTGACCAAACAAGGCATCCCGGCGGGAGTCCTTGTCCAAGCAGTAATGGGCTGTAAAGGTATGAACCGAGGCCCAAGTGGCTGCTCGACAGATGTCATCGATAGACACAGAGTGCAGATAAGCCATTGAAGCTGCCATGGCTCTCACATTGTGAGCTGTGACATGGCCCTCCAGAGGAAGATTCTTACTCTGATAGGCAAATGAAATACACTGTGCAATCCAGTTGGACAGTGTTCTTTTGGAGATTGGAAGTCCTAAATGAGAAGGATCAAAAGCAACAAAGAGTTGAGAGGACTTTCTATGTTGCTGTGTTCTTTGTAAGTAAAAGGCTAAAGCTCTTTTACAGGCCAAAGTATGAAGATTCCTTTCTGCATTTGATGCATGAGGCCTTGGAAAAAACACAGGCAGGTAGACCACTTGGTTTAAATGAAAAGGCGAGACCACCTTTGGCATAAAGTGTGGATGAGTCCTAAGGACTACCTTGTCATGATGGAACCTTGTATAAGATGGATCAGCCACTAGTGCCTGCAATTCACTGATGCGACGTGCTGATGTGATTGCAATGAGAAAGATAACTTTCCAAGAAAGGAATTTCAATGAGGTAGAGCTAAGGGTTCGAAAGGTGGCTTCATGAGCTGACCAAGAATCAGGTTTAAGTCCCATGCCACCGGTGGTGGCCTAATGGGAGGCTTAGTTAGAAGAAGGCCTCTCATAAATCTTGCTATAAGAGGATGGGAGGAAATAGGTTGTCCATTTAGAGGCTTGAAAGAAGCTGCAATAGCACTCAAATGGACTCTTACTGAGTTAGTCCTAAGTCCTACATTGGATAAATGAAGGAGATACTCCAGTAATGATTCCAGAGGTATCGCAAGGGGGTTGAGACCCTTCTGCGAGCACCATATGGTAAACCTTTTCCACTTGAAAGCATAAAAGCGTCTTGTGGAAGGTTTTCTGGAAGCATAAAGGATATCCTTTACCTGCTAGGAAAGGTTAAGATCATGAAGATCTAGGCCTTCAGCAACCAAGCCCTGAGATGCAGAGACTGGGGATTGGGATGCCATAACATTCCGTCCTCTTGAGACAGGAGATATGGAGCAGACCCTAACTCCAGAGAGGGAGCTTGAGAGAGATGTAGAGGCAGAGGGTACCACACTTGCCGTAGCCAATGTGGAGCTATGAGAATCATACGGCCTCTGTCTCTCTGAAGCTTGAACAGGGTTTTGGGAATTAGGGGAATGGGTGGAAAGGCATAAAGGAAGTCTTGACTCCAATGAAGGAGGAAAGCATCCCTGGCCTGAGAGCCCTGAGCCGGAATTCTGGAACAGAACCGGGGAAGTTTGGCATTCAATGGACTTGCAAAGAGGTCTATGTCCGGGGTTCCCCAAATTTGAAAAATCTTGGCCACCTGGTCTGCATGTAGAGACCATTCGTGTGGAAGCAGAACTCGACTGAGTCTGTCTGCCCAAGAGTTTTGTATGCCTGGAAGATACACTGCCAGGAGATGAATCTGATGCTCTCTGGCGAGGGCCCATAGTCGCAAAGCTTCGTTGCAAAGCGACAGAGAGCCTGTTCCCCCCTGCTTGTTCACGTAGAACATGGCTACTTGATTGTCCATATGAATGAGGACTGTCTTGTAGCTGAGCAGGGTGTGGAACACTCGAAGAGGAAGGAATATTGCTCTGAGCTCTAAGAGACTGATGTGTAGATGAGTCTCCTGAGGAGTCCAAATGTCTTGGGTGGAGAGGTCTTGTAGATGAGCTCCCCAACCCATTGGTGAAGCATCTATTGTGAGAGTTGCCTGGGGTAAAGGTTGTTGAAAAGGGGACCCCACCAACAGGTTTTGAGTGGACTGCCACCATTGGAGGGACAAAATAAGGCGATTTGTGTTTGCTATTTTGTCTGACAGGCATCCTGATGCCTGGGTCCATTGAGTAGATAAAGTCCACTGGGCTGCTCTCATATGAAGGCGAGCATAAGGAACCACATGCACGGTAGATGCCATGTGGCCTAGTAGTTGTAACATTTCTCGAGCAATGAGATAAGGCTTTAGCACTGCTTGAGAAGCTAACTGCACCATGCGAAGGCAACGGGCCTGGGGAAGATAGGCCCTTGCTTTTCTGGTATCCAGCAAAGCTCCTATGAACTCTAGAGACTGAGTGGGAGTTAGACTGGATTTTGGGATGTTTATGACCAGACCCAAATACTGAAGGATACGCATTGTGCAAGATAGAGAAATCCTGGCCTCTGACTCTAATGGGGCTCGAATGAGCCAGTCGTTTAGTAGGGGAAGACGAATATTCCTAGAGTGCGAAGAAATGCTGCTACCACAGCTATGCATTTCGTGAACACCCTTGGTGCTGAGGCCAGGCCAAAAGGAAGCACCCTGTATTGGTAGTGCTTTCCTTGAAAAAGGAACCGAAGGAACTTTTTGTGAGTTGGATGGATGAGAACATGAGTGTACGTATCCTTGAGATCTAGAGAACAAAGACAATCCTGACTCTGAAGGTATGGCAGCAGAGTTCCCAGAGAAATCATCTTGAATTTCTCTTTGAACAGGAATTTGTTCAATTCTCTGAGGTCTAAAATAGGTCTGTGTCCCCCTGTTTTTCTTTGGGATAAGGAATAGGGGGAGTAAAACCCTGTACCCTGTTGAGGAATGGATACCTCTTCTATTGCCCCTTGGGCAAGAAGCATATTGACCTCTGATCTAACAAGTTGATGAGAGAGGTTCTGAGAATTGAACTGTCTTACCATTGTGTGAGGGGCATGGCAAGAAAATGAAGCTTGTACCCCTCTTTTATAATGGGAGAGTCCAATGTTCTGCTGTTATCTGCCCCCATCTGGGGGCAAAGTGACACAACCTTCCTGGAATGGTGGAAGGCTCTGGTCCATTGAGGGACACGGAAGGCTAAGTTCTCTAGATGAAAGTCAAAGGCCTTGTGAGGCTGAGACTGGTGAGACGGTTTGAGGCTTAGCATCTTTTGCTTTCCTTTGTTTAGGTGGTTGCTGACTCTTTCGGGCAGGTTGACCTGCAGAACGTCCCTGCTGGGAATAAGAGGGATAAAACCTCTTCTTTTTGGAGAAGAATGGTTTCTTGAAAGATTTCTTCCTTGCAGGATCAGCTGTGGCTTTGGATAACCTATCCAAAGTGGAGTTGTCAGCATCCAACTCATTGGCTTTCTCTTGCCAATTTTTGCTGAACAGATTCTCACCTGTACAAGGGATATTGCCCAGTTTGTCCTGAACCCAGAGCTCCAAATCGGATGCCTGGAGCCAGGCAATTCTATGTGCACCTATGGCAATGGCAGAGGTTCTGCTTATGCACTCAAAACAGTCAAAAGCAACCACCTAAACAAATGGAGCTCACTCTGAGGAGAAGGATGTTATCAGTGGTGTGCCCCAGGGATCTGTCCTTGGTCCGATTCTTTTTAACATCTTTGTTAGTGATATAGCGGAAGGGCTTTCAGGTAAGGTTTGCCTCTTTGCGGATGATACCAAAATCTGCAATAGAGTAGACACCCAGGAAGGTGTAGATAACATGAGGAGGGAGTATCTAGCTAAGCTTGAAGAATGGTCTAGAATTTGGCAGCTGGGATTTAAATGTTAAAAAATGTAAGGTCATGTATTTTTGGGCTGCAGCAATCCAAGGGAGCAATATAGTATAGGGGGTGAAGTACTTTTGTCCACCAAAGAAGAGCGGACCTAGGCGTGGTTGTGTCTGAGATCTTAAAGTAGCTAAACAGGTAGAAAAGGTGACGGCAAAAGCTAGAAGGATGCTTGGGGGGTGCATACGGAGAGGAATGACTAGCAGAAAAAAGGAGGTGATAATGCCTCTGTATAAGTCTTTGGTGCGACCTCATTTGGAGTATAGTGTCAATTCTGAGACCGCACCTTCACAAGGATGTGAACAGATGGAGTCGATGCAGAGGATGGCTACTAAAATGATTAGTGGTCTTCATTATAAAGCATATGAGGACAGACTGAAGGATCTTAATATGTACACCTTAGAGGAAAGGCGGGATAGAGGTGATATGATTGAGATGTTTAAATACCTCCGTGGCATAAATGTTCAGGGAGAGAGCCTCTTTCAATTGAAAGCAAGTTCTGCTACGAGGGGACATGGGATGAGGGTGAAGGGAGATAGATTCAGGAGTGATATGCGGAAATATTTCTTTACAGAAAGAGTAGTGGATCCGTGGAATAGTCTCCCAGTGGAGGTGGTAGAGATGAGGACAGTAACTGAATTCAAAAAAGCATGGGACAAACACAGAGGATCTCTAAAGGTAAAAAGGGGACTGTTGTAGTTGTTATGGAAGGACAGACTAGATAGGCCATGTGGTCTTTTTCTGTCGTCATATTTCTATGTTTCTGTGTTTCAAAAGCTGCACGAAACTTTGAAACATCCTGGGTATGTTTAACCAGTGTGAGAAAATCCTGCCTCTTATCATCAGGAAGGAGAGGGCTTAAAATCTCCAAATCTCCTGTGACTTCTTTAAGGAACATTCCCATATATAAAATATAGGAACTGATCCTGGCAGAAAGCATGGAAGCCTGGAAAGTACGACGTCCAAAGGCATCCAAAGTTCTACACTCACGTCCTGGAGGATTAGAGGCATGCCTCTTTGAACTCCTGATCCTTCTCATAGCTGATTCCACTAAGAGTGGTGAGGAAGCTGAGTCTTCTGGAAACCAGGACAAGGAGGGACTCGATACATGGTATCCAGTCTACGAGAGTGAGGAGAGGTGGTAAGAGGTGTTTCCCACATTCTTAGCATGAGATCATATAAGATCTCATGGATAGGCAAAGTGGCTGCCTCCTTAGGAGCCTTGGGATATTGTAGAATCTCCAACTCCTTTGCCCTGGGCTCTGTTTCGGGAGCCACAGTAATGGAAAGACCTAGAGCCACCTCCCTGATAAAATCCTGAAAGGAGATATCTTCTAGAGGAGACATCCTACGTTTAGGAGAGGAAGGTTCCTCCGGGAGAAGTATTCCGGTACCGACAGAGCTGTCAGAATCCTCAGACTCCTCCAAGGATTCAAAGTACCTTCTGTCCGGATGCTCCTGAAGAGCATGATACCCGTACCGACCGAAGTCGGTACCGGGGGGAATCGGTACTGGTGTGTTGGTACCGGAAGGCATAGCATGATTGGGTGCCGGCAAATCAGACACCGATGTCGATGCTGATGCTGATGCTATCGGTACCGGTACCGATGCCGGAGTTGGTGCCGGTACCGGTTGAACTGTCTGACGCGGTTCTGAGGGTGTCGATGCCACAAGGAGAGCCGCCAGACTGCGTTCAATAGCCCGGAACCTCTGGTCTATCGACGCTGCCGATGCCTGTGTATCGGTATCGGAGAAAGCAGCCAGTACCCCAGAGCATGGCACCAGTAGTTCTGCCGTGGTTGAGGCCTCGAGAACAACCCCCGCCACCACCAGCAGCTCTCCCCTTCCCGGGGATCGAGCCACCAGCGGCGGAAGGGGCTGCCTGCAGATCCTAGCCCAATCCGGGCTCACCGAGGAGGATTTAAACTTCGCGCCATCGGGCGCCATCCCTCTACAACCCCCGCCACCACCAGCAGCTCTCCCCTTCCCGGGGATCGAGCCACCAGCGGCGGAAGGGGCTGCCTGCAGATCCTAGCCCAATCCGGGCTCACCGAGGAGGATTTAAACTTCGCGCCATCGGGCGCCATCCCTCTACAACCCCCGCCACCACCAGCAGCTCTCCCCTTCCCGGGGATCGAGCCACCAGCGGCGGAAGGGGCTGCCTGCAGATCCTAGCCCAATCCGGGCTCACCGAGGAGGATTTAAACTTCGCGCCATCGGGCGCCATCCCTCTACAACCCCCGCCACCACCAGCAGCTCTCCCCTTCCCGGGGATCGAGCCACCAGCGGCGGAAGGGGCTGCCTGCAGATCCTAGCCCAATCCGGGCTCACCGAGGAGGATTTAAACTTCGCGCCATCGGGCGCCATCCCTCTACAACCCCCGCCACCACCAGCAGCTCTCCCCTTCCCGGGGATCGAGCCACCAGCGGCGGAAGGGGCTGCCTGCAGATCCTAGCCCAATCCGGGCTCACCGAGGAGGATTTAAACTTCGCGCCATCGGGCGCCATCCCTCTACAACCCCCGCCACCACCAGCAGCTCTCCCCTTCCCGGGGATCGAGCCACCAGCGGCGGAAGGGGCTGCCTGCAGATCCTAGCCCAATCCGGGCTCACCGAGGAGGATTTAAACTTCGCGCCATCGGGCGCCATCCCTCTACAACCCCCGCCACCACCAGCAGCTCTCCCCTTCCCGGGGATCGAGCCACCAGCGGCGGAAGGGGCTGCCTGCAGATCCTAGCCCAATCCGGGCTCACCGAGGAGGATTTAAACTTCGCGCCATCGGGCGCCATCCCTCTACAACCCCCGCCACCACCAGCAGCTCTCCCCTTCCCGGGGATCGAGCCACCAGCGGCGGAAGGGGCTGCCTGCAGATCCTAGCCCAATCCGGGCTCACCGAGGAGGATTTAAACTTCGCGCCATTAGGCGGGCCCGCGCCTGAGGGCCTCGCCAGAGGGCCCTTTGGCGTGGCCCTTAGGCGGAGGCCAGCGACGGAGGTCGTTCTCCAACAGACAGACCGCCCAACCAGCCACGAACAAGTTCAGAACACCGGCTGCGAAAACGCAAGTACAGACACTGCACTCTCTCAGAATACTGAACTGAACCACGTTACTGTAAATTCTAATAAAATGTTCCTCATACATATGTCCCGATACTACTAGTTAGCATAGCATATACACTTGACCTATGATGTATGTAGTATAACTATGTAACCCGCTAGATCTAGTTAGCTCAGTTAATTGACTCTTGTGTAATCTGCCACCAGTCTTATTCTTACATATGACCTGATTTTACCAAGCTTAACCTACTATTTACAATTACCTCCAAGGTAGGTTGTATAACCTATGTAACCAGCCAGTCCTACTTAGTCCGTCTCAGTATACTTGTGTAATATGCAGTTATCTATCATTACCAGCCACTATCTGCCATCAGCTACCACTGCAACCACCACTAGCAGACTGTGTAGACGCAACTTAAAATTCTGAAAATCTCCGTCCTATGATGTAAATTGCAATATGTAAGCTCCTATAAACCCCCAATAGATTGGAAGCCTCACCAAAAACCGCAACCTTCCTACAACTAGACCAAAGCTAGAACAAGAATATCACAACCAGGTAGCATACCTGACCCACCACCACCAACCAACATCTCAACCCAGATCCATACCGCAACAAAGCACACAAAATGGCCCTACCCTGCATCATCACAATTGCCCTCTACCTCCTCGCTACAGGCCTAAGCAATGTCACTGGCCTACATGCTAACAACAATCACATACCAACTATCCACAGTTATAGAAGGAGGTGGACAGATGCCCCCTTCTATGAACCACGAGAAACCATTAAAACCCACCACCACCACCTCCTGCAGGTATCATTACAGCACAGCAAGAAGAAGAAACAGGGAGAAAACCCCCTCCCCCGAATCGTGAAATGCGCCCTTGTAAATGCCCGATCTGTACGTAAAAAATGGCCGGTCATCTCAGATATGATATCACTACACAACCTTGACCTACTACTGATCATGGCTTTCCTGTGATGACAACGTGCTACTCAACCAGCTCCTGCCCGCTAACTTCTCTGTACATACATGTCACAGATCCGGCAAAAGAGGAGGTGGCGTCCTCGCAATCACCAGATCTGACCTTCAATTCAACATAAAGGAAGCAACCAGCTTGCCGCTCCTAGACACAATCTCGATACAGAATAAGTGTTCCTCCATCAATCTACTTTACAGAGCTCCATCGTCTGATCCAGATGCACTAGCAACAATAATCGACATGGCCGCAAACTCCCAGAGCCCGCATAGAACAAACTGGGTACTAGGAGATTTCAACCTCCCCTCCCTGCAAGACTCTCACTCAAAGGCGTTTCTCGAAGCCCTGAAGGATCTAGGATACAGCCAACTAATCAAGGAACCTACCCATATAAAAGGAGGCATGCTAGATCTAATATTCACAACAGACGCAACAATCAGAGGACCAACCATCCCTGAACCATCAATCACTGCAGTTCCATGGTCAGATCACTCGTTAATCCTATTCCAAATTCCTCAGCCAAGCCATGGCCAAAAGGAAGAAAACACAGCAGTCGGTCAATCCAGCAATCCGCCAAGAAGATTCCAACCATTCAACAAAGAACTAATCCTGAAATCAGCAACCCCACTAATAACCTCACCAGCACAGAACCCAGACGAACTAGTCTCCGACTGGAATGAGATACTCAGCTCAATCGCTGTTCGCCCATCAAATAACAAATCTCAAGGGAAACGACACACAGCAACCTGGTACTCTACTGAGTTGAAAGCCTCACTCGCAACACTAAGAAAACTTGAGAGACGCTGGCGGCGCTCACGCTCAGAAGTAGACCAAAATGCTTACAATTTACAACTCACAGCGCACCGTACCGCAGTGACTGAATCCATGAGACGTTACCACACCGACACCTTAAAAAGATCCCTCAACAAACCTCACGACCTGTTTACCCTTGTTAAGCGACTTACAACAGAACCTGCATCAGAACAAGCAAATGGAATCCATCCTCAAACATATGCGGACTATCTTCAAACCAAACTCTGTCAGATAAACAACAACCCTGCATCCAGCACTATCTCTCAGCCTTACATTCAAAAACCACTCACTACCTTCACGACTCCATCCAAACAACGCATCGAAGACACCATAACAGCCATCAACACAACTACCGCACAATCTGATCCATGCCCGGCTTTCTGGATCAAAGAACTACGGACTGACCTCAGTCCCCTCATATCCAGACTCATGGAACAATCGTTCACAACAGGTGCTTTCCCACGCACCCTCAAACACACATCAATAAGACCTCTACTAAAAAACAACAAATTCGACCAACAGAAACCGGAATCCTACAGACCGATAGCAAGCATACCAATGCTAGCAAAAATAATGGAAAAGGAAGTTCAGAGACAAATACAAGATCACATTGATTCCAATGCACCACTGGATCCATGCCAACATGGATTTAGAGAAGCCCACGGGGTTGAAACCCTTCTTACCACACTCTTCAGCAGCATAATATCAGGCATTGACAATGCCCGCCAAGGCTTTGTCCTTGTCTTCCTTGACATTGCGGCAGCATTCGACTCCGTGAGCCATGAACGCCTCCTAGAACGCCTCAAAGAGAAAGGAATCTCCGGTAAAGCACTCGAGTGGTGCAGGTCCTACCTCTCGGACAGATGGCAGCAGGTACGATCCAGAGACACATCATCAGATCCATTCCACCAAAGCCAAGATGTCCCACAAGGATCCTCCCTCTCCGCCTTGCTATTCAATATATACATGCAACCTATCTGCAACCTGATCCGGTCTTTCAACGTTAACTGCATGATATACGCAGATGATGTGCTATTATACACGCCTTTTTCAACAGAAAACCCCGACCTCTCATCAATAACATGCTGCATAAATGAAATATCCAATTGGCTACAATCCCAAAACCTCCGGATTCAACACAAGAAGACGGAGGTGATGTTCATTACAAGGAACCGCAACTTCACAGCACCGGCAGTACTAAAAGTGAAGGACGCAGACCTCCAGATCAAATCCGCGATCAGGTACCTCGGCGTCACACTAGACCAGAACCTAAATATGCAAGCGCATATAAGTAACACTGTAAGGGCAGTATATCATAAAATTAGATCCCTTAGATACCTGCGATCTCTGCTTGAGCCTGATGATTTCAGAACCATCTATCAGGCACTAATCATTCCGCATTTTGATTTTGCGAATGCAATACTACAGGGACTCCCTCAAACCACTCTAAACCCACTGCAAATGGCAATGAACACCGCAGCAAGAGTTCTACACGGAGCATCCAGGAAAGACCATATCTCACCCATTATGAAACAACTCCACTGGCTTCCGATTCAAGGTAGAATTACATTTAAGACCTTGCTAATCACCTTCAAAGCCACCAAAGGTCTCTCGTCAGCATCACTAACTGAGCTAATCCAGATAACACCCCACAATAGAGACAGAAGGTCAGTAGCCCAAAACACCTTGATAGTCCCAAAATCAATAACTAAATGCACCAAGTCAACATCCAGCAGGGCCTACAAATTTTATGCACCAATGATCTGGAATAACCTCCCTCACCACATCCGAACAATCACAGACATATTCCAATTCAGAAAAGCCGTGAAACACTACCTCTTCCTCCTATATTACCCGGAAATCAATAGAAGCTCAGTACAAACTGCTGAATCCACCAAAATCTCCACTGCCTGAAACCATACGAGCACATGACTATTCTGTGATTTGTATATATTGTTATTGTATATAGTTCCCCTGTTAGCCAAGTTGAATCTCCTGTTCATATGTAAACACAAAGTACTATTGGAAATGTGTGTGTTCATTGTTTACTGTAAACCGCGCTGATGCTGAATAGCGCGGTATAAAAAAGACTATAAATAAATAAATAAATAAAATAAAATCTTGGAGCCCCGATAATGCTTTGGAAGCCGAAGCCTCCCGCCAGGGCAATTTTGCCGGTACAGAACCCTCAAGGGCAATGCCAGAGGCATCTCGATGTTTGGAAGGAGATCTACCCTTTGAGGACCGGCTAGACTTATGTTTAGTTACCTGAGATCCACGGGAGGAAGACGAAGCCCTGGAAGACGTCGATGCCACAGAAGCTGCATCGGAGGGAAAAAGGGTGCTGAGCTTAGCAGCTCGGTTTTGTTGACCCCTCTTGGACATCATGGCACAAGCCATACACTCCGAGATGGAGTGTTCAGGAACTAAACATTTGAGACACCAGTCATGGGTGTCGGTGACGGAGATGGTACCGCCACACTTGGTGCACTTTTTGAAACCCGAAGCGGGTTTTTCCATAGTAGAGGAAATTTTGGGCCTAAGGCCCAGAAAGGCGCATGCACCCGGGAAAGAAAAATTTGGAAAAAATAGTATATATATATTTTTTTTTTTAAAAAAAGAAAGAAAGAAGAACCGGCGGTACCGGTATAGCGTCGAGGAAGGCAGACGCGACCACAAAAAAGGAGAATAAGGAAACATTTTCTGCGGTGACAGGAACAACGACCTGCTGGCTCCGCGGAAAACGAAGAACTGAAGAGAGGCAGTTGGGAAAGGCGGGAAGGCAGCACGCAGGCACTGTGGGATGCTCCCAAAAGCTTTCTAATTGGACACTGGGGAGCGTTCCCGCGCAGGTTCCGTCGGTACCGACGATACCCATATCTGAAGACTACATTCCTGCTTGTTCCTGGAGATATATCTTCATAATATAGAAAATTGAGAGGAAGAAGATTTCAGTATAAACAGAGGGCTTTACAAGATTGGTCCATTCATATCAAGCCTACTTATTGATGCGCATTTCAATACCACCTACAGGTCTTAAAAAGCTTCTCAAGTATTGAAAATTCTTAAACATACATCTTTTGTTCCTATAGCATCACTTAGTCTTCAGAGTCCCAATACCCCGGAATCTTTTACTCCGACACTGACAGCGTTTCGCTTGACGCTGCTTCAGAGAGTAATTTGGGAGACTTCCCTATGGAAACAAACAATTTGTTATCTATCTTGCACTTACCCACTCAAAGCATCAACTTACAATTATCAACTTCTGAATAAGCAAACATGTGCATGCTCACTTCATGGCTGATATTAAACTGTCCAGCACTAAGGGCCGATATTCAAAGGCATTTATACAGATTACAGACCTGTAAACTGTATAAATGTTGCTTAGAGGGATATTCAGCGGCACTAACATTGTTAGTGCCGTTGAATGTCATTGTTGTTAAGTGCCGTCGAGTTGGAGTCGACTCATGGTGACCCTCTGGATAGCTATCCTAAATTGTGTTCGGTCTTCAGGCAGCTCATTGTTGAAAAACTGTTACCCGTAGCTGCTGTTATTGTATCGATCCATCTCATTGCTGGCCTTCCTCTTTTGCGTTGACCTGCTATCTTGCCAAGCATGATGTCTTTTTTTAATGATCTCTCTCTTCGCATGATGTGTCCAAAGTATGAAAGTCGAAGTCTTGTCATCTGAGCTTCTAAAGAAAGCTTAGGTTTGATCCCTAGTACCGACTGGTTTGTTCTTTGGGCAGTCCATGGTATACACAGTATTCGCCGCCAGCACCATAATTCAAAGGCATCAATTTTCTTCCTATCTTTTTCACTGTCCAGCTTTCACATCCATATGATGTTATTGAAAATACCATGGCTTGAACAAGTCGAATCTTTGTATGGAGAAAGACATCTCTGCTCTTGAGAATCTTATCTAGGTCTTTCATAGCCATTCTGCCAAGAGCAATGTGTCGTCTCATTTCTTGACTGCTTGTTGCTTCTTTATTGATAGTTGATCCAAGTAGGTTAAAGTTGTTCACGATTTCAATTTCTTCTCCTTCAACGATGAACCTGTTGATTATGCCAGTTGTCATGATCTTTGTCTTCTTTACATTAAGGTGCTGGCCCATTTTGAGACAATGTTCTTTGATAGTGAGAAGCAAATGTTTCAGATCATCTTCACTTTCAGCCAGTAATGTGGTATCATCAGCATAGCGAAGGTTGTTGATGAGTCTTCTACCAATCTTCACACCTCTGTTGTCTTCATACAATCCTGCTTCTCTGATGATTTGTTCTGCATATAAATTAAAAAGGTAGGGGAAAAGTATGCAGCCTTGTCTTACACCTTTGCTTATTTTAAACCATTCTGTTTCTCCTTGTTCCGTTCGAACTGTTGCTTCTTGATCAATGTACAGATTGTGCAAGAGTACGATCAGGTGTTCTGGTATACCCATGCTTCTTAATGTGGCCCAGAGTTTCTCATGGTTTACACAGTCAAAAGCTTTGCTATAGTCGATAGAGCACAAATAGACATCCTTTTGGTATTCTTTAGTCTTTTCAAGGATCCATCTCACATCTGCAATGATGTCTCTCGTTCCTCGCCCTTTCCTGAACCCAGTTTGCACTTCAGGTAGTTCTTGTTCCAGGTATGGTTGTAGTCTCTTTTGAATAATCTTCAGTAGAATCTTGCTGGCATGTGGTATCAGAGCGATTGTGCGATAATTTCCACAGTCAGTTGGATCACCTTTCTTTAGTATTGGTATAAACACACATCTTTTCCAGTCAATTGGCCATGATGTTGTCTTCCATATTTCTTGGCAGAGCCTTGTAAGTACGGTAACAGCTGCATCAGATTGCTGCAATACTTATATGGGAATGCTATCAATGCCTGGTGCTTTGTTCTTTGATAAGGTTTTCAATGCTGCTTCAACTTCTTCTTTCATCACCAATGGTTCCCGATCATAAGGCACAGGTTGAAACGGCTGTTGGTCCACTTGATCTTTATCATATAAAAACTTTGTATATTCCTTCCATCTTTTCTTGATCTTCTCAGCATCATTCAACATAGAACCTTGATCATCTTGTAAAATTCCAATTCGATGCAGGAACATTTTCTTTAACTCTCGTAGCTTTGGGAAAGACGATCTTGTTCTTTCTCTAATAGTTTCTGTTTCTATTTCCTTGCATGCGTCATTGTAGTACTTTTCCTTGTCCTGTCTTGCTGCACGTTGGAAATCTCTGAGTTCTGTGGTTGTCTTTTTTTCTCCTCTGGCTTTAGCTTCCCTGCGTTTCTGGGCAATTTTCAGAGTTTCTTCCGTCATCCATTTTGGCCATATTTGCTTTTCACCTTTTGTAGAGACTTCTCGCTTTCTTCCAACACAACCTTCTTGATGTCATTCCATAACACTTCTGGAACTCTGTCATTTGTATCTAAAGCAGCAAATCGAATTTTCAGGCAGTCTTTAAATTCCAGTGGTATATTCTCAAGGTCATATTTTGCTGCATTCATGAGTGGTTTGCTCTTTTTCAACTTTAGCTTGAGTTTGCATACTAGTAGTTGATGATCTGAGCAGAAGGAGTCCCCAATCGGGGGACAGGACGCAGACAACCTTCCGCTGCTGCTGCGCTACCCAATCGGGGCAGGCAGCCGGGAAAGATAAAAAGCAGCGCCGTCCGGCGCTTCTGAGAGCAGAAGGAGTCCCCAATCGGGGGACAGGACGCAGACAACCTCCCGCTGCTGCTTCGCTGCCCAATCGGGTCAGGCAGCCGGGAAAGATAAAAAGCAGCGCCGTCCGGCGCTTGTGAGAGCAGAAGGAGTCCCCAATCGGGGGACAGGACGCAGACAACCTCCCGCTGCTGCTTCGCTGCCCAATCGGGGCAGGCAGCCGGGAAAGATAAAAAACAGCGCCGTCCGGCGCTTGTGAGAGCAGGAGTCGTCCCCAATCGGGGGACAGGACGCAGACAACCTCCCGCTGCTGCTTCGCTGCCCAATCGGGGCAGGCAGCCGGGAAAGATAAAAAACAGCGCCGTCTGGGGTGCCCGCGCCATCTGGGGCGCCCGCGCCGTCTGGGGCGCCCGCGCCTGGCGGGCCCGCGCCTGAGGGCCCTTTGGCGTGGCCCTTAGGCGGTGGACCGTCAACACATAGTGAACCGCTCCAACCTCCACCCCAGTGCATAGGCAACCGGGGCCCGCAACCAGCCCCACTCAAGCCCTGGCTACCTTCACGGGTCGAGCACCACACCCGCAACAGTCTTCTCAAAGATAGCTTGAACCTGATGGTTTAAAAGCCGCATATCTACTGGCTACACGGCGGCAGTAGTCCAATAAAGCTTGAGCTCCCAGTACAGGTAGAGCTCGCTGAAACCTCCCTTCTCAGCAGACCTCGACGAACCCAGGTAACATTATCTACAAACTTTACACCGTTACACCCCACTCAGTCACCATACTGAACTGAAGCATTCAAACCCACACTATAACGTTCATTGTACTCTGCCACATGTAATGAAAAGTTTGTCAATGTATTGGTGATCCATGCATAGCCATACTCAGATTTGCCTACTAGCAAAACCAGTTTAAGTTGCTCTGAGTTAAACAAACTAAATGAATGTCATAATGCAATGGATGCTTACATGGATGATTTAAATGTAGCGAGTTATATAAGGTAGAAAATGTTTCCCATTGCATTAGTCTTTTAAGGTGTTAAATCAGGTAAACCTGCCTTGAGCCTGCTAGCAACGTTCAAAAGTACTGCATATTAGAAAATGTTTTTCATAGTGCTTTAGTCTGTCACAGTTAAATCAGGTAAATGGAACGTCTTAAATAACTGCATATTTTAAATGTAAATGTAATGTGAATCAAATAAGGTAAACAAAGTAACTGTTCCTTATAGAGAGTTGCACCTCGCTGAACATCGAGTCACAAGCTTTCTTCGTGCACTGTCTCTCATTTGCCTAACAAAACAAAAAATGGATCCATTTAACGTCTCAATACTTTGGTTCCTTTGCCTAACCGCATGCCTAGTCACATGCATAGGAAACACTATCCCGCACATCTACACCCCTTATACCTGGCAACCATTATTGTTATGCAACCCTCTTCCTGCCCTTGCAACCCAAAATGTTTATCTGCACCCACACCCACAAGTCATCACCCTACCCAATGTCGAGCCCAACAATGCATACAATAAAAAACAGCGACCCCATCACCACCACAAATTAAGAAAGGCTCACTGTCCGAAAGAACCAAGACCCACCAAGATGAGCAAGAACGGGGGCAAGAACCTGCAAACTGACTACACAACGCAGTCCACAATTTCCATCATACTCATAAATGCCAGATCTATAAGAAATAAAACTCATATAATATATGACCTCTTGTCAGATGCAAAGCCTGACTTACTTTGCATCACTGAGACTTGGATAACCGAAACATACCCTGTAATCATCAATCAAATAAGCAAACCTGGATATACTACGTATAACTGTCCTCGCACTAAGAAAAGAGGAGGAGGAGTCTTAATCTTGGCCAAATCAGAATTATCCCTAACAAACACACCAATAAGCGTACCCGATGGCATTGACATACTTAAAATTGAAAACAGAACCTTAGCCATATGCCTTATCTATAGACCACCAGCTTCCCACAGGAATCCTTGGCAGCAACTCTGGAAATCATCTCAGCTTCAGCACCCAAAAAAAACCAGGTCATCCTGGGAGACCTGAACTTACCCTCCACCACCGCAGTGCAAGCAAACATCTTCCACAAAGCTATGGAACAACTGGGTTATGAGCAAATCATCCAAGACGCAACCCATATCAAAGGTAATACACTAGACATGGTGTTTCTACCCACTAAACACCCCAAGATGTTGAAATCCAAACCTAGAATAACTCAAGTACCATGGTCAGATCATCACCAAATCGAACTAACCCTACTTCCCCCCCCCCAGCTCCTGACCAATCTCAACCAGACCAAGCATCACACCAACGGAGATGCTTCCAAAAACTCATCAAAGAAGACCTCCTTGAATCCATAGCAAATCACATTCACCCGGATTGCTCAGACCTCGAGCTACTGGCAAACCGCTGGAACATAGGAATCGAGGCTGCCTCAAAACCCACCTGGAGTCACCCAAGGTACCCAACCAAGAACAAGGCTGAACCATGGTACACCACATCACTACGGGAACTGAAGAAGGACCTGAGAAGGCAAGAACGAAAATGGAGAAAGCACAAAACCGAGGAATGCAAAAAGTCCTACCTCGACCTCCTATCAACCTATAGGAATGAAGTCAACCAGGCGAAGAAAACGCACCACACAATCACACTCAATAAAGCCCTCAACAGGCCCAGGGAGCTTTTCGCACTCGTCAAATCCCTCACCAAAGCCCCACAAGACAGCAATCCCAGCGGCTCCATAACGGCACAACAGCTAGCAGATCACTACGCCAGCAAGCTTAACCCCGCAGCACCTACCTCCCTCACCCCCACGCTGGACTCAACCAACTCCCGTCAAAAATTCAACACACAGGGAAAAACCGTTCACGGTGGAAAATGGTCAACCTTCCGGAAAGTGAATGACCAACAGATAAAAGGCATCATCACCAACCTAAAAACCACCACCTCTCCTCTTGACCCCTGTCCAGCCTCCTGGATCAAGGCAACCAAAGAGGAAATAGCACAGCACATCTCCCACATAGTGAACCTATCGCTTCTGCAAGGTCTCATGCCATCACCCCTCAAGAAGTCACTCATACGCCCCATTTTGAAAAACAAAGCACTCAACAAAGATGACCCTACCTCCTACCGCCCAATCTCAAGCATAACCTTCCTCGCCAAAATCATTGAAAAGGCAGTGCAGCAGCAGCTACAGGACCACATTGATGATACAAATGCCCTGGATGTGCATCAATACGGGTTTCGACAACGTCATGGCGTAGAAACCCTCCTGCTAGCCTTGCTGGACAACCTACTTAAGGGTCTGGAGAACAAGATGTATATGCTTATCTTCATTGATATCTCAGCTGCCTTTGACTCGGTGCATCACCCAACACTATTAGAATGACTTGAGTCCATAGGCATTTCAGGGACCCCACTAAAATGGTTCTCCTCCTATATAACAAACAGAATGCAGCAGGTCAATTTCAACAATGCCAAAGCAACCCCCTTCCCGCAAACCCAAGGCATTCCGCAAGGTTCCGCCCTCTCTTCCCTCCTATTCAACCTATACCTGCAACCAGTGTGCAAAATTTTCCAGGCCTACGAGATCAACTACCATATCTACGCTGATGACCTAATGCTCTACACACAACTAGACGCAAACAACCCGAACATCAGCAAGCTTGAAAAATGCCTACACGAGCTACAAATCTGGCTCCAACGAAATAACATGTTCATTAACCACAAGAAAACAGAAGCAATGTGTATCTCCAGGAAACCGGGATTCGAGCCCCCTAAAACTGTCACCATGAACAACAATAATTACAACATAAAATCAGAGATAAAATAGTTAGGAGTGATGCTTGACAGCAACCTAAATATGGACAGGCACCTTCGAAATACCAATCGAGCCATTTTCCACAAATTAAGAGTCCTGCAGCCTTTACGTAGCATCCTTGATCATGATGACTTCAGATCTGTCGCTCAGGCCCTCATCATTCCACACCTAGATTACTGCAATGCCATACTGCAAGGCCTGCCAAAGAAAACTACAAATATTCTGCAAATGGCACAAAATGTTGCAGCCAGAATCATCATGCAAAAAGGACTCTCTGACCACATTACACCCACCCTAATTGAGCTGCATTGGCTCCCCATCACGGCCCGCATTCAATACAAAATGCTAGTCACTACTTTCAAACTTATCCATAATATAGCGCCCTCTCACCTCAACAGCTTGATTTCCAGTCCACCCAACAACAGAAGTAGGAGAGCAGCAAACCTCAACACCCTCTGCCTCCCGAAGTCATTCACAAAGGTTAATGCTTGTACCAGTAACAGAGCCTTCTCATTTACAGCTCCTACACTCTGGAACCAGTTGCCAAGTGATCTGCGTGAAATCTGTGATCTAAAGGGCTTTAGAAAAGAACTTAAGACGCACCTCTTCCAATCTCATTACAACCTAACCTCATGAGCTACACGCGACCGCGTGTAAATATGCAGATACGGATCACTTATAACGTTTTAACAGTCTTGTCAATTGTAAATATGTATATAAAGTACCCTGTGTGAACCTCAACAACAATCAACTGTAAGCCTGTAACCGTGTTTTTGCTGTGCTTCCCCCACCCCCCCCTCCCTAATCAGATTGTATACAGCCTTAATTCTGGCCGGTACAGCCAACCTTACCATGTGTAACAACCGCTGCTGATCACTGGAAGCAGCGGGATATAAATGTACGCTAAATAAATAAAATAAATAAATAAATAAATCTGTTCCACAGTCAGCTCCAGGTTTTGTCTTTGTTGATGTTATAGAGCTTTTCCATCATTGACTTCCACAGATGTAGTCAATTTGATATTCATACAATCCATTGGGTGAAGTCCATGTGTACAGTCGTCGCTTGTGTTGCTGGAAGAAGGTATTTGAGATGAACAGATCGTTGGTCTTGCAGAATGCTATCAGTCTTTCTCCAGCTTCATTTCTGTTGCCAAGTCCATATTTTCCAACTACTTTGTCTTCTTCTTTGTTGCCAACTTTTGCGTTCCAGTCACCCATGACTATCAGGATATCCTGTTTGCATGTTCTGTCAATTTCAGCTTGCAGTTCATAGAACTCTTCAATTTCATTCTTTTCTGCAGCTGTTGTTGGGGCATATACTTGAATTCTAGTTGTGTTGATAGTCATTCCTCATAGACGAATAGAGATTAAGCGTTCGCTGACTGCATTGTATTTCATTACAGTTCTTGCAAGTTTCTTCTTTATTATAAATGCAACACCATTTCTTCTTTGTCTTTCATTTCCAGCATAGTAGACCATGTGATCATCTGATGCAAAGTGCCCGATGCCAGTCCATTTCAGTTCGCTGACAACCAACAGATCAAGTTGTACATGTTCCATTTCATTCTTGACCCCCTCCAACTTCCCTTGGTTCATGCTTCGTACGTTCCATGTTCCACTGTGTAAGACATCTTTACAGCTTCTGACTCTCATTTCATGCGCAGGTACATCAGCAGTCAGACGTCCCGCGGGCTTTGATCCAAGCACATCATAAATGCTGGCTTTACTCTGAGAAGTCTTCAGCTCTTCCCCAGTAGCTAGTTGAGTGCCTTCCGACCTGGTGGTCTCATCTTCCAGCACTATAGCACAATTTGTTTTGTTGTAACTATCCATTGGGTTTTCATGGCAAGATACAGAAGTAGATTGCCGGGCCTTTCTTTCGTGCAGTTTAAGTTTGGTGTTGTTGCCGTTGTCACAGAAATGTGATCCTCCGCCGTCAACACTATCCCATTCTGCTGCTGCCCAGATGGGTGGTTTGTCTTGGTCTGGCACCTCAGCTGAGACCTGTCCATCTTGGGAGACCCTGCCAGTAGTTAAACTACCGATAGTTTAGCTCTCAGCATCACTGATGCACACAAGCCCTCACAGCACAACAAGCTGCACTATAAACCCCACTACTAACCGTGTAGCATCGGGGCATGTCATGGGCATTCTGGGATGTTCCAGGGGCAGCACCAGTCACTAACCAGGAAGTGGCAATACTGCACTGCTGCCCGGTTAGCGACCCATGTGTAAAGATATGCACAGCCTGGTTAGCTTCCGTAGCATATTTAGCTGTGCAGTGACCCCCAGATATTCAATGCCAGGGCCTCATATGACCCAGCACTGAATATCTGGAGTTAAAGTTTGGCAGCAACTGCTATGTGCTGTAAAGGCACATAGCCATCGCAAATGAATATCGAGCCCTAAATGTTTAGGGCCCAATATTCTTATGGGCAGATTATACTCCGATATGACACATAGCCCTGCCCGCCGACCCTTAACTCTGGATATTCAATACCGGGGTCACATGCGGCCCTGGCACTGAATATCTAGGAATTGCCACACATGCCAGAAGCCACATTACGTAACCAGGCAGCAGTGATATTGCATGCTGCCCAGTTAGCTCCTGTGCTGAAAGATAGGCAAGGGTTTTCCTCGCAGATCACTAATCAGGTAGCATGCAATATTGCTGCAGCCCGGTTATCACTTGTCACCGCCTCCGCTCCACCCCAGAACACCCCCGAGGCTAACTGGATAGCACTGGGGCATGTAAGGGAGTTAGAAGGGGATATTCAATGGCTCTAACTGTAAGTGCCGCTGAATATCCCGATTTAAGGTATTTACGTGGTTTACTGGGTTGTAAACCATGTAAATGCCTTTCAAAAATCGGGCCATTAGACTATATTATGCCCCAAAATTCCACAAAGAATCTCCTTCAAACAAAAGGGAGAATTCTGTTACCCCGTCTAATACTATATGACTCTCTTCTTTCTTCAGGTTTACAACTACATTCAAAAAAGATCTTCCTCTTTTCAGAACCCAACTTAAATGATCTCTAAACTGTCATTGCAATCTACCTGGGAACACTATAAAAAGCAAATCCAAGATCCATAGCAACTATTAAAGCAGTGTCTTCACTTGACCCCTAATCCCAAACTTGTAACATCTCAGCAACATAACTTCAAACCGACGCTGCACAAGCGCTTTTAAAGCATCCAGTCTCTAATCTTCTATCATCAAATTTTCCTGTCCTGGTCCTAACACCTGTCACATTTATTCATTCAAAATCAATTCAGCAATAGGCTCTCAATCCTTTGTGTGTCTACTAGCATAGGCCCACTACAGTATATATTTCTAGAGAGAGTGCAATTAAACTGCCAGGATCCTTCAGCAATCGTTCCATTCTAGGGCAATATTCAGCCTCTTCATATGGACTCTTTGCAATTTAAAGATCCACTGCTGTTCTCTATAAAGAAATGCTTTGTTTCTATCTCCTCCCCGAATATTCAAAGGGATATGATCAATACAAAAATATCTTAAGTCATCAAAACCATGCTGATATGTCAAGCAATGCTGAACTATTAGTGCATCCTCAACCTGACAATTCAATTTACCTTTGTGCTCCGCTATGCATACCTTCAATAGCAGTGTGGTTTACCCACATCTAATTTCCCACATGGGCATTTGATGACATACACCACATAAGTCGATATGCAAGACATATGCCAATGTTAACACATACCATTGACCTTGATAAACAAAAGTTGCAACGTCCAGAGTAATAGTGCAGAGCTGACAATGGCCACAAGCTTTATGGCCACTCTCCACCACAAGAGAGGCCACTACATTTATTTATTTTATTAACATTTGTATACAGCGATTTCCTGCAGATCAAGCACAGTTACTTACCTGTAACAGGTGATCTCTGGGAACAGCAGGAATAAGTCTTCACATATGGGTACGTCGGTACCGACGGAGCCTGCGTGGGAACTCTCCCCGGCGTCCAATCAGAAAGCTTTTGGGAGCATCCCTCAGCGCCTGCATGCTGCCTTCCCGCCTTTCCAACTGTCTCTCCTCAGTTGAGTTTCATAGCTGAGTCAAAGAGAGAGAAAGAGGAAAGGAAGAGAGATAGAGAAATACAACTCCTAGGGGAGGTGGGTGGGTTGTGAAGACTTATTCCTGCTGTTCCCAGAGATCACCTGTTACAGGTAAGTAACTGTGCTATCTCCAGGAACAAGCAGGAATGAATCTTCACATATGGGGACTCCCAAGCTAAGATGCCTGGATCCCTAACATGTTGGAGATCGAAATATGCTGCACCTCATGTGGCCAGGCATCCTGAGGATGGAGGGTAGGAGTTGAACAGGGAGTAGCTGTAGAAAACAGCTAACCTAAGAAAGGACTACCAACAAGGAGTCCTTTTATATATGATCATTATCATAAAAAATATTGAAATGAACAATTACAATAGGATGCTCACCTGCTGGATTGCAGGAAGTAGAGAGGCTGATGTAGACTACTGGATATCCAGTAGAATAATCTTCAAGGTGATCTCACTGAAGTGAAGATGGAGGTGCGCATCTGAAGTGAGAGGTAACCCCAGGATGCAACTGGGGCAGCAGAAAAACGGCCGGTCTGCAGTAGGAAGCTTCATGGAAAGCTGAAAACTCTTTTGGCTACAGAGGTATTCAGAAGTAGGAGCAAAAGAGGAAGACTGACCGTTTTTGACAAACAGACGTAGTCCTTGAGGGAGACCAAGAAAGGACAGATGTCTGAGGGGTTGAATCTGAAATGCACTGAAGATCCACCACGTCTTTCCTAAGTGGTGAAAGACAGGAAGATATTGCAGTGCGGAACTTCAGGGATATCTAACCCTAGAGTTACAGTAGGGCTGTCAGTACCACAGAAGTGGTTGTGTGCATGATATGCCAAACATACTGAACAGTATGAACCTGAACAGCCCACTGTCAGAAACATAGAGGACGGTGGAACCTTTATGAGTATAGACAGATAGGGAGATAAGTATATAGATACATATCAACCTATAAGAATATCTCAACAGATACACATATATATGCATATATCTATATAAATATATAGATATATGGGTATATATATATAGCTATGAAAAGATCCAAGGGCATAACCCATGCACACTTAGCTGACAGGCAGATACATCTATAGAGATGTATATAGGCATATATATATATATATATATAATATATATATATATATACCTAGATAGATAGGTTTAAGATAGATGCCTGCAACTAAGCAGGCAGAGCTATGCATATCAGGACAGTCACATGGAGATGTGAAGAGGAAAGATTAATCTAATCTCAAGGAGGTGGAACCAACTTGAGAAGATATATGGAGAACCTATTCCCGCAGGGATGATGGAAAGGAATGCTATCCCGTGAATAACCAGGATGGTTATGTGAAAAAACAGGATAATATCAGTTTGCAAACAGCAAGTACTGGTTCCTGTGGAACTCTGGCATGGGAAATGGACAGAAACGCATAGAATGAGATACCAAGTTGACCTGCGAGAGGGACAAAGAGGTATTAAGCGTTTTTCAAAATAAGATATGGTGTCCATAAAGATTAAGATACCATGAGGACAAGCTGTAAGGGAAAAAGAGCAAATTCCGTGTAGGAATTGGGTGACTTTTAGACTTTCACGTGGAGAAGGCCTAAGTCCTTCTCTCTTTTTCCTCTTTTTTTTTTTAAAAAGGAGATAGCCCTGATGGATAACCATGAGAGAAAAACTCCATGCTCTCTAGCAAGAGCCCAAAGTGGAAAGCTTCTCAGTAGGATTGTAGAGAGCATAATGCAGGAGAACTGGGATGTAGAATTGGCTGATGGAAGAATCTCACAGCCATGTGCACCATGCCTGCCCAACCAAGGACTGGAGATGGCAAGGGTAGAAAATAGTGTAAGAGCCTTTGGTGAGAAGGATCATCCAAGAAAGATGTAGAAAACTGTCTTGGAATCACTACTAAGGCTAGACAGAAGTGGTGGAAGACAAGACTGGGACTGGCGGAAAAGTACCAGTAGTCAATCACTGGAACTCCTGTTTGGACAGCTACTGAACAGAAGAACAGAGAAAAATGTCCCTGTCTGCAGAGCTGCCCAGACAAAGAAAATAGTTTATTCAGGAGAAGAAACTCTACAGTGAAAAGAAGACAAGAAAAGTCTATCAATGGTATGGTACCACTCTAATAGGGGAAACCTGGAGAGAGGGTAGAGATAGAAGCTGAAAAAGGCCTTACCATATGGTAAGTCCCTGGAAGGAAATAAATCATGTTAGTACAGAGAAACTATCTTGTGATAGTTGGTCAACCTTTCTTCTTGTCAGGAAGAGGTGGAAAACCCTGTAACTTATATACATGAATATCCTGATAGTTCAGCATACTGAGAGCAAAGGGAGTACCTGATGATAGGAATCCCAGAGCAGAGTTTCAGATGGAAAACAGTGATAAACTTCTGTGGAAAAGAAGTTAACTGTAAGTTATAAGATATTGATCAGAAACGCATGGTAACTGGGTCTAGTTAGCCTGGCTAGAGTTCGGATTCTTCAGACTAGAGCGAGACTTCCCCTGCTTGGGAATATCTGAATGATGGGCAGGAGAAGAGGAAAACCTCTTTCTTTTAGGGAAAGGTGGTTTGGTAGGGCATTTCCTACCTGCTGAGGAAGGAGAGGGCTTAGGATGGCCCTCAGACACTGGGAAGTCAGTGGAACAATGAGCAACCTGACTTAAAGACTCCTTATTGAAGAGATTTTCTCCAGTACAAGGAGTATTACTCAATCTTTGTTGTGCCCATCTATTCAAGTCAGAAGCTTGGAGCCAGGCTTTACGTCGTGCCCCTATGGCTATAGCAGAGGTTCTGCTAACAGACTCAAAAGAGTCTAGGGATGCACGAGAAAGAAACCAAGATATATTGTGGCTATGACTAAGAAGTAAGGAATAGTCTGTAGCCTTGGGTTCTGATAGAAAAGGAGTCAGAAGAGATAATTTCTTTGTGATCTCCTGAAGGGATAGACTCATATAGTAAATATATGAGAGAATCCTTGATGCCAGCATGGATGCTTGGAAGGTTTGACGTCCAAAGGCATCCAGTGTTCTAGATGCACGACCTGGCGGGAAAGAAGAATGTTTCTTCTTGCTTTTAACCTTCCGCATTGCTGATTCCACTACAATGGAATGATGGGGAAGTTGAGGCTTTTGAAAACCTGGAGAGGGGGGCACCTGATACAGAAGATCAGTTGCTGTAGGAGGTGGGGAAACCCTTAAAGGTTTTTCCCATACTTTCAGAAGAAGATTCTGCAAAGAGTGATGTAAAGGAAGCATTACAGTATCCTTATCCTCTGAAGAGCGAGAATAATCATAGCCAGGGATAGAAATATTAAGGAAGGTTGCCATGTCAAGGAGAAAATTCTGAAAAGAAGGATCTCCGATGGGAACCGTCCCTGGACAGGCTAAATTTGAAGAAGTAGCCCGGGCACCGGTAGATGTAGTTGTCCGGTACAGATCAGGACCTGTGATGGAACAGTTATGACTTGAGACAGACAGAACTGTATCGTCCATGCCAGGTATAGACTCCAAACTAGGCATAGAGAGGAGCGATCCAGGGGAAAAAAGCATGGAAGGAGCTGCTGATGTTACTGTAGGTACCAGCGTCGATAGCGATACCGGCAACTGAACCGGAAACGAAGGCGAAATCGACATCGAAACAGTCATCGGAGGTTGCTCAAATGGCACCGAGGCAACCAACAGCCCTTGGGAACTATTATCTGTATCGTGTCATCGGCATCGGGAAGGGTCAGTTCCGAGACGCGACGGTACCCAGTCTTCTAGACTAGAAATCGATTCGAGACTCGGTATCGAAGAAAGCGAGTCTACCGCATGTACCGAGGGTACCGATGTCGGTGATCGTATCGGCAATGTTGCCGATACTGGAAAGTCAATCGGGGAGGTCTCGATTGGTCCCGAGGGTACCGAGAGTGCCCGATGACAATTCCTGGTCGGTGCCGATGCCGGGGTATCGGTACCGCTTGAAGCGGAAACCACCAGCGTACATGGCTCAAAAACTGGAAAGTCAATCTGGGTCGTATCGTTCGGTCCTGAAGGTACCGAGTACGCCCGATGACGATTCCTGGTGAAGAGTGGATCACTCAACACCGGTGCCGATGCTGGGGTATCGGTACCGCTCGAAGCGGATGCCACCACCGAGCATGGCTCAGGTATGTTCGGTGAGGGGTGAGCCATGCTCGGGGTGGCATCCTGGGTGAGCCCCTGAAGTGCTTTGGAGCCCGAGGACTCCCGCTGGGGTTTTGAAGCCAAGAAGGACTTGAAGACAAGGCCGGAGCCGTCATCATGCTCAGCATGAGACTTATCATCCAAGTATTGGCTAGTCTTAACAGACTGTTTGTGGGTTACCTGATCCTGTAGAGAAGAAACGGTCGATGCCGTTAAACTGGAAGGGAAAACGGTATCGATGGAAACTCGAAAAAGAGAATCTCTTCTCACAAAATTGGAGCCTGTTGGTGGAAAAGGGTCAGGACCCAAACAGGTCAGACACCACCTATTGGTGTTTACGAAGAAAACTATATTGCCACAGTTAAGGCACTTCTTAGGAGAAGAAGGCTCCATAATGGAGAGAGGCCTTACAGGCCCAAAAATCTAAAACAGAAACTGAGGGAAAAATTCCCCAAGTTTAAAGTAAAAGAAAGAAAAAAAGTCACCGGCGGTACCGGTGAAGTCGGGGAAACAGCCGCGACCACAAGAAAATTAAAAGTAAGAAGTTTAAGAAAAAATTCTCTGCGGTGACAGGAGAACGTCCTGTCGGCTCCGCGGAAAAACGAAAACTGAGGAGAGACAGTTGGAAAGGCGGGAAGGCAGCACGCAGGTGCTGAGGGATGCTCCCAAAAGCTTTCTGATTGGACGCTGGGGAGCGTTCCCGCGCAGGCTCCGTCGGTACCGACGTACCCATATGTGAAGACTCATTCCTGCTTGTTCCTGGAGATATTGCGGTTTACAATGAACAATATGAACAGTACAGAGTAGTACAGTTTAGTTTACATGGAACAGTATCAACTATGTACAATGACAATAACTGAACTTTGATAACTATATACAAGGTGCTCTTGTATATATAGTTATCAAAGCCCTCTTATCTAATGGTCTAGCCGAGCTAATTATCTCCTTCATGTTTTGTCCTCTTGAAAAAACCAACCTCACTTTCTTATCTTCAAACCCCGGGATGATACTCAATATTGAAAATGCTTGGCTATAATATTACATAATCTTGTACTAAGAGGGGAAAAGGACGTTACAAAATGAACAAACTCTACATCTGGGAGCTTAACTTTCTCTTTATTCGACCTAAGTAACCATTCACAATCATTGTATAATGCTCTTCTATTGTACGAGCTTGTCTAAGCAACTTCAGTGTGTACCTTCGCCAAGAAAAATCGTGTAACAAACCCTCGGACTGTTTTAAAAAATCTGCCTTAGTACTACAAATCCGCCTATATCTAATGAATTGTGAAAACGGTAAATGATCTTTCAGTACTATGGGATGTGCACTAGAATAATGCAACAGAATGTTTCTATCAGTATCTTTCTTTTATACAGAAGTCACAATTCACTTCTCTTCCTTTCTAATCAATAAATCCAAATAGATCTCCTCTGTGCTAAAAGAAGGGAAAATTGAATGTGGATAACTCGTGTATTTAACCACATACCAAAATGTCTGAGTTGGTCCTCATTCCCTTCCACAATAAAAAAAAATATCATCTATATAATGTAACCAAACAACATCATTGTCTTGGTATGGAAAATCTGTCAACCATTTCTTTTCAAAACAGGCCATAAACAAATTTGCAACTGAAGGTGCCATGGTGGCACCCAAGGCAACTCCCGCTTTCCTTTGGTAAAACAAGAAAAAAAAATCTCCCTCAAAGCTATCTCAGCTAAAGATTTTATAAACTCTACATAGCCCATGTTCCCTGTAAAATAGTTATCTCCAAGTTATAATGCCCTGTTCAATGTAATTTCAGTTTGTTCAATGTAAACCGCACTGATGCAGAATAGCGCGGTATATAAGAGAATTAAAATAAATAAATAAATAAAATAAATGTCCATTATTCAAGTCCCCCCCTGCCTTGTAACAATGCTTCAATCACTTCCAAGGCCCCATCCTGTGTTATTAGTGTATAAGGAAGTCACATCTAAAGTGACCATAACTATATTCGTCGTTATATGAAGCTCTTCAAACTGTGACAAATATTTAAAAAATATGTAGTGCCTTTAAAATATGACAGTATGACAATCAACAGAGGACGTGAGAATGAATCTACATATGTAGAAAGAGGTTCTAACATAGACCCTCGTGCCAAAACAATCGGCCAACTCGGTGGGTCTATCAAACTTTTATGGATTTTTGGCAAAATATATAAAACCGGGGTTAACTGAAATAGCACAGTTACATACCTGTAACAGGTGATCTCTGGGAACAGCAGGAATAAGTCTTCACATATGGGTACGTTGGTACCGACGGAGTCTGCGCGGGAACGCTTCCAAGCGTCCAATCAGAAAGCTTTTGGAAGCATCCCAACACGCCTGCACGCTGCCTTCCCAACTGCCTCTCCTCAGTTAAGTTTTAAAGCTGAGACAAAGAGAGAGAGAGAGCAAGGAAAGATAGATAGAGAGATGCAACTCCTAGGGGAGGTGGGTGGGTTGTGAAGACTTATTCCTGCTGTTCCCAGAGATCACCTGTTACAGGTAAGTAACTGTGCTATCTCCAGGAACAAGCAGGAATGAGTCTTCACATATGGGGACTCCCAAGCTCAGATGCCCGGAGGGAGTCCTAGCATGTTGCAAGTCTAGAACGAGCCATGCTATTCCTCAGGACCTCAGGCATCCTGGGGATGGAGGGTAGGAGTTGAATACAGAAAAAGAGCTGTGGAACAGCTGGCTAGAACAGGGCTTCAAAAGGGGAAGATCCTGTATCGAGGGCATTTAGTAATAAAATATTGTAATCTGGGCCTCCCTTGTTGGCATTGCACAAGTGCACTGAGCTACATATGGATCTGATAGAAGAACCAGTGAATGTGCTCAAGGGGGTACCTCACTGAGAAGTAGAGGTAATAAAGTAGAACAAAAAACAACTGGAGGTCAGAACCCTTTAGGGTGAGAAAAATAGCCCCAGAGGAAAACTGGGGTAGTATAAGAAGTAGAGCTTCAGCGGAGACGCAGAAGCAGGGCCGGCCCGTCCATTGAGCAAGAATGTTCTTTGCACAGGGCCCCGTGTTTCAGGGGGCCCCGCGCAAAGAACATTCTGCTTTTTTTTTAAAATTATATTAAAAAAAAAAAAAGCTGGCTCTGGCTGCTGCCGCGGCCTCCGCAGCAAAATGGAGTGTCCCTCGGGGCCCCCTCTCCTCGCTGAGCCTCTCCGCAAGGGCTTTCAGATTTGCGAAGGGAGAGTGTCTCCCTCGCGTCTCTGTTAAGCCCGCAGGGGCTAATGGGAAATTTCCCATCTGCCCCTTTAGACGCGAGGGGCTGATGGGAAATTTTCCATTAGCCCCTGCGGGCTTAACAGAGACGCGAGGGAGACACTCTCCCTTTGCGAATCTGAAAGCACTTGCAGAGAGGCTCAGCGAGGAGAGGGGGCCCCGCGGGACACTCCATTCTGCCGCTGTCGCGGCGGCAGCAGCGGCAGCAGCCAGAGCCAGGTTTTTTTTTAAATTTTAAATTTGCCATAAGCCGATATGGGGGGGGGGGGTGTTAAGACTGGTGCTGGGCTGGGCTGGGGGGGGGGGTTTGTAAAGACTGGGGCTGGGCTGGACTGGGGAGGGGCAGGGCAGGGCTGGGCTGGGGGGGTGTTAAGTCTGGTACTGGCAGGGCTGGGCTGGGCTGGGGGGGAGGTGTTAAGACTGGGGCTGGGCGGGGCGGGGCTGGGGGGGGTGTTAAGACTGGGGCTGGGCTGGGCTGGGCTGGAGGGGAGTTAAGACTGGGGCTGGGCTGGGCTGGGAGGGGTGTTAAGACTGGGGCTGGGCTGGGCTGGGCTAGGGGGGTGTTAAGACTGGGGCTGGGCGGGGCTGAGGGGGTGTTAAGACTGGGGCTGGGCTGGGCTGGGCTGGGGGGGGTGTTAAGACTGGTGCTGGGCTGGGCTGGGCTGGGGGGGCTAGGACAGATAATGGGCTGGGGGGCTAGGATGGTAATGGGCTGTGAGCTGTTGGGGGGGTTAGGACTGGTAATGGGCTATGGGGGGGTTAGGACTGGTAATGGGCTGTGGGCTGATGGGGGCTGTCTGGAAATGGGGGTGATGGGGGGTTAGGACTGGTAATGGGCTACTGGGGGGGGTTAAGACTGGTAATGGGCTGGGGGGGCTAGGACAGATAATGGGCTGGGGGGGCTAGGACTGGTAATGGGCTGTGAGCTGTTGGGGGGGTTAGGACTGGTAATGGGCTAGGGGGGGGTTAAGACTGGTAATGGGCTGTGTGCTGATGGGGGCTGTCTGGGAATGGGGTGATGGGGGGTTAGGACTGGTAATGGGCTGGGGGGGGGGTTAAGACTGGTAATGGGCTGTGGGCTGATGGGGGCTGTCTGGAAATGGGGTGATGGGGGTTAAGACTGGTAATGGGCTGGGGGGGTTAAGACTGATAAAGGCGCTGCGGGGGTGGTATCTCAAATAAAATCCTTGGGTGGGGCTAGGACTGGTAATGGGCTGTGAGCTGTTGGGGGGTTAGGACTGGTAATGGGCTGTGGGCTGATGGGGGCTGTCTGGAAATGGGGTGATGGGGGGTTAGGACTGGTAATGGGCTGGGGGGGGGCTAAGACTGATAATGAGCTGTGGGCTGATGGGGGCTGTCTGGAAATGGGGTGATGGGGGGTTAAGACTGATAATGGGCTGGGGGGGGGGGCTAGGACAGATAATGGGCTGGGGGGGCTAGGACTGGTAATGGGCTGTGAGCTGTTGGGGGGGGTTAGGACTGGTAATGGGCTATGGGGAGGGGTTAAGACTGGTAATGGGCTGTGAGCTGATGAGGGCTGTCTGTAAATTGGCTGATGGGGGGTTAGGAATGGTAATGGGCGGGGGGGTTAAGACTGTTAATGGGCTGTGGGCTGATGGGGGCTGTCTGGAAATGGGGTGATGGGGGGTTAGGACTGGTAATGGGCTAGGGGGGGGTTAAGACTGGTAATGGGCTGTGGGCTGATGGGGGCTGTCTGGAAATGGGGTGATGGGGGGTTAGGACTGGTAATGGGCTGGTGGGGGTTAAGACTGGTAATGGGCTGTGGGCTGATGGGGCTGTCTGGAAATGGGGTGATGGGGGGTTAGGACTGGTAATGGGCTATGGGGGGGTTAAGACTGATAATGGGCTATTGGGGCTAGGACAGGAAATGGGCTGATGGGGAGGGTTAGGACTGGTAATGGGCTGTGAGCTGTTGGTGGGGGGGTTAGGCCCGGCAAGGGGCTAGGGGGGGGATAAGACTGGTAATGGGCTGTGGGCTGATGGGGGCTGTCTGGAAATGGGGTGATGGGGGGTTAGGGCTGGTAATGGGCTGGGGGGGGGTTAAGACTGGTAATGGGCTGTGGGCTGATGGGGGCTGTCTGGAAATGGAGTGATGGGGGGTTAGGACTGGTAATGGGCTATGGGGGGATTAGGACTGATAATGGGCTATGGGGGGGGGGCTAGGACAGGACATGGGCTGATGGGGAGGGGTTAGGACTTGAGGTGGGCTGATGTGGTTAGGACTGGTAATGGGCTGTGGGCTGATGGGGGGGGGTTAGGACTGGCAATGGGCTATGGGGGGCTGACTGGAAATGGGCTGATGGGGTTAAGACTGGAAGTGGGCTGATGGGGGGTTAGGACTGGTAATGAGTTATAGGGGGGGCTTAAACTGAAAAATGGGGTGATGGGGGGTTAGGACTGGAAGTGGGTTGATGGGGGGCTAGGACTGGTAATGGGTTGGGGTTGCTATGACTGGAAATGGGCTGAGTGGAAGGGGAGGCTTGAACTGCAAATAGCTGATGGGGAGGGAGCTTGGAATGGAAATGGGCTGTGAGGGAAGGGAGCTAGGACTGAAAATGGGCTGATGGAGCAGCTAGGATAGGACCGGAAATGGGCTGTTGGGGTGAGCTAAGATTGGAAATGGGCTGTGGTGGGGGCTTGAATTGAAATGGACTCATGGAGGGGCTAGAACTGGAAGTAGGCTCATGGGGGGTCTTGGACTGGAATTGGGCTGAGTGGAGGGGAGCTAGGATTTGACATGGGCTGATGGTGGGGCTAGGAAATGACTAGAAATGGGCTGATGGGGGGCTAGGATTGGAAATGAGCTGATGAAGGGACTCAGACTGAAAATGGATGGGGGAGCTAGGACCGGAAATGGGTTGATGGGGGGTAGGACTGGAAATGGGCTGATGCAGGGACTAGAAGGGAATGGATGCTGGGTGAGACTGGAACTAGAAGGGAGCTGATGTTGGGGGAGGATTAGAATGGGATGGGGCTGTGAGAGTAAAATGGAGAGGGGAAAAATATTTTGTGTGGGAGGGATGAAAAATCTACAATTGGCAGGTTATTGGGAGAGTAAGTGGGGATTGAGGATGGAGGGGTAATATTTGTGTGGATGAAATAGGAATGAGGAAAGAGCAAAAGGAGAAAGATTAGTATGTTAAAGCAGATGTAGAGAGAGAGAATGGAAAAAAAAACTAGAAGAGAGAAGAACAAATGGACAGCAGACGATGGAGAGTTAGCAGAAAACATGAAGAAACCAGAAGAAAGTGGCTGGAGCAATTGCAACTGAAAAAAAATGCACAAAAGGTAGAAAGATATCTCTTTATTTTGAATTTATTAACTGGAATATGAAAGCTCTGGGAAATGTGCATCATTAACGTCTGCGCTTTGTTTGGTACAAGAGGAAATTAATTTATAGTTTTATTTCTACAGTGTTGTTGTACATTCCAAGTTTGGCTTTTGGGGTTCCCAGTTTAATTATTGCCTTCCTGTTTCTAAATTGTGATTCCTTGTTTGATTTTGGTCTATGTTCTGCATGTGTAACTGAGCTGAGGTATTCTGTTTATGTAATTCCTATTTGACATTGCCACTTGTTCTCTTTCCCCAGTATTCTCTGAAATGTATTGGTTTAATATTTGCAGTGTTGCCTTTTGATAGGTAGGGTATGGTGCTTTGTGAGTCCTGGTAATGCTGTCAGGATACGGCGGGTTTGCTATGGGTTCTAAATGGGCAGCGTTTGTAGTAGTTCCTAATGTGCCTGGTAGTTGCCACTGGATTATAGTAATGTAGAAATCTTTTAGTCTTTCTTTATCGTTCTATATATCACTTTTAGTCTTTCTTTATACGTTCTATATATCACTAAAAACCAAACATACACACCCCCAAACACCATCACACTTGATAACCATGAGATCAACATAAAAAAGGAAATAAAATACCTGGGTGTGATACTTGACAATAAACTTAACATGGATTCTCACATAAAACATCTAACAAAAAACATACACTACAAACTTAAGACCTTGAAACAACTAAGACCATTAATCCACTTACAAGACTTCATAACCATAATACAAGCCATCATCACCCCACACTTTGATTTTGCAAATCTAATCCTTAATGGCATCACAAAGCAAAATATTAAAAAATTACAACTAACTCAGAACATCGCAGCAAGGATAATAATGAATATAAGCTCAATTGAACATATCACACCGACATTAGCTGAACTCCACTGGTTACCTATCCACAGCAGAATAAAATATAAAATATTACTTACAACATTTAAACTAATAAATAACTTAGCACCAACTATACTCAATACACTCATCAAGATAGAAATAGATAAAAGATCACAAAGAAGTAGAAACACTAACACTATAGCAGTACCAAAAGACTACACAAAAGCAAAAAAAACAAACCAACATGAGAGCATTCTCACACTCAGCTCCTACCCTCTGGAATAACCTGCCTGACAACATTCGCTCACTATCAGACATAAAGGAATTTAGAAAAAAACTGAAAACCCATTTATTCTCATTGCATTACAACCAAGGATCAGAGACTGGCCAGACGACACAAAGAGACGCAGGTTAACTACTACAATTCAAACAACATATACCCACGTACCTGAAGCCTATATAAAGTATACAACCACACGCGACATATGATACAATTTGTATATATTTACTATGTATATATGTTATAATAGTTTAATAATTTACTGTTTAAATTTATACCGTTATCTGTATCTAGTTCATCTGTTCTATGTAAAATGACTTGGTATGATACTATCCATACCATATAACACACTGTTCATTGTAAACCGCACTTGATACTTGTGAAAGAGCGGTATAGAAATATTTGTTAAATAAATAAATAAATAAAATAAATAAATAATTCCTATTTGACATTGCCACTTGTTCTCTTTCCCCAGTATTCTCTGAAATGTATTGGTTTAATATTTGCAGTGTTGCCTTTTGATAGGTAGGGTATGGTGCTTTGTGAGTCCTGGTAATGCTGTCAGGATACGGCGGGTTTGCTATGGGTTCTAAATGGGCAGCGTTTGTAGTAGTTCCTAATGTGCCTGGTAGTTGCCACTGGATTATAGTAATGTAGAAATCTTTTAGTCTTTCTTTATCCATACCCTCATTAAGAGACATGTTTACTAAAAGTTAGTGTATGGTAACATTATGCAAATATTTATGCAAATAAGGCCACTTATGCAAATGAGGCCCCGCACTGAGTCTCCGCACATGGCCCCGCACCCCCCTTGGGCCGCCCCTGCGCAGAAGGTACTATTAAGGAAAGCTTAGCTGCTTTGGTTCAAAAATAGTATAAATTTAGGACCAAGAGAAAAACTTTAGTCGGACCCAACTGGACTGGGGTTAGAATCAGTCCATGTAGGGGAGAAAGGATATAGAAACCCCTGTATCTGATAAAAAGGTAAGGACAGACTCAGGAGCGCTAAGCTGTAGAGCAACAGAAGCTCCGCAATGTCTTTCCTAAATGGGGTCAATTAGGAAAGAAAGGTACATGGAGAGCTTCAGGAGTACCTAACCTGAAAAGGTTAATTACCACAGGAGTGGTTCTAGGTGTAGTCCCCTAGGTATGCTGGTACAGCATTGATTGGGTTAGTGCCCAAACTGCCCATCTATCAGGACCTGTGATAAGGAAGCTTATCATAGCTCAGGTAGGAGCTATAGAAAAGATGATGTGACTCTGAACAAGCAACCTGTCAGTTCTGGTAGAAGTAAGAAAACAGAGTTTTCATATAAAAGACTACCAGTCCCAGAATGCACCAGGTTTCCAGCAGCCATGAGAGGGGCTGAAGTGAGAAAACGTGTGTGCAATCAAGAGAGCTATGAGGTAATCCCTAAGCACTCATCTCAAAGGGCAGGGCCTGATTCAACACAGCTGCGCTGTGTTAGGGAGGAGCACACATTAGGACAGAATAAGAATAGAGCTTATTCTACAGATAACAGTGACAGAAAGAGCTTCGGAAAGAGATACAGCAACAGCTTCAAGCTCAAGCACCAATATCACCTGGAGAAACAGAAGCCAAGCCAAGCGGATAGAGAGAGAAGGAAACTCTCTGGAAGGAAGAGAAGAAAGGCCATTGGAAGGTCTGGGAGATTCCAAGGCAGTACCTATACTGGGAGGTATTCCAAATGCCAGCAGAGTCCATTGGACTGGAGTCAGCCAGAGGAATGGAATGGCAGAGATAGGAATCACCAGTGGCTATCTGGAAGAGAGAAGACTGCACGTGGAAAGGACTTTCAGACCTATGCCAGAAGGTATGTGAGGAAAGATCCAGTGTCCAGGGATCAAGATTGGAAGGCTGGACATCAGAACTGGATTACATACTGGCCAGGCTATACAGAGAGGAATTATGATAGCAGGAGAGGCTCAGGTATGAACACTGATCCAGACCCTATCTATAATAGTGAATGGCAGCAAGGGAATAAGCATTCTCATGATAGTGCCTTAATGAAAGACTCGTCTGTGCCAATGTATGATAGTGACCCTATGCGGATTGATGAAGGGGGAGATACAGCAGATGAAACTATTAATTACATGGACTGTTCTCTATCTAAATGCTATTGCTAGCTTTCTGTGAGCAAACACATCAGCCATCACAAAGAAACCTAACTTTGTTCTTTATTTCCACTGCAAACAGCTCTTAAAGCAGGATTTGGGTTCACACAGTAGCAGCCAGCCAGCTAAAGGGTTTCAGCTGGTCAATTGATAGTAATTAAAGCTGCACCTGATTGTGTGTGTGAGCAAGGGAGAATCACTGCTGGGATCTGCGTGGAAAATAAGCAGAAGTTAACCTAACAAGCAAAGTTTATTCATTTCTTTGTGCCTTTTTATTTGGTAATTATTTGCTAAGAAAACATTAGCTAATTGCCTGACAAGCTGAAGGTTGTTTTCTGATTTGCTTTGTGACTTTATGTTATCCATTTAAACACTGCAAGCAAGTAACCTCATTTATATTGCTACCAAGCATATTTGTGCTGGGTGAATTAAACCCCATCAATAAAAGAAGTATTTTATTGGCCTTACCACTGGTATCACAACTCAATTATTGTCTTCAGCTGTGTTTGGGAGTGAAAGAACTACATTACCCACAATACCTTGCAAGAATCATATGAATATATGCATCGTCAAGATTGTGTAAGTTCTCACCCTAGGCAGCCGTCTGACAGACCATAAAGGAATGTCAGGATATCTGATCCTAACAGACAGATAGATAAGTAGATGGATACAGATCTATCTAAAAATATATCTCATTATATGTATTAATATATATATATATATATATATATATATATATATATATATATATATGTAGATTTAAATATATACACATATAGGGTATATATGCATATATCTATAAAGAGATATATCTGGGCAGAAGACACACAGATAGATATAAACAAGCATATCTATCTATCTATCTATCTATATATATATATATATATATATACCTAGATGAATAGGCAGGCATATAGAGACATGTCTCCAGGTATATGAATGGAGAGATGTCCAGAGAACCCCATCCCCCCTAATAGGGAGAGAGAAAGACTTATCTAAGAGCAAGGTTGATACCTGTTTGAATAGATAAAATAGAAAAAATCCTCTTCTCCTTGTTATGACTGGCATAGTCAGAGGAAGGTGTCCCTGACAAGAAGGTGGCTTAATTCTTTGCAGAATTTGAGCTCTTGAGTCACCAGGATGGCCTACGTGAAAATGGCAGAGGATAACAGCAGTCTGCAGACAGGAAGTCCAGATATCTCCAGAATTGTAGTATGGAGATTGGATAGAGGAGGCCTCTGGAGGAAGATACCCTAGTGATCCGGCTATGAGGGCAAGATGGGTATTAGGTATCCTCTAGCTGCCAGTGAAGAATTTATCTCTGACGGGAGACCCCAGGAGATATGGGCCAAGCCAGGGAATTGGTCCTTCTTTAGGCTTTCACGTAATGAAAAGGCCTGAGGCTCATGCCTCAAAGATTTTTAAGAAAAGATGGAAAGGGTAGAGAATACCTGCCAGGCATGGAACATGACTGGGGAAAACCCTTTTTAACCATCTGGGTTATCTGCTAAGCCAGATACTAATGCTCTCTAGCAAGGGCCCATAGTGCAAAGCTACTCTAGTAGAGTTGCAGAGAGCATGCTGCAGGTTGGTCAGAAGAAAAAACTGGCTGTGGAAAGCCAGCAGGTAACCAGCTATTCTGCCAAGGGCAAGGGGCGAAAAATAGAAGGTAACCAACCCAACTGTAATGATAGGGTTTCCCAAACGAGGTTGATACCCTGTTTGGGACTTAGCACTGAGGCTAGGAGGATTGCTAGTGGAGGGGAAACCCTGGTTGTGTAGTAAACAAAACCAGTGGTTTAACCACTAGGAATTGCTGCATTTGCAGCAACTATCAGGGCAGCATGGAGAATTTATTTTCCCTCCTCTTTTTAGATTGGGAAAAAGAAACAGACATGGTAGGACTTCCCATTGTCTGAGGAGCTGCCCTAAGGTAACAAGGGGGAAGACAACTCCAGAAGGGAGAATCCCCCGGTAAAACAGGTAGAGGACCATAAGGGCTTACCCGTGTAAAAAAGTCACTCTTACAAACTAAATGTTGTAGTAAGAGGGAGGTAAAACAGAGTTGCAAGAGACCAATTATGGAGGAAGTCTCCAACAGGTGAGATGATACATGCCAATACAGGGAAACAACTGTCTATTGATAGTTGTTACCTCTCTTTCCTCCAAGAGGAAGGGGAAATCTGTTAAGTATGGGCATGATCATCATAAAGACTCTTAGAGAAAAGATGTCTCATGAAGAGATATCTAGGTAGGTTAGGATAAAGTTAGTGCAGATACTGCAAGTGAAAAGAAGCAGACTGCTACCCTAACCAGCAACCAAGAGGAAGAATGATCTAATTGAAACCCTGCGACTGCTGGGTTTGTTGACCCTGTTGAGTTTGTAGATTCTTTAGACCAGGGCGATGTTTCCCCTGTTTGGGAACATCTAGATGATGGACAAAACCGTCTCCCCCTAGGGGAAGAAAGTTTGGTAGGACATTTCCTACCTACTGGGAAAGAAGGCGGCATAGAATAGCCCCTGGAAACAGGAAAGTCAATGGATAACTGAGTAACCTGGAGTAAAGACTCCTTGTTGAAGAGATTTTCTCCAGTGCAAGGAGTATTTCCCAGTCTTTCTTGTGCCCATTTGTCCAAGTCTGAAGCTTGGAGCCAGGCTCTACGTCGTGCCCCTATAGCTATAGCAGAAGTCCTGCTAACAGACTCAAAGGAGTCTAGGGAAGCACGAGTAAGAAATTTAGAGATATTATGAGCATGACTAACCAGTAAGGAATAGTCTGCTTGTTTGGGCTCTTGAAGACAAGGAGTCAAAAGATGTAATTTCCTTGTGACCTCCTCAAGAGATAGACCCATATAAAAAAATATATGAGAGAATTCTTGCTGAAAGCATGGATGTCTGGAAGGTTTGACGTCCAAAGGCATCTAGTGTCTTAGACTCACGACCTGGCGGACAAGAAGAGTGCTTTTTATTACTCTTCACTCGCCTCAATGCTGATTCCACTACAATGGAATGATGAGGAAGTTGAGTCCTTTGAAACCCTGGAGAGGGGGGCACCTGATATAGGAGATCAGTTGCTCTGGAAAGTGGGGGTACCCTTAAAGGAGCTTCCCACATTCGTAGAAGGAGATCCTGCAAAGAATGAAGCAAAGGAAGCATTATGTTCTCCTTTGCTTCGCTAGGAACAGAGAGGTATTCTGTATTCCCTTGTGTAGGATCTTGTCCAGGAATAGGAATGGCAAGTGATTTTGCCATATCCAGGAGGAAAGTCTGGAAAGAAGGATCCCCAGAGGGAACTTCCCTTGGATAGGCTAGATCTGATGAAGAACTAGCATTGGCACCGAGGGATCTATTCCAGTATATAGGAATAGAAGATCCTGACTGGTGCAGTATGGGATCCTTAGATGGTGGTCGCTGATACTGCAGGTCAGAACCAGCGACAGTCGGTAACAGATCGTCCATGCTAGGGATCTATTCCAGACTCGGCATCGAGGGAAGCGAGCCTGAAGAGAGAAGCATGGAAGGTACCGACAGTAATGGTACTGTGGATATCGGTACCGATCTCGGTACCGTATCTGATACCGGTGGAAGAATACCAACCGGTGGCAACTCTAACAGTATCGGAGGAACCGAGAGTTGCGGATCCGAAGTATCGGAACCGAGCCTTCGGTACCGACGGGAGTCGGTACCCAGTCCTCCAGACTGGAGATGGATTCCAGACTCGGCATCGAAGGAAGCGAGTCTATCGATGCACGTCTGGAGGGTACCGACGTCGTTACTAGTATCGGAATCGATACCGATACTGGAAAGTCGGTCTGAAGCGTATCCACCGGGCCCGTAGGTACTGAGGACGCCAGACGACGATCCTTGGTGAGGAATGTTTCATCCAACACCAGTGCCGATGCGGGGGTATCGGTACCGCTCAAAGCGGATGCCACCACCAGGCATGGCTCAGGTATGTTCTGTGAGGGGTGAACCTCAGGAACAACCTGAAACCCCACACAGGCTTTGGAGGCCGAAGACTCCCACCGGGGCTTTGGAGCCAGTGGATTCTCGAGGACAAGGCCATAGGCATCTCTATGCTGTGCATGAGAAGTGCCGCTCGAGGACTGGCTAGTCTTAACAGACTGTTTTTGGGTTACCTGATCCTGTGTAGAAGAAGATATGGTCGGTGACCTGAAGTTGGAGGGGGACCGCGTGTCGAGGGGAACTCGACGTTGAAAACTTCTTCTCACCATACCGGTGCCCGAGGGCTCCGGAGGAAAATGGTAAAGACCCAAGCAGGTTAGACACTAATTGTGAGTGTCTAAAAATAAAGTTGTACCGCCACAGTTTGTACATTTCTTGGGGAAAGTGGCTGGCGGTTCCATGAAGAAAAATGGAGAGGCCTAGTAGGCCTGAGAACTGTGAGACACTAAAAAAAAATATATTCCTTAAAGGGAAAAATTTTACAAGAAAAGAAACAAGAAACACTGGCGGTACCGGTGGCGTCGGGGAAGGCAGCCGCGACCACAAGAAAACTAAAAAGTAAAAGAAGAATTTTCTGCAGTGACAGGAGGACGTCCTGCCAGCTCCGCGGAAAAATGAAAACTGAGTTGAGGCAGTTGGGAAGGCGGGAAGGCAGCGCGCAGGCGTGTTGGGATGCTTCCAAAAGCTTTCTGATTGGATGCTGGGAAGCGTTCCCGCGCGGACTCCATCAGTACCAACTTACCCATATGTGAAGACTCATTCCTGCTTGTTCCTGGAGATTGTGGATTAAGGTAGTGATATTCTGATGATAGAAGGTTAGGATAGATGCTTTAAAAGCGCTTGAGTGGTGTTGGTTGAAGTTATGCTGCTGGGATCTTACAAGCCTGGGATTAGCAGTCAAATGAAGGCACTGTTTTGGATCTTGGATTTGCTTTTTGCAGCATTCCCAGGTAAGTTGCGATGACAGTTTAGAGATCATTTAAGTCGGGTTTTGAAAGGAGGAAGATCTTTGTTGACTGTGGATGTAACCCTGAAGAAAGAAATTAGACGGGGTAACAGAATTCTCCCTTTTGTTTGAAGGAGATTCTTTGGGGTATTTTGGGGCATAATATAGTCAAAATTTAGTGCTGGGCAGTTTAGAATCAGCCATGAAGTGAGAGTACTCAAGTTTGCTTAGAGTTAAGAAGTTGAGAATTGTAAGTTAATGCTTTAAGCGAGTGAATGTGAATTAGATGACAAATTGTTTGTTTCCATAGGGAAGTTTTCCGAATTACTCCCTGAAGCAGCATCAAGCGAAACGCTGTCAGCGTCAGAGTAAAAGATTCCAGAATGTTTGAAGATGAAGTGATGCTATAGGAACAAAAGATAAGTGCTTTTAAGAATTTTCAGTACTTGAGAGGTTTTTAAGACCTGTGATGATACTGAAATGGACATCAGTAAGTAGGCTTGATATGAATGGGCCAATCTTGTAAAGCCCATTCATAATGAGGAGTGGCCTAGTGGTTAGGACAAGGTACTTTGGGCCGGAGGGCTGGGGGTTCAAGTCCCGCCTGGGGACAGCAATCTCAGGCCAGAGAGATTGGGATTTCTAGTCCTATAGGCACTCCTTGTGGTCTTGGGCAAGCCACTTAACCCTCCATTGCCCATGTTCCCTGTAAGTATTAGCATATGTGTGTCATATCCCCTCGTGTTAAATGTATCTCCCAATTGACCGCTTTGACCCTGTGAAAAGCGGGATATAAATACAGCTAAATAAATTATGAAGATGTTTATGATCTAAACACATGTAAGTCAATAGCAGTTTTTCACACATACTCTTGGAATTTTGTGCTGCTATCTTGAGAGGATATCTGAGTTTGAGGCTCATACAAATAATACCTGTTTGTAAGAAAATAAAAAATTAACACTTTATTTGAAAGCTTGTCAGTTCTGCACAAGGGACTTGGAATGCAGAATATAAAGGATTAATATTCAAAAGACTTCTGTGATTAAAAATCTGTTTTGAACTGCATTTCAGTTCATTTATTGGTTATTTTACCCATACTTTAGCAGAAGCACACAGAATAGATGACAAAATGGTAATAAAATAAGAAAATGCAACAAAATAATCAATTTCAACATAAACCTTTAACAACCCAAAGCTACTCCCTTGACCTCCAAAAGGAAGTGCTAGCAGCGAAGGACCATTCAGTCTCAAAATCCTCTATCTCATACCACTCTGCATAAAATCCAATGACGCGAAATACAGTCCCTTCCCCCATGTCTAGCTATAATTTCTTCACACAAAAAACATTGTGCACATAGGGCCCGATTCTATCCTGGATGTCCCGGCCCTCTGTGTGCCCGTTCGGAACCGGACTCGCAGTTAGATGGGATTCTAATCCCGCGGGGCCTGTCCAGTCCCATGGGATCAGAATCGCATCCAGGCCTGTACGTGCAGGCCGGGACCCCGATCCCGGTCGGCCTGCATGTACAGGCCTAGCCTGGCTAACTCAGTCAAAGATCCTGAATGGAGCAGCGGTGCCATGGTGTCTGGTTTCCATGGCACCACGGCTCCATTCAGGAGCCGCGATCCCCGGCCGCCGAACAGATTTTGCATTCCCCGCTCTGGCCTCCCAAGGTCAGGGTCAGGCTGCGGGGAATCTCCTCTAATCCCCTCCTACCTCCTCCGCCACCCAGACCTGCCGTCCCCTGCCGACTAGAGGAATTTATTCCACCTCAGAGGTGGAATAAGTTCTCTGTTCAGTCTGCTGGACCCTGATATTCAAGGCCGACATTGGATTTGGCCCTGTACATCTGAAGCCGCGGACCACCCACTGCCCGCCCTAACTCCACCCCTGCAACGCCCCTTTCCCACCCCCATCTAACCTTCCCTTATAACATATGGGGAAGTTAGTCAGGATCGGCAGAGGGGCCAAATAGCAGGGATGGACATCCCAACGAGACATCCATCCCCGCTATTCGTGGCTCGGAATGACATCCCATACTGTATATTTAGCCAGGTCAGGCTAGGATTTCAGATTAAAGGCCACATTTTTAAAATGCATTGGTGGTCTATTTACTAACAACATGCAGTAACATGTTTTAGTAAATATATTCCATAGCCAGTTAATGTGATATTTATCATTAGTTAGATATATTGGCCATCTAAGTACAGCCACAAAATAGTTTTTCAGTGTTGCAGCTGAATATCCATTTACATTCCTTGCAACTTTGTGAGTTAGCTATAGCAGAATATCTGGACAAAAATAACAGATTAAAATTAACCGTTAACTTCACTCTGTGAATATCTATGCATGTGTATAAAATAAGCTGTTTCTCTTTTTCTGAACTGAATTTTGGCTCCTGTCCTCTTAGATATTTCTAAATAGTTCTTTAGTAATAAATTAGAATTCACTATAGTTATAGTTTGTATCTTATTGCATAGACAATTCTTAAGGAAATGTCCTAGATCTCAGTCAAAGAAAAGTGGACCTCCCAAAAAAGATGATAAAACAATCAAATAAAAAACAGTATACCTCTGTAGCTTTTTCCTTTTTTGCATCCATTCGTTTCTCAGCAAGTCTTGAAATATCATTTTTCATAGATTCCAAAGTTTTTTTAAAATGTTCTTTGAAAAGAAAAGCAAAAAGTGAACTAAGTTTACTTCTACTAAAGATAAACAAGCCAACGAGCAATGGCAAACTTTGATATGAATGCATCTCAAAGATTTCTGAACAATTATATAAAGTACTGTGTATCAACCCACTTTTTCAGATAAGAATAAAGAGGTCAATATTCATACTTTAGTTGCCACTAAAATGTGGCTTAAACTGTAAGTCCAGCAAAATCAGATACCTCAGATATTCAGAAAGGCAATGACAGACGAATACCGCCAGTATCCGCCAGCATCAAAACGTGTAATGGGGTGCTGTGTGGGCATGACTGGGACAGGGATATTTAGCGCTGCAGTGATGGCAAAGTGCTGATGTATATCCAATTTATTTTAGGACTGCTTTGCAGGTGTTTTGTGTCATTGGGAAACGCAAATATATGCCTGATCAGGCATTCTTAGATGACTCCAGTACCAGAGCAAGCCACAGCTGTAGACACAACCATCCTTCAGCAAATGTGGTAATATCAGAGACACAGACAGAGGTGGATATGCCAGTTACATGGAAGAAAGCAGAGAAGTCAGCATGAGGAACAGCAGCAACCAACCAGCCTGGGTGGAAGAAAAGATACAGGTTCCATATGTATATCACCAAATGTGGTCTTGGGCAAGCCACTTAACCCTCCATAGCCCATGTTCCCTGTAAAATAGTTATCTCCAAGTTATAATGCCCTGTTCAATGTAATTTCAGTTTGTTCAATGTAAACCGCACTGATGCAGAATAGCGCGGTATATAAGAGAATGTAAATAAAATAAATAAATAAATTAAATAAATAAATCTCAGGATCAGTTTCTTCTAACTCACAGAGGAGGAAGTATTTAAATTATACCACCACAGCTGACCTCAGTGAGTTGCTGAAAATTGACCTAGAGCCAGCTACCGAAAGAATCCATGCACTGCTTGTTGCTATGAAAGTCACCACAGCCCCCTGGGCTTCCCTGAAACTGGCAGCTTCCAGCATATGATGGGTGCCACAACTGGCATCACTCAATCAGCAATCTTGCACTGCAAAGAGGCTTTCACTTGAAACCTTGTGAGAAGATTGTGAGACTACACATGCTTCCCAGAAAGCCCAGAACAGCGACAATGCACCATGCAGGAATAAGGTAGTTTCTCACCTGTAGCAGGCGTTCTCCAAAGATAGAAGGAATTAGTACTCACATATGAGTAATGTCCTCAATGGAGCCGCATGTGGGAATGCTCCCCAGCTTGTATTAGAAGTTTCTGAGAGGCTCCACCATGGCTGCACACTTTCTTCCAGCCTGCCGCCTACTACCATGGCACCATCTTGATTTAGTCTGATAACATAGCTGTATCAGAAGACAACTCCTCGAGGAGGTGGGGAGGTTGTGAGGACTCATTCCACAGAGAACACCTGCTACAGGTGAGTAACTACCTTTTCTTTGTGGACAAGCAGAAATGAGTCCTCACTTATGGGACTCTCTAGCTACAGGCTACCGAAAACCGAGGAGACCACCGAGAAGTCCACAGGGGCAGAACTCAACTGCGTTTTGGCAACAGGCCTGATGGCCTACTATATACAATAGCAGTGAAACTCTCTTGCCTTTTTTTTCAGTGGCCTGGACAAAATAGAATGGGCCTAGGGGAGATGGAGTTGGATTCTAATCCCCAAACAGATTCCTGAGTATGGATTGACCGAAGTTGCTGTCACATCGAGAATCCCCATCTAGGCAGTAGTGAGATGTGAATGTGTGGTCTGAAGACCACATTGCAGCCCTGTAAATCTCTGCAATGGAGACTGAGTGCAAGTTGGACACTGACGCAGCCATAGCTCTGACATGAGCAGTGACATGACCATCAAGGCTCAGGCCTGCCTGAGCATAAGCGAAAGAGATACAGTCTGCTAGCCAAATTGAAAGAGAGCATTTGGAAATGGCAGCCCTTAGTTGGATGGGATTTCTATGGGCTTGTGTCCACTCCAAGTAGAAGGCTAAGGCTCGCTTGCAGTCCAACATGTGCAACGCAGCTTCCCCTTTGTGTGCATAAGGTCTCAGGGAAATTTTGGAACAACAACTGACTGATTAAGGTGAAAATCCAATACCACTTTTGGAAGGAATTTAGGATGAGTACAAAGGACCACTCTATTATGCTGGAATTTGGTGGAAGGTGGATGAACCACTTGAGCCTTGCTGCGTGCTGAAGTGACCACCACCAGAAACAGTACCTTCCAGATCAAGAACTGAACGGCTCAAAGTGAGCTTTCATGAGCTGCGCAAGAACCACATTGAGGTCCCAAGACACTACGGGAGGTTTATAGGGAGGCTTCAAGAGAAGCAAGTTCCACATAAAGCGAACAACTAAAGGCTGTACCGAGATGGACTTTCCTTCTACCCCTTGATGATAAGCTCCAATTGCACTGAGGTGGACCCTAATGGAGATGGACTTAAGTCCCAACTCAGAGAGGTGTGGAAGATATTCAAGCAGTTTTTGTGTAGAACAGACAAAAGGATCTAGGTCTTGGCCCTCACACCAGACAGCAAATCTCTTCCACTTGCAAAAGTAAGACTTACTCGTAGAGGCACTCATGGAGGCCAAAAGGACTTCAGTTACACTGTCTGGCAGGTTAAGCTCAGGCCATATTAGCCTCTCAACATCCACATCATGAGGACCAAGGACTGGATGTTGAGGTGCAAAATCATTCCATCCTCTTGCATTATCAGATCATAGAGGTTCCTGGAGAGCTGTAGCAAGAGAGGAAACCACGGTTGTCTGGGCCAGTAAGGAGCAATGAAAATCATCGTGCTGCCATCTGTTTGAGCTTCAAGAAGGTCTTTTCAATGAGAGATATTGGAGGATAAGCGTACTGAAGACCCTCTCCCCCCCCCCCCATGAAGGAGGAAAGCATCCGATGCTAATCTGCTGTGGGATCTTACTATGGTGCAGAACTGATCCACATAGGCATTATGTTGGGTGATGAACAGATCTATTGAAGGGATGTCCTACTCTCGAACGATGCGAGTCACAACCTTCTTGTCCAGCGTTCACTCGTGCGGCTGGCAAACTCAACTGAGTCTGTCTGCCAGAGTATTTTGCTTGCCTGGCAGGTACATGGCTCTCAAGTCCATCCCGTGCATGATGGTGAACTTCCACAACTTGACAGCTTCCTGACACAGGAGATACGAACCCATTCCTCCCTACTTGTTGATGTAGAACATAGCAACCTGATTGTCGGTCTGAATCAGAATGATTTGGTTGTTCAATCGATCTTTAAAAGCCTTTAAAGCATTTGCCACCGCTCTTAGTTGCAAGACATTGATCTCATGGAATCTTTCTGGATGGATCAATCGCCCTGGGTGTGCAACCCATCAAATGAGCTCCCTACCCCAGCTTGGATGCCTCTGTCATTAGAACCTTTTGGGATGGCACAATTTGGAAAGGAAGACCCTTGAGGAAATTGTGGTGGACTGTCTACCAATGTAATGTCTTAACAAGAGAGGTGGTTACACATAGGTAATCCCTGAGTAAACCCGTGGCTTGGGTCCATTGAGTGCTCAGAGACCAATGAGCCTGCCTCATTTGGAGGTGTAATCATACAAAAAATATGGGTCCAATTTATAGAGTAATCTAATTATCAGACATTAAAAAATTATTACTCCAAAATCAACACACTAACTCAGAAAAATGGGAGGGTTTCAAATTCAAAAAACACATTCAATGCTCGGAAATGGTCTCAGACTATACGGCTGCTATACTCTGGATATTGAATTTTCAAAATATCCAACGGCGCCTGTTGGCATCAATGACTCTTTTCCGGCTTGACTTTTCAAATAATCTCAACACCCTCTCCCTACGGTGCTTCACATAAAACTGTATATCACTGTTGTAATGTATATTAATTGCACACTTAGCTTTTCGTGCAAAATGGATTTTCTCTAAGGCTTATCAGAAAAAATGATTTCTTCTTTCTCCCAACGCCTCACATACAACGTCGTGACTGCGTTTCTCCCAACTTCATGAGGTTCTTCAGGGGATCTTTCTCTAAACAGCCAACTGTAAGAAACTGTAAGAAAAACCACCATTAAAAAATGTAAAGCTCCCACCCTAAATACTTCATTAGATCAAATTTAATATTATAAAACTTCAAACTCAATCAAAACCTTAAACAAAAATCATACCCAAACTTGACCGAAGTGCTGCACAGCTTATTTTTAAAAGTATAAGTTCTTCTTCAGTTCTTGTCTAACGCATTTCCAATCATCGTTCTCCAAAAAAACGCCGCGCATGGGCAAACATACCCTGTCGGCTCTTCTTATAGTCCCTCTTATTGCTCCAAGAAAAAGAGCTCTCCAATTACCACTAACTAGCGGCCCATTTAGCAAATGCCCCATTCGATTTCTGCATTTAACCCATCAGGTATTAGGGTCTGTAGCCGAAAAATCCAGCGTTGTTCACGGAACAGAAGGGTTTGTGCTAGTGATTTTCCACTCATCGGAATTTTTACTTGTTCCACACAAAAACAATACAGTGTTTCAAAACTATGCTGAAATTCCTGACAATGAGGGACCAATGGTGCTGTCATCACCTTGTGCTTTAAACGACTCTTATGTTCTAGTATGCGAATTTTCAAAGGTCGAATCGTCTTCCCAATATAGAGAAGATCACAGGGGCATACTATTGCATAAATCACATTCTGAGAACCACATGTCATCCGATGACGCAAAACATATTCTTTTTGATGGTATGTGAATTCTTGTAGTTCTCTAGTGATGTCACAAATAGAGCATTGACCGCATTTATAATGGCCACAAATCTCCTCCTCACAGGATGTTGTAAGCATGGGTCTCAAAACTGCTGGACTCAACTTCTCCTTTAAATTTCTATTTCTACGCCAGACACATCGAATGGATTTATTTCGCAAGCCTGGAATTGTATTTAAAACGTTAATGTGCTTGGAGACTATCTTTTTAATCTTAAAACTTAATGGGGAGTATTGCGTAATGAAATTAACCACATCAGAATCTAGTTCTTTATTAGTTCTGGTTGATCCCAATAATGCTGATCTATTGTTAAATAACGCTCTCTGATAAGCTCTTGTCACAACCTTGGTGGGATATCCTCTAGCTTTAAAATTTGTGGCTAGAACTTTAGCTTTCATCTTATAATCTTGCACTTCGGAACAGTTTCTGCGATACCGCAGAAACTGTGAAAAGGGTAAATCCTCTTTCAATCGAAGTGGATGTGCACTATGATAGTGAAGCAGGGTATTCCTATCGATAGATTTTCGATATATTGAAGTCTGCCATCTGGAACCCGCCTTACTTATCTGCACATCCAAAAAAAACATATCAGTTCAATGTATTGTGTGTGTGAATTGAATGTGATCATCCTGAGCATTTAACCATTCTATAAACAGATAGAGATCTTCCATTGGGCCCAACCATAACATAAAAATGTCATCGATATGTCTGGCGTAGAAATAGAAATTTAAAGGAGAAGTTGAGTCCAGCAGTTTTGAGACCCATGCTTACAACATCCTGTGAGGAGGAGATTTGTGGCCATTATAAATGCGGTCAATGCTCTATTTGTGACATCACTAGAGAACTACAAAAATTCACATACCATCAAAAAGAATATGTTTTGCGTCATCGGATGACATGTGGTTCTCAGAATGTGATTTATGCAATAGTATGCCCCTGTGATCTTCTCTATATTGGGAAAACGATTCGACCTTTGAAAATTCGCATACTAGAACATAAGAGTCGTTTAAAGCACAAGGTGATGACAGCACCATTGGTCCCTCATTGTCAGGAATTTCAGCATAATTTTGAAACACTGTATTGTTTTTGTGTGGAACAAGTAAAAATTCCGATGAGTGGAAAATCACTAGCACAAACCCTTCTGTTCCGTGAACAACGCTGGATTTTTCGGCTACAGACCCTAATACCTGATGGGTTAAATGCAGAAATCGAATGGGGCATTTGCTAAATGGGCCGCTAGTTAGCGGTGATTGGAGAGCTCTTTTTCTTGGAGCAATAGGAGGGACTATAAGAAGAGCCGACAGGGTATGTTTGCCCATGCGCGGCGTTTTTTTGGAGAACGATGATTGGAAATGTGTTAGACAAGAAGTGAAGAAGAACTTATACTTTTAAAAATAAGCTGTGCAGCACTTCGGTCAAGTTTGGATATGACTTTTGTTTAAGGTTTTGATTGAGTTTGAAGTTTTATAATATTAAATTTGATCTAATGAAGTATTTAGGGTGGGAGCTTTACATTTTTTTAATGGTGTTTTTTCTTACAGTTAAACACTTGGCTGTTTAGAGAAAGATCCCCTGAAGAACCTCATGAAGTTGGGAGAAACGCAGTCACGACGTTGTATGTGAGGCGTTGGGAGAAAGAAGAAATCATTTTTTCTGATAAGCCTTAGAGAAAATCCATTTTGCACGAAAAGCTAAGTGTGCAATTAATATACATTATAACAGTGATATACAGTTTTATGTGAAGCACCGTAGGGAGAGGGTGTTGAGATTATTTGAAAAGTCAAGCCGGAAAAGAGTCATTGATGCCAACAGGCGCCGTTGGATATTTTGACAATTCAATACCCAGAGTATGGCAGCCGTATAGTCTGAGACCATTTCCGAGCATTGAATGTGTTTTTTGAATTTGAAACCCTCCCATTTTTCTGAGTTAGTGTGTTGATTTTGGAGTAATAATTTTTTAATGTCTGATCATTTGGAGGTGTGCCAAGGGTATGACATGCACTGTAAAGGCCATGGGGCCTAGTACAGTCAGCAACTTGCACACTGTTACCTGCTGACTCAATTGAACTTTCTGCATAAGTGCTGTCAGTATGAAGTTGGTCATGTGGTGGGGAGGCTCTCACCCGAATCGTGTCAAGCAGGGCTCCAATGAATTCCAAATGTTGGGTGGGCTGAAGGTGGGACTTTGAATAATTTACAATGAACCCTAGTATTTCAGACATCCAAATGGTCAATCGTGTTGATTCTTGGACTCCGTCCAGAGTGGCACTCTTGATCAGTCAATTGTCCAGACAGGGAAAGACAAACACTCCCAGCATCCAGAGGTAAGCAGCTACTACTGTGAGACGTTTTGTGAAAACGCGAGGTGCTGAGGCTAGGCCAAAGGGCAGCACCTGGTACTGGAAGTGTTGTCCCCCCAGGATGAATCAGAGATAGTTCCTGTGAGTGAGATGTATCTGTATATGGGTATACGCATCCTTCAGAAAATAAGGAAGCAGGGCGCCTAGAGAAATAATTCTGAACTTTTCTCTAACCAGGTATGTGTTCAGATTTCTTAGGTCTAGGATGGGACAGTATTCCCCCCCTGTTTTCTTGGGGACCAGGAAATACCTGGAATAAAATCCCTGCCCTCTTTGCTCTGGCGGCACAAGCTCAATCGTGAGATCTGCCAAGAGCATGGTGACTTCTCTTTGAAGCAGTTTCTGATGCAGAGAGTTGATGTGATGAACCCTCAAGAGGGACAATTTGGAGGTAGGTCAAACAGATGCAATTTGTAACCGCCTTGGACGATCTGCAGAACTCAAGCGTCTGAGGTTATGAGGGACAACTTGGGCAAAAAGAGTGAGCCTTCCCCCAACTGGAGGTTTTCAACTGTGGTTACCAGTAGAGTTGCTATGCTCTGAAGGAACTAGTCAAAACCCCACCTCAGGCTTTGGCTGAGGAGCAGGCTGGGCTTTCTGAGGTTTCTCCCATCGTGGTTGTCATCGCGAAGCCTGCTTGGGTTATGAGGTTTGGGACTCAGGAAAGTACCTATTCCTCCAGGAATAATAGGTCTTTTACTGACCCACTCCTTGATACCTCCTGCAATAGGAGGTGGGCTCGGATGTGCACCTTGAAAGATTACAAAGGGTGACATGTTGCTTTTTGATGAAGCCAGCCTTCTCTTTGACCTGTTCTCCAAAGAGATTCTTTTCATATCATGACACATCAGAAAGCTTGTCCTACACTGATTGTTCCAGGTCCGAGGACCAGAGCCAGGTGAGTCTCTGTGTGCCAATACCCAAGGCAGAAGCTCTCAATGCTGTTTCAAAGGTATCATAGTTTGCATAAAACACGAACTTTGAGCAGTCCTTGTCATGAGCCACTAGGGAATTTTATACGTATTTATTTATTTATTACAATTTCTTATATACCGCACTATTCGACATCAGCGCGGTTTACATTAAACAAAAGACCAGAACAACAGGCTGTTCGGTTTTACAGAGAACAGGTGTACAAAGTTGGATAACATGGGTGAACTATTTACATGAAATATCTACAAATAGGCGTTCTAACATGTATCATGTAGTTAATTTCTTTGGGTTAGCTAGGCGTCATTGCTGGCTGGGTAGTACTTGAGGAACAGGTGATATTTGAGTGCCTTCCTGAACTGGGCTAAGTCAACGATAGCACGAATATTCGATGGTAGAGCATTGGAATGATACTGTTCCAATTTCTCTGGAGGGAGATACTGGGACAGATCAATGGTGTCACACATGATGTTCTTCAAAAACATGCCCATATAGAACTGGTAAGAGGCCATGAAGGCTATAAGCATGGAACTCTGAAAATACCTTTTCCCCAAAGAGTCCAATGTCCGAGCCTCCCTCCCTGGGGGCATTGAGGAATGACTCTTGTAATGTTTTGATCTCATAGGGGCAGATTTGACCACCAAGGAATGGAGCATAAGCTGGGGCTTCTTGAATCCAGGAGCCTTCTAAACTCTATAAATGGTGTTAAGCCTTCTACTGACCAGAGGTACAGTGAAGGGGTTCTTCCACATTCTCATCTGCACTCTCTGAAGGATGTGGTGTACAGGCAATGTCAGTGCTTCCTTAGGGGCCAAGAAGTAATGAAGGATCTCTAATTCTTCTTCCCTGGGTTCATCCTCAGTCTTCAAAGAAAATGGTATGGTCTTGGACATGTTCGGACAAAATCTTGGAAGGTCATGCCCTCAGGAAGGGACGAGCCGCTCATGAGGAGGAGAAAGGTCCAAAGAGAGCTCAGGAGATCTGTCCTCTGACAAGTCTTAGGATCGACATTGGTGATCCAGCCTTATGAATCAGACTCAGAGAGAAAATCAAAGTACTTCTGAGTCTCTGCCTGGCTCTCTCTCCTGAGCAGTGGGGATCGGGAGTGATAAAGCGTAGTTGCTCATCTGTAACAGATTTCTCTTTGGACAGCAGGAATAAGTCCTCAGCACTGAAGGAGCCCTCGTGGAAGCATTTCCCCAGCTTTCAAAGAAAGTCTTTGGGAGATGCACCACGCATGTGTGGCCCCTTCCCACCCAAGAGTGCCATCTTGCCTCAGTCTAATGACATGGCAAAAATGGAAATATGGTAAAGAAGCAACTCCAAGAGGAGGGGGGGGGGGTTGTGAGGACTTATTCCTGCAGTCCCCGAACACCTTTTACAATAAGTAACTACGCTTTCTCCGGGAACAAGTAGGAAGCCAGTCCTCACTTATGGGACTCCCCAGCTATACAGGCTACCAAGAACCTATACAAAATGCTGCCATGGCCAGAAAAAGTGAGCCGTGAGCTGCAACAGCTAAGTCCCAACTCAGAGACTCTCGCAAGACCTAAGTGTCCGGCGGAGAACCAGCAGTCCGGTAGCCTGAACACAGAAGGGTCAGAAGGCAGGAGTTACCTACACCCCAAAGAGATTATGGAGTATGGCTTGGCCGAAGGTGCTGTCTCATCGGGACTCCCTCTCCAGGCAGTAGTGAGCTGCAAAGATATGTACTGAAGACCAGGTGGCAGCCTGGAAGATTTCCATAACCGATATGGAACGCAGATTCACTACAGAGGTAGACATTGCTTTGCCCAGTGTTCTAATGAGATCCCAGCCTGCTCATAGGCAAGAGCAATGCAGTCTGCCACCCAAGTGGACAGAGTTTGCTTGGTCACTGGAAGCCCCAGTTGACTGGGGTCTTAGGAAACGAAGAGCTGAGATGCTTTGCGGTGGCCCCAAGTCCATTGCAGATAGAAGGGAGGGCCCTCTTACAATCCAGAGTGTGGAAGACAGTTTCTGCCTTTCCAGCGTGAGGCCTCGGGAAGAAGGTGGGGAGCATCATCTCCTGGTTGAGGTGGAAGGAGGACATCACCTTTGGGAGAAACTTGGGATGTGTGCGGAGCACCACGCTGTTCTTGTAAAACCTCATGTAGGGAGGCTCTGACATCAGAGCCTTGAGCTCGCTGACCCTGTGAGCCGACGTGAGTGCCACGAGAAAGACAACCTTCCAGGAGAGATACCATAAATGGCAGGTAGCCAAGGCCTCAAACGGCGGCTTAGTAAATTGTGACAGCACCATGTTGAGATCCCACTCCACTGTTGGTGGAGGATGGAGTGCTTAGACAACATGAGGCCCCGCAGAAAATGAGAAACAAGGGGCTGAGCCAAGAGAGGCTTTCCCTCAACTGAGTGGTGGTGCGCCACGATAGCGCTCAGGTGCACCCTGACCGAGTTGGACTTCAGTCTCACCTGGGACAGGTGGAGTAGGTACTGGAGTGCTATCTGCACTGAGCAGGAGAACAGATCCGCCTGTCTCTCAGCATACCACACCAAAAAGCTGTGCCACTTAAAGGCATATGCCCTTCTCGTGAAGGCCTTGCAGGAGGCAAGAAGAACCTCCTTCATGTCTCATGGGAGGTCAAAGAGAGCGAGAGCTACCCTTTCAGCATCCAGGCCGTGAGCGACAGATACTCCAGGTTGGGGTTCAAGAAAGAGCCCTCCTTCTGTGACAGATGTCCTGGGACGCGGCACAGGGGAATCAAAGCTTACCTGGGCCACCTGGGGGCTATCAGTATCAGTGATGCTCTGTCGCTCTGGACCTTGAAGAGAGAGTCTTGGTGACCAGCAGTGTTGGCTGGAAGGCATAGAGGAGGCCTTCCATCCATGGAATGAGGAACGCATCCGTCTCCATCCAGGACGGGTGCAGCTGGTGGGAGCAGAAGCGGGACAACTGCATGCTGTGCAGGCTGGCGAACAGGTCCACTAAGGGGATGCCCAGGAGCTGGAAAAGCCGGGAGGCCACTCTGGGGTCCAGGCGCCACTTGTGTAGCTGGAGGACTCTGCTCAGCTTGTCCACCAGGGCATTTTGCTGGCCCGGGAGGTAGATACTTGCAGGAGCATTCCGTTGTGTGTCGCATATGAGAAGAGGGTCACCACCTCCTGGCATAGGGAGTATGACCCTGTGCCCCCCTGCTTGTTCATGTAGAACATTGCAACTTGGCTGTCCATCTGGACCAGCACTGACTGGCATTGCAGTCAGTGGCAAAAGGCTGGGGGGGGGGGGCAAAGAATAACTCCCGCAGCTCCAGAAGGTTGATTTGCAACTGGCATTCTGCATGGGACCAACTGCCTTGTGTGAAAAGATCCTCGCAATGAGCTCCTCAACCCAGCAGGGAGACGTCCGTGGTTAGGACCCTCTGGGGGGTGGGTGCCTGGAAGAGCATCCTGGCCTGAAAGTGGTGGGGAAGCTGCCACCAGTCGAGAGAGTCCGCCAGGTGGCAGGCCACTCTTATCCTGTCTCAGAGCCTGCCCGTGTCTTGTGTCCACTGGGAGTGGAGGCAGCACTGAGCCGCCCTCATGTACAGGTGGGCGTATGGGGTCACTGGACGGTGGAGGCCATGTGGCCCAACAGGTGGAGGAGAAGATGGGTGGGCAGTGACCAGCGGTGCTGCAACTCTGCAGCTAGCACCCTAAGGTGTTCTGACCTTTCCAGAGGGAGGAAGGCCTTGGCCTGGAGGGTGTCTAGCTGAGCCTCTCTGAACGCCAGGCACTGAGGTGGAACTTGAGGTAGTTGATGATGAACCCCAGGTGCTGCAAGGTGTAGATGGTGTGCTGAGTGGCATGGTGCAACTCTGCAGCTGTGACTCCTCTTATGAGCCAGTCATCCACGTAGGGAAAGAGAAAGGCCCATTGGAGACGAGGGGGCTGTGACTACCACTAGGCACTTGGTGAAGACCAATGTTCCCTCTAATTTTCTGTAGGCTGTGTGCGCATAAAATATCAGCTGTGTGCAGCTTTTGAAGGAAGGTTAAATTTTTGTGCGCCACATAACGACACTCGGAGTTATATACTTTAAAATTTGACTAAACATCAGAATACAGTATGTACACCACACTGATTTTAATCAAATTAAATGAAAATAGACGATTACTAAATGAAGCAGAAAATTTCTAGTAATTACAATCATAACTTTTAAATTTTAAGATGTCTGTGTTGTTTTCTATCAGAATCAGAGCCGTAATTTTTGTGCGCTCTGTTGTAAAGTATGTGCGCTCGCTTGGCAAGGTGTGTGCGCGCGCACACGCGCACAGCTTAGAGGGAACAGTGGTGAAGACCCTTGGTGATAAAGCCAGCCCAAAGGGCAGCACCCTGTACTGGTAGTGACTTCCTCCCACCATGAACCAGAGGTTTTTTTGGTGGCTGGGATGGATCAGGATGTGTGTATAAGCATCCTTCAGGTCTAAGGAGCATAGCCAGTCTCCCTGCTGGAGGTATGGCAGCAGAGTTCCAAGGGAGAACATCTTGAACTTCTCTCTCATCAGGAATCTGTTCAGGTCCCAAAGGTCTAGGATGGGCCTTAGGCCCCCCTTTCGTTTGGGAACGAGGAAATATCTGGAGTAGAAGTCTTTGCCACAGAGGTGTTTGGGCACTGGCTCTACTGCCGTGTCATTGAGGTGGCCTGCGAGCTCTGTGAGGAGCACAGCGTAGTTAAGGAAAGGCCTGACAGGTTCTCCTGTAAAGTAAGAGGGTGGCGTCAGTTGCAAGCGGAGGAGGTAACCCTCCCTGATAACTTGCTGTACCCAGGAATCGGTGGTGATGGAGGACCACCTATGGGAAAACAGAGCCAGATGCCCCCCTGTGGGATGTAAGGGACCTCCTGGGGGGAGGGAGGTTGTGCCCAAGGAATCAAAAATGCGCTCCAGGATGGGCCAGTTCTGGTGCCTGGGTCTTGGAGGTCTGCTTGCGGGGGCCATGCTCTTGCCCCTTGTGCAGTTGGCCTTGCTGCGGAGCAGAGAAGGCTTGGAACTGTGGGGCATTGTCAAAATCCCCTTTTTTCCTCGGAAAGAAAGGCTTTTTCCCTGGGCCCTTCTTATGGAGATGTACTAAGGTCTTTTTAGAGAGTCTGGTCCTTGTCAGGAACTTAGTCTATTTCAGTTGCTTTGTCTGCCATGAGTTTCCCAAAGAGATTCTTTCTGATACAGGAGACATCAATGAGTTTGTCCTGAACCCATTGCTCGAGGTCAGATGACTGCAGCCAGGCCTGGCATTGGGCCCCGATGCCCGCGGTGGCTACTCTGGCTGAGGACTCTAAGCCATCATATGCTGCTTGAGATAAGAAATTTGAGCACTCCTTGACTGCTGAGACCAGTGACTTGAACTGCTGGAGAGATTCCCCGTCGAAGCTTGCCGAGAAACCGGTGAGTTCCCTCACCAACTCCTTGAGATACATGCCGATATATAATTGGTAGGATTGGACTTGGCATGCAAGCATCAAGCCCTGAAAGGCCTTTTCGCCAAGGGTGTCGCGGGTCCGGGTCTCCCTACCGAGGGGCACCGAGGAATGGGTCTTTTGGCTTTTAAGTCTGCGCATGGCGAACTCGACCACTATCAAACTGTGTGGGAGTTGGGTTTTCTGGAACCCAGGGCTTTGGCGGACTCGGTGCATGGAGTCGAGCCATCTGCTTACTATGGCACTGACGCCGGTATTTCCCACATAAGAAGGAGGAGGTGCTTGCGTATTGAGTATTGGAGGGATGGGCACTGTAAGGGCCTCCTTCAGAGGGGCCTCATACTGGAGAATCTCCAGTTCCTCCATGCGGGGGTCCTCCTCTGCTTTGGTCTCAACGGCAAGCGCCTTAGCCATGTCCCACACAAAGTCCAGGAAGGTGATGTCCTCAGGCGGGAAACGGCGCCAGGGTACCGGGGAAGATGGGTTTGAGGGCACATCTCAATGTCGCTGAGTGTCTGGGGACTGCTCATCCTTGGTCTCCCAATCAGACTCGAAGTCTGAGGCCCGCTGCCACAGGAGAACCTGCGATCTGAATCACAGGCACTGGCTGGGGAGGACTGATGCCCCACAGAACGGGATCAGGATCGCATCCTCTGTCAATGTGTATCTCGAGGCCAGTGGCGCTCGAGGATCGGCTCGACTTCCGGGGAAGCCCTTGACGTTGAGGGACCAGTCATCAGGCGGATGAACTGGAGGAACCAGACATAAACGTCCACTGCTGAGCCATGATGGCAGAGATACTCTGCTCTAAGGCCGTCATCCTGGTCTCCATGCCAGTTGCCTCCACTGAGGTCTTTGGGCCCGGCTTCTGTTCTGTCAAGGGGGAGTCCTCGACAAGGAAGGCCTCAGGGGTCTGAGACTGGTTGCCAGCTGCCAACGACTCCTTCTGGGGCAGCTTGTGAGGCCACTCCCACTCCAGAGATAGATCTTTTTGCATCTGTAGAAAATGCAAAATATCCTTTTTCTGCCCATTCATCCACACAAAGAAAGATGGGCACATGATACATTTACAATCTCATGGAGTCAACATCTTCTTTATGCAGACCTTCCATTTTCACTAATCAGCGAAGCCACTTTCAGAGATGTTCCTCTGGATCCTCTCCTTTCGGAACTTTGAACTAGAGGTTCATAATGATTAAGTGTATTTATAGGTCTACAAAGAACATGTTACATAAATATATATTTTTTTTTAAGTGTCATCAAGTCAATGCTGATTCCTGGTGACCCAGCAGCCCCTGGGTTTTCTTGGCAAGGTATGACAGAAAGTAGATTGCTGAGCCTTTTCTTCCAAGGCAATGGAGGGTAAAGTAATTTGCCCAAGGTCACAAGTAGCGCCAATGGGAACCAAACCCAGATCTCTTGGGTGCTAGGCTACTCCTCCACATAAACATAAACATACAATATATGTCGGTAGGATTCTTGAAACTTTAACTTGTTGAGGCTCTGCTGGTGAGAAGTCTTAGGTGAATAGATACAATGGGTGTTTAATATTTGTTTATTTTAGAAGTTTGTGTTTAATCTTTGAAGTATTCTAGAATAGGGGGGTCTTTAGTTCTCTCTAGAACATTGTGAGTTCAATGATAGTCTTTCGGGAAGGGCCAGAGCGTACACTGAGATTGCTCTATTATGGGTAGTTTGATTGCTTTTTATTATTTCCGATGGCAAGGGTAGCTTGTTTTGTGTGCATCAGGCTGTGTGCATGCGGGGAGATCACTTTCCTGCATACGGGCCGGACGGATAGTAGGGCTGCACATTTGGTTCTGTTGCTTGATGTCCCATGATGATAGATTATGTATGATTCTGAATATGCTTAGTAGGGTTTTATATTTGATACGACTTGTTAGTGGAAACCAATGCAGTTGTTTCAGTATTGGCATAATATGGTCAGCTTTCAACGCTCCCGCTATAATGCGGGCAGCTGTGTGCTGTGCCATTTGAAGCTGATGTAAGGCACATTTGGGTAGCCCTTGGTAAATATTGTTACAGAAGTCAAAGTGTGGGACGATTATACCCTGGAATACTGTGCATAAGTCATATGCACAGTATGACTTATGCATACCGCTTTGATTGTAGGATAAGGCAGTATATAACACCTGTTAAATAAATAAATAAATAAATATGCTGTTAGTAGCGGTCATAGGTTTTGTAGGATTCTTATTTTGTTGTATATTGCTCTGGTGGTTTTGCTGATGTGTGAGGTAAGGTTTAGCTGTTGGTTCAGGGATATACCTAGGTATTTCACTTCTTCCTTGATTTCCAATTCTGCATCTTTAATTCTTAGGGGTATGTCTACTAAACTGGGCTATCAAGTTAACCCGGGCTATCTGCTCCTAGGTCCCATTGAATAACATGGGATCTAGGTGCAGATATCCCGGGTTTAACCGGTTAGTCAGGCTTAGTAGACATACCCCTTAGTGTTTTAGGAGGGGTAAAATATAAATTGAGCTACTGTAACCATGAAAGAAAAAAATAAGAAAATGAAATTAACACATTATCATCTCAAGGATGAGACAGCAATGCTGTCCTCATTACATTCAACCCTTGCCTGCCAAAAAGTTCTCTAGCTGCATAAGATCAACAAAAACATAATTAGAATCCTGATAAGAAAGCAAACATTTACAGGGAAAATCAACAAAATAAATTGCTAGCACATGAAACTTCAACTGAGTAGCTCCAGAAATGTCAGGAAAAATTAAAACTTTGATCACAGAATAGTTTCCCTATTAGAAAAATAAGCCTTAAAAATTAAAGTCTTGTCCATTTCAGAAAGCAATATCACTACCAACGTGGGAGTTTTCAAGAAAATTAGTTAAATTCAAAGAAACAGATGTATTAACCCCCTCCAATGCCAATAGCTGCCTCCAAAAAGGAAAGAAATGGCAAATAACTAATCATTTGAAATAATAACAGTGTCTGCATTGGTCAATTTCTCACATTCCTCTTTGAGCAAGATTCTAAGTGACTGAAGATGGGTATTGCTCCTAAATTTTATTTATTTATTTAACATTATTTATATACCGCCTTATCCTTCAATCAAAGCGGTTTCCACCGCAAACAATCAGGCGGTGGGTAAGTGTTTTCATGCAGTGGTGTGTGTTGTGTGTTAGTGGAGGCGGGAAGATGATTAAAGTGAGATATCTATATAGTGCGCTATTATACATCGTGAGCTATTAGACAGGCATTTATACAGTTTTAGGGTGGGGGAGGGACTGAAGGTCTGTCTCGGTGGTTAGCTCAAGTGGTATGACCATAGTGTTCGATGAAGAGGGTTGTTTTCAGCTGTTTTCGGACGTCCTTGAGGTCTGTGGTTAGTCTCAGTTCATCTGGGTGTTCCAAATGGCTGGAGCAGCCAGGGAGAGTGCGCATTGCGTGGTGTCCTTGTGGTTCTTGGTGAAGTCTTTTGGGGTGTTTACACGATTGGAGGTGCCTCTTCTCCTTGGCCGCGTGCTTGTGTCGGGTTGTATGAGTGTGTGTAGGCTTATGGCAGAAGTGTGATGTTTGATCTTGAATATATTTATAATAGTTTTGTATTTGATGCGTGAGATGATTGGCAGCCAGTGTAAATCTTTCAGTATAGGTGTGATGTGATCATGTTTTGTTGTGCCAGATATAATGCGGGAGGCTGTATTTTGTGCCAGTTGTAGCGGTCTGAGGGTCTGTTTTGGTAGCCCAGTGTAGATAGGGTTGCAGAAGTCTAGTAGTGGGGTTATTAGTGCTTGGCATACAGTGCGAAAGTGCTCTGGGGCGAGGAGGGGCTTAAGTCTTCTGATGAGTCTCATTCTGTGGTATGAACTTCTGGTTGTTCTGCTTATATGTGCTTAGAGGTTCAGTTCTTTGTCCAGGGTGACTCAGAGGTATTTTACTTCTGATTTTATAGGTATGAGTGCATCTTTTATCTTGATGTCAGGTGGCGGGCTGAAGTCCGGGTTTTGCGTGATGATCAGTGCCTCCGTATGTATTCTCAAAAGCTTCTGCCTGTCAATGGAGATACAAACTGTCTTTATTAGCGGACATATTAGCTAATTGAAGAGTCTCCAACTGGGATTCACTTTTCTCAATTTGCTGCTCAATAAACTGAAGTCTATTATCTTGCTCCTGCAATTTAACCACAGTGTGTTGTGAGAAATGATTAACGTGATCAATTACACCTTTTAAAAGATTATTGGTCCAAGTAACAAATTTCCATATATCTATCAGTATAATATTAGATATAGACATACAGCCTGATCTAGAAAGGAGAACATCCAAAAAATTGAACTCTGAAAAGAATAAGAAGGCCCTCTTCTTTTTTTGTCGGAGTATAGCTCACCAAAAGTGGGGGGAAGCAAAACCAGATGAGCAGCTCAAAATGTTTAGGCAAGGCAAATCGTTGTTTGAAGATCTGACTGTTTCTGATCAAGTACCATCTACGGTTTTAGAATTAAAAGACCTTCACAAACGATTAATTAGAGTGCAATTTCACAGTCTAGCCATGACCCAGTATTAAAAATCTATGATAATCCCTAGAGGTTTGAGGATACTAAAAGCTCCACGTCAGTTTACAGACGACTTAAACTTTCTAGGTAGATGGAATGCAATCTTAAATAAATGCAGCTTTGATTTGATAGCACTTTTGGTTGAGCGCTCTACTCAGGAACAGGAGAAATTGACATCTCAGACAGTCAAATTAAAATCTAAGATATTGGAAACGCAAGATATTCAGTCCTTTCAAACCCAATGTGCTGAAACGGGGAAACAATTGGAGACATTCCGAGATCACATTTGAGGCTTAAAGATTAAGAAATTCAAACGAGATAAGTCGGATTATGATAATGATTGCGTCTACAAATGGAATACCTCTATGGAGCAATCTACTTCGAAACATGTTACATTTGCAATGAGCTCAGATGATTCTACTGACATGGATTTGACAGAGACAGGACACTATGGTCCCCAGCGTTCTCGCTCAGTTCCATCAGAGAATCAGCATGGCAATTCTCACCGAGGACGGAGACACCGATGACCTTATCAGCAGGATTTTTGGGAGGGCCCCGACACCAGATCCAGAATGAAGAAACAGCAGTCATCAACCTTTCAGGGCAATTACTGACATCAGATCAAATACAGGTTTTGGAAAAGGGGCTCTCTTTTGTCCCGGTACCAAAATATGATAAATTTGAAATCCGGGTAGCTCTTTATCGCTTTTTCCGAAAATTGAGAATTATTCATCATTTCTCACAGATAGAATCCCCATCTGAACTGGTCCGTCTAATTGGTTACCACCTGGTTTACCTGATACAACCCTATCTACATATCAGGAGTTGGTTTTAGCGGCAGTAAATACGGCAGAAAGTCTACCTGTTCAATCTTACTCAAATTTAACTCGTAAGCATTTTGAAGCAATTAAACAATTGTCTCAAGCTGATTTAGTTATCCGATGTGCGGACAAAGGGGGCGCAGTAGTGGTTTTATCAACGGATCAATACCAACATGAAATGGAAAATCATTTAAATGATTGCAAGTATTACAAACCTAAGGATACTGACCCTACCCCACATTTGATGGATCGGGTTACATTGTTGGTATTTGAAGCGCTTCGAAAACAATGGATTACCAAACGGGAATCTAAATTTCTTATAAATAGGTTCCCCAAAATCCCAATATTTTATTTGGTCCCTAAGATACACAAAACTTTGATTAATCCACCTGGAAGGCCCATAGTTTCATGTCGGGCCTCTCTTCTTGAACCACTGTCCAAATTTTGTGACATTTTTTTTACAACCTGCGGCGGCAAAAGTCCCTTCGTATATTTGTGATACAGGGGACTTTTTGTTACAACTTTCGACCTGTACTGATATTACTGCTTACAACTTTTTGGTAACTTTAGATGTTCAGGCTCTTTATACCAACATAAATCAAAAGGAAGCTTTATCAGTTTTGGCCACTTTTCCATTAGATCTTCCCTCGCGAATTCCTCGGGCATTTTTGTTGAACCTCTTAGATTTGGTTCTTAACAACAATTACTTTTTGTATCAACAAAAGTATTTTTTACAAGTCTTCAGGATTGCCATGGGGGCTACGGTCGCCCCCTCTATAGCCACTATCTATATGGCTTATTTTGAAGAGCTTTATGTATATTCAGCACCTTTATTTAGATATGTCGTTTTCTGGCGAAGATTTTTAGATGATATATTTTTCCTATGGTCTGGATCTGAAGCTGATTTACATTTATTTATATCATCATTAAACACCCATATGAGCAATATTCAATTTACAGCTCAAATACAGCAAACTCAAATCCAATTTTTGGATATTACCATTAGTAAAACACCTGAGGGTCTATCTACGTCTTTATACAGAAAACCGGTGCAACGGAATACTTTACTGAGCTTTTCGAGTTTTCATCCCGTCCCTTTAAAGTGAGGTTTACCATATGGCCAGTTTTTGAGGCTTCGCCGTAATTGCTTGTCATTACAAGAATTCTATCATCATGCAGAGGATTTACGACAACGCCTGTTACCTAGAGGCTATCCTCATTCAATAATTTAAAAAGCATTTAAACGGGCTCACTTTTCCCATCAGGAATGGCTGCTGACTTCCTCCAGTACTTCCCAAGAATCTCAGATGACAGATGACAATATCACTGCGGTATTCCCTTATGTAGACGGAATCTCTGGGGTTATTTCTGCATTATGTCATTTCTGGCCAATTCTGGAATTGCATTCTTGTTTTAAGGAAAAATGGTTAATGGTGTCCTACTCTAGGGGGGCTAACTTAAGAGATTTGGTTGTAAGAAGTACATCGTCATTAGATCGCCCCCTCTCTTCACATACTGATTCAGGCCACTTTACATGTGGCTTGTGTATTTATTGTGAAACTAGCATCACAGGGGTCATCTGGACGGATGCTCATACATCCATCATCTACAAATCTAAATGGCACACTACTTGTGAATCATCTTTTATAGTTTATTTGATCTTGTGCCCTTGCTCCCTCTATTATGTGGAATGGACTATTGGACCTATAAAGAAGTGTCTGGGTGAACATGCATCCCGTTTATGCCTGAAAAACCTTACAGCACCCCTGGTGGAACACTGCTTACAACGAATGCATACTTTCCAGCAACTCCGTTGGCGAATCCTTGATTATATTCTGCCCGATCCAAGAGATGGTGACGGAACTCTAAATTACAGAGGTTAGAACAGAGATGGATTTTCAGATTATAAACGGTCTCCCCCTTAATGCCTTTCTCGAATGGTATTGTATAATTTGAATTTTACAACTTGGGTAAAAACCTTTAATGAAAGCAACAACTTTCTGAGATGTATCTTCAATCAATTTTGTCCAACCAGGAGAAGAGGTTCCCTTGACTCATAGGGTCCTTTCTCCCTGATTGGTGAGTAAACTTGCCTTATGTCTATTGGCTTAGAATTCCTTTTGGGCTGACTTGTCACCATCTACGTCAGACGCCGGCTTTTTTAAGCGAAACGGCTCTGCCTTTCTAAACATTGATGGCTCTGCCTTTTTGAAAATTGAAGCTTTTCAACTACAAGCCTTTCATTCTACCTGATGCAGGGTCAAAAAATTCTATAGACCCGAAACGTGCCACATCGTACATTTTGGTTTTTGTGGTGAAAATGAGCTCGGGGCAGATTACAGCTAAGTGATATTTGTTTTTTCAATTAATGCAGTCCAGACACAAAATACAAAAGAAAATAAGCGGTGTAACATACATCAGAAAATCCAAGAAAAAAGAAAAAAAAAGTATCAACTTCAAATCTGCTACACAGTCCACATTATGGAGAAAACAGCGCAGAAAGACAACAAGGCAATAACTTTAAGGCTACCTTACCTAACCAAAACCAAAAAAAAAAAATTCATCTCAAACCTGAAGTGAGACTAAAAGGGTTTCAAGCTGAGTAGGATCAGAAAATGTATAATCAATCCCGTGTATGGTAATCAAACACTTATAGAGAAATCAAAGAAAAAAAGGTTCCTCCCCCAGCCAAAACACGAGGCTTAAGCTGGAGAAAAGACCTCCTCCGAAATTGCGTATATCGGGAGACATCGGGAAAAACAGACAACTTCTGGCCATAAAAAAGGAAATCTTTTTTTGAAAAAAAGGCCTTCATAATTAAAGCCTTGTCAGCAAGATTGACCAATGTAATCACTAGGGTGGCACGGGAAGAGATCAGAGCTTGAGAATTTTCCAGGAAATCAGTCAAATCAACATCATTCTGGTCCTCGTCCCGCACCACACTAGATTTCCCAGATGCTACCCGAACAGGCAAATAAAAAGAATGAGCGATCATAATAGTGTCAGCTTCTGACAATAATAAGACATCCTTACAGTACTGTTTGAATAAAAGAGCAGATGACAAAAAACGAGTCTTAGGGAAATTCAAAATATGGATATTCTTTGCTCAAGAATTATTTTCTAAAGATTCTATTTGTTTATACAAAAGCAAAGTATCCTTCAAGGTGGATGCACTCGCAGACTGCAAAGAACCTACATGTGCCTCCACCTTATCCACACGCTGAGACAAACTCTTAACAGATACTTCCACATCATATACCCTCTTAACAACCTGTTGAGAAAAAGTAGCAGTTTGACCCATAAATCTAGACAATAAAGAATTAATAGCGGTAACTTGTTTCCAAATATCAGATAAGGTAATTTCATCAGGGTTTACGGCCTGAGGCAAGGACTGAAAACCGTCCAAGCTTATAGCGGAAATAGGAATAGGAGAAGAGACCTCACAGGGAGAAGAAATAGCAACAGATGAAACCTTGGAAGAGGATGTGTTCAAAACAGGAGCCAGGGAAAGTCCAGGGTTAGGCGGAGGAGTCCTATCGATGGAACTTAAGGAAGGACCAGAGGTGAGAGAAGAAAAAGTCTGCGGTGCAGAAGTAACATTCGGTAGTAAAACCACATGCTGATCCATAGGACCAGAAACCACTGTTGGAGTAGAAGTAGAGTTAGAAGACTGTTTTATAAGCTTACGTTTCCGCTTCGCATGTCCTCTGGGCATCCCCACGATGACTTGGGCCCAAAGGCCCCGAATTGGCACCGAAGGGGCGTTCCCCTTTTGGTCACGCCCCCTTCGGGCACGCGACTGCGGCCGCAAAGACGGCTGACGTTTAAATGCTGCAGGAGCCTTCCGATGACGGGGAGAAGAGGGAGGAGCTCCAAACTGCAGCCAATCGTTGGTAAAAGAGGCAGCCGCCAAGCCCTGGTATCTGCCGCCGCTGATTCTCACCTCCCAAACTCACAGCCGGCGTTTAAATGCTGCAGGAGCCTTCCGATGATGGGGAGAAGAGGGAGGAGCTCCAAACTGCAGCCAATCATTGGTAAAAGAGGCAGCCGCCAAGCCCCGGTATCTGCCGCCGCTGATTCTCACCTCCCAAACTCACAGCCGGCGTTTAAATGCTGCAGGAGCCTTCCGATGACGGGGAGAAGAGGGAAGAGCTCCAAACTGCAGCCAATCGTTGGTAAAAGAGGCAGCCGCCAAGCCCCAGTATCTGCCGCCGCTGATTCTCACCTCCCAAACTCACAGCCGGCGTTTAAATGCTGCAGGAGCCTTCCGATGACGGGGAGAAGAGGGAGGAGCTCCAAACTGCAGCCAATCGTTGGTAAAAGAGGCAACCGCCAAACCACAGTATCTGCCGCCGCTGATTCTCCTACAGCTAAGTGATATAACTTTACTAGATAGTTTACTTATTCAAATGATTAAAATGGAGTAATCGGAGAGGAAGTGACGTCACCTGGGTGATGGCGGCCTGAACCGGGAGCTCCCGACGGGACGCAGCTTTTAAGGCGAAATAGAGTGGCCAGCCTTTCCCCCCAACCCCATCATTTGTGGTAGCGGTTTGGGAGTTGCCAGGGATGTCTATTAGCAAAAGACTGGCTAAGTTCCAGTCCTCATATGCACAGCAAGCCGATCGAGCGAGTCGGGAGGGTGCTGAGCACGTGGCCTCGGGAGATGACATGGAGGAGGTACCTGATCGAGCCGACGAGGCCTGCACCTGTGGAGATATATGGAGTTGGATGCACTCCCTGAAAAGGGATATCGGCGGCTTGCGAGTTGAATTGAAGGAGACCCTGGGTAATATCAAAGCCGACACCCAGGAGTTGGGCGACAGAGTTGAGGCCCTGGAGGACCAAGCGGATAAGACTGCGGAGAAGGAGTCAGCACTGGAAGCCCTCCTGCAGCAGCACCAATTGGAGCACGGCCTCCTAAAAGACAAATTGGAGGACTTAGAGAATCGATCGAGGCGCAATAATGTTCGTGTGAGGGGCCTGCCAGAGACCGCGGAGTTTGCAGATGCTACAGCGGTGGTGCAAAAAGTGTGCAGCTACCTTTTGCAGCGGGGAGAGGCGACGGATGTGAGTGCGGTGGCAGTTGAGCGAGCGCACAGGGCCCTGGGGCCAGCATGGAAGGGGCTGCCGCGAGACATTGTGGCTTGCCTTGGGTCTTACCCCATAAAGGAGCAGGTGATGAGGGTGGCAGCGGCTCGGCGACGTTTTCTGTGGGAAGGACAGAATGTAGAGGTGTTCCATGACCTCTCCGCTGCTACCCTGCAGAGACGGCGTGAAATGAAGCCTGTCACTGCCTATTTGCAATCCACGCAAAAGCGTTACAGATGGCTGTTTCCCTTTGCTCTGATGCTGAACGTCAATGGCCGGAGTTTTAGGGCACGCACAGTGGCGGAGGCCTGGGACATTTTGCGGAGAGAGGGTGCCACTGGACTTCCCGAGCAGAGCGTACATATAGATCAGCAGGCCCCGGGGAAGGAGCGACGCTCAGTCTGGGAACGTGTTCCCGTGAGAGGCCAGCGATTGAGGCGTCGATCGGGGGCTTCCGGGCCGCCCGACCAGCTAGAGGAACAGACAAGCAGCGCCGCCATTGGCACCGGCTGATGGTTGGGGGAGCCATGTTAGGACTTGCTCTGTTACCCTAGGCCCTGGTTGCCCTTTCGGGCCCTTCCTTGCTTATTATTGAGGGGGAGAGGGCTGTTGTTGAAGTGGGAAGGGGTTGGGCGGGAGGGGTTGTTGGGGTTGAGTATTTGCATGCTGTGTGTAAAAATGTTTTTTCTTCTTTTTTTTTTAGTGGTTAAGTCCTTGGTTATGACACTGTTTGCATTTATGTGGGGGATTTTATTTTCCTGGCGTGCTGAGTCTTGGGGGGGGGGGGGAGGCTGGGAGGACCTCTGTGCAGCTTTGTCCTGGGGAACGCCACTTCCTCACTGGAGGTCGGATTTGTGATCCGTACGGGGGGGGGAAGGAGGGGGCGGGGGGGAGGGGGGGCAGGGAGGGGGGAGGGTGCAGAGGGGGGAGAGGGGTTGGGAGCGGGGGAAGGGGGTGAGCAACGGGTTGCGAGGGGGGTGGGCATTACACTGGCCATGGCAGCGGGATTGACTGTGGGAAGTCTTAATGTGCGGGGCTTGAACACCCCGCAGAAGCGGCGTTTGCTGTGGAAGGAGCTACGGTCCCGGAAATGGGGGGTGGCCTTTCTACAGGAAACGCATCTGCGTCAAGTGGATGAGCGTTTGCTGAGCTCAGGGGCTTATCAGGGTTATTTTGCTGCGGAGGGGGGGGGTAAGAGGAAGGGCGGGGTTGCCATTTTGGTGGGACAGGGAGTTCCGCTCCAGGTGGATCAAATTCATAGGAAAGAGGATGGGCGGGCGGTGGTGGTGGGGGGGGAATTGGGGGGGGGGAAAGGATGACCCTAATTTCCATCTATGGCCCGAATATGGGTCGGCGGGATTTTTGGAGGGAGCTAGGGGCGTGGTTGGGGGGGCGGATAACGGGTCGCGTGTTGCTTGGGGGGGATTGTAATATTGAATTGGATGAGAGGAGGGGGGGGGTGGGTGGAGATAGCCACTTTTTGCGGCAATGGATGAAGGAATTGGGGGTGGAAGATCTTTGGAGGATTGCCAATCCTTCCACTAAGGATTTTACTTTCTTTTCGGCCGTTCATGGCTCCTATAGTCGCATTGACTATGTGATGGGGGACAGTTATTGGTGGGAACGGATTGATAGAGCACAGATTGGCCCGGTTACTTGGTCCGACCACGCCCCCGTGCAGGTTTCGTTTGGCGGATTTGGAGATAGTGGACGCCGCTCCTTTTGGAGATTGAATGAATATTTGCTGCGGGATAAGGGTGTGGATGTGCAACTCAAAAAAGTGATAGCGGATTATTTGGCTCTTAATGATAATGGGGAAGTGTCCACGGGCATTCTTTGGGACGGGCTCAAGGCGGTGCTGCGGGGCCATTTGGTCCAGATGGGGGCTAGGCGAAAGAGGCGCCGGGTGGAGGAGGAACGTCGCCTTTTGGGCCAACTGGCTGACCTGGAGCGGGCACATAAGGACAGGGGGGGACGGCGGTTGCGGAGCCAAGTGGAGGAGGTGCGTAAACAGCTCAATGCACTTCAGTTGGAGCAGATCTCTGGACAACTGGATAGGGTGGGGCAACGGTACTATGAATTTGACAATAAATCGGGTCGGCTGTTGGCTGGGAAGCTTCGGTCCCAGAGGCAGCGGCGTACCGTCGTTAAGATCAAAGGCCCGGGCGATAAGTTGCTCTATCGGGCAGGGGATATTAGAGATTGCTTTAGGGATTACTATCGGAGGTTGTACACTGCTGATCCTTCAGGGGCGGAAGGGGACCTTCGGGGCTATCTCTATAATGATGGCCGGGGGAGTGCTCGCCTGGGGGATCGGGAAGGAGAGGAATTGGACACGGATATCACCATAGATGAGGTGCAGAGGGCGATTAGGGCCCTGGTTCCGGGGAAGGCACCGGGCTTAGATGGATTTTCCGGGGCGTTCTACAAAATGTTGATGGGGACCTTAGCTCCTATTCTGACCCGCGTGTTCAATGCTGTGTTGAATGGGGAGACCTTGCCTCCCTCCATGAACCAAGCGGCTATTACGGTGATTCCTAAACCGGGTCGCGACCCCGCGGTGTGTGGGTCCTACCGCCCAATATCTCTACTGAATATTGATGTTAAACTTCTCGCCAAAGCCTTGGCCCTTCGCTTGGGCCCTCACATGCCCGCCTTGATCCATCCCGATCAATCGGACTTTATTATGGGACGGCAGCCTGCTGATGGGATCCGGAGGGTTCTGCAACTTGGTTGGTTGGCACGGCAGGATAACCAGCATGCTATGTTTCTCTCCATCGATGCGGAAAAGGCCTTTGATAGGGTGAGTTTTTCCTTCTTGCATGAGGTCTTGGCCTATGTGGGATTGGGCCCCCGTTTTCGTTCTTGGATTCGGGCCTTATACGCGGCTCCGGTTGCCACAGTGACTGTGAATGGGGGCTATTCCGACTTTTTTCCTTTGGGCAGGGGAACCAGACAGGGATGCCCGCTCTCCCCCCTACTGTTCGCCTTGGTTATGGAGCCGTTGGCCGCCAGGATTCGGGCGAATGTAGACATCCAGGGGATCGCGGTGGGGTCTACGCAACATAAGATGGTTCTCTTTGCAGATGATGTGCTTTTTGCTTTGACTAACCCCGTAATCTCTGTACCGATGGTGATGGGCGAGCTTCAGCAATACGGGGCGTTCTCCGGGTTCAAGGTGAATTGGGACAAAACGGAGGCGATGGCTCTTACGTTGGAGGCGCGTGTCCTTGAGAGCTTGCGGCAATCATTTCCCTTTAAGTGGGCGGTGGGGTCGCTCAAATACTTGGGGGTGCGGGTGACGGCTCAGTCGCAGGACCTTTACTGTGCTAATTATCCTGCGATCTTTGCTCAGCTCCGGAATGACCTTGCCCGATGGAAGGGGCTTGAGATCTCCTGGTTGGGCAGAATAGCTGCCCTGAAGATGAATCTCCTTCCCTGGTTGCTATATTTGTTCCAAACCCTTCCGGTGGGGATCCCCACACGGGAGTTGAGGGCCCTCCAAAATTTACTCTTTGCTTTTGTTTGGGGGGGCAGTAAACCCCGGGTGAGTCGGCGTGTACTCTATGCGGACCGGGAGGCCGGGGGGCTGGGGGTACCTGAATTGGCCCGATATTACCGAGCCGCCCAAATGCGACAGGTATTTGAGTGGCGGGATCAGGGTGGACGGGACAAGCGATTTCGAGAGATAGAGCAATATTGGGCGGGAGACGTTGAGTTGAAAGATCTGCCCTGGGTGTTTGGGAAATGGCCTTCAGGGCGCTGGAGGGTTAATCCCTTTATCTGGCACCTGGCGACGTTGTGGCGAAGGGCGGGTGGGCGGGGAGGGACCAGGGGGGGATTTACAGTGCTGTCCCCGGTGGGAGCCACGGAAGCCTTTCTACCGGGTAGGGAGGGGGTTTTCCGCAGATGGGCACGAAGGGGATTGGGCACCTTTGGGAAATTTCTTCAGGGGGGGCAGGTGATTTCCTTTTCTGACCTTCGGCTGCGATATCAGTTGCAGGGGAGCGATTTTTTTCCCTATCTTCAGGTGAAACATTTTCTGTCCCAACGGGATATTCGGGAGGAGTGGGAGGCGGACCCGGGGGCTGGGGTGGTGCTCTGGCAAAGTTGGGAGGGTTCTAGGGGGTTGATCTCTCGCCTCTATCGGGAATTGGGGCTGGGTGGAACTGAGGGGCGGTTTCCCCATCAAGAGCTATGGGAAAAGGATCTGGGCAGAGATCTGGAGCCCTTGGAGTGGCGGAGGATTCACATGAATATTGGGCGCCAGGCCATTTCGGTGGCTATACGGGAAACGTCCTATAAATTGCTCTATCGGTGGTACTATACCCCGGTTCGGCTGCATCGGATGTTTCCTAGCTTCCCCGATCATTGCTGGCGAGGTTGTGGGGAGCGGGGAACCTTCGCGCATATGTGGTGGTTGTGCCCGAAAGTCCGAGATTATTGGACTATGGTGGGGGAGGTGTTACATTCTGCTCTGGGGCTGCCGAGAGCACTAGACGTGGGGTATGGGCTGCTGGGGATCCGGCCTGATGATGTACCTGGGGGCCTGGATCGCCCGGCTCGAGCTTGTCTCCAAGCGGCTAGGAGTGAGATAGCTCGCGCTTGGAAACAACCTCACCTTCCGGGTCTTGCGGCGTGGCAGACCCGGCTCCGACGAATTGCATTGATGGAGCACTTGACTACAGTTCGGCGACAGTCGGTGGAGAAGTTTCAGACCCAGTGGCAAGCCCTATTAGATTACCTGAAGGGTTGAGAATTCCTTGGGAGTGTAATTATTTGCGGGGATGGGGGGGGAGGGGGGTTGGGCTGGGGAGGAGGGAGGGGAAGTGGGAGGGGATAAGGGATGGGGAGGGGATGTAGTCGGGGATGGGTTCTAGGAGATTGTTTAAGGGCTCGGTCCACTTGTTTTTACTGTTAGTGGTTGTGTTTTTACGGTGCGCTTGTCGCGTACCCCTTGGGGTCTGTTTGTGTATGTGCTCTGGATGCTGTGTTAATCTTTCTTGGACTGTTCATTGTTGTATTTATATTGAAAAACTTTAATAAATAGAAATTTATAAAAAAAAAAAAAAAAATGGAGTAATCACGGCGAGAGGGTGGTTTTGCTTCCCCCCTTTTGGCGAGCTATACTCTGACAAAAAAAGATAGAGGATCTTCTTATTATTCTTTTCAGAGTTCAATTTTTTGGATGTTCTTATTTCAATCTGAATAGGGTTCTCCTTGTTTTGTCTTGATCTAGAAAGGGGCACGGTTGGGCCAACCAGACGTCCCAGACCAGAACGAGCTCCATTGTACCCGATTCTGCATCATGGGAGCCAGACGTTCCCATGGGTGCAGGATTGGGCACGGCATGTCCCTACTACCCCATGGGAGATGTCCCCTCCCGCATCAAGGCCAGCCCACCACAGTGCAAACCCCCGTTTCCTCATAGCCCAACCCTCAACGTGGTTAGCCAGTGCCTGGATCGGGTGGCGGGACTCACCTGCCCCTCTGCTGACCGTGTGGTGGGGTTGAATGGGCAGCCAGCTGCTGCCCAAAGGGCTTATACCACCTCCGAGGTGGTATAAACCCCAAGTCCTGGATGCAGCCAGTAGACATACAGAGCTGTGACCGGAATTGGTCCTGTACGTCCAGGTGCCTGTCCCACCCCCTCCCCCATCCAGATCTCCCCGCACTAAGGCTGTGTGCATTCCACCGGGATATACAGCCCCACTATTCGCATCTCTGAATTGGGCCCATAGTGGACAAATCAGACAAACTAAGCAGATCCAAGGTAAGATCACCACAGAAATCACCACAGGCATAGGGACCAGACCCTGGTCTCGCTGTGAATTAGCACTTAAAGTTTCACTCAGGATACACTGAAAAACATTTGTTGAACAAAATTTTTGCAAGACTCAAAAAGGCACCAGCTAAAGCAAGCAGGAAACACAGAATATGACAGCAGAAACCAAAGGCCCCATTTAGCTGGTCCATTTTCCCTGACAGTTGCAAAATCCAGCAGCCCTGACTATATTTCTGGCTTCATCTGGATCCTCTGTGCTTGCTACATGCATACATAAAAGTCAGACACAAAAGTACTCAAAATAGCCTCCTCAATCATTACTAGGTGTGTATAGAGGAGGGAGAAGCAAGAGGAAGACAACACTAAGGGGCCTGTTTACTAAATGACATGCTGGTAGTGTGAGTTTGGGCCACAAATCTAGTGTGGAGGACGGTGCCAAGTTTAGGGGGGGTGTGCATCCATCTCTCTGCTGTTGGCATGTTTCTAATGTGTGAGACAGTGAAAACCGGCACATAGTGCATTTAATTCTGCCCACTGAGGTGGCGTTAAGTACACCTGCACTAATCGCAACAGTAACAGCACACACCCATAACAGCAACACTAAGTGCAATGCACTGTCAATGGCAACATTCCAACCCAACCCAACCCGGTCAGTTCCCACCCAATACCATGCTACTCAGCATAGGATTTTTAGCACAGCGCACACACAGGGTCATTCCGAGGCACGAATAACAGGGATGGACGTCCTGTTGGGATGTCCATCCTCGCTATTTGGGCCCTCTTCCGACTCCAGCTAACTTCCCCACACATTGTTATGGGGAAATTAGAGGGAGTGGGAAAGATGCGGAACGTGGGCAACGTTAAGACGAGCAATGAGCGGAAGGCGGCCCCGGACATACAGGGCCGATTCCAATGTTGGCCCTGTACGTCCGTGGCCAGCGACCTGAACGGGGAACGTATGTCTGCTGGTGGAATACGCTCCTGTAGTCGGGTGGATCGGGCAGGCCCGGGGCCCAAAAGAGGCGGCAGGGGGAAGTCCCTGCAGCTCAACCCTGGCCTTGGGACGCCAGCTTGGGGATCAGGCTGTAGGGAATGTACTTTTTGGTCCGGTGGCCAGGGACTGCAGCTTTTGAATGCAACCGCGGTGCCATGGCAACTGGACGCCATAGCGCAGTGGCTCCATTCAAAAGCCCTGACTGCATTATCTGGGTAAGGCCTGTACATGCAGGCCGACCTGAATCGGGATCAGAATCCTGGCTAACTCTGTGCGACTGGTTCCAACCGAGCGCACAGAGGGTCGGAACATCCAGGAGGGAGGAGTGGCTCAGTGGTTGGGACAGGTTGGGACTGTGGTTGGGACAGGTTACCTCAGGCCGGAAGGCTGGGGGTTCAACTCCTGCATGGGGACAAGCAACTTCAGGCCGGAGGGACTGGGGTCTCTAGTCCCGTGGCCTTGGGCAAGCCACTTAACCCTCCATTGCCTCAGGTACACTTAGATTGTGAGCCCTTCGGGGACAAGGGAATAAAAAGTACCTGTTAGTATACATGTAAACCGCACTGATTCTAAAGAGTGCGGTATAAAAAATAAATTAATTAATAATTAATTAATAATAATAAATTAATTAATAATAATTAATAAGGACTGAATCGGCCCCTTACTGTACACTAAACCTCAAGCTAACAATTGGCATTATTTAAGAAACATCCCCCTAATTGTGAGAACTGAAACTCACCTTTTATTTCCTCAAAGATCTCTTTAATCTTACAGATCTCAGCCTCTAGAAGTTGTATTTGTTTGGCATGATCCTTACTCCCAACATTCTTGTATTCCAACCAGTACTCCTTCTCAATCTGTTTTTCCATAATCTTCTTGCCTAAATCATTTACTTGAGAACGAAGGTCTGATGAGATAAAAATAACAAAGATAGTAAATTCAAAGACAAATTTTCAAACTGTACTATATCAGCTTCTTTCAAAAGAGTGTAATTATCAAAACCATTTACATTTCATAAATCTGAACTACTAGTGGACAAAAACTATTAATTCCCCCTCTAATCCTGGGGGAATTCTGCAAAACTATGCAGAGATGAATTTGACAAGGGGACCATGCCTACAAAGAAGGGAAAAATGTAAAAAGCAAGAAAAGGAAAGAGTGAGCCAGAAATTTAATGCAACTAAAACTTCAAAATTAACATTTCAAAAACATAATTCCAGAATTTCTAGGCATTTCCTAAGAAAACTAAGTTACTCACCTTTAGCAGGTGTTCTGCATGGACAGCAGGATTAGTCTTCACTTATAGGTGATGTCATCCAACAGAGCCTGCGTGGAAACTCTCAGCTCCCTTTCTAGAAGCTTTTAGTAAGTTCAAGCACGCATGCATGCCTCTTCCCATCTGCTGCCACCACACCTGAGGAGCTCAGTCTAGTAACAGAACTTAATAGCCAACTCCAAAGGGAGGTGGGAGGCTAGTGAGGACTTACTGTGTTTTCCAACAATGAACACCTGCTACAGGCTTTGTTTTCTCTGTGGACAAGCAAGATAAGAGCTCACTTATGGGAATCCCTAGCTGCAGGTTGCCTCAAATAATAGAAAAATGTGCTGCAACAAGAAGGCATAAATAGTATTTTTTTTGTGCCACCAGGCTTCGTTTTTTTTTAGGCAACCTGGATAAGGCTCTAGAAGGGAGCGGAGTTGGATTCTAACCTTCAAAAAGATTCAGAAGGACCAACTGACCAAATCTGCTGTTGTGTCAGGAGTCCCTTTCTAACCAATAATGAGATGTGAATGTATGTACAGATGTCCAAGTCGAAGCTTTGCAAATCTTCTCCATGGAGACCAACTTCAAGTGGGCCACTGACATTGCCATTGCCTGCCTGGGCATAAATAACAGAGATTGAATCTACTAGCCAAAGTGATAAATGTAAAATGCTAAGATTTCTAAAGGGAAAAAGAAAACAGCAGTGGCAGGTAGGAAAACAAATTACCTACTATTGCAGAAATAACAGGGTAATCAGCGAAAAAATCGCTTGAGAACAGAAGACACAAATTCTGTGGTACAGGATGTCTGACAGGATCCACAAAAAAGAGAGTCTGAGCTCCTCAAGTGCAACAGTGGCAGGCGGGAAGAAGCACGTGTGTGCAGTTGAGCTTCCTAAAAGCTTCTAGGAAAGGGAGCCGAGAGTGTTCTCATGCAGGTAGGGCTGGCCAAACCACTAAGCAAACTAGACGGTTGCCTACAGTAGCAGCTTTTGGGGGCCAGCAAAAAACAACTACAGTCAGATCAAAACAATCGTCCTGGCAGCCACACAAAGAGTCATCAGTACTTACTTTTACCTGCAGGAAGAATGGGCAGTTTGCAAATAGTCTATTTACCATAGTAAGTGGCTTTCGGAAATCTCTCTCCTTATGTATATATTTACTAAATAAAGTTTAATATTTAAAAGTATGACATCCAATATCTGTTTTTACAGAATTGTTTTGGGAGAGGTGGTGTTGAGATGACTGATCATTGTCAAAATCTTAAGGTGTGTGCTAGGGTCTAAAAGTTATTTGCGCGGGGATGGAAGGCATCTAATACTATTGCACTGGCCCTGCATGCAGGTTCTATTGGATGACATCATGCGTAAGTAGCACTTATCCTGTTTGTCCACATAGAAAGCTTCTTTTTTGGGCTTCTCTTTTCAGCAAAGCTTTAATAATATCCTCAAAGTCCACATTTCGGAGTGAAATCCACTCCCAACCTCTAGCCACAAACAGATGATCAGGCTAGTGGCAGCCTTCTCTCTTACTGCTGCCAATTCTTCCAATGTATTCCCACTGTTCAGGCATACCTTTGCCCAACCCCTCGGGTCTGACACACTCATTAATGTGAGCTCTGATGCTAATGGGTGTTCCCTGTTCCCATGAGGGAGTGGCTGATCCAGAGGCTGGATTTATTGGAGATTGGAGCTTTTTATTTTATTTTTTTTTTTTTTTAATCATTTATTTAAAGAATTTTTTCAATATACAGTAAACCTTACAGTACAAAGAAATACAGCACAGAACAACAGAAAGAAACAATTCATCAAAAATTGATCACTCTCAAGCTTAATAGTCCACATCACGGGGAGCTTCTTCGAATAAAGAGAAAAGCAACAATTATACACAAAATAACCAAAGCCAAGGTAGGAACTTCCAAACCTTGGCCTACATTAAGCCTGATCGAACAAAATTACCCCCCCGAAAACCCCCCCCGCTTTATAATAACATATTCATATGAAATAGAAAAAAAGTAACATCAAGGCTTCTTTTCCCTAGCCAGAATCCACTTTTCCAATTCAACAGCTGCAGAAAACACAAATTTATCATATCCTAGAGTAACATTACATTTACAAGGATATCTTAAGAAGAACGATGCTCCAAGGGCAAGAACCCTTGCTTTTAATACAAGAAAAGCCTTCCTACGTTCTTGAGTGGTGCGAGAGACATCAGGGAAAATAGAAACAGAATCACCACAAAACTTAACTTCCTTCTTTCTAAAATAAGCTTTGAAAATAACAGATTTATCCTCTTCTGAGGCTAGCGTCACAAGTAACGTTGCTCTAGAAGAAATATCATCACGTGTATCTTCTAGGAAAGCGGTTAAATCGAAATTCTCAGGTATCGCAGGGACGTCACCACCCTCAATCACCCCAGGTGGAAGGCTTTTTCCAAATAAATAATAACACTTAGTAATAATAATGGATTCAGCCTGAGGGAGGAGGAGAACGTCCTTGAGATACTTGCGAAATAAAATCAGAGGAGACAACAGTGAACATAAAGGAAAATTTAATAATCTTATATTTTTTATACGTGATAAGTTTTCCAAATTTTCGATTTTCTGATGGATTATACTACTCTCCTTTGAATAGGCAGAATGGAAATCAGTGCATAGTTTAACTTGAGTAACTGTGTTCGAAACCACAGAACTCATAGCACTAACCTGAGAATCTAGCACTTGAAATTTTTCAACTGTATCTTTGGTAAATTGACATAATGAAGGAATAATATCAACTAAGACCTGCTCAGTACGGGATACAACCTTCCACACATCTAACAATGAAACTGTGGTGGCCTGGGAATCTGAGATAGGGACAAACGGTTCCTTCCAGGTAACAACACTGGGGAGCACATTGTCCTTTGAAGAGCAAACTATGCTCTGATACTCAGAGGAAACCTCTAAAAAACCAGGGGGGAGAGGAGGAGTTCTCTCCACAGAGCTCAAACTTGCCCCGTTGGTAAGGGGTAATGGGAGATCAGTACCTGAGACTTTCAAGCGTGGGGTGGATACCACATGTTTGTCCAGCGTCCCCTGCTGCGTTGATTCCTGGGGCGTTTTCTTTTTCCGCTTTCCGCCTGGCATCACCTTTCACTCAGGAAACAGCTCCAAATGTGCTCCTAAGGGGCTCACAAGGGGCGTGCCTTGCCCCTTTGGACCCGCCCCTTAGGAGCAAGCCCCAGAACGCCGACGGCAGAACGCCGTAGCCCAACAGCCAGATCTTTATCGGGGGCAGAGGATGACGTCAGCTAGGGCTGTCCTGCACACGCCGGTAAGCTCTGCACCGGCTCTCTCAGGCTCCACGGAGACAGGCAACAGAAAGGAAGACGCTCCCACGGTAGTTTACTCAGCCAGAGCTTTATCGGGGGCAGAGGATGACGTCAGCTAGGGCTGTCCTGCACACGCCGGTAAGCTCTGCACCGGCTCTCTCAGGCTCCACGGAGACAGGCAACAGAAAGGAAGACGCTCCCACTGTAGTTTACTCAGCCAGAGCTTTATCGGGGGCAGAGGATGACGTCAGCTAGGGCTGTCCTGCACACGCCGGTAAGCTCTGCACCGGCTCTCTCAGGCTCCACGGAGACAGGCAGCAGAAAGGAAGACGCTCCCACGGTAGTTTACTCAGCCAGAGCTTTATCGGGGGCAGAGGATGACGTCAGCTAGGGCTGTCCTGCACACGCCGGTAAGCTCTGCACCGGCTCTCTCAGGCTCCACGGAGACAGGCAGCAGAAAGGAAGACGCTCCCACGGTAGTTTACTCAGCCAGAGCTTTATCGGGGGCAGAGGATGACGTCAGCTAGGGCTGTCCTGCACACGCCGGTAAGCTCTGCACCGGCTCTCTCAGGCTCCACGGAGACAGGCAACAGAAAGGAAGACGCTCCCACGGTAGTTTACTCAGCCAGAGCTTTATCGGGGGCAGAGGATGACGTCAGCTAGGGCTGTCCTGCACACGCCGGTAAGCTCTGCACCGGCTCTCTCAGGCTCCACGGAGACAGGCAGCAGAAAGGAAGACGCTCCCACGGTAGTTTACTCAGCCAGAGCTTTATCGGGGGCAGAGGATGACGTCAGCTAGGGCTGTCCTGCACACGCCGGTAAGCTCTGCACCGGCTCTCTCAGGCTCCACGGAGACAGGCAGCAGAAAGGAAGACGCTCCCACGGTAGTTTACTCAGCCAGAGCTTTATCGGGGGCAGAGGATGACGTCAGCTAGGGCTGTCCTGCACACGCCGGTAAGCTCTGCACCGGCTCTCTCAGGCTCCACGGAGACAGGCAGCAGAAAGGAAGACGCTCCCACAGTAGTTTACTCAGCCAGAGCTTTATCGGGGGCAGAGGATGACGTCAGCTAGGGCTGTCCTGCACACGCCGGTAAGCTCTGCACCAGCTCTCTCAGGCTCCACGGAGACAGGCAGCAGAAAGGAAGACGCTCCCGCTTTTTATTTTTTTAAACTACCTCGAAGCCTGGAAGGGAAAAAAAGGCCTGGAGTAGAGCGAAATAGAGCTGAGGTGGGGAGGTTGAATTTGTGTAGAGGAGAGGGAGGGAAGGACAGCGAGAGACAGAGAGAGCTAGACATTGAGGGGAGGGGGCGGAAGAAGGCTGAACCTTGAAAGGGGGAGGCAGACTGTGCAAGGGAGGAAAAACACGGCAAAATTAGACCTTACCTTCTAATTGTCTTTCCTCAAACCGCTCCAGTCGTCCAGTCTAGTATGTGTGGGCTGTCTCCCTTCACCAGCAGCTGAGAACTGAGCATGTCAGACTTTTGTTTTCAAGGTAGAACAGCTCCCTCCTTAGGTACCAAAACCCAGTAGCCCGTTGGCAAAGCAGAAACCAAGAAAGCCCCTGCAACCCCACCAAGGGAAAACTAACCCCCCAAAGGCAGAAAAGAGAAGCAAACTTCAGTGAACTGTGGCCCAAAGGAAATAAATCACAGAAATATATACACAGTAAGAAAAGGAAAGGAGTCAGGGTCATACTTGCCATTCCGCTGACCATCCTCCCCGAGAACTCCAGATAGGGAAACAATGTCATTCTTAGCAGGATCCTCCAACAGAAACAGCCAGACACCCCTACTTCTCCAGACTTGAAGCACATCAGAAGATATACTTTGCAAAAGGGAGGGTCCTGGACAGGAATGGAGGGACTCAAGAAAAGACAATTAGATAATTTTGTCTAATTTTGCCTTCCCAATTGTCCCTCTAGTCCAGTCCCATACGTGCGGGATGTACCAGAGCAGTGACTAAGTATGGGAAGGACCTGCAAGTCAAGCTTGGAGTATGGAAGCCCCAAATCATGCATCGCTGGCTGCCTGCACATCCAGATAGTAATGATGCGAAAAGGTATGCAGGGACGACCACGTTGCTACAAATGTCCACCAGAGGAACCAATCATGTTCCACCCATAACGTCACCTGTGACAGCATAGAATGAACCCTACACCTCTCCTCAGGAACTCCGATCTTCTGGAAAATCGCTTCTATCTGTTCCCTTCTATTGCTATCTCCAGACTTCACTCCTTTCACCTTGCTGCTCCTTATGCCTGGAACAAACTAATTGAGTCTGTACGTCAGGTGCCTTCTCTAGCCTTTTTAAATCCAGGCTGAAAACTCAACTCTTTGCTGCAGTTTTCGGATCTTGACTCACCTGGTCTCCTCTGTGTTTTCTTAAAATTCCTCCTAGATGTATCCTGTGTCTGCAGCTACTGTGTTGTCTGTCTTGACTAGATTGTAAGCTCTGATGAGCAGAGACAGTCTTTCACATGTGTCTGTGCAGCTCTGTGTACGCCTTGTAGAGTGTTATACAAATGTTCAGTAATAGTAGTAGTAGCCTTCAGCCCACTGGGCACAGCCTTGCCCTTGAGTAAATAAGCGGAGGCAATTGCCTCCTTTACTCAATGCGCCACTGAGGCCTTTGAGGTCGCCTTTCCTTTGAGTCGACCACCAAACAAGACAAATAAATAAAGATAAATTTAAAGAAAATAAAAATAATAAAAATAAAATAGCCAGTTCAACTTATGAATTGACTCTGTCCACGCCAGATAATGTCATAACATTGTGCAAGTCCAAGGTGCAGTTGGTGGTCCTCTGTGGTTTCCCCCATTCATGAAAAAAAATGTAAGGGTTACCATTTGGTTCAGGTGAAAACTCAAAACCACCTTGGGTAGAAAGGAGGGAATCGGTCGTAAAACCACCTTGTCTTTGGCCAGTAGCAAAAAAGGTTCCCTACAGCTCCGAAATACATCTAGCCGAGCAAATGGCCACCAAGAAAGCTGCTTTCAAGGTGAGGTCCTTTAACAAAGCTTAGGTTAGCAACTCAAAGGGATACTCTGTCAGCAAAGCAAGCACCAGGTTTAAGTACCTTGAAGGCAGTAGGACCCTCATGAGAGGATGGACCTGCTTCTCCTCCCTAAGGAAATGTACCACATCTGGGTCCCTGTACTTGTCCCCGGTAACACGAAAGAGCAGCAACTTGAACCTTCAAGGGGTTCTGTTCTAGATTTTTGTCATCCCAGCCTGCAAAAAGGCCAGGAAATTTGGAAGTGATAAAAGGCCGTAAATAGTGATCCTCGCACCAACTTTCAAACACGCGCCAGAATTGGACATAGGCCAAGGACATAGTGTTTACAGGCCCTCATAAGAGTAGCTATCATGGACCTCGAATAGCCTTTTCACCTCAGCCGAGCCCTTTCAAGAACCAAGCTGTAAGAAAGAATCGATCCACCTGAGGCATCAGGATCAGGCCCTGTGAGAGAGAAGGTTGAATCTGTTGAGCAGGCACCACGGGCTTGCCCCCAACAGCGACAGAGGTAGACATACTAGGGATGGTGCGGCCAATCAGGATCACTCAGCTGCGACGGGCTTCTATGTGTTGCAGAAGCCGCATATGAGATACCATGCTGAAAACACATACAGCAGCCCCAAGGGCCACTTCTGAGCTAGGGTGTCGAACCCTTCGGACATGGGTTCCCTGGGCCTGCTAAAGAATCAACTCACCTTGGCGTTGAAGGAAGAGACCATCAGATCCATGATCGGCACACCCCAGCAGACCATGATGTTGTGGCATTCGGCTGCGTTCAGCTCACATTCTCCCAGGTCTAGTCAATGGCAACTGAGGAAGTCTGCTTTCCTTTCCTGCTTCATGAGTTGTGGAGACGCCAAGAGGTTTGCTTCTGCCCAGAGAAGCAGGAGGTGAATTTCCTTCACCAGTGTTGCATTGCCATGCCTCCCTAACGATTGATTTATGCCAACGTGGTTGCATTGTCTGAACATACATGCACTGCTTTCCTGCGAATCATAGGATGGAAAAACTGAAGCACCAAATATACCGCTCTCATTTCCAGTCGATTGATGGACCAAGTACTTTCCTCCGGAGATCAGAGTTCCCGAGTAACTTGTGACTCGCAATGCGCTCCCCACCCTGTGAGTCTGGCATTGGTCATTACTAAGATCCATTCTGGGGGTTCCAGTGACATGCCTGCCATTAAGTGGTCGAGCTGCAGCCACCACAAAAGCGCCACCTTGGTGTCCAGAGAGCACCCTGATGTCCAGTGGATGATGCGGAGGAGAGCAGTGAGAGGACAAAGCCTTTTGTAATGGCCTCATGTGGGCCCTCGCCCATGGAACTAGATCCACAGCCACCGCCATAGGCTCCAGGAGCTGAAGGAATCACCATGCCAAAGGCACCCTGATGTCCAGGAAGTGCTGTACCTGGGCCAGAATCTTCTGTACCCTCTCATCTGGCAGGAAAATACGTCCTGCCTTGGTGTCGAACCAGGTCCTGAGTCAGGTCGAGCTTGCTCTTGGCCAGGTTCACCACCCAACCGAGACTCTGTAGAAACATTACCACTTTCTGTGTGACAGTCACACTCTCTAGCTCAGACTTTGCTCTGATAATCCAGTCGTCCAGAGTGGGGTGGACCAGGATGCCCTGCTGTCATAGAGCTGCAGCCACTACCACCATGATCTTGGAAAAGGTCCGAGGAGCGGTAGCTAAGCTGAAAGGCAACACTTGGAAATGAAAGTGGCCCATTGGCATTGTGAATCTGAGGTACTGCAGATGTTCCTGTCAAATTGGGATACAAAGATATGCCTCCGTGAGATCCAAGATTGAGAGAAACTCCCCTTTCCTGACTGCCACTATAACACAGTGCAAAATTTCCATGCGAAAGTGAGGAACCTGCAGCGACCGCTTTACATATTTGAGATCCAAAATGGGCTAGAAAGATCCATTCTTTTTGGGGACCAAAAGTAGAAGGAGTACTGACCTGACTCGCATTGGTCGGCCAGAATGGGAACCATTGTCTCTGGGGAAATTGGATGCTGGACCGCCTCTGCTTCACCGACGCCTTGCATGGTGACTGGACAAAGGCTTCGAAGAGGGGGTGATCAAATGCCAGGGTGTACCCTTCCCTGATTACTTCCAGAACCCATTGGCCAGTGGTAATATTGACACAGGCAGAGTAGAACTGTTGAAGCTGACCCCCTACTGGCACCAGCTCTGCCTGAGCACTCCTCATTTTATTGGGACTTTTTGGAGAGGGCTGCAGGGGATGAGTAATACCCCTGGCTGGACCCTCTATAACCCCAAAAGGGCTGACCCCTGGGAGTATAGCGACCTCACAGAAATGGCACAAAACAAGCTGCCCGAAATTTCCTGTAGCTCCAGGAATGGCCCCTGGGAGCACTACCTTGCTTCGCTATCTTAGGCTTGTCTTCTGGTAATCGCGAGCCTTTAGAGTCTACCTGATCCTTGATCAACTTATCCAAGGTTTCCCCAAAGAGCAACTTGCTCTTGAAGGGGAGTTTGCTAAGCCTAGTCTTGGAAGACACATCTGCAGCCCAGTTCCTCAGCCAGAGGAAACATCGAGCTGCGATAATGGAGGCCATGGTCTTAGATGTAGCACGGACCTGTTCATAGAAGGAAGGCATCAGACAGGTAAGTCGAGGCTGACTCCAGCTTGGCCGCCTCAGGTGCAGCTCCCTGCAAATCCCCATCCGCTGACACTAGGCACTGGATCCAACAAATTGAGGCTCTGGTAACGTAGGCCCCGCATATGGACGCCTGCAGCACCAAGGCACAATTGTCGAAAGCCTGCATTTCCAGCTTACGGTCCTGAACATCTTTCAATGTTATGCCTCCTTCCATGGGGATGGTAGTCTTCTTGATCACCGCCGAGATCAAGGCATTCACCTTAGGCATGAAGAGCGCCTTCTCCTCCTGAGGACTGGGGTAAAGCCGCCCCATGGCTCTACCCCCTTTCAACTCTGCCTTGGGAATTTCCCATTCTGCCAGGATCATTTGCTTTATCACACAATGAATGAGGAAAGAGGCCTGAGAGGATTTGAACCCCTGCAGCAGAGGGTCTTCCAGGGGCTCCTCTGCTGACATCTGTGTCTGTACGATGTTAATTAAGCATGGCCAGTGAATGACTAATCAGAGCAGGTAATTCCTTTCAGTGAAAGACCCTCAGTACATTGGGGTCTTCCTCCTGAAGAGTTTTGCCCTCCTCCAATTCAGACCCAGTCACTTCCCCCCAGAGGTCCGAAGGGCCATCCACCACATCATCTGAAGCTGGAGACTGAGGAGAGCTCTGATCTGATCAGGAGTCCACCTGAGCATGTCTCTTAGAAGGGGGCTCTGGAAAGCACCCTCCGGCAGGGCTAACTGATCATCGTGTCTTTTAGGCTGTGATTGACTAAGAGCATCGCTGCCAATCTTTTGGGACAAACAATAAGCCTGGTGAAGTTTCAAAATGAAATCTGGTGAAAGAGATACTGCTGACAGATCCAGAGAGCCAGTGATCACTGATCCTGGAACTGAAACTTGTGACACTGCCTACAAATTCTGTTACTCCACGCCTGACACTAATATGGCCACGGTTCCCGCCAAAACCACAGCATCCCTCAATGAAGGAAAGGCTTTTTCCTGAGGCCCAGTCATCCTCCATTCCCCCTGTGATCAAAATACATTCTTAAGTCCTCCGCCTGCTGAATACAAACCCAGCACAGCCTCTGTGCTGTCAACCCACGGTTTCGCCCACATGTGGAAGAGATGGAGCTCTGTCGACATGCATGCAACTGCAAAGAGAGACAGAAAAAATCCCAATGGCCTGCCGAGAAGGGGAATCTGGTACTCACCAGCAGCCAAGAGATGAGGCATACGTCCACCGAGAAATCAAAAGTAAAAACTGACTATAAATGCTGCTGACCACTTTCTCTGTTTTTTTGTTTGTTTGTTTTTTTGTTTTTTTTTACACACACCATACAGGCACAGAGCCCAGTGAGGAAACTCAAGGAAAATCAGACAGTACACCCAGTTCCCCATGCAAGAAGGGAGTACAGTCTGCTGGCTGAGAGGGGAAAAGGAACATGGACCACCATGTAATTTAGCCCCTAAGTTGCGCCATGCCCACCAAAGGGTCCTAATGCCAGAAAAGCAGACCCTGCTGATCTCACTGCCAAGCTCTCCAGGTGACCCAGCTCACCAGCAACAGTTCTGATTCTGTTTTTCGCCCTCAATGTCCAGGGGGACTTATTCCATCTCTACAGTGGAATAAGTCCCCCCCATTGAAGTTCACGGCCCCAGATGTACAGGTCTGACCTCAGAATCGGCCCTGTACGTCTGGGGTCATGGACTACCAGACAAGCCTCCAGCAACTCCCTCACCATCCCTCACAAAAGAACCAAATGCTCGCAACGGACCTGCAATTGAGCCTTTGAACTGTATGCCCCATCCTTATGGAACTCTCTACCGAACTGTCTCCGAAATAACACCGATTTACTATCTTTTAGAAAACAGCTGAAAACCATCCTGTTTCAGGAATACCTCAACATGACTCCCACCAAAAGGCGAAATAACCTCTGATCACACCCACCATGACCCCCAACTCAAACTATACTAACCCAACCATGTCCAAAAATCTGTCCATGTCCAAAGTCTGTCCTATGTCTTATGTTGAAATCATCATTAATAGCATACTTACAGAGTAGACACTATTTATTTATTTTATTTAGACAGTTTTGTATACCACCTTATCCTTCAATCAAAGTGGTCACAACACAACTGGGGGATACATTTAACACAAGGGGATATGAGACACATACACTAATACGTACAGGGAACATGGGCAATGGAGGGTTAGGTGGCTTGCCCAAGACCACAAGGAACACCTGTGGGACTAGAAACCCCAGTCCTTCCGGCCCAAGGTTGCTGTCCTCTAGTGGGATTTGAACCCCTGACCTTCCGGTCTGAGGTAACTTGCCCCAACCACTAGGCCACTCCTCCCTCTATGCCCTTAGCCTCCCATTGCATAAACACTGATTGTCCCATGTCGGACCTGAAGTCTGGGTTGCCTACCAGTGGCCTAAAAGGCGAGTTTGTGTTGCCTCCCCCATCTGTAATCACTTTCAAGCCTTCCTCAGTGGGGCCAATAACCAAGTCCACCCCATAGCATGCTGACTCTCTCTCTGGGGGCCCTGGAGTACACAAAAGAATTTATATGGGAGGCATCCACTGTTGAAAAAACCCATTGGGGCATACCGGCTCCCCCCTCCACATGAAGCTCATGTATCCATCTCATGGCAACTGCTGCATTGTATAGTCTTAGGTCCCGCAGCCCCAAGCCTCTTCAGGCCTGTTCAAGTGTTAATTTCATATAGCTTATGCGGGCCCTCTTCCCCTCCACAGGAGGAAGCTCAGCATACTCCAATATAGCTGTTCCTCCCTCCGCCACACCCAAAAGGGCACCATCTGTAGGGGGTACAAGATACGTGGTAGCTCAACCATCTTGACCAGCGTCACTCGTCCCATTAAAGAAAGGGGCAGCTCTCTCCAGCTGTCACATTGTAGCTTCAAGTGGCCCAGCAAGTCTACTATATTATTCTGATACACCCTTCTTGGGTTGGCACTCAAGTGTATGCCTAGGTATTTGAGCATCTCGCCCGCCCATGCTAATGGGAACCCAGAATGTAGCCGGCATGGGTTGTCCCGTGAAGCTGACATTGCTTCCGATTTGCCCCAGTTTATTCGCAGCCTGGAAAATGAGCCAAAACAGCGTATTGTTGGCATTACTTTAGGTAGGCTCTTGCTCGCTTGGGTAACAAACGAGCATATTGTCTGCAAATAAATTAATATGGAGTGTATCTTGTCCCATCTTAATGCCGTTTCACTCATTGGTCTAATGGATTTTGGCTGCCAATAGCTCTAACGTGAGCAAAAATACCATTGGGGATAGTGGGCAACGCTGCCGGGTGACCCTGCACAGTTGTACCTGTTCTGGCAGTCCCCTGTTAACTAGGATTCTAGCCAATGGGTTATAATAAAATGTTCTTATCCATTGTAAAAGGGATCCCTGCATACCATATCTGTCCAGAACCCACCATATATAGTCCCAGGAAACATTGTCAAATGCTTTTTCAGCATTCAGACTGATGAGCAAGGTATCATCTTCCTTCGTCTTACGACTATAGAGTACCACCAATGCTTTCAGTGGATTGACAGAGGCAAACCTCCCCGGGACAAACCCAACTTGATCAAGATGTACCAACTCGGCTATCACTCTTCCTACCTATTTAGCTAGGATGCTTGCTATCAGTTTAATGTCCAGGTTTAAAAGAGATATGGGTCTGTAGGAGCCAACGAGGGCATGATCTCAGCCCGGCTTCGGGGGAACTACCACTGTTGCATGGTTTTGATGTGTTCCCAGGTCTCCTTTGTGAAGCACCACGTCGCAATACGCCAAAAAAGGGAGACTCAGCAGCCCACCCAGGATTTTAATGAACTCTGCTTCTAGCCCATCAGGGCCCAGAGCCTTTGCCAGCTTGAGTTGTTTTATCGCATGGGCCAATTCCTCCCCTGTGAATGGGGCGTTCAGTGTTTCCTGCTCCTGTTCCCTCAGCGTGGGTAAGTGTAGCCCTTCAAAACATTTCTCCTTCTCTGTGTCATCACTGGGGCTAGTTGCATAGAGTTCACTATAGTACTTTTGAAACTGGTGCCATATCTCTCGCTGTCCACTATAGAGGGTGTTTCCCAGGCCTTTGATTGCGCTGATTGTCGATTTTTTCTGCTGCAAGCTGATAAGGTGTGCTAGTATTCTCCCGCATTTATTCCCCCATTTATATAATCAGTATTTATACATCTTAATATTTCTTTCTGCCCTTTGGTTTAGCAGCTGATTGAGCTCCTGGTTTTAGCTGTGTAGTGTTCCCTGTCCTCCTTGTGGAGGGTGGCTATATGGCATTGTTTAAACACTTGGAGTTCCATCAAGAGGACCAGGATCTGTTTGTCTATCTTCCTCCATTTCTGAATGCTATATTGAATAATCACTCCCCGCACAGTAGCTTTTGCTGCTGCCCACAGTGTGTTCGGATCTATGTCTACTGTACTATTACTCTCCCAGTAAGCCTCCCATTCTTTTTGGAGGTGTTGGTGGAATGCTTTGTCTATTTAGAGAGTGGGGTTCATACACCAGCTTCTCTCCTCCTCTCTCCTACCCTTCTGGCAGAGGCACATGTTTTTTCGCACTGGGGCATGTCTGATATGCCTGCATCTCCGATCTCTGCCCTTTCTAATCCCGTGAATAACCGCTCAGACACCAGCACATAGTCAAGTTGAGAGCAGCTCTTTTGTGGGTTGGAGTAAAACGTGAAATCATTGTCTGTGGGGGTGCAATGTGTCTACTAGGTTTAGGTACTCAGCACCTTTGTTTGTGTGATGCTTTTCGGTCTGCCTAGGGGGTCTGCATTTGATCAGAGGTTCTCTCAGTAAATTAAGGTCCGTCCGTCCCCACCACTCATTGGTAGTCTCCAAACCCTATAATCTTGGCCATCCGTGAGGTGAAAAAAACATGGTTATAGGTGTTGGGAGCATATAGGTTGCAGAAAGCTATGCGGGTGCCCTGTATCTCTCCTCCCATTAAATGATATTGACCTTCCGAGTCAGTTAAGCACTTATGCAGTGTAAAAATAATTCTTTGGTTAACTAGGGTGGCCACTCTGCACTGTCTACCATTATGGGCCGCTGCTCCCAACTCACCCACCCACCCCTTCTGGAGCTTACGATGTTGTGCTGTGGTCAGGTGCATTTCCTGTAGGAAAGCGACATCTGTTCTCTCCTTTCTTGGGTAATCTAAGATTTTTGTTCTTTTCACCTGAGAGTGGATGCCGTCAACATTAAGTGTAATTTATTTATTTATTTATTTATTTATTACAAGCTCTTATATACCGCACTATTTGGGATCAGCGCGGTTTACAATATAACAAAAGACCAGAACAACAAGCTCTTTGGTTTTACATTGAACAGGAAAACGAACTTGGATAATACATGGGGAGATTGTTAACTGAAACTATTTACAATGAATTTACATCAGTATTTATTCTTAGATCGGGTTGGGTGTTCAAAGGGGATTGGTGGTCAGGACGGTGACTGGATGTTCAGGTAGTAGTGGGGGAATAAATGGGATTTGATTGCCTTTCTGAATGAGGTTAGATCACAGATAGCCCGAATTTCAGGTGGTAAGGTGTTCCAGCACTTCGGGGCATAGAAGCTGAACGCCATTGGATGTCGCTAGTGAGCATTTAGTTGCTGCCTTAGGGATTACAATAATAATAATTATAGTAATAATAATAATTATAATAATTATTATTATAATAATTATAATAATTATTATAATTATAATTACTATTATTATTATTATTATAATCCTTAGGGATTACAATAATAATAATAGTAATAATCTGCAACCTATCCGATGACATGGCGGTTTGCTGTGTTAGTTGTGCTTTGCTTTTTCTTTCTATGTGGTAGAAGAGTGCGTCCCAGCAGCGCATTCCCCCTCCTCTTTTCATATCCTGGGACCCTGTTAGGTCCGGGTCTGGTTTTGGGCTTGCACCCCCCTCATCCCTTCATTGGTCTGAACCTCTAATACCCCCTTCCCTTTCCAACTCCCTTCCCATCGTCATCTCAGGTTGGGCTTCTCCCCCTCTCCCCATTCATGGTCACCCCTCTCGCTCCCCCCAAATCAGTCATACATCCTATCATGCCTATATCCTGTATCATGCATATCAACTCAACGAACGCCTCTTCCATTCTTCCTGCAGGTTCAAAGTTTATATACGTTTGTCCATTATTTCAAGAATTCAGTGGATAATATTCCAGGGTCCATCCGTTCCTTCTGGCATGGGTTTTAATTTTGACAGCGCGGGGATGTAGGAGTGGAAGTCACTGCAACTTGTGTCCCGTTGCCTGCAATGTGCTGTCTCAATGTGGCCCCTCACATACTGGGTAGTTACGTGTCTCCCTCCTGCCTCCAGCCACTCCAGTAAACAGTGCTATGATAGGGTTTTTGTCTCTGTCAATTAAAGTCCATTCAAGTTGTTTTAAGTTGACGGCAGATGCTCCACAAAGGCTTTGAGACTCTTTCCAGCTGTAACTGCCAATTCTCATGGGTCAGCCTTACCCTCATGGGTAACTGGAGTGCAAAATGAATTCCTTGCTTTGCCAGCTCAGAGCAGTAGAAGGCCATGGCTCTGCGGCTATCAGCTACCCTTGCTGTATAATCATTGAAGAAGAGCACTTAATGTCCTTTGTATTCCAAGGTGCGCTGTGTGTGGTATCATTCCATCAGTTTATGCTTGTCTAGAAAGTTCAGGATTCATGCAATTGCAGGCCTTGGGCATCCATCGCTCTCTCACTTTTGGCCCAGCCAGTGAATCCTTTCTACCACCATGAGTTCCCCCAGCAAGGCCCAGTTGTTTCAGGATCCACTGCTCAAGCAGCTCCCACAATTTGTTGCTCTGTATAATTTTTGTGAGTCCAATTATTCTCACATTGTTCCTCCGTCCATGATTCCCCTGGTCATCGATTTTATCTAGGAGGGACTCCTGGCCTCTTTCTAAGGCCTCAATTCGGGCCTCCATACCTTCTATACAGGCCTCTTGCACTGTTATCCACTCTTCTGCATCCACTATTCTCATTAATTGGCCCTCTAGTATGCCTTTCAGCTTGTCTATTGAGGCCTGGAATCAGGTTAACGTTTCATCTAAGAGAGCAGTAATGTTTTTTGTAAGCTTCTTAACCGCTTCCTCCAACATGGCATATACGGGCATTCTTTGTTCCCCTGCCATTTCATTGTCTCCATCCTTGCTTTTGCCAGTGTGGGCAGGTTTTACTGGCATTACCTGGTTTCCGCGCTTGGTAAATGTTGCAGGTTTAGAATTTTGATGTTCCAATGGGGTGGGATCATGTCGGGGAGAGTCAGCGAGCATGGCACTGATGTGATTTGTAATGCTGAAGTGTGAGCTAGAGCGGAGATCAGCCCAATGGCGTCCCATTCAGTCAGCCATCATCACATGACCCTTTCCTGATTTCTTTAAGAATTTCATCATCCATTTGTTAATTCTGGCCAGGCGGTCAGTAGAACACTTCCACTGCCATTTCCTTGCCCTTTTTACATGGAATTTCAATCCATAGAGATTCTATAGTGTATTTTGTTTCCTGCAAAACTATAATCCTGTGTGACTCAATGCCCTCTCTAACATAGGGGTATGTTTACTAAACCGGCCTAACGGTTAACCCGGGCTATCTGCCATTAAGTCCCATATTATTCAATGGGACCTAGTGGCAGATAGCCAGGGTTAACCGTTAGTCCGGTTTAGTAAACATACCCCATAGTGTGAAATCCCTCCACCAATTTGGTCTACTCTATCATTGCAATATAATTTGTACCCAGATATCAGTGTCCCATTAGAACATAAGAACATAAGATATGCCATACTGGGTCAGACCAGGGTCCATCAAGCCCAGTATTCTGTTTCCAACAGTGGCCAATCTAGGTCATATGTACCTAGCAGTTTCCCCAAGGGACACAGGTTCCACAATGCTTGTATTGGTTCAAGCATTGATATCCTGGGTCCCTTCTTAGTAATGGTTTATGGACCTTTCCTCCAGGAAGTTGTCCAAACCTTTTTTAAACCCAGCTACACTAACAGCCTTTACTACATCCTCCGGTAACAAATTCCAGAGTTTGATTACACGTTGAGTGAAAAAATATTTTCTTTTATTAGTCTTAAATAGTTTACCCTGTAGCTTCATTGCATGTCCCCTAGTCTTTCTATATTCTGATAAGGTAAACAATCGATCTACGTTTACCCGTTCCACTCCGTTCATTAATTTATAGACTTCTATCATGTCTCCCCTCAGCCGTCTCTTTTCCAGGTTAAAGAGCCCTAACCTTTTTAGCCTTTCTTCATAGGAGTATCCTTCCATCCCCTTTACCAATTTGGTGGCTCTTCTCTGAACCTTTTCTAAAATCGCTATATCCGTTTTAAGATACGGCGAGCAGAATTGCACACAATATTCAAGGTGCGGTCTCACCATGGAACGATATAGAGGCATTATAATATCTTTTGTTTTATTTTCCATTCCTTTCCTTATCATACCTAGCATTCTATTTGCTCTCTTGGCTGCCGCTGCACACTGGGCCGAGGGTTTTAACATGGTATCCACAATGACGCCTAAATCTTTTTCCTGGGTGGTGATTCCTAATGTGGAACCTTGCATCGTGTAACCATAGTTTGGGTTGTTCTTCCCTAGTTGCATAACCTTGCACTTGTCCACATTAAATTTCATCTGCCATTTTGATGCCCAGTCTTCCAATTTATCAAGATCCTCTTGCAATTTTCCACAATCCTCTTGGGTTTTAACAACTTTAAATAGTTTTGTGTCATCTGCAAATTTGATAACCTCACTCGTTATTCCACTTTCCAAGTCATTTATGAATATGTCAAAAAGCAGCAGACCCAGCACAGATCCCTGGGGTACACCACTATTCACCTTTCTCCATTGGGAAAATTGGCCATTTAGCCCTACCCTCTGCTTTCTATCTTTTAACCAGTTCCTGATCCACAATAGTACACTGCCTCCTATCCCATGACTCTTTAGTTTTGCCAAAAGTCTCTCATGAGGGACCTTGTCAAAGGCTTTCTGAAAGTCCAGATACACAATATCAACCGACTCACCTTTGTCCACCTGATTATTCACTCCTTCAAAAAAACATAACAGATTAGTAAGACAAGATCTTCCTTGTCTAAAGCCATGTTGGCTGTCTCCCATCACGTCATGACTATCTACATGCTGAGTAATTTTATTCTTTATGATGGTTTCTACCATTTTTCCCGGTACTGATGTCAGGCTCACCGGTCTGTAGTTTCCCGGATCACCCCTGGAACCCTTTTTAAAAATTGGTGTTATATTGGCGATCCTCCAATCTTCAGGTATTAGAGATGATTTTAATGATAGTTCACAGATTACTAATACCAGGTCTGCAATCTCGTATTTCAGTTCTTTCAACACCCTTGGATGTATACCATCCGGCCCAGGTGATTTGCTACTCTTCAGCTTATCTAATAGTTGTAATACATCTTCCCGATGTATCGATATTTCCTTCAATTCTTCCGCACCTTTAAATACCACTTCAGTCATGGGTAACATCCCTACATCTTCCTCAGTAAAGACCAAAGCAAAGAATTCATTCAGTCTCTCCGCTATCGCCTTGTCGCCTCTTAGTGCCCCTTTAACCCCTCTATCATCTAATGGACCAACTGACTCTCTCAAAGGTTTTTTGCTACGAATGTCCTTGAAAAAGTCTTTATTTCGCGTTTTTGCTTCCGCAGCAAGCTTCTTCTCAAATTCTCCCTTTGCCTGCCTTATCAATGCCTTGCATTTGACTTGCCAGTGCTTGTGCTGTTTCCAGGTTTCGTCGTTCGGCTCTTTTTTCCATTTCCTGAAAGATGCTTTTTTGGCAACAGCCGCCTCTCTGACCTCACCTTTAAACCATGCTGGCAGTTTTTTGGACTTCCTTCCGCTTTTCTTAAAGCGTGGAATACAGCTGATCTGGGCTTCCAAGATAGTATTTTTCAACAACACCCAAGCTTGATGTAAGTCTTTAACCTTTGCAACTGCTCCTTTTAGTTTTTTCTTAACTATTTTCCTCATTTTACCAAACTCCTACTCCCAATGGACTCCTAAGGGGTTCACAAGGGACCTAAAATTCCCCTTTGGATACGCCCCTTAGGAGACGCCCAAAACAGGCGCCGACGTCTGGCGCCACAAAGAACCGGCGCAGCTATTATCGGGCCGTTTGATTAAGTCGCTGTGGCTGCACCACACGGGCCGGCAGATTGCAAAGCCAGCTGCACTCACTCCTCCGCGGGAACACAGGATTGCAGGAAAACACTCCCAGCGTCCAACACACCTCTCAGATCTTTTATCAAGGCCGTTTGATGATGTCGCTGTGGCTGCCCCACACGGGCCGGCAGATTGCAAAGCCAGCTGCACTCACTCCTCCGCGGGAACACAGGATTGCAGGCAAACACTCCCCTTTAATGTTATTTTTTACATATAGTGCCACTTCTCTTCCCCTTTCTCCTCCCCTATCCTTCTTAAATAAGGTATAGCCTGGTATAATTACATCCCAGTCATGGCTGTCCATGAACCATGTCTCTGTAACCACCACTATATCCAAGTCAGCCTGTTCCATTAAAGTCTCAACATCTGGTATTTTTTTTAATTTATATTTTTATTATCAAATTAAACACAGAAACACAGAAATATGATGACAGAAAAAGACCACATGGCCTATCTAGTCTGTCCTTCCATAACAACTACAACAGTCCCCTTTTTACCTTTAGAGATCCTCTGTGTTTGTCCCATGCTTTTTTGAATTCAGTTACTGTCCTCATCTCTACCACCTCGACTGGGAGACTATTCCACGGATCCACTACTCTTTCCGTAAAGAAATATTTCTGCATATTACTCCTGAATCTATCTCCCTTCACCCTCATCCCATGTCCCCTCGTAGCAGAACTTGCTTTCAATTGAAAGAGGCTCTCTCCCTGAACATTTATGCCACGGAGGTATTTAAACATCTCAATCATATCACCTCTATCCCGCCTTTCCTCTAAGGTGTACATATTAAGATCCTTCAGTCTGTCCTCATATGCTTTATAATGAAGACCACTAATCATTTTAGTAGCCACCCTCTGCACAGACTCCATCCTGTTCACATCCTTTTGAAGGTGCGTTCTCCAAAATTGCACACTATACTCCAAATGAGGTCGTACCAAAGACTTATACAGAGGCATTATCACCTCCTTTTTTCTGCTAGCCATTCCTCTCCGTATGCACCCAAGCATCCTTCTAGCTTTTGCCGTCGCCTTTTCTACCTGTTTAGCTACTTTAAGATCATCAGACACAACCACGCCTAGGTCCCGCTCTTCTTTTGTGGACAAAAGTACTTCACCCCTATACTATATTGCTCCCTTGGATTGCTGCAGCCCAAATGCATGACCTTACATTTTTTAACATTAAATCCCAGCTGCCAAATTCTAGACCATTCTTCAAGCTTAGCTAGATCCCTCCTCATGTTATCTATACCTTCCTGGGTGTCTACTCTATTGCAGATTTTGGTATCATCCGCAAAGAGGCAAACCTTACCTGAAAGCCCTTCCGCTATATCACTAACAAAGATGTTAAAAAGAATCGGACCAAGGACAGATCCCTGGGGCACACCACTGATAACATCCTTCTCCTCAGAGTGAGCTCCATTTACTTGTACTCTTTGTCGCCTCCCACCCAACCAATTTTTAACCCAAGCAGTAACTTTAGGGTCCATCCCTAGGGTGCTCAGTTTGTTTATAAGTCGCCTGTGAGGAACAGTGTCAAAGGCTTTACTGAAATATAAATACACCACATCTAGGGCTCTCCCTCGGTCCAACTCCCTGGTCACCCAGTCAAAGAAATCAATCAGATTTGTCTGATAAGTCCTGCCTCTGGTGAATCCATGCTGCCTCGGATGCTGTAATCCGCTGGACTCCAGAAACCTCACTATTTTCTCTTTCAGCAGCGTTTCCAATAATTTACTCACCACCGAAGTTAAACTAACCGGCCTGTAGTTTTCAACCACATCCTTACTTCCGCTTTTGTGTAAAGGCACCACATGAGCCTCTCTCCAGTCCTTTGGCACCACTCCCGACTCCAACGAGGCATTGAAAAGGTCAGTCAGTGGAGCTGCTAGAACGTCCCCAAGTTCCCTCAGTATTCTCGGGTGTATTCTCGGGTGTATTAAACTTTTACAAGGTATACTTTTACAAAAGAGAAAAGATCATACATGTACACAGACAAAGAGATACATAATTGAACTGGTTACAACTTATATCATGGTACAACTTAATACATCATGGTATATAATGAAGGTCCTAGGGGATCAATGCCTTTAGCTGTATTTTTATTCTCTGGTTGGGCCATACTAATTGTCCATTTTACATTGTTATTTCAATAAAAAATATCTTCTCTTCATTTTGTGTCCAGCGTTTTTTTTCCTTATCTTGTTTTATTAAACTTTTACTCTTGTACCCTCCCTATTTCACCATGTCTCCTCCACTTTCCCTTTGCTGTTCACTGTTATATTTACCTTTACCTTTTACATCTTATGTCCATTTCTTTTACAAAACTGAACTCTTTATCTGCTGTAAATTATGACTTTCAACTATCTCTTATCACTGTACAATTGTCTTGGCATGCAACCTCTATCTCCAGTTGTATGCCGAGCTTGCTACTTCATCCTCGATTCCTTTTTTTCCTCCTTATTCTTCCCCTTCCTTTATACATATTTATTCCCTTTTCCTCCCACTCCCTTCCAGATCTCACAGATTCCCTCTCACTCCTTCATTTAGTTAATTATCTATGCCATTTCAGTGTTTTGTGCCTTCCATTGTATGTATGGTTGCTATATTTTACTAAAGCGTTCAAAAGAATGATTTTTATGTGCTGTGATTTCACTCATTCTATATACATTCTCCAATATTGCTATCTGATCCGGTGGTGTATTCCCTTTCCACACTCTCGCAATCTCCATCCTTGCACTCACCACAATCATTCTGAACATGTATCCCATATCCAAATTCGTTCCTCTTTCCCATTCATTCATCAATGCTTCACTCGGCCCCATCTTACCACTCTCCACCCTAGGACTTCCTTTATGATATTTTGAACCCATTTCCAGAATGCCTGTAATCTTGGACAAGTCCACCACATATGCAAATAGTCTCCTTTTTCCCCACTTTTGCACCAGCATCTATCATTGTTTTGTTTGTTCATTTTACTAATTCTTACTGGAGTTAAATAAGTGCGATATAGCATCTTATATGAATGCTCTTGTATAGTTGCCGAAACTAAGGTCACTTTTGCTGCTTGGTATATATCTTTTCCCATTGCTCTTTATCCCATCGCCCTCCCCCCCCCTGATCTTTTTCCCAAGCCTACATGTACGATGTACGGGGCTCTTTCTTCTTTACTCCCAAAGCTCCTGTATATCCTAGATATTAATCCATGTCCTTGGGGCCCTGTTCTGTAAATGCGTTCAAATATTCGCTCTTCTGTACCTAGATCTACTCTATCCCTATCTCCTCCCAAAAAATGTGCTATTTGAAAGTACCCATACCAATCCTTGTCTTCTAAGGCAAATTCCTACTTAAATCATATTCTTTCCTATGCAAATTCTATGTAACGGGTTTTTTTGAGTTTCAATGTAAACCGCCTTGATTAAATGAGAAGGCGGTAAAGAAAAATTGTTAAATAAATAAAATAAATAAATAAATAAAGTTCTATGAAGGATCTAACATTTTCTTGCAAGTTTAATATCTGTCCCATATAGACTAATCCCTGATTTGCCCACCTGCTGAAGACGTGAGCTTTCCCTCCCTCAGCAAACGCCTCACAAACCGCTATTCATTGTTGACGTATACCACCTCCTCCACTCACTAATGTGGTTCGTTCTTTTCTCCAAATTTTCAGCATAACATTTACATATGGGTTCTTAATTCCTACCTCACTGCTGATCTTTGAGTTTTCCCATAGTAAATCCGTCAATTTCCCTTTTCCCAGCCCCACTTGTTCAAGTTATACCCATTGAGGCCCACTACTTTCCATCCTCTACCCCATGATAGCTTTAAGCTGTGCTGCCTTTAATATTTCACTACATCTGGTACTGCCAATCCTTCTTCTTCTTTCCTTTTCATTAATACCTCCCTTTGCACCCTTGGTGGACGGCTCCCCAAAATATAAGAAAAAATTCTACTTTGTAACACTGTTAGCATCTTCTCAGGCACCTCTATCGGGAGTGTGTAAAACAAGAAGAGTACCCTCGGTAAAACATTCATTTTGACAATAGCAATGCGGCCAAGCCACAAGAAATATGATTTATCCCATTCAATAAATCATTCATTATTTTTTTTTATAACCGGTTCATGATTTAGACACAACAGATCAGTTCCCGTCCTACTGATCTTTAACTCCTAAACATTTTATGTAGTTGTTAGCCCATTGAAATGGGGATATCCTTTTCAAATTCTGTTCTGATTGGACATCCATAACTAGCTTAAGTATTTCTGTCTTGTCCATATTCATTTTATATCCAGATGCTAGGCTATATTGTTTTATTTCTACAAGTAAATTTGGTAGTGAGTATTGAGACTCTTCCAGTGTGTATATTGCATCATCTGCAAATAATGATATTTTATATTCTTGATTTCCCACCTTTATACCTTTTACTCCTGCACATTGTTGTATTCTTTCTACTAGGGGTTCAATTACTAATGCGAATTAAGGTTAACATTCAATTTACTGCACACTGTCATTTTCACAAAATAGAATTTCTGGACGTGTTGCTATATAAACAAGATCACCAATTATTGACCATCGTAAGCCAGTTCAGCGTAATAGCCTTCTTCAGTATGAGAATTTCCATCCAGGTCCATTGAAAATGGGACTACCATTAGGCTAATTCTTCTGCCTTCGTCGCATATGTTCTACTGTGGAGGAGTTTAATCATCATGCTCAAGATCTAAGTCATCGTCTTTTAGCTCGGGTTACCTGAAGGAATTCATTTCAAGAGCTTATAAGCGTGCAAGATTTTCAAATTGTGAATGGTTAATAAAGGACTGCCTGTTTCACAGGATTCACCCTCTAGTTGCATTCATGATGCACCTTGTATGATGACAAATTAATTTTACCATGTATGTCTGGCTCACAACAGGTCACAAAGATTTTAAAACAACACTGGCCGATGTTATTGTTACACAACTGTTTTCAAAGTGATTTAAGAGTTGCTTATAGCAGAAGATCTAATTTACGTGATCAATTAGTACATACTACCTGTTTGACGGATCACTCTACATCTCACAACCAATCTACTATTGAGTTGGGACACATTAGTTGCAGTTCTTGTAGTTTTTGTGATACAATTATTACTGGTCCATTTTGGACAGATTCAGCTAAGGATATGTTATACTATTCTCATTGGACGACAACTTGTACTACTTCATTTGCAGTGTATATGATCCTCTGTCCTTGCTTCAAGAAATAGATCGGTTGTACAATTTGACCTGTTCACCATCGATTACGTGAACATTCATCGCGCCTGAACACGAAGATTATGAGCGCTCCAATGGTCAGTCAATTTATACAGTATCAACACATATTTAATGATTTGCAATTGCGGATAATTGATTGGGTTCCTGTGGATCCCCGTGGGGGAGATTGAGAACATAAATTGCAAGTGTTGGAGCAATCCTGGATTTTCAGATGGGCCACAGTTGCACTTCAAGGGTTAAATCAAGAACTTGATTGGTGGAGCTTGCTATGATTTAAGGCGTGCTGTCAGGTCTGCCTATATCTGATCTTCATTGGTCTTTTTAACATCATGTGCTTAAGTACGTCACACGCCGTGAATTTAAATAGGAGCTTGGAGAAATTGATAGCTACACATATTTTGGATCCTTTTGAGCATTAAGACAGAGCTTTAAGAATCAACAAGCTCTAAACGCAGTGCTGTGTTGTCTGGCATTGAATGGGGCTTTCGTATGGAATAGGGCACAATGCCTCAGGAACAAACAGTTGGATACTGATTGCTGGCCAGACAAGGGTTGCCGGTGTAGCTGTTGAGAGTTCAACAGAACTAAAGTGCAAGCTTTTGCTTTTCTAATGACTTTTATAGGTGTTTTAAAGTGTTTTCACGGATGTTTGTGTTGGAACACATTAGTGATGTCTAGTACACTAGACAAAAATATTAGAAAGGAGAGTTTATCACGAGAGGCTTTACGGCCTCATGATAAACATTCTGACATAAGAATTTTTCCAGTGGGGAGCTCCTTTTTTTTTTTAGGAAGGTTCACTTTTTTGTCATTGATATTAATTCTGTGGATTTCTGGTGTTGGAGTCTTTTTTGGAGTAGGAATTGATTTCATTGGTCGCTGAATTTATTCACAATGGCGTCCGAACAGATTGTGGATGATCAGGCTCTCAGACCCAATCAGGCAGTGTTTGGCTACTCTGAGATCAGATTAAACAACTAATCAGCAAACAAGCTTTGTTTGTCATGGGCTTGTCCCGCTCAAATTATTTCATTTACTGAATTAGAAATTCCAAATAAAAAATTAATTTGTGTTCAATTACACAGAGCTACAATGATTTAATATTTAAAATCTAAGATGGACCCATGAGGATTATGTATAATTAAATCTCCAAAAATGTTTACTGATGATCAATCATTTTACTAAATGAAATAGCATATTAAATAAATGCAGTTTAGAATTAATAGTACTTTTGGGCGAACATTTATTGGTAGAGGAGGAGGTTGTTAAACAACAGGTGGTCTCCGTAGAGGATAAACTCAAATTGGATGTTTCCCCTGAACATTTTAAATCTCAAATGGACGAATTAAATTTGCAGTTGGCTCAATTTTGAAATTATTTGAGAGTTTGAAAATCAAGAACTTTAACAGAGATAAATATGATTGAGAATGATCAGGTTTATACTCGGAAGCAGCGGGTAAATCAACAAGAAAAGCAGATTACATTTGATAGTACATCGGACGACATGGAAGGGAGTGTTTCCTCTGATCATTCATATCATAAATAGTCTATGAAATTATGGATAAGGAGCAGGATTTTCACAGAGGATGCGGCCAGGGTCGGGACCAACGTCAAAATTACTCTGCCGACCCATTGAAGGGTCTCATAATTCGAGTCCGAACCAAACTTCAGTTGTGAATTTATCTTCAGTTTCATTGACACCTATTCAGGAAAAAGTTTTGAATTCTGGTTTGTCATTTATCTCTATGGTCACATATCAACCTTTTAAAATGCGTCAGGCACTATTTAGATTTTTTCAGAAATTTCAGGTAAAACACTGCTTTTCATCAGTTTTAATAACTCCTGATATTCCGGTTAAAAAGAATCCTTAAAAATGGATTCCTGCAGGTGCTCCTGATCCAGTGGTTGCTACTTACCAATGATTGGTTTTGGCGGATCTTTTTTAAATATCATCAGGACAGAATGTATTGCTCTTAATGAGCTTAGAGATAGATCTGACATTATTCTGAGTGCCGAAAAAGGGGGTGCCATTGTGATTCAAGATATGTTGACATATCATACCCATTTATTATCACAATTGGCAGACACTAAATATTACCAACAATTACAGATTGGCCTACATCTAATTTGAAGAAGAGGATTTCAGAATTAATGTCTAGGGCGTTGTTGGCTGGTTGGCTTACTAAGAAGGAATTCACATTTTTGACAATCAAACATCTTAAAATTCCATCATTTATACCATCCCTAAAATTCACAAATTCCTTACAGAACCACCTGGACAATCCATTGTAGGGAATCTATATTAGAACCTTTATTGCAATTATGTGAACATTTTCTTCAACATTCAGCCCATAAAGTACCATCTTTCATATGTGATACGGCACATTTCATTACCAAGCTTCAATCTTTTTCTGGTCAAGTGGACCACCTTATTTTGGTGACCCTTGATGTAAATGCATTGTATACAAATATTGATCAGGTGTCTAACCTTTCCAGTGGTGTCTACCTTCTAGATTACCATCTGGCTTTTTTCTACAACTACTGGAGATGGTTCTAACAAAAAATTATTTCATGTATGACGCTAAGTATTATTTGCAGATTTGTGGCATAGCCATAGAGGCCACGTTTGTTCCATCTGTGGCCAACATTATACGAGGGCCGTTTTTTTTTCAACCTCCGATCGCTCCGTGCAGACGCTACGCGGGCAGCAGAAAGCGGGCATGCGCTGTAGGCGACTGCGCAGCTCTTGCACTACACACTCCGCCATTGTTGACATTCAGGCGTCAGTCGGCGTTGTGCTACAGCCACGTAAACATGTCCACCATGATTGATGCTCCCTCCAAGTGTGAATTGCGAAGTGTGATTCGTTTTCTACAGGCTGAAGGCCATAGTGCTGCAGAAATCCATCGGAGAATGAGTCGTGTGTATGGGGAAAACTTCATGAGTGATGGTGTTGGGCCAAGGACGCAAATCTGTCATTTCAGATGACCTGGTGCAACGAGTTGACAGAATGGTTAAAGAAAACCGCAGATTCACCATTACTGCTTTGTCTACGGAATTTCCAGAGGTTTCAAGGTCTGTTTTGTACTCTATTGTTACTGAACGGTTAGGCTACAAAAAACTTTGTGCACGTTGGGTCCCAAAAATGTTGACGGACGGCCACAAAAGCGCTTTCAAACCAATGAGGACCTTCAAACCAACGTCAAGGACTACTTGAATTCATTGGCGGCAACTTTCTTTGCAGAGGGTATTGAAAAGCTTGTCCACAGATATGACAAATGTCTCAATCTCTTCGGTGATTATGTCGAAAAGTAACCGTAAGTGTACCAATCTTTTGGTAATAAAATTATTGTTTTATATGAACTTGTCTTTTATTTATAGCCTATCGGAGGTTGAAAAAAAAACGGCCCTCGTATATGGCACATTTTGAGTTCACATCTATATAGCCATCTGAGTGGTTTGCTAATATTCCACTGTGGGTTCGTTTCTGGATGATATATTCTTTTTATGGCATGGATCTTTTGATAACTTACAGAGATTTTTGCAATGGATTAATGACATCAAGATTAACATTCAATTTACCGCACATTGTCATTTTCACAGAATAGAATTTCTGGATGTGTTGATATATAAACAAAATCACTAATTACTGACCATGTTACATCATAAGCCAGTTCAGTGCAATAGCCTACTTCAGTATGAGAGTTTCTATTGGGGTCCATTGAAAAGGGGACAACCAGTGGGCCATTTCTTCCGCCTTCATTGCATATGTTCTACTGTGGAGGAGTTTAATCATCATGCTCAAGATCTAAGTAATCTTCTTTTAGCTTGGGGGTACCAGAAGGAAATCATTTCAAGAGCTTATAAATGTGCAAGACTTTCACATCATGAATGCTTAATAAAGGACTGCATCAGTTCTATGTCTATTTCACAGAATTCACCCTCTAGTTTCATTCATGATGCACCTCTTTTTAATGAACTGGCAGGCACTCCAGTTCTCTCTTGTACTGATGACAAATTCATAGGTGTTTTACCCTATATGTCTGGCTCACAACAGGTCACAAAGATTTTAAAACGACACTGGCCGATGTTATCATTATACAACTATTTTCAAAGTGATCTAAGGGTAGCTTATAGCAGAGGATCTAATTTACATGATTAATTAGTACATACTACCTCTGTTCAATGGATCGCTCTACATCTCACAACCAATCTACTATTGGGTTGGGACACTTTAGTTGTGGCTCTTGTAGTTTTTGTGATACAACTATTTGATAAACTAAAGAGAAGCAAATCAACTGGACTGGATGGTATACATCCGAGGGTATTGAATGAACTGAAATATGAGATTACAGACTTGCTATTTGTAATCTGTGAACTATCATTAAAATCATCTGTAGTACCTGAAGACCTCTGTGGGTGGCAGGCCATGTGCTTCAGCATACATGGCCTGCACCCCCCACACATGCCCAGTCATGCCGGCCTCCTCCAGTGCTGAACCGTGATGCCGCCCCCCTTGCTGCCGCTGATTCCAGTTGCAGGATTCTAGGCTCGATGGCAGCAGCTCGTGGCAGGTAGGGAAGCTGCCCACTGCCGGAATCAGCAGCAGCAGGAGGGCACTGCTCAGCATGGGGAGGGGAGTGCGGCGTGGTGCATGGAAGGGGTACGGGGGGGGGACACAGCTGGAGTTTCTGCCTAGGGCGGCAGAAACCCTTGGGCAGGCTCTGCTTATAGGTTACACACTCCCCATAATACATTAACAAGGCAAACATATGTACTAGCTTACCTCCCGTTGTTTTCAATCACCAGGTTCTCCAATCCTGAGCATATTTCTTCCCCAAGGAGTTCACAGCCCTTTCCTAGGATCCTAGTAATTCCATTCTCACAGGGCTGGCCCCAAAGTTCATTCAATATGTTGGCAACCTAGGCAAACCTTAAGCCTTATGTCTCCCCTGGCTGTCAGAGTCTACTGTTTAGCTCTGAATGCCTTGTTCTTTGCTGCCCCCAGAAGCTACCGCCCTAGGTGAAAGTTTAGTTTGTCAAATGGTTGGGCCGACTCTTCTTTTTCAGCAATTTCCTCCTAGACACTATGATAGGACTTCCTGTGGCAAGCCAACATGGCTTTGTGGAGGCTTCTAGCATGGAGGCTTCCGCTTTATCTATGCCATATAAATAGGTCTGTCCCGGATGGGTAGGTTTCAGCTGCTTCTTTTCTGGGCCTCATTGAGTGCTTACCAGTCACAGCTTAATGGCAGAAAGAGAACACCATAGATCCAGTAAAGCCTGTGACAGCACCAAAGTACACAGACACAAATAAGCAGACTATGTGGACCAAATAATTCTTATCTGCCAATACTGTCTATGCTAATAACCTACTAATAGTCTAGGGCCCGATATTCAGAGGTGATGGCAAGCACTGCTGAAATGGCTAGCCGTCGCTGCTGAATGAAAAACCTGGATATCCAAGGCCAGGGCCATATCCAGCCTCTGGCACTGAATATCTGGGTTAGCTGAATAATCCAGAAGCTAACTGGGCAGCAGCAATATTCAGCCACTGTCCGGTTAGTTCCTGCAATGAAAGTTAGGCCAGCCTTTCAGATGCCTAACTTTCACCACTTAGTGATAACTGGGCAGCAGCTCAATATCAGCATTGCTCAGTTATCACCAGTGCCCAGCCCCTGGAATGCCCTGATGCTAGTTAGCTAGCATCGGAGAGTGCAGTGGAGGCACCCGCAGATATTCAATGGTACTATCTGCATTACTGCTGCTCAATATCCCAGTCACCATAATTAACGTGGTTAGCAGGTCTGCTAATCTCATTAAACGCTTTGAACATGCCCCCCCCTAGTATTTTTCTAGAACCAATATGCCTCTTGGTACAATGCTCCAAAAACTCTTGAAAAGAAGTTGCGAGATGCTGATCAGGAATAGAATTGAAAATGTTTAGACAACTTTTAACAAAAATCTACCTTCTAAAAGCTGTTCATTATTTCTAATGAATTCCCATTTCTCTTTAATTGCTTCATCTACTTGTTCTCCATTTACGACCTCTTTTTTTGCCAGTTCTCTCTCTTGTTCCTTGGCCTCAGTCAGAATATTCCTGATGTATCCCAGCTGTTCTGCCTTGAGGCGTTCATTCTATATAAAAATAATAGACGAACAACAAGTTAAGAAATTAATTTAGTGGTCAAATGAATAAAAAAACAAGTACAGACTAAACAAATAAGTATGGGCCCAATATTTTTAAAAAAGCCGAGTTCCTAAATTAAGAGCCTAAATTTATGCCTTATTTTTATCCAAATTTGAGATCCAACATTTTCAGCTGAAAATTCATCTTAATTTAGGAGTTTAAAAGTTATGCTTGCACATTTAGGCCTGCCATTCATTTACCTAGCACCTAGGTGCCGCGGAACACCTCTCAGTTTGGGAGGCCAAGCCATGCCTTGACACCAACCCCAGCACTGCCCTAACCTCTGCCTCCTGGCCCTACGGCCATCCCTTCCTGTTCTGCCCACGAGGATCCCATCTCCCATAGGCAGAAGAGAAGGGAATAGCTGCGATCATGGCAGACTCCTGTCTGCCCGTGGGAGATTGGATCCCCATGGGCAGGAGGGGAAGGCTGCCGTGATTGCAGCAAAGTCTCTTTCTATCTGCCTGTGGGGATCCAATCTACTGAGAACAGACAGAAGGAATCTGTCACAATTGCAGCTCTTCTCTGCAGGCAAAGTTTGGTGGGGCCAGGGCCCATGTGACCAGGGGCGGCCCAAGGGGGATGTGGGGCCATGCGCGGAGACTTGGTGTGGGACCTCATTTGCATAATGGGCCTCATTTGCATGAATATTTGCATAATTTTACCGTACACTAACTTTTAGTAAACATGCCTCTTAATGAGTGTATGGATTCTATAATCCAGTGCCTACCGCCAGGCACATTAGGAACTACTACAAACACTGCCCATTTAGAACCCATAGCAAACCCGCCATATCGTAACAGCACTACCAGGACTCACAAAGCACCATACTCTAACCTATCAAAAGGCTACACTGCAAATATTAAACCAATACATACAGAGAATAACAATACATGACCTACTGGGGAAAGAGAACAAGTGGCCATGTCAAATAGAAACTACATAAACAGAATACCTCAGCTCAGTTACACATGCAGAACATAGACCATCACCAAACAAAGAACAAGGAATCACAATTTAGAAATAGGAAGACAATAATTAAACTGGGAACCCCAAAAGCCAAACTTGCAATGTACAACAACAATGTAGAAATAAAACTATAAATTAATTTCCTCTTGTACTAAACAAAGCACAGATGTTAATGATGCACATTTCCCAGAGCTGGCATATTGCAGTTAATAAATTCAAAATAAAGAGATATTTTTCTACCTTTTGTGCATTTTTTTTCAGTTGCAATTGCTCCAGCCACTTTCTTCTGGTTTCTTTCTGTCTTCTGCTAACTCTCCATCGTCTGCTGTCCATTTGTCCTTTCTTCTCTCTTCTAGTTTTTTTCCATTCTCTCTCTACATCTGCTTTAACATACTAATCTTTCTCCTTTTGCTCTTTCCTCATTCCTATTTCATCCACTCAAATTTTACCCCTCCATCCTCAATCCCCACTTACTCTCCCAATACCAGGCCAATTGCAAATTTTTCTTCCATCCCACACAAAATATTTTCCCCTCTCCATTTCACTCTCCCAGCCCCATCCCCATCCCATTCTAATCCTCCCCCAACATCAGCTCCCTTCTAGTTCCAGCCCTACCCAACATCCGCTCCCTTCTAGTCCCCGCATCAGCCCATTTCCAGTCTTATCCTAGCCCCACATCAGCCCATTTCCATTCCTATCCTAGCCCCACCATTAGCCCATTTCCAGTCCTAGCTCCCCCATCCATTTCCAGTCCTATCCGAGTCCCTCCATCAGCTCATTTCCAATCCCAGCACCCCATCAGCCCATTTCTAGTCATTTCCTAGCCCCACCATCAGCCCATGTCAAATCCTAGCTCCCCTCCACTCAGCCCATTTCCAATCCAAGCCCCCCATGAGCTTACCTCCAGTTCTAGACCTTCCATGAGTCCATTTCAATCCAAGCCCCCACCACAGCCCATATCCAATCTTAGCACCCCCCAACAGCCCATTTCTAGTCCTATCCTAGCCCCTCCATCAGCCCATTTCCTGTCCTAGCTCCCCCCTCTCAGCCCATTTTCAGTCCTAGCTTATCCCCTCACAGCCCATTTCCATTCCAAGCCCCCCTTCCCATCAGCTATTTGCAGTTCAAGCCCCCCTTTCACTCAGCCCATTTCCATTCCAAGCCCCCTTCCCCATCAGCAATTTGCAGTTCAAGCCCCCTTCCACTCAGCCCATTTCCAGTCCTAGCAACCCCCCAGCCCATTACCAGTCCTAGCCCCCCCATAGACCATTACCAGTCCTAACCCCCCCATCACCCCATTTCCAGTCTTAGACCCCCCCATAGCCCATTACCAGTCCTAACCCCCCCATCAGCCCACCTCCAGTCCTAACCCTCCCCATCAGCCCACTTCCAGTCCTAGCCCCCCCTTTAGCCCATTACTAGTCCTAACTCCCCATCAGCCCACTTCCAGTCCTAACCCCCCCCCTCAGCCCATTTCCAGTCCTAGCCCCTCAATGGCCCATTACCAATCCTAACCCCCCATAGCCCACTTCCAGTCCTATCCCCCCCATCAGCCCACTTCCAATCCTAACCCATCACCCCATTTTCCAGTCCTAGCCCCCCCATCAGCCCACTTCCAGTCCTAACCCCCATCACCCCATTTTCAATCTTAGCCCTCCCCACATAGCCCATTACCAGTCCTAACCCCCTCCCCGCCATCAACCCAAGGAAAATTTTAAAAAGAAACAAAGCTGTCTGTTGCCGCTGCCACCATGGCAGCAGCAGAATCAAATGTCCCGTGGCCACCCCCCCCCCCCCCGCCTGCCCAGAAGAACCCTCGTTGCATCACTCCCCTCCGCGCTGGCTTTCAGAGCCGCAAAGAGAGTTTCTCTCTCACAGCTCTGTTAAGCCCGCCGGTGCTGATGGGAAACAGGCAAGTTAGAGACATAAGCACAAAACAGCTATAAATAAGGGAAAATACCTGTTCCTAAAGTGACTGCAATCTGTGTGAAGGGTGCTACTATCAGCAAAAGAAAACCAAAGATTTTAAACAGAGGGCAGTTCATAACGATTGCTGCACTGAAAATGTAGAAGGACACCACCAGCTGTGATGGCGGCTTAAAAATGAAGCTCTATCTAACTAGAGGCTTAAAAGCAGCAAAATAGGAATCCCGATTTCTCCCTCAGGACGATATGAATAGCTGTGGTATGGTGATAGCATTTTGTATCTGGTGTTTGGCAAAGATGATATCTACTCAGAAGAACACAGTAGATCTTCACAAATTCTTCGATCTGGGGAGTCATGCTGCTGCATACGATGAAGCCAATATGGCACTGGTTACTCTGATGCGTGAGAGTAAGAACATGGTAATGGCATGATATGGCAGCTCAGAGATGAAATTTGTAATTCATTTCAAGAGCTAAGATCTGATATATTGGCATGGAAATATAATATAATAATGAACTCAGATGAGGCAAAAGAAGATATGAAAGACCTGGGCAAGAAAGTGGAAGACACAGAGGCTCTTATGGAGTTTCAGAGAGAGGTGACCAATTGGGAACTGATCCATCAACAAATATTAAACATTAGACAACCAGATGATTTGGAAAACTACTCACTGCAGAATAACCTCCAAATAAAAGAGGTTCCTGAACTGGAGAAATTTAATGATTGCATGGATGTGGCAGTAAGAATTTGCAAACTGTGCTAGACTCAGTCAAGCTGGATTGTGCATACAGGGCCCTTGGTTCACCAAGGACAAACTTCCACTAGGATATAGTGCTATGTGGATTATACTGAACCAGATGAGCTGGGAGGACCATAAAATATTGATGTATGCCTATATATCTCCAGTGATGCTACAAAAACAAGGAAGGAATTGAAACTGGCATGGCTAAATTACAGAGTATGAATATCTAGTACCACTGGCTCTTTCCTTTTGACCATGCAAACACCATAGTGTACACTATGGAAGAGGCAAAGCAAGCTTTGGTGGATAGAGGTCTAGGGGTAATCTCAAACCTACAGCAGGAAATTAATAAACCAAAGAAGGATCTGCAGAAATGGAAGAGAGTCTCCAAGGGAGGTCATCATTTTTGAAGGATAAATTATCAGGAAGAAACCAGAGAAGAGTATAGTTGGCAATTCAGGAAGACACCATGGTCTAATCTCCTTTGCAATTTTCTTGCATGTATATGGACTGTTGGACTTGTGATGGGTGTGTGGGATGCAAGGATGTGGGGGGGGGGGGGAGATTGTAGGGCTGATGAAAGTGAAGGAATTATATGAATTACATTTTTGTCCGTATGTGTATATTCAGGGCCAAGGTTGGGAGTGCACTCATTCTAGGATGCAGATGAGGCTACAGAGGAGGGGTATTGGGTTAGAGGGGGTTGGGGTACTATTTGGGCAGGTGGGATGGAGGTTAAGGTGGATGTTGGGGACAGTTTCTCCAAATGGGTTAGTTTTGTGCATACCATAATAGTCATGAACCTCACTCCTAAGCCAGGATATGAGTATGACCTCCGTCTCAAATTTACTGCTAATGCTCGCTTTAGTACTTGCATTGTGCCAAAAAGAGGCTCCTTCTGGAGTTCATAAGATATAACACATATAGGTAATTTTTATTTTATTTACATTTATTAATTTGATATAGCACAAAATCTAGGAAAATCTAAGCGGTTTGCAAAACTAAAACTAATAGGGAGCAACAAATACAGCACCACACAGTAATAACGAGGAAGTTGACTACACAGGGAGACACCATAAGGAGGCCTAGGTTACAATGTATGCCAAAGATGCTCTGAGAGACAGGAAGGGATTGCGGAATGTAATAAATGGAAGAGCAAACTGGTCATATGATCTTTATCTGCAGTTGTTTTTCTGTTTCTTTTATCAATGCTGTTCTTCTCTCATCATAATGGCCAGTCTTCTGGCATTCAGCTTTATATCAATTGGAATGGGGATGTCCCAGGTGATCATAACCACTTCATTTTCTACAGTTTTCTTAGGGTCATGATCCCAATGGGTTTCTGGTACAGCAATGTTGTAAAGGTGGCAAAGTTTCCAGTGGATGAGACATGCCACCTTATTGTACCTTTCTGTATAAAGATTTTCTCCCATCAGTACTTTGCATCCAACTACCAGATGAACAACTACTTCCAGCACTTCCTTATACAGTCTACACATTGGTTTTACTCTATGCTCGTTTTGAACCATCTCATCCGTAATCCATTGTCCTGGGCTGCAAGTATCTATCTCTCATCCTTAGTTTTCAATTCACCTCTCCTTAACCATTCATGTGTGCTGGTTTGATCAACAAATGGCTCTTGGAATAACACTTTTTATTTACCACTGTATTTGTGTATTTGACACTTGTTCCTAGCCTGCTAATCTAATTCTTTGAAGATTTTTTTCTCTTGTTTTGAAAATTATATTTCTTCCTTCACTGTGTGGAGTGGTAGTTTCTCATCCATTCTTTCTACTCAGCATGCCTGTTCAGGTTTGATAATAAAGACATATTCTGGATGTTTAATATCATATGCAAATTTCAATACCTTTTGTATATTGGATCTATTGACGCTGTTAGGTAGGCCTGGAGGCCTATGATGATAGCTCTCTATGTATAATCAATTTCTCCGAGGCCCATTCCTCCTTAGACAAAGGATATTATAATGCCTCTGTATCGTTCCATGGTGCGACCGCACCTTGAATATTGTGTGCAATTCTGGTCGCCGTATCTTATAAAGGATATAGCGTTATTAGAAAAGGTTCAAAGAAGAGCCACCAAAATGGTAAAGGGGATGGAAGGATACCCCTATGAAGAGAGGCTAAAAAGGTTAGGGCTCTTTAACCTGGAAAAGAGACGGCTGAGGGGAGATATGATAGATGTCTATAAATTAATGAACGGAGTGGAACGGGTAAACATAGATCGAATGTTTACGTTATCAGAATATAGAAAGACTAGGGGACATGCAATGAAGCTACAGGGTAAACTATTTAAGACAAATAAGAGAAAATATTTTTTCACTCAACGTGTAATCAAACTCTGGAATTTGTTACTAGAGGATGTAGTAAAGGCTGTTAGTGTAGCTGGGTTTAAGTAAGGTTTGGACAAGTTCCTGGAGGAAAGGTCCATAAACCATTATTAAAAAGGGACCCAGGATATCAATGCTTGACCTAATACAAGCATTGTGGAACCTGTGTCTTTTGGAGAAACTGCCCTTTTATGGGCCTTTTATCATTGTGTGTATTGTTATTCTAGTTAACTTATGTTTTAAAATACTGGCCCTTTGTCTGGTTCTGTTTAATTTTGTCTTCTATTTGTCTGTGCTTTTATACTTTACTTTTCTGTTTCACTTTGGCGTTCTTTTCTTTGTCTTTGCATGGCCAACCTTTTATTGTACACCGCTTTATGTTTCGACGGAAAGCGGTCTATCAAATTTTAATAAAGATAAAGATAAAGATAGGTACGTATGACCTAGATTGGCCACTGTTGGAAACAGGATACTGGGCTTGATGGACCTTAGTCTGACCCAGTATGGCAAATCTTATGTTCTTATGACTTGAGGAATGTACAACAGTCTTGGTATACATTGGTTCTTATTGATTATCTCATGGGCATGAAGATGTTTTTGTGTTCGTTCATCCAGTTTTTCAAGATCTTTAAGAAGCCAGTCTACAATTCCAAAGATATATGACAGTATGGGCGTTATTCTGAGCCACAAATGGTGGAGATGGATGGCCTGACGGGATGTCCATCCCCGCTATCCTTGGCTTCTCCTCCCCCCGAATAACTTCCCCGCCAGTCATGCAGGTAAGTTAGACAGGGGTGGGGAATGGGTGGCCTGGGGGCAGAGAGTGGGCAGGCAGTGGGCGGGCGCCTGCCCTGGATGTACAGTGTCAATTCTAATGTCGGCCGGCGAAATGTCTGGGGAAGTTATTCCACCTCCGAAGTGGAATAACTCCCCTGGAAGATTTTTTTTAAGCCGCTGGGGCGCGGATGGGGCAGGGGGGCAAGGGTTTATTCCCTGCAGCCCGACCCTGGCCTTAGGAGGCTGGATCGGGGGGTCGGGCTGCAGGAATAAAACCTTTAAATGGGCGGCTGGCATCGCTGTTCTTAAATGGAGCCGCTGTGCCATGGCACCGTGGCTTCATTTAAAAGTTAGGCTACTAATGTACGTGCAAACCGGAACTGAATTGCTTTCCCGGCCTGCACATACATGCTTGTTCGCGATTCTGATCTCACGGGGCTAGACATGTGCCGTGGGATCAGAACGGATGCACAGAGGGGATCTACATCTGGGAGAGAATCGGGCCCTATGGGAATTGTCAGCTAATTAATTGCTTGTATCTTATTTCAAGATGTTAAAGCACTTTTCAATAACCATTTTAATTTCCTGCAATATTTTTATGAATGTTTTCTCTCAATTTTGCTTGATTGCTCTTTCTCCCCCAGTTCCTAGATGTTTATATATACTTTCCTGTTCAACTTCCTTGATGTCACAGTCATCAGTCAGTTGAGATGCTTTCCATTTTGCTCAATTTTCCTCTAAGGCTAAAAGTCATCTTGATATCACTGGAGAAGCTTCAAAGCATATGGAGCTCTTGTACTACAGTAGTTGTTGGTCTTTGGAGCTGTAGAGTAATTTACATAAGGAGGTCATTCTGACACGTGAATAGCAAGGCTGTACATCCCAGTGGGATGTGCAGCTCCGCTACTCGCATGGACCTTATGCCATGAGCCAGGCTTCTCGCAAGTACAGGGCCACTGTGCAGGGAGCGTGGGAGGGGGTGGGGCAAGGCAGGAGCTATGTGGCTGGACGTACAGGGCCTATTCAGCTCAGGACCCTGTACGTCCACCAGCTGTCCACTGCATGCATGGTTTATTCCACCCAATGCACCCAATCAACAGCAAACAGGGCTTTCAAGTTCTGTGCGCCCAGATGCTGGAACGCCCTACCACCCACCATCCGGGCAATTCCTGACCTAACCCAGTTTAGGAAGGCACTGAAGCACCATCTCTTCCTCAAGTACTACCTGGAAGCCAGCACACGAACAACCCCCTCCCCATCCTAGTACAGCAACACCAACATGCAGGCAATCCAACCTCAACTCAGTCTACCTCCGATATGACTTAAACATGACGCCTATGTGTAAATAGTTACCCCCTGTTAGCCAAGTTTTTAGTGCCCGTTCTCTGTAAACACAGAGCGGCTTGCCGCCCTGTTGTGAGTTTATGTTCCATGTAAACCGCACTGATGCCGAATAGCGCGGTATATAAGAGACTGTAAATAAATAAATAAATAAATAAAATAAAAATAAATAATAAGCACTGGGCACTGCAGTGATCTCACACCCCAGTCCCCCCAGCCCCAGCATGCTATGGTGGGGGGTGCTCCCAAGAGCTGACCCAGGGCTTTGGGTACCCCTCCAGGAGCTGGGGTGAGGGGGCTCCCCCCTGCACTGAATCGTCTGCTTCTGCTGGACGAGCCAGTGCTATAGTGACAGAATGCCATTGCACCAACACACCAGCGGGAGCGTAGTGCAGGCCGGACGGGCAGATCGGTGGACATCTTCCGTGGCAGCATTGGGGACACGCCGGGCCATCCAAGAGGCCTGAATCTGCCACGGCAGGAACATCTCATTCCTGTGGTGCAGAAACAGCCCTGTCCAGCCCCGACATGCCCCTGTCTGAACTGGGCTCCACGTGTGATGTTATTTCTGGATTGTTGCCATCTTTGGAATATGGATTTAGCGGCAATCCTAAATAGTTAATGGGTACTGAGTGGATTGATGTTAAGAATAATGAACTGTCCATATTTTTACTTCAGATGGACAGTTTGCCATATTTTCATGGTAAACTTGATGTACTCAGTCAATTTAAGGTTTATTTTCTATATTTCTCTGGCAACTTAGCATCCCTCACACTTGGATAATATCAAAAGCTGACTTATAGGCAATCCATCCTACAATGAGATTTCTGTTTTTCTCAGCATTTGCTATGATAGCTTTATTCGTCATTAACTGGTGTTTAGTTCCATAAGCTCCTTTCATTGCCATGTTGTTATTGGAATCAATATATTCATATATTCTGTCAGCATCTATTGCAGTGAACTGCTTGCATATTGTAGGTGGTTAAGTTATCGGCCTGTAATTTTTAGAGTCATTACTTGGAGCTCCCTTTGGAAGGAGAAGTGTTTTTAGCCACTATTTAGCCTGTTATTAGCCACTATGGTGTTAAATCTGGCTGCTTGACCAACCATTTTTTACAATTTACCAGATGGTCTTGGTGGAGTAATGCTAATTGTTTGTGCCAAAAATTGGGTACTTCATCTGGTTCAGGGCTCCTCCAGTTTAGAGCTCTTTAGAGCCTGCTTTCCAACTCTTCAGTTGTAACATTTTGGTGTTTGCCTTTTCCAAATTCTCACATATGCAAGTAGAAATTCCGCTTCTCAGTTTTGCTCTACAGGGTCCTTATATGTCTCTCCAGAATGTTTCTGTTTCAGCTTTCGTCGGCGGTATTATCAACATATTAATGCTCTTCCCCAGTGTCCTTTGGAACTGTTTTGGATTTTCTCTAATTTATTTTGATTTCTGTCTTTTCTGTTTTCTTCATATCTCCACAATTTTGTGCCTCTGTTGTTATTTTTAATTTATTATTGGATCATATGAATTTAAGGTCTTCTTCTGTTAATACATCATGTTTCAATTTGACTTTATGGATATTCCTCATTATCTTTGATGATCTTAATCCTTTTAGATACCCATCTATCAGGAACATCTCTGCACACAATAATTTTATATTCTGTTTGATACGCTTTTTCCAAGAAGAAGTTGTTGTTTTCTTTTTCTTCTGGCCCTGTGTTTTCATTGGCAGAACCCTTTCAGGAATTATTTTTGCTGCACAATATCATATTCTATTTATTTTTGTGATGTCACTAGATGGTCCCTTCGTATAAGTTATGGCCTTATTCATTTTATTTATCATACTCCTAACTTCTGATGTTTAATTCAGCTTAGTTAATCTTTCCATCACCTGAATCCAGCATACTTCTCTCTTTCAATACAGGCCAGGAGCTCAATCATTAATTCCTCCACCTCCAAATCCTTCTCCTACCTTTGTTTCTCCTCTTCAGTTGACTTCTTGGCCTGTTCTTCATTTATTCCACTCTCCTGCATTCCTGGATCTCCTATCTCCATCTGCATCTCCGTTTTCCTTTTAGGGCTTGCTTACAAACCTCCTCTTCCTTACACTTGTTCAACCTCTTTTCTGGTATTCCTTTCCAGTTTCCTTCTCTCTCTTGCTGCTGCAGTTCTTTGCTCCTTTTCAAATCCCCTTCTCCTTCCTGAGTCCCAGCATTTCTTATGGTGCTTCATTCCAGACCTCTTTTCTCTTTCTGCACCATGTTTTCTTCTTTTGGTCCTTTCTAAGGCTCTTCTTTCTCTTTCTGCATATGCTTTTCTTATGGTGCTTCCACTTAGGTCTTCTCTTTCTCTCTTTATTTCTTTTTCTACAGAAGCTCATAATTGTTCTAAGGTGTTAACACTCACAAACTTATTTACTTTGATCTTTAAAATTAGAAATCTTAAATGTGCATCAGCTGCTTTTTGCAGTTTATCAAATGGCAGTATGCCTCTTTTCTTCCAGTTTTTGGCGGACTCTCTTTGTATACCCTCTCTTTTCAATATAGGGCTTGTAGCACACACATAGCACTACACTATCTCCTCTTTATCTGCAGGCGGTCCACTTTCTAACTTCTATGGTTTATTTTCTGCTACAGTGGGTCCATGAACAAATTCATCATGGCCTTTATCTGTGGCAAGACTGCTAGCTTCACCTGCTGTGTCTGCACTATCACTACCACCATTGTTAGCTCTGCTGCATAAGATATCTCTACAATAAGGACTTTAGAAGGTGGCCCTTTGGTGGGTCACTTCAAATACAGCCACTGTTTAATATGTCAAGTCACTCTACAGACTCAGATTTTGGGCAAACTTATGAATTGACACACTTCAGCTTGTGTTATACGGAAAGCATAGTTACTCACCTGTAACAGATGTTCTCCAGGGACAGAAGGAATCAGTCCTCACTTATGGGTGACGTCGGCACCGACAGAGCCTGCGTGGAGCAATTCCTCAGCTTTCAAAGAAAGCCTTTGGGATTGCTGTCATGCATGCGTGGTCCTCTTCCCGCCCAAGGGTGCCATCTTGCTCAGTCAGATCCCTTGGCTCGAGCCCTACCAAGCAGATGGCAAGGGAAGGATAAAAATCCAGTTAACAAATCAGCCGAGGTGGGAGGGTAGTGAGGACTGATTCCTGCTGTCCCTGGAAAAAACCTGTTACAGTTGAGTAACTATGCTTTCTCCAGGAACAAGCAGGAAGTCAGTCTTCACTTATGGGACTCCCCAGCTACAGGCTACCGAACCTGTAACCAAAAATGCCTCCGCGAGATTGTAAGCAGAAGCTGATGCCCGAAGGAGCCCGAGTCCTCAGGTCCCTGGGGCGAAACCCCTGGTAGCCGTCGAGAAGGGTCGGAGGGCAGGAGTTGCTAATACCCTGAACAGATTACGGAGTACAGCCTGGTCAAAGGCGGTGTCCCGACAGGACTCCCTCTCCAGGCAGTAATGGGAAGTGAAGGTATTCGCCGAAGCCCAGGTCGCAGCCCGGCAGATGTCCGTCAGAGGCACTGAGTGCAGTGAAGTCCTCAAGGCCGCCTTAGCTCGGACACCATGAGCGGTGACCCTCCGATCCGGCGGGGCACCTGCCTTCGCCTAAGCAAAGACGATGCAGTCCGCCACCCAAATGGTGAGCATGCTTTTTGTGACTGCCTGCCCCAAGTGATAGGGATTGTAGGACACGAAGAGCTGGCCAGACTTGCAACGAGACTGTGTGCGCTGCAGGTAGAAGGCAAGAGCCCTTTTGCAGTCGAGTGTATGCAAGACCACTGATGCCCAGTTGGCATGGGGTCTCAGGAAGATATGGAAATCTGATACAACCTTCAGCAGGAACTTGGGGTGGGTATGGAGGACCACCCTGTTCCTATAGAACCTGGTGTAAGGGGCATCAGTCATAAGGGCCTGAAGCTCACTGACTTGACGGGCCGAGGTCACCTTCAAGGATAGGTGCCGAAGTGAGCATTTCGCCATCGGTGCGTAAGCTGCATAAGCACTACGTTCAGGTCCCATTCTGCCAGGGGAGGCCAGATGGGAGGTCTAGAAAGCAAGAGACCCCGCATAAAGCAGGAGAACAGAAGCTGCTCGGAGAGAGATTTACCCTAGACGGGGAGGTGATTCGCTGAGCTGGCACTCAGATGCACCCTGACGGAGTTCGACTTCAGAAGCAAAAACAGGAAGCGGCAGATTCAACACCCAATAAATTTATTATAACCAAATAAGTGGCCTAAGCCCAACACAGGCCGTGTTTCGTATACAACTTCCTCAGGGGCTATCAGGACACACTAAAAAATAAATTATAAAACCATATTAGTATGAACAAACAATAAATAAACCAAAAAAGAAGGGTTAAAAAATATAAAAAATTATAGCACGAATATACAATATTCATAAAATAAAGGCGAAATGGACTACATCAAATGACTTGCTGAGAAAACTCATCAATAATAATCAATTAAAATCATAGAAAACCATATATAGTCACTGAAAATAAACCCTAATCTATTCAATAAACTGTACTATGGATCTAATGACATATAAGTCTATACAATAAACTGTTCTATGGATCTGATGACATATAAATATGTATACATACATAAATAGAATAAATAAATAAATTAAAAATGCTAAATGGAATCCAATTAAAAATTAAAAAATTACCAGGCAATTTGTAATCATACAAACATATACAACAGAAAATGTAAAAAATGCCATATACAAACATTTAAAATTGAATCCTCACATATTAAATAAATTATGCTATAAGTCAGTTAACATATAAATATGTATACATACATATACCTTAAGTATATAAATAAAAAATTATCAAATAAATAAATAACTAAAAAAACTGAGAGGAATACAAAAAATAAAATCAAACATTTATATTTGTACATGAATATACCAAAAATGTAAAAAAGTAAAAAACAACTATGTACAATCAAAGATGAGAAGGGATGAGGAGACTAAAGGAGTAGGTCTAATTGAATAACAATAATGTTAATACTAAAAAACTATATGTAAAATTGAACATTACCTGTGGGTGTGATGTGCATAAACTGCACCAGGCTCAAAAAAGACAATGGAGGTCGCAACTAACAGAAAAACTTCTGAAGATTAAAAATAAGAGCGGAAAACTTACGCCAAAATAGACAATAAAAGAATAAAGTCATATACGAATATTGCACTCTACTTTAGAAGAATAATAACAGTAAATGAAAATATTAAATATAAATGAACAATAAATAAAGTATGTAAGAGATAAGAATATACTACTATATACTGGGGAATAGAAGGTGTTGGATACTACCCCCATAAAAATATAAATATATTTCTAATTATAAAAAAATATATATACCCCCATTCAAAATACATAGTCATACACATAAGTCAATGGTAGAATGATAGATCAAATAAAAAATGTATAGGTAATACAAGCCAAAAAGAGAAAAAAAAGAAAAAAAAAAGAGAAAAGAAGAGGAAGACAAAAAAGGGGGGGGGGGAGGGGGAAGGAAAGAAAGGGAGGGGGGAGGAAGAGGAAAGGGAAAAAGAAAGGGGAAAAAGGGGGAAGGGTAAAGAAGGGGGGAGGGAGGGAAAAGGAGAGGGTGGCAGGGAAGGGGAAAGGAAAAACAAAGGGAGGGAGAGGGAGGGAGGGGGAAGGAAAGGGAGAGAACCGGAAAGGAAGGAAGGGGAAGAAGGGAAAGAGGAAAGGAAAAGGAAGGGGAAGGAAGGGGGAGGGGGAAGGGGAAGGAAGGGAAAGGAAAAGGGGAGGGAGGGGACAGGGAAGGGGAGGAGGGGGAAGGGAGGGGAAGGGGAGGAGGGGAGGAGAAAGGAAGGAAAAGGGGGGGAGGGGAGGGAAGGGAAAAGGAGGGAAAGAAGGGAAAAGAAGAACTGTATCCAACAATTTTAAACCCAAACTAACTCCATTGTTGGAGGAACATGTTGTCTCTCTAGAAATCTATATAGGGAAAACCCATAATATTAAGAAATGGGGACACCAGACAGTGATCAAAAAAAGAAGTCCAAATGAACACATCCCGACATTACAATCTCTCTTGCCTTCTCAAAATCCGATGGATACATCGTACCACGTGATCCACTACAGGATTCTGAAACAATGTTCATAGAACCTTAAAAAGAAATGCATAATGGGTTACAATGGGACCAAACAAAAGTGCAGAGAAAATGATATAAACACTGAAACAAAAAGCGAAAACTTCAATCTGCCCAAACCAAAGGAGCATTGTAAAACTCCTACAGGAAGACTGAATCAACTGCACATGTCCGTCTGAAAATGCATTCGAGAAAAACCCAACCAAAAGACTAAAATACATAATGAAATTCAGGAAAAGCCTTATTCTAAAAACAGATCACATTAAAAAGCGAGGGACAGTTAGGAATCAAATAAGAATCAAATGTCACCCAACCCGAGGGGAACACAAATCGTAATGCATTGCCTTGAAAAACTTTCAAATGCAAGAAACCGCCTGTAAAAGACAGGTTAAAAAAGGGGGGGGGAATTAAAACAATAAAAGCCCATAATAATATCAAGGACAAAGCCTACTACATTATATATGTGAAAAACCTAATGAAGGCCAAACAGACAGCACACCCACAAAAAGCCGTTTCAAAGTTACTTAAATAGAAATTACAATGTAACATTCTAATTATATTAGATAAGCGCCCACAATGATATCAAGAGTATAAATACTAAGCCTGCAACAGTGTATATGTGAAAGAAACCTTAAGAATCTTGACCAAACAAACCACATACAGAAGCAGTCTCACGTTTCTCAAAGAGATGAAGAACGCCGGCGCATGCGCATTAAATAGAAAGGCAAACCGGAAGTATAAGAAAAACAAATGTATGAATAATCAAACAAAATATACCATATTATGAAACAAAACACTGAAGAAAAACTTAACACAAGTCATAGGATCCACCAAGGGGGGGGTCAAAGAACTTGAACCGTCATTTAAAAACTGAAATCCTGCCGATGAGATCCAGACCCCGTCGAACGGAAACCAAAAAGTGCTCCACTGTAAAAAAGGGGTTTAAACCATTGACTAAAGCTGCAAGCAACCAAAATAAAAATTATAAAATGAATCTAAAAGACTAAGCTGGGAAAACAGAAGGGGGGGGGGGAGGGGGGAGGTGGGGGGTGGGGGGAGGAGGGGGAAAGGAAAAGGGGGGGAGGGGAGGAGGGGGGGGGAATAGAAGGGGGGGATGGGGGAAGGGGAAGGGGATAGGGAGAGAAAGAAGGAGGAAATAGATGGAAAAGGAAGAGGGGGAGGGGGGGAAAGGGAGGGGAAAGGGAAAAGGGGGGAAAGGGAGAGGGGGAGGGAAAGAGGAAAAAGGGGGGGAAGGGAAAGGAAAGGGGAGGGGGGGAGGAGGGAAGGGGGGAGGGGGGAAAAAGGGAAGGAGGAAAGAGGGAGAAGGGGGGGGAGGGGGGGAGGGGGAGGAAGGGGGAGGGAGGAAAGGGAGAAGGGGAAGGGAAGGGAGGGAAGGGGGGGAGAGAAGGTGTGTGAAGGAACAGAGGAAGAAACTACAGCACAAGAACAGAATGCTAAAAGTAGGAACAAGTATCCTATAAGAACACAGAAAGGTCTTGTTCTAAATTCAGACCCCGAGGAGTTAAAGTATCCATTAAAAAAATATATTTTTGTTCAAGCCTTAATAATGTCTTATCATTATCCCCACCCCTCCAGTTGGGTATCACCTTCTTTATCACAAAAAATCGCAAATCTGATAGGGAATGATTATTCTCAAGCCAATGCTGAACCAATGGTTTATCATCCAACTTCCTTCTAATACTACTCTTGTGTTCAATTATCCTAACACGTATTGTACGTTTAGTTTTACCAATGTATAACATCTTACATGGACAGATGATTACATATATTACGTTTGTAGTAGCACAGTTAGAATGATCATGTATATAATATTTTTTCTGGGTGATAGGATGTGTGAAGAATCTTCGAACCGGAAAAGAGTGTATACATACAGAGCAGTGTCCACAATGATATTGACCTTTATAGCTTGAGGGGGGTTTTCTCTCAGTAAGAGCTGAGGATACAAGAAGATCTCGGAGATTGGCACTTCTTTTATGAGCTACCATTAGTTCCATTTTCTCAAAACCTGGAACAGCTTGTACCAAGTGCCATTCTTTTTTTAGAATATCAATAATCTTATGGGAGATCAACGAATAGTTTAGAGGACAAACCATTTTGTCCTGTGCATTGTCCCTACGACGTAGTCTGAGTAAGTCAGCCCTTGATGAATCCCTCGCTCTGGCATATGCTTTATTGATAGCACAAACGGGATATTTGCGCTCTTGAAATCTCTCTCGTAAAGCTAAAGATTGATCCTCAAAATCTGCATCCGAGGTGCAAATCCTCCTGACCCGTAGAAATTGTCCAACCGGTAAGTTATTTTTGAAAGCGGGATTATGGAAACTTGAATGATGAAGTAGAGTATTACGATCGGTAGGTTTTCTGTAGAGTGTAGTGGTAAATCCTGACCCATCTCTCTTAATCAATAGATCCAAATAGGAAATCTTCGCCACATCATAGGTAACTTGAAAACGTAAATTGCTATCTAGGCTATTAATCCATGCATTAAATTCTGCTAATAACTCAACTGTGCCTTCCCATATAATAAAAATATCATCGATATATCTTATCCACAACCGGACGTTATCCTTATATGAGAAATCTTTCAAAAAAAGTTCTTCGAAGTTATGTACATAAAGGTTCGCAACATCTGGCGCAAAGGAGGACCCCATGGCCACACCCTTAATTTGCTGGTAAACCAACCCTCTAAAACAAAAATAGTTCTTACAAAGAGCAATCTCGGCTAAACCAAACAAGAAAGCGGTCGGGATGCGCTGATGGGACTCTCTAATCAAAAAACACTTTTCAACAATACGCAGGGCTTCTACTTGTGGTACATTGGTGTACAAAGATTCTACATCCAAGGTAACCATAATTGTATCAGGACCCAAGTCATTGAAGGCGGAGAGTATTTCAATTACATGAGCTGAGTCTCTAACATACGAGCTCATTTTTAACACAAAGGGTCGAAGAATGACGTCCAAAAATTTAGAGATGGGTTCTAGCAAGGACCCTATAGCCGAAACTATGGGTCTACCGGGAGGGTTATCTAAAGACTTGTGAATTTTGGGTAATACCAATCTAGTGGGCATGACAGGATTAGTGACTGTGAGGAAATCTCTCTCTTTTCTTGTCAAATGTCCAGTTTCGTAGGCAATCGAAACTAGATTGTCTATACTACTCTTAAGGGCTTCTGTCGGGTCTTCATTGAGTCTAAAATAAAATGCTTTATCATGTAGTTGTCTATCAATTTCTGCGATGTACTTCTCTTTATCAAGAACAACAACAGCACCCCCCTTGTCTGCGGGTTTAATAATAATCTTAGAGTTAGTCTGCAATGATTTTATAGCTTTCTTTTCGTCTAGGGTCAAATTGTTGAAAGGTAGACGAGTATTAATCTTTAAATCATGTATCTGTTTTAAAACAAGTTTTTCAAATGATTCTATTAAGGGATCCGTTTTAGGAGGTGGTACCCAAGTGGAGGCCCTACTAATGATAGACTGATCGGCTACTTGGGTCTTGGAATCTTTAAAAAAATCCCGTATTCTAATTCTACGGAAAAATTTGTACAAATCAATCTCAGTGTTGAAAGGGTCAAAATGATGTACAGGTATAAAAGATAACCCCTTAGCAAGAACCGATACCTCATCAGTAGTCAGATTATAATTTGAAATATTGATGACATTGTCACCTAATACCTCTTCTCGTATGATTCGTCTCTCACCCATCCTCCCCTCCCGCGGCCCCGACCACGTCCTCTGCCCCTCATTGGAAAATGGTTGTATGGTCTCTGGCCGTGATCCGACCAAGAGTTCTGAAAAAACTGGGACTGTTGTTGCTGTTGGCGTGTCCTGGAGGAACTCCGTCCACCCCCCTTCCACAGACTGTCCATACTTAAAAAATTACTTTTCTTTGTGTTTTGCTGTTTATCAAGTGCTTTATTGTCCTTATGTGTATGTGAAGTAGAAGTGGAGGCTTCATTGCATTCAGCAGACTCACTTCTAATCCTTTTTTACAGTGGAGCACTTTTTGGTTTCCGTTCGACGGGGTCTGGATCTCATCGGCAGGATTTCAGTTTTTAAATGACGGTTCAAGTTCTTTGACCCCCCCCCTTGGTGGATCCTATGACTTGTGTTAAGTTTTTCTTCAGTGTTTTGTTTCATAATATGGTATATTTTGTTTGATTATTCATACATTTGTTTTTCTTATACTTCCGATTTGCCTTTCTATTTAATGCGCATGCGCCGGCGTTCTTCATCTCTTTGAGAAACGTGAGACTGCTTCTGTATGTGGTTTGTTTGGTCAAGATTCTTAAGGTTTCTTTCACATATACACTGTTGCAGGCTTAGTATTTATACTCTTGATATCATTGTGGGCGCTTATCTAATATAATTAGAATGTTACATTGTAATTTCTATTTAAGTAACTTTGAAACGGCTTTTTGTGGGTGTGCTGTCTGTTTGGCCTTCATTAGGTTTTTCACATATATAATGTAGTAGGCTTTGTACTTGATATTATTATGGGCTTTTATTGTTTTAATTCCCCCCCTCCCCTTTTTTAACCTGTCTTTTACAGGCGGTTTCTTGCATTTGAAAGTTTTTCAAGGCAATGCATTACGATTTGTGTTCCCCTCGGGTTGGGTGACATTTGATTCTTATTTGATTCCTAACTGTCCCTCGCTTTTTAATGTGATCTGTTTTTAGAATAAGGCTTTTCCTGAATTTCATTATGTATTTTAGTCTTTTGGTTGGGTTTTTTCTCGAATGCATTTTCAGACGGACATGTGCAGTTGATTCAGTCTTCCTGTAGGAGTTTACAATGCTCCTTTGGTTTGGGCAGATTGAAGTTTTCGCTTTTTGTTTCAGTGTTTATATCATTTTCTCTGCACTTTTGTTTGGTCCCATTGTAACCCATTATGCATTTCTTTTTAAGGTTCTATGAACATTGTTTCAGAATCCTGTAGTGGATCACGTGGTACGATGTATCCATCGGATTTTGAGAAGGCAAGAGAGATTGTAATGTCGGGATGTGTTCATTTGGACTTCTTTTTTTGATCACTGTCTGGTGTCCCCATTTCTTAATATTATGGGTTTTCCCTATATAGATTTCTAGAGAGACAACATGTTCCTCCAACATTGGAGTTAGTTTGGGTTTACAATGGTTGGATACAGTTCTTCTTTTCCCTTCTTTCCCTCCTTTTCCCTTCCCTCCCCTCCCCCCCTTTTCCTTCCTTTCTCCTCCCCTCCTCCCCTTCCCCTCCCTTCCCTCTACCTCCCCTCTCCCCTTCTTCCTTTCCTCCCCCTCCCCCCCTCCCCCTCCTCCCCTTCCCTGTCCCCTCCCTCCCCTTTTCCTTTCCCTTCCTTCCCCTTCCCCCTCCCCCTTCCTTCCCCTTCCTTTTCCTTTCCTCTTTCCCTTCTTCCCCTTCCTTCCTTTCCGGTTCTCTCCCTTTCCTTCCCCTCCCTCCCTCTCCCTCCCTTTGTTTTTCCTTTCCCCTTCCCTGCCACCCTCTCCTTTTCCCTCCCTCCCCCCTTCTTTACCCTTCCCCCTTTTTCCCCTTTCTTTTTCCCTTTCCTCTTCCTCCCCCCTCCCTTTCTTTCCTTCCCCCTCTCCCCCCCCCCTTTTTTTGTCTTCCTCTTCTTTTCTCTTTTTTTTCTTTTTTTTCTCTTTTTGGCTTGTATTACCTATACATTTTTTATTTGATCTATCATTCTACCATTGACTTATGTGTATGACTATGTATTTTGAATGGGGGTATATATATTTTTTTATAATTAGAAATATATTTATATTTTTATGGGGGTAGTATCCAACACCTTCTATTCCCCAGTATATAGTAGTATATTCTTATCTCTTACATACTTTATTTATTGTTCATTTATATTTAATATTTTCATTTACTGTTATTATTCTTCTAAAGTAGAGTGCAATATTCGTATATGACTTTATTCTTTTATTGTCTATTTTGGCGTAAGTTTTCCGCTCTTATTTTTAATCTTCAGAAGTTTTTCTGTTAGTTGCGACCTCCATTGTCTTTTTTGAGCCTGGTGCAGTTTATGCACATCACACCCACAGGTAATGTTCAATTTTACATATAGTTTTTTAGTATTAACATTATTGTTATTCAATTAGACCTACTCCTTTAGTCTCCTCATCCCTTCTCATCTTTGATTGTACATAGTTGTTTTTTACTTTTTTACATTTTTGGTATATTCATGTACAAATATAAATGTTTGATTTTATTTTTTGTATTCCTCTCAGTTTTTTTAGTTATTTATTTATTTGATAATTTTTTATTTATATACTTAAGGTATATGTATGTATACATATTTATATGTTAACTGACTTATAGCATAATTTATTTAATATGTGAGGATTCAATTTTAAATGTTTGTATATGGCATTTTTTACATTTTCTGTTGTATATGTTTGTATGATTACAAATTGCCTGGTAATTTTTTAATTTTTAATTGGATTCCATTTAGCATTTTTAATTTATTTATTTATTCTATTTATGTATGTATACATATTTATATGTCATCAGATCCATAGAACAGTTTATTGTATAGACTTATATGTCATTAGATCCATAGTACAGTTTATTGAATAGATTAGGGTTTATTTTCAGTGACTATATATGGTTTTCTATGATTTTAATTGATTATTATTGATGAGTTTTCTCAGCAAGTCATTTGATGTAGTCCATTTCGCCTTTATTTTATGAATATTGTATATTCGTGCTATAATTTTTTATTTTTTATATTTTTTAACCCTTCTTTTTTGGTTTATTTATTGTTTGTTCATACTAATATGGTTTTATAATTTATTTTTTAGTGTGTCCTGATAGCCCCTGAGGAAGTTGTATACGAAACACGGCCTGTGTTGGGCTTAGGCCACTTATTTGGTTATAATAAATTTATTGGGTGTTGAATCTGCCGCTTCCTGTTTTTGCTTCTGCTCGTTTGAGTGGCTAGCGCTGTTTCTTTGTGGACCCCGGAGTTCGACTTCAGCCCTTCCTTCAAGAGGTGAAGGAGGTAGTGGAGGACCCAGCGGGTAGGACAAGAAAACGGGTCGAGCCCGTAGCACCAGATTGAGAAGCGCCGCCACTTTAAGACATATGTCCATCTCGTCAAGTCCTTCCTCGATGCGAGGAGGACCTCCTTGACCTCCTCTGGAAGATACAGCGGGGCTAGGGATACCCGTTCAGCTGCCAGGCTGTGAGGGACAACGAGGCCAGGTTGGGGTGGTGTACCCGACCCTCCTCATCCATTAACAGACCAGAGAGCCACAGCAGGAGCAGGAACCACGACTGTCGGGGCCACGAAACAGCGATGAGAATCACTGACGCTTGATCCCGCTGAACCTTGTGGAGGGTCCTCACGATGAGAGGAGTGGGAGGGAACGCGTAGAGAAGACTGGAGGTCCAACTCAAGAGGAACGCATCTGGGACCTCCCTGCTCAGGTGTGGAATCGGGCCGTAGAAGCGGGGAAGCTGTGTTCATCGGACTGGCAAACAAGTCTACAGTTGGGGTCCCCCACCGACAGACTAAGAGGCCGGCCACCTCTAGGTCCAGCTACCACTCATGAGGGTGGAGGATCCTTCTGAGCCTGTCCGCGAGGACGTTCTCGTGGTCCGGAAGGTAGACCGCCCGTGGGGTCATCCCCCGATGGAAGGCAAAGGAGCAGAGGAGGACTGCCTCCCAGCACAGGAGGCGGGAGCCTGTGCCCCCCTCCTTGTTGATGTAAAACATTGCTACTCGGTTGTCGGTCTATACCAGTACCGACTTCCCTTCTAGATAGTCCTCGAAGGCCTTCAGGGACCATTGGACCGCCCGAAGTTCGAGCGAGTTTATTTGCTGTTGGGACTCTTCGGGTGACCAGTGCCCCTGAGTGCACAGTACACCGCAGTGGGCTCCGCACCCCAGCAGGGAAGCATCTGTCGTCAGGACGAGCTCGTGCTGAGGGGTTTGGAAGGGCAGCCCCCAGAGGAGGTTGCAGAGGACTTGCCACCAGTCCAGAGACCTGCGAAGGCTGTGAAAGACCTGAATGGGGTCTCTGAGGTGACCTGAGGCCGGGCTCCACTGAACAATGTGGCACTATTGGGTGGTCCGCATGTGCATGCGGGCATAGGGGGTAACATGGACGGTAGAGGCCATGTGCCCCAAAAGATGCAGCATAGTGTGCGCCATGATCCGAGTGCTGCTCTGAACCTGAGCTGCCAGGGCTCGGAGGTGGGCCGCCTGGTCCACCGGCAGGAAGGCGGTCGCTCGCTGGGTGTCGAGATGAGTGCCGATGAACTCCAAGGCCTGTATCGGCTCGAGGTGGGACTTGGAGTAATTGACCAGGAACCCCAGGCCTTCAAGGAGGAGAATTGTGTGGGGATCCGCTGATCAGGCTTCTCCGGCCGAGGAACATAAGAACATAAGATATGCCATACTGGGTCAGACCAAGGTCCATCAAGCCCAGTATCCTGTTTCCAACAGTGGCCAATCTAGGTCATACGTACCTAGCAGTTTCCCCAAAAGACACAGGTTCCACAATGCTTGTACTGGGTCAAGCATTGATATCCTGGGTCCCTTCTTAATAATGGTTTATGGACCTTTCCTCCAGGAACTTGTCCAAACCATTTTTAAACCCAGCTACACTAACAGTCTTTACTACATCCTCCGGTAACAAATTCCAGAGTTTGATTACACGTTGAGTGAAAAAATATTTTCTTTTATAAGTCTTAAATAGTTTACCTTGTAGCTTCATTGCATGTCCCCTAGTCTCTCTATATTCTGATAACGTAAACAATCGATCTATGTTTACCTGTTCCACTCCGTTCATTAATTTATAGACTTCTATCATATCTCCCCTCAGCCGTCTCTTTTCCAGGTTAAAGAGCCCTAACCTTTTTAGCCTTTCTTCATAGAAGTATCCTTCCATCCCCTTTACCATTTTGGTAGCTCTTCTCTGAACCTTTTCTAATATCGCTATATCCTTTTTAAGATACGGTGACCAGAATTGCACACAATATTCAAGGTGTGGTCTCACCATGGAATGATATGGAGGCATTATAATATTTGTTTTATTTTCCATTCCTTTCCTTATAATACCTAGCATTCTATTTGCTCTCTTGGCCGCCGCTGCACACTGGGCGGAGGGCTTTAACATGTTATCCACAATGACGCCTAAATCTTTTTCCTGGGTGATGGTTCCTAATGTGGAACCTTGCATCGTATAACCATAGTTTGGGTTGTTCTTCCCTAGGTGCATAACTTTGCACTTGTCCACATTAAATTTCATCTGACATTTTGATGCCCAGTCTTCCAATTTATCAAGATGCTCTTGCAATTTTCCACAATCCTCTTGTGTTTTAAAAACTTTAAATAGTTTTGTGTCATCTGCAAATTTGATAACCTCACTTGTTATTACACTTTCCAGGTCATTTATGAATATGTCATAGTAACATAGTAACATAGTAGTTGACGGCAGATAAAGACCAGCATGGTCCATCCAGTCTGCCCAGCGAGATGGCAAGAGTAGGTGCACCTGTCGCTCCGCGCAGGCCACCCCTCTCCATATCCTTGTTCAGGGGTAAACCCACCACTCCATATAGGACACCCCTATTTGTTGAGACGTTATATGGTTCGGAAGTTAGATGGTACCGTTTATTTTGTTTTTTTTCCTATTTCTGTAAAGGGATCCTCTGTGTTTGTCCCATGCCTTTTTGAATTCCGTCACCGTGTTCGTCCCTACCACTTCCATTGGGAGGGCATTCCAAGCATCCACCACCCTTTCAGTGAAAAAATATTTCCTGACATTGCCTTTCAATTTACTCCCTTGCAGTTTCATGTTATGCCCTCTAGTTTTACAGGTTCCCCGTCTTTGGAAGAGGTTTGTTTGTTCATCATTTCTCTTTAAGTATTTAAAGGTCTGAATCATATCTCCCCTGTGCCTCCTTTCCTCCAAGGTATACATATTTAGGTCTTCAAGTCTCTTCTCATAAGGCTTCTGACGCAGGCTCAAAATCATTTTGGTCGCCTTCCTCTGAACAGTCTCCAGTCTTTTTACATCCTTTGCAAGATATGGTCTCCAAAACTGAACGCAGTATTCCAAGTGAGGCCTCACCAGTGACCTATACAGTGGCTTAAGTACCTCTTCTTTTCTGCTGGTAATCCCTCTTTGTATGCAGCCCAACATTCCTCCTGGCTTTTGCCACCGCCTTGTCGCACTGTTTTGCCACCTTGAGATCAGCAGAGATAATCACACCAAGGTCTTTTTCCTGAACTGTGCATACCAACCTTTCTCCCCCTATCTTGTACATTTCTCTTGGATTTCTGCTACCCAAGTGCATGACACTGCACTTTTTGGCATTAAATTGTAGTTGCCAAGCTTTAGACCAGTCTTCCAGCTTTTGTAGATCTTTCTTCATGTTAACCACTCCCTCAGGGGAGTCCACTCTGTTGCAAATTTTTGTGTCGTCTGCAAAAAGACAGACTTTTCCATTCAGTCCTTCAGCAATATCACTCACAAATACATTGAACAGTGCCGGGCCCAGGACCGAACCCTGGGGCACCCCGCTAATCACCTTCCTCTCATCCGAGTGAGCTCCATGTACAATCACCTTCTGTCGTCTGTCAGTCAGCCAATTTCTAATCCAGTTTACCATCTTGGGACCCATCCCCAAGCTACTGAGTTTGTTGATAAGCCTCCTATGAGGAACCGTATCAAAGGCTTTGCTGAAATCCAGGTAGATGACATCCATTGCATGCCCCTGATCTAGTTCCCTCGTCACGCAGTCAAAGAACTCGATCAGATTTGTCTGGCAAGATCGTCCTTCGGTAAAACCATGTTGCCTCGGGTCTTGCAAGCTGTTGGTTTTCAGAAAGTTCACTATTCGCTCTTTCAGGAGCGCCTCCATTACTTTTCCTGCCACCGAGGTAAGACTCACGGGTCTGTAGTTTGACACTTCTTCCCTGTCACCACTTTTGTGTAGAGGTACGACATCAGCCATTCTCCAGTCCTGAGGAACCTCTCCTGTTTCCAAGGATCTGTTGAAGACATCCTTTAACGGTCCTGCAAGAACCTCTCTGAGCTCTTTCAGTATCCTGGGATGTATCCCATCCGGTCCCATGGCTTTGTCCACTTTCAGTTTAGCAAGTTGTTCTAACACCTCTTCTGCTGTGAATGGTGTGGTATCTACTTCATTCCCATTTTTATATTTGGGAGTCACAGCTGGTCCATCCCCAGGATCTTCTTTAGTAAACACAGAGCAGAAGTAATTGTTTAGCAATTCTGCTTTTTCAGTGTCACTTTCCACGAGTCCTTTCCCAGCACTTCTGAGTCCTGCAATTCCAACTCTGATCTTTTTCCTTTCCCGAATATACCTGAAGAAATTTTTGTTGCCACCCTTAACATCTTTAGCCATCTTTTCCTCTGCCTTTGATTTTGCTATCCTTATTTCTCGTTTTGTCTCTTTGAGTTTGATCCTGTATTCATTTCTGTGTTCTTCGGTCTGCAAGCTTTTGAATTTTGCAAAAGTTGTGTTTTTTGCCTTTATATGAGCAGCCACCTCTTTGGAAAACCAAATAGGTTTCCTTCTCCTCTTGCTTTTATTTACTTTTCTTACATATTTATCTGTTGCTTCTTTCAATGCCTCCTTTAGTTTAGCCCATTGCAATTCCACTTCCTTTATCTCTTCCCACCCCGTCATCTCCTCCTTTACATACTCTGCCATTTGATTGAAGTTAGTGTATTTGAAGTTTAGGACTCTGAGCTTGCTATGATTGGCCTGTGCCATGGCTTTTATTTCAAACCACACCGTGTGATGGTCGCTGTTGATCACAGGGGCACTCACGCAGACATTTGACACACTATCACCGTTGGTGAGCACTACATCCAGCGTTGAGCTTTCCCTGGTTGGTTCCATCACCATTTGTCTAAATAATGCATCTTGGAGAGCATCCACAATTCTTTTGCTTCTTTCCAGATGTGCAGAAGGAGTAATCCAATCCACATCAGGTAGATTAAAGTCACCCAATATGATTGCTTCCCCCTTTGATGCTATCTTGGCAATATCTCTAATCAATTCAATGTCTCTCTCTTCAATTTGAGTCGGAGGTCTATAGACTACAGCAATATGGATGACAGTGCCATCTCCTCTCTCCAACACAATCCAGAGCGCTTCTTCTTTTCCCCATGTCCCCTGCATTTCAGTAGCTTTAATATTGCTTTTGACATACAAGGCTACTCCTCCTCCTTTTCCATTTTCTCAGTCCCTCCTGAATAGATTATAGCCAGCTATGGCTATATCCCAATCATGTGATTCATTAAACCATGTTTCTGTAATGGCCACAATGTCCAAGTCTGTTTCCACCGTTAGGGCTTCCAGGTCTGGAATTTTGTTGGCTAAGCTTCGAGCATTTGTGCTCATTGCTTTCCAGCACTTTCCTGGCTTGTGTGTATTTTGCATTGATTTTGTTCTGCCCACTTCCTCCCACATGTTTTTGATGTGTGGTTTAAAAGTGTGGCTGTTTCTGATGTTGTTCTGCTTTTGTTGGGGGTGGCATGTCAAAAAGCAGCGGACCCAGCACAGATCCCTGGGGTACACTACTATTCACCTTTCTCCATTGGGAAAATTGGCCATTTAGCCCTACCCTCTGCTTTCTATCTTTTAACCAGTTCCTGATCCACAGTAGTACACTGCCTCCTATCCCATGACTCTTTAGTTTTGCCAAAAGTCTCTGATGAGGGACCTTGTCAAAGGCTTTCTGAAAGTCCAGATACACTATAACAACCGACTCACCTTTGTCCACCTGTTTATTCACACCTTCAAAAAAACATAACAGATTAGTAAGACAAGATCGTCCCTGTCTAAAGCCATGTTGGCTGTCTCCCATTAGGCCATGACTATCTACATGCTGAGTAATTTTATTCTTTATGACGGTTTCTACCATTTTTCCCGGTACTGACGTCAGGCTCACCGGTCTGTAGTTTCCCGGATCACCCCTGGAACCCTTTTTAAAAATTGGTGCTACAAAGGCGATCCTCCAATCTTCATGTATTAGATATGATTTTAATGATAGTTCACAGATTACTAATAGCAGGTCTGCAAATCTCATATTTCAGTTCTTTCAACACCTTTGGATGTATACCATCCAGCCCAGGTGATTTGCTACTCTTCAGTTTATCTAATAGTTGTAATACATCTTCCCAATGTATCGAAATTTCCTTCAATTCTTCCGCACCTTTAAATACCACTTCAGTCATGGGTAACATACCTATATCTTCCTCAGTAAAGACTGAAGCAAAGAATTCATTCAGTCTCTCCGCTATCACCTTGTCGCCTCTTAGTGCCCCTTTAACCCCTCTATCATCTAATGGACCAACTGACTCTCTCACAGGTTTTTTGCTACGAATGTACTTGAAAAAGTCTTTATTTCGCGTTTTTGCTTCTGCAGCAAGCTTCTTCTCAAATTCTCCCTTTGCCTGCCTTATCAATGCCTTGCATTTGACTTTCCAGTACTTGTACTGTTTCCAGGTTTTGTCGTTTGGCTCTTTTTTCCATTTCCTGAAAGATGCTTTTTTTGGCAACAGCCTCTCTGACCTCCCCTTTAAACCATGCTGGCAGTTTTTTGGACTTCCTTCCACTTTTCTTAAAGCGTGGAATACAGCTGGTCTGGGCTTCCAAGATAGTATTTTTCAACAACACCCAAGCTTGATGTAAGTCTTGTCATATGGGAGCCCGGGTGAGAATGTTCACAGTCTTGGCAAAGGCATATATTAATATGACTTGCAAGGGATTGTGGGAAATGTAGTCCATTCATACCAGACACAGTCGTTCACAATAATTAGTTGTGCTTGCTCGAGTGTAAAGCCAATAAGATATTTATTTATGGGGTTATTTCTCCCAACACAGATATGCTTGGTAGCACATAAAACAGGATACTTGCTTTCAGTGTTATACTTAGAAAAACAAAATCAGGAAAACAGCTGAACTTGTTAGGCAATCAAAGTAAAGAATAAAGACCTAGTTGGTAACAAACTGGTCTTTTCTGTAGGCTCTAGCTAATATTTTCTTAGCAGTGCTTCAATCCACAAACAAAACCCACAAAGTAGGGAAAAACTGTTCTTTTCAGGTTAACTTTTTATATCTTCACACATAGACTCAGAAGTGATTCCCTCAGAGCTCACAGGCAATTAGGTAAGGCTCAATTGCTAGCAGTTACCCAGCTGAAACCCCTTAGCTGGCTTAATTTCTACTGCGTGGCTCAAATCCTACTCAGAAGCTTTCCTGAGTAGATTAAAGAACAAGTTTGTATTTCTTTGTGATGGTTGTTGTATTTTTGTAACAGCAAATTACCAGAGGAGTTTAGACAGAGAGTAACCCATGTATTCACAGCCTGCATCTACAACCTCTCCCCCTTCTTCAAACAATCATGGGTTCAATATCATGGATTGGCACAGAGGAATTTCTCAATGGAGCACTCTCAGGAGAATACTTGTTTCCCTGCTGTCTTTCAAGGGTATAGCTAGGGCATAGATCAGTGTTCATACCTGAGCTTCCATTGCTGTTAGAGTTCCTCTCTAAATAGCCTGGCCAGTATGTAGTCCAGTTCTTATGTCCAGCCTTCCAATCCAGATCCCTGGACACTGGATCTCTCTTCACATACCTTCTGGCACGGGTCTTAGGGTCCCTTCCAAGTGCAGCCGTCTCCCTCACAGGTACCGTCGGGAGATTCCTAGCTCTGCAGCTCCATTCCTCTGGCTTTCCCCAGTCCAATGGTGTATGCTTGCCTATGGAATGCCTCCCAGTATACGTACTGCTATGGACTCCTTTAGACCTCCCAAATGCTTTCCTCTTCTTTCTTCCAAAGGGTTTCTTGCTCTTTCTGTCCGTCCACTTTGGCTTCTGCTTCTGATGATCCTCCAGATGATGAAGATGTCCAAGCAACTGAGGATATCCAAGATGATTCTCTGTAGAATAAACTCTACCTTTATTCTGCTTAGATGAGTGCTCCACCCTAGCACAGCGCAGCTGTGCTGAATCAGGCCCTGCCCATTGAGATGAGTGCTTGGGGATTACCTCATAGCCCTCCTGATTGAACACACGTTTCCCCACTTCAGCTCCTCTAATGGCTGTTGGAAACCAGGTGCATTCTGGGGCTGGTAGTCTTTTATGGAAAAATTCTGTTTTCTTATTTCTACCAGAACTGACAGGTTGCTTGTTCAGAGTCACTTCACCTTTTCTATAGCTCCTTCCTGAGCTATGATAAGCTTCCTTATCACAGTCTTTAACCTTTGCAACTGCTCCTTTTAGTTTTTTCTTAGCTGTTTTCCTTATTTTATCATAGTCTCCCTTTTGAAAGTTAAAAGGTAGTACTGTGGATTTCCTTACTATCCCTCCTCCACTAATTAAATCAAAGGTGATCGTGCTATGATCACTATTGCCAAGTGGCCCTAACACCCTTATCTCTTGCACTAGATGTGGTGTTCCATTAAGGACTAGGTCTAATATGGCTTCCCCTCTGGTTGGTTCATAAACCAGCTGCTCCAAGAAGCAGTCATTTATTTCAACTAGAAACTTTATCTCCCTAGCATGTCCTGCCGTGACACTGACCCAGCCGATACCGGGGTAATTGAAATCACCCATTATTATTACTGCGCTGTAACCTTTGTTAGCTTCCTTGATTTCTTTGAGCATTTCATCATCCATTTGTTCATTCTGGCCAGGCGGTCGATAGTACACCCCCACTGCCATCACCTTCCCCTTTTAACATGGAATTTCAATCCATAGAGATTCTACAGCAAATTTTGTTTCCTGCAAAACTTTAATCCTTTCTGACTCAATGCCCTCTCTAACATAGAGCGCAACCCCTCCACCAATTTGATCAGCTCTATCATTACGATATAGTTTGTACCCAGGTATCACAGTGTCCCACTGGTTGTCCTCCTTCCACCATGTCTCTGATATTCCAATCATATCTAACCTCTCATTTAGTGCTATATATTCTAACTCTCCCATCTTATTTTTTAGACTTCTAGCATTTGCATACAAGTATTTTAGAGACTGTATTTTATTCATATTAATTTGGCTATTGGTAGACATGGGTAATTTGGAATCTTTAAGCTCTATCTCCTCCATACTCGAGGGCATTTGGGCTACTTTACTCTTTTTTGGAACCTCTCTGCTTTTGGTAGTATCCTTCAAGGATACATTCTTCCGAACCATCCGCTCTTGGGCGACAGTCGGCTTTCCCCTATTATCTAGTTTAAAAGCTGCTCTATCTCCTTTTTAAAGGTTAATGCCAGCAGCCTAGTTCCATCCCAGTTAAGGTGAAGCCCATCCCTTCGGAAGAGCCCCTCCTTTCCCCAGAATGTTCCCCAGTTCCTAACAAATCCAAAACCCTCATCTCTGCACCACTGTCTCATCCACGTATTGAGACTCCGGAGCTCTGCCTGCCTTTTGGGTCCTGCGTGTGGAATGTGAAGCATTTCGGAGAACGCTACCCTGGAAGTTCTGGATTTCAACTTCCTACCTAAAAGCCTAAATTTAGCCTCCAGAACCTCCCTACCAGATTTTCCTATGTCATTGTTACCGACATGTACCAAGACAGCAGACTCCTCCCCAGCACTATCTAAGACCTTATCTAGGTGGCGATTGAGGTCCGCTACCTTCGCACCAGGCAGGCATGTTACCAGGCGATCCTCACGTCCACCAGCCACCCAGCTATCTACAGGCCTAATGATCGAATCACCAACTATAACGGTTGTCCTAACCCTTCTCTCATGGGCACATGGCCCTGGAGAAACTTCCTCGGTGCGAGAGGGTTTTACATCACCTGGAGGACAGGTCCTATTTACAGGATCACTTCCTGCCACACCAGGGTGATGCTCTCCTATCACGTGACCTCTCTCCTCCATGGCAACAGGGATGCTGCCAGACTGGAGGTGGGACTTCAGGACTAAATCCCTGTAGGTCTCGTCTATGTAGCTCTCTGTCTTTCTTATGCTTTCCAAGTTGGCTACTCTAGCCTCTAGATAATGGACTTGTTCCCTGAGAGCAAAGAGCTCCTTGCACCTAGTGCATACGTAAGACCTCTCACCAACTGGGAGAAAATCATACATGTGACACTCAGTGCAAAAGACTGGAAAGCCCCCATCTCGCTGCTGGACTGCTGTCTGCATCTTAGTTTTAAGTTTGTGTTTAGATCTTTAAGATCTTTACTTACTAAGGGTTGCTATGGATATTTATACTAACAAAACTGTACCTAATACGTTTAATATACTTTGTTCGCCTGAAGCTTAATTAATCTCAGGTCCTTAGTGTATGACTGGTTTGGGTAACAAGCTTCACCTGAGAGCACCTCCTGTCTTTTAAGATGTGTAAGTCCCTATAAAGCTACGATTATCCCAGGGGTGGGTGGGTGTTGGGGAGGGAGGGAGGGAAATAACATTTATTAAAAGAGGGCTGCTACACAGTACCCTGTCTTGTGCTGCTGAGGTAAGCTATATTCTGATTTGATTTAAATTATAGCTCTTTGCTGCTGCTAGGCTCTAACTTATTATGAAATTTAAACTACAAGCTCTCTGCTGGGTTCTAAATTTAACCAGAATGCTCTCTTCTTTTTTTTAAATTTAAACTAAAAGTACTTCGCTGATGCTAGGCCCTGAGTGACTATTAAATTTAAACTACAAGCTCTCTGCTGGATCCAAATTTAACCAGACAGCTCTCTTCTGTGTTTTAAATTTAAACTAAAAGTACTTTGCTGATACTAGGCCCCGAGTGACTATTAAATTTAAACTACAAGCTCTCTGCTGGGTATGAAATGTAACCAGAAAGATCTCTTCTGTGTTTTAAATTTAAACTGCTGCTACTAGGCCCTGACTGATTTATCAAAAATAGTGGGTTCACAGACTAATTAGCTTTAATACAAAGAATTCCTTTCAGAAAATTCCCAGAAGTATATACTCACAATTGCAGATCTCTCTCCAGAAGTAACAGTCCCCTTTTCTAGTCCTTCAAGAGGACCCTGTGATGAGCCTGTCATCGAGATAAGGGAAGACTGGCGACTCCCTGTCACCTGAGGGAGGCAGCGGCCGCGGAGAGACGCTTCATGAAGACCCATAGGACAGACGCAAGTCCGAAGGGGAGCACCCCATATTGGTAATGTTCCCCTTGCACCCTGAAGCGCAGGTATTGTCTGTGCTGGGGGTGAATCAAGATGTGGGCATAAGCGTCCCTGAGATTCAAGGAGCACAGCCAATCGCCCTGCTGGAGGAAGGGCAGCAGGACGCCAAGCGAAAGCATTTTCAACTTCTCCTGCACCAAGAACTTGTTTAACTTTCTGAGGTCAAAGATAGGCCGTAGACCTCTCGTCTTTTTCAGGACAAGGAAGTACCGGGAATAGAATCCCCGAAACCTGAAGATGCATTGGTACCCTCTCGACCCCACTGGGCGAGGAGGATGTCCAGCTCCCGCTGCAGATATATCTGGTGTGCAGGGAGTCAAGAAGGTTCCGCTGGGGAGAAGGAAGAGGGAAGCCTGTCCAGGTGAAGACAGAACCCATGTCGGACCACTTGGAGGACCCAGGTGTCTGACGTGATGGACACCCACTGAGGGGCAAAGAGGGACAGGCATCCCCTCACCAGCTGTGAAGCTGCTGGGGGGGCGAAAGGCTATGCTGCTGGTGTCAAAAACCCTGAGTGGGTTGAGGTGGCGCTGGAGTTTGCACCTTGGGCCCTTTCGGCTTATGGTGGGCATGGGGTGTCTTCCCCTGTGACGCTGTGGTTGGAGTGGGAGTGGCTGGGTAGGGTGCTTAACCCCAGTAGGGCAGGCCTTTCCTCGGGAAGAACAGCTTCTTAGTCTGTGGTTTCTTCTGCGGAAGGGAGGTGGTCTTGTGCAAGAGACAGGTTCGAGTTATGAACTCCGTCTCTATCTCAGCGGCCTTGTCCTCCATGGGCTTACCAAAAAGTTGTTCGCCGAGGCAGGGGACATCCAGGAGCTTCTCCTGGACCCACTGCTCCAAGTCCAAGGATTGGAGCCTTGCCTGGCACTGAGCCCCGATGCCTGCAGCCGCCAAACGGGCTGAGGATTCAAATCCATCGTATGAGGCGCGGGAGGTGTACTTGGATCACTCCGCGGCTGACCTGAGGAGAGGGGGTTCTCGCCGGGATGGCCCTCAGGAGACCGGGCACCATTGCTGGAGGCCTCTCTATCTGTATGAGGTACCTTTCAAGGCCGCTCCTTGTCCGACTCTCGGGAACACCATGGGGGGCTGAGCGCAGGAGTGCCCACGCTTGTCTGGGGCCCCCGACAGTGACTTCGAGGTCTTCTTTTTCTTACGCCACTCCCCCTCAGGGGATCCCTGGTCAAAATGCCGCCTTGAGTGCGGGACCGAGGTAGCGGATCCCACCTGCGGAGAGACGACTGGGGGCACCACTGGGGATTCCGTGGCGGCCTTACGGAAAATGTCATCGGACTTCTGCTTACGACTCAGCAGGGCCTTGGTGGACATTTTCTTACAAAGCGAGAAGAGCTCCGGATCATGGTCGACCCCAAGATACCGCAGACAGCAGTCATGGGTTTTCGTAAGCGACATGTTTTTGGAGCACCTGTCGCACTTTTTGAAACTGGTGGCCATCGGGGCAAAAAGGGCCCCTGTAAAGTCGAAGACCCACGTGGCCAGCAGTTGGGAGAAAAAAGGGCGCGAAGCCCACAAAGGGAAAAATAGCACAAAAAAAAAAGTCTCCTTGCTCAAAGAAAAGAAAGAGCAGGGGGAGGACAGGTAAAGGACCGGTGCAACTGGAAAAATAGCAGGCCAGAGGCCGAAAAAAGAGACGCTTTTCTGAGGGACAAGGACGTACATCCGAAGGGCTCCGTGGAAAAAGGGAGACTGAGCAAGATGGCACCCTTGGGCGGGAAGAGGACCACACATACACGGCAGCAATCCCAAAGGCTTTCTTTGAAAGCTGGGGAATTGCTCCGCGTGGGCTCCGTCGGTGCCAACGTCACCCATAAGTGAGGACTGACTTCCTGCTTGTTCCTGGAGAATAAATAGTATATGTAAATAATATGCCATGTGATCATGTGTACATCAGGAAGACAACCAGGCAATAGAGAATTAGGATGTCAGAACACAAACACAACATCTTGAGAAAGAAAACTGAAGCGTCAATAATATCTCATTGCATAGAAGTGGGTCACTCATTTGAATCTTTAAAGTGCTGTGGCTTGGAAGTAATCAAAAAAGTTAGAAAAGGAAGTAATAGAGCCAGGATTCTTCTTCAGTTGGAACAAAGGTGGATTTTTAAATTGAATTCTTTAGAAACATCGGGTCTGAATCAACAGATTGTATGGAATGTCTTTTTCTGAAGTGAAACTAATTTGTTAAATAAAGGGAACAAAATCAGGGAGAATGCATTAAGATCTGTCAACTATTAACATTGTTAATTGAGCAAATGTGTGGTCTTGACTGAATAAGTTTCATGAAGAGACGCTAATATATAAAAAATAGAACCGCCATGTCTGTGCAGCAAAAAGCATTGAGTACAGAGCTGAAATGGAAACCACAGAAAAGTGAGTGAATATTTATACTATAAGAATTTGGATATTAGATGGTGATTCTGAAAAATCTTTGGACGACATAATACCTCCTGAAGCAGCCAGTTAGCCAAATGAGAGACCCTGTGTTGGGTTGTTTACAACCTGATAGTCTGGTGTGAAGACAATGGTGTTAGAGAAGTAGTGAATAGTTGCACATTACTCAGTCAAAGAAGCAATGTTGGTTAAGTATTCAACAACCTAATGCTGTAGCAACTGTTGACTTATCATAGACAGTAGAAATAGTAGTAGAGTGCTGAAAAGAGATTGAGAAAGGGCCAGAAAGATATATGAATAGTTGACTGTTACCACTTCTGCTCTAGATATCCATTTTCAATGTGGATAGTTGATACGGATACCACTGATTGCAAAACAAAGAATAAGCTCTTGTTCCATTCTACAGACATTATTTTATAATTTAAAAAAAACAAGAAACAAGAATAAAGACAAAAAGAGATTGTCATTAAGAAATCTAAGACATTTTTTCCTTAACTATAAAGCGTAGCTACTCACCTGTAACAGATGATCTCCTGGAACAGCAGGCATTCAGTCTTCACATATGGGTGACATTGGCACCGGAACACTCCCCAGCATCCTATAGGAAAGCTTTTGGGAGCATCCACTATGCCTGTGCTGCTGCCTTCCCGCCTTTACAACTCTCCTTCCTCAGTTGGGTTTGTATCTGAGATAAAAGGAGAGAAGGAGAGAGAGAAAGAAAGAGATACAACTCCTAGGGGAGGAGGGTGGGTTGTGAAGACTCAATTCCTGCTGTTCTCGGAGATCCCTTGTTACAGGTGAGTAACTACGCTATATCCAGGAACAAGCAGGAATGTAGTCTTCACATATGGGACTCCCCAGCTTGGAAATGCCAGGGAGATGACCCCAGAGAGAGCAGTGAAACACAGGCTGAAGTGGGCCATGTTTCCTCCCAAGGATCTCTGGTATCAAAACATGGGAGTTGTTCTAAGTCGGAAAGAGATGCTGGAGAACAGCCTGGCCAAACGAGGCATCCCGATGGGAGTCCTTGTCCAAACAATAATGGGCTGCAAAGGTGTGGACAGAGGACCAGGTTGCTGCTTTGCAGAATTCATCAATCGCCACCAAGCATAGATTTGCCATAGAGGCAAACATTGCTCGCACATTGTGTGCTGTGACATGACACCTTCAAGAGAAAGTCCTTTACTCTCATAGGTAAAAGAAATACAGTCTGCAATCCACCTGGAGAGTGTTCTCTTAGAAACTGGTAGACCGAGGTGACTGGAATCAAAGGCAACAAAGAAAGAGCTGTGAAGCCTTTCTGTGCTGCCTAGTTCTCTGAAGATAAAAGGCCAAAGCACGCTTGCATTCCAGAGTATGTAGATTCCTTTCTGAACTAGAGGCATGAAGCCTAGGGAAAAAAACTAGCAGGTAAACCGACTGGTTCAAATGAAAAGGCGAAACCACCTCCGGCATAAAGTGGGGATGAGTCCTAAGGACTACCTTATCATGGTGGAACCGTGTATAAGGAGGGTCAGCCACTAAAGCTTGGAGCTCACTGATGCGTTTTGCAGAAGTGAGGGCAATTAGGAAGATGACTTTCCAAGAAAGAAACTTGAGGGATGTAGTGGCTAGGGGTTCAAAGGGGGCTTCATGAGCTGTCTAAGGACAAGATTGAGATCCCATGCCACAGGTGATGGTTTAATGGGAGGCTTAGTTAAGAGTAGCCCTCTCATAAAATGCGCTACAAGCAGCTGAGAGGAGATAGCTTGTCCATCAAAGGGCATGTGAAAAGCCACGATGTCACTGACGTGAACTCTTACTGAATTAACTTTAAGTCCAGAGGATGAAAGGTTGAGGAGATACTCAAGTAACGCCTCTACTGGAACGGAAAAAGGATTAAGATCCCTTTTTGAACACCAAATTGAGAACCTTCTCCATTTAAAAGTGTAAGCACGCCTTGTGGAAGGTTTCCTGGGGGCCAGAAAGATATCTTTAAACTGTTGAGAGAGGTTGACATCCTGGAGTTCTAAGCTCTCAGCAGCCACCCCATCAGGTGTAAAGACTGAGGATTCGGGTGCAGAAGCGTTCCGTTCTCCTGGGATAGAAGATCTGGAGCACATCCCAACTCCAGAGGTTTGGCCTGACAGAGATGTAGAAGCAGTGGATACCAGGTCTGTCGTGGCCAGCGTGGGGCTATGAGAATCATATGGCCCCTATCTCTCTGAAGCTTGAACAGAGTCTTGGGAATGAGGGGAATGGGTGGGTAGGCATATAGGAAGTCCTCACCCCATTTGAAATGGAAAGCATCCATCGTCTAACTGTTCGGAGCAGGAATTCTGGAACAGAGGCGGGGAAGTCTGGCCTTCTGAGGACTTGCAAAAAGATCTATATATGGGGTGTCCCAGATTTGAAAGATTCAAGCAATTTTCTCTGAATGGAGAGACCATTCGTGTGGCAGTAGTACTCGGCTGAGTTTGTCTGCCAGGAAATTCTGCTTGCCAGGGAGATACACCGCCAGTAGGTATATCTGAAGGAGTATGGCAATGGACCATAGGTGTAGGGCTTCATTGAACAATGCCTGAGAACCTGCTCCACCCTGTTTGTTCACATAGACCATGGTCACCTGATTGTCCATCTGGACTAGCACTGTTTTGGAGTGGAGGTAGTCCTGGAACACTCTGAGAGCACAGAAGATGGCTCTGAGTTCTAGCAGGTTTATGTGAAGCTGAGCTTCCTGCTGAGTCCAAAGACCTTGAGTGAAGAGATTGTCAAGATGAGCTCCCCAACCCAATTTGGACGCATCCATCATCAGGGTGGACTGGTGTGGTGGCTTCTGAAAAGGTGACCCTACGAGTAGTTTTTTTGGTGATTGTCACCATTGGAGAGACGAAATGAGGTGCATAGAGTTCCTGATTTTGTCCCCCAGACGACCTGATGCCTGGGTCCACTGAGCTGCACGCATGTGTAGATGAGCATACGGAACCACATGTACAGTGGAAGCCATATGACCGAGCAACTGAATCATTTTCTTGAGTAGTTAGGGAGGTTTTCATAGCTGCTTGAGAAGCCAGTTGAACTATTCAAGCGCAGCGTACCTGTGGCAGAAAAGCCCTTGACTGCTGCGTGTCTAGAAAAGCCCCTATGAACTCTAAGGTTTGAGAAGGTGAGTTGGGATTTTGGAAGATTTATTACAAACCCCAAATGTTGAAGAACCTGCATTGTGCAGGAGAGAACAAAGCTAGCCTCTGGAGCTGATGATGCTTGGATGAGCCAGTCATCTAAGTAGGGGAAGACAAATATCCCTAGAGTTCTTAAAAATACTGCTACTACTGGCATGCATTTTGTGAAGACTCTTGGGGCAAAAGCCAGGCCAAAGGGTAGAACCCTGTACTGGTAATGTCTTCCCTGAAAGAGGAACCAAAGAAACCTCCTGTGTTCCTTGTGGATAAGGATGTGTGTATATGCATCCTTTAGGTCTAGAGAACATAGCCAATCCTGACTCTGTATGTAAGGGAGAAATGTTCTGAAAGAGATCATTTTGAATTTCTCTCGGAGCACATACTTGTTTAATTCTCGGAGGCCGAGAATGGGCCTGTATCCTCCTGTTTTCTTTGGTATAAGGAAGTAGCGGGAATAGAAGCCCAGGCCCTGTTGGGAAAGTGGCACTTATTCTATCGCACCCTGGGCGAGGAGGGTGGTGATCTCCTGGCACAGAAGAATGGTAAGAGGGGGCCGGGAGCTGAACTCTCTTGGAGTGAAGGGAGGGGGCATGCTTCGGAAGTGAAGTTTGTACCGCTCTGTCACTATGGAGAGAGTCTACTATTCTGATGTTATCTGGTGCCATCTTTTGGCAAAGTAACACAGTTTGCCTGAGATATTGACTGGCTCTGGAATTTCCAGGGGTAGGATAGCTATGTTCTCTAGCAGGAAGTCAAAGACCTTGTGGAGGCTGGGTCTGCTGAGCTGGTTGAGCTCTGGGGGCCTGAGCCTTCCTCTGCTGCTTCGGTTGTTGCAGTCCCTTCTGGGAAGCATGGACCGGACAGTGGACCGCATGGGTATAAGAAGGATAAAACGTCTTCTTTTTGTTGAAAAAGGGCATTTTTAACCGTCTATTTCTTAGCTGGGATGGCAGTGGTCCTAGAGAGTCTGTTTAGGGTGGTATTCTCTGACTCAAGCTGAGAAGCTTTGTCTTGCTAATCCTTGCCAAAGAGGTTTTCACCCGTGCAAGGAATATTCCCCAGCTTATCTTGCACCCACTGTTCTAAATCAGATGCTTGTAACCAAGCAATCCGACGTGCACCGATGGAAATAGCAGAAGTCCTGCTAATACACTCGAAACAATCAAAAGTTGCCCTGTTCATGAACTTGGAAACATTCTGGGCATGTTTAACAAGTGTCAGGAAATCAGCCCTCTTGTCATCTGGGAGAAGAGGAGCCATTAATTCCAAATCTTTAGTCACCTCCCGAAGAAACCTACCCATGTAGAGTATGTATGAACTTATTCTGGCTGACAACATGGAGGCCTGAAAGCATCGACGGCCAAAGGCATCGAGAGTTCTCGCCTCACAACCCAGGGGATTAGATAAATGTGTCTTAGCACTTTTTATTCGACGCATTGCCAATTCCACAACCATGGAATGGTGTGGTAACTGCGTCTTTTGGAAACCGGGACACTGCAGTACCCGATACATGGTATCGAGTCTTTGAGAATGTGGAGATACCATTAAAGGTGTTTCCCACATTCTAAGCATGAGGTCATACAATATCTGATGAATGGGTAAGGTTGTAGCCTCTTTAGAGGCTGCCGGATACTGAAGAATTTCAAGATCTTCAGCTCTCGGTTCCTTCTCGAACGTCACCGTAATCGAGAGGCTCCGAGCCACATCCCGTATAAAGTCTTGAAAAGACATGTCTTCCGGCGGAGACATCTGGCATTATGGGGAAGGAGCAGGATCTTCCAGAAGAGTACTGACTGATTCATTGGAAGACTCTGAATCGGATGACTCGCAGTATCAATGTGCCGGGTGCTCCCGCCTGGCCTGACGACAGTACCGATCAAAATCAGCATCGGAATGCCTCGATACCAGACCCTCAATGCCAGAGACTGACTACAGGGCCAGCATGGGTGGTAGCGTGGAGAGCGGCGCAATGGTCGATGCCGATACCGATGGCTGTGGAACCGATTGCAGAGGCTTTAGCGGTAGTGAGGCTGGCAGCAATGCCGCAAGACTCCGCTCAATGGCTAGGATATGTTGATCCATGGAGCCAGCCGATGCCTGGGTATCGGTACCCGAACAGCGGGTTACGACCCCAAAGCACGGCACTAAGAGCTCTCCAGAGGTGGATGCCTCGGGAACATCTTGGGACCCCGATAATGTTTTGGAGGCAAGGACCGCCGGGGCTGTTTGGCTGGTGTATTCTCCTCTAGGGAAACACTTAAAGCATCTCGATGCTTAGAAGGAGATGTATCCTTTGAGGACCGACCAGTCTTCGAAGAAGACCTGGGTTTCATACCCGAGATCCATGGGAGGAAGATGAAGCCCTGAACGACGTCGATGCCACGGACATTGCATCTGAGGCAAAAAGGGTGCCGAGTTTCGCAGCTCTATTCTGCAGGCCTTATGGGTGTCATCTTTCTGCAAAGGAGACATTCCAACGGTGAATGGTCTGGTCCCAAACATTTAAGACACCAGTCATGGGTGTCGGTAGCAGAAATGGTACTGCTACATTTGGAACACTTTTTGAAACCACTAGTTGGTTTCTCCATTTTGAGGAACAAAGGGTCCTAAGGCCCAAGATGGCACCTAAGGCAAAATTAGACTTACCTGCTAATTGTTGTTCCTTAAGGAACTCCAGTCTAGTCCCGAACCTCTGGGGTTGAGTACGTCCTCCCGCAGCTTGGAGACTGAGCATGTCACACTTTTTGGTGTCAGTAGCATAAGTATCCCAGGGTCCGCCTCCACCATTCAGTAATCTATTGACAAAGCAGACTCATCAGAGCAAAAAGTAAGCTGATCATAAAGTTATAAACTTCAACTTTAACTGTAATTCCTAACTAACTCTAGTGATAACATTCAACATTAACCAGAACTGCACGTCCTCCCTGAGTGCCTGATAAGTGCGCTCCGCCTTCTCCCGAGCCCCTACAAGAGGCCCTCACTTCCTAAGAAGAAGACCTTGTCGAAAACACACCAAGACACTCATCCAGCTACACGGCACTTCCGACGTTAACCGCGACCCAACTAGCCGCCCTCCTGATCCGTCCACCTCCGTAGCTCCTGCTTCAGGCTCACCTCCGGCAGGCCATCAAAGGGAGGGATGTGGAACTAGACTGGAGTTCCTTAAGGAACAACAATTAGCAGGTAAGTCTAATTTCACCTTCCTTATCGTCCCTCCAGTCTAGTCCTGAACCTCTGGGGATGTAACAGAGCAGTGAATACTTTAACGGGAGGGGCCTGCTAGACCAGCCTGAAGCACCGCCGCTCCAAATCTGGAATCTCCTTCCGCCTGAACATCAATTCGGTAATGTTTGACAAAGGTATGCAACGACGACAACATCGCCGCCCTATAGATGTCAGCTACTGGAACTAGGCTAACCTCTGCCCAAGAGGCCACTTGCGCCCTTGTTGAATGAGCTTTCAATCCGGCCGGTACTACTCTACCTTTTAACATATATGCTGACGCAATGGTTTCCTTAATCCACCTAGCTAATGACACCTTAGATGCTAGTTCACCCCGGCAAGATCCCCCAAACAGCACAAACAATCTGTCCGTTTTGCGAAATGCCACCATTCTATACAAGTACTTCCTCAGCACTCTGCTGATATCCAGCCTATGCAAACTGGTCTTAGATTTATCTTTACCTATCCTCTCAAAGACTGGCAAGGAAACCACCTGATTGGCATGAAATGAGGACACCACTTTAGGCAAAAAGGAAGGCACTGTCCTTAGCACTACCTTCTTGCTATCAAAGGTCAAAAAGGGTTCTCTACAGGACAACGCCTGCAGCTCCGAAATTCTCCTCGCCGAAGTGATCGCGACTAAGAATACCGCCTTTAGAGTGAGCTCTTTCAATGTCGCCTTCGCCAATGGCTCAAAGGGCTCTCACACGAGTGCTTCCAGCACCACATTCAGATTTCAGCCCGGCAGCGACATCCTGCAGGGCAGTCTAATTAAAGAAGCTGCTCTTAAAAACCGTTTCACATCTGGATGCGAACCAAGCGTTAGTCCTTGCACCTTCCCTCTATAGCAAGCAAGTGCAGCCAACTGTACTCTAAGCGAAGACGCCGCTAGACCTTTATCAAATCCATCCTGCAAAAAGGCCAGCACCTGAGGAACTGTGACCTTGAACGCTTTCAACTGTCGATCCTTGCACCAAGATTCAACAGTTGCCAAACCCGAATGTATGCCATAGACGTCAACCTCCGCCTAGACGTCAGTAATGTAGAAATCACTGCTGTCGAGTACCCCTTGGCCCTCAACCTTGCCCTCTCAAGAGTCAAGCCGTAAGCGAAAACTGATCCACCTGAGACATACTTAACGGGCCCTGCATCAGGAGATCCTTCCTGCCTGGTAACCTCCACGGCAGTTCCACCAGAAGACACACCAAGTCGGCATAGCACGGCCTCCATGGCCAATCCGGTGCTATGAGCAGAACCATCCCCCTGTGCCTCTCTATTTACTGCAGAACTCGACCGATAAGCACCCACGGTGGAAATATGTACAGAAGGTTTCCTTCCGGCCATTGTTGCATTAGAGCATCCAGGCCCTCGGTCATTCATTCTCTCCGCCTGCTGAAGAATCTCTCCACCTTTGCCGACTCAAACGTCACCATGAGATCCATCACCGGCAGCCCCCATCGCTGCACCAACAATTCGAAGACCTCCAGATGGAGTACCCATTCTCCTGGGTCCACCCTGACTTGACTCAAAAAATCCGCCGTCACATTGTCCACTCCTGCCACATGTACCGCCGAAAGCGCTTCTATGCGTGCTTTGGCCCAGCTGAGTAACCCGTCTGCTTCTTCCTCTAGCGCCACACTGCTGGTGCCGCCCTGATGATTGATGTATGCCACCGCCGTGGCGTTGTCCGACAGCACTCGAATCACACTTCCCTGCAGCCGCTCTTGAAATGCTTGCAGGGCTAAGGTAACCGCTCTCAATTCCAACCTGTTGATTGACCAAGTCCTCTCCTGCACTGTCCACTGACCTTGCGCGTACTGACCCTTGAAGTGCGCCCCCCAACCGAACAGACTGGCATCTGTCGTCAACGCCTTCCAACTCGGAGACTCGAGAGGCATCCCTTTCTCCAGAGACCCCGGAACGAGCCACCACTGAAGAGCCTTCCTTGCCTCTTGCAGACAAACCATCCTTTGGGACAACTGATCGGACTGATGAGACCACTTCCAGAGCAATGCTCTTTGCAGTGGTCTCATAAGCACCCTGGCTGACGGCACTAACTCTAGTGTGACTGCCATTGTCCCTAAAAGTTGCAAATACTGCCATGCCGACGGAGCCTGCATTCCCAGGAACTCCCGAACTAAGCCCCGTAACTTCAGCATCCTGACCTGAGGCAGGAACACTCTGCCTCTGTCCGTGTTGAACCGAGCTCCCAAATATTCCAACTGCTGTGATGTGTCATGTAGAAGACCCTTCTGAGCCTATGGAGATAGGGAGAGAAGAGGATTTCGTTTCAGAAACTGACAGGCAGTCAGAGCACATGGCTCAATGTTTTCAAGGAAAAGGTAAACAAAAAGAGTCACGAGCTGAACAGACACGCCCATGCTGCAACGTATCCCCAAGCTCAGGAGTTAAGGAGAAACACCGGGTTGGGGGAGGGGCAGAGCTAAGCCCTGAGAAGCAGGATTATAAAAAGTGGTCATTAGATTTGACCAGGGGGATGAGGAGGAACGAGGAAGAGAAGGAGCAGGAGTTCCAGGGAAGCTCTGAGGGAGAGACGCCAGGACAAGGGAAAAATAATTTTTTGGATTATCGTGCATCACAAGATAAGTTATTTTGTGTATTTTGGACTATTGTAAGCATTTGAAAAAAATCTTCTGGACTATTGTGGATGTGAGATAAGTCATTTTTGTGTATTTTGAAGTGTTGGAGTATTGCAAGTATTTTATTATCCATCATGACTTTTTCAATATATGAGAAGATTTCACAATAGCTCAGCAACTGTTCGACACTTTGGCAGGTCATTGATGCTATTTGGCTCGGCTCTGCCGAGTTGCTGGCAGTAAGCCTTGATGGTGTCGGGAAGTCTGAGACCAGCCACGTGTCTGAAGAACAGTTTCTGCTGTGAGAAGTTTTGTGCATGGTGGGGTAAAGGTTTTGGAGCGATAAAGTTCATAAACAGTTAGGACAAGAGCAAAGACAAAGGCAAGGGATCCGGCAGGGGATCAAGCAAGGGAGCACGCTGACCAAAAGGAGTCAAGGAGGAGTAAGGACCCAGAAAGCCAAAGCCCAAAAGCCAGGTGTGAGCAACACAGGTCCGGTGCCGTCCAGTAAAGGCAGGAGGAAGGAGAAACCTCCTGAGAGGCTGGCTTGGGAAAACTCAGAGGCTCCAGGGAGAGAGACATACTGGCATGAAAATACTTATACGTCTGAGGCAGAAGCTGATAAGCTAAAAGACAAGAAAACACAACCGGTGTTTGGAACCCTTTCTGACCCAGCAGAACAGAGAATTCCTTCCTCTGCAAAGCCAAAAGGTAGGCTTCACAACTTGTCCAGATTTGAACCTAGTTTTAAAATATTTCCTTGTAGTTGCCAGGAAGTATTAGGCTCCCCAAGCAGCAACTCCACTATATATGGTACTTTACAGCCCTGCTCGTTAGAGTGCTACAAAGGGAAGCCACATGAAGGCAGAGAAGAAGTTTCTTTTAAAACGTAGTATAGCAGCTTGCAGACACACCCAGCTGACGCTGACTTAGAAGAAATGCAGATAGACTCTAATATCAATGACGTAGCAGATAATCAGATGGATTGCACTTTGTCTCTTGCTGACCATATTGAATCTCTCTGCTGAACAATATATTAAGAAGGCTGGGAAAGCAGCAGAAGAAAAGGGAACATTTTCTTTTGTTATGAGAAGCTGTTTGCTTTTGTTTGTACTGAGCACTGCACGTTTTAAAGCCTGAAGCTAAAGAGGCTGGTTACCTTAGTTCCTGAATGTATCCCTCAGGCCAATTATATGGCAACTGTCCTAAGTTTTCCACATGCACTTAATCTTCTTGGAAAGGGAAATAAATCCTTGTCATTTGCCTGAAACCACTCGACTACAATTTCTTCTTTTCTCAGAGGGTAAAAGGGACTACTATTCCCATAAGGCATTGCAGGAGCAAATGCCATGCCATACTCCCTGAATTAGAATCCCCAGGCAGACCAACCCTCTGTGCCCTAGGCGCTGGGTTGGCCCCCAGGTGACAAGTGGCGTAGTTGTGAGGATTTTCCACTTGGAATACAAAGGACATCCCAACTGGAAAAAAAAAAAAGAGACATCAGGAGACACCAGAAGTTTGTACAAGGGGAAAAGGAAATTTGCTAAGCTGTTGGTGGAGAGCTATCGGAGATTCGCTGGCAAATCGGCTAGGAGGACCAGGACTCAAAGGATAGTCTCCTTTCTCAAGGCCTGAATCTACATGGTGCCAAGGTAATGGGTAACTGAGCACAGGTGTGGAGGATTCAAAAGTGAGAAAGAGAGCTACTGTTCTGCAGTTTATTTAGATAGGATTTAAAAGAAAGCCGTGGTGTGCCGCACTTGGGCTTTTCTTTTTGTTTGTCTCTGCAGGAACGACAGTCCTAAGGATGGATCCACAAGAAGTGTTGCGCTGGATGTCTAACCAGTTTGAAAAACAGATGGAGCTGGCTCATCGCACGCAAGAACAGACAGCCGCGGCAATGCATGCCCAGCAAAAACCCCTTGTTGAGTTAATGGAGGCTTTACTGGCAAAGCAGAAGGCTACCGAACAAGCAAGTCCCTCATTTGCTATGGTGGTAGGACCACAAGACTGTGGAGCCTTAGCTTTTGGACAGTTAACAACCAATGGTGATTTGGACGACTTTATAGAGGCCTTTGAAAGGATTGCAAGAGCGGTCAAATGGCCGCTAGAACAATGGGCAGTGAGGTTCGCCACGTCCCTTACGGGAGAGGCTTTAGCTGCTTATAAGGCCATGCCTGCTGCTCTAGCGTCTGACTATGATGAAGTTAAGAAAGCAGTTAAGGATAGGCTAGGACTAACACCAATGCTCTATAAGAGAATGTTTAGGGAGGCTAGGCTGAAGCCTAATGAAACACCTAAAGCATTGTATCAAAGGATTAAAGGTTTAGCGTGGAAATGGCTTGTTCCAGAGAAAAAGACTCTTGAGTCTATGATCGATACTATCATTCTGGAACAATTCATGGAAGCAGTACCCCCTGAAGTCAAATCTTTCCTGATCCTACAAAGTTGCCAGACCACCGCAGAGGCAGCCATCCTTACAGAACGCTATTTTGAGGCAGAGTTGGCCGGTAAACCGAAAGGAGGCGTTCTGAAAGTGGCTGGGGCAGCCAACTTTGGAAGATCAGAAAAGAGCTTAAGAGCTAATATAACCAGTGCGAATACTGTTGCAACATTGTCAAAAGGAAAATGTTATAACTGCGGGAAAGTAGAGCATTTTCAGAGAAATTGTACCTTGCGAACAGCACTAATGACTGGAAAAGGAAAACAGGTGCAAGAAGGGTTCCTGTTAAAGGTGGAAGTTCAGGGCATTGTAGCTCATGCACTGCTTGACTCGGGTGCTGACCAGAGCATGGTCTCGAAGCAGCTCTGGCAGGCCATTGAAGCCCGCATGAAATCAGTACCGAGTCAAGCAGAAGGTCAGGTTAAAATACGCTGTGTGCATGGTGCATCCTCGTATTATCCGCTATATAGGCTCTCAGTAAAAGGGTTGGGAACCCAAAAGGAGGTTCTGGTGGCCGTAGTCCCACGGCTTCCTCACGATATTGTCTTGGGGAGGGATTGGCCCCCATTTTGCAGAGGGATGGAGAAGGGCCTAAATGTTAAAACAGGCATGGTCTCCACCAGGTCCCAGGTAGGAACCTCAAGAGTAAAGGATGAATCCTCAGAGAGTGAAGATGAATTGGTAGAGGAGATATCAGTTAAGCTTCCTGTATGTAAGAAAACAATTAGTACCCCTTCCAAGGAAGTTAGGAAAGGGATAACCCAGTGGAGTGTTCCAGGGGTAGAGGTCCTAGCAGCGACTGTTCCTAGTCCCCTATTTGGAAAACCCCGAAACACGGGCCCAAGGTCAAAGCCACAGGTAGGAGATGCGTCCTCAGTTAAACAAAAATTTGTCTTGCAATACTGCAGAGTCTCGGCTAAGGCACAAAGCCCGCGGAGATCCTCATCCACAGCTGCCAGCTACGATTTATTTAGTGCTGAAGACGGTATAGTTCCCAAAGGAGGAAAAGCATTGATAGACACGGGTTTGAAAATACAAATTCCTGTGGGCTGTTATGGCCGCATAGCGCCACGCTCAGGTTTGGCTGCAAAATACTTCATTGATGTCGGCGCAGGAGTTATAGACCCAGACTACAGAGGAGTAGTCAAAATCTTACTTTTTAATTTTGGAAAGGAAGATTTTAAAGTAAGGGTGGGTGACAGGGTCGCACAACTCATCTGTGAGCGTGTAGGCTTCCCTTCATTGGAGGAAGTACCTTCGCTGACCCCCACGGGTCGAGGAGCGGGGGGGATTTGGGTCCACTGGGCTGGGAGAAGTGAAGAGCCTGACAGCAACGGCTGAAGAGAAAATGGAGGAGGACCTAGGCCCACAGCTGGCTGACTGTAAAGAAAACCCAGAGCCCAGAATAGGCGCGGAGCTATCGCTGCAGCAGTACAGATGACACCAACTTGCTCTTTACTATATTTACTACCCAACCTAGGGATTGTAGGAACTGCACCACTCGGCACGTTGCTGCTTCGCTTTCCCTTTTGGACTTCGCCCAAATCAACCAATCGTCTAAATAAGGGTGGATTAACACACCTTCCTTGCGCAACGCCACCGCTGCTACCACCATAACCTTGGTGAATGTCCTGGGTCCTGTTGCCAACCCAAACGGCATCGCTTGGAACTGATAGTGCCCTCTGGGAACCGCAAAGTGACGGAATCGTTGATGCTCCAATCTTATCGGAATGTGCAGATAGGCTTCTGAGAGAATCAATGATGTGAGAAATTCTCCCTGCCAAACCGCCACTATCACAGATCTCAACGTTTCCATGCGAAAATGAGAAACCCAAAGGCACCTGTTCACTCTTTTCAGATCTAGAATTGGTCTTAAGGTGCCCTCCTTTTTGGGCACTACAAATTTATTGAGTATTGACCGCAGCCGCATTGATCCCGCAGAACCGGTACTACCGCTTGTAACGCTAACAACCTGTCCAACGTCTCTTCAACTGCCCTTTTGCTCAATCCCGTTCTGCAAGGAGACTGAACGAAAGCGTCTCTCACTGGCCGTTGGAATATGAGCGCATACCCTTTTTGCACTACTTCCAACATCCATCGATCTGACGTTATTTGGGCCCAGGCAGGAAAGAAATCTCTTAAGCGACCTCTGACCGGTACCAATCCTGCCTGGACCCTCGTCCCTTCATTGTGGTTTCTTAATGTTGGAGGAGGTAGAGGCCCCGAAACCTCTGCCCGCTCCCCTAAAACCTCGAAACCCCGAGGATCTATACTGGGAACGTCCTCTTTGAAACTGACCAAACTTTGATTGGCGGAAACGCCGAAATTCTCTCTGCTGACTTTTGGAGGGCGCCATAGGACGACTTTGCTTTTGCCTGTCCTCCGGCAACCTGCCCCCCTTTGACTCCCCTAAGTCCTTTACTAGCTTCTCCAGATCGTCCCCAAACAGAAGCTTCCCTCTAAAGGGCAGCTTGCCTAGTCTCGCCTTATTTTATTTATTTATTTATTTATTTAACATTTCTTCTATACCGCGCTATTAAAATCAGTGCGGTGTACATTGAACAAAACATACTGCAATGCATACAGGCAACATTGAGTTTACAAAGAACAGGGAAAAATAACACATGGGATAACCGGGAGAACTATGTACAGTTGACTTTATACTATATATATACTTTAACTATATACAATATTCTAAACTCGTTTGGATATCGTGCGTGAATTCATGTGGATGGTGCAGGTAAATGGTTATCATGTGGGCTATCGTGTAGGCTAACCATTTTCTGGTTGTATTAGGGTGCTAAGGCGTCTGGGGTATGTGGGAAGCTTGGTAGATGTGTGAGTGTCCGGGAAAACGTCTGGGTAACATTTTGTGAACAGATGGTGTTTCACGGTTTTTCGGAATAGTATTAGGCTTTTGATGCCACGGATTTCGTGGGGAAGTGTATTCCAGTTTAGAGGAGCGAATATTGAGAAAGCTCTGTTTGACGTAGCCTTAGTACACGATGTCATCATCTTAGGAACTATTAAGGTGTTCATAGCAGTAGTCCTCCTGTTTCTATTTTCGAGGGTGCTGTGAATTAGCTTGCTGATTGGTGTAGATGGGTAGTTATTCATGGCTTTGAAGGTCAGGACTAGTGGCTTATAGTGGAGTCTGGCTTGTAGAGGTAGCCAGTGCAAATCTTTCATGATAGGCGTTATGTGTGCAGATCTTGGTGACCCAGAGAGGACTCTTGCAGCTGCATTCATAGCCAGGCGAAGCGGATTTAAAGTTGATTGAGAGATCCCGTGGAGGATGATGTTCGCAAAATCTAGGTGTGGGAGGACTAATGCCTGGAAGGTTGATCGGTAGTCAGTATAATCAAGTAGGGGGCGGAGGTGGCGTAGTGTCCTGATCTTTGTCACATTCTTCACATGCGTTGTCATATCCAGGTGTTGGTCCAGTGTGATGCCGAGATATCGGATTGTGGGTTTGGACTTCAATTCTATGTTGTTGACCAGTAGCGATGGAGGAGGTACGAACTTACGATTCCTTGTAACAAAAAGAACATCAGTTTTGCTATGATTGATTCGTAGGTTTTGTGTCAGCAGCCATTCAGCTACTGCTCCAAAACAATTGATTATTGGGGAAAACACTGGTTGGTCAATTCTGAACGGCATGTATAGGAGGATGTCATCTGCGTATGCCAGGCATTGTACGTTGAAAGATCGGATCAATTCACATATCGGCTGCATATATATATTGAACATCAGTGCCGATAAGGAAGATCCTTGAGGTACACCTTGAGACTGTAGGAATGGTTCCGAGGATTCATGGCCTGTTTTGACTTGTTGCCACCTATTGGAAAGGTAGGATTTACACCGTTCTAGTGCTGTGCTTCGAATCCCCTTTTCTATCAGGCGTTGCAGAAGTATATCATGATTCACAGAGTCGAAGGCGGCGGAGATGTCTAGGAAGATGAGGACAAATCCTAGTTGGATGCTGTTTATTCCTGTGACCAGATCATTGAATAGGGTTGTAAGGATTGTGTCGACTCCATGTGCTTCTCTGAAGCCATGTTGTGATTGGTCTAGTGGTGCTTCCATGTCGATATGATGCTGGATCTGTTGTTGAGCAGCTTTCTCGATGATTTTTGCGAGCTGGGGGATGCTCGAGATTGGCCTAAATGATTCAACTTTGGATGGATCAAGTTTACTGTTTTTCAGTAGGGGCCTGATAGAGGTGTGTTTCAGACTCTGGGGGAATGAGCCTGTTAGAAAGGACTGGTTCAGTATCTTGCACAAGATTTGGCTTAGATCATGTCGCAGATCTTTGATCCAGCTGGCTGGCATGGGTCGTTAGGTGCCGTGCTAGGATTGATGGAAGCGATAATGTTCTCAATCTCACTAGTTGATACCGTATTGAAATTGCATAATGGTGTTATTTGGGATGCCTTAGGTGATACAGAGGGGTTGCTGATATTTATGTTCGTGCTGGTTTTAATCATTTTTGATTGCAGGTAGTTTGCGTAGTCCTGTGGCTGAGGCATTGCAGGTTGGGCTGAAACCGGCTCTCCTGTTATGGATTTTACTAACCTGAACAGTGCATGTGGTTTATTGATGGAGCGTTTCAATAAGTTTGTGTGGTAGAGTTTCCTACTCTGTGTTATCTTCCCACGGTGGGTAGTTAAGTGTGAATTATATGCTGCAAGGGCCTCTGGGGAGTGGGTTCTTCGCCACTGTCTCTCAAGTTTGCGTAGGTGGTTGAGAGATGTACGAAGGTCCATAGAGAACCATGGCGCGTGTTCTCGTTTTCTTATTTTCTTATCATTGTGCAATGGACATGAGGCGGCTCTGAGGTTCTCGTCCCATTTGGATATAAGGTCGTCTAAGTTGAGGGTGGTGTTGGTCATAAGTGGTTGAAGACTTTCTAGGACAGTGTCACGGTTGAGAGGTTGAAAGCGGGCTGTGTGGGTTCCAGGTGTGTTAGATGGTATTTGGCTCTTGTGAGAAGTATAGGTGGGTATATTGAATCGGATAAGATTGTGATCTGACCATGGCACTGGTGTAACCGACAGTGCAAGGGCTTGGTGTGTTAAGGTGTTGAAATGAGGTGCGAAAATGAGGTCTAGTTTACCTCCCTTAGTGTGAGTGGGTGAGTCAACGTATTGTTTGTAGCCTAGATCCTCTAGTGCGTCTAGAAATGCTGCTGAGTGGCTGTCATGGAGAGATGGGAGGTTGAAATCACCAACTAACCAATTTGGAGAGCGTGAAGTGGATGTTGTGCACGCGAGCTCAATTATTGTTGGAAGGTCATCCGGTAATGGGGAGGGTGCTCGATAAAGAAGGTTGATTGAGCAGTGTTCATTAGATATGGTGAGGGAGTCAAGGTGGGTTGAGCTGGAGGAGTTGCATAGCTTGAAATTTAGATCTGCTTTGGCGAGGATGAGCGTCCCGCCTCCTTTCTGAGTGGACCTGTGGCATGTGTAAAGATCAAATCCTGGTGGCAGCATCTGATTCAGGAGGACGTTGTCACAATCAGATAGCCATGTTTCCGTGACCATCAGGATGTCGAGATTGTATAGTGGAATCAGGTCAATGGCTGCAGGCTATTTTGATCGTACTGATCTGGCATTTATCAAAGCACATTTCAGTAGGCGTTGGTGATGGTGCTTCTCAGCTTGTGTCTTGTTGATGACTTGTAGAGGAATGTTAAGTAGATGGGAGTGGGATGTATGGTTGTTTTTTGCCGTTGTTTGGTGGGGGAATTCATACCATCTCCTTCCAAATGTATGTAGTATTGGTATGTAGTTGGTATCATGGTTGAGGGCGTTTGTGACGCAGGGGAGACCAAGGGTAAGGAGGGTAATGAGTGAGAACAGGACTTTGTACATTCTAGATTAATAGCAGTACAGTACAGACAACAGTATAATAGCGTATGAGGGATGAGTATGGGAATTAATATATAGCTGTCTGCAACAGTTCCCAATGGTCTGGGTGGCTACTGGCAACAGTATAATGACTACTGGGTTACAACACTACAACAATGGAGAAACAATTATAGTTTCCCAACCACCATAACTGAATCTCCTACATTACTCAAATACATATCTATAATTAGACATCCTCAACTGCAAACGATATTCATCATAAAATGATTCCTTACACATATATATATAATCAAAGTAACACTTGATACTTGTTATATAGTTTAAATGTATTATAGTTCAAATATTGATATTGTTGTTGTTCCTGTTATATTGTAATATATTACTGATATCCAGTTTTACTGTAACATAGTCAAATATTGTTCTTGTTACATTGTAATTACATTAATCAATATTGTTCTTTTCAACTCATGTTATAATGTAATATTGTTCTGTTTAAATTGTTTAACTGTATAACGTTTGTTGTAATGTAAACCGCTGCTGATCCTTGGAAACAGCGGTATATAAAAACTGTTCAAATAAATAAATAAATAAATATAACAGTGTATGAAATTACTGGCAACAGTACAATGACTAATTATTACTGGCAACAGTATAAAGGGTTACAAACAACGGTAGTACAGTGTATGAAAGATGGGTATGAGAACTAATTACTGGCAACAGTATAATGACTAATTATTACTTGCAGCAGTATAAAGGCTAATTAGTACTGGCAACAGTATAATGACTATTGATTTTTAACAACGGTATAACTGTGTATGAGAGAAGGGGACTAAATTATTACTGACAACAGTATATGTAGCAGGTTGGCAACAATTCCTAAAGAAATGTATGACTACTAGCAGCAGTATAATGCCACAGTATAATGGCTATTGGCAATAGTGCATGAGGGATACATGAGAGATAACTGACAATATGATATATAGTAGTTGGCAACGGTTCCCAATGGTATGTATAACTACTGGCAATAGTATAATGGCTGCTGGTAGTAGTGTATAATAGATCGATACTGAGAGGTTACTGACAACAGAACAATTGTATACAGGTTATTGGTAACATGAAAATGGGGAGCAGGTTACTGGTAACAATTTTGACAACAGTATAATTGGATGAAGGTTGCTAGCATGATGAGGCTAGATGCAAATTCTGAGCTAGCTGAGGTACATTTAAAGCTAGTTATTGTCAACAGAACAGTTATACTTGCTGTGATCTGGGACTTTGGTCGTGTTGCTGAAGGGGGTGATCTCAGTTCTCAAAGAGCTCAGGTTGCTAGGTGCTTGTGTATCGCTGTCGCTGTCACTGTATCGATGTGTGTGTTGGGCGCGAGTTCAACCCAAGGGGAGCTCAAGCTGCTTTTTGCTTGAGAGGTAGAATAGCGGTGGATCCGGAGGAGGTTGATCAGGCGTTTTGTTGTAGGCCTCTGCCTAAGGGCCGTGCCAAAGGGCCCTCTGGCGAGGCCCTCAGGCGCGGGCCCGCGAGGCGCGGGCACGCCTTCGGCATGCAGCTGCTTTTAAAGATGGATTCAAGCCCCGATTGGGCTGTGGGAGGTGCGGGAGGAGCAAATGTGCTCTGCCCTCTGTGCCGCTGATCCGATGGTGTCCTGAGATGCAGAGGGACTCCCGGCAGCGTGCAGCTGCTTTTAAAGATGGATTCAAGCCCCGATTGGGCGGTGGGAGGTGCGGGAGGAGCAAACGTGCTCTGCCCTCTGTGTCGCTGATCCGATGGTGTCCTGAGGTGCAGAGGGACTCCCGGCAGCGTGCAGCTGCTTTTAAAGATGGATTCAAGCCCCGATTGGGCTGTGGGAGGTGCAGGAGGAGCAAACGTGCTCTGCCCTCTGTGCCGCTGATCCGATGGTGTCCTGAGATGCAGAGGCCGCATCCGCCGCCCAATTATGTAGCCAGAGATACCTCCGCACCGCTACTACCGACACCATGCTCTTAGACAGACCTCTAATCAGATCATATTGGCTATCCGCCAAATATGCCGCTCCTGATTCAATGCGAGCCACTTCCTCCGTTGCTCCATCCGCCTGCAGACCTTTCAATCTCTGAGCCCAGCACAGGCATGCCCTGGCCACCCACGCTCCACAAATCGAAGCATGAATAGACAAAGCGTTCACTTCAAACACCTGCCGTAGCAGAGCATCTAGTTTTCTATCCTGAGAATCCTTAAGAGCGGCACTACCTTCCACAGGAATCGTTGTCTTCTTGGTTACGGCTGAAACTGCCGCATCCACCTTGGGGATTTAAAAATCTCCTTATCTGGTTCCACTAGCGGATACAACCGTGCCATCACTCTAGAACCCTTAAGATCTGCTTCTGGCGCGTCCCATTCCTCCTGTATCATTTCTTTAAATACTCTATGAATGGGAAACGTACGCTGAGACTTTCTAATGGCCTGTAATAAGGGATCCTCCAAAAAGGCATCCTCCGCCTGACCCTCGGTCGGCATATTCAACGCTTTCAGCATTTCCGAGATGAGCGCCGAAAGCTCCTCCCTCCAGAACACTCGGACCACCCTCGCCTGGTCCTCCGGCTCCTGTATCTCCCCCTCTTCCAAATCCTGATCTATATCAGAGTCCTCTAAAAGCTCTGACAGTTCCTCCCCAGGCAAGACCTGTTCAGAACTATCCACTCCTTTTCGTCTTTTTGACCGCAACGCTATCCTCTGCATCCTCTAATGGAGTCCCTGGTCTTTTCACCGTCTGGATCCCTGCTCCTGTAGGCCCTGGTATCCCACTGCCTGAACCACCCAGAGCCTGCTAGAGCAATGACAAAAATTGCTGGGAAAATATAGCCCCCAATCCCCCCCTGCATCGACGCTTGGGGTAAGGGGACCTCTGGAGCAGAGGAAGGTCCCGGTACCGGCTCCTGAGGTATCACCGGAGAGGCCCGAGTTTCTGCCCCCATAGCCCTCTCCATGTCACTGTGCTCAGCTATCTCCACGAGGGCGGCGTCTTGAGCATAGCCTCTGCACACCCCTGCCTCCGAGACTGCCCCTCTACGGACCCCACACAGGAGGCACCGAGGCCTAGAAGGCATATATGGTGTCTGATATCCTACTTAACCAACTGAACTGCACACCAACTCCTCTATATAGTTTACTCTTTTTTTTTTTTGGCAGCTCCTCAGCCAATGAAACAATCTTAAAAAAAGAAATAAATAGCAGCTTCACTAACCACCCCCCAAGACGGGGCCCCCGAAGTTCAATATCCACAGGCTACTGCTTCCCGCGCAAATGTCCACATGGTCTAGGCCTGTCCGCTTGAAGGGAACCTGCTCCCAAGCCCTTCAGCCGAAACCGCGCCCTCGCTGACACCTTCGGCGCTTACCTGACCGGCGCTCACCACCCCGACGCTCCAAAAACCGGCGCCCTGAGATAAGGCCAGCAGCCGACTTGCCAGTCAACCTCTCTTGCCGCCGAAGGGCCTCTTCTGCTGCTACCGACGCTGCAGAGCACAACTCACAGCTTGTGCTCTGCTTGAGCGGCATGCCTCCACGGCTCTTCTCCCGAATCGCGGGATCAGCAACCGGAGACCCCTACACAGTTCCCTCACTCTCTCTGCACTCGCCGCCGCGACAGAGAGGGGGGAGAAGGGGGCAGATTTAGGACATCAAATTAACTTATTTAACAAAACTCGCTGATTTAAAGGGGCAGTAACCCCCTTTTTTTTATCAATAATCTTTTAAACGCTAGACACTAAAATTATCTATCTGAAACTCTTCCCTGACTTAATCGTTGCTCCAGTGAGTCCGGACCTCTGGATCTCGCACCTCCTTCCGCTGCTTGGAGACTAAGTAAACTGAATGGTGGAGGCGGACCCTGGGCTACTTATGCTACTGACACCAAAAAGTGTGACATGCTCAGTCTCCAAGCTGTGAGAGGACGTACTCAACCCCAGAGATTTGGGACTAGACTGAAGGGACAATAAGGAAGCACCTAGAGGGCAAAGACCCTCCAAGAAAAACTTTTTTTTTTTTTAAACAAGAAAATAGAAGAAGAAAAGAACACCGTAGGTACCTGTGCTGGCGTTGACGGGAAGACAGACGCACCACAAAAGAAAAACATTTTCTGCGGTGACAGGAATTGCTCCCTGTCGGCTCCGTGGAAAACAAAAAACTGGGGAGGGAGAGTTGGAAAGGTGGGAAGTCAGCAGCTCAGGTGCAGTGGATGCTCCCAAAAGCTTTCCTATAGGACGCTGGGGAGCGTTTCCGTGTGGACTTTGTCGGTGCTGACATCACCCATATGTGAAGACTACATCCTGCTTGTTCCTGGAGATATTTCTTTACGGAAAGAGTAGTAGATGTTTGGAATAGTCTCCCAGTGGAGATAATAGAGACAAGGACAGTATCTGAATTCAGGAAAGCATGGGACAAACAGAGAAGATCTCTAAAAGAAAAAAAAGGGACTGTAGTAATTGATATGCAAGGGCAGACTAAATAGGCCTTTGGTCTTTTTCTGCCATCATGTTTCTATACAATGCCCCTTTCAGAAGCCATGTTGACACTCTATCTCCCACAATTAGGGATGCAGCACAGACTCTCTAAATGTGTTTGCCTTTTTGATCTGCATGCCCCGCCCTCTTGTACTTAGCTCCTATGCTCTGCACTGTGTGGCCAGTTGTGCTTATTTCCAGTCATTCCTCTCTATTCTGAACTGGCCAGTTGCTACCTTTCCTGCAGGTGTGGTTGGGGCACATTTATTACTGTCTGCAGTGGTTCTATAGCCCACTGCTGCCCGAATAATGTGTTTGTGGCGTTCCTTTGCAGGACAAGTGATGCAAATGCGTTCACTGTGTGCATGTAATATGGCCGCATGTTCCCTACTACCATGATAGTGACTGACTAGTGCAGTAGTAGTAGCCTAATGTGGCCATGCCCCTTGTGTCTACTGAAGACACTAGGTCCACCATGGTAATGTGTGTTAACTGTGTGGTTTTTTAAAATTTATTATTTATTTATTTAGCCCCACACTACTCACAGCCTTTAGTAAACATGCCACAAAGTATCATTCTTTATGTTTTACTTACTCTCTGTTTACATCTTGCGTTCTTTTCTTCAATTTGTCTTAGTTCAGTCAAAGATGCCTCAATAGAAGATTCTTTTATCTGAACGCTGATGAAAAGCAAAGCGCACGATTAAAATTAGTTTTATGCCTATCCACTGTTGCAGAAATCCAGGGCCCAATATTCAGCGCCAGTGGATGGTGCTGCTAAAGCGGCTAGCTGCCAGTGCTGAACTTAAAACCCAGATATTCAATGCTGGGGTCATATCTAGGCTCCGGCATTGAATATCTGGGCTGCCCCGATTACCGCGAAGCTATGCAGGAAGTGGCGATCTAGCACAGTTACCTGTAACAGCTATTCTCCAGGGACAGCAGAAATCAGTCCTCACATATAGGCGAACAGGTCCATTAAGGGAATGCCCCAGCGATGAAACAGCCATGGGGCTACTGCTGGATCCAGGCACCACTCGTGCGGCTGGAGGACCCTGCTCAATTTGTCCGCCATGGCATTGTCCTGGCCTGGGAGGTACACCGCCCTTAAGAGCATCCCTCTGCCTGCAGCGTAGGAGCAGAGGGCTACTGCCTCCTGGCATAGGGGCATGACCCTGTACCCCCCTGTTTATTCATGTAGAGCATTGAGACCTGATTGTTGGTCAGCACCAAGCAGTGTTGAAGTTGATGGCAGAAGGCTTGGAGGGCTAAGTATAATGCCCAAAGTTCCAGCAGGTCGATTTGCAGCCGAGATTCCTCCTGGGACCACCTTGTGTCTGGAGACTCCCACAATGTGCTCCCCAGTTCATTAACGAGGCATCAGTGGTGATGATCTTCTGGGGGTTGGGTGCCTGGAAGGGCATCTCGGCCTGAAGGCGGCATGAATTCTTCCACCATCCGAGGGAATCCGCCAGCTGATGGGTCACCTTCAGTCTGTCCCTGAATCTGCCTGTGGCATGAGTCCACTGAGAGCGGAGGCATCATTGAGCTACCCTCATGTGCAGGCAGGCATATGAGGTCACGTGAACTGTGGAAGCCATGTGTCCCAACAGGCAGAGTAGGAACTGGGCAGGTAGCGTCAGGCATTGGTGTACCTCTGTGGCTAGCTCTCTGAGGCATTCTGACCTCTCCTGGGCGAGGAAGACTTTTGCCTGGAGGAATCTAGTTGCGCCCCCTATGAACTCCAGGCCCTGGGCCAGAGTGAGGTGGAGTAGTTTATGATGAACCCCATATACTGCAGGGCATTGATGGTGCTCCTGGTGACATATTGTGCCTCAGCAGCCATGTGCTCCCTTATGAGCCAGTCATCCAGATAGGGGAAGACGAAGGCCCCTTGGAGCCAGAGGTGGGCTGCGACCACCATGAGGCATTTTGTGAAGACCCTTAGCGACGAGACCAGACTGAAGGGCAGCACCCTGTATTGGTAGTGCTGTCCTCCCACCATGAACCGGAGGTACTTTCTGTGGCTGGGATGGATTAGGATGTGAATGTAGGCATCCTTTAGGTCTAAGGAGCATAGCCAATCTCCCTGCTGGAGGAATGGCAGTAGTGTCCCAAGGGAGAGCATCTTGAATTTTCCCCTGACCATAAATCTGTTGAGCTCTTGCAGGTCCAGGATGGGCCTGAGGCCCCCCATCCTCTTGGGGATGAGGAAGTATCTGGAATAGAAGCCTGTGTCCCAGAGATGTTTCGGCACTGGCTCGACTGCTTTGTTGTTGATTAGGACTGCCAGCTCAGTGAGGCGCAGGGTCTGGTGATGGAGAGGCCTGGTGGGCTCCACTGGAAAGTATGTGGGTGGCGCCCAAGGTAGATGGAGGAGATAGCCCTCCTTGACCACCTGTAGCACCCAGGTGTCAGGTGGTGATGGCTGTCCGCCTGTGGGCAGCAGAGGACCCCTTGGGGGTAGGGGGATCGCGCCCAGGCAGTCAAAAGCTCCCCCCAGAATGGGCCGGGACTGGCGCCTGGGACTTCAGGGCTTTTTGTTTCCTGGGACCATGTCCCTGTCCTTTTTTGTTGCTGGACCTGTTGAGGGGCCAAGAAGGCCTGGAAGTGCGGAGTACCACTGAAGCCTCCTTTCTTCCTTGGGAAGAAGGGCTTTTTCCTTGGGGCTTTCTTCCAAGGGTGCACAGAGGTCTTTTTTGAGAGCCTGGTTCTCGTCACATACTAGGTCTCTATCTCCGCTGCCTTATCCGCCATGGGTTTCCCAAATAGGTTTTCACCTATGCAGGGGACATCTATTAGTTTGTCTTGCACCCACTGTTCCAGGTCAGATGACTGCAGCCATGCCTGGAGTCGAGCCCTGATGCCTGCAGCGGCCACCCTGGCCAATGACTCAAAGCCATAATAGGCTGTCTGAGACAAAAACTTTGAGCATTCCTTTACTGCTGAGGTTAGGGTCTTGAACCTCTGTAGGGGTTCCCCCTTGAGGCTTGCCGAGAATCCACCAAGCTCCTTCGACAGTTCCTTCAGTACATGCCGATGTAGAGCTGGTAGGACTGGATCTGGCATGTTAGCATCCAGCCCTGAAAGGCCTTCTGGCCGACAGTGTGGCACCAACGAATGGGTCTTTTGGCTCTTGAGCCAGCGCATTGCCAACTCCATGACCGTGGAGTTGTGGGGAAACTGGGTCTTTTCGAACACAGGGCTTTGGTGTACCCAGTACATGGCGTCAAGCTGCCTGCTAACAATTGGTACAGATGCCAGTGTTTCCCACATTCGGAGGAGGAGGCGGTCGAGGATCGAAGGCACCAGGACTGTAAGAGTTTCCTTCGGGGGTGCCTCATATTGGAGTATCTCCAATTCCTTGGTGCGAGGGTCCTCCACGGCCTCGGTCTCGATGGCGAGGGCCTTAGCCACGTCCCACACAAAATTGAGGAACACAACATCCTCGGGCGGGAAGCATCGTCGGGTCATCGGGAGAGACTGGTCCGAGGGCATATCATGGTGCTGCCTCATGTCCGGGGACTCTTCAACCTTAGTCTCCCATTCGGATCTGAAGTCCAAGTATGAGTATGAAGCCGTGCGATCACCTCGGCTGAGGGCTGCTCTCAGTGGTCGGTGACCTCCGGGGGATCGTTGGTCCGAGCCGCGGGTACTAGCCGGGGAGGACCGATTTCCTGAAGAATGGGAGCGGGACCTCATCTGGGGCAAGGGGCTCTCTCCAGGCCCGGCTCGATGTCCGGGGAAGCCCTGGATGTTGCGATTCCCATCATCAGGGTGAATGAACCGAATGAGCCGGACATGAAAGCTTGCTGCATGGTCATTAGGGCAGATATACTGCTTTCTAGAACTGCCATTCTGGTCTCCATACCGGTTGGCTCTGCAGCCTTCAATGTGGGCACTGAGGGTTTCAGGCCCGGTATCGGTACTGTCGAGGGGGAGTCCTCGATAAGGATGGCCTCGGAGGCCTGAGGACGGTCAGCGGGTGCCGACAACTCCTTACAGGGCAGCTTGATGGGCCATTCCTGCTCCGACTCCTCAGACTCACACCTGGGACTGTGGGTCCTGGGGTGAGATTTCCCCTTCTTCCGATCCGTCCTCCGAGCTGGTCTTTGAGGATTTCTTCTTCTTGTGCTCCACCTCTGGGGATTTCCGCTTGGAGGAACCGCGTCCGAGGAACTCCGAAGAGGCTCTGGCTTCGCAGGGCACCGAGGTATTGGAGGGGTCCCTGGACGTAGTGTCACCAGAGACTCTGGTGTGGAGTCAGACTTCTGAAAGAAACTTATCTGCTGCTGATGGTGGCTCTTCAAGGCCTTTGAGGTCATGGTTCTGCAGAGTTTGCAGTTGGAATCACTGTGTTCCAGGCCAAGACATCGGAGGCAGCATTCATGTGGGTCGGTGAGTTACATCATTTTGCCACACCGGTCACACTTTTTAAAGCCTCTGGAGGACATCGGAAAAAGGGGGTCAGAGGCCTTCGGTTGGATAAGGGTGCAAATGCAAATCGAGAAACACCTCAATGAAAAAACGGAAAATTAATAGATGAATCCGAGAAGTGACGCCGAGGCGAACTGGCTCGGGAGCAGGAAGGAACCAGTATGCAACTGGAGAAACACAACAATAAAAATCAAACTTTTTCTGGGGAAAACTGGATAGCATCCTATGGGCTCCGTGGAAAAAAGAAGATTGAGGCAAGATGGCACCCTTGGGCGGGAAGTAGACCACACATGCGTGGTGCATCCAGCACAAATGTCACCCATATGTGAGGACTGACTTCCTTTTGTTCGCGGAGAATCAGCTGCTGCCCATTTAGCTTTTGGGGCGAAAATTAAGCTAGGAGTTTCTGTGCCTGACTTCCACCGTGTATCACTAACTGGGCAGCGGTGATATTGAGCTGCTGCTCAGTTAACGATGGGTGTCACGCCAGAGCACTCCAGCATGCCCGGATGATAAATGGTTGGCATCTGTGCATGTAATGGCGGCACCCGCGGATATTCAGTGGCACTAACTGCAGAATGGCATTTACACGACCCCACTGATTTTGCCAGGACTTTTCATTAGCAGGTAGCCAAACAACTAATTATTTATTAAAAGTTATCAGTGGCATAACAAAAATTCAAAGCAATGTACAATTGACAATAAAAGCACCATCAAAAAATGACAACACAAAATATTAAAACATAAAATACCACAAAAATCATTCTACAACCTGCTTCAAAAACTTACTTAGTACAGAAAAAATAACGCTGCTTACCTTATAACAGGTATTTTTCATAGAAAGCAGGTTTAATTTGGCAAACAAGTGTGGTTATGCTCCCCAGCCAGCAGATGAAGGCAGATAAGCAACCCTCAACGATGTCATTACTAGGTATATATTCTGGTACAGAGTGAGAGAAGTCAGTATGGCACTTCCCAGGCAATAAACTGAAAAATTCCAAACAACTCAATGCACAACGTTCATAACTAACAATTTAACTTTGCAACAAATAACATAAGCAAGTATTTGGCTCTCTTTCTAAAATTAACTCTGCAACAGGGACTGATACTGTCAATGCAATAGGAGTCTTCTTGCATCTGTCCTGGACTGCTCTAGAAGGATCAAGGAAAGAAAATTATCGGGTAAAAATTCTCCTTCCTTATCATCCTGCTAGACCAGTTCAAATGAGTGAAATTTATTTATTTTATATGCAAGATTTATATTCCACTTATTAATATCTAAGTGGATTCCAAGAAAACCATAAATCTACAAAGCACCAAGGTAAAGACAAAAACAACTGACCTATTATAAATATATGCTTGTAATATGGGACTACATAGTTTCAAGATATACCATATATTCTATGATTATGCCTGACTAAATAAAACTGTCTTCAACTGCTTCTGAAGACTTTCAAGATGTATCCATGCAGTCAAGAATCAGGTTGGGAGGAAGACAATGCTGCAGACAGGACTGCCCTGCCAAAGGTGTCAACTGCTCAGGCTCCCACATGCAACCTGTAGTGTTTTACAAAAGGTGCTCAGAGATGACCAGGTAGCCCCTTTACAGATGTACCTGGAGATCACAAGGTGGCGCTCTGCCCAGGAGGACACGAGCCCTAATGAAGTGAGCTTTGACTCCCTCTGGCACCTGCGTACCAGCCAGAAAGTATGCTGACCCAATGTCCTCCAGAATTCAAATGGCAATAGATGACTTGGCCACTGCAAATCCCTTTCTTGGACTGCTGAGGAAGACAAAAAGCTGAACCGACTAGAAGAAGGAATTAGTATTCTCCAGATATCTGATCAATACATTCTGTGCATCCATCAGATGCAGTGAGGGGTCCTCTTGAAGATCCTCCTGTGAGGATGAGGACAGAACCATAGTCGAAGGCGCTGGGGGGAGGTGTCGGGATCAGTTAAGAATTGGGATCAGTTCAGAGTTTCATTAGTGCTCACAGCAGTAAAGATAAGTGTTATGGACTGTTGAAATGATGAGTCCTTCAAGTTATATGACAGCTTTTTTTTACATTTATAAAAAGATTTAAGTTGGTTTATACGAAGCTGATCATATAGATATACTGCTGTTAGCTACTGAGGAGGTCATTGATGCTATTTAGCATATCTTTTCCCATTTTTGATGTTCTAGTCTATGGGATAGATGCTACTGTAAGTCTGAGACCACCCAGTAGCTGTTAAGCATAGATTATGTAATCGAACAAACAGAAAAAAGAAAAAAATAGAGATTTTCATTTTTTGGATGCATTTCCCAGTATGTTATATTGAACGCAAAAATACCATTTCACAGTAAGATGAAAGAAGGACAGCACCTATGGAAAGAAGAATAGCTCACTCTGCAAGTAGACAGAAGTCATCGGGATGACCAAGAAAGCCTCCCTACAAGATCAGGCCTGCAGCTCAGATCTCAACCTGGCAGATGCTATAGCCAACTAGAAAACCACCATAAGGTCAAATCCTTGAGGGAGGCCTTACAAATGCACTCAAATGCAGCCCTTTCAGTGCCATCACCACAAAAAAGATTTTAGTGATGTCTAGAGCACTGGCTTGGGAACCAAGAGATCAGGGTTCGATTCCCACTAGCACTCCTTGTGGCCTTGGTCAAGTCACTTAACCCTATATTGCCTCAGAAGCCACGTTATCAATGTCCCTGTTTAATGTACATTCCAAGTTTGTTATTTTGAATGGCGTTCCTTTTCTTTATTTGCAGCTCTTATGTTTATTTTATTATATTGTAAACCGCTAGCGGTATATCAAGTGACGACATAAATAAATAAATGTAAACCACTTTGACTAAAATGATAAAGCAGTATAAAAAAAATCTTAAATAAATAAAATTTAACCAGGGACAGCGGAACACCTTTTTTGGTTGGAGAGGCCAAAGAAACCAATCTCCAGCCCTTCCTCCAAGCACTCTATTGCCACTGCTGTGTTGTGCAAAATACTGGTGGGGCCATGGCCTCTTTGACCTACCCCTTTCCATTGCCTATGGATTTTACTTAGGTAAAGCTGCCATAGAGGCAGACAGAACTGCTTTCCTCTCTGGAGGAAGTGGGAGCATTGGGGAGCGCTGCAAATAATATCCCTTGGATACAACCCCTGTAGTACAACAGAGTTTATGCCCTGTCCAGGCTGAACTGCAAGAAAGACAAAATAGCGATGATTTCTACCTTCCTGGCCTCAACAAATCGAGAGGAGCACCATCTCTCAAAAACTCTACAGACTCGCACATATGCTAAGGATGTAGAGGCCCACTTCGCCCTTAAGCTCGGTATATAATATTGCTCTCAAGAATATAATATTGCTCTCAAGTAGCCATTCTTGAAGACCTTATGCTTCTTGCATGCTAGCTGTAAGCGACAAAGGCCCAGGATCCTCTATTACCACAAGCCCCTGCCACAAGAGGCCCTTCTCGTAAGGTAGCAAGGGGGGTTCTGTCAATAAGTTAGAGACATCCACGTATAACAACCTGCAAGGCCAGTTTGCAGCCACTATGATCACCAGGCCTGGACAGGCCTGAATCTTTCATGGAAGACTGCTCACCAGGGGCTAGAGAGGGAGACATACAGCATTCCTTCTGAAGTCACTTCTGAATTAGGGCTACTAAGCCCGCTCTCCAATGATATTTCATGTAGCTGAAAGGTTCACCACTTTGGCATTGAGTGGCCAGCAAGTCAAACAATGGAAGACCCCCAGCTCTGCATCACGAGGTCACATGTGCAAGGGATGAGCTCCCACTCAAGTAAAGCCATGGTGTTTCGACTCAGGAAGCCAGCCTGCACATTGTCTACACCTGCAATGGGTGCTGCAAATAGGACAATCAGATGCTCATCTGCCCAACAACACGGCATCATTATTTTGCGAGCCCTCTGACACTGCAAGTTCCACATCATTTGATGACATATGCCACCACTGTGGCATTGTCCAAGAACACTTGGACATGTTGTCCATTAGCTGAGGCCTGGACCTCTCCCAGGCCAGATAGATCACTCTGTTTTTTTGGTGGATAATTGCCCAGGCCTCCTGAGTGACCAATATCCCTGGTCCCACTGGCCCAGACTGTGCACACTCCAGTCCTTCAGGCTGGCATTTGAGGTACTAAGCACCTAATTCGGTGCTTTCAACAGCATCCTGGCCAACAGGCGGCAGGACTCTAACCACCACCTCAAATGACTGAATAACTGGGAAAAGGGAGACCAGAAAGTTAAAAGGTGCCTCTGCAGTGGGCACATGAGTGCCCTGGCACAAGGAACCCTATGGACTCGAGGAACTGAATATAGTCCCAGGCTTGTGGAGCTGCCTGAGCATAAATGCAGTGAGATGGCTCTGAAGCTTGAGGGGCCTCTCTGTTGAGAGGAAAACTCAACCTAGGAGCAAGTGGAATCAGGCCTCTAGGTACTCCAAGTCCTGGGACAGAAACAAGCTGCTGTTCGGATTGTCGCTTACCAACACCCAACCTCTCCAACCAGTAAATCATCAGGTCTGTGTCATTGCTGGACTTCCCCAGTGAGTCCGATCAGATCAACCAGTTGTCCAGGTATGGGTGAAACTGGATCCCCTGTTTGTACAGAAATGCTGCTATAACCACCATTACTTTGGAAAAGATACAAGTATCTTTCGCTAGACTAAAGGGCAGGGCCTGGAACTGGACATGGGAGCCCCGCACATAGAAGCGGAGAAAATTGCTGAAGCTGCTCCCAATGGGTAAGTGACAATATACCTTGATGAGGTCTTGGGGGATGAGGAACTTCCCCAGCCTGACCAATGCAAAGACAGATCCAATGGTCCTCATATGAAAAAAAGAAGTACTCAGAGTTCAGCTATGACAGCTTTAGGTCAGGGATATGTCAGAATGAACTTCCCTTCCTGGCACCTTTCAGTGGCTGGAAGAACATCCCTGGTCCTGTTCTGCACAGAGCAGGGGTAAAATAGCCTGTAATAGCAGGAGACGCTGAGGCATTTCCTCAAATGTCATTCGCATTAGTGGGAAGCTGCAGATAGACTTTACAAAGGCATCTCAGAGTCACTGCTGTTATTTAGGACTAATAAGAGAAAATATTTTTTCACTCAATGAGTGATCAAACTCTGGAATTCAGAGGATTTAGTAAAAGCTGTTAGTGTAGTTGGGTTTAAAAAAGGTTTGGACAAGTACCTGGAGGAAAGGTCCATAAACCATTATTAAAGAGGACTGGGGAAATCCACTGCCTACTCCAGGATAAGCATTGTGAAATCTGTGTACTTTTTTGGGAAACTAACAGTACTAGTGACCTGGATTGGTCACTGCTGGAAACAGGATACTGGGCTTGATGGACCTTGGTCTGAACCAGTATGGCATTTATTATGTTCTTAAATATTTTGCATTTTATTTCCTAGGCTGGCCAGTGGCCTTAAGGTTAGAAGGCAGGCATCTTGCAGGAGGAGCTAATACACCTCCTATCTTGACTGAGGAGCCCGAGGACCCACTGGTCTGATGTGGTATGGCACCCCTTAAGGAGAAGCAGTTGAAGACGCACTCCAACAGGCTGCCCTCAGAAACAACTGCATGAACTCAATGAAGCGAACTGCTGGCTCCCAAAGGACTGCCCTTTCCTGGATTGAGATCCAAAGGACACGATCTTTGCAGTTTTCTGGGTGATGCTGCATCTTAGTAAGTGGAACCAACATTTCAGCTATCATGCTGTGACTTTCTTCAGGGTGAGGTGGTTATGCAGTAGATGCCTGTTCCTATACAGTATATTTTATTTATTTATTTATTTATTTAACACTCTTATATACCGCACTTTTATCATCAGTGCGGTTTACAGTAAACATAAAGTACTCACAGATAGCAACAGGCTGTCGTGAGTTTACATGTAACAGGAAGTCTAACAGGATACAACATAGGGGAAAACTTTGTACATAAAATTAATTAACTATATACAATGGTAATCTTCTTGTTATACAGGGAGTGAACAGAGCATTTCAACATTGGATTGTAATGGGGTTTAGGCTAAGTTGGGGTCAGGTATTGAGAGAAGTATGAAAGGAACAGGTGGTGTTTTATGGCTTTTCTAAATTGTTTGAGGTCTTTAATTTCTCTTATGGTGGGTGGAAGGTCATTCCAACATTTGGGAGCGAAGTAAGCGAATGCTCTTGCAGTAGTTGAGTGTGTACATTTTGTAAAGTCAGTCGGGATGATTAGAGTATTAGCTGCGACTGATCTTCTAGATCTAGTGTTAGGGATGTGTGTGATGAGAGTGGAGATTGCTAGGGGAGCTAAGTTATTAATGGCTTTGAATGTCATGAGTAATGCTTTGTATGTAGTCCTGCAGGATACTGGGAGCCAATGTAATTCCTTTAAGATAGGGGTTATGTGGTCGTTCCTTGATGCACCATTGAGGATGCGGGCAGCAGTGTTCATCGCTAATTGCAGCGTGTTTAGTGTGCTTTTTGGGAGGCCATGTAGAACTATGTTTGCATAATCAAAGTGTGGAATGACTATGGCTTGAAAGATGGTGCGGAAGTTGTCAGGGTCGAGCAGGTTTTTGAGGTTTCGGAGGGTTCTGAACTTGAAGTAGACAGTTTTCACTGTGCGGTTTATGTGTTCTTTGAAGTCCAGTCGGTGATCAAGGGTTACGCCTAGGTATTTTACGGTGGGTTTGATCGGAAGCTCTGCGTCCCGTACTTTTAGAGTAGTTGGGGGTGAGAATTCTTTATTCTTCGTGATGATTAGGGCTTCTGTTTTTTTGAAGTTTATTCTCATATTCTGTGTGAGAAGCCAGTCTGTAATTGCATCAAAACACTCTGTTAGTACTGTATAATCAGGCCGAGTAACGTTGATTGGTGTGAAAATCAGCACGTCATCTGCATAGATTAGCGAGGATACTCCAAATGAATGGGTGATCTCACATATCGGCTGCATATAGATATTAAAGAGTAGCGCCGAGAGGGAGGATCCTTGAGGGACGCCTTGTTTCAACTGGAAAGGTTTTGAGGTATTTGATTCCGTTCGAACATGTTGCCAGCGCTCTTCGAGATAAGATTTACACCAGTCCCATGCTAATCCCTGGATGCCCTTGCATTGGAGTCGGGTTAGGAGTTTGTTATGGTCAACAGAATCAAACGCTGCAGAGATGTCAAGGAATATTAGTGCAAAGCCCTTTTTGACATTGTCGGTTCCACAGATGAGGGTGTTGATTAATGATTTCAGCAGTGATTCAACTCCGTGGGCTTCTCTGAAACCATGTTGACTGGGGTCCAGAGGTGAAGTGGTGTCTATATGTTGTTGGATCTGAATCTGTGTCACCTTCTCTATTATCTTAGATAGCAGGGGGATGCTGGAGATTGGACGGTAAGATTCTTCTTTTGTTGGGTCTAGCTGGTTGTTTTTTAGAAGAGGTCTTATGGAGGTCTGCTTAAGAGCTGATGGGAAGATTCCTGTTGTGAATGATTGATTTATGATTTCGGATATGAATGGGCTGAGCTCATCTCGCAACGCTTTTATCCAGTGTGCTGGACATGGATCGTTGGATGCCGTGGTTGTATTTATTCTGGTGATGATATCTTCAACGTGCTTTATTGAGGGGGATGCAAACTTGATGAGTGGGTTCTCATGTAAGAAAGTATTGTAGTTCTCAAACCAGATTGATGGATTAAGGTGGGAAATTTTTAATTTTCATGGGAAAGTTCATTGAAGAAAAATGTTGGAAATTTGCATTTGAATTTTGGTGGGAAAGTTTGTTGGAGAAAAGGCGGGAAAGTGCAAGTAGGAATCCTGAAGGCAGGGAATTCTGAATTTTAGCAGGAAGATTGTAGTGACAATCTAGAACATAAGAAAGCACAGTTACTTACCTGTAACAGGTGATCTCTGGGAACAGCAGGAATAAGTCTTCACATATGGGTATCGTCGGTACCGACGGAGCCTTCGCGGGAACGCTCCCCAGCGTCCAAAAGGAAAGCTTTTGGGAGCATCCCACAGTGCCTGCGCGCTGCCTTCCCGCCTTTCCTAACCGCCTCTCTCCAGTTCGAGTTTTAAAGCTGAGACAAAGAGAGAGTGAGGAAAGGAAAGAAAGATAGAGAGATACAACTCCTAGGGAAGGTGGGAGGGTTGTGAAGACTTATTCCTGCTGTTCCCAGAGATCACCTGTTACAGGTAAGTAACTGTGCTATCTCCAGGAACAAGCAGGAATGAGTCTTCACATATGGGGACTCCCCAGCTAGAAATGCCTGGGAGATCACCCAGGTTGTGAGTCCCTGGGAAGGACTCTACCTCCACCCATGAATCTCAGGCATCCACCACCGACGCCGCCCTCGCGGGTTTTTCCTTCCGACGATGGTCCCCGGAGGGAGAACCCCGGTCGGAGGAGCTCCGGCGACGGTCCGAGCTGGAGCCTTTCGACACGGAGGCCTCCGACGAGGTCCGGGTACGGCTGGGGTCAGCGAAGATTCTCTCACGCTGATGCCGCCGACTTCTCAACGCCTTTGAGGACAGTTTGCTGCAGGGCCCACAGATCAGCTCCTCATGATCCGGGCCCAGGCAGCGGAGGCAAAAGTCGTGTGTGTCGGTTAGTGACATATTTCGGTCACACCGACCACACCGCTTAAACCCACTGGCAGCCATCGGGGGAAAAAGGGCCCCTGCGAGGTCAAAGGACCGGGCTGCCAGGGAAAACGAAAACGAAAGCTAAGTCAGAAAAACCGAAAAAAGTGAGAGGACTCGAGACCGGCGTCGCGAGTCCGGGCGGGAAAACGATCGGCGTCGAACCGAAAGAAAAAAGGATAAAATAAAGAAGAAAATCAACTTTTTCGCGGGGACAAGACGGGGACGTCTGTAGGGCTCCGCGGAAAAAAGAAGACTGGCTAAGATGGCACCCTCGGGCGGGAAGACGACCGCGCATGCGCGCTGCAATTCCCAAAGGCTTTCTTTGAAAGCTGGGGAAAATTGCTCCGCGAGGGCTCCGTCGGCGCCGACGTCACCCATAAGTGAGGACTGACTTCCTGCTTGGTCCTGGAGAACAGCCTGACCAAACAAGGCATCCCGGCGGGAGTCCTTGTCCAAGCAGTAATGGGCTGTGAAGGTATGAACCGAGGCCCAGGTGGCCGCTCGACAGATTTGGTCGATGGACACAGAATTTAGATGAGCCATAGAGGCTGCCATGGCCCTCACATTGTGAGCTGTGACATAGTCCTCCAGAGAAAGGTTCTTACTCTGGTAGGCGAAAGAAATACACTGAGCAATCCAATTGGACAGAGTTCTCTTAGAGACTGGAAGTCCTAAATGAGAGGGATCAAAAGCAACAAAGAGTTGAGAGGACTTTCTATGTTGCTGTGTCCTTTGCAAGTAAAAAGCAAGAGCTCTTTTACAATCCAGGGTATGAAGATTCCTCTCTGCACTTGAAGCATGAGGTCCTGGAAAAAAGACAGGTAAATAAACCTCCTGGTTCAGATGAAAAGGTGAGACCACTTTAGGCATAAAGTGTGGATTAGTCCTGAGGACTACCTTGTCATGATGGAACCTTGTATAAGGAGGATTAGCCACCAAGGCTTGCAGCTCACTGATGCGGCGAGCTGAAGTGACTGCAATGAGAAAAATAACCTTCCAGGAAAGAAATTTCAAGGAGGTAGTGGCTAAGGGTTCAAAAGGTGGCTGCATAAGCTGGCCAAGAACCATATTCAAGTCCCATGCCACTGGAGGTGGTCTGATGGGAGGTTTAGTTAAAAGAAGGCCTCTCATGAATCTTGCTATAAGAGGATGAGAGGAAATAGGCTGTCCATTGAGAGGTTTAAGGGATGCTGCAATAGCACTCAAATGGACTCTTACTGAATTCGTTTTAAGGCCTGCATGAGATAAATGCAGCAAATACTCTAGTAAAGAATTCAGAGGTATTGCAAGAGGGCTGAGACTCTTCTCTGCACACCACATGGTAAACCTTTTCCACTTAAAAGCATAGGAACGTCTAGTGGAAGGCTTTCTGGAAGCATGAAGGATATCCTTCACTTGCTGAGAAAGGCCTTCAGCAACCAGGCTCTGAAGTGAAGAGACTGGGGATTTGGATGCCACAACGTTCCCTCCTCCTGGGACAGGAGGTCTGGAGCAGATCCCAAGTCCAGGGAGGGAGCTTGGGAGAGATGCAGAAGTAGAGGGTACCACACTTGGCGTGGCCAATGTGGTGCTATGAGGATCATAGACCCCTTGTCTCTCCGAAGTTTGAAGAGTGTCTTGGGAATTAGGGGAATGGGTGGAAAGGCATAGAGGAAGTCTTGCCCCCAATGAAGGAGGAAGGCATCCCTGGCCTGAACTCCCTGACACGGAATCCTGGAACAGAACCGGGGAAGTTTGGCATTCCACGGACTTGCAAAGAGGTCTATGTCCGGGGTTCCCCAAATTCGGAAGATCCTGGCTATCTGGTCCCCATGGAGGGACCATTCGTGTGGAAGCAGAACTCGACTGAGTCTGTCTGCCCAAGAGTTTTGAACCCCTGGAAGATACACTGCCATGAGATGAATTTGATCTCTGGCGAAGGCCCACAATCTCAGAGCTTCGTTGCAAAGCGACAGAGAGCCAGTCCCGCCCTGCTTGTTCACGTAGAACATGGCTACTTGGTTGTCCGTGTGGATAAGGACTGTCTTGTAGCTGAGCAGGCTGTGAAAGACTCTGAGAGCTAGAAAAATTGCTCTGAGCTCTAAGAGGTTGATATGTAGAGATGTCTCCTCTAGAGACCAGATGCCTTGAGTGGAGAGATCTTGAAGATGAGCTCCCCAGCCCCTTGGAGAGGCATCTGTTGTAAGGGTTGCTTGGGGTAACTCCTGTTGAAAAGGGGACCCCAGCAACAGATTTTGAGTGGACTTCCACCAGTGGAGGGACCAAAAAAGGCGACTGGAGGTTGCTATTTTGTCTGACAGGCAACCTGATGCCTGGGTCCATTGGGTGGACAGAGTCCACTGAGCTGCCCTCATGTGAAGGCGAGCGTAAGGAACCACATGCACAGTGGATGCCATGTGGCCTAACAGTTGTAACATCTCTCGAGCAGTTAAATGGGATTTTAACTGAATTTGTGAGGCTAACTGCACCAAGCGTAGGCAATGGGCCTGGGGAAGATAGGCCCTTGCAGTTGTGGTATCCAGTAAGGCCCCTATGAATTCTAGAGACTCAGTAGGGGTGAGATGGGATTTTGGAAAGTTTATTACAAGTCCCAGATACGGAAGGATACGACTGGTGCAGGTTAGAGAAGTCTGGGCCTCTGACTGGGATGGAGCTCGGATGAGCCAGTCGTCCAGATATGGGAATACGAATATCCCTAGAGTGCGTAGAAATGCCGCTACTACTGCCATGCATTTTGTGAACACCCTTGGTGCAGAGGCCAGACCGAAAGGAAGCACTCTGTATTGGTAGTGCTTCCCTTGATAAAGGAACCGAAGGAACCTTCTGTGTGTTGGATGAATGAGGACATGGGTGTACGCATCCTTGAGGTCTAGAGAGCAAAGCTAATCCTGACTCTGAAGGTATGGAAGGAGAGTACCGAGAGAAATCATCTTGAATTTCTCCTTGCATAGAAACTTGTTCAATTCTCTGAGATCTAATATGGGTCTGTAGCCCCCTGTTTTCTTTGGGATAAGAAAGTAGGGGGAGTAGAACCCTGAGCCCTGTTGAAGAAGGGGTACTTCTTCTATTGCCCCTTGGGCAAGAAGGGTAGTAATCTCTTGACCCAGAAGGTCGAGGAGAGATGTCGGAGAATTGAACTGTCTCACCATGGTGTGAGGAGGAAGGTTTAAGAAATGAAGCTTGTACCCCTCCCTTATGATGGAGAGGGTCCATTGCTCTGCTGTGATTTGTTCCCATCTGGGAGCAAAGTAAACCAACCTTCCTGGAATGGTGAGAGGCTCTGGATGTTCTAGAGCCAGAAAGGGTAAGCTCTCTAGTTGTAAGTCAAAGGCCCTGAGGAGGCTGAGGCTGTTGGGCCGTAGCAGTCCTAGCAGCCTTAAGCTTGGCCTGTTTCGGTTGTTGCTGTCTCTTTGTAGCAAAACGACCTGCAGTAGATGACTGCTGACCATAAGCAGAATAATATTTCCCTTTTTTGGGAAAAAAACCCTTTTTGAATAACCTTTTCTTAAAAGGAGCAGAAGTAGACTTTGAAAGTCTATCTAAAGCAGAATTTTCAGCATCCATTTGGGTGGCCTTTGCTTGCCAATCTTTGCCAAAAAGGTTTTCACCTGTACAAGGAAGGTTTCCTAGTCCATCTTGAACCCAAGGTTCCAAATCAGAAGCCTGTAACCAAGCAACTCTGCGTGCACCTATGGCAATGGCCGAGGCTCTGCTGGCACCTTCAAAAGAGTCAAAGGCTGCACGGTTGGAAAACTTGGAAATATCCTGGGCATGTTTGAGCCAGGTGAGGAACTCTTCCCTTTTATCTTCTGAAATGAAAGGAGATAAAGTTTGCAGGTGATCTGTAACTTCTTTTAGAAACATCCCCATATAGAGACTATAGGAGTTGATTCTGGCAACAAGCATACTGGCCTGGAAAATTCTCCTGCCAAAGGCATCTAAGGTTCTGCATTCTCTTCCTGGAGGAGCAGAAGAGTGCCTTTTTGTACTCTTTATCTTCTTCATAGTAGACTCCACCACGATGGAGTGGTGAGGGAGCTGAGTCTTATGAAAGCCAGGACAAGGAGGAACACGATACATGGTGTTCAACCTGCGAGAATGAGGGGAAGTGGTGAGAGGAGTCTCCCATATGCCCAACATGTGATCATAAAGAATCTCATGTATTGGTAAAGTGGCTGCCTCTTTAGGAGCCTTAGGATATTGTAAAATATCTAATTTTTTGGTTCTAGGCTCTGTCTCAGGGGCCACTGAGATGGAAAGACCCCTGGCCACTTCCCTAATGAAGTCTTGAAAAGACAAGTCCTCTGGAGGAGACATTCTCCTTTTTGGAGAAGAGGGCTCCTGAGGATGAATCACCAATGCTTCGACAGAGACCTCTGATTCATCAGAGTCTTCAGAGGAATCGAAGTATCGCCTGTCTGGATGCTCCTGCAGAGCCCGATACGCATAACGGGTGGTATTGACATTGGGAGTGATCGGTACCGATTCGGTACCGATGGCAATCACAGAACAGTGTACCGCTGCAGTCGACACCGAAGCGGATGTCGATGCAATCGGTACCGGCACCGGAACAGATGTCGGTACCGGTGCCGGAGTCGGTACCAGCAACGGAGCTTGTTGCGGTACCGAAGGCGTCGCAGCTTGTATGAATGCCGTGATGGCACGCTGCATGGTCAGGATATTCTGATCCATTGACGCAACCAATGTCTGGATGTCGGTACCAGTGGGAACCACCGGTACCCCAGAACATGGCAACAGGTGATCGGTCGAGGCCGAGCCATCGATGTCAACCTGTGACCCCATAGATAAAGCTTTGGAAGCCGGAGCCTCCTGCCGGGGTAATTTTGCCGGTGCGGATTCCTCGAGGGCAAGCCCGGAGGCATCTCGATACTTAGAGGGAGATCTACCCTTCGAGGACCGGCTGGATTTAAGTTTGGTTACCTGAGATCCATATGAGGAAGAAGAAGCCCTGGAAGACGTCGATGCAACCGAAGCTGCATCCGAGGGAAACAGGGTACTGAGCTTAACTGCTCGATTCTGTAGACCTCTTTTAGACATCATGGAGCAGGACTCACAATCCGCAATGGAGTGGTCAGGACCTAAACATTTTAGACACCATTCATGGGTGTCAGTGACAGAAATAGTGCCGCTGCACTTCGTGCATTTTTTAAACCCAGAAGCGGGCTTTTCCATGAGGAAAAATGTCCTAGGCCTAAGGCCAAAGAAGAAAATGCACTGAAGTGAGAAAAAACAGTAGGTTTTTTTATTTTTTTTTTAGAATAAAGAAAGAAAAGACCGGCGGTACCGGTCCAGCGTCGAGAAGGCAGACGCGCGACCAAAGAAATAAAATAAAGAAATTGTGACAGGAACACGACCTGCTGGCTCCGCGGAAAAGAAGAACTGGAGAGAGGCGGTTAGGAAAGACGGGAAGGCAGCGCGCAGGCGCTGTGGGATGCTCCCAAAAGCTTTCCTTTTGGACGCTGGGGAGCGTTCCCGTGCAGGCTCCGTCGGTACCGACGATACCCATATGTGAAGACTCATTCCTGCTTGTTCCTGGAGATCATAAGATATGCCATATTGGGTCAGACCAAGCTCCATCAAGCCCAGTATCCTGTTTCCAACAGTGGCCAATCTAGGTCATACGTACCTAGCAGTTTCCCCAAAAGACACAGGTTCCACAATGCTTGTATTGGGTCAAGCATTGATATCCTGGGTCCCTTCTTAATAATTGTTTATGGACCTTTCCTCCAGGAACTTGTCCAAACCTTTTTTAAACCCAGCCTTTACTACATCCGCCGGTAACAAATTCCAGAGTTTGATTACACATTGAGTGAAAAAATATTTTCTTTTATTAGTCTTAAATAGTTTACCCTGTAGTTTCATTGCATGTCCCCTAGTCTTTCTATATTCTGATAACGTAAACTATCGATCTACATTTACCCGTTCCACTCAGTTCATTAATTTATAGACTTCTACCATATCTCCCCTCAGCCATCTCTTTTCCAGGTTAAAGAGCCCTAATCTTTTTAGCCTTTCTTCAATCTCATATTCTGGAAGGTGGAAAAAATCATTGGTCTTCAGTGCCAGAATCTGTAGCATTAAGCCTTCTTTGAAAGAGGGGTTGCCATACTTTGTTGATGTTGAATCCTTTGTCCCTAATTCAGGTTTCGTGGGTGTCCTGCTATCTCTACTACCTCTCTTTGATCTTCCTTGGCCACCAGCATTCTTCTTTTTCTATGATTCTTGTGCCATCAAATTTCATTGATGAAGATCTCCAAAGGACATTTCCAGGCTCTATGCATGGCCCTCCAAGAGGTACTCCTGGCACCTCAAAGCCTATCTTCCAGGAATCTCTATGGACAAGCCTCCCCAAGGACTTCCACCATTTCACCAAGCCCACCCTAAAGAGTCACCAGTCTTTAAGGGGAGTTTACTCAGCCACAGCTTAGAGGCAGCACCAATCAACCAAGCCATTGTTTGGCTACCACAACTGCCCTGGGAAGAGATTCTTATCAAGTCTTAGAGGGCACCAACCACCAGGCAGTCCACTTTCAACCTTGTAGCCTAAGGCAGCGATTGCAAAAACATTCTTAGGAGGGCCTTGATCCTCTGCCCATTGGAATCCTTAAGCAGGCCACCTCCCTCCACAGGGACAGTCAGGCACTTTGTCACAGCCGTGACAAGGGCTTCCCCCCTAAGGAGGCTAAAAGGCTGAACCAGTTCATCCTGGGGGAGCTGATCGGTGCGTGGGGGAGGTCTTTGAGAGGGTTAATGGGGTGAGGCCCAATGAGCTTTTCAGAAGCCTTCGGAGAGGGGGAGGACATTGCTGCATTGGGGGGTTGGGAGGGGGATCAGTGAGTTGCCTCGGGGTAGGGCTGCCCAGGGGTATTTCTGGGCTTGGAAATGTGGGGTAAGTAGGCGGGATGGGGGAGGGGGGAGCCTACATTGGCATGTACATCTGTCCCTGTCAGTAGGAATGTGTTTGTGCCTGGGGGCAGGTGTAAATACCAACTTCCACATATTTTTTTGCCAGACTTAGATTCCCTTTCTGAAACTGGGAATCCATGTCTGCATGGCAGACCCTGTCCCCACCATTCCCCCTGGCTCTGTAGACATGGTAAGCATTCCCACGTCTACAAAAAACAGGTTCTGAAATGGCATTGAGATGTATTTCACTCTAAACATCTCAATGCTGATTTTTGGACATGTGAATGATTCTAAAATAACCCCCAATTATATATTATAAATTGAATAAAAGAATGTATACTTACTGAAAAGCTAAAAGTGCTTCAGCAAATGTCATTTTGTCTTCTGCCTTGCCTTTTTTTCCTTCCTTCTTCTTCCCTTTCTTCTCTTTTTTACCCATGATTTATTATAATGTGTTACCTAGAGTTTGAGTTCCAAGATTAAAGAATAGTTGGTAAGCCGATCTCATTTCTTTTACTTAGTGGTTAATAAGGACTGAGGCACATTTAATATTTAGCTCGAGAGACTAGATCAATAAGCCTTGATATTCACTGCAAGTAAACGCCCTGCACATATAGTTTAACAAAGTATATTCTGTGCCTATAAAAATCTTTCCAAATAGCTTAGCATGCTAGTAAAACACAATTTCAGATACAGAAATAGTTTTAAAGTAATAATGCTATGTATATCTTCCCTCAAGAGTTCGCACCACAGAGAGAAGACTTGCTTGGATGAGTGACATATTAAGGGGGTTATTTTAAAAGTGCTATTCACAATTTGGATGTCTGCAAGTCCAAAGCACAGAGACATCCCCAGAGCTATTTTAGAAGCCAGTTCTGAGGACGTCCCCAGAGCAAGGACATTCAAGTCTGAAAGAAGGCATGGCAGAGATGTGGCTGGGGGCTTTCCCAAGAATCTGAACATCCCTGCCTGATCTCAAAAATGCCCTGGACGTCCTGAATCGCATCTATTTTGTTAACTTCGATTTGTTAACTGTTGTTTATTGTGAACCGCAACTGAACTATGGAAGATGCGGTATATAAATCATTGTTAAATAAATAAATAAATAAATCTATAGTAACACCTACTCCAAGCACGAACAGGCAACTGAAAGGTTCTTGTTTTTTCAGGCAAAGGTCTGGAAGGTGTGGAAAAGAAGTAACACTAATCAGTCTATGGGGCTTGTTTACAAAGCCGCGGTAGCGGTTTGCGATCGTAATCGGAGCCGCGGCCCCATTGATTTTCGCTCTAGGTGACTGACCCAACCCTGCATCCGCAGAGCGAATACTCCTAGGCACATGCCTATTCTTCCTGATGGTCAATCTAGCTTTGCATGCAATAAAGCTTTCTGGGAATGCTGTGGAATAGTTCTTCGATTTTGCATGTGACACAGGTTTGTAAACAAGCCCCTATATTTTACAATTTATCAATGAACACTGATGAGGAATTGCTGCTCATGTTTACACTTTGCTATGCCAATGGATGTTCCCTAATGCTAGTTTGCCTGAGATGAACGTTTCTGACCCAGGCATCCCCTACTGTGGATGTCTATATGGCGGCCCAAGTGCACATCCTGATCACAAATGTCTGTTTCTGAAATCAGCCAGAGACAAAGACATCCCTGGCATTTTTATGCACATTCTGCCCTGGACATCCTGATTTAACTTGGACGTCCTTTCTAAAATCCCCCTCTAAAGTTTTTGTAAATTAACTAACTTACCTTTATAAGAAAACATACCCACCCTCTACTGTTCACATCAGTGGGTTACATAACCTGTGTCACATGCAAAATCGAAGAACTATTCCACAGCATTCCCAGAAAGCTTTATTGCATGCAAAGCTAGATTGACCATCAGGAAGAATAGGCATGTGCCTAGGAGTATTCGTTCTGCAGATGCAGGGTTGGGTCAGTCACCTAGAGCACCAACTTCTAGGAGGGCATCAAAGAGCAGGGCATTCAAAGCTAAACAACAGATTTTGATAGCCAAGGGGGTGTAATGCTTAAGATTTGCCTAGGGCGCCAACACCTTGAACCATCTCTGGGGCTGGCTTGTGCAGATGGCACTACTTTGCTGAAGGAACTCCTCCAGTATGAAGAGGATAGAAAAGGCCACTTCTTCAGCAATGATTCTACCCCTTCTCACACTGGTTCTGAATTTTGGAGGGCGAACCCCTACCACCTATATTAAGCTTTGTCAAATGGACCCTCAACAGTGACAGTGCCAGGATGCATGGGTTTTAAGAATTCAGTGTGCACATAAGAACATAATATATGCCACATTGTGTCAGACCAAAGTCCATCAAGCCCAGTATCCTGTTTCTAACAGCTCACAAGTACTGTACCTGTCAGGTTCCAAAAAAGGTACACATATTCCACGTTGCTTATTCCAGGGCAAGCAGTGGATTTCCTGGTCCTCTTTAATAATGGTTTATAGACTTTTCCTCCAGGAATTTGTCCAAACCTTTTTTTAAATCCAGCTACACTTACAGCTTTTACGACATCCTCTGTTAATGAATTCAGAGTTTGATACATGTTGAGTGAAAAAATATTTTCTCCTATATGTATTAAATGGGCTACATTGTAGCTTCATTGCATGTCCCCTAGTCTTTCTAATTTTGAAGGAGTAAACAACCCATCTATGTTTACCTGTTCCACTCCATTCGTTATTTTACAGATCTCTATCATATCTCCCCTCAGCCATCTCTTCGAAGTTGAGGAGCCCCAACCTTTTAAGCCTCTTGTCTCAGGGGTATCCTTCCATTCCTTTACCATTTTGGTGGCTCTTCTCTGTACTTTTTCCAGTTCTGTTATATCCTTTCTAAAATATGGCAACCAGAAATACATACAATATTCAAGGTGCAATTGCACCATAGAACGATGCAGAGGCATTATAATATCTTTTGTTTTATTCTCCATTCCTTTCCTTGTGAATCCTAGTATTCTATTTGGCCTTCCTGGCTGCGGCTGCACACTGAACAGAGGATTTCAATATGTTATCCACAATGACGACTAAATCCTTTTCCTGGGTGGTAGTTCTTAATGGGGAACCTTGCATTCTATAGCTGTAGTTTAGGTTGTTCTTCCCTAAATGCATGCCTTTGAACTTATTCACATTAAATTCCATCTGTCATTTAGATGCACACAGTCTTCCAATTTATCAAGGTCCTCTTGCAATTTTTCGCAATCCTCTGATGTTTTAACAACTTGGAATAATTTTATGTCATCTGCAAATTTGATCACTCATTCGTTATTCCCATTTTCGGGTAATTTATATGTTAAAAAGCAGTGGAGCCCAGCACAGATCCCTGGAGTACTCCACCATTCACTTTTCTCCATTGAGATAGTTGTCCATTTAGCCCTCACTTGGTTTGCAGCTTGTCGTGCTGTGAGGGCTTGTGTGCATCAGTGATGCTGAGAGCTAAACTATCGGTAGTTTAACTACTGGCAGGGTCTCCCAAGATGGACAGGTCTCAGCTGAGGTGCCAGACCAAGACAAACCACCCATCTGGGCAGCAGCAGAATGGGATAGTGTTGACGGCGGAGGATCACATTTCTGTGACAACAGCAACAACACCAAACTTATACTGCACGGAAGAAAGGCCCGGCAATCTACTTCTGTATCTTGCCCTGAAAACCCAATGGATAGTTACAACAAAACAAATTGTGTTATGAACAAGTACAAGCTGAAATTGACAGAACTTGCAAACAGGATATCCTGATAGTCATGAATGACTGGAACGCAAAGGTTGGCAAGAAGAAGGCAAAGTAGTTGGAAAATATGGACTTGGCAACAGAAATGAAGCTGGAGAAAGACTGATAGAATTCTGCAAAACCAACAATCTATTCATCTCAAACACCTTCTTCCAGCAACACAAGTGGCGACTGTACACATGGACTTCACCAAATGGATTGTATAAAAATCAAATTGACTATATCTGTGGACGTCAACGATGGAAAAGCTCTGTAACATCAACAAAGACAAAACCTGGAGCTGACTGTGGTACAGATCATCAACTACTAGTATGCAAACTCAAGCTAAAGTTGAAAAAGAGCAAACCACTCATGAATGCAGCAAAATATGACCTTGAGAATATACCACTGGAATTTAAAGACTGCCTCTAAAATCAATTTGCTGCTTTAGATACAAATGAAAGAGCTCCAGAAGAGTTATGGAATGACATCAAGAAGGTTGTGTTGGAAGAAAGCAAGAAGTCTCTACAAAAGGTGAAAAAGCAAAAACAGCCAAAATGGATGATGGAAGAAACTCTGAAAATTGCCCAGAAACACAGAGAAGCTAAAGCCAGAGGAGAAAGAAAAGACAATAACAGAACTAAACAGAGATTTCCAACGTGCAGCAAGACAGGACAAGGAAAAGTACTACAATGCTGCATGCAAGGAAATAGAAGCAGAAACTATTAAAGGAAGAACAAGACTGGCTTTCCTAAAGCTACGAGAGTTAAAGAAAAAGTTCCAGCCTCGAATTGGAATGTTACAAGATGCTCAAGGTTCTATGTTGAATGATGCTGAGAAGATCAAGAAAAGGTGGAAGGAATATACAGGGTTTTTATATGATAAAGATCAAGTGGACCAACAGTCGTTTCAACCCGTACCTTATGATCGGGAACCATTGGTGATGAAAGAAGAAGTTGAAGCAGCATTGAAAGCCTTATCAAAGAACAAAGCACCAGGTATTGATAGCATTCCCATAGAAGTATTACAGTAATCTGATGCAGCTGTTACCGTACTTACAAGGCTCTGCCAAGAAATATGGAAGACACATCATGGCCAACTGACTGGAAAAGATCTGTGTTTATACCAATACTAAAGAAAGGTGATCCAACTGACTGTGGAAATTATCGCACAATCGCTCTGATCCCACATGCCAGCAAGATTCTACTGAAGATTATTCAAAAGAGACTACAACCATACCTGGAGCAAGAACTACCTGAAGTGCAAGCAGGGTTCAGGAAAGGGTGAGGAACGAGAGACATCATTGCGGATGTGAGATGGATCCTTGAAAAGACTAAAGAATACCAAAAGGATATCTTTTTGTGCTTTATCGACTATAGCAAGGCTTTTGACTGTGTAAACCATGAGAAACTCTGGGCCACATTAAGAAGCATGGGTATACCAGAACACCTGATTGTTCTTTTGTACAATCTGTACGTTGATCAAGAAGCAACAGTTCGAACGGAACAAGAAGAAACTGAATGGTTTAAAATAAGCAAAGGTGTAAGACAAGGCTGCATACTTTCCCCCTACCTGTTTAATTTATATGCAGAACAAATCATCAGAGAAGCAGGATTGTATGAAGACAACAGAGGTGTGAAGATTGGTGGAAGACTCATCAACAACCTTCGCTATGCTGATGATACCACATTACTGGCTGAAAGTGAAGATGATCTGAAACATTTGCTTCTCACAATCAAAGAACAGTCTCAAAATGGGCCTGCACCTTAATGTAAAGAAGACAAAGATCATGACAACTTGCATAATCAACAGGTTCATCGTTGAAGGAGAAGAAATTGAAATCGTGAACAACTTTAACCTACTTGGATCAACTATCAATAAAGAAGCAACAAGCAGTCAAGAAATCAGACGACGCATTGCTCTTGGCAGAATGGCTATGAAAGACCTATATAAGATTCTCAAGAGCACAGATGTCTCTCTCCATACAAAGATTCGACTTGTTCAAGCCATGATATTTTCAATAACATCATATGGATGTGAAAGCTGGACAGTGAAAAAGATAGACAGGAAGAAAATTGATGCCTTTGAATTATGGCGCTGGCGGCGAATACTGTGTATACCATGGACTGCCCAAAGAACAAACTAGTCGGTACTAGAGGAGATCAAACCTAAGCTTTCTTTAGAAGCTCAGATGACAAGACTTCGACTTTCATACTTTGGACACATCATGCGAAGAGAGAGATCATTAGAGAAAGACATCATGCTTGGCAAGATAGAAGGTCAGCGCAAAAGAGGAAGGCCAGCAATGAGATGGATCGATACAATAACAGCAGCTACGGGTACCAGTCTGTCAACAATGAGCCGCCTTACTGAAGACCGAACACAATTTAGGATAGCTATCCAGAGGGTCGCCATGAATCGACTCCGACTCAACGGCACTTAACAACTTAACAACAACAGCCCTAATCACTGTTTTCTATCATTTAACCAGTTCCTGGTCCACAGTAATACACTGCCTCCTATCCCATGACTTTCTAATTTTGCCAAGAATCTTTCTTGAGGGACCTTGTCAAAGGCTTTCTGAAAATCAAGATATACTATATCAACTGGTTCACCTTTGTCAACCTGTTTATTCACACCTTCAAAAACAATATAATAGATTAGTAAGACAAGATCTTTAAATCCATATTGGCTTTCTCCCAACAAACCATGACTGTCTACATGTTTGTAATTTTATTCTTTAGAATGGTTTCTTTTATTATTCCAGGTATTGACGTCAGGTTCACCAGTCTGTAGTTTCCTGGATCACTTCTGGAATCCTTTTTAAAAATTGGCGTTAACATTTGTCATTCGCCAGTCTTCAGATACTAGTGACGATTTTAATGATAGTTCATTGATTACTAATAATAGCAGTTCTGCAATCTCATAGGCCTCATCAATTACTCTTTCCCTCCTTGCATGTGTTTTCGATTGAATGAAAAACCTACATTAGAGAACATAGTTGAAGCCATTACAGGACCTGTGAGCACAAGCTGGACTCGCAGGATTCACACTCCATTATATCTTGTCACTGCTTTCTCTCTCTTACCTGTTTTATGTGACAAAGCACTAGAGTTTCCCATTCAGTGTCAGACTTGTTGCTCCTCAGTATCTTCTTGTTCAATTGTGCTAGGATGACATCTTAAATAGTTTTTGATGCTACCACCATTTTAGGATTTCAACTGTTTTCTGCTTCTTTGGCTATCCAAAAAAATGTTTTAGTCAGATTTTTCATGTTTTATCCTTTACTCTATTACTCTAGCTAGTTAGGCTTTTCAGAATGTTTTCAAGTTTTGTTTGTTTTTTATCATAGTCTTTTCAGTTTTATGTGCATCAACAGCATCAGCTCTATTAAATTACAGGTTGCATTGCTTTCTCTCAGTAACTTTGTTTAAAAAAACATCAGTTTTTGAATTTGCATTCATAAAATTTCAGACCATTAGGCCCAAGAGGTGCCCAAAGTGCTTCTAGAATATATTCCTTATGGCTCATGATGAGTACAATAAATGTTTGAAAGGTGAAATCACACCCACATGCAATTTCTGCATGAACATATTGCTGCAGTTCAGATCTAGCAATAAAAGCCAAGTTCCTATCTGCCTGGTATACTGTAACTAAGTCCAACATTAATCTGGTCTTAGGTTGAATTTTCAAAGGGTTTATTTGACTAGCTTTTGCAGTTTGCTACACAAAAACCCAAGATTTTAATATCTCTCTCCTCTCCCCACTTCCTTGCTACCTTATTTATTTTATTTATTTATTTAGCTGTATTTATATCCCACTTTTCACCGGGTCAAAGCGGTCAGTTGGTGGATACATTTAACACAAGGGGATATGAGACACATATGCTAATACTTACAGGGAACATGGACAATAAATGACCTGGAAAAGGGAATAACTAGTGAGGTTATCAAATTTGCAGATGACACAAAACTGTTTAAAGTTGTTAAAACCCAAGAGGATTGTGGAAAACTGCAGGAGGATCTGGATAAATTGGAAGACTGGGCATCCAAATGGCAGATGAAATTTAATGTGGACAAGTGCAAAGTTATGCACCTAGGAAAGAACAACCCACACTATAGTTACATAATGCAAGGCTCCACATTAGAAACCACCACCCAGGAAAAAGATTTAGGAGTCATTGTGGATAACATGTTAAAACCCTCCGCCCAGTGTGCAGCGGCGGCCAAGAAAGCAAATAGAATGCTAGGTATCATAAGGAAAGGGATGGAGAACAAAACAAAGGATATTATAATGCCTCTGTATCGCTCCATGGTACGACCGCACCTTGAATATTGTGTGCAATTCTGGTCACCGTATCTTAAAAAGGACATAGCGTTATTAGAAAAAGTACAGAGAAGAGCCACCAAATTGGTGAAGGGGATGGAAGGCTACTCCTATGAAGAGAGGCTAAGAAGGTTAGGGCTCTTTAGCCTGGAGAAGAGACGGCTGAGGGGAGATATGATAGAGGTCTATAAATTAATGAATGGAGTGGAACGGATAAACGTGGATCAATTGTTTACGCTATCAGAGTATAGAAAGACTAGGGGACATGTAATGAAGCTACAGGGTAAACTATTTAAGACAAATAAGAGAAAATATTTTTTCACTCAACGTGTAATCAAACTCTGGAATCTGTTACCGGAGGATGTAGTAAGGGCTGTTAGTATAGCTGGGTTTAAAAAAGGTTTGGACAAGTTCCTGGAGGAAAGGTCCATAAACCACTATTAAAAAGGGACCCAGGATATCAATGCTTGACCCAGTACAAGCATTGTGGAACCTGTCTTTTGGGAATATTGCTAGGTACGTATAACCTAGATTGGCCACTGTTGGAAACAGGATACTGGGCTTGATGGACCTCGGTCTGACCCAGTATGGCATGTCTTATGTTCTTATGTTCTTAATGGAGGGTTAAGTGGCTTGCCCAAGACCACAAGGAGTGCCTATAGGACTAGAAATCCCAGTCCCTCCAGCCTGAGATTGCTGTCCCCAGGTGGGACTTGAACCCCCGGCCCTCCGGCCTGAAGTTCCTTGTCCTAACCACTAGACCACTCCTCCCTGTACAAGCATTGTAATTAACACAGGATTTAGTTGTGTAAAAAAGGAGGAAGTACTTGGTGGCATTCAGAGGAACTATTCTACTTTGTCCAAGTAGCACTAATATTCTGATATTTAGCACTGGGGATGAGTACCCTAATGGTCAGTGCAGTGAGTTAAGACAAGGGAAGCCAGGTTCAAATCCCACCTCTGCTTCTTACAATTTTAATCAAGTCATCTAATCCTTCACTGACACAGGTGCAAACTTTAGATTGTAAACCCTCTGGGAACAGCCAAAATGCTCTATCTGAATGCAACTCGCTTTGAGCTTCTGAGAAATGGCATGAACTAAATCCAATACACTGCCTGGACAAAGTTACCAGCAAAATCAGATGACCACACAAATGGCAAGCCTAAAGTTATCCAGACAAATATTCCTCTGAAAGTGACATTTTATTTACCAAATAATGTCCTTTCCTCAAGAACTGCTAGACCAATCCAGACAAGTGGGTTATATTCCCCTACCAGCAGATTGGTTGAGACAAAGAACCAATGAAAAGCCCAGGTTTCAATGACATCACTCCCATGCTTCTATCCACCTCAGCCACCAGTGGGCTCTTCAGTATCCATCTCAAAGCATATGGGAGAACATGGCAAGCCTCACACAACCTCAAATGTGAGCAATAATGAGTAATCAAACAGTAAAGAACTATGTACAGTAAAGCATAAACAGAAGGCTGTCAATAGAAGATGAACCTGCAAATCATAGCGGATACCGCCGCAGAAGAACAGAGCAAACATAGTTCAGGGGGTGGGCCCTGGACTAGTCAAGTAGGACTCAAGGAAAGGACATTATCTGGTAAGTAAAAGGTCACATTCCATATTGTAATGCTAGACCAGTCCAGACAAGTGGAACGTACCAAAGCTACACTTCTACTGAACAGGAAGAAGATACAGTAGCTCACAAAATCTTAGAGCCAAAAACCAGGTCTGCCCAAGCATGGACATCCAAGCGGTAATGCTTGACAGAAGTGGAAAGTGATATCCAGGTTGCCGCCTGACAAATGTCTGCAGGGGCTACAGAGCTCCACACTGCCCATGAGGATGTTTGTACTTGGGTAGAATGGGTACGCAAACCCTCCAGAACTGGCCAGTTCCGCAACAGATACACCGAGACAATGGTCTCCTTAATCCAGCACCCCTAGTACTGCATCACCTTTGCCGGGCCAGCAAACAGCACAAAAACATGGTCTGACTTACGAAAAGAATTTGTAACCTCCAAGTACCGGAGAAGCATCCTCTGGATATGCACAAGGCTTAGATCCTTATCCTTCTCCCGACACTACTCCTTAGAAAAGGAAGGCAGACAGACCACCTAGTTCACATGAAAGGAAGAAATCACCTTAGGCAAGAACGAAGGCACAGGCCAAATGGAAACGGCCTCTTCAGAAAAAGATAGGTAAGGGCCTTGGTAAGAAACAGCCTACAACTCGGAAATCCGCCTTGAGGAACAAATTGCAACCAAAACAACTGTCTTGAATGTCAAATCCTTCAAAGCAGTATGCTTCAATGGCTCAAAGAGCTCTGACATCAGGGCTCTGAGTAATAGACACAGATCCCAGGAAGAGACCGCAGACCAGAGGGGAGGATGCAGACACCAAACCCCCTGAAGAAAGCACGAAGCATCCAGGTGTAAGGCTAGAGACTTACCAGCTACCATATCTCTGAAAGAGGCCAAAGCTACCACCTGAACTTTCAGGGAGCTCCAGACTGACCTGCAGAAAGGCCAACAGAGACAGTATCTTGGCAATCTCAGGTGCCAGCTGCCGTGTGCTGAACTATCAAAGAGGTACCAGACATGCACTTTTGCAAGGTTGGTAGATCCTACGGGCTCTGAGCAGAGTAGAAACTACCGCAGGAGCACAGCCCTTACGCGCAAGCCATCTCCTTTCAAGATCCAAGCCGAAAGTGAGAAGGGAGCCGGGTCTTCCAGGGCAAATCGATCCCTGATGCAATAGGCCCTGAGATGGAGGCAAAATGAAGAGGTGGTGCTTGCAGGAACCGCATCAGATCTCTGAACCACGCTCTCCTCTGCCAATCTGGCACCACCAGAATAATCCTTCCCGGGTGGCGCTCTATATGCCGAATCACATGCCCCAAAAGTGGCCACAGAGGAAACTCATACAGCAAGCAATGACTTGGTCAAGGACAAGCCAGGGCGTTGACACTGTTGGACTGCAACTGAAGAATCAGCGCATTTTGGTATTGGAGCAAGTCGCCATCAGATCCATCTCGGGTAAACCCAGCAGCGCAGAAGAAACTGAAATGCCTCCTGACTAGACCACCCCCCTCCCCACTCCCAGACAAAGCCAACCACCCAAACCCTTGGTCCTCCTTTGACAGCATCAACAAGGAACAAATCAAAGACATCATCTCATTTCTAAACACAACGACCTTACCCCTTGACCCTTGCCCAGTCACATGGATCAAGGCAACCAAAAAGGAACTTAGCCACACTCTCACCAAAATCACCCAATCAGTACTCCAAAAGAGCAACATGCACCAATCCCTAAAACTCTCTTCCATACGTCCAACACTAAAGAAATCAGAATTAAATCCCTCTGACCCAGCTTCATACAGACCCATAACCAGCCTACCCTTTACAGCCAAGATCATTGAAAAAGCCATCCAACATCAGCTACAAGACCATATTGACAGAACAACCTACTTGACCCACAACAACATGGATTCCATCCGCTTCATGGAGTAGAAACCCTACTAACCACCCTAGTCAACATATTGATAAAAGAAATACAAATAACCAACCAAGGATTCCTACTGATCTTCCTGGATATATCCTCAGCCTTTGACACTGTGAACCACCATATTCTCCTGCAACATCTCTGTTCCACCGGAATCCAAGGTACAGTCCCCTCCAATGGTTCAGATCCTACCTGACCAACAGACATCAACAAATAAAAAATCGGCCCAAGCACCTCCATTCCATGCAAACAAACACAAGGAGTCTGCCAGGGATCCACCCTCTCTGTACTCCTATTTAACTTCTACCCCCTCTGTACACTCATCAAATCCCACAACCTCAACTTACATGTCTACACCGATGACATTATGCCCTATGGTGAATTCAACACACAACAACCATCCTACTCTGCCCATCAAGAATGTTTTACAGATGTCTCCAACTGGCTGAAAAACAACAACCTAGCAATCAACTACAAGAAAACCAAAGCCCTATTTATAACGAAAGACAAAACATTCCCCCCCCCCCCCAAATACAATAACCCTGAACAACACATCAATCAATGGAAGTCAAATACCTCAGAATCACCCTAGACCAACACCTCACCTTTAAGACCCATATAAGCAAAGCCACCAGAGCACTATACTACAAAGCAAAGACCATGCAGCGCCTCTGGCCACTCCTAGAACCAACAGATTTCCACTCGGCAATGCAAGCTGTAGTCTACCACACCTCGACTACTGCAATGCAATCTACCAGGGCCTCCCACAAACTACACTACTTCCCCTGCGTACCGCTCTCCACATGAGCATCAAGACTGGACGACATTACACCCATACGCAAGCAACTCCATTGGTTACCACTATCGAGCCGTATAACATTAAAAACCCTCCTCCTAACTTACAAAACCATCCAATCTAACCCTCCTCACTCACCTCCACACCCTTTTGCAAACCCCCCAATCAAACAGGTCAAGATGCACCTCCACGAAAAACACTCTGACCATTCCCCATGCTAGGAGCAAATTCAATCAACAGGCCTGTGGACGAGCCTTCCAACTCTATGCATCTTCACTCTGGAACAAGCTACCGGACCCACTAAGAAACATCACCGACCTCAACACCTTCAGGAAGCACCTATAACACACCTCTTCGCTGAACTCTGTAACCCCGCCCCCTCACCTAATGATACTCCCATGCACACTGCTCTCTATATATAGTTAACCACTCTGTCTATAGTTATCCAACCCCCTAATTAACCAATGCATGCTGTATATAGTAAAATTGTTTCATGTACACTGCTTTCACCCAGAGAAAGGTGGTATATAAATCCAGCTAAATAAATACTTTGTTGTCCACATCAGAGCCCAGAACAGACATCTGAATCCAAGTCACAATCCAAATCTCAGATAGATCCATCAGATCCCCATCTCCAGGGGGTGCCTTTCGCCAGGGATGCTTAGCCATAGGCAATCAAACAGGGCTTCCACTCTCAGCCTGCCCCTCACGAGACTGCGCTTGGGGGAACCCATGGTCCACAGGTCTGATTTCCATGCAAGAATAACCAGGCCTGTTGCAAAAAGGAAAATAATTCCAGGCCAAACAATGTTTCCTGGAAGAAGACAGAGAGTTAAGGCAAGTATCACAACAGTGGGCGCTAAGGCCATGGCGGCCCCAAAGGCGCATGTTAGCAGCAATTATATAGCAACACATGCTATGGGCACTTGTGTAGGAACACGCATTGGAGCCGTTCAGGTGGAAGACGCGCATGGACCGCATAAACACAAAGGGCACAGTAGTAAAAACGCTACTAACGCATGCAGGAAAAGTCGGGAAACCCCCACACCATACCAACAGTCACCAGCGGTACACCCCAAATTGCACCCCAGATAGATGTAATCCGGAGTCCCCAACAAGGACAATGACGAAGTCAAGCCTTGGTACTCACCCCTTGAGAGCCCCAGACAGAAAATCTGGGACGAACTCAGCTCTATTCCCCTGAAAAGGTTTCTTTTGCTTTACAGGTACTGTGTTTAAGGTAGCTGGCAGGCAGATCCCCTGCCTTCTGCAAACTTCAGGAGAGAGCAGGGGAAACAGAGGAGGAGGGAGGGGGCACTGAGGTTGTGTGAGGCTGCTGAACTCTTCCAAATCCTTCCAATTTTCTAGCTGCTCAACAGGTTCTTATCATGATAAGAGCATGAAGCTGAACCAATTTTCCCTCCTCCTGTGGCTACAAAAAAAATCAATCTAGTGGAGCCTCCCACATCACGCTCAGGTGAGAGAGTCACCCTCAAGATAGTCGTTCGTGAGCATTTAAATCAATCTTTTCCTTTCAGTTATTCAGATTTTCTTCAAAGTGGAGAAAACCCATTCACCATCTGCTGCAGATAAAAGAATACTGAAGAGACCTCTAGTGGCTGAGGAGGATAGAGGCATAGGAGTGATGTCAATGAAACCTGGGCTTTTCATTGGTTCTTTGTCTCCACCAATCTGCTGGTAGGGGAACACAACTCATTTGTCTGGACTGTTCCAGCAGAACAATATGGAATATAAAGTTATTCAGATAAGTTAAACTGAATATTTAGGCGAATAATATGGATAACTTAAGGACATAAGAAATGCCATACTGTGTCAGATCAAAGGTCCATCAATCCCAGTATCCTGTTTCCACAGCAGCCAATCCAGGTCATCCTGCCAAGTTGCAAAAAAGAACACAGATTCCACTTTGCTTATCCCGGGGTTAGCAGCGATTTCCCTGATCCTCTTTAATAATGGTTTATGGACTTTTCCTTCAGGAACTTGTCCGAACCTTTTTTAAACCCAGCTATACAAACAGTTTTTACTACATCCTCTGGTAATGAATTACTGCTTATTGAGTATGGACCTCAAAAGGCCCAGTAAGCCAACCTAAGATCATTCTGGTGTACAGCATTTACCAAAGCTCTTCTCGGCTGGTTCAACTATGCTGCCTAAAGCTAGTCCCGACAATTGTAAGCCTGCATTTTATAGGGGTATGCAGGCAAAAAATGTTCATTTTGTTTTGTTTCCTGTTTCGTCTGCAGATTTTTTTGTTTATTTTAATACATTTTTATTTTGTTTCATTTTTATAATTTCAGGGCAATTTTGTCAATTAAAGAAGCAACTGTGGCTGCTACCAAAAGGAAAAACATAGCTGAAAGATTATTGGCTTTTTTTTTCTCAGTCAGAGGCTAGACTCAACCAATGACCTTCTAGTTACAAGGCAAGCAACTTACAGAAAGAGCCATTTGTCTCCCTAGTGCTAGCTGTAGCAAGCATTTCTATACAGCACCAACTTGAGCTGAAAGATATGCAAACACAAAAGAATCTCCAATGCTTCAAAACTGCTTCATATCTCCCATATGCAAAAATAAAACAACTGCATCAGGCACTGTGTTTCATGAAGGTTTTGTTTATTTTTGTTTTTTAGGTTTACAATATATGGTGACATTTTATTTATCAGGTAATGCCCTTTCCTTGAATCCTGCTAGGTCAGTCCAGGGATGTTGTGTTCAGGAGCAGCTCTACCATTAGGCAGAGTGAGGCAGCCACCTCAGGTGGAAAAATTTTGGGAGTGGCAAAAAAAATGCCCTCACAACACCTCAGCAATGCTGCCTCACTCAGCCTTCTTTTAAAAATATAATCATTGAGAAAATTGCCTGCTGCCACCACTGCTTTTTCTCCTGGGTCTGCAGTAGTGGCAGCATACCAGGCTGTCAATTAAAAAAAAATGAAAAGCACAGGGTCTTTGTGACTCCAGCACGTTTAAAAGACCTTGCCAATCCTGCCCCCTCTGATGCAAAATGTGTCATAAGGGGGTAGGACCAGCAGGGCTTTCAGAGCATGCTGGAAACAAGAAGACCCTGGACATTTTTGTTTTTGCAATTGCTGCCGCTGCTACTGAGAGAGACAATAGGAGCAGGCTAGGGAGCGGGAGGGAAATGGTAGGAAGTTGAAGGGCAGTTGCTGGACGTCGGGAGCAGAGATGGGTAGGTAGAGGACTAATGCTGGACTTAGAAGAAGGACATGAGGATAAAGTGCCTATGCTGGACATGGGGAGGGGGAAGATGAGGAGAAAGGGCCGATGCTGGACATGGGGATGGGGAAGATGAGGAGAAAGAGCCGATGCTGGACATGGGGATGGGGAAGATAGTCAAGAACATGGTCAAAAACCCCCGAAAGCACATAAACTCAATGAGGATAATGAAGGAAAGACCAGACAGAACAAGGAAACATCATTATGTACAGGATAGTCTTTGGATAGAAGGTTATGTCCCACAGGGCTAAACCGCGGAAAAAGATAGCACAGCATAAGGGTGGGTCCTGCAGCGGTCTAGCAGGACTTCAGAAAAGGACATTATCTGGTTAGTAAAATATCACCTTCCATACTGTCCTGCTAGACCAGTCCAAATAAATGGGAAGCATCAAAGCTATGACTCCACTGGGCAGGAAAAAGACATGGCTGCCTTCAAAATCTCTGCACCAAAGGACGTGTCCACCTGAGCATGGACATCCAAGTGGCAATGTTTGACAAAAGAGAAAAGTAATGACCACATTGCCACCCAATGCTACTACTACTAATCATTTAGCTACTACTACTAATCATTTGTATAGCGCTACAAGGCATACGCAGCACTGTACATATACAAGCAGAAGACAGTCCCTGCTCATCTATGCTATGTCCAGGAGGAAGTCTGCACCCAAGTGGAATGTGTCCTAAACCGTCCAGAACTATCCAGTTCCGCCACAGACAAGCCAAGATTATTACCTCCTTTATCCAGTGGCCCAGGGTAGCTTTAGTGGCTGCGTCACCGTTAAATGGACCCGCAAAGAGGGCAGAAAGTAGGTCTGATTTCTGGAAGGAATTAGTGACTTTATGGTACCAAAGAGACACCCTTCTGACATCCACCAGACGAAGGTCCTTATCCTTCCCCTGGCACTGTTCCTTAGGAAAGGACTGCTCTGCCAAAGATGCCATTCGCTCCAGCTCCCACATGCAACCTGCAGTGTTTCACAGAGGTGCTTGGAAATCACCAGTTAGTCACCCACCAGCAAGAGGTTCTTATCTGCTGGTGCTTCCTTGGCTACTATACAGACATGGTAAAAATACTGAGTGGGGGGGGGGGGGAGATTGAGAAAGATAGAGGAACCACTGGTTCACTTTTCTTTCTCCCTACTTATTCCCTTGATTGCTCTCTCGCTTCTCTCCTTCCCCTATTAGTATTTTTTAAAGAAAATTAATGTCTTTGAATTATGGTGCTGGCAGTGAATACTGCATATACCGTGGACTGCCCAAAGAATAAACCAGTCAGTACTAGAGGAGATCAAACCTAAGCTTTCTTTAGAAGCTCAGATGACAAGACTTTGACTTTCATACTTTGGACACATCATGCGAAAAGAGAGATCATTAGAGAAAGACATCATACTTGGCAACATAGAAGGTCAACGCAAAAGAGGAAGGCCAGCAATGAGATGGATCAATACAGTAACAGCAGCTACAGGTGCCAGTCTGTCAACAATGAGCCGCCTGACTGAAGACCGAACACAATTTAGGATAACTATCCAGAGGGTCGCCATGAGTCGACACCGACTCGATGGCACTTAACAACAACATGGATAATCTCCAGGTTCTAGTGGCGTTCTGTATTGTCCCTGGTCACAACATTTTTGTCCTTGCCATTCGTTTGCTTGTTTGGAGTGCATTATTTGTTTGTGTTGTCCTACCACTACTACTACTACTACTTATCATTTGTATAGCACTACAAGGCATACACAGCATTATACATTTTGATGTAAGATACAGTCCATGCTCATTAGAGCTTATGATCTTATTAAGATTAACAACAATACAAAACTGGGGATAGAGTATAGTAAGATACACATAAGTGGTGAACAAGAGAGTGGAGGGGTATCAGAATCCAAAGCAGTCTCAGGTGACGTTTTACTAACTAGTTAATGTTCTTTCCTTGAGTCCTGCTAGACCAATCCAGGCAAGTGGGTTATGTTCCCCTACCAACAGATTGGTGGAGACAAAGAACCAATTAAAAGTCCAGGTTTCAATAACATCACTCCTATGCCTCTATTCACCTCAGCCACCAGAGGTCCCTTCAGTATTTGTCCCAAAGCATATGTGAGAGAAACATAGCAAGCCTCAAACTACCTCAATTGTGGGCAAAAATGATTAATCAATAGTAGAGAACTATCTACAGAAAAGTATCAACAGAAGGCTATCGGTAGAAGATGAACCTGCAGAGCCAAGTATAAAAGCCATAGTGGACGCAAGGGGACCACAGAAGAAGAGCAGAGCAAATACAGTTTCAGGGGCAGGCCATGGATTGGTCTAGCAGGACTCAAGGAAAGGACATTAACTGGTAAGTAAAATGTCACCTTCCATATCATCCTGCTATGCCAGTCCAGACAAGTAAGATGTACCAAAGCTACAACACCACTTGGCAGGAAGAAGACACAGCAGCTCACAAAACCCATTAGCAGAAGGCCATGTCCGCCCGCACGTGGATATCCAAGTGGTAATGCTTGACAAAAGTGGCAAGTGATGCCCATGTTGCTGTCTGACAAAGGTCTGCAGGGGCTACCAAGCTCTGCTCCGCCCACGAGGATGCTTGTGCTTGGGTAGAATTGGTGCACAAACCCTCTGGAATCGGCCGGTTCTGCAACAGATACACTGAGGCAGTGGCCTCCTTAATCCAGCAACCCAAAGTCAACTTGGCCGCTGCTTCACCCTTGCACGGGCCAGCAAACAGCACAAAAAGATGGTTGGACTTATAAAAGGGATTCATAGCCTCCAAATACTAGAGGAGTGCCGGACACCCACCAGGCTAAGATCCTTTTCTTTCCCCCAACGCTGCTCCTTCAGGAAGGAGGGTAGGCAAATCACCTGGTTCATGTGAAAGGAAGATAGCACCTTAGGCAAGCAGGAAGGCACAGGCTGAATGGAAATGGCCTCTTTTGAAAAGGATAGATAAGGATCTCGACAAGACAGAGCCTGCAACTCGAAAAACCGCCTTACGGAACAAAACGTGACCAAGAAGACAGTCCAAAGTGTCAATCCTTTAAGGTAGTGTGCTTCAACAGCTCAAAAGGGCCACCACCGAGGCCTGAGCACCCAAGGCAGATCTCAGGTGAGCTAAGAAAAAGACCCTTCTCTAGGCCATTCTGCAGAAAGGCCAACAGAAAGGACACCTTGGCTGTCTCAGGAGCCAACTGTCGTGTGTTGCACCAGCGCTCCAAGAGGCACCATAACTGTACATATGCTAGTTTGGTATACCTCTTTCGGGCACCAAGCCAAGTGCAGACCACTGCTGGAGAGTAGCACTTATGCACCAGCAGTCTCCTTTCAAGGGCTATGCTGTAAGCAAGAAGGGAACCAGGTCCTCCAGGATGATTAGTCCCTGTCGTAATAGACCCTGAGACAGAGGCAGCCGAAGAGGACGTGCCTGCAGGAGCCACATCAAGTCTCCGAGCCACATTCTCCTCGGCCACTTCGGCACTATCAGAACAATCCTGCCTGGATCGTGTTTTATACACTGAATCACATGTCCCACCAGGGGCCACAGAGGAAACGCGTACAGCGGTTGCTGACTTGGCCATGGCTGGGTTAGGGCAGCAAACTTTGGTATTGGAGTGGGTTGCCATCAGATCCATTTTGGGGAGACCTCAGTGGCACAGAATCAACTGAAACACCTCCTGACTCAACTTCCACTCTCCAGGATTCAGAGTGTATCAGCTGAGGACGCCCGCTTCCACATTGTCCACCCCATTAATGTGCAGGGCTGACAAGACTAGGAGGTTCTTCTCTGCTCAAGCAAACAGGAGAACCATCTCCAGAGCCACCACGGCGCTCCTTGTGCTGCCTTGCCAACTGACATAAGCCACCACTGTGGCATTGTCCAAAAATACTCGAACCGCCGAGCCCTCAACTAGAGGCTGGCAATGCAGAAGAGCCAGTCTGATGGCTCTCACCTTGAAATGGCTGATGGATCACATTGCTTCCCTGTGGTTCCAACATCCCTGGGCCGTATGGTCTTGGCAACAGGCTCTCCAGCCCAATAGACTGGCATCCATTGTCAGTAGGATCCAGAAGAAATCCTCCAGTAGTATGCCCCTCCTCAAATGACAGGGCTACTGCCACCATCACAGGCTGGCCTTCACCATCAACGGGAACGGAAGACTGCGCTCTAACTCCTGAGAACTCGGGAACCATCGAGTCAACAAGGACCGCTAGAACGGTAGCATGTGAGCATGCACCAACAGTACCATCTCTATGGTTGCAGCCATTAATCCAAGGAGCTGAAGATAATCCACGACTCTAGAAGCCTGCAGTGCACAGAACAGTGCCATGCAATCCAACAGTCCTTGGAATTTCTCCTCTGGCAGTAAAACTCTGCCCACTTGAGTGTCAAAACGTGCTACCTGAAACTTCAAGGACTGGGAAGGCAACACCTGGCTTTTTCTTTAAATGATCACCCAGCTGAGGTTTTCCAAGAAAAGACACCATTCAGGAGCCACCCAGAAGCTTCTGCAAGGGAACGGGCTCAGATTAGTCAGTCATCCAGATAGGGATGTACACAGATCCCTTGGCGCTGGAGTGCTCCAGCTGCCACCACCATAACTTTGGAGAGTGTCCTTGGGGCAGTGGACAGCCCGAAAGAGAGGGTGGTGAACTGATAGTGAGAGCCAAGCACGGCAAAGCAAGATACTTCTGCTGATCCGCCCAGATTGGGATATGAAAATACAGCTCGGCCAGATTCAGGGAAACCAAGAACTCCACTTGGCGCACTGCTTGAATCACCATGGTTTCCATCCAGAAGCGCAAGTGTTCGTTGACCTCCTTGAGGTCCAGAATGGGCCGGAAGGAATCGTCCTTCTTGACATCACAAAATAGAGGGAGTATCTGACCTTGCCTCGCTTGTCTGTGGAGATGGGTACCACTGCCTTCAGGAGTATTTATTTATTTATTTAGCTGTATTTATATCCCGCTTTTCACCGGGTCAAAGCGGTCAATTGGGAGATACATTTAACACGAGGGGATATGACACACATACGCTAATACTTACAGGGAACATGGGCAATGGAGGGTTAAGTGGCTTGCCCAAGACCACAAGGAGTGCCTATAGGACTAGAAATCCCAGTCCCTCCGGCCTGAGATTGCTGTCCCCAGGTGGGACTTGAACCCCCGGCCCTCCGGCCTGAAGTACCTTGTCCTAACCACTAGGCCACTCCTCCCACACTTAGTAGCAACTTATTCAAGATTATCCGCACAGTGGCACCTTTCATCTCAGACTCACAAGGGGAAATGACAAAGGCATTGAGAACTGGCTCTTTGCATTCCAAGATATAGCTGAACTGAGTGGTGTTTAGCACACAGCGATTCTTGGTAACCTGGGCTCATTCCTTAAAGAACAGGCAAAGCCTGCTGCCCACCAGAGGAACCAGGGAATGGGCCCCCAAACCTTCAGTGTGCAGTCCAGGAGGGTCCTCCTCTGCAGGGAGCTGTCTCTCTGGACCCCCGTGCTCCACAAAAGGACTGAGAACAAGCCTGAGGCCCTGAAGCAGAGGGGAAGAAAGGTTTTCCAGGTTGGTAATGATGATAGTCTCTACTATTACTACTACTGAGCATTTGTAAAGCGCTACCAGTCGCACGCAGCGCTGTACAGACATGTAAAAGACAGTTCCTTCTCATTAGAGCTTACAATCTAGTCAAAACAAAACAAACAAAACAAGGCAACAGTCTGATCAGGGCAAAAACAAATCATGGCATTTATAACCTAGACAAGACAAAGGACAGAAGTCAAGATCTGAAAGTGATAGTGAAGAGGTAGGTTTTCAACCTGGATTTGAAGAGGGCCAGGGAGGGTGCGTGGCGTATAGATACAGGTAAACTGTTCCAGGCGTAAGGTGCTGCCAGGTGAAAGGAGTGAAGTCTGGAGTTGGCAGTGCGAGTGGACGGTCTGTATAGAAGTAGAAGAACAAAGTTCACGAGAGGGGATGTAAGGAGAGATAAGAGTTGAAAGGTATGGAGGGGACGCAGAGTGAATGCATTTATAGGTTAGGAGGAGAAGTTTGAACTGAATGCGGAAATGGATGGGGAGCCAGTGAAGTGATTTGAGGAGAGGAGTAACGTGAGCATGGCGAGGCTGGCGGAAGATTAGTCGAGCAGCAGCATGTTGGATAAATTGAAGGGGAAAGAGATGGCTCATAGGGAGACCAGCAAGGAGTAGGTTGCAGTAGTCAAGGTGAGAGGTGATTAAGGAGTGGATGAGTGTTTTAGTAGTGTGTTCAGAAAGAAAGGGGCGGATTTTGCTGATGTTGTAGAGAAAGAAACGGCAGGTCTTAGCTACGAGCTGGATATGTGTGAAGAAGGAGAGAGAGGAGTCAAATATAACCCCCAGATTGCGGGCTGAGGAAACAGGAAGGATTATAGAGTTGTTGACAGAGAATGAGAAAGGAGGGAGAGGAGGAGAGGCATTGGGGGGAAAGATAAGGAGTTCAGTTTTGACCATGTTCAATTTCAAGCGATGGTGAGACATCCAGGCAGCAATGTCAGAAAGGCAGGCAGAAATCTTCGTCTGGATTGCTGGAGAGATTTCAGGCGTTGAGAGGTAAATTTGGGAGTCATCGGCATAGAGATAGTACTGGAAGCCATGGGAAGAAATAATCACACCAAGGGATTGGGTATAGAGAGAAGAGGAGCGGACCCAGGACGGATACCTGGGGTACGCCAACTGGAAGCGGGGTAGGAGAGGAGGAGGAGCCTCCAGAGCATACACTGAAAGAGCGATGGGAGAGGTATGAGGAGAACCAGGATAGTATCGAGTCCTTAAAACCAAGCGAGGAGAGGGTATCGAGGAGAAGGTTGTGGTCAACAGTGTCAAAAGCAGCAGAGAGGTCGAGAAGGATGAGGACAGAGTAGAGGCCATTAGATTTAGCCAGGAATAAGTCACTGGAGAATTTGGTAAGAGCCGTTTCAGTAGAGTGTAAGGGACGGAAGCCGGACGGTAGAGGATCTAGGAGGGCATGAGAGGAGAGGAAGTTGAGGCTTCCGAAAAGACCGCAGTCTAGTGGAGCCTCCCATGTCACGCTTAAGTGAGAGAGTCACCTTTCTGTACTCAAGATGGTCATTCATGAACGCTTAATCAATCTTTTTTCCTCTCAGTCCTCAGATTTTCAACATAGAGGAGAAAATCCATCCACCATCTGCTGGAGACAAAGAAATACTGAACAGATCTCTGGTGGCTGAGGCGAATAGAGGCTTAGAAGTGATGTCACTGAAACCTGGGCTTCTCATTGGTTCTTTGTCTCCACCAGTCTGTGGTAGGGGAACACAAACCACTTGTCTGGAATGGTCTAGCAGAATGATATGGAAGATGTGAGTTTTTAGCCTGCTCACATTCTGGGTCGCCAGGAATCAGGACTGACTCAAAGGCACACATTGCATTTGCATTGCCAGGCAGGGGAGTGGAGAAGTAGCCTAATGGTTAGAACAAATGCCTAGTATCCAGATGATCAAGGGTTTGATTCCTACTGGCACTGCTTCGGAAGAAAAGGCCTGGCAATCTACTTCTGGTGATACATTGCCAAGAAAACCCAAAGGCAGATGGGTTGCTAGGAATCAGCACTGACTTGATGGCACAAAAAAAATTTACAGGCAGTAGCCAGTAGAGGGCTGTCTTGAGTACACAGAATACAGAAGAGAATCACCTTGAACATTTTGGAAGAGGGAGTTAAAAAGGAAAGTAAATATATTTTAAAATTTGTAAATACTATGAAAGACGGCATTACAGTAACTCCAGGGCAAGTTCAACCATTAGGCAAAACTTGGTAGTCACCCAAGGCAGCAGCTTCTGAGGAGAAACAAAGAACAGCAGCTATCAAAGCAAAACAATAGATCCTGATAGCCACACAAACTCCAAAAGACATGAGCACATTCTTTTACTTGCAAGTAGGATGGGCACATACATGCATACAAAGTTGTTTTTTAACACTTCTCTCATTGTAGCAGATTTGAAAAACTACTTTACTTTTAGTTAACATTACAGTAACTCAGGGCTGGTGCAAGGGCACTGGGTGCCCTGAGTGACTTAACACGCTCCGTCCTTGAGATTTTCATAATTAAATACCACTCCTCCCACAAAATCCGGTCAAAATGTGTAATTGGACATCCTAGTTTTAAATACGCAACTTTGCTTCTCTATTGTTTATGTCAGAACTCCAGAAGCTCTCACAAATATAGGAGGATACTGTACAGACTGCAAACTGCCCAAAAGGCTCTGACATTCTCTGATAAACACCTCCCCCCCCCACCCTCACCCCCACCCCAGGGGACCATCTCTCCCCTCAGGATTCTCCATTGTCATTCAAGTGGAAGCCTCCTCCCTGTTCCTACATTCTTCACTGGGTCCTCTCTCTGCCAAGTCATGCGAGCCCAAAAAACATTTGATTGACAGTAAAATATTTCTCAGGAACTGACAACCCTGATACTATTCCATTGTATACCACCACACTTCAATGCCCTCAATCCCTTAGTCCTGGCATTACCACCTGACTTTAAAGATTTTTGCATGAAAATCTATAAGAAGTTAAAAAGTAACTCCACTGAACCTGAAAAATAAGGTCACTAGATAAAATATACAAAAATAATTTTCAAATGCTTATTTTATGAAATACAACTGAGGTCAGAATGGCAGCTGATATACTAATTGTAGTTTCTGTCAAGGGTATCCTCAATAAAGCATAAACTTACCTGGGATATCAAGCACCTTGTGAAGACTACCTTATAACCTTACTCGAGTTACATGGACAAACCAAACAGTTAATCAGCCTTATTTTATTTGAAAAATGTATTAAATTACTGTATTATGTCAAAAACTTGGTTTTAACTAAAACCTTGAAGGTCATGTTTTAATGTCAATCAAATGGATTTAGTTAAAAGACTTTCCATACATAACTAAGGAAAACAAGATCCCTTATTCTAGCTAGCTATATGCTTACACACTGCAGCTTTCCCATCTCCTCATATTTTAGCATAAAAGTACACCCCACTGCAGCTTCCACAGTAAATATGAGAGATCCTTTATAGCCTGGCTTAGGAGTGAGGTTTACTACTACTACTATTAAACATTTATATAGCGCTACAAGGCTTATGCAGCGCTGTACAGATACACGTAAAAGACAGTCCCTGCTCGTCAGAGCTTACAATCTAATCAAGACAGGCAGTACAATAGATGGGAATAAGGATACAAATAGGGAAAGGTAAGAAGAACAAGGGATTAGGATCCAAAAGCAGCCTCAAAGAGGTGAGCGTTTAACACAGATTTAAAAAGGGGGAGAAAAGAAACACGCTGTATAGATACAAGGCCAGCCCATCCATTAGGTGAGCTAGGTGGCTGCCTAGGGCGGCCGGACGGCATAGGTGGCCAGCGGAGGCGGCAGCAGCACACATGAGTGGCTGCGCCAACCCCCTTCCAGCTGTCGCTGATTCCATTTCAGGGGGGGGGGAGGTGGGCAGCAGCAGCATTTTCAGAAGCGGCACCACTTTTGGAAATGCTGCCGCTGCCCGCCCTCCACCTCCTGAAAGGGAATCGGCAGCAACAGCTGAGATGGGGATGCGGCAGCTGGGGGGAGTGGTGGTGGAAGTGACTTCAGCAGGGGGGGGGGGCAGCGAGGCCAGGGTTCCTGCCTAGGGCCCTTTATAGATACAGGTATAGTAATTTGTTCCAGGTATAGAGAGCAGGAAGGTGAAAGGATCGAAGTCTGGAGTTAGCAATGGAAGAGAAGAGCACAGAGAGAAGCAAGCCAGAGGAAGAGTGGAGTTTACGAGGAGGGGTGTAGGGAGAGAGAAGAGAGGAAACGTAGTGAGGAGTAGTAGAATGAATGCATTTATACGTTAGAAGGAGAAGTTTGAAATGTATACAGAAACAGAAGGGGAGCCAATGACATAATTTGAGAAGAGGGGTTAACATAAGATATGCCATACTGGGTCAGACCAACGTCCACAAAGCCCAGTATCCTGTTTCCAACAGTGGCCAATCTAGGTCACAAGTAACCAGCAGTTTCCCCAAAAGACACAGGTTCCACAATGCTTGTATTAGGTCAAGCAATGGATATTCTGGGTCCCCTTCAATAAAGTTTATGGACCTTTCCTCCAAGAACTTGTTCAAACCTTTTTTAAACCTAGCTGTCCTTCGGTAGCAAATTCCAGAGTTTGATTACACGTTGAGTGAAAAAATATTTTCTCTTATTAGTCTTAAATAGGTTACTCTGTAGCTTCATTGCATGCCCACTAGTCTTTCTATATTTTGATGACGTAAACAATCGATCTACGTTTACCCATTCCACTCCATTTATTAATTTATAGACCTCTATCAGATCTCCCCTTAGCCGTCTCTTTTCCAGGTTGAAGAGCCCTAACCTTTTTAGCCTCTTTTCATAGGGGTATCCTTCCATCCCCTTTATCATTTTAGTGGCTCTTGTCTGTACCTTTTCTAATAACGCTATATCCTTTTTAAGATACAGCGATGAGAATCGCACACAATATTCATGGTGCGGTCGCACCATGGAAAAATATAGAGGCATTATAATATCCTTTGGTTTATTCTCAATTCCTTTCCTTATGATACCTAGCATTCTATTTGCTCTCTTGGCCGCTACTGCACACTGGGCAGAGGGTTTTAACATGTTATCCACGATGACATCTAAATCTTTTTCCTGGGTGGTGGTTCCTAATGTGGAACTTTGCATCGTGTAAGCATAGTTTGGGTTTTTCTTTCCTAGGTGCATAACGTTGCACTTGTCCACATTAAATTTCATCTGCCATTTGGATGCCCAGTCTTCCAATTTATCAAGATGCTCTTGCAATCTTCCACGATCCTCATGGGTTTTAACAACTTTGAATAGTTTTGTGTCATCTGCAAATTTGTTAACCTCACTGATTATTCCCATTTCCAGGTCACTTATGAATATGTTAAAAAGTAGCAGACCCAGCACAGATCCCTGGGGTACTCCACTATTCACCTTTCTCCACTGGAAAATTGGCCATTTAGCCCTACCCTCTGCTTTCTATCTTCCTCCCCGAGCCCGCCAATCAACTGCCTGGCCCAACGGCTTTAGATCCGCCGTTGCAGGGGCCTCGGATGCACAGCGCTCTAGTCGGGGGTGAGAGCAGGAGCTCCCCGTTCCTCCTCGAGCCCGCCAATCAACTGCCTGGCCCAACGGCTTTAGATCCGCTGTTGCAGGGGCCTCGGATGCACAGCGCTCTAGTCGGGGGTGAGAGCAGGAGCTCCCCCTTCCTCCCCGAGCCCGCCAATCAACTGCCTGGCCCAACGGCTTTAGATCCGCCGTTGCAGGGGCCTCGGATGCACAGCGCTCTAGTCGGGGGTGAGAGCAGGAGCTCCCCCTTCCTCCCCGACCCCGCCAATCAACTGCCTGACCCAACGGCTTTAGATCCGCCGTTGCAGGGGCCTCGGATGCACAGCGCTCTAGTCGGGGGTGAGAGCAGGAGCTCCCCCTTCCTCCCCGAGCCCGCCAATCAACTGCCTGGCCCAACGGCTTTAGATCCGCCATTGCAGGGGCCTCGGATGCACAGCGCTCTAGTCGGGGGTGAAAGCAGGAGCTTCCCCTTCCTCCCCGAGCCCGCCAATCAACTGCCTGGCCCAACGGCTTTAGATCCGCCGTTGCAGGGGCGCGCCCGCGCCTTGCGGGCCCGCGCCTGAGGGCCCTTTGGCGTGGCCCTTAGGCGTTGGTCCATGGCGTCTGCGTCTGGAGGCTATTTTGATGTCCTGCATGTATATTAGGGTAACGTGCTGTTCCATGTTCTTCATCTTCTCTTATCTGTTTGACTGTTTCTGTCCCCTACTCTGTCCTATCTTTTAATGGCGTTCTTTTCTTATTTCCTTAAATGATGTAGTATTGTAAACCGCTCTAATACCTTTGGGTCTGAGCGGTATATCAAATTTTAAATAAACATAAACATAAACATAACCAATTCCTGATCCACAATAGTACACTGCCTTCTATCCCATGACTTTTTAATTTGGCCAAACGTCTCTCATGAGGGACCTTGTCAAAGGCTTTCTGAAAGTCCAGATACACTATATCAACCGACTCACCTTTTTCTATCTCTTTATTCACACCTTCAAAAAAACATAACAGATTAGTAAGACAAGACCTTCCTTGGCTAAAGCCATATTGTCTGTCTCCCATTAAGACATGACGATTGAAAGTAAGTAATGCTACAAGGAGACATGGGATGAGGGTGAAAGGGGATAGATTCAGGAGTGAGATGCGGAAATATTTCTTTACGGAAAGAGTGGTGGATCCGTGGAATAGTCTCCCAGTGGAGGTGGTAGAGATGAGGACAGTATCTGAATTCAAAAAAGCATGGGACAAACACAGAGGATCTCTAAAGGAAAAAAGGGGATTGTTGTAGTGGTTCATATGGAAAGATAGACTAGATAGGCCATGTGGTCTTTTTCTGTCATCATTTTTCTATGTTTCTATGACTATCTACATGTTCAGTAATTTTGTTCTTTATGATGGTTTCTACCATTTTTCCCGGTACTGACGTCAGGCTCACCGGTCTGTAGTTTCCCGATTCACCCCTGGAACCCGTTTTTAAAAATTGGCGTTACATTGGCCATCATCCAATCTTCAGGTATTACAGATGATTTTAATGATAGTTCACCAAATTTTAATAGTAGGTCTGCAATCTCATATTTCAGTTTTTCAACCCCCTTGGCTGTCTACCATCTGGTCCAGGGTAATTTACTACTCTTCAGTTTATCAAATAGTTGTAATACATCTTCCCGGTGTTTCGATATTTCTTTCAATTCTTCTGCAGCATCCTTTTAAATACCATTTCAGTCATGGGTAACATCCCTACATCTTCCTCAGTAAAGACCGAAGCAAAGAATTCATTCAGTCTCTCCGCTATGGCCTTGTCCCCCCTTAGTGCCCCTTTTACCCCTCTATTATCTAATGGTCCAACTGACTCTCTCACAAGTTTTTTGCTACGAATATACTTGAAAAAGTTTTTATTATGCATTTTTGCTTTCAAAGCAAGCTTCTTCTCAAATTCTCTCTTTGCCTGCCTTATCAATGCCTTGCATCTAACTTGCCAGTGCTTGTGTTGTTTCCAATTTGTGTCATTTGGCTCCTTTTTCCATTTCCTGAAAGATGCTTTTTTGGCAACAACAGCCTCTCTGACCTCAGCTTTAAATCATGCTGGCAGTTTTTTTGGACTTACTTCCACTTTTCTTAAAGCGTGGAATTCAGCTGGTCTGGGCTTCCAAGATAGTATTTTTAAACAACACCCAAGCTTGATGTAAATCTTTAACCTTTGCAACAGCTCCTTCTAGTTTTTTCTTAACTATTTTCCTCATTTTATCATAGCCTCCCTTTCGAAAGTTAAAAGGTAGTACTGTGGATTTCCTTAGCCTCCCTCCTCCATTTATTAAATCAAACGCTATCATGCTATATGATCACTATTGCAAAATAAAGGATCTCCAGACATTCCGGAAAGAACTAAAAACATATCTGTTTAAAGAACACTTTATAAATCCTAATGAACCCCCCCCATCCCCCTCACCACACCTCCATAAAAATCCTCCCTAACCACAGATCAAAAAGCCTCAAAACTCAACACACTTAGGAAAAAACAACCCTTAAAAACCACGATTAATAATTGATTAATGTAAATATTTGACTGATGTAAATAGTTAAAGCAGTTGTATAATTATATGTTCCATGTTATTGTTCATGAAAAGTTAATTGTACATAGTTTGAAGAAAATACGATGTTCCATGTAAAACCATGTTCATTATGTTAATTGTAAACCGTTCATTGTTAATTGTAAACCGCCTTTGATCTTGGGAAAAAGCGGTATAGAAGAAAAGCATAAATAAATAAATAAATAAATAAAATAAAGTAGCCCCAACACCCTTAGCTCTTGCACCAGATCTTGTGCTCCAGTAAGGACTAGGTCCAAAATGACTTCCCCTCTGGTCGGTTCATGAAATAGCTGCTCCAAGAAACAGTCATTTATTTCATCTAGAAACCTTTATCTCCCTAGCATGTCCTGCCGTGACACTGACCCAGTTGATACTGGGGTAATTGAAATCACTCATTATTATTACTGTGCTGTAACTTTTGTTAGCTTCCTGGATTTCTTTGAGCATTTCATCATCCATTTGTTCATTCTGGCCAGGCAATCGATGTACACCCCCACTGTCATCGCCTTCCCCTTCCCCTTTTTATATGGAATTTCAATCCATGTAGATTCTACAGTGAATTCTGTTTCCTGCAAAACTTTAATCCTTTGTGACTCAATGCCCCCTCTAACATAGAGTGCAACCCCTCCACCAATTTTATCAGCTCTATCATTACAATATAGTTTGTACCCAGGTATCACAGTGTCCCACTCATTGTCCTCCTTCCACCATGTCTCTGAGATACCAATCATATCTAACTTCTCATTTAGTGCTATATATTCTAAATCTTCTATATTATTTGTTAGACTTCTAGCATTTGCATACAAGCATTTTAGAGGCTGTATTTTATTCATATTAATCTGGCTATTTGTAGGAGGTGCAATTTGGAATCTTTAAGCTCTGTCTGCTCTGTACTCAAGGGCATTTGGGCTATTTTTGTCTTTATTAGAACCTCTCTGCTGATATGACCTATCTTCAGTCTTTTGCTAGTATCATTCAAGGATACGTTGTTCCGAACCATGCGCTCTTGGACGACTATCGGCTTTCCCATATTATCAAGTTTAAACTCTATTATCTAGTTATATAAGTACATCGGGGCTGGCAGAAGATTAGAAGCAAAGCAGTGTTCTGCATAAATTGGAGGGAAGAAAGATGACTCAGAGGGAGACCTACAAGGAGGAGGTTGCAATAGTCAAGATAGGAGGTGACTAAAGAGTGGATAAGTGTTTTAGTAGTGTGTTTAGAAAAGAAGGGACAAATTTTGTTAAATCAATAAATAGAAATAATAGGTTTTATTTAACATTTCTTTTATACCGCTATTCATAGCATCATAGTGGTTTACTTAGAACTCAATTGTAAAGTACATGGAACAATTCTGTTAGTAACAAGTAACTATATACATTGTAATTAACAGGATTTAACTATAATTTGTATTCCGTTAACAGAGATAACTATATACAGTACACAGGATTAGCTTATGTGGAATGTGAAATGACAATTACAATGGATTTATGGGGGAAGGGTTGAATATGTAAGTTACAGGGTGGGAGGTATAATTTCTGAATATGCAATGTATGGTATCCGACGTAGGTTGCAGGCTTCTGGGGGAATTCTATGATAGTTCTGAAGGCTTTTTTCCAGAATTCATTTAAGTCCTGGATGGACCTTAGTGCGAGTGGCAACGAGTTCCAATTGTAGGTCCATAGAAAGAAAATGCTCTTTGACAAAGCGATGTGAGCTTTTTGTTTCTATCTGTTGGATGTGTATGAAGAAGAAGAGGGAAGAGTCAAAGATGACCCCAAGGTTACAGGCTGAGGAGACAGGAAGTAGAGTGTTATCAACAGAGCCAGAGGAAAGGAGGAGGAGGAGGGTTTAGGGGGAAAACAAGAAGTTTGGTTTTGGCCATGTTCAGTTTCAGATGGTTGTGAGACATCCAGGTAGCAATGTCAGATAGGCAGACAGAGATACGAGCTTGGAGTGACAGAGAGATATCAGATGTAGATAGATGGATTTGAAAGTCATCAGCATAAAAATGATACTGAAAGCCATGGGATGAGATAAGAGCACCAAAGGACTGGGTATAGAGGGAGAAAAGGTGAGGGCCAAGAACAGACCCTTGGGGTACACCAACTGAGAGTGGGATAGCAATAACATATAGTAACATAGTATATGATGGCAGATAAAGACCAGCATGGTCCATCTAGTCTGCCCAGCAGGTCGCCCTTCCCCATGCCTTTGTTTAGGGGTGTACCCACCGCTCCATGTAGATCACCCCTATTTGTTGAGATATCAGAGATAATTATGTTTATTTTGATTTTATCCTGTTGCTATAAAGGGATCCACTGTGTCACTGTATTTGCCCCCACCACTTCCATCGGGATGGCATTCCAGGCATCCACCACCCTTTCAATGAAAAAGTATTTCCTGACATTGCCTTTCAATTTAACCCCTTGCAGCTTCATGTTACGCCCTCTAGTTTTACAGCTTCGTCTTTTGAAGAGGTTTGTTTGTTCATTAATACTCTTTAAATATTTAAAGGTCTGAATCTTATCTTCCCTGTCCCTCCTCTCCTCCAGAATATACATATTTAGGTCTTCAAGTCTCTTCTCATAAGTCTTCTGACACAGGCTTCAAATCATTTTGTTCGCCTTCCTCTGAACAGTCTCCAGCCTTTTTAAATTCTTTGCAAGATATGGTCTCCAAAACGGAACACAATATTCCAATTGAAGCCTCACCAGCGACTTGTACAGTGGCATTAGTACCTCTTCCTTTCTGCTGGTAATTCTTCTGTATGCAACCCAGCATCCTTCTGGCTTTTGCCACCGCCTTGTTGCACAGTAGAGGAGGAACCACCAGAACAAACACTGAATGAGATGGGAAAGATAAGAAGAGAACCAGGACAGCACAGAGCCCCTAAAACCAAGTGAGGATAATGTGTCAAGGAGAAGGTAGTGGTCAACAGTGTCAAAAACAGCAAAAAGGCCAAGAAGAACAAGGACTGAGCAAAGACCTTTGGATTTAGCCAAGAACAAATCGCTGAAAGATACATATGCCGGCGCTGAATAACAGAAAAAATGAAAACACACAGAGTTATGGGCTAGCCATGTTAGGAAGTTGCCACATTTTTAGAAACTTGAACATTTTGTATATGCATGTCCACAGAATAGGAGACATAGATGTGCATGCTCCCCTATCATAAAGTGTGACCATAGGGTTCTCCTCCCTATTAGTTCCAGCCTGCCATTTTGCAAATGTGTTGCTGCACATGTGCCTGGAGAAATGTGTTTCTCATAAACTGGCAAGTGTCTTTGAGGGAGTGAAAAGTATGGATGGAATGCACAGGCATTTTACTGTTCATCGTACAAGCATCTTTAGGAATCCTGTTGGTGCCTTGAAGCAGGTATAACCATGGATGTCCCCAATGACAATAGCAGACATGCAGCACTAGTCAGAAATGGTGTGTGTATATATGTATCTTTAAGGACCCATGGTATGCACAAAACTAATCCATTTGAAGAATCTGGTCCCCACTACTAATAATGACATAAACTGTAACCTTCCACCCACTTCTCACAGCACATATACTAAAGCCTCCGTCCACCAATGGCAGTATAGTCCCACACAAACTTCAGCCCTACTCCTAGAATGCCCATAAAGCAAAAACAGGCTAGATACCACCATATAACCCTCCCATACTGCTCAGACACATACAGAGCACCCCCCGGCCCATAGTGCAGAGACACATGTAGCCTTCAGGCACCGCACGCAGCACTCGAGCCTCGGTTTTCACCTCCTTACTCGCACATCAGCCCTTCCAAGTCGCAAAGCTGGGACTCACCTGTGTCGAGGGCGCCTGATGCTGTACTCCAGGACTACAGAAGCTAAGTTTTGCTTGGCTTGGTACAGCCTAAACTCCTCTTCCTCTCAGCTCACCTCACCTGTAGTTCGAGCGGCGAGAACGGCGCGTTCTCCGTATCCCAGGCAACGGCGACTGCGCACTGCACGAGCTGAACCCTGGAGAGCGAGCGGAGGGCGCCCTTCGCGGCTCGCTCACCCCTCTGCCGGGAGAAGAATGCGCGCGCTGCTCAGGCTGCTGCGTGTGTGTATCCATAACAATGGTCACATTTTTCATGGTGACGCTCAAATGTGCCACAGAAAGGCTTACCAGCTAAGACATAATGCAGCGATTATTATCGGGCTGTTAACTGTAGCACACGTTTTACATACCCTTTTGAGAGCCATTATAGCCCAGGACGTGCTTAGAATACGATGCGAGTTAAAATGAATAGGCTTCTTTTGTTGTTACTTTATTTACAATTTTTTTTAAACGTAAGGGTCTGGATTTCGATAGGAACCTGGGCTGTGCTATGGGAGAACAAGTTTACCACGGACTTGTAGTCCTGCTGACCTAACAAGAGGTAGCCAACATACAAGAGACAGTCCCTGCCCGTCAGTCAAGCTCATCGGAGCTTACAATCTAGTTAGAACAAACATAAGTTAGAACAGTACAGAGCATTAGTCAGTTCTGCGCAAGGTAGAGCATTAGTCAGTAGTTTGGTCATTTATTTATTTATTTAAACAATCATTTATATACCGCACCTTCCATAGATCAGTTGCGGTTTACAGAGAACAAGAACTGTACAGATCGGGTCTGTTTTACATGGAACATCGAATTGACGACATAAATCATAAATGACGACGGGGGTTAGGGTTAGATGAGGAAGGAGTCAGGATCTGAATGCCAGGGGCGGCCCAAGGGGGGTGCGGGGCCATGTGCGGAGACTCGGTGCAGGGCCTCATTTGCATAAGGGACCTCATTTGCATAAATATTTGCATAATGTTACCATACACTAACTTTTAGTAAGCATGCCTCTTAATGAGTGTATGGATAAAGAAAGACTAAAAGATTTCTACATTACTATAATCCAGTGCCAACCGCCAGGCACATTAGGAACTACTACAAACACTGCCCATTTAGAACCCATAGCAAACCCGCCGTATCCTAACAGCACTACCAGGACTCACAAAGCACCATACCCTACCTATCAAAAGGCAACACTGCAAATATTAAAACCAATACATTTCAGAGAATAACAATACATGACCTACTGGGGAAAGGGAACAAGTGGCAATGTCAAATAGGATTTACATAAACAGAATACCTCAGCTCAGTTACACATGCAGAACACAGACCATCACCAAACAAGGAATCACAATTTAGAAACAGGAAGACAATTAAACTGGGAACCCCAAAAGCCAAACTTGGAATGTACAACAACACTGTAGAAATAAAACTATAAATTAATTTCCTCTTGTACTAAACAAAGCGCAGACGTTAATGATGCACATTTCCCAGAGCTGACATATTCCAGTTAATAAATTCAAAATAAAGAGATATCTTTCTACCTTTTGTGCATTTTTTTTCAGTTGCAATTGCTCCAGCCACTTTCTTCTGGTTTCTTTGTGTCTTCTGCTAACTCTCCATCGTCTGCTGTCCATTTGACCTTTCTTCTCTCTTCTAATTTTTTTCCATTCTCTCTCTACATCTGCTTTAACATACTAATCTTTCTCCTTTTGCTCTTTCCTCATTCCTATTTCATCCACTCAAATTTTACCCCTCCATCCTCAATCCCCACTTACTCTCCCAATACCCAGCCAATTGTAGATTTTTCTTCCGTCCCACACAAAATATTTTTCTCCTCTCCATTTCACTCTCCCAGCTCCATCTCATTCTAATCTCCCCCAACATCAGCTCCCTTCTAGTTCCAGCCCCACCCAGTATCCACTCCCTTCTAGTCCCCGCATCAGCCCATTTCCAGTCCTAGCTTCCCCATCCATTTCCAGTCCTATCCAAGTTCCTCCATCAGCTCATTTCCAATACCAGCCTCCCATCAGCCCATTTCTAGTCCTTTCCTAGCCCCACCATCAGCCTATGTCAAATCCTAGCTCCCCTCCACTCAGCCCATTTCCAATCCAAGCCCCCCTCCCCATCAGCTATTTGCAGTTCAAGCCCCCTCTTCCCCTCAGTCATTTCCAGTCCTAGGACCCCCCAACCCATTACCAGTCCTAGCCCCCCCCATAGCCTATTACCAGTCCTAAGTCCCCATCAGCCCACTCTCAGTCCTAATCCCATCAGCCCATTTCCAGTCCTAACCCCCATCACCCAATTTTCAGTTTAAGCCCCCCATAGCCCATTACCCGTCCTAACCCCCCATCAGCCCACTCCCAGTCCTAACCCCCATCACCCCATTTCCAGACTTAGCTCCCCATAGCCCCAGTCCCAACCCCCTATCAGCCCTTTTCCAGTCCTAACCCCATTAGCCCATTTCCAGTCCTAACTCCCACCCCAACAGCCCAGGGAAAATTTAAAATTAAAAAAAAAAAGCTGTCTGCTGCTGCTGCTGCCGCCGCAGTAATTTTAGTGGTGAATTTTGCACCTGTACTCTAGAGGGAAAGTATGGGCAGACTTTGGAAAGGAACTTTACAGTGTGCATAGGCTTTTCCTTTGGTTACTTTTCCTGGCCAAAAAATAATGAATGTAGTTTTGAAAATGCAAATACTGTATGAAATGTCTCCCGGGCAGGGTTACCAGATTTCTTTTACAGCAAATCTGGGATAACCCAGGCGGGGGTCCTTCTTCCTTGGACCCTTTTCCCCCATGTATTTCAAAATGAGTGGTTTAAATAGCATTTAGTAATTTCCAAAGTTTAAATAAAACAGTAGCAGCCCTTCACGTTATAAGCGTACATACAAACAGACATGCTCAAACTCTAGTTTATACATATAGATAAATATTCTTTACATTTCTAAAATTCCTCTTCTATTTTAAAAACATAATTTAATTTTATATCCTCTCCTACCAGGGTCAAGAAAACTGCATCAGAGGGGAATGCAGGAGATGCAATGCCCTTTGTCTCCACTGAAATCGGAGACAGGAGGTGGCTATGGTCCATGAAATCAGGGACACTACCTCAAAACTGGGGACAATCACTGACAAATCGGGGACATTTTGTAACCCTATCCCTGGCCCTATTTCTGCACAGGACAGCCTTTCCTAAAATGCAGGTAAAAGTACGCATATTGTAGAACAGTAAACATATCGTTGCTCACATACAGAGTGGGTGATTTTCCAAAGCCTTCAAGCATCGGTAATTGGCTTTTGAAAATTTTTCCTCCCCATGTCTGTACACTCTGATTTTTACGAGAGAAGCAATGACCGTGGCCAATCCAAGTCACACGTACCCGGCAGTGTCCCAAAGGGATTCCAGGGATAAACGGTGACTTTCTCCAAGCCTACCTGGTTTATGAACTTTCCTTCCTGGGTTTATGGACGTTTCCAGCTTGTCCAAACCTTAAACTCGACCAAACCATTTTTAAGCCCAGTTACACTAACTGCTTTTATCACACCCTCCGGCAATAAATCCTTGAGATTAATTAAGCATTGAGTGAAAAAAGTAGGGTGGCATTTTTATGGCGCTTATCCCACACAAGGCTTGCTCACCAATGCAGAATTCAAGTTAGCACCGGAAATGGCAGAATCGCATATCCCGCGGGGCCCCCCCGACAGAGCCTGCCCTCCCTGCACCAACTCCATCGGCTTTCAGAGCGCGAAAGGAGAGTTTCTCCCTCGCGGCTCTGTTAAGCCTGCGGGGGTTGATGGGAAAGGTCCCATCAGCCCCCGCGGGCTTAACAGAGCCACCGAAGGGAAACTAATCTCCCTTCGAGCTCTGAAAGCTGACGGAGCTGATGCAGGAAGGGTAGGCTCTGTCGGGGGGCCCCCGCGGGATATACGATTCTGCTGTTGCCGCTGCGGCAGCGGCAGCAGACAGCTTTTTTTTTTAATTTTAAAATTTACTTTGCATGCAGAATGTTCTTTGCGCGGGGCCCCCTGAAACGCGGGGACCTGTGCAAAAACCATTCTTGCTCAATGGACGGGCCGGCCCTGCTGAATGCAACAGTGAAGAGGTGGGTCTTCAATTTGGATTTGAAGAGGGCCAAGGAGGATGCCAGGCGCACAGACGTAGGTAGGCTGTTCCAGGTGTAAGGTGCAGCAAGGTGAAAGGAGCGCAGTCGGGAGTTCGCAGTGCGTGTGAAAGACATTGATAGAAGTAATTTGTTAGTGGAGCGCAGATTACGAGAGGGGATGTAGGGAGAGATAAGAGGTAGTTAGAGGCCATAGAGTGGAAGCACTTATAGGTTAGCAGGAGAAGCTTGAATTGGATGCAGGATTGGACAGGGAGCCAGTGAAGCGACCTGAGAAGAGGAGTAACGTGGGCATGGCGAGGTTGGCAGAAGATTAGTCAAGCGGCGTGATTTTGTATAGATTGGAGGGGAAGGAGGTGGCTAGCAGGAAGACCAGCGAGGAGTAGGTTGCAGTAATCAAGGCGAGAGGAGATTAAGGAGTGGATAAGCGTTTTGGTAGTGTGTTCAGAGAGGAAGGGGCGGATTTTGCTGATGTTGTAGAGAAAGAAGTGGCAGGTCTTAGCTACACGCTGGATGTGAGCAGAAAAGGAGAGGGAGGTGTCAAAGATAACCCCCAGATTGCGGGCCGAGGGAACAGGAAAGATAGTAGATCCATCCACATGGATTGAGAGAGGGGGAAGGGGGGGGGGATGAGTTAGGTGGAAAGACAAGGAGTTCAGTCTTGGCCATGTTCAATTTTAATCGGCGATGAGACATCCAGGCAGCGATGTCCGAAAGACAGGCAGAGATCTTGGACTGGGTTGCCAGGGAAATATCAGGTGTAGAGAGGTAGATTTGGGAGCAATGTTCCCTCTAATTTTCTGTAGGCTGTGTGCGCATAAAATATCAGCTGTGTGCAGCTTTTGAAGGAAGGTTACATTTTTGTGCGCTACATAACGACACTCGGAGTTATATACTTTAAAAATTGACTACACGTCAGAATACAGTATGTACACCACATTGATTTTAATCAAATTAAATGAAAATAGATGATTACTAAATGAAGCGGGAAATTTCTAGTAATTACAATCATAACTTTAAAATTTTAAGATGTCTGTGTTGTTTTCTATCAGAATCAGAGCTGTAATTTTTGTGCGCTGTCACAGGGTAGACCCAACAGAGCCTATACAGATGGAGATCAGCATGGAAGATCAGGGAGAATCTGACAGCATAAACAAAAACCTGTCAGGCAGTTGCTATAAGCAACTAGGACACACGTGGTCAAGGGCTAAGAAGACACACCCAGGTAGCAGGGGAATGGAAATTTCATTACCTGATGCAGATCAGCTGGGAGGAGGTGGAGCCCAGAGACACGTATGTAAGACATGCTCACAAACAGTTAGGGAGAGAAAGGGAAAGAAGGAGAAAGAGAGAGAGACGGATAATCAGTCTCATACCCAGAACCAAGACCGGTGGCAGAGAGAGAATGAACAATTGTGTCAGCGTGAAAACCAACAGGAGAGTCTGAGTGAGTCCCAGGACCTGTTTGATACGTATGGAAGTCAGCAGCTGGACGCTGAATGTGTGAATGAAAGTCACGAGAGACGTGGGAAGACTCTTACAGAAGGTAACAGAGCAGTAAATACAGAGAGAGGCTGTTTCCTAAATGAATGGGTAAAACCCAGAGTTATTAGGAAAAGCCAACCAGGAACAAGTTTAAAGGAAGCAGAGGGTAACTTCTTTCCTTGTGCTAACAGCAACAGGAGAAAGGAAGGTTTCTTACCTACAGGAGCTTGTAACTCTGCTAGCAATCTTAAATACCAAGCTTTTAACAAAGTGCCGTCTGGAGCAGTGCAATCACACACAGCTGTGCAGAGGGAGCTAAGCCCTACCAGGCTCAAAGCCTATCACGAACATTCTAATAGCAGAGCCAGTGAATGTTTTCAGTTTCCCTTTAACCACCAGCAGGGAAAGAGCTTCTATAAGCCATTCACAGAGGTATACGGTAACCCCCAGCAGGGCATTTGCTCAGAGAAGAGAGGGGATTTCCTGTTAGACGGAGCAAGCCAACTTCACTCTAGTGAACCAGCTGATCAAACTAACGTATGTACAAATGGATATGAACAGATGCAGTGTGATACTTCTGATATACAAGTGAGTCCAGAAGATATGGATTGTTCTTTATCAACTGCTGACCACATGTTCTCTCTAAGATAAAGTAATGAGGTTAACCAGAAGTTAAAGCAACAATAGATTTGCTGACAAAGGTTCCTCAGTTAAGCAGTAAAACTAGGCTGTAGTGAAGCAGCAAAAGGAAAGTCTGTTTGCTAACAGAAGGACTATTTAAATACTTTTCTTTTGCTAGATTTAAAGGCTGAAGTAAAGCTATTTCTGTTCTACTTTATTTCTTTTGTTATATGCCCGGAGAGGCTTTGTTATTTGTGTTGCCAAGTTGAGAAAATCCTCATGGACGGGGAAATAAAGCCCTTGTTTGAAACCTTAACTGTGTGCACAACTAATTCTTACCAGAGAAGGCACAAACTACAACTCCCAGAGGGCCAGGCAGGGCTGTCTGCATCTTCATACAGAGCCAGGAGAGGAATCATCGTGTGATACCTGACCCCACCAGTAGGGCCCGCTGAGGGTGTGACAAGAAAATGGCGTAGTATTGAGGATTTTTTTTTTCTCTTCTGGCAACATAATTTTTCCTGGGAAGAGGAGAAATAATAAAAGGACATTGCTCGAAAGAAAAATATTGGTGTTACAGAACACCGTCTGGAGGAATATTCGCTGGCAGGTCGGCCAGAGGACCGAATAAAAAAAACTTTTCTCACACGCTGAAGTCTGCCAGGAGACTGAGGTAATAGTAACCTGGGTGGACGGGTACAGGATACTCAGTGAGAAAAGGGGCGCTCTAAGTTTAGATAAGGTTCTGTGTGGAAAGTACCGCACTTGGTGGGTCTTTTCTTTCTTTATAGGAGCAGAGTCCGGAGAAGAGGATGGAGCCACGGGATATGATGGTGTGGATAAGCGACCAATGGGACAAACAGGCAAGAATGGTGCAGCATCTACAGGAGCAGTACATGGTGGCCATGAAGGAGCAACAACGACCGTTGTTGGAGGCCGTGGACGCTCTGGTGAAAAATCCCCATGGAGAAGGAGCAACGCGTGCTTCGTGGATACCGCAAGTAGAGCTGAACACTGGCCTTGCTTTATCTTTGGGACATTTAAAACAGGAGGACAATCCTGATGACTTTATCGAAGCATTCGAGAGAATAGCTGAGAACCTTAAGTGGCCTTCAGAGCAATGGGCAATGCGGTTTGCAATGACCCTAAGTGGTGAAGCTCTGTCCGCATTTAAGGCCATGCCCGCTAGCCTTGCCAATGATTACTTAGAGATTAAGAAGGCGGTAAAAGATCGGCTTGGTCTTACACCAAGACATTATAGGCGTTTGTTTAGGGAGACACAAATGCATGTGAATGAAACACCAAAAGCATTATGTCAAAGGCTTAAAGGTCTGGCATATAAATGGTTAAACCCGGAGGGAAAATCGCTGGAATCAATTCTAGATGAGGTTGTTCTAGAACAATTTTTGTTAGCAGTACCCCCAGAAATGAAAACATTTCTCACTTTACAGAATTGCTCTAATACCGAAGAGGCAGCTAAGATGGCAGAAGTATTTAAGGAAGCCAAAAAGCTGATATCTCTAGGATAAGCCTTTTAAAAGTAGCAGGTATGGAAGAGTCTGTTGAGTGGAGAAAGTGTGAAAGGGTCAAGGCACATAATTATAATTTGGCTAAAGATGTTCCGTCCATAAACATTAGGAAATGTTATAAATGTGGAAAGCCTGGACACATCCGGAAGGATTGTAAGGTTAGGACAGTCCTTATAACAGGGACAGGAGAGCCAATACCCGAGGGATTCATTCAAATGGTCCAGGTAGAGGGATTACAGGTCCTAGCGCTACTGGATTCGGGGGCCGATCAGAGTATGGTTTCGCGAGACTTCTGGGAAACCATAGAGAAACATCGGTCGTCCCCCTCGAATCCAGTAGAAGGCCAAGTACGCATACGATGCGTGCATGGAGAAGCTTCCCACTATCCACTATACGAGGTGGGCATACAGGGTTTAGGGGTTGTCCGTCAAATATTGGTCGCTGTGGTACCCAAACTACCTTATGCGGTTGTCCTTGGACGGGACTGGATTCCTTTCTGCCAGAAAATGGAGAAGGGTCTCCAAGATATATTAGTCTCCGCCCCCACACAATGCCCAGCGGTAGCTGATGAAGTAAAGGTAGAAGCTATAGCAGCCACTATCCCCAGTCCGCTATTTGGGAGACCGCATAAAAAGGGACCCCAGGCTCAGGAGCCACCACCATCTGGGAAACAGAAGTTTACCTTACAATTTTGTAAAAATACTGACCAGGCTAGGGGTCCAAAAAGAGCCTCCGCGGTAGCAGCGGGATATGACCTTTTTAGTGTGGAGAATGCCGTGGTTGTAAAAGGAGGAAAAGCATTGATAGACACAGGCATCCAGGTTAAAATCCCGGATGGATGCTATGGACGTATAGCACCGAGGTCGGGTCTAGCAGTAAAGTACTCGATAGATGTTGGGGCCGGGGTTATCGACCCCAATTATCGAGGTCCAGTGAAAGTCCTGTTATTTAATTTCGGGGACAAAGACTTCAGAGTACGTACAGGTGATCGAATTGCACAGTTAATCTGTGAGCGCATAGGGTTCCCCATTGTTGAGGAAGTACCTTCATTACCACCCACTGAAAGGGGAAAGAGCGGATTTGGCTCTACGGGGGCAAGAGAGGTAAGGAACTTAATGGCCCTTGGTGAAGAAAGGACTGTAGAGGATCTGGGGCCCCAGATAGAAGATTGGGTAAAGCAACCCTCCCCTAGGATAGGTTCTGAGTTGACCCCTCAACAACAAAAAGAGTTAATGCAACTATTAGTAAAATTTTCTGACGTATTAACTACTCTACCGGGCGAGACCCATCTCGTAGCGCACAAAATAATCACAGTACCGGGACGAGTCGTACGACAACGTCCATATAGGATGCCTGAATCCAGAAAACAGGAAGTTATTGCCCAGGTAAAGGAAATGCTGGCCACAGGCATAATAGAGGAGTCCCGGAGCCCATGGTCCAGCCCTATAGTGCTGGTGCCAAAGCCCAACGGAACCGTAAGGTTTTGCATTGACTTTCGCCAGGTCAACGATATCTCGCAATTCGATGCTTATCCTATGCCCTGCATAGATGACCTTCTGGACCATTTGGGGCAGGCGAAATATCTAACCACCTTAGATTTAAGCAAAGACTACTGGCAGATCCCTTTAACCCGGGATTCAAAGCCCAAAACGGCCTTTTCTACGCCAATTGGGTTATACAAATTTCGGCGGATGCCGTTTGGTTTGCATGGGGCAGCGGCTACATGCCAGCGTCTTGTAGACCTGGTTTTGAGGCCCCACCATGAATACGCCCTTGCGTACATGGATGATGTCGTAATATATAGCACAACCTGGCCACAACACCTTACTAGGGTGGAAGCAGTGCTTAGAGCACTAAGGAGGGCGGGTCTCACACTCAACCCCGAAAAATGTTTGTTTGCCACGGAGGAGGCCAAATACCTAGGCCAAATGATAGGAAGGGGCCTGGTAAAACCCTTGGCAAGCAAGATAAAAAGTGTTAAAGAGTTCCCCAGGCCCGCAACAAAAAAGCAAGTACGAAGCTTCTTGGGACTGCTTGGCTACTACCGCCGATTCATACCCCGCTTCGCAGAAGAAAGCATTCTCTTCACAGAGATGTTGAAGAAAAATGCACCGAACCATGTCCGGTGGACCCCGGAAGCAGAGATAGCATTCATGACCCTCAAGGAAAAGCTATGTAGTGCCCCAGTATTACGAGGCATAGATTTTAACCTACCGTTTATAGTCGGATACAGGGTTGGGGGCAGTGATGTCCCAGGTATTCGAGGGTAGGGAGCATCCTGTAGCCTACTTAAGTAGGAAACTCTCTCCGGCGGAAAGAAACTATGCCACTATAGAAAGAGAGTGTTTAGCCATAAAGTGGGCCATTGAAGCTCTTCGTTTTTATCTCACAGGGAGGAAGTTCCTACTGATAACTGATCATGCTCCATTAAAATGGCTTCACCAAATGAAGAATAATAACACACGATTAACCAGGTGGCACCTAGCGCTCCAATCTTTTAATTTCGTGGTTCAGCCCCGAGCAGGGAGAATGCACGGGAACGCGGATGCGCTCTCCCGAATTACGTGCTGTCCGCCAAAAATTGCGGCAGCCTGTAATATTTTAAGGGGGGGAATGTGTCACAGGGTAGACCCAACAGAGCCTATACAGATGGAGATCAGCATGGAAGATCAGGGAGAATCTGACAGCATAAACAAAAACCTGTCAGGCAGTTGCTATAAGCAACTAGGACACATGTGGTCAAGGGCTAAGAAGACACACCCAGGTAGCAGGGGAATGGAAATTTCATTACCTGATGCAGATCAGCTGGGAGGAGGTGGAGCCCAGAGACACGTACATAAGACATGCTCACAAACAGTTAGGGAGAGAAAGGGAAAGAAGGAGAAAGAGAGAGAGAGAGAGAGAGAGACGGGTAATCAGTCTCATACCCGGAACCAAGACCGGTGGCAGAGAGAGAATGAACAATTGTGTCAGCGTGAAAACCAACAGGAGAGTCTGAGTGAGTCCCAGGACCTGTTTGATACGTATGGAAGTCAGCAGCTGGACGCTGAATGTGTGAATGAAAGTCACGAGAGACGTGGGAAGACTCTTACAGAAGGTAACAGAGCAATAACTACAGAGAGAGGCTGTTTCCTACCTGAATGGGTAAAACCCAGAGTTATTAGGAAAAGCCAACCAGGAACAAGTTTAAAGGAAGCAGAGGGTAACTTCTTTCCTTGTGCTAACAGCAACAGGAGAAAGGAAGGTTTCTTACCTACAGGAGCTTGTAACTCTGCTAGCAATCTTAAATACCAAGCTTTTAACAAAGTGCAATCTCGAGCAGTGCAATCACACACAGCTGTGCAGAGGGAGCTAAGCCCTACCAAGCTCAAAGCCTATCACGAACATTCTAATAGCAGAGCAAGTGAATGTTTTCAGTTTCCCTTTAACCACCAGCAGGGAAAGAGCTTCTATAAGCCATTCACAGAGGCATACGGTAACCCCCAGCAGGGCATTTGCTCAGAGAAGAGAGGAGATTTCCTGTTGGAGCAAGCCAACTTCACTCTAGTGATCCAGCTGACCAAACTAGCGTATGTACAAATGGTTATGAACAGATGCAGTGTGATACTTCTGATATACAAGTGAGTCCAGAAGATATGGATTGTTCTTTATCAACTGCTGACTACATGTTCTCTCTAAGATAAAGTAATGAGGTTAACCAGAAGTTAAAGCAACAATAGATTTGCTGACAAAGGTTCCTCAGTTAAGCAGTAAAACTAGGCTGTAGTGAAGCAGCAAAAGGAAAGTCTGTTTGCTAACAGAAGGACTATTTAAATACTTTTCTTTTGCTAGATTTAAAGGCTGAAGTAAAGCTATTTCTGTTCTACTGTATTTCTTTTGTTATATGCCCGGAGAGGCTTTGTTATTTGTGTTGCCAAGTTGAGAAAATCCTCATGGACGGGGAAATAAAGCCCTTGTTTGAAACCTTAACTGTGTGCACAACTAATTCTTACCAGAGAAGGCACAAACTACAACTCCCAGAGGGCCAGGCAGGGCTGTCTGCATCTTCATACAGAGCCAGGAGAGGAATCATCGTGTGATACCTGACCCCACCAGTAGGGCCCGCTGAGGGTGTGACAGCGCGCTGTTGTAAAGTATGTGTGCTCGCTCGGCGAGGTGTGTGCGCGCGCACAGCTTAGAGGGAACAGTGTTTGGGAGTCACCGGCATAGAGATAGCATTGAAAGCCATGGGAGGAGATGAGCACCCCAAGGCCTTGGGTATAGAGAGAGAAGAGGAGGGGGCCCAAAACAGATCCCTGGGGTACTCCTACATGGAGTGGGGTAGGGGAGGAGGAGGAGCCACCAGAGCATACACTGAATGAGCGATGGGAGAGGTAGGAGGAGAACCAGGATAGTACGGAATCCTTGCCAAGCGAGAAGAGGGTGATGAGGAGAAGGTCGTGGTCGATGGTGTCAAAGGCAGAAGAAAGGTCAAGAAGGATGAGGATAGAGTAGAGGCCCTTGGATTTAGCCAGGAACAGGTCGTTTGTGACTTTAGTGAGTGCCATTTCAGTGGAATGTAGGGGCAGAAGCCGGATTGAAGTGTGTCCAGGAGGGCCTGGGAGGTGAGGAAGTCAAGGCAGCGATGGTGGACTGCTTGTTCTAATAGTTTGGATATGAAGGGAAGGAGGGAGATGGGTTGATAGTTAGAAGGGCATGTGGGATCAATTGAGGGTTTCTTAATGAGGGGTGTGACAACAGTGTGTTTGAAGTCAGCGGGGACAGTTTCAGTGGAGAGTGAAAGGTTGAGGATATGAGTGATGGAGGGGACAATGGTGAGGGAGATGGAACATAGGAGATGGGTGGGGATAGGGTCTGAAGAACAGGTGGTGGGTTTGGAGGAGGAAAGAAGGAGTGTGGTTTCATCGTCAGAGATCGAAGGGAAGGAGGAGAGGGTGGCAGGGGGAGTATGGATGAGGGAGGAGAAATGGGAAGGAGGGGAGGTAGATGAGGGGGTAGGGAATTGGAGGGTAATTTTGAGGATTTTGTCATGGAAGTAGTCGGCTAGGGTTTGGGCAGAGAGGGAGGGCGGGATTGGGGGCGGGGGGACCTTGAGGAGAGAATTGAGGGTGTTAAAGAGACGGCGAGGATCAGAGGCAAGGGAATTAGTCAGATGAATGTAGTAGTCTTGTTTGGCAAGTGCTAAGGCTGAGTGGAAGGAACCAAGCATGAATTTGAAATGTAGAAGGTTTGCTGGGGAGCGGGATTTGGACCAGGCTCGTTTGACAGAACGGGCGCAGATGCGTAAGTAACGGATTGTGGGTGAAAGCCAGGGTTGGGGAGTAGATCGTTTAACAGGATGTGGGGTGGAAGGGGCAAGAGTGTCAAGGGCTGAGGATAGTGTAGCATTGTATGAGGATAATGCTTCATCAATGGATTCGAATGATAAAATGGAGGAAAGAGATGGAGAAATGGTGGAGGAGAGAGTCAGGGGATCAATATTATGCAGATTTCTAAATAGGTCGGAGGAGACAGGATGAGGTTGGGATGGCGGGAGTTGTAGAGTAAAAGTTAAGAGGTGATGGTCAGATAAGGGAAGGATTGATTTGCGGAAGTTTGAGGGAGAAGAATTGGAGAAGAGTATTAGGTCAAGGCAGTGGCTGTGTAGGTGTGTGGGGGCAGTGGAGCAAAGTTGGAGGTCAAACGAGGCGGTAAGAGTGAGGAACTTTGAGGCATGGGGGTCAAAGGGGTTGTCTACATGAATGTTGAAGTCGCCGAGAATAAGAGTGGGGGAGGAGGGATCCATAAAGGCAGAGAGCCAGGAGTCGAAGTCGGTGAGGAAGGTTGACTTGGAATAGTTGGGTGGGCGATAAATAACCGCTACTCGGAGGGGAAGTGGTGTGAGGAGGCAAATGGAGTGGACTTCGAAGGAGAGGGGGGAATGTGATTGGGGTGGCAGGAGGGGTTGGAATTGGCAAGAGGGAGAGAGTAGGAGGCCAACGCCACCACCGTGACCAGTAGATCGAGGTGTATGGGAGAATTGGTAGCCCCCATAGCAAAGAGAGGCAATGGATGCGGTGTCGTCTGGGGGGAGCCAGGTCTCGGTCAGGGCGAGGAGGTGTAGGGCATTAGAGATGAAAAGATCATGAATAAAAGAGGGTTTTTTTAATGACTGAGCATGCGTTCCATAGGGCGCAAGTAAACAGGAGAGCGGAGGGGGGGAGGAGAGGGATATAGAAACATAGAAACATGATGACAGAAAAAGACCACATGGCCTATCTAGTCTGTCCTTCCATATCAACAACTACAACAGTCCACTTTTTACCTTTAGAGATCCTCTGTGTTGGTCCCATGCTTTTTTTAATTCAGTTACTGTCCTCATCTCTACCACCTCCACTGGGAGACTATTCCATGGATCCACTACTCTTTCCGTAAAGAAATATTTCCGCATATCACTCCTGAATCTATCTCCCTTCACCCTCATCCCATGTCCCCTCGTAGCAGAACTTGCTTTCAATTGAAAGAGGTTCTCTCCCTGAACATTTATGCCACGGAGGTATTTAAACATCTCAATCATATCATCTCTATCCTGCCTTTCCTCTAAGGTGTACATATTAAGATCCTTAAGTCTGTCCTCATATGCTTTATAATGAAGCCCACTAATCATTTTAGTAGCCACCCTCTGCACCGACTCCATCCTGTTCACATCCTTTTGAAGGTGCGGTCTCCAGAATTGTACATTATACTCCAAATGAGGTCGCACCAAAGACTTATACAGAGGCATTATCACCTCCTTTTTTCTGCTAGCCATTCCTCTCAGTATGCACCCAAGCATCCTTCTAGCTTTTGCCGTCGCCTTTTCTACCTGTTTAGCTACTTTAAGATCATCAGACACAACCACGCCTAGGTCCCGCTCTTCTTTAGTGGACAAAAGTACTTCACCTCCTATACTGTATTGTATATGGATAAGGTTGGATAAGTTACATGCGGATTTCTTATTAGAATAGCGCGGGGGTCTATTTTTAGGGTAGTAGCGAGCTTTAGATGGAGAAGTGTGAGGGTGGGTATGTTTGGGTGTATGTGCTCCCCGAGAGGGATATGAGGGGGGTGGGGGAAATGAGGGATAATTTGATGGTGCCGGGTAGGTTATGTGAGGGATTATTTTTGAGGGTAGGGTTGGAGTTGATATTTATGGGTGAGTCATTGTGGGATGACTGGGAGGGGGTGGAAGGAGGGAGGAGTGGGATGTGGATGAGATTAGATAGGGTACGTGAGGAACTATCTTTAGAGTGGGAGAGAAATCGGGGGGGACCAGGGTTAGGGTTGATATTACCTGATGAGAGAAGGAGAATGAGTATTACAGAGCGAAGTAAAGTGGAGATAGTACGGCGGAAGCGAGGGTGGGGTTGCCTTAAAGAGAGGGGGGCAGGTTGAATGCGGGGGATGGTGTGGAGAAGCTCAAGAGCAGGTGCTAGGGTAGGGGGCAGAATGGAGGGAGAAGTGAGGAAGGTGGAGAGGGGGGCTGGGTAAGTGCAGGGGATAGTGTGGAGAGGCTCGAAAGCAGATGCTAGGCTAGGGGGGAGAGTGGATGGAGAAGTGAGAAAGGTAGATGCTAGGTTAGGTGAAAGAGTGGAGGGAGAAGTGAGGTGGGTAGGGGGAGAGGAGGGAGGGTGTTGATAGGAGGGGAGGCAGTTGGGGAGGATGAGGGAGAGAAGGACAATGAGATGTGGGGCCATGGGGGTGGGCAGCAAGGTCTGAGCAAACAATGGGTAACAGTACTACGCAACAATAGGTAGCAGTTCTAGGCAATAATGGGTAGCAGTTCTAAGCAACAATAGGTAACAGTTCTGTGCAACACTGGGAGTAGTTCTACGCAACAATAGATAGCAGTTCTAAGCAACACTGGGAAGCAGTTCTACCTAACGGGTGGCAGTTTTAAGCAACAATGGGTAGCAGTACTGTGCAACACAGGGAAGCAGTTCTATGCAACACTGGGTAGCAGGTCAAGGCAATAATGGGTAGCAGTTCTAGGCAACAATAGGTAGCAGTTCTGTGTAATACTGGAAGCAGTTCTATGCAACAATAGATAGCAGTTCTAAGCAACACTGGGAAGCAGTTCTACGTAACAATGGGTAGCGGTTCTAAGCAACAATGGGTAGCAGTTCAAGGCAATAATGGGTAGCAGTTCTATGTAACAATGGGTAGCAGTCATAAGCAACACTGGGTAGCAGTTCTAGGCAATAATTGGTAGCAGTTCTACGCAACAATGGGTAGCAGTACTGTTTATTATTTCCATCAAGTTTCCCAAGAAAATCAAATTACAATTCCCTGCATGAAATAGCGTAAAAACAAACAAATAAAACCAGGACTGGATTAGCCTATTCCTTATGACACCGATTTAGGTGGCAACCTAAGGTAACTCCACATAGAACAGCAATAGCCCATGGTCCATGGCAGCAGCTCTACAAAGATTCTCTTAGACCCTCACTATGTCACTATACTGGCAGTAAGTTCATTATACCTAGCTTAGTGAGGAGATGTAAGCCATGTTGATACAGCTGCTGCCTCTGGCCTAGCTGCAACGGTTCTGTGAGTCCATAGAAGCCAGTGTTAGAAATGTTTTAAAGTTTTAATTTGTTTTTACAAAATATATGCAGAACACAGAGTGGAAGTAGAAATCTATATAGGATGTTATTTGCTTGATCACAAAACATTGGCTTACATGCTAAATTTTCTTATGCTGTACAAACTAAAGATATTTTCTTAGCCTTGCAAAACTTAGGGGCTTGTTTACAAAGCCGCGGTAGCGGTTTGCGATCGTAATCGGAGCCGCGGCCCCATTGATTTCAATGGGGCCGCGGCTGCGATCGCGATCGCGAACCACTACCGCGGCTTTGTAAACAAGCCCCTTAGGTTTCCTCCATACATCCCTCCCTTAGTTTCTAGGCTACTGCACATGACAAATAAAAGAATTAGAAGCTCAAGGACAAAAGGAACACTGAGTGAAACATGCTGATACAAAATTTGCTAGGTGCAGAGAAAGGGAAGAAAGAAACTTCCAAAACATGAAAATTAAGAACATGGGCACTAAGGGAGGGGGGATTTCTGAGAACTCATGAGACCGGTAATATAACCATAAAAGGAATAAGGTAAAAAAAGGGAAGAGGGGTAAAAGGGGCAGGAGTTAGGAGAAGTAAACGGAGGCAGAGATTCACATGACCTGAATAAAGACCACTAATAGGTAGGAGATTAGAAGTACCTGTACCAAAATAGGGGAGGAATTTGTAGGAGAAATGAATGTAATAAATATGGAACTGTTTATATGATAAAGCGTGCTCACTGATAATAACTGTGGCCATTCATCTGGCGAGATTGAATAATAAATAAATAAAAGAAACTTTGGTTTCACTGAGGTGTCTGTTATTGTGCTAAAAATTATTATTGTTTCTTACAGCTAGTGCTCCCCTAGTGCTGTGTAAGATGTGTAGTTTCTGTTGTACTTTTCCGTTGAACCATGTTATGCAGGAATTCTTGCCTGTTTGCTCTGCAATCTGTTTTTGTTTGGAGTTCTGATGAAGGGGTTTTGTGTTGGAAAGAAATTTCTTTTTCTGTTTACCTTTCCTGTCCCCAGATGAAATAGAAAGATTTCAAAGTGCTCAGAGGGTCTGGAGGAGAGAACTGAAGGAATTAGGGACACTCCTGAGTTATCCACCATGGGAATAGAGTTGCTGAAGTAGAGGACAGCCCATGGGAGACCACCAAGAAGACTTGAAGATCAGAGGAGAGATTCTTCACCAACTCTGCTGAGAGGAGAGTAGTATTCTGAGGTGTAAGCAGGGCTGGCCCATCCACTAGGTGGCTGCCTAGGGTAGCAGACCTCCATGGGCAGGGTGGCATGGCACACATGGCCTGCCACCCTTCCCCCCCCCCCCCGCTGTTGCTGATTCCAGCGGTGGGGTTGGCTCAGTGGCAGCGGCCCACAGCAGGCAATGTGTGCTGCATGTTGGGTTTGGGCCGGGGTAAATCACACTTTTGGGAGGCCACCTCCTGTCAAATGCAGCCTGTTGTCCACCATTGGTAACAAAAGAAACTATAGGCGCAGGACCTTTGTGATTCAAGCAAACACCTGCCTCTAAGGTACTACCAGCTGGCCCTCCCTGTCCTCTCCTCTCTGATGTGTGTCAGAGGAGGACAGACGGCAGGATCTTAGAGGCATGCACACACACACCCAACACCTGCTGGCCCTCCCTGTCCCACCCTCTCTGACACATACTTGTCAATCAGAGGAGGCAGGACAAGGAGGGCTGGCAGGGGCTTAGAGGTAAGCGTGCGCTTGTATCAGAAAGGACCTGCACCTGTACTATTTTTGTTACCGGCAGTGGACAACAGGCAGGATTTTATTTATTTCACTGGCTTATATACCTTTTTTTTACAAGTCAAAGTGGTGAACATTCAGGTACTGTATATATATTTTTCTCTTATCCCCGAAGGGCTCACAATTAAGTTTTTGTATCTGAGGCAGCGGAGGATTAAGTGGCTTGCCCAAGTCCATAAGGAGCACCTGTGGGACTAGAAACCCCAGTCCTTCCAGCCCAAGGTTGCTGTCGTCTAGTGGGATTTTACCCCTTGGCCCTCCAGCCCAAGGTAACTTGCCCCAACCACTAGGCGATTTGCCCCGTCCCAAATCCAACATGTGGCCGTAACAAGTATGAGTCAAAGACAGGGAGGGCCGGCAGGGAGGCACAAGGACAGCTTCTATCACAAAAGGCTGAAAGGGGGGGGGCATAAGGAGACAAAGAGGTGATGATGGACATGGGGATGTGGGAGACAGAGGTCATGCTGGACAAAGAGGGGGCATAAGGAGACAAAGGGGTGATGATATAGAACCGGTTCCTACGATTTTTGAATCCCACCATTGGTTAGGGTGAACCTGGCAGGGCTGGTTATAGACTCTGGAGCAGAGAGCCTGCTGAGGGTAATGAGCTGGAGGCAAACCAGCCAGGTGAAGCAGGGTTAATACAGAGTGGATAAATCTAAGATACTGAAGGTTTGCAAGGGAGCAAATACCAGTATGATAGTAACATATAGTATATGATGGCAGATAAAGACCAGTATGATCCATCTAGTCTGTCCAGCTAATGGGATGGTAGTAGAAAACAGCACAGTGGTGAGGAGAGTAATGTAGAGCTGAAACTTCTATATTAAATGACTGATGAGGGAAAGTCAGCACCTGATACAATTGAGTTTTGTGGCTAAAGCCCTGGTTTATGTGTGAGTGCTGAGAGTTATGGGTGAACTACAAAGGAGCTGACAAACTGTGAGGGTTCCAGAGGTACTGTGAACAAATTGACAAACAGAATTCTTGCTTTGAAGCACAGCTGGAGATTTATAGAAGACCTTGTTATTTGTGATGGGTGGTTGCTGGATACATGTTGTTTACCATGTTCATTTTTTGAGCTTGGTTTATATACAATTTCTAAGCTTACTTGACTATGTGTTTGAGTACCAGCATTATCTTGCTAAATAAAGTTGTCTGAGTGTTATCCCTACTCTGTGAACATGGTTTCTATGGCGAAAGGTAGAACCTGGTAAGGGGAATTAGAGACAGCATAACTGTGGTGCTTTTTCTAGAAGCCTCACTATCCCAAAAAAATAGTTCACAGTGCCCCCTAACAGTGACAACACACAGGGTTAAGAGTTTAAATTTAACATAATGATAAATGAGCAGCCAGTGATGATGCTGTAAAAGAGGTGTAATGTGGTCTGACTTTTTGACATAGGATAAAGTAGGGATAGCAGTGTCCTGGACAGATTGTAATCATTTAATCTCAAAAATGGGAATTCCAGAATAGATTGCATTGCAGTAGTTTCAATTGAGATATTACATAGTTAAGATGAGAAGTAGTGAGGAAGAATCCAGAAATAGGTGGCTAGCGCAGCATCGACACAAGCAAACAAAGACTATTACACTATAGAACTGATATGAGGAGAAAAAAAGATCTGTGTCCATGATTACACCTAGATAAGGGAGAAGTTAATAGAGAGAGCAAGGGATGATGGAGCAGAACCACCAGTGAACCAAATAGCAAATGTTTTGTTGGGGGTTCAGTTTTAAGCTATTGGATCAGAGAAGAGGATATTGAATTAAAGGTGTGATTAATGGAAGATAAATCCGGAATGTGTGAATCTGTACTGACTGCACCTCCCACATCTTTATTCAGCATCCCTCTTGAAGCAGGAGACATTCCAAGAGGCTGGAGAAGAGCAGATTTGGTGCCACTCCATAAGGGTGGGAACAAGGAGGAAGCAAACATATTAACATCAGTGGTAAAGTAATGGAAGGCACTACTGAAGGATAGAATAGCGCAGTACCTTGAAGTCTGTAGGTTACAGGATCACAGACACTATGGGGATCATTCAGTGGCACGAATAGCAGGGATGGACATCCAGATTGGATGTCCATCCTCGCTATTCACTCCCCTGCCACCCTGGCTAATGCCTCCCCGTATGAACAGCTCATTTGTATGGGGAGGCTTAGACGGGGGAAGTACTGAGTTGGAGTGAGGCCGGGGCATGGGCGGTCTGCAACCCCGGACGTATAAGGCCGATTTTGAGGTCGGCCTTGTATGTCTGGGGCCGTGAACATGGACGAGGGACCTATTCCACTGCAAAGTGGGAATAAGCTCCCTGGACGTCGGGGGATCATGCCGCTGTGCCATGAAAAAAGGTAGGGGGTGCAAGAAGATTTTCGCAGTTGGACCCTGGCCATGGGAGGCCTGAACAAGGGTCTGGCTGTAGGGAAAGGTCAGTGGCAGCTGGCATTTGCGGTTCCTGAATAGAGCCATGGTGCCATGGTAATGGGACACCACGGCACTGCAGCTCTATCAAGAGCCTGTCTAAGGTAGCCAGGGATCTGCTATGCATGCAGGCCGAACAGAATCATGGCCCAGCCTGCACGTTCAGGCCTTAGACCCGATTCTGATCCCGTGGGCACGTCTAGCCCCCACGGGATCAGAATTGGGTCTAACTCCGGGCATCCTGCTTCTGGTCGGCCGCACAGAGGGATGGACGGCCAATTCAGAATGTGCCTCCATGGTTTTTACCAAGTGAAAATCTTGCCAAACAAATTTGACTTCTTTGAAGTGACCAAATTAGTGGATCAGGAAGGTACTGTAGAAGTGGCCTATATAATCACATGGCGCATGATTCTGTAGGGGAAGACCTGCCTGCATTTCACATGTGCATGGCATTTTGCTGCCAGAACTGAACCTACACCTACATGTGCAGTGTCCCAAAATAAGCAGACTGTCACCCACTGATGCCCTTTGCATTTTCAATGTGTATGTGACCATCTCGGTGGAAATTCCCATCAATCTGATTTTTAGAACACAATTTGCACAGCTTTGCTACCACTGCCTGCCAGGGATTTCTTCATTTAGGTGCCACTATTTCACAACATGTTTAAATCACTGCTGCACATTTTTAAAAATTGCTCTGATTTTAGAATGGTCACACATGCATGCCCTGTCTTCTAAAACTGACATGGATTTTCAGATGTTTCACTTCCATGTCCCATTCACCCCTAAAATGTGCCTTAATGCTTTATAATGTACAATAGTGGACAGAATGTTCCTGTAACCCTACCACAGGGCTCAACAAAGCCCAGGTCACTATGATGACTAAAAATCGGATCTGGCACCTGGGGCTCGGAACACCTGTGAAGCAGGAAGACCTCAAAGGCCACAGTTGTAGCTGGGATTGGCCCTGACTGCCCATGGGGATCCCATCTCTTGAGGGCAGAAGAGAAGGGGAAAGCTGTGATCGCAGCACAGATGCAAGCTGTCTGTGGGAGTTGGGATCCCCATGGGCAGGCAGACAGCTTGCATCTGGGCTGTGATCGCAGTCTTCTCCTTCTGCTTGTGGGAAATCAGATCACCATAAGCAGAACAGGAGTGGAGGGCCTCAATTGCAGCCCGAAGCCAGCAGGATGCCCATAGGGTTCCCATTTCACTGGTGGTTGGGCCTGTGATTAAAAAAAAATTTAGATGGGAGGGTAGTGGGGAGTGAACTACTAAAATGTAAAGGGTCAGTAACTTCAAAAAAGAGGATGGGGGGGGGGAAGAAAGTCTGGAAGGGGAAGAAAGTGGGGAGGGGCTGGAGGGGAAGGAAGAGTGCAAGGTTAAAGGTAGGAATGCATAGTGCATTCCCTTCCCTCAAGAACACACACATACACAGGCACCCCGCTTTCGAAGGACAGACACCCCAGCTCCACACTACATAAACACACACACGGGAACCTCTCTTCCGCACCACACACACAGAAGCTCCCCAGCTCTGCAGCATACACACACATGCACTGCAGCCCTGCACCCCACTCACACAAAGGCACCCACTACCACATCCCACACACAGACTGGCACACTACCATTGCACAGGGTAGAACTCTGGCACTGGTCTCATGAAATTTGAGAACATGAGACCAGTGTGAGAGAACCAGAGGGTGTGGGGGGGGGGGGGGGAGTACAAATACTGGCTCCTAAGTTTTTGGTCTGTCTCCTAAATCCATACACAATTTGTCAAGGCATACCCTACCATTTATTTAGAGGTGCCTCTATTCCTTAACGTCAAACTCGGATCTCCTCTATGCCAAAACTTTGTGTTAAAGCCACTGGATTACCAACTTATCTGAGGGCGTCAGTTTAGAACAAAAGAATTAAAATATCATTTCGTTAAATGTCATACTTCTGTTAGTTTGTACAGTCAGATAGAAAGGGTTTGCCAGGGGACTCCCTTCTGTACTTAATAAATGTATGGATGAAACCTTATCGAGTCAAGTGCTTACATTTCACAGCCATGACTCTATGACTCATTACTTGTCTTCTCTCTGCTTGAACTCCACAAGTGGTATGTCATCTGCAGTTTCAGGAAAACATGAGTTATGTTGAATGACATGAACAGTATACAAATATGTATAATGGATAATGCAAACACACACTTGCACACCCATGTGAAGTAAGTACTAATGAAGTCATGGAGAGGCACTAGAAAGGGAGATGAATTTGATTCTTAATTCAGAAAATTTTTAGATGCTGAAAAAATGGTTCTCCAGGAACAAGCAGAAAGTCGATCCTCACATATGGGTGACATCGGCACCGACAGAGCCCGCATGGTGCATTTCCCCAGGTTTCAAAGAAAGTCTTTGAGAATGCTACCAAGCATGCATGGTCCCCTTCCCGCACAAGGGTGCCAACTTGCACAGTCTCCTTTTTTCTGTGGAGCCCAATTGACATCAGTCCAATTTCCCTGGAAAAAATCCTTGCTATTTCCTTTAAAAAATAGCTGTTCCCAGTTTGCATACCGGTTCCTCTTCCCATCTCAAGCCGGCGCCAGCCCCTGTGCTGTTCTTGGCTCTCTTCCCATTTTTTTCTTCAAGGCTTGCCTCAACCTGCATTCGCGCCCTTTTTCGCCTGGGTGTCTCCCCACCATGTCTCCAGGTGGGTTAAAAAAATGCGACCACTGCAGTCAAACCATGTCTGTCACCGACACCCATGACTGCTGCCTACGCTGCCTGGGACTGGATCATGACAGCACCTCCTGCGACCTGTGCCAGGCCATGATGCCTAAGACTAATAAAAAGAGGTCGGAGTTGCAAGAGAAATTGTTCCTCAGGTCTGACTCAGCACTGGCCTCCCCGACACTGAGCTCCAAGCCCATCACTTCCAGAGAGGGCCGAGCGTCTTCGGAGTCCTGCGGCGGCGGCTCCTCCAGAAAGAACTCGGACCCCAAGCAGAAAAAGAAAAAATCCTTGAAGTCTGTCGAGGCTATGCCGGAGAAAACCGGTAAGACCACCTGGAGAGACTCGGGCAACTCCGAGAGACGTCCCACTAAAGTCCCCAAGAAGGATGCCTCAGTCGGTGGAGATCATGCAAGGATCCTCGAGGCCATAGTCCTCATCGAGGATGCACTCGCAAGAGTGCCGGCGCTGGGCCTGAAATCCTCAGTGCCCACGCCAAAAGCTGCAGAGCCTTCTGGCTTGGAGTCCAGAATGGCACCATTGAGCAGAACATCACTGCTATCCTGGCCATGTAGCAAGCAATAATGGCAGGTTTATCCGCATCATCTTTCCTGAGAACCGGGCCCCTGACTGTGGGGGAGTCCCCAGTCGTCGAGCCGAGCTCCGAGCGCCACCGGCCTCGAGTAAGCCCTCGGCCCCGGTCAAGGTCCCGGTTCTGTTCCTTGGGAATCCAGTCTGCCCCGGGTTCTCGGGATGGTCCCAGCCCTTCGGGGCAGGCCTCAAGCCAAGGAGTCACAGGTCCTTGGACTCATTGTCCCCTCTCGACTCTGAGTGGGACGACGAGGCCTCCCCGGAAACCAGATGGCACTGAGACGTCCGCCCAGATCCATCTCCCCTGCCGCTATTCTCCTCTGGAGGACGTGGCCTTCCACGACTTTGTCAGGGATATGGCTAGGGCCTTCTCAGTGCAAACAGAGACAGAGGAGAACCTATGCACCGAGGAGCTGAAGATCCTCCAGTTCGAACCTCCACTCAAAGAGTCTCTCATGGTGCCAGTACAGCCGATCCTTGAGCGGCTAGTACTGAGAATGTGGGAGACCCCAGCATCTGTGCCGGTGGTCAGTCAATGCCTCAATGCCATATACCATGGCAGGAAGGGGCCGGGGTTTCACAAGCTCCAACTCCCACACAAATCCATGGTGTGGAGTCAACCATGCAAAAACTCAAAAGCCAGAAGACTTACTCTTCTGTCCCCCCCTGGCAGTGACCCTAGAGCCCTCAATGCCATAGGGTGCAAGTGCTACCAGGGCTTGATGCTGGGGTTCTCAGAAGCCCCAAGCACTGGCTCCAGCCCTACAAGGGGGGAGCTTTTGATTCCCAAGGCAAGGCCTTCCCTCCCCAGAGAGACCCTCATCAACCCCCACAGGAGGCCACCTGGCATTCTTTGCCCAAAAGTGGGCCAAGGTCACCTCAGACCAGAGGATGCTGCAGATGGTAAAGGAGGGATACTTCCTCCACTTACAACAGGTCCCACCTAGATTCTTTTCAGGAGAGCCAGTGCAACCTCTCCTTCACCAGACCCTTCTGCTCTCAGAGCTCTCAGGTCTGCTCAGGGACAATGCTGTGAAGCCCATTCCCTGGCATCTGTGGCGGAAGGGCTTCTACTCAAGGTACTTCCTTGTCCCCAAAAGAACAGGGGCCTCAGGCTCATACTCGACCTACAAAACTTGAACAAGTTTCTGGTGAGGGAAAAGTTCAAGATGCTCTCCCTTGGAACACTGCTGCCCTCCCTCCACCAGGGAGATTGAAGTAGGGAGGATTGATGAGGTATTCCGCGTGATGAGTGCCTCAGTTTCTTTCATGTTTATGTTAAGGTTGTTATTGGACAACCAGCTGGATACTTCTTGGAGACAATTTCTCATGCCTGAATACTCTGGGGAGTCTAGGTTGATCAGGGTATATGCCATGATGTCGTCAGTATTGTCAGACGGCTGCCTGGGTGAGAATCTTCACAGTCTTGGCAAGTGCATATATCTATATGATTTGCAAGGTATTGTGGGCAATGTAGTTCATTCACACCAGACACAGCTGCTGACAATAATTTAGTTGTGCTCTTGGGTAAAGCCAATAAGATATTTATTTATAGGGTTATTTCTCCCAACACAGATATGCTTGGTAGCACATAAATTAGGTTACTTGCTTTCAGTGTTAACTTGGAAAAACAAAGTCAAAATCAGGAAAACAACAAATAAAAAGCCACAAAGCAAGAAACAAACTGTTCTTTTCAGGTTAACTTCTGATTACTTCCCACATAGATACAGAAGTGATTCTCTCCTAGCTCACAAGCAATTAGGTAAGGCTTAATTGCTAGCAGTTACCAGCTGAAACCCCTTAGCTGGCTTGCCTTCCACTGTGTGGGTCAAATCCTGCTTCAGGAGCTTTTCTGAGTAGATTAAAGAACAAATTTGTATTTCTTTGTGATGGTTGCTGTACTTTATAACAGAAAGTTACCAACGGAGTTTTAGATAGAGAGCAGTCCATATAAACAGGATCCTCATCTGCTATTATTCCCCCTTGTTCAACAAGCATGGGTTCAATATCATGGATTGGCACAGATGAATCTCTCAATGGAGCATTTTCAGGAGAATACTTGTTTCCCTGCTGTCTTTCAAGGTTATAGCTAGGGCATAGATCAGTGTTCATACCTGAGCTTCCATTGCTGCTAGAGTTCCTCTCTATATAGCCTGGCCAGTATGTAGTCCAGTTCTTATGTCCAGCCTTCCAATCCAGATCCCTGGACACTGGATCTCTCTTCACATACCTTCTGGCACAGGTCTTAGGGTCCCTTCCACGTGCAGCCGTCTCCCTCACAGGTAGCCTCTGGTGATTCCTAGCTCTGCAGCACCATTCCTCTGGCTTTCCCCAGTCCAATGGTGTATGCTGGCCCTTGGAATACCTCCCAGTATACGTACTGCTTTGGACTCTTCTAGACCTCTCAAAGGCTTTTCTCTTCCTTCTTCCTAAGGGTCTCTTTCCCTCTCTGTCCGTCCGGTTTGGCTTCTGCTTCTGATGATCCTTCAGATGAAACTGATGATCATTCTCTGGATATCCAAGGTGATCATGAAGATCATGAAGATGGTCATCTGTAGAATAAACTCTACTCTTATTCTGCTTAGATGAGTGCTCCCCCCTAATACAGCGCAGCTGTGCTGAATCAGGCCCTGCCCTTTGAGATGAGTGCTTAGGGATTACCTCATAGCCCTCCTGATTGAACACACGTTTCCCCACTTCAGCTCCTCCAATGGCTGTTGGAAACCTGGTGCATTCTGGGACTGGTAGTCTTTTATGGGAAAATTCTGTTTCCTTATTTCTACCAGAACTGACAGGTTGCTTGTTCAGAGTCACTTCACCTTTTCTATAGCTCCTTCCTGAGCTATGATAAGCTTCCTTATCACAGTATAGATAGCGTATTTTACATTATGTTTTTTGAAGATTGAACAAACTGGCTGTATGTATATGTTAAAAAGAAGAGCAGACAGAGACAATCCTTAAGGGGACTCCCTGTGATGTGTGAAATGGAGCAGAGAGGTGTTCTCCCACTTTGACTTTCTGTTTTCTGTCATTGAGGTATGATTTGAACCATTTATGGGTAGTGTTACATAAGCCAATGTTCATAAGTCTTCTCAGGAGGATGTTGTGTGATACAGTACAGTGTCAAATGCGGTGGAGATGTCAATAAATACTAGCAGGAATCCAGCTCTTATATTATCGATTCCTTTGAGAAGGGTGTCAAGTAAGTAGATGATTAGCATCTCGACGCTGTGATTATGTTTATGTTTGTTTATGTTTATTTAAACTTGTTATACCGCTCAATACCATAGGCGTCTGAGCGGTTTACAATAGCTAAAATCAAGCAAGTTAATTAAAACAAGCTCTTGGCTGCAGAAAAGAAAAAGGAAAAGAAACGCCATTAAATGTGAGAAAGTGAGGAGAGAAAGAAAGAAAGCTGGGAGCAGAGTAGAAGTTTTAAAAATAGGAAAGAGCATTACACGCATACTATCAAGGCGAGAGGGAAGGGGGAGCAGACATTCACGAGAGACATGGAGGGAAGGAGGGGGGGAAGGATAGGCTAGGGAGGGGATCAAACGCAAGGCAGAAAAGGTGGGTTTGAGTTGGGTTTTAAATGAGGGTATGAGTCTTCTGCACGGAGGGAGGGGGGGAGTGAGTTCCAGAGACTTGGAGCCAAAAAAATAGAATGCAGAGGAGCGGTTTGTTCTAGACGAGCATGTGCGGGGGAGGGGGAGGACCATACGGTTTATATGTATGGAACGGAGGAGACGGTGAGAGGTACGGAATTGTATCTGATTCGCCAGGTAGAGGGGAGTGCCAGTGTGGATAACTTTGAATGTGAGAATGAGAAGTTTATACCGAATGCGGAAAGAGATAGGTAACCAGTGATGCTGGTAGAGAAGGGGAGTAACCGTGGTCGAAACGTGATGGCATGGGTCAACAAACGATGGCAGCATTTTGGGACACGTTGGAGACGGGACAATGGACTGGGATAGGCCGGCGAAAGAAGCATTACAGTAGTCGAGACGAGACAGCACAAGGGTAAGCAGGAGAGTGGTTAAGGGCAGAGGCAGAGAGAAAGGGACGGACTGCTCTGAGTTGGCGAAGAGAGAAAAAGGAGCGCTGTACAATTGAGGAGATATGGTCCTTGAAAGTAAGGTTGGAATCAAGAATAACGCCTAGGTAGCGGAGTGATGATACCAGGGGGATAGGCTGGGAGGATAGAGAAGGGGCACAGGTAGGGGAAGGGCTGCCAAAGGTGAACCAGATTGCAAAGGACTTTGCCGGATTGATGTGTAGAAAATTAGAGTAGAACATGGAAGTCACAGCAGTGAGACAGAGGTTAAGAGGGGTGATATCAGGAGAGAGCGGGTCGGTGTGGTGGAGAAGAATGATGTCATCTGCATAATAATATGCAGAGATACTGAATTGTTGGACTAGAAGGGCAAGAGGGGCTAGGAAAATATTAAAGAGGTGGGGCAAGAACAGACCCCCTGGGGGACTCCACAGGGAAGGGGGGTAGGGGCAGAGGAGGAAGATGCGGAGATGACAGAGAAGGAACGGCAGGATAGGAAGGAATGAAACCAGCGGAGAACCGCACTGAGAGGCCGGCTTCCTGAAGACGGATGAAGGGTATGGTGATCCACTAGATCAAAAGCCGCAGATAGATCAAGAGAGACAGCCAAGGTGATGAGACGGCGATCATGAGCAGTGTGAAGATCGTTGAGGAGAGAGAGGAGGACAGATTCAGTACTATGGCCAGGGCGGAAACCTGATTGACGGGGGTGAAGAGTGAGAGAAAGTTCAAGATGGGAGGAGAGTTGAGAGAAAACCATTTTTTCAAGGAGTTTGAGAGAAATGATAGATTAGAGACGGGACGCCAGTTGGAGAGGACAGAGGGATCGGAAGAGTGAGATTTCAGGATGGGACGGACTGTGCATGCTTCCAGGTAGAGGGGAAGGAGCCGGAGGATAGACTTGTGTTAAAAAGAGAAAGGATGAATGGGGATAGGGCTAGGGAAGGTTCTAGGAGCCATTGAGAGGGGATAGGGTCAGCTGGGCATGTTGTTTTGCGGACAGTAGAGAAGGTTTTATTCAGAACCGCAAGTGTAATGGGGTCGAAAGAGGACCAGGAGTGTGACAGTACAGGGAGTAGGGATGTGAGGAAGGGGAAGGGGGAAGGGGAGGCTCAGAGGGAGGGGAGAGGGGAGGACATTGGGGAAATGCTTGACGGAGAGTATTAACTTTGGAAGCAAAGAAAGAGGCGAGGGAGGAGGGGTCCGGGGAGGTAGAGCTGATGGCGAGAGAGGGGATGGACGCAGAGTGTGAGGCTGTGAGAGCGAAGAACTGAGGTGACGGGACGAGTTTGAGGAGGAGGAATGAGGTCAGCATAATAGTTACGCTTCTCGGTGTGGAGAAGAGTGCGATAGTGACGGTGGCAGGTATGAAAGTTAGCAAGAGTAACAGGAGATGGATGCTTCAGCCAAAGGCGTTCTGCACGGCGAAGATGCTTACGGTGTAAGGCTAGGCCATGGTGGAACCAAGGGTAGTGTGGGAGGCGACGGCGAGAATGATAGGGGGTAGGGGAGCGGCAAGATCTAGAGTGGCGGAGAGTGATGAGTGCAATTTGTGGACCTGGATGTCGAGAGGGAGAGTGCCGAAGTCTGTAGGAAGTATGCAGCTGGGGAGGGCTGAGAAAGGATATCGGGAGTAATTCGGCGGGAGAACGTAGGGGAGGATTTGTACCAGAGTTTGAGGAGGGGAGGGTGGGTTAAACGACAATATCAAAGAACAGACATATATGATCGGTCCAAGGAAGGGAGGAGGAGAGGGATAGGGGTAGGAGAGGGAAGGAGCCTGGAGCAATGAGGAGATCGAGAGTGTGACCAGCAGTATGAGTGGGGAAGGAAACAAATTGACGGAGGGAGTGGTCGGACAGGAAAGTGAGAAAAGAAAGGTCTCTTGCTGAGAAGGGAGCATCGACGTGAATATTGAAATCACCTAAGGTGAGGAGACGGGGATAGCGGAGAGAAGCTTCCGAGATGGTAGATCAACCAGAGTCCCAGGAGGGAGAGGAGAGAGAAGGGGGGGCGTAAATTAGAAGGAAATAGAGAGGGCAAGAAGAGGAGTCCAGTCGCATAAGAAGGGACTCAGGATAGGTGGGAGAGACCAAGGGGGGGAGTTCAGACAGTGAAATAGAGGAGCGATGGATAACTGCGATACCGCCGCCACTTCTTCCTCGACGGGAGGTGGACAGAAAAGAGTACCCAGGTGGAAGACACCGGTTGAGGAAGGGCTCATCGCCCTCTTTCAGCCAGGTTTCAGTCAGAAAGAAATGTCCAGCTTATGTAGTACAATAAGGTCTTGGATCAGTGATGTTTTGGTTCGAATTGAGCGACAGTTTAAAGGGCTAAATGTAAGAGAGTGTTGGGAGGCGCAGAGGAGGGGGGGGGAACGCTGTGAGGAAGAGATACAGTGGGTTAGGTTAAGGGGCTGTCGGGTGAGATGGCCGGGAAGGGTATCAGAGGGCGAGGCAGGACGCCAGCCCCAATGCACCGGGATGGCAGACATAATGGGGGGGAGAGGAGCAGCAGAAGGAGACTTAGCTTTGGAACGGGCAGAACAGTAGGGGAAACAGTTTTGACGGCAAGTATGAGGGGAACGAGACAGGAGGACTCAGGGGTGAGGGCAAAGGATAGAGCATATGTGAGCACGAAATTAGATAGGTCCAAGCCCCAGTTCCGTTGCCCCGGTTCCCGCCCCAAGGAGCTCGCACAAGGAGCAGGTCCTGCTCCTTGTGCGCGCTCCTTCGGCGCGCGCACGCGGCGCGGCACCGGTGTGGGGATTTAAAGGTGGTGAACCCAGCGTCACTTCCGGTGGGCGGAGACTGTAGCCGAGTACCGGGGAAAACACAACGGATGGGTACCTGAGCTGAGTTGAGAGCGCAGGCTACGAGAGAGACAGCAGGTGGGTAAAAACAGCACACGATCAGGCAGTGAACAGCCAAACAAGTAGACAGTGGAAGGAGAGCACAACGAGCAGCAGCCAGCAGCGGCACCGGTGTGGGATTTAAAGGTGGGTGAACCCAGCGTCACTTCCGGTGGGCGGAGACTGTAGCCGAGTACCGGGGAAAACACAACGGATGGGTACCTGAGCTGAGTTGAGAGCGCAGGCTACGAGAGAGACAGCAGGTGGGTAAAACAGCACACGATCAGGCAGTGAACAGCCAAAAAGTAGACAGTGGAAGGAGAGCACAACGAGCAGCAGCCAGCAGCGGCACCGGTGTGGATTTAAAGGTGGGTGAACCCAGCGTCACTTCCGGTGGGCGGAGACTGTAGCCGAGTACCGGGGAAAACACAACGGATGGGTACCTGAGCTGAGTGAGAGCGCAGGCTACGAGAGAGACAGCAGGTGGGTAAAACAGCACACGATCAGGCAGTGAACAGCCAAACAAGTAGACAGTGGAAGGAGAGCACAACGAGCAGCAGCCAGCAGCGGCACCGGTGTGGGATTTAAAGGTGGGTGAACCCAGCGTCACTTCCGGTGGGCGGAGACTGTAGCCGAGTACCGGGGAAAACACAACGGATGGGTACCTGAGCTGAGTTGAGAGCGCAGGCTACGAGAGAGACAGCAGGTGGGTAAAACAGCACACGATCAGGCAGTGAACAGCCAAACAAGTAGACAGTGGAAGGAGAGCACAACGAGCAGCAGCCAGCAGCGGCACCGGTGTGGGATTTAAAGGTGGGTGAACCCAGCGTCACTTCCGGTGGGCGGAGACTGTAGCCGAGTACCGGGGAAAACACAACGGATGGGTACCTGAGCTGAGTTGAGAGCGCAGGCTACGAGAGAGACAGCAGGTGGGTAAAACAGCACACGATCAGGCAGTGAACAGCCAAACAAGTAGACAGTGGAAGGAGAGCACAACGAGCAGCAGCCAGCAGCGGCACCGGTGTGGGATTTAAAGGTGGGTGAACCAGCGTCACTTCCGGTGGGCGGAGACTGTTCCGAGTACCGGGGAAAACACAACGGATGGGTACCTGAGCTGAGTTGAGAGCGCAGGCTACGAGAGAGACAGCAGGTGGGTAAAACAGCACACGATCAGGCAGTGAACAGCCAAACAAGTAGACAGTGGAAGGAGAGCACAACGAGCAGCAGCCAGCAGCGGCACCGGTGTGGGATTTAAAGGTGGGTGAACCCAGCGTCACTTCGGTGGGCGGAGACTGTAGCCGAGTACCGGGGAAAACACAACGGATGGGTACCTGAGCTGAGTTGAGAGTGCAGGCTACGAGAGAGACAGCAGGTGGGTAAAACAGCACACGATCAGGCAGTGAACAGCCAAACAAGTAGACAGTGGAAGGAGAGCACAACGAGCAGCAGCCAGCAGCGGCACCGGTGTGGGATTTAAAGGTGGGTGAACCCAGCGTCACTTCCGGTGGGCGGAGACTGTAGCCGAGTACCGGGGAAAACACAACGGATGGGTACCTGAGCTGAGTTGAGGAGCGCAGGCTACGAGAGAGACAGCAGGTGGGTAAACAGCACACGATCAGGCAGTGAACAGCCAAACAAGTAGACAGTGGAAGGAGAGCACAACGAGCAGCAGCCAGCAGCGGCACCGGTGTGGGATTTAAAGGTGGGTGAACCCAGCGTCACTTCCGGTGGGCGGAGACTGTAGCCGAGTACCGGGGAAAACACAACGGATGGGTACCTGAGCTGAGTTGAGAGCGCAGGCTACGAGAGAGACAGCAGGTGGGTAAAACAGCACACGATCAGGCAGTGAACAGCCAAACAAGTAGACAGTGGAAGGAGAGCACAACGAGCAGCAGCCAGCAGCGGCACCGGTGTGGGATTTAAAGGTGGGTGAACCCAGCGTCACTTCCGGTGGGCGGAGACTGTAGCCGAGTACCGGGGAAAACACAACGGATGGGTACCTGAGCTGAGTTGAGAGCGCAGGCTACGAGAGAGACAGCAGGTGGGTAAAACAGCACACGATCAGGCAGTGAACAGCCAAACAAGTAGACAGTGGAAGGAGAGCACAACGAGCATGGGTCGGAAGCCATGTTGGTGCAGGTCCAGTGGGGCATGTGTGCCTAGGTGATCTTGTAATTGTCTCGGTACCATTTTTTCAATGATTTTGGTCATGAGCGGGAGGCTGGAGATTGGTCTGTTAGCAGCTGGTTCTGTGGGGTCTAGTGAAGTAGCTTTCAGGATTGGTCGTATAGTGGCTTCTTTGAGTTCAGCGGGTACATAGCCTTGGGTTAGGGATGTGCAAATTATCGTGTGTATGAACTTTGCTAGCTCTTCTTTTGTTGATTTTATCCATGCCACCGGGCAGGGATCTAATGGGGCTGTGCTAGAATTCAGCTCAGAGATTGTATGTGTTATTTGTTTGGTAGTTGGCATGTGAAACTCTGACCATTTGTGTAGTCCAGTTGGTTTTGTGCTTTGTACTGCATATAATAAATGACTGTTACTTCCTCTTTTTCTCTAATAAAAAGGAGCTTTTTAGGAGGAGGACTTTGAATTCAATAAGCGTGGAATTATGCCTGTCCATAGTCCGCTTATTGTCTTCCCTCTGAGCTCAAAGACAGTAACACTTGTGTGTGTGTGATTGTGTTCTGTATTACTCTCTGCCTGTCTCTCACTGCTTGATGGACCAGAGACCTAAAGAGCCGTGGTATTGTGGTTAGATCATGGAGTTTTCTTCAATAGGCTCTGAGGTTTTTGGAGGTGGGTTGTTTTTTGTAAGGAGGAAGTCTGCGAATGCTTGTGGGAGAATCTTGTCATTATCTTTTTGTGTTGGTTCCTTTGTGAGGTTTCGGACTATCTCAAAGAGTTCTCTCTGCTTGTTGCTGGCTTTTAAGATGAGGTTAGTGTGGTATTGCTCTTTTTGATTATTGATAAGGTTGTTGTAATGTTGTTGCATATTTTGGTATTCTTGTAGAGTCTTATCAGATCGGTCTCGCCTCCATTGTTGGAGGGAGTTCATAGCTTGATGGAAGTCTGATTTTGCTTTATTGGATGTTGAGGTAAGGTTTAGATCTCCCAGTAAAATCAATGGTTTGTGAGGAGACTTGGCTGCACATAGAGACTCGAGTATTATAGAGGTGTCTTCATCTCTTGCACTGGGGGATCTGTATGTTAGACAAATGGTCAAGGTCCTGTTTTCAAAATTATTTCACAATTCTTGGAGCTTGATGAGTTGGTTTTCTTGAATTTGAGGTCAGTTTGGGCCAGGATGAGTACCCCTCCTCCTCTTTTGTGGGCACGGGGACAATTGTAAGATGAGTGTGTGTTCTCACCGACCTCCCTGGTTGCCAAGACCCTCTTCAAGGTCCAGAGCAAGGGGGCATCAGTCATACTGATTGCACGCAGGTGGCCCAGGCAACCCTGGTTCTCCCTGCTGCTATCCCTGTTGGTAGCACTCCCAGTCTCACTGGGCCGAGCCACGGACCTCATATCCCAGGAGGAGGGCTCCTTCTTCACCCCAACCTGGGGTCACTGTTGCTAACGGTGTGGCTGCTGAACCTGCCAGGGGAAGTCAAGGAGGTCTTACTGGCCTATCGGAAATCCTCTATCAGGCGGGCCTACACCTTTAAGTGGAGACACTTCTCTGTCTGGTGTGCAGAGAAAGCGGAGTATCCTTTCTCTTGCCATGTGCAACTGATTCTCCACTACCTATTACACCTGTCACACACCAGACTGAAATCCAACTCGGTGAGAGTGCATCTAAGCGCCATAGCTGCATACCACCACCCTATCGAGGGAAAACCCCTCTCTAGCCAGCCCCTAGTCTCTAAGTTCCTCCGGGGCCTCCTTTTGTCCAAGCCCCCCCTCAGCCCTCTGGCAGCGGAATGGGACCCCAACGTGGTGCTCTCCCAACTCACTAAATCACCTTTCAAGCCCCTGGCCACTTGCCACCTGAAATATCTGTCTTCTTGGTGGTCCTCATGTCCACTCAAAGAGTAAGCAAACTCCAGGCCCTGGTGACAGATCCATCATATATAAGGTTCTTTAAGAATAGGGTGTTGCTCCGCACACGCCCCATATTCCTCCCAAAGGTGGTCTCTCTCCTTTCCACCTCAACCAAGAGGTGGTCCTCCCCACCTTTTTCCCGTGGCCTCATGCTTCACATACTAGATTGCAAGTGGGCTCTATCCTTCTACTTTCAACGGACTCAGGCCCATTGGAAAGCTCCGCAGCTTTTCGTGTCTTATGACCCCAGCAAACTGGGGCTCCCCAAGACCAAGCAAACTCTATCACTTGGGTGGCAGACTGTATTGCCCTCGCCTATAAGCGAGCTGGTCTCTCTCTTGATCACCAGATCACAGCGCATTGCGTGAGGGCGATGGCCACATCGGTGGCCAACCTTCACTCAGTGCTGGTGATGGAGATCTGTAAGGCTGCAACGTGGTCTTCAAGTCATACTTTCGCAGCTTGCTATTGCCTGGAGAGTGAGTCCCTCAGGGATAGTGCCTTTGGGCAGGCGGTACTCCTTAATATTCTCAGGGTGTAGACAACCTCTGTTCTCCGACCCTTCTGTGTTCAGGCTACCGGAGTGATAGTGTCACTGGATGCTAGGGTCTTGCAGAGCCTCTCAGTGGGGACTCGCCTCCTGCAACTCACGGCTACCTAATTAATCGCTGTTGGTGCTGTCTTGATTCAGTCATTGGCAGCTTGGAGCTAGGGAGTCCCATATCTGAAGACTGGCTTCCTGCTTGTTCCTGGAAAAAGTGTAGTTACTCACCATAACAGGTGATCTCCGGGAACAGCAGGAATCAGTCCTCACAACCCTCCCTCCTCCCCTGGGACTTACCTCCCTAGTCCCTACCTTATTTTAGTTTTTACTGCCATCCTAACTATATTATCTGACTGAGCAAGATGGCACCCTTGGGCAGGAAGGGGACCATGCATGCGTGGTAACATTCCCCAAAGGCTTTCTTTGAAAGCTGGGGAAATGGTCCAAGCGGGCTCCGTTGGCACCGATGTCACTCTTATGTGAGGACTGATTCCTGCTGTTCCCGGAGAATAACTGTTACAGGTGAGTAACTATGCTATCTTCATGGGTTTGTTTAATTTTGACATTTCAAAAAGGGTTCCAAAACCTCTAACAGAAGCATATGCAATAATTAAAGGAAGCAGCAGTTCCATCAGTATTTTTCCATAATTCATAGCCATAACAGAATTATGTCCCACCTGGTTACTGCATGTAAACTGACTACAGTGCCTTATAAAAGTCTTCACATTCTTTACATTTTTCATATTCTGCTTTCTAAAAAATACAATTTAAACTGCACTGAAATAGGTTTCCTCATCATCCTGCTTCACCAGTCCAGATGCATGGGTTTATGTCACTATACTAGCAGATGCAGCCAGAGAACACAGCTTTGCAGTGACATCATCACCACTTATAAGAGTCTGTGCCTTCAAGATATACTCCAGTATATTTTGTCTTCAGTAGATAGTGGCACATACTGCTTTTATTTAGCAGGATTGAGGCTCTCTGGATCTTCGACCTACAGGTTAAGCTATGGCCACCTGTTCTTTCAGGTCAGTGGCTTGCAGGCTGATTCTCCTTGTTGAGAGGAGTGCTGTGGCTCCCACGATAGCCTATTGCTATGTTCCTCTAGCTGAGCTTGTTCTAGGGCTTCAAATTAGTAGTCTGCAGACAGTCTCCCTTGGTGGAGCAGCTGCCAGTCTCCTGGGGTAGCAACCTGCAAATTGTCTCATCTGGTAGAGTTGGAAGTGACCTTCCTTTTATTATTGGGCAGTGGCAGCCCAGGGGTGCTGCAGGGCCATGTGCGGAGACTCATTGTGAGGCTCCATTTGCATAAATATTTGCATATCCACTGGACCTCATTTGTATAAATCTAATTTATTTTATTTTAAAACATATAAACTGCTCATCTAAAATTTTAAGCAGCTTTCAAAGAAGTCCTCTTTTTTTTTGTCCTAACAATGAATTAAGAGCATGTTTGCTATTGGAGCCTGCGTCAGAAGCCTTATGAGAAGAGACTTGAAGACCTAAATATGTACACTTTGGAGGAGAGGAGGGACAGAGGCGATATGATTCAGACTTTTAAATACTTAAAGAGAAATGATGAACAAACAAACCTCTTCCAAAGACGGGGAAGCTGTAAAACTAGACGGCATAACATGAAGCTGCAAGGTGGTAAATTGAAAGGCAATGTCAGGAAATATTTTTTCACTGAAAGGGTGGTGGATGCTTGGAATGCCCTCCCGATGGAAGTGGTGGGGGCAAACATGGTGACGGAATTCAAAACGGCATGGGACAAACACAGTGGATCCCTTTATAGCAACAGGATAAAAACAAAATAAACAGTACCATCTAACTTCTGTACCATCGAACTTCTGAACCATCTAACGTCTCAAATAGGGGTGTCCTAGAGAAAGAGAAATCAATTTGCATTGGCATGATATACAGACCCCCCTCACAGGGAGAAGAAATAGACGGATATTTAATAGAAGACATACGCAGCATTGCTAGGAAAGGGGACATGCTATTGATACATGATTTCAGTATGCCGGATGTAGATTGGCACATCCCTGCAGTGATGTCATTTAGAAGTAAGGAGATTCTGGATTCTCTACAAGAACTATTTAGGCAACTGGTAACAGAACCCACACGTGAAAGGGCCATACTGGACTTAGTGCTTACCAATCGTGAAAGTGTTTCTGATGTTATAGTGGGAGATCATCTTGCATCCAGCGATCATCAGATGGTGTGGTTTAGTATTAGGATTAGGGCTGATAAAAACCATTCAAAAGCAAGAGTCTTAGATTTTAGGAAAACTAACTTTGCCAAGATGGGACAATACCTCAAGGGTCATTAGTGGGATGGGAACAGCTGGGGGGATGTAAGAAAAACAGTGGGCAAAACTCAAAGGGGATATTTTAAGGGTAACCAACCTTTTTGTTAGAAAGGTAAATAAAGGTAAAAGGTAAATGAGACTGCTATGGTTCTCAAAAGAAGTAGCTGAAAAGTGAAGAAGAGGGAGGCCTTCATGAAATACAAGAGATCACAGAGAGTGGAAGACAGGCATCTATATTTGGAAAAACTTAGAAAAGCTAGCAAAATAGTCAGGAAAGCAAAGATACTAAAAGACGAAGAAATAGCCAATGCAATAAAATGGGGGAATAAGATATTTTTCAGATATGTTAGTGAGAAGAGAAAGGGCAAAAGTGATATTATCAGACTCAAGGGTGAAGGGGAGGAATATGTAGAAACTGATGAGGATAAAGCAGAATTGCTTAACAAATATTTCTGTTCTGTGTTCACAGATGAAGGGTCAGGAGCAGGACCTCAGAAAACACCCACAAATAGGAACAGAAGCGATGGGGATCTCGATCGATTTTCAGACGACTGTGTTCGGAAGGAACTAGCTAAACTAAAAGTAGATAAAGCGATGGGACCGGATGAGATACATCCGAGAATACTGAAGGTACTTGGGGATGTTCTAGTGGCTCTGCTGACTGACCTTTTCAATGCCTCTTTGGAGTCGGGAGTGGTGCCAGAGGACTGGAGAGGGACACATGTGAGCCCTTTACACAAAAGTGGAAGTAAGGATGTGATTGAAAACTACAGGCTGGTTAGTCTTACCTCTGTGCTGAGTAAATTATTGAAAACGCTGCTCAAAGAGAAAATAGTGAGGTTTCTGGAGTCCAATGGATAACAGGATCGGTGGCAGCATGGATTCACCAGAGGCAGGTCTTGTCAGACAAATCTGATTGATTTCTTTGACTGGGTGACCAGGGAGTTGGACCGAGGGAGAGCCCTAGATGTGGTGTACTTGGATTTCACTAAAGCCTTTGGCACCATTCCGCACAGGTGACTTATCAACAAACTGAGCACCCTAGGGATGGACCCTAAAGTTACTGATTGGGTTATAAATCGGTTGAGGCAGAGGTGACAAAGGGTACAGGTAAATGGAGCTCACTCTGAGGAGAAGGAGGTTACCAGTGGTGTGCCGCAGGGATCTACCCTTGGTCTGATTCTGTTTAACATCTTTGTTAGTGATATTGCGGAAGGGCAGTTGGGTAAGGTTTGCTTTTTTTGCGGATGATACCAAAATCTGCAATAGAATAGACACCCAGGAAGGAGTAGATAACATGAGGAGGGATCTAGCTAAGCTTGAAAATGGTTTAGAATTTGGAATCTGAGATTTAATGCTAAAAAATGCAGGGTCATGCATTTGGGCTTCAAAAATCCAAAGGAGTGGTACTGTGTAGGGGGGGGGGGGAAGTACCTCTGTCCACAAAAGAAGAGCAGGACCTGGGTTTCATTGTGTCTGACAATCTTAACGTAGCTAAACAGGTAGAAAAGGTGATGGTGAAATCTAGAAGGATGCTTGGGTTCATAGGGAGAGGAATGGCCAGCAGAAAAAGGAGGTGATAGTGCCTCTGTATAAGTCTTTGATGCGACCTCATTTGGAGTATTGTGTGCAGTTCTGGAGACCACACCTTCAAAAGAATATAAACAGGTTGGAGTCAGTGCAGAGGGTGGCTATTAAAATGGTTAGTGGTCTTTGTTATGAAGCATATGAGGACAGACTTAAGGATCTTAATATGTATACTTTAGAGGAAAGACAGAATAGAGGAGATATTATAGAGATGTTTAAATATCTCCAAGGCATAAATGCACAGGAGGAGAGCCTCTTTCGATTTAAAGCAAGCTCTGCTATGAGGGGACATAGGATGAGGATGAAAGGTGATAGACTCAGGAGTAATATGCGGAAATATTTCTTTATGGAAAGAGTGGTAGATGCGTGGAATAGTTTCTAAGGAGAAGTGGTAGAAATGAGGACAGTATCTGAATTCAAAAAAGCATGGGACAAACACAGAGGATCTTTAAGGGAAAAGAGGGGACTATTGTAGTAGTCAATATGGAAAGGCAGACTAGATAGTCCATGTGTTTTTTTTCTGACATCATGTTTCTATGTTTCTACAAAACCCTGCTCACTTAGAAACCATGCAAACCCATACAATAACAGCACTACCAGGACTCACACAACACCAACCCCTACTTATCAAAAGGTAGCACTACAAATATTAAACTAATACACAATTTAGAAATATGAAGACATTAATTGAATTGGGAACCCCAAAAGCCAAACTTTGAATGCACCACAACACTGGAAAAAGAAAACTATGAAATTAATTTCCTCTTATGCTGAACAAAACACAAAGAAATCAGCGATGCACATTTCCCAGAGCTGACATATTCCAGTTAGAAAATTCAAAATAAAGCACTTTTTTTCTACCTTTTGTTTGGGCATTTTTATTTTTCAGTCACAATTGCCCCAGTCTCTCTCTTCTATGTTTGTCATGTCTTCTGCTAACTCTCCATTGTCTGCTGTCCATTTGTCCTTTCTTCTCTCTTCTCCTATTTTTTCCTTTTTTGTCTACATCCGCCTCTGACATACTGATCTTTCACATTTTGTTCTTTAACCCATTTCATTCTTTACTCATTCATCACTCAAATTTCAAATCTCCTTCCTCAATCCACTTTTGACTTTTTACCTAGCAACTTTCCATCTATTCTTCTAACCTCCAGCCCAGCTCTACGCTGTTAGTATAGCTGGATTTTAAAAGGTTTAGACAAGTTCCTGGAGGAAATGTCCATAAACTGTTATTAAAGAGGACCTGGGAAATCTACTGCTTACCCTGAGATGAGCATTGTGGTCCCTGGGCTCAAGCAGTCCATGAAGGGACTGAGAAGAAGCCCGAAGTCCATAAGCAGAGGGGAAGAAAGGCTTTCCAGGCCAGTAGCAATGAGAATTTGAGATCCCCAGGAGTCCAACTAGCACACCCTTCATGGACTGCTTGAGCCCAGGGACCTGGTCCCATCCACAGGAGGACCCTCCCGAGCTGCACAATGAAGTTTTGGGGGCCCATTCCCTGGTTCCTCCAATTGGAGGCAGGCTTCGCCTCTTCCTTCAGGAATGGGCCCGGTTCACCAGGATCGCTGGGTACTAGCACAAACCCCTTGACTCACACCAATTTGGTTTCCGCCCCTTCCACGGAGTGGAAACCCTCTTGATTACACTGATGGACTACCTCATCAAAGGCACAGATGTCAACAATCAAGGCTTCCTACTCCTCTTTATAGACATCTCTGCCGCCTTTGACAACATCAACCACCCTACTCTGATCAATAGACTAGAAAACGTAGGAATAGGTGGGACTGTTCTCAAATGGTTCAAGTCCTACATCACACATAGACTAATACTTGTTCAAATAGACCAAGAAGCATCAGAAACCTTCCCCCAAGGACAAGGAATACCTCAGGGATCAGCCCTTTCCGCCCTCCTTTTCAACCTATACTTGCAACCTATCACAAACATACTGTATTTAGAAAACACAGGATTAGTCACTTTATTTATGCTGACGATATCATGTTCGCCATCCCCATAACCACCAAAAACCCCACTTACGACACCCTATCTGAATGCATGGCTGAGACCACCTCTTGGATGGAAACCAATTACCTCAGCATTAACCTCAAAAAAACGGAAGCAATGTTTGTTACAAGAACACCCGTGACCGAGGACACTTTTCCAACAACAATCTCAATCAACAATACATCTATACCTGTTAAAAAAGAGGTAAAATACCTGGGTGTAATAATAGATCATACTCTCACCATGCTACCGCACATAAAGCAGACAGTAAGAACCATATTTCATAAACTCAAAACCATGCAACACCTAAGGCCCCTCCTTGACACACATGACTTTAGATCGGTTGTTAATACACTCATCACACCCCATTTTGATTATTGCAACAGTCTCCTAATTGGCCTACCACAAAAAAATACTTACCTATTACAAAGAGCCCAGAACATCTGCGCAAAAGTAATCACTAAAGCTTGTCTAACAGACCATGTGACCCCGATACTCCTAGAACTACATTGGCTCCCTATAAACAGCCGAATCAGATACAAAATTCTCCTAACAACTTTCAAGCTCCTAAACGACATCGCCCCCTCACACCTATCAACACTACTACAGACCCCATCCGAATCAAGAGCTCGCAGACAAAACGCAGCCCACTCACTCGATATGCCAAAAACATTCACGAAGACTAAAAAATCCTCAAGTGCCAGAGCCTTCACGTTCACTGCCCCCATGCTCTGGAATGATCTCCCATTAGGCCTCCGTATCATAAAAGACCTCTCCCAATTTCAGAAGGAACTCAAAACCTACCTATTCTCCAAACATTTCCAAATCCCCTACCCTCCAAGTCCTGTCCCACAGCATCCACAAACACACAAACTCAAAACTCCCAAAACCGCAATTAGCTAACCCCACACAGTCCTCCCACACACACAACAAAAACTTATGAAAAAATGGAAATAAATTCCACCACCTACGCATGACCTATGATTATTCTGTAACACATTGTATATAACCACTTGTAAATAACCTATGTAAATAGTTTGGACAGTTTATCGCATTTATTGTTATTTGTAAAAAGTTAGAAAATTCCTGTTCAATGTAAATGTATATCGAAATATACATAATATGTTAACTTGTTCCATGTAAACCGCCCTTGATCTCTGGAAGGGGCGGTATAGAAGTAATAGATAAATAAATAAATAAAGAAATAGTCCCCATTCAATACGGCTATGCCCTGGAATGCAAAGAGCCAATCCTGACTGCTTTCATCTTCTCCCCTTGTGGGTCTACGAACAGCAGGGCCACTGTGTGGATCACATTAGACAAGCTGCCTCTCCTGAAGGCAGTGGTACCCATCACCCCAGACGATCAGGACAAGGGCAGGAATTCCATCTGTTTTGTGGTGCTGACATGGAAGGAACATTTCAGCCCATTCTGGACCTCAAGTGTGTCAATGAGCTCTTGTGCATCATGCGCATCTGGATAGAAACTTTGCGAACCATGATTCAAGTAGTACACCAAGGGGAATTCCTGGCATCTCTGGATTTGGTGGAGGCATATTTTCACATTCTGATCCAGGGGATCAGCAAAGTATCTGTGTCTTGCTGTGCTTGACTTTCCCCTTCAGTTCGCCGCTTTCCCGTTCAGACTCTCCACTGCCCCAAGGACATTCTCCAAGGTTATAGTTTTGGTGGCTGCAGTGCTATGGCACTGAGGGATTGTGTGCAGCCATATCTGGACTACTGGCTCATCTGAGCCCATTCTCTTTCAGAGGTGTCTCGGGTAAGTGACCCAAGTGGGGTCCTGTCTGATGAGCCTTGGCTGGGTGATCAATTGAGAAAAAAGCCTGTTGCAATCTGAGTTCCTGTGAGCAGGTTTTGATACTTGACTATGCGGAGTCTTCCTTCCAGAGGAGAAAATCATAGGCTGTTGGCTTCCCTAGTGCTGTTTGGTTCACAGCAGATTTCCAGAGTCTGGGTTGCTGTATAGCTTCTTGGAGTGATGGCAGCGACAGTCGAGATGGTGCCATTGGGGTGTGCTCATATGTGGCCACTCCAACAGTTCTTACTGACTTGTTGGTCCCTGAGTTCCAAGTGGTTCAAGCTCAGGCTTCCTCTCCCAATGATGGTAATGGCCAACTTGTGGTGGTGGCAGCAGCCCAGCCTCCTGAGGAAGGGCATGCTGCTGGATGATTGCTCATGGATCCTTCTGATGACTGATGCCAGTCTCTCAGACTGCGGATCCCATTGCCAAGGCCGAACGGCCCAGGGCTCTTGGAATTTCAGGGAGGTAGTGTGGTCCATCAACTGCCTTGAGATCTGGGCCATTAGGTTGGCTCTTCCACATTTCCAGCCCCCAGTTAAGGACCGGGCAGTTTGAGTTTTTCAGACAATGCCATGGTGGTGGCTGGCTTATGTTAATTGGCAGGGTGACATGAGGAGTGCCGGGGTAGCCCTTGAGGTGGCTCCCTTGTTTGACGGGATGGCAAAGAATCTCCTAGTTTGTCGGCTCTGCACATTGCCAAGTGGACACTATGGAAACATATTTTTCAACCGGCACTCTGTTCCAGGAGTCAGAAGTTGTTTCAGTTGTTTCTGTGTCACTGGAGTTGCCCCGAGAGGGATCTGATTGTTACCTGCTCTAATGCCAAAATGTGCTGCTTCTGTAGTCGCCACACAGAGATAGGGTTCTAGGGCATCAACGCCTTGGCTCTACCTTGACCAAGTCAACACCTGATGTATGGTTTTCCTCCGTGACCCATGGTGGGGCATTTGATTCGGCATATGGAGCGCCACCTGAGAAGGATTATTCTGGTGGTGTTGTATTGGTTTAGAAAAGCATGATTTGGAGCTCTGATGTGTCTCCTGCAAGCACTACCTCTTCGTTTGCCTCTGTCTTGGGGCCTATTGTGTCGGAGGGGCACTTCTCCTGGAGGACCCGGCTCCCTTCTCGCTTACAGCTTGGCTCCTGTAAGAGACAGTGCATATGGGCTACTCTTTGGCAGTGGTTTTCCACTCTGCTCAGAGCCCAGAGGAAGTATACCAAACTGGCATATGTGCAGTTCTGGTGCTTTGAGTGCTGGTGTGGTGCAGCATGGTCTGGAGAAGGGCCTTTTCTTTTAGCTCCCTGAAGGTTCAGATGGCAGCTTTGGCCTGTTTTAGAGGTCTGTTGGCTGGCAAGTATCTAGCCTTACACCCAGATGTTTTGCACCTTCTTCAGGGGGTTGGCGTCTCCGTCTGCTCCCTCTCCTCCAGTCTGTGGTCTCTTCCTGGGATCTGTATCTAATGCCCTGATGTCAGAGTCCTTTGAACCATTGAAGTGTGCTACTCTGAAGGATTTGATACTCTTGGTTGTGATTTGTTCCGCTAGGCGGATTCTGAGCTGCCGACTCTTTCTTGCCAAGATCCTTACTATCTTTTCTGAGACGGTCGTTTTCCTTTTGGCATGTGCCTTCCTTCCCTGAAGTGATTTCTCCCTTTCATGTGAACCAAGCGGTTTGTCTGTCCTCCTTCTCTAAGAACAGGGTTGGGAGAATGGTCAGGATCTTCACTGTGGATGCCCAGTAGGTACCTCTCCAGTTCTTGGAGGTTACAAATTCTTGTTGTGAGTCAGACCATCTTTTTGTGCTGTTTCCCATGCAAGGTGATATAGTGGCTAAGTCTGCATTGGGACACTGGATAAAGGAGGCTGTTGCCTTGACGGATCTGTTGCAGAACCGTCTGGTTCTGGAGGGATTGCACACCCATTCTATCTGAGCGCTAGTGTCCCTGTGGGCGGAGGGGAGCTCACCAGCCCCTACAGACATTTTTTTGGGCAGCAACATGGGCATCACTTTCCATTTTGGTCAAGCATTTCTGATTGGATGTCCACACTCTGGCTGACACAGCCTTTGGCTCTAAGGTTTTGCAAGCTGCTGTGTCTTCTTTCCGCCCAATGGAGTCATAGCTTTGGTATGTTCCACTTGTCTGGGCTGGAAAGCAGGACAATATGGAAGGTAACATTTTACTTACCAGATAATTTATTTAACAGGTTTTCTATACTGCTTTATCATTTCAGTCAAAGCAGTTTACATTGTAATTTAAACTTGGTAATATACATTAAGCAGGGACATTGATAACTTGGATTTTCTGAGGCAATGAATGGTTAAGTGACTTGCCTAAGGCCACAAGGAGTGCTAGTGGGAATCAGCCGCTGCTATCTTTGTTCCCAAGCTAGTGATCTAACCATTAGGCTACTTCTCCACTCCATCCTTTCCTTGAATCCTGCTAGATCAGTCAAGAGCCCACCCTCTGGAACTGTGTTTGCTCTATTGTTCTGCAGAGACACCCTTGGGTCCGCTATGATTTATGCACTTGGTTCCCCAGGTTCATCTTCTGCAGACAGCCTTCTGTTTATGCTTTTCTGTATATAGTTCTCTAATGGTTGGTTACTCATTGTTGCCCATATTGAGGTCGTGTGAGGCTTGTCATTTTCTCTCATATACTTTGGGATAAATACTGAGGAGATCTCTGGTGGCTGAGGTGGATAGAGGCAAAGGAGTGATGTCATTGAAACCTGGGTTTTTCGTTGATTCTTTGTTTCTACTAATATGCTGGTAGGGGAACGCAGCCCACTTCTCTGGTTTTGCAGGACTCAAGGAAAGGACATTATCTGATAAGTAAAATGTCATCTTTGAACTTTAAAGCACCTCACCTCCTTTGATTTTCATCCAGCAGGTACTACAGCTAGTCCAGATAAGCAGAAACCAGGACAGATTAGCAAGCAAGTCCCTCACATACCTACCGATGTAGGCCAAAGACATTAGCCAGTGCAGTAGTCAAGAGCAAGACACTTTAGAAGAGCCTGGTGAAGAAGAGGCCCACAGTCAAGAGGATGGTGAAGAGAAGGCTCATGATCAGTAGGAGGAGAAAGAGGACACCTTTGAGGAGGCAGATGAGGAGAGCAATCATTCACATGAGGAGGAGAAAGAATAATCCCATTGAGCTGGATGTCACTACTCCTGGGAAAAACAAGGACCCATAAGTACAGATAGCCCACAATGTGAGGTAACAGAATCTAGAACTGAAGAAAGTCTCAGGGCTGCCTTCTGTGAGCGTAATAATGTGTGGACCTGCTATTAGCAGGCATCCAATCTGAGCTCTGGAACTTGAACAACACCATGGCCTCCTTCCCAGAACAAATAGTGGAATGCCTTCCACCATCTGCCAGCTCACCACCTCACCACCTCACTGCATCCCTGAATCTTTCCAGACTAGAGTTTGAATGAGATGCAAAAGGCCCCTCAGAGGAGCATCTGGCTCTCAGAAGAGTCTCCATTGCAGCAGCTGGTTGCACTTCCTCCCCCAAAATGAGGGTATGGAAGGGGCAAAAAATGTAGGGGGCATATTCAAAGGGATTAACAAGGTTTGCAGACCTGCAAACCGCATTGATCCTGCTGAATGAGATATTCAGTAGCATATACCCGATTTGTGCCACTAAATATTCTCTCCAAAGCCGGCTGAATGCCCCAATGCTAACTGCTTAACATTTATTTATTTACATTCTCTTATATACTGCACTATTCTGCATCAGTGTGGTTTACATTGAACAAACTGAAATTACATTGAACAGGGCATTATAACTTGGAGATAACTATTTTACAGGGAACATGGGCTATGGAGGGTTAAGTGGCTTGCCCAAGACCACAAGGAGCACCTGTGGGACTAGAAACCCCAGTCCTTCCAGCCCATGGTTGCTGTCCTCTAGTGGGATTTGAACCCCTGACCTTCCGGCCTGAAGTACCTTGCCCCAACCACTAGACCACTCCTCCACTCCATTGGGGCATTCTAGGAGTGCAGTGGGGGCAGCAATATTGAGTTGCCAACTAGCTGTCCAGGAATGGAGGAGTAGCCTAATGGTTAGAACACTGGCTTAGTAACCAAGACATCAGCATTTGATTCCCACTAGCATGCCTTGGGCAAGTCACTTATCCCTCCATTGCCTCAGAAGAAAGGCCTAGGGGTTTACATCATTCAAACTAATGATAGGAGAAAGTCTAATAAAAGAAACAGAAAATAAAGCTTTGATGACTGACTGCTCTGATCTGCCTGTCAGGCTTATTAGCGTTCTGTTTGGTTTCCCCTTTGAGGTGGGCTGTAAGGTCATCAGCCAGGTCTTGAGACTATATCACCTGCAGGGGTGAAAGTAGAGATTTGAGCGTATACTTCATTGGTGGAAGGTAACTGGTGCATAAGTGGTCCCTGATGCTTCCAGGGTTGGTTGGTGCATATTCAGAGAGGCCTTTGTGGAGAGTGAGAGTTGGTTTGTCAGTAGAGTGTATGTGGGTGGTGTGTGCTCGGTGATCTGGCACTCTCAAGGTGCTCATGTAGGCCCGATTGTGGCAGAATTTAGGCATCTTGGCACAAGCCTGTGTAGCAGGCACACACATCTGTTTTTATGTGTGAGGCAATCTGTGTGTTTAGTGAATGAGTCAGGAGGGTTTTTATGGGGGGTTTCTTAGCTGCCTGCAGGGCTCTTTGTACTCTGTCTGTACTACTATAGGGGGAACTTTCTTTCCAAACCTTTCTCAGTTTCTCTATAAAACAAACACCATTTACCTGGGGGGGGGAGGGAAGGAGCCTGGTTTCTTCCTCTCTGGATGTTTTTTTTTTTTCCAGCGGTGGCTTGCAGCATGGGAGGGACTGATCAGGATTGCCAACTTACTGGAAAAGAAAAACCCGCCACCAGTGCAAGCTATGCTCGGCCCCTGCCCTGCCCATAAAAAATATCTGCAGAGAGGGCAACGATGTAGGCTTTAGCATCTGCAGGCTATATCAAGGGGGAATTACAAGAGGTTAAACTCTTCAGCACCTATTCAGCCACAGTCCCCTTCTCAGGCCCCCTCCAACACACATATGCTCTCCCATATGGCATTAAATCCAAACATATTCTACATCCACTGAAACCACCCCCTGGCCCCTTCCCAAACAATCCGTGCAGAGAAGAGCTAGAACCTTCCCCATAAAATCATGCAATAAAAAATCTCATTCAGTACCAAGCATATTGTGAATTAATCAGGGCCACCCTCAGAGTTGATTCAAAGTGTTGGCACTCTAAGCCGAAACCTAGGTCACAGTGCATGCCCCCCCCCCTCAAAAAGGTGTATTGCAGTTACTTTTTTAGGTTTTAGGACCTGATTTACTAAGACTGTTTTCCCATTTTCCATGGTAAAAAGCTTAACAAATCAGGCTCTTAATAGGCCACTGCACAGTGCCAACAAAAGGCAGTGGCCCCACCCCTCCGCCTCCCTCTCCCACCACCCCCACTGACCCATTAAGCTACACCTATATGTGTATGTGTGGTGCGGAGGTGGGGGGTGCCTGTGTGTTAGGGTTGCCAACTGGCTCCAGATGCGCCCGACAGACTTGATCCAGTCCTGGGTTTACCCCATTGCATGCAGTGACTTGTAGTTTTCCATTTCTTATGGAGTGCAATGGAGAAATCAGAACTACATATCCCTGCATGCAATGGGGTAAACCCAGGACTGGATTTACTCTGTCGGGCGCATCTGGAGCCAGTTGGCAACCCTACTGTGTGTGGGTGTGTGCCTTTTTTTACATGCACATTGTATCCTTTACTTACTTCCCATGCTTTCATCCCTTCTCTCCCCACTCCAACCCCTCTCCTGCTGCCCTTCCCCAACCCCAGACTCTCCCTCCATTGCACTCACCCCTGCCCCCCATCCCAACTTACCCATGCCCTCCATTCACAAAAGTGCTGAGACAGCCAAGAGAGCCAGTGACTGCACAGCCTGACAAAACAAAAAAAGGTTACTAAGTTTGCAGCACAGATGGGCAGTCAGTGAGTTTCTCGGCCGCAATCGGTGACTGCACAGCCTGCAAGAAAAAAAAAGGTTACTAAATTTGCTGCAAAGATGGCTGAATAAATTAAAGGGGCAGTAACTGATGGCAAATTTATTTCGCTTTCTGTGTAGCGACCTTAGTAACCTTTTTTCTATTGGCAGGCTGTGCAGTCACTGACTCTTGGCTGTTTGAGAACCTCTGCTGTCTGCGGGGTTTGGGATCCCTGTGGGCATTTGCCGGCTATCCCAGCTGCGATGACGGCCATCTCAGCACTTCTGCCTGCAAGGGTTGGGATCCCCTTGGGCAGACACCGGATAGGAGGATCGGCGGTTGGCAGAAAATTAGCCCTTCATTAGTCGGTTTTCTGTCCTGTTGGTCAGGGGCGGCTCTATAATGAGGCGAAGTGAGACAGCTGCCTCAGGCGGCACATTTTTTGAGGATGGCAAAAAATGCCCCCAAAACAGCCACCTCACTTCGCCTTCAAAAGTGAAAAAAAAAAAAAAAAAAGCGCACAAGTTGCTGCCGCTGCTGAGTCTGCTTCTCGGCAGCAGCAAACTCACCACCTCCTTCTCCTGCAGCTGCGGCTCCCTGCCTCTTAGAGAACCATGGCTGTGCTGGTAACTGCAATAGAAAGAAAAAAGAAGCCGGTGCGGAGCCTTCCTGTCTCTCAAAGGACTCCGTGCAGCTTTGTCCCGCCCCCAAAAGACGTTGGGGGGGGGGGGGTACTGGTAATGAACTGATGGGGGGCTAGCATTGGAAATGAGCTGATCAGGGAGGCTAGGACTGGAAATGGGCTGATTAGAGGAGGGTAGGACTAGTAATGGGCTGATTAGGGGAGGCTAGCACTGGTTATGGGCTGAGGGGGACTAGCACTGGAAATGAGCTGAATAGGGGAGGCTAGGACTGATAATGGGCTGATGGGGGGGTTGGACTGGCAATGGACTGATTAGGGGAGGCTAGCACTGGTAATGGAGTTGAGGGGGGACTAGCACTGGAAGTGAGCTGATTGGGGGGCTTCGACTGGGAATGGGCTGATGGTGGGGAGGGGAGGATAGAGCTGCTGGCCTTGGAAGAACACTGGGGGCTAGGGCTATGAATGGGCTGATGCGAGGGGATGGGAGAATGGGACTGGAAGGAAGTGGATGCTGAGAGGGGCTGCCATGGTATTTGGACTAGAAGGAGCTGGACAGTGAGGAAGGAGGGGGACTGGAAGGGAATGGACACCAGTGGCAGTCATGGGAATGCAAGTTGACATTGGAAGGTACTGGGAGGGAGGACTGGAAAGGGGCTGATACTGAGAAGGGTTACTGGGACTGGAAATAGGCTGATGGGAAGAAGTGAAGAAAACAAAAGAAGAGATAAGAAATGGCAGATGGACCATAGACCACAGAAAGAGAGCTAAGAGAATACAGGAAAGCAGAAGCCTCAGATCGGGACCAGCATGATCAGAGAATAAAATGGTCAGACAACAAAGGTAGAAAAAATAATTTTATTTCATTTTAGTGATTGGACTTTGTGCTATCTTTATATTTTACACTGTATGGGGGACTGCATCTCTTATTTATCTGCTGTTGCACTACTTGAGGAGTCTGACTTCCTGGGGCTTCAGTTTAAATTTTGTCTACATATTTTTATTTTTACTTTTGATTGTGGTTACTTATTCTGTATTTGGTGAGGGTCTGTGTTCTGAGTGTGTGACTGAGCCCAGGTATTCTGTTGGAGTTTATACATAAAGATCTATGCTGTACTGTAGTAATTTGACATGTTCAGCTTTTCAAATAGGTTTATGGCCCGTTCTAGGGCCCACTGTAGTATTTACAGTGACGCTTTTCTTGGTGGGCTCCTTCTGTGAGTTTGGTGCTGATATGGTATGGGATAATAGATTTGCTCTATAGATACTCAGTGACTTTGTTGTAGTCTTTTGTATTAGTTCACCATATGCCTGGTACTGGAGAATGTTTGTTGTTAGTGAGATGATCAGAAACAGATTTTTATTTTTTTTAAGATATTGAGTTCTGTGGGTGAATGTCCTGGTTCTGTTCTGCACCCACTGTTAAGGAAGGGGGTTCTGTGGATGAAAAATATATGTTGAAAAAGAAAAAGCAAGAACCATAACACAGTTTATAACAACAAAATAAGAATAAGTTATAATTTAGTGTTATAAACTGTGCTGTGGTTCTCGCTCTTTTAGTTCCTTGGTGTGCAAACATCTTGCATTTCCTCCATATAATCTAATCAGCTTTTTGGTTTGGTTCAGTCCCTGATTGGAGTTTTGAAAAAGCCCCGCCCCCTCTACGGGGGGGCGCCATCTCATCCTTCGCCTCAGGCAGCAGATTACTTTGAGCCGCCCCTGGCCATGCCCGTCACTGCTGCTGCCAGAGGCACGGTGTTTTGAGGCTAACCTCTAATGAGAAGCAGGGGTAGCAGAACTGCTCCTTGAACTGCTGTAACATTTGGAAGTCAACTCCTTATGTTTTCTATAAAACCTGGACTGGAATTGGCACCTGGATTGCCGTGGTGTTTGGTGTGCTCGAGGTTGAAGAAGGAGGTCCTACACTCCTGTTGTTCCAGAGGATCAAGAAGGGCATTGGTCTCCCGTAACAAGTCCATCTTCCACTGAAACCTAAAATAGCTGAGGTCCCATCCCCCTCTCCCTGCCTCCATCAACACACAGACAGCAAACACAACAGGCAAACTAACCACCCCCTTCCCTGTCCCATGGATGACCAGGAGCACAGAGGAACTTCCCCACCCTACCGCCTACCACACACACCACCCGTACTTTGCCGCAGGTCTGGAGAAATAGCATGTGTTCACAGTCTTCTCTTCTGTCCCATCACCAGTGGACTGATGCGCACCCCGCACATATGTATGTAATAACAGTGTTGTATAACCCTCCGGCTAAGTCCTACTCAACCATAGCAAATACCATTGCTCCTAATTGTCTATCCACTTTTCTATCCACTGTTCCCTACTTTAATGTCTTGACTCGCTCACCACTACTAGCTACCTAGCCAACCCGACTGAATACCACTACTAGACTTTCTGCCTCCATTCTGGTCACCGTCTCAAGCAGCCCCCCCCCCCCCCCCAGTGACTCTTCCCACCACAATCACCCAACATGGAGTTCCTCAAGCCTTGGCACACAACCATGTGGACTCACCTCTTAACACTATCCATTATCTCAGCTCTACTTTTAATGCACTAGAAGTGAAACACAATATAATAAACCCAATCCCAATAATCCACTCACGCAGACTTCCACCCACTACCAAATTTCTATCCTATCCTCAAATATACCAAACCCCTTGGAACTTCAGACTTACTAAGATTATTACCAACCCCCTTACCTCCCCACACGGTCAGTGGAACCCAACCTTCCCCCACTTCAATGTGCACTGATTAATGTACACACTGCCAGGAATAAGATCCCCCTCATAGCTGATTTAATAACTGATCATAATCTAGACATCCTCTGCCTTACCAAGACATGATTCCATGAAGCTGATATTCTTATAAACCAGCTCTGCCTACCAACTTACTGTAAATTGTCTTGAATTATAGAAAGACGGTATATAAAAAGTTTAAATAAATAAATACCCATTATGTTAGCCAAAATTCCAAGCATGAGCCCTTTGCTCTCCCCTCTACCCACACCAGGGCTATGCATGTAGGCAAGAAAGAAAGTAATACTGCTATTAAACATTAGGATAAAGTTTAAAGTAGTATATGGTAATGAATAGTAAGTAAATAAATGAACCCATTTATCTCCCTACCCTTCCCCACTAGACCATTTACAGACATTATTTAAAGCGGCAATCACCAGTCACTTTAATCAACTGACTGCTGCCATTGAATATGCCCCTGTAATTAATATCACAGTAAATATTGCACACTTGTTTACAAGAAATATCTGCATATAAGCTCATTATGTGCAGCCCCTTTGTGATGAGCTTTCAGCGAGGTTGCTTCCAGAGATTGTGCTGTGCCACTCTCCTCATTGTCTGTGCTTTTCAGCAGAGAAGCCTTTCATTTTGGGCATCCTGCAAGTGAAGGCGAGGTTGTGGAGCATGCAGCAGGGTAGGAAGATGTTGTATGCTTTTGACTGGGGTGTAGAGCAATTCCCCCCCCCCCCCCACCTGATCAGGCATATGACTCGACTTTTCAATATGCCAAAGGTTCTCTCAATGTTTGTTTATTACAACCATTTGTTCGTGATGTAACATAGGGGTTTACATCATTCAAACTAATGATAGGAGAAAGTCTAATAAAAGAAACAGAAAATAAAGCTTCGATGACTGACTGCTCTGATCTGCCTGTCAGGCTTATTAGCGTTCTGTTTGGTTTCCCCTTTGAGGTGGGCTGTAAAGGTCATCAGCCAGGTCTTGAGACTATATCACCTGCAGGGGTGAAAGTAGAGATTTGAGCGTATACTTCATTGGTGGAAGGTAACTGGTGCATAAGTGGTCCCTGATGCTTCCAGGGTTGGTTGGTGCATATTCAGAGAGGCCTTTGTGGAGAGTGAGAGTTGGTTTGTCAGTAGAGTGTATGTGGGTGGTGTGTGCTCGGTGATCTGGCACTCTCAAGGTGCTCATGTAGGCCCGATTGTGGCAGAATTTAGGCATCTTGGCACAAGCCTGTGTAGCAGGCACCCACATCTGTTTTTATGTGTGAGGCAATCTGTGTGTTTAGTGAATGAAAGGGCTTTCAGATCCCTGTAGCCTCTTTACCTATAGGTGGCGTCATAGCTATGTGTATACAGTATATTGCCTCAAGCACAGAAGGGAAGTATGCCAGCTCATAAAATTCTCTGTTTCATGTTGCTGTTACTCTTGCTCAGGGAAGACAATATATTGAGTGTCTCTCCTTAGAAAAGCTTCTAGAAACTGAGCTATGCTGTGAGAGGTGGCTGCTTGGCTAATACTCACTGACGCCCCAAGGGCTGTCTGGGAGGATCCAGGACAAAAAATAAAGGGCTATTCGTGTGCACTGGAAGTGTCCTCAAGTTGGTCACACAGATGAACTATTGTTTCCTTATCAAATCTGAACCTGTGCATGCATTGCTCCTCTATCGGGTCTAAAAACTGTATTCTGGGCAGGTACAGCCTCTGCACAGGGGATCGCTTCCTTCTGTTGCTTCTCTCTCCTGTGAGTCAGAGCACATAGGAGCCACACCTAGCTTGCACTCATGATAGCCACCAGCACCAACACTCGCCACCTGCAAAGACAGAAGGAAACACCCAAAGAGACGCATTCAGAAACACTAGCAGACGGATTCATGCACAAACACCGGCACAGGGTACCCTGAGGGACAGACAGAGAACTTTGGAGTAAAAGGGTGGAAGGGTAGTGAGGGGAGCTAGAGGGGATCGTGAAGGAGAGGATGGTAAAAGAGAGAGAGCAAGAAGTGTATGATGGTGATGCAAATTGTTGAATTTTGCTCTATTAAATTTCTGTAAAGAAATAAGGGCAGAACAGAAGATTGTTAGAAGAGGAATAAGGACTGACAACATACTAATAACACCAAACAAGTATCAAGCACCAAGCAGTGCTGTAGGTTAAAAAAAAAAAAACCTACGTCCTTCCGTTTTCCATCCTCAAACATTGATGCCAACATTGATTACAGAATACATCATGCATGTATACTTTCATGCCCCCTAGTATACGCCCATTCTCTGCTTACAACAAGCCCCTTTTGACAACGTGTACTTGTAGGTACCCTTGCCTATATATGCATGTCTTGCATTCACTATAAAATAGTGCTAAATGTGTTTCTTGCCCTATCCGCGCCTCTATGACCAATCTAAGCATGGATATGGCAAGTACTTTTTATTAAATTAGCCCCATAGAGAACATGCCCATGGATGCAACTACTTCAGATTTCACTTTTGCATACTACCGGATCTCATTCTGTAAGCCTGTTTTATAAAGGCACATAGATGCATTTGTTGCCTTTATAAAATAGGCATCTGTCAATTTTTTTTTATAAGCACCCTGTTGAAAACATTTCTAAGCTTTCTTTTCCTTCAGAGAGTAGTCTAAAAAGTAAACACTGATACAAATGTATAAAGCCTATGAAATCTGTTGTTTTAAGAATGCCATTTGTCCAAAGACTCATTAACCAAAAGCTCTTGTTACTTGGAAAAATGATCTGTAGTAGTAAAGTAGCCTAGTGGTTAGAGCAGCAGCCTGAGGATCAGGGACATCAGGATTCAATTCCTACTTTACTCACTGAGCGTCCTTGTGGCCTTAAGCCACTTCACCTTCTGTTTCCTCAGCTACAACTTGGAGGATAATTTTAAAACAGGTCACGTAGGTAGGAGAGTCAAGAAACTGCCTATTTTGGGGCTATTTAATAAAGATAATACATGTGCCTATGGGGCATGTTTACTAAAGGTTTTAACATGAGTTAATAAAAGTTAACGTGTTAAGTGCCCAAAGCTGCTGTATTTCTATGGGCAGAGTGACACTTAATGTGCATTAACCTTTGGTAAACATGCCCCTATGTGTTTTCATAGCACAGCCTCACAAAATATTCATTACAGGTAAAATGCACCCCAGTACGTTTACACCTGCTTGAGAGTTGGTGTAAATATACACATGTACTTTATAAAATACGTAAAACTTCATGACTCCATCCATGCTCCTCCCAAGCACACTTACACTTGGGTCACAAATGTAGCCTGCTTTATATGTATTAAGTGCTGCCATGGGCCATAGCAATATGGTATAGCTATGGTTTGGGCTTTGTTCCCTAAGGGGGTTATTTTGGAAGCCCTCTCCGTGCTTTGGATGTCCAAAAATGGGCATAGAGAAGTCCAAAGCACGAAGATGTCTCCAGAGTTATTTTAGAAACTGAACAGGGGCATGGTAGAGGTATGACCTCACCGGCACCCGATTCAGCATTGAAGGTGGAAGCAGGAGCTGCAAGCCCCTCCTGCCCCCCCCCCCCCCCCACCGAGGCCAATCAGGCCACAGCTATGCACATGACAAAAGCATTTAAAAACTACCGCGCCTTCAGGTGAGACTGCACCTGAGGGCCCTTTGGTGTGGCCCTTAGGTGGGGGCCGAGGAAGGGACCTCAAGACAGAGACATCCATTGACGACTCTGACCAGACCAGCCATACTAGCTGTAACAGTAAACCTCAATCCAGCCTGCACTACACCACAGCAGCAGAAACCAATACTGCAGTGCACAACAACCAGACTCAAGCCCCTAACCACAACCACAACCACAAAGAAATTGTACAGCTCACACAGCTTCACAACGGGGCATCACACAATGCCACTACTCAAAGGTAAGAGCCTCCATATAACTATTGACATCAAGAGTTAAGCAACCTGCCGCAATAAGTCAAAAGCCTACCAGAATTCAAGATACTATTGCCACAACCACACAAAATGAAGTGGACTAACACTAGTTCACTACTCCTCCTCATATTAATTCTAATAAGATCATCCAGATCAGCACAAATATGGAACGGCATGATTCCAATCCTTTACAGAGAGAAGCACCATCTAACAACTCTACCAATGCACCCTCACCCACGGAGGAGGCCACAACGCCTTATCCCAATATAAACAAGAACACTCCTGCAAGTGCACCACGCAATGGCACAACACCCTCAAACAATCAAATGCTCACTAGTAAATGCACACTTCATCCGAAATAAAATCTGCACTATATCAGATTATATACAAAATCAAAAGGTTGATTTTGTGCATTACCGAATCATGGCTGACAGACACAGACAATGTCCTATTTAATCAACTTACCTCCTCAAACATGACCATCCACAACTGCCCCAGAGGAGGTGGAGGAGCAAGGGTGGAGGAGCAAAGGTGGAGGAGCACTCATTTAACAAGTGGCTAAATCTTAAACCCATCAATGCCACATCAATCCCGACAGTGAATATTATAATATTGGAGAAGAAGCAAATTACACTATGCTTGATATATAGATCCCTGAACTCTGATCCGGATGACCTATCATGTGTACTAGAGCTACCATGCACTTACTCTTGTAAAGGAAAGCCTCTAAGTATGTTAGGCAACTTCAACTTGAAATCAGTGCCTACAGCACAAGCCTTAGCCTTCCTCGATGCATTAAACATAATGGGCCTCACCCAAATCATCGAAGTTCAAACACACACTGGAGGAAGTACACTTGATCTGGTATTTGTACCCTCCTACCTTCACTTCAGTACAATTTACATCCCCTACCAGGTAACCCCGATACCTTGGTCTAATCACCACATGATCTCCTTCAAATTCCCAGCACATCTCCCCTCGGCCAAACAACAACACTCAGTCAATCAATGACGCTTCAGAGAATTCGACAAAGACATTATACTCAAATTCATACTACCCAAGCTTGTCCCCCAATTCTACAGACCTTACATCAATAATAACAAATTGGAATGACATCATCACATCAATTGCACATGCTCCGCAGAAAGAGCATGTGCAATTGATGTGATGATGTCATTCCAATGATGTGCAATTGATGTGGTGATGTCACCAAGATCAAACAAGGCACCATGGTACTCAATGGACATAAGGCAAGCTAAGCTCAACTTAAGATGGCTAGAAAGATGCTGGCGGAGAACTAGAAATCAAACAGATCTCCAGGAATTCAGAGAAAAACAGAGAGAATATAATGAACTCATACTAAACTGCAAGAAAGAATACCACACGAATATCTGTAGAGCCCTGTTGAGGCTTTCCTAACCAGGGCTCTACAGATCAACAAACAGTAAGGATTTGTTTGTTTGTTTTTATTATATTACATTGCTAGCTCTCTGACTGGGAGCTATTAAAAGGGTTTTTTGTATATTTTTTAAAGCAAGGTTACTTTCTTTTTGGTGCTTTAGGGGATCTTTCCTTGAGCACAGTAGGTTGCTGAACTCTAGTAACCTCCTCAGATTTAGAAACTGCTAACACCTAATCAGGAGTTAGTGGGCCTGATTTCCTGAGTGCAGCTGAGGCCTGCATAAAAGGCTCCAGTGCCCTGCCCTGTTGAGGCTTTCCTAACCAGGGCTCTACAGATCAACAAACAGTAAGGATTTGAGGGTTTGTTTGTTTGTTTTTATTATATTACATTGCTAGCTCTCTGACTGGGAGCTCTTAAAAGGGTTTTTTGTATATTTTTTAAAGCAAGGTTACTTTCTTTTTGGTGCTTTAGGGGAACTTTCCTTGAGCACAGTAGGTTGCTGAACTCCAGTAACCTCCTCAGATTTAGAAACTGCTAACACCTAATCAGGTGTTAGTTCCCTCCCTACCCACCCCGACTCCCACCCACCCCTAGTTGGCAGTCTTGCTTTATAGGGCACCTCCCCCTTTAACAAATCACAGAGAATTGGACCAGCACATTTTGAATATAATTAAAGAGATTTAACTGCTTTTTCTCTGAAAGGACAGCTGCAAAACCGGCTGGTACTTGGTAGATCTCTCTCTTTTGCTTTAACAGATACCTAAGCTCCACGAACAGAACAATGGCTGGGAAAAATCATATTGCTAAAGCTGTTGCCCCCATTACAGCTTCTGCCTTGGTCCAGACAGAGGTCCTAATGCTAGTTGAAGGACCAGTTCCATGTGCAGGGTGCCTGCATGCTGAAGCTCTGAGGAAACATGTGGAGGAACTCAGAGAGGAGGTGGCGAGGCTGAGGAGCATTCAAGACAGTGAGAAGTACATTGATGAGATGCTTCTTGCAGCAACCAAGCTCTCCAGCACAGGGGAAGATGGGTGCCAACAGAATGTTGATGGTTGGACACAAGTCACCAGGGCCTGCAAAATCACCAATCCAACTTCTCCAGCCCTTGAATTGAAGAACCATTATGCAGCCCTGGAAGTGGAGGAGGTGAAAGCATCGCTGGAAAGGGAAGAACCAGAGTTCTACCCCAAAGTTGCAGAATCAGTGACTAGAAGGAAACGAAGGGTAGTGGTGGTTGGAGACTCTCTTCTGAGGGGTACTGAGGCGTCCATCTGCCAACCAGACTTGATGTCCAGAGAGGTATGCTGTCTGCCTGGTGCCAAAATCTAAGATGTTACGGAGAGTTTGCCGAGACTCATCAAGCCCACTGACTATTACCCAATGTTGCTAATCCATGTTGGAACAAATGATACTGCCAGGTATACCTTGGAATGTATCAAAAGTGACTTCATGGCCCTGGGACAGAGGGTGAAGCAGTTAAGTGCACAGGTGGTGTTCTCTTCATTCCTCCCTGTTGAGGGTAAAGGCCAAGGCAGAGAGGCTCGCATCCTGGAGATGAATGCATGGCTGCGTGGATTGTGTCATCGAGAGCGTTTTGATTTCCTAGACCATGGGATGCTGTTCCAAGGGTTGCAGAGCAGAGATGGCATCCATCTGTCCAAGAAAGGTCAACGCATCTTCGGTAGTAGACTGGCTAATCTACTGAAGAGGGCTTTAAACTAGATTCGTTGGGGATGGGTGAAGAAAGCCCCCAGGTAAGTGAAAGCCCCCAGGTAGGTGATACATTAAATACCTTTATGGAAATGGGTAACAGGGGTAACATATGGAAATCAGTGTGTATAAATGCCCGTAGCATGGAAAATAAGATCCCTGATGTTGAAGCTTTGGTGGGAGTGGCTGACTTGGATTTAGTGGCAGTTACAGAAACATGGTTCACAGAAATCCATGATTGGGATGTAACTATACCTGGCTATACTTTATTCAGAAAGGACAGGGTAGGAAGAAGGGGAGGAGGAGTGGCACTATATGTAAAAACTACTATTAAAGCTTTGGAATTACAGAGCTTAAAAGGGAGAGAGGAGGCATTGTGGGTTAAACTAGAAAGAGGGAAAGAGAAATATATTTGCATTGGTGTGATATACAGACCTCCCTCACAAGAGGAAGAGGTGGACAGAGTTAATTGAAGACATATGCAGCATTGCTAGGAAAAGGGAAGTGCTACTGATAGGAGATTTCAATATGCCAGATGTTGATTGGCACATTCCTGCTGCAGTATCATCTAGAAGTAAGGAGATCCTGGATTCTCTACAGGGAGAACTATTCAGGCAATTGGTAACAGACCCCACACGTGAAGGGGCCATACTGCACTTGGTGCTTACCAATGGTGAAAGTGTTTCTGATGTTGTAGTGGGAGATCATTTTGCATCCAGTGATCACCAGATGGTGTGGTTCAGTATTAGGACTAGGGCTGTTAGAATCCATTCCAAGGTGAGGATCTTAGACTTTAGGAAGACTAACTTTGCGAAGATGGGCCAATACCTCAGGGAGTCGTTAGTGGGATGGGAACAGCTGGGGGATGTAGAAAAACAGTGGGCAAAACTGAAAGGGGGTATTTAAGGGCAACCAACCTTTTTGTTAAAATAGTAAATAAAGGCAAAAGGAAAAGGAGACCGCTATGGTTTTCGAAGAAAGTAGCTGAAAAAGTGAAGAAAAAGAGGGAGGCCTTCATGAAATACAAGAGATCACAGAGAGAGGAAGACAGGCATCTGTATTTGGAAAAACTTAGAGAAGCTAGCAAAGTAGTCAAGAAGGCAAAGATTCAAAAGGAGGAGGAAATAGCCAATGCAATAACATGGGGGGATAAGACATTTTTCAGATATATTATTGAGAAGAGGAAGGGCAAAAGTGGTATTGTCAGACTCAAGGGTGCAGGGGGGAATATGTAGAAGCTGATAAGGATAAAGCGGAATTGCTTAACAAATATTTTTGTTCTGTGTTCACAGATGAAGAACCAGGAGCAGGACCTCAGAAAACACCCACAAATAGGAACAGAAGCGAGGGACATCTTGAACAATTTTCAGAAGACTGTGTTCGTGAGAAACTAGCTCAACTTAAAGTAGACAAAGTGATGGGACCGGATGGGATACACCCTAGAATACTGAGGGAACTTGGGGATGTTCTAGCAGCTCCACTGACTGACCTTTTCAATGCCTCGTTGGAGTCGGGAGTGGTGCCAAAGGACTGGAGAGAGGCTCATGTGGTGCCTTTACACAAAAGCGGAAGTAAGGATGTGGTTGAAAACTACAGGCCGGTTAGTTTAACTTCGGTGGTGAGTAAATTATTGGAAACGCTGCTGAAAGAGAAAATAGTGAGTTTTCTGGAGTCCAGCGGATTACAGGATCCGAGGCAGCATGGATTCACCAGAGGCAGGTCTTGTCAGACAAATCTGATTGATTTCTTTGACTGGGTGACCAGGGAGTTGGACCGAGGGAGAGCTCTAGATGTGGTGTATTTAGATTTCAGTAAAGCCTTTGACACTGTTCCTCTCAGGTGACTTATAAACAAACTGAGCACCCTAGGGATGGACCCTAAAGTTACTGCTTGGGTTAGAAATTGGTTGGGTGGGAGGCGACAAAGAGTACAAGTAAATGGAGCTCACTCTGAGGAGAAGGATGTTACCAGTGGTGTGCCCCAGGGATCTGTCCTTGGTCCGATTTCTTTTTAACATCTTTGTTAGTGATATAGCGGAAGGGCTGTTGGGTAAGGTTTTGCCTCTTTGCAGATGATACCAAAATCTGCAATAGAGTAGACACTCAGGAAGGGGTAGATAACATGAGGAGGGATCTAGCTAAGCTTGAAGAATGGTCTAAAATTTGGCAGCTGGGATTTAATGTTAAAAAATGTAAGGTCATGCATTTGGGCTGCAGCAATCCAAGGGAGCAATACAATATAGGAGGTGAAGTACTTTTGTCCACTAAAGAAGAGCGGGACCTAGGCGTGGTTGTGTCTGATGATCTTAAAGTAGCTAAACAGTTAGAAAAGGCAACGGCAAAAGCTAGAAGGATGCTTGGGTGCATACGGAGAGGAATGGCTAGCAGAAAAAAGGAGGTGATAATGCCTCTGTATAAGTCTTTGGTGTGACCTCATTTGGAGTATAGTGTGCAATTCTGGAGACCGCACCTTCAAAAGGATGTGAACAGGATGGAGTCGGTGCAGAGGGTGGCTACTAAAATGATTAGTGGGCTTCATTATAAAGCATATGAAGACAGACTTAAGGATCTTAATATGTACACCTTAGAGGAAAGGCGGGATAGAGGTGATATGATTGAGATGTTTAAATACCTCCGTGGTATAAATGTTCAGGGAGAGAGCCTCTTTCAATTGAAAGCAAGTTCTGCTACGAGGGGACATGGGATGAGGGTGAAGGGAGATAGATTCAGGAGTGATATGCGGAACTATTTCTTTATGGAAAGAGTAGTGGATCCATGGAATAGTCTCCCAGTGGAGGTGGTAGAGATGAGGACAGTAACTGAATTCAAAAAAGCATGGGGCCAACACAGAGGATCTCTAAAGGTAAAAAGTGGACTGTTGTAGTTGTTGATATGGAAGGACAGACTAGATAGGCTATGTGGTCTTTTTCTGTCATCATGTTTCTATGTTTTTATGTTTCTATCATCATAAAGTCCTTGAACCGCCCCAGAGAACTGTTCAAAATATTAAAATCTCTCGCAAAGTCTCCACAGAACCAAACCACCAGTGCAAAAACACCAGAAGAATTCTCATCTTATCTACAGAACAAACTCAATTGCACAAATCACACACCAAGTCCAGCACATCCTCCTAAAAAAGTACCCACGAAAACACACAACTGGTCCTCCTTCCATCTAATAACAGCAGAGCACTGCAGCAAACACCTGAAGACTTTGAACACAACCACATCTCCACTGGACCCTTGTCCAACCTCCTGGATAAAGATGACTGCACAAGAACTCACCCCTATTCTTTGAAGTGTTCATGCCTCCCCTACTAAAAACCTCCTCTATAAGGCCTTACTTAAAAAGCAATGCACCTGACCCCAACTCACCATCCTCATACTGTCCTATTTCTAGAATATCCCTCTTAGCAAAAATAATAGAAAAAAAATGTTCAAAGTCAATTACAAGATCACATCAACTCAGCTGCTCCTCTGGATTCACAAGGATTGGAGGAGTAGCCTAGTGGTTGGGACAAGGTACTTCAGGCCGGAATGTCGGGGGTTCAAATCCCACTAGAGGACAGCAACCTTGGGCCGGAAGGACTGGTGTTTCTAGTCCCACAGGTGCTCCTTGTGGTCTTGGGCAATGTTCCCTGTAAAATAGTTATCTCCAAGTTATAATGCCCTGTTCAATGTAATTTCAGTTTGTTCAATGTAAACCGCACTGATGCAGAATAGCGCGGTATATAAGAGAATTAAAATAAATAAATTAAATAAATAAATAAATAAACAACATGGATTGCAGCAATATCACAGGGTAAAAACACTTTTAATCTCTCTAACCAACACAATACTTACAGGAATCAAAAGTCTCAATCTAGGATACATACTTATCTTCATAGACATAACATTCGCCTTTTACTCAATAAGCCATACCACACTTCTAGACAGACTGAAGGAAATAGGAATCACTCGCACACCGCTATCATGGTTTTGCTCTTACTTATCTGGCCGACAGTCCCAAGTCAAAATCAAGAACAAAACCTCCAGACCTTTCACACTGCACCAAGGAGTTCCACAGGGCTCTGCATTTTCTGCTCTCTTATTCAACATATATATATACAACCAGTCTGCAAAATTATACAAGACCTGAAGATACACTACCACCTTTATGCAGATGACCTGATGATTTATACTTCATTTGACACCAGAAAACCTTGATTAATCCATCACTTCTTGCATGACATCAATAACAAACTGGCTGGAACAACACAACCTTACCATCAACTATAACAAATCAGAAGCCCTCACAATTACGCGAGACACCGCTTTTACCCCACCAGATAACCTACTAATTGGTACTCGCTCAATCCCTGTGAAGAAGGAAGTGAAATACCTAGGTGTAACCCTGGACCAAAGACTCAAACTTGAAGCTCACATTAAAAAGATCACATCTGCAGCTTACTACAAGATGAAGACCCTACAAAATATATGACCTCTACTATTATAACCACTTCCACACCATATGTCAAGCAATAATCACTCTACTCCTAGATTATTTGGAGTTGTTTTATGTTTATAGTGAGGATGTCTAAGTTTTCAATATTATAGGATGCTGATAGTGATGCTTTGAGGGATTCTTTTATAATTATGAGTACGCCACCTCCTCTTTTTACCAATCTATGCATGTGAAAGATTTAATAGCATGGACTCTTCAGCTGATTGATTGTAACACTATCAGTTTCAGTTAGCCAGGTTTCTGTAATACAAATAATGTCGGGAGAGTATTCAGATATTAGGTCTTGGAAAATTGGGTTTTTCTTTCTCATGGATCTTGCATTGAGAAGATAGCATGTTAGGTGTTGTGGTGTATGTGGTATGATATTTGTATCTGTTAACTGGGTTGAGTTTATTTTTATATTTATCAGTCTATTTGAGTTTGCTTTGTGGTGACCTTTTACAGACCTTCACACTCCCATTACACTAACAGATTCAAAAAATTTAATAAGGAGGAATTTTTGAATGACATCATCCCACACTTCCTTTTAGACACCACAGACCTTGACAAAGCTCTCACAATATGGAACACCACCATAACTAATGCAGCCACCTCAACCCAGAATCTCAAACAACCCACAAAAAAGGCAAAAGAGACAAAATGCCCCATGGCACAACTCAGAAATGAAACAACTAAGGACAGATCTACGCAAAACCGAATGCAAATGGCGTCAGGCAAAAAGTAAAACACTCCAAGACAATTACTTAAACACTCTGACAATATACAGAGAACAAATTAATGACACCAAGAAAAATTACTACTCAAGCCAACTTACAAAGGCTCTCAACCGCCCAAGAGAACTTTTCAGAATTGTTCAATCCCTAACTGACAATACAGCCAACAAAAGTTCTACTAATCCTGCCATCTCACCCCAAACACTTGCCACCTACTATGAGAGTAAACTAAAACAAACTTCATCCCCCACCATAACACAAAGCTCAATCCCTTCCCCACATATAACACAATGGTCTACATTCCAGCCTGTATCTAAATGAAACACAATTTATCCAAACTAAACACGACTACATCACACCTTGACCCATGTCCAGTAAATTGGATAAAGCATCCACCCCTGAACTCTCCTTATTTATTTATTTAGTATACATTTGTATACCGCTACTTCCAGCGATCAGCAGCGGTTTGATTACAGATTGGAAATTGTCAAATCATGACAGGAAATTTTTTTTGAGGTATAAACACATTGATTAGACAGGAAAGCACAGCACACAGAGAACTATTTTACAGGGAACATGGACTATGGAGGGTTAAGTGGCTTGCCCAAGACCACAAGGAGCACCTGTGGGACTAGAAACCCCAGTCCTTCCGGCCCAAGGTTGCTGTCCTCTAGTGGGATTTGAACCCCCGACCTTCCGGCCCGAAGTACCTTGCCCCAACCACTAGGCCACTCCTCCACTCCTACCAATGTTAAACCTCTCACTTAAGAATGGTTATCTACCGGCCCCCCCTTAAACATGCACAAATCTGCCCCTTATTAAAAAGCATGTCCAGTTATAAAAGCTCCCCAACCTCATATAGACCAATCTCCAGTCTACCACTCTTGGCTAAACTCACGGAAAAAACAGTACAGATCCAACTGCAAGACCATATTTATTTATTTATTTAACTGTATTTATATCACGCTTTTCACTGGGTCAAAGCGGTTTAACAACAAAAGGGGGGAGGACAGTAATCAATTCTTAGGGTGGAGGGGCTGTCACCGGGGAGGCCAACATTAATGATCTGAACAGACAGTAAGGACTTAAACAATGGACATAGTTCTCTTAGTAGATAGACCCGTGGGTATGTTAGAAGGTCTGGAGGGGTAGTCAGTGATGGATGTTTGTTTCTGGTCCGAGGTATTCCTGTAACAGGATGGTTTTTAGTTGTTTCCTGAATGTTGAAGGATCTCTGTTGTTTCTGATTTGACTTGATAGGGAGTTCCAGAGGGATGTTGCGTATAGTTCGAAGGCTCTGTTGCAGGTCCATTGATTGTATTTAGTTCGTTCATGGGGGATGGTGAGGGTGTTGCTGGTGGTTTGTCTGGTTGTTCTGTTGTGGGTGGGTTGGGGCAGTAGAGTGCGGAGCTGGGAAGTGTGCGTTTGATAGAGGGCTTTGTGGATAAGAAGGGCTGATTTGTATTTGATTATTGCTTCGAAAGGGAGTATGTGCAGTTCTCTCATGACTGGTGATGTGATCTTGTTTTTTTGCTTTCTGGATAATTCTTGCTGTGGTATTTTTGCTTTGTGGAATATTATTCCAGTAGTCTTTTTGATCTGTTGCTTGAGTGTGAGCGCTTGGTCTATGATGATTCCCAAGTATTTTATGTGTGGTTGAATTTGTATTTGTGTGGTTCCTAAGTTGAGGTGTGGTGGTGGCTTGAAGTTTGGGTCCTTGGTTACTATGAGAGCTTTTGTTTTTTTTATGTTGATGGATAGGTTGTTCCTTTGTAGCCAGTAGGAGACTTCTATGACGCAGTCTGATAGCTGATTGTTTGTTGGGTTGGTGGTTGTGATCGGTCCATAGAGCATTATGTCATCTGCGTAGATGTGGTAGTTGATGTTATGAGCACGTATGATTGAGCAGAGTGGTTGCAGGTAGCTGTTGAAGAGCATGGCGGATAGTGTGGATCCTTGGGGTACTCCTTGGTGTTGTAGAAAGGGGGGGGGGAGGTTGTTATGCTTGTGTGGATCAGTTGTTGTCTATTGGTCAGGTAGGAGTGGAACCATTGAAGTATGATGTTTTTGATGCCAATTTCATGAAGTCTGTGTAGGAGGATGTTGTGGGAGATGGTGTCAAAGGCTGCGGATATGTCCAGGAAGAGCATAGCATATCCCGAGTGTTTGGTCTGTGTGCCCTTGATGAGGGTGTTAATAAGTGATATCATGAGGGTCTCGACTCCGTGGAATGGACGGAAACCATGTTGTTGCGGGTCCAGTATGTTGTTGGTATCTAGGTGGTCTTGAAGTTGTTGTTGAACTATTTTCTCAATGATTTTGGTGGTGAATGGAAGACTTGCCATAGGCCTGAAGGAGGTCCAAGTTGTGTTTTTTTAGAGTTGGGCGGATGATGGAGGTTTTGAGGATGTCTGGCATGTGTCCTTGCCTGAAGGATTCATTAACAATGTGGGTTAGGGATGTGCTTATGTCCTCTTTGTATTTCTTTATCCATTCTGCAGGGCAGGGATCTAGTGGAGAGGTGGTGGTGTTTAGGCAGGAGATGGTGGATTCTATTTTTTCTTTGGTGACTGTTTCGAATGTGCTCCAGTCTGTGTCTATGGTAGTAGGGTGGGTTGTTGTCTCTGCATTCAGTTGTGGGTTGTGTGGTTGTTGAAGCTGTTTGTATTGGCATGCTAGTAGTTCTGGTGGGATGTTCGGTAGCTGGTTGGAGTGGTTGGGTGCTTTTGTTAGCTTCTTGACAATCTCGAAGAGCTCACATGGTTTGTTTATTGAGGTGTTTATGATCTTCGAGTGGTAGGTCCTTTTTGCTTTGTTGGTTTCTGTGTGGTAAGCGTCCAGTTCACTCATGTATTTTGCTTTATCATCCTCTTTTTTGGTCTTTCTCCATTTTCTCTCCGCTCTTCTGAGTTGGGTCTTTAGTCTCCATAGGTTGGGGTTGAACCATCAGGCTCTTGTTGAGGCAGGTCTAGTTTTGGTGCTGTTTGCCGTTGTACAAGATGCAGAGGAGATCGTAGTATTCCAGTTGTAGATTAGGTCATCGATACTGGTGGAGCTTGTTTGGAGTTTAGGTAGTATTTGCGCCAGGAAATCTTCTTCGATGAATGGTTTAAATCTTCTTGTATGTTGTTTGTTCTCTTTGACGCTGGTGTACTGGTAGATGTGGGAGATGTTGATGAGATAGTGGTCTGACTATGGTACACATGTGATCTCTGGGTTTTTGTATGAGGTGGTGTTTTGGGAGTTCAGGAATATGAGGTCAAGTGTGTTCCCTTTTTCGTGTGTTAGTTCGTGTATGATCTGGGTCAAGTTCATTGCTTCCATAGCATTGATGAAGGCTTCGGCATATTTGTCTTGGAGTGATGGGAGGTTGAAGTCTCCGAGGATTAGTTGTTCTTTTGTGGAGATGGCGCTCTCTGATATGTGTTGTAATATGCCTGATAAGTCGGTGCTTGGGATGGGCGCTCAGTAGATTAGGCATATGGAGAGGTGCTTGTTGGTGAGGGTGAGTATGTCCGCTTCATTGGTTGTTTCTGAGGCATGGTTTCTGAGGTGGAGGTTGACTTTCACAATGATGGCTACTCCTTCTCCTCTGGTGTGGGCTCGAGAGCAGTGATGAAGACTGTATCCATTTGGTGTTAGTTTGTTCATGAGCACAGTGTCGGTGTCTGTTAGCAGTGTTTTGGTTATGCATAGGATGTCAATCTTTTGGTTTGTGATCAGGTCTTGGAGCATGTGGTGTTTGTTTCTGACTGAATGAGCATTTATTAGTGTGATGGAGAGAGGGTTGCTGTTTGGGGGATTGGGGTGTGGATTGGTGTGGGTGGTGTGTGGGTGCTTCCCCATGTAGGGGGGGGGTTGTTGGTGTTCATAGTTTGGATGGTTGTGGCGCTTGGTGTGGGGTGGTTGGGGAGCATGTTGATAGTGGAGGGGTAAAGGGTTAGGAATGGTGCTAGGAGGTAAATTGGAGCTAGGAAGGGTGGCATGGTTTATAGGTGTACCTGTGAGTCCTGGGGCTGGGTTTGGCTGCTGTGTTGGTTTCCTTAGGGCGTTGGATGCTCCTTTTCCTTTTTCTCGCTGTCTTGAGTGGGCAGAGGTTTATGTGTTGGTGCTGGTTTCTTTTGTATAGGTGCTTGAGGCTGGCTGTGTGAGCTGGTGGATGATGGCTGCTGTTGCTTGAATCCGTGGGCTGCTTTGATCCGCTGATGCTGTTTTTGTTGCTTTGTTGGTTGTGGATGCCTGCTGATACTGGTTTTGTTGCAGCTGTTGGCTGTCGTTGCTTCTGTGGCCGCGCCTAAGGGCCACGCCAAAGGGCCCTCAGGCGAGGCCCTCAGGCGCGGGCCCACCAGGTGCGGGCGCACCCTGCCGGGACGCCGCTTTTAAAGTTGCTCCCACTGCCCCGATTGGGCAGGAACCTCTGAGTGGGAGGATTTCCCGCTCAGGCGCTCTACCCTGATCGGGGGAGCTTCGATGGCTGGCGGGTGGGTGGTGGAGGAGCAGCGGGCTGCCTGCCGGGACGTTGCTTTTAAAGTTGCTCCCACTGCCGATTGACTCCTCTGCACCACTAGATGACCAACAATATGGATTTAGACCTCACCACGGAGTGGAAACACTCCTCACAGTTTTAATTGACACTCTCACCAAAGGGACTGACAACATAAAGCATGTTTTCCTCCTCATCTTCATTGATATCACAGCGGCATTTGATAGACTTATCCATCAAGTAATGCCAACACGGCTTCAACAGATGGGAATCACAGATACAGTATTGAAATGGTTTCGAGCATACCTATCAGATAGAACCCAGGAAGTCAGAATTGAACAACAAATATCAGACATATATAAACAAGAACAAGACCTCCCCCAAGGTTCTGCCCTTTCTGCACTACTCTTTAATATTTACTTACAACCCATCTGTTCTATCCTTAAAAAGCTCCGTGTAAACTACCATATTTACGTGGACGATATAATGCTCTATCTCCCGTGGGATATCCTGAACCCCCCAAAGAATCTTCTGGCTGATTGCTTCAAAGAAATTACGACCTCCATATTAACTTTTCAAAAACCGATGCCATGTTTGTTACTAGAAACCAAAACCTCTTCCCTGAAACTCAATCACAATTAACAACATCAATATTCAAATTAAAAATGAAGTGAAATATCTAGGCGTCATACTTGATCGCTCCCTCAGCTTCAGCTCCCACATAAAGCAAACAACAAGAAAGATATTTTACAAAATCAAACTCCTCAAGCAACTCCGACCTTTTCTCCACCTGCATGATTTTAGATCTACAATCCAAGCTATGATTACCCCTCACTTCGACTTTGCTAATTCCATCCTTCAAGGCGTCACCAAACAGGATCTAAGACGTCTCCAATTAGCCCAAAATGTGACAGCCCGCATAACTAGTAATATAAATGCTATGGAACACATCACACCCATACTGTATGCACTCCACTGGCTACCTATACATAGCCACATAACATACAAAATTCTCATAACAACGTTTAAACTAATTCATGGCATCGCCCCCTCGCATCTAACAACCCTCATAGCTAGAGAAAACAATCGTACACAGCGCTCCATGAATAAAAACAAACTCTCGCGGGCGGGGGGGAGCTCCAGGCTGGGGGGGTTCTTCCCGGAATAAGGCTGGGTACTTTCTTAAAATACTGGAACGATAATAAACCAGACTGAAGCTCCTATCGTGGAATGTTTGTGGCCTGGGCAGCCCGTTTAAAAGAGCAAAAGTATTGCAAGCATTGGCGCGGCAAAAAGCTGAGATAGCATTCCTCCAAGAAACCCACCAGACAGCGGCGGAACACGCAAAGTTATGCAGATCATGGGTGGGACAGGTGTGGGGGGTCCCAGCCCAAAATAAAAAAGGGGGGGGGGGTGGCTATACTACTGCATAAGTGGATTCGCTTCAAGGTTACCAAAGAAATAGCGGATCCGACTGGGCGCTTCCTCCTGCTGCAAGGCGTGCTCGAGGGGAAGCCTATCCTTCTTGGTAACATTTATAGTCCCAATGTGCTAGACCGAGACCTATATGCTCGCCTGGCCTCTCAAATAGAGCAGCTCCCGGAGCTCCCACTGATCTTGGGTGGAGACTTCAACGGGGTGATGGAAGTGGCGATGGATACCTCTCGGGGCGAGGGGACCAGGGAGCGTTCACAGGGGGCCCGAGCTTTGAACGGATTGCGGACTAGGCTGGGGCTGGTGGACCCTTGGAGACTGTTACACCCTGCTGAGAGGGACTACACCCACCAGTCACGTGTACACAGCTCTAGCGCACGTATTGACTATTTGCTGACGTCGCAATGTTTGTTTGCTGGGGTAGAGGATGCGCAGATTGGACCGGCAGAAATCTCCGACCATGCACTGATCTGGCTCCAGGTGCGCTGGGGTATGACTCCCCCTGGGGCGCGATTGTGGCGGTTTCCCTTGGAGCTTTACCGAGACTCTCAGTTCCGCCAGTTTTTGCAAAGGCGCTGGCGGGAATTCGAAGCGGATCATAGTGGGCATGAATCGGAGCCTGAGCTGGTCTGGGAGACAGCGAAGGTGGTCCTGCGCGGAGATATTATCGGCTTTTTGGCGCGTAAACGTCGACTTATGGCAGAACGTATTATCCGCCTGGAACGCTTAGTCACCTTACAGCGGCGGAGGTGGGCGAGTAATCCGAGTGTGGCTCTCAAGAAGCGGCTATGGGAGTTACAGACAATGTTGAACGATCTTTTACACCAGAGGGCCAAAAAATCGGTTCAGTATTATAGATTTCAGCTTTATTGCTATGGGGACAAACCGGGGAAGTTACTGGCCCGGTGTCTGCGCGGTTCCCGGGGTTCGACGTTGGTGCATGCGTTGAGGGACGGGAACGGGGTCCTTTGCAGGGACAAGCCGGAGATAGCGCGGGTTTTCCGCTCGTTTTTCCAGAAACTGTACACCGCAACCCCAGGCTCGCCGGCGCAAATATCTGATTACTTGGAAGGGTTGGAGTTGCCACAGCTGTCTGACCAGCAGCGGCTGCTCATGGACCAACCGATCTCTGTCCAAGAGATACAAAATGTTATTGCCAAAGCGAGCTGCTATAAATCCCCTGGGGCGGATGGGCTGGGGGCTGAGTTCTACAAGATCCTGGCTGGTTTAGCACCCCCGATACTGGGGGTGGTTTATTCTCGGAGATCCGAACAAGGCGCGTTTCGGTGGGGAAGCAACTTGGCCCATGTGGTCCTGTTGCCGAAGCCAGGAAAGGACCCGCTAAGTGCTGCCTCATATCGGCCTATCTCCCTCCTTAACTTTGACCTTAAAATTTGGCCAAAATTCTCGCGGATCGTTTAGCGTCGGTGTTGGGGCATTTGATCCATGACTCCCAGGTGGGCTTTGTTAGAGGGAGGTACGCTGCCCGTAACCTCCGGAAAATCATAGCTTCCTTAGAGTGGGTACATTACCGCAATCTCTCGTCTCTGTTAATCAGCTTCAATGCAGAGAAAGCCTTCGACAGAGTGGAGTGGAACTATCTATGGGACCTGTTGCCTCGGTACGGGATTGGGAACTCTTTCGGTGCTATGGTTAAAAGTCTCTATCACGACCCGGTCGCGGCCATTTGCTGTAATGGAGTACTCTCCGATACATTTTCATTACAGAGAGGGACAAGGCAGGGCTGCCCTCTATCCCCGTTGCTTTTTGTTCTGTCCCTGGACCCGTTCATTAGACGGGTGGAGGCTTCCCGGGAGATACAGGGGGTGCGGATCCGTACGACCGGTTTTAAACTGTCGGCTTTTGCCGACGACCTGCTTGTGCATCTAGTGCGGCCCTTCGATTCGCTCCCCAGATTAATGAGTGAATTTGAGACCTTCGGTCGAATTGCCGGTTTGAAAATTAACCTAGATAAGTCTGAGGCCTTATATCTCGGGGGCCGTGAGGGGTAACTGGCGAGGACCCTTCCCCCTTAAATGGGCGACTAACCAGTTTAGATATTTGGGTGTCACTTTAACCGGACAGCCTTCCCAACTCTATGAGTGTAACCTGACTAGAATTACTCGGAGCCTACAGGCACAGCTGCAGGCGTGGCGACCGCTTCCCCTGTCTTTGTCTGGCAGAATTGCAGTGGTAAAAATGGTTATTCTGCCTCGGATACTTTACTGGCTACAAACGCTGCCTGTTTGGCTCCTGCGGAAAGACCAGAATCGGATGGAGAGAATTATCGGAGGGTTCCTGTGGGGGGGGTCCCGTGCACGTATTCGGTACTCCCGCCTGGTGGGACATTGGAGGTGTGGGGGGCTGGGACTCCCAGACTTAGGGGCTTACGCGTTGGCCTGCCAAGCTCGGCACTTGGGGGACTGGTTGGGCGGCACAGAGGTCTACACTCCCCGGGGGGTAGAGGAAGCCTACACTGCCCCGGTGTCGGTTCTCTCACTCATACACTTGGACTACCGTCTTCTTCCGGCCCACGTGGCTGGGAGTGTGCTCTTTCTTCCGGTCTGTCGTACCTGGCGACAACTCAACACCTACTGGAAGACGAACTGGAGGGTGTCCAGTTGGTTGCCGATTCAGGGCAATGCATTGTTTACTCCCGGTACTGAGAACGAGCGGTTCCGGGTATGGGCGACGCACGGTCTTCTCAGCCTTGGACATGTGATCGACCCCTCCGGACGTTGTAAGACGTTTCGGTCTCTATGTGCGGACTATGAACTTAGTGCCGGTAACCAATTCGCCTATCTGCAGCTTTCGCATTACATAGCCTCTTTGCCGATCGAGGAGCTGCGGGCAGAACACTCTGCACAGATCATCGAATTTTTTGATTTGGTTGGGGGTTCCCAACTGTCCATCCGACTGTTGAAGGCGCGTTTGGCTCCATATCGACCGGCTCCGGACTATCGCTCTGTGGAAGTGGGGTGGGGGTTGGAGTTGGGTCGGGAAATTAATCCGGGTACACTTTTGAAGGCCTTGCAGCGTATAGGGGAGTTGGCGGTGGGTGCCCGCTGGAGAGAGGTGCAGTATAAATCTCTCACTAGGGTGCATATCTCTCCTCGACGGGCCCTTCGAGCCCATCTCGCTTCGGATGGGAGCTGCCCGCGGTGCTCGGAGCCCTTGGCGCACCTGGTACACATGTGGTGGGGATGCCGCTGTATTCGGCCCTATTGGGCAAGAATTGGGTCTTTTATGGAACGAATCCTGGGACAGTCGATATGCTGGGATAGCTCCCTGGTTCTCCTTGACCAACTGCGCCTCACGCAGCCCAAGGGTAGGTGGGAAAGATTGTTAGTGCGTAGAGCCTGTCTGGTGGGCAAAGGACCTATATTGCACAAATGGAGGGAATGCCGCACGCCCTCTTTTTGGGAGTGGCGGAATGCCTTTCACCAAATGATGCTGATGGAAGCTAGATACGCTCGGGGCAATGTTAAGCGCTGGCCACATTTCCAATTGCTGTGGGACCCTTATCTTCAGAATCTGGGGGCACGGAGTAGGAATGAAGTGCTACAACTGGGCTCTTAAACGCCTGGAGGGGGCGGTGGTGCATTGATGGGGCGAGTGGCCCTGGGATCTCGTGCTGCGGATGCGACCAGGACACTGAGGGGGGTTGGGGGGAGGAGAAGGGGGGGTGGGGGGGAAGGGGAGGGGTTTCTCTATCTATAACTTGAAAAACTGTACGACACACATGTATTTGTCTCATTTCCTGGAGGGGGACAAGAGTTGCCCCCCCCTCCAGATGGTTGGTTGTTATATTGTCGAATTTGTTTACATGGTGTTGCTAAATAAAGTATATAAAAAACCAAAAAAACCAAAAAAAAAAAACCAAACTCTCGTTACCAATAGACTCCCGGAAAGCAAAAAAGAAAACAACCAATAAGACCTTCTCCCACACAGCTCCTGTCCTCTGGAATGCCCTTCCTGATTACCTCAGACAAATAAATGACCTACTAATATTTAGAAAGAACCTCAAAACACACCTATTCAACACACACTTCAGCACGCAGGACCAATCAGATAACTTAGCACTTACACAATAGTAATCTAAGACACATCACCAATACAACACATGACCAATTAAATTAATAAATTGTAAATAGTTCTACTGTTATTTGTTTATTCGTTAATATTATGCACAAATATAATATTATATTGGATACCATGTTAAAACCCTCGGCCCAGTGTGCAGCAGCGGCCAAGAGAGCAAATAGAATGCTAGGTATGATAAGGAAAGGAATGGAAAATAAAACAAAAGATATTATAATGCCTCTATATCGTTCCATGGTGAGACCGCACCTTGAATATTGTGTGCAATTCTGGTCGCCGTATCTTAAAAAGGATATAGTGATTTTAGAAAAGGTTCAGAGAAGAGCCACCAAAATGGTAAAGGGGATGGAAGGATACTCCTATGAAGAAAGGCTAAAAAGGTTAGGGCTCTTTAACCTGGAAAAGAGACGGCTGAGGGGAGATATGATAGAAGTCTATAAATTAATGAACGGAGTGGAACGGGTAAACGTAGATCGATTGTTTACCTTATCAGAATATAGAAAGACTAGGGGACATGCAGTGAAGCTACAGGGGAAGCTATTTAAGACTAATAAAAGAAAATATTTTTTCACTCAACGTGTAATCAAACTCTGGAATTTGTTACCGGAGGATGTAGTAAAGGCTGTTAGTGTAGCTGGGTTTAAAAAAGGTTTGGACAAGTTCCTGGAGGAAAGGTCAATAAACCATTATTAAGAAGGGACCCAGGATATCAATACTTGAACCAATACAAGCATTGTGGAACCTGTGTCCCTTGGGGAAACTGCTAGGTACATATGACCTAGACTGGCCACTGTTGGAAACAGAATACTGGGCTTGATGGACCTTGGTCTGACCCAGTATGGCATATCTTATGTTCTTAAATATATTCTGATGATATGTATGTCATCACCATGTACTGTGGTGGAGAAGCAGGCTCAGAATGCAGAGAAAGAAAAAAAAAGCAGCCTTTTTTTTCTTTTCCCAAAGAAACTGCAGGCACAGGAAGGGTTAACACCCAAACTAAAGACAAAGATTCCCCCCAGAGGAGTGCAGACCTAGGGACACTCCCTGTTCCCATGGAGACAGAGGGAGGAGATGGGAGTGGTTTGGGGGCGGAGTCAAGAGCCATAGGACAGCCCCAAACATTTAGGCAGGGAAGTTGCACTCACAAACAGGAAAAGGCAAAGGCAAAGAAACGTGGAGAGGGAAGGAGAGAGAAAGAGACGGAGTCACAGATACAGACACGAGAGAAACAGGAGACACAGAAGCAGCTTGCACAGAAGCAGTTTGAAAGCAGGAACAGAGAGCTGAGAAGGCCAGTGGAGAGCTCAGGGGAGGATTCCTCGGAAGAAGAGATATTCTCCAGAAGCTCATGGCCTAGCCCTTCCCACTCTAAGGAGCCTACAGGAAGGAAAAGCACTACTAGCAAGGTGAGCCCTTTACAAGCTTTAAAAGAGCTGCTTAACAGGGAAACCTTTTCCTGCCCTTCCCCCACAAGCTCACGTTCTGCAAAGCGTGGCTGGGAGCAAGTCTTGAAGGTTTTACAACCTACAAAAGCTTCTCAGGCGGATCCTAAGGAAAGCAGATATCCGAAGGAGCCTAGCGAGGAAGAGATGGACCTGGTGGACAGTTTTGATGCAAGCAGTGTTTCAGATATGGAGATAGACTGTGCTGTCTGTAGCAAGGAAGAGTAAAAGAACTGAACGGGGTTTTTAATGAGCTGGAGGAAAACCCAGGAGTTCTTGATTACTGAATGTGATATCTGTGCTAGAGGAATAAGAACTGAATAGGGTTTGTTTAGCTGGAGAAAACCCAGAAGCTTTTAACAAGGATATTTTATGAAAAGCCCATAACTTTTAGCTAGGTTTTTAATGGTAGCTTGGCTGATAAAGCTGCTGGATAAGAAAGCCAGGAAGAAGCTAAAAGTTTATATTGCAACTGGAAGAAATACTACTGCATTTGAAAAGTCTCTTGGTGGACCAGGGAATATTGCTGTACCTGCTGTGAAGGTAACAGTGGAGATATAGTGCCTCCTGGGGACCAGAAAGCAGACTGCTGTTGTAAAAAGAGTTTTTATATGTGGAACAAAGGTTTAAACAAAACCAAGCCAAGGACTGTTCAATAGGCTTGTGTTTATATGGAGAAGTATCCTGACTTTATGTTTGTAAGCTTCAGAACTATTCTTGCCAAAGAATTTAATTTGGTTAGGAAATCCTTATTTCTCAAATAAAGAAATATTCCTGCGACCTTTGCACTTGGCTCCAATCCTTTTAAAGGACACAACTACATGCTATTTAGGCTGAATTTATACAAAGGATAATCGGAACCCTCTCGTACCACTAGGCAACTGCCTGGCCACACGGGGGAGCTCTGACAGTACATAGTTAATATATGTTCTATGTAATTGAGCATGTACCTGTTTGTACTACTCACACCTTTGTTCCATGTAAACCGCAATTGATCCATGGAAACTATGGTATAAAATTTTTTGTTAAATAAATTAATTAATTTAATTAAATAAAAATTATGGCAACTTAATACTTCAAGGACTACCCAAAAACACAACCCAACCCCTGCAATTAGCATAAAATACCGCAGCACGACTAATCACTGGATCCAAAAAACAAGACCACATCACTCCAGTCCTAAAATCCCTTTATTGGCTACCCATACAACCCTGAATAAATTACAACTCAATAATGATGACCTTCAAAACCATGAACAACCAGTCCATTGGCTGCTTAAAACAACTAATCCATAAGATGCTGGACACTCAATCAAGGAGGACACATCATCAAAACACTCTACTATGTCCATCAAGAGCAATACTTCACAAATGGCTCTCCAAAGAACGTTCGAACACTTCAGCTTGTCTCTCTGGAACTCACTCCCTCACCAATTAAGATCAATTAAGGACTCTTCTGACTTCTGGAAAAAAATAAAAACACAACTGTTCACTGAATACTTTGGTACAACACTGGACCCACAGACTTTTCATTGGCTTCCAATAAGCTGTAGGATCCTATATAAGGCCCTCCTTATTACCTTCAAGGCCTTCAATAAACTATCTCCTGCAGCCATCTCGGATCTCATCACACACACAGAGAACAACAGGCCTAGAAGAACTTCCGCTGTGGACATGCTAATCATACCGAGCGAATCCATAAAGTCTAACCAATCAACTATAAACAGAGCTTTCGCTAACTTCGCCCCCAGATGCTGGAATAAACTCCCTCCCGGCATTAGAGCAATCAGGGATCTGAGACAGTTTAGAAAAGCCCTCAAGCACCACCTTTTTACCACACACTTCAAAATTCTGGATACACCTTCCCCTCTCCCACCCTTACCTTCACAACCCCATACCTATCCTATATGAATGCATAGAACTGACATATGTACCAACAGGTAGTTTCAAAGATTGTATATAGTTCCCCTGGTTTACCTCCATGTTAATTCCCCTGTTATCTGTAAACGAAGACCAATTTATCTGGCCAATGTGTTTTATTGTTACAATGTAAACCGCACTGATGACAGCGCGGTATATAAGAAATGTTAAATAAATAAATAAATAAATAAAATACCCCTGCCAATTAATTACCCCTTCCACAATACTGCCTGTTACCTAAACTGAGTATCCTATATTAGACTTGTAAATAGTTGTTGTTGAAATGTTACTTAGTTCAACTTTGTGATCTATAAAATTATAATGTCTACTGTTCTATGTAAAACTGTTCTGTTCAATGTAAACCGCCCTGATAACATGGAAAGACAGTATAGAAGAAATGCTAAATAAATAATTAAATGACTGGGGCATTTCCAAGAACCTGGAAGTCGCTACCTGATCTCAGAAACTCCCGGAGGTCTTGTTGTGTCCAGTCCGGCTCCAGGCATAAGCAGGTATCTGAAAAGTCTTGTTTTAGCTGAAAAACATCCAGAGGGTGTAGAGGAGAAAGTACTCCATTTCCAGTACTCATCACAGTTTCAATGATAGCAGCAGTGAGATTTGAACTCTGGCTTCTCTGCTTCTAGCCCACTACTCTAATCATTAGGCTATGTGTAGATGTCCAGGTTCTGAAATCTAATCCGGAAATGTCTATGTAGATGCAGGCCCTCCTCCCCAGAAGTCCATATCGGGCATGTCCACATTTGTGAAATCATGTCTGCACCTGAATGTGCCTGCCGTTTTCCAGACATTCTGGCTTAGACATCCCAAATTGCACTTGGAGCATGTGGACGTCCTTTCTAAAATTCTCCTTGAAGTTCATAACTTTGTATCTTCCATATTAAATTTCATCTGCCATTTTAATGTCCAGTTTCCAAATTTCTTCTTGCAATTTTTCACAATCCTCTTGTGATTTAACATTTTAATAGTTCTGTGTTGTCAGGAGATTGGCCAGTATAACATCAGTTTATAAAAGGGTTCCAGTTTTTAGTTCTTTCAGCACCCCAGGATGTATGGCAACCAATTCAGGTGGCTTGCTACGCTTTAATTTGTCAAATTGAGAACCTAGAAGATTTAATAGGGCAGAGATTTGTTGCAATTCTTCAATTTCATTAGCTTTAAATATCATTTCTGGCATGGATATCGGCTTCTTCAGTAAGACTGAAGTGAAGAATTCATTTAGAGGCCAATTCTAAGTTGTGCATCTCCGGGCTGTCCAGACGTTCAGACATCCGGATGGCCCGGGGATGCACCCAATTCTGCTCCTGTGGGGGCTAGACATCCCCATGGGATCAGAATCACGACATAGTGGCTGTACGTCTGGGACATGCTCCGATTCAGGCATCTGACGTCCAACCAACTACCCAGTTAGCTCAGCCAGACTCCTGAATGGAGCTGCAGTGCCATGGCATCCCATCGCCATGGCACCATAGCTCCATTCAGGAGCTGTGATCCCTGGCCGCAGAAAATAAACTTCTTTCTCTGCAGCCTGAGCCCCGATCTGGCCTTCCCCTGCACCCCCTCACCTCTTTAATTTTGCCTGGCTCTGCGGTCCCCCAACATCCAGGGGGACTTATTCCACCTGCGAGGTGGAATAAGTTCCCCATCTACATGGTCAACCCCGGATGTACATGGCTAACCTCAGAATTGGTCCTGTATGTCTGGGTCATGTTCCCGCCCACTGTTATTTCTTTTTTGTATTATTGTAAAATTCATTAAAAGCTTCTTTTCAAAATCTCTTTGCCTGCCTTATCAACACTTTGCATTTAACTTGCCAGTGCTTATAGTGTTTCCCGTTTTCTTCATTTGGATTCTTTTTCTATTCTTTTAAAGATGTTTTCTTATCAATAAAGAGAGTTTCAAAAAAAAAAGATGTTTTCTTGGCTATAACAGCCTCTCTCACCTCACCTTTAAACCATGCTGGCAGTCATTTGTCCTTTCTTCCACCTTCTTCCACATATCTGTTTTGGCCTTCCTAGTTGGTATTTTTAAACGATGTCCAGGCCTGATGGAAACTCTTATCCTTTGTAAGCTCTCCTTTTGGATTTTTCTTAACTATTTTCCTCATTTTTTCCTAGTCTTCATGTTTAAAATAGATTTTTTGCTGTCCTCCCTCCATTGAAACAAATTTTGATCATGTTATTTTTGGCTTCATGAGATTCATCATCCACAAAAATTCTCACTTTTCAACATTTTTTGATAACAAAACTCCCACCCATAGTGTTCTAATGTAGTAAGTTTAAATATAAGCCACACATCTCCCAGTTCTGTAGATTTTTGAAGGGAGTCTCCCTTTTCATTATTTCAATTCTTTGTCCTTTCAGTTTTGGCCTTTGAGTGTATTTTGGTCAACTTCCCATCATTCCTCTGCATACCATGTATATGATGTCACCAGAGGCCTCAGAGATTGGAACAGGGCAATCATTCCATATATGGGTGTCTGAGGTTGCAATCAAGCAGCTATGCATTCTTCTAGCATTTGCTTCTGGTGAAGTTGAAAAGAGTTTGGCAGGCATGCTAAGACTCTTGTAGATCCTGTTTCTCCGCCTGTCTAATGGGGACTTACATAAAGTTAAAAGAAATCTGCAGAGCTTTAAAAGATCAGGCGGTATGAATTTAGGGCCCGGTATTCAAAGGAACGTTTGTTTAGCAGTAGCCACTAAATGGATAAGTCTCCTATTGTGGATTTTCAGTGGCAAATTTATGGATAGTGCCTCCATGGATCCCTTTAAATACCCTGGCACCATCCAAATAGTGCTGGTGCAGAGTTAGTGTGGAACAAGGGTGTTTCACCCGGCTATACAGAGAATGATAATATTCAACCACTATAAATATAGCTAGGTGGTTTTAGTCTACCAAAAACACTCTCCTAAATTTTAAAGTGCTCAGCTATACAGATAGTTGCTGAATACTGCTGTTATCTGTATACAAGTTGCTGGTGGACACAGGGCCAGCCCAAGAGTTGGCATCCTAGCACACCTTAAGCCTTATGTTCCCCCTGTTTGTCAGAATCAATTGTTCAGCTCCAAATGCCTTGCTTGTTGCCACCCCACAGAAGCTGCCACCCTAGGTGATTGCCTAGTTTGCCTAATGGTTGGGCCGGTTCTGAGTGGACAGCAACGTGTACATATATTCAACGTCACTGACTACATGTATAGTGGTGCTGCATATACATCTTTTTTTTTTTAAACACTGTGGCAGGTATTTAAAAATCCTGCTCACTGCTGCAGCTGAATATTGGGCTGTTAGAATATAAAAAAATTCTATAGGGAGCTCACTTCTAGAAAAAAAAGCATTCTTTTTTTTAAAGAGAAAATACTTGTTAATATTTCCACATTGTTGCATTATGCCTTACTAAAAGTTTCCTTAAGTAAGTGTCTTTCTGTGATTTAGATTAAGGCTTGGTTTCTCCTTTTGGCAGGGAGCAACTTTAGGGATTGTCAAATGAAGTTATGCATCAGCTCTTGAGACCAGATGCTAAGGGAAGTCTCGAAAATGAACAGTTTTTCTATTTCATTAGCTTTATATATAATCTAGAAAGATTTTATTATAAAGGAATGTTTAAAGCGTCTTGTATCCTATGTACTGTCACAGCTTCAATATTGTCTACATTTAGAATATTGTTCTATGTAAATTCCAAAGAATCCTCAATTCCACTTTCTTCATTCCTATTGTGCATAAGTATTTCTTCTAAAATTGCATTTCTTTTATATAGTCATGTTGTGGTCAGCCTTTCCCATTTTACAATGAAGTGAATTTCACAGTTTTTATATTTCTAGTGTTTATTAGAAAGATTGCTCTGGTCTTTGAGAACTGCAAATAGTTTTTAGTTTCTACAATGAATATTGATGTGATATAGTTACATATGTTGCTCTAATAGCCATCTTAACTTGCATATTTATTTTACCCTGAAAACTTGTTCAGAGTAGGACTTCTTCAACAATGTTTTGGGAAATACTGTTTTAACGTGAAGGAATCGAGAAACCCAGAGACAGACTTTATTCAATCCTATGCCCTAAAATTAAACTATGAATTCTGCTGATCACACCGTAGGATGTGTGTTTAAATCATAAAGGAAAACTGAGGGAAATTATTATATTATTAAGAAGAAATATTAAAGACAAAAATTAAATCACACCTCAAAACCCTGACATTTTAAATACAGTAGGTGGGAGGATGTGCATTCTTCAGCATGCATTACGTTTATTAGCATGCCTTTAAAATATTAGGGGCATGTTTAGTAAAGTGCATAAACTACTTAACGTGCTCTGACAGCTACCGTGAATTAAAAATGCTACCACATCCTAAAAATCCTACTGTGCACTAAAGTTAAGTTTCATGTTTAGTGCACAAGTGGAACATGGAGTGGGTGGAGAGTGGGCAGAGATTGTGCCTCACTAGTTAACGTGTGGTATGTTAACACATAACATACGTACATAACATAGTATATGACGCCAGATAAAGACCAGTATGGCCCATCTAGTCTGCCCCATAAGGTGGCTAGAGTAGGTGTACCCGCTGCTCTGGGTACCCCCTCTATTTGTTGAAAGATAAAAGATATACCCTTGCACTACTGCTATTTTATGTAAATAGTTTTTTTCATGCTATCGAACTAATTGAATATTTATTCTATGTATATAGTTCTCCCATGTTATCCAAGTTTATACTCCTGTTATATGTAATACCGAACAGCCTGTTGTTCTGGTCTTTGTGTTCATCTGTAAACCGCGCTGATTATAAATAGTGTGGTATATAAAAAACTGAAATAAATAAATAAATAAATAAAATAAATTTTGATTTTATCCTCTTGCTATAAAGGGATCCACTGTGTCTGTCCCTTGCCATTTTGAATTCCCGTCAATATATTTGCCCCACCACCCCCATCGGGAAGGCATTCCAAGCATCCACCACCCTTTTTCAGTGAAAAAGCATTTCCTGGTGTTGCTTTTAAGTTTACTTCCTTGCAGCTTCGTTTTATGCCCTCTAGTTTTAATCTGGCAGATAGCACGAGACAGTTAATGTACCTAGAGAGCAGGTGTTAAGTGCACATGCGGTAATCAAATTCTAATGCATGATGAGGTACCAGAAACCATTTTTCTTTGACCACCCCGTACATGAATGAGTCAATAAAAGCACAGCAGGCCTTCTCCCAATGCACTTCTGTTACATGGAGTTCTTAGTGGCATAGTCCATGATGGAAGATGAGTTACCTGCGGGTGTAGTTGGCGGAATGAGCCATGCCGTTCTTTCCTGAAGTCTTTACCATGTGCTTCTGGCAATGAGGTGTCAGTTTGCGATTTACAATTTTCCATAATGATAAGCAATAGTGGGGGGCCCCAGAGGTAGAATATGCACATCATTGCTGGCTTAGCTAATGTGAAGGGAACTATTGATATATATATAATGTGTAGTGCTGATCCAACCGAGTGACAGGGAAGTTACCCTATGCAGCCATTAGCACTTTCATTCCCTGTATGTGCAGGTGGTTTGTGATGCTCACAAAAGGTTTGCAAGAGAGAGAACCAACTTTTCAAAGGTGCAGGGAGAGGAGGTCAGCTCTTAGGGGCAGGACCCCAACAATGCATCCATAACTGTGGTCCTTTTGTTCAGATATTAATGCACATGTTATGTGCTTTTGACATGGATGCAACTCCTGTAGCACCACAGGGTCACACTTTGAACCTTGATAGTAGGATGGAGCCCTGGTCCAGGCCAGACTTTCAACAGGGCCCTGAGAAGCTAAGGACATAAAGGCCTTCCAGGCAAGAAGCAGGGAGACTACTTCTGCTCCAGAGGAGCCCTTCTTTAAATCCTACACCTCACAATGGCCAAGTCATAATGAGAAGGAACTGGGATCATGCCTTAGCACTCATGAGGTATCAAGAGATAGAGGGCCACACCCCTTGGATCAAGGATCCATGTACCTTGGTCCATGAGGCCCATTCATGGCCGCTAGGATTCCCAGGACTGGATCTGCCTGAAACCTATACAAAGGGTAACTCATCCAAGGCCAGGGAGGGAGACATAGAATCCCTTTCTAGGCCACATCTGAAGCAGAACAAACAAGCCCACTATCCATGGATCTTTACTGCAGCTGAAATAGCTCCACCTATTGGCATTCAGCTGAATGACCATCACGTATTGCACTAGAAAGCCCTGTCCTCCATACTATGAGGTTGCACAACGGAGAGTGGGGCTCTCACTTCAGAGTTGTGATGCAGAAAGGTAGCCTGCAGATTGTCAAAGCTTGTGATGTGTGCCATAATCAGGGTAAACAGATGATCCTTTGCCCAACAACACCATTTCATGACCTTGGCATCCACTCCAGCCCTGTGAGCCTGCCTGTGAACAAATGCCACTGAGAACACACAGCCCATCTTGTCTACTAGAAGAGGCCTGAACTTCTCCAGGACCAAACTGCTCATGCTAGCCTCCCAGAAGATCATCTTGAAGGCATCCTGAGGGGCCAGATTCCCCAGGTGAACTGGCCCAGGCATTTCACCCCTAGAACTACAGGCTGGGATCTGAGATAAAAGACACTCCATCTGGTGCTCCCAATGGCAGAACCATATTCACCTCCACTGCACCTTGATCTCCCAGTGAAAAATGGACTTGTCGAAGGATGGGAAACATGGAACCCAGAAGGCTAGCAGGTGTCTCTGCAGGGAACACAGATATACCCTGATCCAAGGAACTGGCTCCAAGGTCAATATCAGGACCAGATGGCTTGAGAAGTCCTAGGTCCATGCTGCTTCCTGAGAATTACATGCTCTGAATTGACTGAAGCTTTACTGAGCTCTCCATCATGAGGAATCCTATAGTGTACAAAATCCTGGGAGAGAACGTTCTAAGGACAGGTGATCACTGACCCTAGCCTTCCTGGCCTGTGTCATGACTGATTTTCACCAAGGAGACTGAGAAGATCAACCTGACGTTTGTGTGGGCCTTTCGGACTCTCTACATGTAGAATGGCTCTGCTCCCACCACTACTAGCTCGGTAAGATATGGGGAGCCATGTCTAGGTTAAAGGTAAAGAGGTGGTCGATTCACTAAAGTGTGGCAAAGGCAGGGGCGGCCAAGGGTAATGCCTGGCCATGCGTGGAGACTTATTGCAGGGTCTTATTTGCCTAAAGTAGCATTTCTGCTGAGCCTCATCGGCTTAGATATTTGCATACCGGATTTATTTGGAAAGTGCTATGATCAGGTTAATGATGAGGAGGGAAAAGTGAAAAAATAATCCTAGTAGCTGTGATTTCAAGATCATGGTACTCAGGCAGGATTGGATCATACCAGAGCTGGAAAAGACTAGAAATCAGCAAAAACGAAGCTATTAGCCCACAAAACAAAATTAAATTGAGATGTTCCCTAAAATCTGAGATTTCCTTGAGTTTGAACTGACAAATATTTTAACGTTTCAAACTGTCAGCATCAAGAATACACAACTACAAATCTCAAACACAACATATAGTAAAATAATGGTAGATAAAGATCAGCATAGTCCATCGAGTCTGCCCAGTAAAGGTAGCTAGAGTTGTACCTGCACCTCTGTGCAGGTTATTCCCCTCCCCACCCCCCACACCCAATGTCTTTGGATTGCCCAAATTAGAGGAAGGTAACATATTCCACTACATCCCACTAACACTTTCAACTGACACCACACAAGGAACAAAAAGAAAGCGAGAATTACAACACAGGACCTACCAGCATGGACCTGATCAGGTGTGACATTTTATGTCTGTCTTTGAGCAGTGAGGTCCTCCTTGGCCTCGTACAGAGCAAATCTACCACCATAGCATTAACTTTCACACAACAAGGAGTGTCTAAGGAGAGGCAAACCGAAACCTAAGGATGAGAGATTGATAGTAGCAGTCCAGGACAGTGGATTACATACAGGATAGTTCACAGAGTATTAAAAAAACAAGGTAGTTTAAATAAAAACAGAAACAAAAAGGAAAATAATGAGATACCTTTTTATTGGACTAACCTAATCCATTTCTAGAAGAGCTTTTGAAGATTAAAACCTTCTTCCACGGGTATTTTCCTTTTTTTCTCTCTCTCTCTATTTTTATTTAACTACCATTATAGTGGACTAACATGGCTATTACACTTCTTTTATCTGAAATAAACATGGAAAACTGACATGCATCAGAACATGCACATTACCTTCTAGGTTTCTGATATACAGTGGTTAGGGTTAAACGGTCTGGAGGGGTCACAACAATCCTGCAATATCATATACAACAGGACCATCAACTGTCAAACAATTATTTTCAACAGTAGCTCTGCTAACTAATGAAAAAGTACTATATTAAAAACAAAATGCTTAACAAAACCCAATCTCTAATCACAGAACCTCGCCTATTTCTATTTTCTGAACATGCATCTCATTGATGCAATTGGATATTTGAGATCTGCTTGTTCCATTTGCGCCCAGTGCCAGAAATTCCAAAATGAATCCCAGCCAACCAGCAGCATCTACAGGATTACTACAGCTTTGATCTGGGATGTGGCATCTAGATTACAGAGCTGAGGGCTCAGAACCTGCCCCCTAACTAAAGCATCCTGCACCAGGATACCATTGACCCAAAACACACATAGAACACCCATGTCCTGACCTCCTACATCATAGGTCAGATCCAGAGTGCTCTCAATCTGAGGCTAACCAGACTGAAAGATGCTATTGGCCAACAGTGGGACCCGAGAGCGGCAGGCGTTATAGAGACCCAGCTAATCCTAGGTGGCACCAATGCTTGAGCCGGTCACAGACTCCTTGGATCCCTCTTGGGGCACTGATAAGGTTTCCAACTTTTTGAAAGAGAAAAATCTGCCACGTGCCTCTCCCCTTGAGCCTCCCTTGTCCTGCCCCAGTTCACCCCCCCTCCCTCGACCATCTCTTCAGTAAGCAGGCAAATAAGCCATACATTAGTGAATACACATACAGTATATTTAACTGTGGAAACGGAGCTTTCAGGCAGTATTGAAAGCCTTGGTGTTTGCTGATAAAATGCCATTTTGCCAATGGAAAGTCCACAAAAAAGCACAAATTGTATCAAATAAACTGTATCTCACTGAAAAACAGTTGTTTTGCAGAAAAATGCATGATTTCCCACAATTAATTTTACTATACGCAAATCATTAAGGAGATTTTCATGATTTTTCATTTATTAGCAATGTGTAATTTCTGTGAGTGCTTTCACAAACAGAAAATTATGCTTGCAAAAATCAACAAATAGTTTGCACAATATTGGAATACAGTTGTAGTCAACATTATTGGCACCCTTGCATTTCAGGCATGTTGTTGTTATTTGACTTATATACTGCTTTTCTACCAGTCGAAGTGGTGTATATTCAGGTACTGTATATATATTTTTCCCTTGTTCCTGAAGGGCTCACAATCTATGTTTTTGTACCTGAGGCAATGGAGGGACAAGTGGCTTGCCCAAGGCCACAAGGAGCACTTGTGGGACTAGAAACCCTAGTTCTTCTGGCTCAAGATTGCTGTTCTGTAGTGGGATTTGAACTCCTAGCCCTCTGGCCTGAGGTAACTTGCCCCACCCACTAGGCCATTCCTCCCTCTTACAGTAGCTTGAGAAATAATTGAAAATATTTCAGCTGTATGTCATTGTAATATTTTAATAGTATGTTCAAAGGTATACAACAAAAAAAGAGATGTCTGTGCACCTTAGACTTAGTCATTTCTGAGAAAAAGAAACAAAATATGACCTGAACAGGAATAATGGCACCTTTCACTAATATAGATATATATTTTTTTACTTTTTATTATTTTGAGCATACAATAGCAGTATACAAACAAGGTCAGTCCAAAAAAACAAGGAAACCGCATTAAATATACACAAAACAAAGGAAATACTCAGATATAGTCCACATCAAGAAACCTGACTGGGCATTTGTAAAGAAAAATACTCAAATTTATAGAAAATAAGGCAAAAGCCCACAAATAAGAGGCTAATTACATCTGGACGCCCTAAGCTTCCGCCAATGCTCTCTGTTTCTCCGAAAGAAAACTTTCCAAATGGGTGATATCAGTAAAGGTATAAGACACACCCTCAAAATTAATAATACATTTACACGGGAAACAAAGAAAAAATGTAGCAGCTCCCAAAGATAGAACTTGAGGCTTTAAAGCTAAAAAAAGCCTCCGCCTAAGCTGGGTGCTGCGTGAAACATCAGGAAAAACATTAACAAAGTAACCACAAAACTTGGCAGCCTTATGTTTAAAAAAAGCACGAAGGACACGTTGCTTAACGTCTCTAGACAAAAATGTCACTAACAATGTAGAACGTGAGCTTTTCACTAATATTTGGCTGCACAACCCTTGGCAGTGATGATAGTCTCCAAACATTTCTTGTAGCCATCTATACGTTTTACATTTGTCTGCTGGTAGTTTCTCCCACTCTTCAACTGTGATTTGTTCCAGTTCATGAATGTTTCCAGAATTCCTTTTACCATTGACAGATTTTGGCTCTTTCCAAAGGTTTTCGATTAGATTGAGATCAGGACTCATTGCTGGCCAGTTTAAAATGGTCCATTTGTTCATTTTTAACCATTCTATTGGACTTTTAGATGTATGTTTTGGACCATTGTCCTGCTGGAGGACCCATACCCTTCGACCCAGACCAAGCTTTCTGACACTGGGTAGCACATGGGTAGCCAGCATCGGAGGTGTGTGAGCGGGAGCTCCACCTCTTTCCTTTCAGCCTGCCCATACCAGCTGCCTTTAACGGCTTTAAAACTGTCACTTCCACTGGCGTGCCCGCGCCTTGTGGGCCTCACCAGAGGGCCCTTTGGCGTGGCCCTTAGGCGTAGGACTGTGCGGGGCTGTTTAAAATAATGCTACATTGGTTCTGCTTGCTGTGGAGATCGGAGCGGTGGAGGGGTGATGTCGACAGCGGAGGTTGTGAGTGGGAACTTAAACACCTGGTGGTATGATATCTACCTCTTCGGATGCTATGTGGAGCATTTTTCTTGTCTCCTCTATTCCTTTAACTATCACTGTATCTCTTATTCTGTCCTATCTAATTAATGGCATTCTTTTCATATTTTCTGTAACTTATGTAATATTGTAAACCGCTCTGATGCTTTGGCTTGAGCGGTATATCAAATGTAATAAACATAAACATAAACACATTTCACTCCAGAATACCTTGGTAATCCTCTGACTTCATGATACCTTTAATAAGTTCCAGGCCTCCAGTTAGTGAGGCAGCAAAATTAGCCTCACAATTATGGAACACCCTCCCAGAAGAAATCAGTTCCACTGAAGACATCAAGGACTTCCGCAAAAAGCTTAAAACCTTGCTGTTCACAGAATATTATGGACACATTACGTAGCCCAACAACCACACCGGCCCCAAACCAAAGATTCTTTGTAACATACGAACAACTACAAAAAACCCTGCACAGTTGTAACGAATAGAACCCATGTAAATAAGTAAATATGCAAATATCTTAAACAACTTGTAAAATACCCTAATACAACTTGAATGTATCCTGTTCAAGTTTAGTTTAATGTAAACCGCTTTGATTCCAGGAAAAGGCAATATAAAAAACAAGCTAAATAAATAAATGAACATCCCTGATTGTCCCTCCAGTCTAGTCCCGGAAACTCTGGGTTGTGATCCTCTTCCAGCAGCTTAGAGACTGATCCACGTCATTCTTTGATGACACTGGTATAAGGACACAGGCACCGCCTCCTCACTCCAGTTTAGATCAGTCTCTAAGCAGCTGGAGGGTGTGAGCCGGAGTTCCGGCTCACTGGAGGAACAATTAAGGACATTTGTAGAGAGTTATACCTTTAAATTTTGGCTGCTAAGGACCTTGCTCCCTCTCTGCCTCTCTCTGTAACCGAGAAGGGGCTGAGGAGATAACTGTAGACCTGGGTACAGGTCAGCAGGGTCAGACTTCTAATTTTGGGAAGGAGCCCTCCCCCGGCATTACACAGAAGAGTTTGCCTGTTTTGGCACTTTGGGGGGACCAGGCAGAAAGGAGCCGATTGCCTGTTGCTGTTGGGGGACGGGGCATAAAGCAGCCGCGGTACCTCCGTTCCTTCTGGCTTCTCTGCATCGGGAGTGAGTAATCCCGAGTGCGGGTAGCAGTCAGCAGACCTGCAGTCTTTGAAGGTGGTGAGCGGTAACGGAGGCTCTGAACAGTCAGGTAAACAGGGATTTTTGTTTTTTCGTGGTCCATGCTTGTGCAGAGTTCAGGAGACTCAGCAGGTCCGCGCCGCATGGCGTTTCGGCGGGAAAGAATCAAGTGTGGTTCCGTTCCAGAGCTTCGTTTTCATTTTTTTCTTGTCAGGTTCAAGTCGGGAGTTTTCCTACTTTATTTTCTGCTAGTCAAAAAAAAAAAAAAAAACGGCCCAGGTTAGGAGGGCTGCTTTGGGAATCAGCTGTTGGGAGAGCCCTCCTTTGCAGGGTGTTCTCTTTGGGGGAGAGTCCTTAAGAGCATCAGGATGCCTGCAAAAGTGTTATGTTTACTCTGCGGAGTGAAAAGGTCTGCAGTTTCGGATGCCGGGATCTGTAAAAGCTGTAGCCAGGCATCTCTTGCAGAACACAAACACTTTGGATATGGCAGAGGAGCGGGAGGTGGCTCCCGAGGGAACTCTGTTGCCGGTGGTGGATCTGGCGGAGCCAGTACCGGGGCCGTCCACGATGCCGGATGGGCCGGTTCCTCAGGCGTCTTGGCCAGCAGATTTGGCATCAATTTTCTCCCCAGACTTTATAGCTTTGATTCAAAGGGCGTTTGGAGGTTCACATAGTGAGGGGCCCTCCGTGGCTACGGGTCCCATGGGTGGGAGCTTGGGACAGAAGAGGCCAGGAACGCTGCTGTCGGTAGCTGCTTCGGCAGGTTTGCCGAAGAAAGCGAGAGTGGAAATGGAAAGGCAGGGACAGTCTGAGTTTTCGTAGGATTTGCGCACGGAAGACGGGGAGCAGGATCCGGAGCAGGATCCAGAGTTAGATGAGGAATTGGAAGGAGAGATTGCTGAGCAGGAGGACCAGCCCAGAGTGGTGCGGATTTTTCGGAGAGAAGAGTTGCCCACACTCATTTCTGAGGCACTTAATGTTCCGGTGTCGGGGCTAGTGGAGGAGGCAGCGTTAGAGGATCTGCTCTTACAGGCCTTTAGGAAGACACAAAAAGCCTTTCCTATGCATAGAGTAATAAAGGAAATGATTCAAGGTTAGTGGGACATGCCCGAGGTATCTCTCAAGGGCTCTAGGGTAATGTCTTGTCTATATCCCCTGGTAGAGCAAGATAAGGAGATCTTTAAGTCGCCGAGAGTGGATGCGGCTCTGTCTGCGGTGACTAAGAAGATGACCATTCCGGTGGAAGGGAGTGCGGTTCTCAAGGATGGTCAGGACAGAAAGCTAGATGCTTTGTTACGGCAGGTCTTTTAGGTTAATGCCCTTTCCATTCAAGCTTCTATTTATGGGGCTTGGGTGGCAAGAGCCTGTCTGCACTGGGCTCAGCGAGTCCAGGAGGACCGTACCGAGGACTCGGTGGGTGAAGCGGTTCATTTGGCGTCCGGGGAGGCGTATCTCGCCGATATCCATTATGACCTCATTAGAGGGCTGTCGAACAGTATGGCGTCAGTGGTAGCAGCAAGGAGATACCTTTGGCTGCGCAATTGGGCAGCGGATGCATCTTCTAAGGCCAGGACAAGATAGTTAAGGATCTGGGGGAATCCAAAGGTGGAAGGCTTCCGGAGGATAAGCAGAAACAGGGGAGGTTTCCGTCAGGGGCTAGGATGCCGCAAAGAGATTATTGTCGTTTTCATTCATCCAGGTTTCCCCAGAGTCAGAGAGGACGTTTTCCCTATAGGAACCAGGGGTTTCGAGGTTTCCGAGGAGCGAGCAGAGGTTTTGCTGCCACCTCTTCGGCGGCCAAAAAGCCGCAATGAAGTCAGGGAGGCCCAGGTGGACGTAGCAGCGGGGGGTCGTCTGCAAGAGTTTTACGCTGCTTGGGTCGAAATTATGTCCGATCAATGGGTGTTAGAGGTGATTCGAGAAGGCTATGCATTAGAGTTTCAGAAACCACTAACAGACTCGTTCGTACAGTCCGCTTGCAAGGCGCGTCGCAAACGCGATGCGGTCCGTCAATCGTTGATCAGATTGCTGGATCTCAAAGCGGTAGTACCGGTACCTCGAGACCAATGCAGTTTAGGTCGATACTCCATTTATTTTGTAGTTCCAAAGAAAAAGGGAACTTATCGACCGATTTTGGATTTGAAAAAGGTGAACCGGTGTCTCAGGGTGTCTCATTTTCATATGGAGACGCTGAGATCAGTTATCATGGCAGTCAGGAAAGACGAGTTTCTGACATCCCTCGATTTGTCCAAGGCGTATTTACACATTCCCATTCATACGGAACATCAACAATTCCTTCAGTTCGCAGTGCCGATGGGCCATTTTCAGTTTCGGGCGTTACCTTTTGGGCTGGCAACGGCGCCACGGACCTTTATCAAGGTCATGGTGGTCGTGGCGGCGGACTTAAGGAAGAAAGGTGTTCTGGTGCATCCCTATCTCGATGACTGGTTGATTCGGGCAAAATCGAGAAAGGAAAGCGAGGAAGTGACAGCCAAGGTCGTCAACTGCCTTCAAAGGTTAGGTTGGGTGGTAAATATGGCCAAGAGCAGTCTAGTTCCATCTCAGACTCTCGAATACCTGGGGGCACGGTTTGATACGGCGGCAGGCAGAGTTTTTCTGCCTCCACATCGGGCGGTGGCCTTACGAAACTTAGTTTGAGGGTTCCTCAGCAGGTCGCATCCGACAGCATGGCATTACTTACAGCTCCTGGAAACAATGGTGGCGACGATCGAGTAAGTACCCTGGGCGAGGACGCATATGAGGCCGTTGCAGAGAATATTACTCAGAAGATGGTCTCATCACAATGATCCGCTGTCTCGGCGTCTTGTCTGTCCAGAGGAGACTCAGGAAGCGTTGCGCTGGTGGTTGCTTCCGGAGTCCTTAACAAGGGGTATGCCCTTGGAGACTCCGAACTGGTTACCACTGACTACAGATGCCAGCCTCCTCGGTTGGGGAGCGCATTTTCAGGGCAGGTTCGCGCAGGGTCAGTGGACGGAACAGGAGAGGACCTGGTCGATCAACAGGTTGGAACTGTGGGCAGTAGTATTGGCACTAGTGAAGTTTCAGCCATGTCTAAGGGAAACAGCGATCAGGGTGTTTTCGGACAACGCGACCACGGTGGCCTACATCAACAAGCAAGGAGGCACAAGCAGTGCTGCCCTGGAGGCTGAAGCGGATCAGTTGTTCCAATGGGTGGAGCAAAATCTTCTCGGTCTGTCGGCAGTGCATGTGGCAGTTGTAGACAATGTAGCGGCCGATTTCTTGAGTCAAGTAAAGATAGACCCCGGGGAGTGGACGCTTCATCCAGAGGTGTATGAGATGGTGGTGCGGCGCTGGGGAGCACCGATAATGGATCTCATGGCGACATTCAAGTCAGCGAAAGTCAGTCGATTTTTCAACAGAAGGAGAGAGAGAATGTCAGAAGGGCTGGATGCTCTCATCCAGCATTGGCCGGTGGGGCGGCTGTTGTACGTGTTTCCACCCTGGGTGCTAATAGCACGCGTAGTGCGGCGCATCGAAAGTCACAGAGGATTAGTGATTCTGATCACTCCAGACTGGCTGAGAAGGCCATGGTATGTGGATCTCAGGAGGCTGGTAGTGGGGAAGCCGTGGCAACTACCGGTCAGAAAGGATCTATTGATACAAGGCCCGTTGTGCATGCCTCAGGTAGCTCGGTTCTCACTTATGGCATGGCTCTTGAAAGGGCAAGGTTAAAAGCTAAGGGCTACTTGGAGGTGGTAGTCTCCACCTTGCTGGGGGCGCGTAGAAGGTCTACTTCGCTAGCATATGTTCGAGTATGGCGCATTTTTGAGGCTTGATGTGTGGACAGGAATTGGGAGGCATTACGGGCCTCAGTGCCGCAAATATTAGCGTTCTTGCAGGATGGTTTTCAAAAGGGCTTAGCGGCCTCTTCCCTAAAGGTGCAGGTGGCAGCAGTTTCCTGTTATAGGGGAAAGATCAAGGGCCAAGCGCTAGGCATGCATCCGGATGTTAAGCGATTTTTAAGGGCGGTTGGTCTCTTGAGGCCACCGTGCAGGCAACTAGTTCCTACTTGGGATTTGCAGGTGGTATTGGAAGCGTTAGGAAGGTGGCCTTTTGAGCCTTTGGCTAAGGCAACATTGAAGGATCTTACGCTAAAGGTGGTATTCTTGGTTGCAATTGCATCGGCGAGGAGAATTTCGGAGTTACAGTCTCTATCGTGTAAAGAACCGTTTCTGTCCTTTTTTGAGACAAAGGTGGTCTTGAGGCCGGTGCCGTCCTTTTTGCCGAAGGTGCTGTCGCCGTTTCACGTGAATCAGGTGGTGTCCCTACCAGTGTTCCGTGCGGATTCACAGGACTCGTCTGCGCAACAGTTGCATCTTTTGGACATCCGGAGGGCTTTGAAGAGGTACCTCAGAAGGACGGCGGACTTCAGGAAATCGGATAGACTGTTTGTCTTGTTTGGTGGTCCTCGCAAAGGGGAAGCAGCTTCAAAGGCTTCGATTGCCAGATGGATAAAGGCGGCAATAGCGTCTGCGTACCTGCTGAAGTGTAAGCGGGTTCTGGAAGGTTTAAGAGCGCATTCTACGAGAGCGCAGGCCGCGTCTTGGGCTGAGTACAAATTTGTTCCTCCAGTTGAAATTTGTAAGGCAGCGACGTGGTCGTCATTAAATTCGTTTGTTAAGCATTATCATCTGGATATTCAGGCGAGTAGGGATACCTGTTTTGGATCAGCGGTGCTTCAGGCTGGTATGGCAGGTCCCACCCGGTGAGTTCTTTTACTGCTCTGTTACATCCCCAGAGTTTCCGGGACTAGACTGGAGGGACGATCAGGAAGGTTAAATTAGACTTACCTGCTAATTGTAGTTCCTGGAGGAACTCCAGTCTAGTCCCGGATCCCATCCCGATCCTTTGTGGAAATTGCAGCCTGAAGCAAACAGGGTCACAGGTAAGAGAAGAGAATATACTGTGGTGCTTCGGGTTTGGATGGGGAATGGGAAGTTCGGGAAGCATATGGTGGGCTCACGTTGTTTCCTAGAGAAGAGGCGAGAACCTTCGTAGTTGTGTTCAGTTTTACAGTTATTAATAAGGCATTTGCTTCACAGTTCATAAGTGTATCCTTACTTAATTGTTGCTCTGGTGAGTCTGCTTTGTCAATAGGATACTGGAGTGAGGAGGCAGTGCCTGTGTCCTTATACCAGTGTCATCAAAGAATGACGTGGATCAGTCTCCAAGCTGCTGGAAGAGGATCACAATCCAGAGTTTCCGGGACTAGACTGGAGTTCCTCCAGGAACTACAATTAGCAGGTAAGTCTAATTTAACCTTATGGAACCTCCACCATATTTAACTGAAGGAAGGTTGTTTTTTTCCTTATAAGCTTCATTTCTTCTCCTGTAAATGTATTACTGATCTGCATTACCAAAGAGCTCAAGTTTGGTTTCATCTGTCCACAGAACATTTTCCCAGAAGGATTGTGGTTTCTCAAGGTGGATTCAGGCAAAGATCAGGTGTGATATTTTATGTTTGTCTTTGAACAGTGAGGTCCTTCTTTGTTTAGTGTATGGCGTATGGTGCAGGTTGAAACCACCAGATTGCTCCAAGTCAGCCTTAAGCTCTTTGGATGTTGTACGTGGTGTTTTCCAACAGTTTCACTAACCTTTGAAGACTTCTTGAATTAATTTTCCTCTTCCCACCATGTCCTGGGAAGGTCTTGACAGTTCTTGACAGTTGAGCAGAAAACTTCTTAATAACACTGTAAACTGTAAACACAGAAATCCCAAGGTCTTTGGAGATGGCCTTGTATCCCTTTGAAGTTTGATCTTCGGTGATAATGGCTTTTCTGATGGTCTCAGGCTGTTCTCTTGTTTTCACCATTGTGAAAATGGAATAGGGAGTGAATGTGGCCATTTTAAACATTACAACCATCATTCATTGGTTAATTCAAGTCATGTGAGTACTAACAATTGATCACAGGTGCATCTAATTTTACTGCAGTGGCGATATGGTTCTTCTGTTTAAACCAATTTGAATTTTATTTATTTATTTATTTATTTAATTGGTTTTATATACCATTTTTCGACAAAGGAAAACGGTTTACATAGAACAGAAAATAAATGTCACATGGAAGAGTTGGAACTATGTATAAGTAACTTTGATACAAATTTAAGCAATGTAAGACAAGTGTCTTACATTGCTTAAATTTGTGCCAATAATCATGTCCTGGCAATGTCCCAGTTTTTCTACTATTTCCTATTTCCTTTTTTAATTGGTCTTGTTGTATATGATTCTTTTATGTGTCAGATATGTGTTCATATATAGTCCAAAGCCATTTACACTGGACACTTCTTTTTAGGAGATATTGGACCTTAAGAGGCTGAACTGCAAGGGTGCCAGTAATGTTGAACACTCCTTAACAGACATCGGGGGAATTTCGGTATAAGCTGAAGACCTACCTCTTCTTACACACCTAATGACCCACCTGTCTCACCCACCCCTCCTAAGCATCTTTAGCTCCCACTCCTCTCCTCTTGCTTGTACAAATAATAGCACATCCTCATTGTTTCCACTGACACTGGGAGCGACAAGCTTGATAAAGAAGAATTTCCAAGCACATCTTGACATACTACCCATACTTGTTACATCTTACGAACTCCAGAAGGAAGCTCTCTTTGTCACAATGCAAGTACTACGCTGAGCATTAGCAGTAAAGTTGAGAGACTAAGATCATACTCCACATATCCTTGCCTAGAAGTGAGATTCATGACTGTCATGGTATCCGCAAAATTAACTCATTTGGAGAACATGATCCGAGCCAAATCATTTGCCTTACTGGCATTCAAGTGACTGACCTGGGGCTCAGACAAGGATTCAAGTGTTTCACCACATTACGCATTGCATACAGTATCAGTGTGTGCCCCCTGAGGAAGGCATTGCCCAAGCGCGTTGGGGCTGAAATAAAGCTGGTAACATGACCACACTGTTTGGTGCACCTGCTTCCTTTTGGTCTCTTCCGAGGCAAACCATTTACATATTGTCTGTCTGCCAATCTAGGTCAACCAAGTTTTAGTTGAATTGTTATTGTTTAATTATTACTGTTAACCACGTTCTATGTAAAGTTACATTTGTTAAATTGTTCCATAACTTGTAGATACAGCGGTATAAAGGAGCTGTTTAATAAACTATGCTATTTTCATTTTTGCAGGTAACCACTTTTGCAAAGCATTCACAGTTTAGTATATCAGCCCTTTAGTAAGATTTGTTAATTTCCTATTGGACTACAAGTGAAAGTTAATAAATTTAGTATCAAAACAATAAAAATTCACTTTATTGCTTGGCTCCCCCTCATTTCTTTTCTTCTAAAACTGCTTCCTCAATGAAGATAACATTAGAGCCATAATTTAGCTCTGTTAATCCAGGTCATCCACATTTCCATAGATTAGCAAAAACAATGACCAGTCTTAAGCAACACAGGCAGTTTGAAGCTTGAAATAATTTTTTCAGCTACACTCACTTCATATGTCCTGGAAGCAGTGCCGGCCCACAGACTTGGCCCTGCAGAACTAGGGTTTCAGCAGTTTGTGAAGGTAAGGGGTTTAATTCAGTGACTAGATTGCAAGCTCTGATGAGCAGGGACCTTCTCTTACATGTGTCTGTGTAGTGCTGCGTACGTCTTTTAGTGCTATACAAATGCTTGGTAGTAGTATTGTTGCTGTACCAAGGTTCTTCCTACAGTGTTGGAACCCCCAACAAAGGTATGTGACACAATCATGTTAACTTTGACAGCAGCTGCATAGTTTTATTATTTAAATACCATGTTAATGACCTTATTAACTGGACAGTGGGAATTTGGATTTAGCGCATACCTTTTGACTAGTAATTAAAGGTGAGTTACATTCAGTAATAATATGTATTTTCCTGTCCCCAGAGGACTTACACTTTAAGGGGCATGTTTACTAAAAGGCGCTCCATTAGCACATTATCAGGCAACAAAACTAGTGCGGAGGCGAATTTCAGGAGACATGTGTGCCTGTCCCCTTGCTGCTGGTGTGTTGCTAACGCGCTGTACTGCAGAAACTGGCATGTGGGTGCACTTACCACCACCTCAATGGGTGGCTTTAAGTGCATCCATACTCATGGCAACAAGTGTGGCTAGCACATACCCATAGCTGCCATGCTAACCACGATGCACCGTCATGCACCCTGCTGAGCCTGATATTCAGTCCTACAGACTGCCTTTGTACAGTCCAGATACTGCCTGGGTGGTCCCGGCACCTATCTGGTCTGCCACGATTTTTCCAGATAGGACAGCTTAATGGCTGTCCTAGCTTTGTGATTTTCCTATATGGTTAATGGTTGAATATCTCCACTGATTGGATAGCAACAGCGGTCGGCAGCTAAACCGGGGCTATTCAGTGCCGGTGGATATCTAGAATCTAGTACTCAGTATACATTTTCATTTTTGCCTGTGACGGCCAGGTGCTTTACAAGTGATGACTGCAGTGGGATGAATATCGGGCCATAAAGTCTTAAGGTGGGTTAATAGGTGGAGTTTCGATGAGTACATGGATCACTTTGTATAGAGCAGCATGAAACTGAATTTTACAAAACAGCGGAAAAGGTGGGTAGGGGTACTCGGCTTATTGAAGTGGCTGAGCTCACCATGCCCACTCTCTGCCTCTAAGCTGCCCATTCACAACCCTAGCGTGGGTTGCACCGTTAACGAGGGACTCATCCCGCGCTGCCTTGGCCCCACGCTAGATGGCAATGCGTGTCCCAGCATGTGCCAAACCATGCGCTGCCAGCTAGAGCCAGTTAGCAAAAGACCCTGTATTTGTTAGAGGCTGTTGAAGACTCATGAAAAGAGTTGTGGCTTGCTGGGTGCTCTTCACGAAAGAATTTTGAATGCAATGGCATGTATTCTTCATCAGTTACTGAGGAAATAGAAATGCTTGCCAATTTTGCAAGGCCAATGTAGGAAGCAAAGCTTAAAATTTCCACACACTTTATATCCCCAGGGATGATACCACTCAGGGCCAGTATAACACATGCAGGAACACAGGGCAGAAAATTATTAGGGGAACCCAGAGCCCACCAGCAGGCTCTATCTTTTCAGGGGGTTTGGAGCTAAGGGGGCAGGTCGTTGCCCTGTTTGCAAACTCCTAATACCGGCCCTGACGTCACTTAGGAATGTTGCAGAATTGAGGCCTGCATAGTTGTTTACATTTTTGTGGGGCAGAGGGAAAATTCCCTGTGCATACCAGAATGGCAGGTCCTCTTTTCAGACTTTTCATTTTGGGACATTGTTATTTTGGTGCAAAAAACTATGCAGTATTTATTTTCCAAAAGAAATCTAACAATGTAGTCCGAGTAACAAATCTCCTAAGTGTCGTTCTTTTTGAAGGTGAAGTCTGTGGTTGGACGAGTGCTGCTGCATTCTCAGTAGGAGTCCACTCCTAGAACACAAATATTTGCTAAAGGTTAACAATGCCTCAGCTATGTAAGGAGAGGACTACTCATGCAATCGTTTGATGAGAAGACAGTTTTCTGTGGCCATGTTCTGAAACATGTGAATGTGTTCTCTGCTCCCTATAGGAGTTTCCTGTGTAGTCCATAAACATCCTCAAACATTACCTCATTTGAAAATACAGCTTTTTAAATTGACCTGTGAACTTTTATTTACCAAATATAATATGCAAAAGTTGGTCAGTTTTAATAAATGTACATTTAAAATTTCCTTCCACCTCCCACATGAGCTGTCCAGAGAAAAGGATCCTGGAGCTGCCAGACTGAGCTTTAGGGCTGGCAGGGAGCCTAGGCGTTGCCAAACCTGTATGAGCGAGGGTGTTCCTCCCACAGAAATCTGACAGCCAGGGAGAGAGGATCCCTTTTAGAGTGCCACTGAAGTGCCCTTTTGGAGCATCAGAACCCCTGAACCAGTGGCACATAAAGCGGCTGCATGACCCTAAGGCCAACCATGATCTACTGGGTTAAGAGAATTGAGTTGCGTTTCGTAATCCAGGTCCCACTAGTCAGATCTTCAAATCATTAAAAATATCATCACTGTTATTACTAACTGCCACCAAGTTGGCAAGTTCAGTCAAAAGCCAAGAACTGAATGAGCATTATTTACTAAAATACCTCTGGAACATGGATAAGATGCATGTATGAACCAGCAGCAGATATTAATGTATTATTGCACTTGTTCTGTGGATAAATGAAGACTTTCCGTGCAATGAAGCTCTTTCCATGAACACAAAACTCAATAGAAATAAAAAAAAATAGGTTTGGTTATTTCTGATATTAGAAATCATATTTAAGTTTCAATTTTGCTTATACTGGGTCATTCTTTTCCCTTTTGTTTTTAAATTTCTACCAATTATCTCATTGTATTAAAAAAGAAAAGTATGATTTTGCAGCATTTGTCGAGCTTGGAAGTCTGTTTTTTTGTTAAAATCCAGAACAGTGATACCACAGAGATGAACTCACCACTCATGTCTGAGTAAGGAGGTGCCTTTCACTTCGGACCGAGAACACCTGCTATATTCTAAGAATGTTGGCGCTGAAGTTGCAGAACCATATCTAGGATGTGTACAGAGGAGTTCCGCTCACAGCCCAGTTCAATCTTATCCTATGTGAGTGTAAATATTTACTAAACGAAGGAAGATTGTACTTATTAGAATACACAGCATGACAAAACTTCATTAGGCTATGCCTCTCTACCATTATTCTGATGACTACCACATCAGTCTTTTGCCCTCCATGACCAATTTCCCCTGAACACGATATTAATTTGAATATTACCTTAAAAGAAAAAAGATTTCCTGAGTGCGTAACCCTTCTAGATCAGAGAGTGTAGCTAGTTTCGGTTTCCACAGTTAGCTAGAAGAGGCGGCGGACCTTGCTTTTGTCTTTTCTCTCAACAGAATTGTGTTTATTCTTACAACTTGTTGCTTGTGTTTTAATTTGACCGAAGAACACATGATACCAAGATTAATTGGTGCAGAATGAAATGAAAGTAGTTAAGAAAAAAAGCATAATAAAGTCGAGAGCAGAAAAACAAAGTAGTTTAAACTTCTCTGAAAGCTGAAATGGACAGCCAGTGAGATAAGGCTAAAAGTGCAGAAGCAGATGAGTATTTTAATTGCACCTTCTTAACAGGTAATGCCAAAAATTAGAGATGTTCATTCATTAGGTTCATTAGTGCGCCTTAAAAACTCTAGTGTGCACTACATTGATTTAATGCACGTTAACCTACAAATTAACATCCATTAAATCTATTAGCACACACTAAAAAGCTTTAATGCACATTAAGAATTTTTTGGAATATGAGAAAAAAAAAAGCACAAATGTATACATCATATCCTTAAGCAATAAAATCTGTTTCACTGCAGATTACTGTATAAACCAAAGGGCAACATTGGCGCTGGCTATCATGAGCATGAGACTGCATTGAGGAGGAACCTGTATCAATCGCTCTTATTTTTTATTTATTTAACAAATTTTCTATACCACTTTATCTACTAGTCAAAGCGGTGTACATTCAACATAATTGGGGAACATTTACATATAACAGGAACCAACCAAACAAAATTAAATTAGATAAATCCTGGGAAACATTTCAACAGTGCAATTATGAGAAATAGGGGTTAACATTATTTACTATAAGCACACTTAAGCATGAGGGAGTATAGTTTAATTTTATACATTCGGTGGTGCATGATTAAGAGGTAGTGTCATGGTATGTAAGTTAGGGTGATGTCGTGTTATCATGCAGATGGGGCTGATATGGGTGGTCCCTGTGAAGTCTCTCCCACTGTAGAAGCTGTGAATGCTGCCTCTGTGCTATCCCGGGCACCAGCTGATTCAATCCAAGGATGAAATCAATGAGCAGGCAGAGCATGGCAGAACATAGCACTGTCACTATAGCATCAAGCTGTCCTTTGTTAAAAGCCAAGTTCATTTAAAAGCAGTTCATGCAGGCAAAAAACTGGGCATATGACGAAGCAAGAAGGTGAACTATTTCTCCTATGGGCAGCTGGCAGAAAAATCTGGCACTGGATTTAACCAGATACATTGCTGATTTTCTGCTCACCGTTCTATACGGTTATGCGCATATGACTTTCCCCCAAAGGGTTTTTTTTTTTTTTATAGATAGGATGCCAATGTGGAATCTGAAGATGTAGGGGGCCTAGTATGGGATCAGGCAGGTTATCCTGATGAGATGAGGCCTGTAATCCTCAGGCAGCTCAGAGAGAACAGCAGCAGATTAGATGAGGCCTGTAATCAAAAGACACTACTAGCCAGGGATGGAATCCAGGCTCAGTCACCGGTTCAGGCCTTCCAGCGGCTGAAGGCAGAATTCAGAATCTAGGCCTTCTGTTCCTGTTCGAGCCTTAGCTGCTTCACACTTGGAGAAGAAGAGCTGTACCATGTTGCCGCCAAGGCTTCATTAAGGGAAAGGTAATGACAGTCTTCTTCCTGCCTTGAATCTTTAAAAATAAAACTCATACAGTGCATGCTTGCTCCCGTGGCTGTATTTCGGCTATTGGGCTGCTGGAGATGAAAATTGAGCTGTGGAGATGGCAGCATAGCACCTGGGAAACTCTTTAATACCACTCTCAGCGGCAGGGTGGCTCAAGGTAATCTGCTGCCTGAGGTGAGGGATGAAAGGGCACCCCTCTTCCCCCCCAGTGTGTGTGTGTGGCGAGTGGGGGGGGGGGGGGCCTTTCTCAAAACTCCAGTCAGGGACTGAACCAAACTAAAAAGCCGATTAGATAATATGGAGGAAATGCAAGATGTTTGCACACCAAGGAACTAAAAGAAAGAGTGAGAACCACAGCACAGTTTATAAAACTAAATTATAAAATTCATTTTTATTTTGTTGTTATAAACTGTGTTATGGTTCTTTTTTCGTTTTGAACATATATTTTGAATCCACGGAACCCCTCCCTCGACAGTGGGTGCACGGCAGAAGTAGGACATTCATTCACAGAACTCAATATCTTAAAAAAAAGATCTGATTCTGATCATCTCACTAACAAACATTCTCCAGTACCAGGCATATTGTGAACTAACACAAAACCCTACGACAAAGTCACTGAGATTGGAAGATCGCCAATGTAACACCAATTTTTAAAAAGGGTTCCAGGGGTGATCTGGGAAACTACAGACCGGTGAGCCTGACGTCAGTACCGGGAAAAATGGTAGAAACCATCATAAAGAATAAAATTACTCAGCATGTAGATTGTCATGGCCTAATGTGAGACAGCCAACATGGCTTTAGACAAGGAAGATCTTGTCTTACTAATCTGTTGTTTTTTTGAAGGTGTGAATAAACAGGTGGACAAAGGTGAGTCAGTTGATATAGTGTATCTGGACTTTCAGAAAGCCTTTGACAAGGTCCCTCATCAGAGACCTTTGGCAAAACTAAAGAGTCATGGGAGAGGAGGCAGTGTACTACTGTGGATCAGGAACTGGTTAAAAGATAGAAAGCAGAGGGTAGGGCTAAATGGCCAATTTTCCCAATGGAGAAAGGTGAATAGTGGTGTACCCCAGGGATCTGTGCTGGGTCCGCTGCTTTTTGACATATTCATAAATGACCTGGAAAGTGGAATAACGAGTGAGGTTATCAAATTTGCAGATGACACAAAACTATTTAAAGTTGTTAAAACCCAAGAGGATTGTGGAAAATTGCAAGAGGATCTTGATAAATTGGAAGACTGGGCATCAAAATGGCAGATGAAATTTAATGTGGACAAGTGCAAAGTTATGCACCTAGGGAAGAACAACCCAAACTATGGTTACACGATGCAAGGTTCCACATTAGGAACCACCACCCAGGAAAAAGATTTAGGCGTCATTGTGGATACCATGTTAAAACCCTCGGCCCAGTGTGCAGTGTCGGCCAAGAGAGCAAATAGAATGCTAGGTATCATAAGGAAAGGAATGGAAAATAAAACAGAAGATATTATAATGCCTCCATATCGTTCCATGGTGAGACTGCACCTTGAATATTGTGTGCAATTCTGGTCGCCATATCTTAAAAAGGCTTTAGCGTTATTAGAAAAGGTTCAGAGAAGAGCCACCAAAATGGTAAAGGGGATGGAAGTATACTCCTATGAAGAAAGGCTAGAAAGGTTAGGGCTCTTTAACCTGGAAAAGAGACAGCTGAGGGGAGATATGATAGAAGTCTATAAATTAATGAATGGAGTGGAACGGGTAAATGTAGATTGATTGTTCACATTATCAGAATATAGAAAGACTACGGGACATGCAATGAAGCTACAGGGTAAACTATTTAAGACTAATAAAAGAAAATATTTTTTCACTCAACGTGTAATCAAACTCTGGAATTGGTTACTGGAGGATATAGTAAAGGCTGTTAGTGTAGCTGGTTTAAAAAAGGTTTGGACAAGTTCCTGGAGGAAAGGTCCATAAACCATTATTAAGAAGGGACCCAGGATATCAATGCTTGACCCAGTACAAGCATTGTGGAACCTGTGTCTTTTGGGGAAACTGCTAGGTACGTATGACCTAGATTGGCCACTGTTGGAAACAGGATAGAGCTTGATTGACCTTGGTCTGACCCAGTATGGCATATCTTATGTTCTTATGAGGATCTATAGAGCAAATCTACCATATCAGCACCAACTTCCAAAACTCACATAAGGATCCCATCCAAAAAAAGTATCACTGTAAATACTGCAGTGGGCCCTGGAACATCCAACACCTATTTTGAAAAGCTGAACAATTCACATTACTACAGTACAGATCCCTACATACAAACTCCATGTTAAGAGAACACCTGGTCTTGGTCACACACTCAGAATACAGACTCTCACCAAGTACAGAATTAGGGACCATAACCTAAAAATTAACATATATAGATAACATTTAAACTGAAACGCCATAAAGTCAGATTCTGCATACAATGCAATACCAGAGAAATAGAAAGAGATGCATTTCCATGTACTGTATAAAATATAAAGATAGCACCAAGTGCGATCATTAAATTGAAAATAAAATTTTCTTCTACCTTTGTTGTTTGACCATTTTATTTTCTGATCATGCTGGTCCTAATCTGAGGTTTCTGCTTTCCTCCACCTCCCAGTACCCCCCCCCCCACACACACCTATTTCCCCCCAGGGGCAGCATGAGGATGATGCAGGGCCATATGCAGAGATTCATTGCAGCATTATTTGAATAAATTTAGTATACTTTGTTTAAAATGTACATGCCACCAGTCTAAAATCCTAGGTGGCTTCCAAACATATACAGGTAATTTAGTAAAGGAGATGCTAGAATAAAAACACACCGCCCCTCCCCCCCAATCAAACCATTATAAATATCTGCACATCAAATTAATTTTGCTATGACCAGATTATTGATGAGGAGGGAAGCTATAAAATGAGAAACTAATCCTGGTAGCCATGAATTCAAATGCTGGATCGGATTGTGCTAGAGCTGGAAAAGTCCAGAACTCAGCATCGGTGAAGCTATCAGGCTACTAAACAAAATTAAACTGAGATGTTCATTTGAAATTTCCTTGAATCTGAACTAACCAAATATTTTAAATTTCAGTGGCAGCATAAAGAATGCAAAACTGCAAATCTCACAAACAATACATATTCCAGTACCCCTCTTACCCGCCAACCAACAGCCTACAGTTGACCTCAGAAAGAACCTAGAGTGCAGGACTCATAGAGCAAATATATTATCCATAACAGCACTAACTTCCAAAACTGATACAACATGGAGTGTACCCAGAAAAGGGCAGCACCATAAATATTGCAGTGGGCCATCGAACATCCATATTCCTATTCAGAAAACTGAACAAGCCACATTATTATAGCTCCCTACATAGAAACTCCATGCTAACAGAACACAGCCTCGGTCATACATATGCAGAACAGAGACAGATATTCACTAAGTAAGGAATATATCAGTACAAACTAAAAACAGACATATGTAATAAAAAAATGTTATTACCCATTACTATTAGGTTTACAGGATTTCTTTCCCAAAATTATATTTTAGTGCAGAGTGAGGCTAGAGAGAGAATTCTCACACACAGGCATCTGTGTTGTCAGCAGCAATTCATTTGTCAGTAGCTGTTGATAGCTACTGTTGTCAGTAGCTATCACACAATCCTATACTGTTGTCAGTAGCTTTCACTCAATTAGGATTAATACAGTTTCTAGTAGCTCTCCCTCAACGTCTGCATAACACCACTTCTCAGTAATTATTTTTTCTCATATTATCCTACCCTGGTAGATAACTGCTTAGCTCTACTAACAGCAGCTCTTTTAAAATGTCACGTACAAACATCATGCTAATGAGACTATCTTACACCTGCATAGTTTTAGCAATACTAATCACTGACCTAACACTAAGCTTAAACAGCAAAAATCATAAGACAATTCCTATAATTCACACACATACTCGTAACGACTACCATATTGGACACACATATTCAAACAACCATCCTAGAATAAACCTCCATAGACTAATTCACATAAAACAAACAAACTCACATCAAACAACCAAGGGAACATGCACCAATAACTCAACATCCCTTTCATGCATCCTTATTAACACACGTTCGATGAAAAACAAGCTTCCCATATTTAATGACTTAATATCTGATCTAAAACCAGACATATTATGTGTCACTGAAACCTGGCTCTCTGATACCGATACAGTCTACCTAAATCAACTTAATAATGAAAACTATGACACATTCTACAAACATAGAACTAATAGAAAAGGCGGAGGAGTATTAATGATGACGAAAAAGGTATTAAGTGTCAAATCAATCCAATCAAACATCTCTAACAACATAGACACATTATTAATAAAAATTGGCCTCATGAAACTCTGCCTAGTATATAGACCCCCAGACCAAAAACCAGACTGCCTCAACTCATTTATTGAACTCCTCAGCTCATCTACTGAACAACACCCTATAATTATGCTAGGTGACTTTAACCTTCCCTCACTACCAACAATGGATTCTAAACTATTCTTTGATACTATATCAGATATGGACTATCATCAAATAATAAACACATCTACACACATCAAAGGTGGAACTCTCGATCTTCTTCCAAATTCACTCTTCAAACTAATCAATCCAAATTCCATAGAATGTACACAGATACCCTGGTCTGATCACTATATAATCAAATTAAATCTTACATATCCCATCACTAGCACTAACAACCAAACTAGAAGTGGCCCAACTACAAGATTTAAAAAGTTTAACAATTCAGAATTCATTGGCTTAACAATCCCCCACCTCTTATCACCTGCAACGAATTTGGATGATACTGTCAAAAACTGGCATGAAACCATCAACAATGCAGCCAAAATTAATCAAACAAACAAAAAGAGCACCTACTCTAAGACTAATACCAATCCATGGTTCAACACTACTCTAAAACAAATGAAAAGGAACCTTAGAAAACTAGAACTCAACTGGCGCAAATCTAAATTGATGATACACAAGGAAATATACAATAACCACCTTACTAAATACAAAGAAACCCTGGAAAGCACAAAGAAAAAATAATATGCTGAAATACTATCAAAATCATATAACAGACCAAGAGAGTTATTCTCCATTGTCAGAAATCTAACCAACCCTCAAACTTCTGGCAATGAAATTACGGACATCTCAGTACAAACCTTAGCCAACCATTATCAAAACAAAGCAAAAATGCCATCAATGTCTATAGACACTATTAACATATCACACCAGCCTTCAGACGAATGGTCAGAGTTTCATCCTATAACTAAAGAGACACTAAAAAATATCATCTCCAGTCTTAACACCACAACTTCTTATCTAGATCCATGTCCAGTAACATGGATAAAAAACACACTTCCAATTTTATTACCCTACATTCTCCCAATAGTTAACCTCTCACTAACTCAAGGTTACCTCCCACCATCACTCAAACACGCACAAATACGCCCAATCCTTAAGAACAAGATCCTCCGCCCAGTGTGCAGCGGCGGCCAAGAAAGCAAATAGAATGCTAGGTATCATAAGGAAAGGGATGGAGAATAAAACAAAGGATATTATAATGCCTCTGTATCGCTCCATGGTACGACCGCACCTTGAATATTGTGTGCAATTCTGGTCACCGTATCTTAAAAAGGACATAGAGTTATTAGAAAAAGTACAGAGAAGAGCCACCAAATTGGTGAAGGGGATGGAAGGGCTACTCCTATGAAGAGAGGCTAAAAAGGTTAGGGCTCTTTAACCTAGAAAAGAGGCGGCTGAGGGGAGATATGATAGAGGTGTATAAATTAATGAATGGAGTGGAACGGATAAACGTGGATAAATTGTTTACGCTATCAGAATATAGAAGGACTAGGGGGCATGTAATGAAGCTACAGGGTAAACTATTTAAGACAAATAGGAGAAAATATTTCTTCTCTCAACGTGTAATCAAACTCTGGAATCTGTTACCGGAGGATGTGGTAAGGGCTGTTAGTATAGCTGGGTTTAAAAGAGGTTTGGACAAGTTCCTGGAGGAAAGGTCCATAAACCACTATTAAAAAGGGACCCAGGATATCAATGCTTGGCCTAGTACAAGCACTGCAGAACCTGTGTCTTTTGGGGAAACTGCTAGGTACGTATGACCTAGATTGGCCACTGTTGGAAACAGGATACTGGGCTTGATGGACCTCGGTCTGACCCAGTATGGCATTTCTTATGTTCTTATGTTCTTAACAGCAAACTTGATAAAACCTCGCCTGTATCATATAGACCCATCTCTAGCATACCATTCTTGGCTAAAATAATTGAAAAAGTGGTTCAATTACAGACACAGGATTTTCTAGACTCATCTTACCCACTTGATGAGCAACAATATGGCTTTTGGCCCCGCCACGGAGTTGAAACACTCCTTACAGTTTTAATTGATGCGCTACTAAGAGGGATTGACAATCATAAACAGGCCTTCATTCTACTTTTCATTGATATATCAGCTGCGTTTGATAGCGTACACCACACAATAATGCTCAACAACTTAAGACAAATAGGCTTAAACTCCACAGTACATAAATGGTTCTCGTCCTACATAAATAATAGAACGCAAAATGTAAGAATTGGGAATCAAACTTCAACTATATATAAACAAGAAATTGGATTACCACAAGGCTCAGCGTTATCAGCCCTACTTTTCAATATTTACATAAAACCAGTCTGCAACATTTTCAAAAAAATTCGGAGTACAATATCACCTATACGCAGATGATATTATGATGTACATTCCATTCACGATACCCAATCTACCGCTTCAACTCCTATCGGACTGCTATAATGAAATCACAACTTGGCTAAAAGCACAAAACCTCCACATAAATCATGCTAAAACTGAAGTTCTAATCGTGACTAAGAACAAATCCTATATCCCCCCAACACACATAAGACTTCAAAACCAAGAAATCAAAATAAAAAATGAAATAAGATATCTAGGCGTTATACTAGACACACACCTTACGATGGAAACCCACATTAGCAATACCATAAAGAAAATTTATTTCAAACTCAAAACCCTCAAACAACTACGTCCTCTAGTATTCTCACACGACTTTATCAATATAATCCAGGCCACTATAACTCCTCATTTTGATTTTGCCAATCTAATACTAATAGGCATATCAAAACAAAACATCATACGAATGCAATTAGCACAAAACGCAGCTGCTAGAATTATATTGAAAGTTAACTCACTCCAACACATAACACCAATACTAGCTTCCCTCCATTGGCTACCAATTCAAAGCAGGATAATTTACAAAACAATAATAACTTCATTCAAAGCCTTATATGATATGGCTCCAACTACGCTATGTAACTTAATACACAAAGAACCATCTAAGACTACACACAGAAAAGGACAATTAAACAAACTAAAGATTCCGAAAGATTACACAAGAGCTCATAAATCAACAAACAACAGAGCCTTTTCTCACATAGCCCCAACTATCTGGAATTCCCTCCCAGAGGAGTTACGAACACTATCTGAGATCATGGAACTCCGCAAAAAATTGAAAACTTATCTATTCACCAAACACTATAACAACATAGATAATCCGTCACCCACTTTAGATAAAGGCTAAACTGGTATCTGACTGCTTCAAATAAAAACCCTTCAACTCACACAGATAGCACACTTAGTTAAACTCTTTTGATGATCCCACATCTTATCTCCTTTCACTTCCATATATATATATATATATATATATATTTGTATATAGTTTATTCTGTTCTGTATTGTCTCACATTGTTTAGACAATATATTCTGTCTAGTTAATTACTTCATTCCTCAATACATATACTGTTTTGTTAATCATTATACTTATAATATGATGTTCCTTGTAAAATATATTCTGTTAATCATTATACTTATAATATAACGTTCCTTGTAAAACAAACTTGTTTTGTTAATTGTTGTTCACTGTAAACCGCAACTAAACTCCAGAAGATGCGGTATATAAATGTGTATAAATAAAATAAAATAAATAAATAAATTAACATAATGATTCAGCACAAGTACAGTGAGTGCAACTAATGCCACCTCAGTGGGTGGCTTTACTTGCACCGGCAGCTGTTTTTCCATGCTGAAATGCAGTAACTGCAGGGGGCTATAACTGCCTCCCTGCAGTTAGCCTATGACCCTGCATAGTCAAACTCTGGAATTAGTTACCAGAGGATGTAGTAAAAGCTGTTAGTGTAGCTGGGTTTTAAAAAGGTTTGGGCAAGTTCCTGGAGACAAGGTCCATAAACTATTATTTATTTTATTTATTTATTTATTACAGTTTCTTATATACCGCGCTATTTAGAATCAGCGCGGTTTACATCATAACAACAACGACCATAACGACAAACTGTCAGGTTTTACATTGAACAGGAGTACAAACTTGGATAACTGGGTTAACTATATACATAATCTATCTACACTGCAGTGTGAGGGCATTTCTAGATTGGGTCATTTCTTGGAGGGGATATCTAGTTCAGTTGCTGTCTGGGAAGTATTGGCAGAAAAGGTATGTTATTAAAGAGGGCATGGGAAATCCACTGCTTATCCCGGGACGATCATTGTGAAATCGATGTGCCTTTTTCGGAACCTGCCAGGTACTTGTGACCTGGATTGGCCACTGTTGGAAACAGGATACTGGGCTTGATGGACTTTAGTCTGACCCAATATGGCATTTCTTTTTTTCTTATGTTCATATGTAATTAGTTCCCCTGTTTACCTCCATTTTATCTCCCTGTTATCTGTAAACGAAGGCCAGTCATCTGACCTATGTGTTTTATTGTTACACTGTGAACCGCACTGATGATAAATAGCGCGGTATATAAGAAATATTAAATAAATAAATAAATAAATGTTACCAGGGCAGAGCTTAGGAAACATGCTGCTAAATATGCCAAACAAGATGGTCTCAATAGCGCCCATGCAGCATCTCCCACTTCCACAAAAACAAGAGCCACTTTGTGCCCCAACACAGCACTTTCCACCCTCTGAAAAACAAGAGGGACTTTGTGACCCCAACACAATACCTCCCACTCCAACATAAAAAGCAAGAGCTTGGCAACCCCAATATAACTCCTGAAACTGTGCACTGGACTAACATGGGGTTAACGTAAATATATATTCCATAAAAAACAAAGGAAATGCAAATGCAAGATGCTCGTACACCAAGGAAATAAAGAAAAAGTGAGAACCACAGCACAGTTTATAACTCTTTGTTCTGTTATAAACTGCATTATGGTTCTCCATTTTCTTTTTGAATATATATTCAGCATCCACAGAAACCTCTCCCTCGGCAATGGGTGCAGAGCAGAAGTAGGACATTCACCCACAGAACTCAATATATTAAAAAATATATATATATGATTCTGTTCATCTCACTAACATAAACATTCTCCTGTACCAGGCATATTGGGAACTAATATAAAACCCTACAAAAGTCACCGTAGAGCTACAAAGCCAAATCTACCATACCATACATACCAGCATAAACTTCCAAAACTCATACAAGGTGCCTGCCCAGAAAAAAGCAGCACTATAAATAATGCAGCGGGCCCTAGAACATCTAACACCTATTTGAAAAGCTGAACAAGGGAAATTACTGCAGTACAGATCCCTGCGTACAAACTCCAAGTTAATAGAACACGAGGCCTCAGTCACACACTCAAAAGCAGACTGTCTCCAAGTAATAGAATAAGTGATCACAACCTCAAGCAAAAATAAAAATATGTAGACAAAAATTAAGCCAAAACCCCAAGAAGCCAGACTCCACATGCAGTGCAACATCAGATAAATAAGAGATGCAGTTCCCCATGCTTTCTAAAATATAAAGATGGTGCAAGTCCAGTCACTAAATTGAAAATAAAATTATTTTTTCTACCTTTGTTGTCTGACTATTTTATTCTCGGATCATGCTGGGTCCCATTCTGAGGGTTCTGCTTTCCTGTCTTCTCTTAGACAACAGACCATAGAAAGAGTGCTATCTGCCATTTCTTGTCTCTTGTTTTGTTTTCTTCACTTCTATCCATCAGCCTATTTCCATTCCTAGTAACCCTCCCCAGTGTCAGCTCCCTTTCCAATCCTCCCCTCCCAGAACCTTCCAATGTCAACCCTCTTGCATTCCCAGCATCGCCACTGGTGTCCATTCCCTTCCAGTCCCCCTCCTTCCTCACTGTCCGGCCCCTTCTGGTCCAAATACCATCCCAGGTATCAGCTCACTTCCACTCTCACTGCTACCACCTGCCCCTAGGTCAGCACCTTTCCAGTCATCCTATCTTCTGTCCATTGCCCTTCCAGTGCCATCCCCATGAGTTGGCTCCCTTCCAATCCCAGTGACCCCTCCTTCCAGGCTCCTCCCCATTACCCAGCCACTTACCAGTCTTATCCCCAAGTGTGAGCTCCCTCCAGTTCTATCTCCAGGTGTCAGCTCCCTTCATCCCCTGCCTCCTTCCCCTAGATCCTTCTCCCAGATCCATTATTACATCCATTCTCCCACCTCCATCTCTCAGCATCTTTTCTTTCTCCCATCTCCAGCCCTTGTGATAGCGCTGAGCCCACAACTCCCAGCTCACAGTATCAGACCCAGAAACCACAGTCCTCTTCTCCCTTGTCAACCCTCAGCTTCTGTGTCAGGCCCTTGCCCCTGGTCTCCTTCTCCCATGCCCAACATCACAACCCTACTCCCACCCCCAGCCTTTAACATCTGCCTTTTCTTCCATCTCCAGCTTCTGCATTAGCATCTAACCCCCTTCTCCCCAGGCTCAGCATGACAGCCCTTTTTCCCATCCCTACCCCTTGGAATCTGCTCCAATCTCAGCCCCAACCCCTATATCAGTTCTCAGCCTCCTTTTCCACTCCCATTATAAAACCTATCTTCTAGTCTTATTCTCAGCATTAGCTCCCTTCACCCACTGCCAAGCACCTTAAATCTTCTGTAGAGCTACAGGAACTTATTTGTTTTACTTCAACACTCCACCTGTCCTCTGGCCACTGATGCCACATGGAAGTCAAACTTAGACAGCAAGTACCTGCTGTATTGACAGGACATACTAGCTCTCTGAGTTTGACTCTGGTGCAGCTCTGGCAGTAGAGGACAGGCAGAGCATTAGAGTAAACTAAACTAAACAAGCTCCCACTGCTCTGAAGAAAATATAAGGTGTTGGGCAGTTGCAGAAGGGGGCCATTGCTGTTACAAGGCAGTTTTGGTAGGGCTGGAGAGAGCATGCAGGATCATATCCCTGACTGGTGGTGCACGGCACCTATTCTTGTCATGCTGGTGGTTCCCTTGCGCCATTGTGTATTATTGACACTATGCCCCTGGATATGAGGGCAATCTGTTATCCCATGATAGCTAGGATTTATTTCTCTGTCCGGCTGACTAGGCGGGTCTCCCATCAGCGGTCCATGTTATCCCTCCTGAAAGAAATACATTTTTTGGTCTAACAGTAACTGCGCTCCCCTGCTAGAACCGCCAAAGACATGCAATAATGAGAATTTGAAAAGAACTTTGAAGAGAGAGCTCAAGGCTCATTGACAGTGGTAGGCTGTTAGTGTCACTCCATCATGCTGGGTTCAGTTTCTCCTAGATTTGGGTTGGTAAGAGCTGCATGCCAAAGCGGGTAGCAGAACACCCAAAGAGGCATTTAATAACAAGCTAAAGGCACCCCAGAAAGGTGCAAAAAAAGAGGAGGAAGAAGAGTGGCCCAGAAAAAGCCAAAGCACACTGATTGCAGAGCCATACAGCTAGAAAGATGCCAACAAATTAGTATGGTATTTAGGGAAGATGACAGCCATGCAATGACAAACCTAAGCAGTACACACCAAAGGTGCAATGCAGAAGGATGAAGAAGAGTGGCTCAGAAAAAGCTAAAACAATGAGGGCATATTGTGCACAAATCACATGTAAGGAAGCAATTCTGTTCAATTGTCCTGATGGTCTGAAATATAACAGTGCAGAAATTGCACCAAGATCTGATTGATCTTTTCAGTTTGATCATTTGATTGACGGTAGTACACTGAAGAAAATGAGAACTTTACCTCTAACTGCCCTCCAGAATTTAGAGATAAATTGAACTCTTCTACCAGATACACTGTATTCAGGTATTTCATGCAACCAAAAAATGTGTTTCAAGAAGAAAGTAGCTAAGCTGGGTGATATAGGCACTATAGGCTGGGGATATGAAATGAGCTATTTTGCTGAATCTATCCACCTCTACCCAGATAAATGTATTTCCCTTGAATGGGGGCAGATCCACAATAAAATCCATCAAGATATGGTACCAGGGGTGTGAGGGCTCAGGCAGAGATTGAAGCAACCCAGACATTTGGGAATGAGAAGTCTTACTGTATACAAGAAGAGATGTAATCCTTCACATCTTTTTTGCATTGACGGCCATCAAACAAAGTGGCTTAACAGATGTATAATCTTTTATACCCCAAGTTGTCCTGCCTGTTTTCTGTCATGCGCCTCTGACAACACTGATTGACATAAGATATCAGGGACATAAAGGCATTGGTCAAGAGTATTACCGGGCGCCAACACCAGGGCCTGTTGTAGTTTAATAGAAAGCCCCATTGTCAATGTTGCCATGATCGTGGTCTTGTATATAATAGGTCCCATAATACGATTCCTGGAAAGGGCATCTGCTTTGACATTCTTTGACCCTCGGCAATATTTAATTACAAAGTGTTTTTTAAATTGAAATTTTTCAACATTTACAAGGAAAAAAAGAGGAAAATACAGCATACGCTTCAATCAGATCTCATTTCCAACAAAATCTATACAAAATAAACATCCTAAGTACCTAGCCCGCATAAAGGGAAAGCAGCAAAGTATCTAACTTACAGCAAAATACAATATGATAATAAGGCATAACTGCTAAAAACGGATGCCTAAATTACATATGAGTCTCCACCAAATAAACACAATTACAAATCATTCTGTAGATATCTTTCTAGAAACCAAAAAACTGATCTTACTGCAAGGGATCAAACAAAACATATGCTTGACATTGAAACCCAATAATGCACTTACTTGGATACTTCAAATAAAAACTAGCACCCAAGGCCAACACTCCAGGTTTAAGCTGAGTTGCTCTCGATACATCTGGGAAGATCTGTACCGTCCCTCCCCCTCCCCCTCCCCACCCTCACCCCACAAAAAAAGAAGTTTTTATTTTAAAGTAAAAATTTTTTTAAAGACTATGATCAAATTCAGAAGCTAACATCACCAACAAGGTGTTCTGCATAGTTATTATCCTGCAATGTTTCCAAAAAAGCAGTCAAATCAGTTAGGCATGGCCAATTTCTCAAATGCTGCCTCACCTTGATCCTGAGAAATCTTACTACAAAGCAAATAACAGCAATTGGTCAACTGGACATCTGAGCTTTAGAAAACAACAAAATCTCTTTCAAATATTTCCTAAACATAATCTCAGGAGACATAAGATAGATACATAGAAACTGAAACATGACAACAGAAAAAGACCACATGGCCTATCTAGTCTGTCCTTCCATATCAACCACTACAACAGTCCCCTTTTTTCCTTTAGAGATCTTCTATGTTTGTCCCATGCTTCTTTGAATTCAATACTGTCCTCATCTCTACCACCTCCACTGGGAGACTATTCCATGGATTCACCACTCTTTCCGTAAAGAAATATTTCCGCATATCACTCCTGAATCTATCCCCTTTCACCCTCATCCTATGTCCCCTCGTAGCAGAGCTTGCTTTCAATAGAAAGAGGCTCTCCTCCTGGGCATTTATGCCATGGAGGTATTTAAACATCTTAATCATATCACCTCTATCCCGCCTTTCCTCTAAGGTGTACATATTAAGATCCTTAAGTCTGTCCTCATATGCTTTATAGTGAAGACCACTAACCATTTTAGTAGCCACCCTCTGTATTGACTCCAGCCTGTTTATATCCTTTGAAGGTCCGGTCTCCAGAATTGCACACAATACTCCAAATGAGGTCACACCAAAGACTTATACAGAAGCCCTATCACGTCTTATTCTGGCCATTCCTCTCCCTATACACCCAAGCATCCTTCTAGCTTTTGCTGTCTCCTTTTCTACCTGTTTAGCTACTTTAACCCTGGGAGTACCGATGGGGTCAAAAGTGACCTCACTGCAAGTTTCATAACGCGATCTTTTTATGACTTTTCACATGTTAACATTCTCTTTATATTGCGCCATGAGAGGAATAATTTTCATCCGCTAGGTGACATTAGTGATGAATTGCAGCACAGAGTACCAGTGGGGTCATTTTTGACCCCAGTTGCTTAACTCCGGTTTGGATCGTGATACAATTTGCAGTTTTGTGAATTTTTTGATCTGACAAAGGTATTTATCATTAATTATGTATCATTTATTTTTTGTACTCTTATTTTATGAAAATTACACATTTTCTGTAATTGATCTCATACGTTCTCTCATTATTTCCTATGAAATCTAAAGGCTTTCAGCTCGTTCATCATGATTATTGTACACCTATAATAAAACTGCTTTGAGTTTTATTCAACTTTATCTTTGTTTATTTATTTTAGGTTATTGTTTATGATGTCAAAACGAAAGTATTCAGCTGCCCAAGTAAGAGAAATATTGCAACGAGATGCTGACAGTGACGGCTCTGAGTCGTCTGATGATGCAGCACATTCAGCAAGTGAAGAAGCATATCAGCCAAGTTCGGGCGATAAATCTGATGATGACAGTCATGATTCAGATGGCGACAGCAGTTGGTCGCCAAGTGAATGTGAGACTGATGTTGAGCCGGTAACATCGCCTGCAGCAGAGTCAAGTTACAGGTCGAGGCAAAGGTTGAGGCTGTGCTGGACGGTGAAGAAGGCAGGAGTCCTCGGTGTCAGTATCATCTGTGAGGAATCTTAGTTGTGGTCATAGAGGAGCTAAGAAGTCATCAACTATAAGCAAAAAATGTTGCCATTGAAGTCTATGTATCTAAGGATGCCACATCATGGAACAGGAAACCTATAAAGCAAGCTGCTGGAAGATATGCCAGAGCTAATGTCATGCCCGTACAACAAGGTCCTACAAGGTATGCTGTACGAAATGTTGATGGCCCTCTCGCAGCATTCCACTTGTTCATGAGGAAGAACTTATTGAATGAAATCATGATGTGGACGAGCAAACAAGGAAGACACATTTATGACGACACCTGGAAAGATTTGACAGATGGAGAATTTCAATGTTTTCCTGTACTTCTGATCCTCTCAGGCGTGTACAAGTCACGAAATGAATCCATAGTTCAGTTGTGGAACCTTGAAGATGGTCATTCTGTTTTCGGCAAAAATATGGCCTATAACCGTTTTCAGCAAATTTCTTGTGCTCTCAGATTTGATGATGCAACCAACAAAGGTGAACAACGAGGCGTGGATAAGCTTACTCCAATCAGACACGTTTTTGATACCTGGGAAGTAACTCTAAGGGGCTTGTTTACAAAGCCGCGGTAGCAGTTCGCGATCGTTATCGGAGCCGCGGCCCCATTGATTTCAATGGGGCCGCGGCTCCGATAACGATCGCGAATCGCTACCGCGGCTTTGTAAACAAGCCCCTAAGTGATGCCTTTGTTCCTGGTGAAAATGTTACCGTGGAGGAGCAACTGCTTACATTTCATGGCCGTGTTCCGTTCAGACAATATATTCCCAGTAAACCTGGGAAATATGGCATAAAGCTATGGATGTTGTGTGACAGTGCAACGTCATATGTTCTGCGTCTTCAAGTATATACAGGAAGGGAACTCGGGCAAAACAGGGAACAGAATCAGGGTGAAAGGGTTGTGCTACAACTCACTGAAGGATTGACGCGATCTGGCAGAAATGTTACTGTTGACAATTTCTTATGCAGTTTATCCCTGTCACGGAAATTGCTAGAAAAACAAATGACTCTTCTGGGGACAATTCGAAAGAACAGAAAAGAATTGCCTCCAGAATTTGTAACAGCAAAGGGCCAAGAGGTATTCACTTCACTGTTTGCCTTTCGCGATGACGCCACTCTGGTTTCCTATTGCCCGAAGAAAGGAAAAGTGGTTGTTCTTCTGAGCAGTTTGCATGATCAAGAAGAAGTAGATAACACACGTCCAGACATAAAACCATGCATGATCTTGGACTATAATTCTAGTAAAGGTGGAGTAGATACGGCAGATCAAATGTTGCGCACATATACCACAAAACGAATGACAAGACGCTGGCCAGTGACAATCTTCTACAACATGTTGGACATCAGTGCTTTGAACGCCTTCATTGTTTGGATGTCACTAAATCCAGAATGGCAGTCCAAGTCAAAGCACAGACGTCGTCTATTCCTCTTGGAATTAGGAAAGCAGCTGCTTCAGAGTAATTGCAGCGAGACTTCTTCCAGCATTGAAGAAGCCACTGATGCTGTTTGCAATGTCGGGATCCCAAAGAAAAGGGCGTCACTGCTGTTCCAGAGAAAAAGACAAGAAAAGCAACATAGTTTGCACCTCCTGCAAGCACAATGTTTGCAAAGAGCATTCAGAAATTGTCTGTGTCTCATGCAAATGACTGTAGTACTTTACTGTGTTCATCAAGTGCATGCAAACACTGCTTTCATGGCAACTCTTCTTCATGTAATTTTATGATAAAGCATTAAATTTCAAAACATTTAACCTTCATATAATAAATAATTAATTCAGAATAATATTTTGTCTGTTTAGTTTAAAATTTTCATGGTTAACAATTAAAATTCATCGTGGGGTCATTTATGATCTCGGTAATTCCAGGGTTAAGATCATCAGATACAATCACGCTTGGAAAATTCCAAAAATTCATTTGACCCAAGATGATTTTCCAACATTTCCACTTTTGAGTGTAATATAAAACTGTCCTTAATTGCAGAGGTTCCAGCAGATTGTAAAGTAGAAATATGGTTGTTTAAAGCCTATTGTCTGCCAGATTTTGCAAGGTCAGGTCCATCCCCTGCATCTTTTGCACAAGATATATGGAAGATTGACATACAAGAGCAATAGAACCCTTTAGCATAACTTCAGTATGAGTGACAGTTCCAGATATCCAAAAAAGAAAGTGTGAAGTGTGGCAACAAAACTTTTTTCTGGTATATTCAGGAGAGGAGGAAAATCTGAGGTGGAATTGCAGGACTCAAAAGTCCCAGGAACAGATTTGTGGAACGTGAAACTGAAAAAGCGAAAATGCTAAACAAATACTTCCGTTCTGTTTTTACTAAAGAAAATCCTGGAGAAGGTCCACCTGTGATTGACAAATAAACAAATGGGAATGGAGTAGATACCACACTATTCACAGAAGATGAGGTGTTAGAACAGCTTGCAAAGCTGAAAGTGCCAAGGCCATGGGATTGGATGGGAGGTTCTTGCAGGGCTGTTAAACGATGTTTTTAATAGATCCTTGGAGACAGGAGAAGTTCCACAGGACTGGAGAAGGGCTGATGCGGTACCTCTTCCCAAAAGTGGTAATAGGGAAGAAGTGATAAACTAAAGGTTAATCCCCAAGAGGGGGAGATGGATGAAATAGTACCGGCTATATCAAATCTAACTGCGTTTCTCGAAGACTCTTCTGATAATATTACTTCACGCTCTACTTTACTAGTTACTTTTGCCTCCACCGAGGTTAAGCAGCGGATTCTTCAAGCCTTTTTTAAGAAGAAGTCTGTTCTATTTTGTGGGTAGGCTCTTAATATCTTTCCCGATGTTTCCCGTGAGACTCAACTTCAGAGGAGGCAATTTCTGGCTCTCAAGCCCAAGGTATTGGTCTTAGGGGCCACTTTCTTTCTCCGTTTTCCATGTAAATGTTTGATAGGTTTTGAGGGGGCCTCTTATGTTTTTATGGATATAACTCATTTAGAGAAATTTGTGAATGACCGCTTAGGTGTTGGAGTTGGAAGTAAATCTGGTGAATAGATGGTAGTTTCTCCAGTAGTGTAGGCTTCGGCCTGGTTTTCTTTGTGTTTTCTAAATTTGTTAGTTTGCCTGCACGGTTTGATGTGGACTATATATTGTATTATGTTTCTTGCCAATTATGTAATTTGTATTATTTTCCTCTTCTAATTTGGTGTATATTTCACTGTAAATGCTTAATAAAAAAAAAAAAAGAAGAAGTGATAAACTAAGGCTGGTAAGCCTTACCTTGGTGGCGGGAAAAGTAATGGAGGCGCTCATGAAAGAGCGAATAGTGACTTTCTCAAAACCAACAGGTTGCATGATCCAAGGCAACATGGTTTTACCAAAGGACGATCTTGCCAAACAAATCTGATTGAGTTCTTTGACTGGGTGACCAGAGAACTAGATCAAAGGCATGTGATAGATGTAATGTGCCTAGATTTCAGCAAAGCCTTTAATACTGTTCCTCATAGGAGGCTTACCAATAAACTAAACAGCTTGGGAAAGGGTCCCAACATGGTGAACTGGATAAGAAATTGGTTGACTGACAGACGACAGAAGGTGATCGTAAACGGAACTCATTCGGATGAAAGAAAGGTGTGCCCTAGGGTGTGCCCTAGGGTTTGGTCCTGGGGCCGGTACTGTTCAATATATTTGTGAGTGATTTTATTTATTTATTTATTTATTTAGCATTGTCGCCCCCTCCTGGCCAGGTAGGTAACTGGCTGCAGGTGAGGTCGCCTTTTAGCCTTAAGACAAGACTCCCTGTAATGGCTGCCAGAAGGGCTGATGGGAATCGTAGTTTATCCTAAAGCAAAGGAGTTGTGATCCGAGGGTTTAGGCACAAGACAGAGAATATTTCTTTTAATGTAATCAGGGTTTCTTCATACACAGGAGGCGTGAGGCATAAAGTATGGAAAGGATTTTTAATCCACGGTACTGCTTCAAAACAACAGGAACAAATTATGCTTTGCAATATAACTTCCAACAGAAATAGGCATCACTTTGCTTGAGAAATCAAATTGGCACTTTCAGAACTTTAAACAGATAAATGCTTTCTTCTTAGACAGGAACAACTTCTCGTTGTCCAAAACAAAACTTTTAAATGTTCCTTAAACATGTAACTTAGCTTTTCACTTTGTCAGCACAGTCAGCTGTTTCTTGCAGTTTGTGACGTCTTCACAAATTAACGTGCTTCCTGAGCATGGCACAGCTATAATGGCTTTTCTAGGATTCTTCACCGTCAGAGGTAAAACACATAGTACACTGACAATCCAAAATGCTATTATCCACATTCGTTGTGTCCATTTCTTCCTCTCTATCACCCTCACTTATGGCATAAGGTATCTGCACAGAGAGCTGACTATTTTCCTTCTTTATTAAATCACTTAGCCTTCTCAGTAAAGTCTGCTTCTGCAGCAACTCGTCTGTTAGCTGAGCTACGTGCTGATTAGACCAGCTGTCTCTCTTTTCCCTGGGACTCTGGCTATGCTTAAACTTAGCTTTCTCTCCTATGGGTAATTCTCTGGGGCTTTTCCTCTGTAGGTATTGAGAAGGACAGACTTGCCTTGGTTCTGAGGTATTTAGGGATTCCCTCCGTCCCGCAAACCAGTCATGCTTTTCTTCAAGTGCAGACCTTCCGTTTGCTGACACCAGCCTCTCATTCCCAGCTGTGTCTGGCAATCTCTCATCAATCTCCTCTTCACAACAAATAGTATTTCTCACACTCTGTCTCTCAGGCTCTGCAAACACTCTCTTACTTGCTCTGCCTCCTGGACTCCGTGTTGGCCCCTCTTCTGAACTCTGTGAACCTCGTGAACTCCCTGAACCTCGTGAACTAACTTCTGTTCTGTGAATCAGCTTTTTAAACTTTCCTTCTCTTTGAGGCACACCCTGCTCCCAGCACATGTGACTAGGGACAAGCTTCTCTCTGACGTGCTGCTGTGGGCGGGGCTTAGGGATGACTAGCTTCTGAGTCACCGACTCCTGGTTACTGGGGAAACCTTTGATACAACCTGAATTAAAGTGACAGGACCTTTTTTCCTGTGCATTTCTATAATCAGCCGTGGTTTCCTCACCACATATTCCCCTTCTTAAGACATTTCGTGCTGGGGTTCTCCCAGAATCACAGCACGTAAATCTCTTATACCTTTTCTCATTGCTTTCATCCATGGTAGTGCCTCTAGACAATGCGTCTGCGTTTTGATGCAGTTTCCCTGCGCGATGGACCACCTGAAAGTCAAAGGCTTGCAGTGCCATATACCACCGGGTTAAACGGGCGTTATGGTCTTTCATTTGCCCCAACCATTTCAATGGGGCATGGTCGGTCATAAGCAGGAATTTCCTACCTGCTAGATAGAATTTTAAAGATTCCACAGCCCATTTCACTGCCAGGCACTCTCTTTCTATGGTCGAGTAATTCTTCTCAGCAGGTGACAACTTCCGACTGAGGAACATTACCGGATGCTCCAGACCTTCATGTTTCTGGGAGAGCACGGCTCCCAGACCTGTTTCCGAAGCGTCTGTTTGTAAGATGAACGGCAGACTAAATTCTACCCCTCTTAACACCGGGGCCGCGCACAGTTCTTCCTTCAGCCGTTCAAACGCTCTATCTGCTTCTTCAGACCAGTACAACTGATTGGGTCTGTTCTTACGCAACATTTCCGAAAGCGGTGCGCTCTTTTCGGCAAACTGTGCCACAAACCTTCGGTAGTACCCTACCAATCCTAGGAAACTACGGAGTTGTTTCTTATTGATAGGGCGTGGAAAAGATTGGACACTTTCAATCTTGCTTAGTAGGGGTTTCACCGTACCATGTCCTACTAGGTGCCCCAAGTATTTCACCTCTTGGGCCCCGAACATGCACTTTGTCGGGTTCAAAGTTAACCCCGCTCCCCTTATTGCTTGCAGAACGGCCTTTAAATGGACCATATGTTGATCCCATCCGGTGCTGTGGATCACGATGTCATCCATATAGGCCGTAGCATATTTCTGGTGCGGCCGAAGCACTATATCAATGAGGCGTTGACAGGTGGCTGCTGCCCCGTGAAGCCCAAATGGCATCCTACGAAATTGAAACAGCCCCTGCGGCGTACTGAATGCTGTTTTCGGGCGAGATTCCCGGGTCAGGGGAATCTGCCAGTATCCTTTCGTTAAGTCCAGCGTTGTTAGGTATCTGGACTGACCCAGCCGGTCAAGGAGCTCCTCTATCCGCGGCATCGGATAAGTATCGAATTTTGAAATGGCATTAACTTTTCGAAAATCGATACAAAAGCGGAGGGATCCATCCGGTTTTGGAACTAGGACAACCGGGCTGTTCCAAGGACTCCGGGATTCCTCGATGATGCCAAGTTCCAGCATCTCCTTGACTTGGTTCATCACTTCACGCTTTTTGGCTTCAGGTAGCCTATACGGGCGTTGCCGAATTATTTCTCCTGCTGGTGTCAGGATTTCGTGCGCGACAAGTTCGGTTTCTCCCGGCAGTGGTGTCAAGACATCTGTAAAGCTTTTAAGCAGACGCTCCAGCTCCTGTCTCTGAGACCACGAGAGACCATCCGCTGTCCTGAGTTCAGGTTCCTTCCTGCAATCGCTCAGCTGGGGTCCGAGGTCATCCTCCGTCCTTTCCTCCAGCGATGCGGTCAACCCATGCTTGTCTGAATACCCCGAGGACCCAAAACCTTGCGTCCCTCGCACCGTATCAGACACCATGGCCACCTCCTCCAACGGAGGGAAACCCACTCGCTCGCAGATAATTTGCGCGATTCGGTCGCCCACACTCACTTGGAAATCTTCAGGTCCAAAATTAAATAATAGTACCTTGATTGCGCCTCTGTAGTCCGGGTCTACTACACCCGCTCCTACGTCCAAGAAGTGCTTTACAGCCAATCCCGATCGGGGTGCAATCCTTCCATAGCAGCCTATGGGAATCTCCATTTGTAGCGCTGTATTTACTAGTGCTTTCCCATGCTTCGGTACCAGAACTTCCTCGGCACTGTAAAGGTTGAAGCCGGCAGCTTGGGGAGTAGTCTTCCTTGGGGCTCGGGCTTCCGGACTCATGCGACAAAAGCGTAAAACGAAACCCGGCTTCTTGGGAAACTCTTCCTTAGGCAAATATGGCTTCTTCTTGTCCGCTTTCCCAAATAAAGGCCTTAACATTGCCATTGCTGCAGCCGCCTCAGGCTTACTTGTTCCCTCCATGGGAGTAGTCCGTATAACCTCATGAGAGGGTTGAACCTTTATCTCCCCCTTTGTAGACACTTCCTCTAGGGCCTGGTGGGCTTGGGACTGGGCTTGCGTAGATACTAAGCCTTCCTTAACCCCTAACCCTTGCTGAAAATGGGGCCAGTCTCTTCCAAGTACTACCTCCTGGGGTAGTCTGGGAACAATGGCGACCGGGACCTTTCTTTCTACGCCCAAACCTTTTATACGGACAGGGTAAACAGGGTAGGTGCTTGTTGTTCCATGAACGCACCTAATGTTCACACTGCCCGTGGGTGTCTGAGGTGTGTCTAAACTTGTGGCAGTTATCCTCCTCCATAACCTTTTGGACAGCATCGATTGGTCCGAACCGGAATCCAATAGTGCTTTAACTGGTATGCCTTATACTATCACCTCCAGTAAAAAGCCTTCCCTTTTTTTACTAGGGTCACTCAACACTAGGGCTGTTTTCATTTTGCACTCACGCATCAAATGTTGTTCACTTCCACACCGATAACACGCACGCTTCTCACGCACCCTTCTATTGGTGGGAACACTAACATTCTGTATATTCTTGCCAGTCACCTCCCACCTAGCCATAGACGTTTTTGTATAGGCTGAAGCCCTATCATTAGCTATCACCTCAGCTTCCAAAAATCGTTCTGACATAGCTATGGCTTCTCCGGTGTTTTTACAACCTTGTAGCAACAAGAATTCTTGTAACCTTTCGGGTACTGCCGCAAAATACTGTTCCAGAACGAGCTCATCTATCAGTGTTTCCACTGACTTATGTTCTGGTTCTAGCCATTTTAACACTAACATTTTTAGCCTATGGTATAGTGCTCGTGGTGTTTCATCTACGCGTAATTTTGCATTCCTAAGCTGGCGTCTATATACTATAGGTGTTAGACCAAACCTATCCTTAATAGCCTTCTTTACCTCAAAATAGTCCTTGGCCGACTCAGCTGGAACGGTTTGGTAGGCTGCCAATGCCTCACCAGAAAGCGAGACAGCTAACCTTACCGCCCACTGTTCGGGTGGCCACCTGGCTATTTGTGCCACTTTTTCAAATGCATCAAAATACGTGTCTACATTTTCACCATCCCTTAATTGTCCCAAACCAAAGGTCTCTCTGGACCCGAGTCCAAAGTTATGGGCTATTCCCAAAGAAAAACCTGTTTGAACTGGATCAGGCTCTGGTGGTTTCTTCTGTTCCTTCACCCAGGCCTCCATGAGCTCTATCAGCGGTTTTTGCTGGGCTTGCGTCTGACTCGCTGCATGCGCTAGAAGTTCCAAAGATAAGTCCCTTTGCTTCTTGAGCTCTGCTGCCGCCCATGCAAGGATATCTTGGCTTTCCATCTTCGTCTCTGTTTCCTATAGAAAAACAAACACACAACACCCAAGTGCGATTCCTAACACAAGATATGCGTTCCTCCCTACCTGCTGCTATTGCCCCCACCCAGTACCAGTATCCTTTAACTCTCTCTAGTTATACACGGGTTACCTGGTACTAGTGGTGCATCTCGCTCAGCAACAGCTTAGGACCTCGACAGGTCTCCGGACCCTCCGGCTCTGCAGGACTCTGGACTCCTAGTCTCAGGTGCTTGCAACTCTCCGGTGTCCTTCCGTCGACTCTGGAATCACTGTATGCGTCTCCTGGTGGGTAGTCGTACTTCCGCTGTAATCCAATGAACTGCGTTCCTTTGTGGCGTGGCCTACTCCGCATCCAAACTTTATATCACTTTGTGGTGTGGCCTACTTCACATCCGAACTACTACGCCACTCTGTCGCCCCCTCCTGGCCAGGTAGGTAACTGGCTGCAGGTGAGGTCGCCTTTTAGCCTTAAGACAAGACTCCCTGTAATGGCTGCCAGAAGGGCTGATGGGAATCGTAGTTTATCCTAAAGCAAAGGAGTTGTGATCCGAGGGTTTAGGCACAAGACAGAGAATATTTCTTTTAATGTAATCAGGGTTTCTTCATACACAGGAGGCGTGAGGCATAAAGTATGGAAAGGATTTTTAATCCACGGTACTGCTTCAAAACAACAGGAACAAATTATGCTTTGCAATATAACTTCCAACAGAAATAGGCATCACTTTGCTTGAGAAATCAAATTGGCACTTTCAGAACTTTAAACAGATAAATGCTTTCTTCTTAGACAGGAACAACTTCTCGTTGTCCAAAACAAAACTTTTAAATGTTCCTTAAACATGTAACTTAGCTTTTCACTTTGTCAGCACAGTCAGCTGTTTCTTGCAGTTTGTGACGTCTTCACAAATTAACGTGCTTCCTGAGCATGGCACAGCTATAATGGCTTTTCTAGGATTCTTCACCGTCAGAGGTAAAACACATAGTACACTGACAATCCAAAATGCTATTATCCACATTCGTTGTGTCCATTTCTTCCTCTCTATCACCCTCACTTATGGCATAAGGTATCTGCACAGAGAGCTGACTATTTTCCTTCTTTATTAAATCACTTAGCCTTCTCAGTAAAGTCTGCTTCTGCAGCAACTCGTCTGTTAGCTGAGCTACGTGCTGATTAGACCAGCTGTCTCTCTTTTCCCTGGGACTCTGGCTATGCTTAAACTTAGCTTTCTCTCCTATGGGTAATTCTCTGGGGCTTTTCCTCTGTAGGTATTGAGAAGGACAGACTTGCCTTGGTTCTGAGGTATTTAGGGATTCCCTCCGTCCCGCAAACCAGTCATGCTTTTCTTCAAGTGCAGACCTTCCGTTTGCTGACACCAGCCTCTCATTCCCAGCTGTGTCTGGCAATCTCTCATCAATCTCCTCTTCACAACAAATAGTATTTCTCACACTCTGTCTCTCAGGCTCTGCAAACACTCTCTTACTTGCTCTGCCTCCTGGACTCCATGTTGGCCCCTCTTCTGAACTCTTTGAACCTCGTGAACCTCGTGAACTCCCTGAACCTCGTGAACTAACTTCTGTTCTGTGAATCAGCTTTTTAAACTTTCCTTCTCTTTGAGGCACACCCTGCTCCCAGCACATGTGACTAGGGACAAGCTTCTCTCTGACGTGCTGCTGTGGGCGGGGCTTAGGGATGACTAGCTTCTGAGTCACCGACTCCTGGTTACTGGGGAAACCTTTGATACAACCTGAATTAAAGTGACAGGACCTTTTTTCCTGTGCATTTCTATAATCAGCCGTGGTTTCCTCACCACAGCATACATTTATAACCCGCAACTTCCAGAGTTCAGTTGCGGTTTACAATAAAACAACAATCCACAAAGCAAAAGCTTAGTTTTACATTGAACATTTTGTAACAATAAAAGTAAATGTAAACAGCATGAACTTATGCATAATAGCAAAATTGGCTGGTAAATTATATACAATAAACTATATACAAATATATGTTGTGGGTACTTTAGAATTGAATCATGGTGTTTTTATAATAGTGTATTGTCTGTTAAGTTGTTGGAAATAGTATTACTCAGTCATGATTTTTAACCTTTATCTGAGTGTATCAAGGGGTTATCTATGTTGCCGTAGTGCATGGAGAATAAGTAGGTTTTTAGTTTTTTACGGAGTTCCATAATTTCGGTTATAGTTCGTAGGTCCTCCGGAAGGGAATTCCAAATAGTTGGGGCAGCATGGGAAAAAGCTCTGTTGTTAGTTAATTTATTTGCTTTTATGAAATCAATAGGAGTATTTAGTTTATTTGAGTATCCTTTTCTGTGTGTGATTTTTTGAGATTCCATGCTAATTAGTTTGCTTAATGGGATTGGGGCCATGTTATTTAAAGCTTTATATGTAGTTATTGTGGTTTTATATATTATCCTACTTTGAATTGGCAACCAGTGTAGGGAAGCTAGTATTGGTGTTATGTGCTGAATTGAGTGTGCTTTCGTGATAATTCTAGCTGCTGCGTTTTGTGCTAATTGGATTCTTTTTATGTTTTGTTTCGTTATACCTAAGAGAATTAGGTTGGCAAAATCAAAGTGCGGTGTTATTGTAGCCTGTATTATATTAATGAAGTCTACTTGGTGTACTAACGGTCGTAATTGTTTAAGGATTTTAAGTTTAAAGTATATTTTCTTTATGGTGTTTCTGATGTGAGTGTTCATCGTCAGATGAGTATCTAGGATAACACCTAGGTATCTTATTTCGTTTTTTATTTTAATGTCGTAGTTTTGCAATTATTATTAAAATGAATGGAAAAGTCTGTCTTTTTGCAGATGACACAAACATTTGCAATAGAGTAGACTCCCCTGAGGGAGTGGATAACATGAGGAAAGATCTACAAAACCTGGAAGAATGGTCTAATGCTTGGCAGTTAAGATTTAATGTGAAGAAGTGCAGTGTCATGCACATGGGAAGCACATGTGATAGGGGGAAAGAGGTTGGTGTGCATGGACCAGGAGAAGGACCTCGGAAAGTGATTGTTTCTGAGAATCTCAAGATGGTGAAACAGTGTGACAAGGCGATGGCAAAAGCCAGAAGGATGCTGGATTGCATACAGAGAGGAATTACCAGCAGAAAGGACGAGCTACTAATATCACTGTACAAGTTGCTGGTGAGGCCTCACTTGGAATATTGTGTTCAGTTTTGGAGACCGTATCTCACAAAGGATATTAAAAAAACTGGAAATGGTTCAGAGGAAGGCGACCAAAATAATTTGGAGCCTGTGTCAGAAGACGTATGAGAAGAGAGGGATAGGGGCAATATGTTGCATTATGCATCCTCAAGAGAGATAATAATAGCTGCATTGCTCCCACACACCACGACTGCCACCCCTGTGCCCATGCTGAACCCCTTACAGTAGACCAGGGGTTTTTTATCCAGTCCTGGGGAGTCAGGCAGGTTTTTAGAATAACCACAATGGATATGCATGAGACAGATATGCATACATACTGGTCTGGCCTAAGGATTGGGTTGAGAACCCCTCCACAAAATTACTATGGATGACATTGAGAAACAGGCAAGACACATTTGTAATGGTAGAAAACAATTTTTACTATAAGAAACTGTTTACAAATTTATGTACAGTGAGGGAGGGAGAAGGGGTGATACAAATGGTGGAAAAAAAAAGTTCCAATGGCAAAAAAAATCACTGGGGAGGGGGCAGTAAGCACTGGGCAATGTGCTCAACATCGTCAATGAGGCGGTTCAGCATATTGTTTATTGCAACCAACTGCCCTGGAGGTCCACCAACATATTATGGACCCCATTCTGTGCCACAACAGTCGGTTGCAGCCCAGAAGGGGATGGCACAACATATGGCTCTCTGTGATAATCCCCTTCCTCCTGAATTGTGGGGATCAAGGGGGCAGTGGGAGTGAACTGAATAGCACTCAGCTGTGGGGATGGGGTGGGGGCAGGGGCAGGGAGGAGACATCAGTGCATGGGATGTTGGAAGGTGGATTTTCAGGGGGTGGGGTGGGGAATCCAGGGTGTAACATCGGGGATGGGATGTCAGGTGGTGGGGGTAGGGGTAGGGCATCAAGTGGTGGCTGCCCTGGCTGAAACTGTGGGCACGGGCGGTGTGGGGGTCCTGGTTCATCTTCATCTGAACTGGGCTCTGCCAAAAGAAAAGAAAAGCATGTCAGCCTGGCAAAGCAGTGTGCTTGATAGAAACTGGACCGAGTGCAACAATCTCCCCAATTTATGATGCACACCTGGCGAGATCTCCCACTTGTGTTGCACCCACTCCAAGAACTCTGCATCACGCCGCTACTCGCAGGCCTTTTTCTTGAGGCCCTCAATCTGAAAGACAAGAACATGACATCTATCAGCAGCAGCACAATAAACTGTTCTAGTAACCTACCCCCCAAAAAAGACACACCTAGGTGGCCACCTACATCCCTGCTGTACTCACCTCCCTGGGAAAAACTGCCTCTTCTTTAAAGGCAGAGTGGACTCACCACCAGGACTGCCTTATTAGCTGGTAAGTGTGCCTCCTCCCCGGCATGGGGAAGAGGTGCTTTTCATTGGCCATAATCAATGTGGCCAACAAATGAACATTCTCCCAGGGGAAATTTGGATTCCGGCTGGGAAGTGGTGGTGCTGCTGTTACCAATGCTGCTCCTGCCACCATTTTTCCCTGCATAAGCAGTTCCATGCTCATACACACGGAACATGTACATGCATGTTGCGTGCATGCATGCTGCAAGCACAAGTTCTACACACATGGCTGTGTGCCCAGCTCTGCGTGCATGTCAAACATGCAGAGCATGGAAAGAGGAAGGGGCCTGATGATGTATGTGCAAGTGGGTGGCAACCTCATTCATTGCCATGCATATTTCTATATGCACGTGATCCATGCGCACGTGTACACACACAGTCCACATACACTTGTATGCATGGAACCAAAATGGGATGGCCTATGGACCTAGCAAAGCCAATAACAGCATAATGGCACTCGCCCCAATAATAATCAGCACTTTTCTCATCCAAAAGTATTATTTTATTAAATCACAATAAGGAGACACAACAAGGATTCAGGTGAGTCCAAAGAACATACAAGGACCCACCGGTCACAAAAAGTAGTCCTGTATAACTTTTCTTCGGATCTCATTTCTCCTTGTGGCATCTGATCGAGCAAGGGCACAGATGAGAGGTTCTGGTAGCAGATCAGCAGTTATGTTGCCTGGCATGCCATGATTGAAGGCTATGTTGTGCAGCATGCAGCACACTGCGACAATGTCCTCAATCTATTCAAGTGTGTATTGCAATTCCCCCCCCCCCCCCGCCTCCAGAAAGGTCCAGAGAACAGAAGCAACTCTTGAGGACTCCAAAGGTGTGCTCTATGACATACCACATTGCAATGTGTGCCTCACTGTAGCACCTCTCCACAGGTGTGCACAGTGACAGCAGAGGAGTGAGCAACCACGACTTACACCAATAACCGACATTCCCTATGTATTAAAATGAAACAAAAGGTGTCTATAATGGTACAATACTATATAATATATAATAGCATATATAATATGCAGAAACGTCCAGCTGTCTCCCCTCCCCAAAGTTTCAATACACCTATGCAACACTTACCCAGGAGCCTTCACCATACTTTCCCTCTGCAAAGTTATAGCTGAGTGCTGAGTTGGAGAGGATATGGGAATCATGACAGCTGCCTGGGAACTCTGAGACCACGTTCAAGATCTTCGTGAGTGCATCACACACCACTTGAACATTTATGGAGTGGAAACCTTTCCTGATCCAGAATGCCATTTCTCTGTCCGAGGGGGGTGTTAGAGCTATGTGGTACAGTCTATTGCTCCCATCACGTTTGGCACTCCAGCAAATATATAAAAAGTCCACCTTCAACACCTACCATTCTGCCTGCTGCTGTGGGTACCAGAGATGCTCCCCGATCCAATTTTTCAAGGTCTGCAACACCTGCTTGAAATGCCTGGAAAATGATGACTGGTCCATTCCACAGGCCACCCCAACAACATGTTGAAATGATCCAGTGCCCAAAAAATTTGACATAGCGAATAACTTCGCCAGCCCTGGTATGGCATGCCCACAAGCAGTGGCTGGATCTATATAATCTTTAATTTCCTCATACAAGGACAAGATTGCTTGTGTGCATAAATGGTAGCTACGCATGACATGCCTCTCTGGGAGTCCATCCAGTGCTGCCCTTGTTCAGATTAGGCACTGTCTGCAGAGCCTCATGATGAGGGGTTGAGCCTGTACGTCTTCATCTTCCTCTCTGATGCTCGGGTCTCTGTTGTCCTCCCCATTTCTTTGGCTAGCTCTTGCAAGCAGAAAGCCACTAAAGGATTAGAAGCAAAGACATTTCTTCTTGAATGTCAAACTTTCACATATACACTGAAAGATACACACTGAAGACACTGAAGATGTCCATTCCGACGGTAACTGTTCACAGCACGCACGCTGAAACAGTCTCTTGCCTCATGCAAGAATTTTACGTCACCTCAGACAAGGCATGGGGATAATGGTGCTCTTGAACATTACTCCTGGTTGTGTAATCCTCTAAGCATTTCTGTGCATCGGGCACAGACCTTATTACCATCTCATTTTAATACATGCAGCTCATTTGCATATAATTTCCATACACTTTGCGTTGCTGTGTGCAAATACTCTCTCTTTACGTGCGCATCAAGCTCTTTTCTGCATTTGGTGTGGTGGAACTTGTGTGTATAAGTTGCGTTATCTGGGCACAAAGGGCGCACTAGTCTTTCTGCATTGTCCCGTAAGGGGGTAATTTTATGAAGAGGATGCTTATGACCAAGTAGCAAAAAGGCATCTATTTTAAACCTATTTCTCTATAAAAAAGACTCCTAGAACCAGCTGATGCTAATATTTATGTCTGCTCGAAGGTTGGTACAGTTGTTTGTGTGTACTCTACAAATGATGCCGGCTGAACCATAATGGTGGTCGTGTGGTATTACCACTAGGGCTTAGATTCCTTATTTTTGTTCATTCATCGTTCGTGTTTCCAATTCTGTTTGTCTCACATAGCATTATTTTCAGTTTGTCTTTTCAAGAGCACTTGGAAATGTTTGACTTTCTCTTTATTTCTGAAACTTTGCAGGTTCATTTTCATCACATTGTATCCTATCATTCTCCTCTGTTCCCACTGGCCTTGATTTTACAAAGAGGCAGTGGAGGATTTTTTTTTTTTTTGAAAAATGCCCTGTACTGGCCAGATCACAGATAACTCTGGAGTGGGAAGTTTAATGACAGGATGACCACTGTGCAGTTTTTTGGGTTTTTTTGCTAAGAACATCACTGTGGTTTTGGAAACAGCAGCTCCTTTCAGAAAGCATGGTTTATTTTAAAATACTTTTCTTAAAGATGCTGCATGTAATATAGCACTACCATAGGATGAATTAGCTTGCAATACTGCTATGGGAAGACATCTCCATTTATGGAATTACAGCAATGTCCTTCAAGGAAAGCAACGCTGGCACTAACATCACGAAGGTAGAATGAGGGAGTCATAGTTAACACAAAGGGGTTTTGTTGACCAAAAGAATAAAAAAGCATAACATTTTATTTGCATGACTTAACACGGTTCCATCTTACCAGTATAAGTAAGTGCCTCTCTCAGCTGAGGGCACTGATATTTACCATGGTAGGGTGTGTGTTCTGAGTGAGTTTTAGGTGCTCCCCCTTGGAGAGGCAGTAATAGTATATTCCACTGTTTATGAAAAGGAGGGGCCACTGGAATGAGAGGCAACAAAGGAGAAAGAACGGACTGGATATCCTGTCCTGAGTGCTAAGTAGTATTTTTTGCATCCTGAGAGTTGAGTTAGGATGGAGAGGGAAGTATTTTCAGAGAGAGAGAGAGAACATTCCTGGTTACTCCTTAACTGTAAAGGCCAATGTGGGAAAGACTGATTAACCTCATTAGCGTGGAATGATCAGGGGACCAAGCTGGGATCTTATGAAGTGAAACACTGGTGGAAAGAAGCAAAGGATCTTGGATAAAACATATGTGGACAAAGAGGTACAGCTTCAGGGTCCCTTGGAAAGTCTGGGAAGCCTGATTCTGAACTTTAATAACATATTTTTCCCAGAGACCAGCAAGGGAAAATTCCCAAACAGTTTGGAACAAAGGCCTGGGAGTGTGTTTGGGCCAGAGGCAAGAGATTGCTCTGGACTGTGTCTAATATTGCTGGAACGTTAAGGCGATAAGTATAAACTTTGTTGAGGGCAATGAAGAATGAACTGTTGACCAAGGCCAGATTCAAGATTTCGGAGCTCATAGGCAGGACTGGAAAGTGAGGACAGGGATCCTCTCTAGGAGCTCAAACAGCCAAGGGGGCCCCTAAAGACTGGAAAGCAGGAGTGGGGATGTTGTGTCAGAGTACCATAATGGTGCCTTTTTGAAGTGGCAACAGTGGCTGTCCTAATGTAAGTGGGGAAAAGCTCTTTTAGGGTACTTTGCACCCTAGGTAGTTGCCTGTTCCTAAATCCAGGCCTGCTGTTGTCTGTGGTTGAATCCGTTATTATAATAGATTTAGTTGCTGTTTGGAGCAGATTTTCTGTGGAAGTGTTTCTCTTCCTCCATTCAGAGAATCCACTCCAGGTTTTCCAGAAGGAGGCAGGATGGGAATCTAGGCTAGTGAGCCCCTTGCAAGCTACAGGGAGGCTACAATAGACAGAGCAAACTATCGTTATTTCATCCTGAAATAATAACTCAGAATTGACAAGTGAATTGTTATTGTGGAATGCCCAAAGCATGAGGACATTGTGGGGTCACTTGGACTAGGAGAGTAGATTTCTGCCACAAGTAAGCACCAATAGTTTGTAACTAATACATGTGCAGGTCTGCCCTGAGTAAGACACGGATGTTTTTTAGGCAGCTTGGGTGAAAAACTGCACCCTATGCTCCCTGAGTTCTTTTCTGATTGAGGGAAACGCTTTGAAGGTTCTAGGCTTCCGGAAGTCCTTCCTGTACCTCCCAGTTGAAAGAATACACCATCATAGAGTACAATGCTGTTCCAAAAACAATCCTTTTACTGCAGCACTTTGTGCAATGTAATGATCTGGCACACAACGTGGGTCATTTTGGAAGTCCTATTTGTGTTTTGGACATCGGAAAACGGGCATCCCAGGCACAAGCAAGCATCTGAAAAGTGCTCATTTTGGCTGAAGAACATTCAGAGGATGTATTTATTTATTTATTAATTAGCGATTTTTATATACTGTGTCTCCAATGGTCAATATGGTTTACATGAAACATTTTACAAGTTTAAATATTATAATAAAAGGGTGTAGAGGAGAAAGCCCTCCATCATCCCCAGTACTCAGCACAATTTCAGCGATAGCAGCAGTGGGATTTGAACCCTGGCCTCTCTGTTCCTAGCCCACTACCCTAACCACATCCAGGTTCTGAAATACTATTCTGGGGACATCTACAGGATGTAAACATCCCCACAGCTGTCTGTATCAAGCACCTCCTCATTTGTGAAATCATATCTGCACCTGGACATGCTTGCTTTTTTTTTTTCTCAATGAAAAAATATATAAACCTCCAAAAAATGTAATGACTCACAGTGAATTTGAAAAACAAAAAGTCAAAACATAATAACCCTTGAATTCATCTACAACAAAACCAATTTTTACTGTCGGGATCCGCCGACCTGAGAAGGGGAGAAGAAAAACTCCCCTCTCCGTGTCAGTAGAAGCCTTTTTTTATTATTTTCAAAATTTTGCAAATTTAAAGGTAGTGCAAAAAACACTTATCTTTGTAAGGCGATGTCCATTCATCAAAAAGAGCAACATAATTCCTAACAACACAACATGCATGTTTCGAGCCCATAAAAGAGCCCTGTGTCAAGTGTCCTCTTCAAAAACATCTCGCCCTGTAGCCCAACGCCGAATTCAACGGGCAGTTTTAAAAAAAACCAAAAATCACTGAATGGCTGCTGAAGATAGCGTCACCAAAAAAGAGAGAGGGAGGAGTCAAAACACGTCAGCAGTGGGAAATCCCCAAGAAAAAGATGAATGATGAATGACGCGGGTTATAGCAATAAGACACATCAAATCAAATCAGGCTCCACCAGTCACATTCCAGATTTAAGCCCGTAGGCAATACAGTTTTCAACCGGAAAATCCATCGTTGTTCACATCGCTGTAATGCTTGTTCCCGATTGCCCCCCTGAGGACCAGGAGGGTCCAAATCAATAACTCGCCAACAAAGATCCCCAAAATTATGATTCTTCGAGAGACAATGTTCCACCATTGGGGCCGAGAGGGTCTTAGTGTGCAAGCGCGAGGCGTGTTCACCCAAACGAATTCTAACCGGTCTAATGGTCCTACCAACATAAGACAGGTTACAGGGGCACGTAATCATGTAGACCACAAATGATGATTGAGAAGTAGAATGTCCATAAAAAGAAAACCCAGATTGCACTTGGACATCTTTTCTAAAATGCCCCTCAATGCATTTAATCTTGCTAAAATCCATTTAGAAAATAAGAGGCAAAAGAGTCCAAAAATTCTCAGTCACTTGAAAGAAATCTGCACACTCTAGGTGTCTCTTCGCTACTACCCACTACCCTATCTATTCTCCGGAGAAAATTCCTACCTCAGCTCTCCCCTTCGTGGTACTTGGTTCCTCTATAATCCCACGGGACAGGGAAAGCTCAGTCTTTGCTGATTCCTCGGTGTGCAGTAACTCAATAGCAGCTTTTCTCAAATGTCAGCCTTCCCAGTTACTCCAGAAAGAACTCTGCCTCTTCCAGTTTGTTAAGAAGATCTCTGACAGTGGATGAGGAGTACAGGACTAACTCCTCCTCTCTTTTCCAAAAGGTCACCCTCTCATCCTTCCAGCTCTCAGTGGTTCCTTTGGGACCCCGAGAAGCTTCTCTGATCCTGAAGGGTATCCTGACCTTAGGTCCCGACCACTTTCCCATGACAAAAGATGAATGAGAAAGGACATGAACTCAGTGGGCTCATGGGTTTTGTTCGCCACCACTTTTCTAAAGACTCCCTCCATTTGGAAAGTATTGGAGGAACATTTCAGGTCATGTTTACTAAACTGTGATAAAAGCCGTCATCTTAGCATGTGTTCAGTGCCAAAAATGAGTCTGGGTGGTGTGGCCAACCCATGCTGGAGGCATTCCTGACAAACCCCCGTGCAGTTACTTTGGTGGGAAGCACCTCACTGCTTCAAACCCGCAACCACGATTAACGCTGGTTCACTCATCGCCACCCATTGCTAACAGCAGCACTGACAATTAGTGTACACCAATGAGGTCTTCGCTAATTGCAATGTGCAGGCAATGCCCACTCTTTGCCTGTAACCCGCCCAGTCACACGCTAAGTGGTTAGAAATGGGATTTTTACCCTGCTGGCATTTTTAGCGCACAATAGCAGTTACCACGGTCCCACACTAAACATTTACCACATGCTAAACCATGTACTAACCATCAGTGTATTTCATGACGCTATATGCACTTACTCTCTCTCTTGACTTCATCGCTCAGGAACACACTGAGTGCACTCCTTTACATGTTTTAAGCAAAAGAGATTGGTAGACATATATAGATATTACTGGATGGCACAATTAAAAATCAAAGTGATTGCAGTCATTAATAACAGATTTAGAAATGTATAAGAAAAGCAAAAAGCAGAGAAGTAGATTGTGGATTAGATCACATTCCCTGCCTGTAACCAAACAAATATTAAGCTAAAGAAAAAAGTAGTTGAAAAGGATAACATAAACTGAGTTCTGAAGTGTCTGTACAACATGATCATAAAAATAGAATTCCAGAACAAATTAAAAAAAAAAATACATTCAAACCAAATGATTCTGAGGACAACTCAAACAGACTTTGGCCACAGATAATAAAGACTGCGTGGAAACAGCAGCAGAAAATACAGGAAAAGAAGCAGGCATTGATAACGAAATAAACTACCAGCGAGGAAGAGTCTTAAATAGTTAAGCAATGGGAACAACAAAGCTTAATAGAAAGAAACACAGAAACAATTTAACAAGTAGGAAAAGCATGCTGAGGTATGGCTTGGAGAATGCTTTATAACCCAGATTTATTGATGTGGTGTGTGTAAGTGTGGGAGCTGTGGTAGGGGTATGTTTAGGGGGAGCAGAAGTGGGGATGTGTATGGAGAACGTTGGTGGGATGGTTGTAAGCATGGTTGAGAGAGGGGTTTATGTGTGCATGAGGGCGTGGGAGGTGTGTTTGGAGGTATTGCTGAGTGTGTGTAGGTAGGAAGTGTGATTGTGGGAGGTGGTTCAGGTAGGTATGAGAGTGTATGTATGGAGTATGTATCCTGAGTGAGTGTGTGATGGTGTCAGGCCTGACAAGGGGGGAGGGGGGCAGGGGGTTCCATGGGTCTCTGCCTTGGCCTGTCTTGTTATTTTTTTTTTTTTATTATGAATAATGTTAGTGCATTGCAGATTTTCTAGTTACTGACCCTTTGGAACAGCTGTCATGGTATTCAAAATAGCACAATTGACACAGTCATTTACTTCGTTTTGACATTTATTACTCCAGCACGTTTAAAGCCAATTTTCAAATCATGCAGGGGGCCCGGAAAGGTTGTCTGCCCTGGGGCCTGTGCTGGCTCTCAATACCCCTGGATGGTCTAAATGGAGAAGTGTATTAGGAGGTGGCTTTGAAGGTGCCTTCTGGCACCATCCTTCAACAGCTGTATATTTTCCCTGTCTCTGTCATTGTGTGGGGTGTGTAGCTGAAGAAGCAGGTGCATGTGTGTTGGTGTGAGTGGTGTGTGTGTGAAGACATAGGTATGTGCATGGTATTTCAGGGATGTGTGAGACCTTGAAATTGTAGAGGAGGTGGCTGTGCAGTTATCTTTTCATACCATCATTTGCCAGCTGCTTTAATTATTTTTCCCTGCCTCTGTCCGCCTTCGTTTCTCCATGCCAAAGTGCTTCAAGGTGTCAGGGGAGGAGGGGGAGCCTTCTGAATGGATCACTGGTCAACATTATGCAGCCTCTATTTCTCATAAAAAGCAATGGAGATTGTTGTGGAGGCTACGTTCTCTGAAAATACATAGCTGATGTTTTTGAAATCACCCAAAATATTCACATTTTCTTCCTGGATGCTGAATTTAGTGAATTTATGTTCCCATTTTCAGAAATATCAACAGACAATACAACGTAAAAATAAAAAAATCAAATTTAATAGAAGCTTTGAAAACTAAGCTGCTTTCAACTAGTGTCGAAAAAAAGGTTTGTGCAATCCATCGTTCAGTACGACGATATTAAATCTAACCAATACTCTTCGTGGAAACAACTTTCACTAATTTGCATAGTGACAAGGTATGGGGGGGGGGAGGAGGTCTTTTTATACCCATATAATGTTCGTGAGTTTTCCTTGAAAATTAATTAAAGTTATGATAGTACAAAAATGCTTACATAGTTGGCTCTTGATATTTCTTTTAGTTCAGATAGTAGATGATCTTGGAATATAAGCTAACTCAGGGAAATGCCCTGTATTAATACTGTAAGATCTTTCAGCCACCTTAGGCACGATGAAGCTTGAGGTCCTGAAAAATAGGCTCCAGGTCCTTCATGTCAGAGGTGGGGCTCTATATTGTTTTAAGGCCTCGTTGATAGGTAGATCTCAGTCTTTCTAATGGAAGGTAGTGTGGTGTGGTGTGTGGTATGCAGTGGGAAGGGGGTTTCTTTACAACATAGGCCAAAGAGCAGTTCAGGGAAAAACAAAAGCAGTTTTTATTCTAGCCCAGTTTGTTAAACCTCCACAAATCAAAACCCAGAACAGACAGCAGTTCAGGGAAAACAAAAGCAGCTTTACTGCTGTCCCAGCTTGTTAAACCCGAATACTACTACTACTTATCATTTGTATAGCACTACAAGGCATACACAGTGCTGTACACATGTAAAAGACAAGAGCAGGGTGATGAAAACAGACCATGAACGTGCATAAAAGCCTTTATTAGAGTGTCCAAGGGTCCCTGTCTACATGGTCCATGTTTTAGCAAAATGGAGCCTTCATCAGGGACATGAGACCTTAGTTAGAAATATAGAATAACACTATTTAATATAACACAAAATACATATAAAAGGTAAATATCATACTATGAGAATAAAGGTATGCTAGTAAAAAATAAAAAGTAAAAGCAAATAAAAACCATGAGGGTAAAAAACAAATAAGGACATACCATATGATCACTATAAATATAAGCTACATGAGACTGAATACGATGCTAAACATAAATTATGAATAAAAAAAACTTCATAAAAATGAGTCTAAAAAAAGAGTGCATAAGGAAATAGGAGGTAAGACATGAAATCCAGACGGATTGCTGGTAAGATGTATTATGAAGAGGCTAGGAACAAGAATACTACCACAAAACTAATAAGGGGGAAGGAGGGAAGGCATATGGAATTCAGACATTCTGTTAAACTAGTACCTATATCTGGTGAACTACTTACTTGGATGGTGTAACGCCCAACAAAGGAAACTTGATAGGCTAGTAGACAGCAGCTACAAATACATGAAATTGCAATCAGACACCAGCATGGCAGAGAGGGGTATTTGGACAATGAAGTGTGCGACTGTAGCACACCGCAACCATGCGATGGGGAGCAAACAAAATAAATATGCTGGCGAATATGCAGTGAGGACTGTAAGCATAGCGGTACTATGAAGATAGAGGGACAACAATTATAGGCAAAACACCAATGGTTAGGGTTATACAGCAAGCATAGACATAGCATGAACACCTAGAGAGTATACTGTAAGAACTATCCATGGTGTTATGAAAGAAGTGGGTGAATCAGAAGCAATTCACTTTGGAAGGGGAATTAACGTGTAAAAAATTAATATTTAAAAATTTTAAATATAATGGATATATTAGAGGAGCTCTCCACGGTATAGGTGGGAAATATAATTTGAGAAAAACATACCTAATACGTTCTGAGGGGACAGCAAAAGCCCATATATTACACAAAATAATAAGGATTAAAAGAATTGTGGCGACCATTTAAAAAGGGAGAAAGCCTGCCAAAATTGTAGCGGTGGGCATCATGGCACCCATAAACAACCAATGCTGCTAATACAGAATAAAAAAAGAAAGGGCATATATAGTTTTAAAAAAAGGATGAAAGTAAATGGCGGGACAGAACTTGCCAAATAAATAAAAGTTTAAAGAAAAGTCATATAACTGCCTAAAAGAATAAAAATATGTGTCTGTGGGTGCTCATACCATAAATGAAACATAAATAAAACAAAGGTCATGTAGTAAAAAAAATGGGGGAAAAGTAAAAGGCAGGGCAGAACTTGCCAAATAAAGAAAAGCCATAAAACTGCCTACTTAAAGTACTACATATGCCCTTTGTTTTTTTATGTTTCATTTACGGTACAATCACTCACAGATGCATATTTTTATTCTTTTGGTCCTGATCAGTTTCATCTTCTTTTTTTACCCCATATTTTATCTATTTCTATCTCATGGCCTCTTTTTACACCACATTATTTTATTTTTACCATTTGCCCCCTTTAAGCCACCCCTCATTTTTTAACTTTTTTTACATTTTTTCACACTTTTTTACAATCTTACATTTTTTAGCGTTCATTTTTTTATGTATACATTTTTATCATGCTTTGGGATTATTTTTATTCTCTATTTTTATTCGCAGTTCGCTTATTTTATTTATTTGTTATTTATTTAACAGGTTTTGCTATAACATTTTTCTACCAGTCAAAAAGGTGTACAGGGAACTGAGAAAATATAATAAACTTATGCATGCAACTGAGTGACATATAACATGTGAATTACAGGAGATTACACGAGGTCTAAAGTAAGGCATCAAAACTATTTACACAGTTAATGTAAGCATGAGGGGGTAGGTTGACTTATTTGGGTGGGAAATTCAGGGAAGGGTGTGGGACAAATTCTGTTTGTTTGCAAAAGTTCATAATGCATTGCATTCTGCTCAGATTCAGTGCCGAAGTGTTCCTGAAAGAGGTGGGTTTTTAATCTCTTTCAGAAGTCTCCAATTGAATTGATGTTTCTTAGTGTGGGGAGTAGTGAGTTCCAGAGGGTGGGGGCAAAGAGTGTGAATGCTCTGAGGCGTGTGTTTCGATTGCTCTTGCAAATCAGAGATGATAGGCTGAGGAGGTTTTGTGTGCTCTTCCTTCTTGGTCGGTTGGTCTTGGGAGTGTTGATTAGTGTTTGAAGGTGCTTGGAGGAGTGGTTGTTTAGTGCCTGGTGGATGATGGTGAGGACCTTGTATTTGATTCTTGAGGTGATGGGTAGTCAGTGGAGGAGTTTGAGGATTATGTGATGCGAGTCTGTCTGGATACTCATCAGATGGTGCATGATGTAGTGTTCTGCGCGAGTTGTAGTGGAAGAAGAGCATGCTTGGGTTGGCCTTGGTATATTGAGTTTCAGTAGTCAAATAGAGGGGACATAGATTTTGCAGAGTTCTGAGTTTGTAGTAGACAGACTTGGTAGAGTTCTGAATGTGGGCTTGGAAGTTGAGTTGTTGGTTATGACACCTAGGTATCTGATTTCTGTTTTGACTTAGAGGTCGTTGTTGCCAATCCTGATAGATGAAAGGGAGGGGGTGAAATTATGGTCTCTTGTGACATGAAGGATTTCTGTTTTATTGAAGTTGACTGATAAATTGTGAAGGTGGAGCCAATTGACTATTTTGGTGAAGCAATCTGTGATTTTCAAGAATTCAGTAGCAAATGTGTAGAAGGGTGTGTAAATCATTGTGTCATCGGTGTAAATTAGGTAGTTGACATCAACGTTTTGGTTGACTGTGCACAGGGGTTGGATGTATATATCAAATAATAGAGAAGAGAGAGATGAGCCTTGGGGTACTCCTTGATTTAGGATGTAAGGGTATGATTTTGGGTTCCAATTTTTATATGTTGACTGTGGTTGGATAGGTAGGAAAGGATCCATTTGAGGGGATTGCCTTGTACTCTGATGTGATGGAGTTGATTGAGAAGGATTTGGTGAGACACAGTGTCAAAAGTAGTGGAAATGTCCAGGAATAGTACAATGAAGCCGTGAGTGAGAACTTCTGTACCAGAGATGAGTGTGTTTAGAAGGGAGCTCAGTAAGGTTTCTGCACGGTGATATGAGCGGAAACCATGTTGATGTTGATCTAGTGGCGCATGGTGGTCTATGTGATCCTGAAGTTGGGTTTGAATGGCCTTTCCTATGATTTTCATTAGGAATGGTACACTGGCAATGGATCTGTTTGATGCTGGTGAGCTGGCGTCCAGGTTAGGCTTTTTTTGGAGGAGTCTGATAGAGGCTTATTTAAGCGAGGGTGGGATGAAACCTTACGAGAGGGATGTCTGTAGTATGTCTGATAGGATTGGTAGGAATTGTGCTCTTGTGGCCTTTATACTTAAGAGTATTAATGAACAAACAAACCTTTTTCAAAGACTGGGAAGCTGCAAAACTAGAGGGCATAACATGAAGCTGCAAGGGAGTAAACTGAAAGGCAATGTCAGGAAATACTTTTTCACTGAAAGGGTGATGGATGCTTGGAATGTCCTCCCGATGGAAGTTGTGGGGGCAAATACAGTGACAGAATTCAAAATGGCATGAGACAGGCACAGTGGATCCATTTTATAGCAACAGGACCTTCACAGAGCGGTGGGTACACTCCTAAACAAAGACATGGGGAGGGGGTACCTGCACTGAGTGGCAGATGCACCTACTCTTGCCACCTTGCTGGGCAGACTAAATAGACCATGATGTTCTTTATCTACCGTCATATACTACGCTACTATGTTATCCAGGATACTGGGCAGGGATCGAGTGAGGAGGTGGTAGTGTTGATGTTGGTGATTATTCCGTTGAGTTCTTCAAGGGATACAGTTCCGAAGAAAATCCAAGAAAAGGCAGAGGTATGGTTGTTGGTGGCAGATGGAAGATTCATGTCCCCAAGGAGCATAAAGTCCTTTTTGCGTGGATGAGTGGGAGTAGATTACTTCAAGTAATTTGACTAGTTCTTCAGCTTCACTGTGAGGGGCTCTATAAGTCAGACAGATGGTGAAGTGTTTGTAATTGTGAGGATATCAATACTGGGAATTGAGACTGTATGATTTTAAAGTTAAGGTTCTTGTTATTTAGTATGCATATTCCTCCTCCTCCTATATTAGAGATCAGGGGCAGTAGTGGATGGAGTGCATGGTGGTGTTGTTTAACAAGATGTTGTTGTTTTCTGTAAACCATGTTTCTGTAATGCACATGATATCAATCTTGTTGTCCGTGATGTAGTCAGATAGGGTCTGTATTTTGTTGCGGGCTGAGCGTGCGTTGATTAAAGCGCAGTTGATAATGTTGTTGCAGTGCGAGCGTTTGCTGTACCTAGGGAGCAGAGTGACAGGAGATTTAACTTCAATTTCATATGGATTCTGATTTTTTTGGCTTTCTGTAGGAAACGTAAAATGTATTTATTTCTTCAGGTCTTTGATAATAAGGATGATTGAGTCAAATGTAGTACCGGCTGTTGTAGTTTTATTGGTTTTTGATTTTTAAAAAAATGTGATAGTAATGCAGTATTGTCATCAACCCCCCCCCCCCCTTGGTGGCCAGTGGCGGCAAGGGCAAGTTGAGCATATTTATTATTTGGGGAGGTGAGAGACGTTTGGAGGCCAGGTGCACCCTGGTCTTTGTAGTCCTCCTCCTTATAGGAATAAGTTGTGTAGACCAGAATGGAGGGTAAATAAGGCTTTTATTTCCCCTTTCAAGCACTGAGGTTCGCTAGGTAACAGAAAATAAAGGGTTCTCCTTCTTTGTCAGGGTTTTTACCAAAGCATAGTTAAACAAGTGAACTGTTACATACTTCACAGCTTCTTGCAAAAACAACACAGGGTTTTCCAAACTTCGGAGCAAAGTAAAATTAGTGAGTTTTTTCTCTTCCGCTCAACATGAACAAAAACAATATCAGAGCTTGTCTAAATAAGTTACAGCTCGGGGAGTGACTCAAAACTCCCTGCTACACAAACCGAGCAGTCCATTACTTCTTTCTGGGACAATGTAACTGAGTCCACAGGTTCCAGCTGCATGGACTCTGTTTCATTTGTGCCTCCCTCTGTACTTGAGCTTTCCCTGGCTGCTGTGGTTTGAAAGTCAGTAGTTCTTCTCCCTAGCTTCCAGCTAGGCTGTTCTAGGGCTTTCAGGTAAATAGCAGGGTTTGTCCCTATGCCCCTAAGTGATGGCTTAAAGGACTCCTGCCCGCTTCCTTTTCTCTGAGACTGATTATCTGGTTTTAAAGACGTTCTAGGAGCTGGGCCTTTCTTTGGGAAAAAATAGTCACCATACCTTGGCTTCGTGAAGTCAGGGCATCTGTTACTTGCCCACTCAGGCATCTCTCTCTGGCCACGGTCTCCTTTGCAGACTCCCTCTGGAAGCCTCCTGGGTACTGTCTGTCCTCTCTGTAGCTTGGGAAGACCCTGTAAAGAATCCAGGCTTCTTGGCTTCTTAGAATAAGTCAATCTCCTGTCAGGACGTTTTCTTCCAGTACCTTTTAATCCTGTTTCAGACCCTCCTGGTGAGCAGAGGCCTCTCTCTCGGCTGGGCTCTCTCCTTCTGAGCTCTCTGCCTTTGGGATTTCTTCCAAATGGATCTCTTTCCAGTCTGTCTCTCCCAGGTCTCTCTCTCACTCCGGCTCTTTTGGGTCTGCTCCTTTCTCTCTCTCTTTCTGAGCTCTCCTCTGAGCTCCCTTCTGAGCTCCCTCCTGAGCTCCCTTATGAGGTTCCTTCCTCTCTCCTTCCTTCTGAGCTGGCCCTCTGCTTATAAAGGCCTTTTACTTTTGAGTTTCCCGGGCTACCCCTCAGGTGGAGCTGATTAGCTCCTGCACAATCAGTACCCGGGTGTGTTAGCTCAGCCTCTGTAGGTTCATGCCTGCTCCCTCTAGCTGCTCTGCAAGGGAACTGCATCTTCTGCACGTTAGCTGCTTTGTAAGGAATAGCGTTTTTTCTAAGTTTTTGCTTTCAGTGGCTTCAGCCCTATCACACATCCCCCTTCTTAAAATATTATGGGCTGGCTTTTCATCTTTTTCACAGCACGTAATTCGTGACATTGCATCGGCATTGTAATGCAGCTTTCCTGCTCTATGCTCGACCTTATATTCATAGGGCTGCAATGCCATATACCATCTAGTTAGGCGACTGTTATTATTCCTCATGTGGCTTAACCATTTAAGTGGGGCGTGATCAGTGATGAGAATGAATTTTCTCCCTGTTAGATAAAATTTCAGGGCTTCAACTGCCCATTTAATCGCCAAGCAGTCTCGTTTGATTGTAGAGTACTTTTGTTCGGCCTGAGATAACTTTCGACTCAGGAACATGATTGGATGTTCCGCACCCTCATGCATTTGTGAGAGGACGGCGCCTAAGCCAGTTTCTGAAGCATTTGTCTGAACCAGAAATGGTTGGCGGAAATCCACGCCTCTTAATATCGGTGCTTTGCACAACTTCCCTTTCAGCTTTTTGAAAGCTTCGTCGGCTTCTGAGGACCACTGTATCCTATTCGGGGCATTTTTTCTTAACATATTGGTAAATATCGCACTTTCCTCTGCAAAGTGAGGGATAAAGCGTCTATAATAACCGATAAGCCCTAGGAAACTTCGTAGCTGCTTCTTGTTTTGGGGGACAGGAAAATCCCTAACACTCTCTACCTTGTCTAATAAGGGACGGACCGTACCCCGGCCTACAAGGTGACCTAAATATTTGACCTCATGGGCCGCAAACATACATTTTTCGGGATTTAGTATTAAACCCGCTTGTTTCATCGCTCGTAACACTGCTCTTACGTGGAGCAGGTGTTGGTCCCAGGTAGCGCTTTGGATGACTATGTCGTCCATATAAGCTGTGGCATAGTCTTGATGAGGACGTAAAACTACATCCATTAACCGTTGGCAGGTTGCAACCGCTCCGTGTAGCCCAAAAGGCATTCTTCTAAATTGAAACAGCCTGAGCGGCGTACTGAAGGCTGTTTTAGGGCGCGCTTCTCTCGTCAGGGGCACCTGCCAATACCCTTTGGTCATGTCTAGGGTGGTGAGAAACCTTGCTTGTCCTAATCTGTCTAGCAGCTCTTCGATGCGGGGCATTGGATATGCATCAAAGGTGGATACTTCATTGACCTGACGAAAATCAATACAGAATCTCATGGTACCGTCAGGTTTGGGTACCAAGACGATAGGGCTGCACCAGGGACTTCGCGATTCTTCTATAATGCCCATTTTTAGCATTTCCTGTACTTGGGTTATCACTTCCTGCCTTTTTGCCTCTGGCAAACGATAGGGCCTCTGTCTGATAATTTCCCAGGCGGTGTAATTATCTCATGGGCAAGCAAGCTTGTTTCTCCGGGGACTGGTGTCAGTACATCCTTGAAGTTTTCCAACACTCTGGCTAACTCTTGCCTCTGTGTTATAGAAAGTTCGTCACTAACCTGTGGTTTAGGGCTGGTTTTACAGTCGTCCACAAGTGGGCCCAGATCTTCATCCGGTTGTTCCTTACCCACCGCTATAAAACCTTTCATCTCACCTTGACCCGTGGAGCCAAACCCTCTGGTCCCTCGGCTTGTAGGGGTCACCATAGAGACTTCCTCCAGGGTCGGGAAACCAACTCGTTCACATATCAGCTGTGCAATGCGATCCCCGGTTTTGACGTTAAAGTCTTCTCCTGCAAAATTAAATAGCAGGACTTTAAGGGCACCCCTGTAATCAGGGTCTACTACTCCGGCGCCTACGTCTATGAAATGGTTTACGGCTAGGCCAGACCGAGGCGCGATGCGACCGTAGCATCCTTGGGGTAATTCTATTTGGATACCCATATCGATTAAGGCTTTTCCGTGCTTGGGAACAACTCGGTTTACAGCACTATACAGGTCATACCCGGCGGTCTGAGCCGATGCTCGACGGGGACTTTGAGCTTGTTTAGCAATTTTACAAAACTTCAATACGAATTTTTTTATAGGCTCCTCCTGATCCAGCTGTTTTGGCTTTTGAGCTTTTCCCAAGAGGGGGCTGGGAACTACCGGTATTCTGGAGGGAGTACGCGTAGAAACCAAAACTTCCCTGGGTGATAGGCCCTTGCTCAGACCCCTCCTAAATTGGGGCCAGTCTCTGCCTAGCACCAAATCTTGGGGTAATTTGGGTACCACTGCAATCAACATCTCTCTCTCTATCTCTAAACCTCTTACAACTAGGTTGTACACAGGATAGTATGCTGAGGCACCGTGAATACATTTTATTTTTACCGTCCCTTCTGCTTGGTCTGGTGCAGATTCAGCCCGCTCCTCAATCATAGACCAGAGCTTACGAGAGATCATGGACTGATCTGCGCCAGATTCAAGAAGAGCTTGGGTGGCAACACCTTGTACTGTTACCTCCAGCACAAACCCTTCACGTAATACTTTTGCATTCTTACTTATTAAAGCAGTACGTGATTGACATTCACTCTGTATGTGACCCATTTTTCCACACAGAAAACATCTCCTCCTAGAGTGATTTGCTGATACAGGGCTAACATACGTCATACCTCGGGCGTGAGAGACTTCCTGATGACTGCCTTATTGCAGCCGCTGCCATTTTTGGGTCTTCATTATTTTGTTGGGTGGCCAATTCTGCCTCCAAGTACCTCTCTGTTAACATAGTAACATAGTAACATAGTAAGTGACGGCAGATAAAGACCAGCATGGTCCATCTAGTCTGCCCAGCAAGATGGCAAGAGTAGGTGCACCTGTCGCTCTGTGCAGGCCACCCCTCCCCATGTTTTTGTTTCTGTTTAGGGGTGAACCCACCACTCCATGTAGGACACCCTTATTTGTTCAGATGCTAGATAGTTCAGAAGTTAGATGGTACTGTTTATTTTGCTTTTATCCTGTTGCTGTAAAGGGATCCACTGTGTTTGTCCCATGCCGTTTTGAATTCCATCACCGTGTTTGCCCTCACCACTTCCATCGGGAGGGCATTCCAAGCATCCACCACCCTTTCAGTGAAGAAATATTTCCTGACACTGCCTTTCAATTTACCACCTTGCAGCTTCATGTTATGCCCTCTAGTTTTACAGCTTCCCCGTCTTTGGAAGAGGTTTGTTTGTTCATCATTTCTCTTTAAGTATTTAAAGGTCTGAATCATATCTCCCCTGTCCCTCCTCTCCTCCAAAGTGTACATATTTAGGTCTTCAAGTCTCTTCTCATAAGTCTTCTGACGCAGGCTCCAAATCATTTTGGTCGCCTTTCTCTGAACAGTTTCCAGTCTTTTTACATCTTTTGCAAGATATGGCCTCCAAAACTGAACACAGTATTCCAAGTGAGGCCTCACCAGTGACTTGTACAGTGGCATAAGTACCTCTTCCTTTCTGCTGGTAATCCCTCTTTGAATGCAGCCCAACATCCTCCTGGCTTTTGCCACCGCCTTGTCGCACTGTTTTGCCACCTTGAGATCATCAGAGATAATCACACCAAGGTCTTTCTCCTGAACCGTGCATACCAACCTCTCACCCCCTATTGTGTACTTTTCCCTTGGATTTCTGCTACCCAAGTGCATGACACTGCACTTTTTCACATTAAATCGTAGTTGCCAAGCATTAGACCAGTCTTCCAGCTTTTGTAGATCTATCCTCATGTTATCCACTCCCTCTGGGGAGTCCACTCTGTTGCAAATTTTTGTGTCATCTGCAAAAAGACAGACTTTTTCATTCAGTCCTTCAGCAATATCACTCACAAATATATTGAACAGTGCCGGGCCCAGGACCGAACCCTGAGGCACCCCGCTAATCACCTTCCTCTCATCCGAGTGAGCTCCATGTACCATCACCCTCTGTTGTCTGTCAGTCAACCAATTTCTAATCCAGTTTACTATCTTGGGACCCATCCCCAAGCTACTGAGTTTATTGACAAGCCTCCTATGAGGAACAGTATCAAAGGCTTTGCTGAAATCCAGATAGATGACATCCATTGCATGCCCCAGATCTAGTTCCTTGGTCACCCAATCAAAGAACTCAATCAGATTTGTTTGGCAAGACCGTCCTTCGGTAAAACCATGTTGCCTGGGATCTTGCAACCTGTTGGTTTTGAGAAAGTTCACTATTCGCTCTTTCAGGAGCGCCTCCATTACTTTTCCTGCCACCGAGGTAAGGCTCACGGGCCTGTAATTTGACACTTCTTCCCTGTCACCACTTTTGTGTAGAGGTACAACATTAGCCATTCTCCAGTCCTGAGGAACCACTCCTGTTTCCAAGGATCTGTTGAAGACATCCTTTAACGGTCCTGCAAGAACCTCTCTGAGCTCTTTCAGTATCCTGGGATGTATCCCATCTGGTCCCATGGCTTTGTCCACTTTCAGTTTAGCAAGTTGTTCTAACACCTCATCTTCTGTGAATGGTATGGTATCTACTTCAGTCCTATTTTTATATTTGGGAGTCACAGCTGGTCCATCTCCAGGATCTTCTTTAGTAAAAACAGAGCAGAAGTATTTGTTTAGCAATTTCGCTTTTTCAGTGTCACTTTCCACGAGTCCTTTCCCAGCACTTCTGAGTCCTGCAATTCCAACTCTGATCTTCTTCCTTTCCTGAATATACCTGAAGAACGTTTTGTTGCCACCCTTAACATCTTTAGCCATTTTTTCTTCTGCCTTTGATTTTGCTATCCTTATTACTCTTTTAGACTCTTTGAGTTGGATCCTGTATTCATTTCTGTGTTCTTCTGTTTGCAAGCTTTTGAATTTTGAAAAAGCTGTGTTTTTTGCCTTTATTTGCGCAGCCACCTCTTTGGAAAACCAAATAGGTTTCCTTCTCCTCTTGTTTTTATTTATTTTTCTTACATATTTATCTGTTGCCCCTTTTATTGCCGCCTTTAGTTTAGTCCATTGCATAATAGTTTAGTCCATAATAGCTTCTTCAGTATTACGGCAGTTCTGCTTTATAAGGAAGCTCTGCACGTTTTTAAGTACCGCAGACATGAATTGTTCTAACACTATTACATCCACTATAGTGTCAATAGTTTTCTCTTCAGGTCTTAGCCATTTTAATGCTAAGCTTCTCAGCCTATGACCTAAAGCTTTTGGCATCTCGCCATTTTTAAGGTGAGCGGTGCGTAGCATACGATTATACACTAGGGGAGTCAGGCCAAGGCAGTCCCGGATGGCCTTTGTCACCTCGGTGTAATTGTTTGCTAGGGCCATGGGCGTCGCTCTATAGGCTGACAGCGCTTCCGTTGTAAGCGTAGCTGCCAAGCGTAAGGCCCATTCTTTCGGCCAGCCTACCGAATGTGCTATTCTATCAAACGAGTCTAAGAAGTCATCTATATCATCAGTGGCGGTTAATTTCCCTAAAGTTAAGGTCTCATAGGACCAGTGTCCTACCGCACTGCCACACAGTCCAGGATTCTGTCCTTGATGATTAGAAGCTTCCGACGTCGTTTTCTGTTGGGCTAACCAAGCCTCCATCATCTGAAGTACGGGTTTCCGTTGCTCCTGCATTGCCTGTACCGCTTGTTGCTGCGTTTGACAAGCCAGTTCCCTCTACTTATCAAACTGCATGGCCATCCACGGAAGTAGCTCTTTTGGATCCATGGCAATGGGGTTCCTAGAAAAAATTAGAGAGAGACAGAAACCCAAGTGTGGTCTGATAACAAATCAGTTCCCCCTTTTCCTTCTTTCCTTTTTTTTTTCTCCTTTTTTTTTTTTTTTGAACCTCACACCCACATCCAGCACAGGTTAGGTTTATCTACATTTTACCTTGTGCGGATGTTGAGTCAAGCTTCTAAGTAAAGACGTTGTTGCTCCGTCCTGTAGCACTCGGCAACTGCTGCTAGCAACACCACGATCTTCCACTCCGTGTTTTCTTTCACTCCGTGTTTTCTTTCAAACTTTGGCAGTAGAGTTTGTTCCTTTTCTTCTGTATTCCTTAGCCGAAATCCTTAAAACTATGCCATTTATGTCATCAACCCCCCCTGGTGGCCAGTGGCGGCAAGGGCAAATTGAGCATATTTATTATTTGGGGAGGTGAGAGACTTTTGGAGGCCAGGTGCACCCTGGTCTTTGTAGTCCTCCTCCTTATAGGAATAAGTTGTGTAGACCAGAATGGAGGGTAAATAAGGCTTTTATTTCCCCTTTCAAGCACTGAGGTTCACTAGGTAACAGAAAATAAAGGGTTCTCCTTCTTTGTCAGGGTTTTTACCAAAGCATAGTTAAACAACACAGGGTTTTCCAAACAACACAGGGTTTTCCAAACTTCGGAGCAAAGTAAAATTAGTGAGTTTTTTCTCTTCCACTCAACATGAACAAAAACAATATCAGAGCTTGTCTAAATAAGTTACAGCTCGGGGAGTGACTCAAAACTCCCTGCTACACAAACCAAGCAGTCCATTACTTCTTCCTGGGACAATGTAACTGAGTCCACAGGTTCCAGCTGCATGGACTCTGTTTCATTTGTGCCTCCCTCTGTACTTGAGCTTTCCCTGGCTGCTGTGGTTTGAAAGTCAGTAGTTCTTCTCCCTAGCTTCCAGCTAGGCTGTTCTAGGGCTTTCAGGTAAATAGCAGGGTTTGTCCCTATGCCCCTACGTGATGGCTTAAAGGACTCCTGCCCGCTTCCTTTTCTCTTAGACTGATTATCTGGTTTTAAAGACGTTCTAGGAGCTGGGCCTTTCTTTGGGAAAAAATAGTCACCGTACCTTGGCTTCGTGAAATCAGGGCGTCTGTTACTTGCCCACTCAGGCACCTCTCTCTGGCCACGGTCTCCTTTGCAGACTCCCTCTGGAAGCCTCCTGGGTACTGTCTGTCCTCTCTGTAGCTTGGGAAGACCCTGTAAAGAATCCAGGCTTCTTGGCTTCTTAGTATAAGTCAATCTCCTGTCAGGACGTTTTCTTCCAGTACCTTTTAATCCTGTTTCAGACCCTCCTGGTGAGCAGAGGCCTTTTTCTCGGCTTGGCTCTCTCCTTCTGAGCTCTGTGCCTTTGGGATTTCTTCCAAACGGATCTCTTTCCAGTCTGTCTCTCCCAGGTCTCTCTCTCACTCCGGCTCTTTTGGGTCTGCTCCTTTCTCTCGCTCTTTCTGAGCTCTCCTCTGAGCTCCCTTCTGAGCTCCCTCCTGAGCTTCCTTCCGAGGTTCCTTCCTCTCTCCTTCCTTCTGAGCTGGCCCTCTGCTTATAAAGGCCTTTTACTTTTGAGTTTCCCGGGCTACCCCTCAGGTGGAGCTGATTAGCTCCTGCACAATCAGTCCCCGGGTGTGTTAGCTCAGTCTCTGTAGGTTCATGCCTGCTCCCTCTAGCTGCTCTGCAAGGGAACGGCATCTTCTGCACGTTAGCTGCTTTGTAAGGAACAGCGTTTTTTTCTACGTTTTTGCTTTCAGTGGCTTCAGCCCTATCACAGTATTTAGTTTTATATTTTGCTATGCTTGTGTGATTTCTATATTTTCATTTTATTATATATTTATTTTTGCTCATTTCCTTGTCATTCTGCTAGTGAGTTGTTTATGCTCCCTTACTGGCAGTTGGAGGCAGATTTGAGCTACTTTCAGTAATGTCATCTCTCGGTATATCTACTAGTGCAGCACTGAAAAAAAGTCAGTATTTGCTTTCAGCAGATGGGAAGGTATTTGGATTGGTGCAGCAATGCTGATAGGCCTGTCTCCGTTGGTCCACACTATGGTGCTGTGGCCCATGTCACCGAGATCTGTAGGCTCAACGTTGCTCGGAGTTTGGATACACCCCTGCCTCCTGGAGCCGACAGCTTGCCCATGTTCAGCGCAGCTACCCTGGGTTCCTAGTGCTTCATGGGCTGGAGATCAGACAGGAGGACCCATGGGCCCCCGGGGGGGTTGGTAAGTCAAGCCTAGGTCCTCCTTCTCTCTTGCTGTCCTCTTTCTGCATGCTTTCTTTACCTTTACTTTTTTTCTGCTGTGCTTTCATTTTCCCCATTGAAGTCAATGGGATGTATTTGGCTCTATTGCTGCTTTGAATAAAGCAGTTCAAAATTAATAATATTTTTTTAAAAATATCTCTTTCTTTGGCAGTTGGGCATCTCAGGCCTGCGTGGACATCAGGGGTTACCCTGCTCGGGTCTCCCTGGTCAGCCCGGCAGGTATGGGACTTCTTTTTTTGCTGCAGCCTTCCATGTTTTTTTTATGGATTTTTTCAGGGTCTTTTTAATCTTTGCCACTGCAGTACTCAAGTTCATGGCCCAGTGCAGGCCCTCAGTGGTTTTTGCCCATAGCTGCTATTTTTGACCACTATTGTGATGGAAATGTCTGGGGTACCTTTTTACAGCATGTTGGGACCCCATGCCATTTTCTGTGGCCCCTGCAGCTCCTCCCTGTGTTTTTCCCACTGGTGAACACCGTGGCCATTTGAGATGGCTACTTGGTCCCAAGCAGATGGGAAGCCTGGTGGGGTGGCCCTAGCTTTAAGTTTGTTGGCCTCTGTGGGCCCTTTGGAGCCCCAGGGCTCCCCTTTTTCAACCAGATTAACCTGCAGCTCCTGATATGACTCATAGGCTGTTTTCAATGTTTTATAACTGGTTTGCCAACCCCCTCATGGGTACATAGAATCTCTGTGATCCACCTATTTCACAGATGACACTCCTATGCCCTCTTAGGATGCTATGGCAGCTCTGCATGAGGTAGAGCCTGCATTCAATTGAGGTTAGTGGATAGGCTCTCCCCTGGAGAATATCAAGCTTCCTGCAGCATTCATTCCTTTGTTGTTGTTAAGTGCCATCGAGTAGGAGTCGACTCATGGCGACCCTCTGGATAGCTATCCTAAATTGTGTTTGGTCTTCAGTCAGGCAGCTCATTGTTGACAGACTGGTACCCATAGCTGCTGTCATTGTATCGATCCAGCTCATTGCTGGCCTTCCTCTTTTGCGTTGACCTTTACTTTACTTGATCCTATGAGGCAGCTTGTAGTTTCCTAGATAGAAAATCACTGAGCTGGGTCCTAGGGACTTGATGTCCTCTCTCGGCTGTACCCTCAGCCCCAGTTGAGCTGGATCAACCTTTTGGGCTCCCTTGGGTGGATGCCCTCGTCATGGCAGTGGCAAAGCATATAACCATCCAGATGGAAGGAGGTGCTGCACTCAAGGAATCTCATGATAGAGGGGTAGAGGCCTTCCTTAAGAATGTCTTTCTGGTTTCTGCCTTAGATGGCCTTAGATACAGGCCTTGTGGCCCAAGCCCTCTTGTGCTGGATAGCTCAAAGATGATGAAATTGGAATCTGTGGCTGATGCCCTGTATGACTTGATCTGCATTTCCTTTAAGTCAATGGCATCAGTAGTAATGGCTAGGTGATGGCTTTGACTCCATAATTAGTCAAGTGATGCTGCCTCTAAACTACAGCTGAGCAAGCTCCCCTTTAGGGGCAAATTGCTCTATGGGGAGAACCTGGAGTTTTGTGGAAGGCCTGGGTGAAGCTCACCCTCAGAGGCTCCCAGCAGATAATCTCAAAGGGCTAGAAGTGCCTCATATAGGGCCTTGCACGGAGCATGATGATGCCCTCAGACTCCTAGGAGTCTGGGTAGCACCTATTCATCCTATGAGCAGGTCCTATGAGAAAAGTCTCAACATCCTTGAGACTCAGCAGTGGGCCCTGCAGGGGTCAACAAGATCCCACAATGAGATCCAATGAATCCCTGCTGAGGTTCAGCTGATTTGTGAGGGGGGTGCCTCCCTGTTTTCTCTCAGAATGGTCCCACATTACTTTAGCCACTGGATTCTCAAAATTCCCAGCTATATGCTGGAGTTTGCAGAGCCATTACATGATGTCTTGTGGAGTCTACCTGTGGCTCTCTACTCAAGCAGTTGTGGATAGAGGAAACTCTACAGTGCCTTCTGCAATTGACGGATATTCTATCCATGCCTTCCACAGAGCAGGGGCAGGAGTGTCATGCCATCTATTTCTGATGCCTGAGAATGGAGTTTCCTTCCAGTCTATCCTGGGTCTAAGAGCAGCCAATGCCAAGCTCTGAGTCCTGCATTTTCCTATGGAGACCATCAGGTCAGGCATTACGTCAGTCCAGCAGGGGGAGTTTCCTTACCTCCTTGGATCTTGCCAAAGCATACTTCCTCATTTCCATTCAGGAGCAACACCAGCAACCTCTGCACTTCTGTGCTCTTGGCCATTGTTTCCAGTTTTGGCCTTTGCCTATTGGCCAGGTCACGACTCCCCACACCTTCTCAAAGGTCATGGTGATGGTGCTGGTGGTTTTCTGTGCAGGCAGGTGTTCTCTGTTCTTCCATTCCTGGACATCTGGATGATTCAATCAGTTTCCCTGGAGAAGTCCAGGGATGAAACAGCTCTTGGAGTACCTCAATGCTTGGTTCTTCACTCATGGTCAGGTTTTCCTTGCACTGGAGAGCTCTCTTTAGCTGCAGAGCCACTCTGGCATTTTGTGCTCAGTCAGCTCCATGAGCCTGGGGCTACTTCCAACTCCTAAGATACATGATGTCTACTCTGGAACTAGTCCTTTGGGCCAGGGTGCTCTTGTGCCCCCTTCAGAGTCATCTGTTGTTTCTGAGCTCCCTGTTCCCTGTGGTATGACCAGGCCCTTCCTCTCCCCCAGGAGATCAAGGATCAATTAATGTGGGGGGTTGCAGTCTCGCCATCTGTTGATTGGTTACCTCTGGATGCATCAGCTTGGATGATAAGGTATTACAGATACCAGTCTGAAAGGCTGGGGAGCCCAGTGTCTAGATTGGCTTTTCAGGGGTTCTGGTCCACTCAGAAAGTCTTCTGGTTGATCAATCGGTTGGAGACCAAGACTATGTGCTTTGTCGTGAAGAGGTTCTAACCTCTACTGGTGGGTGAAGTGGTTTGCAAATTCTCAGGCATTGCCATGGCTGTGGCATACATCTAAAAGCAAGGTGAAACTCACAGTGCTAGGACTGCTCTCTAGGTAGTGGAACTGTGTCATTTGACACAGGAGCTTGTTGGCCCTGTCAGCACCCACATAGAGAGCATTGACAATGAGCAGGCTGGCTTCTTAGATTGGAACTTTGTGGTTCCCGGTAAGTGGAATTAAGCCCTCATGCATTCATCCTCGTAGAACAGAGGTGAAGGCTTCCAGTATCTTCTTGAAGGCTGCTTACAAGAATGTTAAAGTGGGAAAAACAGCCATTCTAGGGCAATAATGGACATAAGAGCCATTTTGACTGTTTTGCAGCCCAGTCTTGACCACGGGTTAGCCTGCTGTCTCTCAAGGTTCAGGTAGTGTCCCTGGTGTGCTATGGAGGAAACATTCAATGGATACCTTGATTGCACATCCTGATGTCTCCTTTTAAAGGAATGAAGTAGATCCATCTGCCAGTGTGTCCAGTGGTCCCTCTGTGAAGTCTTTCCCTGATGTTGAATGCTCTTGACCCCATTTGTGCTGCCTCCCTCAAAGATTTGACCTCAGGGTGGTTTCCTGGTGGCTGTTGCTTCATTCTTCATGAATTCTTAACCCTCCATTGCCTCAGAAAAATCCAAGTTATCAATATCCCTGTTTAATGTACATTACCAAGTTTAAGTTACAATGTAAACCGCTTTGACTGAAATGATAAAGTGGTATAAAAACAAACAAACCTGTTAAATAAATAAATAAATTCTTCTTTGGTCACCTCAATGGCCTCTTTCTTCTTATGGACTGTGGTGTCCTTCCTCTCAAAGGTGCTGTCTCTTTTCCTTTTTTATTGTCTCAAAATTTCAAGTTTTATTAAAGACAAGTTGAAAATACGAATTTCCCATCATACAAAGTGAAATCAAATCACAAGATACATCTCCAAACAGAGATCCAAGAAGAAACTTAAAAAAACAGGAAATCATGAAAATAACCTTGCTGACCACTAGTTTACAAAGCCAGATTGCACTAGAATTAAATAACAGAAAATGAAACCTATATGTCAGATAAAGCCTCATCTTCATCAATTTTTAGATATTGGAAATGAGAACTTATAAATTCAGACAATTGTTCAGCTTTGGTAAAATGTTTTCCTGCGATTTTGAGTTTCCCATGCTAAATCAGGATAGATTTGCACAATTTGACCAAAAAATTTACAATCACATTTAGAAAAGGCAATTTTAAACAACCAATCATGATCAGAATCAATAAGAATACAACAATTAAGTTCTCAGGTAACAGGGCAAGGGAATCATTTAAAGACATCTTAGCCCCTCTGCCACCCTTCTGAGCATTAGATGACAAAGTTTTTCTCAAATGGAGTCCTTGCTGGTAAATAGCAAGCAGATAAAACTGATGGTATAGCTGAGTCAGGAATCTTCAAAGCTTCCTTTAAATAGTTACAAAACATATCCTTGGGGGCAACTGTAGCTATCTTAGGAAAATTAAGTAGTCTTGCTATCTTCCTCCTGCTCATATTTTCAATATTCTCTAAACAACGAGACAAAACCAGCTGTGCTTTAGCAACTTGATGGTAATTTTCCTGAGCAGAGGAGACAGTAGATGCCAGTTCCACCACTTTACCTTCAACTTGCTCTACATTCTTCTCACAATGTTCAATTCTCTCTTCAAACTTGACAACAGCATTATACTGCAACTCAATCTTTGTAAGCATAAGATTCCAACCAGGCAAAAGCTTGTAGAATTAACTGCACAGAATCATTTCCTTATTGTCCCTCCAGTCCAGTCCTGGAATTCTGGGTAGTGCACCTCTTCCAGCAGCTTGGAGACTGAGCATGTCATCCTTTTGATGACCTCGGCATACATACACTGTTGGCACTTCCCACCAGACTCCAGTATGCTCAGTCTCCAAGCAGCTGGAGGTAGCAATGAGCCAGGATTCTGGGCTTACTGGAGAGACAACTAAGAAGAGATTAGGAGTTTTTTCATTTAATTTGATTTAATTTAATTTAATTTGATCTAGTTGAACGTTCCTTTGCCTTTCTGCTCGGTTTAAGCAGAGCCAGGTGCCTGTTGCTGACCCTAGCAGAACCTATCCTCCTAGAGAGAAAGGCCTGTTGAAGGGTGTCAACCGGAGGCCTCTCTCTCTCCCTCCCCCCCCCACCCATTTGTGTTCAGGCGTGGAGCCAGGAGGAGACTTTGTAGCTTGCTAGTAGGGAGGCAGAAAGACATCTGCGCAGGGTGAGGAGCCATGTGCCAGGAGAGCCAGGGGCAGTCGGTGAGCCAGGAGCAGAGAGAAGAGCTCAAACAATACACCATCCCCACCCTGACTCCGAAGCCCTGGAGCACGCTGATCAGGGGTGCGGTGGTACAGGACAGCAGCTTCTCCTTTTCGGCACTGAGACAGCATGAGACATGCTTTCTCTCATGGCTGCAGTCCGCATGGTGGGAGCGGCCTAGCGGGGGGGCCTTGGGGAGGTGGCAGGATGGAGGGCCCACCTAGGGTGCCTCCAATCCCTGCACCGACCCTGATTTAGGGGGAAAGATAAGGAGCTCAGGTTTGGCCCAGTTTGGGTAGCAGTGAGACATCCAGGCAGCAATATTGGATAAGCGGGCAGAAACTTGGGCCTGGATTCCTCGAGAGATTTTACGAGCCAAAAGGTAGATTTGAGAGCTGTCAGCATAAAGATGGTACTAAAAACCATGGGAGGAGATAAGTGCACTAAGGGGCTGAGTGTAGAGAAAGAAAAGGTGAGGTCCCAAGACAGAGTCCCGAGGTATACCAACTGAAAGCGGAACGGCAGTAGAGAGTACGATGAGAGAGATAAGAAAAATACCAGGATAGAGCAGAGCACCTAAATGCAAGTGAGAACAGGGTATCAAGGAGAAAGTGCTGATCAGTGTCAAAAGTAGCAGAAATGTCAAGAAGGATGAGGATCGAGTAAAGACCCTTGGATTTGGTGAGGAACAAGTCACTGGAGACTGGTAAAAGCTGTTTCTGTAGAATATTAAGGACAAAAGCCAGTTTGTAGTGGATCCAGAAGGGATTGAGATGATAGAAAGTCAAGATAGCAGTGGAGAACTGCTTGTTCAAATAGTTTAGAAGCAAAAGGGACAAGGGAGATAAGTCAATAACTGGAAGGACAAGTAGAGTCTAGTGAAGATTTTTTGAGGAGAGGTATAACCACAGCATGTTTGAAGGCCACAGGAACAGTTGCAATGGAAAGTTATATGTTAAGGATATGAGAGATGGAAAGATACAGTATAGTAGATGGGTGGGAATGTGATCAGAGGAGCAGGGAGTGAGTTTAGAGGAAAAGAGATTTTAAGTTTTCTCTTCAGTGATTTTAGAAGAGGGTGACAGAAGTTGAAGGAGGGATTTGGTATTGAAGAGGGCGAAGGGAGGGTGGAGGTGACCCTGTGGAGAATTCAAGACCAATCTTGTGGACTTTGTTATGGAAATAGCCAAAGTTTGTGCAGAAAGTGTAGGAGGAGTTGAAAAGAAGGCACCTTGAGGAAGGAATTGAACATAGCAAAGAGATGGTGAGGGTCAGAGGCAAAAGAGTTGGTCAGATAGACATATTACTCTTGCTTGGCGAGTGCTATGGTTGACTGGAAAGAGATTAACATAAGTTTGAAATGTATGCAGTCAGCAAGGTGTGGGATTAATCTGAATGGGCACTGGAACGTAGGTAGCAGGTTGTTGAGGACAGCCAAGGTTGAGATACAGTACACCTCACAGGGCATGGAATGGAGGATTGAGTGCATCCAGAGCAGATGAGAATATAGTGTTATAGGAATGCACTGCCTCATTAACAGACTCAGACAACATAGTGGAGGAAAGAGGTGATAAGACAGCAGTGGAGAGAGCTGAAGGGTTGGTAGTATAAAGATTCCTAAAGATGTTAGATGTTGGTGGAGATCGGGTGAGACCAAGGTTGGGGGGGAGGGGGGGGTTTGGATAAGGGAATAACTGAAGTAGAGAAGTTTGAGGGGGAGCAGTTAGAGGAAAAGACGAAGTCGAGACAATGGTCATGCTTGTGAGTAGGAACGGTAGAGCACAGCTGGAGGTTGAATGAGCAAGTAAGGGAAAGGAGCCTTAAAGCATAAGGATCGGTATGTTAAAATCCCCAAGAATAAGGGAAGGGGAAGATGCATCCAGAAAGGAGGACAGCCAGGAGTCAGTCAGTGAGAAAGGTAGAAGTGGACTTATCAGGAGAGGGGTTGATAAATAACTGCTATCTCGAGAGGTGGCGGAGTAAATAGGTGAATGGAGTGGACTTCAAAGGGAGAAACGGAATGAGAATGAGGTAGGAGGGGCTGAAATTGGCAGGAATGAGAGAATAGAAACTCACCACCATCACAGCCTCTGGGCCGAGGTGACGGAGGGCAGCAACTAAAGCAGAGTCTTCAGGGAGAAGCTAAGTTTCAGTAAGAGCCAGAAAATACAAAGTATTAGAGATAAATAGGTCATAAATGAAGGAAAGTTTATTGGAGACAGGAAGTGTATTCCACAAAACACATAAAAAAGGGAGAGACGAGGGAGAAAGGAAAGGGATATGAATAAGGTTTGAGAGGTTGCAATGCAATGTGTACCTTCAAGTCAATGCTGACTCCTGGCGACTCAGTAGCTCCTGGGTTTCTTGGCAGTGTGACTGGAAGTAGATTGCCAGGCCTTTCTTTCAAGGCAATGGAGGGTTAAGTGACTTGGGAGTGTGAAAAAGATGGGGGGGGGCAGGGTTTGGATGGATATCTCCCGATGAAAGCAGTAGAAGGAGAAGGAGCAGGATAATATGGGAGAGGGAGGCACAACAGTCACGGGGGTGAGGTTCTCTCAGTGAACGTGGCGATGGCTGAATGAGAGGGAGAAATGGTTAAGCATGAGAGCAGATCATAAGGTAGAAAACAAAATGGTAGGGGAGATGGGGACGGAAGAGTGGGGCAGTCTAGATAATAACATAAAAAATGGCCAACTTCTGAAATATTTATATAGCATAATCGATGACAGCAAAAGGGAAATAATGGCTCATCCGGTCTTGAAGGACTAGAAAAGGGGACTGTTACTTCTGGAGAGAGATCTATAATTGTGAGTATATACTTCTGGGAATTTTCTGAAAGGAATTCTTTGTATTAAAGCTAATTAATCTGCGAACCCACTATTTTTTGTTAAATCAGTCTAGTAGCAGCAGTTTAAGTTTAAATTTAAAACACAGAAGAGAGCTTTCTGGTTACATTTCATACCCAGCAGAGAGCTTGTAGTTTAAATGTAATAGTCACTCAGGGCCTAGTATCAGCAAAGTACTTTTAGTTTAAATTTAAAACACAGAAGAGAGCTTTCTCGTTAAATTTGGAACCCAGCAGAGAGCTTGTAGTTTAAATTTAATAGTCACTCAGGGCCTAGCATCAGCAAAGTACTTTTAGTTTAAATTTAAAACACAGAAGAGAGCTTTCTGGTTAAATTTAGACCCCAGCAGAACTTAAAGATCTAAACACAAACTTAAAACTAAGATGCAGACAACAGTCCAGCAGCGAGATGGGGACTTTCCAGTCTTTTGCATTGAGTAAAACAAAATCTGCTGTAGAATCTGTATGGATTGAAATTCCATATAAAAGGGGGAAGGCAATGGCAGTGGGGGTGTACTATCGAGCGCCTGGCCAGAATGACCAAATGGATGATGAAATGCTCAAAGAAATCAAGGAAGCTAACAAACGTTACAGTGCAGTAATAATAATGGGTGATTTCAATTACCCTGGTATCGACTGGGTCAGTATCACATCAGGACATGCTAGGGAGATAAAGTTCCTGGATGAAATAAATGACTGCTTCTTGGAGCAGCTGGTTCATGAACCGACCAGAGGGGAAGCCATATTAGACCTAGTCCTTAGTGGAACACCAGATCTAGTGCAAGAGATAAGGGTGTTGGGGCCACTTGGCAATAGTGATCATAGCATGTTCGCCTTTGATTTAATTAGTGGAGGAGGGATAGTAAGGAAATCTACAGTACTACCTTTTAACTTTCGAAAGGGAGACTATGATAAAATGAGGAAAACAGTTAAGAAAAAACTAAAAGGAGCAGTTGCAAAGGTTAAAGACGTACATCAAGCTTGGGTGTTGTTGAAAAATACTATCTTGGAAGCCCAGACCAGCTGTATTCCACGCTTTAAGAAAAGTGGAAAGAAGTCCAAAAAACTGCCAGCATGGTTTAAAGGTGAGGTCAGAGAGGCTGTTGTTGCCAAAAAAGCAACTTTCAGGAAATGGAAAAAAGAGCCAAACGACGAAACCTGGAAACAGCACAAGCACTGGCAAGTCAAATGCAAGGCATTGATAAAGCAGGCAAAGAGAGAATTTGAGAAAAAGCTTGCTGCAGAAACAAAAACGCGAAATAAAGACCTTTTCAAGTACATTCGTAGCAAAAAACCTGTGAGAGAGTCAGTTGGTCCATTAGATGATAAAGGGGTTAAAGGAGCACTAAGAGGCGACAAGGCGATAGCGGAGAGACTGAATGAATTCTTTGCTTCGGTCTTTACTGAGGAAGATGTAGGGATGTTACCCATGATGGAAGTGGTATTTAAAGGTGTGGAAGAATTGAAGGAAATATCGATACATCGGGAAGATGTCTTACAACTATTAGATAAACCGAAGAGTAGCAAATCACCTGGGCCGGATGGTATACATCCAAGGGTGTTGAAAGAACTGAAATATGAGATTGCAGACCTGCTATCAGTAATCTGTGAACTATCATTAAAATAATCTCTAATACCTGAAGATTGGAGGATCGACAATGTAACACAAATTTTTAAAAAGGGTTCCAGGGGTGATCCGGGAAACTACAGACCAGTGAGTCTGACGTCAGTACCGGGAAAAATGGTAGAAACCATCATAAAGAATAAAATTACTCAGCATGTAGATAGTCACAACCTAATGGGAGACAGCCAACATGGCTTTAGACAAGGAAGATCTTGTCTTACTAATCTGTTATGTTTTTTTGAAGGAGTGAATAAACAGGTGGATAAAGGTGAGTCGGTTGATATTGTGTATCTGGACTTTCAGAAAGCCTTTGACAAGGTCCCTCATCAGAGACTTTTGGCAAAACTAAAGAGTCATGGGATAGGAGGCAGTGTACTATTGTGGATCAGGAACTGGTTAAAAGATAGAAAGCAGAGGGTAGGGCTAAATGGCCAATTTTCGCAATGGAGAAAGGTGAATAGTGGTGTACCCCAGGGATCTGTGCTGGGTCCGCTGCTTTTTGACATATTCATAAATGACCTGGAAAGTGGAATAACGAGTGAGGTTATCAAATTTGCAGATGACACAAAACTATTTAAAGTTGTTAAAACCGAAGAGGATTGTGAAAAATTGCAAGAGGATCTTGATAAATTGGAAGACTGGGCATCAAAATGGCAGATGAAATTTAATGTGAACAAGTGCAAGGTTATGCACCTAGGGAAGAACAACCCAAACTATGGTTACACGATGCAAGGTTCCACATTAGGAACCACCACCCAGGAAAAAGATTTAGGCGTCATTGTGGATACCATGTTAAAACCCTTGGCCCAGTGTGCAGCGGCGGCCAAGAGAGCAAATAGAATGCTAGGTATGATAAGGAAAGGAATGGAAAATAAAACAAAAGATATTATAATGCCTCTATATCGTTCAATGGTGAGACCGCACCTTGAATATTGTGTGCAATTCTGGTCGCCGTATCTTAAAAAGGATATAGCGATTTTAGAAAAGGTTCAGAGAAGAGCCACCAAAATGGTAAAGGGGATGGAAGGATACTCCTATGAAGAAAGGCTAAAAAGGTTAGGGCTCTTTAAACTGGAAAAGAGACGGCTGAGGGGAGATATGATAGAAGTCTATAAATTAATGAACGGAATGGAACGGGTAAACGTAGATCGATTGTTTACGTTATCAGAATATAGAAAGACTAGGGGACATGCAATGAAGCTACAGGGTAAACTATTTAAGACCAATAAAAGAAAATATTTTTTCACTCAACGTGTAATCAAACTCTGGAATTTGTTACCGGAGGATGTAGTAAAGGCTGTTAGTGTAGCTGGGTTTAAAAAAGGTTTGGACAAGTTCCTGGAGGAAAGGTCCATAAACCATTATTAAGAAGTGACCGAAGATATCAATGCTTGACCCAGTACAAGCATTGTGGAACTTGTGTCTCTTGGGGAAACTGCTAGGTACATATGACCTAGTTTGGCCACTGTTGGAAACAGAATACTGGGCTTGATGGACCTTGGTCTGACCCAGTATGGCATATCTTATGTTCTTATGTTATGTTCTTATGAGTATCACATGTATGATTTTCTCCCAGTTGGTGAGAGGTCTTACTTGTGCACTAGATGCAAGGAGCTCTTTGCTCTCAGGGAACGAGTCCGTTCTCTAGAGGCTAGAGTAGCAGACTTGGAAAACATAAGAAAGATAGAGAGGTACAAAGACGAGACCTACAGGGATATAGTCCTGAAGTCCCACCTCCAGTCTGGCAGCATCCCTGTTGCCATGGAGGAGAGAGGTCACGTGACAGGAGAGCATCACCCTGGTGTGGCAGGAAGTGATCCTGTAACTAGGACCTGTCCTCCAGGTGATGTAAAACCCTCTCGCACCGAGGAAGTTTCTCCAGGGCCATGTGCCCATGAGGGAAGGGTTAGGACAGCCATTATAGTTGGTAAGTTGATCATTAGGTATGTAGATAGCTGAGTGACTGGTGGACGTGAGGATAGTCTGGTAACATGCCTGCCTGGTGCGAAGGTAGCGGACCTCACGCGCCACCTAGATAAGGTCTTAGATAGTGCTGGGGAGGAGTCTGCTGTCTTGGTACATGTCAGTACCAATGACATAGGAAAATGTGGTAGGGAGGTTATGGAGGCTAAATTTAGGATTTTAGGTAGGAAGTTGAAATCCAGAACTTCCAGGGTAGCGTTCTCCGAAATGCTTCCCCTTCCACGCGCAGGACCCAACAGGCAGGCAGAGCTCCGGAGTCTCAATGCGTGGATGAGACAATGGTGCAGAGATGAGGGTTTTGGATTTGTTAGGAACTGGGGAACATTCTGGGCAAAGGAGGGGCTCTTCCGAAGGGATGGACTTCACCTTAACCGGGATGGAACCAGGCTGCTGGCATTAATCTTTAAAAAGGAGATAGAGCATTTTAAACCAGATAATAGGGGAAAGCCGACAGTCGCCCAAGAGCGGATGGTTCGGAAGAATGTATCCTTGAAGGATACTACTAAAAGCAGAGAGGTTCCAAAAAAGAGTAAAGTAGCCCAAATGCCCTCGAGTATGGAGTAGACAGAGCTTAAAGATCCCAAATTAGCCATGTCTACCAATAGCCAAATTAATATGAATAAAATAAAGTCTCTAAAATGCTTGTATGCAAACGATAGTAGTCTAAAAAATAGGATGGGAGAGTTAGAATATATAGCACTAAATGAGAGGTTAGATATCATTGGAATATCAGAGACATGGTGGAAGGAGGACAACCAGTGGGACACTGTGATACCTGGGTACAAACTATATCGAAATGACAGAGCTGATCAAATTGGTGGAGGGGTTGCACTCTATGTTAGAGAGGGCATTGAGTCAGAAAGGATTAAAGTTTTGCAGGAAACAAAATTTGCTGTAGAATCTCTATGGATTGAAATTCCATGTAAAAAGGGGAAGGCGATGGCAGTGGGGGTATACTATCGACCGCCTGGCCAGAATGAACAAATGGAAGATGAAATGCTCAAAGAAATAAAGGAAGCTAACAAAAGTTATAGCGCAGTAATAATAATGGGTGATTTCAATTACACCGGTATCGACTGGATCAGTGTGACGTCAGGACATGCTAGGGAGATAAAGTTCCTAGATGAAATAAATGACTGCTTCTTGGAGCAGTTTGTTCAGGAACCGACCAGAGGGGAAGCCATATTAGACCTAGTCCTTAGTGGAACACCAGATCTAGTGCAAGAGATAAGGGTGTTGGGGCCACTTGGCAATAGTGATCATAGCACGATCACCTTAGATTTAATTAGTGGAGGAGGGATAGTAAGGAAATCCACAGTACTACCTTTTAACTTTCGAAAGGGAGACTGATAAAATGAGGAAAATAGTTAAGAAAAAGCTAAAAGGAGCAGTTGCAAAGGTTAAAGATTTACATCAAGCTTGGGTATTGTTGAAAAATACTACTTGGAAGCCCAGGCCAACTGTATTCCACGCTTTAAAAAAAGTGGAAGGAAGTCCAAAAAACTGCCAGCATGGTCTAAAGGTGAGGTCAGAGAGGCTGTTGTTGCCAAAAAGCATCTTTCAGGAAATGGAAAAAAGAGCCAAATGAGGAAACCTGGAAACAGCACAAGCACTGGCAAGTCAAATGCAAGGCATTGATAAGGCAGGCAAAGGGAGAATTTGAGAAGAAGCTTGCTGCGAAAGCAAAAACGCGAAATAAAGACTTTTTCAACTACATTCGTAGCAAAAAACTTGTGAGAGAGTCAGTTGGTCCATTATATGATAGAGGGGTTAAAGGGGCACTAAAGGGCGACAAGGCGATAGCAGAGAGACTGAATGAATTCTTTGCTTCTGTCTTTACTGAGGAAGATGTAGGGATGTTACCCATGACTGAAGTGGTATTTAAAGATGTGGAAGAATTGAAGGAAATATCGATACATCGGGAAGATGTATTACAACTATTAGATAAACTGAAGAGTAGCAAATCACTTGGGCCGGATGGTATACATCCAAGGGTGTTGAAGGAACTGAAATATGAGATTGCAGACCTGCTATTAGTAATCTGTGAACTATCATTAAAATCATCTCTAATACCTGAAGATTGGAGGATCGCCAATGTAACACCAATTTTTAAAAAGGGTTCCAAGGGTGATCTGGGAAACTACAGACTGGTGAGCCTGACGTCAGTACCGGGAAAAATGGTAGAAACCATCATAAAGAATAAAATTACTTAGCATGTAGATAGTCATGGCCTAATGGGAGACAGCCAACATGGCTTTAGACAAGGAAGATCTTGTCTTACTAATCTGTTATGTTTTTTTGAAGGTGTGAATAAACAGGTGGACAACGGTGAGTTGGTTGATATAGTGTATCTGGACTTTCAGAAAGCCTTTGACAAGGTCCCTCATCACAGACCTTTGGCAAAACTAAAGAGTCATGGGATAGGAGGCAGTGTACTATTGTGGATCAGGAACTGGTTAAAAGATAGAAAGCAGAGGGTAGGGCTAAATGGCCAATTTTCCCAATGGAGAAAGGTGAATAGTGGTGTACCCCAGGGATCTGTGCTTGGTCCGCTGCTTTTTGACATATTCATAAACGACCTGGAAAGTGGAATAACGAGTGAGGTTATCAAATTTGCAGATGACACAAAACTATTTAAAGTTGTTAAAACCCAAGAGGATTGTGGAAAATTGCAAGAGGATCTTGATAAATTGGAAAACTGGGCATCAAAATGGCAGATGAAATTTAATGTGGACAAGTGCAAAGTTATGCACCTAGGGAAGAACAACCCAAACTATGGTTACACGATGCAAGGTTCCACATTAGGAACCACCACCCAGGAAAAAGATTTAGGCGTCATTGTGGATACCATGTTAAAACCCTCGGCCCAGTGTGCAGCGGCGGCCAGGAGAGCAAATAGAATGCTAGGTATCATAAGGAAAGGAATGGAAAATAAAACAAAAGATATTATAATGCCCCTATATCGTTCCATGGTGAGACCGCACTTTGAATATTGTGTGCAATTCTGGTCGCCGTATCTTAAAAAGGATATAGCGATATTAGAAAAGGTTCAGAGAAGAACCACCAAAATGGTAAAGGGGATGGAAGGATACTCCTATGAAGAAAGGCTAAAAAGGTTAGGGCTCTTTAACCTGGAAAAGAGACGGCTGAGGGGAGATATGATAGAAGTCTAGAAATTAATGAACGGAGTGGAACGGAGTAGATCGATTGTTTACGTTTTCAGAATATAGAAAGACTAGGGGACATGCAATGAAGCTACAGGGTAAACTATTTAAGACTAATAAAAGAAAATATTTTTTCACTCAACGTGTAATCAAACTCTGGAATTTGTTACCGGAGGATGTAGTAAAGGCTGTTAGTGTAGCTGGGTTTAAAAAAGGTTTGGACAAGTTCCTGGAGGAAACGTCCATAAACCATTATTAAGAAGGGACCCAGGATATCAATGCTTGACCCAGTACAAGCATTGTGGAACCTGTGTCTTTTGGGGAAACTGCTAGGTACGTATGACCTAGATTGGCCACTGTTGGAAACAGGATATTGGACTTGATGGACCTTGGTCTGACCCACTATGGCATATCTTATGTTCTTATGGTCTGTTCAGTTGTCTTCCTTTTTTGTTCTCTACCTCTCCGAGTTGATGAGCGTATGAATTTTCAGACTTATACACTAGTTCTCCCACTAGGTCTTTTAACCAATCTCTTGACCCTGTTCCCTCTACTACCCTTTACATCTGTCCTAAGCATGTTTAAATTAATTTACAGGGCTGGCCTCCACTACCTTCACAGGTAAGCTGGTGGTATCTTCCTTTCTGGTGCTTACATGCCCTCTCTTATTTCAATACCCTGGTGATTTTCCTACATTTCACCACCAGGCAGAGATGTAACTACTGCCCAAGCAGTCCCTGTAAAGAAGGAGTGTTCCAAAAATAGGAATGGAGCAGAGGGAGAATAAGATATGTTCCTCTCTGTCGCCGCACCACCTCTCAAGTCCCAGACCCAACCTCCTTCAGTTTCTTGCTGCGGCTCTAGTCTGTGGCAGGAAAAGCACATCATCGTCTTCTGCTGCGGTGCCGGGTCTCATGATCAGAGTCACAAAATCATGTGGCTCTTATCGTGAGACTCGGCCCCACTTCAACCCAGGAGAGGTGTATTTTAATGCTTCTTCTGGGACAGAGTTGTATCAAGCAATTGAAGAAGGAAGCTGGGACTCTAGAGGCAGTGCAGCAACAGTGAAGTACAAGAAACAGACCCAGTACTAAGGCATGTTCTCAGTGCTCAGGCATTTGAAACCTTGACAGCTTTTGTGACACTATACCCAAAGAGCCCCACCGTAATATAAGCCCTGCAGTCGCTGCTAACCATAAATTGTTTAACTTTTCTTTTCCTGACTGGACTTTCAATTAAAACAGCCTCTCAGTACTAGATAGAGGACTATTAACACGTAAGCTTGAATATATAGGGCCCGATATTCAAAAATTACCCTTTGGTCAAGTATTGAGACAATTTTAAAGCCATTTACCTGAATAAATTAGCCTGCCTTGAAAATCACCCTTCTTTGCCTGGTTAAAAGTACTTCTGGGCTTTTGCAGTGCAGATACTTTGGAGGATTAAAAGAGCAGTGCCCCGGGGTGCTTTCAGGTCCAGAGCATAAAACAATGCATGCCCATTTTATTTTCAGCTATGCATGTGTTAGTTCGCTCCAGTTCGGCAGCCTGCCCGGGTAGCAGGTACAAAGGGCATGGGCACTTTCATTCCACATGTTTGCTGGCTGCTGATATTTGGAGGTAAACACTGCAGGTAGTTTCCCTTTTGAAAACTGGATGCAGTGTAGGTGGGCTAAAAGATTATGTTCAGTTTTGGAGATTATATCTTACAAAGGATATAAAAAAACTTGGAACGGTTCAGAGGAAGGTGACCAAAATGATTTTGCAGTCTGTGTCAGAAGACGTATGAGAGGAGACTTGAAGACCTAAGCATGTATACCCTAGAGGAGGCGAAGGACAGGGGAGATATGATACAGATCTTTAAATACTTAAAGGGTAGTAATGAACAAACAAACCTTTTTCAAAGAAGGGGAAGCTGTAAGAGGGCATAGGGTGAAGCTGCAAGGCGGTAAACTTAAAAGCAACCTCAGGAAATACTTTTTCATTAAAAGGGTGGTGGATGCTTGGAATGTCCTCCCGATGGAGGTGGTGGGGGCAAGTACACTGACAGAATTCAAAATGGCATGGGACAGACACAGTGGATCCCTTTATAGCAAGAGGATAAAATCAAAGCAAACTTAAATATCTTTTGTACTTCAACAAATAGAGAGGGGTGACCTGCACAGAGCAGCAGGTACAACCCTAAACAAAGGCATAAAGGAGAGTGACCTGAATGGAGCAGCAGATACACCTACTCTAACCACCTTACCGGGCAAACTAGATGGACCATACCAGTTTTTATGTTACTATGTTACAGTAAGACAGGCTATTGAAAATGGCCCCCATTATGTCTATTTAACCATCTTAAATTGACTCTCTTCTTTGTGGTATTTACTGAACTTTAATTTACAAAATTGTAAGCCAACTAATTCCATGCTGATATCATCTTCAAGTGCCATCTCCGATACAAAGATTGGCAACTATACTGCAACAGTACCTTCCGAGTTCATGTTTTCTCTTTATTTTGCCTACTGGTAGGTAGGAGGTAACAGGTTGAAGAAATGATGGAGGGAGGCCTACATCTGCCCAGAAACTCAGCACTGTAGAGGGCAATAGAGCAGAAAATACAAGTCAGTGGGCAGAAAGCTGTGGTAGGGCTGCATTGGGTTTCTAGGAATACTTGGGTAGTGTGCATGAAACAGCCATGGTTATAACCCTATCAGAAGAGGTACAGCTCCATCAGGCTTAGAAGATGATTTGGGTAACCTGAAGAGATCAGCTATGATTATAACAAGCACTGGGTGGCAGATGGTTTAGACCAGTGTTTCTTAAGTCAGTCCTGGTGTACTCCCTAGCCAGCCTGGGTTTTTTTGGATATCCACATTGAATATGCATGAAATGATTTGCATGAAACGGTGGCAGTGCATGCAGATCTATCTCATTCATATTCATTGTGGATATCTTGAAATCCAGACTGGCTAGGGGGGCAGTGTTTCTACCAAGCAGCGTTGAGCTGTGCGGGAGTCCTCCACTGTGGTTCCTGCTGGGGGAGGGTTAGTACCAGGGACAATGGAAAGGCTTTTTCTTTGGGAGAGTCCAAGTTCCACCCTAACTCCACCCAAGCCCCACCCTGTAGGCAGAGACCCTTCCTGTTCGCAGACAGAGTGGCTTTTCTTCTGCCCTCATGGGATGGGCTCATTGCAAAGACCAAGGACAGACAGGAAGGCTCTTTGCAATGATCTTGGTGGCAGGCAGTAGGCTATCCCTCGTGGGCAGAAGAAGAAGAGAAACTGTGATCGCAGCAAAGACCCTTCCTGTCTGCCTGCGGGGATCTCTCACTGCCATGCTGCCTGCAATGCTGGATGTTTAGTGGGGTCAGGGTCCATGTGGCCCACCCCTTTCCGATGCCTATGGTTAGTACAACACAATCGTGAGGGGCAGGCAGGTCCAGACCTGCCTATCCCTTAGGTCTTGACTATCCCTTGTGATTCAATGCACAGTCATGTTGTACTACCTTTCACCAGTAGGAGCACCTGTGGAAAACTCCCACACAGTTCAACATTTTTGAGCGAAAAGGTTGCTAGGGGTTATACCGGGGTGGCTTGAGAAACATTGTTTTAGACAACAGCTACATTAGCTTTGGCCACTACTTTGATTCTTGCAAGGCTTAGTGACAATGGCATAAGTTCAGATTCTGGACTCCTAGACAACATTTTGCAGTCGGCTCCCCCCATAGTATCAGGAGGGGATTATGAGGAATAGTCTTCGCTCCTCTCATTGATGGAGCAACACTGCTGGGAAGTGATGCTGCTTGTGCATGTCGGGAGCACAGGAGGGGTGGTGTGTCTGGGAGTGTGTGTGGGTGGGGTGTCTGAAGCAAGGTGGGTAGATGTGTGGGTCAGGAAATCAGGAGGCTGGTGTCAGGTGTATAAGCTGCCTATATTTTTTGGTTGACAAATGTAATTTTATCTCCCATCACTCAGCTTTTCCATTGACAGAAGTTCTAGTCAACCACAGGTGAAGAGATGGCAATTTTCTAATTGGTCCTTTATCAGCTACTTTTTAATTGGCTTGTAGGTTGATGTATAGAAATACCGGAAAAAAAACCCCTAACTGACACTTTTCATTCATTTTACTTTTACATCCATAATTTGCTTTCACAGTATAAATGGCAATAGCTCTTCTACTGGTAGAATGTGCACTAGGAGTAAAAAGAACGGTGCTATATCGATTTCAAAAGAACAATGCTATTTGAACCTCGGTACTGTTCCTTAAACGTTATGGGTGGCTGGCGCTGCTGCTGAACATTAGACCCGGATGGTCAATGCTGGGGCCATATCCGACCACTGGTACTGAATATCCAGGTTGCCTGGATAGCGATGAAGCGGCAACGTTCAGCCACTGCCCGGTTAGATTCTGCGGAGAAAGTTAGGCCAGCCTTTGCTGAGCCTGACTTTCACTGCTTAGCGATATCTGGGCAGTGCCCGGTTATCACTGGATGCTGTCCCCGGAACGTCCCGATGCTACCTGGTTAGCAGTGGGGCATGCAGCGGCGGCATGCATGGATATTTGCAGTACTAACCATGTTAGTGCCGCTGAATATCCTGGGCAAGGGATAAAAGTTCCCTATAGTTAATACGTGTTTTTCTGCATGTATTTCACAACTATTTCATAAAGTATGTGTGCACTTTACCTTATAAAATAGAGGCATAAGTGACTGAAATTGTGCCTTAAATCTAGGCGCGTACACCAGCCCTGTGACAGATGCCCACACATCCATCTGATAGCTAAGACCTGCCGTTTCTTTCTCTATAACATTAGCAAAATACGCCCTTTCCTTTCTGAACACACTACTAAAAAGCTTATCCACTCCTTAACCACCTCCCGTCTTGACTACTGTAACCTACTCCTTGCTGGTCTCCCTTTGAATCATCTCTCTCCCCTTCAATCTGTTCAACACTCTGCTGCGCAGCTAATCTTCCGCCAGCCTCGCCATGCGCATATTACCCCTTTTCTCAAGTCAGTTCATTGGCTCCCTATCCGTTTCTGCATCTAGTTCAAACTTCTCCTGCTGACCTATAAATACATTCACTCTGCGGCTCCTCACTACCTTTCTTCTCTTATCTCTCCTTACAACCCCCCTCAGGAACTCCGCTCTTCCAGCAAACTGCTCCTATCTGTGCCCTTCTCTTCTACTGCTAACTCCAGACTTCGCTCCTTTCACCTTGCTGCGCCTTACGCCTGGAACAAACTACCTGTGTCTGTACGCCAGGCACCTTCCCTAACCCTCTTCAGATCCAGGCTGAAAACTCACCTCTTTGCTGCTGCTTTTGGATCTTGACTCTCCTGATCTCCTTTTTCCTTCCCTTGCTTTATCCCTGCCTACACCTTCTGTGTTTGTCTTGACTAGATTGTAAGCTCTGATGAGCAGGGACTGTCTCTTACTTGTCTGTGCAGCGCTGCGTACGACTTGTAGCGCTATACAAATGCTCAGTAGTAGTAGTAGTAAATGCCTGCACCAAGATATGTCAAGATCTGTGTAAATTACAGTATTTTATAATTTATGTGCGTATTTGGGCACTCTGCCCAAACTCTGCCTATGCACATGCTTACAGTGAAAAGTGCACGCCATTGGGCTTATGCATGTATTTATAGAATAGCAACCAACCAAAACACATGTGTAAATTCCCATTAATGCAGGTAAATCAGTAAAATACCATGATTTATGCTCATGGCGCAAAACCTTACACGGCTCCTTATAAAATTGCCCCCCAGCTTTTCTGTCAGCCTAAATTATTTGAATAAATTATCCAGACAACAGCTGTTATTATCCTGATAATCACTGCCATTAGCTGGATAGTGACCACACCGCCTAGCTCTAGCCATAGACTGCCCCTGCTCTAATCGGATAGTGCCGGGTGGGGGGTAGTGATATTCAGTGGCACTATTCGGATAAGAGCACTGAGTGAGATATTCAGTGGTACCATCTGGAGAGCCTCTGTGGTTATCCAGATAGGGACTTTTCAATATTGTGTCCAGTATGAATAGCTGTAATAACAGATGTTGTTAAGTGTCATTGAGTCAATGCCAACTTCTGGTGACGCTGTGGATAGTTGTCCATGTTACTCTGCCCAGGTGGCAAGGTGCCACCAGAAGTAGATTGCCAGAAATTTCTTCTGTGCAGTAAGTCTACAGCACCTGGTCTTCCAATGTGGTCTCCCATCTAAATACTAGCCAGCCACCCTTCAGCACCATAGTCTTGTGGCTCTATGCGGTGTCTGTAGCTCTTTCCTACATGAATGCATTAGAGTGGTTAATACGGTGCTTCTCCCTGGACCCTCCATGGCTAGACCTGTGCATTTTTTCCTGCAAGCAGGTCAGCTTCAGGTAAATGACAGGGAAACCTTAGAGATGTGATGCCACAGGAGCTGGTACAAACAAAGAAGCAACAGATCTCAGTTTAGGCTGTAGCTTGTGGATATGGCAGACATATTGCCATAAGCCAGTGATCTGACCTGTCCTTCTGAATCCAGTCCAACTTTGAAATGACATGCAGTACGGCACTGAAGACAGCGCAGCTAGAGTCAGAGATCAAGCAAGAAAAAGAAACAGAAGCTGATGCTTTCACCCCTACATCTGGCCACCCTACTCCAGTGCTTCCTAACTCTCTCGTGGAGACACACCTAGCCAGTCAGGATTACCATATGCATGAGATACAGTTGTATAGAATAGGTCTTTAACCTGTGCAAATTAATCTCCTGCACATTCATTGTGGTAATCCTTAAAACCTGACTGGCTAGATGTGCCTCCACCAGAAGGTTGGGAAGCATTGCCCTAGGCTAATGTTTCTGGAGTCAATCCTGGGATACTCCCTAGCCAGTCTGGTTTTTAGGACATCCACAATGAATATGCATGAAACAGTGCATGCAAATCTATCTCATATATACTCATTGTCGGTATCCTGATAACCAGACTGACGAAGGGGTACTCCAGGACTGGATGGAGAAACACTGCCGTAAGCAACTGTTCACTTTGTTGGCTAGCTCCACTTCTACTGGCATACATGCCAGCTTTTGCAAACCGGTAGAAAGGACAGATTTTGTGGGAGGAAAAAGCCACCTCTTAATTTCTTGTGGAGGAAGTCCGTGAGATATGCTAAAAGAAGAAAGGTTTCTGCTTAAAACTGAAGAATTAGTAATCCTGCATTGGAATAAAGTGTAGAATGATTATGAGAGGTGATTGACTGAACAGCAGTAAGAACAGTGGGCCTAGAATCAGGGAAACCAGGATTCAGATCCTGTGTTTCCCTTGGATGCTCTTTTTGACCTTGGGTAAAGCACTTAGGGGTATGTTTACTAAAATGCGCTATGTTAGCACGTGGCAGGCCCCATAGCATGGGAGACGGCATAGACTTGCACTAACTGTCCCCCTACAGTTGACCACAGTGAGACGTCCCTCACTGATCTAAATGGCCAGCACATATAAATGAGGGCGCACTTACCGCCATCCGCTGAAGAAGTGGTAAGGGTACCAACGCTAATGGCAGCAATCGCAGTTAGTGCATGCCAATGACATCCACACTAAGCATGATGAGCCATCAACACCCACACTCTGCTCCTAACCTGCCTAGTCATGCCCCATCTTGTACTAAATGGTTATTGCAGACTTCTACCACGCTGCCCCTTGCTAATAGTTCACACGGTGCGCTTCACATGCAGGAAACCTCCCGCTAATAGCGCATATTAGTAAGCATGGCCGTTAATCCTCCACTACCTCAGGCAGTAACTTACAGCCAGAGCTATTGTATGCTACCACACACCTAATACCATTAACATGCATTAATTTACTGCAGGTAACATTTTATGCAATGAGATACGTTGCCAGTCAAGTGCAGTAATGGTGTTAGTACTGTACATGTCGACATTATAGTCCATGTTATAAATCTAGCTGTTAAAACTATAAGCCCTTTGGTGCAGGGACCAGGCTACTGTACATGAATTGCAACTGGTCTAGAGCAGGGCTTGCAAAGATGAGTAATTAAAACAAAAATACACATTGGAGAACATACAGCCATCTTTCTGTATGTTATTCAGAAACCAACTTCAGTAGCTATGAAATATGGAGTTGTAAGTGCATATGAAAAACAGAAAACAGGGAGTATGAAAATATTTGTAACAAGAACAAACCCAGACAACTCTATGCGTTCACCTTTTGGAAAACTTTTATAGAAAATAATATTTCATTCAATTATTTTGCAAAGGAATTTAATGGTAAAAACAGGAAACAATGAAATTGCTCTGTTTTGCTGTATATGTGAACCCCTTTTCATTTTTTAAAATTTCAGGAAAATGTTGCAGAAATGACACATTTTTCCCCCATATTTCTACATTTGGTGGAGAAATTCTTTCATTTTGAAACTTATGGCCAAGGTGCAAAGTTTGGGGAATATTGACAAAATTCTTCATGAAATGAAAACTTTATATTTTTTTAAAATTCTTCATGAAATGAAAACGTACTGGAAGCATCTTTAAGGCTATGGTTGAAGCCTTGATAATTGGTCACACTGTTCATAAGTTTAAAACCTGGACTAATTGAACTCCTTTTTGGTATATACTTCCTTAACAATAAGTTCCACTATCTTAGCTTTGGGATACTTACCTATAGAACACTCATTTGCACTAGAGCAGTAGTTTTCAAATCCAGCTTTGGTGGACCCTCTAGCTCTGGTTGTCGAGATAGCCACAATTAAGATGCAAAAGCCAGGTTAATTTGCATATTTTGGTGACTTAAACAGCAGCCCTATGAGAACTGGGATTCCGAACTGTTGGAGGAAAGAGTTAAGGCATATTGAAGCCAACAGGGTGTCTCATTTCTGCAGTTTCCTGTCGTTTGGGGTTATTTACAGATAAGAGACAACCAATTTGAGAGGAAGGAGCTGGAGTTCGCAAAAAAAACTTTTATTAACCGTTTGCATAACTTTGCTGTGTCCACTTCTTCACTCTGCAGCTTTAGAGTGCTTCCTTGTATCAAAGCCACTTTCTAGCCAGCTACACCTACACCTACACACACCCATAGCCGAGGACAAAGTATTCCCCAAGGCCTGGGCTAAGTCTAGGGAAATGACAGGCTGGTCAGAGAGCTAAGGCACCAGGAGGCTGTCATTCATCGGGCTCCAGGAGAAGAGCGCCTCCCTGATTGGTGCAGACTCCCAGGACCCGCCCCATCTACAGGAATGGAACTTTCTCTCTCTTCAGCTCTGCTCAAAGCCCCGAGCACCGAGGCAGGGCTGAGGAGTGGGTCTCAGAGCAGGGAGACGAGGTATAGTAGCTTCTCTATTTATGTCTCTTGTGCTGCACGTTAGAATAATGTGCTGTGGTTATGACATCATAATGCCTTTACCGAGGCTACGGTAGAAGTTTGATGCTGGAAGGTTGCAGAGTTTTAAGAGAAACGTTTGGCTACAGGGAGTTGCCAAGTACTCACCTTTTCTGGGGCGTTTTAGAGTCTGGCTTGTTCGGACAGGAAAAAAACCCAACAATGTTTCCAAAGAGCTTTCGCATGACCGGGATCAGTGCATAAGCTTAGGGAACAGCTACAGTTGGTAGGGATAAGATCACGACGTGGGGAAAGAAAAGGGCTAACGTTTTCAGAATCTTAAGAGGAATACATGTTGTGTGATTTCTACAGCGTTAAGCAGATAACTGAGTTGAGTTTTCTGCAGGTATGTGGGCTGATACTGAGGAGTAGATGTGCACAGAAGAGCAGCCGGAGTGGGAGATTGTGGGAAGCGCCTTACCGTGGGACGACTTGTATATTGCCTGTTATTGAACTGTTTTCAGCAAAGCCCTTCATGTTTATAATAGCATAGGATGTCTGGCTAACATCTGGATGAGAAGCAGGTTCTAAAGAGCTCAGAAGTTACAGTACTTAACACGGACGCTGTTTTATTTTTCTGCCTCAGCTATTTAAAATAGTAAGCTTGTGGCACTCTCTCAAGGTTTGGGGGATGGGCATGTAAGAAATCTGAAAAATACAGTGAAGATGCATTTCAGAAAACCACAATATGCTAGAACACAGTAATTCGAGCTTTCTATATAGCAATAGTTGGGTATGTAAAATCATAATGATAGGGTTATGATGAATGTTTTTTTAGATGATCTGAGTTGTTCAGCAGCCCCTACTTTTAGTACATACAGCTGCTAAAATGTTCTATCATGCTATTTCCTACTCTTAGTTACCTGCAATATAGCAGTGACGTTGTGTGTATGTGTATATACTTGTACATATTATACCTAGACGTGATATAGTCGGAATCCACAGTGAGGCTTAGATCAACAGTTTTCTCATAAATATAAAATAGGAAAATCCCTTTAATACATCTGACCCTGTTGTATGGGTGATGATAAAAGATTAGCACGGGCCATATAGCAGATGAGAGAGAATTTATTACTGCAGTGCTTAATCATCTTATGTTATTCCTGGAAAGGTTGATACTCCATGTTCCCTAGTCACCATGAAAACATTGGTCTGCCAAGGCTAAAGTGTTTAGGAGGTAGAAGAGTTTAAGGGCAACTCTCTCTGTACCTGCTCCTGAAGGTCCCAGTGCTGCACCTAGTCTGTTGGTCTCTCTGTCTCAAATTACAAATCACATTGAGCCCAAAAGGTGAACCTCGCTGTTCCTGGTGTAATTGTGCAAGTCAGAAGACGTCTAAGAGAGAGGTTCTTCAATTACTGCTTCTCGTGAAGGGTGGATGCTAGCATAAGGAAGGAGCAATGAACAGACGCTTTAACAAGTTGGGCTGTGCATGCTAAAAACATGACACAAAGGTGTTTCCTTCCTCTGAGCAAGTGAAAGTTAGCACAGGGAGCCAAGGCTAAAAATTGCTAGGCATTGTAATTTTGCAGAGCCAAACCAAAATCACATTTCTCTCGGAGCCCATTGCTAACTTCAGCCAAAGCTGCAGAGAAGGTCCTGAGTTCCAAGAATGGAACAGTCAGACAAACCGATGTGTCATTGAAAGTAGATTCTCTCCCACTAGTGAAATGCATTAAAAAAACTTAACCATATGTATTTTGAGTAGAGAACAGTATAAACTCATCTAAACCTCTAAACCTTTGGTTGTTTGCATGTATCTATCTTCCACCCCCTTTCACTGAGCTGTGAGGACACCTGCAGACAACCTTAGACTTAGATGGGTTTGTACTATTTAAACTTGGTGTAACTGCACTGCCTTTTCACTGAACTGACAAAGAGAGAGGATAACTTTCAAATCCTGTCAAAGATTTAGTCCAATGGAAAACTATATGTCGCTTAAAACCTTGTTTATTCGCCTTTATTTCCTATATGTTTTCCTACTTTATGGACAGAAACAAGTTTTATTTCATGTTTTCGAAGTGTATACTTACCTAAATGAGTGCTTTCCAAACTTTTTTTTAGCCAACGTGATCCCATGTTAGCATTTTAAAAATTCACGTCTAAGCAGGCCATCAGGAATAAGGGTCCTGTCCAAAACTCATTCCCTCTTCAGCCTCTCCTCTCCAGTGGATCATCTGTTACATTCTTTCTTTTAGTTTTGCTTTCCTGATTTATTTTGTTTGCTGCATGCCTGTTCTATGATGGTAGTATACATTTTGTGGAGTGTATTTTAATCTCATTTATTTCTTTCACTGCTAGATTTCAAAAGGATAAGGTTCAGGTAGATATTTTACAAATATGTGGAATAGTCTCCCAGTGGAGGTGGTAGACATGAGGAAGGTATCCGAAGTCAAAAAAGCATAGGACAAACACCGAGGATCTCTAAAGGAAAAAAGGGGCCTGTTGATATGGAAGGACAGACTAGATAGGCCATGTGGTCTGTTTCTATGTGGATTCGAGATGCAGCATTTGTTAAATGCAGCAGTAATATAACTGTTATGCCTTGGAATTTGAAATAATATCATTAATATACCACCACTTTGAAAGCATAAGAAATGCCATACTGGGTCACACCAAGGTCCATCAAACCCAGTATCCTGTTTCCAACAGTGGCCAATCCTGGTCACAAGTACCTGGCAGGTTCCTAAAAAGGCATACAGGTTCCACAATGCTTGTCCAGGGGATATTACTGTACTGATCATTATCAAAGCTTTATGCTGGCATCTGATTTGTGCAGCTTACACACAGATTTCATAGTGGGAAGCGGGTAATGCTGATGTTCTTGTGAGGTTGGGCAAGTCAGTTCACTCTCCTTTGCCTCAAGTATAGACTTAGATTTTAAATCCTCTGGGACACAGAAATACCTACTCTACTCTACCTTGACATTCCAATTAAAAGGAGTGTGCTAAATACCAAAATAATAGATGCATACTGTCGCAAGTTCTGGGGATTTAAAATATGCATTTTTGCATTCCTGCTTATAATGAATCTTTCATTTCTTGGAAGTAGAAGTGTTTCCTTACGTTCAAATTAGAAACCTTGCCATCATAATGGCAGTGAACAGTTCTTTCTAAACTCTGTGTATTTAAACTACAGGAAGACTGGAACTGATACTTCTCCTTAATGAGGCTTTTACACTTCGGAAGATAAGCCCACCCCGGCCATTAGGAAGGGGATCCAGAGTTAGTAATGCACTTGGCCATTGTTTTGCAACAGAAGTGTCTCTTAGCAGAGAATTTGTAATCCTAATTTTGCATTAGATATTGACTCAGAGACTAAACAGAATGATGAAACTAAAGGAATTAGTTTTTCACTTGTTTTTGGTCCTGCTCTCTTCATCTTTGCATGAGCGCTTGAAATTCTACGTAAAAAGGGGAAGGCGATGGCAGTGGGGGTGTACTATCAACTGCCTGGCCAGAATGAACAAATGGATGATGAAATGCTCAAAGAAATCAAGGAAGCTAACAAAAGTTACAGCGCAGTAATGATTTCAATTACCTCGGTATCGAATGGGTCATTGTCACGGCAGGACATGCTAGGGAGATAAAGTTCCTAGATGAAATAAATGACTGCCTCTTGTAGCAGCTGTTTCATGAACCGACCAGAGGGGAAGCCATATGAGACCTAGTCCTTAGTGGAACACCAGATCTGGTGCAAGAGATAAAGGTGTTGTGGCCACTTGGCAATAGTGATCCTAGCATGATTGCATTTGATTTAATTAGTGGAGGAGGGATAGTAAGGAAATCCACAGTACTACCTGGGAGGGAGACTATGATAAAATGAGGAAAATAGTTAATAAAAAAACTAAAAGGAGCAGTTGCAAAGGTTAAAGACTTGCATTAAGCTTGGGGGGTGTTGAAAAATACTATCTTGGAAGCCCAAACCAGCTGTATTCCACGCTTTAAGAAAAGTGGAAGGAAATCCAAAAAACTGCCAGCACGGTTTAAAGGTGACGTCAGAGAGGCGGCTGTTGCCAAAAAAGCATCTTTCAGGAAATGGAAAAAAGAGCCAAACGACGAAACCTGGAAACAGCAGAAGCACTGGCAAGTCAAATGCAAGGCATTGATAAGGCAGGCAAAGGGAGAATTTGAGAAGAAGCTTGCTGCGGAAGCAAAAACATGAAATAAAGACTTTTTCAAGTACATTCGTAGCAAAAAACCTGTGAGAGAGTCAGTTGGTCCATTAGAAGATAGAGGGGGTTAAAGGGGCACAAAGAGGCGACAAGGCGATAGCGGAGAGACTGACTGAATTCTTTGCTTCGGTCTTTACTGAGGAAGATGTAGGGATGTTACCCATGACTGAAGTGGTATTTAAAGGTGTGGAAGAATTGAAGGAAATATTGATACATCGGGAAGATGTATTAGAATTATTAGATAAACTGAAGAGCAGCAAATCATCTGGGCTGGATGGTATACATCCAAGGGTGTTGAAAGAACTGAAATATGAGATTACTAATAGCAGGTCTGCAATCTGTGAACTATCATTAAAATCATCTCTAATACCTGAAGATTGGAGGATCGCCAATGTAACACCAATTTTTAAAAAGGGTTCCAGGGGTGATCCGGAAAACTACAGACCAGTGAGCCTGACGTCAGTACCGGGAAAAATGGTAGAAACCATCATAAAGAATAAACTTATTCAGCATGTAGATAGTCATGGCCTAATGGGAGACAGCCAACATGGCTTTAGACAAGGAAGATCTTCTCTTACTAATCTGTTATGTTTTTTTGAAGGTGTGAATAAACAGGTGGACTAAGGTGAGTCGGTTGATATAGTGTATCTTTTGACAAGGTCCCTCATCAGAGACTTTTGGCAAAACTAAAGAGTCATGGGATAGGAGGTAGTGTACTATTGTGGATCAGGAATTGGTTAAAAGATAGAAAGCAGAGGGTAGGGCTAAATGGCCAATTTTCCCAATGGGGAAAGGTGAATAGTAGTATACCCCATGGATCTGTGCTGGGTCTGCTGCTTTTTGACATATTCATAAATGACCTGGAAAGTGGAATAACGAGTGAGGTTATCAAATTTGCAGATGACACAAAACTATTTGAAGTTGTTAACCCAAGAGGATTGTGGAAAATTACAAGAGGATCTTGATAAATTGGAGGACTGGGCATCAAAATGGCAGATGAAATTTCATGTGGACAAGTGCAAAGTTATGCACCTATATTTATTTTATTTATTTTTATTTATATTTCTTATATACCGCGCTCTATTAATCAGTGCGATTTACATATGAACAAATATAAACACAATGATACAGCATTGGTTTTTTACAAAGAACAGGGTACATAAACTTGGCGGTAAACAGGGTTAACTATATACAAAAAACATGGCTAAAAAATATACATGGTATTTTGGTTAATTAGATGGGGTAGTAAATAAGTTAAACTACCTAGGGAAGAACAACCCAAACTATGGTTACACGATGCAAGGTTCCACATTAGGAACCACCACCCAGGAAAAAGATTTAGGCGTCATTGTGGATAATATGTTAAAACCCTCGGCCAAGTGTGCAGCTGCGGCCAGGAGAGCAAATAGAATGCTAGGTATCATAAGGAAAGGAATGGAAAATAAAACAAAAGATATTATAATGCCTCTATATCATTCCATGTTGAGACCGCACCTTGACTATTGTGTGCAATTCTGGTCGCCGTATCTTAAAAAGGATATAGTGTTATAAGAAAAGGTTCAGAGAAGAGCCACCAAAATGGTAAAGGGGATGGAAGGATACTCCTATGAAGAAAGGCTAAAAAGGTTAGGGCTCCTTAACCTGGAAAAGAGACGGCTGAGGGGAGATATGATAGGTCTATAAATTAATGAACGGAGTGGAGCAGGTAAACGTAGATCGATTGTTTACGTTATCAGAATATAGAAAGACTAGGAGACATGTAATGAAGCTACAGGGTAAACTATTTAAGATGAGTGAAAAAATATATTTTTTTATTAAACGTGTAATCAAACTCTGGAATTTGTTACCGGAGGATGTAGTAAAGGCTGTTAGTGTAGCTGGGTTTAAAAAAGGTTTGGACAAGTTCCTGGAGGAAAGGTCCATAAATCCTTTATTAACAAGGGACCCAGGATATCAATGCTTGACCCAGTACAAGCATTGTGGAACCTGTGTCTTTTGGGGAAACTGCTAGGTACGTATGACCTAGATTGGCCACTGTTGGAAACAGGATACTGGGCTTGATGGACCTTGGTCTGACCCAGTATGGCATATCTTATGTTCTTATCGTAGAGCGAACAACTGGGGCCCTAGAACCCCAAAAAGCCACGTGCCCCTTTGGTCACATGACTATGGCTGCTACGTGGCTGCCTCGGTTTTAAGTCCTCTGGACCTCTGAAGATGATGTCAGCACAGGGGGTGTGTCCCAACACCAGACTTTCATTCCAGAAGCCTTCCCAGGACTTGTGCTGCTGTTCTGAGGCTGGACAGTCCTGGCATCGGCTCCACAAGCGAAAATGGGCGAAATCCCTCTCTCACAAGCAGCTACACAGCTGCCTCTGAAGATGATGTCAGCACCAGGGGGGAGGGATTTACTTTCTGTTATTGACTTAATTAATGTTCTAGTTGCTCATTAATTGCCAGAGATATTTACATAATTTCCATTAGTTACAATTGTTTAACTGGAAGAATGTACAATTTGTCTTTTAATGGAAAATAGTATAAAAAGGAAGATGATTATCATAGGGTGTGTCATGCAGTGTGCATTTCACATGACGTCTTGCTGATATAGTTGAAAGGATACTGACTAACCTGGCAATATTTGCCGCATAATAACAGGAGCTGGAAGCATGAAGTTCGTGGATCAAGTGTTGTGCAGCCTTTTAAAGTCTTGTGAAAATTCAGCAGACAGCACGGAAGGGCAACAGCAACTTTTCTGGAGGAATGTTTTTACTGCAAATTGTCAAATTACATTGTAGATTGCAGGGTCTTGGTCTTTTGATAGTTGACTGAAAGATGGTCTTGTACTTTTTTGTAGCATTGTAAATGCATGAATCCATGCTATTATGATTTTGAGTTGGATAAGGATGGAAATTCTATTTTTAAAAGTTGCTGGCCCACCCAAAATCTTTCTTGTGATAACTTTTGCTATGTGTGCTTATACAGCTTGATTAACATTATCTACCTCCTAGGATATTTTGGGACATATGCAGATTCAATTTCTCGTGTTTGATTCCCTTTTACCCCAACTTGGTCTATTTTTTCGCTTTTAACTTTTTTACCATGTAAAGTCTTGTGGTTAGAGCAACAGCCTACTACCCAAGAGATCTGGGTTTGATTCCCATTGGCACTCCTTGTAGCCTTGGACAAGTCACTTTACCTTCCATTGCGTCAGAAGAAAAACTCATGGGCTGCTGTGTCACCAGGAGTCAGCATTGACTTGGAGGCACTTAAAAAAAAAAAAAAAGTCTTGCAGCACTATTTCATAAAAGTAGTGCATCAAAATATAATGGTCAGTATTCTCTTTTTTTTTTGTCTCCTTGATTTGGATTTGAGGTTTAATTTACTCTCGTTTCCAATCCAGAGCACAATGTGAGTTATGTTTCAAGTATAGTAGACATTTCCCTTCCCTGGAGGACTTGCAGTCTAATGCTAGTTCTCCTTTGATTGTGCTTCTCGTTTCATTTTCTACTTTAGTCCATTTTGTTCTAGGCTAACTGCAACACTCTCTCTTCCAATATGGCCTTCAACTTGCTACTTAACTGTTCTGCCAGCACATTGCTTCAACTACTGTGTGCTTATCTTGCTAGACCAGCCCAGACGAGTGGGTTATGCCAGCAGAGGGAGGCAGACTTGAGCAACTTTGTGATGTCATCACTTGGTATATTCACTAGTGCAGCACTGAGACGGTCCAGTATTTTTCTGCCTGTAGCAAGTGGCAAAGTGTGTGGACTGGTGCAGCAGTGCAGATTGGCCTATCTCTCATGGCCCATACTGCAGCTCACTGTCCTGTCTTCCTGAGACCTGTAGGCTCAGTGTTGCCTGGAGCTTGAGTATGCCCCTGTCTCCTTGAGCTGACTACTTGCCCTCTGCTACCCATATGTTTCTAGTGCTTGGTGGGCCAGAAAGCAGACAGAGGACCTCATGGGGGGCCCCAGTGTGTGTGTGTGTGTGTGTGGGGGGGGGGGGGTTGGTAAGTTGGACCCAGATCCCCCTTTCCTCCTGCTGTCTTCTGAATCTGTACGTTGGGCACCTTCTCTGACCCTTTCCAAATCCAGGCTGAAAACTTACCTCTTCGCTGCCGCTTTCGGATCCTGGCTCACCTGAATTTCCTTACCATTCCCCCTAGATGTATCCCATGTCTGCAGTTACTGTGTTGTCTGTCGACTAGATTGTAAGCTATGATGAGCAGGGACCGTTTTTTTTTTTTTAATGTGTCTGTGCAACGCTGCATACAACTTGTAGTGCTGTACAAATGTTCAGTAGTAATAGTGCATGCCTTTTGTCTTGATCTTTTTTTTTTTTCTGCTATGATTTTTTTTTTTAAATTCTTCCCATTGAAGTCATAGTCATAGTAACATAGTATATGATGGCAGATAAAGACCAGTATGGTCCATCTAGTCTGCTCCAGCAAGGCGGCAAGAGTAGGTGCACCTGCCGCTCCATGCAGGTCACCCCTCCCCATTCCTTTGTTTAGGGGTGTACCCACTGCTCCGTGTAGGTCCCCCCCTATTTGTTCAGATATAAGAGATAGTTATGTTTATTTTGATTTTATCCTGTTGCTATAAAGGGATCCACTGTCAGTGGGATATATTTGGCTCTCTTGTTGCTTTGAATAAAGCAGTTCAACATTTAAAAAAAAAAAATCTCATTTCTGAGTTTTTAGTCTTGCTTGCTGCTTTGGAAGTTTCATACTGACTTCTCTTAGTGCTGCGTCAAGTGAAGACATCGCTGAAAGTAGCTCGTCTGCCTCCACCTACTGGCTGGGGAGCATAAAACAAATGTCTGGACTAATCTAGGATCTAAGGAAAGAAAATGTATCAGGTTTGTAAAATTCCTCCATCTAATATTAGCCAGTTGAGGATCTACCTAGTGGTTCGAGCTGTAAGCTAAGAACCAGGGAAGTTGGGGGCTCTGATCTCACTGGGGTCTAGGTCAGGTCACTTTATCCTGTTTCTGAAACTCTGCAGTCACTAACATTTTGGGAAAAGGGAAATGCAGTGAGGCACAATAAGTAACTGCCTTGGGCTACCAATGAAAAGATGTGAGCTAAATCCAAATAAATACATATGCTCAGTCCTGTAAATTGCTTGCCTTTTGGGGAATGGAATGACAACTTGTTTTCCAATCTGTTTGTTTCTTAAAAAATTATCTTAGTTTGCTGGTGGACAAATATTTTATTTACAGCATTTATAAGCTGCTTAATTGCTTATTTCATAGCGGCACAAAAAACATACACGATAAATAAACAAAGCTGATTATGCAAAAATAAACAAAACAAAAAATTAAAGCGCCAAATGCCTGACAAAACAAGTGGCGCTTCAGTAGCTTACGGGAAGATAACAAATCATGACAACCCCTCAAAGAATCGGGCAAACAATTCCCCAAACAAGGCACAGCAAATGCAAAAGCACACGACCGGGTAACACGTAGACTATTTGGGAAAGAAGGCCTCAAAGTAAGGGTTTCACAAAGACCCTGTTGAACTGGATAAACCGAAGTGTGCCACAACAACAATCCTTCCAAACACAAAGGCGACAGCAGCTAGACAAAGACGGGAGGATCTGAGTATAACCAGAAGTTCCAGCGAAAAACGGTGAAAAACAGGAAATGTTTAATTTCGTGTTTACTGAGTCCTTGGTACTTGATTATTGCCTTTGCTTTTGTATTGCTGTTTCTGAATTGTTGGTTTTGAAATGGCCATTGTGGATTTCTCCATCTTTGGCCTGAAGACTCGGGACCCCTTTTAGTAAAGCCTGCTATGGATTTGCCATTGATGAGCCGATACCCCATGCAGTAAAGGCAAAGGCCGCGGGTTAGCTGTCAGGGTTGTGCCGAGTATGACCTCTGCAGCTAATGCACAAAGAGTTTTCCTAATGTGCACTCCAGTAGATCAGGTTCACATGATCTCTCCTATAGAAGAAGTTGTTAGGGGAACCCCCGTTAGGAACCGCTTTGCCTCTGAGCGCGTTGCAATTGCCCTGGTGTCAGTGGCAATGCGCTCTCCATACCTAGTCTCCATCCATTCTCTGCCCCATCCTGCAATCACCAATTTAGTGTGCAAAGGCAGACACTATCGGACACATTAAAATGCCCATTGATCAGCTAACGGGCTTTAGTGAAAGAGGCCCTTAGATTGGCTGAAATTGCAGAGAAAGCAATGCAGTAATAACCTGCTGAGCATAGAGAGTCGGGGAATAAAAGCTGAAGCTTGCTTGATGTGCACCCATTTGATTTCCTGCCAGTATATTCATTATTATCTCTCTTGCTCCATCTTTTATTAGATTTTTGTTTGCCCGGAGCTCAATAACCTGAAGAACCAGAACATGTTTGTTGCAATAAGAAAGATGACTCTAATCCAAGTGCTTAATAAAATATGCCTTAAAAAGAAAGCAAAGGTGAAAAAGTGTCACGTCTCTTCTGTATGATTCATAAGCAGATTTTGGACTTGTTTGTGTGCTTCCTGAGCAAAAGAAAAAGTACAGAACATAGAAAACATGATACTTCAAGCTACAATGTAGTACTTGCAAAAAAATGATTTGCCTAGTTGGCCGTTAAAATAATTGACATTCCTCTTTTTTTTTTTTTCTTCATTCCTGTCCAGAGATGGCTATCTGTTTTAGAGGAGGAAGGGTCATGTCGTCATTGCTAGAGATGTGCAGACTAGTTTGGTTTTCAGCTCAGATTGAGTTTGTCAGAATTAGCGAGTTGATGCAAGATCCATTGGAAAAACTGGAATTTTTTTTTGTCACAGATCTCGGAGAAACCTTTCCCAAAATCAAAATTTGTATGGGTCTGAGGAAATCTGTTTTGTGGAAACTGGAAGTGGATTTTGAGTATTTATACAGAGGTTTAGCAACTTTCCTATATTTTATTTTAGTGTTTATTTTAAAAAAGGCAAATCCAAAAGAAAACAAAAATAAAAACTTGGTCCACTCATTCTAACAAGTTGCCTTCCTCTCCAGGTTTTCTACCCCTTGGCTAGATAAACATATACAAATACATTTCTGTACGTACATCGACACTATCTTCTCACATGCCTTTTACCCAACCTCTCAACTCTGTTTCCATGAAAAAGGGCTGACTTTTAACATGGTATAGAGCCTGATGAATCTGCTGCAATAGGGTCCTGGAATGCTGACATGCTTGACTTTGTCCCCCAAGCTAACAGGAATTTATAACCTTGAAGGTGGGCCTACTATATGTAACAGAACCCCTGCCCCCCCTTCCACCCCCCGACAACCGTGCCAACCACTGTTCTCTATACTTGTCCCAAGCATGTTCACTAGTGTTAGGATTACAACTATGCTTGCTCTGTACTGGTCACTCCAGTTACCTTGGAATCCTGATGCAGCTGTACCAATGGTGTTGTGGATAACCTGTAGGTACTGACCATAGTAACATCTCTAAATGTAGCCATCCCACCAATTGTTAGGGTTACAACCACAACTGTTTCACATTGACCATCTCATCTAATGCTTGTGGTTGTGACCATGACTGTTCTATTACAATATCCATCACCTTGGAAGTGTGATGCAGTTAAATAACTGATGTTGAGGTTGTCCGTTCTATGATCCCAACCTTTTCCCGATTTGTAATGTGACCAATTTTACCACTTTGAACCAATATTCTTCTATTTTCCCTCTCGGACCCCCCCAAGTTTCATATAGCTCAAAACTCATGCTGCCTCCATTTTTTTTCTACCTATTATCCCAGCTCCTATCCTTACCAGTGCACTCTGTGCTAAGCATGTTTAAGTTCTGTCATAGTTTCGACTGTTTAGAATAGTCTACCACAGTGATACTAGGCATCAACTAACCTTTCAGTAAAGAATTCTTTTTCTCACATTTTCTTTTATACTTTCCTCTTTCCAAGTTTGTATCTCAGTACTTTGTCCTTAAATTTCTTTTTTCTATGCAGATTTCACTTCCTCCTCTTAACTGACGTGTCTCAAATAATTAGAGTGCTCCTCTTATGTCTGCTCAACCCTTCTTTCCTTCAGCTAATACAGTTTGAACATCTTAAAACTTTCTTTGTAGGGTTTGCGCTGTATACTGTGTATCATTTGAGGAGATTTTTTTTCTGAACAACTTGCATCATCTGTGTCCTTGCAAAGGTTCAGTTTCTGGAACTGAACATGGTGTTCAAGATTGCGGGGGGCGGGGGGTCTCGCAAACAATTTTTTACAGAAGTAGTATTGCCTCCTTTCTCCAGCTGATACCTGAATTTTGCAAATAGGCCTGACACTAGTATTCCTTGCTGCTTTATTACATTGGCAGGCTACTTTTGGGACCATTTCTCCAAATGGGTTAGTTTTGCGCATACCGTGATAGTCCTGAACCTCACTTCTAATTGCCAGGCTATGTGGAGTATGATCTCAGTCTCTCAAATTTACTGCTGATGCTCTGCGTAGTACTTGCATCGTGCTAAAGACAGCCTCCCTCTGGAGTTCGTAAGATGTTATGTATATGGGTGATTTGTCAAGGTGTGCTTGGAAGCTCTTCTTGATCAAGCCTGTGGCACCCAACACAAGGGGAAATAACTCAATATCTTTCTGCCATGTTTTCTTGGTCTCCGACTACATTTGTTGGTGTTTGAAGATTTTCTTCCTCTCAGTACAATTCACAGGCTAGTCCTTTGAAATTGACACCTCTATTATTCAATATTGTTGTGGTGTTTTTCTCCTTTACCATTATATCTGGCTTCCTCGCATCCAGCTTGTCAGTCAGAATGGGAGTATCCCAGGTGATCATAACCTCTTTGTTCGCTTAGTCATGATGCCAGTGCTTTTTGGGCACAGTGATGTTGTAGTGTTTAGAGTTTCCAGTGGATGAGGCATGCTACTTTATTGTGACTTTCTGTATAGAAATTTTCTGCCATCAGAACCTCGCAGCCAGCTATAAGGTGAGTCACTGTTTTCAGCTCTTTCTTACCGAATCTGCATATGTCTGTTTTGCCAGTTTTTTTTTCAATGCTCACTGTACACAACCTCATCTATAATCCGCTGTCCTGGGCTGCAACTATCAACCTCTCATCCTTCAGTTTCAGTTTACCCCTCCTTAACTATTAATGTCTGTTCATGATTGACAGGGCTCCTGGCTACCTTTTGGGTTATCTGAGATGACGATTATTCTAGCTCTTTATCTTGTTTGACAGTTTCCATTTTTTGTCCTTCTGAGGGGTTAATTTGCATCCCGACTGTATGATTTTGCCTCTTTTTTTTTTTTGAGCCTGGAAAATTTAGTTCCAGTCAAAAAATCATTTTCCCCATTCTCTTCAAGTTCCCTTTTATCTCTTCTTCCCCTTCCTACTTGTAATTTAAATCATGCAGACATGAAATCTTTATCATCTGTGAAGAAAGCAATAGAACCTCAATGACCATTTTGCTATATGTAATAGATGAAAGTTGTAAAACTCATTTTAAAAAGTGAGAAGAGAGCTTGAATTGGTAAGACTAGTCCAAAAGTCAAATGCTGAATAAAGCACAGTCATTTAGATGTGTTATTGATAACTAACAGGAAGGAAAGACTATGAAAAAAACATTTTACCAGTAGAAAATTTATATTTCATTTTTGTCTTAGTTACCTAAGCCTCTTGGAGATTTATCCTTGTCTTACATGCCTGAGTCATTTCATTTCTCAACACGCAGTAGCTCACCATTCAGTGGGAGGACTTGGTTATTGTGAAGTATGTGCTCCTGTGGTTTAGCTTTCATCATCGTCAGAGGATGATATGGCTGCCCTTAGCTCAATTCAAGTTGAATGTAAACCACAACTTAACAGGAACACCTGGATTTTTGTTCATACTGTATTCCATTATTCCTTATCTTCTTGCCAGACCATACCATTGGGTCTGACTTTCCTGTCAGTAGGTGGGGGGAGAGAGAGAACCTTACCTATGAAGACTGATGTAGCTCAGGTGGTCTCCAGAATTTGCTATTTCCTGCAGAGGAGGGGTCAAGGCAGCTGGTTCAGCAAGGTAACAAGTAAAGCAGAGAGCAGCTACTGGACTTGCCAGAGGTAAGGCCTTGAAGTCCTGGGGAAACGAGGGGCAGGTACCATTCTTTGTTGGGCGCATACATACACACCAAAGCAGGTCTAGGGCTCTGCTGATACAATTTTGTCTTTGCGATGTTCGTTCATAGTAGAGAGTGTCTGTGTTGCTGAGTTGGTACCAGAATTGAGCATTTTTTGTATGGGGGAAATGGCCTAGTTCTGCTCTGCTCTAGGGCTGGTGTGACCGTCCGTTGCCGCCGGTAACACCCCGCTCCAGGACCCATAGCGGCAGCAACGCAGTGCTTAGCCAAGCTCTCCAGTGCTGGATTGCCTGTCTCTATGACCTGCTGTTTCCGCCCCCTTCATTGCAGATCCTAGACAGGGGAAGTAGTGGCAGTCGTGGAAGGCAGCAGAATTGAGGGTTGCCTAGGGTGCCTCATATATCATTGCAGGGACCCTGCTGTGCACCTATTGTTGGGTGAGAGGGACACATCTGTGGATGCAGAATACATGGTTACAGTTAACACCCTGAAGGTCCCTTGTACAGGGCCAGGGGTTACTTCCTAGGCTAGATCATTTAATTGCTACAGTTTTTGTTGAGTATAATCAGTAATTGCAAAATGTTTGGTGGTTTTTTTTATTCCTTTTGTTATATAGCCTGAGAATGTAAGTTACATTAATTTTTTTTCTCTTGGGACAACCGCCTGCTAGTGTTTGAGTGAAAGGACTCCCCCCCCTCCCTTATCAGAGCCATGAAGGGGGGTCCTCCCATTTGGGTGCCTTGGGTGGGGTGAGAGGGGATTGCCATTTCATCCCTTGGTAGAAGCAGCAGATGCCTTGAACTACCCCCAGGGGTGAGGGAGGTGCATGGCTAGAAGTTTATTTTAGGAACTGGAAAGCTTTTTGGGCTAGCCCTGGATGTAATTCAAGTATAATCTGTTTGCTACAGTTCAAAAGCAAGCCGTGAAAAGAACAATTCAATTTATAATCCTGGGTTAAGAATGCAGGTCTTTAAAAAAGAAAGAGGCTTTCCCAAAGACCTCTCTGATAGCTGTTCTTCAGTATTCTGATTAATACTCATGTTAGTATTAGTTGGTAAACAGAAAGTGGAATTAGCCTGTTGTAAAATAAACATCTGATAGAACAAAGATGGTTTGTTCTCATTGTTGCTTTTGTTCTCATTTTGGGTAGGGTAACATGGTAATTTTGTCAAGGAATTTCTCTAACGTACTGGAGCATGAGGACTAAGAATCTGTGTAATACAGTTCCTGAAAACACATTCATCACATTTTTCTTTTTCTGTCCCAGGGATTTGGTCTGTCTTTTGACATAAAGTACAGTTTAAATAGGGAGCCTAATGTGAATCTTGTATGACTTGCTCACATCGAAGATCGGTGCTTTCTGGTACTCGTCTTGTCTAGCCTGTGGACTCCGACTTTAGCATGTAGAACTAGCAGGTCCCCACACACCACTTGCCTGATGGTACCAGTGCTGCTATTGCCTTCCTCCTGCTGCAGTATCCAAGGGCAACCCAGCTGAATCTGATAACCCCGTACAGGCAGCAGTGGAACGCAGCAGCAGCAGGTAGGAAACAGCGGCACTCACGCAGTTGGGCGAGTGTTGGAGCCGCTGCAAGATAGTTATAGCTGTCTCCAGGTGCCTTCGCATTCCAGCTTACAGCAGGGGCAATTCCACCAAATGCCAACAAGCACCATTTTCTGGTAAACACATTTACAGAGAGGAGGGGTGTTTTTCTTAAGAGCATCTGTGCTATGATCATATCCAGACAGAACTTAATTTTTTTTTAAATATGGAACTCTAGTTAAGTGACATATTGGGCACGAGAAAATTCAGAATTATCTTAGAGCAACTGAATCATCCTAAAACATCTGACAGGTTGACAAGGTCCTTTTTAAAACTATCCATTTCTTTCTATTTTTATAAGTATAATCCCTAGAGGGAATTGTTGAAAGCTTTTCTAAAAGAGCCTCTTGCTTAATAGTTACTCGCTCCACTATGAATCTAAGTAAATCACTGAGCAACATGCAGGCACTAAGTGTTACCTTTAAAGACCACGATTGAATTCCCTTCTCCCCCCCCCCCCCTCCTTCTAGCCCCTTCACTCAGTGGCTGAGAGTGCCTGCCTTGGTCAGCCACCTCTGGAAGCAGAAAACTTGATCCAGATCTTATAGCATGATATATTTTCACTGATTAACTTCCTAGACTATTCTACACTTCTTACCCTCTTCTCTTTTCTCTTTTTTTTTTTTTTGTGTTTATCATGGCAGATGTCTTTCTCCATCCTTCTATGCACACCTTTGGAGGTGAGTCTAATGGCCCTGGTGCCTTTTTTGCCACAATTCACCTCCCTTTTCTCTGGCAGATGAAAGAGAGACATGTGCTGCACTATATAGTACAATAGAGGCAACAAATGCAACTATAGTAGCATGGGGAAGCAAATGGGGACAGGCTTTCATGGTAGCGGCTGCATGGGGGGTAGAGGAGGGACTGGAGAGGGTTACTACATTTCCAGCTACTTATAAGAGGAGTGAATGGGAAGATAACCATGGAGGAGCTCTGGAGCCTACTGCAATAGTCCTGACACACTTCCATGGGTCCAATATCATTAGCATTGTAGGGCAAGGGCCTCCATGCTCAGACAGATTAGATGTTTTCGTAACATGGAAGGAAGGGCAGGTATGTATGGGCCAGGAATGTCCAGGGTTCCACTGGGCTATGGAGGAAAAGTCCGGATCCAGTAGGAGCAAGCGCTCTTCTCCCAGTGCATGTGCATTGAGGTATTTTTAGTTAAGACTCTGTAGCTTCTTGACCACACCTCAGTGGTATATCAAGTGCCTAAACCATACAAGAGTGAGATGCAGGGTGGTTTATTTAACTGATATTTTTTTATACCACTTTATCATTTCAGTCAAAGCCATTTTACATTGTAACTCAAACTTGGTAATGTACATTAAACAGGGACATTGAAAACTTGGATTTTCTGCGGCGATGGTGGTTAAGTGACTTGCCCAAGGCAACAAGGAGTGCTGGGGGGAATTGAACCCTGGTTTCTTGGTTCCCAAGCCTGTGCTCTAATCATTAGGCTATTCCTCCACGCCATTCTTTATTTTGTGATACTGTATAAAGGTGAGGCCTTCCTTCCCATTCTGGATTTGAAAGTGGTTAATACCAAGCTCAATACTTCTGAATTCCTGTCCGGGATCAACATCTGTGTGTTCTCTGCTCCATCCTGGGCTCTGCCCTTGTCCTTATCACAGCCCCTTGTACCTTCTCAAAAGTCATAGTGGTCATGGTGTCCTTTCTGCGCAAGCAGGAGATCTAGGTGCACCCGTACTAGATGACTGGCTGGTTTGGTCCGACTCCCAAGAGAAGTCCATGGCAGACATATCCCATGTGATCCAGTGGCTGGAAAGCTGGAATGGGTATTGGGGTTTCTGCGTGACCGCTTTGACGTTTGTATGGGCAGGGTTTTTCTCACTCCAGAGAGATTGGTAAAACTGCAGATGCAGCTCAAGGTTTGTTCTCAGGCAGCTTGGAGGGCTTTGAACTACCTGCAACTCCTGGAATTGATAGCTTTGACTCTGGAGCTGGTGCCTTGGGCCAGAGCGCATTTGCATTCCATACAGAGGCACCTTCTAACTTGCTGGCCTCCCTGCTCCCAAATGTTCGATCAGTGTCCCCCTTTTCCCCAGAGATCAAGGGGGAGCTGGCCTTACAGCTGCAGACTCTCTCTCTGATGGACATAATGACTCTGGAGGCGCCGGATTGGGTAACACTCTTTGGGGGTGTATTGTTGTTTCAGATGGTAAATGACATAAAACAAATGTTATTTCCCTATCACTTTACAATAGCACATCCCTATTTACAAAGCGATGGGACCGGATGGGATACACCCTAGAATACTGAAGGAACTTGGGGACGTTCTAGCAGCTCCACTGACTGACGACCTTTTCAATGCCTCGTTAGAGTCTGGAGTGGTGCCAAAGGACTGGAGAGAGTCTCATGTGGTGCCTTTACACAAAAGCGGAAGTAAGGATGTGGTTGAAAACTACAGGCCGGTTAGTTTAACTTCGGTGGTGAGTAAATTATTGGAAACGCTCCTGAAAGAGAAAATAGTGAGGTTTCTGGAGTCCAGCAGATTACAGGATCCGAGGCAGCATGGAGTCACCAGAGGCAGGTCTTATCAGACAAATCTGATTGATTTCTTTGACTGGGTGACCAGGGAGTTGGACCGAGGGAGAGCCCTAGATGTGGTGTATTTAGATTCCAGTAAAGCCTTTGACACTGTTCCTCACAGGCTACTTATAAACAAACTGAGCACCCTAGGGATGGACCCTAAAGTTACTGCTTGGGTTAGAAATTGGTTGGGTGGGAGGCGACAGAGTACAAGTAAATGAAGCTCACTCTGAGGAGGAAGATGTTACCAGTGGTGTGCACCAGGCATCTGTCCTTGGTACGATTCTTTTTAACATCTTTGTTAGTGATATAGCGGAAGGGCTGTCGGGTAAGGTTTCCTCTTTGCGGATGATACCAAAATCTGCAATAGAGTAGACACCCAGGAAGGTGTAGATAACATGAGGGATTTAGCTAAGCTTGAAGAATGGTCTAGAATCTGGCATCTGGGATTTAATGTTAAAAAAAAATGCAAGGTCATGCATTTGGGCTGCAGCAATCCAAGGGAGCAATATAGTATAGGGGGTGAAGTACTTTTGTCCACTAAAGAAGAGCGGGACCTAGGCGTGGTTGTGTCTGATGATCTTAAAGTAACTAAACAGGTAGAAAAGGCGACGGCAAAAGCTAGAAGGATGCTTGGGTGTATACGGAGAGGAATGGCTAGCAGAAAAAGGAGGTGATAATGCCTCTGTATGTCTTTGGTGCGACCTCATTTGGAGTATGGTGTGCAATTCTGGAGACCGCACCTTCAGAAGGATGTGAACAGGATGGAGTCGGTGCAGAGGGTGGCTAGCACAGAGGGAGCCACTTCAGCTGCCATCACCCGCCCGCCCGCCGAGCCCCGAAGCTCCCCCGATCGGGGTAGAGCGCCTGAGCGGGAAATCCTCCCTGCTCAGAAGCTCCTGCCCAATAGGGGCAGTGTGAGCAACAAACGGTGCTTAAAAGCAGCGCCCCAGCAGGGTGTGCCGCGCCTGAGGGCCTCGCCAGAGGGCCCTTTGGCGAGGCACGGAGGCAAGCACAAAATAACAAAAGAAAAAGAGGAGCAGACCCACCTACAAGACACACAGAAGCTGCTCAGAAAACACCAGGGAGCAACCAGAAAGAAAAAAGCAGCAATACATAAGTAAAGCAAAGAAGAACATACAGCAAAGATAGCCCCAAAGACAACATGCATACAACCCTAATTCTCCCCATCAGCCTCCCACCTCACGCACCCAACCACCACCCACACACAAATACACCATGGCCCTCACCAACAGCATGGTCATATACATGCCCACAGTATAATCACGGAAACACACACAGAATACCCATGCTCAAGAGGCAAACCAGGCACAAGACCGACACCCACGCAAACCCAAAGGAAGCACACGGAACAACAAACACCCCAGTGTCAATATCAATAGAGCTCACAAACGCCAGATCCATACATAACAAGATCTACACAATAGCAGACCACATAGATGATCAAAAACCCGACATACTTTGCATCACTGAAACATGGCTCACTCCCACCGGCAATGTACTACTCAATCAATTAGTGCCCGACACATACACAGCATACAACTGTCCACGCGCTCACAGGCGAGGAGGAGTCGTCTTGATAATTGCAAAGAACACTCTAAAGTTCAAATCACGAAGTGCCACAGACACCCAACAATTCAACATCATCACTGTCGAGAACAAACGCATGGCCCTATGCCTCACTTACAGAGCACCCCATGCACCACCTGATGAACTTGCCTCCACCCTCGAAGCAGTCTGCGCAATCAGCTCAAACCACAAACCCACTCTACTGCTAGGAGACTTCAACCTCAAATCTACCAACACCAAAGATGCAGAAGCTTTCCTTCAAGCGATGAGTTCATTTCAATTCACCCCAATACAGAAACGGATCATTGCCAGACCTCATCTTTGCACCCAACTATCTAATCACGAGAGGACTAATTTCAACACCCACTGTCATACCAGTGCCATGGTCAGACCACCACATAATTGAAATAAATATCGTGCCACAAGGAGGAAAACAAGACAAATACCCGAACAACACACCCACACAAAGAAGATTCAAAAGCTTTGAAAAGGACAAGTTCCTACAGGACACTATACCACACCTAACTCCAGAAACAGATGATCTAGAAGCTCAAATCAGAAACTGGAACAACACCATCAATGATGCCGCCAAAGCCACGGATCACAGACCCAAGAAAACCCACTGCACCAAATTACATCACAAGCCATGGTACTCAAAAGCCATATGGAACGAAAAGAGGGAACTCAGAAAATTAGAACGGAGATGGAGACACACCAAGTCATCCAATACCCAGGAACTATACCTAACAAAGCAAAAACACTACAATGAACTCATCAAGCAAACAAAGAGAGAATACCACACAAACATTATACTCAAATCCACCAACAAGCCTAGAGAGCAATTCGAAATCGTGAAAACCCTCACCAAGGAACAGAAAGCAGAAATCGAAGTGCAAATAAACCCACAAAAATTTGCTGACCACATACAAGAAAAATTCCACACAACCTCAAAGCCAAACTAGCCCCCGAAAACCTGGGGCACATTCAGCACCCCATCCACAGAACAGCTCTCTCACATCATCACCGCAATCAATACAAGCGCGGCTCCAACAGACCCATGCCCAGTGACATGGATCAAAGCCACCAAATCAAGCTTCATCCACACCATACACAACATGGTGCACAGTTCTCTGACCCAAGGGAACATGCCAAATCAACTAAAGCTCGCCACAATAAGACCTATCCCGAAGAAATCCACACTCGATAAGAACAATCCAGCAGCATACAGACCGATCTCAAGCATACCCCTACTGGCAAAAATAATTGAGAAGGCAGTACAGCACCAGCTACAAGACCACATTGACAACCACGCACCACTAGACAACCAACACGGTTTCTGCCCCAACCACGGGGTTGAAACACTCCTGCTATACCTCTTCAATAACATTCTCCGCATCATAGACAACTCCAAGAAAGGAATACTAATGATCTTCATCGACATTTCTGTGATCCACTGTGTCGAATGCTGATGAACTCTACTGGAAAGACTACAGAACATTGGGCTTCATGGATCCACCCTGAAATGGTTCCACTCATACCTAACCGACAGATAGATACAGGTCAAGGTAGGCCCCAACACTTCCCGACCCATAAAAGTCCTACAAGGAGTACCACAAGGATCAGCCTTATCAGCACTTTTGTTCAACCTATACATCCAGCCAATATGCGACATCATGAAAGAACACAATCTACAATACACAATCTACGCCGACGACATCATGATATACACACCTATCACAGTCGACAACCCGGACTACTCCAAAATAACAAACTGTCTCATACACATGACCAGCTGGTTTCAAAACAACAACCTCACCATAAACTATAGCAAGACTGAGGCACTAATCATCACTCGAAACACTGACTTCATCCCTCCACCCAACATCAAGATAAAAGAAACAACCATATCCATAAAACCGGAAGTAAAGTACCTCGGAGTAACCCTGGACAAGGAACTGAATCTACAATCACACATAAACAGAACCATCAAAAGCGCATACCACAGGATGAGACTTATCCGATGCCTCAAGCCCCTCCTCACCCCAGAGCACTTCCGTACAGTATGCCAGGCACTAATAACCCCACTACTAGACTTCTGCAACCCAATCTACCTTGGTCTATTAAAACAAACTCTCAGACCGCTGCAATTGGCACAAATCACAGCGGCTCGCATAATATCTGGCACAACAAGACATGAACACATCACACCCATACTGAAAGACCTCCACTGGCTCCCAATCAGCTCACGCATCAAATATAAGACAGTCATAAACATTTCAAGATCAGTCATCAGCCTACAAACGCTCATACAACCTGACAGAAGCACACGACCAAGGAGGAGAGGCATTTCCAATCGTATTAACACCCCAAAAGACCTCACCAAGGTCTGCAAGAACACAGCAGAACGAGCCCTTTCCCTGGCTGCACGGCAATTTGGAACACCCTCCCAGATGAACTAAGACTAACAGACCTCAAAGACTTTCGGAAGCAGTTTAAGACAACACTATTCATTGAGCACTATGGACACATCACATGATCTACTCAACAAGCAAGAACAAAAGACCAACCCCCCTCTCTTGTCCCTTGTAAATAAGAATGTATATAGCTCATAGTGTAAATAGCTCAAAAGAATCTAATATACACAAACACACAATCTGTATCACTGCATGAACACACTTGAACCACTCTTATGATTGTTTGCTGTGGAAACTGCCTTGATTAAAGGAGAAGGCGGTATAGAAAAACTTTTAAATAAATAAATACTAAAATGGTTAGTTGTCTTCATTTTATAAAACATATGAGGAAAGACTTAAGGATCTTAATATGTACACCTCAGAGGAAAGGCGGGATAGAGGTGATATGAATGAGATGTTTAAATACCTCCGTGGCATAAATGCACAGAGGGAGAGCCTCTTTCAATTGAAAGCAAGTTCTGCTACAAGGGAACATGGGATGAGGGTGAAGAGTGATAGATTCAGGAGTGATATGCAGAAATATTTCTTTACGGAAAGAGTGTTGGATCCGTGGAATAGTCTTCCAGTGGAGGTGGTAGAGATGAGGACAGTAACTGAATTCAAAAAAGCATGGGACAAACACAGAGGATCTCTAAAGGGAAAAAGGGGACTATTGTAGTTGTTGCTATGGAAGGATAGACTAGATAGGCCATGTGGTCTTTTTCTGTCATATTTCTATGTTTCTATACAAAATACCTACTGTGCCAGAATGTAACTCAACTTGAACGTCTGAGAAAGATGTAAGCTAAATCCAGTTTGATGAAGTAGCCTTGTCCTTTCTGAAAACGGATATCTTAGTAAATCTGGTCCGTGAGACACTTGGCCATCCTCTGCATTTTAACTACTCAGACATGGCTTTTTCCCCATTGAAGGAATTTTTGCATGTCTGTGAAAGGAACATGCCCGTTATTACTGTAGGTTAAAGCAAAACTTTGGGCCCAATGTACTATGGAATTTTATTTTCTATAGAGACAAAATGAAAGAAACCCTTTAGCGTAGACTGCCTTTGGGCTTCAACTATAGGACTATTTGGAGATGTTTAAGATACCGCAGCCTCTGGAAGATGATTTATGTGCTTCTATTATTCTTGATGGCAAAATACAATGAAGTGTGCCATGGATCCTTTTTTCACATTTTTATTTATTCAAGGGCCCATTGATCTTTGTGTATTCAAACTCAGATTCGTCCTTTGGGGTTTTCTAAAGAAACAGCACTATTGTTCTTAGGATATCGTATGTCAATTACCTGTAACAGTTTGGCAATATAACAATGTTTCATGCTGTTATTCTTGATTGTGTTTGTGTTCCTATTCAAATGAAAGATATTCCGAAAGCAGACAAGGACACTGTGCTGTGAGCTACAATAAGTGTTTCCAACTTTTTTTGACTTCTTGTTTTGATAAGTTCAAACCAGAAACCCTAAATATGAATGCTATAAAAATATATATACTAATAAATATAAAAGCTGGTGCCATAATTTTGAATGCAAAAAACATACAGAGGCAAAATCGTTTAATATTACAAAAAGAAGCCAAAGGGTGATAGATTTCAGTTCCCCTCGTCTAGCTATACTCTGTGTAATTTCTCATATACACAAGCATCATCATAATTAAGTTAAAAACAGGCAAAATGGTTAACCAAGTTTAGCCTTTCGCTCTTATGATGTTTGTCAATGTTATGATCATTTTGCTCTTGAACAGTGCTACAGTCTGCCAATCTGAAGGGAAGTTCCCCCCCCATACACTTTTTTTGACATCTTCTCTGATGCTTCTAGAATCTTCTCCTCTTCCTACTCCTTCATTAATTATCGACTCTAGTGGGACTCGGACCAGTAATTTAAATATCAAAGCAAAAACATATGGTATACCTGTAAAATGTATTCTTTTAAATTTTGGAGAGTTGGTTTATTTTCTGTTTATATTTTCATTGTCTTTGAGTATAGACCTGAGTAGACTTTATGGGGGGAGAGGTGGGATGGGGAAGGGTTTGTGAGCTTTATAATTGTTGTAGTGCATTGTTAATCTAAGAAGGTAGCGCACCATGATGCATCCCAGGTCAGCACATTGGATCGGGATTCAATGTCAGACAGTATCAGGGCAAAGTAAATGCACACAGTTTAGTTTGCTTCCACAAGTTTGCCCTAAGGGTTAAATTTTCAGGATCGGATAAGTCGCAGCCCTTTTTGCACAAAGTTATATTTGCTTAGTTTTTTTTCTGTGTCCCCTCCTCCACCCTTTCTAAAGGGGCAGGAAGCTTAAATCCATGAACCGTTTTAGAACAGCACATCTTTTGCTTAAGTGAGGTGACTTAGGCTGAGTCGGCGTTCTGGAAATACGCACAAATTCTCCCCTCCTGCCCCAGCTATCAGTGTACACTCCCACAGATGTCTGTCTTTTTTTCATCTTCACGGAGACACAAGCTGGTCTGCTCAGCCACATGTTCTGTAACAACTATAGAAATATTTGGGTTGATATCTAAAATCAGTGCTGGCTTTTTTTGTTTTTTTTTTATTAAGATGTCATGCATACCAGAAATCACTGACTTGGCAAATCACACCATAAAAGGAGGGAGGGGAGGGGGAAGGTACCTCCAAACTGCATCCGTCTTATAGTTTCAACCACAGATTGCGCCTGCCGGAAGACGTTAACAGGACTGCTTCTCCATGGGTCCAAAAACCCTCTATTGAACTATGTATCTTGTCTTTTTTTCTTTTTAACCCTTTGAAAGCCTACTTTAAATTTCTAATCCACATTCTGCAGCCGAGTTAATTTTTGCATATTTCAGGAAAATTGTACCCGTCTTATTCAGTATGTTCTAATAGTGATTTTACTTCTGCTATGGTCATGTATTATATACCATTTGATAGGAATATTTAGTTAGAATTTTGGATCCCGAGAGTTTTGGGCTCGGCCTCGAAAGGGTTAATCAATCATTTTTTAAAAGAAAGTATAATGAATTTAATCTGGGGTTAGGTGTATATTATCGTTGTATGATCCATTGGGCAGCACACTCAACGAGGCCAGCATTTTGCAATAAATCTGCTGTTTTAGGAGTGTATCTTGCTTTTTATTGGGTGCAATTATACATGACTACCAAATAATTCATCTATAGAGTAGTCATAAAGGCAGAAATAGCAAAACTGTTTCTCATTAATAAAATGGCTTTACCTCTTATTTTCTTCTAATAACATGTATCTTTCATAGCAGTTCTTTTCCCATATGTATTTATTTACTATAAGCATATACAATTTATTATTAAGAGCATCCCTGGACTTTAATCTGTGATTCATTTAACGGGGAGTGCCTTAAAGGCTCAAGTATAGCAAAGTGCATAAGTACAGATTATGACAGTCATCCAGCGCTTCCAGAAACATTCAAAATAAATACTTCCCTTAACCCTTAAAGAGATCAAAATTACTTACAATGGGGCACTATCAGGGCACACAGGCTGCCGTCCAGAGAGCTGGTTAGAACTCTGTATCCTTTATTTAAAGGGACACTTGTACCACCACGGCAGCATCCTGGAACTGGAACCATGATGACATCACTTTCACCTTGAACTTTATTAAAAGTAACAATCTTTGGAATCACATTGTTCCCATACCACGGCACAAGAGATCAGTGGCTAGGGGGATTTGAAAAATCGGTGTTGCTTAAATATTATCGCTCATTCTCAAGTTATCTAAAATTGAAAACTTTATTTTTTTTTCTTAAATGGCTAACATACAAGTGCTGGCCCTTACATATGGACGTTACCGAGTTTCCCCCATTGATTTTTTTTCCCCACATGTAGATTTGCAAGATGAGTCCTCAATCTCTATGTTTCGCAAATACGTGTGCACTCCTGTATGATTTTAGAACAGCCTCCATGTTTAGCAGAGTCTGAATTGTGCACAACATGATATCGATGTCTCAAATGCTGATCTCTACGTTCTATCTAAAATGTGCCTCTTTGTCTGTAATGTGTATGTGATGCTTACTGTTTATGCTGGATTACTTGCCTAGAAGTGTATAAGATAGGTGAGGTCTTATTAAAAATAACAGCTGAGGTGGTAGGATCAGTTGGCAGGAAGGACAGGGAAGATACTGCCTCTATAGGTGCAGATGGCCTTGTTCCACTGTAAGAGGAGTATGATGGTGAAGTTTGAGCAGGGTCTACATAAAGACAAATGCTTCTTTTGATGATATGAAGAACAAAAGGGAAGGTTGAACTCCTCCATCCATGGACTCCGAAAAATACTGTAAAGATATTAATCTTCCTTGGAGTTCTTTTCCCTCATAAGCAGGATGACTTTCCGCTCACGGGACATAGGAAGTAATCACATTGAATTTCTTGCCCACACAGGACAGATTTATTATTTATTTATTAATTTCTTGACTTTTTTTTTTTATATGTCTCTTCCACATGTCGGAGCTGTTTACAATTAACAACAACTGAGTTTTGTATTTTGTTTCATAGTTTTTGTGTTTCTGTATGTAAGCCAGTTTGTGGTATCCTACTAATTTCTAAATATTCTGGCCATGTGAGGTGGTGGAATTGAACTTGAGTGCAGAACTGCAGCTGACCTGGTCAAGTGTGGTTTGCAGGTGATGGCGGAGTTCATGCTCTCAGGTGTGCTGATAGCAGATTTCTATTTATATTATAACCTTGGGATGCAGTGCTCAATGTGGCAACACATCTTCAAAAAAGGCAGCACATTACACTAATTAGTAATTTCAGTAACTTATGGAAGAGTAACTTAGTGGTTAGGGAAGCAGGTTGTGAAATAGGGAAGTTGGGGCGCAAATCCTGTTTCTCCGCTGGCACTCTTAGGGGTCTGTTTACTAAACGGTGGTAGCGGACTCCGTGCGATATCGGAGTTGATTTCAATGGGGCTGCGGCTCCGATATCGCACAGAGTCCATTACTGCCGTTTAGTAAACAGACCCCTTAGTGATTTGAGGGAGTCACTTCATCCACCATTGCCTCTGATGCAACTTTATATTGTGAGCCCATACAGCCAGGGAATTAACTCACCTTGAGTCTGGACTTGGAAAAAGCAAGTAGTAAACTAAAATACAGTCCAATCCAGTGTGCTTTCCTTTCTTACAACAGACTCTTGAATGTTGTTCCAAAATCTCAGTGCAAGGATGGGATAGATTTTGTAATATTAGCACTCGGGTAGGTGATTCAAGACATGCATGATAGCAGAGATGCCCACATAGCAGCATTCTCTGAGAATCCTTCAGATTCCTCTTGCATCTAGAGCTAAGATTTACAAATAGGTCTAGATTTACTAAAAGGCACCAACACATTGCCAGGTGCTAACTTGTATTGACACACATTATTTACTACAGATCGTACTATTACTAATCATCTGTATAGTGCTACAAGGCATATGCAGCACTATACATAAAGATGTAAGACACAGTCCCTGTTCATCAGAGCTTACAATCTAATCAAGATGAAAAACAAAATGCAAATCTGGGAACTAGAGTATGGTAAGATACCCTTACCTCTCTCGTTCACTACTTGTGTGTATCAAGATCCAAAAACAGCCTCAACGAGGTGGAATTTTAGCCTGGATTTGAATAGGACCAGAGGAGCTTGACACACCGACTCAGGTAGTTTTGTTTCTGGCGTATGGAGCAGTGGGATCTAATTACTGATAATGTGCACTGACACATTGGCGTATTGTAATAAATGTAGTCTAAAATCTGCTCATGTGCACATGCTGGAGGTTAGAACTAATAAAAAATTGGTTCTCACCAACTTGTGCCTTGAGTGACCACAACTCCGGTTCCCGGGGGATGCCATTTCTATGTTAGGCACCAGCCCAAATCTGGTAGGGTCCAGACAGGATTGTGCTTTTTATCCTGTTCCATCTGACCCATATCAGCAATGGAAGAATTTAGCATAGAGCCTGTGAAGAGGTGTGTACTCGCAGGCCTTCTAATGTGCCCCTTTGTACAGGTTTTCTTAGTTACAGGGACGCCCTTGTGAAAGAGGGGATAGAGCACCCCAGAGCCTCTGAATCCACAATAACCTTTTTCCCTCTGCCAAGAGCCAGATGGAGGAGAGATGATGAGGAAAGGGGTAAAGAGGCAAAGGGGGAGGGGTGTGTGTCCTAAAGAAGGGCCAGAAGCTGGGCAAAGACCTTCAGTTCTCCAGTGTCTGAAGCTGTTCCACTCCCTTCCCCTCCTGAGAATGCCAGTGGGCACCGAAGTCTCAAATCCACCCCTGCACGCATCACATGGTGTTAGGGTGAGATGCAAAACCTGGACTACTCAAAATATCTTTACAGGCAAAAATCAAATTATCATTAGTCCCTGACATATAGTTTATATAAGTTCAGTAATATTGCAGCCATCAGATTCCAAGTAAACTTACCAAATAAGGTATTTTAACAAAGAAATCCAAAAGTTGCCTGTGTGACTGACTGCAATAAATTGGGGAATTTCCAAACAAAATATCATCAAAGCAGATCGCTTCTCAAGTCTTTAGCCATAGCTTTTAACTCTAGTTCTCCAAAAGCTCAGACAGGTCTGGTTTTCAAAAAACATTCGTAATTTAGATTCGTGAGAGATTTTGGTTGAAGAATGAGTTCAATGTACATGTCTTGGTTATACTACAAACCAGAGCTTTCTGAGAAGAATAGTTGAAGGCTGCATCCTCCTTTCCAAATAATTTTTAGACCATCAAACTATAACACATGAATCGTGGCAAATGGAAAGCAGGCTTACTCTAGACGACAAGAGGGTCCTTTTAAAAGGTTTTGTCGTGATTTGGATGTCTGAAGACGTGCATGTGGATGATGAAATCACAGACACATCTCCGTAACCATTTCACAAATGACATTCGCAGATTTCTCTGGTGCAGGGACATCCAAGTAGGCATGGGGGTGTGGTGGAGGTGTATCCGGGGAGGAGCAATGGACTTACACGTCCCCATTCGAACTCAAACATCTGCAGGCATGTCCATATTTATACTTGCTCCAGGCATGAATAGACATCGGGGCAGTGCTTGTTTTCACCTTGGAAAAGATGGAGAATTAAGTGACTACTCTTAGACCTCAAAGGCCCACATGGATATTTGAACCCTGGCCACTCTGCTGTTAAGCCACTTACGCCAACCATTATGCTATTTGATGTCTTGGTTCTGAAATGCTATCCTGGGGACATCTATATAGAAGTTTGATATATGAACCGGACCAAATACAAAATGTTACTCGCCATCTTTAAAATTACTCACCAATTATCACCACCCATCCTTCAGTCTCTCATTAGTAGTGACCCTGAAAAGAGAGCTAAATGAAAGCCTAACAAAAACCTTTTGCTCATTCCCAATGCCAAAACAAGAGCAAAACAAACATGTCACAGGGCCTTTTTGATGTATGCGCCGTCGCCCTGCAATTCACTCCCTGAGAGCGTAAGAACTAGAGATGACCTCTGGGACTTCAGGAAGGCTATAAAAACGTTCCTCTTTTCCGAATACTATGGGACAGACTCCTGATACACCCATAGACCATTCACCCTTCCCTGCTATGTAAATAGGATAACTGCTTGTTTATCTTGTTAATATCCCAGTTTAAATCTCCTGTTCTATGTAATGTTCTATTTGTTTTGCTGTAAACTGCTTTGAATATAAGATAAGGCGGTATAGAAAAACTTGTAAAATAAATAAATTTCCGAAATCGTGCCTGAACTTGCATGTGCCTGCTCTCTTTCCCCCTCCCCCCCTCCCCCCGACGTTCTGGCTTGGACATCCTGCATTTTACTTGGATGTCCCATTGTGAACTGTACCTCTTTGTGGTCTAAGACTATGTATGTATGTATGTATGTATGTATGTATCAATCAATCATTCTAGAATGACTGTTGTTTGGGAGCGGCAGCAATGAAGGTGGACACATGTAAATGCTCTCTAATATCACCCTATCTCTCCTATTTCTGCTCCAAAAGATAAATGTTTCTGCCGCACTATAGAGTGGGACATAGATGTGCAGAAAACATGCTAATTTCAGAAACATTCACATATGAGATGTTTGTGGTATTGACCACATGTGTGCATTCTGAAATACTGGTGCTGCATATGTATGTTATCACATGTCCAGGGCTGCTATTTTAGAAACGTAGATGTGCAGCCACACAGCCGTAGACAATAAGGCCTCGCTATGTCTACTGCTATCAGCTTCTGTTTCATGTAAACCGCACTGATGTTGAATAGCACGGTATAATAGAGACTGTAAATAAATAAAATAAATAATATGTACTTTCAAGATTTTTTTTTTTTGAGGTGGCGAATTTGAGGGAGTGAGGGGGGCATTCTCTTTTCTGTTTTGTATTGTGACTAGCTGGCAGAAAGAAGCACTTTTCAAATGTCTATTTGTGTCAAAGAGCAGGTATAGACATGATCATGTCTGTCGTTTTGTTTTTAAACCTGTGGCCCCATTCTGAAATTGAGGAGACACGTGTATCTTTTCTGGAATGACTGGACATGCCCCTATGCGGCATGGACGCGATTGTTCCGGACGTGATTGTTCTAGATGTGTTTAAGTTTGGGGTGTTCTAAAAGGGCTCCTGGGACGTGGATGTGATTGGGATGTGATTTAGATATCCAAATCACGAATAGAGCTTCTGAAATGACCCCTTCTGTATTTAAGTTGCCCAGACTGCTTATAATTTCAGTGACTATATCATTTGCTCAGTTATACACTGAACAGGAAGATGCAATCTATTTGTGTAGCTGTAGAATGAAATGCTTTATAATCTTGTCAGCTTGATTTTGTACCTTGTCAGTTTATTTTTTGATTTTCACTATCCAGTTATACGCCAGTTGTTTAAGTATTTTATGTTTTCTTGTTAATTTTATGTTTGTTAATGTTTATTCTATTTTATATACTGTAATTTAATGTTTTTAGGTTAGTATGGGAAGAGGCCAGAAATACAGATAGCTAAAATTAGTGCAGCATTCTAGTAGCCGTATTGATTCTGGAAAGAAACAGGATTCTTTGATTTATGCACCATTTTATTGGATTAACATAAAGAGAAGATATATGTTGCAAACTGTCAAGACCTGCGCGGTTTTTGGAGATTTGTGAATAATTCAAAGTTGACTCAAACAAGGCAGATTCAGTTTGATTGTAGAATAACAGAAATTTTGAACGTCCTCTAAATTTGTTTGGAAAATATTTAGATATTTTTCCCTTTTGGGTCAGGGAAAGTCTCTGAGCAAATTCACCAAAATCTGATTCTGATTCACCAGTTTCTCATCTTGCTTCAGATATGGCAGATATGGTCTGATGGCAGTTTCTATCACTCAGTAATTCCATTTGAAATATGATGTGGATTCTGCCATTCACAGAATCGGCACTGGATTTTTTGTTTAAAAAAAAAAGTTAGACTAAAAGCTTGCTAAAGTTTGGCTGGTCCGTAAAATCAGTTTGTGGACTTCCTTGAAGAACTTGCAAATATCAAATGGCCTATTGAAAGTTTTTTTTAAATGGTCCAGAAAAGATATACCACAACTACACAGATTTTTCTAGTTTATTAAACTGTAAAATTTATTCTGTATTTAAGTCATTGTAATGCCACAAGATACACATCTTTAATAATGTATTTGTTGATACTAGTCTTGTATTTGTGGAGCTTTTTATAGCACTATACTAACATTTATAATCTAAATGAGCTGCTCTGATCTAAGGCCAGATACATGCTTGCATACATTTCCCACAATATTCCCTTTTTAGGCCATGTAATGCACGCGGTTCTCTTTTTTTTCTAAGTCAAGTTGACATGGTTAGTACTATTACTTTCAACAGATTTCATGGGAATTAATGTCTGAATCTGAAAACAAATAGTCTTTTAAAAGATCTTTTTGAGTACCATGCATCCTTTTTTTTTTTCTTTCGTTATTATTAACTGACATCTTTATACTTTATTTGCAGATTTTGATATACCGCCCAGGGCAAGCCATCAGGGCGGTGTATAATACAATAAAATGGCTACAAGGACACAGAGAGGAAAAGAACGCCAATGGAGGACAGGAAAGAAGAGCGAGAAAGAGGGAATAGTTAATAACTAGGAGAGAGAGTGTTCCAAGAATGGGGGTGGCTAAGTGACCGATTGGGGGGGGGGGGGGTCACACAAAGGGAGACCAGAGCCATCAGTGGGAGGAGGGAGGTCATAAAACCTGGCAGAAAAGGTGCGTTTTAAGGAGGGCTTTAAAGCGAGGGAAGGAAAGTTCAGTGCGGAGAGAGTGGGGGAGCGAGTTCCATAAAGCAGGACCAAGAAAGGAAAAAGGCGGAGTGACGGGTACTTTCAAGATGGGCCTGGGAGGGAGAGGGAAGGAAAAGACGGTTACCATGCGCGGAACGGAGGAGACGAGGAACGGGTTGGAGGTGGATGGTGTCAGCCAGGTATTGTGGGGTGCTGGTGAAGAGGACCTTATGAGTGATAGTGAGGAGTTTTATAGATGAACTGGACTTTGATTGGAAGCCAATGAAGAGAAAGAAGAGAAGGCGTGATGTGAGCGGAGACGGGAATAAGTGATTAGGCGGGCAGCGGTGTTCTGAACTAACTGGAGACGGCGTAGCTGGGGTCCTACGGTGCACAGATATCCTGTATGCACCAATTCTGTTAAGCTTTCCTTATGACTATAATTTTGAAATGAAGAACTTTCTTGATCAATCCTGTTTTGCTCTTTTGTAAAAAGATTATAGGGCCCGAATTTTAGTTGGGCGGTGCTATGCGCCACGTCGGCGTATAGCCCACCTACCTGCTGCCTAACCCGGATTTTCCATGCTGGGGTCATATGTGGCCTTGGCATTGAAAATCCAGGTATTGCCACATAGCCAGGTAGCCGCAGGAGCTACCCAATTAGCACCAACTTTTTTTGATGCTACACAGTTAGCCCCAGTGCCTTAAAGATAGGCAAGGTTTTCCCTTGCCTAACTTTAAGGTGCAGAGCACTAACTGTGTAGCATCGATAATTGGTGCTACACAGTAGCGGATAGCATCTGGACGTCTCGGGAACATATCCGAGATTTTTGAAGGGCATTACCTGTGTTGGTGCCCTTCGAAAATCCTGAATAAGGCCTTTACATGGGTAACTAGGGAAGTAACCCGTGTAAAGGCCTTCAAAAATCGGGTCCATAATGCATTTTATTTTACCAAAATATGTTGTTTTTTACTATTCTAATAGTATAAAAGCATTTAATTTAAATGGGGGGCGGGGGGGGGGTTGCATGTGGCTGGGGAATGAATGTGTAAGTGGAAATGGGCAACATGGGTTTGAGAGGCTGTTTTTATATTCCTTATTTTATTTATTTTATTTTACTTCTCTTATATACCGCGCTATTTATTTATTTATTTATTTATTTATTTTTATTTCTTATATACCGCACTCTCAGTCAGCGCGGTTTACAAATGAACAAAATAAACACAATGGTACAATCAGCATTGGTTTTTTACATAGAACAGGGTATAAAAACTAGGCGGTAAAACAGGGTTAACTATATACAAAGAACGTGGATGTGAATAGGGTAAACTATGTACATGTCAATTTTTGGATAACTATATGGTATAGGTCACAGATAAGATTACAAATAAGATTACAAAGAGGTAAAAGATATAAATATAGTATGTATGTAGAGGGCAAGTAAGGATCTGCAGGATTATCCATTTTCTACCGGGGTTAAATGTGAAAGATCAGTATGAATGCAATGATCATTTGGGGTTGCTTCAGGGTAATATAGTAGGAACAGATGATGTTTTAAGGACTTTCTGAATGTAGTGAGACTAGTGATGGATCTGATTTCAGGTGGGAGGGCATTCCAGGCCCTAGGTGCAAACAGTGAAAAGGCTCTGGAAGCTGTTGTTTTGGAGCATTTGGTAAGGATTTTTGGAAGGTTGATGGAGTTCAATGCAGCCGTTCTCCTGGATCTATTTATTGGAGTGACTTGAATCATATAGCTGATGGGTGATAAGGAAGGGCTCTTGACAGCTTTAAAAGTCATGACCAGGGTTTTATATAGGGTTCTGGCCTGGAGGGGTAGCCAGTGTAAACTCATCAGAATTGGAGTTATGTGTTCTGATCGAGGAGCGCCTACGAGAATTCTAGCAGCTGAATTCATAGCTAACCGGAGGGGATTTAGTGTAGATTGTGGGAGACCGTGTAATATTATATTAGCAAAATCTAAGTGAGGTAGAACCAGGGCTTGGAAGATAGTACGGAAGTCGGAGTAGTCAAGGAGAGGTCTGAGATTGCGTAGGGATCGAATCTTTTGGTAAATTGAGTTTGTTACTTTCTTGATGTGCGCTGACATGTCAAGCCGCTGATCTAAAGTAATCCCTAAGTATCGAATGGTGGGTTGTGCTTTCAGTTCGATGTTGTTTACTTGTAATGAGGTTGGAGGAATGAAAGTTGGATTCCGTGTAACAAATAGTATGTCTGTTTTGTTATGGTTTATACGTAGGTTCTGTTTGAGAAGCCAGTTTGATACCTCTTCGAAGCAAAGAACTATTGATGTGAAATCCGGTTGTTTTACATTGAAAGGAGCATATAGCAGGATGTCATCAGCATATGCCAGACATTGAATGTTGAAAGTGCGTATCAAATCACATATCAGTGCGGTTTACAATAAACAGAACAATTTACTGTGCGGATGGGCCACAGAGTATTTACATCGAACAGGGATTAGAACTTGGATTCAACTGGGGTAACATATTTACATATTATTTACAGTAAAACCTATGTTTTCGGGTTGTGGCCTTAACCTATTCAGTATTGGCCAGCTTGGACCGGCTATCCTTTGTCTTGTTGGGTATGTTGGTGGGATGTTCTGAGTGTTTGGTGTGATTGTTCGTTGATTGGTTTCTATAGCTAGGTTCAGGGTAGTGTCTTATGAACAAATAATGCTTGAGTGCCTTCCGGAATTGAGACAGGCTAGTAATGACTCGCATGTCTGCGGGGAGGGCATTCCAAGCTCTGGGTGCATATATCGTGAAAGCCCTGTTGGAGGTTGCTTTTGTGCACGTAGTCATTTCTTTTGGGATCGTCAGTGTGTTCACTGTTGAGGATCTTCTGGTTCTGTTTGGGTGTATACTGTGGATCATCTTGTTAATGGATGTGGGGGGGGGGGGGAGTGATTGTTTAGGGCTTTGAAGGTCAAGACTAGGATCTTGTAGAAAAGTATGGCCTGAATGGGCAGCCAGTGTAGATTCTTCAAAATTGGAGTGATGTGGTTCGTTCGTGATACCCCGGCTAGCACTCTTGCTGCTGTGTTCATTGCAAGCTGGAGCGGGTGTAGAGTTGCCTGCGGGAGTCCGTATAATATGACATTGGCGTAATCCAAAGTGTGGGAGTACCAAGCCTTGATAGATTGTTCGGAAATTACTAGGGTCCAGTAGTGTTCGTAGATGGCGAAGTGTCCGTATTTTTGTAGTATATTGTTTTTACTGTGTTTTTTATGTGTATTTTCATGTCCAGTCTCTGGTCCAGTGTGATCCCGAGGTAACGAATTGAGGATTTAGTTATCAGCTCTGCATTCTTGACTTTGAGCGATGGTGGGGGGGTGAATTCTTGGTTCTTCGTGACAAAGAGGACATCTGTCTTGTAGTTGTTCCGAAGGTTTTGCGTGTGTAGCCAGTCCACGACTGCATCGAAACATCTTATTATCGGAGAGAAGTCTGGCTGGTCAATTGTAAATGGCATATATGTAAATGGATATCGTCTGCATATGCTAGACAGTGGACGTTGATATATCAGAGCACATATGGGCTGCATGTAGATGTTAAACATTAGTGATGATCCCTGGGGTACACCTTGTTTTTGTAGGAATGGTTCTGAGGTTGCGGTACTGGTCCTTACGTGTTGCCATCTGTTGGACAATACGCTTCATTCCTCTGTGTTCTCTACCCACAACATCTCTCCCATTTCTTTTTACTTCCCACCAGTGTTGTCCCCTTTCCTTCTGTTCTCTTACTCTTCTGTCCTCCTTTTTCTACCTCCTTTGTCCACAGTATCTGTGTGTGTGCCAAATGCTCCTCTACCATGTTGACTAGCAGGAGCTGGGCTTTCTATCAGTTACACCACCAAAGCCTCTTTAGCTAGCAAAGGCTTAGGGGTATGTTTACTAAACCGGGTTAATGGTTAACCCGGGCTATCTGCCACTAGGTCCCATATTATTCAATGGGACCTAGTTGCAGATAGCCCGGGTTAACCGTTAGCCCGGTTTAGTAAACATACCCCTTAGTGTCTTGCCACCCATGCCACTCAGACAGCGCCAGTAATGATGAGCCTTCTGAGACCTCGGTTGCCCACAGAGGGCATCTTAGGCCGATGAGAAATGGGCTCCTTGACCAGCTTTAAAGGGGCAAACAGCAGGCAACATACAGCACTATGGAAACAACACAGTAGTAAAAGAAACGAGAAATACAATAATCCCACTGTTTTTTTATTTATTTAACATTTTTTATATACCGTCTTTCTACAATTCAGGACGGTTTACATAGAACATTTTATAGCAGTATGTTTCAACTGTTTACATAGAACAATGAACAGGGATAAAAAACATGAAACTATTTACACAGAATAACTATGTACATGGTATATACAGGATAAAAGATACTACATGATCGAAATAAAGATAGCAGGGGTAAGGGGGGGGGGGAGGCAGGGGGCTAAGTATTAAGGTGGTTGGGAGAAGTGTTCCAGGAATAAATGAGTTTAGTAAAAGTTGTGTGTGCCTACATGCCTATTAACTAGATTGGGGGTACTCAACCTAGCCTGTCGGGTGTTCAGGATAACCGCAACAAATAGGCATGATAGTGGAGACAGTGCTTGCAAATCTACCTCATGCATTTTCTTTGTGGTTATGTCCTGAGGACCAGGTTAAGAACCAATGAACTAGATATAACACCATTTAGGCGACTTTATGAATGAATGAATAAATAAGACAAATTAAGAGGGCTTTCGATATGTTTGAAGTAGTTGTAAACAAAAAAGCAAAATCGGGACTATATTTCAGTTTTATGTTTCACCAAGCTATCAGTCCACCAAAGGTAAAAGTAATAATTAATTTATGTAAAGAACATAAACCATAGCACTATTTATATTTTAGCAATAAAATTTATTTTTTTTTATCTGAAGATGCATCATACTGTATACCCACATTCTTCAAATAATCCCACCTATAAACCACCTTGTTTAATTCTACCTAATTGTGATGTTGCTATTTTAACTCTGACTCCATCTCCTTTTGTCTGTGTCTCTGGTGCCCCTGTCTGAAAAAGAAACTGTCTATTGCGCGTCTCTGTAGAGCACAGCGTATGCTTGGTAGTGCTATGCAAAATATCCTCCACACGTGCATCTAATCTGGTCATTGCAATGACAGTCCTGGGCTCCTTTTGGAATCGTGCAGTTTATAGACTTTGAATTCAGCTACTAGATGTCGCCTTTAAACATTCACCATAACGCCCTCCCACCCCTTGCCCCTCTCTTCCTTTAAGCCCTCCACTCTGATGTCCAGTCATTTTTGGCTTTTTCTCTTTTTTTTTTTCTTTTTTTTTCCCCCTTCAGCCTGGATGGTAGGATGACAGCAGCACTCTTGGCTTTTTGTCCACTGTCGGCCTATACTTGCATTTCTGTTTTAATGCTGTAAAGAGGCTTTATGCCCTGAGCAGTTGTCCCACTTTCCTAGGCCTACTTAGTGCCTTGCGTTCAGTTTTTCCTAACTGAGTCACCAAGTGTTCTAGGAGCAGATCTGCAATTTTGAATAACCTAGTTAATAAAATCCATGAGTTGGACAGAGCAGATAAATTTAGAACATCCTTTTACCCTCTCAAATATTTTCGTAGAGTGCCCTTGCTTTTGGTACTAACATGTAGCAGATTTTTAAAGAACCGAATATAGTAGTATTGTACTCCGTGCACATTCGGTCAAGGTCTGTAATTTGTTGCTGGAGAATGTAGTCAAAGAATCTAGCATAGCTGTATTTTAAAATCCCAGCTACAATACTTGTCCAATTGTTTAAAGTCATTGGTGAAATAGGTCTCTGCAACCAATTGTGAATTTTTTTGTCGGGTCAAGCAGACAGGAACAGCAAGAGAAAAACTCTGTTCAGTAAGTCTGCACGGCCCTTTTATTAATTTTTTAAGTTTGTATGCCAACAAATAAATGATTACTTATCTCCATCCACGGCGATACAATATCTGTCCGTATTTTTCCTAAAGCACCACTTTGATTTTCCGCTGCCAGAAAGCCGTCAAAGATATCAGCAGTTACGTCATACAGTCTGCCAATCAGCTCTTAGGACTGCTACATTAAGACCGTTGGCTTTCGGTGTTTTTTCATCACAGTCATTCAGCGGACGAGCACTTGAAACAGGATCGTTTTAAGACCCGAAACATGCATGTCGTGCAGATATTAAACCAGTGAATACGGACAGATATTGTATCGCCGTAGATGGAGATAAGTAATCATTTGTTTGTTGGCATACAAACTTAAAAAATTAATAAAAGGGCCGTGCAGACTTACTGAACAGAGTTTTTCTCTTGCTGTTCCTGTCTGCTTGACCCGACAAAAAAAATTCACAATTGGTTGCAGAGACCTATTTCACCGATGACTTTAAACAATTGGATTCATTTTGTGTCATTTGGTCACCGAGGTATTCTTATTTTCAGTTTACAATACTTGTCCAGGCAGGGGCACATGATTGCATGATTCCAGGGCAAATCTTTTCCCCAAAACAGTTGCACATTCAGTCTTTTTTTTGCATTTTTTTTCTGTGTCGTAACTGAAAGAATGTTGCAGGACTGGAAAAGGAGCCAGACCGGTTTTCGCAGTATGTGGATTCTGGCTACTGGAAGACACATAATTACTGTGTGCACACAGCCAATATAGACACCACATAAAGCTAGAAGAAATCAGGGGGAAGGGATACATCGATATTTTATTTTTAAATGACATTTTTATGCAAAAATACTGTCTACAGGAATACTACTATAAAGCATATGGTATGGAGACTATACTCCAATGAGCTTTAGAAGAAAAGGAAGTAAGAGGAGGGGACTATAGTATTTCAGGTGACACTGAATAAAGTATCACTGTTCAGCATACTATGCAAACAAACAAGGGGGCACTATTTATATTTAGGGCTTCTATTCGTAGGTGTTTATAAATGATGGACTAAGGTGTTTATTTTCCAGCTTATTATGTGTTGTTGTTTTTTTTTTATTGTTCCTGTTAAGTGTAGTCGAGTCTGTCCTCATAGCAACGGCAACGCTATGGATAGTTGTCTTTAAATTGTTCGATCTTCGGTGTTTATCAGTGTTTTTATGTCACTGCGTACCCTTTTTGGTGGGGTCATTAACACAGAAAAGGCATTAAAACTGAATAGAGAATACAAAGCAAGCCAGGAGATGGGTGAAAAAAGCACCCAGGGAATTTGGTGTTTATCTGATAAACATCTATTTTTATTTATTTATTTTGCATCGGATGTGTTTTATCAGCTAAAATCAGAAGCCCTATTTATATTCAAATGAGTGACATTTTTCCCATGTTTTGGTTTTATAACAGAGACCTTTGCAAGGGCTACTTCCAACACGCTGCTGATCATATTTTCATGCAGCTCTAATGAAGAGACTGAAATAGTATAAAAAAAAGTTTGGTATGTAGTTAGTACAGCCTGTACTGCTCACCGCTGAAGAGAAGTCCTGGCTAACCAGGAGCCAATGCATGTCTCCTTTAGCCTTGGGCCACAGCAGCGTAGGGACACAGCAAGCAGGTACTCCAGGTCTACTTGGCTTCTGCTTCCCTCTCTTGCCTGCATTTTATTTTGAAAGAAGGAAGGAGGGAGCAGTAGTGGGGAAGCATATGTTCACTGTACCCTGTGCTTCCACTCCACCTATAGCTGGAGGCGAGATTAAGGGAGAGGAAAGAAGCATGAGATTGAGATACCGAGGAAAAAGAAGGAAAGGGGGAGGAGGAACTGGAATAAGGGTTAGTGGTGCTGAGAAGAAATAGGAAGAGAGGAAGGTGAAAGAACAGGGGGAAAAGGAAAAAAGCTGTTAAGAGGTAGAAGGGGAGATAAATGGGACAGTAAGTTGGGAAGGAAAGAGAGGAAAGTAGGTGGATGGGGAGGTGAAAGAGAGGAGGAAGGTGAGAACCATGAATGGAACAGAATAGGAATGAGAGAAGTGAATTAAATGAATGAAAGGGGCAGAGATACGAGTGGGGGCTGGAAAGAGAAGGCAAGATGGAAGAGTCCTAAAGGAAAGAAGCTGCCTCCACTGCTACAGATGGACTTGTTCCACCCTGGTAGGTAGAGATTGCCTTGTATTTTCTGAGTTGCTATGGATTGTTGTCTCCTCCTTCCCAATGACTGTCGGGTGTGGGGTTTTTTTGTTATGTTTTTTTGTTGTCTCCACCGTTGTGTAACTCATGTCATGTTGTCTTTTTGATATTTTGGTATCTGTGAGCTTTTAGTAAATGAGTATTTTTTTGCCAGCGATATGCATAGTGGAGCTTAGTGTAGTGAGCTCAGTCCTTGATGCTTGAGGTGATGTGAACACATGCTAACTGTATTTACGTTCTCATTCTTGGAACTGAATTAACTTCCCACGGTGTCAAATTGAGCAAAACCATTCTCATTGCCTTTACGATATAACATGAGACGGGGAATATGTACTCCCTCTAGGGCTGACCTATGATATGGGGTTATATCCAGTACTTAATATAAGGATCGAGTCCTGAATTCTCTCTTCCTTAAACTCCTCTCTAGGTGCTCTGATTGGGAGAGAAGTATGTCTTCTTCAGGGAGCTAGGTGTTCAACATCATTTAATTTCAGTATTTTTTCAACTAAAATAATTTGACATCTTGCATGTGTCATGGTATGGCACCTATAGGACACAATGTAGCATAAGGCCATGTGAACTTCCCTTGAAACAATTTCTGAGATTATATTTCCCCCTTCTGGATTTTAGGGCTGTAGCTTGGATAGCTGGAAAGGTGGTTCTTTCTAGAATGATCTTCCCTTTTTGATACTTGCTATCTCCTGCTTGTTCTTGATTCTGAAACCCAGTCTCCTCCTCACTTTATCATGTTGGCACCACTGATTTCTCTGCCGGTGAACACTGTATGGGTAGTTCTCTTTTCTCCCAATGTGGTAGTGGATGGGTACTCGCCAAACGCAAAGGTTTCTGCCATGTAAAATGGAGAAGAGATGTGTTTTTATTTATTTTTGGATTTAGCTCACACCTTTTCAGTAGTAATTCAAGTTGAGTTACGTTTAGGTACAGGAGGTAATTCTCTATCTCTGGAGGGCTTACAATCTAAGTTTGTACCTGAGACAATGGAGAATTAAGTGACTTGTCCAAAGTCACAAGGAGTGTCAGTGGACTTTGAACCCTGGCCACTAGACCACTACTCTAACGACTAGGCTGTTTGTCTGCTCTGACACTCTGATATTGTCTCAGATGCTGCTTCGCACAAGGATGGACTGAAAGGTTCCCAAAACCGCAGGGTAAGATCACAAAAATAAAATTATTTATTTCCAAAAATACAAGCAGGTTCTTTGCCACAAGGAGCAGATTTTCATCTGGTTTTTCACTAACCTCTTTCTTAGAAAGGAATGGGGTAAATCAAAATTCCTCCTAACACAGAATATCCAAAAGGGAGGGACAGCAGACCAACTCCAAGCTATCTTCAAAAAAAATAAGGATCCAGCACAGACGCACCCAGCCTGCATCGCTAATGCAGGAAATAAGGTCGTAAAGCTTCTTCCTTCCATCTAAAACTCAAAATCAAGATTCCTATAGACATGAATATGAAATCTTGATTGAATCATTACAGAACTTCCACTGGGGGTGCTGTGGACATGTGGCAAGTGATGTTATAAGGGGGCACCTAATTTAAAGCAGTATTCAAGGAACCTATATTAGGCCAATTTTATAAAACGTGGAGAAAGCTTGGAGAGAATGGCTCATGGAATTCTTTCCAATCCGTGTATGTGTGCACACCCATCTGTTTGTATCCGCATTGTCGTTTATGCATGTTTGAAAGCATAATCAACACTAGCACCACTCCAGCTCGCAATGAACACTGCTGCGAGAGTACTAACAGGGGCCTCACGGAGAGAGCACATAACGCCAGTACTGATGAACCTCCATTGGTTACCTGTTCAAGCAAGAATCCTCCACAAAGTCCTAACCTTGACCTTCAAAGCGTTAAACACTTTGACTCCCACAGCTATCAGCGAGATGATACACAAAGTACCACATAACAGAAACAGAAGACCTACGACGCAAAACACCCTCGAGGTCCCAAAGGCAACAACGAAATGCACAAAAATAACAACAGAGCCTTTACAATTTATGCACCTAGAGCATGGAATGCCCTCCCCACCTATATACGAAACATCACCCACCTAACCCAATTCAGGAAAGCATTAAAGCACCACCTGTTCACCACATACTACCCTGAATCCAGCCTCAGTATTCATACATGTTGCCCCTCAGACAATCACGCACCACACCTAAACAATCAGACTCAGTATGAAAAAGGCTAACCCACCGATCCTTCAAAAGTAATAAGATGTAGATAGACCCTGCTTGAAAAAGGTAATAGTGTAAATACAATGTAGATAGTTTCCCCAGTTGTTTCCATGTTGATTTCCCTGTTTATTGTAAAGTTTACAACTCAGAATGCCTGTGTTGTATAGTTGACGTTTAATGTAAACCGCACTGATCTGAAAAGCGCGGTATAGAAGAACTGTTAAATAAATAAATAAATAAATATTTCTGTTTTGTATTTTTATCTGGTTGTGCGTGCGCACGTGTGCGTATGTGGGCTGATATGTTTGTGCATGTTTGTATGAATATGAATGTGTTTGTGTGTCACTGCCTATGCACTTGTATGTTTGTGCATCCTTGCATGTGTGTGTGTGCGCGAGCGAATGCTTGGATGTATATATCTATGCATGTATGAACCTGTTAGTATAGGTTGTGTGAGTGTATTTCTCATGTGTCTGTGATAGGGAGAGGAGATGAGAGGGGAGAACTGTTTTGACAGTTGCCAGTGGCGGACCTACATTTTTGGGGCCCTGAATCTTGGACTGTTATGGGGGCCCCTTCGCAACCAGCAATGAGGTCTGGGTAACCACTGTTATCTTCTTCAATGGAGCTGTTCTACGACAGATCACCACACAATTTTTAATATTTAACCACCGCATCTCAGATTTTGATTAAAATTACTGTACTGGATTATCTCATGTCAAAGTCACTGGTGTGAATAAAAATTTCCTATGCCTGGCTCCTAAGATGGTGCAATGCATTGTTTGAGCATTCCCACTTGTGGAATGGGGAAGCGGAAGGTTAAAATGGTTAAACGACCCTCTGCTACTGCTGTGCCCTCCGAGGATTTACCTCAAGGTCCTCTGGGCGCGTTCTTTTTGGGTTCTGGGGTGCAACAGCTGACACTGCAGGGGAGCGGTGGTCAACCCAGCTGGTAGGACACCAGAGCATGATGGCTCAGCATCCTCTTCGGGGGTAGATCTCACCCCTCCAGAAGTGTGGCATCCTCCGAGGGTGTTTGGTGCTGCTGTGTTGCCTGTGAGCCTGAGCTCTGCTGACGGTGATTTTCACGGGTTGGCTGAGCTATAGGGGAAAGTTCCAGGAAGCAGTGAGGTCATTACAGAGGCCCCATTGGGTCAGCTAGACAGTAGCGCTCCTCTGGAGTTGGAAATTTTCCACGGGGCTGAAGAGCTGGTTCAGCAATCAGTTGTGATGGTGGAACATCAGAATTTGTCGGCGGGGGTATCTATAGATTCTTTTCTTCCTAGACTCGACCAGATAACCCTAGAATCACTGTTCCCTCTAAGCTGTGTGTGTGCACGCGCACACATATCACTGAGCGAGCGCACATACTTTACAACAGAACCCACAAAAATTACGGTTCTGATTCTGATAGAAAAAAACACAGATGTCTTAAAATTTAAAAGTTGTGATTGTAATTGCTAGAAATTTTCCGCTTCATTTAGTAATCGTCTTTTTATTTAATTTGATTAAAATCAATGTGGTTACATACTGTATTCTGACGTGTAGTCAAATTTTAAAGTATATAACTCTGAGTGTCATTATGTGGCACACAAAAATTTAGCCTTCCTTCAAAAGCTGCACAGCTGATATTTTATGCGCACACAGCCTACAGAAAATTAGAGGGAACATTGCCTAAAATCTATATGGAACGCCTTTAGACAACTTGGTGAAAAACTCCTTTCTCAAGTCCAGTCGCTGAGTACTGGACTGGTCACTCTTCCTGGACTTAGTCGCAGGAAGAGCATACTAAGAATACGACTGGTGTATTAAAACTGCAAGTATCTTTAACTGAATTGTCTGTTCAGGTTGAAGAGTTGGGGAATGGAGATGAAGGATTCTACTCACTTAAGAGCTAGACTAGAACATTAGGAAAATGTTTCGAGACTGGCCAATCTCCGCTTGATTTACTTCCCTAAGGCTCAATATATATCAATGCCATACACATGTAAATAGTTCTTTGATGATAGTTAAATGTCATTTGCTGTTATTATATCGGCACATTTTTGCCACCTGTTTCATTGTATATTGCTTTTAGTTAAACTACCTAAATTGTTCTTTGTAAAATAATAACGACGCTCCTTATTATTGTTCGGTTATATGTAAACCGCCTCTGATCTCTGGAAGAGGTGGTATAGAAAAATGTACAAATAAATAAATAAATAAATATCTCCGAAGGAAATGGTTAAATATTATATATTGGAGGCTTTAGATGTTCCATTGGAGTCACATCCACCAATTGTTAAAGTCTATTATTTGCCACAAGGGAAGAAAGTACCATCTCGGGCAATGGGACCAGAAGGGACAGAACTCCAACAAATGGATGAACTTAATGTTTCTGCTATACTTGAGAGTTCTGCCTTGGAGACGGTTGTGCCTGCAACTTGCTTTGGTTCAATTTACTCTGTCTTCAGACAGAGATTGGTTTCTCAAAATTGTTTTTCAGGAAGAGAAATGTTAGATTTCGGGGTCTTCTAGTTCGGGCATTTCCTGACCTGGCTCAGGAGACCCAGTGCTGCAGGAAGGAATTTCTCCTCCTGTGACCCAGGGTTGCCCAGCTAGAGAGTATTTTTCCTAAAATTCTCAATCATACATTTACAGGGGTATCTTTCAAATTCTTATGTTTTTCTGTATCCTTCACACAGCTATTGTTCTTTTTAAATGCTCATCCAGCTCCTAGACCCTTGAATGTGGAACTAACGCCGTCGTAATTAGTTTGTTGGCTGTTAAGTGCTGTAATTTCCTGCAAGTCTCTAATGTTTTAATGTCCCAGAGAATCCTCCCCTTTTTGTTGTGGGCTTGTATGATATTTGGATTTCCTTATTGTTTTTCTTTGTTACCCAATAACCAAAAAGGTCAAATCTCGAGCGGAAATTACTACTGGTATCAGAAAAAATCAATAAACCACGCTCACTATTAACCAACTGGGTCTGTGATTCCTAACGTATCACTTCCCTATGTAGACAGAGGCCTCAGTCAAAAACCAGCACTTTGTTCTGAGCATTTAAACTGCTCTCCTGCAGTGCTATTTTACATCAATGGCCTCATATTTTTGTATATGATTCTTTTATGTGAAAAGTTGTTTTTTGTTTTAAATTTTAACCCCAATGCCAGAACTGTAGTTGTTTCTTATAGTAAACACTTATCTCCAAACAGTTCCTGCCAGGCTGTACTTCTGATGTGTTCTTCTATGTCTTCTTCTTCTTTTTCATTCAATCCTCAATGATCCAAAGTCCCAACGCCCCACAGCAGGCGCCCGTAGCGTTTCACTGCCAAACGTTTCATCAGGGGATTGGCTTCTTCTTTCACTCTATAACGAACACAACAGGAAAAATCGCACTTGTCACTAGCCCCCTGTATTGTTAATATTTATCCCACCGTTGAATTTATAAGATAACAACATCGTTTATATAAGAAATCCTTAAATTTATCAAAAGGCTTTACCTTATGCTGCCCGCGCTGCATGTATAAAATTATAAACAGGAGCGTTCCCTTCAAACTGTCAGGAACCGCTTCCTCTCTCATTCTCAGAAAAACGCCACGCATGCGGGATAGAAGAACTACCCTCCCTTAAAAATCCACCGTTTGCAGACCCTAGCCGGGATTGGTCAGTTGTCTCCCTCAATATAAGCTATAGAACTAAACTCCATCTTATCACTCACTAGATGATCATTCTTATAGGGTGGGTGGGGAAATTGGGGTATTTTTTGGGGGGGCAGTTTGCAGAGTGTTGAAGCAGTTGAGAGAGGTTTTTTGGGAAGGTGAAGATAGTTTGCATTGTGGTAAGGCAGCTGGGGGGGGGTTAATTTGGGAGGTGAGGCAGTTTGCAGGGTGGGGGTGGGTTTTTCTTTTCTTTTTTTCCGCAATGGGGCATTTACCAGGTTGATAGGGTAGATACAAAGAATTACTTTTTTGGACATGTGGACAAAATGAGTGGGGGGGGGGGGCAGTGACATAGCCAGACTTGAGGTTTTTGGGGGGCCCAGAGGTAACATGGGTGGGCACTAGGCATACACAGATCTGAGCCACAGTGCTTATACTCTAATGTCTTAAGATTGTTTACCTAAAAATCTGTCAGCAGGCGCAATCTACAATATTATATCAATTGCTGAACATATAAATATATATAGTACCATGTGCTGCCTGCCACAGTGTCCATAGAATAACATAGACACGGCAAGAGAGAGCACATGCTCATGTTTAGGCAACATTGCCCACAATGCACACATTATTAGAAAAGAAATAAAACACAAACTGAAAAATGTCAAGTTATAACACACGAATCTCTCTCGACTGGGTTTGATAGACTTTTTTTTTGGTCTGACCCAACACAGCACATAATGACATGAAAACAAAAATGTGCTGCCAGGATGCTTCCAATGATCCAAAAAGCACTAGTCAAATTTTGATGTCACCTCAGCTTAATGCCAAACTCCTCACCCTGAAGTTACACACAGCTCTTAAAAGAACATTCAACGCTGTGAGGCAAACTTACCATGCCAAAATACTAATTCCAGGATGCTCGCAACAACAATTTGACCTAGCAAGAGGAAGGAATACAAATATTACACTGGGCTTTGTAACACTAATATACTTTCTACTGGGAAAACATAAGCGGAAGTGCAGCCGATTTCCTCAGACTACAAACTAACAGACTATGACACCTTGGCCACACATCTGCAATAAATACAGAATAAGGGAACACAAATTTTAAATTGAAATACGTAGACCAATACTAAAGTGGAAACCCCAACAAACCAGACAGCATCCCAGAGAAAGACGAAATAGACAATGCATTTCCTCCTGTACTGTACAAAATCCAAAAGTTTCCGAAGACAGAGGCAGAAAAAAAGGAAAGAGCTTCCACAAAAGAATGAGTAGAAAAGAAACCTTGTATAATCCCCGGGGGGGGGGGGGGGGGATGCGTGCGTCTGGAAGAACCACCCATGAGCTGCTGGGGGCAGGTGGGAGGGGTAGGGCTAGGGCTGGATACATCTTTTCAGTTACATATAGAACAAAGGCAGACCTTCACCAAATACAGAACGTAGATGTGCAGACAAGAATTGACATTAAATCTCAAAAAAACCCACACGGTCTGCAGTACAGAGCTTGAGAATTAGAAACAGCAATGCATTTCCTTTATGCTAAGCCAAGCCCTGGACATTGTTTTTGTGGGGGAGCGGGGGCTGTTATGTTGCAGAGCCACCCCAGCAAGAATCATGCGCAGGGCTCTGAAGCCTCAACATGTCCCCACCAAAATGGTGGAAGCGCGGCCATCTCATCCAGAACTGCGCAAGTTACTGTGTTCTAGGAGGGAGACGTTTTGGCCAGGTCTGGTTTTGAACTTACATCCTACAATAATCGGATTTACTAGGACTGTTTTCCCATTTTCTATGGGTAAAGAAATCTTAGCTTCGTAAATCAGTCCTTTCAGGTGCCATTGCATAGTGCCGAACGAGGGCAGTGGCCCCAATCCTGATCCTACTCCCACCACCCCCAGTGATCCTGGATTACTGCACCTGAGGCAACTTAGCCTGGTGACATAGGAAGCAAAAAAAAACCCAAAACGCTCAGCATGACCCTCACTTCCCCAACTCTCTCTTTATCATCATATGGACCCCCTGTGTCTCTCTCTCATCATCATCATCATCATTATCATGACCTCCTGCTTCCTCCTCTCTCCTCTCATATCATAATGACCCCCCTGCTTCCCATATCCTCCCTCTCATCACGACCCCCTCCCTCACACTCTCTCATCATGACCTCCCACTTTCTTTCTCATATATCATGACCCCCTTGCTCCCCTACTGTCCTCTCATATCATAATGACCCCCTTCTTCCCATATCCTCCCTCTCATCATGATCCCCTTGCTCCCCTCAGCCTCTTGTGACCCCCCCCCCTGCTTCTCCTAGTCTCCTGGCTGTAGCTGCATTGTGGCATTTGAAACTTTCATTCCTTGCAGATTTCCCACCACAAGGCCGAGTAAACTGTTAGCCATTGGTTGCTGATTGCTGCTGGCCCCTCGGTGTTGAGAGACTGAAGAATACAGCGTTTCACTTTTGTTCAAACTTCCCCCCACCATGATCACGGTAAGGAAGTCTGAAAATGAAACTCGGCATTTTTTGGTCTTTCAGTACAGAGGGGCCGGCAGCAGTCCTCAGCCAATGATGCGGCATCGCGGCGGAAAATCTGCAAACGGTGAAGTTTCAAACTAGCTTGGCCTCGCACATCAGTGTTGGCAATGGGGGAGGGGCCGATGAAGCTGAAAATACTCACCTGACTGCTGCACTCGGGGTTATAACCACAGAGTATCCGGCAGCAAAACCACACAAGATGAGCAGAGCAGAGCACGTACAGCCTCCACTGCTACTGAGGCTGCGCAGTACGTCATACTTTTAACACCTGCCCTAAGAATTGTTTTGGGGATGAAGGCTGCAGTCAGAAGTGAGGGGGCCAGGGGCTATGGGGTGGGGGCTATTAGTAGGTTGGGATAGATGAGAACAGGGAGAGGAAAATTTGAAAGGAGCAATTCCATAGCAGTTGTGTTTCATGATATGTAAGCTCCTAGGTAAGGTCTTAGATAGTGCTGGGGAGGAGTCTGCTGTCTGGGTACATGTCGGTACCAATGACATAGGAAAATGTGGTAGGGAGGTTCTGGAGGCTAAATTTAGGCTTTTAGGTAGGAAGTTAAAATCCAGAACTTCCAGGGTAGCGTTCTCCGAAATGCTTCCCGTTCCACACGCAGGACCTAAAAGGCAGGCAGAGCTCCGGAGTCTCAATGCGTGGATGAGACAGTGGTGCAGAGATGAGGGTTTTGGATTTGTTAGGAACTGGGGAGCATTCTGGGGAAAGAAGGGGCTCTTCCGAAGGGATGGGCTTCACCTTAACTGGGATGGAAACAGGCTAATGGCATTAACCTTAAAGGAGAGAGAGCAGCTTTTAAACTAGATAATAGGGGAAAGCCGACAGTTGCCCAAGAGCGCATGGTTCGGAAGAATGTATCCTTGAAGGATACTACCAAAAGCAGAGAGGTTCCAAAAAAGAGCAAAGTAGCCCAAATGCCCTCAAGTATGGAGAAGACAGAGCTTAAAGATCCCAAATTACCCATGTCTACCAATAGCCAGAATAATATGAATAAAATGCAGTCTCTAAAATGCTTGTATGCAAATGCTAGAAGTCTAAAAAAAAAATAAGATGGGAGAGTTAGAATATATAGCACTAAATGAGAGGTTAGATATGATTGGAATCTCAGAGACATGGTGGAAGGAGGACAACCAGTGGGACACTGTGATACCTGGGTACAAACTATATCGTAATGATAGAGCTGATCAAATTGGTAGAGGGGTTGCACTCTGTTAGAGAGGGCATTGAGTCAGAAAGGATTAAAGTTTTGCAGGAAACAAAATTTGCTGTAGAGTCTCTATGGATTGAAATTCCATGTAAAAAGGGGAAGGCAATGGCAGTGGGGGTGTACTATTGACCGCCTGGCCAGAATGAACAAATGGATTATGAAAAGCTCAAAGAAATCAAGGAAGCTAACAAAAGTTACAGTGCAGTAATCACAGGTCTGCGACTACATAGTAACATAGTAAGTGACGGCAGATAAAGACCAGCATGGTCCATCTAGTCTGCCCAGCAAGACTAAAAAGCTGTTTGATTATTTTCATCTAATTTCCATGTATTTTGGTGTGCTGAAAACAAATAAAATAGTGAAAAAACTCCTAGATGTCATGATTTGCCACAACATGCAAAATTGTCTTCAAATTTATCAATTTTTTTCAAATTACTATTAATTCAAATTACTATTAATTCACATAAGTGTTTTTAAGATATAAAATGCCCAAAAAACCTTAAAGGGGTTGTCCGAGTTATGTAAAAAAAAAAATAGCACTGTAAATCTGATGGTCAGCAATATATACATAAGCTAAGCAAGTTTTAAGTCCGTGCTTCTAATGATAGAAGGGGTTAATCTTTCCTGAAGAATCCAGTGGGAGGGAGACACAGGGCAGATAGCAGCAGCTCTGGTCAGTGCAGGGGGGCGTGGCCAGCACTGTGACGTCTCGTGTACAGACACAGAGCTGCTCTCTCCTGCATGCCACACTTGTGCACGAATCATCATCAGGTTCTTGGTTCTAGGCTGTTCACACTTTTTCATCGCAATTCGTGTTAGCTTGTCATTCTTCAACCATTATGTTATGGCTCCGTGAAAGTGTATTAATTTGCCAGTTTCTGTTTCATCTGTGGTGAATATACAGTGTTGAAGCAACAGCAGAATATTACAGACTTTGTGAAAAAAGTATACTTTGCATACTTTGGACTAAAAATTGGAGATCAAGATAAAGTCTGGGCGCCTCATAAAGTGTGCAAACGGTGTGTTGAGGACCTCCAAAACTGGTTCAAGGATAAGAAAGAACCATAGTGACGACTATTACTTTTGTTCATGCGATGTGAAAGGGTTTAATTCCAAATGGAAGCATTCCATTTCATACCCCAATCTTCACTCGGAAATTCGTCCCATCCCCCATGGCACAGATATACCAGTACCCAAGCCCCCTGCTACCTTGGAAGAGATACCTAGCTCCGATGAAGGTGAAGTCATACCTAAACCAGATGACGAATCAAGTTCTGACTTTGAAGATGATACAAGACCAAAACTGTTTTCTCAGGAGGAGATGAATGATTTAGAGACTTGAATCTTCCCAAAGATGCCGCTGAGTTACTCGGATCAAGGCTGAAAAGCAGGAATTTATTGTTGCCAGGAGTGTCATCTTCATGGTTCAGACATCGTGAAAAGGAGTTCGTTCCTTATTTCGCCCAGGAAGACAAGTTGGTTTATTGCATCGATGTCGAAGGTCTGATGGGTCAATTTAAAATTCAATATGATTCAGAGCAATGGCATCTTTTTATAGATTCTTCAAAAAGAAGTCTCAAAGCAGTTTTACTCCACAACGGTTTTTACGCTTCCATACCTGTAGGTCATTCCGTACACTTGAAGGAAACCTACGAGAACTTGGAATTGGTTCTTCGTAAACTTAAATATGAAGACCATGGTTGGCAAGTGTGTGGGGACTTGAAGGTCTTGTGCATGCTGCTCGGGCAACAAGCTGGGTATACCAAATATCCTTGTTTTCTGTGTCTATGGGACAGTCGAGACCGACAAAATCACTGGACCAGGGAAGAGTTGGCAGCTGAGGGTGCTAACAGTCGGTGAAAAAAATGTCCTCCGAGAAACTTTGGTACTTTCCCATAAAGTTCTTCTACCACCTCTCCACATAAAATTGGGATTGATGAAGCAATTCGTAAAATCACTTCCAAGAGATGGAGAATGCTTCAAATACTTGGTCACCAAGTCTCCAGGCCTGTCGGAGGTAAAATTGAAGGAAGGTGTGTTTTGTCGGACCAGACATTAGAAGGCTTATAGTTGATCAAGAGTTTGTCAATACCATGATGGATCCTCAAAAAGAAGGGTGGATTGCATTTAAAGAAGTCGTACAGAAATTTTTAGGCAATAACAAAGATCCTCACTACAAAGTGGAGGAGTAGCCTAGTGGTTGGGGCAAGGTTCTTCAGGCCGGAATGTCAGGGGTTCAAATCCCACTAGAGGACAGCAACCTTGGGTCGGAAGGACTGGGGTTTCTAGTCCCACAGGTGCTCCTTGTGGTCTTGGGCAAGCCACTTAACCCTCCATAGCCCATGTTCCCTGTAAAATAGTTATCTCCAAGTTATAATACCCTGTTCAATGTAATTTCAGTTTGTTCAATGTAAACCATACTGATGCAGAATAGCGCGGTATATAAGAGAATGTAAATAAATAAATAAATAAATAAAAAGATCGTCGGACGATTGCTGAAAGCATTTCAAGCTTTAGGGTACCTGATGAGTTTGAAAGTGCATTTCCTCCAGTCCCACCTTGACTACGTTCCTGAAAATTTGGGAGCTGTGAGTGAGGAACAAGGTGAAAGAGTCCACCAAGACATTAAAGAGACGGAAAGGAGATACCAGGGAAAATAAAGCATTACAATGATGGCAGACTACTGTTGGATGCTTCAGAGAGACATTCCAGATGCTACTCACAAGCGTAAATGCACCAAGAGGAGCCTCACAAGGAAAAAGAATCGAGTATAGTGTGTGTAGATGAGCTCATTTCAGTTCAAAAAAGGATTTTCATGAAAATATTGTAATAAAACTTTAATTTTATAAGTCTCTTTTCATTTATTTTGAGGTATTGCCTTATTTAACATAGTTACCTAAATTGTCAGGAAACGTGATGTCCTATAACAAAATGGAGGTCATTTTCGGATTCAGCACACCAAAAAACATAACGATTACGTGGAATAACCAAAACAGCTCTCGAAAAAAAGTTTTTGCAGACCTGTGTAATAATGGGTGATTTCAATTATCCCGGTATCGACTGGGTCAGTGTCACGGCAGGACATGCTAGGAAGATAAAGTTCCTAGATGAAATAAATGACTGCTTCTTGGAGCAGCTAGTTCATGAACCGACCAGAGAGGAAGCCATTTTGGACCTAGTCCTTAGTGGAACACCAGATCTGGTGCAAGAGATAAGGATGTTGGGGCCACTTGGCAATAGTGATCATAGCATGATCGCGTTTGATTTCATTTAGTGGAGGAGGGATAGAAAGGAAATCCACCTTTTAACTTTCGAAAGGGAGACTATGATAAAATGAGGAAAATAGTTAAGAAAAAACTAAAAGGAGCAGTTGCAAAGGTTAAAGACTTACATCAAGCTTGGGTGTTGAAAAATACTATCTTGGAAGCCCAGACCAGCTGTATTCCATGCTTTAAGAAAAGTGGAAGAAAGTCCAAAAAACTGCCAGCATGGATTAAAGATTAGGTCAGAGAGGCGGCTGTTGCCAAAAAGCATCTTTCAGGAAATGAAAAAAAGAGCCAAATGACGAAACCTGGATACAGCACAAGCACTGGCAAGTCAAATGCAAGGCATTGATAAGGCAGGCAAAGGGAGAATTTGAGAAGAAGCTTGCTGCAAAAGCAAAAACACGAAATAAAGATTTTTTTTTCCAAAGTACATTCATAATAAAAAACCTGTGAGAGAGTCAGTTGGTCCATTAGATGATAGAGGGGTTAAAGGGGCACTAAGAGGCGACAAGGCGATAGTGGAGAAACTGAATGAATTTTTTGCTTCGGTCTTTACTGAGGAAGATGTAGGGATGTTACCCAAGACTGAAGTGGTATTTAAAGGTGCGGAAGAATTGAAGGAAATATCGATACATCGGGAAGATGTATTACAACTATTAGATAAACTGAAGAGTAGCAAATAACCTGGGCTGGATGGTATGCATCCAAGGGTGTTGAAAGAACTGAAATATCTAAGATTGCAGACCTGCTATTAGTAATCTGTGAATTTGCATTAAAATCATCTGTAATACCTGAAGATTGGAGAATTGCCAGTGCAATGCTAATTTTTAAAAAGGGTTCCCGGGGTGATCTGGGAAACTACAGACCGGTGAGCCTCATGTCAGTACTGGGAAAAATGGTAGAAACCATCATAAAGAACAAAATTACTCATCATGTAGATGGTCATGGCCTAATGGGAGACAGCCAACATGGCTTTAGACAAGGAAGATCTTGTCTTACTAATCTGTTATGTTTTTTTGAAGGTGTGAATAAACAGGTGGACAAAGGTGAGTCAGTTGATATAGTGTATCTGGACTTTCAGAAAGCCTTTGACAAGGTCCCTCATCAGAAACTTTTGCCAAACTAGAGAGTCATGGGATAGGAGGCAGTGTACTATTGTGTATCAGGAACTGGTTAAAAGATAGAAAGCAGAGGGTAGGGCTAAATGGCCTTTTTTCCCAATGGAAAAAGGTGAATAGTGGAGTACTCCAGGGATCTGTGCTGGGTTCCCTGCTTTTTGACATATTCATAAATGCCCTGGAAAAGGGAATAACGAATGAGGTTATCAAATTTGCAGATGACACAAAACTATTTAAAGTTAAAACCCAAGAGTATTGTGGAAAATTGCAAGAGGATCTTGATAAATTGGAAGACTGGGCATCTAAATGGCAGATGAAATTTAATGTGGACAAGTGCAAAGTTATGCACCTAGGGAAGAACAACCCAAACTATGGTTACACAATGCAAAGGTTCCACATTAGGAATCACCACCCAGGAAAAAGATTTAGGCGTCATTGTGTATAACATGTTAAAACCCTCGGCCCAGTGTGCAGCGGTGGCCAGGAGAGCAAATAGAATGCTAGGTATCATAAGGAAAGGAATGGAAAATAAAACAAAAGATATTATAATGCCTCTATATCGTTCCATGGTGAGACCGCATCTTGAATATTGTGTGCAATTCTGATCGCCGTATCTTAAAAAGGATATAGCGTTATTAGAAAAAGTTCAGAGAAGAGCCACCAAACTGGTAAAGGGGATGGAAGGATACTCCTATGAAGAAAGGCTAAAAAGGTTAGGGCTCTTTAACCTGGAAAAGAGACGGCTGAGGGGAGATATGATAGAAGTCTATAAATTAATGAATGGAGTGGAATGGGTAAACGTAGATCGATTGTTTACGTTATCAGAATATAGAAAGACTAGGGGACATGCAATGAAGCTACAGGGTAAACTATTTAAGACTAATAAAAGAAAATCCGTTTTTCACTCTACGTGTAATCAAACTCTGTAATTTGTTACCGGAGGATGTAGTAAAGGCTGTTAGTGTAGCTGGGTTTAAAAAAGGTCTGGACAAGTTCCTGGAGGAAAGGTCCATAAACCATTATTAAGAAGGGACCCAGGATATCACTGCTTGACCCAGTTACAAGCATTGTGGAACCTGTGTCTTTTGGGGAAACTGGTAGGTACGTATGACCTAGATTGGCCACTGTTGGAAACAGGATACTGGGCTTGATGGACCTTGGTCTGACCCAGTATGACATATCTTGTGTTATGTTAGGATACAGAAGCTCAAACTCTTTCTACAAAAGAATGCCAGGCCTATTTTTGGGGGGTTTATCTCTGGAACCCCAAATTGGATTTGGCCCATTTTCAAACTTGCTGTATTCTTTTACAAGTTTTTTTCCACATGCCAAGTTTCATCCTGTTCCTTTCAGTTTTCAATTATTTTGCCACCAGACAGACGTTCTTGACCCCTTTGGGTTGGAAAGAATAAAAACAAAGTAGGCTTCTGCTTGTCTTTATAAAATGCTAGTGTAAATGGCAGAGATCACGTCTTGTGTAAAGGCACAGAGTGGATGAGTAGCCCAGTGTTTGAGAACAGAGGCCTGATGACCAGAGAGACTGTTTGAATACCACAAGCTGTCATTGTGGCCTTAGGCAAATCACGTAACCCACTATTGCCTAAGGTACAAAATTTAGATTGTAAGCCCTCCAGGGACAGGAAAATACCTATTGTAACTCATCTTGAAGTACTATTGGAAAGGCATGAGCTAAAGAGTAAGGGGCATTTGCACTGTCCTAGAGCTGCTGTACAGACACATGTATAAATGATAGCGTGTTATAATCTATGCGCATATGTCTGTGCTCCATCTATGCTCTGCCCACATGCGTGCCCACTGGCAAATTACGCAGCACATGTATTTTTAAGCTGGTTGGTATTTCATAAGAAGTCATTAACCCGCATTTCTGGCCAGTTTAACACTTACACTCTACCTAAAGGAACATGCCCCCTTATATTGAGCAATGCTTATATACCACTTTTTCACTGGATCAAAGCGGTGTATATTCAGATACAATATGTATTTCCTTTGTCCCCGAAGGGCTCATAATCTGCTTTTCTACCTGAGGCAACAGAGGGTTAAGTGGCTTTCCCAAGGCAACAAGGAACACTTGTGGGACTAGAAACCCCAGTCCTTCTGACCCGAGGTTCTTGTCTTCCATTGTATATTCCTCTGATCTATCTGCAGGGTCACCTCTTTAATAGGGTATCTAATGGGTTATTCAGTATGCAGCGTTTGTGGAAGAGCACTTAAGTTGATATTCGTCACTTTGGGGGGGGGGGAGCTCAAACTCTCACTCTTGAGCAGACTTTATCAGCATTGTTATTAGTAACCTTGGGTTTGATGGTTAATTTGAGTTGATGGCAATGCTTTGTATATTTTATTATAGTTTAATTTGACATTTGTTTTGGTATGTTTTATTTGGGTATTGTATGGTTTTTGCATTATTAGATATAATGTACAATTTGTGTATTTTTTTTTGCAAGTCATTCAGCATTTCAGCTTTATGGTATATACTGTTTTAAAATAAATAAATAATCCGAAGAGGACTTCTTGGTACAATTCCCCAGCTACTCTACACTTTTTTTTTTCTTGGCTTCTTTACAACCAGGAATCTCCTGTGGTTATCCCATGTTTTCTTGAACTGGAAGAAATCATTGGTCAGTTCATAGATTTATTGTGTCCAGTTCTGGATTTTTCTTTGCTGCTCCAGAAACAGCATAATAAGACTGTGGCTAGAGCTGGAGCGGAGGGGGGAGATAGATCACTGGTAAGATTTCACCTAGAATATGATGTTCATTTCTGAAGACCACACATGCAAAAGTCTTATGAGATTTAAATATGGAGAGAGACAGAGGATATGCAGAGATGTCAAGAGTGGCCCATCCCAAAGAGTGAGATGTACCGCTCCTCCACTGAGTGAGATTTTCTCTTGCAGTGCTTTCGGGATATAAATTTGGAAAGATCGGCATGTTGTATTTTGCAAATGAAAGAAACGCCACAAAATGATATTTATATTTACATACACTACTGTGATGCCAACCAGACCAATTTTTGAAAATTCTGAACAAAATACACACTTTTATGATAGGTTTGCTATATAGATTGTGTCACACCACCTGCCAACACTTTTATATAGCAGCAACCCTATCTAGAAAAAGGCAGTATTGTAAATATTACTACAGGTCCTAAAACATCAGTACACCTCCAGTTGGGGAAACTAGAACAAGCAAAACCACTACAGATCCCTACTCAAGCTGCACGCTAGTACAATAACTTACCCTGGATACACTTGCACATCTACAGCAAAGAGACTCTTCCCAAATACAGAACATGTGACTGTAAGATAGAAATATGAACATGCAGGTAAAAAACTGAAATGGAAACATCAAGAAGCTAGACACTGCATGCAGTGCACCAATAAAAAAAGCAATCGTCACCATTCAACAAAATGTTTAACACCCACAAAATATACTTGGTTCACTAAATATTAAATAATAAAATAGCACAACAGTACTAAAAATAAATATTTTGAGCAACCAATGAATAGAACTGCCACTAATTATTCAAAACTCATAAAAAAATTTAAAATCCCCTCATACATAAAATGTTTCATAATAGGAATATTTCAAACCATCAAATGCCATCCAACAATTTAAACTAATAAGGATGAAAAATTCCCTTCTCTCTCTCTCTTTCTCTCCCTCCCCCTCCCTGCGCTGCATACAACTCTCTCCTCAGGCCCAGCAGCATCCATCCCCCAGCCTGGTAAAAGCCCCTCCCCATCATCTGGGCGCTGCAGCAATGCCCACCTGTCTGCTTTCTCTCTCCCACCCGAGGTTGCCAGCATCCTCTTCTTTCCCACTCTTTGCCCAGGTCTGTACTATCCAGATTCTCCTATCTCTGCCCCCCCCCCTCCAGCTCCAAGAGCACTTCCTCCTCTATGCCCCCAGAAATATTCTTCCTTCATTTCCCCCCCTCCCATAGGATCCTAGGAACATTCTTCATCTCTTCTCTCTCCCAGACGCCAGAAACATGCTCCACTCTTACCCCCACTCTGAGACCCCAGGAACATTCCATATCCCTTTTCCCCCTCCAACCCAGCACTAGCAGCGAGGAGCATCTCTGTAGGGGCTGCACCAGACTTGAATGGAGCCAGAGGCAGCAGGTCCATCTCCCTCACCTTCCCCGCTGACTTCGAGCAGAAAGAAAGTCAAACACTGCACTGCTGCCTCCAGACACCTTGAGGTCAGTCAAGTGAGCTACAGCACTGGTTCTGTGGTCTGCAACAGTTGCTTTCTCAATTACACATCAAAGCAGCCCCTTGACACCTGCCCTTGCACACATGACCCCAGCCTCTTTCTTAGGGTCATGCAATGTAGGCTGCAGGCTTTGGGGGAGGGGGGGGGGAGGGGAGCAGCAATTGCTTCTGGTTGGGTCCCTCTTGTTTGAAGCTTTTTAAAAGTATAAATCTGTTCTAGGCTACTGGACACAAACGCTAAATCAATGAAGAAAATTGCTGCAATTACTTCCACTACTGTTGGCCCATCGTCAAAACTGCATAAGGAGGGTACAAAAGCATGTGAGTGTGTCGAATGTGTTTGCCGAACATCAAATGCATGTGTCTTGATATGTCTGGATTAAAGGTGGTGCACAAGAAGCAGGGCTTTATTTTTGGGAGGATGACCTTTAATGCAGTTCTGCCATTTCTTTTCAGATTGTAAAGCAGCAGGGGTGTCCTGCTTCAGCCTATAGGGGAGAGGAGGGGGGGGGGATGAGTCTTGAAAACAACAAGTCATTCTACTCTTTAATCCAGTTTTTCTTCTCTTATTGCTCCTGCCAGTGGTCCAACTACAATCTCGTTTGGCTCCACAGTACCATTTCTTTTTTGTTTACAAATTTAAGCTCTGGCAAGAAGCAAACTTTCCTCAGAAGAAAGAATGCTGTAGAGCAAGAGGTCACAGTATTGGGCTCCAAGAGGATAGACTCGGGAACATCATCAGAAGATATTCCTTAATGAAAAGTCTGGATGCAGCCTCTCAACAGGAGAGACAAATGGTAGCAGAAGTCAAGAAAACGTAGGATAAGCAAAGAGAATCCCCGATCATGGAAAGCCAGCGAGCAGCCAGGGTCTGCACCAGAAATGAAAATGGAAAAATAAGATGGATTTTATGAGCCTCCTGTGTAATTATAATCAGTTTCTATGTGACTGCATATTTCCATCAATTTAGAGTGGAGTTTACTGTATAATTACTTTCCTTTTGATCTGTATATATCTCTTACTATATTTATAGTTTTTCATTAAACAACTTGAAAAGAAACCTCCCTCTGATGCATCCTATAAATGCTGCAGCCCTCCAGATGTGCTCTTCTGCCTTTACAGAGGGTGACAATCTTTCTGGGCATCATCAGTATCCAGTTTCGGTTTAGACTAAAAAGATGTGATTCTACGAGTCTGTAGAACCAGGTATCCCCTCCCCCTTCCCTTTCAAATCCAGAGGAGAAATTTTGGAGAGAGATCCAATTTAGAGGAGAGGGAGATGAGATGTTTGTATGAGATGAATTTGGAAGATCAAGCAAAAGTTCCCAGTTATCAAACAAGAATTATACCAAAGGTAGGAGATCTCCCTATGCCAAGACAATTCGGGGAGACACTTACAAACCCCCTTGAACATTGAAACTCAAGGAAAAGATAAATTAAGGGGTCTTCGACATAGAACCATTTAAGTATGTTGATCAGAGTGATTTAATTAGGATTTATACTTCGGGCAACTTCTGTTCTGCACATTTGAAAACAGTAAAGTTGTACTGGAATCTCCTACCCCCTTTCCCCTACTGGAGAACCCATCACAGGAACTGAGGAGTATAGTTAAGAAAATTAGTGTCTATACTTTCATGATCATTTTCTTTATCAAATCTCCAGCTAGAGGAGTTTTTGATGCAAGTTTCTGCTTCCTTCTACAGTTTTCAAACTAGACTTCCATGCATCTCTCCAGCTTCCCATAATCACTTGAAAAAGCAACTCTTCAGCAGAACAAGGACCTTTCTGTACACTGTTTCTTTCTCTCAAGGAATCCTTTCCAGATTCCTCCAGAACACCCGTCCCCCTGGGCTGCTCCGAGACTTTGCCATCTGAAAAACCCAGAGGCTCCCTCCTGTAACCATTGGATCCAGTCTTGGAGAACTTCAGAATATTTTGAACTTTTGCTTTTTATTGCTCCCAAAATTCTCAGGCACCATACATTGGGGTGTGTCTTCGGTATCATATCCTTCTCCTGTTCTTTGTCGTATGTGCCCTCTAGTGGAGTATATTACTGTGGGAATGATGAAGGTGACAATAGAGGTTCTCGCCTCACATCCACAGTGGCTGCTATAGGCTGCCAGCACTAGCTGTTAGCCCTCCTAAGTTTTAAGACCTAGACTTCTGCTGACAATATAATTTCCTGCCCAGGATATATACATTCCCAGCCCTTCAGCCTGCATGTTTCCAGACCGTGCTGCAAGGAAGCACTCACTCTCTCGCAGCTCAAAGTATCAAAGCAGGAGCAAGGTGAAGATAAAACAGACAACCCACCATATGAATTGTGAAATATTTAAAGAATTTGTTGTCCTTTAAGTTGTTTGACCCTACACGGCCGTATTTCAGCATGCGCCTTCGTCAGATTGCATGTGGAAGCTGCAGCGGATGTGCCTTTGTCAGAGCAGCTCTGTCCTGGGCATAGTCTTCCTCCCACCCTGGGTCCTGACCGCTTGGGTACATCCTACTCGACTGGACTGGTCTAGCAGATGATAAGAAATTTTACATACCCTCTCTAATTTCCTTTCCTTTCCTTCAATCCTACTAGATCAGTCCAAGACCCATCCTAGGAAGTTGACTTCTACAGCTTTGGGAGCCCTACTGCTTTTATTTATTTAGATTTGTATACCACCTTATCCTTCAATCAAAGTGGTTACATGACATCACAATAGTGGTTACATTTAATATGAGGGTATTTGACAACATTTAGACAGCACAGTTGGAGGGTTACATTTAGCATGAGGGTATCTTCGTGAGTCTATTTAGGCTGATTGGGTATTGAGTTGGTGGGGTTAGCTGCAATACCGCTCGAGTGGGTACTATTCTCTATCTGTTCATAAGTTTCTGTAAAGAGCCGAGTTTTAAGGTTCTTGCGGAAGTCCGTGATGTCTTCTAATGCCCTTAGGCTCACTGGGAGGGAGTTCCATAGTGTGGATGCCAGTAGTGAAGGAGCTGCTCTTGAAGTATTTTGTTTAGTCTTGTGGTATCCTGCAGGTGTGCCGATCATGTTGTCATTATTGTTCCTTCTTGGTCTGTTACTGATATCTCTTGTTATGGTTTCTTGTAGTGCATCTGCCGATAGATGATGGATGATTTTGAAGATAATTAAGATTGTTTTAAATTTTGCTCTGGCCACCATTGGGAGCCAGTGTAGTTGTTGTAAGATGGGGGTGATGTGCTCAGATCTTGGAGTGTCAGTAATGATGCGTGCTGTAGTGTTTTGCACCATTTGGAGTGGATGTAGGGTATGCTGAGGGAGGCCTTGATATGAGTTTCCGTAATCAAGCAGAGGTGTGGTGAGTGCCTGGCATACCGTGCGGAAGTGGTCTTGGCGGAGCAATGGTTTGATCTTTCTTATGGTCCTCAGACGTTGATAGACTTTGTTTGATGATATGAGATTTCAGGTTCAGGGCTCTGTCTTTCGTGATGCCCAGGTACTTGACTTCATCTTTGATTACTATGTGTTTATTTAGAAGAATAATAGTCTGTGGTGGAATGAAGGTAGTGTTTCGTGTGACAAACATTGCCTCCGTTTTATCATAGTTGACTGTCAAGTTATTGGCTGTGAGCCAGGCATTCATGTCTTCAATGCATTTGGTTATTGTTATGGTGTTAGGTGCTAGTAGGTTGATTGGAGCATACATGATGATGTCATCGGCATAGATGTGATAGTAGAGTTTGTGCCTTATCTGTATCCAGTGCCTTATGCAGAGTCAAGTGTGATAAGAGAGCCATAAAGCATTTGTACAAAGTTTTTGTTAATTAATACCTTTTTGAGTTTCTGAGGTTTTTCAGCCATGCTTCTGCTTGGGAAGTATGCTGGCTTCTTTCAGTACTGTATCGGAGTATATACGTGATGACATCACTGCTGGCTGAGGAGCATAATCCTCTTGTCTGGACTGTTCTAGCAGGATTCAAAGAAAGGAAGTAAAATGTCTCTTTTTTTTTTCCTCACTGACTCTTCTTGTGATCTTGGGTAAGTCACTTCACTCTCTATTGCTGCAGGTAAAACTTAGATTGTAAGTCCACTTGGACAGGGGAATAACTTGTGTACATGAACTTGTAATTGACCTAGGGCTTGAATTTGGAAAGATAAGTAATTTTTAAATCCCAAATCCAAATCTAAAGGGTGGTGGTTCTAAGGGGATGGAAGTGACAAGAGGGAGGCACTGTAAAACCCTGAATTTTTTTTTCTTCTAATTTTGAGCTGAGCTCCTTCCCTGGTCTGAAGTAGCAAGTGGTGTTTTACTAGTATGTCACTTCTGGAGCCTTGAGTTTGTCTTGAGACTGCTCTTGTGCACTGGAAGTGAAGTCTTTAAGTGTGACATGCTTCTGCAACCTGGGGAAAGAGTTCAGCTCAAATTAGAAAAGAATTCCTGGATTTGTGCTATTCTGATCCTGGCAGAGAGATGCTGGACTGGGTAGGGCAGGGAAATGGGGAGGGGAGGTGCTGAACTGTGGAGGGGAAAATATGAGAGTATAGATGCTGGATGTGAGATAGTGGCAGGGCCGTCCCATCCACTAGGCAGTCACCTAGGGTAGCAGACCGTGGTGGGCAGCATGGTGATCTCCTCTTCGAAGCGGCAGCTCAACCACCAATACACTTTAAGGCCCGTTGCAGTACTGAAACTGTTGCTTCAAAGAACTGATCCCCATGCTGGCCACCAACTCAAGGTGAGAGGCTGGATGTCGGGGATGGGATGTCACGGCACACGGTGGTGACACATTGGGCCTGCCTAGGGCAGCAAGAACCCTTGGGCCACCCCTGGATGGTGGAGTCCATGGGGTGGGGGGTGAGGGGGTTGGCAAGGAGATGAGAGAAAGGATGATGGAAATAAAACATTAAAAGAGAGCAGTCAGATTGGGTGGGTTTGGGATAAGAGACAGAAGGGGGGACTGGAGAAGACCACTAGGAAGGAGCTGGGGCTGGTAAGTGGTTGAGAGACAGAAAATTAGATGATGGTTGGGAAGGGAGGAAGTATAGATGGTGGAAGTGTGGGGAGGCGAGGGATTGAATAAAAGATAGCAGGGAATAAGAACCTAGGAGGTGATTATACAGGTAATGGGAGAGCTAGGCAGAATGTAAGAATGGGAAGATTGGCTGGGAAGGACATGGAAAGTTGATAAGGGAAGAAGAAGGAGACTGAGGATGGAGGATGAGGAGAGTACAGTTTGACTGGGTAGGCAGAAAAAGAAATGGAGAAAAGAGCTGAAAGGGAAAAATCAATGTCTGAGACAGATGTAAGGGGGAATGGACAAAAAAGACAAGAAATGGCAAATGAACAGTAGACCCTGGAAAGAATTTGGAGAAAACAGATAGGAAAGAGGAAGAGAGACTGGGACCAAAGATCAGAAAAATTAAATGCCCAGGACAACAGAGGTAGAATTTATTAATCAGAATACGTCAGCTTTGGCAAATGTGTATCTCTGACTTTGTCTTTGTTGTTTACTCAGTAGAAGAAGAAATGCATTTGTTTGTTTCTCTAGTGTAACACTGCATGCAAGCTCTGATTTTTTTTGGGGGGGGGGAGTGGGGGGAGAGGGTTCTGTGAAGTTTTTGTATGCATATATATTTCTGTTTCTAATATGTGGTTCCCTATTCTGTATTTTTTGAGGGGCTGACTGTGTTTTGCATGTGTAGTTGAGATATGATATTCTGCTAGTGTTACTTATCCGTGTTAGCATCTATAGCAGTCCTGTTTGGGCTTTCCCAATCAGAGATATATTAGTGTTCTGTTTTGTGCTGCTGCCTTTTCATAGGTAGGGTTGATGCTGTGTGAGTCCTGGCAGTGCCGTTATGGTATGGCAGAGGCTCTAAGATTTTTGCAGGTTTTGCAGTACTTCATAATGTAGGTACATTATGAAGTACTGCAAACCCTGAATTGGAGTTGTGCAGAAATCTGGTAGCCTTTCTCTAAGCCCACTGCACCTGTAAATGGTGCTCATGAAGTTATTGTTGAGACAAAAGAGCTTGTGAAACATAAGAACATAAGATATGCCATACTGGGTCAGACCAAGGTCCATCAAGCCCAGTATCCTGTTTCCAACAGTGGCCAATCTAGGTCATTCGTACCTAGCAGTTTCCCCAAAAGACACAGGTTCCACAATGCTTGTACTAGGTCAAGCATTGATATCCTGGGTCCCTTCTTAATAATGGTTTATGGACCTTTCCTCCAGGAACTTGTCCAATTCTTTTTTAAACCCAGCTACACTAATAGCCTTTACTACATCCTCCGGTAACAAATTCCAGAGTTTGATTACACGTTGAATGAAAAAATATTTTCTTTTATTAGTCTGAAATTGTTTACCCTCTAGCTTCATTGCATGTCCCCTAGTCTTTCTATATTCTGATAATGTAAACAATCAATCTACGTTTACCCGCTCCACTCCGTTCATTAATTTATAGACGTCTATCATATCTCCCCTCAGCTGTCTCTTTTCCAGGTTAGAGCCCTAACCTTTTTAGCCTTTCTTCATAGGAGTATCCTTCCATCCCCTTTACCATTTTGGTGGCTCTTCTCGGAACCTTTTATAATAACGCTATATCCTTTTTAAGATAGGGCGATCAGAATTGCACACAGTATTCAAGGTGCGGTCTCAGAGTGAGTATTGGCAAAAGAAAAAAAAAAAAAAAAGCTCACACGCTTAATTTTTTTGAATGTTCAAACAGCATTGTTAAACTGTTTTCCAGTTCACAATAACAGAAATAAAGGCTGTGCCTTTTACACATTCATATTATCTAAGCATGCAAATAAAAGCATCTATAATTTCTTCCACTGCTTATACCATATATGCCTTAATTATTACATTCAGCTGCAACCAGCTCGTACTTAATTTACAAACAATTTAGTGTTCCACCATACATGCCTTTCACTCTGATCAACCATGTTCCAGTGGTTGATGATAATTTTCAAAGCTAAAGTCAACAGAAAGGCTTTCACCTTTTTTTTTTTTAAGGTTTTTCCAACCACCAAAATTTCAACGCCACCACCTTACAAGTTAGTTGTACTTAAGAACATAAGAAATGCCATACTGGGTCAGACCAAAGTCCATCAAGCCCAATATCCTGTTTCCAACAGTGGCCAATCCAGGTCACAAGTACATAGCAGGTTCCCAAAAAGACATACAGGTTCCATAATGCTTGTGTTGGGGCAAGCAGTGGATTACCTGGGTCATCTTTAATAATGGTTTATGGACCTTTCCTCCAGGAACTTGTACAAACCGTTTTTAAACCCAGCTACACTAACGGCTTTTACTACATCCTCCGGTACCGAATTCCAGAGTTTAATTACGTGTTGAGTAAAAAATTATTTTCTCTTATTAGTCTTAAAACGGGTTACACTGTAGTTTCATTGCATGTCTCCTAGTCTTTCTACCTTTTGATTGTGTAAAGAATTGATCTGTATTTACCCATTCCATTCATTAATTTATAGACCTCTATTATATCTCCCCTCAGCTATCTCTTTTCCAGGTTGAAAAGCCCTAACTTTTTAAGCTTCTCCTCATACCGGTATCCTTCCATCCCCTTTACCATTTTGGTGGCTCTTCTTTGTACCTTTTCTAATTCTGCTATATCCTTTTTAAGATACGACAACCAGAATTGCACACAATATTGAAGGTGCGGTCGCACCATGAAACAATGCAAAAGCATTATAATATCCTTTGCTTTATTCTCCATTCCTTTGCTTATGATTCCTAGCATTTTATTTGCCACCTCCACCCCCTCCTGCACCAATCAGCTGGCCCAAGCAACGGCCTTAAACCGCCGCCTCGGGGGCGCGCCCACGCCTGAGGGCCTCGCAAGAGGGCCCTTTGGCGTGACTCTTAGGCACGGCATGATGGCGAGGTGCACTCTAAGGACGCCATCGTGAAGAGCAACTGGGTAATCATCTAGATGTAACCCTTGATGTATACCTGTGTTGTATTCCCTACAGTAATGTTATGCCCTTGCGAGATTGTTATTGTTATTGTTATTCTGTATGTACTTCTGTTGTATTCATTAGATTGTAAGCTCTGATGAGCAGGGACTGTCACTTTTATTTGTCTGTACAGCACTGCGTATGTTGTGCTTCATAAATGTTAAATAATAATAATAATTATCCATGATGATGCCTAAATCTTTTTCCTGGGTGGTGGTTCCTAATGTGGAACCTTGCATTGTGTAACCATAGTTTGTGTTCTTTCCTAGGTACATAACTTTGCACTTTTCCACATTAAATTTCTTCTGCCATTTGAATTTCCAGTATTCTAATTTATCGAGGTCCTCTTGCAATTTTTCACTATCCTCTTGGGTTTCAACAACTTTGAATAATTTTGGGTCATCTGCAAATTTGATTACTTCGCTAGTTATTTCCATTTCCAGGTCATTTGTGAATATGTTAAAAAGCAGCAGACCCAGCACAGATCCCTAGGGTACTCCTCTATTCACCTTTCTCCATTGGGAAAATTAACCATTCAGTCCTACCCTCAGCTTTCTATCTTTTAACCAGTTCCTGATCCACAAAAGCTTTCTGAAAATCCAGATACACTATATCGACTGGCTCACCTTTGTCTGCCTGTTCAGTAAATTTGTTTTTTATAATGGTTTCTACCATTTTGCCCAGTACTGATGTTGGGTTCACCGGCCTGTAGTTTCCCAGATCACACCTGAAACCCTTTTACTTGGACATTCTCGTAGATTTGACCAATTCTCTGCCAAACTTCCATCCAATGCATTTGCATATTTTTACAATAGTGTGTCTATATGTATATATATATTGATTGAGTGGGACCCTAGCTTGGGCCCGAGGGCGTACAGGCTTAGGGCTGCCTTGTAATGTCCTTAAATAAAGCTTTTCTGACTGTCCCCAGTGGAATTCTGGGACTTGTAGTTAGGTTTTTCTTGAGCAAGGACAAAATGTAGTGTGAGACCGTTGGTAAGGCATACAAGAATATTTATTTTTCTATGGGGATTTCCAAGGCATTAAAATTCAAACACAAGGCGTTAGGATACTTCTCCAACACAAAGGATAACAGAAGATAACTGGCAACTGAGGTAAACGGAAACCAAAAGTCCTGCTAACCTTAGCAGCTGTTTTTCATAAAACAAAACAGTACTCAGCACAGCTTCTTGGCACAACTGTTTTCCCTTTTAAACAAACTTCTGGTAACACACAGCTTTTGCACAACTGTGGTTTTCCCAGTTCAAACAAACTTCTGGTAACATACAGCTTCTTTGCTTTAGAAGAAAATTCTCACTTGGTAAAACACATCCTTGGCTTTAGAAGACTATTAGCACTTACAGAGTTATGCACAATACAGCTTCTCACTCTCTCAGCTCTGCTTAGTAAGGCTCAGTCTTCTTTTAAACAGAATGAGCAATCCATTGGAGAGATTCCTAGGTCAGACTCTGGCACATAAGAATTGACCTGCATTTCCTCCTGGGCTAAAGAATGCTCATTGCCTTCTACAGTCTTAAAAGTTTCCTCAGCTTCTCTGTCTTGTAGGAACTTTTGAAACTGGCTCCACAGCAAATCTTTCTGATTGGGCACAGTTACTTTGGGAGAATAAGCCTTTCTCTCAGGGAACACTTGTGCTAATGTTTCTAGTGTTTTTAGCTCAGCTGCTCTGCTCACTGCTGGGGTTTGGCTTTTTCCACTCTCAAGCGTCTCCACCCACCTTCTGGCAGTTGTAGGGCTCAGGCCTGGCTCTTGTACACTAGCTGTTGCAAACTGTTCCTGTTCATCTGTAAGCTGTTCAGCTATACATCTGTTGGCTTCACTTCTAGGAGCATTTCTCAGACACCCACTGTTTCCTTTTCTACTGACCTCTTTCAGCTTCTGGAAGTCAGACTTCTTGTGCCTTTCTCCACTCCTTCTCTCATGAGATCTCTCCTGAAAGCCTTCCTGGAATCCTCCTTCCTCTCCAGGATCTCCCAGGGCTCTGGGATATCTCTTCCCACTGGAATCCCCTTGCTCCAGGATCTCTCCTTCTCCTGTGGAAGTGACTCTCCCTTCCTTCTTTCCTCTCTGGTCAGAGTGAGGTTTTAAAAACTATTTCTTCCCTGCCACACCCTTGTCTTCGCACAGGCCTTTCCAATCAGTATCTAAGCCTGCCCCCACTTCAGAGTCTAGGCGTGGCTTAGCCTCAGCAGAGAGAGGAATTTTGTTCTTTCCTGCTCTGCAAGCTCTGTGCACAGCTTGTCTGTCACTTGTTTTAAAGGCAGAAACATGGTTTTCTTCTATCTCCATCTGTTCTTGGCCGCTCTCATCGGCACGATATATATATATATTGTCACAACCCCATCCCTTTAGCCACATGCTTAAAGGTCAGGGTGGACATTATTGTTGTATTGAAGGTAGAAACTTTTGTTAGCCCAGAAGCCTTCTGGTACTAGTAGTCCCTTTCTTCATAATGAATAGTTGTGTAAGCCATGTGAATGGTAAAGTATAGGGTTTTATTCCCTTAATGCACAAAAGGTTCAAACGAAGACAACAGGATTTTCACCTTGTTCAGGATTTTCACAAAAGGTGACTGGAACGCAAAAGTTGGCAAAGAAGAAGGCAAAGTAGTTGGAAAATATGGACTTGGCAACAGAAATGAAGCTGGAGAAAGACTGATAGAATTCTGCAAGACCAACGATCTATTCATCTCAAACACCTTCTTCCAGCAACACAAGCGGCGACTGTACACATGGACTTCACCCAATGGATTGTATAAAAATCAAATTGACTACAATTGTGGAAGTCTCCTGTCCTACCCACAACAGGGCGGGACACGGTGCACCTGTTCAACTTCAAATTGACATTCAAATGTCAAGTCCAATAATTTAGGCACCTTTTCCTCCTAAAAATTGAATCATAGTGTATCTGCGCCCTCTGCTTCCTCCAGTATGCTGAGATCATGAAGATTGTTCTTCCTGGTACAGTTGTTTAAATATTTTAGGCTATGTTCAAACTGCCGCACCACCTTTTCAACCCTCTGCATTAAGCACACATGTTCTGAGTGGGCCGCAACTGTAACTTCCATCATAGGAAGATGCTTCGCAGTGGTAGCAAGTTGCATCTTTAGGCTTCTAAGGTCTTCCTTCATTTTGGCTATGTTGCTGAAAGAAAAATCTTTAATCTGAAGTAATTCATTTATCACAGACTGCAATGTAGGATCTTGCTCACAAGCCTCTTCCATCTTCTGCTGTGGGTTTGGATCAGTCTTTGTCATGGGGGATGTAGAAAAACAGTGGGCAAAACTGAAAGGGGGTATTTTAAGGGCAACCAACCTTTTTGTTAAAATGGTAAATAAAGGCAAAAGGAACAGGAGACCGCTATGGTTTTCGAAGGAAGTAGCTGAAAAAGTGAAGAAAAAGAGGGAGGCCTTCATGAAATACAAGAGATCACAGAGAGCAGAAGACAGGCATCTGTATTTGGAAAAACTTAGAGAAGCTAGCAAAGTAGTCAAGAAGGCAAAGATTCAAAAGGAGGAGGAAATAGCCAATGCAATAAAATGGGGGGATAAGACATTTTTCAGATATATTAGTGAGAAGAGGAAGAGCAAAAGTGGTATTGTCAGACTCAAGGGTGCAGGGGGGGAATATGTAGAAGCTGATAAGGATTAAGCGGAATTGCTTAACAAATATTTTTGTTCTGTGTTCACAGATGAAGAACCAGGAGCAGGACCTCAGAAAACACCCACAAATAAGAACAGAAGCGAGGGACATCTTGAACTATTTTCAGAAGACTGTGTTCGTGAGAAACTAGCTCAACTTAAAGTAGACAAAGCGATGGGACCGGATGGGATACACCCTAGAATACTGAGGGAACTTGGACGTTCTAGCAGCTCCACTGACTGACCTTTTCAATGCCTCGTTGGAGTCGGGAGTGGTGCCAAAGGACTGGAGAGAGGCTCATGTGGTGCCTTTACACAAAAGCGGAAGTAAGGATGTGGTTGAAAACTACAGGCCGGTTAGTTTAACTTCGGTGGTGAGTAAATTATTGGAAATGCTGCTGAAAGAGAAAATAGTGAGGTTTCTGGAGTCCAGCGGATTACAGGATCCGAGGCAGCATGGATTCACCAGAGGCAGGTCTTGTCAGACAAATCTGAATGATTTTTTTGACTGGGTGACCAGGGAGTTGGACCGAGGGAGAGCTCTAGATGTGGTGTATTTGGATTTCCGTAAAGCCTTTGACACTGTTCCTCACAGGCGACTTATAAACAAACTGAGCACCCTAGGGATGGACCCTAAAGTTACTGCTTGGGTTAGAAATTGGTTGGGTGGGAGGCGACAAAGAGTACAAGTAAATGGAGCTCACTCTGAGGAGAAGGATGTTACCAGTGGTGTGCCCCAGGGATCTGTCCTTGGTCCGATTCTTTTTAACATCTTTGTTAGTGATATAGCGGAAGGGCTGTCGGGTAAGGTTTGCCTCTTTGCGGATGATACCAAAATCTGCAATAGAGTAGACACCCAGGAAGGGGTAGATAACATGAGGAGGGATCTAGCTAAGCTTGAAGAATGGTCTAGAATTTGGCAGCTGGGATTTAATGTTAAAAAATGTAAGGTCATGCATTTGGGCTGCAGCAATCCAAGGGAGCAATACAGTATAGGAGGTGAAGTACTTTTGTCCACTATTGAAGAGCGGGACCTAGGCGTGGTTGTGTCTGATGATCTTAAAGTAGCTAAACAGGTGGAAAAGGCGACAGCAAAAGCTAGAAGGATGCTTGGGTGCATACGGAGAGGAATGGCTAGCAGAAAAAAGGAGGTGATAATGCCTCTGTATAAGTCTTTGGTGCGACCTCATTTGGAGTATGGTGTGCAATTCTGGAGACCGCACCTTCAAAAGGATGTGAACAGGATGGAGTCGGTGCAGAGGGTTGCTACCAAAATGATTAATGGGCTTCATTATAAAGCATATGAGGACAAACTTAAGGATCTTAATATGTACACCTTAGAAGAAAGGCGGGATAGAGGTGATATGATTGAGATGTTTAAATACCTCCGTGGCATAAATGTTCAGGGAGAGAGCCTCTTTCAATTGAAAGCAAGTTCTGCTACGAGGGGACATGGGATGAGGGTGAAGGGAGATAGATTCAGGAGTGATATGCGGAAATATTTCTTTACGGAAAGAGTAGTGGATCCGTGGAATAGTCTCCCAATGGAGGTGGTAGAGATGAGGACAGTAACTGAATTCAAGAAAGCATGGGACCAACACAGAGGATCTCTAAAGGCAAAAAGTGGACTGTTGTAGTTGTTATGGAAGGACAGACTAGATAGGCCATGTGGTCTTTTTCTGTCGTCATATTTCTATGTTTCTATGTTTCTATTTGCTTCCTTGTACTTGAGGAGAGGCAAAATCCAACTTGGGCCAGTTTCATAACTAGAGTCTTACAACTCTTTCACCAAAAAAAGAGGGGTCAGCATCCACCCTGGATGAATAATCTTGTTTCAATGCAGGAGGATCTTCTACCTCAAGTGGCCATTTTGGGTTGAGCTTCCCAGTGCCTCTTGCCTCTCCCCCCCCCCCCCCGTACACTTTACTGATAGATTTCAGACTTGCTTACCACAGCCAGTTGCAGTGTATCTTCATGTCTCACACAGGAACCTTAGTAAGGGGTCAAAGGGTGTGCAACAGTTGATCATGTGTGCCTCTTATGGGGAGAGAATAAAGTTCACGCCTCAGGTTTTGCTGAGTACCGTCACATGGTGACCCCATTGTATAACATCTATACCAAATTTCAGCAAGGCGACACTACAGTTGAAGTATGGTAGGAACGAAGAAGAAAAATACTGGCTGCATGTTGCCCAGAATAAAAAGGTGCGCCTCCCCGTAACTTACACACTAGGGCTAACGATGGTGGTTGTGATATCTGCATCTGCAGCACTTGCACTAACATCCCTGCTACAGATAAAGGCCATGGTGAGCCTGTTCATGGACCCACTATGACAGGAGATAAACCACAGAAATTAATGAAAAAGTTAAGAGGATTAACTACGTTTAAGTGGAATTCTGCAGATAAAGAGGAGATAATGTACTGCTATTTTTATGTTACAAACCCTATATTTAAATCAAGAGGGTATACAAAGAGAGTCTGGGTACAGGTAAATGGAGCTCACTCTAAGGAGAAGGAGGCTACCAGTGGTGTGCCCCAGGGATCTGTCATTGGTCTGATTCTTTTTAACATCTTAGTGATATAGCGGAAGGGCTGTCGGGTAAGGTTTGCCTCTTTGCAGGTGATACCAAAATCTGCAATAGAGTAGACACCCAGGAAGGTGTAGGTAACATGAGGAGGGATCTAGCTAAGCTTGAAGAATGATCTAGAATTTGGCAGCTGAGATTTAATGTTAAAGGCAAGGTCATGCATTTGGACTGCAGCAATCCAAGGGAGCGATATAGTATAGGGGGTGAAGTACTTTTGTCTACTAAAGAAGAGTGGGACCTAGGTGTGATTGTGTCTGATGATCTTAAAGTAGCCAAATGGGTAGAAAGGCAACAGCAAAAGCTAGAAGGATGCTTGGGTGCATAGGGAGAGGAATGGCCAGCAGAAGAAATGAGGTGATAGTGCCTCCGTATAAGTATTTGGTGCAACCTCATTTGGAGTATTGTGTGCATTTCTGGAGACCGCACCTTGAAAAGGATATAAACAGGCTGGAGTCAGTACAGAAGGTGGCTACTAAAATGGTTAGTGGTCTTCATTATAAAGCATATGAGGACAGATTTAAGGATCTTAATATGTACATCTTAGAGGAAAGGCGGGATAGAGGTGATACGATTAAGATGTTTAAATACCTCCATGGCATAGATGCACAGGAGGAGAGCCTCTTTCGATTGAAAGCAAGCTCTGCTACGAGGGGACATGGGATGAGGGTGAAAGGGTGATATGAGGAAATATTTCTTTATGGAAAGAGTGGTGAATCTGTGGAATAGTTTCCCAGTGGAGGTGATAGAGATGAGGGCAGTATCTGAATTCAAAGAAGCAAGGGACAACACAGAGGATCTCTAAAGGAAAAATTGGGGACTGTTGTAGTGGTTGATATGGAAGGGCAGACTAAATAGACCATGTGGTCTTTTTCTGTCGTCATGTTTCTGTGTTTCTATGCCAAAAGCTGGAAGAAAGAGGAAAATTGCCATTAGAAAAATTGCAAAAGTAACCAATGCAAATTTAAGAACTTTAATTTTAAAGATCAAAGAAAAGAAGTATGTGAATGATAACATAATGAAGCAACTAAAGGATTCCGTGGATAAAGAAATACAGGGAGGAGGGGACCTAGGTGAGAGTACCAGAAGAAAGGAAGACACAGAAAAGGAAAGAGAAGTTGAGGGGGAGATAGAGTTGAGAGCTTTGGAGCTACAGGAGAGTGAGCTGAAAAAAAGGAAAGGTCAAAAAATTAACTGAAGAGGAAGCAAAGGAAGAAGAAGAAGAAGAAAGGTAGAAGAAAGATCCAGAGTTGGAAGAATTCAAGATAGAACTCCTAGTCCATATGGAAAGAGATGAATATACTGGGTTCCAAACAAAGGAAAGTTTACCTAAGCTAAATTTAACACCTAAGGTTAGAAGTATGATAATTAAGATGAACAATGCCATAACCAGTATAAAGGGACCATTTATTGACAACACCAGACTTAATCAAATACAATATTGTGCAGCTAAAATTATTACTGCAAAAATTCTACCAACTAGAGTTTAAGGCCAGAAGAAAAAGAGAACAATAACAGTTCCTCTTTGGAAAAAGTGCATCCAAGGGAAAATACATTCATTGCGTGTAGAGGTATCCCTGATGGATGGGTATCTAAATGGATTAAGATCATCAAAGATATTAAAGAAGATCCAAGATATCGAGCTGAAGCATGCTGCATTAACTGAAGACCTGAAATTTATGTGTTCCAACTTTAAATTGAAAATAGCGGCAGAAACACAAAAACTTCAAAGATATGAAGAAAACAAAAAAGAAAAATATCAGTATAAACTATTTGAGAAAACCCAAAACTAATCTACAGGGAATTGGGGAAGAGCATTAATATGGTAAAAGCACCTCCAACCAAAGCTGAAACCGAAACCTTCTGGAGAAAGCTATATGAGGACCTTATACAGCACAATCACACAGCAGAATGATTACCCAGCATACAGAAACATTTAGAAAAAGCAAACATCAAATCTATGGAATGGCCTATAGTAACAAAGGAAGAGCTGGAAAACAGGTTAAAATGAGTTCCAAATTGGAAGAGCCCTGTCCCAGATGGAGTAACCAACTTTTGGCTCAAACATTTAACATCACTCCACGAAGACCTGACGAACTGCAACCAGACTTAACACCACAATGACTTGCTACAGGAAGAATGTTTCTCCTTCTGAAGGGAGATCCGAGTTAAATTCCTAAAAAATTAGACCAATAACCTCTTTACCTAAAATCTATAAGCTGTTTACTGCGATAGATGCAGACAGAATATATGATGATCACATCTAGGTCAATAACATCACAGCAGTAGAGTAAAAGGGCAATAAGAGAGGAGCATATGGATCAAAAACCAGTTAATGCTGAATAAGGCCATTATGGCCAGTGCTAAGAAAGGCAGGAATCTCAGTATAGCATGGATTGATTAAGAAAGCATATGACAGCATCCCATACTCTTGGATAATACATTGCCTTGAAATGTATAAAATAAATTCTGGTTTAACAGAGTGCATTAAGTTCACTATGACAATGTGGCAATCCACACTCTTTTTGAGATATGACGATGGTCAGTACATCATTCCTAACAATATCCAATGAGGAATATTTCAGGGAGATTCCCTGTCACTACTTCTGTTTTGTTTGGTGCTTAAATCCAATGAGTGCTCTCATCAACTCTTTTTGGGGTATGGATTTAACCTGAATCCTAAAGATGGTACCAATACAGAAGCAACTTCCCATCTGCTATTTATAGATGATCTGAAGCTCTCTAGTTCCTGCGACCAACAATTAGCAGAGCAACTTCATCGGGTGAAAACCTTTTCTGATGACATCAGAATGACCTTTTTGGCCTTTTTCAGAGAAAAATTGAGCAAAACCGAAAACATCTCTCTTGCTGAGGGCTGTGACATCAAGGACCTTGAACAGGAAGGCGCATATAAGTATCTCGGAAAGAGGAAACTATTGAGAGAGAAGATCAGTAAAGAATATTACAGGAGATTAAAACGGGTTATTGAAAAGTACTTTAAAATCACAAACTAAGATACAAGCCATCAATCAGCTGGCAATTCCTGTACTCTCATACAGTTTTGGAACTGTGGATTTGTCTCATAAAGATCTTGAAAAACTGGATGTGCGAACAAGAAAACTCCTTCATGTTCATGAAGTAATTTACAAGAATCAGTATATGCTAAGATTGTACATTCCTAGAGCTGAGGAGGGCTAGGACTTATATAGACTGACTACACCTACAGAGCTACTATCATAGGCCTCCAAGCCTATCTGACAGCATCATCAGATCCAAATACACAAAAAGTGCTGAAATATGAAAGTAAGCATTCAGAATCTATCTCTATCATCAAACTTGGACAAGCGTTCTGATGATTAAAAGGAATGAGTGAGAATCCACAGGCATGAAGGGAAAGGAAATAACAGAATTTACAAAACAAGAGAAAAAAACTCTTCAAAAATTTAGATCAACAGGCGAGGAAAAACAAGTGGTAAATGCACAAATACAGTGTAAAATACAGAGTGTTACTCCAAGAACCTTTTGTCAATCAAGAATGGACACATGAATGGTTGAGGAGAGGTGAACTGAAACTGAAGGATGAAAGATTGATAGTTGCAGCCCAGGACAGCGGATTATGGATGAGATGGTTTATGGCGAGTATTTGTAAAAAAAACTGGCACAACAGACATATGCTGATTCTCTAAGAAAGAGCTGGAAACAGTGACTCATCTTATAGCAGGCTGTGAATTACTACACAGAAAGACACAACAAAGTAGCATGTCTCCTCCACTGAAACTCTAAACACTACACCATCACTGTCCTTGAAAAGCACTGGGATCATGACCCTAAGAGAATAACAGAGAATGAAAAGGTTATGATCACTTGGGACATTTTCATTCCGACTGATAAGAAACTAGATGCCAGGAAATCTGACACAGTGGTAAAGGAGAAGAATACCAGAACGGCATTGATAATAAAAGTGTCGGTACTGAGTGATTATTATGTGAATTGCGTGGGGAGGCAGAAGATTCTGAAGTACCAAGAAAATGTGACAGAAAGACATGGAAATATTTCCCTTTGTACTGGGATTCACAGGCTTGATAAAGAAGAATTTCCAAGCACATCTTGACAAACTGCGTATACATGTTACGCCTTACGAACTCCAGCCGAGGGCTGTCTTTGCACAATACAAATATTACATCGAGCATTAGCAGTAAATTTGAGAGACTAAGATCATACCTTGGCTTAAAAGTGAGGTTCATAACTTCCACAGTATGCGCAAAACTAACCCATTTGGAGAAACTACCCCAATTAAAACCTTAGCAGTTTCTTTGTGTAATATGAAATGTGAATTCTGGGCTTAGTGTTTAGGTGCCTTTTGAATCGGAGTATAACATTTTAAAGTTAATACTCAAGAAACTGAAAACTTAAGTTGGGTCATTGTAGAACTGACTTCCTATCTTTGTAGCACCTTTATAAGGACACCTTTGTAAAACCTCTCAGCTAACATCACAGTTCATAACTGTGGGGGTGTGTATTGGATATCTGTATGTAGAAATCCCTGATTTAGATAGGTAGGTGGTAAATAAAGAAGGGAATTAAGCAGACTGGGTTTTGAACTACATGTAAATAAAGGTTGTTTCCTTAGCCTGGGGCTGGCTGGATAGTTTAGTGATAAGAGGACAATTTGTGAAGCTGATAGACCTACTGCTGTTTTGAATCACCCTTTACCACTCACCATGACTCATAAAGAAGTCCTTTAACATCCTATTCTCAAACAAAGATTGCAGGCTCTTCAAGAAGAATCTTGCAATGGTGTGAATTTGATTTCTGTAATACCATTTATGGCCTATGGTATAAACAAATATTTGCCAGTCAACCGAGATGTGTTGAAATTGTAGAATACTGAGCTTTGTTAGTCTACTTGAACATGTAGAAACAAAGGTTAACAAACCAGTTGCAGGTAGCATCTTTTTATTGCACTAACTCAGAAGTATCCATATATAATTTTATTTGATGACTGCATATTTGTTTTTATTTTTTCTTCAAAAGTTAAATTTACAAACGCTCAAAAATGAAAATATTTAATTTGCCAGCACTGAGCCCTCTCCTCTTATATCCCAGACATTCGTATTGCTCTGATATGCTGTGAGCTGCTTTGCACTAGTATTCATAGGTATGGTGGATTGAGAGTTATTGTAGCATTTAGGAGGAATAATGAAAATATTCTCCTGGTCTCTGTTAAGGGGACCCCTATATTTTATACCACAGCCGTCAGGGAGCTGGCGCTTCTCAAAGACCATGGTTTCAATATTTTACAGTCTCCAGTCTTTCATCACTATTCTAACAGAAACATGGGGCCTTTGAATTACTTATTTAATGCATTTTAAATTGTTCTAGGATAATTTTGTTTATAGCAGAATATAAAGATGTTCTTATTAGATACAGTGGTCTTAATTTTATATATGCTTATTGTACCACAAACCATAACTGTTACTTAAAATTTATGTCTTGTGAGTAAAATAGTGTTATTAATCCTGCTTTGAAGTTCCTTAATGGGCATCACTTTTTTCCTTCTGGGTCATTTAGCATCCCCCACACACAGACTAATAGCTATTCTCAATCTGGATTTAGCACTAGCCTTTTTCAGGAGTTGCTCAAGATGCGTTTCATTCAGATACAGTGGATATTTTCTTATCCCATGGAGGGCCTACAATCTGCATTTGTACCTGAGGCATAGGGGGGTTAAAGGAGCAACAACAGGGTTCAAACCTGGCTTTCCTGGTTCTCAGTCCACTGCTCTAACCGTTAGGTTGCTCGTCCACATTTAGGCATGTTTTTTGCTGGGTGGGTAGGCAGAGTATACATAATGTGGTGATTGTGTGTGTGTGTGTGTTGGGAGGGGGTATGAAAACAGAGTGGTGGGGATATGTCTGTGTGTATGAGTCCTAACTGCAAAATGTATTACTTTGTCATGCCAACAAAGTGATCTGAATCCGAGTTTAGCAGAGTGGTTTGAGTTCTGTGTGTGTGTGTATGAATGAGTAGGTGGCCTTTGGGGTGGGTTGGAGGTGCAGTTTGTATATTTCACATTTAAATTGTTCATTCTGGAATGGCCTCTAATACCTCCTCTTTGGATATTTATTTCTCGTCATTTCTGCCCATAATGATATGGAAGGTATACAGCTACTTTCTGTGGCGGATCTTTTTCTGTTGCGGATGTTTTCAAATTTATGCACTTTATTTTCCCTGCCTTTATAGCCAGACTCGTTTGCCTGCAAGGCTTTTTCAGATGTATTGTGATGGCTTCATTGTGTGAACTTCCTTGTGACACATCTTTAATCTGGTCCAGATGCAAGCATAGCCAGCACAGGCCATTGCCAAATACCCAGGCTTGCTCCCCGTACTTCAGTGCCATTCACATATTATTGCCTCCAAGGGACACCATTGTTGCACTTTGACCTTCCTTTGCTTCTCTCTGGCTCTCCAATCTTCAGGATCACAGAATCTCTCCTCCTTCTCCTCCTCTTTGAGATCTGCTGTTTGGTTTTGCTTAGAAGTACCAAAATCTTAAATGCAGCCCTATCCTTAATAGTGTGCACGTTGCTCACCAATGATGATTTTCTGAATGGTCCAAGCCATGTCGCCATCCCAGAAGCTTTTTCATCTAGCAGATTGTAAGTATAAACGTATCTCCTCTTCCCCGTTGCTTGCCATCTTCAGATACCCTAGAAGAGTGTAGATACCACAGATTTCAGAATTGGTGACTTTTTAAAAAAATTTTCTGCACTTTTCCTGGGAATTTTTCTTTTCCAATCTTTCCCCCAAGAAACCTTTTATAGTAGATCCATGAGAGTAAGTTCTAGACTGTCTGTCCTCCTTGATCTGGCTTGATAATTAGGCTCAATCCTTAGCTCTGACGAGGCGGACACATTTCCTCCAGTCTCAGAACTAAGAAATTCTAAATAAATTCCACAAAAAGCCCACCCAGTTAAGAGCCACAGTGTGCTACCATTTTGCCATTGCTGTGCATTATTAGTAACTAGGTCCCATTGAATAAAATGCAACCTATGCTAAAATAATGCACGTTGCACTAGAATAATGTAGCACGGCTTAGCAACTGCAGCTCGTAATCTTCCCATTTTAAACAACCCTTTTCTCATTTTCTTAGCAACCTTGGTCATCATACTACAGCTTGTTATAAACCTGGCTAGAAAACTAATATTAATGTATGTATCGTTGAACGGTTCAGCTTAAGAAGCCATTCTAGTCCTGAGGGCTTTGGGGAGCAGGTTTATTGGTGCACAATTTGAATATATAGCTCAATGGTGCTGTTTAATACTGAATGCATAATGAATTACATGTGTAAATTTAATCCAGTGTTCTAAATTTATATTGCCTGGCTTTCATAAATTTGTATAGTATGCTGATCATTTTTAAACCAAAATGCCAAAACACTAAATTCATAACATCCAAAAAAACAAGCCACAGTGTTGCCAATAGAATCATTATTTAAGCATGCTAAATTGCTCGCTATAGAGGGAATTTTTTGGAAGGGGGAGGTTGGATTTGAGGAACAGTATCAAAGTACTATGAATTAAAACAAAGGTGATCTGTTGCGGGAGAATTCAAAATGGCTCACATACATGTTTATAAGCACTAGCACTAGCTAGCTTCTCATCCATCCTGTAAGCTCCAGTTAACCTGCTCTCACTGAAATACTGTTAAGTGGTGTCATAGCTTCTCATCCATCCTGTAAGCTCCAGTTAACCTGCTCTCACTGAAATACTGTTAAGTGGTGTCATAGCTTCTCATCCATCCTGTAAGCTCCAGTTAACCTGCTATCACTGAAATAATGTTAAGAGTGTTATAGCTTCTCATCCATCCGTAAGCTCCAGTTTACCTGTTATTATTATTATTAAATTATAATACACTCTTATTCATCCACACATACATTATGGCCTTACCCTACATTATAACATTTACGTTCTACCTTATCACTATAGGAATATGTAATGTTACCAGCCTACACACTAGCCACAATAGAATACCAACAATCCACAATTACAGAAGAAAATGGACAGATACACCCTTCTTCAAATCTAGAGATTCTACCCAAACTTCCCACCATCATCTTCTACTCATCTCATTACAAAACAACACAAAAAGAAACAAGAAGGAAATCCAATTCCCCAACATCTGAAATGTGCATTGATAAATGCCCGATCTGTGCGCAAGAAATGGCCTATCATCTCTGACTTAATATCACTACACAACCTTGACTTACTCCTAATCACTGAGACTTGGCTTTCTTGTGATGACAATGTATTAATCAACCAATTCCTGCCTTCCAATTTCTCCTTACATACATGTCATAGAAATGGCAAGAGAGGAGGTGGTGTTCTAGCCATCTTCAAATCTGACCTCCATTTCAACCTTAAGGAAGCAACAAGTTCAACACTCCTAGATACTATCTCAATAGTAAATAATTGTTGTTCCTTCACTCTACTGTACCGCGCTCCTTCATCCAATTCAGATTCACTATCAATGATAATTGACTTAGCCTCCAACTCACAGAACCCCCATATAACAAGTTGGGTTCTAGGAGACTTCAATCTACCATCTCTCCAAGACTCCCATGTAACAGCTTTTCTTGAAGCTTTACAGGTTTTAGGGTTTAACCATTTAATTAAAGATCCAACCCATGTTAAAGGTGGCATATTAGACCTAATATTTACAACTGAAACAACTGTCAACTCACCATCCATCTTGGATCTATCAATCAACCCAGTTCCATGGTCAGATCACAAACTAATTATATTCAAGGTTCCCCTTCCCAGATGTAACCAAAAGGAAGAAAATGGAGTGAATGGCATTACCAGTCCCACCCTGAGAAGATTTAAGCCATTTGACAAAGACTTAATCCTAAAAACAATATTTCCACTAACCAACTTACCAGAGTGCAGCCTTGATGATTTAGTTTCTAATTGGAATAATACGCTCAGTTCAATTGCCACATGTCCATCGACTAACAAATCTCAAAGCAAACGACACTCTGCTATCTGGTATTCATCTGAGCTGAAAGCCTTTCGCACAACCCTAAGGAAACTTGAGAGACGATGGCGACGCTCACACTCAGAAGTAGACAGAACTGCATATATCCTACATCTCACATCTCATCGCACAGCGGTTACTGACTCAATGAGACATTACCATGCGGTCACGTTAAAAAGATCTCTAAACAAGCCTCATGACCTGTTTGCCATAGTTAAGCGTTTGACAAATGAACCCGCTTCGCAACTCAAATACGAAATCCACCCTCAATTATTTGCTAACTATCTACAATCCAAAATTTGCCAAACTGACAATATCTCAGCTCCTAACATAGTTCTAGATCCAGTAGATCAAGCTCTACTTACTATCTTCTCAATACCACCTAAACGACAAATCGAGGACACCATTGCTAGCTTAAACATGACCACCGCTCATACTGATCCATGCCCTGCGTTCTGGATCAAAGATTTACGAGCTGACCTCAGTCCCATCATATCCAGACTCATGATTCAATCATTTACAACAGGAACTTTCCCACGTATCCTTAAGCAAACATCCATAAGACCATTACTAAAAAACAACAAGCTCGATCCTCTTAAACCAGAATCATATAGACCAATAGCAAGCATTCCTTTACTAGCAAAAATATTGGAAAAAGAAGTACAAAAACAAATTCAGGATCATATTGAAATTAACGCTCCACTAGACCCATGCCAGCACGGCTTCAGAGAATCCCACGGTGTGGAAACGCTTCTAACTACACTGTTCAGCAGCTTATTATCAGGTATTGATAACACCCGCCAAGGGTTTGTCCTTGTCTTCCTAGATATCGCAGCCGCTTTCGATTCTGTGAGCCATGAACGCCTCCTAGAACGTCTCAAAGGGAAGGGAATTACCAATAAAGCACTCGAGTGGTGTAAATCCTACCTTTCGGACAGATGGCAACAGGTACGATCCAACGATACTTCATCAGATCAGTTTCATCAAAAACAAGGTGTCCCTCAAGGCTCCTCCCTCTCCGCCCTTATGTTCAATATATACATGCAGCCTATATGCAACCTGATACGATCCTTTAGAGTCAACTGCATGATATACGCGGATGATGTACTATTATATTTTCCTTTTACAACAGAGAACCCCGACCTCACTCCTTTAACAAACTGCATAAATGAAGTATCCAACTGGCTACAATCTCAAAATCTAAGGATCCAACACAAAAAAACAGAGGTGTTATTCATTACACGGAACCGAAATTTCACTGCTCCGTCCTTTTTGAAAATAAAGGATGCTAACCTCCAGACCAAGACCACCATCAGATACCTTGGTGTCACTTTAGACCAGAACTTGGATATGAAAGCACACATAGGAAATATTGTAAGAGCAGTATACCACAAAATACGTTCCCTTAGACATCTACGATCCTTGCTAGAGCCAGACGATTTTAGAACCATCTATCAGGCGCTAATCATACCTCATTTTGATTATGCGAACTCAATATTACAAGGTCTCCCTCAAGCCACATTACATCCACTTCAATTGGCAATGAATGCCGCAGCAAGAGTCCTTCATGGAGCATCCCGGAAAGAACATATTTCACCTATTCTAAAACATCTTCATTGGCTCCCGATACGAAATAGACTCACTTTCAAAACTTTACTAATTACATTCAAAGCCATCAAAGAGCTCTCATCTGCATCATTATCAGATATGATCCAAACAACACCCCTCAATAGGGATAGAAGGTCAGTATCACTCAATTCTCTGTTAGTCCCTAAATCAATAACACAATACACCAAAACTACTACTGACAGGGCTTTCTTTTTCTGTGCACCAAGGTGTTGGAACAGCCTTCCTCAAAACATCTGATCAATACCAGACCTTTTGCAGTTTCGAAAAGCTTTGAAACACTACCTCTTCCTCTTGTCTTATCCATTAAACAATCCAGATAACACAACCTACCCACAGACCTTCCAAACATACAAATTCAATACAGACACCCCACAGACCTCCCATACACAATACTGAAGCCAGGATGAGATCATGTCTGTTAATTAATATAATATAATTACCCTGTTATCCGAGTTGTATTTCCTGTTTTTTCTGTAAACACAAAGTACCGTTGAATTGTGTAACTCCTTGTTTATTGTAAACCGCGCTGATGCTGAATAGTGCGGTATATAAGAGACTATAAATAAATAAATAAAATAAATAAAAGTTCTAATGAGGGCTCCTGCCACCCGCACACACATGGTAAACTTACGTTAATTTGTTTGCCACTCTGCCTCTGCTCCAGACCTTCAGGCTTTTAGGTACCCAGGCTGAAGTCTTACGGTGTGGCTAATGGCTGCCGGGCCTGGAGCGGAAACAGCTTGGCAAACACATTAAAGTATGTTGCCACACCACCCTGTGAGTCCACTTCCTGCCCAGACATCCCCCCCCCCCCAATTGCAGGGGGCTGCTTGGACAGAATTTATGCCACTGGTGCCAGCATTTACTGTCCAGTTTCCTTTGAGTTTTCTCATGTGTAGATTTGCAAAATGGCTTCTCCAGCTCCACATGTTGGCAGATGTGGGCACTCCTGCATATCTTTACATATTTTTTTTTTAAATTTGATTTTCAAGGCAAAAATGCAAGCAAACACACTTGGACAGAAGAGAGGGGGACATTCCCAAATACACCAAAAGAAAATACAAAGGAATCCAATACACAAAAATGAACCCCTGATATAGTCCACAATATGGGAAATCCAAGAACAAAGAATAATTAAACAAATGAAAAAAAAAATTATGCAATGTAAGGTTACATGCGATGCAAATGCAACGTGTGCCTTCGAGTCAACGTGGGTCAGATTTTTCTTCTTTTTCCTTGCCACGGCTGGAGCACTTCACTTTAGAATTGATTTGGATGGCGATTAACCAGCTTGGGGAAGTTTTTGGAACACAGTTCAAGGGACTTCAGGAACAGGTTGTATCCAACTCTACAAGTATTTCAAAATTGGAACAGGATTTGACAACGTTAAAATCGGCTGTGGATGAAGTTTCAGTTAAAAGTCACCAGTTTGAGACTTTATCTGAGTCTTTTATTAAGGACTCTAATCAGATTAAAATTAGGATGGAACAATTTGAGAATTTCTCTAAGTTACCTAATTTACGATTGGTTAATTTTCCTATTATGCCTAATGTTTCTCTAAAGGAAATGTTTAAAAGTTATTTGTTAGAGATTTTGAGGGTTTCTGGGGACTCATGTCCCCCATTGGTTAAAGCTTACTATCTTCCTACCTCCAGGAAGACCCCCGCCTCTTCTGAGACTGTGGGTTTGGGAATGGATGTACTAAATGTTTCTGAATTGTTAGAATCTTCGGATTCGGTTTTGGTTAAACCTGCGACTTGTATAGTCACCGTGCACTGGTTTCTGATAGGGATTGGTTATTAAGGATGTTTTTCAAGAAAAGGAATGTATTATTTAAGGGGGTGTCTTGTCCGTATATTTCCTGACCTAGCTGGGGAGACTAGACGACGCAGGAGTGAGTTTTTAATCCTGCGACCATGGGTCCTCCACCTTGGGGGTTTATTTTTTCTGAAATACCCTTGTAAATGTCTGGTAAAACTACAGGGCATATCTTTACATATTTCACAAAAGGCGTCATGTTATTTATTATTTATTTTATTTAGCATCTTTTTTTATGCCATCTTTCTACAAGTCAAGACTGTGTTTTCAGAGAACTCGGTGCATTCAACATATTAACAAAACTGGTACAGATACATTTAACATTCAGACAGGTTGAAGATCAGGGTTACAACTGATAGAGTGACAAAGCATGACATGTGGTAAGGAAGATTAATGCAACTTATGTATAATAAAGGGACAAGCAGTGGTAATGAGTAGTATGTGTGGGGTTTGTCTGGAGGGTGTCGGCTCCATAGAATTCCAGGAAAAGCAGGGTCTTCATTTGCTTCCAGAATTCTCCTAGCATTTCGATGGTTCTTAGCGGTGGTGGTAAGGTGTTCCATAGAGTGGAGGCTGTAAAGGGAGAAAGCCCTGCTATTTGTTCTTTGGCTTTTAGAAGGCTTTCTGTGGGGTAAGTCCAGTAGGTTGAGGCTATTGCATTTCCTGTGTGTGCTATTGGAGGATCTTCTTATTAATTCCTGGAGGCACTCTGCTGACTGGTTGTTCGGTACTTTGTATGTGTTAATGATCAGCTTGAACTTAATTCTGGACATGATGGGTAGCCAGTGAAGCTGTTTAAGGAATGGGGTGATGTATCTGATGTGAGGCTCCATGTACAACTCTTGCTACTGTACTCTGAGTGCGCTTTAGAGGATATAGGGTGTGCTTGGGTAGGCCCTGGTAGAATGAGTTGGACTAATCTAATAGCAGGGTAGACTTGTGGAAATCAGCAGTTTATAATAGATGGATTTGAACATTGATCAAATGTGACTCAGAGATAGCTGACTTCCATTTTGACTGTAAAATTTGCTATCTATTGTGATAGTTGCTGGGGGTTTGAAGAGGAGGTCTCTTATTACATGGAGGACTTTGGTTTCTTACAATTGATATTGAGGTTGTGGTTCTTTAGCCATTGGGTGATTGCCGAGAAGCATTTGGATAGTGTTGAGTAGTCAAGTGTGGGAGTGGAGAATGGAGTGTATAACATGTCATCGGAGTATATTTGGAATCTGACCATAAAGCTTCAGATGATGTTGCACAATGGCTGAATGTATATGTCAAGCTACTCGTGGTTGATGTTGTCAAAGGTTGGCCAGGGTGTGATGGTGTAAGACAAGGCTGCATACTTCCCCCTACCTGTTTAATTTATATGCAGAACAAATCATCAGAGAAGCAGGATTGTATGAAGACAACAGAGATGTGAAGATTGGTGGAAGACTCATCAACAACCTTCGCTGTGCTGATGATACCACATTACTGGAGATGATGATGATCTGAAACATTTGCTTCTCACAATCAAAGAACATAGTCTCAAAATGGACCTGCACCTTAATGTAAAGAAGACAAAGATCATGACAACTGGCATAATCAACAGGTTCATCATTGAAGGAGAAGAAATTGAAATCGTGGACAACTTTAACATACTTGGATGAACTATCAATAAAGAAGCAACAAGCAGTCAAGAAATCAGACGACACATTGCTCTTGGCAGAATGGCTATGAAGGACCTAGATAAGATTCTCAAGAGCAGAGATGTCTCTCTCCATACAAAGATTCGACTTGTTCAAGCCATGGTATTTTCAATAACATGGATGTGAAAGCTGGACAGTGAAAAAGATAGGAGAAAATTGATGCCTTTGAATTATGTTGCTGGCGGCGAATATTGTGTTTACCATGGACTGCCCGAAGAACAAACCAGTCGGTACTAGAGGAGATCAAACCTAAGCTTTCTTTAGAAGCTCAGATAAGACTTCAACTTTCATACTTTGGACACATCATGCGAAGAGAGAGATCATTAGAGAGACATCTTGCTTGGCAAGATAGAAGGTCAACGCAAAAGAGGAAGGCCAGCAATGAGATGGATCGATACAATAACAGCAGCTACGGGTACCAGTCTGTCAACAATGAGCCGCCTGACTGAAGACCGAACACAATTTAGGATAGCTAGCCAGAGGGTCGCCATGAGTTGACTCCGACTCGACGGCACTTAACAACAAGCCCAGGTGGCTTTAAGTAAAAAGCATATAGAGTTGAAAGAATCCAAATTACCCTATCAACTGATAAGGAGGTTATCAATATGGACAAAAAACATACTTTGAAATGCCTGTATAAAAATGCTAGAGGTCTTAAAAAAAAAATAAGATAGGAGACTTAGAATATATAGCACTGAATGAAAGGTTAGATATAATTGGTATCTCAGAGACCTGGTGGAAGGAGGACAACCAGTGGGATACTGATACTAGCGTACAAATTTATATTTATATTTATTTAAAAAAAATATCTTGCACTAAAATCTAGATGGATAACATAAAACATACATCAAATTTATACCCAATAACATAATAGAATCGTGCCTAAAACACATAAAACTGCTAGCTTATCGATGCATGAGAGAGTCTGACATTATCTATATAAGAACTAATTTCTGCAGACAGCTGAAACGACTTGCCAAAATAAATGCACCTTCAATTCTTTTTGAAATGCCAAAATGTCTGAAATGTTAGGATTCTGCAAGCAAAGCATCCCAAATGTGTGGGACAGCCATAGAAAAAATCCTGTTATTAAACACTTGAAAATGAATCTGTCGAAATGATGGAACATCTAGCAGCAATGTCTCCTGTGAGTGTAAGAAATGAGGAGGGCAAAGAATCCAACAAGCTGAGTGGAGCTTTATGACCGAGTGATTTGAATACCAACATGATGACTTTATACAGAATTTGAAATTTAATTGGCAACCAATGTAACTTATATAAATCTGTAGAAATGTGCTCGAACCATCTACTAAAAGTGAGAAGACGTGCCTCTGCGTTCTGTACTGACTGCAAAGGCTAATTAGCATATGAAGAAATAAACTATTCCAATATTCAAGTGGTGACAAAACCAAAGCTTGAACCACAGTATGCAAATTCTCAGATGCCCTTTTCTTCCACTGCAAACTCCAGATTTCGACCCTTTCACCTTGCTGTTCCTTATGCCTGGAATGAACTGTGTCTGTACGTCAAGTTCTTCTCTCCCCCTTTTCAAATCCATGTTAGAGGCTCACCTCTTTGAAGCTGCTTTTGGATCCTGATCCCTTGTTCTCCTTGTGTCTTCTTACCTTTCCCTATCGTACCCTTGCTCTCAGCTATTGTACTGTCTGTCTTAATTAGATTGTAAGCACTGACGAGCAGGGACCGTCTCATACAGCGTCTCTGTACAGCGCTGCATATGCCTTGTAGCACTATATAAATGATTAATAGTAGTAATAGTTTGTGAACTAAGTGAAGCTTGAAAAAAGCTGCCTTAGTAACTTTCTGTGTATGAGTTTGCATATTCAATAGGGTGTCAAGTATGACCCCTAGGTCGCGGGCTTGAAAATCCACCAGTAACAAACAATCCCCAGTTCACATTATAAGAGATAACTGGGTCAGGGAGTACCCAGGACAAATGCAAGATGTCAGTCTTGTTGACGTTCATTGTCAATCTGTTGTGTGTCATCCAAAACTTTGCAGTACCAATGCACAAGTTAGGATACCCCATAGCATCGTCCATTGAAGAAGATATAGGAACCACAAATTGCAGTGACAGGGTAGATCAGATTGGTAGAGGGTGGTGCTATATGTTAAGAGGTCATGGAATCAAACAGGATAATAGTTTTACAGAAATTTCATGTTGAGAAGAGGAAGGGATTAGCAGTGGGGGTATACTACTATTCACTAGCCAGAGTTAACAGACAGATGATGAAATGCTAACAAAAATTAGGTAAGTTAACAATTGGCAACACAATAATGGTTGATTTCAAATATCCCATTATCGATTGGGAAAGTGTCACATCATGGTATGCTAGGGAGGTGATTTTCTAGACGAAATAAATTACTGCTTCGTGGGGCAGCTGGTTCAGAAACTGACACAAGGCAGAACTGTTTTAGACCTAGCCCTTAGTGGAACAAAGAATCTGGTGCAAACCATAATAATGTTGGGGCCATTTTAACAACATTGATCATAATATGATCAAATTTGATTTAACAAATGGAAGAAGGAGAGCAAAGAAATCTAGAGCATTAGTCTCCATTTGAAAGTTAAATAGGAACATAAGAAATGCCATTCTGGGTCAGACCAAGGTCCATCAAGGCCAGTATCCTGTTTCCAACAGTGGCCAATCCAGGTCACAAGTACCTGGCAGGTTCCCAACGTCCACATCTTTCACAATGCTCATCCTGGGGTAAGCAGTGGATTTGCTGGGTCCTCTTTAAAAATGGTTTATGGACCTTTCCTCCAGGAACTTGTCCAAACCTTTTTTAAGCCCAGCTACACTAACAGCTTTTACTACATCCTCTGGTAACGAATTCCAGAGTTTGATTACACATTGAGTAAAAAAATATTTTCTCTTATTAGTCTTAAATGGGTTACACTGTAGCTTCATTGCATGTCCCCTAGTCTTTCTACTTTTTGATGGGGTAATCAACTGACCTACATTAACCCATTCCACTCCATTCTTTAATCTATAGACTTCTGTCATATCTCCTCTCAGCCTTCTCTTTTCCAAGTTGAAGAGCCCTAAATGTTATGATAAAATGAGGAAAATGGTGAGGAAAAATCTAAAAGGAGCAGTTGCAAAGGTTAAAGGTTTAATGCAAGCCTATACTACTACTATTAATCGTATTTTAAAATACCATCTTTGAATCCCAGACCACATGTATTCCAAGGAGGAAGGAAGGTCAAACAACTGCTAGCATCATTTAAAAGCGAGGTATTAAAGGCTGCCATAGTTTTAAAAAATCTTTTGAAAAAAGGGACAGAGTATATGAATGAAGGAAACAGGAAACAGTACAAGCACTGGCAAGTTAGATGCAGAAAACCGATAAGACAAGAAAAGAGAAAATTTGGAAAGAATCTTGTCATGAAAGCAAAATCTCATAATTTTTTCAGGTACATTTGAAGCAAAAAGCCTGTGAGGGGGTAGGTGGGAGGACAAGGCCGTAGCAGAGAGATTAAATTAATTCTTTGCTTCAATCTTGACCGAAGAAGATGTAGGGGAGAACCATATTTTACAAATTCCAAAAGCTGAGCTGTAATTTCAAATTTTGTATGGTTTCAGTTTTGCCTGCTCTGTGTTTGCTGTTCCACCTAGTGGATAATTAAATATGATTACTATAAAATATGAGAGGTGTCCTAGATGTGCCTAACACCTAGGACACCTCTCATATTTTATAGTAAGCATATTTAATTATCCATAAAGTTGGGAAAGAGTGATTCTTATCCTCAAACTCCTCTCTCCCTTCTTCAGTGATGACTAGTTTTTGAGACCTTGTTAGTCACAGCCTTTAAAGCAGATTACAGAAAAAGTTCTGAACTGCTTGTAATCATTCATTCTCATAATTGGGGATGCCGGCATAAATAATGTTACAGTAGTCGAGGCATATGATATTTGGACCCAGGAGATGTGTAACCAGTACATTGGAAGAAAGAAAAGAACAAATAGACTTGATCCGGCAAAGAAAGAATGCTTAATAATGGAACCAATATGTTCATGAATGGTCAGCGGTATCTAAAGTAACTCCTAAACACCTGGAGGAGGTTAGTGTGATGGAAGTACCATGGAGTTAGGTGGGACAAAAGGGGGGGACTACAGGACACTTGCACCAAGGTGAAATCGGATCAGACCATATTCATGATAACGTTTATATAACTGGATCAGCACTACAAATTGGGTAGACAGGACAGTCTGTCTTTTTTGTTGCAGGGTCAGACAGGAGGGTGCATTTTACTGGAAACAACATAAGCACTGTTAGATGCAAGGCATTGATAAGGCAGGCAAAGAGAAAATTTGCAAAAAAGCTTGCTGTGGAAGCAAAACACATAATAAAAACTTTTTCAAGTACCTTTGAGCAAAAATCCTGTGAGAGAGTCAGTTGGACCATTAGATGATAGAGGGGTAAAAGGGGCACTGAGGGGACAAGGCCATAGTGGAGAGACTGAATGAATTCTTTCCTTCGGTCTTTACTGAGGAAGTTATAGGGAAATCACCGAATACTGAAATAGTATTTAAAGGAGATGCGCAATAAGAATAGATAGAAATATTGATAAACAGGAAAGATGTATTCCAACTATTTGATAAACTAAAGAGTAAAAAATTGCTTGGACAAGATGGTATACATCTGAGGGTGTTGAAAGAACTGAAATATGAGATTGCAGATCTACTATTAGTAATTTATGAACTATCATTTAAATCAACTGTAATGCCTGAAGATTGGTGAATGGCTAATGTAACGCCAATTTTTCAAAAGGGTACCAGGAGTGATCCAGGAAACTACAGACCGGTAATCCTTACGTCAGTACTGGGCAAAATGGTAGAAACCATTATAAAGAACAAAATTACTGAACATGTAGATAGTCATGGTTTAATGGGAGAAAGCGAGCATGGCTTTAGACAAGGAAAGTCTTGTCTTGTTGTTTTTTTGAAGGTGTGAATAAACGGGTAGACAAAGGTGAGCCGATCGATATAGTGTATCTGGATTTCAGAAAGCCTTTGACATGTCCCTCATGAAAGACTCTTGGCAAAATTAAAAAGTCATGGGATTGGAGGCAGTGTAATATTTTGTGGATCAGGAATTGGTTAAAAGATAGAAAGCAAGAGGGTAGGGCTAAATGGCCAATTTTCCCAATGGAGAAAGATGAATAGTGGAGTATCCCAGGTTTCTGTCCTGGCCCATTGTTTTTTAACATATTCATAAATGACCTGGAAATGGGAATAGTGAGTGAGGTAATTGGATTTGCAGATGACACAAAATTATTAAAAGTTGTTAAAACCCAAGAGGATTGTGAAAAATTGCAAGAGGACCTTGATAGATTGGAAGACTGGACGGTCAAAGGTCAGATGAAATTTAATGTGGACAAGTGCAAAGTTTGCACCTAGGAAAGAATAACCCAAACTATGGTTACACGATGCATGGTTCCACATTAGGAACAACCATCCAGGAAAAAGATTTAGGTATCATTGTGGAAAAACTCCATCCAGTGTGCAGTGGCAGCCAAAAAGGCTAATAGAATGCTAGGAATCATAAGGGAAGGAATGGAGAATAAAATAAAATATAATGCCTCTGTATCATTCCATGGTGCGATCACACCTTGAATATTGTGTGCAGTTCTAGTCATCGTATCTTAAAAAGGATATAGCGGAATTAGTAAAGGTACAGAGAAGAGCCACCAAAATGGTAAAGGGGATGGAAGAATACCCTTATGAGGAGAGGCTTAAAAGGTTAGGGCTTTTCAACCTGGAAAGAGATGGCTGAGGGGGAGATATGATATACGTCTGTAAATTAATGAATGGAGTGGAACGAGTAAACGTAGATCGATAGTTTACACCATCAAAAAGTAGAAAGACTAGGACATGCAATGAAGCTATAGTGTAAGCCGTTTAAGACTAATAAGAGAAAATATTTTTTCACTCAACACATAATCAAACTCTGGAATTCATTACCAGAGGATGTATTAAAAGCTGTTAGTGTAGCTGTGTTTAAAAAAGGTTTGGACAAGTTCCTGGAGGAAAGGTCCATAAATTATTATTAAAGAGTACCAAGGAAATCCACTGCTTGCCCCAGTTACAAGCATTGTGGAATCTGTGTGTCTTTTTGGGAAACTGCCAGGTACTTGTGACCTGGATTGGCCACTTTTGGAAACAGAATACTGGGCATGATGGACCTTGGTCTGACCCAGTATGGCATGTCTTATGTGTTTATCTACACCTGATATTGTTCCTTCACTCCAAGCCCATATATCTGCCTGCCTATCTGATTTTACTGCCTGGATGTCTCACCGTTGTTTGAAACTGAACATGACCAAGACTGAACTTCTAATTTTTCCCTCCTAAACCCTCTTTCCCCCCTTCCTCCTTTCTCTATCTCGGTTGATAACACTTTTCTGCTTCCTGTTTCCTCAGTCTGTAACCTTGGGCTTTTCCTCGGTTGGCGGATTGCTGAGAGCAGCTGATCATGTACCTGATGGCAACTTTCAAGTTGGCGAGGGTGGCTTGGTTTTTCAGCAGGAGGAGAGTGTGTATGTCAGGCGCCTTCTCTGACCCTTTTCAAATCCAGGCTGAAGTGTCACCTCTTCACTGCCGCTTTTGGATCTTGACTCACCTGATCTCCTTTGTGTTTCCTTACCATTTCCCCCTAGATGTATCCCATGTCTACAGCTACTGTGTCTGTCTTGACTAGATTTTAAGCTCTGAGTAGGGACCATCTTTTACATGTGTCTGCGCTGCGTACGTCTTATAGCACTATACAAATATTCAGTAGCAGCAGGGTCATCTTCGACTCCTCCCTCTCTTCTCCTCACATATCCAACAGATAGCAAAAGCCTGTTTTTCTCTATAACATTAACAAAATTTGTTCTTTCCTGTCTGAACACCCCACTAAAACATGTATCCACTCTTTAATCACCTCTCACTTAATTTTTTTGCAATCTCCTCCTTGCTGATCTCCCTCTGAGTCATCTTTCTCCCCTTCAATCTGTTCAAAATTCTGCTGCACGGCTAATGTTCTGCTAGTCCCATTATACTCATATAACCCCTCTTCTTAAATCACTTCATGGCTTCCCTCCCATTTCTGTATCCAGTACAAACTTCTCTTTCTGACCTATAAATGCAGTCTTTCTGTTGCTCTCCCCTACATCCCTCCTCGTGAACTGCACTCTTCCTCTGGCTTTCCTCTCTCTGTGACCTTCTCTTCCACTGCCAACTCCAGACTTCTATCCTTTCACCTTGCTGCCCCTTATGCCTGGAACAAAAAAACCTGTATCTTTACGTCAGATTTCATCTTCCCCCTTTTCAAATCCATGCCAATGGCCCACCTCTTTCAGGCTGCTTTTGGATCTTAATCTTTTGTACTCTTTCTGCCTCCTTACCCTTCCCTTTTGTACCCTCGTTCTCATCTATTGTACTCTGTCTTATTTTATTTTATTTATTTTACATTTCTTATATACCGCACTATTTGACATCAGCGCGGTTTACATCGAACAAAAAAATTCAGAACATAAAACGTATCTGATTTTACAATAAAACAGGATTACAAACTTGGATAAAACAGGGAATTACACTTAACAGGATAGCCAACTTGGCATGCGAATATAACTATTTACATCATCAGGTTACAGAAGATAAAATGTATAATTAGTGGACATAAGGCACCTTGCTACGTGCGGTATCATGGCTCACTAGGTGATTTGGTGTCACTATCGGTCTTGGAGAGGGGGCATGTTTCTGAGATCGTTGGGAAGTATTTGAGGAATAAGTATGTTTGAGGGCCTTTCTAAATTGCATTAGGCTAGTAATTGCTCTAATGTTTGTTGGCAAGGCGTTCCAGAGTTTTGGAGCACGGAGACTGAAAGGCCTGTTTGCTGCCGTTGTGGTACATCTTGTGTCTCGAGGCATCGTGAGCATATTTACAGCTATTGATCATCTTGATCTGTTCGGGATTATAGGTTTGATGAGGTCGATTAAAGATGTGGAGGAGAGATTGTTTACAGCCTTGAAGGTCATTAACAATGTCTTGAAGATGATCCTAGTGTGAATAGGAAGCCAGTGTAACTGCATCAAAAGGGGTGTCACATGGTCACTCCTAGATGCCCCATGTAGAACCCTCGCTGCGCTATGCATTGCGAGCTGTAAGGGGTTCAAAGTGGCTTGAGGAAGGCCTAGTAAAATGACATTTGCATAATCCAAGTGAGGCATGATCAGAGCCTGGAAGATGGTACGGAAATCTTCTGGTTCAAGTATGGGACGAAGATGTCTGAGTGAACGGATCTTGTAGTATATTGATCTTACAGTATTGGCTATATGTTCCTTCATGTCGAGGTTTTGATCTAGTGTAACACCTAGGTACCTTATTGTGGGCTTTGTTTGTAGTTCAGCTTCTCTCACCTTCAAGTATTGTGGGGGGATAAAGTTCGGATTCTTCGATATGAAGAGCACTTCTGTCTTCTTATGTTGGATCCTGAGGTTTTGTGACGTGAGCCATTCCGATATGGCATTAAAGCAATTGGTCAGGGGGGATAGGTCTAATTTGTTTAGGTCGAAAGGCGTATAAAGGAGTACATCATCCGCATAAATCATGTAACTTACTTTGAAGGACCGGATGATCTTACAGATCAGTTGCATATATATATTGAACAACAAAGCGGAGAGGGAGGATCCCCGTGGAACCCCCTGACCTTGGTAAAATGGTTCTGAAATTGCTCCACCAGATCGAACATGTTGCCATCTTCCGGACAAGTATGATCTGCACCATTCCAGTGCAGTTCCACTGACACCCTTCTCTTTTAGCCGTATTAGGAGGATCTCATGACTTACAGAGTCGAAAGCTGCGGCTATGTCCAGGAAAATTAGTGCAAAACCCTGCCGTATGTTGTCAATACCAGAGATTACATTGTTAAGGAGGGTGGTAAGGAGTGTTTCTACACCGTGTGACTCTCTGAAGCCATGCTGGCAAGGATCCAGTGGAGCAGCAGCATCTATATGGTCTTGTAATTGACTTTGAACCTCTTTTTCAATTAACTTTGCAAGAAAAGGAATACTTGCGATAGGTCTGTAGGAGTCTACCCTTTGGGGGTCTAATTTACTATTTTTTAGCAGCGGTCTGGATATTATTCTGGATATTATTGTGCTGAATTCACTGCGCAGTTCCTTTTATCCAAAAAGCTGGGCAAGGGTCTGTCTGTGCAGTGGGGGTATTGAGCGTCATGATCAGGTCTTCAATGCGCTTTTTAGCAGGCGTAGAAAAATTGGATAGCGGTGTTGGGCAATCTTGGACTGTGGAGGCAACTTCCATTGAAGGTTTGTTTGTCTGTGCAATCTTGGATTGTAGGTAAAATGCAAACTCCTGAGGGTGGATCTCAAATTGCTTTCCAGTAGCTGGTTCTTTAGAGAGATTCTTGACCAAATTGAACAAATCGTGAGGTTTGATTATATTGTAAGCTCTGATGAGCAACGACCATGTTATATGCATATGCCTTATAGCGCTATATAAATGGTTAATAATAGTAGTAGCACTTATGACATGGATTGGCCACTGTTGGAAACAGGGTACTGGGCATGATGGATATGTTTTGGTGTGACCCAGTGTGGCATATCTTATGTTCTTATTCATGCTAGCTTAGTAATTCTCCAAATGCCTATCTGGAGACACCACCTTTAAAAAAAGCAAATTTTAGAATCTACCCTGGAATGTGCTTTCTGCAGCATCAGTCCATAGGTGTGGCTTAATCTCCCTCACTGAACATTGTGTCTGTAAGTTGTTGGTTTTTTTTTTCTCTTGGGGTGCTTTTCAGTTAAAGCAGTTTTTAGACATTTTAATAAAACTTTGATTTGATTCTTGGGCCTGGCTTTTGCTTCCTAGGCTGGCCATGTTGATTAGGCAAAGTTCATAACTGCTGAGGATAGGGAACCAGAGTCATTGCTCAATGATGACATCTACTGCCTGAAACTAGCTTGCGCATGTACTGAGTTTGAAGGAGCCCCATTGGGTGGCTCCTGGCCAAAAGGGATCAATGGCTGACTTAGAGAAGGTTATAAAAACAGGAGAAATACTCCTCATAACAGAGAATGAAGGCTCATGGTGCAGTTGCACAATAAAAACTGGTTCTCCTGCACTGCTACATGAAAAAGTGCACCACTTGGGCTGCTGTCCTTTAACGTACAATGCCTCGCTTACGCAGATGACATCCTCCTATATATGCCGTTCACAATTGACCATCCAGTATTCTCCCCAATAATCAACTGTTTTGAAGCTGTAGCCAGATGGTTGCTATCACAAAACCTTCGGATTAACCATAACAAAACTGACGTTCTTTTCGTCACGAGGAACCGTAAGTTCATACCTCCTCCATCATTACTCGTCAACAACGTAGAGTTGAAATCAAAAGCTACAATCCGTTACCTTGGCATCACATTGGACCAGCACCTCGAGATGACAACACATGTGAAGAATATCACAAAAACCATATATTATAAGATCAAATCATTACGTCACCTCCGCCCCCTACTAGATCCCACAGACTTCCGAACAACCTTCCAGGCATTAGTCCTCCCACACCTGGATTTTGCCAACATCATCCTCCATGGTCTCCCTCAATCAACTCTAAATCCGCTCCGTCTAGCTATGAATACGGCTGCCAGAGTCCTCTCTGGCTCATCAAGATCTGACCATATAACACCCATCATGAAAGAACTGCATTGGTTACCTTTACATGCCAGAATCCAGTACAAGTCTTTAGTCCTTACTTTCAAGGCCCTAAATAACTACCCCCCTATGCCAATCAGCAAGCTTATCCATAGCACCCTGGAAAACAGAAAAAGAAGACTTACATCAATGAACACATTAATAGTCCCGAAAATAATAACGAAGTGCACGAAAGCCACCTCCAACAGGGCCTTCTCCTTATTTGCGCCTCTAAACTGGAACGCGCTACCCCACGAAATCCGTGCTATCAAAAGTCTAATCCTATTCAGGAAAGCATTGAAATACCATCTGTTCACAAAATGCTACCAAGACTGCAACCTAGACTTTAGCAAAACTAGCACCTCAATACAACCAGAAAAGGGCTAGTTGGTCAACCTTCTCTCTAGTCCTATTGGCGAACCACACAAAAAGCACACGCAACATCCAAACGAGTTTTATATTACTGCATATAGCATTAAGTTAATCTGTACATAGTTCCCCTGGTTGTCCTCTGTTAAATTTCCCTGTTCATTGTAAACTCAATGTTACTTGTATGCATTGTAGTATGTTCTTGTTCAATGTACACCGCACTGATTGTAAATAGCGCGGTATAAAAGAAATGTTAAATAAATAATAATAATAGAACCATGGTACTAGATGTGGTGGAATCTTCTCCCTCATTCTAGTGTTGTTAAGTGCTGTTGAGTTGGTGTCGACTCATGGCGACCCTCTGAAAAGTTGACCTAAATTGTGTTTTGTCTTCAGACAGGCAGCTCATTGTTGACAGAGTGGCATCCATAGCTGCTGTTATTGTATTGATTCATCTCATTGTTGGCCTTCTTCTTTTGCATTAATCTTCTACCTTGCCAAGCATAATGTCTTTCTCTAATGATCTTTTTCTTCGCATGATGTATCCAAAGCATGAAAGTCAAAGTCTTGTCATGTGAGCTTTTAAAGAAAGCTTAGGTTTGATCTCTTGTAGTACTAACTGGTTTGTTCTTCAGGTACTCCTCTCTCTCCTTCTCCACACACATCCAACTGATAGCTAAAACCTGCCGTTTCTTCCTCTACAAAATCAACAAAATATGCCCATTCCTTTTTGAACACACTACAAAGACACTTATCCACTCTATAGTCACCTCCCATCTAGACTATTGCTGTTCTCTCTTCCTTTCAATCTATTCAACACTCTGCTGCGCAGCTAATTTTCCGCCAGCCTCGTCATGCTCATATTACCCCTCTTCTCAAGTCACTTCATTGACTTCCTATCCATTTTCGCATCCAGTTTATACTTCTCCTGCTGACCTATAAGTGCATTCACTCTGCAGTTCCTGACTACCTTTCCTCTCTTATCTCTCCTTACACCCCTCCTCAGGAACTCCGCTCTTCTGCAAATCTCTTCTATCTGTGCCCTTCTCTTTTATTGCTAACTCCAGACTTTGCTGCTCCTTATGTCTGGAACAAACTACCTGAGTCTGTACATCAGGTGCCTTCTCTGACCCTTTTCAAATCCAGGCTGAAAACTCACCGCTGCCGCTTTCGTATCTTGACTCACCTGATCTCTTTTGTGTTTAAGGTTTAAGGCTTGGACAAGTCAAATTATGTATGGAGAGAGACATCTCTACTCCTGAGAATTTTGTCTAGGTCCTTCATTGTATGATCTGATTTCTTGACTGCTGATTTGCTTGTTTATTGATTGATTGTTGATACAAGTAGGTCAAAGTTGTCAACTATTTCGATTTCTTCTCATTTGGTATTTGTTGAAATATGTGCGCTTTAAGGTTCTTTTTACAGCAATATTGTGAAGAGATTGAAAACAAAGTGTTAGAAATTAATTTGCATAAACCAAAATATTTTTATAGTATAATATACGCAAATTTACAACCTTTTAGTCATCTTTTGTTCTTACACAATTGAATAGTTTAACAAGGCTGGCCCAACTATAAATCAAGACTAGTTACTCAGCTGAGGCAGCAGAGTGGCAGAATGCAAAGCTGAACAATAGATTCTGGTAGCTACACAAGCTCAAAGAGCGAGCGGTGCCTCCTTTTACCTGCAGGGAGGGCGGGCGGGCGGGCACGCACATATAAGCAAAGCAAAAAGTAGTGTTCAGATAATCATGAATGTTGAGTTCAATTGTCAAAATCTCTGGGCTAGAGGATGTAAGGGTAAATGTTTGCTTAGGGTGCCCAATATACAACAGGGCGCCAATCCTGCCCTGTTGCAATAAATTACTTTTATGAAATATTTTGTGTCCTGTTTTCCATTTTTTTTTAACTTTAAGGATGTTCACTAGAAGAACTGATGTCATATCAAAGAAGAAAAAACTCTGAGTGCCTCAGTTGTATCATCCTTTTTTTCACCACAGATATTTTCATGTTGCTGAAAACCCCAGTTAAAACAACATCACATTACTTCTGATGTTTTGACATCAGGCAAGCTCTGTATCTGATTGCTTTGACTGCTCTTCTGCTGTCACCTATATCGTGATTTATGTAAATTGACTTTGATGTAAACAGTTTGTAGCTATTTAGGAGAGATGGCATATAAAAAATGACGTAAATAAAATCATTTTATTCTCAGGGTCCCTGATGGTTTGGTTTACAGTTGTTAACCAAAAATCAATTCTTCTTAAAAGTCAAATTAGCTCTTCCAAATTGGTAATCATGATTTGACATCTAGTACCAACAAAATGAACTTCAGTAAAATATTAGAAATACAGAATCTGTCAGCTAGTAATGGATCACGTAAGTCAATCCAGTATACCCATTTGTACCTGCCTCCAATACTTTCTGTTCTTTTCCCTCCTTTTGTTCTTTTAAAATATTTGTGTCAAACCTATTTAAATTTTTTTTCTACCACTTCTATTGGAAGTTTGTTCCCTCTGTGGAAAATGTAGTTTCTCATATTCTCTCTCTCTCTCTCCCCTGCTTTGTATGATGACTCCTTGTCTAAGGATACGATTATGGAGTCATAACAGCATTGTTCTTGAGATTCTATGGAAAATGTTACCTTCTCCTATTCTCCTGTTGCCTGCTGCATATTTGAATGTTTCTATCAAATGACCTTGACAATGTTGAAAAGCCGATGGGAACTGATAAAATATGAGTCATCTTTAATAGGAAACTCCTAGAAAAAAGTGTGCAACAACTTTCAGCCTGTACAAATTAATCTGATTTTTAGATACAAAGTACGTAAGAAAACAAGATTTTTTATACTGGGTCAAACCAATCTAGGTTGCAAGTACCTGGCAGGATCCCAAAAGGTAATACAATGGGAAGATGTGTTACAGCTATTTGATGGACTGAAGAGTAGCAAATCACCTGGACCGGATGGTATACATCCAAAGGTGTTGAAAGAACTGAAATATGAGATTGCAGACCTGCTATTAGTAATCTGTGAACTATCATTAAAATCGTCTGTAATACCTGAAGATTGGAGGATGGCCAACTTAACGCCAATTTTTAAAAAGGGTTCCAGGGGTGACCCGGGAAGCTACAGACCAGTGAGCCTGACATCATTACCAGGAAAAATGGTAGAAACCATCATAAAGAACAAACTTGCTGAACATGTAGATAGTCATGGCTTAATGGGAGACAGCCAACATGGCTTTAGACAAGGAAGATCTTGTCTTACTAATCTGTTATATTTTTTTGAAGGTGTGAATAAACAAGTAGACAAAGGTGAGTCAGTTGATATAGTATATTTGGACTTTCAGAAAGCCTTTGACAAAGTCCCTCATCAGAGACTTTTGGCAAAACTAAAGAGTCATGGGATAGGAGGCAGTGTACTATTGTGGATCAGGAACTGGTTAAAAGATAGAAAGCAGAGGGTGTGGCTAAATGGCCAAGTTTCCCAATGAAGAAAGGTGAATAGTGGTGTACCCCAAGGATCTGTGCTGGGTCCGCTGCTTTTTGACATATTCATAAATGACCTGGAAAAGGGTCTAGCGAGTGAGGTTATCAAATTTGCAGATGAGACAAAACCATTTAAAGTTAAAACCCAAGAGGATTGTGGAAAATTGCAAGAGGATCTTGATAAATTGGAAGACTGGGCATCAAAATGGCAGATGAAATTTAATGTGGACAAGTGCAAAGTTATGCATCTAGGGAAGAACAACCCAAACTATGGTTACACGATGCAAGGTTCCACATTAGGAACTACCACTCAGGAAAAAGATTTAGGCGTCATTGTGGATAACATGTTAAAACCCTCTGCCCAGTGTGCAGTGGCGGCCAAGAGAGCAAATAGAATGCTCATAAGGAAAGGATTGGAAAATAAAACAAAGGATATTATAATGCCTCTGTATCATTCCATGGTGTGACCGCACCTTGAATATTGTGTGCAGTTCTGGTCGCCGTATCTTTAAAAGGATATAGCCTTATTAGAAAAGGTTCAGAGAAGAGCCACCAAAATGGTAAAAGGGATGGAAGGATACCCCTATGAAGAAAGGCTAAAAAGGTTAGGGCTGTTTATCTGGAAAAGAGACGGCTGAGGGGGAGATATGATAGAAGTCTATAAATTAATGAACGGCGTGGAACGGGTAAACGTAGATCAATTGTTTACGTTATCAGAATATAGGAAGAATAGGGGACATGCAATGAAGCTATTTAAGACTAATAAGAGAAAATATTTTTTTCACTCAACATGTAATCAAACTCTGGAATATGTTACTGGAGGATGATGTAAATCTGTTAGTGTAGCTGGGTTTAAAATGTTTTGGACAAGTTCCTGGAGGAAAGGTCCTTAGACCATTATTAAAAAGGGACCCAGGATATCACTGCTTGACCCAGTACAAGCATTGTGGAACCTGTGTCTTTTGGGGAAACTGCTGGCATACTGTTGTCACACCCCTCCTCAAAAACCCTCACTTGATCCCACTTGCCCTTCTAACTATCGGCCTATCTCCCTCCTTCCCTTCTTATCCAAATTATTAGAACGAGCAGTCCACCGTCATTGCCTCGACTTCCTCACCTCCCAGGCCATCCTGGACCCACTACAATCAGACTTCCGTCCCCTACACTCCACTGAAACGGCACTTACAAACGTCACTAATGACCTGTTCTGGCTAAATCTATCTATTCTATCCTGACCTTTCTGCTGCCTTTGACACCGTTGACCATGACCTTCTCCTTACCATCCTCTCCTCGCTTGGCTTCAGGGACTCTGTACTATCCTGGTTCTCCTCCTACTTCTCCCATCGCTCATTCAGTGTATGCTCTGGTGGCTCCTCCTCCTCCCCTACCTCGCTCCATGTAGGTGTACCCCAGGGATCTGTCTTGGGCCCACTCCTTTTCTCTCTCTATACCCAAGGCCTTGGCATGCTTGTCTCCTCCCATGGCTTTCAGTACCATCTCTATGCCAATGACTCCCAAATCTACCTCTCCACACCTAATATTTCTCCGGCAACCCAGTCCAAGATCTCTGCTTGACTTTCGGACATCGCTGCCTGGATGTCTCATCGCCGATTGAAACTGAACATGGCCAAGACTGAACTCCTTGTCTTTCCACCCAACTCCTCCCCCCACTTCCCCCTCTCTGTCCATGTGGATGGATCTACTATCCTTCTTGTTCCCTCAGCCCACAATCTGGGGGTCATCTTTGACGCTTCTCTCTCCTTCTCTGCCCATATCCAGCTTGTAGCCAAGACCTGCTGCTTTTTCCTCTACAACATCAGCAAGATCCGCCCCTTCCTCTCTGAACATACTACCAAAACGCTTATCCACCCCTTAATCTCCTCTCGCCTCGATTACTGCAACCTACTCCTCGCTGGTCTCCCCCTGAGCCACCTCCTTCTCCTCCAATCTATACAAAATCACGCTGCTCGACTAATCTTCTGCCAGCCTCGCCATGCCCACATTACTCCTCTCCTCAAGTCACCTCACTGGCTCCCTGTTCAATTCCGCATCCAATTCAAGCTTCTCTTGCTGACCTATAAGTGCATTCACTCTATGGCCCCTCAATACCTCATATCTCTTATCTCTCCCTATGTCCCCTCACGAAACTTGCGCTCCGCTAACAAATCGCTTCTTTCAATGCCCTTCACCCGCACCGCAAACTCCCGATTGCGCACCTTTCACCTTGTTGCGCCACACGCCTGGAATATCCTTCCTGCGTCTGTGCGCCAGGCGCCCTCCCTGGCCCTCTTCAAATCCAGGTTGAAGACCCACCTCTTCACCGTTGCATTCAGATCCTGACTTCCATCCTCATCCCATTAACGTTTATGACCAAACTATAGACCAAGCTGTACCTCACTGTACCACACCGTACCTTCCGCTGAACTGACTAATGCTCTGTACTGTTCTAATTAGATTGTAAGCTCCGATGAGCATGACTCTGACGGGCAGGGACTGTCTCTTGTATGTTAGTCACCTCTTGTAGGCTAGCTGTACAGCGCTGCGTGTGTGGCGCTTTATAAGTGCTAAATAGTAGTAGTAGTAGGTACGTATGACCTAGATTGGCCACTGTTGGAAACAGGATACTGGGCTTGATGGACCTTGGTCTCACCCAGTATGGCATATCTTATGTTCTTATGTTAAACAGTTTCCATGCTGCTTATCCCAGGGATAAGCCATGGATATCCTCCAGTCCACTTGGATATCTCAGATTGCATTTGGACATCATTTGTAAAATGTGCCTTAATATAAACTTACCTCCAAAATGCAATTTTGCAAGCAGAAATGCCTTGAAGATTTACCTTCATAGCGACTTAGTGAAGCATCTTTATTACACTTTCCCCATGACTGAAGCCTAGAGGTTGCTTTCAATACAGTGAAATCTAAAATGATCCGAAAGCAAAACATGAGACACATGAAGAGCCACGTAAGGAGCATATTCCTATCATATCGTGCCTTTTGCTTACAGAGTAATGTTTTGTTTTAGGGTTTTTTTTCAGCTAATAGCAAATGAGAACAGTAAAAATATTAGAGATTTGGTGAAGACGTGCGTTAAATCGCTGAAGTCTGCCTTTCCTGCCATCACTTGCTTTGCTTAAGGGCATGCGATTATTTACCCTGCCTGTCAGCGACCAATTAGTGACGTGCTACCATGTAACATCAGATCCCATTAGGCATCAAGCATATGACAAGGATAGTAGCAATGAGCAGGATGTTGACAGAAATTTAATAAAGCTATATTTCATGTGTCTTATAAAGTGCTGGAATGAGATAATTTGGCAAACTGCACCCCTCCTAAATGACTATAAAGAACTACCATAGTTGGGAATGTGTTGACACCCCTCCCCTTCCCCAAGTAAATGAAAATAAATGAACTTTCCACATGAATATAGGCTCGGAGTAATTAATGATTATTAAATTAAGCAGCTAAACCAGTGTTTGTCCCTGGTTAAGATCTCATGACAAGACTTGGGATTGGCTGTTTTGATTTCATATGTAATGTTCATTTTTAATACATTTATTTTTGTTAACTTGAGGTTTTCATTTAGTATATAAAATGCTTTCTTTAGATTTTTCTTATTTCTTCTCAGTAGCCTTTATCTCTCATTAATGCAGGACCTATTGAAAGCGCTCACCCTTTTTATACTTGACAGCCTTTCATCTGTCCAAAGCCACTTTAGCTTTTTGTAAATTCAAAGGGACCTCTGAGGCTTCAAAACCATGAAATACTTGATGGCTTTTATTGTTCCCACTTTTTATTCTTCAATATTTTACTGGTCTGTACAACAAACTGCTGTTTACAGGCTAAGCCTCTGCCGTCTGTGGGCTGGCTCATAGCCATCTGCTCACAGCCAGGGTCTGTCACTCCTTTGCAAGGACTGTGAATACCTCTCTACTCGGCCTCAGGAGAGGAAACTCAAACCATGCGTTACCAGTGGACTTTGGGACCTGGTCCCTTACCTCTCAACCTGTTATTAAAAAAGTGAGTCTGTTGTTTATGCCTATTTAAATTGGGTTTTAGGAGGGTAGTACCACTGAAATCTATGAAGGTGAATGCATATGTTTTTCACCATTCCTCATCCTTGCACTGTGCAGTGAATTCAGACAGTCTCCTCTCCCTTCTCTCACTCCCTTTCGAAAGATTTCTACGCTTTATTCGTTGCCATCATTTGGTTTCATAACTGGAGCAACCACCTATGATAGCAAAGAAAGCTGAATCTCCCTCAGAGCTAGCTACAGTAGGACTATTTGTCCTCTCTCTCACACTTTGCCTTACCCATTTCCCCCTTCGAGAATTCCTGAATTGAAAACCAAACCATTCTTCTTCGTTTTTACATTACAAAATATGTCAACTGTGCAGCTGGACAAGCTTACATTTTTTTTGTTCTATTCACATTTCAGAATATGCAGTTTGGCACAGATATTCCTCTGTTTGTTTGGTTTTTTTTTTCTTCCAGCTGAGTTGGAACCAGTGCTGGGATACCTGCTCTATGAGTCTTCATGTGCAATTATCCAGGGATTTTTCTCCTATATTTTTGTTCACTTTTTCTAATCCAGTCATAGCAGTATGGTCCTGATTCTGGGATCTATATATCAGGGCTCCTTCCAAAGCCCCACACCATTGACTCAACTGAGTGTCGCCCTTATCAATGACTGTGACTCCTCCCCATCTCCTCTGCCCCACAGGGGCCATGAATTTTGCCAATGCAATATCCCAAGTCCTGCTGCCTCAAAGTGTAAAAGGCCTAATTCAGGAATCAAACCCTCTACCAGTCCAAAGTTTTCTTTTTTAGACAAGAGTTTAGAATTTCTAAAGGAATCGTGCAAAAACATTATACATTAAATAAATAAATTTTGTTTTGTAGCTAGCTCAGAATATTTTTATTGGATGTACAATAACGCATAATGCTACAACAGGTTTTTGTTAGATTGGACAGCTTCAAGCACAAGAATATTGTCTAAAAAATAAATTATTTCTATGCATTACAAGACCGATCTACTTCCGGTTATACATTGCCAAGAAAACTCAGATGCTGCTGGGTTGCCAGGAATCTGCGCTGACTTGAAGGCACTTGGAAAAAAAATTTGACTGAAGACTGGAAGGCACCCAACATCATGGTTACCATAGAAAATTCATTTTTCTGTGCCCCCAATTCTCCTCTCTCCAACTCTGAAGGCAAATATTTACATTGCTAGAAGGAAAAGGAAGTCAACTTAATAGAACAAACATACAACAAATAGAAATAATTAAAAGTTTTCTTTGAGTTGGGCATAGTCGCAAGTGTTCACAAGCTGCAAGTACAATAACTATTCATGTCAATCTTCAATAAAGAGAAATGTTAGTAAGACAAGGCAAACAGAAAATTGGGGTAGCAGGCTGGATAAAATTTAAATATTGCAAAACGAATATTTACTTTGGAGAAAGGACATTTTAAAATATTTTTTTGTCAGGGGCAACGTCTCCTAATGAGTTAGTTTTGTACACACATGACATTAATGAACTTTACTCCTAAACCAAGGTGTATGGAGAATGATCCCCATCTCAAACGTATTACTAATGTTCACTGTGTTATGCGCCAAAGAGCTTCCTTCTGGAGTTCATAAGTTGTAACATGTAGGCAACTTATCAAGGTGTGCTTGACAATTCCTTTTCATCAAGCTTGTGGCACCCAATAAAATGTGAAATCTTTCTGTTTTTCAGTGCTTTTTTTTTCCCCTAGTAAAAAAGGTGTGTCTTCCTACCAGCAGTGTCATCCTTAAGGGGGCTGTGACCACTGAGGGACCTGCCTCCAAGCTAGAAATGCCCTTGTGACAGAGCCTAGGAAAACCCAGCATTGCAAATCTTACACTAGTCGTTAGAACACACCTCTTGTTGGGAAAAGAGAAGATGCCAAATGGCTACAAATCCTTTCACGGACACTACATTCCTACATTCACCTTGGTCACCTGTGTCAAATATGGATAGAGGCTTACCAAATACAGAATAAATGGCCACGTATTAGAATTAGAAATGTGCAGACAAGTACGGAACTGGAAACACCAAGAAACTGGACTCTGCCTGCAGTAAAACACTGAAGAAATAGAGACACGAAATGCATTTCCTCCTGCAGTGTGCAAGATTCAAAGCTATCAGAGATAACTGCACTGTCAGATTCCCAAAGCCGGCACAGGGTAACATAGTATATGACAGCATATAAAGACCAGTATGGTCCATCTAGTCTGCCCAGCAAGGCGGCAAGAGTACGTGCACTTGCCGCTCCATGAAGGTAACTTCTCCCCATGCCTTTGTTTAGGGGTGTACCCACCGCTCCATGTAGGTCACCCCTATTTGTTCAGTTATAAGAGATAGGATAAAATCAAAATAAACTTAACTGTTGCTGTAAAGGGATCCACTGTGTCTGTCCCATGCCATTTTGAATTCTGTCACTGTTTGTCCCCACCACTTCCATCGGGAAGGCATTCCAAGCATCCACCACCCTTTCAGTGAAAAAGTATTTCCTGACATTGCCTTTCAGTTTACCCCCTTGCAGCTTCATGTTGTGCCCTTTACAACTTCCCATCTTTGGAAGAGGTTTGTTTGTCCATTAATACTCTAAGTATTTAAAGGTCTGAATCATATCTCTCCAGTCCCTCCTCTCCTCCAAAGTGTACATATTTAGGTCTTCAAGTCTCTTCTCATAAGTCTTCTGATGCAGGTTCCAAATCTTTTTGGTCACCTTTCTCTGAACCGCTTCCAGCCTTTTTATATCCTTTGTGAGATACAGTCTCCGAAACTGAACACAGTATTCCAAGTGAGGCCTCACCAGTGACTTGTATAGTGGCATTAGTATCTCTTCCTTTCTGCTGGTAATTCCTCTCTGTATGCAACCCAGCATCCTTCTGGCTTTTGCCACCGCCTTGTCACACTGTTTCGCCACATTGAGATCATCAGAAACAATCACACCGAGGTCTTTCTCCTGGTCCGTGCACATCAATCTCTTGCCCCTATCGCATATAATTTCCTTGGATTTCTGCTTCCAAAGTGTATGACACTGCACTTCTTCACATTAGACCATTCTTCCAGCTTTTATAGATTTTTTTTTTCTCATTTTCACCACTCCCTGAGGGAAGTCCACTCTGTTGCAAATTTTGATGTCGTCTACAAAAAACGGCAATATCACTCACGAATATATTGAACAGTACCGGTCCCAAGACCGAATCCTGGGGCACACCGCTAATCCACCTTCCTTTCATCCGAGTGAGTTCCGTTTACCATCACCCACCGTTGTCTGTCAGTCAACCAATTTCTGATCCAGTTCACCATCTTGGGACTCATCCCCAAGTTATTGAGTTTATTGATAAGCCTTCTATGAGGAACAGTATCAAAGGCTTTGCTGAAATCTAGGTAGATCACATCTATCACATGCCTTTAATCTAGTTCTCTGGTCACCCAGTCACTCAAACAGGTTTGTTTGGCAAGATTATCCTTTGGTAAAACCATGTTGCTTTGAATCATGCAACCTATTGGTTTTGAGAAAGTCCATTATTTGTTCTTTCAGGAGCGCCACCATTACTTTTCCCGCCACTGAGGTAAGGCTTTACTAGCTTGTAGTTTGTCACTTCTTCCCTATTACCACTTTTGTGGAGAAGTACCACATCAACCCTTCTCCAGTCCCGTGGAACTTCTCCTGTCTCCAAGGATCTATTAAACATCCTTTAAAGGCCCTGCAAGAACTTCTCTGAACTCTTTCAGTATCCTGGGGTGTATCCCATCTGGTCCCATAGACTTGTCCACTTTCAGTTTTGCAAGCTGTTCTAACACATCATCTTTTGTGAATGTACTCCATTTTGTATATTTTTCAGTCACAGGTGGTCCTTCGTTTAGCATTGTCGCTTTTTCAATGTCGCTTTCCGTGAAGAGAAGGCACAAAACACTCTCCTGTGGCAAACTCTCCCTTTTACTTACTTTTTTATTTTATAAGCAAAGCTTAATCAAGATAAAAGCACTTAGCTTGTAAAGTGCAAGTGAAGTCAAGCAGTGAAGCATTTCATGACATGCCACGTTTTGAGCCGTCACAATTCTGTCCAACAGCTCTGCGTCAGGTGCCATAAAGCTTCTTGCTCTCACATCATAAAAAGCGCATTTGAAATGTAACATTTCCTACTCCAGTTTTATAGTGAGCGTCTGATGTCATCGTCAGCTGGATAAACATTCCACCCTTTTGCCTCAAAATGGCCAAATCACCATAGAAACGTGGCTGCCATATGCAAACAGTCGTGTTCAAAGAAGGCTTGACCAATCATGTTCCAGATTTAAACCATGTCAGTCCTCATGGTTTAAATCTGGAATGTGATTGGTGCCGTGAAGCCTCTACATGTAGTTCTAGCCACTGAGTGGTGAGCAATTTTCAGCCCAGAGAATTTACCCATATTGTCTCCTCTGTTTATATCCTTTCGAGGCTCTAAAGAAAAGCAAATATCACTGTTTACTTTTTTTTTTTCATTTGTAAAGCAGTACTACATGTCAGTATTTTTAGATTTATACCCTGGATGTATCTTCTGAAACACTGTCACTCTTTGGACTTTAATCTCGCTCTCTGGGGCAGTAAATCTCACTCTTTAGGGTGGTTCACCCTTAGCATCTCTGTATAAATGAGTGTAAATTGCAACTGCTCCCATGCTACACCCATACTCTGCCCCAGCACAAAAATAGTGTACTGAATTCTATTGGTCTAAGAGATATCAGAGTTTTCCTTTGGGGAAGGGGGAGTTAGGGTTAGGTGGGGGGGGGGGGGGGGGGGGAAGGAGCAGCGATTGGTGGTAGGGGTACTTGGGGTGGAAGTATTATAATATTCCAATGCAAAGTTTTTACCACCAGCTGAGTTACTCATTTTGCAAATAGTGAACTGCTTTGCTGTGTTGCCCATTATTATTTAACATGCTTAAGGGTAAAGCCTTTGCTTTAAACTGTGTCACCATAATCCAGTTTAGTAAATAGACCTCTTAGACCATAAACCCTCTGAGGATATGTAAATACCTTCTGTGACTGGGTGTAACCTCACCTTCAGCTACTAATATAAAGGTGTGAGCTAAATACATTTTAAAATGCTGGCAGGGCAAAATTTAACACTGAACTTTTTCATATGGGTTTTATCTCCATAGAATGTGTCTGAAATTCTATTTTGTCATTCCCTTACTTACTAATGTTCCTTTAAGACTATTTAACTTTATTTAAAATAGCTCTTTTTAGTTACATCATTTGATATAGTCTAGTCCTGTTTTTTTTATTAAATCTTCATATTTGGTAGATTTCATATTCTCACAATAGTGTGGTTTTGTGAGTAGCCTAATGTATAAATCAGCAGGCTGAAAACCAGGGAAGTCTGGTTCAAATCCCACTTCAGCCCCTAATGATCTTGGGCAAATCGTATAATCCCCCATTGTCTCGGGTACAGATTTAGATTTTAAATCCTCTGGGGGACAGGGAAAATAGTACCTGAATGTATCTCACTTTAAACTTCTCAGTAAAGACATGAACTAAATCTAATTCCCTTTTCTATGCGATGTGCCTCTAAAGCTGTGAAAGATCTAAGTGACATATCTTTACGCTACATTTGTTTCTTTAAAGGATAGACTAGGTAGGCCATATGGTCTTTTTCTGCCATCATGTTTCTATGTTTCTAAAATGGTTGTTCATGAAAACCTTTGAAATTGAGGAGTAACCTACTGGTTAGGGCAGTGAGCTAAGAACCACGGAATCCTGGGTTCAGATCTCAGTAACACTTTGACCTTGGGCAACCTCTGGATACAGAGGAACACCTACTATACATGAATGCCCTGGTATGCCAGGATGGGGGGGAATGGGATGCCATGGCCTCCCAGAACTGACCTGAAGGGGGCCCAGGAGAAGATAGGGTGGAAGACATACGCCTTGGCCCAAGTAAATTTTCCCTGTCCAGCATCAAGCCCCTTCTCCCACATGCCCAGCCCATTTGGTACCGAAATCCCCTGCAGTGTGGCAGGAGCTCATTCCTTCACTCCTGCTGCTCCGCCTGTCTTTACCTGCATGGTGCCAAAGCTGGCTAAATGTGAGAACAGATATTTCCTGTGCCCGACAAGATATGGGACGTACCTGCTCTTGAGTTTCAGCACCCATGTGGTACTGGTGTACAGAGATGACTAACGATATGTGACGGAACAAGCTCTCGCAGATGCTAAGGAATAGGGGTAGGAGAGAGGTCTGATAGTGGAGGTAGAAGAAAGGAAATGATGGAGTGAGAAGAAAGAGGATGACAGATACTGTGGGGAGAGGGAGAAGCAAGGGCATATGCAGGGAAACTTGGAGATGGAGAGGCAAAGAGATTGGTGCTGGTGCAAGGAGAGAAGGAAAGGTGGGATAATGAATCATGAAAAAAGGACGATTGGTGGATTCTAGAGAAGGGAAGAAGGAGATATGACGGAAGAGGCAGGAGATGGGTGGAGCATGGCAATGGATGCTGCGGAAATGGGAGAAAGAGGCATAAGACTGAAGAAGATATAAAACAAAGCAAATGGGCAGGTCTTTTTTTAACTAGGTAAGAGTGATAATAGAGAAGGTAAAAGAGGCATGGGAATCTGAATATAAGAAAGGAACTGGAGGTGGAGAGGAGATGATTGATAGTGAAGGATCTGGGATTAGTTAGGGGATGAGAGGCAGAGGAAGGAAGATGAAACTGGGGAGGTGTCCCAGAAGATGATAGAAAGGGGAAATACTGGATGGACTAGGAGAGGAGAGAGAAAGGAGAGGTGCTCGATAGCGGGTAACATAGTAACATAGTATATGATGGCAGATAAAGACCATCATGGTCCATCTAGTCTGCCCAGCAAGGTGGCAAGAGTAGGTGCACCTGCCGCTCCATTGAGGTCACCCCTCCCCATGCCTCTGTTTAGGGGTGAACCCACTGCTCCTTGCAGGTCACCCCTATTTGTTGAGATGGCAGAGACAGAAGGTTATTTTGATTTTATCCTTTTGCTGTAATGAGAGAGACTATAAGTGCTAGATGGATGGTGAGAGAGGGAAATAGCTGGACAGGAAGATTTGGGGCATGCTAATACCATGTGGAAGAGGCCATGGGGGGTGATTGGCAAGGAGATGAGTGAGAAGAGGATGCAAACAGAGCTAGGAGGGTGGTAGAAGAGGGCATTTGGAAACTGGATGGGGATAAGAGACGGAAGAAAGGGACTGAAGAGATGAAGGGGATGACTGGCATGGAAGGAAATGGCGTTAAGGGGATGAGAGGCAGAGAAAAGTAGATGAGGGTGGGGAAGAGTTAGTAGGCATAGAAAATGTAAATTGGGAGTTCATGAAAGACAGAATGGAAGCTGGGGAAGGAATGAGAGATTGGGGGGGGAGGACTAGGGAGAGGGTAAAAGTGGAGAGACGGGCTAGAAAGGAGGTGAGAGTGGAAAAGCTGGTTTGTAGGTGAAAGGTAAAAAGTAGAAGACAAGAACAAGGGTGAAAATTGATGACCTTTGAGGATAGGGAGGAGGAGAGAAGAGAAATGGTAAATGGAGAATAGACCCTAGAAAGATTTAGATGACAAAAGAAAATAGAAAAGAGAGCTGGGACTAATGTGATTGGAAAAATAAAATGCCTGGTAGGTAAATCACCACACTAAGGATAGTGCAGCTTATTATTTTCGAATTTTGTGCTAACCATACTCCTAATGCAGTTAGGGTTTTTAATGTTAGGAGAAAACCATATTCTATTTTAGATTTATTAATTGGAATGAATCAACTTTGGGGAAATGTGCATCTCTCATGTCTGTATTTTGCTCAGTACAAGAGAAAATGTTTGTTCTTTAGTGCCGCCCAACATGCAGAGTCTGGCTCCGTGGAGTTTCTAGTTCAGTTTTTGAATGCACATTTCTGTTTCTAATTTGTGGCCCCTTCTGTATTTGGTGGGAGTCTCTGAGCGATTCTGCTAGCATGTAATTTCTGTGTAGAGATCTATAGCAAAACTACTCGTTCTGTAGGAGATGTTTTGCTGGTCTAGGTCCTGATGTAAATGGTTAGTAGTGCTGCCTTTTCATATGTAGGGTTGGTGCTCTTTGAGTCCTGGCGGTGCTTGCTTTTTTTGCATGATTTTGTGTTACTTCACAATGTTCCTGCCAGTTGGCACTGGAAGGAAGTTGTTTTTCTCCAAGACAAACCAATAAGAAGAAGGTTTCACGACAGCCTCGCTGTTTCTGTGATGTGGTAGTGTGGAATGTCATTGAGCAGGAGGGAAATTTAGATCTCTAGTTTTGAACACTATAGGGGCCTTTTACTAAAGGGCACTAAGGTGTTGCACCTAACGTTCATATATGAGTACCAAAACTATGGCATGTTAGGTACAACACCACCATGTTATCTATCGGGGGTGTGGAAAGCGTTTCGCATGTGCTGCATTAGCGTGGATGCTTGTAACTCCACGTATGGAGGTGGCATTAGGTGAACATATGGTAATGTAGTTAGGGCATGGTGTGAACCCAGCGCTAACTGTGCTGAGCTCACCACACCCACTCTCTTCCCCTACACCCCTCACTCATGACCCTAGCAGGGTTGCACAGTTAGTGTGCGAACCAGCCCATGTTATCATGGCCCCGCACTAGGCAACAACATGTGTCCCAGCACGTCTTGAGCACAGGTGCCAGAATACGTGCCGCCAGCTAGTGTCCTTTAGTAAAAGACCCCTTAAGGTTCAAGGGTATTCATTTTTATTTTTAAAAAGGGATAAAAAGAGATGGAGGGGGGGGGGAAGGGTGAAGGATGTGATGTGTCCAGGTAAGAAATTATTTCTCCTCTTCTTTATGTAAACAAAAACCAGTGTTTCCTACCTTCTAAAACATGGCTATATGGAAATGTACTAGAAGATAGTTAATGATTCACGTAGCATTGGTTCAGTAAGTCTACAAAACAAGTTTGCTTATGCTTATTGAAAGACCATTTCATTTTGTGAATCATTTTCAGTGCTAAAATCTTTCTGCATTAGCTGCCAGAACTTGTTTCTGATAAGATGTATAATTGGGTTTTTCCCCTCTTGTTTTTTTTTTTTTTTTCTGTAGGTGACGCTTGGATTACTGCTGCAGTTTCTCAGTGGGTAAATGAACTCCTGACGCATGATACCTGTGTGAAAGCGAGGGCAACTCTGCGGTGAACATGTGACCTAAACAGCATGGAATGCAGCTCCCTGTTGTGAGCCTCTTGACCAGAGCTGCATGCAGGACCACCTAATCAAAAAAAAACAGCCCTCAAACATTTCTGTCAGTCACTCTTACTAAGGGTCTGTTTTGTGCAGACAGATTCAGACCCATTTGGGGTATACACTCCCTGCTTACAGAATCACAAGACTGATTGATTATTTTCTATTGGTGGTTCGATTTGGTTTGGCTTACAAAGATGATTGACCTCAGCTTTCTGACTGAGGAGGAGCAGGAAGCCATCATGAAGGTGCTCAGTAGGGATGCAGAGCTAAAGAGAGCTGAAGACGAGCGGGTCAGGTAAGAAGTTGATAGAATTCTCTTACGCACAAGCTCTGAAACTTTGCCCAATCATGAAGGTTTTGGCATCATTCGATGCATGTAGGATAAACTGGAATCATTTGCCCCAGTGAGTGAAGAATGAGGCTTCCATTGCTGGGACTTTGATTCAAGTCCCGGCTATAATAAGTTAACTTTAGTTTTGGGGTTGCCGTTTAGTCCCCAGTGAACGAATCGCTAGCTTACACACTGATAACTTTATTTACAGGACAGGAGAGAAGTGGTTGGTGTAATAAGACGTGTTAGAACAGTGTGCTAAGCTTCAGTGCAGAGCATTTTAGTGCATGTGCTCTTGATGCAGTAAGCTAATCACATGCAAAGTGAAAACGGAAACATTAAAAAAACAAAACCTTGGACTTTCTGACTCTTGCACTTGATCCACACACTAGAAAAATTCCCTTGTGACCCAGTGGGCCCCAGACCTCCACCCCCCCCCCCCAACTGCCAACTGCTATTCTAGGTACCACCTGCCCTCTGGGCTATCTTGTTCAGGGAGACTTTGGCCTGGGCACTCAGAAAAGGGAGGCCTTCAATCAGAGAGACGTCCTCGCTGCTGGACCACCATGGATCAATGGTGCGTACCCTGTCTGGGGAGGAACCCAGCAGCATCTTTCTTTTCCTGCCACCATCTTGGAAAATGGTGATGCCTGACCCATAACAGAGCATTGGGATGCACCACTAGCGGTCAGTCTGTCAAATAAGAGATTATCTTCCTTACAAGGAGTCATTGCCTTATTTTGGCAGATTTGTCCCCCTAGTAGTGCATCCTGATGCACAGCTAGGGGTCAGGTGCTGTCATTTTCCATGATGATAATGGGAGGGGAAGGATGCTGCTGGACGCCTCCCTGGAGCAAGTAAATAATAATGATCTCGGGAGTCCAGTATAATGGAGGTTTTCTGGTGAAGGGCTTCCCAATGCCGAGTGCCCTGGACTAGATAGTCTCAGTGGTGGACTGGTCATCATGCCCACTTGGGTCACAACCCCTCTGAAGTGAAGGGTTGCACTTCTCCTCGGGTGACTCTGCTGCTTCTGCATAAGATCTTCTCTTTTTACTTCAGTTTAAAGCTCAAGTAAAAACCGCTCCAAAAATTAGCACTTTTTTACATGAGCAGCAATTACCAATTTGCATGCTGGTCCTGCTACCTTTTAACTCTGTGGTTTTACTATGGATTTTTCCACATTAAAAACCCTAGTTGCTGTAGAAGTAAGGTTAGCATGAAAAATCATAAGTAATAAGCTGCACTATCCTTAGTGTGGTGGTTTAAATCAGCCCCTGATCTAGTAGCAAGGATGAGTTAGTGACTCTTGTTCCCCAAAGAAGGTGCTTGTCTCGACATCGGTGTCTGTTTTGGTGGGCGCCTATAAACAGCAAAGTTCTTCAGCCCTGGAATTCAAGGATGTCTTGTCTTACAGTTTTGCAGCTCCTTTAACTCTCAAAAGAACAATTATTCACTGAAACAAACACAATACTGTACAGACCCCTCATAAAGATACAGCTCAAATGAAGGAATGTCTTTGTGGAAAACATGTTTTCTATGACTTAATATATTTAAACATAATTTTACATTGACGAGCAAGGCAGATATGATATGGGGAAGGCGACATATAAGATGTTTATAGCTAAGAATGAGAATATTTCTCACAGTGGACAAAGATCTGCCTATTTTGACATACATAGGGCCGGATTTAAGGTGTTGATGCCTATAGGCAAGACTAGAGATCAAGGGGTGGGGAGCTAAAAAGCCAGAAGAGGCGTAGAGGAATTTGGCATTCCAGGCAATTGCCTCCGTTGCATATACCTAAATCCAGGCCTGGATATATACCATGCTGCTTGTCCTAAACGCGTTCACCTTAGCTGATGGCCATCCATGGGGGCCTTGCAATTTATATGTATTAGGTACTATAAGTACACCTAGAGCAAGTAAATCCAGGACACTGTGACATAACGTAAATAATTTTTGAGATTTCTATAGCACTTTATATTATTAGTAGTAGCAGTTTGAGTTGAAATTTAACAGCAAATAGCTGGATAACAGCAGCAGTTATCTGTGAATTTTCAGCAGCGCTCTATGGCTAGTGCAGCTGCCTCAGCAATATCTCATTAGCACCGGCGCAGTGCGAGAACAGAGCGCTGCGTTATCTAGAGAGTAGCAAGATTCATTCCACTCTCTGTACAACTATCTGGATAAACTTCAGGCAGGAAGAAAAGCTGCCGTAAATCTCTCTGGATAGTGGACCCAATATTGCTGCTCTGTGGATAGCTTCAGTGCTGAATGGTTTACAAATTTTATTCTGCACAGCTCACGATCTGGTTAGCGATGCTGAATATCCATGTTTTGTTTAAACACCAAACTGCGGAGTTTAAATATCAACCTGGTTATTTCTGTAGCATTGTTGTTAAGTGCTGTTGACTCCTGGTGACCTGTGGATAGTTGTCAATGTTGTCACTATCCTCTGGATTTCCTTGGCAAAGGTGTAGCCAGAAGTAGATTGCCAGATCTTTGATCTGTGCAGTCTGCCGATAGCACCTAGTATCCCAAGGTGATCTCCCATTCAAGAATTAACCAGGCCCGACCCTGTTTAGCTTCTGAGATCAGATGAAATCAGACACGCTCAGGGTGTCATGGCCATAACATGTAGCACTTTACAGATACATATAATAAGTAATCCCTGCCTCTCGAAACTTACAAGTTAATAAGACAGACAGACAGGAAACGTGCTGTGGGGCCAATTGCAAGGAGTGAGATCTGTTGAGAATCCTTCTAGTAGAGCAGCCTGTGGGCAAGGAATGGAGGCCACATGTAGGATGCAAAGGCTTATTTATTTATTACAATCTTTTATATACCGCGCTATTTGATATCAGCGCGGTTCACATACAACAACATCAACAGAATAGCAGGCTATTCCGTGTTTACAGCAAACAGGTATACAGTCAAACCTCGGTTTTCATTTGCCCCGGTTTTCATACGCTTCGGTTTTCAACGTCTTTTTTGACTGAGATTTTGTCCCGGTTTTCATACATTGCTTCGGTTTTCAACGTCTTTTGACTGAGATTTTGTCCCGGTTCTCGTACATCGCCTCGGTTTTCGTAAAGTACAGTACTGTAAATACATACACCCTCGCGCTGCACACCATTCTGTATACACTGCCAGAACGCCTGCCCGGTCCCGGCAGCACTGCCCCCCGGACTCACCGATCGCCAGCGTGATGAGAAGCAAAAGCCAGCTGAGCACGTAAATGAAACACATCCTCGAGCCTGGTCAGAGTCAGAGAGGCAAGGATTGCGCAGAGAGGAAGGCCCCGATCTCGTCCACCGCCTGCCCGTTCTCTGGAGCGCCCCCTCAGGCTCGGAGGTAGCAGGGAAGAAAAGCTGTCAACGTAAGCAGGAGATGTTGCATGAATGTGGGAGGCAGTTCTTTCTCTTGCATGGTACGTCTGAAGCTATATCATTAAGATTTTCTGCCATTGTGAAGCATTGAGCAGATAATGTAAAGGTATTTTAATGGGCTGAATCCAATGTGATTCCGAAGAGAGCTGGGCACAGCAGCTTGTCAGGGGTGGCTAAGGCCAGATGTTAACATACTGTACTGTACAGTACTGAACTTAGCTTGCTTTCAGTGATGTTAAATGTTCATTTATCCATTTCATTAGTCATTTATATTTATTTCTCATTGTTTTCTGTATGTAAAAATATAGTTATTCTCTATAAAATGTATTTTTGTGAATATTTTTGGGTGTCTGGAACGGATTAATTGGATTTACATTATTTCTTATGGGAAATATTGCTTCAGTTTTCATACATTTCGGTTTTAGTCAGACTTTTTGGAACGGATTAATCATGAAAACCGAGGTTTGACTGTATAAACTTGGGTAACATAAGGTTAACTTATTACAAACATGATTATATAAGGTTTTATAAAGAGGCGTTTTCAGGCTTGATTGAAAGAGGGGGCATGGGGCATGGGGTATGGATTCAGGGAGGCTATTCGGGCATTCAAAAACAGCCACATAGAAAAGGAGGATGTGACACACCATAAAACATCAGCCAATTTTGGTATGGCTCCCTTGTTGGTGTAATTGAATTAATTGAAGATGGGGGCATACCAACCACATGGACTTAGGCAACCTGTTATAAAATTTACTTTCACAGGATTTGATTTTATAACAGAATGCCAACGAGTGAAGTCCAAAAAAGCACCTACAGTATGTGTCTTTTGTAAAACTAGGCTCCCTGCCCCAATTGCACAAAAATGTCGATAAGCAAATTTCACCTACTCTGAAAAGGTGTAAATTTGTACATATCGTGTGTGTGTGTGTGTGTGTGTGTGTGTATGTGTATGTGTATTTTATAAACACATGTGTACGTCACAACTCTTCCCTTGCTTTGCCCATACTATGCCCTCAGAAATTCCTACGCACAGATTGCATGAAAGGCACATGCTTTCCGTGCTTATGTGGTGAAACCAGGTTATGAAAGCCCCTTTTCTGCATATAAAATAGGCTTTATGCACAGAGAAAGCTTTATACATTTATGCCTATGGGGGTAATTTTATAATGGGGTACATACTTTAAAGTGCATACCAACATGGATGGCTTAGAACACACTTACTGGCGTAAAATAACACGCATGGCGCATACTTTGACGATAGGCGGGTGCATGGGCAGAATTTGAGCAGTGTGGGGGTGGAGTGCAAATGTGTGCATGTCAATTATAAAATACTATAGATTACACACCTTGAAAAATGGGGTAAATATCTGTGCAATAACTTAAGGCATGATCTTTGCTATTTAGGTGCCCACTTGTCTTTAAAAAATAAACTTAGCACAGGCACCTTAACAAGCGCTTAACTAGGCACCCTCTTATAAAATGATTCCCTAATGTTTTGTTTATGTTGCAGTTTAGTGCAATAGGGGGTCATTTTAAAAGGCTTAGACATGATTTGGACATCCATGATGTGCATTCAGATGCCCAAATCATGGGGATATCCCCAGAGCCATTTTACTCATGGCTTTTTAGGATGTCTCCACAGCAGGGATATCCAAGTAGGCAGGGGGGCATGGTGGAGGAATGTTTGGAGTGGTGTAATGGGCTCAGATGTCCCCATCCGATTTCAGAAATGTCGGGGATGTCTGTGTGACCACATCCGCCTTTAGATCTGCTCCAGGCATGACTAGGCGACAGAAGAGTGCTTGTTTTGGCCATAAAAACATCTGGAATACTGGTGTAAATTTCACCCAAGCAGCTCCCACAGTGTTGGGGAGGGGCCCAGGTAGAAAGGGGGCCCACATATCGGCGGCAGCAGTTGCGCAGCAAGCTTACTTTATTATGTTTGCCACTTTGCTGTGCTCTTGTAAGTTTGCTATGGGCCTGTGATGGGATGTACGTCCTGTCACTGCCAGAGTCCCGGGGGACCCCGATCAGTCCCTGCTCTGGGGTTGTGGGCCCATCTAGGAAGGGGCCCCTAGAGTAGTGGACAAAGACACCCAGGGGCTGAGGAAAGGCCTGAGCCCCTGCTTCCCTTCTGGCCAGGAGACATAGGGCCCAGCTCCCTGATAACACATGGGATGAGAGGGAGGTGGAAAGGGAAGTGAGGGACTTGGCCCAGACCCCCATGGAGTTAGTCCCCCCTTAGGGAGGATCGAGGGGACCCCTGGTGGGAGGAGGAGATGGAGCTGGAAAATGAGCTATAGCTAGTCCCTGTAGCAACATCCCTGGACATTCAGCTAGTGGATAACCCGCCAGGCTTGAGGTGGTGGTAGCCACAGACAGCTGCGTGGGAGGTGGTGGGGCATTCAGGTAATTAGAGCACACCCTGGCTGAATCTGAGACTTAAAGGAGGGGGAATTTATTGAGCTGTTTATTATGTATGTGGGTCTGAACTGAGGGATGTTGGGAAGACATCATTTGCATATTTGTGATAATTTGCATATCATTCATTTTTGTGCTGCTACAAAAGACCCTGGTGAAGGCTACTTTGGGCTGGGGGGGGGGGGGGAGGGAAGGAAATTGCCCAGAAGGGGGGGGGCAGCCCCCAGCCTCGAGGGGATAGTACCAAACATGGACTTTGGGACCGCTGGGTCTCTCACCCTAACGTATAGGGGAGCCCCAGAGATAGACCTCCTGCTAGGGGCAGTCATAAAGGGTGGTTCCTGGATTCTTCTTTGAGAGCAGACTCAGCTAGGAGGACTACTGGAGGGACCTGAAAGGACTACCAGACGCCTGCTGGACCTGGAGACAGACGAGACCGGACCAGGACCCAAGACGGAGCAGCAGGGGCATTCTATCATCCCCAGTATTCTCCACAATCACAATGATAGCAGAGTATGATTTGAACCCTGGTTTCCCTGGTGCTAGCCACTGCTTTAACCATTAGGCTATTCTTAGATGACCCCAGTCTTGAATACTGTTCCAGGGGTGCCTGATTTTTTTTTTGGGGGGGGGGGGAAGGGGGATGTTTTAGACTGCACTTAGATATCATTTGTAAAATGTGCCTTTAGATATTTATTTCGGGGGTTGTTTGATAACACTGCATACTGAGGCCATTGCCATGCAATGGCAACCCCCCCCCCCCCCCCGTGAATGTTTGCTAACAGCATTAGCACCATACTGTTAGTTGTTAATAGCAGCTACTTATTTGAATGAAATCTCTCTTGAAACCCCACAGTATTTTTTTTCTTTGAAGTTATCGAGCGAGGGAAAGTGCAATAAGGCAAGAAGTTAAACGTTTAAATTCTTTGTCTAGGTTTATAAAGAGAATACTGCATTAACACTTGGACATTTAGCATCCCTGGGGTCAAGAGCTTGATTTTTCCAAATACATTAGAGCAGTCACTACCCTCTTAGTACAATAGTATTTCTACTGAGTCTCCAACCAGTCGTACAAACAAGGGAAGGCTCTGAATAAGCAGAGGGACTGTAGGACCACAGAACCCAAATCTGTTTTCCAACTGGAGATCTTGGGGTTTGAATTTGCAATCTTGCCATGTCAAATCAGGAGCGCTACAAGTGAGCAGTAAGAATCACTTGCAAAAATGTCGACCGTCTGAATTTTCACTTTGTTTTATGTTTCCAAATAATTCTTTGATTCTGGGGATTTAACTCATCATCCTTCTGACTTTAAGGGAGGAGCACTATTTTTTCAGCTAGGGGGTATTTGTGCTTTTACAGAGCCTAGGAGTTTTGGCATCATCCGTGAGAGATGATCAGTAAAAATCTGTATTAAATCGTATGAATCAAAATAAATTGAAGACTTTGAGGGCAAGCCTGGCAGTGTAATCTACTTTATAATTTCTGAACAAAAGGTCTAGCTGGCTTTGAAGCAAGAGATTTAAAATTCTACTCTGGTGTGCCAGCAGTAAAGATTGAAGTTCTTATCAGTATATTACTTCAAGACTACACCAAAGTAAGCTCTTGGCAAACGGCATGACTGCAGTTGCTTGCCCTAACGATGTATTTTTCCTTCCATTGCCTGCCCTCTCTTTGCACGGAAAGTAGGCAAAAATTAGTACAGTGCACTAGCATAAACTCCTATGGGCAAACTAAATTGGATTTGGTACTTGAGATGTCTCAGAAAAGCCATGATAGATGTGTCCATGGAATTCAAGCTATTGTGCAGTCTCTTGTCTACTAGGACTGGGGAATATTGGACTAATTTTTGCAATAATGTACTTTGGCCTAGGGATAAGAAGCAAGCATAATTGACATTAAAGTTAATTTTAGAGATTCATTGTTCCAATCCTCACCTATCAAGGCAATATTTGTAGCCCAATTGGTTACTGTGTCTACATGATAGATGATAGTAGTCGAACCATATGTATCAACTCATCCACTTTTTCCATGGAAGGGTAAGCAGATATCACTGCCCTACTGCTGCTGCTGCAGTCGAAATGGACACTACCATCTTAATAATGGAGACTATAAATATATCTGAACAAATAATAACTTTGCCTTTCTCTTAACAACAACATTTTAAGGAACTTGGGCCACACTAACTGTGCTGGCCCTGCGCTGTAACCGCTGGCCACAGTACACCGTTAACACATGCTGTAACCCATGCTAACTGCATAATTCAATTTCTTAAAAGAGCCCTTTGATGTTAAGAGCCACCTCCTTTCACTATCCAAGAAGGAGGGCCAGCAGCCAAAATGGGCATGTGTCTGGCTTCTTCTCCAGCCCTATTCAAGTTCAAGCTGAAGACCCACCTCTTTGAGGCTGCTTTTGGATGCTGATGCTCTTCATTCTCTTGGCCACTGCTTATGTGTATCCTGACGTACTCTAGTCCCTAGTTTTGTGATGTTTTTTGTCTTGATTAAATTCTAAGCTTTGACGTGCAGGGACCGTCTTACATCCATATAGACAGCGCTGCATACTCCTTGTAGAGCTATACAAATGATTAGTATTAGTCGAGGGGAAGGCCTGGGGTTTCTAGTCCCACAGGTGCTCCTTGTGGTCTTGGGCAAGCCACTTAACCCTCCATAGCCCATGTTCCCTGTAAAATAGTTATCTCCAAGTTATAATGCCCTGTTCAATGTCATTTCAGTTTGTTCAATGTAAACCGCACTGATGCAGAATAGCGCGGTATATAAGAGAATGTAAATAAATAAAATAAAAATAAATAAGGCGACAGCAACAGTTTAAAACAAACAAACCTGCTGCTAAACACCTTTTCCAATAGGAATCTGCAATAAAATTGAATACCAACTTTATTCCAGTATTTTTCTATGAAAAAAACATCAGTAAATCTGGTCTTCATAATCTGGTCAGATGCCATATTTCTGCCTGGACCTTTAGACTGACCGAATTCAGCTAAAAGGTTATTGCTGGTCGGATATGACAGAGGGAAACTCTTCCCCCATACGTAGGCGGTTCTTGTTTGTTTTTATTTCACCAGTTTAAGAGGAATTTCAAATAATGTAAATATGCAGCATTTTCCCCAAAGCTCAGTTGTCTGTCACAATTGCACTATCTGTGTGTTAAATTCAGAAGTGTACAGATAAGCATACAATCTTGTTTTAAAGAAGGGTGGTGTTTTCCATAACTCTTTATCATGCAAGGTTTTGTGCTGCAGTTAAAGGTTGCAACAAGCCTGAGACTCAAATGGTGTGTCACGAGTAGATTTCTCATGGAGAAGTTCTGTGAAGGGTGAGAAACGTCCAGGGCCCCACTATAAATGTGGAGTCCATCTTTTCTAAGAGGCGGAAGGTTTCATTTAAACCTCAATTTGATTTACATGATAAATATTTGGGAGGGAGAAATGGTGCCAGGTCTTGTGATACATTTAACTGCCCTTCCGAATTAACAAGTAAAGATACATCAAAGTGCTGATAAAACTCGGCAATTCTCTCCCGGGAAGCAGCCCACCTAAATAAGCTGGCTGTAATAATATTAGCCTAGCAGTGCGCGGCAGCTCCACTGTGCTGAACTCTGCTGATCTGTTTGTGTTGTTTCCCCCCCCCCCCCAAATTCTTTTTTAATCTTCAAGAGTAAAGGGTAAATGACGCAACGGCTAATTATTTTTTTTCCATTTTATAGTATTTTTTTTATTATGTATATATTGGATGGGGGAGGAGAGGAGCTTTTTATTGTGTCCGAATCACTTTCAGGGTTATGGTATCTTCTTTCCAAGTCACCTAGAAGGCAACCTTCAGCTATGTTTGGATAGCCTTGAAGTCTTTGGGTACTCTTACTTGCTGACTTTAACAATCATCTAGGGATAAAGTGAAAATTTGCCTCTCCTTTTTCTGTAGATACATTTTTTCCTCAAAAAAGCTGTGTGTGTGGTTGTCTCCCCTGCCCTGGCCTGTCTCTGGCCCTGTCTGCTTACAGTTGTCTCGCAGGTCATACCCACATGTACCAAGGGATAAGGGTGGTCCATGTCCAGACAGCCAGTTTATCTGAGTTAACGGTTTTTGAAACTTGCCCATATTACATTGGATTGCTGTAGTGCCAAATGTTGTCCTTCTTTTCGTGATCCATGCCCCACCCACCCGCTGACAGAGAAGAAAGATGAACAGTGCATTCCCTAAGCATTGCACAAGGCACATTTTATTTATTATTTATTTCTAAGTTTCTTCTATACCTCTCCTTCCAAAGATCAGGGGCGGTTTACAAAGAACAGATCAGTTTACATAGAACGGTGGTATAACTTTTTACATAGTAAGCATTAGCTGGCTGGACGGAGTGGAGTGGATGTGTGTGTTTCTGTGTGTATGCTTTGCACAGGTAGTGAATAAGTGGGTTTGTAGTATGTGAATGGCTGGCAGAGGGTGGGCGAGTATGGAGTGGAAAGAATCGTGTCATTCCTTCCCTCCCCTTTTGTCTCCTCCTATCCTCCATTCCCTTCTTGTCTTCCTTCTCTACCCACCTTGCGAGGCTGCAGACCTGCTCTTTCTCTTCTGCTACTGTGGGTCTGCTGCTCTTCATGTTTGAGTGGCGTTTGGGATGCCACCACCCCGGGTCTAGCTTTCCTTTTGCCAATAGGGGCTAGGAGGACTTTGCTGGCACCGGGTTCTTTCTTGGCTGTGACCAGAGACTCTCTCTTCCCTCTTCAGCAGCTGAAGTTTGTTTCAGACGTGCATGTTGCTTTGTCTTTAACTTTCTGTGCCAAGACTGATGGACTCTCTGGACAGCAGATGCGCTTTCTTGTGTGAAACATGCCTAAAAAAGGTGGTGATGGTGGTGGTGGTGAGAGGTGGTGCAAGGGAAGCATTATGATTTTGTTTGGTTTAACTTCCAGTCGGATTACACAGGTACACTACCAAAAAACTGCCTCCAGTTTTGCAACTGATTCCTATAGATTTTGGGGTGCTGAATCCAGGAAAAATAGCCAAAATGTTCCATCACGTCACGTTTTCTTGCAAAATTAGATTTCTTACCCATATAAGGAATGTTCACATAATTTCTTTTAGGGCCGACTGCAGTTTATTTTTTTCTTGGCCCAAAATAGAGGTTGTAATGGTTAACTAACTAAAACACTCCCTCATGATATTTTAGAGTGTTTTGTATTCATTTATACATTAACAGCACAATTGGAGGCGGGGGGCTAAATCCAGTACTCGCGCTGGCGCATGTTCTTTCCTGTTCGCCTCGCCTCGTTCGCTCGCTCAAACACGGTGGTTGCGACATGAACGTTCCTGTCAAATTTCAGTTTCTTGCAAGTTCATTATTACCTTTTGTTGCTCAGTCGTAATCCAGCTTTATTCCGAAGTGGTTCACTACAGTTGTAGTTTTTGCAGTGCTGTGTATTTTGTGATGGCTCACAGAGCCAGAGGTTGCGTCAACTCTCCGGACAGTTTTTGTTTTATTTGTGGGGAATATACCGTGAAAAAGCGGCAGAGGAACATTTCTGCATTTATTAAAAAAGTATATTTCGCCTATTTTGGTTTTGAAGTTAGGCGATCAAGACAAACCGTGGGCTCCTCACAAAGTGTGCAAGACATGTGAGGAAGATCTACCGCTTATGGATGAAAGGTAAAAAACAAGCATTTCGTTTTCGGAATACCTATGATGTGGCGTGAACAAAGAGACCACAGCAGTGACTGCTATTTTTGCTCTTGCCTTGTGAAGGGATACAACTTAAAAAATAAGAAGGTAATAAGTTACCCCAACCTTCCCTCAGCAATTAGGCCTATGCCTCATAGCCAACGAAGTTACCTGTGCCTGAACCACCAAAATCTTTGGATCAGATTTGTGTGGACAGTTCGGATCATGATGAGACTCATCAGATGGCTTTTCCCGATGAGTCCAGTACTTCCGAGTTTGAAACTGAACCAGATCCGAAACCTGAACTTTTATCTCAATCTTAATTTAATTATTTAGTAAGTGATTTATGACTACCAAAAGATGCTGCCCAACTGATAGGTTCTAGGCTTAAACAGAAAAATCTATTGTCACCAGGAACAACTTTTTATTGGTACCGCAACCGCGAGACACAATTTTGAAGTATTTCAGCAAAGAGGAAGATTGGTATTTTGCAACGATATATACGGAGTGATGGAAAATTTTAAACTCAAGTATGATCCTGCTGAATTTGCGGCTGTTCATTGATTCATCAAAAGACAGCATAAAAGGTGGTGTTCTTCATAATGGCAACACATTCGCTGTCAGTTCCTATTGCTCACTCTGTTATTCTCCAAGAAAAATACGAGAATTTGGCCCTGATTCTTCAGAAGATTCGTTATGATGAGCATAAGTGGATGATTTGTGGAGACTTTAAAATTCTATCCATGCTATTAGGGCAGCAATCCGGTTTCACCAAATATCCCTGCTTCCTTTGCTTGTGGGATAGCCAGGCCCGCGACCTACACTGGGGGAAAAAAGACTGGCCAATTCGGGAGTATTTGAGACCCGGTGAGAAAAATGTTCTTCATGAGAGCTTGGTACCTCGTGATAAAATTCTATTACCACCTCTCCACATTAAGTTGGGTCTCATTAAGCAATTCATCAAGTCCCTTCCAAAAGATGGTGAGTGCTTTCGGTACCTTTGCTCAAAGTTCCCCCCTACTTTCTGAAGCAAAGCTAAAGGAAGGAGTGTTTGTTGGCCCTGATATAAGGAAACTCATTTCAGATGGAGCATTCGCTGAAACGATGTCTGAGAAGGAAAATGAAGCCTGGGATTCCTTCAAGGATGTTGTTCTCAAATTCTTGGGGAACAGGCGGGATGAGAACTATAAGGATATTGTTGCCAGGATGCTCAATGCCTTCAAAGAACAAGGCTGTAACATGAGCCTGAAAGTCCATTTCTTGCACTCCCATGTGAACTACTTTCCCGAAAAATTGGGGCGTACAGTGAAGAACAAGGTGAAGGGTTTCACCAGGACATCAAGAACGCAGAGAGAAGGTACCAAGGGAAGATGGAACACCACTATGATGGCTGATTTCTGCTGGTTGCTGCTGCGGGAAAACCCCAGATGAAAAATGCGCCAAGCAGCGCACCAAGAGAAGCATTCGGGGGAAGAAGAAACGGGCCCACCAGGAGATTTGATTTACCCAAGAATGACTTTAAAATCTAAAGTGTGTTGACAAATATCATGTTTTTACTAACTTTGAAATAAAAATTTGCTAGTTATTACCACAGTGTCGGATCTCATTTATTAGAATTTTATTTTCACACCATCGGGTGTTTGTCTTCATGTATTGCAATGGTGCGGTTTTTGCGTTTTCTATTCTTACATACATACCTGTACAACATTTTTTGCACATTCTTTGCTTTGCTTTGTGTCTAACCTCGCTCTTATATGCTCAATGTTTGTGCACATGTATGTGGCTGTTTTTAAGTGCAGACAATTTTGCTACCATCACAGTGTGTTTTTGTTGACATTACTCTATTCTTATGTGCTGCCTTGTTACACTTTTCTTTATTCTTATTTGAATAACTACTAAACAATTAGTATAAAGAATTCATCCAAGAAACTTTTATCTTGATCGCACTCAATCTGAAACGTTCACCTCAAACTGCTAACCCAATGTAGCAAAAAATCTGTACGTGATGGAGCAAATTGGTTACCAGATTTGGATTCAGCGCACCAAAAAACGTAAAAATCAATCGAAACATTAGAGGCAGTTTAAAAAAAAAATTTGTTAGTGTACCTGTGTTATTTAAGAAAATGTTTTGCTAGCACAGGGTTTCAAGGGAGCCTGTTTAGCCTTTAGAACACTTCTCTGTAACACCTTTGGTTTACTTAAAACTCCTTTTTAAAGCTCGGACGTACTTCCTTGTTCCTTCTGTGAGACTTTTTTTCATTTCTCAGGTAACCAAAAGTGAAACAAAGGAAAATTTGTAAATAAAGCCAGATATGGAATCTTTTTCGTATGATGTAAAGAGTAGGAAAAGTGAAGAGAGAGAGTTAAAATAGCTCACCTACTATGAATGCAGAGTTGCCAAGTTATCCCGTTCCAGGAGTGAGGTTTTAAGCCAGTCCTGGATTTCTGACAATCTCATTCTGATGCATTATGGGATCTGCAGCACCGATTCCAATAGGTAAAGTCAGGGACTACAAATACCATACTGCATGACAATGCAAATTTAAAACCAGAACTGGCAAAAAAAAAATCCCACGACTGGAACTGGGTAGCTAGGCAACTCTGTGAATAACCACCTCTGGAATCAGTATTATGAAACCAGCTAGTGGCTTTATTAAAAGTGATATTGTTAGGCTTTGAGAGAGGGCTACTTTCAGTTTTCAAACCTATGTGTCACAATGGACAATTCAAGTGGTTTGAAGACCCTTGATGAGTTACTAGCATGCATTTTGATTTTGCGCAATGCTAGTGGCAGTAGTCAGTGCCTTGCCTTTTTTTTTCAAAAAGTGATCATGGCCCATCCCGTGACTGTCATCCTTGGCAGGAAATTGCAGTGGTTTCCTGTTCCTTTCTATAATCCCAGCGCCTGGATTTTCTCATTCAGGTACTAGCTAGACACAACCCTGCTTAGCTTCCAAGATTTGATAGGTTCAAACTTCTATTCTCCCCAATAATAATTTTAAAACATAAACTGCAGGTGGTTTGTGTGTGTTTTCTCAAAGCTTGTCACATGGCACCTAACAAATGCTTGGAGGGCAAGGTTTTTATCTTCAAGCTCCAAAGTGCTATATTGTTAGCCTGGTTACATGTCACATAGGGTGTGTATGTATATGAATGCCATTGAGTCAATGCTGAATCCTGGTGTCCCAGCCCCTTGTGTTCCAAATTAAATGTTTTTCCTGTCAAAGGTGTTTAACATAAATATTTTGGCAATGCAAATTGGCATGTTTTACATTTTTCCTTGAGTCATATGAAAGACAAAAGGAGTTGCTGAACCTTCTTTGCACACTTGCCTAGGGCTTCCTCACTTCTCTACTGGCATTTACGTTCCCTCTCCATGGGATACCCTGGTATGTCTTATCTCCAGTATGAGATATTCTTGAGTCTAGATACTAACACAGGAACAGACTACAGAGAAAATTGCACAGTATACCCCACAGAGAGAGACCGTAGGATACCACGTCCTATCGGCTGCAGCTCTGAGACAACGGGCTCGGTTCTTCCCTCTCTTTTAACTCTCCCTGTAATCTTCTCTGGAGGCCCTATATGACGCTTCAGGATTGTGCCATTGAGGCCACTCCTAAAAGGAAGGCCATAGAATATCTTTAACGGTCCAGAGGTCCCTTTACAGACAATATTAAAAGGGAAGACTAAATAAATTCATAACACCTGAAGCTAGGACTAGCTGTAGCTATGATTGGTAGGTGTTGCGCCCTATGAAGCTATAAGTATATATAAATTATTACTGGCTAGCTCACTTCTTACTGTTAAAATATGGAAAACACAATTTTGCAGAAAACACACAATTTACAAAAAATATTAATATGTTCTACATATTAATCAAAAGAATGGCCTGTGCTGCAGCATGAGCTGTCGGCGAAGGATGAGAAAATGGCTCTTTTTAAGGGTATTCTCGAGACAATTAGGCCCTCAAAACAACACCATTAGATCACTCAATGAGCAGAGTTCTCGCCCAAGAAATCAGTGACTCACTCTTCATAACTCCCTGAAACTAAACATGTCAGTAAGATTGTCTGTCTGCTAATTCAGACCCCACAACAAGCTGACTCATTACTGACTCATTCCTGAAACAATCACAATTAAATATAGGAGGGGAGGTGATACTGTAGCTGAGGTGAGTGCTTCCTGCTGCAAACAGAGCGCACCGTGGCAGTTATAGGATCCTTTGGTGCGTTGCAGGAGTAGAAGAGAAATGCAATGGCTAGCTTCTTTAATGCACAATGAGAGTGCCCCCATTAAAGCTCCCAGCACATAGCATGCCAGTGGATTCCTTTTTATCACAGCTGTGGGAGAGATGGCAAATGCCATTCTACTCTCGTGGTTGTTAAGAGGTCAGCTGGGGCTTTGGGCCTCCTTGGCTCCCTCTGCAGCCGGTAAGGTGTGGGGCCCCCAAGGTGCGGAGCCATGGGCGGGCAACATTCCTGCACAATGGACGTTCCGGCCCTGTGTATACAAGTGGGTGATGTCATCCAGGGTGGAATAGCTCTCCCAGAACTAAATTAAAGTTCTGAGCATTCAGTAGTCTCCTTGGCTCACTCAGCTGAATGGATTCGGAAACAAAGCTCTCTGTCATCACTGAAGAGGTTTATCATCACGTTCAGCGGGTTCCAATGTCTTTTCTTTTTTTCTTTTCTTAAAAAGAGAGAAATTGGTAAGTTTTATTTTTTGTTTTCTTTTGTTGTTTTCTTTCATTTTTTTTCTTTGGAAAATGTTGCCAATGAAGTGAGGATTCCAGAGATGATCTCAATGTGGAAGAAGTATTCAGAACTTCAACACCTATTCAAGATTCCTGATTTGCCTGGGGTCAGAACGAACATGTGGCGAGATGTCTCTGTGACCCACCTCTGCAGTCATTATGGGACAGAGAAGAGGCTCCTGCTGGCCCAGAAGAAGGAAAGAATATTGTATAGGGATAGCTGCCTGTGCACTCCAGTAAATTCTCTCTTGCAGGTATTGCCTCTACTTCCCTGCTCAGTGACTTAGTCCAGCTACAAAGAACAGCACCAGGATTCTCCAAGAGGTTGTGGACCTTCTTGGAAGCTTCCAGGCTAAAAACAGTCTTTTTCAATACACTTGCACAGACTTGATGTCAAAGCATCCTCAAAATTGCCATCTAAAGCACCAGAGAAGCCCAGGCCTGACGTGTGCTTTCGTGAGCATGTGTTCAATTCATTGGGTTCCTAAAAATGCAAAGTGCACATGTGCAATCGATTGTATGTACTGTTTAAGTTCTTGCACATATACAGTGCATTCTTTAAAAATGAAGGTCAAATGAACATGTTTAAAAATGCCCAAAAATTGGGGCAAATGTGTTTTAAATAAGCACAACTGATCTTTCTTCTGGTTGTGCACACCCCTAACAAAAACCTCAGAATAGGTGTTGCTCAGGGTGCTACCTCTACACGTAGACCCGCACAGCGGTCATTTGTGCTGTCCACATCATGGAAGTGGTTCCAGCCTTGAAAGGTTAGCACTAACGTCTCTTGCTCCACTAGTGCCGACATGTCAGCCTCTCGGTGCAGATACAACAGTGTTGCACAGAAACCGAAATCCAGGAATGGTTGCCCCAGCACATGAACCATTGCACACTGAGAACACAGAACCAGCATAGACATTCATACTTGCCCACTTCTGCACAGACATCTCCTGTGCAACACTTGACAGCTCAGCCTCCGCTGTTGTCCAGTCCAGTCCTTGATGAGTCTTCTCTATCTGTCTCGCTGCCCCTGCCACTTCTGGAAAAGATCTTTAACATATTTGTGAAGGTTTATTGTAAAGATCTACCAGCTGCTCAGCAGCAAGCATAACACCATCCCATTCTCTGGGTTTTACTCCTGCGTGGAAAGACTTGTGTTTACATCAAAATCCAATAGTTTCTCTGTTTACTTCAGATTCTGAACCACAAGAAGGCCAGTTTTTACCTCTCTCATTGGAACTTTCTCAAAGTGGCCTAGCTTTTACTTAGATTTAAAGACCATTACACTGGCATCATCATTAGAATAAGACTACTGTAAGGGAATTCCTTCCAATCGGTCTCTCCCCCACCCTGTGAAAGACCGATCTCCCTATGAAGATATCTTACCTGATGATCCTTTCCCTTTAGAGGAGAAAGTAAAACCTCATTCGGATGTATCTGGCTGCTTGGTAGGTAATTTTATAAGCCTTTTATGTGTAAAAAATCTTGTATTTGGAGGAAGTACACATGTATTTGTACAGTAGATTTATTCAGGGCAGGAGTTTGGATGGGGTACGGGGGGACACAATTTACACTTTATATGCATTTGCACGGATTTTATAAAATAAAAGTACATGCTCTTGAGCGTGTCTAATGTCCATGCCTTTAATCTAGACATGGTTTCTGCAGGATTTATGCTAATATTTTATAAAGACACAAAGGAGCCTATGGGCCTGATTCTGGGACATGGCCCCGATTCCCCCTTCAGCTCTTCAGCTTGAGCATCAGGATGGGGAGAGCCAGGAGGGGGCAGGATCGGGGCATTGTGGGGGCGGGCCACCCTGGCTGGACATACAGGACCGATTCAGGTCACAGCCCTATACATCCTGCCAGGCCCGTGGGGATGTGCTGCTTATTCCATCTCAAAGGTGGAATAAGCAGCACAAAACTGGTGATCAGGCCCAGAGATCCTCCGCCGGATGTGGGGGGGGGTCCCCTCCACCTGATTCAGGCCACCTGTGGGTCAGGTGGCGGGGAAAAGGGGGGCCAAGCCACGGGAGTCGGGGGCACCTGCGGGGAGGACGCCCCACAATGGCATGCCGGGCCGTCCTCTGGCCCAATTCTGGTTACTATGGGAATGTTTTGTTCCAGCTATCCAGAATTGGGTCCAAATGGGCCCATCTTGCTTGGGGCCGTCTGGACGGCCCATACATTCCCCTATCTGAATTGGGCTCCATGTGTCTTTATAAAGAGGTCAATAGACACCGTTTCCACATCCAAACCTAGGTGATCTGTTTTCAATTAGCCTCCTAAAGTCCATAGAGACACCAAAGGCCACTCTGACCATTCCAATTCATGGCTTCTTGCAGAAACAGCAACTTTGCATGTGGCAATCCCTACTAACAATTCAGTCTGTATCTAATAATATGGACTTAAAGTATAATGTTCCACCAGCATCTCATTTCAATAAAATCCAACTCTCATTCCTCAGTGGTAGTTGAATCGGCTATGAAGAAAGTGATAAATTGCAGATCATTTTCTAATGCACCATCTAGTAAAAATCCTAGGCTATTGAACCATTTAAATAAAGAATTATTTTATTGTGTACAGCTTTCTGCCTAAATTACAGCTGATCAATTTTACATGGTTCAATATATGTATACCATCTTCCAAAGTCTGCAAGGTTTCTTTTCCAAGCTGTCTCCCAAGTAGCTGCAATTCAAGCCAAGGCAGATGTGCAGTATGTGAACTCATCTTAGGCACTCAGCATATGACATATTTGATATGTCTTCCAGAATCTGTGTTTGCCATTGCCATCAGACATCTTTCATGCTACATGTGTCTGCATCTGTGAAGTCGTTCATATAAGGTTAGCCAGTGATTAACCCCCCCCCCCCATTTATAGAGAGAAAGTAAGAGACCATGGACACTATCAAGGACAATTGCTCTACCTTAAAAAGCCTCTCAGCTCTGCCACTACCATTTGTATCATCTTCGAGTTGAACAAGCATGGCCCATTATTGCTGAAGTGCTACTGTCATAGAGGTTTTGTTTCCTTGGCCAGGTAACCATAGCAAACCCAGTGCTTATCTTTGTCCTCTATCTCACTAATGAGGCTTAGCAATCTAAATAGGCCACACCTGCCCAAACAAAGCAGGTTTCTACTTTTTGACTGGAACACGCATCCTGCCATACCTGGGTACGGTTATTTCTTCAGCGGTAGAAAAAGATTCCAATACATTTTTAGATTCTCAGTATTGCCAAACAGATGACCATCTCAGATTTCAATCTCTACCACCAGACTGACCTTTGACCTGGTCCCAGCTACCTCCAGCATATACGTCTGTTTCAGAAAGAGGTCATGTTTCTTCTACAGTCATGCAATAGAACTTGTTCCAGATCATGAAAGGATTGGGACTTTTATTCCAAGTAACCTCCCAAGTCCCAAAGAGACAGAAAGGTTGCATCCTGTTTTGGACCTTGGGGACCTCCACCTGTTCCTATACAAGGAAAGTTCAGTATAAACACTTTTCCTCCATCTTCCCCTACTTGACAAAGGGAGACTGGCTGTGCTTGTTGGATCTCAGATGCCTGTATGCACACCCCAATTCATTCAAGTTGCATAAAATGCCTTTAGTGCCCTCTGACCATTATTGGCACAAATTCCTTCCTTTCAATCTCTGTCCCCCAGAGTTTTCACCAAATGCCTTATGGTGGCTGCACAACTGCACGGGCAGGGGCAGCCAGTATCCACACGTCTATGACTGACTTTTAGCAGTTTCCTTGGGATATCTGGCTCTCACCTTCATAGACAAGGACCTAAAGTTTATTATTAACTTTGAAAAGTCATAACTTCAACTTATAAACAAGATTTTGTTCATAGGATTTATTCTGGACACAAAGCAAAGGCAGATTACAAAAACTATTGTATCATATCCAGAAGGTGCAGTGCTTCAGGACTGTCAGGTAGGGCCAATGTGCAGATGTTGGATCATATGGCCACTGTAGTCCATGTTGAGCCCTATCCCTGTCTGAAAATGAGAAGACCACAATTGGAACTTAAATTCCAGTGGAATCAATCATTCCAAGCTCTCTTAACTGAAATTTGTCTATCAGTTTCACTTTGGACCAAGCTACAATGGTGAATGACAAAGCTCAACCTGATCAGAGGTGTCTCTCTTGCACCACTAGAATGTCACTCTGTCCTCAAAATGCTGGTTGGAGAGCCCACTTGGCTCTTACTGTGCTTCACATTAGTCATCTGAAGCTCTGAGCAATATTCTGTTCCCTCAAAGTGTTTGTACATCATAGAAACATAGGCCATGTGGTCTTTTTCTGCCGTCATGTTTCTATCTAGTCTGCTCTTCCATATCAACCACTACACAGTCCCCTTTTTTCCTGTGTTTGTCCCATGCTTTTTTTAAAATTCAAATACTGTCCTCATCTCTACCACTTCCACTGGGAGACTATTCCACGCGTCTACCACTCTTTTCGTAAACAAATATTTCTGCATATTACTCTTGAGTCTGTATCCCCTTTCACCTATGTCCCCTCGTAACAGCTTTTATGCCACGGAGGTATTTCAATGTCTCAATCATATTACCTCTATCCTGCTTTTCCTCTAAAGTAGACATATTAAGATCCTTATGTCTCTCCACATATGCTTTATAACGAAGACCACTAACCATTTTAGTAGCCACTCTCTGCACCGACTCCACCCTGTTTATATCTTTTTGAAGGTGCGGTCTCCAGAATTGCACACAATATTCCAAATGAGGTCGCACCAATGAGCAAGTGGGAATCAAACCCTTGTCCACTGCTTATTGTAACATTGCAGTAGGCTACACCTCCACATCATCATCAGGCTTGTTCATTTTTAATTCAAATGGACAATCAAGTTGCTATGTCTTATATTGACAAGCAAGGAGGAATTGCTTCCCTTCATTATAGAAACATAGAAACACAGGAAAAATGATGGCAGATAAAGACCATATAGCCTGGCTAATCTGCCCATCCATACCAAGTAGTAAGCTCTACACTCCTCCTTTCCCTTAGAGATCCTCTGTGCTTGTCCCATGCTTTCTTAAAATTGTATATAGTCCTCGTCTCTGAAACCTCCACTGGGAGGCTATTCCACACATCCACCACTCTTTCTGTAAAGAAATATATCCTCTCATTACTCGGGAGTCTCCCCTTTCACCTTCATCCTATACTACCTCATTCAACTGAAAGAAACTCTCCTCCTGGGTATTTATTCCATGGAGGTATTTAAACATTTCTATCTTATTGCCCTTATCTGTCTTTCTTCGAAAGTATACATATTTAGAACTTTTAAGTCTGTTCCCATATTGTTTATGATGAAGACCATTGACTATTTTAGTAATCACCCTCTGCACTGATTTCATCCAGTTTATATCCTTTTGAAGGTGCAGTCTCCAGACTTGCACATAGTACTCCTAAATGAGTTCTCACCAGAGACTTATACAGAGGTACTATCACTACCTTCTTCCTACTGGCCGTTCCTCTACTGTAAGACAAACAGATTTATATATAGCTTACAGATTACATCAAAGGGTGCGTTGGCCCCACCCATATCGTTTGCGTGACTTACTGGCAATGAATGGCCATTGAGACAGCAGGTTTCACATAAATATTGGATTTACTATAATAGAAAGATAGCACTCTCTCAATTTATTACTAAAACTACATACACGAGGTAGAAATAATTTGGAACAGTGCTGACAGCAAATGCTCATGTAAACAGCTAAATAGATGAATTCCTAAAGCAACTAATAGATCCTAAAACTATCCAATCACTTGGCCTGCCATGCACTTATAGAAATAAGACATAATTCTGCTCTAACGAATTCTAGCCCCCACAACCAGTCAAAAGGAAATGTAAAACTAGTGGCTTACAGATAGCTTTCAGTAAGAAGGGTGGAACCTGGCCAAGTTTCAGCTGGTCCAGGGCCAGCACCAACTCCAAAGGTAGATTTATTATGCAGGCTCAAGCTTCTTTGAGCTAGTGCATGCAGAGGTTTAGAATATCACAGGCAGGGGTCAGCAGAATATCCCAAGTACTAGCATGAAGCCTAGCATATCCCTCAGCAAGGGCAGACTAGCCGTAGAGAAAAATGCACAAGGGCACACCAAAACACAAAGGCAAGGCAAAACGTACAGTCTCTGTGCCAAACATTTTATTATTTGTATGAAGTTATCTTGGCACATGCCCAGTTCTAGGTTTGGTTAGACCTAGAACTCTACTGAATGGCCAGAAAAATCGAGAAGCAGCTTTCTGGAGGTGGTCACCTGAACAATAGGGTGAATGGGAACAGAAGCGAAGGGCATCTTGAAAAATTTTCAGAAGACTGTGTTTGTGAGAAACTAGCTAAACTTAAAGTAGACAAAGCAATGGGACTGGATGGGACACACCCTAGAATACTGAGGGAACTTGGGGATGTTCTAGCAGCTCCACTGACTGACCTTTTCAATTCCTCGTTGGAGTCTGGAGTGGTGCCAAAGAACTGTGGAGAGGCTCATGTGGTCCCTTTACACAAAAGTGGAAGTAAGGATGTGGTTGAAAACTACAGGCCAGTTAGTTTAACTTTGGTGGTGGGTAAATTATTGGAAATACTGCTGAAAGAGAAAATAGTGAGGTTTCTGGAGTCCAGCAGATTACAGGATCCGAGGCAGCATAGATTCACCAGAGGCAGATTTTGTCAGACAAATCTGATTGATTTCTTTGACTAGGTGACCAGGGAGATGGACCGAGGGAGAGCCCTAGATGTGGTGTATTTAGATTTCAGTAAAGCCTTTGACACTGTTCCTCACAGGCGACTTATAAACAAACTGAGCACCATAGGGATGGACCCTAAAGTTACTGCTTGGGTTGAAAATTGGTTGAGTGGGTGACAAAGGGTACAGATAAATGGAGCTCTTTCTGAGGAGAAGGAAGTTACCAGTGGTGTGCCCCCAGGGATCTGTCCTTGGTCCGATTCCTTTTAACATCTTTGTTAGTGATATAGCGGAAGGGCTGTTGGGTAAGGTTTGCCTCTTTGCGGATGATACCAAAATCTGCAATACACTAGACACCCAGGAAGGTGTAAATAACATGAGGAGGGATCTAGCTAAGCTTGAAGAATGGTCCAGTACAGAGCTTCTCAAATCCAGTCCTGGAGGTCCGCAAACCAGTCAGGTTTTTGGGATATCCCTAATGAATATGCATGAGATATATATGCATTGGAGAGATCCTGCCAACCTGACTATTTTGTGGCCCTCCAGGGCTGGATTTGGAGACCCCTGCCTTACACCTCTGTCATTTAAAATTGTGAGTGGGCAAGGTGCAGATGTCCAAGACATCAAAAAGGTTAGATTTTGTCACATTCCTCCGCGCTTCTCACCACCACCAAAATATTGTCTATTAGACAACTTTTTGGTGGTGGTGAGAATCGAGGAGGAATGTGACATATTCGGTCTACCCTTTTGATGTCTAGGACATCTGTACCTTGCCCATTCACAATCTTAAATGACAGAGGTGTAAGGCACGGGTCTCCAAATCCAGCCCTGGAGGGCCACAAACCAGTCAGGTTGGTAGGATATCTCTAATGTATATATATCTCATGCATATTCATTAGGGATATCCCGAAAACCTGACTGGTTTGCGGACCTCCAGGACTGGATTTGAGTAGCTCTGGTCTAGTATTTGGCAGCTGGGATTTAATGTTAAAAAATACAAGGTCATGCATTTGGGCTGCAGCAATCCAAGGAAGCAATACAGTTTAGGGGGTGAAATATTTTTGTCCACTAAAGAAGAGCAGGACCTCAGTGTGATTGTGTCTGATGATCTTAAAGTATCTAAATAGATAGAAAAGGCAACAGCAAAAGCTAGAAGAATGCTTGGGTGCATAAGGAGAGGAATGGCTAGCAGAAAAAAGGAGGTGATAGTGCCTCTGTATAAGTCTTTGGTGCAACCTCATTTGGAGTATTGTGTGCAATTCTGGAGATCGCACCTTTAAAAAGATATAAACAGGATGGAGTCAGTACAGAGGGTGGCTACTAAAATGGTTAGTGGTCTTCATTATAAAGCATATGAGGACAGACTTAAGGATCTTAATATGTACACCTTAGAGGAAAGGCGGAATAGAGGTGATATGATTGACATGTTTAAATACCTCCGTGGCATAAATGCACAGGGGGAGAACCTCTTTCGATTGAAAGCAAGTTCTGCTATGAGGAGACATGGGATGAGGGTGAAAGGGAATAAATAGATTCAGGAGTGATATGCGGGAATATTTCTTTATGGGAAAGAGGGGTGGATCTGTGGAATAGTCTCCCAGTTGAGGTGGTAGAAATGAGGACAGTATCTGAATTCAAAAAAGCATGGGACAAACACAGAGGATCTCTAAAGGAAAAAAGGAGAGTGTTGTAGTTGTTGATACGGAAGGACAGACTTGATAGGACATGTTTCTTTTCTGTCATCATTTTTCTATGTTTCTATGGTGAGAGATGAAATGCAGGAGCAGATGATATATGTCCCAAAATACCATTATATATTCAAGGCCACACAAAACTAATTACCAGTTCACTAAACAGACCAAGAGAATTATTTGACATCATCAAGCAACTTACAAAATCCTCTCTCAATATATCCTCTGATATCACCATAAACCATCAAACACTGGCCCGACACTACAAGCAACTACATCCTCAGCCCAACACCATGCCCTCCTCTCCCCCTCCCCAACCAAACCCACCCACTTTGCATCCTCTGGTCAACTCTTGCCTCCATCAGCGAGGATAACATTTTAACCATTTTGGAGTGGAGGAGTGGCCTAGTGGTTGGGGCAAGGTACTTCAGGCCGGAAGGTCGGGGGTTCAAATCCCACTAGAGGATGACAACCTTGGGCCGGAAGGACTGGGGTTTCTAGTCCCACAGGTGCTCCTTGTGGTCTTGGGCAAGCCACTTAACCCTCCATAGCCCATGTTCCCTGTAAAATAGTTATCTCCAAGTTATAATGCCCTGTTCAATGTAATTTCAGTTTGTTCAATGTAAACCGCACTGATGCAGAATAGCGCGGTATATAAGAGAATGTAAGTAAGTAAATAAATAAATAAACCAACCATAATCGTGGCACTCAACACCAAAATATCCCTCCTTGACCCATGCCCGCTCACCTTTATCAGATCCACCAAACAAGAACTCAGCCTCATTATCACAAAACTCACCCAATACTACAACAAGGATGCATGCCAGCATGCCTGAATCTGTCCTTCATCCACTCTACCCTCAAAACACCCATCCTCGACCCAATGGACCCAGCATACTACAGGCCAATTGCCAGTCTCCCACTCATAACGAAAGTCATTGAGAAAGCAGTCCAGCAGCTGCTTCAGGAACATATTGATAAAAATAACCTCCTCGACCCCCAGTAGCACGGCTTTTGCTCACACCATGCTCATGAACACGCTGATAAAGGGAACCCAGAACATGACACAGGGATACGTCATGATATTCCTTGATATCTCCGCTGCATTTGATACAATAAGCCACAACATTCTCCTCCAATGCCTTCAAGCCACTGGGATTCAAAACACCGTATTGCAATGGTTCAAATCATACCTCGCCAACAGGCAACAACAAATAAAAATTGGACACAATATATCCACCCCTTACCGACAGACACAAGGCATACCACAAGGATCCACCATATCCCCACTGCTCTTCAATATCTACCTTCAACTACTCTGTCAAATCATCAGAACCCACAATATCAACGTCCACATCTACGCAGATGACATCGTGCTTTATGGATCATTCAAACAGTCATCCCACTAACACAACACTAACACTCTGCCTCGAAAGATGTCCCGCAATGGCTAGAAAACAACCACCTAACCATCAACCTCAAAAAAACCCAAAGCATTCTTCATCACTAAAGATACCAACTTCACTCCTCCGGCTTCCATCACCATAAACAACATTAAAATAAAGGTATAACCCAAAATTAAATATCTAGGGATCATGTTAGATCAACATTTCTCCCTCAAATCACAGCTACAAAACACCACAAAAACAGTTTACTTTAAGATCAGAACCCTTCAGCGACTGTGCCCCCTCCTCAAACCACCAGACGTCTGCTCTGCATGCCAAGCCTTAATCCTTCCCCATTACTGCAACTCCATTTATCAAGGCCTTTCACATTCTACCCTACTCCCTCTCCAAACAGCCCTACGCACCATTATGGGAACTTCAGAATATGACCACATTACATCTACACTGTAATTGCTGCACTGGCTCCAGCCAGATCAAGTACAAGATGCCCTTACTAATCCATAAAGCTCTCAACAGCAACCCCGTATCACACCTACGATCACTGCTCCATACCCCCCCAACACAACCGTGCAAGATGACTATCCACCAAGAACACCTTAATCATCCCTCACACAAGAAGAAAATCATCCCAACAAGTATGTGCACGATCTTTTGAACTGTATGCACCATCAGCATGGAACACACTCCCAGACTTCACTACGAGCAATTAGTCTTACCAACATTCAGAAAACACCTGAAACCCCACCTGTTTATAGAACACTTTGTTTCTGAGGTTAGGTGGGTGGTCCAAAGTGAACTCCTAAACCTGCTTACCCTATGCTGTGCAAAGAAAATGGTACATAAGTTCCCCAGTATGTAAATAACAACCAACAAGAAACAATATCAAGTAGCCTTCCTTAACTTTTATTTATTTATTTATTTTTTTTTTTTTACAGTCTCTTCTATACCACACTATTCAGCATCAGCGCGGTTTACAATGAACCAAAATTTACACATTTCCAATGGTACTATGTGTTTACATTTGAACAGGCAAAAACAACTTGGGTAACAGGGGTAACTATTTACAGATTATAACAATCATGAATACTTATTGGTTTCAGTCTTAGGGGTTTTGGTAGGTCTGTGAGGTGGATGAGGTGTCTGCATTGGTTTCGGGGTAATACAAGAGGAAAAGGTGGTGCTTCAAGGCTTTTCTAAATTGCAATAGATCTGGGATTGCTATTTATTTTATTTATTTATTTAATTCTCTTATATACCGCACTATTCTGCATCAGTGCGGTTTACATTGAACAAACTGAAATTACATTGAACAGGGCATTATAACTTGGAGATAACTATTTTACAGGGAACATGGGCTATGGAGGGTTAAGTGGCTTGCCCAAGACCACAAGGAGCACCTGTGGGACTAGAAACCCTCGTCCTTCCGGCCCAAGGTTGCTGTCCTCTAGTGGGATTTGAACCCCCGACCTTCCGGCCTGAAGTACCTTGCCCCAACCACTAGGCCACTCCACACATAAGTTTAATCTGTTACTTGTACATAAGTTTAACTTGTTTACCTGTACATGAGTTCAAATTGTTCAGTGTAATTTCTTATCAGTTGTTTTATGTAAATCGCTTTGGCCATAGCGAAAGGCGGTATATAAACCATGCTAAATAAATAAAATAAATAAATTGAAACAGCTCTGACTAGGAAAAGGCTTGAAAGTCCCATTGTCAGCACGTAGGCAGAACAGAAATGAGTGGTCTTCAGTACGTACACGCATGCACGCACGTACATACTGGGCAGGCAATAGTTTGAGGTACATGGAGCAGGAAACCATGTCACTTTGGTTAAGAGATCTTGGTTTGGGTGTGGACAAGCTGTAGGCCATGGTCCCATGCTCCCTGTATACCCAAGCATCCTTCCGGCTTTCACCATAGACTTTTCTATCTGTTTGACCACCTTAAGATCATCAGATACAATCACCCCCAGGTCCTGCTCTTCTTTTTTAGATAGAAGTACTTCACCCCTTTACTGTACTGCTCTCTTGGACATTTGCAGCCCAAATGCATGGCCCTGCATTTTTAACATTAAATCTCAGCTGCCACGTCCTCGACTATTCTTCAACTAGTGGTTCTATTAGTGAGGGATGCACTGGCTATAAACTGAACATAGGCTCTTCTCTACACTTATGTCCCCATCCCTATCCTAGCCAAGATCTGCATGTTTAAAAAGAGGCCCGAAGCAGTGACTTATAGTATTGAACTGACCATGTCAGAACTGGTTTCCTCTTACCCAAAGACTCAGTTCTTCTTCCATGAAGGTTTCCAATATTTCCATCCCTGATAATGCAGAACAAGGGCTCCCTTCTACATCTAGATCTCAACTTGCTAGCCTTGACAGTGTGGAAATTGATCTGCATTTAGTTTCCGTTTTGGGTCTACTAATGCCCGTACAAAACATCTTGGCCACAGCAAAGAAAATCCTCTACAAGGCATGCCTATTCTTTTTGTCGGAGGAGATTCTCCATCTAGTATTTCACAAGTGTCATGGTCCCATTTGGTGTCCTCAGAATATCATACTTCATTACCTATACCACAGCTGCAAACGTCTTCTGTCAGAGTACTGATAGACTTTAAGCTTCACAATTTCCAATCATTTCTTGATTCATGAAGGGACTTCTTTATGCTAAACCACCAATTCAGGAATATCCTGGGCCATGGGGCTTCGGTGGTGTTCTTACCTCTCTCATGAAAGCCAGTGGAGTTTGCTTTACTTGTTCATGTTATCTGAAAGTGCTTTTTTGTAGCAGTTACTTTGGCTAGAAGAATAAGTGAACTTCAAGACTTGGTCACATATAAGCCATATAGTGGTTTGAACTGGAGCATACTATGATCTTCTGGAGAGTTGTGAAGTACTTGGGGGAAGCCATCAAGTGACCACTGCATCAGAAAAAGAGAGACACCTTTGTCATCACTGGCTATCCACTAAGCCCAATAAGAAAAGGGCCAGTCCTGGTGTACAGTTGGAGCTGGACCATACTGTGACCTACCAAAGTGCTGTGAAGTGCTGAGGATCACCTGAGGGAAGCTCACACCACATCGCCCAGCGTCTTGTGTGTCAGACACACCTATGTCATCATTGGGTGTCCACCAAATCTAATAAGAATAGGGATTTTCTTGACATGTGGCCACAGACATGCAACTGAAGGGGCATGACCAAGGGCATATGCCACTTTTGAGCTTCTTTGGAGGTCAGTGGAGGTGAGACACTCTTGGTGCTTTTCTAAAGTATCTACAAGGTACTCTGTTTAAATTGAGAGTAGTTAAGGTCATTTACTGGCATCTCATTTTTGGAAGCTGGTCTAAAATGGGCAAGTGGAAGACCAAAGTGAAAGAGACCTTCTCCAGCTTCTATGGTGTGGAGGCCAATGGATACTTTTGTTGTTAGTTCAGGAACAAAGGGGGTTATTCTCTTGAGTTAAGATGCTCTGGGTGGCTCTGACTCGGTAATTTTGCTTATTCCTGGTCCTGGCTTGTTACCCCTTCCACCCGAAAGAGATCTAAATGTCCTGCTTCTCCCTGGGTTCTCTATCCAAAGTGACTGTGTATACAGGAGAAGGTAATGGTTAATTTGGACTCTGGATAGCAAGATGTTATCAAAGTGTGTGTGGGGGGGGGGGGGACAAGAAGGTCCTGTGGTTTCCCTTATATAACACCTGTGATAACACCAAATCCTGGTGGGTCACAAGTCATGTTGAAACCTATGCCATATACTACCAGAGCAGAAACCTTTTTGGTTTTGCCAGTTAAACGAGTTGGAAGACCTCCCTTAACCTGATAGTAAAACTAACTACTCCCCTCAAAGAAATTTCCAACATGGAGCTGTGAAGAATGATGGCACAGCTAGAGTCCATTCTGGCAGGTTGCCTATCACAACTCTACACTTTCTCTGGAGAAGGCTGTGCTTAAGTTTGCCTCACAGGAAGAACTGATTGAAAAACTGGGCGAAACTAATTAGGCCTTTCTTAAGGATAATACTGTGTTATGTTCTAAATCAGTGGTGTAGCCAGACCTGAGTTTTTTGGGGGCCCAGAGGTAACATGGGCAGCCACTAGGCATACACAGGTCTGAGCCTTAGAGCGCACCTGCTGACAGATTTTCAGGTAAACAGTTTGCAACATTAAATCAATCGCTTTACATATAAATATATATGATACTGCGTGCTGTCTGCCATAGTTCCTGTGGAACAACATGCACTTGCTAATGATTAGAAAACATCACCCACAATATACACATTATAATTTACACAATATATTTCAAACAAAGAGAGAAATGTCAAGTTTTGTAACACATCAGTCTCTCTTGGCTGGGTATTTTTATTTATTTTATTTTATTTTAAAAAGCTTATATATGCCAATTGCTAAAGCATTCATGGCAGTGTACAAACATAAAATCAACGTCATTACAATACATTAATTCCATATCATCACATTTCAATGACAGACTCTTCACCTTGAAGGAACACACAACTGCAAGAAATACTCAGTACCTGTGAGGTAACCTTGTCATTCCAAAATAATACTCAACCCCAGGACTCACAGCAACAACTCTGCCTAGCAAGAGGTAGGAATACAAATATTATACCAGGTTCTGTAACACTAATATACTTTCTATTGCAAAAACATAAGCTGAAGTGCAGCTGATCCTCAAAACCAGTTATTGTTAATTTTAAACCGCTCTGACCTGTGGAAGAGTTGGATAAAAAAATAGCCAAATAAATAAATACATAAAGTAGCAAACTATCACACCTTGGTTACACACACAGAACATGAACACACACCTTCACCAAATACAGAATAAATGAAAACAAAAATGCACTTCCTCCTGTACTGTTCAAAATCGGAAAAGTATCAGAGATGCACTTTTCCAAAAACAAAGAAAGAAAAACCAAAGAATTCCCGCAAATGAATGAGCAGAAAAGAAATCTGTACAATCATGGGGAAAACAGGGGGATGAATGCAACAGTGAGAATGCTAAAAAGCTGCTGGGGGGCCGACGGAGTACAGAGCTGGAGGTTCCCAAAGCTGCACTTGCAGAATACCTCACTTCAGTTGCAAATAGAACAAAGGTAGAATTTCACCAAGTACAGAACATAGTTAATCACATAGAGATGCAGAGAAAAATGGAACTTAAACCTCAAGAAACCACTCTGTACACAATGCAAAACCTGAGAACTAGAAACAGAAATGCATTTCCCTCTGTGCTAAGCCGAGCCCCAGTCATTGTTCTTGTGGGGGAATGGGGGCTGTTACATTACATAGAACCCCCCCCCCAACAAGAATAATGCACAGGGCTCCGAAGCCTCAAGGGTGGAGGAGTGGCCTAGTGGTTGGGGCAAGGTACTTCAGGCCGGAAGATCGGGGGTTCAAATCCCACTAGAGGACAGCAACCTTGGGCCAGAAGGACTGGGGTTTCTAGTCCCACAGGTGCTCCTTGTGGTCTTGGGCAAGCCACTTAACCCTCCATAGCCCATGTTCCCTGTAAAATAGATACCTCCAAGTTATAATGCCCTGTTCAATGTAATTTCAGTTTGTTCAATGTAAACCGCACTGATGCAGAATAGCGCGGTATATAAGAGAATGTAAATAAATAAATAAATAAATAAATCAATAAACATGTCTCAACAACGGTGATGGAAATTCAGGCATCTCACGCAGAACTGCACAAATTATTGTGTTCCGAGATACTTCGGCCTGTGCAGGTTTTAAACTTACATCACAAAGCAATGTGGATTTGTAGTCCCAAATTCTGCCCAATGAAATCAGTGCTTTGAGTCTCATAATGCATCAGGATAAGGTTATTAGAAACCGAGGAATGGCCTTAAAAATCTCTCTCCTGGAACTGAGTAATGTGGCAGTTCAGACCACTTGACCCGTGTGCTGTCTTCCAGCCCCCCCTCATCCCAGGCAAGCCACAAAGAGCAACGATTTAGCTCATAGTGTGTGACCCCCCTTCCCCCAACACACAAAAAAAAGGTGCATCAAATTTCCTTTTTTAGAAGTCTGATTACTAAGATTGTTTCCCATTTTCTGTGGAAAGAAAGCTTACAAAAATAAGGCGCTTAACATGCCACTGCATAGTTTCAACAAAAAGCAGTGGCCCCCTTCCTCCTCACACTCTCTTGGCCCCTCCAGATCCAGTCTCTCTCGCCCCCACTTCCCCAGACCCAGTGAAATAAAACAACTTTTTACATAATAACAGACTCCTCAGTGAAGCAAAGGGTTACTTCAATTACATTCTTGCAAGAATGGTTGCCTGACTGATGCAGACACATTTATCCTCTGTTTCACAGTTCTTTTATAGTACACTATGTCCTCTCCCTCTTCCAGCATGTCTGTAACTCATTGGTTAATACTGTCTCACTCCACTTGCACTTCCGCACCTGTGGCAGGCTACATGTTACTAGCCACATAGTCTCTCCTTCCAGGATGCAGACATAGAACAAAGGGAGTCAGAAAGTCATGACATACAAAATTATATTAGAGTGGTAGATGAGTGGAATACAAAAATTATATTACATTGTAAAAATAACATATCACATTTGTTTATATCAAGCCCCTCTCTCTTTCTTTTTAGAGTTTTCTTGTTACTTTCTACACTTACTCGACAGTTCCATAGGAAGATTCTAATTTAGATAACATCCTTCCTGACTCTATCTCTTCCCCTTTATTGTCCATCAATAACATTGCATCCTTGTGCACTGGAGGTGATACGATCATTTGTTTAGTGCTTGCTGTTTCTATCAATCTTTGAATTAGCCCTCCTATACACAGTATTATGCAACACCCCATCCAATTACAGCAAGTATAGAGGTAAATATAGATACTACCACCCATTTCCACTTCCCAAACCATGACTCCAATCATCCAGTGAGAGAGGTATCCATACCTGAAATTTAATCTTTAATCTTTAATTACACTTGATAGACCGCTTTGTCGAAACATTAAGCGGTGTACAATAAAATAAAAGGGACGCACTGCAAATTATAAGAAAAGGAACGCCATAAAAAATAGGAAAGAGCGAGCAGGACAGAGCACACATAATAAATACTAAAATACAATAAAATATTAAAAAATATTAAAATAATATAAACACTCCAACAAACCAGAGGTCCAAATAAAGCTAACATAAAAACAGGGGCAAAGACAAACAGTGGAGGGGCAAGACAAATCTAGGCTGGCAGCGGAACAAATATAGCAACTTTAGGGGGGGGGGCGTCGGGGGAAAGATCGAAGGCTTGCTGAAACAAATGTGTCTTGAGTAATGACTTAAATTGAGCATAGGAAGGTTCTAACCAAAGAGTTGGGGGTAATGTATTCCATAACACAGGGGCAAGAAAAAAGAAAGCCGAATTGCAAGTCTGCTCCAGATGTGCTTGTGATGGAGCAGGTAAAGATAGACGATTAACATAGAAAGAGCGGGACTGGTGATAGGGAGTATGGAAAGAAATATGATCTGCAAGATACAGAGGGTTATTAGTGTAGATAGCACGGTGGGCTAAAATAAGAAATTTAAATCTGAAACGATAACGGAGAGGCAGCCAATGTAAATGGAAAAGAATGGGAGTAATATGATCAAACCGGGAGGAAAATGTAATTAGACGGGCTGCAGTATTTTGAATAAGCTGTAAACGTTGTAATTGAAAGCCAGGAAGATTAGCCAGAAAAACATTACAGTAATCTAACCTACTAATGACTAAAGCTAGCACAAGAGTGACTAGAGAACCAGAGGGAAGCAAGGAACGAACGGCCTTGATTTGCCGCAAGGCAGCAAATGAGCGGCGTGTAATAGAAGAAATATGGCAATGAAAAGAGAGCGAAGAATCCAGGATGACTCCCAAATAATGGAAGGAAGTGGTGAGCGGGATGGAGGTTGAACCAATCATGGGAGCAACCGTGGGACAAGGGCCACTTAGAGAGACCCACATGGCTGAAGACTTAGATGGGTTTAGATGTAGAAAGTTCTGAGAGAGCCAGGAAGCAATGTGGGAAAGACAATGGTTAAACTGAGAAATATCAAGAGATAATGGCGAAGTATGAAAAAGGAGAATAATATCTGCATACAAGTAGGTAGAAACTGGGTACTGCTGAATCAGTAGAGGTAATGGTGAGAGAAAAATATTAAACAACAAAGGAGAAATCACCGAGCCCTGGGGAACACCACAAGTGAGAGGGAGAGCAGCGGATGACTGACCATTAGAGAACACAGAGAGAGAGCGAGCCACAAGGAAGGAATAAAACCACTGCAAAACTGTGCCGCGCAGCCCAATATCCGACAGACGAGATAGTAAAGTGGGATGGTCAATCAGATCAAACGCTGCGGAGAGATCAAGGGAGACTGAGAGTAACATTTTATTTATTTATTTATTTATTTAACATCTCTTCTATACCGCGCTATTAAAATCAGCGCGGTGTACATCGAACAAAATATACTGCAATGCATACAGGTAACATTGAGTTTACAGAGAACAAGGGAATATATAGCATGGAATAACAGGGATAACTATGTACAGTCAACATTATACTATATATATGCTTTTACTATATACCATATTTAAACTCAAGTGGATATTGTACGTGTATTCATGTAGGTGGCACGGGTCAAGAGTAGTAATGTGAACTATCGTGGAGTCTAACCATTTTCTGGTTGTATTAAGTTGCTAAGGTGTTTGGTGTAAGTGGGAGGCCTGTTGGTTGTGTGAGTGTCCATGATCACTTCTGGGTAGTATTTTGTGAATAAGTGATGCTTCACGGCTTTTCGGAATTGTAATAGGCTTTTGATGCCGCGGATTTCATGGGGAAGTATATTCCAATTCATGGGTGCGAATATTGAGAAAGCTCTGTTTGATGTAGCTTTAGTACATGATGTCATCATCTTGGGAACTATTAAGGTGTTCATAGCTGTAGTCCTTCTGTTTCTATTTTCGATGGTGTTATGGATTAGTTTGCTGATTGGTGTCGGTGGGTAGTTATTCATGGCTTTGAAGGTCAGGACTAGTGACTTATATGAGAGTCTGGCTTGTAGAGGTAGCCAGTGTAGCTCTTTCATGATAGGCGTTATGTGAGCGGATCTTGGTGACCCAGAGAGGACTCTTGCAGCTGCATTCATAGCCAGACGAAGTGGATTTAAGGGTCATGGGCAACGTTGTAATTCATTCAAAAGTGCCAGGAGAAAAGTTTCAGTACTGTGACCGTGTCGGAAACCGGCTTGGTGAGGATGAAGAGCATTAATGGTTTCTGCATGGGAATTTAGTTGTTCAAAAACAAAACGTTCCAAGAGCTTAGCTAAGAAGGGCAAATTAGAGAGAGGTCGCCAGTGAGACAAAACAGATGGATCAAGAGAAGGTTGCTTCAAAAGAGGGTGAACAACAGCCAACTTCCAGAGAGAGGGGAATTGACCAGATGATAGGCTACCATTAATGATGGAAGTAATAATGGGTATGAATTGGAGAGAAGGCTCAGTCAGCCAACGAGATGGAATTGGGTTGAGTGAACAGGTAGTCTTTCTAGACTTAACCAGCATCTGAAGTACTTCAGCAGAGGTAACCGTGCGGAAAGAAGACCAAGTATGAGCAAGGGCTTGATTCGCTGGCAAGGAAGGTAAGGAGAAATGAACATCAGTTATCAATGCAGACGAGGGAGCAGAGGGCAGTGGTGAGCCAGGTGGGGAAAGCGGGGGAGGGGGAGAGGGGTTTGAAAACGAAGAGCGTAGATTCTGAATTTTCTCAGCAAAGAAAGTAGCTAGAAGTTGAGAATCCGGAATGATAGTCAATCGTTTACAATTCTGACCTGTAGAAGACAGCTTACGCAAGATAGAGAACAACTGTCTTGAAGAATTCGCAGCTTCCGAGATTTCAGTAACATAAAAGGCACGTTTGGCAGACTGAACAGCCAAGTGGTAATCAGTAGATAATTGCTTAAAAAGGAGATACAACTCTGGAGAAGGGTGGCGAGACCACTGGCGTTGTACTTGCCCAAGCTGGGACCGCTGGAGACGTAATGCAGGATGATACCACAAAGAATGGGCAGAACGAGAGGGCTTGGAGCAAGGACCAAGTGGCGCCAGGTGATCTAGAGCATCAGCAAGGAGGGAGTTCCAAAGAGAGACCTGAGTATCAGGGGAGAGCAAAGCAAAATCTGATGGGAAAACAGAAGAGGCAGGAGGGAAAGCACTAAGGGTTTCATGCGTAATATGACGACGGAGCAAAGGAGGGGAGGAGGAAGTAGGCGAGTCTACAACTCCCAAGGGGGGAAAAGAAAGTGAGAAAAGAACACAAGAATGGTCTGACCAGGGAATATCCAATATAGAAGGGGGGGTGGGTGGAAATCACAGGTAATAACGTAGAGGGTGAGAGAACCAAATCTAACGTATTTATTATTTATTTATTTAACAGACACTTATATACCGCACTTTCCCATGGATCAAGTGCGGTTTACAAAGAACAATGGAATGAACTGGCGAAACAGTAATAAGTGCCTGTTCATCTTACATATAACATCTGTGAAAAATTATACAAAGAACATAAGCTTTAATACAAAGAACTAGAACTTGTTACCAATGATCTAGCAGCTATGTGCATAACAACCTTTGCACAGTGCTTAGCAACTATGTACAGTACAACTGTTACATTGAAATTAAACTATATACATTGTAGGATGATTGGCAGTCATCATTATATTACAATGAGTGGAGAAACAGAATTAGTGTATCTTTGCAATTAATTGCATTAATTTTGTTTTTGGTTTGTGAATTTTATTATCTTCTATTAACTTATGCCTGTTTGTGTGATAGTAATTGACTGGTCACCATAGTGTGTCATAAATAGATGTGTTTTTAATTTCTTACGAAATTCCTTGATATCACTTAGATTTCTGATTTCTTCGGGTAGTGCATTCCAGAGGATTGGGGCTGAGTGTGAAACGGCCTTGTTAGTGGATTTTTTAGATTTTGTAAAGTCTTTTGGAAACATAATTTTGTTTGTGTTTCCTCTCCTTTGGTTGATTTTTGGTGTTTCCTTGCTAATTAGGTTGTTCAGTACCGAAGGTGCTAGCTTGTTTAAAGCTTTAAATGTTGTTATAAGGATTTTATAGTTTATTCGGCAGTAGATTGGTAGCCAGTGTAGATTAGCTAAAATAGATATTCTGCATGGGAATTTAGTTGTTTTAGATATTTAGATATTTTAGCTAATCTACACTGGCTACCAATCTACTGCCGAATAAACTACGGCAACATGTATCTGGTCCTACTCATGTGGCAGGGCATGCCCTGCCACATGAGTAGGGCCAGATACGTGTTGCCGTAGAGAAATATCACTCAAGAGATTCAAAAATGAACGATCTTTCTTGCGACTAGGATTATCCACATGGATATTAAAGTCACCTAAAATGATGAGATTAGAAAAATGTAAAGCTACACCTGAAATGGTCTGCAAAACTGCTTCCCAACGCGCAGTAGTAAGAGAAGGAGGAAGATAAAGGAGAAGAAAATACAACGGGGGTGTAGAGTGAAACCGAAGAAGAAGGGATTCCAAGAATACAATGAAGGGGGAGGAAACTTCTTCAATATACATCGAGTCACGATGGAGCAGGTCCACCCCCCCCCCCCCACTACCTCTACCCACTCGGGTAGGAGAGATTGCTGCAAAACCGGGTGGAAGGGAACTAGTGAGGATGGGATCATTACCTTCCTTGAGCCAAGTTTCAGTAAGGAAACAGAGGTCAAGGGAGTGGAGGGAGATGAGGTCCTGAACCAATTCCTCTGCCAAGGTAGTTAGTCCTCGCAGAGCTTTAGTGATAGTGCCATCAGGGCATCAGGGGCTATGTTATTTGGATGAACATACATTCCCCCCGCCCAACATCACAGAGACACCCCCTTTTTCATCTGCCATCATATCTAAAATCATTCAGTTCTCCCAGGCCATTCTGCTAGTGCCGTCCAATTGTTCTGTGATCCCCTTTATTGCATCCCAGGTATAACTGATAAACTGCTGTTGGTTATAATATATATATATAATTTATCCAATCTACATTTTTGTTTATCGTGATTACCCATAACAGGGATTCGAATCCAGCTTCAACTTGGTTTCGGACTTTATACCATCGGGAACTCTCCGAGGGACTCCTATTGCGTCTACATATATCTATATCTATCTATCTTGAGGTTCCGAAGGTACTCCTCCTTTTTCTTTGTATTCGCCCCTTGTCCTGTTCTGTGAACGTCAAGGTGAAAGGAACTGCCAATTGAACTATTGCACATGTTCCCAACCATAGGGTAGGCAATGTTGGTCTCAACGTCTGCCCTCCACAATACCACCACAGGGTCTGCCCTAGGGATTACCAGGTTGGAGTAGTTCTTCTCTTCTTTTTCCATCCCTGTCAGGTTTAAGCTTAGAACGCAGGTGTTCGTTCCCCCATTTCCCTCATGTAGTTCTTCCCCCGCCTGGTGAGACAGGCAGAATGATTTCCAAACACTGCTGAAAATGTGGGGGGAACTTTCACCTACTTCAAGTCTGTAGGGGGAAGGAGCTAACTAATGACTTGCAACTTTCATTTCCCCAAGCTGTTTTTTTCCTGATACAGAGATATGAGGCATCTTACTCCATCGGGACCTGCATCCCACCTCAAGGGTTAAGGGCACAACTAGTGCAATGGGCCTTCCAGAGGCACATGCATAGCAATTGCTATGGTTGAGACTTCCTATGGTATATTTAACCCATTCCACCCAGGCGTTCACATACCCATAACCCGTTTCCACCTCTAGAGTGTCCCTCAAATCTTTAATCTCCACTATCTTGACTGCCTTAGGGTCCTTATTAGGTTCAAAGGATACGCTGGCGAATGGTGTAGAGACCGGAGTCTGATTATTGAGGGGTATTTTTATCCTCAGTCTCTCCAGGGGATCTTGTCCACTAATGTCTATTCCCAGTCCATAGGTCCCATCCAGTGAGTCATCCCTTCCAGAGAGGGTGACCACGATGCGGCTTCAACTTTCTGGGTTGCATTTCTGAATGCTCTGTTTCTTTATCATTGTTATTTTCTTTTGAACTGGGTACCTCTTCCCCTCTGGGGAGATCCAGCCTCAATACTCGGTGGTCCACCAAACTTGTGACCACCTGTAACAGGGCATCCCGTACCCAAGTGTCTGAGCAGTCTCTGGGCACATATACTTATGACTATTTCCCCACAACTTTTCGTAGTATCCCCCATCACAACTTATCACTTGGCAGGCATCAAATTCTAGGCTCACTGGTCCCTCTCCCTCTGGTACAGTTACAGTAAATATGTTAGGGTATGCCCTTCCCCATCGTGTCTGTGTTTGTATTTGTTACGCCGTCCATCCCTTTTCCCATCCTAGATCCCATGTCATTCCCCTGAACAGAGAAAGTGATCCCCCCCATCATAGCAACACCATCCACTTTTCTTTGTCCATGTTATAATTTTTATTAGTCCTTTTTAACCAACTCCTCTCCTGTTCTTCTGTTTTTCCTTGTTTTCAGGTGCAGAGGGTCATTAGTTCCCTGGACTTTCCATTGTTCATCTGAAGGAGCTTCGACTGTACCTTTTAATTAGTGTATAATGAGTCCAATCTTTTTCCGCATTTCTTACAGCAGTGTCAGTACTCAGTAAGACCTGGAATGGGCCTTCCCAGTCTGGTTGCAATTTGGACTCCTTCCAGGATTTTATCAAAACCCATTGTCCTGGTTTGAGACCGTGAACTGCAAACTCCAACAGAGGTGTTTGTGCCAACAGTCCTTTATTCCTGAGAACAGATAAAGAAGAGGACAGCCCAAGTATATATTCTTTAAGAAACTTATCTTCAGTTTCAAACTGAGGAGGTTCCTTTAATTGTCCATATATGGTAATCCAAATAACCATTTCGTAGGGGGACAATCCTAAATGTTTCCGAGGAGCTGTTAGGATTCTTAACCATGCTAAGGGCAAACACTTAGTCCAAGGTAATTTTGTTTCTAACATCAATTTGGCTAGCTGCTTCTTTATAGTCTGATTCATGCGTTTCACTCTCCCTGAGGAGAGTAGATACTATGGAGTATGGAAATTCCAGAATACTCCCAGAGTTTCCATTATGTTTTGCAATGCCTTGACTGCGAAGTGACTTCCCTGGTCCGAGTCAATGTGACCTATCATTCCATATCTTGGAATGATTTGTTCCAAGACTATTTTTGCTACTCCTATTGCCACGGCAGCTACCATGAGATATGTCTCCACCCATCCCGTCAAATGGCCCACTACTACCAAAAGGTACTTCACCCGCCCAACCAGGGGCAACTCATTGAAATCAACCTGTATACTTTAGAATGGATGAAGACCAGGGTCTCTGCCTCCCTGCGGTTGTTTCCTAAGGGACTTTTTGTTTATTTTCTTACAGGTTATACACCTCTCACACACTTGCTTGGCTACTGTGTATATTCCCATACACCCATAGTGCCTTAGAACCAGATCACACATTGCCTGTACACCCCAATGACTCCCTTGATGTAGAATGGCCATAATTTCTCTCATTATTTGTTTGTTTACCATCTGCCTGCCATCGGGTAAAATCCATTTTCCCTCTTTAGTTTCTACTGCCCCTATATCTTTGAGTTATCGTTTTTCCCTTTCAGTAAATGTGGGATTTGCTGTCTAACTCACTATTTCTGGGGTTAAATTGTATATAGGGGTTAAGTATTCTTCTAAGGCAGCTTCCTTAGCAGTTTCATCTGCTAATCTATTTCCTCTGGCTTCAAAAGAATTCCCTGCTTAATGACCATTTACATGCACCACTGCTATTTCTTGTGGCAGCAGCAAATTCTTTTACACTTGCTGAATTAATCTTTTCACTGTTTACATATAAGTTAAGGATTTGACATAACCCACCCTTCGTCCATGTAAAATTTTGGCCAGAAGACTGCAGCTGGCTTTATGCTTTTTTTTTTTTTTTGGCCATGTAAAGCAGCAATTCTTAAAACACTTCTTTGTTTTATCTTTATTTTTAGTGTGTTCATTACTCTGCCATTTACTTCAACATCCTCCCTAATAGACTGTTTGGAGGAATGTCCCCGGGGTCTGTACTGCCAGCCCATCCTTACTCGAGTTTCCTTTAGAATTCCTAATCCCATCGAGACTCCTTTCACCAATGTGCTTTTCACTTCGTCCCTCTCCAGCCGCACTCCTTGTGGATGTGTCGGAACCGCGGATTGAGACTCCACACTCACTTCGTGTCTAGGACATGTCTCATACACACAACAATCTGTCTCGATACCCAACCACAAAGGTAATATGTTACAGTCTTGTTTCTTACCTTGGTCCATGCACGGACTTACCTGGTTGATGCGTTTGTGCCTGCTTAATACCTGGTCTGCTTCACTGAGTCTGTATTGATTTTTCCTTCATGGTCTCGGGATTTTGCTGTCAGTACACTGTTGGAGCTCCCCATCATCGATACACGAGGCCGTTGAACTCAACAGGATGCGTCTCCCTGTCCTCAGCGGCGGTGCTCTCCTCCAGCAATGACACAATCACAGATGAGCACCCAGTCTGTACTTACAACGTAACGTTTTACACAATAACAGACTCCTCAGTGAAGCAAAGGGTTACTTTAATTACATTCTTGCAAGAATGGTTGCTTGACTGAACAGACACATTTATCCTCTGTTTCACTGTTCTTTTATAGTACACTATGTCCTCTCCCTCTTCCAGCATGTCTATAACTCATTGGTTAATGGTGTCACTCCACTTCTTGCATTTCCGCACCTGTGGCAGGCTACATGTTACTAGCCACGTAGTCTCTCCTTCCAGGATGCAGACATACAACAAAGGGAGTCAGAGAGTCATTACATACAAAATTATATTACAGAGTGGTAGATGAGTGGAATACAAAATTTATATTACATTGTAAAAATAACATATCACATTTGTTTCTGTACAGCGCTGCGTACGACTGGTAGCACTTTATAAATGCTCAGTAGTAGTTTATATCACCAGTGATCCTTGATAGCGGCACCTGAGGCAATTTTCATTTTTGCTTCTCATATCACCTTGGCCTTTCATACACATCATAAAGATCCCCTTCCCTCCCATTTCCCCCAATCTCTCTCTCACCCCCCATGACCCCACTGCTTCCCCAATCTCTTTCTCTTTTACACACTCACACACACCTCATAATGACCCCCCTGCTTCCCGCAATTGCTCGCTCGCTCTCTCACACCCCCCCATGACCTCTTGCTTCACACACAACACACACACACACACCTGCTTTCTCCTATTTCTCTCTCACATAGTAATGATCCCCTGCTTCCCCCAGTCTCTCTCTGACTTGCATAATATTGACGCCCCCTACATCTCTGTCTCTCCCTCATCCCCTGCTTCTCCCAATCTCTCCAATAATAATGACCCCCCTGTTTTTCTCTTTCTCTCTCTCGCTCTAATCATAATGACCCCTGCTGCTCCCAATCTCGCTCTAATCATAATTGCCTCTTTCTTCTCCTGTGTCTCATGATCGCTTCTCCCCAGTCTCTCTTACAGCCCATCCCTCTCGAAGGCCCAGCCTCTTTCATGACACGTCCTCCAACAGGCCCAGTTTCTCTTTCTCTCAGCCCCTCCAGACCCACTGTCTTGATCCCACCCCCCTCAGATCCAGTCTCTCACAGACTCATAGCAGTGGCATGCCCTTTCTTTACCACGAGGTTTAGCTAGCTGTTAATTACACTGCTGCAGGCCCCACTGTAGAGAGAAATTTAAAAAATGCGGTATTTCACTTTCCTTCAGACTTCCAGTCTGAATAAAAGTGAAACGCTGAACTGGCAGCTGAACTAGCACAGTATCGTCACAGCACCAGCATCGGCAACAGCAAAACGTGGGCGAGAGGCAGTTGGACTGAGGCAGTGTTTACTCACCTGTCCCCAGCAGAAGCGGCGAGCACAGCACAAGTCACACGCCACTGCCACAGCTTCTGCATGTGTGGTCATGCACCTGCAATGATCAGTGTATCTGCACCTGTCCTGCAGTCTGTCCCAGTAAGAATTATAAAACTTTTAAAAGCCTACCAATTTTATTTTTTTAAGGGGGCTTCAGCCAAAATTGAGGAGGCCTGAATAGCTGAGCTGTTCTAAACTTGCCAATGTTGAAAGTAATTATCGATATATTTAATATATATTAATTTTCCTACCCTCTCAGTTGAAATCCTTCCTGGAAAACAAAGGTCATGCAAATTAATAAGACCTCATAAGTTACCCTCTGCTTTCAGGTTTGGTTTAGAGGGGATTGGTTTAGAGGGAATTTTCATAATAGATTTGTTTTCTTATAGAAACATAGGCCATGTGGGCTTTTTCTGTCATCATTTTTCTATCTAGTCTGTCCTTCCATATCAACACTTACAATAGTCCCCTTATTTTCCTTTTGAGATCCTCTGTGTTTGTCCATGCTTTTTTGAATTCCGATACTATCCTCATCTCTACCACCTCCACTGGGAGACTATTCCACAGATCCACCACCTTTTCCGTAAAGAAATATTTCCGCATATCACTCCTGAATCTATCCCCTTTCACTCTCATCCCATGTCCCCTCATAGCAGAATTTGCTTTCAATCGAAAGAGGTTCTCCCTCTGTGCATTTATGCCATGGAGGTATTTAAACGTCTCAATCATATCACCTCTATCCCGCCTTTCCTCTAAGGTGTACATATTAAGATCCTTGTCTGTCCTCATATGCTTTATAAAGAAGACCACTAACCATTTTAGTAGCCACCCTCTGTACTGACTCCATCCTGTTTATATCCTTTTGAAGGTGGCGTCTCCAGAATTGCACACAGTACTTCAAATGAGGTCGCACCAAAGACTTATATAGAGGCACTATCACCTCCTTTTTTCTGCTAGCCATTCCTCTCTGTATGCACCCAAGCATCCTTCTAGCGTTTGCCGTCACCTTTTCTACTTGTTTAGCTACTTTAAGATCATCAGACACAACCATGCTCAGGTCCCGCTCTTCTTTAGTGGACAAAAGTACTTCACCCCCTATACTATTTTGCTCCCTTGGATTGCCATAGCCCAAATGCATGACCTTGCATTTTTTAAATTAAATCCCACCTGACAAATTATAGATCATTCTTCAAGCTTAGGTAGATCTCTCCTCGTGTTCCTGGGTGTCTACTCTATTGCAGATTTTGGTATCATCCGCAAAGAGGCAAACCTTACCCGACAGCCCTTCCACTATATCACTAACAAAGATGTTGAAAAGAATCGAACCAAGGACAGATACCTGGGGCACACCACTGGTAACATCCTTCTCCTCAGAGTGAGCTCCATTTACCTGTACACTTTGTTGCCTCCCACTCAACCAATTTCTAACCCAATCAGTAACTTTAGGGTCCATCCCTAGGGTGCTCAGTTTGTTTATAAGTCGCCTGTGAGGAACAGTGTCAAAGGCTTTACTGAAATCTAAATACACCACATCTAAGGGCTCTCCCTCTGTCCAACTCCCTGGTCACCCAGTCAAAGAAATCAATCAGATTTGTCTGACAAGACCTGCCTCTGGTGAATCCATGCTGCCTCAGATCCGGTAATCCACTGGACTCCAGAAACCTCACTATTTTCTCTTTCAGCAGCGCTTCCAATAATTTACTCATCACCAAGGTTAAACTAACTGGCCTGTAGTTTTCAACCAAATCCTTACTTCCGCTTTTGTGTAAAGGGACCACATGAGCCTCTCTCCAGTCCTCTGCGACCACTCCCGACTCCGAGTCATTGAAAAGGTCAGTCAGTGGAGCTGCTAGAACGTCCCCAAGTTCCCTCGGTAATCTCGAGTGTATCCCATCGCTTTGTCTACTTTAAGTTTAGCTAGTTTCTCACGAACACAGTCTTCTGAAAATTGTTCAAGATGCCCCTCGTTTCTGTTCCTGTTTGTGGGTGTTTTCTGAGGTCCTGTTCCTGGTTCTTCATCTGTGAACACAGAACAGAAATATTTGTTAAGCAATTCCGCTTTATCCTCATCAGCTTCTACATATTCCTCCCCTTCACCCTTGAGTCTGACAATACCACTTTTGCCCTTCCTCTTCTCACTAACATATCTGAAAAATGTCTTATCCCCCATATGTTATCTATTGTTCTTTGCACCAGCTCCTCCAATGATGGACTTTGTGGATTATTCAGTGTTTTTTCCTGGTAAAATTATAGTTTTGGGTTTCTTATTTATATATTTGAATATCCTATTACCTTTAAAGTTTCTTGACTTGTATTTTAAAATGACTTCAATAAAAATAAAAAAACAAAGTTGTTCTACATACTCATGCTAAGTTCTTACCAAAGGTGGCACACCTTTCCATGCCAGAGAGGAAATAGTGCAATAGGTTTTTTTGCGTTCTGTGCTAAGCATCACAGAAATCTCTAATGCTCTTCATCTTTTGGCCCTAACTGAGACCAGGCTCTTTCCTGATGACTCAGCTTCAGTCGCTGCTCTCTGTCACGGTGGCTACCAATTTTCCCACACACCTTGTCCCACTAGCCGTGGTGGTGGTGTTGAATTTCTACTTTCTCATTCCTGTCAATTTCAACCCCCTTCTGCCTCAGTCTCACTCATTTCCCTCCTTTTGAAGTCCTCTCCATCTGCTTTTTTAATCCATTATCTCTCCAGGTAGCTGCTATTTATCGACCCCCTGACAAATCCACCTCTACCTTTCTCTCTGACTTTGACTCATTGCTTTCCTTCTTTCTGGTTTCATCTTCCCCCTCCTTCACTCTCAGTGATTGTATGATTTTCATGTTGACAACCCTTCTGACTCTTATGCTTTAAAGCTCCTTTCCCTTACCTCTTCATTCAACCTCCAGCTTTACTCTACTGCCCCCACTCACTAGCATGGTCACTGCCTTGATCTTGTTTTCTTCTCTAATTGTTTGCCCTCTAATTTCTGTACCTCAGTCCTTCCTTTATTGACCATCACCTGCTAAGCTTTACTCTTCACTCCCTGCCTCAATCTCATCTAGTCTCCTTCAAGCTCTTTAGGAATCTTCATGCTATTGACCCATCGGCGCTCTCCATTATTGTCTCATCACCTCTTTCCTCCATTATGTCATCTAAGTCTGTTGAAGAGGCTGTAACTTCCTATAACTCCTCTCACGTCCTCTGAGGTACACTGTACCTCAGCTCTTGCTGGCTTTGACTACCCATTATCTAAGCTCCTGTGTTCAAGTGCATTTGACTCAAGTCCCGCACCCTTGCTGGCTGACTTCACTTCAAATTCATGTGTGCCTCTTTCCAGTTGGCCATAGCACTTGCCAAGCAAAACCACTATTTCTTGCTAACTCTTGCTTCTGACCCTCGATGTCTTTTACTACTCTCAACTCTCTCCTCAAGGTGCCTCTGCCTCTGACCCCTCCTTCACTTTCTGCCCAAATCTTTCACTATCTGAATTTACCCATGTAAATCACAGTATTGTGGTGAGTTATGCACATAAATGATCATTTACGCATGTAACTTAGGCAGTCTTTAAGTTGCTAGGTGCCTACTTTTCTTAATCAAATAAGCCTGAAATGGGGAAAAGGAAGCTAGCTCTTAAAGGTTGCAGGTTGGTGACAAATCACTGCTTGAGAACAGACATTTAGGAAGCAATTTTATAATGGCATTCCCACGGGTATGTGACCATATGTGTGTGCATGATCTTTTGAAAAAGTAGGCATTTTGGTATAAAGTTGCATATTTTGCTGGTAGGTGTAGCCAAGGATATGGTCTGGACAGAGTTTTCATGTACGTGCGTAAATTATAAATACCTTACTGCAGGCAAGCAGGTGTAAGTGATTGTGCCTTCACTGAAGGCACTTTCTCTGCAACATATGTTAAGAGTTTATGAAGGCAAGTAGACGTCTACTTGTCTTGATGATTACAGCACCTCTGTGGGTGCTCTGTTATAAAGTTACCCTCTTCAATGCATGTTAACAACACAAGTTAGCACATTGATCTCAACTGGGAGATGCACATTAATCAATCTAGACCTTTTATGCCTTTAAATCAATTTTTACATCCAACCCATATGTAACATCATCAGACACAAACTCTACTATCAAGTCTATGCTGACGACATTATGGTGTATGCTCCAATCAACCTACTAGCACCTAACACCACAACACTAACCAATTGCCTTGAAGACATGAATGCCTGGCTCACAGTCAATAACCTGATGGTCATCTACAATAAAACTGAGGCAATGTTCGTCACCTGAAATCCTTCCTTCATTCCACCACAGACTATCAGCATTCTAAACAAACACATAGCAGTCAAAGATGAAGTTAAATACCTGGGCATTACAATGGACAGAGCCCTGAACCTGAAATCCCATATCACCAAAACTGCAAACAAGGGATATCAACGTTTGAGGAACATAAGAAAGATCAAACCACTACTCTGCCAAGACCACTTCCACACTGTATGCCAAGCACTCATCACACCTCTGCTTGATTATGGAAACTCATTATATCAAGGCCTCCCCCAGCATACCCTACAACCACTCCAAATACTACAGCACGCCTCATTACTGACACTCCAAGATCTGAGCACATCACCCCAGTCTTACAACAACTACATTGGCTCCCAGTGGTGGCCAGAGCAAAATTTAAAACCATCCTGATTATCTTCAAAATCATCCACCATCTATCGGCAGATGCACTACAAGAGATCATAACGAGAGATATCAGTAATAGACCAAGAAGGAACAATAATGACAACATGATTGGCACACCTGCAGGATACCACAAGACTAAACAAAATACTTCAAGAAGAGCTCCATCATTACTGGCATCCACACTATGGAACTCCTTACCAGTGAGCCTAAGGGAATTAGAAGACATCACAGACTTCCGCAAGAACCTGAAAACTCTGCTCTTCACAGAAACCTATGAGCAGATAGACAACAGTACCCACCTGAGCAGTATTACAACTCCCCTGCCAACTCAATGCCCAATCAGCCCATCTAGACTCAAAGGTACCCTCATGCTTAATGTAACCCTTCAATTGTGCTGTCTAAATGTTGTTAAACACCCTCATGTCAAATGTAACCCGAATTGTGATGTTATGTAACCACTTTGATTGTAGAATAAGGTGGTATACAAATCTGTCTAAATAAATAAGTCATTCGTACATAAATTTTAATGAAGAGACCGGGGTTCAATTCCTACTAGCACTCGTAGCCTTGGGCAAGTCGCTTAACTCTTCGTTGCCTTTGAAGAAAGGCCTGGCAGTCTGCTTCCAGTCACAATGCTAAGAAAACCCGGGAGCTGCTGGATCACCAGGAATCAGCACTGACTCGAAGGCACACATTGTATTTTGCATAATACTTTCTTATATGCTGTAGAATTAAGAGGGTCTTTTGCTAAAGAGCACTACCTGGCAGTGCGTGTTCTGGTACGTGCACATTGCTAGGGAGCACAGGGCCATGACAGCACAGGATGATTCCCACATTAACTGCACATCCTGTGTTAGAGGTGTGAGTGGGTGAAGATTGGGCGTGGTGAGCTAAGGCAGCTAACGCTGTGTTAACATGTGCTTATTGCATTATCATTCGTTCACCTAACGCCACTTCAAAAAGTGGCATTAGGTGCACCTGTGCTAATGCACATGCTGTGGGACAGGGCTGCACATTAACTGCCAGGGAAGTGCATTTCATGCCCCTGCAGTTAACGCAGGGGTGTTGCACGTAACACACCATGGTTTCAGCGCTAATCGCATGTTAGTAAAAGTCCTCCTAAGTTAAAAACGTGGCACTCAATTTCTGTTTGACACTTTTTCCTTGATAATGACTTGAAATTTAGCATCCACTTGGCAGAAGGTGGATTGTGGAGGGGAATAATGAAAACTGTTCTTATTGATAGATACTGCGAGGTCAGGAGGATAATGGGTCTTTTGTATCCTGAAAAGATCTGGTAAACCAAAACTTCATTCAAAGACCTAGAAATGGATGTTAGGAAGTGATGAGAGACTGGGAAGGACTGAAGTCCAATGGTATGCAACATAAGCAGATCTTAACCCTTTCCTGGAAAGCACCCCCCCCCGAAGCCATTGAAGAAAACCAAAGAATTGGAAAACAGATATAATATGAGCTGAAAGCAGCCTCTCTTAGCTGTAACGTTTTCAGCTGGTAGGTTCATAGCCACAATCATGTTTCTGTTGCCTTATAAAGCAGAAAGACTTGATTCTTCCTTTAAAGCTGTCGTGAGATGAATATAAATACAAGGACTAAAATTGTTTACAGTGAGTGTGAGAATCCTGCTGGTTTTACACTGGGAAGGTCCGGTTTTTGGAACTGCAATGACTGTGACCTAATGGCACGACCGTGAGCCTTTTGAATTTCCAGCACAATGCTCTTTTTGAGTCGTCTTCTGTGATCAGTTTTGCGATCTGAAAATGAATCTGAGTAAAGTGAATCTCTGATAGCAGTGGGAGACTCAAATCGGTTTTTATGCTATACAGTCTCATTTTGTGGAATGCAATCCAAATGGACACATGCTGGAAAATATTCCAAATTGAGTCATATGTACTTAAAACTTCAGTTTAAAATTCAGACTGTTTACAGGACTGTGGTGTGTGCAGTACTATTAAATTACTTGTTGACAGGCATTATGTTAAATCACCATAGCTAATTGTCATAACTAATCAACATGGTCAGAAAAGTGTGTTCTTTGCAGTCAGTTTTCTATCTCGCAGTCGAGCAGCTAGTGGTATTCATAAATGAAGAGTGAAATCTTTGCTTCATTGTAAAACACTAATCCTCATAAAAGAATACTGGGCCCAATTTTTGAAGCCTTAGGCACGTGCTAGACATATAAAAGCTGGCCTTACCTATGTAAAACCTCCATAACCATTTAGATGAGATATTCAGCAAGGCAGCTGGAATCATTGAGGACTAGCTAATCGCACAGCGCCAGGCACCGAGGCTGGGGTGGAAACCGGGGCATGCCGCTGTGAAAGCCACGTAAAGCGGATTTCTGAAACCCGTGTGCGCCAACATTGGACATCACTAACCATGTAGGCCTAAGCAACGATTCCCAGCACATACAACCACTGATGGTGATCAGTCAACCTTGTAGTGGCGGAACAGTGCACAGTAGAGCAAGGGGAGCATGTGCAAGTCTGTATCCAAACCATGCAGGTGTAAAGTGACATTGGACAGGCAGAGAAGCCATGCATATGGTGATCCAGAGGTGGAGACATGCCTGGGCACAGCAGAGGATGTGGCAGACAGTGCATACCCATCAGCAGGCTGTAGCCCCCCCACCTGAGGCGCAGGTACCGTGCCCCATGTGTACACAGGACCATGGTGAGCTACCTGCAACTGAAGGAGGAGGAGGTCTACCAGAGATACAGACTGGATGGGGCAATCATAACCGAGCCGTGTAGCATTCTCAGTGTGGACCTGGTGCCCTCAACCAGAAGCCAGACTCTGCCAGTGGCTATGATGGTGACCACCACCCTGAGATTTCTTGCAACCGCAGCTTCGAGCATGTGATAGGGGCAACTGTCAGAATCATGCAGTCTATTGCCAGCCGCTGCATAGGAACCTTCACCAGAGTCCTGCTGCAGAGGATGCACCACCTCATAGCATTTCCCTGGGCACAGCAAATGTGGCAGGAGACCATGCAGATGTTCTACAATATTACTGGGTTCCCATTGATGCTTGGATGTATAGACTGCACCTACATTGCACTGCGGACACCATGACTGGAGCAGAGGGCATACCGGAACAGGCATGGGTACACACTGATGAACATGCAGGTCATTGTGGAAACCAACATGGACTTCATTGATGTGTGTGCCCACTACCCAGGGTCCTGCCATGATGCATTTGCCCTCGCCCAGTCCAGCCTGGGACAGGCAGAAGTCAGGGGTCATCTCATAAATGCGTGGCTGCTAGGTAAGTGTGCACATATGTGAACCCCAGGACAGGCCCAGATCATATGCCTGCTGTAATATGATGCTATGGGTAATGCAAACATGTGGTTTCTGTCACTGGTTCCCTCTGACCCCTGTGCCAGAGTCGCTGGGGAGTGGGGCAGGTGTCTGGGGTATCCACACTGGCTGGCGGGGTCCCCTGCAGTGGCCAGCCTGACCACAGCTCCCCCGGCACCAGGCATTACCATTGCTGTGCATGTCCTATGGCATTGCTGCTAACTGCCACCAGTGCGTGCAGCGGCCTCCCCACCTGCTGTGTGTGGGTATGCCTCCTGCTGTGGGCAATCAGGGCGGGCACCTGTACCAATGCATGACCCATCCCCCTCACTGATGCCTGATTTGCAAACATTGGGGCTGCCACCAGCATGTGGCTTGGCAAAATAGCCCTCTCTCCCTGTGCAGACACACAGCTGTGCCTTTCAGGGTGTATGTGGCCTAGCATGGTGCTCAGTCCCACCCCCCCCCCCCCCGCCCATTAAGCCTCCTTACCTGCGCAGCCGGAGTTGGATGCCCCTCCAAATGGCTGTTGACAGCCGCAGATTTGGCTGACTGCCCCTGCTGGGGTAGAGAACCCTCTTATGCACGGATCAGGCAAGGCTCTCACTCTCATCGGGGCTAAAGTTGATGCTTCTTGCCACCATGCTGCTGGTGTCTATTCAGTCAGCCACAGGGGCTCTTGCACAGGTAGTCCGTGGGGCCTGCATGACTGTGTCTAAGGATGGTTACGCCGGATGGGTGATACACGGGTTTATGCATACATGCTGTCCTGTTTCTCTGGATGCTATTTTGGAGACACACATCGGTATCGTGGGTCAACCTTGGGCATAGAGCCCAGGTTGCGGGCCCTGTGCTAACCCATATGTGCTGCGGTGGGTGCCTGCCGCTGTGCTCGGTTTGTGCTGCATTTCCGTTGCCTGCCCGTTTTGGAGGTGCATGACTCGTGTTTCAAGCACTTTTCCTGACCGGGTAGCTTTCTGCGGGTATGGCAGATCTCGGCGCCTTGTTGAAAATCTGGCCCACTGCGTATAGTACACTTAATACATTTATAAAAGGCAGCTTAAAGAGTGCACAAGGGAAAAATGTTGATTTAGCCTTTTTCACCAATTTTTGGATTTGTTTTTGTTAAACAAACAAAAACAATTTTAATAGTGTTTGGACATCTGAATACACAATTCGAATTTACAGGCATTATTTTATAGGTTAATTAAACTGACTTTGCAGAGCCAGCCCAAGGGTATCTAATGCTCTAGGTAAACCTTATGCCATTCACCTCCCCTCAGCCTTGGTGTGGCTCAAGGCCCTCCCTTCCCCCATAGTCCAACATCTCCCCTCCCCTTCCCCTAGGCAGTTGTCCATCTGCTTGTACCCCTTCTCCAACCCAGGGCTCTTGGTCAGTACCCAGCTGATGATCTTTTGGCCAGGCATATAGCTCCATGTAGCTAGTCATTAGGTCTGGGAAGCCAGTGCAGAACAGTACGTCGTCATGTACTAGTCTTCTACAGTATTCATGGCTATGCAGCTCACTGCAGTTAGATTCCCCTTTTCTTCACCTTCAGATTAACTAAGTGGCAGAACCAGTCTCTCTGCAGTTTACCGCTCTGCCGCCCGTTAAAAATGCAACCTGCATGCACCGTGGATGCTTTCAGTACTCCTGGGCAGAACCTCTGACAGACTGATAAGCCATGGAGCAATTGATTCTTGCTGTTTGGCTGATGGGGTGCTGAGAAGGCAGCCATGGTGATTGGGCCACCTCCCAAATATTGCCATGCTACCCTAGATGAGGAGTGGCTCAGTGGTTGGGACAGGTTACCTCAGGCCGGAAGTTCAATTCCTGCATGGGGACTGGGGTCTCTAGTCCCATGGCCACTTCTTGTGGCCTTGGGCAAGCCACTTAACCCTCCATTGCCTCAGGTACACTTAGATTGTGAGCCCTTCAGGGACAAGGGAATTAAAAGTACCTGTAGTGTACATGTAAACCGCACGGATTCTAAAGAGCGCAGTTAAAAAAAAAAAAAAAAAAAAAGAAATAAAAAAAAGATGACCGACCGCCAAGTTCATCTAGTGGTAGGGGCAACCCTGACTTTGCATTAAATTTAAGGTGCACTACCAAATGCAAATCCCTAAAAGACATTCTGAGACAGTGTTACTGAGGTGTTCTTAACACTTTCTTCCTTTCAAAAAACTGTAATAAATCAGATTCATAGCTAGTCTGGCAGGTCTCACTTTGTAGAATATTTATGAAAATTAGTAGAATGATTTTGCAAACAGAGGAGTATTGAGAGCAGCACTTTGACAAAAGCTTTGGCCTGGGTTTTATAAGAAATTCTGAATGAAACATGCATAGGAGAGCATTGTACTATTGGGTCAGTGTTTCTAATGTGATATGCAATGATAAGACTATCAATTTTTTTGATAGAACCAAATATCTGAGGATGATTGATCACTGTTCACTAAGATCTATGTAACCTATTCTGGAAGAGATGGACAAAGCAGTGGTGACGTCAAAGTGCAGCTCTATATCTGCTCTTAAACTGGTTCATAAATGACCTGTTTTGGATTGTGAACACTGATTAGGATAAAATCCCTATCAATGAATTTGAATATCCTTCAGGGAAGAGGCAGACTGGTGTCAGAGATGGATTTCCAACTAAATGGTAATATTCTAGGCAGGCTACAAGAATGGGCTTGCAGTAAATACACAGGAAGGAACATAAATTTTAAGACAAAAATACCAAAGATATTCGTGTATATGTGGTATGTCTGAACATGTTCTTAAACATGTTCCTTTGCTCTAATTTACAATCTGACTTTTTAAAAAATTGTCAAGAATGCCAGAATTACAACAAATGCCTTGTTTTCAACAGGTTCCCAGAGGCACACAGAGATAAGCATCTCAGTAATAGCACTGTAGATACTACCCAAAAGAAAAGATCACCCTATGCGCTGTGCACCACACTATAATTTTTGTCGGGCCAGAAGGTCAGGAGAGGGGTACAAACATTCCCCCTCTTGGATGACCATAATGTCCCTTTTTATTCAAATGTAAATTGAAACATCTTCACTTAACTGAAAGGCAGTCCAAAAACAGCGTAAAAGGTTCCTTTCAGAAAGGGCAGTACCATAAATATTGCAGTGGGCTTTAGAACATCCATATTCCTATTCAGAAAGCTGAACAGGCCAGATTACTACAGCTCCTTACATAGAAACTCCATGCTAACAGAACATGTAGCCTCAATCACACATGCAGAATAGGGATAGATCTTCACCAAGAACATAAGAACATAAGATATGCCATACTGGGTCAGACCAAGGTCCATCAAGCCCAGTATCCTGTTTTCAACAGTGGCCAATCTTGGTCATAAGTACCTAGCAGTTTCCCCAAAAGACACAGGTTCCACAAAGCTTGTATTGGGTCAAGCAGTGATATCCTGGGTCTCTTTTAATAATGGTTTATGGACCTTTCCTCCAGGAACTTGTCCAAACCTTTTTTAAACCCAGCTACACTAACAGCTTTTACTACATCCTCTGATAACAAATTCCAGAGTTTGATTACACGTTGAGTGAAAAAATATTTTCTCTTATTAGTCTTAAATAGTTTACCCTGTGGCTTCATTGCATGTCCCGTAGTCGTTCTATATTCTGATGACGTAAACAATTGATCTACGTTTACCCGTTCCACTCTATTTATTAATTTATAGACCTCTATCATATCTCCCCTCAGTCGTCTCTTTTCCAGGTTAAAGAGCCCTAACCTTTTTAGCCTCTCTTCATAGGAGTATCCTTCCATTCCCTTTACCATTTTGGTGGCTCCTCTCTGTACCTTTTCTAATAACGCTATATCCTTTTTAAGATACAGCAACCAGAATTGCGCACAATATTCAAGTAGGGAATATATCAATACAAACTAAAAACAGATATATTTAGTCAAACAAAAATGTTTTTGCCAATTATTCTTAGGTTTGCAGGATTTCTTTTCCAAAATTATACTTTACTACAGAGTGAGGCGAGAGAAAGAACTCTCACATCTGCATTGTCAGTAGAAACTAACATAAAGGCTCGGCGCAAGTAGCATGAGTACAACTAATGCCACCTCAGTGGGTGGCCTTAGTTGCACTGGGAGTTGTTTTGCTATGCTGCAATGTGATAACTGCAGGGGAATGTAACTCCCTCCTTGCAGTTAGCCTATGGCCTTGCATAATCAAACTCTGGAATTAGTTACCAGAGGATGTAGTAAAAGCTGTTAGTGTAGTTGGGTTTAAAAAAGGTTTGGACAAGTTCCTGTAAAATAGTTATCTCTAAGTTATAATGCCCTGTTCAATGTAATTTCAGTTTGTTCAATGTAAACCGCACTGATGCAGAATAGCGCGGTATATAAGAGAATGTAAATAAATAAATAAATAAAGGTCCATAAACTATTATTAAAGAGGACCTGGGAAATCCACTGCTTGCCCCAGGATGAGCATTGTGGAACCTGTGCCTTTTTGGGAACCTGCCTGGATTGGCCATTGTTGGAAACAGGATATTGCTCTTTATGGAACTTATTCTGATCCAGTATGGCATTTCTTATGTTTTTATATTCATATGTTACCAGTGCAGAGCCTAGGAAACATGTTGCTAAATATGCCAAACAAGAGGGGCCCAACAGCATCCATGCATTATCTCCCACTTCCACAAAAACAAGAGCAACTTGGTACCCCTACACAGCACTTCCCACCCTCTGAAAAACAAGAGGTACTTTGTGACCCCGCCACAATACCTCCCACTCCAACATAAACACCAAGAAGAGCTTGACAATCCCAACATAGCTCCTGAAACTGTGCACTGGACCAGCATGGTGTTAATGTAAATATATATTCTGCAAAAAAACAAAGGAAATGCAAGATACTTGCACACCAAGGAACTACAAGAAAAAGTGAGAACCACAGCAGTTTATAAGACCAAGTTAGAACTCATTTTGTTATAAACTTATGATTCTCACTTTTCTTTTTGAATATATATTCTGCATCCACAGAAATCTCTCCTTCGACAATGGGTGCAGAGCGTCACTCTGGACCAGTTATTAAACTTGGGAGTCCCATATAAACAACATCACAAAGGCTGTATTCCATAAAATACGTTCCCTCCGGCACCTCCATCCCCTACTTGAACCTACTGATTTCCGCATTGTTTTCCAAGCCATTATCACTCCACTCTTTGACTATGCAAACATCATCCTGCATGGACTTCCTGGATATTTGCTCCATCCGTTACAGTTAGCTCTGAATACGGCTACAAGAACCATTTACGGGGCATCAAGATTTGATCATGTAATTCCTCTTCTAATTCTTCTTCACTGGCTTCCAATAAGCAGTCGACTAAAGTAAAAAAAACTCTCCTGATTATGTTTAAAATCCTCCATCACCTATCTGCACCCTCATTGGAAAATCGCCTACATTGGACCCCTGACAATAGAACAAGAACAACAAATATGACAAATACTCCCACCACCCCCTCTTCTACTAGAAAAAGCTCTCAATTTGCCATCAACAGAGCTTTCTCCCTCTTTGCCCCACAACTAAGGAACTCCCTACCTCCTCATATTCGTATCATTTCAGATCTGGCTACATTTCACAAAGAAATTAAAACACACCTATTCCATCTTGCTTTTGACCATGTAACATAAAACCTTGCCCATCAATCTCATCCTCAAGATTCTGTTCGACTGTAAATAGTTATTCTACTATGCGCGATCTCTTAATGATCACGTAGCTTAAATAGTTCTATGTATATAGTTCTCATTTGTTCTATGTAATTTTGTTACATGTTCTATTTAGCCTATATTTTTATGTAAACTGTTCTATGTATAATGTTCTCCTGTAAACCGTGCTGATCATGAATAGTGCGGTATAAACCTAAATAAATAAATAGGACATTCACTCACAGAATTCAATATATTAAAAAAAAAATCTCGTTCTGGTCATCAAACTAACAAGAAACATTCTCCAGTACTAGGCATATTGGGAACTAATATAAAACCCTACTAAAGTCACTGAAGATCTACAAGGCCAAATCTACCCTACCATACTAGCATAAACATCCACAACTCATACAAGGTGCCTTCCCAGAAAAAAGCAGCACTATAAATACTTCAACTGGACCTAGAACATCCATACACTTATTTGAAAAGCTGAAAAAGTCCCTACGTACAAACTCTGTTAACAGAACACCTGGCCTTGGTCACGTACTCAGAACATAGACCCTCACCAAGTACAGAATAAATGACCACAACCTAAAATAAAAATATGTAGAAAAAAATTAAACTGAAACCCAAAGAAGCCAGACTCTGCATGCAGTGCAACACCAGAGAAATAAGAGATGCAGTTCCCCATACTGTGTGAAATATAAAGATAGCGCAAAGTCCAATCACTGAATTGAAAATAAAATTATTTTTCTATCTTTTGTTGTCTGACCATTTTATTCTCTGATCATGCTGGGTCCCGATCTGAGGCTTCTGCTTTCCTCTGTCTTTTAGCTTTCTTTCTACAATCTCTAGTCAATCTACCATTTCTTGTCTCTCCTTTTGTTTTCTTCACTTCCTTCCATCTTTGATATTGATTTTTTTTTCCTTTCAGCTTTCTTCCATTTATTTCTCTCGCTCTGTCCACTTACATTTCTCTACTCCTCCTTACTATCCATTTCTCAATCTCCCTCCTTTTTTTTTTTTTTTTACACCATCTACCTATCACTTTTCAACCTTCACCTCAGTCCTTCTATTCTCCAGCTCTTCTTCCCTGGTCCATTATTCCCCAGTCTTTTGCTCACTCTCTCTCCCCCTCCATGTCTAACATCTCTTCCCCCATCATCCAGTGTCTCTCTCTCACTCTCTCTCTGGCTCTCTCTTTCCCTCCATCCAGTACCTCTGCTCTCTTTCCTTCCATATCTGCCCTCTCTTCCTATCCCCCTGCAACCAGCATCTGCCCTATATCCATACCATACCCTTCCTTCCCTGTTATTCTCATGTCCAGCATCTCTTCCTCTCTTTCTCAACCCATTTACCTTGAGTCCATCTTCTCCCCTCTCTCATCCCATGTCCCGCATTTCCTTCTCCCCTTATTACCCTGTGTTCGGCATCTCCCCTGTCTCCCTCTGTTCTCCCCCCCAAAGTCCAGCATTTTCCCATAGTCTCCCTATAATTCCTAGCTAACATCACCACTCCATCTCCCCTCCTTGCTTATTCATTTGCCCCTTTCCATGTCCAGTATCTTCCTAGCCCCCAGCTCAATCTTATCCTCTCTGTCTCCCTATTCCATCCCCCCACACTCAGCATCTCCCTTCTGACTCGGTGCCCATGTCCACCCCTTGAATATACAAGGGGCAGAGCCTGCCCGTGGAACAGCATGTCCCATGGACAGGGACTGTGCAAGCCGTAATCTCAGCCCAGAGAGGCAGGGTACAATTGGCCTTGCACAGTCCTTGCCTGCAGGACATGCTACTTCTGTAGGCAAGTTCTCATCTCTGGGCCATAATCGCTGTCCCGCACACCCTTCTGCAGTGGGAGCAGTATGTCCTGCAAGCATGGGTTGTGCAAGCTGTGACTGCGGCCCTGAGAAGAAGAGACCGATGTGCAGCCCTGCCCGCAGGGACCGATGTACGGAGGATGCTATCTCTGTCCACCCACTCCCCAGTCAGGATGACTTGCACAATGCTGGCAGCCTCATGGAGAGCCTGCCCATGGGACACGCTTCTCCCACGGGCAGAAAGCTGTGAGTAGCGATTGTGGTCTCTCACAGCCTTCTGCTCACGGGAGCAGCATGTCCTTCGGGCAGGCTGTCTACTAAGCCATCGATGCTCTGCCGGCCATCCTGAATGGGGAATGGCGCGTGGGCAGTTAGCAATGGCACTCTCCTGACGTCGGTGCCTCCCTGTTGCGCTTATCCAGCTTGCTGGGTAACACCGGCCCTGGTGCAGCATTTGTCTTATTGCTCCCCCCTCCCCACTCTGTCCAGCATTTGCTTCCACCCACCGCTGTCCAGCATTTGTCTCCCCTTTCCATGTGTCCAGCATTTGTCTTTCTGCTCCCCCCCCATGTCCAACATTTTGTCTTCCTTCTTCCTCCCCCTGTTGTCCAGTATTTGTCCTCCTGCTGCCCACCTCTCCATTGTCCAGCATCTACCATCTACCTCCACCTCTCTTCCTTGGCGGCAGGAATGAAAAAGCATGGGATTTTCACTGGGGCAACAGAAGGGAGCTATCACCGTTGGTCAAAACAAAAGCAATTGAAAAGCGCAGGGTTTTCAAGCCTTCCGTTGGCTTTTAAGTCCCTGCTGGTTCTGCTCCCCCACTCCCCAATGCAAAAAGCATCATCAGAGGGGGTGGGCCCTATCAGGGATCTGCATGCATATAAGGCCCTGATGGGTCCCACCTCCTCTGATGATGCTTTTTGTGTCAGAGGAGGGGTGGAACTAGCAGGGTCTTACAAGCCATCAGAGGCTTGAAAACTCCATGCTTTTCAATTGTTTTGTTTTTCTTGGCCAGCGGTGATAGCTCCCCGCCACTGCCCCAGTGTCCTCGGATCTGGGGTAGCGGCAAGGGTGGGAGGGTGGTGGGATTGATTCTGCCACTGCCGAGAAGCGGATGTAGCAGTGGCAGCAGCTTTTTTTTTTTTTTTAAACCTTTGAAGGCAGAGTGAGGCGACTGTTTTGGTGGTATTTTTTGCCACCCCCAAAACTTTGCCACCTCACTCCCCCTCATTATATTTATTTTATTTATTTATTTATTTAGTATACATTTGTATACCGCTACTTCCAGCGATCAGCAGCGGTTTGATTACAGATTGGAAATTGTCAAATCATGACAGGAAATTTTTGAGGTATAAACACATTGATTAGACAGGAAAGCACAGCACACAGAGAACTATTTTACAGGGAACATGGGCTATGGAGGGTTAAGTGGCTTGCCCAAGACCACAAGGAGCACCTGTGGGACTAGAAACCCCAGTCCTTCCGGCCCAAGGTTGCTGTCCTCCAGTGGGATTTGAACCCCTGACCTTCCGGCCCGAAGTACCTTGCCCCAACCACTAGGCCACTCCTCCACTCCAATTATAGAGCCGCCCCCCCCCCCCCCCAAGTATGTGATAGATATATTTATTTGAAGGAAAAATTGTTATGGCAGAATTTTTGTGTAGTATTTAAGCATGTCACAGGATGGACTTTCTGAGTCATGTTTTTGAGGCAGCAATTCAGTGCGTGTCATTCCTTCTCAAAGATAACGAAGGATTCTTAAAAGCCCTATGTGCTGTCTTACCTGTTCTCATCAGTCATAAGGGTAGACCTCAGAACTTGCTTCCTGGTTCAAGACTGTTCATGGCTTAACTCGGCAGACATTTAAGCAGCCAGGGGAAGGCACAGTTTCCTGATAGTTTGACTCTATAGGACCGATGCGGAAAGACTAGTGTACCCTTTGCACTCAGATAACACAACATATACACAAAAGTACCGTTACACCAAATGCAGAAAAGAGGTTGACACCGGCGTAAACAGAAAAAAAAATGTGTACACAGCAACAGCAAGTATATTTAAATAATAGGCAAATGAGCTGCGTGTGTTAAAATGGAATGCTAATAAGGTCTGCACCCAATGCAGAGGATTACATAACCAGCAGGAGCACCATTATCTCTACGCCGGGGTCTGAGGTGACTTAAAAATCTTGCATGTGTAGGGAAAGACTGTTTTAGGGTACGTACCAGTGAATAGTTTCCTTCGACTTGAAAATTTTCTGCTTGTAGCTTTCAGCATATAAGCAAAGGTTTGACATTAAAGAAATGTCTTATCTCCAGGAACAAGCAGGAATGAGTCTTCACATATGGGGTTTCATCGGTACCGACGGAGCCTGCGTGGGAACGCTCCCCAGCGTCCAATCAGAAAGCCTTTGGGAGCATCCCACAGTGCCTGCGTGCTGCCTTCCCGTCTTTCCCAACTGTCTCTCCTCAGTTCTTCTTTTTCCGCGGAGCCAGCAGGTCGTGTTCCTGTTACCGCAGAAGAATTTCCTTATTTTTTCTTTATTTCTTTTGTGTCGCGTCTGCCTTCTTCAACGCTGTACCGGTACCGCCGATCTTTGTTCTTTTCTTCTTGTAAAAAAAAAACAAACAAACCTTTTTTCCGTTCTTTTTCTTCAGGTGCACTTGAGTTTTGGGCCTTAGGGCCAAAACCTTTTTTCCTTAAATATGGAAAAGCCTGCCTCAGGATTTAAAAAGTGCACAAAATGTGGCGGTACTATTTCCATCACTGACACCCATGTCTGGTGTCTAAAATGTTTAGGTCCTGACCATTCCATAACAGATTGTGTGTCCTGTTCCATGATGTCTAAAAGAGGTCGGCAGAACCGAGCTGCCAAGCTCAGTACCCTGTTTCCCTCTGATGCGGCTTCAATGGCATCGACGTCTTCCAGGGCTGCTTCTTCCTCACATGGATCTCAGGTAACTAAAGATAAATCCAGCCGGTCCTCGAAGGGTAGATCTCCTTCTAAGCATCAATATGTCTCTGGCCTTGCCCTCAAGGATTCTGCACCAGCAAAATTACCCCGGCGGGAGGCTTCGGCCTCTAAAGCATCATCATCGGGGTTCCAGGATGATCTGATGGCGTGGCCTCGACAGATCTCCTGGTGCCATGCTCTGGGGTACCGGTGGCTTCCACCAGTACCGACTTCCAGGCATTGGCGGCATCGATGGATCAGAGGATTCTGTCCATAGAACGCAGTCTGGAGGCTTTCCTTGTGGCATCGACGCCCGTGGTACCGCAACAGACTACTCCGCCGGTACCGGCTCTAGCATCGCCATCGGTACCGATCCTGGTACCGGTGGCATCGGCATCGGTGTCCGCTATGCCGGTACTCTGTCCTCTGAAGCCCTCCCGTACCGGTTATTCCCGATACCGATCCCGGTCGGTACGGGTATCGGGCTTTGCAAGAGCATCCGGACAGACGATACTTCGATTCCTCGGAGGATTCTGAAGAGTCGGTCGATGCAGTGATGCTTCTTCCACAGGAGGAGTCCTCTCCTAAACGAAGGATGTCTCCTCCAGAGGATTTGTCTTTTCAAGACTTTATCAGAGAGGTGGCTCAGGGCCTCTTTATTACAGTGGCTCCTGAGATAGAGCCCAGAGCCAAGGAGTTAGATATTTTACAATATCCTAAAACTCTTAAGGAGGCAGCTACCTTACCTATTCATGAGATTCTGTATGATCTCATGTTGAGGATGTGGGAAGCACCTCTAACCACTTCTCCTCATTCTCGCAGGTTGGATACCATGTATCGTGTCCCTCAATGTCCTGGTTTCCATAAAACTCAACTTTCTCCCCACTCTATTGTGGTTGAGTCTGCTATGAGAAAGATTAGAAGTGCCAAAAGACATGCCTCTAATCCTCCAGGACGTAAATGTAGAACCCTGGATGCTTTTGGGAGAAGAGTCTTCCAAGTTTCCATGCTTGCTGCGAGAATTAATTCTTATAGTCTCTACATGGGAATGTTCTTAAAGGAAGTCACTGACCATTTGCAGACTTTAAGTCCTTTTCTGTCTGAAGATAAAAAGGCAAGACTTTCTCACTGGGCTCAAACATGCCCAAGATATCTCCAAATTCTCCAGCCGTGCAGCTTTCGACTCCTTTGAATGCGTAAGCAGAGCCTCAGCTATTGCCATTGGTGCACGTAGGATTGCTTGGCTTCAAGCATCTGATTTGGAGATCTGGGTTCAAGATGAATTGGGAAATATCCCTTGTACAGGTGAGAACCTGTTTGGTAAGGATTGGCAAGCAAAAGCCAATCAGATGGATGCTGAAAATTCTGCTTTGGATAGACTATCCAAATCCACAGCTGCTCCTGCTAAGAAAAGGTTGTTCAAGAAAACACCTTTTTCTAAAAAGGGAAGATTCTATCCTGCTTATGGTCAGTGGGCATCTTCTGCAGCTCATTTCCCTTCCAAACGTCAGCAATCCTCCAAACAGAGCAAAGCAAAGGCTGCGAGGCCTGCTCCAGCCCAGTAACCTCAGCCCCCTCAGGGCCTTTGACTTTCCGCTAGAGAACTTAGCCTTCCTGGCTCTAGAAGGACCAGAGCCCTCCACCATTCCAGGAAGGTTATGTCACTGGGCAAATTACAGCAGAGCATTGCACACTCTCCATCATAAGAGAGGGGTACAAACTTCATTTCTCAAGCTTGCCCCCTCTCACAAGAGTGCACCAGTTCAATTGTCCAACCTCCCTCCTCAGCCTGTTGTAGCAGGAGGTTGCCACTCTTCTCGCCCAGGGGGCAATAGAGGAAGTGCCTTTTCAACAACAGGGCACAGGGTTCTACTCCCCCTATTTTCTTATTCCAAAGAAAACAGGGGGCTTCAGACCAATCTTAGATCTCAGAGAATTGAACAGATTCCTAGTCAAGGAAAAATTCAAGATGGTTTCTCTAGGAACTCTGCTGCCATACCTTCAGAATCAGGATTGGCTTTGTTCTCTAGATCTCAAGGATGCGTACACTCATGTTCTCATCCATCCAACTCACAGAAGGTTCCTTCGGTTCATTTTTCAGGAGAAGCACTATCAATACAGAGTGCTCCCTTTTGGTCTGGCCTCTGCACCAAGGGTGTTCACGAAATGCATGGCAGTGGTAGCTGCTTTTCTGCGCACCCTGGGAGTATTCGTCTTCCCTTACCTGGACGACTGGCTCATTCGAGCTCCCACTCAATCAGAGGCCAAGACTTCTCTAACCTGCACAATGCGTATCCTTCAGTATTTAGGGCTGGTAATAAACATCCCAAAATCCAATTTGATCCCTACTCAGTCCCTGGAGTTTATAGGGGCATTGCTGGATTCCACAAGGGCTAGGGCCTATCTTCCCCAGGCCCGTTGCCTTCGCTTGGTGCAGTTAGCTTCTCAAGTAGAGTTGAAGCCCCTACTAACTGCTCGAGAGATGTTACAGTTGCTAGGCCACATGGCATCCACCGTACATGTGGTACCATATGCTCGCCTTCACATAAGGGCAGCTCAGTGGACTTTATCCACCCAATGGACCCAGGCATTAGGCTGCCTGTCAGACAAAATAGCAAACACAAGTCGCCTCATTTTGTCCCTCCAGTGGTGGAAGTCCCCTCAAAACCTGTTGCTGGGGTCCTCCTTTCAACAGCCTTTGCCCCAAGCAACTCTTACAACAGATGCTTCTCCAATTGGGTGGGGAGCTCATCTTCAGGACCTCTCCACCCAGGGCATCTGGTCCCCACAGGAGACTTGTCTACATATTACTCTCTTGCAACTCAGAGCAATCTTCCTTGCTCTGCGAGTTTTCCACACCCTGCTCAGCCGCAAGACAGTCCTTATCCACACGGACAATCAGGTAGCCATGTTCTATGTAAACAAGCAGGGAGGAACTGTCTCTCTGTCGCTTTGCAATGAAGCTTTGCGACTGTGGGCCCTCGCCAGAGAGCATCACATTCATCTTCTGGCAGTTTATCTTCCAGGTGTTCAAAACTCTTGGGCAGACAGACTCAGTCGAGTGATGCTTCCACACAAGTGGTCCCTACATATGGACCAGGTATCCAAGATTTTTCAAATTTGGGGAACCCCGGACATAGACCTCTTTGCAAGTCCGTGGAATGCCAAACTTCCCCGGTTCTGTTCCAGAACTCTGGCTCAGGAAGCTCAGGCAAGGGAATGCTTTCCTCCTTCACTGGGGTCAAGACTTCCTTTATGCTTTTCCACCCATTCCCCTAATTCCCAAAACCCTGTTCAAGCTTCAGAGAGACAGAGGCCACATGATTCTCATAGCTCCACATTGGCCACGGCAAGTGTGGTACCCTCTGCTTCTACATCTCTCTCAAGCTCCCTCCCTGGAGTTAGGGTCTGCTTCAGACCTCCTCTCTCAAGAGGATGGAAAGTTATGGCATCCCAATCCCCAGTTTCTGCATCTCAGGGCTTGGTTGCTGAAGGCCTAGATCTCCAGGATCTTCATCTTTCTCAACGAGCGAAAGATGTTCTTTATGCTTCCAGAAAGCCTTCCACTAGACGTTCTTATGCTTTCAAGTGGAAGAGGTTTACCATCTGGTGTTCTGGGAAGGGTCTTAACCCTCTTGCCATACCTCTGGAATCTTTGCTGGAGTATCTCCTTCATCTTTCTAATGCAGGCCTTAAGACAAATTCAGTAAGGGTCCATTTGAGTGCTATTGCAGCTTCCTTTAAGCCTCTAAATGGACAACCTATTTCCTCTCATCCTCTTGTAGCAAGATTCATGAAAGGCCTCCTTTTAACAAAGCCCCCCATTAAACCACACCCGGTGGCATGGGACTTAAACTTGGTTCTTGGTCAGCTTATGAAGCCGCCTTTTGAACCTTTAGCTACCACCTCCTTGAAATACCTTTCTTGGAAGGTTATCTTTCTCATTGCAATCACATCAGCATGCCGCATTAGTGAATTGCAAGCACTCGTAGCTAATCCACCTTATACAAGGTTCCATCATGACAAGGTGGTCCTTAGGACTAATCCACACTTTATGCCCAAGGTGGTCTCGCCTTTTCACCTCAACCAGGAGGTCTACCTACCTGTCTTTTTTCTATGACCTCATGCATCAAGTGCAGAGAGGAATCTTCATACCCTGGACTGTAAAAGAGCTCTAGCTTTTTACTTACAAAGGACACAGCAACATAGAAAGTCTTCCCAACTCTTTGTTGCCTTTGATCCTTCTCATCTTGGACAACCAGTCTCCAAGAGAACACTTTCTAACTGGATTGCCCAGTGTATTTCTTTCGCCTATCAGAGCAAGAACCTTTCTCTGGAGGGCCATGTCACAGCTCACAATGTGAGAGCCATGGCAGCCTCAATGGCTCATCTGAACTCCGTGCCTATCGACAACATCTGTTGAGCAGCCACTTGGGCCTCGGTTCATACCTTCACAGCCCATTACTGCTTGGACAAGGACTCCCGCCGGGATGCCTTGTTTGGTCAGGCAGTTCTTAAACACCTGTTCCATACTTAATCAACTCCTACCCACCATCCCTCATGGGATGCCAGAGATCCATGTGGGGAAGTGCAGCCCTGTTCCAGGGACACACAACTTCTGGGATCTCTCCCTGACATCTAAAGCTAGGGAGTCCCCATATGTGAAGACTCATTCCTGCTTGTTCCTGGAGATAGTGCAGTTACTTACCTGTAACAGGTGATCTCTGGGAACAGCAGGAATAAGTCTTCACAACCCACCCACCTCCCCTAGGAGTTGTATCTCTCTATCTATCTTTCCTTTCCCTCTCTCTCTCTCTCTCTTTGTCTCAGCTTAAAACTCAACTGAGGAGAGACAGTTGGGAAAGGTGGGAAGGCAGCACCCAGGCGCTGTGGGATGCTCCCAAAGGCTTTCTAATTGGACGCGGGGGAGCGTTCCCGCGCAGGCTCAGTCGGTACCGACGAAACCCCATATGTGAAGACTTATCCCTGCTGTTCCCAGAGATCACCTGTTACAGGTAAGTAATTGTGCTTTGCTTCTTACCCTTGTGTGTTCTGTGGACTTACTTATATTATTGTCCATTTACTGTTATGTCTCTTTATTGGGATTTCATAAAAAAATATTTTTGGGCAGAATAGTGTTTATTATGAATGAGCAGCAAAGAACCTGCACGTCCTATGGACATAACGTTAGCATTGGATATTTATGAGCATGCACACACGGCCACTTGTAGCACATCTATTGTTTACACGTGCGTTAGCTCCCCTCCTTTCAACTTTACACCGAAGTTTTGCTTACAGCTCATTTGCATACATGCCCTTTGCTGAATACCGCCACTGAGGTTTTCCGCCATTGGCACGCTATGAAAACATGTACACAGAACTCAGCCGTTGTGCTTCAACCTGACATTTTCCAGCTTTCCAAAAGCTCAAGTGAATCTCAGTCCAGTTCACCCTCTGACTTTCAGCACTTGACCAGAATCTCATCTGACATTCAGACACTTTCCTCTGCTTCCAATCTCTCCTTCAGCAATTATGTTTTTGTTTTTTATGCATTATGGTTATCCTGAAAACTGTACTGCCTGGTGCTCCCCCAGGACTGGTTTGAGAATTACTGCTGTAGCTGAAACTTACCCATTTGGTCAGGTGACCAGTTATCCCTAGTTCAGGTATTCTCAACTCATCCCTCCAAACATACCTAACCAGACAATGATTATGCATGAAAGATTGGAAGCACTAAGAGTGAGCCATAAAGTAAAAGATGGCCTTTATTTAAAGACCAGCAACCCTGACACAGCCTGTTTCGGCAAAATGCCTTTGTCAGGGGCTGCTCAGGTTTAGAAGCCGCGGTCGGATTGCCACTGATTGTGGGACTTCTAAACCTGACAAGCAAACTGATTTGTTACCCCCTGATGAAGGCAATTTGCCGAAATGCAGCCGTGTTGGAGTTATTGGTCTTTAAATAAAGGACATCCTTTACTTTACGGCTCGCTCTTAGTGTTTCCTTCTACCCTTGTGAGTACGGAGTGTTCTCCTAGGACCTATGCACAAACGATTTATATGTAGTGCTTCCACTGTGTGCAAATATATCTCATACATATTCATTGATATCCTGAAAATGGAACTGGTTTGGGGGTGTCTTGAGGATTGCTCTAATTGGTGCCTGAGAACTACGCCTATGAGCGAAAGCTTTCTTCAAATACAACCTCACATCTCCAAGAGGGCTTTTTACCCGTAATATAATTAAATGTACTGTGTATTACTGCATTCTTGTTAGGAATTAAATATAAAGGTAAGAAGAATATCTGCAGAATAATCTTAAGAAATCAATGATTTCACATTTACCAAAACATTAAAAACTGTATTTCTCTACTGCTTACGTAGCCAACATACATTGGATTAGCTCTCGCATCTCATTTGTTTTCATGCTCTTTTCCTGGCCTAAAATCATCATAGATCTCTCTTTTTCCTTTGGTCAATAGCACTTACAGACTCAGTGCTTTGCTGAACTTCTAAGGGCTGATATTATTTTTTTTAATTCAGCAGCATTATATGTATATTGGAATGTCAGTATTCTGCTGTACGTATAATGTTATATGTAGAGTGGGGAGGGCAGGGCCACAAATATGTCTTTAGGCACTGATATTCAGCCCCTATATGTATAGCTTATATATTTAGCTCCGATCTGTGAAAACCAGATATAACTTGGACTGTCTGAGCTAAATATAATTTATATGTAAAGGCCCCGATATCCAGATATTCTGTGTGTATGTATATGTGTATATACACATACACATAATTATGCGTAGAACATGTACATTCAGCAGCACTAGCTATGCGTATAGTGACTCTGAATATGAGTACTTTTGAAAGTTCTGGATTCGATGGTTCATATTATTCTCCAGCAGTGGTGTTCCAACCCCCACAGGCATCTGGCATGGGTAAATCCCCTTGCAGTGCGCAGTAAAGACCCCTGCCGGGCCCAAACTTACCTTAATACAGTGTATGCCTTGCCGCTGCTCCAGACTCAGCGGCTCTTCCCTCCCGAAGTATCAAAAACTGGACTTTGGTATGGGGGGTCAAAGAAAGATTGCTAGGTCTGAAGCGGAGGCAGTGCGGCAAGCCACCCACTGCATTAAGGTAGGTTCGCTGTGCTGGCACCACTGTGTACCCGCCTCCTGGCCAGTACCCGGGGTGGCGGCACCCCCTGCCCCGCCCTTGGTACGCCACTGTTCTCCAGACATTTTGGTGAATATTGACCTCGCTCTTTGTAACTCAGGCTAGTGGTACATATTAACGTTTGCACAAAGATATAGGGGAAAAAATGAAAAACAGGACTAATAAAAGCAAAGGAAGAAAAAACTCGACATGTAATCTGGAAATCTTGAGGTGGATGTTGAAAAGCTCTTGGATGAATGGCAACTGGGCATCATATGGCTGCTAATTGCAGCACAGAAGTATCAGCTGGGAGACTGAGTGGAGCCTAGACTGATCACAGTGTGGTTTGGGTTGCTTTAACAGTTAACTTATTGAAGAAGTGGAGGTTTCATGATGGAATATAATGATACGCTGCATCTTGATGATAGATGAGAATGAATCCTCAGTTGCTGCCTGTATGGGAAACCATCTGTACTGATATGCGGGTAACCGATGGAGCCTTATGAAGGGAGAGATGGCGTGTTGCAGTTTGAGGGGGATTGACATGTATAAATATATATCATTTAGAAGGCAAGTGGATTCTTCTTTTTAGACTGGGTCATATTCCTCTATAATCAGTGGGCTTTGTCTACGGATTCCACTTTAGTTGCACTTAGGCCCCTAAGCAAGGTGACACCATAAAGCAGACCCAAGTGCATGTTAAATGCCCGATGAGACTTTACAAGAGGTGAGCAAACTTCCAAAGGTACGAGCTTAGCTACCGAGCCATTTCAGTGTAACAAAATAGCTTCCTAGTTTATCCCCATCTGGTAGGGAGTGAAAAGCATCAAATTGGAGATTAAACTTGGGGTAGACCTTCTACACAAAGCAAGTGGGCTGGCCCAGCAAATAATTTTTATTTGCCAGCCTGCCAGAGTGGCTATTTTCAGGCTCTTGGTAATTTAAGAATGGATGAATCAATACTCCTTAATGATTAACATGTGCATGTATTTGTTGCAAAATGGTTTTAGCAGCAGTTTGTGTCATTGTGAAATTTCCAGGAGAGGAAAACACTAAATTGCAGCTTTCATTCACAAGTTACAATCCATCAATTCAACCTAGGACAAAAAAACATACTGGTGCCAAACCATCCATTGTGCCTTAACAAAAATGTGCTGCTTGATAGGTTTTGTCGTTGACTTTCACTAAGAGCAATTCTATTGCATTTCCTTAATTACAACCAAGCCATCCTGTCTGCATTATTCTAATCTATTCTGTCTCTTTGGTATGCATAATCTTTCTACTGAGCCATTCAAACACAACTTTCTTGGCGTTTTGGCCATTTTTTCCTTCTCGTAACGTGTTTAGCGGTGGAGAATTGGCAGGGAAGCTGCATGATCATATGGTATGCTTTTACATGCATCCCTTATCCTCCTGCTTAGACAGCATACAATTCATGCAGCTATGCACCGTCTTACAAGGGTGACAGACTGGCTCTACCGGAATACGTGCAGACATTCTCTCATGCCCTGTTCTGTCACCGTGTGTGTGTGAGAAAATGTTCCTGAATGTAAGGTGGCTTAAAGGCTTGTTTAGTCCGGTTTAGGAACCTCAGTTGCAGATGGCTACCCCTTCATTCTTGTCGGCATTGCATGTTTGAACCGCAGGCATGAAAGTGTGGTTTTGACTGCACTGCTGAGTGATATTTTTTGCTCAGATTACTTTTTATAGTGCAGTTAATGACTGGTAGTATTTTGACCTCTTGGGTCCAATTCAGTCGTTGCCTGCAAAGGTTTTGTGTGGCCAAGGTAGAGTTCAGCTTTCTGATTGATTGAAAATGCTTTTACATTTGAAGAATGGTTATTTGCACTGCTAACATCAGGAAAAAAGCAATCTCTACTAACTGTTATCGGTTCTAATCAGCAAAGTATGACTCTCTTGTGACTGGTCATGTTTACTTTATCAAGGGTGTGCACATTCTGCTGCTTGATAAGGTCTGTCACTTGTGAAGCTGGAGCACAAATTCTAATGCACAGGAAGGGAGATGGGTTTTGTGTTTGTAAAATGGTTTAGGGTGTGTCTAGTGAGGTTAGGAACAGTTTGGTAGGCCTCCGAGTTACCATTACCTGACGTTCAGCTCAATAGCAATACTGCTGTGAGGGAAGAAAAAATATATAAATACCTGAATGCCTTGAATATGTTTAGTCGTCACCATTAGAGGACGAAATAATGCAGTGCAAATGTTTAAAAAAAGAATCATGAACAAAGTGTGCCTTATTTTTACATCGTATTATCCTGTCTTTTTCTATCTATATACAGTATGTAGAAGTGTGTATGTGTTTTTTCTCTCTCTCTTTATATAGACTATAAACACACACACTCACACTCACTCACACACTCAATTTGTTTGCTGGTTAGTAATATAGTAAATGACAGCAGATAAAGACCAGTATGGTCCATCTAGTCTGCCCAGTAAGATGGCAAGAGTAGGTGCACCTGCCGCTCCGCACAGGCCACCCCTCAGTGTTTCAGTAGTGGTGAAAAACCCCTATTTCCTGGATCTGTCAGGGTGATCTGGTGATTGGATCTAAGGTCTCGGGCTTGCCTCTGTTTCCCATTGGGCTGCAGGAATGTGTGTGTAGAAAGAAGTTGAAGGGAAAGGATTTCAGCATTTCCTGCTTTTCACATGGATCTGTACGGCTGATACTGGCAAGCCCACCAGCAAAGCGTCTCAAAAACGACTCAGGAAGCAAAATAACCAAAACAACAAAAGCTCCTGAACAGACTTTTCTAGAAAATTGTTTGTATATAGAGAGGACCTCAAAATAAATGAGCAAAGGAAGACTTCTAGCAAGAAAGCCAGAACCAACGTTCAGGCCTCGCAGCCAGATGTGCTCATCATTGGTCCCCGATAACAGCAACCTTAAAATAAGGTTAACCTGCAGTTTAGTTATGAAATGGTCAGTTACTCAAAACATTTTCTGATCTTTTTATGATTCATAATTATTTAAATAAAACTCATATAGGTACCTATAGAAGACTCTGCATTTCATAAGTAATGCGGAAGACTCAAAGTCAATAGGATGAAACGAGCAATTCAAAACATTCATTCAGAAAACGTCCAAAAGTTGTTCAAAGAATCATCAGACACGATATTGCATTTCAAATTTATCTGCATCAGGAATGAAGACAATATAATGACCTCTCTTCTATAGACATGGAGTACAGGAGATTCTTCAGAAAAATTGTTTATACAGGTCCATCCAACCGGCTGTAGGCAAACACTGATTGACAGAATGCCCGAGAAGTGGGCAACACTGAAATTTCAAAACATGGCATCAGAGGATTACTTGATCTAGGGAACCAATGGAAGAGCCACTTTTACATTTTCAAATTAGCGCCATCCAATCAATTGCTTGATTAAGACCCAAGAGTTCCATGGAACGCAGACGAAAGATCCAGGCATGTTCGCGATCATTTAATTGCCGCTCTACATTACCCGCTCTCCAAGTCGGGGAAAGTTGATCCATTACATGCCAGCGGAGATCCTCAGAGGTATGTCCATTGGAAAGCCAATGGGTTACCAGCGGATTAGTCTCCACACCATGCTGTAGTCTGCTTTTGTGCTCATTTAATCACAAGCAGATCTTATGCTTAGTCCAACCAATATAAATGCGAGGGCACGGGCAGACAATCATATAGACCACCCACGCAGATTCACAATCAGTGCTGCCCCTATGAGCATACACATCGGTATGAGACCAGAAGGGACCTGTCAAAGGAGATCACAAAATAAGATTAACACACGCAGCTTAATATATCACAAATAGATTGACAGCATTTCCATTACACAGTATATTGCAAATTGCAAATTGCAAATTGCATATCTCAAAAAAGGTTGATAGCATTTCTGTTATTTAGTTAATTGAGGGGAATAATATTTAAATTAAAACATCTGAAATAGCCATGTGTTTGAGGTCTTCCTAAAATACACATGATTCAGTGGCATATTCCATAGAGCTTAAACAATACTGAGAATAGATTTCGTAAATGTATCTTTCAGTCAAAACTGCTTGCTCAATGATAAAACTTGGCCTGAAGCAGTGATTCTCAACCCAGTCCTCTGGGACCCCCAGGCCAATCAGGTTTTCACGATATCCACAATGAATATGCATGAGAGAGATCTGCATACACTGCTTCCATTGTATGCAGATCTATCTCCTGCATATTCATTGTGGATATCCTGAAAATCTGACTGGCCTGGGGGTCCAGGAGGACTGGGTTGAGAACCACTGGCCTAAAGGCATCAACGGATCTTAAATGCCAAGAGGGTACATAGTATTGAATCAGCTTACACATGTATTCAGGTGTCATCCCATATATATAATCTTAATAGCAAATAGTAGCACCGTAGATTGCACCCCTACCAGCGCTGGCAACTAGTGCGGCTGTTTAAGCAGTAGGACAGCACTGTCAGACCTCAGTCTTCTAGAAATCAGCCTTGCTTCTGTGTTTTGTAAGACTTGAAGATGCGGTTATCTGTCTCAAGGGCAACCCTAACAAAAGGGAATTGCACTTGTCCTGACGTGGTAGGATTGTTGCTGTTACTGTGGGGCCCTTTGACTAAAGTGTGGTAAGGTTTTGCAGCTACTGCGTGTTTTCTGACAGAAAAATCACGTAGCAAGTGCAAAGCCTGTGTGGCATCTGCCCTGGCTTTAATAAACAGAGCAGACACATACCACACGGCCGTGCATTCCCTGCCTCAGGAAGTAGCGCAGGCCCAGGGCTGATTAGGCACCCCTCCTTGCTATCCTGCACCCCCTGAACAAGAAATCCCTCCCCCCCAGCAATCCCATCCCAAAGAGGCACCCCTTTGGATTTCCCCCCAAAAAACAATGCTGTCTAACAAAGCATACACTCCCAAAACAAACTGAGGAAAATATATTTTTTTAAAAAACCTTTTACCCTTTTATTTCATACATTTTAAAGCCATCTTCTTTTTAGAGAAAATGTTTTACTTAGCAATCATCATTACAAAGCCAGCATCTTTATACAACATTGAATAAACTTCACAAAACAACCAGTAGGTGAGGAAACAAGATATGCAATCTTCAATACTTAGATATCAGCATTATCCACCATTGTCAGATGTTAAGCAATCTTCAAAATAAATCAGAGATAACAATCTTACTCAAATATTAGCATTAACAATTATTGAGCAATTTTCAAAACAAGTTACAGATAAGTCTGTAAAACAGTTCACAATTTTTCACCAAATAACATGACATTTATGTGGCATAAATCTTTTATAACAAATTTTTGCCATAGAAAACACATGGCTTATTTATATAGCATAAATTTCACATGTCATTAATACCAAAACAGGAGGTGCTCATATTCAGAATCTAGCAAGAGTATGCATGTTAAACCCAAACACAATTTTAAACATCAGAACCACTCTTCATAATCTTCTGATTTCAATCTTCACTATCCCCATTTTGAACGACACGGCCAGTCTTCAGAATACCATCTTCAGTATCTGATGCATACTGTGTATATTGGTGCCATGAGCATTTCATTCCCTCAGGAGTTTCATCAGGGAAGAGCCAGCGCATTCATTTAAATCTCCTTGTTAAAATTTGCTGGAATCCCTATTAGGTAATTCTCCACGTCAGGCACTTCTTAACCGACAACAATTTCTACCAATTCGTATAATAGACAGATCCGACATACCTATACCACATACTCTTTGCCACTCTTACTCTTTGTTGGAGTAGGCATGATTTGATATGATCTTCTAAGCCAAGCTAAGTGCACTCCTTTTGCTCCTGACTCATAATATATGAATGCTAATAGTGACAAATTAAGAGATTTTTTATGACCGATGATGTGCAAGTGGTAATATGAAAATATGTCCGTTGTTATTGGCTTAATGGTTTGTCTGTCATAATGCAGCCATATGGTTTCTCTGGGCTCTAATTAACCACTGAGGTCTTTTTCCTCATCTCTTATATCATCAGCCGACTCTCTATACTTATATCTATATTGAAGAAGAGCAATGTTTTGTTATTTGACTGTCGGAAAGCCTTTCTGCCATGAAGGCACTGCAAAGGGGCCAACCAACCCCTAAGCCGGAGAGTACCCCCTCAAAGGCCCACCAGCATCCTCTCCCCTTGACACCTTCGTGGGATCCTACCTGGGTGCTCCCAGGTGATCTGGGTAGGAGCAGTCCTCCTCCACCACTCCTGCCCCTGCTCTAGCAGTCTTCAAAATGGCACGGGATCACCTTGTGTTTGTCTCATGGTATAATCGCTAGGGGTTGTGGTGCCATCATCAAGACTGCCGGTGCAGGAGCAGAGGGGAATCGCTCCTGCAATGATCACCCGACTACCAGGGAGCACTTGTTTAGGACCCTGGGTGAGTGTCCAAGAGGGTGAAGGGGCCAGTGAGGGGGGGCCCACTTTCCAGCTCAGGGGTTGGTGGGCACCTTTGTTGCAGGGCCTCCATGACAGGAAAGCTTTCCGGCCATGAAAGTCCTGAAAGGGGTGCGTCTTCAGGGTGGGATCGGGAAGGGCTGCCTTTTCATGGGGAGACGGCTGAGGGGAGATATGATAGAAGTCTATAAATTAATGAACGGAGTGGAACGGGTAAACGTAGATCGATTGTTTACCTTATCAGAATATAGAAAGACTAGGGGACATGCAATGAAGCTACAGGGTAAACTATTTAAGACTAATAAAAGAAAATATTTTTTCACTCAACGTGTAATCAAACTCTGGAATTTGTTACCGGAGGATGTAGTAAAGGCTGTTAGTGTAGCTGGGTTTAAAAAAGGTTTGGACAAGTTCCTGGAGGAAAGGTCCATAAACCATTATTAAGAAGGGACCCAGGATATCAATGCTTGAACCAGTACAAGCATTGTGGAACCTGTGTCCCTTGGGGAAACTGCTAGGTACGTATGACCTAGATTGGCCACTGTTGGAAACAGAATACTGGGCTTGATGGACCTTGGTCTGACCCAGTATGGCATATCTTATGTTCTTATGGATTGCTGTGGGAAAGTTCTTGCTGGGGGGGGACAGGATTATGAGGGGATGCAATGGCAGATGGTGGTGTAGCTGCAATTGCCTCCACCTCTGAGGTGAAGGTAATTGCAACCACGCTATTGACAGTTGTGACACCTAGCATGCAGTATTATAGTATATCACCAGCCACCACGCCCACTTTTAGCCCCTGACCCTTCCCCAATCCTGCCCTGTGCTGATCTTACCAGTACTGTCTGCACTTGATGCATGGTCGCGGTTACTGCAGGGGTTTAGCACATACGGAAACCCACAGTAATCGTTTACTGTACTTTCTTTTGAGCTAGAACACTTTAAAAACATAGGAGGTCTTTTGCTAATCTCTAGTTTGACATAACATTTAAAAAAAAGAACATTTCTTCACCATGATGCTCTATTGACAGACTAGAATCTAAATAAGCTCCCAATACTGTTATCACTCTGCAAACGCCACCCTTGTGTCTACTAGAACCAAACATTAGGGTGAAGGTCTTCCCTCTCATGATCTTACCATAACAATTTTTTATCTGGGTTAATTTTCATTTTGTGGGAAACTATCCAGAAGGATAGTCAATTAAAACATTTGCTGAAAAACGAAAAAGTGACTCTGATCTTTTGTTTGGTATAATAACTAAAACATTGGTAGCATATGAAAAGAATGAGACATGCAAGTCTCTCATTGCTCCTCCCGGTGTGTTTAGGAAAATGCTAAGGAAATAGGGGAGATCCTTAAAGGAATCCACATGTCATTTGCCGGGATGTTTTCCCTCCATCCCTCTTGAACACACACCATCTTTAGAATTCCAATCCCACTTAGTTCGCCAAGTAGCCTACAGGTTAGAACACTGGGGTTGGACCAGGGAAGCCAAGGTTCAAATTTCACTGCTTGTGATCCTGGCAAGTCACTTAAGTCTCCATTGCCTCAGATATAAAGTTAGATTATAAACCCTCTGGTACTTCGCCTTGAACTTCTACTATACTCTATAATACTGTATAAGAGGCAGAGGAAAGATCATGTTGTATCAAAACTTAGCTGACTAAGTGGGTAGTGGAAGCTGAGAACTCCTTTATTCACTTCTTAGAAAGTGAGCAAATTGTGTATTCTCAGCTTTGAATTCTCGGACAACTGATACAAGCTGTAAAGAGATGGTGAATAATTTCATTTAAAAATTGCAGCTATTCATAAGCTTTAGTGAGCATCTCCAAAGGGAGCTATTTTGTTTCAGTCCTTGAGTAGTAAGCGACGTTCCTGTAATGCTGTGTGGGACTCTTCTGCCCATGCTACTGCCAGTGAGGAAGGTGCTGTGATATCATGTGTTTAGTCTAGGGTTGCCAACTGGCTCCAGATCTGTCCAGCAAGCTTGATCCAATCCTGATTCACCCCATTGCATGCAGGGACTTGTAGTTCTCCTTTTCTTATGGAATGTAATAGAGAAATCAAAACTCCATATCCCTGCATGCAATGGGATAAACACAGGCCTGGATCGAGCTTGTCGGGTGCATCTGCAGCCTGTTGGCAAGCCTAGTTTAGCTGCAAGGAGCTGCCTGCTGCTCATAACTAAAAACGCAATATGGCAGTATTACACCCTTCCCCCCCCCCACCCACCCACAGGCAGCAGCCCGATGGAGGACTATCACGCAGCTTCACGGATATGTTGGTAGTAAGGAGACTGCTAGTACTAACCAGGATGTGAAAGGAATGAATGAGGGGTCCTGTATGCCCGAGTCGGACATTGATGGACTCTTGGAGACAGTATTTATAGAGCTTAAATACCTTTGATCCTGTTGACCTCACAGAAGTAAGCTCTTGATAAGAGGATTTTTTTTTTATCTGTGTCCTTATTGGCTAATGGGAGATTTCCCTGAAACTATTTTGGAGCCTTTGATTCAGTTGGTAAATCTTTCATTATTCCAAGGATGTTGTCAGGTGGCATTTAAGTCATTGTTAGACAGTTACTCCAGAAAATTTCTCTTAATCCTACTGTAACAAGGTTAATAAATAAATAAATACCTGCATGTGGTCCTGTGCGGCTTTGGTGAGGCAGGGCCGGTAAATGCGGGGCCAAGATCCGCAATCCAGCGATGACTTCCAAAGTCTAAAAGAGTAAAAAAATAATTGAGGGCCTCACAGTCTGGTGGAGTACAGGTGCATCTGGGCTTGGAAGGCTTCGGCCGCCATCATGATCACGATCGCAGCACTAGAGAGAGCTATGCCATTTGGGGCCTGAAGCAGCGCTGAGCTTCAAATTTGAGGGAGACGGGAGAAAAAGAAACCAGAGCTGTGGTATGAGACTGCAGCTGCAATCGTGGCTGGAGCAGTGCCGAGGGAAGCCAGAGTAGTGTGCGGCTGAGTCCCGTCTATTTAAAGAGGCAACACACATTTTTAAAAAGTTTTAAAAAGTAAAGGGAGCCACAACTGGTGGCTAGGGGGATGCCCGAGGGGCTTAAGGTCAGCACAGAACTGGAGTTCTTTTTAAATTTAAAGGGATCACACTCCAGGAAATAGTAAGGATACTGTATGCTGGGAGGTGATCTGGGTTGAGGAGAGGTTCCTAAGTGGTAGGGGGGGACAGAGAAGAACTTTAAAGAGAAGATCATTAGGCGGACTACCAAAAAAGGGTTTTGGATTTAAAGGGGCCATGCACCATTATGGCAAAGAATACAAAAGGATATCTTTTACCATTACGGGGGTAAGAGGACAGTTGAGAGACCCTAATAGAAGAGCATCAGGGCCTTCTATTCAGGTTTAAAATTCTAGAGGTCACTTTTTGTACTTTAGTGGGAATGGGTCCCTTGTACTTGATAAAGATACCATGCTATATGCTGTCAAGACCATTGTCTGTTACAAATTTTTCTACTATTGGAATTGCTAAAACCATAACTGGGCTTAGAACTCTTTAGGCAAGGTATCTCCAACTCCAGTCCTGAAGGGCCATAAACCAGTTAAGTTTTCAGGATGTCCCTAATGAATATGCATGAGATATATTTGCAGGCACTGCCTCCATTGTATTCAGATTTCTCATGCATATTCATTAGGGATATCCTGAAAATCTGACTGGTTTGCATCCCTCCAGGAATGGAGTTGGATATCCCTGCTTTAGGGGATTGCTCCCAAATTCACTCCTTTCAGTCATTAAATGTGCTTAGAGAACATGAGGTTCTGCCTTACACATAGGTGAGTTTTGAAATCTCTTGAATCTGATCTATTTGGATTATGAATGAAACTCTCTGTGGTAACCTGTCTTTGCAGGGTGGTAGGTGAGATAATGGTCTTGCAGTCAGTTTGATGCCCTATGAAAGTCCTTTGAGATGTGTGCTATCATATGGGTAACATTTTATTGCTTTTAATTTGATGTATTACGTTAATTTTTAATTGAATATGTTTGATTGTTGTAAGTCCTTTGTACCAGCATATGCAATAATGTTGGCATGTTGTTGTTGTTAAGTGCCGTCGAGTCGGAGTCGACTCATGGCGACCCTCTGGATAGCTATCCTAAATTGTGTTCGGTCTTCAGTCAGGCGGCTCATTGACGACAGACTGGTACCCGTAGCTGCTGTTATTGTAGCGATCCATCTCATTGCTGGCCTTCCTCTTTTGCGTTGACCTTCTATCTTGCCAAGCATGATGTCTTTCTCTAATGATCTCTCTCTCCGCATGATGTGTCCGAAGTATGAAAGTCGAAGTCTTGTCATCTGAGCTTCTAAAGAAAGCTTAGGTTTGATCTCCTCTAGTACCGACTTGTTTGTTCTTCGGGCAGTCCATGGTATACACAGTATTCGCCGCCAGCACCATAATTCAAAGGCATCAATTTTCTTCCTGTCTGTCTTTTTCACTGTCCAGCTTTCACATCCATATGATGTTATTGAAAATACCATGGCTTGAACAAGTCGAATCTTTGTATGGAGAGACACATCTCTGCTCTTGAGAATCTTATCTAGGTCTTTCATAGCCATTCTGCCAAGAGCAATGCGTCGTCTGATTTCTTGACTGCTTGTTGCTTCTTTATTGATAGTTGATCCAAGTAGGTTAAAGTTGTTCACAATTTCAATTTCTTCTCCTTCAACGATGAACCTGTTGATTATGCCAGTTGTCATGATCTTTGTCTTCTTTACATTAAGGTGCAGGCCCATTTTGAGACTATGTTCTTTGATTGTGAGAAGCAAATGTTTCAGATCATCTTCGCTTTCAGCCAGTAATGTGGTATCATCAGCATAGCGAAGGTTGTTGATGAGTCTTCCACCAATCTTCACACCTCTGTTGTCTTCATACAGTCCTGCTTCTCTGATGATTTGTTCTGCATATAAATTAAACAGGTAGGGGGAAAGTATGCAGCCTTGTCTTACACCTTTGCTTATTTTAAACCATTCTGTTTCTCCTTGTTCCGTTTGAACTGTTGCTTCTTGATCAGTGTACAGATTACGCAAGAGAACGATCAGGTGTTCTGGTATACCCATGCTTCTTAATGTGGCCCAGAGTTTCTCATGGTTTACACAGTCAAAAGCCTTGCTATAGTCGATAAAGCACAAATAGATATCCTTTTGGTATTCTTTAGTCTTTTCAAGGATCCATCTCACATCCGCAATGATGTCTCTCGTTCCTCGCCCTTTCCTGAACCCTGCTTGCACTTCAGGTAGTTCTTGTTCTAGGTATGGCTGTAGTCTCTTTTGAATAATCTTCAGTAGAATCTTGCTGGCATGTGGGATCAGAGCGATTGTGCGATAATTTCCACAGTCAGGTGATCCAACTTTCTTTAGTATTGGTATAAACACAGATCTTTTCCAGTCAGTTGGCCATGATGTTGTCTTCCATATTTCTTGGCAGAGCCTTGTAAGTACGGTAACAGCTGCATCAGATTGCTGCAATACTTCTATGGGAATGCTATCAATGCCTGGTGCTTTGTTCTTTGATAAGGCTTTCAATGCTGCTTCAACTTCTTCTTTCATCACCAATGGTTCCTGATCATAAGGTATAGGTTGAAACGGCTGTTGGTCCACTTGATCTTTATCATATAAAAACTCTGTATATTCCTTCCACCTTTTCTTGATCTTCTCAGCATCATTCAACATAGAACCTTGAGCATCTTGTAACATTCCAATTCGAGGTTGGAACTTTTTCTTTAACTCTCGCAGCTTTAGGAAAGCCGATCTTGTTCTTCCTCTAATAGTTTCTGCTTCTATTTCCTTGCAAGTGTCATTGTAGTACTTTTCCTTGTCCTGTCTTGCTGCACGTTGGAAATCTCTGTTGAGTTCTGCGATTGTCTTTCTTTCTCCTTTGGCTTTAGCTTCTCTGCGTTTCTGGGCAATTTTCAGAGTTTCTTCCGTCAGCGAGAAGTCTCTACAAAAGGTGAAAAAGCAAAAACGGCCAAAATGTTGGCATATAGATGCTGTATTTTAAATTAAAACAAAGTAGAAATAAAAACATAATAGCCTTTAACCTGCTGGTTTGAAGATTGCCAGACTTCTACAAAAGGGTTAGGCAAGCTTTTGACCTAGATCCAAGGCCCCTCATGGTCTGGGAATGAGGGGCTGTCAGGTAAGGTTTGCATCTTTGTGGGTGATACCAAAATCTGCAATAGAGCAGACCTCCGGGAAGGAATAAATAACATGAGGAGGGATGTAGCAAAGCTTGAAGAATGACTGAGAATTTGACAGCTGAGATTTAACACTAAAAGATGCAGGGTCATGCATTTGGACTGCAAAAATCAAAGAGAGCAGTACAGTATTTTTTATTTTATTTTATTTATTATAAATGTCTATACCACATTTTTCCATAGGGGATGAAATACTTCAGTCCACAAAAGCAGAGCAGGACCTGGGCGTGATTGTTTCTGATGATCTAAAGATGGCTAAATAGGTAGAAAAGGCGATGGCAAAAGCCTGAAGGATGCTTGGGTACATAAGGAGAGGAATGACTAGCAGGAAGGAGGTGATAGTGCCTCTGTATAAGTCTTTGAGACCTCATTTGGAGTATTGTGTGCAATTCTAGAGACTGCACCTTCAAAAGGATATAAACAGGATGGAGTCGGTGCAGAGGGTGCTAACAAAATGGTCAGAGGGCTTCATCATAAGGCATATGGGGATAGATTTAAAGATCTCAATATGTATACTTGAGAAGAAAGGCAGGAAAGGGGGTGATATGATAGAGATATTTAAATACCTCCATGGCATAAATGCACAGGAGGAGAAAGCCTCTTTCAATTGAAAGAGAGCTCTGCAACGAGGGGGCATAGGATGGTGAGTACTTTGCAAAAATACTTCTTTACGAAAAGAGTAGTAGAGGCATGGAATAATCTCCACCACCTTCATTGGGAGACGGTATCCAAATTCAAGAAAGCAAGGGAGAAACACAGAAGATCTCTAAAGAAAAAAAAGGGACAGTAGTAGTTGGTATGGAAGGCCATCATATTTCTGTTTCTTGTAGTTTTGGCATACTTGCGGTTTGTGATGGCAGATGGATTCAAATAAACAACGCACAGGCATAAGTCTTCAGAACACAGCCTGATATCTTGAGCCTGCCTGAGTCTGTGTTTTGAAGCTTAAGAAATATGCCACAAGCTGAACAGCTCCAGAGACTCTGCCTTTTGTGCAACAGTGGAATTTTGCAGAATCTAAGCCTATATAAACAGAAGTGATGTTTATACTCGGAAACAAAAACATCTCCAAAACAATTTGGATCAAACTTAAATCTCCTGCAATAAAAAGGCACTATAATCTGTTACTCTTAACAAGCTTGGATGCCAGAATGTTCATGGATAATTTGTAGGAATAGGCTCTTCCAGATGTTGACACTCCTCATTTCAAAAGCCCAGAATAGGCCATCTTTAGAACATGGGCAGCGTTATAATTAAGTACACATAACAAGAACAAGTTGGCTGGTTTGCTGTATAATTTTGAGATTGGTTAGATGCCTAAAGTATCAATGTGTTCGACGTTTGCTGCCAAAATGAGACCATACTATATTTCCAACACAGTCTCTGACAACCAGTTCCCAGCAGGGGCCTAGAGTGGTTTCTTTGTAGTGTATGACAGCCATTAGCATTGCTGTTGTAATTTTGTATAGCATGAGATACCGAGTTTGTAGTAACATAGTAATGTAGTCAATGATGATGGTTAGAGACTAAAATAACCTATCCAGACCCTCCAGGTTTTTCCAGCTTCAGCTTTGTGTCTTATATAACTTCAACTGAAATGCCCTGTTTTCAGGGTTAATGGAGGCCATCCGTGAAACAGAGGAGTAACCTCATGGTTAAAACGGTGAGCTGAGAATCAGGAAAGGCAGGTTCAAATCCCACCGCTCCTTGTGATCTTGGGCAAGCCACCCAACCCCTCCATTGCCTCAGGTTACAACTTAGACAGCAAGTCCTCTGGGGACAGGAAAAAGATCTACTGTACCTGAATGTTACTTGCCTTGAAGGTCTGAGAAAGAGCTTAGCTAAATACAATACAATGTACTTGTGTAGCTGAACATACGAGTTATCATATGCAACCCTGCCTCACTCTACTACTTTTACCTGACTTCTTATCCCTTTTCCCAGCACTCGATATAACAGCACACCCAAAATCTGTTTTCTGATGGTCTCCATTATCCCTGAAAATATAGCGCTTCGTTTTTCCACCTCAGTTTTGTGTCTTACAGGATCAACGCTTATGTCAACACCCAGGCCCCCTTTCTTGTTAAAATCTGGACTTTTTTTCCTCATTGTTGTTTGGGTTTAACCATGATCCCTCCATGGAGTTCTCCGAGCTTTATTGGAGGCCCAGTGCAGTGATACTACAGCTGTTCAGGATTTTAGAAACATGGAAACATGACAGCAGAAAAAGACCATGTGGCCTGTCTAGTCTGCTCTTCCATATCAACTACTATAGTCTCTTCTTTTTTTCCTTTTAGAGATCTTCTGTGTTTGTCCCCTGCTTTCTTGAATTCAGATACTGTCCTCATCTCTACTTCCTCCACTGGGAGACTATTGCACGCATCCACTACTCTTTTGGTAAAGAGATATTTCTGCATATTACTCCTGAGTCTATCCCCTTACATCCTCCTATGTCCCCTCATTGTAGAGCTTACTTTAAATCGAAAGAGGGTCTCCTCTTATGCATTTATGCCATGGTGGTATTTAAACATCTTTATCATATCTCCTCTATCCTGCCTTTCCTCTAACATATATGTATTAAGATCTTTGTCTGTCTCATATGGTTTATAACGAAGACCACTGACTATTTTAGTAGCCACCCTCTGCACCGACTCCATCCCGTTTATATCCTTTTGAAGGTGTGGTCTCCAAAATTGACCCCAATACTCCAAATGAAGTTGCATTCAGAGACTTATACAGAGGCACTGTTGTTGTTAAGTGCTGTTGAGTCTGTGTCGACTCCTGGCAACCCTCTGGATAGTTGACCTAAACTTTGTTCGGTCTTCAGCCGAGCGGCTCATTGTTGATAGAGTGGTATCCATAGCTGCTGTTATTGTATCGATCCATCTCATTGCTGGACTTTTCTCTTTTACGATGACCTTCTACCTTCTCAAGCATTATGTCTTTCTCCAATGATATCTCTCTTCAGTGATCTCTCTCTTCACATGATGTGTCGAAAGGATGAAAGTCAAAGTCTTGTCATCTGAGCTTCTAAGGAAAGCTTAGGTTTGATCTCCTCTAGTACTGACTGGTTTGTTATAGAAGTACTATCACATCCTTTTATCTGCTGGCCATTCATCTCCCTATGCACCCAAGCATCATTCTGCCTTTCACCGTCACATTATAATTGTAAACAAGGGAAATATTGGAAAACTAATACAATGTATAGCTGATAGTTACAACTAAGGCTTCTATTCTTAGGTGCTTATAAATTGTCGTTAATGCAGAAACGACACAAAAAGTAGAAGATACATCCCAAGCCAGGAGAGGGTGAAAAAGTACTGGGGAAGTGGTGTTTTTCCAGTATTTATCCAGTGTTTATCCAGTAAGCTGCTATCTTAATTTTTTTGCATTGGGGCATTTTATTGGCGTTTCAATTAAAGCCTAAAAACAGAAGCCCCACTATGATGCAGATTGCTGATAGAGCTTTTGCTATCTTTTAGTGCTAACAGTAGCAGTCAGTTGGGAGAGGGAAGTACATATGTACACTAAAATCTTAGCTCTTCGATTAATTTGAGATAAATAAAATATCAGCCCAGATAAAACAGATGCACAAGGTGAGATCCCAGTGTAGTTGGGTTTAAAAAAGGTTTGAACAAGTTCCTGGAGGAAAGGTCCATAAACCATTAGTAAAAAGGACCTGGGAAATCCACTGCTTGCCCCAATACAAGCATTGTGGAACCTGTGTATCTTTTTGGGAACTTGCAAGGTACTTGTGACCTGGATTGGCCACTGTTGGAAACAGGATATTGGGCTTGATGGACCTTGGTCTGACCCAATATGGCATATCTTATGTGAGTAGTTTCTCTTTTCCTTTGCTTTGAACAAAACAGAGAGATTCCAAGAAACTGAAAAAGAATAGATGTAGTACAGCTTCACAAAAGTGGGAACAAGAAGGAAGCAGAAAATTACTGTATGCCCCCTGTTGCAGAAGGCTGTATGGTGGAGGGGAAGATACTCTTCTTACTTTATGGGATGTGTGGGACAGGGGTGAGGGGGAGGGAGGGAGCCGAGGTGCGAGAGATTATTCTTTTCAGTCTAGAGCCCTATGCTCATGGAATATTCTGTCTTAACTCTTTCCACTTGGATACATTTTCTGTCGCTCATGCCAAATCAGTATAAATTTTAACAAGAAACTGGCCAAATTACAACCGATATGACCAGTCATGTTGTATTTTGATTAAGACATACAAAACATAAACTAGCATGTTATTCATATTTCCCACAGGGCACGACAGACAATTGGAATGAGAAAATGTAAATGTCCCATGGGGTGGGACAGTCGAGTGGAAAGGATTAAGCAGTCACTGTTTGCTCACCCAAAAGAAGGCACAATCTAGGCTAAATAAAAACAAAGTCTTTATTGGGTGATTAAAAGCAAAAATAAGAAAAACACCCCAAAAACATTTTCAATTGTGAAACCTTCCAGCTTCCACTGAAATTGCAGTTTTCTCGGTTCTTAGCTGACTCGGGATGCGCTCTTGACAGGGCAGACTGGTTCTCTCTTCTTCTCTAGGATCTCCTCTCTGCTCTTGACTCATGGAACCTCTGTTGATCTGCGGAAACCATTCCCAAAGAATACTCTTTCCAGCTTCTTCCAAGTTCAAAGAACCCTTTGGGTGTCTGAGTGGGCAATTTCTGAAAAAATCTCTTTATGGGTCAAAGGTCTCAAAACTCTGAGCCATATAATCACATCTGCTCTTCAGTCCATCAGCCATCTTAACTTTTGGAACCCTCTCTTCTAAGTCCAGACAAGTCTGAATGAACCTGACTTTAACAGGAAATATATAAAAGAAGTAGAAAGAGTTGATAGAATAGCTGAGTTCTTAAAGGGGTCTAGTTACCAATAAGTAGCTAAACAAATGCAGTTACTGTGTTATCTGACCCTTGATTTGCAAAACATCATTATGTATGACAATAAGAGAGCCAGCCTATTGCTGTCTGTGTCCCAGAACACTAAATTGCCCTGGGGAAATGTTAATTCAATAACTGATTGTGCATTTGTGGCAGGGGTACCACTTGCCCGGGTAACTCTGTTTGGTAATGTGGGAGATGAGTCTGCAGATGGCTTTCCCCATTTGGAAGGACATGGGTAGAGTTTGTGATGTTACTTAGATTATAAAGGAATGTATGCACCAATGCCTTGAACATGCATTATTAGTAAATAAGTGCCTTTGCAAAAAAAAAAAAAAAGAGGAATGAGGTCAACAGCACACATTAATACATGTTAACGCATGGTTAACACACTGGTGCCTTTTAGTAAATCTAGTGTGATGTGGCTGTATGAGTCAAAAATTCCCATGCTCCTTGAGTTTCATTCATCTAGGTTTAAGACTCAGAAAATCTTCTGTCAGAAAGAGATCTGGCAAACCTGACAAAAAATAAAAAGAAATCTGTGCTATTTCAGTTTGTCTAGAATCTTTCAATCGAAATCATAGGAATAAAAACAAAAACAAACTTGCAACCCCGACGGACTTCAGAAAATCCAAAAAATTTACAAACAATGAAGCTTTCTCTCACATTGCCCCCACCCTCTGGAATGACCTTCCAGAAAACCTCAGAGATCTGAATGACCTATATACGTTCTGCAAAAATTTAAAAACACACCTTTTTACACTCCACTAAGGTACACAACCAGATTCTGGCATACAACCTGATGACAAACCACCAGACACACACAACAGTGCTAGTTAAGCAGTAAATAGCTTACAGTAATTCAAGCTTTCCGTCTTGATAGCATAAGCCATGACTTATATACCACTACTGTACATAGTTTATACTGTTTTATGTTTACCGCTTCTTTGTATATAGTTCTACAAAGTTCCTTGTAACTGAATATGTGCCTGTTTTATCTGTACTATTCAAACTGTTGTTATTTTGCAAACCGCAGTTGATCCTTCGGAAAACGCGGTATAAAAATGTTCAATAAATAATAAAATACAGCTCACCAGAGGATTCATGTTAAGGAAAAGTCCCATAAATCTACTTTGCAAAGCTTTATAGGATGAGCCCTGTTCTAGCTAGTATCCTCCATTAATAACCTCATTCCCCCATCACTGCCAGAACTGCTCTTTGGGCCAGTACGTCCACTCTTCCTTTGACCGATGGACAGATGGCATCTCGTCTCTCCTGAAAACCAGGCTGTTTGGGGACTAGCTGCTGCTGCTACCACCACAGCTCCTTTACTTTGGCTGGCAGAGTCTGGGTTCTTTACCAACGACACTGCTCTTGCACCAAGGCATTCCAGTACTTATATTTCAGGCTCTCTTGTCCACTGGTCTGTGACGGCAGTATCGTAGATGAGACAGACAAACGGAAAGCATAAACACTTTTATTATTTCAAAAATGCACTAAATAAACAGAAACTTAATCCAGCCAGCATGTGCCTGCTGCGGGTGCTGGCTTCCATTTCCAGTGTTTGTTTTCCATCTTGTTGAATGTCGAGTTCAGCATTTTTCCCAGGGCTTCAGTGCCGGCTTATTTCTGGTATTCGTCATTATTTTTACAAGCTCGCTAGTTTTTATAGCATTATGGTTTTACAGAGGCGGTGACTAGCCAGTGCAATATATCCAAGCCATGTGATTTGAGTTTTGATCAGCTATTGAGAAATCTGCTCTGTTGTCTGACTAATGCTTGCATAAAAATTCCATTGTCTCACAAACAAAGTTGCAATATCCCACAGAATGAAATAACACTAAAACTTAACATTTTGAGGATCATATTTCAACAGGGCACCTGCTGTAGTTTGGAGGGAGTTAAAGCACCTATTTTTAGTCTATTTTATAGCGACACATAGGGGCATGGTTACTAAAGCATGGTAGGCTTTTGCAGCTGACACCCAGCGTTAGCTGCAGAAGGCGCATGCTATATGTTGGGGATGCGCCTTGTGAAAATGCAGGAATCACGAGACAGCGTCACTGATGCAACTAACACCACCCATAGAGGTGGCCTTAGCTGCATTCATGATGACTGCAAACTGTGCGATTATTGCGTGCCGTCAGCACCCACGGTAATCGCCTGGTACAGTCATGCCCACTCGTACTGCTAACGCACAAAATGCAGGAAAATTGCCTTTGATAGCTGCATTTGTCCTGCGTTAGCTGTCACAGTGGCATGATTTTCCTGCATTAGCGTTGCGATGACAGCTTTCCACTTTTAACAGACTTATCCCATAGGCACAGATCCTGCAGAAAAAGCACCTGTGCCAGCTTTTGAACATGACCTAATTTTCTAAGAGGCTTTTTCCATTAGTAAATCAGCATTTTATTTGCAGAATAAGTTTATAAAATTATTCCCTTTATATTTAACAGGGGAAGTGATTAAAATGTGATGCTTTAAGGACTTAGCTTGCTTCTGAAAGTGACACAGAGGGTTTTGTATACATATTAGGAGGGCACCTGGGCATCACGGAAACATTTTTTAAGAGCCTTTTAGAATGTCTATCATCAAAAATCCCTTCCGCCGCATCCCATCGGTCTAGCCCAAAAGGAGGGTGCTTGAAATGGCATCCTGGCATGCACTGTTACCATAAATTTCACATGCAAAGTGGATGCTAATATCTGTGCAGTGCTGGCGGTGCTTGGATAGCCTGAGGGGCAAGAACTTTCCTCCTCCTCGATGATGCTATATCTACAAACCAAGGGCCCTAAATAACACTTTCCGATTGCCTTAGTGCATTGCACCAGAGAGATCTGCGAGAAGAAAAAACTGCTACATTGCAATGACAGAGAAAATAGGGCTATGCACAGCATTCAGTTTTCTTAAAAAGAAATTAAGGAAAAAGGTTCCACTTAGTTCTATCTGTTACTGTACTATACCTAAACCAAATTAAAGCATGCAATCTAGTTGGTTTCAATATATTTTATAAAAGTGATTAATAGCAGTAGTCTTGAGGGCAATTTCTCTAAATGGGTTAGTTTTGCACATACCTAACATCAAAAAATGAGCCGCCAAAAAATATTTGCATAAAGTTGTATGTTTTTCAAAGAAGGTGCACTTAACTCAAAAGAAATCAAGGGGAAAAAAGCTCAGAGATGACCTATTCAAGACTGAAAGCCAAGCAGCTCACCAGCTGGAGTCTCAATAAGTTTAAGGACGCTTCCTTTATAGGTCATAAGTTTTATTGAAGAAAAAGGTGTTTTTATCTTCATTAAGCCAATGTTTCCACACTTGACGTGGTCGCGCTTCGCTGACAAGCTGCATCAGGAATGTGTCATCAAAAATCATATTGACTGCCAGTGTGCTTATGTGCTCTTTTCAAAACGTACAACAAATGCATTTTAGAAATAATATTACATGTAAAAGGTTATTTCTAGGTACAGTTGTAGTTAACATTATTGGCACCCTTGCATTTTAGGTACTTGATGTTATACAATATCTTTAGAAACAGTTGAAATATTTCCAGTTATATATTGTTATAATATTTTAATATGTTCAAAGGTATACAACAAAAACAAAGATGTCTGTGCAACGTAGACTGTAATTTCTGAGAAAGGAAAACAAAATATGACCTGGACAGGATTAATGGCATCCTTCACTAACATTTGGTTGCACAACACTTGGCAGTAATGACAGCCTCCAAATGTTTCTTGTAGCCATCTATAAGTTTTGTACATCTGTCTGCTGATACTTTCTTCCACTCTTCAACTGTGATTTGTTCCAGCTCATGAATGTTTCCAGGATTCCTTTTACCAGTAGCAAATTTCAGCTCTTTCCAAAGGTTCTAGATTGGATTGAGATCAGGACTCATTGCTGGCCAGTTTAAAACAGTTCATTTTTTTCCTTTTTAACCATCCTTTTGAACTTTTGGATGTATGTTTTAGGTCATTGCCCTACTGGAGGGACCCATGACCTTCAACCCAGACCTAGCTTTCTGACACTAGATAGCACATTTTGCTCCAAAATACCTTGATAATCCTCTGACTTCCTGATTCCTTTAATGCTCTCCTGGCCTCCAGTTCCTGAGTCAGCAAAACAGCCCCACAACAATATAGAAACTCCACCATATTTAACTGTAGGAAGGGTGTGTTTTTCCTTATAAGCTTCATTTCTTCGCCTGTAAATGTATCACTGGTCTGTATTGCCAGAAAGCTTGAGTTTGATTTCATTTGTCCACAGAACATTTTCCCAGAAGAATTGTGGTTTCTCAAGGTGGGTTTGAGCAAAGATCAGGTGTGCCTTTTTAGGTCAGTCTCTGAGCATTGGGGTTCTCTTTGGCCTTTGCCCATGAAATCCTTCTTTGTTTAGTGCATGGTGTATGTATGGGTTGAAACCACCACTCCAAATTGCTCCAGGTCAGCCTTGAGCTCTATGGATGGTGTACATGGTGTTTTTTCAACAGTTTGCACTAACCTTCAAAGACCTCTTGGATGAATTGTCCCCTTCCTACCACATCCTGGGAAGTTCTTGACAGTTCCATGAGCAGAAAACTTCTTAATAACAATGCAAACTGTAGATATAGGAATCCAAAGATCTTTGGAGATGGCCTTGTACCCCTTTGATGTTTGGTGATAATGGCTTTTCTGACTGTCTCAGGTAGCTCTCGTCTTCACCATTGTGAAAATGGAACAGAGAGTGAATGTGTCCATTTTAAATATTAGAGCCATCTTTCATTAGTTGATTTAAGTCATGCAAGTACTGACAATTGATCACCAGGTGCATCTAGTTTTACTGCAAAGGGAATGTGGTTCTGTTCAAACAAATTTGAATTGTTTATAAGGGTGCCAATAATCATATCCTATCAGTTCCCAAAAAGACTGTTTGTTATCCACACCTACATATTACAAACTACAAAAAGATAAACCAGTGCCCAAACTAATCACTAGGTAAGTCAAAGAATTTTTGTCTGATCATTTGCCATGAAAGAAATCACTCTTTCTCAAAGCAAATACTCCTTTTTTTTATCTGTTTAAAAAGGGAATCAACCCTTACCACACACCAAGGGATAATATCAGTAATGTCCCCCAGTAATACTTAACTAACAAACCATTGTTTCAAAACTGCCGCTCATCAGTGTCATCGCAGATAAAGTTCTTCCAGCAGCAGGATTCTTTCAATAAAGAGGTTCCCTGGATCAACAACACCTTAAAGAGTCCTCCTGATCTCATGCAGAGCGTGATCTTCTTGGATTACAACTCACCGCTGAAGAACTATTTACTTCATACAGTCCAAACAACTGCATGACCGCTTCCGAGAAAACTTTTTCTGACATAGCTACACAGTGTTGCGTTTCAGGCCTCAGAAACTCCCAGCCCTTTTTCAAGCTCATTGTGTGTTGGAAATGTCATCACTCTACCCCTTCCTTTTATTGATCCAATCAGATTATGTGGTAACCCAAACACTCCTTGGGCATTGGCTGTCTTCAAAACCCATCTTAAATAATCTGTCCCCTACGTATATCAAACTCCACCAATCAAGAGCAAGATTCAAACCCTCCGGAGCTACTGACCGCAAATTATATATCCAAAATTGCTCCCGATATTGAAAATGGGATAAACGATCCCCTCCTCTAAGGTTTTCTGGAATGTGATCCACAACATGCCAATTCAAATCCTGAAATGTATTGTTAAACTCATGGCAATGAAGTGCCACCGGTGCTGACAAAACTTTAGAATTTTTCAGAGAATGGTGCTCCTGTAATCGTTTCTTCATAGATCGAGATGTTCTCCCAACATAAATCTTATTGCAGGGACATATCAGAATATACGCCACAAATGAAGTGAGGCAAGTTGTGTAATAACTACTGAAAAAAATGTGTTTTAGTGACCGGGTCTTCCCATGTCACACCTTCAACAGTAGTATTACAAAATCACAAGATTTACACTAAAAATGCCCTTTATCAACAGTGATCTCTTGATGTTGTGTGTTATGCACCAGCCAATCTGCCAGATTTCCTCCTCTTTGAAACACTATCATCAGAGGCTTACGAAAGCAAGGATGTAGTGCTAAAATTGGCCAATATTTTGTTTTAATATTCATAATCAGAGTAGAGTTAGACTCTTTGTTGGAGTTTTACCATATATGCCTAACTTCCTCTATGTCAGCCTTTAAATGAACTCCTGTATTACCCCACCATTCAGAGTGATTATATTTTGCTCTTCTATAAGCTTTTTTTATGATTACCGCTGGGTATCCCCTCTTAGACAAGCGCTTTTTCAATTCCATGGCTTGTTTATGAAACTCAGTCTCCGTAGAACAAATTTGCCGCAATTGAATAAATTGTCCCATCGATAGGCCCCTTCGGAGGGGACCTGGGTGATAACTATGGGTAATGTAATAAAGTGTTCCTTTGTACTGACTTTCTATACAATGTTGAATGGAGAGTGGATTCATGTTTCTAAATCAATAAATCCAAAAATTCAATGTAAAAGTTAGAACAAGCAGGAATGTAGTCCTCACATATGGGTATCGTCGGTACCGATGGAGCCTGCGCAGGAACGCTCCCCAGGGTCCAATAGGAACGCTTTTGAGAGCATCCCTCAGCACATGCGCGCTGCCTTTCCACCTTTCCAATTGTCCCTCTTCAGTTCTTCGTTTTTCGCGGAGCCAACAGGACCTATTCCCTGTCACCGCAGAAAATTCTGTCTTTAAAGTTTTTTTTGTGGTCACGCTTGCCTACCACACGACGCCTACCGGTACCGCCGATTCTTTTCTTTTCTTTCCTAAAAAAAAACAAGCCCTTTCGCTGTTTCTTTTCAGAAACTTTCCTGTTTTGGTGCTAGGCGCCATTTTGGGCATTAGGCTCCATTTGCCCATTTGTCCAAAATCATGGAAAAGCCAACTAGTGGTTTTAAAAAATGTACTAAGTGTGGCGGTACCATTTCCGTCACTGATACCCATGATTGGTGTCTAAAATGTTTAGGACCTGATCATTCTCCAACTGAATGTCTCTCCGGCATGGGGATGACTAAAAGAGGAAGACAGAACCGGGCCGCAAAGCTCGGCACCCTCTTCTCTTCAGATGTGTTTTAGTGACTGGGTCTTCCCATGTCACACCTTCAACAATAGTAATCTCCAGGAACAAGCAGGAATGAGTCTTCACATATGGGTATCGTCGGTACCGACGGAGCCCAGACAGGAACGCTCCCCAGCGTCCATTCAGAACGCTTTTGGGAGCATCCCACAGCGCCTGCGTGCTGCCTTTCCGCCTTTCCCAACTGCCTCTCTCCCGTTTTCCGTTTTCCGCGGAGCGGGCAGGACATTCTCCTGTCACCGCAGAAAATTCTTCTTTTTATTTTTACTTTTTTGTGGTCGCGTCTGCCTTTCCCCGATGCTACCGGTACCGCCGGTACTTTTCTTTCTTTTCCCTGAAGAATTTCTTCTTTCCTTAGAAATTTTTTTCCTCTTTAGTGCCTGACGGGTTCTAGGCCACTAGGCCTCTACCCGTCCATTATGGAAAAGCCAGCCACTATCCTTAAGAAATGCTCAAAGTGTGGGGGTACAGATACTTTTTCTGACACTCATACTTGGTGTCTAAAATGTTTGGGTCCTGACCATTGCCCTCTGGAGTGTCTCTCCTGCTGGAGCTCAAACAGAAGAGGTCTTCAGAATCGAGCACAACTTGATACCCGGTCCACATCACTCTCGATGTTACCAGCTAGAATATCTTCTTCTTCACAGGATCAGGTAACCAAACAAAAGTCTGTGAAGACTAGCCAGTCCTCGAGTGGTAGATCTCCTTTTTTTTATTTATTTATTACAATTTCTTATATACCGCACTATTTGGCACCAGCGCGGTTTACATTATAACACAACGACCATAACAAGCTGTTTGGTTTTACATCGAACAGGGGTCCAAACTTGGATAACAGGGGTCACTATATACATGAGATATTTACATGGTAAAGAGTAACTTGGATAACAGGGGTCAATTATATACATGAGATATTTACGTGGCAATGAGTAAAAATATCATAATGAAAGTGAGGGTTGTTTCCAAAGTGGGTCATTTCTTCAGAGGGGATGTCTAGGTGCCATTGGTAGTTGGGTAGCATTGCAGGAAAAGATGGTATTTGAGTGCCTTCCTGAACTGCGATAGGTCGGCAATAGCCCTGATGTCAGGGGGTAGAGCATTCCAGCATTTAGGTACATATCAACCACAAACAGGGCAGGGCGTTCAGTTACTATGTTGCACTTTGACGATGCCTTTGGTGTTACTAGTAGGTTTATGGCTATTGCTCTTCTGGATCTGTTGGGGGGCACCATGTGAATAAGATCTGTGAGTGAAGGGGATGAAATACCTTTGATTGCCTTGAATGCTAGGAGTAGGGTTTTAAAGATGATTCTCCCATGGATAGGTAACCAGTGAAGTTGTTTGAGAATGGGGGTCACGTGGTCACTTCTGGCTGCTCCGTGTAGGACCCTTGCTGCAGCATTCATGGCCAGCTGTAATGGGGCCAGTGTGGATTGAGGGAGCCCTTGTAAGTTGGCGTTTGCAAAGTCGAAGTGAGGCAGGATTAGCGCTTGGTATATGGTCCGGAAGTCATCTGGGTCCAGCAGGGAGCGCAGATGCCTGAGTGTGCGGATTTTGACGTATACAGCTTTGACAATGTTGTTTATGTGGTGTTTCATATCCAGGTGTTGGTCCAACGTTAACTCCAAGGTATCTTATTGTTTCTTTGGTTAGTAAGTCAGCTTCCTTAACACTGTATCGAGATGGCTTCGGCCTTGCCCTCGAGGACATCTTGGCAATAAAGCCCCAGCGGGAGTCTTCGGGCTCCAAAGCATTAACGGGGCTCCTGGTTGTTCCCGTGGTTCTTACCTCGATGAACATACCTAGGCCATGCTCGGTAGTTGTGGCCGCTTCGAGCGGTACCGACACCCCGGCATTGGCTATGGTGATGGACGAAACACTCCTCACTGATGAACGTAGTCTAGCACTCTCGGCTACTTCGATACCGCTAGAGTTGCTGCAGACCGTTCCTCGAGTATCGGTATCGACTCCGGTACCGGTATCGACATCGGCATCGGTGTCTGTACTGTCCATGCTTGCTTTGACAGAATCGCTTCCCTCGATGCCGAGCCTGGAATCGATCTCTAGCATGGAGAATTCGGTACCGACCTCGGGCGGTACCTAAGACATCGCTTTAAAGAAAATCCGATGATTCATCCTTTTCAGTCTTCCGATCCCGATGACTGGGATGAATCCATCGGTACCAAGGCTGATCTTTCCACAAATCTAGCCTTTACCCCTCATTTTAGAGAGTCCTCCTCGGGGGAAATTTCTTTTCAAGCTTTTCTGCTTGATATGGCAAAGTTACTTGCCATTTCTATACCTGGTAAAGAATCCCTACTGGGGAATTCTGAGACACTGCAATTCCCCTGCATTCCAAAAGAGGTCATCATGCTTCCTTTGCATCAGGTCTTACAAGATCTACTGTTAAGAATGTGGGAAACTCCTTTAACGGTATCCCCACATTCCAAGACACTTGACACTATATACAAGATGCCACCTTCTCCAGGTTTTCAAAAGACTCAACTTCCTCATCATTCTATTGTTGTAGAATCAGCAATGAGGCATATTAAGAGTGCAAAAAAGCACTCTTCTTATCCGCCAGGTCGTGAGTCTAGGACTTTAGATGCCTTTAGACGTCGATGCTTCCAGGCATCCATGCTTTCAGCAAGAATTATCTCATATTTTCTATGTGGGATTATCTCTTGAAGAGGTCACAAAGAACTTAAAGTTTTTGAACCCGTTTCTTCCAGAGCATAAAAGAGCAGACTATTCCTTATTAGTCTATCATGCTCAAAATATCTCTAGGTTCCTTAATCGTGCTTCCCTGGACTGTTTTGAGTCTATTAGCAGAACTTCTGCTATAGCCATAGGAGCACGACACATAGCCTGGCTCCACGTTTCTGACTTGGACAGATGGGTTCAGGAAAGGCTGGGAAATACTCCTTGTTCTGGTGAAAATCTCTTCAACAAGGAGGCTTTATTTCAAGCTAATCAGTTGAGCACTGATGCTGATACTTTCAAAGGATTGTCCAAACTTTCCTCTATCCCAGCTAATAAAAAAATCTCATAAAAAGCTTTATTCCTCCAAGGGGAAAAAGTTTTATCCATCTTCTACCCATTCTGCAGATGTTTCCAAAGATGGGCAACACCACACCAGGCTAAGAAAATCAAAACTTCAACAGGCTCAGCAAACCCAGCAATCGCAGGGTTTCTGATATTTTATTCACTTTTCTGCGTGAGGTTTAGAACTTAAACCTACTTCTTTTCAACAGAAGCATCTAAAGTTCATCTCATCCATGCTGAGATATCAGTCATACATTGACTCAATCCTGGGCTCTGGGCATGAATCTCTTGCTACAAGAGAAATCTATCCTTCTAGCTAAGAGCTATTAAGGACTATCAAACCCCAGACATAACAGGTTTCTCCTTTTAAAACAAAAGGAGAACTAACAACTAACAGGGTGAACTATACTTTTCACCTTGTCAGTTTCCTGTACGAGGATATCTCATACTTTTAACTGCAGGGGGGGGGACCCTATCCCTTCAAAGACTTACTAAATTGTAAGTCTTCTCAACTCTGTATTAATTTCTATCCCTCTTAGCCCAGACATTCAGTCTCTAAGAGTACTACTAATCAACTGGAGGGCTTATCCTCTAAGCCATAGGATTTTCTTCAATACCTACTCCAGTAACTAGTTTCCATACAGAGTTTTCTCCCCTTTTGCAGTTCATCTCTTTCTCACATATCTTTTTAAGGCAGCTTTTCGGACAGAAATTGGGTATCACTACTCCAAATTATGTCTGTCGGTCCTCTCCAACCTATGGGACCTAACTTTTATGCTGCCTTAATAACAAATAAGTCCAAAGGAGATCCAAAACTCATTTGGACTATTTATTGTTGCAGGCGTCAGGCCTGTCTGCTATTCTTAGCCATGTTCAGTTCTCTTTGGCTCCAACAGAATAGATTAGGTTGCACACTGGCAATTCAACAGCCAGATCAAAGCAACCTACAACATGCTCGCTGCAATTCTACAACAAAGCTCTGCAACTGTGGGCCTTTGCCAGAGAGCCTTAGAGCTACTCCTAATAGGGAGCTGCCAGATAGTTATTAAGGGCTTCAGCTGGTAGACTCTGTCAGTCATGTTCCTACATGACTGTTTTTTTCCTTAAAATTAACTTTTAAGAAAAGGTAACCAGGGTTTTAGACCACGTGAAAGTGTAGTAAATTGCACAATTCCCTGGTTGTTCCACATCTCACTGGAACTTCCTCAACAGGGATGCATTTTTTCACTGCAAGTTGGTCCTTATTCACTACTTTCCTTCTAATTTCCTATACTTCATGGCAGCTTATGTTGAACAGGAGAACGCATGATACTCATATTGCCCTCATAAAGAAGCAAATATGGTATCTCCTTATATTGCGTCTTTTTCTCCAGCTACTATTTGAAATTGTAGAAGGATCCAGACTTGCTGTCTTAAGACGAAGGATCTCCTCTGCACTCATGCACGTATGTCTCAAAACCTGGTTATTCAGGGGCTAGATCTTTTCAAGAAGTCTAATCCTATCCCTGTAAGTGAAGAACATATTACAAGTTTCCATGAAACTTTCTCTATAGTTCTTCCATATTTAACCAGACAGAGATTCTCCATCAGGATTCTCAAATAGGTCTTAATCCTTCTTGTTGTTGCGTCAATCTCTATACAACATCTGACTTTGAAAGATTTGTCTACTGTCCATATTAATGCTGCCCCAGCATACCATAAACTCAGTGGACAACCAATTTCTATGGTATTTTACCAAATACCTTACTTTACCGCTACCTTTTGGGTTACGTCACATCTGAAGCTCTACATGTAAAGTCTTCATCATAAGTGACATCACTTACAAAAGACTTTTACTGATCTTCAAAAAATTGGAGGCTCAACACCTAGTACAAATCTCTCTCTCTTTCATTGGAATAAAGGGGGTCTTAAAGACCTATCCCCTTTTTTCTGCAAAGGGTATTTCTACCTTTTCATCCAAACCAGTCAGATTATCTCCACTCTTCCTAGGACCTTATTCTGCTCCAAGGACAAGAAGTTCAATTTTTTGGACTTTACAGAAGCTTTACCTATCTCTCAAAAGTCCGACCTCTTTGAACTCCCCCAGTACTTCTTCTGGGGTTAGTTCTGGCCATGAGGACTTCTTATCTCTTCCTGTATTGCAAAATTATTTTTTTCTCTCTACTTCACATTGGGGGAATTTCTTTGAGGATAATGATCTGGCTCTCAACCACAGACCCTTATTACCCTCAACAAATATTTTTGCAATATTTTTGAGTGTGATCCACATTAGAGAATTAAGACTCAACTTTTTTCTAATATTTATGATTACACAAGGACTCCCCTCCGGATACCTTGTTAGTTAAGCTGTTCCACAGCATCTCTTTTTCTTTCTAGTTCAACTCCTACCCTCCATCCCTTGGATGCCTGAGGTTTTTGAGGGATAAGCATGGCCCATCTTTAGATTGCAACATGCTGGGTTCTCCTCCAGGCATCTTAGCTTGGGAGTCCCCATATGTGAAGACTCATTCCTGCTTGTTCCTGGAGATAGCACAGTTACTTACCTGTAACAGGTGATCTCTGGGAACAGCAGGAATAAGTCTTCACAACCCACCCACCTCCCCTAGGAGTTGTATCTCTCTATCTTTTTCCTTTCCTTCACTCTCTCTCTCTCTTTGTCTCAGCTCTAAAACTCAACTGGAGAGAGGCAGTTGGGAAAGGTGGGAAGGCAGCACGCAGGCACTGTGGGATGCTCCCAAAAGCGTTCTGATTGGACGCTGGGGAGCGTTCCCGCGCGGGCTCCATTGGTACCGACGATACCCATATGTGAAGACTTATTCCTGCTGTTCCCAGAGATCATCCCAGCCAATCTGACAGATGTCCTCCTCTTTGAAAAGCCATCATCAGAGGCTTACGAAAGCAAGGATGTAGTGCTAAAATTAACCAGTATTTTTTTTAAATATTCATAATCAGAGTAGAGTTAGACTCTTTGTTGGAGTTTTACCATATATGCCTAACTTCCTCTATGTCAGCCTTTAAATGAACTCCTGTATTACCCCACCATTCAGAGTGATTATATTTTGTTCTTCTATAAGCTTTTTTAATGATTACCGCTGGATATCCCCTCTTAGACAAGCGCTTTTTCAATTCCGTAGCTTGTTTATGAAACTCAGTCTCCGTAGAACAAATTTGCCGCTATTGAATAAATTGTCCCATCGATAGGCCCCTTCGGAGGGGACCTGGGTGATAACTATGGTAATGTAATAAAGTGTTCCTTTGTACTGACTTTCTATACAATGTTGAATGGAGAGTGGATTCATGTTTATAAATCAATAAATCCAAAAATTCAATGTAAAAGTTAGATACTTTGAGTCCTAATATAAAAGTTGTACCTAAGTGTTGATCCACTCAAAAAAAAGCTCTTAAGTGCGATTCTGTGTCTGTCCACAAAAAGAAAATGCCATCCAAGAATCTTGACCACATCCTATACCAAACTGAAGGATAAATAAACAAAGCCTCAGATTGAGCCATGTACAAAGTCGCTATCGATGGAGCTACCGTTGCACCCTAAGTACACCTGTTGATAAAACTGGCCATTAAACTGAAATTTTTTTTTTTCAGAACCAAGGACAGTAGATGTACTATAAAATCTTTAGGTAATCTTGTTGGTAAACTTAACGGGAGTTGGGCTGTGGTCAAGATTTTTGGATGACCTTTTCCTTAGGTGGACAGACACAGAATCGCACTTAAGGGGTTGAACTGCAAAGATTACCACAACTGTATTACTCACGTGGTGAACACAATACATTGGAAAATATATTAACCCTTAATTTTAAAGCGGAAACTGACTAGCAAGCTGTGGTTCTGATCAATCATCTATCTTGATCATTTGTTTTTTTGGGCATGATACAATGTGCATTGGGCAGAAGCAGTTTAATATTGCGCTATATTGTCCGTTAGTGAAGTCATCCTGGTTCTGGTTCTGTTGTGACCGGCAGTGACTCTTTAAAAAGATGCCGTGAAACCATAGCGGTTTGACAGGAACAGGAAGCTACATGGCATACATTGTACCAGTGTTGGTTGATGGATTAATTCTGGAGTGTTTGGGCAAATGACACGTAAGTTGGTGCTTGGAAAAATAATTTTTTATATGAGAAAAGTTAATAGTGATATCATGGTAGTAGCAATATTAGCATTTGAAAAGTGGTTTTTATTTTTCATTTTTGCAAATGATTTTTTATCATTCTTGTCATAATATATATTCCAATGTGTTGTGTTCACCATGTGAGTAATGCCTAGAAATAGTCTTATCTCCAGGAACAAGCAGGAATGTAGTCCTCACATATGGGTATCGTCGGTACCGATGAAGCCTGCGCGGGAATGCTCCCCAGCGTCCAATAGGAACGCTTTTGGGAGCATCCCTCAGCACATGCGCGCTGCCTTCCCACCTTTCCAATTGCCCCTCTTCAGTTCTTCGTTTTCCGCGGAGCCAACAGGACCTATTCCCTGTCACCGCAGAAAATTCCGTCTTTAAAATTCTTTTTTGTGGTCACGCTTGCCTACCACACGACGCCTACTGGTACCGCCGGTTCTTTTCTTTTCTTTCCTAAAAAAACAAAAAAAAACCCTTTCGCTGTTTCTCTTCAGAAACTTTCCTGTTTTGGTGCTAGGCGCCATTTTGGGCATTAGGCCCCATTTGTCCAAAATCATGGAAAAGCCAACTAGTGGTTTTAAAAAATGTACTAAGTGTGGCAGTACCATTTCCGTCACTGACACCCATGATTGGTGTCTAAAATGTTTAGGACCTGATCATTCTCCAACTGAATGTCTCTCCTGCATGGGGATGACTAAAGGAGGAAGACAGAACCGGGCCACAAAGCTCGGCACCCTCTTCTCTTCAGATGCCAGATCCATTGCATCGACATCATCAAGGGCTTCTTCTTCCTCCCATGGATCTCAGGTAACTAAACACAAAAGCCGGTCCTCAAAGGGTAGCTCTCCTGCTAAGCATCGAGAGGCCATTGGCATTGCCCTTGAGGGAACCACACCGGCAAAACAGCCCCGGCGGGAGGCTTCGGCTTCCAAAGCATTGATGGGGCTTCAGGATGTTCTCGAGGCTTCAACTTCGCAAGAACTACCTGTGCCATGCTCAGGGGTTCTGGCCCTTCTTACCGGTACCGACACCCAGGCATCGGCAGCGTCGATAGACCAGAGATTTCTTGCTATTGAACGTAGTATCGCAGCTGTTCTCTCAGCTGCGGTACCAGTGGTTCCAAGGGCACCGGTACCGACACCACCGGCCCCGATGGTAACTCTTCCTATTCCACCTCCGGCTGGAGTGCATAAAGTGGTACCGGGTCACCTTGGCACCGATTTCGATCGGTACCGGGATCGTGCTTTGCAGGAGCATCGGAGTCAGGAATACTTCAAGTCTTCCAATTCCGAAGACTCTGACAATTCTGCTGGCACTAGAGGGTTTCTCTTAGAAGATCCCTCTTCTCCCCAACGCAGAATGTCACCTCCAGAGGACATGTCATTTCAGGATTTCATCCGCGATATGGCTAAAGGTCTTTCAATCACAGTAGCACCTGAGGAGGAACCCAGAGCAAAGGAATTGGAAATCCTCCAATATCCTAAAGCTCCTAAGGAGGCAGCTACTCTGCCTATCCATGAAACTCTGCATAACTTGATGCTCAGAATGTGGGAAACACCTCTGACTACTTCTCACTCTAGGAGACGATACTATGTATCGAGTCCCACCATGTCCTGGATTTCAAAAAACTCAGCTGCCACACCATTCAATGGTAGTGGAGTCAGCCATGTGTAGAATGAAAAGTGCTAAAAGACATTCATCCAATCCTCCAGGTCGTGAATGCAGGACTCTGGATGTTTTTGGACCCAGAACTTTTCAAGCTTCCATGCTTCCAGCTAGGATCAGCTCATATATCCTATATATGGGAATGTTCCTCAAAGAAATCACAGGAGACTTGGAAGTTATGAGCCCATTTCTTCCAGATGATAAGAGACGAGACTTTCTTACTCATGTTAAGCATGCTCAGGATATCTCCAAGTTTGTCAATTGTGCAGCCTTTGACTGCCTTGAATGCATCAGCAGAACTTCTGCTATTGCCATTGGCGCACGACGAATTGCCTGGCTACAGGCATCAGACTTGGAGACTTGGGTACAGGACAAGTTAGGCAACATTCCTTGCATGGGAGAAAATCTCTTCAGCAAGAACTGGCTGGAGAAGGCTAACGAATTAGATGCTGACAATTCTACCTTAGATAGATTGTCAAAGTCCAGAGCTACTCCAGCCAAAAGAAAGCCTTATAAAAAAACCCCTCTTTTAGCAAAAAGAGGAAGTTTTATCCTTCCTATACCTATCAGACTCAAGCTCCAGGTCAGGTTGCCCAAAAGGGACAAACTAGAGAACAAAAGAAACCAAAAGGCCCGAGAGCCCAACCAGCTCTCCAGGTTCAGCCCCCTCAAGGACTTTGACTCCTTCCTAGAGAGCTTTGCCTTCCTGCCTCTGAGGGGTCCTCAACCCCCCAATATTCCCGGCAGGTTATGCCACTTTGTCAACAGATGGCATCAGATAACGGCAGAAGATTGGACTTTGTCCATTGTAGGGAAGGGGCACAGACTTCATTTTCACAGCTTACCCCCTCCTACAGTTCTAAAGCAGTTCAATTCACAAATCTCTGCAGACAATCTGGTAGATCACAACGTCTCCACTATTCTTGCCCAAGGGGCAATAGAAGAAGTACCCATTCTTCAACAGGGTGCAGGGTTCTACTCCCCCCTATTTTCTTATTCCAAAGAAAACAGGGGGACACAGACCCATTCTAGACCTCAGAGAATTGAACAAATATCTGTTTCGAGAAAAATTCAAGATGATTTCTCTGGGAACTCTTCTGCCATACCTTCAAAGCCAGGATTGGCTTTGCTCTCTAGACTTAAAGGATGCATACACTCACATTCTTATCCATCCAGATCACAGGAAATTTTTACGTTCCCTTTTCAGGGGAAGACATTTCCATTATAGGGTTCTTCCCTTTGGACTGGCTTCAGCACCAAGGGTATTCACGAAATGCATGGCAGTAGTAGCTGCATTTCTACGAACCCTGGGGATCTTTGTCTTCCCCTACTTAGACGACTGGCTCATCCGAGCCTCCACAGTGACAGAGGCCAGCACTGCACTGTCTCGTACAATGCAAATCCTCCAATACTTGGCATTGGTAATAAACTTCCCGAAATCTCAACTAGTTCCTTCTCAATGCCTAGAATTCATAGGAGCCTGTCTGGATACCAGACAGGCAAGGGCTTTCCTTCCACAAGTCCAGTGTCTTCGCATAATGCAGTTAGCTTCCCAAGCAGCAGGCAAGTCCTCCCTCACTGCTCGGGAGCTACTGCAGTTACTGGAACACATGGCATCCACAGTTCATGTAGTCCCATATGCTCGCCTCCACATGCAATGGACACAGGCCACGGGTCATTTGTCAGACAAAATAACAATCTCTCAATGACTAATTTTGTCCCTCCAATGGTGGCAATCATTAGAAAATCTGAAAGTAGGGTCTCCTTTCCATCAACCCCTCTTTCAGGCCACCCTAACAACAGATGCATCACAGGTGGGTTGGGGAGCACACCTGAATCATCTCTCTACCCAGGGCACCTGGACTCCACAGGAGGTTGGTTTACACATAAACATCCTGGAGTTAAGAGCAATTTATTTAGCTCTTTGAGTGTTCCACACCCAGCTCAGCTACAAGACAGTCCTAGTCCAGACGGACAATCAAGTAGCCATGTTCTATGTGAACAAGCAGGGCGGGACAGGCTCTCTGTCATTATGCAACGAAGCTTTACGACTATGGGCCCTTGCCAGAGAGCATCAAAGTCACCTTCTAGTGGTATATCTTCCAGGCATTCAAAACCTTTGGGCAGACAAACTCAGTCGAGTACTGCTACCTCACGAGTGGTCACTCCACCTAGACCAGGTGGCAAAGATATTTCATCTCTGGGGCACTCCAGACATAGACCTCTTTGCAAGTCCACTGAATGCCAAATTTCCCCGGTTCTGTTCCAGGATTCCGGCTCACAACTGTCAGGTAAGGGATGCCTTCCTCCTTCACTGGGGTCAGGACTTCCTTTATGCCTTCCCACCCATTCCCCTCATCCCCAAGACACGCTTCAAGCTTTAGAGAGACAGGGGTCAGATGATTCTCATAGCACTACGATGGCCACGCCAAACGTGGTATTCCCTGCTTCTGCATCTCTCCCAAGCGGCACCTCTGGAGTTAGGGCATGCTCCAGATCTCCTTTCCCAGGAGAACGGGATGCTATGGCACCCGAATCCCCAGTCCCTGCACCTCACAGCCTGATTGTTGAAGGCTTAGACTTCCAGGATTTCAACCTGTCCCAGCAGGTAAAAGATATCCTTCAGGCTTCTAGGAAACTTTACACAAGAAGATCTTATGCCTTCAAGTGGAAACGTTTTACTATATGGTGCTCCAAGAAGGGATTAAACCCCCTGGTCATACCCTTAGAATCGATACTAGAGTATCTCCTTCACTTATCGAATTCTGGGTTAAAAACCAATTCGGTAAGAGTCCATCTTAGTGCAATTGCAGCTTCTTATAAGCCTCTAAATCAGGGGTCACCAACCTGCGGCCCGCGGGCCGCATGCGGCCCACGAGGTCCCTTCGTGCGGCCCGCAAGGCTCTACCCCGGTTAACATTACGTGCGGCCCACCAAGGATTCCCGCCATTGTATCCACGCGCTCGCAGCTCACCGACGACCACCTGCAAGCGTCCCTTCTCCTGTCAGTGTCATCTGTGAAGCCGGACTTTAAGCGTTTGTCTGCTAGCATGAATCATCAGCCATCTCATTAAATTCAATAAAGGTGATCAGCCATTGTTTTCATAATTTTGCGTTTGTTGTTTTTTTTCGCGGGGGCGGGGAGAAGGGTGGTGCGGCCCGCGAGGCTCCCGGTAGTCGGCTGTGCGGCCCGCGGCCCTCTGGAGGTTGGTGACCCCAGCTCTAAATGGACATCCAATTTCCTTTCATCCACTCCTATCAAGATTTATGAGAGACCTTTTATTAACTAAACCTCCCATCAGGCCACCACCGGTAGCATGGGATCTAAATCTAGTTCTCGGGCAGCTCATGAAGCCGCCTTTTGAACCTTTAGCCACTACAGCCCTTAGGTTTTTGACTTGGAAGGTCATCTTCCTGATTGCAATCACCTCTGCCTGTCGCATTAGTGAATTGCAAGCTTTAGTGGCTGATCCTCCTTATACTAGATTTCATCATAATAAGGTTGTTCTTCGAACTCACCCACACTTTATGCCAAAGGTGGTTTCGCCTTTTCATTTAAACCAATCAATTTATCTTCCTGTATTTTTTCCGAGGCCTCACGCCTCTAATGCAGAAAGAAACCTTCGTACTTTGGATTGTAAGAGGGCCTTAGCCTTTTACATTCAAAGAACACAGCAACATAGAAAGTCCTCGCAACTTTTTGTAGCGTTTGACCCTAGTCATTTGGGACTCCCAGTCTTCAAAAGAACTTTATCTAAATGGATTGCCCAATGCATATCCTTTGCTTATGAGAGTAAGGGTCTTCCTCTTCAGGACCATGTCACAGCTCACAATGTGAGAGCCATGGCAGCTTCTAGGGCTAATCTCCACGCTGTGTCTATCGATGACATTTGTCGAGCAGCCACCTGGGCTTCGGTACACACCTTCACAGCCCACTACTGCCTAGATAAAGCCTCCCGTCGGGATGCCTTCTTTGGCCAAGCTGTTCTTCAAAATCTCTTTCAAACCTAAACCAACTCCTACCCACCAACCCTGGTGGGATGCCAGAGATCCATGGGAGGAAGGATTCTCACCTTCGACGGTGGCATTCCTTGGGATATCTCCCTGGCATCTTCAGCTAGGGAGTCCCCATATGTGAGGACTACATTCCTGCTTGTTCCTGGAGATAGCGTAGTTACTCACCTTTAACAGGTGATCTCCGGCAACAGCAGGAATTTAGTCCTCACAACCCACCCACCTCCCCTAGCAGTTGTCTCTCTCTCTCTTTGTCTCTTTCCTCTCTCCCTCTATCCTTTCACTCAGCTACAAACTTAACTGAAGAGGGACATTTGGAAAGGTGGGAAGGCAGCACGCATGTGCTGAGGGATGCTCCCAAAAGCGTTCCTATTGGACGCTGGGGAGCATTCCCGCGCAGGTTCCATCGGTACCGACGATACCCATATGTGAGGACTACATTCCTGCTTGTTCCTGGAGATAAGACTATTTCTAGGCATTACTCACATGGTGAACACAACACATTGGAATATATATTATGACAAGAATGATAAAAAATCATTTGCAAAAATGAAAAAAAAAACACTCTTCAAATGCTAACATTGCTGCCACCATGAAATCACTATTAACTTTTCTCGTATAAAAAATTATTTTTCCAAGCACCAACTTACGTGTCATTTGCCCAAACACTCCAGAATTAATCTATCAACCAACACTGGTACAATGTATGCCATGTAGCTTCCTGTTCCTGTCAAATAAGTTTTTTGTTCATTATATATAAAAATATTAGAAGAAAATAAAGGACCTTAAGTACAGGGTTTTTTATGACCTCTGAGGAGGAGTCTTTAAGCCTATTGAGACTCCAGTCGGTGAGCTGTTTAGCTTTCGATCTTGAATATGACATCTCTGATGTCTTTTCCCCTTGGTTTTTTGAGTTAAGCGCACCGCTTTTGAAAAACATACAACTTTATGGAAATATTTTTTTGGTGATTCATTTTTTGAGATTAGTTTAGTTTTTATCACTGTAATTAGTCCTTATTTTTGGTGGTTGATTAGTTTTGCACATACCATGACAGTCATGAACCTCGCTTCTAACCCTCAGGGTATGTGACGTCACACGTGTAGTCACATGCAATACTTGTCAAACCTCATCAGAAATAGCCTTTGGTGTGTGCTAGAGTTTCCCCCTTTGATCCATTAGTGACCTCTGCCACCCCTATCTCACCCCAGGTGGACTTCCTAAGCAGCACTGGTGACCCTTTCCAGTCCTAGACCTGGAGTGATGCCCCCTCTCAGACTCACCTTAAGTGCTACTAGGTTTGCCAACATACTGTAGGATACTATTATAGTCACAGCTTCCTTCCTTTTTACTGGTCATGCACATACCACCCTGCAGGACATTTATGACTGGGGAGGGGGAGGGATTGGAATTCTGATCTTTTACCACAGTGTCTGACCTTTTAAGCACAAATGACAGTACAAACATGAGCTCTCTTTTTCAATGCAGGCATTTAGAAGATACAGTTGAAGATGACACTGTACTAAAGAATATGAGTGGGCAGTGGTTTTATGAAGCAAAATCCAAAAGACACAGAGACACCATACATGGAGCGGATATCATCAGGGCATCGATACGAAAGAAGCCTCAGACAATAGGTAAGCAGCGTACTGCACATTCAGTCCTCTGGCACTGCGTAGAAGGTTTGCAAAGAAATAATTGGCAGCCGCAGTGCCGACATCAGCACCAGCCTCTGCAGTTAGGGGATGTAACATTGCTTTACCACCTTAAGAGCAGAAACAACACAGTAATAAATGGTGAGTGTAACCGAGGATAAGATGACTCTCTGCTGATGAAGCCTGACCTTCCTCTTCTGCCGCTACAGAATTTTAAAAAAAAATGTGCATTAAGAGAAGTTGCTTAATGAAAGCTTCATCAGCTAAGAGGAAAGAATAATCAATTGTTACAAATTAATGCAAATCACAAATATTATTCTTCCAACACTTTTGGTCTTTTGTGACCTTATGCTGAAATTATCCTTCCTCGAACCCACTTGGTACTGATTAATTATCCAGACTTCATGAATGTCTTTCTGTTTTACTTAAGCACCCAGCTATATGGGTAGTGACAATATTCAGCTGCTATCTGTGTAGCTAAACAATCTAAGTTAGGAAAGGCAAAAAGCTATCCTAACTTAAATCGCTTTACTTTGCGCATAGTGGCTGAATATCTCTGCTATCCATAGGTCACTAGTAGTGAGCGCTATCCATCGATATTCAGTGCTGCCGCCTATCTAAATAACGACACTGATAATACAATCATTTTTTAAATGCCATGCTCTGTGTTTTAAACAGAGGTTCCCTGCTGTGTTTAAAAATTGACCCGTTAGATTGTAAGCCTTCCAGAGGCACGGAAATGCTTATTGTACTGAATGCAGCTCATCTTGAGCTACTGAGAAGACGTGAGCTAAATTCTTCGTAATGTGCATTCTAGGATGTATTTGTTATCTAGCATAGTTTTCATATGAAATCCTTTGGATATTATTTGGTAGGTCTCAACACACAGCTTTCAGAAACAGAAAACTAAGAAGCAGCCAATATTTAGTGTTTTACTATATAGCAAAGTTTGTATTGGTCTTGCATTGAGTATACTTCTACCTTCCAGCTGAAATGATCCAAAGCAAATCGGACAAAGCTAAGAAGAGCTGGGTGAACAATGTCAACAGAGATGTTTTCGTGCCCCCAGAGCTGTTTGGTGTCATGGAGGAGCCTGAAAAAGAGGAAGAGGAGGATGAAAGGCAAGCTCAGTCATATCACAGGTATCGGATGATTAGTGAAGCAGAAGTGCTCGGTGTGCGCGTGTGAATTTGGCAGACTTGGCGAATCTCTTATATTCGCCATTCTTATTTCTATCTTGCCAGCTTATTGGGACACAGCTGCCAATGATCTTGGCATGAATTTATTAGACTCTAAAATTATGTTAACAGAACTGGGTTGTCATTCTAAAGCGGCAATATTTCCCACTTTCTATGAAATAACTTTCTGTGAGTAAGAAGGTACAGAGAAGAGCCACCAAAATTGTAAAGTGGATGGAAGGATGTACCTGTGATCAGAGGCCTTAAAGGTTAGGAGTCTCCAACTTGGAAAAAGACGGCTGAGGGGAGATATGATATAAAGTAATGAATGCAGTGGCATTGTTTAGATCTAATTTTTGCCCTGATTAAATTCTTAATAAACAATATATACACCCTCTGAAATCAACCCTAATATATCCAACTATCACTTGATTTCCTTAACTATTCTCCCTACAGGAACCCCTAAACCTCAACACATCCTAAATGTGCAATTGTGAAATGCATGTAATTTTTATTGGATCACTCACCATGAGAAGAAACTTTCCTTCTCTTGAAGTGAGTCCTCCATTTTAATCATTTGAAAAGGTCCTTACATAGATCCTAGAAACCCAGAATCAACAGCATAATTGGCTGTCATTACCATTAAAGCATCAGACGCTATTTTCTCAGCCATTGAATCATATTTAAATGAAATGAAATTTTCTCCATGAAATTTTGCCTGTGGTCATTGTGATTTTTGTGCCACAACCATACAAGGAGAAAACTGGGAAGTTCCAAATACAGGCTGTCAGTATTCATTGCGATATGCATCTAACTGCCAAACAGATTTTGTGGTATATTTATTGATATGTCCGTGTAATCTTAAATATATGGGTAGAACGATCCGTCCGATTAGGAAGCGCCTGTTAGAACATCGGTCACACATTAATTCACGACAGATGTCAGCATCTATGGTCCCACATTGCCAGCAATTGGGTCATCAGTTTGGGGATCTTAAGTGGTGGATTTTAGATGTAGCCCCCCTCTCTAGTAGAGGAGGGGATCGCAAGGCAAAACTTCAATATAAAGAACAGTGGATTTTCCGTCTTAAATCGATTGCCCCGGATGGCATGAATGCGGAGATTGATTGGTGGAGACTACGATTGTGATTATGAAGGTGTTTATCAGGTGTGATTTGGAGAAGACGGGTTCTTTGACGCCACTTGTTCATGATTTAACCGGAACCTGAGGTTAGCGTGAACCTTGCTCTTATGAAGAACCCAATTAGTTTTTTGAGCACATGAAGGGCCAGCATAAGTTTTTGGGATTGTGAAAAGCAGCAAGACGGCTTATGTTGGGCCATGAAAGACTCAGCAAGTTGGAGCCTGTTTGACTACGTTGGAAATTTCTTCAGCTAAGTACTTTTTGATTTATTGGCATGTGGAGAAAATTTCATGTCTTTTAAATATGATTCAGCGGTTGAGAAAACAGCGGCTGATGTTTTAAATGTGGGAACTTTGCTTTCAGGAAGAACCCAATTAGTTTCTTGGGCACATGAGGGGCCAGCAATGAGTTACCGGGACTGTGAAAAGTGGTGAGATGGCTCATGTTGGGCCGTGAAAAATTCAGCAATCTGGTACCCGTTTGACTATGTTGGGAGCGTCTTCAGCTAAGTACTCTTTGATCATGGGCATGTGGAGAAAATTTCATGTCATTTAAATATGATTCAATGGTTGAGAAAATAGCGTCTGATGCTTTAAATGGTAATGACAGCCAATTATGCTGTTGATTCTGGGTTTCTAGGATCTATGTAAGGTCCTTTTCAACTGATTAAATTCTTGGCAACCTATGAATGTAATGTTGTAACCCAACAGGTACCCTGATCTCAACATTTCTTATTGAGGTTTTGCTGCATTCCAGCTCTGTTTATCATAAAATGTGAGGAGGAGGATGTTCATAAATATCAATGGAACAAACTGTTTAGTAATTTTCCATCTGCTATCTACAATTCAACATGTTACTGTAGTATATGAAACGTTTGAGATGGCGTTGGATAAGCTAACTCCTTTACAAACTAGAACATGTAAAAGATCTTATAACTCTCCATGGTATTCAGAAGAGACTAAGATTGCTAAATGTTCCTTGAGAAGGGCATAGAGAAAGTGGCATAGATCTAAATCTAGTAATGATATGAAAGTGTGCCAGTCGTTATTACAATATCGAATGGTAGCCGCAGCTAAAAAGATATACGATTCTAAATGGATTAATCAGGCATTATCTTGTTCTCTGGGGGAGTTTGTCACTGTTCAACGTTTCAATTCTGTTGAAAGTGTTGGCAAGCAAAATTTAAGGATTCTCCCAATTAAATATGCAAATTTCCTTTATTCTAAATTCCAAAATAGAACTGTATTTGGGCTTGCTTCTGAGGTGTGTGCTATTAACTTGCCTCTTAAGTTGTCCATACATTGGTTTGCTTACTCACAAGTGACTCCTAAGCATATGGATCCTTTGAGCAAGGTTTCCACTTGTAAATGTAGGTTAAATCCACTTCCACCTGGTATACTGAAAAGCTGGAAGTAATGATCCCTATATTTGTGTCTTCAGTTAGTTTGTTTGAATTGCATGAATTGCCTGTTGCATATGTTCTTAATGTGCGCTGTGATCCGAAATTGAAAAAATGTGGAGCAGATCCCAAAGTGATGTCAATTTTGTGGCCAATTTCTAGTTGGCCTTATTTGGCTGAACTTATTGAACATGCTGAATTGGATCACTTACAAAGGTTTTTGCAGATATTCTCAGTTTGGGCTTGAGCAGGTTTTGACACACAAACCTTTGTTGGCTTTAGTAGTTGACAATTGGCTAATGCATTTGGGTCAGGGACATCGGGTTGTAGTCTGCAGCATTTGACTCTGTAATTCATGCAAAGATTTTAGACGATTTGATTTCTCTGGGAATTGGCAAGCCACTTTTGCATTGGTTTACATCATTTTTATCAGACAGTGAACAGTGCGTCAAGCTACTTGATATACAATTAACATGATTTAAAAATAAAACATAATGCCAACCCTTGAGGAAGATCATCTGCCACTCTTTACAGTATTTATATTCATCTGCTTTGTAACTTATTGCATTCCTTATCTTTAGAATATCGGCTTTATACAGTTGATGATATGATCTTTCTCTCAGCTAAGAATAAGCTGTACTTTGAGATGTATGGGTGAAAGCACTGAAAAAAATTCTAAATGGTCATTGTCACAAGGTTTGAACCTGAATTTAATGAAAACTGAAATGCCGGTTGTACATTGTTCTCCTGGGATGATAATTCTTGTTGAATTGGAGGTAGAGACTCAGAGAATCCCTATTGTGTCACAGGTGTGATATTTAGATGTTTTGTTAGATCCTGATTTATTATTCCATCCCTTCATTAAGGAATTGGCAAAAGTCCTTTTTTAAATTTGTTTACTGAGGTGATTGAAGAATTTTTTTGATGTCCCAAACTTGAGAACTATTTTATAGGTTTTAGTCGTGACTCTCTTAGGCTGTTGTAATGTTGTTTTGTTCGGTCTGCCTGCATCCCATCTATGATCTCTTCGGATTATCCAGAATGCTGCTGCCCGATTTGTTAACTGGGATAAAATTTAAATGAGCATTGTGATTCCAGCTTTGCAGCAGCTGTACTAGTAACCAGGTAAGGCGGACATGGCCCTCACTCCCCTCCCCCCCCCCACACACTACCCACCCCCCCCTCCCCACTTCCCCTTCCCATAAACACCACATACTCGCTATTTTGGCAAATCAACTGGTCGCAGCTTTATTAAACAAGCAGAACATAAATTACAACCATAACTGCATTAACTTACGGCTCCGGCAGCGGGACAATCCCTCACCAGCCATATGGGTAGCAAGGTGAGTTCCTTCCCGCCTCCGCCGAGAACCGTCCGTGGCAATTCCATGCCCCTTTTCCGGCATCGCCATTTTACTAGCTATAGCCGAGGGATTCTCTGGGTCGGGGGTACCACCACCCCCGCACTGCATATTGCATTGCCTCGGGACCCCGGACACCTCGGGTTCCCGCCCCCCCCCCCCGCTGAAACCCCCCCCATCTCCCCCGCCCCTCGCTCCCCCCCCAAATTTATGGGGTGGGTGGGTGGGAACGCCCGTCCTTTCCCCGCAAACGCTGAGGACTGGCGTCTGACCGCTCGCTCCCGCCGAGACCTCCTTTCCCCTCATTGGCTCCCGCCGCCACCTGGGCATGCGGGAGCCAATGGATTTAAAACATAACCCCCAGGGAGCGCGCCTTACGTCGCGGAATGGGGGGGGGGGTTTCGGGCCACCCCGCCCCCCCGGTTACCGCCGGCCGCCGGGCACGTGGGCCCACGGCCTTTTAATTACCGATTGAGTGAAGGATTAAGTTTAAAGTAGTATGTTTGATTTTTAACGTGCTTAGGTTAGAGATTTTTGTAATCCCATATGTTCTTTGAGGTCACAGGGTGTTGGGGATTTTGATCCTCCCCTCAGATTTGCAGTATTAAATATTAGATTATTTTTGGTTTTGGGCCAAAGACTTAGAATCAATTGCCAGAAAGTCTTCAGTTGCAGCTAGATTTTAGACTTCCGTAAGAAGGTTAAGACTCATTATTTTACTCCAGTATATCCCTAATAAATATATGCAGTGCATTAACTCTGGTAACCCGGAGACCCGCCTCGTCTCACACCAATAATCTATGACACCCCCCCCCCCACATACTTTCCCCCCCAACAAAATACACAACAATTATAATATGGTACAAACCTTGGTCGCAGCTTTATTACAACATGTAACAACCGGCCCAAAACAGGCCAAAATATACAACTTTCAAAGTAACCCCCCAGCCCCCCCCCCCAACACCGGACGCAGCTCCCACCCGCCCGGGTAGCAGCAAGGCGGAGCATCCTCCTCCCCGGACCCCACCGCCTGCCTCGCCATCCTAGTAGCAAAGGCCGGCACCCACCCCCTTACCGGGCCGAGACCCCCAACCGGGCTGTCTCGCCCCACCCCAAGGAGCACTTCGCCCCCACTGCTCCTAAATCAGTTCAAGCCCGCGCCACTTCTGCGAGCGCTGGCTCTCTACCCGGCCCCACCAGCTGCAACAACCCTACCTTATACCCCCAAAAAAAGGGAGGGAGGGCGGGAACGCGTCCGCTTCTCGAGGAGCCGCGGCGAAAAGGACAGCCACGCGGCTCCTCACCAATGCTTGCTCCGCCCCCCCCCGAGACACCAGCCAATGAAATCGCTCCTTCTCGTCCAAGGAGCGATTTCGAATGCCGCGCACCTCTGCGCCGCCCCCTCCCCCCACCCCCAAAGCCCCCCATGCCCAGAGCAGGAGGCCGAGGCCGGGCCCGGGCCCAGGTTACTGACGGCCGCGGGACCCGGCCCGCGGCCTCGTGCATTAACTCTGGTAACCCGGAGACCCGCCTCGTCTCACACCAATAATCTATGACACCCCCCCCCCCCACATACTTTCCCCCCCAACAAAATACACAACAATTATAATATGGTACAAACCTTGGTCGCAGCTTTATTACAACATGTAACAACCGGCCCAAAACAGGCCAAAATATACAACTTTCAAAGTAACCCCCCCGGCCCCCCCCCCAACTCCGGACGATGCTCCCTCCCGCCATGTTAGCAGCAAGGCGGAGCATCCTCCTCCCCGGACCCCACCGCCTGCCTCGCCATCCTAGTAGCAAAGGCCGGCACCCACCCCCTTACCGGGCCGAGACCCCCAACCGGGCTGTCTCGCCCCACCCCAAGGAGCACTTCGCCCCCACTGCTCCTAAATCAGTTCAAGCCCGCGCCACTTCTGCGAGCGCTGGCTCTCTACCCCGCCACCGGTGCGAGGCAGTTTACTTAACCTCGCACCGCCCCCACCCCCATAAAGCTGCGACCAATCATTTCCAGAGCTTCCTGCCAATCATTTAATAGCAGATCCTGTCCCACCGGGGACAAATGCACCCCATCCGTGCGATACAGTCCAGCACATCGAGGGTCCGCCCACGGGTGCTGAACCTGCCACCCGCCGGCCTGCTGCACCCAACGTCCAATCTGCCTGTTGACTTTCGCCAACCCACGCGACCACCGCCGCTGAGGCAAGCAGGCAGGCCGCGGGATAATGTCCGACCAGGCAATTGCCACACCTGGCCACTCTTCCTGCAGCGCCCGAAGGTCCCGCTGCACCGCCCGAATGAGCTGCCGGCACGTCCAATTGGATAAGTCATTCCCTCCAAGATGCAGCAACACCCCCGCTGGTCGCTGATGCCGGTCCGCATGCCTACGAACCACTGGAAGGAGCTGCCACCAGCGCATGCCACGCTCGCCCATCCACACCAGCCCTACGTTGCAAGACACCAATCCCAGGTGCAGCCCCAGCGGGCGAATTGCAGCTCTGCGCTCGGCCCAGTACACGAAAGAATGTCCCAGAATCCACCATACTCCGGCTGGGCTCGCTCCATCGCTCTGCCGAGGCCGGTGCTGCAGCAACCCTGAAAAAGAAACACAGCATTAATACCCCCCCCCCCTCACCCCCCCCCTCTGTTCGCCTGCCACATCCTCATAATTGGTCCAGGCGCACATAACCTGTGTAGGCACCGGAGCGCCACCTCCCAATCCGTTGAATCACTTCACCCTCAAGTCCCGCCGCGGCTGCACTGGTCGCCGCTCCTATCCGGAAGGAATGGGACGCATACCGCCGCTCATCCAATCCCAACCGCCGCACAGCCAGGCGTAAGACGGCCGTGAATTGAAACTGGGTGACCACAAGCCCGTCCGCGTGACAGAAAAAACAACCCGCTACTTTTGGCCGCTGACGAACGGAAGACCCCAGATTTTGCACCGGACAGGAATTCACCCCCGGAATTGCTTTCAAGAGCACCCAACGGCCCAGGCCCTGCTGGTCCGTTTTCGAGCGCGCCACGTAAAGCCGCACAAGCGTCTCCTGCAGGTCAACATGGTGCACCTCTAGACCACCGTGCACCAAACCCCTGCCCGACCGCGGGACCAACTCGCTGACCCGAAACGCCCCGAAAAAGGCCGTAACAAACAAAGCCTGAAACAGCACCATCTCGTAGGCTGAAGCCGCCACTTCAGGCAAAACAGCCCAAATGCGCAGCAACAATTCATGGGACACCGGACGACGCCAATCAGGCACACTCGGCTGCTCCCTGGTCAACCGGGCCAGCAGCCGCTTTACCACATAAGACGCACTGGGGTTGCCTCAGCCCAGCACCTTACTAAAAAAGGAGAAACCTGCCAGCGCCGAACACACTGCCGACCGGGACCAACCGCAACCCCCTTCGCCCACACGATGAATGCACCCGCTACCTTGCCTTCTACACTACCACCACTCCAGCCGCTCCCTCTGAGGAACTCCCTCACCTTCGCATAACCCCGCCGATAAGCTGCCCACGTACCTGGAGCCACAGAGGACCGCAGCAACTCCATCAGTCCTGCATCCCAATCCTCCAAAGGTGCTCCGGAACAACTGCTGAATTCTTCTCCGCCCCCGGCGCACTTGCACCACCGCCGCGTTGTCGCACCAGAAAACCACCCGCTTATCCCTCAATCTTTCTGGCCACACCCAAAAGCCACCACAATCGGGAACAATTCCAGGAATGTCACATTACGCGTCAACCCACTCACAGCCCAGGCCGCCGGCCATGGGGCTGCACACCACGCACCCTGACAATACAATCCCATACCCGAGCTACCGGCCGCATCGGAGAACAACTCCAAGTCCAGATTTGAAAGCTCGGCCGACTGCAAAACTGATCGACCATTATAATCTGCCAAGAAGGCATCCCATACTCGCAAATCGGCCCGCATCCCCGCCGTCACCCGTATACGATGGTGGCCACTACGCACCCCCTTCATGGCCAAGGACAGTCTACGCGCAAATGGCCTCCCCCTTGCAATGACTCTACAAGCAAAATTTAAGTGACCGACCAACACCTGCAACTCTTTCAACGTTACCTTCGAGGCGGACCCAACCTCTGCTACCAGGAGGCGCAGCCGCTCCACCTTATCCATAGGTAAACGGACAACGAACTCCTCCGCATCTATTTCAATCCCCAGGAAGGATAGAGACGCCACCGGCCCCAGCGTCTTGCTTTCCGCCAACGGGATGCCAAACTCAGCAGCCATCTCAAGAAACAACCCCAGCAATGACGCACACACCGTGGACTGCGGGGGACCCACCAACAAAAAGTCATCCAAATAATGCACGATAGATGAGCACCCGGACCGCTGAACCAACACCCAGTGCAAAAACGAGCTAAAGGCCTCAAAGTACGCACAAGATAGCGCACAACCCATCGGCAAGAACTTGTCGTAATACCGACCGTCAAAGCGAAATCCCAGCAAGGGAAAGGCAGAAGGGTGCACCGGCAAAAGTCGAAATGCCGATTCAATGTCGACCTTAGCCAATAATGCCCCTTTTCCACACTGACGCACCAGCTCCAACGCCTCGTCAAAGGACGCATAGCGCACCGAGCAGAATTCACGCAGTATATGGTCATTCACAGAGGCACCAGGAGGGAAAGACAGATTGTGTATCAGCCTATAACGCCCTGGCTCCTTCTTCGGGATCACCCCAAGGGGAGAATTAATAAACGGCGAAACGGTGGCTGGTCGAATGGACCAGCGACTCTGCCCAATTCACATTCAGCCACAATCTTCGCCCAGGCCACCCCAGCGAGCAGGCCCACCGAGCTGGAGTTTTTTGGCCGCCACCTCGCCCACCCCTATTTGACATGGGATACGAAATCCCTCAGCAAACCCCGCCCCTAACATTTTCCCCTTCTTACCGTGCCCGCTCTTCCCATACAGGGCCAACCACAGTTGCAACGCCTGCAATTTAATGGGGGTAGGCGCCAACCCCCCGCCTACGTCTGCACTTACCCCCACCCGGCGCTCCCTGCACCCCTTTTCGACTACACTTCGCGGCCGAATGGCCTGCCCCACCGAGCAAACAGGCATGCCGAAACTTGCAGTCCGGAAAGGGGCAGGAAGTTTTATTGAAGCGCCAGCAAAGATCTCCTCCCGGTCCGCTTTTGGTCGCGTCAGGCCCGGGGCCCGCCGTCCGAAAGGACCGAAATCCCGCCGCCGAAGGATTGCCCCCCGCCCTGCTTTGACCTGCACCACTACCGACGCCTCCCTTTTTGGCAGACATCTGTGTCAGCCACAAATTAATATCCTTCATCCCCCAAGACAGCTGCCGATTTTCTTCCATCATATCCCGAAACTCCTCGTCATAATTGAGCCAGGCCCAACCGTCATGTGCTTGGGATGCCGCTAAGATGGCATCCGCATACGCCAGCAGCTCACCATAACGACTCGGATCAGCATGCCCACAAACGCTCGCCAAGCACAAAAAGGCCCTCGTCCAATTTAAAGTGTTTCGCGAAACCTTCCGTACTACTCTCCCCGCCTTCTCATCCTCCTTTCGTTTCTTCCTACTTTCCCCCGAGCGTTTCCGTCCGTCGAGAAGCCGAAAAATATCAATATATCACCGTTTCCTGATCCTGGTGCCGCAACTTCCGCGGAACGCTCTCCCCACAGCTCAGCGCAACGCACTACCGAGGACCCCACCCCCCCGCCCCACCGGCGCACCCTCTGCGGAAGCATTAGAGGAACTATCAGAGGACAAAGAAGATGAAGACGAGGACGACGCGCCCCGTCTACGATGCCGCCTATGCCGCCTTTTCGACTTGGCCTTACGCGCCGTCGTAACCCCCTCCCCTGCCGGCAATGCGTCCCCCCAACCACGGCCCCCGCCGAATCGCATGGAGACTCACCTGCAGCAGCATGCTCCGCCCGCTCTGGCACCGCCGATGCCTGCACCCTCACAGTCGGATCCACTCCCTGCGACATCGCCGCGCCTGGATTCCTCCTCCACCAGCCGACGCCGCCACGCTGCTCGCTTGACCCTGCAGAGGGATAGAAGCACCAGAAACCAGAGGAAGAGACGCACCAACACCCGCAGATGCCATCCCATAAGGCCCCAGCCCCCGACCCGATCCCCCCCTTGGATGCCAAGCCGAAGTACCCAAACCCACTGCCGCCCACCCCGCCGCCCCCATGGAAACTGTCCCCCGGCACTCGGTAAGCCCGCCCCCCGCCCATCCCCCCCCCCCCACCCACACCCCCAGGGACCCGAGCTCATGGGCTGACCAGACAACTGGTGCCAGCCCGCCCCCCCATCGTCCCGCAAACCCCACAACCCACAACCACCAGGAAAGGACCCAAATGCCCCCGAACCCCGAGAACCGCCCGAGGCCCCAGCCGGGCAGAAACCCCATACGGGCGGCCGCCCCACACGCTCCTCTGTCCGCCTGCTCCCCCCTGCCCCTGACGATTCCCACAGCAGCTCCACTATCCACAGGTGCCACCACCCCTACTGCCCCCAGCCCAGAAATCACCCCTGATGCCCCCCCAGGCATCCCGAAGTCAATTCCCTCTCAGCAGGAGTAGATACACCCCCTCGACCCCCAACTCCCCTCCCACGCTTCTGAGCCCCTAAGCCTGCCCCCCGCCTGCTTTGCCTGTTGGCCCGAGCCCTCACAGCAGACCCAGCTCCCCGAGACCCCTGAGCACTCGCCCCCTTTTTCCCAGTCGACCCCACTGAGCTACTACCCTGCAGCCGCCCCCTGGCCCCCTTTCCCGGACGTGCCATGCTCAGAAACCCTCAAACAAACACACCGAAGACTGGTGCTACACCCCCTGCCGCTCCCTCGTCAATTAATAAGGTGGCTAAAGCAATAGCTCTCCCCGAACGCAATCGAACACTCACCCGATGGAAACAGCTATCCTTCGACCCGCAACTTCCGCCGCACGAAGAAGCAGCCGACCCCCAATCCAACTCTTCTCCTGATTGGAACCACGCTGCCCCCGGCCCAGTCGCCAGTCTAACCAACGCGCCGGTACCCAGGAACGCGTCCGCTTCTCGAGGAGCCGCGGCGAAAAGGACAGCCACGCGGCTCCTCACCAATGCTTGCTCCGCCCCCCCCCCGAGACACCAGCCAATGAAATCGCTCCTTCTCGTCCAAGGAGCGATTTCGAATGCCGCGCACCTCTCTGCGCCGCCCCCTCCCCCCACCCCCAAACCCCCCCCCCCCCACAGCAGGAGGCCGAGGCCGGGCCCGGGCCCAGGTTACTGACGGCCGCGGGACCCGGCCCGCGGCCTCGTGCATTTTTCCTAGAAAAAAAGGTGCCAGTACTCATATGCAGGGTTCTTTCATTATTATGTAAGGATCAATTTTAGCAGGAAATGAAAAAGGTGCCGGTACTCCATATCACTGCATACTGCTTCAAAAAAAAAGCCTCAGTATATGTTATTTTATGTTCATTTTCCATTTAAGAATGGGGACCATCTGGCAGACAGTCTTGGGTGGCAGTTGGATTTATTAGACTTTTGTAAGAAAGTAAAGGCCTGCTATTTAATTTAAGTGTATTTTTAATTATGTTAAGTGTATATGATTTAAATTTTTATTTATTTGTATGTGTATAATTTTTATTTTATTATTTATGTTTTTTGTAAACTACTTAAGAGTTGTGAGATTTGCGGCATATAATTTTAAAATAAGTAAAAAAGTTGCCAAAATCTCTAGTTTGGAAGTACGAGAATAAGTTATTCATCTTACAATGATAAACAAATTTGTTTCTTATATCCCATGTGCCAACCCCTCTCTTCCCTCTCCCTCCAAAAGAAGATAGTAACACTGGCGTACTATGAAAGTTTCCCAGCTGCACCTTACTTAAGGATCGTACTGCTCCTCCTTGTACACTGACATTTCAGATCCCCTAGAATTTTTCTCACTGAAATTGTTCAGTAATGGAAAGATAAGGAAAATGTGAGCACTTAACAGATTTTTGAGAGATGCTGGAATATATTATCAGGACAAAGGAACACATGAAGTCTTGTGGTGCCATTTAACAGGGCAGGAGGTATGAACACTCTCACTTTACCTTTTGAAGACATCTAGAGAAGAAGATAGGGTTGAGCCCCTTGATCATGGATAAGGGGATAAGGGGATTTGGGCCGGCAGGACCCTTCATTGATTTCTTGGGGCAGGGAGGTGGGAGATTCTTGTATTGAAATCTTGGTAGGAAGATAAGGTTAGCAGACCCTGGGAGGTTAGAGGAATTCAACTGAGGGGTTCTGATTCTTGGAGTGAGGGTGGAACCATGTTCTGCACTAGTTTCATTGAAGGTCTAGTTACGTGTTAGTGGTAGCCAGTCGGTTAACACAAGTAGTATTACTTAGTCCAAGTTGCACAAAATAATTTTTAATATTCATGAGCTGCTTTGCCCATGTTTTGTGTTGTATTATGCGTAATATGCTACTTTCCTGGAACAAAGTTTGACCCAAGACAGTTTAAAGTTGTGACACAGCTTATTAAAATATTTTTTGTATTAGTCAGTATTATTCTGCGTTAACCTTAACAGAGATTAACGCATTAAGGTGTATTATATAAGACTGCTATTAATGCTTCTGCATTTTGTGTCTGAGAAAAAGGTTAGTATAGCTGTCCCACAGATTGATTAAATAACTTGATCAAGGTTTAATAGTAGTTGGTAAGCAAAAAAAAAAAAAGACCTGAGGTCACAGTTATGTAGGCTCTGGCGATTCATGGACCATAAAAGAATTATGAAAGGGATTAAAAATCTTTCAGCTGAATATTCAGAAGTACTTTATAGGTTTAGTGACAGCCACTAAACATATAAATGCCCTATCTATGAATTTGCAATGACACTACACGGATGGTGCTAGGATGGTCTGGGAGAATTTTCAGTGGCACTATATGGATAGCAGCTATAACTGTTATAGTTAAGTGGTTTAATTTAGACCAGCAAAAAGGCTGTCCTAAATTAAAACGTTTAGTTCTATGGATGGCATCTGAATGCCGCATCTATATCCATAGCTCAGCAGCCGTGTGTTTATTCCAAGCCGCTGACCATATGTGAATGATTTAAACACAGAGAGGTTTAAATATTGACTGACTTTATTTTGCCTTGTATTCCTAAGGGTGTGAATAACTGGCTGTAAAGACTTTTTTAAATTTTTTATTTCTATGGTCTTAGCAGTTGTAATGCATTACATGGAATTACAATTGTCGTCTCCTTAGCTAAAGGGACTGCAGTTACTTCCCTTCTGCAGAGTGCGCTGTACAAATTACCAGAACACGGCGTTTCTTGGGAGAGAAATGTCACTTTATAGATACTCGAGGAATGAAGTTTTTCTACATTTGTGGCATACTATTGACACTAAGTGTTTGTCTTGGGAGGTAGCCTGAATATTGTCACTCAGCATGAAAACAAGATAAGTACAATGCAGTGTGAATAACCAGAAAAAAACTTGCCAAAACCAACTCAAAGAGAGAGAATATAAATTAAGTTATAAAATCTATGGCAGGTTCTTTCCACAGGTTGAGGCTGATTTTTGCTTTTGAATCCTTGCATCTATGAACTTGTAGCTCTGGCTTCTTTATGAAAAACAAGTATCCACGACAATCTGTACATCAAGAATAGCGCTTGAAAAAATAAATAGGTAAATCCGAGTTTATGGTATTTATAACCAGGTTGTTCTCTTTTTGCATGTAGGAGCTCAACAATTGCTCCATATAGTTGCAAACTCTCAAGAGAGTTCTCCTGTAAAACTTAGAGTTCTCTGTACAATTTTCCCACCCACTCCATAATTAGAACTCAAGAAAATATTCATAAGGATGACTTAAAAAATAAAAAAAATGGTCTGCAATTTAGTATATTGCATTATTCACACCCTTAGGAGCACCATACATAACCCTCCTTTTTCCCCTTGGGGACACTCCCATAAATCCAAGGGCTATGCACAAAAATCAATGTTTTAATTCTGTCCCCTTGCCACTCAGCAGCATGCATCCTTATTTCCAGGGGTAGATTATTTGGAGTGAAGGGAGATCTCTTTTAAGACCCAAAATGTAAACAGTGTCTCTCAATAAAACCACTCCATTCCCAATCTGGGGTATTCCAGCACTATACTGATACATTCTTTACATTAAAAGCGTTTAACATGAGGAAATATTATGTGGTTATACGAGGCCTTTCAAAATCCATTTTTCACAACAAAATAAAATATGCTTCTGTCTGTTGCTGCCATTCATCATAGGCTCCCTGAATCCTGGGCAACTTTGGGCTCCTAGTCCGTAATCTCTTTGTTTTAATCGTTTCTCTGTATCCCTCAGGAATTCCTGCTTCCTTAAAAGCCTGGGGCTTTTGGGGGATTGAGAGAATCTTGATTCTAGAAAAATCCTTCCCCATGCTTGGATTCCAATGCTTATTTCTCAAAATACGCCTTGTCTCCTCTCAGCGGAGTCTGTGGTATGTCCTCTACTTCAACAACTCTTTCCTTGGTAGGCAACTGGGTGGCATCCTTATCTCGGTTCTCTCATCTTGGCTCTCTCACTTTCAGATAGGAGGGGTGACCATGGGTACTGGAGAGGAAGAGTGAGGTAAGGAAAGTGGCCCTGGGTGGGGAGGCAGGTGGAGACTTGAGGAAGAAAAAGAGGTTTGGGGAGAGAGAGTGGAATATTAAGAAATGGGTGGGAATGAGCAGAGATGGCGTTCAGGATTGAGTGGGAGAGCAGGAACTTGGGGACAGGGAGAGAGAGAAAAGATGCCTTAGAGGAGAGAATAGGGGCTTGAGATTTGCACTATGTTCTTTTTGGGGGGGGAGGATCAGAACTGGGGGATTGAGGTGAGAGAAAAGGAACTTTAGGGGGGATATTATTAGATATGTATCAGGTATTTTTGAAGTTGCTAATAAAGATGTGGAGAAAGATAAGCTGGTTAATAGTATATATCTGGATTTTTTTGAAAACATTTGACAAAGTACATATGAGAGACTTTTAAAAAGTCATTACTAGGTTACAGTGTTCTGTTGAGGTTTGGTAAGTGGTTAAAAGATAGGGAAACGGAGTAGTACTTAATGGTCAGCTTTCTCACTGAAGAAAAGTAAATAGTGAGGTCTCTAGGGATTTGCATTAACATGGGTGATCTGGAAAGAGAGAAAAAAAGAATGTGTCATCTGCATATTTGATCATCTCATAATTGTTAAATCCCAAGTAGATTTTCAAGAGTTGCAGGAGACCTCGTGAGACTGAGGGATTGGGCATCTATATGACAGACAGATGCACTTCTCCACATCAAAGTTCAAGTGATGCATGTAGGGAAAATAATTTAAACTCTAGATACCCAATAATGGTCACCATACTGGGAGTTCCCATTGAGAGACATTATGGACTGTATGTTGAAATCCTTAGTTCAATGAATATCAGTGTCAAAAAATCAACTAGAATGTTGAGCGATAATCTAGAAAGGCACGGAGAATAAAACGGAGAATAATATAATGCTTGTGTATTGAGCCATAGTATGAGCGCACCTTAGAACATAAGAACATAAGACATGCCATACTGGGTCAGACCGAGGTCCATCAAGCCCAGTATCCTGTTTCCAACAGTGGCCAATCTAGGTCATACGTACCTAGCAGTTTCCCCAAAAGACACAAGTTCCACAATGCTTGTACTGGGTCAAGCATTGATATCCTGGGTCCCTTTTTAATAGTGGTTTATGGACCTTTCCTCCAGGAACTTGTCCAAACCTTTTTTAAACCCAGCTATACTAACAGCCCTTACCACATCCTCCGGTAACAGATTCCAGAGTTTGATTACACGTTGAGTGAAAAAATATTTTCTCTTATTTGTCTTAAATAGTTTACCCTGTAGCTTCATTACATGTCCCCTAGTCTTTCTATATTCTGATAGCGTAAACAATTGATCCACGTTTATCTGTTCCACTCCATTCATTAATTTATAGACCTCTATCATATCTCCCCTCAGCCGTCTCTTTTCCAGGCTAAAGAGCCCTAACCTTTTTAGCCTCTCTTCATAGGAGTAGCCTTCCATCCCCTTCACCAATTTGGTGGCTCTTCTCTGTACTTTTTCTAATAACGCTATGTCCTTTTTAAGATACGGTGACCAGAATTGCACACAATATTCAAGGTGCGGTCGTACCATGGAGCGATACAGAGGCATTATAATATCCTTTGTTTTATTCTCCATCCCTTTCCTTATGATACCTAGCATTCTGTTTGCTTTCTTGGCCGCCGCTGCACACTGGGCGGAGGGTTTTAACATGTTATCCACGATGACTCCTAAATCTTTTTCCTGGGTGGTGGCTTCTAATGTGGAGCCTTGCATCGAGTAACTATAGTGTGGGTTGTTCTTTCCTAGGTGCATGACTTTGCACTTGTCCACATTAAATTTCATTTGCCATTTGGATGCCCAGTCTTCCAATTTATCCAGGTCCTCCTGCAGTTTTCCACTTTCCTCTTGGGTTTTAACAGCTTTAAACAGTTTTGTGTCATCTGCAAATTTGATAACCTCACTCGTTATTCCCTTTTCCAGGTCATTTATGAATATGTCAAAAAGCAGCGGACCCAGTACAGATCCCTGGGGTACTCCACTATTCACCTTTTTCCATTGGGAATATTGGCCATTTAGCCCTACTCTCTGCTTTCTATCTTTTAACCAGTTCCCGATCCACAATAGTACACTGCCTCCTATCCCATGACTTTTTAGCTTTGCCAAAAGTCTCTGATGGGGGACCTTGTCAAAAGCTTTCTGAAAATCCAGATACACTATATCAACCGACTCACCTTTGTCTACCTGTTTATGCACACCTTCAAAAAAACATATCAGATTAGTAAGACAAGATCTTCCTTGTCTAAAGCCATGTTGGCTGTCTCCCATTAGGCCATGACTATCTACATGCTGCGTAATTTTGTTCTTTATGATGGTTTCTACCATTTTCCCTGGTACTGACGTCAGGCTCACCGGTCTGTAATTTCCCGGGTCACCCCTGGAACCCTTTTTAAAAATTGGTGTTACGTTGGCGACCCTCCAATCTTCAGGTATTACAGATGATTTTAATGAAAGTTCACAGATTACCAATAGCAGGTCTGCAATCTCATATTTCAGTTCTTTCAACACTCTGGGATGTATACCATCCGGTCCAGGTGATTTGCTACTATTCAGTTTATCAAATAGTTGTAATATATCTTCCCGGTGTAGCGATATTTCTCTCAATTCCTCTGCAGTATCACCTTTAAATACCACTTCAGTCTTGGGTAACATCCCTACATCTTCCTCAGTAAAGACCGAAGCAAAGAATTCATTCAGTCTCTCCGCTATAGCCTTGTCTCCTCTTACTGCCCCTTTTACCCCTCTATCATCTAACGGTCCAATTGACTCTCTCACAGGCCTTTTGCTACGAATGTACTTGAAAAAGTCTTTATTTCGTGTTTTTGCTTCCGCAGCAAGTTTCTTTTCAAATTCCCGCTTTGCCTGCCTTATCAATGCTTTGCATTTAACTTGCCAGTGCTTGTGCTGTTTCCAGTTTTCATCATTTGGCTCTTTTTTCCATTTCCTGAAGGTTGCTTTTTTGGCAGCAACAGCCTCTCTGACCTCACCTTTAAACCATGCTGGCAGTTTTTTGGACTTTCTCCCACTCTTCTTAATGCGTGGAATACAGCTGGTCTGGGCTTCGAGGATAGTAGTTTTAAATAACGCCCAAGCTTGCTGTAAGTCTTTAACCTTTGGAACCGCTCCTTTTAGTTTTTTCCTAACTATATTCCTCATTCTATCATAGTCTCCCTTTTGAAAGTTAAAAGGTAGTACTGTGGATTTCTTTACTATTTGTTCTCCAATAATTAAATCAAACATGATCATATTATGGTCACTATTGCCAAGTGGTCCCAACACCCTTATTTCTTGCACCAGATCTGGCGTTCCACTAAGGACTAGGTCCAGTATGGCTTCCCTCTGGTCGGTTCATGAACCAGCTGCTCCAAGAAGCAGTCATTTATTCCATCTAGAAACTTTATCTCTTTAGTTTGTCCTGCCGTGACACTGACCCAGTCGATACCGGGGTAATTGAAATCACCCATTATTACTACTCTGTTGTGACTTTTGTTAGCTTCTGTGATTTCTTTGAGCATTTCATCATCCATTTGTTCATTCTGGCCAGGCGGTCGATAGTACACCCCCACTGCCATCACCTTCCCCTTCATAAGTGGAATTTCAATCCATAGAGATTCTACAGCAAATTTTGTTCCCTGCAAAACTTTAATCCTTTCTGACTCAATGCCCTCTCTAACATAGAGCGCAACCCCTCCACCAATTTGATCAGCTCTATCATTACGATATAGTTTGTATCCAGGTATCACAGTGTCCCACTGGTTATCCTCCTTCCACCATGTCTCTGAGAGTGCAATCATATCTAACCTCTCATTTAGTGCCATATATTCTAACTCTCCCATCTTATTGTTTAGACTTCTAGCATTGGCATACAAGCATTTTAGAGACTGTATTTTATTCATATTAATCTGGCTATTGGTAGGCATGGGTAATTTGGAATCTTTATTCTCTGTCTGCTCCTTACTCAAGGGCATTGAATATTGTGTGCCCTTCTGGTTGCATCATCTCAAAAAAGACATAGAGGAACTAGGAAACGTACAGAGAAGGGAAACCAAAATGAGAAAAGGAATGGTGCGGCTCCCCTTTTTAAGAAAGGTTAAACAGATTAGGGATCTTCAGCTTGGAAAAGAGATAGCTGAGAGGGAATGTGATGGAAGTCTATAAAATCATGAGTGGTGTAGAAATAGCCAATTAGAGAACAGTTAATTTCTCTTTTAAATGGTACTAAGAGTATGAAACTGATAAGTAGCACATTTTAAAACAAATCGGAGAAAGTATTTTTCACTCAGCACACAATCAAGTCGTGAGATTTGTTGCCAGAGGATATAGTCGGAGCAGTTGACATAACTGGGTTTAAAAGTTTAGATAAGTTCCTGGAGGCAAAATCCATAACCATTATTAGCTATGCAGACTTAAAGCCGCTGTTATCTGCTCCTTGGGATACTGCTGTGTGCTTGTGACTGGATTGGTTACTGTAGGAGACAGTGTGCTAGGCTCGATGGACCTTTGGTCTCATCCAGAATGACACATTTAAGCTGCATGAGTAGGTTAGGACAATGAACTGAGCCCAATTAACAGGTAGTTTGTTAGAAGTCTGATGCACAAACCATAAGACCATAACACTTTTCTCTTTCTGAATGCTTGCTGGAATTGATCTCTTACTGTGGAGAACCCCATTCCACAAACCCTCCAGTTACCTGCAGAAGTTCAACATGCAGGATAAACTTAAAAGTACAGTAGTTGTAGAGAAACTCCATGCCATCTGGTGCTTTGCAGGAAGGTCAAGAGTCTCTCAGTGATACCAATTATTCTTTTTTGGCAAAATGAGTATGCCATTTTCTTCATGGGATCTGTTCTTCAATCATTTGCTATTCATTCTCTAAATACCCAGTGCTAAGGATGTTTCCCCTCCCCTCCCCAAAATGTAGATACTACACATCCTGCTGCCAGCAGATGGTCTTCTCTATAGCTTAGTCATGGGCAAGCCTTTGGATCCAAACCTACTTAAGGCTATCTGGGGCCAAAAAAAGGAAGAAGCATTGTCACTCTTGCTGGGGGGAGGGAGTGCTGAAGAGGAAGAAGTGACGTCGGTTTCTTTAGGCTGACACTAAAAAGGAAGAGACACACTGAGTGTCAGTGCTGCATAGGTAAGAAGGAACACTGGCGTCAGCAGTGACTGCCATTGTGGGAACTGAATAGGAAGATTTTGAGCCAACATCAGCATTAATAGTGGCTGTAGAGGCTGAAGTCCAAGGAGGACTGGAAGCAGCATGTTTAGCTAAGTGAAAGGAGAGGGGAAGGAGTCTGTCATTTGAGAGAAAGAGTTGAGGATAGAGGCTGAGAGACTAAGGTACTGCTGAGGAGTGGGGCTAGGGTGAGACATAGTGAATATGAGAGCTGGAGACACGAATGAGCGAGAGAGAGACATCTGGGGATAGGATTGAGAAGAGAGTGACTGTAGTGGGCAGGGTGAATCATGGAGGTGGAGGTGAACCCTGTGGAAATTTGAGACTAGAGAGACTGCTGGGAACAGCAAGGCCGCGGGCCCCATCCGCGTGGCCGCTCCTAACCGGGGGGGTGGCGGGCCGTTCGCCCCCCCCCCCTCGGTTGCGGCGGCGCGCGGCTCGTTGGTGCCCGCGCGGCCGGGCGCCTCATTGGCTCCCCGCGGCGTTTAAAACGCCCGGGAGCCAATGAGGAGGCTAGGACCCGGCAGCGGGGGGGGGGTGAGTGGCGCGGGGACCCAGCTCTGCATCGGCAGTTGCTGGGTCAGGGCTGGAGGCTCCAGACGTGTGCGGGCTTGCTGCGCAGGATAATCGTTGGTTGTGAGGGCCTAGGGCAGCAGCGTGAGGCAGCACGTGAAGCGGCGCCGATTTTGGAGCTCCGGGGGGCAGCGATCCAGCGGCGGGGGAGTCGGGAGGCTCGTGGCTCTCCAGGCAAGTTTGTTTGGGCTCTGTGGGGTAGTCTTCTATCCCCTTACAACACTTTATAAATAAATTACTAATTCTTTAATTTGGACACGCAGAGAGTCCCCTCTCTCCTTATAAAAAATAAAATAATAATAATAAAATAAAATAAAATCAATAAATACATAAATAAATAAGTGAGCAACCCTTTGTGCAATAGGTTTCCAGGTTGCCTCCGGCCTATTACTTGGCCATGGCCGGTGGAGGAAAGAAGGGGGGTTCCAGTAAGCGCCACGGGCCTGGGAAGGCTAAGCCGGCCGGTCCTCGGAGGGGAGAGCCTGCTCCGTTGGGGCGCTCGGCTCCTCTTGGAAGAGGGACCAGGGGCAAGGCTCCGAGCCGTGGCCCAGCGTCCGACCGTGGTACTAGCCCTGTCACCAGGCCGGGGGGTTTCGGCTGGCCGGTTAGCTGGGGGCCGGCGTGGTAGGTCAACAGCCCCGGCTAGAGGTGCTTTGGGGCGGGGAGAGGCCCCCGGTGGCTTGGGGGTGGCTATAGGTCCCACGGGGGTGAGTGAAGGGGCGGCTCCTCAGTCGAGCACTGTGGTTATGGACGCTGCGAGTCCGGGGGGTGGATCTGCTCCTGCTGGGGCAGCCTATTCCCCCATGTGGGCGCATTGGCAGGGCGGGGGTCAAGGCTCTTCCCGCGCGGAATGGCTAGGGGCGTGGCAGCCGCCTTGGCCGGGGGCGGGTGTTCCTTCGCCTTTCCCTGTTTTTTCTCCGCAGGTTTCGACTGGCTGGCACTACTTGGGGCAACCGTGGGGGGCTCCTGCTGGAGAGCTGGACGGCGGGAGGGCGAGCACAAGTGGAGGCCCCGTGTCTGTCGGAAGCGGAGGAGGAGCGGAAGCATCAGCGTTGACGCCACCGGAGCCGGGCGTGTCTTCCGAGGTAGCAGCACCAGTGGCAGGTGAGTTGGCTGCTAGGGTGAGGGCAGGGGAGGGGGGTAAGAAGCGAGCGACCAAGCGCAAGCGGTGTTCCGGTCACCGGCGGCGGCGTTCGGGGTAATCCTCTTCTTCAACTTCTGAGTCTTCGTCCGGCTCGGTGTCAGACGACTTGGCCGGGAGTCCGCGGGCCACTGGCGGGGAGGTCGGCGTGGGACAGGTGGGTTCGGTGCCTTCGGTGGCGTTTTTCTCGGAGTTATGGGAGGGGGTGCCAAAGACTCTGCGGAAAAAGATTGTAAAACGTCGCTACGTAGATATTTTCCGCTTACTCGAAGGTCGAAAACGGTCGGGGGATAGCCGACGGAAGCGTAAGGAGGACGAGAAGGCGGGTAGGGTCAAGAGAGTGGCTCGGAATGTGGTTAATTGGACTCGGTCTTTCTTGCGTTTGGCGAGTGTATGGGGTCATTCGCATCCGGAGCAGTACGGTATGCCTGTTGGCTTACGCGGATTCCATACTGGAGGCCTCACAGACTCATGACGGTTGGGCTTGGCTCAACTATGATGAGAAATTCCGTGATAAGATGGAGGAGAATCGCCTGTTGTCGTGGGGAACGCAGGACATTAATCTTTGGCTAACGCAGATGGCGATCAGACCTGGCGGGGGAAGTATGGGTGGGCAAAGAGGTGGAGTAGCCACCCCTGCGCGGGCGGATCGGCCCTTTCGATCGGGCGTGCCCCGGTTTTGCTGAGTACTCCTGGGGGTGGGAGCGGGGGACTTGTGCTGGCGCTTCAACAAGTCTTCCTGCCCCTTTCCGGATTGCAAATTCCGGCACGCCTGCTCCTTCTGTAATGGGGGTCACTCAGCCCTCAAGTGTGTCAAGAAGAGTGGCGGGGGCGTGTCAGCCCCCAGCCACAAGTAATGGGGACGTCTGGAGTTTGGCCCCCACCCCGGTTGCGATTGATGGGTTAGGCCCGTGGCTTAGGAAGTATCCGAAGCGATAGGTCAGCGGTCTTTTGGAATACGGGTTTAAGGAGGGGTTTCCCATACCGGTGGTGGGCAGTGTAGGGGTACACAAGGCGCGGAATTCGCCTTCGGTGCGGCGTTTCGCGCAGCTGGTACGAGATAAGTTGGCAACTGAGCTGGCCTTAGGTAGGGTGGCGGGTCCTTTCGGAGAGCGACCTTTTGCAGAGTTTGTGGTTTCTCCGTTGGGTATCATTCCAAAGAAGGAGCCGGGGAAGTATCGCCTGATACATAATCTTTCTTTTCCTATTGGTTCCTCAGTTAATGATCACATTCCTAAGGTTTTGTGTGCCGTACGTTACGCATCCTTTGAGGCTGTTGAGCTTGTACGTGCCTGTGGGCCGGGGTGCTTGATGTCAAAAGTGGATATTGAATCCGCTTTCCGTTTATTGCCGGTGCACCCTTCTGCTTTCCATTTGTTGGGGTTTTGCTTCGAAGGGCAATTTTACTTCGATAAATGCATGCCTATGGGCTGTTCGATTTCCTGTGCGTATTTCGAACAGTTTAGCTCCTTTTTACACTGGGCATTCGTGGACTGGGTGGGATGCGGCTCGGTAGTGCATTACTTAGATGACTTCCTCTTCGTGGGGCCGGCGCATACGGGGCAGTGCAAGGCTTTGTTGGATGGGTTTGTCCAGTTGGCCCGAGTGTGGGGTGTTCCATTAGCATCCGAAAAGACGGCGGGTCCGGCGACTACTCGTACCTTTTTGGGAGTGGAGTTGGATTCCGTGGCGTTGGTGGCCCGCTTGCCGGAGGAGAAAGTTACGAGTCTGCGGGTGTTGGTCGCCGACGCGCTGGGTTCTAGTAAGCTAACGCTGCGGGAGATGCAGTCTTTGGTGGGGTCCCTGAATTTTGCGTGTCGGGTGATCCCGATGGGGAGAGTGTTCTTGCGCCGGTTTGTCCGCAGCTACTGCAGGCGTCTCTAGGCCGCATCATCGGATTCGGATGTCACGCAGCTTGCGGGCAGACCTGCGGATTTGGGACGATTTTCTTCGTGACTTTAATGGTACCACGGTGCTGAGAGACCCGGAGGTGACTTCTGCGGATCTGCAGTTGTATACTGATGCAGCAGGGGGTTCCGGTTTGGGGATTTATTTTGGGGGCGCATGGTGCGCAGAAGGCTGGCCTCAATCCTGGCGAGCGGTGGGGCTTACGAGGAATATTACCTTCCTCGAGTTGTTTCCCATTTTGGTGGTCCTGTCGTTGTGGCCGGATAGACTCCGCAATCGCAGAGTGCGCTGGTGGTGCGACAACGAGGCGGTAGTGTCGGTGATCAATAACTATTCCCCAAGATGTCAGCCGGTAGCTGACCTGATGCGGCAGGTGGTCTTTTCATGCTTGCAGTTGAATTTAGTGATTAAGGCTCGTCATATTCTGGGGAGTCATAACCAGATTGCCGATGCTCTTTCCCGTTTCAAGTGGGCGCTGTTTCGGACCTTGGCGCCAGATGCGGACGACGTGGGATCTGCGGTCCCGGAGCATTTATGGCGGATTGGCCTCCAGCCATGATCGAGCTGTTGCTGAAGTCCGTCTCCTCGGCGACATGGGTCACGTATCAATGTGGCTACTGCAGTGTGGTGTCCTTCTTGCTACTCCATGGATGGCGTCCCGGGCCAGCATCGGATCTGCTTCTGGGTCAGTATGTGGCGGCGGCTAAGGAACAGGGCCTGTCACGGACCACTGTCCGAAGGAACTTAGCAGGATTTGCCTTTTTCGCACGGGCTATCGGGTGGGGGGGGGGGGGCGGGAGGGGGATTTTTAACGCGTACATTGTTGCGGGGTTGGGAGCGGTCCAGTCCCTCGCCCGGGGATTGGCGGCGTCCTATTACTCATGACTTACTGCGTCGGTTATGCGGGGCCTTGCCGCAGGTGGTGGCCTCCTACTATGAAGGGGTGCTCTTTCGGGCCATTTTTTCGTTAGCCTTTTTCGGCGCATTTCGGGTGGGCGAGCTGGTTTCGGAGTCGGGGCGGCTTCACAATGGGAGGGAGGTGCATGTGCATCACGTGCACTTGCTCGGGAGTAGGGTTCGTATCCACCTTGCCCGTTCTAAGACGGATCAGGCGGGTAAAGGTATGTGGGTGGACTTGGCAGCGGTTCAGGGTTCCCCCTCGTGTCCAGTCGCGTTACTGCAAGCGTACTTACGCGTTCGTCCGGAGGTTGGCGGTAGCCTTTTTATCCATCAGGACGAGCGGGTTCTTACGCGTTTCCAATTTACCGCAGTGCTACGGCTAGCATTACGACAGATAGGTGAGGACCCTGGTGCCTTCGCCCCTCATTCCTTCCGGATCGGGGCGGCGACCAGTGCGGCGGTGGCCGGGCTGCCCGATCAGGAGATACAGCGCATTGGGCGTTGGCGGTCGGGAGCTTTCCACAGTTATGTGCGTTTGTAGGGGAGTGGGGGGGCACTAACGGGGCTATTCTTTGTCTTTCAGATGTGGGGCATAGAAGCTGCTGGATTCTTGGCCACTCCTTTGTCTTCTGGGCGGGTCGGCGAGCAGCAACGCGCCCAATGGGGCTGAATTTGGGACTTTCCGAGCAGGCGGTGACGATCACATGGCTGGGCGAGCGCGGACTCCGGTGGACCCAACTCCTGCCTTTGCTTCGGCACCTCCAGCGTACCAGAGGCGCCCCGGATGTGTTACTGCTCCACTTAGGTGGCAACGATCTCGCTTCATGGACTTGCCGGCAGTTGATTCGAGCAGCTATCAAGGACTTTGGGGTGGTTTTGGGGATGTTTCCGGATTATTATTGCTATGGTCGGATATCATTCCAAGGCCGTCCTGTAGGGCTCAGCGACGGTGGTCACGGGGTGTGACCAAAATTAACCGTCAAATTGGCCGGTGGGTGGGCCAGCAAGGGGGCTGTCAAATTTTTCACCCTTGGGTGGACGTGGACTGCCCTGGCCTCTATAGGCCGGATGGGGTGCACTTGTCCCCGATAGGGCTAGATTTACTGCTTAACGATTGGCAGGAGGCCTTGGAAGGTATTCCGTTGGGGGCGAGGGCTGGTCGCAGCTTACCTTTGGGGGCGGCTCTGGTCGTGGCTGACCTGAGCCGGTGACGGGATCCCGGAGGTTTCCGGGGTCCGGAGCCGGTGGCAAGCATGAGGGCGGGGGTGGGGTACCCCCGACCCGGTTAACCCCTCAGGCTTTTGCTAATAGCATGGCGAAGCCGGAAGAGGGAGGGCGTGGAAAATGTCGGGCCTGTGCCCGGGGGAAGCGGATGCGGCGTCACCTTGCTACTAACACGGCGGGTGAGAGCTCGCTCTGCTTGGGGGGGGGGTGGGAGTTAAAATGTGTTGATGTTGTATTATGTGTGTTTAAAAGGTTATTAAAGCTGCGACCAGTTTAAGTCCCAAATGGTTGTCATGTGTTTGTTTTGAATTAATCTGTCGGGGAAAGGAAAGTTGGGGTGGGGCCTGGGGGGGGCGAGAGGCGACATGCCGCCTTACCCGGTTACAGAATGGGGTGTGAGGGATGAGATTCCCACCTTCCCCATTTCCAGCAGTCTTTCCCTCTGTTCCATCACTTGTTCCCCTCTCTAGCGGACTGAGATAGAGGACTAGATTTTGAATGGAGAGAACATTGTGAAAGTAACTGATCTGAGGTGAGGCTAGCCCAATCTGAGAAAAAAGGGGTAGAAAGAAAGAGGACATGGGGATGGAGGAAGAGAAGATGAATATTGAGTGGAGAGAGAGGGAAGATAAGATCTACAGTGCGGGAAAGAGAGAGGACAGAGAATATAGGGGAATGGGAGGGAAAGGAGAATAAATAGAGAAGGATGCTGGAAAGGGAGAGAAGACCCGGGAAAGGAAGTATGAGGACAAGAGATGATGGAAGGAAGAAGGGAAAGGACCTTAGATTGGTATGTTTGGTCATTTTAGAAAACTTTATTTGCAACTTGGACATCTGAAAACAAGCAAGCGGACATTCAAATTGTGGAGATGTCCCAGGAGCTATTTTAATAGACTGATCTAGAGATGTCCCCAACACACACACACAGCTGAATATGGGATGGGTGTGTTGGGGACGTGTCCATGGCAGTCTGCTGAACTTAGATGTGCAGAAACAGCGGACATGTCTAGACCCATGTCCAAATCTGTACCTGCTCCAAGGCATGACTCTGCATCATAAAAGTGCTCATTTTGCCGGTATAGTCCTAGGTGGATGTAGGAGACAGTATTGTGGTATTCCCAGCAATGTCCACAACCACAACCACTACGATCTTTCACAGGAATGGGGGAACCTGTGTTGCAGTTCTCCCTCTGCCACTTGCAGAATGGCCATCTAGGATGCATCTGCTTTCTAAAATAGTGCCGCGGGGATGTCTGTATAGATGTCCCTGAAGATGTCTATCAGGAGTGGCTAGGTTTCTGAATTCATGCCTGCACTTGATGTGACCAGCCTTTGGGCACGTTTTCACATGGACGTCCCTGACTGCACCTGGACATCATTTCTAAAATGTGCCTTCACAAGAAAAAAGATGAGTATTAAAATGTTGTGTATAGATGCTGCTCCATATTGGGATTGGTATTTTCCTGCCAACCAAGGAATCTATCTAAAGGACATATCCACTAGCAACTCTTGTTTTATTTGGATCCATTTCTTACAGCGAAGCGTGTTCATCCATTCATCTGTCATTTTGTTGCCTAATATTTGCTACTGAACTAGACTCGTTGCCCTGTATTTAATTTATTAGGCCTTCATTTAGTAAGCTGCATTGGCTGTTAACATGACACTTTGTGCAATAACAGTTAACAGAGTGCCTGTGTAATTCCTATGCAAGTCACTTTGCATGGAAGGGGGGCACAGAATGAGCCTTACAGTTAAAATATGGGTAGTTACTACTGATTATGAGTTAATAAGGCAGATATGAAGTGCAGTTTACACCATCTCAAGAGGTGTGGCAAACTGCATTGTATTATCTGCTATTCAGTGAATACACGGTAAGAAAATTGCCTCCGTTAACTGAATGGCGAAATGCTGGGAATGCCCCAGACAATTAATGTGGATGTTTTGCAGTTACTGTCCATTAATTTTGTCAGGTAATATGTGATAATTGTAAAATCTTTCTTAGTTTCAGTAAATAGGGCCTTTATTCTTTACATAAGAGAGTGTGTAGGAGCCCATTGCTTTGGCTGTTTTCAGCAAAACTTATGTGTAATTTATTTTCAGAACAAGAAAACCATCAAAGCAGTTTACAATAGCAGAATAATATCAGAAATTCACAGCGGGGCAGTGCAGAAAGAGGAAGAAGAGGGGGAGGAGTACATACATGAGATAATGTACACAAAATTATTTATTTTTGAGTAAGTAATGAAAATGTGACTGAGATTCAAAAACTGGTTCAGAAAAAAGCACTGCTGGTTACAAAGTGAACATACTCGCTGAAAGCAGTAGAGTATTGTAGCAACAGATTATAGCAACTCATGTAACCAATTTAGCAAGCATGGGCCCACTTTTCAACATTTCTACGAGGTTTTTCATTGCTTGTCCATCTTTAGTTGAACAGGTGGAGATAGTTGGTGGCCACAGCAGTAGACCAGTGGCAGACAAACAGGCTGATGCAGAAAAACGGTGCTAAATTCGTGCTGAGTTGACTTTTTCCGCATTTAATAGCGCCCTGTCAATGCAAAACTTTTGACGCTCGATGCAGAAAAGATAGGGTATGCAAATGAAGGGCACTGTAAACACCATCTAAGCTGTGCGCGCGCACACACCTCGCCGAGCGAGCGCACATACTTTACAACAGAGCGCACAAAAATTACGGCTCTGATTCTGATAGAAAACAACACAGACGTCTTAAAATTTAAAAGTTATGATTGTAATTACTAGAAATTTCCTGCTTCATTTAGTAATCGTCTATTTTCATTTAATTTGATTAAAATCAATGTGGTGTACTGTGATGAAGCGCGCCCTCCTGAGGCTATGGAGACAGATGAAAATCCTGAAGGGCAACAGGATTTACATCAGATTGTCAATGCTGGAAAGAAAGAGAGACTTCGTTCTGCTGAGCTGAGCATGGATACCAGCCCAGGGGAGGAGTCGTGCAGTCCTGATTGGGCACACCCAGTGCTTGGAAGGGGCGTGTCTAGAAGAGAACCTGGTTTTAAACCGGAGTATGGCTTTGCTAAGGAGGAGAAGTGGAGAGAGAAGTGGGAGGAGAAGTGGAGGGAGAAGGGGAAGAGAAGGAGCCCAGGGAATGGTCAGAGTACCGTGAGCAGTCAGAGGAGCAGCAGTCAGAGAGAGAAGGCTAGCAGCCAAGGACTGAGCCGAAGCGGTAGAAGAAGACCTGCAAGAATCTGTTCAGAGGCAATAAATGGAAGTCCTGAGGAAAGTGGACCTAGCCCTGGAATAGACACCTGGAGGAAGGCAGAGCCCTGGGAGAGGAAGCCTTCACGGCAGGCAAGAGAGAAAAAGAAACTCATTCTGGGAACTACCGTTTGGCCCAGAGAGGCACGGGAACTCTCATAGCTGGAGGACGTCTGAGCCACCTGGGATAAGAGGGGCTTGGCAACAAGTAAGCGATTTGCCAAAGAGTTTCCAGAGTGAAGGTAAACCCAACTCTCCTATATTTGAAACCTTAACAAAAGAGCCTAAGAGTTACTCTGAGTCACTTAACCTGAGAGAGGAAAAGGGAAACAGCCTTAATCAAGAGGGAAGTTTAACAACTGATAACAATTCCTTATCTAGCAGACAACAGGCTGAATTGCTTCTCCAGGATTTTAAAGAGTTTTTAAAGCTAAGAGCAAACAGACAGCCAGTATTGCAGGAAGCTAATAATTCTATACAGTCTGAGGAATTAATGCAGGATAATTCTGACTTACCTGACTGTGAGAGCATGGACTGTACTATTTGTTGTGTGGAAATACCAAACTGAAGAAAACTGGTTATGCCGTGTATGAGTTGAATACTACGGAGCTGTTTTGCTGCCATGCTAGGAAAGCTTTAATTACCTGCACCTGAAGTGACCCAGCACTGTGAACGTAACAGTGTGAGAAAAGAGGCTGCATTTAAAGTGAATGACCTCTTGGGGCAGAGCTGAGTAAACTGCTTAGAAGTAAAGCTGAATTTCTACTTTAAGTTGACTTTATACCTGAGTTCTTTCTGTTCGTGTTAAAGCACCTGTTTTGTTCATATTTCTGAATTTGTCATGCGATGGAAGAATAACCTTACCCATAATAAAAATACTTGCAAATAAGCCTTACCGTCTCTGGCGCACAACTACACTTTATTTCGGAGTGAAAGGAGCAGAGAAACTACAGTACCCAGCATTCCAGGGGAATAGGTTTTAAACTCCTTCCTCACGAGGCAATAGGCCCCGCTCCTGTTTTTAGCCCTAAGGCGGGGCAGGAGCGCCACAGTACATACTGTATTCTGACATGTAGTCAAGTTTTAAAGTATATAACTCCGAGTGTCGTTATGTGGTGCACAAAAATTTAACCTTCCTTCAAAAGCTGCACACAGCTGATATTTTATGCGCACACAGCCTACAGAAAATTAGAGGGAACATTGGCTGTAAACCGTGCATATGTAAATGTTAAACTGGACGCAAAATGGCAGTGCTAAACTGGGAGAGCAAGCCAAATGCATGCGCACAAGAAGTCTGCACTAGTTTGGCATTCTTTCCCAGAGAAACGGACACCATATGGCTACTTTGCCTATCAGCCCTGACAGCATTTTGATGGCATCCGGGGTGATTGCAGCATTGGGTGAAGCCCCCGATGTCATCAAAATACTGTCTGGGACCCAGCGGCCCCAATTCCCTCTACCTGACAGTATTTTGATGGCACGGGGACAATTGTGGCATTGGGAAAAGTCCCCGATATCATCAAAATACTGTTGGGGATCGGTGCCCTGACAAAAAGAGAATCCCTGCAGTGGCCATGATCCCCCACCCACCTGACAGTATTTTGATGACAGGGGCTTTCCCCAATGCTGTGATCGTCCCAGATGCCATCAAAATACTGTCAGGGGCATGCGTTAGAGGTTTGTCACCACAGGCTCTGCAGTAAAAATATTAGCAATATGGCTGGTTACGAAATCCTTTACGCCTGTCTCTGCATCGGGCACAGCCATCATTTGCATGCCAGGCTATTATGTGCGGATCATTTTCCTTCAATTTACATCCGTTTAAATACTCGTCGTCTTAATTGGGCGCTAGCTTTTCCGTAGCCGTTTACGCGCACGTCCGTCTGTTCGTTTTCTCATTTGATGTTAGCTAAAAAGTGCTTAAAGTATGCTTAAATGAGGCATTATCTCTGCTTAAGGTCATGCTAGCTTTCTGCATCGGTCTAAAAGGGAGGAAGCAGGCTAACAAGGAGAAGAGAAATGGGACGGGATGCCAGACACGGGGGAGGTGGGATGAAAGAGAAGGCGAGGGGAGTTACTGGACATCTGGAAAGGTAGGGAAGGATGGAGAGATGGATTTCTGGGTGAGAGAAGAGAGGGGAGATGCTGCTGGATGCTTGGGAGGAAAGGGAAGAGAAGGGAAGATGCTAGACCACCTGGAGGTAGGAAGTAGGGCTTTCCGCCTTGAATATATATCCGAGGTAAATTTGCATGTAGGGGAGATAGTGCTCTTAGATCTATTTTATGCGTATCCATTGTGTGGATATCCTGAAAAACCTGACTGGTTAGGGAACCTCAAGACAATTTTGGGAGCCACTTTTCTTAAATATGAATAGCTCCTCAGGGGTAACTTGATAATCACAAACAAAGGAACATCCCACTGATATTGTATGCTTGTCTAACCAACTGAGCTATCTGAAATGTGTGTGCTTAAAGGTATTGTTTTAAAAACTGTGGTGTTGTCAAGTCAATGCTGACTCCTGGGACCCAGCCCCTGGGTTTTCTTGGCAAGGTGTGTGAGCTGGCAACCCAAACCTTGAGTTTTCTTGATTGCCAGGCCTTTCTTCTATGCAGTAAGTCTACAGCCCCTGGTATTCCAAAATGGTCACTCATCCAAATACTAGCAGGCCCGACCCTGTTTGGCTTCTGAGATCAACCAAGATCCAGACTCACTCAAATGCTACTACTACAACTGATCATTTATATAACGCTACAATGCATACACAGTGCAGCACAGCTACATGTAAGACAATCTCTGCTTGTCAGAGGTTACAATCTAGTCAAGACAGACAATACAACAGCTGATGACAAGGATACAATTGGGGAAAGGTAAGGAGACACACGGGAGACTAAGCGGATCAGGATCCAAAAGCAGCCTCAAAGAGGTGAACTTTTAGCATGGATTTGAAAAGGGGCAGAGATATGAAGCCTGACGTACAGACTCAGGTAGTTTGTTCCAGGCATAAGGAGCAGTAAGGTGAAAGGATCAAAATCTGGAATTGGCAGTGGAAGAAAAGGGCACAGATAGAAGCAATCCACCAGAAGAGTGGAACTCATGAGGTGGGGTGTAGGGAGAGATAAGAGAGGAAAGGTAGTGAGGAGCAACAGAATGAGTGCACTTATAGGTCAGGAGGAGAAGTTTGAACTGGATATGTAAACGGATGGGGAGCCAATGATGTGACTTGAGAAGAGGGGTTATATGAGCATATCAGGCTGGCGTAAGATTAGCCGTACAGCTGAGTTTTAAACAGATTGAAGGGGCAAGAGATGATTCAGAGGGAGACCAGCAAGGAGGAGGCTGCAATAGTCTAGACAGGAGGTGACTAAAGAGTGGACAAGTGTCTTAGTCGTGTGTTCAGAAAGGAAGGAGCGAATTTTGCTGATGTGTTAGCTAAAACCTGTTTCTTTCCCTATCAGTTAGATGTTATGGAGAAGGAGAGGGAGGAGTCAAAGACGACCCCAAGTTTGCGGGCTGAGGAATCAGGGAGTAGAAGAGTGTTTATCCACAGAGAATTGAGAAAGGAGGAAAGTGGGATTAGAGGGAAAAAATAAGAAGCTTGGTTTTGGCCATGTTTAATTTCTAATGGTGGTAAGACATCCAGTCGGCGATGTCAGATAGGCAGGCAGAGATCCAGGCCTGGATTGCAGGAGAGAGATCCGCTGTAGAGAGAGAGAGAGAGCTGAGAGTCATCAGCATAAAAATAATACTGAAAACCATGGGAGGAGATGAGTGCACCAAGGGACTGAGTACAGAGAGAGAAAAGGAGTGGGCCTGAGCTAGATCCTTGGGGTACACCAACTGAGAGTGGGATAGCAGTAGAGGATGATCCACCAGAACAAACACTGAAAGAGCTGCTGGAAGAGATAAGAGATCCAGGATAACACAGAGCCCTTAAAACCAAATGAGGAGAAGGTGTCAAGGAGAAGGTGGTGGTCAACAGTGAGAGGATCGAGTAAAGGCCCTTGGATTTTGCCAGGAACAGGTTAGTGGAGACTTTGGCAAGATCTGTTTTAGTAGAATGTAAAAGAAGAAAGCCAGATTGCAATGGATCCATAGGGACTTGAGAGGAGAGAAAGTCAAGGCAACAGCAGTAAACTGCATGTTCAAGTTGTTTAGAAATAACGGGGAGGAGGGAGATAGATCTGGAGTTGGTTGTGGGTTAGAAGTAGGGTTTTATCTGTGATTCTATTGGGGAGCGGTAGCCAGTGGTGGTGTTTTGAATATAGCGGCGATTCTGTCAAACTTGGATGCTTCTTATATGATGCGTGCAGCAGAGTGGAGGGCAGTTTGTAATGGGAGGAGGGTGGACTGTAGGAGACTTTGGTATTGTGTTACAGTAGTCGGCATGAGGGAGGATTAGGGTTTGGAGGGCTCAGTGGAAATCCAATGAATCAAGGATGGGCCTGAGGCATTGTAGAGTCTTGGATTTGTAGAATATTGCTTTGGCTGTAGCTGCCATTTGTGTCTTGAAGGAAAGGTTTTGGTCAATGTTGACACCAAGGTATTTAAGTTCTTGACATATGTTTATTTGGATGTTGTTCATTGATGTGGTGAATGTGTTGTCTCTCATGATGAAATAAGGCTTCTGTTTTTTTGTAATTGATTGCGAGGTTGTTGGCTGTCAACCAGCGGGAGACATCAGTGAAGCATTCCTGTATCCTTGTGTATGATGGTTGCTTGGTGTGGAGGAGACTGTACAACATGATATTGTTGGCAGAGATGTGGAAATCAATGTTGTGTGATCTGATGACCTTGCAGAGGGGTTGGAGGTAAAGGTTGAAGAGGAGTGCAGATAGAGTAGATCCTTGGGGGACTCCCTGTGTTTGTTGATAAGGGCTAGATGTGTTTGTTCCTTGTTTTATTTGTTGCTGTCTGTTGGAGAGGTTAGAGTGGAACCATCTGTATACAGTTTTTTGGATTCGATTTCAAGTGCTGGAGGAAAATTTTGTGGTTAACAGTGTTGAAAGCTGTTGAGATGTTGAGAAAGATCAGTAGAGAGCCTTGGGTTGGGTCTTATGTGCCTTTGATTAGGTTGTTGACGAGGGTGATCATCAGGGTTTCCGCTCCATGTAGAGGGCGGAATCCATGCTGTTGTGAGTCCAGAAGGGAGTTGCTGTCAGTATGGTCCTGTAGTTACAGTTGGACAGTCTTCTCAATGACCTAGGAAGGGGAGGCTAGTGATGGGTCTGTAGAAGGTAGGGTCTGATGGGTCGAGGTTGGGTTTCTTCAGGGTGGGCCAGATGGAAGACAGTTTTAGGGGCTCAGGCATTTGTCCTTGTTGCAATACTGCTTGATCCTTGCGGGCAGTCGGCCCTTCAGCAAGCAGCAGCACGCCTAGGATCACGTGGGCAATCAGCCCTTTAAATCAGAGGGTGCCATCAGAGATCCCTGCAGGCAGTCGGCCCTTCAGCAAGCAGCAGCACGCCTCGGATCATGTGGGTGCCATCGGGCGCACCGGAGATCCCTGTGGGCAGTCGGCCCTTCAAGCGGCAGCACACCGCGGATCACGTGGGCAATCAGCCCTTTAAATCGGAGGGCGCCATCGGGTGCGCCGGAGATCCCTGCGGGCAGTCGGCCCTTCAGCAAGCAGCAGCATGCCGCAGATCACGTGGGCAATTGGCCCTTTAAATCAGAGGGTGCCATCGACATCCCTCTCTCCTTCTCTACACATATCCAGCTCGTAGCTAAGACCTGCCGCTTCTTTCTTTACAACATTAGCAAAATCCGCCCCTTCCTTTCTGAACACACTACCAAAACACTCATCCACTCCTTAATCTCCTCTCGCCTCGACTACTGCAACCTACTCCTTACTGGTCTCCCCGCGAGCCATCTCCTTCCCCTTCAATCTATACAAAATTATGCTGCTCGACTTATCTTCTGCCAGTCTCCCCATGCCCACTTTACTCCCCTTCTCAAGTCTCTTCACTGGCTCCCTATCCAATTCCACATACAATTCAAACTTCTCCTGCTGACCTATAAATGCATTCACTCTGCAGCCCCTCAATACCTCTCATCTCTTATCTCTCCCTACATCCCCTCTCGGCAACTTCACTCCGCTAGCAAACTACTTCTTTCTAGGCCCTTCACTTGCACCGCTGACTCCCGACTTCGCTCCTTTCACCTTGCTGTTCCTCACGCATGGAACAGCCTACCTCTCTCTGTACGCCAGGCACCCTCTCTGGCCCTCTTCAAGTTCAGTTTGAAGACCCACCTCTTCACAGTCGCTTTCAGATCCTGACCTCCATCCCTTATCTTAACCTGACTCCCGGCAATTTTCATGACTGAGTTGTAAAGACCATATTGTGCTTTGCACCGATTTGACTATTGTTTTGTATTGTCTCGACTAGATTGTAAGCTCTGACGAGCATGACTCTAACGAGCAGGGACTGTCTCTTATATGTTTGTACAGCGCTGCATGCGTGGCGCTATATAAGTGCTAAATAGTAGTAGTAGTAGAGTTATTCTGGTGAGCAGAGGGCTGCTTTGATCCAGTTGGCAGAGCAGGGATTGAGAGGGAGGTGGTGGTGTTGATTGCAGTTAAGATGGATTCAATGTTATCTCTGGTGATGGGGTGGAAGGTGGTCCAGCAGGCAGGGTGGGGTGGTGGATGGATTGGGATGAGAGCAGAGTTGCTTGTAGCGTGCTGCCAGCTATTGATGGTTAAAAAACGGGGCTGAATGGTGGGCGGTGGGTGAGTTTGTGAGCTGTTTGACAAGGTCAAAGAGTTCTCTGGGGCATTGATCGATGAGATGATAAGATTTGTATGATATTGCTGCTTAGCTTTGTCTGTGGCTTTCATGGTAGTCCCATAGCAGATTTAGGTAGTTGTTGTGGTCTAACTCGTGTGGTGTTCTCTGCCATCTTCTCTCAAGCTTTCAAAGTTGGGTTTTCAGCTGTCGTAGGCTTTGAGTATACTATGGGGTTTTTTTGGAGCTTTTTGGTTGTTCTGGGCAGGCTTGTTGGCATCTCAGCTGCTGTTCCAGTTGTTTGTGAGCATAGTTGTGTCATCTGAGTCGATCTCTAGGTTTGGTAGGATGTCTTCTAGGAAGGAGAGCTATCAGAAACAAACTTTGAATGAATGAATGACTGACAGGGGTCTTACTTCCAGAAATATTGCTTGAGTTGTGTGCTGGATTTGTGATTTATGCAATGCACAGGAGCAATGGAGTAAATTTAAAGCACGGATCTCCAAACTTGGTCCTCAAGGGCCACAAACCTGGATAGTCAGGATTTCCACAATGAAATACATGAGTCTATTTGCGTACAGATAGACCTCATGCATATTAACTGCGGAAATCCTGAAAACCCTACTGGGTTGTAGCCGTGAAGGTTTGAATTTGAAGAGCAAAAGTGTTTTTAGATGCAGCTTGAACAGAACACTGGGAAATCTTAACTTCCTTAAGACAGCAGTTTTTAAGCTGGTTATGAGTGATCAGCCATCTAGCCTGGTTGTCAAGACAGCCACAGTGATTATGCATGAGATATGCTGGCATGCACTGCCTCAGCTGTATGCAAATATATTTCCTTCATATTCACTGAGGATAGCCTGAAAAAAGAGTGGCTGGACTAGTTTGTGAGCCACTGCCTTAGTTAGTTTTTCCAAATTAATTATTTGTCTTGCAAAAATGCCCAGGCAGTAAAAGAAACATTTTTGCTTTGCTACATGGGTATATTCTGATGTTATAGGGGGGGATCATTTTGTGTCCAGTGATCATCAGATGGTGTGGTTCAGTATTAGGACTAGGACTGCTAAAATCCATTCAAAAGCGAAGGTCTTAGACTTTAGGAAACTAACTTTGCTAAGATAGGCCAATAGCTCAGGGAATAGTTAGCGGGATGGGAACAACTGGGGGATGTAGAAAGACAGTGGGCAAAACTGAAAGGGGATATTTTAAAGGCAACAAACCTTTTTGTTAAAATGGTAAATAAAGGTAAAAGGAAAAGGAGACCACTATGGTTTTTGAAAGAAGTAGCTGAAAAGGTGAAGAAAAAGAGGGAGGCCTTCATGAAATACAAGAGATCAAAGAGAGAGGAAGACGGGCATCTATATTTGGAAAACTTAGAGAAGCTAGCAAAGTAGTCAGGAAAGCAAAGATTCAAAAAGAGGAGAAAATAGCCAATGCAATAAAATGGGGGGATAAGACACTTTTCAGATATGTTAGTGAGAAGAGGAAGGGCAAAAGTGGTATTGTCAGACTCAAGGGTGAAGGGGAGGAATATGTAGAAGCTGATAAGGATAAAGCGGAATTGCTTAACAAATATTTCTGTTCTATGTTCATAATTGAAGAACCAGGAGCAGTACCTCAGAAAACACCCACAAACAGGAACAGAAGCGAGGGGCATCTTGAACAATTTTCAGAAGACTGTGTTCGTAAGAAACTAGTTAAACTTAGAGTAGAGAAAGCGATGGGACCAGATCGGATACACTCGAGAATACTGAGGGAACTTGGGGACATTCTAGCAACTCCACTGACTGACCTTTTCAATGCCTCATTGGAGTCAGGAGTGGTCCCAGAGGACTGGAGAGAGGCACATGTGGCCACTTTACATAAAAGTGGAAGTAAGGATGTGGTTGAAAACTACAGGCCGGTTAGTTTAACCTTGGTGATGAGTAAATTATTGGAAGCGCTGCTGAAAGAGAAAATAATGAGGTTTCTGGAGTCCAGTGGATTACCGGACCTGAGGCAGCATGGATTCACCAGAAGCAGGTCTTGTCAGACAAATCTGATTGATTTCTTTGACTGAGTAACCAGGGAGTTGGACCGAAGGAGAGCCCGAGATGTGTTGTATTTAGATTTCAGTAAAGTCTTAGACACCGTTCCACACATGCAATTTATAAACAAACTGAGCACCCGAGGGATAAAACGCTAAAGTTTACTGCTTGGGTTAGAAATTGGTTGAGTGGGAGGTGACAAAGGGTACAGGTAAATGGAGTTCCCCACTAACTTCTGCTACCCTCTCCTCCTTCCCTGTGATCCCTGATGATGAAACAGAACTCCTTCTTTCTTCCTCCAAACCCACCACCTGCTCCTCTGACCCCATCCCCACCCGTCTCTTATGCCTCATCTCATCCTCTATTGTCCCTTCTATTTCTCATAACCTCAACCTATCCCTCTCCACTGCTACCTTCCCTACTGACTTCAAGCATGCCATAGTCATACCCCTCCTCTAGAAATCCTCACTCGATCCTACCTGTCCGTTTAACTATCGACCCATCTCTCTCCTCCTCTTTATCTCTAAACTACTTGAGCATGCTGTCCACCTTTGCTGTCTCAATTTCCTTTCATCTCATACCCTTCTTGATCCTTTACAGTCTGGCTTCTGTCCCTTGCACTCCACTGAAACAGCTCTCACTAAAGTATCAAATGACTTGTTCCTAGCAAAATCCAAAGGTCTTTATTCTGTTCTCATCCTTCTTGATCTTTCTGCTGCTTTTGGCACGGTTGACCACAACCTTCTTCTTATCACCCTATCATCACTCAGCTTTAGAGGCTCTGTACTGTCTTGGTTCTCCTCTTATCTTTCCCATCGCTCTTTTAGTGTGTGTTCTGGTGGCTCCTCCTCCTCCTCTGCCACCCTGCTCCCAGTGGGTGTTCCTGGGACCGCTCCTCTTCTCTCTCTATACCCAATCTCTTGGTGCTCTTATCTCTTCCCATGGCTTTCATTACCATCTCTATGCTGATGACTCTCAAATCTACCTCTCTTTGCCTGATATCTCTCCAGCAATCCATGACAAGATCACCGTTTGCCTTTCAGACATTGCTACTTGGATGTCTCACTGCCGCTTGAAATTAAATATGGCTAAGACTGAACTCCTTATCTTTCCCCCCAATGCCTCCCCTCCTCTACCCCCTTTCTCAGTCTCTGTGGATAACTCTTTAATCCTTCCTGTCTTTTCGACCCGTAACCTGGGTGTTATCTTTGACGCCTCTCTCTCTTTCTCCACCCATATCCAACTCGTAGCTAAGACTTGCTGTTTCTTCCTTTATAACATTAACAAAATTCGCCCCTTCCTTTCTGATGACACTACTAAAATGATTGTCCACTCCTTGATCACCTCCTGTCTTGATTACTGCAATATTCTCCTTGCTAGCCTTCCCGCAAACCATCTCTTTCCCCTTCAATCTATTCAGCATTCTGCTGCTCGACTAATTTTCCGTCAGCATCGCTTTTCCCATGTCACTCCTCTTCTCAAGTCCCTTCATTGGCTTCCCATCCGCTTCCGGATCCAATTCAAACTCCTCCTCTTGACCTATAAATGCATTCACCCTTCAGCCCCCCACTACCTATCATCTCTTATTTCTCCTTACATCCTCTCTCGCGTTCTTCACTCTTTGAACAGCCTTCGTCTATCTATGCCCTCCACTCATACTGCTAATTCTAGACTTCGCTCCTTTCACCTGGCTGCACCCTTTGCCTGGAACAATCTACCTCTGTCTGTGTGCAATGCGCCCTCTCTGGACCTCTTCAAGTCCAGATAGAAAACCCATCTCATCTCTATTGCTTTCTGTTCTTGATTCTTGTTTTTGCTCTTCTTGTTTGTCTACTTTGACTTACTTGATTGTATTTGTATTTTGTGATCTTCTTGACTAGATTGTGAGCTCTGATGAGCAGGGACTGTCTTTTCTTCATGTATGTACAGCACTTCGTACGTTTGAAATGCTTTATAAATGTTAAATAGATAGATAGACTCTGAGGAGAAGGAGGTTACCAGTGGTGTGCCCCACGGATCTGTCCTTGCTCCGATTCTTTTTAGCATCTTTGTTATTGATATTGCAGAAGGGCTGTTGGATAAGGTTTGCCTCTTTGTGGATGATACCAAATCTGCAAGAGTAGACACCTAGGAAGGTGTAGATAACATGGGGAGGGGTCTAGCTAAGCCTGAAGAATTTTGCAGCTGAGATTTAGGGGTATGTTTACTAAACCGTCTTAATGTTACCGGTGTTAATTGCAGTCTTACTGTGACGAATGCCATATAAAGTAGTGGGCGTTCTGGTCTTAAGGTAGCATTTCGGGTTATCACACAATAAAGTCTGTTATCACGCGATAGAGGGAGCCGTGGCACGTTAACGCGTGTTAGCCTTAATTAGGCGTGCTGACCTGCAAACACAGCAACAGAGGTGTATCACACTGGTTAATACAATGACTGATGAAATAGGGGTCATGAGTTTGATCCCCCAGTGGGCTTAATGAGTAAGGCTGTCTGAGGCATTACCCTTTACTTTAAATCAGTGCTGTCTGAGGCATTTTCTTTTTTAATTTAAATTAGTGCTGCCAGCAAACACACACTCACAGTGCCGTAACCTAAGGTGCCGCATAAGGCGCCCTATAAGGCACTCCAGAGGGCACATTATAAAGTGCAATGTCCGCCAAGGCACCTTATAATGTTCCCTATACCCACAGCACTAATTTAAATTAAAAAAGGAAATGCCTCAGACAGCCCTATCAAATAACACCACTGTGGGATCAAACCCATGACCTCTGCCTCCACAGTCAGTGAAGTAACCAGTGGGCTACATCTCTATAGCTACTAGCAAACCCCTGGCTGGCTACAGAAGGACTGCAGGTCACCACACAAACTGTCTGCTCTGGTTACCAGGATAGGGTTAACCCACCCATACCCATGATGCACTGCACATGCAGATCAGCAGTCTACAGATGATCACAAGATGGGGTATGTACCCTCACAGCACCTCGGCCTGGTAGGGGGAACTGACCATGTGTGTTACTGGCACAGAGTAGCTACAGACCGACACATTGTGGGGGTACTGTGCTCACCCTGAGGGCGAGGTGGGGTGCCCAGCACCAGGTCCGCAGCACCTGGCTTAACTGAGATAGGCTATGCTGCAGGTCGCCATTAGTTCCAGTGTGTGATAGGTAGTCCTTGCAGACACAACTAGGATACACCTGTGTCCATCTGTATTTCCCAGTCACGTCTAGCCCTTGTGGACTATGATGCACCCAGAATAGTGCATATCCTGTGTGGGTGCCATGGTCACATGATTTAAGTGAAGGGGGTGTTTGGACCCATAGGCGGATTATGTAGCACCACACAACTCGGGCTCAGGGTGGGGGACAGGATCTACCACCAACAGATCCACATTCTACATCCCTGCAATGGTGGCAGTAGAGGGGACCATCAACCCCAATCCTGCTGGGGAACAGGCACCCTACAGGGCAGTCAATGCAGATCTGTACGCATCCATAAGGCAATGGCAGACAGACAGTAGGCCTGGAAATGCTCAGCTGCCCCCCACCACTATCTGACATTCTCCAGCAGCGAGCACAGTGAGTCTCCAGCCGCTGTACCCTGCAAGGTGTTCCAGCCATACACATACTAACTGCAGACAGTCTGTTAGCTAGTCCATAGTGCATGTTCCTGGAGGAGATGCGTGCACCCAAAACTGGGATGTGAGCACACACACCAAGCAGATAAGTCAGTGATTGGGCCCCAGAAAAGAGAACTCATAAATATCACTTGAGAGAAATACTATATAGCACTATGGGGGAACCTAGCCATGCCGTGGTCACTGCTCAGTCAGGGTGAGAATGACCTCCCAGCAGGTGTCCGTGCAGGTGGTGGCCGGGCAATACAATGTCCCAGCCATTGCCCTATGCCCTGTGCAGATGCATCCTGCCCAGGCCACCCTTTCCGGGCCATACCCACAGTACCTTGCTCCTCATTATGCACATTGGCAGGCTAACACTGGAAACAGTGCAAGCAGTGTGGGCTGAGTAAGGTGTAGGCAGCCACAACACACTGGATAGACAGACACACACTCCCACACCTATGCCAGCATTGCGCAAATATAGAGGCTTTTGGCAGCCCTGACCACCACACCAGTCCTGGGCACAGTGTAGGCATTGTTATGGTACGCAATACTGTTGGGGTCATTCACCGGGGTGGTAAGCACTGTCAGAAACCAAAACTGAAACACACTCCACAGATATCAGAAAGGTTGCTATGATGCAGCTCTGCCAACAAATTGTGTTTAACTTAGGATTTGATATCTGCCATTAATCATAGCAACCTTTTGATATATGTGTAACGTGTTCCCAAGTTAAGGGCGGCATTGCTAAGGTATGCAAGTGGGGAATGTATTGGGAGATGCTGCTTCGCGCAGGGCCCAACAGCCTGACTCTCCATGAGGCTTTGGATAGTGGAGCCTGTGGGTGTGGGTGTTTATGCCCCTGTTGGCCGCTGCTCTAGGGCAGAGGTTCCCAACTCTGGTCCTGGTGGGCCAAACACTGTTCAGGTTTTCATGCTGTCCCTAATGAATATGCATGAGATACATTTGCATACAATGGGGCGGCGCATACTAATGCAGCACAGGCATATTTATTAGGGACAGCATAAAACCTGAATGGTGTTTGGCCCTCCAGGACTGCAGTTGGGAAACTCTGCTCTAGGGATTGCACATGTTTATGGTGTCTGTGCTCTGTAGGGTAAAATATAGGCATTTCAGGCATGTTTATTTTATCTGCAATAAAGGTTCCGTCTTTATTACCACGGTTTAGTACTGGGTAAAATATGGTGAAAGGGTTGGCAGGAGCCACAGCTGGGACTTGAACTTGTGACCTTCTGCTCCTGAACACACTGGCTGTGTGTACTGCACCACACTGTTGCTACAGGGACAGTTCATTCCCTGGGGTTACCATGACTGTTCATCAGACAGACCCTGTCTGTTGCATTGCATGGCACCCACCTAGTCTTGAAGGACTAGAAAGGGGGGCTGTTACTTCTGGAGAGAAATCTGAAATTGTGAGTATATACTTCTGGGAATTTTTCTGAAAGGAATTTTTTTTTTCTTTTAAGGCTAATTAATCTGTGAACCCACTATTTTTTGTTAAATCAGTCAGGGCCTAGTAGCAACAGTTTAAGATTCAATTTAAAACACAGAAGAGAACTTTCTGGTTACCTTTCATACCCAGTAGAGAGCTGTAGTTTAAATTTCATAGTCACTCAGGGCCTAGCATCAGCAAAGTACTTTTAGTTCCAATTTAAAACACAGAAGAGAGCTTTTTGGTTAACTTTAAAATCCAGCAGAGAGCTTGTAGTTTAAATTTCATAGTCACTCAGGGCCTAGCATCAGCAAAGTACTTTTAGTTTCAAATTAAAACACAGAAGAGAGCTTTCTGGTTAAATTTAGAATCCAGCAGAGAGCTTGTAGTTTAAATTTCATAATAGGTTAGGGCCTAGCAGCAGCAAAGAGCTATAATTTAAATCAAATCAGAATATAGCTTACCTCAGCAGCACAGGACAGGGTACTGTGTAGCAGCCCTCTTTTAACCATGCTGCTATGCCATTATGCCGGTGATGCTGGTGGTGCGCAGTCCCAGGCCGCACTGTGCCCCAGCTGGACCACGGCATGTGCCGCCTGCAGCCCCCTGTATCACATTTACAGCATCAGTACAGTTGCCGTTTCCCCACTGTGCTGTTGCTGCACATGTGCACACCATAACAAGCTTGCCCAATCTAAACGACAGAAACCCTGATTGGCGCAATTTCAGTGATCATTCACTTTGTAGGGGGACAGAGCATAGACCCTTCCAAACATGATATCTTAATTTATATGCTTTGTCAGTAGTGTTGCTTTGTTTATCATTAATATCACTATTGGCCAGCTTGGTTATTGGGATTTTAGATGTGGTTCTGGTCCTTTTATATGTTTATTTGCCTCTTTGTTCCCTGCACATGTATCACAACTATCACTTTTCTGAGTTTAGAAACATGGAAACATGATGACAGAAAAAGACCACATGGCCTATCTAGTCTGTCCTTCCATAACAACAACTACAACAGTCCACTTTTTACCTTTAGAGATCCTCTGTGTTGGTCCCATGCTTTTTTGAATTCAGTTACTGTCCTCATCTCTACCACCTCCACTGGGAGACTATTCCATGGATCCACTACTCTTTCTGTAAAGAAATATTTCCGCATATCACTCCTGAATCTATCTCCCTTCACCCTCATCCCATGTCCCCTCGTAGCAGAACTTGCTCTCAATTGAAAGAGGCTCTCTCCCTGTACATTTATGCCACGGAGGTATTTAAACATCTCAATCATATCACCTCTATCCCGCCTTTCCTCTAAGGTGTACATATTAAGATCCTTAAGTCTGTCCTCATATGCTTTATAATGAAGCCCATTAATCATCTTAGTAGCAACCCTCTGCACCGACTCCATCCTGTTCACATCCTTTTGAAGGTGCGGTCTCCAGAATTGCACACCATACTCCAAATGAGGTCGCACCAAAGACTTATACAGAGGCATTATCACCTCCTTTTTTCTGCTAGCCATTCCTCTCCGTATGCACCCAAGCATCCTTCTAGCTTTTGCCGTCGCCTTTTCTACCTGTTTAGCTACTTTAAGATCATCAGACACAACCATGCCTAGGTCCCGCTCTTCTTTAGTGGACAAAAGTACTTCACCTCCTATACTGTATTGCTCCCTTGGATTGCTGCAGCCCAAATGCATGACCTTACATTTTTTAACATTAAATCCCAGCTGCCAAATTCTAGACCATTCTTCAAGCTTAGCTAGATCCCTCCTCATGTTATCTACACCTTCCTGGGTGTCTATTGCAGATTTTGGTATCATCCGCAAAGAGGCAAACCTTACCTGACAGCCCTTCCGCTATATCACTAACAAAGATGTTAAAAAGAATCGGACCAAGGACAGATCCCTGGGGCACACCACTGGTAACATCCTTCTCCTCAGAGTGAGCTCCATTTACTTGTACTCTTTGTCGCCTCCCACCCAACCAATTTCTAACCCAAGCAGTAACTTTAGGGTCCATCCCTAGGGTGCTCAGTTTGTTTATAAGTCGCCTGTGAGGAACAGTGTCAAAGGCTTTACTGAAATCTAAATACACCACATCTAGAGCTCTCCCTCGGTCCAACTCCCTGGTCACCCAGTCAAAGAAATCAATCAGATTTGTCTGACAAGACCTGCCTCTGGTGAATTCATGCTGCCTCTGCCTTTGCTGCACATTGCTTTCCCTGCCTTTGCTGCACATTGCTGACTGAACTGGTTTCTCTTTCCTGCAAATGTGCCTTAACGCAAGGGTTTCACTGGCGTTAGTGTTCAGACCCTGATTTCACAGTGTTAGTGTGCCTGGAGCCTCTCCCCTCCCACTCTCCGCCCATTTTCCCCTTCCTCTGGGAAGCCTTACTCAACCCTTCAGACCCGGATTTCACAGCGTTAGTGTGCCTCAACGCCGCCGCTGCGTTATCGTGCGATAACACCACCACTGCGATATCGTGCGATAACACCACCACTGCGATGTTAAGACGGTTTAGTAAACATACCCCTTAATGTTAAAAAATGTAGGGTCATGCATTTGGGCTGCAACAGTCCAAGACAGCGATATGATATAGGGGGTGAAGTACTTCTGTCCACAAAAGAAGAGCAGGACCTAGGCATGATTGTGTCTGATGATCTTAAAGTAGCTAAACAGAAAAGGCAATGGCAAAAGCTAGAAAGTATGCTTGGGTGCATAGGGAGGAGAATGGCCAACAGAAGAAAGGAGGTGATGGGGCCGCTGTATAAGTCTTTGGTGCGACCTCATTTGGAGATTGTGTGCAATTCTGGAGACCATACCTTCAAATGGATATAAACATGTTGGAGTTGGTACAGAGGGTGGCTACTAAAATGGTTAGTGGTCTTCATTATAAAGCATATGAGGACAGACTTAAGGATCTTAATATGTATACTTTAGAGGAAAGGCGGGATAGAGGTGAGGTGATTGCGACGTTTAAATACCTCTATGGCATAAATAGCCAAAAGGAGAGCCTCTTTCAATTGAAAGCAAGCTCTGCTACAAGGTGACAGGATGAGGGTGAAAAGGGATAGACTCAGGAGTAATATGCAGAAATATTTTTTTACAGAAAGAGTGGTAGATCTGTGGAATAGTCTCCCAGTGGAAGTGGTAGAGATGAGGACAGTGTCTGAATTCAGAAAGGCATGGGACAAAAACAGAGGATCTCTAAGGGATAAAAGGGGACTGTTGTAGTTGTTGATATGGAAGGACAGACTAGATAGGCCATGTGGTCTTTTTCTGCCGTCATGTTTCTATGTTTCTATTTTTTCAGTTTATTTAATATAACACACTCTTCTTTACAGCATTTCTGCATGACTGACAGTTTGGTAGAAGCACTTTTCAAAGACTTCCACCACTTTTTTGTCACATTAACTGTGATCACTGGCTCCTCTTTTCCTTTTCAGGTTCGTTGACTTCCAGTTTTTCTTCATCCAAACAGCATATGACTACAATTCAGTAACATGAATAGTTTAGAAGATGCAAATACAAAACTTCAAGATGACCGTGAGAGGGAGAGATAAGAAGGATTCTGTAGAACTTATTAGCAGAGGCTGTAGTCTAGGCTAATAGCATAAGTGGATTGAAAAAAAGATTTTAACAAATTTCCAGAGGACAGTCCTATTGGTTATTATTAACCAGATGGACTTGGGGATCATCACCTCTTACTTCTGGCAGTAAGGAACCAAGAACGGATCTCCCCATTGGGATCTACTTGATACTTCCAAGTGACCTGCATTGACCAGAGACAGAATGCTGGACTATTAGTCTGATTCATCCTAGTACATTACCATCACTTATGTTCTTAAGGAAACGAAAAATCTGAATAAAGCAACTAGGTGAGCTGCTGCTTGGATCAGTAAGGGAATCTTAGGTTTTGAGTAAATTGACTAGAATTGCATTGAACCAGATTTTGGACTAAGTGTAACAATTGAACCCCAAACCATATAAAAGCCTTGCCTTTTCCTGCAGCACATTTGTAACACTTTCTGTGTGCTATTGTTACTGAAGTAATATTGACAGATTGAGTCACTGGGTTCATTTTGCTCTGATTTACACTCCCAAAAACAAATGTCACACCCAGCTCACAAAAGATCTGGCATGTGTGAGAAAATATTGCAGGAATTTTCTATCAGCTGAAGTCCAGTCATTGTTGGAGCTAAATCCATAAATACTCCTGAACATCAGGATGGGGGTTCCACACTTTTGCAGCATTTCCAACCTATGTTTTAAGACCACCTGGCTTTTAGAGGAGGGCAAATGCTCTATTTATAGTCTTTGATTACACTTTATTTACAATGTGTTTTTATGTGTTGTTTAAAATAGACATGCCATCTGCAACAAACATTTTGGTTCAAAGTGCTAAGTGACAACAGCAGATATCCCCTGCTTGAATACCCAACTTCTAGGAAATAGGGAGGAGGCGATGAGTAACTGTGGTGTTGGCTTGCAGGGAGAGGCAGCGGAGTTTGCAGTTAGAGGGTGTGAATAACCAGGTAGAGCAACACAAGGGAGTAGGGTGGACGAGGAGAGAAATGAAGGTGTGATGGGGTGAGTTGGGGGAGGAAGGAAGGTGGGCACGGGTCATTATATATGGGAAAGGTGCAGTGAACATGTGGGGAGGAGATTGCATGAGCAGAATAGTAGGATGTAGGTGGCTGGTATTATCATGTAAAGTTTTAACCATAGAAATGAGCCGAATGCAAGGAGGTTTCATATTCTCATCCTATGTCATTATACCCTTCTCCCCACCTTTCACCATCTTGCTAACCTCTTCCTTTCTTCTTTCAGGCCCCCCCTTCCCCTCTGCTCTTCTGTCCCTTCCATAACTTCCTCTCCTTTCCCCTGCCAAGTTCTGTCCTTATTCCTTTTTCAGGCCTCCTTTCTTTCCCCTCTCCTCTTCCCTTCCCTTCTCTTCTCTTTTTATGCTCCTCCCTTCTGCAAGGCTTCTCTACCTTGCTTGCCATTGTCACCCCAGTCCTTCCTCCTTTTTTCCACCTAGATTCCAGCAGAAACAGCAACACGGCTTTCACTCTAGCCCTGCTGGCACCAGCTGAGCTCTTCCCCACTTCGTGCAGCTTGCTCAGAAGCACACACGCCTGTCTCGAGCTAAAAGTGCACCTGCCGCCAATGCTTCCACATCCATGGACAGGGCTGGCTCCAGGGTTATGATGTCCTGAGCCAACATTTGCTTTTGTGTCCTCATCTTTGAGCCAGTCTTGTGTTTTGAGCTGTGCATAAGGGTAGATTTTCAGCAAGTACAATTACCGGCTTAAGTTAAATGTTGGCACCCAGCATTTCATTGTAATCTGTATACTCAGCACCAGTCAGTATCCATATAGGTAAAGGCACTGAATATAAGGGCTGTGCAGTACCCATGGTGGCACTATCTGTTTATTTTGGCTTGCTATTTGGCAGGTGTAGACTAAACGTAAAACGTATCCAGATAATAGCCGAATCTTGCTGCTATCTGGGTGACCTTTGGCCCACCCTTCCCCTCCCCTAACCTAGTCCACAAAGAGATGGATATCTGACTGCTGAATGATTAAAACAACTTGGTATTACTTATCCACATAATAATTTTTTGAATATGCATGAATAGTTTAATTATGCGTTTCCTAGTGAATACATAATTGCCTTTGATTATTTTCCCAATAGAAGATAACTATTTGTAAGCAGGTAAAATAAATTAAGAGTTACCTGGGTGTTTGCTGTGAGCCGCTTGAGGATCATCTTACTGGCAGGCATTGGGAAGCATAGACCAGGGAGGTGGTTCTGGTAGAGCTAAATGGGTCGGGGGGGGGGGAGCGGGGGGATTTGCTGAGGACTTCAAGGCTGGCAGCTTTGAGAGTGATGGCCAGTGCTGATGGGACTCGAGTTCGAGGAGAGCCATGGTGTAGTCGTTGGCTCAGGCAGTACTGAAGCCTCTCAAAGGCAAATGAAATGCAGGCCGGGTGGCTCAGGAACCCAAGGCTGCAGGAGGACAGTGGAGCCAGAAATAGAGGCACACAAAGCTGTGATTAAGGTAGCTAGGCTGGGTGGAGCCACTGATTGCGCTCTGAGGCTTAAGCATGCTGGCATGGCACTGAAGCCATGCTAATTGGAGGAGAGGGGCCGTGATGGTTTTGATGGGCCAGATGTGGAGCATAGCTTGTCCATTTTGTAAATTTAAAAAAAAAAGAAACAAACAAAGCCACGAGTTAGTTACAGCAGATAATGGTAGGAGGAGAGGCCTAGATTGCATTAACTGTTCATACTACTGCCGGGGGCCATAATTTGCAGCCTTTATCGAGAACAGGCCATGAGAGAGAGGGTCAGAAGAGTTCATGGTGCTTCGGCAGCATGATTACATAAATTTAAAAAAAAAATAAAGCCACTGTTTGCGGCTGGAGGTAGGAGCTACAGCTCACAGCTGGTAGCAATGCGAGGGCCAGGCTGTGAGCAGCATTAAGACCACAACTGCATTTTGGGAGGGGGGAAGAGATGCAGGCATGCAGATCCCGACTGACAAGGCTGAGAAATGGAAAGACTGTTGGCAGCCCTGGGAATTTAAAGAGGCAGGTCCCTGATTAAAGAAATATGGTGGCAGGAACAGCTGGGGGGAGGGGGGGGGGCAAAACGGACAAACCTGAGACACAACTAGATGTCTTAGAAGTCCAAAGACTGACAGTTGACTAAAAAAAAAGTTTTGAAGCTGTTTAGATTTGATATAATGTTGCTTAAGAGTTAGTGCCAGCTGGGAAACCTTTAGGGCCACTGGAGATGGTACTGGGAGTTATTTTTGGATGGTCTAGGATGAACACATTTAAAGTGGGTAAATGTTACTGAATTATCTAAAACTTTATGTTAAAAAAAATTCAAGGGGACCAGAATTCCAAGCCAAGCAGTTTAGAATGTTACAGTCCTCAAGCCCAAAAGAAGTTCAGGTACCGCACCCAATTGGTGGAACTGTGGTAATGTCATGGCAACACCATGGCAACCATCAAATGGGAGGGAACAGCGATGCTTTTCCCCTAGCAACATAGCTATTTACAGCAGGGATCACCAGAGGCTGCTAAAGAAGACGGACCTCTTTTCAGTTGCTGCATGCCTAAATTTAGACTTGTGGCCTTGGGCAAGTCACTTAACCCTCCCTTGCCTCAGAAGAATCCAGGTTATCAATGTCCCTGTTTAATGTACATTACCAAGTTTAAGTTACAATGTAAACCACTTTGGCTGAAATGATAATGCAGTATAAAAAAAACCCTGTAAAATAAATAAGTAAATAAGTAGTTGATCCTATGGTATGAATGAGTGTGTTTGTTTACCACTCTCTGCCACCGTGTTAAAATATAATTAGAATGACCCATGACATTTTAGCCCCTTTATGCTTGCTAAAGGGAAGTGACTGGAATTCTTGATGCTAGAAGTTGAACTCTGTATATAGCCAGAAATGATATCTGGCTTTAAAACAGCTTGATTGAGCTTATCTACTGCAAACATGGCTGTTAGCTAGGGCCCCACCTGTGAGTTGCATCCCAATCAAACAAGCAAGTTGGACAAGCCCCAGCACTAGCTGGGTTGTATCCGAGCTTAAACAGTTAAGGACATGCTATTTTAAAATTCCAAATAAATTTGTGATGAATGATTCGTGAGAGCAGCAACTGAGTGGAGAAGACAACTCTCCAGATGTTTGATGATAAGTTAGATAAAAGTAATTATCCTTTGATTTTATTTAGATAGGGAGAGTGCAGGGATTTAGTAGGCCCTGCAAAAGCTGAGGGCAATTAAAAGTGAAATACAAAAGTCTAACAAGTAGCTTCTGGTTAGGGTTTTGCTTTTTTGATTTTTTTTTAGCTAAGGCTGTAGGGTACTGCTTCAACTGAGCAACCTGAAGTTGGAAGATGCCACAAAGGACTAAGGAGCTGATTGAGATCAGAGTGAAAGTACTGCAACAACAAAAGCAGTTTTGAATGTTATTAGATAACTGCGCACCAACATACATTATACACCCTGCCTAGCCAGAGGTTGAACTGCTTTAAAAAAATATATTTAGCAGAAGAGAGCAAGACTCTTTTCCTTAGGATCTAGAACAGGGTTTTTTTGGTTTTTTTAAGAGAATGTACTGAAGGACGGAAGAAGTACAAGACGCACACACATAGAATTACATATAGGTCATACTTAACCTATTTTCTTGAAGTAGTAGAGAGTTCTGTAAGAGCAAAGAATTTAAAAACAACACAAAATGCTTCTTGTAAACGGAATACAAGATATAACAAAGTAACTTATGAGTGAAAATGAACTAAATAGAGATGCTTATCTGATGTGAGTTGGCTATTGTGAAAAGCAAAGGTCGATAACAAACTAAAGAGTTAAAAAAACAGTAAAAAAAATGTGCTTAGTCAAAACTATATTTGCTGGGTAAAACAGAACTTTTGAGAAACTGAGGTTTAAGAAAATCCTCATCACCATCTGGTTTGAATACAAATAATCTATTCTGTTAATCCTAAATTCTCAACGTTATATTTAAATGCTAAAAGTAGCATTTCTTTTGTGAAAGCCTCTTGGAGTGTTTCATCTGATGTATTTACCCTATCTATACCTGCCCCACTCACTACCATAGAATCTTTTAATGGGGAGGGTCCCAGCTCATGAGAGCTTACATATTCGTTCACATGGAACATTCTCAGACCAGCCAATCAAAACTTTCCCAGCAATGAGTGCAGAGCAGAAGTAGAATGTTTCACTGTGAAACTCAAAATGCATAAAAGATTTTCTTCCAATTCTGGTGTCACATCAATGACAGCAACAAACTCCCTCCACTGCCAGACAATGTGTAAAATAGCACAAAATCCTACAAATGGGACAGTCAGAAGCTTACCATACCAACATCAAGTCCAATAACTAGAACTGCACCGATCCTATCTATAAAGAATCAGCACTGCAAATATTATAGAACACCAGCATACCTCCAGTTGGGTAAAGAGAACAAGCTGAATCCCTCACCTCAGTTACACACAGAAAACACAGACATCACTTACTGAAAAATAAGAAAATACAAATAAGAAAAATATGCAGACAAAAATTTAAATGGAAACCCAGAAAAACAGTCTCTGTGAGCAGTGGAATGCCAAAGAAAGAGAAACAGAAATATCATTTCATCCTGTACTGAGCAAAATGTATAGAAATCTCTAAAAATGGGCAATAAATTTCTTTTGTACCTTTGCCTGATCATTTCATTCTTCAAGCTGGGTTGGTCCTGGTCTCTTTACCATATCCTCTTACTGGTTGTTTAGGTCTTTTTACAAGATCTACTTCTGACTAATCCTTCTGTTTTTTTTCTGCCTTTTTATCTGTCTGTGGGGGGTCATTTTAAAAGCCTGAGTTATGATTTGGACATCCGAACACATGTATGTGGATGTCCAAATCATGGAGACACCCCCGGAGCCATTGCATAAATGGCTCTTAAAGCCTTCTGCAGTGCAGGCACGTCCAAGTAGGTGGGGGGGGGGGGGAGAATGGCAGGTGGCGGAGGCATGTCTGAGGTTGTACAGTGGACTTAGACATACCCACTGGATTTCAGAAACATTGGGGACGTCTGTGAGCCCATCTTGTAGACAAAAATTAAATTGAAACCCCAAGAGGTCATTCTCTGCATGCAGTGCAACACCAAAGAAATAAACTAATACAGTTTCCCTTGTACTGTGCAAAATATAAAGATGGCACATATCAAATCCAAAAGCTGATACATTCCATCATTAAACTGAAAATAAGTTCTTTACCTTTGTGGCTGGCTATTTTTCTGTTTTGCCTTGGTAATGGTGTACAGTTTCTGCATCCTCTGTCTTCTCTTAACTCTTTTCCATTGTCTTCAGTCCATCTGCCACTTCTCTCCCCTCCTGTCTTCTTAACTTACTGTCCTACATCCATCTCTGGACATTGATCATTTCCACATCGTCCCTCCAGTCCGGGACTTCTGGGTTGTGCACTAGTTCCAGCAGATGGAGACTGAGCCTGCAAACGTCTGTGATGTCACAGTATAAAGAAGAGCCAACCCCTCCTGATCCAGTATGCTCAGTCTCCAGGCAGGTGGAACTGACAGTCCAGTTGGGCTGTACTGAAGCAATGATTTGGAAACATAGCTCAAGGTGCCCAGAGTGGACGCTCTAGTGATGGTGGTCACTAAGCAGATGACCATTCCCATGGAGGGGAGCAGCTCTCCGGGTCACACAAAACAAGAAGTTGGAGATCTTGTTGAAGCAGACCTTTGAAGTGAACACCTTGGCGCTCCAAGCTTTAGTGTGCGGAGCGTTAGTGGCCAGGGTTTGCATGAGATGGGTGCAGGGCCTCCCTGGGGACAAGACATTGTCAGAGGTGTCCAGATTGGAGACAGACTGTGCGTACTTGGTGGATAGCTTCTACGATCTCCTCTTGGCGTCATCCAAGGGCATGACTTCAGTGGTGGCAGTAAGGTGGTTCCTTTGGCTTTGCAATTGGTCCATGGATGTCACATTGAAGGCTCGCCTTAGCCGGTTGCCCTTTAGGGATAAGCTCTTGTTTAGCAAAGTGCTGGAGAAGTTGGTAAAGGAACTCGGAGAGACCAAGTCAGTGCGGCTTCCAGAGGATGAACCCAAGACGGGCAAGGCGCCTTCCTCTTTCAAGGGCCTGTCCCTGGATTCCCAGCAGTTTCGGGGGAGTCGCTTTGCGCCTTATCAATGAGGTCATTACCCGTCTCAAGATCAGCTCTTTTAAGGGGGGCACAGAGGGGTTAGAGACTTCTTCCCTAGTGCCTCCTTGGCCTCTGTCCCAATGAGATAGGGAGGACTCAGATGGTGTTAATCCCTGTTGGTGGCAGGCTGCGCCTCTTTTACCTGCCTGGGTCCTGGTCACATTGTACCAGTGGGTCCTCGAGATCATTCGCGAGGGCTATGCATTGGAGTTTGCGTGACCCCATTCCAATGCTTTTCTTGTGTTGCCCTGTTCAGGAAAACTGTGGGCTGTGGAAGAGACTCTACAACATCTCATTCGGCTCAAAGCATGGTTCCGGTTCCTCAAGACCAGTTAGGTACTGGTGGTTGCTCAATTTATTTTGTGAACCGCACTGCAAGTGTCGCACTTTGGCATGGAGACACTGCAGTCCGTGATTGTAGTGGTTCGGCAAGGGGAATATCTCATGGCATTGGATCTGACGGAGGCATATCTGCATATCCTCCTCTGTCCCAAACACCAGGGGTTCCTGTGATTCGCCATTCCCATAGGGCACTTCCAGTTTCAGGCTCTCCCGTTTGGGATGGCCACATTATTATTATTTTTATTATTATTTCATTCACATTCACATTTCATCGCATTCACACAGATCATGGTAGTGGTAGTGGTGGGGCAGCGGCAGCATTCTTGCAGAGCAAGATGGTATTGGCGCACTCCTATCTGAACAATTGGTTGATCTATGCAAAGTCTCTGGAGGAGAGTCTCGGCAGGACACAGTGCATACTGGAGGTGCTTCAGGGGCTCGGCTGGGTGGTCAACCAGGTCAAAAGAAGGTTGACTCCCACTCAGGATCTCTGGTACTTGGAGCTTGCTTTGATATAGCCCTTGGCCAGGTTTCACTCTCGCTGGAGCGAGTGATGACGTTTCAGAACCAGGTTTGTCTCTTCTTGCACCAGGTGAACGCTTCGGCTTGGTCGTACCTGCAGATTCAGTTTCATTGCAGCGACGCTCGAGCTAGTTCTATGGGCTTGGGCTCAAATGAGACCTTTGCAGTGAACTCTTCTGTTGCGCTGGTCTCTGCAACATCATCTGCTATCCACGAGGCTGCCCATATCCTTGGAAGTGAGGGACAGTCTGCAGTGGTGGTTGGATTCGGCGAACCTTTTGGCAGGGATGCCATTGGAACATAAGATATGCCAAGGTCCATCAAGCCCAGTATCCTGTTTTCACCAGTGGCCAAACTAGGTCATATGTACCTAGCAGTTTCCCCAAAAGACACAGGTTCCACAATGCTTGTACTGGGTCAAGCATTGATATCCTGGGTCCCTTCTTAATAATGGTTTATGGACCTTCCCTCCAGGAACTTGTCCAAACCTTTTTTAAACCCAGCTACACTAACAGCCTTTACTACATCCTCTGGTAACAAATTCCAGAGTTTGATTACACATTGAGTGAAAAAATATTTTATTTTATTAGTCTTAAATAGTTTACCCTGTAGCTTCATTGCATGTCCCCTAGTCTTTCTATATTCTGATAACGTAAACATAGAAACATAGAAACATGATGACAGAAAAAGACCACAAGGCCCATCTAGTCTGTCCTTCCATAACAACAACTACAACAGTCCACTTTCTACCTTTAGAGATCCTCTGTGTTGGTCCCATGCTTTTTTGAATTCAGTTACTGTCCTCATCTCTACCACCTCCACTGGGAGACTATTCCACGGATCCACTACTCTTTCCGTAAAGAAATATTTCCGCATATCACTCCTGAATCTATCTCCCTTCACCCTCATCCCATGTCCCCTCGTAGCAGAACTTGCTTTCAATTGAAAGAGGCTCTCTCCCTGAACATTTATGCCACGGAGGTATTTAAACATCTCAATCATATCACCTCTATCCCGCCTTTCCTCTAAGGTGTACATATTAAGATCCTTAAGTCTGTCCTCATATGCTTTATAATGAAGGCCATTAATCATTTTAGTAGCAACCCTCTGCACCGACTCCATCCTGTTCACATCCTTTTGAAGGTGCGGTCTCCAGAATTGCACACCATACTCCAAATGAGGTCGCACCAAAGACTTATACAGAGGTATTATCACCTCCTTTTTTCTGCTAGCCATTCCTCTCCATATGCACCCAAGCATCCTTCTAGCTTTTGCCGTTGCCTTTTCTACCTGTTTAGCTACTTTAAGATCATCAGACACAACCACGCCTAGGTCCCGCTCTTCTTTAGTGGAGAAAAGTACTTCACCTCCTATACTGTATTGCTCCCTTGGATTGCTGCAGCCCAAATGCATGACCTTACATTTTTTAACATTAAATCCCAGCTGCCAAATTCTAGACCATTCTTCAAGCTTAGCTAGATCCCTCCTCATGTTATCTACACCTTCCTGGGTGTCTACTCTATTACAGATTTTGGTATCATCCGCAAAGAGGCAAACCTTACCCGACAGCCCTTCCGCTATATCACTAACAATCGATCTACGTTTACCCTTTCCACTCCGTTCATTAATTTATAGACTTCTATCATATCTCCCCTCAGCCGTCTCTTTTCCAGGTTAAAGAGCCCTAACCTTTTTAGCCTTTCTTCATAGGAGTATCCTTCCATCACCTTTACCATTTTGGTGGCTCTTCTCTGAACCTTTTCTAATAACGCTATATCCTTTTTAAGATATGGTGACCAGAATTGCACACAATATTCAAGGTGCAGTCTCACCATGGAACAATATAGAGGCATTATAATATCTTTTGTTTTATTTTCCATTCCTTTCCTTATGATACCTAGCATTCTATTTGCTCTCTTGGCCACCGCTGCACACTGGGCCGAGGGTTTTAATATGTTATCCACAATGACGCCTAAATCTTTTTCCTGGGTGGTGGTTCCTAATCCTCTTGGGTTTTAACAACTTTAAATAGTTTTGTGTCATCTGCAAATTTGATAACCTCACTTGTTGTTCCCTTTTCCAGGTCATTTATGAATATGTCAAAAAACAGCAGACCCAGCACGGGGAGAGGCGGCTTCTAAGGCACCTTTCTGTTGTTGGATTTGGGAGGCTATCTCCTTGTAATATCTTCTCCGTTGGCGGCCATTGCCCACAGGTTTACAGGCTCATTCTACCAGGGCGTAGGCTTCTTCATGGGTGGAGTTATGTGCGAGGTCATTCGGGAGGTTGCTAACCATTTCTTTTCCCTAGTGACCCATGGGTATCAGTCAACACTGAGGGTTTTGTTTTCCAGTGGGGGTCTGGCTGTTTGCAGATCACCCTGTGGGGGAAATGTAGGTCATGTACATAGTGTATTTAGTTGAGTTCGGAGGTTTCTTCTTTGCCATTTGCTACTAGATTAGGAAGGATTGGCTCCTCCTCCTTATACTGTAATGCCACAGACATTTGTAGGCTCAGTCTCCATCTGCTGGAACTGGTGCACAACCCAGGAGTCTGGACCAGACTGGAGGGACTAAAGGAAAGAAAATTAGCAGGTAAGGTCTAATTTACCATTCTTCAGCTTTCTTCCATTTATAATTCCTCACTCTATCCGCTCAGATTTCATTCCTCTTCCTCCTTACCCTCCAGTCCCTAATTCCTCACTTTTTTTTTACTGCATAGCTCTGCAACCCTCATCCTATCTTGCTACTCTCCATTTCTCTTTCCTCAGCCTATTATTTCCCAGTTTTTCTTCTCTCATCTAACATCTTCCCCCTTTCTCCATCTTTTTCCCTCCCTGCCCATCTTTCTCTCTCTCTCTCTCTCCCTATTCCCCCATATGTAGCATCTCCCTAGCCTCAGCATCGCTATCTCCATTGGCCTTTCCTCCCCACATCTGGCATCACTCCTCTGTCTCCCCTGATGTCCAGCATCATCCCTCTGTCTCCTTGTGTTCCCCCTATTTCCAGTATCACCCAGTGTCTTCCTCCTCCCATCCGACATCACTACTCTGTCATTCAGTGTCTCCCCCCCTCCAGCATCTCAGTCTCCCTCCACTCCCATATTGCAGCTTTCCATTTCTTTTTCTTCTCCTTGCCCTGCGCTTATCTACCAACCCCCCAACATGCATACCTGACATTTATGTTCAAATCCAGCCCTTGACCTTGCTGCTGCTGGCGGAAATCAAAGCGCAGGTGTGGAGTCTTTCCAATACAGGCACAAGTGCGCCTCTAAGGCCCTACCAGCCGTCTCAGTGTCACTCCATTTGATGCATTCTTATCACATCAGAGGGGGTGGGGCAGGGAAGGTCGGCAAGGTCTTAAAGGCACATGCGCCTGTATTGGAAAGACCCCGCGCCTTCGCTATCTTTGATTTCCGTCGGCGGCAGTGAAGTCAAGGACTGGTATTGAAGTGAAGCATCCGCTGAAGTTGAGAACGATTGCTTTTGATCTGCCTAAGCACCCGATAGGGCAACCGCCCCTCGCCCTAGCACAACGTGTGATCGTGATCCCATTTGGGGTCGTGACCCACAGTTTGGGAACTGCTGTCCTAGATGTCATGGCTTGGATGTCCCAGATTACACTTGGATGTCATTTGTAAAATGTGCCTTCACAAGTAGATTTCAGCCCTCCTTTCTCCTTCATTCTTCAGTCATCTTTTCACCTTTCATCTACTTCCCAGCTATCCATTTCATACTCTTTCATCCCTAGTCCTCCCATTTCCATCACAGTCTCATAGCTTCCCCAGCTTCCTACCATCTTTCATTCACTTTCTAGTCCTCCATTTCCACCCTATGTAATAATGTCCTCGCCACCTCTCCCTTTCTTCTGTTCTACCCTCTATCCAGGCTCACATTCTACCCTCACACTTCTTCAACTGCCTTCCAAACCTTCCAGTTGTTTTAATTCCTCTCCCCTCCTCATACTGTATTTCTGCACTCACTATCACAGCCCTACTCACACCCCTCACTTGATCACCTAGTCACCATTGCTCTCCTAATGCCTGCTCAATTTTTGTCCCCCACTATTTCCCCACCTAATCCCTAAATCATCAGCTCCCCCCTCCCTCCAGCTTTAGCATCAGTATCAGCCCCCTCTCTCTCCCAGGTTCCAGCATTAGCATCTGCATCTGTCCCTCCAATCCCAGTCTCCAACCTCCCTCCCCCTCCTTTCCCAGGCTCCAGCATCAGCTCCCCTCCCCCAGGCTCCAGCATCTACAGAATAGAAAGTGCAGCAATGAAGAGGAAGGGCGCTATTTTTCATTAACCATTATCTGTATAAAGAGATGATCTAATAGGGCTTTAACCAGAAATTGCTAGCTGACGGTATAAAGGAATGAATTTGTAGCCTGATTAAGGATGAGAAGAAGCTAAAATTCCCCAGATAAAACAAACATTCGGGGACAGGAAAGAAGGCTTATTATGTAATGGTCGGATGTAAATGAATAGCAAAGGAAATGCAATACAGAGAGAATGAGAAAAACAAGAATGTATATAAAAGACAAATATGGGGTCTCCTTTATTAAGTCATATTAATGTTTTAATCCATGTTGTATGAGTTACTGCACTCAGTAAACATGTCCCTAAGTGCATAAGATTTTGCATTTACCGCGCCTTAAGTGCAAAAGTTAACATGTAGTAAGTGCAAAACCTGTGGGGTAAATACAGGGAGTGTACTCAGCATCTGCCCTGTATTTATTTTATATATATATGTTTGCTTGTTTATTTTATTTGTCTTATATACTTCTTTATCACATAATCAAGGCAGTTTACAGAGAACTAAAGTGCACTGCCTGGGCAGTTTACAATGAACAAGGAACAGAATAGTTAACCCAGTAACAATCTTTATTTCACGTAGGCTGTTTGGAAGAGAGTTCCATAGCACAGGGGAGAATAGTGAGAAGGCTTTGTTAATTGTTGATTCGTTTGCATTTCTAGAAGCTGTCTGGAGGGATAGAAGGTTTCTCATGTTATTCCTTCTACTTCTTGTTTCTTGTTGAGCTTGGATTAGGGAAGTGATATATGTTGGGGCAATGTTGTTTATTGTCTTAAAAGTGGTTAGTATTGCCTTGAATTTGACTCTCTGTGAGACAGGTAGCCCATGTAAGTGGTATAGAATTGGAGTTATATGCTCGATTCTTGAAACTTTCATTATAGTGCGAGCCACAGTGCTCTGCGCCATCTGGAGTGGTTTCAGAGTTTGGGTAGTCCTTGTAGAATAATGTTACTGAAGTCTAAGTGAGGGCCAATAAATGCTTGGACTATTGTGCGGAAGTCTTCTGAAGATAGCAGGGGTCTTAAGTTTTATATCATCCGTATCTTGTTATATATTGTTCGTGTTAACATGCTGATATGTTTTGTCAAGTTGAGGTTCTGATCTAGCAGAATGCTGAGAGATTTTGTTTCTTTTTTGATTTTGAAGGAGGAACCATTTATTTGAAGTTGTGGGGGTAATGAAAATGATTTGTTTCTAGAGATCATTAGGATTTCTTTTTTTTTTTTTTAGATTGATTGACAGATTCACAGAGTTGAGCCGTTGTGAGACGTCTTCGAAGCAGTTTGTTGTTTTTCCATAGTCTGGATTTAGTGCATCAATTGCTATGAATAGCATGATGCCATCTGCATAGATTCTGTAATCCACATTGTGTTTGTGGATTACATCACAGATTGGTTGAATATAGATGTTGGATGAGTAGCCTAATGGTTCGCGCACTGGCTTGGGAACCAAGAGACCAGGGTTCGATTCCCACTAGCACGCCTTGTGGCCTTGGGCAAGTCACTTAACCCTCCATTGCTCAGGAAAAAAATCCAAGTTATCAATGTCCCTGTTTAATGTGCATTACCAAGTTTAAGTTACAATGTAAACCGCTTTGATTGAAATGATAAAGCAGTATAAAAAAACCTGTTAAATAAAATAAATAAATAATGCAGATAATGTAGAGCCTTGTGGGACACCTTATATATTAGAACAATCCAGCGGCTTATAGGCCAATCTCTAGCATACCATTCCTAGCCAAAGTAATAGAAAAAGCAGTACAGCTACAACTCCAAGACCATGTTGACGACCATGCCCCACTCGATCTACATCAACATGGCTTTCGCCCCAACCATGGAGTTGAAACACTGCTGCTATATCTGTTCAATGATATCACCCAGACCATAGACAATTACAGGCAAGGATCTTTATTGATCTTCTTAGATATTTCAGCGGCTTTCGACACAGTTGACCACACTATCCTCCTATCAAGATTGGAAAGTATCGGTATCTCTGGTACTGTCCTTAGTTGGTTTAACTCTTATTTAACAAACAGGCAGTTTCAGGTTAAAATTGGAAACAACACTTCACAGCCTACAAATATCAAGCAAGGAGTACCTCAGGGATCTGCGCTTTCTTCCCTTCTATTCAACATTATAATTCAGCCAATTTGTCAAATTATGGCAGCCCATCAAATAAGTTATACGATTTATGCAGATGACATCATGATTTATACACCGATTGATCTCATTAACCCCGACTACAGCAAGATCACAAATTGCCTTGACAACATGTCTTCCTGGCTCACATGCAATAACCTTGCCTTAAACTACAATAAAACAGAGGCGCTTATTGTCACTCGAAACACCGACTTCAACCCCCCACCTTTCATTAAATACAACAACATTACAATACCAGTTAAGGATGAAGTTAGATATCTTGGAATTACCCTCGATAAAGGTCTAACCCTCCAGTCACACATCAGAAAAACTGTGAGGTCTGCATACTACAGAATGAAAGTGATTAGACGCCTCAAGCCCTTACTCTCATATGACCACTTCCGGTCTGTCTGCCAAGCCTTAATAACTCCTATTCTGGACTTTTGTAATCCTATCTACTACGGTCTTTCAAAACACTCACTTAAACCTCTTCAGATGGCTCAGAACACGGCAGCCAGAATTATTGCTGGCTCAGCATCTCAAGATCACATTACCCCTACTCTCAAAGAGCTCCACTGGCTTCCAATAAGCCAGCGCGTCAAATACAAGATGGTAATTAATATATTCAAGATCAGACATAAATGCTCTGCTTTTAGCCTTCATAACCTCTTACTCCAGAATAACAACAGGCCAAGACGAATAACTACATCAAACACCCTCAGCACCCCAAGTAGTTTCAGAAAAGCGTGTAAATGTACTACACAAAGGGCAATTTCCTTATCGGCCCCACTTATATGGAACTCTCTCCCTCCCGATGTGCGATCCATGGATGATTTAAAGGAGTTCAGAAAACAACTGAAATTTGTACTCTTCACTGAGTACTATGGCACAGACATCTAACAGTCTCTATTATTATAGCCTGCATGTAACTTGTTTTACTGTAACGGTTCCTTGATGTTGCATATCCCAATTTTACCTTCACTCTTTAGTTTAATCAGTGTATGCCCCCCTGTCTCTGTTCTCCCTTCTTGTGTCTGGTAACCGCTTTGATTTAAGGAAAAGGCGGTATAGAAAACCTGTTAAATAAATAAATAAATAAAATTAGTTATGGATGAACCTGTAATTGAATAAAATGGAGTTTACCAACAGGAGTGGATGGATGTAAATTCCCTCTTCCCTTGGTGCACTCCGACAAAAATAAGTGAGAATCTTGGTTTTTTGAGGGACTTTTTGGTGATTCATTTGTATATTGATATCAACAACAATAGGAAAAATACTACATGGCCCATATTCGATGCCTCGGCAGATACACTGGTGCACCTGCTGAGGCATGGAATTAGAGTCCTGGGGCAAAGTGAAAAAGTACAAATTTGTGTTGCATGGCAGGTGCAGACTGACCCACCACTCCACACATAGCCCTTCTGCTTCCCCACTCACCCCCAATTCTGTTTCCCCCAACAGTATCTGCTCCAGATCATCACCCTCCAACAGCCCTCCTGACCCTCCATCAAGGCCCACTAATCAATAGAATATAGTTTTCCAAACTGTATGCAAAGTAGTGGTGAGGAAGGGGGCTTTGGTACAATCCCTGGGGGTACATGAGACTGCTCTTTGCATTCTATATATCGGACTGTGATGGAACATTTGCCTCCGAACTGTTACAGTAGTAAAATATGCTGAAAGTAGAAAGGTCAATTGAATAGCAGCTAGACAAATGCCTTGTAATTGTATTTAAATGATCAATCAACTGGTAATTGCTTTGAATTAGTTATGCACTGAAAATTTACATATGAATTATGCTGTCATTGTAGTACTTTGCATGGGAGGTTATTCTTCCTTTCTACATGTAGATGAAGGTCATTAAGACAGAGGTCTAATACTTTATTCAAGAAGGACTTTTCACTTTTCTATGTCTATGGAATCATTCCTTATTGAATTTATTTGCAAATACTACTATGACTTGTCAACTGGCCCGCATCATCTTTAATTCTCTGATTTCGGGAGAACATACTGCACTACCACCAGCATTCCACGTAAAAGACAAGAATAAAGGGGAATGAAATAATGGGAACAAATACATCACTTTCCAGGGTGGTCACTTTCTCCTTTGAGCAGAGAGAGAGAGAGAGAGCGATTGGCTTACCTTACATATTGCTCTCCTTGACTCTCTCCCTTGGGGGATGCACAAGACTGCAGTCCATAGACAGTGTAGTTCTGGCTACCTGCAGAAACCCTTCAGAGCTACGTTTAGAGCTACTGTGGGCTGGCAACTGTACATGCAGGGGTTTCATTCTTTGGGCATGCTTCTGAGTCAGGGCCACATTGTAGCATAGTAAGCCGATTCTTGACATTATTCTTGAAATTCATTTACGTATTAAAATTTACCAGATAGCTGCCCAAATACCCAAGATCCAACTTACGTGCATATCTACATAAAACTTTAAGAAAACACCCATTTAAAACATGCCGAGGGTAATTTTATAACAGGCTGCTTAGGTTGCTTAAGTTGGCAGATACCTATTTTATAATAAGTATGTGCCTGCTGTCATGCAGCAAGGGCTGATGAGAGCCCAGTTGAGATAAAAGAAGGTGTTTTTCACAGAGAAAAAGACTTGCAATATTCCCAGGAACCAGCTAGAGGGAGCAAGAGTGTCTTCAGGGAGACTGAAGAGCCACGCCCAGCTGGTCACGAGGAAATGCTAACCAGCTTCCAATCCTCAAAGGCAGGAGGGCTTCATAAGGGGAGTGTGGAAGACTGGAAGGGAGGAAGGAGAAGAGGCAGAAGGAGCACCGGCAGCCTCGGAGATAGAAGCAGCAGCCCTAGCAGAAGCAAGGGGAGAATCCCTGGCAGCACCAAGAGAGAGAGGTGGAAGTGGAAACCTGACTACTCTAGTGCTAGAGGATTCCCAGGAGGGAGAGGTGATTTCCCAGGAGCTGAGGAAGGACCTAAGGAGGTGTCAGCTCAAGCCAAACCGAGAACTGTTTGCCCTCAGAGGCAAAAGCCCTGCTGTAACTGCAACCCTAAGCCAAACAGGAATCAGCTGGAGAAGCCAAGCCACACTGAGTCAGAAAGCCAGAAGCTTGGCTTGTACAGAGGCAGGCCTTCACCAGGAGAAGGAAGTCAAAGGCTACAGGGTAAGCCTAACCTGCATAGAAAAGGATTTCACCAAGCTGCTACCTGGGAAAGGCAGGCAGTGGAAGAAAGCCGGTTACTTGAGGATTGCTGCCATACAAGGTATGAGAAATATATGCCTGATAAGAAAGCTGTGAATGTTAAAAGCTATGATAAAGCGGCTAGAAAACCTCTAAAAGAAAGAGGACACTTTAAAGCCTAATACAGCACGTGGCCGACGCCCTAGGCTAGGCCAAGGACATTGGGAACTGCTACAGAAAATATACAAAGCCCCTGAATGTGTTTTACAATAAACCAGGGATATAGGATCAGAGCTTTCTGATAGCGAGCCAATGCAAGTGGAACTGGCAGGAGATTTATCTGACCATGAGATGGACTGTACGCTTTGTATTTCTGAAAGTTTAGAATCACTGCCAGACTTGTGATTGGGTGAATTGCCAGCAGAGCATTCGGTATTTGTTTGAGCACCTCCATTCCTGTGACGTATAACAGTTTTTGCTTTGAACCCTGAGTTTGTTTTCTACCTGCATTAAGGACATTTGCTTTAAAGTTGTAACCCACTATTTAGAACTACTGTGAAAAGGGAAATAAAAGCCTTATTAATTCCCACCACTCAGCTTGATTGTTTCATTGAAGATTGGAGCAAAGCAACTACAAGGACCAAGAGCCATTTGGGCCTTTAGAAGACTCTCCAATCTTAACCTTATATTTTTGTGTCCCACCTGCCCTGGCGTCCACTGGCCACCAGGGAAGTATTGCTGACACTGCTTGTCTTTCTAAAATACTGGAGTAAATTCTATGCAGACGCTACTTTCCAGGAGCAGGTACAGAGCAGGTGTAAATATCTATGCTTAGATTACGGAACTATTGACTCCGCCCACACTCTGCCCAGTCTGTGCACCTAGCATTACCTACAGTAAAGCTATCCTCCTGAATTCCATTGTGCATACTTTCCACCTGGCATAATTTTGCAAGAGCCGTGCAATTAGCATAGTATGCACGAAAATGACATGTCTTAATTCCAACAAATAATTCACTCAGTAATGCCTATCGTGATGATTTCAAATCTATGGGGAAAAAACCCCGGACAGTTGTCCTTTCTTTACTGATACATCAGCCATGTATTGTCAGACACTTTTCAACAGCTGGAACCTCTTTGATTTCAATTGTTCTTATTTTCATAACTTTTACTTTAAGCCATGAGCTTTTCTTTGCCTATTCATATTTCTTTTTCTTTCCTTGTATTATATTTTCTTTTCTTTATCACCTCTGCCAGCTGATGAAAATCATACTAGAAAGTTTCGCTGGCCATTGCTTCCTCAAGAGTTTGTACAATACAGTTGTGGTCAACATTGACACGCTTGCATTTTAGGTATGTTGTATACAGTGTCTTGAGAAATGGACTTGTTCCAACTGGATGACATTGTTATATTTTAATAATATGTTCAAAGGTATACAGCAAAAAATATGCCTATGCAACTTAGACTTAGTAATTTCTGGGGGGGGAAAAAACAAAATATGACCTGGACAGGATTAACGGCATCCTTCACTAATATTTGGTTGCACAACTTTTGGCAGTGATGACAGTCGCCAAATATTTCTCGTAGCCATCTGTAAGTTTCATACATCTGTCTGCTGGTAGTTTCTCCAACTCTTCAACTGTGATTTGTTTCAGTTCATGAATGTTTCCAGGATTCCTTTTACCAATGGCAGATTTTGGCTCTTTTCAAAGGTTCTCAATTGGATTCAGATCAGGACTCATTGCTGACCAGTTCAAAACAACCCATTTGTTTATTTTTAACCATCCTTTTGTACTTTTGGATGTATGTTTTGGGTCATTGTCTTGCTGGAGGACCCATGATCTTCAACACAGACCTAGCTTTCTGACACTAGGTAGCACATTTTGCTTCAAAATACCTTCATAGTTCTCTGGCTTTATGATTCATTTAATACGTTCCAGGCCTCCAGTTTCTGAGGCAGCAAAACACAACATTATGGAACCTCCACAATATTTAACTGTAAGAAGGGTGTTTTTTTCCCTTATAAGCTTCATTTCTTCGCCTGCAAATGTATCACTGGTCTGCATTGCCAGAGAGCTCAAGTTTGGTTTCATCTGTCCACGGAACATTTTCCTAGAAGGATTGTAGTTTCTCAAGGTGGGTTTGGGCAAAGATCAGGCATGCCTTTTTATGTTGGTCTTCTCCCATGAAGTCCTTTTTGTTTAGTGCATGGCATATGGTGCAGGTTGAAACCATCACTCTAGATTGCTCCAGGTCAGTCTTAAGCTCTTTGGATGTTGTATGTGGTGTTTTTCCAACGGTTTGCACCAACCTTTGAAGACTTCTTGGATTAGTTTTCCTTTTCCTACCATGTCCTTGAAGGTTCTTGACAGTTCCATTAGCAGAAAACTTCTTAACATGGTGAACTGTAGACACAGGAATCCCAAGGTTTTTGGAGATGACCTTGTACCACTTTGAAGTTTAATATTTGGTGGTAATGGTTTTTCTGAAGATATCAGGCAGCTCTCCTGTCTTCACCATTGTGAAAATGTAACAGGGAGTGAATGTTTCCATTTTAAATATTAGAGTGATCATTCATTGGTTGATTCAAGTCATGTGAGTACTGACAATTGTAGGTGCATCTAATTTTACTGCAATGGGAATGTAGTTCTTCTGTTCAAAGTGATTTAAATTGTTTAGAAAGATGCCAATAATCATGTTCTAACAGGAAAATTCCAGGAAAACAGGAAGGCCCAAGTAATACTCCAAAAAAACAAAAGCCCTCCAGTAACAGGGCAGCCAAAAAGACATGTAGAAATATAAGAATATTGAGCTATTAATAGGGAGGAGAATAGCATCCATTCACTAACCCTAAAGCTCCCTTTTAATCATTTTTATTTATGTCGAAGAAAAAACTTTTTTTTTTCATTAGTAAATTTGTAAAATCAGTGTACTTATCTCAAAGAGCGCAGCTCTGACAAAAAAAGCAGGAAGCACCGTATGCTACGATGTGGCACATTTCGAGCCCGATCATCCAGAGCTCTGCTTCAGGTCTTTTGGAAACTTTTCATGATGGTGAAAGCAACAGAAAGCAGCACTTTAAAAGGAACAGTTTGCGCCTTTTATTAAAGAACCGGCATCTGACATCACTATTTATAGCGCCTATCGGAACAGTCAGGGGGAGAGTACCATAAAGAAGGGAAACCCCTCACCTGATAGACTGAATACTAAAAAAAGACTTGTCCAGTCGATTTCAAGATTCAAACCAGATGGAGGCAAAGACCCTCGTTTAAAAATCCAACACTGTTCCTTCCACTGTAATTTAGTCAAATCATCTCCACCTCGTGGATCATGAGATACAAAATCAATCACTCTCTACAGTAAATGATCAAATGAATGGTTGTGTCATAACAGTATTTATGGTATATATGTTCATGACTGCTTATGCTAGTATTCTATAAAGTAAAATCCATGCATATTTTACTTTATAGAATGGACACCATCAAAGCACATACTCATGCATACATCTAGGTTCCACAACTAGAATTACCCTCTAAGTGTCACGTCACCATGATAACAGTTGCCATGGCCATGCACATGTTAATTGCTTAATGCACTTTAGTAAAAGGGTGCCTTTGTTTTATATTTGTTTTATATTTAAAACAATTTCAGGCTAACCGTTTTTTGTGTTTATTTTTTTTATTTTTATTTTTTTAAATTATGGTGTATCCAGAGAAAACTTCACAGCAAAAGGCAAGCCTCAAGAAACATTAAATAAGGTCTCATCACCTACAAAGGTAAGTGGATATGTTAAACAAAATTTAACATAAATTGATACCTGGATGCTTGCTTATCCATCCAACACATAAATAAATCCATATATGTAAAATTAACATAGAAAACTTGGAGCATAGCAGTAAAATAGATGTACGTTCTGGATTTTTAAATAAGATTTGAAGAGACCTAGAAAAGAACAGTCCATTTGCAGGCCTGCCCGATTAGTAGATGCAGAATGAGAGAAACACCTTGCTGAATCAGGCCCTAAGAGACAGATACAAGTTTAGGGATGAGTGGGTAACTTGCACTGCGCAATGCTGAAAATACAGATCTTAGAGGTGTTATGAGGTCTCTCTTCCCGCTTCCTTTTTCATTTTTGTGTTTGATTGCTCCAACAAGATCATCTCTTCAGTTGCAGATTCAGTGAGTTGAATAGGAACAGTGCTGAATAGTCGTTTTTGTCTAGCCAAACATGACTGCACTATAAAAAGGAGTCTTAAATGATGACTTGGCTGTGTCCGTCAAATGTATGCAAACAACATTTTAACATTTTCCTTTTTGCAATGACATAGTTTTCATAAACTTCTTGTAAACCACTTAGAGGTTTTTGTGGTATATAAATATAATAAAATGAAATGATAATTTCATTTCATTATCATGTAGGACAGGAAAAAGCAAACGATGTTTAATTACTATTTTTTTCTGTTTAGCTTCTAGAATATTTAGCATATCATTACATATGTTTTTTGCATCTGATTTCTCCTTTTCATACCAAGCAAAACTCCTTTAGGCATTCAGCATGATCAGGCTCAGGATTAGTTAAGCAGCCCATAATTTGACTTTCCTTGCATTTTTAGTGGGAAAAAATCTGCATGGAAATCAGCAAATAGCTGTAAGTTGGGGGAGGGGGGACTCTTCAGAACTACACATCTATGTTGGTAGCATTTTCATTTGACATTTTTCGTAACTTTGAATCCGCAGTAGGGCCCTCCTATGCCACTGCATCAGAAATCACCAAGCCATATGTTTTAGTCCTCCTCAGTTATCAATCCCAATATCCATTCATTCTTCTGTTCTTTATACAACATAGATGATGATGTTGTGAAAAAGAAATCCCTTTGTGGTTTTCTGTGCTGCCAGTATCATGTCACTAACTTGAGTATAGGCGTTGTTATTATATGAGTACGGTGCTATCATGTCGGCATATTGGAGCAAGTTATTTCAGTTCTGGTGTTGACACGATTGTTTCTCTGTCAGATTTCTAGAATCAGTCAAACAGCCCCATCATTCATGACACAGCAGGTTTTCTGAAGTTTATTCAGGGTTTAAAAACATAAAATTATTTTATTACTGCATTGGGGAAGGTGGTATATAATCCATAACATATTCCACAAAGGAAAGATGGGAATGTTTCTTTTAATGTTAACTGCTATCTTTTCGCAGAAAAGAAAAAATCCATTTAATGACTCCACCTTGTTAGAGGAAAACTTTGCTTCAAAAACAGAAAAGAAAGTATCAGAAAATGGAACTGTTCATTTATATGACACACCTGAAAAGAGTAAGTATTCTACCTCATAAGGACTACGGTATGTGGTTTTACAGTGATTTAAGATTTTTGGAACTATATTGAGTGCCCTGTTACAGAGCAGGCACAGATGCATTCAGAGTCGGGATAATTTCAAGACATAGCTCATTTCCATAACATGCTGTGGCCTGCTCACTGTTATCAAACTAATCTGCTGCTTGCAGTTCATGCTCTTGGTTTGCTTTGTAGTTGTCGTGTCTGAAATCAGTTGCTGTACCTGCTTTTTCTGTGGCTTATGGGCATTTTGTACTGTTTGTTAGCTGTATTTTGTGTTATGTTGTTTCAAGTGATGTGTCCTGTACAACAATAGTTGTATGTTATTTTTCCACTAGTGACATTTTGGAAAACATTCTCACAAAGTTTTCTTGATGCAGATCTAATCCCTTTTCCCAAGGTCTTCCCTAAAATAGGCAAGGGGACTGCTTTTGAGTCCTGAAGAACATTAACATACTTGGGAGGATGTTTATTAAACCCGATTCTACTAACTCCTATCTGGGTCATGTTACCAGCACTGGGCTTGAAGGCAGCTGCAGGAGGGGCGTGTACATCCTCCTCACAAATGCTTCCGGATACGACCATGTCACCCATCCCCCTTCTGTTCCAGAACCATTGGCGGCCATTACCTATTGTTTTCATTATAAAATACCAATACTTGCTAAAAAGCATATCATACTGGCTTGCCGATCTACCTATCCATTTTCTTGACTCCCTATTGTCCTTCACGCTCTCTACGGTTACAGAACTGCAATTTACTCATTATTCCCCCCTTTTTTAAAGGCACGAATGGAGGCTTTATGCCATTTGGCTTTTTATTTCTTGGCCCTTTCACTCTGAAACTCATTACCCCTCTACATTACAAACAATGTAAGGTCCTTCTCAATTCTTACTCTTTTGAAAAGGCCTTCTTAGGTCTCTTGGACTGAGAGAACGATGGTCATAGCTAGCTGTCTTGTATGTTTGCATTGTCTTCTATTTTGTTTTGTCAATTTATCCTATCTTCTCCTGTTTTTAATGGATTTCTTTTCATTTAAAAGCCTTTTTTTTTCTTTTTAATATTGTAAACCGCTCTGGAACTATTTAGTAATGGGCGGTATAGCAAGTCTTTTAATAAACATAACATAGTGTAGGAACGCCATGCTTTACCGTGGCAAACCAGCCGCAGGTACAAATAACACCGCCCATCAAGGTGGCATTAGTTGCACCCGTACTAACAGTGTCCGTTACAGTTAGCATGGATCACTAATGCCCACGTTAGCTGCGCCATGCTGGGAATTCCCTCATTGTGCCCAGTCACCATCCCGACACACATGGGTTTTGAGCATGGCACTGAAATCACGTGCTAACCCTGTGCTATCCTTTATTTTATTTTTATTTATTTAGCTGCATTTATATCCCGCTTTTCACCGGGTCAAAGCGGTGGAACATTGAACGAGAGGGGGGGGGGACAATAATCAATTGTAAGGGTCTGGGCTGTCACCAGGCGGCCAACATTAATGATTTTAGCAAGTGTTTGGGACATAGACGTAGACATAGACATTTGAGCTACAGTCTCATTTGTGGTGGTTTGTTTCAGGTCTGAGGAATTCCTGGAATAGTGTGGTTTTTAGTTGTTTCCTGAAGGATAGGGGGTCTTTGTTGTTTCTGATGTGATTCGGTAGAGAATTCCAGATGGATGGTGCATATAGTTCAAAGGCTCTGTTGCAGGTTTGTTGGTTGCATTTCGTCCTCTTATGGGGGATGGTGAGGGAGTTGTTGGTGGTTTGTCTGGTTTTTTTGTTGTGGGTTGGTCGGCCTAGTAGTGTGCGGATCTGGGATGTTTGAGTTTGGTAGAGAGCTTTGTGGATGAGTAGGGTGGTAGCGTTTGTTAGTAAACATGCCCCCCACTGCAGTCCCAGAATCAGAATTCTTGTATTAAAGGGACAGCATAGCTGCAAGCTCAAGGGAATCGCTGAAGATTTGCATTCACATACTGAAAGTGATGTTCCATCTTTGCATCCATGTTTGCATCTCTCCTAACTGTATGCTCATTTCATGTTCATACCAGGGACAACAAGGACTCAGCGGCGCTTTTCCTTCCCCTGTGGTGTCCCCCAAGGGTCTATCTTTTCTCTCATGCTATTTAATACCTTCTTAGCTCCTCTTACTATGCAGATTCAGGAATAAGGACTCGGTGGCAACTATTACACTGACAATATTTTATTGGTGCACTATTTTTGCTCTGATATTTATGATCTATCCCCATTGAATAGGTGCCTAGACTTAGTATCTTCCTGGTCACAGAAGCATGGCCTTTTGCTGAATCCTGCCAAATCCCAGGCTCTGTGGGTGACAGGTGGGTCAGACTCTCCCTCTCTGGGCCCTCTGATTTCAGGCCTTGTTGTTCCTCTGGTACAGTCCCTGACATATTTAGGGGTTATCTTTGACTGTCATTTCTTTTGAGCATCAAGTGGCGACAACTGTGCAGTCGTCTTTCTGTGCTCTGTGGTGTATTCATTCCATTAAACCATTTCTGGTGACCTAGGCACTTCATACCCTATGGCATGCCTTGGTTTTATCTAGACTGGATTACTGTAATATAGTCTAGTCTGGTTTAAAATCGTCTTTATTAAAGAAATTACAACTGGTCCAAAATACAGCTGTCGGGCTCTTAGCAGGTGCCTCTTAATATGATCACGTGACTCCATTGTTCTACTGTTTCCATTGGTTACCCCTATCTTTTCCTTTTCATTTTAAGGTCCTGATGTTTGCTTTTAAGGCTTTGCATACAGGTTCTCCAAGCCATCTATCCTGTTCTCTGATTCCCTATTATCCTTCTAGGTTGCTCTGGTCTCAAAATACACATCGCCTGGTTCTTCCGTCGCCTTCTGTTGCTTACCTCAAATCTACTCGCAGACCAGCCTTTTGCTTTTTGGCATGACATCCATGGAATTCATTCCCCGAATATATTTAAACTGAAACATCCTTCAAATCACAGTTAAAAACCTATTTCTTTGAAAAAGCTTTTCCGGACTGTCGGGGATAGCAATTGGCTCCTTGGTTGTTGGTTTCTGGTGATGCTTTTATCTTTATCCTTACTTCTTTTGCTATGCTATGTTGGCGTCCCTTTCTTTTAATTTTGTATGTTATTGTAAACCCTTTGATGCATACCCATGTCTAAGGAAGTATATCCTATTTTAATAAACATAAACATCCAACCTTTTGATCAAAAGCTCTGCAAACTCTTCACAAGTCAAAGTTGACAACTTTTCCTCCATTCTTCTGTTAGGTGACTCTGCTAGGGAAATTACTATTCTAAAAAGTTCAGAAGGATGATTCCTGCTTTGTCTAATCTCCAAATGTTCACATCCTTATCACTTTCCAAATTTTCCATTTATATTCTCTAGTTTTTCCTAAACGTAATAGTTCATCTTTCTGTGTTCCTGATTTTATGCTGTTTACATGCTAGCTAGTGCACCAGTCTTTTCAGCATCCTTAGTTCCTCATTAAACCAGGGTGACGCTGTACTCCCAGGGCATAGTAACCTCCCTCTTTGGTGCCCAAGCGTCAAATATCACATGTATACCCTCATCCCCTGTATGCACCAAATACTCCAGATCAAGAGCAACACAGATCTCGTTCACTGCGTCCATTGTCTTTACCGGCCAGTTCATTTCCAGCTCTCTGGTGGAGCATATATTGTCACAATGGGAGCTTAGATATTTAAGCAGTTGTCCCATAGACACAGAATGAAAAAATCTTATAGTATATCAGACCCTAAGTATACAGATGAAATGCTAACTCTCTTTTCCCCAGAATGTACCAATTGTTCAATATTGTACCATTCTCAACAGATACAACAGAACATACAATCCTTTTGTAAACTAACCAATATTATTCACATAGACCCAGATCCCCCTCTACCCTACAATGCTTTAGGAGCTACTACGTTTATTATCGCACCAAACCATATTAGAAAAATGAGAATATTTCTCATCCATAATTAACAAATCATCTTCCTGTGCGAAAGCAATTTTTGTAGCAGTTTCACATTTGTCCACACAACTCCAGACCCAAAGTGAGCATCTTTGGACTGGACCACCCACAGAAGATCTTGCCAACTTCTTTTGTGCTAAGATCCAGTTACTAAAACATAAGCTGCCGTCTTTTCATACCTTCTGTTCATCTGAACCAGACATATTAGATCCACCTAGCTTATCCCACACATGGTTTAATTTTGTGACTACTTCACCTATGGATATTTTCCGTATGGTCCAATCTGCCCATAAGACCTGCCGTTATTGGATCCCATTACTTCTTTCTGGATTGATGAGCCTTCTCTTAGATTATTACCCTTTGCATATGATATTCTGAATTGGAGTCGTCTTACAGATATTGTCCCAGAGTACTGGAAAAGAGCCGTATCATGTCCCATTCCCAGGGATCTAAAGGGTGACCTTTTGAACCCTCAAAATTATTGGCCAGTTCCTAATTTGTTTTTTCTAGAAAATCTGTTAGAAAAAACTATCTTTAATCAATTATCAAATCATATAGAACACATATATTATTTGCACCCTGTCAATCAGGTTTTCGGGCACTGCACAGTACAGAGACCATGATTACAGCTGTTCTCAATGAGCTTCATAGGCTATAGATCAGGGCAAGATAGTAGATTTAGCTGCAGCTTTTGATCTGATAGATCATAAACTACTTCTAGCCTGCCTTTATGATACTGGCATTCGAGGAACAGTTTTAAGTTGGTTTACTTCGATCTTATGAGAAAGATCCTTTCAAATTAATACCGGGGACAACATATCTGTACCACGCAAGCTTCAGTACAGTGTCTGTCAAGGCGCAACGCTCTCTCTGCTTTTGTTTAATATATTTTTCAGTCCATTAATCACTATAATACAGAGCCAAGGTATTTCCAGTTATGTTTACACTGATGATATTCTGCTCCTGCACTCCAGTGATGAAGTCTATCCAGATCTTTCCCCCATCAATACTTGTTTAACTCTCCTTTCCTCCTGGCTTCATGATAACTCTTTAAAACTCAACCCATCAAAATCTGGTGCAATTTGGTTCACAGGATCACAGTCTTGCCCCACTGTTTCTCTGGATTTGGATGGCATACCCTTGCAAGTACATTCTATACTCAGATATTTAGGAGTCATTTTGTACCCTGAATTGTCTTTTCTTCCCCCCAGCTAGCAAGAGTCTCCAAGGCATTCCCTTTGGCTCTACTCCGATTCTGCACCATCCAACCCTTTCTGGATAAACCTGCACAGATCACTGCTCTCTTGCATACTGTGTTATCATGACTGGACTATTGCAGTATTTCTTATCTCTGCCTTCCTCAATATCAGATCAAACATCTTCAGATGCTTCAAAATACGGCAATACATATGCTTGATTCTAGAAATATGATCATGCCACTCCACTCCTTATTCTTTATCACTGGTTACCAATTAGTTTGTGGCTTCAGTTTAAGGCACTGATCCTCGTTCATAAGGCACCTCACGAGGCAGCCCCTGAGTGTCTTTCATTGCTTATTGCCTTGCATGCCTCCGCAAGAGTATTGTAGTCCTTACACGGTCAACGATTACACTTTCCATCCTTTGCTATTGGGATAACACACAGTATGCGCTCTCTTAGGGGGTTATTTTATAAGACACTTTCTAAATTTAGATGGCAACTACATGAACAGATGGGGCATTTTAGTAATGTATGCGTGGAATGTGCAAGCCTCCGGCTGCTCCCCATTCTATAAGAGCACGCATAAGCGCGATGGCGTGTACTTTCACCATGAGCATCCATAGGGCAGAGTTTGATAGAGTACGGACAGAGCATAAAGTTACACGTGTAAATATAGAATACTTAAATTTAAATACGTTCTTTACAAATCTAGGCATTTACTTCAGCTATTGGCCTTAAATTAACACACATTGTCAACCACTTATGCTAGTATTTTATAAAGAAAATGAGGTTCTTACTTTTCTCTGTAAAATAGCCCCTAAGCAGGCACCTATTTTCAAGCATAAAATAGGCGCCGCCTTATACAATTGCCCTCTTAATTTTAAAGAGCATTTCTGAGGGATTGGCAGTACTTTATGAGCAGAAATGCCCGTTCATAAAATTGTTTTCCTGAAATGCAGGTAAAGGTAAGCAGATGAGACCTATATACACACACTTTTATCCACATTTAGTGCAACAAGAACCTTGAAAATAAACACCAAAGCCCAGGCCCCCCCACTGCATCTGTGAAAAGTTGCAGGTCTCCATTGGAAACTTCCGCCACCTGAAAAAGACGTCCTATTAAACTCGGCCAAAAAGGAGTCCCAAACCCTTAAGTCCTCATGCATATTCTTAGTCACTCTGATGTGGTGGTGCAGCTTAACAACTCTTGCCTTGGCCACTGACGGGAGAATATCTGACCCATCGGGATCAACTTGCAAACAAAATTCAAAGACCCATGCATTTCACATAAAGTCACCTATTGGGTGACTTTGACAGTCGCCACTAAAGACCGGAGTTTAGATGCTTTAGCAGTGGGAAGTCATGTGACAATCTCCACAGAGTCAAACTCAATACCAAGGAATGTGAGCTTTGTAACAGGGCCCTTGGTCTTATCTGCCGCCAATAGGATGCCAAACGCCTGGGACAAATTGAGGAACTACCGAAGGACACTGCACACATCTGAATGAGAAGGCCCTACAAACAAGAAATCATCTAGATAGTGGACCACATTCAGAATACCCGTCTGTTGGACCAGCACCCAATGGAGAAAAGTGCTGAACTTCTCAGAATACGCACAGGAAACAGAGCAATGCATCGACATGCACTTATCAAAATAGAGTGAACCATGGAAGCAGAAACCCAGCAAATGGAAAGTTGAAAGATGAACTGGAAGCAAACGAAAAGCTGATTCAATATCCACCTAGGCAAGGAGAGCACCTGAACCACATTGTCAGACCAGGGAGACTGTGCGGTCAGAAGATGCGTAGCAGACCACACACAAAACCTTGGGAATATGATCATTGACAGACTCCCCTCCATGATCGAGCAGAATTTCCCAGGTTCCTTCTTGGGTACCACCCCCAAAGGAGAGACCACAAAGTCCAGAAAATGCCATTCATCAAAGGGGCCCGCAGTCCTTCCCAAACCCAACTCTCCAGCCAGCTTATCATGCACCATCTCCGAAAAACATTGCATTGCGCACCATAGACGAATACACTATTCCTTGCACATGTATCACAAAACGAAAAAGAAAACCTCTCCAACACAACACTGTCAGACTGCCACGGGTAACGGTGCAGCCAGGGCCATATTGCCTCATTTCACACCAGAGTAGGAGCACAACCAGACAAGCCAGAATCACTTTGTCAAGGCATTGGGGTCCGCAGAGGCCCCTATTCGGCTACATGAGAGCTGAATGTCCCCTTCCACACAAGGAACAAACGTGGTAGAATTTACAATCAGAGAAGAGGCAGGAAGACTTGTTGAACTGCCAGCAAAGATCACTGGTTCTGCCACCGCCCATCTTTTACTGTAACACAACAGCCCCTGGCTGAAAGGAGCAACCTGCCCTTGAGCAGACACCAACCTGCTCCTCACAGACCCACTACCCGCTGAACCGATGTGCGTCAGCCACAAATTTAATGTCCTAAGTCTCCAAAGACAAATGTGCATTCTCCTCCATCTGTCCCTAAATTTCTCATCCTAGTTTAACCAGGCCCACCCTGTGTGAGTCTAAGAAGCCTCCAATGTGGAATCTGCATAAGCCAAGAGATGCCCATACTGTTCTGACACTTGATGTCCCCACACGCTGGCTAGATGCAAGAAAGTACTATCCAATTCACCATGTTACACGAGACCTTTTTAATCCTACCTGCTTTCTAGTGGTTGATATGGAAGGACAGATTAAGATAGTCCTTGTGTTTTTTTCTGCCGTCTTGTTTCTATGTCTCTCGTCCTCTTCCCTCTTCTTTTGGCTCTTGCCAGACCGCTTTCTCCCCTCCAGGTGGCGGAAAATATCAATGTAATGCCTCTTCTGAATCTTACGGTGCAGAGTTCATGGAAAGCTTTCCCAAAGCTTGGAGAAAGTAGCTCTACCCCCCCCCCCCAATGGACACAGCACTAGCGGTAGCCTTCTCCCACACCCCCCCCCCCCCAGTGCCCGTGGATGACGAAGATGAATCAGAAGAGGAGGTAGAGGAAGAGGAATCAAAACCTTGATAGCGCTGATAAGTATGCTTCCATTTTCTAGAATCCTTACCTGCCGCACGCTCCTCTGGACAGCACCCTCGACCTGTGCCATTGCCCTTCCCCCAACCCAGATGACATCTAACCTGAAGCAGCAGGCACCGCATCAAGAAATGGGTCTGGTCTGTGAAGCAGAATGACACCACTACTTGCGCTGCACCACTCAGTCACCTGTTGCGACCCAGGTTGACCATGGGCTTCACCGCCATCTGACTCCACCTAAACACCACTTCCATGGTCCAGGTGATGCTGAGACTCCAAATGCACCTGGGAAGAGACCAAAGAAGAGAGGGGCATGAGGAACATCGGGTGGCCAAGCAACGGCTGATGCCACTGGCCATGAAGGCCTGGATGGGCCTGGACACCACACCAACCAGTAATCCCACAAAGCCCCTACCCTCATGGTGAGGGAGCTGCTATGCATACCCAGGCAACCAGTCAGATAAGCAGAGGGCCAAGCCCAACCCCACTCCCCCCAAAGGAGGCCACCCCTGTAGCAGGGGTAACCATGCCACAACACCACCAGAAGCCTTCCAAAGAAGCCAAGGCCATCAGGAAATCTGGATAATGTGACAAGTCCCCTGAACTTTTCACACCAGCAAGCCCTGGCTCCCACCCCCATCCCGGATCCTCCACAGGCCTCCTCCACACCACCAAGAGAGGGAGCCCCAGTGGGCCCAGAACCCCTTCCAACCCTCGTACCTACACCCTCCACCATAAGGCCTAAGGAACCAGGCCCCAACCTAGGCCTGACTGGAGCCCCAGAGCCAGGCAAGCCTCTAGACTGGCCTTTTCCCTTGCTCAACGGAGGCCTGTCTATTGTCCTGCCCTTACCTCTGGCAGATCCCCCAGAAACCACTAAAAGGGGATCCAACCCCTTGTCAGGTGCCCCTGCAGCTCGTATCTGCTCAGTACTTACTCCTGCTTCATTAGCAGCCCCAGACAATGGAGGGAGGCCCCACAGGCACCGGCATATTTTCCGCCTGCAGCCCTTCCATCTAAACACCAGAAGCCGCCGAAGGAAGGCCGCCGCAGCCCTCCCTGCCAACGAATATCCTTCCCCCACCATGCCGGGAGGATGCTTCCTCACTGCCTCTGCTGTTGCTTTTCTTTTTCTTTTGAAGAAAAAATGTACGCACATGCGCCTAGGCTCGAGCACAGCAAAAGGGAGCAGGAGCTGTCCACCGCTCAAAGTCACAACTGCCGAGACAAGAGGGGGAAAATCGTTTGCTGCTGCACCTACAGCTGCCGGGACTGGAGAGGAGGGAGGTGGCCAGAGTGGTAAGTAAAATAGCCTCTCCCAGCTCCTCTCTCCCTCCCAGCGGCCCTGCAGGACTTCCCATTGGCTCCCTTCTCAAAACCAAGAAGGGAGTCAATAAATTTAAAACTTGCAACCTATGCCCTCACCCTCTTCCCCCACCAATGGAGTTTGGCCTGAATGGCCCCCCTGAGACCAGTACATCAATGCTGCATCCACGGGGGAAGGGTCCTGCTGAACATCGGGCCATGAACCTGGTTAAGGGTGGCCACCTGAGTACCCCTGCCCTGTAGCCTGGAAACCTTTCATAGCAAAACCCTTTCCACCAAATAGCAAAAGTGATTGTAGGTAGTTTTGCCAGAGTAATATTCAAAGTGAAGTTATGCATGTAAATTTGCTTTGAAAATTTATATAATTTTGGTGTGGAACAGCCTGCAAATGTATGCAAGCCATTACAAAATAACTCCATTAGCATACAAGATTTAACTATTTGTTTTGCATGTAGTTTTATGCTTGAGAAATTTCACTTAGTCTGTTAATGAGTGACAGTGATGCATAATTATGTAAAGCAGCTTATTAACAATGAACAAATAAAATAATAACATCACCAAAGGAATTTTGCAAAAATTTAAGTACATCTCAGTGGTTAAACCTTTTGAGAAAAGGGTCATAGCAAACTACATGTGCTGTTTTGCTGCCAGACTGATCTGTATAGAAGTCCTGGTGGCAAAATAGCACATGTGAATTTCAGCGCAGTTTAATAATAATAAAATTAGAACTTCTCTTAAAAAAATCAAAATTGATAATTTAAATGTAGACCTCCTATTCACTGACTACTAGGCAAGACATCTTTCATTTTTTCATTCTCTGCACACATAAGAAATGAATATTACAAGTTAATAGACATTACAAAGAACAATGATGTACAATCTATTTTCTGCATAACACCTCCATATTTTTAAATCTCTAATAGGAGCATTTAATTCAGAATGTATATTTTATGTTTGTTAATGTTTTTCTATTTTGTTCATTTCTTTTAACACATTGTCTCTTTCTATTAGATTGCATTCCAGTTTGTCTGAATGTGTTGCTACTTGAATTTCTATGTTAAACCTAATTATCGCTTTTACTAAATGCATGCTACTGTGACTTTTCTCATCTAGAATATGTTCACCCTTGCCATTGTGTGCACATTTTTTTTTCAGACACACTGTCATCCTCATTGGAAAGTATTCCCAGTAAAAATGTACAAAACAATGAGTCAAAGAAATCCAAGAATTCCAGAGATGTTGCCATGGGACCACAAAGATCTACAGCAAAGCCTCCTGTGCCAAAAGCAAGAACGTTTACCTATAAAATAATGGATGGACAGGTAGACGGTGATAGCACTTTTCCTAAATCAACAAAAAGGAGCGAGCTGAACAACGGCATAGGTGCACGCAAGGGCATTTTGAAACGCAGTTCAAGCTCAAGTTCTACTGACTCGGAAATCCTTCGTATTGGTCAGAATTTTGACTCTCAGAACAAGAATCCTTTACCCACATCGCCCATCCTGGAAGGAGTAGTTGAGAACAATTCTGCCGTGGAACAAGCAGAAGAATCATCACAAAATGGACTGGACAAACTAAAACACGTGAGGTTCTCATCAAATGTCAATCAGAAAGGACTCCAGCAGGCTCCCGAATTACGCAAGGGCAAAGAACTAGGGGAATATGACTTGTTAGAATCTGATCTTACTAAAAATGGACTCCATGGATTAAATGGAGTTAAGAAAGAGCCTAGAGTTTCTAAAAATTCATCTGTTTCACAGTCTTCAACTACAGAATCTCAGACAACAGCAAATATGCCTGAAGATGGTCTTGGGTTACCCAAACACACACTGCCCTCATTGTCCCAATCTTCAACTGTAGAATCAGCAGTGAATGTTTCTGATGACGAATCTGGACTTTCAAAGCAGTCCTTAGAGAGAGATCCCAAATCTATTACTGATATACCTCAAGACTGTAAATTTTCAAAGTATTCAGAGTGGGATTCCTCTCCCATGGTTGCTCAACCAGTCATAGATGTTTCACAACAAAAGCAAACTCCTTCAAGCTCTTATAATACCAGAGAGCCACACCTGTCCATTGATGAACTCTTGCATCAAGAAAGAAGCCCTCCAGCAGCAGTAGCTAATCAACCAACAAATTTCAATGCAATCTCTGCAAACGTAAATAAAAATAAAGTGTCAGCTGAGATACTGCCTACAAGAGAACCAGCACACTCATTAAACCCTGAGACACAGACAACAAAATTTTCTGTTGGTAAGAAAACTGGAATATGCATCACAGCTCGGTGGATTAATATTTAATCATCATCTTGCTCATTAATTAGCAAGAAAAAGTTTTTAAATTGGTGAATAACAGCTATTTGATTGAATAGTGATCAATATTTTTTCAATCACCAATCAAATAAAAAAAATCACAAGCTTTATTTTGACTCACAATGGTAAATTATGACGATTTTAAATGATTTTTAAAATCTATTTCTATTTTCCTTTTGCAATGTCTTAAATATATGCTAACATTTTCTTTGCATGTACTAACCAATGCTACCTTTGCAATCAGTTAGCTTGGATATAAAAAGACCTAAGTGTTTATGTAATATGCTTTACTGATTGACTTCTGGTGAGCATAAAACTTCACATGGAGTCAATTCACTACATGCGGTCAGTCCACCAATATTATCACTGGATGTTGTCTAGTGACAAATGGCTATTCATGCTAGCTGTTGAGTAAGAGTTCTGTAATTAAAAATTTTTTGGGGGGGTGGGGTACAGATCACACAAAAATGAGTATATGATTGTACCTGCCCTACTTTGTACCATGGAATACTTAATTGCCTCGATTCCATTAGTATGAACCTCACTATCCATTTATTATGGAATGTTGCTCACATGACATCAGCAATATCTGGAATTTGGCAGAGAAAATGCACTGAACGTGTGTGGGCTGTGTTGAAAGCATGAATAAGACACTGAAATGCCTGTCCAAACTTAAGTTCCTCTCAGGGTTGGCTTATCCATTAGGAGACTAAGCAGTCACCTATGGTGGCAGTTTCTGGGAGACGGCAGATGTAGTCCAAGCAAAATAGGCCGTGACAGCCATATAAACTAAAAGGACCATTAGCCCATACCTTTGCCTGCAGGAAGGTCAGGCAATTCTTAAGTAATTATTTATCTGGTAAATGTTCTGGGATGGTTGATATAGAATAATCAGGCTTTTGAATTTAAGTTTCAAAATATCAAGGAGAGGAGGGGGCACGTGCACTGGCGATGGTCCCTAAAAATGGTATGCGTGCCTTCGAGTCAATATTGACTCCTGGTGACCCAGCAGCCCCTCTGTTTCTTGGCAATGTGACTGGAAGTAGATTGCCAAGCCTTTCTTCCGAGGCAATGGAGGGTTAAGTGACTTGCCCAAGCTCACCTCTGAAACACTTACCGGTATGCACCTTAGTAAACATGCCGTTAGCAAGTGACTATGCCAACAAATTAGCTAATGATAATGAATGATTGTTTATTAAACGGGATCAACAAAACGTTTTTGGAATTAATTAGATTTCTCTGGAATTTGTGTTATTTTTAGCTATAAAAAAGAAAATCAGTAACCATAGCCCCCAACCCTCCCAGAACCATGAACACTTTCAAAGTTTTATAAAAACAGCACTTGGCATAACACAGATTTAAAACAAACCAATGTCGTGGATTGTTCACGTTTTTATGGGCTCTATACAGATGACAACTGGGCTCTAGGAAACGATTCACCTTCACAGAATCCATCATCTGAAAACTCAGGCACCCTAACTGTCTGCTCATATGAACCATTTAATTTCAAGGCAATACCGGCTTGGGTGGGGGGAGGAATTTTCAAAATATAACTCTAAAATAGAGAAAATCTATTTATTCATATGTTAACTAAATTGTCTGAGAGGTTTTAGGAAAAAATCTGGCAATATTATATTGACCCCATCTATATTGATTAAATGGATCCTTGATAATATGTGATACAAACGGAAATGTCATGTTTTCTTGGGCTTCCACAACTAGTAGTAGTTTAGCAGGTAATGCTGCGTCTTAGTAAGTGGGACCGATATTTCAGAGATCGTGTTGTGGCTTTGTTCAGGGTGGAGCGGTTGTTTATTCTTATATATAGTGGTTCTCTAACTACATTGGTAGGATTGAGGCAGGAAATTTGGAATTTTGGTGGGAAGGTTCATTTTAGAAAAGGTGGGAGATTTGAAATTTTGTGGGAAAATTTACTGGAGCAAAGGTGGAAATTTTTCTCTTTTCTCCAACAAACCTTCCTGCCAAAATTCAGATTTCCTGCTTCAATCCCACCAATCTAGTTTGAGAACCACTATATATAAGGACAGACCTCCACTGCACAACCATGTCACTCTGAAGAAAGTCGCAGCATGATGGCTGAATGCGGCATGATCCGGAAAACTGCAAAGAATAGAAATGTCATGACATCACCATGGTTCTTGAAAATAATCATGGGAGCTGTTTTTTAAAATGCGTTGGCTTTAACATGAAGTTAGCACGTGCTGGCAAACTTAACAGCCACAGTTAATGTAATGGGGATTGAGGCATAGAGTGGGCAGGGAATGCACTGTACAGTTAATGTGAAGGTAGATAATGAGGTGCAGTTAGCATCACCTGAAAAAGTAATGCAGTTAGCAGTATCTAATCTGCAATGCAGTTAATGCATGACAGTGTTATTTCTTGTGTTCTAACTGAATGGGAAACTGTTGAGGATGTCCCTAACAATTAATGGAGAGATTTTGTAGTTACCACACATTAACTTTGGCAATTAACATTGCAGTAATGCAAAATTTTACCTCGCTTTAGCAAAGAGGTCCTAAAGGTTTTAGCATTTTGATTCTTCTATTTGAAAAAGAGAGCTCATATGGTAGCACTTAGGTAGTTGCATTTTTCATCTTTAATAAAGATTCCGTTGATTTATTCTTTCCTAAATTTATACTGCAAATCATCCTTTGATACGAGAATTATTGATTTTAATGAAATTTAAAAGGATGAGCAAATCATTTTTCCAATATCGCCTACATATCTGTGTTTATCCAATCAAGATTTAAGAAGACAACTATTTATTATGAACCTTTCTTCTTATCTCTCTTATGGAAAGATAACTGTGTTCTTTGTCTTACAGATGAGCAGCCCATTTATGCAGAGATTAAAAAATCACCTCGGGTATCAAAACCCAACTCTGCAGACCTCCAACAAGGTAAGCCAGCTCTTGTAGAGGATCACAGACAGGATGACTTCCCGAAATCCAATAAGTCTGGATATGAAGATAATGCTAATTCTCCCAGAAAGACTGAAGCAGAAGACAAACACATACAATCAAAAACTCTTGACCAAAAATTTGACACAATGAATGCAGATCATAAAGAACCACCTTTGTTTGGAAAAATTGAAGGTAAAGTATATTTTGAAACGACAAATGTATTACATGAAGCAAATGACAGCAGAAAAGCAGATCTAAAGTCTACAAAAGATAGTAAAGGCAAAGGAGAAAAAACAAGTGTTGACTCTTCTGAAGGGTTTATTGTAGAACCAAAGCTAGAAGGTACTATCAAAGGAACAAATAATAATAGAACACCAGCAGACACAATTGGAATTGATTATAAAGAAACAGTGGGAAAGGAACCTGGTTTTCAGGATGGCATGCAAATAGAGATACTGACGTGGCAGCAGCCATATATCCTGGAGCAAAATGAGTTTAAACAGCCATATAGGACCCTTGAGTCCGATCAGGATAAAAGACGCAAAAGAGAGAGATATTCATCCTTGGAAGGTGAGGAAACTACTTCTGCTACAAACAGCAATCCCACTTCTGAAGAACAGTCAATCTTTGTTATACAGAAACCCAGTAATGAATGTAGTGAAGAAAATCTTATTGGCACTAATTCAGAACACTTTGCTTATGAACCCATGAATACAAATGAATATAACCTGGTTTCCTTCAGAAAAATTGAATTACAAGATGATGATCAACGTTCTTCAAGTATTAGCTATTCAGAAGATTTCCCAAATGAATCCAAAGATGACAATGAATATACTCTGGTGTCTTTCAAAAAAGTAGATTTAGAAGATGACGACCAGTCTTCTCGTACTACATATTTGAAGTCGGCATGGAAGAAAGAAAAGGATAGGCCAGAAATGATGGCAGATAAACCAGAAACAGATTCTGCTGTTTATAAGTCCGGGAAGACCATAACGTTTCCAGGTATTAAGAATGAAGTCCTTATAGGATCACCAAAAACTGAAGATTTGCAACTTACAAAGGCTGCTAATGTGACAAAAGTCAACAAAAAGTATAAAAAAAGAGTCAATTATGATTCTTCTTTGAAAAGGGACAAAACTACTTCACTACAGAAAGCTAACTTTAAAATTTCAACCTTAAGGGAAAAAGTAAGTGAAGCTTCTACAGATCAGGCATCTAATCCCCTACTGTTTCAGAATTTGAGAAGTTTTTGGAATTCAAGCAAGATATCCCTGGATAAGACCGATCTGAAACCACAGACTGCTAGGAGTCCAATTATGTTTCTAAGTACAAATGAATCTCTACCTGTTGATGTTCAAGGAGATAAAGAGTTTATTGAAGCAAAAAATACAACAGCTGGAAAAAAACAAACAGAATTGGAGGCTGAAGGAGAAAACAATATCGAACAGACGCTTCCTAGAGAAGAAGTGAATCAAAGTTCTACAAAAACAATGCAGCTCAACCAGATTGTTCTGACTGATTCAGAGAAAAAAACAAAATTGGCAGCTGATGAGACTGAAGAGGCTATAGAAAAAGCTGTCTCACTACCAGAGTTTAACCCTAATACGTTTAATATTGGCCTAGAAAAACTCAGGAAAGAAGCATCAGAACTTCCATTGCCTCCTTATCGTGATGCATTAGCAGATATGTGTTTTGAGAGCTATTCTCAACCAAATAAGGGACAATATTTTAAGAATATTATCTGTCCCAGCCCTAATAATTCCTTTCATTACCAAAAGGAAAATGAAACACTTCCCCAGGAAGTTAAAGAAACTGTAGACAAAAGTATTGCACCATCAAAAAGTAAAATCATTGATTTCACCATTGGCTTAGAGAAGCTATCTAAAGAAGTTTCAGAAAATCCTTTGACACTGTGTGTGACGTTAGCTGGTGAGGATACGATACAAAATAATGTTTACAGATCAGAGCAGCAAAACTCTGACAAGTTGATGCAATATAGCTGTACAACTTCAGCTAATACGCTAATAAATGTGAAAAGCCCTGGGAGAGGATTTGTGGAGACTATAGTAAAACCAGTGTCTCCTTCAAAATTAGATATAAGTGCATTTAGTAGGGGAAAAGAAAACCACTCTTCCCTTATGTCATACCAGAGCACTCAAGGAAACCAAGTTAATGATGACACAATTTCACATGAAAAAGAGAGAGAACATCCTCAAGAAATAACAGAAAAGATAGATAAAACTTTCTATCCCCTCGAAACGCACCTAACTAATTTTAACATTAATTTGGCAAAACTGCAGAGGGAAGCATCGGAAAGGTCATTGCATTTTGATCAAGGTATTGAATTACCTTCTGAGCAGCATTCTCAACCAGATCAGGGACAATATTTTAAGAATGAGAACCAGAATAGCTTTAATGGTTTGCTTGACTACCAAAAAAATAATCAGTTACTTAATCAAGAAGTGAATGAATCTGTTGAAAAAACTGTTGCCCCGTCAAAAAGTAACATCAAGGAATTAAGTATTGGTTTACAGAAACTACATAATGAAGCTTATGAATCATTCTGTCCACTGAATCTGGCAGCCGTTGATGAGGGCGAAAGTCAAGAAGATATTTCTAGATCAGAATGGAAAAGCTCCTTTGAAAAAGATCTGCATACTGCTCCCTCCGATGCTCTGATAAATGAGGAAAGTCCTAGAAATGAGATTACAGAGACCATTGTAAAAACAATGGCTCCTCCAAAAGGTGCACTCAGTGCCATTAATAGTGGCATAGAGAAGCTAATTAAGGCATCAGCCAACTCTTCGTCGTCTTCACGTCAGCACACTGCACTAAAACAAACCTCTTGTCAAAGAGTTTCAAAACAGGGCATGACCTCTAATGAGTTGATTCAACTTAAAGACATTGAAAAAAGGAAACAACATCCCCAAGAAATAAGAGAGATGATAGAAACGACAGTTTCTCCACCAAAACAAGCAATAAATCATTTTAATATTAGTTTAACAAAACTGCAAAGTGAAGCATCAGAGCATTCATCTCCTCTTCATCAGGATGAGTTAACAGAATTATCTTCTGGAAAATATTCTGAGCAGGAGCAGTATCTTGAATATGAAATCTACCACAGTCCTTATGACTTTCATGGGTATCAAAAGGCGAAGGAAAAACTTCAAGAAGTTAAAGAATCTTTTGAAAAATCAGTTGTGCCACCAAAAAGCAACATTAATGAATTTAAGAATAGTTTAGAGAAGTTACATAATGAAGCTTCAGAAACACCTTCTCCACATCTTCTGAGACCTGTTGCTGAGGGCGACATTCATAAAAATGTTATCTCAACAGAACAGCAAAGCTCCTTTGACAACGTTTTTCAGCCCGGTATTTCTGCTCCAGATGATTTTGTAATGAATGTGGAAGCCCCTAGGAAAGAGATTATAGAGACTGTAGAAAAAACCATGGTTCCTCTAAAAGCTGAGCAGAGTTCGTTTAGCACTGCCTTAGAGAAGTTACTCAAGGACACAGATGAGCGTTCATCTATCTCACATCAGAACAAAACAGGAAGCCAATTCTCCTGTGACATAGCTTCACAACCAGAACAGAGAGGAAGCTCTCAAAATCTTCTCCAGTTTAAGGATTTCAAAAAAGGGGAAGAACATCCTCAGGAAATAAGCGAGAGAGCAGAGAAAACTGTTCTACCAAAATCTAGCCTAAACGAATTTAATATTAGCTTAGCAAAACTGCAAAGGGAAGCATCAGAGCATTCATCTCCTCTTCATCAGGATGAGTTAACGGAATTATCTTCTGGAAAATATTCTGAGCAGGAGCAGTATTTTGAATATGAAGTTCACCACGGTCCTTATGATTCTCATGGATATCAAAAGGAGAAGGAAACACTTCAAGAAGTTAAGGAATCTTTTGAAAAATCAGTTGTGCCATCGAAAACCAACAATAATGAATTTAAGATTAGCTTAGAGAAGTTACACAAAGCAACTTCAGAAGCACCTTCTCCACATCTTCTGAGACCTGTTGCTGAGGGCAACATTCATAAAAATGTTATCTCAACAGAACAGCAAAGCTACTTTGAAAAGGTTTTTCAGTCCGGTAATACTGCTCCAGATGATTCTATGATGAATATGGAAGCTCCTAGGAAAGAGATTATAGAGACTGTACAAAAAAACATGGTTCCACTAAAATCTCAGCAGAGTGCATTTAGCACTGCCTTAGAGAAGTTACTCAAGGACACAGATGAGCGTTCAACCATCTCACATCAGAACAAGACAGAAAACCAATTCTCCTGTGACATAGCTTCACAACCAGAACAGAGAGGAACCTCTCAAAATCTTCTCCAGATTAAGCATTTCAAAAAAGGGGAAGAACATCCTAAGGAAATAAGCGAGAGAGCAGAGAAAACTGTTCTATCAAAAACTAGCCTAAACGAATTTAATATTAACTTAGCAAAACTGCAAAGGGAAGCATCAGAGCATTCATCTCCTCTTCATCAGGAAGAGGTCACAGAATTATCTTCTGGAAAATATTCTAAGCTGGAGCAGGAGCAGTATTTTGAATATGAAGTTCACTACGGTCCTTATGACTCTCATGGATATCAAAAGGCGAAGGAAAAACTTCAAGAAGTTAAAGAATCTTTTGAAAAATCAGTTGTGCCACCAAAAAGCAACATTAATGAATTTAAGATTAGTTTAGAGAAGTTACATAATGAAGCTTCAGAAGCACCACCTCCACATCTTCTGAGACCTGTTGCTGAGGGCGACATTCATAAAAATATTATCTCAACAGAACAGCAAAGCTCCTTTGACAACGTTTTTCAGCCCGGTAATTCTGCTCCACATGATTTTGTTATGAATGTGGAAGCCCCTAGGAAAGAGATTATAGAGACTGTAGAAAAAACCATGGTTCCTCTAAAAGCTGAGCAGAGTTCGTTTAGCACTGCCTTAGAGAAGATACTCAAGGACACAGATGAGCGTTCATCTATCTCACATCAGAACAAAACAGGAAGCCAATTCTCCTGTGACATAGCTTCACAACCAGAACAGAGAGGAAGCTCTCAAAATCTTCTCCAGTTTAAGGATTTCAAAAAAGGGGAAGAACATCCTCAGGAAATAAGCGAGAGAGCAGAGAAAACTGTTCTACCAAAATCTAGCCTAAACGAATTTAATATTAGCTTAGCAAAACTGCAAAGGGAAGCATCAGAGCATTCATCTCCTCTTCATCAGGATGAGTTAACGGAATTATCTTCTAGAAAATATTCTAAACTGGAGCAGGAGCAGTATTTCAAATATGAAGTTCACCACAGTCCTTATGATTTACATGGGTATCAAAAGGAGAAGGAAAAACTTCAAGAAGTTAAAGAATCTTTTGAAAAATCAGGTGTGTCACCAAAACCCAACATTAATAAATTTAAGATTGGCTTAGAGAAGCTACACAAAGAAGCTTCAGAAGCACCTTTTCCACATTTTGTGAGAAACATTGCTGAGGTTGACATTCACAAAAATGTTACCTCAACAGAACAGCAAAGCTACTTTGAAAAAGTTTTTCAGTCCAGTAATACTGCTCCAGATGTTTCTGTGATGAATATGGAAGCCCCTAGTAAAGAGGTCATAGAGACTGTAGAAAAAAATGTGGCTCCTCTAAAAGCTAAGCAGGGTGCATTTAGCACTGCCATAGAGAAGTTACTCAAGGACACAGATGAGCGTTCATCCGTCTCGCATCAGAAGACGACAGGAAAGCAGTTCTCCTGCGACATAGCTTCACAACCAGAACAGAGAGGAACCTCTCAAAATCTTGTACAGTTTAATCATTTCAAAAAAGGGAAAGAACATCCTCGGGAAATAAGCGAGAGAGTAGGGAAAATTGTTCTACCAAAATCTAGCCTAAACGAATTTAATATTAGCTTAGCAAAACTGCAAAGGGAAACATCAGAGCATTCATCTCCTCTTCATCAGGATGAGTTAACTGAATTATCTTCTGGAAAATATTCTGAGCAGGAGCAGTATTTTGAATATGAAGTTCACCACGGTCCTTATGATTCTCATGGATATCAAAAGGCGAAGGAAAAACTTCAAGAAGTTAAGGAATCTTTTGAAAAATCAGTTGTGTCATCAAAAACCAACAATAATGAATTTAAGATTAGCTTAGAGAAGTTACACAAAGAAGCTTCAGAAGCACTTTCTCCACATCTTCTGAGACCTGTTGCTGAGCATGACATTCATAAAAATGTTACCTCAACAGAACAGCAAAGTTCCTTCAACAACGTTTTTAAGTCCAGTAATACTGTTCCAAAAGATTTTGTAATGAATATGGAAGCCCCTGGGAAAGAGATTATAGAGACTGTAGAAAAAACCATGGTTCCTCTAAAAGCTGAGCAGAGTACTTTTAGCACTGCCATAGAGAAGTTACTCAAGGACACAGATGAGCGTTCATCAGCCTCACGTCAGAACAAAGCAGGCAACCAATTCTCCTGCGACATAGCTTCACAACCAGAACAGAGAGGAACATCTCAAAATCTAGAACAGTTTAGTCATTTCAAAAAAGGGGAAGAACATCCTCAGGAAATAAGTGAGAGAGCAGAGAAAACTGTTCTACCAAAATCTAGCCTTAACGAATTTAATAGTAAGTTAGCAAAACTGCAAAGGGAAGTATCAGAGTGTTCATCTCCCCTTCAACAGGGTGTATTAGAACTGTCTTCTGAGAAATATTTTTCACCAGGTCTGCAACAATATTTTGAGAAGATGATCCAGCATAGTCCTAATGACGCTATTGAGTATCAAAAGGAAGCACCACTTCAAGAGGTCAAAGAATTTATTGAAAAACTAGTTGCTCCATCGAAACCCAATGTCACTGAATTTAAAAGGATCCTAGAGAAGCTATGTGAGGAAGCAGTTGAGGCGCAATCTCTATTGCCTCAGACAACTCTCAGTAAGAGCAGGATTCAAGAAAATGTTTCTGGGCAAGAGCTAGAAAGTTCCTATGACAAGAGGATGCAGTTTAGCCATAGTATTGTTCCTGACGCTCCAAGGTCGACTGAATACCCAACAGAAGAAGTAATGGAAAACATACACAGAGCTATTGTGCCACAAAATCATGAGCTACAGGTTTTCAACACTAACATAAGGAAACTGCAAAGGGAAGGTTCCGGAATGTCATTGAAATTGCATAAGACATCTGTTAATGAGGAAGATATGTATGCCAACTTTCGTGAATATGATGATCTAAGCTCTTCTAAGGAAATGCATCTCATTCGGTCTCCTCCCACTGCTTCTAAAGAAACAAACATGCCTCATAGTAAAGACTCAGAGGCATCAAAATCAACAGTCGAACCAGAACAGAGGAGAATTTTGATAGAAAAGATACATCTTAGTCAAAGTGCTTCTTTGGGTTACCAGCAAAAGAAATCTCTTCCCCAGGAAGTAAAAGAGACAGTAGAAAAAGCATTTGCACCACCAAATGCAGACATGAATGCTTTTAATGCTAGTTTAGAAAACCTGTATCAAGAATCTTTAGAGAATGCATCTTCGATGCAGAGAACCAATAAAGATGTTTCTTCTCATTGTGCATCTGAAAGCTCATTGCCTACTAATTTTACTTCAAGTTCCTACTATTTACACTTGAAAATGCCAGTTTGGAAAGAGAACGTGAAACGAGAAGATGAAAACAAAGGTGGGAAAGCCTTCATTGGTAGCAATTCTGTGACAAATGAAAAAGCCATTTCCAGGGTCCATGAACGACATGTGGCAATCCTAAACCAATCAATCAATGCAGAATTGGTGGCAAGGTTACAAAATGAAGTTGAAAGTAAGGAGTTTAAAGAAAAAGAAAAAAAAGAAAATGATGAGTATCAAGATTCTGGTTCAAATGTTTATAGACAAGCTTTGGAAGTGAATACATCTGGCTGTATGACACAGAAGATTCAGCTTGAAAACATAGGCAATTCCATTGGAAGTAGAGCTGAACTGTATTTGCCATCTCCCCATGAAGATGAAAGCTTGTCGAAAAGTTATGACTTCTATTCTTCAGATGGAAGTTTCCGAAGAACTTCATTCTGTGAGCATTTTGAGTTTTTACATTTTATTAAAAAACTTTCAATCAACAATATTTTAATTTAAAAAAAAGCATGCTTAAATTTCTGAAATTAAGTTGAAAAAAATGATTGCTTGTTATTCTTGTAGTGAAGAGTGTCTGTATCAAGTAGATAAATTTTGCCAGTCATGAAATCCATTTCCTTGCTCATTTTTATGAGGATTCCATTTTATCCTGTTTCAATTGCTTCTGCTGAATAGCTGGTATTTGCAGGTCAGAACTGTGATAGAAAGGGTGGGTGAGTATCCTGCGACAGGATGAATGATTATGCTGCTCTTTGAATCAGAGACCTTTAAGTTGGGTGGAGAGTGAGACAGGAACTAGACTTGACCACTTTGTTTGTCTATTTCAGTGTAAGTAACAAAATGAATAAAAGTGAGCATCCCCAACTAGAGAGATGAAACACAAATGGGCACCTCCGAGTACCCAGTTCCCACCATTATCTTGAGACACATGATCAACTATCAGATTTTGAGGAAAGAACCCAGAATTCTCATTAAATGATACTGGAGCATTATCTACGTTTTTGCTGAGAAAATGCCTTTTAAAGAAAATGCAGTTTAGTTGTAAAGTCATAATAATGGCAGGAATAATTTCTTTATCGGGCATTCATTGTACAACATTGTCCTTCACTTGTCTTCACTTGCCAGTACAGTACTAATCTGATTAAATGATAAAGCTCAAAGAAAAAACTATTTGAGACTATACTAGAAAAATGAATTAGATAAGTTATATTTGGTATGTCTCAATGCAGGGCCAGCCCCAGAGTTGGTTCAAGGTGTTGGCACCCTAGGCAAACCTTAAGCCTTGTGCCCTCCCTGCTGCCCAGATGTCAGAATCTATTGTTTAGTTTTTAATGCCTTGCTCTATGCTGCTTGCTCCCCCCCCCCCCCTAATCTGCTGCCCTAGGTGTTCACCTAGCTTGCCTAATGGGTAAGCTCTTGATGCACAGTTCTCCAAAATAGCTAGGCTTTATGATGGTGATATATGTCTCTTTAAATAAGAGGGACCATATAATGATACTTTAATAACTGCAATTTTTATTTCTACTGAAGATTAATTTTGACAATAAGTAGCTAAAATTTGTATTTCAGAAGTCAACTTCATAGTTTATAGCGGAAACATTTAATTGATGTTTCTTTGGTAGGAAACTGCAATTTAAGAACATAATAAATAATTGACGGGAACATAGATTTTTTTAGGTGTGTCACATTTCTACATTCAAGCAACAGGAAAGAAGAAATTGTAGCTGATTCATTACTCATGTTATATTTTGCTTCTTATGGAAAAGGAACTGTGCTTTATGTTACAGATCAGCAGCCCATATATGCATCGATTAAAAAATCCCCTCAGGTGCCAAAATCCTCCTCAACAGACCTTCAGAAAGGTAAGCCAATTCTTACAGGGGATTACAGTCATGATGCCACCTCAAAACCTGATAAATATGCTATCGAGTTCATGAAGGCAACTGATGAGTCCATATCAAAAGTATTAGATTGGTTTAACAGAAGCTCAGAGACTGGTGATGGCACAATGCTCCAGCCCAGTAAAACTACAGAGGAAACATACTCACCCCTAAAGACAGAAACAAATAACACCTCTACAGAAAATACCAGAGCAGCTGCTGGTGATGTAAGATTCCAGTCTTCTAAACAAGAAAGAGTCAAATCTAATGGGACTGAGAAGGATAATCAGTTGCATTTTTCTGAAAACAAACATTGGAAAGGGGATTTGCTATTATTTGGAAACAGTAAAAATGGTGCTGGTAAGTCCAGAAATACAGATAGTGTTAATCTCTTCACAGAAACAGAAGACGAGAACCTACAGCCCCCATACCTTGATCAAAAATGGGAGAACCAACATACAGTGCAAGGTGGTGGAGATGAAACATATTATGACACTACAAATTATTCAGATAGCAAACTGCAAGAACAAACTAATTTAAACATACAAGCAGATTTAAATTCTCTCAAAAGTAAAAGTAAAAGAGGAACAATGAATGTTCACACATCTAAGGAGTTCCTTGAAGAACCAAAACTAGAAAGTACTGCAAAAATAATAAATGGTAAGATGTCAGAAGACAAAACTGGATTAGATGTTAGAACTGGTCCTAAAGAAACTGTGGATAAACAACCTGAATTTCTAGATCGAGAAAATATGCAAACTGTGAGACCACTCATCTTGGAGCAAAGTGAATGTATGCAACCACTTAAGACTCTGGAGCCATTTCAGCAGAAAAGGAGAGTAAGTGACATGAAATCATTCTGGGAAGGGGACAAAGCTGCTGTTTCTGTTAGTAGAGATTCCAACAATAAGCCTAATCAAGAAAGTAGTCGAGATGATATTGTTAACACTAATGCAGAATATTCCCCAACTGACCCCAAAGATCCAAATAAGTATAACCTGGTTGACATCAAAAACATTGAATGCCTAGATGAGGAACAGCTACCTCCTAGTGTTACTTCTCTAAAATCCTTCTGGGAGAAAGAAAAGAAGGAACCAAAAACAATCCAAAATAAACCAAGACTAGATGATACTACTGATAAACCAGGGAAGACCATGGATTTTACAAAAAGAAACTCTGAAGAATTTACAGGCTCACCTACAACTGAAGATTCTCAGCTTAAAAGAGCACATAATGTTACAGAGATGAGCAAACATTTTGAAAATAGAAATGAATCACCTACTCCCTTGAAAATTGACAAAACACATGCAAATTTTAATATTGTATCTTTAAAAGAGAGACTAAACGATGATTCTAAAGATCAAGTATCTAACCCTTCTCAGTTTCAGAGTTTGAGGAGCTTCTGGAATGTAGGAAATAAATCTCTGGATAAAACTGACCTCAAACCATCAGTTCCTCATAGACCTACAACTTCTAAAAGTATAAATACTTCTATACCTTCTGATATCCAAACCAACAAAGATTTAATGGAGGCCAAAGAGAAGATGCCAGAGAATGTCCAGGCAAAAGTGGAAGCTCAAGACCAAAACCAAATGTTAAACATTCAAAAAAGCCACCCTCGAGAAGAAAAATATCAGAGGTCTTCTCGAAACACAGAGCAGCTTGACCCCATTGCTCTTGTTGAATCCAAGAAAAGAGAAGACTTATCAAAAGAAACTCAAGATACTCTGTACCAGCCAATTAGTGGCAAAGGAAAGAGCAAGGAAAAAGATTCTAGGCAACAATGGCACACCTCCGAGAACAAGATGCATCAAAATCAAATTCCTCCCACTGATATCCACAAAGAGTTGGAGCTTCTGAGAAAGGAAGTTGCAGAAACTGTAAAAAAGGCAACTGCCTCATCAAAAGATGATAATTTGTTTAATGTGGCATTGGAGAAACTGAAAAGAGAAGCAGCTGAAAGTTCTTCTGATTCAAACCAGAATATATTGTCAGAAGAGCCTTCTCAAACAAACCAAAGAAGATTTTTTGAAAAAGTATTGGAACGTAGTCACAATGATTCTGCTGACTTTCAAAAAGAGAGAGAAGTTTGCCCTTCAGAAGTAAGAAAGACTGTTTTAAAGGCAAATGTACCTTTGAAAACTGACCTCACTAAATTTAATAGTAGCTTAGAAAAGCTGCCTAACGAAGCCCCTAAAACACTCCCTCCATTGTATGTGGCAGCTGTTGGTGACGACAAAATTCAAGAAAATGTTTCTGGATCAAAGCAGGAATGTTCCTTTAAAAAGGAAATGCAGTCTAGCCATACTTGTTCAACTGATCCCATGCAAAAAGTGGCCAAAGGTTCTACAAAGCAGATTTTAGAGAAGGTGGAAAAAACAATGGCCGCACCAAAAACAGAGCACAGTGCAGTTAGTATTGGCATAGATAACGCTCCTAGAGAAATATCCAAGCCTTCGCCTCCTCCACATCAGAACATTGCAAGAAACCAAATCTCCTGTGATGCACCATCACAACCACAAGAGAGAGGAGCCTCCGAAAAGATTATTCAACTTAAAGACTACCAAAAAGAGAGAGACTATTCTGAGGAAATAAAAGAGATAATAGAGAAAACAACCTCTTCACAAAAAATAGATCTCAGTAGTTTTGATATTAATTTAGCAAAACTGCAGAGGGAAGCAGCAGAATTGTCTTCTGAGAAGTACTCGCCACCATATCAGGGACAATATTCTGAGAAAGCAATGCCCTTCGATTCTGATTATTCCATAAATTGTCAAAAGGAAAATGGAGCATTTCCTCAAGAAGTCAAAGAATCTATTGAAAAAACTGTTGCTCCGTCAAAAACCAGCATTGACGAATTTACCGTTAGCTTAGAGAAGCTCTACAAAGAAGTGGCTAGAGCACCTTCTCTGCATCTGACCACTACAGAGGATCACAACGTTCAGAAAAATGTTTCTGGAGGAAAACGGGACAGCTCAGATGATGAGATGATGCATGCTAGCCAGAGAATGGCCACCGACATCCCAAAAAAGATAGAATACCCAACAGAAGTAAATGAAACAATGACAAAAACTGCTGCACCAGAAAAAGCTGAAAGAAGTATTTTTAACACTGGCTTAGAGAATTTGCATAAAGAAACTTTAGAGATGTCACCTAAATTAGTCAATACATCTGCTAATAGAGAAGATATGTTTGTAAACATGCCTGGCTATGGTGAGCAAAAATGCAATAAAAATGAGATGCCTTTCAGGCGATCTGTTCCCAGCACCTTTCAAGAAACACGTTCAAATGAAAACTCCAGAAAAATGTCCCCTCCAGAAGAAACCAGCATTACTGTAAAAAGGATGGAGTTTGATCAGCAGGATTCTCCGAGTTACCAGGAAAAAGAATATCTTCCGCAGGAGGTAAAGGAGAGAATAGAAAACAATATTACATCACGCAATGCAGAAATCAGTGCATTTAAAGCCAATTTAGAGAAACTGCAACAAGAAGCTGTGGAGGCCGAATCTCAATCTTATCTGAGAAATGATGGTGCCTTTCTTCCTGATCACAATTCTGAATCACAACAGACAGCACACAACACTATGCCTACTAACCTGAATTCTACAAGTCAAGCCCATTTACAAATGATGGTTCCAGTCATGAAAGAGAATATGAAACAAAATAATGAAAAACATGAGGAGCATTTTGCTCTAGGTGCTTTTGTGGCAAATGATATCACGGTTCCCAAGGTCCCTGAAAGAAATGTGGCAACCCTAAACACATCAATCAATTCAAATGTGGAGTCGGATGGAACTTCTCTAGCACCCGGAGCGAAAAATGAAGTAATGAGTAAAGCTATTAAGGAAGAGAAAAGAATTGAACGTGATAATGTAGATGATTCCACTCATGGTGATGAACAAGTTACTGGCTCAGATGTCTGTAAGCATATAACTGAAGCAAATGTATCATCCAGCTATGTAACCAAAAGTACTCCACTTAAAGATGTGGCCAGTTCCAATAGAAGAAGCACAGTTGAACTATACTTGACATCGCCTTATCAAGAAGATGAAGACTTAGCCCACTATGATGACTCAAGTCTTTCAGATGGAAATGCAGATTCTTATGCATCTACCTGGTGTACATCATCCCGTGAGCATTCTGAATTTTCTTTCCTTTATTAACATACATTTTGCAATTAGCTTTTATTTTTCTGAAGTGTGTAGAGTTAAATCTGTAAAATATTACTGAACAAATGATAATTTGGGAATATACAGGTACCATTCTTAAATACTTTCAGTGTAAAAAGTTTGCTCTGAGTAGAATATATGATTTTTGCCATTCATGAAATCCATTTTCCACCATACTAAATAATAGGAGGTCTTTCATTATGCCCACTTTTTGCCCATTCTTTAGCTATAGCTGCTAATGCAGTGCTAGTTTTCTAATGAGGAGAGGGGAGAAGGATTTAAATGTGCCACACAGCTATGACAGTCATTTGTGTACATATGGAGGGTAATTTTATAAGGCCTAGTAAACATATGCTTTTTTACATGCATATTTCATGCCTGTTTTATAAAGTGAGATATGCCTTTACTTGTTAAAATAGGGACATAAGTGGTCAAATACACGCTAATTTAAGCCGTGGACACTTATGACAGCCTAATGAATGGGGTAAATGCCCATCCTAGAGATTTCAAGAAAGCATGTAAATTATAGTATTTTATAATTTGTTTGTAACTTTGCGCCCTGTTCATGCTACATCCAAACTCCACCCCTAAACATGCCCACAGTGAAAGTTTGTGCGCATGGCCCGACACATCTACTTTCAGAAGAGTGGCCATGTCAACTATTCACGTAAATGCCCATTTATGTGGGTATATGACTAGAATACCTAGATAATCTAGGCATGGCTTATAAACTTACCCCTAAGAGGGTAATGTTACAACAGGGTGCCTAGATAAGGAAAGTACATAGGTGTAAAGAACATTGTGCCTATTTAGAATGTAGGACATGTGCATATTTGCCTTTGACATATGCCATCAGAAATGTCAGCACAAAGTTACACCTGCTCCGAAGCATGCCCTTAGTTGGTTTAAATTTGCTCATCTCTGCTGCTGTGCCATACGTTGTACACAACGGTCAATTATCAGATGTCTGTCATGGGGCAAAGTCCATGGGTCCTTTTTACCCATAGATTTAACTCTAAGTTCCGAAGGGAAAGTATCTATCTGTGTGCCTTCTCTTTGAGACTTGCTGTTAGCAAGAGTACCTGTGGATTTCCGAACCTGCTTTTCTGAGTGGGTAGATCTAGTAAGGAACATCATACATGTAGACTTAAAACTACAATCTGTGCACATTGTTTTCTGATCCTATCCAAAACGCCACCAGGAAGGAAGCCTTTAATGGTATCTAAAGGCGCACACATCCTGGAATCTGTGCATACTTAGATATAGTGAGGGAGGGCCATTTTGCTATGACAGTTTCTGTGGATAAACTGCTAACCTGCTAAGAGGTTCTTTGTACTGTAACCATGATTTACTAAGCCCTGCCCTGGTAATGCATGTGTGAGCAGCATTACTGGTGAGATGCTGCGTGCTGGCTTCAGGTGGAGACGTAGCCGTTTCCCCTGCAGTTCCCATGCTTCACTGTGGTAAACTGGCTGCAGGAGCAACTAATGCCAGCCATTGCGGTGGTGGTAATTGCACCCATGGCACTTGAACCGAGTTTAAGGTAGCGTGGGTTACAAATCTCTGCGCTAAATGCACCGCTGTAGGAACGCCTGTAAAGCATGCTACAAGGGTGGTGTAAGGTTTTTACATGTTTACTGATATTCAAAGGGATTAGCACGGTTAGCAGGCCTGCTGAGGGTATAAAGCCCCTTATCCGGGATATTCAGCGGCACTAACATGGTTAGTATCGCTGACTATCCCCAGGTGCTATCACTGCAAGCCCCAGTGCTAACTGGCTGGCATTAGGGCGCTCCACGGGAGGCAGCCAGGCATCACCAGGCAGCGGAAATATTGAGCTGCTGCCCGCTTATGGTCAAGCGTCAAAAGTCAGGCAAAGTAAAGGCTGGCTTAACTTTCGCCACAGAAGCTAACTGGGCAGCGGGTGAATCTCGCTGCCACTCGGTTAGCTTCCCGTCGATCCAGAGATTCAATGCCAGAACCCAGATGTGGTCCTGGTATTCAGGGCTGTACCGAGGGAAGATCACGCCCTGTGCGACTTGCACATCGGGCGCCCCCCCCCCCCCCCGCAGTGGGAGAGAAAAGGCGTGCCCGATGTGCAAATCGCTGGCATGCTAAGCAGCTCTTTCCCGCCCTGAAAAAGCAGGAGAGGGAAAGATCTACTTAGCATGCCGGTGGAAGACTTAAGGGGTGCATTTTAGCTGACCTGCCATTGCCTGCCGCCTCTGAGAGAAGAAAAAGTGGTGGCGGCAGGCAATGGTAGACAGCTAAAATGCGTCCCTTAAGCCTTTGCGCCCGGTGCGGCCGCACCGCTCGCACAGGGCTAGGTACGGGCCTGCTGGTATTGAATATCTGGGTCTAAAGTTCAGTGACAGTGACTAACCACTTTGCCCCTGAATATCAGATCCTAAGTTTATAACAAAACTATTTCCAAATAGCAATGATATGGATGAATATTTGGCCATAAGAAGCCCGCGACTCTCTTGAGACTAGAGATGATGATGAGTTAAATTTCTGCGGCAGACATTTTTTTTTAATTTAATTTTTAGATCAGATCCATTTACTAAAACATGGTTCCTTATCGTTCCTCCAGCTTAGTCCTCGACGTATGGGTAGTGCACCTCCTCCTGCAGCATGAAGACTGGACCAATCAGATTTCAACTCCTCTGGAACCATCACACCAGGGAACTCTAACTCCAGTGTGTCCAGTCTTCATGCAGCAGGAGGATGTTAGTGAGCCTAGCTGGGCTCACTAGTTCAGTAGTTAATTGCTTTTTTTCCCTAGCTAACCTTTTGGGTCTTTATTTTTGGTCCTATTAGGGCTTATTTTCATTTTATTAGTGTAAGGATCCTGTCCCTTTAAAAAATTTGCTCTTCTTGTCACGGCACTCCGTGGGGGGGGGCCTGAGGAAGGTCCCTCTCCTGCCCAGTCTTTGCCGCTCTTGTTTTATTAGTCTGTCTCCCTTGGGTATCTTGGATCTCTGCCCCAGGGATCTTCGGGGCAGAGCTCCTGCGGCGACTATACTACAGCTACTCTCCGGAGGGTTGCTGAATCTGTTGCACGGGTGCCGGTGAGTACTAACGGCTGTGGGGGATCAGAACTGCTACTGAGCCGCGTTCTGTGATCTCCCCAGCTGTTCTGGGATCTCTCAGGGCTGGACAGTTCCTTCGGGGGGCTCCCGGGGTCGCGGTGCTCAGGGGGTGCGAGGTCCAGGCTTGGGATTTCCTCGGGCTGTGTTTTTTTGGCAGCGGGAAAAAGCGCGCCAAATTACCTGACTGCCGCGGCCATCTTTTCCTGAATCGCGGTTTTTTCTTCACGGTGCTCCGCGGTAGATTTTCTTCTTTCTTTGTTTTCTTTTGTTCCTTTTAGCTTCTTTAATTAATTTCTGTTAATTCCTGTCAGTTTCTGTTAATTTCTGGCCGGTTTCGTTTCGGCCCTTTTACCTTGGACTGCAACGGTCCCGCGGCTACAGGGGGGGGGGGGTGATTCGGCTGATACTCTCCCCTTTCCTTGCGGGGCGGTTGTGGTCTCCTCGGGGGGTCAGTCCTCGGGTGCTCTTGTGTGAGTTATTTAAAAAAAAAAAAAAAAAAAAAAGGAGACAGACAGGGGTCTGGTCTATCGAAAGCCTTCGCTGCTTCTAGCTGGGTGAAGGGGGTGACATTCTACTCTCCTCCCTTCACAGGCTTGCTATTGCTGGCTACTGCCCAGTTCTCCAGGACCAAGCAGGAAGTCAGTCCTCACTTATGGGTGACGTCGGCGCCGACGGAGCCCTCGCGGAGCAATTTTCCCCAGCTTTCAAAGAAAGCCTTTGGGAATTGCAGCGCGCATGCGCGGTCGTCTTCCCGCCCGAAGGTGCCATCTTAGCCAGTCTTCTTTTTTTCCGCGGAGCCCTGCAGACGTCCCCGTCTTGTCCCCGCGAAAAAGTTGATTTTCCTCTTTATTTTATACTTTTTTCTTTCGGTTCGACGCCGATCGTTTTCCCGCCCGGACTCGCGACGCCGGTCTCGAGTCCTCTAGCGTTTTTTCGGTTTTTCTGACTTAGTCAGCTTTCATTTTCGTTTTCCCTGGCAGCCCGGTCCTTTGACCTCGCAGGGGCCCTTTTTCCCCCGATGGCTGCCAGTGGCTTTAAGCGGTGTGGTCGGTGTGACCGAAATATGTCACTAACCGACACACACGACTTTTGCCTCCGCTGCTTGGGCCCGGATCATGAGGAACTGATCTGTGGGCCCTGCAGCAAACTGTCCTCGAAGGCGTTGAGAAGTCGGCGGCATCAGCGCGAGAGAATCTTCGCTGACCCCAGCCGTACCCGGACCTCGTCGGAGGCCTCCGTGTCAAAGGGCTCCAGCTCGGACCGTCGCCGGAGCTCCTCCGACCGGGGTTCTCCCTCCGGGGACCATCGTCGGAAGGAAAAACCCGCGAGGGCGGCGTCGGTGGACGCTCCTGGCTCCGCGAGGGCCAGGTCGCATAGCCCCGACAGCCGCCCCGGGTCCTTGGAGAAGGAACATCTCCCGAAGCGACCTCGCCTGGAGTCGGAGATGCCTGCCCGGGTAAGTCCTGTAGTCCTTCTGGACTCGCCTCCGCGACAGCCGACGTCGGGCCCGACGCCGTCGGGGCCCGAGTCGGGGGCTGCTGGGTCACCTGAGCTCGGACTCAGGTTGACGGCCTTGGAGAGCAGACTGTCTGCCTTCATGGACCAGCAGCGGGCACTGCTCGCTGGCCTCGCTGGCGCCGCTGCCCCGACCGCCGGGACGTCGACGTCCAAGTCGACCCCGGAGACCGAGCCGATCCTCGAGTCAATGAGAACTCGAGTCGATCCTCGGTCGAGGTCACCCTCGGCCTCCCGTTCGGGACCGAGGTCGCCGACGCCGACTCCCTCGACGTCGGGGCGGCTGGCGCCGCACCCTGCCCGGGCCGACCCCACCGAGTCCTCGTCGGAGTCGGTCTGGGAGTCTGAGGAGGAAGAGTCACCTGATTCTTTCCGGACTCGGTGTGTCCCATCGGACTCACCGGGGTCCGAGCCTCGGAAGCAGTCCCCCCCGGAGGATGCCCGGTTCTCGGACTTCGTTAGGGATATGGCCAAGGCTTTGGCCTTCCCTGCGGATCCCGAGGAGGAGCCTCGAGCCGAAGAGCTCGACGCCCTCCAGTATGACTCTCCCGCGAGGGAGCACTTTACTGTGCCGGTTCCTCCTATGCTGGAACGACTACTCTTCCGCATGTGGGAGAGTCCGGCCTCCTCGCCGGTCCTGAGCAAGCGGGTCGATTCTATCTATCGGGTCCGCAAGAGCCCTGGCTTTCAGAAGGCACAGCTGCCACACCATTCCATGGTAGTGGAATCGGCCATGCATCGTCTTAAGAGCCAGAAGATGCACTCCTCGGTGCCTCCTGGAAGGGAGGCCCGTAACCTGGATGGCCTTGGCAAGAAGTGCTTCCAGGGCTCTATGCTCGCATGTCGTGTCCAGACTTACCAGCTCTACATGGGCATGTATCTCCGGGATCTGGCTAAAGAGCTAGCCGGATTCTCCGCTGGTCTCTCCGAGGAGCCCTTGCGGAGGTTCCTAGCCTTGTCCACGGGCATTCGGGAATGCTCAAAGTTCATGTCCCGAGCAGCCTATGATGGCTTTGAGGCCTCGGCTAGAGTGGCCGCAGCCGGCATCGGTGCCCGCCGACAGGCTTGGCTTCAGTCGTCGGACCTTGAGCCCTGGGTACAGGACAAGTTGGTCGATGTCCCCTGCCGAGGCGAAAACCTCTTTGGCAAGCCCATGGCGGAAAAGGCTGCACAAATTGAGACTGAGACTCTCACCAGGACCAGGCTTTCTAGGAAGACCTCCGCCCCTTCCCAGAAAAAGAAGGGCTCGGGAAAAAAGTCCTTTTACCCGAGGAAGGCGGCTGCCTACAAACAGTACCCCCATTATCAGGCCCCTGCAGCTCCCCAACAGGGCCAGCAGGCCAAGGGACGGGGTAACGGGTCCCGTAGGCAGCAAGCCCCCAAGCCTGCACCACCAGCCCCTGCTCAGCAGGGAGGGGGTTTTTGACTCGCTCAGCATAGCCTCTCCCCCCCCGCTGGTCCCTCCCAGCACCGGAGGCCGGCTGGTTCACTTCGCCCACAGGTGGTCCAGCATCACCGCAGATGCCTGGGTGCTTCAGGTCGTGCGAGAGGGCTACCTTCTCCACTTCCATCAGGTCCCTCCCTCCTATTTTCCGGGAGAACCTTCGCGCCCCCCTCTGCACAGGGAGTTGCTCCTTCAGGAGTTAGCAGGTCTTCTGCAGGAACAGGCGGTGGAACCGGTGCCCCACCACCTGAGAGGTCAAGGCTTTTATTCAAGGTATTTTCTGATACCAAAGAGAACAGGGGGCCTCAGACCCATCCTGGACTTGCGCAACCTCAACAAGTTCCTTGTGCGGGAGAAGTTCAAAATGCTTACCCTTGGAATCCTTCTGCCCTACCTCCAGCAGGGAGATTGGCTATGCTCCTTGGATCTAAAGGATGCCTACACGCACATCCTCATCCACCCAAGCCACCGCCAATACCTAAGGTTTGTGGTGGCAGGAAATCATTACCAGTACAGAGTACTGCCCTTTGGCCTATCCTCCGCACCGCGAGTCTTCACAAAATGTCTCGCGGTCGTGGCGGCCCATCTCCGGCTTCACGGCCTCTATGTCTTTCCGTACCTCGACGACTGGCTCATCAGAGCAGCGTCCGCTCAGGAGGTCACCAACGCCACGTGCCGCACGGTGACTCTGCTGCAGCACTTGGGCTTTGTCATAAACTTCGCAAAGTCCACTTTGCTCCCCTCACAGGATCTCGAGTTCATCGGCGCAAGGCTGCACACTCCTCGGGCACGAGCGTACCTACCGCTCGACAGGGCTCAACGGCTCATGGACCTAGCCGACCGCTTTCGCAGCCAGCCCCTGGTCTCCGCCAGGCGCTTCCTGAGACTGCTTGGCCATATGGCTTCCACCGTCCATGTGACCCCCAATGCCCGCCTGAACATGCGGTCTGCTCAATGGTGTCTCCGCCAGCAGTGGCGACAAGCCACAGGCGGCCTGGCAGACCTAGTGCGTGTCTCCGAGCCGCTGCTCTCGTCTCTCCGGTGGTGGCTCCGGCAGCCGAACCTGAGATTCGGAATGCCTTTCCAGTCACCTCAGCCGACCCGGGTGCTGACCACCGATGCATCCCTCCTGGGCTGGGGAGCACATTGCCAAGAGGCACGTACTCAGGGCCTCTGGACCACGTGGGAGTCTGCTCAGCAGATCAACTTCCTGGAGCTCAGGGCGATCCGCCTCGCTCTCAAGGCCTTCTCCCACCTGACTTCCCAACAGTCCGTCCTTGTCCAGACGGACAATCAAGTTGCCATGTTCTACGTGAACAAGCAGGGGGCACGGGCTCCTTCCTCCTCTGCCGGGAGGCACAGAAGCTCTGCTCTTGGGCCGTCAGTCACGGCATTCTCCTCAAGGCAGTTTATCTCCCGGGCCAAGAAAATTGCCTTGCAGACAAACTCAGCAGGGTCCTCCAGCCGCACGAGTGGCGTCTGGATCCCTTGGTAGTTCAGAAGCTCTTCCTCAAGTGGGGTCTCCCCACGGTGGATCTCTTTGCCAGTCCTCACAACCGGCAGCTTCCTCGCTTCTGCTCTCGTCAGCCACACCCCCTTCGGGTTGCGGCGGACGCCTTTCTGATCTCGTGGTCGGGGAGCCTTCTGTACGCTTTCCCTCCCATCCCGCTGGTCTCTCGGACTCTTTTCAAGGTTCTCCGAGACAAAGCCTTCATGATCCTGGTGGCCCCTCGCTGGCCCAGGCAGCCGTGGTTTCCACTCCTGCTGCAACTGGCGGTGGAGGGCCCAATCCCTCTGGGGATACAACCGGATCTCCTCACTCAGGATCAGGGGTCCCTTCTGCACCCCAACCTCAGGTCTCTCAACCTTATGGCCTGGCTGCTGAGAGGGTAGTCCTTGCTCCCCTTCTCCTGCCGGCGGAGGTGGAGGAGGTCGTCTTAGCTTCGCGACGGCCTTCTACCCGCAAATGCTACGCCCTTAAATGGCGTCGCTTTGCAGTCTGGTGTACCCAACAGTCTCAGGATCCCTTCTCCTGCCCGGTGTCGGTGATCTTGCAGTACTTGCTGCACCTCTCTAATCTGGGACTTAAGTCCAACTCCATCAAAGTTCACCTCAGTGCTCTTTCAGCACATCATGTGCCAGTGGACGGCAGACCTCTCTCCAATGACCCTCTCGTAGCGAGGTTTCTCCGAGGTCTCCTTCTACTTAAACCACCTCTGCGCCCGCCAGCGCCTGACTGGGACCTGAATGTGGTTTTGCAGCGGATCACCTGTCCGCCTTTTGAACCTATGGCTACCTGTTCTCTACGTTTTCTGTCTTGGAAAACACTGTTCTTGATAGCCCTCACTTCCGCTAGGCGCGTAAGTGAATTGCAGGCCCTCGTGTCTGATCCCCCTTACACTAGGTTCTACAAGAATAGGGTAGTCCTACGGACTCACCCAAAATTTCTGCCTAAAGTGGTCTCCCCTTTTCACATCAATCAGGAGGTGGTACTTCCAACCTTCTTTCCCAGACCACACTCCAGCCGAGCTGAAACGGTCCTCCATACCCTGGACTGTAGAAGGGCATTGAACTTCTACCTTGACCGTACGCGGGAGCACCGTAAAGCTGCTCAGCTTTTTGTGTCTTTTGACCCCAATAAATTGGGGCTCCCGGTCTCCAAGCGTACTCTGTCCATCTGGGTTGCGGACTGTATCTCTTGGGCTTATGGGGCAGCCGGACTCTCCTTAGAAAGTCGAGTCACGGCTCATTGCGTTCGGGCAAAGGCCACGTCAGTGGCTTACCTCCGCTCTGTTCCGCTGGCAGACATCTGCCGGGCCGCTACTTGGTCTTCGAGCCAGACTTTTGCGGTCCATTACTGTCTCGAGAGGGAGTCCCGTAGGGACAGTGCTTTCGGACAGGCAGTCCTCCGTAATCTCTTTGAGGTCTGAGCAACTCCTACCCTCCATCCCGGATGTGGGCTACCGGTGGGTGATAATTCAGCGAAGATTCTATCCTTCTGTGCTGCTGAGCTAGAGGGAGCTCATTTTTGTGCTTAGGGTCTCCGGTAGCCTTGAGCTTGGGAGTCCCATAAGTGAGGACTGACTTCCTGCTTGGTCCTGGAGAAAGCGTAGTTACTCACCTGTAACAGGTGTTCTCCAGGAGCAGCAGGAATCAGTCCTCACTACCCTCCCTCCTCCCCTTGGAGTTGCAATCGTCTGCTTATGTTCTTTTTGCAAATTTTTATGCTGTCTTTTTTAGCTATGTCATCTGACTGGCTAAGATGGCACCTTCGGGCGGGAAGACGACCGCGCATGCGCGCTGCAATTCCCAAAGGCTTTCTTTGAAAGCTGGGGAAAATTGCTCCGCGAGGGCTCCGTCGGCGCCGACGTCACCCATAAGTGAGGACTGATTCCTGCTGCTCCTGGAGAACACCTGTTACAGGTGAGTAACTACGCTTTCCTGCAGGGTTCTGCTGGGTCAGTAAGCCGGTCCTTCTCCTTCACTAGTCCGCACTGCCTGCTAACTTCCCACAGTGCAAGGGCTCCCATGCCAGGGGGATCTCTTTGCCTCATTTGTGGATCTCGGCGGGGCGCAGACGCGGAGACCGGAGTGTGCCCACGCTGTGCCTCGCTGTCTCGCAGCATGGAGCAGCGCCTGGAAAGTTCTTTGGCTGCGCCGGCGCAGTCTGCTGCCGTAGCAGGGGACTTGGAGTCTCCTCTGGAGGGACCCTCGGGGCTTCCTTCTACCGGTTGCTTAGCATCTGGGGGGCAGTCGAACCTCGGGGGGACCTTGCCCTTGGAGGATTTTTCTCCCGATTTTGTTTTGCTCCTGCACCAGGCGTTCTGCCGTAGACGCCAAGTTATGGGAGCTGCGCCGCTCCCAGCGCAGGGGGTGTCTGCCCAGTCCTCTTCGGGGGAGCCTCCGTTGTCCGACAGCAGGGCTCCCAAGCGACCACGGATGCACGAAACTTTTCCTTCGGAGACTGAGTGGCCTGAAGGAGGTGAACCCGAGTTCGACCAGGAGTTGGATGCAGACGGCCTGGAAGAGGGCGAACTTCCGGAGCCGGAGAATCAGGCAAAGATTATTCGCGTGTTCCGACGTGACGAGCTCCCGGCTCTTGTCTCGGAGGCGCTTCAGACTCTGGGGTTGGCCCCTACTGCTGCGATAGAGGAGGCGGACGGGGCAGATCCCATTATTCAGGCGGTACGACAAACTAATGTGGTTTTTCCCATTCACAAGGTTATTGACCAGATGATTCAGGCCGAGTGGGATACTCCTGAATCGGGGCTCAAGGGAGTTAAGATCATGCGTCGGCTTTATCCTTTATCGGACACAGATCTTGAGCGTTTCCGATCTCCTAAAGTCGACGCAGCCGTGTCGGCGGTGACTAAGAAGACCACCATTCCGGTGGAAGGGAGTGCAGCTTTACGGGAGCCGCAGGACCGGAAAATGGATGGACTGTTAAAGCAAGCCTTTGAGACGGACGCGATTGCTTTACAGGCTTCCGTTTGTGGAGCTTGGGTTGCCCGAGCCTGTTTACGCTGGGTTCAGCGATTTCTGCAGACTCCTTCTTTGGAGGCCGACGTGCTGATGGAGATTCACCGCTTGGAATCTGGTACGGCGTATTTGGCGGATGTCCAGTATGATCTCATCAGAGCTCTCTCCAATAGCATGGCCTCCGTGGTAGCGGCACGCAGAGCCCTTTGGTTAAAAAATTGGGCGGCCGATGGGTCTTCCAAGTCGCGTTTGGGCAAATTACCTTTTAAAGGTAGACTGCTCTTTGGTGAGGATTTGGATAAGTTGGTCAAAGATCTGGGAGAATCCAAGGGTGGTCGCCTGCCGGAAGATAGACCCAAGCGGGGTAGGTCGCCTTCGGTCGCTCGGGGGCAGTCTCGGGACTTTCGTAGGTTCCGGTCGCCCCGCTATGGGGGCTTCCAGCGTGGCAGATATTCCTCCCGAGCGTCGGGTTTTCGCGGCTTTCGAGGAGCCAGCCGAGGATTCTCGGCGGCTGGATCTCCGGCCGCTCGCAAGCCCCAATGAAGGACAGCAGGTCCAGGTGGAGCTGCCGGTGATCGGAGGGCGTCTTCGACGTTTTTTCTCCGCCTGGACCCAAATTACTTCCGATCAGTGGCTGTTGGACATCATACGAGACGGGTATGTTCTCGATTTGGTCCGTCCCGTGCTCGATTCCTTTGTAGCGTCCCCCTGCCGCGGTGTCCGAAAGACCCTTCAGGTGCGGCAAACGCTCGATCGTCTTCTCCAGCTGGGGGCGGTTATTCCCGTGCCGCAAGCGGAATATGGCCTGGGAAGGTACTCCATCTATTTCGTGGTGCCAAAGAAGGGTGGCGATCTTCGCCCCATTTTGGATCTCAAAGGAGTGAATCGTTGTCTGCGGATTCCTCACTTTCGCATGGAAACCCTACGGTCCGTAATAGTCGCCGTCCGCCGGGGCGAGTTTCTCACGTCTCTCGACCTCACGGAGGCTTATCTCCATATCCCTATTTGAGAGGATCAACAGAAGTATCTCCGCTTCGCGCTGCCGTGGGGTCATTTCCAGTTTCAGGCTTTGCCCTTCGGTCTGGCGACCGCGCCGCAAGTCTTCACCAAAATTATGGTGGTGGTAGCAGCAGCCTTGCGCAAAGACGGCGTACTAGTTCATCCCTATCTGGACGATTGGTTGATTCGCGGGAAGTCTCGCGCAGAAAGCTTGGCGGCGACGGCAAAAGTAGTAGCGCTCTTGCAGTCTCTCGGCTGGGTGGTCAACCCCCACAAGAGCCGTTTGGTTCCGACGCAGCTTCTCGAATATTTGGGAGTACAGTTCGAAACGTGCGGGGGGTTGGTTTCCCTTCCCGACCGCAGGGTCTTGGCTCTTCAGTCTCTGGTGCGGAAATTCCGACAGTCTCCAGCTCCGTCGGCCTGGCACTACCTGCAGTTGCTGGGGACGATGGCAGCTTCCCTGGAGGTGGTACCCTGGGCGCGCTTTCACATGCGTTCGCTTCAGCGGGCCTTGCTCCGTCGCTGGTCCAACCAGTCCGATTCCTTGAGCAAACGTCTACCTTGCCCGGTGGCTGTTCGGAGAGATCTACGTTGGTGGTTGAGTCCAGTCACGCTTCGCGTGGGGATACCATTGGAGCAGCCGAACTGGGTTCCGCTCTTAACGGATGCCTGCCTGACGGGCTGGGGCGCTCACTACGAGGGACAGTTCGCTCAGGGGCTCTGGTCTCCGGAGGAGAGCGCTTGGTCGATCAATCGCTTGGAACTTCGGGCCGTGCGGTTGGCATTACAACACTTCGAGACCCGGATATCGTCTCGGGCGGTTCGGGTTCTCTCCGACAATGCGGCGACTGTGGCCTACATCAACCGGCAGGGCGGAACCGGAAGCGTCGGTCTGGAGGCGGAGACTCGGACGTTGTTCGAGTGGGTAGAGCCCCGGCTGTCTGCCATCTCCGCGGCGCACATCGCCGGAAAAGACAACGTGACGGCGGATTTTCTCAGCAGAGTTCAGGTGGATCCCGGCGAATGGGAACTCCATCCCAGGGTGTTCGCGCAGCTGGTTCAGCGTTGGGGCCAACCGGTCATGGACTTGATGGCCACGTTCCGCTCAGCAAAGGCAGCTCGGTTCTACAGTCGACGGCGAGAGCCGATGTCCGAGGGTCTGGATGCTCTCTTGCAGATTTGGCCCTCCACGGGTCTCCTCTACGTGTTTCCTCCGTGGCCCCTGCTGGGGCGCGTGATTCAGCGTATCGAGGCTCACCGGGGTCGGGTGCTTTTGATTGCGCCGGATTGGCCTCGTCGTCCTTGGTATGCGGATCTGATGCGGTTGGTAGACGGTTCTCCGTGGAGGCTTCCCTTGATTCCGGATCTGTTGTGTCAGGGTCCCCTTCGCATGCCTCAAGTGGGGAGATTCTCTCTTACGGCCTGGCTATTGAAAGGGCTCGGCTAAGAAAACGGGGTTATTCCCGGTCGGTTGTGGCGACCCTGTTACAAGCGCGCAAACGATCCACTTCGCTGGCCTATGTACGGGTTTGGCGTATTTTTGAGGACTGGTGTTCTCGGCATCAGATCCGAGCGGCTACGGCCTCTCTTCCCGTGATTCTGGATTTCTTACAAGACGGTTTTGATAAAGGTCTGGCCGCCAGTTCTTTACGGGTACAATTGGCGGCACTGTCATGTTATCGCGGAAAGGTTCAGGGCGTGTCTTTAGGAGCTCATGCTGATGTCGTTCGTTTCTTGCGAGCTGTTTCTAGATTGCGTCCGGCTCGCAGAGTCTCCGTACCCTCATGGGATCTTAATTTGGTGTTGCGGGCTCTCAGTGCAGCACCTTTTGAGCCTCTTTCTCGTAGTTCGGTAAAGGATTTGACTCTTAAAACGGTGTTTTCTCGTGGCGATTTGTTCGGCACGCCGTATTTCCGAGCTCCAGGCTCTTTCTTGCAGGGAGCCTTTCCTGTCTTTCTCGGCTCAAAAAGTGGTTCTGCGAACTGTGCCTTCCTTCTTACCTAAGGTGGCTTCTCCTTTCCACTTGAACCAGGTCGTCTCCCTTCCAGTATTTTCGGAGTCGGAAGGGCGTGCTTCTGATCGCGGTCTGAGTCGGTTGGACCTCAATAGGGTTTTGCGACGCTATTTGAAAGTTACCAGTGATTTTCGTAAATCAGACCACTTGTTTGTGCTGTTTGGCGGCCCTCGCAAAGGGGAAGCGGCAGCGAAGGCCTCTATTGCTCGGTGGATTAAGGAGGCAATTGGCTCGGCTTATCTCTTACACGGTCGGGTTCCGCCTATTGGGTTGCGTGCTCATTCTACGAGAGCGCAAGCAGCGTCCTGGGCGGAGTTCAGTTTGGTTTCGCCTGTAGATATTTGTAAGGCGGCCACGTGGTCTTCTTTGCACACTTTCAGTAAACATTATCGGCTTGATGTTTTGGCGGCGAGCGATGCCGGTTTTGGTTCCGCGGTTCTGCGTGCCGGCTGGCAAAATCCCGCCCGTTAGGCTGCTTTGATACATCCCATACGTCGAGGACTAAGCTGGAGGAACGATAAGGAAATAGTAATTACACTTACCTGGTAATTGTAGTTCCTTGAGAGACGACAGCTTAGTCCTCCTGCCTCTCCCTGTCTCATTTCTTTTAGCGCGGCACGCCTTGGGTTCAGAGGTCCATATTCCCAGGTGAGTGCGTTCCTTTGTTTTCTTTCCTTTCGCTCCACTGTTTTTCCTTTTCTGCTCACTCTGTTTCTGCGGTGGCAGGGGCGGGACTTTCCGTCCCTATTGCTTGTGGCTTTTAGCTACAATATGTTAATAATAAAAAAAAAACAAAAAAACTTGAAAATAATAGAATATATATCTTCTAGGAGAGACCTTATTAAAGGTTAGCTACGTGTTTGAGTTTGCTTTGACAGTAGTTCACTGGAGTTAGAGTTCCCTGGTGTGATGGTTCCAGAGGAGTTGAAATCTGATTGGTCCAGTCTTCATGCTGCAGGAGGAGGTGCACTACCCATACGTCGAGGACTAAGCTGTCATCTCTCAAGGAACTACAATTACCAGGTAAGTGTAATTACTATATTTGTAACAAAAACGGCACAGGCCAATTTTTGCACATTTGAAAAATAACATTTTTGAGCCTTTACTACAGCGTAAAAGTGCACATTTCAATTCATATAAAAGACTATTACCGCTCTTTATGTAAGACTGCAAAATGCCGCCGAGTGAATGTTACTTTTAAAGACAGTTTTGTATACTGTTTCCTAAGTAGCCCTGTGTGGCACCATTTAAAAAAAAAATCACAATGTAGCTGTTATATGTGTGCAGTGTTTACATGTTTTGTCTTGTAACAGGTTCAGAAGACGAATTAAATCCCCTTATGATGGCTTTGAAAAGAAGCGCAGCTAAGTCTATGCCATCAAAAAGTCTAGAGGACATTCCATCGGTCACATCAAGTGAGCACAAAGCATGTCTGCTGTCTTCCACGCCCACACTAAACCTGCACCTCGCTTACCCTCTTCTTCCATCCATATTCATAACCCATTGTTCGGTAGCTTCTTAGAAATCTCTATCACTATTTATAATAGTGACTATGGGATCAGTTAACATATCGACAAAGCAATTGGGTAAAAATGAAACCTTTTATAAGCATAACAAAGGCTTTAAATTGCAAGCTTCTGGGACTGCTAAGGGTCCCTTCCTTTTATTTAACTTTTAGCAGACTAACAAGGATTCTTTCTTGCTTCTTTCTGAACTAGTACCATCTCCTTTTCATCTGACTTCTTTGTTAGAAAAGAGATATGATTTTCACAAGCTTCTCGCACACCGTTTATGGACTTGGTGTTTCAGAAAGGTTCCTGTGTGTTTACAACAAAACGTTTTTTGAAATGAAATCCTTTTTTCATACTTCAAGGTTAAATTGTTTTGCTTTGCTAATTTGCAAACACTTTAGAACTTCATTTATTTGACTTCACCAGTTTTTGTGATGATGGTTTGAATGGGAGACCAACTGGCAGATTTACGGTATGGTGAATCTTAAAAATAAGAGGTTTAATGTAGGCACCCCAATTTCATAACTTAGGAGCCTGTTTCCTAAAGCTTTGATTTGTGCCATGTATTAGCCAGCATTTGTTCTGTAGCATAGAACATATATTCACCACACGCTGCTTATAATGTGGATGTACTGTATCTGTTATCAGCAATGCATTTACCATGTCCACTGCAGCTACACAGAACCCCTAGCACCAGCAGCATGGGGGTGACCTCCCTCCCTCCTTCCAACAGCCCCTGGACTGGGAATCGAACCTCATTCCTCCATATAGCTTTGTACAGCACTTGCCACTCAGCCACAGAGCTCTCCCAGCATTACCAGTCTTAAGATAACTTTATTGTTCACTAGCTACAATAATAGTTGGAGGCTTTTTACTCTACAGCAGTCAAATTATAATAAGGATTTAAGAGTGAGATGCTATGTGTGTATGTGCAAACTACATGTATGTATTTGTACATACCTGCCATACATTATACATACATCCAGGAATAGAGAAATCATATTAGTCAAAGCAACCGATCAAAATGACCAAAAGTCTATTCAAATATTTCAACAACTATCTGGAAAGTCCATATGCCTGTGAAACACAAACACATCCTCCTGCTTTTTGACTTTTCTCGATCAGGTATGTTCACTGTCTTTCGGTGTTCAAAACTAGACAAAAATCCTAAAGAGCTGCTTGGACCCGAATCATCTCTAGCTGAAACTTGGATTTTGGGTTGTTTTTGTATGACACAAAGTCAATTTTAGGTTTTAATATCTCAACAACTGTCAAACAGATAATTGCTCTTTGGAAAGCTAACATTCATAGTTGTTAAGTGATACAGAAACTGTAGGTCAAAGTAGCTGTGAGAAATCAATACTTATAAGGATGAAACTAGGATGAGAATGGTTTATGGTTTATTCAGGCTTCATATACCACGACAGGCAGCTGCCATTGTTTTTTATTTTAATAAACCTTCAACCTCCAGACATGCAATAGCCGCCTGTTTTCAAGCTCATAAAGCCCGTTCTCTGGTTCAAATCCAAATTCTGTAGAAATATTTTGGGCAATTAAAGGATGCATGAATTGCATTTATTCTAAAAGTACTCCTAGCTGCATTTTTTCACCAAATACAAGACATTTATTTTGCCATTTAGTACCAGTCCTGTATGTCAATTATCCAAATGACTATAAGGAATTTTGCAGTTTTGATTACCAAAATATTTAGCGTTCTTCAGATTTTCCGGCTGTACATATTTCTGTACTACTTGTATACTGAAGACCCAAAGGTGAATAGATATCTTTAGGTGCAGACACTGGGGCCGGTTTACTAAACCATGTTAGCAACTAAAATAGCAGATATCGTTTACAGATAGTGTGTGCTAGCAGGTAACATCGGATAAATGTCAGTAGTGCAGCAATCTTCTGTGGTGGTTGTAGAATGCGCATCTGTAGGAGTGGGTGGGATTGGGGTTGAGAGTGGGCTTGTCTGTAACACATGGTTACCGTAGGCCTCAACAGCACACTGTAACCATCGGATTTGCGGACAGCATGGGTGTAGCTAACGCTGTTTCCACGGTGCTGCCTGACCGTGTTCTCTTCACTTTCGGTATGTTATCTGCTGTGGAACTGCTGTGCATGACTTTTGCAGCTAACGTGGCGCTACCTGCACCTTTTTGGCACGTTAGCTGCAAAAGCCTAATGCAGTTAGTAAACCGCCCCCCCCCCCACTGTATCCTTTGTTGTTTCTAATGTATATACATCCGTCCATATATATATGCACACACATTTTTTTTTTACCTTGTTTTCTCAACTCTCTTCATCTATCTTTGATTGCTCTTACTAAAAATACAGAGCCTTTTTTCTACATAAAACATGTCTTCAAAGCTCTGTATAGATTCTCAGGGCCTGATTTACTAATTTTTCCTCCTCCCCCCATTAGACATAGAGGGGCCCTATTACTAAAGTGCACATACCAGGCATCAGCAGTAAAATCTAAATCACAATAAGTACAAAAGTCATGCGGTGACTGTCGGGGGAGGGCGGGGGGTGCACCCTGAATGTTATCTGCAGTTGCAGTGCTGAAAAGTCCTTAACTGTGCATGAAGGTCATCTGCAATTTGTGTGCACGCACTTCACCTCTCCTTTTGAGGAGGCGTCAAGTGCTCCTGCGTAAATTGGCAGTTGGCATGCAGTACGTATCATGCGCTAGCTGCAATGTGCAGTAAAATGCTCACTCTGCACCCATAACCTGTTCATTCCCCACCCCGTCGCACGATGAGCACAGGCATTAACGAGCAGTAACTGTCATGCCTGCATGGTAAGAGTTACCGTGGCCCCAGGCTAACGGCATACTATGCATTAAAGCGAACGGTAACCATTAACACCCTTTCATAAGGGGCTGCAAAATGGTGGTGGGGGGAGGGGGGAAAGCCTTGTCGATCAGGCCCTAAATCTTACTATGCTTGAGTCTTCCTAATATATACTAACAGCAATGTCTCGTTCCGACTTCCATTCGTAAATAAGACATGATTGTGGAAATTTTCTCTCTATCTTTTTCTCAAAAGTTCCTATTTCAGCACAAAGGGAAATATATTTTAAAAAATTGTTTTGTCTGACATTGCTTTTAAACAGTTTATATAGCTATAACGTACTAATTAAATTATATCACATAATAATAAATTTGTCAGAATAACTTTGAGAGTCCTTCAGAAATAATCTTCGCTTTTTGAAAATGCATGTCTGTTTCTTGGGCCATACAAATACCTGTGCTAAAGCCAAAAGGGTGCATTTAAAAGCAGCGATATTTACTGTGAGTGTCGCTGACCTGCGGTATCTCCATAACTCCCATGGTAAATATAAAATTGTATTGCAACAGTCAGAAACTTAGGGGTTTGTTTACTTAGCTGCGGTAGCGGCTTCCATTCTATATCACCCTTTAGTGAGTTCCTGCTTCTAGTAATGCAGAGAGCAGGGCCCTAAGTCAGGCCCACTATCTTTTAAAGGGGCCAGTGGTATCCTAATTCCTGTGTACACTGCCCAGTTCCCTCTCCCCCAATCAGAAACTCCACCCCCCCAACCAACTGCTCCCAACAGGTGCCACCGCCCCCTCACCCCACCCCTGACGAGAGATCGCCTGCCACTCTTTCCCCATAAGCTGTTGGCTTCAGAATGATGCTGCTAGTGGTAGTGCCATGAAACTTAGGATATCTCTGGTCCCTTTCACCCTGGGAGCATCAGGCCGCATGTTAGTAGATCAGTGTTCCTGGGGATTAAAAAGATACAAACTCAAAGCTGACATTATTTTTCCACAAACACAGCTTGTGGTGATAAATGCAAGCTGCATCATTGAATTTGCATAATAATGAGGTATTTTTCATTCAAATGGATGTTTTACATCTCCTTATTTAGCTTGTGGTGTGCTGCCAAAATGTACTTTAAGGGCAAATATCACACAGTTGGGCCATTTAATGCACATTTGACCAAAATCATGCATTATTCCCTTGATGCAGATTAGTAGCTACCTCTAGGTTATCCAGTTAACTTTAGGAAAGTATATTTAGCAATTGGACTGAACCAGATAAGTCAATTGGATATCTAGTTAAAGTTAGCCAGATAATGTATCCAGAATATCAAGTCACTAAATACTGGCCACTGTGTATTCAAATTTCCCAGTTTAGAATGAAAGTCAACAGCATTTCTAGAAATTTGTAACTTTGAATAACTTTCTATATAACCATCCCATAACAATAATTAAAAACATTTAGGGGTATGTTTATTGAGCAGTCTTAACGTGCGCCCGGCGATAGTGTGCAGGATGCCATAAAAGGAGTGGGCGTTTCGGTCTTAACATAGCAAAACGGAATTATCGCGCGATAACGCACGCTGCGCACATTATCGGGCGAAACGCCGCTAAGCACGTTAACGTGCGATAATCTTAAGTAGGCGCGCAGACATGCAAGCATAGAAGCAGAGGTGTAGCACAATGGTTAATACACTGACTGATGGTACCGGGGTCATGAGTTCAATCCCCCAGTGTGCCTAATGCATAAGGCTGGCTGAGGCATCACCCTTTAAGTTTAGGCAGTGATTTTTGAGGCATTTTACTTTTATTTTAATTAGTGCTGCCAGCAAACACACCCTCATGGTGGCGTAACCTAAGGTGCCATATAAGGCACCCCATAACGCACTCCATAGGGCACATTATAAAGTGCACTGTTTGCCAAGGCACCCTATAATGTCCCCTATAGGACACCTTATAAGGCGCTTGATAGGGCGCCTTATAAGGTGCCTTATAGGGCACCCTATAAGGTTACAGTACTCTGAGGGTGTTTTTGCTAGCAGCACTAATGTACATTAAAAATAGACAATGCCTCAGACAGCCCTATCAAATAACCCCACCATGGGTTTGAACCCGTGACCTCTGGCTTCACAGACAGTGAAGTAACCAGTGGGCTACAGCTGCTAACAAACCCCTGGCTGGCTGCAGAAGGACTGCATGTCACCACACAAACTGTCTGCTGTGGTTACCAGGATAGGGTTAACCCACCCATACCCATGATGCACTGCACATGCAAATCAGCAGTCGACAGATGGGCACAAGATGGGGAATGCACCCCCACAGCACCTTGGCCTGGTAGGGGGAACTGACCGTGTGTGGTACTGGCACAGAGTAGCCACAGACTGTCACATTGTGCGGGTACTGTGCTCACCCTGAGGGTGAGGTGGGGCGCCCAGCACCAGGTCCATAGCACCTTTCATGGCTGAAATATGCCATGCTGCAGGTCCCCATCAGTGCTATTGTGTGTGTGATAGGTAGTTCCTGCAGACAAACCTAGGTTACATCTGTGTCCTTTTGTATTTCTCAGTCATGTCTAGCCCTTATAGGCTATGATGCACCCAGAATAGTGCATATCCTGTGTTGGTGCCATGGTTACATGATGTAGGTGAAAGAGGGAATGGACCCATAGGCGGATTATGTACCACCACACAACCCACCTTCTGGGGCTCAGGGTGGGAAACAGGATCACCCACCAATAGATCTACATTCTACCTCCCTGCAATGGTAGCAGTAGAGGGGACCATCAACCCCAGTCCTGCTGGGGAAAAGACACCCTACAGGGCAGGCAATGCAGAGCTGTACGCATCCATAAAGCAATAGCAGACAGACAGTAGGCTGGAAATGCCCAGCTGCCCCCCACCACTATCTGACATTCTCCAGCAGCAAGCCTCCAGCCGCTGCACTCTTCAAGGTGTTCCAGCAAGACACATATTAGCTGCAGACAGTCTGCTAGCTAGTCCATAGTGCATGGTCCTGGAGGAGATGCGTGTACCCAGAACTGGGATGTCAGCATACACACCAAGCAGATAAGTCAGTGATTAGGTCCCAAAAGGGACCCATAAATATCACATGAGAGAAATACTATACAGCACTATGGGGGAACCTAGCCATGCCGTGGTCACTGCTCAGTCAGGGTGAGAGTGACCTCCCAGCAGGACATGCTGTGGCCATGCTGTCCTTGCAGGTGGTGGCCGGGCACTACAGTGTCCGAGCCATTGCCCTATGCAGATGCGGCCAGACCAGGCCACCCTATCCTGGCTATTCCCACAGTACCTTGCTCCTCATTATGCACATTGGCAGGCCAATACTGGCAACAGTGCTAGCAGTGTGAGCTGTGGAGGGTGTTGGCAGTGGCAATGCAGCACAGCCATATTTATTAGAGGCAGCATGGAACCTGAATGGTGTTTGGCCCTCCAGGACTGCATTTGGGAGACTCTACTCTAGGTAATGCACATGTTTATGGTGTCTGTGCTCTGTAGGGTAAAATGTAGGTGTTTTGGGCATGTCTACGTCATCTGTACTACAGGTTCTGTCTGTATTAGCACGTTGTAGTAGTGGGTAAAATATGGGGGCTGGGTTGGCAGGAACCACAGCTGGGACTTGAACCTGCGACCTTCTGTTTCTGAACACACTGGCTGTGTGCACAGCACCACTGTGTTGCCACAGAGACAGTGCATTCTCTGGGGATACCATGACTGTTCATCAGACAGGGCCTGTCTGTTGCAGTGCATGGCACCCACCTACACAGGGCTAGGCCACGGTCTGCTCTGGGCAGCTGCCACTGCCCCCTCCACCACCAGTACCCCTCTGCCACCCTGCTGACATGCCCGTCCAGGCCCGTCTCAGGCCATCCATTGTGCGGTTAGGCGGCTGCCTATGGTGCAGGTTCTGGGGTAGGGGTGCCTGCATAGATGTCCACGCTTCCCCCCAGCACCGCCTGCCAATGTTCTGTGCCCTTGGGGGTACTGCAGTGCCAGGCCCCACAGTACCTGCTGGGTTCTATCCCCTGTGACACTGTGGGAAGCACACTCGTGCCCATGCTGGGCCCTCATCAGTTGCTGTCTGGCTGCTCTACTGTTTCAGCATTCCTATGGGCCACCTAGGCATCACCCTAGTCCGCACTGTGGCCCAGCTGCAGCACAGTATGTGCCGTCTGCAGCCCTCTGTGTCCCCTTTCCCAGCATCTGTCCAGTTGCCCATTCTGACATGCCCACCCTGCTGTTGTGGAACATGTGCACGCCATAGGAAACCTGTCCAATGGAGAGGGAAACCCTGATCAGCGCTATTTCACTGTAGTATCATTCACCTTGTATGGGGACGGAGCGTAGACCCTTCCAAAATTCATATCCTTTTTTTGGAGCTTTCTTGGGAGTGTTTTTCGATGTTTCCCTTTAATATCACTATTTCCCAGCTTGGTTATGTTTTTTTATATTTTGTTGATCATTTTCAATGTTTATTTGCACTTTTGTTCCGTGCACATGTATCACACTTATCACTTTTTTGTAGGTTTCCCTGATTTTGCTGTACATTGCTGACAGAAATGGTTTCTCTTCCCTTTAAATCAGCTCTAACGCCAGGGTTTCACTAGCGTTAGTTTTCAGCCTCAGATTTCACAGCATTAGTGTGCAGAGAGCCTCTCCCCTCCCACTCTCCGCCCATTGACCCCTTCTCTCCGCCCCTGGGGAGCCTTCCTCCGCCCTCCTGGAGCCTTTCCCTGCCTTCAGCGCTCGTTTGCGCCGCTCCGCGCATTATCGCACGATAAGGTACCTGTGCGCCTGAAAAAGCGCCATTATCGCGCGATAAGGTCACAGAGCGCACATTAAGACGGTTTAGTAAACATACCCCTTAGTACAGTTTATTTTATAACAAAAAATATATATAGATTACTGTTTTTACTTCTATAGCCGATAGAAAGCATACAGAGTGCTTTGCAGAGATGCGTAGTAGACTCTTAAGTCCAGGTAGGATAGACAGAAGCGAAAACAAAGGTAGAACTAATCTTGGTAGGTTATAGGTGGTGGTAGCTGAAGAAGGAGCAATTTTAATGAAGTAAAACTGAAAGTTGTGAAGTCTCTTAAGACTCCATATTATATGGTTGCTTGCACAGTTGATTCCAATAAGCAAATTTAGGATTTCATAACCTGATAATCCAATGCAAGCTCAATTTATAATAATAGTTTTAAAACCGCCCAGGGCCAGACAGTTTAGCACCTACCCCATTGTGAATTAACAAATGCAATCAAATATTGTGATAAATATTTAAGGGACACTTAGGCCCCTATTCACATATGTAACATTACCACAAGTTAATGTTTGCCTTATTTAAAGTGGGCTGTATTCTATCCATTGGGGGCCATTCATTAAATAATACATTCACTACCTGTAGGGATATTAATACGGGTTATTGCATATTACTGAATAGGCCTCCTAATGATGTATCACACTCCTGGAAAAGGTGGGTAATCTCCCCGGTAGCTTTTTTAAGCAATCCATCCCTGACCAGCCTTTTCAACTTCATTGTTTATTGCAGCCTTTTTCTTATCTATAAAGTGGGTTTTGGTAAACCCCCATATGCTACAAAATGCTTAACGCTTATTTACTAATTTCTCCTGAACAGATGAGAGAAAAGTAGATATTCCCAAAGAAGTGCTTAGTGATGAAGATGGTAAATATTTCATTTATATATGCAGAAATCTAATGCTATGTGAATTTTGAATATTGCTGGTATATATGAATTGTATTGTCTTTGTACAGTTTCAGTAGATTTCATAGTAACATAGTATATGACGGCCGATTAAAGACCAGTATGGTCCATCTAGTCTGTCTAGTAAGGTGGCTAGAGTAGGTGTACCCACCATTCCATGTAGGTCATCTCCGCTGCTCTGTACCCCTCTCTATTTGTTGAAGTATAAGAAAGAGTTAAGTTTTTTTAAATTTTGATTTTATCCTCTTGCTATAAAGGGATCCCGTTTCACTATTTTGCTGATTTCCTAGCAAATTAGTAAAATGATGATAAAGTCTTCTACAGACTGCCATCTGCCATTTAAAGATAGTAAACAGATTACATGGTTGAAATTTGGTTTTCCCATATCTAAATATAGAGCTCCGTTTATAAGGCATTTTATCAGACAGCTCGGAATGTGATTGCCCATGTCCACCCAATAATGCATAAGCAAAAGAATGTCTCTTGTCCACTAAGTTTGAAAAGGCTTTTTGTGTAGCTGCACATTAGTGTGCATTTGACTTTGTATGCTGGAAAAAAATCTTAGGGCCACATTTGAGGATTAGACACAAAGAATGTCAAAGGCCATCAATGTACGTTGCACAGTTTTGAAACAATGTACTTTTAGCTCAAGGTTCTAATTTCCTACAAGCAACAAGAATGTTAACAGCACAACAGGGCTTAGCACGTCTGAGTCAACAATTCTACACTTTATTTCTTTCAAATTTGATGCCTGCCTGGTTATTTATATGGAATTGTATCTTTTATACTTCAGCAAACATAGGGGGGGGGGGATGGCCTGCATGGAGCGTTGGGAACAACTAATCTAGCCACCTTACTAGGCCGACTAGATGGATCATACTGGTCTTTATCTGCTGTCATATACTATGTTACTAAGGCCGGCATTCTGAAACACGAATAGCAGGGTTGGACGTATAGCCCAGACGTCCATTCCATGCACAGCTCCTGAAGCAGATTCTGTCTCCTACGCTCCCTGCTCATGCAGGGAGGGGGTGGTGCTTGGGCGGAGTGGGGGGAAGGCCCAGCTGCTGGAACGTGTAGGACCACTGTAGTTCCCCAGCACCTGGCTGCCCGTCTGGCTTATTCCACCCTGAAGGTTGAATAAGCTCTGGGGGTCCCCACTGTACGGCGCTGCACACCCCCACGCACCATGCTGCCAGCCGCACTGTGCCCCTGCAGCCACGGTCCAGGCCGTGGGAGCTTCTGGTGCCAGCAGAATCACAGTCTGCAGGGGTGAACATGGGCAATGGCATTCCGAGCCATCAGATAGATGCCATGGTGCCAGAACGCCACAGCTGCCACACCCCAGTAGTGGCATTCTGCCCTTGGGATGGGCAGCTCTCCATATGCCGATCTCATTGGCATATGGGGAGTGCCCAGACATTATGTCCCCAATTCTGCCGCCACGGGTATGTCCGGGCCCTGTGGCGGCAGAATCAGGTACATCACCCGCACGTCTGGTTTTTGCCCGGCCAATGTGGGTGGATGTGCAGGAACCAGAATGTGCCTCTGTTAGTATGTTACTATGAACTGAAAATTGTCTAGCGACAATGTACAATTCTGACTAAGCAGAAAAACATTATAGATGCTGAAGTATCTGCTATGTAAGGAAACTGCTGAAATGAGAGCTTATAAGCGGTTTATGAAGGAACCTCTCTAAAGGAACTGACAGGAGTACAGGGAACCCACAGTAGGCAGGACATGGACAGGAATTTTGCTGCCTTTAGCAGCTATCTTACCCCGGGAGTTAAGCCTTGGGTTCAGGCAGACTCTGGGATTTCAGTAAACAAGTCCGGCAGCCACGTGCAGATCCAAGATTCAGCAAACATAGGAGCAGAAGCCAAGAACTAGACAGGATTCAGGAATAAGGAAAAGATACACAAGAACAATGCTAGGATACAAGAACGAGCCTATGACTCAGAAACAAGACAGGAACAAGGGGCAAGAAACCAGGAGGAACCACCAGCAGCCACCACAGGAACTGGGTGAACATAAATAGCCAAGGCATCTTCACAGAAGGAGTCCACTAAACTCATTAGTGGAAGCAGCTGGGAATTATCAGGAAGGCCGATGTAGCCCATAGCTGGGTGTGAGAGATGTTGCAAAACAGAATGGGCAAAGGCACAACTTAACAGTCAGGAGGAGCAAGGTTTGATTCCCAACGGGTCTTGCAACTTATTCTCATCAAGTGGCTTACAGCCTCTCTAATCTATTCTAATTTTGTCTGATCCATATATGTGGCCTTTGATTGGCTATATAAAAAAGTATGAATATGACTTTTCTAGTCTTTTTAAGAGAGTGCAAAGTTTGATTGGCTGCTCATCAAATTAACTTATGTAAGCAGTTTACATAAAATATAACATGATAAACAGACACATACACCCAATAAAACAAACTAACGGAACAAACATAGCTATACAATTACTGACAAAAATGAACCCACATTAGTAAATAAGGACAACAAGATACTATATAATTGCACACAATTTGAAAGCTGCCATGCCAGGTAGACTTGCTGCTTGCCGTTATATTAGTAGACTATTTTACGTTCTTGCTTTCTGTTATGTTGCTGAAACAATATAATTTCTCATAGAAGAGTGAAATTGACCGAAAAGAACAAGGAAGGCTGATAAAATTCTCTAAGGCAGGGGCTCCCAAACCTGTCCTGGGGGCCTCCCCAGCCAGTCGGGTTTTCCAGATATCCATAATGAATATGCATAAGAGAGATTTGCATACAATGGAGGCAGTGCGTGCAGATCTCTCTCATTCATTGTGGATTTCCTGAAAACCTGACTGGTTGGGAGGCAGGTTTGGGAACCCCTCCTCTAAGGGATCTGAAAACAAAGCCTGAAACAACTATAGGGTCTGTTTACTAAAACACAGCAGGCTAATGCTAGGCGTTAGTTGCAAAAGTCCCTTGTTAGCAGCAAAAGTGCCGCAATAGTTGCAGGGGGCATTCCCGGCATTTTCCCTGCAGATACCGAGGAGAAAGCGCTGGGATCGTGGGGTGGCAGTTTCATGCATGCAGCTAACACCACTCGCTGTGGATCCAGCTAACGCTACCTCAGTGTCAGCAAAAATGTGCAGCTACCACGTGAGGTCAACGCCTGCAGTAGCTGCACGTGATCAGAATGCCCACTCTCTCCTGCCTGTTGGGGAAGCCACTGCATGAAATGCAGCTACTGTGGAAAAAGGCCCTTGGTAGCTGCATTTCTCCTGCATTTGTTTACTGTGTATTCAGTGCTAAAAATGGAGGCGCGCCCGGCATGTCTCTGTGCAGCTAGCATGGGTTCTGCACCATGCCGCGCTAAGCAGTTTGCTGTGATTAACATGGGTGCAGTTAATGCCACCCATTGAGGTGGCGGTTAAGTGCAACATTGCCAGCTAGCATGCGTTGAAGACGCCTGTGTTAAAAGTAATGCAAATACTCTGCCCCTGAACTGCCAATCTCTATCCCAGCCCATGCTAAGCAGTTAGTGTAGGCTTTTTAGTGTAGCTCCATTTTTGGCAAGTGGTAAAGGTTGCTGTGGCATTTTTGGCATGCACTACACCCCATGCAGCTATTAGCACACTTAGTAAACATACCCCTTGATGTAAATGCCTGTGCCAAGATTTGTAGAAAATGTGCGTATTATAATATTTTGTAACTTACATGCCTTCTGCTCGCCCACTCCAGAAGTAAGCTTTATCACCTAGATGCACACACTGATAAATAGCTCCCACCTAAACTACACACACAAGTGCTCATCCCTGTGCATTGTCATTGAAAAAAGATGTCTTGCGCGCATTGATGATATGTAACGTTATGCGATTTGTTAAAAAAAATATACCTTCTATATGCAAAACTGCTTTTGAGGGCCAGGGGTATGAGAGAAAGGGAGGAATGGACATTTTCAGAAAAATGTATTTCATTCATAAGAGGAAGTAGGTCGACAATAGTTCCATAAACTTGATGTAACTAAACATTAAACAACCCGTCTGTTTACTTGTTATCAATATTGGACTTCTGAGCAGATCAGAAAACAGATCAGTCACGGGACACACACGAGGGAGTACCAGGAAGTGAGTAATGGAATTCTACTAGCAAAAGCCTAATAAAACTCACCACAGCTAAGTTTCATACTTGTGGCTCACGAGCATCTAACTAAAGCCCACTAATAACCACCCTCACTGCTCGTTCGGCTCTATGCTTCTAGTAGCCTGCACATTTGCTTCTAACTTACTATCTGCAATAGCATGTGTAAATTTGCATATAAAGAGTAGTTTGCTCTGCAGTTCATTTTGCTGATATTAACGGTATTTTAGTCACTCATTTGCAGCTGAAAAGGCATAAAGGCATGCTCTAACTCGTGTGCATGGTTTGCAAGCCAACTAGTTTTGATGAAACAGCTAAAATGTAATAGGTGGAACTTTGTAAATATACGATTGGCATGTCAGGTGCCTACAAAATTGGAGTATATCACATGTGGGAGAAATTAAAAAAAAAATGTTTGTGAAACCTGTAGAGCTTTTGACAAGTTCTGGAAGATATGGGAGAAAACTTTTAGATCTCAGAAACCTTTTCATCTATATAAACTAGACCTTATATACAATAGAAAACATTTAAATTGCATTAACTCATTTCTGTTACTGTTCTTCCCTTTATACTCACTACATCAGTTTCAGTGGTTTCAATACCCATGACAATTATCAACGTTTTCGTACCATTTCCTTATGTCATATCCTCTGCACCTCTGGTAGGAATAGATCCCAGAAGAAACTGAAGAGTTTGCTTCTCCACCAGATGATTAAAGCTGGGATTGCGCTTTCCAAACTTTTAGACTGGAAAAGTTGATTGGAAACACTAGCCGTACACTAGTGCATTGGTTTTTATTCCCCCCCCCCCCCATTTAAATTCATTTCTTACATTTATCATGGCATTACTGATACTGAATAGTAGAAGGCTTGCGTCACATCATAGAAAACATTTAAACCATTTGCACGGTATTTTGCATTGTGGACTAATAATCCACCAGAAAACAAATAGCACCATGGGGAAAAGGAATTGATTTTTGTTTAGTGTGCATTAACAGTCAAAACTGAATGTTAAGAAATTTCTTTTAGGAAAGGTATAGACAATAAAACAGAACAGGGACAACGGAACACCTTTTTTGGTTGGAGGAGTCGGGCAAAGTCAAGTCATCTCCAGCCCCGCCCCTAAACCCTAATTGCTGATGCTGTCTTAAGGAAAATATTAGTGAGGCCATGACCCCAGCGGCCCACCCCATTCTATCGCTATGACGAGAATATTATAATGTCTCTATTGCTTCATGGTACGACTGAACCTTGAATATTCCGTGCATTTCTGATTGCCACACCTCAAATATGTAATGGGTTAGAAAAGGTACAGGGAAGGGTGATCAAAATGAGAAAGTGGGTGGAACAGCTCTTCTATGAGGAAAGGCTAACAAGGTTAGGACGCTTTATCTTCGAAAAGAGATGGCTGAGGGGAGAGGTCTATAAAATCCTGAGTGGAATGGAATGGGTAAACACAAATCGTTTAACTTTTTTTAAAAAGTACAGACTAGAGAATATGTCATGAGGTTATTACATAGCACGTTTAAAACTAATAGGAGAAAATATATTTGTTTAAAACATTTATAGTCCACGCTATCCAAAAAATATAAGCGGATATGTTCATTCAACGCGCAGTTAAAATCAGAAATTTGTTGCTGGATAATATGGTAAAAACTGTTCGTATAGTTGTGTCTAAAAAAGATTTGTACAAGTTCCTGGAGGAAAAGTTCACAAACCCCTATTAAGCTATAGTTGAGGAAATTCACTGCTTATCCCTGCATAAACTGTAAGTCTGAGTCAGAGGGGATGGAAGCGACAGATAATAGCCGGCAGGAGCTGTGACACAATGATGGAGCCTTAGTTAAGGGCTGCATTGCAGTTTCCTTGCTATTGGCACCACTGCCAGCCCTGGAGATGGGGACCGCAGTAGCAGTCTGTGCCCCCAGAAGGCCGCCTAGTTCTTCTAATGGTAGTGCCATCCATGACAGTTGGGCATAGTTCACAGAGAGGAGCCTGCCCTGTTTAGTGACTCCCATCTACTGATGATGGGACCCCATTGGGGGGCCCGACCCACAATTTGGGAGCCACTGGTTTGAAAGGTCCATTAGAGCTGATGCTGAGTCAAGTAATTCTTCCCACACTACTCAGTTAACTGGAATCTAATTCTGCTTTCTTGTCAAAACGGTGTAAAAATAATTTTGAAACTGACATATTGCTGTTTAGTTTCCACAGTGTCTTCATTTCCAAAAAGCCAGTTTTCAAATCCTGAAAAACTTAAAAGGCTGAGCCAGTCTGTACCAGCTTTTCTACAAGACGAGGTAAATCTTAATTTAACTATGGAAAACTTAATACATAGTTGTGAAACTTATCTTTAAAGATAAAATGGTTGATATCTCTGTAGACTTGAAAGTGGACTTTAATGTTGTGGTTTTTTTGTGTGGGAGATGGGTGTTGGTACGTCTAGCTCAGTTGGAACCAAGCCTGGGGTGTGATACCATGACGCAACTTTAGCAATAATGTGGCGAGTTTTTGCCTATGCTGCCCTGCCTTCAGTGGTTAGTGCAGCAGGTTGGGAACCAGGGTTCAAGTCTTGCTTCTTCCACTCAAATTCCACTTCACTCTCCATTGCGAGACCTCTAGGGAAAGGGAAATACTAACAGTACCTGAATGTATCCCACCTTGAACTACCACTGAAAAGGCATGCGCTTAATCCAAATCCAGAATATGGAGTACTTCATCAGGTCATTACAGTGATAATCCTGGGTCAGGAGCTTATGTGCCAGGGCTCCCTCTGGAGACCTGCAGTTGTGGGCCCTGAATCTGGCCATGAGGTGAAACTCCTTCCCACTCTACCCCACCCCACCCATGGGAGGCTGTGGAATGTTGCTCTGGGGAACAGAAGACCTGAGCCAGAGATCAAACCAGGAACCTTCCCCATGGGGCTACAGAAGACCTGCCATTGGGCTGACCTCAGGCTTTAGTGTTTTGAATGTATTATTCAAATATTTCTGAGTGTTATTACAATTAGGATAATGTAGTGTTGGGAATCATGCACCACTGTTCCTTCTGGTCAGAGTGCTGAGGATCAGGGGAGGGATTGCAGGAGAGAAAGGCAGGGTAGAGAGGGTAGAAAGAATTAGAGTGTGTTGGAGTGGAGTGGAGGAGTAGCCTAGTGGTTAGAGCAACTGCCTAGTACCCAGAAGATCAAGGGTTCGATTCCCACTGGCACTCCTTGTGACCTTGGGCAAGTCACTTTACCCACCATTGCCTCGGAAGAAAAGGCTGGCGATCTACTTCCGGTGATACATTGCCAAGAAAACCCAGAGGCAGCTGGGTCGCTATGAGTCAACACTGACTTGATGGCACTAAAAAAAAAAAAAGTATTGGGAAATTTTAGCATGTCTTAAGATTTTGGTTTGTCACGTAATGATGTTACTCGTCATTTAATACTGATAGGTCCTTAGATAAAGGAGGTACAAAGGTTGCAGACTGTAATGGATTATACTATTTGAAATATTCTTTTGTGTTTGCTAAAACTGTGCGGTTATATCCAAAGCAGCAATTTACTATAAGATTGACCTTCGTCCTCCATGAGTATGATATGCTTCAGAAACCTCCATATTGCTTTAATGCAGGACCAGGTGAAACATGAAAATTTTAGGGATTTCCCACTTCCCTAAAATCTCGATTCCCCCTGTGTGCCTATATGATCTTCTTTGCACCCCCTCCCCACCACACTCTATGTAATTCTTTCTACCCTCTCTACCCTGCCTTTCTCTCCTGCAATCCCTTGCCCTCGTGATTCTCTCCCTCCCCTGATCCTCAGCACGCTGACCAGAAGGAAGAGCGGTGCATGATGCTATGTCAGCCTGTTCCGCCAGCCAACTTCAGTCTGCACTTCGAATGCATGAAGCTCTTTAGTCTCACAGGATAGTACTGAGTGTTCAAACCGCAAAGGCATTTGCAAGAGGCAGGCACAGCATGGAGCACCTTGCCTTCTCCCAGCTTGAAAGGAGAATATCAAGTTGAGAGGATGAGGTGAAAAGGAAAGAAAAGTTTTGTGTGGGAGAAGACTAAGGATCAGGAAGAGGGGTTAATGGGTTAAACTGGGACGGGGGAGGAGGAAACAGTCACGCCTATGCTTGACATTGGGCCAGCTTCAAAGTGGTAGGATAACATTTCAATGGACTAATATTCAGCCTCAGCAGTTGAGTTTGTTTGTTTTTTTAAACATCAACCACTACGGCTGAAAAGATCTGGATATTCATAACACAATTCACATATACAAATGAATACAGTCCATAAAACTATAAATCAATACATTTTGAAAATACAAAGGGGGTTATTTTAGAAGTTCTATTCATGATGTAGACGTCTGAAGACGGGCATTCTGACATGCAAATCAGAGACATCCCCAAATCCATTTTAGAAAGCTGGGTATATAGACATCCCCCAGCATGAGAACATCCATGTAGCACGCAAGTGTGGCGAAGGCGTGGTCTGGACAGAGCAGTGGGGATTCATGATGGGGTGTGATTTCAGAAAGGCACAAGCACATCTGGCCCTGGTTGTGGAGGCATCCATGTCTATACCTGCTCCTGACAATGAATAAGTTGCAAAAATGTAGGGCCCACAATAACACCCCTCTCCCACATAAGCCCCCTGCTAAAAGTTGAGCTACTCATGCAAGCCACCGTTTTGAAATCCACAGCTAGATGGGGCAGGCGTGACTGAGGGGCCTACAGGGAGGGGTGGGCTTCTTCAGAGGGGTTAAGGGTAATAGGGACTTATTCTAGGGTTGGGGAAGGGGTGTGGGGAGTGGCTTTGGGAGAAGTGGGAGTTCTTATTTGGGGAATGGGGGGGGTGTCTTTAGGGGGATCGGTGTCTTGAATGGGGGGGGGGAGAGGTGTCCATATGGATGATATTAAGCACCTGAGCCTTTCAAGATGGTGCCTGGGAGCACCAGGCTGCATGTTAGCAGCCCAATGCATCAGGACAGGAATGATAATGCAGATGGCAAGGTTGATCATTAATTTACTGCGGGAATCACTAACCTGTATTCGGAGTTACTGCAGGTTAGTTACTCCCATGGTAAGTTAACCTGCAGCAAAATCTTAGATGTTACCGCAGCTTAGTAACTAGCCCCAGTATTTTTAGCATATAAGTTGATATAAGTCAAGTGTTTGCTGACTCAATATTTTAGAATCAAAGGACTTTGCAGTCGGCACCTGCGGTTGATGACAAGTCCCTTTGAATATTGATCTGTTTAGGGAAACAGGAAAAAGTCTGTTTTTTACCATTGCTTTTTAGGTATGTTTCGCCCTAATAATGGCATCACCCCTCATTCTGCTCCTAACCACATGCACACACATGCACTCACAACACAGCTTCCTTCCCCTGAATCACACATACATGTGTGAACGCACCCTACCTCTGTATCACCAAAGCAATATATCATGGGGATAATTTTATAACAGGATGCCTATAAAAAAATTTCCAAGAATGCATTTCTTTTTGAAAAACAACATAGGTACCTATGAGCCTTTCATTGAATACTAATGGAGGTACGTTTACCTGGGACATTGGATATTGTATCTTTGACACACAGTATGAAAAAGCAAAAATAGCCAAAATGAATCGCCAATGAAACTCTGAAAATCACTCAAACACAGAGAAGCTAAAACCAGAGGAGAAAGAGAACTTAACAGAGATTTCCAACATGCAGCAAGACAAGACAAAGAGAAATAGTACAATGGCACATGCAAGGAAATAGAATCAGAAACTATCAGAGGAAGAACAAGATCCGCTTTCCTAAAGCTGAGAAAATTCTAGCCTCAGATTGGAATGCTACAAGATGCTCAAGGATCCATGATGAATGATGCTGAGATCATCAAGAAAAGGTGGAAAGAATACACACAGTCATCATGCCATAAAGATCAAGTTGATGAACAGCCATTTTAACCTGCACCTCACGATCAGGAACCATTGGTGATGAAAGAAGTCATCAAAGCAGCATTGAAAGCATTATCAAAGAACAAAGCACTGGGCACTGATGGTATTTCCATTGAAGTATTTCAGCAATCAGATGCAGCTGTTAAAATACTTACAAGGCTCTGCCAGGAAGTTTGGAAGACATCATGGCTAACTGATGGGAAAAGATCTATGTGCATACCAATACTGAAGAAAGGTAATCCGATTGACTGGGAATTATCATACAATTGCTCTGATCCCACACACCAGCAAGATTCTATTCAAGATCATTCAGTGGACACAAACACCATACCTGGAACTAGAACTGCTTGAAATGCAAGCAGGGTTCAGGAAAAGGCAAGGAACAAAAGACGACATTGCGGATGTGAGATGGATCCTTGAAAAGACAAAAGAATACCAAAAGGGTATATATATATCTGTTTTGACTACAGCAAAGCCTTTGATTCTGTAAATCATGAAAAACTCTGGGCTACATTAATAAACATGGGTATACCAGAACACCTGATTAGATCTCACTCACAATCTACATCAATCAAGAAACAGAATGGTTTAAAATCAAAAGTGTACAACAAGACTGCCTACTTTCCCCATACCTATTTAATCGATCTGCGGAGCAAATCATCAGAGAAACAGGACTGTATGAAGACAACTGAGATGTTGAGGTTGGTGGAAGGCTTGTCAACAACCTTTGCTGTTCTGACAATGCCACGTTACTTGCTGAAAGTGAAGACGATCTGAAACATCTGTTTATCAAGATCGAGGAACATAGTCTTAAAATGGATCTGCACCTTAACATGAAGAAGACAAAGATCCTGACTATTGGCAAAATCAATCAGTTAATTCTTGATGGAGAAAAAATAGAAATAGTAGGAGGGAGGAGTGGCCTAGTGGTTGGGGGCAAGTTGCCTCAGGCCGGAGGGCTGGGGGTTCAAATCCCACTGGAGGACAGCAACCTTGGGCTGAAAGGATTGGGGTTTCTAGTCCCCCAGCCACTCCTTGTGTCCTCGGGCAAGCCACTTAACCCTCCGTTGCCTCAGGTACAAAACAGATTGTGAGCACTTTGGGACAAGGGAAAATATACCAACCTGACTGTGCACTGTTTTGACCCAGTGAAAAGCAGTATAAAAGCATTGCTAAATAAATCACTTTAACCTGTTTGGATCAATAATCAATAAAGAAATGACAAGCAGAAAAGAAATCTGACAACAGATTGCTCTTGGCAGAATGGTATGAGGGACTTAGATTCTCAAATGCAGAGATGTATCTCTCCATACAAAGATTTGACTTGTCCAAGCCGTGATAGTTTCAATAACAACATATGGATGTGAAAGTTGGACAGTGAAAAAGACAGACAAAAAGAAAATCAATGCCTTTGAATTATGGTGCTGGCGATGAATACTGTGTATGCCATGGACTGCCCGAAGAACAAATCAATTGGTACTAGAGGATATCAAACTTCAGCTATCTTTAGAAGTTCACTTGTCTGTGCCAGCATGATCTTTGAAACTGTAGGTCTCTGTCCGAGCCTTGAGGTTCCTCTATTAATGGTCTCTGATCATATCACAATCGGTCTTTCCTTTGATACTGAATGAATTCTGCCTATGATAAGCTTGCTCACCGCTGTCACTGAGATACAAAAGCAACTAAGGAGGCACCAATGATATATTAAAAGGCTCTTTATCTTGGACTCCCAAGTGTTGAACATTTTGTTTATTTGAAGCAATTAGAGGCTCCAGAAGTGATGCTACATAGATTTCAATCCACTTTTGTCTATACTTTAGCTGAAGGGCAAATGAAGGGCAAGACTTTGACTTTCACAGTTTGGACACATGCAAAGAGATTAGAGAAAGACATCATGCTTGGTAAGTTGAAGGTCAAAGCAAGAGAGTAAAGCCATAATACAGTGGATCGATATAATAACAGCAGCTATGGATGCCACTCCATCAACACTTAGCTGCCTAACTGAAGACAAAACACAGTCTGAGAACTATCCAAAGGGTAGCCATGAGTCTATATTGACTCAACAACATTTAACAAAAACAAGCTGAAGAGAAGTAGTAGACCCACATCCCTAAAGCAGAAGAAGAGGTATCAACCAACATTTCAGTGGGCTATGCAGGACTCAATCAGTGCAAAAAAGCACTTAATAGGCCCCCCTCCCATTATTTAATAACTGAATTTTTCTAAGCAACATATTGGTCACTTTTTCAATAGTCTATGGGAGAAAAGTTTTGATTGGCTCTACCTTTCATCTCCAGGAACAAGCAGGAATGAGTCTTCACATATGGGGTATCGTCGGTACCGATGGAGCCTGCGTGGGAACGCTCCCCAGCGTCCAAAATGAAAGCTTTTGGGAGCATCCTACAGCGCCTGCACGCTGCCTTCCCGCCTTTCCCAACTGCCTCTCTCCAGTTCTTCTTTTCCACGGAGCCAGCAGGTCGTGTTTCCTGTCACCACTGAAGAATTTCTTATTTTCTTTTATTTTTCTTTAGTCGCGTGTCTGCCTTCTCGATTCCGGACCGCTACCGGTCTTTTTTTTTTTTTTAAAACTACTTTTTCTTTCTTTCAGTGCATTTTTTCTTCTGGGGCCTTAGGCCTACAGATATATTTTTCCTCATGGAAAAACACCCCTCCGGGTTTAAAAAGTGCACGAAGTGCAGCAGCACTATTTCTGTCACTGACACCCATGACTGGTGTCTAAAATGTTTAGGTCCTGACCACTCCATTGCTGATTGTGAGTCCTGTTCCATGATGTCTAAGAGAGGGTTACAAAATCGGGCAGCCAAGCTCAGTACCCTGTTTCCCTCCGATGCAGCTTCTGTGGCATCGACGTCTTCCAGGGCTTCTTCTTCATCCCATGGATCTCAGGTAACCAAACTTAAATCTGGCCGGTCCTCAAAGAGTTCATCTCCCTCTAAGTATCGAGATGCCCCCGGGCTTACTCTTGAGGAATCCACACCGGCAAAATTACCCCGGCGGGAGGCTCCAAAGCTCTACCTATGGGGTCACAGGTTGACATCGATGGCTCGGCCTCGACCGATCACCTGTTACAATGCTCTGGGGTACCGGCGGTTTCCACCGGTACCGACATCCAGACATTGGTGGCGTCGATGGATCAGAATATTCTGACCATGCAGCGTGCCATCATGGCATTCATACAAGCTGCGACGCCTACGGTACCGCAACAAACTCCGTTGTCGGTACCGGTACCGATTCCGGTACAGGATCCGAATTCGGTTCCGATACCAGTACCGCTTGCATCGACATCAGCGGTACACTATCCAGTGATGCCCATCAGTACCGACTCGGTACCGATTACTCCCGATGTCGATACCTCCCGATACCCGTATCAGGCTTTGCGAGAGCATCCAGACAGTCGATACTTCGATTCCTCTGAAGACTCTGATTCATCAGAGGCCTCAATTGAAGCATCAGGGATCCTTCCTCATGAACTCTCTTCTCCAAAAAGGAGAATGTCTCCTACTGAAGACTTGTCTTTTCAGGATTTCATTAGGGAGGTGGCCAAAGGCTTGTCCATCTCAGTAGCCTCTGAGACTGAACCTAGAGCCAAGAAATTAGATATCTTACAATATCCTAAGGCTCCTAAAGAGGCAGCCACCTTACCAATACATGAGATTCTTTATGATCACATGTTAGGTATATGGGAGACTCCTCTTTCCACCTCCCCTTATTCCCGAAGGTTGGACACCATGTATTGTGTTCCTCCTTGTCCTGGGTTTCATAAGACTCAGCTTCCTCACCACTCCATTGTGGTAGAGTCTGCTATGAAAAAGATCAAAAGTACAAAAAGGCACTCCTCTGCTCCTCCGGGAAGAGAATGCAGAACTTTAGATGCCTTTGGCAAGAAAATCTTCCAGGCCAGTATGCTTGTAGCCAGAATCAACTCCTATAGTCTCTATATGGGGATGTTTCTGAAAGAAGTTACAGATCATCTGCAAACCTATCTCCTTTTATGTCAGAAGATAAGAGAGAAGAATATATCACCTGGCTTAAACATGCACAGGATGTATCCAAGTTTTCCAACCGTGCAGCCTTTGACTCTTTTGAGGGTGCCAGTAGAGCCTCTGCTATTGCCATAGGTGCACGCAGAGTTGCTTGGTTACAAGCCTCTGATTTGGAATCCTGGGTACAGGATGGTCTAGGTAACCTTCCCTGTACATGGGAAAACCTCTTTGGCAAAGATTGGCAAGCAAACGCCAATCAGATGGATGCTGAAAATTCTACTTTAGATAGACTTTCAAAGTCTACTACTGCTCCTTTTAAAAAGAGGTTATTCAAAAAAGGATCTTTCCCAAAAAAAGGGAAATTTTCTTCTCAAGGTCGTTTTGCTACAAAGAGACAGCAACAACCAAAACAGGCCAAGCCTCAGGCTGCGAGGACTGCTATGGCTCAACAGCCTCAGCCTCCTCAGGGCCTTTGACTTTCCACTAGAGAACTTAGCCTTTCTGGCTCTAGAACATCCAGAGCCTCTCACCATCCCAGGAAGGTTAGCTCACTTTGCTCCCAGATGGGAACAAATTACAGCAGAGCAATGGACCCTCTCCATCATACAAGATGGGTACAAGCTTCATTTCTTAAACCTTCCTCCTCACACCATGGTGAAACAGTTCAATTCTCCAGCATCACTCCTCACCCTTCTAGGTCAGGAGATTACTACCCTTCTTGCCCAAGGGGCAATAGAAGAAGTACCCCTTCTTCAACAGGGCTCAGGGTTCTACTCCCCCTATTTTCTCATTCCAAAGAAAACGGGGGGCTACAGACCCATACTAGATCTCAGAGAATTGAACAAGTTTCTATGCAAGGAGAAATTCAAGATGATTTTTCTCGGAACTCTCCTTCCATACCTCCAGGGTCAGGATTGGCTTTGTTCCCTAGATCTGAAGGATGTGTACACCCATGTTCTCATCCATCCAACACACAGAAGGTTCCTTCGGTTCCTTTACCAAGGAAAGCACTACCAATACAAGGTGCTTCCTTTCGGTCTGGCCTCTGCTCCAAGAGTGTTCACAAAATGCATGGCAGTAGTAGCTGCATTTCTGCGAACTCTAGGAATATTTGTATTCCCATATCTGGACGACTGGCTCATTCGAGCTCCATCCCAGTCAGAGGCCCAGACTTCCCTGGCCTGCACAAGGCGTGTTCTTCAGTATCTGGGACTGGTAATCAACATTCCAAAATCCCATCTCACCCCTACTCAGTCTCTAGAGTTCATAGGGGCCTTACTGGATACCACAACTGCAAGGGCCTATCTTCCCCAGGCCTGTTGCCTACGCTTGGTGCAGTTAGCCTCCCAGATTCAGTTAAAATCCCATTTAACTGCTCGAGAGATGTTGCAACTCTTAGGCCATATGGCATCCACGGTGCATGTGGTTCCTTATGCTCGCCTTCACATGAGGGCAGCTCAGTGGACTCTATCCTCCCAATGGACCCAGGCCTCAGGTTGCCTGTCAGACAAAATAGCAACCTCCAGTCGCCTCTTTTGGTCCCTCCACTGGTGGAAGTCCACTCAAAATTTGTTGCTGGGGTCCCCCTTTCAACAGGTGTTACCCCAAACAACCCTTACAACTGATGCCTCTCCAAAGGGTTGGGGAGCTCATCTACAAGATTTCTCCTCCCAAGGCATCTGGTCTCCACAGGAGACATCTCTACATATCAACCTCTTAGAGCTCAGAGCAATCTTTCTGGCTCTGAGTCTTCCACACCCTGCTCTGCTACAAAACAGTCCTCATCCACACGGACAACCAGGTAGCCATGTTCTATGTAAACAAGCAGGGCGGTACTGGCTCTCTGTTGCTTTGCAACGAAGCTCTGAGATTGTGGGCCTTCGCCAGAAAGCATCAAATCCATCTCATGGCAGTGTATCTTCCAGGAGTTCAAAACTCTTGGGCGGACAGACTCAGTCGAGTTCTGCTTTCATACGAATGGTCCCTTCATCGGGACCAGATAGCCAGGATCTTTCAAATTTGGGGAACCCCAGACATAGACCTGTTTGCAAGTCCGTGGAATGCCAAACTTCCCCGGTTCTTTTCCAGGATTCCATGTCAAGGAGTTCAGGCCAGAGATGCCTTCCTCCTTCATTGGGGGCAAGATTTCCTCTATGCCTTTCCTCCTATTCCCCTCATTCCCAAGACACTGTTCGAGCTTCAGAGAGACAAAGGGTCTATGATCCTCATAGCACCACTTTGGCCACGCCAAGTGTGGTACCCTCTACTTCTACATCTCTCTCAAGCTCCCTCCCTGGACTTGGGGTCTGCTCCAGATCTCCTCTCCCAGGAGGAAGGAACGTTATGGCACCCAAATCCCCAGTCTCTCCATCTCAGGGCCTGGTTGCTGAAGGCCTAGACCTTCAAGATTTACCTCTTTCTCAGCAACTGAAGGATATCCTTCATGCTTCCTGAAAGTCTTCCACCAGACGTTCCTATGCTTTTAAATGGAAGAGGTCTACCATTTGGTGTGCAGAGAAGGGTCTTAACCCTCTTGCAATACCTCTAAATTCTTTACTTGAGTATTTGCTGCATTTATCCAATGCAGGCCTTAAAACAAATTCAGTCAGAGTCCATTTGAGTGCTATTGCAGCATCCCTTAAGCCTCTCAATGGACAACCTATTTCCTCTCATCCTCTTATAGCAAGATTCATGAGAGGCCTTCTTTTAACTAAACCTCCCATTAGACCACCTCCAATGGCATGGGACTTGAATCTGGTTCTCGGCCAGCTTATGAAGCCTCCCATTGAATCCTTAGCCACTACCTCCTTGACATTTCTTTCCTGGAAAGTCATTTTTCTCATTGCAGTCACCTCAGCTCGCCGTATCAGTGAGTTGCAAGCTTTAGTGGCTAATCCTCCTTATACAAGGTTCCATCATGACAAGGTAGTCCTCAGAACTAATCCACCCTTTATGCCTAAAGTGGTCTCACCTTTTCATCTGAACCAGGAGGTATATTTACCTGTCTTTTTTCCAGGACCTCATGCATCAAGTGCAGAGAGAAACCTTCATACCCTGGATTGTAAAAGAGCACTGCTTTCTACTTACAAAGGACACAGCAACATAGAAAGTCCTCTCAACGTTTTGTTGCTTTTGATCCTTCTCATTTAGGACTTCCAGTCTCTAAGAGAACTCTGTCTAATTGGATTGCTCAGTGTATTTCCTTCGCCTACCAGAGTAAGAACCTTTCTCTGGAGGGCCATGTCATAGCTCACAATGTGAGGGCCATGGCAGCCTCTATGGCTCATCTTAACTCTGTGTCCATCGACCAAATCTGTCGAGCGGCCACTTGGGCATCGGTTCATACCTTCACAGCCCATTACTGCTTGGACAAGGACTCCCGCCGGGATGCCTTGTTTGGTCAGGCTGTTCTCAAACACCTGTTCCATACCTAATCAACTCCTACCCTCCATCCCTTACTGGATGCCTGAGATTCATGGGTGGAGGTAGAGTCCTTCCCAGGGACTCACAATCTGGGCGATCTCCCAGGCATCTCTAGCTGGGGAGTCCCCATATGTGAAGACTCATTCCTGCTTGTTCCTGGAGATAGCACAGTTACTTACCTGTAACAGGTGATCTCTGGGAAAAGCAGGAATAAGTCTTCACAACCCACCCACCTCCCCTAGGAGTTGTATCTCTCTATCTTTCCTTTCCTCTCTCTCTCTCTTTGTCTCAGCTTTAAAACTCGAACTGGAGAGAGGCAGTTGGGAAAGGCGGGAAGGCAGCACGCAGGTGTTGTGGGATGCTCCCAAAAGCTTTCATTTTGGACGCTGGGGAGCATTCCCGCGCAGGCTCCGTCGGTACCGACGATACCCCATATGTGAAGACTTATTCCTGCTGTTCCCAGAGATCACCTGTTACAGGTAAGTAACTGTGCTTTTTGTTCTATCTTGTTTGTTGTGGAGCCATTGTCGTTATAAATTCTCTTATACAACAGACAGTTTGCTTGTGTGTGAATTTGTTTGAAGTGTGTGCTGCTCAGTAGGTCTCAGATACTATCAAATGCTGCAATCTCATTGGTCAGATAGAAAGGTGGGCATGTTGCAGACTGTGTACCAATGCTCACAAGTTTGTTTGAAGTGCACTGCTCAGTAGTTTTCTGATCGGGTGGAATGCCGCAGTCTCGAAGGCAGTCATGTTGCAGGTGGAGGGCTGATGTTTCCCCCCCCCCCTCAAAGTAGTCATTGACCACTTCCTGGATGAGAGGATGGTCCCTGAAAAGTTACATTATATTAGCTCATATCGTGTCCAAATGCATGAAGAACAAACACACAAACAAAACTAACTTTCTTCTTTATATATTTATTTATTTATTTATTTATTTTAGTTTCTTATATACCGCACTATTTAGTATCAGCGCGGTATCCCCAATAAAGCACAAATGTTCTCGCACAAATTTACACCAGCTCTGAGACAAGTGCAACTGTATGTGTGAGCTCTAGACTATGAGTGTTTGCATATACATTGCGGTTCTGCCCTGGCTTTGCCGAGATGCTGCTCCCAGGAACACCTATGGTGTATATTGCAAAAAGGTAGCCTAATGCCTACTTTTATGCATGTACAGTATAGGTTATGGTAATATTTTTTTTAGTGCCAGCTTGACCATGTAAAACACTGTTCAACACATTGAACTGTCTTATAAAATCATCTCCATCATGGCTAAAAGGAGAAGAAAAAAAAATACATAATTATTAAAATGACAGGGTACAGAATGATTAATTACCAGGTTCTGGAGCACTTATGTATTGTCTGTTTGGTCAGGGCATACAGTGTAGGGCTCATGCCCAAACTCTATTAGCCAATGCCTTGAGGAGAATAGTCTTCTGCTTTCTGTGCTGTCCCACGCCTCCCCTCTTAGGCAGTAACTTGCAGAGATCAGGAAGGAAGAGGAGAGACTGGTACAGGATCTGCTTCCCAATCCAGTGCCGCCTCTCCTGTTATTTCCGAGGGGCTGATGCAGAAAGAGGAAAAAGTGCTGCTACTTAGTATGCTTAAGTATCAATAGAAAAAAGTACTGATTCTCACTAAATTAACTCCTGGAGGGCTTTGTTTTTGCCTCACTGTATTATTGTAGACTGGAATCCATAATGCTGTTAATGCTGGGAGATACTGTATAGGAGGTTATTTTATAGCTTTATGTGACATTTACACAGGTAGATGTTGATTTTACAAAGCCGCTTTTTGCACATGTAAATGCTGAGGTTGTCACAAATTCAAAAGGGGGAATAGGTCGGGCTGTCCAAAAATTATATATTATTATTTTTTTAGAAAATCATATAAGAATGATATATTGAATTTTACATTCAAGTGGTTATCACCAAAATATTCGATACATGTTTGTATGGAGTAAATATTTTTGGGATATTTGTATTATACTCCACGTAGACCTAGCAAATTTCTTGTAGTTTTACACCAAAAATTATAAGTGGCATTTTAGAAAGGACATCCAAGTCAAATCCAGGGAGGAACGTGCAGGAAAACACTGGGGGGTGTCAGCTGTCAGCTGTTTTTGGTAACATGGACATCCCCACTCCGGGCGTCTATGCTGGCAGCCAAAGAGATGCCCCACCCTTAGGAAAGTGTTGGGTGGGGATGTCCATCTCATGCAAGCAAAAATAAGGGGATGTCCATAGTAACATAGCATATGACAGCAGATAAAAATAACAGTATTGTCCATCTAATCTGCCCAGTTAAGGTGACCAGAGTGGTCTTACCCGCCTTTTCGTGCAGGTCACCCACTCTATGCCTTTGTTTAGGTTTGTACGCATCGCTCTGTGCAGGTGACCCCACCTCTATGCCTTTGTTTAATGTTATACCCATCGCTCCATGCAGGTCAGCCCCCCCTATTTATTGAAGTATGAATGATATTTAAATTTGCTTTGATTTCATCCTCTTGTTATAAGGGAATCCATGTGTCTGTCCCATGCGTTTTGAATTCTGTCACTCTATTTGTCCCAACCACTTCTATCAGGAGGGCATTCCAAGCATCCACCACTCTTTCAGTGAAAAAATATTTCCTGATGTTGCTTTTAAGTTTACCGCCTTGCAGCTTCATTATATGCCCTCTAGTTTTACAACTTCCCCTTCTTTGAAAAAGGTTTGTTTGTTTGTTCATTTATACCCTTTAAGTATTTAGAGGTCTGTATCATATTTCCCGTCCCTCCTCTCCTCTAGGGTATACATATTTAGGTCTTCAAGGCTCTTCTCATATGTCTTCTGGCACAGGCACCAAATCATTTTGGCCGCCTTCCTCTGAACTCTCTCAGGTCTTTTTATATCCTCCAAAACTGAACACAATATTCCAAGTGAGGCCTCACCAACGACTTGTACAGGGGCATTAATACCTCCTCCTTTCTGCTGATGATTCCTCTCTGTATGCAGCCCAGCATCCTTCTGGCTTTGGCCACTGCCTTGTCGCATTATTTCACCACCTTTAGATCCTCAGACACTATCACCCTGAGGTCCCATGCTGGTCAGTGCACACCAACCTCTCTCCCCTTATCGCATACAATTCCCTTGGATTTCTGCATCCAAAGTGCATGACTCTGCACTTCTTCACATTAAATCTTAACTGCCAGGCATTAGACCGTTCTTCCAGCTTTTGTAGAGCTTTCCTCATGTTATCCACTACCGCAGAAGTGTCCACACTATTGCAAATTTTTATATCATCAGCAAAAAGGCAGACTTTTCCCGCAATATCACTCACAAATACACTGAACAGTATTGGTCCAGTGGCATAGCAAAATGGAAATATGAGCCCTGTTACCCGTTAGTGATTGTTGTCATATTGTAAAAAAAAGGGGTGGTTAGTATGGCTTCTCCACACCCTCCAGACAGTTGCCTAGCAAGACGATCATGTTTCAGATGCCTGTTCATGCCCATAGCAGGTATAACCTAGATGCACTGTGGAACATCCAGGAGGTTTCTGAAATCAGGTGGGGATGTCCATATTTTTTGGGCATATCCTGGCCATGCCTTCGCCATGCTCCATTCAGACTTGGACATCCTCACGCTAGGGACATCCACAGACCCAGCTTCTAAAAATGGCTCTGGCAACGTCTCTGTGCTTTTTCAGACATCCAAAGCATGAATAGGTCTTCCAAAATAACCCCCTATATGTTTATTCTTGATACTGCATAGTAATACATGTAAATTTTAAAAAAAAATTCCCCATGAGTCCTTGCATCTCTGAGTCACTCATAAATGTCAGGTAACTGCTCCTTTCAAACAGGGATTTCAAGGTGTGACAAAAGAGGTAATTATGCTTAATCCCCTGGTATTTAACATGACCTTAAAAATGCAAAAATTTGACTTTAGGAACTTAACTCCTTAAATGGCTGCTGTTTATACATGTAGTTTTCTGACATATGGTGCTTACAGGTATAAATGCCAGTGGTTACACATGTAGGTTGCAAAAATAGGGATTTCCATGTGTACGCATTGGTTTTGCATGTTCAAGCTGCCCTGTGATGATGCTCTTTTCCTAAACACATATTTTTTACAAAATGCTTGCTCTTGCATGTTAGGGAAATGCATGTCTCCCACAGACCTACGTGTATTTAACAAAAGGCTCTGCCTTTAGCCAGTCTTTTGTAAAATAACCCGACCTAGACATTTTATAAACCACGAGGCTTCATGCCAGATACACAGTGGGCTTATTAAATATTTATTTGGACTGATTTTTTACTTTGGTTATCTGTTTTAGATGACTTATCATTTTGAACTTTGTGTTATGTAGTTTTTGTGACTTACTAATTTGTTGATTGGTATGTAGTTTGTTTTAGTTATTACTATGTTATATTTCTTGTTTTATGTTCTATAATACACGACAGGGCAAAAAGCAACATGCCAAGAATGAATGAATAAATAGATTGATGAGACGCCATTATAGGCATCTTTGTGTTCAAGCAATTTAGCTTAATTTTTTGATACTCCGTCCAAGATTTTTTTCATAAAAGCTTTGTTGGCTACGTTATAGCCAGCAAATTGTAGGTGAATTTTTGAGCGACATGTAACACACACTAGGACATGGCTGAAAATATAAATCTAGCTGTCTGTAGTATAGCTGGCTATCTTGCCCCTGAGCAGTTCACAGGAAATGCATCCCATCATAAATATGTCATATCTATGGCCGAGCAAGATCTCAGAAATGCCAAAAATGATTGAACAGTCCTGCGTGTAATCTTTTAAGAGGGTTAATGCAAATGTATAATGGTAGGAAAGTGCTGCCGGGATTGACGGAGCTGCAACCTATGCTGTTTCGTTGTCACGTTGTTGCCTGCTTAATTGTGAATAACATCGACACAGCCTGTTTGTTTCTTTGTGCCCTGTCTTGTAGAGTGATGAAAGAGAAACAGACTCGGCCTCAGAAAGCAGTTTTCAGCTTGGCAGACACAGGAAGAGTCCCAGCTCTCTAACCAATCTTAGCGGCTCCTCTGGCATGGCATCCATGTCCTCTGTATGTAAAAGAAGGCTTCATTTTAATAACGCTCTGCTTTCACTAATCTATTTGTTGTGGGCCTGTTATTAATCTATCTCAAGTCAGATCTAACCCTGCTTTTTTTTTTCTTGTGTCAATAAGATGTCAGTTGGATTTGGTCTAACAAACAACACTTTTTCTGCTTAACGTAACAGAGAATGACATTCAAAAATAACTGTCGAAGGCGCTAAAAAATCCCTTTGGATTGAGAAAATGTATTTTTATTGCTGTAAAAATTCAAACATGATCACAGCTGTTTCATTTTCTGTTCTTTTGTACTTGAAGTGCATTACTCAATATGATTAGTAAAACTTAAGGACTTCGCTTTAAAACTTGTTTCCCCATGACAATAAAGGAAACTCTTAATGTTGCTAGAGAACCACATTCGGTATATTTAAGTGCAATTGTAGATTCCAGAAGCTATGTTGAGGCTTCTCAGACCTATCCTAGTGACCTCATGGCCAGTCTGGTTTTCAAGATATCCATGATGAACATGCATGCAGGGCTGGTGTTACCATTAGGTGAATTAGGCAGTCACCTAGAGCACCGGCCCTCTGGGGGCGCTTCCTGCTTCCTGTTGCCACTGCTGCCACATCCGCTCCGGGGCCTGCAGCGGCGCCAGTGGCAGCAGGGGGCAGCAGGATGGAAGGCCCACCTAGGGCATCTCCAGTCCTTGCACCAGCCCTGTATGTATGACATAAGTTTTGAATCTGCAGTGTATGCAAATGTAGCTCAGGCATAGTCATTCTGGATATCCTGAGAACTGGACTAACTGTGGGATCACCAGGACCTGTTTGAGAATCCCTTGCATTATATGGGGATAATTTTTAGCAGAACCTCTAGATGGATAGTCCAAAAAGGCATCTTTTTAAATCTTATTTTATAAAGGCACCTAGATGCTTATGTACCTTTATAAAACGAGCACCCAGAACCAGACCCAGTAGCATACACATTTTACACCTGCTCTGAAAATGGTATAAATTTGTGCTTGTATCACATTCTGAAGTGTAATTTTATAAAATGTGTGTACATCACAACTGTGCCCCCAGGAATACCTAAATGAAGATAATGTAAAAAGATACTCATTCCTTCTCATGCACCTACTTTTCTATGCACTTATACTACTATAAAGTTTTATAAGAGACCTTGTTACATGAGAACATTTTTTATAAAATGACCCTCATATGAATATGCCTATTACTGTTTTATCCCCTTTTCAAAATCTTTCTACTGCTTCCTGTCCAGCTTTCATGAAAGTCATTATGAATAGTGTCCAGTACATCCTTAGTTTCTCTCACAAGCCTTCTTAACATTTTTTCAGTATTATATTTATAGCTTAACAGCTTTATTACTGGTCACTTCTTGGCAGGCTACAACTTGGGCGGCCTCCTACCTCCATTAGCCTCTGTTACAGACACTGGGATTTTCTTCCTATCCTTACGCTTTTCTAGCAGGTTTGGCAATTCAGTAATAATCCAATGGCAAGAGATACTCTATGGTAGGCTTGTATGAAAGCCAGTAGACCCTCCATCATTCTTAGGGCCTTGAAATTGAATCTGGATCTCATATGCTGGGTCATCAGGCTAACCCACATCCTTTTCCTGCTTACGGTTACATCATGTACTGTGGCTGAGAGAGAGAGAGACTTGGCACCATCCTGATGTTCTCAGAAAGGTTTTTGTACTAATCATTAGGAGTGACTATACTTTTGCACACAACTGTAACACATAAACATTTAGACACCCCTGGTCAAATTCAGTGTTTCATCAGTCCTGAAGTGAACAGAAGCTGACATAACCTCTACATGGTCCAAATTTAAACCCAACATCTATCTAAATTTAATGCAGAATTACTATTTATTTGCAGTTTTTTTTTAATGAATTGAAAATAATAAGTGAATATGACACTTTGGTCACCCTTTCAATAAATTCATTACTGCTTAAAAAAAATAAAGATCCAAAGGGTTTTTGACTCATTAGACCATCAATTTCTTAGATGAAGATAATTCCACAGTTAAATATTCTGACCGCTCTAACCTCTCAGATTGTGATAGTTCAGTCCACTTTCTGCAGCCATTCATCCTTTTAAAGCAGGGGAAGTCTATAAAACTATTTCTAAATGCCAGCTAGTTATCTAATCTATCAGAAAGAGTATTAAAAAAAGGGAAATTACTTGGAAGTGTTGAAGTCAGAGAGATCTAGAAGACCAAGAAAAATCTGGTACAACTGCCCCAAAACTGGTCAGATCTGCAAAACAGATCCCACGGATCATTGCAAATGATCATCTGAAACTATTACTACTACTTACCATTTCTATAGCGCTACAAGGCATATGCAGTGATGTATAGAGACATGTAAGAGACAGTTCCTGCTTATAAGAGCTTATAGTCTAGTCAAGACAGACAACACAACTGGGGACTAGGATATATACATTATGTAGGGGAATGATAAGAAAACACATGGAAGGTGAACAGGAGATTAAGAAGATCAGGATCCAAAAGCAGTTTTGCCACTGAAAATCAAAAGCAATCTCCCCAAGGAGCCAAATAAACTACCAAAAAACAAGAAAAATCCCAGCAAAGCTCTATATAAAAAAAGAAAAAGGAGACTTCCGGTGGCACATGAGCGAGTGAGGACGTGTTCTCTGCTCGCTCCGGGGCCGCCTCAGCTTTAACTATTATTCTTTGCATCTGATGCCCGTGGAAACTGTCTAAGTCCGCTGCGGAATATTGCTGTAATAGTAGGGGACACGGTGGCAACGAAACAGCATCGAAAAATGCCCCCACCGCCGAAGAAAGAGCAGGAGAAAGCTCCCCGGTCGGGGGGCCACGCTTTCCGGAGGATCTAATCTGGCCTCCCCGGGAACGGAGAGTGCCGACTCCGCTACAGAAGAGCTGGCGAAGGAGGTAGTTAAACTCCTAGATCCTAAACTTGATCGCATCCTCAGCAAGCTGGATTCTATGGGTACTGCGCTGGCTGAAATAGGCCAAAGGGTGGAGGAGGTCGAGCACAGAGTCTCTGCGCTGGAAGACGATGTGGGGAGCAGGTCTCGAGAGCACGAGGCTCAGCATGTGCAGCTGGCGGCCTTGTTGGAGAAAGTTGAGGACCTCGAGAATCGTTCCCGGAGGAACAATCTGCGGATCGTAGGGGTACCGGAATCCACCACAGATGTCATGCTTCTGCCCCTGGTTGAGTCTTGGCTGCCCAAAGCGTTAGGTCTGGATGAATTGGTGGGTCATCTTAAAGTGGAGCGTGTTCATAGACTGGGGCCGAAGCTCGAGTCGCGCCTGCGGCCGCGGGTGATAATTGCTCGAATTTTAAACTTTCAGCACAAGATGCAACTCCTTCAGGCATATCGAAGGAAGCGAGATGTATCATTTGAAAATCAAAAACTTCTGCTTTTTCAGGATTACTCTGCAGCCGTTGCAACTAAGAGAAAGGAGTTCGCGCCGATTTGCTCTGCTCTCTTTCGGAGGAAAATGCGGTTCACTCTAGCGTTTCCAGCTACCTTGAGAGTTTCCCACTCCGGCATAAATCATGCCTTTACAGCGGTCGGCGCTGCCAGATCCTTTTTGGACACTTTGGGTGACGACCCGGCAGAATCACCAGTTCAAGAAGAGAGCGGCTGAGGCTCTGGGATGCCGAGACTTGTCTTAGGACCTGGAGGTTTCTGGCTCAGATAGTCTGCACGGCTTAGCTGACATGAGGACAGTTAAAACCGTGACTTTGCATTTACCTGTATAATGTGTATATGTGGGCTCGTTACTGTGCTTATTGTGAATATGGGGGGGCATTGGTGTGCTGTTTTTGTACAGGTGGGGGCTAGAGGAGGCGGTTGTGGTTGTACGTTGAATGTTGTTGTTGTTGAATGTTTGAATGCAGCATACTGCCCGCTGAGTAGGGCAGAGTGTATATTGCTTGTGCACTGTTTGGTGGGTGGGTTGGGGCGGCCCTGCAGTGCCTGACTCGAAGTCCAGCCTCGGCTATAGTAGTTGAGGACGATAGTTAGTATATTTGGGGGATTGGGGTGTGGTAGGTAGGCAGGGAGTAGTTGTAGTGGGGCAGGGGGAAGTAGGGGGGGAGGGGGCTGCGGAGAGGGGGGTGGAGGGGAGGGTGGGGGGAGGGAGATAGTGAAGGAGGAAAGGGTGGTGGGTGGGAGCATAAGCAGGGGACAGCACTATTTTTTTCCTGATAGATCTGCTGGGGGGAGGAGCGTATATACCTTTTGGAAGTCTTGGTGCAGTGGAGGGGAAGGGCGAGGATCCCGGAGATGAGGCTGGGCGTCTCTGGGTGGAGAGTGTGCGGCATTGCCTGTTGATATCCTTTGCAGTGGTACATGCCTGAGGTCAAGATAGTTTATTGGAATGTGGGGGGCATAGGCTCTCCGATTAAGCGTACTAAGATACTCCAGGGGCTCAAAAGAAAGGGTGCACACATTGCCCTGTTGCAAGAGACACATTTGAGTGCTATAGAACATCGAAAACTTGCACGGGATTGGGTAGAGGTGTCTTACGGAGCAGAGTCGGGTAAGAAGAAAGCTGGAGTGGTGGTGTTAGTGAAGAGGTCCCTTTTGAAGTAAATGTTGTGCAAACAGACCCCCATGGGCGATATATTTTGTTGCAGGGTAAGTTGTATAATGAACCACTTTGGTTATTGAATGTTTATGCACCCAATGTCTATGATCATGCATTTTTTACCCAGTTGATAGGCTTGTTAAAGCATGCTGAGAGGGCTAAGGTCATTGTGGCTGGGGATTTTAATTGTCCACATGATCCACGTTTGGATAAGTCTTATCAAGGGGGGGAGGGGGCTTGGACCCGTAGAGGGGTTAGTTATCTTTGTGGATGTTTGGCGAGTCCTGCACCCTGGGATTAGGGAATATACACACCAATCGAGAGCGCATCTTACCTGGTCCCGCATAGATTACATACTTGTTAGTGAAGGGGGGCTCCCTCGAGTCGTGCAGGCGGAAATAGAACCCATTGCCGTTTCGGACCATGGAATGGTCTGGATTACTTGGGAGTGCCAGGGGCCGGAGAGAATGGGGTGGAGATTCCCTGTATATTTGTGGGAGGATGAAGCTTTCCGACTCTATCTTTCAAAACAGTGGGATGAATATGTTTTATTTAATGATACCCCACACTGTTCCCTGATGTTATTTTGGGAGGTAGTAAGGCGGTGATGAGAGGAGCGATTATTTCCTACACCGCGTTGCGCCGTAAACTTCTGGACCGTAGCATCTTGGTAGCAGAACGCGCTCTACGGACTCTGCAGCGTCAGCTGTGTCGGGGTAGAGGTGGTATTCTCCAGAGGGATTATACTCGTTCGCAGGCAGTGCTCAATGCTTTACTACAGCGGAGAGCTGCGTTTTCGATGCACTATTATAAACATCGGCTTCATCTCTATGGTAATAGGGCGGGGAAGTTACTGGCTAGACTTGTCCGTGATCCTAGAGGCAATCGGTTTATCCCTGTGCTCCGTGATCAGAATGGCACCTTGCAGCATCAACCTGCGCTCATTGCGCGGATTTTTCGAGCCTTTTATAAGAAGCTGTACAGTGAGGAGGAACGGGATTATGGGCAAGGGGTAGCGTTTCTCCGCAATTTGTCTCTCCCAAGGGTCTCGGACGAGGACTTGGCAAAGCTCAATGCGCCATTGTCGGTGTCGGAGCTTCTTGCGGGTATTAAACGAGGGAAATCTCATAGGGCTCCTGGGCCTGATGGCTTTAGTATGGAATATTATAAAATACTGGCTCCGCACCTCGCCCCCTCTATGGTAGTGATGTTTGAGGAGGCCCGCACAAACGGGGTCTTTCCTCGGGATATGCGTTGTGCAGATATAACTGTGATTCCGAAACCCGGGAAGGATCTGTTGGATCCGGCCTCATACTGCCCGATCTCTCTCATTAATTGTGATTTGAAACTTTTGGCTTCGGTTTTAGCGGCCCGGCTTGCACCTTTGTTGCCATCGCTTATTGACCCTCGACAGGTTGGGTTTGTGCAAGGGAGGGAGGCCTCTCGAAATATTGCTAAGTTGCTTTTGGGAATGGAACATTGTCTGCAGAAGGACGAGGCCTTGCTTCTTGTCAGCCTGGACGCTGAAAAGGCATTTGATAGGGTGGCCTGGGTTTATATGTGGGATACGCTGTCCGCGTTTGGATTGCACGGGCATTTTGTGCAGTGGGTTCAAGCGTTGTATGCACAACCCATGGCTCGAGTGGGCTCTAATGGTGTCTTTTCGGAACCCTTTGTGTTAGAGAGGGGCACTCGGCAGGGTTGCCCTCTGTCCCCGCTGCTTTTTGTGCTGGCCTTGAAACCGCTGCTACGAGCTTTGCAGAGGGACCCGGAGATTGCTGGTATACGTATGGGAGGGGAAGATATTAAAGTCAGCGCTTTTGCCGATGATATGTTGTTGTGTCTTACGAAGTTGCCCACGTCTCTAGAACGAGCGCTCCAGTTGATACAGGAATATGGGGGATTTTCGGGTTTGAAAGTTAATGCTACGAAGTCGGTAGTGCTAGATGTTGGGGGTAAAGTACGGCCGGGATGGGAAGGGGTGTTTCCATTGGTGTGGGCGGACGGGGTGATTAAGTACTTGGGGATACAACTCCCTGATAGACCTGCACATCTGTATCGTGCTAATGTACCTGGTTTACTAGCTAGGAGTAGTAAAACTTTTGCCAGATGGCGGCGGAGTCTGCCTCTGTCCTTGAGGGGGAGGATTGCGTTGTTTGTCATGGTGGAGTTTCCTAGATGGTTATATGTGTTACGTACATTGCCGTTATGGATTTTGGACAAAGACTGGAAGCGGTTTGAACAGTGCTTGCGGGGTTTTTTATGGGGGGGTCGTAGGGCGCAGATCTCCCTACGAGCCTTAATGAGTTGGAGAACGGAGGGGGGATTGGAGCTGCCTTCCTTGCGTAATTATAATTTATGTTATTTAGCTCGTCATATACGGGCGTTGCTGGAGGGGGATGGGGGGTGTGCCCCTGTTCGGCAGTTGGTGGAAATGCTGGCTCCGTATCATGGTCTCTATCTTTTGCATGCAGTTCAGTTGCCGAGGGCGATCAGGACTGGTGTGGGCGGGAATTATATGGGGGCCCTACGCGCTGCCTGGAAAGTGTTATGTCAGAGATTTGGGTGGGATTGGTGTAAGTCACCTCTGCTACCTTTGGTGGGTAATCCTGACTTTCCACCCGGGTACGCACAGCCGAGTATCTTTTGGGCTTGGGCTGAGAAGGGGCTTCGGTGCCTGGGTGATTTATATTCTAGTGACAATGGGGTTTTGGATAGCTTTCAACAGGTGCAGCGTCGGTTCCATATTCGACACCAGGACTTTTATGGCTATCTGCAAGTCCGATCTTATTTGGCGTCCGTTCCGGCGGCGGGGGGAGGGGGAGTTTGGTTAGCTTCCGAGTCCCCACGTGTAATCTTGGAACAGTTAGAGGAGCGTTGTTTGGGGGAGACGGTTTCTCGGAGGGTGCTCCGGCCTTCGGGGGGTACTGGATTTCTTAATGAGCTCGCACTACGGTGGCGGAAAGATGGGGTCGAGGAAATGACGTCGGAGATGTTGAGGGTGGCCTTTGAGGGGATAGCGAAAGGGCCGGTTTGGGTGTATTTGCAGGAAATGCAGTACAAATTTTTATGGCGTGCGTACACTAGTGATACATGGGCCTCTCAAGTGGGGCTGCAGTTATCTGTTACCTGTCAGTGGTGCGGCCGCGGCACCGGGACTCTAACACACAAATTTTGGGGGTGCCCGAGGGTACGTGCTGTGTGGATACAGGTCTGTAATAAGTTACAGAGGTGGCTGGGGTCGGGCAGTGTTCTGCAGCGAGAGGTGTGTTTATTTCATAATTGGGAGCTGGGGTATGAGAGGTTTTCTTACTGGCACAAAGCACTGCTTGAGCGGGGCTTTCTGTTGGTTAAGAGGGCCTTGTTGAGTCACTGGATTGCTCCCTCCCCTCCATGTCTGGCGCTATGGGAGAACTACATGTTTGATTTGATGTGTATGGAAAAACTGACAGCGCAGCAGAAAGGGGGTAAGAGTTGGGAGGGTTTTTTGGAATTATGGTCCCCCCTGACTTCTCAATTGTCCCCTCGAGAAAGGGGGGGGTGTTTAATGTGTAAAAGAGGTACTCCCTATTTTGGGGAGCCCTATGCCACAATGTTTTCGCCTCTTACCTGCTCTGAGTGCTGGAGCTTGCTAATGCCTATAAGTCAGTATGGGAGCGCGGTTACTGGTCCTCCCACGCTGTGTTGTGCTCTCAAGCTCTATGTTGTAGTGCTATCAATGTAATTCTCCCTAGTGTACTTAGTGTCCCTAATGTTGGGTTTGTTGATTGCCTGTGCTTGCTGTCAGGAAGGGAGGGTGGGGGGGGGGGATTGCTAGCCTCTTCGGACTTCGGGGGGATACCCTCCTTGCTTGTACTTGGGAGGGGGGGCCTTGTCCAGTTTACCTTTCTATTGGTGTTTGGATTTTGTGTGAAACTTTCAATAAAAATGATTTGAAATAAAAAAAGAAAAAAAGAACCCCCCCCCCAGAAAAACCACAAAAAACAGACACAAAATGAGAGTATCCAAAAAAATCTCATAAGCAAAAAAACCCAAAAACTGATGTTATTGAGGTAAAAATACCTCAGCTTCCCTCTTCATATAATATAACAGGGTTAGTCTAACGGCAAAGAGAACAAAGAATGATATCTGTCTAAACGACTAAGCCCAAGGAAACATCAGCGGTCAAAAAAACTCTATACCAGGTGGACTAAATCAAACAAAACCAAAAACTCCGTGTAGCCCCCAGAAACAAAGTCTTGGCTGAGGTATGAAAACACAATTAATCAAAAATTGCTTGGCATAAAACAGAATTAATTATAGCAGCCTAATATCATCCCGGGTATACATGCTCGAAAAAAAAAATAGTTATAGCAGGTATCAAAAGAACTTAGCTTGAGTGTTGACATAGCTCAGCATAACAAAATGTAGCAAAGCCTAGGCAATGTTCATAGCGGTAACCCAGAGTTCTGACACCAGGTGTTTCGCCTGGGCGGCTTCTTCAGAGAGCTCTATGAAGATATCACTAATCCTGGAAGAAAAACTAAAACCAATGTTAAACTCTCAAATATAAGCTAGAAAAACAGAAAAAAAGAACAGTAGAATGAAACAAAATAAAATAAATCAGACCAAGAAAAGAATAAGCTGAAATGAAAACACCAATACTGAGCCTGCCATTAGAACCACCAGCGTTTGAAAACAAAAACGCCATGCATTGCACTAAAAAGAGGAGTCCCAAGTGACGTCAGGAAATCCCCGGTACTGCGAAAAACAGTAGAGGCAATATTAAAAAAAAAAAAAAAAATCCAGATAGAAGCAAAAAAGATAGTACTGATGTACTGACCCAGGTAGTTTGTTCTAGGCATAAGGAGCAGCATAGTAGAAAGATCAAAATCTGGAGTTGACAGTGGAAGGGCATAGACAGAAGTGATCTGCCAGAAGAGCGGAGTTCTCGATGAGGGGTGTAGGTTGAGATAAGAGAGGGAAGGTAGTGAGGAGCAGCTGAATGGAAGCACTTTAGGTCTGTAGTAGAAGTTTGAACTGGATATGGAAATGAATTTGGGAGCCAGTGAAGTAACTTGAGAAGAGGGGTTATATGAGCATATCGAGGCTGGCGGAAGATTAGCCGCACTGCTGAGTTTTGAACAGATTGAAAGGGAGAGAGAGGATTCAGAGGGAGCAGCAAGAAAGAGATTGCAATAATCTAGACAGAAAATGAATAGAGAATGGATAAGGGCCTTAGTAGTGTGTTCAGAAAGGAAGGGATGAATTTTGCCAATATTATAGTGAAAGAAACAACAGGTTTTAGCTGTCTGTTGGATGTGTGTCGAGAAGGAAGAATCAAAGATGACCCCAAGGTTGCAAGTGAAGGAAACAGGGAGGAGTAGAGTGTTATCCACAGAAATAGAGGAAGGAGGAAGGGGGGGGGGGGAAGAGGTGGGCTTAGGAGGAAAGATAAGGAGCTCAGTTTTGGCCATGTTCAATTTCAGGTGACTGTTCCAGTGTAGCTAACACTGGAATAGTCCATCAACCGTACACCATTCTTATACAACAGTGATATGCATGGGAGCACTGTCAGAAGGAAACCTTTTCCACAAACTCATCACAAAAGACGTATGCAAAGGAAAATATTGCTAAGTCTGAAACCTTGTGGAGCAAAGTGCTTTTGATTGATGAAATGGGGAAGGATGGACTGCTTTGGGCTGGCTGGGCAGTGTTCCGACTTGGAGTCACCTGGTTAAGAGGGGTTGGGGGGGGCCATACGGCAGCCGTTAAGAATTAAAATAAAATCCCACCAGTGGGGAGTCCCGTCAGGTCCACTGGGAGGTCTTGGGGGTCAGTGGGCTAGGATATAAGGGGCCCAAAAGATAGGCACATGAGACAGAGCAAGGTCGCGCCCCCATCCTTCCCCTCTGTAGGAGGGTTAAAATCGGCCATGGGGCTGTCATGGTGACAGAAGGTGGGGACCTCACCAGCCAAGCAAAGGAGAGGAAGGACAAATGGGGCTCTGGATCAGGGTGTAAGAACTGGTTGGAAATTATGAGGGGGGGGTCTGGGCGCCAAGTGTTTGTGAAGGGGCATCCAAGACCAGGGGCAGCCTTGGCTGTCATAAGTTGGGCCAAGAAACAATGAAGCAGCCAGCTTAGCAGAAGGGGCAGCTGGGGTCAAATTGGACACAGCTGATCACACAGAATGGCGGCCAGCCATGGCTCTCTCAATGACAGCAGTTGCCATGGAATGGGCAGACAGTTAAAGGAAGACCCGGAAGAGCAGTTGAAAGATGGGATTGAGAGACAGACCCCCTTCCTTGAGCTTGGTAAGGTCATGGGTCAATAACGTTGCTGGTGGAATATTAAATGTCTGAAGTTGTTAAGAATAAAAGCTGACCGTTTCTCTTCATTTTTTAAAAAACACCTTATTGTCTGAAGGAAAAAAAGGATGGGATAGGAGCAAGAAAGATACAGGAGAAAGTGGGAGAGTGGGCGACAGAGGAAGGGGCGGACAGCCCAATAGCACCATGCCAGCATTAGAGATACATTTGGATAAAAAAGGTGAAACATTTAAAGAAAAGAACACCTTGAAGGATGAAGTCTAGGGTCAATCTGTCGTGTTGTGTCATAGCCAGTTGCAGAGGAAATATTGTGGTGAAAGGAAGGATGGATGCAACTATGTATCAACATATCCCAGAGGCCAATGTCCCAAAAGCTGAAAAAAATGTGTATATTGCAGCAATATGGTGATCTCAAACATGCCTTATAATCAACCATGATGTACTTGCACAAAAGAAAGATGGCCTTCACCGTTCCCGGACAAATATTGAAAATCTGTTGGAAAATTTCAAACATGAAGTACATGCAAAAAAACCAATGAATATTTCTGAACTAGAAGTCTTCTTTGCAGAAATCAGGGGGGGAGATTCCAAAAGCTAAAAAAGACTCCACCTTCCTACCGGAAACATTTGGAATCTATTTCAGTAAAAAAAGGTGTTAAGTATGGATTGAAAGGGTATACAAATGTTTGCACCTGCCATATTCACTGTTTTCTTCATTTGAATCTGTAAAAAACAACAACAAACCCTCCCCCCCCTTGCAAATTAGTAATTATGTATTAAAATTTGCAGAAAGATATTGGGCCTGATATTCAAAGGCATTTACAAGGTTTACAGACCTGTAAATTATGTAAATACCGCTTAGAGTGATATTCAGCAACAGTAACGCGGTTAGTGCCACAGGATATCTCCAATTATCTCTCGTACATGCCCCAATGCTAACCGCTGAGCATCAGGGAGTGTCGGGGTGGAGCAGAGGCGGTGCCAGTTGCTAACCGGGCAGCGGCTCAATATCGCCGCTGCCCGGTTAGCAGCCTGTGGGTAAAGATATGCATGGCAAAAGCTGGCCTATCTTTAACCGTAGGAGCTAATCGGGCAGCTTCTCAATATTGCCACTGTCTGGTTAACTTCTGCGCTATTGGAGGCTGTGCGGCGACCCCGGATATTCAATGCTGGGGCCAGATATGATCCCGGCATTGAATATCCGGGTTTAATGTTCAGTGCTGGTGGCTAGCTGCTGTAATCGTGCTAGCTGCCGGCACTGAATATCGGCCCATTGTGTTTAACTCAACCCAACAAGAGTTCTCAACCCAATCCTTGGGACCCAGCTAACCAGTCAGGTTTTCAGGGTAACCACAATGAATATGCATGAGAGAGATTTGTATATAATGGAAACGGTGCATGCAAATCTCTCGCATGCATATTCATTGTGGTTATCCTGAAGACTTTACTGGGTAGGTGTGTCCAGAAGACAGGGTTGAGAACCTCTACTCTACAATATAGAGGTTGTATCAGCTTCTGTTCACATAGGCATTCATTGGAATACATATTTTGAGTAGGGGGTGCCTAGAATTTTGCACACTACCATATTCTGAGGGCGTCCGAGTGCCATGCAGCAGCATTCTCTGTTTATAACATAAACAAAGACAAAGAATAAAATGTTGCTCTTGTGTTGGTCAGGATAAAGTACTGTACGGTCATTCACCTACCTGTTACATTAATTCCCAGATATATTGCCCTCATGGTTTCTTGGGGGAACTCTGCTTCTTATAGTGGTTACGAAAATGTGTTGCTTTTCTGATACCAACAGGTGAGTGGAAGTGTGATGAGCATCTACAGTGGTGATTTTGGGAATGTGGATGTGAAAGGGAATATTCAGTTTGCCATCGACTATGTCGAGCAGTTGCGAGAGTTCCACATTTTTGTTGCGCAGTGCAAGGACTTGGCCGTGGCAGATGTGAAGAAACAGCGGTCCGATCCGTAAGTAGAATTTGGTTTAACAGTGTTGCTGTGGGTCCTTACTGTTGTAACTTGTACTTGTGCCAAGCTGTGAATAGAAGTCTGGTCTTGTTTACATTGCAAGACTATTTTTTTAATCAATAAGTAAATGAATGGGGAGTGGAGGAGTAGCCTAGTGGTGAACGCTATGGAGAGGAAGGACAAATGGGGCTCTGGATCAAGCTGTTAGATAACCCTGGTCTCTTGGTAATCAGGAGACCAGGATTCAGTTCCCACTAGCACTCCTTGTAGCAAGTCATTTAACTCTCTATTGCCTTAGAAGAAAAGCCTGGCAATCTGCTTCTGGTCACAGGAGCTGCTGGATCACCAGGAGTCTGCATTAACTCAGACACACATTGCATTTGCAAATGCATGAAAATAAAATTACATAAGATCAGCTTTACTGTTGGCTTGTAACAGCTTACTGTACTTTTCCTTTTTTCAGGATTCTTGTTGACATTCTCAATTTAACAGTTTTAGATAGTGTCATCACTTCAAGGGGATAATTTTATAAGCAACTGAGCATGTCAAATTGTGTTACATGCATGAGTAGGCAGGTCCTGTCCAAGGGTTTCTGCCACTCCAGACAGAAGCCCCGGCTACACTATTCCACTGTCCGCCACCCCCTCCTGCACCATGTTTCCCCACTGCTGCTGATTCCATCTTGGGGGGGGAGGTGGGTGGCGGCAGCAGCAGTAGTATTTTAAAAGCGGTGGCTTTGTGGGGCCACTTTGTTGCCTGCGGCAGACCGTGTCCTTCAGCACACGTGGCCTGCCACTTCTCACCCTCTTCTGACAGTAAGTTAGTCAGAGGGGAATCAGAAGCAGCAGGTGATGTGTGTCAAAGTACACTGCCGTTCACCCGGTTCGGTCACCCTAGGCAGCTGCAAGTAGATGCTTACGAGGTATGATCCAAATGTATCGAGACTTGCTGTGTAACTATATAACAATACGTCACACCATGATGCTATTAAGCATGCAGTGACCTAGTTATGTGCTCTGCATGTGCACAGTGTAGTGTGGCTGCAGCACACCTGTACTTTTTTTAATCACGTGATGTTTGGTATCGTGTAAAAGTAATTCGTCAGATTTACAGTGAGTGAAAATATTGAACAGTGAATTTGAATTAAATTCTGCCAGAAACTTGGAAATTTGTGCAGACAGACTTATGACAAATTACAGCAAGTGTATGGCGATGAATACATGAGTCGTGGTCGAGTTTGACTAGTACAAATATTTCCAAGAGGGCCCCAAAGGTGTTGACAGTGATGAATGTTCTGAAGGCCTGGCCATTCATGAGCAGGAATGAAGACAGAGTTAAAGCAGTGTGTGCCGCAATATGCTCAAATTGTCGATTGACTATCAGGGAGTTTGCTGAGGATATGGACATCAGTTTCCAGTCCATACTGTCCATTCTTAGTCGATTTGAGGATGAAACATGTGTCTGCAAAATTTGTGCTGAAACTGTCTGCAGGGCTGGTGCTAGGGTTTCTAGCAACCTATAAATCGGCGCCCCTCCCTCATTATTATTAATGTTGGCTGCACCCTACCCTCCTTATTCCCAAAACCGCTTTGTGAGTTCTTTTCAAGCGATATTAGTATTTCTCCTTCAAATCCACTGTTGTAAGAAAATTGCAGCAGAAGAGCAAATGCATAACCAAAATAAAAATACTGAGCAGTAAATACTTAGCACCATACAAATAGGCTGTGATAGTAAAAAAAAAACCAAAATAAAATCTGATTCTGGTCATCTCACTAACAGCATAAACATTCTCCAGTGCCAGGCATATTGAACTAATATAAAACACTGCAAAAGTCACTGAAAATCTACAAAGTCAATCTACCATACCATACCAGCATAACCTCTAAAACTCATATAATAAGAGGCCTACCCAGAAAAAAGCAGAACTACAAATACTACAATGGTCCCCAAAACATCCATACACCTATTTGAAAAGCTGTACAAGTCAAATTACTACAGTACAGATCCCTACATACAAACACCATGCTAACAGAACACCTGGCCTTGGTCACGCACTCAGAACACAGACCCTCACCAAGTACAGAATAAGTGACCACAACCTAAAGTAAAAATAAAAATATGTAGACAAAAATGTAAATGAAACCCTAAGAAGCCAGCTCTACATGCGGTGCCACACCAGATAAGAGAGGCAGTTCCCCATACTGTGTGAAATATAAAGATAGCACAAAGTCCAATCACTAAATTGAAAATAAAATTATTTTTTCTACCTTTGTTGTCTGATGATTTTTAATCATGCTGGTCCTGAACTGAGGTTTCTGTTTTCCTCTGTCTTCTCTTAGCTCTTTTTCTACAGTCTATAGTCCATCTGTCATTTCTTGTCTCTCCTTTTGTTTTCTTCATTTTCTTCCATTAGCCTTTTTCCAGTCACAGTATCCCCTCCCAGTACCTTCCAGTGTCAACCCCCTTGCATTCCCAGCACCACTGCTGGTGTCTATTCCCATTTAGTCCCCCTCCTTCTCTAACGCCCAGCCCCTTCTAGTCCAAATACCATCTCGGGTATCACCAAAAATTCCAGTCCCAGTGCCCCCTCCCGTGTCAGTTCCCTTCCAGTCGCCCTCTCCTCTGTCCATTTGCCTTCTAGTGCCATCCTCGGGTGTCAGCTCCCTTCAAGCCCCCACCTTCCCTCCAGCCTCCTCCTTCCCCTCTTTTCCGCTCCCTTCCAACCCCCATGTGAGCTCCCTTCTAGCGTCCAACTTCCCCCTGTCAGTTTGCTTCCAACCCCCCTCCTATTACCCAGCCACCTTCAAGCCCCATCCCCAAGTGTCTGTCCCTTCCACCTCCCCCTGTATAGCTCCCCCATGTCTGCTCCCTTGTAACTCCCCAGTGTCTGCTTCCTTCCATCTCCCCAGTGTCTGCTCCCTTCCAGCCCCTGTGTCTGCTCCCTTCCAGCTCCCCAATATCTGTTCCCTTGTAGCTCCCCATGTCTGATCCCTTTCAGCCCCACCCCTTGTCTACACAGAGGATCTCTAAAGGTAAAAAGTGGACTGTTGTAGTTGTTGATATGGAAGGACAGACTAGATAGGCCATGTGGTCTTTTTCTATCATCATGTTTCTATGTCTACTCCTTTCCAGCTCCCCAGTATCTGCTTCTTTTCAGTTCCCCCCCTGTGTCTGCTCCATTCCAGCCCCACCCCTTGTCTGCTTCCTACCAGACCCCCAGTGTCTGCTCCCTACCAGACCCCCAGTGTCTGTTCCCTACAAGACCCCCAGTGTCTGCTCCCTACCAGACCCCCAGTGTCTGCTCCCTACCAGACCCCCAGTGTCAGCTCCCTACCAGACCCCCAGTGTCTGCTCCCTACCAGACCCCCCCCCCGTGTCTGCTCCCTTCCAGCCCCCCCGCGTCTGCTCCCTTCCAGCCCCCCAGCGTCTGCTCCCTTCCAGCCCCCCAGCGTCTGCTCCCTTCCAGCCCCCCCACGTCTGCTCCCTTCCAGCCCCCCACATCTGCTCCCTTGTAGCGCCCTCTATCTGCTCCCTTGTAGCGCCCTCTATCTGCTCCCTTTCAGTCCTACCCCTTGTCTATTCCTTTCCAGCTCCCCAGTATCTGCTTCTTTTCCATTCCCCCCCGTGTCTGCTCCATTCCAGCCCCACCCCTTGTCTGCTCCCTACCAGACCCCCAGTGTCTGCTCCCTTCCAGCCCTCCGCGTCTGCTCCCTTCCAGCCCCCCGCGTCTGCTCCCTTCCAGCCCCCCGCGTCTTCTCCCTTCCAGCCCCCCCGCGTCTGCTCCCTTCCAGCCCCCCCGCGTCTGCTCCCTTGTAGCCCCCTCTATCTGCTCTCTTTCAGTCCCACCCCTTGTCTGCTCCGATCCATCCTTCAAAAAAGAAAGCAGCTGCGGGAACATTTCTCAGTTCCCGCGGCTCTGCTGTCTTTCACACTGCTGGACCGCGGTGTTTGCTCAGCGGTCCAGCAGTGTGAAAGATAGCAGAGCCATGGGAACAGAGAAATGTTCCCACGGCTGCTTTCTTTCTTGAAGCGGTGGATGGCGGGCAGCTAGCGACTGCGCCCTCCTGCCACACTTTCCCGACTTACCGGGTAGCGCCAGCCTGACTGTCTGCATCCAGGGAGTTGGTTGGAATGCATTGAAAATGACTCCGATTTCATCAAACAAGATTATTAGTGGTGAGGAATCATGGGTTTATGGTTATGACCCGGAAACTAAAGGGTATGTTTACTAAACAGCGCTAACGTCGCAGTGGCGATGTTATCGCGCGATAATGTCTCCGGCGGCGTTAAGGCGCACAGAGGGTGGAGATAAGTAGTCAATGGGTGGGGAGAGGCTCCAGGCACACCAACACTGTGAAATCAGGGTCTGAAAATTAACGCCAGTGAAAACCTCGCGTTAGAGGCACATTTGCAGGAGAGAGAAACCATTTCAGTCAGCAATGTACAGCAAAGGCAGGGAGACTAAGAAAAGTGATAGTAGTAATACATGTGCAGCAACAGCATAAAGCCCAAGTATGAAAGGGCACTATGGTGAGGCTGAAAATGGGGTACAGGGGGCTGCAGGCGGGACATGCAGTGGGGCAGCTGGTGCACAGTGTGGCTAGGCAGATGCCTAGGTGACACATAGGAATGTAGAAACAGAAAACTAGCAAGACAGCAACTGACCAAGGGCAAACATGTCCACGAGTGTGTGTCCCACAGTGCCACAATGGACATTACCCAGCAAGTACCCCAAACGGCACATAACATTGGCAGGTGGTGCCGGGGGGGAAGCGTGGATGTCTATGCAGGCACCCTTACCCCATATCACACACCATAGACAGCCGCCTACCGGCACACTGGATGGCCTGGGACTGCGCACCATCAGCATAAGGGCATGTCAGCATGGTGGCGGAGGGGTGCTGGTGGTGGAGGGGGCAGTGGATCTGCCCACAGCAGACCAAGGCCAAGCCCTGTCTAGGTGGGTGCTGTGCACTGCAACAGACAAGGTCTGTCTGACGAACAGTCATGGTATCCCCAGGGAATGACCTGCCTCTGTGGCAACAGTTTGGTGCAGTACACAAAGCCAGTGTGTTCAGGGGCAGACAGTCACAGGTTTAAGTCCCAGCTGTGGCTCCTGCAGACCATGTCCCTATATTTTACCCAGTACTAAACCGTGGTAATAAAGAAGGAACCTTTATTGCAGATAAAATAAACACGCCATAAACGCCTATTATTTATTTATTTAGACAGTTTTGTATACCGCCTTATCCTTCAATCAAAGTGGTCACAACACAATTGGGGGATACATTTAACACGCGGGGATATGAGACACATACACTAATACTTACAGGGAACATGGGCAGTGGAGGATTAAGTTGTTAAGTATTTTACCCTACAGAGCACATACATCATAGACATGTGCAGTCCCTAGAGCAGAGGTTCCCAACTCTACAGTCTTGGAGGGCCAAACACCATTCAGGTTTCATGCTGTCCCTAAGAAATATGCTTGAGATGCATTTGTATGTACCGCCCCCATTGTATGCAAATGTATCTCATGCATATTCATTAGGGACAGCATGAAAACCTGAATCGTGTTGGGCCCACCAGGACTGGAGTTGGGAACCTCTGCCCTAGAGCATAGGCCAACAGGGGCACAAACACCCACACCCACAGGCTCCACTATCCAAAGCCTCATGGAGAGTCAGGCTGTTGGGCTCTGCGCGGAGCAGCACCTACCAATACTAGCACCTACCAATACTAGCACCTGCATACCTTAGCAATGCCGTCATAAACATGGAAACACGTTCCACATATATCAAAAGGTTGCTATGATCAATGTCAGATATCAGATCATACATTAAACACAATTTGTTAACAGAGATTCATCATAGCAACCTTATGATATATGTGGAGTGTGTTTCATATTTTGTTACTGACAGTGTTTACCACCGCGGAGAGTGACCCTAACAGTATTGAGTACCATAGCAATGCCTGCACTGTGCCCAGGACTGGTGTGGCGGCCAGGGCTGCCAACCACCTCTCTTTGCACAATGCTGACATAGGTGTGGGAGTGTGTGTATGTCTACCCAGTGTTTTGTGGCTGCCTACACCTTACTGAGCCCCCAATGCTTGCACTGTCTCCAGTGTTAGCCTGCCAATGTGCATAATGAGGAGCAAGGTATTGTGGGGATGGCCCGGACACAGCAGTCTGGGCAGGATGCATCTGAACAGGGCATAGGGCAGTGGCTTGGACATTGTAGTGCCCGACCGCCACCTGCACGGACAGGGTGGCCACAGCATGTCATGCTGGAAGGTCACTCTCACCCTGACTGAGCAGTGACCATGGCATGGCTAGGTTCCCCCATAGTGCTATACAGTATTTCTCAAGTGATATCTATGAGTTCCCTTTTCTGGGGCCCAGTCACTGACATACTTGCTTGGTGTGTGTGCATGCTCACATCCCATTTTTGGGTGCACACAGTTCTTCCAGGAACATGCACTATGTACTAGCTAGCAGACTGTCTGCAGTTAGCATGTGTATGGCTGGAACACCTAGCAGGGTGCAGCGGGTGGAGACTGACTGTGCCCTCTGCTGGTGAATGTCAGATAGTGGTGGGGAGCAGCTGAGCTTTCCCAGGCCTACTGCCTGTCTGCCAGTGCCCTATGTGATGCGTACAGATCTGCATGGACTGCCCTGTAAGGTGCCTATTCACCAGCAGGACTGGGGTTGATGGTCCCCTCTACTGCCACCATTGCAGAGATGTAGAATGTGGATCTGTTGGTGGGAGATCCTGTCCCCCACCCTGACCCACAGAGGGCAGGTTGGGTGGTGCTACATAATCCGCTTTTGGGTCCAAACACCACCCTTCTCTTATAACATGTGACCATGGCAACCGCACAGGATATGCACTAATCTCCAGGAACAAGCAGGAATGAGTCTTCACATATGGGTATGTCGGTACCAATGGAGCCTGCGCGGGAACGCTCCCCAGCTTCCCAAAAAGGAAAGCTGCTGGGAGCATCCCACAGCGCCTGCGCGCGCTGCCTTCCTGCTTTTCCTAACCGCCTCTCCTCAGTTCTTCTTTTCCGCGGAGCCAGCAGGTCGTGTTCCTGTCACCGCTGAAGAAGTTCTTTATTTTATTTTATTTCTTTGGTCGCGCGTCTGCCTTCCCCGACGTTGGACCGGTACCGCCGGTCTTTCTTTCTTTTCTTTAATAAAAAAAAAAAAAAAAAAAAAAGAACATATTTTTCCCTCACTTAGTGTGTTTTTCCTCTTTGGGCCTTAGGCCTTAGGCCTCACGAGAAATTTTCCTCATGGAAAAACCAGCCTCCGGGTTTAAAAAATGCACTAAGTGCAGCGGTACTATTTCTGTTACTGACACCCATGAATGGTGTCTTAAATGTTTGGGCCCTGAACACTCCATATCGGATTGTTCGTCCTGCTCCTTGATGTCTAAACGAGGTTTACAGAACCGAGCAGCCAAGCTCCATGTGCTGTTTCCCTCTGATGCAGCTTCAGTGGCATCGACGTCTTCCAGGGCTGCTTCTTCCTCCCATGGATCCAGCCGGTCCTCGAAGGGTAGATCTCCTTCCAAGCATCGAGATGCCTCCGGGCTTGCCCTCGAGGAGTCTGCACCGGCAAAACAACTCCGACGGGAAGCTACGGCTTCCAAAGCTCCTCCTATGGGGTTACAGGTTGACATCGATGGCACGGCCTCGACCGATCACCTGTTAGATTGCTCTGGGGTACCGGCACAACCTGCCGGTACCGAATTCCAGGCATTCATGGCGTCGATGGATCAGAATGTTCTATCCATGCAGCAGGCTATCTCGGCCTTCATTCAAGCTGCGACGCTGCTGATACCACAACGAACCCCGTTGTCGGTATCGGCTCCGGTACCGGCACCAGTGTCGGTATCGGTACCGACTGCATCGACATCCACCAAGATGCCGACTGTAGCGGTTCCCTGTCCAGGGATGCTCATCAGTACCGACTCGGTACCGATGACGCCCAATGTCGATACCACTCGATACGCGTATCGAGCTTTAGAAGAGCACCCTGACAGGTGATACTTTGATTCCTCTGAAGATTCTGATACATCGGAGGACTCTGCTGAAGTATCTATAGCCCTTCCTGAAGAGCCGCCTTCTCCAAAAAGAAGAATGTCTCCTCCAGAGGACTTGTCCTTTCAAGACTTCATAAGAGAAGTAGCTCAAGGACTTTCTATTTCAGTAACCTCTGAATCAGAGCCTAGAGCTAAAAAATTGGATATTTTAGGTTATTCTAAGGCTCCCAAGGAGGCAGTCACCTTGCCAATTCATGAAATTCTTTATGAGCACATGATTGACTTATGGGAGACTCCTCTCACTATCTCTCCTCATTCTCGAAGATTGGACACTATGTACCGTGTCCCTCCTTGTCCTGGTTTTCATAAAACACAGCTTCCTCACCATTCTATTGTGGTGCAGTCAGCTATGAAAAGGATAAAGAGTACAAAAAGACACTCCTCTGCCCCTCCAGGAAGAGAATGCAGGACCTTGGATGCTTTTGGTAGGAAAATCTTCCAAGCCAGTATGCTCATTGCCAGAATCAACTCCTATAGTCTTTACATGGGTATGTTTCTGAAAGAAGTTGCAGATAAACTGCACACCTTCCTCCCTTTTCATCCAGAGGATAAAAGGGAAGAATTCCTTATTTGGCTTAAGCATACTCAAGACATTTCAAAGTTTTCCAACCGTGCAGCTTTTGACTCCTTTGAAGGTGCCAGCAGAGCTTCGGCCATTGCCATAGCTGCTCGCAGGATTGCTTGGCTCCAAGCTTCTGATTTAGAACCTTGGGTCCAGGATGGCTTAGGAAATCTTCCCTGTACAGGTGAAAACCTGTTTGGCAAAGAATGGCAAATAAAAGCCACTCAAATGGATGCAGAAAATTCTGCTCTGGATAGACTTTCAAAGTCAGCCTCCATTCCTGCCAAGAAAAAACCTTTCAAGAAGTCTTTTTTCAAAAAGGGCAGATTCCCTTCTACTTCTGGCCAACAATCATCTACAGGTCGCTTTGCTGCTAAGCGTCAGCAGCCTAAACAGGCCAGGCCTAAGTCTACAGGGGCTGCTGCAACTCAGCAGTCCCAACCTCCTCAGGGTTTTTGACTTGATGCTAGAGAACTCAGCCTTTCTGGCTCTAAAATAGCCAGAGCCTCTCACCATTCCAGGAAGGTTAGCTCATTTTGCTCCCAGATGGGAGCAAATTACAACAGAGCAGTGGACCCTCTCCATCATAAGGGAGGGCTACAAACTTCATTTCTCAAACCTTCCTCCCCACACCATGGTGAGACACTTCAATTCTCCAACATCTCTTCTCGACCTTCTAGGTCAGGAGGTGGCTACCCTTCTTGCCCAAGGGGCAATAGAAGAAGTGCCTCTTCTTTACCAGGGGTCAGGGTTTTACTCCCCCTATTTTCTCATCCCAAAGAAAACAGGGGGTTACAGCCCCATATTAGATCTCAGGGAATTGAACAAATTTCTATGCAAGGAGAAATTCAAGATGCTTTCTCTGGGCACTCTCCTTCCATACCTTCAGAGTCAGGATTGGTTTTGTTCTCTAGATCTCAAGGATGCATACACACATGTGCTCATCCATCCATCTCACAGGAGGTTCCTCCATTTCCTTTTCCAAGGGAAGCATTACCAATACAGAGTGCTTCCTTTCGGTCTGGCCTCTGCTCCAAGAGTGTTCACCAAATGCATGGCAGTAGTAGCTGCATTTCTATGCACTCTGGGCATATTTGTATTCCCATACCTGGACGATTGGCTCATCCGAGCTCCATCTCCGTCAGAGGCCCAGACTTCCCTGGATTGCACGAGGCGCATTCTGCAGTATCTGGGACTTGTGGTAAACCTCCCAAAGTCCCAGCTCACCCCTACTCAGCCTCTAGAGTTCATAGGGGCCTGCTTAGACACTACCACTGCAAGGGCCTATCTCCCTCAGGCTGTTGCCTACGCCTAGTGCAGTTAGCCTCCCAGATTCAGTCAAAGAACCATTTAACTGCCCGTGAGATGCTCCAACTGCTAGGCCACATGGCATCAGTGCATGTGGTACCCTATGCTCGCCTTCACATGAGAGCAGCTCAATGGACTTTGTCCACCCAGTGGACTCAGTCATCAGGAGCTCTCTCAGACCAAATAGCAACCTCCAAGCATCTCTTTTGGTCTCTCCAGTGGTGGATTTCCACCCAAAATCTGTTGTTGGGGTCCCCCTTCCAACAGTTGTTGCCCCAGGCAACCCTCACAACAGATGCCTCCCAAACAGGTTGGGGAGCTCATCTACAAGACCTCTCCATTCAGGGCACTTGGTCCCCACAGGAGATCTCTCTTCATATCAACCACTTGGAGCTTCGAGCAGTTTTTCTAGCTCTCAAGGTCTTTCATACCCTGCTCAGCTACAAGACAGTCCTCATTCATACGGACAATCAAGTAGCCATGTTTTATATAAGCAAGGAGTAACTGGCTCTCTGTCACTTTGCAACGAAGCTTTAAGATTGTGGGCCTTCGCCAGAGAGCATCAAATCCATCTCCTGGCCGTATACCTCCCAGGAATCCAAAACTCTTGGGCAGACAGACTCAGTCGAGTTCTGCTTCCACACGAATGGTCCCTGCACATGGACCAGGTACTCAGAATCTTCCAAGAATGGGGAACCCCGGACATAGACCTCTTTGCAAGTCCATGGAATGCCAAACTTCCCCGGTTCTGTTCCATTATTCCGTGTCAGGGAGTTCAGGCCAAGGATGCCTTCCTCCTTCACTGGGGTCAAGGCTTCCTGTACGCCTTTCCACCCATTCCCTTGATTCCCAAGACTCTATTCAAGCTCCAGAGGGATCGAGGATTCATGATCCTCATAGCTCCACGCTGGCCACGCCAAGTGTGGTACCCTCTACTTCTGCATCTCTCTCAAGCCCCCTCTCTGGACTTGGGAGCTGCCCCAGACCTTCTGTCTCAGGAGGAGGGGACTTTGTGGCACCCAAACCCCAAGTCCCTTCACCTCAGAGCTTGGTTACTGAAGGCCTAGACCTTCAGAATTGGAATCTTTCTCAGCAAGTGAAGGATATCCTCCATGCTTCCAGAAAACCTTCTACTAGACGTTCCTATGCTTTTAAGTGGAAAAGGTTTTCCATTTGGTGTACTAAGAAGGGTCTTGACCCTCTAGCTCTGCCTTTGAATTCTCTTTTGGAATATCTCCTGCATCTCTCCAATGCAGGCCTTAAGACAAATTCAGTAAGGGTCCATTTGAGTGCTATTGCAGCATCCCTTAAGCCCATCAATGGACAACCTATTTCCTCTCATCCTTTTATTGCAAGATTCATGAGAGGCCTCACTTTAACTAAACCTCTCATTCGACCTCCTCCGGTGGCATGGGACTTAAATCTGGTTCTTGGTCAGCTTATGAAGCCACCTTTTGAACCCTTAGCCACCACCTCCTTGAAATTTCTTTCCTGGAAGGTTATTTTCCTCATAGCAGTCACCTCAGCTCGCCGCATCAGTGAACTGCAGGTCTTAGTGGCTAATCCACCTTATACAAGGTTCAATCATGATAAAGTAGTCCTTAGGACCAATCCACACTTTATGCCTAAAGTGGTCTCACCTTTTCATCTTAATCAAGAGGTGTATTTACCTGTCTTTTTTCCAGGTCCTCATGCATCAAGTGCAGAGAGGAACCTTCATACTTTGGATTGTAAGAGAGCTCTCGCTTTTTACTTACAAAGGACACAGCAACATAGAAAGTCTTCCCAACTCTTTGTTGCTTTTGATCCCTCTCATTTGGGACTTCCAGTCTCTAAAAGGACACTGTCCAATTGGATTGCTCAGTGTATTTCTTTCGCCTACCAGAGTAAGAACCTTTCTCTGGAGAGCCATGTCACAGCTCATAATGTGAGGGCCATGGCCACCTCTATGGCTCATCTAAATTCTGTGTCCATCGATCAGATCTGTCGAGCGGCCACCTGGGCCTCGGTTCATACCTTCACAGCCCATTACTGCTTGGACAAGGACTCCCGCCGGGATGCCTTGTTTGGTCAGGCTGTTCTCAAACACCTGTTCCATTCTTAACTCCTACCCTCCTTCCCAGAATGGATGCCTGAGATCCATAGGAGAAGGTAGAGCCCTTTCCAGGGTCTCAAAACCTTGGGGATCTCCCAGGCATCTCTAGCTAGGGAGTCCCCATATGTGAAGACTCATTCCTGCTTGTTCCTGGAGATAGCACAGTTACTTACCTGTAACAGGTGATCTCTGGGAACAGCAGGAATAAGTCTTCACAACCCACCCACCTCCCCTAGGAGTTGTATCTCTCTATCTATCTTTCCTTCCTCTCTCTCTCTTTGTCTCAGCTTTAAAACTCGAACTGAGGAGAGGCGGTTAGGAAAGGCGGGAAGGCAGCGCGCAGGCGCTGTGGGATGCTCCCAAAAGCTTTCCTTTTTGGGAAGCTTGGGAGCGTTCCCGCGCAGGCTCCGTCGGTACCGACGTATCCATATGTGAAGACTTATTCCTGCTGTTCCCAGAGATCACCTGTTACAGGTAAGTAACTGTGCTTTCTGGGTGCATCATAGTCCACAAGGGCTAGACGTGACTGGGAAATACAGATGGACACAGATGTATCCTAGGTGTGTCTGCAAGGACTACCTATCACACACTGGCACTGATGGGGACCTGCAGCACAGCCGATCTCAGCCATGTCATGTGCTGCGGACCTGGTGCTGGGCGCCCTACCTCACCCTCAGGGTGAGCACAGGAACCACACAATGTCACGGTCTGTAGCTATTCTGTGACAGTAACACACACGGTCAGTTCCCCCTACCAGGCCGAGGTGCTGTAGAGGCGCATACCTCATCTTGTGATCAGATGTAGGCTGCTGATCTGCATGTGCAGTACATCATGGGTACGTACGGGTGGGTTTACCCTATCCTGGTGACCACAGCAGACAGTTTGTGTGGTGACCTGCAGTCTTTCTGTAGCCAGCCAGCGGTGTGTTAGAAGCTATAGAGATGTAGCCCACTGGTTACTTCAATGACTGTGGAGGCAGAGGTCATGGGTTTGATCCTACAGTTGTGTTATTTAATAAGGCTGTCTGAGGCTTTTCCTTTTAATTTAGATCAGTGCTGCCAGCAAAAACACCCTCACAGTGCCATAACCTAAGGTGCCTCATAAGGCTCCCTATAAGGCGCCCTATAGGGCACATTATAAGGTGCCTTGGCGGACAGGGCACTTTATAATGTGCTCTATGGAGTGCCTTATAGGGCACCTAATGCGGCATCTTAGGTTACGGCACTGTGAGGGTGTTTTTGCTGGCAGCACTGATTTAAATTAAATGGAAATGCCTCAGACAGCCTTCTTACATTACACCACTCCGGGATCGAACCCATGACCTCTGCCTCCACAGTCATTGCAGTAACCAGTGGGCTACATCTTTATAGCTTCTAACACTGCGCTGGCATGAACTTAGGGTTAACGCACGTTAACATGCCACGGCGCCCACTATTGTGCAATACCGATTCCTTGCAACCTTCCCTCTCGAATGCCCACTACCTTATATGGCATTCTTCACATTAACGCTGCAACTAGCGCCGGTAACATTAAGACAGTTTAGTAAACATACCCCTGAAGCTCAATCCTCACAATGGAAGACTCCAGATTCTCCCAGACCCAAGAAAGCCCATCAGGTGAGGAGCAATGTCACAGTTTTCTTTGATTACCAGTGTATTATTCATCATGAGTATACTCCAAAAGGCCAAACCATCAATAAGGAGCACTACGTCCAAGTTCTGACTTGTTTGAGGGATGCAGTTCGTCGTAAGAGGCCATAGTATCAGGAATGGTGAATGGTTGCTTCGTCACAATAATGCCCCAACTCACGCATCACATCTTGTCCAGCAGTTCATCATAAAACACCAAATAAAGCAAGTCCATCAGCTTCCATACTCATCTGACCTCACACCTTGTCATTTTTTCTTGTTTCCAAAACTGAAATTACCACTGAAAGGAAGGAAATGCAACTACTTGGAGACCATTAAGCAAAATTTGACGCAGCAGCTTCACAGTATAACAAAAGAGGCATTTCAAAATTGTTTCCAGCAGTGGTAGGAACACTGGAGGAAGTGTGTTTTATGAGAAGGCGACTGAGTGTAATAACTGTCAGTGTTATACTACTTGTGTTATTGTACAAGTTTCTTACATTTTGATCGCACCTCATATCGTAATAGCCCGGAGCTATAAATGCATAAACGTAGGCACTAAGACATCATGGTGCCTAATTTTATGCAGTATGAGGATCATTTTGTAAGAGTGGATATACATTTAGATACCAAGTTCACACCTAGCTGGGGGTTATTTGTCATTAAGCACATTAGTCCTGCTGGAATTCTGCACATAAGGATTCAAACTTTTGCACTTTTTTGTGATATTTTTTTCTGTATTGTATTTTATCACTCAAAAACAATTTTCTTTGTTATTTTGATAAACAAAGCATGCATAATTTTGCAAAATTCTGACTTTTTGGCATAAAATTTTGCACTCTGTGTTCAGAATTGCAGTAGGACTAGCACATTAATGAGCTCTTATAAAATATCGACCAGTGTAAAAGTAACTGCATTGTGTGATGGTGTGCCCTTTGCTGCTGGGAATGCACAAGTATTTGTAGTACTCTGATTTACATACGTTGTTGGAAAATAGAGCTGCAAGCATTTACAACAGCTCTAGACTGATGTAAATATCCACGCCTCAACTTAAGGCACTATTTCCGTCATGTATGTTATAAACACAAGTAGACCCCCCCCCATGCGCGCACACACATTGCACACATTTTCACTTCCTACTTGTACACAACCCATGCAACTACTTCTATTCTCCATTTACATGTAGTCCACCCTCTACCCCCCTTCAACATCTCGCCCAAGCAAATGCTCCATTGTATTGGGATTCTTTGTTGGGGGGGGGGTTGGAGGGAGATAGCGGATGTGTCATGGTGGAGGCTCATAACATCTTGCATAGTTGGTGCATATTATTCTGTGTGGTTTTTCACACCTGTTTGTTAAAGCAAAAGTACCCATGCACTTGACTTTATAAGATAGAGGTGTAAGTGGTTGAAAATGTTTGTTCAATCTGAGCTCAATTGCTTTCACCAGCTCTATTGCAGGTATAAATGCACACATCTAGATTTGTGAAGAACACATGTACTTGACAGGGGGGCATATTAAAACCATTAATGCAGTTGTGGGATGTCCTATCCTAACCTTGCTATATACCCCAGTGCTAACCGTGGAGCATCGAGGTGTTCCAGCGGTGGTGCTCAAGATAACCAGCCAGCAGAGAGATTCAGCCGCTGGCCGGTTATCTTAAACCGGCTACAGATAGGCACTTTAAAAGCTGACCTAACTTTAGCCGGTTTAGCTAACTGGAAAGCAATGCCGGTTATGACCCTGGCATTGAATATCCGGGTCTCTGTTAAAGCAGCAACAGCCAGCCAATTTAAATGCAGTGGCTGCCACCGCTGAATATCAGCACCATAGTATTTTATAATTTATCTGTGTACTCCGACCATGTGCATGCCCAGAGTGAAAGTACACGCCACTGGCCCTACATGTGTACTTAGAGAATACTGACCAGTTAAAGTATCTGTGTACACGAGCCTATTATATATGCATGAATCACTAAATTACCGTGATTTATATGTGCTGATGGCATGCAACTTTAAGTGGCCGCTTATAAAATTAGTGGCTCATTGGGGAGCAGAGGAGCTTCCCCAGTGGTACAAATGGAGGAAGATATTAGGGGAAGCCTTAGTGGGTGGGAGTGGGGGCAGACCTATCCCAGGGGTATCTGGCCATATGCCCCCTCCCCATGTCCAGCATCTCTCCTTCCCTGTCTCTACCAACCCGCCATATCTAGGATTGCTGCCTCCTCCCTTCCCCCTGCTGCTGCTGCCATTGTTCATTGGTCGTCTTTGCTGTTTGGTACGTCATCTTTTGTCAGTGCAGCAGTAGGTTTGAGCACTCGTACATGCTCAAGGCTCGCACCGTCCTGGATGAGTACTGTAAGGCCCGCTGCAGATCCAGATGGCTTTGGAGAAAGACCAAGATAGAACGGCAGCAGGGGAAAGGAAAGAGAAGGGCGATGCTGGGCGTGGTGAGTGGAAATTGGGAAATAAGTCTGGACTCCTTTGTGGGGGGGGGGGGGGTGGAGGGGGTTAGGGAACTTCTCCAAGCGCTACCCTTGACGTTTGCTGCCCTAGGCAGACACATCATCCGCCTAGTAGTAGGGGAGGATTTAGGAGTTAGGATCCTTAGTAGTAGTTAAGGCTTTGTGGGAGATGTAGGGTATAGTGGTAATGCAGAAGGTTCATTACATATTTAACTGCTTCTTTCACATTTAAATACCCAGCCAAGTGTTTCAGTTCTCATCTTGACTCAAAGGAAGGCCAGAGTATATCTGTAAATGACCAATGGCAATTGAAATGTTAAGCCATAGTGGCTTTCTACTGACATATTCAAGTGTTAGCTTGAAGAAAGAATTATTGATAATCTCAGTAAGTCTTCCATTGACCTTAAAATAAGCTCATAAATAAGCATATAGGTGAATATTCATTGCAGAAACTAAAGGGCATGTTTACTAAAGATTAACTTGATTAAGTGCTTCCACTGCCCATTCATGTTTGAGCCATTGCAGCACTTAACGCCCATTAACCTTTAGTAAACATATCCCTAAAATTATGTCAATATCACAAATTATTTTTCAGTTTTTCCAATTTGAAGCATTATTAATACAAATTCTACATTGATTGCATATATACTTCATCAGTTTAAGAAGGATCAAAAAGATTCCGTCCTCGTAGCTATCTTCCATATCTCCGCCTCTCCAGAAGCAATGATGATGCATACATTTTTGGATGGTGTGTGTACTTTTAGGCCCTCTGTATACGCCTAATTGAGGGCTATTTTAGTCATTAATGCACATATGTGGCCATATACACGTATTTAATGACTGCTTATAAAATTCCAACTAGCATACAGTAGAAGTGTGCGTGTTGCTCGATGATGCTTTGCCAATGGGTGGAGTTTGGGTGGAGCATAGCTGGGGCTCACAAGAACACGCCCACTGTGCAGCAGTAGCCAAGAAGACAAATAGAATACTAGGAATCATAAGGAAAGGAATGGAGAATAAAACAAAGGATATCATAATGCCTCTGTGTCGTTCCATGGTGCAACCTCACCTTGAATATTGTGTGCAGTTCTGGTTGCCGTATCTTAAAAAGGATATAGCGGAATTAGAAAAAGTACAGAGAAGAGCCACCAAAATGGTAAAGGGGATGGAAGGATAGCCCTATGAAAAGAGGCTTTAAAGCTGGGGTCACCAACCTCCAGAGGGCCGCGGGCCGCACAGCCGACTACCGGGAGCCTCGCGGGCCACACCCCCCTTCTCCCCGCCCCCGCGAAAAAAAACAACAAACGCAAAATTATGAAAACAATGGCTGATCACCTTTATTGAATTTAATGAGATGGCTGATGATTCATGCTAGCAGACAAATGCTTAAAGTCCAGCTTCACAGATGACACTGACAGGAGAAGGGACGCTTGCAGGTGGTCGTCGGTGAGCTGCGAGCGCGTGGATACAATGCCGGGAATCCTTGGCGGGCCGCACGTAATGTTAACCGGGGTAGAGCCTCGCGGGCCGCACGAAGGGACCTCGCGGGCCGCAGGTTGGTGACCCCTGCTTTAAAGGTTAAGGCTCTTCAACCCGGAAAAGAGACAGCTGAAGGGAGATATGATAGAGGTCTAGAAATTAATGAATGGAATGGGTAAATGTAGATAGTTTGTTTATGCCATCAAAAAGTAGAAAGCCTAGGGGACATGCAATGAAGCTACAGTGTAACCCATATAAGACTAAGAAGAGAAAATATATTTTCACTCAACGCGTAATCAAACTCTCTAATTCGTTACCAGAGGATGTTGTTAAAGCTGTTAGTGTAGCTGGGTTTAAAAAAAGTTTGGACAAGTTCCTGGAGGAGAGGTCCATAAACCATTATTAAAGAGGACCTGAGAAATCCACTGCTTGCCCCAATACAAGCATTGTGGAACCTGTGTGTCTTTTTGGGAAACTGCTAGGTACTTGTGACCTGGATTGTCCAATGTTGGAAACGGGGATACTGAACTTGATGGATCTTGGTCTAACCCACAATGGCATAGCTGATGTTCTTATAAGCATGCACTTCTGAACTGTCTTATAATACGTTTTACTTTTGCACAAGCCAATGCCGGGGGAATACACCCTTGCCCTCATGATGTGTTTACCTCTTGCAGTAGTAATGAGGCCACCCACTCTCTGCAATTAACAAGAAGCTGTCAGGATCACAAGTGCACAGGATTTTTATCAGAGCCAGGTGGTCCACTATGCAAACTAGGCGGTCACCTAGGGTGGTGGACACTGGTGAGCAGCATCGCTACCCCCCCCCCCCCCGAGAAGCAGAAGCTGAACTGCCGTTTTCAGTGCCATGGTAGGCTTTAAAACATCCAAACGTTCAGGCCTGTTGCTCTTGCCCCTTCCAAGGAAATTGTGTTGGAGGGAGACAGGAATGGCAGGCCATGAATGCGCAAGTGTGCTGGCACTTTATGGCCCAGCACAGTGCTGAAGCAGCAGTTCAGTTGCCGCTGCTTCAGTGCAAGCGGGGAGGGCTGGAGTGCGGCACTGTCGGGGGGGCATGGAGAGCCTGCCTAGGATGGCAGAAATCCTCGAGCCACCACCGATTTCTGTTTTGTACCTGCTAGCTATTTATTTAACATGTTTTATATACCAAATCAAAGTGGTTTACATTAAACAGGGGAAGCATAACTCAACTGAATTAGGGTTTTGCATATAACTTAGGATATATTCAACTTGGAGATAAATGGGGGCATTTGGTATTGTGACTTAGGTGGGGGGTGCGCTAGTGCTATGTATTTGTGTCCAGTCCATAGTATTCTTTGAAAAGGTGTGTTTTGAGTCTTTCACAGTTCTTGTAACACAATAACATAGCATATGACGGCAGATAAAAACCAGTATGGTCCATCTAGTCTGCCCAGCAAGGCAGCAAGAATAGGTGCACCTGCTGCTCCTTGCAGGTCATCCCTCCCCATGCCTTTGTTTAGGTGTGTACCCACCACTCCGTGTGGGTCGCCCCTATTTTTGATATATAAGAGAGAGTTATGTATATTGTGATTTTATCCTGTTGCTATAAAGGGATCCACTTGTATTGTTTGGGCTGATCTTATGGGTTCGGGAAGTGAGTTCCATATTGAAGGTGTGAGGAGATTGAAGGCTCTGTTGCAGGTTTTTTGTTTGCACTTTATCTTGAGAGATGGTAAGGAAAGCAAATTCTGGTTGATACATCTTCTTGATCTGAGTTTGGGAGCTTTGTTTATTAGTATTTTCAGGCAGGTGGCCGATTGATTGCATATCTTAAATGTAGTCGTGATGACTTTCTATTTTTCTCTGAGGGATATCGGTAACCAGTGGAGGTTCTTCAGGATGGGTGTAATATGTTCAAATCTGGATGCACTGACTAGTATTCTGGCAGCAGTATTTTGTGCCATCTGTAGGGGGTACAGTGCATGTTTTGGTAGGCCCTGGTAAAGAATGTTGCCGTAGTCTAGATGGGGTGTGATAATAGTCCAGAAAACAGTTCTTAAGTCGTTGTGCTCCAGCAGTGGACTTATGTTTTGAAGCGTTCTCATCTTGATATATGCTGCATTCGTTGTCTTTATATGTGTGAGCATATCTAGGTTCTGGTCGAGTGTGATGCCCAAGTATTTGATTTCAGATTTAACTGTTAACTCTGTGGTTGATTCTTATTGTTGGTGGGGGAATGGTGAAGGAGGGGTCCCTTGTTATTAGCAGCACTTCGAATTTGCTGTTCGCCAGCTTCATGCTTGTGAGGGGTTTTTTTGGAGAAGGGGGCATAGAACATAATGTCATCAGCATATAGGTTGTATTGGACTTACCATTTTCTTAGTATTGCACATATAGGTTGGATGTATATGTTGAAGAGCAGGGCAGAGAGTGCTGATCCCTCCCATCTGGCAGCCTCTCAGTTGCCATGGAGGACAGAGATCACGTGAAAGGAGAGCATCACTTTGCTATGGCAGGAATTGATCCTATCAGCTAGGAGATGTAAAACCCTCTCGCACCAAGGAGGTTTCTCCAGGGCTATGTGCCCATGAGGGAAGGGTTAGGACAGCCTTTATAGTTGGTGATTTGATCATTAGACATGTGGATATTTGGGTGGCTGGTAGATGTGAGGATCGCCTGGTAATATGCCTTCCTGGTGTGAAGGTAGCAGACCTCACGCGCCACCTAGACAAGGTTTTAGATAGTGCTGGGGAGGAGTCTGCTACCTTAGTACATGCTGGCACCAATGACATAGGAAAGTGTGAGAGGGAGGTTCTGGAGGCCAAATTTAGGCTTTTAGATAGGAAGTTAAAAAGCAGAACTTCCAGGGTAGCATTCTCTGAAATGCTTCCTGTTCCACACGCAGGGCCCAAAAGGCAGGCAGAGCTCCGGACTCTGTGCGTGGATAAGACGATGGTACAAAGAAGAGGGGTTTGGATTTGTTAGAAACTGGGGAACATTCTGGGAGGAGGAGCTTTTCCAAAAAAATGGGTTCCACCTTAACTGGGATATAACCAGACTGCTGGCATTAACCTTTAAAAAGGAGATAGAGCATCTTTTAAACTAGATAATAGGGGAAAGCCGACAATCGCCCAGGAGCTCATGGTTCAAAATGATGTATCCATGAAGGAAGTTAAGACATCCAACAGAGAGATTCCAATAAAGATAAACGTAACCCAGATGCCCTGAAGTACAGAGCCAAAAGATTCCAAATTACCCCATCAACTGATAACCAGATTAATATGTATAAAATGCAGTCTCTAAAATGCCTTTATGAAAATGCTAGAAGTCTGAAAAATAAGATGGGAGAGCTAGAATATATATGACTAAATGAAAGATTAGATATGATTGGCATCTCAGAGACCTGGTGAAAGGAGGACAACCAATGGGACACTGTAATACCTGGGTACAAACTATATCACAATGATAAGGTAGATCAAATTGGTGGAGGGGATGCACTCTATATTAGATGGCATTGAGTCTTGTAGGATTCAAGTTTTGCAGGAAACAAAATACACTGTAGAATCTCTATAGATATTCCATATAAAAAAGAAGGCGATGGCAGCAGGGGTGTACTGTCGACTGCCTGGCCAGAATGAACAAATGGATGATGAAATGCTGAAAGAAATCAGTGAAGCTAATACAAGTTACAATGGAGTAAAAATTGGTGATTTCAGTTACCCCCGGTATTGACCTGGTCAATGTCACAGCAGGATATGCTAGGGAGATAAAGTTTCTAGATGAAATAAATGACTGCTTTTTGGAGCAGCTGGTTCATGAACCAACAAGAGGGGAAGCAATTTTGGAACTAGTCCTTACTGGAACAGAGGATCTGCTGCAAGAGAGAAGGATTTTGGGGCCACATTGCTCACAGTCTACCAACAGACTCAATTCCTACTTGAATTTTAATAGATCCAAACAAATGACATCTAATAGGGCTTTCTCCTTTATGGCACCACAACTATGGAATTCTATTCCTGATGAATTAAGAACTCAATTTGATATCAAAGATTTTCGAAAGTCCCTTAAAACATACCTATTTATTGAAGCATATGGCAACTAACCCAACTCTAATAGACCAAAGTCTTTCTAACCATTTGAATTTGAATTTTCTTACAATGTTTAGACTTATTTTAACATTTTATAGGATTGCAGTTATTTGTTTAATGTAATTGCAATGAATTATTATGAAATGTAACTTGCTGTAATTTATGTAATGTACTGTAATTTACTGTAATGTATTATCTTATTGTCTTCCCTTCCCTCAATGTAGACCCTTTGTTGTCTTGTTGACCACTTTGATTGAAGGATAAGGTGGTATATAAAACTGATTAAATAAATAAATAGTGATCATAGCATGATCGCATTTGATTTAATAAATGGAAGAAGAATGGCAAGGAAATCCAGAGTACTACCTTTTAACTTTCAAAAGGGACACTAAGATAAAATGAGGAAAATAGTTAAGATAAAACTAAACGTAGCAGCTGCAAAGGTTAAAGATTTACATCAAGCATGGGCATGGTTTAAAAGTGTATTCCACGCTTTAAGAAACGTGGAAGGAAGGCCAAAGAACTGCCAGCATGGTTTAAAGGCAAGGTCAGAGAGGCTGTCGCCAAAACAAAAAGCTTCAGGAAATGGAAAAAGGAGCAAAATGACAAAACAGGAAACAACATAAGCACTGGCAAGTTAGATGCAAGGAATTGATAAGGCAAGCAAAGAGAGAATTTGAAACTAAGCTTGTCGTGGAAGCAAAAATACATCATAAAAACTTTTTCAAGTACATTCATAGCAAAACGTCCTATGAGTGTCAGTTGGACCACTGGATGATAGAGGGATAAAAGGAGCGCTAAGTGAAGACAAGGCCATAGCGGATAGACTGAATGAATTCTTTGCTTCAGTCTTTATTGAAGAAGATGTAGGAAGTTACTCGTCTCTGAAATGGTATATAAAGGTGATATAGCGGAAGAATTTAAAGAAATAGCAATAAACCAAGAGGATGTATTACAGCTGTTCAATAAACTGAAGAGTAGCAAATCACCTGGACTGGATAATATAAATCCGAGGGTGTTGAAGAACTGAAATATGAGAGAGTTCACAGATTACTAATATTTGGTCTACAATCATTAAAATAATCTGTAGTACCGCCAATTTTTTAAAAAGGTTCCAGAGCTGATCTGGAAAACCCCAGACTGGTGAGCCTGACGTTAGTATCGGACAAAATGGTAGAAATCATTATAAAGAATATAATTACTGAACATGGAGATAGTCATGGTTTATTGGGGGAAAGCCAACATGGATTACTCCAAGGAAGGTCTTGTTTGACTAATCTGTTATATATTTTTGAAGGTGTGAATAAGCAGGTAGACAAAAGTGAGCCAGTTGATATAGTGGTTCTGGATTTTTGGAAAGCCTTTGACAAGATCACTCATGAGAGACTTGGCAGAATTAAAAAGTCATGGAATTGGAGGCAGTGTGGTATTGTGGATCCAGGAACTGTTTAAAAAATAGTAACTCTGGTAACCCGGAAGCCCTCCTCGCCTCCTTCCCCAGACTTAACCCCCCCAATAATGTCGTCCCCCCCCAACAAATTCACCAACAACTGTATTTTGGTATAAACTTTTGGTCGCAGCTTTATTTACAACCTGTAAACAACCGACCCAACACGGGCCTGAATATAAAACACTTGAACATAACCCAACCCCGCACCCCTTTGTCGGAGGATGCCCCCCCACCCGCCATCTTAGTAGCAAGGCGGAGCATCCTCCTCCCCCCCAAACCCCACCGCCTGCCTCGCCATGCTAGTAGCAAAGGCCGGCTCCCACCCCCCCCCCCCCCCCGCTACCGGGCCGAGACCCCCAACCGGGCTGTCTCGCCCCACCCCGAGGAGCACTTCGCCCCCACTGCTCGTAAACCACTTCAAGCCTGCGCCGCTCCTGCGAGCGCTGGCTCTGTACCCCGCCACCGGTGCGAGGTATTCACTATCCTCACACCGCCCCCCCCCATAAAGCTGCGACCAATCAGTTCCAGTGCTTCCTGCCAATCATTAAGCAATAAGTCCTGTCCGACCGGGGACAAGTGCACCCCGTCGGTACGGTACAGTCCAGCGCACTGGGGGTCCGCCCAAGGGTGCCGGACTTGCCATCCCCCGGCCTGCTGCAACCAACGGCCAATCTGCCTGTTAACCTTAGCCAGCCCTCTCGACCACCGTCGCTGAGGCAAGCAGGCCGGCCGTGGGATGATGTCCGACCACACGATCGCTACGTCTGGCCACTGCTCCTGCAGCGCCCGAAAGTCCCGCTGCACTGCCCGAATGAGCTGCCGGCACGTCCAACTGGAAAGATCGTTCCCACCAAGATGTACCAGGAGTCCAACCGGACGCTGCCGCTGCTCCGCGTGCTCCCGAACCACTGGAAGTAGCTGCCACCAACGCATGCCCCACTCGCCGAGCCACACCAACCGGAAATTGCAGGAAACCAAGCCCAGGTGCGGACCCAGCGGACGAGTAGAGGCTTTGTGCTCCACCCAGTAGACGAACGAATGTCCCAGAATCCACCAGACGCCCGGCGGGCCCCGTGCAGCACTCCCTGTTGGCCCGCTCTGCAGTACACCTGAAAAAGAAACACAGCATTAGTACTCCCCCCACACCCACCCCCCCACAGCAGCTCACATTTGGTCAAGGCGCACATAGCCCGCATAGGCTCCGGACCGCCAACGCCCGATCCGTTGAATTACCTCACCTCCCAGGCCAGCGGCCGCAGCGCTCGTTGCCACACCTATCCGGAAGGAATGAGACGCATAACCGCGCTCATCCAAGCCCAAGCGCCGCAGGGCCAGGCGGAAAACTGCCGTGAATTGAAACTGGGTGACTGCCGTCCCGTCCGCATGGCAGAAGAAACAACCGGCCTGACCCGGACGCTGACGCCTGTAAGCCGCCAAGTTCTGAACCGGACAGGATCCCAGACCCGGAATTGCCCTCAAAAGCACCCACCGACCCCGCCCCTGCGGGTCGGTCTTCGAATGAGCCAGAAATATTCGCACGCGCATCTCCTGAAGGTCCACATGCTGAACCAGCAACCCCCCCCCCCCGCCCACCCCGTCCACCCGACTGAGGGACTAGCTCGCTAACCCGGAAGGCCCCAAAAAAAGCCGTGACAAACAAAGCCCGGAAAAGAACAGCCTCAAACGGGGTAGCCGCTACCTCGGGCAGAACAACCCAAATACGCAGCAGCAACCCATGCGACACGGGACGGCGCCAATCCGGGACCGAGGGCTGTGCTCGTGCCCACCCGGCCAATAGCCGTTTCACCACATACGATGCACCCGGACTGCCCCAGCCCGCCGCCCTGCTGAAAAAGGAGAACCCGGCCAAGGCCGCCCGCGCCGCCGCTCGTGACCAACCACACCCCTTCGCCCACGCGACGAAAGAACCCGCCAGGATGTCCCCAACTCTACCACCCCTCCATCCCCTTCCCCATAGAAACTCTTGAACCCTCGCGTACCCACGCTGATAAGCCTTCCACGTACCTGCAGCCAAGGAGGACCGCAACAATGAGATCATTCCGGCGTCCCAATCCGCCAAAGGTGCTCCGGCACCACCGCCGCGGTCTCGTCCGCCCCCGGGGCCAACTCCCGAAACCGCTCCCACTGGAAACGAGACAAAGCGTCAGCATTAACATTCTGGGCACCCGGCACATGACGCGCCCGAGCCGTGACATTGAGACGAAGACAGGCCAGCACAAACACCCGCATCAACGCAGCCACCCGCGGACACTTGGGCGAATGGCGATTAATGACCTGCACCACCGCAGCGTTGTCACACCAGAAAACTACCCGCTTATCCCGTAACCTCTCCGGCCATACCCAGAAGGCCACCACAATCGGGAACAACTCCAGGAACGTCACATTACGCGTCAACCCACTCGCGGACCAAGACGCCGGCCACGGCGCAGCACACCACGAACCCTGGCAGTACAAGCCCATACCCGAACAACCTGCTGCATCAGAAAACAATTCCAAATCCCGGTTGGATAGTTCCATTGACTGTAACACCGAGCAGCCGTTATACTCCGCCAGAAACGCGTCCCATACCCGCAAGTCGGCCCGCATTTCCGCCGTCACTCGGATGCGATGGTGCCCACAGCGCACCCCGGCCATCGCCAACGACAACCTCCACGCAAACGGCCTCCCCATTGCAATGACGCGACACGCAAAATTCAAGTGGCCGACCAACCTCTGAAGCTCCGTTAACGTCACCTTAGCAGCGGAGCCCACCTCCGCCACCAAGAGCCGCAGCCGCTCAACTTTCTCCGTAGGTAGACGGACCACGAACTCAACCGAGTCGATATCGATCCCCAAGAAGGAAATACACGTCACCGGTCCCACCGTCTTACCCACTGCCAAAGGGATGCCGAACTCCGCCGCCAGGCCCAGGAAAAGCCCCAGTAAGGATCCACACATGGCGGACTGGGCTGGCCCGACGAACAAAAATTGTCGAGATAATGCACTATAGAACGGCGCCCCGACCTCCACACCACCACCCAGTGCAAGAAAGAGCTGAAGGCCTCGAAGTAAGCACATGAGATCGCGCAACCCATGGGCATGCACTTGTCGTAATAATACTGATCATCGAAAGGAAATCCCAGCAAGGGAAAAGCGGATGGGTGAACCGGCAAGAGCCGAAAGGCAGATTCAGTGTCCACTTTCGCTAACAAAGCCCCCTTTCCACATTGGCGCACCAGCTCCAAAGCCTCGTCGAAGGACGCATAGCGCACTGAGCAAAGTTCCCGCGGGATATGGTCGTTCACCGAGGCCCCAAGGGGGCAAGACAGATTATGTATCAGCCGATAACGCCCAGGCTCCTTCTTCGGGATAACCCCCAGCGGCGAAACAATGAACGGCCCGGCGACTCTGCCCAGCGCACACTCCGCCGTGATCTTTTCACGGGCCACATCAGCCAACCGCATCACCGAGCTAGCATTCCCCGCTTTCAACTCCCGGACCTCCCTCTGAAAAGGGATACGAAAGCCCTCAGAAAACCCTGCCCACAACATAGTCCCCGCCTTGCCATGCCTGGTAGCCGTGTACAGCTCCAGCCAAGGCTGCAACGCCTGAATCCTAATGGGGGTAGGCGCCAGCCCCCCGCTATCCCGTCACTTACTCGCGGCCGGCGCCCCCTGCACCGCCCGACGGCTGCATTTGAGGGCCGAGTGACCGGCACCGCAAAGCAAACAGGCGTGCCGAAACTTGCAGTCCGGGAATGGGCAGGAGGTTTTATTGAAGCGCCAGCACAGATCTCCGCCGGGACCGCTCGCTCCCGGTTTGCTCGTCTCGGGCCCCGGGCCCGCTGGCCGAAAGGACCGAAAGCCGGCCGGTGCTGCAGTGCCTACCGCCCTAACCGAACCTGCACCCCCCCCCCCCCCGTTCCACCCTTCTTGGCCGACATTTGCGTGAGCCAAAGGTTAATATCCTTCATTCCCCACGACAGTTGCCGATTCTCCTCCATCATGTCGCAAAACTCCTAATCGTAATTAAGCCAGGCCCAGCCCTCGTGCGCCTGGGACGCCGCCAAGATAGCGTCGGCATAAGCCAACAGCTCCCCGTAGCGACTCGGGTCCTCATGCCCCCAAACGCTCGCCAAACGCAAGAAGGCCCGGGTCCAATTCAAGGTGTTCCGGGACACCTTCCGCACCCTCCCCGCCTTTTCATCCTCCTTGCGTTTCTTGCGACTCTCCCCCGAGCGTTTCCTCCCCTCTAATAGCCGGAAAATATCAAGGTAACGCCGCTTCACGATCCGCCGCCTCAACTTGTGCGGAACGCTCTCCCACAATTCCGCGCACCGCACCACCGAGGACCCCGCCCCCTCACCTGTCCTCGGCCCGACCGTGGAGGCCGCCGAGGAAGTGTCCGAGGACCCCGATGATGAAGACGACGATGACGCGCTCCGCCTCCGACGCCGCCGATGCTTCCGCTTCGCCTTGGCTTTACGAGCCGTCGGTGCACCCTCACCCGACGGTACCAGCCCACCAACCCCCACCACTGTAGTCCCGGTACACTCACCTGCTGCCGCCTGCTCCGCCGTCCCCTGCACCATCGAGGTGGACTCAGTCTGCTCCACCGAGGTCGGGCCAGCCTGGCCCACGCTAAGCGACATCACCGTCGAGCCGACGCCCGCTCCACCTGCTGCAGCCGCTGCACTCCCGGGCACCTGCAACGGGAGAGAAGAGCCAACACACGGGGAAGGAGGAGCGCCGACTCCCATAGGCGCCATCCCGTAAGGCCCCACCCCCCACCCAGCTCCCCCGCCCTGCGCCCCCCCCCGAGGACCCCAACCCCCCAGCTGCCCAGCCTGCCGCCCCCCAGGGAAGTTGCCCCCCTCCACTCTGGAAACCAGCCCCCCACCACTCCCCTCACCAGCCCCCCCCCATGGGCCACTACCTGTAGCCTGTCCAGACACCGGGGCCCAAGCCTGCCATCCCTCGACATGCCCCCCCGGCCTGCCCCTCCCCAGCTGAACGGGCCCATATGCTCCAGCCGGGACCTGAACCCACCCAGGCCCCCCCCCCGCCCATCCGATTCCCCCCCCCCGTCCCCAACCAACCCCCGAGCAACGCTCCCATCTGCTAATCCCCCTCCCCCAACCCCCCCCACCACACCATCAGTTTCCCCCACCCCCGGCCCCACAACCACCACCGGGGGGCCCACCGCCTCCCCCGCACCACGCACCGCGCTTCCCAGCCCCATTCCCACGCTTCCCCGCCCTCCTACCCGCCCCACGCAAGCTCCCACGGCCTGCTCTGGCCCCTTGTGCAGAACCCGCTCCCCGGGACCCCCTCGAACGCCCCCGGCCCTGCACTCCAAAGCCCCCTTCTTTTTGCTCCTACCTGCCATGCTCTGGTCCCCCCCCCCCCCGGGATGCTGAGTGCTCCAGCCCCGATCGAGAAAATGGGCTGGCTGCAGAAGCAGGAGAAGCGGTCTTGATATATTTTATTTTATTTATTTTATTTTTTTTTTTTTTTTGTGTACCCACTCCTCCGCGATCGCCCGCCGCCCAGCGAATCCCCCCAACCAAATCACACCCGGAGCACCCAATGACCCCAATCACCGGACCAACAAAACGCGACCGCTGCGAACGCGAACGCTTCCCGAGGAGCCGCGGCGAGAAAGAGACAGCCACACGGCTCCTCGCGGACACTGCTCAGCCCCCCCATTCCGGCGGCCAATGAAATCGCTCCGACAGCGCGACGGAGCGATTTCAAATGCCGCGCAGCCTCCTCTCTCTTAGCCCCCCCCCGTCACGTGCTGGAGGCCGAGGCCGGGCCTGGGCCCAGGTTACTGACGGCCACGGGGCCTGGGCCCAGGTTACTGACGGCCACGGGACCCGGCCCGCGGCCTCGAGCATAAAGCAGAAAGTAAGGCTAAATGGGCAATTTTCTCAATGGAGAAAGGTGAATAGTGGAGTACCCCAGAGCTCTGTGTGGGCCCGCTGCTTTTTAACATATTCATAGATGACCTGGAAATAGGATTAACGAGTGAGCTGATCATATTTGCAGATGACACAAAATTATTCATATTTGCAGTAATGCAAGAAAAATTACAAGAGGACCTTGATAAATTGTAAGACCAGACATCCAAATGGCAGATGAAATTTAATTTGGAAAAGTGCAGAGTTAGGCACCTAGGAAAGAACAACCCAAGCTATGGTTAAACGATGCAAGGTACCACCTTAGAAACTACCACCCAGAAAAGATTTAGGCATCATTGTAGATAATGCATTGAAACTCTCCGCCCAGTGTGTAGCAGTGACCATGAACACAAATAGAATGCTTGGAATCATAAGGAAAGGAATGGAGAATAAAACCAAGGATATTATAATGCCTCTGTATCATTCCAAGGTGTGACTACACCTTGAATATTGTGTGCATTTCTGGTCGCCATATCTTAAAAAGGATATATCAGAATTAGAAAAGGTACAGTGAAGAGCGACAAAAATGGTAAAGAGGATGGAAAGATACCCCTATGACAAGAGGCTTAAAAGGTTGGGGCTCTTCAACTTGGAAAACAAACAGCTGAGGGGGGATATGATAGAGATCTATAAATTAATGAATAGTGTGGAATAGGTAAATGTAGATCGATTGTTTACTCCATCAAAAAGTAGAAGACTAGAGTACATGCAATGAAGCAACAATGTAACCCATTTAATACTAAGAGGAGAATATTTTTTTTACTCGATGCATAATCAAACTCTGGAATTCATTACCAGAGGATGTAGTATAAACTGTTAGTTTAGCTGAGTTTAAAAAAGGTTTGGACAAGTTCCTGGAGGAAAGGTCCATAAACCATTATTAAAGAGGACCCAGGAAATCCATTGCTTAACCCAGGATGAGCATTGTGGAACCTGCTTATCTTTTTGGGAACTTGACAGGTACTTGTGACCTACATTGGCCACTTCTGGAAATAAGATACTGGGCTTGATTGACCTTGGTCTCACCGAATATGGTATTTCTTATGTTCTTATGTATACCTTGTTGTTTGAAGCTGCTTGATAGCTGTGTGCCAACTTTAACTTGTTGTTTGCAGTCAGTGAGAGAGGATTTGAGCCATTCCAGTTTCCTGTAAAGAGGACCAATCACAAGACATGGTTTAATCACAGCTATTACAGATGATAAAGCTCTATTCAAGGACCATATTCTCAACTTGTTCAGGGTTGCACACCCTTCTATCTGCCCCAGTCCCCCCCTCCACTCCTAAGCTGAACTCCTGTCTGATCAAATCTATTTTATAAAATTTCTCCTCAAATGACAAAACATTGACAATAACGGAATTAAGAAACTCCAAGTTTAGGTTTCGTTCTGACATATCTCTAAAGAACGGGAATGAAAATGAGAAAAGTAGAAAAATTCAAGCAGGTAAGATCAGTTTTCTTTCATTTTATTCATTCATACAAAATACTATTCGTAAAACAAAAAAAACTACGAGCTCTAGAGCCTTCTCATATGCTGCCCCTGCCCTCTGGAACAAACTACCTTTAAATCTTAGAATGATAAAAGACCTCCATCTCTTCAGGAGAGAACTTAAAACCCACTTATTCACAGAACACTTCACAAACACAATATACCTCTCAAACCCACCTTAAATGCAGACGTTTACACTGTAAACACATCAGAAAAGTCTAAATGAAACCCTACTGATGATTAAATCCAACAAATGTCTACCAATGCTACCTACTCTACTACTCCTGTATATAGTTGTTTACAATTAATAATATAGTTACTCAGAAAAATTGTTGATTTAAAAGTTGTTTGTAAATAATTTAAAATCTGTTCCATGTAAAACCTGTTCTGGTTACACTTGTTATATGTAAACCGCCTTTGATCGCTGGAAGAGGCGGTATATAAGAAAGTTTTAAATAAATAAATAAATTTTCCTTGCTTTGCATTGACACAAAATAGGAAAACACATTGGTACATTCATTCCTAAGTAAGAATATTAGTCTGGCTAGAATGAGGGAAATGTTTATGGTTTTTCATAGGATTTGTGAAAACTGATGAGAAACGTGATTCTTTGAGATCGCCTTTTGACAAAACGTTATAACTCTGCTTACCTTCTGGCGTTGTTCCATGCTGCACTAGGCTGTAGAGTCCATACAATACTGTCATATTGATGGTATCAGAATCATAAGTTGTATCTTTTTATTATTTATGTGCCTTATTTGATATGTTATAGTATTCTCCAAATTCTTTTGATGGAAACGCATGAAATAGATGTGGATGATTTTAGTGGCATATTTTGTTAGTAATGAGGATGAATGTTCACACACAATTTTCTTCTCTAATGGGGCTGTTTTATGCATTTTAGATACGTGAAAAGTTACCTGCTTCCAGACAAAGCAAAAATGGGCAAAAGGAAGTCAGCTGTGAGGAAGAAAACTTTAAATCCTGCCTACAACGAAATACTGCGAGTAGGTACCAAGCTTCCAAAATTCTGCTGCAAGTGACTTCCTCCATGTTTGATTTCGGAAGTTCATTTGGGCCTCTGTAAAAGGACGAGAGAGACAAATTACCCCTCCCCCGCCCTGAGTCAGGCAGAGTTTGCTTGGCAGCATGAGAACAGTAATTGCACCCAAATATCTGTTTCGTCATGCACACAAGTCATGATTTTTAGGGGAGCAGAGGCCATGAGCGGTCATATTTCAGCGGGGTTATCTGTAAAGGGGCATGCCTGTTTCTCTTCCATTTCTTGCTCTTTGAACAGCTTTCCAAATACCCTGAGAGTGGCATAAATGTTGCAATTGAAACTGCATAGTTGGAGTCCTGTTAAATCATGCAGAATGTGTTTTGTGATTTGTGCAATTCTGGCCAAGAAGATTCAGAAACAGGTTTACTAAAGTCCGCACCGGTAATGCTCATGTGGGCTCTGTTACCGCGCAGGAGGCCCATGATGATTTCAGGGGGCATGCACATCCATCCCCTTGAAGGTAGTGCAGTGCAGAGGTGCAGCACTACACAAGCCAGTATGTGGGTGCACTTAACGCCGCTCATTGAGGTTGCATTAAGTGCACCTACACTAAGGGCAGCAAGCATGCTTAGCATGGGCTACTAATGCTTACACTAACCGTTCCACCCCTGGTATGCCCAGTCCTTGCACCATCGCATGCTACCTAGTTAGTATGGGGTTTTTAGCACAGCACTCAAACCACATGCTAAGCCCCACACTAACAGGTAAGCATGCCCCTCATTGTGGCTTGTGATGTTCAGAAAATTCCTGCCAACATGAATATTTGGAAGGATCTGACCGAATGTTTGGCAAATGGCAAACCGTCTGCAGAGTTTGGTTTTCACTCCCAGCCCTCGAAGGTTGCCAAGGGGACAGATTTTCAGGATATCCCTAACGAATATGCATGCCCACTATTCCTATCCAAAGAATTCTGTGGTTTTCAGTATTAATTTTTAAAGGATTAATCCCCGTCCAACCAGGGCTGGCTTTCTAGTACTGTGGCAGACTTTAAAGTACCCCTGCATACACATGCCCTCACCACCTGCCGCTCCTGTCCCCCCTTCCAACACAACTTCCTGCCCTCTCTGACTGGAATTGGACATGGGTATTATTTTCTCAGGTCCACATAGGTCATGTGTATACATTCAATGAAGTAGCCTATTAATTCTTTTTGGAAATTCTAATTCAGCCTTCCTATTTTACAAACTTATTGCTTTCCATACTCTTCTTTTCTACTATTAAATTTAGTAGGGCAACGGGGAAAAAATGTTATTGCTTAGATTTAACAAGCTAATTCCTTTCTATCTGACTAGATCTATGTGAGATGTTTTTAAGAATAGCATGTTCCTTTTTCTAATTATTAATTAACTGTTTTCTTTCTTTGTTTTTTCTTCTACAGTATAAGATTGACAGGAAGACTCTACTGGCCCAAAAACTAAACCTCTCGGTCTGGCACAATGACACATTTGGGCGTAATAGTTTCCTGGGTGAGGTAGAGCTTGATCTGGCAACCTGGGACTGGAACAACAAACAAATGAACTGGTTTCCACTTAAGCCAAGAGTAAGATATTTTTACATTATGGACTTAGTTTGGCAATGTTTTCTCTTAGCTACTGATATTTGAACTCAAGTTCACTGATAACGAAACATTCAATGTTCAATTACTTATCTCCCAAAAGCTCCTGAAATAAAAGGAGACAAGTAATTTACTTCCAAAGTTGATTCTTTTTATACATTTTAGAATATTTTGGTTTCCTAAAGTGTAAGAATGATGGGATTTCTTTTTTTCTTCTACAACTGGAAGGGGAATTAAATCCCAATTTAGAAATATCTTTCCATAGGACACCCTGTCCCATAACTACCATGACCACCACCTTCCTATACTCTCCACCTGCAGCAAGAATGAAGTGGCCAACCGAAGGTAAAATTACTTAGCAATTAAACCAAGAGTTTGGTGGAACTCTTTGTGAAATCCACTGTACAACAGTGCTTCTTATGACCTCTGTGACAAAGGCAAACTTGTGCAGTCACATCTAGCAACTCTCATTTGCAGACCTGCTTAGTCTCCCGCATTGAGATGGAATCCTTCGCTTCAGGAGGCCATCTCCCATGCAAGTGCAGAAAACTCCCTCCCCCACATAGAAGACCCAGGAGACGATCACTCACATTCTTCTCTGCCTACATCGTGACCATGAGCAACTTCGCATGTCATGGCCAACACTTCTCGCCGATCATCTCATGGGATTGATGGGTGGTATTAACCATGAAATTTGAGGTTGTGCACGGTCGCTGTGCTGGCAGAGGAAAGTGTTGCAGTGATTAGATGATGAATGTGGGTTGGGAGTGTGGTCAAAATCTGCCACTTAAAAATTGTACTTAACTACCTTTGACACAAAAAGAAGACCATTTAATTCTAGATTCTTTTCACAGTTTCTCTGCTTCCTGGTTGATTCTCTGTCCCCTATAGTTCCCAGCTCTTCTCATTTTATGTACCTTAGTAGCTATACTCTCTTGATATAGATTTGCCCGGTTTTGGTATATGTTATAACGTTAGTAGATGGGGTGTCATGCTTACTGGATGAAGGTTAATTTCTTGGGTGACTGACATTCTGCTGACTCCATTAAAAAATAAAAAGGACCAACATTAACAGAACCCCTTAATGCTAATGTGGGCTGACTCCCCACCCATTATCTTCTTTATTGTAAAGAAGGAGTCTAGAGTTTAAGAACTCTGTCTGCATGGATTATAATAAAACAAAACTGCTGTGTGTCAACCTGATTCTGGGAATGAGATTGTCTTGAGTACGGTAATAGTGAATAACGGGCAGGAAAGATTCCATTGCTGAGATTAAATTATAAATTCTGCCTAGATTTAGAGATCTAATCATTTATTACCACTGCTTTTAGCAGTACATGTAATGCTACTTAATGTGTGCAGCATTGTACAAATATACAGAGCAGGGGCTACTACCTTATAGGTGTAACTTACAATCTAGTGCAGACAGACAAGAAAAATAAGAGAGGTCAATTTCCCAAGGGTTTATACTGCTAGCTTTGAGAGCTGGGCTCCTACATTGAACATTTACGAGGGATTAGTTCCTAAATTTATGCTTAAAATGTCACTAAACCCTTAAATTTAGGAGCCTAAATAGTGAGTGGCAACAAGGGTAGATTTAAGGCAGACATAAAAATTAGGATGTTGGTGCTGATTTTTAGCACTAGGCACCTAAATTAGCTTTTTAAATCTAGGAAAATGAAAGACAGGCCTAAATTTAGGGACATAACTTTTAAGTTCCTAAATTTACATTCATTTCCAGCCAGAAGCTTAGGGTTCTGTTTACTGAAGTAGGGTAAAGTTATGCAGTTACCACACATTGTAAAGATTAGCACTTCATAACTGCAAAACCTGTATGGTGACATTTAGGGGTCAAGCTGCCAAATAAGGGTATGCATCCCTTATTTGGCAGTTTGACCTATGGTGATAGTACTGTGAGGCTGTTTGGGGTCAGAGGCGCCATTTTGATCTTGAACCACCAACGGGGCAGGAACATCGGGAGATTGCTCCTTCTGCCCACTAGTTACCAGGGAAAGCCTAGTAAGAGCTGGAGGTGGTAAGTGGATCCGTGCTATCTTCAGCGGTGACAGTGCATGGTAACTTACCATGTGTACCAAGGTCCTGTCCACATCCATAACCCATGCATGCTCCATCCATTTCCCGTCCTCCTCCACAGTATGCACGTGGCATGTGAATTATTGTGTGCTAGTGTTTCGGCCCTATGGTAACTGTTAACCTAAGTTGTGCACTAACAGTTCACGATCATTTACATGGTAACTGCTTACTGTACGTCAGTAAATAGGCCCCTTAGTCTCTCTGAAAATAGGGGGCAAATTTAGGAACCCAACTTAGGTGTCTTAAATTTAGGTGCTTAGCTATTTTTGAATATCAGGCCCAGAATATTTGCAGTGAAGTAAAATTTAAAGCAATCTCAAAAAAAGGATTTATGGGTTGCGTTTAGCGGAGGACAGGAACCACATTTATCTGATTGGACAAAGCTGCCAGAAACCAGGCCTCTGCCTCTCTACCAGCCTGTATAAGAAAATGGAGAGGGAGGTGAAGGGCGGGGCACCTAGTAAGACCTTGTCTTCTCTTGCCACCAAAGAACCATCATTATGGTTGTATGATAATTCTCCAAAAAGATGTACAAACAGCTGAAAACAACCATAGATATGTCAAATATGGTATAATATTGTTTTTAACAGGTATCTCCTAAACTTCATTGTGGTAGTGTATGAAATACAAAAAGAGCTGCTGTTTTACCAAGGTTAATGAGTGTTTTTGTACATCTACAGACACCAGCAGCTAGTCTTGCAGCAGAGAACAGGGGGGAGATAAAACTTGCCCTCAGATATGTCCCCCAACCACCCACAGGTAAGTAGTAAAATCAGTCTATCCAGAAGAGAAGGGAAAACTCAGGACAGGATGGACCGAAGCATGGTAACAACAGAGGGGGCACATTTAAGGCACATCTGCAGCAACTCCTTCCATTCCTCTTCAATAAACAAAGGACTCTAGCATCACCATGAAAGATCAAACCAACTTTATTTCATCCCAAAAACTATCCTGAAGCTCCAGAGGTCCCTAAGGATGCTAACATTTATCTGGGTCTAATTATTGAATTTCCTTTTATATTCTGTTCATCTTCAAATTGTCAGGATATTTCAAAGTGTGAAATAGTTGTTTTTTATCCCTTGGAGTCTTTTGGGTGTCCTTGATTGAGGGGAGGGTGGGCAGAGGAGTATTGCTCTGGATGCATCTTGGATAATTCCCTTTAGGAAAACCAAGAAGTCGTTGTCTGTCCTGCTACAGAGATTCTTGATCCATTTTAATATGATTTTAGATCTGGGCACAGCACAGAAATATTATTGGTGACAGCTTGTGATGATGTAAGGTGTCAGGACAAGAACAATGTTGATGGCATTTCTCAATATTTCTGCCACCTTAGATGAGATCATTAGGACACTGGGGCTGAATTAAGTTGGCTCCACCCAGTCCTGTTTTTGTTTTCTCTGGCCACCAGCAGCAAGTCTGCTTGGGAAGCTGTGTATCATTTGGAGAAAGTTAATACAGCTGTACCAGAAGGATGCTATGGGCCACTTGTTCTCCAGATGTGGGGATAGAACTGATCAATATGCCCAATGTTTCTTCCTGATAGTGATTTTGAGGTGCAGAATATAGGGACCACATTTGATTCCAAATTGATTTTTAAAAACCAAATTTGAGTAGTCGCTATAAGTTGCATTTGATTGGAAGCTTAATATGTGTTGCCACCAGAATTCAGAAGAGTGCGCTGATTGATGGTGCTATCCCTTGCTTGATTACTGTAATGCCTTGCATTTTGATTTACCTCAATGCTTGATATGGGTATTGCAGATCGTTCAAAACATTGCAGCCAGATTGCAAGCTGGCTGTGACCATTTTGAGTATATGATGCCACAGTTGAAGACTCTACTTTTGGCTGCCAGTATGCTGGCAGATCTGATCTAAGGTTTAAATGCTGATATGTAAATCAAAAAATGGGACTTGCCCCCCATATTTGATGACCTTATTGAGTTTACAAGTGAAGAACTGTGTGCTGTGGGCTCTAATGCAGGCCTGTTGATGGTTCTTCTCAATGACTGAGGTATATTTATCAGTAACACACGATCGAGTATTCTCCATTCCTGCACCACTTTTGTGGTGGTCTCTTCCAGCTGAGATTCAGCTAGAGGGTGACAACGAAATTCAGAAAAAAGTTACTCATTTATTTGCACTGGCACTTTGGGGATAATTTTATAAACTTTATGCGTAAAACTGCTTTTATAGGGTTCACACTTACTCCAATGAGATTCCCAACACCCAGGGAGGGATTTGAGAAGGCTGCTACCAGATAGCTTCCTCCATATAGTCTTGACTAAGAAGGCTAAAAGGAAGGAAGTTGTCCCCTGTTTTCTTAGACTTGCCAGACCTCAATTCTTCCTTTTTTGGTTAAAAGGAATTTATATGGGAATCATATCAGGTCCCTGGGGATGGTTAATGCTGCAGCATTCATGCCCTCCCTCCAGGAGTGGTTTGACTACTAGCCCAGAGGCTGTACAGTATGCCAGGTTACCCAAGTAAGAAGATTATCTAGAGATGTGAGACTGTCCTCCCGAGTTTCCATGTTGCATGGCCTTTGGCTTCTAAGTTCTGTTTCTGATGAGGAAATGTCTGCAGCTACAGAGGAATTAGAATGCTTCTCTTGGGGAGAGGATCAGATTTCATCCCCCCCTCCACCCTGTGAGGTCATTGAGAAGTGCTACAGAAGAGAGCGGTTTGAGAACGGAGAGGAGCTCTTCAGTTCGAAGTATTGTCGAACCTTTAAATCTCCAGAATTCAATTTCTTGACTTGGATCCTTAAGAGGAAGTAAAGAATTTGCTTTTGATAATGATCAGTGTGATGATGGTTCTGCTGGTGGAAATTGGTTTCCAGCAAAAAAGCTTATTAAACTGCAGTGGGTCTAATGATATAGGTGAGTGAGGATAGAGGGATGAGAAGCAGGTGAAAGGGAATTAACTACGTGCATACTACAGCATGAAGTATTTGATCTGTCAAATCTTGTCATTTTGCTGGAGATCACTTCCTAACCAGTGTGCCCAGATGCCCTAGCAGACCTAAGTCCCTTTAGTAGATTACAGAACAGCATTGTATGCTTAATATTTAAACATCTGTTTTACTGCTTTTCTAACGTGGTGTAGACTCTTATCTCCAGGAACAAGCAGGAATGAGTCTTCACATATGGGTATCGTCGGTACCGACGGAGCCTGCGCGGGAACGCTCCCCAGCATCCAGTAAGAAAGCTTTTGGGAGCATCCCACAGCGCCTGCGCGCTGCCTTCCCACCTTTCCCAACCGCCTCTCCCCAGTTCTTCTTTTCCGCGGAGTCAGCAGGTCATGTTCCTGTCACCGCTGAAGAATTTCTTTATTTTTTTCTAGTTCTTTGGTCTCGCGTCTGCCTTCTTCGACGTCGGACCGGTACCGCCGGTCTTTTCTTTCTTTCTTATTAAAAAAAAAAAAAAAAAAAACTACCGTTTCCCACTTCTGTGCAAATTTTTCTTCGGCCTTAGGCCTAGGAAATATTTTTCGTCATGGAAAAGCCCGCCTCCGGGTTTAAAAAGTGCACGAAGTGCAGCAGTACTATTTCTGTCACCGACACCCATGACTGGTGTCTAAAATGTTTGGGTCCTGGCCATTCCATCACGGATTGTGCGTCCTGTTCCATGATGTCTAAAAGAGGTCGACAGAACCGAGCGGCTAAGCTCAGTACCCTGTTTCCCTCTGATGCAGCTTCGGTGGCATCGACGTCTTCCAGGGCTGCTTCTTCCTCTCATGGATCTCAGGTAACCAAACATAAGTCCAGCCGGTCCTCGAAGGGTAGATCTCCCTCTAAGCATCGAGATGCCTCCGGGCTTGCCCTCGAGGATTCTACACCGGCAAAATTACCCCGGCGGGAAGCCCCGGCTTCCAAAGCTTCATCTGTGGGGTCACAGGTTGACATCGATCGCGTGGCCTCGACCGATCACCTGTTGCCATGTTCTGGGGTACCGGTGGTTTCCACTGGTATCGACATCCAGACATTGGTGGCGTCGATGGATCAGAATATTCTGACCATGCAGCGTGCCATTACGGCATTCATACAGGCTGCGATGCCTCCGGTACCGCAACAAACTCCGTTGTCGGTACCGGTTCCGGCACCGGCACCGATATCGGTTTCGGCACCGGCACCGATATCGGTTTCGGCACCGGCACCGACATCGGCACCGGCACCGATTGCATCGACATCGGCACCGGCACCGATTGCATCGACATCGGCACCGGCACCGATTGCATCGACATCGGCACCGGCACCGATTGCATCGACATCGGCACCGGCACCGATTGCATCGACATCGGCACCGGCACCGATTGCATCGACATCGGCACCGGCACCGATTGCATCGGCACTGGCACCGATTGCATCGACATCGGCACCGGCACCGATTGCATCGGCACTGGCACCGATTGCATCGACATCGGCACCGGCACCGATTGCATCGACATCGGCACCGGCACCGATTGCATCGACATCAGCTTCGACATTAGCTTCGGTGTCGACTGCAGCGGTACCCTGTCCTAGGATGCCCATCGGTACCGAACCGGTACCGATCACTCCCGATGTCGATACCACTCAGTACGCGTATCGGGCTCTGCAGGAGCATCCAGACAGGCGATACTTCGATTCCTCCGAGGACTCTGATGAATCAGAGGCTTCTGTCGAAGCATCGGTACTCCTTCCTCAGGAGCCTTCTCCAAAAAGGAGAATGTCTCCTCCAGAAGACTTCATTAGGGAAGTGGCCAGGGGCCTCTCCATCTTTGTGGCCCCTGAGTCAGAGCCTAGAGCCAAACAATTGGATATTTTACAATATCCTAAGGCTCCTAAGGAGGCAGCTACTTTACCAATTCATGAGATCCTTTATGATCACATGTTGGGCATATGGGAGACTCCTCTCACCACCTCCCCTCATTCTCGTAGGTTGGACACCATGTACCGTGTTCCTCCCTGTTCTGGCTTTCATAATACTCAACTTCCTCACCACTCTATTGTGGTGGAGTCTGCCATGAAGCCCTTTTATTTCAGAAGATAAAAGGGAGGAGTTTCTCACCTGGCTTAAACATGCCCAGGATGTTTCCAAATTTTCCAACTGTGCAGCCTTTGACTCTTTTGAGTGTGCCAGCAGAGCCTCGGCTATTGCCATAGCTGCACGCAGAGTTGCTTGGTTACAAGATTCTGATTTGGAACCCTGGGTCCAAGATGGATTAGGAAATCTTCCTTGTACAGGTGAAAACCTTTTTGGAAAGGATTGGCAAGAAAAGGCCACTCAGATGGATGCTGAAAATTCTGCTTTAGATAGACTTTCAAAGTCTACTTCTGCTCCTGTTAAAAAAAGGTTGTTCAAAAAGGCTTTTTATCCCAAAAAAGGGAGATATTATCCTGTTTATGGTCAGCAGACATCTTCTGCAGGTCATTTTGCTGCAAAGCCTCAGCAACAACCTAAACAGGCCAAGCCTAAGGCTGCAAGGACTACTACGGCCCAACAGCCTCAGCCTGCTCAGGGCCTTTGACTTACAACTAGAGAATTTAGACTTTCTGGCTCTAGAAGAACCAGAGCCTCTCACTATTCCAGGAAGGTTAGCTCACTTTGCTACCAGATGGGAACAAATCACAGCAGAGCAATGGACCCTCTCCATCATAAGGGAGGGGTACAAGCTTCATTTCTTAAACCTTCCTCCTCACACCATGGTGAGACAGTTCAATTCTCCAACATCTCTCCTTGACCTTCTGGGTCAGGAGATTGCTACCCTTCTTGCCCAAAAAGCAATAGAAGAAGTACCCCTTCTTCAACAGGGTTCAGGGTTCTACTCCCCCTATTTTCTTATCCCAAAGAAAACAGGGGGCTAAAGACCCATTTTAGATCTCAGAGAATTGAACAAGTTTCTTTGCAAAGAGAAATTCAAGATGATTTCTCTCGGTGCTCTCCTTCCATACCTTCAGAGTCAGGATTGGCTTTGTTCTCTAGATCTCAAGGATGCGTACACCCATGTCCTCATCCATCCAACACACAGAAGGTTCCTTCAGTTCCTTTATCAAGGAAAGCACTACCAATACAGAGTGCTTCCTTTCGGTCTGGCCTCTGCACCAAGAGTGTTCACAAAATGCATGGCAGTAGTAGCTGCATTTCTACGCACTCTAGGAATATTCGTATTCCCATATCTGGACGACTGGCTCATCCGAGCTCCATCCCAGTCAGAGGCCCAGACTTCCCTAGCCTGCACAAGGCATGTTCTTCAGTATCTGGGACTTGTAATAAACATCCTAAAATCCCATCTCACCCCTACTCAGTCACTAGAGTTCATAGGGGCCTTGCTGGATACCACAACTGCAAGAGCCTATCTTCCCCAGGCCCGTTGCCTACGCTTGGTGCAGTTAGCCTCCCAGATTCAGTTAAAGTCCCATTTAACTGCTCGAGAGATGTTACAACTGTTAGGCCACATGGCATCCACCGTGCATGTGGTTCCTTACGCTCACCTTCACATGAGGGCAGCTCAATGGACTTTATCCACCCAATGGACCCAGGCATCAGGGTGCCTATCAGACAAAATAGCAACCTCCAGTCGCCTTTTTTGGTCTCTCCAGTGGTGGAAGTCCACTCAAAACCTGTTGCTGGGGTCCCCTTTTCAACCCTTACCCCAAGCAACCCTTACAACAGATGCCTCTCCAAGGGGTTGGGGAGCTCATCTACAAGATCTCTCCACCCACGGCATCTGGTCTCCACAGGAGACTTCTCGACATATCAACCTCTTGGAGCTCAGAGCAATTTTTCTAGCTCTCAGAGTCTTCCACACCCTGCTCAGCTGCAAGACAGTCCTCATCCACACGGACAACCAAGTAGCCATGTTCTACGTGAACAAGCAGGGCGGGACTGTCTCTCTGTCGCTTTGCAATGAAGCTTTGAGATTGTGGGCCTTCACCAGAGAGCATCAAATTCATCTTCTGGCAATATATCTTCCAGGCGTTCAAAACTCTTGGGCAGACAAACTCAGTCGAGTTCTGCTTCCACACGAGTGGTCCCTCCATATGGACCAGATAGCCAGAATCTTTCAGATATGGGGAACCCCGGACATAGACCTCTTTGCAAGTCCGTGGAATGCCAAACTTCCCCGGTTCTGTTCCAGAATTCCGTGTCAGGGAGTTCAGGCCAAGGATGCCTTCCTCCTTCACTGGGGTCAAGGCTTACTTTACGCCTTTCCACCCATTCCCCTAATTCCCAAAACTCTCTTCAAGCTTCAGAGAGATTGAGGGTCTATGATTCTCATAGCACCACGTTGGCCACGCCAAGTGTGGTACCCTCTACTTCTGCATCTCTCTCAAGCTCCTTCCCTGGACTTGGGATCTGCTCTAGACCTCCTGTCCCAGGAGGAGGGAATGTTATGGCATCCAAATCCCCAGTCTCTCCATCTCAGGGCCTGGTTGCTGAAGGCCTAGACCTTCAAGATTTGCATCTTTCTCAGCAGGTGAAGGATATCCTTCATGCTTCCAGAAAGCCTTCCACTAGACGTTCCTATGCTTTCAAATGGAAAAGGTTTACCATTTGGTGTGCAAAGAAGGGTCTTAACCCCCTTGCAATACCTCTGAATTCTTTACTAGAGTATTTGCTGCATTTATCCCATGCAGGCCTTAAAACGAATTCAGTAAGAGTCCATTTGAGTGCTATTTCAGCATCCCTCAAGCCTCTCAATGGACAGCCTATTTTCTCTCATCCTCTTATTGCAAGATTCATAAGAGGCCTTCTTTTAACTAAACCTCCCATTAGACCACCTCCAGTGGCATGGGATTTGAATCTAGTTCTTGGTCAGCTTATGAAGCCACCCTTTGAACCCTTAGCCACTACCTCCTTGAAATTCCTTTCCTGGAAGTATATTTTTCTCATTGCAGTCACCTCAGCTCGCCGCATCAGTGAGCTGCAAGCCTTGGTGGCTAATCCTCCTTATACAAGGTTCCATCATGACAAGGTAGTCCTCAGGACCAATCCACACTTTATGCCTAAAGTGGTCTCACCTTTTCATCTGAACCAGGAGGTGTATTTACCTGTCTTTTTTCCAGGACCTCATGCATCAAGTGCAGAGAGGAATCTCCATACCCTGGATTGTAAGAGAGCGCTCGCTTTTTACTTACAAAGGACACAGCAACATAGAAAGTCCTCTCAGCTCTTTGTTGCTTTTGATCCCTCTCATTAGGACTTCCAGTCTCTAAGAGAACACTGTCAAATTGGATTGCTCAGTGTATTTCTTTCGCCTACCAGAGTAAGAACCTTTCTCTGGAGGGCCATGTCACAGCTCACAATGTGAGAGCCATGGCAGCCTCTATGGCTCATCTAAACTCTTTGTCCATCGACCATATCTGTCGAGCGGCCACCTTCACAGCCCATTACTGCTTGGACAAGGACTCCCGCCGGGATGCCTTGTTTGGTCAGGCTGTTCTCAAACACCTGTTCCATACCTAATCAACTCCTACCCCCCATCCCTGGTTGGATGCCCGAGATCCATGGGGGAAGGTAGAGCCCTTCTCAGGGACTCACAACCTTGGGGATCTCCCTGGCATCTCCAGCTGGGGAGTCCCCATATGTGAAGACTCATTCCTGCTTGTTCCTGGAGATAGCACAGTTACTTACCTGTAACAGGTGATCTCTGGGAACAGCAGGAATAAGTCTTCACAACCCACCCACCTCCCCTAGGAGTTGTATCTCTCTATCTATCTTTCCTTTCCTCTCTCTCGCTTTGTGTCAGCTTTAAAACTTGAACTGGAGAGAGGCGGTTGGGAAAGGCGGGAAGGCAGCGCGCAGGCGCTGTGGGATGCTTCCAAAAGCTTTCCTACTGGACGCTGGGGAGCGTTCCTGCGCAGGCTCCGTCGGTACCGACGATACCCATATGTGAAGACTTATTCCTACTGTTCCCAGAGATCATCTGTTACAGGTAAGTAACTGTGCTTTCTTGTTCAGGCTGGAGATTAGTCAAATGTTTAGAGTTACGTTATTTGGACCCTCATGGGTTTTTTTATTTCATTACAGGCATAAAACCTCTTGAGACTGGAGAAGTGCATATCTGGGTAAAGGAATGCAAAGACCTTCCTCTCTTAAGGGGCAACCGTATAAACTCTTTTGTTAAATGGTAATGGTGATGTCTGTCATTTTTGTTGATTACAACAGTGTACAATTAGGTCTTTCATATGTTCAATTTCTCTTTGCTGATAGTGTAGCAAAGAAGTTCTTGTAAAACCCTTGGCTGAATAGCGCAATAGTCATTCATGTACAGTGGTACAGTAAGTAAGAAAGTTGGAATCAGAAAGCACTTTACAAGTTAGGAGATAATGCAGAAGGTATAATGGGCCTATGTTATAAGTTTGAAGAAAATGCATAAAAAAATAAGCTAGCCACAAGCATATATATAAAATACCAGATCAGTTTTGAGCTGTGGCAGTCAGCATTTTTTTTAAACCCCAATTGCCATGGCAAAAATAATTCCCGCGATTCAGTGGCAGTTTTCATATAGAGGCACATTCAGACATGTGTGTCCCTGGGCCGTCCAGAACTCTAGACATCTGGACAGCCCGGGGATGCACACGATTCTGCTCCCGCAGGGGCTAGACATCCCAGCATGAGTAGAATCGCAGCACAGTGGCTGGATATTTATTTATTTATTTAACATTTTTATATACCGCACTATTTATTATCAGCGCGGTTTACATAGAACTACAAAACATCAGATAGGATACATATATCTGTTTTTACATGGAACAGGAAGAGAAACTTGGAAAACCGGGGTAATTGTAACAAAGGATAATAGACATTGAACTATATACATATGATAGTAATATTACATGAAAAGGTATCTTGTTAGATAGGAACGGGATTAGAGCTATTTGGATGAACTTGTGTTATTGTGTTCTCTGGAAAGTATTTGATGAAAAGGTGATGCTTCAAGGCCTTTTTGAACTGGGGGATATCAGAGATGGCCCTAATGTGTGGTGGGAGGGTGTTCCACAGTTTTGGAGCACATAAGCTGAATGATCGGTTCACAGTTGCAGAGATGTATTTTAAGGATTCTTTTGGAACTTTAAGCATGTTTAGTTCCGAGGTTCTTCTAAGCCTGTTGGAGGGGATAGGCTGTATCAACTCTGATAGAGAGGAGGGAGCAGGTCCTTTGTGAGCTTTGAAGACTAGTAGCAGGGTCTTGAAGGTGATTCTCGCTTGGATAGGGAGCCAGTGTAATTGTTTCAGGAGAGGTGTTATATGTTCTCTTTTTGGTACCCCGAAGAGCACTCTTGCAGCACTGTTTAATGCTAGTTGAAGAGGGTTGAGGGTTGATTGGGGGAGCCCCTGTAGTATACAATTTGCGAAGTCAAAGTGTGGGATAATTAAAGCCTGGTAGACAGTACGGAAATCATCTGGATCAAGTAGTTGGCGAAGGTGTCTAAGGGAGCGAATCTTGAAATAAATTGCCTTTACAGTGTTGGCTATGTGGGTCTTCATGTCTAGATTCTGATCCAGGGTAACACCGAGATAATGGATGTGGGGTTTTACTTGCAACTTAGCATCATGGACTTCAAGGAATGTAGGTGGTGTGAACTTAGGGTTTCTTGAGATGAAAAGTACTTCTGTTTTCTTGTTCTGGATTCTGAGATTTTGAGTCAGTAGCCAGTCTGAGATGGCGTTAAAACAGCTGGATATGGTGGTGAGATTCATCTTGTCAATGCAGAATGGCATATATAATAAGACATCATCAGCATAGATCATATAATTGACTTTGAAGGACCTGATAATGTTGCATAAGGGTTGCATGTAGATGTTGAATAATAATGATGACAAAGAGGAACCTTGTGGGACTCCTTGACCTTGGTGAAATGGATCTGATGTTTCACCATTTGAGCGAACTTGCTGCCATCTTTCTGAGAGGTAAGAGTTGCACCATTCAAGAGCATTTCCACAGAGGCCCTTCTCTCTTAGGCGGACAATAAGAATGTCGTGACAGACCGAGTCAAAAGCAGCCGCAATATCTAAAAAGATGAGGACAAAGCCCTGTTTGATGTTGTCGATGCCAGAGTTTAAGCTGTTGAGAAGTGAGGTGAGGAGTGTTTCGACCCCGTAAGATTCCCGGAATCCATGTTGACAGGTATCCAGAGGCGCTTCAGTGTCGATATGGTCTTGCAATTGTCTGTAGACTATCTTTTCGATTATTTTCGCAAGGGTGGGTATGCTGGAGATGGGTCGGTAAGAGTCTGTTTTTTGCGGATCTAATTTGAGGTTTTTTAGTAGAGGTCGGATGGAGGTTTGTTTGAGGGCAGAAGGGAATGAGCCAGTGTCAAATGATAGACTTATGATTTTGGATATTGTTGGAGCAAGTTCTTTGCGGAGGTCCTTTATCCAAAAAGCTGGACACGGATCGGTGTGTGCTGTGGATAAGTTGAGAGATGAGATAATATCTTCAATTAGCTTCAAAGAAGGGGTGGAGAAAGAAGCTAAAGGAGCTGGGAGTGCATGAGCATTCAAGATAGTGGGTATTGTAATTTTATTTGTGCAGCATATCTTAGATTGTATGTAAAGGGCATAAGCTTGTGGGTTGATTTCACATTGGTGCTCCTGTGAGGGTTCTTTGGCTAATTTCTTAACGAGGGTAAATAGGTCGTGAGGTTTGTTTATAGCACGTTTAAGGATGTCTGTATGATATAGTCTCATTTTTTCAGAAATAGCTTCGCGGTGGGTTTCAAGATGTTGCATGTATGCAGACTGATTAGTATCATTGCGTGATCTCCTCCATTTCTTCTCAAGTTTTCGCAAATGTTTTAGGGATTCTTTCAGATCTGATGTAAACCAGGGAGCCGTAGCTTTTTTTCTTAATGACTTATTTCTGGTCGGACGAGATGAGATGCGGTTGAGTCTGTTGTTCCAAGAAGTGATAATCTCTTCCAGGTTTAGGGTAGAATCATTAAATAGAGCATCAGTTTCCTTGAGGATTTGTTCCCTGTTAAAAGGTTGGAAGCTTCTGGAAGTGGTATTTGCATATTTGTTTAGGTTCTTGTCATCGGAATATTGCTGCTTTTGAATGGGAATCTGGAACATAATGAGGTTATGATCTGACCAAGGAACCTCTGTAATTGCTAGAATAATATTCTGAAGTTGGTTGAGAGCGGATAGTGGGGCAAATATGAGATCAAGGATGTTGCCTTTTATATGTGTGGATTGTTGTATGACTTGCTTGTAGCCTAGTGTTTCTAGGGCATCTATGAAGGCGTCAGATTGGTTGTCTTGTAGAGATGGTAGGTTAAAGTCTCCTAAGATCCAATTGGGTCTGTTTGGATTCTGTGAATTGGAGGTGTCCAGGAGGTGTTCTGATTCAGGCACCACGGATGTCCAGCCACTTCCCTGGCTAACTCAGCCAGGCTCTTCCATGGAGCGCCGGTGGCATGGCGTCCTGTTGCCATGCCACCGCAGCACCATGAAGGAGCCGCAATCACTGGCCACCCCCAAAACATTCTTTCCCCAAAGCTCAACCCCCGATCAAGCCTCCCACGACTGGGGTCGGGCTGCGGGCAATCTCCTGCACACACTCACCTCTTCGGTTGGCCCAGTTCTGACGTCCCCTGATGTCCAGAGAGACTTATTCCACTTCCGAGGTGGAATAAGTACCCCATCTAACCTGCCGACCTCAGAATCGGCCCTGTACGTCTGGGTTTGCTTCCTCTCCCACCGCCCACCCCTTCCAGCCCACGATCAGAACACCCCTGCACAAATCATGTAGACATACAGAGAGCTCTGTTCCTGCCAGCACGATCCGGATGTCCAGACCTGCTAAATGCCCGGATCGGACGTCCAGACCTGTTAAACTGGGATCAGAATGACTCCCATTGTGTCCTCCACTGAATATTCAGATAGAGCAGCAAGTACCACTGCCATCCAGATAGTCCTTTCAGGTGGCTTTTTTTCTGTCCTAAGCTATCCAGATAGTTTTCCATATTGCGGCACTGAATATTACCGCTGTATGGATAATTGATGGCTCCACCTCTACTCTGTTTTGGCATTATCTGGATCGTACTGAAGAGGTCTGTCAGCCTATTCTCTTTCAGTGGTACTTATACAAGTACTGCTAACTGAATAAAGATCGCTGAATATCAACCCCATGTATTGTAATTTTAGACAGACAATGTGAAGTGTGTGTCTGCATTTCTATATATAATCATACATATACATGGTGCTTTATTTTCACACCCTTCTATATTTATCACATTTGATTTGTGTTTTTCAAGGGTATGAAAACTTTTCCAAAGCACCAAGTGTGTCACACATGCTGCTTTGGAAAGGGTTTCATATCCTTGTACATTTTTCACATTCTGCTGCCTAAAAAAATATAATTCAAAGTGTATTTAAGGTAGGAATTTTTTCACTGATCTATACAACATATTCTACACTTTCAACATGAAAGAACAATTATATTACTACTTCTCCTGATCATTTGTATAGTGCTGCAAGACACACGCAGTACTCTACAGACATGTAAGAGACGATCCCTGCTCATCAGAGTTTGCAAACTAGTCAAGACAGACAACACAACAGCTGAGGACAAGGATATATCTAGGGAATAGTAAGGAAACACATAAGAGACTAAGCAGATCAGGATCCAAAAGCAGCCTAGACGAGGCGAGTTTTCAACCTGGATTTGAAAAGGGCCAGAGATGAAACCTAACATATACACTCGGGTAGTTTGTTCCAGCTATAAGAAGAAGTAGGGTGAAAGGCTCAAATTCTGGAATTAGCAGTAGATCAGAAGGGCACAGATAGAAGGAATCTGTCTGAAAAGCAGAGTTCCTGAGAAGGGGTGTAGGGAAAGATAAGAGAGGAAAGTTAGTGAGGAGCAGCAGAATGAGTGCACTTATAAGTTTGTAGGAGAAGTTTAAAGTGGATACGGAGACGGATAGGGAGCCAGTGTAGTGACTTGAGAAGAGGGGTTATGTGAGCATATCAAGATGGGTGGAAGATTAGCTGCGCAGCTGAACTTTGAACAGATTGAAGGAGAGAGAGATGATTCAGAGGGAGACTAGCGAAGAGGAGGTTGCAATGGTCTAGAAGGGAGGTGATTAAAGAGTGAATAAGTGTCTTAGTAGTGTGTTCAGAAAGGAAGGGGCGAATTTTGATGATGTTATAGATAAAGAAATGGCAGGTTTTAGCTATCAGTTAGATATGTGTGGAGAAGGAGAGGGAGGAGTCAAAGACGACCCCAAGGTTGCGAGCTGAGGAAATAGGGAGAAGTAGAGCGTTATCCACAGAGTTTGAGAAAGGAGGAAAGAGGGATGTGGGTTTAGGGGGAAAAATAAGAAGCTTGGTTTTGGCCATGTTCAATTTCGAATGGTGATGAGACATCCAGGCAGCAATGTCAGATAGGCAGGCAGAGATCCGAGCCTGGAATGCCAGAGAGATTTCAGGTGTAGACAGGCTGGCCCAGAGTTGGCTGAAGGTGTTGCCACCCTAGGCAAACCTTAAGCTTTACTCCCCCTCTGGCTGTCAAAATTCATTGTTTAGCTTTGAATGCCCTGCACTTTGCCGCCCCCCAGAAGTTGCCATCCTAGGTAGCGCCTAGTTTGCCTTGTGGTCGGTCTGACCCTGGGTGTAGAGAGGTAGATCAGAGTCATCCGCATAGAGATGGTACTGAAAACCATGGGACGAGATTGACAACAGTGGCACTAAGTGCAAACAGAAATATTCAACAAGTAAATAAGAATAAGAAACCAAAAAGTATCAATTGCTTTGAGCATTCACACCCCTTGACCCTGCTTTCATTCTAAAATCAACATCATCTTGAGGAGTCTTTTTCTGTGCTGCGTGCCTAGTTGAAGCTGTATCCCCCTACCGTCTTTCACCCTGCCTTCCCTCCCTTATCACCGTATGTTAATTTGCTTTGAGACCAATTCCATTCCAGGCATCCCCCGCCTGTCCAGGCACCCAGAATCTGGATGTGTCCTGGTTGCAGCCAATTCTGATCTCGCAGGGGTTTAGACGTGCCCCTGGGATCAGAATCTGGTGCAACCAGCCGGATATGCAGGCCATGCCCCAATTCTGGGTTTCCAGATGGTCCAGCCCACTACCCGGCTAGCCCAGTCAGGCTCCTGCATGGACCCACCCTGCCATAGCCTCCTGTTGCCATGGTAGCACAACTCCATGCAAGAACCATGATCCCCAGAAGTTCCGAGATGTTCCATTCCCCCCCGATCAGGCCTGCCGTGGCCAGGGTCGGACCATGGAGAACCCTTTCACCCCTCACCTTCCTTTCCAGGCCATGGTCTGCCATCCACTGCCGTCCAGGTGGACTTACTCCACCTCTGAGGTGAGATGTCCGCCTTACCAAATGGCCGACCCCGGAGATACAGGGCCAACCTCGGAATCAACCCTGTACATCCGGGGTCATGGCGCCACCTACAGCTTGCCCTCGCCCTGCATACCTGTACATCCGGGGTCATGGCGCCACCTACAGCTTGCCCTCGCCCTGCATGTGGCCTGCCCCTCCCGCCGACAAACAGAGTTCCCTGCACAGCTCCAATTTACATGCGAGGAGTTCTGTTTCCAGGATGCAAGCCAGGCGTTTAGCAGGCCTGGACATCTGGATCAGACATCCAGATCTGCTAAACACGATTCAGATTGATTCCTTTGTTTCTTTCCTGTTTTATGAAATGGAGTTCTTTTCTCAAATTTCTTTAATTGTATTGTAAACCATATAGTTTGTGTTCAGTTTTGCAGTATATCAAATAAACGTTAACCATAACCATTTGGTGGAAACCTGTTCTGCCGTAATAGCAGCAGTGAATCCTTTAGGATAAGAGTCCACTATGACTGCATTTTCAAGATCTAACAAAAAAAGCAACAGTGTATGTCTCGGCAAGAGAAAGTGAATGTCCTCGAGTGACCTGGTCAAAGCCCATATCTGAATCCAATAAGAAATCTGTGGCAAGTCTTGAAGACTACAGAATCATGTTCTTCACAGTTGGTAGACACTTATTCTTAATTCACGGCTGTTATTGTTGCATACAGGACTTTCACCAAATATTAAGTCAGGGTTGTGAAGACTAATGCAATTGATAGTGTATATTGTGTAGATCAGTGAAACAAGCTCGTATGTTGTATTTTTTTAGACAGCAGAATGTGAAAAATACACAAGGTTATGAAGACTTTTACAAGATGATACACTTAAATGTGCATGAAGGAGAACTCGGAGTTGATGTATTAGATATATTTAAATCTTCTCTTTTCAATATTTTCTCTTTCTGAAGTACCATTCTTCCAGACACCAGTAGAAAAAGTCGTCAAAAAACCCGATCTGTGGAGAAAACTACAAATCCATCATTCAACCACACAATGGTATATGATGGCTTTAGGTCTGAAGACTTGAAAGAGGCCTGTATAGAACTTACAGTCTGGGACCATAACAGATTGGCCAACCACTTTTTGGGAGGTCTTCGTATAGGTCTTGGAACAGGTACTGTGGTAGTCATTTAGAACATCAATAACAGAATTAAGAAACATAGCTTTTTTTATATCGTTGATATTCCATATCAATGGGCGTTAAGAATTGTAAGGTGATTGGAAAGAACATAGTCAGGCACTGCAAAATACTAGGCGAAGAAGAAGCTGGGGAGGAAAGGGAGTGCAATGAAGCAGAGTCGGGTACTATCACTTCTTTCTTGGAGCTTCCTTGGGATGGAGTTAAAGTTCCTTTTCCTTTAGACCTTGCAAATTAACCATGGTACAAATGATAACAGACCACATCAGTGCAAATATTCTTTTTTTGGGACAGCCAGAATTGCTAAAATAGAAATGGCAAGCATTTGTGTAGGAGTTATAGGTGAGATAGTAAAGATAAGCAGATTGAAGCAAGCGTGTATGAGCTTTGCTAATATTATACATGCCAGTGGCCAGCCATAGAGTGCAACTGCCTGCGATATCTCTCTCCATACAAGTCGTTTTTGCTTTCCTCTGTACTACACCATCTTGGATAGAAATCCCCATATCTAAGCTGAAAACTTGGTATTAATCTAAATATCCAGCAATAGTAGTATGACCACTGTTCAAAATCTAGCCTCTTAAATTCCCTACATAGCCTGCTAAAAGGACTCAGCAACATGAATAACTCTTTGCACTAGAACTTAGTTATTTCAATACTTGGAGTGTATAGACCCTTCTGCTAGCCGGCTTTACAACCACAGCCTGCCAGAATAGTTGTCATATGGTCAAGGCCGTGCCAGGGGATGTACAAATAGTGTAGCCACACAGGGCGCAAGTACCGAAGGGGTGCTGATATCTTCACTGGGCTTCTAGGAAGTCCAACAAAAGCGAGTTCCTGCATGCAGCTGGATGGGTGAGGGTGGTGCCAGGTTCACCAATTACACAGTACGCATTACTAGCTTGGTACAGTCCTGCATGTGGTTGCCTATTTATCCCTTAGGGCTTCTAATCTTTCATATAAATCGCTATGCCATTTATTGTGGCAGCCCCAATACTCATTGTTGAAACAGTCAGAAATAGCACTATAAATATGTAAATGTGCCTTTGGGTGCATAAAAAGAGCAGGACAGTAAATTCATCGAGGAAGGATACCTTTAATATGAAAAATGAGGTCAGCCTGACACGTGTTTCGGCCAGAGGCCTTTTTCAGGGGACACAGACCTCTTATGTTTTAATGAACAGCACTTGCCAGATCAACGTCTCCATGCAAGTGCTGTTCATTAAAACATAAGAGGTCTGCGTTCCCTGAAGAAGGCCCCCAGCCGAAACACGTGTCAGGCTGACCTCATCTCTTACATTAAAGATGTCTTTCTCTGTGAATTTGTTGTCCTGATCTTTTTTGCACCTGTTGACACTGCAGGAGGGGTGTACCCTTGCTTCCTAATATGCCTTTAGGTTACACTTTCTTGTATCACTTCACTTTAAGCCACCAAGGAGCCTCTGCACTGAGCCTCTGTGCTTAGCCTATGCCCTGTTGAACTCAGTTACTGTTTTAGATTCCAACACCTACTCTGGAAGGTTATTCCATACATCCATCACTCTTTCTCTGAAAACATTTTTCATTTTTTCCCTACTTTATTTAAACTTGTTCAAAATACACAAAAAAGGAAAGATACGTCTCACAGCAATACTTTCATATCCCTCCCCCAAAAAGAAATGAAAACATACTTCATAACATTGCTCTTTAGTCTTCCATCTCAGACTGTCATCTATTCTGGAACTTCCTTTCTCTTTCAAAGAAACATAAAATTCTAGAACATTGGGCATGACATGACGTCATTAATAGATGGCAGGCAAAGAGTAGTTACTCACCTGTAACAGGTGTTCTCCAGGAGCAGCAGGAATCAGTCCTCACATATGGGTGTCAACGATGCCGATGAAGCCCCAGCGGAGCATTTCCATGAAAGCCTTTGGGAATGCTGGCACGCATGCGCGGTTCCCTTACCGCCTAAAGGTGCCATCTTACCTCAGTCAAATGACATAACTAAGAACAGCACACAAAAATGTAAAAACAAACTATGTACAACTGCAACTCCAAGGGGAGGAGGGAGGGTTGTGAGGACTGATTCCTGCTGCTCCTGGAGAGCACCTGTTACAGGTGAGTAACTACTCTTTCTCCAGGACCAAGCAGGAAGTCAGTCCTCACATATGGGTGACTCCCTAGCTCTGGGCTACCGAAGAATCCAGGCTGAACAAGAGAACTCCCTCTAGTCACAGCATCAAAGAAAGGCTTTTCAAGGACACAACCTCCACCGGTAGCCCAACAGAGGGCAGGAGTTGCCTAAACCTCAAAGAGATTCCAGAGTACTGCTTGGCCAAAAGCACTGTCCCTACGGGACTCCCTCTCCAGACAGTAATGGGCTGCAAAGGTCTGGCTTGAAGACCAAGTTGCAGCCCTGCAGATGTCTACCAAGGGCACAGAGCAGAGATGAGCCACTGAGGCAGCCATTGCCCTGACACGATGGGCCGTAACCCTACCCTGCAAAGGAAGGTCAGCTGCCTTGTAAGCCCAGGTGATACAGTCAGCCACCCAGATGGACAAGCTACGCTTGGACACAGCCAACCCCAACTTATTGGGGTCAAAGGAGACGAAGAGCTGAGTAGCCCTTCTATGTCCCTGCGTACGGTCAAGGTAGAAGGATAAGGCCCTCCTACAGTCCAGGGTATGCAGGACTGCTTCAGCCTGGCTAGTATGAGGCCTAGGGAAGAATGTTGGAAGAACCACCTCCTGGTTGAGGTGGAAAGAGGAGACAACCTTGGGGAGAAACTTTGGATGAGTCCTAAGGACTACCCTGTTCCTATAAATCCTGGTGTAAGGTCTATCACAGACCAGGGCCTGAAGCTCACTCACTCGCCTAGCCGAGGTGAGGGCTAACAGGAAGAGAGTCTTCCAGGAAAGGAAGCGTAGAGGGCAAGTAGCCATCGGCTCAAAGGGTGGGCGAGTCAGTTGCTGCAAGACCACATTCAGCTCCCACTCAGGAGCAGGAGGACGGATGGGAGGCTTGAGCAAAATCAAGCCCCTGAGAAAGCGGGACACCAAGGGGTGATCTGAGAGAGAATTCCCTCCACCAGTGAGTGGTGAGCTGCTAGAGCTGAGAGGTGGACCCGAACATAATTGGACTTAAGTCCCTGATTTGATAAGTGCAGTAAGTACTGAAGCACTACTGGCACAGTACAGGAGAAAGGATCCTCTGTACGTAGCTGACACCACACAGAAAACCTCTTCCATTTGAGGGCATAGGTTTTCCTAGTGGACTGTTTCCTAGAGGCTAGGACAACCTCCTCAACTTCCTGAGGTAGGCCCCAGGGAGCCAAAACTACCCTTGCAGCCTCCAGGCCATCAAGTTGAGAGCTTTGAGATTGGGGTGCAGAAGGGAACCCTGCTCCTGTGAGAGAAGGTCGGGTTGCAACCCCAGAGGTAGTAGGGAATCCACTGCTAGCTGAAGCAGAAGTGGAAACCAAGGCTGCCTCGGCCACCTGGGGGCTAACAGCAGGACCGAGGCCTTGTCCTGAAGAGTCTTGAAAAGAGTTCAGGCCACCAAGGGCGTGGGAGGAAACGCATACAGGAGGCCCTGAGACCAGGACATCAGAAAAGCATCTGGTGCTATCCTCAAAGGATGCGGTTGCCTGGAACAGAACTTGGGCAGTTGCTTGTTTAGCGGACTGGCAAAGAGATCTATCCAAGGGAGACCCCACTTCAGGAAGATCTTCCGAACGACCAAGGGATGCAGCTGCCACTCGTGGGGCTGCAGAATTCTGCTCATCCGGTCGGCCAGGCAGTTCTCCTGGCCTGGAAGGTACACCACCTTGAGAAGCATGTTGTGCTTTAGGGCAAAGGAACAAAGGTCTTGAGTCTCCCGACAAAGTAGCTTTGACCCAGTCCCGCCCTGTTTGTTCACATAAAACATGGCTACCTGGTTGTCTGTTTGAATCAAGACTGAGCAGTGAGCTAGGGCCGGAGAAAAAGCCTTGAGAGCTAAGCGGATAGCTCGAAGTTCTAGGAGATTGATCTGTTGGGCTGCCTCCCAGGGAGACCAGAGGCCTTGAGTGCACTTGTCCAGACAATGAGCACCCCAGCCCTGCAGAGAGGCGTCGGTGGTGAGGACCACCGAGTATTCTGGCATTTGGAAGGGCATCCCCTTCAGCAGATTGAGTGGATGTAGCCACCAGCTGAGGGAGGCCAAAAGGGGTCTGGACACCCTTATCCTGTCTCTTAGGCGGCCTGTGGCCTGAGACCACTGATTCCGAAGGCACCACTGTGCAGGCCTCATATGGAGCCTGGCATTGGAAGTCACATGCACTGTCGAAGCCATGTGGCCCAGAAGCCTGAGGCAGAGTCTGGCGGAGACCAGGGACCTGTTTAGAAACTGCTTGGCCACGTCCATCAGTCTTTGAGCCCTGTCTTCTGGCAAGAATGCCTTTGCCAGTTCAGAATCCAACCTTGCCCCTATGAACTCCAAGTTCTGGGAGGGGAGCAAAGTGGACTTTGCGAAGTTTATGACAAAGCCCACGTTTTGAAGCAGAGCAATGGTTCTGAGGGTGGCTTGCCTGGCCTCCAGGGACGTCTGACCCCTGATGAGCCAGTCATCCAGATAGGGAAAGACAAAGATGCCTTGATTTCTCAGGTAGGCCGCAACCACTGCCAGGCACTTGGTAAAGACCCTGGGAGCGGAGGTCTGGCCAAAAGGTAGTACTCTGTACTGATAATGGTTTCCTCCCACAATGAACCTGAGGTACTTTCTGTGGTCTGGATGAATGAGAATGTGAGTGTACGCATCCTTTAGACCTAAGGAGCATAGCCAATCTCCCTGCTGGAGGTAGGGCAGAAGTGTTCCAAGAGTAAGCATCTTGAACTTTTCTTTCTCTAGGAACTTGTTGAGGTTCCTGAGGTTTAGAATGGGTCGAAGGCCACCGGTCCTTTTGGGTACCAGGAAATACCTGGAGTAGAATCCGTGACCTTGCAAGTGGGGAGGCACAGGCTCCACCACCCTGTCCACCAACAGACCTTGGAGCTCTCGAAGGAGAAGGTCTGTGTGCAGGGGAGGCCTCAAGGGCTCCCCTGGGAAGTAAGGAGGAGGCAGTTGATGAAAATGCAGGGCATAGCCCTTTGGACTATGTCCAGCACCCAACTGTCGGTGGTAATGAGAGGCCACTGGTGGGCAAAGAGTACAAGGCAACCGCCTGTGCAAGGCTGGGAAAGCAGGGACGGAGTGGCTACGCTCAAGGAGTCAAAAACCCCCACCCTGCTGAGTGGAAGCAGGGGCAGAAGGCTTGGGGGTCCTCTGCCTACGGGGCCCATTACCCTGGCCCTTGGCTTGCTGACCCTGGGAGGCAGCTTGGGCAGTCTGATACTGAGGGTACTGTTTGTAGGCAGTGCCCTTCCTCGGGTAAAAGGACTTTTTACCCGAGCCCTTCTTTTTATGTGAAGGGGCAGAGGTCTTCCTCGACAGCCTTGTCCGGGTAAGGTGCTCGGTCTCGAGCTGAGTGGCCTTCTCGGTCACGGGTTTGCCAAAAAGGTTCTCACCTCGGCAGGGGACATCGACCAACTTGTCCTGAACCCATGGCTCGAGGTCCGATGACTGCAGCCACGTCTGGCGTCGAGCCGCGATGCCGGCAGCCGCAACTCGGACTGAAGCCTCGAAGCCATCGTAGCATTCCAGAATCCCCGACGACAAGGTCTTAAATCTCTGCAAGGGTTCCCCGGAGAGACCAGCAGAGAATCCGGCCAATTCCTTGGCCAGGTCTCGCAAGTACATGCCCATGTACAGCTGGTAAGACTGGACACAGCAAGCAAGCATAGACCCCTGGAAGCACTTTCTACCGATGCCATCGAGGTTGCGGGCCTCCCTGCTGGGGGGCACCGCGGAGTGCATCTTCTGGCTCTTCAGACGATGCATGGCTGATTCCACAACCATGGAATGGTGTGGTAGCTGTGCTTTCTGGAAACCAGGGCTTTTGCGGAGTCGACAGATGGAATCGACTCGCTTGCTCAAAACCGGCGCCGAGGCCGGTGCCTCCCACATCCGGAAGAGGAGCCGTTCCAGCATTGGAGGAACCGGGACAGTAAAGGCCTCCTTCGGAGGAGAGTCGTACTGTAGAGCATCGAGCTCCTCGGCTCGAGGCTCTTCCTCGGGATCGGCAGGGATAGCCAAGGCAGCGGCCATATCCCAGACGAACTCCAAGAACCTAGTGTCCTCCGGAGGAGATGTACTCCGGGGCTCAGACTGTGGTGAGTCCGATCGGATGCACCGAGTCTTAAAAGTATCGGGAGACTCCTCGTCCTCCATCTCCCAGGCGGACTCATCCGAGGAGGAGTCAGGGTCTGACCCCGCGGGGCCCCGAGGCACCCGCCCCGACGCCGGGGGCACAGGCATCAACACCCTCGGTCCCGAACGGGAGGTCGAGGGAGAACTCAACCGAGGACGACTTCGAGCCACGAGGGTCTCGAGTATCGGCTCGGTCTCCGGGGTTGACTTTGAAGTCGACGTCCCGGTGGTCGGGGCAGATGCACCAGACAGGCTGGCCATCAGTGCCCGCTGCTGCTCCATGAAGGCAGACAATCTGCACTCCAAGGCTGTCATCCTGAGACTCAGCTCGGGAGACGCAGCAGTCACCGACTCGGGCCCCGGCGGCGGCTCTTTGGGAGGAGAGTCCACGAGGATTACGGAGCTTACGTGTCCAGCAGACTCCGGCTCCACACGAGGAACTTTGGCAGGCTTCTCTTGGTCCACGGGCCCGGGACATGGCCCTCGAGGGACCAGGGATCTCCTCCGACACCGCCCTCGCAAGCCGCTTCTTCCTCTTGCGTTCCCGGTCGGGGGACCCCCTGTCCGAGGAGCTTCGATGGCGCTCGGGATCGGAATCCAGAGATGTCGAGGCCTCAGACAAGGTCCGGGCCCGGCCGGAGGCAGAGTCCGAGAAAAACCTCTCCTTCTGATGCTGTCGACTTTTGAGTGCCTTGGAAGACATCTTCCCACATGGCACACACGACTTGGGGTCGTGGTCAGGGCCGAGGCACCGAAGGCAGCAGTCGTGTGTGTCGGTGAGAGACATAAGTTTCTTACAACGATCACACTTTTTAAAACCACTGGAAGCCATCGGGGAAAAAAGAGCCCCTGTGAGGTCAAAAGACCGGCCTTCCAGGGAAAAATGAAAAAAGGGACGCGAACGCCAGCCACGAAGGGCAAAAACTGAAAAAGAATTAAGCGGGCTCGATACCGGTGTACCGAACCCGGCGGGAGGGGAACCGGCGTCGAACCAGAGAAAAATAGCGAAAAATCGCCGAAGAAAAAAATCACTTTTATCCGGGAGAACAGGACACACGTCCGGTGGGCTTTTCAGAAAAAAAGAGACTGAGGTAAGATGGCACCTTTAGGCGGGAAGGGAACCGCGCATGTGTGCCAGCATTCCCAAAGGCTTTCATGGAAAGCTGGGGAAATGCTCCGCTGGGGCTTCATCGGTGCCGATGACACCCATATGTGAGGACTGACTTCCTGCTTGGTCCTGGAGAAAAATAAACCATGGTTAAGAGCTCTATGCAGATTTCAAGCACATATGTTGAAATGGGCCTTTTATGTACAAAAAAGAACATGAAGGAAGTTCAAAATGTTTAGAATGGTGCAGATTTCTATTTTAAGGATCCTTAGGGCACCTTCTTGCAGTTCTACTTATGTACATTCAGTTTGTTCTTTTTGTTGCCCTTGTTTAAAGCATATCTATTTTAATTTTCTTTTCAGGTAAAAGTTATGGCACTTCAGTGGACTGGATGGACTCTACAACAGATGAAGTATCCTTCTGGGAGAGAATGATAAGGTCCCCAAATGTGTGGGTGGAGGATACGCTGCCACTCAGAATGTTAATGGTGGCAAAGATGACAAAATGAACAAACTTACTTTTTAAGTACTTGTTCTTATGAGCCATCATGCTTACTTATGGCATCATTCAAATGAGATCAACAATTTGGTGGAAATGAAAAAGCATGAAGTGATGCTGAAGCAGAATATTTGGAATTCTGTTCTATGGCATTTGCCGCACAGTCATGTGATCATCTCATCTTTGCTTGGAGCAGAGAAGCTGAGATGTCTACCTCCGTTGAACAAGACAGCTTCAAACCACATACACACGTCAAACAACCATCTGGAAATTTAGATTTGTATTCAAATTAAACCACACATGATGAAAATGTGTGTTTTTTAATGTAAATTAATATATTTTATCAGCTGAGTTAGCGTACAAAGAGAATATGAAAATGCGCTACAGTTGCCAGTAAAAGACATACAGACCCTATGTAGAAGATGGTATGTACTCAAAAGGTAGACAAACTGGTGATGCTCATAAAAACTGCTAGGACTACGGTATGCCATATTGGATTACCACTGCCACTGCTGAATAAATGTGTTAAAATGTACTTTGGAATGCGATAGCAGTATGCATAAAGATATCTAGCCCTCATCTTACCTAAACTTTAATGGCAAGTTTGGTTTAACATAATGTATAATTCTAGAGAACATTTCCAGTTAAACTGCTTTATTTTATATATCAGTCTTCTTCCAAATCGGATTTTGTATTGGTTCACTTTTCTTACTGCTGTGTCTCTTAGAGGCTGATTCCAACTCGTCAGATGGTTGATACACAGACAAAGAGGGACAGATGATTTAGCAGGAAAATCTGTTTGCTGCATCTTCTCCTTTTGGCAAATAAAACGCCCGTTACATGAAAAGATATAGTCCATATGTAAGTCTGAACTTAGCCCCTCACTGCTTTCTGGATGTGTGAATTTGATTCATGTACTTTGCTGCCAACATTAGGACACATGAAAAAATTGAATGGTTCTTGGTTTATGGTTACTCTGAAAATAGGGCTAATGTGGGCCTTTCATATAAATACCTGTAAATTGAAAAATGAATAAACATTTTTACATTGTATTATTTTTTTATCAATAAAAGCTGCACATTACAACTACATTTATAGTAACAGCCAGAAATGTCCACTTAAAGTTCTTACTTTTCTTGCAATTAGTTTGAGCTATTCTCATTTTGTATAATTAAGCTAAGATATATATATAGTTCTTTATTTAAATAAAACAAATGTGATACCAACTATATTTCTGGATTATTCTGTTAGTGAACTTGGCTTCCAATAACTGAAACACAAATATAAAATTATAACATTTATTTTACTTTATTTCTACTTATTCTCAAATCAAGCTATAATAATGAAAATACAGATCCTAATTCTGTACTATTTGGAGGTAATGTTATATATGATTTTTCACTTATATATGGCAATTTGCATGTGTAAAAGGACTCTTGTAAAATTAGGTCATGTAAAATATGCATGGTGCAATTAGGCATGTACTTGCATGCAACTTAAGAGTAGGTGTGTCCAGGGCAGAAGTGTGTCACAATTTTACATACAGAAATTTTACATACCTGATCATTTTTTTCTTTGAATAATGCAAGACCAGTCCAGACATAAGGGTTATGCTCCCTTGCCAGCAGGTAGAGGCAGACTTGAACAACTTTCAGTGATGCCATCACTAGGCACTGACAGAAGCCAATATGATGCGTCCCAAGCAGTAGGCAAAATTGAAAAAAATAAGAAAAATTCAGAAATTATAAATGTTAACAAACAACAATCCAGTGCTGGAACAGTCACCTTGAACAAATATTTGGCAGTCTTACCATAATGATTTCTGCATCAGAACATGCTACTGACAATACAGTCAATGGTAGCCAGACTCCCAAACTTGAAGGAAGTATTCCAGGGTGAGTCCTGGACTAGTCTAGCAGGATTCAAGGAAATAAAAGTATCAGTTTTGTAAAATTTCTCCTTAATTATCCTGGCAGACAAATCCAGGTGTATGTTCTAGGACCCCCAGGCCAGTCAAGTTTTCAGGATATCCACAGTGAATATGCATGAAATAGATTTATCTTACATACTGCCTCTCAGTTTTATCAAGGCAGTTTAAATTGAACGCAACAACAATTTTACATGGAATGGCTAAATGCAACAGCAGTTTTACATAGAACAGCTAACTTATACAATTGTGTATATCATAATTTAATAGTCGTCGTGGATATCCTGAAAACAGGATTGGGTTGAGAACCACTGGTCTAGACAAACTACCCTGGGGAAGACAACAATGCTCTAGACCAGTGGTTCTCAACCCAGTCCTCTGGGATCCCGGGGCCAGTCAGGTTTTCAGGATATCCACAATGAATATTAAATTGTGATATACACAATTGTATAGTTAGCTATTCTATGTAAAACTGTCGTCGTATTTAGACATTCTATGTAAAATTGTTGTTGCATTCAATGTAAACTGCCTTGATAAAACTGAGAGGCGGTATATAAGAAATGATAGATAAATAAATGAGATAGATCTGCATGCACTGCTTCCATTGTATGCAAATCTATTTCATGCATATTCACTGTGGATATCCTGAAAACCTGACTGGCCTGGGGGTCCCAGAGGACTGGGTTGAGAACCACTGCTCTAGACAAACTACCCTGCCAAAAATGTCATCTGTTCTAGCTCCCACATGCAACCTGTAGTGCTTCACAAAGGTATACAAAGAAGACCAAGTAGGCACCTTACATATGTCCTCTGGTGACACCAAGGCGGACTCCGCCCAGGAGGAGACCTGTGCCCTAGTGAAATTAAATCCAACCCCTTCCAGTGCATGTTTACTAGCCAAAGGTATGCTGAACCAATGGCCTCCTTAATCCAGTGTGTACTGGATGATTTGGCTGCTGCCTGTCCTTTCTTTGGACTGCCAAAGAGGACTAAAAGATCTGACCAATGGGAAGGGATTAGTTTATAGGTATCTAATCAGCACCCTCCAATCATCCATCAGATGTGAGAGAGAGATGCTTCCAAAGATCCTCTTCTGAGAAGGAGGGCAGACAGCAATCTGGTTAAGATGAAAGGAGAAAGTACAGCACAGTCCACAAGGAGATAGAAACTGTCAAGAAGACCAAGAAATGACACCTGCCTGGCAGCTGTATAACCAACAGGAAAACCACTGTAAGGGTCAAATCCTTGATCGTCCATAGGAATGGTCTCAAATGCCTTCAACACCAGAGACACTCCACTGAGGAACTACCGGATGGATTGGCAGATAAAGCACAATTACTTACCTGTAACAGGTGATCTCTGGGAACAGCAGGAATAAGTCTTCACATATGGGTTTCGTCGGTACCGACGGAGCCTGTGCGGGAACGCTCCCCAGCGTCCAATCAGAAAGCTTTTGGGAGCATCCCACAGCGCCTGCGTGCTGCCTTCCCGCCTTTCCCAACTGTCTCTCCTCAGTTGAGTTTTAAAGCTGAGACAAAAAGAGAGAGAGAGAGAGAGAGGGAAAGGAAAGATAGATAGAGATACAACTCCTAGGGGAGGTGGGTGGGTTGTGAAGACTTATTCCTGCTGTTCCCAGAGATCACCTGTTACAGGTAAATAACTGTGCTATCTCCAGGAACAAGCAGGAATGAGTCTTCACATATGGGGACTCCCTAGCTTTAGATGCCAGGGAGAGACCCCAGAAGTTGTGTGTCCCTGGGACAGGGCTCCACTTCCCCCAATGGATCTCTGGCATCCCATCAGGGATGGTGGGTAGGAGTTGATTAAGTATGGAACAGGTGTTTGAGAACAGCCTGACCAAACAAGGCATCCCGGTGGGATTCCTTGTCCAAGTAGTACTGGGCTGTGAAGGTATGAACCGAGGCCCAAGTGGCTGCTCGACAGATGTTGTCAATAGACACAGAGTTCAGATGAGCCATAGAGGCTGCCATGGCTCTCATATTGTGAGCTGTGACATGGCCCTCCAGAGAAAGGTTCTTACTCTGATAGGCGAAAGAAATACACTGGGCAATCCAGTTAGATAGTGTTCTCTTGGAGACTGGTAGTCCCAGATGAGAAGGATCAAAGGCAACAAAGAGCTGAGAGTACTTTCTATGTTGCTGTGTCCTCTGTAAGTAAAATGCCAGAGCTCTTTTACAGTCCAGGGTATGAAGATTCCTCTCTGCACTTGATGCATGAGGTCCTGGAAAAAAGACAGGTAGGTAGACCTCCTGGTTGAGGTGAAAAGGCGAGACCACCTTAGGCATAAAGTGTGGGATGAGTCCTAAGGACTACCTTGTCATGATGGAATCTTGTATAAGGTGGATTAGCTACGAGTGCTTGCAATTCACTAATACGACGTGCTGATGTGATTGCAATGAGAAAGATAACTTTCCAAGAAAGGTATTTCAAGGACGTGGTAGCCAAAGGTTCAAAAGGCGGCTTCATAAGCTGACCAAGAACCAGGTTCAAGTCCCATGCCACCAGAGGTGGTCTAATAGGAGGCTTTGTTAAAAGGAGGCCTCTCATGAACCTTGCTACAAGAGGATGAGAGGAAATAGGTTGTCCATTTAGAGGCTTAAGGGAAGCTGCAATAGCACTCAAATGGACCCTTACTGAATTTGTCTTAAGGCCTGCATTAGACAGATGGAGGAGATACTCCAGCAAAGATTCCAGAGGTATGGCAAGAGGGTTAAGACCCTTCTCAGAGCACCAGATAGTAAATCTCTTCCACTTGAAAGCATAAGAACGTCTAGTGGAAGGTTTTCTGGAAGCATAAAGAACATCTTTCACCTGTTGAGAAAGATGAAGATCTTGGAGATCTAGGCCTTCAGCAACCAAGCCCTGAGATGCAGAGACTGGGGATTGGGATGCTATAACTTTCCATCCTCTTGAGATAGGAGATCTGGAGCAGACCCTAACTCCAGGGAGGGAGCTTGAGAGAGATGTAGAAGCAGAGGGTACCACACTTGCCGTGGCCAATGTGGAGCTATGAGAATCATGTGGCCTCTGTCTCTCTGAAGATTGAACAGGGTTTTGGGAATTAGGGGAATAGGTGGGAAGGCATACAGGAAGTCTTGACCCCAGTGAAGGAGGAAAGCATCCCTTGCCTGAGCTCCCTGAGCCGGGGTTCTGGAACAGAACCGGGGAAGTTTGGCATTCCATGGACTTGCAAAGAGGTCTATGTCCGGGGTTCCCCAAATCTGAAAAATCCTGGCCACCTGGCCCACATGTAGGGACCACTCGTGTGGAAGCAGAACTCGACTGAGCCTGTCTGCCCGAGAGTTTTGAACGCCTCGAAGATAAACTGCCAGAAGATGAATTTGATGCTCTCTGGCGAGGGCCCACAGTCACAAAGCTTCGTTGCAAAGCAACAGAGAGCCAGTTCCGCCCTGCTTGTTCACATAGAACATGGCTACCTGATTGTCCGTGTGGATAAGTACTGTCTTGTAGCTGAGCAGGGTGTGGAACACTCGCAGAGCAAGGAAGATTGCTCTGAGTTCCAAGAGATTGATATGTAGATAACTCTCCTGTGGGGACCAGATGCCCTGGGTGGAGAGGTCTTGCAGATGAGCTCCCCACTCCATTGGAGAAGCATCTGTTGTGAGAGTTGCTTGGTGTAGAGACTGCTGAAAGGGGGACCCCAGCAACAGGTTTTGAGGGGACTTCCACCATTGGAGGGACAAAATGAGGCGACTTGTGTTTGCTATTTTGTCTGACAGGCAGTCTAATGCCTGGGTCCATTGGGTGGATAAAGTCCACTGAGCTGCCCTCATGTGAAGGCGAGCATATGGTACCACATGCACGGTGGATGCCATGTGGCCTAGTAACTGTAACAACTCTCGAGCAGTTAAGTGGGGTTTCAACTCTGCTTGAGAAGCTAACTGCACCAAGCGAAGGCAACGGGCCTGGGGGAGATAGGCCCTTGCCCTTGTGGTATCCAGCAATGCCCCTATAAACTCCAGGGACTGAGTAGGGGTTAAATTGGATTTTGGGATGTTTATTATCAGCCCTAAATACTGAAGGATACGCATTGTGCAGGCTAGAGAATTCTTGGCCTCTGAGTGGGAGCTTGAATGAGCCAGTCGTCCAAATAAGGGAATACGAATATTGCCAGAGTGCGCAGAAATGCAGCTACCACTGCCATGCATTTTGTGAACACCCTTGGTGCAGAGGCCAGACCAAAAGGGAGCACTCTGTATCGATAGTGCTTCTCTTGAAAAAGGAACCGAAGGAACCTTCTGTGAGTTGGATGGATGAGAACATGGGTGTACGCATCCTTGAGATCTAGAGAACAAAGCCAATCCTGACTCTGAAGGTATGGCAGCAGAGTTCCTAGAGAAATCATCTTGAATTTTTCCTTGACTAGGAATCTGTTCAATTCTCTGAGATCTAAGATGGGTCTGTAGCCGCCTGTTTTCTTTGGAATAAGAAAATAGGGGGAGTAGAAACCTGTGCCCTGTTGTTGAAGAGGCACTTCCTCTATTGCCCCCTGGGCGAGAAGGGTGGCAATCTCCTGCCACAACAGGTTGAGGAGGGAGGTCGGAGAATTGAACTGGTGCACTCTTGTGTGAGGGGGCAAGCTTGAAAAATGAAGTTTGTACCCCTCTTTTATGATGGAGAGTGTCCAGTGCTCTGCTGTAATTTGTCCCCACCTGGGAGCAAAATAACATAACCTTCCTGGAATGGTGGAGGGCTCTGGTCCTTCCAGAGCCAGGAAGGCTAAGTTCTCTAGCGGAAAGTCAAAGGCCCTGAGGGGGCTGAGGTTGCTGGGCTGGAGGAGGCCTAGCAGCCTTTGCTTTGTTCTGTTTGGATGATTGCTGACGTTTGGTAGTGAACTGAGCTGCAGAAGATGCCCGCTGACCATAAGCAGGATAAAATCTTCCCTATTTAGAAAAAGGTGCTTTCTTGAACAACCTTTTCTTAACAGGAGCAGGTGTAGACTTGGATAGTCTATCCAAGGCAGAATTTTCAGCATCCATCTGATTGGCCTTTGCTTGCCAATCTTTACCAAACAGGTTTTCACCTGTACAAGGGATATTTCCCAATTCATCTTGTACCAAGATCTCCAAATCAGATGCTTGAAGCCAAGCAATTCTACGTGCACCTATGGCAATAGCTGAGGCTCTGCTTACACATTCAAAGGAGTCGAAAGCTGCACGGTTGGAGAATTTGGAGATATCTTGGGCATATTTGAGCCAAGAGAGAAAGTCCTGTCTTTTATCTTCAGAAATGAAAGGACTTAGTCTGCAAATGATCAGTGACTTCTTTTAGGAACATTCCCATGTAAAGACTATAGGAATTAATTCTCGCAGCAAGCATGGAAGTTTGGAAGACTCTATGTCCAAAAGCATCCAGGGTTCTACATTCACGTCCTGGAGGATTAGAGGCATGTCTTTTGGCACTTCTAATCTTTCTCATAGCAGACTCAACCACAATGGAGTGGTGAGGAAGCTGAGTTTTATGGAAACCAGGACAAGGAGGGACACGATATATGGTATCTAACCTGCGAGAATGAGGAGAGGTGGTAAGAGGTGCTTCCCACATCCTCAACATGAGATAATATAAAATCTCATGAACAGACAAGGTAGCTGCCTCCTTAGGAGTTTTAGGATATTGTAAAATATCTAACTCCTTGGCTCTGGCTTCTGTCTCAGGGGCCACCGTGATGGATAGACCCCGAGCCACCTCCCTGATGAAGTCTTGAAAAGACAAGTCCTCTGGAGGAGACATCCTTCATTTAGGAGAGGACTCCTCCTGTGGAAGAAGCATCACTGCATCAACGGAGTCTTCAGAATCCTCAGAGTCTTCAGAGGAATCGAAGTATTGTCTGTCCGGATGCTCTTGCAAAGCCTGATACCTGTTCCGACCGGGATCGGTATCGGGAATAACCGGTATCGGTACCGGAGGGCTTCAAAGGACAGAGTACTGGCATAGTGGACACCGAAGCCGATGTCGATGCCACCGGACCCGGGATCGGTACCGATGGCGGTGCTAGAGCCGGTACCGGTGAAGAAGTCTGTTGCGGTACCAGGGGCGTCGATGCCACAAGGAAAGCTGCCAGACTGCGTTCCATGGACAGAATCCTCTGATCCATCGACACCGCCAATGCTTGGAAGTCAGTACCGGGGGAAGCCACCTGTACCCCAGAGCATAGTACCAGGTGATCTGTCGAGGCCATGCCATCGAGATCATCCTGGAACCCCAATGATGATGCTTTAGAGGCCGAAGCCTCCCGCCGGGGTAATTTTGCCGGTGCAGAATTTTCGAGGGCAACGCCAGAGGCATCTCGATGCTTAGAAGGAGATCTACCCTTCGAGGACCGGCTGGATTTATGTTTAGTTACCTGAGATCCATGTGAGGAAGAAGCAGCCCTGGAAGACGTCGATGCCACCGAAGCCCCATCAGAGGGAAACAGGGTACTGAGCTTGGCAGCTCGGTTCTGCCAACCTCTTTTAGACATCATAGAACAGGACATATACAATCTGTGATGGAATGGTCAGGACCTAAACATTTTAGACACCAGTCGTGGGTGTCAGTGACGGAAATGGTACCGCCACATTTTGTGCACTTCTTAAACCCTGAGGCAGGTTTTTCCATGTTAAGGAAAAAAAGTTTTGGGCCTAAGGCCCAAAACTCAAGTGCACCTGCAGAAAAAAGGTGTTTTGTTTTTTTTTTAAAAGAAAGAAGGCAGACGCGACACAAAAGAAATAAAGAAAAATAAAGAAATTCTTCTGCGGTGACAGGAACACGACCTGCTGGCTCTGGGGAAAAAGAAGAACTGAGGAGAGACAGTTGGGAAAGGCGGGAAGGCAGCACACAGGTGCTGTGGGATGCTCCCAAAAGCTTTCTGATTGGACGCTGGGGAGCGTTCCCGCGCAGGCTCCGTCGGTACCGACGAAACCCATATGTGAAGACTCATTCCTGCTTGTTCCTGGAGATATCTGCTTCACTCCCTTAAGAAAATGAGAAACATTGGGATGCGCTGCCAATAACATCCCTTGAATGTGACTCCTGTAGCACACCAGGGCCACCACTTGACCTTTGAGAGAGTTCAGGGCCAAGCCCTGATCCAGACTGGACAGCAAGACAGACAAAACAACAACTATGTCCATCTGCCTGTTCTCTAGGGACCAAGGGGAACACCATCTCTTGAAAACCCTCCAGACTCTCAAATAAGCTAAGGATGTAGACGCCTTCCAGTTTTGAGCAAGGTTTCTACTACTGCTCCAGAGTAGCCCTTCTACACCTCTCAAGGACCAAGCAAGAAAGGAATGAGATCCTCCATCACTAGGGACCCTTGCTGCAGGAGGCCCTTTTCTTGAGGCAGCAAGAGGGGGGAGCCCCGCCAACAAGTTCAAGAGATCCATGTACCAAAGCTTGCGACATCAGTCAATGGCCATCAGAAACATCAAGCCCAGATGCGCTTGAATCTGACACAGAAGACAGCTTATCAAGGCCACAGGGGGAAGACATATAAATCACTTTTGGAACCATTCCTGAAGTAGATCCTCTAAACCTGCCACCCACAGAGCCTTTCTGAGGCTGAAACGTTCTTGACTTTGACATTTTTTTGAGTGGCCATCAAGAAAAATACTGGAAGATCCCATCTGTGCACTATGAGATCAAACGTGTAAGGGCTTAACTCCCACTTGCTGGGATCGACACTGTTCTGACTCAGAATATCAGCCTGCATGTTGTCTATGCCTGTGATGTGCACTACTGACAGGGCAACTAGATGCACCTCTGCCCAGCGCTGCAGCTCTGCCATGTCAACAGCCACTCTGGCACTGTGAGTTCCGCCTTATTTGTCTATGTATGCCACTAGGAAAAGACTGAATCTTTCCAGAATCAGTCAGATCACTCTAGCTTCCAACTGGTTGATCATCCAGGAGCATCCTGAGTGGACCACATCCCTGGACAAACTGGCCTAGACAGTCAGTCCCCTAATCCATAAGGCTTGCTCTGAGGCAACAATCGCCCAATCCAGCTCTTCCATGAGCATTCCAGCCATCAGATGGCAGGACTGCAAGCACAATGTCAACCACTCCTTGATCTCCTGGGAAAGAAGAAGGGTTGGATTGAACAACTGAGAACAGGGAAACCAAAGATCTGGACAGTATTTTTGAAGAGGACAGATGGGCACCCTGGACCACAGAACCAGCTCCAAGGTTGACACCACGGATCCAAGCATTTGGAGGTAGTCCCAGGCTTGTGGAGCTGACTGGAAGCCAAATACCCTGAGTTACATAGTAACATAGTATATGACGGCAAATAAAGGCCAGCATGATCCATCCAGTCTACCCCGCAAGGTACAAGAGTAGATTCATCTGCTGCTCCATGCAGGTCACCCCTCCCCATGCCTTTGTTTACGGGTGTACCCACTGCTCTGTGCAGGACACCCCTATTTGTTGAGTTGGCTTTGAAGTTTGTGACCTCTCCACCATTCTCAAATATATTCCAAGTCTTGGGAAGGGATTCAAGCTGCTCTTGGGATAGTTTATCACCAACCCCAGCCTTTCCATCCAATGATTCACTAGGGCAGAGTGGTCCCCGGACTTCTCTAGGGAGTCTGGCTGAATTAGCCAATCCTGCAGGTACAGGAGAACTCAGATGTCCTTCCGGTGCGAGAACATTGCCACTACTCCCATAGCCTTCAAGAAGGTGCGAGGAGCCCATGGCCCTGCCAAAGGGCAAGTCATGGAACTGAAAATAGCAACACAGAACATAGAAGCGAAGCAACCACTGTTACTGCTCCCAGATTGGAAAATGGTTACGCCCTTGGCAAAATTCAGGGCAGTGAGGAATTCCCCCTGCCTGACCGACTCGATGACTGACCCGATGGTCTCCATGTAGAAGTGACAAACTCTGAGCTTGGCAATAACCACCTTCAAGCCCAGAAGGAATATCCATTTTGGGGCACTATGAAGCAGATGGAATACCATTCCTGGCTCAACTGGACAAAATTGAACAACCAAAATAACATCTACAAAATCAATCAGGATAGTACCCCCAAAAAATGAAGTATATAAAAAGAACTCCTGGTAAGGTTGCAGTTACTTTGAGGACTGATGATGATGACTTTTGAGCACGTCTGGCTTTGAAGCATTAAAATGTGCTTTTTAGCTGTCTTGCTGGAATTGATTTATGCTCAATTTATTTTGAGGTCCTTTTTAATAAAAATGTAATATTTAATCTAATTTTCAGGAGTTCTTTATATATTTTATTTTATTTATTTAATAGGTTTTATATACTGCTTTATCATTTCAATCAAAGCGGTTTACGTTGAAACTTAAATTTGGTAACGTACATTAAACAGGGACATTAAAAACTTGGATTTTTCTGAGACAATGGAGGGTTAAGTGACTTGCCCAAGGCCACAAGGAGTGCTAGTGGGAATGGAACCCTGGTCTCTGGGTTCCCAAGCCAGTGTTCTTAACCATTAGGCGGCTACTCCACGCCACATATATTTTTTCACTATACAAAGGGCATGGGTAGAAGTGCTTGCAACTGCAGGAGGCATTGTAAAGTATCCTCAATAGTCATCCGCTTGAGTGGGGATCTGCAGGGATATTCCACAAAGGCGTCTCATAGAGGTTCTGCCAACTCCAGTGCATTATCCTGACTCAAGGATCCACTGATCTGATGTGATATGGCCATTTCTTGGAAAGGACCCATAACAGTCCTTCAACTGGAAAGGACCCATTAGATCTCATTGAGGGGATTTACTAGCTCCAAATGGGAGTTTTAGTGGAACCTTGAGCAGGGCCGTATCAAGGGCTGTGCAAGCAGTGTGGCCGCACAGGGCGCAAGTACAGAAATGGCACTGATATCATCACTGGGCTTCCAGGAAGCTACAAAAGTGAGTTACTGCATGTGGTAAGGACGGGGCACCAGATTCATTAGTCGCACAGGGTGCATTTCTAGTTCAGTACAGTCCTGACCTTGAGAATGCTAAGAGCCTCAAAAGCACTGCTCCTTCATGGACTGAGACCCATAGGATGAATAGGCTCTACTCAGACTCCTAGCATTCTGAGGTAATCTCCAGGCTCCATGCACAGCCCTACAAAAGGCACTCCTGGAATCTCTAGACCTGTTTGGGAGTTTTTGTGGGTGAACCTCCCCAAGATCCATCATGAATGTCTTCAGGCTCATCCTGAAGAGTAACTGGCCCTAAAAAGGGAGTTTTCTCAGCTGCAGCTTGGAGGCAGCATCCTCTATCCAACTGAGGACCAGAGCTACTGATTGATGGCCACCACCACCATGGACTTGAAAGAGATTCTGATCAAGCCATAGAAGGCACCAACCACATAGATGTCCCGTGACTCTTATAGAGCAGCCTCTGGGTTGTCCAGCAGGTGGGTTTGGGTCACCAAGCCTGCACACAGCATTGCTTGATTGCCTAAGGCAGCAGTTGCAAAGGCCTTTTTAAAGAAGGCCTCTACTCTCCTATCATGATACCCCTTGAGCGCAGTGCCCCCCCCCTTCACTGGGATAGCTATATGCTTTGCCACAGTTGTGACCAGGGCTTCCACCCTGGGGTAGAGGGTATAGCTGAAAAAGGGCCCCCTAAGGCCCAGCCCAGGAGTTGTTGACTGAGAGATACTAAGCTACTGCATAAGTTCTGGGAGAGGAAAAGCCTGAAGGACGAGACACACTCCCACCCACACACACATACGTGAAATGGGGTCAGCTGGCAAAGCCTGTACAGGTTCTGGGACATTTATCAGAAGGGAGGGACACAAGAAGTTATTACCCTGCCCTTTAGATCCATCCCATGAGAGCAACAATATCACTTCCAAGCAGACAAATCAACAGAGAGATAGAAACAGTGATGCATTTCCCACGTACTGTGCAAAATATAAAGATAATGGATATAAATTCTAAAAATTGATATCTTCAAATTACTAAATTGAAAATAAAAACATTTTTCTAGCCCTTCGGTCCCTAATGTTGGAATTGGGGACAGGAGGCTGCCAAACAGGTAGTAGCTGGGGACACAGCTCTAAAATCGGGGACAATCCCTGAAAATCAGGCACATCTGGTAACCCTTGCTGTTTTTCTTCTCAGATAGCGCAAGTAAGTACAACACAAAAATGCCTGCCAGAAAAAACGGAAAAACAATCATGGCATAAAAGGAAACCCAAACACTGGCTTTGGAACCAAGAGACCAGGGTTTACTTCCCACTAGCACTCCTTGCCACCTTGGGCAAGTCACTTAACTCCATTGCCTCAGAAAAAATCCAAGTTATTAATGTCCCTGTTTAATGTACATTACCAAGCTTAAGTTACATTGTAAATCGCTTTGACTAAAATTAAAAAGCTGTATAAAAAACTTGTTAAATAAATAAATGGGGACTCCCAAAACCTGTCAGACTGACCAGTGAAATCTGAGAAGAGAGGCCCCAGCCATCCCCGGTGACCTGAGGCCTAGCTGCCAGAGGGTTTTGTTGTATTTTCTTTGTTCTTTTTAAATATTAAAGAGTTGAATATGGCAAGCAGCAGAGAGCCAAATACAGCCCACTGAAATCAATGGGGAAAGAAAAAGACATTCTCCAGGAACAAGCAGGAAGTCAGTCCTCACATATGGGTGACGTCAGCACCGACAGAGTCCCTGCGGAAACATCCTGTCAGCTTTCAAAGAAAGACTTTGGGAGATGCCACTATGCATGCCTGGTTTCCTTCCTGCCCAAGGGTGCCATCTAGTTCAGTCTTCTTTTTTCTACCGAGCCCTTCAGACATCAGTCTGGCTTGTCCCCGGAAGAAGTTTATTTTTTTCTCCTGAGTTTCATACTCTCCTCTGGTACTGCACCGGTACTCTTCCCACCATCCAACCTCGCTGTCTCGGCATCGAATTCGGGTCCCTTTTTGTAGTTTTTCATTTTTGGCATTTTCGCTTCTTTTTTCCAACTTCGACCTTGCTGGGGTACTTTTTTCTCCCATGGCTGCCAGTGGCTTCAAGAAGTGTGATCAGTGTACCAAAATTATGTCCTTGACCGATACACACTACTTCTGCCTTCGCTGCCTTGGGTCGGATCACGACCCTGCAGCATGCAGTCTCTGCAAAAAGATGTCCAGCAAGGCCCTTAAAAGCTGCCAGCAGCAGCATGATAAGCTTTTTCCCCAAGTCCCTTGTGGCTTTGAAAGCCAGGGCCTCATCTGAAGCCACAACATCTCGGACAGGCCCATCCGAACCCGAGCGGCACTGTGGTTCATCAGAAAGGGGGTCTCTCTCAAAGGAACCCAAGAAGAAGAAGAAAACCTCAAGGGCAACGTCCCTGGATGGATCCAACAGGTTGGGTACGTCCCAAGCCAGGTCCCGCAGTCAGAGATGCTCGTCCAAGGGATTAGAGAAGGAGGGGCCTGCAAAGATCCCCCGAAAGGAATCAACCTCAGACCAGCCTCAGTCGCCAGACACCATCCTAGTCGAGAACTCCCCTTCAGGGGAACCAGCGTTGGGTCCAAGTCCCTCGGTGTCCACGCTAATGGTTGCAGAACCTTCTGGCTTGGAGTCCAGAATGGCAGCCCTGGAGCGCAGTTTGTCTGTCTTCATGGACCTGGAGCAGGCGCTGTTGTCCGGTACTACCGGTTCACCTGCCCCGACCATTGGACCCTTGACGTCGAAGACGTCCCCAGAGGCCGAGCCGATACTCGAAGTCCTTCGGCCTCGAGTCGATCCTCGGCTGCGGTCTCGATCCGGTTCCTGCTCGACGGGGCCAAGATCGTCCCCAGCCAGTGTGCTCAGTAGTGGCTGCAGGCCAGGGTCGGCCGCAGTGCCCATGGACCATCCCTCCTTCAAGTTCTCTACAGACTACTCGAGGTGGTAGATGAAGGATGAGGAGTCACCCGACAACCATCGCCACCACAACATCCCCTTGGACACTCCTGCTTCGGAGCCCTGGCGCTGGTCTCTGCCAGAGCACATTGGGTTCCTTGACTTTGTCAAGGACATGTCTGAGGCCCCTCCAAGGGAATTGTTCACAGTGCCCGTCCTTCCCATCCTGGAATGGCTGATGCTTCGCATGTGGGAAACACCGGCATTGGTGCCGGTGGTGAGCAAGCGGCTCGACTCAATGTATTGAGTCCGCCGGAGCCCAGTCTTCCAGAAGTCACAGGTATCGCACAACTCCATGGTGGTGGAGTTAGCCATGCATCAACTGAAGAATCAGAAGACACACTCCTCGGTGCCCCCCAGCAAGGAGGCACGCACCTTGGACACCCTCGGCAGAAATTCTTACCAGGGCTCAATGCTCATCGGCTGCATCCAGGTCTACCAGTTGTACATGGGCATGTACCTGAGAGACCTGGTGAAGGAACTTGCCAGGTTCTCAGCTGGTTTGTCCAAGGAACCCTTGCAGTGGTTCAGGAACCTGGCCAAGGCCGTCCGTGAGTGCTCCAAGTTTGTGTCTCAGGGAGCCTATGATGGATTTGAGTTGGCGGCTCAAGTAGCAGTGGTGGGCATTGGTGCCCGATGCCAGGCTTGGTTACAGTCGTTCGACCTCGAGCAATGGGTTCAGGACAAATTGGTCAATGTCCCATGCTGAGGAGAGAACCTCTTTGGCAAGCCCATGACCGACAAAGCTGCTGAGCTGGAGACTGAGTTCATGATGAGGAGCAGGTTCTCCAAAAAGACCGCTGCTCCTCCCTGATGGAAGGGCTTGGGTAAAAAGCCCTTCTACCCAAGGAAAGGGGCTGCTTACAGAAACTACTCACCTTTTCAGGCCTCTCCGGCTCCCCAGCAGGGTCAGCAGGCCAAGAGACATGGGCATGGCCCTCATAAGCAGAAGGCTCCCAAACCCCGGGCACCGGCCCTGGCCCAGCCAGGGAGGAGCTTTTGACTCCTTGGGCATAGCCTCTCCACCCCAAGGAGGTCAGGAGCCCACAGGGGAACATCTGGCCCACTATGCCCAAAGGTGGCTAACCATCACTACTGATTCCTGGGCACTTCAAGTAGTCAAGGAGGGTTACCTCCTCCATCTGACTCAGACGACACCTCATTATTTTCCAGGAGAGCCCCTCAGGTCTTCCCTCCACTGGCACCTTCTACTGAAGGAGCTTGCAGTCCTCAAGGACAAAGCGTTGGAACCAGTGCCCCACCATCTCAAGGGCACCAGGTACTTCCTCATACCAAGAAGAACAGGAGGCCTAAGGCCCATCCTTGACCTGCGCAACCTCAACAAGTTCCTGGTGAGGGAAACGTTCAAGATGCTCTCCCTTAGAACATTGACGCCTTACCTCCAGCAGGGAGATTGGCTATGCTCCTTGGATCTGAAGGATACCTATACCCACATCATCATTCACTCCAACCACAGGCAGTGCCTGCAGTTCATGGTGGGGGGCAGACACTACCAGTACAGGGTGCTGCCTTTCAGCTTGGCCTCCCCCCAAGGGTCTTCACAAAATGCCTGGCAGTCATGGCCACCTTCCTCTGCCTCCAGGGGTTCTTTGTCTTCCCCTACTTGAATGACTGGCTCATAAAGGAAGGCATAGCCTTAGAGGTGCAGCAGACGACTATGCACACCATCCAGGTCCTGCAGTACTTGAGGTTTGTGATAAACTACCCCAAGGTTCCCTCCTTTCGACACAATGTCTGGAGTTCATCCTCCAGGCAAAGGCCTTCCTGCCCGGAGACCGAGCCAACTGCCTCAGGGCCCTGGCACTGGACGTACAGCACTCTTCCTCTGTGCCCACTTGGCTACTCTTGCGCCTCTTTGAGCACATGGCCTCCATGGCCCACGGCACCCCAGACGCCTGCCTCCACATGAGGGCTGCGCAGTGATGCCTTCAGAACCAGTGGACACAGGCCACAGGGTGCCTCCAGGACAAAGTCTCAGTGACCCGCCAGTTGGCAGACTCTGACCTGGTGGCAGACTCCCCAATGTCTCGAGGTGGGGATGCCCTTTCAAACCCTGAACCCCTTAAGGGTCCTCACCACGGACGCCTCCCTGCTTGACTGGGGAACCCACTGCAAGGAACTCCGCACCCAGAGCAGCTGGTCACAGGATGAAAGCATCCAGCAGATCAACCTCCTGGAACTACGGGAGATATACTTAGCCCTCCAAGCTTTTTGCCACTACCTACATCACCAGCCAGTGTTGGTCCAGACAACCAGGAGGCGGTAGTCCTCTGCTCCTACGTAGTCCAACAGGGTATACTCCTGCGGGCAGGATATCTGCCAGGCCAGAACATATTACGGGTCCTCCAACTGCACGAGTGGCAGCTGGACCCAATGTGGCCAACCAGCTCTTCCAGCTCTGGGGGGGAACCCGTGATGGACCTGTTCGCCAGCCTGGACAACTAACAGTTGCCCTGCTTCTGCTCCTGGCAGGCCCATCCCTCCAGGGTGGCGGTGGATGCGTTCCTTGTCTCGTGGTTGGAGGGCCTCATGTATGCCTTCCCTCTCACGCTGCTGATTGCCAAAACCTTGTTCAAGACCCTCCATGACAAGGTCTCGCTCATCCTAATAGCCCCTCGATGGCCCAGGCAACTGTGGTTCCCACTACTTCACTGATTATTGGTGGAGACCCACATCCCGTTGGGGAACTCTCCAGGATTCCTGCTTTCTTCTGCATCCCACAGTGCTCCATGTCAGGACCATGGCGGCCTTGGTGACAAACCTGCACGTCATCCCGATGGTGGACATAGGCTGGATCACCACCTGATCTTCAGTCCATATCTTCACAGCTCATTACTGCCTGAAAAGGGTCTGATGGGACAGTGCCTTCAGCCAGGCTGTGCTCTGTGATCATTTTGGGGTTTGGGCAACTCCTACCCTCCGACCCTTCTGTGTTCAGGCTACCAGAATGCTGGTTTTCACCAGACAAAGGGCACCTACTGTAGTCTACGGACTCAAGTGCTGCTGCTAGCGGCTCCCCTTGAGGGAGACCATGTTTTTTCGCTATGGGCTTTTGGGTAGCCTGTAGCTGGGGAGTCCCATAGATGAGGACTAACTTCCTGCTTGTTGCTGGAGAAAGCATAGTTCTCACCTGTAACAGGTGTTCTCTGGGGACAGGAAGAATCAGTCCTCACAATCCTCCCTCCTCCCCTTGGAATTGTTTCTTTGCCATCTTTTATTTTGCCGTCTTTTTGCTCTGTCATCTGCCTGAGAAAGATGGCACCCTTGAGTGGGAAAGAGGACCATGCATGTGTGGTGGCATCTCCTAAAGGCTTTCTTTGAAAGCTGGGCAGATGCTTCCGTGGTGGCTTTGTTGGTGCTGATATTATCTATATGTGAGGACTGATTCCTGCTGACCCTCGAGAACACCTGTTACAGGTGTGTAACTATGTTTTGTGTGGCTGATATTCAGAATGATTAACGTGTTTAGCAGACATGCTACCCCTGTTAAGTGCGGTGACCACGATATTCAGCAACACTAACAGTTAGTGCTGTTAAATATTCCCAGGTTCTGCTGCTGAATTCCCTGAAGCTAGTCAGCTAGCATCAGGGTGTTCCAGGGATGGAGTGGAAATTGCACCTGGGGATAACAAGGCAGCAGCAATATTCAGCCACTGCCCTGTTATCCCTAAGTGGCAAAAGTTAGGCACCTGTATGGTGTGCATAACTTTCACTGCAGACGCTAACACTGCAGTGACTGAATATAGCCAAACCCTGGTTAGCTTTGCTGGTGTCTGGCTGACTCAAATAGTCAATGCCAAGGTCAAGATATAGTCCTGATATTGAATATCCAGGTTTTAAGTTCAGTGGTGATGGCTAGCCCCTTTAAAAGGGCTAGATGCCACCATTGAATATCCCTCCACTGAGAGGGGAAGGAGACCTGAACCCTACTTACCACAGCCCCTGTAGGGTCCTCCTGTCCACTTTCCAGATCACTAGGTATTAGGAACCTGGCTGTAGAAACACTGGACACAGAGCAAGTTGTTGACTCAAGGAGACAAGCATATACCTGAGCTTCAAGCAAACACCGGACCTACTGGATTCATGCATACAGGCCACAAGACTGTAGTCTGTGCCAGGAGAGCTAGGCCTATTTGCATTGATGCATCAATCCATACACCTTGCCACCTTCTGCAAGCAGAAAATACTGGCTTCTGTCGGTGCTGCCCCAGCAGGTATACCTGCTGTTGGCATCACTGAAAGTTGCCCAAGTCTGCCTCTACCTGCTGGCACAGACGTGTAACCCATATCTCTGGACTTATCTAGCAGGATAATAAGGAAGTGTATTTATTTTATAAAGTATCCACATACTTTACATACTAAAACATGAGAAAAATCCCAAGGTAATTGCAAATAAAGACCCACAGTGAAGGACCCCATTCTTAGCTATAACTGAACTAGAAGTCTGAAGAAGAAGGAAATTGCAAGACCAAAATTAAAAACCAGAAACCCAAGTAGCAGATGTTATTGTTTATGAAATAATAGGAAAGGTTCTGGGCCTTATATTCAAAAAGCACTTATGCATTCTGCAGCAGGTGCTGACCACATAATTTTTTTTTTAATAAAACTTGTCAGCACTTATATAGACAAACGTTATCTATGTAAGTTGCTATACAGAAAAAAATATGCAGTTAAAGTGTCCAGCATACCTGTGCATAGACAACACCATCATGCAGGCCCTGTGGGCTGCCTGTGCAAGAGCCCCCTGTGGCTGGGTGGATAGACACCAGTGGCATGGCAGTGAGGAGAAGTATTAACTTCAGCCCCAACGAGAGTGTGAACCTTGTCTGCTATGTGCTGCAGCATGAGGAGGTTCTCTACCAAAATCTGCGTCTGTCAACAGCCATATGGAGGGAGATCCAACTCCAGCTGTGCAGGTAAGGAGACCACAACAGAAGGGGGGGGGGGGGCTGAGCACCATGCTAGGCAGACACACTCCAAAAGGCACAGTTGTGTGTCTGCGCAGGGAGACAGGGCTGTGACGCCAAGCCACATGTTGGTAGCTGCCCCAATATTTACCAATCCGGCATTGGTGGGGGGACAAGCCGTGCATTCGCACAGGTGCCAGCCCTGATTGCCCACAGCAGGGGGCATATCCACACACAACAGGTGGTGAGGCCACTGTACCCCCTGGTGGTGGTTGGTAGCAATGCCACAGGGCATGCACAGCAATGGTAATGCTTGGTGCAGGGGGAGCTGTGGTCAGGCTGGGAACCGTAGGGGATCCCGCCATCCAGTGTGTATGCCACGGACACCTACCCCACTTTCAGCCCCTGTGCCCGGTGCAGGGGTCTGGGGGGACCAGTGGCAAAAACCACATATGTGTTGCCCGTCTGTTCCTCTAAGATCTGCAACTACTGCCTGCCACCCCCTGGCCGGCTGTGGCATCATGTCAATGATGTGATGCAACAGAGCATGACAGATCTGTAATGGCAAGCATGTACAAACCTTGACACCTGTTCTTGCATGGTGCACAACAAACCATGCAGTGATGTGGCCCCTGAGGCACTGGATGCCCCCTGCCATGGCACTTGCCCACAGCCGAGACCACACACGGCCCACAACCAAGCACCATGGTGCAAAGAGATGCCTATGTGCAACAGACAGGAGAAAGGGAAGGGGAGAGGACTTCAGAAGTGTCTGAAGAGCCCAGAGGGGTGACACAGGTGAAGCAGTGGCCCAGATGGCACCGTTGCTGGTGGCACAGGACACATATCAAAGGCCAGGGGAGTGTGGTAGGCAGGAATATGGCAGATGACAGAGGTGTATCATCACATGCACCCCACACCTGCTACCCATGGGTATGCCCCTGCCCCCAGGATGGGCAGGTTGCCAGACTGTGGCATGATACAGGTATGCAAAATAGACAATATGGTTAGTGCCCAACTGAGCCCATGTGTGTCCCCCCTCTCTCCCATACGGAATATGGCGTGTGACACATCCTCGAGGCCCTCAAGTGCCACTTCCCCATATTACACCAGAGGAGACCAAACCAGTTACAGCATATCAGGGAGCGGCTGGCAGCCAAGGAAAGTCAGTAGGAATACAGTGGAGCACAGCCAATGTAGGGGGCAGCAGCCATGGCTGCCGGACAGGTGCAGACAGATCACCTGGTGGTGGACTCTCTTTGTATGCAATGATGGGAATGTGCTATGGGCAGCCGTGCCATCCTGTGTGTGCACTAGCCAGCACCCAAGATGTGCAGGTACACAACATACATCGCTGGGGCATGGCACAAAAGGGCAGTACAGGGGCACACACCCCTAGCAGAGGCCCCAGGTGCACATTGTGCACCTATCTATGCTGTACCCTGTGTGTGCCCATCGCTTGGGGGGTGCTGGCAGGCCACAGCTGGGCATGTGAGGGGGAGAACAGAGCTGACTGGAGGTGGGCAAAGAGAAGGACGTGTAATGTGCATTGTGGGGGAGGCACATCTTTGTGGGTTGAAGGTGGGTTGAATGATGAATGTGTGGTTCCCCCAGGGGTATGCCAGTCCCACCCCAGGGCCATGCCTGTGCAGACCATTAACCCCCCTCTTCTTTCCCCACAGTCAACTCCAGGGGGGGTCTGGGACATCGCTGGCCCACCACTCAGGAGCAGCGGTGCAGCACCACAGGAGCAGTCCAGCAGCAGTACCACCAGCAGTGACAAGGAGGAGGAGGCGTTCAGTGACACTGTGGCAGAGAACATCACATCAAAGGAGGAGGGCAGCAAGGGGGTCATGGCATAGTGGTAAGATGGGGAGTCAGGGAGAAGAGATCGGAGGGGCAGGGTGGGGAGGTAGGGGTCAGAGGAGGAGGGATCAGTGGGCCAGGGGCAGAGTGGGGAGGCAGAGGAGGAGGTATGGGAGAGCCAGATGGGCGGGGAGGCAGAGAGGTCAGAGGGGGAGGGATCAGAGGGGGTAGCAAGGGGATGTGGGAACCACCCACCAAGTGCTCCAGGTACAGTGGTGTGGCACAGGGCACCACCAACAGGCCCCCGGCAGAGGGCCCAGAGGTGGAGCTGCACCCCCTGACTGTGCCCCACAGTCCACAGCCATGTCCACTCACAACCCAACCAGGGGGCCATGTGGCTGCCACATGGCTCAGCACGGGCCAGGCGCAACGGTGACTGGATCCATGGTCTACCCTGCAAAGCTGGAGGCCCCCACAGCCACCCCAGCACTCATGGGCACGCCATGTCTATGCTGCATCAGGCCCCTCTGCATCACCCCCAAGACCCTCCTATGACTGGGCTCTCGCCCTGGTAGCAGAGATGCAGCTCCTGAGGGAGGAGGTGCAAACTGCGGCAAGGTCCATTGCAGGGTGCATACATGCCCTTGCCAGTGCCATGAGGGCACAAGCAGGCCCCCCTGCACCATAGGCAGACCCCCAGGCAGGGTATGCCCTGCGATGGGGCGGTCTGCAATATGTACAACTGTATATTGTCTGCCACTGTTGTATATATGTTGGCACATGTTTAACAATAAAATGGTTTCATTTTGCAAACACTCTGTGTCATCCATTTTGTGGGGGCAGGGCATCGTGTCTGTGTGGGTGGTACAGGGGTTTATGGGTATGGGGTGTGGGCAGGCTATTCTGTACAGGTATGGATGAGGGGCACTACCCGTGCAGACAGTCATAGGCACAGCCCTGCATGGGTAGCGCCCCTGTATCTGTGACTATCTGCATGGGTAGTATCCTTCTGCCATACCTGCACAGAATGGGCTATGGCAGCACGGGTATAGTTCAGCGGCTCTGCACACGCAGGGTGCTCCCTGCCCCGCAAAGGCACACCACTGGAGTGGTGCACACCGGGGTTGCCATGCCTGCTTACTGTGTTATGCAACCTACCCAGGTATCACAGTCTGGGCAGCCCTGCACGCCTATGTTGCTGTCGCCCAGTGCTGTTCGGCTATGGCATCCTACAGCAGTGATCTGTCACACAGATTTTCAAAATGTCAGCACCCAGGGGCTTACGTGGGTATCGCATATGCCTATGGATGGGGTGTGGCACCACTACGCCTTCTAACCACGTATGCATAAGAGGACCTATGAGGGTAGTCAAACACTGCCTTAGCGCATGGCTACACAATGGCTGACAAGGCACCGACAAGAGGAAAGCGCACAAGGAAGGCTGACTTCATGCCTTCTGAGACAGCTATGGCCCTGGGGCTCATCCTGCAGCAGCACACTGCCCTCTTCATGGCAGAGGATGCCAGCACCCAGCAGACAGCATGGCGAGACATTGTCCGCAGGGTCAATACAGTACACCACCACAGCAGGGACATGGAGGACATCAAAAAGAAGTGGTACATGGTACGACAGGCAGCAAAGAAGAAGAGGGCCAGCAACAGCAGGCTGCTGCCTGTGCAGCAGTGCAGACTTACCCCACCAGAAGAGCACGTGCTGCAGTACGTAGCGGAAGTCGCCGTCTCTGGGGTTGCAGGCTTTGATAGCTCCACCACAGGCACACAGGGGGATAAGTAGGGATGCCTCATGGCCCGGGTGGGGCTGTTACAGCCATATATGTGTCCCTACCATGCCTCTGTCCACCCAGGGCATGCCTGTCTGTCGGACCTTGGGTGCTGCATGGGGTGGGTACAGTGTGAACCATGCACCTTCTGCCTGTTCTGTAGTGGGCTGGGTGACACCCCTTAGGTTGACCTGGCAAGCCATGTCACTAACCTCTGCCAACTTTTCTCTCCCACAGACCTGCTAAGGACTCCGCCCTCCCAGCCTGGGACAGATGCATTGGGGGAGCCTCAACACCCACCACAGATGATGCCAGTGCAGAGCCAGGGTGCAGCACAGCCACTGAAGCTGGTGTGCTTGCCAGGGAAGCGAAGCAGTCCAGTGCACCAGCCAGGCACTGTTCCCTCTAAGCTGTGCGCATGTGCGCGCGCACACACCTCACCGAGTGAGCGCACATACTTTACAACAGAGCACACAAAAATTACGGTTCTGATTCTGATAGAAAACAACACAGACATTCTTAAAATTGAAAAGTTGTTGTGTATTTATGTTTTTCACAAGTTCTACAATATTTTCTAGTGCAATCAATGTGGTGTACATACTGTATTCTGACGTGTAGTCAAATTTTAAAGTATATAACTCCGAGTGTCGTTATCTGGCGCACAAAAATTTAACTTTCCTTCAAAAGCTGCACAGCTGATATTTTATGCGCGCACAACCTACAGAAAATTAGAGGGAACATTGCAGCCAGGGCAGAAAAGCAGTCAAGTTCACCACCTACAGCAGTGGGGCAAGCCAGCATGACTGCCAGTGCTGGGAGCCGGAGACAGATGATGTCCCACTAGCCAAGTTACAATTTGCCATCCTGGATGACTCTGTGGGTGCAGGGGGCAGTGACCTGGATCAGGAGCTACTGCAGGAGGGTGTGCGCCTGGTGGCTGGCACAGAGGGCATACTGTCCAAGTTGCAAGGTGTCCGGCAGCACCTGCAGGTTGCAGAACAGGTAAGGGAGGCAGAGTGCGAGGAGTGGCAGGATCACAGATTGCATGTGGAGTGCCACATGGAGGGGCACCTGTGACTGATGAGGGAGATGGCAGCTTACCAGGCATTAATTGCTGGTTCCCTGCGCAGTTTGGTGGGCCTCATGCAGGCACAGGGGGTGGGTGCTGGGGCTGCCAGTGCAACAGTACAGCCATCTACTAGCCCTGAGCCATGTCCATCAGTCCCCCCTGCTGGGGAGGGTGATGACACTGCCAGCACGTCCTCCAACATCCTTCCACTGCATCACAGTGCACGTGTTAGCAAGCACCCATGGCTGGCAGGGGAATTGTGGGGGGAAATAAAGAACACTCTACACACATTGCATGGTAATCGGCACTTTATTGTATCATTCTGCACACATTGCATGGTAATGGGCACTGTATTGGTGATTGTGTATGTCCTATCCTGGTGCTGGTGCAGAACTGCCACCTCAGAAACTGTCACGTATCATCCGCACATGGTGAACCAGTGCCCTGAACTGCTGCTGGCTCCAGAACTCTGCACCATCATCATCTGCTGCCTCTGCAGCCTCCCACTTCTCCTCAACTACTGGCTCTGTGTCAGGCACCCCACACATCCGTGCCAGGTTGTGGAGTATGCAGCATGATGCGAATATCTGCCATACCTGCTCCGGGCTGTAGAAGAGTTGCCTACCGCTCCTGTTGAGACACTGGAAACGGCTCTTCAGCACCCCAATTGGGTGCTCCACACCTTCCCAAGTCTGCTGATGGTGTTATTGTACTACTTCTGACGGCTCATGGGGTGGCGCACTGGGGTCAGTAGCCAGGTCCTCAGAGGATATCCACGGTCCCCTGTGGGAGCAATGCTAGCTGTGAAAATGAGCATTGGGACATACATTGGGTATAGTCTATGGGCTGCTATGGACAGCATACCGCACACCATTTACTAGCAGAGTAGGGTGCAATATCTACCAGTCAGTGACACTGTGGCAGTGAGATAACACCAACATATGGCCTGTGTGGCAGCCAGGCATCGGGAGGGGGGGGTGGGATGGCTGATGGTGACATGGGCAGCTCAGTTGGGAGGGAGGTGGGGCAGGGGCATGGGCATGGCAAAGGGGTGCAGTTGGGGGGTCTGCAGGTTGGGGGCAGACATGGATGTGCCTTACATGGACAGGTGCCACATGGCTGTGCTACATCCCAGGTCAGTGGTCACCATCATGGCACTGGCAGGGCCTGCTACATGGCACCAGACTGTGCTCTTCCGCATTCCATAGGTTGGTGCATGCTATCTGCTCTCAGCCATGGGGCTTCCCCTGGTTGCCAACACAATGTCCGTTATGGCCCGCAGTGCACATGGCTCAGCAGAACAGCAAAGCATGTGCTTGCAGTGGTGCTCATGTTTTGCGAAACATACAGAATACATCCATCACCGCCTGTTTCTAGTATGCATAGCATCATACTACAGCAGGCATCTATTCTGGACCTGTCCTGGGGCTCACACATGTGCACACTCACCTAGCAGCCACACATCTCCAAGCTGACTCCCAGCTGCTGCCTGTCCCAGGCTAGACTGGGCGAAGACAAATGCATCATGGCAGGACCCTGGGTAGCAAGTGCACACATCAATGGAGTCCATGTTGGCATTCACAACGGCCTGCATATTCATCGATGTGTACCCATGCCTCTTCCGGTATGCCCTCTGCTCCAGCCATGGTGCTCGCAGTGCAATGTGGGTGCAGTCTATACATCCAAGCACTGATGGGAACCCAGAGACATTATAGAACGCCGGCATGGTCGCCTGCCACATCTGCTGTGTCCAGGGGAAGGCTATGAGGTGGCGCATCCTCCACAGCAGGGTCCTGATGAAGGTTCCTATGCAATGGCTGGCAGTGAACTGTGTGATTCCAACAGTAACCACTATCACATGCTGGAAGCTTCCAGTTTCAAGGAATCCCAAGGCAGTGAACACCATCATGGCCACTGGCAGCCTGACTTCAGGATGTGGAGGGCTTCAGGTCCACACTGAGAATGCTGCACAGCTTAGTTATTGTTGCCCCATCCGGTCCATATCTCTGGTAAACCTTCTCCTCAGTAAGTTGCAGGTAGCTCATCATGGGCCTATGCACACGTGGGGCATGGTACCTGCTTCTTGGGTGCTGGGTTACAGCACGCTGCTGGTTACGCACTTCCTGTCACATCCTCCACTGTGCCCGGGCATGGTGGGAACATCTCCACCTCTGGATCACCATGTGCATGGTCCATATGGTATCTCTGCCTGTCTAGCATCACTTTACGTCTGCATGGTTTGTGTAAGGACTGCACACACTCCCCTTGTTCTACTGTGCACTATTCCACCATTACATGGGTTCGCTGCTCACTATCAGTGGTTGTATACACCGGGAACCGTTGCTTAAGGCTATGTGGTTAATGACATCCAATGTCGGCACACACAGGTTTCACGGAGACACGCCCCCGTTCCACCCCTGGGCTTCGGCACCTGGCACTGTGCGGGTAGCTGGGCCTCAACGATTCAAGCCACCTTGTTGAATATCTGGTTTACACGGTTATGGCGGTTTTACATAGCTAAGGCCGGCTTTTACATGTGTAGCACATACCTAGGGCTTCAAAAATTGGGCCATAGAGAGCAATAAAATCCATCTGCTGTCCAGATAACTTATGCATTAAAGTCTGAAAGATGCTTATCTGCAACAAGTGTGCTCTGTACATCCAGGTGACATCATCTACAGGCACCAGGATGGAACAGCTCTGCCAGAGCTTGGAACTAAAGTTCTAAACATGCAGGGCCTTTCTCTTGCACAGCAGCCCCCTTAGACTCATCCGTTTAAATCATAAAATCAACCCTCAGGAAAGTGGGTGGGATTATGAACCTTATTAACCCTGCAGTCTATGGAGAATACCTGTTACAGGTAAGGGGAAATTTACTTACCGATTAATTGCTTTCCTGAAATACTGCTAGACTATTCCACATCATGGACCAACCAGCAGATGATGAGACAGAGAAGACACTAGAACAGTGTTGTGACATTATCATTAATACCTTACCCAGTACAGCTGGGAGCACTATCCAGTATTTTCGTAAAAAGCAATGGCACCCACAAGAGTCCACCAAGGGTCCGCCAGGCCCCAGACCCAACTATAGAAAAGGAAAACAGGGCACCCAAACCCAACTATATTCAAGCTGCAATGGTGAACTATGTACAGTGCCCAGAAGGCAGATAAACAGATACAGCCAAGGAGCCCAGAACAAAAGTCAGCCCAGGAGAAGGCACCCACAGGGTGGATCCTGGACTGATCTAGCAGTATTCCAGGAAAGGAAATTATCGGTAAGTAAATTTCTCCTTCCAGATCATCCTGCTAGACCAGTCCAGACCATTGGGCAGTACCAAAGCTACTCCCCACTTGGGTGGACCAATGGTGTAGCAAACAGCATATTGTTGCCGAACCGGGCTGCCGACTGCTCCTGTACATCCAGGTGATAATGACAGACAAAGGTGGACAAGGATGGCCACGTTGCCACTGATGCTAGCACCGCCCAAGAGGTGGCCTGAGCACAGTTAAAGTGCACTCATAACCCCAACAGCACTGGTTTTCCAGCTAGCAAATAAGCGGAGGAAATGGTCTTTATCCAACGGCCCAGTGAAGCCTTAGAAGCTGCCTGCCCTATGTGGGCCCCAGCAAAAAGGACAAAGAGGTGGTCCAACATCCGGAACGAATTGGTAACTTCCAAGTACCTGAGCAACATCCTGCGAACATCTAAGTGATGCAGATACTTGTCTTTCCCGGTGCATTGCTCTGCAGAGAAGGAAGGTAAGGAAATCACTTGATTAAGATGGAAAGGAGCCAAACCTTTCAGCAGGAATGAAGGCACTGGTCGTAAGGACACACCTTCTGCAGAAAATGACAAGAAGGGGTCCCGGCAGGACAAGGCTTGCAGCTCGGAGATATGACGCGCTGAGGTCATGTCCAAGAAAAACTGTCTTCAAGGTCAGATCCTTGAGAATAGCCCATTTCAAGGGCTTAAAGGGCTCATTCACTAATGCTCATGCACTAATGCTCACAGAATTACCAAATCCCAAGGCAGCACGGCCAGCCACACAGGAGGAAGCAATGCCCAGATTCCCCGGAGGAATTGGTTGACTTTGCCATCACAGGCCAAGGACCAACCCTCTACTGGCCCCCGAAAGGTAGCAAGAGCGCCGACCTACACCCACAAGGAATTCCAAGATAGGTCTTTCTGAAACCTCTTTCTGCATGAAGGCCAGGATCGTGGGCACTCACACATGCCAGGGGGTGAGAGACTGCCCCTGACACTAACAGCCCAGATGTAAGTGAGAGATGTGGAACATCTGTGGGCCTGCAGAAATGTCAATACTACTGCTGCAGAGTAATACTTCTCAAGAGCTGGGCTGTAAGTGAGAAGGGAGCCGGTCATCCGGTAGGATGGTGCCTTTCCGCAGCAGGCCTTACCGTGAGCTTAGGACTAGCGGTCAATCAACCTGGAATCAAACGAGATCCTGATACCATGGCCAGTGGGGCCAATCCAGTTTGTCAAGGTCACAGGGAGCAACAGTGGCATTTGAACCCTGGGTTCCCCAGTTCTCGCCTGCTGCTCTTACCGCTGTTCCTTCACTGTTAGCAAGCAGGATTGAATTGTTCACACAAAGCTTATTTAATCTATGGCCTTTTAGTAGAAACCTTCCAGGAGGCTTATAAATATAAGGGGGAACATAATGCAAGTGGTTGATTCCAAAGCTCAGGGTTGCTCCAGCATTGTTCTACTGTCGAAGAGCAACCTTCTAATATGGTGATAAGAGAACTGAATAGTTCATATGGGCAGACTGTTGAGCACTGCTGGACCGAAGGCACTGTCCCTGACTGAAGGCTGGTCCAGGGCAGTACTGTGAAGTAAAAGTATGGAGCAAGGGCCAGAAGGTTGCTTGGCAGATATTCTCCAGTGATAAGGAGTTCAAGAGTGCTATCATGGCAGCACTGGCTCCGATCTGAGGTGGTTTAACTATTAGAGGAATATCAGTTTGACCGTAACAGAACTGCATCAAGGTTTTTTTTTCATTTTTGTCTTGGCGGGTGGGCAACAGAAAAAGGTTCCAAGCTGCAAGAATCATGGCTTAAAAGATAGAAACCTCCAGCACTGTGAAGAGAGCTGCCAGCTGATAGCACCAGGTAGAGGGATTTGTCGGTCCAATGGCGAGGGAGGTAGGGTTTAAAAAAAAAAAAAGGAAAAAACCCCCCACTGCAGGGTAGGAGAGGCCATGCTGTGATGGCAGGCTCAAGGTTGCAGGTGGTGCAATGGTGACTGTCACAGTGTCCTGGATGGTGTTGGGAATAGGGGGAAGGAAATGGCTGCAGCTGCTCAATGCTGGCAGTAAACTCGGGGCTGGCTCAGATGTGTCGTGCAAGGGGTTAGTGTCAGGCTGACCCGGGGGCTGCTGGCTGTCAGTGTTGGGAGGTGTCATTCTTCGGGGCAAAGACCCTGAGGGTTTTCAGGACCATGACCAAGGCAGAGGGAGGAGAAAACTGGTGGCTCCGGCCCTGACATGAGATGGGGGAGAAGCTCAAAGAGTGTAGCGAGGCAGTTTGGAAATAGTGGGCTCTGCTTTAGAGTGTTGTTCTTGCTCAGAAAAGCATGCTACTGCTAAAATTTAAAAAGCAGGCACTTCCAGTAGAGAGGACCCAGCCTAGACCTGCAACTTCTCTGGATAGGTTCAGTGATTGCCTCTCTACATGATGGGACGTTTGGCCACTGCATGAGGAGACAGCAAGGAAGAGGATGTGCTGGACTGAACACAGTTTCTTTCTGTACTGAATCCTTCTTTATTTTCAGGAGGTGCTGGTTATCCTCATACTCTGAAGAGGAGATGTTCCCTGACCCTGGGGGCATTTTTCCATACTCACAGAAATGGTTTTGCTGGTGAGAGTGTCCTTGGTAGATGACACAATGTCATGTTTATTACTGTTTGCCTTGCTCCAGTACTGGCAATACAAAGAGAATTCTATAAAAGAAAACACTTGTGAAGGACAGCTTTGTTCTTTTTATCTGTTCAACAGAGTGGGGAAAAAAACTAAGGAGAGTAAGGAGACTTCTGGGTACAGAAAATGCTGTGCATGCTCAAAACTACTTTAATTCTGAGCTCTGACAGAGAGAGCAGTGCCATCCTGGTGAAGTCAGATAACATCACCCACTTGTGTGGCTGATTCAATCCGGTTTATTGATAGAGAATAATGTTAGGTAGATATGTTATTTATAAAAGGTTATGCCATCATTCAATCTTCAGGCCTAAGTATATAGACTGGCTGAAAATCCACATAAAGATTTTTACAGATAAAGTATAACCTTATGCCTTGGCTATGGAAGTTACGTCTCTTATTTTGCCATGTCAGATAATAACCTTAAAAATAAAATTAACAACCCTGCCTTAAGTTGTGGATAATTCATCTACTATATAAATATCAGTTATTGAGATAAGTAGAAAAACAAAAGTAGGAAATCTCATAAAACCATTTATAAAGAATAGAGAAGACAAGGTGGGTAGGAATTAGGATATACAGATGGAAGACAAGAGACAAAGCAGTTTCTTGTAGCCTATGAGCCCCTTTTACTAGCACTTAGGAGTGGAGGAGTAGCCTAGTGGTTAGAGCAACTGCCTAGTACCTAGCAGTTGCTCTAACTGGCGCTCCTTGTGACTTTGGGCAAGTTACTTTACCCTCCATTGCCTCAGAAGAAAAGGCTGGCAATCTACTTCCAGTGATACATTGCCAAGAAAACCCAGAGGTAGCTGGGTCACTATGAGTCAACACTGACTTGATGGCAAAAAAAAAAAAGCTCAATTTATCTGCTGCATGGATCATTTTATGCCTATGGCCGTGTGGCAGATAGCTCAAGCTAAGTGTTAGTAAAAGGGACCCTATGTGTACAATAGTTTGTTGTCTAGGTAATAAGATCCCCAGATTTAGAAACTCTAAATGGATGGGGGGATATCATTGCTATTATAAAGACATTTAATGAGTTCCATGATTGAATATGCTTTGTTACAGGTACTTTTTTGTTGGGCCAGTATAATAATGGCACTTCAAATAAGCCTTTTTTTCATACTAATTCCATTGGTAAAAAAAAAAAAAATATATATATATGTTCTACTTTTTACAATTTTGTTTGCTCTTTTTGAACATTTTTATTTGTTAAATTATATTAGTATAATTATATGAATTATATGAGTTGCTCATTTAATTTGGATGACGTGTATTTTGAATACACTTTTGGCCTCTTTTTGGTATAGAATGGCTTTATCTTATGATCACAAATACAGGGGTATGTTCCTTAGCATTTACTATATAAGCAATTCTGATATGGCAAACATGAATAACAATCATCTACCCCAAAAAAACTACTTGTATAATGGGAAACATTTTCCTTTGTCAAAAAGCTAGGGGATGGGTAGTTACTAAAATACATTGTATTTTTTTTTTGCTCCTGATACATGCTAAAAGACAAAAGGGTGCATCATTTTACCATAAGAAATGTTAGCTGCAGACCAGTGAGCTTGACGTCAGTACCGGAAAACATGGTAGAAACCATCATAAAGAACAAAATTACTGAACATGTATATAGTCATGGCTTAATGAGAGACAGCCAACATGGCTTTAGCCAATGAAAGTCTTGTCTTACTAATCTGTTATGTTTCTTTGAAGGTGTGAATAAACAGATAGACAAAGGTGAGTCGGTTGATATAGTGTATCTGGATTTTCAGAAAGCCTTGGACAAAGTTCCTCATGAGAGACTCTTGGCAAAATTAAAAAGTCATGGGATAGGAGGCAGTGTACTATTGTGGATCAGGAACTGGTTAAAAGATAGAAAGCAGAGGGCAGAGCTAAATGGCCAATTTTCCCCATGAAGGAAGGTGAATAGTGGAGTATCCCAGGGATCTGTACCGGGTTCGCTGCTTTCTAACATATTCGTAAATCTCCTGGAAATGGGAATAATGAGTGAGGCAATCAAATTTGCAGATATGACAAAATTATTCAAAGTTGTTAAAACCCAAGAGGATTGTGGAAGATTGCAAGAGGACCTTGATAAACTGGAAGATTGGATGTTCAAATGGCAGATGAAATTTAATGTGGACAAGTGCAAAGTTATGCACCTAGGAAAGAACAACCTAAACTATGGTTACACAATGCAAGGATCCACATTAGGAACCACCACTGAGGAAAACGATTTAGGTGTCATTGTGGATAACAAGTTGAAATCATCCACCCAGTGTGCAGCGGCGGCCAAGAAAGCAAATAGAATTCGAGGAATCATAAGGAAAGGAGAATAAAACAAAGGATATTATAATGCCTCTGTATTGTTCCATGGTGCGACTGCACCTTGAATACTGTATGTAATTCTGGTCGCCGTATCTTAAAAAGGATATAGCGTTATTAGAAAAGGTACAGAGAAGAGCCACCAAAATGGTAAAAGGGATGGAAGGATACCCCTATGAGAAGAGGCTAAAAAGGTTAGGGTCCTTCAATCTGGAAAAGAGATGGCTGAGATATGATAGAAATCTATAAATGAATGAATGGAGTGGAATGGGTAAACGTAGATCGATTGTTTATGCCATCAAAATAAAGAAAGACTAGGGGACATGCAATGATGCTACAGTTTAACCTATTTACGACTAATAAAAGAAAATATTTTTTTACTCAACACGTAATTACTCTGGAATTCGTTACCGGGGATGTAGTAAAAGTTGTTAGCGTGGCTGTGTTTAAAAACGGTTTGGACAAGTTCCTGGAGGAAAGATCCATAAACCATTTAAAGAGGACAAGGGAAATCCACTGTTTGCCCCAATAGAAGCATTGTGATTGGCCACTGTTGGAAACAGGATGCTGGGCTTGATGGACCTTGATCTGACACAGTATGGCATATCTTATGTTCTTAGTTTGCCTCAACACGTTGATTAATGAGATGCAAATCATGCTAGACAGCTCATTATTATGCAAATTGTAATGCAGCTTGCACTGAGCAGAGCAAACTGTTATTCCTGAAAAACTAAGTTTAAATTAGACTTACCTGCTAATTGTAGTTCCCGAAGGAACTCCAATCTAGTCCCAGAAACACTGGGTTGTTCTGCTTTTCCAGAAGCTTGGAGACTGATAAACGTCATTCTTTGATGACACTGGTATAAGGACACAGGCACCGCTTCCTCACTCCAGTAACCTATTGACAAAGTAGACTCACCGAAGCAACAATTAAGTAAGAAAACACTTATAAACAAATTGTAAGCTAACTGTATAAACTACAGGGCTGAACCTCCCTGTGATGCCTTAGTATAACTGTGATGGCTTAGTATAACTGCGGAGGCCCTTGCTTCCCCTCCAGGAAGACACCCGACCTCAATATACTTCCCCATATTAAAATTCCCCGTCTGAACCCGAAGCTGCACAGATTACTTTTTCTCTTACCTGTGAGATCCACTGCTTCAGGCTACAATCCTCCCAAAGGACCGGGACGGGATCCGGGACTAGACTGGAGTTCCTTCAGGAACTACAATTAGCAGGTAAGTCTAATTTAAAACTTCCTTATCGTCCCTCCAGTCTAGTCCCGGAAACACTGGGGATGTAACAGAGCAGTAAAAGAACTCAATGGGCGGGACCTGCAAGACCAGCCTGAAGCACCACTGCTCCAAAACAGGTATCCCTACTCGCCTGAATATCCAGACGATAATGCTTGGCAAACGAACTTAACGACAACCACATCGCTGCCTTACAAATTTCTACTGCAGGAAAAAATTTGTACTCAGCCCATGAAGCAGCTTGCGCTCTAGTAGAATACGCTCTTAACCCTTCTGGTACCAGCTTACCCTTCAACAGGTATGCTGACGCTATTGCCCCTTTTATCCATCTGGCAATAGACGCCTTTGATACTGCTTCACCTTTGCGAGGACCCCAGAACAACACAAACAATCTATCAGATTTTCTGAACTCTGCAGTCCGTCAGATGTACTTTTTCAAGGCCCTACGGACATCCAATAGATGCAACTGTTGCGTGAAGAGTCCTCTGAAACCGTACGGAACACCGGTAGCGATACTACCTGATTCACGTGAAAAGGAGATACTACTTTCGGCAAAAAGGGCGGCACCGGCCTCAACACTACTTTCGATTCATAAAAGGACAGGAACGGCTCCTTATAAGACAATGCCTGTAACTTCGAAATTCTCCTTGCCGACGCAATCGCAACTAAGAACACCACTTTTAGAGTAAGATCCTTCAATGTGGCCTTAGCCAAAGACTCAAACGGTGGCCTTCCTAACGCTCCTAATACCAATTGCAGATCCCATTGGAGAACTAGTTTATTTATTTATTTAAAGTTTCTTATATACCGCGCTCTTTAGCATCAGCGCGGTTTACATGGAACAAAACATTCTCAGTACATTTGAAAACACATATGAGTTACATATAACAGGGCAATAAACTTGGGAAAACAAGGGTAACTATCTACAATAACGATTGAACTATTTACATAAATTCAACTAGCAGAGAGATTTTAGTGAGCAGCGGAATTACAACAAATTTTTAGTTCTAGAAGGTATGTCTTATGGAGTAGTTATGCATATGAATTTGTCTTATGACATCTTATATTAGGATTACGGTGGCTGGAAGTACTCAGTGAATAGATAATGCTTGATAGCCTTCCTGAACTGCTTCATGTCTCGTGTTGCTCTGATATCTGGAGGACGTTTATTCCAGCATCTGGGCACATAAGATTTAAATGCTCTGTTGATTGTTGATTGGGACCAATTTGTGGATTCACTGGGAATGACTAGGGTATTTTCAGCAAATGGTCTCCTGGTTCTTGTCTCGGGAGGTAGACTGATGAGGTCTGAAGTCGTTGCTGGTGATAGATTATTTAAGGCCTTGAATGTGATGAGAAGAGCTTTGTATCTAATTCTACATTCTATAGGGAGCCAGTGAAGGTCCCTAAGGATTGGCGTGATATGGTCACTCTTAGATGCTCCAACTAGGATACGGGCCGCAGCATTCATTGCTAGTTGCAGGGGGTTAATGGTGTTCTTTGGAAGACCATGTAGTACAATATTCGCATAGTCAAAGTGTGGAGTGACTATTGCCTGGAATATTGAGCGGAAGTCGCTGTATTCTAGCATGGGTCTTAGGTGGCGTAATGTTTTTATCTTGAAATAAATAGTTTTTACCGTGCTTTTTATGTGAGAGGTAAAATCAAGTCGTTGATCAAGGATCACACCTAGGTAACGGATTGAATTCTTGATTGGGAGCTCGGCATCCCGTACCTTGAGGAATGCAGGGGGGGAGAATAGCTTGTTTCTTGTGACAATTAAAACTTCAGTCTTTTTGAAGTTGATTCGCATGTTTTGATCTAAAAGCCAATCTGCTATTGCATTGAAACAGTTAGTTAAGTTGGTGTAATTTGGATTCGTTATATCAATCGGGGTGAAAATAAGCACGTCGTCAGCGTAAATGAGGCAGGAAACATTAAATGATTTGGTGATTTGGCAAATTGGCTGCATATATATATTGAAGAGGAGCGCCAATAGAGAGGAGCCTTGTGGAACCCCTTGTGTTTGGAGGAATGGTTCTGACGTTTTGGAGTCGATGCGAACATGTTGCCAGCGATCTTCGAGGTATGACTTACACCAGTTCCATGCTAGACCTTGTATGCCCTTTTCGTAGAGTCGCGATAGTAGAATCTTATGGTCTACCGAATCAAACGCAGCGGATATATCGAAGAAGATCATTGCGACACCAGATCTTATGTTATTGATCCCACAGATGAGCGAATTGATTAATGAGGTCATGAGAGTCTCGACTCCATGCATTTCCCTAAATCCATGTTGGCACGGATCTAGAGGGGAAGATGTGTCAATATATTGCTGAATTTGGCGTTGTGTCTCTTTCTCCAGAATTTTGGCAAGAAGCGGGATGCTGGAGATTGGACGGTATGATTCTTCCTTCTTAGGGTCGATCTGGTTGTTCTTTAATAGGGGACGTATTGAAGTCTGTTTGAGAGCAACAGGGAAAGTTCCAGTGGAGTAGGAGAGGTTTGCAATTTTGGCTATATATGGACTAAGCTCCGAGCGCATTGATTTGATCCAGTGTGCTGGGCATGGGTCGTTGGCTGCGGTAGTGGTATTCAAGTTGGCAATTAGTTCTTTAATGGTTTTGGGTGATGGAGGTGAGATACTGAGGAGTAGTGCTTGTGACTGCTTGAATTGAGGGGATGCTTGTGATGAATCCAAAATTGTTCTGGTTAGTTTGGATTGGATGTAATTCGCATACTGTTGGGGATGTATGCATTCTTGCTGCTGCGGTGAGGGCTCCTTGGATAGTGATTTAACTAAGTTGAATAGCTCGCGGGGTTTGTTTAGTGAATGACTAAGTAATGTTGAGTGATGTTCCTTCCTTTTGGACCACATTAGTTCACGGTGACGTTTGAGGTGTGCCATGTATTCATCGTGGATGATGATTTCATGTGAGCGTCTCCACTTTCTTTCTAGTCTTCTCAGTTGAAGTAGCGATTTTCGAATATCTGGAGAGAACCAGGGGGCGTTATGCCTTATGCTAGGATCCTTGTTAGGAGCAATCGAATTGTGCGTTGTAGTTAGTTGTGCATGCTGTTGGAGTGTATCGTTCCAGTTGTCGACCATTTTATTGACGTCAGTCGTTGAAATTGATAACTTAGGTAGAGCTTGTGCATTGAAAACTTCGATATCCAGTGATTTAAAGCGTCTATGATGCGGTGGAGGTGCATTTTTTGGTAGATTTGGAGGATTCGAATTTGAAGGTATCTGGAAGGTTATCAGGCTATGATCTGACCAAGGGACCGGGGTGATGGTGAGGTCAAGCTGGCTATTATGGCCTGTTACTGCAGGCGGGACAAATATGAGGTCGAGGATGTTGCCACGTTGGTGTGTCTGGATGTCAACAATTTGCTTGTAGTTAAGATTTTCCATGGCGTTAAGTAAGGCGTTGGCAGAGGCAGGTGGCAAGGATGCGAGGTTAAAATCGCCTAGCAGCCAGTTCGGCTTGCTGGGGTTGTCAGGGTTACATGCAAGGCTAATTACATCTGAGATGTCCTCAGGGCGTGCATTTGGAGATGAGTAGATAAGATTAATGGAGTTATTCTTATTGGATATGGTTAAGGTGTCGAGACATTGAGTGCTCCTAGCAAGACTTACTCGGTATTGTAAGGATGATTTAGCGAGGATGAATACACCACCACCTCTTCTGTTCTGTTACACTTATAGATGGAGAAGTTTGGGGGAGTCATTTGATTTACTATCACTGAGTCTGAATCTGATAACCAAGACTCAGTGACCAATAATATATCTAAGTTTCGGGTAGATATTAAATCTGTTATGATAGGCCATTTGTTGCGAATAGAGCGTGCATTAATAAGCGCGCATCTTAGGTCACATTTGGGTTCTGTTTTATTGATTTTTGTGGTGGTAGATAGGTCTAAGGTAATGTAGAGTAGGTGAGACTGCCTCTTATGGTGGATATACGGTGGGTGTTGATGATGATTGCAGTAGTATTTTCTGCTTGTTCCATGCAGTATAGTATGTGATTGGAGTCCAGCAAAAGTGCTTCGGAGAAGTGGATGAGAATGGTGATGAAGATGGTGTATAGGAGGGCATTAGAGATGTTGAAAATGCCCATGCCAGGCATGATGGAGAATTAGTTCAGGTAGGTTCTGTTGAAGATGTGCTTGTGGTGTAACGGGGGCACCAATAGAAGCAGCTATATAGGAAATAGTTCTACTGACAACAGTAATAGCAATAACACCAATAGAAGCAGCTATATAGGAAATAGTTCTACTGACAACAGTAAGGCTACTGGCAACAGTAAATTACAATGGTGAGGCTACTGGCAACAGTAAATTACAGTGGTGAGGCTACTGGCAACAGTTAATTACAAAGGTGAGGCTACTGGCGACAGTAAATTACAAAGGTGAGGCTACTGGCGACAGTTAATTACAATAGTGAGGCTAATGGCAACCACAAAACTATGTATCAGTATGACTACTGACGACAGTATGGTAGAGATTGCAATATGGCTACTGTCAACAAAACAAGAGAGGATATTACTAGTGAGTCTCAGCCATTAGTGTGGTAATTAAGTAACATTGAAGTATGTTCGATTATACTTGCAAAAAGCGTGGGAGATCAATTGTCTGTTGAGAGTTGTTGGTTCATGTCCTTATAGCGTGATGTCTTCCTACTGGAGGATGGCAACCGCCTGGTAAAAGGAGACTTGCATGAGGATTTCTGGATTATTTTGGATCTCCTGTCGTGCCCCGCCTAAGGGCCACGCCAAAGGGCCCTCTGGCGAGGCCCTCAGGCGCGAAGCTTTAAATGGCCTGAAGAGCTGCCCCGATTGGGCAGTGCTGCTCCGGAGGCCCCACATGCAGTTGTCTGCACGGGGGCCTCAAAAGCCCCACCGCTCTCAAAAACCTCTTAATATCTGGATGAGTACCCAGCGCTTGCCCCTTGATCTTCCCCCTATAACAGGAGAGCGCTGCCAACTGTACTCTTAAGGAGGAGGCAGCTAACCCTTTTTGAAAACCATCCTGCAAGAACGCCAAGACTTGCGGCACGGACGCTCGTAAGGCCTCCCAATTCCTGTCTACACACCAGGCCTCAAAGACGCGCCACACGTGAACATATGCTAGAGAAGTAGATCTCCTACGAGCCCCCAACAAGGTAGCAGTCAACGCCTCCGAGTAGCCTTTAGCTCTTAACCTTGCTCTTTCAAGAGCCATGCCGTAAGCGAGAACCGAGCTACCTGAGCCATGCACAATGGGCCTTGAAACAATAGATCCTCTCTGACTGGTAGACGCCAAGGCTTCCCCACTACCAGCCGCCTGAGATCCGCATACCAAGGCTTTCTCGGCCAATCCGGTGCGATCAGTATCACTAATCCTCTGTGGCGTTCGATGCGTCGTAGTACACGTCCTATCAACACCCACGGAGGGAACACGTACAGTAGCTGATCTACTGGCCAGTCTTGTATGAGAGCATCCAGCCCCTCTGACATTCTCTCTCTCCTTCTGCTGAAAAACCGACTGACCTTTGCTGAATTGAAAGTCGCCATGAGATCCATTATCGGCGCCACCCAGTGCCGCACTATCCTGCCGTAAACATCCGGATGAAGCGTCCACTCTCCAGGGTCTATCTTTACCCGACTCAAAAAATCAGCTGTCACATTGTCCACGCCTGCCACATGCGCTGCCGACAGAGCCTGAAGGTTTTGCTCGACCCATTCGAACAACCGATCAGCCTCGGCTTCTAAGGGTGCCCCCCTGCCTGGTGCCCCCCTGCCTGTTGATGTAGGCCACTGCTGGTGCCCCCCTGCCTGTTGATGTAGGCCACTGTGGTCGCATTGTCCGAAAACATCCTGACCGCTGTTCCCCTTAAATAGGGCTGAAACTTCAGCAGCGCCCACACTACTGCTCACAGTTCCAACCTGTTGATCGACCAAGTTCTTTCCTGTTCCGTCCATTGACTCTCCGCGAACCTTCCTTGAAAATGCACTCCCCAGCCTAGGAGACTTGCATCCGTAGTCAGCGGTAACCAGTTCGGTGTTTCCAAGGGCATCCCCTTTGCCAAGGATTCCGGAATCAACCACCACTGCAACGCTTTCCGTGCTGCTTCTGGACAGAGTGGCCTCTGGGACAGCGGGTCGTTTTGGTGAGACCACCTTCTGAGTAACACTCTCTGCAACAGTCTCATATGAGCCCTTGCCCAGGGCACCAACTCGATCGTCGGCGCCATTGTTCCCAGGAGCTGTAAATAATGCCACGCAGTCGGACGTTGCCTGCTGAGAAATCATCGAATCAATTTTCGCAAGGCAATCGCTCGATGCGAAGGCAGTAAAACCTTGCCCGCCACCGTATCGAAATGTGCCCCTAGGTACTCCAGGCTCTGAGATGGTACTAGACTGCTCTTGGCCACACTGACCACCCTACCTAAACTCTGCAGGCAGCTGACTACCTGGGCTGTAGCCTCTTTGCTTTCCATCCTCGATTTTGCTCGAACCAACCAGTCGTCCAAATATGGATGAACCAGAACACCTTCCTTCCTCAACGCCGCCGCTACTACCACCATGACCTTGGTAAACGTCCGAGGCGCCATCACAAGTCTGAACGGTAATGCCCGAAACTGAAAATGCCCCATTGGTACCGCAAGCCTGAGGAACGTTTGATGCTCCTGACGAATCGGAATGTGTAAGTATGCCTCGGATAAATCGAGGGAAGTAAGAAACTCCCCTTTTCTGACTGCCACGATGACCGATCTCAGCGTCTCCATATTAAAATGAGATACCCTGAGACACCAGTTCACCCTTTTTAGGTCCAAAATTGGGCAATAAGTTCCTTCTTTCTTCGGAACCACAAAATAAATGGAGTATCGACCTAAACCGCATTGGTCTCGAGGCACTGGTACTACCACCTTGAGATCCAGTAACCTTTTCAATGTCTGTTTGACCGCCTTGCACTTGTGATGCGCCTTGCAAGGGGACTGTACGAACGAGTTGGTCACCGGACGCTGAAATTCTAATGCATATCCTTCTCAAATCACCTCTAACACCCACTGATCTGACGTAATTTGGATCCAGGCCGCATAAAAATCCTGTAAACGACCTCCCACTGGTACATCCACCTGGGTCTTCCTAACTTCATTGCGGCTTTCTGAGACCCGAAGTGGCGGCAGCAAACCCTCTGCTCGCCCCTCGGAAACCCCAAAACCCTTGGTTTCTATAGGGAAAACGTCCCCTCTGACTCTGAGTGAACCTGGAGGAACGAAAACGATGAAAATCCCTCTGCGGCATTCTAGCCATCGGCGGAAACCTCCCTTGCTTCTGCTTATCATCCGGAAGCCTTCCGCCTTTGGATTCTCCTAGATTCTTAACAAATTTTGTCCAAATCTTCTCCGAAAAGCAGCTTTCCCTTAAAGGGAAGCTTACTTAACCTGGCCTAAGAAAACGCATCCGCCACCCAATTGCGCAGCCAAAGGTACCTCCTTGCTGCTACCACCGAAGCCATACTATTTGATAGCCCCCTACTGAGGTCATAATGAATATCTGCGAGATACGCCGCTCGACTCCAGACGAGCTGCCTCACCAACCGATTCCTCGATCCGCTCTCCCTGGACTTGCTTAGATGCTTGAATGGAAAGAGCATTAACCTCAAAAACCTGTTTTAACAAAGCATCCAGCTTTCTGTCTTGAGTATCCTTGAGAACCGCACTCCCTTCCACCGGAATGGTCATCTTTTTGGTCACTGCAGATACAGCCATATCCACTCTTGGTGACTTAAAGAGCTCCTTGTCTTGCTCCACCAGCGGATAAAGATGAGACATCACCCTAGAGCCCTTGAGTGTCACCTCTGGCATGTCCCACTCACCTTGGATCATCCCCTTTACCACTCTGTGCATGGGAAAACCCTTTTTAAGTCTTCCGAAATACCTGTAAGAGCAGATCTTCTAACATAGCCTCATCCACCGGTCCCGACGCCAGCATATTAAGTGCTTTAAGTGTCTCAGAAATGACTGCGGGCAACTCTTCTCTCCAAAAAATGTGCACTACTCTGGCCTGGTCCTCCTGCTCTGCAATCTCTCCTTCCTCCAACTCCTCGTCTATCTCCGGATCCTGCTTCCCGTCTTCCGTGCGCAAATCCTCCAAAAACTCTGACTGTCCCTGCTTCTCTATCTCCACTCGAGCTCTCTTCAGCAATACCACCAAAGCTGCCACCGACAGAGGAGTCCCTGGCCTTTTCTGTCCCAAATCCCCACCCACAGGAACAGAAGAAGAGGCTTCTCTTTGAGTGCCGCCGAACGCCCTTTGAATAAGAGCTATAAAATTTGGGGAAAAATTGACAAGTCACCAGACAAGGGTGCCTGAGCAAGCGGCACCTCCGGCGCCATGGAAGGCCCCGGAATGGGCTCCGCCGGATCTACCATAGGAGACAGAGTCCGCTGCATGGCCACCTCCTCCGTTCCTCCGCTGTATCCAACTGCTGCTGTTCCACGGCGGATGTTTGGCTACAGCTCCTACAGATCCCTGCGTCTGAAACTGCAGATCTCTTTACTCCACAAAGTAAACATGTCTTTGCAGGCATCTTGACCCCTTGGCTCAAATGCTCTTAAGGCCCCCCCTGAAGCAAAACCCTTCAAAGGGACCCCCAAACAGAAGCTCCGCTGAACCAGCCCGAGTAACCTGGAGGTGTCTCTTTTTTTTTTTTTTAACTACACCAGAAAGTAGCAGGGGACTCCCTGAGTTGAATTCCAGAAAAATAAACTGAAAATGAAGCTCTGCTGCCGAATTACACGTGTTTGTTTCCCCGCAGTCGCTACCGGCTTTTCCCGCTCAAATTACATGCGGAGTGGGCCTGTCTAGTCGGGCCCTGACAAAAAGAAGCAATCTGTGCAAATAATTTTGCGGCTTACATGACCGCTCTGAGCCGTGTCCTCAGACCCTTACCTCCGAAGGTTTTGAGTTAAGCTGGTTGACTCCCCCCCGGGTCTGCTGTCTCCCGGTGCAGTGAATCAGCCTGCAGCACTGCTACCGCGGCTCCTCTCTGCCAGGTCACCCAAGCGCTTACAGGCAATCCCTCTGTGAGGTGCTGGGGGTGCCCCCCCCCCTTTAGGGTTGCTAACCCCTTCAGATCAACCGGACTGCCCCCGGAGTCTGTTTCTCCCTGCTCCCAGCTCGTCCCCGAGAAGAGACAGGAGGAAGGGAAGAGAGGTCCTTAGCTACTGAACTTAAAGGTATAGTACCTCACCAATAGAATTGCAAAATAACAGAAACCAAATGAAAATCAAATAACCCCCAATTTAAAATCAATTTAAATCCCAAAAAACTAATCTAACTTCCACTAAATGTCCTTAATTGTTCCTCTAGTGAGCCCGGAACCCAGGCTCACATCCTCCAGCTGCTTGGAGACTGATATAACTGGAGTGAGGAGGCGGTGCCTGTGTCCTTATACCAGTGTCATCAAAGAATGACGTTTATCAGTCTCCAAGCTGCTGGAAGAGGAGCACAACCCAGTGTTTCCGGGACAAGACTGGAGGGACGATAAGGAACATAAGTTTAAAACAGGGGTGGGGGGGGGGTTCTCCTGATATCAGCATTCTTGAAGGGGTCAGTGCCAAAATGGAAATCACTCCTCCCCCCACGAAGACATCCCCCAACCAAAGGCAGGCATCCTTGGAACCCCTTCTTAAGCCCGACCCCACCCCAAAGATATCCCCCCCCCCCGATGCCCCCATAGAGCCCTGGGGTGGGGCCTGGTGTCTCTAGGTCTGGGGCCAGGAAAGTAATTTGAAGTTAAAACGATCAGATATTTTGAAACTAACAAGAAAGGACTTTATTTATTTATTTAGACAGTTTTGTATACCACCTTATCCTTCAATCAAAGTGGTCACAACACAATTGGGGGATACATTTAACATGAGGGGATATGAGACACATACACTATTACTTACAGGAAACATGGGCAATGGAGGGTTAAGTGGCTTGCCCAAGACCACAAGGAGCACCTGTGGGACTAGAAACGCCAGTCCTTCTGGCCCAAGGTTGCTGTCCTCTAGTGGGATTTGAACCCCTGACCTTCCGGCCTGAAGTACCTTACCCCAACCACTAGGCCACTCCTCCACTTAACAAAACTCTTGCCTTTCTAATGCATGATAAGCCGTAGAATTCTATTGCCTGACAGCACCTGACTATTGAAGTTGATATGGAAAGGCAGACTGGATAGGTCATGTGGTCTTTTTCTGCTGTCATGTTTCTATCACCTATTCATCTCTCCCTGCCCCCTCCCCAACCTTTTGCTTTCTTTCACTGGAATACTTTTATAAGAACATAAGATATGCCATACTGGGTCAGACCAAGTATTCTGTTACCAAACATGGCCAATCCAGGTCACAAGTACTCATCAGGTTCCAAAAAGGTACAGATTCCACCTTACTTATCCTGGGGTAAGCTGTGGATTTCCCTGGTCCTCTTTATAGTTCATTTATATTTTCTGATATTCACATCGTTGGAGTTTTGTTCCCAAATACTAGTCAAAAAATATGCTGCTAGTCCAATAAAAGGATATCACCTTTGGGAATGATATACAAAACCCTGGATATTCAGTGGCAGTATGTGGATGGTGGCTATTTTGAATCACTAGCCAGATAGCAACTTGGGACAGCTTTTTCAGAGGCCTAAGCTACCCCCGTAATTTATCTGGATTACGGTTAGAAATTGCCACCATCCAGGTAAGCACTGTGATCATCCTGATCATGGCCACACTGCCCTCATTCCACCCATGAACTGCCCCTGCACTAACTCGATAGTGCCGAAGCGGTCTGTGGAGCTATACAGCGACACTATGTGGTATGTTTACTAAGTGGCGATAGTGGCTACCGTGTGAAATGTGTGCCATGACCCCATTTGGCATGGCAACTGATATGCTGCTTTTAAATCTTTCTTTTTTTTTATTTATTAGATTTTAATCAGTATAACAAACCAACCAAAAATACAGGGCAATCAGATCTACAAAATAAATAAAGAAATATAACAAAATACTTCAAGGCAAAAACTGATAAAGTCCACATTACTGAGACCTAGTGATGAAAAACATATTGTAACAGAAAAGAAACAGTAAGAAAACAAGGCTTATTAAAGCCCACATAATAGGAGGTAAACCATATTTACTCAGCCCCACCCACCTCAACTAAACCCTGCCTTTCCAAAATAAATTTTTCCAAATGAGCAACATCTGAAAAAAACATATGTTGCACCTTCATAATTCACGATACATTTACACGGAAAAAGAAAGAATGTAGCACCCAACAATAGGACCCGAGGCTTTAAAGCTAAAAAAGCCTCTGCCTAAGTTGGGTGCTACGCAAAACATCTGGGAAAATATTCACCCTATGCCCACAGAAAGTTGCTAACTTAAATTTGAAAAAAGCTTTAAGGATACGATGTTTGCAGTCTAAAGATTTTAAAGTAACAACTAATGTAGACCGAGAGTTAATTACCTCTAAAGAGTCCTCTAAAAAGGCAGTTAAATTTGAAATAGAGGGCTCAATCACATCGAAACCCCCTTCAACGGGATCAACTCGTTTAGAACTACGCTGAATATAATAAAGCTGAGACACATCAATAGGATCATTCAGAAGCAGCACTTCTTTCAGATATTTGTCCAAAAGAATTTCGGAGCAAGAAGAGAGGTATACGGGAAATTCAAAAAACGAAGGTTACAAGAATGTAAGGAATTTTCCAGAGCTTCTACCTTGGTATGCAGTATTAAGGAATCTTTAATCCCTACGACGTTAGCAGAATGTAACGGGAGGACTTGAGACTCTAACCGAACAAAAGCTGCATCAACAAGAGAAACTTTTTTGTCTAATTGCTGCAGGAAAAGAACTGTTTCATGGGAGAAATCACATAAAGAACTTAAAGTTGAGGACAATTTATCATCAATAGTTTTTAAAGCGGCCCAAAGATCCTTTAAAGTTATCTCCTTATCAGCCGGCAGAGGAGGGAGTCCCGAAGGAACCCCAGCCACAGCCAACTGAACCGATTTTGGCAAAGTAACAAGCACATTTGAATTGACCCTTACCAGATCAGAGGTTTTCCCAGAAGTCGATAGAGCAGCAGGGCAGGATGGAGGGGTCCTCCCTTCAGAACTAAGGGAAGCACCCTCAGGGGAGGACTGTGCTACGGGCCGCGGAATGAGATGTTTATCAAGGGGGCCAACAACAGCGGCACTATCCGCTGGGCCGCCCCCGCCTCGCCCAGCTTTAGCCTTCCTTTTCCCCATATAAACTCCACAAAGGCAAACAGTAAAAGCCCCTATAAGCAGCGAGACTACAAGACTGTCTACCGCTGCAGTGATGCCGAAGGGGTGCCAAAGGGGCGTGTCTCGCCCCTTCGGACTACGCCCCGTGATTAAAAATACAGGCACAATATACAAGCAGAGGGACCTTGCTGGCTATAGGTGTCCCAGCGATGCCTGCCCGCTGCTAGGGGAAAGGCAAAGCGTCCAAGACAAGGCTCCCAGCGGCAGCAGTCCAGAGCCACTCGGACAGGCTCCCTGCACCTCCAACACGATCACACCAGGTCCGAGGAGTAAACGGTGGGGCAGAATTTATTCCAAACCAGGGTCCTCACTGGCTATAGGTGTCCCCGCGATGCCTGCCTGCTGCTAGGGGAAAGGCAAAGTGTCTTAGACAAGGCTCCCAGCGGCAGCAGTCCCAGAGCCACTCGGACAGGCTCCCTGCACCTCCAACACGATCACACCAGGTCCTGCTTTTAAATCTTTCTCATTTATTGTCAACTCCCAACTCTGCTTTCCACTTTGAAGTACTGTATGCTTGGAACTGCTAGGTACATATGACCTAGATTGGCCACTGTTGGAAACAGAAAACTGGGCTTGATGGACCTTGGTCTGACCCAGTATGGTATATCTTATGTTCTTATGGAACAGGCTTCTTAAATTGGTGTAATCAAGTATTCATAGCCTGCCTAAAATCTTTCAGCTATTAAATTAAACCCTGATTCACCCTCATAACAGCCTTGTTGATTTTAACCATCACCAAAGTTCCTTATGTATTTCATCTCTCTTTGCAAATTTAGACTGTAAATGTCATGAAGCATGAGCTTGTTGCATATGTGTACCTGATTAGTATAATTGGTGACCTTTGTATCATCTTTTTCTATCTCTATGTAAAATTATTTATGAACGATTCTATTAAAAACCTGTTCCTTAAAAGCGTTTTGAATGCTAACAAGAACAAAAAAATATCTGTACATCTAAACTTGAAAAGTAATGTTTTCTCAAGGAAGAATGCACCCTCTTCTCAATGATTACCCCATTTCACTCTTCCAACTTAGATCACTTTCTGCTTTCTCTCACTTTGTTATATCTTTCACTATGTACAACAGTTTTAGTTTATCTTCACTACTAATGCATTCAGTACATTTTCAGCAGCTTTCCTTGTTGATATTCTCCGTTTGCACAAGGTTATGTGTCTCCAATTTTAGAGCTGTGCTCCTGACTCCCATCTGTTTGGCAGCCACCTGTCCCCGATTCTAGCAATGAGGACAGACGGGGTATTTTTTAATTTATTGATTTGAATGTGCCGGTTTTTAGAACATACATCCATTATCTTTATACTTTGCACAGTATGTAGGAAATACATCACTGTTTTTATTTCTCTGTTGAAGTCTGCTTGGAAAAAGATCAATCAGAGACAAACACAGTGGAACTACACTCTCGCGATAAAAGAATGGGCGTAAACGCTTAATGTTCCCGGATGTTCCAAGAAGCAACCAGACGTTGGGCGGACGTTGTTTATTGACCCGGATGCAGGCGCGCCAAAGCCTTGAGGAGCCGTGTGGTGGCTGCTACCGCCTATTCGGTTCTCTGGTCTTTAATCCTGCTGTTTCAGAGCAGTGAGGGCGGGCCCATTCAAGAATCTAAATGTAAACCAGAACAATATAAGCGAGCTTCGGGAAAAAAAAGCGGCGACGTCCAACACGTCTCTCCGCAGTTTTTAGGCCGCAATCCAAGAAACGTTGTCGTTTGGCCAGTACTGACGGTCCACCTTTAATGGCGGACCACGAGAAGCCGTAAGGTGCTGGAGCTCCTACGGGAGGCAGTGTTGGAGTCTACTTTAAAAAAAAACAAAGTAAAATCCGACGGCAGCGGTGGCTCGGGCCTGGAGAGCGTGTGCGCCGCCTTGACTGGATTCATTCCTCGCCTCGCACTGAGTCATTGAAACCATGCGCCACAGGTTCCGGGAGAGGACCGTCGCGGTGAGTGCGGCTGCGCGCAGCTCGCGCCGGCTGAAGATGGCGCTGACGTCGGATACGTGCCCGGCTGGGGGTTCGTCGGCAGCGCGCCGTTGCCAGTTGGTGGCCAGTACCGACGGCTCGTCGAGTTCGCTCTCCGCCGGAGAGACCGCGGTGGAGAAACGTGACTGTGGGTCTTCCAGCGACGCGGAAGATCTGACCGGCGTTTCTGGAAGCCGGGCTGCCTGCGATTGCGAAGCGGACTCTATCTGCGGTCTGGAACTGGACGAGCTGCTGAATCAGGGTGGACACAGTGACTGGGATGTGGGCCTTGACACGCAGCTATCTGGTGACCTGTGGCTAGAGAACAGCGATAGCCCTTGTCTGAAGGCGGATCGGAGCCACTGTGGACCGAATGAGCTCTCGGATCTCCTTCGGCAGCTGATGGGCTGTGGGGCGGCGGTGGAGAATGGCGAGTCGGTGAGATGCGGAAAGAGGAGTATCAGCAAGCCAAGCCACGGTGATGTGGCTATTGGAGCCAAGATAAACAAGAACGCGGTGGCTGCCAGACTGAATCGTTTGAAAAAAAAGGAATACGTGATGGGTTTGGAAACTAGAGTGAATTGTTTGGCGTCGGAGAACCAGGAACTGAAGGATGAAAACAGACAACTGAGCAGACGGGTGAAGGAACTGGAGGAAGAGACTCGTTATCTGAAAGCAGTTCTTGCAAATGAAAGTGTGCTCTCTCAGCTTCTCTGCAGACTCACCGGGGTAAATGGCTTGAAGCTCACAACCTCTTTGTACAGAGAGTCCGAAGAGAATGATCACGATTATGCACTGCCCCGAAAAAGGCTGAAAACGGAAGAAGAAACCTCTGGTGGAATATGTCTGCATGTGGACAAGGAAAAGGTGTCGGTGGAGTTTTGTGCTTCCTGTGCCAGGAATGCGTGTACATCAGTTAAAATGTAGGGTCAAGTACCTGCTATTTTTTCAACTTTTACATTTTGAAATGTATTGTACAGAAAAACATGTAAAAAACACTTTCCTTTTTAAATTTGGACATCTGCAAGGGGGCGGACATATTTAAGCAAATATCTTAAGTATTGCTTGCTCAGTATTTGTTGAAGCATGTCTGACTAATGGCGTCCGTATCGATTATACATTACTATTAAACTTTTCTGACAGTTTCTTTTTTAGGTGATTTCCCTGCTCTGCTCGGTTCTAGGGGTTAAAGAACAGTCCTTTTCGTCTCCCAACCTGGTAAGGATCAATATGATTACCATAAATGTGGGAAATAAAATACATAATTTCTCCCCAGCCCCCAGTGCATTAAACTAGCTGTAGAATACTAGAGGCAAATCATCGAGTTTATAATTTAGCAATTAATTTATCCTGACCCTGTGGGATTCATATTAAAATCCTAAGTGAAAATACCTTTGGAAACTAGACCCCACTATCCCAGCTCCACAACTCCACCTTCACAAACTCCTGTAGGAGGGAAGGAAGAGATTGTCACAGTTTTCAAATAATGGAAGTTTCGATAAGGTAGGGTTTTGGCTTGACCATTGTGAACTTAATGCAAGCTACCTGCACTAATTCAAGAGTAGATTGTTAGGGTTTATTTAAATTTTAAAGTCTACCTAGTAAACGGGTGATCACATTTGATTTTGTTGAAGAATCACATTCCCTCTAGCAATTAAAACATTGCATGGAATGCTAGATTAAAAATGCTTCGGAATGCCCACTGTAAATATTTAGGTTAGATCCGTGCGACCTTGTTTTTAGCCTGTAATGTGTTCCTTTTAGGGACAGACTGAAGATACTGCAGAATAAATCTGACTTATCACAATATTGTATATAAACACTGGAGAATTTTAAACTGATTCTCAGTTTGGTTAAGAGCCAATATGGATTAATTTATCCTGAATTACAGAATGGGTTGTCAGTCACCTCTGTTTTGTTCCAAATGTATTGGAACATTGTATAATATGGATGATAAAAATGTAAAGTGAGGTTTTACAAAGAATGACATGTTTTGAAAGTTGCAGATGTAAATGCACTATAAAGTTGTTTTTTTTTTGTTTTTTTTAAGTGGTTGGGCTGACATTCAGGTTGTTTTGTGTACTTAGACACAGCTGGTAAAGAATGTTTTTTGATAATTTAGTTATGAAATGAGCCTTCATTTTCAAAGGCTAATTTTTTATATTGTTTGTGAAACCTCACTGTTTAACATGTATATGTGTATTTAGCATCCCTGTTTTTCTTTATGCTAAAGTGGATTCAACTGTGTTGGGGGCAGAAGACACGGGACCAGCTGCTGGCCACGTTTCCTGCTTTATTGTAAAAGGTAGTATAAGAAGTGGGTAAAACAAGAGGTAATATCAGGGCTTCTGCTGTGTATGTGTCTGTTTTTCTGTAAAAATACAGCAGTCGGTAGGAACTAATCCGGCCATTCCAAACATTTGAGAACCTTTCACATGGGGGTTTTATTTTTGTGTACCCTTAGAACACCCCACTTTTCACAAAGCCAAAGTGCTTGACTTAGGATGCTGTTATACAGGATTATTTGCTGTTGCTGAATCACATTTTAAACGGGAATACATTTGACATTGGGCAATATCCAAGGGGCCTGATACCTACCCTTCATAGGCAGATCTGAGATTGATTTAGTTTTTGTACCCTTCTATTTTGTGAACAGAAGCATGCAAATTGTACATGCCTACAAATACAGAAGTCGGCTTTAACTATTCTATACTAAAACACATCCCTTTCTAAAGCAAACTTCAGTATGAAGTCTTACGTTTTCTTTTATTTCATTTCCTAATATTTGTTTATTGCTCCTGAATATCCTAGACAAACTAACATGAGAGGAGTTGTGCAGCATCATTGGGAGCAATAGGAAATGATTTTGTCAATAGAATGGGACTATACAGTTTTCTGATAGATCCCAAGTACCAGAAGATATAAAAATTTCAATATAATTTTTTGTAACTCGAATAATTTTTCTTTTTTTGGAATTTTGATTTGGCTATCTTTCATATACTTCATTTTGAAGCAGAAATACTGGAATTTTTTTCAAGTGTTAATTATACAGAACCAATCCCTGATGGAGAGGTGACTGAACCTTTTACTAACAGTACATTCTAACAAATGTGCATTTATTTACTGTAGAGCCTGTTGTGTTAAAATAAACATTGTGGTAAATGACATATGTTAATGAATGTTAGTAAATGACCCCCTCCCTTTCAATATTTGCAAAGAACAGTCGCTTCTAAGACCCCTCTTGTCATTTATAAGACATCCTTTATCTCTGACATGGTCTAGTTTAGACATGTTCCATTGTTTTACTTGCTGAGTGTTGAATATCCATTAACATTGTGAGTTAGATGTCTTGAATTGGTAATGGAAATACTTGAATATTTTGTTATCTCTTGAATACATTGTGATGAAACAATGGGAATAATATACTGTTATAATAAAGTCAGATTTGTTATTTCAGTTATGTGCCTAGTTTGTGCATCTTTGTTGCTTTTATATTAATCCTTTTCAATTTGGCTGCATCTTACTTGGTCACAGCCTGAAATTAACATTTTCCTTTACACAAATCAAAATATTGTATTGGTGAAGCTGTATGACTGTAATCTTAACTACACATTGGCTTCAATTCTGTTAAATGTGTACACACACATTCAGCATTTTTTGAAGCATGTTACAAAAAAGATTTTGGCTGCCTCAAGATAAAGATCTCTGCATAACTTTATGCACATCTCCAAATTTGTATGATTTCTTTAAAAATAGTCTCGACCATGTATCGGGAGCATTTATTTCATCAGAGCAAATTGAAGAAAGACTACTGTGTTCTGGTGGTTGTTGGTACTTGGGTCATATTTATGAAGGCCACTGTTAAATATCAAGGGTGGAATACAAATAAAAGCATCCTGAAAACACACTTTTGTATAGGACTCATGTCCAATTGCTTATATTTCACGTTTTCTTAAGTGGTGCGTTCTTTCTATTGTAGCCATCCTTTTTCAAGTGAGACTTAGATTTCATTTTATTTTTTGGATTTCTACTTTGGTCATTTATTTGTTTTTATATGATCCTGTGGAGCCTTTGTCTTTATCAGAAGTGGTAATGAGCTTGATGCGTCTTTAAATGGACACGAGTAACTGCTATCCTACTTGCAGTGTACATAATTTAGGAACTTTAGTGCCTGGGTCTATATCAAAACTGATTTGGGTCAAAATAGTCTAGCTAAATAATGGTATTGTTACATAGGTATTGCTTTTGTAGGAAGTGGTTCATCCTTCTTAATTAATTTTTTTGGTCTAACAGTTCAGCTCAGCTCACAAATAGGAGCGAACCATGCATTTTAGCTTCAGTATGAGCATGTAATGGAGGGTTTCTTAGTGAAATTAAATTTTCTGGTGAAAATTATACAGGTCTGCGACTAAAAAGCTGTTTATTTTCATCTAATTTCCATGTATTTTGGTGTGCTGAAAACAAATAAAATATTGAAAACTTCTAGACGTCATGATTTGCCACAACATGCAAAATTTGTCTTCAAATTTATCAATTTTTTTCAAATTACTATTAATTAATTCAAATTACTATTAATTCACATAAGTGCATTTAAGATATAAAATGCCAAAAAAACCTTAAAGGGGTTGTCCGAGTTATGTAAAAAAAATATAGCACTGTAAATCTGATGGTCAGCAATATATACATAAGCTAAGCAAGTTTTAAGTCCGTACTTCTAATGGTAGAAGGGGTTAATCTTTCCTGAAGAATCCAGTGGGAGGGAGACACAGGGCAAATAGCAGCAGCTCCGGTCAGTGCAGGGGGCGTGGCCAGCACTGTGACGTTTCGTGTACAGACACAGCTGCTCTCCTGCGTGCCACACTTGTGCAAGAATCATCATCAGGTTCTTGTTTCTAGGCTGTTCACACTTTTTCATCGCAATTCGTGTTAGCTCATCATTCTTCAACCGTTGTTATGGCTCTGTGAAAGTGTATTAATTCGCCAGACAGTTTCTGTTTCATCTGTGGTGAATATACAGTGTTGAAGCAACAGCAGAATATTACAGACTTTGTGAAAAAAGTATACTTTGCATACTTTGGACTAAAAATTGGAGATCAAGATAAAGTCTGGGCGTCTCATAAAGTGTGCAAACGGTGTGTTGAGGACCTCTGAAACTGGTTCAAGGGTAAGAAAAAATCTTTCCGTTATGGGATTCCTATGGTATGGCGAAAGCAAAAGAACCATAGTGACGACTGTTACTTTTGTTCATGCGATTGAAAGGGTTTAATTACAAATGGAAGCATTCTATTTCATACCCCAATCTTCACTCGGCAATTCGTCCCATCCCCCATGGCACAGATATACCAGTACCCAAGCCCCCTGCTACCTTGGAAGAGATACCTAGCTCCGATGAAGGTGAAGTCATATCTGAACCAGATGACGAATCAAGTTCTGACTTTGAAGATGATACAAGACCAAAATTGTTTTCTCAGGAGGAGATGAATGATTTGGTAAGAGACTTGAATCTTCCCAAAGATGCTGCTGAGTTACTCGGATCAAGGCTGAAAAGCAGGAATTTATTGTTGCCAGGAGTGTCATCTTCATGGTTCGACATCGTGAAAAGGAGTTCGTTCCTTACTTCGCCCAGGAAGACAAGTTGGTTTATTTATCGATGTTGAAGGTCTGATGGGTCAATTTAAAATCCAATATGATTCAGAGCAATGGCGTCTTTTTATAGATTCTTCAAAAAGAAGTCTCAAAGCAGTTTTACTCCACAACAGTTTTTACGCTTCCATACCTGTAGGTCATTCCGTACACTTGAAGGAAACCTACGAGAACTTGGAATTGGTTCTTTGTAAACTTAAATATGAAGACCATGGTTGGCAAGTGTGTGGGGACTTGAAGGTCTTGTGCATGCTGCTCGGGCAATAAGCTGGGTATACCAAATATCCTTGTTTGTGTGTCTATGGGACAGTCGAGACCGACAAATTCACTGGACCAAGAAGAGTTGGCAGCCGAGGGTGCTAACAGTCGGTGAAAAAAATGTTCTCCGAGAAACTTTGGTACCTTCCCATAAAGTTCTTCTACCACCTCTCCACATAAAATTGGGATTGATGAAGCAATTCGTAAAATCACTTCCAAGAGATGGAGAATGCTTCAAATACTTGGTCACCAAGTTTCCAGGCCTGTCGGAGGCAAAATTGAAGGAAGGTGTGTTCGTCGGACCAGACATTAGAAGGCTTATAGTTGATCAAGAGTTTGTCAATATCATGACGGATCCTCAAAAAGAAGGGTGGATTGCATTTAATGAAGTTGTACAGAAATCTTTAGGCAATAACAAAGATCCTCACTACAAAAGGATCATCGGACGAATGCTGAAAGCATTTCAAGCTTTAGGTTGCCTGATGAGTTTGAAAGTGCATTTTCTCCAGTCCCACCTTGACTACTTTCCTGAAAATTTGGGAGCTGTGAGTGAGGAACAAGGTGAAAGATTCCACCAAGACATTAAAGAGATGGAAAGGAGATACCAGGGAAAATGGAGCATTACAATGATGGCAGACTACTGTTGGATGCTTCAGAGAGACATTCCAGATGCTACTCACAAGCGGAAATGCACCAAGAGGAGCCTCACAAGGAAGAAGAATCGAGTTTAGTGTGTGTAGGTGCGCTCATTTCAGTTCAAAAAAGGATTTTCATGAAAATATTGTAATAAAACTTTAATTGTATAAGTCTATTTCCATTTATTTTGAGGTATTGCTTTATTTAACATAGTTACCTAAATTGTCAGGAAACGTGATGTCCTATGACAAAATGGAGGTCATTTTCGGATTCAGCGCACCAAAAAACAAAGATTACATGGAATAACCAAAACAGCTCTCGAAAAAACATTTTTTGCAGACCTGTGTTATAGGGCATTGCAATTTTAAAGCAACATATTTTGGGAAGACCTTTTATTTAGCTCAAAGACTCTGAATCCCTATCACTTTGCATATAATAGCTTCCACCACACTCTTACAAATAAAAAAAAAAATAAAAATCAGAACTAGTTCAGTACAGTAGAAAAGGCAAGTGACAAATTCAGCTGTAGTTGGCTCGCCCTTTCTTTGGTATAAAGTAATTTTCATTTTTTGTCCATTTATTATTGTGCAGTTGCTATTCATAAAACAAACTCATTCCTAATCTAGTTTTTAAGGTTAAGAGCATACAAAAAGTAGCACTTAATATTTTGGTAAAGTGGGGTTTTTTTCCCAATAAGCTGTTTAGCAATGAGTTTACCTGTATTAGTTATGTTTTTTTTAAGCCAAACTACTACCCAGGTAGTTTATTTTTGAAAATTTGCTAAAGGTTACAAAAGTACCCACTTACATCAGCCGTTTCTGTAAATGGACCTATATAGAGCAAAAATATACACACATTTGAAAAATCAATATATGTTGATAGTAAATGATCCTCTTAGTTTAGGGTCAAAAACTAATTAACATGCACCAATGCCATAAGTGTGCATTATTATCTACGGGGCATGTATTATGCAGTTGGCACTGTGGCATATAACACCTTAACTGTTAGTGTGCACTTTTAGTATTTGATCCCATAAATATCCCTTTGGCTGTCTACATACTACTCTGTCACTGCTCAGGGTACATTTTCAGTTTCATTACTGAGCCATTTAAAGAAAAATGAGGCCCTTTAGGTTGTGACCTGCTCATTTTACTGAACCTGCAAAATATATGATATCTGTCCTTCCTAATAACTGGCCTGTTTGATAAGGTGAGCAAAGAAAACAAACTGAGCTACTAAAAGATAAGTGACTGGTCTCCAACTGGAAATCTGAACAAACAAGACCTGGAAGATGTTATTATGCACCCACTGGAACCCAAGTTGCTTGCTTTGATGTTCACTGTTCTTGTAAGAATGGGTGCTGCTGTGTTCTTTACTTTAGTCTAATTTAATAGACTAAATATACCAAGTAGTGTTTGTTCACATACAGTTAGAACACTTGACCAATGTTTGCCTGTGAATATATGCATATTATCTTGTGTATTGTATAACTGTGTTGAAAAATAACCCTTCTTTTTTTTTCTTTCTGAACAGCTTAGCAGTATCTACCAAAATGAATTATTTTCCCCATCCTGTAAATGGAGAGGTGGTAACATTTTGACATCTTTAACAAATTTGGGTAAATGCTGAAGAGCATATATGATAGTTGCCAACAAAAGGCTCGTCAGCTATTCTGATACCATCAATTAACATGTGAAGATTCTGCACCTTTTTAACGAAAAGTGGGCTGCATGGGTTTTGTGGTATAGTTGTTGAGCAGTTATCATGACAATTTTAGTGGTTCCCAAACTTTGGGTCGGGACACCAAATAGGATCAAATCATTGGTGGATGGGGGTCACAGAAACAGACCTGCTCCCCTCTCTCTCAACCTCCCACTGTGATCTATACTCAATACTGATAGTAAGCATGGCGTCGATGAGTCAGCGAACGTTGGCAGGCCTGCCACACCTCTTTTATTGGCTTTTTGTTAGACTGATGCTGGGGTCTGTGAGCACACACTGGCAACAGGGTCATATGCTCGCTACTGCCTTTGTTTTGGATAAGTGGGAAGAGGAAGTAGATAGGGGAGAGGAATGGATAGGACATTTGATATTTTGATTTCATCATCTGGGGGGTCATGTGAATTTTTAAGGGTTAAAATGGAGTCACGTTGGATAAATATTTGGGAAGCACTGTTTTAGAGTCCTGGAAATACTGCTAGTGATTTGCTGCCTGGCTTGCTGTTCAAAGCAGAAAAATGCATGAAAAGGTTCATTACACAATATGGGCATGTAAAGAGATGTTATGGGTTGATACTGGGTCTCCTCTGAATTTTACTTCATAATTGTATGCCAACACTTATCCCTTAAACTTCAATTTTATTTTACAAGCCTTCATGTAATTCAGTGCCTTACTAGCAGAGGTTTGCAACTGAAATGTGGGAGGAGAACTTTAAGGGATCTGCCATGGTAGCTGAAGAATGCTAGTGGGCTTTACTTGGTCATTAGGGAAGCTGACTGCATGACCTGAAATGTGGGTGCATCTTTGTTTAGCAAGTATGTTTGAAAACACTTGAAAATGATAAAATGTTGATGAAAAATGGCAATTTATTTCTCTGTCTTCAGTTCTGAAGGGAGGATATTAATAGTGAACAGGTGACATCTACTAATGTTTTCCAGAAGAATTACAGGGGCATCTTACATATTACAACAACATTAGTAGTAGTGGCAACATTCTTAAAACGTTTGACATGGAAATCAGAAAGTTCATTAACATTTGACTTGCACAGCAGTGTGGAAAAATAAAGGATATGGTTGCAGTCATAGGATAGAATAGCTAATTATTCTCTGTGCTAAAGCAGGGCTTATGTTAGGAATCCTCTGCTTCTCCAGGAGTGAGGCAGTCAGTTCTTACTTAATATTTAAGTACTGATTCATTATCATCCTGCTAGACCAGTCAAGATGAGTAGATTATGCTCCCGTGGCAGCAGACTTGAACAACTGTCAGCGATGTCATCACTTAGTATATCCTCTGGTGCAGCACTGAGAGAAACCAATATTTTCTGCCTCCAGCAGATGGCAAGGTGTAGCAGTGCAGATAGGCCTGACTTTTCCTGGCCCACACTTTGGTACAGTGATCGTTGAGAATGTGTCTGAGAAGGTCCAGTGTTACAGGGAACGTGAGTATGGGAGGAGTGGCCTAGTGGTTGGGGCAAGTTACCTCGGGTCGGAGGGCCAGGGGCTTGATTCTCACTCAGGGACAGCTAACTCGGTCCAAAGGGACTGGGGTCTCTAGTCCTATAGGTGCTCCTTGTGGCCTTGGGCAAGCCACTTAACCCTCTGTTGCCTCAGGCACACACAAATTCTGAGCCCTTTGGGGACGAGAGAATATATAAACAGCCTAAAATGTGTTGCCTCAGTTGGCTGATATATAAATGCCTAAAATAAATAATATATCTGCATCCTGAAGTGGACAGCAGCCCTACATCCATGCTGTTTCCTATGGATTACTAGTGCTGGGAAGCCAGAAAGAGCAGGAGGACCCTATTGGGGTCTGTAAGCTAGGCCTAGACTCCCCTCCGCTCTTGCTGTCCGTATCTACATGAAATGTATTCTGTATATTTTTCCATTTCCCTTTTTCCCCATTGGTTTCAATGGGCAGTATTTGGCTCTCTGCTTTCAATAGAGCAGCTCCCAAAAAATGCCTTTTTTGACAGTTGGGCTTCCCAGGCCTGCATGGGCATTTGAGCCTATTTTCTAATAGGCTTTCCCATTCTGTTTGACAAGTGATGAGATTCCTTTTTTTTGCTGTAGCCCTGCTGCTTTTTTTTTTGACAGTCTTTAAACTTTGTTGCTGCAGGTTTTAGCCATGTGGCCTGATGCAGCCAAGCACTCGCAGATGTTTTCTCCACGATTGCTTATTTTTGCCCCTTTTTTCCAGCATTTCAGAACCCCACACAGGGGGCCTGTTGCCATTTTTGTGGCCGCTGCTACTCCTGCTTTTTCTTTGCCTTTTTTTTTCCTGCAAGTGGACTAGCCCTGATAGAGGTGGAGCCTGTTGGGGGAGCACTGGGGTCTCCTTTCACCCAGCTGAAACTGCAGTTCCTGAAACGACTAATGGACTGTACTAGCTAGCTGTTTGTCAGCCCCCTTCATGGAGGCCCAGTACCTCAAGCACTACAGTCATGAGCAGCTAGGAGAGTCACAGTCCCCTCTGCTCTTGTGATCCTCTGTATCCCCAGGAGCCCAACCATATACCCTGCAGTGGGTGATTAAGGGATCCTCTTGGCTGGACTGAGCGCATAACCATTTCAGGAGAGGAAAACGCTCTGTGTGAGGATTGTTCTGGAAGAGTCAAGGTCCTTAAGGCCTCGACAGTTGCTACCTCAAGCTGTTAAGCAATGTTGTGTGCCAGATAGTTAACCATTTGATGGAGCCATCCTCATCCCGTAGCCTTGGGACTCCAGCCCTATGACTATGGCTCTTGTTCTGAGGTTGCAGGTGGTTTCATGAAATACCTATTGGGGTAGGCCAAAATGGTCAAGATTCCTTCAGGATCTTTGGAGGCTTACAGAAGATCACCTAGGCGGTTGCTGCTCGCTAAGACTGGTTCAGTTTCCTCCCAGTCCATGGGTGGTGGTGGTGTGAGCTAGTTGGCAGTGCTGGCACCACCCTTTCAGATGCCTGTTCCAAGCTAGAGCGGAGCAGGTTTCTCTTAAGGGTTGCTTGTCCTCAGACTCTTGTAAGGTAGGCCTAGAGGTTCCAAGAACGCCTTCCTTTGTAAGGCCATGTGTAGGACCTATGGATGTCCTTAGACTTTCTCACCATTGGGAGCCTACAATTCCCTGGTTGCAGCCGGTTTGGGTGTAACTGGCTATTCCTACAAGCCCATCAGCCTTTGATCCTTAAAGCTTCCTATTATGGCAAGCCTGGGGATTGTAAGGCTTGATGTTTGATTACAGCAGTGCTTATATGGGACTCCCCGGTAGAGTCTCCATGCAGTTCTCCACTCACATGGGCAATGTTTGAGGATTCTCTTCAGTGAATCCTGCAATGGCAGGCCATTTTTTTTGAGTCCACTGCTGGATTAGTGACATTCTTGATACATAGATACCTAGGAAAGGAGGTTCCTTCCAGCATATCTTGGATCTGGAGCTGGTTATTTTTAGGCTCTGTCTCTCATTTTTGTTAAAGGTCCTTCAAGTCTGTCACTGCATCAGTCAGGTAGGGGGCTGCTTCTCATCACCTAGACATCAGCATAACATTTTGTCACTTTCCTATTGTGAACATCCATGGTTGTTTCTCTGCTGTATCCCAGCTGCCTCTTTAGTTCCAAGCCCCTGCCTTTGGCCCAGAGGCAGTTTGTATACCTTTCCAGGTAGTGATAAGTGGAAGTGTTGGTGCGTTTCTGTATGCAGAGAGCCTGAGCTGCCCATACCCGGACGTTGAGCTGATCTGGTCACTCTCCTTAGTCAAAGCCAAACATGATACAGGTATGGTGAGCTCAGGCTGGGAAGGCTACGATTGGTGATTGCCTACTCTTACTGTAGAACAGCCACATTCTTTCCAAGGATTTTGTGTTATCTAGGTATTTAGTTCTAACCTCTCCTCAGTGGAGAGGTTACACAAGTATCAGCTGACTCAGACCCTATGGCCGTTGAGTTAGTGACATTAGCCTTGGTATGGGTATCGAGGACCAGGGTATGTCTGTGCATACTACAGTGGCACTTGCTGACCACTTGGTTTTCATGTTCCCTGTCTTTTGACAATGTGCTTCCTCTCCCCTGGAAGATCAAGGGACAGTTGAGGTTGTGGTAATACCATCTGATGGCTGGGTGCTGTTGGAAGCACAGGATAGTGTGCTTGTCATGGTTACCAGCTACCAGCCTGAAGTGCTGGAAGTACGATGCCCAGGGACTTTAGCTCCTCAGGAGGCCTCCTGGATGATCCTCCATTTTTGGAGGCTAAGAGCAATATGTTTAGCTTTAGAGCGTTTGAGTCCTCTTCTGGTGGACAAGTGGGTTAGGTACTTGGACACTGCCCTGGTGGTGTCATATTCATTAATGACGCAGATCTCTCAGTACAGCAGTGAGAGCTAGCCCCCATGGAGAGATGGTAGCTCTTTCTGCAAAGCACCTTTATATTATTCCAAGAGTCGCTGGTTCAAAATCTGCTGCTGGCACACAAAAAGGGGGGGGGGGGAACCCCCAGAAAAGAGAAAAGGCCATTTGGGATTAGCCATAGATCTGTGTTCTTGGGGCAGAGGAGCATCTGATTTCACATTGTAAACTTTGACAGCATTTAGCTCCGAGTCAGTACTCCAGGTATCCAAGTGAAGTGAAAGCTCAGGTCTTCCATATTTGACATCATAGTGTGTGAAGGCTTAGGTCTTCCAGTGTTCCACTTGATAGCGAACCAGGAGCATGCTTGCTAGGCTTTGTTGTATGTGGCCTTAGAAAGGGAAGCTATATGTCTCCCTCCCTGTGTCGTGTTGTGCCATCCTTCGTATAGCTTTCAGGCCCTTCTAGGTCTAGTGTTCCTAAAGGCCCAAAATTGTCCTCACATACTGTGGTTCATTGATTCTTGTTCCAGGACTACAGTCTCTCTTGCAACCTCAAGAGATGGGCCTGGCCCATGTGAGCATTGGCTAATTTTTTTTAGGAGCTTCTCAGGAAACGGTAGTAACCTCCCTGCTTATGGCTCAGTTCGCTTCTGTCCTTTATGGTTTATTAAAATTTGATAAACTGCCTTTCAATACACCAGAGTATTCACAATAGTACATGAAATATGAGAAGTGGATAATTCCATTAAAAACAGAAAAGAAACGACAGCTTGGTAAGGGAGGGGAGCTAAGCCTCACAACTGGGTGGTCAACTGAAATGCAGCTCAAAATAAATAGGTCTTAAAGGCATTTTTGAACCTAGGATGAGAGCTCTAGCATGATATCAGCTGGTAGCAAATTCCAGAGGTAAGGTGTCAGGAAGCAGAAGGCAGCATGTCTTGTGGATTCAAAGCATGCCTGGGATGGTGAAGGGAAATGAAGACTTGAGACTAAGAGAATTACATAATATTCTGGAAGGTACACGTGTGAGGACAAGAAATTTATACTTGACATGGTAGGAAACTGGTAACCAATGAGAGTGAATAAAGAGAGGGGTTTCTTATCGTCCCTCCAGTCTAGTCCCACACCTCTGGGTAGTGTACATCTTTTTCAGCAGCTTGGAGGCTGAGCCTGTAATCTTTTTGATGACACTAGTGTACATATGCAGTTGGCACCGCCCACCAGCCCCAGTATGCTCAGCCTCCAAGCAGTTGGAGGAGGTTGTGAGCCAGGGTGCTGGACTCGCAGAAAGGACAACTAAGGAGATATGTACGTTTGCTTTTATTTCCCCTGTTAAGTTGCAGGTTTCTTTGTTTTTTAAAGGCAGAAGTAAAAAACAAAACAAAAACCAAACACCCCAGAAGGAACAGGCAACAGTGCTGAGGGGAGAATATTTCTTCTTCCCCCTCTTTCCCCCCCCCCCCCCCCAGGATTTTGGGGGGAGGGTTCTGTGGGGGGGGGCCTTCCTCAGTCCGAGACTTCTGGTGCTCCCAAACCCGTTTTTGGGTGAGGAGCCGCTGGGTCATTCCATGTCAAGTGGTCTAGTATATAAAAAGTGCCCCGCTCGGCCATCTTGGATTTTGCTGAAATTTTGTATGTACACTACCATGTGTCTCAAACTAACTTTGGTAACGTTTTAGATTCTCTCGTGGAATACTTTCTGAGATAGTCGTTTGTCTGATCACATACCTTGACTTTGTGCAGTACGAGTCTGAGATTTCAGCAACTTTGAGACCCTATATTTTCTTTGCTATTTTATTATAAAAAAGGAAACTTGACTATCATGTACAACTTTTGCGCTCTATTTAATGATACTAATGATATTTTTTGAATATGTCGGAATTAAATATTGCAGCAAAGTCAGCCAAAAAAAATTGATCTAAAAAATAAAAATTAGACATTATGCAGCTTCCTAAATCAAGTAAAAAGTATGAAAGTTTTTGCACATAATACCTCTATTCTGAAGTTCTTGAATTTATAATTTCATGCTCTTAGCATTCTCCGTTAGTTTACAAATTAAGTGTAAAGTTGATGATTTTTTGCAAAAATGTAAAAATAGGGTATTTTTATCCTCCTTTTACACAAAAGTATCTTCTAAAATCGTTTTGAAACCAATTTCATTAGAAAGCATGTTTTAAGCTTTCTAGAAAAGCGGATTTAATTTACTAACCCTGGCGTACAATACTCTGAAAAGAGGGCTAAACATAGCGGACATTACCATGCTTGACAAAGGCATGTAATTCAACCTGCAGTTCTAACGTTATCCAAATGTTATATTTAAAACATTTATTTCCATGGGAGTTGCTCAATAACTGTTAAGTGCATATATGTCGTGAGCTTAATGTATAGATTAGCATTAGTTGGTACACATGTACTAATTAATTTACTTCAAAATGGACACCGAATCACTTGATAACAATCCTCCTATGCCCAAATGTACCGTTGGACAAAAAGTGTCATCAAAATGTCACCATGGCTCATTTTATTCCAATAAAACGTGGCTCAATTCTGTGAGCTGCTTGTCAGCAAGCGAGAAATTGCTTATTACTCGACGATCAGAAGTTGACCTTACAGACAATGACAGTATCCGCTTGCATCACCAAGCACAGTGTCTCAGCAAATATGAAATGAACCAAAAGTTGTGTTGCAATCCGTTTGAAAAGCAGAATCACGTCACTAAAAGTGGATTATCAAAAGTAACTTTAGCCATGTCTAAGGGCTTGAAAAAAGTGACCAAAATGAATGTAAAGCCAGGCCAGAAAATTTGCATCAGGTGCAAAGCAAAATATGCTTCTATGGTTGAAGCCACAGCATCTTCATCTTCGGATGATTTTGATCCAGATGCCTTGGACACCCTTGATCAAAGCTTGACTGCTTTAGGCACTTCTCCATTAAAAATACAAAGAATAAGCAGTAGAGACAAATCTGGCTATTTGAAACAAAAGATTGAGCGCACACAGAATGTGGTAACAAAAAAAAATGTCTGCTGCTGGAGTGGCTGACAACGTTGAACAATCTAGTCTATCTGCAGAATGCAGTCTATGCAGCGATTTACACTGAGCTTATTAAAGAAATGAAAGCAAAGATTGCTATATCCAATAGGTCAACAAAAGGTCAATTGTTGACTTTGGCCCCAAAAAGTTGGTCAAAGGAAACAGCAATGAAGTTTGGTGTTTCTGAACGTATGGTCAAAATGTCCCGAAAAGTCAAGAAAGACAAAGGCATTTGTGCTTTACCTGATGCAAAAATTGGCAAACCATTATCAGAGGAAGTTGCTAAGAGTCAAGGATTTCTATGAAGATGATGAATTTAGCAGAATGTGTCCTGGCAAAAAAGACTGCATTTCAGTGCGACTCCATGGTGTCAAAGTTCAGCAACAAAAACGGTTGCTGTTGTGTAATCTTAGAGTTGTATGTAGCATATCATAATAAATTTGGAGCAGAAATCAGTTTTTCAAAATTCTGTGATCTCAGGCCAAAGTGGTGTGTGACTGTTGGTGCTTCAGGCATGCATTCTGTTTGCGTCTGCAGTATACATCAGAATGTAAAGCTCATGCTGCAAGGTGCAAATATTAAAGAGGACTACAAGCTGCTAATGGAAAAGATAGTGTGTGACCTGAATTCCAAGGAATGTATGCTACAAAGATGCCAAAGCTGCCCTGGCGAAGAATCACCTGTAGCGTATTTGGATAAAATATTCCAGGATTATGATGCAGAGGAATCAATTGAATTCAAACAATGGATTCACACTGACCGAGAAACACTGGAAACAAGCATATTAACAGTGGACAACTTTGTTGAAAAACTTTCAAGCAAAACTTGGAAGCTGACAGGCCATTTTGTTTCAAAACACCAAAGTGAATATCTGAAGTCACTGAAAGCTGACTTAAAAGAAACGGAGTTCATTGTTTTGATGGACTTTGCCGAAAATTACTCATTTGTTGTCAAAGATGCTGCCCAGGGCTTTCACTGGGAAAATTCACAGGCCACCGTACATCCATTTGTTGCTTATTATGCAGACAAAGTGGGCACCTTGCAAATTGTTAATTGTTGCATAATTTCCGATCATATGCAACATGATACTGTCAGTACATGTGTTTATTCAGAAGTTTATCGAATTTTTGTTGACCCAAGCAGATGTTACGAAAATATACTACTTCAGTGATGGCTCAGCAGCGCAATATAAAAACTACAAAAACTTTGTCAATTTATGCAACCGCAAAAATGATTTCAATATCGAGGCTGAATGGAACGTTTTCGGTACAAGCCATGGAAAATCACCTTGTGATGGGGTTGGTGGCAGAACTAAACGTTTGGCAGCCCGAGCAAGTCTACAAAGACCTTCGTCTGACCAAATATTGACACCAAAAGATCTGTATAACTTTTGTGACCAAAATATACACGGAATTAAATATATTTATGTCGCAAATGATGAAATTGAAAAAAGCAGGAAGTTTCAAGAAGAAAGGTGGCAAGAAAGCAGCACAATAGCTGGCACTAGAGAGCATCACCAATTTGTACCAATTGACTCAAACTTGGTTTGTGTCAGCAGAGTTTCAAATGATACAATAAGTTGTGTGGTGTGTTTAGCCAAAATTTCCAATACTGCTATTTTGTATTTGAAATTATCTGAGTTGTCCATTGGTTGCTACGTAGCTTGCATCTATGACAACAAATGGTGGATTGGCAATGTTGTTGAAGTTTCAGCTGAGGAAAATGATGCATTGATAACATTTTATGCATCCTCAAGGTCCTGCTCCATTCGTTTTATTGGCCAGAAAGGCAAGATGTTTGCTGGATTCCAGAGCAGCACCTCATTAGCATGCTCCCTGCACCTTCAGTTACATCATCTGGCTGACAGTATCAATTCCCAGAATCCATTTTGAAGGAAGTGTCTTGCAAACAGAATGTAAAAAAATTGCTAGCATTAAAATTGAGGTGAGTACTTCGGCTTGGGAACCATATAAGATACATAATTTAGGCTTGGGAACCTAGGATAAGATGCCCAATCATTGGCTTGGGAACCAGCTAGACATCCACTGAAGGCTTTGGAACCTCAAATAAGAAATCAAATTAAAGGCTTGGGAACCTAGATTAAGAAACCCACCCGTGGCTGGTATTGCACAGCTATCGGACGTGACCTCTATGGCGATGGGGTTGCCAGTTCATGTTCCTGAACTGGTAGTGACAATGTCACCATGGACCAACGCAATACAATATTGATAATTTTTCAATATAAAAATGTTAAAACAAGTATGATCCAAAAAATTAACAATAATATGATGAAATATACGCTGTTGCCATGGCAATGTCCGCTGACTGGTCCTCTTTTTAGAGCACTGTATGCCAGCGTTAGTCAATCAAATTAACTTTTTTAGGGAGTTTAAAACATGCTCTTTCTAATGGTGGTAGTTCAAAAACATTTCTAGAAGATACTTTTGTGTAAAAGGGAGTTAAAAATACCCTATTTTTAGCCTTTTTGCAAACATTATCAACTTTACACTTAATTTGCAAATTAATGAAAAGGGCTAGGAGCTTGAAATTATAAACACAAACAGTACCACGAGATACTATACCTCACTTCTCTATTTATAGTACCTGATCCCGGCGTTTTTTCGGGATCAGGTACTATAAAGAGAGAAGTGAAGCAGCATGGAAGAATAAGTGCTGCAATCTTTAGATCCCCTCATATTGACGGCGCAAAAATTTAAGAAGATATTGGATTGAGTGCTTGAGAGATTTTATTCCCCCTGAAGAAACCTACATCTGTGAAACGCATGCACGGACCCGGATGGTGGCGTTGGGGCACTTTTCAATGCTAAGATAAGCACAATATTTTTATCATATTTAAAAAAAAAAGCACAATATTTTGAATATGGAACTGTTTAAAACAATAATACTCTGAAGAATAAATATTGAACGACAAGATTGTATACACTGATGCACTATTTGCTAGAGGTCGTTGATGCAAATTAGGGCTGAGGCTAAGGACAACGCCCGTTGTAGCCAGCGCCTGTTATAGTCTGAGACCTCAAGAAGTTAATCAATTAAATTTTGGAAAGAGCAATATAAGTGCATAGCCTAGGTAGTCGTCTACTGGAGGGATATTTCTATAGTTTTGCCAATTTCTTTGCCCGACTTAATGTGTCTATTTCTGACACAATTAAAATGTTATTAGTCTCATTAAAAAGAGCGCAAAAAGATGTGCAGGATAGTTAAGTTTCATTTCTTATAAACAAATAATAACAATAATATTAGGTCTCAAAGTTGCTGAAATTTTGAATCGTACTGTACATGTTCAGGCTATGGGGTCAAACAAACGGCTATATCTCAACATGTTTAACAGAGAACCTAAAACTCTACCAAAGTTCATTTGAGACATGGGGGGCTCTAAATATAAAATATAGTCAAAATCCGTGATGGTCATGCGGGGAGCCCTAGACCACTTGACATGGAATGACCCTGCTGCAGTTGCTTGACAGGAGTGAAAGCTGGCAGCCCTGAGTTCCCCCCCCCCCGCACCGAAGCCGGGTAGAAAGGCTATGAGGCAAACAGGCTCCAAGGTAAGAGGGGCAGGGGGGAAGACAGATGCCTCTAGCAACTGCCAGAACATGAGACAGCGGCCTGCAGCCACATGTTTGGGAGCCTGCAGCAGTGTGGGAAACTCCCCCTGCTGCATTTAGGTGCGATTTCTTATTCAGGCTCGCATTTGTTTAACCCCCTGCTGTGTTTTGGGTGCCTGGGAGAGGCAGCCACCGGAGAATAAAGCAGGACAGAGCAGCCTCTTCCTAGGGGACCATTTGCAGTTTTTCTCGTTTCAGTTAATTCGATTTTATTTTATTATAGTTCAAGTACTTTGGTGCTCTGTGCCTGAGCCTTTGGAGGTGCACTGTGCTGGGGATCCTGTTACATACCCGGGTACAGATTGAGTGTTCCTGAGGGGTGCCCCCAGTCCTTCCCACCATGCCAGCCAGACCGCAGTGCCTGGTATAGGATGGTATCAAGGGGTGTGAATCCCACTTAATCCTTAAGCATTGTTATACAGCTCGAAACTTATTCAGTGCACAATGACTTGGTGCAGACATGTGGGAAAGGCCTAATCAGATAGGCCATTGTTTGTTGCTAGGCAAATTTCAGAGTGCTGTGTGCCTGGTCAGGTGATCTAAAAGAAACAATGTATCAACCAACTGCCTTTCTCCTGAGAAGGGTCTGATAGAAAGTCAGGGACAGGAATAAAGATGTGTTTAAAAAAAATACTGCATATAGGTTTGTAGCAGCTACAGCTCTTTGGAAAACAGGAAGGACCTGCATACAAGAAATGTATGTAATTTGAAAGTGGATAGGAAGCAAATGAAATCCTCCCATCTGTCTATGATCAGTGAGTAACCTGACATGATCATCTCTTGTCTCTTAGCCCAGATTATGTACCTATTAAATCTGAAATATTGCTTGTAAGGGAAGCTGTACTCCCTTATAGTCATTAGTAGTAATAGAATAAAAAGTAAACTTTACTTGGAGAGTGTCAGTTTTATTGGATCAGGGCAAGGTTCATTTCATATCTTTAACCCTATCAAGGCTCCCTTTAAATTTCTAAACCACATTCTGCAGCTGGGTTAATTTTTCCATATCTCAGGAAAATTGTACCTGTCTTATTCAGTATGTTAACAGTGATTTTCTTTCTGCTATGGTCATGTATTATATACCGTTTTGATAGAAAAATGAGACAGCAACACAAATATGTATAACTGAAGGCTCAAAAACATGAAAATAGGTGAACTTTATTTATAAAAGCAATCGTTATTAGTTGCATAAATTCGATTTAATTTTAACTGATCTTAAAAATTACAAGTTATTTAAGATCGTCAATATTATGAAAATATGCAAAACATGGTGCAGCACAGAGAGGCACATTTCCACATTCAGCACAGTGATATTTAGTTTCAACACGTTTACGATTGTCACCAGAAACATGACGATGTCCGACTCTCATTGCACATGCGACACTGTCTAAATACGGTAGTTCTCTTCTCAGTTGGTGGAATGAGACTAGGGAAATGTCTAGCATTCAGACGAAATGGGGAAACACCAGTACTTGGCCACCAGCATCACATGCACTAGCATCAGGACCAACTGCTTCAATGATAGCCAAGATAAGCTTCATACGGAAGTCAAGTCCTGTCACTTTCTCTGGGTGGGACTTGCTTCAGAGTATCTGAGCATTGAGTACTGCTACGTCCAACAGATGAAAGGTAACTTTCTTGTACCACTTTACAGTTTTGTGCAGAAAAGCATAATACTCCAATAACTGATCTGTTCTGTCTACACCGCCCATTATGTTGTTGTCAATGATAACTTGTGCCTTTTGAATTGGCTGTTCATTACGATCTCTTTTTCCAGTGTGAACTACAGAGCCATCATGACAGTTGGACAACATTGTTACATAATTCTTATCATACCAGCAAAGTGCTAGCAGTTTATCTGTTGTACGATATGTGACATCTCCTCGTTTCAATTTGCTTCCATCTACATTTAGACGCAGGTCAGTAGGCATACCAACTCGACTGGATCGTACCGTTCCAAAGCAGGATGTTGCTCGGTCATACAGATCCATACAGAGTTCTGGACTGTTGTAGTAGTTATCCACAGCCAATCGATAGCCTTGATCAAGCAGTCCATCAGATTCAGCACAATACAGTAGCTACTGCCATGTAAACCATCACTTACAACTGCATCTTGACCTGAGTATAGCATATACTTCCAGGTGTATCCACTACGTGACTCACACAGCTCATAGGATTTGATGCCAAATCTTGAGCGTTTTGTAGGTATGTATTGTTTGAAATATAACCTTCCTTTGAAAAGAAGTAGAGATTCATCAATTGAAATGTCTTGTTCTGGGATATAAACAATTTTGAATCGCTTTGTGATAATGTCATAGAATGGACGAAGCTTCCAATTGCGATCACCCTCGGGTTTCTGTGTTGCATTGTTTTGAAAGTGAAGGGCCTGTAATATTCACTTATATGTATTTCGGCTCATTACTGATGGAAAGAATGGAGTTTCTAACAATTGTTGACCTGACCAGTACAAGTCAATCATAGGCTTCTTGATTATTCCCATAGCCATCGTCAACGCCAACATTCTCCATATAGCATTATGGTCAATGTCTTGCCATTTTCTCATTCGGGCATGAGGCTTGTCAGCTGGTATTTTAGCACACAATTCTGCTGCATAGCGATTTGTCTCAAGAACAATCATTGAAATTAGTTCATCTGTAACAAAGAGCTTGTAGAAGTCCAATTTAGTTGCATTGACACCCATATGTTTGACTATGCCTGGTTGTGCAATGAAAGGAAACTGACGGACGTCTTTTGGAGTTGTTTTCCATGGAAGACTGCTGCTTCTTGTCTGTACTTGTGATGTAGTTGCACTATCACCACGGTCTGCAGTACAACGGCAAAGCTTCCCTCTGCCAAGAGGGTTTGTATTTACAGGTGGTTCAGCCGCGGCCACAACTGTAAATGAAAATGTTTTATTATAGTTGACATTTTTCAAATTTAACAATTTATAATATAAATGTGACATTTTAGTGTTTTGTTATACCTAAAGACATAGCTGATATATAGGTGACAAATAATGACGGCAAATAATACTAACCTGGAGGTTCAGCTGCAGCCACTACTGAATCTGGGTCACTGTCATCCGAGCCTTCAAAGTCCACATTTTTGGTGAAAACTTCTTCAGTTTCATTATCAATGACATCTTCACCACTGCTATTACTGTTACCATCACTTTCTGTGAGAAACCTAATCACTTCGGCAGCTTTATATCGTTCTTTACACATTCTCTTACCAGCTGACTCCATCTTGTTTTCTTTGCTTTTAATTGAAATGACCTATTTCTAATGCCCTATTTGCAGGTTATTTTCTGGCTTTAAAGACCTGTTTTTTACAAAGAAACACTAGCAAAACTCTCTCTTCCCTTAGTCCAAATGTGTGTTGTCATTAGCTTCCGGTTTTCCCCTCATTAATATTCATTAATCGCGTCATAGCGCCGATCCCGAATATTTCGGGCTCAGCCGTTTGGTCATTATTTTGGGTCCCGAATATTTTGGGCCCGGCCTGGAAAGGGTTAAGATACAACACTGCAGTGCAATCAAAGTCCTCAAGATGTGCAGTTCCTGATGTGGTGTGATCTCGGAGGCAAGTGTCTTCCTAAACTGCACGCAAGAGGAGGTCATGGGAGCAAGACCTGCAGGATGAGATGAGGCAGGAGAGTCACTCCCTGTTGCAAGCGACTGAGGGTGGGGGGGTGCCATGTTACCTTCAACGGATCCAACCCCCGGTCCCTGCACGATGCCCGGACCATCCACCCCTCAAGCCCAGGGAGCGATAGGGCTCCTGGGGGAGTTCTCACCGGAGTTTCTTTTTCCATAAGGCGTTTTGCCTACCAAGTGGCTCCTCGGCCCCGGAACACAGGGCTAAGAGGATGTCAGATGCAAAAGAGCACGAGCAGTGGCGTCGAAGCAGGCTAGAGGCTTAGAGGAGTGTCGGCAATCGCTGCTGTTGGGCTGGATAGGGAAGACCTTGACACGGAGTTAGATCTGCAGGAGGAGTTGGAAGAAGGAGAGAGCCCAGAACAGGAGGATCAGGGCTGAATTGTTCGGGTTTTCCGCTGGGAGGAGCTACCAACGCTCATCTTTATGATTATGCAGTTTCTCGATATACCGCCCGCACCGAAGGCTATCAGGACGGTTTACAATCACTACAAGTGGGTACTGATACAATTCCTCATTCCCAAAGGGCTCACATTCTGTGTGTACCTTGGTGACTCAAGGCCCTGAATATGCCTGCCAACCTCCCGACAGAGGAAGAGGCGCTGTAGGATCCGCTGTTCGAGGCGGTATGGAAATCGCAGAAATACCTATAGTACATGGAGTAGTAGGACAGATCATCCAGGATGTGTGGGATCTGCCTGAGGTTGGCCTTAAAGGGGGTACAATCCATGACGCCCCTATACCCACTGCTGGAGCAAGAATGAGCTCCTTTGATTGCCCAAAGTGGGCGCAGTGGGGTTGGCAGCACTAGAAGAGACCTTAACTTGTCTCCTGTAGCTGAGAGCTGTGGAGCTGGTTCCGTGAGACCAGTACGTCTGCGGTCGATGCTTCATGTATTTTGTTTTGTCCAAAAGGAAGGTTTCTTTCACCCAATTCTCAACTTTGAGGGCATGAATTATGGTCTCCAGATACCGTATTTTCACAGTAGTAATGGCAGTAGAAAACAGATTTTTGGTGACTCGATCTCACAGAGGCGATATGCATGTTTCCTTCCATCCAGAACATCAGCAGATTCTCCGCTTTGTGGTGCCAAGGAGCCATTTCCAGTTTCGAGCGTTGCCCTTCGGTCTGGCGACCACCCCTGTACCTTCACCAAGGTCATGGTGGTGATGGTGGCAGCTCTCCACAAGGAAGGGGTTCTCGTCCACCCATATCTAGACGATTGGCTGATCCAGGCGAAGTCCAGGGACGATAGCCAAAAGAGCAATAGCGCGGGTGGGAGAGTTCCTTCAAAGTCTCGGTTGAGGTCAACCTGGCCAAAAGCCAGTTATGGCCGGCCCAGGAGCTAGAGTATTTGAAAGCGTGCTTTGATACCTGTGTGGTGTCACGCCACCACCACTCGCCTCTAGGTTAGAGGGGCGTGGATTATTGAAGGAACTTTCTGCTGTATGCTTTTTCAGCTTTTTTAAAACTATTTCCCTGCAGTGCCCTCCTGGGAAATGTAGTCCTTATTCAGCTGTATGAGTACACCATGCAGAAAGCTGTAGTCAGGCTCAAGTAGGTAAGGCAAATGACACAAATTTATTTTTTATATACACAATGGTTCGATCATACCACACATAGGATTGTTGGTTCAGGACTCTGAAGCAAAAATTGTCCAAAACATATCAAACCACAAAATGCAGTTTTAAAGGTTCTCTGTCTTGCAGGATACACAGTCTTTACCAGCAAGCCTAATGTATTCCCTTCTTAGCCTTGCTGGCTAAAGCACCAAACAAAAAGCACATTTAACGTCTGTGGTAAACTTTCCCTTTATAAACACATGGGATCTCAGCCACCCTGCTTGTGATATAAGGGTACCTTTTTATCTGGGAGACCTTCTTTCAGGACTAGCTTGCTTTTTCTACATTCCCCAGGTTTATAGCTTGGTACAAGGAACAGTCCATGGGAGTGTCCTCCTCAATCAGCTTCACCTCCAGGCTCTCCCAGCTGCATAGGCTCTGACTCCCCGTACTGCTCAGCTAACAGCCTCCCGGGGGATCTTGGAGTCTCTTGTTCCTGGCTCCAAACTGTCCTGCAGCCGTGCTACATGCCAAATAGCACTCTCTCCAGCAGGAAACTTGGTTCCTCTGCTCTGCTCAGCCTGGCTTCCTGCTTCTCTCCTCCTTTTCCCTTTCTACTAAATCATACTCTGCTCTGGGTTTATACTTCCAGGGCTCTAGCTCCAACCCCACCCTACTCAGGTGACGGCAATCAGCCTGACTCTGGGCACCTGAGTGCTTGAAGCATTCACTGCCTAAAGGGTTCTGAGCCTTGTATCCTCTCCCCTTCATTCCACTAGGGGGAGCCTGAAATGTTTTCCATGTGGAAGTTTTCTGATCCCTGGGGGCCCTTTTACTAGGGTGAATTCCCTGTCTCTTTGTCCTCCCCTGGACTCTGGGTAGGCCTCCTTGCCACAGTGGGCAGGAATTTCCTGCCGGTTCGCTGGGCGCAGGAGCTACAACAGTTGATACAGCAGGTCCTGAAGAGGGCAAGACCATCAGCGTTGCATTATCTGCAGGTTCTGGGGACCATGGCGGCCACTCTCGAACTAGTCCCATGGGCAAGGGTGCATATGTAATTGCTGTAGAGGGCTCTGCTCCGTCAATGGTCTCATCAGAGTCGACCCCTGTCCCAAGTACTCTCCTGCCCATGGAGTGCCAGGAGAGTCTTCAGTTGGTGGCTGCATGTGGAAGGAGTCCCTGGTATGGGTTCCTCAGATGACCAGCCTGTTGGGTTGGAAAGCCCATTGCGAAGGATGCATTGTTCAGGGATGAGAGTCTGCAGGAGGTGCTGTGGTCGATCAACAGGCTTGAGATGTGAGCGGTGACCTTGGCGCTAGAAGGTTTCAAGCCATGATTGCAGGGAAAGGTGGTCCAAGTCCTCAGACAATGTGACCACGATGGCTTACATCAGCTGGCAAGGAGGCATGGGCAGTGCAGCCCTGGAGGAGGAGCCGAAGGTCTGTTCGGATGGGCAGCGATTCATCTCCAGGCATTATCAGCGGCGCACGTAGCAGGAGTTGACAGCGTGATGGCAGACTACCTCAGCCGAGTGCGCATGGACCACGGAGAGTGGCAGCTCAATCAGGAGGTGTTCGAGCAGGTGGTCCGCCAATGGGGCACACTGGTCATGGACCTAATGGCATTGTTATAGTCGGCCAAGGCCTGCCGGTTTTTCAGTAGAAGAAGAGAAGTCAAAGGGCCTGGATGCTCTAATTCAGTAGTGGCTCGAAGAGGGTCTTTTTTTCCCCGTGGACGCTCATAGGCCGGTTAGTGCAATGGCTAGAGGCGCACTGGGGATTTGTAATTCTGGTGGCACCAGACTGGCCGAGGTGCCGGTGGTATGCTGACCTGATTCAGATAATGGTGGACTGACTGTAGTGGCTTCCGGTTCGGAAGGACCTCTTGATGCAGGAACCACTTCACATGCCCCAGGTGGATCAATTCTCGCTTATGGCATGGCTCGTGAAAGGGCAAGATTGAAGAAGAAAGGATAATCAGGATCGGGGATAGCGACCTTGCTACAGGCCCAGAGGTGGTCTACGAACCTGTCGTGCATCTGCGTAGGATGCATCTTTGAATCATGGTGCGGAGAGAGGCAGCCACGCCCTTCCACCGCCTCCGTCCTGGACATCTTGGCATTCTTGCAATCCGGTTTTGATAGGGGTCTAGCTGCCATTTCCTTGAGGATGCAAATGGCAGCGATTTTCCGGTTATCGCGGGAAAGTCCACGGGGTGCCATTGAGTACACACACAGACGTGCTGAGCTTTCTAGGGGTGGTGACCCACCTCCGTCTGCCAAAGAGGGCAGTTGTACCGCCTTGGAATCTCAATCTGGTGCTGTCTTGGGAACCTGTTGAGCCATTGAGTCGAGCTTTCCTGCAGGATTTAGCTCTGAAAATGGCATTCCTGGTGGCGAGTTGCTCAGCACGTAGGATTTTGGAGCTTCGGACCCTCTCATGCCAGGAGCCATTCCATTCCTTCTCCAAGGAGAAAGTGGTCCGGCACCCAGTACCTTCGTTTTTGCTAAGGTGGAATCAGTATTTCATGTAGATCAGGCCATTTCCTTACCGGCTCTGAGAGTGGATGTGGGCAAGAGCCGGTATGGACCGTGCCACTCCACAGCTGTGCCACGTGGATGGTAAGAGTCCTGCGAAGGTATGTGAAAAGGGCATTGTCCTTTCAGAGATCGGACAGTCTGTTGGTTCTGTTTGGCAGGTCACGCAAAAGTGAGGCGGCAGCTAAGCCTCCATTTCCAGATGGATCAGTGAGGCAATCACGTTGACATACATCTTGAAGGGTAGAACAGTGCCGGCGGGGTTGCAGACGCATTCCATGAGGGCTCAGGCAGTCTCATGGGCAGAGTATACCTTAGTTCCGCTGGTGGAGATCTGTAGGGTGGCATACTTCTCTGAACATTTTTGCCTGGATGTCCAGGCGGCGGGGGATGCTCGTTTTCGGATCGGCAGTGCTTCAGGCCGGTTATGTGGGTCCCTCCCGTTAAACTGCTCTGATACATCCCAGAGGTGTGGGACTGGACTGGAGGGACAATAAGGAAAGAAACTAGACTTACCTGCTAATTGTTGTTCCTTGAACTCCAGTCCAGTCCCGGAACCCTCCCTGAGTGCTTCTTGTGGTGATCTCTGCACACCCCAGTCCTGAAGCTGGTTCCCTTGGTGGAGGAAGTGGCCAGGAAGTGCCAGGGAGGGGTGTGTAATCAGTGTTTGGGAAGGGGCGGACCATAAGAGCTGTCGGTTGCTTGCATCCTGCTGGTTGGAGTTGCTCAGGCACTCAACAGGTAGGCATCTTCATCCTGGAGTGGGGGACGGGGTATCCTTCCCAGGGGATGGAGGGGGTACTAGTTTATTTAGACGTAGAAGCGTTTGTTGCATATTTAACTACTTATTTGTTGCTCCTCTGAGTCTGCTTTGTCAATAGGTACTGGGGCCAGCTGCATATGTACACTAATGTCATCAAACAATGACAGGCTCAGCCTCCAAGCTACTGGAAGAGGTACACCTACCCAGAGGTGCGGGACTGGACTGGAGTTCCTCAAGGGACAACAATTAGCAGGTAAGTCTAATTTCTCTTTACATGGTCATACCTAGTAGCATGAAAGAGTAGACGAATGGCTGTGTTTGGAATGGTTTGCAAACGTGTGAGTTCAGCTTGAGAAATTACTGCGTAAAGAACGTTGCAGTAGTCAAATTTTTAAATCACCAATGAAAGGAGGCATCAGATGGGTAAGAGTGCACTGAATGAATTTGCTGAAGAGAAATAAAGCTCCCTTTACAGCTGAATTAATGACCGCAGAAGGAAAGTTGAGTAACAAAGTGACTGGGAGAGAGGAATAGAATAACCATCTATGAGGGGGGAAACATTTGGATAATCTAGATGACCTGTTAACCTCTGCACTTTGGCTAACTTCAGGCAGTTGTTAAATAACTAGGTCACAACCAAGGCAAGATAGTTGTTTAGTTTTGTGAGATCTGTCAATTCAAGGTGACTCTGTAACTAGTGAAAAAAACAATTTCTCTAGAACCTTAGAAAGATAAGACAAATTAGAGACTGGATGGTAATGCATTGGGGAAGTGAGATCAAATTTAGGATTTTTAAGCAGAGGACATATCAGTGCTGTTCTCCAAACAGGGAAAGATCCCTGAGGAAAGACAATTTGAGAAGAATTAGAACAAAGGGCAGAAGAGAGAGAGAAAATTCAGGAATCCAAGTTGGGGGGGGGGAGGGGGTAGGATCAAGACTGAAAGTTTTCTGGGTGTGGGCAAAAACTTCTTAAGGTTCTCTAACTCAATGTTTTTGAATATTGTCCATGCGAGACAGTGGGAAGTAATTTGGAGGAAGAGAGGTAGTATCTCCTGATAGGGGAACTGAGAAGCAATCTGAGTGACCTTGATATGGAAATCTGCCAATTACTGTGTTGTCTGATTAGATCAGGTGAGCAGTTGAAGATGAAGCCATTGAGAATAACTTCCTAAGCTTATTTCTTCCTCCTCTAATTACCTCTGCAAAGAAGTGCTACTTTGATAGGATAATCGCTGATTTACAGTAGGAGCTAAGGTGTTGGAAAGTGGATAATGTCGATTTGGTGGGATTCTGACACCAAAGATGTTTGGCTCTTACATCAGCAGCTTCGTAGGACCAAAGTCCTGAATGATACCATGAGTTCCTACGAGTGGATGGTCGCTCATTACAATGACGAATGGGTGCAAGTGTATCTAAGGTGGTTCTTAAGGTAGTGTCCCAAAGATACACTTGTTCATCTACAGATAAGGATGCAAAAGAGTCGGAAGAGAGAATTTTCAGAGGGAAACATCAAGAAGGTCTTAGGAGTAATTGATCTCCAGAAGACAGTGACACGTGCTGAGTCTAAAACTGAAGATGATGCTGATAAGGATTTGGGTAGGCATGGCAATTGAAAAGGCACAAGCAAATGATCAGTTAAGGAGATGGTACCGGAGAAAAAGGTGTCACTGTGGTAGAGTAGAGGTATTGCTCATAATGCTCTTGGACAGTCTGACCCAGGTCAGAGTTGGTGCTATACTCTTAAGGATCAGGTGGTGGTCCTGTTGTGCTTCTGGATAGGTCTCCAAGGGCATTCTTTGGTGCCGCACCTCAGCATTGACAACACCTCAGGTTTTGTGAAGCAGTTCTATCCACCTGCATGTTCTTTCGAGTTTATAGTTTTGCTCTGATGTTGAGGGCCCTAAGATGGCCCTCCTTTAGGCCTGTGCGTGTGGCTTACCTAAAGGACTGGCTCTTTCTGAAGGCTTCTAGTGGATTCTAGTGTTTGCTAGGTAGTGTCTATGTTCAAGTATTGTCTGCAGAGATCCATTCTGATCCTACTGCTGATTCTTTGCTTGGAGATCTGTTGTCCCTTTTTTAAGGGTGCTGCAAAGAAATGAGAGTAAAGAAATGCTTGTGCTATTCATAGCAAAGTTGTTAGTGTTTAATGATTTCTGAGGTTTTTTCCTAAGGGTTTTTTAGTTTTATTTTTTTCAGTCTAGCTTACTGCTTGGGAAGTTTAATACTGGCTTCTCGGTGTTGCACCAGAGAGCATACTGACAGCCTGCCTTCATCTGCTGGCAAGGGAGCATAACCCACTGGTCTGGCAGGATTCAAGGAAAGTAAATTATCAGGAATGTAAAAGGCATTTTTAGCCATTTGAGTTTTTCAATGTTCTTAATTCTTGAAGAAAGATATGATTATTTTTCTTTGATCTACTGAAGGGGGGTATAGCTTTTTAAAACAGCTTTGAAATAAAGTTGTAAGTAACACCTTTTTATTTGTGTGTGAAAAGTTGGAAATTGTCCATAATTTGTGGTTCTTTAGTCTGCCTTAGTGAATGATGCTCAAGGGATCTTATGGCATTCAAAGTCAGGTATAGGTCTCTTCCCTAGAGTTTAAATCTCAAGTGGTACCTGAGGCAGTGTGAGAAAGATAGTAATGTGCTCAAGAAGTATCATGGGGGGGGGGTGAAGGAGGGTGTAGGGGAAGTATCAAGAATCAGGGAAACCGAGGTTTGTTGACAGGTTTATGGATGTAGGTAAATTTGGGATGCTCCGTATTCATGCTGACATAGGAAAAGCCTGAGTATACATACAGTAGATAAAAATATTTTGTCCCCCAAATCTACTTTTAGTTAACAATTTACATATCACTTATCTTTAAAAATAACATTGAAGAAAGAGAAAGCTAGACAACAGATGAGGAGTCGTCAAGAACCAAGCAGGTTTTTATATAGCTTATACTGTTGCCTTAAAAAATAGTCAAGGGAGTCATTTCTTCTGAGTAAATTTTGAAGTAAACAATGGAAAGTTTGAGATACAAGCATTACTCCCTCTTTAAAGTAAACAAGCTTCTAGTTGGACCCTTTAAAATAACAAAAGGGGACAATTATTTCTTGAAATAATACTCATGTTCATTTGTCATTCTAAAAATGATGTTTTGACTCAGTCATGATGGCAACATTTCACATTGTTTGCTAAGCATATTTCATATATTGTATTACACTTTTTCCATCTTATCTAAACACCGTCAGATGCATGTTCCTTTTTAGTATGCTTTGTCAACTTTGTCTCTTAACATATACACGTTGTAAGCTATATGGTAATTGTACATAAGAATATTATGTAGTTTTTACATTTCAAATAAAGTTTTAAAAAAATTATAGTTGATGTCTATTTGAATATCCTGTGGTATTGAGCAACATTATTGGACTAATTTTAATTGAATCAAACAAATATTCAGATTGAATGAGAATTTGAAGGGAGGAAGGCTGGAAAAGAATGCAGAAAACTATTTTGAAAGACTGTATTGGACACCTGAAACAGCCTTCTTGTGGTGGTGATAGGAGGCAAAATACTAGGGCAATTCTCTGACATGCAAAGAATTAGTAGAGGGGAGGGAGCTTATAAAATGAATCCAGTAAGACTTGTGGTGATATAATGGGTTCTCCCTTTTGAAAGGCAAAAGGTAGACTATGATAAAATGAGGAAAAAAGTTAAGAAACTAAAAGGAGCAGCAGCAAAGGTTAAAGATTCCCATCAAGCGTGGGGGGTGTTTAAAAGTACTATCTTGGAAGTGCAGGCTAGATGTATTCCATGCTTTAAGAAAAGTGGAAGGAAGGCCAAAAAACCTCTAGCATGGTTTAAAGGCGAGATTAGAGAGGGTGTTGCCAAAAAAGTATCATTCAGGAAATATATTTGACTTTTTTTTTTTATACTGCTTTATCATTTCAGTCAGTGTGGTTTACATTGTTGGTAATGTACATTTAAACAGGGGCATTGATAACTTGGAATTTTCTGAGACAATGGAGGGTTCAGTGACTTGCTCATGGCCACAGGGAATGCTAGTGGGAATCAAACCCTGTTCTCTTGGTTCCCAAGCCAGTGCTGTAACCATTAGGATACTCCAAAAGATGATCCCGGGAAACAACATAAGCACTGGCAAGTTAGTTGCAAAGCATTAATAAGGCAGGCAAAGAGAATTTGAAAAGAAGCTTATCGTGGAAGTAACACCTAATAACTTGTAGCAAAAAACCTGTGAATCAATTGGATGATAGAGCGGTAAAAGGGGTGCTAAGTGAGGACAAAGCCATATCGGAGAGACTGAATGAACAAATTATTTGTTTTGGTCTTCACCCGTGCCTGAAATTTATTTATTTAGACAGATTTGTATGCCACCTTATCCTTCAATCAAGGTGGTCACGTCATATCACAATTGGAGGGTTACATTTAACATTAGGGTACGTGTAAACATTTAGACATTATATGCTGACAAGTAACATTTAGCATGAGAGTATTTAATAACTCGGTATGATAAACTTGTGTATGTGGGTAGGATGAGTGTGTGCTTAGTTGGCAGCGGTTGTAGTGTTTCAGTATGGGTTTGGGATGTTGCCTGGATGCTCATATGTTTCTATAAATAAAAATGTTTTGAGGTCTGTGAGGTCATCTAATGCCCTCAGGCTTGTCGGGAGGGAGTTCCATAGTGCGGATGCCAGTAGTGATGGTGCTCTTTTTGAGGTTTGTTTGTTTTGGTTTTGTGAAAGCCTGCAGGCGTGCCGATCATGTTGTCATTACTGGATCTTCTTGGTCTGTTGCTGATATCTCTTGTTTAAAACGTTTTGGAGTACGTCTGCTGAGAGATGGTGAATGACTTTAAAGATGATCATTATTGTTTTGTATTTGGCTCTTGCCATCAATGGGAGCCAGTGCAGTTGTAGGACGGGAGTGATGTGCTCGATCCTTGGTGTGTCTGTAATGATGCGTGCTGTGGTGTTTTGTATCATCTGTAGTGGGTGGAGTGTTTGCTGAGGAAGGCCGCGATACAGTGAATTTCCATAATCAACCAGTGGTGTAATGAGTGCTTGGCACGCTGTGCGGAAGTGGTCCTGACGGAGCATTGGTTTGATTTGTCTGATTGTTTTCAATCGTTGATTGGCCTTGTTTGCAGTTTTGGTGAGGTGAGATTTCAGGTTCAGCGCTCTGTCTAGTGTGATGCCCAGTTCCTTATCGTTCCTCCAGTTCAGTCCTCTACTTCTGGGTTGTGTTCTTCCTCCTGCAGCTTGGAGACTGGGCATGTCAAAATTCATGACATCACTGGATGTAGTCTGCTTGTGACTCCCATAATCCCCAGTGTGCCCAGTCTCCACGCAGCAGGAGGACGTAGTGAGCTTAGATTTCTGGGCTCACTTGAGGAACAGATAAGGAGCGTAGGACAGGCAAGAGTAGTCTAAATTTTAATTGGGTGTTTTCCCTTAAGTTTTCTCTTTGAGTTTATTTTTATTTGCCTAGAGGGGTTCTGTTTCCAGAGTAAAGGTTTCTGGATAAAGTAAGACTTGCTCCCAGTGCCGGTTCCTGCCTGCCTGCCTGCCTCCCTCCCTCCCTTCGTGGCTTTGGGGGTTGAGATCTTCAGATTTTCAGATCTCTCCTCCTAGACGGGATGGAGGAGAGCTCTGGGGCAGGAACGCAGGCATTTTCCCCAATGGCTCAGAAAGCGGGGATCTGACCGGCAGCAGTAGTATACTGACGGTGGCTCGCCCGGCGGTTCTCCTTTCAGCATGGGGATCGGGAGAACCGCGAGGGTTGGAGCCCCATCGAAGATGGGTGAGCTGTATTAGTTTTTCCCCTGTTTTCGGCACGGCTAGCTTTGAGGAGCTGGAGTCGGGCAGGAAAACAGCCGGCTGCCTTGCTTTTCTTTTGGTGCCTTTTTCTTGTTTTTTTTTTTTCAGTAGCGGCGGCCATCTTGAGTGTGCAGCAGTTGCGTGGCATGAGCTCCGGGGGGGGGGGGGGGGGCCGCGCCGTGCCGCCCCCCTTAGCACCGGGGTTGCCTCAGTGAGGGAGCCTCCTTTCCCGAGTGTCTGGGGGGGGGGGGTAGTCCTGCTTCATTTTCTAGAGGGGTTGATGCTCTCTGGCGTGCTGAATTCCCTCAGGCTTATTCTGTGGTTTTGAAGTGCTTACAGTGAGTTTCTAGGGAGAAGATCTTTTAATTCTCAGTCCAGCAACTACGTTGTGCCCAGAGAAGCAGGGCTGGCTTCTGGACGGTTAGGCCCAGCTGTCCCGGTCAAGAACATTAAAAACAAAACAAAAAAAAGAGGGCGTTCTATCAGCATGGCGTCGCGGCCTCAGTGTGTGGTCTGCGGTACTCGCAGGGGCACTGTAGCAGACTCTGGTATTTTGCAGAGGGTGCGCTGCGGTGTCCACTGATGTAGGGCAGCAGATGGAAGCGAGGGCTAGCCCTGATCTGTCACTGGTGACGGTAGCTCCTGACGGGGAGGATCTGGGGGCCTCTGCCTCGGAGTGGGCAGGAGGTCAGCATGGGGCTGCTGGCGGCGAGACCAGGTCTGGGGTCTGGGCCGCAACTAGAGGACTTTTGTCCGGATTTCGTGTTGCTCATGCATCAGGCCTTCTGCATGAGACGTCAGGGAAAGTTGCCGGACTCTGCGTCGCTGCCTGCAGTCTCGCAACAGCCTAAGTTGACTGGAAAGGGCATGAGTTCCCCTAGACCAGGGGTGGGGAACCCTGGTCCTGGAGAGCCGCAGACCAGTCAGGTTTTCGGGATATCCCTAATGAATATGCATGAGATATATATGCATTAGAGATCCTGCCAACCTGACTGGTTTGTGGCCCTCCAGGGCTGGATTTGGAGACCCCTGCCTTACACCTCTGTCATTTAAGATTGTGAGTGGGCAAGGTGCAGATGTCCAAGACATCAAAAAGGTTAGATAGAATGTGTCACATTCCTCCTCACTTCTCACCACCACCAAAATATTGTCTATTAGACAACTTTTTGGTGGTGGTGAGAATCGAGGAGGAATGTGACACATTCTATATACCCTTTCGATGTCTAGGACATCTGCACCTTACCCACTCACAATCTTAAATGACAGAGGTGTAAGGCAGGGGTCTCCAAATCCAGCCCTGGAGGGCCACAAACCAGTCAGGTTGGCAGGATATCTCTAATGCATATATATCTCATGCATATTCATTAGGGATATCCCGAAAACCTGACTGGTCTGCAGCTCTCCAGGACCAGGGTTCCCCACCCCTGCCCTAGACCCTCGAAGAGGGTGTGGCATCGTGAGTTGTCCTCATTTGATATGGAGGGCAATGAGTCTGACGAGGGCGATCCTGACCTGGAGGTGGACAAGGCTGATCTGGAAGAAGGGGACATTCCGGAGCCGGAGGATCAGGCAAGGATCATTTGGGTGTTTCGGAGGGAAGAGCTGACAGCTCTTATCACGGAGTCACTCCAGATGTTGAATTTGGCGTCGGCACAAGCAACGGAGGAGGAAAGTGTGGAAGACCCTATCATCCAAGCTGTACGGCAGGCGCAAATAGTGTTTCCCGTCCACCGTGTGGTGGACAAGATGATTCAGGACGAGTGGGATCAACCTGAGTTAGGACTAAGAGGAATCAGAACGATGAACAAGCTGTATCCCCTAGCGGATAAGGACAAAGAGCGATTTCGTTCTCCCCACCAAGAAGACCACTATCCCGGTAGAAGGCAGCGCGGCGTTAAAGGAAGCGCAGGATAAGAAAGTGGACGGTTTGTTGAAGCAGTCTTTTGAGGCGGATGCGTTGTCCCTGCAGGCTTCCATTTCTGGAGCTTGGGTAACGAGCATGCCTCAGATGGTCCCAACGCCTGCGGCAGTCATCTCAGTTGGATCCAGAGGGTGCAGCAGAGCTGGATAGGTTGGAGTCTGGAACTGCATACATGGTGGATGTGCATTATGACTTGATTCGAGCGCTGGCTAACAGCATGTCGTCCTTAGTTGCCGTGTGCCGGTCCCACTGAGGAATTTGAGGAATTGGGTGGCCGATGGCTCGTCTAAATCGCGTCTCAGTAAGCTTCCTTTTAAGGGCAAGTTGTTTGGGGACGATCTGAATAAGTTGGTAAAGGATTTAGGGGAGTCTAAAGGGGGTAGGCTTCCGGAGGATAAGCCGAAGTCAGGCAGGGCGTCGCCGGCCTTTCGGGGGCCATATAGGGATAGCAGAAAATTATGGGGTTCCCGGCTGGGCAGCTTTCAGAGGGGAAGGTTTGTTTCCAGAGCCCAGGAGTTTTGTGGGTTCCGGGGGTAGGTAGAGGTTTCTCTGCGTCCCCCGCCCCAACCTTCCGCAAACGCCAATGAAGGCTGGCAGGTCCCGACGGGAGGCTCAGGGAGTTTTTCTGCCTGGGCCCAAATAACAACCAACCAGTGGGTCTTGGAAACTGTTCAAGAGGGTTACGCGCTGGAAGTGGCAAGATTCGTTTGTGATGTCTCCCTTCAGAAATCCGCAAAAAGCCCTGGCGATATGCAGTACCCCGATCGGCTCTTGCTTTTGGGGGCGATTGTTCCTGTTCCGTTGTCAGGTTACGGTATGGGTCGATACTCAATTTTTTTCATCGTGCCAAAGGAGAACGGTTCCCTGCGCCCTATCCTAGATCTCAAGGGAGTGAATCGCTGTCTGCGGGTCCCCCATTTTCGTATGGAGACCCTAAGGTTGGTAATAGTGGCAGTTCGCAAGGGGAGAGTATTTGACCTCCCTGGATCTTACGGAAGCGTATTTACATATTCCGATCAGGGCCGCCCATCAGAAGTGGCTGCGGTTCGCTCTTCCCTGGGGGCATTATCAGTTCCAAGCATTGCCCTTCGGGCTTGCGACAGCGCCGCAAATCTTCACCAAGGTGGTGGCGGCGGTGGCGCTGCTGCTATGGAAGGAAGGGGTGTTGGTTCATCCCTATCTCGACAACTGGCTCATTTGGGCAAAGTGTGCAGGCTACCTCCAAGGTGGTGAAGTTTCTAGAGAGTCTCAGCTGGGTGATCAATCTTGCCAAAAGTCGCTTGGTGCCTTCACAGGATCTAGAGTATCTGGGAGTGCGGCTCGATACGCGGAACGGGCTTGTGTTCCTTCCGCATCGCCATGTGCTAGGTCTGCAGAACCTGGTTCGCAGGTTCAGCACCGCTTCGGTGCCGATGGCGTGGGGAGTACCTGCGGCTATTAGGCATGATGGTGGCGACTCTGGAGTCTGTTCCCTGGGCCAGGTTCCATATGCGGCCACTTCAGCAGGCTCTTCTTCGGCGCTGGTCGCATCAGAACTACTCGTTGAGCAAGCGTCTCTCCTGTCTGCTCCCGGTCAGGCGCTCCCTGCGCTGGTGGCTCCGGCCTGGGTCCTTCCAGGCGGGACTGTCCTTGGAGCAACCGGAATGGCTTCCCCTGCTGACAGATGCGAGTCTAGTGGGCTGGGGAGCCCACTGTGGAGTTCTTTTTGCGCAAGGCACTTGGTCGCGTCAAGAGAGCGGCTGGTTGATCGACCGGTTGGCGTTGAGAGTGGTATTTCTAGCACTGCAGTCCTTAGAGTCGACAGTGACAGTTCGAGCGGTGAGAGTGATGTCGGACAATTCTGCAACGGTAGCCTACATCAATCGGCAGGGCAGCACCGGTAGTGCGGCCATGGAAGAGGAGGCAGAGTTGCTGTTCACCTGGGTGGAGCAATGCCTGTCGGCCCTATCGGCGGTGCACATTGCAGGGAAGGACAATGTTACTGCGGATTTCCTCAGCAGAGTACAGGTGGATGCTGGAGAATGGGAGCTGCATCCGGAGGTGTTTGCACTAATAGTGCGCAGATGGAGGCCGCTGGTCATGGATCTCATGGCGACCTTCCGGTCAGCGAAAGCGAGTCAGTTTTACAGCAGGCATCGGGAAAGAATGTCAGAAGGGCTCGACGCCCTGATGCAACCGTGGCCAGCATATGGGCTTCTCTACGTCTTTCCCCCGTGGGCGCTGATAGGTCGCGTGGTGCAGCGAATAGAAGCTCATCGCGGCAAGGTACTCTTGATAGCCCCAGACTGGCCAAGGCGGCCGTGGTATGCTGATCTCGTTCGGCTGCTGGCTGGGGAACCGTGGCGGCTGCCGGTCTCGGAAGATCTTCTCCTACAAGGTCTACTCCGCATGCTGCAAGTGAGTTGGTTCTCGCTTAGGGTTTGGCCATTGAAAGGGCACGGCTGAAGAAAAGAGGTTATTCTGCAGCGGTAGTGGCGACATTGCTTTGAGTTCGGAAAAGCTTGACCTCGCTGGTTTATGTTAGAGTCTGGCGTATTTTTGAGGATTGGTGTTCTCAACGGCAAATCCCTGCAGCCACAGCTTCTGTTCCAGTGCTGTTGGGTTTCTTACAGGATGGTTTTGATAAGGGACTGGCAGCCAGTTCTCTTGAATATTGGAGCTGCAGGCGTTGTCTTGTAGAGAGCCTTTTCTACAGTTTTCAAAGGAAAAAGTGGTTTTGAGACCTATATCGTCCTTTTTTACCAAAGGTCATTTCTCCCTTTCATCTAAATCAGATGGTGTCGCTGCCGGTGCTGTCCTCAGGTGTGGACCCTGCGTCGGATCGTACTTGGACGTCGAGCGGGTGCTGCGTCAGTATTTGAAAGTCTCGGAACCCTTTCGCAAATCTGATCGCCTCTTTGTGCTGTTCGGAGAGGCGAGGCGGCGGCAAAAGTGTCCATCTCTCAATGGATCAGAGAAGCGATTGCATCGGTGTACTTGTTACAAGGGCGATTGGTTCCGGTAGGGTTGCAAGCGCGCACTACCAGAGCGCAGACGACTTCTTGGGCGGAACACAGCTTGGTTCCGCCAGGAGACATCTGTAGAGCGGCGACTTGGTGGTCGCTCCATATCTTCAGTAAGCACTATCGGCTGGATGTGCTGGCAGCGGGAGATGCCTGTTTTGGTTCAGCAGTTTTACGAGCCGGATTTAAGGGTCCCTCCCACTGAACACTGCTCTGTTACATCCCAGAAGTAGAGGACTGAACACGATAAGGAAATGATAATTACATTTACCTGGTAATTGTAGTTCCTTTAGTGACGACAGTTCAGTCCTCAGTCCCGCCCGGGGTGATGATGATGTCTGTGGAACCTCGATGGAAGGATCTAAACGGTTACAGGTAGACGTAAATTTTCAGAGAATATTGTCTCTTGATTCTGCTCTATCCCTTTCTCGCTTGGTGCTAAGGAAGGCAGAAGGAAACGGTATGGGGCAAAGTTTACTGGTTTGATGCTAAGGTTTGGCAAGTTTTGAGTTTGTTAGCTACTTTATTTGTTGCTCTGAGTATGCTTTGTCAATAGTTCACTGGGGATTATGGGAGTCACCAGCAGACTACATCCAGTGATGTCATGAATTTTGACATGCCCTGTCTCCAAGCTGCAGGAGGAGGAGCACAACCCAGAAGTAGAGAACTGAACTGTTGTCACTAAAGGAACTACAATTACCAGGTAAGTGTAATTATCATATACTTCTTTGACTACTATGTGTTTGTCTAGGATGCTGATAGTTTGGAGGTATGAACGTGGGGTTCCTAGTGACAAACATTGCCTCAGTTTTATCATAGTTGACCGTTAGGTTGTTGGCTATGAGCCAGTCGTTCATTTCTTCAAGGCATTTGGTGGTTGTTGTGGTGGTTAGTGCTTGTAAGTTGATTGGAGCGTACACCATGATGTCAGCATAAATGTGATAGTGAAGTTAGTGGTGCTTGATGATGTTGCATATGGGCTGTATGTAGATGTTAAAGAGCATTGATGATAGGGCTGAGCCCTGAGGTGTTCCCTGCGTGACGGGGAATTGTAATGATTTCTTTTGGTCGCATTTGACTTGTTGCATTCGCCCTTCCAAGTATGATGTAAACCACTTCAGGGTATTATTGCATAGTCCTATCTGTTGTAAGTGTTGCAATAGCTTGATGTGGGACACAGTGTCGAAGGCTGCCGAGATGTCCATGAACACTAGCAGGAAGCTGTTTTTTTTATGTTGTCCATGCCTCTTAGGAGATTGTCAAAGAGGGAGGTGAGTAGTGTTTCCACGCCGTGTTGGGGCTTAAATTCATGCTGGTGTATGTCCAATGGGGCATTTATATCAATATGGTCCTGAAGTTGCCTTTGCACTGCCTTTTCCATGATTTTTGCAAGGAATGGCAGGCTGGAGATGGGACGTTATGATTTTGGTTCGGAGGGGCTCAGATTTCTACTTGTAAGTATTGGTCGTATCATTGCATGCTTAAGGGGTTGTGGCATGTATCCTTGTTGGAGTGAATCTTTGACGATTTTTTTGAATGTGAAGAGAATTGGCTTTTTGTAGCTTTGAACCATGTCACTGGGCATGGGTCTGATGGTGAAGTTATTTAGTCCAGATATGTCTTCTACTTGCTGCTTTGTTGGTATGTTGAAGCTCTCCCACGTTTGATGTTGCTCCTTTTATCGTGTAGTCGTTTGTGGTGTAGTAGAGCATATCTGGTTGGTGTTTTTTTGACTTCATGTAGTCTGCATATTTTTGTGGGTCAAGATGGTGGGTGCTTTGTTGCGTGTCGTCCTTGGTGAGCTTTTGGACAATGTTAAAGAGTTCTCTTGGTCTATTAGTAGTAGATTTCATAATTAGGTTGATATGGTGTTGCTGTTTATGCTCATTTATTAGGTTATATTCCCGTTGTTTGTCTCTGTATTGGGTTAGGTGGTTGTGTGATTTGTTCCGTCTCCATTTTTTTTCCAGTCTGAGTGTGCGTTTTACAACTCTGATTTTCATGCGAGTACCATGGGGCATTGGATCTCTTGCGTGTTTGTGGTTCTTTGGCTGGGGTAGATGCTGCATTGGATATTATTGTGTTCAATTCTTCTATGTTAAGGTCAAGGGTGTCGTGTTCCTGTTGAAGTTGTAGGGTGATTTTGTTTATGAATGAGTCTCTGTTAAATGTTTTGAACCGTCTGGTGGTTCTTACATCTTCTTTGCATTGGGCGGGGTTGCTCAGGGTTATGGTGAATTCAATCACATGGTGGTCTGACCAAGGGAATGGCGTGATTGTTGGTTTTGTGGTCTTGTTCTGTTCCACTAATTGCATTGGCATGAAGATCATGTCCGGAGTTGTACCATGCTGGTACATTGGGGCTTTAATTGTCTGGCAGTATTTTAATGACTCCATGGCTTTTAAGAATGTTGCGGTTTCTCTGGTGGGTGTGGATGTTAGGTTGTAGTCTCCTAGTGCGATGAGAGGTTTGTATCTTCTGTTAGGTGCACATATCATTTCGATTACTGTGGATAGGTGTTCAGTTGTGGTTCCAGGTGGTCTGTATGTGAGGGAGATGCTTAAGTACTTGTTGGCTATAGTGAGTGTGTTAGATTAGATTGTGTTAGTGGTGGTGATTGTTTGGAATCTGTATTCTTTTCTGGTAAGTATTAATACTCCTCCTCCTCTTTTGTGTTCTGATGCAGTTAAATGCCGAGTATCCTGTTGGGGTTACTTGGTTTAATATGACTTGGTCTGAGTCGTCTAGCCAGGTCTTGGTGATGCATCATATGTCCAGTTTCTTGTCATGGATGAGGTCAAGTATGGTATTTGGTTTGTTCCTGATAGATCTGGCGTTTAGATGAGCACACCTGATGTGTTTTGTTATGATTGGGTTTGTGTGTTCGTTATTTGTGTGGTGTGTGGGTGTTATTACGTGTGGCATTGAATGGTTTGTGGGCTGTATGAAATGGTATATAAAGGTGATGTGATGGAAGAATTGAAAGAAATGTTGATAAACTGGGAAGACTATTTGATAAACTGAAGAGTAGCAAATCACCTGGACTGGATGGTATACATCCAAGGGTGTTGAAAGAAATGGAATATGAGATTGCAAACCTATTAGTAATCTGTCATTAAAATCATCTGTAGTACCTGAAGATTGAGGAATTTTGCTAATGTAACATCAATTTTTAAAAAGGGTTCCAGGGGTGATCCAGGAAACTACAGACCGGTGAGCCTGACATCAGTCCCGGGCAAAATGGTAGAAACCATTATAAAGAATAAAATTGCTGAAAATATAGACAGTCTGGATTTAATGGCAGAAAGCCAACATGCATTTGGCCAAGGATGGTCTTGTTTTACTAATCTGTTTTTTTGAAGATATGAAGAAACAGGTAGACAAAGATGAGCTGGTTTTATATAGTGTATCTGGATCTTCGGAAAGCCTTTGACAAGATACCTTATCAGACTCTTGATGAAATTAAAAAATCATGAGATTGGAGCAGTGTAATATTGTCTATCAGGGACTGGTTAAAAGATATAAAGTGGAGAGTATGGCTAAATGGCCAGTTTTCTCAGTGGAGAAAGGTGAATAGTGGAGTACCCCAGGAATCTGTGCTGGGCCCGCTGTTTGTTTTTTACCATATTCGTAAATGACCTGGAAATAGGAATAACAAGTGAGGTGATCAAATTTACAGATGACACAAATTTATTCAAAGTTAAAATGCAAGAGAATTGTGAAAAAATTGCAAGAGGACCTTGATATATTGGAAAACTGGACATCCATATGGCAGATGAAATTAATGTGGAGAAGTGCAGAGTTATGCACCAAGGAAAGAACAAGCCAAACTATGGTTACACAATGCAAGATTTCACTTTAAGAACCGCCACCCAGGAAACGGATTTAGGCGGCATTGTGGCTAATACGTTCGAACCTTTTGTCTAGTGTGCAGCAGCGGCGGCCAAGAAAAGAAATAAAATGCTAGGAATCATAAGGAAAGGAATGGAGAATAATACCCAGGATATTATAATGCCTCTATCATTCCATGGTGCAGCCACATCTTAAATATTTTGTGTGCAATTCTGGTTGCAATATCTTAAAAAGGATGTAGCAGAATTAGAAAAGGTACAGAGAAGAGCGACAAAAAAAAATACGGTAAAGGGGAAAGAAGGATACCCCTATGAGGAGAGACCAAAAAGGTTAGGGCTCTTCAACTTGAAAAAGAGATGGCTAAAGGGTGATATGGTAGGTTGTGAATCAGTGAATGGAGTGGAATAGATAAATGTAGATGGGTTTATGCCATCAAAGTAGAAAGACTAGAGGACATGCAATGAAACTACAATGTAACCCATTTAAGACTAATAAGAGAATATTTTTTTTACTCTATGCATAATCAAACTCTGGAATTTTTTACCGGAGGATGTACTAAAAGGTGTTAGTGTAGATGGGCTTAAAGGTTTGGACAAGTTCCTGGAGGAAAGGTCGATAAACCATTATTAAAGAGAATCTGGGAAATCCACTGCTTACCCCAGGAGGAACATTGTGGAACCTGTGTGCCTTTTTGGGAACCTGTCAGGTATTTGTGACATGGATTGGCCACTGTTGGAAACAAGATACTGGGCTTGATGGACCTTGGTTAGACCCAGTATGACATTTCTTATGTTCTTATGCAGGCAGGGGACCCTCTACCTCCTTAAAGGAAGAGCCCCCTTTGTCAGAGAGTGGTGCTCATGAAAGAACTGTCTGCATTCTCGCTTATGGCTTTCACCTTGAGAAGGATTAACTTACTAAAGAGGATATTAAGGTTTAGTAATCATGGTTGTTGAGTGCTCTACCTTCTTGGCTTATGTTAGAGTTTGGAGAATCTTCTTTTTTAAGTGTGGTGTCGGTAGTATAGGTCTCCTAGAAGCTTCAGTTCACACTTTTTTTATTCTCTATTAAAGAGTATGGACAGGGGTCCAACTCTATTCTCTGAGGTTTCGGATAGTGGCCATAGCTTGCTGTGCACAGGAGATCCGTCTAAGGGAGCTCACTGGCTTCTCATGCTCTGCATGATCCCTCAGAGGACGACATAGTGTTAAACCTTTTTAGCTACTGGTTCCTCTGTGAGATCTTAGGGGCATGTTTGCTAAGCCCCATGCTAGTAATGTGGCATTGGGCTGCATTGCTAGATGCAAGGAATGGGGACGGCCATCCCCCTTAACTTAATGCAGCTCACCACATTAATACTGCCATGGGGACTAACTACTGCCACCCATTGTGTTGGCAGTAGCTCCATATCGTCCTGCTAGACCAGTCCAGACAAGTTGGTTGTTTCCCTACCAGCAGATTGGTGGAGACGAGCAATGAAAAGCCCAGGTTTCAATGACATCACTCCTTTTGCCTCTATCCGCCACAGCCACCAGAGCTCCCTTCAGTATTTTTTTGTCTCCAGCAGATGGTGGATGGATTTTGTCCTCTCTGTAGAACATCTGAAGACTGAGAGGAAAAGAGATAAAGTGGTCATTCATGAGTGTTTAAAGTCCTTAAAAGGTGACACTTCCTTGAGTGCAATGTGGGAGGCTCTACTAGACCAGTCTTTTTGGTAGCCATAGGAGGAGGGAAAAATGGTTCAGTTCCATGCCCTTTTCATGATAAGGGCCTGTTGAGCATCCACAAATTGGATGGATTTGGAAGAATCTTGAAAAGTACAGCAGCCTCACACAACTGCAGCGCCTCCTCCCTCTTCCATTCCCCCTGTTCTCTCCCAAAGATTACAGAAGCTCTCATAGTATTCTGCCAGCCATCATACACACAGTGCTATTAAAATAGACCCAGCCAGTGAAGCAGTTTCAGGGAGTAGAGCTGAGCCCGGCACCACTCCTACGCCTGGGGCCTTCATGGGGATGAGTATCAAAGCATGTCTCCTATCATTGTCCTTGTTAGGGGCCCCTGGCTCAGTCTGAGGGATGCAATTCTGTGGACTGCTAGCAACTCTTGGTGCTGTGTGGGGGTTTCTCGCCATTTTCTGCATGCTTTTAGTAATGAAATAAAATACCTAGGTGTTACCTTAGACAAACAGCTCACATTCAAAGCACACATTAAAAGCACAACAAAAGCCATATATAATAAAATTTGCCTGCTAAGACATCTGAAGCTCTTACTCAATAGTAATGACTTCAGATCATTGATGCAAGTAATGATCACCCCACATATTGACTATTATAATAGTCTCCTCCATGGCCTACCGAAACAAACTCTTCACCCCTTGCAAATGGCACAGCACATGGCAGTTCACAATATATCTAACTTGCACTGTACAGATCATATCACACCCTTCATTGGCTCCCCGTGCAAAGCAGAATTAAATATAAACTTATCATGACAGCATTCAAAATCATCAGAGAATTAGCCCCCCCCCCACCCTATCTCAGCTTATCAAAAAAACACCCCAATGACCGACACCGAAGAAGCGCAATGAATAACACCCTCCTATTTCCCCCCCCCCCCCCCCCCCGATTACAGAATGAGAAAACAATACACAAGTAACAGGGCATTCAAGTATCTCTCTCCAGTGCTCTGGAACTCATTACCACAGGGACTTGGAAATATAACTGACCTTTCCACCTTCTACACACATCTCAAAACTTTCTTATTTATAGAACATTTTGGACAGAGATCACTCCAACTAATTGACCTGACATAACCTTGAGAAGAATCAAGCACCTTACTCTCCACAATTTCTCTTTCAACCCCACAATACATTACATTGCTCTGATTACCTCTTCAAAAATGCATAATATTGAAAGCACACGAGTCATCAAGAATAGACTAATTGTAAATAGTTTCTTGGTATTTGAATCGTGTATATATCTTTGATTGCTTGTTATGTCATCACTACCTTGTTCAATGTAATTCAGTTTTATGTAAACCGCTATGATTCTTGATATGGCAGTATAAAAATCACACAAATTGTGCACCTGGGGGTTGTGTGGTCCTAACACCTGTTCTGCCCAAGCGGCTCCAATGTACAATCTTTTCCTAGTGTTTTTAACATGTGTTACTTAAAAGCACAGTTAATGCACGCTTGCAGGCTGACGCAGCCTTAGCACATGCTCTTGTGATACTTAACCTAACTCTCTATAATGATGATTGACCTATGGCAGGTAAGGAGCTGCCTCTCTGGATTCTGCCTTTCCTGTATGGCAGCTTCTGAGTCACCCCTGGAGAGCATGCTTTACTGCTCTCAGCTGGGAGGGGAAGGGGGTACAGTTAATCTGCCCTTACCTGCCTCAGAACAAGAAGTACAGGATGACACTAAAAGTGAGAATGCTTAGCAGGCTGGTGGCTCCGGTGACTCTGCTGTGAGCCATTCTTCATCTTCTAGAGCAGAGGTTCCCAACTCCAGTCCTGGAGGGCCAATCACCATTCAGGTTTTCAGGCTGTCCCTAATGAATATGCATGAGATGCATTTGCATGCACTGCCCCCATTGTATTCAAAATGTATCTCATGCATATTCATTAGGGACAGCCTGAAAACCTGAATGGTGTTTGGCCTTCCAGGACTAGAGTTGGGAACCTCTGCTCTAGAGGGTCCATAGCGGCTATATTCCCTGGGTTCGAGGAGCCTTTTCCAAGAGGAGAGCTTCCGGAGTCTGGATTATCTTCCCTGGAATTATTTTCCATCTTGCAACAGGCCTAGTACTGCTGGCATGGAAATTCAGACCACACGGCTTCTAGGTGCCCATGAATGCAGTCACATGCAGGGCAGGCTGAAAATAGAAGCCCTATAGGATTGCCTTTGGCTAAGCATCCCTAGGCAGGACACTCCCTGAAAATAAAGAACTTTTGGGAGCTATCAGAGATGTTGACTATGCCTCGGACCCAGACGAATCGGTATTGGATTTGATGTGGAGGGGGACCTACTCTTACCTTCAGAAGACTATGCAGAGGCCAGCAGGGTCTCATCCACCTTGAACTTGACAGATGCTTCCGGCACCGAAGAGGACTTGAAAGTACTCCCACTTCTTCAAGGGTGTGGAAATCCATTACACTCTTCCCGTTCCTAGAGGTGATCAAAGATGTGATCCAGTCCGATTGGGACCCACCCGACTCGCTGCCTAAAATGTTAAGGGTCTATAAGAAAATCTATGCTCTCCTGGAGGAGGAGCACAGCAAATGATTTGATATTCCCAAGGTGGATGCGCAGATCACGGTGGTTACCAGATGGACCATCATTCCCATAGAAGGCGGCTCAACCTTAAAAGATGCCCTGGACAGCAAGGTCAATTACTTGCTGAAGAGCCAGTTTGTCATGGCAACCAGCTATTCTACAGCTGGAGGTATGTTCCAGTGTGACTTCTCCAGTCCTGCTCTGGCGGATTCAGTATCTTCCACCTGATACTTTTCTCTTGGGGTCGGCTACGACCTTCCTTTCTGATGCCATGTATGACCTTGGTGGAAAGGGATGGAACCCTGACAATGGTGCCACGGCATTAGATTTGGCTCTCTCACTGGGTGGCGAACACATCTTCCAAAGCCCAATATCCTCATCTGGCCTTTTAAGGGGAAGCTCTTGTTTGGAACTAATTTTGAGAAACTGGTGAAGGACCGGGCCAGTGCCCCTTTTTGTCATCCTCCGCCTGACCACCAAGGGCATGCTGGCTGGATTCCTGGGGGTCTTGGGACTATCATCACTACCATCCTGGAAAATCTTTTTTTCCCCCCTCTGCTTCAGGGGGTCAAGCTCGTTCTCAGTCCTTCTGCAGAGTATATGGACCCAGGGAAGGACTCTTCTAGGCCACACAGTGAAGGTTTGGGGGCTGTCCCAGGTGCCTCCGGTGGGCGGCAGGCTTTGCCTCTTGTTTCAGGAATGGGTCTGGGTCACCAAGGATTACTGGGTGCTAGGCACCATTCAGTTAGGTTATGTCCTAGAATGCAAGGAGCCAATCCCCAGTGCCTTCATCGTTTTTCCCCTTGTGGGTCTGCGATCAAAGGTTCCGTGGTGTGGCCTACCTTTTGACAAGTTGCTTCGCCTAAAGGTGGTGGTGGTGCCCGTGCCCGTGCCCATCCCCTCAGATGAACAGGGCAAGGGCAGATACTACTTTGTGGTGTCAAGACGAACTTTCGCTTTTGACCCATTCTGGACTTCAAAGGGTTTAACACGCACTTGCATGTCGTGCGCTTTTGGATGAAAACCTTATGCTCTGATTCAGGCAGTGCACTGAGGGGAATTCTTGGCTTCTCTGGATTTGGTCGAGGCTTATTTTCATATCCCGATCCCTATTGCCGCCCTTTCTTTCGGGTTCTCCACCGCCCAAGGACGTTCTCAAAGGTCATGGTGGTGGTGGCGACACTGATGCCAAGGGATCAGTTTCTGTCCCTATCTAGTCGATTGGTTTATTTATTTATTTACATTCTCTTATACCACGCTATTCTGCATCAGTGCGGTTTACATTGAACAAACTGAAATTACATTGAACAGGGCATTATAACTTGGAGATAACTATTTTACAGGGAACATGGGCTATGGAGAGTTAAGTGGCTTGCCCAAGACCACAAGGAGCACCTGTGGGACTAGAAACCCCAGTCCTTCCGGCCCAAAGTTGCTGTCCTCTAGTGGGATTTGAACTCCCGACCTTCCGGCCTGAAGTACCTTGCCCCAACCACTAGGCCACTCATCCGAACCTGTTCCTTGTCAGAAGCGTTTTGGGTGACGTCCTGAGTTGTCCTTTTTGGAAAGCTTCGGCTGGATGATCAATCAAGAAAAGAGCTAGCTTTTAAATTCCCAGTTCTTGGGAGTTTCTGGGAGCACGTTTTGACACTTGATTAGACCGTTTTCCTGCCAGAGGAGAGAGTGCGCAGCAGTCCCCTCAGTGTCTGAGATTATTTTCAGTTGCTCAGATTGATGGTGGTGACTATAGAGATGGGCGTGTGCTCCGCAGTCCTTATTGATTCTATGGTCCCTAAGTTCTCAGGAGTTTGAGCACAGGCTTCCGCTCGGATGAGGTCCAGCCTACCAGTCTCTTGGGCTGGGGAGCCTATTGCTGAAACTGTATGGCCAAGGACCATTAGAACCGCAGGGAAGCGGTGTGGTCTATCATCCGCCTCGAGGTGAGGGCCTTCAGGTTTGCTCTTCTACGTTTCCAGCCCCTGGTCGAGGACTGGGTGGTTTGAGTGTTTACAGACAGTGCCACGGCAGTGGCTTATGTCAATCGGCAGGACAGCATAAGAAGTGCCATAGGGGGCCCTGGAGATGGATCTGTTTGCTTGGCGGAGAAGAACTTCCTAGCCCTATCAGCTCAGCACATTGCCGGAGTGGACACTGTGGAAGTGGATTTCCTCAGCTGGCACTCTCTGAATCCTGGCAAATGGGAGTTGAGTTGAGGCATTCCAGTTGATTCTGCAATGCTGTGGTTGCTCCAAAATGAATCTGATGGTGACCTGCTCCAATGCCAAAGTGTGCTGCTTCTTCAGTCCCCACACGAAGATGCGGACTGAGGGCCCTGTCGTCAGCTACTGTATGTGTTTCCTCTGTGGCTCCTGGTAGGGATGTGATTTGGCATGTAGCGTGCTCCCCAGGCAGGATTGTTCTGGTAGTGCTAGATTGGCCACGGAGACACTGGTTCAGAGACCTGATGCGGCTCCTTTGGGGGCTATTGCAGTAGGGGCCGATCGTCCTGCTGGATCCAGCTCCCTTCTCACAGCATGGCTCTTAAAAGCTCTCCAGCAGTAATCTCTACCATACTTTGTGTCTGGAAGAGGTCTACCAGTTTAGCATATGTACAGATATGGTGCCACTTTTTGCCTTTCTGCAGGATGGCCTAGATAAGGGCTTCTCACGTAGCTCCCTGAATGTTCAGGTGGCAGCTTTTGGCCTGTTTCTGTTGTCTGTGACCTTGCATTCGAATGTCTCATGTTTTTTCCAAGGGGGTTCAACGTCTGCGTCCTCCCCTTCATTCTGTGATCCCTTCCTGGAATCTCTCTGGTGCTCAGAGCCCTAATGGTGACCCCCTTTGAGCTGTTGAAGCGCACTACCTTGAAGGATTTAATGCTCCTGATAGTGGTTTTGGTCGCAAGTTGTTCTGCAAGGCGGATCTCCACGCTGCAGACTGTTGCTGGGATCCTTATCTGTCCTTTTCAATTGAGGCTGTTTCCATTCGGCCCATGCCTGCCTGTCTTGTCTAAAGTGCTGTCCCCTTTCACATGATCTAGGTGGTTTTCCTGCCCTCCTCCACCTTATGGCTGCCTGGAGGGTGCTTCTCTGGTACTTGGAGGTTACAAATCCCTTTTCATAAGCCTGACCATCTTTTTGTGCTGTTTGCTGGTCTGCGCAAAGGTGAAGCAGTGGCAAGTTGACTTTGTGGTGCTAGATTAAGGAAGCTATCTGCTAGAGAATGGGCTGGTTTCAGGAGTTTGCATGCCCATCCTACCCAACTGCAAGTATCCTCGTGGGTGGAGCAAAGCTTTTTTGGCCCCTGCAGATGTTTGTCAGGCAGCATCGTCAGCGTCATTTCTTTTTTTTTTTAAATTCTTTATTTTCGTTTTATAACAACAAAGGAAAAGGAAGACATACAGCTAAAAGACAGATACATGAAATGTAATACATACACCAAAGTAAACCCCTGCCACCCCCCTCCCCCCTGCTTCTTCTCTAGAAAACTGATCATTCCCGAAGCGGGCGTGTACTTACATTATTGTGTTACAAAACCTAACGGTGATCTGAAACATGATGAGTGCACATTATACAGGCATGTTGGAGCAATGAGCAGATTGTACATAATCATTAAGCATCTGCCATTTAGACAAGCGAGAGTGAGGTTGGGTATGGGGAAAAGCTCTCCGAGGTATCTGCTCAAATTTACTATATAAGCAGACGAGGTTCCACCATTCATTGACAGTAAGTCGAGAGCTATCCTTCCAATTCCTCGTGATTAAGCATATGGCTATACCCAGCATGAAATCAAGGAGAAAGCGACCCTTCTTAGGAAGAGAGGGGACCTCCGCCACAGAGCGGAGTCCCACGATCTTCCAAGAGAGAGGTTCGTGAAGATGTAAGATAAATTGAATACGACCCCAGACCCGCCCCCAATAAACCTGTAGTTGAGGACATTCATAAATAACATGAGCGAAGGTTCCCACAGCAGTATGGCAAGACCAACACTGGTCCCTAGCATTTGTGTGCCATTTGGCTATTTTTTCTGGGGTATAAAAGCATCTGTGTGCAAAAAAGAAGAGAGTTTGGGTAACAGAGGCAGACCGGGAAACCCGCACTACTTTGCTCCAGAAAACGCTCCATTGCACAGGGGTTAAAGTGGTTTGCAGTTCGCGCTCCCAGGCTTGTTGGGCTCTAAAAGTGGCCGTGTCTGTACCCTGACATAATATTTTATAAAAGTTAGAGGCTACCCCATGTGTACTACTAATAGAGTGAACTATCTCTAATAGCCCGTCCTCAGTAGGGGCAGAGGGCGGCATGATTCGAGCACTTTTGAGGCAGTGTTGAAGCTGCATCAATTGAAAGTAGTGTTTCGCTGGTAACGCAAATTCCTTTTGTAAATCAGAAAAGGTTTTCCAACGAGCTGCAGAGAAAAGCTGTTGGGGTGTCCAGATCCCCCTTGAGTACCAGGGTTTCCATGCTATCGTTCTATTTAGGACTTGAATTCTGGGGTTATTCCATAGCGGGAGTCCGTCCTGAGGACATACGTGCGGGCCCAGTGATAGAATGAGAGTGTTAAAGGCCGCAAGAGTATCGACAATCATTGGTGGATGGCGGGTGTCTACTTGATAGGACATACCGGGGAGATGGGTCAACGGAATTGGACTACTAAGCTCCTCTTCTATGTCAAGCCAAACTGGTCTGCTGTCTGTTGAGGCATCTAGCCATCGGGCACCTTGCTTAAGTAGGAAGGCTTGATGATATCTAAGAAAATCAGGAAATCTGGTGCCCCCTCTTTCCTTTGCAGACTGTAGTTTCTGTTTAGCTATCCTTGGTGGCTTGCCCTGCCAGAGATAACGGACGAGAAGGCCCTCAATATCTTTATAAGTATGTAGCGGGAGTAAGCATGGCAGCATTTCTAAAATGTAGTTCACTTTGGGGACTATCATCATTTTCACAGTTTCTAAGCGGCCCCACCATGTAAGAGATAAGGGAGACCAACGATTCGTGAGCTCACGGACTTTGGAGACTACCTCTTTGGCATTAAAACTGATAGTGTCTTCTAAAGGAGAACAGTAATGGACCCCGAGATACTTCACCATACGGGATTGCCAAAGGAAGGGAAAGGCCTGCATGTCAGCCTCATGTACCCAGCGGTTCAGTGGGAATGCTACAGATTTGGTCCAGTTAATTTTATAGCCCGATAATTGTGAGTATCCGTCAATCAGATCTAAGACAGCTGGAACCGAATCGAGGGATACGAAAAGCATAAGGTCATCTGCATATGCAGAGAGTTTAATCTCCCTATGACTGAAGGGGACACCTCGAATACGTGCGGACTGTCTAATAAGGAGGGCTAGGGGTTCAAGAGCTAGATCAAAGAGCATTGGTGATAGGGGGCAACCTTGACGCGTGCCTCTTTGGAGATTAAATGGCTGAGACTTGATGGCATTTACACAAATACTGGCGACGGGTTGAGTATACATGACTTGGAGATATCGGAGGAAGCCCTCCCCAAAGCCATACCATCGGAGAACTGCAAATAAGAAGGGCCATTCTAGGCGGTCAAAGGCTTTTTCGGCATCCAGGGAAAGACCCACCCATGGATGATCTAGATTGGCAGCACTGGATAACACATGGCACAAGGTCCGAGCATTGTCTGCAGTTGATCTGCCGGGTATAAAACCGCATTGGTCGGGATGAATTAGGGTGGCCATTCTGTCAGATAGCCGGGTGGCCAAGATCGTTGCGAAGATCTTATAATCGGCATTAAGTAGGGAGATTGGACGGTAGTTGGCGGTCAGTAGCGGGTCTCTGCCTTCTTTCTCAAATACTACCACATTAGCTGCAGAAAAGGATCCCAAAGAGGATGTATCTACCGCAAGGGCAGTAAAATAGAGTTGTAAATAGGGAACTAAATCTGCACTGAACGTTCTGTAGAATTCGGTCGGGAGACCATCGGGCCCTGCGGCACGGCCCGAGGCTGTTCGTTTTAGGGCGGATTGGATCTCTGAAGTAGAGAAGGGTTCATCCATCGCATCCCTATCATCTTCAGAGAGGGTCGGCCGCTGAATGCCAGAAAGCAATCGCTCGAATGTCTCTGACGAGAACTCACATTCAGATTGATATAGGCGGGTATAGAAATCCCGAAAGAGCTCTACAATGTCGGAGTCTGTGGTCACTATGCCCCCTCCCTGTGGAGCTCGAAGGGCCGCTACGCGTTTGGCTTCTTTTTGACCTTTCAAGGCGTTGGCTAAGAGTCGACCGGCTCGGTTATTTTCACGATAATATGTCCCTCGCTGAAGCTCAATACTCTTAGAAGCTGCAGTTGAGAGGATTGAATTATATTGAAAACGGAGACGCTGTAATCGAATTAATACACATGGATCAGTACGTGAAGTTAGAACTCGTTCGCCTGCTTTTATTTGTTGGTCTAGTATGAGTAGCTGCTGTTTGCGTTGTTTTCGCAGGCGGATTTGATAGCTAGTGATCGTTGCTCGAATGGCCGCTTTGAAGCCCTCCCACCAAGCCCAATTCGCAGTATCCTGGGGTAGATTAAAATGGAAGTAATCCTGTATGGCTGCTCGAATTTCTAACTGGAACTCTGGCTGAGTTAACAGGGCTCTATCAAAGAACCAGGCCCCCGAATTCCCTTGGGGTGCAGTAGTGAGTAATTGAAAGGAAATGGCAGCATGATCTGAAATATGTTGGGAGTGAATCTTTGCAGTGTCCACCTGAGGAACTAACAGTTTTGATATTAGAAAGAAGTCTATGCGAGACTGGGATTTATGAGGGGAAGAGAAGAAGGTGAAGTCAAGCTCATTGGGGTGTAGTAACCTCCATAGATCAACTAAAGCAAGATCTTTGATCAGGGAGGTAAGCGTGGTATGACTCTTGGGGGGACCACTTGTCCTAGGCGGCTGTTTGTCAATCAGGGGATCAAGGACTAGATTGAAATCCCCCCCAATTATCAATGAAGTATTAGCAGAGGCCTGCGCAACCTGAGCAATGGTAGCAAAAAAGGCAGGGTCATCCACATTAGGAGCGTAAAGGCATATACATGTAACTTCAAGGCTACCTATCTTGAGGTGAACTCTGGACCATCTACCTTTTGTATCTGAGCTAGTCGCAATAATAGTAGCATGCAAAGATTTCCTAACCAGTATGGCAACCCCACATTTCTTAGAAACGGCTGGGGAATAGGTGGCCACCATGTAAGGTTTAATATTGAGTTTAAGAGTTTCCCTCGAATTTAAATGCGTTTCTTGGAGAAAAATCAGATCCGCAGCTTCCTGACTTAGGTAGCTTAGGATTTTCTTCCGTTTTATCGGATTATTGATTCCTTTTACGTTCAATGAGAAAATCTTACATGGTGCCATCAATCAGTAAAAGACATTTTAGGTAAGGGCGCTTGAAAACATACAACATAATCAGAATCTGTGCGACAATGACATAATCACCGAGTATTCTGGCTAATACACCCCATATTGAAAAGTATGTACCAAAGTATCTTAGAGAAGAAGCAAAACCCCCAAAGAATATGGCGACCATATGTCTGCGGGAGGAGGCCCTAGAGAGGAAATAGAAAGACATGAAAAAAAAGAGAAGAAACACCAGAGTCCATAATTAACACTGTCTCTGATACTCATCGAGGCTACTGTGGGTAGATGGAGTCGGGTCACAGATATCATCAAAAGTAAGGCAACAAACTGCCCTCGCCAGACTCTTTGCTGGGCTGCGGCAAATCCAATATGGCAGGTACAGCGGATATGAGAATACTTGCAGGAATATTCTGGAAGTCAACGCATCAAGTCGGCTTCTTTGGAATCCAAAAACTCCCTAGTAGATCAGGGTCCTCAAATGTTCTTGTCTGATTGTGAAGCGTGACTCGGAGCTTGGCCGGGTACATCAGGCCATAGCGTGCTTGTAGTTGTTGAAGCCTCGGCCGGAATTCCAGAAAGCGCTTTCGGCGGTCGACCGTGGGTTTAGCCAAGTCGGGATAGAAGGAGATCTTGTGGCTCTCAAACTCCATATGGCCCTTTGCCCGAGAGGCATTTAGAATTTGCTCAACGTGTTGATATCTCAGAAGTCTAAAAATGATAGGCCGCGGGGTCTTCCTGTTGAGCGTTATGCTTGTGGGTACACGATGAGCGCGATCGATCTCCAAATCTTTGGCAAAGGTGATTTGGAGCAGGGAAGGGAGGATTTTGCATAAAAACTCTTTCATGTCTCCCGATTCCGCTCCCTCCGGTATGCCCACGAGTCGTATGTTGTTGCGGCGCGCTCTATTATTGCCATCTTCCACTTCTTTCTGCAAGGTCCGCACCTGACGTTCAACTTTGTCGAGTTTGGACAACCGGGCCGCATGGGAGTCCAATATGCTCTCCATTTTGTCCTGACGCGAAGAAAGCCCTTCTAGCTTGCTTTGCAGCACACCAAAATCGTCCCGCAGCGCTCGGAGTGCTTCACCGTTTGACTGCACGAGGTCCTTGACCCCTCCTAATCTCTGCGAGGATTTCCTGCTGCATTTCGGGGCCCTCGCGCGAGGCCAGCCCCTTCTGCGGGGACGGAGGTTCAGTTTTGGAACGTTTGCCGTGAGAAGCCGCTGGAGATCCAAATTCCAGGCGCGTGGGTTTGGTCCCCGCCATCTCACCAATGTGCCCCGGCAAGATCAGAGTAGAAGTTCCAAGTATGTACGGTGTTAATTCAGGATTCTGAGTAGGCCTCTCGGGAGCCTCAGTGTTATGCGACCATCCCGCTGGACATCAGGCTCCGCCCCGTCAGCGTCATTTTTGTCCAGCATTACTGCTTGGATGTCCACATGCAGGCAGTCATGGCCTTCAGCTCAAGAGTTTTAGGAGCTGCTGTATATTCTTCCTGCCCAGTGGTGGTGTAGCTTTGGTACATCCCACTTATCTGGACTTGTCTAGCAGGATGATAATGGAAGGTAAACTTTTGACTTACCAGATAATGTCCTTTGCGTGAGTCCTGCTAGACTTGTCCAGGTCCCGCCCCTGAAACTATTTGCTCTGTTCTACTGTGGTATCATTGGGTCTGCCATGATTCTATATTTGGCTCTGCAGGCTCATGTTCTACAGAGAGCCTTCTATTTATGTCTTCCTTTACATAGTGCTCTACTGTTTACTCATTGTTGCCCACATTAAGGTTGTGTAAGGCTTGCTCTGTATCTCCCATTTTCTTTGGGACAGATACTAAAGGGACTTCTGGTGGCTGAGGAGGATAGAGGCACAGGAGTGATGTCACTGAAACCTGGGATTTTCATTGGTTCTTTGTCTCCACCAGTCTGTCTGGACTGGTCTAGCAGGACTCGAGGAAAGGACATTATCTGGTAAGTGATGGGAATGCATCTGAGTGGCACCTGTGCAGGGCATATGCAAACTGCCCAGGTAGCATAGGTGTGTTTAGAGCAGGGCCCCATGCTGATTTTTAGGGTGGTTCCAAAAACACATGCTACTTGTGTAGCGCACATTAGTAAACCTTCCCCTTGGCCGACCTCTTAGATCCTTGGTCTCACTTCTCATTGAACTATTGAAGGAAGCCTTTCTCAAGGATGTGATGCTCAAGGTAGGGTTGGTGGCAGCTATATATTTGGCTAAGTGAATTTCAAAGCATCAGGATGTTTCCTGAAGGGACCGGTGGTGTGTGTGTGTGTGTGTGTGTGTTTTTCTTTGGTTAACAAGAAAAAATAATTTCTGTGGTTGTCTCTTTTTTATTCCTAAAGCAGTTTCTTCATTAAAATCAACGCGTTTCTATTCTTTCTAACCCAAAGGAACTTAGACATTTCAAGATGCCTTTTTTATAACTTTTTCTGTCTGTCTTATCTGTTAGAAAGCAAAATAATTAAATAGAATTTGGTTTGAAACTTGGCAGGGAGGAAACATGATGAAAGAATCCATCAGTTTTGAAAATGAGCTTGATTGGACTGGGGCTTTCTGAGAAATGAGGCTGCCATGCCCCCCCTCCCCCTCCAAAAGACCAAACATTGCTATAGAAGTTCTGTTTTTTGCAGCAAAGCAACTTATATACAGTGAAACATACCAGTTAGGGAATTGCTCCTTTTCAAATGGCTTCTCCTGTTATCAGTTCTCCTAAAACTGCCCCACCTCCCCAAAAATACTCTTTTCCCCCCCCCCCCCCTCGTAATAAGAATATGCTCCATGGCAAACTTTCTACCGCTAAAATTTATCCACTTGCAGTTGTACCACTACCCTACTAAATGTCCCCATTCCCAAAAACGACCTCACCACCTTGATAACTGCCCCATCCTCAAAAGCTACCTCCACATCCCAATGTCATGCTTCACTACCCCACAAGTGCCCTATTACCCTGCAAACTGCCCTCCTGCAACTACTGCACTACCCCATCAACTCCCCACTCCCAAAGAACTGCCCCAATACTCAATACTCCTAAGCACCTCAACCAAAAATACCCCTGCAATTGCCCTATCACCCTACACAAACTGCCCCATGACAATACTTATTACCCACAACTGCTTCAACCCCGTACATCTACCCCCTACAAATGAGAGGTGCTTCACTCGGGGCAGTTTCTCCAAATGGGTTAGTTTTGTGCATACCATGACAGTTAGGGATCTTACATACCTTGGCTTAGAAGTAGAGTATGATCTTAATCTCTCAAATTTACTCACTGTATGTGTGCAGTGTTGCGTTTTCCTGGAAGTTACTAATGCCTCTTGTATTTATAGCAAACTATATTCTGCAAGATTCTGATTCGCCTTTCCTAAGGCCACTGTATTCAGGTTGGTTAGGGGAATTATTGCTTACAATGGTAAAGATTTGAGGACTTCAACAGAGTTATCCACCCTTTCCACCTGGTATAAGGAAAGCTGGGTATTTCCTACTTGTTTGGACTGAACTGGTAAAGACTATAAGGAATGTGAAAGCTTGCCTGTTAATTTCCTTCCCTTCAGTGTTAAAGCGTTTTAAGACTCACCTTGAAGACTATAGTTTAGGAGTTGGCTAATTATCTGTCAAAGGGGGAATATACTAAAAATGAGAAATTTGTAAAGTTGATCCTGATAGAATTAAGATGCTGTTGAAGACTCTGTTAGGACTAATAGAGAATAGGTGGAAGCCCAAGGATTGATTTTTAGGAGCTTTGACATGGATTGGCTGACTGATTTTCTGTTGGTGCCAGGCTTTAAGGGGAATGGTTGGCAAAGATGATATTTTGTTGGCTGAGTCTTTGTAGCATTAAGGTGCAGAAAATTTGAGGAGAACAAGTAGCAACTGAAGAGACAGGAGCTCAGTGGGTTGAGATCAAGGGCCACAAGGGAGGTATGGTGCAAGATAACAATATTGTTGGCATAATATGCCAACAAGCCGGATTGCTGAATTTGCAGGGTGAGAAGGGCCAGAAAGATCTTAGAGAAGAGGTGCAAGTGCAGCTCCTTGGGGGACACCACATGTGAGGGGCACTAGGGCCAAAGATGCAGGGCCAGAAAAGATAGAGAGGCAAGAAAGGAATAGAACCATTGTAGAACTGTCCCAGAATTGTCAGTTGCATGGAGGCGAGAAAGCAGAATGAAATGATTGACAAGTAGAAAATAAGTCAAGAGCAACAGCGATTTGATACATCACCCCAATTGTGAGAAACATGAGGGAGGAGTGGCTCAGTGGTTGGGACAGGTTACCTCAGGCCAGAGGGCTGGGGCTTCAATTCCCACATGGGGACAAGCAACCTCAGGCCGGAGGGACTGGGGTCTCTAGTCTCATGGCCACTCCTTGTGGCCTTGGGCAAGCCATGTAACCCGCCATTGCCTTAGGTACACTTTAGATTTTGAGCCCTTCAGGGACAAGGGAATAAAAAGTACCTGTTAGTACACATGTAAACGGCTCAGATGCTCAAGTAAAGGACGGTATCTCAAGTGCCTAAACCATAACATGAAGCTCATTGAGAAGTGCGAGTAAGATTGACTTTGGGCCGTGTCCAAATAGGAAACCAGATTGACCAGGGTGGAGGTAGTGAATTGAGTCCAAGTGGTGGGTGAGCTGTGTGAAAAAAATTCTAGAATTTTAGACAGAAAAGGGAGATTGGAGACGGGCCAATAATGAGACAGGACAGAGGGGTCAAGGGAGGGTTTTCTGAGCAGAGGACAGACAGCATGTTTCCAGGTGTGGAGAAAACATCAGGTGAATGAATGGGAGAAGGGCAAGGGAAGGCTCCAGGAGCCAGGCTGCGAATGGGGTCAGAAAGACATGTAGTTTCCTTGGCAGAGGAAAAGGATTTGGACAGGTCGGCCACAGAGATAGATAAGAATGTGGACCAGACATGTTAAAGGAGGCTGAGGAGGGAAAAGGGGGGAGAGTCAGGGTAAGTGGAGGAGGACAGAACTTTCGCTGCAGGGAAAGGAGGTATGGAGAGACAGATCCTTCTCTTCCCAGTCCTTCTCAGCTGGCTTCTTTCTTTGCAGAGAAGAGGCAGGGTCAGCAGTACTTCCTAATACCAAAAAGAACAAGGATCCTGCCCCATCCTTGACCTGTGGAACCTCAACAGATTCCTGGTGAGGGAAAAGTTCAAAATGCTCTCTTGGAACATTGCTGACATATCTCCAGCAGGGAGACTGGCTATGCTGCTTGTACTTAAAGGATATGTACACACATCCTCTTAAACCCCCTATACAAGCAGTACCACAGTTTTGTGGTCAGAGGAGAACATTATCTGTATAGAATATTACCCTTTGGCTGGCCTCTGCCCCAAGGGTATTCACCAAGTGCCTGGCAGTGGACATAGCCCATCTCAGACTCCAGGGAGTATTTGTCTTCCCCTATCTGGATGACTGGCTTGTAAAGGGCAGTAGGACCATCAAGGCCCATCAACCTTGGCACGCACCATCCTCCTGCTGCAGTGCCTCTGCTTTGTCAAACCCACCTGGTCCCACCTCAAGTCAGCCCAGGATCTGGAGTGCCTAAGGGCTCAGCTGGATCCCCATCCAAGCTAGGGCCTTTTTTCCTTTGGAACAGGGCCCTATGCCTCCAAGTGCTTGCTGTAAGCACATCACCGTCGCTTGGCATCAGCCCACCTCATCCTCCACCTTCTGGGGCATATGGTATCCAGGGTGCATGTCCCTCTAGGCGCCTGCAGATGTGGATGGCCCAATGGGCCCTCTGCTGATAGTGGTCCTAGGCCACAGGCTGCTTGTGGGGCAGGGTGCTCATTACTCATCCACTGGCTCTTTGACTGGTGGCAAAACCTCCAGTGTCTGCTGGCCAGCTAGATTGTAAGCTCTATGAGTGGGGATGGTCTTACATGTCTGTGCAGTGCTGCATATGACTTGTAATGCTATACAAATGCTCAGTAGTAGTAGTAGTAGGAATGCCTGTATAGCCCCCCTGCACACCAAAGGATTCTCACTATGGATGTCTCCAAGCTGGGGTGGAGAGCACATTGCAACAGCTGCTGCACTTGGGATAGTGGTCAGCAATGGAGAGTCTCCAGCAGCTCTGAGCTGTGGCTTTAGCCCTCCAGGATTTTCACTACCACCTGTAGCACCAGGCAGTGCTGGTTCAGACCAGCAACCAGGTGGTGGTGATCTATATAAACAAGCAGGGGGGCACGGGATCGGCTCTGCTCTACCATGAAGCAGTGGGCCTCTCCATGTATGCCAGCAGCAACAGGATTCTCCTGCAGGCAGTTTACCTCCCAGGCCAGCACAACATCCTGGTATCAGTTCAGCTGGATCCTCTAGCTGCATGAGTGGAGACTGGACCCTAGGGTGACCTGTCAGCTGTGCAGTGCTGGGGGCTCCTGAGGATTGACCTCTTTGCCAATCTGGCAAATTCACAACTGCCCCACTTCTGTTCCTGGCAGCTGCACCTCTGCTGGGTGGTGGAATATGCATTTCTGATCTCTTGGGCAGAGTGCCTCCTTTTATGCCTTCCCGCCCACACCACTGATCGCTAAAACTCTGTTCAAGGTTGTAGGGATGATTATTGGCACACAAAGATAAGTTAGGCTCTGTTATGGCTAGGGGAAATTAGCTACTACTACCCAGCCTGGTGTTCTAGGAGTGTGCTGGTAATGAGCCATGGAAGAAGTCTCGTCTGTGTATATATATTATGTTTATGTATCCTTAGCTATATGTCTGTATATTTTTCTACCTCACTGTCCATAATAATTAGAAACATGAGGTAGCACACTGTTGTGGCACAAAATTACAGTTAGACAAAGTGATAAATCACTGCTTAGTAACCAGAAGTCACTGATTCAGTCTGCACTGAGAAGAGTTATGGAATAAGTTTCTAGCTAACCATTGCCCATCTGGAGGAGGAGAAATAAGACTGTACCTTAGTTCCTGCTGGCATTCTGGTCCGATAAGTCTCTTGAGCAGCACAGGTCCAAAAAGGCAGCTAGGCTAGATAACGCAGGCTCCAGGCCTTTTGGAGGCGAGACATGGGAGAACACAGAACCGAAGGTATCTGTGAAAGTCTTATCTCAGTCCTTAGGAGAATGGCCTTGCACACAGATAAGGTAGCAGACACCAGGTAAAGAGCAAAAAGGTGCAAAAGCTCTTCTGTGCAGACTCTATTATTCTTTGTTATGAGTCTCTGTCATAGGTCTGGTGATTGGTTGGCACAAGACAGCCACTTAATCCTCCATTGCCCATGGTCCCTGTAAAATAGTTATCTCCAAGTTATAATGTCCTGTTCAATGTAAACTGCCTTGATATCATGAAAGGTGGTATATAAGAAATGTTAAATAACAGTATGCTGTTCCAGACATCCCAAGGCCAGTAGCATCGTTAGTGGATGATGAAGATCAGAGAAGCAGATGTTCTCGTATGTAGACAACTAATTGGACAGAAACAATAGTCTTCTGTATGGTCTGAGACTGTAAATACAGCAACAGTCCTTTGTAGCAGGAAATCATCTTGTTTGGTCAGTGCTGGTTTAGGCTTCAGCATCTGAGTAGGCTGGAGATCTGCAGCTGCAGAATTGCAGGGGTACCAGCCCTATATCTTCCTGCCCTTGTAAGATGGAATATTCTACTAGGGAGTATATTCCAGGGTACAAACCTAACTAGTGTTACTACTGTGCAGGTGAAAACCAAATGACAAATGGTTGACTAAAGCATAATTGGGTAATACTTCAAGTACATGAGATGCATTAAAGCAGTACTGCATGAGGAATAATACTGTGAATACACACAAGCAATAAAAGAAGTTAAAATAAAATGACAGATGCAATCAAGTTAATGCAATCAATATAATGCATGTTAACTTCAAACTCAGGAGTATATAGTGTACATAAACCTAAGAGGTATATAGGTAATGCAATGTGTTAGTGTAACTCCAAACTGAACACTCAAATGTAATGATAAGTAAAATGTGATGATGTGTTAGTAAAATAAACACAGGCTATCTATGATAAATGAGACAACTCAATTAAGAGTAATGGATAACTGAAAAGAAAATGGCACTATTCAAAAGTGTGACATTCCAGCAAATCCTGTAGATGCAGGGTAGGTAGTAGAGTTGCAGAATGTGTAAGATGATGAAGAGTAAGGATCTGTCTCTGTTTGATACAAAGAGACAAGGAACTGGAGCACCAAAAGAAGGACAATAACAGGCACAATGGCATGAGACATGAAATCAATTTGTAAAATGTCCACATCACGTGAATCAAAGTTGTAATCGGCAGTTGCAAGGCTTTCTTGGTCAATAGTTCAACTGTGTGAGAGTCCTTATTGTCCAGTAGCTAGTTTGAGGCTTCAGTGAAGTTAAACTCATGACCGTGAAACACATCTGGATCTCTGTAGAAACAGGATATGAATCTAGATAAAACAGGGAAACTCCAGCAACATTAACAATGGAGTTCTTGGGAACATCAATCAAGCACACATTGCAGGGTAGAGGAGCTCTATTACTGATGTCATGTTTATTCATGGTGACCATGAGTTCACTCAGAGGGGTACTAACCAGCCAAACATTATTTACAACAGCAACTTTAGTTTCTGAAAACTTAGTGTACTTGGACATGATAACTTTGCATTGTTGTTTCACGTTTTCAGTAGACAACCCACAAAGAGCTGCAGAAGTGTCCTTTAGGAAAGGTTTACCTGGGCACAACCAATGAATGTCTTTAATTTAGGCAGGTGCCAATGTTCTAGATACAGGATATTGTTATGGATCATCATAGTGGTAAGTGAGGTACTCGGGAATGTCGACATTCAAATAAACGTCCTCTGACTAGGTACCAACATTAATCACTTGCATTAACTGGTACACATTGCCATGTACAATGAAAGGCAAGTTCAGCAAAAAAGGCAAACTCCATATTCTGTACACTACATACAAAGGGATAGCAGTTCCCATGTGGAAAGCAATCTGGATCTGGAGTGGCTCAATGTTATTTCTGGTAATTTTAGCAAAGGCTTCTGTAATAAGGTCTGTAGGTACCAGATATGAAGGAATCTGTCCTTGTATTAAGTTACTAAGGCTATTGTCTAGTTCTCTAAACAAATCATAAGTAAGATAATGTATTGGTTGCATGAAAGTACGCTCATCATTTAAGAGATCTTTAAGCTTAGTCCATTCTGCTGTAGTTAGAGCAGAGCTACTCAATTCCAGTCCTGGGGGTCTGCAACCCTGCAGGTTTTGGGGATAGCCCTAATGAGTATGCATGAGATATATATGCATTAGAGATATCCTGCCAACCTGACTGGTTTGTGGCCCTCCAGGGCTGGATTTGGAGACCCCTGCCTTACACCTCTGTTATTTAAGATTGTGAGTGGGCAAGGTGCAGATGTCCAAGACATCAATAAGGTTAGATAGAATTTGTTACATTCCTCAGCGCTTCTCGCCACCACCAAAATATTTTCTATTAGACAACTTTTTGGTGGTGGTGAGAATCGAGGAGGAATGTGACACATTCTTTCTACCCTTTTGATGTCTAGGACATCTGTACCTTGCCCACTCATAATCTTAAATGACAGAGGTGTAAGGCAGGGGTCTCCAAATCCAGCCCTGGAGGGTCACAAACCAGTCAGGTTGGCAGGATATCTCTCATGCATATTCATTAGGGCTATCACAAAAACCTGCAGGGTTGTGGACCTCCAGGACTGGAATTGAGTAGCTCTGAGTTAGAGCAATATGCTTAGAATGAAGATTAACTATAGTGACATGTATGGTCTTACCATGGGTTTTTAGTTGATTTTGTTGTGAATGAATTTGGGTTCTGATATCTTTCATATCAGCTCTTAACTCTTGGATATTACCCTTGCGTTTATTACTAGATACAGCATTAGCAATAGACATGGAGAACACATAAGGAGTCCAGAGCGGTGAACAGTACACCAACATCAAGTCCTATAAACCTTTTCTGTCTAGTGTTTTCTGGTCGGATGGGTGACAATTTTGGATCCTGCTGACATCCAAAATCAGGAACAGGACCTTCAAAGTCTGGTTCTCCATCTGTAAAATAGAACACACAGGCTACACTGATCAACATTGAAATTGTTACTACAGATTAGGGCCTTTTAAAGTCAGTATCTTGGTTAGCTGAACATGAATATAACATTAAAAAATTTTTATTGGCTCTTGTTTTGAAGATATTGCATGCAGTTCATTTTTGATGTTTCACTGTGTAAATTTATCCAGTAGGACATCAACAACATACCAAATAAGCCTTGAATGATGTAATAGTCATCACATTGCATAATACCAGCATGCACACATCATCCAGAGTTGATTGCCAACCAATCACCAATATCACCACTGCCCAGTCGGATCCATGCCCAGCCTTCTGGATCAAGGAGCTTCGCCGTCACTTCAGCCCAGTACTATCCAAAATAATGAACCTCTCCTCAACTGGCTCTTTCCCTTCAGCCCTTAAACATACTTCTATCAGACCTCTGCTAAAGAACTGCAAGCTCAATCCCCAACAGGTGGAATGCTACAGACCTATATCCAGCATCCCACTACTCGCGAAGATCATAGAAAAGGAGGCTCAACGTCAATTGCAAGATCATATCGACTTCGCTGCACCGTTAGATCCTTGCCAACATGGTTTTAGGGAATTCCATGGAGTGGAGACCCTACTTACCACTCTATTCTGCAAGATAATCACCGGCATTGACGACATTTGTCAAGGATTTGCCCTCATCTTTCTAGACATGGCTGCAGCGTTTGATTCTGTAAACCACGAGCTTCTATTAAGACGACTGACTGACAAAGGCATAAATGGAAGAGCGCTTGAATGGTGCAGATCCTACCTGACCGAAAGATGGCAACATGTTCGTTCTGGAGGGAAAAATTCTGAACCATTCCACCAAAGCCAGGGAGTCCCACAGGGTTCTTCCCTTTCTGCGCTCTTGTTCAATATTTACATGCAACCAATTTGTAATATCATCTGGTCTTTCAATGTTGATTGCATGTTATACGCAGACGACGTCCTGCTTTACATTCCCTTCTCTACTGAGCATATGGACCTATCTCCACTGATGAACTGTTTCAATGCAATATCCGAATGGCTTCTCTCTCAAAACCTTAGAATACAACATAAGAAAACGGAAGTACTCTTCATTACGAGGAACCCCAACTTTACCCCACCACAATATCTTAAGGTAAAAGAAGCTGAGCTGCAATCAATCCTCAATACGTTACCTGGGAGTCACTTTAGATCAGCATTTGGATTTGAAGGCCCATATAGGAAACATAGTCAAATCAGTATACCACAAGATCCACACACTTAGGCATCTACGTTCCATGCTTGAACCAACTGATTTCCGGACAATTTTCCAGGCATTGATCATACCCCATTTTGACTATGCCAATGCCATCCTACAAGGTCTTCCCCAATCTACATTGAACCTGCTGCAGCTAGCCATGAATGCTGCAGCAAGAGTACTCCATGGAGCCTCCAGGAGTGACCACATAACGCCTCTGCTGATACAGTTGCATTGGCTACCCATCCAGGCCAGAATAGTTTTCAAGACCTTGATAACCACTTTTAAAGCTATTAACAATCTCTCACCTGCATCCTTAACCTCACTCATCCATATCACTTCCCCAAATAGAGCAAGAAGATCCATGGCTATTAACTCCCTAAAAGTCCCGAAGGCAGTAACTGTTTGCTCCAACTCGACAGCCAACAGAGCCTTTAGTCTCAGTGCCCCAAGATTCTGGAATGCATTACCTCCTGAGATCCGGGCTATTAAGAACCTACCACAGTTTAGGAAAGCCCTCAAATGCTACCTCTTCAACAAATACCTTATAGAGCCTAACGACAACCCCTAGAGCCCAAAGTCTCCTGGCGATACCTTTTCCATACAAAGTATGGTATCTCAACAACACACCAAGTATGATACTCAAACCCTTAGTGGTGGTTATATTTCTGCGAAACTACTGTTATTATGACTCCTTATAATACATTTTGTAAATAGTTTTCCCCTGTTATCCAAGTTTTTGTGCCCTGTTACCTGTAAAACTCATACGCTTTCAAATGTACTGAGCATTTTTGTTACATGTAAACCGCGCTGATGCTGAATAGTGCGGTATATAAGAGACTATAAATAAATAAAATTAATAAATTGCATCATTTTCTGATGCAATGCAATACTACGAACAAACGGCTGCTGAAGCCATCTGATGTCAGCAGTGTAGTATACACAGTCGGAAAGGAAAGTAATCTGGTATTCTGTTCCAATATTGAAAGCCTCATGAGGTGCCTTAAAAATCACTCATGACCCACAAGACTGGAGACTATTTATAGATTCTTCGAAACTGAGTCTGAAGGCTGTGCTTTTGAACAATGGAAAAACCGTCTTCCATCTATTCCAGTAGTGCACGCCGTCCACATGAAAGAGACATACGATAACTTAAAGCATCTACTGACTTCCATTGACTATAACAAGTACAGCTGGTACCTCTGTAGTGACTTGAAGGTAGTTGCCCTTTTAATGGGACTGCAGCAGGGATATATAAAATACATGTGTTTCTTATGTGAGTGGGATAGCCGAGCAAGGGATTGGCACTACTTGCGGAAGGAATGGAATTGCAGACAAAATGTAACAGTTGGAGAGAAGAATATCCAGCACCCAGCTCTGGTTGAGGCTCACAAAATCCTGCTACCACCCCTTCACATCAAACTAGGTTTGATGAAAAACTTTGTGAAAGCCATGGACTGCACTTTGCCAGCTTTCCGATACCTGCATGAAAAATTCCCTCGCCTCAGCGAAGCAAAGATTAAAGAGGGAGTTTTTGTGTGTCCTCAGATTTGAGAGCTCTTCAAAGATGACTGGTTCAACAACTGCTGCAGGGTGATGCGAAACAAGCATGGAATGCTTTTCGCCTAGTGTCAACAAATTTTCTCAGGAATGTTAGGGCAGAAAACTACAAGGAACTAGTAGAAGACATGCTGATGCAGTATCAGAAACTTGGCTGCAATATGTCCCTAAAGATCCATTTCCTTGATTCCCATCTCAATTTCTTTCCTGACAACTGTGGTATGGTTAGTAATGAACAGGGTGACCATTTTCACCAGGATATTGCAACGATGGAGCAAAGATACCAGGGAAAATGGTCCACTACAATGCTAGTTGACTACTGCTGGACACTCCTCAGAGAAGCTTCCGAACAAGAGACAGGTGAAAAAATCAAAGAAGTAGTCTGACTTGTTTTTTTTACAGTTATTAACCAAAGGCCTATTATATTTACTATTGACATGCATTTTGTGATGTAAACATTAATTCTTGTAGATTACAAAAAACTAGAGCCAACTTTGCAATTTCATTGTCATATTTATGTTCAGCATATAAAAATTGATAAGAAATGATTTTTTATTTCACTAACATGACTTTTGTAGAAATTTTGTTGACCAGTGCTATCCTGTCTCAAGGTTGGTATCACTCACTTCATCAAGAGGTTCTTCAGGAAGGAGCTTACTGGGATGACACAGTTGAAATTTGGATTTGATAAGCAACAGGGGAGGCTTTATCCACAATAGGAAATGGACCGTTCCAGCTAGGTAGAAATTTACAGTCTTTGACCTTATTCTTAACAAAATTGTAGTAGAATACCTTATCGCCAATCTGGTATTCTTTAGAGGTAGTCCTCAAATCATAGTAGGCTTTCCTACCCCTAGCAGCAGTGTCCAAATTCTTTTGGGTAAAGGCAAAGGCACTTTGCAAGTGTTGTTTTAAGTGGGCAACATATTCATGAGCAGTTGTAGCAGATGCAAGATTCATGTCATTGGTCCTGTAAAGAAGATGAAAGGGTAAAACCATGTCCCTACCTATCATCATCTCAAAAGGGGACACACCAGTAGCATGGTGACGAGTGGCTCTGATAGCCATCAGGACCAAGGGCAACTTAATGTCCCAGTCCTTTCCAGAGGAAGAGACACATTTCTTCAAGATACTGATAATAGTTCTGTTTGCTTGATGACCACAATCCTCTGGACAGGTGGAGAGAGCAATGTGGACTATGGCTTTCACTCCCAGTAACTTCCACAGATGCTTGATGACTTGTCCCGTGAAGTGGTAACCCTGGTCTGATTCCACTTGCTGGCATATAATTCCTTTTTGTTTTAGGGAATTAATGATTTCCTGGACAGATTCATAGGAATCCAATGGGATTTTATACTGTCTCACAAAGACAGGTTTACTGTTTGGATCTGTAGGGATATGGGTGACATGTAGGTTGGTGAGATCACAGTTATAGGTGTCAGTGGCAAAAAGGTCCTTATGTCGATACAGCAGTTCTTTTAATTGGGCCCTTTCTGACTCATCAGTGCAGGCTTCTGCTTTAGCAAGTTTTTCCACAACCATTTTGTCAAATCCCATAACAGGTTTGTTCGGGGGCATTTCAATCTTCTCAATCTCATCTTGGAGAGAGGAGATTTCAATGGCTTGGACAGCATGGGCTCCACCCCCCCTCCCCCCGGTGGGTGAGGAAACTAACAGCCTCATCAAGTTTACTTGACAAAATCAGATGGTCAGACTCCAGTTCCACTTGAGAGGTCACAGCACTAAGTGGCCAGACAAACTGTAGGGTGAGGAGGCCTCGGGGTGAGGATCTTACACACCCAGGAGGTCCCCCCCCCTTCACAGAGGTTCCAGGAAATGGGCTTCCCCAATAATCTGGAGACTCAATTCCACACTTGGGAATGATTCCCCCACTAGGAATCCCAGGGGTTCATCTTTCACGAAGTGAATGTGATCTGGGTTTGGATTGGTGACCAATAAATGCAGTGAGGGAGCTGTGGCCTCCATTCAGGGTATGGGACCCATGGCTAGGCCCAGCTCCTCAAAGCAGGAGTTAGGACTGAAGAAGACCAGATTATCTGAGATCACTTGTCCTTGGGTCACATGTATCTGCAGGTGAGAATCCTTACCCTCCCAGGTATTTGGATGTCTTCTGCACTGACTACTTCACAAACTTGAGGAATCGTCTGACCAGCCCGTAGTGATGGGCGGGCACCAGAGAACACCACCGGCTCTCCTTCCATTCTACTCCAGAGGATGTTTTTTCACTAAATCCACATAAGTTCCTAGTCTAATAAGGCAATCTGAGCCTATGTAGAGGGGCAACTCCAGTTCTCTAATGATGGAGAAGGGGTGCTGAAAACTGTTGACCCCAACTTGCAAGGGGAGATTGCAGTAGCCCACTAATGTCTTGAGGCCTTCCCCAGGCACTTGGAAAAAAGTCTTTGCTCCCGTCACCCAATCAAGGGTGGCCTGTTTGAGCTGACAGAAAAGAGTCTCACTGATGAGGGAGTGGTCACAGTGGGGTATTAAGTAGGCCTTTTCCTTCTGTGGCATGCCCACCTGCACATATATAAAGGGACCTCTTCCTCTGGCTTATGAGGGCTAGGACTGTTCTCGGCCCCACTGGGCTTCGCCTGGGGCTTAGGTGGCTCGCTAATGGCAGAAGCCTCTTTTGAGGGGCTGAATGCATGGCCGCCTTCAGCATATCTGCCAAATCGCTTATTTTCATTTCCAGCTCCTGGATCATCTTAAACCCTGGCTTCCTTTTCCAGTTCCGTCTCTGCTGAGTGAAATGCTGGTTCCCAAAGTGCTTCTTAGACCCAGATGACTGGTTATTCAAGGGTGGCCTGGGAGGATTTTTTGAAGCAGAAGGAGAAGAGTTACTTTCCAAAGAAAGGGTAGATCTTACAGTACTAATACTCTGTTTCAGTTCCTTGACTTGCTTGGAGCTTTTGCTTTGCTGCCATTGTTAGCCCTAGTGCTAGCAAAAGCTTCAAAAAGCCTCTCAGCGTGTTCTAACAAGTGTGATGGGTTTGTGGCGCTTGTCAGCCAGGTAAGCCTTAGTGGATGGAAGGAGTGACTGATACAACAGATCACAGAACTCCTGGTGGTGATCTAGTATTTCCCAGGTAAGATCATTCTGAAAGTTTGTAGGCAGTCTCTCTGGGTGATTCATCTTTCCCACAAGTCATACTATATGCTGCCTGTTTGGCAACGATAGCATCAGGATATGGCCCATAATGTTTCTTTAGTGCCTTTTCAAAGGTGACGAGATTACTCTTTTCACCTTTTACCATGGTCCGGATAAACTGCTGACAAGGTACATCAAAAGACCCTGGAAGACTTCTTTGACTGCAGCTAAATGTTCATTTATGGTTACATGACTGGTTTTCTCAAAGGGTGTGACCATATTACGCAGAGATTTAATAATCTGAAGCTGGCCCACAGGAGTAAGAACATCTCTATCTTTTTGCTCGTGCTGGACCTCGGAGCGGGGAGGATTTTGTTTGCCTTTAGCTCCCTCAGGTGGCCAATGTTTTATTTATTTATTTTATTTATTTAGCTGCATTTATATCCCGCTTTTCACCGGGTCAAAGCGGTTGGGGGATACATTTAACACGAGGGGATATGAGACACATACATTAATACAGGGAACATGGGCAATGGAGGGTTTTTTATCACTAGGGAGGCTCCCCCCCCCCCAACCTCTCCATCTACGGGGTGTCTCTCTGTCGCTCAGGTGCTGATGGGAGAGAACTGACTTTATCCTGGAAAAGCTGTCTTTCTACACTGGGCAGGTTTTCCACTGGCGAACAGCTGTCATCTACCACTCAGGAATATCCCAAGAATGGTGACAAGCCTGGAGAGACCAAATGGTGTCTGTCCTTTGGCTCATCACTCTGCAAGTTAAACTCGTAGGCCAACTAAAAACAATCATTTCTCAAGCTGTGAATTTCTTGATTTACTCTCTATCTCCTGTTCACATTTATGCAGTGCAGTGGCTAGCTCCGTTTGGAGTCTAGTGGTTTTCTGTCTCGCCACATTCAGGGCAGTCTTTGTTGCATTTAACTGGGCAATTAGAGCATTCTCTCTCTGCTGATAGAAAGCCATGTCATTCTGAAATTTTATGTTTTCCTCTGTCAATTCAGTTCTACAAACTGTGAGGAATTTCATTTTTCTCTGATCCTCAGTGTTCTGCTTCCTGAGAGCGGAAACCTGATCCACCAAGTCCTGGTATTGCAGACCACAGGTTATGGGTACTTGGGGGGGGAGAAGCTGTTAGTGGTCCCTCCCCCCTGCCTGAATCTCGGTGACCTGGTGCTGTAAATCAGAGTTCTCAAGTTTTCCTGCTTTGGCTGTGACAGTCTGTAACTGGCTCTGGGCTGTCAGTAGATTTGCCTTAAGCAATTCAGATCTGTCTTGCATGTGAAATAATGCCTCCTGCAATTTATTCTTAAAGATATGCAGGACACATGCATGTTCAGCAATTACATCCACAGATTAGCATTGAGCAATTAACCGGTCTAAAACCTCGCTGAAAAATCCATCAGTGCTAACAAGCTCTTGCTTATCTGTTTTTAAGACACTTAAAATTGCAGACCACATTGAAAAGATTTCTATCTTGCGAACAGCATAGAGATGCAAGTTTCTGTAGTGCTAGAGCATTCTTATCGGTGACGATTGCTGTGTGAGCCATCATTAATCAATAGCTGAGACTCTGTTTGTAAGAACAAAACACAGGAATAGTTGCTGAAGAATTACTCTAGTTTTGTAAGATGTAACTCATTCAGAGATCCCATAATGTGGGTTCCAAACACGTTCCAACAGACAATAATTCTCTAACTACAAACCTCTGCATAAACAGCTGCTTTGACCATAATAAAGCAATTCAGAATTACTATACATATTCTGTGAGATGTAGCTCATTCAGACATGCTCATCCCTTGGGAAAGTGCTCGTGTCTGTAAAGATGTGATTCATTCAGGGATACTCATATCCTTGAAAGAGACTCCATGAAGTAAAGAGGTGGCTCATTCAGAAAGACTCATCCCGGACGAGCCCCCATGATGTAGGGATTATTTAGTAGCACACAAAGATAAGTTAGGCTCTCAGTTATGTCCAGGGGAAATTAGCTACTAATACCCAGCCTGAAGTTCTGTAAGTGTGCTGGTAATAATTCACGGAAGAAGTCTTGTCTATATATATTTATTTTTTATTTATTTAACAGTTGCTTATATACCGCTACCTTCCACAGATCAGGTGCGGTTTACAGTGAACAAGGAATGAACAGATTAACAGGTCTGTTTTACATGAAACATTAATTAACTAGGTACAATTTTGCTAAATACATGAAACATTAATTAACTAGGTACAATTTTGCTAATACATTAAACATGATTGGACTAAATATGGTAAATTTGTTAAATAACAATTTAACTATTTACATATTTTGAACTATTTACATATATATTTACAGGATTTACAAATAGTTATTTAATCGACTTTAATTGTAGTTAGATAGAGTAATTGGAGTTGGTGTACCCTGAGGTCGCTATTAACCATTTCCTGTTAGTGGTAAGGTATTTTCTAGTTTGCCGAAATGGGAGATGAATAAATATGTTTTTAATTTCTTGCGGAGTTCCTTTGCATCATTTAGTGCAATATATAATGTTTATTATGGACAGCGAGGTAGAAACATTTACAGACATATAGCTAAGGATATATAATTAGAAACATGAGGTAGCAAATTGTTGTGGCACAAAATTACAGTTAGACAAAGTGATAAATTCCTGATTAGTAACCAGAAGTCACTGATTTGCTCAGCACTGAGAAGAGTTATGGAATAAGTTTCTAGCTAACCAAGCATTTGTGTGAAGGTCGGGTCTGAGACTGTAAGCACAGCAAAAGTCCTTTGTAGAGGGAACCATCTTGTTTGGTCAGCTTTGGTTCAGGCTTCAGCATCGGAGTAGACCGGAGATCTGCAGCTGCAGAATTGCAGGGATACCAGACCTACAAGATCCAGTGCAACAGGTCCACAGTGATCCTGGTGGCCCCATGATGGGCTAGGTAGCCATGGTTTTCCCTGATGCTCCACCTGGCCACATCACCCACTGTACTGGGTTGCAATCCAGGCCTGCAGATGCAGGAGGGGGGCTCTCTCCTGCACCCCAACCTGGTGTCCCTGACACAGCCTGGCTGCTGAAAGGGTAGCTCTGACCTCTTTCAATTTCTCTATTGAAGTGGAGAGGTCCTCCTTGCTTCCTGCAAAACCTCCACCTGTCAGGTGTATGTCTTCACGTGGCAGAGGTTCTCTGATGCATGAATCGTCAGGTCAACCCCTTCTGCTCTGTCCAGCTAGTGCTGCAGTACCTACTTCACCTGTCCCGGGTAGGGCTGAAGTCTAACTCCTTAAGAGTGTACTTCAGCGCTCTTGCCAACTGCATTGCCTTCTCATATAAGCAAGCTGGTCTCTTACTGGAGCACTGTCTCATGGCGCACAGCGTTCGGGCCATGGTGGCCTCTTTACCTAACTTGCGCTCCATTCTCTTGTTGGAAATCTGCTGAGCTGCCACCTGGTCCTCAGTCCAGACTTTTGCAGCTCACTACTGCCTGGAGAGAGAGAGTCCCGTTGGAACAGCGCCTTCGGCTAGGCAGTACTCTGTTATTTGTTTGGGCTATAGTCAACTCCTGCCCTTGGTGTGTTCAGGCTAACAGAGCATTGGCTCCTTGCTGATCACCTGGGCCACTCAGACATCTGTTATCTCTTGAATCATTTCTGCTGCTCATGGTTCCCCTTTTCTCTGGTCATCTGTGAGCTTTTTACAGTTTTTTGATAGCCTGTAGCTAGGCATTCCCATATGTGAGGGCTGCTTCCTACTGTCCCCGGAGAACATCTATTACAGGTGTGTAACTATGCTGTCTCTGCTCAGCAGAGCTTACAATCTAATCAAGATGAAGAACATCAGAAACTGGACTAGAGTATGGTAAGATACATATTAGAAGTGTACAAGTGTGAGGCAGAGCCCATCCACACCTACTGCTCAGTTCTCCAATTCCTTCTCTCCATCAGCAATCCTGTGCTTGTCCTATTTCGTAAATTCAGATATTGTCCTCATCTCTACTGGGATATTTTTCTACCACCTTTTCCATACAATATTTCCTTTGATTGCTCTTAAGTAATACCCCCTTTCATTCTCAGCTTGTGACTTTATTCCAGAGCCTCTTTTCCGTTGAAAAAGGTCCATCTTTTGTATATTTATACCATGAAAGTATTTGAATGTATCATATCTCTTATCCTGCCTGTCCTGTAGGGTATCCATATTTAGATCCTAAAACCTATGGGGGACAGATGATGACCATCACAGCCTGTTAGAATCTGCCTAAACGTTGGCTACTCAAACTGCTTTATATGCTTTTGAAGGTGTATTCTCTAGAATTGCACACAGTGTTCCTAAATCAGGTCTCAACCAAAGACTTGTACAGAAGCAGTATTGCCTCCTTTTTCCTGCTGGTCATTCTTCTTATGTACTTGGGCATCTTCTGGCTTTTGCCATTGCCTTAGCAACCTGGTTAACCACTCTAAGATCATCAGATATGATCCCTCCCAAATCCCATTTTTCTTTGTGCACAGAAGGTCACCCTTTTGTGAGACTTAGAACCATGAGATCGTCCATCTGACCTCCCTCCACTGCAGGAGGAGGGGGTGGGGTCATGTATTGTGACGATGGTAAGAGGGAAGTTAAGTCACTTTGTTTAGAGGTTATTGTCATTGAAAATGAATAGAAGTTCAGTGAAAAAAATTCTACCAATTGCTATTCATCACTACATTTATATACAAGTCAACAGAATGCAATAAGAACAGCTCTATCAGGTGTGGTTTGAATATACTATACAACTAGGGTACAGGGTTTTTCTTTTTTGTCATGTAGTCTTAACTTTGTTCTGGATTTCAATTTGCTATCTAAAATCTAAATTTGGCTTCCTGATCCTTCCTATGACATTGCTATCCACATCTATCACACCCCCTTCCCAGTACTTTTTAAAATTCTAATTGAGGTGTGAAGTCTGTGGCTTTTGCACTGATCAGGCAAATTGTCAAGCAATCTCAAGGCTACCATTCAAATACATTCCTGATGATCAAAGCATTGTGTGTAATAGGTCAGGTTCCTTCTCTCTCCTGCACATGTCTGGTGATAGCGGTGGAAGAGGATATGGCATCATCTGGAGCAAGACTTGACTAACCCTGGCTGCCTGGTCACCAGCGTGATAGAAAATCAGACCTGGCACCTGAGAATCAGCACATTTGGATAGGAGGGCTGCAAAAGACCATGATCACAGCCGAGACAGTCTGCTCATGGGATCCTTGCAGGCAGTGCTGCAACCATGTCAAGAGTCTGCAAAAAAGAAAAAGTTGGAGAGGGTGAGATTTTGCTGCAGTGGTGGCCAGGGCTGACCCAACTAGTAGGCAAACTAGACAGTTGCCTGTGGGACAGCAAAGAGTAGGGCATTCAAAGCTAAATAATAGATTCTGACATTTGGGGGAGGGGGTTTAAGGTTTGCCTAGGGCACCTACACCTTGAATCAACTCGGGCTGGTCCTGCAGATGGCTGAAGAAATGTAAAGTGGCAGCAGATTTGATTTAATAAAGAAGTGGGGGAGGGGGAAATTGGCAGGCAGGGGATTGACTGCAAGGGGGGAAGGGAGATGGGTGGGGGAGAGACAGTAGGGGGAGGGGATAGAGGATAGTGCAAGCGGTTGAAGGGTGAGGAGAAGAATGCATGCAAAGTAAAGGGTACAATGTGTATGTGCAAAAAGTGCACCTCTCCCATCACAGCACTACTAGTACTAATCATTTGTGTATTGCTACATGGCATATGCAGTACTGTACAGAGACAGCCCCTGCTCATCAGAGCTTACAATCTAGTTAAAACAGACAACAAAACAAGTGGGGACTAGGCTATATTTAGGGCAATGGTAAGGGAATGCATAGAAGGTGAACTGGAGACTGAGTGGATCAGGATTTGAAAACAGTCTTAAAGAGGTGAGCTTTTAGCCTGGATTTGAACAGGGCCAGAGATGAAGCCTGATGTACTGATACGGGTAGTTAGTTCCTGGCTTCTCCTTTTTTCTGGAACAAACCATCTGAGTTAATACGTCAGGCTCTATCTCTGGCCATGTTCAAATCTGGGCTAAAAACACACCCACACAAACACAGGTGTAGCTTAAAGGGTCAGTGGGGGTGATAGAAGAGGGAGGAGGAGTGGATCACTGCCTTCTGTTGGCAGTATGCAGCGGCCCATTAAGAGCCTGACTAAGCTTTTTCCAATATGTCTATTTTCCCATTTTCTATTAAATCTGGCCCTAAAACTTAAAAAATAACTACAATATACCTTTTTGAGTGGCAGGGGTGTGCACTGTGACCTATAATTTTAGGTCAGCTCTTAGATTCCAAGAAAATTTGTCAAGACCTGAGCTAGAGGGCAGGTCCTAACCACAAGATTACTTCTTGCTCCTTACTAAGGTAATTCTGTCTTTCCAAGTGATCTTGCTATTTTAAGGCAGAAAGGTATTGCTAGACTGGAAGTGGGCTCGCTCTATGACCGTGAAGGTCTCTTCTGTATATGTCTGATGTACCAGTTCCTCCAAGTGTGTCATTCTAACCTTCAGCTATGAGACTCTCTCTGAGAGCCAGGAGACGTCGGATACTGCAGCTGAATTTATAATTGCATAATTGATGCTTGGACACACATACAATGTCTCCTTCTGGTAAATAATTGTACATGTGGCACTCGCTGCAAAAGACTGAATAGCTCTCATCTCGCTGCTGGACTGCTGCCTGCATCTCAATGGTATTTTGGTGTTAATTTAGTTTAAGTGGAAAGACCAATCAGTGGCATCTTGGCCCTCTTATAAAATACTTTCCAGTCCATGAAAAAGGAACATGTTTGTAACCCAATTAACAAACAAGGGAATTACCCATGACTGTTTTGGCAGTTAGCAAGATCTGTCTGTTGGCTCTCTATATTATCCAGGGTGCTATATGCTTTTCTCCTGATCAATATGCATTCTTTTTAATGAGTAAGGTGCACAATATTCAGCAGTTATTAGCTGTGGTTGTTGCAGCTCATCAATCAGCAAATGAGTGCGGAATCATCTGGAAACCCCCAAATCAGAGCCACACTCAAGGTGCTCTAGGCAACATTTAGTTTAGAGAAAACTATAAACTCTATGAAACCTACATCCTCAGCTGCCATGATTCCCTTCGTGCTGCTCAAGGAATTAATTATTCATTTTTCTGCTTCCTTATTTAGTCAGGGTACAAGTTCCTTCTATCTGGAAAGAATTTCTTTATCTATACACTGCTGAAGAAAGCAGATCTCAATTCACTTGCATCAGGAACCTATAGACCCATTTCAAACATTGCCAAGGCTGACTGAGATCCAGCAAAGTTTGAGTGTTTGTAACTCACTAATGTTTTTCATTAGTCCAGGTTTACAATAGAGCACAGTACCAAGACGGCTTTACTTGGTATGATGAATGAGATCTGTATGCATCTGGACTCTTGGAAGAATGTCCTACTTCAACTAGATTTGAGTGCTGCATTCAATTTAAAGGATTATTCCCCTCTGTTGGCAAGATTACAAGACATTGGATTGGCCAGCACTGCCTTCAGTCCTACTTTTCTAACTGCACTTTTGAGGTACAGATTGACAAGCATCTTTCAGAAGCATTACCTCTTTCATGTGGTGTCCTGCAGGGTTCTACTTTAGCCTATACTCTATATACTTTTCTAAATGCACTAGTTACCTTGATCCAGAGTTTAGGCAGGGGTGTGTAAGCATATGCAGACTGTAATAGTTAAGAGAGAACTGGGTCATGTCCTTTCAAATGAATATTGCAAATGCAATGCAATGTGTGCCTTCAAGTCAATGCTGGCTCCTGGCAACCTAGCAGCTCCTGGGTTTTCTTGGCAGTGTCACCAGAAGTCCTAAGTGCTAGTGGAAATCAAAAGCCTGGTTTCTTGGTTACCAAGCCAGTGCTCTAACCACTAGGCTACTCCTCCACTCCCAAATGAATATTAATAAAGGTTTAGTTGCCATCTCCAATTGGTTAACTTTTCATAGGCTAAAACTAGAAACAGAGAAATATGACAGCAGAAAAAGACCATATTTAATCTGCTCTTCCATATCAAATACTATAGTACCTTTTTTCCTTTAGAGATCTTCTGGGTTTGTCCCATGCTTTTTTTAATTCAGATACTGTCCTCATCTCTACCACTTCCACTGGGAGACTATTCCACTCTTTCCTTAAAGAAATATTTTCACATCTTACTCCTGAGATCCCCTTTCATCCTCATCCTATGTCCCCTCATTGCAGAGCTTGCTCTCCTCTTGTGCAATTATCCACAAAGGTATTTAAACATCTTTATCCTATCTCCTTTATCCCACATTTCCTCTATTAAGATCTTTAAGTCTGACCCCATATGCTTTATAAAAAAGAACATTAACCATTTTGGTAGCCATCTACTGCACCAACTCCATCCTGTTTATATACCTCTGAAGGTGTGGTCTCCAGAACTGCACACAATACTCCAAATGAGGTCGCAGCAGAGACTTATACAGAGGCATTCTTGTCTCTTTTTTCTGCTGGCCATTCCTCTCCCTGTGCAGCTAAGCATCCTTCTGGCTTTTGCTATCACCTTTTCGGCCTGTTTAGTCACTTTAAGATCATCAGAAACAATCATACCCAGATCCCACTCTTCTTTCATGGACAGAAGTACTTCACCCCCTACACTGTACTGCCCCCTTGGATTTTTGCAGCCCAAATTCTTAACCTGGCATTTTTTAAATTTCAGCTGCCAAATTCTTGACCATTCTGCAAGCTTAGCTAGATCCCTCCTCATGTTATCTACTCCTTCCTGGGTGTCTACTCTATTGCAGATCGACAGCACTGCCGCAATATCACTAACAAAAATGTAAAAAAAAGATCAAACCAAGGACAGATCCCTGCGGTACACCACTGGTAACATCCTTCTCCTCAGAGTGAGCTCCATTTACCTGTACACTTTGTCGCCTCCCACTCAACCAATTTCTAACCCAGTCAGTCACTTTAGGGTCCATCCCTAGAACATAAGATATGCCATACTGTTTCCTCAAGCCCAGTATCTTGTTTCTAACAGTGAGAAATCCAGGTCACAAGTCCCTAGCAGGTTCTCATAAAGAAACACAGGTTCCACAATGCTTGTCCCAGGGCAAGCAGTGGATTCCCGGGTCCTCTTTAAAAATGGTTTATGGTTCTTTCCTCCAGGAACTTGTCCAAACCTTTTTTTAAACCCAGCTACACTAACAGCTTTTACTACATCCTCCGGTAACACATTCCACAGTTTGATTACGTGATGAGCGAAAAACTATTTTCTCTTATTAGTCTTAAATAGGTTACATTGTAGCTTCAATGCATGCTCACTAGTCTCTCTACTTTTCAATGGTGTAAACAATTGACCTACATATACCTCTTCTGCTCCATTCATTAATTTATAGACCTCTATCATATCTCCCCTCTGCCAGCTCTTTTCCAAGTGAAAGAGCCCTAACCTTTTAAGCCTTTCCTCATAGGTGTATCCTTCCATCCCCTTTACCATTTTGGTGGCTCTTCTCTGAACCTTTTCTAATAACGCTATATCCTTTTTAAGATACGGCGACCAGAATTGTACATAGTATTCAAGGTGCGGTCATACCATGGAACAATACAGAGACATTATAATATCTTTTGTTTTATTCTCCATTCCTTTCCTTATGATTCCTAGCATTTTATTTGCTTTCTTGGCCACCACTGCACACTGGGTGTTATCCACGATGATGCCTAAATCTTTTTCCTGGGTGGCAGTTCCTAATGTGGACCCTTGCATCGTGTAGCCATATTTTGGGTTGTTCTTTCCTAGATGCATAGCTTTGCATTTGTCCACATTAAATTTCATTTGACATTTGAATTTCCAGTCTTCCAATTTATCAAGGTCCTCTTGCAATTTTTCACAATCCCTTTGCATTTTAAACAACTTTGAATAATTTTGTCTCATCTGCAAATCTGATCACCTTACTCATTATTCCCATTCCCAGATCGTTTATGAATGTTAAAAAGCAGTGGACCCAGCACAGATCCTTGGGGTATTCTACTATTTACCTTTCTCCATTGAGAAAATTGGCCATTTATCCCTACTATCTGCTTTCTAATCAGTTCCTGACCCACCATAGTACACTGCCTTCTATCCCACGACTTTTTAAAATTTTGCCAAGAGTCTCATGAGGGACCTTGTCAAAGGCTTTCTGAAAATCCAGATACACTATATCAACCGGCTCACCTTTTGTCTATCTTTTTATTCACACCTTCAAAAAAATATAATAGATTAGTAAGACAAGACCTTCCTTGGCTAAATCCATATTGGCTTTCTGCCATTAAATCATGACTTACTACATGTTCCGTAATTTTGTTCTTTATAATGATTTCTCCCATTTTGCCCAGTACTCTTGTCATTTTCACTTATCTGTAGTTTCCCGGATTGCCCCTTGAGCCCTTTTTTAAAAATTGGTATTACATTGGCCATTCACCAGTCTTCAGGTACTATAGATGATTTTAATAATAGTTGACAGATTACTAATAGTAGGTCTAAAATCTCATATTTCAGTTCTTTCAAAACCCTTGGATGTATACCGTCAGGTTCAGATGATTTACTACTCTTCAGTTTATCAAATAGTTGTAATACATTTTCCTGGTTTATCAATATTTCTTTCAGTTCTTCTGACACATCACTTTTAAATACTGTTTCAGGCATAGGTATCCTCCCTGCATCTTCCTCAGTAAAGACCGAAGCAAAGAATTCATTTAATCTCCACTAGGGCTTTGTCCCCTCTTAGTGCCCCTTTTATCCCTCTGTCATCTAATGATCCAACTGACTCTCACAGGGTTTTTGCTATGTATGTACCTGAAAATTTTTATTATGGATTTTTGCTTCCATGGCAAGCTTTTTTTCAAACTCCCTCTTTGATTGCCTTATCAATGCCTTGCATCTAACTTGCCAGTGCTTATGTTTTTTTCCAGTTTTTGTCATTTGGCTCCTTTTTTCAATTCCTGAAAGATGCTTTTTTGGCTATAACAGCCTCTGTGACTTCACCTTTAAACCATGCTGGCAGTTTTTGAGCCTTCCTTCCACTTTTCTTAAAGAATGGAATACATCTGGTCTGGGCTTCCAAGATAGTATTTTTAAACAATGCCCATGCTTGATGTAAATCTTTAACCTTTGCAGCTGCTCCTTTTAGTTTTTTCTCAACTATTTTCCTCATTATATTATAGTATCCCTTTTGAAAGTTAAAAGGTAGTCCTGTGGATTTCCTTGCTGTCCTTCGAAGCTCCATTTATTACATCAAATGCGATCATGCTATGATCACTATTGCCAAGTGGCCCCAACATCCTTATCTCTTGCACCAATCCTGTATTCCACTAAGGACTAGGTCCAAAACATCTTCCCCTTTTGTCAGTTCATGAACCAGCCGCTCCAAGAAACAGTCATTTATTTCATCTAGAAATTTTATTTCCCTAGTAGATCCTGCATTGACACTGACCCAGTTGATACTGGTGCTCAATTTATTTATAAGTTGCCTGTGCAGAATGGTATCAAGGGCTTTACTGAAATCTAAGTACATCACATGTAGGGCTCTCCCTCTGTCCAACTCTCTGGTGACCCAGTTAAATCAATCAGATTTGTCTGACAAGATGTGCATCTGGTAAAGCCATGCTGTCTCTAATCCTGCAATCCATTGGACTCCAGAAACCTCACTAGCCTCTGTTTTACCAGTGTTTCCATTAATTTACTTACCACAGAGGTCAGACTAATTGGCCAGTAGTTCTCAACCTCATCCTTACTTCAGCTTTTGTGTAAAGGGATCACATATGCCTTTCTCTACTTCTCTGGGACCACTCAACTCTAAAGCAGCATTGGAAAGGTCAGCAGGTGGAGCCGTTAGAATGTCCGCAAGTTCCTTCAATATTCTCGGATATATCCCATCGCTTTGTCTACTTTTAGTTTAGCTAGTTCCTCATCAACAAAGTCTTCTTAAAAATCATTCAAGATCCCCTTCACTTCTACTTCTATTTGTGAGCGTTTTCTGAGGTCCTGTTCCTGGCCCTTCATCTGTGAACACAGAACAAAAACATTTATTAAGCAATCCATTTATCCTCATCAGCTTCTACATATTCCTCCCCTTCACCCTTGAGTCTGACAATACCACTTTTGCACTTCTTCCTCTTGCTAATATATAATGTCCTCCCATTGACACCGCAGCAGGGATGTGCCAATCAACATCCGGCATATTGAAATCACCTATCAGTAGCACTTCCCTTTTCATGGCAATACTGCATATGTCTTCTATTAAATCTCCATCCACTTCTTCTCCCTGTAATATCACACCAATGCAGATTAATTTCCTGTTCCCTCTTTCTAGTTTAACCCACATATCCTCCTTATTCCCTTTTAAGTCCTCCAATTCTATAGTTTTTAATATTATTTTTTACATATAGTGCCACTCCTCCTCCCCATATTACTACCCATTTTATTGCATTGGCTATTTCTTCTTTTTGTATTTTTGCTTTCCCGATTACTTTCCAGCTTTAGGTTTTTCCAAATATTGATGCTTGTCTTCCTCCTCTCTATGATCTCTTGTATTTTATGAAGGCCATCCTCTTTTTCTTCACCTTTTCAGCTACTTCTTTCGAGAACCATAGTGGCCTCCTTTTTCCTTTTACATTTATTTACCTAACAAAAAGGTTTGTTGCCCTTAAAATGTCCCCTTTCAATTTTGCCCAGTGCTTTTCTACATCCACCAGCTTTTCCATCCCCCTAATTACTCTTTGATGTATTGGCCCATCTTAGCAAAGTTAGTTTTCCTAATGTCTCTTGCTTTTGAATGGATTTTATCAACCCTAGTCCTAATACTGAACCACACCATCTGATGATCAGTGGATGTGAGATGATCTCCCACTATGACATCAGAAACACCACTGGTAAGCACCAAGTCCAGGATGGCCTCTTCATTATCGGTTCTGTTACCAGTTGCCGAAATAGTTCTCCCTGCAGAGAATCTATGATTTTCCTTTCTCCTAGACGATACCGCAGCAGGGATGTGCCAATCAACATCCAACATATTGAAATTACCTATCAGTAGCACTTCTCCTTCATGGCAATTCAGCTTATGTCTTCTATTAAATCTCTGTCCACTTCTTACTGTAAAGGAGATCTGTATAACACACCTATGCAAATGCTCCCTCTTTCTAGTTTAACCCACAGAGCCTCATCGCTCCCTTTTAAGCCCTGTAATTCTATAGCTTTAATATTATTTTTTTACATATATTGCCATTCCTCTTCATCTTCTTCCTACCGTGTTCTTCCTGAATAAAGTATAGTCTGGTATAATTACATCCCAGTCATGGTTACCCGTGAACCATGTCTTCATAACTGACATTAAATCCAAGTTAGCCTCTTTCATTAAAGCCTCAACATCTAGGATTTTATTTCCCATATTACAGGCATTTATGCACACCGCTTTCCAGATGTTGCCCTTTTTACCCATTTCTACAGAGGTATTTAATGTTTTACTTACCTAGGGCCTTTCTTCACCCATCCCCAATGAATCTAGTTTAAAGCTCTCTTGAGTAGGTTAGCCAATCTGCTGCGGAAGACACTTTGACCTCCTTCTGGATAGGTGGATGCCATCTCTGCTCTGCAGCCCTTGGAAAATCATCCCATGGTCCAGACAACCAAAACACTCTCTGACACCATCCACGCATTCATCTCCAGGATGTGAGATTCTCTGCCTCAGCCTTTACCCTCATCAGGGAGGATTGAAGAGAACATCACCTGCACAACTATCTGCTTCACCCTCTGTCCCAGAACCATGAAGTCAATTTTGATATGCTCGGAGAGATATCTAGCAGTATCATTTGTGCCAACATGGTTAAGCAATATTGGATAATATTCAATAGTCTTGATGAGTCTCTGTAAACTCTCCATAATATCTCAGGTTTTGGCAAGTGGCAGACAGCACACCTTTCTGGACATCAAGTCTGGTCGGCAGATGGATGCCTCAGTATCCCTCAGAAGAGAGTCACTAACCACCACTACCCTTTGTTTCCTCGTGGTCACTGATTCCGTAACTTTGGGATGCTTGAGCTTTGGCTCTTCCCTTTCCTGGGATGCTTTCGCCTCCTCTACTTCCAGGGCTGCATACTGGTTCTTCAATTCAAGCACTGGAGGAGTTGGATTGTAGATTCTGCAGGCTCTGGTGACTTATGTCCAACTCTCTTCATTCTGTAGCATCCTATCTTCACCTCTATTGGAGAGCTTGAATGCTTTAAGAAGCATCTCAATGTATTTCTCGCTGTCTCAACTACTTCACAGCCTCACCATCTCTTCTCTGAATTCCTTGTTTCATGAGGGCTTCAGCCTGCAGGCCATCTTGCACAAGGAACCGGTCCCTCGACTGGCATCGGGCTGTCTGTCTGGACGGAGACAGAAGTTGTTCTATGTCTCTGTGTGTAGCCCTGCTTCCATGCTAAACAGGTATTACCTTATACTAGTAAATTTTGATATTATGTATTTCAAGTATATAGATTAATGTGTTTGCTTTGTAAAATTACCTAATCAAAGCTCTTTGAAGAATGGTAAATTGTTTACTTTTAGTAGATATCCAAATGTGGAACTATTTGCTTCTTAGATTTTCCCTGCAAAAATGCAATGTGTGCCTTTGAGTCAGTCCTGACTCCTGGCGACCCAGAAGCTCCTGGGTTTTCTTGGCAGTGTCACCAGAAGTAGATTGCCAGGCCTTTCTTCCGAGGCAATGGAGGGTTAAGTGGCTTGCCCAAGGCCACAAGGAGTGCTAGCGGGAATCGAACTCTGGTTGTTTGGTTACCAAGCCAGTGCTCTAACCACTAGGCTACTCCTCCAGATTTTCCCTACCAACCAATAAAAATCTGTTGTCTAAGCCAACAAGCTAATTGAGTAGTTGTCCTATATAGCAAGAATTCTCATATGGGGTGGATGGGTGGGAAGGGGAGGATCTAACACCTGAGGAAGTCAGTGACTTTAAAGAGCATGTCTACCCCTTTGAACTTGAAGGCTAGAGGAAAGGAAAACACTCTAGCTGCAGAAAAAAGCTTTGCCCAAGAACACAAAAAATTTGCCGTTTTCAATATAGCAGAAAAAAAATTTAGCTATTAAAAATGACAAAAAAAGCCCCCTTTAAGAGCTCTCAAGGAGAGAGTTTGTATTCAAGAGCCCCACAGTATTACCTTGCTTGCAATGCAGACAGTCTTGGAATGGCAAAACCTGCAAGGCAATGTAGACCTTTATACATCACTCAGCCGCATAGCTCTTAAGCAAGCTATCACTATCATCCATACTGGTGTAGTCTACAGTCCTCCAACTCAAACCAAAGAAATGGATAGAGACTTCATCATTGATAATGCAAAGATAGCCATGAAAGGGGAAGTGATCATACTGGGTGACTTTAATCTACTCAGTGTGGATTGGAGTATTCCTTCTGCAAATCTGGAAAGAAGTAAAAAGATTGTGGATGCCTTCCAAGAAGCATTGCTCAAATGGTTATGGAACCGATCAAGGAATGTTTGATGCTAGATTTAGTACTCGCCAACAGAGATAGCATGTCGAATATCTGGGAGGGTGTCCATGTAAGCAGCAGCAATCATCACACAGTATAGTTTGAGATAAAAGCCAAGGCAGAGTCCAATTACAGTAAACTCAAAGTTCTAAACTTCAAAAATGCTGACTTCAGTTAAATTGGCAAAGTGCCTGAAAGAGAAGTTGGCAGGGTGGGAAGCAATAAGGGAAGTGGAATTGCAGTGGGCTAAATTAAAAGAGGCAATAAAAGGAGCAACAAATATATATGTAAGGAAAGGAAATAAAAACAAAAGGATAAGGTTCTTCAAATCAGTTGCTGCACAAATAAAGGCGAAAAACATAGCTTTCACAAAATTCAGAAGATCTCAAACAGAGGAACACAGAAAAGAATACAGGATAAAGCTAAGCGAGACAAAGAGAGAAATAAGGATTGCAAAAGCAAAGGTGGAAGAAATGATGGCTAAAGATGTGAAGCATGGAAATAAAACCTTTTTCAGGCATATTCGGAAGAAGAGAAAGATCAGAGGTGAAATTGCATGACTCAAAAGTGCTGAGGACGGATTCATGGAAAGTGACATTGAAAAAGTGAAAATGCTAAACAAATACTCCTGTTCTGTATTCACTAAAGAAAATCCTGGAGAAGGACCTGATTGACAAATATACAAATGGGAATGGAGTAGATACCACACTATTCACAGAAGATGATGTGTTTGAACAGCTTGCAAAACTGAAAGTGAACAAGACCAAGGGAGCGGATGGGGACCCCTTCTGCAATACAGCAGAAAAAAAATTTGACTATTAAAAATGATAAAAAAGCCCCCTTTAAGAGCTCTCGGGCTGAGAGTTTGTATTCAAGAGCTCCATGGTATTACCTTTCTTGCAATGCAGACCGTCTGTTCCAGTGTTACAGCCATGCCTCTTCGGTAACTGTATATCAATTAAAGACACCATTTGGTCCTTGTGGATTTTAATGGATTGTGATCTAATCAATCATTCTGCGCATATCAGCCACAATAATTAAAAAAAAAATATTTTCTGCTCTTAGGAAAATTTGCTCATTGAGATCCTACTTAGATTCAAGAGCCATGAAGACATTGTTGCTTTCACTTCTCAAAAGCAGATTAGATATTTGTAACCCTCTTCTGGCAGAGATTCTGTGGGTACATTTAAGAAGAATCAAATTTAATGCAGAATATAGCCTTGAAGTTGATTATGGCATGAAACTATTTGATCACATGACATCTTAAGAAGCAACATTGGTTACCAGTCATTAACAGAATCAAATTCAACATTATTCTCTTGACACATTGGGTGTTGCATTTGTACTCTGGTATCCTACCATATTTGAATTACCTACTGAATCTATATACTCCAGCGCATATGCCAAGATCCTCGCAGGCAAACCTGTTTCTGATAGGGTTTTACTTGTTGAGTCCTTATGCAATGTTTGTTCTCTGGGAACAATCAGGATGCCGTCCTCACATATGGGTGACATCGGCACTTACGGAGCCCTCGTGGTAATCTCTCCCCAGCTTTCAAAGAAAGTCTTTGAGAGATGTACCGCACATATGCAGTCCTCTTCCCACCTAAGGGTGCCATCTTGCCTCAGTCTCCTTTTTTCCGTTGAGCTCATCAGACGTATGTCTGTTTCCCCTGGAAAAGTAGATTTTTTTTTCTATCATTGTCTTGCTTTTCTCTGGTTGTGTACCGGTTCCCCCCACTTCCCAATTCTGCTTGCCTCTGGTGTCATGTTTTTCTTCAGGTTCCTTTTTCTTTTCCCCTTCGGGAGGAGGAGTCTTTGGTGCATGGGTTTTCGTGCCCTTTCTGGCCAGGCCTAGAGAGTATGACCTCGCAGGGACTGTCTTCCCTGGCATGGCCTTGGTCAGAGGCTTCAAACCATGTGACCACTGTGCGCACATGTAGTGCATGGACCTGCATAATTGTTGCCTCTGGTGCGGAGCTATCAGGCATCGAGGCCTGGATGGTGGCCTTAGAATGCAGTTTATCTGCTTTCATGGCCCAATAGCGGGCTCTGATGCACAGTTCCTCTGGGTCATCAATCCCGACCACCGTCCCCTCCACAGAGAGAGCCTCCCTAGAGGTGGAGCCAATCCTTGAGTGCCACTGGCCTCGAGACTCTCCTCTGGCCTGGTCCCGGTTGGGACCGAGGACTTCCTCACAATGCATACCTGACTCGGGGTACAGGGGCATTGGGACCCTCAGGCTATCGGGGCTGGGGGTTACAGCTCAAAATCCAGGGAACCTTTGAAGTCTCCTTGAACTCCGAGTAAGACTGTGAGACCAAGGATGACGAGTCCTTGGACACCCAGGTCCACAGGGATGTGCCCTCAGACCCATTCCACCCCCCCCCCCCCAGAGATCCAGCACCAGTTCCCACCGGAGGATCTGGCCTTCCTGGACTTCGTGAGGGACATGGCAAAGGCCCTCGCCTTCACCACAGAGTCCGAGGAAGAGCCTCAGGTGGAGGACCTAGAGATCCTCCAGTATGAGGCCCCCCCAAAAGAGGCTCTCACGGTGCCTGTTCCTCCTATCATCGAGTGATTGCTCTTCTGAATGTGGGAGACCCCAGCCTTGATTCCCAGCATGAGCAGGCCCAGGTCCACCGGAGCCCTTACTTCCAGAAAGCTCAACTGCCCCACAACTCCATGGCGGTGGAGTTGGCCATGCAGAGGCTTAAGAGCTAGAAAACACACTCCTCGGTGCTCCCGGGTAGGGCGGTCTGAGCCATTGAAACCCTAGGCAGGAAATGCTTCTAGGGCTCGATGCTCATCAGCCGATCTAGGCCTACCAGCTGTACATGGGCATGTACTTGTGAGACACGGTCAGAGAGTGCTCCAAGTTTATGACTCGGGTGGCCTATGATGGCCTACAGTAAGTGACTAGAGTAGCAGTGGGAGGTATTAGTGCCCGCCGCCATACCTAGCTACATTCTTCTGACCTGGAGCAATGGGTACAGGTCAGGTTGGTCGATGTCCCTTGCCAGGGAGAGAACCTCTTCAGCAAACCATGGTTGGAGTCTGGAGCTGGAGTCAGAGTTCATGACCAGGACCAGGACCTCCAAGAAGATTGCTGATTCTTCCCAAAGGAAGGCTTTGGGTAAAAAGCCCTCCTACCTGAAAAAGAGGAAAGGCTTATGGAAGCACCCAGCCTTCCCAGCTCCCCAACAGGGCCAGCAGGCCAAGGGACAAGGGCATGGCTCTTATAAGCCTAAGGCCCCCAAGCCCCAGCCTGCACCTCAGGTGCAACCTAGGGGTGGGTGTGGGGGAATTTGGCGCCTGAAGCATAGTCTCTCTTTCCCCGGGAGGACCTGCCCCGCAGCACAGAAGGGGCCATCTGATATTTTTTGCCGACTGCTGGCCTGCCATCACCCCAGATGGGTGGGCTTTGCAGGTGGTGAAGGAGGGGTACCTCCTCCACCTTGAACAGATGCCCCTGCCATTCTTCCAGGAGAGTTGCATCCCCTTCAGCGGGACTTGCTTCAGCAGGAACTTACAAACCTAATGGCAGACAGGGCGGTCGAACCCATCCCCTTCAAACTCTACTCCAATTACTTTCTGGTACCCAAAAGGCCTGGGGGAATTTCAACCTAGCTAGACTTCCAATTTCAACAATATTTTCTATTGCCCTACTTCATGAACAATGATATCTGTGAACTGAACCCTTTCAACATACCCCTACATTTAAAAACAGCTGATATGATAATAACAGACAATATAGAACAATACTTTTCATAAATATTGAAGACACTCCATTGGGTGGTGGTATTTATGAAAAGTATTGTTTGTTATATGCTGTCTGTTATTATCATATCGGCTGTTTTTAAATGTAGGGGTATGTTGAAAGGGTTCAGTTGACAGATATCATTTTTCATGAAGTAGGGCAATAGAAAATATTGTTGAAATTGGAAGTGATTTTTTTATATGTGGGGACTTCTGTATTTTTACTTGTGTTATCAAGTGAGATATTTTGACACATGTTCTATATATATGTAATATGTATTAATTTAGGTAGTATGAAATAATTTTTGTAGAAAGGAGTTTTGGATAATATTATGTTTATAACACACTGTTAAATTTTGATTATTTATATGATATATGTTATATGAATTTACATTTTGATATGTATTGATTATAGTTTTACTGTGAGTATATATTTTTGCATTGTGTTTTTTTATTTGTTTTACATCAACAAGCAGGGAGGGATGGGGTCGTTCCCCCTGTGCCAAGAGTTGGTGAGCCTCTACTTGTTCGCCAGCAGCAGTGGGATGCTCCTGCGGGCAGTCTACTTCCCGGGCAAGGATAACATCCTGGCAGACCGGCTCAGCCAAGTCTTCTAATCACACAAGTGGTGGCTGGACCCCAAGGTGGCCAGTTGACTGTTATCTTTGGGGGCTCCCACAGATGGACCTCTTCACCAGCCCAACCAATGCCCATCTGGCCCACTTTTGCTCCAGGCAACCGCACCCCTCATGGGCAGTGGCGGATGTGTTCCTCATACCATGGTCAGAGGGCCTCTTCTATACCTTCCCACCCACTCTGCTGATCGCCAAAACCCTGTTTAAAGTCCAGCTCGACAGGGCCATATTGATACTGATGACCCCTTGGTGAGCCTGGCAGCCATGGTTCCCGCTTCTCCTTTGCCTATCCCAGATGCACCTGATCCCGCTGGGGTGCGACACAAGTATGCTCTTGCAGGAAGACGGCTCCCTCCTGCACCCCAACTTGAGGTCCCTTTCTCTGACAGCTTGGCTGCTGAAAGAGTAGCCTTGGCCCACCTTGGTCTCTCCAATGAGGTGGAAACAGTTCTTTTGGTGTCAAGCAAACCTTCCACCACCAGGCTTATGCCTACAAGTGGCGAAGGTTCTCGGTCTGGTGCACAGAGAGATGGATTAATTCCTTCTCCTGCTCAGTCCAGCTGGAACTCCATTTCCTGCTCCACATGTCCCAGGTAGGGCTGAAGTCCAACTTCATCAGAGTTTACCTCTGTGTGCTTTCAATGCACCATCATCTTGTGAGGGCAAGCCCCTCTCTGCCCAGCCCCTCATAATTTGATTCTTGAGGGGCCTACTATTCCCTAAGCCACCCATCCGCTCCCCGGTGGCAGAGTCGTACTTCAATGTAGTTCTTTCAAAACTCACTGCACCACCATTCGAGTTTCTTGGCTCGTGCCACCTTATGTATCTTTCCTGGAAGGTGGTCTTCCTTGTGGTGCTCACCTCAGCTTGCAGGGTCAGTGAGCTCCAGGCCATGCTGACTCATCCACCTTACACAAGGTTCTACAGTAACAGGGTCATGCTCCAGATGTACCCCAAGATTCTCTCAAAGGTGGTGTCTTCATTCCACCTCAACCAGGAGGTGGTCCTTCCCACCTTCTTTCCATGGCCCTAATGCAGCAGGGCTGATGCCGCCCTACACACTCTGGACTCTAAGCATGTCCTGCCATTCTATCTAGAGCGTACTGAGGCCCACCGCCACTCCTCACATCTCTTTTTCTCCTACAACCCGAGTAGGCTTGGGACAGTGGTCTCTAAACGTATTGTCAACTTGGGTGGTAGACTGAATTACCTTCACTTACGAGTAGCCTGGTCTTTCACTGTAGCACCCGTTCACGGTGCACAGTGTACAGACCATGGCGGTATCTGTTGGGAACTTGCACGCCGTCCCAATGGCTGAGATCTGCCAGGCCTCCACCTGGTCCTTTTTTCATATCTTCGCAGCTCACTACTGCCTAGAGAGGGAGTCCCACTGGGACAGGGCCTTCGGCCAAGCAGAACTCAGTCATTTGTTTGGGGTGTAAGGCAACTCCTACCCTCTCACCCTTCAATGTGTTCAGGCTACCAGAGAACTGGTTCCTCGCTGGTTCCTTGTGGGCCTGTTTCTTGACTCAGTTGCTGCTTCTCACAGCTCACCTTTTCTGGTCACCCATGGCTTTTTACAGGTTTTTTTCAGTAGCCTTTAGCTGGGGAGTCCCATATGTGAGAACCGACTTCCTGCTTGTTCCCAGAGAAAGCGTAGTTACTCACCTGTAACAGGTGTTCTTCGGGGACAGCAGGAATCAGTCCTCACAACCCTCCCTCCTCCCCATGGAGTTGCTTTTTTTTTTTTTGCCATTTTGTACATGTTATCTGATTGGAGTAACATACATATAAATATATACATCAAAGAATGTGTCTAGGGAAGGCGGGGGGGGGGGATAAGTGCTACTACTTTATAAGAACACTTTCTCATTTCAGAAGAATAGTGTTTGTAAAAAGATTTGGCAAAAGAGTATTTCACTTAACACTTTAGATCTTGTAAGATAAATTAATTCTGTATGGATAGTGATAAACATGCACACTTATTTGAATCTGCAAGCTCTGTAAAACACTTTTCCAGAAACCCAGTAAACTCAGGTCCTACTCATCCACCAGAAAAGCAGCTGCTGCTCTTAGCATTCCCCCAGAAGCACACATATAAAATAAATCTAACCATATAAAAGCCTTTTCTGTGCAACATGGTGAATGGATCTGCCTCGACCTCCGTGGATATCCTCCAAGCACTGCAGACCCTTGTAACTGAACCACCATAATATAAACACTGCCTACAATCATACACATGCTCCACAGCTAGTACAACAGGGTTCAGCTTGTTGTCATTAAAATCTTGAGCTCTATGTCCAATAATAGAATTTGCCCTTCTCATTGGTAGTTCATTCACCAACCTTTTTGTGTTGATGGCTTGACAAGTTCTTCTCTCAAAGCACCCTCTATTGCTCATAAGCCAACTAAGAAGCATTCTTCAGTAATTTTAATAGAATACTAGCTCATATTAATAGCTACAGATGGTGCCCATGAATTTTATTAATGTTCAGTCTTTTTCAGAATATGTTGTTTTTGATGGTACTGAAGAATGTATATCTCCAATATACGAGTATATTCATCCTTGATTGGGACTACCATACTATAAGGGGACAATTTTTAAACTGTCTATGGTAGGGGTGTACTATGCATGACCAAAATGAATTTGCTCGTGTTAATTTAAAAAGAATTAATCGTGAATTTCATGCATTCTTTTTCTTGTTCGTTTCAGCTATTTGGGTTTGTTTGGGGTTTTTTTTAGGTACAGTATGTGCTCTAGAACTCAAAGTGCACAATTGTATGTATGTTAATTCATAGGTATATGCACGTTCAAGCAAGCTGCACACTTCAAATTTGCAGGTGCCCAAGTGCATGCTCCTGATTGCACATTCCTAGTCCAGAGGTATTTCAAAGTGAAGGTATGTATATACTTTACTGTGAAATATGCTGTGAGTATCAAAGTATCTGCAGCTATTTGGCACCTGTCTTAGATGTGGGTCCATTTTTCAATGGAGAACAAAAAGGCATGGAGTTGAAAATGCAATCTATGGGTATTACTTTTCTCTCCAGACTTAGATGGTACTAGGCATGCCTCTTCTAAATGCAGCTATTGTGCGGACTCAGCTGCAGTGAGGGAGGGCAGATTTTGGATGATCGGTTTACACATACCACTATTTACCCTTGAAAATTGTTCTCTCCATGCAACATCTATCACGTGATTTTTTAAAAATTAACTGTTTGCCATCATATTAATGCATTGTAGCTTTTTATGTTGATATGCAGTGGTAGTCTTTCCATGTTGAAGCCAAAGTTTAAAAAAAAAAAAAAACTTTCATACTGTAATGGTGTATGACATCGTTTTTATTTTTTTAAGTTTTCACATTTGCGTTCTCTCTCCTCTTCAACCATTAGTCTTTGAGTTCTTCAATATCTGTTCCAGCTGGAGGAAGTTGAAGCATTTTTATATATATTCCATAATGTCTAGAACCGATGTAACATCCAAAGACTGCCTGAAGGATTAAAGCAAAAATCATCTTTCTAAATATTGGCTGAGAGACTGTGATCCAAAATTGCAGAATGTTTCCTTTTGATGGAAGAGGATTTGTGCTGTATCTAGAAACAAACAAGGAAATATAAGGCATGGTTGTTATAATGCTTGTTAACCTGTACTGAAACTGTAATAGTGCTGGACAGAGTCATGCTGGCTTTCAGTTTGTACTTTTAAAATCTATTTTTGCTATGTGAAGGCCTTGGTTTGATTCTTGGAAGTGGTGCTCAAAGCGTTCACAGCCTCCAAGAAGGGAATCAAAGCCATTGCCCAACAGTAACACCTACTGGTTTAATTTAAGGCCATGCCTGCACTGGATTATAAAAGGAACCATGCTCTAAACTGCAATCAGAAGATTGTTCCTGTAGTGGCTGGGCCAAATGTAAGGTCTGAAATGGGATTAGAAATATTGACTAGCCTTGGCCATTCCTGTTTCACCTTTTCAAATTCTATACTTTCAGTTTGCAGGAGCAAGGCTAAGAGCTGGTTGAAAAATGACTAGCCAAAAAAGGTGACATTTTACTTAGCAGTTAATGTCCTTTCCTTGAGTCCTTCTACTAGACCAGTCCAGACAAATGGGATGCACCAAAGGTACAACTCCACTGGGCAGGAAGAAGACCCAGCAGCTTGCAAAACCCTTGAGCCAAAGGCCATGTCCACCCTCGTGTGGACATCCATGCAGTTATGCTTGACAAAAGTGGAAAGTCATGCCCACTTTGCTGCCTGACAAATGACTACAGGGAGTATTGAGCTCTGCTCTGCCCTTGAGGACGCCTGCACTTGGGTAGAATGGGCACGCAAACCCTCCAGACCAAGCTGATTCCTTAACAGATATGCCGAGGTAAAAGCCTCTTTAAATTCAGCACCCCAAAGTTGACTTTACTGCTGTGTCACTCTTGCATGGATCAGCAAACAGCACAATAAAATGATTGAACTTACAAAATGAATTTGTAACCTTCAAGTACTGGAGAAGCACCCTTCGGACAACTACAAGGCAAAGATCCCTATCCTTCCCCCAAAACTACTCCTTAGAGAAGGAGGGAAGATGTACCATCTGGTTCACATGCAAACACAAAAGGCGAGTGGAAGTGGTGGTCACAAGTGCTTTATTGAAACAAGTAAGCCTTATTTGTTTCAATAAAGCACTTGTGACCACCACTTCCACTCGCCTTTTGGGTTTGCCTGTTTGCTCTGCGAGGGTTTGCTCCTTTTGTGTTTTCCATCTGGTTCACATGAAAGGGAGAAAGCACCATAGGGAAGAAGAAAGGCACAGGCCAAATGGAAACAGCCTCCTTGAAAAAGACAGATAAGGATCTCAGCAAGATACTGTAGAGCTTGCAGCTTGGAAATCTGCCTTGCAGAACAAACCGCAACCAAGAAGACCTTCTTGAGAGTCAAATCCTTTAAAGTAATGCGCTTCAATAGCTCAAAAGGCACCGCCATAGGGGCCTTGAGCACCAGACACAGACCCCAGTAAGGGATCACAGACTAGAGGGGAGGACGTAGACACCGAACCCCTGGAGAAAGCGTGAGACATCCGGGTGCAAGGCTACAGACTTATCAGTCACTGGACGGCGGAAATAGGCCAAAGCTGCCACCTGACCTTTCAGGGAGCGAAGGGAGAGGCCCTTCTTCAGGCCATCCTGTAGAAAGACCAACAGAGAAGGTACCTTGGCTGCCTCACCAGCCAACTGCTGGGTGCTGCACCATCGCTCAAAGAGGCACCAGATCAACACTTATGCTAGTTTTGTAGACCTCCTCCAGGTTCAGAGCAGAGGGGAGACCACCACTGTAGAGTAGCCCTTACGCACTAGCCATCTCTTTTCAAGAGCCAAGCCAGAAGGGAATTGGGTCCTCCAGGATGATTGGTCCCTGCCGCAATAGGCCCTGAGATAGGGGCAACCAAAGAGAAGGCGCCTACAGGAGTCACATCAGGTCTCCATACCACACTGTTCTCAGCCAATCTGGTGCCACCAAAACAATCCTGCCTGGGCAGTATTCTATACATCAAATCACACGCCCCACCAGAAGTCACGGGGGAAACACGTACATCAGGTGCTGATTTGGCCAAGGGTGGGACAGGTATCATAACATAAGAAATTCCATAATGGGTCAGACCAAGGTCCATCAAGCCTAGTATTCTGTTTCCAACAGTGGCCAATCCAGGTCACAAATACCTAGCAGTTTCCCAAAAAGACACACAAGTTCCATAATGCTTGTATTGGGGCAAGCAGAGGATTATCTGGGTCCTCTTTAATAATGGTTTACGGACCTTTCCTCCAGGACCTGGCCCAAACCTTTTTTTTAAACCCAGCTATACTTTTACTACATTCTTCATGCTTAGCTAGATCCCTCCTCATGTTATCTACACCTTCCTGGGTGTCTCCTTACCTGACAGCCCTTCCGCAATATCACCAACAAAGAGGTTTATTATTTATTTATTTAAGTTTTTATATACCGTCTTTCTACAATTCAAGACGGTTTACATGGAACGTAACTGACAGTATTGTACAACTGTTTACATAGAACAAGGTAACAGGCTACATAGGTAACATAAGAACTAGGGAACTAATGAGCTAATAAACTATTTACAATAAATTATTTACAGTAAGGTTAAAAAGAACCGGACCAAGGACAGATCCCTGCAGCACACCACTGGTAACATCCTTCTCCTCAGAGTGAGCTCCATTTACCTATACCCTTTGATGCCTCCCACTCAACCAATTTCTAACCCAAGTAGTAACTTTAGAGTCAATCCCTAGGGTGCTCAGTTTGTTTAAAAGTTGCCTGTGCGGAATAGTATCTTTATCTTTATTTGCATCATTTGCTATACCGCCTGTACCGAGGTGTCATGGCGGTGTACAATAAAAAAAATCAAAACTGCTAGAAACAAAAGAAGAAAAAGAACGCCATCAAATTGATAGAAAAGCAAATAGAAAAGGCAGAGAGAAAGATAGCAAAGGACAACAATGGACAAAAGACACCATGAATATTAGACACAACAAGGGACCAATAGAGGGTAAGGGGGGAGGGGAGCTGTGGTACTTGTGAACAAAATTGGATCATGAGATTTTCACAAATGGGGGATCTGCCTGGGGGAATGTGGAGTGGTCGGGCGGAGTAGGGAGATCATAAGGCTGACAGTAAAGGTGGGTCTTGAGGAGGGACTTGAACCTAGGAAAGGACAATTCGGTGTGGAGGGAGAGTGGGAGGGAATTCCAAAGAGCCAGATTCAAAAAGAAGAAAGTGGCTTGACGAGTTAGTTCAAGACGAGCTTGGGCAGGAGGTGGGAGAAAGAGACGATTGCCATGAGCAAAGCGAAGTAGATGGGGAGTGGGCTGAAGATAGATGATGTCAGCCAAATATTGGGGCGTGCTAGTATGAAGAACCATGTGTGTAATAGTGAGAAGCTTGTATATAAATCTAACCTTGATGGGGAGCCAGTGAAGGGCCAGGAGACAGGGGGTACCATGATCACGAGGGGAGGAATGGGTAAGGAGGCGGGCAGCCATGTTTTGAATTAATTGAAGGCGCCGAAGCCGATAGGGAAGAGACCTGTGAGGAGTGAATTGCAGTAGTCAAGCTGAGTGATCACCAGTGAGAGGACAAGGGTGGTGAGGGATGAGACTGGAAGAAATGACCGAACAGCCCGAATCCTACGAAGATGGAAGAAAGAGCTACGCACGATTGCAGAGATGTGTTTGTGGAAAGAAAGCGAGGGATCAAGAATCACACCAAGATAGCAGAGAGTGGGAACCAAAGGGATGGGGAGGGTAGACATAATGGGCTCCAGGTTAGGGTAGGGGGCACCGAGAGTAAACCACATAGCAGAGGACTTGGAGGGGTTGACGTTAAGGAAATTACTAGTGAACCAACCGGAAATGGATGCAAGACGTGTTGAGTGCAGAAAGATCCGGGGCCGAATGACTCGTATGGTGAACTAGAAGAATGTCATCCGCGTAAAAGTAAGCAGATAAACCAGTCTGTTGTATGAGCAGGGCAAGGAAGACGTTGAAGAAAAGGGGAGCAAGGATGTCTAAATACACCACATCTAGGGCTTTCCCTCTGTCCAACTCCCTGGTCACCCAGTCAAAGAAATCAATCAGATTTGTCTGACAAGACCTGCCTCTGGTGAATCCATGCTACCTTGGATCCGGTAATCCGTTGGACTCCAGAAACCTCACTATTTTCTCTTTTAGCAGTGCTTCCAATAATTTACTCACTACCGAGGTTAAACTAACTGGCCTGTAGTTTTCAACCACATCCTTACTTCTGCTTTTGTTGTAAAGGGACCACATGTGCCTCTCTCCAGTCCTCTGGCACCACTCCTGACTCCAAAGAGGCATTGAAAAGATCAGTCAGTGGAGCTGCTAGAACGTCCCCAAGTTCCTTCAGTATTCTCGGGTGTATCTCATCTGGTCCCATTGCTTTGTTTACTTTAAGTTTAGCTAGCTTCTCATGAACACAGTCTTCTGAAAATCATTCAAGATGCCCCTCGCTTCTGTTCCTATTTGTGGGTGTTTTCTGAGGTCCTGTTCCGGTCCTTCATCTGTGAACACAGAATAGAAATATTTGTTAAGCAATTCCGCTTTATCCTCATCAGCTTCTACATATTCCTCCCCTTCACCCTTGAATCTGACAATACCACTTTTACCCTTCCTCCTCTCACTAATATCTGAAAAATGTCTTATCCCATTTTATTACATTGACTATTTCTTCTTTTTTTTGAATCTTTGCTTTGACTACTTTGCCAGCCTCTATAAGATTTTCCAAATATAGATGCCTGTCTAACTCTCTCTATGATCTCTTGTATTTCATGAAGGCCTCCCTCTTTTTCTTCACCTTTTCAGCTACTTCTTTTGAGAACCATAGCAGCCTCCTTTTCCTTTTACCTTTATTTACCATTCTAATGAAAATAAAGCTTATTATAAATACACCCAATCTCTTGCTTTCTGTGTCTCCCCTTCCTACTCTCACTCATACATACTTTTGTACTCCCACTGCTCCCTCTCCCCCACACAAACAATTGCTCTCTTTGCTCCCCACCATACTGAGACTCTTGCTCTGTCCCAATTCTTCATCTTCTATGCCTCGCAAAAGCAGTTATGGGGTCGCTGCAGCATCAGAAACGCATCCATGACAAAATCAGATAGCAGGTAGGAGCACATAATAGCTGTCTCGCAAAAGAACAAAAGCAACTAGGTTTCAGCAGCCCGCTCTAACGGCTAAATGTACCTGTGGGCAGCTGGGCCCCCACTGTACAGGGGCCTGGTGAAACTATCCAGAGGGGTTAGAAAGAATGTCATGAACCATGGCTTGCATGCTTTTCCCCCTGTGTTTTAAGAGGGAAGAATACTCTAGTACAGAATTTCACAATCCTTTTAGTTGTATGGACCCCTGATTAATCTTCAAAAAGGTTCAGGTACCTCCTTGTTCATTCTCGCCACTCTTCTTCTATCCCCTCCCCTTAGTGCCAAGCCTCTCTCCACTAGCCCTCTTAGAGCCGATTCTAGCAGGGGCATGTCCGGGTCGTCTGGACGGCTCCAACCATGACAGGCCTGTCAGCACCCGATTCTGCATTGCGGGAGCAAGACTCTCCCGCGGGTGCAGGATCAGGTGCTGGGAGATGGCCCAGCATGCCCCTGCATCGCCACGGGGATGTCCTCCCCATGGCATAACCAGCCTTCTGTCTGCCAAGATCCCAATTCCCTGCCGCCCGACCCCCCCATGGGGGCAACCAGGGCCCTGATCAGGCAGCAGGGACCCACCTGACATTTCAATGGTGCTTTGGGGGGTTTGGCTGGCTGATCCGGGAGGGCAGCCAGTGCTTATTCCACCTCTGAGGTGGAATACTCTGGCTGTCTCCCTGGTGCTCCCAGGATGTACATGGCCATGACCGGAATTGGCCCTGTATGTCCAGGTGCCAGTCCTGCCCGCGCTTCTCCCACTCTCTGCCCCATCCCCCACAGCACACACTGCGGCTCTCTGCATGCAGGGGAGATAGGAGGTGGAATAACCAGTCCCTACCAAACTCTCTCTTCTCCACAGGCAATCCCCACCAGCCTCTCTTTTTTTCTATTCTGTGTAACCGTTATAATGCTCTCATGGACTCTTAGGGGGTGTGTGCACCATAGATTGGTAAAGAGTAATTAGACCTTACCTGTTAATTAACGTTCCTGAAGGAACTCCAGTCCAGTCCCTTTCCACTGGGTCGTGCCCCCCTTCCAGCAGCCTGGGAGACTGAGCACGTCATCATCTTGATGACCCTTTGGTATAAGTACCTCTGGCACCACCCACCAGAGCCAGTATCCTATTGACAAAGCAGACTCAACGGAGAGACAATTCAACTAATAAACCAATAAACTTAGCAACTAAATAACAACAGTGTCCTCCCTTCGTAACCCGAGGAGAGACTTCCCCCCTCCCTAAGGATGAGAAGGGGAAGAAGAAGTAGTAGCAGGAGGAGAAAGAGTTAACCCCAAATCACTCTTCCCTTAACCCGCTCCCACCGACTGGAGAGCCCCGCACATCTGTAATAATCCCTTGCTTACCTGATGCTTCGGGACGGCCATATTATCCTTTACCTGAAAAAACTGCAAATCGGGCGGGATCAGGGACTGGACTGGAGTTCCTTCAGGAACGCTAATTAGCAGGTAAAGTCTAATTACTCTTTCCTAAGTGTCCCTCCAGTCCAGTCCCTTTCCCCTGGGATGTATCAGAGCAGTTCAAACCTGGGAGGGGCCTGCAAGACCGGCCCGAAGTACTGCTTCCCCAAACCCAGCATCCGCTGCCACCTGAACATCCAGACGGTAAGGTTTGGCAAAGGTATGTAGGGAAGACCAAGTTGCTGCTCTACAAATCTCTAGCAGCAGCACCAGACTAAACTCTGCCCGCGATGCCGCTTGGGCTCGAGTAGAATGCGCCCGTAACCCCTCTGGGACTGGCCTTCCCTTCAGAACATAAGCTGAAGCAATAGCCTCCCTAATACATCTGGAAATGGAAGCCTTAGAGGCCACCTGCCCCCTGCACGGTCCTCCAAACAACACAAACAACCGCTCCGATACGCAGAATACCGCTGTGCGTTTTAGGTAGCGATTGAGCACCCTGCGCACGTCCAGAGAACGTAGCCTCGCATCCTCTGCATCTTGACTCTGCCTGACAAGGGAAGGAAGGACTACCGACTGATTCAAATGGTAGGGCGAGACGACCTTAGGCAAAAAGGATGGCATCATTCGCAAAACCACCTTTTCCTTGAAAAACGACAGGAACGGTGGGCGGCAGGAGAGAGCCTGAAACTCCGAGATGCACCTAGCGGAACAAATTGCCACCAAGAAAACAGTCTTCAGGGTCAAATCCTTTTCTGAAGTGCGCTCCAGCGGTTCAAATGGTACTCCCGTTAGAGAATTCAAAACGAGATAAGATCCCAGGGAGACACCGACGATCTCTGTTGCGGACGCAGGTGGCGGACCGCCCTCAGAAACCTACTCATGTCGGCGTGCTCCCCTAAAGACTTACTCTGAACCTTACCCCTGTAACAGGAAATAGTTGCTAGCTGAACTCGCAGGCAGCTGGCCGCTAAACCCTTCTCGAGTCCTGCCTGTAAGAATTCCAAGACATCCAGAACCGCAACAGCCATAGGCCTCTTCCGCTGTGTCTCACACCAGTCCTCAAAGATGCGCCAAACTCCAACACAGGAAAGACAGGTTTATTGTTTATTGTTTATTTACATTTGATATACCGCCCCCCATTACATCGGGGCGGTTTACAATACAAAATAAATTTGAAATAAAAAAGGAAAAGGAAGTCACAATAATCTAAGAGGTACAGGAGACAGGAGGAAAGGACAGCAATCGGAAGAGAGGAGGGGGTCAGAGGAAGTTTATAGAGAAACATTAAAAGCTAAGGAAAACAGATGGGTTTTAAGAAGGGAGCGAAATTTGGGGTAGGATTCTTGAGCGCTTGCGGGCTTTCAGCAACGTTGAAATCACTGCCCCCGGAATAGCCACGCTTCCGCAGCCTCGCCCTCTCAAGAACCAAGCTGTAAGCAAGAACTGATCGACCTGCGACATTCTTAGTGGGCCCTGGAGCAAGAGGTCATCTTTTACTGGAAGCTGCCATGGGCAGTCGTCCAGCAATCTCATGAGATCGGCATACTATGGATGACATGGCCAATCCGGAGCTATGAGTACCACCTGTCCTCTGTGGGATTCTATTCGGTGGAGAAGCCTGCCTATCTGTGCCCATGGAGGAAACATGTACAGGAGCCCCTCCGAGGGCCACTTTTGGACCAACGCATCTAGGCCCTCCGACATCCTTTCCCTTCTGTTGAAGAAGCGGTTTGCTTTTGCTGACTCTCAGCGAGCCATCAGAACCATGACGGGGGCCCCCCATTTGCGCACCTCCAGCTCGAACACCCCGACAGAGTTCCCATTCGCCATGGTCTACTCTGACTCTGCTCAGGTATTCTGCCATGACGTTTTCCACTCCGGCCACGTGTTGCGCCGACAGGGCCACCAGATGGGTCTCACAGTAGCCTACATCAATCGGCAGGGTGGCACCAACAGACCTTCCGCCGCCTCCTCCAGTGGAGGGCTGCTGGTGCCACCCTGCCGATTGATGTAGGCTACTGTGGTGGCATTGTCCAAAAGCACTTGGACCACCCTCTGACGGACCAACTGCTCAAACGCCCTGAGAGCGAGAGACACGGCTCTCAATTCTAATCTGTTGATGGACCACTGAGCTTCCTGGGGACTCCAAGTCTCCTGAGAAAATTGACCTTTGCAGTGGGCTCCCCACCCCCCAAGACTGGCATCCGTTGTTAACTGCAGCCAATCCGGAGGTTCCAGGGGCATGCCCCTTGCCAAACTCCCTGGCCTTCCTGGCCGCTACAGGACATGGGAGCAACATTGACGAGGCCTGTCTCTGATGAGACCTCTGGCGAAGAAGTGCTCTCTGAAGCGGGTGCATATGAGCTCTGGCCCATGGGACCAGGTCGATGATCGCCGCCATGGTTCCCAGCACCTGCAGATAATGCCATGCTGAGGGAACCTCCATGTCCAGAAACTGCTGCACCAGACGGTGAAGATCCTCCGCTCTCTGCTCTGGCAAGAATACCTTGCCCAAGGAGGTGTCAAATCTTGCGCCGAGATACTTGAGTTCCTGTGCGGGACGCAATCTGCTTTTTGCCAGATTGATGACCCAACCGAGGCTCCTTAGGAGCCCTACCACTCTGCCCATTGCCTTCCCACTCTCTTCTTTGGACTTGGCACGAATCAGCCAGTCGTTGAGGCACGGGTGGACCAGGATCCCTTCCTTGCGAAGCGCCGCCACCACCATTACCTTGGTAAAGGTCCGAGGTGCCGTCGCTAGCCCGAACGGCAAGGCTTGAAACTGAAAGTGCCCGCTTGGCACCGCAAAACACAGAAATTGCTGATGTGCTTCCCTGATGGGAATATGCAAATATGCCTCTGTGAGATCTAGAGAGGTTAGAAACTCTCCCTGTCTCACTGTGACAATCACCGACTTTAGGGTTTCCATCCGAAAGTGAGGGACCCGGAGACATCGATTGACCTGCTTCAGGTTGAGAATTGGCCGAAAGGAGCCCTCCTTTTTCGGGACCACAAAATAAATGGAGTATCGACCGGACCCGCATTGGTCTCTGGGAACCAGAATGACTGCCCCCAAGAGCCGAAGTCGGGCCAGGGTCTCCTCTACCACCAATCTCATGGCTGAAGAACTGCAAGGGGACTGCACAAAGGATGGAAGAACCGGTTTTGCCAACTCGAGGGCATAATCATCTCGAATCACCTCGAGAACCCACTGGTCGGACGTGGCCCAGGCAGAGAGAAACTGCTGCAACCGTCCCCCTACTGGCAGGACCTCCACCTGGACTCCCCTCACTTCATTTTGACTTCCTAGGCCCTGAAGAGGAGGAAGAGGCTCCAAAACCTCTACCTGCCCCCAGAACCCCCCAGAAGCCTTGACCTCTGGGTGAGAAACGACCCCTCTGAAAGGGCGTTGTGCAAGCCGATCAAAACTTACGAAACTCCTTTGGCTGAGACCTAGCCAGAGTAGGAGCCCGACTGCTTCGGCCTATCTTCTGGGAGCCTACCTCCCTTGGACTCCCCCAATTCTTTAACTAACTTATCCAGCTCTTCTCCAAGTAGGCGCTTACCTTTAAAGGGGAGCCTGCTAAGGTGCTCCTTGGATGAACCGTCTGCCGCCCAATTACAGAGCCAAAAGGTATCGACGCGCTGCCACCACAGACACCATATTCTTAGCCAAGCTCCTGATGAGGTCATACTGGCTGTCAGCCAGGTCGTCAGCCTCCCCGGACGAATCCTTAGGGGGAGTACCTGACAGCTGAATCTGTTGAGACCAACGCAAGCATGCCCTGGCCACCCAAGCTCCGCAAACCGAAGCCTGTAAGGCCAGGGCACTAACATCAAAAGCTTGCTTCAACAGCATATCCAATTTTCTGTCCCGAGTGTCCTTTAGGGCCGCACTTCCCTCTACTGGAATGGTCGCCTTTTTGGTGACCACCGAAACCGCGGCATCCACCCTGGGTGACCGTAACAGCTCCCTTTCGGGCTCCGGCAAAGGGTACAAACATGCCATCGCGCACACGCCCCTCAGACTGGATTCCAGCTGATTCCACTCTTCCTGGATCATCTGCCGAACCACTCGGTGGACTGGGAAGACCCTTTGCTTTTTCCATACTGCCTGAATCAGCGGGTCCTCCAAGGATTCCTCATCGGCTGGCGCACCAGCGACAATGTTGAGGGCCTTCAGAGACTCCCCAATTAAAGCCAGTAACTCCTCACGGCATAAAACCCACACAATTCTTGCTTGTTCCTTTTCTGGAATCTCTCCTTCTTCCGGTTCCTCCTCATCCTCCCCCAACTCAGAAGTCTCCCCCTTCCAGGTCCTCCGAGAAGGAGGAGCGGAATGCAGCCTCACTCCCCAGTCTGGGCTGCTTATGCGGAACCCCTTCACCTTCCTCCTGAGGTCGCACCGTCCTTGAAGCCTGAGCGCCTTGTGCCACCCCTTGATCAGGCGCTCCCTGCTGCCTAAGACAAAAAGCCTTATGCATTGATAATACAAAATCCGGGTGGACTTCCCCAGCGCTTCCCCTGACAGGATTCCTAGGGAAGCAGAGGAAACAGGCTGACTCTGGAGAGGAGCTGGCTGCTCCGGGGCCAAGGGCGATAGGGATTGGGACCCACAAACTGTGCCCAAGGAGTCCCCAGACTCCCGAGAGACAGGGGGCAGGGGTTCCTGGGACATACTTGCCTGAATACCCTGCTCTACCGAGGCAGCCTCCACAGTGCACCCTCTGCAGACCCCTGCCTCCGATACTGTTCCCCGTTGGGTTCCACAGACTAGACACTGCGGTCTGGCATGACCTCCGCGCCTTAACCTTGGTCCTAACCGAACCTTCTGCCTTGTTCTCTAAATCTACTTTATTCTCTCTTTTTTTTTTTTTTAACCAAACCTGAACTACAAATCACACTTTTTTTTTTTTTTTTTTTTTTTTTTTAACTTCAGCAATCTCAAAAGAAACAAACACCTCTCCTTTACACTTTTTTTTTTTAAATCAAGAAAAACCGCTAACAGAGGCCCCTTAACCCTCGGGCCTACAAAACAGCCGCGTCCCCAAAAAGCGTGCAAAAGTGCAGCTCTCACCTACCTCCATTCCCAATCCTCGGAGGTGGCTGGCCTTACACTCAACCGTGGTCGGCGATCCCGTGGTGACTGACACCCTCTGCGGGGATTGCCGCCACGCTGTGCCATTCCTGGCCCGTTTGCCGCTTCCATTGCTAAACTCATGGGCCGCTTTCTTCACCCCGATGGGGTGCACTTTCCCACCCTTGTGCACAGCCACCAGCAGGGCGTCAGGAATGAGGTTGGACATGCCGGTCGCAGACTGAGCGCCTGTCTCCACGGCTCCTCACTCTTGCCGCTGGCACTGAGACTCACTCCCCTTCTCTTAGTTTTATCTTCCCAGCCAAGAAGGGCCTAAGAAGAGGAAGAGAAGGTATAAAGAGGGAAGGTAAGGAAATCGCTCCCTCAATCCCTCCTAAAAATAGCTCTTACAGCAATTTAAAGAAATGTAAGAAATAAAGCAAAATAAAGGAAAACTCTCCTAACTACAGTGTCTCTCCAAAAAGCCTGCCCTGGGTATGTGACTCCCTGCAGCTGCTTGGAGACTGAGCAAATATTGGCTCTGGTGGGTGGTGCCAGAGGTACTTATACCGAAGGGTCATCAAGATGATGATGTGCTCAGTCTCCCAGGCTGCTGGAAGGGGGGCACAACCCAGTGGAAAGGGACTGGACTGGAGGGACGCTTAGGAACCACTGTTCTAGTACAAGAGTTGACTTAATGAGGCTTCAATAGATAGACTTAGGAGAAACATCAGAAAAACATATTTCCACAGAAAAGGGCGCTAAATGGGTGCAGTATCCCATTAGGGAAGGAAGAAGAGAGAAACAATGTACTAGAAGCAAGTGTGCAAGATGGATAATAATGTGGTGGAATCAGGATTTGCCCAACCATTAGGCAACTTAAGCAGTTGCCTACGGCAGCTACTTGGTGGGGGTGGCAAAGAGCAGAGCATTTAAACCTAAACAGATTTTGACAGCCAAGAGGGTGTAAAACTTAAGGTTTGTCAAGGGCGCCAACACCTTGAACCAATTCTGGGGTCGATCCAAGGTGAAATAGAACAATTGGGAAGAGCAACAACTAGGAATGATGTTCTTGGAGTCTGTATCTGCTTGCCTGCAGTTCTTAATTCTCTCTCTCTTAACAATGATTGTCCGTTATTCACTTTTACTGGTTTTTAAACACCATTATTCATATCGACTATTAAAATCAACTGTGGTAGGGCACCAAAAACATATACTGGATGTAATAAAAAGATACAAAACATACCTGGCTGCAAGTCCTCCATTTATGGGAATAGCTAACAAAATGGGATATAGGCCTCCAATAACGGAACCAACTAATGCTCCTCTGACCATAGCACAAGTTGCGCAATTTAAGTCCCCTAAGTAAGAAATGCACAAAAGTTATTTTAATGTTAACAAGTAATTCTAACATACGGGTATGTCTACTAAGCTGGGCTGTTAACCCGAGCTATCTGCATCTAGGTCCCATGTTATTTAATGGGACCTAGGAGCAAACAGCCCGGGTTAACCGTCAGCCCGGTTTAGTAGACATACCCTATAGTCTTTTGCACGATAAACATATTTTTTAAATAAATATTGGCATTTGTTACCATACAAGGCACAAAAAATATGGAATCAAATGAGATGCTCACAATCCTTGGGTATCATGGGACTACGATGCATGCGAGATGAATGGTAAAGACTAGTAAAACATGTCAAGGAAGCATTTTACAGGTGAGTGACTTTCTGTGTTGTAGTAAATTCCAAAGTAGAATTTATCTGTAATATTCTGCAGCAGATTCTCTGTTATATCACAGTTGCAACATAAGAATGTAAACAGCCTTGGGTAGAAAGGGTTATGTATTTTTTTCTTCTTAAGCCTGAAATTTAAGCAATGCACTGAAATAACCAATATGCACTGCTGCAGAATTTTCAAAGCTCGGTCCCTGGGATTCTCAATCAATCGTGTAAATGGACTTGGTTTTCAAACGTGATGCATTCAATGTAGGTTTTCTGAAAATTAGGCCTGCTTGAGGGACAAAGGACCAAGCTTGTGAAATCTTGCATTGGAGGATGAAATAATATTTTATAAGATGCAAACTATGGAATGGTAGGGAAAGTTCCTTTAGTGCAATTCGCTACTGGAGATTCTGACCCAAGTTTATATCCCAACACAAATCATGTAGCAAACCCCTTCATGCTGCAAGTATTCTACTCCTGCTAAACTCTCACTGCCATGTCTACTCCTTTTTAGGCTCATGCCTTTTTAATAGTAGCTTGATGCAAGTTACATTCAGGTGCAGTCAGCATTTCCCTGTCCCCAGAGGACTTACAAGCTAGAGGTCCTGACACAAAATGGGAGATCTTTAGTAAACAGGGCCCTAAGTTTTTAGCTGAGACAATTGAGGGTTAAGCGCCGGGTCCCAGGCCACAAGGAGTGTGTCTCTGGCTCGCAAGCCACGGCTGTAACCACTAGGCTTATTCCACCGTGCTGTTTAATTTGTGATTTAAATTAATATGAACCAGGGGAAAGAGGATCTATATGCAGTTTTAATCTACTTCCTTCGGTTTTCTGCTCTCTTGGTAGAGTTAGCAGCAACTGGCAGGCAGCGTCTATCTCACCATAAACACCACAATTGCTCAAAATTTCTGTTCAGACAATCGGATTCAAGTTTTGCTCTGATGGACAAAATTCTGCAAATATTTTAGTCAGGAGGAAGAGCCCCACTCCTCTGGAGTACAATTGCAGGGACCACATTTCTCCTAGAGTTTTACAAGTGGTCACTCCCATGAATTCATTTAACCAGAGGAATGCCTGGGTGGGGACAGGCAAGCAGCTGGGGAAAATTTAAAAGCTACAAGAGAAAACATAGGTAATATTTTGTGAGAGCACAATAAAAATGCATATTTTTTGAAAGCTTATCATGTTAACATTTAAATGTGACTGCTTTCTCCAAGCTAAAAAAGCCTTTACTTATGCTGACAGCGGATACCTTCCCAAGTCAGTTGTGTCAACCATATATTTCATTTTATGGAGCAAAAGGTATTATGAGATGTTCATACTGAATTTAGGCAGTTTCTAAAGATAAGGGAAGATGAAGCCACCAGTAAATGCAAGAGAGCAGATACTAATAAACAACAACAACAAAAGAACATAGTGCCAGTGCAATTCAAATACTTGTGGCCGACTAACAGACAAGCCAAATTAAATTGTGGAAAATGGTTGATTGATCCAAATAGTCATACCATTTACAAAAAAAAAAAAATTTATGATTTGCAAATACATACTTCATACAAAAAATGTAGAGAAAAAACATATACGATACTTAACAAAAAGAAAATTCCCATACAATGTTTTACAGCGTTTAATCCACAAGTGGAAGTAAACGGACCCAAGAAAACAATAGAAACCATCCAGGGGAAATGAAAACTATATTAGAGAAGACGGTTCTCTGCAAACCCTCCTAAGCAGACCCCACAGCGGTGCTTGAGAGACAACAACCTAGGCATTAACCTCCTCCCTTGCCCCAAGAAAATCTAACAATTGTCTAGATTAAAATAAAAACATTATTTCTCTCCTCACTTTGAATCATACAAATACAAGGAAAACGTAATACAAAATGTAATCCTAGGGCACAGAGCCAAAAACTATTTTGTGTCCGCAGTACCAAAGTATTCTGTGAAGAGGCGTGTCTTAGTTCCAGATGGAGGGTGCAAACAGGGAAAAAGCTTGTGAGAATGTTGAGTGGTTGCTTTTAGTTAGGAGGTTTGGAACACTTAGTAAGTTCTGTGATGCTTTCCTTCTTGCCCTGGTGTTGGGGGCTTCTGTTTTGCTATAGTTGATGGTCAGGTTATGTTCAGTGAGCCATTGTGATACTGCCCTAAAGCATTCTCCTATCCTTGTGTATTATGGATGGTTAGTAGAAAATGTTGTGTAGATCAGCATGCCATTGGTGTATATGTGGTAGAGGATCTTGTATTTTTGGATTATTTTGCATAGTGGTTGTATAAATATATTGAAGAGCAGTGAAGTTAGATCAGATCCTTATGATAGGCCTTGGTTTTGTTTGCAGGGATAGGAGTTGAGCAGTCCTACTTTTACCTGTTGATGATGGACCTGAAGGTAAGACCGGAACCGCTAAAGAGTTTTGTATCATAGGCAAATTGAGTGGAGCCATGATACAAGTTGTGGTGGCTTATCGAGTCAAATGCTGCAGAGAGTCTAAGACTATGAGTATGAAGCCTTGTGTTAATTGTTCTGTACTTTTGACCAGGATATCTAGGAGAGATGTGATTAGAGTCTCAACACTGTGGTATGGTCTGAATTCATACTGTTGCGAGTCAAGGGGTGTGTGGGTGTCAATATGATCTTGCAATTGTATCTATACTGCTTTTTCTATGACTTTGGCAACAAATGGAATGATGGAGATAGACCCAAAAGTCCCAACTTCATATAGACCTAACGTGGTGTTTTTTAGCAATGGCCTAATGGAGGCACATTTGAGGTTCTTGGGCATGTATCCTAGTGCGAGAGATATTTGAACTATTTTGAGGAGAAGAGGGTTAAGCTCTTATTTGGCGATCTTGATCCATGAGACCGGGCATGGGTCAAGGGCGGAAGTTGTGTTGATGCTATCCAGCTTTTCTGCAGAGAGATTGTCAAAAGCATTCCAGGTGATGTTAGAGCATTCCAGGTGAGACTAGGTTGTCTGAATCTGTTGTTTGTAGGTTATTTATGGAAGTGGTATTGCTTAGTTTGTTTTGAAGGAATTTGGCTATGTTGAATGGGCATAGGGTGGTGTCAGCTTTTTTTCAAGCTGGGGTCCTTTAAAAGATGTTTCGCTATATAAAAAAGTTCCCAGGGGTGATTTAAGGAGGATCTAATAAGCTTTGTGTGTATTTTTTTTCCATGGTCAGGGAGTAGTATTCAGTTTGAGTGGTGATGTATGCTACTTGATGGGTTGGGTCCTTAGTGCATCTCCATTTACGCTCCAATTGTTGTAGTTGGAATTTGCGTTTCCTTAAGCTGTTTGTTAATGGTGTCTGTAGTGTGACGTATTAGAGCGTAAGATGAAATTTTGTTATCCTAGCTGTTGATTATGGAGTCAAGATCCAGTAGGTCTGAGGGAGCAAGTGGGTTGGCTTTATTCAGGAATTATTGCTTGCTGAATGGGTGGAATCTTTGGGAGTTGTGTGGGAGATTGATGTTGATGTCTGTAATAGAGGAGTGACGGAGGAAGCAGGTTATCAAGCTGTGGTTAGACCATGGTATTGGAGTTATTTGGGGAGGAGGAGTGGTTGCTGCTGTGGCCAGTTGGTGGGTGTAAAAATGAGGTCTAGGATTTCCCCTTTTATGCGAGTTGAGTCTTTGATGATTTTTTGGTAGTGGAGGGCTTATATGGCATCCAGAAAGGAGGTAGATTGCTTGTTGGGTATAGTGGGAAGATTGAAGTCACTCAGTAGTATGAAGCGCTTTGTTATTGGAGCTGTTCATGCATTTTTCTTGAATGAGCAGCGAGAGGTCAGTAGTTTTTGATAAGGGTGATCTGTAAGCAAGGCAGATTGTTAGGTGCTTATTGGAGATAGTGAGGAAGTCAAGATCATCCGAGGAGCTGGTTTTGATAGTTTTAAAGTGGAGATAATCATTTGCAATAATTAGTACACCGCCTCTTTTTCTGGATGCCCTAGGACAGGTGAAGAGGTTGTATGCAGGTATGGAGAGTTGATTGAGCAAGACATTGCCATCTCATTAATCCATGATTCTGTAATGCACATTATATCGATGTGGTTATCTCAGATGTGATCCACTAATATAGGGATCTTGTTGCAGGCTGAGCATGTGTTGATTAAGGGGCATTTAAGCAGTTGGTGGTGGGCTATTTTTGAGGATAGTTGGTATTCTGTGTTGAGTGGTTGAATCCTGATTAAGTTAGGATATCTACAGTGTGGATTAAAGTAGTGTTGGCAGGACTGGATGTTTTTTGGTCAATGCATAGCAACAGGTATGGAGCCCACACTAGTGAGTGCTATTGCTATTGAAACGATTATGATGGTAGTAATGATAAGGAGAGAAGCGTGGAAAGACATAGTGGGTGGATGCAGTTAGGCTCAGTTGAATTCTTTCAGGAATAGGGTAATGGGGGCGAGGCATGAGTCTTGCCCTGCTGAGGTCTGGCAGGTCGAGTTATTGGTTGTTAGGTACACTTTTACTCCCTGTTTCCTTAAGTGCCTGGTCCGTTGGAGTGTCTGACAGAAGAGAGCTGATGTGGTCAGTCTTATTGTGATGACTTACCTTGAGTTTTATTTATTTATTTATTTACTTACTTACATTCTCTTATATACCGTGCTATTCTGCATCAGTGCGGTTTACATTGAACAAACTGAAATTACATTGAACAGGGCATTATAACTTGGAGATAACTATTTTACAGGGAACATAGGCTATGGAGGGTTAAGTGGCTTGCCCAAGACCACAAGGAGCACCTGTGGGACTAGAAACCCCAGTCCTTCCAGCCCAAGGTTGCTGTCCTCTAGTGGGATTTGAACTCCTGGCCTGAAGTACCTTGCCCCAACCACTAGGCCAATCCTCCACTCCAGTGGAGTTTTATAGTGGTTTCAAAATGGGACAGTCAAAGGGCCACATCTAAGGATCCTTTGGCGTGGCTCTTAGGTGTTGGTGCACCTGGGGCATCGGGATTTAAGTGCCAGTTCATTGTAACATGCTGATGCGGCCCAGGAGAGGAGCTTACCTTGACGTTGCTTTTCAAGTTGAAGTCAGCCTGCATTGGATTGGTGGGTGCTGACTGTCTCAGAGAGGAAGGAGAGAGTCCGAGATCTGATCTGAGGTAAGGGTGGCCTTGTGGGCTGCAGTCAGTTCTGCGGGCGCGCCTGGGGCATCGGGATTTAACCATCTCTAAGTGTAAATGTCCACACCTGCGATGTATGCATATGTTACACCTCTTATGTTTATATTTTATAAAAACAGGCACCTGTCTTCTTAAAATAGCGTCAAAACAGACGCTTACTTTCTCACTTAAAGTAAGCGCCCCTTTGTAGCAAAATGTGCCACAAGCATCAGTTTTGCCACCATATTTATTTATATGCTTCCTTTTGGGGTTTAATTTTCTGATAAAGGGGCATGAGGGTCTATATTTTTCTGCAAACCATGTACAAATTTTGGTCCCGATACATATAAAGGTGAAAAGAATATAAGAGAGAAGTTGCAAAGTAAAGGTGCATTTTACTTACCAGTTTGTCCTTTCCTTGAATCTGGCTAGACCAGTCCAGACAAGTGGTTTGTGTTCCCCTACCAGCAGATTGGTGGAGACAAAGAACCAAGACACAGCAGCTTGCAAAACCCTTGAGCGTGGGCATCCAAATGGTAGTGCTTGACAAAAATGGAAAGTGATGCCCACGCTGCTGTCCAACAAATGTCTGCAGGGGCTACCGAGCTCCACTCCACCTATGAGGATACTTCCGCTCGGGATACGATGGGCACACAAACCTTCTGGATCCGGCTGATTCCACAATGGCCTCCTTAATCCAGCACCCCAAAGTTAACTTAGTGGCCGTGTCGCCCTTGCATGGGCCAGCCAACACCACAAAAAGATGGTCGGACTTATGAAAGGAATTTGTAATCTCTAAGTACTGGAGAAGCACCCTCTGGACATCCACAAGACGAAGATGCTTCTCCTGACACTGCTCCTTAGAGAAGGGCGAGTAGGCAGACCACCAAGTTTACGTGAAAGGGAGAAAGTACCTTAGACAAGAAGGAAGGAATAGGCAAAATGGCAATGGCCTCTTTTGAAAAGGACAGATAAGGATTTCCTCAAAATAGAACCTACAGTTGGAAATCCGCCTTGCAGAACAAATTGCGACCAAAAAGACTGATAGATTTGACGCTCAAGACCAAAGTAGCTTGCATCAATGGTTCAAAGGGCACTGCCATCAGGAAGGGTTCACAGACCAGAGGGGAGGATGCAGATGCCAAACCCCCTGGAGAAAGCACAAGACATCCAGGTGCAAGGCTAGAGTCTTACCGGCCACCGGACCTCAGAAACAGGCCAAGGCTGCTACCTGAATTTTCAGGGAACTAAGGGAAAAGTCCTTCTCCAGGCCATCCTGTAGAAAGGCCAACAGAGATGGCACCTTGGCCGTCTCAGAAGCCAAGTGCTGAGTGCTGCACCAATCGCTCAAAGAGGTACCAGATCCACAAGTATGCTAGTTTGGTAGACATCCTCCAGACTCTGAGCAGAGTGGAGACCACCGCCGGAGAACATAAGCACATAAGATATTCCATACTGGGTCAGACCAAAGTCCATCAAGTCCAGTATCCTGTTTCCAACAGTGGCCAATCTAGGTCACAAGTACCTAGCAGTTTCCCCAAAAGACAGAGGTTCCACAATGCTTGTATTGGGGCAAGCAGTGGATTTCCCGAGTCCCCTTTAATAATGGTTTATGGACCTTTCCTCCAGAAACTTGTCCAATCCTTTTTTTAAACCCGGCTACACTAACAGCTTTTACTACATCCTCCAGTAATGAATTCCAGAGTTTGATTACATGTTGAGTGAAAAAATATTTTATTTGTCTTAAAGAGGTTACCCTGTAGCTTCATTGCATGTCCCCTAGTCTTTTTATATTTTGATGGCGTAAACAATCGATCAACGTTTACCCATTCTACTCCATTCATTAATTTATAGACCTCTATCGTATCTCCCCTCAGCCGTCTCTTTCCCAGGTTGAAGAGCTCTAACCTTTTTAGCCTTTCATAGGGATATCCTTCCATCCCCTTTACCATTTTGGTGGCATAGCCCTTACGCGCTAGCAATCTCCTTTCAAGAGTCAAGCCATAAGAGAGAAGGGAACCGGGACCTCCAGGACGAATCGGTTCCTGCCACAATAGACCCTGAGATGAAGGCAAACTAAGAGGAGGCGCCTACAGGAACCACATTGGGTCTCTGAACCATGCTCTCCTCAGCCAATTCAGCAGTACCATAACAAGCCTGCCCAGATGGCATTCTATTCGCTGAATCACATGCTCCCACCAGGGGCCACGGTGGAAACAAGTACAGCAGGTGCTGACTTGGCCAGGGCATCGATGTCCTCAGACCCCATCCTTGTGGGGTGAAGGCAAACTTTGGCTTTGGAGCAGGTCACCATCAGATCCATTTCAGGGTGACCCCAGCAGCACAGAAACTGAAACATCTCCTGACTCAACTCCCATTTTCCAGGATCCAGAGAGTGACAGCTGAGGAAGTCCGCTTCCACATTGTCCACCCCAGCAATGTGCCGAGCCATCAAGGCTAGGAGGTTCTTCTCCACAGAGGCAGACAGGAGAGTCATCTCCAGAGCTACCCTGGCACTCCTCATGCAGTCTAGCCAACTGACAAAAGCCACCACTGCCGCAGTGTCCAAAAACACTTGAACCACCCGGCTCTCGACCAGGGGCCGGAAATGCAGAAGAGCCAACCTGATGGCCTTCACCCAGAGGCAGTTGATGGACCATACTGCCTCCCTATGGTTCCAACAACTTTGGGCCATACGATCTTGGCAATGGGTTCCCCGGCCCGAAAGACTGGCATCCGTCGTCAGCAGTATCCAGGAGAAATCGTCCAGCGGCACGCCCTTTCTCAGATGACAGGGCTGCTGTCACCACCACAGTCTGATCTTCACATCACTGGGACTGGGAACCTGCACTTGAATTCCTGAGAACTTGGGGACCATCAATTCAACAAGAGCTGCTGGAGAGGCTGCATGTGAGCATGCTCTCATGGCACCATTGCTATGGTTGCCGCCATCAATCCTAAGAGCTGAAAATAATCCCAGACTCTGTGAGCCTGCTGAGCACAGAACAGCACCAGGCAATCCAACAGTCTTTTGACCTTTTCCTCTATGGCAAGAAAACTCTGCCCATTAAAGTGCTGAAACATACTCACAGGAACACCAGGGACTGGTAAGGCACCAACTGGCTATTTCCCCAGTTGATCACCCAGCCGAGGCTTTCCAAAAAAAGGACACCATTCAGGATGCCACTGAAAGTGAATGGGCTCGGATGAGACAGTCATCTAGATATGGATAGATACAGATCCCTCGGTGCCACAGCCACCATCACCACCACCACTATGCCTGCCTAGCCTTCTCTCTCTACAACAATGGCAAAATTCGTCCCTTTCTTTCTACACACAATACTAAGACATTTACTCACTTTTTAGTCACCTCCCGTCTAGACTATTGCAACCTCCTTTTTGCTGATCTCCCTCTGAATCATCTCTCTCCCCTTCAATCTGTTCAAAACTCAGCTGTGCAGCTAATCTTCTGCCAGCCTCGATATGCTCATATAACCCCTCTTCTCAAGTAGCTTCACTAGCTCCCTATTCATTTCCATATCCAGTTCAAACGTCTCCTACTGACCTATAAGTGAACTCATTCTGCTGCTCCTCACTACCTTTCCTCTCTTATCTCTCCCTACATCCCTCCTCGGGAACTCTGCTCTTCTGGAAGATCCCTTCTATCTATGCCCTTCTCTTCTACTGCGAACTCCAGACTTCGATCCTTCTACCTTCCTGCTCCTTATGCTTGGAACAAACTACCCGAGTCTGTGGGTCACGCTTCGTCTCTGGCTCTTTTCAAATCCAGACTGAAAACTCACCTCTTCGAGGCCGCTTTTGGATCCTGATTAGATTAGTCTCCTGTGCGTTTCCTTACCATTCCCCTAGTTATATCCTTGTCCTCAGCTGTTGTGCTATCTCTCTTGATTAGACTGTAAACTCTGATCAGCAGTGATCATCTTTTACATGTCTCTGTACAACACTGCGTACACCTTGTAGCACTATACAAATAAGTAGCAGTAGAAGTAGTTAGAGAATATCCTTGGGGTGGTGGAGAGCCCAAAGGCAAGTGGCAAACTGAAAGAGCTAAGCATGGCAAAACGCAGATACTTTTGCAGATCTGCCCTAATTGGGATATGAAAATACGCCGGCCAGATCCAGAACAGCCAAGAACTCGCCTCGGCACACTGAATCATGGAGCGCAAGATTTGATCCAGAACCTCCTTGAGGTCCTGAAAGAGCTGGAAGGAACCGTCCTTTTTTCTTTTGGGGAGGTATCACGAAATAGATAGAGTATCTGCCCTTGCCCAGCTCATCCTGGAAACAGGCGCCAGTGCCTTTAGGCGCATCAATATGTCCAAGGTGGCACTTTTTATCACAAACCCACAAGAGGTAATGACAAAAGCATCCAGAATCGACTCTTTGCATTCCAGGACCTAACCGAACTGAATGGTGTTTAGCACCCCATGATGCTTAGTAGCCCAGGCCCATTCCTGAAAGAAAAGATGGTCTGCCTGCAACTGGAGGAACCAGGGAATGGGCCCCCAAATCTTCACTGCACAGCCCGTGAGGGTCCTCCTCTGAAGGGGCTAGAGTCCCTGGGCCCACGCACTCCATGAAAGGACTGAGAATGAGCCCAAAGCCTGGAGACAGAGGGGGGAAGAGACTTTCCAGGTCGGTAATGATGAAGGTCTCGATACCCCCAGAAATGCGGCCAGTGCACCATCAGCGAACAGGCAGAGGCTGATGAGAAAGGGCCACCAGCCTGCTTCACAGGCCCCCTAGTCCTGTCTTCTGAAAGGCGGTAAGATTTTATCTTGCCCAGGTTCTTTACCAGCTTTTCCAAATCGGCTCCAAAAGATAGCTTCCCTTTAACAGCCAGTTGGGCCAACTGGGCTTTGGGTCAGTTGTCCAGTGCTGGGGCCAAATCCAATGCCATGACACGGTCATCAGCACTCACAAAATGAAATGAAGAGTCAATGGTAATAGATCCAACGTTTCCTATAGATTAAGAACATAAGATATACCATACTGGGTCAGACCAAGGTCCATAAAGTCCAGTATCCTGTTTCCAACAGTGGCCAATCTAGGTCATACGTACCTAGCAGTTTCCCCAAAAGACACAGGTTCCACAATGCTTGTACTGGGTCAAGCATTGATATCCAGGTCCCTTCTTAATAATGGTTTATGGACTTTTCCTCCAGGAACTTGTCCCAAACCGTTTTTTAAACCCAGCTACACTAACAGCCTTTACTACATCCTCCGGTAACAAATTCCAGAGTTTGATTACACGTTGAGTGAAAAAATATTTTATTTATTAGTCTTAAATAGTTTACCCTGTAGCTTCATTGCATGTCCCCTAGTCTTTCTATATTCTGATAACATAAACAATCGATCTACATTTACCCGTTCCACTCCGTTCATTAATTTATAGACTTCTATCATATCTCCACTCAGCCGTCTCTTTTCCAGGTTAAAGAGCCCTAACCTTTTTAGCCTTTCTTCATAGGAGTATCCTTCCATCCCCTTTACCATTTTGATGGCTCTTCTCTGAACCTTTTCTAATAACTCTATATCCTTTTTAAGATACGGCGACCAGAAATGCACACAATATTCAAGGTGCAGTCTCAACATGGAACGATATAGAGGCATTATAATATCTTTTGTTTTAATTTTACATTCCTTTCCTTATGATACCTAGCATTCTATTTGCTCTCTTGGCCGCCGCTGCACACTGGGCCGAGGGTTTTAACATGTTATCCACAATGACGCCTAAATCTTTTTCCTGGGTGGTGGTTCCTAATGTGGAACCTTGCATCGTGTAACCATAGTTTGGGTTGTTCTTCCCTAGGTGCATAACCTTGCACTTGTCCACATTAAATTTCATCTGCCATTTTGATGCCCAGTCTTCCAATTTATCAAGATCCTCTTGCAATTTTCCACAATCAACTTGGGTTTTAACAACTTTAAATAGTTTTGTGTCATCTGCAAATTTTATAACCTCACTCGTTATTCCCCTTTCCAGGTCATTTATGAATATGTCAAAAAGTAGCGGACCTAGCACAGATCCCTGGGGTACACCACTATTCACCTTTCTCCATTGGGAAAATTGGCCATTTAGCCCTACCCTCTGCTTTCTATCTTTTAACCAGTTCCTGATCCACAATAGTACACTGCCTCCTATCCCATGACTCTTTAGTTTTGCCAAAAGTCTCTGATGAGGGACCTTGTCAAAGGTTTTCTGAAAGTCCAGATACACTATATCAACCGACTCACCTTTGTCCACCTGTTTATTCACACCTTCAAAAAAACATAACAGATTAGTAAGACAAGAACTTCCTTGTCTAAAGCCATGTTGGCTGTCTCCCATTAGGCCATGACTATCTATATGCTGAGTAATTTTATTCTTTATGATGGTTTCGACCATTTTTCCCGGTACTGACGTCAGGCTCACTGGTTTGTAGTTTCCTGGATGACCCCTGGAACCCTTTTTAAAAATTGGCATTACATTGGCGATCCTCCATTCTTCAGGTATTACAGATGATTTTAATGAAAATTCACAGATTACTAATAGCAGGTCTGCAATCTGATATTTCAGTTCTTTCAACACCCTTGGATGTATACGATCCGGCCCAGGTGATTTGCTACTCTTCAGTTTATCTAATAGTTGTAAGACATCTTCCCGATGTATTGATATTTCCTTCAATTCTTCCACACCTTTAAATACCACTTCAGTCATGGGTAACATCCCTACATCTTCCTCAGTAAAGAATTCATTCAGTCTCTCCACTATCTCCTTGTTGCCTCTTAGTGCCCCTTTAACCCCTCTATCATCTAATGAACCAACTGACTCACAGGTTTTTTGCTACAAATGTACTTGAAAAAGTCTTTATTTCGCGTTTTTGCTTCCGCAGTAAGCTTCTTCTCAAATTCTCCCTTTGCCTGCCTTATCAATGCCTTGCATTTGACTTGCCAGTGCTTGTGCTGTTTCCAGGTTTCGTTGTTTGGCTCTTTTTTCCATTTCCTGAAAGATGCTTTTTTGGCAACAACAGCCTCTCTGACCTCACCTTTAAACCATGCTGGCAGTTTTTTGGACTTCCTTCCACTTTTCTGAAAGCATGGAATACAGCTGGTCTGGGCTTCCAAGATAGTATTTTTCAACAACACTCAAGCTTAACCTCAACGCATTTCGGCTTATGCCTTCCTCAGAGGGGTATAGCCTCATATAAAAACAACAAACATCAGACTTAACAATACATTAAAATAATATGGAATAATCAAACTTATATAAATAGAAATAATACAAACCATATAAGTAAAATATAACGATGTGGGTAATATCCATGGTATGTGCAAAACTAATCCATTTGGAGAAATTGCTCCCTTAGAGAGAAGTCATCCTGTTAGGTGTGGACCTTTTCCACTCATGCAAGGTGCCTTTAACATCATCTTTTCAGGTGGCAGGTTTCTTTTCTGACTTAAATTTCATTCATTTATTGTACTTTGAGTATTCTGCTGCAATGTACTAAACAGCTAATTATTCTTCTTTTGCATACTCTTCACTATATTTACATAGCCATTTGTGGTAAATATTACTTTAAGTGTGATATGGCAAAGTACCTGAAGGAGAAGTTGGCAGGGTGGGAGGGGATAAGGGAAGTGGAATTGCAATGGGCTAAATTAAAGGTGGCAATAAAAGGGGCAACAGATAAATATGTAGGGAAAGTAAATAAAAACAAGAGGAGAAGGAAACCTATTTGGTTCTCCAAAGAAGTGGCTGCTCAAATAAAGGTAAAAACCACAGCTTTCACAAAATTCAAAAGCTTGCCAACAGAGGAACACAGAACGGAATACAGGATCAAACTAAAAAAGATAAGGAAAGCAAAATCAAAGGCAGAGGAAAAGATGGCTAAAGATGTGAAGTGTGGTGACAAAACTTTCTTCAGGTATATTCAGGAGAGGAGGAAAATCAGAGATGGAATTGAAGGACTCAAAAGTGCTGGGAACGGACTTGTGGAATGTGACATTAAAAAAGTGAAATTGCTAAACAAATACTTCTGCTCTGTTTTTACTAAAGAAAATCCTGGAGAAGGATCACCTGTGACTCCCAAATATAAAAATGGGAATGAAGTAGATACCACACCCTTCACAGAAGATGATGTGTTAGAACAACTTGCAAAACTGAAAATGAACAAGGCCATGGACCAGATGGGATATATTCCAGGATACTGAAAGAGCTCAGAGAGGTTCTTGCAGAGCCGTTAAAGGATGTTTTCAACAGATCCTTGGAAACAGGAGATGTTCCTCAGGACTGGAGAAGGGCTGATGTGGTACCTCTTCACAAAAGTTGTGACAGGGAAGAAGTGACAAACTACAGGCCCGTGAGCCTTACCTCGGTGGCGGGAAAAGTAATGGAGGCTCTTCTGAAAGAGCGAATAGTGGAATTTCTCAAAAGCAACAGGTTCCATGATCCAAGGCAACATGGTTTTACCAAAGGACGATCTTGCCAAACAAATCTGATTGAGTTCTTTGACTGGGTGACCATAGAACTAGATCAGGGGCAGGCGATGGATGTCATCTACCTGGATTTCAGCAAAGCCTTTGATACTGTTCCTCATAGGAGGCTTACCAATAAACTCAGTAGTTTGGGGATGGGTCCCAAGGTGGTGAACTGGATCAGAAATTGGTTGACTGACACATGACAGAAGGTGATGGTAAATGGAGCTCACTCGGATGAAAGGAGGGTGATTAGCGGGATGCCCCAGGGTTCGGTCCTGGGCCCGGCACTGTTCAATGTATTTGTGAGTGATATTGCTGAAGGACTGAATGGAAAAGTCTGTCTTTTGCAGATGACACGAAAATTTGCAACAGAGTGGACTCCCCTGAGGGGAGTGATTAACATGAGGAAAGATCTACAAAAGCTGGAAGAATGGTCTAATGCTTGGCAGTTAAGATTTAATGCGAAGAAGTGCAGTGTCATGTACTTGGGAAGCAGAAACCCAAGGGAAATGTATGCGATAGGGGGCGAGAGGTTGGTGTGCACGGACCAGGAAAAGGACCTTGGTGTGATTATTTCTGAGGATCTCAAGGTGGCAAAAGAGTGTGACAAGGCAGTGGCAAAAGCCAGGAGGATGTTGGGTTGCATACAAAGAGGAATTACCAGCTGAAAGGAAGAGGTACTAATTCCACTGTATAAGTAACTGGTGAGGCCTCACTTGGAATACTGTGTTCAGTTTTGGAGACCATATCTTGCAAAGGATGTAAAAACAAACCTGGAAACTGTTCAAAGGAAGGTGACTAAAATGATTTGGAGCCTGCATCAGAAGCCTTATGAGAAGAGACTTGAAGACCTAAATATGTACACTCTGGAGGAGAGGAGGGATAGGGGAGATATAATTCAGACCTTTAAATACTTAAGAGTATTAATGAACAAACAAACCTCTTCCAAAGACGGGGAAGCTGTAAAACTAGAGGGCATAACATGAAGCTGCAAGGGGGTAAATTGAAAGGCAATGTCAGGAAATACATTTTCACTGAAAGGGTGGTGGATGCTTGGAATGCCCTCCCGATGAAAGTGTTGGGGGCAAATACAGTGACAGAATTCAAAATGGCATGGGACAGACACAGTGGATCCCTGTACAGCAACAGGATAAAATCAAAATAAACGTAGCTATCTAATTTCTCAACAAACAGGGGTGTCCTACATGGAGCGGTGGGTTCACACCTAAACAAAGACATGGGGAGGGTGGCCTGCACAGAGTGGCAGGTGCACCTACTCTTGTCATCTTACTGGGCAGACTAGATGGACCATATTGGTCTTTATCTGCCGTCATTTACTATGTTACTATGATAGATACTTACCTGTTTTTATTATTTAATTATCATAAAAGCAGAAATAAAACCTCTAAAATGCAATAAACACAAAGCAATAAAGATTATGAGGGGTCAAATATCAGATCAACATCTACCACACAAACTGTATACATGAGAGCACAATCATATTATATATATACACATATATATATATATAAAAATAAACCCAACTCAAAGAAGAGAAAGAAGAAAACAAAAGAGAACAAGACAGATGTTGACCCAATATGGTATAAATGTCCCATAGTGCAAAACATCAGAATTATATAGTTGAGACGAATGTCTCTTATGTATATAGTTGGCATGAAAAGCTATACACAATCCAAATGAAAATGGAACGTGCAGGAGGAAATGGAAGGCGCAAGAAGAGGACGACATATGCTCTAGTATGTGAAAAACATTGTGAGTGAAAATCTAAATGCGAGAGTAGTTAGAAACGTTAACACATGTGACGTCTTTATTTTTATTTCTAGTCAAGAGGGAATTTGTGGAAGAAAAAGAGAACACGATCTAAGCCTCAAATTGTATAATAAGAACATGCAAACAAATCTCATGTTTTAGAGTCGACCAAGATTCAGCGTAGGTGTGTGAAAATAATGACGATATATCATCCGAGTGAACCGGAGGAATCGATAGTGAAGGGAGATTTTACTGAGGTGCCATTTATAGCCAACTACATAACAGTACTTACTCCACAATTATAATGTTGTGAGGAGTAGGGTTCAAAATGTAAGATCTGTATATATTGCCAACTGAAGACTAGCAGCTGCCACAGGGAACTGGTTCTTCAACACAAATCTACCGTTTGGTCCACAGTATCCTTTAAGGCCAATCTGTCTTCCACAGGTCCAACTTTGAACTGCCATGACCTGCGCATCCACTTTGAAAACATCAAATCACACAATGCGCTCCTTCTCTGGGAGAGCGTGCATCTTCTTATACACTCAGCTCCTTAGGCGAGGAGTTGGGGGAATCCCACTCCATCTGTAAAAGGCCCTTGAGCACCTAAGGGAACAGGAAAACAGTAGTGGATTTCCGCACTCTTGCAGGAGTGGATGCCTCTTTGGTTCCTGCTCCGTGCCTGGAGCATCTGCTAAGCTCAAAGTGGATAAGACCCTGGGATCAATGCCTTCAGTTCCTATCTCCTGGAACAGGAGGACATCTGTCTTCTTACAATCCTCTGAAGGCGAGAGTACTTGTTCATCCACATCAACATCTCACTTGTTCGAACAAGCCTATGACATTCCTCCATCCGACACGTTATCCCCTCATTCCCTCCAACTCCTGTGCCTTCTTTCTCCTTCCCTAACTTCTCTGCCCTCATTCTCTCTCCTTTGTGTGATTGTTGCAACTTTCCTATCTGATTATGGCATTCCTTTTCTATTTTATTTTCTGATATTTTATTTTGAAATTGTACATCACCCTGCTACAACTGTAAAGGTGCATATATAAAAGCCAATAAAGAATAAACCAAGCCACAGTCCAAACCTTAGACAGATCCCAGCTGATCCCCATCTCCAGGGGGCACCCTTTGCTGAGGACGCTTAGCCATCAGTTGAACAGGGCTTCCACACTCAGCCTGCCCCTCATGAGACTGCGCTCAGGGAAAACCAGAGGCTGCAGGGTCTGAATTACCATGCCAGAATGACCAGGCCTGCTGTAAAAGGAAAAGAATCCCAGGGAGGACAATCTGGACCCCAGAAGCTCTCCTCGTGGAAATGAACCCACTACACTAGGGGGATGTGGTATAGTGTGGCCTGCGGTGGCAAGAAATCCTTAAAACACTAGGCAACACAGAAAAGGGCAAAACAAAACCACTTTTATTATCCTTCAGCTATCTAACATTTCAATTCCCCAGTTTGTTGGCTTCATAAGACTGGTTCCCCAGAACCTTCCCTGGCCCACAAATTAAAGTTCAGCCAAAGTTCAGAATAAAGTTCACTCATTCACTTGGGCTTCGGTGTCTGGGTATAGTTCCTAGCCACGCCCCAAACAATAGCAAGGAAAAAACAATCTTCCCAGGCAGCTCACCTTCTTCCTTTGTATACGTGCTGCCCCTGGATCTGACTCCAATCAGCTCCTAGCCTTCACAGTAGGCTCTCTTTTACAGGTAGGTGGTTTTCAGATAAGCTCCAGGCACCCAGATTCCTCTCTCTACCCTCAAGTCTCCTGCTTCTTGGGATAAACCCAGAGACCGGGCCACACCCTCCCCAGGCATTCTCCAGCCTTTTCCCTTAAAGGGACAGGGGTTTAAATCCATTCCAAAGCAATACCTCACTTGTGCTAAGCTTGGATCGGGAGTTTCTCTGCGGGGAATGGGGAGTTTTTTTATACACTCCATCACAGGGGCATAGAAACCGTAGATCCCTCAGAGGACAGGGAGAGGCCCAAAGCACGGTCGCTGGAACCTCCGGCTGGCTGAATAACCTTTCCCATAATGACCTCCACCACTTCCTACCCTGAGGCAGGTAAGGTCGGACTAACAGCATCCCCTGGCTGAAAGAGGGAAGTAGGTCCTCCAGAGATGACTCAGAATTTGCTATGCAAGGAAGGGAAGTGTCTAGAAGCTGGAGATGAGGTGCCTCGTTTATCACAAACCAAACAACGTTTCCTGGAAGAAGACAGAGAGTTAAGGCTGCGGTGGCCCGGAAGGCATGCATTAACTGCGCTTTTATTGCAATATGAGTTACAGGCACTAGGGTAGGAATGCACGTTGGATCTGGGGCGACCGCCAGGTGAACAATATTAAAAACACTACTAATATGTGTAGAAAATGGTGGGAAATCCCCACACAGTGCCAACGGTTGCCAGCAATCCACCCTGCATCCCACACAGACAGAACTGAGAGCCCCCAACAAGGTCAGTGACGAGGTCAGGGCTTGGTACTCACCCCCTGAGAGCCCCAGGTAGATGATCCATGCCGGGCTCTGCTCTACTCCCCTGAAAATGTTTCTCTGACTTTGCAGCACTGTGTTTATAAGGTGGCTGGCAGGCAGATGCCTCTGAGAGCCTTCTGCAATCTTTGGGAGAGAACAGGGGGGGGGGGGGGAGAGAGGAGGAGGGGGCAATGAAGTTATGTAAGGCTGCTAAATTCTTCCATCCTTCCAGATCTCTGGCTCTCAACAGGTTCTTATCCAGGGTAAGAATGTGGAGATGAACCAATTTTCCCTCCTCCTATGTCTACCAAAAAGACTGCAGTATAGAGGAGCCTCCCACGTTGCACTCATGTGAGTGTGTCACCCTTAAAGTGGTCTGTCACGAGCATTTTTATCAATCTTTTCTTCTCAATTCTTTAGCTTTTCTTCAAAAGAGGAGAAAATCCATACATTATCTGTTGGAGATAAAGAAATACTCTGGTAGCTGAGGTGATTAGAGGCATAGGAATGATGTCATTGAAACCTGGGCTTTTCATTGGTTCTTTGTCTCCACCAATCTGCTGATAAGGGAACACAACCCATTTGTCTGGACTGGTCTTGCAGGACAGCATGGAATTTGTTGTTGCTGAACACGTGGTTTCATGCTTTGCAGTTGCAAGTAAATTTGAAGATGACAGAGATACTATGGTTATCAGATCAAGGGGTACTGGAACCTCCACTTCAACTAAGTAGTGATGGTTACCTCTTAGATGCCAAGCTGTCCTTCCACGTGCAAGCCTTAGCAATGGTGAAGTCCTGTTTTCAGAGCCTCAGGTGTATACATTCCATCAGAGGTCTGCACTAACACACTTGTCTTGGCCCTAATTATAAATCATCTGGATTAATACAATGCCCTTTACAAGTTACCATGATAAAACGGTTACAAAGCATCCAAAATGCAGCAGTCAGGTTCATTACCTATTCTCATAAATTGATCACGTCACTCTGCTGTTGAAAGAGAATCATTGGTACCAGATACATGTAGAATCAAATACAAAATTCTGATCATGACACAATGTACTCTTCAGCCAACCTGCTAATCTTTTTGATCTGCTTATTACCTATATGCCGAGAAGAGCACGGTGTTCGTAAAGTGAAAATCTGTTGACAATACCTCCTCCTTCAGCTATAAAGCTAAAAATGTCTTGTCATTCAGCCTTCTTTTATCTAGCACCATCCCTTTGGAATTTGATGCTTTTCTATTTCTGAACAGAAAACATCTTCCATAAAGTTCAGAGCTGGCTTAAGAATGTACTTTTTTTTTTCTTAGCCTATCTTGACTGATGACCAGAGCTTGGCAACGAAAGCGATGTTCGAAGAACTGTGCTGTAGACTAATCTCTTTTCTTACTCCCTTTGTTCCCTATTACTCATATCTCATGTTTTTGTATACAGTAGCAAATTGTAAACCACTTTGATTTGCTCATGAAAGGCGGTATATAAAGTCTGGAATAAACAACAAGCAGGAGTATAAGCAGTTTCAATCGAAAGGCCATGGTGCTAGGACAATGAGGACTTGTTTTATCATTTTAAGATGGATTCGGCAGCTAAAACCTTATTTATCAGAAATGGATTTGAGGTTAGTTAAAAGGGCATAAATTCTGCTGTGACTTGATTACTGTAACTCGCTGTTATTAGGGTTGTTGGTAAAAAGATGTATATCGTCTGCAAGTAGTGCAAAACACAGCAGAAAAGTTGATAAAAGGTCTTAGGTATTTTTATCATGTTGCTTTAGTGCTAACTTTTAAAGTTTTATGGAGTTTGGGTCTTGAATATCTGTACAAGTTCAAGACTGCAGTATTATAAGCAAAGGCGGGTTTTGCATGCCCAGGGAGAAGGGTTATTTATTAGTGATGCCTGATCATAAAATGATGTGAAAGGTAATTCACCAGTCACGGGTTTTTTTTGGTTCAAGCCTCACAGATGTGGAATGCCCTTCCATTTCAGCTTAGGATGGAGATTGATATGTTTTCAAGTCACGTTTGAAAATCTTTTATATTTCTTTAGGGGGCACTGAGGCAGTGGAATAATGATGTGGATTTGATTGAGGGGCATGTAGGGGGGTTTTGGAATATTTTAATCTATGGACTGCATTGAGATGGAAGGAAAGAATAGATGGGAATAAAAAGATTATATACATTTTGTATGAGGATTTATATGAATGATGTATGACGAGCCTTGATAAATTTTGCAAGGATTTTGGGGACAATACTTGTGACCTCCCTCATGCCCCCCCCCAACCCGGTTGTCTCTCTCGCAGATCTCATGTTCTCAAGTCTCATGAGACCAGCTTCAGAGTTCCTACACAGAGTGTCATCTTTAGATAACAACAGTTATAGCTTCAGATAACAAGTGTCTGTGCGTGGGATGTGGTGGCGAGTGCCATTGTGTGTGTGTGTGGGGGGGGGGGGTGCAGGGCTGCGGCGCATGTGTATGTGTGCTGCAGAGCCTCTGTGTATGGTGTGCAGAGGTGGGGTTCCCATGTCTGTGTGTGAATGTGTGTATGTGGTATGGAGGTGAGGCTATGTGTGCATGTATATGTAGTGTGGAGCTGGGATGCTTGTGTGTGTGATCGTGTGGGGTGGGGTGCTTATATGTTCGTTCTGAGGGAGGGGGATGTACTTGTCAGCAGATATGCATAGTGCCCTTCTGTCCCCATGCATTCATTTTCATTCCTTTAATCTTTAACACCTTGCACTCCTCCTTCCCCCTCCAACCCTTCCCCCTCCCTCCAGCACTTCCACTCCATCCTCCTTCCCTTTTTATTTTTTAAGCTAATGGCCCTTTAAGATTTTGCTGCCCCCCTTCTCCTCCCATCTAATTTTATTTTGGCAGATTCCGATTGGTTGCCCTCTTCTGCCTGCAGGAGATGGGAGTCCTGCTGGCAGTCTGCTGCCTTCCAGGCCATGGTTGCGGCGTTTCCTTCCATTCTGCCTGCGGGGGCGTTTGCCGTGATCGCAGCTGTGTGCTTCTCTTCTACCCATGGGATCTCTGTGGGCAGACAGCTGGCTTCCAGGCTGTGGTCCCAGGTGCAAATTTCCGGTTCCCATGGTGACCTGGTGCCTGGGATTTGTCAAGCTCTGATGTATTAAGTTCATGTTTATAATGAGATACATTGCATGAAGCATTGTGGAAATGTGGTATACAAGCATAACTAATACAACAAACCTTCCCCATGCCTCCCTGCTAAATGAATAAAGCAGTAATAAAATTTCAGTAACTTGGAAACTTGTTAATTTTTAGTTGTGTGGTTTAGTAGTCACTAGGAATAGCCTAGTGGTTAGATTAGCGGCCTGGTGACCAATAGACCAGGGTGTGAATCCCAGTGGAATGCTTTGGGCCATTACCCCAAGTACAAACTTAAATTGTAAGCCCTTAGGGGACAAGGAAATACCTACTGCACCTGATTTGTAATTCATCTTAAACTGTGGGAAAGGCTGCAGGAAAGGCTGCGGGAAAGATGCGAGCTAAACGAACCTCTGGATGAATATTGCAGCGGGTTGCACGCCATTACTTACCAGCACCATTTATAATGGCTGCCTTTCAGAGACTGCTCTTAGTTATCTTAAAACATATCTCAGGTAAGAATATCCCCATTTCTCAAAAAGAAAAGAGAAAAGAAAGCACAAAACAACACAAACAGAGGTGAACCAGGAAGCTCAATTAAAATACTTTTTAACCAGTTGCAGGATGGTGCAAAAAAAAAAAAAAATTGCATTTTTTTTTTAAATTGCACTTTTTGGATCTTTCACATGAATCCTGTGAATGTTTTCTTAAAAGAAAAAGCACATGTTGGGAGCACTTTTAATGCGAGGGACCCTTAAAGATGGAGATGATTGCTTACTGGAAAAAAATTGCATTATTACATACAGGAAAGCAAGTTGTAAAACAGAAAGTTACCTAATAGCAAGGGCTGGCACACAAAGACATTGTAAACAGCTGTTGTTGTCAGAAATGGAAGGATGGCCATTGGTAAGCTGGATACCAAGCGACCTTGAGTGATGTTTAGGATTCGCCGAAATAAGCTATTGGCTATCAACCCAGAAAAAGCTCCATTAAATCCAAGGTACAAAGAGGCATGTGAAAATATCCTTCTGTGGAGAAAAAGAGATTGGAAAAAAAAAACCCTTTCAAAAATATTTATTTTCTTTTACAGTTATCTCCAGTAAATGGTCTTGTTTAGGCCACATATTCATCCTAGGTTTCTGCCCTTTTAAGCCCTAACCAGTAACCAAGGTCAAAAAACATGTTAGCATTGATTAAAGATTTCCTTCCACCACTGACGCCTATTTGCTTTTCATGCTGAAGTATTTTTAAATCGCCAACTTTCCAGCAGAAATGCAACTTTATACTTGAAAAGCCAATGCAATAGCAAAAGTCCAGAAAGTCTGTATTGGATCTTCTAGATCTGCCAAACCTGCACCATTCCGGCTAAATTTAGGTGCAATTGTGTTTATTTAAGCATATTTACCATCAGAACAGCAACCTATTGACCTGGATCCAGGTTTGTTTCCAAGCATAACCACTGGATTCGCCAAGGTCCATGTTTAATTGCATAGCAGAGCCACTGGATCCACCCAAATTCATGTTTCTTTCCCACCAGAACTAATGGACCCACTCAGATTCAGGTTTATTTCCCAATAAGTAGATTTCCCACCAGAACTTCTGACTGCACCAGGATCTAGGTTTCTTTCCCATTAGAGTCACACATTTCCAGCTATATTTCATATTAGAATATGATCCGATCCACCAGGATTCAGGATAAATTTTCACCAGAATTGCTGGGCCCACCCAGATCCAAGTATGTTTCCTACCAGAAGTGTTGGATTCACCTAGATCTACGTTTCTCTCTGGACAAGCAAGACATTAAGTCCTCACTATTGGAAGATATAACAGATGGAGCCCAGCATGCAAGAATAATGACTGCAGTTTTGGTTTCTTCTCAAAGCTTTTGAATAGATCACTGTGTATGCGTGCCACTGCCTAACTACTGTTGTTCACGGGACCACCTCGGTCTTTGTTTTTCTGTGGAGCTGGTGTCTTGTTATGTATCTTTTTTCAAATGTTTAATCATATTTCATCTGTTTCTGTTGTGCGTTTTTCAGCTCCTTAGTAATTTCTTAGATAGAAAACCTATAAAATGGCTGGAAAAAAATCTTTCATTTTTCACATCTGTCCAGTCATACCTGATTTTAGAGCCTTGGGCATCCCAATTGAGGCACGTTTATCTCAAAAACCCAAATTTTTTTCAAAGATGCACCTGGTGTTGCAGGACCACATCCTTCATGGAACACTATGGAGCCCGATTTCAAGAGGAGCATGTCCGGAAGGCCCCAGGCAAGACGGGCCCATTTGGACCCAATTCTGGACTGCTTAGCCAGAATCGGGCCTGAGGACAGCCCAGCATGCCCCTTCTGCCTGCGGGGACATCCTCCCTGCAGGTGTTCTCAACATCTGTGGCTGCAGCTCTGGCCCCCTATTTCCCCGCCACTTGACCCATAGCTGACCTGTTGTGGCCTGCATCAGGCTGTGGGATCACCCCGGCCCCAGGGGTGGGGGATCCTCAGGCCCGATGGGGCCAAAAGTGCTGCTTATACCACCTTTGAAGTAGTACAAGCAGCACGTCCCTACAGGCCTGGCAGCACATACAGGGCTGTGACCTGAATTGGCCCTGTTCATGCTGCCAGTCGGGCCTGGCTCAGCTCTGCCCCCACCCTGGCTCTCCCCGTCCTGAAGCACAATACGTATGGGGAGAGCCGGTAGGGGAATTGGCCCCGCAACCCACGTTTGGGAATGACCGCCATAGTGTATCTGGATTTTCATAAGACCATTTACAAAAGTCCTTGAGATATTCTTGTGGTAGTTAAATAGTAATGGGATAGGAGGCAATGTACGATTGTGGATTAGGAACTGGTTAAAAGATAGAAAACAAAGAGTAGGGCTAAATGGACAATTTTCTCAATGGAGAAAAGTGAATAGTGGTACTCCAGGGATTTGTGCTGGGCACGCTATTTTTTTTACATATTTATAAATGGCCTGGAAATGGGAATAATGAATGAGGTGATCAAATTTGTAGATAACACAAAATTATTCAAAGTTGTTAAAACACAAAAGGATTGTGAAAAATTGGGAGACTGGGCGTGCAAACGGCAGATGAAATTTAATGTGGATAAGTGAAAAGTTATGCACTTAGGGAAGAACAACCCAAACTACAGTTACAAAATGCAAGATTCCGCATTAGGAATCACAAGTCAGGAAAAGGATCTGGATGTCATCGTGCATAGTACGTTGAAACCCTCTGGCCAGTGTGCAGCCACGGCAAAGAAAGCAAATAGAATGCTAGGAATCATAAGGAAAGGAATGAAAATAAAACCAAGGATATTATAATGCCTCTGTATCGCTCCATGGTACGACTGCACCTTGAATATTGTGTGCAATTCTGGTCACCATATCTTAAAAAGGATTTATTTATTTATTTTCATTCTCTTATATACCATGCTATTCTGCATCAGTGTGGTTTACATTGAACAAACTGAAATTACATTGAACAGGGCATTATAATTTGGAGATAACTATTTTACAGGGAACATGGGCTATGGAGGGTTAAGTGGCTAGCCCAAGACCACAAGGAGCACCTGTGGGACTAGAAACCCCAGTCCTTCTAGCCCAAGGTTGCTGTCCTCTAGTGGGATTTGAACCCCCGACCTTCCGGCCTGAAGTACCTTGCCCCAACCACTAGGGCACTCCTCCACTCCTATATAGCAGAATAGAAGCAGAATTGGAAAAGGTACAAAGAAGAACCACCAAATGGTACCGGGAAAGGAAGGATATCCCTAGGAGAAAAGACTTAACAGTTAGGGCTCTTCAACTTGGAAAAAAGACGGCTGAGGGGAGATATGATGGAGATCTATAAAATAAGGAATGGAGTGGAACGGGTAAATGTATATTGGTTGTTTACTCCTTCAAGAAGTAGAAAGACTAGGGGACATGCAATGAAGCTACATTTAAGACTATTTGCAGAAAATATTTTTCCACTTAGCACGTAATCAAACTCTGGAATTTATTTCCGGTGGATGTAGGGCTGTTAATGTAGCTGGGTTCAAAACAGGTTTGGATGAGTTTCTGGAGGAAAAGTCCATAAACCACTATTAAAGATGACTGGGGAAATACATTGCTTATCCCTGGGACGAACATCATGGAATGTTCCCTGTAAAATAGTTATCTCCAAGTTATAATGCCCTGTTCAATGTAATTTCAGTTTGTTCAATGTAAACCACACTGATGCAGAATAGCGCGGTATATAAGAGAATGTAAATAAAATAAAAAAAAATAAAAAATGTGTATACCTTTTGGAACCTGACAGAATCTGCGGAACCTGTGTCTTTTGGGAAAACTGCTAGGTACGTATGACCTAGATTGGCCACTGTTGGAAACAGGATACTGGGCTTGATGGACCTTGGTCTGACCCAGTATGGCATATTGTCACCACCCCCCCCCGGTGGCCGGGGGCCGCAGGGGCAGGTTGTGCATTTAAATCAGTTGTAGAAGTAAAAGACTCTTTTGGGCCAGATGCACCTTGGTCCTTGTAGTCCTTTCTCCTTATAGAAATGAGTTGTGGATGCCAAGTAGAGGGTAAACAAAAAGCTTTTATTTCCCTTTTAGCACTGAGGTTCGCTAAGTAACAAAAGTAAAGTTTTCCTTTTTTTCAGGTTTGTGCCAGTGTTATTAAACAAGTAAAACTGTTACAGGCTTCACAGTTCCTTGTAGAATATAAAGGGTTTTCTAAACTTCAGAGTGAAACAAATAAACCAGCTCTCCTTTAGCTCAATGTAAGCAAAATCATTGTTAGTGCATGTTCTCGTAAACTATAGCTCTGGGAGTGACTCAAGGCTTCCCGCAACACAAATAGAGCAGTCCATTAATTCCTCCTGTGACAATGCTTCTAAATCCCCAGGTTCCACTTGCATGGGTTCCAGCTCGTCTGTGCTTTCTCCTGTATTTGAGCTCTCCCTGGCTGCTATAGTGTGCAAATGAGTATTTCCTTCACCTATCCTCCAGCTGGGCTGTTCAAGGTTTTTCAAGTAGGAAGCATGGCTTGTTCTTAGGCCTCTATGGCGTGGCTTCCAGAACTCCTGCCTTCTTTCATTCCTCTCAGAATGGTTATCTGATTCAAAAGCCCTTCTAGGAGCTAAGTCTCTTTTTAGAATTAAAGTACCACTGTACCTTGGCTTCCTGAAGTTGGTGCTGCTGGTATTTTCCTTACCAGGTACCCTTCCTTGGATATGGTCTCCTTTACAGACTGTTTCCGTGAGTCTCCTGGGCACTTCTTGTCGTCCCTGAAGCTTGGGACGGCCAGGTAACGAAGCCAGGCCTCTCTGCTTCTCAGTATGGGGGATTCCACTGTCTGGACCTTTCCTTCCAGTACCTTTAAGTTCCTTTCTCAATCCTTCTGGTGAGCTCAGGCCTCCCTCTAGGCATGGAGTCTCTCTCCCTTGGATCCTGGCTTCTCCTGGAGTCTCTCTCTCTTGGATCCTGGCTTCTTCTCCTCTTTCTCCCCTCCCTAGTCTGGCTGCAGCTCTCTGCTTATAAAGCCGTTCTCTTGAGTTTCCTGGCCTGCTCTTCAGGGGCATCTGATTAGTCCCTGCATAATCAGTACTTGGGTGTGTTTGCTCAGCCTCTGCAGGTTCGTGCCTGCTCCCTCTAGCTGTGTTGCTATGCAATTGCAGCTCCTGCAAGTCAGCTGCTTTGTGAAAGACAGCGTTTTTTTCCAAATTCACAGCTTCACTAGCTTCAGCCCTATCACAATATCTTATGTTCTTATGTACTTGAGATCTGGAATGACCACTGTTAGAAACAGCATGCTGGGCTTGTTGGATCCTTGATCTGACTCATTATGGTGTATATTATGTTCTCATGCTCTCCCTGAAAATATACAACCATTCTCAACCTAAACAAATTCTGCAATTCTGTCCAATGCCACCATTATGACTCAAATAAATGTAGTGTACACTCCAAAAATATCATCAACGATAGTTAGCGCTATCTTATTAAACACTAGCCTTACTAGGCTCCACTCCACAGACTAAATTATATCCTTCCTAAACGGGTCTCAGACTTATGGACAACGAGCCACATTAAAAGGTTCGTATGTCCCGTTTGCATCACTGACCCAGGTGAATGTATCAAATTCAATTAAATGGAACATATCTTATCTTATTGAAGTGCCTTGTCACAATGTTGCCAACACGGGTCCCCAACGCCAACACAGAGTACTGCTGTCGCGTTTCACTTCGCGTTTCATCAGGGGTTTTGATCATCGAGAACTAGGGCGATCTGTGATAGTTCCACGTCTTGTAAACCTCTCTCTTTGTTCATGGAGAGAAGAAAGAAAGAACAGATGCTGCCCACATCTGGAGATCACTAACGTTCCTGCTCCCGGTGCTCCCAACACTCAAAAAGACGCCGCGCCGAGTGTTTAAAAACCATTATGACTCAGGAAAACATGGACACTCCTATTGCACTCCTCATGCTTTTAATATTGGCAGCTTTTGAGGAAAGTCAATGAAAGTTGATGGGGTTTTGACACCATCAAGGATGAGGCATCAAGAGATTCAGCCAATCTTTGAATGCAATGCACTGTCTGGAAAAGAGATACAGACACAGAGGCTTCGAAGGGCATTGGGTTCGATATCAGCTGTCCATCTCCATTGCACTGGGGAGGAAACTTCACTGATACATCAACGATCATTATCTTGATGCTCTCCTGTGGAGGTCAAGCCAGGCCAGGACCCAGGCATCTCCTTTTGAGTTTTAATTTTGTTCAGATTCATATTGCTTCTGGGTTTCTGATTACAAGCCACAGAAGTTCTTTGAAGAAAAGGTCTCAATTGGTCTTCTATCAGATCCAACACTGCCTCATGGAAAGAAAAAATCCCTACCAGAGAACTCTCTTTATTAACTTTGTGAAGGAACTGGCAGAAATTATTCTATTTAAGTTATAGATGGAGGAGGAAGCCAGGGCAAAAACACTGGACATTCTCCAATTCCTTGATCCACTCAAGGAAGCCGTGACAGTGCCCATTCACAGAATCCTCAAAGATGTACAGACTAGAATGTGAAAGACCCTCTTCCACACTGTTTCTTTTCATCCTATAAATAAGAAGGTTGACTTGGACAGAGTCCAGAAGGCTCCTTGATTTCAAAGGTAACAGTTACCACACCCATTCCATGGTTATCAAATCCACAAAGAGCAAACAACTCCAAGTTGCAATCTTCGGTGGCCTCAGAAAGGGAGGCTTATAATTTGGAGCCTTTTGGGAGAAAGATTTGCCAGAACGATTCACAAGTGCATGCCCATATCACGTCCGACCATCTCTTCATGAATCACAGTATGTAAAATGGAGGAGTTTGCAGACAATCTCCCTCAAGAGAAGCCCATGCATCTGCATTCACTAGTGGGAAAAGGGAAGGAATGTTGTAAACAGTCTGAGCGACTAATGTTTTTGAATCAGCATAGAGAGTCTCTGCCATGGATATTGGTACTTGAACATTCTCATGGTTCCGAGCCTCAAACCTGAGATATGACATGCAGGAGCAACTTGATAATGTGCTGTGCCATGGTGAGAATCTCTTCAGAGATAAAGTGAAAGAGGCTAAGCCTAAAAAAAAAAAAAAAGGATCAGTGATGCTCTTAAATCCCTCTCCGGGCCCACTTCTAACCTTGACCTTCTCTTCCTCTTGTCTAGGGGATACAGGGCAAAGAACACAGGAGATCCTATTATTATTACAGGCAAAGGTATCCTCCTTCCTCTCACTCTTCTCAGACACAATGGAGACCTTGCTCTTGTCCCAGAGGGCCCAAAAGTCCCCAGCCAGCACCACCACCATAATAAGGTTGGGATTTTTACTGCCTCCAAGAAAATATAACTAGTATCTCGGTGTCTCTGCCAGACAATCTTCCAGTAAGAGGAAGTCTAAAGATTTTTCAGAAATAGTTGGTCCTTTATAAACTCCAACTGTTGAGTTCTAATGATCATCTGGTCATGATATATATATATTTTTAGTGCCATCAAGTCAGCGTTGACTCAAAGCGACCCAGCTAATGTCTGGATTTTCTTGATATTGTATCACCGGAAGTAGATTGCCAGCCTTTTCTTCCGAGGCAATGGAGGATAAAGTGACTTGCCCAAGGTCACAAGGAGTGCCAGTGGGACTTGAACCCTTGATCTTATGGGTACTAGGCAGTTGCTCTAACCACTAGGCTACTCCTCCACTCTATTGAAACTTCCTCACTGACCATATTCTGGTTAAACTCTTATCAAGGAGCTCTCTTCCCCCTTAGAGACCAATGCAACTGAACTCATTCCATCAGGGGAAAGAGGGCAGGGATTTTACTCTAAGTATTTCCTTATAACAAAGTATTTCCCTAAGTACTCTTATTCCCTTCTTCCAAAAGGGAGACTGGTGGTTGTTGTCCGGACATAAAAGACATGTACATAGAGATAAATCCCAGACACAGGAGGCACCCCTAAAAGGTAAACACTACTACCAGTATGGTGTACTGCCTTTTGGCCTCGTGTCAGCTCCTCAAGTATTCACAAAAGCAGAGATGTGCAGGGAACTCCAGGATGCGGGCCAGAGGCGTGACCCCTAGCCCGGACATACACAGCCTATTCCAATGAAAGCCCTGTATGTCTGGGCTCGGGGATTTAGATGGGGGACTTATTTCATCTCGGATGGAGGGAGTACGGCAGGGGGTTTACCACAGCCTGACCCCAGCCTCGGAAGGCCCGATCGTGGGAAGGACAGTGGGGAACACAGGATTTCACAGCGAGCAGATGATCGGGGCTCCTGCATGACATCCTGGTGTCACACCGATAGGACGCCATGGCACTATGGCTCCATGCAGGAGCCTGGCTGGGCTAGCCGGGGAAAAACGTGGACATCTGGTGGGCTGGAATCAGGGCCGTTTAGCTACTGTGGGAGCAGACTCGGGTGCATACCTGGGCCATCCAGATTTTGGCTGTCTGGACAGCCCGGACGTGCCCCAATCGGAATTGGTCTCCATGTGTCTTGTTGTTGTAGCAGTGTATCTACACAAACTGGGTGTACAAGCATTTCCCTATCTGGATGATTGGCCTACAAGAAGCACTTCACAGGAAGGGACTCAGAAATACATGCACATTACCATTCAGGTTCTGGAGTCATTGAAGTTCTTCATAATTATCCCAAATTCCATTTGAGCCCATCACCTCAATTGGAATTCATCGGAGCTCTGCTGGACACAACTTAGGCAAAAGCCTTTTTTCTATAAGAAAGGATTACCATACCGGTATCCACTGTGAGAGAAATGCAAATTAGTTGGCAGACATCAGCGTGGAATATGTTGAGAATGTTGTGGCCCCATGGCTGCAACAATACCCTTAACACACTTGGCACATCTCAAAATGAGACAGCCTCAATGGACTGGGTCCACTGACAGTTTTCAGGACATATTCTTAATCACCATTCCACTAAAGAAATCACTTTCTTGGTGGCTAATTCAAAACAGTCAGCGTTTCAAATTGTTCTCATGACAGATCCAAACTGGGCTGGTCCATCCAAAAGAAACTTCATCAGATAAATTTCCTGGAATTTGAGAACAGGATGGAACATTTAAAGCAGAAGTTCCCAATCTTTTTGGTTATGGGGATCCAGGGCTTTTTTTTTGAGGGGGTACTTGGTGGTACTGTGTGCAAGCACTTTTTTCATTCCCTGCTAAAACTAACCCATAGTCCTCATGTATTAATGAAAGAGCCCTGCATTTGAGTATTGGCACCTTTTTTCACTAGGAAACATGCACTGTGTGGCTCCCTTATTATCCTTCAAAAATGTCAGATGACCCATGTTGATCCCACCGCTCTTCTCAGACAACTCCCCAAGCCTGCCACCATTAGCCTTCTTTATCGTCCTTCCCCTTTCTGTCTCAATCAGGCTCTCTCTAACCAGTCCCAATATCGTTCTCTTTGCCTTCCTCCTCCCCAGACAGTTACCTCCAGTCTCTCTCTCTCTCTCTATCCTCTCCCTTTCTTCAACACAGCCAATCCTTACCAGCCTCTCTGTTTTCTGCAGACCCCCTGTAGTCTACAGACCAGAGTTTGGGAAATACTGCTCTTAGAGGCTTTCAAAGATTGCCATTTTAAATCAAGATTATTTTTTTAGCCAACCAATTAAGTTGCAATGTATTACATCAAGAAGCAGGGAGATACCAGATTACGCTTCCTGTGTTGGGAAACTGTCAAAATGTGGAACTGGGCCATCGCTCGTGTAATGGCCCTCAGAGCCACTTATCTGGCAAGCAAAGACAATCTCCCTGTGGACGAACTGATTTGTGTTCTTCAACTACATGAATGGTCCCTGAGCGAAGAAGTGTTACAGGTGATTTCTTTGTGTGTGGAACACCCATGACAGATCTCATTGCCACTCCTTAAAACAAGAAGGCACCTCTGTTTTGCTTCAGAATTGGGTCAAGCAGCAGCCCAGTCTCAGATACCTTCTGCCTATATTGGGGAGAAAGTCTTCTGTATGCATATCCTCAAACACCACTAATAGCGAAGAATCTCTTGAAACTCAAATGGAATCTTGTAGCACTGTATTGGCTTAGGCAAGCGTGGGCCCTTCCTTTTTCTGGAACTTTCCATAAGAAGTCCCACCAAGCTGAAGAATTCCCCAGTGCTGATCTGGCAGGCATTAAAAAAAATGCTGCATCTCAACATCAAGGACCTTGTCTTCACAGTTTGAATGCTGAAAAGTTGACTTTGACTTCTTTAAATCTGCCTGATAGCATACCTAACATAATTCTGGCTTTCAGGAGAGACTCCATTAGGTCGTGCGATTTTAAATGGAAGAGGTACGATGTGATAGTAAGAATCTAGATCCCTTTTCCTGTCCTTGAATACCTTCTATATCTTTCTGAGTCAGGTCTAAAGACCAACTCCATTAGAGTTCATCTTGGTGCACTTATTTATTTATTTTTATTTATTTAGACAGTTTTTGTATACCGCCTTATCCTTCAATCAAAGCGGTCACAACACAATTGGGGGATACATTTAACACGTGGGGATATGAGACATATACACTAATACTTACAGGGAACATGGGCAGTGGAGGGTTAAGTGGCTTGCCCAAGACCACAAGGAGCATCTGTGGGACTAGAAACCCCAGTCCTTCCGGCCCAAGGTTGCTGTCCTCTAGTGGGATTTGAACCCCTGACCTTCCGGCCTGAAGTACCTTGCCCCAACCACTAGGCTACTCCTCCCTCTTGGCATATATCACAACATGTAGAAGGTAAAGCCTGTACAGCCTTTAGTTGTTCAGTTTATGCGGAGCATGCTTCAGTTGAAGCCTCCCAACAAGCCACCCACTCTGTCTTTGTACCTCAGTATAGTTTTAAACCAGCTGATAAAAATTCCCTGTGAGCCATTAGGTATCTGCGATCCGAAGTACCTGACCTGGAAGATCCTGTTTTTGGTAGCGATAACTTCAACTCATAGAGTCAGTGAGCTTCAGGCTCTAGTGACTGATCCACCTTACACTAAATTTTACAATAGAGAGGTTTTGCACACACACCCAAAGTTCCTTCCTAAGGCAGTCTCAGAGTTCCATCTTATTCAGTCTATAATCCTGCCAACATTTTCCTGCCTTTTGAATATCGGGCCCTATGTTACTACATAATAATCCTAAATCTGGGTGGCTCCAGCAGTGGTGGTGGCAAGCAGACCTAGATTTACATTGGTCTGGTGGTTCCGGTGTGAAATATACTTGGATGAGGTGCTTGCAAGTAAGAAATAGATCTGGATTTGCATGAAACCGACCATTTTGGTGAGAAATAAACCTGGATTGGTGTGGGTTCTGGCTATGAACTTGCAGCTGGAAATAGTTAAAAGCTGCATCCTTTGTATCTAGGTAATCAGATCCACAGATCTGACTTTTTACCTTCTTAGTGGGGGATTTAAATGGGGATTGGTGGTGATTTTAATGTGCCCCAGTGCCAGTGGGTGGTGCTGTTTCTGTTCCAACAGTGAAAGACTCGAGTTAGATATGGCAAAGCCGGATCCCCCAGATCTAACAATTCTTTCACAGCTGGAATAGAATTCCGGCCCTACACACTAGTACTGCTGGAGGTTTTTATGGCTGCAGATGCATTGACTCTGTGTTGTTCCTCCCCCCATTATCAAAATCCACAGTATCCTCTGGATCTCAGTAATGGAAGGAGGAACAAAACAATCGATGCATCCGCAGCTTCAAAAACTTCCAGTGGTGCTAATGTGCAGCGCCGGCCAGGTTTTTTTTCCAGCTGTGAAAGAACCAGGTTAGATCCAAGGGATCTGGCTCGTGATCCAGATCCGTCCAAATCTGCTGGATCTAACTTGAGTGCTAGAATAGAAACCTGGCTGACACTGCACACTAGTTCCAGACCAGGTTTAATTCCCATTTAAATTGCCACTGCTAAGTAGATAAAAGCTGGATTCTCCACGGATTGGATTTAAATTAGCTGTAACTAGATTTGGAGGATCTGGTTTTCACTCATACCCCTTGCAGCTTGCTGCTCCCTTAGGGAAGCAAATGGGGAAGGAAAAAAGTACCGAGAAGTAGACTGGAACCAGAGCCATTACAGAGTAAGGAAACCTTCTTACCCATACAGTGCTTTAACATTTTGAGAGTATTTAGTTTACTCCTTAAGCCAGGAAGGTTGCAATTGCCAGCTTTCAGCTACATGCCATGCTTTTACTAAGTGTAGAGTGCCTTCAGTGGTGTAGCGACGCGAGCCAAGACATGAGGTCTTTAGTCCTTGCAGCCTTAAAGGTCTATTGGGCAACAGGGGAGGCACAATGCCTCTAGAGTTCCCTGGGGCCTACAACAGCACTGAAGCACATTGCCTGCTGTCTTCTCCATTTCTTTATCTTCCTGCAGTAATTGTCCTCCTTTCCCTGGCAGACTGTTCCAGGCCAAGAGACTCCCGACTGGCCTCAAGGAACTTCAAGGATCTTAAGGTGGCCCACAACCAGACCCTTATGAGCCCTAGGATCTGCAGATTCAGCACAATAGCTGCCCAACTAGATCCTTATTCAGCCTTCTGCACCGGAATGCCTCACCTATTGTAGACAACAATATTGGCTGGCTTCCTGACTATACCAGCATATATAAGGAAGCAAGCAGATTTGCTCTGTCTCTGTCTGCTGAAGGGATAGCATATATCAGTGATCTGGCATGGATGAAGAAGAACATGACTCTTACCTTTCTACTTCAGGAAGTCGCTCGAACCTTTCAGCCAATAACTGAATGATTTCTGCTCTTGAAATTTGCAATCGGCCCTCAGGGGGAAATTCTGATGCAAGCCCCACCATTTTTGTGTCCTGAAAGTAGTGGTACTTATGTTAAGCGCTGAAGTCTTCCTAACACAGTGCTGCTTTCTCATTGCATTTATCCCTGAACTAACACAACAGATTAGAATCAAAACATACAGGGTGGCCCAAAAAAATTGAGAACATCTCGTAGCATATAAGTTATTAAAAATTCAAAAATACAGATGTAAACGATTGAAAATTTTAAAAAGAAAAGATGGCGACCGGAAATTGTCGAAATAAAGATGTCATATAGCTAAAAAAGGTAAATAAGTAAACTATTTAAGCTTTTAATTTACGAGATGTTCTCACTTTTTTTGGTCCACCCTGTACACAAGCTAAGCTTTGGAAAACATTTAGAAGCTCTACTTTACCACCTTCATTATTTTTTCTTTCTTCTGTTTTGTATTATTTTTGTTGGATGCTTTCATTCCACAGTGACATATACAGTAATAAGAGGTGCATAACAATCAACAAGGAAATGAAGAGAGATGATTGAAACGAGAATGCAAAACTTAGCAAAACTAGAAAAACATGTACGTTTTTATCCTGGACAGAAGCTAACTGGCAAAAGAAACATATCCGAGCTGAGATTTTGTGGTTGTTAGGGTTCTGGCACAGTGTGAAGTAGGGATATGCATTCATTTCTAGACTAATAGTAAAATATGTTGAGCAACAGTACATTCAGTTATGCTGCCAACAAACTGGATACACAAAGACTGTAGGTCTGCATAAACCGCTATTCATCCCATTTTTGCTATAAGCATACCTGTACACCCAGACACACTGCTGCCACCCTTGCGGGCCCAGTGCAAGGACTACTATCAAGAGGGACTGCTACTGCTGGGAAGGAAGCTGCACTAAGTATTTGCCTGCTGGGAAATTCTCTAAATCTTGGGGAGAAGGGAATTCTTTGGGTTAAGGTTAATAAAAATCTGTGTATTTTAATTCAGTGTTTTATTAAGTCAGTTAGGGCTTGTGATAAGGAAGCTTATCAAAGCTCAGGGAGTAATGACAATAGAGGAGAATTTACTCTGATCAAGGGACCTGTGCTGGCAGGTTATAGAAATAAGACAGTTTGTTTGCCTAAAAGACTACATGTTCCAGAATGCACTAGTATGCAGAAAGTCCCTAGGGGTGCTAGAGTGGAAAGGCATGAGTCTAATCAGAGAGAGCATTATGTCATCCCTAATCAAACAGCCTCTAGAACAGTGATGGCTAACCTTTTTGAGCCCGAGTGCCCAAACTGCCGCACAAAACCAAAGAATTTCCTCAAAGTGCCAGCACGTCAATTTGCATAAATATTTGCATAATGCTAACATACACTAACTTTTAGTAAACATGTCTCTTAATGAGTGTATGGATAAAGACAGACTAAAAGATTTCTACATTACTATAATCCAGTGCCAACCGCCAGGCACATTAGGAACTACTACAAACACTGCCCATTTAGAACCAATAGCAAACCCGCCGTATCCTAACAGCACTACCAGGACTCACAAAGCACCATACCATACCTATCAAAAGGCAACACTGCAAATATTAAACCAATACATTTCAGAGAATAACAATACATGACCTACTGGGGAAAGAGAACAAGTGGCAATGTCAAAAAGGAATTACATAAACAGAATACCTCAGCTCAGTTACACAGTTGCAATTGCTCCAGCCACTTTCTTCTGGTTTCTTCATGTTTTCTGCTAACTCTCCATCATCTGCTGTCCATTTGTCCTTTCTTCTCTCTTCTAGTTTTTTTTTTTCCATTCTCTCTCTCTACATCCGCTTTAACATACTAATCTTTCTCCTTTTGCTCTTTCCTCATTCCTATTTCATCCACTCAAATTTTACCCCTCCATCCTCAATCCCCACTTACTCTCCCAATACCCGGCCAATTGTAGATTTTTTATCCCTCCCACACAAAATATTTTTCCCCTCTCCATTTTACTCTCCCAGCCCCATCCCATTCTAATCCTCCCCCAACATCAGCTCCCTTCTCGTTCCAGCCTCACCCAGCATCCATTCCCTTCTAGTCCCTGCATCAGCCCATTTCCAGTCCTAGCCCCCCATCAGCCCATTTCCAGTCCTAGCAACCCCCAACCCAATACCAGTCCTAGGCCACAATATAAACACACTTCCAGTCCTAAACCCCCATCACCCCATTTTCAGTTTAAGCCCCCCTATAACCCATTACCAGTCCTAACCCCCCATCACCCCATTTCCAGACAGCCCCCATCAGCCCAAAGCCCATTACCAGTCCTAACCCCCCCTAGCCCATTAGCAGTCCTAACACCCCCATAGCCCATTAGCAGTCCTAACCCCCCCCATACTCCATTACCAGTCCTAACCCCCCATCACCCCATTTCCAGACAGCCCCATCAGCCCACAGCCCATTAGCAGTCCTACCCCCCCAGCCCCTTAGCAGTCCTACCCACCCCGCCCGCCCGCCCCTTATCAGTACAAACCCCCCCTGCACTTTAGCACTGATACCGCCAGACCGCCCATTAGCAGTCCTAACCCCCCCCATAGCCCATTACCAGTCCTAACCCCCCATCACCCCATTTCCAGACAGCCCCCATCAGCCCACAGCCCATTAGCAGTCCTACCCCCCCCCAGCCCATTAGCAGTCCTACCCCCCCCAGCCCATTAGCAGTCCTACCGCCCGCCCGCCCGCCCATTAGCAGTCCTAAACCCCCCCATAGCCCATTACCAGTCCTAACCCCCATCACCCCCTTTCCAGACAGCCCCCATCAGCCCACAGCCCATTAGCAGTCCTACCCCCCCCAGCCCATTAGCAGTCCTAACCCCCCCCAGCCCATTAGCAGTCCTAACCCCCCCCTCCTAGCCCATTAGCAGTCCTAACCCCCCCCCCCTGGCAAATTTAAAAAAAAAAAAAAGCTGGCTCTGGCTGCTGCCGCTGCCGCGGCAGAATGCAATGTCCCGCGGGGCCCCCTCCGCCCACTAAGCCCCTCTGCAAGGGCTTTCAGATTCGCGAGGGAGAGCGTCTCCCTCGCCTCGCGGTTAAGCCCGCAGGGGCTAATGGGAACTGTCCCATCAGTCCCTCGCGTCTAAAGGGGCTGATGGGAAATTTCCCATTAGCCCCTGCGGGCTTAACAGAGACGCGAGGGAGACGCTCTCCCTCGCGAATCTGAAAGCCCTTGCAGAGGGGCTTAGCGGGCGGAGGGGGCCCCGCGGGACACTGCATTCTGCCCTTGCCGCGTCCGCGGCAGCAGTCAGAGCCAGCTTTTTCTTTTTTGCGGACCTTCCCGCGTGCCAGCTGCAAGGCTTTCGCGTGCCACAGCTGGCACGCGTGCCATAGGTTCGCCATCGCTGCTCTAGAAGAATGCCTAATCCAAAACACCTGAAGAGTGCAAGGGAGAAGTTGCAATCTAAGCCCTTTAAAACTAGAGGGGAATCTTCAGGAAGACAGAAGGAGATGGAGACAGAGAAGGGGAATCAGAGGAACAGAAGGAAGAACAACCAGAACCTGAAGGAACAAGGACAAGGAAGCAGACGGTCCAAGAGAGGAGCTCAGAGAAGTACCTATGCCTGGAGAGATACCTGGGGGAAAGAACTTTCAGAGGACTGGAGAAAGCCAGAGGTCTGTAGATCCACAGCCAGGGACCCTCAAGCAACCCCTAGGAAGAGGTCTGTTGCAGCTAAGGAGGAAAGGAGCCCAAATACCTCTTGGAGGACGTCTGGAGAAAAGATCCTGAGGTCCACAGATACCAACTGGAGGACAGGACACAGAAGCTCTATTGCATACTGGCCAGAATACCAGAAGAAGCAGCCTGACGCTTGCCTGGATTCAGGTAGGAACTGTGAATGTTTCTCTAGCTTTGAGCAGTGCAAACAGCAGGGAAACAGTTTCTCTCCGTATAGAGGTCAGTTCCTAAAGCCCTCTGAGCCAGACGGAGAAACTGAATCTATGCAATTTCAAGAGCAAGGTTTAATATCTGATGCAGAGGATAATTATATGGACTGTTCTTTGAGCAGGTTGTTATTTTAGGAAAATCCTAAATATAAGAGAAAACATCAAAAGGAAACATTCCAAATACTGGCTTCCCATAAAGTTTTGTTGAAAAGAAAAAGCTTTGTTGGAAAGTTTACAAGTGTGCTGAAATCAAGCTGATTGCAGTTAATTGTCACCTGCTGGTAGAGGAGAGCCCAGCACAAGCCGTGCACACGGGGGATTTAAAAGTTCTTTTCTGTATGGAGAAAATGAGAATTGTTTTTGTATAAAGAAGTTTTCCTCTTTGATTTGTTTTACCCTCAGCACTGCTAAGGAGTTTATTAGCAGTGGCTGTAAGAAAGCCTTTCTGTTCCATAAAGGACTTTGATTCTTATTGGCATAAGACTTTCAGTTGCCTTATTTTGTGTTGAATAAACCTTGGAGAAGTTATCTGGATGGTGTTACCAAGCATATCTGTGTGTGGGATATTCACCCCATAAATAAATTCTAATTTTGTCTTACACTCGACCAACTACAAGAGTCTTCATTATTTTAAAAAGGCAAGCTTTGTGTGAATGGACTTCAATAACCACAATCCTTTGCAAGACAGTTAATTTACATACTTGCCAAGATGGTGGTACCTTCATAACAAGCACCCCCTTTTACAGGCTTAATACTACAAGCCAACTTTCAGTTAAATTAAAGTCAGTTAGGATTTACTATTGCAAGCACTGAATAAAGATAAAGAGAGACCCCTTTTGTATAATTCTTTCCAACTTTCGTTGGGTTGGGAAAAATACAAAGAGCATAAATCAAACAAGTCCTGGTCAATTTCCAAAAGAAGAGATACATTTACCAGCCAACAGTAAATCTATAACTTCCTTATCTGTAGATGATCAAAGTCTATACAGGTAATTCCAGGGTATAAATATGTCTAACCACCACGCACTACTTTGTATAGTAAAGGAGCGAAGTGAGAGTGGCCACCGAAAACTAATCATATGGCAACGATATTCAACTCCTATATGGATAATTTATAAGCTTTGTTTATGGCTATAAGTTTACTTACTAAATGGATAGTAGCAGTGGCAGTCAGTGGCCAATGCATATAGTCAGTGCCACAGATCGTACATATAGCAGTGTTGAATGTACATAATAACAAGACTATAGTCATCCCTAACCTATTTCAGTGCTTCTAGCATATAGAGAAAGTGAGCTGTATCTTGAATATAAGACTGAATTAGAGTTGGATAGGGATGATTACATTCTTGTTACTATGAATACTAATTAGTTATAAACGTAAATTCCTCAAGATGAAGCCTTGGTAGTAATTGAGAGAATTTTACTACAATGAGAGCAACTTTGTCATGATCCCTCTGTGTTTCTTTTGGCGTTGGCTTTGTCGGTATTGAAAAGTAATTATTTCTGTTTTGGCTCACTATTTTTTCTGCAATGCCATGGAGTGGCAATGGGGGGTGGGGGGCAACTTTGGCCCCATCTGTTGCTGCATTATATGTGGCTTTTTCTGAAGAATTGATCTATACTACTATTACTACTACTACAAAGTGCTACAAGGCATACGCAGCGCTCTGCCTGGTTTCAGAAATGTATATTCTGGAAGAGATTCCTTGATGATATTTTTTGCATTTGGAGTGATACATAGGAGACAAAGAATTTTTCATTGGATCAATTCATTTATGATCAAATTTGAAGTTTACTATGAAATTTGCTTGGTCTAGTAGTGACTTTTTTTTGGATGTGTCTCTTATATTACCGACAAATACTTTTAAAACAACATTATATCGTACAGATGTGGAGAGGAATAATTATTTGCAATTTCATAGTTGCCACTCCCTCAAAATGAAGTCGAGTCTTCCAATGAGACAATTTTTGCGTTCTTGAATAATTTAAAAAAGGAAGCAAAGGTACAGAGCAGTCGTTTTGAAGAAAGGGGCTATCAAAAGCATCTTTTGCAATATAGGACAGATGCACATGAGAAGAAAACTAATATGTATTCTTCCTTATGCTTTGTTTACACCTAGACTGGAGGCGGTGATTCACACATATTGGCATTTGAAGTTGCATGCAATATTTGCTGATCATCCAGTTACTGCTTATAACTATAGCGGAAGCAGAGACATTATCTAGAAGAAGGAATTTGCTGCCCCAAAGTGCTAATAAGCAGTGTGGCCAACATGTTATCTGTGGCCAATGCTCTTGGTGTGATTGTTAAAATACTGGCCCTGAATGGACTTATCCTAGTAAGGGGAGGAAGTTGTGATCATATTTTCATACGGATTGCAGCTCATCATACGTTGTATATGCAATTCTTTGCGCTTGCCGACTCGAAGGAAGATCACTTTAAGAATAAATGAACATAAGAACAGAATTACGACGAGACTCACTGGCTCCAGAACGCACATTTGGTTCAAGATTTACGCTGGCAAGTAGCTGACCGTGTTCCTGCGGACTATAGTGGTTGTGATCTTAATGTTTGAAACTGAAAAAGCAGTTTTGGATCTTTACTTTGAATACTATCGCTCTGCATGACTTTAACTTAGAAGCTGAATGGCAATCACTCCTTTAAATGGGTTGAGTTTCTTGAGTCATCAGTCATGTAATACTCAGCTGGGTCTTTTTAAAAGAACGCTGAGGCCATCTTTGTTCTTTTGCAATGAATGAAATGACTGGTTGCTTAAGAGAGAAAACTGACTAGTGAGGACCAGAACCAAGTAGATGTCCCGATGCAGAAAGAATAAGATAAGTATCTTCTTTCAAAATATAGTGCCATGTCGCTGCTTGGTAGTAGAAACTGAGGACTATGAACTAGGGGTTGTTGGTAACTGAGGACTATGAAGTGAGAATTTTGAATGCTGAACTAAGATTTTCCTCTTCATCTGTTTTATGGTTTTTAAATTTTTGGACACTGTGCACATATTATATGGTTATGGTATAATAAATGGAACAAATGATGAAATCTGAACGAGTTGGTTACCTTACAGTATATGGTCTTAGGCTCTATTGTATAGCCAATAACTATAAATTTTGATGGTCCTTTCTAAAATATTTTTTAAACTGATTGAGTGGTGGGAGGTTCTTTTTATGGTACATCTATGTACTCCCTCTGGTTGAACTGAAAGAATTTTGTTTTTTGTTTTAAACTTTATTTTTAACATTTAGATAAATACTGTATTCTATATATTTCTAAAATTTCTCCTCTTTTTCAGAAAAGAAGTTACATTTACTACTACTAATCATTTGTATAGCGATACAAGGCGTGTGCAGCGCTGTACAGACACATGTAAGAGACTGTTCCTGCTCATCAGAGCTTACAATCTAGTCAACTCTTCTCCTACCAGGATTGAGAAGACTGCCTTAGAAGGGTAGGCAGGAGAAGCAATGTCCTTTGCCTGTGTCCCCATTGAAATCGGGGACAAGGGGCGGTTATAGTCCATAGCAGTGGTTCTCAAACTTGGAGTCGGGACGCCAGTGGGGTCACATTATCAGTGGATGGGGTCACAGAAACATGGCCATTTACCCTTCTCTCTGGACTTTCACTGTGACCTATGCAAAGTAGTGGAGATTGTCAGCATGTGGCCTGTGAGACAATGAACATTCAAAGGCCCTTACCCCTTCCTGGGTAAGCTTCCTGTTAGACTGGAAACCCATGTTGAGTACTGGGATCTGTAAGACCACATTGCATGCTGACACACAGGACACTGTGCTGACTGCTGCTGCTATTGCCACTTCTTTCTGCTTTAGATGAGTGGAGGGAGGGAGAGGAGTCTGGAGACACATGAATTTTTTAGTTTTTAAAATGGGGTCATATGGGATGAAAGTTTGAAAAACATTGGTCCATGGAATCAGGGGCACTACCGCAAAATCAGTCACAATCCCTAAAAACCAGGGAGATCTGGTAACCTTACACTAAGAGAACCTTGCTCTCTCAAGAGGATTGTAAAAAAAATTGCAAGAGGACATTGATAAATTGGAAGACTGGATGTTCAAATAGCAGATGAAATTTAATATTGACAAGTGCAAAGTTATGCACCTAGGAAAGAAGAACCCAAACTATGGTTGCACGATGCAAGGTTCCAAATCAGGAAAAAGATTTAGGCATCATCGTGGAAAACATGTTGAAACCCTCCGCTCAGTGTGCAGCGGCAGCCAAAAAAGCAAATAGAATGCTTGAAATCATAAGGAAAGGAATAGAGAATAATACAAAGGATATTATAATGCTTCTGTATCGTTCCATGGTGCAACCGCACCTTGAATATTGTGTGTAATTCTGGTCGCCATATCTTAAAAAGGATATAGCGTTATTAGAAAAGGTACAGAGAAGAGCCAGCAAAATGGTAAAGGGGATGGAAGGATACCCCTATGAGGAAAGACTTAAAAGATTAGGGCTCTTTAACCTGGAAAAGAGATGGCTGAGGGGAGATGTGATAGAGATCTTTACATTAATGAATGGAGTGGAACGAGTAAACGTAGATTGTTTATGCCATCAAAATATAGAAAGACTAGGGGACAGGCAATGATGCTACAGGGTAACCTATTTAAGACTAATAAGAGACAATATATTTCAGTCAATGTGTAATCAAACTCTGGAATTTGTTACCGGAGGATGTAGTAAAAGCTGTTAGTGTAGCTGGGTTTATTTATTTATTTAGACAGATTTGCATACCACCTTATCCTACAATCAAAGTGGTTACATTGCATCACAAGGTGAAATTAGACTTACCTGCTAATTGTTGTTCCTGGAGTGTAGCCAGTCTAGTCCCAGACCTCTGGGTTCCCTATCTCATCCAGCAGCTTGGAGACTGAGAACTCCTCCTTTTTATGATGTCACCGGTATATCCACTCAGAATCCACCTCCTGCCATCAGTAACCTATTGACAAAGCAGACTCACCGGAGACACAAGTAAGAGAATAACTGGAGAAACTACTAACTTACCTATAAAAGTACTAACCAACCCTTAACTAAACTTTAAAACCATCAACCTGCAGAACAGAAAATTCCTGCTACAGACTGTGACTTCAACTAACGCAGGCTACTTTCTCCTCCAAAGGAAGGGACAACCCGCAACAGCAGACCTACTCCTATATCTCCCCCTTTTTTCTTTTTTTTTAAACCTTCATGTAATTCCACCTGCAACTCCTACCACTTTGAACAGTAAAAAACACTCTTACCTGTGATTGATCCAATCACTTCAGGCCAATCTAGAATTACAAAATCCTGGGGAGGGACACAGGACTAGACTGGCTACACTCCAGGAACAACAATTAGCAGGTAAGTCTAATTTCACCTTCCTGATCGTGTAACCAGTCTAGTCACGGACCTCTGGGTATGTACCAGAGCAGTGAATCTTCAAACCTGGGAGGGCCCTCTGGACGTCAAGACGGTAATGCCTCACAAACGAATTCAGCGACGACCAAGTCGCTGCTTTGCAAATCTCCACCGGAGGCACCAAACGCACCTCCGCCCAAGACGAGGCTTGCGCTCTAGTAGAATGAGCCCTAAGCCCTTCTGGTACTGACTTACCTTTCAACGTGTAAGCTGACGCAATGGCCTCTTTAATCAACCTTGCGATGGACGCCTTTGACGCCGCTTCACCCTTTCTGGGCCCCGCGAAGAGGATAAAAAGCTTGTCTGATTTGCGAAAGCTGGCTGTCCAATGAAGATACTTTTTTTTATCGCCCTACGGACATCCAACCGGTGCAACTCCCTTGAACCAGACGCTCCCGCGTCCTTCAAGAAGACCGACAAAGAAATTTCCTGGTTCACATGAAAAGGGGAAACCACCTTCAGAAGGAAGGCCGGCACCATCCTTAAAACTACCTTCGATGGAAAGAACGACAGATAGGGCTCTCTGCAGGAGAGCGCCTGCAATTCCAAGACCCTCCTTGCCGAACAAATGGCCACCAGAAACACCACCTTCAAAGTGAGGTCCTTGATGGACACTCGGGACAGCGGTTTGAATGGCGCATGTTCTAGCGTGTCCAGAACACATGGTAAATGCCACTTCAGAATGATCTGCCTGGCCGGAGGCCGCAGCAGCGACCCCGCCCACAGAAAACGTTTAATATCCCAATGACCCCCGAGTGCCTGACCTCCTATCTTGCCTCTATAGCAGGACAACGCCGCCACCTGCACCTGCAACGACGCCGCTGCCAGCCCTTTGTCAAAACAGTCTTGAAGAAAATCTAAGTTTTGAGAGATGGAAGACTTTAAAGCCTCGCTGTTCCTGTCCACACACCAAGCCTCGAAGACCCTCCAGATGTGGACATATGCAAGGGAGGTGGACCTCTTTCTGGACTTCAAAAGGGTAGAAATGACCGCCGCTGAGTACCCCCTTGCCGTCAACTGCGCCCTTTCAAGAGTTAGGCCATAAGCGAGAATCGATCCACGTGAGGCATGAACAGAGGCCCCTGCGCCAGAAGATCCGCCCGAAGAGGAAGCCGCCATGGTTTTGCCACTACCAACCTCACCAGATCCCCGTACCAGGGTCTGCGAGGCCAATCCGGTGCTATGAGAATTATGTGACCCACGGCGGAAACACATACAGCAGGTGCCCTACGGGCCACTCCTGAGTGAGAGCATCCAAGCCTTCCGACATCCTTTCTCATCTTCTGCTGAAGAACCTGCTGACCTTCGCCGAGGTGAAGGTGGCCATGAGATCCATAACCGGCGCACCCCACCTGCGCACTATCAGCTCGAAGACCTCGGGATGAAGAACCCATTCCCCTGGGTCTATCCGTACCCGACTGAGAAAATCGGCCTGCGCATTGTCCACTCCTGCGACATGCGCTGCGGACAGATCCAGAAGATTCGCCTCAGCCCAATTGCACAGGGCTCCGGCCTCGACTTCCAGCACCGTGCTGCTGGTGCCTCCTTGCTTGTTGACATAGGACACTGCTGTGGCATTGTAGGAGAACACTCGGACAGCCTTGCCGTAGAGTAGCCTCTGGAACAACTGCAACGCTAGAGCCATCGCTCTTAACTCTAACCTGTTGATTGACCACCTTTGCTCCTGGACCGTCCACTGTCCCTGCGTGGACCTGCCTTGACAGTGAGCGCCCCAGCCCGAGAGACTGGCGTCTGTCATTACCGATATCCAGGCCGGAGTGCCCAGCGCCCTCCCGCACTCCGCGGGGCACAACCACCAATGCAGAGACTGCCGAGCCTCCTCCGGACAGGGCAACTTCCGGGAGAGGGGATCCTGTTGATGCGACCATCGACGAAGCAACACCCTCTGCAAGGGCCTCATGTGAGCTCTCACACATGGAATTGTCTCTATAGCCGCTGCCATCGTTCTCAGTAATTGCAGATAATGCCATGCTGATGGCGCCTTGTATTGAAGAAACCGGTTTATCAACTTCCGAAGGCTCTGTGCTCTTTCCACTGTTAGGAACACCTTTCCTGCGTGCATGTCGGAGCAAGCTCCCAGATATTCCAGATTTTGAGAGGGCACCAATTGACTCTTGGACATATTGACAACCCAACCAAGCTCTTCCAGAAACGCCACTACCCGTGCTGTGGCCGACGCGCTCTCGGACCTTGACTTCGCTCGAATCAACCAGTCGTCTAGATATGGATGCACTAAGATGCCTTCCTTCCTTAGAGCTGCCGCCGCCACCACCCCAATGACCTTGGTGAAAGTTTGCGGCGCCGTCGCCAAGCCGAACAGCAACGCCCGGAACTGAAAGTGGCCGAACGGAACTGCGAACCTGAGAAACTTGTGATGCTCCTGCCGTATCGGAATGTGGAGATAGGCCTCCGATAAGTCCAGCAATGTAAGAATTCTCCCTTTTGGACCGCCACAATGACCGACCGCAGGATCTCCATGTGGAAATGCGACACCCGAAGGCAACGATTCACACCCTTGAGATCCAGAATCGGTCGGACGCCCCCATCCTTCTTTGGGACGACGAAGTAGATGGAGTAGTGACCGCCTCCGAGTTGGTCTGACGGGACAGGTACTATCGCCTTGAGCTCCAGTAGCCTTCGGACCGTCTCCCGCAGAGCCGCACACTTGGCGGGCGACTTGCCGGGGGACTGTACGAAGGCCTCCCTCACTGGCCTGAAGAACTCCAGTGCGTACCCTTCTCGAATAACTTCTAGTACCCACTGATCTGACGTTACTCGGACCCAGGCAGAATAAAACTCCTGCAACCGCCCTCCTACCGGCAGCAAGGGTGCCCGGGTCTCCTGTATCTCATTGTTGCTTTTTGACAGTGAAGGACGAGGGACCGAACCCCCGTCCGGCTCCACGAAACCCCCGGAAGTTTTGACTTCGAGTGGAAGAACGCCCTCTCTGACCGGGATTAAATCTCTGGAACCGAAACCGGCGAAAGTCTCACTGTTGCCCCCTGACAGCCGGAAACTGCTGATTCGACTTAGGCTTGTCTTTGGGCAACTTACCTCCCTTGATTTTCCCCAAGTCCTTTACCAATTTCTCTAAGTCCTCCCCGAACAAAAGGCGCCCTTTAAAGGGAAGCTTGCTCAATTTTGCCTTGGAGGAACTACCCGCCGCCCAGTTGCGCAGCCACAGGTACCTTTGAGCCGCCACTGCCGACACCATGCTCTTTGCCAAACCATGCATAAGATCATACTGGATGTCTGCCAAGTGGGCCGTGCCAGATTCTAACCTAGCCGCCTCTCCAGACTCTTCAGCCTCTTGGCTTTCCTGCACTCGCTGCGACCATCTAAGACATGCTCTAGCCACCCACGCTCCGCAAATAGCCGCTTGCAGCGAGAGGGCATTCACATCAAACACCTGATGTAACAACACATCCAACTTCCTATCCTGGGAATCTTTAAGGGCTGCACTACCCTCCACCGGGATTGTAGTTTTCTTGGTAACCGCCGAAACGGCCGCATCTGCCTTGGGTGACTTAAAAACCTCCCTATCCTGATCCAGCAAAGGATAAAGGCGGCCCATGACCCTGAATCCCTTCAGAGGAGCTTCCGGCATGTTCCACTCCTCCTGAATCATCTCCCGAAACACCCTATGCACCGGGAACGCTCGTTGATTCTTCCTGAAATCCTGCAACAGGGAGTCTTCCAGGGTCTCATCCTCGGCTGTCCCCGGAACCGGCATATTTAAAATCTTTAATGCCTCCAATCAACGCCGGCAGCTCTTCCCTCCTGAAGACACGTACCACCCTTGCCTGATCCTCTCTCTTGGACAGTTCACCTTCCTCCAGCTCTTCTTCCACCTCTACACAGTGAGCCTCATCCTCTGGAAACGGCCCCTCTGAGGCTACAGAATACTCCTCCGAACGCGGCCTCTTGGCTCCGCTGAAAGGGTCCTCTGCCTGCGGGGATGGCGCGGGTCTCTTTACTCCACTAGCTGTCCCAGGCCCTTTCTCCTGCTGAGCAGCAGCAAAGAAAGTGTGTTGGAGCAATGTAACAAAATCCTTTGAAAACATTTCTGCCAATTCTTTTGGTAAAGAAGCCTGTGGGAGAGGAGTGGGAGGCGCCGAAGAAGGGCCTGCCACCGGCTCCCCCAGGGCCCCCTCATGTAACTGCGATCCTGAGGGCTCTGACTCTGCCACCTGCACTACTCCCTGCTCTTCTCCAGAAGAATCCATGGCCGCTGTCTCTCTAACGCAGGTTTTGCAAACACCTGAAGAAGAGCCTTTTTTCATGCCACAGACCAAACAAAGTGGCTTAGATGGCATGGCCACCAAGAAAAATAATTGCAAGCACTGAAGCTGTTTACTCACACACACACTCAGCGCCACGGGCCTAGAAGCTTACCGTTTCTTTTTTTTTTTTTTTTGTAAAGACCAAAGGAAATCCAAAAGCTTTCAAAAAAATAACCCCCCTGACTAGGGAAATAGCTAGCAAGGCTTGTAGAGAGCTCTCAGTATCAGTGAGAAGCACTGAATAATTGCAGCCAGCATCGGCGTTCCCACGCAGTGCCACCATGTGGCTAGGCCTGCTGCGCTTCCGTTTCGTGCCAAATTACCCAGCGCCAGCCCTGCTTCAAGAAAATAAAGCCCCTTAATGAAAACGTCGCCGGGGCAAAACCGCCAGCCTCAAACTCACCGGGCTCGCCTCTTGCTGGTCCCGGTGAGCGACTGCTACCACCGGAGACACACTCGCACTGAGGAATCCTGAGCGCGATCTTCCCGAGCCTGCCAGCGCGCGAACAGGCAGACCTCTGTGTGGCGCTGGCAAGGCTGTCCTCCGGAGTTCTCCCTCTGAAAAAGTGTCTGACTGTACCGGCGGCAATCTACTAAACAAGATACCGCTTAAGTTTCCTACGCAGCCCGAGGCAGGTGAATCAACAGAGGGAAGAGGAGGGGTAAGGGGGAAGAGAGAGGTGCCTGCAGGCAAACTTAAAGGCACAGTCCTTTGAGATAACTCTCCCCCTTAAACTAAACTAAATATCCCAAATCACTTAATCAAGTAGGGAAACCAGTCTTAATTGCTTCTCCAGTGAGCCCGGCCCTCCGGGCTCCTATCTATCCAGCTGCTTGGAGACTGAGGTAACTGATGGCAGGAGGCGGATTCTGAGTGGATATACCGGTGACATCATAAAAAGGAGGAGTTTTCTCAGTCTCCAAGCTGCTGGATGAGATAGGGAACCCAGAGGTCCGGGACTAGACTGGTTACATGATCAGGAATTGGGGTTACATTTGACATGAGGGTGGTTTACAACATTTAGACAGCACAATTGGAGGGTTACATTTAGCATGAGGGTACCTTCGTGAGTCTAGATGGGCTGATTGGGCATTGAGTTGGCAGGGGTAGTTGTAATACTGCTCAGGTGGGTACTGTTGTTTAAAAAAGGTTTGGACAAGTTCCTGGAAGAAAGGTCCATAAACCATTATTAAAGGGGATCTGGGATATCCACTGCTTGCCCCAATACAAGCATTGAGGAACCTGTGTCTTTTGGGGAGACTGCTAGGTACTTATGACCTAGATTGGCCACTGTTGGAAGCAGGATACTGGGCTTGATGGATCTTAGTCTGACCCAGTATGGCATTTCTTATGTTCTCCTAAATTACATTGTGATTTGGGATGAAGTACTCCTGATACATTTCCAGGATCCTCTTATACCTGTTCCGGTCTCCCTTGCAGCCTTGAACATAAATGACTTGAAGATGTGCCCAGTTTCAGGCCCCTTGGTGTAAGTAAGTGTACATGTGTTTGCTTCATCTTATCTTCTGCATGAAATTCAATTGCCTTCCTGTAGCTGGCAAATCACTGGCACGAGTCAGACCATGATGCTGGATTAGCAAAGTTGCCTGCAAGGAGGCTTGAATTTCATCATCTCCAGAAACCAAAAGTCTCACAGCAGGCTAGAAACTGGTTCTGAGGTAGCTGAGGTCCAAACCTCTGACAGCATGCCATATCGTAGATGGTTATATAAAGAGCAGCTTACGTTTGGTAACACTATTAAAATGATAAATAGTAGCTTATTTATAGAGGGCTGGACCTTCTCCCAAAGAGATTTGACTACACAGTCTGAACCCCCTGGTGCTGTAGGGATTATAAGGTTTAGGTATATGTTCCTGGTTCATAATCACTCAATGGCCTTTATTCTGCTCTAATAAAAATATATATGTCAACCAAACTACCTTTTGGATCTGGACTATACAGGAAATTAGTGATAATTAGTAATCGGTCTCTTGTGAGTAACAGGGCCTTACAGTGCCTAACTGAACATACACATGCTGAACTACCGAATAGTATACTCTATATTACAGCCTACACTAAGGGGGCAAGAGCTCGACAGTTCAAGAAAATATGAAGAGTCTGATAACTGATGTCTGCCCTGGGACTGAAAAGTTTTTTGTTGTATTCCATAGACTTAGTTCCCTCTATATGCAGAGCACTAGATTCACTGCATTAGCATGCATTAATGCCATTAGCATGCATTTAGTAAAAGATCCCACTGCATAAATTACAACCTGAGGTAAATAGCCAGAATTCATGTGTGTTAACGTGGTAATGTGATAGCGCCCTTTAGTGAATCCAGCCCAGAGCCTGCTCACAACCTTGAGGTACTACACTTACGGGCTGGAGGTTTCATCACAAGGTTGCTGATGAGCCATCATACCAAACTTCACACATACACTCAAAAAGAAAATTATTAGTCTTTACCAACTCTCCAATTCTCCAACATCTCACCCGCACCCAAAGAAAGAAGGAAGACATGCAGTAAAGAAACAAAAATGCAGTTTGAATAGGTATAGAGATACAACTATCTTAATGAGAGTAAACGACTAAATTCCGAGTTTACATACTGTACCCTACTGCTTTCAAAACTCTGCTAGAATCTCAGATCCATCTTATTAGCAAAACATGTATCAAACCCCATCTTACTGACTTAAAAATAATTTCCTGAAAAATCAAAACGTCTGCCTTTTCAAAAATGTTCAGCATTTAAAAAAAAAAAAAAAACTTTACAAATAAACAGTAAAAATCCATGTTTTCTTACAGATGTATTAATGGTAGAGACAGAAGCTGGAGAAAATAAAATTCACACATGAGTGAGAGAGGAAGAAGTGTTTAAAAAGGGCACATGATGAATGTAAAAAAAGGGCTAAATACAGAACAAGTGACTATAAATCAGAAGTAGAAATAAGCATACAAAAAATGAATTGGAAACAACAAGAAACCATACTCCCCATTGAACCTCTTAATGTAGACATAGAAACAGAATGAATTTCCTTTTGCACTATGCAAACTACAAAGATATCCAAAATGACTGAAGGCAGGTAGCATCTTATAGACTTACCAATTCATTGAGGCAGGAGTTTTCTAAGACAAGAATTCACTTTGTCAGATGCATCTGCCTCTGTCATTTTTGCTACCCCTCTGAAAATTTGTATTTACAGATATCAGATACACATCTTTCAAAACTTACAGAAAAAAAATGAGCAGGAAAAACTCTGCATAATTCTGGGGGAAAGAGGAGAAACAACAGCTATAGCAACAGTTATATATCCTGCTGCTAGGCCAGAAACATAATTTGACAAGCTACAATATTGACCAAAAATTGTTCAAATTATTGTCCTTTCTGTACTCTTTAATTTTAGTCTACCGTTTATCATTATTATGTATCTTTTCTTTCTTTAGGTGTAACCACTTTGGGGCTGATTTTATATGGCCAGCGCAGAAAGTTATTTGTGAGTTACCTGCAAATTATCTAAGTCCCGATTTTCAAGGGCAGAAGCATATGAATGAGCACTAACACTCATGCTTCAGCAAAGCATTATTGTGTAAGTGCTCACTGCACAAAGTTCCTGTGAAGTGTGCACAGGAAGAGGCTTGGGTGGCTTCCATTGATGCACGTAAGTTATGGAATACCATGACCTATGCACGTCAGTGTGACAATCTAGGCAAGGCAATTATATCTACCCTAGAGCACATGTAAGTAGCCACGCCCGAGTTCCAGTGCATCTATACACCTCTGTTTTATAACATAAAACACGCATGCACTTTACTTTATAAACTAGGGCCTATCTGCACCGGTGCTAATAAAATTACCCTCCACATGTACTATTTTGGCAATACATATACACGCTACCATGGGCATAACGTTTTCTGAATCTGACTTAACACATTAAAACAGTAAAGTTTTTCCTCTTACTGCTGTAAATTTGACCTTGAGAAGCCATACTATTTATACCAGGACAAGGCAAAAAGAGTTCCTTGGAAATTATTTGCAAGAGGTAAATGCTTCCTTTCTTCCACCTACAGTGTTTGACGTGAAAGCTCTAACACATCTCAAACTCAGGCGGCGACCATGCTGAAGACAGCAACATCATCCTAGAGAACAAGAGCCGAGGAAGAGTATGTGCTTACAGCACAACACAATTATGCTTATAATATTACTCATCATATGAAAATATTCCAAGCACAGCAAACATATTTACTTTACTGCTATTGATATTTCAGGCTCCACAGCGGAACTTTTATCAAGGCAAGCCTGAAATACAACAAAATCCAATTTAAATACCTCTTCCTCTTTGCCTCCCAGTTCCTCAGTAACATCATCAACATGCGCCGCCTAAAGTCCATTGTCACAGTCGCACTGAAGCTCTCTTGGTAACTCCCAACATTGCCCTGCTGTTTGCTCGACAGTAGACGCACTTCAGCCTGCAATTCCTTATCACTCCATAGGAAGTGAACGATCTGTGCTTATGCAGCCAGATTCATACGTGATGCGCTAAAATGTCTTGTTTCCCCTTAGCATTCAGCGACGAAAACGGAACAAATATGCATTACAATCACTAGATGAACTTGTAAGCATGCTGTTTATATATTACACCCTCAAGCATACATTCTGTAGTGAAATAGAAGCTGCGATCTTGAAGACATTACAGCATCTACATTCTTAGATAAGGCAGCGTGTTCACTACATTAGTTCATTTTTGCCATATTGTTAACGTGATAACCAATGCATATTTTTTTTAAAGTCAAGAAAGCCATATTCTTTTTTTTTAATATTAGAGCAAATCATATATTTCTGTAATAGGAAAACGCTTTATGAAAATCCACTAATGTTGCATAGTTCATGACTTCACTCAGAAATGTGAACGAAAGAAAATATTAAAATTATTACAAAAGCTTCGCTTGTAAATTCGCTCAGATAAGTAATGAAGAGTTCCAACTTCAAACCCTAGCCATAAGTCACTTGCACATGCTCCGATCGAGTAAAGCGATAGTGATGACGGGAATTGTATTTCCAAGCGAGATTAACTGTGCTATTGGAGAATAGTCGACGCCTACTGATGATGTCATGTTACACCTGGGTGGGGGAGGAGGGAAGGCTATTTGAACTGAATATTTTTTTGTGTGTGTATTACATTTACCATGATGCCCTGCTCTATAGCTAAAATACCACTTCAAGGGTTTGCTGGAGTCTTTTTCATCTGTAAATTTATATTAACAATTTGGGAGTTTTGCCAGCTTTCTCTTCAGAGCACCCGGTAATAGTATTACTACTAAATAGGGGACTGCCAATGTTCTTAGCCGTTCTCTAATTATGTAACTGAACAGCAACACTTAAGCCAGGAATATCTATAGCAACCGGGGATAGCGGGCTTCATTAAAAAAAATGTTGGGTGCCTTTGTTTAAAAGGAAAATCCATTTTTGTGCTTACCAAAGCATGCCAAATCATGTTTAAGGTGCTTTTTGCTAGAACAATAGCTATCTGTTTGCCCGTCCTTACACGTGGGTTTGTTTTGCTCATGCACAAATGCATGCGTTTTGATTAGAGGAGCCTGGTGGGAGGAGATCCTATGGTGCCCGGAGAACCCCAGGCTCTCTAGCTGCGATGGCAACCCTCACCAGCAGAAACAGAGGTGAGTGGCATTGGCAGAAGCATAAAAGGGCTTCTCATGATGGCATCTCTCCTGATTTCCCCCCCCCCCCCCATGGTGTCTAGCATTTCTCCTTTCCTATTCCCCCCACCCCCCTCCTTTCCTTTACCCCTGTCTCTATTGCCCTACCTACATTCTGTTGCTGAGCTGGAGCCTGCACCATTCTAAAGTAAACTCATCTTCCTTATCATCTCACCAGATCATTCCAAATAAGTGGGTTATGCCTGTTAGCTAGCAGATGGAGACAGAGAACAAAAGCTTGTGAGCTTGGTCTTGCAGCCACATGCTCCTCTGTATTCTTTGTCTCCAGCAGGTATGGTTGGGCATGACTTAGACTGGAGGATGAGACTCCCGCAGAGTAGGCAAGTTACCCCGTTCCATGAGTGAGATTTTTAAGCCAGTCCTAGATTTCTGACAATCTCATTCTGATGCCTTATGGGACCTGCAGCACCGATTACAGTGGGTAAAATCAGGAACTACACATATCATACTGTATTGCAATGCAAATATTAAAACCAGAACTGGCAAAAAATCTCGCTCATGGAATTGGGTAACTGGGCAGCTCTGCTCCTGGGATCGTTTGGAGAACTGGTTACGCAGCAGAATCTGGGCTGCCAGGCTTTTTAAGCATCCATTGTTGGGTCTTGTGGAATACCTGAAGGAGTCTAGATCTCTCTCACTCTTCATTGGTCGCCTCTCCCCATTTTTCTTCCTGACTGGTATTAAAAAGAAGAAACTGTTCTACGGACCATGTGAGGACCAGCTGGTAAGGTAAGCTGAAGTCCGGCAGTGGGGGGACCAAAGGGAGAAAGCTACCATGTTGAATTGCCAGCAGGTAGAAACCTGCTGGGCTGGGAATCAGAGGAGACTATCTTAAGGTCTGTGCTGAGCGCTGGGAGAGATGCTGGGTTTCTGGGCTGCAGTGGGGCGCTCTCCGATTGGCTTCATTACAGTTCCGGGAGCACTGCAAGATATGGCAGCTGCAGATCGCGGCTTGTTGGTCTTTGGCTTTACCTAGAAGCAGTGCAGAAGCTTCGTGGTCAAGGCCTGATAATAGTGTGGAGCATTTCTGGCAGTTAGAGGCCCTCAGGTTGTGAGTGCAGCTATTTTTTGGTCGGCAACATTGGCCTCAGGAGAAAGTACAGGAAGTAGAGCTGGCCGAGCCTATTCACCTTAGTTTCTACTTTATGCTGCTGTAGCCAAGGGGACCCTGGGTAAACCATACAATGGTATGTATTTGGCCATTTTAGAAGACTCCTGATGGTCTGGACAGTGGATGCTGGGGCATTTTTGTCACAGATGAGTTCCCTTCCTGGGGTGTGGGAGACCTGTGAAGGTTAAGGAAAGGCCTCTCCTGTTCTTTCCCCTTATGGGCTCTGGACTTCTCAGCAGTTCTGGGGGTGGCTTTGGGTCCATGGACTCTTCAGTCAACAAGTTGTTTTATTTGGTATGAAATTTTGTATTGTACCAGCGAGACCAAATAATTCTTATACACAGCTGGACCTGTGGGGTTGGTAGTGTTTATTTAATTGCCAAGTGTGCTGTTCTGCTTCATGGTCTCTGCATTTGAGGCAGTGGAGGTTGTCCTTGCCTGGCTAGAAGACTGGGTCCCACTCCCTCGCCACCTTGTCTATGTGACTGGTGCATCATAGGCTCTTCTGTCAGAGTTTTATGATTAGAGGGTCCAGGTTGTTCCTGTGGGTTGTGGTCTCTGGCCATAGCCTGGCTAGCAGCTGTCAAGTCCCATTTGTAGTCTTGTCAGAGTTTGGGCACAAAAGTAAATTTCAGCTGGTTGAGGGTTACTTCTCAGTAAGGGAAGCTAATCTCTTGTAGATGCTGCACTTGAGTCCTTTGCCATTGCCGGTATCCCTTGGTGAGGACCTAGTCTAGAACCTCTTTGGAGTGCACACACTAGCGCTAGGGTGGATGGCATCAAGCAGCCTCCATGTCTTGTCGCAAATATCCAGTCACTGGCCCACAAGGTTGCGAATTTACTCCTTGGCAAACTTTCTCTTGAAAGCATGGCACTGTAGCTAGGCTTCCAGTATATTCTGTGTCTTTTGGGGAAACTGCTAGGTACGTATGACCTAGATCGGCCACTGGCCTCTGTTGGAAACAGGATACTGGGCTTGATGGACCTTGGTCTGACCCAGTATGGCATATCTTATGTTCTTATTCTAGGTGGATAATTCTTCTGAGGGTATGCTATGCCATTTATAGCCATTCTGTATTGGCATCCAATGGCATTGGTAGTGTGATTGTGAGAGGGTCCTAGTCGGCTTCCTTTAGAGTGAATGGGCTCCACCTCAGGTATGGTGGATCACTCCCAGGGGCCCACTGTTTGTTCTTTAAGGTTGGGTTTAAGCTAGAGCAGTGGTTCTCAACGCAGTCCTCCGGACACATCTAGCCAGTCAGGTTTTCAGGATAACCACTATGAATATGCATGAGAAAATTTTGCATGCACTGCTTCCATTGAATGCAAAACTCTCTCATGCATATTCAGAGATATAGACTGAGAATCCCTGAGCTAGAGGGTCTACATGCAAACAAGGTAATTCTGTGGCTGTACAAATTCTCTGCCTGAGAGCTCTTAAGAAAGAGGGCTATTTTTATTAGACAACATTTTCTGTTGCTTTGGCTACTGATTTATTTTCGTAGCTGTTTGCAGAAGGGGATTCTTTTTTTTGTCCTCTTATGCTAAGCTTTTCTTTTGCTAATTTTTTTCTCCCCTCGAACCTTTAGGTTCAAAGAGGAAGGCAAGCTCTTTGAATTCACTGCACTGCTGAGGTGTTAGATCCCACCACAGCTCCCACCAACCCCATGTGAGAAATTTTGCTATAAATGGCAGCTTACCAATTAGCTTGTTGATAAAGATAGAAGATTTTGGTCCTGGTTGGAAGGAAAAATCAACGTGTAATCAAACTCTGGAATTTGTTACCGGATGATGTAGTAAAGGCTGTTATTGTAGCTGGGTTTAAAAAAGGTTTGGACAAGTTCCTGGAGGAAAGGTCCATAAACATTATTAAGAAGGGACCCAGGATATCAATGCTTGACCCAGTACACAAGCATTGTGGAACCTGTGTCTTTTGGGGAAACTGCTAAGTATGTATGACCTAGATTGCCCACTGTTGGAAACAGGATACTGGGCTTGATGGACCTTGGTCTGACCCAGTATGGCATATCTTATGTTCTTATGTTCTAGGAAGTAAATAGTTCCACATTTGGGTATCTGCTTAAAGTAAACAATGTGATAGGTAATTTTACAAAAGGAACACATTAGACAATACAATTCAGACAGATATATGAGATTTTAATAGCTTGATGTGATAAGAAACTGCTCCATCCCCAAATAACAGATTAGCAAGCAAGCAGGAAATTGGAATAGAGGTGTTGGATCTCACATAAAAGAGGCTAGCTGCTTTTTGGAGTTCATCGGGGCTCGCTTGGATACCCTTTGGGCCATGGCTTTTCTCCCTCAGGACAGGGCGGACCGCCTCGTGTCCCTGGTGTCCGAATTGCAGTGCTGCAGTGCCGTCTCGGCCCGGACGATGTTTCCCCTTCTCAGCCACATGACCTCCATGGTCCATGTCGTGCCCAACGCCTGTCTCAACATGGGGGTGATGCAGTGGTGCCTCCGAGCGCAATGGGCGTAGTCGACCAGCCGCTTCTGAGACTCCATCTCGGTCTCTCCCAGCGCGGTGGAGTCTCTGGCTGGGTGGCAGGAATTTCGGAACCTGCTTCGAGGTATGTCCTTCCAAGATCCGGTGCATCAGGTGGTCTTAATGACAGACGCTTCCCTGGCGAGCTAGGGAGCCCACAGTGAGGGAAGGCGCACTCAAGGGACATGGTCCCTTGAGGAGGCCCGGCTGCAGATCAACCTACTGGAGCTCCGGGCCATTCGCTTGCTCTCGGGGTTTTCCGGGACCGCCTGCAGCACCGGGCGGTGCTGGTCCAGACTGACAACCAGGTCACGATGTTCTGTGTGAACAAACGGGGAGGTACCGGCTCCTGCAGCCTCTTTTCGGAGGCGACGGCCCTGTGCTCCTTTGCGGAGAGCCAGGGCATGACCGTCTGGACCACTTACCTCCTGAATCAGGACAGTGCATTGGTGGACCGGCTCAATGGAGTCCTCCGGCTGCATGAGTGGCGCCTGTGTCCCCGAATGGCGCAGCAGCTCTTCCAGCATTGGGGGAACTCCAGACCTGGACCTCTTTACCAGCCCTACGAACTCGCAGCTCCCCCGGTTCTGCGGTCCCCTCTCGCACCTGGGCAGGGTGGCCCCCGATGCCTTCCTCATCTCATGGGAAATGGGCCTGCTATATGCCTTTCTTCCCATGCCTCTCATTGCCTGGACCCTTCTTAAGGTCCAGAGGGACAGGGTCTCTCTCATAGCCTCGAGGTGGCCCAGGCAGCCTTGGTTTCCCCTGCTTCTCTGTCTCTTGATGGAGCCCCCGGGCCCTCCCGGGTTCTCTCCGGAACTGCTGATGCAGGAGGAGGTTCTGCTTCTTCACCCCAATCTGTGGTCCCTGTCCCTTGCAGCTTGGCAGCTGAGCAGGTCACTCTAGCCTCCTACCATCTCCCCGTGGAGATCGAGGACATCCTTTTGGCCTCACGAAAGGACTCGACCAGACGGGCTTACGCTTTCAAGTGGCGTCGGTTCTCAGTGTGGTGCTCGGAGCTCCGAGTGAACCCATTTTCATTCCCTACCAGTTTGGTCTTGCAGTACCTGCTCCACCTCTCGCAGTCTGGGCTGAAGTCTAACTTGGTCAGGGTTCACCTGAGTGCCATCTCAGCGAACTACCACCCCATCGAGGGCAAACCTCTTTCGGGACAACCGCTTGTCTCTCATTTCATGCGCGGCCTGCTTCTTTCCAGGCCCCCTATCTGCTCTCCTCCGGTGGAATGGGACCTCAGTATGGTCCTCATGCAGCTGACCAAGCTGCCCTTTGAGCCTGTAGCTACCTGCCCGCTGCGGCATCTGCTGTGGAAGGTGGCGTTCCTGGTGGCTCTCACCTCCGCCCGGAGAGTCAACGAACTCCAGGCACTGATGGCCAAGGCACGTACATGAGGTTTTATAGGAACAGGGTGGTCCTGCCGACTCGCCCCAAGTTTCTCCTGAATGTTGTCTCGGATTTTCATCTCAACTAAGATCGTGCTGCCCACTTTCTTCCCGAAGCCCCATGCCGACCGGGCGCCAGTGATTCTCCACACCCTGGATTGTAAGAGGGCTCTCTCTTTCTACCTGCAGTTGACTCGGGACCACCGCAGATCCGGGCAGCTCTGCATCTCCTTCGATCTCAGCCGTCGGGCTGGCAGTCACTAAGCATACCTATATGGGTGGCAGACTGCAATGCCTTTGCTCAGGCCCAGGCAGGATTTCCCCATGACTGCTGAGTCACCACATACAGTGTTCGAGCGATGGCGATGTCGGTCATTAGCCTGTGCTCGGTGCTTCTGGCAGACATCTGCGAGCCACCACCTGGTCCTCCACTCACACCTTCGCGGTGCATTACTGCCTGGAGAGGGAGTCCCGTTGGGACGCTGTCTTTGGCTAGGCTGTACTCCATAATCTGTTCAGGGTTTAAGCAACTTCTGCCCTCTGACCCTTCTTGTTCCGGCTACCGTGAGCGTGGCCATCCATGGACTTGGGGTCCTCGGGCTGCCTTTGGCTTTTGCTGGCGACTGCTCATGGCGCTGTCGTGCTTTTCCTGCAGGTCCTCGGTAGCTTGTAGCTAGGGAGTCCCATATGTGAGGACTGCCTTCCTGCTTGTTCCTGGAGAAAGTGTAGTTACTCACCTGTAACAGGTATTCTCCAGGGACAGCAGGAATCCGTTCTCACAACCCTCCCTCTTCCCCTCGGACTTGCTGTATATTATTTTGCCATCTTCTTGAAGGGGCTATAGCTATGGCACCTGACTGAGTAAGATGGCACCCTTGGGTGGGAAGGGGACCACGCATGCGTGGTGGCATTCCCAAAGGCTTTGTTTGAAAGCTGGGGAAATGCTCCACACGGGCTCAGTCGGTGCCGACGTCACCCATATGTGAGGACTGATTCCTGCTGTCCCTGGAGAACACCTTTTGAAGGTGAGTAACTACTCTTTATCTGATGCTGCTCATCCATGTTGGCACAAATGATATTGTTAGGTATCCCTCCGAGTATATCAAGAGTGACTTCGTGGCTCTGGGAGAGAGGGTGAAGCAGATAAGTGTGCAAGCGATGTTCTCAGGTCTCTCTGTTGAGGGTAAAGGCCAAGGCAAAGAGGCTCATATCCTACAGGAAAATGCATAGTACATGGATGGTGTCATCACAAGCATTTTGGTTTCTTGGATCATGGGATGATTTTTTCAAGACCTGCTGAGCAGAGACATTGTCCGCTTATCCAAGAAGACATCTGACCCGTTGTTTCTTTCTTTAAAACATCATCAAAATTCACTCCTTCCTCTCTGAGCACACTGCTAAAACCCTTGTCCACTCTCTAGTCACCTCCTGTCTTGACTATTGCAACCTGCTGCTCACTTGTCTCTCCCTGAATCATCCCTCTCCCCTTCAATCTGTTTAAACCTCAGCTGCCTGGCTAATCTTTTCCATTTCAGTATGCTCACGTAATCCCTCTTCTCATGTCACTTCCTATCTGTTTCTGTATTCAGCTCAAATTTCTCCCACTGACCTATAAATGCTTTCATTCTACGGCTCCTCCTCTTATTTCTCTCTACACTCTCCTCAGGAACTTCGCTCTTCTGGCAGATCCCTTTTTTCTGTGTTTTTCTCTGCCACTGCCAACTCCAGACTTCATTCATTCTACACTGCTGTTCCATATGCCTGGAACAAACTACCCGAGTCAGTATGTTAGGATCCATCTTTCGCCCTATTCAAATTCAGACTAAAAACCTCTCTCTTCAAGGCTGTTTTTGGATCCTGATCCCTTTGTTCTCCTGCTCACCACCTATGTTCATCTTTATCATTCCCCTAGATTTACCCAAGTCCCCAGTAGTTGTATTGTCTGTATTGATTAGATTGTAAGCTCTTTAGAACAGGGACTGTCTCTTACATGTACTATATGTATGTATGTATGTATAGTGCTGCAGATGCCTTGTAGTGCTGTACAAATGATACGTAGTAGTAATAGAGATGCGGCAGACCTTGAATATATACAAATGCTCTTAGATGGAGCCATGGCTGGGGAATAGAATGTAGGTAAGGCAATAGCGATAGGAATAAAGGAAGGGGAATCAATGCTGCATACCGCAGGGGTGAATAGAGAAGAAGAAATGCTGAACCTCTGGGGGGAGGGAAGGGAAAATGCTATCCATATCCTCTGGCAACATATTCAGTTTTGTGTTGCATGAAAAAATATTCATAAACAAAAACAGATACAGTGCCGGTGCTACTATGCTGCACTGTAACACACACGTTACTCCTGCACTCACGCAAACACACCCACACCCTGATACTGTTGCTTACACAGATTCACTGCCCCTTCTACACGTCTGCACTCCAGCACACCATACACCTGCCACTCTGCTGCACTCATGCACACCGCACACAAACATTCACGTACCCCTGCCAGCCTGCTGCAGTCCTGCACATCACACACACATGAAACCTTGCTACTCTGCTGCACTTGCACCATATAGACACACTCATTCCTACAACTCTGCTGCATTCGTGCACATGCCCCTGCTACTCTGCTGCACTCATGCAAACCACATGCACGTGCCCCTGCTACTCTGCTGCACTCATGCAAACCACATGCACGTGCCCTTGCTACTCTGCTGCACTCATATGCTTACATGCACACCGGCTATTCTGCTGCATCACTCACATGCTGCACTCGTGCATACCAAATGCACACGTACCCCTGTTCATTTGGGCTCATACACACCACACGCATGCACCCCTGTTACTTTGCTCCACTCACATACATGTGTACCCCGCTACTCAATAAAATGTGCCTATTTGTAATGCTTCTCGCCTTCACTTTCCAACTTGTTGTTTCCGCTCTCTCCTCAGAGTCCATAAGCGTGAGATGATGGCCTGGCCTGTTTTCCTCTCTGCTCCCATAGCCTGATTCTGCCACTCTGGACAACAAAGAGATCCTTCCGGCCTCGGCAGAAGGGTGTGTTTGTCTTTCCCATTGCTCTCAGTGGTATTTTGACATCTTCAGGACTCTAGCCATCTGCCAACACTACACAAATGTGCTTCTGACTGGTTGCCTTTCTCCTAGCCACCAGTGAAGAAGATTCTTGATTGGTCAGTGACAGGGTTGAGGCTCTTGGGGAGAACGATGGAGAGGCCAGTGGCCCTCTTGCCATGGGGACTCAGGAGGTGACCTGGTGGCTCATGGGAGGGCTGCTGTGGATAAGGAGAGGAGCAGGTCTTTAGACCAGGCTGGCAGCAGCAGTGACATTGCCGGTCCTGAGTGTGGAAGTTGGCAAGTGTTGTGTATGTATTACACTAAGACATGGAAAGCTGAAAGAAACCTGCAGGGTGGGACAGCTGTGCTACAGTGGAAGGGGAAGAAAACAGGTTTCATCTGTCGCCATCTGTTTCCCTGCCATCAGAATCCAGCAGTGAAACCCCCCACTAACATTTTCAGGTGTGCCTGCATTCATATTTTATTGTTGCTGAGAAAAGAGGTAATGGTTTCTCTGACAAAGGCACCATTTGGGTTGACTGTTTTATGTTATTAGGTTATGACAAGTCCCTCTCCTACTTGCATAGGAAATAAAACGTCTTGGAAAAGACTGCTGAAGAAGAGGTCTAGATGCAAATATTGCATCTGACAACCCTATGCTTGAGCCAAAACAGTGCTCGAGTACCTTTTGAAGAAGGGGCAGGGATGAGTGTGGGTCTGGCTTAATCCTGCTTATACTGAAAGGGACGAGCAAATGGACATTAAACCCTGCTGACTGGACTATTACAGCAGAATAACAGTTGCCTAAGAATGACTTGCTCTTCATGAACTAGACAAGAGAGAAACCGAAATGCAGCAGGAGTGAAATTTGTGGGATTTTTATTCTATTTCTTGTTTGGTCGGTTTGCATTTCTATCTCAAAATTATTTTGCAAGTCCTCGATATCTTGGACTGTCTTGGATGAAGGTGTCACTGTGGTGTTGGACTGTGGAATGTGCCTTAACCTGTCACTAAGGAAAGGTCCTGCACTGACTCCTAAACTTCTGATCTTCGAAGAGTTTTCATATCATTTTTACACCCAAGAAGTATTTTCATCATTCTATTTCTCCTCATAAATATTCCACACAATTTGGGAAACATCCTGATAAAACAGGACCAGCTTCTATTTCTTGGAGTTACTGCCCTGTTTTCTTTTTCAAGAAAAACGCACACGTTCACCAAAAGTGGGCACTGCTACAAATGATCATGATACGGCATGAAAACCGACGACGGATCTGAAAACAAGGTTTAAATTATTTGAGCATCTAAGCAAAATCTGTTGCAAGCAACGTCTTACGAGAGTAACTACCTGAATCCCTGCAGGAACAAGGTTAAGCATGCCAGTGAAAAAGCAAGGTGGGCTATTGAAACTTCCTATCTGATATTTCTTCTGTGTTCAGTAGAGGTTGGAAATAGTATAAATTAAATGCTAATGGGAAGTTCATCATTATGATCCACTGAAATTGCTTTTCTGTTTTCAGGTAGGTGCAGCAAGCCACAAACTTGTATATGAAATTCCTCATTCTAAGACATTGTAAACTATTTATTTATTTCCAAATTCTCATGTTTTCAGAACTGAGGGCATTGGTGTTGATCCCGTGATGCTGCTGCTCTGTCATTGCTCTGTTCAGCTTTAGCTGCTATTGTGTTTTTAGCATTACACTGTTGTTTGTGTCATAGTTTTCTGTGTTAATTGAAAGCTTTGGGGATAAAACACATTTCTGCTAGATCAACACAATAAACGGACAGGCGCTGGAATATTTCTAGTTCTGGTTATTTTTGTAGGGTAGAGATGTAAAACTATTGTGATTTTAGTGAATTAAGGGTATACTGATTAAAATAAATTACCATACTTGTTTCTGCTAAATGAAGAGGTGGGGGGACAGGGATGGAGGTATGTGATATGCACAAGATGTTTTACTTAAGTTTAACACATGTTAAGTGCCACCGAGCCCGTAGAAAAAAAAAAGAACTGTAGGCACTTTAACATGTTAATGAAATCAACATGCATTTACCATTACTAAACATGCCCTGTAGTATTAATCAAAGCTACCTGTGTATTTTCTGTTGAAACAATTATGCACAGGCAAAACGGATACTATTTTTGCATGGAATTCTACCTGGGGCAATAATCAGAGCAGACCTTAAGGTTAGAGTACCTGCAGGGTTTGCACCAATGTGGGTAGTTTTGAACATTGACTAGTGTAATAATAAGTTTTCTCCTGGTTTATAGGCTGTTATATGATGTATATATTTCTGTAGTGGTTGATAAGACTTGTGTAGTGGTTGAAACGACATTTCAAGTATCTATGTATGTCATAATTTGTCTAATCCTTTCTAGGTCTGATGTACTATGCAGACACTGCATTTACTAAATCCTAAGAGCTAAAATATTATCTAGTATTTGGAATTGAACTTTCTAGATTCATGCAGTAAATGCTGTATTTAAATTTTGCAGTGCTAGTTCAGATAAAATGCTGACCTAACATGCTTATCAGCAAAAATGTAGTGGTTTTTTTTTAATACTAGTGTTTGCTTTGATAGAAGTTAACAAAGTGTGAAAGAGAAGCAAAAACAGAATAAAATCCACTTTGGAATTTATCTATTGCTGATAAGATATGCTTGGTCTACTTGGTATTGAAGTTATTCCATTTTTTTCTTGTTAGTCACTTTGTAAGAGTAGGAGAGTGTTAAATGAATGCAAAATGCAGAAACATTAATGCTTTAGAACCATTGGTGTCCTTGCCTGTAGAGTGCATGTGACATACAGGGGACGTTACTAATGTGCGTTAATGGAATAATGCACATTGGTTTGCCAAATAACATGCGCTACATGGCAAAATTGTCCTTATTTGCTGTTAAACCATGATTTTTTAAAATTTGTTTTGCAAAATGCACATTAATAATGAGATGCAAAGCAGCTCATTAGTGTGCAAAAATGAATAACACAGTTTGGGTTTAGCCTCACAGGCTATGTTATTCATGGAAGGATTATACTGTCTTTGAGGTAGCATTATCTTTCCTCCCTGGAGCGTTGGATCCCTTGTAAAGGACTAACTCTGGAATAAAATAACCTCCCAAATAAACCTCCCCTATTGATGCAGCAGGAGTGATCTCCCAGTTGCTTCTGTCCTATTGGCACCCTGGTTGAATGGTGGTCAAAGCCTCCTAGTGATAGTCTTGCAGAACTACTGTTAAGGGTCAAACTGCCAAGCAATATTGTGCCTTTGGAGTCTTCTATTATGAGGTAGTATGGAGATCTTCTGTGGTGTGCCCAAGTTATTCTCCCGATTCTCTGAGTCAAGGACAGGGATAGTAACAGTCTTGGAGGGGCTGGAGGGAGAGAGAGAAATCTCTGCTTCAGAGCCTGTGAGTATCCAAGAGGTTACTCACTAAGGACGAGTCTTGGGAGAGTCAGGAGCCTTGTTCTAATTTTACACTGAATTCTATACATCTGTTTTAAGGAAGACTAAAGACTGAGAGGTAGCTGTACTCGTCCTCCATGGCCTCGGGGACAAAAGTAGATTGTAAGCCTTCTGGGGACAGGGAAATACCTATTGTATCTGATTGTTACTTGTTTTGAATTCCTACTGAAAAAGCTTGAGCTAAATATAAATAAAATAAAAATGTTTAAATTAATAACTAATTTGCTATGTTGTTGTATGCCACCAAGTTGATGCAGAGTCCTGTTGACCCAGCAGTCCCTGGGTTTTCTTGGCAAGGTGTGACCGGAAGTAGACTGCCAGGCCTTTCTTTTGCACAGTAAGCCTATAGAACCTGAGTACTAACCAGGCCTGACCCTGCATAGCTTTTGAGATCAGACAAGATCGGGCTGATTGAAGACAGCTTGGCTGTTGAATTTGTTGTATAGTTGTGCTGGAATGACATTCTGGCACTTCTCTAGCTAAGAAGGAACATCACTCAGATTCCACCTCCAGGAGTGGAGCCGGTTGCCGATTTATCGCTACCTCCCATTGAAATGCTGCCTGTAGCAAAAGTAGATGTGAGTCACATGACTTTTTGTTGCATTATAATTCATTTTTAATCTGAACTAGACATGAAAAACCTGAAATTATGATCCCCTCCCCTTTTGTCAGGTAATCTTAATTCTTGTTTCCTGATTGACCCAAGATTTCTCTGGTCTTGAGCTCGGTGCAAAACCCTAACTGGAATTTTTGCCTTGTCAATCTATTGACTCCTCTTCTAGACACTTACTCCAAAGACCTTTTCTTTTGCCATGTCATTGCTAATTTGACAACCAGGATCTGGATTAGGCTTGGGAAATGTCTCTGATAGTATACTTCATCATGGTTTCACTGAACTTCTAGTACCCGAGCAGAGTGGCTAAAGCTTGTTCTCTCTGGAGGCATAATAGCTCTTCTTGCCAGATACCTGCTTTTCAACCCAAGGATTACAGGTTCAAAGCCAGGGTGTGAGGATAGTAGGAAGGGGGAACACAACAATTGTAAAGTGGGACTGGGGGGTGGGGAATTGTGATTTTGTTTTGGTTTTTTATTTGCCTGAAACCTCTAGTGACCTTTTTAGTTGTGTGTTTTGTTGGGCAAAATTGCTCTGAAATGAAAATTTATAAAAACAAAATGAAAATGTATTAAAATGAACCAAAACCTTTTTTGCCTGCACACCCATGTTTTGTGCCTTCTACGTTGTACACAATTCCAGGTGCAGCAGCTACCGGGTACTTTTGCTGTGTTTACCGTGGTTTGGTGGAGAACCATGTTATATTGCAGTGCCTTCTGACCCTACGTTTGTGTGTGCTGGCTTCAGGGTTTAAAAACTGGGCCACAGTAGTTTCTGCTGGGCCTTGGGAGCAAGGGAGCTAATACTTATCCAAGTGTCTTCTTGGGTCCAGAACAGGATAGCGATAAGGGCAGGAAAGATGATGATTGTGCTGGGGGGGGGGGGGTGCAGAGTGGGGAAGAAGTGGACAAAATGATTATGCTGGAAGACAAGGAGGGAATAGGGAGAAACATAATCATGCTGGGTGGGGGAGGGTGGGGGACAGGGGACAGGGCAAAGGAAATGCAAAATCGTGCCGGGGAGGGGAATGGTGGAATTCTGCCAGAGGGGCAGCAGTATTGGTTAGTCCAAAATTCTGAGTGAAGCATTGTAAATGTTGGTGATATGTGTAATAAAAAAATATAACCCGCCCCCCCCCCCAATAATTTCCAAATATATTTATAAAATACATACAGCTTTCTTTTTATCCCCAAATGAGAATTGTCTGTGTCGAGGAGTGAGGTCACTTCTGGTCATTGCCCTGCCCCTCCACAGGTTACCTCCAGTCCTGGCCCTGGCTTTGCCCAAGGTTCATTGTTGTATAAAAATTAAGCCCTGGCTATATTCCTATCTGGACAGATGCTGGAGAGGTTGCAGGCCATCGGCATGTTTCTCTCAGCTTCCTCCGTGGTGACTTCCAAGTCCACTATAACCCACTTGGGCTTCAGCTGTTTTGCCATACCATCATCTCAGGTTAGTATTTTTCTCATCTTTCTTTTTTCCTATGACTCTGCTACTCTTTCGCTTCCTGATGCTAACTCCCACCAATTTTATTTCCCACTTCAAGCCACTAGAAACCTCAAGACCACACTATCCATTCTCTTTATTTCTTACCAGCCATGCTTTTCTACCCTATCCTCTGCTCTTGAGCTTCAAAGAATGTTTCCTTTGATTCACCCATCTCCATTTCCCTGAGAATATGTTATCCTCGTCACTCTCGTCGCGCCTCCCCTTCTCTTCTCTCTGCTGCACCTCCTGATTCTCTGAGCTGGAGATATCCATCCCAGTTGTGGCCCTTTGAAAGCAACTCTCACCCCCATCTATGCACCTCAGATCATAACTCTTTCCCCCCCTCTTTCCCTTTCTCATGCTTCTTGTGGAATGTCTGCTGTATTTCCTACAAATATGTCTACATTCATAATCTGTTTATCTCTCATACTCTACTTTTTTTTCTTTATTTGAGGCTTTGCATTCCCCTGATGACTCTAGGAACAGCAGGGGCCCAATACCTGGTGAGTAGGCACATCTGTTTTTTTTCGGCTATGTGCGGTTGTGAACGTAAGGGCTACGTGCCGCTGCGTGTGAAGCGTGTGATGGGCGATGGCTGGACTTCAAGATAAAATGAAAAGAAATAGAAAAGACAAGGAACATTAGACTTTAGTTATGTTTAATATGAATATAACTCTTATTAAAAACATAAAACAAAGCATAAGCTCTTAGGAACAGTTTTCAAAAAGAGAGCCCCTCTTTATAGCTTCATGGAATTCACAGTTAATTCCTACAAAGTTAAAAAAAATTAATTATATGGAAAGTATTTATTTATTTTTTACAAAAATAAATGCACCTGTCTTATGAAAGCGGTATTTAATGCCTATATTCCTTTATAAAATAGTTTACCTGAAACCTCCTGCGCACTTAAATCTGATCGGGGCAGGAGTAACTTTCCGCCTGTATGGGTCAGTAGGAATCGGTGCATATGCATGTAGCAACCATTCCTGCAACTTTATTGAGCAAACATAAGAAATACTATGCAAGCCAAGTACTATGAATATACCAAGTGGCCTGCCATAAGTATAAGAACATAAGATATGCCATACTGGTTCAGACCAAGATCCATCAAGCCCAGTATCCTGTTTCCAGAAGTGGCCAATTCTGGTCACAAAGAACTGTCAGGTTCCCCAAAAAGGTACACAGATTCCATGTTGCTTATTCCAGAGCAAGCAGTGGATTTCTCTGGTCCTCTTTAATAATGGTTTATGGACTTTTCCTCCAGGAACTTGTACAAACCCTATTTAAACCCAGTTACACTAACAGCTTTTACTACTTCTGGTAACATAGAAAGATGGTGGCAGAAAAACCACATGGCCTATCGTCTTCCCTTCCATATCACCTACTACAAGAGTCCCCTTTTTTCCTTTAGAGAGCCTTTGTGTTTGTCCCATTTTTTTTTTAAATTTAGATAGTCCTCATCTCTACCACCTCCACTGGGACACTATTCCATGCATCTACCACTCTTTCTGCATCAAAACATAGAATTCCAGAGTTTGATTACGCGTTGAGTGAAAATCTATTTTCTCCTATTAGTTTTAAATGGGGTACATGCAGCTTCATTGCATGCCCCCTAGTCTTTCTACTTTTTGAAGGCGTAAACAACATATCTATGGTTATCCGTTCCACTCCACATTATTTTATAGATCTCTATCATATCTCCCCTCAGCTGTCCTTTTCCAAGTTGAAGAGCGCTAACCTTTTAAGCCTCTCCTCATAGGGGTATCCTTCTATCCGCTTTACCATTTTGGTGGCTCTTCTCTGTACCTTTTTCTAATTCTGCTATATCCTTTTTAAGATATGACAACCAGAACTGCACACAATATTCAAGGTGCGGTCGCACCATAGAACGATTCAGAGGCATTATAATATGCTTTTGTTTTATTCTCCATTCCTTTCTTTATGATTCCTAGCATTCTATTTGCTTTCTTGGCCATGGCTGTACACTGGGCAGAGGGTTTCAACGTATTGTCTGTGATGACCCCTAAATCCTTTTCCTGAGTGGTAGTTCCTAATGTGGAACTTTGCATTCTAAAGCTGTAGTTTGGATTGTTCTTCCCTAAGTGCATAATTTTGCACTCGTCCATGTTAAGTTTCATCTGCCATTTGGATTTCCAGTCTTTTAATTTATCAAGGTCCTCTTGCAATTTTTCGCAGTCCTCTTGTATTTTAACAACTTTGAATCATTTTGTGTCATCTGCATATTTGATCACCTCACTGGTTATCCATTTCCAGGTCATTTACTTTTTTATTTTTTATTTTTTTTCTTAAGATTTTAACCAAAATACATATACAATGTACTCGTGTAGAAGAAAAGCATAACCTACTACCATTGGAAATTAGGAATATATGCAAAAAACAAAACAAAAACAATAGCAAGAGATGCCCTAGCCCCCATCATGGGAGAGAAGCAGACGAGAACAAATGTATTAATACCTAAAATTATCCCAGTCAAAAACAGAACAAGAGTATATACAAATCCCCAAGTACCCATACCAACCCACTGATTTATCCCAAAGAAAATTTTTCAAATGGGAAATATCTGTGAAAATAAACTTATTTCCAGCATAGGTAACCACACACTTACAGGGGAAACGGAGATAGATGTGATTCTGATAGCCTTCCTACACATTTGTGTAAGCCTGGTAACATCAGGAAAAATGTTTACTGGCTGGCCACAAAAGGGAAGAGACGTTTTAGAAAAGTATACTTTCAAGACAGCAATCTTATCAACCTCCGATGGAAAAGTGACCTCAGAATCACCCTCTCAGAGACAATGTACTGAGAGGTCTCAAGAAAAGCAGTCAAATCAAGGCTGTCCGTAGAGGCAATGGAATCCAACCTCTTTCCTTTGGCCACTTCTACCCAAGTCCCCTTGGAAACATAAAATAACTTAGAAAGACATAGCGCATCAACATTACTAAACAACAAAATTTCTTTCAAAAATTCAGGAATTGCAAATTCCTTACCCTTAATTGATTCTCCATTCCCTTTAGTTTGGTATGAATAACCAAATTATCCTTAACTACTGTCTCCACTAGAGTGCAATAAGGGCTGAGAGCCCTCAACTTTCATTATATGAGACTCTACAGAGGAAATTAAAGAGTCCTGCTGTTTAAATTTCTCCACAGATTCCCCGGAAAACTTGCAAAATTGACCCATAGTTCCAGTCAATATTGATTCCACTCTTGACAGCTTACCCCAAACATCCCTCAAGGAAACCTCAGTGGAGGGGTTCAATGGCTCAAACAAACTTGAAGATGGTGACACAAGAGAAACTGCCTTGGGGTACCAAACACCAGCTGGGGGCCTGAGAAAGAGGGGGATTGTGGAGACTGCTTGCTTGCGGTGGAGAAGAAGTTGCTCTCTGAGAACCACTACTAGTGGCTGGAGCAGACAAGCCTATCGTAGGAGAAGGCTTGGGTGGAGGTGTAGGGCAACCGGAACTCAAGGAGGTTTCAATATCCAAAGTATTACTAACAGTTGTAGAAAGAGGCAAAGCAACAGGCTGCACATGGAGGTCCATAGGCCTCTTGACCAGGCCTGCTCCTCCAGCACCTCCCGGTGCCTTGTTCTTCGCTTTCCGCTCATCCATAACAATTCAGAGTTTCTTCCTGTGCTCCTTTGTGCTCCGAAGGGGCAGAACATGGCCTTTTGGTTACACCCCTTCGGTCACGTGCCTGCGGTCACATGCCTGCGGCCACTTCCCATGGGAAAACTGAGATTTTACCTCCTGAGGCTGACCACAGGAGGGAGGAACAGTCTTACAGCTGGTCTCCGTAGGGGTGCAATAGCTAGAGATGGTAAAGCAACAAAAGCACACAGTCTCTTTCCAAACACACTGCAGGAGAACTGAGCTTTTACCGCCGATGCTGATCACAGAGGGGAGGAGCCTATATCTCTCTTTTCTGCTTTCCATTGAATACTGAGTTCCTTTTAGTCTTTTTTTTGAACATTGTAAACCTCTTTGTCTGCCTGCAAAAAGCCTTATATCAAGCAAAATAAACCATAAACCATTCTTTTTATCTCTTGCTGAACAATCAGGTTGACTAGAGTCACAACCCTGTTCACTGCCCTCATCTGCTGTGCTGCCAAGCTAGGCTAAGGCCTCCAAACTCAGGTTCAGAATCATTCTTTTCCTCTCTTGCCAGCTTCCACCCATTGTGTGATTAAACTGGCTGGGCTGCATCTTGGTTCTCTGCCCTCACTTGCCAGGCCACCAAAATAGCCTAAGACTTCCAAACCTTGGTCTTCCGCTTTAAAGTGGGTACATCACTGTGCTATTGAGCTAGCCAGCCACCATGTTGTCTCTATTGCTGTCCATAGTCTCCCCAAGTTGAGTTCAGGCTAGATTGCTATATGACTGAATGTACTGCATCAAAGTCCTCCTGGGAGAAAACTTTAGACAAATAAAATGGTGCCCTTCCATAGCCAGTTGATTTTTGGTTTGGAAATCCTTGCCTACAGGCCAGCACATTTACTGATAAAGCTTTTGATGCCCTGTCTTCATCTTTGATGAGTGTATTCAAGCCATTGCAAGTGGTCCTGTTTTGCAACAGACACTGATCACTGTCCTTGCCAATTCCTGCCCAGCCCTGTGCCTATGCTGTATTTGAAAGTTCACTGCTTAGGATTGTTTTTCTTGTCCTGTACTAGTGGTTTCACTGCTGTACGTTGCATTCTAAATCCTTAATATTGTCTCTGCCTACTAATCTAGTAAATCTACTATGTTATGTGCCCTCGACTCATGGCGACTCTGGATAGTTGTTGATGGAGGCTCATTGTTGATGGTGTAGTAACCTTAGCTGCTGTTGTTGTATCGATTCATCGCATTGCTGGCCTTCCTCTTTTGCGTTGACCTTCTACCTTGCCAAGCATGATGTCTTTCTCTAATGATCTCTCTCTTTGCATGATATGTCCAATGTATGGAAGTCTAAGTCGTGCCATCTGAACTTCTAAAGAAAGCTTAGCTTTGATCTCCTCTAGTGCTGACTGGTTTGTTCTTCAGGCAGTTCATGGTATACACAGTATTTTTCACCAGCAGCATAATTCAAAGACATCCATTTTTTTCCTGTCTATTTACTATAGTTCTGGCTAATTCCTAGTTAGCTGGCCAGTATTAATTAATTAATTTATTTATTTAACTGTAGGCACTTTAATTTATTTATTAACGTGCCTACTGGCCTCGCCCGACAGATGGTTTGAATAGGAGGAAGGAGTGATGCAAACCATGTAAATGCCGCTTAGTGGGATATTCAGCTGCACTAACGCGATTAGTGCTGTTGGATATCCGCGGGTACTGCTGCTTCATGCTCTGATGCTATATGGTTAGAATCGGGGTGTGTCATGGGCAGAGTGGAGGTGGCATCCGACGCAAACCAGGCAGCAGCAATATTGAGTGTCTGCCTGGTTAGCGATCCATGGCTAAAGATAGGCACAGGAAAAGCTGGCCTATCTTTACCTGCGGGAGCAAACCAGGCAATGGCTCAATATCGTGGCTGCCTGGTTAGCTTCTGGCCTGTGCAGCAACCCAGATATTCAATGTTGGTGCCCCAGCATTGAATATCCAAGGTTAAATTTCAGCGGCGACGGCTATGTGCTTTACAAGCACTGGCTGCCGCTGCTTTCTATCTCCTCTCCCCCCTTTATTTCTATTTCTCTCTCCCAGTGCTGAAAATAAGGGATGTGGACATCCTAGTCTTTTAGGATGCAGCTGCCCTCCAAAATTTTTTCTGAACCTTTCAAGATCAGGAATAATACCAGCATTGGCCCCATTTTATGGCAACTATATTTGTCTATTGTTAAGTTCTATCTTTGATACAGCTTGCAAGTGCTGTTAGGGAGGGTGCATTCTCCCAGTGCTGAGCCTTTCCTTCTTGTACAAAAGAGGATCCCCACTTATCTAGCTGCGTTCTTACCATTGGCTCCTTCCCAGATGCCCAGGGTATACCATCTCAAGACCAGATCTCTGGAATTTGTTACCGGAGGATGTAGTAAAGGCTGTTAGTGTAGCTGGGTTTAAAAAAGGTTTGGACAAGTTCCTGGAGGAAAGGTCCATAAACCATTATTAAGAAGGGACCCAGGATATCAATGCTTGAACCAATACAAGCATTGTGGAACCTGTGTCCCTTGGGGAAACTGCTAGGTACATATGACCTAGATTGGCCACTGTTAGAAACAGAATACTGGGCTTAATGGACCTTGGTCTGACCCAGTATGGCATATCTTATGTTCTTATGTTCTTAGATCAACTGTTGTGTTTCCTTTTTTTTAATATTTAAAGTTTTATTAAACAACAATTTCAAATACATCTCCATAGTCATATGTCTATCATACACATGGAAAGAAAAGCGTAGTTACTCACCTTTAACAGGTATTCTCCAGGGACAGCAGGAATCAGTCCTCACATATGGGTGACGTCGGCGCCAATGGAGCCCTCATGGAACATTTCCCCAGCTTTCAAAGAAAGCATGCATAGTCCCCCTTCCTGTCCAAGAGTGCCATCTAGCTCAGGCAGATGACATAGCTAGGACGGCAGTGAAAAACTAAAACAAGGTAGAGAGGCAACTCCCAGGGGAGGAAGGAGGGTTGTGAGGACTGATTCCTACTGTCCCTGGAGAACACCTGTTAAAGGTGAATAACTACGCTTTCTCCAGGAACAAGCAGGAAGGCAGTCCTCACATAGGACTCCCTAGTTCCAGGCTGCCGAGGCCCGAACCACGAGAGCACCAATGGCAACAAATCGGTTAGTCGTGAGTTGCAAAAGGTAAGTCCCCACTGAGAGACTCTGCATGACCCTAGCGTCCAGTGACACTATCACTCCAGTAGCCTGAACACAGAAAGGTTGGAGGGCAGGAGTTGCCTACACTCCGAGAATATTGCGGAGTGCTGCCTGGCCAAAAGTACTGTTCTTGCTGGACTCACTCTCCAAGCAGTAGTGAGCTGCGAATGTATGAATTGAAGACCATGTGGCAACCTTGTAGATCTGTCGCCGGCACTGAGCGGAGGTTGGCTACTGACACGGCCATCGCCCTCACACGATTGCTCTCCAAGCAGTAGTGAGCTGCGAATGTATGAATTGAAGACCATGTGGCAACCTTGTAGATCTGTCGCCGGCACTGAGCGGAGGTTGGCTACTGACATGGCCATCGCCCTCGCACAATGCTGGTGCTCAAGGGAGAGGCCAGCTCGCTTATAAGTGATGGTAATACAGTCCGCCACCCAAGTGGACAGAGTTCGCTTAGTCACGGGGAGCCCAGTCTGCTGGGGTCATATGATACTAAAAGCTGAGGAGCTTTGCGATGGGCCTGAGTTCGCTATAAGTAGATGGACAGGGCTCATTTGCAATTCTGTGTATGAAGCACTAGTTCCTCCCTGCCAGGTGAGGCTGCGGGAAGAAGGTGGGACAGGCTACCTCTTGGTTGAGGTGAAAAGGAGATACCTTAACTTTTGGAAGGAATTTGGGGTGCATGCAGAGCACTACCCTGTTCTTGTAGAACCTCTGTATATGGTGGATCTGCCAGCAGAGCCTGGAGCTCACTCTATGGGCAGACGTGAGGGCCACCAGAAAGACCACTTTCCATGACAGGTACCGAAGGTGACAAGTGGCCAGGGGCTCGAATGGTGGATTGGTGAGCTGAGAGAGCACCACTTTGAGGTCCCACTCTGCCACTGGGGGGTGGAGAGGGGGCTTGGGTAACAGGAGGCCCCGGAGGAACCTGGAGACCAGGGGCTGGCTTGAGAGGGCTTTCCCTTCTATAGGGTAGTGGTGCATAGCTGTGGCACTTAGATGCACCCTCACAGAGTTTGATTTCAGCCCAGTGTGCGAGAGCTGTAGTAGGTACTGAAGAACCAGTTGCACATGTCAGGAGAAGGGATTCTCCTCCGCACACCAGGCGGAGAACCTCCTCCACTTAAAGGCATAAGCCCGTCTGGTGGAGGGCTTCCAAGAGGCCAGTAGGATCTCCTCGACTTCCCCAGGGAGATTGAAAGGGGCCAACACTACCCTTTCAGCAGCCATGCTGTTAGCGTTAGTGACCTCAGGTTGGGGTGCAGGAGGGAGGCCTCCTCCTGAGACAGGAGGTCTAGGGCCTGGCCCAGTGGAACTGGCAGTGCCACTGACAGGGAAAGCAACAGGGGGAACCAAGGTCGCCTGGGCCACCTGGGGGCGATCAGTATAACTGATGCCCTCTCACTCTGGACCTTGAAGAGGGTCTTGGCGACCAGGGGGGTCAGTGGAAACGCATAGAGTAGGCCCTCTGATCATGGTATCAGGAAGGTGTCTGTCGCCACTCTCCCCAGGTGTGACTGGCGTGAGCAAAAGTGAGGTAGCTGCATGTTGTTCGGGGAGGCAAATAGGTCTATCACAGGCCTGCCCCAGCAGTGGAAGAGTTGCTTCATTACCCTGGGGTTTAAACGCCACTCTTGTGGGCGAAGGACTCTGCTCAGCCTGTCTGCTAAGTAATTGTCCTGGCCTGGCAGGTACATCGCTCGCAGGAGCATGCTGTTGCACACTGCGAAGGAGAGGAGGGCCACCGCCTCCTGGCAGAGAGAGTATGAACCTGTGTCCCCCTGCTTGTTGATATAAACATGGCAACCTGGTTGTTCATCTGGATCAGCACAGGTCAGTGCCGCAGGTGGTGACAGAATGCTTGCAGGGCCAGGAAGATTGCCCTTAATTCTAGGAAATTGATCTGCAAAAGTGACTCCTCTTGGGACCAGCTGCCTTGCATGTGGCGGTCCCTGCAATGCGCCCCCCCATCCCAGGAAGGAGGTGCCTGGAAAGACGTTCCTGCCTGGAGGTGGCACAAGTTTTGCCACCAGGTGAGGGACTCTGCCAAGTGGTGGGTGACTATGACCCTGTTCCATAGCCTGCTCGTGGCTTGAGTCCACTGCGAGCGGAGGCACCATTGGGCTGTCAGCATGTGTAGGCTGGCTAATGGTATGACATGGACTGTTGAGGCCATGTGGCCCAAAAGGCAGAGGAGGAGGTGAGCCGGTACTGACTGGCGGTGTTGTACCTCTCCTGCCAGTTGTATAAGGCAGTCTGCCCTTTCTCTTGGGAGGATGGCCTTGACTTACACGTGTTGAACTTAACTCCTATGAACTCCAGATTTTGGATTGGAGAGAGATGGGATTTAGGGCAGTTTGATGATGAACCCCAGGTGCTGCAGTAGGCGGGTTGTTCGCTCTACAGCCTGACTGACCTCTGAGGCCGAACCCCCTCTGATTAGCCAGTCATCCAGGTAAAGGAAGACAAAAGCCCCTTGTAGGCGCAGGTGGGCAGCTACCACCGCCAAGCACTTGGTAAAGACCCTTGGCAAGGAGGCCAGGGAAAAGGGCATCACTCTGTATTGGTAGTGCCCTCCTCCCCCGACGAACCATAGGTACTGCCTGTAGGAGGGATGGATTAGAATGTGTGTATATGCATGCTTTAGATCCAAGGAGCACAGCCAATCTCCCTGGTTGGAGGTAGGGCAGCAGTGTTCCAAGAGAGAGCATCTTGAACTTCTCCCTCACCAGAAACTTGTTTAAGTTTCTCAGGTCTAGTATGGGCCCGAGGCCCCCAGTTCTCTTTGGGACAAGGAAGTACCTTGAGTAGAAGCCTTTTCCCCATAGATGTTTGGGTACAGGCTCCACCGCATTGTCCCTGAGCAGACCTATGAGCTCTGAGAGCAGAAGAGTGTGGTGAAGAATAGATCGCACAGGCTCTCCTGGGAAGAACTTGGGTGGTAACTGTTGTAAGCGGAGGAGGTATCCCTCCTTTACCACCTACAGCACCCACTGGTCTGAGGTGATCTCAGCCCATCTGTGGGCAAATAGTGCCAGGCGGCTCCCTATGGGCTGGTGAAGGTCTCTGGGGGAGGGGAAACCCTGCCCTGGGAGTCAAAAGCTACCCCCTGGTTGGGCTAGAGCCGGGGCTTGGGGCTTCTGAGCTCCCTGACCCTGTCTCTTGGGGTGAGAACCCTGTTGCTGGCCCGAGAAGGGCTGGTAGCAGTGACTCTCTGCTGGAAGTGCCCCTTTTTCCCCTTGGAACGAGGGTTTCTTGTGGGGAAAGGAAGAGGTCTTTTTTTGAGAGCCTCTTTTGGGCCACTACTTTTATCTCAGCCACCTTGTCTGCCATGGATTTGCCAAACAGGTTCTCCCCTGTGCAGGGAACGTCAAGCTGCTTGTCCTGGACCCATTGCTTGAGTTCCGATGACTGTAGCCAGGCTTGGCATCTAGCCCTGATGCCGGCTGCTGCTACGCGAGCTGCTGACTCAAATCCGTTGTAGGCTGCTCAGGAGAGGAACTTTGAACAGTCCTTGATCCCAGAGGCCAGAGTTTGGAATCGTTGAAAAGGTTCCCCAGCCAGCCCCGCTGAGAACCTGGACAACTCCTTGGTTAAGGCCTTCAGATACATGCCTATGTATAACTCATATGCCTGGATTTGACATCCCAGCATCGAGCCCTGGTAGCACTTGCACTCAAGGGTGTCAAGGGCTCTAGCATACCTTCCAGGGTGGACAGAAGAATAATTCTTCTGGCTCTTGAGCTTTTGCATGGTTGACTCGACAACTATGGAGTTGGGGCTTGTGGAACCTCAGCCCCTTCCAGACGTGGCATATGGTGTCGAGGTGTCGGCTGACTACCGATGCCGGGGTCTTCCACATTCACAATAGCAGCCACTTGAGGATCAGCTGCACCGGCACCGTGAGAGTTTCCTTGGGTGGAGACTCGAACTGGTGGATCTCCAGTTCCTTAGTGTGGGTGTCGTCCTCCACTTCAGTTTGTACCGAGAGGGCTCGGACCATATCCCTGACAAAGTCATTGAAGGCCATGTTCTCTGGTGGAGAATGGCGCTGGGGAGACGGGTCTGAGGGGATGTCTCGGTGCCGTCTGGTTTCTGGGAAGGTCTCGTCATTTGTCTCCCACTCTGAGTCAGGGGGAGACGACGTTTCTGAGGCCTTGCAGCTCCGTACCTTGAGACCTGGGGTCCGAGCCTCGGAAACTGGCCGGGGAGTACCGGATGCCCAAGGAACGGGACCGGGATCTCGATCGGGGCCTGAGGACTTACCTAAGGCTAGTGGTGCTCAGAGCTCGGCTTGATGACTGGGGACTCCCCTGCAGTCAGGGGAACGGTCATCGGGGCAGATGATGCGGATGAACTGGACATCATTGCCTATTGCATGGCCAGGATAGCAGCTATGTTCTGCTCCATGGCTGCCATTCTGGTGTCCAAGCCAGAAGGCTCTGCAGCTTTCGGAGCGGGCACTGAGGATTTTGGGCCCGGGGGCGGCACTCTCACGAGTGCATCCTTGATGAGGACTACAGCCTCAAGGAACCTCAGACGGTCTACGCCGGCCAAGGAATCCTTGAGAACCTTGGTGGGACACTTCTCGGAGTCGCCCGAGTCTCTCCAACTCCTCTTACCAGGTTTCCCGGTGGAACCTCGATGGACTTCGAGGACTTGTTCTTCTCGGAGGAGCCGCCACCGCGAGACTCAGAGGATGCTCTGGCTTCACGAGAAGTGCTGGGCTTGGAACTCAGCGTTGGGGAAGCCCGTGCCGAGTCGGACTTTGGAAACAGTTTCCCCTGCAACTCCGACCTCTTTGTATTAGTTTTGGGCGTCATGGCTTGGCACAGGTAACAAGAGGTGCTATCATGGTCCAGTCCCAGGCAGTGTAAGCAGCAGTCCTGGGCGACGGTGACAGACATGGTTTGACTGCAGTGGTCTCATTTCTTGAACCCACCGGGAGACATGGTGGGAGACACCTAGTTAGGGTCGATTGATACCTGGGTGAAAAAGGGCACGAACGCTGGTCGAGGAAAGCTGAGAACAGCGCTGGGCCAGTCACCGGCTCGAAACAGGAAGAGGAATCGGTCCGCAAATCAGGAACAGTTAATTTTTTAAGAACATAGCAAGGATTTTTTCTGGGGAAACTGGACATGCATCCGTTGGGCTTTGTGGAAAAAAGGAGACTGAACAAGATAGCACCCTTGGGCGGGAAGGGGACCACCCATGTGTGATAGCATGTCCTAAAGGCTTTCTTTGAAAACTGGGGAAATGCTCTGTGCTGGCTCTATCAGCACCGATGTTGCCCATATGTGAGGATTGACTTCCTGCTTGTTCCTGGATAACAAGAATTTGGGGACCAGTGCATTCAACAATCGTATTTTATGCCTTAACCCAAAAAGTCTGTTATATTAGGTGTTCGATCATTGTTTTGAAAAATAATGAACATTTTAATAAACATTGTTATCCATAATCAACTGTGTCCCCTCCTTTGTTCTCTTAAACTTTCTAGGTGTATTAATAACGATCTTACCACCATTCTATGCAACATCTTAACCCTCCACAGTAGTATGTCTCCAACCCTCCATTTCAGTCAAGATTTATGGTTATATAAATCTCCCCTTTAACTCTCCCCTCCCTCACACCCAGCTAAAGTATCCTAATACTATCTTCCACTCTTTCTCAAAGCACTCCAGATGTTGTCTGTGGTGTGCCGTCATTTTTTCCATGAGTACTACTTGCCTCAACCTGCCCTCATAATTTTCTTTCGAGGGAGGTTCTACCTGTTTCCACTTATGTGCTATTTCATTTTTGGCCGTACATAAGCAGGCATTATATGTTTCCGATTCCTCCGCAGTCCTTGAGTACCCCCCCCCCCCCCCGCCCAACAGATTTGTGCAAGGGTGTAACCCTACCACCATGCCCACTACTTCTGATATCCAAATTTTACCATCTCCCAGAATTGTGCCACTTTAGGACATGTTCACCACATATGATAAAAAAAAAAAAAAAAACCTTCCCCTCCTCATTCCTGCCAGCAGCTCTTAGACACGCCTGGGAACATACCATGCAGCCGGAGGGGAGTGTAGTACCATCTCTTGAAAACCTTATATCGATTCTCCCAGATTGCTATTGATATGGGTATCCTTCCACTGTTTTGTATCCATAACCACCCTCCAGATCTCTCTCCCAGTCCACCATGTACCGATGTTTCAGCCAAGTGGTCTCCCTTACCGCCCTGTAAAGGGCTGAAATCAGCCCCCTAGATTTCCTCTGCCATTATCAGATGACTTCCAATTCAGTGTAATACTTCCCCACTCTCTCTCTCCCCAGTTTATGACCCAGGTAGTGAATCACTTGCCAGTATTGGAAAAGGTCTTCTTTAGGCAACCCATATTCCTCTTGCAGATCCACAAACTGTACCCACTCTCCCCCATCCAACAATTAGTAAAACTATTTCAAACCTACCCTTTCCCAGTGGTGATATACCCCCCTTCCGCCCCGGGCCTAAACTCCCTCATATGACAAGAAGTCCGCATAATCGAAAACCCTCCCACTCCCTGGCCTTCCGTTTTCTTATGCTCCTTATCCCAAACCTGCAGGATATAACCCACATATGGGTTCCCCCTTTGAGGAGAGTTTGCTCAACCTGGTTTTACCAGGGGAGACATCCCACCAGGCAATTCCCCACCGCCACCTGTTCCATGATCACACAATTCTTCTGTTCCCCACTGTCTCGCCAATCCATTAGGTGGCATATTTGTGCTGCCCAAAAGTAGGCTTGGAAGTCTGGGTCCCCTAGTCCGTCCCCCCCCCCCACCCCGATACCCTCAGAGGCTTCTTTTTCCAAATAAAGTGGAACACGTTTCGTTGTAGTTCCCGTAATCTCCCTACTGGAACTGCAATCGGCAAAGCTTGAAAGTAGTACAGCACTCTCAGGAGGGTATTCACTTTAGTAGTCGCAGTTCATCCTAACCAGGAAATCTCCAGCCCCATCTACTTCCTAAGGTCCCTTTCAATTGCTCTCCACAGCTCCAGATAGTTAGCCTCATATATAGTATTTGGACTCATTGTAATGTTCACTCCCGAATATTTAATAGACTTTGATGCCCACTTTTTTTTATTAGAAGTTTGCAGAGACATATATAAAGAAATTTTGGAAATACAACAAAAAAAAAAAGGAAAAAGACCCTATCCCAAAGGATTACCCAAGTAATAATGCAATTAGTCCACATCCAGGAGAGCAGAGGGCAACAATAACCTAGAGCAAATTACTTTATCAAGCCCTAAATTCCCAGATCCCAATAACAAAACAAGGTCACATATAATAAACATAAATAAAAACTATCCTTAGGTGCCACTATGTACCCCACTCTCCCTGTTCTTCAAAAAACCCTCTAACTGCTGAGGGTGCATATAAACATAACTGACACCCAGCAGAGAAACCACACATTTACAAGGAAATCTCAAATAAAAAGTGGCTCCCAACGCTATCACATGGGGTTTTAACTGAAGAAAACTCTTACGTCGGATTTGAGTGGCCCAAGCCACATCTGGAAAAACCTGAACCAACTGACCACAGAATAAATCAGACTTATACTTAAAATATAACTTCATAACCTGTGATTTCTCAATATCAGCAGCAAAAGAAACTACCAAAATGGCCCTCTCAGGGATATCATCTACTGACCGTTCCAAAACTTGGGACAAGTCAATAGAAACTGGAGGGGACTCCGCTGGTATTCTAACCGGCTTATCCGGCAAGTAATATAAACTTAGTAACTTGTATCTTATCCGCCTCTTCCATTTTTAAACATTTGTTAAAGTATTTCCACAACAAAATTAATGGTGAAAGATAATGAGTTCTTGGAAAATTAAGAAATCTTAAATTTTTACTACGTATCAAATTCTCCAACAGTTCAAGCCGCCCATGTAAAAGCAGGGCATCTCTCATCCCTGCCAAACTGGCTGCTTGAACATCGGAGAACTGACGATCAAATCTAGATAATCCATTACTTAATTGAGCAAAGACCACATTCTGTTGCTCAAATTTAGCAACAACCTTCTTAGAAAAGCTGTCTATCTGATCAAAAACAGTTATAAGAAACTGATTTGTCTGAGCAACCATTGTCCAAATATTCATTTAAGTAACAGAGGCAGGAACAAACTCCAGCAAGGGTTGAGGAGCCAAAGAAATATCAAAATGTAAACATGATGGCATAGGGACCGAAGAGACATCAGAAGTGGGAGTAACTGAGGGATTAGACTCAGAGATAGCCAGTTCCGAAGTCTTCCTTCTCACCCAGTGGCTCCAGGGCAGCTAAAGGCTGTGGAGGTGGAGTTCGAGCAATGGGGCTTAAAGTAGCCCCCAATTCAGAGGATGAAGATAGCTGTGTGGGAGAACTTGCCTGGATTGTTACAGAAGAAGAAGAAACATGTCTATCCATAGGGCCCACGATTTTACTCACAGTTGCTGAACTTCCAGAAGATGCCTGTCCCTTGTTCTTCCTTTTGTGCGGCATCCCTCCAAATCAACCTCCTGACACCGAACTGACATCAAAGGGACAAGTCCCTTTGTTTCGTGTCTCTTCGTTGGAGTGTCCGTGGCTGCACAGAAAAGCCCCAGCTTTTATAGAGGAATCGCAGGCAGATGACACAGCCAAAATGGGTGGAGCCACAACTCCCACTCCGATCTCCGGGCTTCAGGCAGGCTGGAACCAACACTCACTGCGACATCCTCAGACTTCAGTCAGGCACCCTCTGCTCCCCCTTTGATGCCCACTTAAAGAGGAACTGAGACTGCAGCCTCTCTGCTGTCTCTGTGTAAATTAATATTCAACGCTTCTGTCTTATTGATATTCATTTGGAATCCCGATACTGCCCCATATTGTTGTAGGACTTTTAGCACTCTGGGCAATGTCAATGTAGTTCTGACCACCATTAACATGATGTCATCTGCAAACTCCTTTCATACTATCAATAGTCAACCAATCCTTAACACAAGGATACATGCCCATAGCACTAAAACAGGCAATCTTCTATTCAATATTAAAATAAAAATCCATTGCAAAGGATCACCTTCTCATACAGACCAATCTCTACTTTTCCGTTCATGGCCAAGATTATTGAAAAAGTCATACAGATTCAAGTCCAGGACTTCACAGAGATAAACAACCCTCTAGATCAGGGGTCTCAAATGCCAGTCCTGGAGGGCCGCAAACCAGTCAGATTTTCAGGGTATCCCTAATGAATATGCATGAGATATATTTGCTTGCACTGCCCCATTGTTTGCAAATATATCTCATGCATATTCATTAGGGATACCCTGAAAACCTGACTGGTTTGTGGCCCTCCAGGACTGGAGTTTGAGACCCCTGCTCTAGATGAACAACAACATGGATTCAGATCTTTCCATAGTATAGAGACACTTATATTAACCTTCATAGACAAACTTATGAGGATTGAACAATAATAGGCAGGCATTTGTACTGGTATTCCTGGATGTTGCCTCAGCCTTTGACAGCATCAGTCATAAAATGCTCATCACAAGACTTCAGCAGATTGGACTACAAGGTACAGTAATACAATGGTTTCAATCCTACTTAATTAATCATACTCGAGAAGTTCAGATTGGACAAACTACATCTTCAGCATTCAGACAAGAACAAGGCATTCCACAAGGCTCCTCCCTCTCTGCCTTACTGTTTAATCTATATATCCAACCAATCTGTAACATCTTTAAAAACCCCAAAGTAAATTATTATATCTATGCGGATGATATTATGATGTATAGTGTCATGGATATAATCAACCCTATATATCATCAAATAACATCTTGCCAGGATGAAGTCATAGAATGGCTTACACTACACAACCTAAAAACAAACTTTAACAAAACTGAAGTGCCCGAAACCAAAATTTTATCCCACCATCAAAATTCCACTTCCAAGAGGTCAAGCTGGAAGTCAAAACAAGTGAAATACCTTGGGGTCACTCTAGACCAGAGGTACTCAAATCCAGTCCTGGAGGGCTGCAAACCAGTCAGGTTTTCGGGATATCCCTAATGAATATGCATGAGATAGATTCAAATACAATGGAGGCAGTGCATGCAAATATATCTCATGCATATTCATTAGGGATATCCTGAAAACCTGACTGGTTTGCGGCCCTCCAGGACTGGATTTGAGTACCTCTGCTCTAGACCAGCCACTAAGCATGCTAACACACACAAAATTAGTTACGAAAGCCATCTATTTCAAACTTCGTATGCTACAACATCTAAGACCCATTCTAAAAAGCTATGACTTCAGTGGGGGTTGTTTTTTTTTAACCTGTGGGCGTCCATAGCAGTTTTTATAAATTGCACAATATACTAGTTGAGATTATTTGTTCCCCTAAAGAAGGCTCCCGGCTGAAACATGTGTCAGGCTAACCTCTCTGGTTATTATTAAAGTTATCCTTCCACGGTGCTTGCTTTCCTGCTCCTTGTGTTCTCTGCTGTTGCTGCAGGAAGGGTGTTTTTCTAAGCTCACCATGCTGACCATATCACCCCACTACTCCACAAGCTCCATTGATTGCCCATTGCAAGCAGAATAAAATACAAATATATGATGATAGTCTTTAAACTCATCGACAGCTTAGCCTCATGGTATCTATCCTCCCTCATTATACCCTCCAATACAAGAGCCAGAAGGAGCTGTTCTCAATACACTGTTGAAATACCACATCATGTCCGCAACACCAAACACTCCACAAGTAATAGCGCATTCACCTACATGCCCCAATACTATGTAATGTACTCCCAGATAGACTAAGAACCATAAAAGATCCCTAACTGTTCCGCAAGGATCTCAAAACATTTCTGTTTATAGAATATAATGGCAACCTGACGGTCAATCCACAAACACAGCCAATTTAGATATTATCTTTCACACTAGCCAGTACTTATCTGCTATATTGTACATAAGTTGATTATAATATGAGTTCTCTAATTGTTAACCACCGTTTTCCAATGTTATAATGTAACATTATTGTGTTATGTTCAATGTAAACCACCCCTGATCATTGGAAGGGACGTATAAAAAAGCTAACAAGGAGCAGCTTCATTACTTGCCTGGTGTTTTACCGGTGGTTCCTGGACTCGCGTCTGATTCTGCACCCGATTGGCTGCCTATTGGGGGAAGGGCCATAAGAACTCGGCTCCTACGCGGGACGGTGAGCAGCTTCATTACTTGCCTGGTGTTTTACCGGTGGTTCCTGGACTCGTGTCTGATTCTGCACCCGATTGGCTGCCTATTGGGGGAATGGCCATAAGAACTCGGCTCCTACGCTGGACGGAGAGCAGCTTCATTCGGTGCCTGGTGTTTGGGGTACCGAGGGGTTCCTTTGTGATGGAGCATTACCCGCAATCTGAGCAGGCGCAGTTAGGTGGTGGGCCCGATGGATGCTCATATTCGGGTGGATACTGCTGTGCCTGTTGGGGGACTGTTATCATCAACCCCAAGTAACACCTCAAGTGTGAGTACTGTTTCTTCTATCCCCTCGCCCATGTTGGGTTTGGCTCAGCCCTGTCAGGAGTTGGATGTATTAGTCAGTAAATCCCCTCCGTCGAATGGTACGCAGATAGAGGGTTCTGGCTGTGATGTGCTTCCGGGTTCCTTTTTACAGCTGGAACCTGCCTCGGGAAATCTTTCCCCTCCACTTCCTTCTGTTGTTTCCTTTCCTTCTGTAGGGCAACCCTTGTCTCCTCCATCTGATGTTTCTATTAAAGATCTTTGGATAATGCTTTTTCGTATGGAGATGGCTTTGGGTGTGTCCCTGCAGAAGGTGGCTGTGTTTACTAGAGAAACGGTCACTAAATTAGCTGACCACGATGCTCGTTTATTAGAGTTGGAAAAAGGGTTTACCTCGCAGAGAGATCAATTATCCTCCCATCAATTTATTTCTGCTAAATTTGTTCAGGATTTTTCTTCTTTGCATCAACAAGATGAAATGTTAGAAAATGCGGTACGTTCTAAGAATTTGCGATTGTTAAATTTTCCGAAAACGCACTATTTATCACCACTAATTTTATTCAGAAATATCTTAAGGATATTTTATTGATTAACGATGGGAGTGATATTTTGGTCTCTCAAATATACTATGTCCCTAAAGGGAAAGTGGTAAAAGATGTAGATCAAGGGGGAGATCTCCTAGATCAGCAAGTTGCTTCCTCCACTTTGGATATTTCCAAATTTTTGGAATCTTCTATGGATGAAATCTCCTCTAGGGACACGTTATTGGTTACCTTTGTATTACATATGGATAAGGAGAGAGTCTTGAGGTCATATTTTAAACAGAAATCTATGAAATTTTGTGGCCAACTTATTCAAATATTTCCGATGTTTCCAGGGCTACTCAAGCGCGTCGCAAAGCCTTTTTGCAGTTGCGAGCGCAAGTGTTGTCCTTGGGAGCTTCCTTTTATTTGAAGTTTCCCTGTAAATGTCAGGTTTTATTTCAAGGTAATCGTTTTGTATTTTCTGAGGTCGAGCAATTACAGAATTTTCTTAGAAATAAATAATGTAAATTTTGGATAAATTCTTGATTTTCCTGATTCTCCTGACAATGTATTTGAGCTTATGATTCTATTTTCAGGTCCATTTGGATGTTTTGTAATTATTTTTCTTTGTTATAATGTGGCTCTCCTTAATGTGGACTAAATTATTGCCTTTTTCCTTTTGATAATAGTATTGTGAATACTGTTATGGTGGTATTTTTTTTTCCTTGTAATGTTGTTAAATTTATAAATAATAATAAAAAAAAAAAAAAAAAAGCTAACAATAATAATAATGAAATATGTTTCCTCCCTGCCAATTCCACTCCCTGGATGTCCCCCATCCCTAACAATCTGCTCCAATGGCTCTACCACCAAGGCAAACAATAATGGCGACATGGGGCAGCCCTGACGGGTGTTGCGTTCTAAAGGAAAAGGTGCTGTATAGCGACCATTAATTTTCACTCAAGCCTTCGGGTCTGTATAAAGAGCTTGCACTCTTTCAAGGTATCTGGGCCCAAATCTCATCTTGTGCATCACTGAAAATAAAAAGCCCCAGTCCACACGATCAAATGCTTTTTCAGTGTCGATCGATAACAGCATAACCCCTCCTGCTAGCGGGCCCACTACACACCATTTACCACTCTTTTGATATTATCCAAAGTCTGTCTCCCACCGATGAAACCTGTCTGATCAGGATTTATTAAAGTGGGCATCCATTTGGTTAGCCTATTCGCCAAACCTTGGCAAATATCTTTACATGCACATTAAGGAGGGATATTGGGTGATAGGACCCATACTCTAGAGGATCCTTTCCAGCTTTCAGGAGGATTGTGATTCCTGCTGTTAACATTTCAGATGAGAAATGCTCCCCTTGCTCCCTAAACTATTAAAAACCCTGCTCATCGTACCCACTACCTCCCCGCTGCAGTTTCTCCTCTTGCTCCAACCTTGTCTTTTTCAATCATGCAGCCCATATTATCAAATGCCTGCGAACTACCACTTTCATACCTTCCGATAACACTACCTCATTCACTTTCCCTATATCATTCTCCTGCCAATACTCGCACATACACTTCCTTACATCTTTAACCACCTCTTCCCGCTTAAGCAGGCTTTCATTTAAGTGCCAGAACCTCGTGCCTCCTTCCTGTCTGCCTTCTATGATCCTTACCCACACTGGAGCATGATCGAGCCAGGTAATGGTGCCTTATCTCCACCTCGCTGACCTGTAGTTCCCACCCCTTGTCCCCCAAAATGTAGTCTATGTGAGTATAGGTATTGTGTGGATGAGAAAAAAATATAATCACTGCTCTTCCTGTTCTGCTCCCTCCAAATGTCGACCAGATGAAATTGTTTCATCAAGCTTATCAATATCCTTCTGCTCCTTCCCCCAACCCCCACCTCCCCCCAGCTTTTGTTTGTCCCTCCTTGGATCTAAGGCCAAGTTGAAATCCCCCCTCATCATTAATTTACCCTTTGCATATCTTTCTTTTAACCTACACACCTCTCTCCAGAGGTGCTTGGCGTTCATTTGGGGCATATTTATTTATTTATTACAGTTTCTTATATACCGCGCTATTTAGAATCAGCGCGGTTTACATCATAACAAAACGACCATAACGACAAACTGTCAGGTTTTACATTGAACAGGAGTACAAACTTGGATAACTGGGTAACTATATACATAAACTATTTACACTGCAGTGTGAGGGCCTTTCTAGATTGGGTCATTTCTTGGAGGGGATATCTAGTTCAGTTGCTGTCTGGGAAATATTGGCAGAAAAGGTATGTTTTGAGAGCCTTTCTGAACTGATATAGATTGGTAATGGCTCTAATGTCAGGGGGTAGGGTGTTCCAGCATTTTGGTACATAAAAACTGAATGCCCTGTTTGTGGTGTTCGTGTTGGACTTTGTTGAAGCCTTTGGTATTGCTAGCAGGTTTACAGCTGATGATCTTCTTGCTCTGTTGGGGGGGACCATGTGGATTAGATTCGTGAGTGAGAGGGATGAGGTGCCTTTGATTGCCTTAAATGCTAATACAAGGGATTTGAAGGTGATTCTCCCGTGAATTGGTAGCCAGTGTAGCTGTTTGAGAATAGGAGTCACGTGGTCGTTTCTGGATGCACCGTAGAGGACCCTAGCTGCGGCATTCATGGCCAACTGTAAGGGGGTTAGTGTGGATTGGGGGAGACCTTGTAGGATGGCATTTGCAAAGTCAAAATGCGGCAGGATCAGCGCTTGATATATGGTACGGAAATCGTCTGGGTCCAGCAGGGAGCGTAGGTGTTTGAGGGAACGGATTTTGAAGTAGATGGCTTTGACTACGCTGCTTATGTGGCGTCTCATGTCTAGATGTTGGTCCAGTGTAACTCCCAAATATTTTATTGCATCTTTAGTTTGCAAATCAGCTTCCTTGACACTGACGTGGGATGGGGGCGTAAAGTTGGAGTCTCTGGAGATGAAAAGGACCTCTGTTTTTTTATGCTGGATACGTAGGTTCTGTGTCTGGAGCCATGTTGAAACTGCATTGAAACAATCTGTGAGTGGGGTCAGGTCCATGTGGATTGTGGAGAAAGGCATGTATAAAAGAATGTCATCTGCATATATCATGCAGTTTACGTTGAATGATCTTATGATATTGCATATGGGCTGCATGTAGATATTGAAGAGTAAGGAGGATAATGAGGATCCTTGAGGTACCCCTTGTTTTTGATGGAAGTGGCTAGACTCTTCTGATCCAGACTTCACATATTGCCATCTATCGTCCAGATAAGACTTGCACCATTTTAGTGCCTTGTTGCAGACACCCTTTTCTTTTAGTCTTCCCAGGAGGATTTCGTGACCCACGGAGTCAAAAGCCGCGGCGATGTCTAGGAAAATGAGGACAAAACCTTGATGGATGTTGTCAATTCCTGTGATGATATTGTTGATTAGACCAGTGAGTAGTGTCTCAACCCCATGATGTTCTCTGAACCCATGTTGGCAGTTATCTAAGGGAGCAACAGAGTCTATGTGATCTTGAATTTGCCGTTGTGCTTCCTTCTCAATTATTTTGGCTAAGATGGGGATGCTAGCTATTGGTCGATAGGAGTCCACCCTTTGGGGGTCCAGTTTGGGGTTTTTCAGTAATGGTCTAAAGGAAGTCTGTTTGAGTGAAGTGGGAAAATAACCTGTTGTAAAGGAGAGTTTCATTATATTTGCGATGACAGGACTGAGTACATCACGTAGTTCCTTGATCCAAAAAGCTGGACATGGGTCGGTCTGTGCAGTGGAGGTGTTGAGTGATGCTATGGTGTTCTCAATACATTTATTGGATGGTGTGGAAAAAAAGTTAAGTGGAGAGAGGTCCGCCGGTTCTTGATATTGGACTGCTGTGACCTTGTTAGTTTGTACAATCTTGGATTGCAGATAATCAGCGAATTCTTGTGGGTGTATGTTGCTGTGTGTTGCTCGGGTGATGGTTCCTTTGAGAGGGATTTGACCAAATTGAAGAGGTCACGAGGTTTATTCAATGACCTCTTTAGGGTGTCAGTGTGATATTGTCTCATTCTGATAGAGATTGTTCCTCGATGTATTGCAAGGTGGGTTAGGTATGCGGTCTGATCTTCCGGTGAGCGTGATCGGCCTGTGACTTTTTCCCCTTGCAGTTCTCCCATCTTGTTCCACCTCTTCCACTTGAAATGCACAGCCACTCCGAATCAATATAGATACTCCTCCCTTTTTCCCCACACTCCTCCATTGAGTGAGAATATAGAGTAATAGAAGTGCTCGCCACCACATCACCCCTCCCTATTGCCCCCCGCTCTGCCCCACACCACTTCACTTCCCTCAACCTCGCCCCCCCCTGTCTACACCCCCTTAATAGAAAACATATGCAGTATTGCCATGAAAGGGAATTGCTACTGATAGGTGATTTCAATATGCCAGATGTGGATTGGCACATCCCTACTGCGGTGTCATCTAGAAGTAAGGAGATCCTGAATTCTCTACAGGGAGAACTATTTAGGCAACAGGTAACAGAACCCATACATGATGCCTAATACTGGAATTGGTGCTTACCAATGGGGAAAGTGTTTCTGATGTTACAGTGGGAGATTATTTCGCATCCATTGATCATTAGATAGTAGGGTTCAGTATTAGGACTAGGGCTGATAAAATCCATTTAGCAGAGAAAGCCTTAGACTTTAGGAAAGCTAACTTTGCCAAGATGGATAAAAGGTATGATTAAACAGGTAGACAAAGGTGAGCTGGTTGATGATAGTGTATCTGGATTTTCAGAAAGCCTTTGACAAGGTCCCTCATTAGAGACTCTTGTCAGAAATAAAAAGTCATGAGATTGGAGGAAAGACAGAAAGCAGAAAGTAGGGCTAAATGGCCAATTTTCTCAATGGAGAAAAGTGGAGTACCCCAGGGATCTGTGCTAGGCCCGCTGCTTTTTAACATATTCATAAATGACTTGGAAATGGGAATAATGAATGAGGTGATCAAATCTGCAGATGACACAAAATTATTCAAAGTTGTTAAAACCCGAGGATTGTGGAAAATTTGCAAGAGGACCTTGATAAACTGGAAGACTGGGTGTTCAAATGGCAGATGAAATTTAATGTGGACAAGTGCAACGTTATGCACCTAGGAAAGAATAAACCAAACTTTGGTTACACACTGCAAGGTACCTTAGAAACCACCACCCAGGAAAAAGATTTAGGCGTCATTGTGGATAATATTTTGAAACTCTCCATCCTGTGTGCAGCAGCAGCCAAGAAAACCAATAGAACACAAATGCAAAGTTATGCACTAGGAATCATAAGGAAAGGAATGGAGAATAAAAGAAAAGGATATTAAAATGCCTCTGTATTGTTCCATGGTGTGACCAGACCTTGAATATGGTATGCAGATCCGGTCGCCATATCTTAAAAAGGATATAGCAGAACTAGAAAAGGTACAGAGAAGAGCCACCAAATGGTAAAGGGGAAGGAAGGGATACCCCTATGAGGAGATCTTAAAAGGTTGGGGCTCTTTAACTTGGAAAGAGAAGGCTGAGAGGGGAGATATGATAGAGGTCTGTAAATTAATGAATGGGGTGAAACGGCTTAAGGTAGATCGATTGTATATGCCATCAAAAAGTAGAAAGATTAGAGGACACGCAATGAAGTTACAATGTAACCCATTTAAGACTGGGGGATGTAGAAAAACAGTGGGCAAATCTGAAAGGGGATATTTTAAAGTCAACCAATCGTTTTGTTAAAACTGTAAATAAAGGTGAAAGGAAAAGGAGACCGCTATGGTTTTTGAAAGAAGTAGCTGAAAAGGTGAAGAAGAAGAAGGAGGCCTTCAGGAAATACAAGAGATCACAGAGAAAGCAAGACAGGCACCTATATTTGTGAAGAACTTAGAGAAGCTAGCAAAGTAGTCAGGAGAGCAAAGATACAAAAAGAAAAAGAAATAGCCAATGCAATAAAATGCGGGTATAAGACTTTTTTCAGATATGTTTGTGAGAGGAGGAAGGATAAAAGTGGTATTGTCAGACTCAAGGGTGAAGGGGAGGAATTTGTAGAAACTGATGAGGATAAAGTTGAATTGCTTAACAAATATTTCTGTTCTGTGTTCACAGATGAAGGGCCAGGAGCAGGATCTCAGAAAACACTCACAAATAGAAACAGAAGAGATGGGGATCTTAAATGATTTTCAGAAGACTGTGTTCGGGAGGAACTAGCTAAACTAAAAGTAGACAAAGCGATGGGTCCAGATGAAGAATACCAAGAATACATCGAAGAATACCACGGGAACTTGGGGACGCTCTACCGGCTACACTGTCTGACCTTTTCAGTGCTTCTTTGGAGTTGGGAGTGGTGCCAGAGGACTGGAGAAAGGCACATGTGGTCCCTTTACACAAAAGCGGATTTAAGGATGACATTGAGAACTAAAGGCTGGTTAGTCTAACCTCTATGGTTAGTAGATTTATTGGAAAAGCTACTAAAAGAGAGAATAGTGAGGTTTCTGGAGTCCAATGGATTGTAGGATCCAAGGCAGCATGGATTCACCAGAGGCAGGTCTTGTCAGACAAATCTGATTAATTTGTTTAACTAGGTGAGCAGGGAATTGGACTGAGGGAGAGCCCTAGATGTGGTGTACTTAGATTTCATTAAATCCTTTGATACTGTTGCACACAGGTGACTTATAAACAAACTGAACACCCTAGGGATGGATTGTAAAGTTACTGATTCAGTTAGAAATTGTTTGTGTAGGATGCAAGAAAGTGCACAGGTAAATGGAGCTCACTCTAAGAAGGAGATTACCAATGGCGTGCCGTAGGGATCTGTCCTTGGTCTGATTCTTTTTAACATTTTTGTTAGTGATATTGCAGAAGGGCTTTTGGGTAAAGTTTGCTTGTTTGCGGATGATACCAAAATCGGCAATGGAGTAGACGGAAAGAATAGATAACATGAGGAGGGATCTAGCTAAGCTTGAAGAATGGCCAAGAATTTGGCAGCTGAAATACAATGGTAAAAAATGCAGGGTCATGCATTGGGCTGCAAAAATCCAAAGGAGTGGTACACTGTAGGTGGTGAGGTATTTCTGTCCACAAAAGAAGAGTAGGATTTGGGCGTAATTGTGTCTGACGATCTTAAAGTAGCTAAACGGGTAGAAAAGGCGTCTGCAAGAGCCAGAAGGATGCTTGGGTGTATAGGGAGAGGAATGGCCAGCAGAAAAAAGGAAGTGATAGTGCCTTTATATAAGTCTCTTGTGCGACCTCATTTGGAATATTGTGTGCAATTCTGGAGACCGCACCTTCAAAAGGATATAAGCGAGTTGGAGTCGGTGCAGAGGGTGGCTACTAAAATGGTTAGTGGCCTTCATTATGAGGACAGACTTAAAGACCTTAATGTATATGTAATGTATACTTTAGAGGAAAGGCGGGATAGAGGAGGTTTGATAGAAATGTTCAAATACCTCCATGGCATAAATGCACAGGAGGAGAGTCTCTTCCTATTGAAAGGAAGCTCTGTTACGAGGGGACATAGGAGTAATATGTGGAGATATTTATTTTCGGAAAAAGTGGTGGATGAGTGCAATAGTCTACTAGTGGAGGTGTTAGAGACAAGGACAGTATCTAAATTCAAAAAAGCATTGGACAAACACAGAGGATCTCTAAAGGAAAAAGGGCACTATTGTAGGTGATGGAAGAGCAGATTAGATACACCATGTGGTCTTTTTCTGCCATCATGTTTCTGTGTTTCTTTGAGAGAGCACGAAAGAACGAATTGGTGGATGTGGAAGAGGAAGCTGTGGTAGCGGGCAGAGAGGGATCAGATAGAAGAACCAGGAGACTGAAGAAAACACAGCGATGATCCGACAATGGGAGATCTAAAGGTGTGAGAGAGGAGGAGAGACCACTGCCAAGGTCTAAAGAAGAAAGGATAAGATAGAGAGTATGCCCTGCTGCATGTGAAGGAAAGGGAACATGCTGGGTGAGAGATCGATCCTAAAATACAGTGAAAAGGGCCCTATCATGAGGTCTGGAGGAATCAAAGTGGATATTAAAGTCACTCAGCACCCGGCATCAGCTACTATTTGGATGCCGGTGGTGAATATTCAGAATATTTTAAGCTCTGGTGGCCGATGTTTAAAAACAAATACTGATGCCATGGTTCAGTTTTGATCTTTTTTAGGGCCCAATATTCAGCGCTGGAGGCTAGCGTGATTATAGCGGCTAGCTGCCAGTGCTGAACATTAAACGCAGATATTCAATGCTTGGGTCTTATCCGGCCCTGGCACTGAATATCTGGGCTCGCTGCAGAGCCTATCGCTAACTGGGCAGGGGCGATATTAAGTCGCTGCCCGGTTAGGGATATATGGTGAAAGTTAGGCCAGGGTTTCTTGTGCCTGGCTTTCACAGCAGAATGCAAACCAGGCAGTGGTTCAATATCGCCATTGCCACGTTTGTGATTGGCTCTTTCCTGGAACGCCCCGACACGCCCCAATGCTAAGTGGTTAGCGTCAGGGCATTTGGTGGCGTTATTAACCACCTTAGTCATTACTGGATGATTAAAAATCTAAAGGCCTGATATTCAAAGCACTTATCTGAATAACAGCATCTGCTATTCAGTTAAATGCTGCTGGTTGGGTTTAGCCGCTGATATTCAGCAACACTATTTGGATAGTGCTGCTGAAAATCATTGCTGACTACCCTGGTGGTGTGAGAACAGAGTTTGGGCAGTCCTGGAAATTTTTGATCGTGGTGATATTTAGCCTGTTATACAGATAACTATCCAAATAACTTTAGAACAAAAAAACAAAATGCCTTAAAGTTGTACTGATAGTGGTCTCAATCAGGGCGGCCCAAGCAGAAACCCTGGCCTCGGCACTCCCCCCAGCTGTCGCCACCCACCCACCTCCGCTGCCGCTGATTCCTTCTCAGGAGGGGGAGGCGGAGGTGGGCAGCAGCAGTATTTCAAAAAGAGGCGGCTTTTTGTCCGCAGCAGGACAAGTCCTTCTGCAGACATGGCTTGCCGCTTCTGATCCCCTTCAGATGCAACTAACTGTCGGGGGGGGGGGGAGTGGGAGAATTGACAAGCCATGTGTGCTGAAGGGCATGTCCTGTCACGGGCAAGAAAGCGGTGGCAAAAATCACCCACTCTTGGAAATACTGCTGCTGCCCGCCTCCCCCCCCCAAGCAGAATCGGCGGCAGCTGGGGGGGGGGGAGCGGCACGGCTGGTCATGTGTGCCGCTGCCATCGCCCACCCAGGTGATGGCAGCTTGCCTAGTGGATGGGCTGGCCCTGGTCTCGAGAGCACTGCTATCCAGATAGGCTGCAAACCCACTACTATCTACATTCCTCCCACTGTCCTTCGGAGTGACTCCTAGATGTACCCACTTGCCAGATGGTGTATGCCATATAATATCGTCTCAGATTTGTATTTTCTCTTCTTGGTCTATTTTCTCTGGCTCTTCTGCATTTTCTCTTTCTCATGCTAATTCTCCCAGATACTTTTCCCCACTTCAAACCTCAAGACCCCACTACCCATTTTCACTTCTTCAGCCATTTAGTCTTCTATTCTGTCCTCTGGTCTTCAGCTTCAACTTTCTTCTTCCTTTCATTCAGCCATATCCATTCTTTTTGAGAGCATCTCATTCTCACCACCCTGGTACCTGCTCCTCTCCTTCGCCTCCTCTCAGCTGAGGATATCAATCCCAATTGTGGCCCTCCAAGGCAATTCTCACCTCCCTTGGTAGTTCAGACAGCAACCCCTCCAATCTTAGTCACATCCTTCTCCTTCTTTCTCATGCACCCCTTGAAATCTCCACTCTGCCTCCAACAAATTTGCCTCCTCTCAAGACCACTTTATCTTTCATATTCTGTGTCTTTTTACTCTGAGACTTGATTTTGCCCTGAAGATTCTGCTTCATTTGCTGCCCTCTATTCATTTGTTTATGCTTATCTATGTTTATTTAGGAGACTTACTATAACGCCCACTGCCACTAGGTACCAGAGCGGTTTATAAATCTAAAATCGTTGGCCTCTGAAGGAGTGGCTTCCCTCATAATTTATTGCTATAATGTGCAGCAAACAGCATAAAACAAATATGTCTGCAGACCTGTCAGGACTCTACACCAATTTTCTCTGAAGATAGTCCAAGCCATGGGACTGGCTTTCAGTACTCCAGATATCCTTTTGGTTGCTGAGTATGTCAATATGTATGCCTCATCAAACATTCTTTCAGAAGTCGACTGGGATGACAGAATAGGCATACAAGGTCATGGCTTAAATCCTTACCTACATCTTCTATTCAAAAAGAAAAAAAATATATTAATACAGAACTTATATACTAATTTTAGTGGGAGCCAGGGTAAAATAATTCTCTTTCCTCTGCCATATCTAATTCTAGTACTGTCAGTCCCAAAAGGACAGTTGCACTATAAAAATGCAAGTAAATGTAGCTGCTGGGTATTTGCCTCATTGTGCAGGGGTTCTTGGTGTTTGCGTTTGTGGTCAAAGGACTATATCTCTCCCGGAATGTTTTGCCAATTGAAAAGAAATGTACATGTAAGATATAGCACTTACCCAGCATCCAGCTATCACCATACTTGCTCTAATCAAAATTTCTGCGATCTTCAACTACAAGAAAATATTGAAGTCTTGGTGGCAGCTTGGGAATTTGGTAGTAATATTTGATGATCTTAAAATTGACATCACACAGAACTTGGACATTCATAGAGTAGAAGTGGCCCCCATTCTGAATGGACTCCGTTTTGGTGTCTCAAAGTACACAAACCGCCCTTGAATAAAAGATACACTCCCAAACAATTCAATAGTTTCAATAACAAGTTAACACATCACATTGGCATCAATTGACCTCAGGATGGCTAGAGCCCTACATGTAGTGATAAATCACTATAGGGAACAGCTGACGCTCACATCACAGGTCAAATAGCCATTCTTTCAATCCATTACTTAAACACAATCACCAACTCTATAACCTCAACGTTTACTTCTGGGAAATAAATACTCTAAACCACATTCACCAATAATCTCAATCATACAACTCACACACCGTCCATTCATACAAAAAGCGTCATAAGTATCACAGCAATAGGATGAGCGTTGCAAAGGCAGTCATTAATACCCTAAAAAGGAAAAGAGAATAAACATAAGAAGCGGTTAATCTAACCCGCTAATAGTATTATTAAGCACTTATCTTCCAAAAATGCCATGCATCACTCCATTCCCACAATGAAAATCCAACGCCCAGCCGATATGCTGCAAAGGTCACCAACAGACAGCGCTACGCAGAGAACTCCAAAACCAATTCGATTCAATTCTAATAACCTTCACCAAAAAGCCCTACGAAAGCTCTCGTTTCGCCACTAAGGCTTCGTCAGGGGAAAGAAGGCAAATTTCAAAATCCACTGACTTCCTAAAGGAGTCCCTGCTCCGTTTTGGTGTGCCATCTCCTGCATTGCTGGAGGGAGGAGAACCACACGAGTGCTTATCATGCGTATCAGATTTGTTATGCCGGCATTGCTATAGAATGCCCCATTCAGTCCTCTCTTGAAGGTATAGAATATATTGCTGAACCTTCCCTTTCATTGTCAGCAGCTAATGCCTCACGTGATATGAGAAAGTGGACTTCTCCATCCTGCCCGCAACACCCATAGCGGTTTGGAATGATTTAGAAGAAAGAAAATTAAAGTGCCCTGAGAACCTTTATCAGACCCATACCCATGAGCCGTTGTGGGATTGCTGTACTTGAGCTATTCACAGAAGTGCAAAATCACCTTGGAGCTGAGTTGCTTTCCTAGGGCAAGCAGGGTAGTAGGTCCTAACAACATGGGTGACATCACCAATGGAGCCCGGTGTGAGAACGCCATTCCAGCTCAGCTTACTCTGAAAGCACTGAATAGCCTCACCGTGCGTGCATGCCACTTACCACCTGCTACTGTTGTGTGGGACCACCTCCGTCTTTGTTTTTCCATAGAGCCAAGATGTCACGTCACCACAGCTCAAGTCAAGATCATCAACGTTTTTGGATTTTTTTCTGCTATATCTTTTCTTAAGTCTGTTGCTATCATGCGACTCCCGATTCCAGATAGGCAATAAAAATCATCTGGCCAGGATACTGTCTTTATCTATTTGATGCTCTACCAGATTTCCCATTGAGAGCATCTTGGTCAAGCTCTCCACATCAGAAAATACAAAGGAGCTCTCTTCCCTCTTAGAGGCCAATGCAGTTGAACTGTTCCACCAGGGGTAAAGAGGACAGGATACTTCAAATATTTTCTGATCACAAAGAAGAAGGGGGGGGGATTCTATCACTTTCTAGAACTAAGGGCTCTGAAGTTCAGAATGGTTTGTTTATTTAAAGGGTTTTTTAAAATACTGCTTTTATTTTAGATTCAAAGCGGTTTATACTGTAACATTATAACGGGGACAATAACTTGAAGGCAAACCATGTAACATGGTTAGGCAATATAACTATATACATTGATATGTGTGCTATCAGTATGTGCTGGGTGTGGGGTATGGGGAGTAGGAGTAAGGGAAATGGATGGCAGGAGGATAGAGGGGGGATTTGGGTAGGTTAAGTGTGATTTATCAGTTTGTGTGGCCATAGTGTTCTGTAAAGAGGAATGTTTTCAATGTCCTTCTGAAGTCCCATATGTCCTTGATGGATCTGATGTGTCATGGAGGGCATTCCATAATGAAGGTGCATATATAGAGAATGCTGTATTGCACATTGTCTGGTTGGCTTTTTTTCTTGTGGTTGGGATGGCGAGTAAGTCTTTGTGGGTTTTTTTTTTTTTTTTTTATTGATAATTTCAATCACAAGACAAATCCAAGACATAACTCTAGTCCCGTACAGAACCAAAGGACTGGCACATTATTACATCACAGCAGGGATACAAAACATCAACAATATACATTTGTCATGTAATCAATTTCAAAACTCTATTTCCCCCCCCCCCAACCTATCCAATCCCCCCCCCCCCCCACCCCGAAGGACCAGCCAAAAACTCCTTGGATAGCAAAACCGAGCCACTCAACACATTATCCAATAACACCACTTACAACCAAACCCTTACTGCAGCGCCATCCACTGGAGATAGTTCCCCCATATCTGCATACATTTATGGGAAGTACCCCTCTTTAGTGCGGTTAACTTACTCATCAGATAGAGCTGTGCCAGTGATCCCTTAAACTCCGCTAATGGCGGGGCAGCTACCTTCTTCCAGCTCCGCGCAATTAGCATCTTCATAGCCACACACCCTAAATCCACAAAGAAGCCCTCCGCCTTAGTCAAGCTAGCTCGGGGCTCATTTCTACCTCCTTACCCAAAATCTCCCCCAAAAGCCCAAACACCTCTACCCAAATGTTTTGCACTACCTTACAGCTCCACCAGATATGCAAAAAGGTGCCACATTCACCACAACCCCCTGCCAACAAGTATCAGCCACACTCTCATATATCCGGTGTAACCGTACCGGGGTCATATACCATCTATACATAATTTTATAATTATTCTCAAGCAAATTAGTAGCTAAGATCCCCTTATACCTCCCCCGATGAATAAGTTCCCAGGTGGTGTCTCCCCAATGGACACCCAAATCGGTTTCCCACAAAGTTTGATACCTTTCCCGCCCCGTATCCACCGCCATCAATTTATACAACCCTGTCACCACTTTCCTCCGAGGCTCAGACAAGAAAAACTGTTCTACCCTGGACACCTCCACCGTCAAAGCTGGGAGAATCCGCTGTTGTAGATAATGGTGGAGCTGCAAATACCCATACCGGTCCGAAGAATCTAACCGATAAAGCCCCTTAAGGGCCTCAAAATCCTTCACTTTAGTACCCTCTACCACCTGGCCCACCCTCCACAGCCCATGCCATTCCCAGTTGTCAAACACCGACCTCCCCATGGCCGGAGAAAACTCAGGATTCCCCCGGATTGGGACTAATCTAGATATACCAGTCACCCCCAAACCAAATCCGCTGCCACTTACGCCACACCTGCAAAGTACCTTGCACATACGGATTCTCACCTCGGCAGCTTTTGGACAGGTTTGCGGGCAACCACACATACGCTCCTAACTCTCCTTCCAGCAGCTCTTCTGACTCCATCTGCACCCACTCTTTTTTTTCCTCTGCCCCCCATTCCACCACCGCAGACACTTGTGCAGCCTCCCAGTATAGCACTAAGTTCGGGACCGCCAAACCCCCATGCTCCTTCGCCTTCATCAATATCCTCCCCGCCACCCGGTTAGGTTTGCCCCCTGAAATAAACCACAACATACGCCGCTGAAGTTTCCCTAGATACCCCCGGGGCACCTGAATAGGGAGATTGGAGAAAAGATACAGCCACTTAGGCAGAATCATCATTTTTGCAGCCGCAATCCTCCCCATCCAAGACAACACCTTCCCCTGCCACTCCTCCATCTCTTTCCTAACCAGCTTTTCCACCCGCAAATAATTTTCCCGAAAGAGGTCCCCCGCTCTGGCGGTTAAATAAATACCCAAATAGCGGATACTGTGTTTAGCCCATCTAAAAGGAAAAGCCTCTTGGATCTGCTTTTGAGTGTCCACCCCGGCCGAGATATTTAAAATCTCAGACTTAGTGGCATTAATTTTGAAACCTGAGAAGGAACCAAACTCCTCTAGCAATTTATAAAGCGCAGCCAGGGACACTCTGGGGTTAGTTAACATAAATAATAAATCATCCGCAAATAGCGATATCTTACTTTCCAGCTTCTTCCACTTAACACCTTGAACAGCCACACTTTCTCGCACCCGCTGGGCGAGTGGCTCCATAGAGAGCACAAATAGTAACGGGGAGAGTGGAATCCTTGTCTAGTTCCTCTATTCAGGGCAAAGGGTCGGGTATACTCCCCATTAATCTTAACCTGCGCCAACGGATGCGCATAAATAGCTTTAATCCAGTTCAAGAAGCCCCCCCCCCAGCCCCATGCGTTCTAATACCTTAAATAAAAAAGGCCAAGAAACCCTATCAAATGCTTTTTCAGCATCAATGGCCAAAAGTATCAGTTGTTCCTCCCCCCTCCTCCCCCTCCACATAGCATTCAATACTTTACGGAGGTTGTCCTTCGTTTGGCGTCCAGGCACAAATCCCGATTGGTTTTCATGCACCAGCCTAGGCATGTACGGCAGTAACCGGTTTGCTAAAATTTTAGTAAAAATTTTAAAATCCGTACCCAACAAAGAAATGGGGCGGTAGGAACCGCACACAGTCGGGTCTTTCCCTTCCTTCAGCAAGATCGTAATCCCGGCAGTCCGCATTGTACCGGGAAGCTCCCCCCCCTCCTTAAGAGTTAAATAGCCGAGCCAGAGGTCTCTTCACTTCCTCCCGAAATACTTTATAAAATTTATTGGTATAACCATCAATCCCGGGCGCTTTGTGCAAGGGGAGTTCTTTAATTACCTCCACAACTTCCTGTTCCTCTATAGGCCGGGACAGTTGTTCAGTCTCCCCCCCTACTAACCTTGGCAAATTCATTTGTACATACTGGTCCAGCCCCGCTCCACCACCATGGCCCTCAGCAGCGTACAATTGCCTATAAAACTCCACAAAGCGCTGTTGTATATCCTCCCTTTGACGCAAAACATTCCCCTGAGCATCCCTTATTTTGGTAACATAATTCCTTACCCGATGCTGTCTTAATCGGTGGGCTAACAACCTACTGGGTTTATTGCCAAACTCAAAATATTGCTGATTAAGCAGGTCTTGCGCATGTTTAATCTCCGCAAGTTCCAGTTCGTTTAATTCCCCCTTCACTTTCAACAACTCCTGCCTACAGGTGGCCGCTCGCCCATCCCGCATAAGAAGCCCTTCAAGCTCCTGAATTTTATCGCGCAGGCCCGCTTTTTTACTCTCTTTACATTTCTTTACAAACGTGCCTATAGATATCAAATCACCTCGAATCACTAATTTCAGGCATTCCCACAGGGTAGCTATCCGACAATCCTCCCTATCATTCAGCTCCAGATATTGGGTAATCTTATTTTTAAGTACCTGTACATTCTCGGGTTTGTCCAACAAAGCTTCATTGAGGGTCCAGCCCCCTTTCCTCTTCCCCCCCCCTCACCCAAGGTTAACACCGCCCATACGGGAGCATGATCTGTCCAAATTCTCTCCCCCAATTCACACTCTTTCACTCCCCCTATTAAAGACTTGGACACCCATAACATATCAATCCTCGAGAAAGACAGATGCACAGGCGAATAAAATGTAAAGCCTTTCTCCCGCCCTCTCACTTCCCTCCACACATCCACCAATCCCAGGTTCTCACCCATGGACTTCATCATCCGTCTACTTTTTGCCCCCCCGTCCCCCCTCCTAGACGAATTGTCCAGAAAGGGGTTGCTAGTAAGATTAAAATCCCCCCCCATAATAATAGGGCCCTCCGCAAATTGAGACACCACCCCATTTAAATGTTCGTAAAAAGCCCCGTGTTCCACATTCGGACCATAAATATTAACCAAAGTGTACATTTGTTCTTGGATCTTCAGTTTGACCATAATATATCTCCCTTCCTTATCCTGCTGCACCACCTCCTCCGTACAAGGGATTTTCCCACTTACCAATATTCCCACCCCACCCTTTTTCTTTTCCACTCTATTCGAGGCAAACCACCGCCAAGGGTACTTCCTATGGGTCACCCTCCATTCGTCACATTTTTTCAAGTGTGTTTCCTGTATAAATATAATATCCCCATTAAGCCGGGAGGCCTCTTTAAAAAGGCGCTGGCGCTTAATTGGGGAATTCAATCCCCTCACATTCAGTGTCATTATCCGGAATCTCTCCATAGGGAACAGTCCTGCACTCCCCTTCCCCCCCTGCAAAATAGTGGATCCTTCCACCCTCCCCCCTCCCACTTCCCTCTACACCCCTCCCCTCCCCCCTCCCCTACCCGCCCCATCACCCCCTCCACTCCACTCCTCTGAGGCATGACACCACCATATCAGGAAGCATTATACTATTCCCTATTACTCTTTCCCTTTACCAAAACAACATACCGATAAACATAGCCCTATTAAACAAACACACAATACAATAATATTCTGGCTAGACCTTGTAGTAGTAGCTCTTGCTAGCCTTTTTTGTATTGTTGTGTATTGTTTTTCGTTTGTTATTTTCTCTTTATCCATAATTTATTCCGTATACAAAATATATATATATTTTTTTTGTTTTTTTGTTTTAGTATAATTATAAGTATTTTTTTTTTTTTTTGTTTGTTTTGTTTTGTTATGTGTGGAAGCACACCTACAAGTAAATGGTAACACCCGCACCCCAACGAGCACCCAATATTTCCACGAGTGCCACCCTGACCACCAACTACCTGCAACCAGAGAATTTTACTACAATGTCCCAGCAGTCAGTCCATCAGCCTTCTTCATCTGCTCCCCGATGCTCCACCGGTGCCTGTCGCCGCAGGCGGCGATCCCCCCGTTGCGCTCTTCTCCATTCGCTTCCTCCCACCGGCCTCCGGGAACCCTTTGTAATTTTGGAAGGGTGAGCCTCCGGAATGTCTGTCCATCCAGCTGCTGTCATCACCGTTATTGCCTCCGCCGCCGTTTTCACAGATGAGGTGTGGCCCTCAATGCTAAATTGTAGTCCAAAGGGGAATAGCCACCGATACCGGACCTCCTTCTCCCGCAATTTCTTAGTAACCATGGCCAGCTCCCTCCTCTTTCTCATAGTAATTGAGGATAAATCCGCATACAGCTCCACTGGATGATTATTCCACTTAAACTGCTTAATGTGCCTAGCAGCCTCCACCACAGCACATTTTGTATGGTATTCATGAAAGCACACAATTATGTCCCGAGCATATTGCTCCCTGCGGGGCCCAAGTGCTCTATGTGCCCGATCAATGTCCCAGCACAGCTGCACGTCGCCGCGGCCAGCCTCTCGCATAATTTGTTTACACACCTTTTCCACGATCTCCCCACAGTCAGAGGCAGTCTCATCTTCCGGGATCCCCCGGATCCGTATATTCATTCTCCGAGATCTATTTTCAAGGTCTTCTACCTTAGACCAAAGATCCTCCGTCTCCAAGTCTAGCGTGTCCATGTGCTCCTGTACCTTCGCCAGGGCAGAGTCTTGCACCTCCATTTTGTTTTCAATCTCCTCTACACGCTGCCCGATATCCCTCACTTCCACCTTTAACTCCTCCATCCACGTCTGCACCTCCGTTTTAAAGCTGGCCAAATCTTGCCTCAGTGTACCGAACCAACCGCGCAGCTCCCCACGCAAGGTCTCCATTTCTCCGGTCAGGCCGCGCTCTCCAGACTGTTCCGGTTCAGCCACTTCCACACTAGCACGAGGCCCCGCAGCCATTTTGCTTTTCCCTCCGGTGGATCCCGCAGCGTTTTTATATGCAAACGCCTTTAAATCCGCAGTGCCTTTCTTCATTTCTCACTAGCAGTGGCCTCCACAGCACCCACCAAGTACTTCACCACCATTGACACCTCCTCGGTATGTTGTAATTTGGTAAATTGCTACTTGCTTCCACGGAGCTCCGCGTTCACACGTCTGCTCCGAACGATGACGTCATTTCCTCATCCAAGTCTTTGTGTTTTGATCGTTTTGTTCTATTCTCTGGATCCTTGCGGATTAGTGGTTGGAGGATGCTTTGAGATAGAGTATGTATGATTTTATTGATTTATTTGAAACATTTATATACCGCATTTCTCAGCAGAGGAGGTAGGAATGTTCCTCCCTGCTTGTTGATGTAAAAAAACTTGGCAACTTGATAACCAATTTGAATTTGGTTCGTACATATACTGGGAGCCAGTGTAGTTGCATAAGTGTAGGCATTTATGTGGGCATGCCGTTTGGTTCCTGTGATAATTTGTGCTGCAGAGTTTTGGACCATCTGGGGGGATAGAATTTTGTGTGTTTTGGGAGTCCTTGGTAGATTAGATTGCAATAGTCCAGGATAGGGGTTATCTTTGCTTGGTACACTGTTCTGAAATCATTTTCGTTAAGCAGAGGTTTGAGTTTGTGCACGATTCTCATTTTGTGGTATGCTGTTCTTGTTTTGTTGATTCGCGATCGGAAGTTTAGTAGTTGGTCCAATACAAAGCCTAGGTATTTGACCTCGGATTTAACTGCGAGTTCCTTGTTTTGTATTTTTAAGGTTGTGGGTGGCGTATATGTGGCATTTCTGGTAATGCAGCGGACCTCCATTTTATTGTAGTTTATGTATAGGTTCTGTTTTTCTAGCCACTGTGTCTTTGCCGCCAGACATTCTGTTATTTGTGTGTAGTTGGGATGTTCTGCGTTGAAGGGGGTATAAATCATTATGTCAATCTGCATAGATGCTGTAGTATATATTATAGGTTTTTATTATGTCACATAGAGGCCATAGGTATATGTTTCCCTGGGCAATCTCATTCCCTACCTCTAAAAAAAAAAAGATTGGTTATATTCTCTGAATTTAAAGAATGTGTACGCTCGCATACAGATACTTCCTGTGACTGGAATGTTTGTAATAAGATTCATATCAGGTTAACGTTCTACCCTTTGGCCTCTTGTCAGCTCCTTGGATATTCACAAAGTGCCTTGCTGTAGTAGAAGAGTATCTATGGAGATAAGGAGTATATGGGTTTCCCTATTTGGGCGATTGGTTAATCAAGAGCACCACTCAGGTGTTGCATTTGCTAGGGTTTATCGTCAATTAACCCACATTTCAGTTAAGCGATCATCTGAATTGGAAGTCATAGGAGTTCTGCTAGGCACATCTGTGGTAAAACCTTCCTTCCACAGGAATGGATTACTAAACTAGTGTTCATTGTGGTAGAAATTCATGGGCCATATTGAGGATATTGGTCCACATGGCCTTGACAGTACACCTAACACCCTTGGCATGTTTCAAAATGAGACATGCTCAGTGGATTTCGAGCATGCAGTGGATTCAGGCCACTCCCAGGCTCTGAGATGTCATATCTGTCAATACATTACATCAGGACTCTCTGATTTGGTGTATGGTACATTCCAATTTAGCAAGAGGCATTCCCTTCTAAATTCCACCTTACCAAAAAGTACTCTGGACTAGGGAGTACATGTAGATGGGCTTCATACACTGAGATTGTGATCCGCCCAGTAGAAACCTCATCAGATAAATTTCCTGGAACTGAGGGCAGTCTGGAACACTTTGAGCACTTTCAGAGATCACTTGGTTAATTATATATGTATCCAGATAATCAAAAGTTGCCAAGTTTTTTACATCAACAATCAGGGAGGAACGGTCCTACCTCCTGTGTTGAGAAACTTGTCAGGATGTGGAACGAGGCCATCTCTCACAGAATGATCCTCAGGGCCACTTATCTAGAAGGGTAGGACAAACTGAATTTTGTACTCTTACTTATGAGTGGTTCCAAGCTATGAAGGTAGCTTAGGAAATCTGTCGAGAATGGAGCATCCCTTCAATAGACCTTTTTTGCCACTCAGAACAGGAAAATGATCTCAATTTTGGTTTAGGATAGGGACGCATGGCAAAATAGCCTCAAACATCTTCCTCTTAGATTATGGGGCAGGCCTTCTGTATGTATATTCTCCGATCCCCTGATAATGAAAACTCTCCTGAAACTCATTTGGGACTAGGGAATGATGATCCTCATACCCCCTATATTAGCTGAGACAGATGTTTTTCCTCTCTTTTTTTGAAACCTCCCAAAAGAAGCCCCATTAAAGCTCCAGCACTGATCATGAGGGCTCAAGGAACTCCAGTCCTGCCAGTTTATTTTCCCTAGCTCATGCTCACGAAGGTGGAAGAGCTTGTACAAAATGGAATGTAAGAAAGCCTTAACCTTCTACTTGGAGTGCATTGAAGTCCTTAGAAAGTCCACTCAATCGTTTATTTTTAAACCTAATAAGCTAGGAACTGCTGTCGACAAACTCACCTTGTCTAATTGGCTAGCAGACTGCATTTCCTTTGCTTATGCTCAGACAGGCTTGATTCTTGAGGGTCATGTCATAACTCATAATGTCAGAGTGATGGCTGCATCGATAATACATGAGATCAGCTTTCATGGGGGAAATCTGCAAGACTGAAATATGGGCTCTTACGTTCCCATCACACTATTGTCCAGAACGGGGCTTGTGATGCAACAGTAAATTTGGCCTGTCCTTTCTCCAGAATCTCTTTGGGGATTAGGATCCAACTCCATTTCTCCAGACCCATTTCTTCTCATTTCCAGGCTTCCAAAAGAAGGGGAAAATGATCAAAATTATGGATTGCTGCCAAAAAAATTGTTAGTGTCTTCCTATTGCAGTGCCTTACATGTTGTTTATTTTTCCCTTTTTCTGTTGAAAGACAGCCTGTAGCTAGGGAGTTCCTTGTGGTGAAGACTTGTTATCTTGTCCTCCAGAGAAAACCAAGTTACTTACCTGTAGCAGGCATTCTCCTTAGAAAGCAGGATACAAGGAGATGTAATCTCTAAGTTATAACAAGACTGAGGTGGTCTTGCATAAAAGTAGCAGGCAGGAAGTGGTGCACATACACAGTGTGGCTCTTCGGAAGCTTCCAGAGTGATCTGAACTGGAGTAGTGTTCCCACGCCAGGCTCTGTCCATGATGTCACCCATGTTGTAAGGAATTGTATCCTGCTGCCCACAGAGAACACCCGCTACAGGTAAGTAACTTAGGAAGATCTGTACACTAAATCTGCCTGTGAAAAACTCAGTAATGAGGAACAAAGATAAAAGATACTGTCTTCCTGGAACTGGATCATGTGATACCAGAGCCTCTTGCACTGTAGCTCTGTCTTTCTTCTCGCAGGCCACAGAATTGCAAGAAGAATAAAAAGTTATCCATACTCCATTAGTCTGTGTTTTCTGTGCCACATCAGCAAAGTGCTGTTGCTATACCATCAACCCTGGTCATTCTTTTACGTCTGTGTTAAAAAGCTTTATCACTTCCATGACCGAAGTAAAGTTTCAGTGTGTAACAGAAAGTAAAAAGAAAATGTGCTAGAATTGAATGTGTTTTGCTGCATTGGAAGTAATTTCATATGCAGGTCATTAGCATGCATTTACATAAAAAGTGCATGAATGTTTAGCTTCCCATTTAGCGCACACAGACTTATACAAACACATCGACTACATGAGAAATAATTACAACGCAAAAAAAACTCAGCTCCAAGACTGAAATCGAAATCTGCTGATAAAGGAGGAGGGGCAGCGCTCTGCCTGCATTATAGTGGGCTGCTACTGCTTAAGGGGTATTGGGGAGACACTGCGTGCTCTTGGGATGGAAGCAATGTTCTGTGAGTATTATGCTCTTTCTCAAAATTTCCGTGGGTGCTCAAGTTAGGATTGCCAACTCCCACTGGAACTATTCCTGGAGGTTTCATCATATGATAAAATGACCTTAAGGACTGGCCTGTGAAGCTCATTTGTTATGAAGAGAACAGCTTACTTGCAATTTTCTCTCTGTGGAAAATATGCACCTGGGTTTGTGTATCAGATTTTTCATGTGCATGCAAAGTTCAAGCGTACACAAAACATTATTGTAAAAGTGCTAGTAATACTGCCTAGCTTATTTTCAAATGAGTAACGAGATGTACTCTACCTTTTTATGCATGCTTAAATGCTTTGAGCACTTTTCAACATGGGACGTCCAAGTGCAATCTGAGACGTCAAAGCCAGAACATATTTAAAAAAAAAAAAAAAGAAAAAAGGCATGTGCAAATTCAGGCTCGATATGCAAATATATCAAATGTCTATATAGACGCCCCAGGATAGCATTTCAGAACCAAGATATCTTTTATAGCATAATGGTTAGAGTAGTGGCTTAAAAGCAGGGTGGTCAGGGTTCAAATCCCTGTGTGGGCCTTTCTCCATCTTCTTACGCTCTCTGGTTGTTTTAAGGTGAAACGAGAACTTTCCTGATGCCTATTTGTGCCTGAAGCAGGTATAAACAGAGACGTGTCGGAGATGTTTCTGAGATCAAACAGGGAGGATGTGTAAGTACATTGCCCCTCCCAAGACACACCTCCACCACATTCCTGTGCCTGTTTGGATGTCCCTGCACCGGAGACACCTGTGAACGTCATTTGTGGATGGCTATGGAGACATGTCTGTGATTTCGACATCCACGTGCACGTCTTCAGACATCCAAATCACCACTAAACCTTTTAAAATGATCCTCTTTGTGTGTTAACTTAATTTCATTCAGCTCTTTTCATAAAACAGTATATCATTATTTATTTATTTGGAAACTTTTCTATACCGCCCCTTCCAGAGATCAGGGACGGTTTACAGAGAACAGCACATCAAAAACCATTACATTGAACATATTGTAACACAGGAACTATATACAGTAAACAATTAAAAATAGAAACTATTTACAATCTTATAGTATTTCCAGGAACAAGCAGGAATGTAGTCTTCACATATGGGTATCGTCGGTACCGACGGAGCCTGCGCGGGAACGCTCCCCAGCGTCCAATAGGAAAGCTTTTGGGAGCATCCTACAGCACCTGTGTGCTGCCTTCCCGCCTTTCCCAATTGTCCCTCTACAGTTCTTCGTTTTCCGCACATCCTGTCACTGCAGAAAATTCCCTTCTTATACTTTTTTGTGGTGGCGTCTGCCTTCCCTCGATGCTATACCGGTACCGCCGGTGGTTCTTTTCTTTTTTCTAAAAAAACAAAAAAAACGTTGTTTCTGGAGTCTTTCTCCAGTAATTTTCTTCTCGGGTGCCACGCGCCATTTTGGGCACTAGGCCCAATTTTTTCCTTCAAAATGGGAAAAACCCGCTTCTTGTGTTTAAAAAGTGTTCTAAGTGTGGCGGTACCATCTCCGTCACCGACACCCATGAGTGGTGCCTCAAATGTTTAGGTCCTGACCACTCTCTTTTCAGAGTGTGTTGCCTGTGGAATGATGTCAAAAAGGGGCCGGCAAAACCGAGCTGCTAAGCTTAGCACCCTTTTTCCCTCCGATGCAGCCTCCGTGGCATCGATGTCCTCCACGGCTTCATCTTCCTCCCATGGATCTCAGGTAACTAAACATAAATCTATCTGGTCCTCAAAGGGTAGATCTCCTTCTAAGCATCGAGATGCTTCTGGCATTGCCTTTGAGGGACTTGTACCAGCAAAATTGCCCTGGCGGGAGGCTTCAGCTTCCAAAGCACTAACGGGCTCCAGGATGTTCTCGAGGCTTCAACCTCGGCAGAACTACTGGTGCCATGCTCTTGGACTCCAGCCGCTTTAACCGGCACCGATACCCAAAGCATCGGCAGCATCGATAGACCAGAGATTCTTGGCTATTGAGCACAGTCTGGCGGCTCTTCTCACGGCCTCGATGCCCCTGAAACCACTTCAGACAATTCAACCGGTACCGGCACCAACTGCATCAACATCGGCAGGTATTCTACCGGGACCGAGTCATGCATCTCTATCCGGCATTGACAAGTCTGTACCAGACCACTCCGATGCCGATTTGCACGATCACCTGGATCGGAGATACTTTGAATCCTCAGATGAGTCTGAAGACTCTGAAAGCTCTGCCGATACCAGAGTACTTCTTCCCGAGGATCCCTCTTCTTCTCCTCAGCATAGGATGTCTCCACCAGAGGATATGTCCTTTCAGGATTTTATCTGAGATGTGGCCCGAGGTCTTTCCATCACAGTGGCTCCTGAAAAAGAGCCTAGGGCAAAGGAATTAGAAATCCTACTATACCCTAATGCTCCCAAGGAGGCAGCTACCTTACCTATTCATGAGATCTTGCATGCTCTTATGTTAAGGATGTAGGAAACACCTCTAACCACATCTCCTCATTTTCGAAGACTCGACACCATGTATCGAGTTCCTCCTTGTCCTGGGTTTCAGAAGACTCAATTACCACACCATTCCATGGTGGTGGAATCGGCCATGAGATGGATGAAGAGTGCAAAAGGCATGCATCTAATCCTCCAGCACGTGAGTGTAGGACTCTTGACGCCTTTGGACGTCGATCCTTCCAGGCTTCCATGCTTTCTGCTAGGATCAGTTCCTATATCTTGTATATGGGAATGTTCCTTAAGGAAGTCACAGGAGACTTAGAGCTTATGAGTCCTCTCCTTCCTGATGATAAAAGGCAAGATTATCTTGCTCTTGTTAAACATGCTCAGGATGTTTCCAAGTTTGGGAATCGTGCAGCCTTTGACTGCTTTGAATGCATAAGCAGAACCTCTGCTATTGCCATAGGTGTACGTAGAATTGCCTGGCTCCAGGCATCCGACTTGGAAATATGGGTACAAGACAAACTGGGGAATATACCTTGCACAGGAGAGAATCTCTTTGGCAAGAATTAGCAGGAAAAAGCTAATGAGATAGATGCTGACAATATCACTTTGGATAGATTGTCCAAATCTACAGCTGATTCTGCGAGGAAAAGATCCTCTAAGAAACCATTCTTCAGCAAGAAGAAAACGTTTTATCCCTCCTATATCCAGCAGGGACATCGTTCAGGTCAGTCTGCCCAAAAGGGACAGCAGCAACAACCTAGACAACAAAGGAAGCCAAAAGCAGCTAAACCTCAACTGGCTCAGCAGACTCAGCCTCCACAGGGGCTTTGACTCCTGTCTAGAGAACTTTGCCTTCCTGGCCCAGAACCCTCCACCATCCCAGGAAGGTTATGTCATTTTGCCCCCAGATGGTGTCAGATAACAGCAGAAAATTGGACTCTGTCTATTGTACGAGAGGAGTACAAGCTTCATTTCCTCAGCATGCCCCCTCCTACAATAGTAAGACAGTTCAATTCTCAGGCCTCTCTCAATGACCGGTTAGGTCAAGAAGTCACTATGCTCCTTGCTCAAGGAGCAATAGAAGAGGTGCCCATTCTCCAATGGGGTACAGGGTTTTACTCCCCCCTATTTCCTTATTCCAGAGAAAACAGGAAGACACAGACCCATTCTAGACTGCAGAGAAATAAACAAATTCCTGTTCAGAGAGAAGTTCGAAGGTATGTTAGCAGAGTTCCTAAAGAAATAATTTTGGAGTCAGGATTGGTTTTGTTCTCTAGATCTCAAGGATGCATACACTCATATTCTCATCCATCCAACTCACCGAAAGTTCCTTCGATTCCCGTTTCAAGGAAAACACTACCAATACAGGGTTCTTCCTTTTGGCCTGGCTTCTGCACCAAGAGTGCTCACAAAATGCATGGCTATGGTAGCAGCATTTCTCCGCACCCTGGGAATATTCGTCTTCCCTTACTTAGACGACTGGCTTATTTGAGCCCCTTCAGAGCCAGAGGCCAGGGTTGCTCTGTCTCGCACAATGCGCATCCTTCAGTATTTGGGACTTGTTATAAACTTCCCAAAGTCCAACCTTGCTCCCATTCAATCCTTAGAGTTTATAGGAGCTCTTCTGGATACCAGAAAGACAAGGGCCTTCCTTCCACAGCCCCGCTGCCTTCACATTGTACAGTTAGCTTCCCAAGCAGTGCTAAAACCTCACCTCGCTGCTCGGGAAATGTTACAGTTGCTAGGCCACATGGCATCCACCGTGCATGTGGTTCCTTATGCTTGCCGCCATATGAGGGCAGCCCAGTGGACCTTATCTACTTAGTGGACTCAGGCTTCAGGTTGCCTGTCAGACAAAATAGCAAACTCAGATCGCCTTATTTTGTCCCTCCAATGGTGGCCGTCACCCAAAAACCTTCTGATGGGGTTTCCTTTTCAGCAGCCCCCACCCCAAGCCACTCTAAGAACAGATGCTTCACAGGTGGGTTGGGGAGCCCACATTCACGGCCTCTCTACCCAGGGTACCTGGACTCCACAGGAGGCCTATCTTCATATCAACCTCCTGGAACTCAGAGCAATCTTCCTTGCTCTTCGAGTATTTCACACCTAGCTCGGCTACAAGACAGTCCTAATTCAAACGGACAATCAGGTAACCATGTTCTATGTGAACAAGCAGGGCAGGACAGAGGCTCTCTGTCGCTGTGCAACGAAGCTTTGCGACTATGGGCCCTCGCCAGAGAGCATCAGATTCATCTCCTTGCAGTGTATCTTCCAGGAATTCAAAACTATTAGGCAGACAGACTCAGTCGAATTCTGCTTCCACATGAATGGTCTCTCCATGCAGACCAGGTGGCCAAAACTTTTCAAATTTGGGAAACCCCGGACATAGACCTCTTTGCAAGTCCGCTGAATGCCAAACTTCCCCGGTTCTGTTCCAGAATTCCGGCTCGAGGTTGTCAGGCCAGGGATGCTTTCCCCCTTCATTGGGGTCAGGACTTCCTGTATGCCTTTCCACCCATTCCCCTAATTCTCAAAACCCTGTTCAAGCTTCAGAGAGACAGAGGTCATATGATCCTCATAGCTCCACATTGGCCATGGCAAATGTGGTGCCCTCTGCTCCTACATCTCTCTCAAGCTTCGCCTCTGGAGTTAGGATCTGCTCCAGATCTTCTTTCTCAAGAGGACGGGATGCTGTGGCATCCCAATCCCCAGTCTCTGCATCTCAGGGCCTGGTTGCTGAAAGCCTGGAACTTCACAGTCTTAACCTTTCCCAGCAGGTATTGCTTCCAGGAAACCTTCCATAAGACACTCTTATGCATTTAAGTGGAAAGGTTTACCATATGGTGCTCGCAGAAGGGCCTTAACCCTCTTGCGATACTTCTGGAATCATTACTGGAGTACCTCCTTCATTTATCAAATGCAGGACTTAATACCAATTCAGTGAGAGTCCATTTGAGTGCTATTGCAGCTTGTTTCAAGCCTCTAAATGGACAACCTATTTCCTCTCATCCTCTCATAGCGAGATTTATGAGAGGCCTTCTTTTAACAAAGCCTCCCATTAAGTCATCACTGGTGGCATGGGACTTGAATCTGGTACTTGGGCAGCTCATGAAACCGCCCTTTGAACCATTAGCCACTACCTCTTTGAAATTCCTTTCCTGGAATGTTATCTTTCTCATTGCAATCACATCAGCATGTCACATCAGTGAATTGCAAGCGTTGGTGGCTGATCCTCCTTATACAAGGTTCCATCATGATAAGGTAGCCCTTAGGACTCATCCACACTTTATGCCAAAGGTGGTTTTGCCCTTTCATTTAAATCAAGCGGTTTACCTTCCTGAGGCCTCACGCCTCAAATGCAGAAAGGAACCTTCATACTTTGGACTGTAAAAGAGCTTGGTCCTTTTACTTGCAAAGGACACAGCAACATAGAAAATCCTCTCAACTCTTTGTTGCTTTTGATCCTAGTCATTTGGGACTTCCAGTCTCCAAAAGGACACTGTCCAGCTGGATTGCACAGTGTATATCTATCTTTTGCCTATGAGAGTAAGAACCTTCCTCTTGAAGGCCATGTCACAGCTCACAATGTGAGAGCCATGGCAGCCTCAATGGCTCATCTTCACTCTGTGTCTATCGACAACATCTGTCGAGCAGCTACTTGGGCTTCGGTACATACCTTCACAGCCCATTACTGCTTAGACAAGGACTCCCGCCAGGATGCCTTGTTTGGTCAGGCTGTTCTTCAACACCTGTTCCAGACTTAATCAACTCCTACCCACCATCCCTGATAGGATGTCAGAGATCCATGGGGGGAAGTGGAGCCCTTTCACATGGGCACACAACTTTCTGGGGCTATCTCCCTAACATCTGCAGCTAGGGAGTCCCCATATGTGAAGACTACATTCCTGCTTGTTCCTGGAGATAGCATAGTTACTCACCTGTAACAGGTGATCTCCGGGAACAGCAGGAATTTAGTCTTCAGAACCCACCCACCTCCCCTAGGAGTTGTATCTTTCTCTCTCTTTCTCTCTTTCCCTCTCTTTTGTTTCAGTTATAAACTCAACTGGAGAGGGACAGTTGGGAAAGGTGGGAAGGCAGCACGCAGGTGCTGTGGGATGCTCCCAAAAGCTTTCCTATTGGACGCTGGGGAGCGTTCCTGCGCAGGCTCTGTCGGTACCGACGATACCCATATGTGAAGACTAAATTTCTGCTGTTCCCGGAGATCATCTGTTACAGGTGAGTAGCTATGCTTTATCTAATCGGTATTCAGGTTTTATTGCAGCACTTCCATTGCTGTGCGGTGAAATGGCTTTATGAAGGAAGTGCGATGTTGTGACTGCGATTGTGTGAGCAGAATCCTAGGGAGGGTTGTCGGATTGTGTTTGAGGGGTTTGGTTAGGTGTATGATCTTGAGTGTAAAAATGCTGGATGAACAAGTATGTTAATTCGTTTTGGAATGCTTGGAGGTCCTTGATCTCTCTTAAATTTACTGGAAGATTATTCCATTGAACAGGTGCAATGTAAGAAAAAGCACTGTTGCTTGTTATCTGTTTTGTTTTTCCTATTGAGTCAGGGACTAAAATAATGTTGAGATTCATCCTCCTTCTCATTCTATTCTCAGGTGGGGCTTGAATCAATGTTGAAAGGTGAGATGGGGCAATTTTATTGATTAGTTTGAAGGTAGTCACTAAGGATTTATACTGAATTCTACTGGCAACTGGGAGCCAGTGAAGGGAATATAATATAGGCAAGATGTGGTCAGATAGCCTGGCTTTAAAGATAATTGAGCAGTGACATTTTGGGCCATTTGGAGTATGTTTAGATTTTTCTTGGTTGTGCCTAGCAAAATACCCTTGCAATAGTCTAGGTGTGGTATGATTAGGGCTTGGACAATGGTTCTAAAATCATCTCCATCTATCAGTGGTCTAAGTTGTTGAATAGTCCTAAGTTTAAAGAAGATAGTTCTGGCTGTTTGTTTTATGTGTGTGGTTAAGCTGAGTGTCCTGTCAAGGGTAACTCCTAAATATCTTACCTCATGTTTAACTGGGAGGGTGATGTTTTGAAGCTTGATAACTGGAGGGGGGGGGGGGGTGAAGTTAGTGTTTCTTGAAGTAAATAGCGCTTCCGTCTTTTTGAAGTTTATGAACGGAGCAATAGTTCCGCTTCAGAGAGACAGGCTGCTAGAGCGTCATAATTGGGGTTAGCTATGTCAATTGCTGAGAATAACATGATGTCATCCATATATATGTGATAGTTTATGTTGTGTCTTTTGAATATGGAGCATATGGGTTAAAGATATAGGTTAAAAAGCAGAGCAGAAAGCGCAGAGCCTTGCGGAATTCCCTGCTCTTGTGGGAAGGGTGATGAGGAGACTTGATTGATTTGTACATATTACACCCTGTTGGATATATATGATTTAAACTAATCGAGAGTTGTTTCCTTTAAGCCTATTTGATTAAGTCTGGAAATGAGAATGCTGTGATTTACACTGTCAAAGGCGGAGGAAATGTCAAGAAATACAAGTATAAAGGCTTTCTTAATGTTGTCCATGCCTTTGATGAGAGTGTCAAAGAGGGCCAGGAGGAGGGTTTCCACACCATGAAAAGGCCGAAACCCATATTGATGCTCATCTAGGGGGGTAGTTGTGTCAATAAAGTACTCCTAGCTGGAGTTGGACAACTTTTTTGATGATCTTAGCCAGAAAAGGAATGCTAGCAATGGGTCAATACGACGTAGGGTCAGTATTGTTTAGTAACTTGTTTTTAAGTAAAGGGCGAATTGCTGTGCGCTTGAGTTCATTTGGCATTAAGCCTTGGAGTAATGATTGGTTTACTATATGTAGAATGTAGGGGGTGAGTTCTGATTCTGTTGCCTTGATTCAGGCTAGAAGGCACGGATCTAGGAGAGATGTAGTTGTATTAAGTTTTGTAATTGTCTCTATCAGTTGCTTGTTATTAATGAGGTGGAAAGATTTCCATTCATTGGGGTTATTCATCATTGGAGATGGTGGTTCAGGTACAGAGGAAATGCTGAGTTTTAGCTTATTCGCAAAATGCTTAGCTAGAGTCTATAGTTCCTTTAAACCTCTGCTACTGTGGAATATTCTTTAGACTAAAAACATTCAAGTCAATATTTAAACTGCCTCAGTCAGCATTCTTTTAAATACTGGCTGTGGCGTTCGATTATTTATATATAGAAGAAAGACATTTTGTTTGTATGCTTGTTTGTTTTCCATGCATTTGAACACAGAATGAGCAAATGCAATGAAACTTTTCAGTGACCATCCTCTCATCCAGGAGGAGGTCAATGACTACTTTTTTGAGAAGAAAATATTTGTCTCCTGCCTGTAACACACCTGCCCTTGAGATTGCAGCATTTCATACTATCAGAAAGCTACTGAGTCACACTTCAAACAAACAAACTTGCAAACATTGGTGCCCTGCCTACAGCTCACCTATCCATCTGACCAATGAGATTGCGGCATTTGATAGTATCGGAGAACTACAGTGCATCACACTTAAAACAGAAAGTTTGTCTGTGGATTTGTTTTATCTATCTATCTATCTATGAAGGTTTTTGTAAAATGGCACCAAAACAAAGAGCTTGTTTTGAGCAGAAATACATCATTCATGAACAGCATGGCAGTTGATGTCTGTTCAAACTGGATTGGTGGGATTGGGCGGGAAAGTTTGCTGAAGAAAGGCTGGAGACCTCTCTTTTCCCATAGATTGGAAGGTTCTCGGGTGAGTTGAAAGATGTCCCCCTCCCCCATAGAGTTTCTTTAAATGTTCTCATGGTCTTCTGCAATTAATATGGTGATCTTTGCACTATATTGGGTCATGCTGTGTCTCCAATGAACTTTCCTGCCAAAATTCAAATTTCCCACCTCTATCCCACCAATCCAGGTACTATATAAAAGAACAGACATCCACTGCTTGACCACTTCACCCTGAAGAAACCACAGCACGAAAAGTCTGTTCCATTTTCTAAGAATGGAACTGAATTCGGTTCTAGTTAGTAAGACACAGCATGAGTCAGAAAACTCAAAGATCATCATACATGCATGGTTTGGAACAATGTATCCTTGAAGGATACTACCAAAAAAATGAAGTTAGGGCACATCAGTAGAGAGGTTTCAGTAAAGATAAAGGTAGCCCAAATGCCCTTGAGTACAGAGCAGACAGAGCTTAAAGATTCCAAATTATCCATGCCTACCGCTAACCACAATAATATGAATAAAGTACGGTCTCTAAAATGCTTGTATGCAAATGCTAGAAGTCTAAAAAATAAGATGGGAGAGTTAGAGTATATAGCACTAAATGAGAAGTTGGATATGAGTGGTATCACAGAGACATGGTGGAAGGAAGACAACCAGTGGGAAACTGTGATACCTGGGTACAAACTAAATCGTAATGACAGAGTTGATCAAATTGGTGGAGGGGTTGCACGCTATGTTAGAGAGGGCATTGACGCACAAAGGATTAAAGTTTTGCAGGAAACAAAATTTGCTGTAGAATCTCCATGGATAGAAATTCCATATAAAAAGGGGAAGGCGATGGCAGTGGGGTTGTACCATCGACCGCCTGGCCAGAATGAACAAATGGATGATGAAATGCTCAAAGAAATCAGGGAAGCTAACAAAAGTTACAGAACAGTAATAATAATAGGTGATTTCAATCACCCCGGTATTGACTTGTGTCAGTGTCACGGCAGGACATGCTAGGGAGATAATGTTTCTAGATGAAATAAACAACTGCTTCTTGGAGCAGCTGGTTCATGAACCGACCAGAGGGGAAGCCATTGTGGACTTAGTCCTTAGTGGAACACCAAATCTTGTGCAAGAGATAAGGGTGTTGGGGCCACTTGGCAATAGTGATCATAGCATGATCGCGTTTCATTTATTTAATGGAGGAGGGATGGTAAGGAAATCCACTATACTACTTTTAACTTTCAAAAGGGAGACTATGATAAAATGAGGAAAATAGTTAAGAAAAAACTAAAAGGAGCAGTTGCAAAGGTCAAAGACTTACATCAAGCTTGGATGTTTAAAAATACTATCTTGAAAGCCCAGACCAGTTCTATTCCACACTTTAAGAAAAGTGGAAGGAAGTCCAAAAAACTACCAGCATGGTTTAAAGGTGAGGTCAGAGAGGCTGCTGTTGCCAAAAATGGAAAAAAGAGCCAAATGACAAAAACTGGAAACAGCACAAGCACTGGCAAGTTAAATGCAAGGCATTGATAAGGCAGGCAAAGAGAGAATGGAGAAGAAACTTTCTGTGGTAGCAAAAACGCATAATAAAGACTTTTCCTTTTCGTCCCTCTAGTCCAGTCCCAGAACCATAGAGTTTAGAATCTCCTCCAGCAGCCTTGGAGACTGAATGACATCACAGCTCTTCTCTCTCTGGTATAAATAGGCAAGGACTGCCCCCTTCCACCAGTACTTCAGTCTCCAAGCAGCTGAGGAGATTCTGGGCCTAGGGATAGGCCCAGCACAAATAGGCAGAGCTAGGAATTTTTTCTTTGTTTTCCTTTTCTAATTCTTGATGTTTTTTGTTTGGTTGCCTTTCTAAAATAAATAGCCACTTTTTTCTTCCCTCTGGCTCCAGTCCTGCTTCCTCCTTTCTCCCTCAATTTTCCCTCTCGTGGTGGGGGGGGGGCTGCCCCTTGGTGAGAAGGAGTAGCTTTACAGAGCAGAAGTAGTAGCCTCCCTGCTCCCGAACCCGCAAGCAAGGGTGAGGAGCAGGTGGAAGGCTTAGCCCCAGCCATCTCTAAGGGATAGTGAGATTGGTGGTGGGAGCACCGTCGGAGCCGAAGCCACGAGCAGGCTGAGCTCCGGTGCATGTCTGCCTCATTGCAGCACCTCAGGTTGAAGCAGGGAACTGTAAGTAGGTCTCGCTGACTTTAACGGCGTTTTTTCTTTCTCTTTGAATTTTCTTTTACTTGTTTCTTGGAGGGGAGTTGAGAGTGAAGTCCCTGCCTCAGCGGGGGATCTCATAAAGGACTTCTTTGCCCTCCGGACACTTTTTTGCTGCGTGGGAAAAGTCCCGGCGGCCATTTTGAAAACCACGGGGTTTTTTATAGTGGCTTTTTGGAAGCGTTTTAAGCCTCGTTTGCTGCAGACCTGCTATAGGCTCATCAGGCGCTTACAGAGAGTTGGCCTGTTGGGGGGGGGGGAAAGAGAAGTTCAAAGGGAAACGAGCTATGCTGTGCTTTTCCCTTATTAAAATATTGAGCAGGTGTATCTAGGCTGTTTTTTGCAGGGCTCCAACCCAGAGAGAGCCCTTCCTTCCGGGGCTGGCGGTCAGGGCCAGCGGGGGGCGGGGGGGGGGGAGGGGGGAGAGGGGGAGTTCCCGGGGTGGTTTAGAGCAGTTCTTTGAGGCGGCTGCTATGCCTGCAATTCCATGCTGTCTAGTGTGCGGCAGGAGGAAACGTTCAGTGCTGTAATCAGGAGTCTGTGTCCCTTGCTCCCTAGAGGCGCAGCATATGGACGGAGAGCCAGGACAGCCCCTAGCAGGCCGGAAGGCTATTCGTACAGGCGCTGAGGCACTGTTATCTTCGTCTCTAGATCCTGAGGAGCCAGTGCCGGGGCCCTCCTCAGGCGGTGGCTCTGCCGGGTCACAGGAGCAGGGACAGGCGGGGGAGGCGACCGGGATTACGCCAAACTTCGTTGCCTTGATGCAGCAGGCTTTTGCCTTCCTTCAGCCTGCGATGTCGGCTCTTCCTCACGGACCCCAGAGTCGGAAGCGCTCGGCCTCTCAGGTCGGTTCGGGGAACGGTGCTCCGGTGGCTAAAAGGTGTAGGGCCACTTCAGAGGGTCCCGCGCCTTACCTCGCTGATGACCTGAGCGAGGGGAATGCCAAAAAGGGAAGAGTTCTCGGAAGATGAGCTGGAAGACGGAGAGTTGCCTGACTCGGAGCAGCAGTGCTGGGTAGTCAGAGTCTTTCGGTGTGAAGGGCTTCCAGCCCTGGTTTCGGAGACGCTAAAGACACTAAACCTGCCTTCCAGCGAGGAAGCAGCAGAAGAGACATTAGAAGATCTGCTGTTGCAGGCGGTGCGGACATCCCAGAGAGTGTTTCCCCTCCATAGGGTATTTCGGAATATGATACAGTAAGAATGGGATTTGCCAGAGGCAGCCCTGAAGGGGGCTAGAGCGTTGGCTCGCCTTTATCCGCTCGCGAACCGCAATAGGGAGCTGTTTCGTTCTCCAAAGGTAGTTGCGGCGGTATCGGCAGTCACTCAGAAAACCACAATTCCCATGGAGGGGGACCGCAGCACTGAAGGATGTTCAGGACAGGAGGATAGATACTCTGTTGAAGCAGGTGTTCGATGTTTGCGCGCTGTCCATGCAGACCGGCTTCGGTGGCACGTGGCTGTTTGAGATGGTCCCAGAGGTTGCAGGAGGCCATCTGGAAGGGCAGCTTGAAGATGCCACGCGACTGGAGTTGGGAACAGCGTACTTGGCGGATTTTCATTCTGATCTCCTCCGCGGCTTGGCTAAGGGGATGGTCTCCATAGTAGCAGCTCGGAGGTATCTCTGGTTGAGAACCTGGTCGGCAGACAGTTCGTCTAAGGCTCGGCTTAGCAAGTTACCCTTTGGGGGTACGCTTTTATTTGGGGAGGATTTAGATAAGTTGGTCCAGGACCTCGGGGAGTCCCAGGGGGGACGTCTCCCAGAGGACAAGCCGAAGCAGGGCCGCAGTTCTGCAGGATTCAGGGAGGTCCCGAGAGACTTTCGTAGTTTTTGTTCTCCCCGTTATGGACAGTCCCAGCGGGGGAAGTTCCCGCTTAGGGGTCAGGGGTTTCGAGGATTCAGGGGAGCAGGCCGGGGGTTCGCTCCTTTCCAGTCCTCGGCCACAAAACAGACACAATGAGATAAGGTGGGCTCAGGAGATGGTAGTTCCCAGGGGAGGTCGGTTGCTGGAGTTCTACCCTGCCTGGGTCCGAATTAAGTCAGATTGATAGGTCCTGGAGGTCATGCGAGAGGGGTACGTATTAGAACTCCATCGACCCATCGTAAATTCCTTTGTCCGTTCTCCCTGCTCAACCCTGGGCACAGGCAGGCGGTCCAGGACACGCTACAGCGGCTGCTGCAGCTTGCAGCGGTGCTGCCGGTGTCCGCGGAGCAGTGCGGTTCCGGTCGCTACTCCATCTATTTCGTAGTGCCAAAGAAGGAGGGCACATTTCGCCCGATCCTGGCTCTGACAAGGGTGAACCGTTGTCTCCGGATTACCCATTTTCGGATGGAGACCTTGCGTTCCGTGCTGGCAGCAGTCCAGACCGGGGAGTTCCTGACGTCGTTAGATCTCACGGATGCTTACCTGCACATCCCGATTTGGCAAGAGCATCAGAAGTGGCTGAGGTTTGCGGTAGCCATGGGACGTTTCCAATTTCAAGCGCTGCCCTTTGGGCTGGCAACGGCGCCACGGACGTTTCCCAAGGTCATGGTGGTGGTGGCGGCGGCGCTCCGCAAAGAGGGAGTACTGGTGCACCCATATTTGGATGATTGGTTGATCCGAGCAAAGTCGAGAGAGGACAGCTCGGCAGCGATGGCCCGAGTGGTCCAGATGTTCGAAGGCCTGGGCTGGGTAGTCAACTTTGCAAAGAGCAGGTTGGTACCATCGCAATCCCTGCAGTACCTTGCGGTGCGCTTCGAAGCAAAGCAGGGGAAGGTGTTCCTGCCAAGGGCCCGGGCTCTAGGTCTGCGACAACTCGTCAGGCGTTTCTTTTCGAGTCCGGCTCCAACAGCATGGCAGTACCTGCAGTTGTTCGGAACAATGGCAGCCACGATAGAATTGGTTCCATGGGCCCGAGCACACGTGCGGCCGTTACAGGTGGCGCTTCTCCGTCGTTGGTCGCATCAGTCGGAGGTCCTATCGCAGAGGTTAGTTTGCCCTCAGAATGTGCGTCACGAGCTGCGATGGTGGTTGAGAATGGAGAATATGGAAGCCGGCATGCCACTGGACCGCCGTCCTGGGGACTGCTCACGACAGACGCGAGCCTCCTGGGTTGGGGGGGGGGGGCTCATTGCAAAGGCAGGTTTGCCCAGGGTCGTTGGTCTCAGGAGGAGACGTCTCGGTCCATCAACAGGTTGGAGATGAGCGGTGTTTCTGGCACTACCGGAGTTTCAGGACACTCTCGGTCGGGAGGTGGTCCGAGTCTTGTCAGACAATGCGACAACGGTGGCCTACATCAATCGGCAGGGGGGGCACAGGAAGTGCTACACTGGAAGCCGAAGCGGGTCAGCTGTGGGTGTGGGCCGAACACAGTCTCCAGGCTCTTGCGGCTCAACATGTGGCCAGCGTAGACAATCTCGAAGCGGAGTGCCTCAGTTATCGCAGAGTAGACCCCGAGGAGTGGGTGTACATCCGGGGGTGTTTGCTCTTCTGGTGAGGCGCTGGGGAGTTCCGGGAATGGCTCTCATGGCGAGCTTCGAGTCAGCGCAGGTAGCAAGGTTTTTCAGCAGGCGCTGGGAACAGATGTCAGAGGGGCTAGATGCATTAGCGAAAAGGTGGCCAGAGGGAGTTCTCCTTTATGTTTTTTCCACCTTGGGCCCTCATGGGCAGGGTGGTGCAGCGCATTGGGAGACAACGCGGTCGTGTGATTCTGATCGCGCCCGATTGGCCCTGAAGGCCGTGGTATGCAGATTTGGTACGGCTGTTAGTGGACGATCCGTGGTAGTTACTGCAGCGGGAGGAGCTCCTACGGCAGGGTCCGTTGCGCATGCCCTAGGTGAGTCAGTTCTCGCTTACGGCTTGGCTCTTGAACGGGCTAGGATGACAGCTAAGGGTTATTTGGCGGCGATCATTTCTACCTTGCTAAAGGCACGCAGGCGTTCCACCTCGCTGGCGTATGTCCGGGTCTGGAGGATCTTTGCAGCTTGGTGTGTGGAGCGTAATATTCAGCCGTTGAGGGCTTCGATTTCGCAGGTCCTTTCCTTTTTTCAGGATGGAGTGCGGAAGGGAATGGCGGCCAGTTCCTTGCGAGTGCAGTGGGCGGCGATTTCCTGTTATAGGGGGAAAGTGCTCGGTTAGCCGGTAGGATCTCACAGTGACATTAGGCTTTTTCTGAGAGCTGTCTTGCTTCTTCGTCCGTTGGTACGCTGTTCGGTGCCGACATGGAAGCTGAATCTGGTATTGGAGGCTTTGCATGAGCTACCATTTGAGCCGCTAAGCATCGCCACCCTGAAGGATCGCGCGTTAAATAAGGTATTTCTGGTTGCTATTTGTTCCGCAAGGAGGATTTTGGAGTTACAGGCTTTATCCTGTAGGGCACCTTATTTGTCTTTCTTCCATGATAAGGTCGTGCTACGCTCAGTGCTGGACTTTCAGCCGAAGGTGGTCTCGGCCTTTCATGTCAATCACGTGGTGTCACTTCCAGTATTCTCTAAGCAGCAAAAGGAGAAATCGGAAGGCAGGTTACATCCCCTAGATGTTCGTTGGGTTCTTCGGACGTATCTTCGGCGGACGCAGTCGTTTCGGAAGACTGACAGATTGTTTGGGGCTTTCAGGGGGCCGCGGAAAGGTGAAGCGGCAGCGAAAGCGTCCATTTCTAGATGGTTAAAGGCGGCTATAGCATCGGCTTACCTTTCGAAAGGTAGGGTAGTTCCAGAAGGTCTCAGAGCGCACTCGACCAGGGCGCAAGTGGCGTCATGGGCGGAGTACAGTTCGGTTTCGGTCGCGGACATTTGTAGAGCGGCGACTTCATCATCGTTGCATTCATTCTCGAAGCACTATCGGTTAGATGTGCAGGCGGTGGAGGACGTTCGTTTTGGCTCAGCGGTGCTTCAGGCTGGGTTTTCTGGTCCCTCCCGTTGATGTGCACTGCTCTGTTACATCCTCTATGGTTCCGGGACTGGACTAGAGGGACGAAAAGGAAGAATTAATTAGACTTACCTGCTAATTGTTGTTCCTTAAGGAACTCTAGTCCAGTCCCGGACCCCTCCCAGGGTATGCAGCCTGAAGCTGTTGTCCGTTGTATCTTAGTAAAAGGGGTCAAATTGAAGAGGATGTCTCTGGAAGAGGAGTGGGGTTCCAGAGGACGCGGAGTGGAGCCACAATGGGAACCCCGCAGAAGTGCGGTTTTGTTTCTACGTTTTTGGCATTTCTACAAGGTCCTTCGTCGAAGAGAAGGTTAGAATATGCACAGGTTTTTAGATTCTAGCCAAAGTTTATTTAGTTTATCTTGTTCTTTATTTACTTATTTGTTGCTCTGCTGAGTTGCTTTGTCAATAGGTACTGGTGGAAGGGGGCGGTCCTTGCCTATTTATCCCAGAGAGAGAAGAGCTGTGATGTCATTCAGTCTCCAAGGCTGCTGGAGGTGATTCTAAACTCTATGGTTCCGGGACTGGACTAGAGTTCCTTAAGGAACAACAATTAGCAGGTAAGTCTAATTAATTCTTTCAAGTACATTCGTAGCAAAAAAACCTGTGAGTCAGTTGGACCATTAGATGATAGAGGGGTAAAAGGGGACAAGGCTATAGCGGAGAGACTAAATGAATTCTTTGCTTTGGTCTTTATTGAAGAAGATGCAGGGATGTTACCCATGACTGAAGTGGTATTTAAAGGTGATACTGCAGAAGAATTGAAAGAAATATTGATAAACCGTGAAGATGTGTTACAACTATTTATAAACTGAAGAGTAGCAAATCACCTGGGCCGGATGGTATACATCCAAGGGTGTTGAAAGAACTGAAATATGAGATTGCAGACCTGCTATTAGTAATCTGTGAACTATCATTAAAATCATCTGTAATACCTGAAGATTGGAGGATTGCCAGTGTAACGCCAATTTTTAAAAAGGTTTCCACGGGTGATCCGGGAAACTACAGATTGCTGAGCCTGATGTCAGTAACAGGAAAAATGGTAGAAACTATCATAAAGAACAAAATTACTCAGGTAGATAGCCAACATGGCTTTAGACAAGGAAAATCTTGTCTTACTAATCTGTTATGTTTTTTTGAAGATGTGAATAAACAGGTAGACAAAGGTGAGTCGGTTGATATAGTGTATCTGGACTTTCAGATAACCTTTGACAAGGTCCCACATCAGAGACTTTTGGCAAAACTAAAGAGTCATGGGATAGGAGGCAGTGTACTATTGTGGATCAGGAACTAGTTAAAAGATAGAAAGCAGCAGGTAGGGCTAAATGGCCAATTTTCCCAATGGAAAAAGGTGAACAGTGGAGTACCACAGGGATCTGTGCTGTGTCTACTGCTTTTTGACATATTCATAAATGACCTGGAAAGGGGAATAATGAGTGAGGTTATCAAATTTGCAGATGACACAAAACTATTTAAAGTAGTTAAAACCCAAGAGGATTGTGGAAAATTACAAGAGGATCTTGATAAATTGGAAGACTGGGCATCCAAATGGCAGATGAAATTTAATGTGGACAAGTGGAAAGTTATGCACCTAGGAAAGAACAACCCAAACTATGGTTACACGATACAGGGTTCCATATTGGGAACTGCCACCCAGGAAAGAGATTTAGGTGTCATTGTGGATAACATGTTAAAACTCTCGGCCCAGTGTGCAGCAGCAGCTAAGAGAGAAAATAGAATGCTAGGTATCATAAGGAATGGAACATAAAACAAAGGATATTATAATGCCTCTATATCGTTCCATGGTATGACCGCACCTTGAATATTGTGTCCAATTCTGGTCACCATATCTTAAAAAGGATATAGTGTTATTAGAAAAGGTACATAGAAGAGCCACCAAAATGGTAAAGGGGATGGAAGGATACTCCTATGAAGAGAGGCTAAAAAGGTTAGGGCTCTTCAACCTGGAAAAGAGACGGCTGAGGGGAGATGATATAGAGGTCTATAAATCAATGAATGGAGTGCAACGGGTAAACGTAGATCGATTGTTTGTCATCAGAATATAAAAAGACTAGGGGACATGCAATGAAGCTACAGGGTAACCTATTTAAGACTAATAAGAGAAAATATTTTTTCATTCAATGTGTAATCAAACTCTGGAATTTGTTACCAGAAGATGGAGTAAAAGCTGTTAGTGTAGCTGGGTTTAAAAAAAAGGTTTGGACAAGTCCCTGGAGGAAAGGTCCATAAACCATTATTAAAAGGAACACGGGATATCAGTGCTTGACCCAATACAAGCATTGTGGAACCTGTGTCTCATGGGGAAACTGCTAGGTACTTATGACCTAGATTGGCCACTGTTGGAAATAGGATACTGGGCTTGATGGACCTTGGTCTGACCCAGTATGGCATATCTTATGTTCTTAGCCCATTTGCAGACATCAATCACTGAAATACTGTGATTTATGTGTGTTGATGGTACATAACTTTAGGCAGCTCCTCATAAAGTTACCCCCATAGTGACTCATGCATCCAAAAGTTAAGTTTTAGCTGGTGGTTTATTTTTAGAACAAAGCCCTTATCCACTTGGAGCCTACTACTTACCCTTAAGTAGTTTTGAGTATCTACCCGCTATACATACATGTTGGTATTATATTTGCCTTACAGATGTTGGGTCTAATTTTTCTTGTCGGATTGCTTGTAATTAGGGGGTGAACCCTCAAGAGACAAACCTTCCTTTTACTAAATTTATTTATATAAACCATTTGTAAAAAATGGTGAAAGACGTATTCAATAGGGCCGTGGCTCCGATATTGGTCAGAAGCCGCTACCGTTGCTTAGTAAACAAGTCCCTTAGCTTTGTGTGTAAACAAGGAGAAACTCACAAGAAGCTTCACAGAAAACTGACATACTACTGCATTTCGAACCCACAAAACTTTCATCCAGCCAGGGTTCTGCGTCAGGGTCAGCCAACAAGACTAGTTCACTCCAAGGATAAAACCGCAGCTTGTATAGCATCCACAGTCTGTGGAAACACGGTGCTCTGTCCGTGGCTAATGGTATCAGCTTTCTGTGAAGCTCCTTGGAGTTCCTGCTTGTTTACATACAAAGCTAAGTCTTTCACCATTTTTTATAAATTTTTATATAAATAAATTGAGTAAAAGGAAAGTTTGTCTCTTGACGGTTTGCGCCCTCCCCCCCCCATTAGAAATGATCCGAAAAAGAAAAACATTTTCTGTGTTTGGTGGTTAGCTCTTTTAAGCCTGACTTGTTATATGCATCTTTGATTTTTTGGAGATAAAAGCGGCCCTGTTGAGGACTGGTGCAAGGGTATGAGGTGCCCTAGGTGAACCTCATTTCCGGTGCTGCTCTCACCCATTCCCCACAACTCTGCTTCTCTCCAGGATGTGCTTCAGTGGCAGTACATTTAAAGAGACGCCACAGTGCCGGAGTTACCTTCTCTTCTGGTGCTGTAGTGCTGTTCGCGCTTCTGTACCCCTCCGATTCCACTTTAACAAACACCACCACCCCAATAAACAATTTCCTGCAAATGTCCAGTCCTCTAAAATACCCTCTCACAATTGTCCCTCCATCCTAGAAACTGACTCGCCCTCAAATCATACCCCCTGCAACTTCCTACTACCCCATTACTGCTCCCATCCTAAACAATGCTCCTTCAATTGCTCTATCCCCCCACAAACTGCCCTACCTGAAAAAGTACCCCATGCAACTGCCCCAGAAACCCATACGCTGCCCCACCCTTAAAAAACCCTTCCTTGCAACTGTCCTACCCACCCCAAAAACTGCCCATTAAAAAATAAATAGTTCCCACAACTGTCCCACCACTCCGCAAATTACCCCAAGCCCAAAAATTATCCTGCAACTGTTCTACCAACTCACTAACTGCCCCCACTCCTCCAAAACTCCACCATTGCTCCACCCCCAAACACTATGCATTCACAACTGCCCCCACTAACTTGCACACTGCCCCCACTCATAAAAAAACACACTGAAGCAAATGCTATGCGACTTCACAAATTGTCTAACCTCTAAAAAAAATACCCCCCACAAATGCCTCATCACTCTGCAAGCTGCTCCCGCCCTCAAAATCTACCCCTACAACTCTCCCATGGCCTCGCCAACTGCCCCTGCATCTGTCCTACCACTCAGCAAACTTCCCCCACTCCAAATAAATACCAACCTGCAACTGCCTCATTCTCAAAAACTATTCCCTGCAAACTGCCCCACCACCAAAAATTATCCAACAACTGTCTCCACACCTCACAAACTGTCCCATCCCCCAAACTTACCCTCTGCAACTCCCTTACCATGTTCAACCCCCACACAGCAGAAAACCATTTAAACTGTATTCAAGTAAAATGAGGTCCATTATCTGAGATCACTCAATCAGGTGGCTATAACATGCAAACTGTACTTTGTAATATTTGATAGTAGCTTCAGCAGACATATCTGGGGGCAGTTCATTTCCCCAGAAGTCTGAAGCATGGTCCACTATCAACAGGAACTCTTTCTCAGCGAAGTTAAATAAGTCTTTGCTGACAGTCTGCCAAGACTGCATCGGGATGTCATGTGACATCATTATTTCATTCTGCTGCCCACGTGCATTTTCATTGCAAGTAGAACAATTGCTCACAAAGTCGTTGATCTTGCCTTGCATGTTAGGCCAGTAAAGGGTATCATGGGCGAACGGGTAACCCGCTTCATCACCTTTGTGTCTTGAATGTATTCATGTTAGCATCTCTGATTGCAGAGATTTGGGTATAATAAACCTGGACCCTTGGAAGAGGATGCCATTTTGTATGCTGGTTTCATCCCTGAATGAGCAGTATTCCCTAATTTCAGCTAGTGTTTCCTCCTCAAGTCTGACCATGCAGACAGGACTACAGACTTCAGTACTTGCAAGGTGTCATCTCTTGTAGTGTGCTGTATGATCTGTTTCAACCTCCAGTCTGTGACCTTCACGTAATTTCCCTGGTTGATATGTGCAATATTAGTCTGTTCTTGTATCCAACAAACCTTGAGGTGTTCAGTAATGGTGCTGGACTGCTGATGGTCATCTGTGTGGCTCTGCTGAGTGAGTCACTAATAAACATCTCAGGGCCTGGCTTATAAACAACATTGAGGTTGTAATGTTGCAGTGTTAGCAATATACTCCGAAGTCACTTAAGTACATGCAATAGGGGATTTTTGAAGATCGCTGTAAGTATTTTATGATCAGTTTCTGCTGTAATTATGTCTCGAGCTGTAGAAACAGTGTATCAGCAAGTAGGTAAAAGATGTATGAGCTAACTTTCACTTGCTCTACAAAGTAACAACATTCAAAACAAAAAATCAGTCAGAGGGTCAGGATTCTTAAGGGCCTCCGAACGAGGTGCATGGTCCAGTGCCAGAAGAACCACTCCGGCATGTGCAGACTCACGCCAACAATCCCTGACCTGTAATTCACCAGCCCATTATTAGTTTTGAATTTTTAAATGCATTTAAATCCATCCAAAAACCACTTATTTATTTATTTAACAGTTTTTATATACCGCACTATTTATCATCAGTGCAGTTTACATCAAACATACTACCTAGACAGAATAAACTGACATAGGTTTACAGATAACAGGGAATATAAACTGGGTATGAACAGGGGAAAACTATATACAATTAAACAGATAACATTTTGGTCCGCTATTTACATAAAAGCAGCACTTTCCGCAGTGCTATCATCTCTGTTCTGGATTACGGTTGAGTGAGAGGTAATTGATGGTGGTCAGGCAGAGGGCAGTGCTACGATCAGTAAGGTATGTTGAAGTGCAGAGTGAATAGGTAGTGCTTAATAGCCTTTCTAAGTTGTGTGATGTCCCTGACTGATCTGATGCTGGGGGGGAGCTTGTTCCAGCATTTGGGAGCATAAGATACAAAGGCTCTGTTAGAAGTTAGTTGGGTCCATTTTGTGGAGTTACTGGGAGTAACTAGAGTGTTTTCGGTTACTAGTCTCCTGGATCTATTGTTTGGTGCAAGAGTGATGAGATCCGAAATCGATTCAGGGGATATTTTATTAATTGCCTTGAAAGTGATGAGGAGGGTTTTGTATAATATTCTGCAGCTTATCGGGAGCCAGTGTAGATCCATTAGGATCGGTGTTATATGATCTCTCCTTGAAGCTCCGGACAGGATGCGGGCCGCTGCGTTCATCGCCAGTTGAAGTGAGGTGTGACTATTGCTTGGAAAATTGTACGAAATCTTTGGTCTCCAGCATGGGTCTCAGATGGCGCAGTGTTTTGATCTTGTAGTAAATTGTTCTTACGATGTTTTTTATATGCTCCTTAAGATTAAGATGTTGATCGAGTATCACACCCAGGTACCTTATGGTGGTCTTGATTGGAAGTTCTGCATCTCGTACTTTGAGGGTCGGTGGAGGAGAAAAGCGCTTGTTTCTTGTGGCTATGAGGACTTTGGTTTTTTTGAAATTTATTCTCATGTTTTGATTGAGGAGCCAGACAGCTATTGCGTTGAAGCAGTTTATTAATGTTGAGTAGTCTGGATTTGAGACGTTGATCGGTGTGAAAATCAGCACGTCATCTGCATATAATAGACAAGATATACCAAAGTCTCTGGTGATTTGGCAGATTGGCTGCATGTATATATTAAAAAGCAGCGCAGATAAGGAAGATCCTTGGGATACCCCTTGCTTCTGTCGAAAAGGCTCAGATGTATTGTTGTCTATGCGGACCTGTTGCCATCGATCTTCTAAGTATGATTTGCACCAATCCCAAGCGAGACCTTGGATGCCTTTTTCATGGAGTCTCGCTAGGAGAATCTTATGGTCGACTGAGTCAAAAGCCGCCGATATGTCAAGGAAAATCATTGCGAAGGCCATCTGTATGTTGTCAATCCCGCATATGAGTTTGTTGAATAGAGAGGTCATGAGTGTTTCAACTCCATGAGCTTCTCGGAATCCGTGCTGGCATGGGTCCAAAGGGGCTGATGTGTCTATGTGATGCTGGATCTGCCTTTGTGTCTCCTTCTCAAGTATTTTGGCTAGAAAAGGGATACTAGAAATTGGGCGGTAAGACTCTTCCTTCTTTGGATCCATCTGGATGTTCTTTAGCAGTGGACGAATTGATGTCTGTTTAAGGGCAGCAGGGAAGACCCCGGTTAGGTAGGAGAGGTTTGCGATCTTAGCTATGCAAGGGCTAAGTTCAGCACGCAAGGTTTTGATCCAGTGTGCTGGGCATGGGTCATTTGGTGCTGTGGTGGTATTTATGGTGGCAATGATGTCTTCGATGGTTTTACTTGATGGAGGTGAAAGTTTAACGAGTGGTGTTTGATTCTGGGAGGATTGGGATAGAACTCGTAAAGGATTTGTATTTGTTTTAAGTAGTTTGAATTGGATAAAGTTGGCATATAGTTGTGGTTGTATGCATTCTTGCTGCGGTGGAGATGGCTCTTTAGTTAGTGCTTTCACTAAACTGAAGAGATCATGTGGTCTATTTAGCGCTCGACTGAGTAGCTCGACTTAGCTGTAAGAAGTAAACTCCCCTGAATCACCTAGGAACCAAAGCTGTAAGACAGTCGACTCGAGTTTCGCCCATATATTCTGAAGAGGGGCTGCTTCAGGACTTGTCTAACAGCAAGAAGAAATCCTTTTCACAGATAAAGAGGGACCACGCATCATGCTTCCTCGCTCCCATGAGCAAATATGATGTGTTTCAAGCTTGGTTGGATTTACATCATCTAATATGGACATTACAAATTAAATTAAATTTTTGCAGATCCACAACCAATTGACCAAGCTAATGCAGCTACTTCCTTGTTTAGACCGAAGTCACAGTGGATTCCCCCTGGTCCCATGGATTCCTGCATAGCCATCTTTAGGGATCTAGTCCTTTGAGACTTAGAGGTATGTTTCCTAAATAGTGGTAGTGGCTTTCGTGTGATATCAGAGCCACGGCCCCATTGAATTCAATGCGGCCGTGGCTCCAGTATCTCATGGAAGCCGCTACCGCTGTTTAGTAAACATACCCCTTAGAGTCCCTAGAATCTCAATCTAATAAAAGAGACATAACAATTTGAGACAGAGAGATTGGTGTTACAACAATTAGCCACCCCAAATTATAAAACCTGCTGATAAGGGAGGGTCTATTGTTATTAAGAACTGAGATCAATGTCTTTTAGGTAGAGGAGCTAACCGGGCAGCATGCAATATTGCAGCTGCCTGGTTAACTACTGCCACTTCTGGAATGTGTGGCGATCCCCGGATATTCAATGTGAGGGCTGCATATGACCCCGGCATTGAATATCCGGGGTTAAGGATTGGTGAGCATGGCTATACACCATAGCTGCGCATAGCCTGCCCAACTGAATATCGGGCCCCTAGTCTTTAGTCTTGGTCCTTGTATTGCCTTTACTAGGGCACGAAACGAGAGAGACATTTTAGTGCACTCAGATTTTGCTTTCAATAGGCCCCATATCACACAGAAAGGCCATCATGGAACCTGTGATCATTATATTATGTGCACAAATTCTCTAGATGTGGATGAATGGCAAGATCCGAAGGCAGCATGGTGCTACTTTCTGAAACATGTCACAAACTGTCAATCCACCTGGGTAATTTATATGATCATTTCTCCTTGTTCTAAGTTGCATATTAGGAAAACCTGACATACGATTAAAATCAGTTTGAGTGAGCATAAGTCACATTTGACTAATCGGATAACAAAGGCACCTATGGTGTAACATTGTTTGGACTTGAACCATTAGTGGCAGCAATTGAGATGGCTGGTAATTGATGCAATTGTTGATATTCGTAAGGGCAACATGGAAAAGTGTTGGTCCACCTCAAACAATGGTGGATTTTTTTCTAACACTTTGCAACCTATTGGACTAAATGAGACTCTTGGCTGGATGAGATGATTAGCTACCTGTCTGCTTGATTTCCCTGCTTCTTTCCTTCTTTAAATTACCACTAGCTGTGGTCCCCTTTATCTGTGAGTAGGATTTCTTCTTGCTGTTAGATGAGTCCTGAAGGAGCCCCTCTTAGAATATATGGGCGAGACTTTGGCTCCTCGGAGGTTCAGGGGAGTTTATTTCTTACAGTTATCTATTTATGGGCCTGTGCATGACAGGTTGGTGATTGTTGGCACATGCTGGAGTGGTTCTTCCGCCAGTGGGCCATGCACCCTGGATCTGAGGCCCTTAAAAATTCTGACCCTTTGATTGAGTTTTCATTTTGAATGTTGTTACTTTGTAGAGCAAACGAAAAAATGTAAAAATATTTTACCTACTCACTGATACATTGTTCCTACAGCTCCTGTACTATTGTTGTGTTTATATGTGGGCTGTGTGGAGTTTGTTTCTAATTGTGGTGTAATTATGTCTCGACCATAGAGGTATTGAAGAAAGTGCTGTGAGGCAAACACAATGCAGAGACGCTCCTTTTTTATTTGTGCCTAATTTTACTTAGCTGGAATAAATGCCCTAGATGCAAAAGCCACTGATTGACCCTTTTGCATTAAACAGCAACTAAGCCTATTTTTGCTAGAGTCGCTCTATTATATCATAGTATCACAACACAGGGATATCTGTGATGAAGCACTTTATTTCCTGTACTGCCTAGTCATGTTTTGGAAACCAGTGCCAAACTGCATCCTTATCCAGACGTCTTCTCAAGGGTTCGCATATCTCAGACAGAGGGGACATTCATTTTGCTAAGTATGTTATAAATCCAATAAACTGCTGTACCGATTTTACATCTGCAGCTGGTGGCATATCCCTAAGGCTTTAATCTTATCCGGATCTGCTTTCATGCCCTGTGAAAATAAGATATGTCTATGGAAGTGGACCCTCCTTCACCTTTGAGTTGTAAATTCTTCATACTGAGCCATAGCTTCACCTGCCTGCAGCGACCCATTAGGGCTAAGAGCTTGTTCTTGTGGTCACCACAGCCAATGATGACAATGCCATCTGCTATTGATTCAGTGCCCTTGAGCCCAGGCAAATGTTTATGCTGCTTCCGATGAAACATCTCTGGCGCTACAGTGAATCCAAATGGTAGTTTGAGCCATCTTTTCCTGCCCTAGGGGGTCCAGAATATGGTGTGCTTTTCTCATCTAATTTATACTGCAAGAACGTATCACTTGCAACAATAAGTGTAAACTAGTGAGTTTTGGGCAGTTTGTATTAGACATTTTAGAGTGTTGGCATGATATAACGCAATCTCTTCAGTGCAAGATTTAGAAACATTGGATGAGATACAAATTTGCAGCTTCTCAGTTTTTCTTTACTGTGACCATATTGCTGATCCAATCAGTTGCTCCAGTCACGAGTGCAATATGATCATCAGACTCATGATTTTTTAGTTGGGCTTTCACCTCTGGCTTTATAGCAACTGAACAGTCCAAAGCAACAAAAAGCACAAGGGCACTCGCCAACGTCCGAAGGCAACCGGTACATTTTGTGGAGCATATCGTATTGCTGAAACACTTGCACTGAGTTCAAAATGAACTACTTCCAGAACAGATTCCGCTGTACCATGAAAGACATTGTCATAGGCTCTAACCAGCTGTTTATTTTATTTATTTATTTATTTATTTCAATTTTTTATATACCGCGCTATTTACAATCAGCGTGGTTTACAGAGAACCAAAGATCAGAACAACAGGCTGCTCGGTATTACATAAAACAGGAAAATAAACTTGGATAAGATAAACATGGATAATATGGGGTAAAACTATATACATAGAATATTGATCTGTTAATTCGACAACGGTCTGGTGCACTGATGTTCTGCCTGGTTCAGCTCTGTAGGAATGGTGAACTGGATCACATGTCGAGCCAGATAGCAATGGTTTCTGATTTGCTTTCACAATCTCAAATTCAGGCTTATGAATACAGTCAAACCTCGGTTTTCATTTGCCCCGGTTTTCATACGGTTCGGTTTTCAACGTCTTTTTTGACTGAGATTTTGTCCCGGTTCTCGTACATCGCCTCGGTTTTCGTAAAGTACAGTACTGTAAATACATACACCCTCGCGCTGCACACCGGTCTGTATACACTGCAGAACGCCCGCCCGGTCCCGGCAGCACTGCCCCCCGGACTCACCGATCGCCAGCGCGATGAGAAGCGAAAGCCAGCTGAGCACGTAAATGAAACACATCCTCGAGCCTGGTCAGAGTTAGAGAGGCAAGGATTGCGCGGAGAGGAAGGCCCCGATCTCGTCCACCGCCTGCCTGTTCTCTGGAGCGCCCCCTCAGGCTCTGAGGTAGCAGGGAAGAAAAGCTGTCAACGTAAGCAGGAGATGTTGCATGAATGTGGGAGGCAGTTCTTTCTCTTGCAGGGTACGTCTGAAGCTATATCATTAAGATTTTCTACCATTCTGAAGCATTGAGCAGATAATGTAAAGGTATTTTAATGGGCTGAATCCAATGTGATTCCGAAGAGAGCTGGGCACAGCAGCTTGTCAGGGGTGGCTAAGGCCTGATGCTAACATACTGTACAGTACAGTACTGTACTTAGCTTGCTTTCAGTGATGTTAAATGTTCATTTATCCATTTCATTAGTCATTTATATTTATTTCTCATTGTTTTCTGTATGTAAAAATATAGTTATTCTCTATAAAATGTATTTTTTGTGAATATTTTTGGGTGTCTGGAACGGATTAATTGGATTTACATTATTTCTTATGGTAAATATTGCTTCAGTTTTCATACGTTTCGGTTTTAGTCAGACTTTTTCGAACGGATTAATCATGAAAACCGAAGTTTGACTGTATGTCCATGTATCCAGCATTATGTATGGAAAAAGTCCCAAGGATGGCATGAGCTCCCCTGAATATAGTTTGTTTGGTGCCACTCAGCTGCAGCAGTGCCCTCAGTGCCAACTGAGTAAGTCTGCATCATCTGACTCTGATATCTGTATTCTGCTTCCTGCTTGATAGCCACCATGTAACTTATATGGTTTCCTATATGTTGGGCAGTGTTCTTTCACTTGTTTATGTACATTGTCACAGTGCTTACATGCAGCAAATTTGATTGCAGGTGAGTTACTCTGCTATTCCTTGTTGAAGTGGCTATGTACACCTCGCTGATGCTTGTGCCGTCCCTGTTCTATAGTTCTCAGTTGCAAGTCTGTGAGTTCTGCAATATGACATAAGTTCATCTTTCAGTGGGCCATACTCATATGTCACTACTTTCTCACTCTAACGCACGACAAAATTATCAATGGATCTACCTTCCTCTTCTTTGCAGCTGCCAAACATTTATCTTTTATATATCACATTGTTTGTGGGTTTGAAATTGGCTCCTAATGCATCCAGAATAACTTTGTATCCTTCCTCTGCTCCTTTGTGAGACTGAAATAGTGCTTATAAATATTACGATATTCAGCACCAATCACCCTTCTCAGAGTAGCTGCTTGCACTTCTGCTGGCATCTAATGCAAGCATGTTGCCAGACAGTAGTCCACAAACTTGGCTCTGAAATTATCCCAGTTGCCACTTAAGCCACCACTAACCTTCATGCACTCTGGGGTAGAATGCTGTTAGCAGCTGTCATGATAATGGTTTTATGTTTCTGTGTCAAGGTAGAGTACATGCAATCATAGGCTAATCAATATCACTGTAAGTTGGGCTGTGTACTCAACAGTTCTGCAGCCCACTACATTCTGGAAACTCTTCTTGTCATAGGCAGGAAAACAGTACAGGCTCAGAAATTTCTGATACCATATTTCAGAGTAATAAATAAAGACACGCTTACACAGCTATAGCACAAGAACCATGATGTATTACATCAGAAGGTTAAAGTTGACAACATCAAGGAAGTAGGAAAACGGAAAGATATAACAAAGGGGTATGTTTACTAAACTCCGCTGCTGTGCGGGTCCCCGTTAGTGTGCTGGTGCCATATAAGGAGTGGGCGGGCCAGGCAGAAAAAAGGAAAAAACCAGACCGTACGTGTGTGCATCGCGCTAATGTGCGGGGCCCACATTAGCGCGTGGGAAGGCTAAGTGGGGTGCTGCTGCTGCAAAACCAAACAGAGCCGTAGTACAACGGTGAAGACACCGACCAATGGTGCAGGGGCCAGGGGTTCAAACCCCCATTGCGCTCAACAAAAAAGACCAGCTGAGGCACCAACATTTATGGGCAAAAGTGGTTAGGAGGCATATTAATTTTGGGCGGCAGAAGGCGGCGCACTGTTATTTTTATTACGGCATGAGGCAGCGCACTGTTTAGTGTGGGCGGCAGATGGCGGCGCATTGGTAAGTTTGGGCGGCAGAAGGCGGTGCGCTGATAAATGTGGGCAACAGAAGGCAGCGCGCTGATGTGTGAGGGGGCAGTCCAATAGTGGGAGGGAGAAGTGGCGCGCTGATGTGCAAATAACAGGAACGGAGCCATAGCACAATGGTTAAGACACTGACCACTCATGCAGGGATCATGGGTTCAATTCCCCACAGTGCCCATTGAAGACAGCAGGCTGAGGCATTATTTTAGGGGCATTTCCATGTTGTGCGGCATAAGGCGGCGCGCTGTTAATTTAGTGTGCCACAAGATGGCGCGCTGATGGCTACAAGGCTGCGCGCGGATGCACAAACACAGGAACAGAGCCACAGCACAATGGTTAGGACACTGACCAACGGTGCAGGGGTCAGGGGTTCAACCTCTCACAGTGCCCAGTGAACAAGGCTGGCTGGGGCAGTATGTATCATGGTGAGGAGTGCTGTAGGAGGCCTTCCATTTATATTTTATTTCCCACCACTAGTAAACCCGCTCTCACAGTGTGTTAACATACGGATGCCCGTAAGGCACATGTTACAGTGCACTGTCCGCCAAGGCACCCTAGAATGTCCCCTATAAGGCACCATGTATGTTGCGACACAGGATAATGTATAGTGCACCCTATATGGATGGGAACCATAAGGTGGCCTATAGGGCGCCCTATAAAGCACCCTCAGAGGCACCTAATGGGTATAGTAAGCTGTGTGTGGTTTTGCCGGAATAGACATATGTACAGTAAATAAAAATAAAGCTGTGGACAGCCCTATCAAAGGGCCCCACTGTGGGTTTGAACCCATGACCTCTGGCTGTACAGGGAATGACGTAACCATTGGGCTACAGCTCTATAGCTGACAGCAAGCCCCTGGCTGGCTGCAGAGAGCCTGCACGTCACCCCACAGACAGTCTGCTGTTGTAGACAGGATAGGGTTAGGCCACCCGTACCCATGATGCACTGCACATGCAAATCAGCTGTCCACAGATGCACACAAGATGGGGAATGCACCCCAACAGCTACCCGGCCTGGTAGGGGGAATTGTCCATGTGCACCCACACAGCACCTCGGCCTGGTAGGGGGTCCTGAGCGGGTGGACTACCAGCAAAGAGTAGCTACACACCGTCACATTGTGTGGGTACTGTGCTCACCCTGAGGGTGTGATGTGGCGGCCAGGACCAGGTCCACAACACCAGCCATGACAGAGCTCCAAAACAGTACTAACCTGTGAGATAGGAAGGTGCTGCAGAAACATGTTGGATATCTCTGTCTGTCTCAGTTAGTGGAAACCCCCATGGACCCGTAGGTGGTCAAAGTACCCCCCCCCCCTCTGAGGGTGGCAAACAGGGCCCCCCCACCAACAGATCCCCCATCCTACCCCCCACCCCCCCTGCACCAATGGCAGTAAAGTGGACCATCAAACCCCAGTCCTGCTGGGGAACAGACACCCTACAGGGCAGTCCAAGCAGCTCCACACACATCCATAACACAATATCAGACAGACTTTAGGCCTGGATATCCAAAGATGCACCCCAGCACTATCTGATATTCACACCTGCAGCAAGCCATCAGCCGCTGCACCCTGCAAGGCACTCCATCAAGACACATACCAGCTGTGAACAGTCTGCTGGTTAGCCCTGATGGAAATGCATGCACCCAAAACTGGGGTGGCAGCACACACAAGCAGAGTTCTGTGAGGAGGCCCCAACAGGAAACCCATATATATCACAAGAGAGAAACACAATACAGCACTATGGGGGTGCCTAGCCATGCTGTCATCACTGCACACTCAGGGTGAGAGTGCTCCCCCAGCAGCACATACAGAGGTCACCCTGTCTGTGTAGGTGGTGGCCTGGCACTACAATGTCACAGCCAGTGCCCTATGCCCTGTGCAGATGCATCCTGGCCAGCCCACCATGTCTGACCTATACCCATGGTACCTTGCTGCTCATTATGCACATTGGCAGGCCAATACTGGCAGTAGTGCTGGCAGTGTGGATTGGGGAAGGTGTTTGCAGCCAACACACACTGTATAGACAGACACACACTCCCACACCTATGCCAGCATTGTGCTACTATTGAGGGGGTGATTAGCCTTGGCCACCACACCGGTCCTGGGCACGGCACAGGCATGGATATGGTACGCAGTACTGCTGGGGGTCACTCCCCAGGGTGGTGAACACCGTCAGAGGCCAGGCCTGGAGCACGCACCGCAGACACCAAACAGATTGTTCGGATGGGGTCAACTAGCAGTATGTGCGTAACGTAGGGATATCTATCAGCCTGTACTCTTAGCAAACGTTTCAGAGCTGTGTACCTCAGGTGTAGGGTGACATTGCTAAGGTATGCAGGTGCTGGTATTGGGAGATGCACGCAGGGTCCAATGTTCTGCCTCTACAGGAGACATTGGCCAATGGGGCCTGTGGGTGTGGGTGTGTCTGCCCCTGTTGGCTGCTGCTTTACGGCAGCGCTTCCCCACTCCAGCCCAGTTTTGCATCACACTGTTCGGGTCTTCCTGCTGTCCCTCATGAATATGCATGAGCTACATCTACATGCCGTGGGGGTGGTGCATAGATATACAGCACAGGCATTTGTATGAGTGGCAGCATGGAACCTGACTGGTGTGTGGCCCACCAGGACTGCATTTGGGGGATTCTGCTGTAGGTTCTGCCCCTGTTCATGGTGTCTGTGCTCAGTGGGGTAAAAGATAGACGTATTACCATTGCATATGTCCTCGTCACGAAAGGTGTGTCCTTACTGTCACTGTTTATTTGTGGGGAAAATATGTGGGCAGGATTGCCGGTAGCCCCAGCTGGTCTTTGAACCTGTGACCTTCTGTTCTTGCATGCACTGTCTGTGTGCACTGCACCACCGTGTAGCCACAGCTTGGCTGAATTCCCTGGATAGTCCATGACTGTGGATCCGGCAGGGCCTGTCTGCTGCTGTGGACTGTGCCAGCCTGCACATGGCTAGGCCTCTGTCTTCTGTCGCTAGCAGCCACTGCCCCCTGCACTACATGTACTCGTCCGCCAACATGCTGGCATGAGCTTCTCCCATAAAAAGCAGGTGACCTGATTGGAATGTGTCAGTACGGGACTGCATTTGGGGTACTTGGCTGTGGGTAATGCCCATTGTTGTGGTGTGTGTGCGTTGTTTGTTGGGTAAAATATGGGTGTTTTCCCCATGCTTATGTCCTCTGCAATACAGGGGTGTCTGCGCTATCTGTGTTTAGTGGTGGGTAAAATATAGGGACTGGGTTGGCAAGTGCCCCAGCTGGGCTTTGAACCTCTGACCCTCTGGTCCTAGAGGTACTGACTCTGTCCGCTGCACCACACTATGGCCACATAGATAGTGCAGCCCCTGGAGGTAGTAAGCCTGGCAGGATGGAGTCACAAACCCTGCTCTACGCAAATTTACTGTGGGCATATGCACCCTGTCTGGTGACAAACGTGCACATAAACCCCGGAAATGACCACGGGAAATGGGGGAAATAATATCACCACGCTGGGCAACAGTGATATTAATGGGCAACCATAGCAAACACTCCCAGGAAAGCTCCACAAAAGGAAATGTTTTTTTGGAAGAGTCTCCGCTCCGTAAACCCTTCCAAAATTCATTTCTTTTTTCTGGAGCTTTTCTGGGTGTGTTTTCTGTATTTGCCCATCACTATAACTGTTCCCCAGCTGAATTACTATTTTTAATAGTTCTGTTGTGGTCATTTTCTATTTTTATTTGCACTTTTGTGCTGTGCACATGTATCACACTGCTCACGTTTTGCTGGTTTCCCCGGTTTTCCTGTACATTGCTGACGGAAATGGTTTCTCTTCCCTTTACATGCTTTCTACCGCGAGTGTTTCCCTCGCGGTAGTTTTTACATGCAAATTCGGGCCCGATACTGTGCGGGGAGCCTCTCCCCTCCCACTCTCCACCCATTGACCCCGTCCCTCTGCCCCTCCAGAGCCTTCCTCCGCCCTCCTTTAGCCGTTCCACGCCTCTATCGGACATTTGCGGGCCCGCACTTGTACGGGGCCCGTTAGTGTGCCGCGCACCTTTGCGGGGGTGACACGCACGTGTGCGGGGCGTTTAAACGCGTTTATTAGCGTTTCAGTGCCACGTTTCCGTGCGCTCTTTTGCGGCGCGCACATTTCCGGTTTTTAGTAAACATCCCCCAAAGAGTCACTAGATGGCATCAGTATAAGTTAAGTCTACACACCCACAGACATATACAGCCAAGCATTCTCACTCACACATACAAGCACACATGAAATGACAAATAAACATATGCACATTCATACATCCTTGCATAGACATGCCAGCCCATAAGGACACATACACACACACACACAGAATAAAAATATGGATAAACATACAAAACAGAGAGATAAACAAACACATATACATACACAGATACCACATACACAAGACAAACACACATAGGCCATACAGATAGAAACGGATGAGGGAGTGCATACATGCATACACACACAGATTGGAAAGAATTCTATGAGCCATGCTTTGCATGTTTTCCCTACTTATTTACTTTAGAATAAATTTTATGTATAATTATTAATTGTTGTATGTCACACTGGGAAATTCTGCTTGATAATGTGATTCAAAACTATATGTAAGCTGGCTTTTCACAGAGGTCCTGCACAAAAGACATTTATTTATTTATTTAAATTTCTTATATACCGCCTTTCATGATATCAAGGCGGTTTACATTGAACAGGGAATTTATAACTTGGAGATAACTATTTTACAGGGAACATTCATAAGGTGGCTGTTGCTTTAACTGTGGGGAAAAACTATAACAAATGGCAGAATAGAGCACCTGAAACAAAATAAAGAGTCCTGGTGGGTAGGGGAGCTGATCTCATGGCCTAAACTAGGTCAAAAGCACCTTTTTTAGGTGGTGGTGGTGGTGGTGTTAAGTGCCATTGAGTCAGTGCCAACTCATGGCGACCCTCTGGATAGTTACCTAAACTCTGTTTGGTCTTCAGTCAGGCATCTAATTGTTGATAGAGTGGCATCCATTGCTGCTGTTATTGTATCGGTCCATCTCATTGCTAACCTTCCTCTTTTGCTTTGATCTTCAACCTTGCCAAGCATGATGTCTCTCTAATGATCTGTCTCTTTGCATGATGTGTCCAAAGAATAAAAGTCGAAGTCTTGTCAACTGAGCTTCTAAACTGACCAGAATAAATTCCATTGACCTTCACACATGCCTCCAGTAAGGTATATAGCCCCTGCACCCAATGCATAAAAGTTAGTCCCGCTCCCATTTTGTGCATTATCCTATATATGAATTGTCGATGAGTGTGATGAAAAAACTTTTCCTCATCGACTACCAATAGCGTAGATGGAATCTTTTTTAATATAGCTATCCACATCAATTGGAAGATTTGCTTTATATTCTCAGCTTTGTTGACCAGGAACAAACCCTGTCTGTTATAATCCTATGACCCAAAGGAGAGACGGGGCAAGTCTGTTCACCAGCACCTTTGCAAAAATTTTTATATCAACATTCAAAAGCAATATTGCTCTAGGATATAGGTCCTGGTTTAAGGATAAGGGATATTCTTGCTTCATTCATGATCTTAGGCAACCGCAACCCTTTTAAAATGCCATTAAACAACATCATCGTCACTGAAACAACCAGTCCTGCCATCTCCTTATAGAACTTCCCTGTGAGTATCGCTAAGCCAGGGGCTTCTGGCAGCTGGAAATAGGAGCCTCCATCACATTGCAAATTTCCTGCAGAATCAAATGCAAATCCATGCCCTTTAAATAAGCTTCAATATCATTTACATGAATAGTAGCATCCTCTGCATATAATTTTTGGAAAAAAGAGAAACTCTCCCTGAATCTTCTCAGACCTATGCTCTGTACTCCCCCTCTCTTTAAATCCTCCTAATAGTCATCCACATTTGTTTTCTTTTCAGTTTACATGCCAAGAGATGGCTCAGCTGGTTGTCAGATTCATAATATATTTCTGCACCATTCACAGCCTATAATCAACTGCTTCCAGTTGCAGGTCTTGCAGTTCAGACCGCACTTTCTACAGCTGTCTCAGCACTTTCAGGGATCCCTTCTAATCTCTTTAGCTCCTCACAGAACCAGGTTTCCTGCTCCTTTCAAAGCCTCCTTTTCCTGGAGTTCGACAGAATTAACCTCCCTCATACTGCTACCTTCAACTCTTCTTAAAAGGTAGTTAGAACAACCGTACATTCATTGAAGGATAAATATTCATCAATGCAATGCCTAGCATCCTATATCACCCTCTTGTTCCACAGGAGGCTTTCATTAAGCTTCCAAAAAGCCTCCCCCCCCCCTTTATCACCTGTGCCTGCTGAAATTCTACCCATACTGGCTCACGGTCTGACCATGTTATTGTTTCAGTTTCTACATCTATTGCCCCATGAAGCTATTGGTGGTCAATGAGAACCAGGTCTATTCTAGTATAGTTATCAAAGGGGTGGGAGTAAAATGTATATTCTCTGTGATCAAGCAGGAAGTCAGTCTTCACATAAGGGTCAGCGCCGATGGAGCCCGCGTGGAAGCATCTCCCCAGCTTTCAAAGAAATCCTTTGGGAGATGCACCACATATGCGTGGTCCCCTTCCCACCCAAGGGTGCCATCTTGCCTCGGTCTCCTTTCTTCTGCGGAGCTCTCCAGACGTCTGTCCAGTTTCCCCACAGAAAAAGTGTGTGTTTTTTCTATGTCTTTCTGTCCATTTTGTATACCGGTTCCCTTCCTGCCCCCGAGCCAGCTCGCCTCGGCATTGCTCTGGGTTCATTCCTTAATTTTTGCTTTTTTATTCAAGGCATCCCTCGACCGGCATTCATACATTTTTTGACTGAAGGCCTCGGACCCCTGCTAGGTGGCAGGCACCCCTTTGTCCCGATGGCCTTCAGCGGCTTCAAGAAATGTGACCGGTGCACCAAGATGATGTACCTCACTGATCCACAAGACTGCTGTCTCTGGTGCCTCAGCTTGGAACACAATGACTTGGACTGCAAACTTTGCAGGACCATGACCTCAAAGGCCCTTAAGAGCCATCATCAGCAGCATGAAAACTTTTTCCAAAAGTCTGACTCCATGCCGGAGTCTCTGGCGACACCCCGCTCCGGGGCTTCCTCAGGTACCTCGGTGCCCCGCGAAGCCCGGGCCTTCTCGGAGTCCTGTGGCTGCGGTACCTCCGAGAGGAAATCCCTGGAAGTGGAACGCAAGAAATCAAAGACCTCCTCGGAGACCAGGACCGGGAAGACAGGAAAATCCCACTTGCCCTGCAGTCCCAAGTGTGAGTTGGAGCAGGAGCTGCCCTGAAATGAGTCGTCAGTACCCACTGACAGGCCTCGGACACCCAAGGTCTTCATCGTCAAGGACTCCCCCTTGACGGAAACGACACCAGACCCGAAACCCTTGGAGTGCGTGTTAAAGGCTGTGAAGCCAACTGGCATAGAGACCAGGTGGCAGCCTTAGAGCACAGTATCTCTGTCCTCGTGGCCTAGCAGCAGGCATTCATATTTGGTTCATCTGGTTCATCCACCCACACCATGGGACCCTCGACTTGGAGGGCTTCCCTAGACATTGAATCGATCTCGAGTGCCACAGGCCTTGAGAGAGCCATTGACATTGGGTAAGGTTCTGGTCCCATTCCTCGGGTCACTGGTCCTCTCTAGCAAACATATGCAGCTTGGACCGCAGGTCTTCCAGGGGCCTCGGACTCCTCAACTTAGACTTTGACCGCGGTGACTGCAAAGCCTCGGATTTGACCTCGGAACAACTCTGATTGGGGGACCGAGGACAATGAGTCCCTGGACACTTGGCACCACCAAGACGTTCCTTCGAACCCATCCCCACCAGCATCCCAATGCCGTTCCCCATCAGAGGATGTTGCCTTCCTCGACTTTGTGAGGAACATGGCCAGTAAGCTCTACATCAAGACTGAGATGGAGGAGATGCCGCGCATGGAGGAACTGGGGATCCTTCAGTATGAGGCCACTCTGAAGGAGAGCCCTCATGGTGCCCGTTCTGCTGATCCTACAGCACCTCCTTTTTCACATGCAGGTGACACCAGCATCAGTGCCCATTGTCAGCAGGTGACTCGACTCCATGTACCGAGTCCATCGAGGTCCTGGGTTCCAGAAAGCCCAACTTCCCCACTATGCAATAGTCATTGAGTCTGCCATGCGCAGACTCAACAGCCAAAAGACCCATTTCTTGGTGCCCCCCAGTAGGGAGGCCTGGACCCTCAATGCCCTCAGATGGAAGGCTTTTCAGGGCTTGATGCTGACATGCAGGATTCAGTCTTACCAGCTCTACATCAGCATGTACCTCAAAGAGCTGTTAAAGAAGCTTGGTGGGTTCTCTGCAGGCCTCGATAGGGAACCCCTCCAGAGATTCAAGTCACTGGCCTTGGCGATCAAAGAGTGCTCAAAGTTCCTGTCTTGAGCAGCTTATGATGGCTTTGAGTCGTCAGCCAGGGTAGCCGCAGCCGGTATCTTGCCTGATGCCAGGCGTGGCTGCAATCATCTGACCTCGAACAATGGGTTCAGGACAAACTTATCGATGTCCCCTGCATCAGAGAGAACCTCTTCGGGAAACCCATGGCAGACAAAGCAACAGAGATCGAGACTGAGTTCCTCACGAGGAACAGACTATACCGGATGAGATATATCCGAGAATACTGAAGGAACTTGGGGATGTTCTAGCGGTTCCACTGACTGACCTTTTCAGTGCCTCTTTGGAGTCGGGAGTGGTGCTAGAGGACTGGAGAGAGGCATATGTGGTCCCTTTACACAAAAGCAGAAGTAAGGATGTGGTTTAAAACTACAGGCCGCTAAGTCTAACCTCTGTGGTGAGTAAATTATTGGAAACGTTGCTCAAAGAGAAAATAGTGAGGTTGCTGGAGTCCAATGGATTATGGGATCAGAGGCAGCATGAATTCACCAGAGATAGGTCTTGTTGGACAAATCTGATTGATTTCTTTGACTGGGAGACCAGGAAGTTGGACCGAGGGAGAGCCCTAGATGTGGTGTACTTGGATTTCAGTAAAGCCTATGTCACCGTTCCACACAGGCAACTTATCAACAAACTGAGCACTCTAGGGATGGACCCTAAAGTTATTGATTGGGTTAGAAATTGGTTGAGGGGGAGGCAACAAAGGGTACAGGTAAATGGAGCAATGGAGCTCACTCTGAGGAGAGGGAGGTTACATTGGTGTGCCGCAGGGATCTGTCCTTGGTCTGATTCTTTTTAACATCTTTGTTAGTGATATTGTGTAAGGGCTGTCGGATAAGGTTTGCTTATTTGCGGATGAAACAAAAATCTGCAATAGAGGAGACATCCAGGAAGGAGTAGATAATATGAGGAGCTATCTAGCTAAGCTTGGTCTAGAATTTGGTATCTGAGATTTAATGCTAAAAAATGCAGTGTCATGCATTTCAGCTACAAAAATCCAGAGGAACGGTACAGTATAGGGGGGTGGGGAAGAACTTCTGTCCACAAAAGAAGAGCGGGGCCTGGACGTAATTGTCTGATGATCTTAAAGTAGCTAAACAGGTAGAAAAGGCAACAGTGAAAGCTAGAAGGATACTTGGCTGCATAGGGAGAAGAATGGCCAGCAGAAAAAAATGAGGTGATAGTGCCTCTGTGTAGATCTTTGATGCGACCTCATTTGGAGTATTGTGTAGAGACCACACCTTCAAAAGGATAAAAACAGGTTGTAGTTGGTGCAGAGGGTGGATACTATAATGGTTAGTGTTCTTCGTTATAAGGCATATGAGGACAGACTTAAGGATCTTAATATGTATACTTTAGAGGAAAGGCGGGATAGAGGAGGTATGACAGAGATGTTTAAATATCTCCATGGCATAAATGCACAGGAGGAGAGCAGTTTTTGATTGAAAGCAAGCTATGCTACAAGGGGACATAGGATGAGGGTGAAAGGGGATAGACTCAGGAGTAATATGCAGAAATATTTCTTTACGGAAAGAGTGGTAGATGGATGGAATAGTCTCCCAGTAGAGGTGGTAGAGATGAGGACAGTATCTGAATTCAAAAAAGTATGGGACAAACATTGGATCTCTAAGGGAAAAGAGGGAACTACTGTTGCAGTCAATATGGAAGGGCAGACTAGATAGGCCATGTGGTCTTTTTCTGCCGTCATGTTTCTATATTTCTAAAAAAGACCTCGGTGCAGCCCCACAAGAAGGCTCTGGGAAAGAAACCATTCTTCCTGAGGAAAAAGGGCGGCTTTGGCAGCACCTCACAGTTCTAAGCCTTCTCGGCCAACAGCACAGCCAACAGTACAAGGGACAGGGGCATGGCCACTATAAGCAAAAGACCCCCCAGTACCAGGCACTCAGCCTAGGGAGAGCTTTTGACTCCCTGGACGTGATCCCCCTCTCCCCCAGGACGTCCCCTACAGCCCACAGGGGGTTAGCTGGCCCTGTTTGCCCACAAGTGGTCCATCATCACCACTGATACCTGGGTCCTACAAGTGGTTAAGGAGGGCTACCTCCTCCACCTACAGCAGATGCCACCCTCATACTTTCCAGGAGAGCACGTAAGTCCTCTCCTCCATCAGACCCTGCTCCTTACCAAGTTCGCAGGTTTCTTCAAGGACAAGGTGGTGGAGCCAGTGCCAAAACATCTCTGGGGCACTAACTTCTACTCCAGGTACTTCCTCATCCCCAAGAGAACAAGGGGCCTCAGGCCCATCCTATATCTGTGGGATCTGAAAAGTTCCTTATAAAGGAAAAGTTCAAAATGCTCTCCCTTTGAACATTGATGCCATTCCTCCAGCAGGAGATTGGCTAGGCTCCTTCGACCTAAAGGATGCCTACACCCACATCCTGATCTATCCCAGCCACAGAAAATCCTCTGGCTCGTGGTGGAAGAGAGCACTACCAATACAGGATGCTGCCCTTCAGGCTGGCCTCATCGCCAAGGGTCTTCACCAAGTGCCTCGTGGTGGTCCCAGCCCTCCTCTGTCTCCAAGGGGCCTTCATCTTTCCCTACTTGGACGACTGGCTCATAAGAGAAGGCACAGCTGCAGAGGTGCAATGCGCCAGAGGGTGCACCATCAATGCCCTGCAGCATCTGGGGTTTGTCATCAACTATCCCAAGTCCCACCTCTCTCCAGCTCAATGCTTGGAGTTTATAGGGGCTCAGCTAGTCACCAAGGCCTTCCTAACCTCAGGAGAGGCCCTAGCCACAGAGGTACAGCAATGCTGGTCGCTACCCGCCCAGCTTCCCCTCTGCCTGCAGGGTCACATGGCCTCCACGGTTCACATGACCCCATTCGCCTGACTGCACATGAGAGTGGCCTAGTGGTGCCTCTGCTCTCAATGGACGCAAGCTACAAGCAGGCTCTGGGAAAGCGTGAGAGTGACCCGCCAGCTGGCAGACTCCCTCGGATAGTGGCAGATCCCTCGTCACCTTTAGGCTGGGATGCCCTTCCAGGCACTCACCCCCCAGAGGGTCCTCATCACAGATGCCTCTTTACTGGGCTGGGGAGTGCATTGCGAGGGCCTCCAGATGTAAGGCAGCTGGGTCCAGATGGAATCCCAGATGCAAATCAGTCTGCTGGAGCTCTGGGCAATATTTCTGGCTATCCGAGCCTTCTGCCACTTGCTGCAGCACCAGTCGGTACTGGTCCAGACCAACAACCAAGTTGCAATGTTCTATATGAACAAACAAGGGGTCACGGGGTCGTACTCCCTCTGCCAGGAGGCAGTAGTCCTCTGCTTCTATGTGACACGCAGAGGGATGCTTCTAAGAGCAGTCTACCTCCCGGGCCAAGACAATGTCCTGGCGGATAAACTGAGCAAAGTCCTCCAGCCACACAAGTGGCACCTGGATCCCGAAGTGGCCTCCCGGCTATTTTGACTCTGGGGTTTTCCCCTAGTGGACCTGTTCACCAGCCCAGACAACATGCAATTGTTCCGCTTCTGCTCCTACCAGCTGCACCCATCCTCATTTCATGGATGGAAGACCTTCTTTGTGCCTTCCCACCAACACCACTGGTTGCCAAGACCCTCTTTAAGGTCTAGTGCGAAAGAACATCACTAATACTGATAGCTCCCCGATGGCTCAGGCAACTCTAGTTCCCGCTGCTCCTCTCCCTGTTGGCAGTGTTGCCGATTCCCCTGGGCCCAGGAGCAGGGCTCTCTCCTACACCCCAATCTGGAGCATCTGTCACTCACAGCTTGGCTGCTGAAAGGATAGCGTTAGCTCTCTTCAACCTTCCACAGACATGGAAGAGGTTCTTCTGGCCTCTCATAAAGCCTTCACAAGAAGGGCGTACACCTTCAAGTGGCGCCGATTCTTGGTGTGGTGCATCAAAAGACGGGCGAACCCGTTCTGCTCGGTACAAGTGGTACTCCAGTACTTGCTCCATCTGTTGTAGGTGGGACTAAAGTCCAACTCGGTCAAAGTGCACATGAGCGCTATTGCAGCGCACCACCATTCCATTGAGGGCAAGTCCCTCTTGGCTCGGTCCCTTGTCTCTCAGTTCTTGCAGGGCCTCATGCTATCCAAATCCCCAGTCTGTCCTCCAGCGGCAGAGTGGGATCTCAATGTGGTATTCTCGCAGCTCACTAAGCCGCTGTTCGAGCCTCTGGCTACCTGTCACTTGAGCTACCTCTCCTGAAAGGTCGTCTTCCTTGCGGCACTCAAATCAGCTTGCAGAGTCAGTGAGCTCCCAGCTCTGATAGCAGAGCTCCCTTACATGAGGTTCAAGAAGAACAAGGCGGTGCTCCGCACATATCCCAAGTTTCTGCCGAAGATGGTGTCCTCCTTCCACCTCAATCAGGTAGTGGTGCTCCCCACCGTCTTTCTGAGGCCTCATGCCAGCAGGGCAGAGACCATTCTCCATTCTCTGGATTGTAAGAGGGCCCTGTCCTAACTGCAATGCACTCAGGACCACTGCAAAGCACCTTAAATTTTCGCATCCTATGACCCCAGTTGTTCGGGGCTCCCAGTGGCTAAGCGAACTTTGTCCGCTTGGGTGGCGGACTACATTACCCTCGTCTATGAGAAGGTGGGGATCTCAAAAAAGCATGAGACCAGAAGGTCACGGTGCACTGCGTCAGGGCCATGGCTACTTCCGTGATGGAAATCTGCCAGGCCACCACCTGGTCTTCAGTCCATACCTTCGCAGCTCTCTACTGCCTGGAGAGGGAGTCCTGACGGGACAGCACCTTTGGCCAGGCTGTACTCCATAATGTATTCGGGGTGTAGGCAACTCCTGCCTTCTGACCCTTCTGTGTTTAGGCTACTGGGCTGCTAGTTCCCCGCAGGACACTTGGGTCTTGTGAGAGTCTCTCAGTAGGGACTCAACTGCTGCTGTTCATGGCTCAGCCTTTGCAGGTCTCCGTGGCATTTTTACAGGTTCTTGGTCAGTGTTCCCTCTAATTTTCTGTAGGCTGTGTGCGCATAAAATTTCAGCTGTGTGCAGCTTTTGAAGGGAGGTTAAATTTTTGTGCGCCACATAACGACACTCGGGGTTATATACTTTAAAATTTGACTACACATCAGAATACAGTATGTACACCACATTGATTTTAATCAAATTAAATGAAAATAGACGATTACTAAATGAAGTGGGAAATTTCTAGTAATTACAATCATAATTTTTAAATTCTAAGACGTCTGTGGTGTTTTCTATCAGAATCAGAGTTGTAATTTTTGTGCGCTCTGTTGTAAAGTATGTGCGCTCGCTCGGCGAGGTGTGTGCGCGCGCACACGCGCACAGCTTAGAGGGAACAGTGTTCTTGGTAGCCTGTAGCTGGGGAGTCCCATATGTGAGGACTGACTTCCTGCTTGTTCCTGGAGAAAGCGTATTTACTCATCTGCAACAGGTGTTCTCCAGGGAAAGCAGGAATCAGTCCTCACAACCCTTCCTCCTCCTTTTGGAGTTGCTTCTTTGCCGTATTTTAATTTTTGCCATCTTAGCTATGTCATTTGACTAAGGCAAGATGGCACCCTTGGGCAGGAAGGGGACTATGCATGTGTGGTGCTTCTCCCAAAGGCTTTCTTTGAAAGCTGGTGAGATGCTCCCACGGAGGTTTCGTTGGCGCCGACATCAATTATATGTGAGGACTGATTCCTGCTGTCCCCAGAGAACACCTGTTACAGGTGAGTAACAATGCTATCTCTCTTCTGAGGGTGCATCTTCCTGCAAATATCTGTCAATCCCCATTGCGCCATGAACATCTTCACTGTGATTGATATCCATTCCCCCTCCTCTTGCTCACTGCTATATTCAATGCAAGGTTAAAATCTCCTCCAGTTATTGATCCCCCTTTGGTTTTGGCTGAGAGTACCTGGTCTACCGCTCCCCCAGTATGGAGCTTGATTATCATTTGGACTATAAATATTCAGCAGTGTAATCTCACTCTTTATTAGTCCTTGAATTAATAACAACCTACCCTCTATATCCCTGTATATCCCTTGCTCTTGAAAGATAAAAATGTTTTGAAACAGTGTCGCCACCCCTGCTTTCTTTTTACTTTTCCTATTAGAACTATAATAGATGCGGCCAACAAGGTCTCATGCTTCCCCAGCAGGTGTCTTTTTTGAATAAACACTAATAAAAAAGAGATCTGATAAAAAAAAGAGCTAAAGTCAAGTTATATAAATGTTGGAATGTTTGTTATGCAGGGAAAACCCTCCGAAAAACAAACAGCTCCTTTTTATTCTGAAAATATGGTGCCCAAAAGCCAACTGGCTAAGCTATAAAAAATCACTTCATCTAAAGGTAAATGTATATACTTAGCTGGCAATCCTGGAACAGACGGTGAGCTGCAGAGCCCAACCCTGCACACAGGGATGAATGAACAGCAGCAAATGTCTCCTGAAGCTGCCTTGAGTAGATCACCATGTAACTATGTAAATGTTATAAAAGCACCAAATCAGCAGTAAAGATGTAACCCAACAGAGTCGATAGTCAGAGGTAAATCAGCAGATATAAATCAGCTCAGCTACATAGTACAATGTTTCGGGTCATCCACAGACCCTGTATCAAGCTTTCAGTTAGTGAACAAAATCTACCAATCTTCACAATCGCTTCAAAGAAGGTAAGTAGGTTTATAACAATAGCACAAGAAGAAACCTTTTTCAGTTCCGCATAAAGACTGCAAATGAACTTGTAAAGCCGCTTAGTGCAGCGGCTAATTATAAAGGAACCCATGCATGCAAAAATGTTTTAGGATGCTGTAGTGCTCTCTTTGAATAAGATGGTGTCTGACATCACAAGATTGCCAGTGATAGGCAGCCAATCAAAATGTACTCCTCCAGTCTATTTCCAAATTAAGGCCAAATATCCACCTCTATTTCAGTATCTGTAGGTAATGCTCACGGTCACCCCCGTGTGGATCTAGTGGGACATGGTCAATGACTCTCCATACAAAATCGGAAAAGCTATGTTGAAGTTGTAAACAATGGGAGACTAAAGGGGCTGATAGCATTTTGTAGCAATCCTACATCTATATTCAGTTAGCCATTTACAGATCGGTCTGTTAGTTCTACCACATACTTCAAGCCACACGGACAGATAAGTAAATGAACAACAAAGGATGAACTACACATGGTGTGCCATTTTGCAATGTATGTTTTGCCTGTTGTGGCGTCTTCCCAGTCAGGACCCGAATAAGTGGATTTGCAATGTGAATATCGAGAACTGTGACAGGGAAAATAGCCAAAATTTCAGACTGAAGCTGTGGAGTGGGGTCTCCAGGGAGTAATTTATAATATTTGCAACCTGATAGCTGTGCTAACAGTTGGTGGTATATTTGTGTGGACTGTATAACAACAACACCGCCTTTGTCTGCATTCCTAATAGTAAAATCAGTATTCGCATCCAAGTCATACAATGTCTTACGTTCTACTGAAGTGATGTTGGAATAATGTGAAAATGAATATTCAGCTTTTGCCAAATCAGTCAATACTAATTGTTGAAATATCCAAATAAATAGTTCAGTTACCTCCGGTGGGGCCCAAATAGAAGAATTCCATATGACTGAATCATCAGAACAAGAAGTAGATTGGTCAGCAAAAAATATATATAATCTGTAATTTCCATAAAAACCTATATAGAGCCTGTCGAATCTTAAAGGAGTCATAAGAAGCAATAGGTATAAATGATTAAACTTAAATTTAAAACTCTCTCTTGGATATCCGTTAAAGTGTGAGAAGTAAGATTTACTACTGCCGAGGAGGATGCAATTGCATGGGGCTTCAATTTCCAGCTAAATATACACATTTACATTTTGATGAAATTAATTTTTATAGGTTAGCCGGTTGGCTTTTGGGCACCATATTTTCAGAATAAAAAGGAGCTGTTTGTTTTTCGGAGGGTTTTCCCTGCATAACAAACATTCCAACATATATATAACTTGACTTTAGCTCTTTTGTTTTTTTATTAGATTTCTTTTATTAGTTAGTTTAATGGTCTGGATCATGTTTTTTTTTTTTTTTTTGAATAAACACAACATCCATTTGCAATCACTTAATTTCCTAGCTGTTTCTTCTGAAAGTTCAGTCCTTTACATTAAAAACCTGAAGCTCAGCACTCCACCCTCCCTTCCCCCTCCCTGCCCCCACATACCCATTCACTCCCTCCTTCCTTCTCCTCCTCCTATCCTTCCTTCCTTCTCCAGAGGTCCTGTAGCCCTTCACTTGGTTCCAAATTAATGAACGGAGTGGAACGGGTAAACGTAGATCGATTGTTTACCTTATCAGAATATAGAAAGACTAGGGGACATGCAATGAAGCTACAGGGTAAACTATTTAAGACTAATAAAAGAAAATATTTTTTCACTCAACGTGTAATCAAACTCTGGAATTTGTTACCGGAGGATGTAGTAAAGGCTGTTAGTGTAGCTGGGTTTAAAAAAGGTTTGGACAAGTTCCTGGAGGAAAGGTCCATAAACCATTATTATGAAGTGACCGAAGATATCAATGCTTGACCCAGTACAAGCATTGTGGAACTTGTGTCTCTTGGGGAAACTGCTAGGTACGTATGACCTAGATTGGCCACTGTTGGAAACAGAATACTGGGCTTGATGGACCTTGGTCTGACCCAGTATGGCATATCTTATGTTCTTATGTTCATCTTTCCAGAAGAAGTGTACCATCCCTCTGGACAAATAGCTCTTCCTACTTATGTCTTCCAAATTATTTACTAGAAACCCCCCTTCCCTCCCTTCTTCCCACACATTCCTACTCTCAGTCTCCATATGCATACCTCATATGCATGCACTCACTATCTTTATTCATAGTCCCTACACATTCCAGTATAAAGTCTCTATAGACAGACCCATCTGATTTACCCATTCCTTCCCCATTCCCACCCATCCAAACTCAAGCAAACTGTTTACCCTATTATCCTCAGATCAATCTGTTAGCATTATTGTCCAACATACACTCTTCCTCCCCATTGTCCTGAATTTCTTCTCCTTTATCCAGTTTCTTTGCATTGCAGTCTCTCTTCTCCTTTGCAGAGACCCGTTGCCATGCTCAAGTCTCTAGTGGAGTCTTGCATTGAATCTCCCATGGTTCTGACCTCCGGGGCACATTATGAAATCCCTGATCTTCCAAAGCGTTCCAGGCTATTTCCTCTTTCTTTACTCCTTTTTAGTTATCTCCTTCATGGTGATTGACAGTCTGAAGGAGAATAGCCATTTATATCAAGGGGGTCTTTTACTAGCGGAGACTAAGATGTTGCACCTAATATGCAATTAGCACAAAAACTAAGGCACATTACATGAAACACCCACATGTTAACTGTCGGGGGCATGGAAAGCATTTCCCTGGCAGTTCAGAGCTCTGTCCCATAGTGCGTGCTGCATTAGTGTAAGAGCACCTACGCCACCTATTGAGGTGATGTTAGGTGAACCCATGCTAATGTAGTTAGCACGTGATGTTAACACAATGCTTACTGCGCCAAGCTCATCATGCCCACTCTCTACCCCTACTCTTCACGCTCATGACCTTAATGCAGATTGTGCAGTTAACCCGGGAATCATCGTGCTGCACTACATGGCAATGTGGTCCCAGAGTGCCTTCAGCACATGTCAGAACACACACCGCAAGGCAGCGCCCATTAGTAAAAGACCCTCCAAATCTTCTCCCTGCATAGAAATGCTTTAATTTCATAGAACTCTCATCTTTTTGGCAGAGTCAACACTGACAAGTTCTGATAAATTCCACCTCCTCTCCATCCCATTCGATCTTTCCCCTTTTCCGGGCTTCAAGGATCAACTGATCCTTATTGCCAAAACTTTCAAGACGCACCACGATATCTCTGGGTTGAGACCCTTTTTTTTTGGTCCCGGATAATATATTCTACATTTAGGACTTATCTTTCAGGCCACTTAAACACCAGTTTATGTAGTACTTCTGAGATTCACAGTACATAGCTGATTTTTTTTGTGTACATACCATTTTTTGCAAAATCATGCCCAAAGAAATTAAGGGTCTTAGGCATAGCGTTAGAAATATGGCTTTAAGTGAAAAGGACTGGCTTCCATCTGAGAAATTCCTGACTCTTATTCTTAAGCTCTCACTAGTCTATTCTCTGTAAAATAATGCATTCCTTGTACCTTTTTCTGCATTTAAAATATATTTGTATGCTTTTTATTGTAGATACAGAACGAGCTGTAATGCTGCTGGAAGAATACTGTATGAAATTAATGAGACCAGAAGAACAGCAATTGAAAAAAGCCATCAAAAAGGTGATGGGTATTTTTAAGAGCAGCTTATTTCAAGCTTTATTAGGTATGCCATCTGTTTGTTAAATTCCCGTCTAACAACCTATGACTTGTGGTGTATGTGTTACTAAATGATTTATGTGCCTTTTTACTAATTGTCGCTAACTGGTTAATGCGCATTCAAGCATGCGATAACTCGTCGCAGTGAACATTAATACATGGGCTTGCCAGCTACCGCCCTCCAAAATGCATGTTAATTGGCAATGACATCCTAATGCAGAGAGTGTGCGGGTTAGGGACCAAGCGTGGACATGGAGAGCACATTAGCATGCAACCACCATCAATGTGCCAATTAACATGGGTGAATCTAATGATACCTCTGTGGGTATCATTAGATGCGCCCGCATTACCTGAACCGCACGTTTATGTACACACTCCGTACGTTAACTTCCCAGGAATATGCTGGTCACGCCCCTGAAAGTCAGTGTGGAGGCTGTGCCCATGCCGTGCATTAAAAACTCACACGTTCAGCACCTTAGCAGGATTTAGTAAAAGAGCCCCTTAGTCCTTAGAGTTAGTAACTGACTGGAGATCAGTGAGCTAGAGTTTGACAGAGAGATTATAATAAAGCTTCCTTTTTCAGCTGTTGGAACAAAAACATCTGGCTGAATACAGTTATGTTGCATATACTTAATGATCCCCCCCCCCCCAAAAAAAAGGAAGATAAAAAAATGACATATCAAATGGAAATACTAGTCTATCAATTGTGTAAGTTCTATTGACAATGACAATTGTGTTTTTTGCATGCACGCCGTTCTCCTTTCTGACTGGCATGGATTTTACTAGGATTACATTGAATAATAAAATGCCATGAGTACTTACAGATTCAACTGTTTTTGTTATGCACAGTAGGAGTGTTACTGCATCTGTGGATTTAAAAGGATGTCACAATATTGTGACTATAACTTCTAGAAAATACAGTGATTCACTCAGAACAAGCAGGATATGCAGTTTTCACAAATGGGTGATGTCATAAACAGTGCCTGAGTCGGAGAAATGTGAAGAAAGCTCTCGGAGCTTTTAGAGAAGCATGTCATGCGTTTATAAGACTTCCCACATCAGGCTCTTCTGTGGAGCCCAACAGTTGCCGTTTTCAGCTTTCAACACCACTTTTTTTTGTTGCTGTTCCACCTTGGTTTCACTTCTGTTTCCCACGTATAAAATCCCTAATTGGGTTTTTCATGGGGTTTTAGTGTTTTCTTGAATTTTGTATGGTCACAACCTGTACTGGTTTCAGTGCATGGAGTGGCATTGGTTATAGTTCTTAATATTTTGTTTGATTTTGCATCAGCTATTTTTCTTCAGTGTTTCTGGAGAAGATGACGCCGAGAGGCTTCAAGATGCGTAGGAGGTACCCCAGTACAATATCAGAGACCAGTATACATAGCTTATGCTGTTAATGCCTTGGGCTCTAATATAATATCCCTTGTTATGCCACTTCTCAAAAAATGACACAGGACCAGGACATGTATTTGGTCTGCTGCAGGCGGGTGCCGCTACCCCTGCTGCCAACACCCCCACACCATGCTGACCTGCCCATGTGCTGCCAGTGGTGGTGTTGTAGCAAAGTGCAGTCAATGAATAAATCCAGGAGTCAAATGACAGGGTCCAAGCCAGTTTATTGTGCACAGGCCCAGTCAGTCAAAGCTTCAAAAGGAACTGAGCAAACGTTTCTACAGAGACATAACCATTTATACCTCTTTTTCAGTTTGATACATGAGAACTTTCTATTGGTTCTAACTCGATACATGCAAACTTCTCATTGGTTTTACATTCCCTGCACCTGTCCAATTAGAAATCCCTCCAGAGCCTAGCAACCAGCCCCCTCCCTTAGGATTGCTCTAACAATGGTGCAGTTCTTGATTTCGTTACTTCTCTACTGCAAGGTTATCCCTAGCTCCAGGAATGCATATATTGAAACATTTCTGTTCTTTCACACACAAGAGAATAATGGAAGACTTATGAATTCATAAAAACTTCTTATTAAGCAGTTTAAAACAGTTTTCTCATTTTTCACAGATTTTTGGTTCTTTTCTAGCTATAATGGGAATTAGGATCCAGGCCTAACTTACAGGCCTTTCATAATAGCAGGCCATGCTAGGCCATAGCCTACCACAGTGGCACATATGGACAGCCACACAGTCCCCTTTCAACCATCTGCCTCTGTATGGACGCCATCACCGCCTGCCACCGATACGTCTCGGGGGGCAGGATGACAGCCACTGCTGTAGTAGTTCCCTGGGCGCTTGCATGGTACAGTTACCTAGAGGGCTGCAGCTGCTGGCGCTATTGGCCTCTTCCTCCACAGCTGGGTTCAGCGGCAGTGGGGGAGGCAAGCCAGGATCTCTGCCTAGGGTACCAGGATCCTTGGACCGCCCTGTGTGGCAGATCACCTTTCCACAGCAGCAGCATGTCTGTGTGCCGCCACTGTCACTGTAGGATCATGATGGAGATCACAGATGGTAATGCGGATGGGAGGCTACCCCTTTGAGGAGAGGCTAAACAGGTTAGGGCTCTTCAACCAGGAGAAGAGATGGCTGAGGGGAGATATGATAGAGGTCTATAAATTAATGAATGGAGTGGAACAGGTAAACGTAGATCGAGTATTTACGCCATCAAAATGTAGAAAGATCAGGGGACATGCAATGAAGCTACAGTGTAACCCATTTAAGACTAATAAGAGAAAATATTATTTCAGTCAATGCATAATCAAACTCTGGAATGCATTACCGGGGGATGTAGTAAAAGCTGTTAGTGTAGCTGGGTTTAAAAAAGATTTGGACAGGTTCCTGGAGGAAAGGTCCATAAACCATTATTCAAGGGGACCGGGGAAATCCACTGCTTGCCCCAATACAGGCATTGTGGAACCTGCATATCTTCTGGGGAAACTGCTAGGTACCTGTGACCTAGACAGGCCACTGTTGGACACAGAATACTGGGCTTGATGGACCTTGGTCTGGCCCAGTATGGCATATTTTATGATCTTATGTTCCTATGTGTCCGCCCTGTGCACCAGCAACCCTCACTGGATGACCCATGTGCCACCTTCTTTGCCCCATTTGCACCATCAATATACTCCTCTTTCATACCTTGGCACCATGCTGTTGCTGCTAATGGAGCACTACTATCACTGTCTGGGGCTCCCCTGTCAGTGCATCACACTGCAGATGTTGAAATAGGTTCTCTCCCCTCTAAATACACCCTTTCCGCGAGGTTTTACTTGGCGTTAGGGTTCCCAGCATTAAAGGGCTTTTAAACACATTGCACAACAGGCGTTAAGGGAGCACACTCTGTTAATGCCCACTCTCCACCCGGTTAACGTCCATTCTCCGCCTACAGCACCCTTAATGCTGCAGGAGCCTTTACTACCCATTAAAGCAACTTTTTACCAGCGTTAAGGGTGCAAGAGTGCCGATAACAGGCGTTAATGGCACAGTTGCTCCCTTAGCGCCCTTTAATAAAGATACCCATAAGTCTTTATGGAATATGGGCATCGAGCAGGTAAGTTGCTTGCCTGGCAGTTAAAGAAGAACAAAAAATATTGCCTCATCAAGGAAATACAGGGTGCTGATGGACTGCCAAAGTGATGCATTAAAGGTATTGCAACTGATTAGATGTAAGCTCTAAGCAGCGACTGTCTCCACATCCATATGTACAGTGCTGTGTATGCCTTGTAGCGCTATACAAATACATTGTAGTGGTAGTTTTAAACTATGCAACTTTGCATACTAACACTGAAAATTACCTCTGACTTAATTGCTAAGTGCTTATCTCAAAACAATCTTCTTTCAGTGCCTGCAGAGGATGAAAGCATGTTAAACAGACCAATTGGGATTATGCACATTGAGGTGGCTATTACTGCTCTTCCATCAGGAAAAGCCACAGGCGAAGACAAATTTCCAGTGGAATACTGTAAAGTGATGAGTGCTGGTCCACAATTTGAACAAGGCCTTAAGTGGCTCAGACCTGCCAGAATCGATGTATAAAACCAATGTTGCCATGTTCCATAAAGTGGATAAAACAGAAGATCTATGTGGGAGTTACCGACCTATTGCCTTGCTTATTTATGACGTCAAGATATTAGCGAAAGTGTTAACTAATCAACTAGAAAAGGGTCTTACCCAAGATTATTTGCCCAGACCAAACTGAGTTTATCAAGGGGAGACTGATTTTTGATAATGTCAGAAAAATGAGAAGCATCCTAAACACCCTGAAACTCAATTGTGAGAAGGCAATGTGTGTTGTCAAAGATATTTGATAAAAGGACAATTTTACACTTGCGTTCAAGCCCTATACCTAAAACCTTGTTCTAAGATTCTAGTCAATGATGTTCGAATGAATTTCCCCTGTATAGGGGTTCACAACAGGGGCATCCCCTTTTCCCTTACTGTTTCCTTTGGCTATAGAGCCATTAGTGGCCTGTATCTGGGGAACATGAATATCAAAATTGTGCTGGTGGGGGCTGAACCCCCTAAAATCTTGTTATATACTGACACCTTAATATTGAGAAATTCAAAGGTTTTGCTGCCCTTTTTTTACTGAGGAAATTAGTAGATATTCATCCTTTTCAGGTTTTAAAGTGAATTTAGATAAAGACAAAGCTGTTTATACCTGCCTTGTGGATGAGGATTTAACAAAAAACTTACATTTAAAAAAGACCCCTGCTGATTGTGCTTCTTGAAGATTGTGATCTCTGCCGACCCAGTGGACCTCTTTACAGTTTTAAAGTTACTTTTCCCCCGCTTCTGGCTAGAGTGTGGAAGGCTTTTGAAACGTGGTCTTCTGCTACCTGTAATTGGACTGGATAATTGACTACCTTAAAAATTATGACACTTTCTAAGTTTTTAGTTTGTTCAATTGCCTATCCACATCCCAAGGTGCTGTTTTAAAATATGGCAGAGGGTGGTTCGGGATTTTATCTGGCGGGGTAAACAATCCATACTAGCTGTAAGAGACTATGTAGAAGGGAGGAGGGAAGTTAGGGTTGTACAGTCTTACAGAATTATTACAAAGCAGCGGTAGTTAAAGCACTTAAATATTATCTGTCTTCTACAGATGCACATTGAGTTTAGATGGAAAAGTCTCTGTTGCACCCAGTCTCCATCTTTGTAGTTGGGGCCCTCCAAAGGAAAGGATGGTGGGCAGCAGATCAATGGTCTGAGCATCCTTTTCTTGATCCTTTGGTATATGTTTGGAAGACACTTTGAAAGCAACTGGGTGTGTGGGGGAGGGGGGCGGAAGCTACTGTTTCCTTATGGTAGAGCTCTGAGCTATCTATTTTTTGTACAACACTGGCTAAAGCCGATTTGGTTAAATTTGCTGACATATTTTAGAGTGGTATGTTTCACTCTGTGGCTCATATTCAAGACAAGCTTGGTTTGAAGATTCCCTTTAATGGGTAGTTCCAACTGTGGTATTTTGCCACATAGCCAGAACATGTTTCCAATATTATTAGAGACCTGCGTGATATCAAGATGATCTTCTTTAAAAGTGGAGGGTTTTGGGGTTTATTGTACAACCTTTATAAAGCTTTCCAAGGACAGCTGTTGGGATGGGTCCCAAGGTGGTGAACTGGATCAGAAATTGGTTGACTGACAGACGACAGAAGGTGATGGTAAATGGAGCTCACTCGGATGAAAGGAGGGTGATTAGCAGGGTGCCCCAGGGAGCGGGGTGCCCCAGGGTTTGGTCCTGGGCCCGGGACTGTTCAATGTATTTGTGAGTGATATTGCTGAAGGACTGAATGGAAAAGTCTGTCTTTTTGCAGATGACATGAAAATTTGCAACAGAGTGGATTACCCTGAGGGCATGGATAACATGAGGAAAGATCTACAAAAGCTGGAAGATGGTCTAATGCTTGGCATTTAAGATTTAATGCAAAGAAATGCAGTGTCATGCACTTGGGAAGCAGAAATCCAAGGGAAATATATGCGATAGAGGGCGAGAGGGTGTACACGGATCAGGAGAAGGACCTTGTGGTGATTATTTCTGAGGATCTCAAGGTGGCAAAACAGTGTGACAAGGCGGTGGCAAAAGCCAGGAGGATGGTGGGTTGCATGCAAAGAGGAATTACCAGCAGAAAGGAAGAGGTACTAATGCCACTGTATAAGTCACTGGTGAGGCCTCACTTGGAATACTGTGTTCAGTTTTGGAGACCATATCTTGCAAAGGATGTAAAATGACTGGAAACTGTTTAGAGGAAGGCGACCAAAATGATTTGGAGCCTGCGTCAGAAGCCTTATGAGAAGAGACTTGAAGACCTAAATATGTACACTTTGGAGGAGAGGAGGGTTAGGGAAGATATGATTCAGACCTTTAAAGAGAAATAATGAACAAACAAACCTCTTCCAAAGACGGGGAAGCTGTAAAACTAGAGGGCATAACATGAAGCTGCAAGGGGGTAAATTGAAAGGCAATGTCAGGAAATACTTTTTCACTGAAAGGATGGTGGATGCTTGGAATGCCCTCCTGATGGAAGTGGTGGGGGCAAATACAGTGACGGAATTCAAAATGGCATGGGACAGACACAGTGGATCCCTTTACAACAACAGGATAAAATCAAAATAAACTGAACTATCTAATTTCTCAACAAATAGAGGTGTCCTACATGGAGCAGTAGGTTCACCCCTAAACAAAGACATGGGGAGAGGTGGCCTGCACAGAGTGGCAGGTGCACCTACTCTTGCTGGGCAGACTAGATGGACCATACTGGTCTTTATCTGCCGTCATTTACTATGTTACTATATTCTTTTGTCACCAGCTATAAAGTAACTCAATTCAAGTTGATCATTAGATCTATGCTTCCTCATTACAATTGAGTAGGATGGAGATGAGGATTGATTCTGGATGCTGGAGGAGCTGTGTTGGTTCTTTTAATCACATGTGGTGAGAGTGTACTGCTGTAAATTTTTGGGAGAAGTTGAGGGCCACTATTGCGCAGCAGGTTAACTTACAACTGGAGCTAGATCCTAAATTGTTTTTGTTGGGCCTTCATCCACAAACTCCCATGTCCACTGCAGCACCTGTTATTAGCCACAAAGGTAACTGTTTCTTTTAAATGGAAAGATGCTACTGGTCTAACCTTAAAGGACTGGTCTTGGCATTGGAGGTCAATGGTGGTCTATAAGTTGTTCTCCTGGTCACTAAAGAGCAAATTTGAACCATTTGAAAATATTTGGTCCTCTATCCTCTCCAAAATATATTGTTGATTGTGATGGGGTGTATGTCCCATCACCATCAGAGCCCCTAGAGCAGCGATGAAGACACCCAGGGGCCAAGGAAGGGGCCAAACCCCTGTTTCCTCCCTGACAAGAAGGCCCAGGCTCGGCTCCCTGACAAAACCTGGGATGAGAGGGAGGTGGAAAGGAAGGTGAGGGACTTGCCCTAGACCCCCATGGAGGTGGACCCCCAGTGGGTGGAGAAGATGGTGCTGGGGGAATGAGGAACAACTAATTCCTGAAGAGACACCCATGGACATTCAGCTGGTGGATAACCTGCCAGAGTTGGGGTGATTGTAGCAACAGTTAGCTACGTGGGAGGTGGTGGGGCATCCAGGTATTTCAACACTTGGGATGCACCATGACTGAACTAGGAACTTGAAGGGGGGGGGGGTTACTGTGAGGATTTAGTGTGTATGTCTGTTTGAACTGAAGGATACTGGAAAGATTTAATTTGCATACTAACCCCTTGCTTTGCATATTGACTACATTTTGTTGCCAAAAAGGAACTTTGTGGAGGCAATCTTTTGCCCGGGTGAAGGGCTGATGCCCTAGATAGGGGTGACAGACCCCAACTGTGTAGAGGGACCTTGTTAGATGGGGATATTGAAAAATGTTAAAAACCTCACCCTAACATATAGAGGAACACTGTAAATAGACCTCCCTGCAAGGGGGTGGGGCCAGGGTACCATAAAGGTGGTAGATCCTGAACTATTCTTTGTGAGTAGACTAAACTAGGAGGACTACAGGAGGGACCTGAATGATATCTGACCCAACCTGAGAAAGAGCAATAGTGATATTTGTCATTCCTGCAAGTATAGAGGGATAGCCCTCACGACCATTCTCAGCTGCAGCAAATGTTTCTCAGTTGAGAACACATTTGTATATTTCTTTTCCGCTTCTTGTGAAGTTATTTGTTTTGTTTTATTTTTGCTTATTGTTGTTATCCTACTAAACTTAAGGACCCATTCCTTGCTGCATGCTGGGAGGAATGCTCATACACTGGATCTTTTTGGGAGAAAGGTTTACTAGAATGCTCTACTTCTACATAACTTCTTACCAGTAATGTTTGAGCCAGTGCATGCAAAACATTCCAAAAAAATAGTTGTGCCATAGTTTCTCCCTCAAGAGAAATGTGATAACCTTGGAACACTAGGGGTCAAGTGAAAAGTGGAAAACATGTAGTTAGGTTACCCTATAATGTTTTTAAGAAGGCATAAAGAGCTGCTGCATATGTTATCGGTGCCCACATACTTCTTATAGTGGGTAGAGTGTCAGGGCTTTACCATACGAAGACCCCACAGATAGTTGAATCTTAGATTTGGGTCCATTTCCAAAGATGAACAACTCCGACTCCTATGGTTGGTGAGAAAGCTACCCTACTGGTATTGTTGAGTTTTGAGCAAGATCTGAATTTGATAATGCTCCTATACTTCCATAACTGTCATGCTACCTTAATGGGACATAGAATTCGGATTTATCTGCATTTGGCAAATGCATACCTAAAAGCTTCTTATAACATTACTGCATCGCAACAGGAGATGTGCTTTGGGAGCTTCATGTTTCCTAAGATGATATTATAAACATTTAAGTATCTTGGGGTGAGCTACATCTTCCATGTTCCAGAACAATTGCATCTGTTTGTAGATGCAAAGACATCGAGTCCTATTACTTGCACTACTACTGCGATTATGCTTGACCGAGGATGAATGGTGTATAAGTTATCTTTGCCAGGCCTATTCCTTTATTCTTGTGAGAATAGTCTTCCTATGATATTCCCTTGAATTTTTTTACTCCCTTACCCCCATGATTGAGGTCTAATGGGGCTATCTTTCTCAATGGATCTTACATTTTTTTCTTACCATTTGATTCTTTCTTCACTTCTCTTGGGAAGGACCTATATTTCTGCAACAAGTGGTTTTGCTTGTCTTTTCGTATTTGGAAACTTAATAAATATTAAATGAAAGAAATAAAAACAAAGTGGAAGTACATGCTTACATTTGGTTTTGAAAATGATCCAGTACCTGCAAAGGGAAAAGTATGTATATACTACTTGTTTGTACAGCTATAAAATTACCCTCTTAAGCAGGTAACTCTTAGAATATCAGGTTAATTAGTTAAGCTAATGGTTAACTTTAAGAAAAAATTCCATGGCTGAATATCAACCTCTAGATCTAATAAATGAATCTCTTATTATGAGTTAAACGGAATATCAAAAATAAATTCTTTCCTAGAATGTTTGTTTTTTTCTGGGTACTGTATACTCTCCGTGTGGGTTAATAGCACTATTCATACTGCATTACAGTCAAACCTCGGTTTTCATTTGCCCCGGTTTTCATACACTTCGGTTTTCAACGTCTTTTTTGACTGAGATTTTGTCCCGGTTCTCATACATCGCTTCGGTTTTCAACATCTTTTTTGACTGAGATTTTGTCCCGGTTTTCGTACATCGCCTCGGTTTTCGTAAAGTACAGTACTGTAAATACATATACCCTCGCGCTGCACACCGGTCTGTATACACTGTCAGAACGCCCGCCCGGTCCTGGCAGCACTGCCCCCCGGACTCACCGATCGCCAGCGTGATGAGAAGCGAAAGCCAGCTGAGCACGTAAATGAAACACATCCTTGAGCCTGGTCAGAGTTAGGGAGGCAAGGATTGCGCAGAGAGGAAGGCCCCGATCTCGTCCACCGCCTGCCCGTTCTCTGGAGCGCCCCCTCGGGCTCTGAGGTAGCAGGGAAGAAAAGCTGTCAATGTAAGCAGGAGATGTTGCATGAATGTGGGAGGCAGTTCTTTCTCTTGCAGGGTACGTCTGAAGCTATATCATTAAGATTTTCTGCCATTCTGAAGCATTGAGCAGATAAAGTAAAGGTATTTTAATGGGCTGAATCCAATGTGATTCCGAAGAGAGCTGGGCACAGCAGCTTGTCAGGGGTGGCTAAGGCCAGATGCTAACATACTGTACTGTACAGTACTGTACTTAGCTTGCTTTCAGTGATGTTAAATGTTCATCTATCCATTTCATTAGTCATTTATATTTATTTCTCATTGTTTTATGTATGTAAAAATATAGTTATTCTCTATAAAATGTATTTTTTGTGAATATTTTTGGGTGTCTGGAACGGATTAATTGGATTTACATTATTTCTTATGGTAAATATTGCTTCAGTTTTCATACGTTTCGGTTTTAGTCAGACTTTTTCGAACGGATTAATCATGAAAACCGAGGTTTGGGGAGGAAGTGACATCACCGAAGCCGATGGCGGCTTGAAAGAGCTGCTCCGGCGCTGACCCAGCCAAAACGCCCTAAAATAATTACCTCGGAGGCGGTCAGTGGAGCAAACGGGCGCTGAAAGCAGGCCGGAAGTGCCGGGACCGCTGAAACGCCGGCGGCCACCGCATTACTTCGGCGGCAGTGTGAGGCAACACCGGGAGAGTGCCGCGGCAGCGTGGTGGGCCGAAAATGGCGCCCGGAGGCAGCGTGGGGGTGGCGAAAGCAGCAGGCGGACGTTAAGGGCCTGCACATCCGACGGCGCTGCACCTCCCCAGCGTGAGAACACATAAAGATCCTGAGGGCTGGAGGTGAGCTGGAGTGTGGAGATTAGCAGCAGGAGGGGAGCAGGACTGCTGCATACAAAGAAGCTGGAGGGGCTGTGGAGCGTAGCCCAGCCGATGTGGGCAGGCTGAGGAGACTGCGGGTAAGCAGGGGGACGCCAGAGAGAGCGCTGGGCCTGGTGTGAGGGCACGGAGAAGAGCCGGAGGAAGTTGGCTGCCTGAGCTAGGACAGCACGGTGCTGAGGAGGCTACAAGAGAGTTTTGAAAATCTGCAAAAAAGGGGTGGGTGAGCCCCCCTACTGGGAAAGCTGTGCTGACCTTGGCAGGGGTTGCTGGCACAGAGATGACCACCAGACGCAAAGCGGCAGATATCCTAGACTATGCGTGCCCGGGGGCGCACGGTGGGAAAGGCGAAGTTGGGCAGCTGGAGAATAAAAAGCTCCCTGAGGCGCTAGGAGAGCGAGGTGGAGTAGGAGCCCTGGAGAATGTAAAAACCCCAGGAATGGATCCTACGCAGCATGTCACGAGAGCGGAGCTTAGAGACTGGTTTCTCAAAATCAAAAATGAAGTGCAATCCGTGAAGAGTGAGTTGAACGCAGTGCTGGGCCCCCTGAAAGAAGAGGTTGGAGAGTTGGTGTGTAGAATGGGGGACCACGAGAACCGGCTGCAAGAGATTGAGCTACATCAGGAAGAAGAGACACAAAGATCGGGGAAGTTGGGGTCGCAGTATGAGACTCTGTTATACAAGCTGGAAGATCTGGAAAATCGTTCCCGACGCAATAATCTGAGACTCCGGGGAATACCTGAGGAGACAGAGTTTCAGGACAGCGAGAAGGTTGCCCGATCAGTCTGCTTGGAGGCCTTACGTTTGGGCGGTGAGGAGGTGGCTGCAACGGACTTACAACTTGAGAGGGCCCACCGAGCCCTGGGGAAGCCAGTGGGCAATAAACCCCGCGATATAATCATCTGTCTGGCCCGTTATAAAACCAAGGAGAAAATTGTTAGCAAAACCAGGCGAGGAGGAGCCCTCATGTGGCAGGGCTACCCGGTGCACATTTATGAAGACCTTTCTGCAGGCACGTTGCAGAGGCGGAGGGCCATGCAGCCAGTTACACAAATATTGCGGAGAGAGGACATTAAATACCGGTGGCTCCATCCTTTTGGACTATCGTTCACCTATAAAGGGCGGACATGGCGGACGCAGACCCCGGAGGAGGCACTGAAGGCTCTCCGGGGCGCGGGCCTGAGCACCCAGGGGGCAGACCTGGGGGCGGCCTCTTCCCTTGGAGGGCCTCAGGGGCAGAGGGGAAGCAGCCCAGAGAGCGAAAGAGTCCGATCGCCGCGACTTGGGCGAGAGCTGCAAGAGGGCCAGCGGATGGAAGACACTTGAAGCAACTTGTGGACTGCTCATATGCTGGTATAAGTGCTGAAGAGTGGTGGAGAAATGTTGTCTTTAAGAATGTTTATATGTAATATTTAGGGATGGTTGTGTAAAGTCATTGGGGGAGAAGAGGGAGGGGGAGGAGGTGAGGCGGGGGAGAGGGTGCGGACGTAGGTGGTGGGGAGGGGGGCAGTGGGTGGTAAGGTGGATGAGCACTGGGTGGGGGTATCAGAGAGGGTGGGAGGGGGGAGAGAAGCAAGGACGTAGGAGGGTGTGAGAAGAGGGAAGGGGGGGAGAAGGTATGGGCGAAAGGAGGGGGGTGAGCGGGATGGTGGTGGGTGGGAGGTAGGGGGTGTGAAGGCGTAAGGCTGGGGAAGGCTAGGGACGCACTACTCCTGAGTTATCCTCTGGAGGCGACGGAGGATGGGGATGGGATGGGAGGGAGGGGGGGAGGGGGGAGGGGTGTGAGGGCCAGAGGAGGTTGAAAGAGGTGCGAGGTAAGAGGGGGGAGGAGGGGGGGGACCAGGGGGCGGGAAGGCGGGAGGGGGGTATGGGAAGCGTAGAATGATAAGTGTCATGACCTTAAATGTGAAGGGCCTGCGAACACGCCAGAAACGTCAGTTGGTGGGGAGAGAGGGTAAAAGAATGGGGGCCGACATTTTGTGTATACAAGAAACGCATCTGCAGGTGGGGCAGGAGTATTTGTTGGAATCTAGGCACTACCCCAAGGTGGTTCTGGCGGGTCAGAGAATGAATTCTAGGAAAGGGGGGGTGGGCATTTTGGTGGGGGGGGAGTATCATTCTAAGGTGAAAGAAGTTAGACGGGGGAAAGGAGGGAGATGGGTGGGGGTCTTAGTACAAATTGAAGAGGAGGAGGTCTGGGTGATCAGTTTGTATGGTCCTAATGAGAGGCAGGGGGAGATGTACGCGCAACTCTTGCAGGAGTTGGAAGGACTTGGGGGCACTCCCATAATCATGGGGGGAGATTTTAATTTGACGTGTAATCCCAGAATTGATACCAGTGGGGGGCAGGGGGGAGGAGGAAGGGGGGATAGACGAAGTTTGAATGCCCTGAGAGAACGTCTGGGTTTGGTGGATTTGTGGAGAAGTTGGCATCCGGGGGAACGGCAGTATACTTATTATTCCCCAGTGCATTGCTCTTATAGTAGGTTGGACATGATTTGGGGGGGGGGGGGGGGATCTGGTTAGATAGAGTAAAGGAGGTGGAACACGGTCAGATCACTTGGTCAGATCATGCCCCAGTGAGTGTACGCTTTGATGTAGGAGGGAGAGAGGACAGTTTAAAATTCTGGAGACTTAATGATTCCCTGTTGGAGGAGGAGAAGCACGTGGGGCAGCTTAAGGCTCAAATAGCAGAATATCTCCGGCTAAATGACACGGGGAGGTGTCTATGGGAGTGCTATGGGATGGTTTAAAGGCGGTGATTAGGGGTCAGCTGGTTAGGTTGGGGGCGCGGGTAAAGCATGAAAAAGGGGCCAGGGAAAGTGACCTACTGCATCAGTTGCGGAACTTGGAGGGGGTACATCAGAGGGTGGCAGATCCTGGTACCCTTACGGAGATACAAAGGGTGAGAGGGGAGTTGAGTAAATTGCGGGCTCAAGAGATAGCTTTTCAATTGGCGATCTTGAAGCAGGCCCACTTTGAAGGTGGGAATCGGGCAGGGAAGGTGTTAGCCAGTCGCTTGAAGGGGCGGCGGCAAGCGGGACATGTGGTGGGCATTAGGGGCACTAAAGGTGAGTGGGTTCAAAACTCCAAGGGAATTAGGGGGGTGTTTCGGGAGTATTATCGGACTCTGTATGAAAGTGAACTGGAGGGGGGCGAGGAGGACACTGCGGAGTTTCTGGAGGACTGTGGTCTGCCACAGGTGACGGAGGAGGAACGGGAGCAGCTGGGGCGGGAGATCCAGGAGAAGGAGGTGCGGAGGGCCATTAGCACGTTGAAATTGGGAAAGGCGCCAGGGTTGGATGGGTACACGGCAAAATTTTATAAGGTCCTGTCGGAACAGATTACGCCTGTATTTACCAAGGTAGTTAATAGGGTGCTCCAGGGGGAGGGCCTCCCGCGCACAATGGCGGAGGCCGGTATAACGGTCTTGCCAAAACCAGGCAAGGATAAGGGGGTATGTGGTTCGTATCGGCCCATCTCTTTAATAAATTTGGATGCAAAGATAATGGCAAAAATCTTAGCCAATCGTATCCAGGATGTGGTGCCGCACCTGATCCACCCGGACCAGACGGGCTTTGTGAAGGGGCGTCAGGGTAGCGACAATGTGCGGAAGATTTTGAATATCATGTGGCAGCTCCAGCGTACTAAGCAAGAGGCAGTGTTAATCACCGTAGATGCGGAAAAGGCTTTCGACCAGGTGGAGTGGGCTTTTATGTTTCAGGTTTTGGAAAAAATGGGGTTTGGAGGGAAGTATGTCAGCTGGATCAGAGCTCTATATCAGGGTCCGAGCGCTAGAGTTCGGGTTAATGGGGGGTACTCGGAGAGTTTTGAGCTACATAGAGGTACCAGACAGGGTTGCCCGCTGTCACCCTTGCTGTTTGCCTTGGCTATAGAGCCGTTGGCGGCCTATATTAGGCGTATGAAGGATATTAAGGGGGTACAGATAGGGGGGCGGGAGGAAAAGATTGGCCTTTTTGCAGATGACGTCGTCTTTACACTGACGCAACCGCTTACAACGCTACCAGTGCTACTGACGGCTATACAACGGTATAGCCGCTTGGCGGGCTATAAAATTAATCCAGGGAAAACGGAACTGCTGGGTTTCAATTTGGCGCCCAGGGTGGAAGAGAGCCTACGGCACCACTTTAAATTTAGGTGGGTGGAGGGGAGTTTTCGGTATCTGGGGATCCAGTTGGGGACCCCTCTACTTAAGATTAAGCAATGGAATTATCAGGGGTTGGTCGAGACTTTAAGGCAGGATTTATCAAGGTGGAGGGGGCTGTATTTGTCCTGGATGGGGCGTATTGCAGTAGTCAAAATGAATGTCCTTCCAAGGTTGCTATTTGTTTATATGTCCCTTCCGTATAGATTGGTTGGTAAAGAAATAGCTAGGATGCAAAAACTGCTACTGCAATTTATTTGGGATGGCAAACGACCTAAAGTCGCCAGGGCGACCATGTATAGGCCTAAAATGGAGGGGGGGATGGGAGTCCCATCATTGCTCCGGTATTATGAAGCGGCGCAGCTTCGGGCCCTATTTGCTTGGAAGGAGGGGGTGGAGAGGCCTGGGTGGGTGGAGATGGAGGGGGAGGGGGGGACAGAGTTGGGAGGTTGGATCTGGGACCCCGGGGGGGGGTGGGAAGCGGATAGGAGAAGAGAATCCCTATAGAGAACTAACTAGACAGGTTTGGCGGAAATGGAAGGGGCACTTGTTAGGGGGGAGGCAATATTCTCGAGAAACCCCAATACAGATAGCAATGAAGGGTAGGATGGGGGAGGAGGCCGGGGTGTTTAGGAGGTGGGGGGAGAAAGGGTTGCGGAAGTTGGGGCAATTGGTGGGAGTTGGGGGGCGGATTAGGAGCTTTGAGGAGTTGCAGCAGGAGTATTGGTTGGAGAGGCAAGATAGATATGCTTATGTTAGCTTATGGTACTGGCTTCAGAGGCAGGAAGTGAAGCAAGACCTGCTGGCGAAACCTGCGCCCTTTGAGGAGATGATGGGGGAAACGGGGATGCCCACTAGGATCATATCGAAGTTGTATAAAATCCTGGGGGAATCCGAGCAAGGGAGCATACGGGGCCAGACGCAGTGGGAGGAAGACCTGGGGGGGCAGTGGGACGGTGAGAGGTGGGACAGAATTTATATCAGGACTCATAAATTGGCACCGGGGACAGCAATGCTAGAAAACAGCTATACTAACTATCAGTCAATTTCCAGAGGGTAAATGTAACTAACTAACCAAATGTATTCCCTCCACTGTATCAATAGGTTTTTGCAGACATATGTAGCCCAGTGAATATAGGTCTCAGACTTACAGCTGCCACGTCGGGAATATTATTCCCCGAACTGTGCGCCAGATCGCATCAATGACCTTCAAAACATTCACTGTTTTCTTATTTTGTTGTGCTTATCCTATAAATCTGACTCTTCCTGCTTTTAATAAAACTGTCATTCCACAGCATTTTGTAACTGAGAAACTGTGCTTAACTTAGCTGTATTTTCTTTGAAAAGCAGTCCCCGACGCCACCTGATAGGCACCTTAATGCGTTTCTATAATTTCTTCAGGGGGAGTTCGCATACAGCAGCATGTTCTGTGAATTGACAAGAGAGTTGAAATTCAACTGCGAGCACCTCAATATTAATGACCTCTGTCATGCTATTCAAAATCACAAAAAGATCGTAGCTCACCTCTTAAATGGCGGTGGATGAACCCTCATTCAAATCTTGTGTGTTTCACCATTACAACTTCTAAAGAGTGCATCAAGCATCCGCGCATGCGCTATCCCGTTCACGACATCTGTTTATAGTGGCGGGATTGCGTAGACCCAACCAATCAGGTGCAAGTTGCTTGTTAAAGGGACCAAGTAATGGCGATATAAATTATAAACATGCTCGCCATTCTATGCAATTGTTAAGTCCCAAATCGCCAACTGTGCCCAAACGAAAGATCCATTTTTGTTCTTGAATTGTTAGCGTCTGTGTACGAGACCGGCCATTTTTCCCTGTAAGTACCTGTTCGATCGCAAAACAGCGTAGATCTGAAAACTTATGGCTATGCTTAAAACAGTGGGCAACTATTGGAGCTTCGAGCTGCTTGCATTTTAGCCTGCTACGATGTTCCCCTATACGGATTTTCAATTGGCGTTCAGTTTTTCCCACATAAAATAAACCACAAGGGCATTTGAGAACATATACCACATGATCAGTGGAACATGTTGTAAATTGTCGTAATCGGTAAAGTTTGCCATTATATTCAAACTGTGTCAGTTCTTCAGTGATCATGCAAATGCTACAGTCTCCACATTTTTTGTGTCCTAATGCTGTTGAATCATTAGTGCCTGGCACAGGACATAATCGCGCTGGACTCAAATTGTCCCTTAAATTAAACTGTCGGGTCCAGACGCAACGAATATACTTGTTTTGCACCCCAGCACGCTCCTATGCTAACCAGGTATCATCGGGACGCGTAGGGGACTTAGATGGGGATATTCAACAGCACTAACTACAGCGAGTAAACTGTGTAAATGCCTTTTGAATATTGGGCCCGAACATCATATTTCTGATTCACAGATACATAACGCACCATCAGTCACTATGCACCCAACACCCAGCTGTTGTGTTGTCTGTCTTGAGTAGATTGTAAACTCTGACAAGCAGGGACCATCTTTTTACATGTATCTATACAGCACTGAGTACTTTGTAGTGCTATATAACTGATTAAGTAGTAGTAGAGGAGAGCTCTTTGGTTCGCCAGTGGGGTGGGGGTAGTTGGTGCCTGGTAGGTCTGAGTGTTCTTGTTTGGATGGTTGTTTTGGGGATTAAGGGTACAGAATGAAACAAGATTAGGTGCCCATATTGGTTGCATATTCTGAAGCCGTCGCTCAACAGCACCTCTGTGGCTGACAAGAGAAAGATCAGAAGTTTAATTCTGTGTGCACAGGGTTAGTGTTTACTGACTGCAATGGTTTGCAAAAGGGTATTGTCTTTCTGTGAGAAGGCAAGAGATTTTTCTATAAAATAGTGATCAGTGGTGTTTATTACCATCGTTTTCCTGATCTCCCACCACCCCCAAGCATATTCTTTGATTTACAGACCTTTATTCCAATTAGGAAGAACGTTTTCACAGCAAGAATTAATTAAAATTTACATTCACAAGTGAGTAACCCTGCCTGCAGCAATAGACTAATTGCAGTCATTTTACAGGCCGTTGATGAACTAACATAGAATCCGGCCAGGCTTTAGGTATAGGCAACACAGAACTGCAGAGGGTTCCAGTTTTGCAGATGCCAGACATCCAGATCAAAGAGGAACCTGTTCCCGTTTACTTTAGCACAATGTAGGTGCTGCTTCAAGGGGGGGGGGGCCTTCCTCTTCTCCTCTTCTGGCTCTGATTTACCCCTCCCCCCTGCTCTCTGAGATTTGCTGTTTGGTCTTAAATCTTAAATCCAGTCCCGCGCAATACACAACAATAAATTTAAAGGTCCTTAAGGGGCCTATTTGCAAAACTGCATTAAGGTTTCCCCATTAATGTGTATTACTGGCAAAATGTAATACATCTTAATGGCAAAAGCCTCCATGGAATGTTTGTGGTGTTGGCATCACTGAGGGTGTAGTTAAATTTCTGCAGTAAAAGACTATCTTGTTGGTAACCCATGTTAATCTCTGTGCCACCGTCCCCATCCCTTTCCTTCCTGCCAATAACACAAGACTGCAATAGAAACTTCTTGAACAGAATACTGCAGCTCGGTTACACATGCAAAACATAGAACAAGGGATCGCAATTTAGAAATAGGAAGACAGCCCCAAAAGCCAAGCTTGGAATGTACAACAATACTGGAGAAATAAAGCTAGACAATAATTAAACTGGGAACCCCAAAAGCCAAACTTCGAATGTACAACAGCACTGGAGAAATAAAACTACAAATGAATTTCCTCCTGTACTAAACAAAACACAAAGATGTTAGTGATGCATATTTCCCAGAGCTCACATATTCCATTTAATAAATTCAAAATAAAATAGTTTTTTGTTTGGGCATTTTGGTTTTCCGTCGCAGCTGTCCCAGTCGCTTTTGTTTTCTTCGTGTCTTCTGCTAACTCTCCATTGTCTGCTGTCCATTTGTCCTTTCTTCTAGTTTTTTTTCCATTTCCCCTCTACATCTGCTCCAACATACTGATCTTTCCTCTTTTGCTTTTTCCTCCATTTCTTTCTTTATTCCTTTTTCATCCACTCAAATTTCACCCTTCCATCCTCAATACCCACTTACTCTCCTAATACCCGGCCAATCGTAGATTTTTCTTCCCTCCCACACAAAATCTTTTCCCCTCTCCATCCTCACTCACCCATCCCCTTCTAGTCCTCACCAACATCGGCTCCCTTCTAGTTCCAGCCCCATCCAGCATCTTCTTCCTTCTAGTCCCATTCTTCCATCCCCCCATCAGCTCATTTCCAATCCTAGCCCCCCCCCCCCCACCCCTGAAGAGCCCTGTGGCTGTCTGACCGGCTTCAGAGGGAGCCAGGGAGGCCCAAGGTCCCGGCTAACCTGTGTACAGTCGCTGGAGTGAAGAGCGGCGTTTTCCTTCACTCCGGCAACTGTATTCTTGGGTAGCCTGTTGGTGTGTTGAGTACTGGGAAACAGGAAATGCCCTTTAACCTGCAGTGCGCCAGCGGGCTACATGAGAACACAGCTGCTGGAGTGAAAGAAAATGCTGCTCTTCACTCTGGCGGCTGTGCAGAGGTGAGTCAGGGCCTTGGGCCTCCACGGCTCCCTCTGAAGCCGGCTCCACCAGGAACCGAACAGCTGGTCCTGCCAGGAGCCAAACAGCATGTGCAGGATGAAGTTGGCACAGAGCCCCTGAATCGTGGGGCCCTGTGCGAACAACATTTCCTCACAGTGGACAGTCCGGCCCTGTGTCTCATGAGGACATGTTAGGGAAGTAAAGTTTTCAGCTGCTATTAATGACTGCTTCGTGGAGCAGCTGGTCTCCTAGAACAGATGAGTGGGGGGAATTATTCTAGATCATGTTCTCACTAAAGCAGAACTAGGTGCAGTGTGTGACAAGGTGGTGGCAACTTGGAAAACAGAGACATTAAGGAAAAAATGCAGTTGCGTTTAACTAAGCTAGATGAGGAAATTAATTAGAAAAAACTAAAAGGAGGCGTTTGCAAAGGTTAAGTTTGGGTGTAGTGTGCCCATTGCTTATAAATACCATCTTGGACAAACATATTCCATGAATTAGAAAAGGTCAAGGGAAGAGCAAAACACTGCCAGATTAACTAGGCAAAAGAGGCTGTTATGCAAAAAACATCTTTGAAAAATGAAATGCAGATCCAAATGAATAAAATAGCCAGGAGCATAAATAATGGCAAATTTGAAGTCAAGTTTTCATAAGTCAGGCCAAAAAAGATATTGAAAAGAAGTTTGCTATAGATTGAAAAACTAATAATGCAGGGCTCGATTTTCAATGCTGGGGTCATATGCAGACCCGACACTGAAAATCCGGGTCTCTCCATACACCCCGGAAGCTGCAGGAGCTGTCTTTAAAGTGCAGAGGTCTAAGCAGGAAGCATCAAAAATTGGTTCTACCCAGTTAGACTTTTCCTCCGCCCCAGAACGCCTCTAACATGCCCCGATGCTAATTTCATAGCATCTGGGCGCATTAGGGACATATCTGGGATTTTCGAAGGGCACTACACTTGTAGGTGCCCTTCGAAAATCCCGGATATGGAATTTACACGGGTAAATGCCTTCGAAAATCAGGCCTGCAATCTTTTTCAAGTACAGTTGAAGGAAACCTTCTATGAATGTGCTTGTTGGATTGTTAGATGAATGCGGATGAAAGGGGTACTCAGGGAGGACAATGTCATAGTGGTAAAAAATAAATGAATTCTTTGCTTCGGTTTTTAGTGAAGAGATACCTACACTGGAAACACTTGGTTGGTGATGACTCAGAGGAACTGAGGCACATCATGGTAAGCCTGGAAGACATAATGGAGCAAACTGACAAACTAAAAACAACAAATCACCAGGACTTGATATATACACTAACTAATACAATCTATTTACCTATCTATTCTCTTATACATTAATACTCCTAAAACCCATTTTCACCCCCACCCCTTGCAGCGCAACTAAAGCTCACTGAAACAATCCCGTATATTTTGTCCTTTCCAAGATTCATCTTTTGGCCACAAATCTTTGAAACACGTCTTTAAACGCCACCTATACCTCACATAACTATGACCATGCCACCCTGAGCGCACACAATCTTGTCTGTTCTTGGAAGCTAAGCAGGGTCAGGACTGGCTAGTACTTGGATGGGAGACCACCTTGGGATACCAAGTGCTGTAGGCTTGCTATGTGGAAGAAAGGCCTATGTCTGGCCACATCTTGCCAAGAAAACCCAGGGGATAGTCACAACATGGACAAGTATCCACAGGGTCACTAAGAATTGACATAGACGTGACGGCACTTAATAACAAACCTTATATAGTGTTGCTCTTGCTTCAGTATGTACTCCTGGTGGAATTCTGTGCAATGCAGAATTTCGCAGCTGTGCAGAATCTTGCACTTGCTATGCAGAATTTGCACAGACAGTGGCATCAGTGAGCAGTGAGGCAGGCTTGGAGCGCCCAAGCTTCAAGGGCCCCCAAGTCTTCCTCACTGTTTACTGCAGCACAGCTGCGGGAGTGCTTTCGTTCACTCACAGCTGTACTACACTTCTGACGCTGGCATCACTGTTGTCAGAAGTCAACAGAAGTGCTTTCTGTCCCTAGCAAGAAACAGGAAGCACTTCTGTTAACCTTTTTGAACGTGGTGATGTCGACTCGGAAGTGTAGCACAGTCGTGGGAGATCTCCAGGAACAAGCAGGAATGTAGTCTTCACATATGGGGTATCATCGGTACCGACGGAGCCTGCGCGGGAACGCTCCCCAGCGTCTAATAAGAACGCTTTTGGGAGCATCCCTCTGCACATGCGCGCTGCCTTCCCGCCTTTCCAACTGTCCCTCTTCAGTTCTTTGTTTTCCGCGGAGCCAACAGGATCCATACCCTGTCACCGCAGAAAATTCCGTCTTTAAAATTGTTTTCTTGTGGTTGCGTTTCCCTGCCGCACGACGCTTACCGGTACCGCCGGTTCTTTTCTTTTCTTTTCCAAAAAAACCCCAAACAAACTTATACTTTGAGCTGTTTCTCTTCAGAAACTTTTCTTTTTGGTGCTAGGCACCATTTTGGGCACTAGGCCCCATATTCCTAAAATATGGAAAAACCAACTAGTGGTTTTAAAAAATGTACTGTGTGGTGGTACTATTTCTGTCGCTGACACCCATGATTGGTGTCTTAAATGTTTAGGGCCTGAACATTCTCCATCTGAATGTCTCTCCTGTATGGGGATGACTAAAAGAGGAAGACAGAACTGGGCTGCAAAGCTCGGTACCCTCTTTTCTTCGGATGCCAGATCCATTGCATCGACATCTTCAAGGGCCTCCTCTTCCTCCCATGGATCTCAGGTAACTAAACATAAAAGCCAGTCCTCAAAGGGTAGCCCTCCTGCTAAGCATCGAGAGGCCATTGGCATTGCCCTTGAGGGAACCACAGCGGCAAAGCAGCCCCAGCGGGAGGCTTTGGCTTCCAAAGCATCAATGGGGCTCCAGGATGTTCTCGAGGCCCCGACCTCGCAAGAACTACCTGTGCCATGCTCAGGGTTTCCGTCCGTCTTCTCCGGTACCGATACCCAGGCATCGGCAGCATTGATAGACCAGAGGTTCCTCACTATCGAACACAGCATCGCAGCTCTTCTCTCAGCTGCGGTACCGTTGGTCCAACGGGCACCGGTACCGACATCAACACCGATGCCGGTACCGACGACAACACCGGTACTGGTACCAACGGTACCGGCCCCGGTGGGAATTCTTCCCACGCCATCTTTGGCCGGAATCGACAGATCGGTACCGGATCAACTTGGTACCGACTTTGATCGATACCGGGACCATGCTTTGCATGAGCATCGTGGTCAGGAATACTTTGAATCCTCAGATTCCGAAGACTTTGACAATTCTGCTGGTACTAGAGGGTTTCTCCCAGAGGATCCCTCTTCTCCCCAACGCAGAATGTCACCTCCAGAGAACATGTCTTTTCAGAATTTTATTCGTGGTATGGCCAAGGGCCTTTCAATCACGGTAGCTCCTGAAGAGGAACCCAGAGCAAAGGAATTGGAAATTCTCCAATATCCTAAAGCTCCAAAGGAGGCAGCCACTCTGCCCATCCATGAAATTCTGCGTAACTTGATGCTCAGAATGTGAGACACACCTCGGACTACATCTCCTCACTCTAGGAGACTTGATACTATGTATCGAGGTTCCCCCATGTCCTGGATTTCAAAAGACTCAGCTGCCGCACATTCAATGGTGGTGGAGTCAGCCATGCGTAGGATGAAAAGTGCAAAGAGGCATGCATCCAATCCTCCAGGTCATGAATGCAGGACTCTGGACGCTTTTGGGCGCCAAACTTTTCTGGCTTCCATGCTTTCAACTAGGATCAGTTCATATATACTGTATATGGGAATGTTCCTCAAGGAAGTTACAGGAGATTTGGAGCTTATGAGCCCATTTCTCCCAGATGACAAGAGACAAGACTTTCTTGCTCTAGTTAAGCATGCTCAAGATGTCTCCAAGTTTGTAAATCGTGCAGCCTTTGACTGCTTTGAATGCATCAGCAGAACCTCTGCTATTGCCATTGGCGCACGACGGATTGCCTGGCTTCAGGCATCAGACTTGGAGACTTGGGTACAGGACAAGTTAGGCAACATTCCTTGCACGGGAGAGAATCTCTTCGGCAAGAACTGGCAGGAAAAGGCTAACGAGTTGGATGCTGGCAATACTACTCTAGATAGATTGTCGAAATCTACAGCCACTCCAGCCAAAAAGAAGTCTTATAAAAAACCCTCTTTCAGCAAAAAGAGGAAATTTTATCCTTCCTATACCCAGCAGAGTTAATCTCAGGGTCAGGTTGCCCAAAAGGGACAAACTAGACAGCAAAAGAAGCCAAAAGGCCCCAGAGCCCAACCAGCTTTGCAGGTTCAGCCCCCTCAAGGGCTTTGACTCCTTCCTAGAGAGCTTAGCCTTCCTGACTCTGAGGGGCCCCCAACCCCCCAATATCCCAGGCAGGTTATGCCACTTTGCCAACAGATTTCATCAGATAACAGCAGAAGATTGGACTTTGTCCATTGTAGGAGAAGGGTACAAGCTTCATTTTCACAGCATGCCCCCTCCTACAATTCTAAAGCAATTCAATTCTCAAACCTCCGCAAACAATTTGCTAGATCACGAGGTCTCAACACTTGCTCAAGGGGCAATAGAGGTGGTACCCATTCTTCAACAGGGTGCAGGGTTCTACTCCCCCTATTTTCTTATTTCAAAGAAAACAGGAGGACACAGACCCATTTTAGACCTCAGAGAATTGAACAAATACCTGTTTCGAGAGAAGTTCAAAATGATTTCTCTAGGAACTCTTCTGCCATACCTTCAAAGCCAGGATTGGCTTTGCTCTCTAGACTTAAAGGATGCATACACTCACATTCTGATCCATCCAGATCACAGGAAGTTCTTACGATTCCTTTTCAGGGGAAAACATTTCCAGTACAGGGTTCTTCCCTTTGGTCTAGCTTCAGCACCAAGGGTATTCACGAAATGCATGGCAGTAGTAGCTGCATTTCTACGAACCCTGGGAATATTCGTCTTCCCGAGCCCCTACAGTTGCAGAGGCCAGCACTGCACTGTCTTGCACAATGCGAATCCTCCAATACTTGGGGTTGGTAATAAACTTCCCAAAATCCCAACTTGTTCCTTCCCAAGGCCTGGAATTCACAGGAGCCTGTCGAGATACCAGACAGGGAAAGGCTTTCCTTCCACAGGCCCGGTGTCATCGCATCATGCAACTAGCTTCTCAAGCAGCAGGGAAATCCTCCCTAACTGCTCGAGAGCTACTACAGTTGCTGGGACATATGGCATCCACAGTTCATGTAGTCCCATATGCTCGCCTCCACATGCGAGCAGCTCAGTGGACCCTATCCACACAGTGGACACAGGCCACAGGTCATTTATTGGACAAAATAATAAACTCTCAACGACTAATTTTGTCCTTCCAATGGTTGCAATCCCTAGAAAATCTGACACTGGAGTCTCCTTTTCATCAACCCCTTTTTCAGGCCACCCTAACAACAGATGCATCGCAGGTGGGTTGGGGAGCACACCTGAATCATCTCTCTACCTAGGGAACCTGGACTCCACAGGAGGCTGGTCTACACATAAACCTCCTGGAATTAAGAGCAATCTATTAAGCTCTCTGAGTATTCCAAGCCAAGCTCAGCTACAAGACAGTCCTAGTCCAGACGGACAGTCAAGTAGCAATGTTCTATGTGAACAAGCAGGGCGGGACAGGCTCTCTGTCATTATGCAATGAAGCTTTACGACTGTGGGCCCTCGCCAGAGAGTATCAAATTCACCTTCTAGTGGTATATCTTCCAGGCATTCAAAACCTTTGGGCAGACAAACTCAGTTGAGTACTGCTGCCTCACGAGTGGTCCCTCCACCTGGACCAGGTTGCAAAGATATTTCATCTCTGGGGCACTCCAGACAAAGACCTCTTCGCAAGTCCACTAAATGCCAAACTTCCCCGGTTCTGTTCCAGGATTCCGGCTCACAATTGTCAGACAAGGGATGCCTTCCTCCTTCACTGGGGTCAGGGCTTCCTTTATGCCTTCCCACCCATTCCCCTCATCCCCAAAACACTCCTCAAGCTTCAGAGAGACAGGGGTCGCATGATTCTCATAGCGCCACGATGGCCATGCCAACCGTGGTATCCCCTGCTTCTACATCTCTCTCAAGCTGCACCTCTGGAGTTAGGGCATGCTTCAGATCTCCTTTCCCAAGAGAACGGGATGCTATGGCACCCGAATCCCCAGTCCCTGCATCTCACGGCCTGGTTGCTGAAGGCTTAGACCTCCAGGATTTCAACCTGTCCCAACAGGTAAAGGATATCCTTCAGGCTTCTAGGAGACTTTCCACAAGAAGATCTAATGCCTTCAAGTGGAAACGTTTTACCATATGGTGCTCCAAGAAGGGATTAAACCACCTTGGCATGCCCTTAGAATCGATACTAGAGTATCTCCTTCACTTATCGAATTCTGGTCTAAAGACCAATTAGGTAAGAGTCCATCTTAGTGCAATTGCAGCTTCTTATAAGCCTCTGAATGGACAACCAATTTCCTCTCATCCACTCATATCCAGATTTATGAGAGGTCTTCTATTAACCAAACCTCCCATTAAGCCACCACCAGTGGCATGGGATCTAAATCTAGTTCTTGGGCAGCTCATGAAGCCGCCTTTTGAGCCTTTAGCCACTACAACCCTTAAGTTTTTGACCTGGATGGTCATCTTCCTAATTGCAATCACCTCTGCACGTCACATTAGTGAACTGCAAGCTTTAGTGGCTAATTCTCCTTATACTAGGTTTCACCATGATAAGGTTGTTCTTAGAACTCATCCACACTTTATGCCAAAGGTGGTTTCGCCTTTTCATTTAAATCAATCAATTTATCTTCCTGTATTTTTTCTGAGGCCTCACGCCTCTAATTCAGAAAGAAACCTTCATACTTTGGATTGTAAAAGGGCCTTAGCCTTTTACCTACAGAGAACACAGCAACATAGAAAGTCCTCACAACTTTTTATAGCTTTTGACAACAGTTTTTTATAGCAGTTGGAAAGGTGGGAAGGCAGCGTGCATGTGCTGAGGGATGCTCCCAAAAGCGTTCTTATTGGATGCTGGGGAGCGTTCCCGCGCAGGCTCCGTCGGTACCAATGATACCCCATATGTGAAGACTAAATTCCTGCTGTTCCCGGAGATCACCTGTTACAGGTGAGTAATTACGCTTTCCCAGAGCTGTGCTTAAAATTCCACGATCAGGCAGAGGAGGTGAGTGGTTGGGGCTAGAGGCTGAAGAGGACTGATGGTGAGTCGGAGGGAGGGGGGGAGTGACTGGGGACTGAAGAGGGACTGATGCTATCAGGAGAGTGACTGGTGGTTAGAGAAGACTGATGGTATCTCGGGATCAGAAGTTAGAGGGAGAGAGAAGGGGTGGGCAGGGAAGGCTTGGGTTTTGGAGAGAGACCTGTGGGAATTCTGTGCATAAATGTAGTAAAAAAACATGCAGAATTCTTTTGCACAGAATACCCCAGGTGTATGAGAGGACGTTCATTCCATTGCATAGCTGCTTGAATCTTATCCAATGTATATTTCAATCTATATGGATCAGGGGCATGGTAGGATAGTGCCACACGTTTTGTTGAACGTGAGATCCTCGTGGCCTTTCTATAGCTTATCATAACTTACATGTAACAAAGACCAACACCATACAAAATCTTGGGCATAAAACACAGCAGCTCAAATCTAACCCTCAGCTGCACAGACAAGAAAAGGTGCAGCTCCCTCCCACTGTTGCCCCTTTAATACCACTTTTGCACCTGTGTTGTGCAATACTTGCAGTCTTGATAGACATTTTCTTGGCAGTGTTACATATAGGATATTACAGTAATCCAAGGTGTATAGATCACAAAAGCCTGCATGATTATGCATAGATCTCCACTGATAAGAAAAAAAGCCCTAATCTGTCGCATTAACCTTACTTGCACCTCCATTGACTGAGTAGAATTAAGAGTGACACCTAATATTTTGAAAGATACCCAGATACTGAAGATCCCTTTAAAAGCTGTCCTCTAAGGTGGTAATTTTCTAAGGAGCCACCTAGATTTATGCCTGAACAATACGCTTAAATCTATTCATATAGGTGCATAAGTGGCTTCCTATGTACCAATTTTGCGTGGTAACTATTCTAAACTACATGCATCAGACCAATTGCAGTCTAAAGTTTGGGTAGAGTGTGGGTAAAGGACACAAATATGGATCTAGATTCTAAATGATAAAAGTACTTTAACTTATGTGTTCTTGATAAATCTAGGCATGAGCTTATGTAAGGGTTTGTGCCTTAAATGAACGCACGTACCGCCGCACTTCCCTCCTATTTTATAAGGTAAAACACACATATTCCTGACTTTATAAAATATGTGCATAAAAATGTGCATAAATCTAGGTGCAAGTAATAAAATTACCCTCCACGGGGTAATTTCATTAAGCCTTTTTCATTTTATGCATGTAAATGGCCTCTCATAAAATTACCCCAGTTGTAAAAGTATGTGTACTATTACATAACCAAGGTGTAGATATTTTCAGAGGAGGAGTCAGGAAGGAACCCAGGCGGCGTTGCAGTGTATATATGAACAGGCATAAATGTCCATGCTCTCCGTTTAGCCACAATTTCTGCAGGATATGTGCTAGTGTTTTCATAAATGCACCTATGTGTGTCTATGGAATAAACTTGGTTTGAGATCCTTTTTGGCCTGCCCTCATAAGTGTCCCGTTACTCTCTCTGAGCGCAGTAGTATCTTTAAGATTGAACTGAAGAACATCAGCACAGTAGCTAGGTGCTGAAGGCTTGGGTTATACTTTGGAATACCACATTGTATACACGGTCTTGTGCTTCTTTGACATAAAAAAGTACAGTAAACACCTTCAAAAATAGAAAAAGCAATTTACTTTATTTAGATTAGTAGTAAGGTAAGTGGAAATACTGTGTAAGCTCTTTAAAAGTAGTAGGTTAGGCCTTCTTTTTTTAACAGGACGAATCTCCGCTTAAAGTAGGGTTGCCAACTTTTTCACCGAGAAAAACCCGACACCTGTGGCTTGCCATGCTCCACCCATTCTCCGCCCCTAGTCCCAACCCTGCCCCGCCCCCAGCCCCACCCACAAAAATTACCGAGGATACGTGTAGGCTAACTTCCTTGGTCAGATAATAATTAAACTGGGAACCCCAAAATCCAAACATGAAATGTACAACACTGGAGAAATAAAACTATAAAGTAATTTCCTCTTGCACTAAACAAAAACGCAAAGATGTTAGCAATACACACTTTCCAGACCAGACATATTCCAGTTAATAAATTCAAAATAAAAAGTATTTTTCTACCTTCTGTTTGGGCGTTTTATTTTTCAGTTGCAATTGCTCCAGTCACTTTCTTCTGGTTTCTTCGTGTCTTCTGCAAGCTATCCATTTGTCCTTTCTTCTCTTTTAGATGTTTTCCATTCTCTCTCTATTTCTGCTTTAACATACTGATTGTTTCCCTTTTGCTCTTTCCCCCAATTCTTTCCTTATTCCTTTATCATCCGTTTAAATTTCACCCTTCCATTCTCAAGCCCCTCTTACTCTCCCAATACCGGCCCATCATAGACTTTTCTTCCACACAAAATATTTTTTCCCCTCTCCATTCTCATTCCCCATCCATTCTAGTCCTCCCCCCAAATCAATTCCCTTATAGTTCTAGGCCCACCCAGCATCCACTCCCTTCTAGTCCCATTCTCCCATGCCCCACATCAGCCCATTTCCAGTCCTATTCCAGCTCTTCATCAGCCCATTTCCAGTGCTAGCCCTCACATCACAGGCCATTTCCAGTCCTAGCTCCCCCCCCCAATCACAGCCCATTTCCAGTCCAAGTCCCCCATCACAGCCTATTTCCAGTCCTAGCCCCCCCCCACCATCACAGCCCATTTGCAGTCCGAGTCCCCCCGCACCATCACAGCCCATTTGCAGTCCGAGTCCCCCCTGCACCATCACAGCCCATTTGCAGTCCTAGCCCCCCTAATCACAGCCTATTTCCAGTCCAAGATCCCCCTTCCTCCACCATAGCCCATTTCCAGTCCAGGTCCCCTCCACCCCCATCACAACCCATTTCCAGTCCATGTCCCCCCCCCATAACCCTTTTACAGTCCAGGTCCCCCCCCCCATCACAGCCTATTTCCAGTCCAAGTTTCCCCCCCCCCATAGCCCTTTTCTGGTCCAGGTCCCCTCCACCCCCATCACAACCCATTTCCAGTCCATGTCCCCCCCCCATAACCCTTTTACAGTCCAGGTCCCTCCCCATCACAGCCTATTTCCAGTCCAAGTCCCCCCCCCCCCCTTAGCCCTTTTCCAGTCCAAGTCCCCCCCCCCCTTAGCCCTTTTCCAGTCCAAGTCCCCCCCCTTAGCCCTTTTCCAGTCCAAGTACCCCCCCTTAGCCCTTTTCCAGTCCAAGTCCCCCCCCCTTAGCCCTTTTCCAGTCCAAGTCCCCCCCCCCTTAGCCCTTTTCCAGTCCAAGTCCCCCCCATCACAGCCAATGCAGTCCTTGCCCCCCCCCCCCCCGACCAGCATCGCGGCTGTCTGAGGCTTCAGAGGGAGCCGGGGAAGCCCGTGCGAGGTCCCGGCTCCCTCTGTACAGCCACCAGCGTGAAGAGCCTTTTCCTTCACGCTGGCGGCAGTTCCTGTGAAGCCGCGAATGCTGGGAAAGGTTAAAGGGCCACCTGTAACCTTTCCCAGCATTCGCGGCTTCACAGGAACAGCCGCCAGCGTGAAGGTAAAGGCTCTTCACGCTGGTGGCTGTTCAGAGGGAGCCGGGGCCTCGCGCGGGCTTCCCCGGCTCCCTCTGAAGCGGAGAAAAGCCGGTTTTTTTGCTCTGGCCGCTCCCGATCTTGCGGCCAGAGCAAAAAAACCGGCTTTTAAAGGGCCGGTTTTGCCTCTGCGCCGGCAGCCGGCCTGGCCGTGGAAAAACCGGCCAGGCCGGCTGAAAACCGGCCAGTTGGCAACCCTAGCTTAAAGTGATATTTCTTTACAAAAAAGATGGCAGATGTATGGATGTTGTGGAGACCAGAACTGTATCTGAATTCAAGAAAGCATGGAACTAGTATAGAAGATCTCTGAAGGAGAGGAAGGATTGTAGAGTTTAATAGTTTGTATGGATAGACTGTATGGTCTTTATCTGCCATCATTTTCTGTTTCTATGCTAAACTTTACTCTGAATATGTTATAGTGACATCTTGTGGCAATATTGTTTTAAAATATCCATACAGTAAGAACTTTATATGTCAAAATTTTAAAGCTTTTATAATGGGGATATTGAAGAGACTAAATTAGGTATTACGTGAGGGGTTTTCTTGGGAGCTGTCTTTGACACCGAAGCACTAAACTGTAAACCTTTTTAGCAAAAGGGGCTTTGCATGTGAACCAGCACAAATACCATGCACATGTGAAAAAATGGCAGTTTTTCTGCAATGTTAGGCATGCAAAGTGTTTTTGTGAGAAAACTGTGCAAAAGAGGCTTTGCTCTGTTGTAATCTTTCAGGTATAGTCCATCCCGTGCAAAAGTGTCTTTAAATGAGAGATTAGTGAGCTGTTGCAATGCAAATTCATGCAAAACAATTCAGTGTTCTAATTTTTTGAAATTTTATGCACAAAATGGCTTTATGGGCCCATTATTCACTACTACTAATCATCTATATAGCACTACTAGGCATACAAGCACTGTACACATACACGTCGTACGTATAACAGCGATGGAACTAACAGGAACTGAGACTTCCGAGTCTGTGAAGAACCACACGTGCTTGGAACATTACACTAGCTTCTGAGCACAGGGGGGAGCAGTTCCCATGCTGGCAGTGTATCATGGGGTCATCCACTTGTGTGCCTGATCAATCCTGTTGTTCAGGTGAGTAAGAACGCTTTAAATGTGTAGGGCATTTTCACCTCTAAGTGGTGCTGTTTATATGTGCAAAGGCTGTGCAGGCCTTCTAGAATGACTTCCAAAATAATATGGCATACACTACCCAGATATGGAAGATCCGCTGGATGGTCAGTCCTTTCATCTTTCTTGTGTAGACACTAGGGTTAATATCTGAGGCTCAGTTAAGCTCTTTGTGTGGTTCCTCCAAAGGTCAGTGTCAGCTTCTTTTGTGTTTGCGTGTGACTGAAAATGAAGTATAAATCTACCTCTTGCCTGTGTCTATAGTTCTGACCCCTTACGGTTTGTTGTTATCCAGTCTTGAGACTTTGGAATGTTACTCAACTGTGCTATAATCACTGTGGTTTGATTTTACTTTTGACTGGTTTTGGTTTATCCTTTGATAATTGTCAGGTGTGTGTTGTAGATCAGAGCAGTTCTGTTCAGTTTCTGGCTTTTGCTCTGGTTTTATGGGCTTTTAGTTCCACATGCTTTTAATTCTGCATTCTTTCACATGCAATGTCCCCTGAGATTAAGGTTACTGGATGGTCCCTGATTTTGAACTAATGTCCCTTTCTTCATGGCTTCAGTTAGCAATGAATTCTGTAACCCAAATTCATTGCGAACTGAGGTACAGGACTTTTCTTCTCCCATAAACCTCTCCGATGGAATGCAAGTGGCTTATCAAGTCTTCTCGATCCTCCCCCTCCCTCCCTCTATATTGGCAACAGGAACAGTTCTCAATATCACGTCCACTTCCTGTGCCATACCGAACCAGCAGCCTCTGTAAATCTGGGGGACTCCTTCCCCCTCCTGCTCCTCTGTGCCAAAACGCCAAGACACTACTTTATTTCTCCCAAGCATCCCAGATATGCCCTCCAAAAATCTGGTAACCTTACCTGAGAGAAGCTCTATTTTAATAACCATTTTAGGGAAACATCTGGCTAAGGGCTAGATTTACTAAAGTACGTTATTGCATGTATGTAAGCACTATTAGTATGCATATTAGTAAAAAGGTCCCATTACATAAAATGGGACCTACAGTAAAATGCAATAAAGCTTGTTAGTGTGCAGTAAAGCCCTAAATCTGAAAGCCCACCCTAGGAATACTTCTGACCCAGCCCCTTTTTACTTGACTATTTTTGCATGCTTTGTGATTTTAACTGTACAAATTCAGACAGTGTCCATATTTATAATGGGATAGATTTATCTGGCTAAAACTAAATTGGAGTGGAGGAGTAGCCTAGTGGTTAGAACACTGGCTTGGTAACCAAGCAACCAGGGTTCAATTCCCACTAGCACTCCTTGTGGCCTTGGGCAAGTCACTTAACCCTCCATTGCCTCGGAAGAAAGGCCTGGCAATCTACTTCCGGTGACACTGCCAAGAAAACCCAGGAGCTTCTGGGTCGCCAGGAGTCAGGACTGACTCGAAGGTACATATTGCATTTTGCAAATATTTTAAATATTGCTCCCTTAAAGTTTACAGAGGAAAAGAGAGGCATGCCATTCTTGTAACATTCATATAAGATAGAAACATAGGCCATGTGGTCTCTTTCTGTCATCATATTTCTATCTAGTCTGTCCTTCCATATCAACAACTACAACAGTCCCCTTTTTTCCAAACAAATATAATAAATATAACATAACCGGTACTTTTTCTTCTAGCAGTGCTGGTGCCAGAACGCTCATGCAGGGCTGTCCTTAAGGGGTGGGATGATCACTAAAGGACCCGACCCCACAATAGCCACACCCCCTGTAACTAGCCATAGAGTTTATGAAAAGACTGTATTGCAAATATTATACCAGGACATCAAACACACCCCTTGTTGAGAAAGGAGTCTCTACATTTCTTCTTTACTGTGCACAATACAAAGATATCAAAGATGCTGCACATGTTGTTGTAGTTGTTGTTGTTAAGTGCTGTCGAGTAGGTGTCGACTCTTGGTGACCCTCTGGATAGTTGTCCAAAACTGTGATCGGTCTTCAGTCATGTGGCTCATTGTTGACAGACTGGCACCCATAGCTGCTGTTATTGTATTGATCCATCTCATTGCTGACCTTCATCTTTTGTGTTGACCATCTACCTTGCCAAGCATGATGTCTTTCTCTAATGATCTTTCTCTTCACATGATATGTCCAAAGTATGAAAGTCGAAGTCTTGCCATCTGAGCTTCTAAAGAAAGCTTAGTTTTGATCTCCTCATTTGGGCAGTCCATGGTATATATATTGTTCATCGCCAGCACCATAATTCAAAGGCATCAACTTTTCTTCCTGTCTATCTTTTTCACTGTCCAACTTTCGCATCCATTTGATGTTATTGAAAATACCTTGGCTTGAACAAGTCGAATCTTCATATGGAGAGAGACATCTCTGCTCTTGAGAATTATATCTAGGTCCTTCATAGCCATTCTGCCAAGAGCAATGCGTTGTCTGATTTCTTGACTGCTTGTTGCTTCTTTATTTATAGTTGATCCAAGTAGGTTAAAATTGTCTACTATTTCAATTTTTGTTTCCATCAACAATGAACTTATTGATTTTGCCAGTTGCCAGGATCTTTGTCTCCTTCAAATGAAGGTGCAGGCCCATTTTAAGACTATGTTCCTTGATCTTGAGAAGCAAATGTTTCAGATCGTCTTCACTTTCAGCCAGTAATGTGGTATCATCAGCATAGCGAAGGTTGTTGATGAATCTCCCACCAATCTTCACACCTCTGCATCTTTGATGATTTGTTCTGCATATAAATTAAACAGGTAGGGGGAAAGTATGCAGCCTTGTCATACGCCTTTGCTGATTTTAAACCATTCTGTTTCTCCTTATTCCGTTTGAACTGTTGCTTCTTGATCAATGTAAAGATTGTGAAAGAGAACAATCAGGTGTTCTGGTGTACCCATACTACTTAAGGTGGTCCAGAGTTTCTCATGGTTTACATAGTCAAAAGCCTTGCTGTAGTCAATAAAACACAAATAGATATCCTTTTGGTATTCTTTTGTCTTTTCAAGGATCCATCTCACATTTGCGATAATGTCTCGTTTCTTGCCCTTTCCTGAATCCTGCTTGCACTTCAGGTAGTTCTCGTTCCAGGTATGGTTGTAATCTCTGCTGAATAGTTGGCATGTGGGATCAGAGCGATTGTGCGATAATTTCCACAGTCAGTTGGATCACCTTTCTTTTAGTATTGGTATAAACACAGATCTTTTCTAGTCAGTTGTCGATTATGTTGTCTTCCAAATTTCCTACCAGAGCCTTGTAAATACGGTAACAGCTGCATCAGATTGCTGTAATACTTCTATGGGAATGCCATCAATGCCTGGTTCTTTGTTCTTTGATAAGGCTTTCAATGCTGTTTCAACTCCTCCTTTCATCACCAATTGTTCCTGATCATAAGGTACAGGTTGAAACGGCTGTTGGTCCACTTGATCTTTATCATATAATAACTCTCTATATTCTTTCCACCTTTCCTTGATCTTCTCAGCATCATTTAACATGGATCCTTGAGCATCTTGTAACATTCCAATTCAAGGCTGTAATGTTTTCTTTAACTCTCATAGCTTTAGGAAAGCTGATCTTGTTCTTCCTTTAATAGTTTCTGCTTCTTTTCCTTGCATGTGTCATTGTAGTAATTATCCTTGTCTTGTCTTGCTGCATGTTGGAATTCTCCAAGTTCTGCAATTGCCTCTATTTCTCCTCTAGCTTTAACTTCTCTGCGTTTCTGGGCAATTTTCAGACTTTGTTCAGTCATCCATTTTGGCTGTTTTTGCTTTTTCATCTTTCGTAGAGATTTCTCACTTTCTTCCAACACAGCTTTCTTGATGTCATCCATAACAATTCTGGAGCTCTGTCATTTGTACCTAAAGCAGCAAATTGATTTTGCAGGCAGTCTTTAAATTCTGGTGGTATATTCTCAAGCTCATATTTTGCTATATTCATGAGTGACTTGCTTTTTTAAACTTTAGCTTGAGTTTGCATACTAGTAGTTGGTGATATGTACCACAGTCAGCTCCAGGTTTTGTCATTGTTGATGTTATAGAGATTTTCCATCGTTGACTTCCACAGATGTAGTCAATTTGATTTTTGATAAATCCATTGCGTGAAGTTCATATGAACAGTTGTTGCTTGTGTTGCTGGAAGAAGGTGTTTGAGATGAATAGATTGATAGACTGTTGGTCTTGCAGAATTCTTTCTCCTGCTTCATTTCTGTTGCCAAGTCTATATTTTCCATCCACTTTGCCTTCTTCGTTGTTGCCACCCTTTGTGTTCCAGTCACCCATGACGATCAGGATATCCTGTTTGCATGTTCTGACAATTTCAGCTTGTACTTGTTCATAGAACTCATCAATTTCATCCTCTTCTGCAGCTGTTGTTGGGACATATCCTTGAATTATAGTTGTGTTGATAGGCATTCTTCGTAGACAAGTAGAGATTAAGCATTCATCGACTGCATTGTTTTTCATTCCAGTTCTTGCAAGTTTCTTCTTAATTATAAATGCAATACCATTTCTTCTTTGTCTTTCATTTCCAGCATAGTAGACCATGTGATCATCAGATGTGCCCAGTGCCAGGCCATTTTGTGCCCAGTGCCAGTCCATTTCAGTTCGCTGACACCAGACAGATCGAGTTGTACACGTTCCATTTCATTCTTGGCCACCTCCAACTTCCCTTGGTTCATGCTTCGTAAGTTCCATGTCCCAATATAGAAGACATCTTTGCAGCTTCTGACTCTCATTTCATGCACAGCTATATCAGCAGTCAGGCATCCCAAGGGCTTTGATCCAACCACATCATAAATGCTGGTTTTACTCTGAAAAGTTTTCAGTTCCTCCCCAGTAGCCAGTTGAGTGCCTTCCAACCTGGGGTCTCATCTTTCAGCACTATAGTGCAATTTGTTTTGTTGTGACTGTCCATTAGGTTTTCATGGCAAGATATGGAAGTAGATTGCCAGGCCTTTCTTCCATGCAGTTTAAGTTTAGTGGTGTTGCCATTGTCACAGAAATGTGATCCTCCGCTGCCAACACCGTCCTATTCTGCTGCTGCCCAAATGGGTGGTTTGTCTTGGTCTGGCACCTCAGCTGAGACATGTCCATCTTGGGAGACCCTGCCGTAGTTAAACTACCGATAGCTTAGCCCTCAGCATCACTGATGCACACAAGCCCTCACAGCATGACAAGCTGCAAACCAAGTGAGGGATGCTGCACATTCAGGGTCCCAAAGGTGGCAGATTCTTGAAGTTCAGAAATGTTACTTCCAGATCTAGGAGGAAAAGAATGAGTTATTTAAGGCTTTCTATCAGGAGGTACTTGGTGGTGCTGAATACCAGCACCTTTTCCATTATCTGCTAAAATTACCCAATGCCCACAGGTTGTAATGGAAGAACTCAGGTTCTGCAACCCCCCACCCCTATACACAGAGCGCCCTCCTTGAGGTAAGCAATGTCTTCAGCCAATCCCTGAAGGTCCATGGGAGAACATGGATGCACAGTCTATATCAGCACATAATAACTCAGCCCCTGCAAAATGTGCGCTACAGAGTCTAAGCTGTCCAGACAATAAAGGCAGAAAAACCGTTTTACTTTTGTGATTTGAAACTGCCATCTTTGGGAATGTGCAGCATGGCAGATTCAAATCACTAAACCATCCACAGATCACCCAGACCTATCTCAGCTGTCTACATGCTTTGACGCTGTCACAGACTGGCTACAAACTCAGAAGCTCAAAATAAATTTCAAAAAGACGGAGGTCCTATTCATCAGCAGAGACCAGACATTCACCCCACCTTCATCGCTTAAGGTATGCAATGCAGAGCTCATCTGTAAAAGGACGATACGATATGTGGGCGTAACACTTGACCAGCGCCTCGACATGAACACCCAGATAGACAATACTGTAAAGGCGATTTACCACAAAGTTCGGATACTACGCCACATTAAACAGATCCTAGAGCCAAAAGACTTCCAAACTGTCTTTCAAGCTTTAATAATGCCTCATTTTGATAACGCCAATTCCATACTGCATGGCCTCCCAAAGAGCTCGCTGAACCCCCTGCAGCTCACAATGAACACTGCAGCCAGAACCCTCTATGGAGCATCCAGAAAAGACCATATCACCCCTATCCTAAAATGTCTTCACTGGCTCCTGGTCCACTGCAGGATTACCTTTAAGATCCTAACAATGACATTCAAGGCAATCAACAGATGCACGTCCACCTCCCTCTCAGACCTCGTTGAGTCCACCCCCCTCAATAGATCAAGGAAATCAATAGCCTGCAACACCATACTTCTCCCGAAAGCTATCACCAGATCCCCCAAGACTACAAGAAAGCGTGCCTTTGCACTATATGCACCCTCTTGCTGGAACTCCCTTCCACCTGACATTCATGCCATAAATAACCTCCCCCAGTTCAGAAAGGCACTCAAACATCATCTCTTCCTTCAGCACTTTTCCAATCCATGCAACATCACCTAGCCACCCGCACCCCGACACAAACCAGCTCCCAAAGAATAACCGCCTCTCGCACCGCAATCAGTTCACTTAAGCGAACCTCCCCCGATAACCCCCCCCCCCACGGGAACCTTGGATCAACAACACAATTATGTATGGTATATAGTCATACTGCCTGTTTTGTAAATAATGCCAAAATCTCATGTGAATCCCGGATACTAATCTGTATATAGTGTATATAGTTCACCTGTTCACCATGTTTAAATTCCCTGTTTATTGTAAGTTCAATGTTAGACTGTTCTGCATTGCACAATTCTTGTTACCTGTGAACCGCGCTGAAAAATAGTGCGGTATAGAAAAACAATAAATAAATAAATAAAATAAAATAAAACAGTTTTTCTGCCTTTGTTGTGCTGGTGTACCCTGTGCGTCCATGCTCTCCCAAAATGGGGGTTGTTGAAAAGATTCAGATGCCGATGGACAAATATCTTGTGATACCTGCCTCTCTACCCTCTGGGGAGGAGGGTTCTTCTTCCCCAATGCTCTCTAGAGCTTCTTTAAGCTCCAGATCCGGATCTCCACCACTTCAGCTTAGTTCACAGTCCATGTCAGTTACTGAGGCCATCCCCGACTTCCCCAGATCTTTAGGTGAGGCTGGTTTGGCCCCCAGGAGGAGGATGGAATTTCTCCCACCCTGCTGATTCTTCTTAAACCTATTCACAGCTTGAGGTATTAGATGCAGTGTTTGGGGAAGCTGTTACTCTTGCAGAATTATTGAGGGTTGTTACACAGAATAATGTTCTTTTGCATGGTACACAGGAACAGATTTTTGCCTTTTCGCAGGATACAGTAGCGGCACTTTCTGCGCAGCAGCTGCACTTGCAGAAGGTTGATTCATATGTGAAAAAATTATCGGCTTAGATACATTTTGTAAAGTAACAACCTATCTCTTATATTAGAGATTTTACTGTTGTTCATCAGCAGTTAGTCTTTGGAAAATAGCGCTCGTTTTGAATTTCCATAGACTCATTATCTGTCCCCAGTTGAGCTACTAAGGAAGCATTTTAAGGAAGTACTATGTATTTCAGATCCGGCACAAATTTTGATTGCAAATTCTTATTATGTTCCTTCATTGCAAAGGGAGAATGCACTTGTGGTCTCTCCGGGCGAGGGTGAGGTCATAGAGACTCTGAATATATCTGAGTTTTTTGAAACATCTAAGGATCTCATCCCCCCTCTGGCTACTCTGGTGGTCTGTTTTTCTTAGTTATGAAGGATAAATCAACTATCTTAAAATTGTATTTTGGAAGAAAAGTGAATTATTCTGTGGGGCTAGAGTTTTGATTTTCCCTGATGTTGCTAGGGTGACACAACAGCGGCGAAAGGCTTTTCTCTCGCTGAAAGCGAGGGTTTTGGCCTTAGGGGCAAGCTTTTATTTAAAGTTTCCCTGTAAGTGCATAGGGACGTATCAGGGGATTAAATATGTGCTTTTATATGCTGCACAGCTAGAAACCTTCTTTGCAGATAAGGTGCTTTCTTGATGCCCTAGCTGGGAAAGGCGAATTTGTCTTGATTTTTGTATAGTGGCTTTCTATTCCTTTTAAGTTTCTTTATTTTTGTAGGAAGTGCTGTTTGTTTTTTTGTTGTTGTTGTCTGGAACAAAATGTTATTATCTTTGACTCCTGGTGGGAGATCGTCTGCCTTCAGTAATGTGGGCTTTGTCAGCATTTCTTGGTATATTCTTTATTAAGATTTCTTTCTTCACTGTATTGCTGGAGTTTCTTTTGCTTGTTTGTAAGCATATCTTTTAAAAGTTAAAAAAAGCAGCTCTATTTCTATGCAGTGGCCCTGCAAAATAATTCTCTTAGTGCTCTTTCCTTCACTAGCAGGTGCCATTTATGAAGGTAAGTGATCTCATATCTTTCTCCTCCTACCTGTGAACAAACCAAACCATTTTTAATAAAAAAGTCTTTTCAAAGAAGAAACAATCTTTAAATTGAAAATTCCCTCTGTTTAAGAGGGCCTTAAACTAGATTCATTGTGGATGGGTGAAAGCCTCCAAATAAGTAAAACATTAAATACCTCTGTAGAAATGGGTAAAAGGGGAAATATCTGGAAAGCGGTGTGCAATAATGCCCGTAGCATGGCAAATAAGATTCCAGATATTGAGGCTTTAATAGAAGAAACTGACTTGGATTTAGTGGCAGTTATGGAGACATGGTTCATGAAGAACTGTGAGCGTAATGGAATTATACCTGGATATAGTTTGTTCAGGAAGGGCAAAGTAGGAAGAAGGGGGAGGAGGTGTGGCCCTATATGTTTAAAAAATATATTAAAGCTACAGAATAACAGGGCTTACAAGGGGAGGAAGCGGCTCTGTGGGTTAAACTGGAAAGAGGGCATAGAACATCCATTTGCATTGGTTTGATATACAGATCTCCTTCACAGGCAGAAGAACTGGACAGAGATTTAATTGAAGACATTCACAGTGTTGCTATGAAAAGAGAAGTGCTGCTGATAGGTGATTTCAATATGCTGGATGTTGATTGGCACATCCCTGCTATGGTATCTTTTAGAAGTAAGAGATCCTGGATTCTCTATAGGGAGAAGTATCCCAGCCACTGGTAACAGAACCCACACATGAAGGGGGGCCATACTGGACCTGGTGCTTATCAATGGGGAAAGTCCAGCAACACAACAGAGCCTTCTCCTTATTCGCCCCTTTAAGTTGGAATGCACTCCCCCATGAAATCCGTGGAATAAAAAACCTCATCCTATTCAGAAAAGCCTTAAAACGCCACCTGTTCACAAAATGTTACTCTGAAACCTCCAGCGATAGAAGCACAACCAACAACCTGCAAACCTCCCCCATACATCAGTCGCCCCTACACGTCAACACCACAGATAATAGTTAGTCCCCCCTCAAACCCTACCAACCTTCACAAAACTAATGCAACACCCATCTACATTAAAGTATTGTACATAGTTCAAGTTAATATTTATTTAGTTTCCCTGGTTTCGCTCCCATGTTCAATTCCCTGTTATTTGTAAACTCAATGTTGTTTGTATACATTGCAGTATGTTTGTTCAATGTACACCGCGCTGATTTTAATAGCGCGGTATAGAAGAAATGTCAAATAAATAAATAAATAAATAAAGTGTTTCTGATGTTATTAGTGGGTGATCATCTCGCTTCCACACCAGATGGTGTGGTTCAGCTTTAGGACTAGGGCTGATAAAGTCCATTAAAGTGAGGGTCCCAGACTTTAGGAAACTAACATTGCCAAGATGGGACAATACCTCAAGGAGTCGTTGGCGGAATGAGAACAGCAGAGGCATGTAGAAACACAGTGGGCAAAACTGAAAGGGGATATTTTAAGGACAACAAACCTTTCTGTTAGGAAAGTAAATAAATATAAACTGTAAAAGGAAAAGGAGGTTACTATGGTTCTCTAAAGATGTAGCTGAGAAGGTGAAGAGTGTGGCCTTCATAAAATACACGAGATCAGAGGAAGACAGGCATCAATATTTGGAAAAGCTAAACTAGGAAAGTAGTCAAGAAAGCAAAGATACAAATGGAAGAAAATATAGCCAATGCAGTAAATTGAGGGGGGAGGGGTGGGGGAGATGATTTTTTAGATATGTTAGTGAGAGGAAGAAGTACAAAAGTGGTACTGTCATACTCAAGGCTGAAAGAGTAATAGGTAGAAGTTAACGAGGATAAAGCAGAATTGCTTAACAGATATTTTTGTTTTGCATTCACAGATGAAGGGCCAGGAGCAGGACCACAGAAAACATCCACTAATTGGAATATAAGTGAGGGGGATCTTGAATGATTTTCAAAAGACTTTGTTAGCGAGGCGCCAGCTAAATTAAAAGTAAACTACCTCTTTCAATTGAAAAAAAGCTCTGCAATGAGGGTGCATAGGATGAAGGTGAAAGGGGATAGACTCAGGAGTAATATGCAATCCATTAGACTCCAGAAACCTTACTATCCTTTGTTTTAGCAGCATTTCCATTAATTTACTCATCACAGAGGTCAGACTAACCAGCCCTGTGGTTCTCAACTTCATCCTTACTTTTGCTTTTGTGTAAAGGGACCACATGTGCCTTTCTCCAGCCCTCTGCGACCATTCTCTACTCTAAAGAAGCATTGAAAAGATCAGATAGTGGAGCGTCTAGTACTTTCCTAAGTTCTTTCAATATTCTTAGATGAATTCCATCTGGCCCCATTACAGCAATACTTTGAATGTCTTCAGTTAAATCTCTGTCCAATTCTTCTGTCTGTGAAGGATGTCTGTGTATCATACCAATGCAAATGAGTTCTCCATTCCCTCTTTCCAGTTTAACCCACAGAGCCGCCTCCTCCCCTTGTAAGCCCTGTTATTCTGTAGCTTTAATATATTTTTTTACATGTAGGGCCACTCTTTCCCCCCCCCTTTTCCTAACTTGTCCTTCCTTCCTGAATTATATCCTGGTATAATTACATTGCACTCATGGTTATTTATTTATTATGTCTCCATAACTGCCACTAAATCCAAGTCTGCCTCTTCCCACAGTGCAGCCTCCTTCTCTCCTAAACCCTGCAATTCTGTAGCTTTAATATTTTTTTGCATGTACATGTAATAAATTATAGCCTGGTATAATTTCATCCCAATCATGGTTTGTCATACATAAGAAACGCCGTACTGGGTCAGACCAAGGTCCATCAACTCCAGTGTACTATTTCCAACAGGTGCCAATGCAGTCACAAGTACCTGACAGGTTCCTAAAAAGGCACACAGGTTCCACAATGCTTGCATTGGGATAAGCAGTGGATTTCCCGGGTCCTTTTTAATAATGGTTTATGGACCTTTCCTCCAGGAACTTCTCCAAACCTTTTTTAAACCCAGCTATACTAACAGCTTTTACTACATCCTCTGGTAATGAATTCCAGAGTTTCATTATGCATCAAGTAAAAAAAAATTTTTCTCTTATTAGTCTTAAATGGATTACATTGTAGCTTCATTGAGTGTCCTCTAGTCTTTCTACTTTTTAATGGCGTAAACAATTGATCTACATTTATCCGTTCCATTCCATTCATTAACTTATAGACCTCTATCATATCCCCCCCTCAGTGGTCTCTTTTCCAAGATGAAGAGCCCTAACCTTTTAAGCCTCTCCTCATACGGGTATCTTTCCATCTCATTTACCATTTTTGTTGCTCTTCCTTTTACCTTTTCTAAATCTGCTATATCCTTATTAAGAATTGCACACACTATTCAAGATGCAGTCACACCATGGAATGATACAAAGGCATTATAATATCATTGGATTTATTTTCCATTTCTTTCCTTATGATTCCTAGCATTCTATTTGCTTTCTTGACCGCCACTGCACACTGGATGGAGCGTTTCAACGTATTCTTCACGATGACGCCTAAATCTGTTTCCTGGGTGGTTGTTCTTAATGTGGAACCTTCCATCGTATAACCATAATTTGGGCTGTTCTTTCCTAGGTGCATAACCTTGCACTTGTCCACATTAAATTTCATCTGCCATTTGGATGTCCAGTCTTCCAGTTTATCAAGGTCCTCTTGCAATTTTTCACAATCCTCTTGTGTTTTAAGAACTTTGAATAATTTTGTGTCATCTGCAAATTTGATTACTTCACTCGTTATTCCCATTTCCAAGTCATTTATGAATATGTTAAATAGCAGGAGGTCCAGCACAGATCCCTGGGGTACACCACTATTCTCCTTTCTCCATTGAGAAAATTGTCCATTTAGCCCTACCCTTTCTATCTTTTAACCAGTTTCTGATCCACAATACTAACTGCCTCCAATCCCATGATTTTTAAATTTTGCCAAGAGTCTCTCCTGAGGGACCTTGTCAAAGGCTTTCTAAAAATCCAGATGCACTATGTCAACTGGCTCACCTTTGTATAACTGTTTGTTTACACCTTCAAAAAAGATATCAGATTAGTAAGACAAGACTTTCCTTGGCTAAATCAATGGTGGCTTTCTCCCATTAAACCATGACTATCTACATGTTCAGTAATTTTATTCTTTATAATGGTTTCTATCATTTTGCATGGTATTGATGTCGGGCTCACTGGTCTCTAGTTTCCCAGATCACCCTTGGAACCTTTCTAAAATTGGATTAACACTGGCCATTCTCCAATCTGCAGGTACTACAGGTGATTTTAATGATAGTAATCTCTGAACTAATAGTAGGTCTGCAGTCTCATATTTCAGTTTTTTCAACATCCTTGGATTTATACCATCCAGTCCAAGAGATTTGCTACTCTTCAGTTTATCAAATAGTTATAATACATAAGAACATAAGATATGCCATACTGGGTCAGACCAAGGTCCATCAAGCCCTGTTTCCAACAGTGGCCAATCTAGGTCATAAGTACCTAGCAGTCTCCCCAAAAGACACAGGTTCCTCATTGCGTATATTAGGTCAAGCAGTGATATCCTGGGTCCCTTTTAATAATGGTTTATGGACCTTTCCTCCAGGAACTTGTCCAAACCTTTTTTAAACCCAGCTACACATAAGAACATAAGACATGCCATACTGGGTCAGACCGAGGTCCATCAAGCCCAGTATCCTGTTTCCAACAGTGGCCAATCTAGGTCATACGTACCTAGCAATATCCCCAAAAGACACAGGTTCCACAATGCTTGTACTGGGTCAAGCATTGATATCCTGGGTCCCTTTTTAATAGTGGTTTATGGACCTTTCCTCCAGGAACTTGTCCAAACCTTTTTTAAACCCAGCTATACTAACAGCCCTTACTACATCCTCCGGTAACAGATTCCAGAGTTTGATTACACGTTGAGTGAAAAATATTTTCTCTTATTTGTCTTAAATAGTTTACCCTGTAGCTTCATTTCATGTCCCCTAGTCTTTCTATATTCTGATAGCGTAAACAATTGATCCACGTTTATCCGTTCCACTCCATTCATTAATTTATAGACCTCTATCATATCTCCCCTCAGCTGTCTCTTTTCCAGGTTAAAGAGCCCTAACCTTTTTAGCCTCTCTTCATAGGAGTAGCCTTCCATCCCCTTCACCAATTTGGTGGCTCTTCTCTGTACTTTTTCTAATAACGCTATGTCCTTTTTAAGATACGGTGACCAGAATTGCACGCAATATTCAAGGTGTGGTCGTACCATGGAGCGATACAGAGGCATTATAATATCCTTTGTTTTATTCTCCATCCCTTTCCTTATGATACCTAGCATTCTATTTGCTTTCTTGGCCGCCGCTGCACACTGGGTGGAGGGTTTTAACATGTTATCCACGATGACTCCTAAATCTTTTTCCTGGGTGGTGGTTTCTAATGTGGAGCCTTGCATCGTGTAACTATAGTGTGGGTTGTTCTTTCCTAGGTGCATAACTTTGCACTTGTCCACATTAAATTTCATCTGCCATTTGGATGCCCAGTCTTCCAATTTATCCAGATCCTCCTGCAGTTTTCCACAATCCTCTTGGGTTTTAACAACTTTAAACAGTTTTGTGTCATCTGCAAATTTGATAACCTCACTAGTTATTCACTTTTCCAGGTCATTTATGAATATGTCAAAAAGTAGTGGACCCAGTACAGATCCCTGGGGTACTCCACTATTCACCTTTTTCCATTGGGAATATTGGCCATTTAGCCCTACCCTCTGCTTTCTATCTTTTAACCAGTTCCCGATCCACAATAGTACACTGCCTCCTACACTAACAGCTTTTACTACATCCTCCTTCCAGAGTTTGATTACACGTTGAGTGAAAAAATATTTTCTCTTATTAGTCTTAAATAGGTTACCCTGTAGCTTCATTGCATGTCCACTAGTCTTTTTATATTCTGATGACGTAAACAATTGATCTACGTGTTCCCGTTCCATTCCATTCATTAATTTATAGACCTCTATCATATCTCCCCTCAGCCGTCTCTTTTCCAGGTTGAAGAGCCCTAACCTTTTTAGCCTCTCTTCAAAGGAGTATCCTTCCATCCCCTTTACCATTTTGGTGGCTCTTCTCTGTACCTTTTCTAATAACGCTTATCCTTTTTAAGATATGGCAACCAGAATTGCACACAATATTCAAGGTGCAGACGTACCATGGAATGATACAGAGGCATTATAATATCCTTTGTTTTATTTTCCATTCCTTTCCTTATGATACCTAGCATTCTATTTGCTCTCTTTGCCGCCGCTGCACACTGGGCGGAGGCCGGAGGGTTTCAACATGTTATCCACGATGACGCCTATATCTTTTTCCCGGATAGTGGTTCCCAGTGTGGAAACTTGCATCGTGTAACCATAGTTTGGGTTATTATTTCATAGATGCATAACTTTGCACTTGTCCACATTAAATTTCATCTGCCATTTGGATGCCCAGTCTTCCAATTTATCAAGATCCTCTCGCAATTTTCCACAATCCTCTTGGGTTTTAACAACGTTAAATAGTTTTGTGTCATCTGCAAATTTGATAACCTCACTCATTATTCCCTTTTCCAGGTAATTTATGAATATGTCAAAAAGCAGCAGACCCAGCACAGATCCCTTGGGTACTCCACTGTTCACCTTTTTCCATAGGGAAAATTGGCCATTTAGCCCTTCCCTCTGTTTTCTAACTTTTAACCAGTTCCTGATCCACAATAGTATATCACCTCCTATCCCATGACTTTTTAGTTTTACCAAAAGTCTCTGATGAGGGACCTTGTCGAAGGCTTTTTTAAAGTCCAGATACACTATATCAACGAACTCACCTTTGTCTACCTGTTTATTTACACCTTCAAAAAAACATAACAGATTAGTAAGACAAGATCTTCCTTGTCTAAAGCCATGTTGGCTGTCTCCCATTAAGCCATGACTATCTACATGATGAGTAATTTTGTTCTTTATGATGGTTTCTACCATTTTCCCCGGTACTGACGTCAGGCTCACCGGTCTGTAGTTTCCCAGATCACCCCTGGAACGCTTTTTAAAAATTGATGTTACATTGGCGATCCTCCAATTTTCAGGTATTACAGATGATTTTAATGATAGTTCACAGATTACTAATAGCAGGTCTGCAATCTCATATTTCAGTTCTTTCAACACCCTTGGATGTATACCATCCGGTCCAGGTGATTTGCTACTCTTCAGTTTATCAAATAGTTGTAATACATCTTCCTGGTGCATTGATATTTCTTTCAATTCCTCTGCAGTATCACCTTTAAATACCACTTCGATCATGGGTAACATCCATACATCTTCCTCAGTAAAGACCGAAGCAAAGAATTCATTCAGTCTCTCCACCATAGCCTTGTCCCTTCTTACTGCCCCTTTTACTCCTCTATCATCTAATGGTCCAACTGACTCTCTCACAGGTTTTTTTTGCTACGAATGTACTTGAAAAAGTCTTTATTATGCGTTTTTGCTTCCACAGCAAGTTTCTTCTCAAATTCTCTCTTTGCCCGCCTTATCAATGCCTTGCATTTAACTTGACATTGCTTGGGCTGTTTCCAGTTTTCGTTGTTTGCTCTTTTTTCCATTTCCTGAAAGATGCTTTTTGGCAACAACAGCCTCTCTGACCTCGCCTTTAAACCATGCTGTCAGTTTTTTGGACTTCCTTTCACTTTTCTTAAAGCATGGAATACAGCTGGTCTGGGCTTCCATGATAGTATTTTTAAACAACACCCAAGCTTGATGTAAGTCTTTGACCTTTGCAACTGCTTCTTTTAGTCTTTTCTTAACTATTTTCTTCATTTTATCATAGTCTCCCTTTTGAAAGTTAAAAGGTAGTACTGTGGATTTTCTTACCATCCCTCCTCCTTTAATTAAATCAAACACAATCATGCTATGATCGCTATTGCGAAGTGGCCCCAGCACCCTTATCTCTTGCACTAGATCTTGTCTTCCACTAAGGACTAGGTCCAAAATGGCTTCCCCTCTGGTCCGTTCTTGAACCAGCTGCTCCAAGAAGCAGTCATTTATTTCATCTAGAAACGTTGTCTCCCTAGCATGTCCTGCCATGACACTGACCCAGTCAGTACCGGGGTAATTGAAATCTACCATTATTATTACTGTTCTGTAACTTTTGTTAGCTTCCCTGATTTCTTTGAGCATTTCATCATCCATTTGTTCATTCTGGCCAGGCGGTCGCAGGGACAGCCCAAGGGGGGTGCGGGGCCATGTGCGGAGATTAATTGCAGGGCCTCATTTGCATAATGAACTTCATTTGCGTAAATATTTGCATAATGTTAACATGCGCTTTTAGTAAACATGCCTCTTAATGAGTTTCTGAATAAAGAAAGACTAACAGATTTCTACATTACTATATTGCAGTGACAACCACCAATCTCATTAGGAAGTATTACAAACACTGATCATTTAGAACCCATAGCAAATCCACCGTATCATAGCAGCACTATCAGGACTCACAAAGCACCAAACCCTACCTATCAAAAGGCAACACTGCAGATATTAAAACCAGTACATCTCAGAAAATACCAATACATCTCACTGGGGGAAAGAGAACAAGTGGGACTTTCAAATAGAAACCATATGAATAGAATACCTCAACCTGGTTTCACATGCAGAACATAGACTGTCACCACACAAAGAACAAGGGCTCACAATTTAGAAATAGGAAGATGATAATTAAACTGGGAACCCCAAAAGCCAAACGTGAAATGTACAACACTGGAGAAATAAAACTATAAATTAATTTCCGCTTGCACTAAGCAAAAACGCGAAGATGTTAGCAATACACACTTCCCAGACCTGACATATTCCAGTTAATAAATTCAAAATAAAAAGTAGTTTTCTACCTTCTGTTTGGAGCAATTGCAGCTGAAAAATAAAATCCCAGTCACTTTCTTCTGGTTTCTTTGTGTCTTCTGCGAGCTATCCTATTTGTCCTTTCTTCTCTTTTAGATTTTTTCCATAATCTCTCTATATCTGCTTTAACAAACTGATCTTTCCCCCTTTTCTTTCCTTATTCCTTTATCATCCACTCAAATTTCACCCTTCCATTCTCAATCCCCGCTTACTCTCCCAATACCCAGCCCATCATAGACTTTTCTTTCATCCCACACAAAATATCTTTTCCTCTCTGCATTCTCATTCCCCATCCCCAAACCTTTCTAGTCCTCCCCCAAAATCAGCTCCCTTATAGTTCTAGACCCACCCAACATCCGCTTCCTTCTCGTTCCAATCTCCCAAGCTCCCACATCAGCCCATTTCCAGTCCTATCCCCCCATATGCTTTTTTCCATTTCCACTCCAAGCTCCCCATCAGCCAATTTTCAATCCTAGTCCCGTTGTCAGCCCATTTCCAGCCCTATTCCAACTCTCCTCAGCCCGCTTCCAGTCCTATTCCAGCCCCCATCAGCCCATTTCCAGTCCTATTCCCCCATTAGCCATTTCCAGTCCTATTCCAGCCCATTACCCATTTGCAGTCCAAGCTCCCCCATCAGCCCCTTTCCAGTCCTAACCCCCCATATGCTCTTTTCCAGTTCCAATCCTAGCACCCTCGTCAGCCCATTTCCAGTCCTATTCCAGCCCCCATCAGCCCATTTCCAATCCTAGCCCCCTTGTCAGCCTATTTCCAGCCCTATTCCAGCCCCCATCAGTCCATTTCCAGTCCTAGCCCCCCATATGCTCTTTTCCAGTTCCATTCCAGCCCCTGATTAGCTCATTTCCACTCCAAGCTCCCCCATCAGCCAATTTCCAGCCCCCTCGTCAGCTCATTTCCAGTCCTAGCCCCCCATATGCTCTTTTCCAGTTCCATTCCAGCCCTTGATCAGCCTATTTCCACTCCAAGTTCCCCCATCAGCCAATTTCCAGCCCCCTTGTCAGCCCATTTCCAGTCCAAGTTCCCCCCCATCACAGCTCATTTCCAGTTCTAGCCCCCCCACCACCATTACAGCCCATTTGCAGTCCTAGCCCCCCATCACAGTCCATTTCCAATCCAGGTCCCCCCCATCACTGCCCATCCAGTCCTAGCCCCCCCATCACAGCCCATTTGCAGCCTAGCCCCCCCATCACAGTCCATTTCCAATCCAAGTCCCCCCATCACAACCCATTTATAGTCCTAGCCCCCCATCACAGCCCATCCAGTCCTAGCCCCCCCCCCCCGCCATTAAGGCCCATTTGCAATCCTAGGCACCCCCCCCCGCCATTAAGGCCCATTTGCAATCCTAGGCACCCCCCCCCCAGCTCCGCGGCCATCTAAGGGACTGCAGAGGGAGCCGGGGAAGCCCGCTCTGGCTCTGGCTCTGGCTCCGCTAGCGGCTGTATCTGTGAAGCCGCTCATGCTGGGAAAGATTTGCAGCTTCACAGATACAGCTGCTAGCGTGAGGGAAAAGACTCCTCACGCTAGCGGCTGTGCAGAGGGAGCCGGGGCCTCGCATGGGCTTCCCCGGCTCCCTCTGCAGCCGTCCAGTGTGCATTATTGGCGTTCACGCGGGGCCTTGTGCGAACAACATCATCGCACAATGGATGGGCCGGCCCTGGGCGGTCGATAGTACAACCCCACTGCCATCGCCTTCCCCTTTTTACATGGAATTTCAATCCATCTTCCCAGTTTATCAATATTTATTTCAATTCTGCTGATAGATCACCTTTATATACCATTTAAGGCACAGATAACTTCCATACATCTTGTTCAGTAAGGACCAAAGCAAAGAATTCATTCAGTCTTTCCGCTATGGCTTTATCCACACTTAGCACCCCTTTTACTCCTCTATCATCCAATGATCCAACTGGATCTCACAGGATTTTTGCTACAAATGTACTTGAAAAAGTTTTTATTATGTTTTTGCTTCCATGGCAAGCTTTTTAAAAAATTCTTTCTTTGCCTGCCTTATCAATGCCTTGCATCTAACTTGCCAGTGCTTATGATGTTTCCCATTTTCATTATTTGGCTCCTTTTTTCCATTTCCTGAAAGATGCTTTTTTGGCAACAGCAGCCTCTCCGACCTCATTGTAAACCATGTCTCCATAACCACCAGTAAATTCAAATCTGCTTCTTCCATTAAAGCCTCAGCATCTGGAATCTTATTTCCCATACAGGCATTAATGCACACCACTTTCCAGATGTTTCCCCTTTTCCCCATTTTTACAGAGGTATCCCCTTTTAGTTTGCAATTTGCCAACGAACACTGACGGGAAATGTGTGAGCATCATTGAACATGTCTTTCCCACTTGACCCCGGTAGAAAATGGCTAATCATGACGGTTCATACTTGCACACTCTATCCATACCGTATTTATATTGTACTTGTGATTTTTTATCTACCACTTCCATGTAATTAACTAAATAATTATACCATGTATATAGTCAACCTTGTTTACCGCCATGTTCTTGTATATAGTTAACCCTGTTTACTGCCAGGTTTTTGTACCCTGTTCATTGTAAAAAACCAATGCTGACCATGTCATTGTGTTTAAATTTGTTCATATGTAAACCGCACTGATTAAAAGAGCGCGGTATATAAGAAATAAAAATAAATAAATAAATAAAATAAATAACATCCCCATATGCAACCTTGATTGAGATGGATGTCCCTGCACTGTGGTTTCATAGTGGAGGACATCTATATGGACTCCAGCATTGGTGTTCATGTCGGGGAGGTCATTTTCTAAATTCAGGCCAAAACAGACATCCCTGATGTTTTTCAGCACGTTCTGCCTTGGATGTCCCAGATTGCACTAGGATACACTTTCTAAAATGGCACTTAATATGTGCACTGCGTGTAGATCTTCCCGGGTAGGGCAGAGTTATGATGCATATACAATGCACAGGTACATGCATAGAGTACATGCATACATTTCAACCTTCTTCAGAGCAGCTGTAAATTTGTGCATTTCCACACTGGGGCTGGTTCCGGATGCTTAATTTATAAAGGCCTATACCTTTTATAAAATAAAATAGCATAAAATAGGCACCTTTTTGTTATTACTTTTGACCTCCATTATGTTTAGATGTGAGTTGTGTGATGCAAGGGGTAATTATGTGTTATTACATGATTCTAGGAAGTTATTGTAGAAGTATCCCACATGTAAACAGCAATATTTCCATATGCAGATCGGCGTACACGTGCCCCTGATACAATGGTATGGGAAAGGAACGCTGCTGTTGGGACATGTAGTCACCACTGATAAGTTTTATTTAAAAGTACAAATAAAAAGTGATTTGAAATATGAAGTGAAATATGAAATGAAAAATAATTTAAAAGACTAAAAAGAACAAGGGTTTTAAGGAGGTTTTTCCGTTCGATGAGCTTGTGCAGCTGTTGTAGAATGATGGTTAAGTTCTGAGGTACCTTCCTCCCATTTTCCCCTTTTTTCATGTACTTTAACAAATTATTTTATTGATAAATTTGCTTTACTGAAGAGCCGGCATTTATACGTGTTTGGAAATGGTATTGGTGAGAGGTGTGGGGAGGCCAGGGAGAGTGAGTTGTTAGGGCAGGTCCATCGTACTGATGTGGATTGCTCATCTTACTAGGGGAATCCATGTCCATCAGAAAACATTTACATTGTACATTAGCATCTACAGCTGCCTTGAGGCACAAATAAATACCTAGGCTGAAAAGGCCAAAGTCTGGTCCCACCCTGATTACCCCAGACCTCTATCTCCCCCAGACCTCTATCTTCTCCCAATCAGACCCAAGACACCTGATCCCTTTCCTGACCCCCCCCCCCCCAACACATCTGATTTTCCTGCCATCTGAACACCCTGGGCATGAAGACCTCATCCCCCTGACTGCTCCCGGCAACAAGGCACCCTTTGAGTTCTCGTTCAGTAGACACCTGATCTCTTGCCTGGTCTTACCAGGGTCCCTGGTATCTAGTTGGAGCAGGAGCTATACCCATGCGCTCCTGAACCTTTGGCTTCAGGTTTCAAATTGGCACCCATGACCCTTAGTGGTAATCTTGTCGTACTGTCACAGTATTGCAAGATTATCTCCAGGGATCATGGGGACTTGTCTCACGCTGTCATGACCCTGCGCTAGCTAGTAACGTTTATCCAATGCACCTTCAGCATGTGCCAGAACATGTGCTATCAGCTAGCACCCTTTAGTAAAAGATCCCCAATTGTCATTAAACCAGCAGAGAGAGTAGGACTTTATATTTTGGATCATAGTATGTTTACGAAGTGAAAAGACAATTGGCCATTCTTTATGGATTCATGACCATTTTAAAGAATTCCCATAGTCTGACCTTTTTATAGAGGTATAGAGGCACATTCCATTCTGCGCGTCCCTGCCTCTGTGTGTCCAGTCAGAAACGGATGCACAGAGATAGACCTGCTTCTGATCCTGCGGGGCATGTCTAGCCCCCGTGGGATCAGAATTTCATCTAGGCCTGTACGTGAAGGCTAGGACCCAATTCCCATCAGCCTGCACGTTCAGGCCCCTGCCCGGCTAACTCAGTCAGGCTCCTGAATGGAGCTACAGTGCCATGGTGTCCAGTTGCCATGGCACTGCGGCTCCATTCAGGAGCTGCGGTCCCTGGCCACCGGTCATTTTCGCCTTTCCCCGCAGCTTGACCTCCGATCTGGACTCCCATGGCCAGGGTCAAGCTGTGGGGAATCTCCTGCACCCACTCAGCTTTTTGCTTCCAGCCGGGTCTCCCTGACATCCAAGGTGGAATAAGTCCCCCATCCAGTCTGCCGGCCCCGGACATACAGAGCCGACTTCAGAATCGTCCCTGTACATCCGAGACCGCAGATCACCCCACTGCCTGCCCTAACTCTGCCTCTGTATAGCCCTCTCACCGCCTCTGTCTAAGCCTCCCCATACAAACTTCTTGTTTGTATGGGGAGGGTTAGTCGGGGACGGCAAGAGGGAGGCTTAGTCGGGGATGGCAAAGGGGAGGAACAAGGGGATGGTGGTCTATTAATAGACCTCATAACTAATAAGAACTGACTAGTAGCAGTTTCTGACTCTCAGTTGTTAAGTGGCTTGCCTTGTGGTCTTGGGCAAGCCACTTAACCCTCCATTGCCCATGTTCCCTGTAAGTATTAAGAACATAAGAACATAAGATATGCCATACTGGGTCAGACCAAGGTCCATCAAGCCCAGTATTCTGTTTCCAACAGTGGCCAATCTAGGTCATATGTACCTAGCAGTTTCCCCAAGGGACACAGGTTCCACAATGCTTGTACTGGGTCAAGCATTGATATCTTCAGTCACTTCTTAATAATGGTTTATGGACCTTTCCTCCAGGAACTTGTCCAAACCTTTTTTAAACCCAGCTACACTAACAGCCTTTACCACATCCTCTGGTAACAAATTCCAGAGTTTGATTACACGTTGAGTGAAAAAATATTTTCTTTTATTAGTCTTAAATAGTTTACCCTGTAGCTTCATTGCATGTCCCCTAGTCTTTCTATATTCTGATAAGGTAAACAATCGATCTACGTTTACCCGTTCCACTCCATTCATTAAATTTATAGACTTCTATCATATCTCCCCTCAGCCGTCTCTTTTCCAGGTTAAAGAGCCCTAACCGTTTTAGCCTTTCTTCATAAGAGTATCCTTCCATCCCCTTTACCATTTTGGTGGCTCTTCTCTGTACCTTTTCTAAAATCACTATATCCTTTTTAAGATACGGCGACACAATATTCAAGGTGCGGTCTCACCATGGAACAATATAGAGGCATTATAATCTCTTGTTTTATTTTCCATTCCTTTCCTTATCATACCTAGCATTCTATTTGCTCTCTTTGCCGCCGCTGCACACTGGGCCGAGGGTTTTAACATGGTATCCACAATGACGCCTAAATCTTTTTCCTGGGTGGTGGTTCCTAATGTGGAACCTTGCATCGTGTAACCATAGGTTTGGGTTGTTCTTCCCTAGGTGCATAACCTTGCACTTGTCCACATTAAATTTCATCTGCCATTTTGATGCCCAGTCTTCCAATTTATCAAGATCCTCTTGCAATTTTTCACAATCCTCTTGGGTTTTAACAACTTTAAATAGTTTTGTGTCATCTGCAAATTTGATAACCTCACTCGTTATTCCACTTTCCAGGTCATTTATGAATATGTCAAAAAGCAGAGGACCCAGCACAGATCCCTGGGGTACACCACTATTCACCCTTCTCCAATGGGAAAATTGGCCATCTTCTCAGCTTTTTGTGGCTTTTGACTCTAGTCATTTGGGACTTCCAGTTTCCAAAAGAACTCTGTCAAATTGGATTGCAGATTGCATTTCCTATACATATTAGAGTAAGGGACTTTCTCTCAAAGGCCATGTCACAGCTCACAATGTGAGAGCAATGTCAGGCTCAAAGGCTAGCCTTCGTTCTGTGTCTATTGATGACATCTGCAAAGCAGCCACTTGGACTTTGGTACATACCTTCACAGCCCACTACTGCTTAGACAAGGACTCCTGTCGGGATGCCTTGTTTGGCCAGGCTGCTCTCCAGCATCTCTTCCAGACTTAATACAACTCCTACCCACCTTCCACGGTTTGGATGCCAGAGGTCCATGGGAGGAAGCATGACCCATCTCACCTGGGTTCGCAGCTTGCTGGGGTCACCCTTTGGCATCTTTCAGCTGGGGAGTCCCCATATGTAAAGACTACATTCCTTCTTGTTCCTGGAGATTGCATAGTTACTCACCTGTAACAGGTGATCTCTGGGAACAGCAGGAATTTAGTCTTCACAACCCACCCACCTCCCCTAGGAGTTATCTCTATCTATCTCTTTCTCTACCTCTCTCCTTTGGTCTCAGCTATAAAGTCAACTGAAGTGAGAGAGGTACAGAGGCGGGAAGGCAGCATGCATGCGCTGTGGGATGCTCCCAAAAGCGTTCCTATTGGATGCTGGGGAGCGTTCCCGCACGGGCTCTGTCGGTACCGACAATACCCATATGTGAAGACTAAATTCCTGCTGTTCCCGGAGATCACCTGTTACATGTGAATAACTACGCTTTATGGGGGATGGGTCGTAGATATCTTATGTGCGAAATTACAGCCCTATATGGGGCAGAATTATTGGTGGTTTGGGGCAGAATTATTAGTGGTTCCAAGTGTGAAAGATATATGTAAAGTCTGCTGCTGGTCTCGCCTGTTTTCTGTTAAGACTCCTACCCTGTGAAATGCTCTCTTCTAATATTGCTACTTATTTTATATAGAGCAACTAGGCATATGCAATGCTGTGCAAATATATACATAAGATTCCCTTCTCTATAGAGCCTGTAATCTGCTAGGATGGACAAACAGAATAGGGGACTAGGGAATTCTAGTGAAATGATTAGAAATACATGAGTGAAGACAGGAGAAAACTCCTAGATGGCTTGCAGTTGGAAAAGGATTTTAGTGTTTTTCGATGGCATTTAAAACCATACTTCTTTCAAGCAGCGTTCGGGGGTGATGGCTAGATGTGGTTGGGCTGGAAATTAAGGGCATAGCTGGGTTTATTTTTCTTTATTTTTAAATGTCATATTTTTAATTTCTCTTATTATGATTTAAAATTTGTTTGTAACCTGCAATGAGCCCTTGAGGATCTATGGGATATAAATGTAAATAATAATTAACAAAAATAGTTGGGGCTATTCCAAAGGGAAGGAATTGGAGTGGAAAGACACCAAACAAGAATGAGGTGCTTTATTAAAATGTATTGGATGTTGACGTAGTTAGGTGAATCATGAGTAAGAGCTTTAGAATCAGTATGGTTTAAAACATGGGAAAAAACACAGGTAAATGCAATTCGATTCAGTCATCCAGTGCAATTGTTTCTTATACTGTCACAAAAGAACCATAAACCCAACAATTCCTTTTTCTGTTCCCAGTGTTCTTCACTGTGGCCCTCACAGTTCTTTTAGAGAACCTGAGCACACTTCAACTGCCCCACCACAGTTAGGTTTAAGCAACCTTGATTTGAGCTTCTTTGTCCTGTAACACCCTGTGTATAAGCTCAGTTAAGCTAGTGATCTGGCCAAAGGTGTGGTGGTGTAAGTTTAAGTCTCACTGCTGGGCGCTTTACTCGATGTCCTTGCTGCTGGGTGGGTATCTCAGTCCATCATTCAGATCCAGGACCTATGGAGGTCTGTGATACTCCCACTCTGTGGCCGGTCATGTCCTCAGATCCCTTTATGCACCTAACCACAAAAATTAACAAACACCTCTCTAGACTCTAACCAAAAATAGGCCTGCCCTCGGTGTATGCACTAACTTTCCACTCTGTACTAGCTAAATTGGAAATAAAGCAGAACTAGAGTACTCTGTCTCGCCAGAGTCTCGTAACATTTTTGTCCCTAATGGGAAGAAGGTTTGCTGTGCTTGCAGCCACTGCTCTTCCTGGGTGGAGGGATTCTAAGGATGTAAGCAGCTTGCCTGATATCCCTCCGGTCCCCTTCAGACTTGACATCTGTACACACTCCCAGACTCTGGAGGCCAGTTGTCTCTCAGCAGGGATCTAGTTATATTCTCCCTGAAGGTGCTGATACTGAAGTCTGTCTCCACTCCATTCCCTTCGTGGCTGGATTCAAACTCCCAGGACAGTTCTTCACTAGGATCCCACATATCCAACAGATAGCTAAAAGCTGTTTCTTTCTTTATAACATTAGCAAAATATATCCCTTCCTTTCTGAATACGCTACTTAGACTAGAGGTGACTAGACAGTGGAGAAGGGTCTTGATTGCAACCTCTTTTTTGCTGGTCTCCCTCTTGAGTCATCTCTCCGCACTTCAATATGTTAAAAACTCAGCTGCATGGATTAATCTTCCACCAGTGTTCAATGGTTATGTACCACCTCTTCTTAATTCACTTCATTGGTTCCCTAGCCATTTCCACATCCACTTCAAACTTCTCCTACTGACCTATAAGTGCATTCATTCTGCTGCTACTCACTACCTTTCCTCTCTCATCTCTCCCTACATCCTTCCTCGTGTACTCCACTCTTCTAGCAGATCCCTTTTATCTGTGCCCTTCTCTTTTACTGCCAACTCCTGACTTCAATCCTTCCATCTTGCTGCTTCTTATGCCTTGAACATATTACCTGAGTCGGTACTTCAGGCTCCATCTCTGGCCCTATTCAAACCTAGGCTAAAACCTCTTTGAGGCAGCTTTTGAATCCTTATCCCCTCAGTCTCCTGTTCACCTCCTGTGTGTTTGCTTACCATTCCCCTAGATATATCCTAATCACTAGTTGTCGTTTTGTCTGTCTTGACTAGACTGTAAGCTCTGATAATTAGGGCTGGTCTGTTACATGTCTCTGTATAGTGCTGTGTATGCCTTGTTGTGCTATACAAATAAGTAGTAGTGGCAAAGGGCTCTGGCTCTATGGTCTGTTCTTGCTTTCAGCAGCTGCTGGCCCTTTTCTGTTACCCCTCTCTTCTGAATGCAGCTGGAAACTCCTGCAGTTCACTTTCTTCCTGACCTGTCTCTGTTTCCAGCAGCACTGTACTCGGTGCTTACCTTATTGCAGTGAACATCTGGTTGATTAGACACACTGACAGCCTTTTGCCTGGATCTGTTTTCTCCTTTCAGGTGCACACTGAAGCTGTGGTCCTGGCTGTTCTCGGCTCTAATTTGTCTGCTTTCCTTCTGTGCCTTTTTCCTCTTCAAGGCATCTCTCATCTCTTTTGGGCGCTTTTTTCTAATCTATGTGGATGGAGGAGTGAGGCTCTTTATCTTCTTTCAGCTCACTGCATCCTTCTTTCATGGACTTTCTCTTCTGTGTACATGGACCCTTTGATCGTCTATTGATGTGCTTAGCTCTTCTGCACATGACTACAGGTAACCTCTATGCTTCTCTACGGCAGGTTTGGAGCCACATGTGCCTTGCAATCACCACCTTTTCTTCTTTGTCTTCCCTTATATGGCCTGTGATGTCATTCTTCCTCTTCTGGGGTGGAGGTCTTATGCTCCTCTGACATGAGTATAAGGATGGGGTCAGGCTGGTCATGATATTGGGGCTGCTGGTATTGGGGCAAATAAGATATCCATGAATAGTTGGCTCCTGCATATTGACATCAGCCGTAGCAAACTGCAAAACGAAAAATCATGTCTACCCAGCACACAGTCTGGGTAGCACACAATCTATTAATTTGGGTTGCCAATATTTTAAGAGAAACACATCACTTGCCATGCCCCCTGCCACACCCTCTCCCCCTACCCCAGACCAGTTACACAACCTGGATCACATCTTCAGTAGACAGGCAAAATAATGCCATGTATTCTTTTACCTGTAGACATGGGTGATAATCATAGCAATACATTTTGCTGATAAGATGCTATTTTAGTTGCGGAAAGGGCTTTGATTATTACAGATTATATGTTTACAGGATAAAAAAAAGTAGTTCACAATATTGTAAACATTAATCTACTGTACATATAAACGTTTATTACAGGTAACTGTCCCACACCTCCTCTCCAATTTAGCACAACTCCAAATGTCCCTTTGCACAATGCCCAACCCCAATTTCCCCCACCCCCAACAATGTTCTCTCCCATTTCCATCTTCTCTGCTCCCCTCCCCCCCCCGTCCCTGCTTTCATTTCACTCCAGATTTCTAAATTTTTCTCCACCCTGATGACCCAGACTCAACTTTCTTCAGATTAGCTAAGTGTCTGTCTCCTCACTCCCGCAGCACTGCATCTGTACTACTGGTCACTAGCTTCCTTCTAGTAAAAACCAGCTAGTCTGGTTTCCAGCCCTACCATTAGTGTGGACAGTTTCTTTTAAAATACTGTATTTGATCAAGACACTGTTGGATACACAACATCTTCCTATTTTGAGTGCCATGATGCATCCAAAGTACGCTCTGAAACACTGCAGTGAGTAAGGACAGCAGCCAAGCTTCTCCCACAGAGTAACTCCAGTGACAGCTGCACATGGATTCTAGTTGTCCTGTAAGTAAGCACTGGCCTCCTCTGCACATCTAATGTGAGTAGGAAAGGAAGCACTAGCTTGAAATTACATTCTTTCTTCTGGTGATGCTAATTTATCATTCTTAAAGTTACCTTAGAAAAACTATTTGAGAGGTAGAACGGTCATAATATGAACATTAGAACTGCCATGGTAGGTCAGACCAAAGGTTCATCAAGCACAGTATACTGGTTCCAACAATTGCCAGTCCAGGTCATTAAGTACATTGCATATCCCAAACATAGCCAGATTCCTTGCTACATATTGCTCTTCACTGCTCCAGGAGGAGCTGAGACTACTACCTGAGCTGAAGCCACAGAGGAGAGGAGTCCAACCTGCATCGGGAGACCAGCAGCTGAACGAGCTGAACGAGCTGAAGCCACAGCGGAGACGAACCCATCCTGCTTTGGGAGACCAGCAGCTGACAGGGCACACCAGAGGAAGGCAATCGGCCTCACAAAAGAGCTTCCACCTACGTCCGATCGCTGGCTCCGCCCCCTTGCAGCGCATCACCGTTGATCGCTGTCCAATCCGGGCTGCACTCTCTCCTTTAAATAGAGAGAGCTACAGGAGCACGATCCCTATTGCTCTTCACTGCTCCAGGAGGAGCTGAGACTACTACCTGAGCTGAAGCCACAGAGGAGAGGAGTCCAACCTGCATCGGGAGACCAGCAGCTGAACGAGCTGAACGAGCTGAAGCCACAGCGGAGACGAACCCATCCTGCTTTGGGAGACCAGCAGCTGACAGGGCACACCAGAGGAAGGCAATCGGCCTCACAAAAGAGCTTCCACCTACGTCCGATCGCTGGCTCCGCCCCCTTGCAGCGCTTCACCGTTGATCGCTGTCCAATCCGGGCTGCACTCTCTCCTTTAAATAGAGAGAGCTACAGGTGCACCCGCGCCTTGCGGGCCCGCGCCACAAGAGCTGACCAAAATCACGGATAACAACTAAGCGAAGACCAGCGACGACATCAATCCACCGCTGGAGCTCCCCTAGGGTTGAGCTCGCGCACCATCATCCTCCTACTATACCCGCAAACGCAGCAAGTATATCCTACTTTGAATGCACCTACACTGATATACCTTCCTAATAGTCTATTATTTCAACGTTCATTACAAGAGACTACTACCACAGCACCTCAACTACTGTATCATTGTTATACCTAGTATGCTAATTCACTAGAATTATTAATTATCGCATGTTATTAGTACACTAGAGCAAGTGTAAACAAACAGTATACCAATGTTATGGTCAGATGTTTACAACTGAAAGTATCTCAATTATAACCTCTAACTGATTTATACTACTGCCATCAAATCACTCTATAACTACTGACTGATTTATACTGTTCCCAGTAAGTCATTTATAACTACTGTCTGCTTTTATACTGCTACCAGTAAGTCAGTAAGTCATTTTATAACCACTGTCTGATATATACTGTTGCCAGTAAAACAATTAACTACTGTTCATCACTGTTACAAGTTAGCCTTTACTCTGTATAAGAAACAACTGTTGATTGTAATAGATACCTGTCTTTGCTACTCTGACATTGCTACTATACATTGCTACTCTGACCTGTAATTGATACTCTTAGACACATACCAACTGCTAACGATATCATCTACAACAAACCCTTCCTACACATTAAATATGTCGCGCTCAAACACCTTGATACTAAAAATAACTTATAGCTGTATATTACTGACTATCTTAATTGACTTAACACTAAGCCTAACATCCAAAAATCACATGGCAATACCTATAATACAAACTACAATTAGAAACTACAACCACTCTAGACACACAAACCCAAACCATCATGCAAAAATAAATTACCACCGCCTTATACAAATAAAACAAACTAATTCACTACAAATAACAAATGTCACCAGCTTCAACAACACCACTTCTCTAACTTGCATCCTTATCAATGCCCCCTCAATGAAAAACAAACTCCCTATTTTCAATGACCTAATAATAGACGCAAAACCTGATATTTTATGTGTAACAGAAACCTGGCTAACCGAAACGGATTCAGTCTATTTAAATCAACTTAATAACGAAGACTATGATTTAAACTATACACACAGAACTAACAAAAAAGGAGGAGGAGTACTTATAATGACAAAAAAGAGATTAAATGCAAGAACAATTCCATCAACCATAGCCACCAATATTGACACTTTAATTATAAAAACCAACATATTCAGAATTTGCCTAATATATAGACCCCCTGATCAAAAAGCAGATAGCCTAGACTCACTAATTGAATACCTAGGCTCATCTACAGAACAAAGTCCCATAATTATGCTTGGCGATTTCAACCTCCCCTCACTTCCAGAATCAGAATCCAACTTGTTCCTAGAAACCATATCAGACTTGGACTTTCACCAAATAATCAACACAACAACACATATAAAAGGAGGCACTCTGGACCTTATTCTCCTCCCAAACACACTCTTCAAACTATTTAACCCAGATTCCATAGAATGCTTACAAACACCGTGGTCAGATCATTACATTATCAAAACAAACATCACATTCCACACTAACAACACTAATAAAAGCACACGAAGTGATCCCACTACAAAATTCAGAAAATTTAATGAAATTGAATTCTTGGATACAACAATACCCTACCTCTCATCATCCCCAACGAATCTAGATGAAGCAGTCAAAAACTGGCATGACACAATTAATAATGCAGCCATACGTGATCAACGAATCAAAAGCCCACTAATTCTAAAATAAACAAAACACCTTGGTTCAACAATACGCTAAAACAAATGAAAAAAGAACTACGAAAAATAGAGCACAAATGGCGCAAAACCAAATCATGCATTAACAAGGAAATATATAACAACTATCTTAATAAATACAAGGATACTTTAGATAGCACTAAAAAATCTTATTATGCGGCAATCCTATCAAAATCTTATAACAGACCACGAGAACTATTTACCATTGTTAGAAATCTAACTAATAATCCCCAATCATCCAACAATGAAATCACCGATATCTCGGTACAAACCCTAGCCAAACACTATCAAAACAAATCTACACAACCTAGTATGAACATAGACTATATCAATACGTTTCATCATTGTTCAGACGAATGGTCAAACTTCCATCCAGTATCAAAAGATTCACTAAAGAATATCATTTCCAACCTCAACACCACAACCTCCTTTCTTGATCCATGCCCTGTAACATGGATAAAAAGCACACTTCCAATACTTCTATCATACATTCTCCCCATAATCAACCTCTCATTACAGCAAGGACACCTCCCATCCATGCTTAAACATGCTCAAATCCGCCCAATTCTCAAAAACAACACGCTTGACAAAACATCTCCAAAATCATACAGACCCATCTCAAGTATCCCTTTTTTGGCTAAAATAATAGAAAAAGTGGTACAAATCCAAACACAGGAATACCTAGACTCATCCTACCCACTTGATGAACACCAATATGGATTTAGACCTCAACATGGAGTTGAAACACTCTTAACAGTCTTAACTGACGTACTACTGAGAGGGATTGACAATCACAATCAAGCATTTATACTCCTATTTATTGATATTTCGGCAGCATTTGATAGTGTTCACCACACTATAATGCTTAATAACCTGAAACAAATAGGAATAAATGCCACTGTACACAAATGGTTCACCTCTTATCTAAACAACAGAACACAAAATGTAAGAATAGGCAACCAAACATCAACCATTTATAAACAAGAAATTGGACTCCCACAAGGCTCTGCGCTTTCAGCCCTCCTGTTCAATATTTACATTAAACCAGTCTGCAATATTTTTAAAAAATTTGGAGTATACTATCATCTATATGCAGATGATATAATGATGTACATCCCTTTCACAATTCCTAACTTACCAATAAAACAACTATCAGATTGTTTCAATGAAATAACAACCTGGCTAAAAGCTCAAAACCTCCACATTAATCATTCAAAAACAGAAGTCCTAATTGTAACAAAAAGCCAGTCATATATCCCTCCAACCCACATAACAATACAAAATCATGACATTAAAATAAAAAACGAAATAAGATACCTAGGTGTTATACTAGACACACATCTGACGATGACTACTCATATCAGAAACACTATAAAGAAAATATACTTCAAACTCAAAATCCTTAAACAACTTCGCCCATTAGTACACCTACAAGACTTCATTAATATAATCCAGGCTACAATAACCCCGCACTTTGATTTCGCTAACCTAATTCTTCTAGGAATAACAAAACAAAATATCAAAAGAATCCAACTAGCACAAAATGCAGCAGCTAGAATTATAATGAAAGCACACTCATTCCAGCACATAACACCAATACTAGCTTCCCTTCATTGGTTGCCAATTCAAAGCAGAATAATATATAAAACTACAATAACTACTTTTAAAGCATTAAATCACATGGCCCCAATCCCTCTAAATAACCTAATCAGTATGGAACCTCAAAAAACTACACACAGAAAAGGACAATCAAATAAAACTAAACTCCCCTCATGATTTCATAAAAGCAAATAAATTAACTAACAACAGAGCTTTCTCTCATGCAGCCCCATCCACCTGGAATTCCCTTCCAGAGGACCTAAGATCTATAAAGGAAATTATGGAACTCCGTAAAAAACTAAAAACTTATCTATTCTCCATGCACTACGGCAACATAGATAACCCCTTGATTTACTCAGATAATGGCTAAAATCACCTGCCTGAGTAATTCTAAATCTTACAATTTAACAGAAAAACCACTGAACTAAAAACGCTATGATTAAACCCTAAAGTACCACTACTTGTATCTGTATATAGTTTATCTGTATATAGTTTATTGTACATAGTTTAAAAGCAAGTTTCATGCTGTTATGTATTAGCCTATGCTGTTAACCAATTTATTGTATATTGTTACATAGTGTTCGATGTAAAACAAAGCTCTTGCTTTGTGGATTTTGTTTTATTGTAAACCGCAACTGAACTCTGGAAGATGCGGGATATAAATGTTTGTTAAATAAATAAATAAAAATAAATAAATATCCACAGGATAAGCAGTGGTTTTCTCTGTCTACTTTAATGATTTATGGACTTTTCCTCCAGGAATTTGTCCAAACGTTTTTTAAACCCAACTAAAATATCAACTTTTACCATATCCTTCAGCAGCAAGTTCCAAAGCTTAATTATGGATTAGAGGAAAATATATTTTCTCCTGATTCTTTTAAATGTAGTACTTTGTAACATCATGGTTTGTGTCTCCTAGTTGCTGTACCTTTTTGAAAGAGTAAACAATTGATTTGTATTTATTGCTCCACTCCACTCAGGATTTTATAAATTTATATCATACTGTATCTCTCCTTAGCTGAAGAGCCCTAACCTCTTTAGCCTTTCCTCATAGGAGAGTCATTCCTTCTCCTTTATCGTTTCGGTTGTTCTCTGTACCTTTTCTGATGCCACTACATCTTTTGAGATGTGGAGACCGAAACTGCACATGGTACTCAAGGTGCAGTCGCACCATGGAGCAATGCAGAGGCATTATATATTCTTTGTTTTATTCTCTATTCTTTTCCACATGCTAACATAGTAAATGATGGCAGATAAAGGCCAGCATAGTCCATCTAATCTGCCCAGGAAGGTGGCTAAAGTTGTAGATTTGCAGCTGCTGCTCCGTGCAGGTTACCCCTCTCTATTGATGAAGTTATTTACATTTGTTTTGATTCTGTCCTCTTGCTATGTAGAGATCCTCTGTGTCTGTCCCATGCCTTTTTGAATTCTATCACTGTTTTTGCTCCCACCATCTCTTTATGGAAGACATTTCGGGAACCTGTTACCTTTTCCATGAAAATATTTCCTAATGTTTTCAAGTTTAACTCATTGCAACTTCATTTCATGTACTACAGCTTTTCTAAATTTGAAAAAGGTTTATTTGTTCATTAACATCCTTTAAGCATTTAAAGATCTGTATCATATCCCCCCATGTCCCCTCTCATCTAGGGAATATATATTTAGGTCTTGAAGTCTTCTCATATGCCTTCTGACAAAGTTCCCATATCATCTGGTCTCCTTCCTCTGAACCATTTCAAGTCTTTTTATATCCTTTGTAAGGTACAGTCTCCAATACTGAACACAATACTCCAAGAGAGGCTTTACCAATGACCTGTACAGAGGCATTAATACCTCCTTATGCCTGCTGTTATTCCTCTCTGTATGCAGCCTAATATCCTTTTGGCTTTGACCACTGCTTTGTCACACTACTTTGCCACCTTGAGATCCTCAGACAGTAACATTCTGAGGGCCCTCTCTTCGTCCGGAGGCAAGGCTGACGGGCTTGTAGTTTGCTACCTCTTTTGCTGCCAGTTTTGTGAAGAGGGATCATGTCGGCTCTCCTCCAGTCCTGTGGTACTTCCCCAGTCTCCATTCTTTTTGCTGTTTTGGCTGCTGCCACACACTGAACAGAAGATTTCAATGATTTGTCCACAATGATGCCTAGATCCTTTTCAGGGTAGCGACTCCTAATGTGGAACGTAGCATTGTATAGCTGTAGTTTGGATTATTCTTCCCTACGTGCATCGCCATATACTTCTCCACATAAAATTTCTTCTGCTATTTGGAGGCTCAGTTTCCCTGTCTCACAAGATCCTTCTGCAATTTCTCACAATCTGCATGCAATTTTAACAACTTGGAATAATTTGTCATCTGCAAATTTAATCACCTCTTAAGAACATACAGTAAGATATGCCATATTGGGTCAGGCCAATGTCTTTCAAGCCCAGTATCCTGTTTCTAACAGTGGCCAATTCAGGTCATAAGTATCTAGTAGGTTCCCAAAAAGGCACGCAGGTTCCACAATGCTCGTCCTGGGGCAAGCAGTGGGTTTCCTGGGTTTAATAATGGTTTAGGGTCCTTTCCTCAAGGAGCTTGTCCAATCCTTTTTTTAAACCCAGCTACACTAACAGCTTTTACTATATCCTCCGGTAATTAATTCCAGAGTTTGATTATGCATTGAGTGAAAAAATATTTTCTCTTATTAGTCTTAAATGGGTTACATTGTAGCTTCATTGCATGTCCCCAAATCTTTAGCATTCTATTTGCTTTCCTGGCCACCGCTGCACACTGGGCCGAAATTTTCAACATGCTATCCATGATGACGCCTAATCTTTTTATGGATGGTACTTCCTAATGTGAAATCTTGCATCATGTAAGCATAATTTGGGTTGTTCTTTCCTAGGTGCATAACTTCGTATTTGTCCACGTTAAATTTCATCTGCCATTTGAACGTCCAGTCTTCCAATTTATCAAGATCCTCTTGCATTTTTTCACACTCCTCTTGTGTTTTAACAACTTTGAATAATTTTGTGTCATCTACAAATCTGATCACCTCACTCGTTATTTTTATTTCCAGGTAATTTATGAATATGTTAAAAAGCAGCGGACCCATCACAGATCCCTGGGGTACTCCTCTATTCAATTTTCTTCACTGAGAAAATTGACCATTTATGCTTAGCCTCTGCTTTCTATCTTGTAACCAGTTATTCTCCATGTTGAGCTTTTCAAGTAGTGTCCTACAGATACAAAACCCACATTTCTAGCAGCAAGAGGTGTCCTGCTCCTTTTCAGCTTTGAAGTCTGCAGTCTGGGAGCAGGGCCAGTGCAGACTAACTAGGCAAATCAACCTTACCCCACACCATCATTCAATTTTCAGATTTCTAGATCTCCTGCTTCAACTTTTGTGGAAGGAAGTCCAAAAATCTGTCAGCATGGTTTAAAGGTGATGTCAGAGAGGCTGTTGCCAAAAGAACATTTTACAGGAAATGGAAAAATGAGCCAAATGATGAAAATTGGAAACAACATAAGCACTGACAAGTTAGATGCAAGGCATTGAGAAAGCAGGAAAATAACATTTAAAAAGAAACTTGCTCTGGAAGCAAAAACCTATAACAAACGTTTTTTCAAGTACTTTTCTGGCAAAAAATCTGGTGGACCATTAGATGATAGAGAGTTCAAAGGAGCTGTAAGGGCACAAGGCCATAACAGAGAGACTGAATGAATTCTTTGCTTCGGCCTTTACCGAAGAAGATATAGGGAAGATACCCATGACTGAACTGGTATTTAAAGGTGATGCATCGGAAGAATTGAAATAAATATTGATAAACCAGGAAGATGTATTACAATTATTTGGTAAACTAAAGAGTAGCAAATCACCTGGACCAGATAGTATACATCCAAGGGTGTTGAAAGAACTGAAATATGAGATTGTAGACCTACTATTAGTAATCTGTGAACTACACAGGTACACTAAAAAAAAATTTTTTTAAACTGCCTCTAATGTTTCGATTGATTTTTACGTTTTTTGGTGCGCTGAATCCAAATCTGGTAACCAATTTGCTCCATCACGTACAGATTTTTTGCTACATTGGGTTAGCAGTTTGAGGTGAACGTTTCAGATTGAGTGCGATTGAGATAAAAGTTTCTTGGATGAATTCTTTATACTAATTGTTTAGTAGTTATTCAAATAAGAATAAAGAAAATTGTAACAAGGCAGCACATAAGAATAGAGTAATGTCAACAAAACACACTGTGATGGTAGCAAAATTGTCTGCACTTAAAACAGCCACATACATGTGCACAAACATTGAGCATATAAGAGCGAGGTTAGAAAGCAAAGCAAAGCAAAGAAATGTGCAAAACATATTGTACAGGTATGTATGTAAGAATAGAAAACGCAAACCGCACCATTGCAATACATGAAGACAAACACCCGATGGTGTGAAAATAAAATTCTAATAAATGAGATCCGACACTGTGGTAATAACTAGCAAATTTTTATTTCAAAGTTTAGTAAAAACACGATATTTGTCAACACACTTTAGATTTTAAAGTCATTCTTGGGTCAATCAATCTCCTGGTGGGCCCGTTTCTTCTTCCCCCGAATGCTTCTCTTGGTGCGCTGCTTGGCGTATTTTTCATCTGGGGTTTCCCGCAGCAGCAACCAGCAGAAATCAGCCATCATAGTGGTGTTCCATCTTCCTTGGTACCTTCTCTCTGCGTCCTTGATGTCCTGGTGAAACCTTTCACCTTGTTCTTCACTGTACGCCCCCAAGTTTTCGGGAAAGTAGTTCACATGGGAGTGCAAGAAATGGACTTTCAGGCTCATGTTACAGCCTTGTTCTTTGAAGGCATTGAGCATCCTGGCAACAATATCCTTATAGTTCTCATCCCGCCTGTTCCCCAAGAATTTGAGAACAACATCCTTGAAGGAATCCCAGGCTTCTTTTTCCTTCTCAGACATCGTTTCAGCGAATGCTCCATCTGAAATGAGTTTCCTTATATCAGGGCCAACAAACACTCCTTCCTTTAGCTTTGCTTCAGAAAGTCGGGGGAACTTTGAGCAAAGGTACCGAAAGCACTCACCATCTTTTGGAAGGGACTTGATGAATTGCTTAATGAGACCCAACTTAATGTGGAGAGGTGGTAATAGAATTTTATCACGAGGTACCAAGCTCTCATGAAGAACATTTTTCTCACCGGGTCTCAAATACTCCCGAATTGGCCAGTCTTTTTTCCCCCAGTGTAGGTCGCGGGCCCGGTTATCCCACAAGCAAAGGAAGCAGGGATATTTGGTGAAACCGGATTGCTGCCCTAATAGCATGGATAGAATTTTAAAGTCTCCACAAATCATCCACTTATGCTCATCATAACGAATCTTCTGAAGAATCAGGGCCAAATTCTCATATTTTTCTTGGAGAATAACAGAGTGAGCAATAGGAACTGAAGCGAATGTGTTGCCATTATGAAGAAGAACACCTTTTATGCTGTCTTTTGACGAATCAATGAACAGCCGCCATTCAGCAGGATCATACTTGAGTTTAAACTTTTCCATCACTCCGTATATATCGTTGCAAAATACCAAATCTTCCTCTTTGCTGAAATACTTCAAAAATTGTGTCTCGCGGTTGCGGTACCAATAAAAAGTTGTTCCTGGTGACAACAGATTTTTCTGTTTAAGCCGAGAACCTAGCAGTTGGGCAGCATCTTTTGGGAGTCCTAAATCCCGGACTAAATCATTCAATTCAGCTTGAGAGAAAAGTTCAGGTTTCGGATCTGGTTCAGTTTCACAGCCAGGGGACCAGCATGGCAGCCGCGGGTCGCTACCCCTTCTCCCCCCCCCTCCCCTTGCCCCTTCCCCCTGCCCGAAATAACGACCTTGCATCCGGACTTGCCACAAAAGATGTCTTTATTTGTCAACAACAAGTGGAAAATACAGTATTCGAACTGTTGGCCACAGCATAACTTAACCTCAACATTATCACGTCAACCTTTATAACAACATTAACACAGCATTACATCCTGAACATCATAATTTTGACTTCACTTGGCACTTCGCCTTCTCCCTCCCCGAGAGGCACAGCCCACTTTCATCAAATCTTCTGACGCCCGGCAGGGATATTCTGGAACATGGCCGTCAAAGCCATTTCCCCACTGCCGTCGGTCCCAACTAACATGAGAGTGGACAAGAGGGGTTGCAGTTATCCCCCCCCGTCCCTTCAGGGGTCCTTTACTCTTGGCAGCAGTGTCCGTATTTACCTCTGCCCAGGGGCCCGTCAAAAGGCCTGCGCAGGGGTACGCAGATAAAAGTGTATGCTCGTCTCTCCGGCCGTGAAAGCGTCAGGAGGTCTTCCATACACTGTTGCTGCTTCCCCATCTTTGTACTCCGGGGGGACACGTGCGTTCCCATGTGCCCCGCTCCCCCTTCTCCTGTCTGGGCTGTGCTCTCTCTCATAAGGATGGGGTCCCTATCTCTTTCGCTATGCTGTGACGATACCTCTTCCCCTAAGGGTGGGTCGGGTGGGCCAGTTGCCCGCTCGTGCTGCGCCGGGAGGAGGAAAAGAGGGCGAACGCGGCGCGACTGTTGCTTCTATAGCCGGTCGGCCGCGCCGCCCCCCCTCCCCTCACCCCCCCCACCAAGGTTAACCCTTGGCTTGCTGGCCCGAAGTCTGTGTCCGGCGGCGGTAAATCGCAGCCGGAACTAACTCGGAAGTACTGGACTCATCGGGAAAAGCCATCTGATGAGTCTCATCATGATCAGAACCGTCCACACAAATATGATCCAAAGATTTTGGTGGTTCAGGCACAGGTACTTCGTTGCTATGAGGCATAGGCCTAATTGCTGAGGGAAGGTTGGGGTAACTTATTACGTTCTTATTTTTTAAGTTGTATCCCTTCACAATGCAAGAGCAAAAATAGCAGTCACTGCTGTGGTCTCTTTGTTCACGCCACATCATAGGTATTCCGAAACGAAATGCTTGTTTTTTACCTTTCATCCATAAGCGTAGATCTTCCTCACATGTCTTGCACACTTTGTGAGGAGCCCACGGTTTGTCTTGATCACCTAACTTCAAACCGAAATAGGCGAAATATACTTTTTTAAATAAATGCAGAAATGTTCCTCTGCCGCTTTTTCACGGTATATTCCCCACAAATAAAACAAAAACTGTCCGGAGAGTTGACGCAACCTCTGGCTCTGTGAGCCATCACAAATACACAGCACTGCAAACTACAACTGTAGTGAACCACTTCGGAATAAAGCTGTATTACGACTGAGCAAACAAAAGGTAATAATGAACTTGCAAGAAACTGAAATTTGACAGGAACGTTCATGTCGCAACCACCGTGTTTGAGCGAGCGAGCGAACGAGGCGAGGCGAACAGGAAAGAACATGCGCCAGTGCGAGTACTGGATTTAGCCCCCCCCGCCTCCCAATTGTCCTGTTAATGTATAAAATGAATACAAAACACTCTAAAATATCATGAGGGAGTGTTTCTAGTTAGTTAACCATTACAACCTCTATTTTGGGCCAAGAAAATAAACTGCAGTCGGCTAAAAAGAAATTATGTGAACATTCCTTATATGGGTAAGAAATCTAATTTTGCAAGAAAACGTGACATGATGGAACATTTTGGCTATTTTTCCTGGATTCAGCACCCCAAAATCTATAGGAATCAGTTGCAAAACTGGAGGCAGTTTTTTGGTAGTGTACCTGTGCTATCATTAAAATCATCTGTAATACCTGAAGATTGGCGAATGGCCAAGGTAATGACAATTATTAGAAAGAGTTCCAGGGGTGATCCGGGAAACTACAGATCAGTGAGCCTGATGTCAGTACCGGGCAAAATAATAGAAACCATTATAAAGAACAAAATTACTGAAGATGTAGCAGTTCATGGTTTAATGGGAGAACGCCAACATGATTTTAGTGAAAGAAGGTCTTGTCTTACTAATCAGTTATATTTTTTGAAGGTGTGAATAAACAGGTAGACAATGTCTGGGAGCCATATATTCAACAATTAGGGGCCCATAGCCGTAATGCAACTCTTCAGTGGGGGAGTTGAATGAGCTCGGTCTTGTGAATAGATAGGAGATTACTGCCACACTGTTCTTGATGATTATTTGATTATTTGATTTAAGAAACTGGAAGTGGAGTGAGGGTGGGTGGTTGGGGGGGTGGGGGGAGGGGGGTGGGAGTGGTGGGGCTGGGATATAATGTAAAATGGCCACCTATTGTATTTTCTTTCTGTTGGCTCCTGGGGGGGAGAAGAGCACACCCCCCCTGTGGAGACATATGTTGATGTATTGTTTGGATTTAATGGTGGACTTAAATAAAGTTTAAAAAAAAACCAACAGGTAGACAAAGGTGAGCCTTGGGCCGGAAGGACTGGGGTTTCTAGTCCCACAGATGCTCCTTGTGGCCTTGGGCAAGCCACTTAACCCTCCACTGCCCATGTTCCCTGTAAGTATTAGTGTATGTGTCTCATATCCCCGCGTGTTAAATGTATCCCCCAATTGTGTTGTGACCGCTTTGATTGAAGGATAAGACGGTATACAAAACTGTCTAAATAAATAAAAATAAATACATAAAATATAGTGTATCTGGATTTTCAGAAAACCTTTGACAAGATCATTCATGAGAAACTTGGCGAAATTAAAATAAATCATGGAATAGAAGGCAGTGTAATATTGTGGATCAGGAATTAGTTAAAAGATAAAAAGCAGAGGGCAGGGCTAAATAGCCAATTTTCCCAATGGAGAAAGGTGAATAGTGGAGTACCCCAAGGATCTGTGCTGGGTCTGCTGCTTTTTAACATATTCGTAAATGACCTGGAAATGGGAATAATGAGTAAGGTAATCAAATTTGCAGATGACAGAAAATTATTCAAAGTTGTAAAAACCCAAGTGGATTGTGAAAAATTGCAAGTGGACTTTGATAATTTGGAAGACTCGACATTCAAATGGCAGATGAAATTTAATGTGGGCAAGTACAAAGTTATGCACCTTGGAAAGAATAACCCAAACTACGGTTACACGATGCAAGTTTCCACAATAGGTACCACCACCCAGGAAAAAGATTTAGGCATCATCATGGATAACACACTGAAACCCTCCACCCAGTGTGCAGCGGTGGCTAGGAAGACAAATATAATGCTAGGACTCATAAGGAAAGGAATGAAGAACAAAACAAATGATTTTATATTGCCTCTGTATCGTTTTATAGTGCGACCATACCTTGAATATTGTGTGCAATTCCGGTCACCGAATCTTAAAAAGGATATAGCAGAATTAGAAAGGTACAGAGAAGAGTCACCAAAATGTTAAAGGGGATGGAAGGATACCCTTATGAGGAAAGACTTAAAAGGTTAGGGATCTTCAACCTGGAAAAGAGACGGCTCAGGGGAGACATGATTGAGGTCTATAAATTAACGGAATGGAATGGGTAAACGTAGATTGTTTATGCCAGGCATGTCCAACTTCGAACAGGTCGAACCTTTTCCGGCCAAAAGTACCGGTGATCTACCACCATGAAAATTAAGTTTCAAATTAGTTACAAATTAAATTTTAACCCAATAAAGTTGGAGGATTTCCCCCCCCCCACCATTTTTAATGAACCTTCTGTCATTTACTTGGATATGTTCAGCTTTTAAGAAAATTAAGCAAAAACAAAACAGAGAGACGAAGATCCAGTAAGAACTGCGAGGGGAAATGGAAAGTACATTTTTTCGTAAAGTTTTATTGAGTAATAACTTTAACTGTCTTAATAACTTTCTCTAACTTTTATTGAGTAATTTGTGTTAAAGTTAGGTCGAGTATTGATCCAGGCTGATCTTGCACAATCTTTATTATTTCACTCTTGCTCATTAGTGAGATGTCTGAGCCTACATTTCATCCACCAGCTTTTTGAAGTTGGGTGAATATTGCGTGAGTGCCAGTCTCGGGGAATCCTGGAGATGTTCATCTGTCATGTTGGATTGTTGTGTACTCTTTGTCATTTTCAGATGGGAAAACGCAGATTCACACAAATAAGTTGAACCGAAACAGGAGTGTACAGCTTCACTGCATCTTCTCAAGTTGGGAAATTTGTCTCTAGGCACTAGCTTCCAAAACGATCCTTGCTCAGCACAGGTCTTGAGAAAAATGTCATTTTTAAGGGTTAATATTTCGTTTTAAAGAGATGGCTTGTTCAATGAGTAATTTTTACTGATAACAGCTGCAGTTTCTTTAATGTCCACATCTACTTTGAATGGGTATGACAAGTACTCCACAACTGTTCCAATTTTTTGGAAGTCACAGAATCTATTTTCGAATTCCTGGATAACGGAACAGATTTCTGTCACATACTTCTCGTTCTGAAAAACAAAATTTGGATATTGCCCCAGATGATCCTGCGTATTAGGAAAATTATCAAAAGTGTTGTTTGCAAGGTCAGTCATCATTAGCTCAAATTTGCTCTTGTAGGATGAAACTGTACTCATCATCTCGCAAATGCATTTGTTTTTACCTTGTAGTTCAAGGTTCATATCACTTAGTTCACCTGTAAAGTCAGCGAGAAATGCCAGATCACATAACCACTCCTCATCTTCCAACTCTGCTTGGTCATCTCCCCTCTCCTTCAAAAAACTTCTTATTTCATTCAGCAAATCACAAAATCTTTGCAGAAATTTGTGCCTACTTAGCCACCTTACATCTGTGTGCAAAATGATTTCCGCTGCCCCTTCATCAAGAGTAAGATTGAAAAGCCGTCTTTGAAGTGATCTTCCACGAACTGAATTTACAATTTTGAAAGTGATGTCCATGACAGTCTTTGTATTGAGTCTCTTGCTTGCCAAAACTTGCTGGTGAATGATGCAGTGGTAAGAAAGGAAATCTGGGAAGTCGTCATGCTGTCTACAGAGGGCTATGAAACCGTTAACCTCACCTGTCATTGCTCTTGCTCCATCAGTAGTGATGGAAAAAAGTCTATGCAATGGAAGATTACACTTTGTCAAAAAAGAATGGAAAGAACTGAATATTTCCTGACCGGTAGTTCTCCCTTTTAAAGAAATCATTCCAAGTAGTTCTTCTTTAACACTGAAGTCTTCAAAAGCCATCCGGATAAAGACTAGTAACTGGGCTATGTCTCTTATGTCTGTAGATTCATCCAGTTGGAGTGAGAAAGCAGCACAATTCGAAACATCCTCCAACAATTGTTCAGTTGTTTCTCCACACATCTTTTCTATTTGCCGCATGACGGTGTTTCTTGACAATTGTACATCTTGAATAGCAGCTATGATTTCTTTCTTATTTTTAAATCCTTCAAAAAGATTGTCAGCTGCTTCAAGAAAACAATCTTTTACAAACTCCCCTTCAGTGAAAGGTTTGCATTTCTTTGCAATCAGGTTGCTGATCTTGAAGGATGCTATGGTTGCATTGACTGAATGTGACCTTGGCTTCGTCATCAACTGTTGCTGAGTAGCCAATTTCGATTCAAGTTCTTTGAGCTTCAGTTTACGAATTTCACTTTTGGGTGGAAAATTAGCATCAGACTTATTGCTATGCAGAGCCTTATAATGACATTCCAGATTATCCTTTTTGGGCAAGGATACTAGGGCGTTACAAATTAGACAACATTACTTGTCTTTCACCATGATGAAGAAGTAGTCCATTTCCCATTCATTATGAAAGTGGTAGGTTTTGCTCTTCTTTGGAACACTCATTTTCGTTATACTGAGGTGGCTGGATGTAAGAAGGCCAAATCTGCTAAGTTAGTATAAACACTGGCTGAATCTGGTCCAAATCTGTCACTGTCCCAAAGTATTAATGATGAACAGGAACTGAAGACCTCTGGATGATGTGCAATACAAGGACTGGAGATGCCAAAACCACACATGCAGTTCAACGCAAAGGCTAGGTAAAATAAAATTGCATAGGCAAGCAAAAGTCAGTGGTTTGAACCAATTCGAAGGCAAGGCATAGGCAAGTTAGAACAAAATTGGAAAAGCCCGCCAAAATCACCAAATTCTTGACACTTTGTTGTGTCTGCCCGAAAATGTTTAATGAAAGCGAACTATAAAGCGACAAATGACCAGCATATGACACAACTAATACGGCAAGTGTATTCAGGTAAAGCCCAGGTGAATGGATATCGCCCGGTATATAACACACTTCTAAGGGGTGTTGGGGCGGGGGCAGGAATGGGTGATTCTGAGAGGCAGGAGACCAGGTATGACGCCGGGCCTGTGGCGTCTCGTCACGAGGCGCAGGCGGTGGCCCCCTGGGGTACCCACAAACTATTGGCACGAAAACAACAAGCGCCCCCAATACACGCGCAGGCAAGATTCCCGCAGACAGGGAAAAAAGACAGGCAAAGGATCAGCAGTGGCGGCAAGCCCTCGGCAGATGACCTGCCGGCACAAGCTCTCTCCTAGCGATGGGGCAAGCTGCTGGAGAGATGGAGCCAAGAGGGGCTGGCGATCTACCTCTGACCCCGCGATCTACCTGTTGGAGATGCCTGGTTTATGCCATCAAAAAGAAGAAAGACTAGGGGACATGCAATGACACTACAGTGTTACCTGTTTTAAGACTAATAAGAGAAAATATTTTTTTCACTCAACATGTAATTAAACTCTGGAATTCTTTACCGGCAGATGTAGTAAAAGCTGTTAGTGTAACTGGGTTTAAAAATGGTTTGGACAGGTTCCTGAAGGAAAGGTCCATAAGCCATTATTAAAGATGACCCGGGAAATCCACTGTTTGCCACAGTACAAGCATTGTGGAACCTGTGTGTCTTTTTTGGGAAACTGGCAGGTGCTTGTGACCTGGATTGCTCACTGTTGGAAATGGGATACTGGGCTTGATGGACCTTGGTCTGACCCAGTATGGCATGTTCTTGTTAAATACAACAGCCACTACCACTTCCTCTCCTAGAGCAATCCTATAAAAACATTGACTAAATTTTTAATATTTAAAAGATTTTTGTACATATATACAAGATACCAATTTCTAAAAGCCATTTACTTTGGTAAACTGCAAACTAAAAACTCCCTGCCCTTTCAGCCATTAGAAGTAGTCCAATTCAAAGAATTACTAGTGTCTATCAGCACTTGTTTTGCTTTGATTTCAACTGGTCATTATCATAGACCTCCACTGCCTTTTCTGCTTAGGACCCAATTCTTTTCCATACATCTGGGCCTTCTATGCATCCGGCCGGAACCGGACGCACAGAGGGAGTCGTAATTCCAATCGGAATCACAATCAGTTCTGTACGTACAGGCCGGGACCCTGATTCTGTCTGGCTGGCACATTCAGACCTTCCCTGGCTAACTTAGTCCTTGCTCATCAATGGAGCCACGGTACCATGGCGTCTGGTTGACATGATACCATAGCTCTATTGAAGAGCTGCAATCCCCGGCCGCCAACTTTAAAAGTGAATTCCCCGCAGCCCGACCCCTGATCTGGCCTCCTAAGGTCAGGGTCGGGATACGGGGAATGTTCCTGGCCTCCCCCTACCCCATCCGTGCCTCGGCTCGCCATCCCCCAATGACTAGGGGAACTTATTCCACCTTCAAAGGTGGTATTAGCAGCACTTTTGGCCCAATAAAGCCCGAGGATCCCCCCAAGGGCCAGGACTGGGTGCATGGCAGGGCCCCTGCCACTTGATCCAGGCTGCAGCAGACCAGCCATAGGTCAGGTGGCAGGGAAATAAGGGGCCAGAGCTACAGATTTTGGAGCGCCTGCAGGAAGGACATCCCCGCAGGCAGAGGGGACATGTCGGGCTGTCCTTGGACCTGATTCTGGCTACCGTGGGAATATTTTGTTTCTGTGGACCAGAATCGGGTCCACACTGCCCCGTCTTCATCAGGGGCATCTGGATGGCCTGGACGTCCCCCTGCGTGAATCGGGCTCTATATCGACTGGTTCACCTTTAGCCACATCTTTTTTCATGCCTTCAAAGAAATGTAGCAGATTGAGGAAAGACCCCTTGGCTAACTCCATGTTGGTTTTGTCCCATTAAATCATGTTTGTCCACGTTAAATTTCATCTGCCATTTGAACGTCCAGTCTTCCAATTTATCAAGATCCTCTTGCAATTTTTCACACTTCTTTTGTGTTTTAGCAACTTTGAATAATTTTGTGTCATCTACAAATCTGATCACCTCACTCATTTTTATTTCCAGGTCATTTATGAATATGTTAAAAAGCAGCGGACCCATCACAGATCCCTGGGGTACTCCACTATTCACCTTTCTGCATTGAGAAAATTGTCCATTTAGCCCCACTTTCTGCTTTCTATCTTTTAACCAGTTCCTGATCCACAAACCCACACTGCCTCCAATGCCATGACTTTTTAAATTTGCCAAGATTCTCTCATGAGGGATTTAGATTCCAAAAAGGAAGTGAATAAAGAGAATGTAGAAGTTAAAATTATGCATTGTTTAATATTTCCATTTAATATGGGCTGAACATCAAGTTCTTGCAGTACCTGAAAAATCACACAATGTATTGTACCTTAAGTACAATAAAAGGCAGAGTTTGCAAACATTGTCAGTAGAAAAGGAAATGTCTAAATCTAGATGTTCGAAATTTGCAAGGTATTCTACTAAAAGTTTACTAAATGCAGAGACTTCTGTGACATACCCAATGTTGCTATTTTTGTCTGCACCCACTTTTTTGCATATATTCATAGAAGTCATTTTCCGTGTGTGAAACATGCTTTACACAAGGAAAATGCTTCATAAAATTGCCCCCTTAATCTCTGATATATCTGTAATAGCTCTTGAAGGCATTTTAAATGAAGGAAGCATAGTTATGATAACTGAAATACATTCAACTGTTATATTTGAAAAATACAGGACTTTTTTTGGAGGGTATTCTCCAGTGGTACTGAGAAACATAGAAACATACTTGTAGAGACATGATGGCAGAAAGACCATAAGGCATATAGTCTGCTGTTCCATCTCAACTACAATAGACCCCTTTTTCCTTTATAGATCTTCTATGTTTCTCCCATGCTTTCTTGAATTCAAATACTGTCTTGCTTCTACTACTCCACTGGGAGACTATTCCACGCATCTACCACAATTTCCATAAAGAAATATTTCTGCATATCAATCCTGAGTCTATCCCCTTTCACCCTCATCCTATGTCGCTTCGTAACAGAGCTTGCTTTCGTTCGGAAGTGACTCTCCTCCTGTGCATTGATGCTATTGAGGTATTTAAACATCTCTATCATATCTTCCCTATCCCATCTTTCCTCTAAAGCATACATATTAAGATCTTTAAGTCTGTCCTCATATGCTTCATAACAAAGACCACTAATGGAGTGGAGGAGAATCCTAATGATTAAGATCACTGGCTTGGGAACCCAGAGACCAGGGTTGGATTCTCACTAGCACTCCTTGTGGCCTTGGGCAAGTCACTTAACCCTCCATTGCCTCAGAAAAATCCAAGTTATCAATGCCCCTGTTTAATGTATATTACCAAGCTTAAGTTTCAATGTAAACTGCTTTGATTGAAATGATAAAGCGGTATATAAAACCTGTTAAATAAATAAATAATAGCCACCCTCTGCCCAAACTCCAACCTGCTTATATCCTTTTTAAGGTGGGGTCTCCAGAATTGCACACAATACTCCAAATGAAGTCGCACCAGAGATATACAGAGGCATTATCATCACCTTTTTTCTGCTGGCCATTCCTCTCCCTGAACACCCAAGTATCCTTCTGGCTTTTGCAGTCACCTTTTCTACCTGTTTATCCCTTTAAGATCATCAGACACAATTACACCCAGGTCCCACTCTTCTTTCATGGACAGAAGTATCTCACCCACTACACTGTACTGCTCGTTTAGATTTTTGCTGCCCAAATGCATGCCCCTGCATTTTTTAGCATTAAACCCTAGCTGCCAAATTCTAGACCATTCTTCAAGCTTAGTTAGATCCCTTCTCATGTTATCTACTCCTTCCTGGGTGTCTACTCTATTGCAGATTTTGGTATCATCCACAAAGAGGAAAACCTTACCTGACAGCCCTTCCACAATATCACTAACAAAAATGTTAAAAAGAATTGGACCAAGGACAGATCCCTGCATCACACCACTGGTAACATCCTTCTCCTCAGAGTGAACTCCATTTACCTGTACCCTTTGATGCCTCCCACTCAACCAATTTCTAACCCAGTCAGTCACTTTAGGGTTCACCCCTATGGTGCTCAATTTATTTATAAGTTGCCTGTGCAGAACAGTGTCAAAGGCTTTACTGAAATCTAAATACTCTGCATTTAGGACTCTCCCTCATCCAACTCCCTGGTGACACAGTCAAAGAAACCCATGCTGCTCGGATCCTGCAATCCATTGGACTCTAGAAACCCCACTTAGCAACGTTTCCAATAATTTACTCGCAACAGAGGTCAGACTAACTGGCTTGTAGTTTGCAACCTCATCCTTGCTTCCGCTTTTGTGTAAAGGGACCACAGGTGCCTTTCTCCAGTCCTCTGGGACCACTCCCGAGTCTAAAGAAGCACTGAAAAGGTCAGTTAGTGGAGCCACTAGGACGTCCCCAAGTTCCTTCAGTATTCTTGGTTGTATCCCATCTGGTCCTATCACTTTGTCTTCTTTTAGTTTAACTAGTTCCTCATGAACATAGTCTTCTGAAAATTATTCAAGATCTCCTTCATTTCTGTTTGTGGGTATTTTTTCTGAGGTCCTGCTCCTGGCCCTTCACGTATGAACACAGAACAGAAATATTCGTTAATTCCACTTTATCCTCATCAGTTTCTACATATTAGTCCCCTTCACCCTTGAGTCTGATAATACCACTTGTGCTCTTTCTCCTCTCACTAACATTTTTGAAACAGGTCTTATCTCCGCATTTTATTGCATTCACTATTTCTTCTTCTTTTTGTATCTTTGCTTTCCTGTCTACTTTGCTAGCTTCTCTTTCCAACTTTTGCAGCTTTTCTTCCTCTCTCTGTGATCTCTTGTATTTTATGAAGGCCACTCTCTTTTTCTTCACCTTTTCAGCTACTTTTGCGAACCATAGTGGCCTCCTTTTCCTTTTACATTTATTTATCTTTCTAATAAAAATGTTTGCCCCTAAAATATCCCCTTTCAGGTTTGCCGATGTATTTATTTGAAAGGCTTATGTACCGCATTTCCAGTGATCAAGGCCCATTGCCTTTTTACATCTCCCAGCTGTTCCCATCCTGCTAACGACTCCTTGAAGTATTGGCCCATCTTGGCAGAGTTAGTTTTCCTAAAGTCTAAGACCCTTGCTTTTGAATGGATTTTATCAGCCCTAGTCCTAACACTGAACCACACTATCTAATGATCACTGGATGCGAGATTATCTCCCACTATGACATCAGAAACACTTTCCCCATTGGTAAGCATCAAATCCAGTAGTGCCTCTTCATGGGTTTGTTCTGTTACCAGTTGTCAGAATAGTTCTCCCTCTAGTGAATCTAGGTTCTCCTTGTTCCTAGATGACACCGCAGCAGGGATGTGCCAATCAACATCTGGCATATTAAAAACTCCTGTTAGTAGCACTTCTCCTTTCATGGCAATACTGCATATGCCTTCAATTAAATCATCGTCTACTTCTTCTCCCTGTAAGGGAGATCTGTATATCAGACCAATGCAAATGGATTTCCCTTTCCCTCTTTCTAGTTTAACCCACAGTGCCTCTTCGCTTCCTTTTAAGCCCTCTAATTCTATAGCTTTAATATTTTTTACATATAGTGCCACTCCTCCTCCCCTTTCATTGCATGCTAAAACTGTCCTAAGGTCCTCTTGTTTTCATGAAAAAGCCCTGCATTGAAAAGGAATCTGCACTTTCTTTTGCTAGGAAAATTTCACTAGAAAAATAAGATTAAACTGAGACACTGGATTTACTCACCATGGAAGCATCTGACAAAGCAAGTTTACTTACCTGTAACAGGAGTTATCTTTGGACAGCAGGATAAGCCAGCCACCCATGGATGACATCATCTGATGGCGCCATGGACAGAATTACTCTCCAATAACTCAGTCTTTAAGATTCCTCTGAGCATGTGCCAGTCACCCCCACCACAGTGCCTGCCCCTTCTGCCTCAGTCTGTTTTCCAGCCATGGACAGGTTCATCTTAGAGAAGATTCATCTCCAAAGGCAGGCTCATCCTAGAGCGCAGGTGGGTGGGTTTGTGTGGCTGACTTATCCTGCTGTCCATGGAGAACTCCCATTATAGGTAAGTAACCTCGCTTTCTCCATGGGCAAGCAGGATGAGTCAGCCACACATGGGTGACTCCCACCGTCGGCTGTGAAGGTATGTTTCTTGTAGGAGTTAGTGATCCCCCTTTACAGCCCACTAGGTGTGCTGTGGTAGGATGAAGCTGTCAGGCTATCTTCGATGACAGGAAGATTCCTTTGTGACACGGTGATGCTGACATGTGACATGTGTTTGTCGCATACAATGGCATGCCATCTAGTTATGATCACCACGGAACTACCAGCTAATTCATCCTGATTGTCATGGGGGTGCATGAACTTGAGGCATTCAATTCCCCTAGGACAGAGGTGCCTGCTTCTCCTAACAGTCTGGCTCGTGGAGCCTTTCTAGGTGGCACAGATAAGAGGTTTCTTGGGAATAGGCTTCAGTTGTGCCTGTCTTTCCCATGCTGATCGGGCAGCAGAAGAGGGGCATACATCTGGTTGAAATGGCTTCATCCTAGGGGCTGGAAACAGAGTGTCCCAGGAGCAAGGCTGGCACTTGCGGCATGGAAGGCTCCATGGGAAGGTTGGTGGTTCGTTTCTGGTTAATGACAAGTGATTTTCATCCCAGAGGGGGGGACCTTCTGGATTACTGGGACCCCTAGTGAAAATAAGGGCCCAGCGCTGCGTATGCCTTGTAGTGCTGTATGAATGAATAATAGTAGTGTAGAGGCTTCAGCCTAGAATGCTACCCAGTCCTCTTGGGACTTGATGGGTGTGTAGCTGTAGTTGTTGGCAGAATGTCATGGTGGCCGTTATGCTCTATATTAGCCTACATCCAACGTGGTACTTGTCTGGTAGAAATTTTTTTTATTTTTTTCAAAAACACAAAATAGAGATATTTAATACGCTAAGTATGCCCAGAATGTCTCAGACTAAGTGGCGCTTTAACAAAGGACATATTTCATATTATGCTTTAGCGCCTAATAGCGTCAAGGACTGTTCGGACAAATAAAAATTTTTTCTACCAGACAATCAAGTACCACGTTGGATGTAGGTTAATATAGAGCAATCAGCATTATAGAGTCATTTAATCTTGCTCTGAAAGGACCAAATAAGAACATGGTGGCTGTTATGACTGCAAAGGTTGCATCCCAGAGGAGGCCACCTGTATGCAAAGGGGCTTACCACCCCCTCCCAACAGACCACACCTCATGCAGATTATACTTGTATCTGGCACAGATTTTCCTTACAAAAAAGATCCTTTATCCTTTATGTCACAGAAGCGAGCACACAGAAAGCATAACAAAACTAAGTACAAAGTAACATCACACAGCACAAAAAATCTGAATCATACACTCGCTCGTTAACAGACATACAGTGGAGATTTGCAGGCCACCTTCTTCGGAAGATGTGTTGCAAATTCCGGTCTTTAAAAGTTCTGTCCCATTATATAGTTTTTCCTTTCAAACTAGTCCCTTTGTTTTAACGTCAGGCATCTGGATTCTCTCTTTCATTCCTTCCTTTGTCCTGTCATATCTGCTCTCCCATTCCTGTTGACCTTTCATATGGCCATGTTTGTAACCATTTGCTTGGACCTTTGTCAGATATATTCCTTGTTATCTGATCTTTTTCCCACTTATTCAGTTCTTCACCTGGTTTCTTTTTTTCATCCCTTATTTTCAAGAAATATAGGAAATATATCTTGTTAGTTCTCTGATATCTTCTGACAATTTTTACACTAGGCCCTACCAGGCCCCATGCTAAGCTGGCCTATTTATACTAAACTGGCATATTTATGCTTGTGATGCCTTCTCTCTCTTTGTACCCTGTAAAGTGTGTTTTTTCTCACATTTCTTCCATCTGATATCACCTAATACCTCTAGCAACTCAGGCAGCACATCAAATGCCAATGCCAGCAATTTGGACAACATTTTTAGATGCTCTGTGTTAACCCTTTCCCACTGGCGCTCTCATAATGGAGAACTGAAATCTCACATGAATTATATGCAAAAAGTGGGTGACTTAGACAGTGTTTCGGTTCTAAGAATTTATATACCTAACTCAAGCTATATCTGAAATTGAAGATATTGTTCATAAGCTATCCTGATTTAAATTGATCCTGTTTTGAGTTGTTACACTTGTTCAACAAAACTTATATGCGCAAACTGAGTGAGTTTGGGAATTTGCCTTCATATTGATAAAGAAACAAGGAGAAGCAATACCTGATCAGCTATTCAGGAGCTGATGAGCTGGTGAGTGAGCTCCAATGCCCCCTAGTGGTTACAGCGTGCATACAGAATGATCTCCCCACATTTATTTATTTATTTATTTATTTATTTATTTAACTATTTCTTTTATACCGCCCCTTCCAGAGATCAAGGGCGGTTTACATATAACAGGTTAACAGTCTTGTACACAGTTTGTATACATTTTACATAGAACAATAGAATTCAACTATTTACATTGAACAGTAATATAAACTTTGTAGGTATTAAAACAAACACATCTAACTTTTTACAAATATATATTTACAGTGTGTGGTGTGTGTGTTGTGTTGGTCAGAAATTGGTGTAGGTGTTGGAATTTAGTTCCTTTTTATGTCGTCTTGGGGCGTGTGTGTGGAGGGGGGCAGGCTTGTGTTTACATTGTTTGGATTAAGGGAGTTTGTGCATGTGTGACCACGTTTGTTGTGGAGCTAGCTTTGGGGTAGTAGGGGACTTCGAAGTGTTCAGTGAACAGGTAGGTCTTTAATTCTTTTCTGAATTGGAAGAGGTCTCTTATGGTACGAAGTTCAATGGGGAGGTCGTTCCAGAGTGTAGGAGCAGCGAATGAGAATGCTCTGGTGCTGGTGGTGTTCTTAGTTTTGCGGATGGTTTTTGGTATGATGAGAGAGTGGGCTGCGTTTTGTCTGAGGGTCCTTGTCGAGGTTGGAGATTGCAGTAATGTAGATAGGTGTGAGGGGGTTATGTCGTTTATGAGTTTATAGGTTGTTAGGATAATTTTATATTTAATTCGGCTGTTAATAGGGAGCCAGTGGAGGTCTAGCAGTATAGGGGTTACGTGGTCTGTTAGGCGAGCTTTAGCAATCACTTTAGCACAGATGTTTTGTGCTCTTTGAAGAAGGTATGTGCTTTTTTGCGGGAGGCCTATTAGGAGACTATTGCAATAGTCGAAGTGAGGGGTGATCAGTGTACCTACTACGGATCTAAAGTCTGGTGTTTCTAGGAGTGGCCTTAGGTGTTGAATTGTTTTGAGTTTATAGAAAATGGTTTTTACTGTTTGTTTTATGTGTGGTAGCATGGTGAGAGTGTGGTCTATTATTACTCCTAAGTATTTTACCTGTTTTCTGACAGGTATGGAGGTTTTGTTGATAGTGATTGTTTCCGGGTAGGTGTTCTCAGTCATAGATGATCTTGTCACAAACATTGCTACTATTTGCTAAACTGAATAGTAGCAAATCACCTGGACCGGATGGTATACATCCCAGAGTGTTGAAAGAACTGAAATATGAGATTGCAGACCTGCTATTGGTAATCTGTGAACTTTCATTAAAATCATCTGTAATACCTGAAGATTGGAGGGTCGCCAACGTAACACCAATTTTTAAAAAGGGTTCCAGGGGTGACCCAGGAAATTACAGACCGGTGAGCCTGACGTCAGTACCAGGGAAAATGGTAGAAACCATCATAAAGAACAAAATTACACAGCATGTAGATAGTCATGGCCTAATGGGAGACAGCCAACATGGCTTTAGACAAGGAAGATCTTGTCTTACTAATCTGATATGTTTTTTTGAAGGTGTGCATAAACAGGTAGACAAAGGTGAGTCGGTTGATATAGTGTATCTGGACTTTCAGAAAGCTTTTGACAAAGTCCCCCATCAGAGACTTTTGGCGAAGCTAAAAAGTCATGGGATAGGAGGCAGTGTACTATTGTGGATCGGGAACTGGTTAAAAGATAGAAAGCAGAGGGTAGGGCTAAATGGCCAATATTCCCAATGGAAAAAGGTGAATAGTGGAGTACCCCAGGGATCTGTACTGGGTCCGCTGCTTTTTGACATATTCATAAATGACCTGGAAAAGGGAATAACTAGTGAGGTTATCAAGTTTGCAGATGACACAAAACTGTTTAAAGTTGTTAAAACCCAAGAGGATTGTGGAAAACTGCAGGAGGATCTGGATAAATTGGAAGACTGGGCATCCAAATGGCAGATGAAATTTAATGTGGACAAGTGCAAAGTTATGCACCTAGGAAAGAACAACCCACACTATAGTTACACGATGCAAGGCTCCACATTAGAAACCACCACCCAGGAAAAAGATTTAGGAGTCATTGTGGATAACATGTTAAAACCCTCCGCCCAGTGTGCAGCGGCAGCCAAGAAAGCAAATAGAATGCTAGGTATCATAAGGAAAGGGATGGAGAACAAAACAAAGGATATTATAATGCCTCTGTATCGCTCCATGGTACGACCGCACCTTGAATATTGTGTGCAATTCTGGTCACCGTATCTTAAAAAGGACATAGCGTTATTAGAAAAAGTACAGAGAAGAGCCACCAAATTGGTGAAGGGGATGGAAGGCTACTCCTATGAAGAGAGGCTAAGAAGGTTAGGGCTCTTTAACCTGGAGAAGAGACGGCTGAGGGGAGATATGATAGAGGTCTATAAATTAATGAATGGAGTGGAACGGATAAACGTGGATTAATTGTTTACGCTATCCGAGTATAGAAAGACTAGGGGACATGTAATGAAGCTACAGGGTAAACTATTTAAGACAAATAAGAGAAAATATTTTTTCACTCAACGTGTAATCAAACTCTGGAATCTGTTACCGGAGGATGTAGTAAGGGCTGTTAGTATAGCTGGGTTTAAAAAAGGTTTGGATAAGTTCCTGGAGGAAAGGTCCATAAACCACTATTAAAAAGGGACCCAGGATATCAATGCTTGACCCAGTACAAGCATTGTGGAACCTGTGTCTTTTGGGGATATTGCTAGGTACGTATAACGTAGATTGGCCACTGTTGGAAACAGGATACTGGGCTTGATGGACCTCGGTCTGACCCAGTATGGCATGTCTTATGTTCTTATGTTCTTATCTTAATCTAATGAGCACTCTCATCAACTGTTTGGGATATGTATTTAGCCAGAATCCTAAAGATTTTTTTCAAAGAATGAGAAGCTATAAAACTAGAGGACGTACGATGAAGTTGCGAGGTGGTAAACTTAAAAGCAACATCAGGAAATACTTTTTCACTGAAAGGGTGGTGGATGCTTGGCATGCTCTCCCGATGGAGGTGGTGGGGGCAAATACAGTGACAGAATTCAAAATGGCATGGGACAGACACAGTGGATCCCTTTTATAGTAAGAGGATGAAATCAAAACAAACTTAAATATCTTTTATACTTCAATAAATAGAGGAGGGCTGACCTACACAGAGCATCAGGTACAACCACTCTAGCCATGTTACTGGGCAGACTAGATGGACCATACTAGTCTTTTTCTGCCATCATATATTGTGTAAGATAACAACCCAGAGACAACATCTCATTTACTATTTGTAGATGACCTAAAGCTCTGCAGTTCCAGTAACCAACAATTAGCAGAGCCAACTGCATGTAGTGAAAAGCTTTTCTGATAATATCAGAATGACTTTTGGTCTAGATAAATGTGCTAAGGCAACTTTTTTTTAAAGGAAAATTTAACAAAACAGAAAATTTCCCTGACTGAGGGCTGTGACATTAAGGAACTTGAATAGGAAGGTGTATATAAATATCTTGGCGTAGAGGAAGGGACAACACTCAAGTCGAAATTACTGAAAGAAAAGACCAGTAAAGAATATTATAGAATATTAAAATCATCATTGAAAAGTGCCTTAACATCACAGAATAAGATACAAACCATCAATTAGCTGGCAGTTCTTGTAGTTTCATAAAGCTTTGGGATTATAGACTGGCCTCTTAAAAAGCTTGAAAAAGTGCGAACAAGAAAACTCCTTCATGCCCATGAGGTAATTTACATAAATCAGTTTATGCCAAGACTGTGCATTCCTAGAGCTGAAGGAGGGCTTGGCCTCATAGATGTTGATTACACATACAGAGATACTATCATAGGCCTCTAGGCCTACCTAACAGCATTATCGGATCCAAATACGCAAAAAGTGCTGAAATATGAAAGTAAATGTCTAGAATCTGTCTCCATTGTCAAACTTGAACAAGCTTTCCAACGACTGGAAGGAATGAGTGAGAATTCACAAGCACACACAAGAAAGGAAGCAACAGAATTTGCAAAACAAGAGAAACTCTTCAAAGAATTAGATCAGCAAACGAGGAAAAACAAGTGGCAAAAGCACAAATACAGTGGGAAATACAAAGTATTACTCCAGGAACCCTTTGTCAATCAGGAACGACACAGGAATAATTAAGGAGAGGTGAACTTAAACCAAAGGATGAAAGTGATAGTTGCAGCCCAGGACAACGGATTATGGATAAAGATGGTTTATTTATTTAACGATTTTTATATACCGTCTTTCTACAAGTCAAGACGGTTTACATGGAACAAGTTAGCAGTATGTTTCAACTGTTTACATAGAACAGATAACGATGAATATATATGGTAACGATGAATACATATGAAAAAACTGTCAATACGGACATATGTTGATTCTGTAAGAAAGACCTGGAAACAGTGACTCACTTCATAGCTGTCTGTGAAGTTCTGATGCCGGAAACTTTCTATACAGAAAGGCACAGCAAAGTAGCATGCCTCATACACTGGAAACTCTATAAATACTATAACATCACTGTGTCTAAAAAGCACTGGGATTACGACCCTAAGAGAATTACAGAGAATGAAGAGGTTATGATCACCTGGGATATTCCTATTTCGATGAATAAGAAAATGGATGCAAGGAAACCCAACATAGTGGTAAAGGAGAAAAACAGCAGAACAGCACTGATAATAGAGATATCTGTTCAAAGTGATTATTCTGTGAATCACGTGGAGAGACAGAATATCCTAAAGTACCAAGAGATGCAGTCAGAGACCAAGAAAATGTGATGGATGCAGAAATATTTCCCCATTGTATTGGGAGCCACAGGCTTGATGAAGAATTTCCAAGCACATCTTGACAAACTACCTATACATGTTACACCTTACAAACTCCAGAAGGAAGCTCTCTTTGGCATGATGTAAGTACTACGCCGAGCATTAGCAGTAATTTTGAAAGACTGAGATCATACTTCACATACCCTGGCTTAGAAGTGAGGTTCATGACTATCATGGTATGTGCAAAACTAACCCATTTGGACAAACTGCCCTATTATTTTAAGAGCAGTCCAAATCAAAGTGGGGTGACCCAGATACTCCTTATTGAAATGGTAGTATATCTCAATTTCTTATGCAAGTAGTCTCTAAATCCCTCATCCTCATATTGATATAAAGGAAATTAACAGGTGCCCAATCCCCAATCCTCATCCCCAACATTAAGATCTAACCAGATCATTGTGTGTTTTGATATCATTAGGGGACTGGTCACAGCAGATTCCACCCTACGGAATAGGGGTGAGACCAACAGATAATCTATTTGAGCCACTGCGGTATGGACTCTTGATGTATGAGTAAAATCTCTCTCTTGTGAGTGTAAAATGTGCCAGGCATCTATCATGAGCTACTCACAGACAAAGGGGAGCCTCTTTTGAGGGTTAATACCCTCATTTTTTGGATTATATGATTTGTCAACTTGGGGATCAAGAATACCATTAAAGTACCCTCACCCCCCAGCAGAAGTCCTGATCCTCAAATTGCATCAGAAGATTGACAATGTTCCCAATAAATCCTTCATCATAAGTGTTAGGTGTATAAAGATTAGCATATATCCCTTCCCTTCCAAACCCTTCAGTTACATACTTGCCTCCCATATCCTTGATCACTTGCTGTACTCTGGGTCCTAGGGACTTAAGAAAAAGAATGATTACCTCTGCCATTTTAGCACAAGAGGAGGCCCCGATCACCTCTCCTACTCACTGTTTCCTCAGCTTAGCATGGTCCTGCTCACTTAAATAAGTTTCCTGGAGCATCGTCACTGCCATGTTCTGCTTACGGCGTGCCTGCAGAACTTTGCGTCTTTTTACTGGAGAGGAAAATCCCGCTACAGTCCAGGAAATAATCCTACATGCTTTCCTCATGGTGGTTTCTCTGTCACCTTATCCCTAAACAACCAATAACACATCTGTCTATAGTCCTCCTCATTCAGCATCCACTCTCACCAGCCCAAGGCCTGTAACTGTTACAATTGCCAGCCTGTGGCCCACACTCCCTAATTCCCCTACTACCTCCATAGAGGCTGTGACCCCCTTATTCCTAGGCCCTGATTCTCCTTGTCCCCCCTCCACATACATTCAAAATCATTTAAATTCTACCCTCCATCACACACCAACAGGCATATTCTCCCTTCTTTGATCTCTTTCAGCACAAATCCGGATCTCTCAAAGGTTCTTCTCCTCCCATACTACCAATGCAACCCTCCCGTTTCATTCATGCTCCAGATGCACCAAGGCACACTGAATAAACAAGAGACCAAGAAAACAGTCAGTTCCACACCAGCAAGTCCATTTAACAGTCATTTTAAACTGCAACCTAGTGGCATTCCTGGGTCTTCTACAAGACTCTCATTCTACTTCAGGCTGGGGAGACGAGGAACCTGAAGAGGATTCTCTCAAACAGTACTATTCCTAAAAAAAGCATCATGCACCATTCCATAACCATGCCAAACACTCACCGAAGCCCAGTCACAACTACTACTAATCATTTGCATAGCGCTACAGGATGTATGCAGCACTGTACAGAGCTTACAGTCTAGTCGAGATAGCACAACAGCTGGAGACTAGGATGTGTCTAGGGCAATGGTAAGCAAACATAGTTGGAGAGCAGGAAACTATGCGTCTGAGGATCCACAAGTGGCCTTGAGGTGAGTTTTTAACCTGGATTTGAGAAGGGCCAGAGATGAAGTCTGATGTACTGACTCATGTCATTTGTACCAGGCAAAAAGAAGCTTTGAAGGGAAGGTAACATGAGCCAGCCAGGAGTTGAACCTAGTATCTTCTTATCCATAGTCAGATGTGTTATGCAGCTTGTACTCCCGAACCATCCATAACTCCCAGCTCCAGCAATACACAGCAGTTTCTTTCATTGGCTTCTGGTTCACTGGTGGCAACGGCAGCACATTAACAAACTGAACTGCTTCTTTAGAGAAATTTAAAGAGCAAGGTTTCCTCATTGTGAATGACTCTGAGGCGGAACAGGTACAGCGGGTCAATTGTACCCTTTTTGCTGTGCTGCACTGCTACTTTCATTGAGTATTCTTAAAAGACCATACTCCAGGTGCCAGCCCCCCCAAGCAAGACCCGCAAAATCTCCATTTTGTGCACATAGTCCATTAGCTTGAAGATCACCATTCTTGACCTAGTGGCCACTGTCTTCCTCCCTCTAGTCCGATGGGCCCACTTGATATACATCCACCTGACCAGTTCTTTCAGCTGCAGCTCCTTGGTAACCATGATTCTATGAATCCCCCAAAGCTCTCGGCCCTCAATGAGCTCAGGGAGCCTAACCAGCTGGAAGTTATTTGCTGCAAGTGGTTCTCCAAATCCTCAAGCTGCTCCTCATTGCAAGTCAGTACAGCCTCCATGCTTTCCCACTCCTGCTTGGCCACATGCAGCTCCTCCTCCATGTCTGACACTTTGTTCCATTGCTTTTCCCAAGGCCATCTAAATTGTCTTGGAGCACTGTTAATTTGCCCACCACCACCTCTGATTTCTTTTCCAGGGTTCACAGTGGCTGCCATTACCTCTGTAGTGATCTCCTTCAGTAAGGTTGGACCAAACCCCAGCCTCTGCCATCTGGCTCGCATGCTTTCTCTTTCACATGTCTTGATTGTGCGGACATAGTGCCAGTGACAGAAAATTCTCAAACACCGTCAGAGCCAGAACACTTACTCCCACTCATTCAGTCAAACTGCCCAAAACTGAGCTAAAATCAGGGCAAGAGTAGCAATTGAGTCCTGTGAGCAGAGATAGCTGCCCTTTATCTTTGCTCATGACATCACATTACATTTCTTCAAGCACTTTCAAATGCCTCCACACCTGTTAGATTTTAGAAGACTACTTCTTTGAGGGAGGCTAGTGCTGCTGGACCTATGGTTGGAGTGTGGGACAGAATGAAAGGCCAGCAGCATATTTCTTACTCTATTGCCTCCAGTACCTGTGGGATGCTCTTGGCTCTGGTAATGCCAGTATCAATTTTCACCTCCTTACCAACTAGCATGATAACCATAACCTCAGCATGCTCTTCAGCTGCTAAACATTTGGTGATGCTGATGCAAATCCCACACATGTGGATTCCTCAGATTCTACATCAGCGAAGACTCTTGACACACTTTTCAGCAGGGAATACAGTGCACCTGCTGCTCTGCTCAGTTGCCTTCACCTGCTCCTTCTCTCATGACCTCCTACCCAGTCTTAACCTCCCTTTGCTGCTCTTTCTATTGTCCCTCTAAAAAATCTGTTTAGCTTCATCATAGGCATACCCTGAGACTGATCTATCTTTCTGTGCACTTGTACCAGTGCTTCTCTCACCTTCCCTCCCTTCTTTCCTTCTACAACCATTTCATTTTCCACACGTACCCTTCCCAAGCATTATGATATGATATGATCGGATTGGATTCTTAGCTCTTGGAGACAGGAACTTCCTGTCTTTTAACACCCTTCACCACTCACTAGGACACTGCTGCTCTGAAGAACCACCACTCCAACTGTGTTGCATCTGATATTTGCCGTGGGGTCATCGGCCTGTCCTGGCATAGGCCCTGGAGTGCCCAGTTACCCCACTTTTCTGCTCCCACTCTTCAACTGCAATAAACTTCAAATAAAAAAATTCCAAATTCCTCTAGGCAACTTATTTTCTTCTAGTATATTTTATTTATTTCTATTGGGTTTGGACTTCTCTGTACAGGCAATAAGTGAGGAAGATTGTTACATACAAATAATGTTTCTCTGTCTTGTGATTGTGAGTTGGAATAGTGTTTTTCCCTGCCCCACCCTTCACAGCTGCTCTTACAGCCAATAGGTGAGTAATTGTTCTAGTGGGATACAGTGAAATTGTTTTTTGATTGTGGGTTGGAATAGATACAGTAAACGGTCTTCACCACTGCCACTGCCTCCTAGTAAAACTTATACAAATACTGTTTACACTAGTACACAGTGCACACCTTCCACCAATGCTCTCAATTAGTAAGCAATTAAGAAACTCTAAGGACTTTCCTATCATTTCTCTGATTTTTCTGATTTCCCTTCCCCTGGGAGCAGATAGAAAGCCCTGCCAAACTCTCAAACTCCTAGTTCTAAAACCAAACAGATGGCAGCAGCCTTTCTAAGCTTAAAACAGGAGGGAGGAACACATTTCTCCCTGCAAGATGTTTCTTCTTTCTGTTTTTTTTTTTATCCCTAAGCCTCAGCATGTCTTTCTCACTCCTTCAGAACCAGATACAAAATGATTCTGAGGCTTATGCTGGGCTGTGTCTTCCAGCCCTGCAGTGATATGACCCATGGGATTTGCACAGCTCAGGCAGGGATACATTTCTTTGGCTTCTTGTCAAGGATTTACCAGCATGATTGGCTGAATTTCCTTGTGCTGCTTGCTGGTCACCTCCTCCTGACCATATCCTCCTCCCAGATTGGCTTTAGTGTGTCTGGCCACATGGATGATGAAAACAAATGATGATTTGTTCACATTTCCGAGCATGAACATTCGACTAGTGGTCCCTGGAACTAACCACATTTGCCAATTTTCATTGATTTTTACCATTCATACAAAAACTAATGCAGATGTTTATAAGATAGCATTGATTCACAAAGATGAAATCTTGTCAACAAAGTTAATAGTGTATTTAAGAATCAACTGGGAGCATCCAAATTCGGAATAAGGGGAATGGAAATATTTTAGCCAATTTCATTAGTCAGCAAGCAGTTGTTAGATTGCCTAGGTCCTGTATATGCTACATAAAGTTCAAATATGCATTAAGGGTGTTACCAACTCTTCTTTTATGCGAGATATAGGGGCTTGTTTACAAAACCGCGGTAGTGGTTCGCGATCGTTATTTGTAAACAAGCCCCATAGTGTCGATGCATCTGAAAGTATCTTTTATGCTAATTTTTAAAACGTTTACTCGGTTCTATTTGCAGGAACTCTTGTCCGACATCCAGTCTTCCCTCTGTGGCTAGGACTGAGAAGGTGAATTTTCAATTGGAAAACTTACTTACAGGAACAGGTGGTATGGAACCAAACCAGGCTGGATTTAGGATGGGTTCTGGAACCAAATCAGACCTTGTCATGGTGATGGGCTTGGTCCTTAGGCAATTAGGAGTGACTGGGTTCTGAATATTTTGGACTTATCCATTGCCTTTGATCTAGTCAATCACAATCTGTTATTGCTGAGAAGTTCTCACCTACTGGAGGGTTGACGGGTGCTATGCTGGCTTGGATTTAATCTTTTTGTCACCAAAGTAGTTTGGAGAGAAGAGGGACTGGTTTGTCATTTGTGAACTCTATTTCCATATTGTCCTGCTAAATGAGGTCAGACAAGTGGTTGTGTTCCAATGAATAACATCACTGTTAACCAGGCACACCACTGGGCAAACACACGGCTCCATCAAGATAAGTTCTTTTTAAGGCAATGTGTTAATGCTGTGTTTTGAGAGATTATTATCTTGAAGAGATTACTTTTATTGTGATTATTATTTTAAAACAGTAACAAGATGGAAGGAGTTTTTTTAGAGCCATTGATATTCTGAGAGGTATGCTTCGGGTGCATGAAGCTTAAATTACTTCACCTCATTGGATTCTGAGGCTCTTTTCTCCTTCCATGTATACAAGTCATACTAGTACCTAATGTGATTTTTGAACCTGGCCGGGGCTTTAGGCTGCTGCGGGTGGTGCCAGGTGATCGGAGACAACTGTGAAGTTTGCGGCTGCTCCCGATCATATGGGAGGAGAGCTGCATGGCATCGGGGGTCGGCTGAGGCCTCAGTGGCTCTCCCCAGTACGTGAAAGGGAGCAAAGGCATTGGGGAGGGGGGCCTCGGGGTGGTCTGTGGCTGTGCAAGATGTCCCGATGGAAGAGGAGGGGTTCTTTAGTGTGCTGCGATTTTGCGGCTGTTCAAGCACCCGGGTTTTTTTTTTTTTTTGAAGGGCTCTGGGGGGCTGTGATGCATGACTGCTGCCATCAGGAACAGCTGCAGTTTCGGTGCTATTCCTGATCACAGCAGCAGGTAGTCTGCTGACATCAGAGGAGAGGAAAGAGCTTCCTTTCTGCCCTGGTGTCAGTGGAAGGGAGCCCAGAGGTATTTTTTTACCGGAAAACCCCAAAGTTTCAAGGGGAGGGTTTGGAGACGGCTGTAGTGACAGGAGGCAGGGAGTCTTAGAATTAGATCTTCTAGGGGCAGGAGGACACAAAAAGAGTCCTGATTTGTGGGAGCTTGGAAATTTAAATATATATAGATAGATATAAAGAATATAAAGTTATAGGTGGAGTAAGCCCCAGGTGTTACTTAATGAGCCAGACAGCTCAAAAGAAGTTGGATGGGGCCATTAGCAAACATGGAAAAGTTGCAGGTGGACAGCAGGGCAGCCCTGCATTTAATTGAATGGTGAAGCTGTTTCTAAGGGGTAAGAACCCTTGGAAACTGCTTTTTTTAATTAACCAAAACCAAAAATTATAATTTTACATGTCTTAAGGGTCAAATTATTTATTTATTTATTTAAGGATTTTATATACCGCTTTATCACATAATCAAGGCGGTTTACAGAGAACTCAACTCTTACTGCATTGAGCAGTTTACATAGAACAAGAAACATATTACCAGGAAAAATGTTTTTGGGGCTCCGAAAGAGCTACAATTTAAAACGGAGCTGAATTAGAGTGAAAGGGGAGGGCTCAGTTTTAATGGGAAAAACTGCATTTTTGGAAAAAATAAGTGATAAACCATGTAGGAAGTATTCCTGAGGGCTGGGGAACATGAAAAATTGAGTTTTGTGAACGTTTAAAGTATATAAAAATGGCAATTTAATAGTTTTATTTGAGCAATTAAAATGAGTTTTAAATACATTCAAGTACACAGAACATAGGCTGGGGTTATGTATACCTTAATTTTGTTAAAATGAGATGATTAATTTTTAATGTGTAAAAATATTTAGTTTTAGTGTATAGAAGTAATAGGGGAGGGGAGGGGGTGGAGTGATAACTAACGGATACAAATTGGTTACAGGTCACAGCTGTAACTGATTCTTTCAGTGTGGCAGTTGGAGCAGGCAGCTTGTATGGAATGCAGAGACGGATTTGTCATCTCAGAAAATCACTGTGGGGCTGCTTCTGAAGGAGTATGAAAGAAATGTTAAAAATTAGAGGTAAATGGGGATTTTATTAGTAATAAAATGAAGCTATTTTATGACATAGTAAGAGCACCACATTTTCTTCTTTAGAATGTACTGTAGGTGAGAGTGAATGTTTTGGCTCAGTTGGCACTTGGTTATGACTTGTATGGTGTAGTAGAAGTGAAGAGATCTCTTAGATTGGGTTTTCCGGATTGAATTGGAGTGATTGAGCCTGATTGGGAGAGAGAATGACAGCTAGAATAGGTTTTAAGTGAATTTAGTTTTTTTTTCCCTTCAGGATTAAATTCAGAGTTAGGATTAGATGGTAAGCTTTAGGGATTGTCGGAAAGAGACCGACTTTGAGGAAAAATAATTTAGAGGGTTATGAATTAGGGAAAGACGGGCAGATTTAGTCTTTTTTTCCCACAGTTATAGAGTGCCTAGTGGGGACAGTTTCTTATCATAAGGGTAGAGAGGTTAAATAAGGAATGGGTGAAAGACTGGAAGAATACTTCTAAATACCTTTCTCCAAGCTTAAAATTAGTTTAAGTTTTATTTGAAAGGTCCAGTTCCAAAATAATCCTAAGGACAGGAGTGAGTTCAAGGGAGCAGGATAGCATTTGACGTTAGAGAGAAAGACGGCGAGGAAGAGTGAGGGAGAAATTGACTGTGTGGAAAGAGTGAAGTGATAAGTGAGTTCTTGAGAGTGGAATGAATGGAGAAGGCTGGTGGTTGTGTTTGGGTAATGTGGAAGGCTTACTGACATTGGATATGTAAGAAGTGAGCAAGTAAGAGTGAGAGAAAAGACATCTTTTTTTCCACTGACAAGCTTGCTCTTGATATTACCCATTTTTTTGTATCTTCTTAGAGGGGAGGGTGAGAGATAGGGAGAAAGTAAAGGGAAAGGTGAGATACAACACATCAAAAGGAAAGAATCAAAGCGGGAACTGCCTTCAAGAATCCGGAACAGACCAGCTCCAGGGGAAGTTCATGTTCTTGAGGACAGACTGGGCCCCAACAATTGGACCAGTGACTCTTGGTTGGATAAGTACCCTATAACTGCTATTAATATTTGAGCTCAAATATATAACAAGGGTATGTACAGGGATGAAGTTATCCCACAAGCTTATCCAACAAAGAAATATTTTTTTCCCATCTCAGGCTGAGTAAATGAGAGGGGACTTGAATGTGCATAATGTATAAAGTAAGAAACACTCTTATGGGATAGTTAATGACAAACTTTAGTTACATTGTTGATGTTTAACGATGAACCTTTAAGGTTTTTACTGTACAAAGAATAATACACCTCTGTAAAAATACTTACCTTTATGGGGATGAAACCCTTGTGCATTGAATACATTTTTCCAATTGTAACATCAAATTGGTTCTGAGGTCTGAGTCCAAATTTAGAAACCTTATTCCTTGGGGGAAATGTAGTCTATTTCTTCTGGAACCTTTCCTGTGAAAATATGCTGGTTAACATCTCCATCGGCACACTGGTGACAATCCTATGAGTCAAACCCCCTTGCTTAGATCCCAGGAAAATGGTTAAATTAACACTTCCTTATCGTTCCTCCAGTTCAGTCCTCTACCTCTGGGTTGTCAATCTCCTCCTGCAGCTTGAAGACTGGTATGTCAAATTGATGACATCACTGGATATAGCCTGCTGTGGTCTCTCTCTCCTCCCAGTGTGACCAGTCTCCATGCAGCAGGAAGACTTGACGAGCCTTGTGGAAGGGCTCTCTGGAGGAATTAATAAGGAGTTATTAATAGGATAGGGTTGAAATTTATATTTGGCAATTGGCTTGTATTATTAGGGTCTGTGTCTTTAAAAAAAAAAAAAGAAAAAAGGATAGCTGTCGGCATTCTTGCTCCCTGGCCCTGCAGTCCATCTATGTATTGAGGGGTACTGGCTCAGGACATCGAGTGGAGTTCCCTCTGCGGTGGCCTCGAAGTTCTCTCCCCCCGGACTGTATGGGGGAGAACCCTTCTTGCTGTCAGTGCCTTCTCTGGTGAGTAGGGTCTGCCTCCCGGCTTGGCGGTTTCAGCCGGGGTAGGCAGCAGCGTGGGAGAGCAGGCGCTGGGCCCGGCAGAGTTTAATTTTGGAGCTTGGGAGCAGCGGAGGCTTCGGCCCGGTAAGTTGTTCACCGGGACAGGTGGCCTATTTTAGCAAGAGCGACGTACCACCGGCGCCGGGAAAGCCGCGGGGCTGTTTGGTGCCCTTTTCGGGTTGCCGGCGTTCTTGGCGGCCATTTTAGCAGTGCGGGTTAGACCGCGTGTAGCAGCGCATTTGGCATTCTGAGCCCCGCTAAGGCGAGGGGAGATCTCTTGGGGATCTGCGGCTATTTTTTCCCCCTTTTTCTCCCGGTTTTGATTGTTTTCTTTGTTTTTCATTGTTTTTCATTCAATTTTATTCGGTTTGCTGAGGATTTCCTTCCTGGTCCCGTTTTAAAGCGAAAAGGAGGACTTCGGGTGGCTCTGGTCAGCGGGATCAGCTGGGAGTCACTTATTTCAGTTCTGCTTGTTAAAACAACAAAAAAAAACCCCAAAGGGGGATTCCTGGAAAAACGTCCCTGGGACGCTTGCTGCTTAGCTTGATGGCAGCAAAGTCTCTTTGTATTGTGTGTGGCACTAGAAGGGCCACAGTGGCCGATACAGGGGTGTGTCGGGGCTGTGCAACCCTCTCGTCCAAGGTGGAACAGCAGATGGATGTCAAGGAGCTGCCTGAGTCGCAGGGGGCGTCTGTAGTGGGGAGGTCGGACTCCCCGCGTTTGCCAGCGCAAGGGCCGGTGTTGGAGGACCTGGCGGGGCCCTCGGACGCTTCTCTGACACCGCAAGCATTGGGTCTCGGGGATTTCAGCCCTGAGTTTATTTTGCTGATGCATCAGGCCTTCTGTCTGTGACGCCAAGGGAAGCGGTCAGGTTCCGACGCGCTGGCTGCGACAGTTCCGCAGGACGCGGCTGTAGAGATCAGCGGGGATCCCCCAGTCCCTAAACGAGCGAGAATAAGGGAGGCGCCATCGCTGGAAGAGGAGTGGACTCAGCATGATGCGGATTGGGATCCGGAAGAAGGCCCACAGGATCTGGAGAAAGGGGAGATTCCGGAGCCCAAGGACCAGGCTAAAATTGTTAGTGTTCCGCAGAGAGGAGCTTGCTGCTTTGATCTCGGAGACATTGCAGATGTTGAATCTGGCTACACCACCGGCGGTGGAGAACGAGGTTGAGGATCCTGTCATTCAGGCAGTGCGGCAAACGCAAGTGGTGTTTCCAGTTCATCGAGTGGTGGACAAGATGATTCAAGAAGAGTGGGATCGGCCGGAAGCGGGATTACGGGGGATACGGACAATGAATAGACTCTATCTGCTAGCCAATAAGGATAAGGACCGGTTCTGGGCACCCCGGGTAGATGCGGTGGTGTCGGCAGTTACGAAGAAGACCACTATCCCGGTGGAAGGTAGTGCGGCCCTAAAGGATGCTCAGGACAGTAAGGTGGACGGGTTTCTGAAGCAAACCTTTGAGGCGGACTCTCTTTCTCTGCAGGCCTCCATCTGTGGGGCTTGGGTGGCCAGAGCATGTATGGGCTGGGTTCAGCGGTTGCGTCAGTCTCCGCGCCTGGATCTAGAGGAGGTCAAGGAGTTGGATCGCCTAGAGTCTGGAGCGGCCTACTTAGCGGATGTACATTACGACTTAATCAGGGCGCTTGCCAATAGTACGGCGTCGGTGGTGGCTGCCTGCCGCTCGGTGTGGTTACGGAATTGATCAGCAGATGGACCGTCTAAATTGCGTCTCAGCAAGCTTCCCTTTAAAGGGGGCTTGCTCTTTGGCGAAGACTTGGATAAATTGGTGAAGGATTTGGGCGAATCCAAAGCAGGTAGACTCCCAGAGGATAAGCCGAAACAGGGGAAGTCAGCACAAGTCTTTCGAGGGCAGTATCGGGACTTTCGTAGGTTTCGGTCGGCGAGATTCGGGAGTTACCAAAGCTCGAACGCAGGGGTTTCACGGGTTCTGGGGAGCAAATAGGGGTTTCTCCTCGCCGCCCACGTCTGCAACCTGTAAGTCGCAATGAAGCGAGGTGGGTCCCGGTGGAAGGGCCTCCCATAGGCGGTCGGCTTCGGGAGTTTCTTTCTGCTTGGACCCGCATTACATCCAATCAGTGGGTGTTAGAGATCATTCAACACGGCTATGCATTTGAGTTGGATCGTCCCGACAGAGATTCCTTCGTTCAGTCGCCATGCAGAGGCCCCAAGAAAACTGCGTTGGTTCGCGATACTTTGCACAGGCTGCTCCAGTTGGGGGCGGTGGTCAAAGTACCGGAAACCGAATGCGGGTCAGTACTCCCATTTATTTTGTGGTGCCAAAGAAGGGCAGAACGCTGCGCCCCATCTTAGACCTGAAGGCCGTAAATCGTTGCCTATGGGTGCCGCATTTTCGGATGGAGACTCTGCGGTCCGTCATAGTGGCGGTGCGTCAGGGGGAGTTCTTGACGTCTCTGGATCTTACGGAGGCATACTTGCACATCCCCATCCGAGAAGCTCACCAAAGGTTCCTGAGGTTTGCCCTACCTTGGGGTCACTATCAGTTCCAAGCATTGCCCTTTGGCTTGGCGATGGCGCCGTGCACCTTCACCAAAATCATGGTGGTGGTGGTGGCGGTGGCGGCGGCGTTGCGCAGGGAAGGAATTTTGGTACACCCTTATCTCGACGATTGGTTGATTCGGGCCAAGTCCGAGGAGGAGAGTATTCGGGTGACGGACAGAGTAGTGAAGTTCTTGCAAGATTTGGGTTGGGTGGTCAACCCGAAAAAGAGTCAGTTGATACCTTCCCAGGAGCTCAAGTACCTAGGGGTACGCTTCGACACGAAGAAGGGGCAGGTCTTTCTGCCAAACAGGAGGGCCGAAGCGTTGAGAGGCCTGATTCGCCAGTTTTTGTCAGTCCCCGCTCCGATGGTGTGGGACTATCTCCGAGTGCTGGGTACGATGGCGGTGATGTTGGAAGCGGTGCCGTGGGCCAAGGTTCATATGAGGCCCCTGCAGAGAGCGCTTCTGCGCCATTGGTCGCATTAGGCCGATCCGCTGACCAAGCGTCTCCTGTGTCCAATGGAGGTCCGGCGGTCGCTTCGCTGGTGGTTGCGCCGGTCGGCATTGGCGGCGGGCATGCCGCTGGAACAGCCGGTGTGGCTCACATTGTTGATGGATGCCAGCTTAGTGGGCTGGGGAGCACACTGCGGGAGCCAGTTCGCGCAGGGACTGTGGTCTCCCTTAGAGGCCTCTTGGTCAATCAACCGTTTGGAACTCTGAGCGGTGGCACGAGCTCTTCAAGCATTTGAGGCGTTGGTGTTAGGTCACCCAGTCCGTGTGCTCTCCGACAACTTGTCCACGGTCGCCTACATCAGTCAGCAGTGCGGCACGGGAAGTGCCGCGATGGAAGCTTAGGTGGACCAGTTATTCGCTTGGGTAGAGCAGCGATTGCCTGCGATTTCGGCAGCGCACATTGCGGGCAAGGACAATGTCACAGCGGACTTTCTCAGCCGGGTGCAAGTGGATGCAGGGGAGTGGGAGTTACATCCCGATGTGTTCGCACAAATAGTAGCTCGCTGTGGAACCCCGATAATGGATCTAATGGCGACGTTTTCAGTTGGCAAAGGTGAGCTGGTTCTTCAGCAGACGGCGAGAGCGAATGTCGGAGGGCATAGACACGCTGTTGCATCGGTGGCCGACGGAAGGTCCGCTGTATGTTTTCCCTCCATGGGCGTTGATAGGCTGGGTGGTTCAAAAGATCGGGGCTCATCCGGGAAGGGTGTTCCTGGTAGCGCCCGACTGGCCCAGGCGAGCCTTGGCGGTTCCCGGCGTGCCCCAGGTGGATCGGTTCTCGCTTACGGTTTGGCCATTGAGAGGAATAAGCTGAGAAAGAAAGGCTACTCGCCCACGGTGGTGTCGACCTTTCTTAGAGCCCGGACACGTTCCACATCTTTGGCGTATGTGCGGGTATGGCGTATCTTTGAGGATTGGTGTTCTCGGTGACAGGTGCGGGCGGCTACTGCTTCAGTGTCCTTAGTGTTGGAGTTTCTGCAGGATGGTTTTGAAAAGGGGCTAGCAGCAAGTCCTTTGTGCATTCAGCTGGCGGCCCTTTCCTGTTACCATAGCAGAGTCAAGGGGGTGCCCTTGGGGGTTCACCTAGATGTGTATCATTTCCTTAAGGCGTTCTCTAAGCTGCGGCCAGCGCGGCGGGTGTGCATACTGCCTTGGGATCTTAATATCATCTTGGAGGTGTTATCCCGGCCTCCGTTTGAACCTTTGTGTCGCGCGTCCATGAAAGATTTAACGCTGAAAATGGTGTTCCTGGTGGCGATTTGTTCGGCGAGGCGCATTTCGGAGTTGCAGGCGCTGTTGTGTAAGGAACCTTTCTTGTCCTTTTCTAGAGAAAAGGTAATCTTGCGTCCGGTGCCATCCTTTCTGCCTAAGGTGGTGTCTCCCTTTCATCTGAATCAGGCGGTCTGCCTGCCCGTCCTGGGGACTCGAGCGGGCGGGGAATTGGATCGGGGGCTCCATTGTCTGGACGTAAAGAGGGCGTTGCGTCAGTATTTGAAGGTGACTAAGGCTATTTGTAAGTCCGAGCGGTTGTTCGTGTTGTTTGGGGGTGCACGCAAGGGTGAGACGGCCTCTAAAGCATCCATTTCCCAGTGGATTCGAGAAGCAATTGCTTCTGCCGATTTGCTTCAGGGACGGGTGGTGCCCAGGGAATTGCGGGCACATTCCACGAGAGCGCAGGCGTGTTCGTGGGTGGAACACAGTTTGGTTCCGCTGGGTGACATTTGTAGGGCGGCAACTTGGTCGTCTCTACATACATTCAGTAAGCATTACAGGCTGGACGTCGCTGCTTCTGCTGATGCCCGTTTCAGGTCGGCAGTTTTATCTGCCGGCTTGAAGGGGCCCACCCACTGATTACTGCTCTGGTACTTCCCAGAGGTAGAGGACTGAACTGGAGGAACGATAAGGAAATGATAATTTCACTTACTTGGTAGTTGTAGTTCCTTGAGTGACGACAGTTCAGTCCTCCGTCCCACCCAGGTTCTTGGAGAGAGTTTGAGAAGACTTGCGTAAGAAGAGAGTCACAGGTAGGTCTGGAGTAGTTTAAAAAAAAAAAAAAAGGTGTTTTTGGTAGCGTTTCCCCTGTCGGGGCAGGGTGTAAGAAAGCCTCGTTGAGAAAGGGGGAGTGCCTCTAGTTTTAGCTTAATGTAGTAACAAGTTTGGTTTTATGTGGGCTACTTATTTTTTGCTCCTTTGAGTCTGCTTTGTTAATAGTTCACACTGGGAGGAGAGAGAGACCACAGCAGGCTATATCCAGTGATATCATCAATTTGACATACCAGTCTCCAAGCTGCAGGAGGAGATTGACAACCCAGAGGTAGAGGACTGAACTGTCGTCACTCAAGGAACTACAATTACCAGGTAAGTGTAATTATCATATATTTGACACAAGAAGTGACCTGACTGAAGGAAGGCCACACAGGCATCATGTCATAAAATTATCCCCTATTTAAGAAGTCCAAAAAGGCACCGATTTTATAAAGTCAATAAAGGAGCCTATGTGTCTTTATGAAATATAACCAATCGCAATAACACACAAATGCCACTACTACTATTACTGATCATTTGTATAGCACTACAAAGCATATGCAGTGCTGTACAGACCCATGTAAAAGACAGAGCTTGCAATCTAGTCAAGACAGACAACACAACAGTTGAGGACAAGGATATGTCTAGTGCTGGGGTCACCAACCTCCAGAGGGCCGCGGGCCACACAGCCGACTACCGGGAGCCTCGCGGGCCGCACCCCCCCTTCTCCCCGCCCCCGCGAAAAAAAACAACAAACGCAAAATGATGAAAACAATGGCTGATCACCTTTATTGAATTTAATGAGATGGCTGATGATTCATGCTAGCAGACAAACGCTTAAAGTCCGGCTTCACAGATGACACTGACAGGAGAAGGGACGCTTGCAGGTGGTCGTCGGTGAGCTGCGAGCGCGTGGATACAATGGCGGGAATCCTTGGCGGGCTGCACGTAATGTTAACTGGGGTAGAGCCTCGCGGGCCGCACGAAGGGACCTCGTGGGCCGCATGCGGCCCGCGGGCCGCAGGTTGGTGACCCCTGGTCTAGTGGAATGGTCATCTCAGTTGGTGTGGAGTATTTATCAACATTGGCATGTTCTGGCCCTACATTTGTTGTTTCAAAATGGCCCATTTATAACTTATACACTGGTAGAAATGTACATGATCTAATGGTCAGGGCAATAGTGCTTAACCTTTGGGAGTATTTCTAAGTGTCACTCTCCTTTTGGCAATTGCAGCATTCTCTTTGGAAGCATGGACTGATCTAGTTACCAATAAATAATACCGTTTTTTTTTTTCATGCTACTGATTGCCGCACTCATTGGGCTATTTATGCAATTCTTTGCCCTTGTCAGAAGTTATATGTGGGCCGTACCTGCAGAATGGTTAAGACCAGAATTATTGAGCACATGTCTTGTCGTGCCACTCGGACATTTACAGCTCCATTAGTCTCCCATTGTGTTGAGTTGTCTCATTCATGGGATGATCTCTCTTGGTGGGTGATTTATTGCATTCCTGACAGCACCTGTGCCAACAAAGAGTTGTGTTTAATACGCCCTGAACAACATAGGATCTAGTGTCTGGATTGTATCCAACCCAAGAGACTGAATGAAGCGATTGGTTGCTTTCAGTTGGACGGTTTAGCTTATGCTGTTTGTATATCCCTTGCTTTTCCTTTAAATGGCTTCATTTTGCCGTTTGGTTTATTCCACAGCAGTTACCTTCTGCTGTTGCTGGAACTCTTCTAATGCAGCCTTGTTTAATGTTTGGCGAAACTCAAGTTAAGTTTGGTTCCTGGTGTTTTTCATCTTCCGTTTGTTCTCCTCTTCTCACAGACCAGATAAGTGCTTTTGTCTTTGATATTTTATATGCATACAAAATTCAAGGTAAAAATTTGGTTATGAGATGGGACCCATGACTGAGTGTGGTAGGATTTAAAATCGTTTTTCATATGAATATATGTAGTGGGTTTCCCCCTCTGAGGTCCTAATTTATTATTTAAGAGGTTTGTTTTACATTCTTCCTGCCGAAGTAACACTGTTTCTTTTTCATTAGTGTTTTTCATAGTGGTTACTGTTATTTTATAAAATAAACACGTACATCACAACTCTACCTCTTCTCTACCGAAACTACATCCCCAGGAATGCCTGTGCACAGATTGCATAAAAGTAGGTTCTGTGTGTGTTTTATGCAAGCATGCGGTCATGCAAGTTTATAAAAGTCCTCTTCTGTGTGTGAAATAGACTTTACGTGCAGAAAAAAAATCTTCATAAAAATTGCCCCATTAATGTGAAAAAGCGGAGGCTCTTTGTATCTATGGTGTGGACTGGCAACTTAGAGAAAGTAAGAATTCCCCTACCTGATATAATTCGAAACCTAAATCATTTTGAAGCAGAGGGGTCCTTGGATGCACAATCTGCAGTTTTGCAACATATGTATTATAAAGTTTGGGTGGTGAAACAACTGAAATATTATCTGGAGTTCAGCTCTTTTCATAGTGTGATGCAAACTTTGGTAATAAGTCCTCTGGGCTATTTTATATGCATATGCATGCACCACACATCAGCATTCAGCTGCAGTGCTCAGGCTTTGGAAAAGGTGGGGGGAGGGGAATAAGAGAAGGCAATCATGATAAGAGCACAGAGGAGTGATGTGGCAGTGGGGGAGGCAGATGGAAGGGAGACAGATTGGATGTGTATAGTTCCGGAGTTAAAAAACTGAAGGAGCAAGACCGAATTGAATGGAAAGCACAGAACAGGAAAAAAAAAAAAGAAAACTAGGCATAAAATAAGGGAAACCACAAGTCAAAGTAGAAAACTTCAGAGATGTAACACTTCTGACCTCCAGAAAAGCAGTGAAAAACTGAACACCAAGGAAAGTCAAAGAAACAAGACCACAAATCTTAGAAAAGAATTTGATTTTGGTTTGTGGTACAGCTTTGTTTTATTTGCCTGTTTTCTTAACTTGAATCTGTATGTTATGCTCTCAGTGGGATATTCATCTTGAAAACTTTCTGACATAATTTGGAGTAGAATAAACAGTATCTGGCAGACTTGAGAAAAGCGACTAGTTAAACTTGACCACAAGTTTTTATTTAATCTAAAAACTATGGGCTCGGTTTTGCAAATGTCTTGAGTTGTACGGTATAAATGGCTAAATATCTGGAAAGATTTGCTCTGCAGCATTATTTTTATGCTGGAAAATATTTCTATTCAAAATGATGATCTGATTTCTAATATTGACTGCCACATTTTTCCAGTACCTACAAATCCATCAATACATTTTTGGACTGGGCTATGCTGATGAGATGTACGTCAGTCTATGATTTTTTTCACGGTGCATTTTCTCCAAATGGCTTAATTTTGTGCATCTAATCAACCACCAAAAAATGGCCAGCCCAATGGACAACTTAATAAAACATCAAATAAATCACCAGCAAAAAAAAAGCTTAATTTTGCTTCAGTTGTATGATCCACTTCAATTAACTTCAATTAAATTACCACGAGGGGAAAAGACCCCAAATATCCTTCTGAAAACAGAAAGCCACATCTCCTCTACGGGAGTCTCGCTGGCTTCTGGTTATAAAAATCCCTCGTTTAAAGTGGCACAAACTGATCACTTAACTAATATTTAATAACATCAGCTACCATAGCCAGTGTGGCCACGTTTCACTAGTCAGCTGCCTCAAGAGTGTGTAATCAAGGGTTGGTGAAGCACCACTGCATTTTGTAATACTGCTATCACTGCACCTTCCTACTCCTCTAAATTAATCCATCTCACGGATTAACTCTGAGTAGGAAGGTACATTGATAGCAGTATTACAAAATATAATAGTGGTTCACTGACTTTTGGTTGCAGACTCCTGATGCAGTTGACCTGCAAAACGTGGCCCCATCGAGTATGCTAACGCCAACAAACAAGATGCTACAAGATAAGTTCATATGGGCTGACTTTTTATAAAATTGCTTTTAGTTATGGTGGCTGACCTGTTAAAGAAATATTAGATAAGTGATCAGTATGAGCCACTTTAAACAAAGGTTTTTTTAATGACCTGTGAGGATGAGTCCAAAAGCCAGTGAGACTCCTGTACAGGACCCCCGTGGCTTTTAGTTTTCAGAAGGATATTTGAGGTCTTTTCCCCTCGTGTTCATTTAATTGAAGTTAATTGAAGTGGATTATATAACTGTGAAGCAAAATTAAGCCTTTTTTTCCTGGTGATTTATTATATGATGTTTAATGTTGCGCATACCATGACAGTCATGGACCTCACGTTTAAGCCAGAATATGTGGAGTATGATTTCAGTCTCAAATTTACTGCTAATGCTTGATGTAATACTAGCATTGTGCTAGAGAGAGCCTCCTTCTGGAGTTCATAATATGTATAGGTAATTTTTCAAGGTGTGACTAGAAGGTCTTCTTTATCAGACCTGTGGTTTCCAATATGATGGGAAATATTTCTATATCTTTCTGCCACATTTTCTTGGTCTCTGACTGCATCTCTTGGTACTTGAAGATCATCATCTCAACGCAATTCACAGAATAGTCACTTGGGACCGAGACCACTATAATCCATGCCGTAAGCTATGGGTGTTGTAGCTTAAACTTTACTTACCATGTTACAAACATTTTCTTACTTAATAATTTGCATGTTTGTGCTACAAGAAAATTGGAAAATGCCGGAGCTGAACTGAAAAAGATGAATAACAATTCAGCATTTATTTATAGAGCCTAAAATTCAGTGTACAAAGGTGATTCAGAAAGACTTGACATATAAAAGTGCATTGAATTTCTTTTCTGTTGAGAACAGCCAAACAAGTACTAAAAATGTGTATAAACCGCTGACAATTCGTAGAGTAAAACAATATACCATCACTCTTCCAGACTGACTTTAGAAAATTTCATCCCACTGAAATGGCACTAGTAAAATTGGCAAATAAAATAGCCATTGTAAAAGATTAAAGATTCATGGCTGTCATTTTTTAAAATGCCTAGCTAATGGTTTTGACACGTCAGGAAAACAGCAGGTCAAGATACTGTAAATGGGATGAGATCAGATTCTGGAGATATAACTGTGGAGGTTCTAGGGGTCTCTGTTCTTGGCTCTCTGTAGTTGACTCACTTCCTAAGCACTGTTTTATCTTTGCATGGAATTTATATACTCCTGCGTACAGATGACACAGCACTATAAAGAAAAATTACTGCTTTGATTTACTTGTCAAATTGCAAACACTGTGCTATAAAACATAAGAGGGATGATGGACGATTTCATCTTTTTTCCAGGGAAACAAATGAAATGTACTTGAGTGATAGAAACGCACGTCAAATGTGGGCACCAAAAGACAAGAATTCATCCTAGTATTAATGAGCCATTTTAGTGTTTTGCTCATGCCTTTCCAGTAGTTGTTGAAGGCAAGTTACAGTCGGTTACAGTAGGTATTTCCCTGCCCCCTAAGGCCACGGAGGATTAAGTAACTTGCCCAAGGCCACAAAGAGTGCCAGTGGGATTCAAATCCGATTTCTGCTTTTAAAAATCTTGGCAGGCGTTGCATCATTTATAAAATAGATGCATCTTACACTCCCACCAAAGTACATATACCCAAGCAAAATGTACATGTGTAAAAACATACTTGCATGTATATTTCTATGCAACATATATGCTGATGTGTATATATGGGAATATTGCCGCAATGGCTCCATGGACCTGCCAGTGCAACTTTAGAGCTGATGGTCTCCAACTGACCTAGCTCCTGCTCAAGAAGGAGCAGAAGTTGTTTCCTGCCCTGGGGGTCTAGAGAGATCAGGCCTCAGTGAGCCAGTCCTGAGCATGCCTGTACAGGGAGAGTCCTACAAAGGTGTGCTTTCAGGAGCCATTGGGTAACCATAAAGAAGGACGCATGATGGATATTTTGAAGGGAAAGACCATGTTTAGTCCTGCTGGAATTCTGCACACAGTATTTATTTTCTGTATTGTGTTTCAAATTAAGTATCACTCAAACAATATGCTTAGCTATTTTGACAAACAAGCATGCAGAATGTTCTATAATTCAGTCCTTTTGATACTGAAGTTAGAATTTCGTTGCAGAATTCCAGCAGGAGTACATCTTGTATCTTGTAGGATGCTAGACTACTAAGATTAAACCAATATCCTGGATAGGCAAATAGCTGCCAGGCACATGCTGCTCTTAGCATCTTGCAGGTATATGGCCCACTGTTCATAGCAGCCTGGTGGGACTAGAGGAAAGCCTCTTATTCACCTAACCCTCTGGTCCCTTCCCTGCTGACAGCAGGAGTGAGGAATGCTGCCATAAGTCAGCACTACATGGATTTGCTGACTGTTTCTCAAGTGCCTGGGTCAAGCATCACCAGATGGGCCTTTTGTATGGCAAACCAACTGGCCAGATTTTATTATTTTATTTATTATTTATTACATTCTCTTATATACTGCGCTATTCTGCATCAGTGCGGTTTACATTGAACAAACTGAAATTACATTGAACAGGGCATTATAACTTGGAGATAACTATTTTACAGGGAACATGGGCTATGGAGGGTTAAGTGGCTTGCCCAAGACCACAAGGAGCACCTGTGGGACTAGAAATCCCAGTCCTTCCAGCCCAAGGTTGCTGTCCTCTAGTGGGATTTGAACCCCCGACCTTTTGGCCTGAAGTACCTTGCCCCAACCACTAGGCCACTCCGAAACTGTAAAGCACATGTGAACCCTAGTTGCTATTAATCCACCCCTCTGAACACTTATTCCATGTGTGCCTACATGAGCTTTACTCTTCATTTTACCCTCTGGCATGCACATCTGGAATGCATACGTAATTATGTATTTTATACCATTGTATCTTCATTTAGAAAACACCTACTGTAAATTAATGCAGGCCTTAAAGAATATTTTTCTATGTCTTTTAGACTTTGTTAGAGGGATGGCCGTGAGCAACCTGTTGTAGCAACACTATTTTTCGCCACCTGCTCTGATCCACCGGAGTACAGAGCACAGTTCTCCAGTGATTCACGTCCTACCTAACCAATAGACACCAACAAATAAAAAATTGGCTACAACACATCCACACCATACCACCAAACACATGGAGTGCCCCAGGGATCCACTCTCTCAACACTCCTATTCAACATCTACCTTCAACCTCTCTGCTCAATCATCAGATCCTACAACCTCAACTTCCACATTTATGCCGATGATATCATGCTATATGGCACATTCAACATGAAACAATCCTCCTACTCTACTCCTCAAGAATTTTGCACCGATATCGCCAGATTGCTACAAAAAAACAACCTGGCAATCTGTTACAAGAAAACAGAAGCTGTCTTTATAACAAAAGACAACACCTTCTCCCCGCCAACCAACTTAACCCTGAACAATACCCAAGTGAAGATCAAGACTGACATAAAATACTTGGGAGTCAACCTGGATCAGCACCTCTGCTTCAAAGCTCAGATAAGCAAAGTCATCAAAGCAATATATCTTAAAACAAAAAAACTTTCAGTGCCTCCAGCCACTCCTTGATCCAACAGACTTCCGCTCTGTACTTCATCCTATCACATATCAACCACTGCAATGCAATATATAAGACCTCCTCAAACTACACTGCTTCCCCTACAGACCGTCCTCCACACAACTGCATGCATCCTCCAGGGAGCAACAAGATAAGACCACATCACACCCATTTTCAAACAACCCCATTTGCTACCACTACACAGTTGTATAAAATGCAAAATCCTCCTCCTAACCCACAAAACCATCCATGCCTACCCCCAACCCACTTGCACACTCTTTTTGAAACTCCACAATCCAACAGATCAAGACAAACCTCTACCAGGAACACACTAGTCATTCCCTATGCCAGAACAAAATACAACCATCAAGCCTGTGAGTGCTCCTTCCAACTCTGTGTGCCATCAGTCTGGAACATGCTACCAAACCCATAAGAAACATCACTGACCTCAGCAGTTTCAGGAAACAACTAAAGACACATCTTTTCTCCAAGCACTTCAGCCCAATCATATAAATCTCCATGGAATTAATGACCCCTTACAGCTCAAGATGCAATATATGATAATGCCCATATAACCAATACTCCCGGAAACTGTAAATATGTATATAGCTCATTACCCCTATCTACCCAAACGCTGTACATAGTTAGATGTTACATTATTACACTGTACTATTATTAACAATTTAGTTCAATGTAGACTGCTTGGACCCAGTGAAAAGCGGTATAGAAATCCAGCTAAATAAATAAATATTTTCCTCCTATTTTTCTTTGGCTATCAATTTAGATTGTACTACATTGTAAACTGCTTTGATGTTACAATGAAGGGGGTAAAGCAAAGGATATTAAACAAATATAACCCATTTCTTTGGTTTGCAGCTTGTCACGCTGTGAGGGCTTGTGTGCATCAGTGATGCTGAGAGCTAAGTTATTGGTAGTTTAACTACCAGTAGGGTCTCCCAAGATAGACAGGTCTCAGCTGAGGTGCCACAATAAGACAAACCACCCATCTGGGCAGCAGCAGAATGGGATGGTGTTGGCAGCAGAGGATTACATTTCTGTGGCAATTGCAACAACACTAGATTTACCCACACAGAAGAAAGACTTGGTAAATATACTTCTGTATCGTCCCTTAAAAACCCAATGGATAATTCCCCCTTTTTTCCACATCCATTGTACATAACATAAGAACATAAGATATGCCATACTGGGTCAGACCAAGGTCCATCAAGCCCAGTATGCTGTTTCCAACAGGGGCCAATCTAGGTCATACGTTCTAGCAGTTTCCCCAAAAGATACAGGTTCCACAATGCTTGTACTGGGTCAAGCATTGATATCCTGGGTCCCTTCTTAATAATGGTTTAAGGACCTTTCCTCCAGGAACTTGTCCAAACCTTTTTTAAACCCAGCTACACTAACAGCCTTTACTACATCCTCCGGTAACAAATTCCAGAGTTTGATTACACGTTGAGTGAAACAAAATTTTCTTTTATTAGTCTTAAATAGTTTACCCTGTAGCTTCATTGCATGTCCCCTAGTCTTTCTATATTCTGATAACGTAAACAATCGATGTACGTTTACCCATTGCACTCCGTTCATTAATTTATAGACTTCTAACATATCTCCCCTCAGCCATCTCTTTTCCAGGTTAAAGAGCCCTAACCTTTTTAGCCTTTCTTCATAGGAGTATCCTTCCATCGCCTTTACCATTTTGGTAGCTCTTCTCTGAACCTTTTCTAATAACGCTATAACCTTTTTAAGATACGGCGACCAGAATTGCACACAGTATTCAAGGTGCGGTCTCACCATGGAACGATATAGAGGCATTATAATATCTTTTGTTTTATTTTCCATTCCTTTCCTTATGATACCTAGCATTCTATTTGCTCTCTTGGCCGCCGCTGCACACTGGGCTGAGGGTTTTAACATGTTATCCACAATGACGCCTAAATCTTTTTCTTGGGTGGTGGTTCCTAATGTGGAACCTTGCATCGTGTAACCATAGTTTGGGTTGTTCTTCCCTAGGTGCATAACTTTGCACTTGTCCAGATTAAATTTCATCTGCCATTTTGATGCCCAGTCTTCCAATTTATCAAGATTTTCTTGCAATTTTCCACAATCATCTTGGGTTTTAAGAACTTTAAATAGTTTTGTGTCATCTGCAAATGTGATAACCTCACTCATTTTTCCCCTTTTCCAGGTCATTTATGAATATGTCAAAAAGCAGCGGACTCAACACAGATCCCTGGGGTACACCACTATTTACCTTTCTCCATTGTGAAAATTGGCCATTTAGCCCTACCCTCTGCTTTCTATCTTTTAACCAGTTCCTGATCCACAATAGTACACTGCCTCCTATCCCATGACTCTTTAGTTTTGCCAAAAGTCTCTGATGAGGGACCTTGTCAAAGGCTTTCTGAAAGTCCAGATACACTATATCAACCGAATTGCCTTTGCCCACCTGTTTATTCACACCTTCAAAAAAACATAACAGATTAGTAAGACAACATCTTCCTTGTCTAAAGCCATGTTGGCTGTCTCCCATTAGGCCATGACTATCTACATGCTGAGTACCGTATTTTCGCGCATATACTGCGCGCGCTATACACTTTTTTTACCTACCGCGCAACCCTCTTGCGCGGTATTTGCGAGGGCGTGCTATACGAAACTTTATTACAAGTAACCGATTCCAAAAAAGAGGCCTTACAAGAATATATTGGTTTAAAAATATATTTAATTAAATTTTCATCATCCGATTCCATAAAACCTTCGAAATCACTCCCCTCATCAACATCATCATTGAAATAATTTAAAACCGTCTGGAGACGCTCTTCCGTAACATATGCACTTTCATTGTCACTCCTTTTGACGTTTTCATCATCATCTTCGTCATCACTGCGCATCCGATCCTCGTTCTTATAAACAATCCCGGCTTTTCGGAATCCATTTCTGATGGTTTCCGGGGATATTTTGTCCCAAGCAGAACACAACCAATTGCAGATTTCCGTTAATGTAGCCCTCTTTAATCGTCCCGATGGAGTGAATTCATGAATTCCCCGCTGCATCCAATTATCCCACTCTCAAATGATGAACGTTTTGAATGGGTGATTAACAGCTATATCTAGCGGCTGCAGCTTGGCAAGTAAGACCACCCGGTATCACTGCGATATGGGCACCAGCCGAATTAATATAATTTTGAACATTTGTTTCTTTATGGGCAGCCATGGAATCGAAGATCAACAAAGACCTTTTAGAAAAGAAACCTCCAGGCCTGGCCCTATAACATTTATCAGTCCATATTTTCATGACCTCAGAGTCCATCCATCCCTTTTTGTTACAGTGAACAACAATACCTTGTGGAAATTTTTCGCGGGGCATGGTTATTCGCTTGAAAATAACCATCGGCTTCAATTTAAGCCCACTCGCTGTGCAACCCATGACTACAGTGAAGCAAGCCCTCTCGTGTCCAGTTGTTGTTGTTGCGACAGTTTTTGAATCCGAAGCAGCTACAGTCCTGGTTGGTGGAATGTCAAAAGACACAGGAACCTCATCCATGTTAATAACATCCATTGCCGAAATGCCGAACTCCAAAATTTCTTTGCTGACAAATGTGCCGAAATCCGCCATCTTTTGTTCCCAGTCATCCGGAATCCTCTGGCCTACAGTTGTTCTTATTCGCACGGAAAGAGCATTCCTCTTCATAAATTTGCAAATCCAGTTGAAACTAACGTGGAAACTTGAAATTCCTCTTTCATTGGCCAGTAGTTTTGCTTTGAATTGAATTGCGATAGTTGAGACAGCTTGATTTTGCTCCCTTCTAGACAGAATCCACTTGTTTAAGTCACTCTCTAGCTCTGGCCACTTTTCTTTGGGACCCCGACGTGCACGTTTTCGCGGGTTCATCTCCTCTAGCGCCGTTTTCTCCTTTATTCAGTCGCGAACAGATGACTCACCAACATCAAATTCTCTTGCTGCTGCTCTGTTTGTTTCTTCAGCTTTTGCCACAACTTTCAGCTTGAAGTCCGCAGTATAAGACTTGCGTTTAATTCCGGGCATGATGACTGGATTATAATAGAAGAGATCGCAAAGTTTTTATGTAAGGTAAAATAGAACCGTGGGCCTTTTATACACCCCACAGTGCACTCAACACATGCGCGATATACGCGCATGCGCGTTATGTGAGAAATTCAATGCAGGACAGGCCGAAAATTGTGCTTTATATGTGGGTGCGCATTACATGCGCGAAAATACGGTAATTTTGTTCTTTATGATGGTTTCTACCATTTTTCCTGGTAATGACATCAGGCTCACTGGTCTGTAGTTTCCCGGATCACCCCGGAACACTTTTTAAAAATTGGCGTTACATTCTATTTATTTATATTCTCTTATATACCGTGCTATTCTGGATCAGTGCGGTTTACATTGAACAAACTGAAATTACATTGAACAGGGCATTATAACTTGGAGATAACTATTTTACAGGGAATATGGGCTATGGAGGGTTAAGTGGCTTGCCCAAGACCACAAGGAGCACCTGTGGGACTAGAAACCCCAGTCCTTCTGGCCCAAGGTTGCTGTTCTCTAGTGGGATTTGAACCCCCGACCTTCCGGCCTGAAGTACCTTGCCCCAACCACTAGGCCACTCCTATCTTCAGGTATTACAGATGATTTTAATGAAAATTCACAGACTACTAATAGCAGGTCTGCAATCTCATATTTTAGTTCTTTCAACACCCTTGGATGTATACCATCCGGCCCAGATGATTTGCTACTCTTTAGTTTATCTAATAGTTGTAATACATCTTCCCGATGTATCGATATTTCCTTCAGTTCTTCTGCACCTTTAAATACTGCTTCAGTCATGGGTAACATCCATACATCTTCCTCAGTAAAGGCCGAAGCAAAGAATCCATTCAGTCTCTCCGCTATCGCCTTGTCGCCTCTTAGTGTCCCTTTAACCCCTCTATCATCTAATGGACCAACTGACTCTCTCACAAGTTTTTTGCTACAAATGTACTTGAAAAAGTCTTTATTTTGTGTTTTTGCTTCCGTAGCAAGCTTCTTCTCAAATTCTCCCTTTGCCTGCCTTATCAATGCCTTGCATTTGACTTGCCAATGCTTGTGCTGTTTCCAGGTTTCGTCGTTTGGCTCTTTTTTACATTTCCTGAAAGATGCTTTTTTGGCAACAACAGCCTCTCTGACTTCATCTTTAAATCATGCTGGCAGTTTTTAGGACTTCCTTCCACTTTTCTTAAAGCGTGGAATACAACTGGTCTGGGCTTCCAAATAGTATTTTTCAACAACACCCAAGCTTGTTGTAAGTCTTTAACCTTTGCAACTGCTCCTTTTAGTTTTGTCTTTACTATTTTCCTCATTTTATCATAGTCTCCCTTTTGAAAGTTAAAAGTAGTACTGTGGATTTCCTTTCTATCCCTCCTCTAATTAATTCAAATGCGATCATGCTATGATCACTATTGCCAAGTGGCCCCAACACCCTTATCTCTTGCACAAAATCTGGTGTTCCACTAAGGACTCGGTCTAATATGGCTTCCCCTCTGGTCAGTTCATGAACCAGCTGCTCCAAGAAGCAGTCATTTATTTCATCTAGGAACTCTATCTCCCTAGCATGTCCTGCCGTGACACTGACCCAGTCGATACCGGGGTAATTGAAATCACCCATTATTATTACTGCACTGTAACTTTTGTTAGCTTCCTTTATTTCTTTGAGCATTTCATCATCCATTTGTTCATTCTGGCCAGGTGGTCGATAGTACACCCCCACTGCCATCGCCTTCCCCTTTTTACATGAAATTTCAGTCCATAGAGATTTCTACAGCAAATTTTGTTTCCTGCAAAACTTTAATCCTTTCTGACTCAATGCCCTCTCTAACATAGAGCGCAACCCCTACACCAACTTGATCAGCTCTATCATTACGATATAGTTTGTACCCAGGTATCACAGTGCCCCACTGGTTGTCCTCCTTCCACCATGTATCTGAGATTCCAATCATATATAACCTCTCATTTAGTGCTATATATTCTAACTCTCCCATCTTATTTGTTAGACTTCTAGCATTTGCATACAAGCATTTTAGAGACTGTATTTTATTCATATTAATCTGGCTATTGGTAGACATGGGTAATTTGGGATCTTTAAGCTGTGTCTGCTCCATACTCGAGGGCATTTGGGCTACTTTACTCTTATTTGGAACCTCTCTGCTTTTGGTAGTATCCTTCAAGGATACATTCTTCTGAACCATCCGCTCTTGGGCGACTGTCGGCTTTCCCCTATTATCTAGTTTAAAAGCTGCTCTATCTCCTTTTTAAAGGTTAATGCCAGCAGCCTGATTCCATCCCGGTTAAGGTGAAGCCCATCCCTTCCCCAGAATGTTCCCCAGTTCCTAACAAATCCAAAACCCTCATCTCTGCACCATTGTCTCATCCACACATTGAGACACTGGAGCTCTGCCTGCTTTTTGGGTCCTGCGCGTGGAACGGGAAGCATTTCGGAGAATGCTACACTGGAAGTTCTGGATTTCAACTTCCTACCTAAAAGCCTAAATTTAGCCTCCAGAACTTCCCTACCACATTTTCCTATGTCATTGGTACCGACATTTACCAAGACAGCAGACTCCTCCGCAGCACTATCTAAGATAGCTGGGTGGCTGGTGGGCGTGAGGTCCGCTACCTTCGCACCAGACAGGCATGTTACCAGGCGATCCTCATGCCCACCAGCCACCCAACTTTCTACATGGCTAATGATCAAATCACCAACTATAACGGCTGTCCTAACCCTTCCCTCATGGGCACATGGCCCTGGAGAAACTTCCTCGGTGCAAGAGGGTTTTACATCACCTGGAGGACAGGTCTTAGTTACAGGATCACTTCCTACCACACCAGGGTGATGCTCTCCTGTCACGTGACCTCTCTCCTCCATGGCAACAGGGATGCTGCCAGACTGGAGGTGGAACTTCAGGACTATATCCCTGTAGGTCTCGTCTCTGTACCTCTCTGTCTTTCTTATGTTTTCCAAGTCTGCTACGCTAGCCTCTAGAGAATGGACTCGTTCCCTGAGAGCAAAGAGCTCATTGCATCTAGTGCACACATAAGACCTCTGACCAACTGGGAGAAAATCATACATGCGACACTCAATGCAAAAGACTGGAAAGCCCTCATCTCGCTGCTGGACTGCTATCTGCATCTTAGTTTTAAGCTTGTGTTTAGATCTAAGTTCTTTACTTACTAAGGATTGCTAGTGATATGTATACTAATAAAACTGTACCTAATACGTTTAATATACCTTGTTCACCTGAAGCTTAATCTCAGGCCCTTAGTGTATGACTGATTTGGATAACGAGCTTCACCTGAGAGCACCTTCTTTCCTTTAAGATGTGTAAGTACCTATAAACCTATGATTATCCCAGGGGTGGGTGGGTGTTGGGGAGGGAGGGAGGGAAACACTTATTAAAAGCGGGCTGCTACACAGTACCCTGTCCTGTGCTGCTGAGGTAAGCTGTGACCAACTTCCTGGGTGATTAACAGTCCTTGCTTGGATAGAAGGAGTCTTTCAAAGTGGCCTTTTGACCTGCCACCTGGTGTTAACACCTATTGAAAAGGTTTCACAGGTCTCTTGCCCCTTAGGTAGAAGGCCTCTTTGTAAAGGTCTCTAGAAGACTTTTTGTTGCTCAAAGAGCACTGACCCTGTTTTGCCTCTTATGCTAAGTTATATTCTGATTTGATTTAAATTACAGCTCTTTGCTGCTGCTAGGCTCTGACTTATTATGAAATTTAAACTACAAGCGCTCTGCTGGGTTCCAAATTTAACCTGAAAGCTCTCTTCTATATTTTAAATTTAAACTTAAACTGTGCTACTAGGCTCTGACTGATTTAACAAAAAACACTGGGTTCACAGATTAATTAGCTTTAATACAAAGAAGTCCTTTCAGAAAATTCCCAGAATTATATACTCACAATTGCAGATCTCTCTCCAGAAGTAGCAGTCCCTTTTTCTAGTCCTAATTGATCTAGCCCTTTTTCTCTCCAACTTTGTATCACCTTAACATCCACCCCCAGCCCCTTATTTCCAATTACACCAGTAAGTGTACATCTTGAATACTCCCCCCCACCAAAAAAAAGAAACCCTTTCCACTTTCACCAAACTTGGAACATAAGCTCCCTGAATGGATTTTCATGCTCTATACCAGCGATGGCGAACCTATGGCACGCGTGCCAGCTGTGGCACGCGAAGGCCTTGCAGCTGGCACGCGGGTAGGTCCGCAAAAAAGAAAAAGCTGGCTCTGGCTGCTGCCGCAGACGCGGCAGCGGCAGAGTGCAGTGTCCCGCGGGGCCCCCTCCGCCCCCTAAGCCCCTCTGCAAGGGCTTTCAGATTCGCGAGGGAGAGCGTCTCCCTCGCGTCTCTGTTAAGCCCGCAGGGGCTAATGGGAAATTTCCCATCAGCCCCTTTAGACGCGAGGGACTGATGGGAAATTTCCCATTAGCCACTGCTGGCTTAACAGAGACGCGAGGGAGAAGCTCTCCCTCGCAAATCGGAAAGCCCATGCAGGGGGGCATATCGGTCGGAGGGGGCCCCGCGGGACCTAGCATTCTCCCGCTGCTGTGGTCGCGGCATCAGCCAAAGCCAGCTTTTTTTTTTTTTTTTTTTTAATATGCCATGGGGGGGGGGGGGGTGTTAGGACGGCTAATGGGCTAGGGGGGGTAGGACTGCTAATGGGCTGGGGTAGGACTGCTAATGGGCTGTGGGCTGATGGGGGCTGTCTGGAAATGAGGTGATGGGGGGTTAGAACTGGTAATGGGCTATGGGGGGGTTAAGACTGCTAATGGGCTTTGGGCTGATGGGGGCTGTCTGGAAATGGGGTGATGGGGGTTAGGACTGATAATGGGCTATGGGGGGGGGCTAGGACAGGAAATGGGCTGATGGGGAGGGGTTAGGACTGGATGGGCTGTGGGCTGTTGGGGGGGTTAGGACTAGTAATGGGCTGATGGGGAGGGGTTACGACTGGTAATGGGCTGTGGGCTGATGGGGGCTGTCTGGAAATGAGGTGATGGGGGGTTAGAACTGCTAATGGGCTATGGGGGGGGGTTAGGACTGATAATGGGCTAAGGGGGGGGGCTAGGACAGGAAATGGACTGATGGGGAGGGGTTAGGACTTGAGGTGGGCTGATGTGGTTAGGACTGGTAATGGGCTGTGGGCTGATGGGGGGGGGGGGGGTTTAGGACTGGCAATGGGCTGTGGAGGGCTGACTGGAAATGGGCTGATGGGGTTAAGACTGGAAGTGGGCTGATGGGGGGTTAGGACTGGTAATGGGCTATGGGGGGGGGGGTTAGGACTGATAATGGGCTATGGGGGGGTTAAGACTGGTAATGGGCTTTGGGCTGAGGGGGGATGTCTGGAAATGGGGTGATGGGGGGTTAGGACTGGTAATGGGTTATAGGGGGGGCTTAAACTGAAAATGGGGTGATGGGGGTTTAGGACTGGAAGTGGGTTGATGGGGGGCTAGGACTGGTAATGGGTTGGGGGGTTGCTATGACTGGAAATGGGCTGAGTGGAAGGGGAGGCTTGAACTGCAAATAGCTGATGGGGAGGGAGCTTGGAATGGAAATGGGCTGTGAGGGAAGGGAGCTAGGACTGAAAATGGGCTGATGGAGCAGCTAGGATAGGACTGGAAATGGGCTGTTGGGGGGAGCTAAGATTGGAAATGGGCTGTGGTGGGGGCTTGAATTGAAATGGACTCATGGAGGGGCTAGAACTGGAAGTAGGCTCATGGGGGGGGGCTTGGACTGGAATTGGACTGAGTGGAGGGGAGCTATGATTTGACATGGGCTGATGATGGGGCTAGGAAATGACTAGAAATGGGCTGATGGGGGGCTAGGATTGGAAATGAGCTGATGAAGGGACTCAGACTGAAAATGGATGGGGGAGCTAGGACTGGAAATGGGTTGATGGGGGGCTAGGACTGGAAATGGGCTGATGCAGGGACTAGAAAGGAATGGATGCTGGGTGAGACTGGAACTAGAAGGGAGCTGATGTTGAGGGAGGATTAGAATGGGATGGGGCTGGGAGAGTAAAATGGAGAGGGGAAAAATATTTTGTGTGGGAGGAATGAAAAATCTACAATTGGCCGGGTATTGGGAGAGTAAGTGGGGATTGAGGATGGAGCGGTAAAATTTGTGTGGATGAAATAGGAATGAGGAAAGAGCAAAAGGAGAAAGATTAGTATGTTAAAGCAGATGTAGAGAGAGAGAATGGAAAAAAAGACTAGAAGAGAGAAGAAAGAACAAATGGACAGCAGACGATGGAGAGTTAGCAGAAAACATGAAGAAACCAGAAGAAAGTGGCTGGAGCAATTGCAACTGAAAAAAAATGCACAAAAGGTAGAAAGATATCTCTTTATTTTGAATTTATTAACTGGAATATGAAACCTCTGGGAAATGTGCATCATTAACGTCTGTGCTTTGTTTGGTACAAGAGGAAATTAATTTATAGTTTTATTTCTACAGTGTTGTACATTCCAAGTTTGGCTTTTGGGGTTCCCAGTTTAATTATTGCCTTCCTGTTTCTAAATTGTGATTCCTTGTTTGGTGATGGTCTATGTTCTGCATGTGTAACTGAGCTGAGGTTTAATTGACGTGCTGGCACTTTGAGGAAATTCTTTGGTTTTGTGCGGCAGTTTGGGCACTCGGGCTCAAAAAGGTTAGCCATCACTGCTCTATACACTCTCTCCATCCCCCTGGATCCCAAATTCTCCTCTCCTTTTGCTCTTCTCCCCCTGCTTCCATTTGTACCCAGCTTAAAACCTCTACCCCTTCTTGCCAGGCAAACAAGGCTCTCAATTGTGCTGCTTCGAAATATTTCATCAAACATGGTACTCCCAACCCTCCTTCCTCTCTTGGAATTCTTGCCCTCAGACCAGCGTTGAGTAGCCTGTTTCGAAGAGTTCGATCAGTAATGGACACACCAAGATCCATAAGTTCCTGATTGATGTCCTTGGCAGATTTACGATTTTTTAAAGCCAGCCTAACAATCATTCTGTCAGTTTTTGGAGTTGTAGACTTTTTCCTTCCTCTTCCCTTCTGAGTTGCAACACTTTCAGTGACTTTGAAGCGAGCACACAACGTTTGTACACCAGATGCTGTCACTCCATGGCCCATCTTCTGAGCAATTTCACGAAAGCCGTAACCCTCATTTCTCAAAGTAATGGCTGTTGCTCTCTTTTTAGGAGACCAGTCAACACTCTTTGTTGCTGCCATCATTAATCTACAAAATAAAACATATTCCAAACTGGAAACTTTTATTTAAGCATTTGTCATTTTTTTTAAATAGTTTCGCTAATAAATAAAATAAATTTGTAAAAATAACAAAAGCACAAATATGACTTTGATACAGCTTGTATACACCTGGCAGTATAGCACACATTATCTGAAGCGTCAGCTTATACATGAGATTCTGCATAAAACCTGCTTAAAATGGATCGACAGTTTCATGAAAAATATCATTTTCCAGAGAAAAAGACATCAATTACCTTGTCTGACTCCAAATCAAAGTTTTTTCTGATAAATGTTGATGATATTAGTTTGTAATATGTTCCCAAATGTTATGGCAACAATCTGCATAGAGTATCTAATATACAGAATGCTTAATTAACGTAAGTAAGACAGATATTATCGCGGAGAGCTTAAATTTTACAGGTGTATCCACAATTTTTTCCGCTAGTGTACATCTAAAACCAGGCTGCCTTAAATCCTGCAACCTATTGGATTCTAGAAACTGCAATATCCTTTGTTTTAGCAATGTTTCCATTTAATTTATTCACTGGAGAGGTCAGACTAACCAGCCTGTAGTTCCCAACAACCTCCTTACTACTACTACTTTCATAGAGAGGCACTACATTTGCCTTTCGGTCCTCTGGGACAACTCTTGGCTCTGAAGATACATTGAAAAGATCAAAGAGCAGGACTTAGAACTTCCCTATCTATCTTCAATACCTATCCAGCTCCATTGCTTGTCTGCTTTTAGTTTAGCTAGCTCCTCACAAACAGTCTTCTGAAAATTATTCAAGATCTGCCTCACTTCCATTCCTGTTTATTTTTTGGGGTCACACTCCTAACCCTTTGTTTGTGAACAAAGAATTAAAGTATTTGTTAAGCAATTCTACTTTAATCCTCATCAGTTTCTACATATCACTCCCCTTCATCCTTGTCTAACAAGGATCTATCACTTTTGCACTCCCTCCTAACTAAAAAGGGGGTCTTATCCCCCTATTGCACTGTATTGGCTTTCTTCCCTTCCATTTGTATCTTTGCTGTCTTGACTATTTTCCCAGTTTCTCTTAGCTTTTCCAGATATTGTTGCTGGTCTTCCACTCTATGATCTTTTGCACCTTATGAAGGCTAACCTTTTTCATTTTTTTCAGCTACATCTTTTGAGAGCCATAAGGCCTCCTTTTCCTAAAAAAAAAAGTTTGTTGTCCTTAAAAATCTTTGTTTTGCCCACTGTTTTTCTATTTCCCCCATATGTCCTTATACAGCTTGAAGTATTCCCCCATCTTGACAAAGTTTTTTCCTGAAGTCACTTTTGAATAAATCATCTCCACCCTTTGCGCCAATACTGAAACACACCATCTGAGTATTGGATGCAAGATGATCACCCACTATATCAGAAACACAGACCCAGGATGGCCCCCTCCCATGTGGGTTTCCTTACCATTTGCTGAAATAGTTATTCCTGTAGAGAATCCAGAATCTGCCTTCTAGATAACACTGCAGCAGGGAGGTCTTCCATCAACATCTGGCATATTGAAATCACCTATCAGCAGCAATTTTCTTTTTATAACAATATTTTTGATTTTTTTTTTCAATGAAATCTCTTTCCACTTTTCTGCCTGTTAAGGAGGTTTGTTTATCTCACCAATGAAATTAGACGTTCCCTTCTCTTTCCGGATTAACCCACAGTGCCTCATTGTTACCTTTTAAGTCTTGCAATTCTGTTGCTTTGCTATTCTCTAACAAAAACAATATATTTTTTTATTTGAATACTGTAGCCTCAGCAGGTTTAAAATAAAGAAATTACATTTCAAGTCTTTCTGAAGTGGATTTACATTTCAAATTTGTTTTAATATCCCCTCTGTTTTTAATGCTTTCATTTTGTCAATACTTTAATAGATTTGCAACTAGTGTACATTTTGATCTCCGTTTTTAATTGTTTTTTATATGTGAAGGCAATATTTATTTATATATTAAGTATTCCCTCTTATTGGGTTTTTGAAGAGTATTTATCATATGCTCTTTTAAATTTTGCCTGTTTCAATGAGAAACTAATTTGACTAAACCTCATTTTAGTTCTTTTAGATAAGCACTTATTTAATAGACTGCAAGTAGAGAGCAATGAGTGGACTTTGCAGTGGATATATTTTTATATCAAGGGGCACTCACTGTCATAAATTTTCTTTTTTGACAGCATTAAATTCGTTGCAAAATTGATGTGCTATCACTTCCAATGATCTTTGGATGCGGTGTTTGAAAAGTTCCTTTAAACCTAATGAAAAATTGTATTGACCAAACTTCCTTCTATATTAGCATTTCTGATAAGTTCTTTGCTTATAGTTCACTAATGGAGAGAAATGTAAGTTTTCTGTGATGTACACAAATTCCTACTGATAAAGGCATCCACTGTTACGATATTTCTTTTTGTGACATTATCAAATTCTTAATAAAAATGATCTATCTTCTTTTGTCAGTAGAGCACACTTGATGATGCCAAACTGTCATCTTAAGATGGAGATGTTGCTTGTTTCATTTGACGTGTTTTAGGAATGGCATTTTCTGTATCGCCAATCAGTTGCTAAGTTTTGGAAGTATCTTCTCTATTTTCCTTTTTTTTAAAGCAAATTTTAACAGCCCTTAAGAGGATGCCATCTTTGATTAAAGACTTCTTTATTTCCCCTAAGGTTTGTTTATCCCTCTGGTACAGAGGGATGGGGGTTTAAGACTGCAAAAGTTAATTTTAAAATAGCTTTTATAGGTTAAGGGACCATGTAAGTTTAAGTATGAAGACTATGGTTTATACATATGAGGTGTACCTTCTGTAGACACCATTAGAACAAAAGCCCATATCCTGTTTCCAACGTTGGCCAATCCAGGCCTCAAGTATCTGGCAGATTCCCAAAGAGGCACACAGATTCCACGGAGCTTGTCTTGGGGTCAGCAGTGGATTTCCCAAGTCCTCTTTAATAATGGTTTATGGCTCTTTCCTTCAGGAACTTGTCAAAAACATTTTTTAAATCCAGCTACACTAACAGCTTTTACTACATCCTCCGGTAACAAATTCCAGAGTTTGATTGCACATTGAGTAAAAAAATATTTTCTCTTATTAGTCTTAAATGGGTTGCATCATAGCTTCATTGCGTGTCCTTGAGTCTTTCTACTTTTTATGGTTTAAAGAACTGATCTACGTTTACCTGTTCCACTTCACTCCATTCATTAATTTATAGACCTCTATCATATCCTCCCTTAGCCAGCTCTTTTCCAAGTTGAAGAGCCCCAACTTTTTAAGCTTCTCCTCATAGGTGTATCCTTCCATTCCCTATGCCATTTTTGCTGCTATTCTTTGTACCATCTCTATGGCGGCCAGAATTGCACACAATATCCATGGAACGATACAAAGACATTATAATATTTTTGTTTTATTCTCCATTCCTTTCCTTATGATTCCTAGCATTCTATTTGCTTTCTTGGCTGCCGCTGCACACTGAGTGGATGGTTTTAATGTATTATCCACAATGACACCTAAATCTTATTCCTGGGTGGTGGTTTCTTAGGTGGTACCTTGCCTTGTGTAACCCTAGTTTGGGTGGTTCTTTCCTAGGTGCATTACTTTGCACTTGTCCACATTAAATCGTGTAAATCTTGCTGATCCTGATGATTAGTGTCCTGAATATCCTGGTTAGCATCGGGGTGTGTCTGGGGTCGCACCCACCGCTGTCTAGATAGCCTCGCAGCAATCAAGCATACCTGAATAGTCAATGTTGGGGCTGGAGAAGACCCTGTCATTGCAGATCCTGGTTTAAGTTTCAGTGCCCGCGGCTAGCCACATTAGCAGTGCAAGCCATTGGCACGGAGAATGGTTTTATTTTAAAGTCCTAATTTTTTTTTGATAGATGAATGTGAAAGAAATAGTGTTAATTGTCTCATTTATTCAAGGGAAGGTTAGAATCAATGCCTCTCTTAAATGATTTGTGTCATAATGGGCATGTGCTGTATTTTAAGTACTCTACCGCAGGTGCACACTATTGATATATATGAATCTAGTATAGTTCTCTCCCCAAAAGCATTCTCATTATGAAGATTACAGTCAAAATTGCTGAAGGAGCCCCTATGGGATTTTGCAATGATAGAATGATGGATTTAAAATGAATACTATGAATTGGTTCTGACACCGTGGTGATTTATTCAGTGCCTGTTGGTTTTATTAAAGTGTCTTTAAAAGACGGGGCTTTTTTTTGAAAGGGTTACCCAGTAGTACTGAGTAGTGCCACCTTTTTGATTGCCTACTAAAATTGAACCATTGTCCTCATATATTGTATGAGTACCGGCATCTCTTTCTTCCAGGAAAAATGCACCGTTAAAAGATATGGAACAATAATTTGGTAATAATAGTTGCCATGGTATGAATATATTCTTTAACTAATTTGAATAGGGTTGTTGTCACCTCAAGATTTATGAATCAAGGGCCCGATATTTAGAATAATGCAGTTAGTAGGTTTGCTAACCTCATTAATCGCACTGACCCGGATAGTCAACAGCACTAATGTGGTTAGTGCTTCTGAATACCTGCATGCTAATATCGGGGCGTTCTGGGTGCAAAATGGAAATGCCGAGGATGCCTGGTTATCCCTCAATGGCGAAAGTTAAACACAATAAAGGCTGTGGTGGCTTTCACTGCTGAAGCTAAGAGTGCAACGGCTGAATATTGCCATTGTCTAGTTAGCTTGAACACTATCCGGCTGAGCAGAATATTCAATGCCGGTGGGCAGATATGACTCTGGCATTGAGTATCCGCAAAGGGTCAGCAGTGACAGCTAGATGCTTTCTAACAGCTAGCCGCTGCCACTAAATATCAGGCCTCAAGTGTTTAATGAAAAATATGATCTATTGATCTCTTGACGTGAGTTATTTTTATTTCTTTCAGGCATATACCATATATGTTCCTTGAAAATTATAAAATATAGATGGCTATGTTGTTAGAGAGGTTTAAATTATGCTTTATATGTTCCAGGATTTTTTTGGAGGAAAGTTATTTATTTTTAGTTTTTTGGGTCCTGTGCATGGAACGGGAAATATTTCTGATTATGCTACCCTGGAGATTCTGGATTTCAGCTTTCTACCTAAGAGCCTAAATTTGGCTTCCAGAACCTGACACATTTCTATGTCATTGGTACCTACATATACCAAGATAACTGGCTCCTCCCCATCACAGTCTAAAATCTTTTTAGGCAATGTGTGAGGTCTGCCTCTTTTGCACTAGGCAGGCAAGTGATCAAACAATCCTCACACCACCAGCCACCCAGCTATCTATATGCCTAATTATCAAATTGCCAACTAAAACCACTGCCAACTCTTCCCTCCTGGGCAGAAGCCTCTGGAGACATCCTCAATGTGAGGATACTGCATCCCTTGGAAGGCATGTCTTGGCTACAGGATCGCTTCCTAAAACACAAAGGTGATGCTGTCCTGTCATCTATGAACCCCTTCATTTAGTCTCCCTCTTCTTTCTCCCTGGCTTTCCTTCTTTCTAGAATCATCTTTCCCTTTTCTCATTCTTGGGAACTTTAACTTCCACGCTGATGACCCTTCTGATTTTTCTTCCTTGGAGCTCCTCCTTCAATCTCCAGCTATACATTACTGCCCCTGCTCAACAGCAGGTCCACTGCCTTGATCTTGTGTTTTTCTCCAACTACATTCTCACAGACTCTTCCATCTCAGTTTGTCCCCTCTCTGATTATCAACTGATTAACTTTCACACTTTACTCACCATCCCTCAGTCTCATCCACTGAACACCAACGCATTTGGAATCTTCAGGCTGTTGGCCCCCTGCGATATCTCCACCACTGATTTTTATCTCTTTTCTCATACACTGCTATCAGAGTTTGTCTATACATTATGCTGTCCTTTGCTATGGACACTCTTGCTCCTCCTTTTCCTTGTTTTATATGGTATACCAAAGCCCAGCCTTATCTGGCCTCTAGAAATTTTGCTCTCTACATTCCCGTATCTGTTCTGCAGAGTGCCTTTGGCTAAATTTCCATGCTCATGATGACCAGCTTCCAGTGTGCTATTGCACTCACCACCCAGAGCTACTAGGCCCATCCAGCAAACTCTCTTGCCTCCATCTGTCACGGTTTCTTTAATGCCCTCAACTCCTTTCTCAGATTGCCTCCACTTTCAACCCCCACTTCGCTCTTGGTCGAGACTAGCAGTTCCCAAACTGTGGGTCCTGACCCCAAATGGGGTCACAAACCCCTCTTTTGGAATGAAGAGCAAATCCACACAAGTTCAAAGAAAAAATAAACCGCAGGACAGGGAGTCACTGACGTGTGCAGGCCCCGTTCCAGCATTGTCTGCCGCCGCCACAGTGCCTGCCTGCGAGCTTGTGCAGTGCAGTTTAGAGACCTAGCGGCCTGCATGGGCTGAAAGGGAGCTGCGGATCGTGGCAGCAGCATTGGCCTGTTGGGGTGCCTAACCTTTGCCAGTTAGGGATACCTGGCAGTGGCTGAATATCGCTGCTGTTTGGCTACCCCTGGGTGCCACCTCCTTTCCGACCTCAGAACGCCCCAATACTAGAAGACATTTAGAGGCAACACTTGTGGATATTCAGTGGCACTAACACTGCTACCCTCTCAGTTTCCTCAGCTCGTACCTTTGCAATCATCTTTGATTCCTCTCTCTCTCTTTCTACCCATATCTAACACACTGATGAAACCTGTTTCTTTCTCTCACATCATCAAAATTCATCCCTGCTTTTCTGAGCACACTACCAAAATCCTTCGCCACACTTTCATCAGCTCCTACTTAGACTGTTGCAACCAGCTCGGCTCCCCACAAGTCTCCACTGAACCATCGACCCTCCCCCCCCCCCTCTTTTCAATATATTCAGAACTTTGCTGCACAGCGTATAGTCCACGGTGCTGCTAAACTCACATAACCCTTCTTCTCAAGTCACTTCATTGGCTCCTATTCATTTCTGCATATGGTCCAAACTCCTCTTACTATTAAATTTAGCTGTGCAACATGGTAGAAGGAGGGGAACAGGAAGATGAGAGTTTAAAAGTACTTTGGGATCCTGTAATATTTATTTCATGCTTCTTTGTCCCTCTATTTATTTTATTTATTTAAACTTGTTTTTATACTGCCTTTCTACCATTCAAGGCGGTTTACATTTAACAAAGATTTAGCAGGGCTTTGGTGGGCCTTAGGTGGACATAGAACTAAACATAGTAACAGTAGAACAGTATATAAACGGTATATATTGTTCTCAACTATTTACAGTATATTAAGACTTGGCTACTCACATTGTGATAGGTTGACATAATAGCATTGGGTTGCGTTCATGGTCCAAATGTGTTTTGTATTCTTCTAGAAAGGTGTCTTTTTTTTTTTTTTTTATTAAATTTTCAGTCATATACAATAACCAAATAAAATACAGGACAAATTGCCATTATATGTGAGGAAACAAAACCTGAAGAATACAAAATCAAAGATCTACAAAACATATATAGCAAAGCAGACCACATCATGGGAGCCAGCTGTTGTCCTAATCATAACAATCTGAAAAGGCAAGAAAACAGGCAAATCATGCCACATATCAGGAGGAATAATTATCAATGCTATCTAACCCTGATGAGCCCTGATGATCAGTCAAAAAACGTTCCAGATGAGAAACATCAAGAAAAATAAAAGAAGCACTTTAAAATCAATTAGGCACTTACAAGGAAAACGTAGGAAAAACGTAGCACCCAGAGCTAAAACTTGAGGCTTGAGGGACAAAAATTGCCTACGCCTCAGCTGAGTGCTACGTGAAACATCTGGAAAGATGTTAACTTTCTGACCACAGAATAAAACAGATTTCACTTTAAAGAAAGCTTTTAAGATACGTTGTTTTACCTGGACAGAAGATAAAGTGACCAATAAAGTAGATCGCACACTAATATTATCAGAGGAATCCTCAAGGAAGGCAGTAAGGTTAACCACACTGGGGACAATCTCATCAAGTTCTCCGTCAACGGCGTTTAGCTTTTTAACACCAGAAGGAATATAATATATCTGATTAACCTCAATAATATCTGAAAAGGCAAGCACTTCTTTCACATATTTGTCAAATAGAATTTTTGGTGACAACAAAGAAGTATAGGGAAAATTTAAAATTCTCAGATTACATGACCGCATGGAATTCTCTAGTGACTCCAGCTTAGAATGTAATATCAGAGAATCTTTAATACCCATCACATTTATAGACTGGAGTGGAAGCACCTGAGACTCCAATTTATCAACTGCCTTGTCAAGTAAAGAAACTTTCTTATCAAGTTGCTGCATAGCTAAAGCAGTATCTTGAGAAAAGGAAGCTAGAGAGCCAAAGGTTACAGACACTTTGGCATCTATGGATTTCAAAGCCCCCCATAAATCTTTCAAGGTAACTTCCGATTCAGAAGACAGGACTGGTAGTTCAACAGAGCCCTCCAGTGCTGTCAACTGAACTGGAGAAGGCAATTTAATCGCAGAGTTATCCCTACTAACCGACAGAGGCAAACCCCCTAACATACTTGTGCCGTCAGCACCAGGACAGGGGGGAGGAGAAGATCTCCCCCCCGGGCTCAGGGACACTCCCTCTGGAGAAGACTGAGCAACAGGTACAGGAGCAAAATGTTTATCTAAAGGGCCAGCTGGTTTTGCCCCTTCAGAATCAGCCAACTGGGATTTGCCCTGCAGTTTAGCCTTCCTTTTCCCCATAGTAAACCCAACAATTATATAAGATAAACTCCAAAGTACAAACCAAATCTCAGAGCAAAACCCAGCGACTACCAACACAGCACAGTACCTCCGTCAATGCAGCGTCGATGCGGCGTCGAAGGGGCGTCTAAGGGGCAGGACCTGCCCCTTTAGACACACCCCTTCAAACACGCCCCACGGACGCGCTCCACGGACGCGGAGAAAGCAAAACTGCACTTTATACCAGGCAAAGTCCCCACCAGTATCAGGCTGTCCCAGGAGTGCCTGCAGTGGACCCACAGCAGCAGCAAGATAGTCCCGGCACACTGTAGAGCCCTCAACAGGGCACGCACTCCTCCCTCACGCTCCGACAGCTAACTCCACTTCCAGATGGTCAAAAGGAGGGTTTTAAAGACACCGGAGGTCCCCACCTGTATCAGGCTGTCCCAGGAGTGCCTGCAGTGGACCCGCAGCAGCAGCAAGATAGTCCCGGCACACTGTAGAGCCCTCAACAGGGCACGCACTCCTCCCTCACGCTCCGACAGCTAACTCCACTTCCAGATGGTCAAAAGGAGGGTTTTAAAGACACCGGAGGTCCCCACCTGTATCAGGCTGTCCCAGGAGTGCCTGCAGTGGACCCGCAGCAGCAGCAAGATAGTCCCGGCACACTGTAGAGCCCTCAACAGGGCACGCACTCCTCCCTCACGCTCCGACAGCTAACTCCACTTCCAGATGGTCAAAAGGAGGGTTTTAAAGACACCGGAGGTCCCCACCTGTATCAGGCTGTCCCAGGAGTGCCTGCAGTGGACCCGCAGCAGCAGCAAGATAGTCCCGGCACACTGTAGAGCCCTCAACAGGGCACGCACTCCTCCCTCACGCTCCGACAGCTAACTCCACTTCCAGATGGTCAAAAGGAGGGTTTTAAAGACACCGGAGGTCCCCACCTGTATCAGGCTGTCCCAGGAGTGCCTGCAGTGGACCCGCAGCAGCAGCAGCAAGATAGTCCCGGCACACTGTAGAGCCCTCAACAGGGCACGCACTCCTCCCTCACGCTCCGACAGCTAACTCCTCTTCCAGATGGTCTAAAGGAGGGTTTTTAAAGACACCGGAGGTCCCCACCTGTATCAGGCTGTCCCAGGAGTGCCTGCAGTGGACCCGCAGCAGCAGCAAGATAGTCCCGGCACACTGTAGAGCCCTCAACAGGGCACGCACTCCTCCCTCACGCTCCGACAGCTAACTCCACTTCCAGATGGTCAAAAGGAGGGTTTTAAAGACACTGGAGGTCCCCACCTGTATCAGGCTGTCCCAGGAGTGCCTGCAGTGGACCCGCAGCAGCAGCAAGATAGTCCCGGCACACTGTAGAGCCCTCAACAGGGCACGCACTCCTCCCTCACGCTCCGACAGCTAACTCCCTTTTTTTTTTTTTTTAATTCTTTTGCTTCAGTGCATGCTCATTGCGTTGATGGTAGAGAGTTCCAGCGTGTGGGTGCAAATAATGATAGTGCACGGTTGAATATAGATTGCTTACTCTTTAGCTTCTGAGGGGGGATTGCGAGTAGGTTGATGGAATTATTTCTTCTTGACCTTTCGTTTGGAGGCTTTGAGAGTAGGGTCTGGAGGCTTTTGGCTGATTCGTTGTGGAGTATTTTGCAAATTGTGGTAAGTGCCTTGAACTTGATTCTGGCTGTGATGGGAAGCCAGTGTAGCTGGATCAGTATAGGAGTTATAGGGGCTCGGCGAGGGGCTCTGTAGATTATTCATGCCATTGTGTTCTGTGCCATTTGTAAAGGTTGAAGAGTAGTTTCTGGGAGACCGTGGTAGATGTTAGAATAATCTAATATTGGAGTGATCACGGCTTGGCAGATTGTTCAAAATAGTTCTGTGGAGAGGAGGGGGCGGAGGTGTTTTAGAGTTCTTAGTTTGCAATAGACAGCAGAGGTTGTTCTTTTTATGTGTGATTGGAAATTCAGTTGTTGGTCAATAGTGACTCCTGGGTATTTTGTTTCTGTTTTAACTCTGACTGTTATGTTGTTAGTTTCAGTGTTGATGGGGGGATGAAGGCTGGGTCGGAAGTCACATATAGTGCTTCAGTTTTCTCTGTATTGATGGTCAGGTTGTGTGCATTGAGCCATTTGGGTGCTTCCGTGAAAAATTTCTGCTGGTTTGAGAGATCTGAAAGGAGGGGGTTGATGGGGGTGAAGAGCATCATCAGCGGAGATCCTGTATTGTATCTTGTGGGCCTTAAATATTTGACATAGTGGTTGGATAAATATATTAAAGAGGAGGGCTGAGAGGCTTGAGCCTTGAGATACTCCAGTTTGTTGGGTGAAGGGGTTAGATGATTTGCAGATGGATCTTTCAGAACTTTGTTGCTGCTGCGGAGGTGGAGAAAGGAGGATGAGGAAGGGCAAGATAAAGAAGGGGCTGAGAAGATGCGAAAGATAAGGGAAGAAATGAAAATGACAAAAGCAGTCAGGAGCAACTGAGAGAATTTACTAATTCCGCAGACAAAAATAAATGCATTTGCTGGAACCAAAGTCTTATGGAGCCAAAGTGGTCAGAATGCAGAGTTGAGTGGACTTTCTCTGTCAGTCACCGCTGCTCTTTTTCTGTGCAACAGCAAACAACTATTGGGAGAATGAAGCCAAATATCTTTCTATCAGCTTGACAAAAAAAACTAAACCTGACACATTTTCTTAGTAGTGCCTATTTATCTCTCTCTCAAATTTGTCAGAATTATTTTGCATTTAGCTTAAAGATGAGCTTATAAAAATGATTTTTATGAAATTTGTTATCTCTGCCATATACAGAGAAAGCATAAGACTGATTGATCCCTCTCTGTTTTCAGTTGTAACACTTCACATTTGTCTGTCTTAGATTTTTTTGTACATAAATGGGTGAAGTAAAAACATGCATGATTTGTCACCAGGTGGCGTCATTTAACTACAGTTATGTTTTAGATGTGGTCACTGGTAAGAGCAGGCATGTAGAATTTATTCATGGACAGAAAATGAGAAAAATCTAAATGAGAAAAGGAAATATTGCTTAGAATCCCTGAAAAGAAAGGAGATTATGAGTCTGCAAAGATAACCTCCCTCTGACAGATGAGTACCAGCATGTTATTGATTTTTTAGGCTAGCTCTGTGTTTAGTGAGAAACTCTCTGCCTACAGAAAATACTCTTAAATGCAGCAAAGTGCGTGCTCATTGTTTTGAATGAGTGCTCACTGTAGACTGCCCTCTTTGATAGAATTGTGCATTGATAATGCCGCTTGTATAGAATGCTAATTCTAGTTTATCATGCAATACTATTCAAGGACATCAAATCACCTTTATCAGGCACATCAAGCTCAGAATCTTCAGACTTGAATGCATAAGTTAAGAGATCGGTTGAATTTTGCTGCTCTCCAAATAACTGTCAATCCTGCCTCTGGGCTACCCAGATTCTGTCCCAGTCTAAAACACATTGCTTTGGCCATTTAATATAATTTATACAGTGAAAAGTTGAATGTCTGCTTTGCTTTAAATATCCCAAGTCACCAATCTTGCGGTTGGCGCATGTCAGCTGCATAACTGTTTTTGAATTTTGACCTCTTTGGTTTTTAAACGTTCAGTGAATGAATAACTTTTGACTTAAAATCAAGGGGTGGCATTTTCAAAGGCATTTACATGGGTAACTGCCCTAGTTGCCCATGTAAATGCCTTATCCGAGATTTTCAAAAGGCACCTACATGCGTAGTGCCTTTGGAAAATCCCGGATAAGTCCCTAATGCACCCAGATGCTATGTGGTTAGCATCGGGGCTTGTTTGGGGTGTTCCGGGGCGAGCAGGGGCGGAGGAAAGGGCTAACTGGGTAGCGATGATTTTCGATGCTATCCGCTTAGCCCTCTATGCCTTAAAGGTAGGCGAGGTTTTTCCTTGTCTCTCTTTAAGGAGCAGGGGCTAAGCGGGTAGCATCGAACATCGCTGCTACCTGGCTAGCTCCTGCGGCTTCTGGGTTGTGTGGCAAGAACCGGATTTTCAAAGCTGGGGCCGCATATGACCCTAGCATTGAAAATCCGGGTTAGATGGACAGTGGCCGGGCTATGCCCTGACACGGCACATAGCACCGCCCAAATGAAAATCGGGCCCAAGATGCCCAGCCAAAAGGTTCCTTTAAATTAGGAGAAGCTCGGGAAAATCCAAGATAGTGGAAGTGAGCTGCTAATCCACGTCCACACTTTTATCTTATCCTACTTTGATGGGTAAATGAAAGGGGAAACTGGAACCTATCCCTTGAAGCTTAAGAAGCGCATTGCTGCTGGTCTGATGCATCATTTTGTGCAATGATCAGGGACACAAAGGATATCTTCTGGGATTGGATCCATTTGAGAAGATGCCAGAAGCCAGTGGTTCTGCGTTCTTGTCAGGTTTGGAGATCTTGTTGAATTCTGAGGTTTGGGTTCTCCCAGTATAGTTTTCCTGTTGGCCTGACTTCACTGGCATCAAAGGGTTGTCACAATCGCAGCTTGAGGGGTGCATTTGGAGTGAGTTGAGGCAGTTTGTCACATGGAGTGACCTTTGAGAGCGGTGACAGCATGGGGAGACAAGCCCTCCTCGATAGGGACTGCCTTTTATCTGGATTATCTGGATTGATGTTGAAGATTCTTATTCCTCGGCAAGCTAGCGAGCCCCAGCAAGAACCAGGTTGGTTGGAGTTTTCTCTTCATACTGTGCAGTTTCGCTTGAGTTGTCCAGAATCATTTACATTGGAAACAATTTGGCAAGCCATCACGGATCTTGGCCAGATCTTGTTGCTTCATTTAAATCAGTTAAATGTTAATGTACATGAATTTTAGGAATGCATTTCCAAGAATGAAGAGGAAAGCCAAGAAACAAAGTATACAGTACAGACTACCATTGAGAAAATACAGATTTTACAGTTTGTTGAGGCTTACGAATCCCAATTAATGCTCCACCCTACAGATTTAAAAAATATAACGAAGAGGAGTTTCTAGACATGATAATTCCCAAATTATCTATTGCACCACAAAATCTAGATGTAGCGGTATCCAACTGACACGAAGTCATTAACAATGCAGCTGCCAATAACCAAGCAACTAAGAAAAACAATCATTCTAAATCTGATCAAGCCCCCTGGTACAATAACACACTAAACCTAATGAAAAGAAATCTAAGGAAAGCTGAATGCAAATGGAGAAAAAATAAAACCCCCATTAATAAAGATTCATATACCACTCTCCTTAACTCATATAAAGATGCAATTAACAATGCCAAGAAAAATTACCATGCCTCAATACTAAACAATGCAATAAATAGACCCAGAGAACTATTCGCAATAGCTCAAAAGCTAACGAATAACACCCACAACTCCAGCAATGAAATTACAGAAATCTCCCCACAGGACCTGGCAAACTACTACATGAACAAAATCACGTCCCACCCCCAATTACCAAAATCTAAATACCTCTCTCAAACCCATTATGCAGATGAATGGACTGACTTCCAACCTCTATCTAACATTGCACTCAAGAACATCATAACAAACATTAATACAACAACCTCACTCCTTGACCCTTGTCCAGTAACATGGATAAAGAACTCTCTACCTATCCTCTCACAATTCATACTCCCTATAATAAATCTTTCGATAAAAACTGGGTACTTACCCCCAGCACTAAAACATGCACAGATTCGCCCAATCTTAAAAAAAACCCACCCTTGACAAATCATCTCCTAAATCCTACAGACCCATATCAAGCATCCCGTTCTTGGCTAAATTAATCGAAAAAGCAGTACAAATTCAGACCCAAGAATACATTGATAGCTCAGCCCCCCTGGATGGTCAACAGTACGGGTTTCGCCCTCACCACGGGGTGGAGTCACTACTAACAGTTCTTATTGATACCCTTGTAAGAGGTATCGATAATTCAAAACAGGCATTCCTACTCATATTCATTGATATCTCTGCCGCCTTTGACAGTGTTCACCACTCAACATTGATTAGTAAACTAAGACAAATAGGTATAAAATCCACGGTTCTTAACTGGTTTTCTTCATACCTAAGTGACCGAACTCAAACGGTACGAATTGGCAACCTCACCTCAAAAACTTACAATCAGGAACTAGGCCTCCCCTAGGGCTCTGCACTGTCAGCGCTACTATTTAATAGAAACATAGAAACATAGAAACATGATGACAGAAAAAGACCACAAGGCCCATCTAGTCTGTCCTTCCATAACAACAACTACAACAGTCCACTTTTTACCTTTAGAGATCCTCTGTGTTGGTCCCATGCTTTTTTGAATTCAGTTACTGTCCTCATCTCTACCACCTCCACTGGGAGACTATTCCACGGATCCACTACTCTTTCCGTAAAGAAATATTTCCGCATATCACTCCTGAATCTATCTCCCTTCACCCCTCATCCCATGTCCCCCTCGTCGCAGAACTTACTTTCAATTGAAAGAGGCTCTCTCCCTGAACATTTATGCCACGGAGGTATTTAAACATCTCAATCATATCACCTCTATCCCGCCTTTCCTCTAAGGTGTACATATTAAGATCCTTAAGTCTGTCCTCATATGCTTTATAATGAAGACTACTAATCATCTTAGTAGCAACCCTCTGCACCGACTCCATCCTGTTCACATCCTTTTGAAGGTGCGGTCTCCAGAATTGCACACCATACTCCAAATGAGGTCGCACCAAAGACTTATACAGAGGCATTATCACCTCCTTTTTTCTGCTAGCCATTCCTCTCCGTATGCACCCAAGCATCCTTCTAGCTTTTGCCGTCGCCTTTTCTACCTGTTTAGCTACTTTAAGATCATCGGACACAACTACGCCTAGGTCCCGCTCTTCTTTAGTGGACAAAAGTACTTCACCTCCTATGCTGTATTGCTCCCTTGGATTGCTGCAGCCAAAATGCATGACCTTACATTTTTTAACATTAAATCCCAGCTGCCAAATTCTAGACCATTCTTCAAGCTTAGCTAGATCCCTCCTCATGTTATCTACACCTTCCTGGGTGTCTACTTTATTGCAGATTTTGGTATCATCCGCAAAGAGGCAAACCTTACCCGACAGCCCTTCCGCTATATCACTAACAAAGATGTTAAAAAGAATCGGACCAAGGACAGATCCCTGGGGCACACCACTGGTAACATCCTTCTCCTCAGAGTGAGCTCCATTTACTTGTACTCTTTGTCGCCTCCCACCCAACCAATTTCTAACCCAAGCAGTAACTTTAGGGTCCATCCCTAGGGTGCTCAGTTTGTTTATAAGTCGCCTGTGAGGAACAGTGTCAAAGGCTTTACTGAAATCTAAATACACCACATCTAGAGCTCTCCCTCGGTCCAACTCCCTGGTCACCCAGTCAAAGAAATCAATCAGATTTGTCTGACAAGACCTGCCTCTGGTGAATCCATGCTGCCTCGGATCCTGTAATCCGCTGGACTCCAGAAACCTCACTATTTTCTCTTTCAACAACGTTTCCATTAATTTACTCACCACTGAAGTTAAAACTAATCGGCCTGTAGTTTTCAACCACATCCTTACTTCCGCTTTTGTGTAAAGGCACCACATGAGCCTCTCTCCAGTCCTTTGGCACCACTCCCGACTCCAACGAGGCATTGAAAAGGTCAGTCAGTGGAGTTGCTAGAACGTCCCCAAGTTCCCTCAGTATTCTAGGGTGTATCCCATCCGGTCCCATCGCTTTGTCTACTTTAAGTTGAGCTAGTTTCTCACGAACACAGTCTTCTGAAAATTGTTCAAGATGTCCCTCGCTTCTGTTCTTATTTGTGGGTGTTTTCTGAGGTCCTGCTCCTGGTTCTTCATCTGTGAACACAGAACAAAAATATTTGTTAAGCAATTCCGCTTTATCCTTATCAGCTTCTACATATTCCCCCCCTGTACCCTTGAGTCTGACAATACCACTTTTGCCCTTCCTCTTCTCACTAATATATCTGAAAAATGTCTTATCTCCCCATTTTATTGCATTGGCTATTTCCTCCTCCTTTTGAATCTTTGCCTTCTTGACTACTTTGCTAGCTTCTCTAAGTTTTTCCAAATACAGATGCCTGTCTTCCTTTCTCTGTGATCTCTAGTCCCGGCTGAGAATCATCTTGGCCGGGCACAGGCAGGCGCCCGGGAGCCGAAGGGTTAACCTTGGGGGGAGGGAGGGAGGGGCTGGGGGGGGGCGGGCGGCGACACCGGCCTGAATATAGAGCAGGGCCGGGCCGCGGCTCACCCTCTTTCCTCCCCCAGCAGAGCGGTGAAGACGCAGAGCAAAACATAGAGCAAGGAGCCTTTTTGGGCCTACCTGTTTTCCCGGGTCGGTGCTTGATCGCTGCGGCTCTATTGAGCTTGCCTGCTGTTCTTCCCGGTCGGGGGCCTGAGCACGGCGGATCGAGGTGCATCAGCAGAGTGGTTTTTCTCGACGGCGGTGATAAGGTATGAGGATTTGCTAGGCGCAGTTAATTGGTGCTGTCTTGGCCCATGGGGGGGGGGGGGAGGAGAGAGCGGGAGAGATTGCCGCCGGTGCGGTCCGCCGCAGGCCCCACGCCAGGCCATGAGGTGCGCCGCCGGCGCGGGCCGCAGCACGCACATGCTGGGCCATGTATTGCGCCGCCGGTGAGGTCTACAACCCGCCGTACGCCGTGCCATGTGGTGTGCTGCCTGTGCGGTCTGCATCGCGCCCCACGCGGTGCCTGGTGAGAGGGGTGGAAAGGAGAGGGCGCCCGTTTTTGTTCGTTGTGCAGCAGGGTGGGCTGAGAAGGTCGCCAGAGGCTGCGATCGGGCTCCGGTCGTCCTTTGGGGGCAGCGGATCAGGAGAAAGGGCAGGATAGCATGTGGGACAGTGGAGATGGCGCCCCCTGCCACTATGTCACGGTAGTTTTCTCCTTGCATGGTTGCTGGGGTCTTGGGTGGAGAGAATCAGCAGTCCACGTGGCTCCTTTCAGCAGCAGGGGTGAATGATGTTTTGCTTTCTTTGAAAAAAAAAAAAAAGAAAAAAGAGGTAAGCAAAGAGAGTACGATTGACGCCAGATTGAACTCTTCTTATGGCCATCGTTATAAACATGGTGCGGGCTAGGGTGAGTGCAGAATCCGAATCAAGGCTGCCATCTGCTGGGCAACAGTGGCAAGGCATACTGTACAATTTCTCAAAATGTGTACCACGCAGGTTACATCATTAATGCACCTCAGGCAGGCTGGAACGCAAAGAATAACTGCAAAAAAAAAAAAAAAAAAAAAAAAGTGTGTATTTAAATATACATATATATATATAGAGAGAGAGAGAGATAGATAGATATACATTATATATACATATATAGCTATAATATGGAAAGTAAACAAACAACAATGGGGCGGAAAAAGTGGAGCCCAGTCAAGGGACACGCGGGGAAGGGCATGTTACCCCTGCTTTTAACTCTCCCCCATTGTTTGTTTCGCATAGTAATATCTCCTGATACAGATATGCCGCGAAAGAACAGCGCCGAGAACAGAACATCACGCGGGGCGGTGAAAGCATCACGCGCAGCGTCGACGAAAAGAAATCAAAAGGGCGGTGACGCATCTCGCAATAAGGAGATCCCCACGACGACACGACGAAGTACACGCGCTGCGTCTCAACATCTGCCTCAGCCGCCCACGCCGACGACAGCCAATCAAGAACTGGAGGAATTGATTACGGAGATTCGGCAGCAAGTGAATCAACATGGCTTAAGTGCCTTCCGACGGCAACTAAGGGTAGCCAGCGACAGATTGGAGGGACCACAACCGGCGGGCGCCGTCACGGCACCGCAACTCTCGAGCTCCGCCACAGACATCGCCAGCACGGCCAGTGGTAAGTCCAGGGGCGAGAAAAGGACACTTGGGTCTCTATCCTCATCATCTGAAGACTCCTCATCTGACACGGAGGGAGAGGTATCACTAGCATCCGCAATGCATACTATTTTAAAAACATTTAACAAAAAGAAAAAGACAGGCAAAAAATCTAACCAGCTAGCGCGCGTGTGGGGGGCTCACAAGGAGGCACCCGCACAGGGAGCCAACCTGGGAACAGACGGGTCAGCCGGTCAGATGACCTCACCCGCCCTGGGGACATTGGGCCCGGCAGCAGTTAGTGGGGATCCGCGCTGCGGGGTGAGCTCGCTGGCCAGCACTGTTCAGCGGAGAATCAAAAAGCGCATATGGCGCAGGGAATATATTGATATATTTTCCCTATTGATCAAAGATCATGAAGGGGAGGCAAAAGCAGCCAAAGATAAAGATAGGTACGGGGAGCGGAGACCCAAGATCACGAAGTCCATAAACAATTGGGTTTCGGCCTTTCATATTTATATGAGCGTAGTCCTGGAACGGGAGCCTGAGCTGCACCAGTACCTTATCAAGTATCTGGACACCATCACCCAGGCGCATAAGCGGCTAGGGGGTTGGGCCTGGCTCAATTATGATATTAAATTCAGAGAAAGCCTAGCAGAAGATCCGACCATGACATGGCAACACCGGATAGTGGACATGTGGCTCGAAGAGATGGCTCCCAACCGTCCGCTGTGCCTGGAAGGGACATCCCAGTCCTTTCAGGCGCCACTATGGCGACAAAACCAGCAGATGCCGGTTCGCAGAGCATGCCGACAGTACAACGCGGGGAGTTGTACTTGGCGCCCGTGCAAATTCCGTCACGTATGTTCCAGCTGTGGAGGCGGACACACGTCGATCACCTGCAGGTCCGGTAAGGATAACAAACCATTTCGCACAATGCAGCCACGTGGGAGTGACAGCCACGGCCAGAACTCCCATCAGGCTTGATCAAATGCGGCCGTGGCTGAGAGCCTACCCGTTGCGGGGAAAAGCCGTAGACATTGAGAACGGTTTTGCATGGGGTTTCCGCATCCCGGCCGCGCGGTACCAACACGGCACCTGGTAATGAACAACCCCCCTTCAGTCAAAAAGTTCCACGCAGTAGTCCAACAAAAAATAGAGAAAGAAGTAGAACTCGGCAGGGTGGCAGGCCCCTTCAGGGAACTTCCTAACCCGGACCTTGTAATATCCCCGTTGGGAATTGTGCCCAAGAAGGAGCCCGGAAAATTCCGGCTCATCCATAACCTGTCATACCCGGAAGGAAAATCGGTCAATGATAGCATCGATCCATCCTTGTGCACCGTGAAGTATGCGACAATTGACCATGCTATCGATATTATTCGGAGGCATGGAGGGCAGTCGCAACTAGCAAAAGCAGACATCGAGTCCGCTTTTCGATTACTTCCAGTGCACCCGGACTCTTTTCAAACTATTGGGTTTCTACTTCAATGGGGAATATTATTATGATATGTGTTTGCCCATGGGTTGCTCAATCTCATGCGCTTATTTTGAGCAATTCAGCGCATTCATACATTGGGTGGTGGAAGACATAGCAGGTGCCAACACAGTCGTTCATTACCTGGACGATTTTTTATTCATAGGGAAGGATAAGAGTGATTGCCAAAGAATACTGAACGTATTCCACCAAGTGGCCTTGTGCTTCGGCATCCCCTTGGCGGGTGACAAGACATGTGGACCCACTCAGGTGATCACCTTTTTAGGCATAGAACTCAATGTGCGGGAACAGCTGTCTCGCCTCCCTGAGGAAAAAATCATTAAACTAGAGACTGCAATGCGAGGCATGCGGGAGCGCAAAAAAGCAACATTGGAGCAATTCCAATCGTTGCTAGGACTGTTGTGCTTCGCTTGCAGAATCATGCCAATGGGGCGGGTATTCTGTCGCCGCATAGCAATGGCAACGAAAGGGGCCAAGAAGAGGCAACACAAAATTCGGGTCACAAAATGGATAAAAGAAGACCTCTGCATGTGGGTGCAATTTCTGCAATCCTTCAACGGTCTCACATTTTGGCAAAAACACCCGGTCCCGAACGAGGAGCTTGACTTGTTCACAGATGCCGCAGGTGGGACTGGTTTTGGCATATATTTCAGAGGGGCATGGTGCGCGGAAGAATGGCCTCCCGAGTGGCACTCCACGGGCACCACAAACGACATCACGTTCCTTGAACTTTTCCCGATCTTAGTTGCCCTCGGCATCTGGGCTCCTCACTTGAAGGACAGAGCGATCACATTCCACACTGACAACGTGGCGGTGGTATACGCGATAAATGGTATGCGGGCCCATACGCAAGGTGTGGTATCCCTGCTAAGACAAATTGTTATGTTGTGCCTCACTTACAATATAACCATCAGGGCAGAGCATATTCCAGGGCGGTGTAATAACCTTGCCGACGCTCTCTCTCGCTTTCAGATCTCGCGGTTCCAGTCGTTAGCACCAGGTGCCGACATGAACAAAACGGATGTCCCAAAGAGAATATGGGACTGTGGTCCGCCGAAGTATGGGACCTTGTACTAAAATCATTATCAGCGAAGACCAGGCGAAGATACCTGAAGGCGTGGCAGGACTTCCAGGTGTTCTGCCAGAGGCGCAGGTCAGCAAATAACGAGCCCACGACGGAAGCCATCCTGGAATGGATTCTATGGGCCAAGAATAGCGGAGTTAAGAAATCAGCTGTCAAGGCAAAACTCGCAGCGATCTCGTTCTTTGCAAAAGCAAGCGGCAGAAACAGCCCAGCGGCAGATTTCGTCATCACGAGGGTGTTAAAGGGCTGGGTGACGGAGCGGCCGCGCACGCTGGAAAAAAGGCGTCCGATAACTCATTCGATACTGCAGAAGTTAATATCAGCTGCGGGTCGGATCTGTTTTAATGACTTTGAGGCCAAGCTCTTCAGATGCGCATTTTCATGGGCCTTCTACGGAGCATTCCGAATAGGTGAGCTAGTGGCTCCAGCAAGCCGGGCGCACGAAGAAGGGGGCATTATGAAAAGTGATGTTACCTGGCAAGACGGAACACTGTCATTATATGTCCGGAAATCCAAAACGGATCCGGAAGCGAAAGGGACACAAATTGTGCTTCATCCGTTACCGGGAGATCCGTCTTGCCCAATTAGAACCTTCGCGGAATATAGTCAACTCCGCCCGGGAAGCGCCAAGCAATGGTTGGTACATGAGGACGGGGCCCCGCTCTCGCGATTCCAATTTGCCAGGGTACTCAAGCTATCCTTGGTGGCAGCCGGCTTGGAGGAGTCCTTGTACGGGACACACTCGTTCAGGATCGGGGCCGCGTCAACGGCGGCCAGCTTAGGTATGTCAAGTGTGCAGATCATGAACCTCGGAAGATGGCGCTCCAGTAGGTACAAGCTGTATGTACGCCCGGTTTAACGCCGGCCGCGCAAAGAACGCAGTATTGTGCCAATGCAGAGAGACGTGTGTATTTATATATATAGATGTAGATATATATGTCGGTATGTAGATATATACATATACACTAAATGAATGAGAAGTCAAAAAATCAAAAAAAAAAAAAAAAAAAATAAGAGTTTGTTATTGGCCACACGTAGTCTCCGCATGTAAAATATAGAAACAATGATGTATGTGAGTGTTGCTATGTCCCAGTGCTTATATATCATGAATAATAGGTGTCGACGCTCGTCGGGAGGCATGGATATGCGGCCACTCATTCATCCATTGGGCAGAGAGAAGGGCAAGAAACAGACCGCAGGGAAGCAATCTGGGTCTCCCGAACGACGCCATAAACATAATCTGGCTGGGTAAGAGAGGGATGGTGTGGGACCAGCTACTGCCCCTCCTTTTACAGATGAAGAAGGATGGAGGACAACCTTGGGCAATAATTGTGCATCTGGGAGGGAATGACCTTACGGGTACACACAGTGTGGAACTAACAAAAAAAATGCAGAGAGACATGTTAACACTGCGCGATGCCTTCCCGGCAGCGGCCCTTGCCTGGTCACATATTATACCCAGACGGGTGTGGAAAGGGGAATGGTCCCATAAGGCAATAGAGAGGACACGGCGAAAAGTCAATAAGTGGATGGCCCGGTTTATGGAAGCAATGAGCGGCAGCAATATCATTCACGACCTCATAGACGAGATGTGCCCCGGTTTGTACCGGGCAGACGGGGTACATTTATCAGATATTGGATTGGATATATTCATTTGTGCTTTACAGGAAACACTTGAGCAGTTATGGCAGAGAGTCAAGTTGGCCACAGCAGCGGGAAAGGGTGGGGACCCTCTCAGCACGCGAGGAGTCGCAGCTGTGAGGGGTGGCGGAAAAGATAGGAACCACCCTTAGGAGAGAGCGCACAGCCCAGCCATGGAAGAGGGGGGAGCGAGCATACTAGAATTCAATTGTCCCCCAACAGCACGCAAATGAAAACAGGAACAGTGTCCAGAGGGCCTTCCCAAGCTTGCACGGCACGGGAGGGGGAAGGGACGAGCAACGTAGCCCTGCTCACGCCTTTGACGGGCCGTGGGTGGTGGCAAAGCAGGACACTGCGGCGAACGGAAGGGGAGCAGAAAAGGCCTGTTGCGGCAGGCGCCCCTTCCTAGGGTATGCCCATAGGAACCGGGGGGCAGTGGGAAAAGGCTTAGACGGCAATTTTCAGACATCACTGCCGGGCCTCGTAGAACGGAAGAGGGCGGGCTGTGCCTCTTAGCAGGTGTAAGATAAGTGGTTATGCATTAATGTTTTGTTTTAATGTTGTTAAGGTTGATAATGTGTAGTTTTCATGCTGTGGCCAACAGTTTTTGTATGCTGTAATCCCAAAAAGTATGTTAAATAAAAGTATTGTTGGTTGAAAGAAATGGTAAGACTATAATATGTGGGCAGGGAAGGAGGGAGGGGGAGGGAAGGGGTGGGGGGTGGGGGGGGTAGTGGCTACTGACCCGAGGCGGACATACGGGTCGCCCGGCTGTGTATTTCATGAAGGCCTCCCTCTTTTTCTTCACTTTTTCAGCTACTTCCTTCGAAAACCATAGCGGTCTCCTGTTCCTTTTGCCTTTATTTACCATTTTAACAAAAAGGTTGGTTGCCTTTAAAATACCCCCTTTCAGTTTTGCCCACTGTTGTTCTACATCCCCCAGCTGTTCCCATCCCACTAATGACTCCCTGAGGTATTGGCCCATCTTCGCAAAGTTAGTCTTCCTAAAGTCTAAGATCTTTACCTTGGAATGGATTCTAACAGCCCTAGTCCTAATACTGAACCACACCATCTGGTGATCACTGGATGCAAAATGATCTCCCACTACAACATCAGAAACACTTTCACCATTGGTAAGCACCAAGTCCAGTATGGCCCCTTCACGTGTGGGGTCTGTTACCAATTGCCTGAATAATTCTCCCTGTATTTACTTAAAACACATCTGTCAAATATTTAAAAAATTCAATGTGCACTATCACCTTTACGCGGACGACATAATGATGTATGTCCCATTCACAATACCTAATATTCCTACACTACTTATTAATACCTGCCTCAATGGAATAAACAATTGGCTAAATGAAAACAACTTATTCATTAACCATGCAAAAACAGAAGCACTAATAGTAACTAAAAACACAACATTCATTCCCCCATCACACATTACACTGCAAAATAATGATATCAATATAAAAACTGAAATACGCTACCTAGGTGTAATACTAGACAAACACCTCAGTATGGACACACATATAAGAAATATAACAAAAAAAGTTTATTTTAAACTAAAAGTTTTAAAACAACTCCGCCCCCTAATGCATCTACAGGATTTTCAACGTATAATAAAAGCTATAATAACTCCCCATTTCGACTTTGCGAACTTAATCCTACTAGGCATAACAAAACATAATCTAAAAAAACTCCAACTAGCACAAAATGCAGCAGCAAGGACTATCATGAATGCCCCACCATTCCAACATATAACACCTATTTTAGAGAATCTACACTGGCTCCCGATTCAATGCCGGATACATTATAAAACTCTTTTAACTACTTACAAAGTCTTGAACAACACAGCAGCTCTTACTCTAAACTCTAGGGGTCCTACTGGACAGCAACCTAAGGATGGATAAACACCTCTGAGCAACCAACCGAGCCATTTTCCACAAATTGAAAGTCCTTCAACCACTTTGCAATATCCTTGAGTAATCTGACTTCAGAACTGTTGCGCAAGCCCTCATCATTCCTCACCTAGACTATTGCAACGCCATTCTGCAAGGCCTTCCCAAGAGCACCCTGAATATCTTGCAAATGGCTCAAAATGTTGCTGCAAGAGTCATCATGGAAAAAAGCGTCTCTGAACACATCACGCCAGTACTAATGGAGCTGCATTGGCTCCCAATTGCCGCCCGCATCATATTCAAACTTCTCATAACCACTTTTAAACTCATTCACAATATCGCACCATCCTACCTCGACAACCTAATCTCTATCCAACCACACAACAGGAACAGAAGAACCATAAATCGCAACACTCTCTGTGTACCAAACAGCATAAGAGCTGTCAAAGCAGAAACAAGCAATAGAGCATTCTCATATGCAGCACCAATCCACTGGAACCAACTCCCTCACGAACTACGATCAACGACTGATTTGCGAGACTTTAGCAAAAAACTCAAAACCCACTTATTCCAGGTTCACCACCACCTGACTTAGATTACGACACCCCTATGATCGCCGAACCTAGATGGATTCTGACTGCCGTGAAGGCATTTAGTAAGGCGGTATTTAACTTTGTATATTTCTGCCCCCACCCACACCCCTACAATTAAATGTATATTTAGATTTGTGAGCTCTCATATAATGTATATTGAAACCAATTGATCTTCTTGTGATGTGTAAATCAATACTCAATCTAACTGTATATCTTAAACATTTCACTGTATTGTACGATACATTATGTTTCTGTAAAGTAAACCGCTACTGATCGTAGGAAGTAGCAGTATACAAATGTTTACTAAATAAATAATAAATATATAAATAACCTTATTAATAAAGAACCCAATCATAATCTCCAAAGGCGAGACCAACTAAAGAAACTAATAACACCAAAGGAATTTATAAAGGTCAAAAAATCAACAAACAAGAAAGCATTCTCCCATGCTGCCCCTATAACTTGGAACAACATTCCATCAGAATTAAGATCCTTACCTCAAATCATGGAGTTCAGGAAAAAACTCAAAACTCATTTATTCTCAACATACTACGGATCCTTGTCGAACTCACCTTTTCAACAAGAAAAAGGATAGCTTCACCAGCTGACATATCCCATCTTTGAACTGGAATAAATGAGAAAACCCCAAACCGACGATTTCGATAACATACATACCTGTACATAGTTAAAATCTGGTTCTTTGTATATAGTTTACAACTGTTAATTGTAAAATTGAATTTCTTTGTAGTTTCACATTGTTATCTGTAAAAGCAGCATTGCCAGTTTACTGTTGTTCCATGTAAACCGCAACTGATCAATGGAAGGTGCGGTATATAAAAACTCGCTAATTAAATTAAATTAAATTAAATTAAATTAATTAGTCAAAGATAATCTCTTGAGGGAATGAAGTTGTAACACTGGAGAACTGCCACAGCGTAAGCTTAGATTAATTTCCCTAAGGTACGATTCTTGCTTCCCAGGGATATTTTCAAAAGAGATTTCATCTGAGAAGATTCCTCCAATATCTAGCAAAACTGAAATAACTGGAAAAAGAACCAATAACCGATACAGGGCCAAGGACTCCAAGTGGATGTTATAGATGTGTCAGCTATGTTGGAGACTTCGGACTCTGATTTGGTTACTCCTACTACATTGGTGACTTTAGCATATGCTTTTTAAAGATTGCAATGGGTATATTTCTAACTGTAAAGTTAGGATGTTTCCAGATGTTACAAGGGAGACACAGTTACAGAGAGCGTCTCTACTGCTTAGGCTAGGCGTTCTTCAGCTGGGGGTATTATTTTTTAATTTACCTGTAAATGTATTATTAAATAAGTCTTTGAAATATGTGTTTTGTGGAACCCTCTCATTTGACAGCTTTTGTAGCAGTTGATAAAGCTGGAACCAGGCAAGAGTTTAATGTAGGAAAGTGATGTAACTCGTGACTAAAAAAGTTCTTGTGTGGAGCAGGAACTCATTATGGAGCTTGTTTACTAAAATGCGCTACTTCGTAGTGTGGGGTTTAGTGTACGGTTTTGATGCAAGTTATGCACCTAGGGAAGAACAACCCAAACTATGATTACATGATGCAAGGTTCCACATTAGGAACCACTACCCAGGAAAAAGATGTAGGCGTCATCGTGGATAACATGTTAAAACCCTCTGCCCAGTGTGCAGCGGCAGCCAAGAGAGCAAATAGAATGCTAGGTATCATCAGGAAAGGAATGGAAAATAAAACAAAGGATATTATAACACCTCTGTATCGTTCCATGGTGCGACTGCACCTTAAATATTGTGTGCAATTCTGGTCACCGTATCTTACAAAGGATATAGCATTATTAGAAAAGGTTCAGAGAAGAGCCACCAAAATGGTAAAGGGGATGGAAGGATACCCCTATGAAGAAAGGCTAAAAAGGTTAGGGCTCTTTAACCTGGAAAAGAGACGGCTGAGGGGAGATATGATAGAAGTCTATAAATTAATGAACGGAGTGGAACGGGTAAACATAGATCAATTGTTTATGTTATCAGAATATAGGAAGACTAGGGGACATGCAATGAAGCTATTTAAGACTAATAAGAGAGAATTTTTTTTTCACTCAACGTGTAATCAAACTCTGGAATTTGTTACCGGAGGATGTAGTAAAGGCTGTTAGTGTAGCTGGGTTTAAAAAAGGTTTGGACAAGTTCCTGGAGGAAAGGTCCTTAAACCATTATTAAGAAGGGACCCAGAATATCAATGCTTGACCCAATACAAGCATTGTGGAACCTGTGTCTTTTGGGGAAACTGTTAGGAACGTATGACCTAGATTGGCCACTGTTGGAAACAGGATCCTGGGCTTGATGGACCTTGGTCTGACCCAGTATGGCATATCTTATGTTCTTATGCGTTACTTGGTAGTGTGGGGTTTAGTGTGCGGTTTTGATGCTATGCTCAAAAGTAGCATCGGCATGTGTGCTAAAAATCCCACGCTACCTTGGTAGCACACATCTGGATGGTGACTGGGGAGTTCCATCTATAGTGGGAGTTTGAATCCTGTGATACCTGTGCTTAGCACAGGTAGCGTGGATGCAGGAACACCACCTCAGTGGATGGTGTTAGTTGCCCCATGGTGGGTTTACTGCAGTGATCTGTGGTAACTGCAGGGGGATGGCTATACCGCTCCCCTGCGCAAACAACATGGCCGGAAACCATGTTACCAGTGCAGGACTTAGTAAATGTTCCCCTACCTGGATTTTTTTCTATTTTGTCTGCAAGTTGTTTCTTTATGCGTTTGAATAGTATCTCTCCCAAATATGGTGAACTTGTGTGTCTATGGATATGCTCTTAGTGTTGCTTTCTATTGTGTGCTTTCCCATGAAACTTTTCTGCACAAGCTATTTTGCTTGAATGTATATTGTTGTAATGCATAAATATAAAATAAAAAAATAAAATCTGGAGAAGTTGGAGGCCTTGGTAGGGGCAGATATAAACTTTGGCTTGACAGTGCTGATATCCAGCCACTACTCGGTTAAGTTATCTGGATAAAGTGGTCACAAATTTATCAGCTTATTTGGATACAGATATTTGGTTAGCATTAGTCAACTATATGCAGCAGCAACAACTTACCTGGATAAGTCCGTGAATTTCTGGTTAAAATTATCCAAATAGGCTTATCAAGATAACTTTAATTGGATAGCCCGCTGCTGAAAATTGACATTTTTTGGTATCTGCTCCATACATACAATTTGAACTTAAAACTACCACGGTATGATTTAGTAATTAAGAAGGTGATTTTAGAAGAGGGACTTATTGCAAGCTGAGGTAATTTTTCCAGCTTTTTTGCATCAAGAGCGCCGCATGTTTTTTACAAACGGATTTATTTGTTATGTTTTTATATTGCTGAGTTAGGTGTCAGGTAACTTTTTTCGTGCATTTGTAGAAAGGATATTTTTAAGAACTTCTTTATTTGTTTGTGGGCTTTTTTGCCTCTGGCTCAAAGTGGAGGTAAGCTAATACTCTTTTGAAGTCACAGCACTTCTAAGATGTTTAAGATAATAATTTAAAGGGAACCACACTTGTCCACATATCTCTTAGACACATAAAAGACATTTTATAGCCTGAAGAGATAAGATAGACTATCCCACACTTCAATCACAGTTGAAGAAGCAAACAGGACTAGACATAGGGAATGGAAGTGTGACGGGACTAGATCTCACAGAAGAGGTAAGCTAATTTGATTTGCGGCACAACCGAGGAAAAGATAAGGACAGGTAGATATGTTCTGTTTTTTTTTTTGAACAGCAAGCTCTAAACAGCAGGAAAATGGCTGATAAACATCGTGTTGTCAAAACTGTCACTGCTGTCATTACTTGTGACTCTGTCCAGACAGATATTCTAGAGCCAGGAAACTGCAGAATTGAAGAGGGAGTGTTGAGCTGAGAAACATCTGTGACGATGAGAGCTAAACTGATATCATTTTTATTGAGTCAGCAGAGGGAAAGACTACTTTGAACCAAGAGATGACAGCAGGATGCAGATCGCAAAAGCCAGTAACCATTGTGTAAGTTCTAAACAGAGGCCTTCAAGCAAACGTTTGCTGAGGGACCCGCATGATGGAGCCCCCTGTCTTTCCAGCCCCCGTCTTCCCTCTGTCTCCCTGCAGCACAGCAAATAACTTATTTTAAATGAAGTTTCCTCCTCTGCCTCCCATCCCTGCTCTTAAGAAATACGTTTCTTGCCCTGAAGTTATTACTTTCTATTGCTGGGACGAAGTCTCGCGATAACAACCATTTGATTTCACGGCTGTTATCACAAAACTTCAGCTCAGCAGTGGGAAGTAATAGCAGCCAGGCAAGAAAAGTATTAATTACAAGAAGGGATGGGAAGCAGCATGGCAAATTTTACTTAAAGTAAGGTATTTGCTGTTCTCTACCTGGTTACTACAATATTAGTCCTGGGGACATGTGGGTCTCCTTCTTGCCTGAGGTCCCCCCATAGTGCGGGGACTGCTTAGTTGGAATTTATGCCACTAGCCAGTAAATTTGTCACCCTCCACCCTCACTTGAAGTAAGGAACCAATTTGCAGCTCTGGAACTAGAAGTGGTGAAACCATTCCAGGCTGAAGAAAACCCAAAACATGTAAACTCTGAAGCTGTATGATCAGAAACCACTGTTCCTAGACAGCGATGGGTAGTGGTCATTGGTGAATCTCTCCTGAAGGGTACAGAGGCGTCCATCTGCTGACCAAGACATTGGAGAGATTGCAGAGACTCATTAAGCCTACTGATAATTATATTGGCATGAATGACACTGCTAGGTATCCCACCGAATGTATCAAAAGTGATTTTGACTTTGTGGCTCTGGGAGAGGGAGTGAAGCAGATGTGTGCACTGGTGGTACTCTCCTCAAGCCTTCCACTTGCCAATACTGAGAAGTTTGCATTCTGGAGATTAATGCATGGTTGTGTAGATGGTGCTGATGAGAGCTTTTTGGCTTCCTGGACCATAGGATGGCTGCTGAGTGGAAAAGATGTCCACCTATCAAAGAAAGAGCAAGCGTCTTCCAGAGTAGACTGGCTAACCTACTGAAGAGGGCTTTAAAGTAGGACCGATGGATATGGGTGGACAAAGCCCTCGGGTAAACAGATATGGAAAGCTATTTATACTAATGCCCATAGGAAATAAAATTCCAAATCTAGAGGCTGTAATGGAAGAGGCTGACTTAGGTTTAGTGGCAGTTATGGAGAGCCATGGCTGGGTCATAGTTATTTATGTATTTATTTATTTAATTTAACTGGTTTTATATACCGTTTTTCTGCAAGGCAAAACGTTTTACATTGAACAAGAAGGAACATTTACATGGAATGGTTAGAACTATATACAGGTAACTTTGGTATAAATATTACAGTGTTACAATGAACAAAAGAACAGAAATGGCTATTTACAGATGGCCTGGAGGCTATGCGGTGAGGCATTGTGTTCACCTACTAGTTGGAAGAGCTGGGTGAAATAGAGTGGGGTGGGGGGGTGTACTGGTGATGGGTGGTGCAGGGGGATTGGGGGGTGAGTGGTGGGGTTAGTGAGGAGGGGCAGGGTATAATCTTGAGGGGGATTTGTGGCAGTGGATGTGTTAAAGTATTCTTTGAAAAGAAAGGTCTTGAGATGTTTTTTGAAGAGGGTGTGGTTTTGGAGGGCCCGTATGGTAGGGGGTAGTTTGTTCCAGTTGGTGGGGGTGTAGAATTGCAGGGCGTAGAAATGCAGAGCTATAATCTGTTCAGGAAAGACAGGGTAGGAAGAAAGGAAGGAGGAGTTGCATTGTTTGTGTAAAAAGAAAATGTTATGCAATTTCAGGGCTTTTAAGTAAGGAGGAGGTAATGCGGTTTAATCTGGAAAGAAGGAATGGAACATCTACATAGTATGCCAGTATAAATAGAAGTTTTTATTTATGATATGATTGTATTTTATTTGTATCTTGTATTTCATATGTTTGGTTTGTTAACCGCTCAGAAGCTATTATGATTTTCGGTATCTAAATATTTCAAATATATAAACAAACAAACAAACAGGCCTCTTTTACAGGAAGAAGAAATAGAGATGTAGTTGAAGACATTCAGCTTATTATGAAAGGTGAAGTGTTATTGCTAGGTAACTTAAATTTGGCAGATGCAGATTGTGACATCCTGGCTGCAATGTCATCTAGAAGTAGGGAGACCCTAGATTCTCTACAGAGAACTGTTCTGGCAGCTGGTGATGGAAACCATGTGGGTTATTGTAGATGGTGATGTTCAGGCATCCAATGATCACCAGATCGTGTGGTTCATTAGTAGGGAGGAGTGGCTCAGTGGTTGGGACAGGTTACCTCAGGCTGGAAGGCCAGGGGTTCAATTCCCACATGGGGACAAGCAACCTCAGGCCAGAGGGACTGGGGTCTCTAGTCCCATGGCCACTCCTTGTGGCCTTGGGCAAGCCACTTAACCCTCCATTGCCTCAGCAGGTACACTTAGATTGTGAGCCCTTCAGGGACAAGGGAATAAAAAGTACCTGTTAGTATACATGTAAACCGCACTGATTCTAAAGAGCGCGGTATAAAAAAAAAAAATAAATAAAATGAGTGGAGATGGTTCGTTCAAAAATGAGGGGCCTAGACCTCAGGAAAACTAATTTTGTAAAGAGAGGGGAATACACAAAGGACTAGATGGGACCATGTACAGGAAGTAGGAAAAACTGAAAGGAGATGTTTAGTTAGGAAATTAAATAAAAGTAAGAGGAAAAGAAGCCATTGTGGTTTTTGAAACAAATAGCATAAAAAGTAACAGAAATTAGGTTAGCATTCATAAATTACAAGAAATTGCTGAAGACAGGCAACGATATCTGAAGGTAAGAAAAGCTGGTAAAGTAAGTCAGGTGTCACACAATTGCTTCCCAGAATGCTGTCTCCACATAGGAAATGAGCTGAGGCCTCTTACTGCCTTTTATATTGTCACTAGTCAAAATGCACCTTAGATTGATTGGTAACTGAAGAATGCAACTCTACTGATGCACCTATTTTCAGATAGGTGTCTCGTGTGAGTCTGAGTGCCTAGTCATTTGCTGATCTTTGGTGTTTGACCTCTGCTAGCTGCTTTTGGATCTTGATGTTCCTCACCTTCTTGTCCACTATTTGTGTATGTTGCCATACTCTAGACCCCAGTTTCACTATGGGGGTCATTCCGATTCTTGTTTAGCGGGTCTGGACATCTGATCTGGATGTCCAGATCCGCCAAAAACCAGGATTGCACTAGCGGGAACAGAGCTCCCCCACACGTATAGCTGACTTATGCAGGGAGCTCTGTTCGTTGGGGGGAGGGGGTGGACTGGGGGAGGAGCGAGGGTGGTCAATGGGCACGTAGCTGACCCCAGACGTGCAAGGCCAATTTCAGGGTTGGCCATCTAAATGGGGGACTTATTCCCCTTCAGAGGTGGAATAAGTCTCCCTGGATGTTGGGGGTTGCCAGTGTTGGTGCGCGTCAAGAAAGCGAGGGAGTGCAGGGGGTTCACCACAGCCCAATCTTGGCCCTGGAAAGCCCGATCAAGTTTCGGGCTGTGGGGAAAGCACTTTGCGGAGGTTAGCCTGGGATCGCGGCTCCTGCATGGCAACATGACGCTATGGCACTGCAGCTCCATGCAAGAGCCTTGCTGGGCTAGCCTGGTAGTTGGCTGGACATCTAGGTTGCCTGAATCGGGGCGTCTGAATGTCCAGCCACTATGCTGCTGTTCTGCTCCCGTAGGAACATCATGATGCTGGACATCCGGATGGCCCGGGGACACACATTTTGGAATTGGCCTCTTATTGTTTTGTCTTGATTAGATTGTAAGCTCTTAGCAGGGACTGTCTTACATCTATATGTACAGCTCTGCATACGCCTTGTAATGCTATACAAATGATTAGTAGTATCTCCAGGAACAAGCAGGAATGTAGTCTTCACATATGGGTATCATCGTTACTGATGGAGCTTGTGTGGGAACGATCCCCAGCGTCCAATAGAAAAGCTTTTGGGAGCATCCCACTGCGCCTGCGTCGCTGCCTTCCCAACTCTCCCTCTTCAGTTTTTCATTTTCCGTGGAGCCGACAGGCAGCAAACCCTGTCACCGCAGAAAATTTTCTTTTTGTGGTCGAGTCTGCCTTCACCTCCTACGCCTATACCGGTACCACCGGTCTTTTCTTGATTTTCTTACTTCTTTTCTAAAGGAAAAAAAAAATCTTCTTTTTTGGAGGGTCTGTCCCCTCTAAGTGCCAGGTGCCATTTTAGGCACTAGGCCCTCTTTTCTTCTAAAATGGAGAAACCATCTAGTGGTTTCAAAAAATGTTCAAAGTGTAGCGGTACCATTTCTGCTACCGACACCCATGACTGGTGTCTTAAATGTTTAGGTCCTGACCATTTACCATCGGAGTGTCTCCTCTGTAGAAAGATGACCAAGAGAGGCCTGCAGAACAGAGCTGTAAAACTCGGCAGCCTCTTTGCTGCAGATGCGATGTCCGTTGCATCAACTTCTTCCAGGGTTTCATCTTCCTCCCATGGATCTCAGGTAACTAAACCCAGGTCTTCCAAGACCGGCCGGTCCTCAAAGGGTAGATCTCCTTCAAAGCATCGAGATGCTACTAGCGTTGCCGTCGAGGAAAACATACCGGCAAAACAGCCCCGGCAGGAGGCCCTGGTCTCCAAAGCATAAACGGGGCTCCAGGATGTTCCCGAAGCTTCTACATCAGAACTCCTGGTGCCATGTTCTGGTGTCATGACTGTTCCACCGGTACCGACATCCAGGCATTGGCAGGAGCTATGGATCAGTGCATCATGGCCATTGAACACAGTCTAGCGGCTCTCTTAGCAGCCTTGGTATCGCTAAGACCGCTTCAGATTTATTTATTTATTTATTTATTTACATTCTCTTATATACCATGCTATTTTCCATCAGTGCGGTTTACATGGAACCAATTACTTACACATTTCAGATGGTTCCGCAGTCATCGGTACTAGTACCAACCACACCTGCTTTAACCAATGTACTTCCCTCCCCATGCTGGCTCTTGAATCAATATCCAGTATCGAGGGACCGGTATTGAGACAGTCTGATGTCGACTTCGATCGATACCGGCGTCAAGCAATACAAGAGCACCCGGCACGGAGATACTTCAAGTCCTCCGATTCCGATGATTCTGAGGACTCCGTCGGTACCAGAGTGATTCTACCAGAGGATCCCTCTCCTTCTCCTCAATGGAGGATGTCTCCTCCAGAGGACATGTCATTTCAGGATTTCATACATGATGTAGCCCGAGGACTTTCAATCATGGTGACTCCTGAGAAGGAACCGAGAACCGAGAATTAGAAATTCTTCAATACCCGGCAGCTCCTAATGAAGCTGTTACCCTTCCCATTCACTGGATCTTGCATGACCTCATGCTAAGGATTTGGGAAGCTCCTTTAACGGTGTCTCCACACTCTCGGAGACTCGATACCATGTACCGAGTTCCACAATGCCCTGGTTTTCAAAAGACTCAACTACCACACCATTCGATGGTAGTGGAATCGGCAATACGTAGGATCAAGAGTGCTAAAACGCATTCTTCCAATCCTCCAGGACGAGAAGCGAGGACACTCAATGCCTTTGGGCGTCGATGCTTTCAATCCTCAATGCTATCAGCCAGGTTCAACTCTTACATTCTCTATATGGGAATGTTTCTTAAAGAGGTTACAAGGGATTTAGAGCTCATGGATCCACTTCTCCCCGATGATAAAAGAACAGACTTCCTCACTCTGGTCAAACATGCCCAGAATGTGTCTAAGTTCATGAATCGTGCAACCTTTGATTTCTTTGAGTGCATTAGCAGAACCTCTGCTATTTCCATCGGTGCACGTCGCATTGCCTGGCTTCAGGCAGCAGATTTAGAACAGTGGGTGCAAGATAAGTTAGGGAATATTCCTTGCACAGGAGAAAATCTATTTGGCAAGGATTGGCAAGACAAAGCTAATCAGCTTGAGTCTGAAAATACCATCTTGAACAGATTGTCAAGGGCTACAGCCAACCCAGCATAAAAGAAGACAATTAAGAAACCCTTTTTCAACAAGAAAAAGAAATTCTACCCATCTTACACCCAGGCTGTCCACTGTCCAGTGCATGCTCCCCAGAAGGGGCAACAGCAACCCAGATAGCAAGGAAATGCCCAAGTCCCCAGAGCTCAACCAGCTCAGCAGACTCAGCCTCCTCAGGGGCTTTGACTCCTTCCTAGAGAACTTGGTCAACCTGCCCCTGAAAGGTCCCGAACCTCTCACCATCCCTGGCAGACTTTGTCATTTTGCCAGAAAAGGGCAACAAATAACATCAGAAAAGTGGACCCCTTCCATTGTACAAGAGGGGTACAAACTCCATTTTCACAGTATGCCCCCTCCCACCATAACAAGACAGTTCAATTCTCAGGGCCCCTCCAGCACTCTTTTGTGTCAAGAGGTCACCTCACTACTTGCTCAAGGAGCAATAGAAGAGGTACCCATATCCCAACAGGGCATAGGTTTCTACTCCCCCTACTTCCTCATTCCAAAGAAGACAGGGGGATACAGACCCATACTGGACCTCAGAGAGTTGAACAAGTATCTGTTCCGAGAAAAATTCAAAATGATCTCCCTCGGAACACTTCTTCCTTACATTCAGAGCCAGGATTGGCTATGTTCTCTAGATCTAAAGGATGCATATACGCATATCCTCATCCATGCAGATCGCAGGAGGTTTCTTTGATTCCTTTTTCAAGGAAGGCATTACCAGTACAGGGTTCTTCCCTTCGGACTGGCTTCGGCCCCAAGAGTCTTCACAAAATGCATGGCGGTAGTAGCAGCATTCCTAAGAACTCTGGGGATATTCGTCTTCCCCTACTTAGACGACTGGCTCATCCGAGCATCAACAGCTCCAGAAGCCAGCTTCGCGCTCTCCCGCACAATGCAGATCCTGCAGTACCTGGGATTGGTCATAAACCTCCCAAAATCTCATCTCACCCCTTCTCAATCTCTAGAGTTCATAGGGGCTCATCTAGACACAAGGCAGTCAAAGGCTTTCCTGCCACAGCCATGTTGTCTTCAGATATTCAGCTGGCATCTCATGCAGCTATGAAAACTCTGCTAACTGCTCGAGAAATGCTTCAGCTGCTGGGCATATGGCATCCACTGTCCATGTGGTTCCCTATGCTCGACTTCACATGTGAGCAGCCCAGTGGACCCTAACCTCTCAGTGGACACAGGCTTCGGGTCGCCTGACTGAGAAAATCAGAAACTCAACATGTCTCATTTCGTCCCTACAGTTGTGGCAATTGCTGGAAAATCTTCTCGTAGGCTTTCCTTTCCTGCAGCCACTACACCAAGCCACCTTGACGACAGATGGGTCCAAGTTAGGCTGGGGGGCTCACTTGGACAATCTCTCCACACAGGGTCTCTGGACCCAGCAAGAGGCTTGTCTTCATATAAACATCCTGGAACTCAGAGCCATCTTCTATGCTCTTCAGGTTTTTCAGGTCCACCTCAGCTATAAAACGGTTCTGGTCCAGACCGACAATCAAGTAGCCATGTTCTATGTGAACAAGCAGGATGGGACAGGTTCTCAAGTGTTGTGCAACAAAGCTCTTCGCCTCTGGGCCTTCACCAGGAATCTTCAAATTCACCTTCTAGTGGTGTATCTTCCAGGCACTCAAAATATTTTGGCAGACATACTCAGTCGAGTACTTCTGCCACACGAGCGGTCTCTTCATCCAGAGCAAGTTGCTCGAATTTTTCAGTTCTGGAGAACTCCAAATATAGACCTCTTTGCAAGTTCTCAGAATGCCAAACTTCCCCGATTCTGTTGCAGAATTCCGGCTCAGAACTGTCAGGCAAGGGATGCTTTCCACCTCCACTGGGGTCAGGACTTCCTCTATGGCTTCCCACCCATTCCCCTCATTCCCAAAACTCTGTTCAAGCTTCAGAGAGACAGGGGCCATATGATCCTCATAGCCCCACATTGGCCACGGCAAACGTGGTATCCTCTGCATCTACGTCTCTCTCAAGCCAGACCTCTGGAGTTGGGATGTGCTCCAGATCTGCTTTCCCAGGAGAACGGGACGCTATTGCACCCGAATCCTTAATCTCTACACCTCAGGGTGTGGCTCTTGAGAGCCTAGAATTCCAGGATATCAACCTTTCCCAACAGGTAAAAGATATCCTTTTGGCTTCAAGAAAACCTTCCACAAGGCGAGCCTACGCCTTCAAGTGGAAAAGATTTTCTATCTGGTATTCTAAAAAGGAACTTAATCCCTTTTCAGTGCCAGTGGAGGCGTTATTAGAGTATCTCCTCCATTTATCAACCTCTGGTCTTAAGACCAATTCAGTAAGAGCCCACCTTAGTGCCATTGCTGCTTTCCACAAGCCCTTAGATGAACAACCTGTTTCCTTTCATCCACTTGTAGCAAGGTTTATGAGAGGTCTACTCTTGACTAAACCTCCCATTAAGCCACCGCCCTTTGGCATGGGATTTGAATCTTGTCTTTGGGCAGCTCATGAAATCGCCCTTCGAACCTTTGACTACTACATCTCTAAAGTTTTTCTTTCTTGGAAAGTAATCTTTCAAATTGCTCTCACTTCTGCGAGACGGATCAGTGAGCTCCAGGCTTTAGTGACTAATCCTCCTTATGCAAGGTTCCACCATGGTAAAGTAGTTCGTAGAACTCACCCACACTTTATGCCAAAGGTGGTCTCGCTCTTTCATTTAAACCAGTCGGTTTACCTTCTTGTATTTTTCCCTAAGCCTCATGCTTCCAACGCAGAAAGAAATCTGCACACTCTAGATTGTAAAAGAGCCTTGGCCTTTTACCTTCAGAGAACTAAGCAACATAGAAAGTCTTCCCAGCTCTTTGTTGCTTTTGACTCTAGTCATCTTGGACTACCAGTTTCCAAGTGAACTTTGTCCAGATGGATTGCAAATTGCATATCCTTTACCTATGAGAGCAAAAGGCTTTCTCTCGAAGGTCATGTCACAGCTCACAATGTGAGAGCAATGGCAGCCTCTATGGCTAACCTTCACTCTGTATCCATTGACGATATCTGAGAGCAGCCACTTGGGCTTCAGTTCACACCTTTGCAGCCCACTACTGCTTAGACAAGGACACCCATCGGGATGCCTTGTTTGGTCATGCTGTTCTCCAGCATCTCTTTCAGACTTAGAACAACTCCTACCCACCGTCCCGAGTTTTGATGCCAGAGATCCATGGGAGGAAGCCTGACCCATCTCAGCCTGGGTTTCTCAGCTTTCTGGGGTCTTCTCCCTGGCATCTTTCAGCTGGGGAGTTCCCATAAGTGAAGACTACATTCATGCTTGTTCCTGGAGATAGCGTAGTTACACACCCGTAACAGGTGATCTCTGGGAATAGCAGGAATTAAGTCTTCACAACCCACCCACCTCCCCTAGGAGTTGTTTTTCTCTATCTCTCCTTTTCTCCTTTGTCTCAGCTATAAACTCAACTGAAGAGGGAGAGTTGGAAAGGTGGGAAGGCAGTGATGCAGGTGCAGTGGGATGCTCCCAAAAGATTTCCTATTGGATGCTGGGGAGCGTTCCCGCGCAGGCTCCGTTGGTACAGACGATACCCATATGTGAAGACTTAATTCCTGCTGTTCCCGGAGATCAACTGTTACAGGTGAGTAACTACACTGTATCTTCCTGGATCTCACTTCTGCCTGCTGTTTCCTGCCTCCTTTTTTGGTCTAGTGTCCAGCACCTACCATTCCTGCAGGTCAGGTCCTGGCAGTCTCTGAGCACCAAACAGCTCAACCCAAAGGGAAAGGGAGCTTTTATAGTTGAATATGCACTTCATAGGTCGCTGGTGTTCTCCAAAAGTGGACCCATCTGTAGCATCAGGAAAGCAGATGTTAGGGGCAGGAGGAAGTACAAAAGCAGCATTACAAGACTTGAGGGTGAAAGGGGGAAGAATGCGTAGAGGTTCATGAGCATAAAGTGGACTTGCTTAACAGTTATTTCTGTTCTGTGCCCACAGACGAAGGTCTGGAAGTTGGACTTCACAATACTAACACAAATAGGAATAGAAGTGAGTTAGATCTCAAATGATTTTCATCTCATTCCCAGTGGTCCCTATACTCAAAGCTCACTCTGCATGTTCAAACACATCTTTGCTAGATCCACAAAAATAGGACTGACAGCCATAGCAGCAAAAGACTCTCCATTGCACCTTCTGCCCCTATAGTTCTCCTTCCAGGATAAGGAAGGTTATTTTGGTCAAATGGGTGGATGACATTGCGTCTGATTGTGAGCTGTGGATTAGCCGCATGCAGGATATGGCTGATAGGAGTTTGGTGACCTTGCAGCGGTATGCTGTGTTGAACAGCTTATGAGTGGTGGGGGAAAGCACATGGGAAGTGGCACGGGGGAGGATTAAAGGCTGGAAAACGAACCAGCAAGCACCCAAAGGCTTTCTACTGTCGATGACCAGGTGCTAGACATGTGGGCTACGTATCCTGTATTCTTTGGGTTATGGTTTGCCTGATGTCCTTTGATAGTTTAAATAAAGAGATTTACTAAAAAAAAAAAAAAAAGACTCTGGGCACCTGGGGGTGGCTTCAATCAGCAAATATGCAAAGTCAGTTACTCTCCAACATATCTACTTTCTGACGTTTCCTGAATTATTGGATTGTCGGTCTTTTAGTTCAAAGTAGACAAACGTTCTCCCAACTACAGCATAACTAATCTGGTTTCAAAGCAGGAAGTCATGTGGCAGCATGATGACAAGATAGTAGGTGCACCACATGTAGGAGTTCCCAAGGACATAGTAGGGGCAGAGCAGGGGTGGAGTTGTGATGTTCGTGCATATTTTATAAAGTAGGTGAGTACACGCACACATTTATTTCTTGCTTAGAGCAGGTGTAAATGTGTGTCTTGGCATTTGCATGCTACTTGGGCTGGTCCTGGAGTCTATTTTATAAAGGTACATAGGTATCTTTGTTGCTTTTATAATATAGGCACTATTTTGGATTTCTTACATAGGCGTCCTGCTCTAAAATTAAGCCTAAAATAAGACTGTAGGCAATTTTGGTTTCATGCAAAATTGAAATGCTATCATATTTAAAAAAAAAAAAAAAAAAGACCCTGCTGGTCATACCCCCTTGTGACAACATGCATTTTGCATTGGGGGGCGGGATCGGCAGGGCCTTCGAAGCGCACTGGAGTTGTCACAAATCTGTGTTTTTGTTTTGATGATTGCCACCACTCCCGCAGATGCTGAGGGCGGTGGCAATGGCAGTAGGCTGGGGGAGAAGTAGCAGAAAGGGGGAGAGGCGATGCTGCACATTGGTGGGCGTGGAGGATAGAATGCTGAGCATGGGAGGAAGATAAGGGAGACAGTACTGATGTGGATATGGGGGACTGGAGGGCAGATGCGGGGCATGGGGTGGAGAAAGGGCATAGCAAAATAAATGAGAAAATACTCAAAGACAATCCTAACTCGGGTTGCCTCATGAGGAATACTAGCACAGGAAGGAATGAGAGCTCTTAAGAGTTTTAAAGCCATTGTGCTAGGTAAGTGTAAATCTATGTCCTTAACAAGAAGTTGGAGTGGTAGCTTTAAATGTCTACTGGTCTAGGTGTCAATTTGGGTTCTCTAATTATACTATCTTAATAAGGTTCTCTGCAACTGAAAACCATCTACTAGAAACAAAAGAAAAAGGCTAAGGGTAAGTTAATAGGTGTGTGGGAAGACGGTGTTAGTACATATTTAAATCCAGTTAGGTAAAATTTTTGACAATATTTCCATTTCTCCTATTGTCCACAGACCACATCAGAATATGTGTTTCAGATCCAGAAAGGGCTTGTATAATTTAGAATGGAATGTAAGCAGGACAGTTAATGTATGCAAAGCAGTTTACTACTTTTATAATTACTGCTCAAATTAATTCTGAATTTCTAGTGCTTTCAGCCACCTGAAACAATCTGTACATACTTTTCAGATAGCTTCTTGTAGCTATTTCTGGTTCTAGAAATTCCACCCACGGATGTAGACCCACAGAGATGCACTGATTCCTTTTTAAGACAGCTGCTAGTTTCCTTCCCTGCTGCTGCTGCTGAAATTTCCAATATTTTTCTTCAGTCTTTATGCCTTCTCTCTCTCCCCATTTTTTACTCCTTTTATGTACCACTTTTGTACTTGGTAAACTTACCAGAACTACTTTTAAAATATTGCTTATGTACTAAAAGCATCTGCTGAATCTTCTGCTCTATGAGTTCCCTTTCCCAGAAGCGGCTCAAAACAATTTGCTGTCTGAGGTGGGGGATGAGATGCCACCCCTCCATAAGACACCCAGAAGAGGACCCCCTCAGAGCTCTAGATAGTGAGTGGGGGTCCCCTCACTCAGAACACTGGCCTGAGAGCTGCCCAAAGAAGAGAAAGAAATGAAAACTTTGCCATCACTAATTATACTCAACAAAAATTATAGCAGTTAAAGTATGTAACCTAGGAGTCTAACAAAAAAATGGACTCCTTTCATACTTTTTCAATAGTAACAGCTTAAGGCAAATTGTGTTAGAGTACACTAGATTCTCCATGGACTAGCAGGATTGCGTCAGCCACACCTGGTGACGTCTTTTGGGCGGCGCCATACGGAAGTGCTCTCTAGAGCTCAGACCCCTCTGAGCATGCCCAGGTAGCCCACCTCACCGGCCAGCCCCTAGTCCGGCCAGTCGTCTTCCTTCCGCCTTGCCAGCAAGACGGACCTTGCTCTCCTACAACCAATTTCTACACTACAGCAGACCAGCATGCCAAAACCGGGGTTAAAAAAGTGCCCACGCTGCGGCGAAAATACTTACTCCACACATGGCTGTGTTCGCTGCTTGGGCAAATCCCCAAATACCAGCAAAACAAAAGGGCATGCTCCCAAGGCTTATCCCTCATCCGGGGGCCCGAAATCAAGCTCCCGAGGTACCACCAGTTTTTTTGCCGGCTTCAGGATGCGCCTGACAGGGCCTCCATCCCCAGCCGTGCCACCGTGACAGCCTCCGCTACTCCTTCCAGTGCTCCGGCACGGGATGCGTCCGACAGGGCCTCCATCCCCAGCTGCGCTACTGTGGTGACCTCTCTGCTCCGCCTCCAACAGATCTGAGCCTCGCAGACGCCCGGGACAACATGGAGGTAAGGCCTGCCCCTCTGAACCCTTGTGTGACTGGGGCTGCTGATCCGATGCTTAGTGGGCCCACTACTACTCCCCATGTGGCCATGTGGCTGCCAGCAATGGCGCCCGGGGGAAGTCCTCCAGCACCTCCCACCACCAAAGGAATGAGTCCTCCAGCTCCTCCCACCGCCAACAGAGCAGCCTGGGATCAGCGTGGGGATGCAAGTCCCGTCCTCGTCCCTGCATGCAGCTCAGTGCGGCTACTTCCTGCATCGGAGCACAGCGGTTTAAGCTCTGCACTTGCCCCGGTGCTTGTTCCTGACGCCGCACAGCTCTCCTCTGGCCCAGACAGCGATTCATATCAGAGCCATGGGCGAAGACACCGGCAGCCTTGCGGAAGTGGCGATTGGCATGCTCACGGACACAGCAGCCATCGCAAAAGGCGAGCAAGCAGCATGAACTCCTCGGCAGGCAGCTCCTTCAGTTCCAGGCCAGCGCACAAGAGGCACCACCCAGAGAGCCGCCACACTTTAAAAAACACCACAGGATCAACAGGAGACATTCTTCCAGCACCAGCAGGAGCCGCCAGGTGAGATCGTGCAGCCATGCCACAGACTCTGCCAACAACTCTGCCATCCTGAAGCTGCTCACACAGAGAGTTCAACAGACTGCCCACACCTCTACAATGCCTGTAACCCCAGTGCCCCCCACGGTCTCTACAGCCAGGTTGCGCTCGAGGTCCCCCCCTAGAGGCTCGCCGGATCATGCTCAAACACCCGCACCTGCACAGGACTCTCCGGTCAACCCATCCCTGGACAGCACAGCCGAAAAGCGGGACATCGAAGCCGTTGTTGGGTCCGCTTCCAACGACCGGACTGCCTCAGAAAGCAGACAGTCCCCGGAGCCTGAAGGGCCCCCTCCGCCCCCAGAGGACCTGACCTACCCCAAATTCATACAGAGGGTGGCATCCGCACTAGCCCTGACTTCTCCCGAAGCAAATGAGGAGCCGGATCCGGAGGTCCTAAAATACTTCTCCTCTCCCAAGCTCTCCTTTGCTCTACCTATGCACCGCAAACTACGGGATGACCACCTGAGAGTGTGGCAAACCCCTGCCTCAGGCCGCTCCTTCTCCAGAAGACTGGACTCCAAATACCAAATCCAGCCCACACCCGGGTTCATGAAACCACAGCTGCCACATCAATCCATCAATTAAATCCTCACGAACCCATGCCAACAGCACGCCTGGGCAAGATTAGAAACTCCTCGACGATATAGGCAAGAAGGTCTTCCAAGGAACAATGCTTAAAGACAGAATCGCCACACATCAGTTCCAGCACGTCCTGTTCCAGGACACCTGCGTGGCGAACATCAAGAATGTGATCACGTCCCTCCCGAGGGAGACACAAGCATCGATTGCGAGTTCACTCGCGGACATCTCAGAATGCAACAAACCACCTGGCTAGCACAGCTTTCGACTCCTTCGACACGTCAGTGCAGACCGCAGGTACGGCAATCTCTGCCAGGTGATGGGCATGGCTCAGAGCTTCAGGCCTGCGCGTTAACACCCATGACAGGATTGCTGATGCCCCCTTCTCGGGTGAGTTGCTCTTTGGAGAAAAAGTCACTGACACTATGAACGTCATGAAGGAGCATTGCATTACCCTACAAACCCTGGCGGAGGACGGCTTCGAGCGTCTCAGCACCCCTCAAAAAGGCAGCTACCAGCGGAAACCCTATTACGGCTCCAACAGCTACAGTTCCAACACAAGATACCCTTCCAACCGGAAGTGGCAAGGTTCGAGGTACAAAACCAATTCTTACCATGGACTCTCCAACCAGTGCCAGCCCCAGAGAGACCGCAAACAAAAGAAGGGCACCAACGCGCCAGCAGGCAAAGGAGCCTCCTCATTTTGACATATCCTCACAGGCGCCCACCCGGATAGGAGGCCGCTAGTCGCACTTCCTGAAGGAGTGGGAGAAAGTCTCCTCCGACTCCTGGGTCCTGTGCATCATTCATGAGGGATACCACTTATGATTTTACACACCGCCTTGCCAGCACACCAAACCATCCAGCAGAACCCCTCTGCACCTACAACTTCCCATGGCAACAGAACTAATACACCTCCTCGTGTCCCACGCCATAGAGGAGGTACCACCAACCGAGATCAACTCTGGGTTTTACTCCAGATACTTCCTCATCCCAAAAAGGACAGGCAGGATGCGTCCCATCCTAGATCTACGCAGACTGATCAAATTCATCATCAAGGAGAAGTTCAGGATGTACTCTCTCAATGCCATCCTCCCCCTGATCCAAACCAGCGATTGCCTGACATCCCTGGACCTGCAAGAAGCCTACACCCACATCCTCATCCACAAATCGCACAGGAAATACCTTTGCTTCCACGTGCTAGGGCAACACTACCAATAGAGAGTTCTCCCCTTTGGCCTGTCTCCGGCGCCTCGAGTCTTCACAAAGTGTATAGCCGTTGTTGCAGCGCACCTCCTCAAGCTGACTATATCTGTCTTTCCCTACCTGGATGACTGGCTCTTCACGGCGCCCTCAGCCCAGGAACTACAAGAATCCCTGCAGAGGGCGACGGCCATAATTACCTCCCTGGGCTTCGTTATGAACTACGACAAGTCACAACTGCAGCCCTCCCAGCAGTTCGAGTTCATAGGAGCGGTAATCGACACCCGGACATCAAGAGCCTACCTCCAAGAACGTTGACTACTCGCTATTGTCTCCCTTGCAGCCAAAGCTGCCGAAGCAGAGAGATCCTCAGCACAATCCCTCCTACGCCTCCTGGGCCATATGGCAGCAACAACCTCAGTCCTGCCTGTCGCGAAGTTGAAGATGCGACCTCTCCAGTGGCACCTGCGCTCCCACTGGAATCAGCATTCCCAACCACTTTCTACCCGCGTCCTGATGCCCCTGCGCATCAGAACTCATCTACGCTGGTGGTCAACCACATCAAACCTTTCGGGGGGCAAGGACATTCACCAATAGGCACACCAGGTAATTCTCACCACGGACACGTCCAACACCATTTGGGGCGCACACCTCCAATATCTCAACACCCAAGGGGCATGGTCCCAGAAGGAGTGACAACTACACATAAGTCTCCTCGAGCTGAGAGCCATCAGATACGCTCTCCTAGCTTTCCTTCCGCATCTACGGGACAAATCTGTCCTCATTCAGACGGACAACCAAGTGGCCATGTTCTGTGTCAACAAACAAGGAGGGACCGGCTCTCGCCCCCTCTGCAACGAGTCGACAGCAAAATGGTCTTTGGCCTTGGAGAACAACTGCAAACTGCGGGCCTCCTACCTGCCGGGAGATATGAATACCCTTGCAGACAAACTCAGCAGGCAGTTGCAGCCCCACGAATGGACCCTCCCCCAGGAGGTGACCAATATCCTCTTCCATCGGTGGGGAACCCCATCCATAGACCTCTTTGCCACAGAACAGAATGCCAAATGCCCCCAGTTCTGCTCGAGACAACCATCATCTAAAAGACTAGCAACAGATGCATTTGACGTGTGCTGGGGGGAGTGGTCTCTGGTGTATGCCTTCCCGCCGACCCCCCCTCATCCCAGCAACCCTACAGCGGATCGTCCAGAACAGAGCGCACACCATTCTGGTGGTCCCTCACTGGCCACCTCAGATGTGGTTCATGCTCCTGCTATGCCTTGCCCACAGGGATCTGATACGCCTTCCCCTCAGACCAGACCTACTAACACAGAACGGGGGCAACACGAGGCACCCCAACCTCAAAGCCCTCGCTCTCACTGCCTGGAGGTTGAGCGGTTGAGCCTCTCCGCCCTCCATCTACCAGTGGAAGTACAAGACGTGGTCCTGGCAGCCTGAAGGCCATCCACCAGAAAATCCTATGGCCTCAAATGGAAAAGATTCAGCATCTGGTGTGCAACGCACGGCCTCAACCCTGCCACTTGTCCTGTCGCCCAAGTCCTCCAGTATCTCAACACATTGTCCAACCTCGGCCTCGAGACCCAGTCCATCCGGGTGCACCTCTCGGCAATAGCAGCTTTCCATGCCCCGGTAGACGGAGCCAACTCCATCGCGTCACTGCCCCTGACCACGCGTTTCATGAAGGGACTAACTAACCTCAAGCCTCCAGTCAGACCTCCGGCCCCTCCCCCCCCCGGACCTCAACTCTGTTCTGCAGCGACTAACGCAAGAACCCTTCGAACCACTCCAGTCTGCAGATATGAAGTTCACATCCTGGAAAACCCTATTTCTAATCGCCATAACCTCCGCAAGGAGAATCAGCGAGCTACGAGCTCTGGTGGCACATCCACCATACACACAACTACTCCAGGACCGTGCGTCCCTGTGGAGTGCGGACCAACCCTAGGTTTGTTCCCAAGGTTCCGTTGGCATTCCACGTCGGTCAGTCCATCGAACTCCCCTCTTTCTTCCCGGAGCTTCACTCATCTACCGAGGAGCAATGCCTACATACCCTGGACTGCCTCCGGGCACTCCGGATCTACCTCCAAAGGACACTCCCGGTCAGAAAAGGTGACCAACTTTTCGTTTCATTTGACCCGAACAGATTGGGCTAACCTGTCACAAAGCGGACCTTTCCAACTGGGTAGCTGAATGTGTCTCCTTCTGTCCTTCTGCCTGGACATGTCGGACGGCCAGGCGCCACCAAAGGTAGGCCCGCACCGGCTCAGAGCATTAGCCACCTCCCTGGCCAATCTGCGTTCTGTTCCACTTGCCGACATCTGCAAAGCAGCCACATGGTCTACACCGCATACCTTCCAGAGGCACTACTGCCTAGACCTCCGATCGAGGGAAGACTGCACAGTGGGTGCAGCAGTCCTGGCCTCTGCAGTCAGAGGAGTTAAGGCCACCCCGCGCCCCCCATGAGGAGGGTGTGGCCATCCGGCTCCATCCAAGGATTACCAATTAAGGGACCTTTGCACATGATGGCTATTACACCTCGTCGTTGTTGCAAAAGATTATTGCTCAATATTGTGGTGATTAACGCCCAAGTTATTGCACTGTTGTTCAAACTATGTCACTAATGCCTTGACTATGTTACACTGTTGTTACTGCACCTTACGGCACTGTTGTTACTGCACCTTACTGCACTGTGTTCTACTACACATTGTTGCACCTGCTGTGGTTATCATTAAACATTATATGCTCAGAAGCGCATAATCTCTTGCCTTTGTCCGCACGCCTCCCTCCTCCACCTCAGGTGCACCCTCTGCTGCTAGGGAGGCAGCAGGTGTGGCTGACGCAATCCTGCTAGTCCATGGAGAAAACAAAGTTACTTACCTGTAACAGGGGTTCTCCGTGGACAGCAGGATAAGTCAGCCACACAATCCTGCCCACCTTCCCTGGAGGTCAGCTGCAGGTACTCGCCCCTAGCCGGGAAGGCCTAGCTAGGAACATACTGGCCGGACTAGGGGCGGGCCAGTGAGGTGGACTACCTGGGCATGCTCAGAAGGACGTCATCAGGTGTGGCTGACTTATCCTGCTGTACACAGAGAACCCCTGTTACAGGTATGTAACTTCACTTATTTTCCTGTCCCCAGAGTGTTTATAATATAAGTTGGTACCTGAAGTAAAGGAGAGTTAAGTGACTTGCCCAGGATCAAAAGAAGTGTCAGTGGAATTTGAACCTCAATGTCTCATTCCACAACTTTCCTCCCAACTGGCTTCCTCCCTCCCTTTGACACCCGACCTGTAACCTAGAGAGTCCTCTTGTCCTTTTAGAAATCAGTATTCAAATAACCGGTTGACAAGTCTGATGGGCCAGACACCTAATCCCTTGGCTTTTGTAAACATAGCCCTCCAATTACTGCTCTCAAGGTTCCTTCTGGAACCCACTTCGACCAATTGAGAATGCACATCCACTCTCAATAGAGAAAAAAGGGTCAAGGGTAAGTGCAGCATAAAATTCACTAGCTATGGTTGGTGAATTGCTGAGTTTCTCCAGGACCAAACAGGAAGTCAGTCCTCACATATGGGTGACGTCGGCGCCGATGGAGCCCCCATGCGGAGCATTTCCCCAGCTTTCAAAGAAAGCCTTTGGGAATGCAGGCACGCATGCGCGGTCCCCTTCCCACCCAAAGGTGCCATCTTGCTCAGTCTTCTTTTTTCCGCAGAGCCCTACGGACGTGTGTCCTTGTCACCCGTGGAAAAAGTGGATTTTCCTGCGTTGAGTCAAGTTTCCCTTCAGTTCAATGTCGTTTCCCTTTCCCGCCTGGACTTGGTACACCGGTGCCGAGCCCGGATCTCTTTTTTCGGTTTTTGTCCTTAGAGACTGCGTTCGCGCCAATTTTTCTTTTCCCTGGCAGCCCGAGTTTTTGATCTTGCAGGGGTCCTTTTTCCCCCGATGGCTGCCAGTGGCTTTAAGAAGTGTGATCGGTGCAAGAAACTAATGTCTCTCACCGACAAACATGACTGCTGCCTCCGGTGCCTAGGGCCTGACCATGATCCTCAGGTCTGTAGTCCCTGTGGCAGAATGTCTTCGAAGGCATTGCAGAGCCGTCAGCACCAGCGTGAGAGGATCTTCTCTGATTCTGCGTCTGGACAGGTCCGGACTTCGTCAGAGGCCTTGACGTCTCGGGAGTCTGACCCCGAGCATCGTCGGGGCTCCTCTGAGAGGGAGTCCCCCTCGAGGGAGCACCGAAGGAAGAAGAAGCCCGCGAGGGCGGCATCGGTGGATGCTTTTGGCTCCTCGAGGGCCAGGTCGCATAGCCCCGATCGCCGTCCCGGATCTTCAGAGTCGGAGAGGCCTGCAAAGCATCCTCGTGTAGAGTCGGAGGCCCCGAGTCACATGAGTACTGTAGTCCTCGTGGACTCTCCAGGGGAGCCGACGTCGGGCCCGACACCGTCAGGGCCTGAGTCGGAGGCTGCTGAGTCTCCTGAGCTTGGACTCAGGTGGACGGCCTTGGAGAGCAGATTGTCTGCCTTCATGGAGCAGCAGCGGGTGCTGATTGCCGGTCTCACCAGCGCATCTGCCCCGACCACCGGGACCTCGACGTCCAAGTTGACCCTGGAGGCCGAGCCGATCCTCGAGACCATGCGAACCTGAGTCGATCCTCGTCTAAGGTAACCTTTGGTCTCCTGTTTGGGACCGAGGTCGTCGACGCCGGTACCCTCTGCATCGGGGCGGATGGCGTCGGTGCCCGCCCACTCGGAGCCGCTCGATTCCTCCTCCTCGGAATCAGCGTGGGAAACTGAGGAAGAGGAGTCCCTGGACACCTTCCGGACCCGGTGCATCCCTTCGGACTCACCGGGATCCGAGCCTCAGACAAGATCCCCCCGGAGGATACCCGGTTCTCGGATTTTGTATGGGATATGGCCAAAGCCTTGGTCTTCCCTGCGGACCCCGAGGAGGAGCCTCGAGCCGAAGAGCTCGAGGCCCTGCAGTATGACTCTCCTCCCAAGGAGGCCTTTACTGTACCGGTTCCTCCGATGCTGGAGCGGTTGCTCTTCTGCATGTGGGAGACGCTGGCCTCGATGCCGGTCTTAAGCAAGCAGGTCAATCCTATCTATCGAGTCCACAAGAGCCCCGGGTTCCAAAAGGCATAGCTACCGCACCACTCCATGGTTGTGGAATCGACCATGCATCGCCTGAAGAGTCAGAAGATGCACTCCTCGGTGCCTCCCGGCAGGGAAGCCCGGAACCTGGATGCCCTTGGTAGAAAGTGCTTCCAGGGCTCTATGCTTGCTTGCCGCATCCAGACCTACCAGCTGTACATGGGCATGTACCTGCGAGACCTGGCAAAGGAGATTGCCGGGTTCTCTGCTGGTCTGTCCGAAGAACCTTTGCAGAGGTTCAAGGCTTTGTCTTCTGGTATTCGAGAGTGCTCGAAGTTTATCTCTCAAGCAGCCTATGATGGATTCGAGGCTTCGGCCCGAATAGCAGGGGCTGGCATCGGTGCACGCCGCCAGGCCTGGCTACAATCCTCAGACCTTGAGCCTTGGGTACAGGACATGTTTGTCGATGTCCCTTGTCGAGGTGAAAACCTCTTTGGCAAGCCCATGGCTGAAAAGGCTGCAGAACGCGAGACCGAGACTCTTACCCGGACAAGGCTGTCCAGGAAAACCTCTGCCCCTTCTCAGAAGAAGAAGGGCTCGGGGAAAAAGACCTTTTACCCAAGGAAGACCACTGCCTACAAAACCTACCCTCACTACCAGGCCTCTGCAGCTCCCCAACAGGGCCAGCAGACCAAAGGTCAGGGTCATGGGCCCCGTAGGCAGAAGACCCCCAAGCCTCCTACTCCAGCTCCTGCTCAGCAGGGAGGGTTTTTTTTGACTATGCCAGCATAGCCTCTCCTCCTGTCCAGGGCACAGGAGGTCGGCTGACCCTGTACGCAGACAGGTGGCCACCCATCATAGGGGATACTTGGGTATTAAACATCATCGAGAGGGGCTATCTGCTCCACTTCACCCAGATACCCCCCTCCTACTTTCCAGGGGAGCCTCCAAGACCCCCTCTGCACAGAAACTTACTCCTCCAGGAGTTGAAAGGTCTGCTACAGGATCAGGCAGTGGAACCGGTGCCTCACCAACTGGAAGGGCAAGGCTTCTACTCAAGGTACTTCCTAGTACCAAAGAGAACAGGAGGCCTCAGACCCATCCTAGACCTGAGAAATCTCAGCAAGTTTCTGGAGAGGGAAAAATTCAAGATGCTTACCCTTGGAATCTTACTGCCCTACCTCCAGCAGGGAGATTGGCTATGCTCCTTAGACCTGAAGGATGCTTATACTCACATCCTCATCCATCCGAGTCACAGGCAATACCTCAGATTTGTGGTGGGAGGGAACCACTTCCAGTACAGAGTGCTTCCCTTTGGCCTCACCTCCGCCCCCAGGGTTTTTACAAAATGCCTGGCGGTGATTGCGGCCTACCTCAGGAACCAAGGAATCTTTGTGTTCCCTTACCTAGACAACTGGCTTATCAGGGGCCAGTCTCCACAAGAGGCCAGGCAGGCCACCTTCCGAACCATATCCCTGCTTCAGCACCTGGGGTTCGTTATAAACTTCCCAAAGTCCACTTTAGTCCACTCACAGGACGTGGAGTTCATAGGGGCAAGGTTGGATACCATCCATGCAAAGGGCTATTTGCCTTTGGACAGAGCTCACAGGCTGATGAACTTGGCCGGCCAGTTTCAGACAAACTCTCTGGTCTCTGTCAGACACTTCCTCCGGCTCTTAGGTCACATGGCTTCCACAGTGCATGTCACCCCGAATGCCCATCTTCCCTGTGGCCTGTACCCACTGTGCCCTGAGGCACCATTGAGCCGGCCTCATGTGAAGTTGTCAGACAGGATAAAAGTGTCCAAACTCTTGGTGGACTCCTTACGCTGGTGGAGGCATCTCCCAAACCTGGTCGGGGAGTTCCCTTTCGGGCCTCCCTGCACACTCAGGTACTGACAACCGATGCTTCCCTGCAAGGCTGGGGGGCACATTGCCAGGGGACCTGCACCCAAGGCCTGTGGTCTCTGTGGGACGCCGCCCAGCAGATCAACCTGTTGGAATTGAGAGCCATTCGGCTAGCCTTGCTGACTTTCTCTCCGGTCCTCTCTCACCAGTCTGTCCTAATTCAGACGAACAACCAGGTGGCTATGTTCTACGTGAACAAGCAGGGAGGCACAGGATCCCGACTCCTGTGCCTGGAAGCACAAGCTCTCTGCTCCTGGGCTATCAATCAGGACATGACCCTCAAGGCGGTCTACCTCCCTGGCCAGGAAAACTACCTGGCGGACAGGCTAAGCAGACTCCTGCAGCCTCACGAGTGGCAGATGGATCCTCGGGTAGTCCAACAGATCTTTCTGAAGTGGGGACTTCCAACCATGGATCTTTTTGCCAGTCCGCTGAACAGGCAACTATCCAAGTTCTGTTCCAGACAACTGCATCCTCTGAGGGCAGCGGCAGATGCATTCCTGATCCCTTGGTCAGAGGGCCTGCTGTATGCATTTCCTCCCACACCTCTGGTGGCTCAGACTTTATTCAAAATCCAGCAGGACCGAGCCACGGTGATCCTGATAGCCCCCAGGTGGCCCAGGCAGCCGTGGTTCCCTCTTTTTCTGCAGTTGGCAGTGGATGCTCCACTTCCTCTGGGGCTACAACCCGACCTTCTGACTCAGGATCAGGGGTCCCTCTTGCATCCCAACCTCAAATCCCTCAATTTGATGGCCTGGCTGCTGAAAGGGTAGTCCTTGCTCCCTTGTTCCTACCAAAGGAGGTTGAAGAGGTGGTGTTGGCCTCCAGAAAGCATTCCACTCGGAAGGCATATGCTCTGAAGTGGCGTAGGTTTTCCATTTGGTGTTCTCAACAGCAGAAGGATCCCTTCTCCTGCTTGGTCCCGGTGGTGCTACAGTACCTACTGCACCTGTCTGACCTGGGACTTCAGTCCAACTCTGTCCAGGTCCATCTCGGTGCCCTCTCTGCTCACCACTCGGCGGTGGATGGACAATCCCTCTTGGGCCACCCTTTGGTGTCCCGCTTCCTCAGAGGCCTGCTTCTGCTCAAGCCTCCTATTCGTCCACCGGCCACTGAGTGGGATCTCAATGTGGTCTTGCAGCAACTGACTCGCCCACCTTTTGAGCCGATGGCTACCTGCCACTTACGTTTCCTTTCCTGGAAAGTGTTGTTTCTAGTGGCACTCACCTCGGCTAGGCGTGTGAGTGAGCTTCAGGCCCTGGTTTCGGATAGACCGTATACCAGGTTTTATAAGAACAGGGTAGTCTTGAGGACTCATCCTAAGTTCCTTCCGAAGGTAGTGTCCTCCTTCCATTTATTTATTTCTTTAGCTGTATTTATATCCCGCTTTTCACCGGGTCAAAGTGGTCAATTGGGAGATGGTACCAGGAGGTGGTACTTCTGATGTTTTTTCCCAGGCCGCACGCCAGTAGGGCTGAAACTGTCTTGCATACCCTGGATTGTAGAAGGGCACTGTCCTTTTACCTAGAACGTACGCAGGGCCATAGAAGGGCTTCTCAGCTCTTCGTTTCCTTTGACCCTAATAAATTGGGGTTGCCTGTCACTAAGCGTACGTTGTCCATCTGGGTGACGGACTGTATCGCCTGGGCGTACAGGGCAACCGGCCTCTCCCTGGAGGGTCGAGTCACGGCCCACCGAGTCAGGGCAAAGGCCGCATCGGTAGCTCACTTCCGCTCTGTTCCGTTGGCAGACATCTGCCGGGCCGCTACTTGGTCTTCAAGCCAGACTTTTGCGGACCACTACTGCCTCAAGAGGGAGTCCCGTAGGGACAGTGCTTTCGGGCAAGCGCTACTCCTTAATCTCTTTGAGGTTTAGTCAACTCCTACCCTCTGGCCCTGGTGTTGGGCTACCGTTCAGGTGTGGTCTCAGAGGAGATTCTCTCACTGTTGCTGGGGCTCTAGAGGGAGCTCTATTTTTCAGCCTGGGTTCCTGGTAGCCCAGAGCTAGGGAGTCACCCATATGTGAGGACTGACTTCCTGCTTGGTCCTGGAGAAAGAGTAGTTACTCACCTGTAACAGGTGTTCTCCAGGAGCAGCAGGAATCAGTCCTCACGACCCTCCCTCCTCCCCTTGGAGTTGCAGTTGTATATAGTTCATGTTCTTTTTTGTGCTGTCTTTTAGCTATCTCATCAGACTGAGCAAGATGGCACCTTTGGGCGGGAAGGGGACCGCGCATGCGTGCCTGCATTCCCAAAGGCTTTCTTTGAAAGCTGGGGAAATGCTCCACATGGGGGCTCTGTCGGTGCCGACGTCACCCATATGTGAGGACTGATTCCTGCTGCTCCTGGAGAACACCTGTTACAGGTGAGTAACTACTCTTTCTCTCCCCAAGTCCTGCTGAATTACCTTCACATGGTGACCCCGTTTTACAAAATCTATACTAAATTCCAGCAAGGCGACACTACAAGTGAAGTATGGTAGGCATTTCCTGTTTACCATCAGTGCCGGCGGGCTTAACAGAGCCGCAAGAAAGGGAAACTCTCCATTTGCGGCTCTGAAAAGCTGGCGCTGAGGGATATAGGGCTCTGCCAGGGAGGCCATGGCCTAGGGGCACTTCATTCTGCCGCAGTGGCAGCAGCTTCAGCAGCCAGGGTTTTTTTTCAATTTCCCTGGGGTGGGGGTGGGGGGCTAGGAAAGGAGCTGACACCTGGGATGTACTGAAGGGGGACTGGAAGGGAGCTGACACTTGGGGATGGGAGTGGTAGGTGGTTGGGTAATGGGAGGAGGCTGGAAGGGAGCCAAAATGCAAATGGCACTGGAAGGGGGATGGACAGAGGGTAGGGAAACTGGAAGGGAGCTGACTGGGGGGGGGGGTGGCACTGAGAGTAGATGTGAGCTGATATCTTTGATGGTATTTGGACCATAAGGGGCTGGACTGTGCGGAAGGAAGGGGACTGGAAGGGAATGGACACCAGTGGCAGTCGTGGGAATGCAAGGCGGTTGACATTAGAAGGTACTGGGAGGGAAGGACTGGAAAGGGGGCTGATGCTGGGGAGGGTTACTGGAACTGGAAATGGGCTGATGGAAGGAAGTGAAGAAAACAAAGAAAGAGATAAGAAATGGCAGATGGACCATAGGCCACAGAAAGAGAGCTAAGAGAAGCCAGGAAAGTAGAAGCCTCAGATTGGGACCAGCATGATCAGAGAATGAAATGGTCAGACAACAAAGGTAGAAAAAATCATTTTATTTAGTTTTAGTGATTGGACTTTGTGCTATCTTTATGTTTTACACAGTACTGGGGAACTACATCTCTTATTTATCTGATGTTGCACTGCATGTGGTCTCTGTCTTCTTGGGGTTTCAGTTTAAATTTTGTCTACATATTTTTATTTTTACTTTAGATTGTGGTTACTTATTCTGTACTTGGTGAGGGTCGATATTGTGAGTGTGCGACTGAGGTCAGGTGTTCTGTTAACCTGAAGTTTGTACATAAAGATCTATACTGTACTGTAGTAATTTGACTTGTTCAGCTTTTCAAATAGGTGTATGGATGTTCCAGGGCCCACTGTAGTATTTACAATGATGCTTTTTTTGGATGGGCTCCTTATGTGAGTTTTGGAAGTTTGTGCTGATATGGTATTTATTTATTTATTTGAACTTATTTTTATACCTCTCCTTCCAGTGATGAGCAGCGGTTTACATTTTAACATTTAATTCTTCATGGACAGCAGTTACATATAACAATAAGAAAACAAAACTCAAAAAACTCTATTTACGTAGAGAAAACTGGTATGTTTGGTTAACTATATATAAATATTTACAATAACGTATAAAGGGAATGTCACATGCCTAATGAGTTAAATTTTAATATATTCTGTTGTGATTTTGTGTATCATATGACGATGAAGTCGTTGGAATCCATCATGATATGATTTGTACTTAAATACAATCTGATTTATGTTATTTCTGATTATAATATTCTTGGAATAGGTGGGTTTTGAGGTTTTTTCGAAATGATTGGAGGTCTTTGTTGGCTCTTAGAGTGTCAGGAAGTTTGTTCCATTGTGTGGGGGCTAGGTAGGTGAATGTTCTATTGCTAGTATTCATTTTTACCTTGCATATAGAGAGTGGAATTTGTAAGGTGTTTAGATTGTGTGTACGTCTTTTTCTGTTAGGGGGTTGTATTTTAATAAGTGTGGTGAGGAAAGATGGAGCGATATTGTGCATTAACTTGAATGTTGTAATTATTATTTTGTATCTTATGCGTGCTTGGATAGGTAACCAGTGAAGTTCCCTTAGAATGGGTGTGATGTGATCTGAAATCCGTACATTCATTAATATTCGAGCTGTAACATTTTGGGCGATTTGGAGTATGTTGTTTGTTTTTTTAGGTAGTCGATGTAGGATGCCATTACAATAGTCCATATGTGGAGTTATGAGCGTTTGTATTATTGTTCTAAAATCTGATTGTTCGATGATATTGCGTAGGGGTTGTAAGATTCTTAGTTTATGGAAAATTGTTCTGTTTAATAGTCTTAGGTGAGTTTCCATGCTAAGGGTCTTATCAAGGGTCACACCTAGGTACTTTAACTCTTGTTTGATGTTGTAGGAGATATTGTTTAGTAGGATTGTGGGAGGATGTTTAAATTCTGGATTTTTGGCGATAAACATTACTTCCATTTTTTTATGGTTGATGTTCATGTTGTTTTGTTGAAGCCATAGCTGGGTTTCTTTAAGGCAGGCTTCTATGTGGCTATAATCTGGGTTACATATATCCAATTGTGTATACAGCATTATATCGTCTGCATATAGATGATGATGATTAATTTTGTGCTTTTGAAATATTGTGCATATGGGTCTTAGGTATAAGTTAAATAGTATGGCAGATAATGCAGAGCCCTGTGGAATACCTTGTGTTTGAGGGAAGGCATTGGATAAGTTTTGGTCTAAGTATACTTGTTATATTCTATTAGATATATAGGAAGTGAACTATGTTTACTATGTTTAGTATTATGGTTGCTGTTTCTGTTTTTGTAGTCTTGATCCAGGCTACTGGGCAGGGATCTAGAGGGGATGTAGTGGTATTTATGTTTGTAATTCTCCAGGACCAAGCAGGAAGTCAGTCCTCACATATGGGTGACGTCGGCGCCGACGGAGCCCTCGCGGAGCAATTTTCCCCAGCTTTCAAAGAAAGCCTTTGGGAATTGCAGCGCGCATGCGCGGTCCCCTTCCCGCCCAAGGGTGCCATCTTAGCCAGTCTTCTTTTTTCCGCGGAGCCCTTCAGACGTGCCCGTCTTGTCCCCGCTGAAAAAGTTGATTTTTTCGTGTTTAATCTCGTTTTTCTCTATCGGTTCGACGCCGGTCCTTTTCCTGCCCGGACTTGCGACGCCGTTGCGAGTCCTTCTGTTATTTTTTGTTTTTTCTGATTTTCTGTCAGTTTCGTTTTCGGTTTTTCACTGGCAGCCCAGTCCTTTGACCTTGCAGGGGCCCTTTTTCCCCCGATGGCTGCCAGTGGTTTCAAGCGGTGTGTTCAGTGTGACAGAAATATGTCACTCACTGACACACATGATAATTGCCTCCGCTGCCTTGGCCCGGATCACGAGGAACTGATCTGTGGGGCCTGCAGCAAGATGTCCTCCAAAGCGTTAAGGAGTCGGCGGCATCAGCAGGAACGAATCTTCGCTGACCCCGGCCGTACCCGGACCTCGTCGGAGGCCTCGGCGTCCAGAGGTTCCAGCTCTGACCATCGCCGGAGTTCCTCTGACAGGGGTTCTCCCTCCGGGGACCATCGTCGGAAGGTGAAACCCGCGAGGGCGGCATCGGTGGACGCTCCTGGTTCCGCGAGGGCCAGGTCGCATAGCCCCGATAGCCGTCCCGGGTCTTTGGAGAAGGAGCATCTGCCGAAGCGACCTCGTCTGGAGTCGGAGTTGCCTGCTCGGGTAAGTCCTGTAGTCCTCCTGGACTCGCCTCAGAGGGGTCCGACGTCGGGCCCGACGCCGTCGGGGCCCAAGTCGGGGGCTGCTGGGTCACCTGAGGTCGGACTCAGGTTGACGGCCTTGGAGAGCAGACTCTCTGCCTTCATGGACCAGCAGCGGGCACTGATCGCTAGCCTCGCTGGCGCCTCTGCTCCGACCGCCGGGACGTCGACGTCTAAGTGGACCCCGGAGACCGAGCCGATCCTCGAGTCCATGCGGGCTCGAGTCGATCCTCGGTCGAGGTCACCCTCGGCCTCCCGTTCGGGACCGAGGTCGTCGACGCCGACGCCTCCGCCCGCCCGGACCGACCCCACCGATTCCTCCTCGGAGTCGGCCTGGGAGTCTGAAGAGGAAGAGTCACCTGATTCCTTTCGGACTCGGTGTGTCCCCTCGGACTCGCCTGAGTCCGAACCTCGGAAACAGTCCCCTCCGGAGGACGCCCGGTTCTCGGACTTCGTCAGGGATATGGCCAAGGCTTTGGCCTTCCCTGCGGATCCCGAGGAGGAGCCCCGAGCCGAAGAGCTCGATGCCCTTCAGTACGACTCTCCCGCCAGGGAGCACTTTACTGTACCGGTTCCTCCCATGCTGGAACGACTACTCTTCCGCATGTGGGAGAGTCCGGCATCGTCGCCGGTGTTAAGCAAGCGGGTCGATTCCATTTATCGAGTCCGCAAGAGCCCTGGCTTCCAAAAAGCACAGCTACCGCACCATTCCATGGTGGTGGAATCGGCCATGCATAGGCTTAAGAGCCAGAAGATGCACTCCTCGGTGCCTCCTGGCAGGGAGGCCCGCAACCTGGATGGCCTAGGTAAGAAGTGTTTCCAGGGCTCTATGCTTGCTTGTCGGGTCCAGACCTACCAGCTCTACATGGGCATGTATCTCAGAGACCTGGCTAAAGAGATAGCCGGATTCTCCGCTGGGCTGTCCGAGGAACCTTTGCGGAGGTTCCTAGCCTTGACAACTGGTATTCGGGAATGCTCCAAATTTATGTCTCGAGCAGCCTATGATGGCTTTGAAGCATCGGCACGAGTGGCCGCAGCCGGCATCGGTGCCCGCCGACAGGCTTGGCTTCAGTCGTCTGACCTTGAACCCTGGGTGCAGGACAAGTTGGTCGATGTCCCCTGCTGAGGTGAGAACCTCTTTGGCAAGCCCATGGCTGAAAAGGCTGCCCAAATCGAGACGGAGACTCTCACCAGAACTAGGCTTTCTAGGAAGACCTCCGCCCCTTCCCAGAAGAAGAAGGGCTCGGGAAAGAAGTCCTTTTACCCGAGAAAGGCGGCTGCCTATAAACACTACCCTCAATATCAGGCCTCCGCGGCTCCCCAACAGGGTCAGCAGGCCAAGGGACGGGGTAACGGGTCCCGTAGGCAGCAAGCCCCCAAGCCTGCACCACCGGCCCCTGCTCAGCAGGGTGGGGGTTTTTGACTTCATCAGCATAGCCTCTCCCCCTCAGCTGGTTCCTCCCAGCACAGGAGGCCGGCTGGTTCACTTTGCCCACAGGTGGTCCAACGTCACCTCAGATGCCTGGGTGCTTCAAGTGGTGAGAGAAGGCTATCTTCTCCACTTCCACCAGATCCCTCCCTCCTATTTCCCGGGAGAACCTCCACGACTCCCTCTGCACAGGGACTTACTCCTTCAGGAATTAGCAAGTCTTCTTCAGGAACAGGCTGTGGAACCGGTGCCCCACCACCTGCGGGGTCAAGGCTTCTATTCCAGGTATTTCCTAATACCAAAAAGAACGGGAGGCCTCAGACCCATCCTGGACTTGCGCAACCTCAACAAGTTCCTCGTCAGGGAGAAGTTCAAGATGCTTAACCTTGGAATCCTTCTGCCCTACCTCCAGCAGGGAGATTGGCTATGCTCCTTGGATCTAAAGGATGCCTACACGCACATCCTCATCCACCCAAGCCACCGCCAATACCTAAGGTTTGTGGTGGCAGGAAATCATTACCAGTACAGAGTACTGCCCTTTGGCCTATCCTCCGCACCACGAGTCTTCACAAAATGTCTCGCGGTGGTGGCGGCTTATCTCCGGCTTCACGGCCTCTATGTCTTTCCGTACCTAGACGACTGGCTCATCAGAGCATCGTCCTCTCCAGAAGTCACAAAAGCCACACACAGCACTGTGACTCTTCTGCAATACTTGGGCTTTGTCATAAACTTCGCAAAGTCCACTTTGCTCCCCTCACAAGATCTCGAGTTCATCGGCGCAAGATTGCACACTCTTCAGGCACGAGCTTTCCTGCCTCTCAACAGGGCTCAACGGCTCATGGACCTAGCCGGCCGTTTTCGCAGCCAGTCCCTGGTCTCCGCCAGGCGCTTCCTGAGACTGCTCGGCCATATGGCTTCCACCGTCCACGTGACCCCCAATGCCCGCCTGAATATGCGGCCTGCTCAGTGGTGCCTTCGCAAGCAGTGGCAACAGGCCTCGGGTGGCCTAGCCGACTTAGTGCGCATCTCTGGCCCGCTGGCCTCTTCTCTACAGTGGTGGCTTCATCGGCCGAACCTGGTGCTCGGAATGCCTTTTCAGTCTCCTCCGCCGGCTCAAGTGCTGACGACCGATGCTTCTCTCCTAGGATGGGGAGCGCATTGCCAAGGGGCATGTACTCAAGGTCTCTGGACCACGTGGGAGTCTGCGCAGCAGATCAACTTCCTGGAGCTCAGAGCAATCCGTCTGGCTCTCAAGGCTTTCTCCCACCTGACTTCTCACCAGTCCGTCCTTGTCCAGACGGACAATCAAGTTGCCATGTTCTACGTGAACAAGCAGGGAGGCACGGGCTCCTTCCTTCTCTGTCGGGAAGCACAGAAGCTCTGCTCTTGGGCCGTCAGCGACGGCATTCTTCTTAAGGCAGTTTATCTCCCAGGCCAAGAGAATTGCCTGGCGGACAAACTCAGCAGAATCCTCCAGCCGCACGAGTGGCGCCTGGATCCCTTGGTAGTTCAGAAACTTTTTCTGAAGTGGGGCCTCCCCACGATGGATCTCTTTGCCAGTCCTCTCAACCGGCAACTTCCTCGCTTCTGCTCTCGGCAGCCGCATCCCCTTCGAGTAGCGGCGGATGCTTTTCTGCTCTCATGGTCGAAAAGCCTTCTGTATGCCTTTCCTCCCATACCGCTAGTCTCCCGAACTCTTTTCAAGGTTCTCCGAGACAAAGCTTCCATGATCCTGATAGCTCCTCGCTGGCCCAGACAGCCGTGGTTTCCACTCCTGCTGCAATTAGCGGTGGAGGATCCGTTCCCTCTGGGGTTTCAACCAGATCTCCTAACACAGGATCAGGGGTCCCTGCTACACCCCAACCTCAGATCTCTACATCTGATGGCCTGGCTGCTGAAAGGGTAGTCCTCGCTCCCCTTCTATTGCCGGCAGAGGTGGAAGAGGTCGTCCTAGCTTCCCGGCGACCTTCTACCCGCAAATGCTACGCCCTTAAATGGCGTCACTTTTCCGCTTGGTGTGCCCAGCAGTCTCAGGATCCCTTCTCCTGCTCGGTGTCGGTGATCTTGCAGTACTTGCTCTACCTCTCTAATCTGGGACTTAAGTCCAACTCCGTCAAAGTTCACCTCAGTGCTCTCTCAGCACATCATGTGCCGGTGGACGGCAGACCTCTTTCCAGCGACCCTCTCGTGGCGAGGTTTCTCCGAGGTCTCCTTCTACTCAAACCTCCTCTGCGCCCGCCAGCACCTGACTGGGATCTAAATGTGGTTTTACAGCGGATCACCTGTCCGCCTTTTGAACCTATGGCTACCTGTTCTCTACGTTTTCTATCTTGGAAAACCTTATTCCTGATAGCCCTCACTTCCGCTAGACGCGTAAGTGAATTGCAGGCCCTCGTGTCTGATCCCCCTTACACTCGGTTCTACAAAAATAGGGTAGTCCTACGGACTCACCCAAAATTTCTTCCAAAAGTGGTCTCCCCTTTTCACATCAATCAGGAGGTGGTACTTCCGACCTTCTTTCCCAGGCCACACTCCAGCCGAGCTGAAATGGTCCTGCATACCCTGGACTGTAGAAGGGCATTGAACTTCTACCTTGACCGTACGCGGGAGCACCGTAAAGCTGCTCAGCTTTTTGTATCTTTTGACCCCAATAAATTGGGGCTCCCGGTCTCCAAGCGTACTCTGTCCATATGGGTTGCTGACTGTATCGCTTGGGCTTATGGGGCAGCCGGACTCTCCTTAGAAAGTCGAGTCACGGCTCATTGTGTTCGGGCGAAGGCTACGTCAGTGGCTTACCTCAGCTCTGTTCCGTTGGCAGACATCTGCCGGGCCGCTACTTGGTCTTCGAGCCAGACTTTTGCGGTCCATTACTGCCTCGAGAGGGAGTCCCGCAGGGACAGTGCTTTCGGACAGGCAGTCCTCCGAAATCTCTTCGAGGTTTGAGCAACTCCTACCCTCCATCCCGGATGGGGGCTACCGGTGGGTAATAATTCAGCGAAGATTCCTTCCTTCTGTACTGCTGAGCTAGAGGGAGCTCATTTTTGTGCTTAGGGTCTCCGGTAACCTTAAGCTTGGGAGTCCCATATGTGAGGACTGACTTCCTGCTTGGTCCTGGAGAAAGCGTAGTTACTCACCTGTAACAGGTGTTCTCCAGGAGCAGCAGGAATCAGTCCTCACAACCCTCCCTCCTCCCCTTGGAGTTGCGATTATCTGCTTTAGTTTTTTTTTTTTTTGCAAATTTTTATGCTGTTTTTTAGCTATGTCATCTGACTGGCTAAGATGGCACCCTTGGGCGGGAAGGGGACCGCGCATGCGCGCTGCAATTCCCAAAGGCTTTCTTTGAAAGCTGGGGAAAATTGCTCCGCGAGGGCTCCGTCGGCGCCGACGTCACCCATATGTGAGGACTGATTCCTGCTGCTCCTGGAGAACACCTGTTACAGGTGAGTAATTACGCTTTATGTTTAGCATTTGTTTGAGATCTATTTTATGAAAGTTTTCCCACAATTCTGTGGAATTGGTAGTCTGCGGTGTCTTTTGAAATACATTGTTTACTATTATTTTATGAGAGGTTTTTTCTTCTGTAGGATTTAATTTGCTAGAATAATGATCAGCAAGTGTTTGGGCATTTATTGGATATTTCATATTGGAATCCTTAGTGGGTTTGGTAAAGGACTTTACAAGCTCAAACAGTTCTCTAGGTCTATTTAAAACATTATTTAGTTTTTTAGTATGGTAATTCTTTTTTGTAGAGTTTATCATTTCTTTGTAGGATGTAAGTAATAGCAAATATTGTGCTTTGATTTCTGATGACTTTTTAGTTCTCCATTTTTTTTTCCATTCTTCTGAGGTCATTCTTTGCTTTGACCAACTCCGAAGTGTACCATGGTTCGGTTTTATTCCTTGATTTGGTATTGACATTAGGGGAAGCTTTGGACGGTTGTTTTGAAACTGCTTCTATTCCATTATTCCATTGTTTTATTAGGTCATCGAGGTTTGTAGTTTCAGTGTTTATGTGTGATGAAATTGATTTCATTAATGTATCTTTATCCAACATTTTAAATATGTTTTTATGTGTATTTGTTTTAGCTTCTACATTGAGAGGTTGTATTGGCATGTCGAATGTGAATTGGATAAGGTGGTGGTCTGACCATGGAACCTGTGTTATTTTTGGTATTGGGCTTGATACTATGTTGTTTGAGTGCTTTTTAGGTAAGAAAACCATGTCAAGGACATTTCCCTAGTTGTGGGTGGGTGTTTGGATTATTTTCTGATATCCCATTTGGTCCATAGCTTCTATGAATGTATTTGTATGTGTGATATGTAGTGATGCAAGGTTTATGTCCCCTAGTATCATCTGATATTTTTTTATTGAGGTTTCACAAATCGCTCCAAGAGCTGTTGCTAGGGCTTCATGTTTAGCAGAGGGTGGTCTGTATATGAGAGAAATAGCAAATGTTTTGTTCTATTCCTTCAAATGACTTCTGTGAGCTGTTGGATAATTTTAAGTTGTCTCTTGAAATTATTAGCACTCCCCCTCCTCTTCTACTGGTACGAGGGCAGTTAAACAAATTGTAACCTGGTGTGCTTAGTATGTTAAGGAGGACTGTGTCCGTGTCTGTCAGCCATGTTTCTGTAATACAAAGTAAATCAGGCTTTTCATCGATAATTAGGTCCTGTATAATATGTGTTTTGTTCCTAATGGATCTGGCATTTATTAGGGAGCAGTTTTGGGGGATTAGTGTGCTAGAGTTAGAAGGTGGTGTGATGGGGGTTGTTTTAATTTTAATTAATCTTGAATAAGGTTTCATTGTTTTTGAGTTAGGTTGGGGTATGTTGGGAATTTTGATTTTGTCTGGTGCCCATTGTATGCATTGTGCTGAGTAATATATATGAGTGATGATTGGGAGTGGGTCTATCGAAAATGCATAAGGGTATGATAGAGTTGTTTTTGCATACAGGATAACACATAGTAGGATGGCTAGTAGCATATTCATGAATTCCATCTTTAGAATTTTAAGTGAGTTGTGCTGCAACTACGTGTACAGTAAAAATGACTTTGGATCTATACTTTGTTATGAACTGTAACTTTAGAGGTATTCGATCAATGGTACTTGTGAAAGTAACAGTGTATCAATTTATGTATCTGGTTATTAGGGGTCAGTAGTGTTACAGAAATAGAGAGACAATAGTTCAGTGGTTGTATAGTATAGTTGTGTAGCTAACACAGATATTGTAAATATGCCAATGTTCATCACATATTGGAAAAGTAGATCTTATACTTCAATTTAAAACAGACGGGTACCTGTGTGTGTGGAAAACGAGCAAAGTTGAACTGTAGGATAAAGCTCCTTGGAGCTGCATTCAGTCATAGAACTTCGTTAGTGTTCTGGTGAACGATGGGGCCGACGTCTTCTGGCGTTTTTGAACTTCTGCGGTTAGCAATGTGCAAATTATAACTCATTTTTGGTATGGTATGGTAGGGTTGCTCTTTGTTATAGGGTTTTGTATTAGTTCACAATATGCCTGGTACTGGAGAATAGTGGTTGGTGGTGGTGGTGTTAGTGAGATGATCAGAATCAGATTTTGTTTTTTTAAATATTGAGTTCTGTGGGTGAATGTCCAGGTTCTGTTCTGCACCTACTGTGGATGCAAAATATATGTTGAAAAAAAAAAAGCAAGAATCATAACGCAGTTTATAATAACACAATAAAAATGAGTTATAATTTAGTTTTATAAACCGTGCTGTTGGTTCTTGCTGTCTTTTAATTTCTCGGTGTGCAAACGGACCGTACCTAGACCTGTGCAATCAGTGCAGCCGCACAGGGCGGAAAGGCTTGAGGGGTGCATTTCGGCTGTCTGCTGTTACCCTGCCTGTAGCAGCCTGTAGCAGGCAGCCGAAATGTGCTCCCTAAGCCTTTTCGCAGCACTTTAAGCAGGTCTGGTCCCTCCCTTCTCCGATGCCATGTCAGAGTAGGGAGGGACAGATCTTCTTAAAATGCCGGTGCCTTTCAGATCGGGCGCATACCCACCTCCTCCTCCCCATACCTCCGTCCAGCGCTGCCTGCTTTTTCCCTGCTGCCAGATGATAGAGGGGTAAAAGGGGCACTAAGAGGGGTCAAGGCCATAGCAGAGAGACTGAATAAATTCTTTGCTTTGGTCTTTACTGAGGAAGATGTAGGGATGTTACCCATGACTGAAGTGGTATTTAAAGGTGATACTGCAGAAGAATTGAAAGAAATATCTATACACTGTGAAGATGTATTACAACTATTTGATACTGTGGAAGAATTGAAAGAAATATGGATAAACTGGGAAGATGTGTTAACAACTATTTGATAAACTGAAGAGTAGCAAATCACCTGCACCAGATGGTATACATCCAAGGGTGTTGAAAGAACTGATCTCCAGGAACAAGCAGGAATGTAGTCTTCACATATGAGTATCATCGGTACCGATGGAGCCTGCGCGGGAACGCTCCCCAGCATCCAATTAGAAAGCTTTTGGGAGCATCCCACAGCACCTGCATGCTGCCTTCCTGCCTTTCCCAACTGCCTCTCTCCAGTTCTTCATTTTCCGCGGAGCCAGCAGGTCATCGTTCCTGTCACCGCAGAAAATATTTTCCTTATTCTTTCTTTTTGTGGTCGCGTCTGCCTTCCTCGACGCTATACCGGTACCGTCAGTTCTTCTTTCTTTCTTTAAAAAAAAAAAAAAAAATATATACTATAGTTTTTTTCCAAACATTTCCCTCCAGGTGCACGCGCCATATTGTGCCTTAGGCCCAAAATGTCCTCCACTATGGAAAAACCTACTTCGGGTTTTAAAAAGTGCACCAAGTGTGGCGGTGCCATCTCCGTCACCGACACCCATGAGTAGTGTCTTAAATGTTTAGGTCCTGACCACTCCATTTCGGAGTGTATGGCTTGTGCCATGATGTCCAAGAGGGGTCGACAGAACCGAGCTGTTAAGCTCAGTACCATTTTTCCCTCCGATGCAGCCTCTGTCGCATCGACGTCTTCCAGGGCTTCGTCTTCCTCCCGTGGATCTCGGGTAACTAAACATAAGTATAGCCGGTTCTCAAAGGGTAGATCTCCTTCCAAGCATCGAGATGCCTCTGGCGTTGCCCTTGAGGGTTCTGCACTGGCAAAATTGCCCCGGCGGGAGGCTTCGGCGTCCAAAGCATTATCTGGGCTCCAGGATGTTCTCGAGGCCTCGACCTCGGCAGAAGTACTGGTGCCATGCTCTGGGGTACCGGCTGCTTTTTCCGGTACCGATACCCAGGCATCGGCAGCGTCGATAGACCAGAGGTTCCTAGCTATTGAACGCAGTCTGGCGGCTCTCCTTGCGGTATTGACACCCTCGGAGCCGCGTCAGACAGCTCAACCGGTACCGGCACTGACTCCGGCATTAGTACCGATACCGACAGCACTTTGCTGGCACCCAGTCTTGCTATATCTTCCAGTACCGATCCCCCCGGTACCAACTTCGGTCGGTTTGGGTATCGGGCTCTACAAGAGCATCCAGACAGAAGGTACTTTGAATCCTCGGAAGAATCTGAGGATTCTGATAGCTCTGTCGGTACCGGAGTACGTCTCCCAGAGGAGCCTTCCTCTCCTAAACGCAGGATGTCTCCTCCAGAGGATATCTCCTTTCAGGATTTTATCAGGGAGGTGGCTTGAGGTCTGTCCATTACTGTGACTCCTGAAACAGAGCCCAGGGCAAAGGAGTTGGAGATTTTACATTATCAAGGGTCCCATGGAGGCAGCTACCTTGCCTATCCATGAGATCTTACATGATCTCATGTTGAGAATGTGGGAGACACCTCTTACCACCTTTCCTCACTCTCGCAGACTGGATACCATGTATCGAGTCCCTCCTTGTCCTGGTTTTCAGAAACCTCGGCTTCCTCACCACTCTATTGTAGTGGAATCAGCTATGAGAAGGATCCAGGAGTGCAACGAGGCATGCCTCTAATCCTGCAGGACGTGAGTGTAGAACTTTGGATGCCTTTGGACGTCGTACTTTCCAGGCTTCCATGCTTTCTGCCAGGATCAGTTCCTATATTTTATATATGGGAATGTTCCTTAAAGAAGTCACAGGAGACTTGGAGATTTTAAGCCCTCTCCTTCCTAATGACAAGAGGCAGGACTTTCTCACACTGGTTAAACATGCCCAGGATGTTTCTAAGTTTGTCAATCGTGCAGCTTTTGACTGTTTTGAGTGCATAAGCAGAACCTCTGCTATTGCCATAGGTGCACGTAGAATTGCCTGGCTCCAGGCATCCGATTTGAAGCTCTGGGTGCAGGACAAACTGGGCAATATCCCTTGTACAGGTGAGAATCTGTTCGGCAAAAATTGGCAAGAGAAAGCCAATAAGTTGGATGCTGACAACTCCACTTTGGATAGTGTAAACGGGGGCGCTGGGTGAGAATGTCCACAGTCTTGGCAAAGGCAAATATTAATATGACTTGCAAAGGATTGTGGGAAATGTAGTCCATTCATACCAGAATCAGCCGTTCATAAATAAATTAGTTGTGCTTGCTCGAGTGTAAAGCAAAGAAGATATATTTTATTTATGGGGTTATTTCTCCCAACACAGATATGCTTGGTAGCACATAAAAAAGGATACTTGCTTTCAGTATTATACTTAGAAAAACAAATCAGGAAAACAACAGCTGAACTTCTTAAGCAATCAAATCAAAGCATAAAGACCTTGATGGGAACAGAAAGGTCTTTTCTGTAGGCTCCTGCTAATATCTTTTTAGCAGTGCTTCAAAGAATAAACAAAACCCACAAAGTAAGAAAAAAAACTGTTCTTTTTCAGGGATAACTTCTTGTATCTTCACACACACCCAGAAGTGTCCCTTCAGAGCTCACAGGCAATTAGGCAAGGCTCAATTGCTAACAATTACCCAGCTGCAAACCTCTTGGCTGGTTTACTTTCTATTACGTGGCTCAAATCCTACTCAGAAGCTTTTCTGAGTAGATCAAATAACAAGTTTATATTTCTTTGTGATGGTTGTTGTATTTTGTGACAGCATATTACCACAGAAGTTTAGACAGAGAGCAATCCATGTATTCACACTGCTCATTTACAACATCCCCCTCTTCTTCAACTATCATAGATTCAATATCATGGATTGGCACAGAGGAATTTCTCAATGGAGCGCTCTCAGGACAATACTTGTTTCCCTGCTGTCTTTCAAGTGAAAAGCTAGGGCATAGATCAGTGTTCATACCTGAGCTTCCATTGCTGTTAGAGTTCCTCTCCAAATATCCTGGCCAGTATGTAGTCCAGTTTTTATGTCCAGCCTTCCAATCAAGATCCCTGGACACTGGGTCTCTCTTCACATACCTTCTTGCACTGGTCTTAGGGTCCCTTCCACTTGCAGCCGTCTCCCTCACAGGTGCCGTCCGGGGATTCCTGGCTCTGCAACCCCACTCCTCTGGCTTTCCCCAGTCCAATGGTGTATGCTTGCCTCTGAAATGCCTCCCAGCACACGTACTGCTATGGACTCCTTTAGACCTCCAAGGTGCTTTTCTCTTCCTTCTTCCAAAGTGTTTCTTGCTCTCTCTGTCCGTCAGTTCTGGCTTCTGCTGATGATCATGATGATGAGAATGATCAAGATGATTCTGCTGTGTAGAATAAGCTTTACTTTTATCCTGCTTAGAGGGATGCTCCACCCTAGCACAGCGCAGCTGTGCTGAATCAAGCCCTGCCCTTGGAGATGAGTGCTTGGGGATTACCTCATAGCCCTCCTGATTGAACACACGTTTCCCCACTTCAGCTCTTCTAATGGCTGTTGGAAACCTGGTGCATTCTGGGACTGGTAGTCTTTTATGGAAACATTCTGTTTTATTATTTCTACCAGAAAAGACAGGGTGCTTGTTCAGAGTCACTTCACCTCTATTATAGCTCCTTCCTGAACTATGATAAGCTTCCTTATCACAATAGGTTATCCAAAGCCACAGCTGATCCTGCAAGAAAGAAATCTTTCAAGAAACCATTCTTTTCAAAAAAGAAGGGGCTTTATCCCTTTTATTCCCAGCAGGGACGTTCTGCAGGTCAGCCTGCCTGAAAGAGTCAGCAACCACCTAAACAAACAAAAACAAAGACTGCTAAGCCTCAACCGTCTCAGCAGTCTCAGCTTCCACAAGGCCTTTGACTTTCATCTAGAGAACTTAGCCTTCCTGGCCCTCAATGGACCAGAGCCTTCCACCATTCCAGGAAGGTTGTGTCACTTTGCCCTCAGATGGGGGCAGATAACAGCAGAACATTGGACACGCTCCATTATAAAAGAGGGGTACAAGCTTCACTTTTTGAGCATGCCACCTCCCACAATGGTAAGACTGTTCAATTCTCAGACCTCTCTCATCAACCTGTTAGATCAAGAGGTCACTATGCTTCTTCCCCAAGGGGCAATAGAGGAAGTACCCATTCATCAACAGGGTACAGGGTTTTATTCCCCCTATTTCCTTATCCCAAAGAAAACAGGGGGACACAGACCTATTTTAGACCTCAGAGAATTGAGCAAATTCCTTGTCAAAGAGAAATTCAAGATGGTTTCTCTGGGAACTCTGCTGCCATACCTTCAGAGTCAGGACTGGCTTTGTTCTCTAGATCTCAAGGATGCGTACACTCATGTTCTCATCCATCCAACTCACAGAAAGTTCCTTCGGTTCCTTTTTCAAGGAAACCACTACCAATATAGGGTGCTTCCTTTCGGCCTGGCCTCAGCACCAAGAGTGTTTACGAAGTGCATGGCTGTGGTAGCAGCATTTCTCCACACTCTAGGAATATTCGTCTTCCCCTACTTAGACGACTGGCTCATTCGAGCCCCATCAGAGTCAGAGGCCAGGATTTCTCTATCTTGCACAATGCGTATCCTCCAGTATTTGGGTCTGGTCATAAACATCCCAAAATCCAGTCTAACTCCCACTCAGTCTCTAGAGTTCATAGGAGCTTTGCTGGATACCAGAAAAGCAAGGGCCTATCTTCCTCAGACCTGTTGCCTTCGCATGGTGCAGTTAGCTTCTCAAGCAGTGCTAAAGCCTCATCTCATTGCCCGAGAAATGTTACGACTACTAGGCCACATGACATCTACCGTGCATGTGGTTCCTTATGCTCGCCTCCATATGAGAGCAGCCCAGTGGACTTTATCCATTCAATGGACCCAGTCATCAGGGTGCCTGGCAGACAAAATAGCAAACACAAATCGCCTTATTTTGTCTCTCCAATGGTGGCAATCCACTCAGAACCTGTTGCTGGGGTCCCCATTTCAAGAACCTTTACCCCAGGCAACTCTCACAACAGATGCTTCACCAATGGGTTGGGGAGCTCATCTGCAAGACCTCTCCACCCAAGGCACTTGGACTCCACAGGAGACTCATCTACATATCAATCTCTTAGAACTCAGAGCAATCTTCCTTGCTCTTTGAGTGTTCCACACCCTGCTCAGCTACAAGACAGTCCTCATTCATACGGACAATCAAGTAGCCATGTTCTACGTGAACAAACAGGGGGGAACAGGCTCTCTGTTGCTTTGTAACGAAGCTTTGCGACTGTGGGCCCTCACCAGAGAGCATCAGATTTATTTCCTGGCAATGTATCTTCCAGGCATACAAAACTCTTGGGCAGACAGACTCAGTCGAGTTCTGCTTCCACACGAATGGTCTCTACATGCAGACCAGGTGGCCAAGATTTTTCAAATTTGGGGAACAATATTCTCAAGAGCAGAGATGTCTCTCTCCATACAAAGATTCGACTTGTTCAAGCCATGGTATTTTCAGTAGCATCATATGGATGTGAAAGTTGGACAGTGAAAAAGATTGGAAGAAAATTGAGGCTTTTGAATTATAGTGCTGGCGGCGAATACTGTGTGTACCATGGACTGCCCAAAGAACAAACCAGTCAGTACTAGAGGAGATCAAACCTAAGCTTTCTTTAGAAGCTCAGATGACAAGACTTCGACTTTCATACTTTGGACCCATCATGCGAAGAAAGAGAGAGATCATTAGAGAAAGACATCATGCTTGGCAAGATAGAAGGTCAATGCAAACGAGGAAGGCCAGCAATGAGATGGATCAATACAATAACAGCAGCTACGAGTGTCATTCTGCCAACAATGAGCCGGCTGACTGAAGGCCAAACACAATTTAGGACAACTATCCAGAGGGTCGCTATGAGTCAACTCCGACTCAACGACACTTAACAACAACATAGTGCAACATTGTCTCACCTTTAATCATCAGTGGCAACATATGTTGGTTTGTTTTGGATGGTATTCGAGATCCTTCTCAGGGACGCATGGAACAACGTTTGGCAAGAATGGGGCGGAGGTAGATTTTTACTTTAAATTCAAAGCAATCAACAGGAGTAAATGAATCCATTGATTGGTATACTGCCTTGTGACATCATGCTCTTGTGTATGGTTGAAAGTCAGCTGGGCTGCTCCTCTGTATTTATACGGCTCGTTAGTTTGAGTCCTATGTTCCCAGGAGAATTTTCACACCACTTTCAGCAATGTCCTGAAGCAGCCTCTGAATTTGAGGCAAAACTCGAGTTGACAGTACATCTACGGTGTGTTTAGGCCCTTTGAGATAGGAGCTGCTATCAGATAAGTGCCATTGCAAGTTTTTCGAACTTTTAAATGTATTTAAAAATTGATAAAAAACAGTAGTGCACTTAGAAGCCTATGAATGACAACGGGCAAGTGTTGTGCTGTGTAGGTTTTAGTTCTTCTGGCAGCATTGTTTCCCCATCTGAGGCTTCAACATTTAACTGCATATTCTTCTCGATTGTGGCATTTGTTTTCCATTGTTAGGCTGGGTACATCTGTTTTCTCATTCCCCCTGTTTAGGTTAATATAGGGGATAGACTAATAATATTATTACACACCTTTGGACAATCACAGAACTAGAAAACCATTTTTCCCCCACTGACTACCTGGTGCAAAGGAGGCAGACCTCGTATATCACCTAGATAGGGTTTTAGAGAATGTTGGGGAAAATTCAGCTGTCCTGGTACATCTGGATACCATTGAGATAAGAAGGTGAGGTGTGGGAAGGAGATTCTGGAATCCAAAGTTAGGATATTAGGTAGAAATTTGAAATATAATAGAACCTCCTGGGTAGTACTCACAGAAATTCTGTTCCGTGTGTAGAACTCCAGAGGCAGACAGAACTCCAGAGTGTCAATGCTTGGATGAGATGATTCAGTAAATGGAACTTTAGACTTGTTAGGAACTGGACATTTTGGGGAAGGAGATCCTGTTCTGAAGGGATGGGCTCTACCTTTACCTGAGTGGAACCAGACTGCTGGAATTAATCTTTAAAAAGGATATAGATTAGTTTTCAAATCAGATCTTGGAGGACAGACACGTAGGAGTTCATGGTTTAGAGTATGGTATCTTCAAAAGATACTTGCAGAATATCCCAATAAAGGTATATGGAAGGCTAAAGTAACCCAGGTACATTTAAGTAAAGAACAAGCAGAGTTATGATTCCAAATTACCTCCTTCAACTGATAGACAGGAATCAGGATGTGAATACAAATAGAAAACATACTTTGAATTGTCTATAGGAGATGCCAGAAGACTAAAAAAATAACATTGGAGAGTTATTTGTAATGTATGGCACTAAATGGAGATGTAGACATAATGGGAATGAATTTATAAAACTTTTGATGCATGTAAAAGTTCTTAGTATAAACAACATCTCCACAAAGCTACAAATCACAATAGACATCAAATATAACTTTACTAAAGTGCAGCTAAAGTCTTGCCAAAGGCTAATTAACAATTCAATAAATAATCATTCGTTAGAAACCACTGTTTTAATTACAAAAGTGTGAAAAATTGTATAACATTAATATCTCTATAAAGCTTCAAATAGCCCTTAAATCTTTTAATTCTTAAAGCACTTTAATTCAAATTACTATAAATTGCTTTAAATACATAACTCAACCTCCTACTACCAGACATCCATCATACTCACACTCATCTATTCAAATAAGCTGTCTAGATGACATAAAACAAGTGAGCAAACACATGTAACCATTGCAAGTTTTTAAAAATTGATAAAAAACAGTAGTGCACTTAGAAGCCTATGAATGACAACGGGCAATGACAGTTAGACTTAGGGACACAAAACAAATTTATTTATTTTTATTAGCTTTTATATACCGCACTATTTAGTATCAGTGCGGTTTACAGTAGACGTGAACAGTCAAGCAACTTACATAGAAAAGGAAAAACAGGCATAAAACGTCAAAACGCTTAACTCAGTAACTTTACATTGAACAGGTGTAAACAACAAACTAAGTAACAAGGTGCAGGTAAATAGTGACAAAAAGAAAGAGTCAACTTGAAGAAAGGGTGGGAGGAATGAAGGAGGAAGGGAAGGGGGAGGAGGATGAAGGCAAGGGAAATGGGAGAGGAAGGGAGAACTAATTACATATTGTGCAGTTGCAAGTAATTCTTATGTGAAAATTCAACAAATAACCCTCCCCCCCTCTAAAAAAAATACATTTCCAGGGGGGCTATATATTTAAAGATTTAAAATGTTTGATATCACAAATAAAGCTGCAAACTGTTAAATCCAGGACTTTGCTTCACTGAAAGGTTTGCGGGAACAATACTCAATCAGCACATTGAGATCAGCAAACGGACGTCTACCTGAGCAGTTAATAAAGCTTCAAGCAAAGGCTTTCTTCCCTTCCCATTCAAGAGACCACAGGACTTGAACAGTGACATCAGTGTTGCTAATTATCCACCACAGTTTACCCCTCGATTTTCTCAGACATCTGTTCATTTTTTGGATATAAACATTTCTTTGAAGGAGGTTGGTTTTGTTACTACCATTTAAAAAAAACAAACTACTGATTGAAATAGTCTCCTTCAGAGTTTTCACCAGTGTTATATCAGGGATTTAAGTGCCTCTGGCTAGTAGACCTTATATGACTGAGGGCACGCTTAGATGTCTGATTTGATAAGGCTATGCAAGAAATTTAGGCAAGCTAAATATCCCTAAACGTATAATCAAAAGTTAGATTGTTTACCACTAGACTGTAGATCAAGATGACTGTGAACAGATAGAACTGGGATAGTGACAGAAAGATAGGGAGAGCAATGTTGTTGTTGTTTTTGTGTTTGTTTGTCCCTTTCCTTGGTGCAGTTCCCCTAACACACCACAATGCCTAAGTAGTCTTATAAGAGAATAGAACAGGTAATAGATAGGCAAGGAAAAGTTATGAAAATTTATATAAAAAAACCAGCCAATTAGTAAAGTTTGAAAGCTTAGCTTTGTAGAGTCTCTTGTGATTTGTTCGCAAACCTTACAACTGGAGAGGTTTGTCCATCCAAGTCTCGGCTTTATCTTGATTTAAGACATTATACTACATGCTTGTCACAGGGAATGATATACGCGATAGTATGTCCCTATCAAAAAATATATGTGGATCAAATGTCTCTTGTTTTTAAAACATAGATTATTGTACATTTTGTCTTCTATTCGTCATGGGGTTCATACAGCACCCCTTATTACACATTGACAGCATATGCAGACTTGAAATAATTTGTGATTATGCAAGCGCCTGCGGAGGGAGAAGGAAATTATATTCAGTGGCTGTACTGTTGGGAACAGACATTTATTTTTAAGTGGAATATGGTGAGTCCAGCTGGGCTCAATAATCATCGGGCATTTTTGAGCAGGTGGTGGTATGGTGATCCGGTCAGTATAATGTTGTGTTGTGCGTGCATTTAGTTTCTATTATTGTGTAATCATGGCTCTGGTGAGTTTGTTTCTTATCTGTTTTTTTATGTGTTGTAGATTCCCTGATGAAGCCGGTGTATCCAGTGAAACTATTAGCCAATTTAGTAGGAATATGTTTAAATAGTGGATTGCAATTTGTTGAACGTCTCGGGTGACTGCAGTCAGTACTTTGACACTACTTTCCTGGATGGAGTCTACAGGTTAATGGTGGTACAGTGTCCTGGCTGAATTTATATCTGAAAAATCAATAGATGTCTGAGAAAACTGAGGTGTAAACTGCAAGTTTTATTGATTCGCTCAATACTAGGGATTTAATGTCCTAAGACCAGCCCAGTTACCCCGCCACATGAAAAAATGTCTTCCATAAACTATACCCAAACGATAACCGCCAACCAAAATGCTGATGTATACTGTCACGAGGTGACGCCAGCAGTGCCTATAGAAGTAAACAAAAGTGAGGAAAAGAGCAGGGAAAGTGACAGCTCAGCTTCACTATCTCTAAAAATGTTAATAATGTTGACATGTTTTCTGTGTGCAAAGGGAGATGCTATGTGTGTGGGCGAGCAGGCCACTACCAGAAGGATTGCAGGGAAAGAATGATCCTCATGGCTGGGCGAGAGAAACCATCGCAGGACGGCTTCCTAATTCCCATCCAGGTAGAGGGAATAGGGACGCTGGCGCTGCTTGACTCGGGTGCTGACCAGAGCATGATGACATCTAAGCTCTGGGAAACCATAGAGAGACAAGGTAGGTCAGCCCCGAGGCAAGCAGGCCGCCAGGTCCACCTAAGATGCATACATGGGGCATTTTCTCATTATCCTTCACAAACTGTATCTATACAGGCAATAGGGGAGGAACACACAATGAAAATAGCCATAATCCCTAGCCTGCCTAGAGATATTATTTTAGGCAGGGACTGGCCACCTTTTCTCCGAGGTTTAGAGGTAGGATTAAGTACCCGAACCAGCCTGGTAGCTACCCGATCCCAGGCAGGGACCTCAGTTGAAGGAAAGATAACTTGTGAGAACCCTAGTGAGTCTGAAGGGGAGGAAGAATCCCAGGAGGAGGATGTAAATAGAGGTGTATTAGCTATGCTGCCCACAGATGATGAGCTAGTACAGGAACCAGCTAAGCAGGGCAGAAAGGCGACGGCAAAGAAATGCCAAGAGAGGCGTCAAAGGACCCAGGGGAGAGCCGCGTTAGAGGCTGGTGCAGAGTTACCATGGGTACCTGCTGAGGTGATGAACAAATTTCCCTCATTCCCAGCAGAACAGCGAGCCGACCTGGCTCTTAAAAGAGCTTTTGAGTGGGCAAAAGAAATTAGGCCTACGCTACCTAGATTTTTCCTAGAGAGGGACATCTTGTATAGAGAAAGCATAGACCCATACTCTGGTGCTATCAGAAAGCAATTGGTCGTACCAACAACCTTTAAGGCCACAGTGTTAAAGTTGGCGCACGACCACCCCGTAGGTAGCCATAAAGGAGTCCAAGGCACCCTGGACCAAATATTGGTGCGATTTTATTGGCCGGGGATTTTTAAGGAGACAAAGCTATATTGTGAGGCTTGTCCAATGTGTCAAAGGGTCACGGCTTTGAGACCGAAAGCGGTACCATTGATATCCACGCCCACCATAGCGGTACCTATGGAACGCATAGGCATGGATATCGTAGGACCCATGATCCGTACTCCCCGAGGTTTCCAATATTTGTTGGTGGTAGTAGACCACGCAACTAGGTTCCCATGGGCCATTCCCTTAAGGACTACATCGGCCAGAGTAATAGCCCAAGAACTGGTAAAACTCTTTTGTGAGGTAGGTTTTCCCAGAGAGGTATTAACTGACCAGGGGAGCAACTTCTTATTCAAGCATTTGGCAGCAGTATGGGAAGCCTTTGGAATAAGGCATATAAAGACTGCAGCGTACCATCCTCAAACAAATAGCCTTGTTGAGAGGATGAATCAGTCTTTGAAGCAACTATTAAGGAGAGGTTTAAAAAGAGAAGAGATGGGTGAATGGGATACTCTACTCCCATTTACACTATACGCCTGTAGAGAGCGTATACAAACATCACTAAAGACATCTCCATATGAGTTGATGTTTGGCAGGGCCCCTAGGGGAATTTTAGATATTCTCCAGGAGCAGTGGGTGGAGCCAAATTCACGGGAAGTTGGGGTGCCACAATTCCTGAAGAACTTGAGGGAATGCCTAGAGAAAACGGCGAAAGCCTCAAGAGAGAATTTGCAGGCTAGTAAAGCAAAACAGAAGAAATACTATGACAGGCGCACAAAGGAAAGGCACCTGAACATAGGAGATAAGGTCCTTGTGCAAATAGCGGACCCAGGACCCAAGTTTGAGGCCCATTGGAAGGGACCATGCACAGTGATAGGGAAAGTAGGGCCTGTAACATATAGGGTAGAAAATGAGAGAGGACGTCAACAGGTGTACCACCTAAATGTTCTCAAGCCCTGGAAAGAAAGAGTAGGAACAGTCAATTTGGCATCTGTAAGGCGGCAAAACAGAACCCATGAGGTGATTACTTGCTGTCCGGGTATTGTCCCAGCAGCCCGTAATATTTTAAGGGTGGGGATCTGTCACGAGGTGACGCCAGCAGTGCCTATAGAAGTAAACAAAAGTGAGGAAAAGAGCAGGGAAAGTGACAGCTCAGCTTCACAAATGAGAGAGGGTTGCCAAGAGCAACCAGAGAAAACACTTGCACATGGTGTTAGGGAACGCCCAAGCAGTAACGGAGCTCAGAGCTCATTAGAAAATGGGGAGCAGATGCAAGGGGGCGGAGCCCAAGCTAACACTGAGCAGGATATAGTAAGGACTCAGTCACTAACAGAAGGTGCGTCCAAGGAGTTGGAAAGTAAGTGTGTCCGAGAGCTCAGAGGGGGTGTCCGAAAGCTCAGAAGGGTTGTCCGAGAGGTTGGAAGTCCAGGAGAGCTTGGAGGTTAAGGAGGTCGTGGAAGCCTTGGAGGTCTCAGAAAGCTCAGAGAAGGCTGACAGCCTGGGAGGCTTGGAAAGCTTGGAAAGCAGAGAGAAGCCAGAGAGCTCAGGAGGCTCAGACGAAAGCCCAGAAAGCACAGGTGGGAGAATCAAGGAGAGCATAGTGGAATGCTCAGACCAGAGCTTAAGTGAAAGCTCTGGAAATATCTCAGAGGGAAGCCACGAGAGCAGAGGTGAAAGAATTCAGCAGAGAACGCAAGTGGAAGCTGTGAGGACAGTGCCAAGGAAAAACTCCCAAGAGGCAGAGGTGAGTGATTTGCAGAGTGGCTGTGGGAAACAGCAAGGCAAATCCTATCAATACCCTGAGGAGTATTGCAATAAGGCAATAAGGAAGGGCAGTCCTACAGCTAAGTTCACAGATAAGCAGTTTAACTACAAACAAACAGAAAGAAAGAATTCTTACCTTGAGGCATATTCCCCTGAGAGAGATAGCCCCGTCCTGGTTTCTTTCTCCCACAGCGTCTATCCACGTTATAGAAACCAGGAAGCTCCCAGAGGTGAAGTGAGACGTGTTATACCTAAAAGGTGGGACTTAGAACACCCAGACTACCTAAGCTCGTATGAGGAGTTGTGCAGAGCTCAGGAGGAGAAAGAGAAGTACAAATAATACGGTAACCTCCCACAAACCACGAGGGTAGAGGAAGGCTTCACAGGAAAAGAGAGTTTACAAGATACAGGTTTGGACTGCAGATAACCTGTATCAAAGCTGTGTTTATTCTGTGTGCTGAAGCAGCTAAAGAATTAATTGGCAAAGCTGTGTTCATTCTGTGTGCTGAAGCAGCCAAAGAGTTAATTGGAGAAACAGCTGAAGAGTTCACGTGAGTGAAAAACTGTTTCCTTTTGCTTGTGCTGTTACTTTGAATGCTGAAGAAAGCTTACATTTTTGTTACAGTATTTTCCTTTGTTTAAATGTCAGACGGATGGTCTGTTTAACCCTTTTTGTTCCATGGTTTTTGAATCCTCCGGGACGGGGAATAAATCCTATGTTTACCTTACACTCAGCCTCAACTACACTTATTGGGTTAAGGTATTACAACGGGAACCAGAAGGCTTAGATACTGCCTTCCCGGGGCGTAACCACCAATAAAAGCATTGCCCCATTAAGCAGCTCAAGCACCTCTCAGCCTCTGGGCCGGCTAGTGGGTCACAATACACATAATGTTTCTCAAAATCCTGAACATGTAGGCCCGCTACTGAGAGGGCAACAGTAGCAATTTGTTGAACCTGTCGGGGGACTGCAGCGAGGTGTTTTGTTTGACACAACTTTCCTGGTTGGAGTCTGCAGGTTAATGGCAGTACAGTGTCCTCGCTGAGTTCACGGTCTGACAAGTTCAGCGAAGAGAAGATGGAGTGTTTTTGCAAGTTAAAAATTTCAGTTTCAGTGGATAATTAGCAACGCCGACGTCACTGTTCAGGTCCTGTGGTCTCTTGAATGGGAAAGGAAGAAAGCCTTTGTTTGAAGCTTTATTAGCTGCTCTGGTAGACGTCGGTGCACTGCTATGACCTTCCTTCTGATGTCATTTATGACCTCATTTGCCCTGTGCCCTATCAACAGTGACATGGCATAGGATTTGGCTGTGACACTGGGCAGTGGACACCTTCCAAAGCCCAGTTGTCCCGACTGGCTCTTTTGTTTGGGGTCAGTTTGGAGCAGCTGGTAAAGAATCTGGTTGAGATGAAATCTTACCGCCTTTCAGAGGACAGGTCCAGGGGGCCTTTGAAGTGGGCAGGATCCCCTTTCTGTCAGCCTCTGCCCGCACTTCATGGGTATGCTGGTTGGATTCTCGAGGGTCTCAGAACCCCCATCGCTATCGGCCTGGAAATCCATTCCTTCCCTCTGCTTCCAGATTTTGGACTAATTTTCAGTCCTTTTGAGGAGCTCCCAGAGATTTGGCCCCCTCCAGAGGGCATTTCTCCAGGACTGTGCAATGAAGGTTTGGGGACCCATTTGTTCGTGGGCCCATTCTTTTGGAGGTGAAATGGCTCTGAAGATTGCTCTCCTGTTTGCCTGGGCAGTGAAGAACCTCCTAGTCTTGTCGTCTCAGCACATTGTTGTGGTGGACAATGTGGAAGCAAACTTTCCCAGCTGGCACTCTCAGGAGCCAGGAGAATGGGAGTGGAGTCAGTAGGCATTTCATCTAATTCTGCATTGATGGGGTTGCCCCGAGATGGAACTGATGGCGACCCATTCCAATGCCAAAGTGTGCTGCTTCTTCAGTCACCTCATGGAGACAGAGTCCTAGGGTGTCAATGCCCTGGCTCAGCCTTGGCTACGTCTACGTCTGCTGTATGTGTTTTTTCCATGGCTCCTGGTGGATCGTGTGATTCAGAATATAGAGTGCTACCCTGGAAGGATTGGTCTGATGGTGCTGGCTTGGCTGAGGAGAGCATGGTTCGGAGATCTGATTCGGCTCCTGCAAGCACCTCCTATTTGCTTGCCTCTGTCTCAGGGCCTATAGCGTCAGGGACTGCTTGTCCAGTAAGACCCGGCTCCCTTCTCGCTTATGGCTTGGCTCTTGAAAGGAGACAGCTAGTGCATAAGGGTTATTCGGAGGTGGTTTCCACTCTGCTTGGAGCCCAGAGGAGGTCGACCAACCTGGCATACATGCAGATCTGATGCCTCTTTGAGCGATGGTACGGTGCACAGTAGCTGATCCCTGAGGCAGCCAAGGTGCGATCCCTGCTGGCCTTTCTGCAGGAAGATCTGAAGAAGGGCCTCTCTTAGCTCCCTGAAGGTTCAAGTGGCAGCTTTGGCCTGTTTCAGAGATCTGGTGGCTGGTAAATTGTTAGCCTTACCCCCAGATGTTTCACACTTTCTTCAGGGGGTTCAGCATCTCCATCCTCCCCTCCAATCTGTGGTCCCTCCCTGGGATCTAGGTGCTCAGGGCCCTGATGTTGGATCCCTTTGAGCTGTTGAAGCATGCTACTTTGTATTTGATGCTCGAGACTGTTCTCTTGGTCGCAACTTGTTCCACAAGACAGATTTCTGAGCTGCAGGCTCTGTCTTGCCAAGATCCTTATCTATCTTTTTCAAAGGAGGCCATTTCCATTCAGCCTGTGCCTTCCTTCTTGCCTAAGGTGACTTCTTCCTTCCATGTGAACTAAGTGGTCTGCTTGCCCTCCTCTAAGAAGCAGTGTTGGGGGAAGGATAAGGATCTTTGCCTTGTAGATGTCAGGGGGGTGCTCCATTACAAATTCCTTTTGTAAATCAGGCCATCTTTTATGCTGTCTGCAGGCCCACACAAGGGTGACACGGCAGCTAAGTCTACTTTGAGGCACTAGATTAAGGAGGCCATTGCATCAACGTATATTTTGTGGAATTAGGGGTCCTTGGGGGCAGAGTGGAGTTTGGTAGCCTCCTGCAGACATTTGTCAGGTGTGAATGTGGGCATCACTTTCCATTTTTGTCAAGCATCACCACTTGGATATCCAAACTTGGGTGGACATGGCCTTTGGCACTAATGTTTTGCGATCTGTCTACTTCCCACCCAGTGGAGGCATAACTTTGATATGTCCCATTTGTCTAGACTGGTCTAACAGGACGATATGGAAAGTGAATTTTGCTTACCAGATAATGTCCTTTCCTTGACTCCTGATAGACCAATCCAGGGGCTGTCCCTGGAATTGTGTTAGCTCTGTTGTTCTGCAGCAGTACCCTGCGGTCCACTATGATTTATATATTTGGCTCTTTAGATATGTCTTCTATTGACAGCCTTCTCTTTAGGCTTTCCTGTAGATAGTTCTCTGTTTCATTGCTCGTTGTTACCCACATTGAGATTGTATGAGGCTTGCCACTTCTTGCGGCTGAGATGGATAGAGGCATGGGAATGATGTCATTGAAACCTGGGCATTTCATTGGTTCTTTGTATTTACCAATTTGCTGGTAAGGGAACACAACCCCATTTATCTGGACTGGTCTAGCAGGACTCAAGGAAAGGACATTATCTGGTAAGTAAAATGTCATCTGTGGGTTGTTCTTCACTATGGAGGTCATTCTATAACATGATTATGACAGTTAAATGTGCGCGGTAGACAGTCTTCAATTGAAAATGTCCCATATTGTATTCTGATACCCCTACAACCCTGCACGTACACGCCACTAGCACAGGTATCACAGACCGGGGGGCGGGAAGGGGAGGAATAGGGGCATGGCCAGCTGGGGAGACACAGTGTATTCAGGGATGGCACATGTACATTCTCAGAGCTTCCCCTGGATGTCCCCGTTATTCTAGAGGAAAGGTAGAAAAAGGCCAGGACTTGGAGAGTTTTGTGCTCTGCACTGCAATGCGTCCTGTCATTGTGAATGATGTGTATGTGTGCCAAGTGTGGCCTGCACAATTGGATGAGGGTCTCTGCAGCAATCTGTTGGAATATATACCTGTCAATACGAAGGGACCGTCAGATTAAGAGCATACAACAGTGCAGGCGGCGCTCATATATGCTATATGGCAACATCATCGGTCTCAACAAATGTGCACACACATATATATATAATATATTATATATATATATATAATTTTATTTATTTATTTTTCTGATCAAGATGCTTATGGGAATGTAGTAGTGTACTGTTACATGCTCTTATTCTGATGGTTCCTTCATTTTGGCCAGATATGTAAACACCTCGCTGTAGGAAACCTCCTCCGATTGTTCTAGTCTATAACTTCCATTGTACAGAATGTTTTCCGAACTGCCCAGAACATGGATATGTAAGCCGTTCCTACACTGCTATGTCCGTTCCACTGCTAGGTATGGTGGGACGAATGTCTAGCTTTCGGCTTGCCCTTTGATTATCCTGGGGTGCACTGTGATTACTTGGCAGCATGCAGGCCATGCAACAGACCTGTATCTATGGTCTAGTATGGATCAGCATGTCTTTAGCAGCTATTTCCATGTGCACTTGCCATCAGCACATAACTGTCAATGAGAGGCAGAGCTCAGGATATGTATGGCCAGAATCGGAAGTGTACAGCCTTTCAGAATGCACTGAGCACTGAGCTGTTATCGGCATATCCCCACATGTAGTACTGTCAGGGAGGGCCCGTGTTTCTCATCTGGTTTGTGCATGCCATGCCTGCTGTATCTAGGCCCCCGATTCCGGAATTGCAGGTGCACCCAAACCTGTGGTTGCAGAATCTGGTTTAGATCTGGCCCATGTTCGCTTTGGCCATGCCTGCGGGCTGGATGTACATGGTTTGGAATTGGGCTCTAAGTACATATCTTTGCATTCTGCATGGGGGCATGCCAGCCCATGTACATTTTGAATGACCAGTCTCCCAGTTTCTCAGTGTCCTCTCGCAATCCTCTTGTGATTTAACAATTTTGAATAATTTTTCTCATCTGGAAGATCATTTCACTCATTCCCATTTCCTGATTATTTATGAATGTTAAAAAGTATCAGGCACAGCACAGATCCCTAGGGCCATTTAGCTCTACTGTCTGTTTCCTATCTTTTAACCAGTTCCTAATCCCACGATCGTATACTGCTGCTTATGCCATGAGTTTTTAATTTCCTCAAGAATCTCTAATGAGGGACCTTGTCAAAGGCTTTCTGAAAATCCAGATACACTGTATCAGCCAACTCACCTTCATCTACTTGTTTATTCACATCTTCAAAAAAGTATAACAGATTAGTGAGAGAAGACTTTCCTTGCCTAAGGGCCCGATGCAGAGACGTGGGTTGTGGGGCTGCACGTCCTGCAAGCTATGCCCCCTCTGGCTCTACCCGCACATCTTGAGCAGTAGGATGGGGAGAGTCGGCAGGGGGTGAGAGGGGGCAGGATCTGAGTGGAGCGGGGGCATGCCAGCCCAGCAGGACGTATAGGGCCGATTCAGGTCACAGCCCTGTACGTTCTGCCAGGTCAAAAGGGATGTGCTGCTTATTCCACCTTCTACCTCGAAGGTGGAATAAGCAACACCGACCCGGCAATTGGGCCTGGGGATACCCTGCCAGGGCCAGATGCAGAGGGGTCCCCACCACCCGATCCAGGCCTGGCTGGCCAGCTGTGGGTTGGGCGGTGGGGAAGAGGGCGGGTCGATCAATGGCAGCCAAGGGAGCCTGCAGGGAAGACGTCCCCACAGGCAGGCAGGAGCAGGCTGAGCCATTCTCGGGCTCGATTCCGTGTACCGCAGGAACGTTTTGTTCCTGTGGTACAGAATCAGGTCCTAATGGGCCCATTCTGCATGGGGACGTCCAGACGGCTCGGACATGTCCCTTTCAGAATCGGGCTCCATGTCCATATAGTTTCCTGGACCACCCTTGGAACCCTTTTTAAAAATTGGAGTGTGGCCAACGTAATGCCTATCTTCAGGTACTATAGACTATTTTAATAATAGTTTACAAATTTCTAATAATAGGTCTGTAATTTCATTTTTGAGTTCTTTCAACACCCTGGGATGTTACCATTCGGTTCATGTGATTTGCTGTTCTTTAGTTTATCAAATTGCTGTATGGCATCTTCCAGGTTTATTGAGATTTGTTTCAATTCCTCTGATGCCCATTCCAGAGGGTAACTTCCCTATATCTTCTTCAGTGAAGACCGAAGCAAACAATCCATTCATTTTCTCTGCTATGGCCTTGTCTTCCCTTAGTGCCCCTTTTATCCTTCTATCATCTAATGGTCCAACTGACTCTCTCAACAGGTTTTTAATTATGACAACTTGAAAATTATTATGCGTTTTTGTTTCCATGGCAAACTTCTTTTTAAATTCTTTCTTTGCCTGCCTTATCGGTGCTTTGCATCTAACTTGCCAGTGCATATGTTTCCAGTTTTCATCATTTGGCTCCTTTTTCCATGTTCTGATTGATGCTTTCTTGGCTATACCAGACTCTCTGACCTCACCTTTAAACCATACCAGCAGTTGTTTGGTCTTCTTTCTACCTTAAAGCATGGAATACATCTGGTCTGGGCTTCCAAGATAGTAATGTATTTTTAAACAGTGCCCAAGCTTGATGCTATCTTTGCAGTTACTCCTTTTAGTTTTTTCTTGAATATTTTCCGCATTTTATCAGTCTTCCTTATGAAAGTTAAATGCTAACTGTGGTAAGTATGTTGTGTGGTCGGAAGGAATTTTCTTTAAAACATAGAACAGGGAGAACCAAACAGCTTTTATTCTGTCCCAGCTAATTTATTTATCAGGCTTTTTTTTATACCGCTTTATCATTTCAGTCAAAGCGGTTTGCATTGTAACTTGAACTTGGTAATGTACATTAAACAGGGACATTGATAACTTGGATTTTTCTGAGACAATGGAGGGTTAAGTGACCTACCCAAGGTCACAAGGAGTGCTCATGGGAAATGAACCCTGGTCTTTTGGTTCCCAAACTAGTGCTCTAACCATTAAGCTACTCCTCCAAAACCTCCAAAAAGCTGGTTCTCCCGGCCCCTCCTTCAGCCCCAGTTAAAATTCCCACCTCAGAACTTCTTTCAACGGCTTGTCTTAGGACGACTTCTGGCTCCACAGACCTCACCTTCCTGCAGCCTGCTGGGTCCTTAACCCATCCCTGTGAACCATGCCCTTCCAGCCCTGAACTCTGGACTGCAGACTCTCTTAAAGGGGACTGCTGATAATCCCTTTCTATATACCGCATCACGCGCCCTCCCCCCTCAGCTCAACCATGCCTCATTGAACCTGGGACCTCTACCCAGGAAAGGAAGTTTGCATTCAGGTGAGTCCAACCAGCCCTATGGTGGATCTGAAACTGGTAGGGTTGGAGACTCAAAAGCCACTGCATAATACAGCTGTTGGACTGCTTATGTTGAGCCAGCCACTTGAGGGATTGGCGGTTCATTACTAGCTTTAACAGATGGCCGAGCAGGTAGTATTTAAAGGTTTCAAGCACCCACTTAACAGTGAGGGCTTCTTTTTTTGATCACCGCATAATGCTTCTCCCAAGAAAGCAGCTTCCTGCTGATGAATGCTATGGAATGTTCTTACGCCTGACTTCCTGGGCCAGAACAGCTCCTAGATCTGCCTCTGAGGCATCAGTTTGCACAATAAACTTTAGAGAGAAATCAGGGCTAATTAGGACACATTCAGAGCACACGGCTTTCTTAAGACACTGGAAGGCCAGGTATAGGTTTGGTGACCACCGGATCCATTCGGAAGCGCTCTTCTGGAGGAGATTGGCTAACAGTTCCTCCACCTCTGCAAAATTAGGGATAAACCGGTGGTAATAGCCAATCAATCCAAGGAAGTCATGAACGTCTTTCTAGTATTCCATAGCTGAGGTCATATCTGCCCATTCCTGATTAAACATCCTAGGTATTGAACATCCCAACCTCCCAGAAAGCATTTCTTGGGGTTGGCCATCAATTCAACTTCCCACAGGCTGGTCAACATGGCTTATACTTGGGTAGATAGGTGATCCAGTTTCTGCTGTAGATGATGCTGTCAAGGTATGCAGCCACATACTCCTTGTGTGGTCTTAGCATGCAGTTAACTAGGCATTGAAAGGTGGCAGGAGCCCCGTGTAATGCAAAGGGCAGCTCTGTAAACTGCAACAGACCTTGTGGTGTTGAAAAAACAGTTTTCTCCTTGGCAGCCAGAGCCAAAGGCATCTACCAGTATCCCTTGATCAAATCCAAGGTTGATATAAAGCATGCTCCATTGAGTCTTTCGATTAGCTCATCTACTCTGGGTATGGGATAAGCTTCCAGTTTAGAGGCTGCATTGACCCTTCGGTAGTCACTGTAGAATATGATGCTTCCATTGGGTTTAGGAGGAAAGACAATGGGGGTTGACCTGTCACTCATAGACTTTTTTATAATTCCCAGGTTAAGCTTCTCTTTCAGCTCCTTGGCGATGACCTGTCACCAGGCCTCCAGAATCTGATAGGGTCGTTGCCAGATAACCACCCCAGGGTCAGTAACAATATCATGACAAATGAGATGGGTTTGTCTTGGGCAGATGGAGAACACCTTTTAGGTTCTGGAAGACAAACCTTCTAGATCTCTTTTCTGGGCAGCAGAGAACTGGTCTCCAATTGATACTGGAGTTGAATCCTATGGGACTGAAATTTCCAGCCCAAAATCATGAACCGACAAGAGGGGACGCCATTTTGGGCCTAGTCCTTAGTTGAACACAACATCTGATGCAAGAGATAAGGGCGTTAGGGCACCTGGCAACAGTGATCATAGCATGATCACATTTGATTTAATAAATGGAGGAAGGATGGCGAGGAACTCCAAAGTACTATCTTTTAACTTTCAAAAAGGAGACTATGATAAAATGAGGAATTTAGTTAAGAAAAAAACGAAAAGGAGCAAGTGCAGAGGTTGAAGATTTACATCAAGCGTGGGTGTTGTTTAAAAATACCATCTTGAAAGCCCAGGCCTGCTGTATTCCATGCTTTAAGAAAAGTGGAAGGAGGTCAAAAAACTGCCAGAATGGTTTAAAGCTGAGATCAGAGAGGCTGTTTTAGCCAAAAAAGCGTCTTTCAGGAAATGGAAAAAGGAGCCAAATGATGAAAACTGGAAACAACATAAGCACTGGCAAATTAGATGCAAGGCATTGATAAGGCAGGCAAAGAGAATTAAAAAAAAAGCTTGCTGTGGAAGCAAAAACGCATAATAAAAACATTTTCAAGTACATTCGTAGCAAAAAATCTGTGAGTCAGTTGGACCATTAGATAATAGAAGGGTAAAAGGGGCACTAAGAGGGGACAAGGCCATTGCGAAGAGACTGAATGAATTCTTTGCTCCGTGCATGCCTTATCTCCGCTCACAGGGCACTTTTTGCAGCTGGTACCATTAGCACACACTAAAGCAGCTTTTCGGACATGCTAAGGGCGCAGGTGTGTCGATATCATGTGCTAACCACACACTTGCTACTTTACTGCGGTTTAGTAAACATATCCCTAAGAAGTCAAAGATCCTGACAACTGGCAAAATCAATAATTTCATCATTGATGGAGAAGAAACTGAAATAGTTGACATCTTTAACTTACTTGGATCAACAATCAATAAAGAAAGGACTAGCTGTCAAGAATGAATCCCCATCAAACTTAAGATCATTAATTCATACCAACCCAGAAACAAGACTAAGAAGAAGCAACAGTAAAAACACATTATCAGTCCCCTCAATCTTCAGAACAGCAAGGCAACAACAAAAACAAAGAGGGCATTCTCTTTATACGCTCCAACGCAGTAGAGCTCACTCCCAGACAACATAAGGGATACTAAAGATCAAAAGAACTTCTGCAAGCTCATAAAAACTTTCCTACTCAGAGAACGTTTTGGAGAATCAATTACTTAAAACAAATTAATCCTGGCTACCTTAAGATTGGACATTGAATCTCTATACCACCCAATACTTCTCCCGAAACAAGACACAGGACGTCGGTTTCCATATCGAGAACATCCAAATTCAGTCTAATTCTTAATCACCATTTAGCTAAGATCAAACTATATCTACTCAAATTCAACATGTAAATAGTTGACTGATATACCTAGTTATTTTTACGTTTCTACTCTTTTATCATTTGTTTAACTACTACGACACACTTGTTATAACGTTCCATGTAATACATGTATGTTAATACAATTTTGAGTTCAATGTAAACCGCCTTGATTTATGAAAGGCTGTATATAAGCACACATAAATAAATAAATCTGACGACGCCCCATATTAAAATGCAAGTCCAGCTTTTGTCAGCTGTTGACTTGTTTAAACGGTATATGTTGGAGATTCTGAAAATTCCTGCTGAATTAACTCCACCCTTAAGTAAGGTGTATTATCTACCTCGAGGAAAAAAGAGTTCTGAGACTCCTGTGGCAGTGTCTACAGTGAACTTTAACGTTCTGGATGTGTCAGGACTGCTCGAAGACTCTGGGGGTGAACTTTCCGTACCAATTTCTTCAACCTTAATGGTTCAATGTGCTCTTGTTACAGATAAAGATTGGCTTCCCAAGATGTTCTTTAAAAAAAGATTGCAAACCTTTTTGGGCTGTAAAATATCTATGTTTCCTGACTTAGTTAAGGAAACCCAGAGGAGGAGAAAGCAATTTTTGCTTTATAAGGCGGGGGTTTTGAAAAATGGAGGATCTTTCTTCCTTAGATTTCCATGCAGGTGCTTGGTTATTATTGAGGATGTTAAGTATGTCTTTTCTGATCCAAGTGATCTGAATGTTTTCATTAATGCCAGACTTCCTGCTAATACTATGCCTATTTCTGCACCAGAGTGATTTGTAACATCTTGTATATCCTCGTTTTGGTTAAGTATCCTGGGTCCTCTGCAGTCGCTGATATCTTTGGGAATTTCTATATTGTACTTATCCAAAGTCTCTGCTTTGGTTAGAAGTATTCTCCTTTTCCTCCCTTCATATTTGGATTATAATGGAGTACATTTATTTGTTTTTCCGGAATTTGTATTTTCCTTGAATGATATTCATTTTTACTCTGTTTTTCCCTGTAAGGAATGTTGTAAATTTCTTGCTGGATTTGTAAAAATTTCAATAAACAGATAATTTAAAAAAAAAAAAAGCAAGTCCAGCAACAAAAGCTCCCCAACTTCTTATAGACCAATCTCCAGTCTACCACTCCTGGCTATACTTACGGAAAAAACAGTACAGATTCAACTGCAAGAACATATCGACGCCCATGCACCACTAGATGATCAGCAATACGGATTTAGACACCACCATGGAGTGGAAACACTCCTCACAGTTTTAGCTGACACCCTTGCTAAAGGGACTGACAATGTAAAAAATGTTTTCCTTCTAATCTTTATTGACATCATAGCAGCCTTCGATAGTGTCATCCATCAAACAATGATAACATGCATACAACAATTGGGAATCACAGATACAGTACTGAAATGGTTTCGATCATATCTAACGGACAGAACCCAAGAAGTCAGAATTGAGCAACAAATTTCAGACAAATGTAAACAACAACAAGGTGTCCCCCAGGGATCTTCCCTCTCTGCATTACTCTTTATTTACAACCCATCTGCACTATCTTTAGACGCTTCTGCGTAAATTATCATATATATGCAGATGATATAATGTTATACCTCCCGTGGAATATCTTGAACCCTCCAATGAACCTCCTGACAGCCTGTATCACAGAAATTACAACATGGCTTAAGAGCCACAACCTCTACATTAACTTCTCGAAAACGGAAGCAGTATTTGTCACAAGAAACCAAAAATTCTCCCCCCCCAAACTCAATCACAATCAACAACATCAGTATTCAAATCAGAAATGAAGTGAAATATCTAGGCGTCATAATTGACTGCTCTCTCAGCTTCAGCGCCCACATAAAACAAACCACAAGAAAAATTTATTATAAAATCAGACTCCTCCAGCAACTCCACCCATTTCTCCACTCGCATGATTTTAGTTCCATAATCCTAGCCATGATTATCCCTCACTTCGACTTTGCAAATTCCATCCTCCATGGCGTGACCAAACAAGACCTAAGAATAAAAATAGCCCAAAATGTGACCGCTGAATAACCAGTAACATCAAAGCCATGGAACACATCACACCCACACTGTATGCCCTCCATTGGCTACCTATACATTGCCGGATATCTTACAAAATACTTGTAACAACATTTAAACTTATTCATGACATCACCCCATCACATCTAACAACTCTCATAGTTAGAGAAAACAAAAATCGAACACAACGCACCATGAACAAAAACAAACTTGCCTTACCAACAGATTTCAGGAAGGCAAAAAAGACAACAACATACAAGGCCTTCTCACACATCGCACCAGTCCTCTGGAATAACCTCCCTGATCACCTAAGACAAATAAGTGATCTACTAACATTTAGAAAATATCTCAAAACATACTTTTTCAACACACACTTCGGCATACAGGACCAAGTGAATAACTTAGCACCAACGCAACAAAATAACTAAGACTTGCCACCATGACAACTTATGACTCGCAACTAGACAAAATTGTATATAGTTCTACTGTTATCTCTGGGTTATACACAAACAATTGTTCAAATGATAGTTTTATTATAATCATGTTTATAGTTATTTGTTGTTCCATGTAATTGAGCATGTACCTATTGTATCTCTCAAAACTGTTGTTCCATGTAAACCGCAATTGATCCTTGGAAATTGCGGTATAAAAACTTTTGTTAAATAAATAAAACAAAATAAAAATTGCTCTTGGTAGAATGGCTATGAAGGACATAGACAAGATTCTCAAGTGCAGAGATATTTCTCTCCATACAAAGATTTGATTTGTCCTAGGCCATGGTATTTTCAATAACGTCATATGGATTTGAAAGTTGGACAGTGAAAAAGATAGACAGGAAGAAAATTGATGCCTTTGAATTATGGTGCTGGCAACAAATACTATGTATATCATGGACTGCCCGAAGAACAAACCAGTCAGTACTAGAGGAGATCAAACTTAAGCTTTCCTTAGAAGCTCAGATGACAAGACTTCGACTTTCATACTTTGGATATATAATGCAAAGAGAGAGTTCATTGGAGAAAGACATAATGCTTGGCAAGGTAGAAGGTCACCGTAAAAGAGGAAGACCGGCAGTGAGATGGATTGATACAATAACAGCAGCTATGGATACCACTCTATCAACAATGAACCGCTTAGCTGAAGTCTGAACAAAGTTTAGGTCAACTATCCAGAGGGTCGCCAAGAGTTGACGCTGACTCGACGGCACTTAACATCATCACAAATCCTTCTTTTCCAAAAGTTCCAGCTATGTATTTATTGCCAAAAATTCATAAGACTTTGAATCACCCCCAGGCAGGCCTATTCTGTCTAGCAATGATTCACTACAGGAATATGTTGGCAGATTTTTAAATATCTTTTTGAAGGGTGAGGTTCCTAAAATGTCATCACAAGACCCATAAGACCACCGCTGACGTCGAGGGAGCAGCACTCATCATCCCTGCAGCCCAGCAGCCCAGCTCCCCCGATCGGGATAGACCGCCTGAGCGGGAAACCTCCCGCTCAGAAGCTCCTGCCCAATTGGGGCAGTGGAAGGCCCCATAAGACCACCGACGACATCGAGGGAGCAGCACTCACTGTCCCTGCAGACCAGCTTCCCTGATCAGGGTGGAGCGCCTGAGCGGGAAACCTCCCACTCAGAAGCTCCTGCCCAATCGGGGCAGTGGGAGGCCCCATAAGACCGCCACTGATGTCGAGGAAGCAGCACTCACCGTCCCTGCAGCCCAGCTCCCCCGATCGGGGTAGAGCGCCTGAGCGGGAAACCTCCTGCTCAGAAGCTCCTGCCCAATCGGGGCAGTGGGAGGCCCCATAAGACTGCCGCCAACGAGGGGGCGGAGACTTTCCAAAATGGCTGTGGTGCGGAGCGTTGCTTGAGAACGGATGCCTAAGAGGAAAAGAAAGTTGAGGGCTGTCCCCTATGAGCCTCAACTATCCATTTCTGGTCCTATGTACCATTTTGTTCAGATACCTTTGGATAAGAAACAGGAGATTCGAGCTGGCTTGGTTTCGCCTAGTGTGGAGGCTCAGGCGTCTCCGCCGGTTGTTGAAACATCTCTCTCTCCTGTATTGAGGATTCCGCCGCCACACCCAGCTGTTTAGGATCCACTCTCAGCTGTTACAGCGCCGACATCTCCCAGAGAGGGGACGCCGAGCGTGGAGAGGGTGTCAGCTGATTGTTTGGCTCCATTGACCCCTGAGAGTCTCGGGGAGGCTTTGGGTGATAGTTTGGCGGCCATTACTCTGGCGAAGCCTACTTTGGATGGAAGATCGCTCCCTCAGTTTGCTTCAACTCCGTTTTTTGATTCACCTCTTCTGTCTCGTCCTAAGACTTTTACCTTAGAATCTATCTTGGAAGCTATCGCTACTTTTTCAACGGCAATCAATTCACAAACCTCTTTGTTAGCGTCCCGGGTCCAAGAGAATGCTGTCGGCATCCAGAAAAATGCTCTAAATATTGATATAGTGATGTCTACATTTGAACAGATGAAGATCCAGAATAATAATCTCGGTTCTCAGTTGGACAGTGTTTCCGCTATGTCTTTGGCTTTATCCAAGGAAAATGGGACACTCAAATACAAACTGGAAGTGTTAGAAAATGCTTCCAGAGCTGCAAATCTTCGTATTTTAAATTTCCCACGAATTTCTGGTGTTACAGCGTTGGATATGTTTAAACGATATATGTTGGAAGTTTTGAAGGTCCCTGCTGAACTTACTCCACCTTTGAGTAAGGTATACTATTTGCCTCGTGGTAAGAAGAGTACTGAGACCCCAGTGGCAATATCTGAAGTGAACTTTAATGTTTGGGATGATCTCCAGGAACAAGCAGGAATGAGTCTTCACATATGGGTACGTCGGTACCGATGGAGCCTGCGCGGGAACGCTCCCCAGCGTCCAATCAGAAAGCTTTTGGGAGCATCCCACAGTGCCTGCGTGCTGCCTTCCCGCCTTTCCAACTGTCTCTCCTCAGTTGTTCTTTTTCCGCAGAGCCAGCAGGTCGTGTTCCTGTCACCGCAGAAGAATTTTCTTATTTATTTCTTTTCTGTCGCGTCTGCCTTCCTCGACGCTATACCGGTACCGCCGGTTCTTCTTCTTTTCCTAAAAAAAAAAAAAAAAAAAAAAAAAGACCTTCTATTTTTTCTTCAGGTGTACTTCAGTTTTGGGCCTTAGGCCCAAAACCTTTTTCCTCAAATATGGAAAAACCTGCCTTGGGTTTTAAGAAGTGCACAAAATGTGGCGGTACTATATCCATCACCGACACCCATAACTAGTGTCTCAAATGTTTAGACCCTGACCATTCCATCAAAGATTGTATGTCCTGTTCCATGATGTCTAAGAGAGGTCGACAGAACCGAGCTGCCAAGCTCAGTACCCTGTTTCCCTCTGATGCAGCTTCAGTGGCATCGACGTCTTCCAGGGCTTCTTCTTCCTCACATGGATCTCAGGTAACTAAACATAAATCCAGCCGGTCCTCGAAGGGCAAATCTCCTTCTAAGCATCGAGATGCCTCTGGCCTTGCCCTCGAGGATTCTGCACCGGCAAAATTACCCCAGCGGGAGGCTTCGGCTTCTAAAGCATCATCATCGGGGTTCCAGGACGATCTAGATGGCATGGCCTCAACCGAGGATTCTGTCCATGGAACGCAGTCTGGCGGCTTTCCTTGTGGCATCGATGCCCGTGGTACCGCAACAGACTACTCCGCAGGTACCAGCTCTGGTACCGCCATCGGTACCAATCCCAGTACCAGTGGCATCGACATCGGCATCGGTGTCAGCCATGCCGGTACCCTGCCCTCTGCAGCCTTCCGGTACCGATACCCGGTACTGATGATTCCCGATACCGACCCCGGTCGGTACGGGTATCGGGCTTTGCAACAGCATTCCGACAGATGATACTTCGATTCCTCTGATGACTCTGAGGATTCTGAACAGTCTGTCGATGCAGCGATGCTTCTTCCACAGGAGGAGTCCTCTCCTAAACGAAGGATGTCTCCTCCAGAGGACTTGTCTTTTCAAGACTTTATCAGAGAGGTGGCTCGGGGTCTCTCTATTACAGTAGCCCCAGAGTCAGAGCCTAGAGCTAAGGAGTTAGATATTTTACAATATCGTAAACTCCTAAAGAGGCAGCTACCTTGCCTATTCATGAGATTCTGTATAATCTCATGTTAAGGATGTGGGAAGCACCTCTAACCACCTCTCCTCATTCTCGCAGGTTGGACACCATGTATCGTGTCCCTCCTTGTCCTGGTTTCCATAAGACTCAGCTTCCTCACCACTCTATTGTGGTTGAGTCTGCAATGAAAAAGATTAGAAGTGCCAAGAGACATGCCTCTCATCCTCCAGGACGTGAATGTAGAACCCTGGATGCTTTTGGTAGAAGAATCTTCCAAGCTTCCATGCTTGCTGCAAGAATTAATTCTTATAGTCTCTACATGGGCATGTTCTTAAGAGGTCACTGACCATTTGCAGACTTTAAGTCCTTTTATGTCTGACAATAAAAGGCAAGAATTTCTCTCTGCGCTCAAACATGCCCAGGATGTCTCCAAATTCTCCAACCGTGCAGCTTTTGATTCCTTTGAATGCGTAAGCAGAGCCTCAGCTATAGCTATAGCTATAGCAGCACGTAGGGTTGCTTGGCTTCAAGCATCTGATTTGGAGACCTGGGTCCAAGATGAATTGGGAAATATCCCTTGTACAGGTGAAAATCTGTTTGGTAAAGATTGGCAAGCAAAAGCCAATCAGATGGATGCTGAAAATTCTGCTTTGGATAGACTATCCAAATCTACAGCTGCTCCTGCTAAGAAAAGGTTGTTCAAGAAAACACCTTTTTCAAAGAAGGGAAGATCCTATCCTGCTTATAGTCAGAGAGCATCTTCTGCAGTTCAGTTCCCTTCCAAACGTCAGCAATCCTCCAAACAGACCAAGGCAAAGGCTGCGAGGCCTGCTCCAGCCCAGCAGTCTCAGCCACCTCTGGGCCTTTGACTTTCTGCTAGAGAACTTAGCCTTTCTGGCTCTAGAAGGACCAGAGCCCTCCACCATTCCAGGAAGGCTATGTCACTTTGCTCCCAGATGTGAGAAAATCACAGCAGAGCAGTGGACACGCTCCATCATAAGAGGGGTACAAACTTCATTTTTCCAGCTTGCCCCCTCTCACAAGAGTGCACCAGTTCAATTCTCCAACCTTCCTCCTCAGCTTATTAGAGCAGGAGGTTGCCACTCTTCTAGACCAAGGGGCAGTAGAGGAAGTGCCTTCTCAACAACAGGGCACAGGGTTCTACTCCCCCTATTTTCTTATCCCAAAGAAAACAGGGGGCTTCAGACCCATTTTAGATCTCAGAGAATTGAACAGATTCCTAGTCAAAGAAAAATTCAAGATGGTTTCTCTGGGAACTCTGCTGCCATACCTTCAGAGTCAGGATTGGCTTTGTTCTCTAGATATCAAGGAAGCGTGCACTCATGTTCTCATCCATCCAACTCACAGAAGGTTCCTTTGGATCCTTTTCCAGGAGAAGCACTATCAATACAGAGTGCTCCCCTTTGGCCTGGCCTCTGCACCAAGGGTGTTCACAAAATGCATGGCAGTGGTTGCTGCTTTTCTGCGCACCCTGGGAATATTTGTCTTCCCCTACCTGGACGACTGGCTCATTCGAGCTCCCACTCAATCAGAGGCCAGGACTGCTCTAACCTGCAGAATGCGTATCCTTCAATACTTAGGGCTGGTAATAAACATCCCAAAATCCAATTTGATCCCTACTCAGTCCCTGGAGTTTATAGGGGCATTGCTGGATACCACAAAGACAAGGGCCTTTCTTCCCCAGGCCCGTTGCCTTCGCTTGATGCAGTTAGCTTCTCAAGCAGAGTTGAAACCCTTACTCACTGCTCGAGAGATGCTACAGTTGCTAGGCCACATGGCTTCCACCGTTCATGTGGTACCATATGCTCGCCTTCACATGAGAGCAGCTCAGTGGACTTTATCCACCCAATGGACCCAGGCATTAGGCTGCCTGTCAGACAAAATAGCAAACACAAGTCGCCTCATTTTGTCCCTCCAGTGGTGGAAGTCCCCTCAGAATCTCTTGCTGGGGTATCCTTTTCAACAGCCTCTACCCCAGGCAACTCTTACAACAGATGCTTCTCCAATGGGCTGGGGAGCTCATCTTCAAGACCTCTCCACCCAGGGCATCTGGTCCCCACAGGAGACTTGTCTCCACATCAATCTCTTGGAACTCAGAGCAATCTTCCTTGCTCTACGAGTTTTCCACACCCTGCTCAGCCACAAGACAGTCCTTGTCTGTACGGACAATCAGGTAGCCATGTTCTACATAAACAAGCAGGGAGGAACTGGCTCTCTGTCACTTTGCAACGAAGCTCTGCGACTGTGGGCCCTTGCCAGAGAGCATCACATTCATCTTCTGGCAGTCTATCTTCCAGGGGTTCAAAACTCTTGGGCAGACAGACTCAGTCGAGTTCTGCTTCCACACGAGTGGTCCCTACATATGGCCCAGGTCTCCAAAATTTTTCAAATTTGGGGAACCCCGGACATAGACCTCTTTGCAAGTCCGTGGAATGCCAAACATCCCCAGTTCTGTTCCAGAACTCCGGCTCAGGGGGCTCATGCAAGGGATGCTTTCCTCCTTCACTGGGATCAAGACTTCCTGTATGCCTTTCCACCCATCCCCCTAATTCCCAAAACCCTATTCAAGCTTCAGAGAGACAAAGGCCACATGATTCTCATAGCTCCACATTGGCCACGGCAAGTGTGGTACCCTCTACTTCTACATCTCTCTCAAGCTCCCTCCCTAGAGTTAGGGTCTGCTCCAGACCTCCTCTCTCAGGAGGACGGAAAGTTGTGGCATCCCAATCCCCAGTCTCTGCATCTCAGGGCTTGGTTGATGAAGGCTTAGATCTCCAGAATATTCCTCTTTCTCAGCAAGTGAAAGATGTTCTTTAAGCTTCCAGAAAACCTTCCACTAGACGTTCTTACGCCTTCAAGTGGAAAAGGTTTACCATCTGGTGTTCTGAAAAGGGTCTTAACCCCCGTGCCATACCTCTGGAATCATTGCTGGAGTATCTCCTGCATCTGTCTAATGCAGGCCTTAAGACAAATTCAGTAAGAGTCCATCTGAGTGCTATTGCAGCTTCACTCAAGCCTCTAAATGGACAACCTGTTTCCTCTCATCCCCTTGTAGCAAGGTTCATGAGAGGCCTCCTTTTAACAAAGCCTCCCATTAGATCACCACCGGTGGCATGGGACCTAAATTTGGTTCTTGGTCAGCTTATGAAGCCGCCTTTTGAACCTTTAGCTACTACCTCCTTGAAATACCTTTCTTGGAAGGTTATCTTTCTCATTGCAATCACATCAGCACGCCGCATCAGTGCTGATGTGATTGCAAGCACTAGTAGCTAATCTACCTTATACAAGGTTCCATCATGACAAGGTGGTCCTTAGGACTAATCCACATTTTATGCCTAAGGTGGCCTCGCCTTTTCACCTCAACCAAGAAGTCTACCTACCTGTCTTTTTTCCAGGACCTCATGCATCACCTGCAGAGAGGAATCTTCATACCCTGGACTGTAAAAGAGCTCTGGCTTTTTATTTACAGAGGACACAGCAACATAGTCTTCCCAACTCTTTGTTGCTTTTGATCCTTCTCATTTGGGACACCCAGTCTCCAAGAGAACTCTTTCCAACTGGATTGCCCAATGTATTTCTTTCACCTATCAGAGCAAGAACATTTCTCTGGAGGGCCATGTCACAGCTCACAATGTGAGAGCCATGGCAGCCTCAATGGCTCATCTGAACTCTGTGTCTATCGACGACATCTGTCGAGCAGCCACTTGGGCCTCAGTTCATACCTTCACAGCCCATTACTGCTTAGACAAGGACTCCCGCCGGGATGCCTTGTTTGGTCAGGCTGTTCTCAAACACCTGTTCCATACTTAATCAACTCCTACCCACCATCCCTCATGAGATGCCAGAGATCCAGGTGGGGAAGTGCAGCCCTGTCCCAGGGACACACAACTTCTGGGTGCTCTCCCTGGCATCAAAAGCTAGGGAGTCTCCATATGTGAAGACTCATTCCTGCTTGTTCCTGGAGATAGCACAGTTACTTACCTGTAACAGGTGATCTCTGGGAACAGCAGGAATAAGTCTTCACAACCCACCCACCTCCCCTAGGAGTTGTCTCTCTCTCTCTCTTCTTTTCCCTCTCTCTCCCTGTTTGTCTCAGCTATAAAACTCAACTGAGGAAAGACAGTTGGAAAGGCGGGAAGGCAGCACGCAGGCGCTGTGGGATGCTCCCAAAAGCTTTCTGATTGAACACTGGGGAGCGTTCCCGTGCAGGCTCCGTCGGTACCTACGTACCCATATGTGAAGACTTATTCCTGCTGTTCCCAGAGATCACCTGTTACAGGTAAGTAACTGTGATTTACTGGCTTGCTTGAGGATACCTGGGGGGGGGGGGGGTTTACTTGTATTTCTTCAACATTGTTGGTGCAATGTGCTTTGATTTCTGATAAAGATTGGCTTTTAAAAATGTTCTTTAAGAAATGCCTAGAAACCTTTATGGGTCTAAAAATATCAATGTTTCCAGATTTAACTAAAGAGACTCAGAAGAGGAGAAAGCAATTTCTTTTGTATAAGGCAGGAGTGTTACAAATTGGTGGAACCTTTTTTCTTAGATTTCCGTGTAGGTGTCTGGTTGTTATTAGGGATGTTAGGTATGTTTTTTCAGATCCAAATGATTTAAGTACCTTTATTAATGCCAGACTTTCATCTAATATACTACCAGAGTAATGTTGTAATCTGTGTGTATCCTCTACATTAGTGTGTATCCTGGGTGCTCCGTAGCCATTTGGTTTTCTTAGGTTAATTGTATAGTTTAATATTTCCAAAGTACTCCTGCTTTGGTTTGTACTGCCAGTCCCCCCTCCTCAATTTGTGGACTACATGGAGTAACATTTTGAATTATTGTCTTGTTTGTTAGTTTATGTTTTTCTTTTCTCTAATGTGTACTTCATTTCTTTTGCAAGGAATATTTTGTTCTTGCTGTTTTGTTAAAAATTGCATAAATAAATAATAATCAAAAAAAGACTGCCGCCGATGGGCGCGCCTGCACCTGAGGGCCTCGCCAGAGGGCCATTTGGCGTGGCTCTTAGGCGGGGCACAGAGACGGCTCCACCGTTCATCACCTCTGCTCGCAGACACCACCAATCCAGCAACAACCAGCAGGATACCGACTCCATCACCTCCTCAGCAGCAAGCCGCTCCTATCTATGCCTAGGCCGGCACCAGGATCTCAAGGTACCCCTGCAACCATGCCACCTTTCCTGGCTCCTACATACCTCCTAACTCCATTCCTGATAAGTTTGGCCTATTGGCACATTCTTGCCAACATGCACCCTAATCACACCAGTCTAAACACCACACCACCCCAACCCACCAACACCACCAAACCCCTCTCTACATGGAGCAGCGCCCACACGCCTCCCATACCAATCCACACCTCTAACCTCACAAACACTCACTCTCTCTCAAACACTCTAATCCGATGTTTTTTGGATTGGGGCTTAGCCACTGTGGAGCTAGCTTGTCTTCTATTGGCTATTGATTGATTTAAAACTAATGATGCGGTACTTTCGATATGGTGTGCTCAGTGATTTGTGAGCACTACTCATTTTAGGTGCTTCTTTAAGGAGATGAAGCTTAATAATGTTAATACTTTTTATATCTTTCAAAAATATTCATGTCAACATTTTGGGGAATATTAAATAAGTACTTCTTTAATACCTTATGTATGGTTAAGTCATAATTTGTTTATTTATTTGTAATGTTTTTCTATACCACTGCAACGCAGTGGAGTGATTTCGGGTCTTTACTGAAGAAGATGTAGGGAAGTTACTTATGACTGAAATGATATTTAAAGGTGATGCCGCAGAAGATTTGAAAGAAATATCGCTACACCGGGAAGATGTATTGCAACTATTTGATAAACTGAAGAGTAATAAATTACCTGCACTGGATCATATACATCCAAGGATGTTGAAAGAACTTAAAAATGAGATTGCAGATCTACTGTTAGTAATCTGTGAACTACAGTATCATTAAAATCATCAGTAATACCTGAAGATTGTCAAATGGCCATATGTATGCTGTTTAAAATGAATAAAAAAGATTTAAACATAAAAAGGGTTCCGGGGTGATCCGGGAAATTACAGACCAGTGAGCCTGATATCAGTATCAGGCAAAATGGTAGAAACCATTCTAAAGAACAAAATTACTGAACATGTAGATAGTCATGGTTTAATGGGAAAAAAGCAAACATGGCTTTAGCCAAGGAAGGTCTTGTCTTAGTAATCTGTTATATTTTTTTAGGGTGTGAATAAACTGGCAGACAAAGGTGAGCTGATTGATATAGTTTATCTAGATTTTCAGAAAACATTTGACAGGGTCCCTCATGAGAGACTCTTGGCGAAATTAAAAATGGGAGGCAGTGTACTATTGTGGATCAGGAACTAGTTAAAGATAGAAAGCAGAGGGTGGCGCTAAATGTCCAATGGAGAAAGGTGAATAGTGGAGAACCCCAGGGATCTGTGCTGAGTCCGTTGCTTTTTAACATATTCATGAATGACCTTGAAATGGGAATACAAGTGAGGTAGTCAAATTGCAGGTGACACAAAATTATTCAAAGTTGTTAAAACTCCAGAGGATTGTGAAAAATTGCAAGAGGACCTTGATAATTTGGAAGACTGGATGTTCAAATGGCAGATGTAATTTAATGTGGACAAGTGCAAAGTTGTGCACCTAGGAAAGAAGAACCCAAACTATGGTTACATGATGCAAGGTTCCACATTAAGAACCAACATCCAGGAAAATGATTTAGGCGTTATTGTGGATAACATGTTGAAACTCTCCACCTAGTGTGCTGCGGCAGCCAAGAAGGCATATAGAATGCTAGGAATCATAAGGAAACGAATGGAGAATAAAAGAAAGGATATTATAATGCCTCTGTGTCATTCCATGCTGTGACTGCACCTCGAATATTGTGTGCAATTCTGGTCGCATTATCTTAAAAGGATATACCATTATTAGAAAAGGTACAGAGAAGAGCCACCAAAGTGGTAAAGGAGATGGAAGGATACCCCTATGAAGAGAGGCTAAAAAGGTTAAGGCTCTTCAACCTTGAAAAGAGCTGGCTGAGAGGAGATATGATAGAGGTCTATAAATTAATGAATGGAGTGGCACGGGTAAACATAGATTATTTACGCCATCAAAAAATAGAAAGACTAGGGGACATGCAATGAAGTTACAGTGTAACCCGTTTGAGACTAATAAGAGAAAATTATTTTTCACTCAACGTGTAATCAAACTCTGGAATTTGTTACCGCACGATGTAGTAAAAGTTATTAGTGTAGCTGGGTTTGAAAAAGGTTTGGGCAAGTTCCTGGAGGAAAGGTCCAGAAACCATTATTAAAGAGGACCCAGAAAATCCTCTGCTTGCCCCAATACAAGCATTGTGGAACCTGTGTGTCTTTTTGGGAAACTGCTAGGTATTTGTGACCTGGATTGGCCACTGTTGGAAACAGGATACTGGGCTTGATGGACCTTGGTCTGACCCAGTATGGTATATCTTTGTTCTTATCTCCCTGTACTACCACAGCCATCACTGGTGTCCTCTTTTTCAATAGGTGAATGGTAAATTTTGTCTGTCTTCCTTTTATCTGGCTGGGCAATCTTGTAGTTAACAAGCCCCACTTTTCTCTTCCACCTCATAGGATCTCTGCCATTTACAGGGTACCTGCTCTTGGATGATGACAGCAAGACTAAAACTCTGTCTCCTGGTTGGAAAGTGTGGTGCAAAGTTGCCTGATTGTAGCCCTTGGCCTGCTCGGCTTGGGGTTTTTCCAGACTGAATTTTGCCACCTTTCCAGCTTTCCTCAGCCAGTCCTGAATTTGTATAACATACTCCACCAAATTATGCTTGGCACGTGGTTCTTCCCATGTTTTCTTTACCACATCTAATATGCTTCTTGGCAGTCTTCTGAAGAGCAACTCAAAAGGCAAAAACCTTGTGGAACTCTGAGGTACCTCGTGGATGGCAAACATTTTTCCCATCGTCCTACAAAAGCTTTTTCAACATCTGTTTCTTAGTTTTATTGAATCGCTCGACAAGGCCATCTGTCTGGGTGATATACTCATGTTTGCAGCATCTTGACCTTTACCAAGGCACACACTTGCTTCATCACCTTGGGTGCAAAGGGTGTTCCTTGTTCTGTGAGGATATCATTGGGTATTCCCACCTGCGTGAATACTTCCCAGAGGGCATTTACGATCATAATATGCTTCATATTCTTTAGCAATGAACTTTGGGTATTGGGTAGGATATTCCAGTATGACTAAAATATACTTGTTGCTGCTGGTGCTTCACTGCAAGGGTCCTACCAGGTCCATGGCTACTCTTTCAAATGGGGTTGCAATGATGGGCATAGGCACTAGAGGGGCAGGTTGAACTCTGGTGGGGTTATGAAGTTGGCAAATAGGGCATGACTGTGACTATAACTGCACCTATTTATAGACTACAAGCCAGAAAAGTCAGGTTAAAACATGCTCTAGTATCTTCTCCACCCCCAGGCCCTAATAAATGGTTATGGGCCTAACAATAACACCTGCTAATGATAGGGCCAGGGAACTATCAGTTGTTCTACCTCTTCCCCCTCTAGGGCACCCTTGGCCACCCTTTATAACAAATCTCCTTTTAGCACAAAATAGGGAAAGGTTCTTATAGGGGACTCTTCATTACCCACGGAAACCCCATCACCTCCAAAACGCGCTCTTGTGTTTTTTTTTAAGGGATTCAGCCTCTTGCTGGATCAACCTGAAGCTTTCTGGATCTTCCCCCAGCCCCCACTCTGGGAAGGGGACAATTGTATTTGGGCCACTGCTGCTGAGCCCTGAGCTATCTCTAGAGGTTTCTTCTCTAGGCTAGCCTCCCCCAGATTCTGTTGATAGCATAGCTTTTCCTGGCAACACCGACTCCCAGACTCAGCAGGCTTGAGATTCTTGACATATAGATGCATTTCTTGCAGGAGGAGAATCTCTGGGAAATCTTCCAGGTTCAACTTTGCAGAGCTGTCAATTAGCTGGGTCCATATTGCTCCGATGTTTGGATAGTCTCAGTCGATCACCATTGAACATAGGAGAATAGGGACATAGAAGAGGTATTAACCTGGTGGGGGGAATAAGGTGCTAGAAAGATGCTGAACACAAGGGGATGGAGGAGTAGGGACACAGAAGGCAGATGCTGGACATAGGAGGTTGACAGACACAGAGGGAATCCTGAAGACAGAGGCGATGCTGGATGCAGGGGAGAAGTCACGCAAAGGAGCTGCTGGACATGGAGGAATAGGGATACAAGGAGATGCTGGACGCGAGAGGGGGAAATGGGAAACAGAAGAGCAATGCTGGACATGAGGGAAGTAGGAAGACGAGATGCTAGACTGAGATGGGGAGCGAGTAACATAGTAAATGACGGCAGATAAAGACCAGTATGGTCCATCTAGTCTGCCCAGTACGATGGCTGGAGTAAGATGGCAGGAGTAGGTGCCACTCTGTGCAGGCCACCCCTCAGGCTACCCCTCCCCATGTCTTTGTTTAGGGGTGAACCCACCGCTCCATGCAGGATACCCCTATTTGTTGAGAAGTTAGATGGTTCAGTTTATTTTGATTTTATTCTGTTGCTATAAATGGATCCATTGTGTCTATCCCATGCCATTTTGAATTCTGTCACCGTATTTGCCCCCACCACCTCCATCAGAAATTGTGAAATGGAAGGTCCTGGATGAGGGAAAGAGATGGAAAGCTGTAGGCAAAAGCAGTAAAAAGAGAAGGATTGAAGACTGGATTGTAAGGAGGGGTGAAATTTGAGTGGATAGAGACAGAAAAATAAATGAAAGAAAGCTGAAAGGAAAAGATCTATGTCAGATGGATATAAAGGAGGAAATGAAGACAGGAGAAGAAAGAAGTGGGCAAATGGGCTGGCATATCTGGAGAGAGAGTTAAGAGAAGAAAGAAGAAGGCAGAAATCAGAGATTGGGACCAACACGATTAGAAAAATAAAACGGCTAAGCAACAAAGCTAGAATAAGGAATTTTTATTTTAGTGATTGAAATATGTCATTTTTTTTGAATTTGTCTATTATTTAGTATTTTAATATTTGGCATAGTATGGGGGAAATGCAGTGCTATTTCTATTTCTCTGGTGTTGGACTGCATGCAGAGTCTGGCTTCTTGGGGTTTCAGTTTAATTTTTCTCTACATATTTCTCTTGAGTTTGAGGCAATTTGTTCTGTACTTGGTGAGGGTCTATCTATGTTTAAATTGTGACTATTAGCAGTGAGTTTCTGTGTAGGGATCTGCAGTAATCCTGCTTGTTCCCAGTAGGTGATATTGATGTAATAACTGTGTTATGCAATGGCAGATTTGTTCTATCCTGTGAAATTTTTGTAGGGTTTTCTATTACTTTACAATATACCTACTACTGGAGAGGATTTATGTTACTGTCAGATTTTTATTTTTGGTATGGTGAGTTCTACAGGGTAATGCCCTAGTTCTCCTCTGGAGGAAGGAAATTAAAAATTGTATCTTCAAATAAAATAAAACTAAAGAAAGTTAAATATCATTTTGTGATGCTCCTTTAATTTGCAAAGCAATAGAAAATGCAGATATTTCCAAATTTATACCACAGATATGCCTTGAGAAAACTCTCGCTCATTGGCCTTCAAATCACTCATTGGGGTGGTAAACCTCATTCTCTTTGGGATGGACCACCGTTGGTCCATTAAGAGAAACTCTGCTAAAACAAAGGATAGTGCAGTTTCTGGAATTCAATGGATTGCAGGATCTGCAGCAGCATGGCTTTACTAGCGGTAGGTTTTGTCAGGCGAATCTGATAAATTTCTTTGACTAGGTGACTAGAGAGTTGCATCGAGGGAGAGCACTGGATGTGATATACTCAGATTTCAGCAAAGCCTTTGACATGGTTCTGCATTGGTGAATTATAAATAAACTGCACAACAAAACTCATTAGCCTCCAATCAAATTATTAACAACACTTTTTCATTAAATTGATATTAACATTCTACGAAAGTGAACAATTGAACTGATATCTACCAAGAAAACCAAAATAAAACTCGGCAAGATCTCAAAACAATAACAGAGCTATATAAGATCGAAGACCAACCGACCTAGCATAATGGCCCAAGAAAGGCCTGTACTAGAATACTCTCATTTCATCATCGAACTTGTCGAGATAATTCAAAACAGCCTTAACAGAACAGTTCTCATATCCTTAAACATACATTCAAAGTTCTTACAACATTACATAACACCCGACTTAATATTGCTTTTCGATAAGTAACACCATACTTATCTACATCAAGGGAAAATCTCTATAAGGCTGGAGTATATATAAATAAATTGAGCACCTTTGGGATGGGCTCTAAAGTGACTGACTGGGTCAGAAACTGGTTGAGTGGGAGGCGATAAAGGATAGTGGTAAATGGATTTCAGTCTAAGGATAAGGGTATTACCAGTGGTGTGCCACAGGGATCATTTATTTATTTATTTATTTATTTATTTATTACAGGCTCTTATATACCGCTCTATTCAGAATCAGCGCGGTTCACAATATAACAACATACCATAACAACAAACTGTTAGGTTTTACAGAGAACAAGGTCAGAGAACTTGGATAAAACATGGGACGTCATTACTGCAACTATTTACAAGAGTATTTACAAGTATACATAACAGGATTTGTTCTTAGTTTGGGTAGTGATTAAGATTGGTTAGTTGGTCAAGTAATATTGGGGGAAGAGGTGGGATTTGAGTGCCTTTCTGAAAAGGGATAGATCAGTGATAGCACGAATCTCTGGGGGTAGAGCGTTCCAGTACTTAGGGGCATAGAATCTGAAGGCCCTGTTAGATGTCACTGATAGGCATTTTGTCGCTGCTTTAGGGATGATTAGAGTATTTGTTGATATCGTTCTCCTGGATCTGTTGGGTGGGACGGCCTGAATGAGGTCTATTAGAGAGGAGGAGGTGATGCTTTTAGTGGCCTTGAAAGTTAGTAGTAATGTTTTGAACAATATTCTGCCATGTATGGGGAGCCAGTGGAGTTGCTCTAGGATGGGTGTTACATGGTCCCTTCTTGATGCTCCGTAGAGGACTCTAGCAGCGGTATTCATGGCGAGTTGCAAAGGGTTTAATGTGGAGTGTGGGAGGCCTTGGAGAATGGCATTGGCATAGTCAAGGTGTGGTAAGGTTAAGGCTTGAAATATAGTTCTGAAGTCATCAGGATCAAGCAGGGGGCGAAGATGTCGAAGAGTCCGGATCTTGAGGTAGATTGCTCTGACTACGTTGGTTATGTGTAGTTTCAGATCCATGCGTTGGTCAAAAGTGACTCCAAGGTAGCGAATGGAAGGTTTTGATTGGAGCTCAGCTTCTTTCACCTTTATATGGGATGGGGGGGGGGTGAAAAGTGGGTCCCTGGTGATGAAGAGAACCTCGGTCTTTTTGTGTTGAATTCGGAGGTTCTGGGATTGAAGCCATTCGGATACTGCATCAAAACATTTAGCTAGCGGGGAAAGGTCCATATGAACTGTGGAGAAAGGCATATATAGGAGGATGTCATCTGCGTATATCAAGCATTCAACCTTGAAGGACCTGATGATGTTGCAAACCGGTTGTATGTATATATTGAAAAAGAGTGAGGATAGGGATGATCCTTGTGGTACGCCTTGCTTTTGGTGGTAAGGTGTGGATGTTGTGGTCCCTGAGGTAACGTACTGCCATCTCTGATCAAGGTATGACTTGCACCACTCCAGGGCAGTGTTATTGATGCCTTTTTCTTTTAGTTGCCCTATTAACAGATCGTGATGTACAGAGTCAAAAGCCGCAGCAATGTCTAAGAAGATGAGAGCAAAGCCTTGGCGGATGTTATCAATGCCTGTGATGATGTTGTTGCAGAGAGTGGTAAGGAGGGTTTCAACACCGTGGAACTCTCTGAAGCCATGTTGGCAGTGGTCAAGAGGGGAGACGGTGTCAATGTGGTCCTGTAACTGTCTTTGAGCTTCCTTTTCAATTATTTTCGCTAGTAGGGGTATGCTAGCTATGGGTCTATAGGATTCAACCTTTTGTGGGTCGAGTTTGTGGTTTTTCAAGAGGGGTCTTATGGATGTTCTCTTGAGGGCTGGTGGGAAGGAGCCGGTTGTAAAGGATAAGTTCATCATTTTAGTGATGATGGGGCTGAGATCTTGGCGTAGTTCCTTTATCCAGTGGGCTGGGCAAGGGTCAGTTTGTGCAGTAGTCGTGTTAAGAGCAGCGATGGTGTCTTCAACATGTTTTCTGGATGGTGTGGAGAACATGGATAGGTTTGATATGCATATGGTGACTTGAGAGGAGATTGTTGCAATGTTGTTGGTTTGAAGCAACTTGGATTGCAGGAAATCGGCGAATGCTTGGGGATGGATGGGTTCAGGATGTTTTGGTGAAGGTTCTTTAGATAAGGTTTTGACTAAGTTGAAAAGATCGCGTGGTTTATTTAGTGATCTTTTCAGCGTATTGGTATGGAATTGTTTCATCTTGGCCATGACTGACTCCCTGTGCACAGATAGATGTGCTTTATAGGCTGCTTGGTCTTCTGAGGAGTGTGAGCGACGCCATCGTTTCTCCAGTTTTCTTAGGTGTGTGAGGGAGGCTCGTAGGTCAGGGGAGAACCAAGGAGAAGATTTTCTTTTCTTTGGGTTGTTACCCTGGACTGGTTGCAGTGCAATGGTACTGATAGTGCTGTTCCAGGATGTGATCAGATTTTCCAGATTGAGAGAGGTGTCATGTAGGAGAGGGAGGGTTTCCATAACTATATGTTCTTTGTTGAGGGTTTTGAATTTTCGAGATGTTACTCTTGTTGAGTCAATGGAGTTATTGTTTCTGTGTGGTGACTGTTTGCCATTGATGAGGATGGGGAAGGTGATTAAATTATGGTCTGACCAAGGTACTGGGGTTACAGAGTTGTCAAGTCTATTGTTGGAGTCGAGAGCTGTAAGAGGGGCAAAGATCATGTCAAGGATGTTTCCTCTCTCGTGCGTGGGGGTGTCAACAATTTGCTTGTATCCCAGTTGGTTGATTGCTTCAAGGAGGGCTGAGGCGTGGCTGGGATGTAGTGTTGGGAGATTGAGGTCTCCTAATATCCAGTTGGGAATGTTGGGCTTGCGTGAGTTAGCTGCTAGGTCTAGAATGTAAGGTAGGTCGTCCGTGGAGGGTGAGGGCGCTCTGTAAATTAAATTGATGAGGCATTGTTCATTTGTGATGGTTAATACGTCCATGCTGTTTGAGCTTGTGGAGTCCACGGTGTGGAAATTTAGGTCATTCTTGGTAAGTATGAGAATGCCTCCTCCTCTCTTGCTCTCTCTATGTTGGGAATGGGCAGAGAAGTTGGGGGGTATGAGTTGGTTAAGGATTACATTATCCGCGTCAGATAACCAGGTTTCGGTTATCATGAGGACATCTAGATTATGAGAAGAAATTGTGTCAGTGATGACTGGCCATTTCTTGCGGATAGACCGTGCATTTATGAGAGCACAGTTTAAGTAAAAGGGTTGAGGGGGTTCCTCTTGCTTATTTTTCTTTGGTTGTTGAAGGGCTATATGTATCAGGTGAGAGTGGCGTGTGGGGGTCTCTATTCTTGAGTTGGGATAGGAAGATTCTGCCCTTCTTTTTCCATGACTCAGAAGTATTGGAATTTGGTGAGCCGTGTGATATAAGGCAAGGGCTTCGTTGAGCCAGCTTGTGAGAAGGAAAAGGCAGATCGCCAGGGTATTAAATGGTAGAGCCATTGGGGGTTTTGTTGAAGTGGATGAGGTAACTTTCTGTGAGGGATTCTGTGATTCTGGTGCTTTCTGTGAGGCTACTGACCACAGTAATAATTGAAACAACAGTGAAGATTGAATGGTACCGGCAACAGTAAAACTGAATGCAACAATGATAGTTGAATGGTACTGGCGACAGTAAAATTGAATGCAACAATGCTAGATGGATCTTACTGGCAACAGTAATAATGGGTCTTACTGGCAACAGTAATAATGGGTCTTACTGGCAACAGTAATAATGGAAAGTAACAGTGATAGTTGAATGGTACAGGCAACGGTAAAATTGATCTGGTTCTTTTTAACATTTTTGTAAGTGATATAGCATAAGAGCTGGCAGGTCAGGGTTGCCATTTTATGGATAATGCCATAATCTACAATATGATAGACAACCTGGAAGGCGTAGATAGTAGGAGTATGCAGGCAAACGTATCTAGTTTTGCTTAGTTTTCTGTCATTTGCAGGATTTTTGATTTGATCTGTTTTATAAATGTTCATTTCAAGTCAATTTTGCTAATTAAGAGATGTCTATGACTGAAACCAGTTGAAAAAGAAAATAGCTGAAAGGTTACTAGAGGTTTCCAGGTGAAAAAGAAATTGTGTGTGGGGGAGGGGTTCCACTTTTTAGTTGTCATAGACTGAGCTTGAAACAGTGCCCTTGGATTGGAAGGCATTGGTCTTCCAGGAGGAGCTATTATGTTTTTCCTGAAGGGAATCTGAGAGAAGAAAAAACCTCTGTGGGTAAGTGAACATTACTTTGCTGGGAAATTTGTTGACTTAAAACTTGGGACAAGCTGGTTTCCATCCCGGTCACAGCACAGAATCTATTCTTCTTGCTATCCTGAATGAACTTCACTCTGCACACGATCACGGTTCCATTTCTATCGCAGTTTCTCTTGACCTGTCCTCCGCTTTTGATCCTGTTGACCACCATACTCTGCTCACAAGTCTCTATGATGTTGGGATCTTGGGCTCTGTTCTCCTTTGGTTCCGCTCTTTTCTGACCAACAGATCTTTCTCTAGTTCCTCAACCTCACCTGCACATCCGCTCACCTGTGGTGTTCCTCAGGGTTCTGTCCTAGCTTCCCTCTTGTTCAATGTTTTTCTAGCCCCCCTCACTCTCCTGGTACAGCAATTTGGTATTTCTGCCTACTACTATGCTGATGATGTCCTCCTCCTCTACAACACTGGCCCTGTCTCACCAGATCTGACCCCCCTTAATTCTTGTCTTTCCTCCATTGATTCATGGATGTCCACCAATTACCTCCACATCAACCTGTCCAAAACCATGGCCATATGGTTCACCTTCGGTGGCCCCATTCCCTCTATCTCTCCCTTGCTCTCCTCCTCCCCCATTCCTGTCATCCCTTCCCTCCGCTACCTCGGTGTCACTCTGGACTCTGCTCTGTGATTTCATGAACACATTTCTTCCGTGGTTCAATGATCTTTCTCTCTCTAAGACAAATCTGTGCTGTCCGTCCTTTTCTCCCTGCTTCCTCCTTGACCACTCTGCTCATCTCCCTCGTTCTGTCCCGTTTAGATTATTGTAACATCTCTCCTGTCGGACTCCCCCAGTACCAACTGCGCAGACTACAGTTCATCCAAAATACTGCTGCTCGGATCCTCACACACGCTACTCGTTTTGATCACATCACCCTCCTCCTCATCCATCTCCACTGACTTCCTGTATCCTTCCAGATCCAGTTTAAAATATTCATATTCATTCATAAAGTCATTCACATCAGTGTCCCCCAGTACCTCTCAAACTTGGTTCACCTTCATGCTCCCCAACGTTCACTCAGATCCATCCATGCTAACCGCATGTTCCTCCTCTCACCTTCCTCTGCCCGCCTAGAATCCACCCGCTCCGCTGCCTTTTTCTTCCTTGGCCCCAAGCTCTGGAATTTGCTCCACCCTCCCCCCCCCCCCCCGCCCTCAACCCTCCTTTGTCAGATTCAAGGCTGGTCTAAAGACCCATCTTTTTTGTGCCACCTTCAACCTGCCACCTCCTTCCTCCCCCCCCCTCCAGCCCCCTCTCCCCTTAGCCTCCTGCATAGTTTGTTCTCCACTGTTAGTCTGTTCTTCCAAGTCCCATGCCTATCTGCTTATCTTTACCTTTGGCTCTATCCCTTTCCTATCAAACCAATGGAGTTCTGTTTCTTTTCTGCAACCCAGAATTTTGATTTTATATTGTAAACCGCTCTGGTGCCTCGGTGTGGGCGGTATAAAAAGCAACGAATAAAGATAAAAGATTGTACACATTTTATTTTTTTATTTGAAAACATTTGTATTTGGAAAATTCTACATTTTAAATTCTTCAAATGTAGTTATTGGTTTAGTTTGGCTAAAAGGTTAGAATTTAATTTGTCCTAGTTTTAGTTAGGTGTTTAGACTCTTACCCAATAGAGACAGTTATTTTTTTTTTCCTTCCCATCCTCCCCAACTCCCATCCACCCAGGCACATCCCTTAACTTATAGCCATTTTTCCCAATTAAAAATGAAATTTGTCTCCACAGGATATTTTCATCAAGTAATTAATAGATTATTAGCAGTTCAATGGGAAACAGACCCACATATTAGCATATAATAAACCAAAAATCCTGAAGTCCCATATATTAATTTAGGTATCCCTTCTTTAGCAAATTTAAACAACTAAGCAACTCATCAGTACAAAGATGCAGACAGCAGTCCAGCAGCAAAATGGGTATTATCCAGTCATTTTCCATTGAGCACCACATGTACAGTATGGTTATCTTTTAGTTGACAAGAGGTTATATGTGTGCACTTGATGCAAAGAGCTGCTGGCTTTTAAAGAATGAATCCAATCTCTGCAGGCTAGAGTAATAGACTTGGAGGAGCTGAGGCAGACAGAGGTAAATATAGTTGGGTGGAGGGGGGCTGGCACAAGAAGATGAGGCACCCTAGGCAAACATCCATCCCTGCTGGCCACCTACCCCTCATTGCCACTGCTGTCACCCCACGGTGCTTACCTGCAAATTTCGGTGTCACAGGGCTGTCTACTTCTGCCTCCTCCGATGGATGACTTTCTATTTGCATGGGGGTGGATTAAAGTTGCCCCCTCCTGTAAAGGGTTGGACATATGTGCCAGTATATATGCATAAAATGGTTCTTATAAAATTACCTCCACATGCAAGTACATGCTATGACAGATAGGTGCATACTTGTACGCGACACAGATATAGGCATGTTCCGGGGATCAGGAGTTTGGACACAGTAAGCGCATATGTTATAAAATACACACCTATGTGGATAAATTTACAGTTGCTCTTGAACTTAAATAAATGTATGTGCTGAATATTAGCTGTGATTTTTGGCTGCTTTTGTGCTGGCACCATGAGGGAGAGGGGTCCATTGAACCTCTGTATCCACCTCTTTAAATCAGCCTGTCATTGTGTGAACCAGCTCTTTTGTTCTACATTTTTGTATATTGCTATAACTGGCAATGTATGAAAAATTATGCGCAGCCTTTAGCCAAGGGATGTAAATGAGCTAAGAGCTCATTTGCATCTAATAGCTAAAGTTTGCAAAACATGTATTAATCCAGAGACATTTTTGCAGGTTAATATAAGAGACTTTAAGTGGCCGGTTGCAAAATTATTATCCTTGTTACCTCTTCAGGCTTCATTTACTGTCCTCCTTCTAGTTCCTGAGAAGTCCGTTAAAAAAAAAAAGCCCAACAAAATAAGAGCAAAATCCACCTTTCTCATCTCTCTCTCTGACTACCACTTGGCATTTCTGTCACCTTCCCTTACTTCTTAAAGACGAGCAGAACTTTCCATCTTGTTAATACTAATAGGGAAAGGAATACTGAATTTAGAGGGTAATTTTATAATCTCCCATGGAGTTAATTCCCATTAGTATGTGCATATTTGAGGCCTATTTTATAAAGTGAAACATGCGCATACTTTGCTTTATTAAAGAGGTGCTTAGATGGTGAAAAATGTGCATCAAACTAGTTGTGAGCATTTACGCCTGCCCTAGAGCAAGTGGAAACACTTGCACCTACATTTTCCGAGAATGCATGTTATAGTAGTTTATAATCTACATGCTTAAATTTCTGCTCTCCTGCACTCTGCTTAAACTCCATTCCTGTACATGCCATACTGAAAGTACATGTGATCGGTTTTACATGCCTGCTGACAGAATAGCAACCATCTAAAGTATGCACATAGGTGCCCATTCACATACGTAAATTCTTGAAGATAGTGACATGTATGCGTAAATGGTGTGTATCTTTATGTGACTCCCTTAAAATCACCCCCTTAAAGTGGCATTTTAGAAAGGGCATCCGAGTGCAATCTGGGACATCAAGGGCAGAATATGCAGAAAAACATCAGGGATGTCTGTTTTGGCTGGATTTCAGAAAAAGACATCCCCGACATAGATGCCCGAGCTGGAGTCCACATAGACTCCTCGCAATGAAAGTATTTTTTACTCTTTATTAGTTTACTTGATATACCACCCTTGGCTACTGGGCATCAGAGCGGTTTACAATTGCAAAATGGGCTGTAAGGAAAAATGAAAGGAACACCACTTTAAACAGGACAGAGGAAGAGAAGGAAGCAGACGAGGAGAGGGGGAGGGGAGGTCAATTAGGACTGAGAAAGTAGGAGATCAAAAGCATGGTGGAATAGGTGGGTTTTCAACATAAATTTGAATTGTGTGAAGGAAAGTTCTGAGCGCAAGGTGACAGGTAGTAAGTTCCATAAGGCAGGGCCCAAAAAAAAGAAGGCAGAGTTTCATGTTTGCTGCAGGTGTGCCCAGGAAACTGGCGGTAATGCTAGGCAATGACTGTGAAGAGATCTAAGTAGACGGTGGGGAGTGTGGAGCTGTAGAAGGTCTGCCAGATATTGCGGTGTGCCATTGTAAATAGTTTTATAGACTAGGGTGAGGTTCTTGTAGATGGTACGATATTTAAAGAGAAGTCAATGGAGATGGATGAGAAGGGGAGTGATATGATCAGAGTGAGAGGATTGTGTAAATATTTGAGCAGCAGTGTTTTGAAGTAGCTGGAGGCGGTGGAGTTTATTTATTTATTTAAAGGTATTTGTATCCCGCCTTATCTTAAAATCAAGGCGGCTTTCACTTCAAAGAATTCAAGTTGTAAGGGGAGGGGGTGTCTGCATGAATTGGTTGGATAGAAGTGTTTGTGTGGGTGTCTACATGGGTAGCTTAATTAACAGATGTGAGCTATTTACAAGGGGGTGTATATATAGTGGAGGAAGAGGGGGCTAGGGTAGGTGGGAGGGGGAGGGGCACTTGAGGGAAGAGGGGGAGTCAGGAGCAGGTGACTGAGGTCTCTGGAGTTGATAGGAAGGGAATCCGATGAGTGCAGAGTTACAGTAATCAAGCCTAGTGATAATCAGAGATAGAAGAAGAGTCATGAGAGAATGTGTGTCAAGAAATGGAAGGATGGCACATATCTGCCATAAAGAGAAGGATTGCTGACCCAAGGAGGACAGATGATCATTAAAGGAAAGTGAGGAATTCAAGATGACCTCAAGGTATTGACTGTACGAGGGGGACAGGGGAGTTAACGATAACAGGGGTCAGGGTGGGAGGAGTGGTGTGAAAAGTGATCCAGATGGCGGTGCATTTTTAGGGGTTAAGATGGAAATGATTGTCTTATAACCAAGTAGAAACAAATGACAGACAGGAGTTCAGAGGGGCCAAATCAGGGGAATGAAAGCTCGTTTGGTGAAGGATGATAATGTTGTCTGCGTAGAAATAAGCAGAAATATCAAGCTGCTTGAATGATCAATCAAAAAATGGTCATGTCATAGAGGGTACAATCATATATGAAAAAAATGTATAAAACCATCAAAATTCAAAAACTCAGGCTATGATCTTCTGTGCAGAAGATCATAGCCTGAGTTTTTGAATTTTGAAGGCTTGAATGATCAAGGCAAGAGGGAAAGGAAAACATTGAAGAGTAAGGGTGCCAACACAGATCCTTGAGGGATTCCACAGGGGAGAGACGTGATAGGGGACATAGTTGACCTACAGGATACAGAGAAAGAACAAGAGGAGAGAAAGGACTGGAACTAGAGGAGAACAGTGTCCCGGAGCCCACAGTTGTGAAGATGGGAGAGAAGAAGAGTGTGATCTATGAGATCAAAGGCTGCAGAAAGGTCTAGTGAAACAGCAAGGAATAGGTCACCCCGGTCGTGTGTGGCATGGACTTCATTAAGGAGTGAAAGGAGGATGATTTCCGTGCTGTGACCGGATCTGAAGCCTGACTGACAGGGGTGCAGTACATGAGTGGAATTGAGGGGCAGAGAACTGTACAAGAACTAATTTCTCAAGAATTTTGGAGAGGAAAGAAAGATTTGAGATAGGACGCCAATTTGCCGGGGTGGTAGGATCCAGGGATGGTTTCTTGAGTAGAGGCTGGATGAGGGCTTGTTTCCAGAGTGAGCGAAAAACACCAGACGAAAGACTGTAATTGAAGATAGTAAGCACAACAGGGAGTAGAGTCAGTGATGGTTTAGTAAGCAAATGTGAAGGGATAGGATCTAAGAGACATGTAGTTTTGTGAGAGGATTATAGAGACTTTAGAAAAAAGCTAAAAACACACCTCTTTCAAGAACAATATAACCTAACTTAACCAATAAACAAGAGCCAAAAGAACCCATTCCTCGGACTGTAACTGTAAATACATGACTATGAAATTACTCTCAAGCACAATTACAAGGCTCATCCCATGTAAAACTGTATATATGCATACTCTTATCCTGAAATCAAAATGTAAATAATACTGATTCCTATCCTGAAATCAAAATGTAAATAATACCGATTCCCGCTTCTGATCGCTGGAAGTAGTGGTATACAAATGAAAACCAAATGGCTTTGGAGAGATTGGATGCAGAAACAGGCTGAAGGAGGACCAGATGTGGGACAAAGTGGTAATTGAGAAGCGGGAAGAGGGAAGGACCAGAAGGGGTGAGGAGGAGCTGGGAATAGTGGAATGAAGAGTAGTGACCTTCTGAGAGAAAAAGATGGATAGCTGGCTAGGATCAGGTGGAGTGTGGCTGGTGGAAGTATTTGACGAGGTCCAGGAAGAAGAGAGAGAGTGAAGAACCGAGTAGAGTTGCCTAGTAGAATTGACTGAAGCTTTGATATCTGGGGTGGGGATGTCCATCTCAAGCAAGGTTGCATACGGTGACATCCAACGGCATGGCAAAATGAAAAAACAAGTCCTTATTCCCTATCAGTATGTGTTGTCAATTTGAAAAATAAAGAGGATATGAGTGTACCTCCCTCTCCATATCCTCCGGATGTTTGCCTGACAAAATGAGTACTTTTCAATTGCCTGTTCATGCCTGGAACAGGTATAACCTTTGACATGGCCCAGGACATCGAAAATGTTTGTTTCTGTAATCAAGCGAAGATGTCCAAGTTCTTAAATGCCTCAGCCACTCCTACACCACACCCCCATTCCAATGTGGATGTCCTTGCACTGGGAACATCCACAGAATTTGCTTCTAAAATGGCTCCATGGATGCTTCTGTGCTTTGGACATCTCTGTGCAGGGGTGGCCCAAGGAGGGTGCGGGGCCATGTGCGGAGACTCGGTGCGGGGCCTCATTTGCATAAGGGCCTCATTTGCATAAATATTTGCATAATTTTACCATACACTAACTTTTAGTAAACATGCCTCTTAATGAGCATATGGATAAAGAAAGACTAAAAGATTTCTTCATTACTATAATTCAGTGCCAACCGCCAGGCACCATTTAGAACCAATAGCAAACCCACCGTATCATAACAGCACTACCAGGACTCATAAGGCACCAGACCCTACCTATCAAAAGGCAACACTGCAAATATTAAACCAATGCATTTCAGAGAATAACAATACATGACCTACTGGGGAAAGAGAACAAGTGGCAATGTCAAATAGGAATTACATAAACAGAATACCTCAGCTCAGTTACACAAGTAGAACACAGACCATCACCAAACAAGGAATCCCAATTTAGAAACAGGAAGACAATAATTAAACTGGGAACCCCAAAAGCCAAACTTGGAATGTACAACACTGTAGAAATAAAACTATAAATTAATTTCCTCTTGTATTAAATAAAGCGCAGATGTTAATGATTCACATTTCCCAGAGCTGATATATTCCAGTTAATACATTCAAAATAAAGAGATTTTTCTACCTTTTGTACATTATTTTTTCAGTTGCAAATTGCTCCAGCCACTTTCTTCTGGTTTCTTCGTATCTTCTGCTAACTCTCCATCATCTGCTGTCCATTTGTCCTTTCTTCTCTCTTCTAGTTTTTTTCCATTCTCTCTCTACATCTGCTTTAACATACTAATCTTTCTCCTTTTGCTCTTTCCTCATTCCTATTTCATCCACTCAAATTTTACCCCTCCATCCTCAGTCCTCATGTACTCTCCCAATACCCGGCCGATTGAAGATTTTTCTTCCCTCCCAAACAAAATATTTTTCCCCTCTCCATTTCACTCTCCCAGCCCCATCCTATTCTAATCCTCCCCCAACATCAGCTCCCTTCTAGTTCCAGCCCCACCCAGCATCCGTTCCCTTCTAATCCCCGCATCAGCCCATTTCCAGTCCTAGCCCCCCATCAGTCCATTTCCAGTCCTATCCTAGCCCCACCATCAGCCCATTTCCAGTCCTAGCTCCCCCATCTATTTCCAGTCCTATCCAAGTCCCTCCATCAGCTCATTTCCAATCCCAGCCCCCATCAGCCCATTTCTAGTCCTTTCCTAGCCCCACCATCAGTCCATGTCAAATCCTAGCCCACCTCCACTCAGCCCATTTCCAATCCAAGCACTCAATGAGCCTACTTCCAGTTCTAGCCCTTCCATGAGTCCATTTCATTCCAAGCCCTCACCACAGCCCATTTCCAATCTTAGCACCCCCCAACAGCACATTTCCAGTCCTATCCTAGCACCTCCATCAGACCATTTCCTGTCCTAACTCCCCCCCACTCAGCCCATTTCCAATCCTAGCTCCCTCCCCTCACAGCCCATTTCCAATCTCAGCACCCCCCAACAGCCCATTTCCATTCCTATCCTAGCACCTCCATCAGCCCATTTCCTGTCCTAGCTCCCCCCCACTTAGCGCATTTCCAGTCCTAGCTTCCCCCCTCACAGCCCATTTCCATTCCAAGCCCCCCTCCCCATCAGCTATTTGCAGTTCAAGCCCCCTTCCACTCAGCCCATTTCCATTCCAGTCCCCATCCCCATCAGTTATTTGCAGTTCAAGTCCTCCCTTCCACTCAGCTCATTACCAGTCCTAGCCCCCCATCAGCCCACTATCAGTCCTAACCCCCCATTTTCAGTCTTGGCCCCCCCATAGCCCATTACTAGTCCTAACCCCCCATCAGCCCATTTCCAGTCCTATCCTAGCACCTCCATCAGCCCATTTCCAGTTCTAACCCCCCCATTGCCCATTACGAGTACTAACCCCCCATCAGCCCTTTCCAGTCCTAGCCCCCCCCAGCCCATTACCAGTCCTAACCCCCCATCAGCCCACCTCCAGTCCTAGCCCCCCATAACCCATTACCAGTCCTAACTCCCCATCAGCCCACCTCCAGTCCTAGCCTCCCATCAGCCCATTTCCAGTCCTAGCTCCCACCATAGCCCATTACCAGTCCTAACCCCCCCCATCAGCCCACCTCCAGTCCTAACCCCCCATCAACCCATTTCCAGTCTTAGCCTCCCCCATAGCCCATTACCAGTCCTAACACCCCCCACCCATAGCCCATTACCAGTCCTAACACCCCCCACCCATAGCCCATTACCAGTCCTAACCCCCATCAGCCCATTTCCAGTCCTAGCCCCCCATCAGCCCATTGCCAATCCTAACCCCCCATCAGCCCATTGCCAGTCCTAACACCCCCATCAGCCCATTACCAGTCCTAACCCCCCCATCAGCCCATTTCCAGTCCTAGACCCCTCCACAGCCCATTACCAGTCCTAACCCCCTCCCCCCATCAGCCCAGGGAAACTTTAAAAGAAAAAACTAACTTGCTGCTGCCGCTGACGCCCTGGCAGTGGCAGAATCAAGTGTCTCCCGCGGGGCCCCCACCCGCCCAATAGAGCCCTCCCTCGATGATCACTCTCCTCGGCGCGGCTTTCAGAGCGGCGAAGGGAGGGTTTCCCTCTCGCGGTTCTGTTAAGCCGGCTGGGGCTGATGGGAAACAGGAAATGCCTGTTCCCATCAGCACCAGCGGGCTTAATAGAGCCGCGAGAGGGAAAGAGGACCCTTCGTGGCCCTGAAAACCGCTCTGAGGAGAATGATTGAGGGAGGGCTCTGCCGGACAGAAGGGAGGGCTCTGTTGGGCTTGTGGGGGCCCCGCGGGAGATACTTGATTCTGCCGCTGCCAGGGTGGCAGCAAGTTAGTTTTTTATTTTAATGTTTTCCTGGGCTGATGGGCAGAATGTTGTTTGTGCGGGGCCCCCTGAAATGCGGGGCCCCCTGAAACACGGGGTCCTGTGCAAACAACATTCTTGCTCAATGGACGGGCCCGCCCTGCCTCTGTGCCCATTTTCTGGGATATTTTAGAAGCCCTATTTGTGCTTTGGATGTCCAAAATGTCCTGTGGTATTTTGCATTCTAATTTTGTGCTTAATTTTGTGCTGTATAATAATATGATACTATTATTAAAACAAAAGGATACCAGGGGAGCTGTCTCTATGACCTTAATATTCAGCCTATTTCTAATAAGTTGTCTTTGACACTATTTTGCTGATATTGGAATGATATTTCTCCAAGCAAGAAAAAAAGAAAGCAAGCAAGAAAAAGGTCCTCACATATGGGTGATGTCATCTGACAGAGTATTCTCAGCTTGTTCTGGAAGCTTTTGAAAGCTCCTTTGTGCATGCATGTGTCTTCCCACCCACCATCACAGTGCCTTTTTATCTCAGTCTTCTCTTTTCCATGGAGCCCCACAGACGCGTCTAGAAGTGCTCTTCCTTGGGTATTTGTATTAGAATTAAAATTATGGGGGCTTCTAGGAATGCTTGGCATTCTGCTGCCTGCCATCAATGTTTCCCCATATTTTTTCCCTTAGTTATTTAAAGTTTCCTTTATGTTCCACGGCACTATTACTCTCTTAGGCATCAGTGCTTCAGCTGCATGTGTGTACATTTTTTTCAACAAAAATAGACATTTGATTTTGCTATGTCTATTTTTCCAGATGATATGTCACAAAAACTAGCCAGCAGATTTAAAAAGTGTTCCAGGTACTCAAGAACCATATCCATAATGGCGACTCACAATTGATGCCTTCAGTGCCTGGGACCCAATCATAAGTGAGGGAGGAGTGGTCTAGTGGTTAGGACAAGGTACTTCAGGCCGGAGGGCCGGGGGTTCAAGTCCCACCTGGGGACAGCAATCTCAGGCCGGAGGGACTGGGATTTCTAGTCCTGTAGGCACTCCTTGGGGTCTTGGGCATGCCACTTAACCCTCCATTGCCCATGTTCCCTGTAAGTATTAGTGTATGTGTCTCATTTCCCCTCGTGTTAAATGTATCCCCCAATTGACCGCTTTGACCTGGTGAAAAGCGGGATATAATACAGCTAAAAAAAAAAAAAAGTCCTCTTGTAATTTGTGTTTGCAGATGACAAAAAGAGTGCTCAAGGATCGAGAGAAGCAGAGTGAAAGTATTTTTGGCGCTAAGAAGTCCAATCCATCAGCATCAGCATTGACTGCACCGGTCTCTATGGCATCAAAGATTGCATCAGATGTTGGCAGTGTATTGACATTGAGGAGCTCTCGAGCCCACTTGGAGCTGAGCCCCAATAGTACCCCGGAATATTGTTCATCGTTCCCCTGAAGGTAAAGAAGGATTTGTCTTCATCTTCGATGCCGAGGGGTGCTTGCATCAAACATCAAATTGAGGCTTTGCATCAACGTTGAAGCCCTCCAAGGAATGGAGCAAAGAAGGTTCACAGGAGTGCCCCTCTAAGCAGCCTCAAAGAAAGGAGGACATCAGAGAGGCAGCAACAGTCTACTGTGTGCAGAGACCAAGCAGCCGACATACCCTCTCAGGATCCAGGAACATCATCCAATGTTGTTGTGGTCTTGCAGCCTTTGTAGATAGCAGCCATGGAGAAACAACTTCTGAGGGTTGCTGAGAAATGCATCACGATGCTGTTTGACAGGCGTCATGTCAGTGCCTTGATTTCTGCTGCCGAAAAGTATTGTGCCTGCAGGAGAGGTGTCTACATTGGGGCATCGTTGGGCCTCATCAGAGCCTGCCCGGCTCATAACCCTTTCTAGTACATTGGGATCTAGTGCTTCCCCAAAGTCTAGAAATTCATTGGTGCATTGATGCTTCTGGAGGAGCGCCTGATCCCCAAAGAGCAAGAGTCATCCAGGCCAAGATCCAGATTTTTTGATTTTCTCTCTGAATCAGACACAGAAGGTTTTGTCACTGATGATGGGTCTAAGAACATGTCAGAGGAGAGGTCCCCAGCTCTTCCATCTGACCCTTTTCCACCTCATGAGAGGTGTAAATCACCTTCTGAGAACATGAATTAGGAATGTGGTATGACCATACCATCGTCTTTGGAGATTGAGGATAAGCCCAGGATAGATGAATCTGAGATCCTTCAGTAATCCTCTGCCCCTAAGGAAGTGGTGACAGTGCCCTTGCACCACATATTTCAGAGTACAGATGCGAATGTACCTCCAGTTAGTAGAAAGCTTGACTCTATACATAGTGTGATGGCAAAAGCATAGTAGAAAGCATGGATATGGATGAAAATCCTGAAAGCCCCATGGAAGTCAATGACAGTGCACAGATACAAGGGGATTACAGCCTACGTCAGAGAAAAACTCAGCTCCCTGCAAGGGGTGGAACACGCCCTAGCTCAGGGGTGGAGACAAGCCACCCTCCTGATTGGTCAGAGGAGGGCGAAGCACAGGGAAGGCCCAGCAGGAAGCAGTGGTTAAAAACCACGTGTAGCGGACAAGGAAGCAGACAAGGAAGGAGCCAAGGAGAGAGCCAAGGAAAGAGACAAGCACAGAGTCAAGCTCAAGGACAGAGACGGAGAGACAAAGGGAGACTCCAGGGAGTGAGAGTCAGTGGGAGACCTGCTGGAGAGAATGCCAGAGGAGAGTGGCTGAAGCCAGACAGAGAGAGAGAAGTCTGGGTGAGAGAAAGAGCCAGAGAGAAGGCTCAAACTCAGGCAGCAGCAACTCACCGAGAGGCAGTGGCAGTCTCAGGCCAAAGCCCGTCTACTGTTTCAGACCAGGAAGAAAGAGATATTGAGCCAGCATTTAAAAGCAGAAGTACAAGTAACTGGAGGAGAAGTGCACGTCAGGCCAGCAACCGGGACAACGGTGATAGCTGGAGAGGTGGAAAATTTATCAGTGCTGATATACAGAAACAGCCTCAAGGTAAAGCCGATAACACAGGTACACTAAAAAATTTTTTTTTAAAACTGCCTCTAATGTTTCGATTGATTTTTACGTTTTTTTGGTGCGCTGAATCCAAATCTGGTAACCAATTTGCTCCATCACGTACAGATTTTTTGCTACATTGGGTTAGCAGTTTGAGGTGAACGTTTCAGATTGAGTGCAATCGAGATAAAAGTTTCTTGGATGAATTCTTTATACTAATTGTTTAGTAGTTATTCAAATAAGAATAAAGAAAATTGTAACAAGGCAGCACATAAGAATAGAGTAATGTCAACAAAACACACTGTGATGGTAGCAAAATTGTCTGCACTTAAAACAGCCACATACATGTGCACAAACATTGAGCATATAAGAGCGAGGTTAGACACAAAGCAAAGCAAAGAAATGTGCAAAAAATGTTGTACAGGTATGTATGTAAGAATAGAAAACGCAAACCGCACCATTGCAATACATGAAGACAAACACCCGATGGTGTGAAAATAAAATTCTAATAAATGAGATCCGACACTGTGGTAATAACTAGCAAATTTTTATTTCAAAGTTTAGTAAAAACACGATATTTGTCAACACAGTTTAGATTTTAAAGTCATTCTTGGGTCAATCAATCTCCTGGTGGGCCCGTTTCTTCTTCCCCCGAATGCTTCTCTTGGTGCGCTGCTTGGCGTATTTTTCATCTGGGGTTTCCCGCAGCAGCAACCAGCAGAAATCAGCCATCATAGTAGTGTTCCATCTTCCTTGGTACCTTCTCTCTGCGTCCTTGATGTCCTGGTGAAACCTTTCACCTTGTTCTTCACTGTACGCCCCCAAGTTTTCGGGAAAGTAGTTCACATGGGAGTGCAAGAAATGGACTTTCAGGCTCATGTTGCAGCCTTGTTCTTTGAAGGCATTGAGCATCCTGGCAACAATATCCTTATAGTTCTCATCCCACCTGTTCCCCAAGAATTTGAGAACAACATCCTTGAAAGAATCCCAGGCTGCTTTTTCCTTCTCAGACATCGTTTCAGCGAATGCTCCATCTGAAATGAGTTTCCTTATATCAGGGCCAACAAACACTCCTTCCTTTAGCTTTGCTTCAGAAAGTCGGAGGAACTTTGAGCAAAGGTACCGAAAGCACTCACCATCTTTTGGAAGGGACTTGATGAATTGCTTAATGAGACCCAACTTAATGTGGAGAGGTGGTAATAGAATTTTATCACGAGGTACCAAGCTCTCATGAAGAACATTTTTCTCACCGGGTCTCAAATACTCCCGAATTGGCCAGTCTTTTTTTCCCCCAGTGTAGGTCGCGGGCCCGGCTATCCCACAAGCAAAGGAAGCAGGGATATTTGGTGAAACCGGATTGCTGCCCTAATAGCATGGATAGAATTTTAAAGCCTCCATAAATCATCCACTTATGCTCATCATAACGAATCTTCTGAAGAATCATGGCCAAATTCTCGTATTTTTCTTGGAGAATAACAGAGTGAGCAATAGGAACTGAAGCGAATGTGTTGCCATTATGAAGAAGAACACCTTTTATGCTGTCTTTTGACGAATCAATGAACAGCCGCCATTCAGCAGGATCATACTTGAGTTTAAACTTTTCCATCACTCCGTATATATCGTTGCAAAATACCAAATCTTCCTCTTTGCTGAAATACTTCAAAAATTGTGTCTCGCGGTTGCGGTACCAATAAAAAGTTGTTCCTGGTGACAATAGATTTTTCTGTTTAAGCCGAGAACCTAGCAGTTGGGCAGCATCTTTTGGGAGTCCTAAATCCCAGACTAAATCATTCAATTCAACTTGAGAGAAAAGTTCAGGTTTCGGATCTGGTTCAGTTTCAAACTCGGAAGTACTGGACTCATCGGGAAAAGCCATCTGATGAGTCTCATCATGATCAGAACCGTCCACACAAATATGATCCAAAGATTTTGGTGGTTCAGGCACAGGTACTTCGTTGCTAAGAGGCATAGGCCTAATTGCTGAGGGAAGGTTGGGGTAACTTATTACGATCTTATTTTTTAAGTTGTATCCCTTCATAATGCAAGAGCAAAAATAGCAGTCACTGCTGTGGTCTCTTTGTTCACGCCACATCATAGGTATTACGAAACGAAATGCTTGTTTTTTACCTTTCATCCATAAGCGTAGATCTTCCTCACATGTCTTGCACACTTTGTGAGGAGCCCACAGTTTGTCTTGATCGCCTAACTTCAAACCGAAATAGGCGAAATATACTTTTTTAATAAATGCAGAAATGTTCCTCTGCCGCTTTTTCACGGTATATTCCCCACAAATAAAACAAAAACTGTCCGGAGAGTTGACGCAACCTCTGGCTCTGTGAGCCATCACAAATCCACAGCACTGCAAACTACAACTGTAGTGAACCACTTCGGAATAAAGCTGGATTACGACTGAGCAAACAAAAGGTAATAATGAACTTGCAAGAAACTGAAATTTGACAGGAATGTTCATGTCGCAACCACCGTGTTTGAGCGAGCGCGAACGAGGCGAGGCGAACAGGAAAGAACATGCGCCAGCGCGAGTACTGGATTTAGCCCCCCGCCTCCCAATTGTCCTGTTAATGTATAAAATAAATACAAAACACTCTAAAATATCATGAGGGAGTGTTTCTAGTTAGTTAACCATTACAACCTCTATTTTGGGCCAAGAAAATAAACTGCAGTCGGCTAAAAAGAAATTATGTGAACATTCCTTATATGGGTAAGAAATCTAATTTTGCAAGAAAACGTGACGTGATGGAACATTTTGGCTATTTTTCCTGGATTCAGCACCCCAAAATCTATAGGAATCAGTTGCAAAACTGGAGGCAGTTTTTTGGTAGTGTACCTGTGTAATTTCTTTCCTGATAATGTGGCAAGAGGGCTAAGGGCTGTTTTAAAAGGGCAGGAACTGAAACCTTCACCTCCCACCGTTAATCAGTGGATTGAAAGCTTAGCCAGTGTTGGAATCCCCAGTGCAGATAACAGAGAAGCTTTTGAATCCTCTAAATTAGGGGCTTTGCAAGGGATACACTCTAATGAGAGGAATTCTATGTCCAATGCAAAAATACCTACGAGGGCTGACTTGCTGTGGGACCAGTTTCAGCAGTTTCTAAGAGAAGGGAAACTTAAAGAAACTCCACAATATGAGAGAGACTCTGTTGGTACAAATGATTTTGAAGAAATGCAAATAGAGACATGTGTGCCTAATGAGGTCTGTTGCCCAATTCCTATGGATTGTTCTCTGGCTCAAAGGAAAGCTACAGTTGTGAGATAAGAAAGGAAGAAATGTAAAAACTCTATAGTAAGGGTAGTGCTTACCACGAGAGTTGTAAGAAGCATTCAATGTTTGTTTGTTCACTGACTGAGAGCAACGGAGCTGTGAGGGAACGTTGCATTACAAAGTGAGAACAGCTGTGATAGAGTCCTGCTGCAGTTCATTGTGTGACCACACGGAGCAGTGCAGAGTGTGAGGACACAGAGCAGCAGTAAGGCTGAGAAAAGAAACGTTTATTTGATTTATTTCTCCTGGTTTTCCTGAGTTCATCTTTTCTGTTTGGAGATGTTGTAATTGAACCCCAGCGTGCTTTTGGAAATCCCCATAAAAGAAAATAAAAATCTTGCAAAGCCTTACCACCGACTCAACTACAAATTTATTGCCTGAGGAGTGAAAGAACTTTATTCCAAGGGACCCTAAGGCCGCCTACCAGCTGTGAGCCTCTTGGCCCAGCCGGTGGGTGTCGCAATAGAGTTTAGAAGGCTTCCTGGTTTGAGAAGACCCAGCTTCCTCACCATTCCTTGGAGGTGGAATCCACCCTTAAGAGATGTAAACGTTTCAAGACTCACTCCTCAACACCCCCTAGCAGGAAGGCTAGGATATTACACTATTTTGGGAGAAGAGTCTTCCAGAGTTCCATGCTTGCAGCACACATGGCCTCTTACCAGCTCTACATAGGCGTGTTTTTGAAGGACATCATGAGTGACCTAGCTGTTCTGTCCCAGAGTCTCCCTCCAGAGAGATTTTAATAGTATTGTTCCCTAGTGAGACATGGTAAGGACTTCATGGTAAAGAGAGGTATTGGAGGATATGCATACAGTATATACCCCCCCCCCCCCAAATCAAGGAGGAAATCATCCAAAGCTAGTTTGCTGTGTAACCCCAATCCAAAGGAGAACTGGTCCACCTGAGCATTCTGAGGAGTTGCATAGAGATCTAGGGAGGGGAGTGCTCCATCCCCCGAAAGATGTAACTTGCGACCTCCCTGTCAAGGGTCCATTCATATGGCTGAAAGACTCAACTCGGCCTGTCCTCTAGAGTGTTTTGTTCACCTGGCAGGTATGTGGCTCTTAGGTCCATCCCATGGATTATGGCAAATTTCCACAACTGGACAGCTTCCCAGAACACAAGGTATGATGCCATTCCTCCCTGTTTATTGATGTAGAACATGGCTATTTGGTTGTCTGAATGAGGAAAATTTGATTGGACAATTGATCTTTAAAAGCTTTTAAGCATTCACTATGGCTCGTGGTTCCAAGAAATTGATTTGATGGAGACTTTCCTGGAGGGGTCAAGTGTCTTGGATGTTGAGCCCATCGAGATGAGCTCCCCAACCTAGCTTGGATTTATCTGTCATCAACAGTTTTTCTGGTGGTGCAATTTGGAAAGGAAGACCTTTGACTAGATTGAATGGAATAGTCTTATCAGTTCAAAGACCGAATGAGAATTAGTGATGTATAGATGATCTCCAAGATGCCCTGTGGCTTGCGTCCACTAGTTTCTCAGGGTCCACAGAGCCTGTCTTATGTAGAGCCATGCCAAGGATGTCATATGTACAGTAGAACCCATGTAGCCCAGAGCTATTAACATTTTGTGAGCTGTTAACTGCTGACTCAATTGATTTTCCTGAACTATCACCGTTAACCTGGATAGTCTGTTGTGCAGGAGGAAGGCTCCCACCTTAGTCATGTCCTATGAATTCTTATTGTTGGATGGGCTATAGGTGGGATTTTGGTAATTTATTATGAACCCTAACAGTTCCAACACCCAAATTGCCAGCACTGTTGATTAGCACTCTTCTTCTTGAGTGATACTCTTGATCAGCCAATCATCCAGATAGGGAAAGACAAACACTCCTAGTCTGCATAGGCATTTTGTGAAAACCCAAGGTGCTGAAGCTAGGTCAAAATGCAGAATGGTATGCTGGACGTGCTGCCACCCTAGAACAAACCTGAGATGCATCTCACTCACAGGAAGTGAGTATAGTGGGAGGAAGTGGTTGGGTGGGAGGCGACAAAGAGTAGAAGTAAATGGAGCTCACTCTGAGGAGAAGGATGTTATCAGTGGTGTGCCCCAGGGATCTGTCCTTGGTCCAATTCTTTTTAACTTCTTTGTTAGTGATATAGCGGAAGGGCTTTCAAGTAATGTTTGCCTCTTTGTGGATGATACCAAAATCTGCAATAGAGTAGACACCCAGGAAGGGGTAGATAACATGAGGAGGGATCTAGCTAAGCTTGAAGAATGGTCTAGAATTTGGCAGCTGGGATTTAATGTTAAAAAAATGTAAGGTCATGCATTTGGGCTGCAGCAATGCAAGGGAGCAATATAGTATAGGGGGTGAAGTACTTTTGTCCACTAAAGAAGAGCGGGACCTAGGCGTGGTTGTGTCTGATGATCTTAAAGTAGCTAAACAGGTAGAAAAGGCGACGGCAAAAGCTAGAAGGATGCTTGGGTGCATACGGAGAGGAATGGCTTGCAGAAAAAAGGAGGTGATAATGCCTCTGTATAAATCTTTGGTGCGACCTCATTTGGAGTATAGTGTGCAATTCTGGAGACCGCACCTTCAAAAGGATGTGAACAGGATGGAGTCGGTGCAGAGGGTGGCTACTAAAATGATTAGTGGTCTTCATTATAAAGCATATGAGGACAGACTGAAGGATCTTAATATGTACACCTTAGAGGAAAGGCGGGATAGAGGTGATATGATTGAGTTGTTTAAATACCTCCATGGCATAAATGTTCAGGGAGAGAGCCTCTTTCAATTGAAAGCAAGTTCTGCTACGAGGGGACATGGGATGAGGGTGAAGGGAGATAGATTCAGGAGTGATATGCGGAAATATTTCTTTACGGAAAGAGTAGTAGATCCGTGGAATAGTCTCCCAGTGGAGGTGGTAGAGATGAGGACAGTAACTGAATTCAAAAAAGCATGGGACAAACACAGAGGATCTCTAAAGGTAAAAAGGGGACTGTTGTAGTTGTTATGGAAGGACAGACTAGATAGGCCATGTGGTCTTTTTCTGTCGTCATATTTCTATGTTTCTATATGCATCCTTGAGATCCAGAGAGCATAACTAATCTCCTTTTTGAAGACAAGGGAGCAGGATGCCTAGAGAAATCATTCTGAACTTTTCTTAGACCAGATGTGTTCAGATCTTAGGTTTAGGATGGGATGGTATCCTCCCGTTTTCTTGGGTATCAGGAAAAAGTAAAATAAAGCATAAAAGATGCAAAAGGCCTGTTGACACCAAAAACAATGTTTGGTTGCCCCTGTTGGGCTTCTCTTTTTCCCCTTTTTTGTTCAAGGTAGCTTATAGCTAGGGAGTCCCATACATGAGGACTTTTTTCCTGCTTGTCCATGGAGAAAATGTTGTTGTTACCTGTAGCAGGTGTTTTCTGTGGACAGCAGAAAACGTTTTCACAACCCACCCATCTCCCCTAGGAGTTGTATTCTTCTCAGCTATGATATTTGACAGGTAAAATGTCACTGTAGTGGCGGGCGGGAAGACACTCGCATGTGCAGAAGAGCTTCCAAAAGCTTCCAGAAGGAGCTGGGAATACTCCTGCGTGGGGCTTCTTTGAATGACATCACCTATATGTGAGGACTTTTCCTGCTGTCCACAGAGAATACCTACTGTAGGCGAGCAACTACCTTTTATTTTAACCAAGTTTTTTCTTATTTTTAACTTAAATGAGAATTCTATCTGTTGTAGAGTTCAATAGACCACTATTAACCTTTCCATGACCTTCCCTTTAGGTACTTTTTCATTGTCTGTTTTTTTACTATCAGACCTGTTTGAATTCTTACTGTTTTATTATTTTTTCTTTGACCTTGCTCAGAGTATGAAGCACCACATTTCATTTCAATTCATTTAACTTATTAAGTTCTTTTTTTCCTTAGCCAGGAACACTGTGTATTCTAACAGTTCTTTTCTATAATTGGTGTTCTGAGTGTTCATTTATAGAATGTGAAGACGTAGCCTGCCATCATTACTCTGACCAAGGTTTTACAAACTTGTCACTTTTGATTCTAGGCTTTCCACAGCCTCATCAGATTTTCACAATTTATTCTGTATAGTTCTAATGGCTGTTTCCAGTTCACTGATCATGATACCCATTTCCATCTATTTTACTTTCAATCTTTTTTTACGCCTCTTACCAATTCTGTCTTGTGTGCTTACTTAGCTTGCCAGGGTATGTAGAATTTTTCTTGGCAGTATTCATAGCCCTTGATTTTCACGTCCTAGAATAATTCCCGATACTGTGAATGAGATTTTCATTATTCCAGGTACTTGCTCCTTTTCTCATTCAAAGTCCACTGCTGTGCCTGATGCTGTAATTTAAAACGTACCTTTATAATTTATTGGTACAGCAGGGGAAAATGGATAAGCTCTCCCACTTCTGAGAGTCTCTTCTGCTGCCAAGTTGGTTCTCAGTCGATGTTGTCATCTGGTACTTAAACTTCTGATAGAAGTGTTATTTTAAAGGGCGATTGTACAGTGATGCTGCTGTACTAATTAGCCAAATTCTTATGCAGCTGAGGTCTTCTGCAGAAAAGAAGCATGAAAATGTTCAAATGCATAAAAGTGCCCAAATTTTGACGTTTTCAGTTTTTTTTAAAAATGCAAACTCTCTATGTGAGAGAATTCACAAGTACGTCTTTTCCCAATTAGTAAAATTTTGGTGTCTGTTTACTAATTTGCACTAAAAGTTTGCAGTTACCATTTGGTAATTCTCAAAATAAACAGAATCAATGCAAAATCTTTGCATTGACTTAGGGACTCTTTTACTGAAGTGCGCTAAGCTCCCCACAGCATGAATGGATATGTATTCAGGGCTGTCTCTTAGCCTCCAGCTAGTCTCAAAATAATATGAGTGTCTTTACCTTCATGAAGGTACATAAGTTCTACAGACAGTTTTAAACAAAGGGATATCAGGTAACTCTTGCTTAGATGAGAAAGGTGCATGGGCTGGATGACATGTGGAGTACAGATCACTTGAAAGGTTAGAAGTCACTATCCCTTAAGGCTTGTCATCACATACAATTTATATTTAGCAAATACTATTAAAGGCAGCTAAAGCAAAGCAATGCAATGCAATAAAGCAAGGGTTCCCAAACCTGCTTCCCAGCCAGTCGGGTTTTCAGGATATCCACAACGAATATGCATATGAGAGATTTGCATGCACTGCCTCCATTGTATGTAAATCTCTCTCATGCATATTCATTGTTGATATCCAGAAAACCTGACTGGCTGGAGAGGCCTCAGGACAGGTTTGGGAACCCCTGCAATAAAATGAGGAGATATGTGGTCAAAATGGCAATAACCAATGAGGAGACATGCAGCTGCAGTTTGAGCCAATTGTAGTGTTCTCATTGCGGAATTCAATAACCCATGATGTAGGGCATTACTGTAATCTAAACTAGGGAAGATTATGGCCTGTAACACTGTTCTAGAACCCTTATCTTCTAGAAACAGCTGTAAACCACAAAAACGAAATGAACCACACTTGTTATCTGAGCTTATACTGGTATGTCTAGCTGAGTGTCAGTTACTCCAAGATACCGATTCAGCCAGAGATTCATTATCTAAATGTCACCACCTCCAAAACCTCAAGGCAGATCTATTGTGGTCCCTTTAGTGACAATTAGGGCCTCAGGCTTTTGAAAGCTGATTGCAAGATAATTATTTGCTAATTGGTCATAGAAAACACTAATACAGTGCGCAACCTCCATGGATCAAATGACTGTAATAGACTAGGCATGAAAAACAAGATAATATCTGTATATATTCTGCAACTAGGACTTCTGTCACTGTTTTCTGTTTATAACTGAATATCAGAACAACTCCGATGGGCCCTTCTATGGGCACTATGATGAGATCATTTGGCAGCTGTTGGATGATGTCATTTGAACAGGGGAGTTTGTTCAAGGATCAACCTGTCCAGTCCTGGGATTCTTTATAGAGTGGCACAAATTTTCTGCTTCACTCCGGCAGCTCAGCCTGCCTCTAAGCCTCTGGCTACCAGCACCACAAGAGCAGATGAGATACAGGGAGTAAGCATGGTCCAGCTATAAGAAGCTGAAAGGCAAGCTGGGCTACAGGAGTGAAGCAGCAAGCTCCCACTGCTCTGGAAAGGAATCCTGGTGCTGGGCAGATAGGACAAGGGGGCTGATGCTGGAGCTTTGAGAAATGAGCTGGGTGCTGACAAGAGGCTGAAAATGGCAGAAGGGGGTTATGGCTAGAAGATGGTGGGGAGGTAGAAGGGGGCTGATGCTTGAAACAGGTGGAAGATGTAGGGACGGATGCTAGGGTTGGAAACTTTTCAGTTTTATTCATTTCAATTATTAGATTTATCTGGCAATCATTATTACTAAAAGTGGTTACAAACATACATACATAAACACACAACACAATTTATGTATTTGTTATTTGTGCTGCAAATACACTGATAAACACCTATAAATTAATTAATTTGTTTTTATTATTAGTATTTAGCTCATGCTTTTCCAGGAGAAGATCAAGGCAAGTTGTACTCAGGTATAGCATGCATTCTCCGGGAACAAGCAGGAAGTCAGTCCTCACATATGGGTGATGTCGGCGCCGACGGAGCCCTCGTGCGGAGCAAATCCCTGGCTTTCAGAGAAAGCCTTTGGGAGTTGACATCACGCATGTGCAGTCCCCTTCCCGCTCAAGGGTGCCATCTTGCTCAGTCTCCTTTTTTCCACGGAGCCCTTCGGACGTAGTCCCTGTGTCCCCGTGAAAAAAGTGAAATTTTCTCTCTTTTTCATCCGGTCTACACCGATTCCTCGTCCCACCTTCGGCTCGATACACCGGTATCGAGTCTGTCTCTGGTTTTTGTTTTTTGTCCTATGTGACTGGCGTTCGTGCCCTTTTCTTCTTTTTCACTGGCAGCCTCGGTCTTCGACTTTGCAGGGGCCCTTTTTCCCCCAATGGCTACCAGTGGGTTTAAAAAATGCGATCGGTGTGTGAAACTTATGTCCCTCACCGATACACATGACTGTTGTCTCTGGTGCCTTGGGCCCGACCATGACCCGACGGTCTGCGGTCCGTGTAGGAAAATGTCCTCTAAGGCCCTGAAGAGCCGCCAGTAGCAGCATGATAGGATTTTTTCTGAGTCCTTGCCTTCGAGAGCCTGGACCTCGTCTGAGGCCTCTACATCTCCGGAGGAGCATTCTGAACCCGAACAGCATTAAGGTTCCTTGGTGAGGGGCTTCCCCTAGAGGGAACATAAGAGGAAGAAGAAATCCTTGAGGGCGGTGTCTCTGGATGGCTCCGAACGACCCAGCTCCTCCCAGGGCCTGTTGTGGAACCCTGAGCGCCAGCCAGGATCATTGGAGAAGGAGCGCCCGGCAAAGGTTCGTCGGCATGAGACGGATCAGCCGAGCCAGGTAACAACTGTCCTCATCGAGGACTCCACTCTGGGGGAACTGGCATTGGGCCCGACCGAGTTGAGACCCGAGACAGTGGCTGCGGAGCCTTCCAGACTCGAGTCCAGAATGGTGGCCCTGGAACGCAGTCTGACTGCCTTCATGGAGCAGCAGCGGGCGCTGATTGCCAGTCTGTCCGGTTCTTCCACCCCGACCACCAGGCTCTCGACGTCGAAGTTGACCCCGGAGGCCAAGCCGATCCTTGAGACCCTTCAGGCTTGAGTCAATCCTCGGCCAAGGTCCCACTCGGCCTCCAGTTCGGGACCGAGGTCATTGCTGCCGAGCGTCCCAGCATCAGGATGGTCAGTGCCGGGGCCCTCGATGCCGGAGCCCCTCAATTCCTCTTCTGAGGCATCGGAGTGGTAAATGGAGGACGAGGAGTCACGTCCAATTCCCCGGTGTCTGAACCTTGGAGAAGGTCCCCTCCGGAGGACACAAGGTTCTTGGACTTCTTGAGGGATATGTCCAAGGCTTTGGTGTTCCCCACGGAGTCCAAGGAGGATCCTCGAGCTGATGAGCTCGAGATCCTACAGAATGAGCCCCCCCCCCCAATGCCTCCGATCCTGGAATGACTGATGCTCCGCATGTGGGAGACGCAGGCATTGGTGCCGGTTGTCAGCAAACGGCTCGACTCGATGTATCGAGTCCGCCAGAGCTGTGGGTTTTTTTTTTTTAATTTAAATTTTTTTGAAATCACAAAAACAAATAAAGAAACAATATGTACAACTTAACACATTTGTCCCCAAAAGGAAACTATACTCATGATCCACCTCCCTCTAGCCCTCAAAATAAAGGGGATACAATAATTCGATAATAAAGCAAACCATTATACTGAGAAGAAATAGGATGAGCTAAACAGTGGCATATATAATTCACCCAACCGGAACAGACAGGGTATCTACCCCCCCTTCAGAGACCCGAGCCTTAATGAAACAAATCAATTGGAAAGGTTCATGAAATATATACGAATTAGATTGATATTTAATCAAACATTTACACGGAAACTTCAGGAAAAATAGCCCCCCCAACTGCTGTATACCAGAACGCAACAAAAGAAATTCGTGTCTCCTCCTCTGGGTCTCCCTGGATAAATCCGGGAACATCCGAACAGCCAGACCCTTAAACAAAATATGATGTTTTTTAAAGAACAGTTTCATAAGCCATTCCTTATCTGATATTAATGCTAAGGTAATCAATAAAGTAGATGATGTAATCTTTTCCTCTTGGGAAGTCTCCAATATATCAGTAACATTTAATACATCCAAATGATGTAAACCACTAACACTACCCTGCCCCACTTCTTTTTTACCAGAAGGCAAATAATAAATTTTAACTAATGGGGGATGGGATTCAGGAGGAATACCTAAAGTTTCAATTAAATAATTACGGAACATATCTCTTGCACCCTGGGTTTTAAAAGTCACAGCTGCCATACAACTCCATGGTTGTGGAATTGGCCATGCACTGGCTGAAGAACCAAAAGACGCACTCCTCGGTGCCTCCTGGCAGGGGAGGCCTGCAACTTGGATGCCCTCGGCAAAAAGTGCTTCCAGGATTCAATGCTGACCTGTCGAATCCAGGCTTACCAGCTATACATGGGCATGTACCTGAGAGACCTGGCGAAAGAACTCGCCAGGTTTTCGGCTGGTCTCTCCGAGGGACCTTTGCAGCGCTTCAGGAGCCTGTCCACAGCCTGTCCGTGAGTGCTTGAAGTTTGTCTCGGGCTGCCTATGATGAGTTCGAGTCGGCGGCCCGGGTAGCCTCGGCTGGTATCGGTGCACGCCGCCAGGCATGGCTGCAGTCGTTGAATCTCGAACAGTAGGTTCAGGACAAGTTAGTCTATGTCCCACGCCAGGGGGAGAAACTCTTTGGCCGACAAGGCCACTGAACTGGAGACCGAGTACATGACGAGGATAGGGCTCTCCAAGAAAACCTCTGCCCCTTCTCGCAAGAAGGGCTCAGGTAGAAAGCCCTTTTACCCGAGGAAGGGTGCTGCTTACCGAAGCTACCCCCTCTTTCAGGCCTCCCCGGCTCCCCAACAGGGGCAGCAGGCCAAGGGACAGGGACGTGGCCTGCATAAGCAGAAAGCCCCCAAACCCCAGGCACTGCCCCAGCCCCGACCCAGCCTGGCAGTGGCTTTTGATTCTCAGCATGGCCCCTTTCCCCTCAGGGGACTGGCAGCTCACAGGAGGTAGGCTTGCCCTGTATACCCACAGGTGGACAGCAATTACCACCAAAGCCTGGGTATTGCAGATAGTCCGAGAGGGCTATCTTCTTCACCTAGCCCAGGTGCCTCCTCACTATTTTCCAGGAGAGCCCATCAGGTCTCTTCTTCACTGGGATCTTCTTCCGAAGGAGTTAGCGGGTCTTCTTGAGGATCAGGCGGTAGAACCAGTGCCCCACCATCTGCAGGGCAAGGGCTTCTATTCAAGGTACTTTCTAGTACCAAAAAGAACAGGTGGTTTCAGACCCATCCTTGACCTGCGCAACCTAAATATGTTCCTGGTGAGGGAGAAGTTCAAGATGCTCTCCCTTGGAATATTGCTGCCTTACCTCCGCCAGGGAGATTGGCTATGCTCCTTAGACCTAAAAGATGCGTATACACACATCCTAATCCACCCAGACCACAGGCAGTATCTATGCTTTGTGGTGGGGTACAATCACTACCAGTACAGGGTACTTCCCTTTGGCTTGGCCTCGGCCCCCAGTGTATTCACAAAGTGCATGGTGGCCATGGTGGCTGCCTTTCTCAGGCTCCAGGGGGTCTTTGTCTTACCCTACCTAGACGACTGGCTCATTAGGGGCACTTCAACCAGCGAGGTCCACCACGCCACCTCTCGCATCATCCAAGTGCTCCAGCACCTAGGGTTTGTAATCAACTACCCCAAGTCCAGTCTGGCTCCAACCCAGCAGCTGGAGTTCATTGGGGCCAGACTCAACACCCTCCAAGCAAGGGCCTTTCTGCCTGCATACAGGGTAAATAGACTTCTGGCCCTGGCAGGTCAGGTGAGTCGCAGGTCCGTAGTGTCAGCAAGACAGTTTCTGCGCCTCCTCGGGCACATGACTTCCATGGTCCATATTACCCCAGACACCCACTTCCACATGCGGACTGCTCAGTGGTCCCTCAGGAACCAGTGGTCACAGGCCACAGGTTGCCTCAGGGACAAGGTAACAGTGTTCCAATGGCTCATACGGTCCCTGGACTGGTGGCTTCAGCCACTCCATCTGGAGGTGGGGATTCCTTTCCAGGTCCCTCTACACATGAGGATCCTTACCACAGATGCGTCCCTGCTGGGCTGGGGGGCCATTTGCCTGGGTTTCCGTACTCAGGGAGTGTGGTCCCCAAGCGAGAGAGCACAACAGATTAATTTCTTGGAGCTCCGTGCCATCTGCCTGGCCCTGGGAGTTTTCGGGCAGATCCTGGCCCACGAACCTGTCTTGGTACAGACAGACAACCAGGTGACCATGTTCTATATGAACAAGCAGGGTGGTACGGGGTCCCGTCTCCTCTGTCAGGAAGCCCTGGATCTGTGCTCATTTGCAGCCCGGCATGGCATTCATCTGTGGGCTGTCTATCTGCCGTGCCAGGACAACTGGTTAGCCGACAGGCTAAGCAGGATTCTCCAGCCTCACACGTGGCAATTGGACCTTGGGGTGGCCTTTTCCATATCTGGGGACGGCCAATGATGGATTTGTTTACAAGTCCGGTCAATCACCAGTTGCCCCGGTTCTGCTCCAGGCAGCCACACCCGCACAGGGTAGCCGTCGATGCCTTTCTGATATCATGGTTGATGGACCTCCTGTATGCATTTCCTCCGACGCCTCTGGTGGCAAAGATTCTGTTCAAGATCCTCCAGGAGAAGGCCTCAGTCATCCTTGTAGCCCCGAGGTGGCCGAAGCAACCCTGGTTTCCACTTCTGCTTGTTAGTGCTGGAGGCCCCCATACCCCTGGGGTCCTCCCCAAGCCTCTTCTCCCAGGAGGGGAGCACTCTCCTGCACCCCAACCTCAACTCCCTCAACCTGATGGCATGGCTGCTGAAAGGGTGGTGCTTGCTCTGCTCCTGTTCCCTAAGGATGTTGAAGAGGTCTTGTTGGCCTCAAGGAGGCCGTCGACTAGATGGGCCTATGCCTTGAAGTGGCGCAGGTTTGCGGCTTGGTGAGAGGGACAGGGTGTGGATCCTTTCTCCTGCCAGGTTGGAGTGGTTTTTCAGTACCTTCTCCACCTCTCGGATTTGGGCCTCAAGTCCAACTCCGTCAGAGTCCACCTCTGTGCCCTGGCAGCAAACCACTTCCTGGTGGAGGAGAAGCTCCTCTCGGCCCACCCCTTGGTCTCTCGGTTTTTGAGAGGCCTGCTTCTTTTGAAGCCTCTGGTACGCCCTCCGGCGACCGAATGGGATCTGAATGTGGTTTTAGGGCAGCTTACTCAGCCGCCCTTTGAGCCGATGGTGACCTGCCATCTCCGCTACCTCACTTGGAAGGTGGTTTTCTTGGTGGCACTCATGTCGGCTCGGTGGATGAGTGAGCTTCAGGCCCTTGTGTCAGACAGGTCTTACACTAGGTTCTATGGAAACCGGGTGGTGCTTCGCACGCACCCCAAGTTCCTTCCGAAAATGATCTCCTTCTTCCACCTCAACCAGGAGGTGATGTTCCCTACCTTTTTTCCCCGGCCGCATGCCAGTCGGGCAGAGGCAGTGCTGCAAACCCTGGACTGTAACAGGGCATTGGCTTTCTATATACGGCGTACGCAAGCGCATAGAAGGACTTCTCAGCTCTTTGTATCCTATGACCCCAGTAAGCTGAGGATGGCTGTTTCCAAGCATACGCTGTCCACCTGGGTAGCAGACTGTATTGCCTGGGCATACAGGGCAGCCGAGCTTCCGATAGAGGGTCGTGTTATGGCCCTCCGGGTCAGGGCCATGGTGGCATCAGTGGCTCATTTCCGCTCTGTTCCATTGGCGGACATCTGCTGAGCTGCCACCTGGTCTTCGGGTCAGACTTTCGCAACCCATTACTGCCTGGATAGGGAGTCCCAACGGGACAGTGCTTTCGATCAGGCTGTACTCTGTAACCTTTTCGAGGTCTAGGCAACTCCTGCCCTCCTACTCTTCTGTATCAGGCTACTACTGGAGTGCTATTCTCTTAGTTAGATTCCTATTGTGGCTACTTGCCGCTCTTGTAGAGGGAGCCTATTTTTTCAGCTGTGGGTTCTCAGTAGCCTATAGCTGGGGAGTTCCATATGTGAGGACTGGGCAACACAAGGAGAGCAACAAGGCCTTCGCATCAAACCGCAGTACAAACACAAAGAGCGAGGGTGTAGAAGGTCACATTCCTTTTTTAACTTTGCAACATTGAAGTTTTTTTAACATATGTTTCTAGGATGCTGTTCCCCTCGTCATTTTCAATGCATTCTTGAACATGTTTTTATTTGTGCTGATTGCTTTATACAGTCCCCAGACGGGCACACAATAAAAAAAAAGGTTATCAAGCTGTCTGAGGTCTTTTAATGCAAATGATTTTACTGTTTTTATCCAGCAGAAACATGGTTTGCTGAGCTTAAAAATGTTTTTACTTATAATTTGATTACTCATACGTTTTTTAATTTTTTCGTCTCCCAACATTTCTTTTGTTTTACAGCACTTTCCTTAGTCATGTTAGTTTGATGCTTTCATTTCTGTAAGAAAATGTTTCAATCTTTTCCAAGTTATCAATGGTGCCTGCTACATGGCTTTGAACTTTGTCAGATCAAATGTTTTTTAACATGCTTTTTTAGGATGCTGTGCTCCTCATTTTTTATGATACATTTTTTATGAATATTCAATATGCACTGCAGAATGTTTTGTTTTTTGTTTTAAGTTTTCGATGTTGACTGTTGGATGTTTTTGAACCATGACCCCCTTAACAGGTTTTTAAGATCTTGTGCCCCTTTCCATTTTTTTAATGCCATTTTAGAAATTCAATATGTACCTTTTAAAATGATCCTTTTTAAGTTTTATCAATATTTGTCTGGTTCATGGATTTGAACTCTGGATGGTTTTACAGATGCTTACGTTTTTCAAGATGCTTTTTAACATGTTTTTTAACTAGCTTTTTATGATGCTGTGCCCCTTTTTATTTTTAATGTATCTTGACATTTACTGTTTCCCCTTTGAGCTTGGTTATAACAACTTTTTTTGCCACCTCTGCATCTAGCGCAACTAGGACATGCTTTTTTGACAATGAAACTAATTGATTTTTTTGTCTCCCTGTATGATTTTACTTCCCTCTGGCTCTGGAATTACTTTGGATTACATTTGATCAGCTTAGCTGACATTTCAGTTTCTCCAGTATAAACAGATGAAGTCTTTTTAAAGACCACTGCAGATTATACTGTGCCCTTTGTAAGTAATATCTCCTTCGTCTCTCATATAGTTTCACTATCAATACCCATAGTCTTCCTGGTTTTTATCATCTTTATAATTGTTTCTGTATATGTACTATTTAGTATGTAACATTTCATTACTCTTTAGTGCGTTTATTGCTTTACTTATATCTATTTTTGTTTTTTGTTTTGTGGTTTTATTATTTTATATTGTTTTTATGTTATCATATTTTTTTTACTATTACTACTATTATTATTATCATGATTATTGACTGTATATTTATTAATGTTTTTAATTTTTAAAGATGTGTGCCCCCTGAAGAAGGCATCCTGCCGAAACGCGTTGGGGTATTTTTTGAATAAACTACAACAGTGGCCACCTACACCCTCACTCTTTGTGTTTGTTCCATATATGAGGACTGACTTCCTGCTTGTTCCTGGAGACAGCAGGAATCAGTCCTCTTGACCCTTCCTCCTCCCCTTGGAGTTGTAGTGCTATTATTATTATTATGTTTTATTCTTTTTGCCATCTTTTGGCTATGTCATTTGACTCAGCAAGATGGCACCCTTGGGCAGGAAGGGGACCGTGCATGCGTGATGGCAACTCCCAAAGGCTTTCTCTGAAAGCTTGGGATTTGCTCTGCATGAGGGCTCTGTCGGTGCCGATGTCACCCATATGTGAGGACTGATTCCTGCTGTCCCCGGAGAACACCTGTTACAGGTGAGTAACTACGCTTTTCCTTGTCCCTGCAGGGCTCACAATCTAAGTTTGTACTTGTGGCAATGGAGGGTTAAGTGGCTTGCCCAAGGCCATGAGGAATGCCAGTGGAATTTGAACCCTGGTCTTTCTGGCTCTAGACTGCTGCCTTAACATCTAGGCTACTCCTCCTCCTATACCTGACCCCCGGAAAGCACCTAATTGCCTAAAATTTAAAGCCCTAAAATTAAAAATGATGTTCCCCTATAATCAGAAGTCCCATCTACAACCTCTGCCAAGTTCAAATAAGACTGAACAAAATGGATGCAAATATAAATATAAATAATGAAAAGGCTGATCCTGACCTCTGGAGTTCGTGTCAAGGAAGGATTGCCAAGTCTAACTTGTTGCATACAACCATCCAAGTAGAATCCAAACCATCTAAAACCAGCCTAGTACAGAAGAACTAAATGCCAAGCTCAACATGCCGCTGTAACAAAATGACTGAAATGTCAAAGAGCAATAAATGAGCAGACCTGCCTGCATTCAATCCCCACAAGAGTCCAGTAAAGATAGGTTTCAGTACTGTGCACAACTGTAGTAAATCTGTACATCAAGTTTAAAAATGAAGGCTTGTGATCAGCCTACAACTCCTTACAGACAGTGCATAGGCTTAATGATAGTGTGCTTGAATGAGAAGGTGCAATATGCTGCCTTCTGAGGATGTTCAAATTAAACAGCTCAAATAGCTCCAATGTTGTTGCCTATTACCTGTATGACAGCTACAAGAAAAGTCTCTAAAGCACACTATTGGGCATTTTTACTAAGAACATAGCACGGACACCTGGGCTAATTTTTAGGGGCATGTACATCCATCCCACTGCTATTAGCACGGTGTTAACATGCTACGTCGGGCTAACTGGTGTGTGAATGCACTTGCTGCCACCAATTGATGTGGAATTAAGTGCTCTAACAGCTACCTTGATGGTTAATGCATGCCCAAATGCCCACACTAACCATGAAGTGCTGTCGCAGCTCACGTTGCACCCACAACCTGCTCAGTCTCAATCCCATCATGGGATTTTTAGCATGGGGCACTCCACCAACAGCACAGTGCTCTTATTATGATCTCAAAGCCACACTAAAGGTTAGCATATGCTAGTAAACATGCATTCTTTGGGCTCTTCGTGGTATGCAGCAGTTATAAAATGCTTGTCATAAGCTTTGCACCACACTGATTTAAGAGGGTTCCCTCGGCTAATGTCAGCAATTTGATTAAGTGATAATAGACATCCTCGTATCTCATATGGCTTCTGAGGCTTGCAACAAGACCTGAAATTAAATTTCAGTCCATGTCTTCTTGTATCTCAAGCAGACCTTTGGAGGTAACTTATAAAGTCATTAACATGTGTATGTGGCAGTTTATAAGTCTCTTATAAAATGCTAACCATTGTAAAAGTACATGCCTTTGACATGAAGGCATACACTTTTCTGATAGGCAAAGTATACGAGGTGTGACAAAAAAGAAACGAGACTGTCCATAAATATTTCATTACAAAATCTACAGAGAAATTATGCATTGTCCCCTTCAAAGTAATCCCCCCCAGAGTTAATGCACTTCTGCATTCACTTCTGCCACGTACGGAAGCACTCGGTAAAGTCCTTCTCCTTGAGGTCCCTCAGCTCCCTTGTCACAGTGGCCTTGATCTCTTCAACAGAGGCAAAATGAGTTCCTTTGAGCACAGTCTTCAGCCTGGGGAAGAGCCAGAAGTCTCACGGTGCAAGATCTGGAGAATAAGGATGGGCCGTGATTTGCTTGTTGGCCAAGAACTACCTCACACTGAGTGTGGTGTGTGCGGGTGTGTTGTCATGGTGGAGCAGCCACGACTTGTCTCTCCACAGAGCCCGCCTGCTGCGCCAAACCTGGTCATGGAGGCGATTAAGGACCTGCTAGTAGAAGTGCTAGTTGACTGTCTGACCCTCAGGCACAAACTCATGATGGACCACACCCTTCTGGTCGATGAATGCGATCAGCATGACCTTGATCCTTGATTTGGACATACGCGCCTTCTTGGGTCTGGGTGACAGTCGAGTCTTCCACTGCTGGCTCTGTCTCTTGCTTTCAGGGTCGTACTGGAAGACCCAAGTCTCGTCTCCTGTGATGACTCGGCCAACGAACTCTGGATCTTCTCCGATCTTCTCTTTCAAGTCTCGACAAACATTGACCCCAGTGCTCCTTCTGGTCATCCGATAAAAGCTTGGGCACCATCTTGGTGCATACCTTCCGCATCCCCAGCTCCTGCACCAAGATGGTCCACACTGACTCCCTGTTCAGGCTGAGCTCTTCAGCTATCATCCGCACCGTCAATCTGCGATCACGCTGCACCAGCTGGTTCACTTTGTCAATGTTCTCAGCAGTCTTTGTCGTGGAAGGCCGTTCTGACTTGGAGTCATCCTTCTCCTCCTCGCGGCCAGTCTTGAAGTGTTTGTGCCACTCGAAGACTCGCGGCCTTGACATTGCATCTTCTCCATAAGCCTTTTGGAGAAGTTGGAGACACTCAGTTGGACCCTTCTCCAACTTAAACATAAATTTCAAGTTGATTCTTTGTTCCATATTTCTGCCACCTCCAGTTGCGTGACAAAGCGATGGAGCAGTGTGCTACAAAAAAATCAGAAAAAGAAAAATAGAGTGAGAGAGATTAAAAATATTATATAGCAGAATAGTGGTGAGATGTTGCACAACACAGTGACATAAGCGGTTAGCCAATTGGCATTGAGTCATGGGCATGGCTGCCACAGTCTCGTTTCTTTTTTGCCACACCTCGTATGCTTTGATTATAAATTACCTTAATTTACATGCACACTTGTATACTTAATGCCATTTAACTATATAGCAGGAGTAAATGTCTGTGCTTACGACTGAGGTGCGATCCCTGACACTTACTCTAGTACTTTATAAAGACAAGAGGCGTCTACTTGCCTTTATAAAATAGGTATGTTTTAGTTGCCTTAACCTAGGAACCCTGTTATAAAGTTTCTGTCTTTATGACTTGGCACATCAGAAGTCAGGAGATCAGGACTTTGAAGAAACTCCCTACTCTTATCAGACCTAGCTGTAATTCTTACTGTCTTTGCATTGCTGCACTTTGAATATTGTATGCAGTTCTAGTCACCATATCTTAAAAAGGATATAGCAGAATTAGAAAAGGTACAGAAAAGAGGTACCGAAATGGCAAAGGGGATAGAAGAATCCCCTATGAGAAAAAGCTTAAAAGGTTAGGATCCTTCAACTTGGAAAAGAGAAAGCTTAGAGGAGTTATGATAGAGGTCTATAAAATAAGTGGAGTGGAAACAGTAAACATAGATCGGATGTTCATTCCTTCAAACAGTAGCGAGATTAGGGGACACACAATGAATCTACAATTTAGAACATCTAAGACTAATCTGAGAAAATATTTTTTCACTCAATGCGTAATCAAACTCTGGAATTTGTGTTGGAGGATGTAGAAAATGCTGTTAGGGTAGCTGGGTTTAAAAGAGGTTTGGACAAGTTTCTGGAGGAAAAATCTATAATAGAAATACAACAAAAAAATCCTCACACTGCAAAAATTAGTGCATCAAAAAAATCAAAAATTGCAGGAAACAAGCATTAATTATTCAAAAATCATTCCAAGAACAAAAATTCACAGAACTAAATAAGAAGCACTCATCCCATACAAAAAATAATAGACCTATTCAATCAAGGGAGCTCAAAAGCATCGGGCTCCAGAATATAGTATAACGTGCGCCACACCTTTTATCACCACTCCCAAGGTTGATAAATTTTTAAATCCAAATAAGGGATACTGGGCTTGATGGACTTTTGGTCTGACCCAGTATGGCATATCTTATGTTCCTTATACAGTAAGTACTTGGAAAGCAAGAAATCCTGTGTAGCTTCAAGCAGTTTGCATCAGAAGTGGCTTATCACACAAAACAAAAGAACAGTCATGTGTAATCAGCATGCAAAAGCAACAGTTAACTCAAAGAAAAGTGTCTTTTAGACTTCCACTGACAAAACTATAGATTACAACTTTTTTTTAAGCTTTGCTATTACTTTGTAATATCTAAACTACATCAGTGCCTTCTCTGTCCTCCAAAAATGCCCCCACTCTAAGCTACTAACAGAACCAGCAGGATACTATGTCCCAGGAACGAATCAGGAAGATACCGACAGGTTGCTAGTGGCCGGGTACCATTTACCAAGGCCCTGGGAACCCAAATGGCCAGAGATTCAAGCAACAGCTTCACTAATTTTGATGGTGGTTTATATGATCAGAAATCTTGATAGTAAGACAGGGTATATGTATATGTGTGGTAGAGAACTGGGTGTTGAATTACGTATGGAGACATGTCAATGGATTTATCAAGGATGGTAGAGTTAATGAAGAAAAAAGACCTGAGAGAACAGTATTTTATAAGAAGTCAAGCTTTTATGGCTGACAACTGGAGTGTATTCTAATCAATTTTATGCAAATCAAAATAACTGAGCTGACTGAATGGGACAGCTGATCTTAATTTACCATCATTTTCAGGATTACCATGAGGAGAGAGCTCTCAGGATATTTCAAAGACATTAAGGGCCCGATTCAGCAAGGCGACTTGCCTTTATTCCCCCACAGACTCTCCTGCATTCCCCCACAGACTCTCCCCGATGGCCAAAGCAGTACAGGGAGGGGCAGGAAGGGGCAGAGCGGGGGCGGTATGAGGTGGCAGGACGTACAGGGCTGATTCAGGTCATGGCCCTGTATATCCTGCGGCTCAGGGGTGCACGTGCTACTTATTCCACCTTGGAGGTGTAGAATAAGCAGCTGGGAGAGCAGTGATCGGGGCCGGAACACCCCACCCAGGCCAGGACAGGTACCATGTGGTCCCTGCCACCTGATCTGGGCCCTGGCTTCCCAGCTTAGGGTTGGGTGGTGGGCTAACAGGGGGTCGGCCGAGCATGCAGGGAGGATGTTCCCGCGTGTATGCAGGGGCACGCTGGGCCATCTCAGGGCCTGAACCTGCACCCACGGGAACGGCTAGCTCCCACTGTGAAGAATTGCATCCTAATGGGTCCGCCTGCTTGGGGGCGCCCAGATGGCCCAGACGTGCCCCTTCAGAGATCAGGCTCCATGGGGGCTCATTTACTAAAATCTAGTAAAAATGGAGCAATTATCTTTTGTTAGTTGTGATGTAACTGCAAAGCCTCTGTCTGCACCTTCCCATACAGGTAACACAGAGACAATGGACCTGATATTGAAAGGGATTAAGGCAGTTGGCAGACCCTCTAACCATGCTAATCCTCTTGGCCGTGATATTCAGCAACACTAAACCGGTTAGTGCTGCCGAATATCCACAAGTGGTGCTGCTGCGCACCTTGATGCTAACTGGTTAGCATCGGCGCATCCTGGGGGCAGCTGCTGGCAGTAACCAGGCAGCAGCAATATCGAACTGCTGCCCAGTTAGCACAACGTGGTGAAAGTCAGGCACAGTAAAGGCTGCCATGACTGAACATGAAGAATTATGCTAGTATTTTGCAAGAGGTTTTGCCAAATGCAGAGTCCCTTGTCAAATGGGTTCATATGTGTATGCAAGTCCACATCTGGCAGGAGCAGCAATTTTAAGAAGCTGCGTGGGAAGCAAAATCCATGAACCCCCCTCCTCACACTTAAGTGTGAGAGCAGCCTCTTAAAATCGCTGCACCAGCACAGATGACATACCCGGTTTGTCACCACAAGTTGGGGGCCCCCCTCATCACTGCCTTGCAGTGGCTTGTAGTGACGTTTACAGTAGGGGATTCAATAAATTGTACTAAATATTAGTGCAATGTGTAACTTCAGTCAAGGTTAATGTATTCCTCTGATTTAAGCTGAACTGATGGTACATCTTCTGAAAGAACCATGAAAATGTCCTTTTCACTTGAAGCAAAACTAGCTAATCTTAGTCTCTTTTTGAGAGTCACTTGCAATTTGCTGGAGTATGTAAGCTATGCCATAACAAGAGAGGCTTGGCAGCCACAGTATAACAGTCCCCACCCCAATGGCGGCATGAGAGTTTCTGCTACCCTAGGCTGACCCTCTGTGCCACCCCCCCATAAGACTGTACCTCCATCCAGCCTGCCATGCTGTCCCCACCTTGTGCTGAAATGGCGGCAGTGCCCGCACTTATGCATGCTCACAACCTGCTGCTCCTGCCCCACCCCCCTCCGATGCAACTTTCTTGGAGGATGGAGAGGAGCGACTGGCAGGAACTGCATGCATGTTTACGGGCATTTTAAAGCCCATCACAGCATTGAAGCAGCAATTCAGCTGCTGCTTTCTGGGCGGGAGAGGGGTATGGCCCTGCCCACCCCCATAAAAACACCACCTGTATCCTGTCCATATCTTCTTTCCACCTGCACATTGTGCATAACAGTTTCCTCCTCTTTCTTCCACCCTTTGTGTTTGTTTCCCATCCCTTCACCCCATATTCCCTTCCTTCTCCTTTCTCCTACTGTTTTCTTACTGCCTCTTTCCCCCACCCTCTCAGCCCCCACTCCCTGCTCTTCCCCTCCTGTTTCTGTATCCTGATCCCACCCCACACCTTTACTCTGCCCCATTCCTTCTCTTACGTTCTTGTGTTCTGAATTCCCCCACTCTGCTCTCCCCCCCTCTCTTTTACTCTCCCTTTAACCCATCCACTCCCCCTTCTCTTCCCATTCTGCTCCCACCTCTACTGTCGCCCCCTCTTTTCACTCCCTCTCTCCCTCCCTGTTGTCCCCAATCCTTCGCTCTTATCATTCCAAGACCCAACCCCACCCACACTCATCTATTGCTCTTTCTGCTCTTGCTGCTTAAATTTCCCCCTCTGACCTTTCTTCTTCTATCTTTGTGATTGTGATAACCCATCTTCTCTCTTTTTTAATTCAGCGACCCAGTAGCCTAGCCAAGCTCCCCCAATTCTAGCAGGCAGCAGGACTATAGCTTAGAGGAAAGGAACAGAGGATGGTTGTTTGATCAGATGGTTGGTATCGCAGTGTAGAAACAGGTCCCAGGAGAGGAGCTGGCATGGACTCGGGGCTCTAGACTGGCTTTGAGATATTAGTACTGATGCTTGGAACAAATGCAGCCTGAGCAGGAAAGAAGCAGGGCTCCAGAGTAGGCTCCAGAAACAGCTTCAGAAAAGGCAAAAAGCAGGTCCCTCTGGCCTGCATGAGACTTTATGTGATGTGCCATGGACAGGTACAGAAGCTGTAGCTCCTAGTCATATACAGGCCAGTAGGAGCTATTTCTACAGCTGTGCAGGCAAGACATCTTCAGTTTTATTTAGTTTCCTGTGTTTGCAGGTTTTTCTTTTTTCTTTTTATGTTTTTATTTCAGGGCAGTTGGTAATTAAAAAGGGGCTGTTACTGCTGCCCAAACAGAAATTATGACTGAAAGGTTATTAGTGTTCCAGGCAAATGAAAAAAACGCAATTCAATTTTTTTACCCAGTTTTGTTAAGTTATCATTGGTGGGTCTTGAACTGGTAATCTTTGAGTTGGAAGGCAGCCCTCTTCCAGGAAGAGCCATTGAGGTCAATTCATGTCAAGACGTCCAGGCCTGATGGAAACTTGTAGGCCGAAAACTGGCATGTTCTGGACCCGATTCCAGAACCGCAGAGATATACACACCTGTGTAACCAGAATATGGGAGATATAAGTGTCCGGCATGGCACGTCTAACACATCTGAGGAAACACGACCCACCACTGCTATTATGGGACATGGGTATATGTGGCAAATAGTCTGCACGTTTTTGCACTCACCGTATTCCAGAAAGATATACATGTATGATAATCCCCATCTCCGTGCGGCCATGCCCCCGCTGGAAAAACGTCCATGTCCTAAGCTGCTGCAAATACTAATAGTGTTGTATTCATGCAAACAAGACAGGAATACTGTTGAAATAGGTGTGTGCATGCAAAGGGGACAGTAGAAAGTCATCTAAGTGCACCAGGACTATTGTGACAGGGAAGGTGATTGCCCTGACAACAACACATACATGGGCTGTGCATGACACCTTAGGGATGCCTGCTGTAGATACCACTGCAAACAGTATATGCACGGCAAAGTATGGTCCAGGAAAGACCAGAATGGGTCTCTACTTCTACATGTCAACACATAGCCCTGACAATAACAGGGACCCATCAAGATGAGAACATGCAACAGTGAAAACATGAGCAATACAGGCCCATATGCACATGCACCTGCCCTTCCAGATGTGCACAATGCTAGAGACCCCTGATGGTGCAATTGGATATGTATTAGTGCTGTGTGCACTTCATCATGCCCCCACGCTGAGGGTCCCACACTGTTGCAGGAGACATAACCTGCTATGTTGCTGCAGAGCAGCTTGTCAGAATATACTGCCCATGCATACTGGCACTTGGTGATGCTGCGGTCAGCCCTATGGTACAGAAACTAGGCACAGATAACATAGCTCTGCCACGACCTTGCCCTGCACTTACACACAACTACTGCTGCTTCATGAATGTATGGCGTCTTAGGACTATATATCAGATCCGTATTTCTCGGCCATACACATACCATCCCTACAGCTTTGTTCCCATTTTCCTAAGGACTGTCTTGGGGAGGCCTTGCATTGCCCCTTAGGCACATACAGCACATACCAGATCGAAGACTATTGCAGTACCTTACATTACTGTCAGGGTGTTCTTATCTTTATCTTTCTTTATTTGGCAGATTTGATATAACACCTCTTACAATAGTATAAGGCGGTTTACAATACAAACAATCTTGGCTGCAAGAAAGAGAGTCATGGAAAAGAACGCCATTTAGGGGACAGGAAAGTGGTCAGAAAAAGAGTAGTAAGGATAGTAAAAAAGTAAGCTGTAGAAAACCGCGTGATAGACGAGACAGGACGAACATAAAGACTAGCAAAGACAAGCAACAAACAAACAACAAAGACAAGTAATAAAACAGAGTGCAACTGACAGAACAGACGAACAAGACAGAACTGACAGAACCGACGAACAAGCTACACAACAGGTGAAACAAACCATACGGGGGAGCGTTGGAACGGGGAAAACAACAAGGAGGCTGACTCAGAGGGCTTAAGGGGGCGAACCAGGTAGACACAAAATGTTATAGCCCCTCAATAAGTTGCGAGCGGGTAGGTGCGCTTGACTGGGAGGCGGTGAAGGAGGGAAGGGGAAGGTCAAAGGCTTGGGAAAAGAGGTAAGTTTTAAGCATAGCCTTAAAGTGAGGGAAAGAAAGCTCGGTACGGATAGTATGTGGAAGGGAGTTCCATAAGGCGGGGCTAGCGAAGAAAACGGCAGCGTGATGAGTTGATTCAAGGTGAGCCTGGGTTGGGGAAGGGAGAAAAAGGCGGTTACTGTGGATAGAGCGTAATAAGCTGGGGGTAGGTTGAAGAAAAATAAGGTCAGCTAGGTACTGGGGAGTGTTGGTGTAAAGAACTTTGTAGGTAATAATAAGGAACTTGTAAACATAGCGTGCTTTGACGGGAAGCCAGTGAAGGGAGAGCAAGCAGGGGGTGACATGATCGCGAGGAGAGGAAAAGGTGAGAAGACGGGCAGCTGTATTTTGGATCAACTGTAATCTGCGAAGTTGGTAAAGGGGAACGCCAGCGAGTAGGGAGTTACAATAATCAAGACGGCTAATCACCAAAGAAATGACTAATGTGGTAAGAGATGCAGAGGGCAGGAGAGAGCGGACAGCCCGAATTTTCCGAAGCTGAAAGAAGGAGCTGCGTACCACCCCAGAAATGTGTTGGTGGAAAGATAGCGACGAGTCTAAGGTCACTCCAAGATAGCGAAGGGTAGGTGCCAACGGAATAGGTGAATTTGACATCAGGGGTGTCAGGGTGGGAGAAGGAGCACCGAAGGTGAACCAAATGGCCGCAGACTTAGATGGATTGACAATGAGGTAGTTGTCAGTGAACCACTGGGCAATAGAAGCTAAGCAGTTGTTCAAGGGAGAAAGATCAGGAGCGAATGAGGACATATGGTGAACCAGGAGAATGTCGTCGGCAAAGAAATAGGCAGATAAACCAGTCTGCTGTATAAGTAAGGCAAATGGTGCGAGAAAAACATTGAAGAGGAGCAGGGCAAGGATGGACCCCTGAGGTTCTCCACAGTGAAGAGGGAGGGGGGTAGAAGAAGAGGAGCCCGAGTGCACAGTGAAAGAACGGGAGGAGAGGAAAGAATGGAACCATCGGTAAACCATACCCTGAACCCCGAGGTCTGACAGTCGTGAGAGCAAGGTGAGATGGTCGATAACATCGAAGGCAGCGGTGAGATCTAGTGAGACAGCAATTGAAAAATGTCCTTTATCGTGGGACCCATGTAGTTCATTGAGGAGTGCTATGAGGATAGTTTCTGTGCTGTGACCGGCTCTAAAACCGGACTGTCAGGGGTGTAGGGAGATAGTTGAGTTGAGGTGTGCAGTGAGTTGGTGAAATGCAAATTTCTCGAGGATTTTAGACAGGAAAGGCAGGGAACAAAATTTGCTGTAGAATCTCTATGGATTGAAATTCCATTTATGAAGGGGAAGGTGATGGCAGTGGGAGTATACTATCGACCACCTGGCCAGAATGAACAAATGGATGATGAAATGCTCAAAGAAATCAAGGAAGCTAACAAAAGTCACAACAGAGTAGTAATAATGGGTGATTTCAATTACCCCGGTATCGACTGGGTCAGTGTCACAGCAGGACAAGCTAAAGAGATAAAGTTTCTAGATGGAATAAATGACTGCTTCTTGGAGCAGCTGGTTCATGAACCGACCAGAGGGGAAGCCATACTGGACCTAGTCCTTAGTGGAACGCCAGATCTGGTGCAAGAAATAAGGGTGTTGGGACCACTTGGCAATAGTGATCATAGTATGATCATGTTTGATTTAATTAGTGGAGGACAGATAGTAAAGGCATCCACAGTACTACCTTTTAACTTTCAAAAGGGAGACTATGATAGAATGAGGAATATAGTTAGGAAAAAACTAAAAGGAGCGGTTCCAAAGGTTAAAGACTTACAGAAGCTTGGGTGTTATTTAAAAATACTATCCTCGAAGCCCAGACCAGCTGTATTCCACGCATTAAGAAAAGTGGAAGAAAGTCCAAAAAACTGCCAGCATGGTTTAAAGGTGAGGTCAGAGAGGCTGTTGCTGCCAAAAAAGCAACCTTCAGGAAATGGAAAAAAGAGCCAAATGATGAAAACTGGAAACAGCACAAGCACTGGCAAGTTAAATGCAAAGCATTGATAAGGCAGGCAAAACGGTAATTTGAGAAGAAACTTGCTACGGAAGCAAAAACACGAAATAAAGACTTTTTCAAGTACATTTGTAGCAAAAGGCCTGTGAGAGAGTCAATTGGACCATTAGATGATAGAGGGGTAAAAGGGGCAGTAAGAGGAAACAAGGCTATAGCAGAGAGACTGAATGAATTCTTTGCTTCGGTCTTTACTGAGGAAGATGTAGGGATGTTACCCAAGACTGAAGTGGTATTTAAAGGTGATACTGCAGAGGAATTGAGAGAAATATCGCTACACACCGGGAAGATATATTACAACTATTTGATAAACTGAATAGTAGCAAATCACCTGGACCGGATGGTATACATCCCAGAGTGTTGAAAGAACTGAAATATGAGATTGCAGACCTGCTATTGGTAATCTGTGAACTTTCATTAAAATCATCTGTAATACCTGAAGATTGGAGGGTCGCCAACGTAACACCAATTTTTAAAAAGGGTTCCAGGGGTGACCCAGGAAATTACAGACCGGTGAGCCTGACGTCAGTACCAGGGAAAATGGTAGAAACCATCATAAAGAACAAAATTACGCAGCATGTAGATAGTCATGACCTAATGGGAGACAGTCAACATGGCTTTAGACAAGGAAGATCTTGTCTTACTAATCTGATATGTTTTTTTGAAGGTGTGCATAAACAGTTAGACAAAGGTGAGTCGGTTGATATAGTGTATCTGGACTTTCAGAAAGCTTTTGACAAAGTCCCCCATCAGAGACTTTTGGCGAAGCTAAAAAGTCATGGGATAGGAGGCAGTGTACTATTGTGGATCGGGAACTGGTTAAAAGATAGAAAGCAGAGGGTAGGGCTAAATGGCCAATATTCCCAATGGAAAAAGGTGAATAGTGGAGTACCCCAGGGATCTGTACTGGGTCCGCTGCTTTTTGACATATTCATAAATGACCTGGAAAAGGGAATAACTAGTGAGGTTATCAAATTTGCAGATGACACAAAACTGTTTAAAGTTGTTAAAACCCAAGAGGATTGTGGAAAACTGCAGGAGGATCTGGATTAATTGGAAGACTGGGCATCCAAATGGCAGATGAAATTTAATGTGGACAAGTGCAAAGTTATGCACCTAGGAAAGAACAACCCACACTATAGTTACACAATGCAAGGCTCCACATTAGAAACCACCACCCAGGAAAAAGATTTAGGAGTCATTGTGGATAACATGTTAAAACCCTCCGCCCAGTGTGCAGTGGCGGCCAAGAAAGCAAATAGAATGCTAGGTATCATAAGGAAAGGGATGGAGAACAAAACAAAGGATATTATAATGCCTCTGTATCGCTCCATGGTACGACCGCACCTTGAATATTGTGTGCAATTCTGGTCACCGTATCTTAAAAAGGATATAGCGTTATTAGAAAAAGTACAGAGAAGAGCCACCAAATTGGTGAAGGGGATGGAAGGCTACTCCTATGAAGAGAGGCTAAGAAGGTTAGGGCTCTTTAGCCTGGAGAAGAGACGGCTGAGGGGAGATATGATAGAGGTCTATAAATTAATGAATGGAGTGGAACGGATAAACGTGGATCAATTGTTTACGCTATCAGAGTATAGAAAGACTAGGGGACATGTAATGAAGCTACAGGGTAAACTATTTAAGACAAATAAGAGAAAATATTTTTTCACTCAACGTGTAATCAAACTCTGGAATCTGTTACCGGAGGATGTAGTAAGGGCTGTTAGTATAGCTGGGTTTAAAAAAGATTTGGACAAGTTCCTGGAGGAAAGGTCCATAAACCACTATTAAAAAGGGACCCAGGATATCAATGCTTGACCCAGTAAAAGCATTGTTGAACCTGTCTTTTGGGGATATTGCTAGGTACGTATAACCTAGATTGGCCACTGTTGGAAACAGGATACTGGGCTTGATGGACCTCGGTCTGACCCAGTATGGCATGTCTTATGTTCTTATGGAGACAGGGCGCCAGTTGGAAGGGACAGCTGGGTCAAGAGTAGCCTTTTTAAGCAGAGGGCGAACCAATGCATGCTTCCATGCAGAGGGAAAGTTTCCAGATGAGAAACTAGAGTTCATAATGTAGAGAGCAAAGGGAAGAAGCGTGAGAGAAGGGTCAAGAAGCCAGGGGGATGGTAAAGGGTCGAGAGGACAGGTGGTCTTATGGGAAAGTGAGATAACTTTGGTCAATTCAGCTGAAGTAACAGGATGGAATTCAGACCATGTATGAGAAAATATAGGAGCAGAAGAAGAGGAACGGCAAGTGACAGGAGTTGGGAAGGAGGGTGGAGGTGAGGGAGGAAGAGGACAGGGATCAAAGGTGGAACGAAGGGTCGAGATCTTGGTCAAAAAGAAAGAAGCAAGAGCCGTAGGACTAGGAGCACTGGGTGAGGGGGATGAGGACACAGTAGAAGCTGAGGAGAGAGAGTTCAGAACACGGTACAACTGACGGGATGAATTTGAAGAGGTGGTAATAAGGTTGAAGTAATAGGATTTCTTCGCAGATGTTAGCAGAGAGTAGTATGATTTACGGACACTGCGAAAAGCGGCGAGAATAGCAGCAGAAGGGTGCTTACGCCACAGCCGGGCTGCGCGACGGAGATAGGAGCAGTGTAAGTAAAGACCTGAGTGGAACCAGGGATGACGTGAAGGGGGGCGGGAAGAAACAGGCTGTAAGGGGGCAATGGAATCAAGGGTAGATGATAAGGTAGATGTCCACAGGTCAACCTGTCTGTCCAGGGGAAGAGAAGGAAAATCAGATGGAAAAAGTGACTCAGCAGGGGGGAAAAGTTGCAATGTTGCGGGAGTAAGACGCCGGGACAGGCGGGGAGGAGGGGGGGGGGGTTTGAGAGGGACCCCGAGGCGGAAGGAAGGGATAGGGAGAAATGTATGCAGTAATGATCAGACCAAGGTAGGGGAAGGGGGGTGATATGGGCCGGTGAGAATGGAAATGAGTCCGAGGTAAGGATCAGATCGAGAGTGTGCCCAGAAGTGTGCGTCGAGCAGGTCACGTGTTGGGTGAAAGAAAGATTATCAAATAAAGAAGCAAGGGCTTTATCGCGGAGCCGCGTTTGGGAGTGTAAGTGAACGTTAGTCTCCCAGAACAACCAGAGGAAAAGGTAGCAGAGCAGCCTCGGATAAGACAAGCAAAAGAGAATCCCAGAGCTCTGCTTGCAGGGAAGGAGGCGCGTAGAGCAGAAGAAAATAAGTGGGTGTTGGGGAGACAGTATGAAAGAGGAGGGACTCAGGGTATTGGGGAGAGGGCGAGCCAAGGGAGAGGGGGAAGGATGTACGGTGAATAATCGCCACTCCTCCCCCCGCACGATGAAGGCGTGGGGCATGAAAGGCCGAGTACCCAGGGGGGAGGCACTGATGAAGGAGACCATCCTCCCCCGTCCGAAGCCAGGATTCCATGAGAAAGAGGACATCAAGCGAGTGCTGTACAAGGAGGTCATGTATCAAGTGCGTCTTGGAACGCAAAGACCGGCAGTTTAACAGAGCCAGGGAGACTGTCAGCAAGGGCAAGCACGGCGGAGCGGAAGCAGAGTGCTGAGAAGCTGAGCAATTAGTAAGACAAGAAAGAAGATTCTGTGGGATACGAGAAAGCGCTCCATTCGACGATGACAAGGAAACTAAAGGGCGATGACCCCACCATACAGGTATGGCAGACATCGGGCTAGATGTGGACAAACGAGGTGGGGACAGAATAAGTTCTGACAGAGGGTAGGATGCAGAAGGGATAGTATCACCAGAATTGCAAGGCGGTACAGATAGTACGGACCGGGTAAGTAGTGACAGGACAGTCAATAAACGAAGGAACGCAAGACCGGCAAAGGGATCAGAGCCGGAATTGCGCGAGATGCTAGTCGAGCCAAACAAGCCCCCGTCGTCGCCCCAAGGAGCTCACCGAAGGAGCAGGACCTGCTCCTTGTGCACGCTCCTTTGGCGCGGGACACCACCGGGTCGACTTTTAAAGGGAGCAGTATACCTGGACGCTTAATGTTACTGTGCCATGCAAACGCCCCCCACCTGTGCAAACATTCCTTACCACAGCATCCTGTGCTCCCCCAGACAGCAGACATGCCAGATCAATACAGACTTCTCATAGCCATTCATCTCTATGGGGCGCATTGGAGTTGCTAGCAGGATTTTTCTAAGTCCTGCCCTTATTTCACGTTTCAGCAGGTATAATGTGGACATCCTGGTGAACTGCTGGGGACATACATGGGCCGTGCCCCCCCATTATGCCCCCTCTTGCCCGTGTTCTGAGTTCCCCATTTAAGTGCTGTGTATGTGCGGGGACATAATGTTCCAGAATACAAGTCTAGATATTTTTGTTGGTTAAATGTCTATCCCACATGTACATTCATGGTTCAGAATAACCCCCATTGTGTTTTCTTAATGGATGTCTGACAGTTCCATAATGTACCAGGATGGAACTGTCAGAAATCCAGCAATGGCCTAAAATCTCCCTTTTGGAACTGGGTATCTTTGCAGGGCTGCTTGTGTGAAATTTCCAGTTACAGTCAAACCTCAGTTTTCGTATGCCCTAGTTTTCGTACGATTCGGCTTTCGTTGACTTTTTTTTGTCAAGATTTTGTCCCACTTTTCGTATATTGTCTCGGTTTTCGTACAGTTGAAAATGGAGCACCATATTGTGGCCAGAAGTGGGATTTTCTTTATTTTGATTCTCTTGCTGATTGACTGTCTTCCATATGCCAACAAGGGTCTTCAATAAAGGTAAAAGTGATGTTAAATGTTCATTTATCCATTTCATTAGTCATTTATATTTATTTCTCATTGTTTTCTGTGTGTAAAAATATAGTTATTATCTATAAAATGTATTTTTTGTTAATATTTTTGGGTGTCTGGAACAGATTAATTGGATTTACATTATTTCTTATGGGAAATATTGCTTCAGTTTTCATACATTCAGTTTTAGTCAGACTTTTTCGAATGGATTAATCACAAAAACAGAGGTTCCACTGTACTTTTAAACTACCAGAGACATTTAGTTTATCAATCCTACTCAGATCTTGGGGAAATTCTGTGAAACAGTGTCTAAAAACCTGGATAGGATTTCACAGGATTTCTGGCACAAGAAAAATCTTTTACTTAAGTTTCTTGAGCAGGGGTCAATAGATTTACAAGACAAAATATCCAGAAAGAGTTTTCCATGTAGTCCAATGCCAAACAAGCTTTGGACCAATCGGGAAAAAGGAACAGTACCAGAAATCCCAGACAATGACTGGCTAAACCCAATCTCCATAAGAAGCCTAACAGCTCCTTCTGGAAGGCCATTGCCCTGCATTACAAGGGATATGGGCTTGAGGCCAGGCCAAGTCATGACAATACTGAGTGGGTGCAGTGGGGTCATAAATCTTTAGGTGTTTCATGTCACAGCAAGAACATAAGATATGCCATACTGGGTCAGACCAAGGTCCATCAAGCCCAGTATCCTGTTTCCAACAGTGACCAATCTAGGTCATACGTACCTAGCAGTATCCCCAAAAGACACAGGTTCCACAATGCTTGTATTGGGTCAAGCATTGATATCCTGGGTCCCTTTTTAATAATGGTTTATGGACCTTTCCTCCAGGAACTTGTCCAAACCTTTTTAAAACCCAGCTACACTAACAGCTCTTACTACATCCTCCGGTAACAAATTCCAGAGTTTGATTACACGTTGAGTGAAAAAATATTTTCTCTTATTTGTCTTAAATAGTTTACCCTGTAGCTTCATTACATGTCCCCTAGTCTTTCTATATTCTGATAGCGTAAACAATCGATCTACGTTTACCTTTTCCACTCCATTCATTAATTTATAGACCTCTATCATATCTCCCATCAGCCGTCTCTTTTCCAGGTTGAAGAGCCCTAACCTTTGTAGCCTCTCTTCATAGGAGTAGCCTTCCATCCCCTTTACCATTTTGGTGGCTCTTCTCTGTACCTTTTCTAATAACGCTATATCCTTTTTAAGATACGGCGACCAGAATTGCACACAATATTCAAGGTGCGGTCGTACCATGGAACGATAGAGAGGCATTATAATATCCATTGTTTTATTTTACATTCCTTTCCTTATGATACCTAGCATTCTATTTGCTTTCTTGGCCGCTGCTGCACACTGGGCGGAGAGTTTTAACATGTGGAGGAGTGGAGGAGTAGCCTAGTGGTTTGGGCAAGGTACTTCAGGCCGGAAGGTCGGGGTTCAAATCCCACTAGAGGACAGCAACCTTGGGCCGGAAGGACTGGGGTTTCTAGTCCCACAGGTGCTCCTTGTGGTCTTGGGCAAGCCACTTAACCCTCCATAGCCCATGTTCCCTGTAAAATAGGTATCTCCAAGTTATAATGCCCTGTTCAATGTAATTTCAGTTTGTTCAATGTAAACCGCACTGATGCAGAATAGCACGGTATATAAGAGAATGTAAATAAATAAATATATAAATGTTATCCACGATGACTCCTAAATCTTTTTCCTGGGTGGCAGTTCATCGAATCCCTTGAAGGCCCTGCTACTCAGTGTCCAAGCCCCCCTCTCCCCAAAGCAGCCTCTATCCCCCTCCCAAAGACGCCCTTTAAAGCAGCTGCAATCGCCCACACCTCTCCCCCAGAAGCAGAACAAAGCCCCCCTTCCCAGGCAACTCATATGGCCCTCTTGACAACACATGACTCTTCCAGAACCCCACCACCCACTCCTACATCTCCAATCATGGGCGTTTTGGGGGTCATTGGTGGACAGTGAGAGCAGGAGTGATATCTAGTCGCTCCTGCTCAGCATGTAGTCAGTTCTGAAATGGTGCCGATGATCCCTAGCAGAAATCTTGTAGTACTCACAGTACCACCACATGTAAATAGCAGTATTTGCATCTGTAGATAATTTTAGAAGCCACTGTTTACATATGGAGAACTTGTTCCATGTCTAGACTGCAAGAAGATGTAGTTAGGGAGTGGTTTGGGCAGGCCTACAATACTGATGTCTCTTTCTCATTTTACAGGGGGAATTTGTCAATATAAAAAATCTAGATATTGACATTTACAGTTACTTGAAAGGACAGGTGTAAAAGTCAATATATTAGAACCCCCCCCCCATCAAGTAACTCCAATCTATAAGAAACAGAAGAAATATCTTTAAGATAACCAAGATGGGAGTCTTGGTATAATTGAAGTTGAGAATCCACCAGAGTCAAGGAATCAGCAAAATTAGTCATTTGATCATCAATAATTTTAACCCTGTCAACGACCTCATGCGAAAAATTACACAGAGAAGTAACAGTAGTAGATAGACGTGTATCAATTTTCTGAAGCATTGACCAAATGTCTGAGAGAGTCACCTCACTTTTAAGTGATGAAGAATCACAATCAGACGCAGGAGGGGCCACAGGCACTAACACACTTATAGATTGGAGTTACTTGAAAATCACCAGCGTGTTAGGAACCTACGATTTCTAAATTTTCCATCTACACATTTATTATCTTCAGAGATTTTGTTAAAAAAATACCTTTCTGAAATTTTGCACTTGGATGATCCTGTAGATATTGTGCATATGTATTCCTTTTTTCCTAAGGTTGGGACCTCCGGGCAGGCCAAGGGTGATTTCCCCCTGGCTGACTCGGTTGGCTCTAACCTTACAGAGTTTCTACAAGATTCATTAGATATCATTCCCAAACGGTGTACTTTAGTGGTAACGTTTGGGTCAGAATTGCTTAAATTGAAGGTTATTCGTGCTTATTTTAAGTGTAAAGATCAGTTGTTTTGTGGTTATAAACTGCAGGTATTTCCAGACGTGGGTAAAGTCACTCAAACTCGTCGGAAGCAGTTTCTTGAGCTTAGACCTAGAGTGATTGCGCTGGGAGCTTCTTTTTTTTTGAAGTTCCCTTGTCACTGTTTAGTCACCTATAAAGATCAGGATTATGTTTATACTGATGTGGTTTCATTGTCTCAGTTTCTTGTGGATAAGGAGGGTGATGGTGGGCAGGAGGGTGTATAGGTGGGAAGGCTTGAATGTTTGACTCCCTGCTTGGAGTTTACACTCCTTTTTCTTCAATTATATTGATTGTATTGTAGTTCTCTCTCCCTTGATGTGTTTTTGTATGTGGGTATGATATTTAGCTCTTGAATGTATTATTTAGTATGGTATTTTGTTTTTGTAATGTTCCTTGCATTTGAGAAAATTTAAAATAAACAATATAAAAAAAAAAAAAAAAAAGAACCCCCCCCCCATCACCTCCCCTTATATTGATACTCTCCCCCCCCCTCCATTCCATCCTTAGGTCTTACTGGGGTCCCTGATGTCTAATGGGAGCAGGATCAATCCTCAGTTGCTCCTATTCCTGCTGGCTCTGGGTTCCAAAATGGTACCTGTGACCCTTAGTGGTAGCACCACAAGATTACAACTAGGGATCATGGGCACTATTTTGGAATCCAGGACTGGCAGGGGCAGTAGTGACTGGGGTTTGCTTCTGCTTCCAAGTATACTAGTAAGGAGATTGGGGAGGGGGTGGACTGGGAGAATCTCGGTACTCAAAAGGATCAGGGAAGTTGGGGAGTGATCAGGTTTGTGGGGGGGTGATCAGTGTTGGGAGGATCATCAGTGGGGATTTGGGCTGCTGGTGGCAGGGATATTGGGAGCAGAGATTTTAAAAGCTGCTCTCACACACATGTGGGGTATTGCTATATAATTTTTTTTCTACATATTTGTTTCCTACATGTGCAGCTTTTTAAAATTGCTGGTCCCAGCTGGGCGTGGGAAGAAATTGACATGTAGTCTTACACATATTTCACAAGAATCTCCGTGTTTGCCTATTAAATACTGTGGGAATTTTCCACGTCCCTAACTGGATGTCTTAATTCCTTCTCCATGTCCAATCTAAAATTTCCATTCACTGTCAAGCCACCACTTTAGCCTGTTACTGTGGCCATGCACTAACAGCACACGTTAATTTATATGTTAATTGCTTAATGCACTTTACTAAAAGGCCCTTAAGCTAAAATACAGAAAGAAGCATGGTAACCTCCAGATTATAGTAAGGAAAACCTAAGATAAAATATGTTAAAGAAAAAATACTGTAGGACACAAACATCTTAACGTGAGAATTCTCCAGAACCAAGCAGGAAGTCAGTCCTCACATATGGGTGACGTCGGCGCCAACGGAGCCCCCATGCGGAGCATTTCCCCAGCTTTCATAGAAAGCCTTTGGGAATGCAGCGGGCATGCGCGGTCCTCTTCCCGCCCAAGGGTGCCATCTTGCTCAGTCTTCTTTTTTCCGCGGAGCCAGACGGATGTATATTCGTTTCACCCGAGGAAGAAGTTGATTTTCTCTGCGTTAACCTGTTTTTCTTCGGTTCGACACCAGTTTCCCTTTCCCACCTGGGCCCGATACGTCGGTATCGAGCCCGGATCTCTTTTTTGGTTTTTGTCCTTAGTGACTAGCGTTCGCGCCATTTTTTCTTTTTTCACTGGCAGCCCTGTCTTTTGACCTTGCAGGGGCCGTTTTTCCCCCGATGGCTGCCAGCGGGTTTAAAAAGTGTGATCGGTGTAAGAAACTTATGTCTCTCACCGAAACACATGACTGCTGCCTCCGGTGCCTCGGACCCGATCATAACCCGATGATCTGTGGTCCATGTGGGAAAATGTCCTCTAAGGCGTTACGGAGTCGGCAGCACCAAAAGGAAAGAATCTTCTCTGACTCCGTGTCCGGTAGGGCCTGGACCTCGTCAGAGGCCTCGACATCTCGGGACTCCGGCTGCTGAGTCTCTTGAGCTCGGACTTAGGTTGATGGCCTTGGAGAGCAGCTTGGCTGCCTTCATGGAACAGCAGTGGGCACTGATCGCTGGTCTCACCGGTGCATCTGCCCCGACCACCGGGACATCGACGTCCAAGTCGACCCCGGAGGCCGAGCCGATCCTCGAGTCCATGCGAGCTCGAGTCGATCCTCGGCCAAGGTCCCCCTCGGCCTCCCGTTCGGGACTGAGGTCGTCGACGCCGGTACCCTCGCCGTCGGGGCGGATGGCATCGATGCCTGCCCAACCGGAGCTGCTCGATTCCTCCTCCAAGGAGTGTGGCTGGGAGACGGAGGATGAGGAGTCGCCCGACACCTTTCGGACTCGCCTGAGTCCGAACCTCAGAGAAGGTCCTCCCAGAGGATACCCGGTTCTCAGATTTTGTGTGGGACATGGCCAAGGCTTTGGCATTCCCCACGGATCCCGAGGAGGAGCCTCGAGCCGAGGAGCTCGAGGCCCTACAGTATGACTCTCCTCCGAAGGAGGCCTTTACTGTTCTGGTTCCTCCGATGCTGGAACGGTTGCTCTTCCGCATGTGGGAGGCACCAGCCTCGACGCCGGTTTTGAGCAAGCAAGTTGATTCCATCTATCGAGTGTGCAAGAGCCCCGGGTTCCAAAAGGCACAATTACCACACCACTCCATGGTTGTGGAATCGGCCATGCATCGTCTGAAGAGTCAGAAGATGCACTCCTTGGTGCCTCCCGGCCGGGAGGCCCGGAACCTGGATGCCCTTGGTAAGAAGTGCTTCCAGGGCTCTATGCTTGCTTGCCGTGTCCAGACCTACCAGCTGTACATGGGCATGTACCTTCGAGACCTGGCGAAGGAGATTGCCGGGTTCTCTGCTGGTCTCTCCAAGGAACCTTTGCAGAGGTTCAGTGCTCTGTCCTCGGATATTCGTGAGTGCTCAAAGTTTATATCTCGAGCAGCCTATGATGGCTTCGAGGCTTCGGCCCGAGTAGCTGTGGCCGGCATCGGTGCACGCCGTCAGGCTTGGCTACAGTCATCGGACCTCGAGCCATGGGTGCAGGACAAGTTGGTCGATGTCCCCTGCCGAGGTGAAAACCTCTTTGGCAAGCCCATGGCTGACAAGGCTGCTGAACTCGAGACCGAGACTCTTACCCCCGGACAAGGCTGTCCAGAAAAACCTCTGCCCCTTCTCAGAAGAAGAAGGGCTCGGGAAAAAAGACCTTTTACCCGAGGAAGTCATCTGCCTATAAACAGTACCCTCATTATCAGGCCCCTGTAGCTCCCCAACAGGGTCAGCAGACCAAGGGGCAGGGTCATGGGCCCCGTAGGCAGAAGGCCCCCAAGCCTCCTACTCCGGCTCCTGCTCAGCAGGGAGGGGGATTTTGACTGCATTGGCATAGCCTCTCCTCCTCAGCTGGCCCCCATCAGCACTGGAGACAGGCTGGCCCTGTTCGCCCACAGGTGGTCAGCCATCACAAGGGATACCTGGGTTCTAAGTATAGTCCAGAAGGGCTATCTCCTCCACTTCCACCAGGTACCCCCCTCCTATTTTCCAGGGGAGCCTCCCAGACTCCCTCTGCTCAGGGACTTACTCCTGCAGGAGTTGGCAGGTCTTCTGAAGGAACAGACAGTGGAACCGGTGCCCCACCACCTGAGAGGTCACGGCTTCTATTCCAGGTACTTCCTGGTACCAAAGAGAACAGGAGGCCTCAGACCCATCCTAGACTTGCAAAACCTGAACAAGTTCCTGGAGAGGGAAAAGTTCAAGATGCTTACCCTTGGAATCCTGCTGTCCTACCTCCAGCAGGGAGATTGGCTATGCTCCTTAGATCTAAAGGATGCTTATACTCACATCCTTATTCATCCAGACCACAGACAATATCTCAGATTTGTAGTGGGAGGAAACCATTATCAGTACAGAGTACTGCCTTTTGGCCTTACATCCGCCCCCAGGGTATTCACCAAGTGCCTGGTGGTGGTGGCGGCCTACCTCAGGGTTCAAGGCCTCTTTGTTTTTCCATATCTGGACGATTGGCCTCTTGCGGGGACTGACCCCTGATGAGCCAATCAACTACCCTTCGCACTGTAGCTCTGCTTCAGCACCTGGGGTTTGTCATAAACTTCGCAAAGTCCAGTTTGCATCCCTCCCAGAACATGGAGTTCATAGGAGCTCGACTGGACACCTTTCAGGCAAAGGCCTTTCTACCAGTGGACAGGGCCCACAGATTGATTGCTCTAGCCAGGCTATTCCACAGCAATTCTCTGGTCTCCGCCAGACAATTCCTGAGGCTCTTAGGCCACATGGCATCCACGGTCCATGTGACTCCAAATGCCCGTCTACACATGAGACCAGCTCAGTGGGGCCTCAGGACTCAGTGGCACCAGGCCACAGGAAGCCTCACGGACACAGTGAGGGTGTCCAGCCTACTACAGTCTTCTCTGCAATGGTGGCTTCATCTTCTGAATCTAGTACAAGGGGTGCCTTTTCAGGCACCTCCACACTCTCAGGTGCTGACAACTGATGCTTTGCTTCAAGGTTGGGGAGCACATTGCCAAGGGGCATGTACTCAAGGCCTGTGGACTCCTTGGGAGGCCGCATAGCAGATCAATCTCTTAGAACTGAGAGCTATCCGCTTAGCCTTGAGAACTTTCTCTCATCTCATCTCTCACCAGTCCGTCTTGGTTCAGAAAGACAATCAAGTGGCTATGTTCTATGTGAACAAACAAGGGGGCACAGGGTCCCACCTTCTCTGTCAGGAAGCGCAGAAACTGTGCTCCTGGGCAGTCGATCATGGCATTCTTCTCAAAGCAGTCTACCTCCCAGGTCAGGAGAATTACCTGGCGGACAGATTGAGCAGGATTCTGCAGCCGCACGAATGGCAGTTGAACCCTTTAGTGGTTCAACAGATCTTCCTGAGATGGGGTCTTCCTACCATAGATCTCTTTGCCAGTCCTCTGAACCATCAACTTCCCAGGTTCTGTTCCAGACAACCGCATCCTCTCCGAGTAGCAGCGGATGCGTTTCTCATTCCATGGTCTACAGGCCTCCTATATGCGTTTCCTCCCACGCCTCTACTGTCCAAGACACTATTCAAGGTGATCCGGGACAAGGCCTCAGTGATTCTGGTGGCCCCCAGGTGGCCAAGGCAACCCTGGTTCCCACTACTGTTGCAACTAGTGGTGGACACTCCTCTTCCTCTGGGGATGCAACCCGATCTCCTGTCTCAGGAGCAGGGATTTCTCTTGCACCCCAATCTCCAGTCCCTCAATTTGATGGCCTGGCTGCTGAAAGGGTAGTCCTAAGCCTCTACTACTGCCTAGGGAAGTGGAGGACGTAGTCTTGGCCTCTAGGAGGCAGTTCACCAGAAAATCTTATGCCCTTAAGTGGCATAGATTCTCTTCCTGGTGTACTCAACACAACGAGAATCCCTTCTCATGCCTGGTACCAGTGGTGCTGCAGTATTTGCTTTACCTGTCCAACCTAGGCCTTAGGTCCAATTCTGTTAGAGTTCATCTTAGTGCTCTTTCAGCGCACCACTCACAGGTGGAGGGTCAGTCTCTCTCCAGTCATCCTTTGGTGGCTCGCTTCCTCAGAGGCCTGCTTTTGCTTAAGCCTCCAGTGCGTCCACCTGCCCCTGAATGGGATTTAAATGTGGTCTTGCAATGGCTTACTTGCCCACCATTTGAACCTATGGCTACTTGCCCTCTGCATTTTCTGTCCTGGAAAACGCTATTTCTGGTAGCCCTTACCTCAGCTAGGCGAGTGAGTGACCTTCAGGCCCTAGTCTCAGAAGCACCTTATACTATAGGAACAGGGTAGTCTTACGGACTCACCTGAAGTTCCTTCCAAAGGTTGTCTCCTCCTTCCACCTCAATCAGGAGGTGGTTCTTCCGACTTTCTTTCCCAGGCCTCATGCTAGCCGGGCTGAGATGGTCTTGCATACCCTGGACTGTAGGAGGGCGTTGTCCTTCTACCTTGACCGTACGCGGGAGCACTGGAGGGCGGTTCAGCTCTTCATCTCTTGTGACCCCAATAAGTTGGGGTTGGCTGTCTCCAAGCGTACTTTGTCCATATGGGTAGCTGACTGCATCGCCTGGGCTTACAGGGTGGCCGGTCTCTCGTTGCAGGGTCGAGTTACGGCTCACCGTGTCAGGGCAAAGGCTGCGTCTGTGGCTCATCTCCGCTCAGTTCCGTTGGCAGACATCTGCCAGGCCGCTACTTGGTCTTCAAGCCAGACTTTTGCGGCCCACTACTGCCTTGAGAGGGAGTCCCGCAGGGACAGTGCTTTCGGGCAAGCGGTACTCCGTAATCTCTTTGGGGTCTAGGCAACTCCTACCCACCAGCCCTTGTGTTGGGCTACCTGTCGGGGGCGTTATCAGAGAAGATTCTGTTCTTGCATGCTGAGGCTCTGAGGCTCTAGAGGGAGCTCATTTTTCAGTTTGGGGCCTCTGGTAGCCCTAAGCTAGGGAGTCCCATATGTGAGGACTGACTTCCTGCTTGGTCCTGGAGAAAGAGTAGTTACTCACCTGTAACAGGTGTTCTCCAGGAGCAGCAGGAATCAGTCCTCACAACCCTCCCTCCTCCCCTTGGAGTTGCAGTCATATGATTTATTTTTGCTATTTTTGCTGTCTTTTAGCTATGTCATCAGACTGAGCAAGATGGCACCATTGGGCGGGAAGAGGACCACGCATGCGCGCTGCATTCCCAAAGGCTTTCTATGAAAGCTGGGGAAATGCTCCGCACGGGGGCTCCGTCGGCGCCGACGTCACCCATATGTGAGGACTGATTCCTGCTGCTCCTGGAGAACACCTGTTACAGGTGAGTAACTACTCTTTCATGTCGGTGGATATGTGAATTGGAAACATTCTTCATTATTACCAGGCAATCCCTACAAAACCATGTTTAACTATATACCTTTGTATGTTCTGTCTTGTTGATGACAGGCTCTTGTTTACCTAATCACTAGCTTGATAACTCAAGTAGTCAAGAGGAACAGTATGTTTCATTATTTGTTACAAATTTTAATGGTTTTACACTTAAATTATCTGGTACTATATATCTGAGACAGCAACATTTTATACTAGAATTTCAAAGATAGATATTTGTTGATTTACTGTGCTGATTTTAATATTTTGTAAATTGCATCCCTATACTTCAATTTTCTATATGCACTATTCAGTTTAAAGAGCTGTAAAAACTGACATTTTTTAAAAAATTTTATTTGAAACAGAGCATAAAGTTAGAAAGGACTTTTAGATACTGTGATAATGTGGCGTGTGCTGGGAAGGGGTTTTCTTTAACACACAGAACAGGCAGCAGTTCAGCGAAAACAAAATCAGCTTTTATTCCCCAGCTTGTTAAACGTCCACAAAGCTGGTTCTCCTAGCCCTTCCCCCAGTTAAAGTTCCTATCTTCAAACTCCTTTGCGTGGCTTGCTTTGGAAGGACTTCTGGCTCCATGGGCCTCTCTCCCTCCTGCAGCCTGCTAGGTTCTTAATCTCTCCCTGTGAGCCATGCTCTCCCAGCCGTGAACTCTGGGCTGCACACTCTCTTAAAGGGGACTGTTGATAATCCCTTTAAAGAGGGATGGGTAGTATTCTATATACTCCATCACACCCCCTCCCGCTCATCTCAACCATGCCCCATTAAGCACCTGCCTCACTTGGGACCCCCACCCAGGAAAGGAAGTCTTTGTTCAGGTGAGCCCGACCTGCCCTATGGCAGATCTGGAGCTGGTAGCATTGGAGACTCAAAAATCACTGCATAATATGGCGATTGGACTCCTTATGTCAAGCCAGCCATTTGAGGGATTGGTGGTCTGTTATCAGAATAAACGGACAGACAAGCAGGTATTATTTGAAGGTTTCAAGTGCTCACTTGACCACCAGAGCCTCTTTCTCGATCACCGCATAATGCTTCTCCCAAGGAAGCAATTTTCTGCTGATGAATGCTAGGGGATGTTCTTCACCCCTGACTTCATGGGCCAGAATGGCTCTTAGACCCACCGCTGAGGCATGAATTTGCATAACAAACGGTAGAGAAATTAGGGCTAATCAAGATGGGTTCAGAGTACATGGCCGCCTTGAGACACTGAAAGGCCAGGTCCAATGACTACTGAATCCATTCAGGAGCTCTCTTCCAGAGGAGATTGGTTAGCGGTGTCTCCATATGTGCAAAATTAGGGATGAACCAGTGGTAATAGCCAATCAATCCAAGGAAGGCACAAACCCCTTTCTTCGATTTTGGGATGGAGACCTGGGCAATTGCATCCACCTTCTATAGATGAGGTCGTATCTGCCCATTCCCGATTAAATATCCCAGGTATTGAACATCCTGACCTCCCAAAAAACATTTCTTGGGGTTGGCTATCAACCTGGCCTTCTGCAGGCTGGTCAGCATAGCTTATACTGGGAATCTGCTTCCAACCCAATGAAGGGTTTTACTCTAGCCCTTCCAATGGCCCCTGAGACTGTTGCTGAGTGAACGCTGTAGCTGTGTTCTGATCCTGGTCCTGCAAACTCTGGCAGGTGCCGAGGGGGCAGTCTGAGCCTCGGAAGGATCCCTTTCAGGCTATAAGACTCTGCAGTGAATGTTTCTCAGTTGGAACCTGCTTCAAACCCAATGAGAGGGTTTGCTCTGGCCCTTCCATTGGCCCCTGGGACTGTTGCTGAATGGATGCTGTAGCTGTGTTCTAATCCCAGTACTGCAATCTCGGGAAGGCACCGAGCGGACAGCCCAAGCCTCGGAAGGACCCCTTTCAGGCTATAAGACTGCAGTGAGCGTTTCTCAGTTGGAACCTGCTTCTGGCACTTCCATTGGCCCCTGGGACTGTTGCTGAGAGGACGCTGTAGCTGTATTCTGATCCCGGTCCTGCAAACAGGCAGGTGCCAAGGGGGCAGCCTGAGCCTCATAAGGACCCCTTTTAGGCTATAAGACTCTGCAATAAGCACTTCTCAGTTTGAACCTGCTTCAAACCTGACGAGAGGGTTTGCTCTGGCCTTTCCATCGGCCCCTGGGACTGTTGCTGAGTGAACACTAGCTGTGTTCTGATCCAGATCCTGCAAACTTGGGCAGGTGCCGAGGGGACAGCCTGAGCCTCAGAAGGACCCTTTTCAGACTATAAGACTGTCAGCTATTCTCCGCCACCGTGGGTCACAACCACAGGGTGTGAACAAAGGGGCAGGTTTGGCCCCTTTGGAGTCCCTTCAGCATCACAGCATCTTTGTTTAGTCTCACTGTTCACTTTTGAGTTAGTGTGCTTCTTTGCTCATGAGTAAGAGAAAGAACAGGGCAAGGTGCAAGAAACCACTGCACTTGGAGTTAAGTAGGTGGGTCCCTTGGATAAGCACCTTGACCCTTTGGCCATTGTGCTCTCCTCACCCGAAGAGATCTCTCTAAGTCCTGGAGGAAGATCCCCACCACCCTGTCCTGCCCTACCTATGTCATATACATCTCTGGGTGATTCCTCTGAGCAAACGGGGTCTGTTACCTTTGATATTTTATTATCTAAACCTGTGCAGTTTATTGAGGCTAAGGTAGCTGCTGGGGTTTTGGCTGCCACCCCCAAGGGGGAGATAACCTTGTGTGATGTTTGGGGAGTCATAAAAATCATTGATGATAAGATGAGGTCTACTATTACATCTTTATGTACCTTTTCCCAGGAAGATGTAATTTCTCTGCAGCATCTTGGAGGAAAGGTTTCTTCTCTGGATATGGCTGTTGCTAAGCTTGAGTCACAGGTGTAGCCCCTTCATGCGGTGTGTGTGACAAGTATTAAGGACTCATCCATTCTGCATGCTAAGGTGGAGGCAGTTGAAAACTCGCTTTGTGCCTGGAATTTACATTTTTTAAATTTTCCTCAGACCCATTTATTATCGCCTGATATTCTTTTGAATAAATATTTTAAGGAATTTTTGGCCATATCCGATACAATTGAGATTTCACGAGCATATTGTGTCTTCCCAAACTAAAGAGGTTAATCCCACTGAGGGTGAGTTAGATGTGATAAATCCCTCTGTACAGAATATTACCGCTTTCCTAGAGGATTCTCTTGATGTGATTACCTTGCACCCTACACTTTTGATGACCTTTGTTTTGGAATTTGTTAAGTTGCATATTCTTAAGGCATATTTTAAGAACAAGGAAACCATATTTTGTGGTCAGCGCCTGAATATTTTTCCTGATGTATCGCGAAGCTTTCAGTTCCGGTGGAGGCAATTTCTAGGATTGAAGCCCCCAAGTGTTAGCTTTAGGTGCTTCATTTCATTTGCATTTCTTCATGTACAGTGATACTACATATGTTTTTGTAGATGTCTCGTAGCTGGAAATTTTTTTTTAGAGAGGTCAGGTACTTAAAGGGTGATTAATGGGTAATTGTTGGGTCCCCCCCCCCCCCACTCCTCATAATAGCTAGGCTTAGCTGCATTACTTGTTATATTTTCTTTGATTAGAAGCAAGACATTTTCATAATGTGGGCTTTTCCAACTTTTGTATTTTACAATATAGTTGCAGACTTTATTTCTGGATTTCTATGTTATTGTTTTTGGTTTTGTAATGAACTGAAATTACATTTAAAAAAATACATGGCTTGTACTTGGGTTTGATGGGTGGTCCAGTCTCTGCTGTAAATGATGATGTTGTCCAGGTATGCAGCCGCATAATCATTTTGCGGTCTCAGCAGGCAGTCGACTAGGCATTGAAACATAGCAGGAGCCCCATGTAATCCAAAGGGCAGTACTGTAAATTGGATCAGACCTTGCGGTGTCAAAAGCAGTCTTCTCCTTTGCAGCTGGAGTCAAGGGCACCTGCCAGTATCCCTTAGTCAAATCCAAGGTTGATATAAAGCATTCTCCACAGACTTGCTCGATTAGCTCATCTACTCTGGGAATGGAATATGCTTCCAGTGTAGATCCTGCATTCACCTTCTGGAGGTCAATACAGAATATGATGCTTCTGTCAGATTTTGGAACAAAGAATGGGGACAACCGATCACTCAGGGACTTGTCTATAACTCCTAAGTTAAGCATTTCTTCCAGTTCCTTGACAATGTCCTGTTGCCGGGCCTCCAGAATCAGATACAGTTGTTGCTGGATAACCATCTCAGGGTCAGTAGTAACGATATCATGACAAATGAGGTGGGTTCGTTCTGGGTGGGTGGAGAACACCTTTAATTTCCAGTGGATCAAAGCTTATAGATCTCTTTTCTGGGCAGCAGAGAGCATCCTGCAGCCCATTTTGCTGTAATTCTTAACCAGAGTTTCAACCAGCTCTACAGTACATAGTTTTCGACCTTGTGATTTCCCAAAAAGCCATGAACCACTGCAACAAAGTTGATCCAAGCCACTTCCTCCTTCCTAGTAAGCAGCTTGGGAAATTCCCTACTGACCCAAAGACAAAGATAGCAGGGAAACTTAGTAAAACCGCTTTGGAGACCCATCAGAAATGCCACCATTTTAAAGACTTCAATAACCTCCCAGCCGTACTCAGCATAATTCAAGGCTTCTAGCAAGGTCTTGATGCTGCTGTAATCTTCTTTGAGGCTCACTGAGTGAGCTAGGGGAAGGGTACTTGTTCCTGTTATGTAGCAGCATGGCTTTGAGGCTCCTGGAAGAGCTGTCAGTGAACAGGCGCCACTCCTTCGGGTTATGTGCAATTCCAATAGTGTCGAACAGACTGGTCACATTGTGGCAAAAGCAGAGCCCAACTTGACTAGTGAAGAAGCTAGAAAAAGTATGGTGACACTTCCTCTGACCTGTGACTTTGCACACTTTCATCCAACAAGTTTCACTGCTTGAACCTGGATGTCAAAAGCTCTGCACTGGACTTGGGGAGACCAAGATCTCTGACCAAGTTGTTGATGTCATTTTGGTTCGGGTAGTAAGGTTTTCTCTCCTCAGCTGTACCTCTGTTATTGTAATCTAGATCTGCAAAGTCTTCTTTGTTTGTGAATTGCTGCTTTTTTCTCAAGACAGCTGCTTTTTCTGCGGAGGAGTGGGTACAGGGAGATCTGGGCAGTGTGGCACTGGGGCAATATTAGGAATTCTTGGATACATGACAGAAGGAGCATTCTTGCCAGTCGGATGTTTGGAAGGATCCACCATGCAGAAGTAGCAATAGCTCAAGTAGTCAGTGGGTTCCCACCAAATTCTTGGGAAAGCGAACTTCATGACTCTTTTCCCCTCTGTACCATCCTGCCAAAGAAAAAATAAAAATGTGAAAATAAAAAATAATGATATATATTTATAATTATGATGATAAAATTACTTTGAATTAATGATGTTCTTGCTAAATATTTCATACATTATATAAAAATTCAGTAATAATAAAGATTTTATAACATAAAATACCACAGTCTAAGCCAGCATCAATTGTCCATCTTATCTTCCAGAGTTTTCTTGCAGTGCTCACAAGTGAAATGAGGTGCCCAGGGTTTGTCCTGTATCCCCAACAGGCATGCCGAAACATGTCTTGTATGCTTCACACATCTTGGCAGATGTTTCCAAGGAATACTTTTTCACTCTTGTCTTGATGAAATCACCACAGACATAGCAAAACGCATCTGCTGGATGCTTACAGCATCTTGATGCCATGTTAGTCCACTTAAGAAGCTAGAATGAAAATAAACTGTTGAACTTAAGACACGTGTTGTTGTTGCTTGCTCCTAGGTTTCTATTTATTAAGGAGGCTTCTGAACGACTGTGCTAACTCCGCGCAAATCCATTGTTTATATACATGCGAGGCGGAAGTGATGTTATAACTGTCACCAAAAGGCTTTTATTAAAAGTTCTCAAAAGTTATGCAAAGTTCCAAAAGTTTTGCAAAGTTTTGGAAAGCTCTAGAAAGTTCTAGAATTTTCCAAAAGGTACTCCAAGTTTACTTTGCACTAAATCTATCTAGAATGTCCTGCAAAATAGGTAATTTTCAAAAATATTACTCTCCTGGTCCCAAAAGCAATGTTTGTGGGCCATAATTGCCATTTCCTATGGGTTTGAGATATAAGATATTACCCAGGAACAAGAAAAAAAATTAAAATTTGTTACACAATCATACCAGGTCCCTTCCTCCAAGTCATATTCCTGACGGAGCTCTTCAAACTTCCGCAGCTAACCCCCCCCCCCCTTTGTTAAGACTTATCCCATATATAGCAACCCCTTGGTAACCCATTGTTGGAATTGCCTAGAGAGGCTGCCGGCTACGAAACCCCTGCAGGCTTGTATTCGTTGCAACTGCACTCCTCCCCCCACTCCTATCAATCTCAGCTGCCCCCTCCTCCACACATGTGAGCCACAAACAGGTTATCACCACCCTCTTTATTCCAGTTCCCAGCTGAGTCTCACAAAAGAACAGTAAGATAGCTCTGTCCCACTAATTTCTGTTCAATCTGATACCTTTGCTGAGCCTTGGGCTCCAACTGCCAACCAAAAACTGCCTTCAGCTGGGTGGCTGTATATCTTACCAAGTCTGGAACCGCCAGGCCTCCCTCCTCCCGCCCTTTACATAAAACCTATCCCCTTACCCACGGAGGGTGCCACCTACAAATGAAGAAAAATTTAGATGTAGCAGTAGCTCATTCATCTGATTTGGTGCCTCAATATCTAATGACAAATTCTGAGCAACGTATTCATTTTCACTATTGATATCCTACCTAGCTAAGAAAAGTAAGGTTTATCCCACCTTGTCAAATCATTCAATATCTGCTGAACCAGGGGTCATAATTAAACCTCTTCAGGTCCCTCCAATCGCATCCCAACTGAACCCCCAGATACCTAATGTTTCTTTGCCCACTGGAAGGGAAAGGCCTCTGGCAACTGACTCCAGATCTAGGTCTAACTCCAATTTCAGAATCTCCGTCTTCCCCATATTCATTTTATAGCTAACTTGCTATATTGTTTGATCTCCATCAACAGATTTGCTAGAAATATAAGCGGATTCCCCACTATAAAAATTACATCATCTGCAAAAAGCAATATTTTAAATTCCTGGGACACCACTGGTATTCCTTTGATATTAAACTGCCTACGAACCCTCTCAGCCAATGGTTCAATAACAAGGGCAAATAATGGGGAGAGTGGGCACCCATGCCTAGTTCCTCTCTCCAGAGGGAACTCACTAGAGTATACCCCATTAACCCGAATTCTAGCCCTAGGGTCCTATTAGAGTGCTTTAATCCACCCCTGAAGTTCTCTCCCAGTCCCATTCCAGTAAGCACCTCAAACATAAAATTCTATTCCACTCTGTCAAACACCTTCTCTGCGTCGACAGTCATCATAAGGGATGGGATATGGTCCCTCCAAGCTAACGAGATAAGGTTGAGGATTTTTCTAATATTATCACTTGCTTGTCACCCAGAAATAAATCCAGACTGATCCCCCCCATCAATTTCAGGAGAAACCACTGCAGTCTTTGGCTAGCACCCTTGTTAACAGTTTGGCATCTAAATTAATTAGGAAAATGGGCATGTACGAACCACATATCCCTGCATCTTTTCCCAGCTTAGGCAATACAATAATCGCCGCTACCGCCATAGATGCTGGTAGGGTTCCCCGTTCTAGCACACCATTAAAGAACACCATAAGGGCTAGTACCATCTTTATGAAATTTCTTGTAAAATGTAGCTGTCAAGCTGTCGAGCCCCAGTGCTTTTGCTTCCTTTAATTTATTGCCTGGGCAACCCCTGAACTCTCTTTTGCCCTATCTAACCATTTGACCTCATCCTCTCCTAACCTCTGGAGTCCAACCAATTCCAAGTAGGCCTGTGTCTCTGTTCCTGCATCGTGGAGTTCAGATTGATATAATTTCCTATAAAACTCACAAAAAAACACCTGAATCTTATCAGTCCCATGTTCCCAAACCTCCATTCCATTCCTAATTTTTAAAATTTGGTTCTGGACTTTACGCTCCTGAAGCTTGTGAACTAGATATCTCCCCGGCCTGTTGCCCATCACAAAAAAATTACGTTGTAATTTCGCTAATTGAAAAGCCCACTCTTCCACCCATGATCGCCCTAATCACCTTCTTTCAGTCGGCTTTAGGAGTCTCTTCCCCCCCCCCCTCCTCTGAGTGTCCACTAATTTCCATAATTGATACTGCAGCCCCTACTCCCTCCTGTATATTCCCTCCTATTTCCCATCAAGTGCCGCAATGCACCTGCAACCCCCATGTTTCTCATCAATTGTTTCCCCGCCCTCTGGAATTGTTGACTTTTGAGTTAACAGTAATATTAAAATCACCCCCAAAATCATAAGATCCCCCATATGAAGTTCCAGGGTCTTCAGAAGACTTTCAAAAAAATCCCTTTGATATTGGGCACATATATGCTTCCCAGCACTAGGGATTTGCCCTCGATATTCCCTTTCCAGAGAATGAAATGCCCATCCATGTCCCTAGCCACCTCCCTGTCCCCCAACACCAATCCCTTGGACAACAGTATCCCCAAACTCACCTTTTTGGGATTCCCCTTGTTGGTGCCAACTCCTTCCTCTTTCATAGCACTGGCAAGCTCCATCAATGTAGTGGCCCGTCTTGTTATCCATTTACTGTGAAGGCCAGCTCAGTGGGATACAACCACTTGTAACGTATATTGTTCTGTATTAGCCTCATTGTATATTCCCGCCAGGCCTTCCACCACTGAAGAGTAGCTGTGGACAAGTCTGCATAGACATCAACCTTATGTCCTCTCCAGTCAAGGGTCTGCTATCCTTTCTCTAATTACAAACTCGTGCACACATGTAATTAAGTCCTGGGGTTGATCTTCCCTTGTTGGGCCCAAAGCTCTGTGTGCCCGTTCCAGTTTGATGGCTGATATTACTTCCTCCTTCTCTCTCTAATAGGCAAATATGCCTTACAAATGTCCTGGGCCACCTTCATACAGTCTCTGTACACCTCTAATTCTTGTTGTTGTTAAGTGCCGTCGAGTCAGTGTCAACTCATGGTGACCCTCTGGATAGTTGTCCTAAATTGTGTTCGGTCTTCTGTCAAGCAGCTCATTGTTGACAGACTGGTACCCGTAGCTCTAATTCTAGTACCCCTTTAATTCTGGTTATTCCTTCGTGCTCTGTTTTCAAGGTCCTCCATCTTTAATTCATTGCTTTCTTGGCCTCCAGCTCTGCCACATTCTTTCTGTTTGCACTCACTTTATCCTGCACCTCCTCGCGTTGCATCTCAACGCATCTCCCTATCTCCATCATTTCAGTTCTCAGCTCAGCCATCACTTCCCCACCCTCCACCTTTACTCCTGCAGTCTCCGTACACAACTCATTGAACCAAGATTGAAGTTCAATCAGAATCGAAGTTCAGCTTTGGTAATCTGTATTACCCTTCCTATGCCGGTAAGCTGCTCCTTCACACACACAACGGGGTTAACCTCATCGCCAGCCAACACAGGCTCCTCCACCATCTTATCTCCCTCCTTGCTTTTGGCCTATGGGATTTGGTAAGAGAATTCCTTCAGGTTTGCAGTTTTTCTCCAGGTTGCCGGCATTTCTTTACCGACTGCACCTCTGATCACTGTACCGCCTTCCTCCTTCATTCATACTCCCTGGAGATGCTTTATTTTCCCCTTTGGCAGGTTGGTACAGCGGAGCTCACCACTTAGCTGTCCATTAAGATGGGTCACATCACTTCCTCCCTGCACCAACTTTTTAAACATCTGTTTCAGAGTTTTGATGAATCGCTTGACAAGGCCACCCATTTGTGAGAGATATACTGATGTTCGCAACATCTTGACCTTCACCAAGGCATGCACTTGCTTATCAGCTTATGTTCTTAGAGCAGTAGCCTCTGGATATCGAATAGCATAGTCCAGTATAACTAAAATATATTTTTTACCTCAGATGGTTCACGCCAAGGGTCCTACCAGATCCATGGCCACTCTTTCAAATGGGGTTTCAATGACAGGCATAGGCACCAGAGGGGCAGGACGGACACTGGCAAGGTTATGAAGTTGGCAGATGAGGCATGACTGGCAAAATAACTGCACCTGTTTATAGACCCCGGGCCAGAAATATTGGGCCAAAACATGCTTCAATTGTCCCCTTAATAAATGGTTATGGGCCAGTGATAACCCCTACTGACGATAGAGCCACGGAACATAAGAACATATGAAATGCCATATTGGGTCAGACCAAGGTCCATCAAAACCAGTATCCTGTTTCCAACAGTGGCTAGTCCAGGTCACAAGAACCTGGCAGCTTCCAAAAAAAGGTACACAGGTTCTACAATGCTTGTCCCAGGGCAAGCAGTGGATTTCCAGGGTCCACTTTAATAATGGTTTATGGACCTTTCCTCCAGGGATTTGTCCAAATCTTTTTTTAAACCCAGCTACACTAACAGCTTTTGCTACATCCTCCGGTAATGAATTCCAGAGTTTGATTACGCGTTGAGTGAAAAAATATTTTCTCTTACTACTCTTAACTGGGTAACATTGTAGCTTCATTGTGTGTTCCTAGTTTTTCTGCTTTTTGTATCTATGTTTACCCATTCTGCTCCATTCATTAATTTACAGACCTCTATCATAGCTCCCCTCAGCCCTCTCTTTTCCAAATTGAAGAGCCTTAACTTTTAAGCTATTCTTGATAGGGGTATCCTCCATCCCCTTTACCATTTTGGTGACTCTTCTCTGTACTTTTTTTAAATTCTGCTATATCCTTTTTAAGATATGGTGACCAGAACTGCACACAGTTTTCAAGGTGCGGTCACACCATGGAACGATACTGAGGCATTATATTATCCTTTGTTTTATTCTCCATTCCTTTCCTTATGATTCCTAGCATTCTATTTGCTCTCTTGGCTGCTGCTGCACACTGTGTGGAAGGTTTCAACATGTTATCCACGATGACGTCTAAATCTTTTTCCTGGTTGGTGGTTCCTAATGTGGAACCTTGCATCGTGTAACCATAGTTTGGGTTGTTCTTTCCTAGGTGCATTACTTTGCACTTGTCTGCGTTAAATTTCATATGCCATTTTGATGCCCAGTCTTCCAATTTATCAAGGTCCTCTTGCAATTTTTCACAATCCTCATGGGTTTTGACAACTTTGAATAATTTTTTATTATCTGTAAATTTGATTACCTCACTCGTTATTCCCATTTCCAGGTCATTTATGAATATGTTTAAAAGCAGCGATCCCAGCACAGATCCCTGGGGTACACCACTATTCACCTTTCTCCATTGGGAAAATCGGCCATTTAGCCCTCTGTTTTCTATCTTTTAACCAGATCCACAATAGTACAGTGCCTCCTATTCCGTGAAGCAGCTGTTTTCGAATTTTGCTTAATGATCTCCATAAAATCTCTTTTTTAAGATATGGTGACCAGAACTGCACACAGTATTCAAGGTGCAGTCGCACCATGGAATGGTACTGAGGCATTATAATATCCTTGGTTTTATTCTCCATTCCTTTCCTTATCATTCCTAGCATTCTATTTGCTTTCCTGGCCACCAATGCACACTAGGCGGAGGGTTTCAACGTATTATCTACAATGACTCCTAAATCTTTTTCCTGGGTGATGGTTCCTAATATAGAACTTTGCATCATGTAACCCATAGGTTTTTGTTGTTATTTCCTAGGTGTGTAACTTTGCACTTGTCCACATTAAATTTCAACTGCCATTTGGCTGTCCAGTCTTCCAGTTTATCAATCTCCTCTTGCAATTTTTCACAATCCTCTTGTGTTTCAACAACTTTGAATAATTATGTGTCATCTGCAAATTTGATCACCTCACTTGTTGTTCCCATTTCCAGGTGATTTATGAATATCTTAAAAAGCACGGACCCAGCACAGATCCCACTATTCACCTTTCTTCTTTGAGAAATTGGCCAATTATCCCTTCTCTCTGCTTTATATCTTTTAACCAGTTCCTGATCCACAATAGTACACTGCTTCCTATCCCATGACCTTTTCATTTTGCAAGAGTCTCTCATGAGGGACCTTGTCAAAGGCTTTTGTGAAAATCCAGATACACTATATCGACCTTCAAAAAAATTTAACAGATTAGTAAGACAATACTTTCTTAGGCTAAATCCATGTTTGCTTTCTCCCATTAAATCATGACTATCTACAGTACATGTTCAGTAAATTTATTCTTTATAATGATTTTACCATTTTGCTTGGTACTGGTATCAGGCTCACTGATCTGTAGCTTCCCAGATCACCTTTGGAACCAAAGTTGCCTTTACATTGGCCATTCTCCAATCTTCAGGTACTACTGATGATTTTAATGATAGTTCAGATTACTAATAGGTCTGCAGTCTCCTAGTTCAGTTCTTTCAACACCCTTGGATATATACCCTCTGGTCCAGGTGATTTGCTATCAGTTCTACCTCTGCCTCCTCTAGGGCACCCTTGACCACTTTGTATAACAAATCTCCTTTTAGCACAATATAGTGAAAGGTTCTTATAGGGGACTCTTTGTTATTTACTTGAATCTCATCCACCTCCAAAACCCACTCTCGGGCATGTTTAAGGGACTCACCCTATTGCTGGGGTCTCCTGAAGTACCCTGCATTTTCTCCTTGCACCCACTCTGGGAAAGGGACAATTGTATTTGGGTCACTGCCGCTGAGCCCTGAGTTATCTCCATGGGTTTCTTCCCTAGGCTCTCCCTTCCCAGATCCCTCCCCTATAGCTGCCCCAGATTCTGTTGGTAACGTAGCTTTTCCTGGCGATGCCAACTCGGGGACTTAGCAGGCTTAGGATTCTTGACATATAGATCTGGGTCTTCCATGGGGAAAATCTCTGCAAAATCTTCCTGGACTGACTTAGCAGAGCTGTCAGTTAGTCGGGCCCATATTGCTCCAAAGTTTGGGTAGTCTTGGCCGATCACCACTGGATTCGGGAGTCAGGGCAGCACCACAACCTCAAATGGAGTCTTCAGTGAAACCTGTGCCATTGGATACTATCTCTGGTCTCCATGCACACAGGCCAGTGTTACTGTCTTTGCATTTCCTGGCAATTGAGGCTCCACACACTACCAGTGTCTATCAAGGCCTCAAGCTCCACTGGAACCACAAGGTTCTGTGCTCCTGGGTGAGGAGTGTCCCCAAAAGTTCAGGTGTGAGGGTTTTTCCTTACCTATAGGACATTCCCTATCAAAGTTTCCCTGGACTCCACATCTAAAACAGGTGAAGGGGTCATGATTGCGTCATGGTCTTGCCTAGGAGATGACTTTGGGTTTTGGAACATGGGAGCCAACATCCATTCTGTCTTCCCCTGCTGTCCTCCTGGGCTAATGGGGTAAGCCTGGGGTGCTCATGAACCCACTGTTTCACTGGGGCAGTCAAGTCCTCTAAAATCTGCTCCAATAACACACACTTGGTTGCCTCAAGCCTGGTCTTTCCCTCTGGTTGCAGCCATTTCCATGCAAGCTCCTTCAATTCATAGAGGAACCTCCAACGGCTTTCTTTTATCTGGAGTCCCCCCTTTCTGAAGCGCTGGCAGTAGGCCTCTGGAGTACAGCCAGCCTGTTCCAATATGGCAGCTTTGACAGCTGCATATGTAGCTCACCCATCAGGGTTGGCATCCTGGGATGCAGCCTGACTGCTACCCGTTAGCAGATTTCCCAGGTAAGTAGTCGATGTTGCCCCTGACCACCTGGCCATGTGGGCAGTTCATTCAAAGTTCACCAAAAAGTGATCAGGTTCATCTTCTGCCATCATTTTAAGTAGCATTTGTGCTGGAGGGTGGCATGGCAGGTCTCTGTAGGGCTTGAGTCAACTGAGCCAGAGAACTCCTCTGTAGTTGTGTTGTTGCTATCCTTCCTCCAGGGAACATTGAAACTGATGCTCACATTGTTGTTGCTGTTGATACTGTTGCTCCTGATACTATTGTTACTGCTGCCCTTCAGTCAGAAGCTAAAGGGGCCGCTCCATTCTGGATTGCTACTTGTTCTCTTGCCAAACAGCCACAGTTCACTCCTCTGCAGCTGAGTTAACTCTGCAGTATTCCAGCTCCAACAAACCTTTAACAGTCTCTAGTGGCCAAAACAAAGCCTGCCTGTCCGACACTGAATAGGCCACCTTCAAGCTCCCTAACTAGGGCGAGGCTAACCCTCTTAACCCCATGCAAACGAAAATAATTTTGACCTGCTATAGAGGACAAGCCCTGGAGGGATGTGGATTTGCTGTCATTCACATAGTTAGTGGAAATCCCCAAGCTGCCACCGTATGTGGTAGTGTGGCGTGTGCTGGGAAGGTTTTTTTTTTTTTTTTTAAAATACAACAGACAGTAGTTCAGGAAAAAGAAAATCAGCATTTATTCTGTCCCAGCTTATTAAACCTCCACAAAGCTAAAACACAGAACAGACAGCAGTTCACAGGAAACAAAAACAGCTTTACTCTGTCCCAGCTTGTTAAATTTCCATAAACCTGATTCTCCGGGCCCTTCTCTCCAGCCCTAGTTAAAGTTCCTACCTCCGACTCCTTTGCACAGCTTGCCTTGGCCGGACTTTTGGCTCCATGGGCCTCCTGCAGCCTGCTGGTTTCCCTGTGAGCCATGCCCTCCTAGCCCTGAACTCTGGGCTGCAGACTCTCTTAGAGGGGACTGTTGATAATCCCTTTGGAGAGGGGCAGGTGGTATTTTACAGTATACTGTATACCTCATCACAGGTGCCTCTTGGAAATACAAGTCAAAACGTCTGAAATTTCATGGAGGGCAGCAGAGAAAGTGGACATGTGTCAATGGGTTCTAAAATCGATCTCTCTCCACCCTAAAAGATAAACGTCTCCCTCAACAGACAAGTAAACGGGGACATGCAAAGTAAACCCCGGACATGTGCAGGGAAATGGGTGACTTCTTTTAGAAAGGTGCATGCATGAAATTTGGATGTTGGCAGGACTGGCATCATAGACATATCTGCACCAATATTTGAGAACATACATGTGGCTACGTCACCACATACTTGTCCAAGCCTACCATTTTATAAACGGAGCTGTGCACCGCTAGTGTGTTTAAACATACAGTGCCATTGTGATATCAGAGATACGTGTGTTTTTTTGTTGTCACTCTGGACATGCCTCCACAACACCTTCATGCAACATGGATATGATCGTGCTGGACATGTGTAAATTCAGGTCTTCTTAAAAATGACTCTTGGGAGGTAGATGTGCTTTGCCCATGTGAATGGGCATTTTCAGACATGCAAATCATGAACATAGCTTCTGAAATGACTCCCTATTGCACATTTTATTAGTTTTTATTTGTCATGTCCATTCATTCTTTCTAGATGTTTATGTTGAATTCTCAAATAGCCTTGATTGATCTGTTGACTAGGAAGGCAGCCTGTAAGTGTAAAGATCACCTGCATGCCGCCATTTAAATGATATAAATTAACTTTCCACATTTGTTGATGAGAACAGATTGATCACAAAAGCTGACTTTCAACTCATTACAAAAGAATAAATTACATAAACTTATTTTTATTGCACATGGACAATCTAAGCTTTCCTATGCCTGCTGTTGTTGGATTTATAGGTCTATGGACTATCAGTTACAGCTCTTTCCTGTGTTGCTCTGTTTTTTGACAGATATCCAGGAGTTTTATGAAATAATATTGTTAGATGCCCACCAAAGCTGTGAACAGAAAATAGAAAAGGCGAACAGCATTGCAGAAGAATGGGAAAAGAGAAATTTTCTTTCTCCAGTTCCAGCCCAGGAATCGACACAGGGAGTTCAGAAACCACAGGTATATTTATGGGTAGACACCTTTGCTAAAAATACTTGTGGATGCAGGTCTCCATAGACCTGGAAGAAACTTTCACGTAGAATTATTCATCAAGCCATCTTTGCTTTGTCTATACATCAATAAGTAGTTGTGTTATTAAGAATGTACAAGAGTCCAGTATGTTGCCTATAAATTATTTAATGCCACATTCACTAGCTTAAGAAATATCTGGCTAACCTTGAACTGATATCAGCTTTCTATCTATTGATTTAATGAAGTGAGGATTCTTGAACGTGATACAATTTCCTTCTGAACTATAATGGTGACAGTATTCAAAGGAATTTTTACAGGTAGATAGATATATGTTAACGTGGGAAGGATAGCTAAAGTTTTGATTTTCCCTGATGTTGCCAGGGCAACTCAATAGTGGCGGAAGGCTTTTCTCTTATTGAAGACAAGAGTTGTGGCCTTAGGCGCAAAATTCTTTCTTAGGTTACCAGGCATTTGCAAGGAAACTTATCAGGGAATACAATATGTGTTTCTAGATTCAATATAGCTGGAGAGCTTTCTCTTGGATAAGGCACCTTAGCTTTTCTGACGGGGTGGAGGAGATATAGTGGTAATATTTATGTTGGCCTGTATGTGATTTTATTTTGTTATTTTTTGATAAAATTTCTAGAAGTGATGGTAATAACCTAGTTTAAATTTTTGTGACTGCACTCGGGCTAAGCCAGTAACTCTTTCCGTAATGTGGGCTTTGTTAGAATTGTAATAATTTTTTTACATCATTTTTGACGTTATCCTTTGTTATTGCTGTAATGTTTCTTTTGCTTGTTTATATGCATTTGTGAAAAATTGGATAAATTAAAAAAAAAACATGGAAAAGGATAAAGTGATGGAGAATCTTTTGTATCTTAAACATATTTATGATGTTAATTCTATTTTTATATATAATGGGGATAAAATATGTTATCATATACTGAAGTTGTCTCTTCCCAAAGAGAAGACCACTTTACCAATCTATCATCTATAACTATAAGAAAGTTTGAAATCATTTCGGTGATATATAATAGTTTTGTTTGTTAGGGCTTCAAGAAACTTGATATGACCAGCACTAGGCCGCCCTTAGTGTCTGGCTGAGTGATAGTTTCAGAGCTGGATGGATTAAAAGGAATTGGCACAGCCTGGAGTAACAGAACCTTTCTCCTCTGGGTCATCAGATAACATTTGTATTAGATCAACAGTGACAGAAAATCATTACCATCTTAAAGCTGATTTGTGGTGATAAACAATCAGTTTAGGTCCCAGAAGACAGCTCGCTACATGGCAATAAAAACCCCAGAATTATAAATCGGCACTTATTGACACCACTGTTGGGTGACAATCTCAGAAGAAAGGCAAAAGATTTCCCAAACATGGAGACTAAACTATCCTGGCAATCTTAGAGGTGTTCCATCTAGAGCAGAATTGAGGCAGAGGGGTGTCCTAGTATGGGGGAACTAGGTTAGCTTCTGGATAGATGGAGACCAGAACTGTTAATCTGACACCTTTCATGAGCAAGATTGGAAAAAAGCTCTTTCTTAAGATTGACTGAGAGTTGCTAAAATTCATGTAAAACTCTGCGTTCAGTTTTAACACTACATCGCTTGACTTACCACAACCATGGCACACAAATATGTTTGTTTCATATGTTTTTAGCTATGTGTATCTTTATATTTCAAAATCTTCTTGTCATAGAAAAGGAACTCGGGGACACAAGAACTCAGCAGTATTTGTGTCCCCGTGTTAATGAACAACTCAACTGTTGCATAGGGACCTTGAAGTACACAGCATATGCTGTAATTCAGGATATACTGTAAACACATTTCAATCCTAGACACTCTAGTTATATAATTTTTCAGTTTACCATTTTCTAATCCCAGCAACATTTTAAGAGTTACTTTAAATAGACAATGCACCTCTAGCAGATTTATCTAACACCAATTATTTTGCCATCCTCAAGTCCAAAAAGTATGCATTTGGGAAAATACATTTTCTCAGAGCAGATTTCTTTTTTTTTTTAATTTCTTTATTTACATTTTCCAACAAATTACAACAAAAGCAAAAATTACAATAAAAATAATAATCCTCTTTCAACATAAAAGCAAAAAACCAAGGCTTTAACAGCCTACCCCAACCTTACCCTTCCCTTCACCATGTGATCTTCAAAAGAAAAACTTATGAAAAGAGCAGAAAAGGGGGAACCTGCAGGGGCTATGACTCCACACCAGCTCCTCACCATGTGATATCATGATGACATGTCTACATTACCCCTTGATGCACTCCATATTGTGCTCTAGAGATGTAAGTATTTAAGGGTTTCTACTTGAGGAGGGTGGAAGGCATGAAGGTTGTTCCATAACGTGGCATTTGTTCATACTTGCAGCATAAGCACAGACGGTTCCACAATTCGTGCCAGCTAAGCTCTGCAGTATGTTTCCAGTTTGCAATAACGAGATGCAGAGCCACTCCCATCACAAAGTCAAATAAAAAATGACAATCCTTCTGTAACAACGAGATGCCAATTGTTGACCGAAAAATGACCACAGACCAGGAGAGAGTGGCTCTGAATCCCAAAGCCTCTTGGATTTGGTTCCAAATCGAAATGCAATAGGACTGAATATTAGGGCAGTCATATACCACATGTCTTAAAGTGCCAACATCACTCCTACAAGACCAACATTCATTACCAACCGTTTTGTCCCATTTAGCAACCTTTATCGGGGGTAAAGTGAGCTCTATGTGCAAAAAAATATAGAGCTTGTGAAATAGAGGCAGACTGAGATACTCTATTTGTCTTGCTCCAGAATTTTACCCAAGATTCCGGAGAAGGAGTCTCCCCTGTATCATGTTCCCATATCTGCTGAACACCAATAGACTGTGGGGTGTGGTTCTGAACGACCAATTTATAATAGTAAGAAGCCACCCCCATAGCCATTTGAGCTGAACCTATAATGTTCAGCAACCCCCATTCTTCAGGTAAAGATGTGATGTCAATAGGGGATTTCTCTATACAATGTCTCAGCTGAATCCACTGGAAGTATAAGGATTTAGGCAAGTCAAACTCCCGCTGTAGACAAGCAAAAGGCTTCCACTTGCCATCTAATACCAGTTGACCAATGGCCCAAATACCCCTATTGAACCATTGTTGCCATGCAAACGGACTTTGATGATTTTTAAGAAAGGACTATGCCAGATGGGGATTAGTTTCGATAAGCATTCCTCCTTAGGAATTGCCTTTGCTAGCTGCTGAAAGGCCCTTTGAGTGTCTGCTAGTACCCTGTGTGACTTCAACCTCTCAGATGACACCATGCCAGGGAGGACTTTTTTGGGGAACGGAGCACTTAATCTCTCTTCCAGGTCAAGCCATACTGGGCATTTTTCCCCAACCCCCTCCACCCATTTTGAACCTTGTTTTAGTAGAAAAGCACAATGGTAAGCCTGAAAATCTGGGAAGTTCACACCTCCTTCCTCTTTTTTAGACTTAAGCTTCCTAAGACCAATTCTAGTCAGTTTATTTTTCCGTAAGAATTGGACAAGAATCCTTTCAATTTGACGATAAGTGTTACTTGTAAGAAAGACTGGTAACATTTCTAACACATAGTTCACTTTAGGAGTGATAGTCATTTTAATTGCTTCAAGACGACCCCACCAAGAAAGATAGACTGGCGACCACTTCGCAGTTATATTATGAACCGTAGAGAGAAGCTCCCCTTCATTAAACAGTAAAGTTTCACTAAGTGGATAGAATAGTGAACTCCCAAGTATTTCGTCATTTTAAGCTCCCACACAAAAGGAAAATCTTCCAGATCCGCTCTACAAACCCTTGAATTTAAAGGGAACGCTACAGACTTTGACCAATTGATTTTATAACCTGATAATCCTGAGTACTGATCTATCAACTCTAGAATAACTGTTATAGAGCTGGGCGTGGTAAACAGCAGTAAATCATCAGCATACGCAGAAAGTTTAATTTCCATGTCAGCTATAGACACACCTTTAACCGCAAGACTTTGTCTTAACAATAGGGCCAAAGGTTCCAAGGCCAGATTGAAAAGGATGGGTGAAAGGGGGCAATCCTGATGGGTGCAACGCCCCAAAAGAAAATCTTTAGACTGAGTCGCATTCACAGAGATATTAGCACTTGGTCTCGCATAAATTAGCTTGACCAATTTACAGAAACCCTCGCCAAACCCAAACCATTTCAGAACAGCAAACAAGAAAGGCCACTCCAGTCGGTCAAACGCTTTCTCTGCATCTAGCGATAGTCCCACAAGTGGGCCTTCTATTCTTTCTGCACCTTCCAAAACATGACACAACACTCTAGCATTATCGGCTGTGGAGCGTCCCTCAGTGAAGCCACATTGGTCCGGATGTATCAAAGAAGGAATCAATTTGGAGAGATGACCATCTAAAATGGCTGCAAAAATTTTATAATCTGCATTTAGTAATGAAATTGGGCAGTAGTTACTAACCAACTGAGGGTCCCTCCCAGGTTTATCAAGAAACACAATATTTGCAGAGGCAAACCCTCCAGTCTGGGCCTCTGCTTCCAAAAGAAGCCTGTAATATTGTTGAAGATACGGGCCTCAGATTTTGGAAAAGGTTCTATAGAATTCAACCGGAAGGCCATCTGGGCCAGTGGCCTTGCCTACTTGCATAGAGTTAATAGCCTGGATGATTTCCATGACTGTAATCTGTTTGTCTAATCCTGCTGCTATATCCTGGTCTAACACCGGCCTCAGTGGCCAGTAATCTATCAAAATCCTCCTCAGAGAAATCTATCTCTGAGGAGTATAACTGAGCATAAAATTGACGAAAGGTCCTGTAGCGATGCCTATGCTGGTGACGACTCAAATTGAAATGAATAGCATATGCAGAAGGAATGTAGTAGCACTATAAAATATTATTTTTTCTTCTCATTAAAGACTTTCATTAATGCGCATTAATCTTTAGTAAATGTGCCACAAAGTATATATTTAAGGAGCTCTCAATTTACTGGAAATACAGGTACTCCTCGCTTAACGACCGAGTTCCGTTTCAACGACTTGGTCATTAAGCGAATTGGTCGTTAAGTATAGCTGTTTATAAAGTTTTTTTCTTTGCATCGCAAAAAAATACAGTACAGTAATTTACAGTACTGCTGAAATGTGAATACTGACCAGGAAACCAGCAGTACCGGACCTCAGAATACAGTAGTGTACAATTTCAGCCATGAATGATGAATGACTTTGAGACGCAGGGCCGCTACCACGTTTTAGAGCGCAACCACGTTTTAGCACGTACCGTCGGTGAGATGGTCGTAAGTGCGAGCGGTCGCTAAACAGATAGGTCGTTAAGCGAGGAGTGGCTGTATTTCTGACTGCTTTAAGGGGATCAGAACTAATGCCCCAAGTAATAGGTGTCATAAAAGCTGATACTGGGGTAAAAATGAGTTATTTTTTGAAAACTGCAGTCCACATGAGTTGCCATAGACACTCTGTTAACATCATCCCCTCTGCCATAAACATGTCTACCCTAATTTACCCAGACACATACTCTAGTGGGTGCCTTTTTATTTATCTTTCGAAGTCCTCAGATCTGAACAAATTCCTTTCTGCCTGAGGCTAATGTTAAATATTGGCTGAACCACTGCTGGAGTTGCATAACTCACAGTGAGGCTGAAGAACTAAAGAGAGATACTAAGTATGTTTTCCATAAGCACAAAATGAGAGAGAATCTTTAGCAAACAAGGCAGTACTTGCTATAGACTACACTGTCTACATTGGTGCACAAAATTGTAATGTCTACCTTTTTTACCAGTGGTGAAATTTGATGCATAATTTTTTTATGTACCAAATTTAATTTGAGCTGATAATGATGCCACATTATATCAAGTAGCTCAGTAATGATTACCGCATAGATAAGCCATTGAGTATGCAAAATCACCTTTCCAGATAAAATTTCACAAACCCTCCCCCAACTAAGCTATTTTTTTGTGTGAAACGTTTTGTTGCTAAATGATACATGCTAATGTTCTACCCGCTTCCTTTGCATATATAGAAAAGAAGTACTATAAATTCCAAATAGTATGTGCTAAAAAGAATGATTTAATACATGAGTTTCCTTACTGAAAGGGGACAATGTTAACGCTTACAGGTGGCAATTTTGAACAATGTGCATTGTTATGAGATGCACTCCAAGTACATGTTCATATACCTTGCAGCCAGTTTTCAAAGAGAAACTAATGGATGGTTCCTTCGAGGCAATTCCTCCTAATGGGTTAGTTTTCGCATACCATGACAGTCATGAGCCTCATTTTTAAGCCAGGGTATAATGGAGTATGTGGTTTCCCTTTTGAAAACTGTCTGTATTGCAGGAAAGTAGTGTATTTCCTTCTGAAAACTACCTGCAGGATATTTCCAGGTGCTGTTGGTGTGAGCACTGTACCGGGGATAAAACAGCATATGTGCATTGGAAAATTCAGATGTACCTGTACTGTTTACTTCTCTGACCCCTTGAACACCTTCTCGTAATCTGGCTAGAAGTGTAAGTCCACAGTTTTAATTGCTTTACATGGGACAGTTTTTATCCATGAAAATTTACTGGGAAAATACTTGCATGTCCAGTTATTTCTCTCTGAAAATCCTGTCCCCAAAAGTTATTTTTCACCTGGAAAAAAAATAGGAATTCTACCTGTAACAAATTCCTTTCTTTTACTCAATTACTTTATAGCCCTTATTTCAGAAACATCTCCAAGTGTAAATAGTGGCATTTGGACATGTAAAAAGGCTATGTGGGCAAAAAGTGATTTTAGACAGCCACAGTTGACATGTGGAGATCTATGCTATGTCCAAATTTCAAGGGGGTGTGGATAGAGCATCATTTGGGCAGAATGAAAATTTAGACATGTATTCCCCCTTTTCACAAGAGGATTTCATATGGTGGCCAACAAATCTTGGATGCCAGCCTTTACACCTGCCTCAAGGCAAGCACAAGTGCCACCTTAAAGTGGCAGGTACAAAGGCCAATGCCTCTTCCTTCTGGCTTTTACCAGGGTTTCCAGAATGGCATCCTTGACCTCTAATGGAATCTAGTGGGTACTACTGCCAGGAGTCAAGCTGCTAAACAGGGGTCCCTTGTTTGGCAGACTGACTCCCGGGGTAGTATTGCAAGATTACTGCTAGGGGTCAGATCCACCATTTTGAATCTGGACATCAGTGGGCAGGAGCAGAGGAGGATTGCTCCTGCCCCATCTACTAGATGACCAGGGATAACTTGGGGTACGTGTCGAGGATGTGGGAAGATGTGTAGGTATCAAACTGGGGAGAGGTATGATTGAAGGGTTTGTGGCTGGGGCAGGCTTGCACTGGTGGGGATTGGATCCAGGGAGGGTTGTAATGAGAGAGGAGATCACATTGGGGGTGGTGGGAGGGTAAATATCTTCACTGCGGTTGTAATTTGGAGTGGAGGAGTAGCCTAATGGTTAAGAGCACTGGCTTGGGAACCCAGGGACCAGAGTTTGATTTTCACTAGCACCCCTTGTGGCCTTGGGCAAGTCACTTAACCCTCCATTGCCTCAGAAAAATCCAAGTTAGCAATATCCCTGTTTAATGTACATTACTAAGTTTAAGTTACAATGTAAATCGCTTTGATTGAAATGATAAAGTGGTATATAAAACCTTTTAAATAAATAATTGGGAGATGTGTGAGGGTATGTCTGTTATCAGCACTTGATGCCATATTTTTGGTGGGGATTGGAGCTACGGACATGCTACCTGACAGTCTGTAGTGTGGCTCCACTTCCTGAGCAAACTCTCATTCATGGGCATGCCCTTATTTTGAAAACTGACCCCCTAGTGGTGTGTTCTGACATACTGCTAGAGGCAGGTGCAGCCATTTTGCAAGATGGTGTCGGTGCAGGAGAGAGTGCAGATCTTTGCAGCTGGGGGTGAATCAGGGCTTGGGAGAAGGAGTTGGGGGGGGGGGTGCTCCCTGAAATACTTTTTATTTTTTATTTTTAGAATGGTCATCTGTATCTCAACCCTTAGCCCACCCTGATCCTGCCTCAAGATGCAGTAAACAGTTAGAGGGCAATTTTATAATCTTCTGCACAGCAATTGTGAGTTGCCAGGTGGATGTGTTGGCCTGTCTCATAAAGTGAAATACTCAGGTACTTTATAAACTAGAGGCGGAATGACCTGCCTTAACCTAGTCACAACAGTTACATCTGTTCTAGAGCAGGTATAAATGCCCACCTCTACATCTTCAGAAAGATACAAATTTTAATATTTTATAACTTATATGCATACATTTAGACATTGCCTGTGCTCCGCCCCTGTGTGCCCAAACTGAAAGTACGCATGATGGGACTTGCGCCCCATGAATAGAATAGTGACGATCTAAAGCACGTGCGTGAGTGCCCTTTCATGTATACACGCCCTTTTAAAATAAGAACTTGTGGTTTTTACTAGCGCATAATTCTGTGCACCTCTTATAAAATCACTTCCTTAGCATGGAATTTTGACCATGCATTTGTTTTCATCACCTCGGAGCGCAGGCCAGTGCTAACAGCTAACAGTTACCGCATGTAAAATCCTGCACCAAGTACTCACCTCACTTTAGTAAACAGCCCCTTAGAGCATTCACCTGCTTCAATCCCACGTGTTCCTTAATCCAAAACATGCTCTATTGAACTTCCCAAAACATCGGCATTTTTTTGTTTAGAAGAAACTAGTGTAACGCAAAAATATGAAATTAAAGTTGCCAAAGCAATGAACAGCACTGGCACTGAGAAAATTGAGTTCAAATAAGGACAGGACTACTTCAGACTTAGTTGCATTTAGCACATAGAAAGCACACCTAAGGAATAACAAGTAAACCCCAGCTAGGCTCAAGAACCCTTTCAAGAATTCTGAGATTTTTCCTGTATAACAGGATGACAGGACCATTATCCATCATCTTTTAAGGTTAAACAATTCAAAGTTGCAATGAAGAGTTGCCCTTTTCAGTGAGCATAATGCTAATGTGTGAGTCTTCAGTTCTAACTTGATTCTTTGAGACCTGACATCTTTCAGACAAAATAAATTGGCTTTAGCTGCTGGAATAAAATGACTTGAACTCAGCATTAACATCTTTTCTGGTCGGATTGTAAGATACAAGGTCACATTGCAAACACTGTTTTGCTGTTTGTATTGCCGATTCACTGCCAGACAATGAACAAAGAATACTGATACTTTTACAGTGGATGAAATTAGCATTTTCTGAGAGATCACATTCATGGGCATGCCCTTATTTTGAAAACTGATCCCTAGCGGTGTGTTCTGACATACTGCTAGAGGCAGCCATGTTGCAAGATGGTGTCAGTGCAGGAGAGAGTGCAGATCTTTGCAGTTGGTGGTGAATCAGGGCTTGGGAGAAGGAGTTGGGGGCAGCTCTCTGAAACACTATTTATTTATTTATTTATTTATTTTTTTTAGAATGCGGGAGGGCTTAAAGGAAGGAGTATGGTTTGAGAGAGGGAGCACCCTCTGTACCATTAAGTATTTAGCTCATGCCTTTTCTAGTGATGGTTCAAGACCAGTTACATTCAGGTACAATAGTCATTGCCCTGTCCCTAGAGGGCTTACAATCTACTTAGATTTTGAGTCCCAGACCAAAGCTTGGGTTAGGAGGTTGAGGAAGCATTAGACCAAAAGGGCTTCAAAGCCTCCTCCCAGGGGGCTCTCATGCCATTGTTGGGATTGGGGTAAGAGTGGGGGGTCCACCGTCTTGCCAGGGATTCAAGACCTCTCAGGAAGAGAGGAGCCTCTGAAATGGGGCCAGTGGCCCCTTTTAAGGCATGCTGCCACCCCACAAAATCCTGTCTGGGTCCATAGGAAAAATAACTGCCCCTCAGTAAGCTGTAATTCTTTTTATTTTTGCAAAAACTGACCTATTGCTTGTTGCTTTTCACAAAATTATACATGGGGGAGGGGGTTATTTTATAAGGAGCCACCTAGATTTAGGAGGCAAGAACACACATAAATCATGGCTTTGGAAAATGAGTTGTGGGTGGGGGGGGGGGGGCTCCCTGAAACACTAATCAATTATGCACCTAAGTGGCCTCTTATAAAATAGTGATTATCATAAAGCTATGATGACTTTTTGCTTCGCGCTATACTATCATTGTCGGCATGCACATGGCTGGATGTGGGGTGGAGCAGGCCATTATGTGCATTGATTATACAGTAGAATACTATCATTTACACACATACTTGCTATAAAGTTATCATGCCTTAACTTATGCTAGTATTTTATAAAGTCAAATATATATGTACTTGATTTTATAAAATAGGTGTAAAATACTCATGTGAAAATTTGAAGACTGATTTCTAGCAATAGGCTTACAAGAGAATCCAGCTAAACTGCAGTCACTTACACTGAAAAGGGTGCTGTGTGTTGGATGATGCATTGTTTATAAGCACAATTTGAACCTCACAGAGGAGCAGAAGAAGGATATCCAAATCTTGCTAGTGCATTAGAAGCCTATTTCAAAACCACCAAAATGGACTTTATGAAGGATTTATTTGGCAGCTGCAAAGCAGGGGAAGGTGAATCTACTGAAAACTTTCTCATGCAGAGACTATTTGGATGCTGCACTAACAGGCCAATGCAGAAAGCCGGGGCTGAAGTCGTGTTCTATCAGCTTTTTACACCTGCTTGCAGCGCACCAATAGCACATGACTTCAGCGCGACCATGCAGAAAGGGGCAAGCATGCAGATTAGCCACCCGTTAAACTGCGTACAAAGTGGCAGTGTTAAACTAGGAGACCAAGCCACATACACGCGCTCAAGAAGTCAGCGCTCATTTGGCATGCTCTCCCATAGAAAAGTGTATTGCATGGCTAATTTGCATATTGGCCCCGACAGTATTTTGATGGCATCGGGAGTGATTGCAGCATCAGGAAAAGTCCCCGATGCCATCAAAATGCTGTTGGAGCTAGCGTCCTGACAGAAAATGACTCCCTGGTGGCCTAGGGGCCCGATCCCCCCACCCAACAGTATTTTGATGGCATGGGGGCAATCGCGGCATTGGGAAAAGCTCCCAATGCTATTAAAAAAATACTGTCGGGCCTGTGCCGTGACAGAATGTGATTCCCTGGTGTCCTAGTGACCCTTGAACTCTCCACCCGACTTTTAAAAAAAAGTTATCCTGGTGGCCTAGAGGCCCCCTGAACCCCCTACCCAGTACCTTTCAAAGCGGGAGCGCTGCCTACCCGCTCCCGTTCTCAGTCGCCATCTTGAAAAATGGCAGCACCTGGCCCTGCGCAATGCATACTGGGATGCACCGCGTAGGCTCAGGCACCGCCATTCTTCAAGATGACAGATCAAGAGCAGGAGTGTGTAGGCAGTACTCTTGCTTTGAAAGGTACCAGGTGTAGGGATTCAGGGGTTGCTAGACCATCAGGGTAATTTTTTTAAAAGTTGGGTGGGGGGTACAGGGGATCTCTAGACCGCCAGGGAATTATTTGTTTATTTTTCACTTGATATACTGTGCCTTCTAATAGCAGAGCAGTGTACAATTGCAAAAAATAAATAAATACAGAATCTGCCCCCAACAATATTTTGATGGCATTGGGGTTTTTTCCCGCTGCCGCGATCACCTCCGATGCCATCAAAATACTGTCGGATGGGGGGTTGGGATCGGGGGCTGCTAGGCCACCAGGGATTTGCTTCAGTATTTTGATGACATCAGGCTTTGCATCTGAGAGGAGATGATCCAGACATCGTGGAAAACACCTGATACCATCAAAATGTTGCTGGGGCACTCTCTAGAGGTTGAAACTATCTCAGACCCAGGTGTAGAGATATTGACGCTAAAGCTAGTTGCAAAATCCTCTACAACTGTCTCTGCACTGGGCGCAGCCATTATTTGCATACCAGTTTAGTATTTGCCTACATTTAAATACTAGTGTTAATTGTGTGCTAGTTTTTTGATTGCTGTTTACAAGCACATCCGTCTCTCCTCGGCATTTGACGTTAGCTTAAACATGCTTAAAGGATGCTCAATCATGCGTTATCTGTGCTTAAAGGCCGTGCTACTTTTCTGGATTGGCCTATAAGAGCAGTTGCACCATCCAATGTCCCTACTAAATATTTCCCAAAATAGAGAGAGAGGTTTGGCATTTTCCAGAGCACGGGAAGTTCTTTCTTTCAGTCATTTCAGCCTGGAAAAAGACTCCTTAGAGAAGGAAAATCTCCCTGACTATATACACCTCCCTCAAAGGCAGAGTCCTGGCTTTGGCCCCTAGCCATTGTACCATGAAGTTGTAAGGGAAGTCTGCTCTAATGGGCAGGTGCCTCTGGCACTCAGCCAAAGCACATATCTTGCAAAGAGAAGAATCTGCAGACATCCACCATAACCAAAGAAAAGACAACAGACTGGGAGCTTCTGCCATTGGGAGCTCAGCCTCACAGGTGCTGCAGATCTTCGGAGCCAGGGGTCAGGTGGAGCAACACTGGGGAGAACTAGTTTCAGAAGCCACACATTGAAGAAGGAACCCAGTATATGCCATATACCAGGAGTGCCAGGGCACAGGGGTAGTCCGTCAAAGAACCAAGGATCTGTGACTGTACCATCTTCGCGCTCAGGTACTCTGGGGAAGGACATTGGTAGAGGAGACAAAGAAGTCTCCTATAAAAGTAACTGGACTTGTCAAAGTAGTTAAGTGGTGGAGAACATGTATTAAAGGATGGTACACTAACAGCGAGGAGTGGTGTGGAAGAATTCAAGTGCTCAAGATTAAGGTGCAGAGAAATGGGAAAGAATGGGGTATAGCATACCCTAACCAAAAGGAGAGGAGAATAGCATGTTTTTGTAATAAAGTTCTTGTTCATTGGTCTTGCCAGTTGTTGTTGTTTTCTCAGGACCCTAATGTTTCAGTAAACCCTTGGTTCAGAATTATTATTTCTGGCCTGAACTCATTTATTTGAGAGGGGAGTGGAGTGAGTGTCAAGTGCCAAGGGTCTCCTGGGTTTGCCAGTCCCCAAACAAGAACCCTGATAATTTAAAAATCAATGAACTGAAGAGAGAGTATAAAGCTCATAGGATTGGTGTGCTCCCTTATCTGCTAAGCAGTTGTTGAAGTAACTGAGGATCACACAGAAAGGGGGTTACAGTCACATGTTTGAGAGAGAAAGCAACGACATGTGAGTATGGCCCACTGAAAGATGGAACTTATTTGGACTAAATAGTTCTTGGAATTATCTGTGAGGGTACACATCACCATCTCCTAAGAGAACAGGACTTAACTCTGAATACAGCCTTTGAAACATGTTGTACTACAGAACTTGGACTTGCAACTGACAACTGTAGAACAAGAGCAGCAGACTGATGGTGTTAATGCAATAGACGAGCATCAGCGAGATGTGCATAGTTACTGCACCAAGCAACAGCAGAATACTTCACTTGCAACCAAATCTGTTGCATGTATCTACTGTGGCAATACACATAAGCAAATCATTTTGCAATGACATGCCTGCCTAGCAGGAAGTAGAATACAGCAAGTAAGCTGCATAAATTGGAAGCCCTTTCCAGTAAAACAAGGCGTCCCACAAGGATCATCCCTCTCTGCAATATTATTTAACATCTACAGAAGACCAATATATGTGATGATATCAAAAAACACAAAATACAATACAAAATTTATGCCGATGATATTATGGTATACACTCCTGTAGAAATACACAAACCTGACCTCTCGAGTATAATAGCATGTGTAGAAGACATGGTTAAATGGCTCAATATCAACAACCTATCACTAAACTATAAAAAGACAGAGACACTCTTCATTACCAGGGACATAGCATTTACCCCACCACAAGCAATCACAATATTGCAGAAGCAAATAACAGTCAAAAAAGAAATTATAAATATCTTGGAGTAATCATAGACCAAAACCTCACCATTCAACCACACAATGCAAAAACCACAGCAAATGCTTATTGTAAAATGAAGATAAAAGACTTAAACCAATTCTAGACATGGATCACTTCCGAACCATCTGTCAGGCAATTATTACACCAATTGCTCCCAAAGCAAACCATCTTACTACTCCAACAAATTCAGAACACTGCAGCTCGTCTAATCACAGGAACGGACAGATATGGACATATCACACCATTTCTTAATCAATTACACTGACTGCCAATACATGCACGAATCCAATACAAAGCAACGCTAACCATATTCAAGATTATCTACCAACTATCAGCAAATATACTGCAAGACACGATAACTAAAGATTCAAGCAACCGGCCCAGGAGAATTAACAATAAAAGCATCATTATCCCACCCCATGGATACCAAAAGACCAATCAATCCACCTCCCAATTTCACTCTATGCTCCATCATTATGGAACTCCCTCCCAGATGGCATATGTGCAATTTCATACATTAATTTCAGAAAGAATCTAAAAACTCTTCTCTTCAAGAATCACTTTGATCATATTACATAATCACCTGATACTAACACGATCTACCCAACTAGGAATTAAAGCTTTGGCTATGGACTGGAAGATGCTACACATAATATAATTAAACTGTACATAGTTAAACCACTGTTTAATTTATTCATATATAATGTTTAAATGTCCTATAGATAAGTTCCAAGTTTAACTGTTCTATGAAACATAGAAACATAGAAATATGATGACAGAAAAAGACCACATGGCCTATCTAGTCTGTCCTTCCATAACAACTACAACAGTCCCCTTTTTCAATTAGAGATCCTCTGTGTTTGTCCCATGCTTTTATGAATTCAGTAACTGTCTTTTATCTCTACCATCTCCACTTGGAGACTATTCCATGGATCTACCACTCTTTCCGTAAAGAAGTATTTACGCATATCACTCCTGAATCTATCCCCCTTCACCCTCATCCCATGTCCCCTCGTAGCAGAACTTGCTTTCAATTGAAAGAGACTCTCCCCCTGAACATTTATGCCACGGAGGTATTTAAACATCTCAATCATATCACCTCTATCCCGCCTTTCCTCTAAGGTGTACATATTAAGATCCCAAAGTCTGTCCTCATATGCTTTATAATGAAGACCAGTAACCATTTTAGTAGCCACCCTCTGCACCGACTCCATCCTGTTCACATCCTTTTGAAGGTGCGGTCTCCAGAATTGCACACTATACTCCAAATGAGGTCGCACCAAAGACTTATACAGAGGCATTATCACCTCCTTTTTTGTATATTTGTTTCAAAGTTTAACTGTTCTATGTAAAATGTTTCACGTTATAATGTAAACCGCTTTGAGTGAAGGACAAAGCGGTATACAAAAAATGTTTAAATAAAAATATCAGAGTAAGGTGATGCAGACTTGCTCAGTATGTGTCCTGGTAGTATGTGAACAAAAGGACAAAAATCTCAGAGTGAATAATATGGTATAACCTTGTCAGCTGGACTCTGGGGCAAGTAATGTATTGTCTAAAAGACAAAATGAGGTTGACACCGAGCATTCATGGGAGCTTATGCCATCCTTGGGATTTTTTTCATATACAATGCAGCATACATGGATGTACTCATAAGTTTGAATTAGAGATAGTGAAATCAAATCAGAAACCATTGCTGTCTCAACATGTGAGTGCCTTGGGCTGATCCAGTTCACCGTTCCTGCAGAGCTGAAGCAGATAAAACATCAGTGCACTATGATGAAATTTTTCATGGCCCAGTTCCATGTTCCAGGAGAAATTCATTTGGAAAAAGTCAATACGTGTTTCACCAATACAATGTGCTCCATGCAATTTATTTATTTAGACAGATTTGTATGCCACCTTTTCCTTCAATCAAGGTGGTCACATCACATCACAATTGGAGGGTTACATTTAACATTAGGGTACGTGTAATCATTTAGACAGCACAGTTACGTAACAGAATTTAGACATTTAGACAATGTTTAGACAGTACCATTGAAGTAACATTTAACATAAAGGTATTTACTAATGAGGTGTGTTGAATTTGTGTGTGTGGATGGGATGGGTGTGTGTTTAGTTGGCGGAGGTAGTAGTGTTGCTGTTTGGGTAAGAGATGTTGCTTGAATGCTCATAGGTTTCTATAAATAACCATGTTTTGAGGTCTTTGCGGAAGTCTGTGAGGTCTTCTAAAGCTCTCAGGCTCAATGGTAGGGAGTTCCATATTGAGGATGCCAGTAGTGATTGTGCTCTTTTTGAGGTTGTTTGGTTTTGTGGTAGCCTGCAGGTGTGCCGATCATGTTGTTGTTATTGGTTCTTCTTGGTCTATTGTGGATGTCTCTTGTTATAACATTTTGTAGTTTTGTTGAGATGATTAGGTTTGTGTGTTCATTATTTGTGTAGTTAGAGGGTTTGTCATGTGTGGCATTGTATGGTTTGTGTGCTGTAGTCTTTGATTGTTGGCGTTCTTTGGATATGTGTGATGCTGGTGTAGATATGGGTTGGGTGGTATATAGGTTTATCAGTGGGATTTGTTCGTTGAGTCTGATGCTGTGTGTGGAAAGTGCAAACATGTGTAGGAATGTGAGGTAGGCCATGAAGTAGTGATTAGTGGAGTTAATTTTATAACTTGTATTTACTAACCTGGGATAGGGTTTGTAGTTTACTGATCAGGGCTCGACTTGATTTGTGTCCTATAGATGTAATTTTGCATTAGTAGTAGTGGAATCTTTACTCGTGTCTTGTGTTGCATATGGTTAGTTTGCAGATTGGTTATGAGGTGGTAGTTGAATTGATGTAGGGCTTGTGCAGCTTGAGTTGTTTTGTAAACTAAGCTATGCAGAAATGGGTAGTAGGTTCTATGCAATTAGTCCTACAAGCAATGGATTGTCCAGGCAGTATTACAGCATTAATTTAAGCAAGCAATGGATTGTCCAGGCAGGATTACAGCATTAACTTAAGCAAGCAATGGATTGTCCAAGCAGTATTACAGCATTAATTGCCATAAAGCCAGAGGTGAAAATTCAGGCATTATGTGGACAGGCATTTAAACTTGTCAAGGGGGCAGAAAGGTTGCATTGCATAATCAGCCTTAATACATGGCTCCAAATCTGGTGCAAACAAGAAGGATTTAGATATATAGGTGACTGGGGAAATAGATAGAACAAGAGGCTATACTGTGTTGATGGACTACATCTCTCTGTTGCAGGGAAAAAGATCCTAAGTGAAAAATTCAGGCATTATGTGGACAGGCATTTAAACTAAGGAAAGGGGGTGACTGATGGAAAAGAACAAGTTACATACGTCACGCCCAGCAAAAACATAATAACAATGGAAACAACTGCAGTATTAACCCACACATCAGTGCCAAGTGGGAAGAGGCATGTAAAACAAAATCCATGCAAAATACAGGCAAGCCAGTCTACAAATGCTGGAAAGCAATGAGCACAAATGCTCGAAGCCTAGCCAACAAAGTTCCTGACCTGGAAGCCCTAATGATGGAAATGGACATTGACATTGTGGCCATTACAGAAGCATGGTTTAATGAGTCACACACATGGGATATAGCCATAGCTGGCTATAATCTATTTAGAAGAGATAGGGTAGTAAAAGAGGAGGCGTAGTCCTATATGTCAAAAGTAATATTAAAGCTGCTGAAATGCAGGGGACATGGGGAAAAAAAGAAGAGCTGTAGATTGTGTTGGAAAGAGGCGATGGCACTGTCATCCAAAGTGGTGTAGTCTACAGGCCTCCAACTCAAACCGAAGTAATGGATAGTGAATTGATTATTGATATTGCAAAGATAGCCATGAAGGGGGACGTGATCATATTAGGTGACTTTAATCTACCCATTATGGATTGGAGTATTCCTTCTGCAAATCTGGCAAGAAGTAAAAAAATTGTGGATGCCTTCCAAGATGCATTATTTAGACAAATGGTGATGGAACCGACCAGGGAAAGCTCGATGCTGGATTTAGTACTCACCAACAGAGATAGCGTGTTGAATATCTGGGTGGGTGTCCATGTGAGCAGCAGCGATCATCACACGGTGTTTGAGATAAAAGCCAAGGCAGAGTCCAATCAAGCTCAGAGTCCTAGACTACAAAAACGCTGATTTCAGTAAAATGGCCAAGTGCCTGAAGGAAGAGTTGGCGGGTGGGAGGGGATAAGAGAAGTGGAATTGCAGTGGGCTAAACTAAAGGAGGCAATAAAAGGGCAATAGATACATATATAAGGAAAGTAAATAAAAACAAAAGGAAAATGAAACCTATTTAGTTCTCCAAAGAAGAAGCTGCACAAATAAAGGCAAAAACCGCAGCTTTCACAAAATTCAGAAGTTCGCAAACAGAGGAACACAGAAAAGAAGACAGGATAAAACTAAGAGACAAAAAGAAAAATAAGGATAGCAAAATCAAAAGCAGAAGAAAAGATGGCTAAAGATGTGAAATGTGGTGACAAAACCTTTTTCAGGTATATTAGGGAGAGGGGGAAGATCAGAGGTGGAATTGCAGGACTCAAAAGTGCCGGGAATGGATTTGTGAAAAGTGACATTGGAAAGGTGAAAATGCTAAACAGTACTTCTGTTTTTAATAAAGAAAATCTTGGAGAAGGACCTCTTGTGATTGACAAATATACAAATGGGAATAGAGTAGATATCACACCATTCACAGAAGACGAGGTGTAAGGACAGATTGCAAAACTGGAAGTGGGACTGGATGAGACACATCCCAGGATACTGAAAGAGCTCAGAGAGGTTCTTACAGGGCCATTTTAGGATTTTTTTAATAGATCCTTGGAGACAGGAGAAGTTCCACAGGACTGGAGAAGGGAAGACGTGGTACCTCTTCCCAAAAATGGTAATAGGGAAGAAGTGACAAACTACAGGCCAATAAGTCTTTCCTTGGTGGCAGGAAAAGTAATGGAGGCGCTCCTGAAAGAGCGAATAGTGGATTTCCTCAAAACCAAAAGGTTGCATGATCCGAGGCAACATGGTTTTACCAAAGGACGATCTTGCCAAACGAATCTGATTGAGTTCTTTGACTTGGTGATCAGAGAACTAGATCAAGGGCATGCGATGGATGTGATTTACCTGGATTTCAGCAAAGTCTTTGATACTGTTCCTCATAGGAGGCTTAGCAATAAACTCAACAGCTTGGGGATGGGTCCCAAGGTGGTGAACTGGATCAGAAATTGGTTGACTGACAGACGACAGAAGATGATTGTAAACAGAACTCACTCGGATGAAAGGAAGGTGATTAGCGGTGTGCCCCAGGGTTCGGTCCTGGGACCGGTACTGTTCAATTTATTTGTGAGTGATATTGCTGAGGGACTGAATGGAAAAGTCTGTCTTTTTGCAGATGACATGAAAATTTGCAACAGAGTGGACTCCCCTGAGGGAGTGGATATCATGAGAAAAGATCTACAAAAGCTGGACGAATAGATTAATGCTTGGCAGTTAAGATTTAATGTGAAGAAGTGCAGTGTCATGCACTTGGGAAGCAGAAAGCCAAGAGAATTGTATGCAATAAGGGATGAGAGGTTGGTGTGCACGGACCAGGAGAAGGACCTCAGAGTGATTGTTTCTGAGGATCTCAAGGTGGCGAAACAGTGCGACAAGGTGGTGGCAAAAGCCAGAAGGCTACTGGGTTGCTTACAAAGAGGAATTACCAGCAGAAAGGAAGAGGTACTAATGCCACTGTACAAATCACTGGTGAGGCCTCATTTGGAATATTGTATTCAGTTTTGGAGACATATCTCACAAAGGATATAAAAAGACTAGAAATGGTTGAGAGGAAGGCAGCCAAAATGATTTGGAGCCTGCGTCATAAGACTTATGAGAAGAGACTTGAAGACCTAAATATGTACACTTTGGGGGAGAGGAGGGAAAGGGGAGATATGATTCAGACTTTTAAATACTTAAGAGTATTAATAAATAACATACCTCTTCCAACGAGGGGAAAGATGTAAAACTAGATGGCATAACATGAAGCTGCAAGGGGGTAAACTGAAAGGGTGGTGGTTGTTTGGAATGCCCTCCCAATGGAAGTGGTGGGGGAAAATACAGTGACGGAATTCAAAATGGCCTGGGACAGACACAGTGGATCCCTTTATAGCAACAGGATAAAATCTAAATAAATATAACTATCTCTTATATCTCAACAAATAGGGGTGACCTACATGGAGCGGTGGGTACACCCCTAAACAAAGGCATGGGGAGCGGCAGGTGCACCTACTCTTGCCGTCCTTAGTGAATGCCTTAGATAAAGGAAAAATTGCATTAGCCATCTCATTAGATCTTACAGCTGCTTTTGATTTAGAGGACCACAATATTCTACTTACCCACCTCCATAATGTAGGTCTTTGGGAAAAACTGTTATCTTGGTTTGCTTCCTACTTATCTGACCATTCATTTAGAGTGCTGTCAAACCACCAATCATCTTCTCCTCATCTGTTAGTGTGGGGTACCTTAGAGATCAATACTCTCATCTCTGCTTTTTTAACATTTTCCTTGGTACCCTGGCTACTCTTATCCAGTCTTTGGGCATCTCCTGTTACATACAGGCTGACATTCTTCTTCTTGCTTAAGTAGACAGTCTTCGCCCCAATCTCACTGTGGTAAATATTTGCCTAGAATGGGTCGCATTCTGGTTATATGAAAATGCCTTGAAGCTTAACCTATAAAAATATTCATCAACCTGGATTACAACCTGCTCAAATACTCCCCTTATTAGCCTTTATACTTAATAACGCCCCCCCTTTACCTTAAATGCTCCTTCAAATACTTAGGTATCTTTATTGACGTTAACAATCATTCTCCACACAAATTACCTAGCAGACCAAATCTACCTATCTCCAGGAAGAAGCAGGAATGTAGCCTTCACATATGGGTATCGTCGGTACCGACGGAGCTTGCACGGGAACGCTCCCCAGCATCCAATAGGAAAGCTTTTGGGAGCATCCCACAGCGCCTGCGTGCTGCCTTCCCGCCTTTCTCAACTGTCCCTCTCCAGTTCTTCATTTTCCGCGGAGCCAACAGGTCGCACATCCTGTCGCCGCAGAAAAAAATCCCTTCTATTCTTTTTTGTGGTCGCGTCTGCCTTCCCTCGATGCTACACCGGTACCGCCGGTGGTGGTTCTTTCTTTTCTTAAAAAAAAAAACAAAACTTTCTTCTGGAGTCTTTCCAGAAATTTTCTCTTCAGGTGCCACGCGCCATTTTGGGCACTAGGCCCAACTTCTCCTTCAGAATGGAAAAACCCGCCTCGGGTTTTAAAAAATGTTCTAAGTGTGGCGGTACCATCTCCGTCACCGACACCCGTGAGTGGTGCCTCAAATGTTTAGCTCCTGACCACTCTATTTCTGAGTGTGTTGCCTGTGGGATGATGTCGAAAAGGGGCCGACAGAACCGAGCTGCTTAACTTAGCTCCCTTTTCCCCTCCGATGCAGCCTCCGTGGCATCAACATCTTCCAGGGCTTCGTCTTCCTCGCATGGATCTCAGGTAACTAAACATAAATCTAGCCGGTCCTCAAAGGGTAGATCTCCTTCTAGACAGCGAGATGCCTCTGTCGTTGCCCTTGAGGGACTTTCACTGGCAAAATTGCCCCGGCGTGAGGCTTCGGCTTCCAAAGTACTAACGGGGCTCCAGGATGTTCTCGAGGCTTCAACCTCGGCAGAACTACTGGTGCCATGCTCTGGGGTACCAGCAGCTTCTTCCGGTACCAATACCCAAGCATCGGCAGCGTCGATAGACCAGAGATTCTTGGCTATTGAATGCAGTCTGGCAGCTCTTCTCACGGCCTTGATGCCCTTGAAACCGCTTCAGACAATTCAACCGGTACCGGTACCGACTGCATCGACATCGGCAGGTATTCTACTGGGACAGTCATGCGTATCCATCCGGTATTGACAGATCGGTACCGGTACTGTGCCTTGCACGATCACCTGGATCAGAGATACTTCGAATCCTCGGATGAATCTGAAGACTCTGAAAGCTCTGCCGATACCAGAGTACTTCTTCCTGAGGATTCTTCTTCTCCTCAGCGTAGGATGTCTCCACCAGAGGATATGTCCTTTCAGAATTTTATCCGAGATGTGGCTCGAGGTCTTTCCATTACAGAGGCTTCTGAAAAAGAGCCTAGGGCAAAGGAATTAGAAATCCTGCAATACCCTAAAGCTCCCAAGGAGGCAGCTACCTTACCTATTCATGAGATCTTACATGATCTCATGTTAAGGATGTGGGAAACACCTCTAACCACATCTCTCACTCTCGAAGACTCGACACCATGTATCGAGTTCCTCCTTGTCCTGGGTTTCAGAAGACTCAATTACCACACCGTTCCATGGTGGTGGAGTCAGCAGTGAGAAGGATAAAGAGTGCAAAAAGGCATGCATCTAATCCTCCAGGACGTGAATGTAGGACTCTTGACGCCTTTGGACATCGAACCTTCCAGGCTTCCATACTTTCTGCTAGGATCAGTTCCTATATCTTATATATGGGAATGTTCCTTAAGGAGGTCACAGGAGATTTAGAGCTTATGAGCCCTGTCCTTCCTGATGATAAGAGGCAAGATTATCTCGCCCTTGTCAAACATGCTCAGGATGTTTCCAAGTTTGTGAATCGTGCAGCTTTTGACTGCTTTGAGTGCATAAGCAGAATTTCTGCCATTGCCATAGGTGCACATAGGATTGCCTGGCTCCAGGCATCTGACTTGGAAATTTCGGTACAGGATAAACTAGGGAATATTGCTTGCACAGGAGAGCATTTCTTTGGCAAGAATTGGTAGGAAAAAGCTAATGAGATAGATGCTGATAATATCACTCTAAAAACTTGGTCGCGTTATCAAGCAGCTACTGCTTGATGCTGATGCGCGGCGTTTTTTCGCCTTGTCGCACGAGCTTGCAGTCACAGCTTTTTTCCGTTTGTGCAAGAAAGAATGGAAAAGATTTCTGTGATTCATTGAAACATAATCCCCTGATGAAACATATGGTGAAACGCTTGGGTGCCTTAGATACACGGCGTCGGGATTTACACTGCAGCCGTAAATATTCTCATCTCATAGTGCTTCCACATGAGAATTCAGTACAGCATTTGAAGCTAAGTACCAGCAATTTTTTTCTCTCATAAGTTGCTTCAATAATGTCTCTGTTTAAATAGAGTGAAAGAGGATTTTTGCAACAATGGAGGAATTTGCATAAGTACGTTTGCTGATGCGATATGTTTCTAAGTCTGAAGCACAGTGAGTTCAGTTTTTGATCACTTGGAAAAGTTTTGAGAAAAATCACTTGGAAAAAGTTTTGAGAAAAAGTTTTGAAAGTGGAAAAGGCACTAAGAAAATATGAAAAGTATTGAAAAATAATTGTTCTAAAGAAAAGGACAACAATTGTCCAAGTGTACGCAGTCTAAAGGTCATTGATGTAAACAGCAGCAAAATTAAGGGAGGTACATTTGATGATGCCCCTTTGACATATAAGCTGCGATAATTTAAACTGAGACCTTGGTACACGATAACATTATGTCCTACTAGTTTCATATGGTGAATATTCAAGCAGATAATATCACTCTGGCTAGATTGTCTAAATCTACAGCTGATCCTGCAAGGAAAAAATCCTCTAAGAAACCATTCTTCAGTAATAAGAAGAAGTTTTATCCCTCCTGTACTCAACAGGGGCATCATTTAGGTCAGTCTGCCCAAAAGGGACAGCAGCAACAACCTAGACAAAGAAAATGCAGCTAAGCCTCAACCGGCTCAGCAGACTCAGCCTCCACAGGGGCTTTGACTCCTATCTAGAGAACTTTGCCTTCCTGGCCCTGAACGGCCCACAACCCTCCACCATCCCAGGAAGGTTATGTCATTTTGCCCCCAGATGAGGTCAGATAACAGCAGAAAATTGGACTCTGTCTATTGTAAGAGAGGGGTACCAGGTTCATTTCCTCAGCATGCCCCCTCCTACAATGGTAAGACAGTTCAATTCTCATACCTCTCTCAATGACCAGTTAGGTCAAGAGGTCACTGTACTTCTTGCCCAAGGGGCAATAGAAGAGGTACCCATTCCCCAACGGGGTACAGGGTTTTGCTCCCCCTATTTCCTTATTCCAAAGAAAACAGGAGAACACAGACCCATTTTAGTCCTCAGAGAATTGAACAAATTCCTGTTCAAAGAGAAGTTCAAAATGATTTCTCTAGGAACTCTGCTGCCATACCTTCAGAGTCAGGATTGGCTTTGTTCTCTAGATCTCAAAGATGCATACACTCATGTTCTCATCCATCCATCTCATCGAAAGTTCTTTTTCTTTCTGTTTCAAGGGAAGCACTACCAATATAGGGTTCTTCCTTTTGGCCTGGCCTTTGCATCAAGGGTGTTCACAGAATTCATGGCCGTGGTGGCAGCATTTCTCCTCACCCTAGGAATATTCGTCTTCCCTTACTTAGATGACTGGCTCATTCGAGCCCCTTCAGAGCCTGAGGCCAGGGTTGCCCTCTCTTGCATAATGCGCATCCTTCAGTATTTGGGACTTATCATAAACTTCCCAAAATCCAACCTTGCTCCCACTCAGTCCCTGGAGTTTATAGGAGCTCTGCTGGATACCAGACAGACAAGGGCCTTCCTTTCACAGCCCCGCTGCCTTCGCATTGTGCAGTTAGCTTTCCAAACAGTGCTAAAACCTCACCTCACTGCTTGGGAAATGTTACAGTTGCTAGGCCACATGGCATCCACCGTGCATGTGGTTCCTTATGCTCGCCTCTATATGAGGGCAGCCAAGTAGACTTTATCCACTCAGTGGACTCAGGCGTTAGGTTGCCTATCAGACAAAATAGCAAACTCAGACCGCCTTATTTTGTCCCTCCAATGGTGGCAGTCACCCGAAAACCTTTTGGTGGGGTCTCCTTTTCAGCAACCCCCACCTCAAGCCACTCTAAAAACAGATGCCTCACAGGTGTGTTGGGGAGCCCACCAGCAAGGCCTCTCTACCCAGGGTACCTGGACTCCACAGGAGACCTATCTACACATCAATCTCCTGGAACTCAGAGCAATCTTCCTTGCTCTTCGAGTAGTCCACACCCAGCTCAGCTACAAGACAGTCCTAGTTCAAATGGACAATCAAGTAGCTATGTTCTATGTGAACAAGCAGGGCGGACAGGCTCTCTGTTGCTATGCAACGAAGCTTTGCGACTATGGGCCCTTGCCAGAGAGCATCAGATTCATCTCCTTGCGGTGTATTTTCCAGCCATTCAAAACTCTTCGGCAGACAGGCTCAGTCGAGTTCTGCTTCCACACGAATGGTCTCTCCATGCAGACCAGGTGGCCAAAAGTTTTCGAATTTTGGGAACCCCGGACATAGACCTCTTTGCAAGTCCGCTGAATGCCAAACTTCCCCGGTTGTGTTCCAGAATTCCGGCTCAGGCCAAGGATGCCTTCCTCCTCCATTGGTGTCAGGACTTCCTGTATGCCTTTCCACCCTTTCCCCTAATTCCCAAAACCCTGTTCAAGCTTCAGAGAGACAGAGGTGATATGATTCTCATAGCTTCACATTGGCCACGGCAAATTTGGTACCCTCTGCTCCTACATCTCTCTCAAGCTCCGCCTCTGGAGTTAGGATCTGCTCCATATCTCCTTTCTCAGGAGGACGGGATGCTGTGGCATCCCAATCCCCAGTCTCTGCATCTTAAGACCTGGTTGCTGAAAGCCTAGAACTTCACGGTCTTAACCTCTCTCAGCAGGTAAAGGATATCCTTTATGCTTCCAGGAAGCCTTCCACAAGACGCTCTTATGCATTCAAATGGAAAAGGTTGACCATATGGTGCTTGCAGAAGGGTCTTAACCCTCTTGCGATACCTCTGGAATCATTACTGGAGTATCTCCTTCATTTATCTAATGTGGGGCTTAAGACCAATTCAGTGAGAGTTCATTTGAGTGCTATTGCAGCTTCTTTCAAGCCTCTAAATCATAGGTGTCAAACTCTGGCCCGCGGGCCAAATTTGGCCCGTAGTGTAATTATATTTGGCCCGCGAGGCTATACCAAATGACTACTAGAGCTAGCCCGCCGGTATTATACAGCGCATTCATTCATCGCTAATACTACAAATCCCATAATGCCTTGCTATTGTTTTGGCGCGTCAATCAGGACAGGTCCCAGAAACGCCCTCTCCTGTGTGACAGAAGTCATAGCGATCTCAAGCTACAACTGTCACTGTGGAACCCCTTCCCAAAAATGGCAAAAAGAAAGGCAGACAACAGGAACTTTCTGGACAGGTGGGAGACAGAATATTTGTTTACATATGTAAAAGACAGACCTGTTTGTCTGATTTGTGGAGTCAACGTGGCTATAACTAAGGAGTATAACATTCGACGACACTATGAAACAAAACACCATGACAAGTACAAGGACCTGGACATGACTCAAAGGAGCCAGAAAGTGGAGGAGATGAAAAGAAGTTTGGTTTCACAACAGAATATGTTCAAAAAAGCCACATCACAAAGTGAGGCTGCTGTAAAGGCTAGTTATATTGTGGCAGCAGAGATCGCAAAATCAGCCCGGCCCTTTAATGAGGGAGAGTTTGTGAAAAAGTGCATGTTGAAAGTTTGTGACATCGTGTGCCCAGAGAAAAAGCAAGCCTTTTCAAACGTGAGCCTGAGCAGAAACACAGTAGCTGATCGCACATGTGATCTTGCCACCAATCTGTATGACCAGCTTTTGGAAAAGGGAAAAGATTTCGTTGCATTCTCCCTTGCTGTGGATGAGAGCAGCGACGCATCTGATACTGCTCAGCTGTCAGTCTTCATCCGTGGAGTGGACTCAAATATGTGTGTTACGGAGGAGCTATTGGGATTCAAATCAATGCATGGCACAACCACAGGAAAGGAAATTTTTGAGGAGGTTTCCAAATGCGTAACTGAAATAAAGCTGCCGTGGGATAAACTCGTGGGATTAACGACAGATGGTGCGCCAGCGATGTGCGGTAAAACAAGTGGACTGGTGGGCAGGGTCCGGGAGAAGATGCAGGAAGAGAACTGTGCAGGTGAACTAACTGTTTATCACTGCATCATACATCAGGAATCATTGTATGGCAAAGCCCTAAAGATGGAACATGTTATGACCACAGTAACACAAGTAGTTAACTTTATAAGAGCCAAAGGTCTGAATCACCGCCAGTTTAAGTCTTTTCTGGAGGAGTGTGGTTCGGAATACGCAGACGTGCCATATCACACAGAGGTGAGATGGTTAAGCCGAGGAAAAGTACTGAATAGATGTTTTGAGCTGCATGAGGAAATATGTCAGTTTCTGGAAAGCAAAGGGAAGGACACAGCAGAGCTTCGGGAGAAAAAGTTTCTGTGTGAGCTGGCCTTTCTGTGTGACATCTCGAGCCATCTCGATGCGCTGAACCTGCAGCTTCAGGGGCGGGGGCGCATCATCACAGACATGTACGCTGCAGTGAGGGCTTTTAAAACTAAACTGTGCCTGTGGGAGAATCAGATGCTGCAAGGAAACCTTGGCCATTTTCCCTGCTGCCAAACCATGAAAACGCAGTTCTTTACCAACTTGTTCCCATGCGCACAGTTTGCTGAAAAACTCAGTGTACTCGGCGCTGAGTTTAGCCGGCGATTTGCCGACTTTGATGTCCAGAAATGTAGGTTTGAACTGCTCAGTAATCCCTTTGCAGTTAATGTGGAAAACGCACCAACCAACCTCCAAATGGAGCTAATTGAACTCCAGTGTAATGACACGCTGAAGTCAAAGTATGATGCTGTGGGCGCCGCCCAGTTTCCACAGTTCATCCCTGACACAATGCCTCAGCTCCGCATCCAAGCTGCGCAGATGCTCTCCATGTTCGGCAGCACTTATCTATGTGAGCAACTTTTCTCCTCGATGAAGATGACCAAAACATCTCACAGGAGACGTCTGACTGATGAACACCTTCGCTCGATACTGAGGATTTCCTCAGCTCAAAGCCTGAGCCCAGACATTGATGAACTATCATCCAAGAAGAGATGCCAGGTATCTGGCTTGGGCACATCAGATTAGATCAGTGTGCAGCAAACTGAGCAATAATTAACGTTTTCTTTATGCACTTTTTCTTGCTACTCCAAGACATGGGCTTGAATGGTTGATTAATTTTATTATTGTTATTTTATTTTAAAAATTATTATTTAAATCTTATTTAATAAATGAATGTCATTGATGTTTTTTTTTATTTGAAATTGGTTTTGCATATCTGAACTATTAAGTTATAAATTGTATAGTAATAAGTGTTGCTTCATATTCAATGTTAAAGCAAATCTTGTTTGGGTCCATATTAAAAGGTTCATTTGTTCAATGCTGGCCCGCGACTTTGTTCAAGTTTTACATTTTGGCCCACTGTGTATTTGAGTTTGACACCCCTGCTCTAAATGGACAACCTATTTCCTCTCATCCTGTCATAGCGAGATTTATGAGAGGCCTTCTTTTAACTAAGCCTCCCATTAAGCCACCACCGGTGGCATGGGACTTAAATCTGGTTCTTGGGCAGCTCATGAAGCCACCTTTTGAACCATTAGCTACTACCTCTTTGAAATTCCTTTCCTGGAAGGTCATCTTTCTTATTGCAATCACATCAGCACTTCTCATCAGTGAATTGCAAGCGTTGGTGGCTGATCCTCCTTATACAAGGTTCCATCATGATAAGGTAGTCCTTAGGACTCATCCACACTTTATGCCAAAGGTGGTGTCACCTTTTCATTTAAACCAAGCGGTTTACCTTTCTGTAGTCTTCCCGAGGCCTCACGCCTCAAATGCAGAAAGGAATCTTCATACTTTGGACTATAAAAGGGCTTTGGCCTTTTACTTGCAAAGGACGCAGCAACATAGAAAGTCCTCTCAACTCTTTGTTGCTTTTGATCCTAGTCATTTGGGACTTCCAGTCTCCAAAAGAACACTGTCCAGCTGGATTGCACAGTGTATTTCTTTTGCCTATGAGAGTAAGAACCTTCCTCTTGAAGGTCATGTCACAGCTCACAATGTGAGAGCCATGGCAGCCTCTATGGCTCATCTTCACTCTGTGTCTATCGACGACATCTGTCGAGCAGCTACTTGGGCCTCGGTTCATACCTTCACAGCCCATTACTGCTTAGACAAGGACTCCCGCTGGGATGCCTTGTTTGGTCAGGCTGTTCTTCAACACCTGTTCCATACTTAATCAACTCCTACCCACCATCCCTGGTAGGATGCCAGAGATCCACGGGGGGAAGTGGAGCCCTTTATCAAGGGCACACAACTTCTGTGGCCTTCTCCCTGGCATCTGAAGCTAGGGAGTCCCCATATGTTAAGACTACATTCCTGCTTGTTCCTGGAGATAGCATAGTTACTCACCTGTAACAGGTGATCTCCGGGAACAGCAGGAATTTAGTCTTCACAACCCGCCCACCTCCCCTAGGAGTTGTATCTCTCTATCTCTCTCTTTCTCTATTTCCCTCTCTTTTTTGTCTCAGCTTTAAACTCAACTGGAGAGGGACAGTTGGAAAAGGCGGGAAGGCAGCACACAGGCACTGTGGGATGCTCCCAAAAGCTTTCCTATTGGACGCTGGGTAGCGTTCCCACGCAGGCTCCGTCGGTACTGACAATACCCATATGTGAAGACTAAATTCCTGCTGTTCCCGGAGATCATCTGTTACAGGTGAGAAACTATGCTTTGCAGTACTTTGCTGTTTTTCAAACACTACACCCCCTTTTGGACTCCATTGCACAGATATCCATTCTTCTGAGCACTGTTATAGCCCATCTTGACTATTGCAATGTCATGTATGCCAGTCTCCCTGCTTAAAAAGAATTCAGTCAATCCAAAATACAGCAATACATGTCCTTTCAAATGCTAAGAAGCATGATCATGTAACCCCTCTTTTTATCCAACACCATTGGCTTCTTGTTCTTTTTTGTATTCGTTACAAAATTCTCTCATTGACTCATTAGGCTATTCATAGTGAAGCTCCTACATACCTCTCAGCTCTTATATCTCTCTTCTGCCCCCTCCCCCCTCACTGTCTATGTTCATTACACGGAAACCACCTGGTCATACTGTTGCCCATTAGGCTAAATTCAAATCTACTAGAAACTGCATTTTTCTTCATTGCTTCTTCCTTGTGGAATGGGCTTCCACCTTCTGTCTGGTTAGAACCCAATTTTAAGAAGTTCAAAATGCTATTAAAACACGTCTATTCAATCAAACATTTGGAAATGGGGTGGACTAGGAATTCTGCTGTGACAGGACTGCATTAGATGTTTTGTTTCTGTCTATGCTCTACATGTCATTGTTGTGGTGTTTAGTTGACTTTCCTGTAAACTTTGGCGTTCCTTTCGTCCTCTAGATATCTTTTTATTGTAGACCACTCTGTCTGATGAAATATAAAGTTGCCTCTACCAGTTCTCCATTCAGTCTGTCTAAATCAGAGCATGGTCTATAGTAGCTTTAGTCACCTTGGAGAAGAGAGGGGCTAAGACTGGAAGATAACCTATAACACCAGTTCTCATATAGATTATCAACAAATGTGGATAATCTCTCGCTTGGGAGAGAATGTACCGTCCATGCATCTACCATATTTAATCTACTACAAAATGGGATAGGCACCGAGTAGTTTGGTACCAGTTTCCCAAGGAAGAGGAAGACCTATCCAAATCTAGGTGCAACACTCCATTAAGATCTCCTCCCAGTAATATACGATGGCATGGTATTTGAGCCAACTCATTAGCTAGAGACATGAAGAATCCTGTGTCACTAATATCTGAGGGATAGGCATTACACAAAAAAATATGGAGGGTTGCCCTGTAAGTTATCGATGACTATTAAGTAATACCCCTTAGGGTCCCTGATTTCCCTCTGTAATTCATAAGGAATGTCCTTGCAAATCAAAATAGCTACTCCTGCTTTTCTCCATCACTGCTGCTCCAAAAACTTGCCCTACCCCCCACCATCTTTTTTTTAAAATTGCAATTAACAGACACCAAAAGAAAAATCTTGGAGTAAGAAATACCCAATCATACATCACAAGAGTTATACATAAAGAAAAAAGGAACCAAAATTAACAATGCATCACTAAGTGTAAGAAGTCCACAATATTAAGAGAGGAGGATCCGAGATACAATACCATGGGAAGATGGCTAAGGAAATAAAGAAACAAGAATTAGAGTAGGATATGAAGCCCACACCACATTTTGCCCTTACAAATCCACTAGTTAGTCTTGTAACTGTTTAGCATCTAAAAAGAAATGTAACTGTGAAGGTTCAAAGAAATGATAATTCTTATTCTGATAAGAGTACACGTTTACAAAGAAATCTCAACTGGAAACTCGCCCCCAAGGCCAAGGCCTCAGCTCAGAGCTTCTGAAATGTTTTTCTCCTAGCCTGTATCCACTTGGACACATCCAAAAAAATCTGTGTCTTTCAGCCCAAAAAGAAACATTAGGCTTTTTAAAATACAAACATAGCAATGCTTCTTTATCTTGAAAAAGAAAAAACAAAGATACAAACAAAGTGGCTCTAGCTTCAAGCTTCCACCTCATCAGTGGACTGCTCCAGGACTTCAGTCAAGTTAAGCAAGTCCAAAGAATCAGATGAAATGTCCACCAAAGAGGATTCTGCCTTCTGCAAAATGTCCTTACCTAACACGGGAGGAAGATGATAGATTTTCTGAAAAGGAGGTATACCAGATTCAGGATAGCTGAAAGCCTCTTTTAGGAACCTAGTAAATAGGACCCTAGGGGAAACCAAAGCCATGCATGGAAAATTCAGAACATGAAGGTTTAAATTCCTTTGCTGGTTTTCCAAGTTCTCAGTTTTCTGCTGAACAGTCATTGTATTCTGAACCAAAGTTGCTTGCACCTCCTGTAGTTGCTTAACAGAATACTGGAACCCCGTCAGTCACCCCTGTTGGGCTTCCAGGTTTTTCTCCACATTTTCCAATCGAGGAGAATGCAGAGCCAAAGCCTGGACAGCACCAGCTCATACCTTGTATACAGATTCCAAGGCTAGCCAGATAGAGTCCAGGGTAACCTCATTGGGATGATTCAGCAGTGGTAAAACTGGAAGAAGTCGCAAAGACTTTAAATCCACATCTGATGCTCTGCGGGGCTCATGGGGAGACATACTAACTCTTGCGGGTGGAAACCTCCCTGAGAGATGGAATTCACAGTTTCAGTGGCAGCCATAGTAGCAGACACCACCACTGGAACCACCCGACTCTTCGTGCCTGCACTGAGGTCGTGCAGGCTGACCTGGAAGCCGAGGGAGCAGGAGGAATGGAAGGGCACACAGGCTTGAGCGAGGCATCGTTCCACAAACCGGGGCTCTCCCCAGCCCTGGTAAAAGGTGTGCCCATTGAAGGCTTCAATGACACAAAGATTTCCATCATTCGTTGCCCTGCTGTAACAGCCTCGGGTTTCAGTGGAGGATCTCCCGATTTTCATTTAGGCAGGCTATGCGCCGATGCGGTGCTTAGCCTGCCTGCTACACCCTTAACCCAGATTTTCAATTCTGTGGCAACGGAAGTGAAAATCCGGGTTGATTGGATACATCAGCAGCTGCCAAGGCTAAGTGAGAGCAGTGATTTTCGATACCCGGTTAGCCCCAGCGCCTCAAAGATAGGCAAGGAAAACCCTCGCCTATCTCTAAGGCGCTGAGGGCTAACCGGGTAGCATCAAAAATCGCTGCTACACACTTAGACCTTTCCTCCGCTCCTGCTCCATCCCGGAACGCCCCCGACATGCCCCGATGCTAAATGCATAGCATCGGGGTGCATAAGGGACAAACCAGGGAATTTTCAAAGGCATTACTCTTGTAGGTGCCTTCGAAAATTCCCTGTTAAGGCATTTACACGGGTAACTAGGGCAGTTACCCATGTAAATGTCTTCGAAAATCGGATCCTACATGTACAAGATATTAACAAATCCTGTTCTAAGAAAAATGTGTATGCAGGAGAGAGAGGAAAGCTGTTGAATAAAGTAAGAAGTATATCACAAACCGTAGTGGTTTAAAATCACTTACAGGTCTCAATCAAGCAAACCTGTATTGGGAAACAATTGAAATAGTCAAAAGGGGAGGAGGATTACAGCCATATAGAAGGACAAAATGGATGGTGACACAGAGATCATATAAAAAAATCAAAAGGATCAATATCATTAGCATAGTCACAGAAACTTGTTAGATTAATATCCAATGTGAAAAAATGGTCTCTTTGACCTTGTTTTTAATGCCATTTTTCAAATGAAGAACTGGAGATAGCGATAATTTTTAATAAACATGAGGTTAAAACTGTGTTATTTATTTTATTTTATTTACATTCTCTTATATACCGCGCTATTCTGCATCAGTGCGGTTTACATTGAACAAACTGAAATTACATTGAACAGGGCATTATAACTTGGAGATAACTATTTTACAGGGAACATGAGCTATGGAGGGTTAAGTGACTTGCCCAAAGACCACAAGGAGCACCTGTGGGACTAGAAACCCCAGTCCTTCCAGCCCAAGGTTGCTGTCCTCTAGTGGGATTTGAACCCCCGACCTTCCAGCCTGAAGTACCTTGCCCCAACCACTAGGCTACTCCTCCACTCCTGTGTGTTTTTATATTTATATTTTAAAATTTCTCATTTTCATGAGCAAGGAACGGGTTAGGAGAACACACCGAGATTTAAATAGCCCCTTGAAAAATACACATAATAGTTCTTCAAATGTGGACTGAAGAGACAAGCCTCCTCAAAAACGTTTATCTTTTAAGATCTTTCATTTAAAAAGAACATTTAGAGAACGGAATCAGAATGATTGGGGTCCGATGTCAGTATGGAGCGCACAGAGATCGTATGAGAACAAAGGCTCAATTGCTTTAGCGTTATAAAGAGGAGCTCTTCGATCCAGCCAGTGCTCCGTTTGAAAACCGGTCACTATGACTTCAGTATATTTATATTAGTTTTGGCACCATTTTTGTAAATTAATGGAAATACTTTGAAAGAAGCCACTGCAGTCGGTTTCGAAGCCATCAGTACTGATAACTGTACCGGATGCAGCTGCATCCACCAGTGCACCACTCTCCATGCTTCCACCCATGCTAGTCCTTGAATCGGTGTCCGGTATCGAGGCATTCTGATGCCAACTTTGATCGGTACCAGCAATAGGCAGTACGAGAGCACCCGGCCCGTAGATACTTTGAGTCCTCCTATTCAGATGATTCTGATGACTCTATCTTTACTGGAGTGGTTCTTCCGGAGGATCCCTCTCCTTTGCCACAACGTTGAATGTCTCCCCCGGAAGAAATGTCTTTTCAAGACTTTATACGAGATATAGCTTGGGGCCTCTTGATCACCATGACTCCTGAGAAGGAACCGAGAGCTAGAGAACTAGAAATTCTTCAGTATCCGGCAGCCCCCAAAGAGGCCGCAACCCTTCCCATACACCGGATTTTTCATGACCTCATGCTTAGGATGTGGGAAACACCTTTAACGGTATCTCCACATTCTCGGAGACTTGATACAATGTACCAGGTACCGCAGTGTCCTGGGTTCCAAAAAACGCAATTACCACACCATTCTATGGTGTTGGAATCGGCAATGCGCCGAATCAAAAGTGCTAAGATGCATTCTTTTAATCCTCCAGGCCATGAAGCGAGGACTCTCGATGCCTTTGCTCGTCGATGTTTTCAGGCCTTTATGCTATCGGCCAGAATAAGTTCTTACATACTTTATATGGGTATGTTTCTTCGAGAGGTTGCAAAAGATTTGGAGCTCATGGCTCCTCTTCTTCCCAATGACAAGAGGGCCAATTTCCTCATTCTTGTTAAGCATGCCCAAAATGTTTCTAAGTTCATGAACAGGGCAACCTTTGATTGTTTCAACTGCATTAGCAGAACCTCTGCTATTTCTATTGGTGCACGTCAAATTGCTTGGTTACAAGCATCTTATTTGGAACAGTGGGTGCAAGACAAGCTGGGAAATATTCCTTGCACAGGAGAAACCCTCTTTTGCAAGGATTGGCAGGATAAAGCTTCTCAGCTTGAGTCCGAGAACACTACCTTGAATAGACTATCCAGGACCACATCAGGTTCAAATCTAACTCCATCAGGGTGCACCTGAGTGCTCTTGCAGCACACCACCATCTCACCCCTCTCTGTGCAGCCTCTCGTAACCTGCTTCCTGCAGGGTCTTCTGTTGTCCAAGCTCCCCATCCATCCACCAGTGGCTGAGTGGGACCTCAACGTGGTGTTGTCACAGCTCACTAGGCTGCCATTCGAACCTCTGGCTACCTGCCACCTGAGGTATCTCTCGTGGAAAGTCATCTTCCTGGTGGTGCTCACATCTGCTCGTAGAGTCAGTGAGCTCCAAGCCTTGGTGGCGGAGCCGTCCTATATCAGGTTCAACAATAACAGGGTTGTGCTCTGCATGCACCCCAAATTCCTACTGAAGGTGGTGTCCTCATTCCACCTCAATCAGGAGGTGGTGCTCCCCACCTTCTTTCCCTGGTTCCACGCCAATAGGTTGGAGGCTATCCTCCATATGCTGGACTGTAAGAGGGCCCTGTCCTTCTATCTTCAATGTACCAGGGCCGCCGCAAAGCTTCACAGCTTTTAGTCTCCCATGACCCAAGTCAGCTGGGGGAGGTGATGACCAAGCAGATTCTATCCACCTGGGTGGCAGACTGTATTGCCTTCGCCTATGATCAGGCTGGGCTCTTGCTGGAGCACTGTGTCACAGCACACAGCATCAGGACCATGGTAGCCTCTGTGGCAATCCTGTGCTCCGTCCCAATGATGGACATCTGCCGAGCTACCACATGGTCTTCGGTCCATACCTTGGCAACTCATTACTACCTGGAGAGGGAGTCCCGATGGGACAATGTCTTTGGCCAGGCTGTACTCTATAATCTGTTAAGGGTTTAGGCAACTCCTTCTGTGTTCAGGTTACCGGAGTGCTGGCTCCTCACTGGACACACGGTCTGTTCTGGAGTCTGTATCCTTGGGCTCAATTGCTGCTGCTCATGACTCGCCTTGAGAGCATCTGTGTTTTTCTATGGGCTTTCGGTGGCCTGTAGCTAGGGAGTCTTATATGTGAGGACCTACTTCCTGCTTGTTCTTGGAGATAGCGTAGTTACTTACCTGTAACAGGTGTTCTCCGGGGACTTCAGGAATCAGTCCTCACAACCCTTTCTCCTCCTCATGGAGTTGCTTTCTTGATGTTTTATTTTTGCCATCTTAGCTATGTCATGAGACTAAGGCAAGATGGCACCCTTGGGTGGGAAGGGGGACTACGCTTGTGTGGTGGTATCTCCCAAAGGCTTTCTTTGAAATCTCTGGAGATGTTTCTGCAAGTCTCTGTCGGCAACAATGTAACCCATATGGGAGGACTGATTCCTGCTATCCCTGGAGAACACCTGTTACAGGTGAGTAACTACGCTTTTTATAACCTGGGACACTGAAAGCCAGATGGGAGACTAGAGAGTGGAGGAGAATGGCACAAGAAGGAAAGATTTGCTCCTTGTTCCATGAAAACATAGCTGTGGCAGTCTATGGTAAAAACCCACATTTGTCAAACTATGTCCCAGAAAGGGGGGGGGGGGATCTTTGATTGTGACCATTTAGCCATTCCAAGGGATATTGGAGGACTGATAGCAAATGGTCATCCTCTAAACCAGACAGCAAGAGATTAACATTCCTTTGTTGTATCGCTTGACCCTATATTGAGAAGGCAAGGACTGTAAGGATTACATGGGTAGTTTGTAATCTGTATTACATAGTCAGTCTGCCCTTCCTATGACAAATTCTCTCTGTACAGTACCATGTAACTGTGTATATACAGTGCCGTGCGAAAGTATTCATTCCTTTGGTTTTTGTCCTGTTTTGTCTCATTACATTACAACCTGGAATGAAAATGGAGGTTCATTTGGATGTTAGGTAATGGACCTAACAATATAATCCAAATTGGTGAAGTGAAATGACAATAAAATACCTTGTATACATAAAAAAAGTAAAAACTGAAAAGTTGTGAGTGCATATGTATTCATTCCTTTTGCTATGAAACCCCTAAATAAGGTGTGGTCCAGCTAATTAACCTCAAAAGTTACATAATTACTTGTTTAGGGTCCACCTGTGTGCAATCAGTGTCCCATGGTCTGTCACATGATGCTTGTATAAATATACCTGTTCTGAATGGCCCCTGACTCTGCAACATCACTAAGCAAGCAACATGAAGACCAAGGAGCACTCCAAAAAGGTCAGAGACAAAGTTGTGAAGTATAGATCAGGATTGCAGTTTTAAAAAATGTCACAAATTCTGAATATCCCATGGAGCACCATTAAATCTGTTACAACAAAATAGAAAGAATATGGCGCCACTACAAACCTGACAAGAGAAGGTCGCCCATCAAAACTCACAAACCGGGCAAGGAGGGCATTAATCAGAGATGCTATAAAGAGACCAAGGATAACACTGAAGGAGCTGCAAAGATCCACAGCGGTATCTGTCCATAGGACCACTTTAAGCCATACACTCCACAGAGTGGGACTTTATGGAAGAGTGGCCAGAAAAAAAGCCATTGCTTAAAGAAAGAAATAAGAAAACATGCTTGGAATTTGCAGAACAGCATATGGCGGACCCTCCAAACACATGGAAGAAGGTTTTCTGGTCAGATGAGACAAAAATTGAACTTTTTGGCCATCATGGAAATGCTTTGTGTTGTGCAAACCAAATACTTCCCATCACCCCGAGAGCACTACTCCCACGGTGAAGCATGGTGGTGGCAGCATCATACTGTGGGGATATTTTTCATTGGCAGGGACAGGAAAACTGGTCAGGATTGAAGAAACAATGGATGGCACTAAACACAGGGCAATTCCTGAGGAAAACCTGTTTCAGTCTGCCAGAGATTTGAGACTGGGACGAAGGTTCACCTTCCAGCAGGACACAATGACCTTAAACATACTGCTAAAGCTGCTTTAAAAGGAAACCACCTTTAGCAGTATGTCTTGCAATGGCCTAGTCAAAGCCGAGCCCTCAATCCAATTGAGAATCTGTGGCATTGCTTGAAGATTGCTGTACACCAATGCAACCCATCTAACTTGAAGGAGTTGGAGCAGTTTTGCCTTAAGGAATGGATGAAAATCCCAGTGGCTAGATGTGCTAAACTAATAGAGACATACTCCAAGAGGCTTGCAGCTGTAATTGCTGCAAAAGGTGTCTCTCCAATATATTGACTTTGGGGGGTGAATACATATGCACACTTCTGCTTTTGTTTTGTTTTTTTGTCTTGATTATTGTTTGTGTCACAATAAAGGATATTTTGCACCTTCAAAGTCGTAGGCATGTTGTGTATATCACATGGTGCTAACCCACAAAACTCCATTTTAATTCCAGGTTGTAATGCGACAAAACAGGACAAACACAGACAGGGGCGGCCCAAGGGGGCTGCGGGGCCATGTGCGGAGACTTGCTGCGGGGCCTCATTTCCATAAGGGGGCTCATTTGCATAAATATTTGCATAATGTTACCATACACTAACTTTTAGTAAACATGCCTCTTAATGAGTGTATGGATAAAGAAAGACTAAAATATTTCTACATTACTATAATCCAGTGACAACCTCCAGGCACATTAGGAACTACTACAAACACTGGCCATTTAGAACCCATAGCAAACCCGCTGTATCCTAACAGCACTACCAGGACTCACAAAGCACCATACCCTACCTATCAAAAGGCAACACTGCAAATATTAAACCAATACATTTCAGAGAATAACAATACATGACCTACTGGGGAAAGGGAACAAGTGGCAATGTCAAATAGGAATTACATAAACAGAATACCTCAGCTCAGTTACACATGCAGAACACAGACCATCACCAAACAAGGAATCACAATTTAGAAACAGGAAGACAATTAAACTGGGAACCCCAAAAGCCAAACTTGGAATGTACAACAACACTGTAGAAATAAAACTATAAATTAATTTCCTCTTGTACTAAACAAAGCACAGACGTTAATGATGCACATTTCCCAGAGCTGACATATTCCAGTTAATAAATTCAAAATAAAGAGATATCTTTCTACCTTTTGTGCATTTTTTTTCAGTTGCAATTGCTCCAGCCACTTCTGGTTTCTTTGTGTCTTCTGCTAACTCTCCATCGTCTGCTGTCCATTTGTCCTTTCTTCTCTCTTCTAATTTTTTCCATTCTCTCTCTACATCTGCTTTAACATACTAATCTTTCTCCTTTTGCTCTTTCCTCATTCCTATTTCATCCACTCAAATTTTACCCCTCCATCCTCAATCCCCACTTACTCTCCCAATACCCAGCCAATTGTAGATTTTTCTTCCATCCCACACAAAATATTTTTTCCCCTCTCCATTTCACTCTCCCAGCCCCATCCTATTCTAATCTCCCCCAACATCAGCTTTCAGAGCGTGAAAGGAGAGTTTCTCCCTCGCGGCTCTGTTAAGCCCGCGGGGGCTGATGGGAAAGTCCCATCAGACCCTGCGGGCTTAACAGAGCCAGGGAAGGGAAACTAGTCTCCCTTTGAGCTCTGAAAGCCGACAGAGCTGATGCAGGGAGGGCAGGCTCTGTCGGGGGGGGGGGGGTCCCCCGCGGGATATGAGATTCTGCCATTGCCGCGGCAGCAGCAGCAGAGAGCTTTTTTTTTTTTTTTAATTTTAAAATTTACTTTGCAAGCAGAATGTTCTTTGCGAAGGGCCCCCTGAAACGCGGGGCCCTGTGCAAAAAATATTCTTGCTCAATGGACGGGCCGGCCCTGAACACAGAGGGGATGAATGCTTTTGCAATGCACTGTATGCAAGGATGTCACTGAATGTAGACTTGCAGGGGTTCTCAACCCTGTCCTTGGGATCCACCTAGCTAGTCGGGTTTTCAGGATAACCACATTGAATATGCATGGGAGAGATTTGCATATAATGGAGGCAGTGTATGCAGATCTCTCTCATACATATTCATTGTGGTTATCCTGAAAACCCGACTGGCTAGGTGGGTCCCAAGGACAGGGTTGAGAACCCCTGATAGTAGAGGCTTCAGTTCTTGTGTGTATATTCAGAGTTGACTGGTAAAGACTTACCCTTTCTGGGTTTTCTGTCCCTGAGGAAGCAAATCCTAGCAGAGGCCTAGCAACCTGCTTTTTGGACTTGAAAGACACATTCCTGAAGATAGCTAATAAAATAAAAAATAAACTGGAGTGGATTGCAGTGATTAAACCCAGAGGAATGAACAGGAAGTGCTGGACTGATTCTGTTTGTCAGCCACAAAAGGGTTAACTCGTACTTTGAACAGCTCTCTGGGATATGTTTGTGCAGCCTGAGTTTTCTTTTTTTGGGCAGTGCATAGGTGAGAGCAGAGAATGAGAACAGGAGCTGGGACTCAGCCCTGATACAAATTTCTAAGCCCTGGAATCCGACTTGCTAACAGACTTTCTACCAAGGAAAGGAAAATATCTACCACAGCCCAGAGTCAAAACGGATTCAAGGACCAAGCACCTGCATGCAGCTTTTCAAACTATAGCTTTCTTGGGTTAGGGTAAAGCTGAGCATTAACAGAGACTAATTACAATACAAGTGGAGCTGATGTCTGAGGTTCCTCTGCTCAGAGTAAGGGAAGGAACTCATCCTGGAAATATATACCGTTAAGATCTCAACAGGACTTCAGCTGGACTGTGAGGCCCTTCAGTAATTGTACTGAGGATCAGAGAGTTATCCTGTTAGGGGGCACAAAGAGCCCTTAAGGTAGCTGGTGCTACACCTGCACATGTTTTACTAATTACATACCACAAGATTCTGGTTGAATTGAACTGTCTGCCTATTCTCTTTAGGTTAAAGACCCGCTTGTTTCATTCATGTGGCCTTGATGACTGCATCCAGTTCCTGTGGCCTTGAGACTGTATCCAGTCCTCAAGTCCAATTTTCAGAGTCCAAAGCAAAGATTGACCCCTTCCAAATTTTACTCAAAGATTTATTTTTTTTATAGAAATCAAATTTTGTTGGACACCTATTTTTGGATTTTGTGGATTGTTGACCCCTGTTCATGATCACGATTTGGTCAGTTTTCAGTCACCAAACTAGTTTTCCATTTGATATTTCATGTGCATATTTCCGTTACTAACTGCTCTGATTTTTATTCTTTGGTTTGTTCCTTGTAAATTATGTTAATTGATGTTTGTTTTTAAGCTTATGCCAGTAAAGCAAAGTTTGTGTTTGTAGACAAGACAAGCAGTATTTAGTCTGGCTAAAGCACAATATATTGCAGGGCTCAGTAACCCGTTATGTCAGTTAAACCTAGCCAACCTCACTGTAACTGGCACAAGTCCCATGAGCCCTGAATTCCAGGTACTGGAGTACCTATTTAACACTCATAAACTCTAGCATCCTGAAGGTGTTGGGGGCCTGTCTCCAGGCTGTACCAAGGGCTGTCCAAAAGGTGCGGCTGCACAGGGTGCAGGTATAGAAGGGGTGCTGATACAAGCATTGGGCTTTCCTGGAAGCTCAAAAAGAGTGAGTTTGTGGATGTGACTGGGTGGAGGGGGGTGCCAGATTTGTTAGTCGCATAGGGCCTACCTGTCTGCCTGTGGGTTTTAAGCAGCTGTAGGATGCATAGGGTGGGGTCCGGGCTACATATAATATTTAGGGCCCAATTTTCTGGAGTTGCTAACCTAATGATTGTATGATAAGGCGGTATATAAATACAGTTAAATAAATAAATAAATAAACCCTGCTGAGCCCAGTATTCAGCTGCACGATTCAGATAGTGTTGGAACACTCTATGGGTGGGGTGAGAACAGCGCAAGAAATTATCCGGTAAGTGCGTTTTTCAGCCTCCTAACTGGATAATGGATTGCGTGAAGACAGGCCAAAGAAAAGCAGGCCTAACTTTATTCGGTCTGGCTATCTGGGATAGTGAATCTATATTGCTGCTATCTGGAAAGCCAGCAGTGGCCATCACTGAAATTGAATATTCACAGGAAGCCGTTACCCCAGGTATCTACAGAATATCTGGTTTCATTTTGCCTGTGGAGCCAGTGTTTAAAAAATGCTGGACACTGCAGGCTGAATGTCAACCTTTTAGTTTTCTCAAGTAAGGTATCCTTGTGTGCAACTACTGCTTTGTAGTGAGCTCTCTGAGTCCGGGATTACTAATGGCATGCTGCAAACTGTAAGAATAGACAACTAAAGCAAATCACCAAAGCAAGGTTACAATGAAACCATAAACAATATCCAATGTAGCTCTATGCCTGCACAGGTAAATACTACTAATTTATATTACTAATTAACTAGATAATTCTCTTAAGTGTCAATCACCAATTATATTTTTACAACTGCATGTATATATAATTTATATAATTTTTTTATTAGGTATCCAATACTTCCTACATTAAATAATTAATTTACATTACAAATTGAGATAAACATCACTCACAAATTTATACTTCACAATAAGGTAAACACCCCTCACAAACCCTAATAAAAATTCATATTGTTAATATTATTACTCATCACACTATCATACCCACACTCATACCTAAATTATCTCTCATCCCTACATGCATACACACAATTGCATAGAGTATAAGCACCACAAAACATGGAGGCCCAACCCTCAAACACATTTCATCAAATCATACAGTGAATATTTCAAAAGAACACTTCTCACATGCTTCACAAAGTGAGGTAAATGCCCTTCACAACTTCAAAGAGTGTCCAAAAAATACCATTCCAAGTGACCTCTAAAACTGTTACATCAACCCAAAGGAACATCTGATGACTTCACATAATCCTCTTTAAACAGAAAAAATGAAACGATACAAAAAAACACCCCAATCATAATTCATAAAGGGGTTGCCTAAATGAGACCCTCCCAAAGCTCCAAAGGTCTTTAAGAATCCCAAGGTGTCTCACTTGGTATTCAACGATGTTACCAATCTATACTTTGTTTCACTTCATTTCATTACTGTTCACTTCATTGCATTTCATTGCAATTCAGTGCACTACGTTTCACTTCGTTTATTTCTTCCAATGTCAACAGGCTCCTTATTCTTCACTTCACTCCCAGGATATTGATCCACTCTAGATATATAATCACAAGGTTTAACTGATGTAAATCCAATCCCGATATAACTAATAAAACCAAGATCACTTTATTTCACTTCACTGCACGATTCCATGCCGTAATATCTTGCATATTACTGCTACTGTTGCAGGCTATACTCCATGTCTTGTCACCACAACCACTCTTATGCAATCCAATCCAGTCCAACCATGGGCTATAGAAAGCCTTTGGGAATGCTATCACGCATGCGTGGTCCCCTTCCTGCCCAAGGGTGCCATCTTGCTGAGTCTCCTTTTTTTCGTGGAACCCAATGAAAAATCCTCTAAAAATTGTCCTTAAAAGTGTGTGTATTTTTCCTGTTTTGTGTACCGTTTCCTCTTCCCGCCTAGAGCCAGCACCATCCCTTGCACCATTCTCTGCTCTCTCCCTTCTTTTTTGACGATACTTGCCTTGACTGGTGTTCACGCCCTTTTTCGCTCAGGGGTCATCGACCTCGACTGGGTGTCTCCCACCATGTCTCCCGGTGGGTTCAAAAAGTGTGACTGATGCATTCAGACCATGTCTGTTACAGACACACATGACTGCTGCTTGCGTTGCCTCAGTCAGGACCATGACAGTACCACTGCGAACAGTGCCAGGCTATGACTCCAAAAACCAACAAGAAAAGATCAGAGTTGCAGGAAAGGATGTTCCTGGGGTCCAACTCAGCTCCAGCTTCCCCAAAGCCAAGCCCCAAGCCGAGCACCTCCTGTGAGGCCCAGGCATCTTCAGAGTCCCGCGGGATGGCTCCTCTGTAAAAATGCCAGATCCCGGGAAGAAAAAGAAAAAAACCCTCAAAACCAGTCAAGGCTCCACCAGTGAAACCCGGTAAGGTCCCGCAGCAGGACTTGGGTGACTCTGAGCAGTGCCTCCTCAAGACATCTAAGAAGGAGTCCTTGGCCGGCAGAGACCATGTGAGGTTCCTCGAGGCTGTGGTCCTTATCGAGGACGCACTTGCTAGAGGGCTGGCATTGGGCCCGAGGTCCTCAGTGCCCATGCCGATAGCTGCGGAGCCTTCTGGCATTGAGGCCAGAATGGTGGCCCTGGAACAGAATATCTCTGCAATCCTGGCCCTGCAGTAGGTGATGTTTGGCTCATCCTCATCATCTGCCCTGACAACCGGGCCCCCGACTGCAGGAGAGTCCCCGGGCATCAAGTCAGGCCCCAAGTGCCACCGGCCTCGGGGGAGTTCTCGGCACCACTCGAGGTCATGGTCTGATCCTCAGGAGTCCGGTCCTCCCCAACCAGTTTCTCGGAGCATGACCCAAGATCTACTGGGGGATTCTGGTTCCTCTGAACCGGCCTTGAGGTGCAGGTGGATTCTTCGATGCCCTTCGGCTCTGACTGGGAAACCAACATCGAGGCCTCTCCCGAGGCCTCTAGACACCGAGACATCCCTTCGGAGCTGTCTTCCCCGGAGCCCTGGTGCCATCCTCCCCCTGAGGACATGGCCCAGGCTCTCTGTCCTAACCGAATCAGAAGAGGACCCGCGCACCGAAGAACTGGAAATCCTCCAGTTTGAGCCCTGCCAAATGAGACTCTTATGGTGCTGGTCCAGCCTATCCTCAAGTGCTTGCTCCTGCAGATATGGGAAACCCTGGCCTCAGTGCCGGTGGTCAGCCAACACCTCAATGCCACCTGTTGCGTCAAGAAGGGCCCTGGCTTCCAAAAATCTCAATTCCACATAACTCTATGGTCATGGAGTCCTCGATGCAGAAACTCAAAAGCCAGAAGAACTATTCTTCTATTCCCCCAGGCAGAGAGGCCCATGTCCTCAACGCCCTTGGGCGCAAGTGCTTCCAGGGCTTCATTCTGGGCTGTTGGATACAGGCCATAGGCATTATCTCAAGTGCCTCATCCAAGAACTGGCAGGCTTCTTTGCAGGCCTTGCCATGGAACCACTCCAGAGGTTCCAAGCCTTGACAGCCAGGATCTGGGACTGCTCAAAGTTCCTCTCCCGTGCCACTTATGATGGGTTTTTGAGTCAGCAGCCCGGGTAGCAGCATCAGGCTTCAGGACCTGGTACCAGACTTAGTTACAAATCTTCAACCTTGAACAATGGGTGCAAGAAAAACTGCTTGACATCCCCTGCACCGGAGAAAACCTATTTGGCAAATCCATGGCTGACAAGGTGGCCGAGATTGAGGCCGAAGTCATGACCAGGCAGAGACTCTTGAGGAAGACCTCGATCTTCCCCGGAAAGAAACCATTGGGGAAAAGACCATCTTTCTCGAGGAAAAAGGGGTCTTTTCACTAGGGCCATTACCAAGTCTTCTTGGGGCAGCAACAGCGGAGCCCTCAGCCCAAGAATCAGGGCATGGGCCAAGAAAGCTGAAGGCTCAGAAGCCTCAGCCTCCAGCTCCCACCCAACCTGGGAGGAGCTTTTGACTCCCTGGGCAGAGCTGACTCACCCCCCCCCCAGGGAAATCCTCCCCAGTCCACAGGGAGCCACCTGGCACTCTTCATCCACAGGTGGTCCAGGTTCTACAGGTGATAAAGGAGAGCTATCTCCTCCGGTTCCAGCAAACATCCCCAGGGTTCTTCCTTGGAGAGCCAGTGCGGCCTCTTCTTCACAAGACCTTGCTCATCTCTAAGCCCGCAAGGCCTGCTCAAGGACAGGGTGGTAAAACCTGTACCCAGACATCTTTGGGAAAGGGTTTTTACACCAGGTATTTCCTTGTCCCCAAAAGGACTGGGGGCCTCAGGCCCATTCTGGACCTGCGAAACCTGAACAAGTTTCTGGGGATTGAAAAGTTCAAGATACTCTCCCTTGGAACACTGCTAGCCTACCTCCACCAGGGAGATTGGCTGTGTTCCTTAGACCTGAAGGATGCATATACCAACATCCTGATCCACCCCTTTCACAGACAATACCTAAGGTTTGTGATGGGAGGAGAGCACTACTGGTACAGGGTATTTCCATTCTGCCTGGCCTCCTCGCCAAGAGTCTTCATAAAGTGCATGGCGGTCGTGGCCACCTATGTGCATCTGCAAGGGGCCTTTGTCTTTCCCTACTTGGATGACTGGCTCATCAGAGGCAGCACGGCCCCTGAGGCCAGGCAGGCTGCAGGGCGAATAATCTGCCTCCTGCAGCACTTCTGGTTTGTCATCAACTACCCCAAATCCCACCTCTCTCCAGCCCAAAACCTGGAGTTCATAGGGGCCCAGTTGGACACATTACAAGTCAAGGCGTTCCTCCCAAAAGGGAGGGCATATCACCTTGTACAACTGGCAGGAGATGTGCAGATTCTCCGGTTGGTATCGGCTCGCCTCCTCCTCTGCCTACTGGACCACATGGCCTCAACAGTCCACGTCATGCCTTTAGCCCACTTGTACATGCAGGCAGCCCAGAGGTGCCTCTGCTCTCAGTAGACTCAGGCCACAGGCAGGTTGCAGGACAGAGTCAGGGTCACTCATCAGCTGGTGGTCTTCCTCAACTGGTGGCAGTCCATACGCCACTTCCAAGCAGGGATGCCATTGCAAGCACCTGTGCCATAAAGGGTCCTGACCACAGACACCTCCCTTCTGATTTGGGGGGCGCACTGTGGAGAACTCTGCACTCAAGGGAGCTGGTTTCAGGAGGAGTTACTCTTACAGATTGACCTCCTGGAACTCAGGATTATCTTCCTGGCCCTGCGCGCATTCTGCCACTTGCTGTGTAACCGACCTGTGTTGATCCAGATGGATAACCATGTCACTATGTTTTATGTAAACAAGCAGGAGGGCATGGGCTCACAATCCCTCTGCCAGGAGGAGGTGGCTTTGCTCTCCTTCGCGGTGCACCATGGAATGCTCCTGCAAGCGGTGTATCTCCCAGGTCAGAACAATTGCTTAGTGGACAAGCTCAGCAGAGTCCTGCACCCACACGAATGGTGTCTGAATCCCAGGGTGGCACAAAGATTCTTCTGCCTCTGGGGCAGGCTCGTGATGGATCTCTTCACTTCCCTAGACAATATGCAGCTACCTCGCTTCTGCTCATGCCAGCCGCACTTGTGGAGAGTGGTGGCAGATGCCTTCCTGATCCCATGGTCAGAGGGCTACCTCTATGCCTTCCCACCGACTCCCCTAGTGGCTAAGACCCTTTTCAAGGTCCAGAACAAGCAGGCATCAGTGACTTTGATTGCCCCCAGATGGCCCCAGTAACCCTGGTTCCCTCTGCTGCTCTCCTTGTCAGTGGCAATCCCAGTCCCACTGGGTCGGGACCTGGACCTCCTATCCCAGGAGTAGGGCTCCATCTTGCACCCCAACCTGAGGTTGCTAACATTGATAGCGTGGCTGCTGAAAGGGTAGTCCTGGCCCCTTTCAATCTCCCGGGGGAAGTCAAGGAGATTCTGCTGGCTTCCCGAAAGCCTTCCATCAGGCGGGTGTACGCCTTCTAATGGAGAAGATTCTTTGTCTGCTGTGCAGAAAGAGAAGAGAATCCCTTCTCCTGCCGCATGCAGCTAGTACTACAGTACCTACTGCACCTCTTGCATGCCAGTCTGAAGTCAAATTTGGTGAGAGTACATCTGAACACCATAGCTGCGCACCATCACCCTATAGAGGGAAATCCCCTTTGAAACCAGTTCCTGGTCTCCAGGTTTCTACGGGGTCTTTTGCTATCAAAGCTCCCTCTCTGCACCCCCTGCGGCGGAATGGGACCTGAATGTGGTGCTCTACCAACTCACTAGACAGCCATTCGAGTCCCTGGTCACTTGCCATCTATGATACCTATCCTGGAAGGTGTTTTTTCTGGTGGCCTTCACGTCTGCTCAGAGAGTGAATGAACTCCAGGCCTTGGTGGTGGATCCCCCGTATACAAGGTTCTATAAGAAGAGGCTGGTGCTCCGTGCACACCCTAAATTCCTCTCCAAGGTGTTATCCCCTTCCATCTCAACCATGAGGTGGTTCTTCCCATGGCCTCACGCCAGCAGGGAGGAATTCATACTGCATATATTAGATTGTAAGCGGGCCCTGTCTTTTACCTGAAGCAGACACAGGCCCATCGCAGAGCTCTTCAGCTTTTTGTGTCATATGACCCCCCAGTAGGCTGGGGCTCCCAGTAATGAAGTGAACTCTGTCCACTTGGGTGACAGACTGCATTACCCTTGCCTACGAGCAATCTGGCCTCCCTCTTGAGCACCGAATCACTGCACATTGTGTGCAGGTTATGGCCACATCAGTAGCCAACTTCTGCTCATTGCCGGTGACAGAAATCTGTAGGGCCACCACATGATCTTCGATTCATGCATTTGTAGCTCATTACTGTCTGGAGAGTGAGTCCCACAGGGACAGTGCCTTCGGACAGGCAGTACTCAACAATATTCTTGTGATAGAGACAACTCCTGTCCTCCGACCCTTCTATGTTCAGGCTACCATAGTGAAGTTGTCGCTGGACGCAAGGGTCTTGCAGAGTCTCTCTGTAGGGACTCACCTTCTGCAACTCCCGGCCACCTGACAAGTTGCCGATGGTGCTGTTGTGGTTTGCTCCTCGGCAGCTTGGAGCTAGGGAGTCCCATATGTGAGGACTGACTTCCTGCTTGTTCTTGGAGAAAGCGTAGTTACTCACTTTTAACAGGCGTTCTCCAGGGACAGCAGGAATCAGTCCTCACAACCTTCCCTCCTCCCCTTAGAGTTGCTTTCCTACATTGCTTTAAGTTCCTTTTGCTATGTCATCTGACTGAGCAAGATGGCACCCTTGGGTGGGAAGGGGACCATGCATGTATGGTAGCATTCCCAAAGGCTTTCATTGAAAGCTGGGGAAACGTTCCACGTGGGCTCCATCAGTGCTGATGTCACCAATATGTGAGGACTGATGCCAGCTGTCCCTGGACAACACCTGTTACAGGTAAGTAACTACGCCATCCCATCTAAAAATATGCTGCTGTTCCTGATGACATAATCGCCATTCTATCCGAAGTTGTGAAGGGTATTTACCTTGCTTTATGAAGCATGTGCAAAGTGTTCTTTTGAAATATTCACTGTATGATTTGATGAAATGTTTTTGAGGGTTGGGCCTCCGTGTTTTGTGGTGCTTATACTCTATGCAATTGTGTATATGCATGTAGGGATGAGAGATAATTTAGGTATGAAGTGTGGGTACGATAGTGTGATGAGTAATAATATTAATATGTATTTTTTTAAAAAAATATTTATTTATAGGTTTTAACCAAATTCTACAAGCATAAATCTTGTGACAGAAACATAACAGTTGTAAGGTTACAAATCATGAAAAGCAAAGGCAATTGATAACACCTCAATTAATTAAACAACAAATACAACTCTAAAAAATAGACCCCAATAAGAACAAAGGGGGCAGAGTGACAGATGGGGAAAAAATATAAACGAAACAAGATACAAGAGAAAAAGCACCAAGCACACCCCCAGGCACTCTCAATACACTGCGTTGTCTATCCTAAATCAAATGCCATCTCCCCCCAAACTAGTCAGTCAGGAGTTTCTTGAGGTTGAGAAAGGACCATAGCTGTTCGGGTGCAAAGAAAATATATTTAACCCCCAAAAATGAAATAAAACATTTGCAGGGGTACCGTAGGTGAAAACTACAGTAGCCCCCAAGGCCACTGTTTCTTGTCGCATAATCAAGAACTGCCGCCTGCGCTCCTGTGTGGCACGACTCACATCTGGAAAAATTCTTATACATTCACCCAAAAAAGGAGTAGAAAGCTTTTAAAAATATATTGACAATACTCTAGAAAGATCAGTATCAAATACAAAGGATATCAATAATGTAGAGCGAGCCTGCACTGAAAGAGAAGAGCATTCAAGGAAGCCTGTAAGATTATCAGGAACAGTTAAAGAAGGAATATCTTGCCCAACTTTCTTTACATTATTGTAATAACACAACTTGCAATGGTCTTCTTCTTGAGTCATTGTAATTGCCAAATTTTGTCGTGTTAACGCTCAATTTTGAACCAAGAAATAAAAAAGGTTCATGAAAAATTATCGTATTATCAACTTGATACTTCCAAACTCGGTTACTTATTTAATTTTTCAGTAGAAGGTCTCAGACTTATCTTAACACTTTTATGGACCAAACATATGTCCAACATTTAGTGTTTATATTGCATCAATGACCTCCATTCAAAATCTTCGTTTTGAAGTTTTCTCTTGATAGAATCGCCAAAAACAGAGTTGGTATGAGATGTCTGCAGCAGTAAAGTAGGTAAACTATGATGCCATTGACAATTGAAAGAGAAATTTAAAGGTTATTTACATTACATAATAGGGTTGACTGGTTGCTGATTAGTATTTTGTTTTTATAGTGATAACGGTCGAGAAGTTGAGAAGGTTGATGATCCCCTGAAGAAACGATTATTGTGAAACGCGATGATAGTGCCGGGGGAGGCGTTGGGAACAGGGAGCGATAAGAAGAAGGAGCTCAAAATATAAATGAAATGTTTGACATCTATTAAGCATTGAAGAATTAGTACAACTCATAGTGCACATATTAGAGTTTGAACTTTGAAAAGAAAATGTTCAATGTTGAAGAAGATATCATGGGGTTATTTTTGTTTTTGAGCAAAATGGAGATAGAAATCCATTAAGATTTTATTAGGCTCCCAATAGTAACGTTTTTAGTCTTGACTTAAAAGAAGTTGGAGGTCATTGATGCAATATAAACACTAAGGGGCTTGTTTACAAAGCCGCGGTAGTGGTTCGCGATCGCAGCCGCGGCCCCATTGAAATCAATGGGGCCGCGGCTCCGATTACGATCGCAAACCACTACCGCGGCTTTGTAAACAAGCCCCTAAATGTTGGACATATTTTTGGTCCATTAAAGTGTTAAGATAAGTCTGAGTCCTTCGACTGAAAAATTAAATAAGTAACTGAGTTTGGTAGTATCAAGTTGATAATACGATAATTTTTCACAAACCTTTTTTATTTGTTGGTTCAAAATTGAGCATTAACACGACAGAATTTGGCAACTTTCTTTACAGGCAGGAAATAAGCTCTAGTTATAGGAGAAAATGCAGAATCAGGAATAGTAAGCGCTTCTAACATATACTTCTTAAAGGTATCCAAGGGTGACATATTTGCTACCTGAGGAAAATTTAAAATTCTTAAATTTAAACCCCTAAATTTATTTTCAAATTGTTCTAGCTTCTGATGAACAACTACTTTATCCTTCACCAGTTGATCAATCACAGATTCAGAGTCACTAACGTCTTTAGTAATAGCAACAAACCTCTCGTGTGTGTCCGTCTCAAAACTCGAAAGTTGCGTGGAGTTCTGAGCAACTACTTGCACCAGAGCAGACATCTGCTGCACACTTGGCAACAGTCACATCCAGCTTCACCAACATCTTCCAAATATAATCCAAGGAGATTTCAGCCAAACGCTGCTGCTGAGAACTTTGGGGTGAGTTCAGGCGAGCATTATACACCATTGCCAAAGGAGCACCAGAAACCAGCTCGCCGGTTGACTCAGGACCTTCCTCGAATCTCACTACTTGGACAGAAGGGGCAAGATGCGGCGTTGAGCAGGACACAGGCAGGCCCAATGCTCCACCTTCCTCTCCCGAGGTGAGTGAAGCGATGACAACGGAGCCTGATTCCATAGGCTCCGACTCCAATGGAACCTATGAACGCGGCTGCGGGAAAATTGAAATCTGCTCAGCCGAGGCCGGCTCCCCAATCGACGACCTCGGCAATGAGCCCTCTGCAGCCTTCTCTAGCGCCAGGGCTTTAAGGAGAAGCGCCTCTATCTGTTGACCAGCCGCGGAGGAAACACCCTTCACCGGCTTGGCTCTGGGGTTCCCGTGCCGCTTAGGAGGCATAGGAAAAAAGATTAACTCTCGTCAAAAGGAAAAGCAGAGATGCCGCTCTCCTATCGTGCCACCATCTTGACTCTGCCCCAGTAATATATATTTTTATTAGGGTTTGTGAGGGGTGTTTACCTTATTGTGAAGTATAAAGGAATTTTATAAATTTGTGAGGGGTGTTTACCTCAGTTTGTTAAGTAAATAAATTAATTTAATGTGGAAAGTGTTGGATACTTAATAAAGAAATTTTATAAATGGTATACATGCAGTTGTAAAAATATAATTGGAGATTGACAGAGAATTATCCAATTAATTAGTAATAGAAATAATAAGTATTTGCATTTGTAGGCATAGTGTTACATTGGATATTGTTTATGGCAAACTGCAAGAATGCACACTTTTGTTTTGATGTAGCTATGAAATACAAACATGCCCTTTTATAAGCACCACTGTCATGAGAAAGAACCTATAATTTTGTTATCCATTTGCCTTAATTTAAGCTTCTTCAGAGGGCAAAACAGGAAATACAGTCCTTTCAAGGACAAAATGTGAACTGAAAACAATTTTAAAATGCATGAATGTTAGACGAACCAAAGTTCTAAAAAATGATGTATGAAAAATGACATGAGAGGAAATTTAGCATTACTATAGCAACCAGTATATGTAGGTTAAAATTTGTATAAAAAGATGTTCTAGCCATGGCACACATTATGGCATCTAACTGTAATGTTAGATCAAGTGTTGATATTTTACTATTGTTTTTCCAGTTTATATTGATTGACTTTCAAACTAATCTTATGAAGTTCAAATTGTTGTAAGCAATTAGAGAGAATGCTAGAGACCAGGGATCCCCAAACTACAGCCTGCCCATGGTTAAATCTATCCTGCAATCTACAGTTCTGTTTAAATCACCTTTTTTTCTATTTGAAATAAGTCCAGACTCCAGAACTCATCCACATTTATCAAGAGACAATTTGGTAATTATTCATTCAGTGGTCTGGCAATGATTATGTTGTGATGAGCTAACTTAATTACTATAACATTTTATTTATGGGTCTCCATAAGTATTAAGTTATGAGGTTACAGTATGTTCAAAACACAGCAACAAGGGTGTTACCAAGTCTTAAACATTTTACTAGTTTTTGAAGCTCTTCATTGGCTTTCTATTTCACATCAGATCCAGTTTAAACTATTAACCTTAGTTATTAAGGTCATCTTTGTAAGGGCACCTGTCCTCACTAAGGAGAGACTGATCCATTATGATCCTCAATGAGCCTTGAAATTATTGCAGGACATGTTACTTCAGATCCCTTCCTATTTCTTTTAGGTTTATGGATACTTGAAAGTGTGCATTTTTATGACCACTGATCTATAATAAGGTTTTTACAGAACTTAGGTCATCCTCTACTCTTATTTTTTTTAATTTAGAAAAGCTTATAAAACCTGATTTTTTTTAGGCCACTTTTGATGTTGTATGTATGTTGTGATTATCAATTTGGGTTTTGTTTAATATTTATTGCCAGTGCATGTTTTGTTTATGAAATGATTGCTGTTTTATGATATTTTAAGATGTATTTTAATGTTATACAGTTTATTGTAAATTACCTAGTGCATGTTTGGTCAGTGTTGAAAATGTATTTTTTGTTTATCTTTTTTTTTTTCCTTTTCATATGAAGAACACTTAGGGGGTCATTCTGTCCCGCGAATAGCAATAAAAGATATCCCGAAGCAACATCCATTCCTGCTATTCGTCCCCCTGCCGCCCCCATCATTACCTTCCCCATACGTACCGCAGGTTTGTATGGGGAAGCCTAGACGGAGGTGGGAGGGGGCCTTCTGGAGGTGGAGCGAGGGCAGGGCCTGGGCACGCCATGATCCTGGTCGTACAGGGCTGATTCAAAGGTTGGCGCTGTATGTCCGGGGCCTCGAATCTAGACAGGGGACTTAGTCCACTTTGAAGATGGAATAAGTCTCCCTGGATGGAGGGGGATTCATGGAATGGGACCCAGGGATGCAGTTGAGGGGGCGCAGGGGGTTCTCTACAGCCCAACCCAGACCTTGGAAGGCTGGATCGTGGGTTGGGCTGCAGGGAACAGGCATCTGGGTTCGGCAGGCCAGGATCTTGGCTCGTGAATGAAGTTGTGGTGCCATGGCAATAGGACACTATGCATGGGCGGCTCCATTCATGAGACCAGCTGAGTTAGCCGGGTAGTTGCTGGGATGTATTACTGGACAGAATTGGGTCCAGGCGCTAGACCTGATTCTGTTTCTGCGGGGCCTGCAGGATCAGAATTGGGTCTAACTTTGACTCCCGATTCTGCCCAGCCGTACAGGGGGGGCTGAACAAGCATTCATGGAATTAGCCTCTTAACCCACGATAACCATTAGCTCAGCTAAGTAAACATGCCCCTTAGTCTATTATCAGTATTCATGTTCGTTTAAGATGTTAGAGGCAGGTGGCACCTTAGACTAAGCAATTTACTGAGGCTTGAGCTTTTGAAAACACAAGTTCATTTCATCAGATATTCATTTATTTATTTTATTTTATTTTATTTTTAACTAGGTTTATGTACTGCTTTTCTAGTGGTCAAAGGGCTCACAATCTGTTTTTGAACCTGAGGCAATGGAAGGCTAAGTGGCTTGCCCAAGGCCACAACGAGCACCTATAGGACTAGAAACCCCAGTCCCTCCAACCCAATATTGTTGTCCTCTAGCAGGATTCAAACTCATAGCCTTCTGGCCTGAGGTAACTTGCCACAACCACTAGGCCACTCCTCTCTCAGCATTTAAGTAAACAAACTACTGAGACCATATTCCTTTAGATTTCCTTGAGTTGATTTTCCTGCCTGCCCTGACTTCTACCTGTTCCTTTTTCTGCCTGGCATTTGGATTTGGTTCTATGCCTGGTTCTACCTCCTCCTCTTCTGCATGATGTCTGGTGTTCACTCCCTACTCCTTGAGACCCCTGTGCTTCAAGTCCTGGCAGCTTCTGAGTACTGGAGGACTCAATCCCAAGGGAAAGGGGGCTGTTATGGGTGAAGGTGAACATCCCTGGTCTCCGGTGTTCCCCTTGAAGTGAGCCTAGCTGTGTGTCAACATCTGAGGACCATCATGGATAAGCCCTGCTTCCTGATTCTCCCTCCCCAGTTTCTGCTACTGTTTCTTATTCTACCTTTGACCCTCATAAGTGTTAGTAATGATAGATTAAGTGATAACTGATCTGCAGAGGAAGATGTCTGAGATCTTATCCTTAGACTGCAGCCTTCTGTCCCTGGTACAGCTATCATACAAGTTTCCCTAGACCCTGTGCCTACTGTAGATGCCAAGGTACCCTTCCCTGATTGCTTCTCATGAAATCAGAATACTTTCAGAACCTTCGTAAACAGTTGTACCTTTTGATTAGACCAGATTCTTATCCCATGAAACAAAGAAACATGGACTTCATTGTATCCAGACAATCTGGAATTAAAATGAAGTTTTGGGGGTTGGCACAGTGTATCTCCTAATCGTGAATTGACGCACACTATTTTGGTGCTACAACAAACCTCTAACTTCTAAGATGTATCAATCAATCTTTGCTTTCTTATTGATACTCATCTGATACATGTAAGATTCCACGTTCTTAGGGAAATGATAATGGCGTTTGTAAAGGTCACGGAGCCAACTTTGTCACAGCAGCATTAAGCGTTGAAACAGGACCAGAAAAGAACGGTTTGGTCCTAAACGCAGTACTATGTTCGTTTTTGACTGCAGATTTTCAGGAGAGAGCAAACGGAACATTTCCCTAAGAAAAAGGGTTGTCTTTTGTACCAACAAAGAAACACGATAAGTTTTCAACTCACGTAGAACTTTTTAATTTTTTTTGAAAATTATAGATTATTTCGACAAAATCAAATCTGACACCACCGATACCTCAGTGGTAGGGAAGCCTTCAACATGGATACCGCCTTCTAATACAAATGCTATGATAACGGCATATGAGAATGTTGTTCTCTCCAAAATAGAAAAGCTATATCAAAAAAACAAAAATCATATGTTTTTCAATCTTACAGGTACGCAAAAATCTGCATTAAAAGGTCTACAATCCAACAACGCAATTATAATTAAACCTGCGGACAAAGGTGGGACACTTGTAATTCAGTACAGAGAGGCCTATATTAATAAAGTATTACACCAGTTGAACAACAAGGAGTTCCTTTGCGTCCCTCTAGTCCAGTCCCACTTTTGATGTTGTATATATGTTGTGATTATCAATTTGGGTTTTGTTTAATATTTATTGCCAGTGCATGTTTTGTTTATGAAATGATTGCTGTTTTATGATATTTTAAGATGTATTTTAATGTTATACAGTTTATTGTAAATTACCTAGTGCATGTTTGGTCAGGTGTTGAAAATGTATTTTTTGTTTATCTTTTTTTTTCCCTTTTCATATGAAGAACACTTAGGGGGTCATTCTGTCCCGCGAATAGCAATAAAAGATATCCCGAAGCAACATCCATTCCTGCTATTCGTCCCCCTGCCGCCCCCATCATTACCTTCCCCATACGTACCGCAGGTTTGTATGGGGAAGCCTAGACGGAGGTGGGAGGGGGCATTCTGGAGGTGGAGCGAGGGCAGGAACCATAGAGTTTAGAATCTCCTCCAGCAGCTTTGGAGGCTGAAAGATGTCATCGCTTTGATGTCACTGGCATAAATAGGCAAGGACCGCCCCCTTCCACCAGTACTTTCAGTCTTCAAGCAGCTAGGAAGTTCTGAGCCCAGGGCTGGGCTCAGTGGACACAAATAAGCAGAGCTTGTTTATATTTTTAAGTTTTTTGACTTTAAGTTTACCTTTTAGTTAGTTTTTTGTTTTTTGTTCTTTTAGGTCCAGTGCTGCTGCTAGAAGTTGTTCCTGTTTCTTCTGTGGGCCTCCCTCCTCTCTCTTCTCTTTTCCTCCTCCTTCCCCTTCTCCCCCCCTTCTCTATATTTCCCCAACGATTAAACGAGCACAGGGGGAGAGTGGTACAGAGCACTTGCCTCCCTGCTCCTGAACCCGCAATAAGGGGGTGAGGAGCAGGTGGAAGGCTAAAGAACAGCAGCAGCACCGGTGAGGAGTGTAGAGAGCCAGAAAACAGCAGGCTCTGTTCTGCGGGTTAAAAGATCGCCGGAGCTGAAGCCACAGGAAGGCTGTGCTCCAGCGCCGGTGTGCCTCCCCTCCCGACCTTCTGCAGCGGCGGTGAGTCCTGTCCGCGGCGGGCCGCACGGCTTGGTGGTGTTAGAGCAGAGAGGGGGGGAAGCGGAGGCCTCGCGGTGGCACGCGGATGTCCAGAGAGCTTGTAGGGACGCCACATGTCGTCGGGCAGGAAGCTTGACGGCGGCCATTTTGAGAGCCGCATTTCAAGCAGTCAGAGTTAAATTTGGAAATCGGCAGCTTCCTGGGCTTCGTTTTAGGACCTAGTTACCTAGGTCGGGCTAGTTGGCTTGGTGTGCAGTTTTTTTGTTAAAAAAAAAAAAAGTTTTTTAAAGAACGGTGGGCTCAGTTTGGCTGGGGCTCTGTACTTTTGGCTCAGTCCTTTTGGCTATAGGGAGGAGCTAGCGGTGGTAGCTTTGCACCGCGGAAGATGCCGGCTAAGCCTCGCTGTCTGGTCTGTGGTATGAGGCGCGGCGAGGTTTTGGATTCAGGTGTTTGTAGAGTCTGTTCCTTGGAAGCAGAGGTTATGGATAAGGCACTGGGGGGATCCGCTGGGGATCAGGTGGCAGTCCCTTCAGAAGCGGGGGAGTCAATGCCGACATCCTTGGGCTCCGCAGAGCCGGCGGCAGGGCCGTCCTCGTTGGAGGGCCTCTCTCCGTTGTCGGCAGCGATCCAGGGAGGTGGTGCACCTGTGATTCCTCTGGATTTTTTCTCACTCATGCAGCAGGCCTTTGCCTTGCTTCAGCCCGTGTTGGGGACCCAGTCTTAGAGTCCTAAGGGGCAGAAGCAGGCAGGGTCGGGGGGTCTTCCTGTGGAGGAGGCTATTCTGGCCAAGAGGAGTAGGGGGGCAGTGGAAGACGGTCCGCCATCTAGGCTGGAAGAGGAGTTGGGAAAGGTGGATATGGATGTAGAGGAGGCTTCTGAGGATGAGTTAGAAGAGGGAGAGTTGCCAGACTCGGAGCAGCGGAGTAGAGTAGTCCGGGTGTTTCATCGGGAAGAGCTGCCAGCTTTGATTGCTGAGACTTTCAAGATGTTGAATATGCCCTCGGTGGCTCTGGTAGCAGAGGAAGCATTGGAGGATCCGCTGTTGCAGGCGGTCCGGACATCCCAACGGGTATTCCCGGTTCATAGAGTCTTTAAGAACATGATTCAGGAGGAATGGGACTTGCCAGAGTTGCTCTGCAGGGTTCTAGGGCCTTGGCCCGGCTGTATCCGCTTTCCAACCAAGATAGGGAGCTTTTTCGTTCTCCAAAAGTAGATGTGACGGTGTCAGCGGTTACTAAGAAGACCACAATTCCAGTTGAAGGGGCCGCAGCATTAAAAGATGTGCAGGACAGGAAGTTGGATACCTTATTGAAGCAGGTGTTCGATGTGTGTGCCCTCTCCTTACAGGCCTCGATAGCGGGGGCGTGGGTGGCGAGAGGCTGCTTGAGATGGTCCCAGCGGTTGCAGGGAGATCTGTTGGAGGGGCAGACAGATGAAGTAGCTTGGCTGGAGTCGGGCACCGCTTATTTATCGGACATCCACTACGATCTCATTCGGGGGCTGGCTAAGAGTATGGCTTCAGTGGTAGCAGCTCGCTGGTATCTCTGCTTGCGTAACTGGTCGGCTGACGGTTCTTCGAAAGCGTGACTTAGCAAGCTTTCATTTAGGAGGAAGCTTCTGTTTGGAGAAGATTTGGAAAAGTTGGTCAAAGATCTCGGGGGAGTCTAAGGGAGGTAGGCTTCCGGAGGACAAACCGAAGCAGGGTCGAGGTACTACGGGGTCCTGGGGGGTTCCGAGAGACTTTTGTAGGTTTTGGTCCTCTCATTTTAGCCAATCTCAGAGGGGAAGGTTTCCTGTACGTGGCTAGGGGTTTCGAGATTTCCGGGGGGCAGGCAGAGGTTTTAAAGCTGCTGGAGAAGATTCTAAACTCTATGGTTCCGGGACTGGACTAGAGTTCCTTAAGGAACAACAATTAGCAGGTAAGTCTAATTTCCTCTTTTATTTAAAAATCTATGACGACCCGACCACAACTCTGCAACAGAAAGTGGATACCTTATTATATATAGGAAAAGAGGCTGGTTATCTGACACCAAAAGAAATCTCTTTTCTCACAGTCCCTCATCCAATCATTCCAACCATCTACATGGTTCCTAAGATACACAAATCACTCCAAAACCCTCCGGGGCGCCCTATTGTCTCCGCTATAGGATCTCTATTTGAGCCTTTGTCCAAGTTCTTGGACATCTTCTTAAGACCCTTTGTTACAAAAATAGAATCATATGTGCATGATTCAACCCATATCATTAATATCTTATAGGATTTTCAAGGCTATCATGATAAACTGTTACTGGTTACTCTTGACATTAATTCACTGTACACGAATATTCCCCAGCAGGCGGCCTTAGAAGTTCTGGCCAATGTTCTAATTCAAAGATCCAAACCAACACGCATACCTACATTTTTTTTACCCAATTAGCATCATTAGCCATGACAGAAAACTATTTTAGCTTCAAAGGAATCTTTTATAAACAAATTAAGGGAGTCGCCATGGGTTCGTCCATGGCGCCTGACATCGCCAATCTATATGTAGCCAATTTTGAACAACAATATTTAAGTTTCCACCCCTTCAAGTCACACATTCTTCTCTGGAAACGGTACATTGATGATGTACTAATGATATGGAATGGTACAGAGTCTTCATTACAAGCTTTTTTCATCTGGCTGAATTCTCTAGATTCAGATTTACAGTTTGAAGGGTCGTTTAGTTCAGAAAGCATCACATACTTGAATATCAAAATAAAAAAAGATAGAGTTTTGTTACAGATTTATCGCAAACCAACCTTATTAAAATATTACAGCTTTCATAACACATCCCTTAAAAATAACCTACCTGTTAGTCAATTTCTGAGAATAAAAAGATTGTGCTCAACAGATACGGACTTTGAGCATCATGCAAGAGATATGCATCAAAGATTTAGGCAGCGTGGCTATCCACAGAAATGTATAAAAAAAGCCTATTTAAAGGCCTGTACTACAGAACGCACATCTCTTCTACAAAATAAAGACTGCCCAAAAACAGACAGGATTGTCTGTGCCCTCACTTTTACAAACCATTCAAAAGACATTGTAAACATTTTAAAACGAGAGTGGTATCTTTTAGCATCATTACCATCATTCGCTTCAAAACAATTTATGGTAGCATACAAGCGCAACCCAAATCTTGCAAACATCTTAGTGCCGTCAGCCCTCACATATCATGAACCCCGGCCACAAATTAAAGGTCACTTCAAATGTGGAAATTGTACAGTGTGTCCTCACACCACCTCTGTGAAAGATAGTTTTACACATCCAACGTCAAGTCATAAGGTTTATATACATAACTATTCCAATTGCAAGACAGAGAACGTAATTTACTTAATATTATGTCCATGTAACTTAGTTTGTATTGGAAAAACCAAAAGACAAATATGCACACGAATTATCGAACATAGAAGTTGCATTCAAAGGAAAGTTCTAGACAAGCCCTTAGTCACACACTGGATGCAAACAGGACATTTAATTAGTGATTTAAAATATCTGGTCTTAAGGACAATGATACCACATTGGAGAGGAGGTGATGTCGATAGAATTTTACTTAAATTAGAACAGCGATATATTTACGAACTCAATAGTTTAGAACCACAAGGTCTGAACCAAGAGATAGATCTTTCTGTGTTCTTATGACCAGTAGATAGATCAGGTTTGTTATTAGTCTTACATCACCTCATATAGACATTCCATCTACAGTTCTCACAATTCTTACAGATGATTAATTAAACTTCTAGGTATAAACATACAACTACAATTACTGTTATTCATTTACTTTACTTCATCATAGTTTAGTTGTGGGGATCTCAGTGTATAAATGAGTTATGATAGATATGGATACATTGTAAGATTTATTTATTTTTAAGGTATTGGTCTCTCAGTTTAGACCTTTATCTGTAAAACAATTTTCTGGAACACTTTAACATCTAACAGCACCAGACATAAGTTTTTGTTCGCATAGAGTCAACTTCTACTGCTCACATATTTTGGAAAAGCTCTATAATATAATGCTGCTACAAAGTATGGAGTTTCTTTTTAGCATCAGCTTTTTGAAATGAATATCTTTTAATTCGGTGTGGATATATGTATACTAGTTTTTAATTTTGTATAATACATAGCAATACAATATCCATTAATATCGTCGTTCCCAGCACTACACAGGGGACCCTTCGGCGGTTAATATCGTAGCTCCCAACACTATATTGGGACCCTTCGGCGGTTTGGCCACGCCCACAACGCTTCAGTTTGGCGCGGTTTTCAGCGTCCATAAAAAGCTCTTACTTTGTTCGACCAGTTTCCAACCCCACATTTGGATGTTGCAAGGTGGAACAACTTCACTGAATATTTCAGAGGTTTGATTTTAAAGTTTTTAGCATCCGTTTTATATTATATGGTTTGTTTTCACATTCACTTTAATTAGCCCGTTCAACATTATAATTTCACATGAGTTCTTTAGTTTTCTTTTCTTTTTTATGCTGAAAATCCTTGTCTTTAATATTTTTATATACAGAACTGTTATGTATTTATAAAAGGCGTTTTCTTCATTATTTACATCTCCTTCGGATAGCAATATATTATCTACTCACAATAAAAGATTGAAGTTTTCCTCAGACTGTACCGCATAGTGGCTCTGCCCACATTTCATATTGGTGTGTTTTATAGCGTTTATAAAAAGATTTGAACACATCTGACTAATTTCTAGTTTCACACTGGAATGATGGAAGGAGTAGCAATTTTCACTGCAGGTTTGATATAATTGTTTAATTCTCTAGTACCCATTTCAAGAATTGATACACAGTAAATGTCCTACTCCCCTCCTTCTTCATAAAAGTAACGATCATTTTGCATAGCAAGATCCAGTATTACAATCCTATATGACTCTTTCTATCTTTCAGCACTGCATAGTACTGCTTGCCAGGTTTGGATTTCTTTCAGCAGTTTGTTATTCAATTCCTTCTCTAGTGAGTACTGACGAGGCCGCGGGCAGGGTCCCGGCGGCCGACCCTAACCGGGCGCGCGGCCGGTGCGAGGATCCTGCGCGCGGCCAAGTTGGTTTGAGTTCATTGGCTCCCGGCGGTTGCGGCCGCACGGGAGCCAATCAAGTAGAAGCATTCAGTGTGGTGGGGGGTTTGGGCCTGGCGGGCAGCCTCCGTGTGGTCATTCTCGGCGGAGGCTGCCCGGGGTGCCGGCTTTTCATACTCTCTCCCTGGTGAGTGAGCTATCCACGGGTTTTTCATGCCGCGAGTGCTCGTTGGATGCGGCGGGAGTCGGGAGGAGGAGCAGGGGGGGAGACGCGGTGGTTGGGTACCGGCTGGCTGCCTGCGGGCCTCCCTTGCGCATCCTTCCGTCCTCCTGCCCCGGCATAGCCCTTACCGCTCTGTCCTCGGGCTTCCGTGAGGTGGATGTCACCGTCCGGGGGCTTTAGGCGACAAGAGCGGTTCGTGGCCGGGCGGGTGGAGACGGCAGAGCAGCAGGGACCCGACAGGAGCGGGGTGGGCAGCTACCTCATGCCCCAGGTCTTGCCGGCAACTTGGAAGGAGCGGCGGCTCTGCAGTGGGGTCGGTGAGGAACGCCGGGGGTGGGGGGGGGGGTTGGGGGAGGGCAGCATGCTGGCTTTGGGGAGAAGGCCGCTGCACACTGGGGCAGGGGGTTTGGGCCTGTTACCCACAATTGCTGTGGTGGAGTGCGGTCACTTAACGGATCCAGGAGTCGATTGCAGGGTCCAGGTCAGTCTTTTGTGCACAGGGCCCAGTCAGTCAGGGCATCATGGGTACTGAGGAAAGTTTCTACAGAGACATATGGAGCGGGCGGGGGCTGGTTGTGGGCGTTCGGGGCCCCTATCGGTGCTGCCCTCGGGCGGGGGAAGGGTGGGCATGGGGGGGGGAGCTGTGCGCTGGATCCCCTTCCCGGGGGGCCTGGCGGGTTAGCGGTGCCACGCTCCGAAGGTGGGGTGGTCGGGGGGCGGCTGTGGGGGGGTTAGGTGGCGAATGCTGGGGGGGGGGAGCGAGAGGAGCTCGGGCAAATGGGGGGGTATGCAGCTGGGTTTGGGGCAGTGGGGTATGGGGACACCTTGCTACTGTTGTGGGGAGTGGGTGGTGGTTTGTGGGCCTTGGCCTGGGGAGCCCGAGATTGGGGGGGGGGTTGACGGGATTTAGTTGGACCGGTGAGGGGTGGGCACTGGCCACTTGCTTGGTTTCCGGGGGTTCCCCTCCTTCTTTCCCCCCCCCTGTTTTTTGCTTATGTTTCCACAGGGGCCGGCACCGAGGGCGCTGAAGCGGGCACGGAGACAGGTGCTGCCGAGGCTGCATCCAGTGTCAGACACGGGAGACGGCGCAGGTGGGCGCGGAGATCCACCAGCTGTATGACAGGACTGCTGCTGCTGTGGCTGCAGAGGGTTGCGAGTTGGGTGAGTGATTGGGCCCTCCGGGCGCGGGATGGCCAGTTAGAATCTCCAGGACGGGGGGGGGGGGGTTCGGTGAGGGAGCAGGCGGCGTCATGGCTCGGTGTCGGCCCCCCCTCGTGCTTTCTCGTCGGCCTCTGGGGGGAGCTGCTGGGGAGAGGGTCGGTTAGCGCACGGGTGGGGGGAGGAGGGGCCCTGTCAGTAGTTCCGTCGGAGCTTGGGGTAGGGGGCCCAGGCGTTTTTGGCACCAGTTTACCAGTTTGCGGCGAGCAGTGTTCGAGGGGGTGACGGTGAAGGGGGCGGAGGATGCGCCGGTGGGGCAGGATAGGCAGGTGGCGCGCAGGGTGGTGTAGTGGGCTCGATCCTTTTGGCTCCTTGCAATTTGGGATCCTATTGGCCTGTGCAGATTCTGTTGGGAGGCGGGCATATGCGGATTCTGTTGGGAGGCGTTCCGGCCCCGTGGAGTGTGGGCGGGACTAGGCTGGGCTGTTCATGATCGGGATGGAGGGGGTCTGGAGATTTCATGGGGGCACACATGCTATATTTACCTCTGGCTCGCCCATTTGTCCACGTGGGTGGTGTGACAGGGGGGGGGGCGGGGCGATGCGGACAGTGGGGGGCGGTTGGTTCCTTTTCTGGCTATCGGGCAGCCAGGTGGTACGCTGGGGTGAGGGGGGGCGGTGTCTATTGTGGGAGGTGCAATGAGTCCACCCCCACCATTTTTCAGTCGGCAGGTTCTGGCGCTTCTGCGTGGTTGGGGGCGGAGGACCTTCCACGGGGAGGTGTTATTCCAGGGGTCATCGGCAACTGAGGACCGGATACGGGTGTATGTTGCGATGGTGGCTTCAGCGGTGTCCGAGGCGGCGGGATCGGGTTATCCTGGGGGTTCGGTTTCTGTTTAGGTTTGTTTTGCCGGGGTTGGGCACGGTGGTGCGGCCTAGTGCTGGGGGACCAGGGTACGGCCCGGTGGTGATGCCAGTACTCAGCATTTACTTCCATATGGCGTTTGGTGGATGGTACCGGTTGAGGAGCCTGGGCGGTTCAGGCTCCTTCGTATGCGTCCATGACCTACGGGGGGTTTCGGTCACTGACTGAGTTCCGAGCGGGTTGTGTTCAGTGCTGTATGCGTCATTGGCTCGGACGGCGGAGATGGCGCCAGAAGCGGGTTGGGCTGCATTGAGGGACACGGTTGGGATTGCCGCATTGAGGGACACGGTTGGGATTGCCTTGCCTTTCGACTGTTGTCGGTGCATTCATCTGAGTTACTTGTGGGGCTTCAGTTTTCAAGGGGCGTCTTACTTTGACAACTGCGGGCCAGGGGTGGCTCAGTCTCTGGTGTGTGCTTTGGCTGTTCAGTACCTTCCTGCGGTGGTTGCGGCAGTGGTGCATTAATGGTTGTTTTCTGTTTGAGGGGGCGTCGTCGACGGGGAAGGGCCAGGGAATGTTCCATTGGTTCCGGCGACGAGAATAATGTCAAGGTGCGGTTTGAGATTTGGGGATATGGCAGCTCACCTGTGGCAGAAAGGGGGTCTGCTGGAGGTTGCCGGTTTGGGGTTTGGGTGGCTAATGGGTTTGCGTCCTCCAGTGTGACTTTGCGGGGGCTGCAGGCGTTGCTGGGATTGTTGATTTTGCACGCCGTGTGATACCGCTAGGAAAGGTATTCGGGGCGGTTGGCTGTTTGCATGTGGGGGGGGGGGGTGTAGCTTCTACACCGTTTGATTGGGGTCGCGAAATCGTGTTGCTGATTTGCGGCTCGGCAGTCGCTTTTCGGCCAAGTTCGACGGGACATCGGTCTTGATGGGGGGGGGGGAGAAGTGCCCGTGGGGGTTGCAGCTTACTCGGGTGCGGCAGGGGGAGGGTCATGATGGGGTGTGTACTCGGGCGGGGCCTGGGGCGCGGTAGGCTGGCCCCAGTCTTGGCAGGTATGGGGTTTGACTGCCAATATCTCCTTTCGAGGGGCGGTTTCTGGATCAGGGGGGTTTTTTGTGGGAGTTAAGGGCGGCTTTCCTCCGCTGCCGTGAGGTGGTATGGTGGTGCGGTAATGCGGATGTGGGCTGGGGGTCCACGGTTACTGCCACTGGAGTTTGCCACCAGCGGGAGTAATGAGGGGGGTTGTGTTGACGTCGCTGCCGTGGACAGTGTCCAGTGTCGGAGGAGGCTGGGAGTATCCCTGGGGGTAGGGACGGGATTGCCGATACTCTTTCTTGTTTTCCGGTGGAGCGGTTTGGGCTTTTGCTCAGGAGTTGACGGGTAGGGATCATGGGTCCCGGGGAAATTCTGGAGCACTGGCACGGGAGACAGGCTTAGTTGTGGCAGAGTTCGGTATCATTGGGGTCGTGGTTGGGATATCAGCCGGAGGGGGACTGGGTAGTCTGATTTTGGTCGCGCTCGGGTGGCACCCGGGGGCACTGCTTAGTGGATACATATGGTTGGATAACGGGTGGGGGTTTGCCATACCGGTAGTGCGTTTGAGGTTGGACGGTTTCCAATTTACGGGGGGGGGGGCGGGTGTGGATTGCTGGTTGGGGGATTTGTAACTTGCAGGCTACTAATCGGGATCCGGCACGCCTCCTCACGCAGGTGGTGCTGGGGTGGCGACTTGCGGCAGTACGGCGTTGGGCTGGGTCGGGTAGGAAGCAGCTATGTTTTGGCAGTCTTTCTCTAGCCTTTCGCAGGGCTTTTCATATGGGGGTTGCCGGCGGATTTGGTTGGGCCTAAGGGCGGGGGTGGGCTTCACCGGCCCCGCGTTGGGGTTTCAGGGTGGTTCGGGATATTTTGGCGGGTGTCAGTCTGGCCAGTGGGGAGACGATCGGGGGTGCATGGTAAGGGGATGTAGGCTGGGTGATGTGCCCTGTGGCTGATGTGCGGAGATACCTGCGGGTGCTCCCCAGGCGGGCTAGGGCTTATTATCGTGTGAGCGGGTGTTGACCCGTTTTAGGCCGAGGGGTCCGGTGCCCGAGGTGGTCAGGCTGGCGCTGCGTTTGGTGGGTGCAGAGCCTATGCATTCCTGTTGCACTCTTTTCGCTGTGGGGTGGCTGCACAGGTCATATAGCACGTGGGCAGATGGCGCTCTCAGGCGTTTAAGGATCCTGTGCGGCTATAAGGGGGGCGTGGGGCTGTGGGATTTCATTGTTCATTTCTTTTGCAGGTGGAGGTCTGTAGCCTGCGGAATGTGGGGAATTTGTCACTACTTTGTCCAAGGTGCAGGGTGTCCTGTCGAAGTGGGGGACCGTCAATTTCGGATAGACCTGGTTGTGGTGGCTGTATCATGGCTGGGCAAGCGTGACGCTGTGGGTCGCAGCGGCTTCCTTTGCTGCAGCGCCGAGGGCGGATATCGCGCCCGCCTGCAGTGTGGGTGGCACCGACCTGGTTCTGGGTCATGCTGGCATCTGATCAGAGCGGCGCGGGGGGATTTGGTGGGTTCTGCAGCTGTTTCTGGGTGTAATTCTGATGGGGTTTGACATTGTGCCGGGGCCTGTCGGGTGGAGCCTAACAGTCCTCCACTGCTGGGTCGCTGGGTTGGCCAACAGGGGGGTACCAGATAATGCACCCGAGGCTTTATGAGGGTGCTGGGGGGCAGTGCTCGCCAGTCGGGATGGTGTTGCTCCTTTACGACTGGCGAGAGGCCTTGGCTTATGTGTTGGATGGAATGCTCAGTGGTCGCAGCTTGGCATTGGGGGGGGGGGCGGCACAGGAACAAGGTTGTCACCTGTGCCGGTGGCGGGATCCCGGAGGTTTCTGGGGTCTGGAGCCTCAGGCTACACTTGGGCGGGGGCGGGGTGCCCCTGACCCGGTCAAACCCTGGACGACTTTTGCTAATAGCATGGCGAAGTCGGAGGGAAGGGTTAGGTAACTTGCCGGGGTGGCAAGTTATGGCGTTAGCGGTGGCAAGGCACTTTGCTAAGGTATGGCTGGTGCGGGCCGGGTGCCGCTAATCGATGGAGAAGGTGTAGCATGTTGGCATAATTGTGAAATTGTTAAAAGGTTAATAAAGCTGCGACCAGTTATGTTCCACAAACTGTTGGTGTGGTGTCTTTTGTGGGTTTGGAGGTTGGGGATAATGGGGGATGGAGGAAATGGACCCGAAGCACCAGGTCCGCCTGCCTCGGTTACTGACGAGGCCGCGGGCAGGGTCCCGGCGGCCGACCCTAACCGGGCGCGCGGCTGGTGCGAGGATCCTGCGCGCGGCCAAGTTGGTTTGAGTTCATTGGCTCCCGGCGGTTGCGGCCGCGTGGGAGCCAATCAAGTAGAAGCATTCAGTGTGGTGGGGGGTTTGGGCCTGGCGGGCAGCCTCCGCGTGGTCATTCTCGGCGGAGGCTGCCCGGGGTGCCGGCTTCCCGCCCGCCCTCCCATGCATGTTTGGGGGGGTTTGGCTTATGGGGTGTTGAAGCTTGGGGGGGGGGGGTGGCGGGATCCCGGAGGTTTCCGGGGTCCGGAGCCTCAGGCTACACTTGGGCGGGGGCGGGGTGCCCCTGACCCGGTCAAATCCTGGACGACTTTTGCTAATAGCATGGCGAAGTCGGGGGGGAGGGTTAGGTAACTTGCCGGGGTGGCAAGTTATGGCGTTAGCGGTGGCAAGGCACTTTGCTAAGGTATGGCTGGTGCAGGCCGGGTGCCGCTAATCGATGGAGAAGGTGTAGCATGTTGGCATAATTGTGAAATTGTTAAAAGGTTAATAAAGCTGCGACCAGTTATGTTCCACAAACTGTTGGTGTTTTGTCTTTTGTGGGTTTGGAGGTTGGGGATAATGGGGGATGGAGGAAATGGACCCGAAGCACCAGGTCCGCCTACCTCGGTTACTTCCATGATACTGTTAGTTCCTGTAATGTTTTAATACCCTGCACAGACTTTGTAAAAAATGCTCACATGACATATAGTTTTTTCATATAATTAACATTTTTTCATTTACACAGTTTTTATTACATTTATGCCATTTTATGATACATGTTAAGAATGTTTGGGTGGTATCCATCCTTGTTTAACATCACAATGTGTTACACACACAAAAACTTACATTATTAAACTTCTTTAAGTTTTTTATATATATATATTCCTTTTGACTAAGGTATTTAGCAATATCTTTGACATATTACAATTAGTAATGTTTCACATTACAAAATACACTAAAGGTTTTTATCTTGTTTTTTGTCATTCTCTAGTCATAATATAGAGCTCAAGATTATTCTACACGTGAAACGCACCATAGGGTGCCATAGTGAGTACAATATACATGTTTCTCAATAGGTTTAATACACTACCTTTCTATTTAATTTCAATTTTCAGCTATAATATCCTGTTTTTAGCTGCCATGCATTTATTGGTGTGTTTTTACATATGTTTTATTATATATTCTTTACATATTTGTGTGCAAGTGTTTATTTACCTTTTTATATTTGTTTTTAATGGATGCATATTAGTTTAATATGTGGTTGCATTTTTTTATATTCATTTTTAATATACATGTCATGATTTATTTTTGTGTACAATAAGACATTGTAATTATCTTATTTTATGATATTTTATTTTATAAGCTGCATACCCCCTGAGGAAGGCATTCGCCGAAACGCGTTGGGGTTATCCAATAAAAGAATCCTGCGACCATCATACGTCTCTTATTTTAGAGGAAAGACAGGATAGGGGAGTTATGATATACATTTAAATACCTCCATGGCATAAATGCACAGGAGAGTCTCTTTCAAATGAAGGCAAGCTCTGCTACGAGGGGACATAGGATGTGGGTGAAAGGGGATAGACTCAGGAGTAATATGTGGAAATATTTCTTTACGGAAACTGTGGAGGTAGTAGAGATGAGGACAGTATCTGAATTCAAAAAAGCATGGGACAAACACAGAGGGTCTCTAAAGGAAAAAAAGGGGACTATTGTAGTTGATATGGAAGGGCAGACTAGATGAGCCATGTGGTCTTTTTCTGCCATCATGTTTCAATGTTTATTTCATAGTGCCTTTATCCACACTCCTATTGCTACAGATGCACCGGTGCCAGAACAACTCGCCTGCTATATGGAGATTTTGCAGTCTGTTCAGTCTGATCTGCATTTGTCCTCACAGAATAAACGCATCTAGCAAACTGCTGTTGTCATACTGGCCCCCAGTATGACGTGGGAGACAAGATGTGGCTGTCCAGCAGGAACATTTAGCTTGGGATTCCCTCTGCCAAATTGCGTCCAAACTCATTGGTCCTTATGAAGTACAAGAAATATTACCACCTTCCCTGCATATTCCTAATGTGTTTCATGTATCTTCATGTATCTCTGATTAAGCCAGCACACAACTATGAGAACGGGAGGTTACCCCTTGGGACAGTCATTTTGGATGAAAATCGTGAATACGAGATTCAAACCATTTTAGAGTTTTAATGCTCCCAGAGCAAACTATAGTATTTTGTGCTCTAGAAGGGTTATAGACCCGAAGAAAGAACTTGGGTAAATGTTAGCAATGTTCATGCCAATTAACTTGTTTGTCCATTTCATAGCTGTTACATATCCTACAGTACTAGGCCATCTTGGAGGTCCTGGGGCCCCCCATAAAAGGGGCTGGGGAAATGCTGTCACACGCTTACCTCCCAGGAGTTGGGCCCTTCATAGGAAGTGAATTCTGGTCTCTTCCTTTCTCTTTTTTTTATACTGGCCGACCTCCATCCTTTCCTGTAGTGTCATTTAAGTCAGCATTGCAAAATTGGACTGTCTATTCTTGCCACTCAATACATAGGTCTGGTCAATATTTTACCTGTCCTTTCAAAAATGTCCAGAACAGGCTACATAAACCACTGCAAACATAAGGTCTTCACTTCATTTTCATCATCTTCCTGTTCATTAGCATTCGTTATCCTCGCTACTTGCTTTGGTATTCACTTGCAGATTTACAGAACATTACCCATGCTTCAGAAGACTTCCTAGTATTAATAACATCCCCTATCAGCAAACTACTAATTATAGAATAAAATGATTAATTGCTGAATATATTAGCAGGAATATGCATCCAGAAATCTGAATCCTACCCTTGCTTCTAGTTCTATGGCTTTCAGCAAGTCTCTTAAAGGAGAACTACATTTCATTCAGTGTTTTGAAAGACAATAGCAGTTTATTGATGTGCGATGCGCTCTAGGAATTTTTTGGGTTACTTCAGGAGCCCTGCTGCACTAATGCTGAATCATCCTTCTCTAGCCATTCAAAATGCAGGAATGGGACCAGAAATGGAAGAGAGAACTATAATAATCCCCAGTATATATATCTCCTCACCTGTCACATGATTGGAGGTATGATTGGGAGCAGCATGGGCAGGGGAGCCCGAAAAAAGGAAGATACACGTGTGAAGGGGGACCTACTTGGGTTGGGTTTGGAATGTTCAGTACCGGGGAAGGACATTTGGAACTCAGTGCTTTCTGCCTCTTTAGTGGGTAATTTTCAAAAGGATTTTACCTTCAGAGAAAGTCCCTCTAAAATTTTCTCAGACCTTCTGTAGAGAAAAAAAGGTGGTGTAGGAGCGGGGATTGGACCAGGCCTCAAAAGGCTAGTGCAGATTTCATTTGGAAATCTCTTTGCCTCTTTTTTTTTTTATTTTATTTTTTATTTTAACCTACATACGACATACCCTCAAAATATACAGATCAAAGACCTCCTGCTGAATGGGTCTGCTGGTAAATTTTCAAAGGGAAGATCCTTGTGGAATTTTATTTTAAATCAGCCTCCAATTATTGAAACCTGCTCTCCCTGTCATTGACTAAGGATGGGAAAAGAGGGCCTGCAACATATGCTCCTGTGGCGCTAATACACAGATGTTACCATTGTTGTAATGTCTGCATATTTCTGGCCATGGGAAAATTCGTATTGCAGTATTTACTAAAACTGCAGCACGGTTACTCCTGTTCAATGAATACTGCAAAAACTGTTGTGCATTAAAAACAGGAGTTAATGCCCATTTTAATGTGATTTTATTGAACAGACCATTTAGAGAGGGATTATGAATGAATGCTGAAGAGACTTTTCCTAAAAAACAAACAAACCAACCCGAGGAGGGTTACTCTTGGGTGGGTGGACCAGAAGAATGTGCCGACTGTTCTCAGTTCACACTCTAGAGGTTGCTGCAGTAATTCAATCCTATTTTTTATTAGATAGTGATTCCTAATGTTTGTACAAGTTTTTAAATTGGAATTCTAGAAGGAAGGCACAACTTATACCCCTCTCCATGCTTTGGACTGGCAGGCCAAATATTATTTTTATTTTATTTTCTTTTCTTTATTTAACAGTTTTTATATACCACTTTATTCTCTGGTCAAAGCGGTTTGCATTATGCCAATCCAGATATAACTTTTATAACTGAAACCTGGCTCTTGAAAGTAGATCATGTACTTCTGAATCAACTACGAATAGCTAACTATGAGGTTTATCACATACCCCGAATAAATTAACGAGGTGATGGGGTCCTCACCGTAGTAAAGAAATCCCTTAACACAACTGCAACACTCTCTAACATGATAGCTGATCACTGAAAACAGAAACATGGCACTCTGCCTTATCTATAGACCTCCATCAGCTGATCCTGATGGCCTTAATAACATCCTTGAAAAGGTATGCACCATAGCAAGCAGGGGCGGCTCAAGGCAATCTGCTGCCTGAGGCGAAGGATTAGATGGTGCCCCCCCTCCCCCGGTAGAGGGGGCGGGGCTTTTTCAAAACTCCAATCAGGGTCTGAACCAAACCAAAAAGCTGATTAGATTATCTGGAGGAAATGCAAGATGTTTACACACCAAGGAACTAAAAGAGAGCAAGAACCACAGCACAGTTTATAACACTAAATTATAACTCATTTTTATTTTGTTCTTATAAACTGCATTATGGTTCTTGCTTTTTCTTTTTCAACATATATTTTGCATCCACAGAACCCCCTTCAACAGTGGGTGCAGAGCAGAACCAGGACATTCATCCACAGAACTCACTCAATATCTTAAAAAAAAAAATCTGATTCTGATCATCTCGCTAACAACAACAAACATTCTCTAGTACCAGGCATATTGTGAACTAATACAAAACCCTACAATAAATTCACTGAGCATCTATAGAGCAGATCTACCATACCATACCATACCATATCAGCACCAACTTCTAAAACTCACATAAGGAGCCCACCAAAAAAGTGTCACTGTAAATACTACAGTGGCCCACTGGAACATCCATACACCTATTTGAAAAGCTGAACATGTCAAATTACTACAGTACAGTACAGTACAGATCCTTATGTACAAACTCCATGTTAACAGAACACCCGGCCTCAGTCACAGAACACAGACTCTCATCAAGTACAGAATAAGTGACTTACAATCTAAAGTAAAAATAAAAATATGTAGACAAAATTTAAACTGAAACCTCAAGAAGCCAAACTTTTCAAGCAGTGCAACATCAGATAAATAAGATATGCAGTTCCCCCATACAATATAAAATATAAAGATAACACAAAGTCCAATCACTAAAATGAAATAAAAAATTTTTTTCTACCTTTGTTGTCTGACCATTTTATTCTCTGATCATGCGGGTCCTGATCTGAGGCTTCTGCTTTCCTGTCTTCTCTTAGCTCTCTTTCTGTGATCTATGGTCCATCTGCCATTTCTTATCTCTTCTTTTGTTTTCTTCACTTCTTTCCATCAACATATTTCCAGTCCCAGTAACCCTTCCTAGTATCAGCCCCTTTCCAGTCCTCCCTCCCAGTACCTTCCATTTTCAACTTGCATTTCTATGACTGTCGCTGGTGTCCATTCCCTTCCAATCCCCCTCCTTCCCCACTGTCCAGTCCCTTCTAGTCCAAATACCATGGCAGCCCCTCTCTAGCTTTTCAAAAGAACATATTTTGATAGCAGATGGGCATGACATAGAATGCACAAAGAACATTTAGAATAGAAACCAAACTGCCTGAGTTAGCAAAGATACCTGCTGGTGTCGGGAGTACCGCCTGAGGCGATTGCCTCAGGTGGCCTAATGGAAGAACTGCCCCTTAGTAAGTTGCACTAAACCATCCATGATGTTTTGTATATGACATTAAGGCTGGGCTATCATTAATCTTCTTAATCGTTTGATTATATGTTATTTGGCAAGTCTACAGCTCACTTTTAAGTCACTGCTTGTGCAATCTTCCTCTCGTTTATAAACCAATTCGCACCCAAAGACACATTTGTGTTCAATAACGTTCAGTGCTCAAGGGCTAGCATCACCTTTCATTAGCGACTATACCATTTCCCGAACTCATGTTGGCAAGGTTTGAAAAGCCCACTTTAGTCAGAGCTTGGTCAAGTAATTCTTCCTGGCCGAGACCTTAAACCTGCTGGCAGGAGAGAACGTTTTTCCAAAGGTTCTTTCTAATGTGCGGGGGGCTTTTATTTCAAATTATCAGATCAAATTATTTTAAATCAGATTACCCCTTTAGATTATGAAATATTTAATTGTCCTAGAGAACATAAAAAAGGAGGAGGAATCCTAATATTAGCAAAAATCTACCACAACGAATAATTCTACTGAAACAACCTCAATTATTATATCAAACCACCATCTCAATGTTTGCCTCACATATAGACCACCTAATGCTGCAAAGGATCACCTTTCAACAATTTTGGAATTAATGTGCACATATAGCTCTCAAATTAAACCACTAGTTGCACTAGGTGATTACAATCTATCATCATCACCTTCTAATGAGTCCAGAACTTTCCTAAATGCAGTAAAATCGTTAGGTTATCAACAGATAATTAACCAGCCTACGCACAACATGGAACCACTCCAGATTTGATCTTTTGCTCAAAGGAACTATTTTCACAAAATCAAATTACAGTCCCAAAAGCTACTCCAGTACCTTGGTCTGATCATTATCTAATTTCATTTTCCTTGCATCTTCAAACTTCATCCAACAACTTAACACGTGATCACAAAACTAGAAAATTTAAAGCTTTCCATAAAGAAGATTTTCTTAAAGAAATTATTCCACAGTTGCAACAAAACTACACCGAACTGGATAAAGCCATCGAAAATTGGAACAACATCATTTCAAATGCTGCTATAGCCCTGAAAAATAAAGTGCAAACACGCAGGAAGAAAAATGCGCCATGGTATTCAAATGAAATCAGGGAGACAAAGCACATTTTAAGAAAACTTGAGCGTAAATCTCAAAGATATAAAATTTCTATTTAATGTTAAACAAATAAATTACAATAAGCTAATAAATGATCGTAAACAACAATACCATACAAATCTAATAATGAAAGCAGCTAATAAACCAAGGGAGCTCTTTAACATTGTTCAACAACTCACAAAAGTGAACACTTCATATAGTGACTATCAAATAGATCCCCAACTATTTGCGAACTACCTGATAAACAAAAATTCACTTTCGCCAAACAACTTACATACATCACAAGACCACCAATTTTGGATGAAACCTTGCATCAAATTCACAAAAGTCTGGAAGGATTTTTCTATAAAAAAATTCAAAACAAATTGAAAATATAATCAGCACAATTAATACAACAACTTCCCTACTGACCCATGTCCGGTGGAATGAATTAAAAGTACTAAAAATCTAATTAGTTTTCACATTGTAAATATCGTCAACAACTCTTTAAAACAAGGACACTTACCATCTATACTAAAGAAAGCTATAATTCAACCATCTATAAAAGTAAATCACTAGACATCACTGACCCCAAGTCATACCGTCCTATTTCAAGTTTACCTTTTATATCAAAAATTATAGAAAAAGTAGTACAAAAACAACTGCAAGATCACATTGACTTACATGCCCCACTGGATATACATCAGCATGGCTTTAAACTAAATCACAATGTGGAAACGCTGCTGATTTCGCTCTTTAATAATCTTATAACAGGTCTTGACAAAAACAAATTATTTCTATTAATTTTCAACGATGTCTCAGCAGCATTTGATACTCTGTCTCACTCAATAATGCTGCAACATCTACGAAATATTGGTTTATCCAACAATACAATAAAATGGTTCGCTTCTTACTTAACCAATCGTTCACAACTAGTAAAAAATGGGGACAAAAAATCCTCACAATTCACGATTGTACAAGGTATTCCGCAAGGTTCTGCTTTATCATCCTCTTTAATATCTATATTCAACCCATATGTCAAATTATTAAACATCATGAAATGGATTATCATTTATACGCTGATGACATTATGATTTATACTTCAATTGATCAAAATACCTTTGATACAACAAAAATTAATAGCTGTTTGAATGATATGAATAATTGGCTCAATAGCAACAATTTAAAAAAATTCTGACAAAACAGAAGCATTGTTCATATCGAATTGTCAGTCCTTAAAACTACCAAGTGAAATTAACCTATTAAATAAAAAAATAAAAATTAAAGATGAAGTAAGATATTTAGGTATAACCTTAGATAAATATTTAAACTTAAAATCTCATATAAACAAAATTGCAGCTAAAGCATACCATCGCTTAAAGATTATAAGAAGACTAAAATCAATAATAAATACAAATCACTTTCGCACGGTATGTCAAGCTGTCATAACACCCCTACTTGATTTTGGAAATGTCTTGTATCAAGGTCTTCCTATAAACGCTATCCATCCTCTCCAATTAGTTCAAAACACTACTGCACATATAATTACTGGCTCTGCAAAATTTGATCACATAACTCCTGTCCTTAAACAGTTACATTTCCTTCCAATTATTGCAAGAGCAAAATACAAAAACCTTATGATTATTTTCAAAATCTTTCACCAATCTTCAGCAGATATTCTACAGCATATAATATCCAAAGACAAGAGCCTAAGACCTAGACGATCTCATAACTCCAATAAGCTTAGTACACCTTTAAACTTCAATAGATCAAAACAGATGACCTCTAAAAGAGCATTTTCCTTCATGGCACCAGAGGTATGGAATTCTATTCCTGAAGAATTAAGAGCTCAGGAAGACATCAAAGACTTTCGCATATCTTTTAAGACTTATTTATTCATAGAATCATTTAGTCAAATAACTTAAATTGATCAACTTGTATATCCAATTTCACTATGAGATCCTATTATAATTTACTGTTTGTACTGTATTTATATTGTAATATATTGTATTTGATCTTCCCATGCCCTCAACATGTAAGTCCTTTGTTGTCTTGTCAACCACTTTGATTGGATAAGGTGGTATACAAAACTGGTTAAATAAATAAATAAATTGCTATTTGGCTCAAAACTGTTGGCTAACTAATTTTATTTGTCTATTCGAAATCGTTGATTTTCTAAATATTCTGGCTATGCCATTTTTTCCCGCCTTTCTGGTCCTTCCTTTCACCTTCTCGGGGAGGCTTTTGTTTAGTACCTTTCTGATGTTTAAAAAATGTTTAATTCCTGATAAAACCGAGGGAGAGAGACTGTTTTTTTTTTAAAATACTTCCCCTTTTCTGTGTTATAAACCATAGCGATGAGCAGCCGAGGTCTCTGTGAGCACCGTCCCCTGGAGGGAATGTTGGGGCAAATTGAGTTACACTTTTGAAGCTTTTCTCTTCAGCTGAGTGATTAGAAAAGATCCTACGAGCCAAAAAGCGAAAACAATCTCAATTTCTAGCTGAGCATCGATTGACCTAAAAAGTAATATGCTTTTAATTGCACCATCGCCGACCTTTAAGGAGGAAATGCTACACTACTAGCAATTTCAAAGCACTAGGGAAACCAGCGAGGGTAAAGAAATATAGCTCGTTAACAATTCATTTGGGGAAACTGGCTCTTTACAAGATAGTATGGGTGGCTCTGAAAAAAGCCTTTGGGTTTCCAGTCTCCGTCCTCTCAACCAAACAGCTTTACTTGCTCTTGGCTGATTTGTCCGATGCCGGCGGCATTCCGGCTCTGTTTTAATTTTAGATTTTGCCGCCTCTGGCCTGCCTCTGCCTTCCCAAAGAGTGCTGTCCCCGTGGGAGTGCCGCCTGAGGCGATTGAACTGCCCCTGATAGCCAGTAAGAAAGATACAATTCTATTAGGTGACTTTAACATAACCTCCCTGTAATTTCTGTTCACTGTAAACCGCGCTGATGTCGAATAGCGCGGTATAAAAGAAACTTTAAATAAATAAATAAATAAATAAAAGACTCAAGTAACATCATTCCTAAACGCCATGGAAGATTTACACCTTAGTCAAATAATAAACGAACCCAAACACTGCGGTCTGCACCTCCCTTCCACCCTCCATTCTTGTTACGATGTATATAAGTTTCGTGTCAGAACCTCTGCCTGACCCCTCCCCTTCGTTCTCCACAGAAACTCTTCTGTGATTGTTTTAAGTTTTAATGTTATTGTTTCCACTGTGGTGAAGATGGCTCTTCAGAAGAAATGGACGTTGAGGAAAATCCTGAGAGCAGAGCTAACTCACACAGGATTTCCAAAACTGACCTGAAAAAAACACAGTTCTCTGCTGAGCCGAAGACACACCCCAGTCCAGGGGAGGAGTTAGGCTTCAGTTCTGATTGGGCACACCCAAGGGAATGACAGGGAGTGCCGGGAATTGAAGCCCTTTTTAAAACCTCAGAGAGAGCTGAAAGAGTGAGGAGGAAGGAGGAGAAGGGTGAACAGGTTGTTGTTGCAGAGAGGACAACGGAGAATATCCCAGAGGATAGTGTGGAGAAGGATATCCAAGTCCAAAAGAACGTTGTGAGAGGCGTACAGAGTACTGGAACTCTAGAAGCAAGGAGAAGAGCACTAGGACCTTGTGAGAAGACAGAACCCCGGAAGAGTCAGCCTGGGAGTCCAACGTACCCTGCAAGAAACTCTTACTGCCGGGTAAAGCCTAGACCTAGCCAGCCTCGAGAAAGCAGCATGTGGAGAAAAGGTACTTCTAATGCCAACAAGCAGTGCTATAAAGACAGAGAACTACAGCCAGGAGAAAGTTTTCCTAAGAGAAGTTCTTTTATAGATGCCTCTAAACAAGGTAAAGCACAATTTCCTAATTTGTATGCTTGGCTGAAGAAACCTTCATATAGTGCTGAACTGTGCAAACCTAACTTTGCTACTGACATAGATAGTGAGTGGGGGAAGGGCGTAACCCTTGCCAATAACTATCCACCAGATGAAAAGCAAACACAGGCTGAATTGCTACTGAAGGAATTTCAGAAGTTCCTGGAGCTGAAGTCAGGGCAAAATAAAGAACCTGACACGGACAGTAATTCTGTTAGTTCAGAAGAATACATGCAGGTAGAAAGTTCTTTACCTACCCTGAATCCGGAGCCTTGTGCCATGGATTGCTCTTTCTGCTGTATTGAATAACAGTTTAAAGAAGCACATACGTTTTATATGAAGAGAATATAAAACGTTGGCTTTTCTTGTTGTTTAATCGTAAGAGTTCCTGATTGTGTTCACCTGTTTCCAAGTCACGCTGTGAAGAGAACAGCTATTGATATAAAGCTGCAATATTTTCTAACAACCACATGAGGCAATGCTGAGTTAAAGCTGCGGAAGTTTATGAATAGCTGAGTTAAAGCCAATTTGATTTCATTGCTTCCTGAGTTCCTGTTTTCCTCTGTTTATCCTAAAAGTTCCACTTTTTGCATTTGTTGCTTTGAGCTTTTGATGCGCTGGAAACTATCCCCCAAGACAAATAAATTTTCTTGCTTGCCTAACCACATCTGGTCACGACTACAATTCTTCCCTAAGGAATATACAAGAACACTACAGTTCCCAAGATTCATTGGGAACCGTGCCAGCTAATTCTTCAAGGGACAATATAAGGCCACTCCTGCCTGTAAGCTCTAGGGCGCAGGCAGGAGCGTCGCACCACATGCAAGTTTTCTGTAAAAGTTGATGTTTTATTGTAAACCGCCTTGATTAAATGATAATGCGGTATAGAAAAATTGTTAAATAAATAAAGGCAATACTCTGGACCTTATCTTCCTCCCATCAACTATTAAATTAATGCAAAATAATCAACCCTGTCCCATGGTCAGAACATTACATGACAGAATTCTGCAATGAGGCAAATAATTATGGCAATCAACCACCAATTAACTGAACCAAACAATACTCTAAATTGAGTTATTTTGAAAAAGATGCATTCATTAAAGAACTAATAGGAAGCATTGACACAGACTAAAGAGAGATAGATGATCTATGAAAATGGAACACCAGTATCGCTAAAATAGCATCAAGACCTTACTCACAGCAAAACATAATAAGGAGAAATTCAAAACAATGGTATGCACAAGACACCCAATTAATAAAAAGACAACTGAGAAAAAGAGAACGCATATGGCGATCGGCAAAAATAATAGAAAACCGGGAAAAATACCTATCAATCTTGTCAGAACACCACCAACACATAAATAATTTTAAAAAAGAATACTATACTAATCTACTGATGAAATCCCTAAATAAACCAAGGGAACTCTTCACAATAGTAAAATCACTAACTAACCAACCCAAGGAAATCAATGAATCACAAGCCATACCTTCTCAAGCTTTAGCTGATCATTATATGATGAAGCTAAACTCCCTGACTAACCCCACTCTAGAACCTACCCTCAACATGACCAAGCCTTCTACAAAATGGTCAGAGTTTCATCAGATCTCCATTGAACCTCTCAAAAAAAATTACAAACATAAACACAACAACTTCCTTCCTTGATCTTTGCCCAGTACATAGATCAAGCCTCCTGTGAAGAGCTAGCCCCCTTCATTTTAAGAATAGTAAACTTATCCCTCACCCAAGCTATCATGCCTAAAGATCTTAAACAAGCAGTAATTCACCCTATACTAAAGCAAAAAACACTGGATAGCAAATGCCTATTCCCCTACAGACCAATCTCAAGCCTACCATTCCTTGCCAAAATAATAGAAAAACATGTACATAATCAACTACAAGACCACATAGAACAGTTTGCTCTGCTAGATGACCATCAATATTGCTCTAGGCCATACCACGGTATTGAAACACTGTTATTGGTATTAATTAATAAATTCATAAATGGTATTGACAATGCAAACCAAGCCTTTATACTAATATTCCTTGACATCGCAGCAGCCTTTGATTCAGTAAATCATAACATACTACTCCACAGACTAAAACAAATTGGATTACATGGCACCACACTAAAATGGTTCACATCATACCTAACAGATGGTCTCAAGAAGTAAGAATTAAGTAACAATGCTCTAGAACCTATACCCAATCAAAGTCTCCCACAGGGATCTGCTTTATCTGCGCTTCTGTTTAACATATACATCCAACCACTATGCAAAATAATACAGAAATTTCAAGTAGGCTATGCCATTTATGTAGATGACATAATGCTATACCTCCCATTCAAAACAGATGTACCCATACTGAATCCCATCATAGAATGCTTCAACAAAATTGCACATTGGCTGAAATCGTATGGTCTCAATATAAATTACAAAAAAACAGATGTCTTCTTCATAAACAGAAATAGAAGCTTCACTCTACCTACTACCATTGATGTAGAAGGAGCTACACTCCATGTCAAAGAAGAGGTTAACTATCTAGGTGTAACAATTGACAACACCCTAAACTTTGTCCCATATAAAACTCATTACTAGGACTATTTATAACAAAATAGGAATGCCCAACACCTGAAACCTCTACTACAGAGTAATGAATTCAGAACTGTAGCACAAGCAATGATATTCCTGCACATAGACTAGTGTAACAGTCTATTTCACGGATTACCCAAGCAAACTCTTCACAGCCTTCAAATGGCCCAACATATGATAGCCCGCATGATCTACAACTCACTCTAATCAGAACATATAATACCAATATAACATGCACTCCATTGGTTACCAGAATCAAATACAAAATAATAATGACCACATTTATAACCATAAAAAAATTTAACCCCCACATCCTTAACCCAGTTAATCAGGATTATACCTAATGACACAGAGGAAAAATGACAAATACACTCATCATTCCATCTGACTACTGCAAAACTAAAAAAACAAACAAGCAGTAGGGCCTTTGAATATCTACCACCATCCCTATGGAACACATTACCAGAAACAATAAGAGATATATCCGACCTGACCACCTTCCAAAACCAGCTCAAAACACTCCTCTTCATCAAGCATTTCAGATACAATGAACAATATAATAGCATAGATCCATTGTGAATACCAGAAACAATCTTATCTTTCGCAAATTCCACTTTGTCCCCCCCCCCCTTTTCTTCTCCTTTTTGTTTTGTTTTTTTTCCTGCCAAGAAACACTGTCCAATAAGCAAAGAAGATTAATCTGAAATATTGTCCGAAATCCAATATTACTTATAAAAATTGTAAATAAGTTTTAAAGAGTTAAAACCTAATCTTATGTATAATTGTGACTGATTATTATATCCTCATTTATTACATGTTAAAGTTGAATATGGGGCCGTGGCTCCGATACCGCATGGCAGCCTCTACCGTTGCTCAGTAAACATACCCCTTAGATGTTCTAATGAAAACTTGATGTATGATTTGCCTAGGCAAATATAAATAATTCAATGTTATTGTGGTTTGAAATGTTAAATAAAACACTCAGAAAAATTCCTTTGTCCACTTTGGCTATATAGATGATGAACACTTTAGCAGTCGAGACTGAAAATGTCAAACTTTATTATTTTTTGTAGTATTTGAAGGCTTTAATCTGGAAGTACTAGTATCTGGTGTATGCAAACCCTGCAATGACCAAATGCAGTGGGGATGGGTGAGGAGGGTTATGAAATAGGAGAAAAAAAAATCCCTGGATGGTTTAAAGTAAAGGCTGATGGTTCTGACTGACCTGAAGGCCTAAGGGGTAGGAAGGAGCAGCTGACTCCCACATAAAGGTATATGGCTGGTGTGGCTTGATTTTGGCTCGGCAATACTGAGAAATGAGACTAATTTAGAATATTCATCAGTGCTTTAGTGGAATCCTAACAAAACACATGTGGATTCAAAATCCTTACCACCCGAATTAGATTGAGTTAGAGTGTAAGAGGGAGGAGTGGTCTAGTGGTTAGGACAAGGTACTTCAGGCCGGAGGGCCGGGGGTTCAAGTCCCACCTGGGGACAGCAATCTCAGGCCGGAGGGACTGGGATTTCTAGTCCTATAGGCACTCCTTGTGGTCTTGGGCAAGCCACTTAACCCTCCATTGCCCATGTTCCCTGTAAGTATTAACGTATGTGTGTCATATCCCCTCGTGTTAAATGTCTCCCCCAATTGACTGCTTTGACCCGGTGAAAAGCGGAATATAAATACAGCTAAATAAATAAATACAGCTAAATAAATAGAGTGCTTATTTTATTTTTATTTATTGGGTATTTTAAATCACTTTATCATATAGTCAAAATGGTTTACATTGTAACAAAAACTTGGTGATTACATTGCAACAGGGACATTAACTTGGAGTGTCCATTAACAAAGGTAACTTGGGTATAGTATAGAGTATGTTACAGAAGGAGTAAACATTAACATTGACTGAAGTTTGATTATGTTACAGGGGAGGTGGGGGGTTAGTATGGTAGTGTGACATGCTTTTGTTGGTTCTGAAGTGTTCTGAGAATCAAAGTGTTTTGAATTTCTTGTGGAAGTCTCTGATGTCTGTCGTAGTTTTGAGTTCTGGTAGAGAGTTCCATATTGCTGGTGCAGACAGTGAGAATGCCCTGTTGCATGGTTCTTTACTTCCTGTTTTTATGTTGGGGGCGATGAGTTGGTTTTTACTGTTGGCTCTCCTTAGTCTAGTTTCAGGGTCTCTTTGGACCAGCAATTGGAGCCAGTGCAATTGCTTTAGTAGGGAGTTATATGTTCATGTCTTAGGGCCCCTGTTATGAGTTGGGCTGCTGTATTTTGGGCCTTTTGTAGCAGGTGGTATTGCATGTTTTGGGAGTCCTTGGTATAGCAGATTGCAGTAGTCTGGTATCGGTGTTATTGTTGCTTGACAGACAGTTCTGAAGTCGTTCTGGCTAAGTAGGGCTTTGAGTTTTTGTTCTGTGTGATCTTCATTTTATAATATACTGTTTGAGTGATTTTTCTTATATGTCACTGTAGACTGAGGTTTTGATCCAGTATGATTCCCAGGTATTTTAACTCCTGCTTTACTGTTAAGTTTTGGTGTAAAAGACTTAAGGGGGCTTGTTTACAAACCGCGGTAGCGGTTTCCGATCGTTATCGGAGCCGCAGCCCCATTGAAATCATCAGCATCAGCATATGGGGATGTCATCAGCATACGGGGAGCGCCCAGATGTCTGTCCATGATTCTGCCATCACGGGTACGTCCGGGCCTCGCGGTGACAGAATCGGGTCCATCTCCTGCATGTCTGTTTTTTGCACAGACAATGCAGATGGACGTGCAGGAACCGGAATGTGCCCCCACGGGGTAATTTTATAAAGAGGTGCCTATTTTTAGGCACCAGGAATACACATAAATGATGGTATTTGTCATTTACATGCACATGTGACCAAATGTACATGTAAATGGTCTCTTATACAATACCGGCCAACGTGAAAGTACGCACCTTGATTGCATGGCTATGAATATGCAGATGGGCAGAGCTTGGAAGGAGGATGGATGGAACGCACAAGTTTGCACATGCAGTAACTTAGATTATATAATAACATGCTCTTTGGAAATGTAGGTACAGGCATTTACATCAGCTCTATGGCTAGCGTAAATGTCCGTGCTTTGATTTTAGGCCTAATTTCAGCCACTTACACTAATATTTTATAAAGAAGTAGTTGCATAGTTTTCTTTATAAAATAGTGCCTAAGTAGGGTTACAATTGTACAAAAGTATGCATGGTGACAATAAGGCACATTTTTCTGCAACTGAAGTGTAGGCACATCCTGGGATGGCGTTTGGGTGAAGTGTGGGTGGGGTTTTTTTGTGACATGCATGAATATGCGTGCACTTTAGCTGCTAACCTTGAAAATTGCACCTCGAACATGCTGTGATTTTTGCCACTTTGCCTCTAGTATTTTATAAAGACACAGGTATCTATATCTTTATAAAATAGGCTTAAAATAGGCATCTACTTGGCTTTCATATAGGCGGCCTGTTTATAAAATTACTTTCCACATGCATACGCCTAATAAATTATACTGTCTCACAAATCTAGTAACCGAGGTATCCGGATGCCCTGTCCCCGGCTTCATCCTAAGCTCTATAGACCCCCCCCCCCCCACCACACACCTCAGGGATCCATGCCCCAACTTGCTCGAGGTCAATTACTGCCCCACACGAGCCCCCCCCTTCCCCCCCATCCCCAACACCTGAACAGAACACGCAGACATAGGAACTGGAGAAAATTGCTTGGTCGCAGCTTTATTAACAGTAATGGAACACCGGCCCAACATGGGCCAACTCAACAGTCATGAACCCCCAAGTTTCCCCCCCCCCCCCGTTTCCGGATGATGCCCCCCACCGGCCGTTTATAGCAAAGTGGAGCATCATCCACTCCCATTCCCCCTACCGCCGGCCTCGCCATGTTATTAGCGAAGGCCGGATCAAGGTTGCATTCCACCGGGCAGAGACCCCAGCCGGGACGTCTCTCCCAACCTAAGGAGTGCTGCCGCTCCCGTGTAAAGCGGCATCAGCCTCAAATGCCCCGCCGGGTCGGCGAGCACCAGCTCGCTACCCTGCCACCGGCACAAGGTATACCACTAACCTTGTGCCGCCCCCACCAAGGAAAGCTGCGACCAGCACCACCCCTCCAAAGCCTCCTGCCAGTCGTTCAAGAGCAGATCTTGACCCACCGTGGCCAGGTGAACCCCATCTAAACGATACAAGCCAGCACACCTGACATCCGCCCAAGGGTTTAACACCTGACACCCACCTGTCTGCTGAACCCAACGCCCAATCTGACGGTTAATCTTGACCAGACCCCGCGACCAGCGCCGCTGAGTCCAGCACGCAGGGCGTGGAATGATGTCTGACCAAATGATGTCCACACCCGGGAGTAACTCCCGCACCTGACCAATGTCCCTCTGCACAGTTCGAATTATTTGCCGGCAGGACCAGCTAGCCAGGTCATTGCCACCCAAATGAATCAGCAGCCCGACTGGCCGCCGCCGCAGTCCGAGCTCCGCCTGCACACAGGCCATGAGTTGCCACCATCGCATGCCGCGTTGCCCCATCCAACACAACCGAACTCCGGAACCGGCCAGACCGAGATGGGAGCCCAACGGCCGCACTGCCGCCCGACGCTCTGCCCAATAGACGAAGGAATGCCCGATGATCCACCAGTCTCCGGAGCAGGCATCATCTGAAAGTAGAAAAGCAGACTGCCACCAGCAGGCCAATCTGCAATAGGAAGGGAACAAATTAGTACCCCCCACCACCCCGAGCCCACCCACCCACCCCCAAGGGGAACCTCCGCTGCCAAGCTAACCACACGGCCTGAACGCGCAGTGCAGAAGACCTTCGGGCGAACGTACCCCTCGTATGCTCCCGAACGCCATCTGCCGATGTGCTGGATGACACGCGCTTCGAGGCCTGCCGCAGCCGTGCTAGTAGCCGCACCAATCCGGAATGAATGCGGAGCATAGCTCCTGTCATCATAACCCAGGAACCGCAAAGCCAAGCGCAGCACGGCCGTAAACTGAAACTGTGTCACCGGCCTGCTGTCACCGTGGACGAAAAAATAGCACCGCACCAACGGCCGCAGCTGCAGGTAATTCCGTAGAGCATGCACCGGGCAGGATAACAAGGGGAAGATGGCGCTCAGCACCACCCAGCCACCCTTCCCAGTCTGGTCCGTTTTAGAAAGCGCTAGGTAAATATGAACCTGTGACGCGTCCACCATGATGTGCTCAAAGGCGAGCCTGCCAAACGCGCCCTGCCTTGCAGACCTGGGCACTAGCTCACACACTCTGAATGCCCCAAAAAATGCAGTCGCGAACAACGCGTGGAACAAAACAGACTCGAAACTTGAGACTGCAATGCGCGGTAAAGCCTCGCATATCTGAAGTAATGGTTCGTGGGAAACCGGAAGCCGCCAGTCCCTCGGCCTAGGATGCGCCCTGGCCCAGCCTGCCAGAAGGCGCATAACCAAAAAGGAAACTCTAGGGTTGCCCCACCCCGCTGCCTTACAAAAGAAGGAATACCCGGCCAACGCAGACGCAGACGCGACCGCCGACCGAGCCCAACCCTGACCCTTTGCCCACAAAACAAATTGACCCATCAGTCCGTCTGGCACACTGCCCCCAGACCAACCCCTCGCGCTTGCAAAGGCACTCATCTGAGAGAATTCTCGCCGATACAGCACCCACGTGCCGTGTGCCACCGATGCAGCCAGCAATGCCATCAGGTCGGGGTCCCAACCCTCCAGAGATGCTCCGGGACCTGAGAGGCCGACTCTTCCGCCTACGGAGCCAATTGCCGAAACCGCTCCCAATTCGGCACAGCACACCACAGAAGACCCACCGCCCTCCCCTTTCCCACCCCCAGCTATAAGGGAGTCACCCGAGGACGCCATGGATGCCGACGAAGAAGAGGAGGAAGAAGAAGATGCCCGCCGACAGCGGCGCCCCCGTCAATGCTTAGCTTTGGCTTTTCTTGCCACGGCAAGCCCCGCGCCCGGGGTTTGCACTCCTCCCTCCACCCCGCCTGCGTCCCCTGCATACTCACCAACACCAGAGGGGGAAGGCGCCGGAGCGCCCGCGGGCTGCACCCCCGACGCCGTACTGGACCTCTCGTCCACAGAATTGGAGGGGCCTGCACCAACCACCTGAGCCGAGTCAGCCATGGACATCATGGGCGTCAAATTCCACGGGACCTGCAGAGGAAGAGAGGGGGAGAGACCAGCAGCAACGGCCCTCGTAGTGCAAGGCGCCTCACCCAGCCCCCCGCCCCAACCCCCCGCCGAGGAACCGAGACCGCCTGCATCCCAGGCAGCAGAACCCCTGCCCGTGGGACCCGTCACCTCCCGACACCCAGCACCAAACCAGTCACCCCAACCACTGCCCCAGTGCCCCATACTCCCCCATGGACCCGCTCCGCATGCCCACGGACCCATTGGTCCAAAAATTCCGGGGTGAACGAAACGCCCAATCCCCGATGCAGGGGAAGGAGGCACACCCGTAGGCCCGCCTGACGTGCTATCCACCGGTGGCCCATCGGCTAGCGCTGCCACGGACACTGCCCCCCCAACACCTGAATGGCCCAGGGCGCTGACCACCCCGACTACATCCCCCACCTCCCCACCACCCCCAGCAACCCACAAGGGCCCCATCTCCCCAAGCCCTGCTCCCTCTGACACTACCCCACCCGCACAGGCCCGGGAGGCATCGCCGGATGCCCCCCTGGAACACGCCCCCCTGAATTTACTTTGCCCATGCCTCCGTTGGGCACCGCGAAGCACTGTGGCCCCCGGGGCGCCCATGGGCAGAGCCCCCCTCTGCTGTGCACTGTGCGCCCACGCTTCGCTGCTCCCTGCCCTCTGGCCGACCCCCTAACGCCCCCAGGCCTATTTTCCACCCTGCGCCCGCTAAGCCGACGAGCCATTCTGCGTCCTTATCCCGTGCGCTGATTACCACACGCACCCCTTTTAGCAGCGGCTAACTGATACCCCCTCTTATTAGCTAAATATGTTCCTTCTTATGATTATCACTTTTTTTTTTTTGTATGGTAGGCCTGAGATTAATATCCGGTGTATGTGGTTTGTTTTTTTTTGGAACACAGCAACTACCCCCCCTCCCCACACCAGGCTGAAACAGCACTGCTGGAGGAATTCAAACCCCTTCTGCACTTGCTTCTTCTATTAGTTATTTATTTTAAAACAAAAAGGCTCTGCTACCAGCCAAACAGAATAAAATATTCTCCCTGTCCTCACCCCAAGCGCTGAGAACAGTAGGGGCCCCAGCACACGATTCGCGGAGGGTCGGCCAGGCGCGGATCAGATTTATAATTTTTTTTTTGAAACACCACCGGACCCAGCAGAACAAGAGCTCCCGGAACCCCGAACCCCCCCTTGCGGGAAAAGAACCCCTGGCCCGCAGCTTCGTGGAGCACGAAGAGGAAGGCCCAAGAGGGAGCAACGCAACACACACCTTTTCGTGGCGACGAGCAGGCAGAAAGAGGGAGATCGCACGCCGTCAATCTCCCTCACACACTGCCGCCCCGCCCCCCCAGGCGCTCTTTGACCAATTGCCGGGCTCCATTCGCCGACGCGGGCTGCCGGCACGCGCGCCACCTCACTCCTCCACTCTGGCCCCCTCCCCACCGCAGGTCTAACTAAATGCGCCGGGATTCGGGCCCCGGGAACCCGGTTACTACCCGGCCTCGGGACCCGGCCCTGCGGCGCGGCTGAATTACTTCCCAAGTTCTGTGATATATCCAGTTCCACTTCAGTATATTCCATAAACTGTGCTTTCTCAAACTATTTCAATTTTTCTTCCATTTTTCTATCTTAGTTTTCTGCAGTGGAGTACAACTTAGCAATTTTTGACCTATGATAAACTATTGAATATAATTCATGCATTCAATGGTAATAAATCCATGCTAAAGAGTGTTAGCTCAAGTAATTGTTTCTGAAATCAGTTTAACTCCAGTCTATGTATTTTGATATCTGTAAAGTGAATGGAGACACAATATACACATACCTAAAAATGTTTGTAATTACTATTTACTTTATTTTATTTAGACTACATTGTTAAGTGGTTCACTTCGGTGTACTTCAAAATATCCAAAGAAAGAGAACAAGTGCCGTGAGGATGATGGTGGAGGGAAGACAAGGGTAAGTACTGTGCTATAGTATAGTATTTTCTCTGAGGTAGGAAGAGCTCATTCCTAGTATTGTTAGAGTCCTGTGACGGCTGACAAAATGGCCTCTTGTATCTGACCATTATCATATCATCTATATGACAAATCATGATACAGCATCGGGTTCATGAACATGATTGCTCTTTGGGGGCAGAGGATGTTATATCATTGTTGGTATTATCTGAATCAACTGAGCTTCCAAATGTTTGTTCAAGAAATATGTACATTTATTTTTTTCATTTTCACAAAGCCAGTTTTTTACTGTGCTTATTTTTTATGTATTGTGACCTCGCATTATTTAAACTATGCTATCCGTATGTCACTGTTAGGCAGCTTAGAAAAGGGTTTTTAAAGAAAATTGAATATCCTATTTTATGAATGGTTATTGCTATGTATCTTTATTGAAAATTAGTTCATGACCTATATATACATGGATTATTGAATAAGACAGTGAGATGCTACAGTGAAATCATTACTGGCTGCCAATTCATTCATGTGTTCACATTTATCTGCACCTATCAAGTTTTGCAGAATATAGTGTGTGTGGTATTTCTTTTTTGCTGTCCTTGTTCCTAAAGAGCATGCAGTTCTTTGTTTTGTGTGTTACTGGATGAATATTGCCTTCACTTTTATACAAAGACTGGACTCTCTAAAGAAATCTCATTTGAACTGTTTGAGAGCCACTTTTGGAAGTATTGCTTTCAGTAGGATGTGCTTTTGCTGCTTTGCAACTCACCCACACAACATAATGTTGCATATTTAATTAAAGCGCTTCTGCTTCCTTCTGTATCAAAGATTTGATGAAACTGAGGAAATGCATTGTGCCATTTCTATGTGAAAATAATTAAGTACAAAAATAGGTGCAATTATAAAATCCAACTATATGTGACAATATACAGGTATAACAAATAATGAGCTAGCCTGTTGGCTCACTAGCAGGCCTTCATTATGCTATGTAAGGGATCTGGGTTCAATTTATGAGCTAAGCAAGCAAGCAGTGTTCACATCCCCTGATAAGGAGAGCATCCCAACCATTGTACAATGGCGACACCTAGTGGCTGCATTTAGGATATGTGCCTAGCTGGTTCTGGAGAGAGCTATCGTTTGTTGCTGTGATAGGAGGGGAGAGGGTTTAAAAAAAAAGACTTCAGATTTGTTGTAAGAGACTTATAGCATCATAGCCCAAAGGAACAGGAGGAAACTGGCAGGCCAAAAAAAAAAAGCGATTTTCATGTTTAGAAGATAATAAATTGGGTTGGATTGTGGCAACATCTACAGTCAAACCTCGGTTTTCATTTGCCCCGGTTTTCATATGTTTCGGTTTTCAACGTCTTTTTTGACTGAGATTTTGTCCCGGTTCTCGTACATCGCCTCGGTTTTCGTAAAGTACAGTACTGTAAATACATACACCCTCGCGCTGCACACCGGTCTGTATACACTGCCAGAACGCCCGCCCGGTCCCGGCAGCACTGCCCACCGGACTCACCGATCGCCAGCGTGATGAGAAGCGAAAGCCAGCTGAGCACGTAAATGAAACACATCCTCGAGCCTGGTCAGAGTTAGAGAGGCAAGGATTGCGCGGAGAGGAAGGCCCCGATCTTGTCCACCACCTGCCCGTTCTCTGGAGCGCCCTCTCAGGTTCAGAGGTAGCAGGGAAGAAAAGCTGTCAACGTAAGCAGGAGATGTTGCATGAATGTGGGAGGCAGTTCTTTCTCTTGCAGGGTACGTCTGAAGCTATATCATTACGATTTTCTGCCATTCTGAAGCATTGAGCAGATAATGTAAAGGTATTTTAATGGGCTGAATCCAATGTGATTCCGAAGAGAGCTGGGCACAGCAGCTTGTCAGGGGTGGCTAAGGCCAGATGCTAACATACTGTACTGTACAGTACTGTACTTAGCTTGCTTTCAGTGATGTTAAATGTTCATTTATCCATTTCATTAGTCATTTATATTTATTTCTCATTGTTTTCTGTATGTAAAAATATAGTTATTCTCTATAAAATATATTTTTTGTGAATATTTTTGGGTGTCTGGAACGGATTAATTGGATTTACATTATTTCTTATGGTAAATATTGCTTCAGTTTTCATACATTTCGGTTTTAGTCAGACTTTTTCGAACGGATTAATCATGAAAACCGAGGTTTGACTGTATATTACTAGATAGTCATCTAATCCCCAAAGTCTCTTCTTTTCATTAATATATAATCTTTTAAAAAGCTGTTTACTGATAAAATCTATCTTAAACTATTTTAAGAACAAATAGGCTGACAATTTAAAAGCATCTGTGGTAAGCACTCTACACCGTAACACAAATATGTTACGTACATTCTTCACTGCATAGCAAGACTATGAAGTTGGCTAGAATTCCATTGTAATTAATTATTTATGGTTATTGAAAAAAAGAAACGAAAGATGATCCACAAATTCAGATTGTATAGTAAAGACAATGAAATCATATGAAATCTCACGAGGTACTTTCAATCTACTGGAAAATCTTGCAATTGTTCAAGCAAGAGAGTACATAAGGCACCTAGAGCTACTGGTCTAAAAGGTATCGTACAAAATGATATATTCTTCATATCCTGAGTATAGAGATTTATTTATTTATGAAGATTTGGTATATCCCCATTGAAAAAAATGAATTTACATCACTAGCTAATGTGCCCAGACTCTGCCCCGATTCCACCCTGACGTGTTAAGCGCAGTTAGCATGGGACTTTTTTCCATACTGACTGCTCTTAGCATGTGGTAGCAATTACCTCAGGTCCTTATCACTTGTGAAACCCTATGGAGGGCATCAGTGTGCTTTTAGTGGTTTCTAGTTATTTTAACAATTGTTATATTGTTTAAATTCTGAGCTCAACAGCAACTTCTATCTTGAAAGTTGCATAAGCAAGCAAAAAACTATATGGTTTGTGTATGCCTTCCTGTTCTTAGGCATTGATCGAGTAGATGAGATCTTGTGCAAGAGAAAGATGAGGGCCATAGGTGTCGGAATGGGGTGGGCCACACGGGCTCTGGCCCCACCAAACGTTTGCCCAGCATCTGCAGAGAGCAGCCATGATCATGGCAGACTGTCTGCCCGTGAGAGATCAGATCCCTGTGGGCAGGGTGGAAGGCCACCGCGATCGTGGGAGTCTGCCACGACTGCAGTCATTCCCTTCTCTTCTGTCCAAGGGAGACGGCATCCCTGTGGGCAGAACAGGAGTGGAAGGCTGTGGGGGGCTAGGAGTCGAATTAGGGTAGAGCTTGGGGTGAAATCAAGGTGGAGCTTGGGTCTTCCAATTAGAGAGGTGTTCCACGGCCCCTAATGAGGGCTGTTTTCTATTTGGACACAGCCTTAATTTTTTTTTTGTAACTCTCAGCATTCACTTTGACCTCAGAATTGGCTAATAACATGCATCCACGGTGGTTCAGTGGCATGGAGACAGACTTCTTGCTTGGGCAGATATTCATGCTGATAGCAAAACAATGAACAGAATTCCTGTCAGCCTTTGATCCCTCTTACACACAGGCAATAGTAAGTATTTATTTATTTGACTAATTTTTTTTTCATACCGCTTTTCTCCAGGTCAAAGCGGTTTACAAGAAACAGTAACAGTATTACATAAAACAAGGAACTGAAAACATGTTAACATAGGATGTACAAGTTATTCATGTTCTTCAGTTGGAAAAGAGGGAAGGGAAAACACTGTTAGATTACAAACTACTTAACAATAGAGGACTGAGCATAGCTAACTGTTGGTGGGGTGTAAGATTTATGATATTACGTCTCCAAAGTGCTTCATCAATAGATGGGATTTAGTGCCTTGTAGAATTCTATAAGTTCGGATAAGTTGCTGGTCTTCTCAGGCCGCACATTCAATAGTCCTGGAGCATAAAGTGAGAATGAGCGGTTGCAGGCATATTGTTTGCTTTTTGTTCTTTCGATTAGTATCATTAGAGTACGGTACTTTGTGTGCTTTGTCTTCTGCCCCCATTGTTCTGTGTCATGTGGAAGAGCATGTTTAGGTATGTGGATAAGTTATGCATGATTTTGAATATCAGTAGCAGGATTTTGTATTTAATTCGACTTATTATTGGGAGCCAGTGCAGGTGTTTCAGTATTGCTGTAATGTGCTCAAGTCTTGATGCTCCTTGGATAATATGAGCCACTGTATGTTGTGCCATTTATAATGGATGGAGAGTACATTTTGGTAGTCCATGGTATATAATGTTGCCATAGTAAAAATGTGGGAAGACTATCACCTGAAATACTGAACAGAAATCATGTGGCTGAAGTAATGGACGTAGGTGTTGCAGGGCTCACATTTTTTGATATATTGTCTTTATGATTTTCTTGGTATCTGTTTAGGTTTAATCTTTGGTCTGAAGTTATTCCTAAGTATCTAACTTTGGTTTTTACTTCTAGCTCAATTGCATTAATTCGTGGCATTCTTGATGGGATGAATGTTTCATCTCTGATGTGTAGTACTTCCATTTTTTAAATAATTTATTGATAGGCCATGATCTGTTAGCCAGTGAGCAATATCCTTGAAGCAGTCTGTTACATTATATGTAGATTTTGTTGTATTAAACAGTGCACAGAGCATAATATTATCTACATATATGTGATGGTGAACTTTGTTAGAATGCATGATTGAGTATAGGTTGTATATATATTATTGAAAAATAGGGGGGATAAAGCATCCTTGTGGGACAGACACCATGCTGTTGATAGAATGGAGCTGATTTGGTCGATTCTGTTTTCACCTTAGCTGGCGGTTTGTTAGATATGATCAGAACCATTCTAGTGTTATACCTTGTATTCCAATTGCTTGTAGTTGTGCAAATAGGATGGAATGAGGGATTGTGTCAAATACTGCGACTATGTCCAGTAATATTAGTATGAAAACTTGCTTAGGTTGCTGGTTGCCTTGTATGAGTCTGTTCATGAGAGGGGTTAATAGTGTTTCTATTCTACGGTGTGGTCTAAAGCCGTGTTGTTGTGGGTCTAGCAGTGTGTACATATTGATGTAATCTTGGAGTTGTATTACTTTTTCAACTATTTATAGCCAAAAATGTAGGCTAGATATGGGTCTGTATGATGCTGGGTTATTAGTATCGAGGAAGGGGTCCTTTAATGTTGGGCATACTGAGGTGATCTTTAGGCTGTTAGGCATGTATCCCAGCTGAAGAGAGAGTTGTGCTGTTTTTGTTACTATCAAATATAGCTTGCTTCTAGTTTTCTTAATCTAGCTTATTGGACATGGGTCTGATGGGGATGTTGTGTTCAGATTTGTGATTGTTTTCTATGCATTTCAGGGTAATGGAGTTAAATAACTGCCATGATATGTTGGTTGATGTGAGTCACTGTGGTGCGGCTGGTTTTATTTTGCCTGGGTTTGTAACTTTGCTTTGGAAGAACTCTGCTAGAAAATGTGGACTGAGTACTTTGACTGCTGTCTTGGGTTGGGATCTTAACCAAGGGATTTACTTTGTTAAATATTTCTCGTGGTCGATTGAGTGAGTTCATGATTAGTTTTGTGTGGCACTGGGACACCCAGCAGGAGCACGCAATGCCTGACAGCAAGTAAAGCACATTTCCCTGCCACCTGACCCTCGGCGGGGGCAGCCAGAGCCAAGGTCGGGCAGCAGTAGCTCACCTGCCGCAGCTCCATGGGTTTGGGGGGGGGGCTGCATTCCCCAATTGCAGCCTCACCCAGGACTAATTCCCCCTCCGAGGTGGAATAAGTCAGACGGCCATCTTGCCCCCACTGGACATACAGAAGCCTGCCCTGAATGGCCTCTATATGTCCAGGTGTCTGGCCCCTCCCCTGCTCAGCCCTTACTCTGTCCAGGCACCACCCCCTCACATCCCTATCTGTTGCTCCTCGCACAAAGGCCCTGTGTGTGCAGGGAGCAGGAGGACTGGAATACGGTCCCAGGCCTGTTTGGGTGTTGGACGTCATCCCAGACGTCCAACCCCTCTATTCAGGGTTCAAAATGACCCCCCTATTGGCTAAATCTTGGGTTGTTAGGTAATCATTTAGTATTGTGTTTTTATTTCATATGCTTACTTGTGGACACAAGTTTGAGGAATTGCAATGGAGAGCAATCAATTGGATTCCTTTGAACCCGTGTGGGGGCGACAGGATGCAAAAGTTGCAGTATATTGAGCAGCGCTGGATTTTTTGCCTGAACACAGTGGCCCCGCATGGTCTCAATTTGGAATTGGATTGGCATAGCTTTTTTTGATCAATTGTTTTGGGGTTATTTTGGACGACTCCTACCTTTTCATGATTGGCTCTGAAGACTGGATGACGTCAGAGGCCATGTTTTAAAAGTGCTCTCCCACAAAAGGTTTTTCATTCATTAGTTAGTTGACGACTTTCGATTGGTGATGACAATGTTGACCTGAAACAGGGCGAATTAAATTTTGTGCCCGAAACGCAGGACTGTGTTGTGTGTCTTCCACCTTGAGGAGTTTGCCATGGGCAGTTAAGTTTAAATTTATCTTTTACTGCTGGTTTGATTAAAATGGACTAATATTTACCAAGGTCTGGGAGTCTGGTTTTTAATGCTCCTGGACGAGGTATTATATAGTCTGACAAAAAAACAATTTTCTATGGGAGTGTTTCTTGTTCCTTCACTCATCTAGTGAGCATATCATTTATTTCTCATGGAGCACGCATTGATGAATACACATTTTATTTTCTGAGCATTGGTGAGTTGTTTTTCTTTGTATGTTGCAAGAGGATGGTTGTGTATATGAATCAATTTTTGTGGATTTTTATTTCTGTTTTTATGGAATAGAATCACTAGGTTGTAACTGGAGCAAGTCGGACTCGATGCTTCGCGACTCCCCCCATCCCCCCCCACCCTTCCACAAACACTCGGACACCAATGCCTTTGGTAAACACTTCTGTTTGCAGCTTTATTGAACCAAGAAACCAATTAACAATCAACATCAAATTAACCATCATTTTCCATACCCAGTAGAATGATGCCTCACCAGCCATGTCAATAGCAAGGTGCGCATGCCTCCGCTTTTCCAACTTCTCTCCTACTTGGCCCCTGACTTCGCCATATAATTAACAAAAGCCAGCCCAGGGGTTCTCCGGGTCGAGGGTACCCCACCCTCTGTCCCAAGTTTATCCAAGGCTCCGGACCCCAGAAACCTCCGGGATCCCGCCTAAACACCCCACTGCGACACCCCTATTCGTTCCTTTACCATGGGGCGGGAGGGTGGGCCGCTGCTCTCCGGAGCTCTTCTCTACTGGCCCCATCTTCTGGCTCCTCGCGCCGCAGGCCTTCCTCCACCTCTCTTCTCATTGGCTCTCCCCTCGCGCCATACAATGTGGAGAGCCAATGAATTCAAAAGATGCCCAGCGTCATCCTGCCTTCCCTGCCTCCATCCCCTCCTCTCTGGCCCGCGGACCAGGGCTCTGCATCTTGCTGCGCCGCCCGGTTACGGGCATCCGGCCTGGGACACCGCCCCCGCAGCCTTCATTAACCAGAGCAGGTCGGACTCAATGCTTCGCGACTCCCCCTCCACTCCCCCCCCCCACACCTCCCCCACCCTTCCACAAACACTCGGACACCAATACCTTTGGTAAACACTTCTGGTCGCAGCTTTATTGAACCATGAAACCAATTAACAATCAACATCAAATTAACCATCATTTTGCATACCCAGCGGAATGATGCTTCACCAGCCATGTCAATAGCAAGGTGCGCACGCCTCCGCTTTTCCAACTTCTCTCCCCACTTGGCCCCCAACTTCACCATAGGCCAGGGGTTCTCCGGGTGGGGGGTACCCCACCCCCATTCCAAGTTTATCCAAGGCTCCAGACCCCGGAAACCTCTGGGATCCCACCACTGGCGCGGGCGACCTCACTGTCCCCGCGCTGCCCCCCCCCCCCCCAAAGCTGCGACCAGCGAGCATCCCTCAACACTACCCACTCCAACGCCTCCTGCCAGTCGTTCAGTAATAAATCCAAACCTACCGGGGATAAATGCACACCATCGTTCCCGTACAATCCTGCATAGCCCACCTCTACCCAGGAATGCATCACCTGGTACCCCCCATGTGCACACACCCAGCAGCCAATCTGACGATTGATTTTTGTCAGACCACGTGACCAGCGCCTCTGGTCGCGGCAGCTAGGCCGCTGTATAATATCTGACCACAGCAGTATTACTCCCGGAAGCAACTGCAGCACCACCTCCAAATCTTTCTGCACCGCTCGTATGAGTTGCTTGCAGATCCAGGCTGACAGGTTGTTGCCCCCCAAATGTATCAACATCAAGTCCAGTGCAGTCCATAGCCACCCGTGGTGCCGAAGCAAAGAGAGCAACTGTGTCCAACAGAGACCTCACTCACCCAGCCATAATACGGACACCACTTCTGGATCCAGGCCCAGATTAGCCCCTGCCGGCCGCAGAGCCGCTCGCCGACCTGCCCAATGCACAGAAGAATGGCCGATCAGCCAACAGTAGGGTTGCCAACTGGCCGGTTTTCAGCCGGCCTGGCCGGTTTTTCCATGGCCAGGCCGGCTGCCGGCGCAGAGGCAAAACCGGCCCTTGAAAAGCCGGTTTTTTTGCTCTGGCCGCAAGATCGGGAGCGGCCAGAGCAAAAAAAACGGCTTTTTCTCCAAACCCGGAGGGCTTCAGAGGGAGCCGGGGAAGCCCGCGCGAGGCCCCGGCTCCCTCTGAACAGCTGCCAGCATGAAGAGCCTTTACCTACACGCGGGCGGCTGTTCCTGTGAAGCCGCGATTGGTGGGAAAGGTTAAAGGCAATGCCCTTTAACCTTTCTCAGCATTTGCAGCTTCACAGGAGCAGACGCCCGCCTGAAGGAAAAGGCACTTCACGCTAGCAGCTGTACAGAGGGAGCCGGGGCCTCGCGCGGGCTTCCCCGGCTCCCTCTAAAGCCTCAGACAGCCGCGGTTTGGGGGGGGGAGGCCAAGGACTGCCTGGGCTGTGATGGGGGGAGGGGGCCTGGACTGGAAAAGGGCTAGGAGGGGGAATTAGACTGGAAATGGGTTGTGATGGGGGGGGGACCTGGACCGGAAAAGTGCAAGGGGGGTGGGGGAGGTGGACTGGAAAGAAAAGGGCAGTGATGGGAGGGGACCTGGACTGTAAAAGGGCTATGTGGGGGGGGGGACCTGGACTGGAAATGGGTTTTGATGGGGAGGGGGACCTGGACTGGAAAAGGGCTGGGGGGAGGAGGAAATGGACTGGAAATGGGTTGTGATGGGGAGTGGGACCTGTATTTGAAAATTGCTATGGGGGGGGGGAACTTGGACTGGAAAAGGGCTATGGGGGGGGGAACCTGGACTGGAAATGGGCTATGGTGGAGGGAGGGGGAACTTGGACTGGAAATAGGCTGTGATTAGGGGGACATGGACTGGAAATGGGTTGTGAAGGGGGGGACGGACCTGGACTGGAAAAGGGCTATGGGGGGCATTGGACTGGAAAGAAATGGGCTGTGATGGGGAGGGGGACCTGGACTGTAAAAGGGCTATGTGGGGGGGGGGGACATGGACTGGAAATGGGTTTTGATGGGGAGGGGGACCTGGACTGGAAAAGGGCTATGGGGGGGAGGGGACATGGACTGGAAATGGGTTGTGATGGGGAGGGGGACCTGGACTGGAAAAAGGCTATGGGGGGGGGGGGAACTTGGACTGGAAATGGGCTATGGTGGAGGGAGGGGGAACTTGGACTGGAAATAGGCTGTGATTAGGGGGGCTAGGACTGCAAATGGACTGTGATGGTGAGGGGGGGGGGGGTAGGACTGCAAATGGGCTGTGATGGTGCGGGGGGACTCGGACTGCAAATGGGATGTGATGGGGGGGGGGCCTAGGACTGGAAATAGGCTGTGATGGGGGGGGGGCTAGGACTGGAAATGGTCTGTGATGTGAGGGCTAGCACTGGAAATGGGCTGATGAAGAGCTGGAATAGGACTGGAAATGGGCTGATGTGGGGCATGGGAGAATGGGATTAGAAGGGAGTGGATGCTGGGTGGGTCTAAAACTATAAGGGAACTGATTTTGGGGGAGGACTAGAATAGATGGGGAATGAGAATGGAGAGGGGAAAAAATATTTTGTGTGGAAGAAAAGTCTATGATGGGCTGGGTATTGGGAGAGTGAGGGGCTTGAGAATGGAAGGGTGAAATTTAAATGGATGATAAAGGAATAAGGAAAAAATTGGGGGAAAGAGCAAAAGGGAAACAATCAGTATGTTAAAGCAGAAATAGAGAGAGAATGGAAAACATCTAAAAGAGAAGAAAGGACAAATGGATAGCTCGCAGAAGACACGAAGAAACCAGAAGAAAGTGATTGGAGCAATTGCAACTGAAAATAAAATGCCCAAACAGAAGGTAGAAAAATACTTTTTATTTTGAATTTATTAGCTGGAATATGTTTGGTCTGGGAAGTGTGTATTGATAACATCTTTGCGTTTTTGTTTAGTGCAAGAGGAAATTACTTTATAGTTTTATTTCTCCAGTGTTGTACATTTCATGTTTGGATTTTGGGGTTCCCAGTTTAATTATTATATGACCAAGGAAGTTAGCCTACACGTATCCTCGGTAATTTTTGTGGGTGGGGCTGGGGGCGGGGCAGGGGTGGGACTAGGGGCGGAGAATGGGTGGAGCATGGCGAGCCACAGGTGTCGGGTTTTTCTCGGTGAAAAAGTTGGTAACCCTAGCCAACAGCCATGTGGACCACGCCCTCTATCTGCAAAGAAAAAAACAGAATTAGGCCCCACCATACCCCGCCCGACTACCTCTACAATCGGACATATCCTCAGAATGCCCTAGAGCGCCATCGCCCAATGCGTTGCACCTCCTGGTCCGACAAACCCACCGCCGCTGCACTTGTTGCTGCCCCAATGCGGAATGAATGTGCCGCAAATTGATGCAGTGCCTCCCCTATCTGCCGTAGGGCCAGTCTTAGGACAGCTGTCATCTGGAAACGCGTCAGCAGCCGCGCATCCTTGTGAATAAAGAACAAACCCTCCTCCGGTCGCTGGCGCAAGTACTCCCGTAATGCAGCCACTGCACAGGATGGCACCCCCGCCATCTCCTGCAGGACCACCCACCACCCCCGCCCCTGCTGGTCGGTCTTAGAGTGTGCCAACAACACCCGCACTGACCCTCTCTCCACTTGTACCTGCTGCAGCAGCAAGCCACCGACACTCCCTTCCCTCCCGGAGTCCGCTACCAATTCCCCGATACGGAAAGCCCCAAAAAATGCCAAAAAACCCACTGCCTTGAATAATGCTGCTTCATACGCCGAAGTTGCCACCACCGGGAGAGCTGCACATAGCCTCACCAGCAAGTCGTGCGTAATCAGCCGTCTGCTGTCCTTAGGAGTTGGGCTCACTCTCCCCCACCCTTACATCATCCTCTGCGTCAAAAACCCACCCCCCGCCGGGATCCACCCTACCGCCTTCACGAAAAGGCAAACCCTGCTAAATGCGAATGGACCGCCGCCTTGGACCACCCCATTTTCCTAGCCTCCACTACATAATTTGCTAACATCCAATCAGACCCCACGTCCGGTCGCCATCCTTGCCCCCGCAAGAACTCCTCCACCATGTCACAGCCCCGCTGGTAAGCCGACCATGTTCTTCTCACCACCGAGCCTCGCAGCAAACTCAGCATCTCTTCAGGCCAATATGCCACAAGTGATCTGGGACCAGCAATCCAATCTCCTCGGCTCCTGGTGCCAGCTTCCAGAACCTGTCCCACTGGAAACGAGATAAAGCATCCGCGATCTCATTAGTACAGCCTGGAATATGACGTGCTTTGATCACAACATTGAGCCTTAAACATGTTAGTACTACCTCCCACGTTAAGTCAGCCACTGGTGCACATCTAGGGGTGTACTGATTTATTACACAAACCACCGCCGCGTTATCATACCACCACACTTACCCGTCTATTATGCAAGCGCTCAGGCCACAATTCCAATGCTACCCACATGGGAAACAACTCTAGGAAGGCAATGTTAGTGACTAAACACGCTTCTTGCCACATCTGGGGCCATCTGTCTGCACACCATGCCCCTGCAAAATAGATGCCCAGACCCGTCCCCCCCCCCCCAGCCGCTTTCGAGAATAGCTATAAGTCCTCTGAGGACATTTCTGCCTCCATCATCACTGATGTGCTGTTGAATTCCTGCAAAAAGATGTCCCAAATCCACAAATCTTCCTTCATCACCTTGGACACCCTAATTCTATGATGCGGTTTTCGTACCCCCACCGTTGCCCCTGCTAGCCTTCGCAGAAACACCCTACCCATTGGGATGATGTGGCATGCAAAATTCAATGCACCGATCAATGCCTGCAACTCTCTCAAGCTCAACTTCCTGGAAACCAACGCATTGGCCACTAACACCCACAGCTTCGTCACCTTCTCGTCTGGAAGCCTCACCACCATAGCCCCTGAATCCAATTCTACACCCAGAAACATTAGTCATCTCGTCGTACCCTCCATTTTTTCTTCCGCCAATGGCACCGCAAAGTCCCTGGCCAAGTCCATGAACCCACCCAATAGCTGCCGACACTCCCCCGACTGCTCTGCTCCCACAAAGAAAAAAATCATCCAAATAATGCACTACATTTGTACAGCACTTCCTGCACCAACGCCCAATGTAAGAAGGAACTGAATTTTTCAAAGTAGGCACATGACACCGAGCATCCCATGGGCATGCATTTGTCAAAATAAAACTGCTCCTCAAACCAAAATCCTAGCAACGGAAAACTGTCTGGGTGCACCGGCAACAGACGGAACGCCAACTCAATATCTACCTTCGCCATCCATTCCCTTGCCCCTGCTTTCCTCACCAATTCCACCACCTGGTCAAACGACACATATCTAACTGTACAGCTATCCCTCGGTATGTGATCATTGACTGATGTTCCTTCTGGGAATGACAAATTATGAATTAATCTACATTTCCCCACTTCCTTTTTGGGTATAATACTCAATGGGGACACTACCAAATTCGAGAACGGCTTTTCCGCAAACGGGTCTGCAATCCTCCCCAACTCTAATTCTTTTAATAATTTCTCCCGCACCATGGGTGCCCAATGCCGCACCGAAGGCGAATTGTGTGACATGCATGCTACCACTGTACCATCCACTGGAATGACAAAGCCCCCCTGAAACCCTTTTGCCAACACCTCCCTATCTCCTCGCCTCAGGTATTGTTGCAGCCTGGCCATTAACGCCTCCACCTTTATCGGGCTCCCGGCCAGACTGCTCACAGCAGAATTACTTAAGGGTTGTCCCACTAAGGGGGGCTGTCCCTTTTTTAATACATTTTGCCGCCAAATGCCCTCCTCCACAACTTGAACATGCATGTCGGAACTTGCAATCCGGAAAGGGGCAAGATGTCTTATTAAATCTCCAACACACGTCCCCTGTTCCTGTACCTCCACTTCTCTGCTGTAATGGGGCTCCTGTCGGACGAAAGGAATGTCCCGTCCCCCCCAGCTATCCCACCCCCCTGTTTTCCTTCCATATCCCCCACCCCTGATTTAGCGGACATTTGCTTGAGCCACAGATTAATATCTTGCGCACCCCATGACAAAAAACGATTCTCCTCCATTTTATCTTGGAACTTCTCGTCGTAGTTCAACCACGACCATCCTTCATGTGTCTGCGAGGCCTCCAGGATGGAATCCGTGTACGCTAACAGCATCCCCTACTGCTCCGGAAAGTGATGCCCCCATACTCTGGCCAAACGTAAAAAAGCTCTTGTCCAGTTCACCACATTCCTAGCCACTTTCCTGACGCGACCGGCCTTTTTGTCGTCCTTCCTTTTCTTCTTACTATCCCCTGACCACCTCCAGCCCTCCAACAATCGGAAAATATCAATATATCTCCTTTTCTTAATCTTGCGCCGCAAATTTCTTAGTATCCCCCTCCCATAACTCCGCATATGCTGTGAATGACGGGGCACAGCCACCCGCACTGCCTACCCCCCTTCTTTACCACCCACCTCTTGTCCTACCCAACCCCCTTCCGACGTGGACGATGACAATATCGCTGAAGAAGATGAGGAAGAAGAGTCTGAACCATGCCGCCGCCAACACACGTGCTGGCGCTTCCTGTGCGCCTTTCCCCCCATTCCTACCCCCCGGTCCCCTCCCCCCCCGCTTCCTCTTGCAACTCACCTGTGGCCCTCGGCTCCCCCACCCGCTCGCTAACTGTCACCGATTCCACCGAGCTGTCCTCCATGCTGCGCTGCTGCCATTCCGCTCCCCCGTGGTCTACACCTCCCGGCGTTGCTGTGTATGGAATCATTGCCGGCACCTGTGGAGACATAAAAGAGAACACCGTGGGAGGGACCATCGACGACCAGGCTGGCTGCCAAGCCCCCAGCCATTCTGCCCGTGATGAACCCTGCCCACCCCCCATCCAATATTGCCAGGACCCCACACCCCCCTCGCCACTCACCCCCCTGTCCGACTACCCTCTCCCCCACCGGGTGACTACCCCGCCACCTAAACTGCATAGCCTCCGTACCCGGCTCCCCCCTGCCACCCCAGAACCCCACGCCCCCCCCTCCCGAAGGCCCCCCCTGCTGACCTACGGCCCCCTCTCCCCCACCTCACTAGTCATCCCCGCAGGTCGCTCCAGCCTTCTACCCCTTCCCCCCCCTGACTCCCCACCCCCCATTCCCACTGGCTGCGGCTCGACCCCCCCCCCACCGAGACCCACCTCACCTCCAGGCCCTCACCCCGGCCCCCCGCGCGCTCTCTCTGTGCCCCCCTCTCCCTGTAGGCAACTCCGCCCTCTTTGCCTTTCGTCCTGCCCCCGCAGTTCCCTTTCCCCTCCGTAGCCCGCTTGCCTCTCTTGGCTGCTCAGCCTCCTCCACCTCCCTTGCTATAGCCTGACCTCCAGCCTGCCTGCCTTGCTGCCTGGCAGCCCCCCCAGCCCTCTCCCTCCCCCTCCCCCTCCCCCATCCCCCTTGCGAACAACTGACTAAGCCACTTGCTTCCTTCCTGCACCCCCCTAATCCACCCCTCCACTTGCTTCGAGGCCTCCTCCGGTCCCCACAGCTGTGCTTGAGATCTCTCTGTTGCAGCGTGCCGGCTGCCCTTCAGCACGCTGTGCCGCACTCAGCCACATGCTCCTGCTCCCCCACTCTGTTGACCGCTGCCAACCACTGCCTCCTGACTCCTGCTCTGACCGCTTCCCTCCATCTATTGACACTCCCACGCTGCCTGCCCTCCACCGCTGACCCATATCTCAAGGCTCCTGCACCCACCGCTCTCCGGAGCTCTTCTCTACTGGCCCCTTCTTCCGGCTCCTCGCACCGCAGGCCCTCTTCCAACTCTCTTCTCATTGGCTCTCCCCTCGCGCCATACGATGTGGAGAGCCAATGAATTCAAAATATGCCCAGCATCATCCTGCCTTCCCTGCCTCCACCACCTTCTCCGGCCCGCGGACCAGGGCTCCGCATCTCGCTGCGCCGCCCAGTTACGGGCGGCCGGTCTGGGACGCTGCCCACGCGGCCTTCGTTTATGTCCATATCCCATGATTCCATCTCACCTCTCCAGTCCAGTTCAGATGCATGGGTTGTGCTCAGTCTCAGCAGATGTGCGTGTGGACTGCACTGAAAGACCTACTTTTTGTCTGCAGCAGTTAGTTGGAGATCAGACAGAAAGGCAAAATTAAAAGCAGAGGGATCAGCCTTACGGCAGCAGGCGAGAGATTTAAAGGAAAGTATTGCCCGGTGGCTAAATGCCAAGGAGGAATATGAGCAGGCTTCGGAGATACAGCTTGAAAAAATACCCCATAAAGCATGTCAATGTTAAAGGAGGCCACAGAAAGAAAGCATATCTTGCCGTCCCAGAGCAGCGGTGAGCATCGCAAACCGATCTGGTTCATTGATGGGCTCACATGTGCTGCGGGTGCATACTTGGGTTCCCTGGGTCCCTCCCCCTCTGTACTGCCTCTCCCACCACGATCAGAGATGCAGGAGATCGGGGTTCTCCAACCTCTTTATAGATGAACACACGTGCTTACAGAGCAACTGGTCAGGGCCTTCAATAAGCAGGCGTGAGCGATTGGACCGCATGATATCACTGAAGGCGGGACAGATGCTTTGTATGACCTGTGGAGAGCAGCGAGGTATGTTGTTGGCGGCCAGCCTCTACCGCATCTGTGTAGAACAGGGCTGGTAAGCAGAAACAGAGCCTCCAGAGGCACAAGTGAAGCTGGGGGAATGCTGCAAACCCTGCCGTGCAGGGTCAGGGAGACAGAAAAGGTGGCCATTTTGCCTAGCGCCTCTCCGGGCAAGTGGAGCTTTCAGATGACAGGGCCAACTAGAGATGGGTCTCCAGTGAAAATTAAGGCTTCAAGGGCTTTGTGCAAGGAACGTTCCAAGCACAGACACTCCGGGCAGGAGTGGTCAGCGCAGGAGCCATGACCTCTGGATATTTGGGGGAATGTTGCCTCTGCCGGAGGTGCAGGACGTGCCCCTAGCCAAATGGCCCAGAGAATGCATAGAACTGGGAGAGGATTCAGATTCCCCAGCCTCAGTTGAGTCATTGGAGGCAATGGAAGGCACCTCCTGGGAGTGGGATGGGGCCCAGCCCCAGGAGTTGGAAGAGGGGGAAACTCCCATAAGAGGAACCTTCAGTAACATAGTAACATAGTAAATGATGGCAGATAAAGACCAGTATGGTCCATCTAGTCTGCCCAGTAACATGGCCGGAGTAAGATGGCAGGAGTAAGTGCCACTCTGTGCAGGCCACCCCTCCCCATGTCTTTGTTTAGGGGTGAACCCTCCACTCCATGCAGGACACCCCTATTTGTTGAGAAGTTAGATGGTTCAGTTTATTTTGATTTTATTCTGTTGCTATAAATGGATCCATTGTGTCTGTCCCATGCCATTTTGAATTCTGTCACTGTATTTGCCCCCACCACCTCCATCGGGAGGGCATTCCAAGCATCCACCACCCTTTCAGTGAAAAAGTATTTCCTGATATTGCCTTTCAATTTACCACCTTGCAGCTTCATGTTATGCCCTCTCGTTTTACAGCTTCCCCATCTTTGGAAGAGGTTGGTTTGTTCATTATTTCTCCTTAAGTATTTAAAGATCTGAATCATATCTCCCCTATCCCTCATCTCCTTCAAAGTGTACATATTTAGGTCTTTAAGTCTCTTCTCATAAGGCTTCTGACGCAGGCTCCAAATTATTTTGGTCGCCTTCCTCTGAACAGTTTCCATTCTTTTTACATCCTTTGCAAGATAGGGGATGCACGCCTATTTAGAAAGGACGAGCTGGTGGACCTGATTACACGCTTGCTTGCAGTGCTAAACATGATGGTGGCACCTCCGTCAGAGGAGGATCTTTTAGAGGGCCCACTGTTGCAAGGTATCCGGGTCCCACAAGGGTTTTTCCTGGTGCATAGAGCCATAAAGTAAATGATAGACTTGGAATGGGAGCTGCCGGAGGCAACACTTCGTGGAGGACGAACAATGTTCCACCTATATCCCGCCAGAGGAGAAGGAAGCCCCGAAGGTGTCCAAGGTGGACTCCCTGGTCACAGTGGTCCCGAAGAAGACCACTATCCCCATGGCAGGGGAAGCGGCTCTTAAAGATCCGCAAGACAGATGGTTGGAGACAATGCTGAAGCAGGAGTTTGAAGCCAATGCCCTAGCACTGCAAACGTCCATATGTGGGGTGTATGTCGCCCTGGCATGTCTGCATTGGGTGCAAGGTCTGCTGGTATCAGAAGGCTCGCAGGAGGCAGGGCTGCTTGAATCGGGAGTGGCATACATGGCAGATGCCTTCTATGCTTGATACGTGTCTCTGCCAAGAGTATGGCTTCCGCAGTGGTGGCAAGATGCCTCTTATGTTTGCGTAATTGGGCTAAGGATGTGGCCTCCAAGGTGCGCTTGTTTAGATTGCCATTTAAGGGCAAGGTACTCTTTGGGGAGGCCCCCGAGAAGTTGGTGAAAGACTTTGGGGAGTCCAAGGTTGGACAGTTACTGGAGGACAGGCATTGGTGAGTTGTTTTTCTTTATATTTTTCTTTTATTTTATTTAAACGTTTTTGTATACTGCCCCTTCCAGTGATCAGAGGCGGCTTACAATGAACAGAACTCGTTTACAAAGAACACAGAACATATCAAACTATATTACAAGGTACTATTTACAAATCAGCTGTTCACATATACACAGAATAGCGGATGGGTCTGTATGCAAATTAATTTCTGTTTTTATGGAACGGAATCACTAGATCATTACATCCGTATCCCATGATTATTGGGATGTGAGTCGGAGGGGTTAGCCAGGCCTGCAATTGGGCTTAGTATTATGCAGCAGGTTGCATAGAGTTTGGGCATGTTTAGATGCTTTATGGTTTGGTTTGATTTGCTTGTGAGCTGTGGTCTGTGTGCTGAGAGAGGGTTTGTTTTACTATTGTTCTCTATTATGCATTCTGTTTTGCCTTACCTTCAAGTATGCTGTGAAGGTTGGATGAGCTTTTGTGCTGGATTGAAGGGTTTGTGGATTTTAAGTAAGGAGACTTCATTGATTTGAGATACACTCTAAGAGCCACTTGACTAGGCCCCTAGGCACAGGCCCATCAGACAATTGCTTGCCTAGGGAAGTTGTTTTAAATCAGCACTATATGGTCCCTACTGGGTGATGTGTATGTATGGGCAGAGCATACTGTCCTGCTGGGTCACCGTTGGCTCATGACTTGGGATCACTGTAGGTCAAAGTTGGTTGGTCCGGTAGGGCCTCTAAGCCAGATCGCCGCATGTCTTGATCTCAGGTCCTCACTCGATGATGCATGTGTGAATGGAGTGTATAGCTTTGCTGTGTCACTGCTGGCTCATAGCAGATGAGCTACTGGTTCTCTGTTTATGGATGAGTATGGGTCTGTGGCAGCTCTTGCCTGGGTGACTTGTGGTGACCTCTGGAGTCCTTTGCTGGGGCTGCTGGGACGGATATGCAAATGAGTCTTCCGGTAACAGTAACTAAATAAATCAAAACATATAAACTAAAAGTAAATAGATTCAATAGTATCAAGTAAAAATAAGAATAAAAATAAAATGGAACATCACCAAAAGAATTAAACACCCACAAGTGGTATGTATATTACAGAATGTATTGTAATATGAAAAAGATGTGATATATAGAAACACAAATTATATTACCTATTGATGATATCAAATTTTGAGAAGCAAACAACCACTGCAAACTTGAATTATAAACTAGAAAATGTATAAAAAACATAAAAAATATGCACGCACATATGAAAACCCGGGACATATTGGGAATTTTAGGAGCTCTAGTCATGCTTTTGACATCTGAAAATGAGCATAGAGATGTTCAAAGCACAGAGACATTCCCAGACATTTTAGAAGCCGGTTCTGTGGACCTCCCCAGTATGAGGACAACCTTGTCAGAATGTGGGCAACGTGTAGACATGGCTGAGGTGTTCCCAAGAACTTGGGCATCCACACCCGATCTCAGAAAGGTCCTGGACATCCTAAGCTGCATCATAGGTTATGCCTACTCCAGGCATGAACAGCCACTGGAAAAGTGCTCCTTTTGTCAGGCAAACATCTGCAGGGTGTGGAGAAGGTACACTTATAGCCCCATCATTTTATAAATAAAGAATGAACACTGACGGGTGAATGAAGGCTCATGTTTGTTTTGCTACGCCGCTGGACATCGCCTTCTTTTAGCTTGCCTGAGATGGATGTTCCCAGCTCACACTTTCCTAAGGGAAAAGTCTATGCGGCATCAGGAACATTTATTTTACTAAAATTGGGCAGAAACATATATGTCCCTGGCATTTCGCAGCACTGGATATCCCTGATTTGACTTAGACATCCTTTTTAAAATGCCACGTCATAGAACAAAGATGGAGAATATCATCCTCTCTGGAACTAGGAATATCAAACAGCAGCTACAGATCCATGAAGGTAATACAAAATAAAATATGTTGTTCGCAAATGGATATACTACATAAATATTCATTAAAAAATCATCATAACATGACCGGCCGACCTATGTGTTTAAGAAAGACTGATACTCAAGGAATCAAGTTGTACATGTTCCATTTCTTGACCACCTCCAGCTTTTCTTGGTTCATGCATCGTACGTTCTGTGTTCCAATATGTAAGACATCTTTCAGCTTCTCATTTCATGCACAGCTACATCATCAGTCAGATGTCCCGAGAGCTTTGTTCCCACCACATCATAAATGCTGTCTTTTCTCTGAAGAGTCTTCAGCTCTTTCCCAATAGCCTGTTGAGTGCCTTCTGATCTGGAGGTCTCATCTTCCAGCACTATATTGTGATTTGTTTTGTTGTGACTATCCATTGGCAAGATACAGAAGAAGACTGCCAGGCTTTTCTTTCATGCAGATAATGCCAGGGTTGCCATTGTTACAGAAATGTGATCCTCTGTTGCCAACACCATTCCATACTGCTGCTGCTCAGATGGGTGGTTTTTCTTAGTCTTGCACCTCAGCTGAAACCTGCCCATCTTGGGAGACCCTGCCAGTAGTTAAGATACCGATAACATAGCTCTCTGCATCATTGATGCACCCAAGCCTTCGCAGCACAACAAGTTGCAAATTCATAGAACACAATAACATATTAGCATATCGGAGAGGACTGGAACATGTATCCATAGAGGTGGTCTCAAAAAGACTTTTATAAGCCACTTATAAATTTAAACCATGAAGTGACACAGTATTCAAATAAAATATAAATTGTTGTTCCTGCTGCAATAGATTTATTTCATCCTCACCTCCTCGCCATGTATTTATGATTACTTTTAATATAAAACTCTAGCAAATCTTCCACTTTATGTCCTAATTCTTTCTTATGGTGGATAATGGGCTTGTCTTCTAGACCCCACTTAATACACCTCTTAATATGTTCTGGAAGTCTTACTTAAATACCCCTCTTGGTTTTTACATGGATACATAATGACATAAATAACGTTTTGTTTCACAATTTGAGAAACTGTCCAGAAAAATTGTTGACTATGCGAGTGTGAAGAGAATTCTTTCAGAAACAAATACTACACCCTGGGACGTGTTTACTAAAAAAAAAAAAAAAATGCACATGGCCGGCCCACAATATCAACGTGGAGGACTGCACCAACTTCAGAGGGCATGTGTGTCCATCCCCTGCAGTTGGCACATTGCTAATGTGCAGCACTGCACTGCACTTACTCAGCATGCAGGTGCACCTAACACCACCCACCGAGGTAGAATTGTGCACCCACGCTAATAGTAACAATTGTGTTTAGTGTGCATCCATCAGACCTGCACTAACCGCAATGCACCAACGATATGCACATTCTACCCAAACCACTTTTTCTCTGCCTATTTGTACGCTATTTTGCTTGAGAGTTTTTGCATGTGTCCCCGTGCTAAATTTTAGTGCAGCACTCTTACCATGCATTGAACCCTGCTGTAGCTGTTATCATGGTTTAGTAAACATGCCTCTCTCTGCAGTTTCTACATTTTTAATGACCCTTTTTGCTTTATTTACGGTGATCACTGGTAAGGCAGATGGAACCCATTTATCTCATAAGTTGGGCCCTCTCTTACAGTATAAGCTATGTTGATATTTTCATTGCAAAAATGATCTAAAGATTGTGCAATATGCCATTCTTCCTTGATTATCTTGGAAATATCTTTTGATAAATTCAGAAATTTAAGTAGACAGACTAATTTCCCATCTTGCAGTGTTTGATTTTTTTTTCAAAAGATAAACCCTATCTGAACTACAAGCTCTTGGTTAACTTTGTAATATATTGCATTGGATGCCCTCTTTCTCCAAATCTTCTGCATGTCCCCTTGTAAACAGAACCTTCTAATGCATAAAAGCTAATAGGATTCTGTACTAAGGAAAAGTAGCACCTTCCAGTATCCTACGAAATATTTCAAGGAGTTATAGAGAAAAGCCTGACGTTTCCCAGAACAGAGGAAGTTCTTGCTGCCAGTCATTTCATACTGGAAGGAAACTCCTTTGAGAGGGAAAATCCCACTTCATATATAAGCCACTCTCAACAGCAGAACTCAACCTATGGCACACAGCCATTGCACCATGAAGAGTAGGGTGGCTGCCCTTAAAGGGTAGGGATTTCTGGCACCCAGCCTGTGAAACGGATGGGAGAAAAGTAGTCTTTTGCACTATAGCCTCTTTGACCAGTTAAAGCAAACAACAGACTTGGAGCAGCTGCCTGGGAGAGAGCAATGGGTTGAGTCTGTGCAAGCCCCGACAGATCCCTCTGTATCATCAGGAGAGCAGGTCAGCCTATGAAAGAGGTTCCAAGAACGGCATCTGTGCCTAAGCCTTTCAGTTCTTCAGAGCCAGGCACTAGGCAGAGGAGCACTGGGTACCTACATCTGCAGAAACCACCAGCTCATAGAAGGAGAAGGAGCCTAAGTGATCACCGTGCAACAGTGGCACCACACCCAAGTGTGACGTCCTGTACTGGGGACCTGGGACTGCTTCACATATCAAATCAAGTACACTGGGGGAAAGTACTAGACCGAAGAGACAGGGATTTCCACTCAGGGAATCTGGGCTAAAGGATCAAAGTGCATAGATGGTGGCAAAACCAGATTTAATTACAGGAGTGTTTAAGTGGTGAAGAAACCAAACTGAGGGAAAGAGTGGTGAAAAAATAGTAATTGCTCAGATTAAGAGAGAGCGAGCAAATGAAAAGTATGGTAAAATACCTCAATGAAAGGAGAACTAATTGAGAGAGTGGGAAATATGATAGAGATCTTCAAATTGCTGAAAGGTATTAGTAATGGCTAAGAAGCAAACTGTTGTTAATAGAAAAGAGGTTGTAGAATTAGAGGTTTTAATATGAAGCTCCAAGGGGGTAGATTCAGTCATCTTTTCCTCTTTCCTGTTGATATTTTGGAGGTCTTTACACACTTTTTAAGTCTGCTGATTTTTGACTTGTAAACCACTTTGCATGCTTTGAAAAAGGGGGTATATCAAATAAAATAAGCCATAAACCGCTTATAACCATTTTTGGACTGCTTTTAACATAGTTCTTGTTTGTTTCTGCCAACTGTTGTTTTTTATTCAGTGTCTCTAAAGTTTAAGTAAACCCTTGGTTCAAAACACAATTTCTAACCTGTATTCAATTATTTGAGAAGGGAGTGGTGTGAGTGTATCAAGCACCAAAGGCCTCCTGGCTTATGCCAGTCCCCACAAATGAACCAGTGCATCCTGTACAGGTACACTTTTACAAATATCCTATAGTTTACATTGTACAGTTCCTTTCCTCAATTGTTCTAGTGTTTACTTGTACAATTACAGCACAGTTCATCCTATACACTTACATTGTTACAAATGTTCTATAGTTTAATGTATTGTTCACTCCCTTCAAGTGTTCCAATGTTACATTGTACAGTTACTTTACCTCAAATGTTCCATGTATAATTCAATCTTTCATTCCATGTAAACCACCGTGACTAGTAGATGTTGTTGTTAAGTGCTGTCGACTTGAGCTCCAAAGTAAGACTGAAAGAAAGGCTCATTGGATCGGTGTGCTCCTTGTCTGCAAAGTAGCTTGTGAATTGTCTGCTAGGGCAATCGTAACATAGTAAATGATGGTAGATAAGGACTAGCATGGTCCAGCTGGTTTTCCCAGCAAGGTGGATAGAGTTATAGAGCTGCACCTGCCGATCTGTGCAGGTTACTCACCCTCTAAGCCTTTGCTTAAGGTTGTACCTGCCACCCCAGGCTGTGTCTGTCCCATGCCTTTTCAAATTGTCATTGTGTTTTTCCTTCCACCAGCTCATTAGTGAGTGCATTTCAGGCATCCACCACCCTTTCCATGAAAAAATATGGTTACTTTTAAGTTCATTTCATGTCCTCTAGTTCAACACAGAAGGAGGTTACAGGTAGATTTTTTTTTAATAGTCTGTTATGGAAACTCTGATATTGTAATAGTATATTTCTATTATACTGATTTTCTCTATGGGTTAATGATCAAACTGTGTGAGCCCTTCTTAATAAGCATGTCTGTACCTGAATGTAATTCGCCTTGATCTTCTCCTGGAAAGTCATGAACTAAATACTAATAATAACTAAATGTCTCAATATGGGAGTTCTTGCTTACTGTATGTTGCTTGGAACTAAGAACATAAGAAATGCCATACTGGGTCAGACCAATGTCCATCATATCCAGTATCCTGTTTCCAACAGTGGCTAATTCAGGTCACAAGTACCTGGCAGGTTCCCAAAAAAGATACACATGTTCCTCAATGCTTGTATTGGGGCAAGTAGCAGATTTCCTGGGTCCTTTTAATATTTGTTTATGGACCTTTCCTCCAGGAACTTGTCCAAACCTTTTTTTTAAACCCAGCTACACTAACAACTTTTACTACATCCTCCGGTAACGAATTCCAGAGTTTGATTAAGCGTTGAGTGAAAAAATATTTTCTCTTATCAGTCTTAAATGGGTTACACTATAGCTTCATTGCATGCCCCCTAGTCTTTCTACTCTTTGATGGCATAAACAATCTATTTACATTTACCCGTGCCATTCCATTCATTAATTTATAGACCTCTCTCATATCTCCCCTCAGCCGTCTCTTTTCAAGGTTGAAGAGCCCTAACCTTTTAAGCCTCTCCTCATAGGGGTATCCTTCCATCCCCTTTACCTTTTTGGTGGCTTTTCTCTTTATCTTTTCTAACTCTGCTATATCCTTTTCAAGATACGGTGACCAGAACTGTGCACAATATTCAAGGTGTGGTCAAACAATGAAATGATACAGAGGCATTAAAATATCCTTTGTTTTATTCTTCATTCCTTTCCTTATGATTCTTAGCATTCTGTTTGCCTTCTTGGCCACCACTGCAAATTGGGTGGAGGGTTTCAATGTGTTATCCACAGTTTGGGTTGTTCTTTCCTAGGTGCATAACTTTGCATTTGTCCACATTAAATTTCATCTGCCATTTGAACATCCAGTCTTCCAATTTATCAAGGTCTTCTTGCAATTTGTCACAATCCTATTGGGTTTTAGCAACTTTGAATAATTTTGTGTCATTTGCAAATTTGATTACCTCATTCATTATTGCCATTTCCAGGCCATTTATGAATATGTTATAAAGCAGCGGACCCAGCACAGATCCCTGGCAACCTCCCACTGTTCACCTTTCTCCACTGGGAAAATTGGCCAGTTAGTCCTACTGTCTGCTTTCTATATTTTAATCAGTTCCTGATCCACAATAGTACACTGCCTCCCATCCCATTACATTTTAATTTCATGAAGAGTCTGTTATGAGAATCTTGTCAAAGGCTTTCTGAAAATCCAGATACATTATATCGACTGGCTCACACCTTTGTCTACCTGTTTATTCACATCTTCAAAAAAATATAACAGATTAGTAAGATAAGACCCTTCTTGGCTAAAGTCGTGTTGGCTTTCTCCCATTAAACTATGACTATCTACAGTACAGGTTCAATAATTTTGTTCTTTATAATTGTTTCTAACATTTTTCCCGGTACTGAGGTCAGGCTCACTGGTCTGTAGTTTCCATGATCACCTCTGGAACCCTTTTTAAATCTTCAGGTATTACAGGTGATTTTAATGATAGTTCACAGATTACTGATATTAGGTCTGCAATCTCATATTTCAGTTCTTTCAACACCCTCTGATGTATACCATCTGGTCCAGGTGATTTGCTACTCTTTAGTTTATCAAATAATTGTAATACATCTTCCAGATTTATAAATATTTCTTTCAATTTGTCCAATGCAACACCTTTAAATACCATTTCAAGCATGGGTAACGTCCCTGCATTTTCTTCAGTAAAGACCAAAGCAAAGAATTCAGTCAGTCTCTCTGCTAAGGCCCTTTCCCCTCGTAGTTCCCCTTTTGCCCCTCTATCATCTAATGGTCCAACTGACTCTCTCACGGGTTTTTTGCACTTGAAAAATTTTTATGTGCTTTTGCTTCCACAGCAGGCTTTTTTTCAAGTTCTCTCTTTGTCTTATCAATGCCTTGCGTCTAACTTGCCAGTGCTTATGTTTCCAGTTTTCGTCATTTGACTCTTTTTTTTTTTTTTTTTTCCATTTCCTGAAAGATTCTTTTTTGGCTACAACAGCCTCTCTGACCTAACCTTTAAACCATACTGGTAGTTTTTTGGACTTCTTTCCACTTTTCTTAAAGCATGGAATACAGCTGGTCTGGCATTCCATGATAGTATTTTTAAGCAACACCCATGCTTGATGTAAATCTTTAACCTTTGCATCTTCTCCTTTTAGTTTTTTCTTAATTTATTTTCCTCATTTTATCATAGTCTTCCTTTTGAAAGATTAAAGGTAGTACTATGGATTTCCTTGCCATCCTTCCTCCATTTATTAAATCAAACATAATCATGCTACGATCATTATTACCAAGTGGCCACAATACCCTTCTCATTTCCACCAGATCTTGTGTTCAACTAAGGACTAGGTGCAAAATGGCTTCCCCTCTTGTCAGTTCATGAACCAGCTGCTCCAAGAAGCAGTCATTTATTTCATCTAGAAACTTTATCTCCCTAGCATGTCCTGCCGTGACACTGACCCAGTCAATACCAGGGTAATTGAAAACACCAATTATTATTACTGTGTGGTAACCTTTATTAGCTTCCCTGATTACTTTGAGCATTTCATCATCCATTTGTTCATTCTGGCCAGGAGGTTTGTAGTACCCCCCGCTGCCATTTCCTTCCCATTTTTACATGGAATTTCAATCCATAAAGAATCTACAATGTATTTTGTCTCCTGCAAAACTTTAATCCTGTGTGACTCGATGCCCTCTCTAATATATAGTGCAATCCCTCCACCAATTTGATCTACTCTGTCGTTGTGATGGAGTATAAATTTGCATATTTTGCATTTAACCATGTCAAAAGTCTAGGTGGACCAGGAAACTGGTAGGTATCCTTAGTTTATCCTGATATTTCAATAATGTCTGTTCCACTGTCTCAATAGCTTCTAACTGTGGAAAGTTGGCATATAATGTGATATCTAGGGTAACCAATATTAATTTGCAATGGTATCAAGCAAATTCATCAGGGATGGTTTCTAACATAAGACAGAATAGTAGGGAAAAATGGATAAAGAAAAACATTTTTGAACTGAGGCAAAGGTTCTAATAAAGAGCCTATGGCGGAGGATGGCCGGTAATGTTATAGCTTTTTAAAGAATATTTATGTAGTATATCCATTTGTGAACTGTGTGTTATTTATTACCTTCGTGGATCTGTAGCTGCTAGGGAGAAAGATATTATCCATGGTTTATAATTCAAGTTTGCAGTGGTGGTTTCCTTCTCTAAAACAGCTATCATCTATCAGTAGGTAATATAATTGGGTTTTCTGTAAATCACAGGCCTGATTTTCATTTAGGCAGGTTATGTGCTGCATTGGCGCATTGCCTACCCACCACCCCCCCTTAACCCAGATTTTCACTTCCTTGGCAACAAAAGTGAAAATCTGTGTTTAGCTCGACACACCGGCAGCTGCTGAGGCTAAGTGGGTAGCAGCAATTTTTGATGCTACCGGGTTAGCCCCAGTACCTCAAAGATAGGTGAGGTAAACCCGCGCCTATCTTTAAGTTGCCAAGGGCTAACCGGGTAGCATCTAAAATCGCTGTTACCCACTTAGCCATTTCCTCCACCCCCCGCTCCATCCTGAAACGCCCCCGACATGCCCTGATGCTAACTGTTGTGGCAAAGTCAGCTATCCTGAGAGTGGGGGAGGTGAGAAGCATAACGAATTCACCCTAGTTAAGGGTCCCTTCTAGGAGTGCAGGGAGAGAAAGCCACAGCCAGGTTTCAAAGACAGAAAAACCCCAGCTGGAACAGGTTTCAGCCAATGACTGATAAAGTAAGAAAGAGGGATTGCAAGCACGAGGACCAAAGCCCTTACCCTGGAGGTTTAAGCCTGGGTTAGATTATGCAGAGAGAGGGAGACGAGAAGGAGAGCAGCTGGGAGAGCAGCTGAGACAGAAGCAGAGAGAAGGAGTTGATTCTTGGAGAAGAGCTGAGCTACCCAGAGCTGAGAGAGCTGAATTTCCTGCAACAGGTTGGCAACAGAGGTGGGGGGCAGGAAGTGGAGAAGCTTTCAGACCACCAGAGAGGTTGTCAGCTGAGCAGTCTGACCAGGTCGGTGAGTCAGAACCCATGCAGTTGGGAGAACCAGTGTCAGAGTTGGGGGAAGAAGATTGCTTTATGGATTGCTCTCTATGCCAAGCTCTAGACAGGAGGTCTTGAGGAAAAGTTAGTCCTGAAAGAAGTAATTCTCCTTGGAAGTTAATCATATGGCAGAAGCAGTGTGGATGTAAATTCCTGTCTGTTTTAAAAGGGAAATTTACTGCAATGTAAGCCTGATCAGGAAGCTTCGATTCATGCTTGTTTGTCACCTGTGTTTGAACTGTGCAATGGCAAGAAAAGCCAAGTTAGCTGCTATAAGAGTTTTTGCTTGCTCCTCTCCTATATGAAAAGCCTGCTAAAAGTTTTGATAACAGCTTGGAATGTTTGTTTTGTTCTAAGTTTGGTTTCACATAGAAATGCAGCCTAGAGAGGTTTTTGAGGCTGGCAGAAACCAAACTGCTGTAGAAGAATTAAGCCTAAATTTTTCTTTATGCTCTGATTAACAAGGACTAAAAAGGAAAGTAGCAGTCTAGTTTCTAAAGGCAATTGCTTCTGCAAGTAAGAGGACTTTAAAAAGCCATTTCTGAGTTCTTTTGGTTTGTTTGCCATTATTTGCTGTACCTTAAGCAAATTCTACAGTTATAATCCTGTAAATGATACCTTGAACCTGCTGTGTTTTGTGTTATGGAAATAAACTTTTCTGTTACAAGCCTTACCTTCGGTTACCTCAACTAAAAACCTTCTACTTAAAAGCACCAACATATTTTAGCAGTACTACACTTCCCAGAAGCCAACACGAAGAGATAGGCTGCTAAGAGCTGATAGAAGAAGGAATCCTCAACCACCATGCTCCTCGACCACTAGACCACTAAGCCATCACTATCATGCTTTGAGAAGAGTTTCTATGTTTGAGAAGACTTAAAAAATCTATGTAGTGATCTAGGGTTCTGACTTTCTGCTTAATGAGGTCACTGATGTGAACGTGCAAGTAGCCTTGTGTTGATGTGAGTCTACAAGGCCTTGCTACAGTTTTTACTGAGACCTCGAGGAAATTCAGTGTTTGATTTCTCTAGTCCAGTATTAAGATTCACAGTGAACGACTTTTTTCTAATTTGCATATATAGCGTTCAAGAAGAGCGGGCCATTAAGAATTTTGTGTGGGCACCTCGACCACTAGAGGCAGGTGGCTTTGGGCATTGTGCTTGTGACACTGTATAGCATCGGGGTGCGTAAGGGAGAAATCAGGAAATTTTCGAAGGCACTAGCCATGTAGGTGCCTTCAAAAATTCCCCATTAAGGCATTTACATGGGTAACTAGGGCAGTTACCCATGTAAATGCCTTTGAGAATCAGGCCCCACATCTTTTTCTCATAACAATACATTCTGTATTAAACATACCAGTTGTGGGCGTTAGTTCTTTTGGTGATGCTCCATGTTTTATGTTTATTTTTATTGTTCTTATTTTATTTTGTGTTTACTTTTAATTTATATGTTTTGGTTTATTTATGTACTGTATGGTTTGTATATTTTAATATAGTATTGATTATTTTTGGTGCATTCTCATTTTGTTTGATATGCTCAGTTAATATTTTGATTTTTTTCTATATAAGAATATCCCCGATGAAGGCTGTTGCCAAAACATGGCATGTATGGTTTGCACAGTTGCAAAGATTAATAGAAGAAAGGCCACTGAACAGTTTGTTTTATGTTTTGAATCTTTCACCTCGCTACTCCCTTGCTGGTATATGCTGCAATTGTGATTGCCTTGTGAATGCAGTAAAGACACATGCAGGCCAACAGATGGAATACCCAAAGAGATCACAGTATGGTAGCATTAGATGTATGAAGTAGCATTTTAGAAAGAACATCCAGGTGCAATCTTGGATGTCCAAGGCAAAATATCCCAAAAAATTCCTGCTGCATGCAAGTTAAAGGCCAGTTTTTAAAATTGTCTACATACTCAGTATGGACATCCACAGCGAGGGCTACATAAACATACATAAACATCCTTATAATGGTATTCTAGACGAAGGGTACATCCTAGCCCATCACACTGCAAGCTTAGATGGTCGGCAGCACTACAGCCACACAACATGTGCCCCCATTTCTTATCCAAAATCTTTATGATTGGACAGTACTGTGGATAGTAGGAGGCCATCTCCTCTACACCCTACAGATGTTTTCCTGACATAACGAGAACTTTCTCGCTGCCTATCCGTGCCCTGGAGGAGGTTTAGACTTAGACAAAGGTCGGGACTTGCAGTGTGTTTCTAAGATCACAGTGGACATCCAAGTGCTTGTGAAGGCCACGGACATGTCTCCACCATGCTCCTGTTCCAGCATGGATGTCGTCAAGCCAGAGATGTCTCTAAAACCAGTTTCTAAAATAACTCCAGGGACATCTTCCAGATTTGGACATCTATGTGCCTGTTTTTCGGATGTCCAAAGCATGACTAGAGTTTCTAAAATAACCCCCTAATGTTTATGTAATCTGAACACAAGTTTTTATCATGCCAAATTATAGTAAATTTTAACATCTAGGCTTCAGCTGTCATTGTAAATGTTTGCCTTTACTAAAATTCATTAAAGTGTCTTTGCATTTTGATTTCTACTGCCCAGGTAATTGCACTTTAGAGATCTTCATTTGAAAGAGAAATGAAAAGCTCAGTGAGAAAGACTATTTTGTTTCCTCTTTAAATAAACTTTAACAAAATATTTGTTTTGTGTTTTTAATTTATTTCATTTGCCAAGTCTATGGACCATTAAGAGGGCAATTTTATTACGTCACCTATTTTTAGCTTTTATTTATAAAGACGGAGTGGTAAACCAGCAGAAAAAGCAGCTAAATATGCCTGAGCAGACATACTGTAAATGTTAGCACAGAAATTAAGGGCATATTTTATGAAAATATACACAATTCGTATCTCTGCCTGCTTGCTGCTCAAACTATGCTCCTAAAGGGATAGGGATGGGACTTAACATGGCTGAGCCCCTTACCAGATAGGGTGGTCACCATGTGGAATAACAGGGTAAGGGTTAGGGGGCTAGGAGAAACAGCAGAAGGTCAGAGTGGAGAGCGAGAGTCAGATGGGGAGAGATCAAGAGGTGTACCTGGTAATTTGCCTGGCTCCTCATGAAGTTGGGGTGTTAGCAGCAGGGCAGGTGGCTTGGGCACGCTGAGGACCTCAGGTACCCAAGTAGGCTCGGGGACTTTCAGCAATAATAGTTTGATCTCTGGCCTAGTCTAGGAGGCTCCCAGAGCAACCCCCATGGGGTCTGTCAAGCTGTTGGGAGAGGTGTCTTCTGCAGCAGGTCCTGGTTTAATGTTAATATACTTGACCCCTTTTTCCAAGGCTGGGAAGTGCAGAGGGAAAGCAGTGATAAAGGGTCAAATTGGGGAGTGTGAACCTAGTGCTGTTAAAGCCACAAAAGCAGTGCGGTTTTGGACTGGTGGCTCTCTTGTGCTCTGGACTGCCCACAGTCTTAAAGCTCACTGGGTTAGTGCTGCAGTTGCAGCACGGAAGGAATGCAGGGCAGGAACTAATTATGGTGGCTCCTGGAGGGGTAAGTGCTACAAGCGCTGGTGGAGCAGGGAACAGTAGAAGGAGAGACTCGGGGGGCGGGGGGAGGGATGCAAAGAAGTAAGGTCTCTAGGGGTAAGAGACAGAAGGGAAAGAAGAACTTTGACAGTATAAAGAGGCAGATGTGCCTAGATGGAAGAGGGGTACGGGAAGGGTGGGGCAGGTCAGCAAGACAGAGTGCCTGATAAAAGGGTATCAAAGAAACCTGCATGGCTTGTGGAGCAAGATGGTGGCATGCTGTCAAAAGCTACCAGACCTTCTTGGTGGAGAGGCAAGAATGCCAGTAGAAAAGCTTCAAAGGGTGACTGTGGTGTCAATGAGTTGCCCAGGAGGAGAATCAGTAGGATATCAATGACTGGTTGGGTGGCAAGAGCAGAATCAGTCCCAGAGCAACCAAGATGCAGCATGTGGGAAGACATACAAGCCGAGGAGAGATTGCGTGTGAAGCCACTTGAGTAACATCAAGAGATCTCTGGATGAGAGTAATTTTGACAGTCTCTGGTGCAAGTCAGCACTTGGAGTTTCAAGATCGGGGACCAGGAACAATGGAATAGGGGCATATCAGGAGGGACTGGAAACTGATGCAGTCCTTTATGACCAGAAATTTTAGCTATGCTTGCAGAGGGTGGTTAAAAGAATTGATCAGATCAGGAGATGCACATGTGCAGAATGGAGTGGGGTTGAGGGGGGGGGGGTGGACATTGGAGCCAGAACATATGTGAGAATATTCAAGATCTGCAGATGTATCAGACTCATTTTCATTTGAGTCAGAGGAGAGGTTCGCTCAGCAAGTGAGAGCATGCAGATAGCGAGGGATTGAAGCGGGGAGTTGAAATGTCAGGGCCAACGATGGGGCGAACACACAACTTTAATGTGATCGCACCTATTGATAGCTAAAGCCCTCAGAACCTACATATTAAAATGCTGAGAGGGAAGTGTATGGATATATTTTTCCTGCTATCCCAGGATCAAGAATTCAGGGATAAGAAAAACAAAGGGAGGGGAAGAAGGGGAAGCATCGGGCACTTAAGACAATTAGCAATTAGACCCTGGTCTTCCATGTCTTCTCAAGCATTCTGGGAAGGAGCCAAGCTAACGTCGTATCCGGGTCTGAGGTCTTGCGAGCCCATAGGACATATAGGGATTGGTCATGGCTGAATTGATGAGCATTTCCAGAAGAGTCTGGCCAAGGACAAATCAGCAGTATGGGGCTTTCGAGATGTGGACTTAAGGCTAGCAGAAATGACACTGGTGACTCGTGGATCCCCTGCAACCCTAGTGGGCTCAGGGGGCAGAGGGCAGTCTAACACATTTACAAAATAATAAAAAACAAACCAGGACAATGTACAGCTGTACTAAAAATAAAATGAGTCTCAAGGAGACATCAACAAGGGTAAAATGTCTGAATGGATATTACTGATCTAGCACCTCATAAATTTATCACTTATCTCTCAGGTAATAAAGTGAAATGGTGTCGTCGTAACTATTACACAAAATTGATCTTACTGGGAACATACAGTATTAAGAGGATAGTTTCACTGATGTTGAGATTCAAAAGGTAATGAGATAATTTTGTATAATACTCACAAGAATACCATTTCACTTTTTGTTCCAGGTCATTTATAAATACTGTGAGAGATAGTGATTGATAGCTACCTCATATAACCCTATTAGGCGGCTGCCTAGGGTGTTAATATTTAAGTTGCCTTTGATACAAAAAGAGTCTTGTAGTCAAGTGGTAAGGCAAAAATAATATTAGGGTTTTATTCCCTGCCCTGATGGGATATTCCTGGGATACAACAAACAATATGAAACACAAGAACTGTTGCACAGAAAAATATCTTCTTTCCTTTAGGCACCATCAGCTGGCTGCTTTGCACACGTTCAACATAAAGATACAATATCGTCAGATAAACAAATTGTACAATCCATGGGCACAGGGTCAGAATTATAGCTGCTGTTCTCCCACTGCATTAACTCAGAGTCACTTACGATTGCATATGGGTCACACTCTTCACAGCTGCTGTCATCCTTAAAACTCTCCTGTGAGTCATGGGCTAACTTTTCTAGAAAGGACTCTTTAAATCCAGAGCTCTGAATGCCTGGTATATTAAAAGCTTCCTTCTGGCTTTCCCTTCTTCTCCACGCTGGTGGAATTACTTTATGACTTTCAGTATCAAAGTTACTTCTGGTGCCACGCCCTTGCCTTTCAAACCAAACAGAACTTCTTGCCTTTTCTTTAGCAAAGCTAGGTTCCCACCTCTTAGCTGTGGTTCTGTCTCTTATATCTGGGCTTCTGGCAGCTCTCTCCTGGGCTCTCCAACTACCAGGAATCCTAGCAGGGTCCTGGGCATGGTGCTCGCTGTTTCCTGCTCTGCTGCCACACCTACTGCTTCCTTCCCTCAGTGGATTTCCTCCAGCATGACGTGTGTTCACTGGATGCTGGCTTAGTCCTCCCAGGTCGCTGCCCCTACTGGCCTTCCCTGGTTCTACCCTGCAGCTTTTATCCTTGTTCTCTTTGCATGCTGCCTGGGTTTCTGAGAACAGGTGTTCCTGATTAGCCTTCCTGCTTCTAGCTACGTCAGGACTAGTGCAAGGACATTTTACTCTAATGCCTTTTTTCTTTTCTTGTGCTGAGTTTGTTTGCTGCTCAGCTAATTCTACCTGAGCTGAGTTTGTCTGCTGCCCAGCTGATTCTGAGGTAAGTTCCTTACTTTCCCCTAACTCCAAGGGCTCTGTACCAGCTGCTGTGTCACAATACATTGAAGTAGCGGGCCCAGAACAGATCCCTGCAACATCTACTGTGTACTTTTCTCCATTGAGGAAATTGACCATTTAGCCCTTCTCCCTGTTTTCTATCTTCAACCATTTACCAGTCCACAATGGGACATACCTCCGATCCCATGAATTTTTAATTTCTTCAGGATTCTATCATGAGGGACCTCGTCGAAGGCTTTCTGAAAATCCAGATACACTATATCTACCAGTTCACTTATCTGTTTATTCACACCTTGAAAAATATATTACAAATTAGTGAGACAAGACTTCCCTTGGCTAAATCCATGTTGTCTTTGTCCCATTAAACCATGACTATCTACATGTTCAGTAATTTTGTTCTTTATAATAGTTCTTACCATTTTGCCTGGCCCTGATGTCAGGCTCACTGGTCTGTAGTTTCCTGGATCATCCTGGAACCTTTTCAAAAATTGGTGTCATGTTGGCAACTCTCCAATCATTTGTTTCATGTATTTTAACTGTTTATTGGATGTCTATATATTTTATTTTTGCACCCCACCTCGAAGTGTTGTTTGAAGGGCAGTTAATCAAATTTTAATAAATATAAATATAAACAAGAGGTGGTGTTCTGCATCACTGACCCATGGCAAGAGATAGCTAGCATTAAAGTTGATGACATGATGATACTGAACAGGTATAAATTTCCGCAGCTCCAATCTGATTAAGTTTTGCCGGTTTCACCTCAGTATTTTATAAAGACACAGTGTGCCTATGTCTTCATAAAATAGGCTAAAATAGGTGCCTACTTGGCCTCCCAACTTGGGTGACCTATTATAAAGTTACCCTATTTGTGATGCCAAGATTCAGGCACAACAGGCCAAGGCAATGGGAATAGGAACACCTAGACCAGCAATAATACCATGCATTCCTACCTCCCCCCATGGGGCATATTTGCATGCAAAGTATCTCATTAAATTTTGCTTTAAGTTTAGGCTTGATCTGTTTTGTGTTAAGAGTTGCATCCAGTTCTATCATGAGTGTTAGAGCCAAGCAACTCACAGAGCACCGCCCCCACATTAGCTGTGACCCCCTGCAATCAGCCATAGAGTATGATAAGGCAGCACTGCAAAGATTACACCAAGCGGAATTGTTATAGAGCCATACAAGCACTATATATTAGCAGAAGCCGTTACTTCAGCCCCGTATGCACCACATGGACCTTCACCTAATACAAAATAAAGGCTCACAAATGAAAAATGAAAAAGAGAAAAGAAAATCTGAAAATGAAAACTGAGAAATCAGACCATCAGCAATGCAACACTGGAGAAAAACAGAAGCACATTTCCACCAATACTGAGCAAAATGCAAAGATGTAAGAATGGGCATCTCTAAAACTGGCATACATACCAATCTCTGAAAAACTAAAAATTAAAATATTTTCTTTCCTGCTTTTGTTTTCTGAGCAGTTTATTTTTTAATAGTTGGCCTTGGTTTTTTTCAGTCTTCTTCCAAGTTATTTTAGTCTCCTTTCCATTTTCTATTTTTTCTCTCTCCTCCTGTCTTCCCTTCTTTTGCTTACCCTCTGCCTAGTCTACTACCCCTTCTTTCAGGACCTCCTCAACTACATTCCCACCATCTCACCCCCCTTCAAGCAATCCATCCCTTTTTTCTTTCACCCCTCTTCAGTGTCCCCCATTCCTTTCATCTGGTTCTCACTCTCTCTCCAGTCCTCTGTCATCCATATCACTTCTCAGCTCTTCAGAACCCTTCTTTTATTATCTTATACCCTCACCTTTCTAACACAGCACACACACCCTCTCATACCATCCAGCTGCCAGATTCTACTACAATTACTACTAGTATTCATCATTTATATATTGCTACAATGCATATGCAGCGCTGTACAGACACATATACAAGACGGTCCCTGCTCGGAGAGCTTACAATCTAATCAAGACAGACAATACAATAGCTGAGAACAAGGGGTACAAATAAGGGAAGGAAGGAAAGCAAGAGATCAGGATCCAAACGCCGCCTCAAAGAGCCTTTAGCATGGATTTGAAAAGGGGCAGAGATGGAGCCTGACGTACAGACTCAGGTAGTTTATTCCAGACACATGGAGCGGCAAGGGAAAAGGAACGGAGTTGGAAGAGGAAGAAAAGAGCATAGAGAGAAGCAAACCAGTAGAAGAGCAGAGTTCACGAGGAGGGGTGTAGGGAGAGAAGAGAGGTAGTGAGGAGCAGTAGAATAAATGCATTTGTAGGTCAGAAGGGGAAAGTTTGAACTGGATATGGAAACGGAAAGGGAACCGATGAAGTGACTTGAGAATAGGGACTGGTGCAAGATTTAGCTGTGCAGCGGAGTTCTAAACAGATTGAAGGGGGAGAGACGACTCTGAGGGAGACCAGTAAGGAGAAGATTGTAATAGTCTAGACTGGAGGTGACTAGGGAGTGGATGAGAATTTTAGTAGTGTGCTCAGAAAGGGAGGGGCAAATTGTTTTTGGTGTTATAGAGGAAGAAACGACAAGTTTTAGTAATCAATTGCATGTGTGAGGAGAAAGAGAGGGAGGAGTCAAAGACGACCCCAAGGTTGCGGAAACATTAAGTAGAAGAGTGTTATCAACCGAGATAGAGAAAGGAGGAGGAGGGTTTAGGGGGAAAATAAGAAGTTCGGTTTTGGCCATGTTCACTTTCAAATGGCAGTGAGACATCCAGGCAGTGATGTCAGATAGGCAGAGATTCGGGCTTGGAGTGTCGGAATACTATCAGGTGTAGAGATACCTAGTGTTCACTCATACCACTGCTTAATCTCCATATCCTCACTCTTCTTTTTCCAAATACCTGCTCTGCCATTGGCTCCCTCTGTATCTTGAAGTCCATTACATCCCCAGAATTCTTGCTTCCCCTCAATCCTGCTAACCTCTAATTCCTAATCTTCAGTTCTTGAATCCCATTCTTCCCCGCCTTCTTTCCCCCCTCCCTTTAACTAATCTGTATCCCTACTCCCCCTAACATCACAAAGCCCTATTATATTTTGCTTTTATTTGAATACCAGGATGCACCTTCTACTGTTGCGCCCACCCCTCCTCCACGCACACCCTCTTAGAATCCATTTTCATAAATGACTCTTTTGAGTCCATATCATTCATATCATATTATGGTAATCTCTACATTGGGTCTGAATAAGGATCATTGCAGAAGCAGCCTGGTTCATGTAGATTCATTATCGGGACAATGGTTAAGGAGGAGAAACTTACACACCAATATTTCTTTGGAAGGTAGTAAGAAGTCATTAAAAAGAAGAAGGGGGAGGGGAGGAGGATTTTGTTTGTCTAAACCAGCAACTAAATTATTTAAGGATATTGGCCAGAACTACTGCTTTACTTGAATTTTCTAATCTCATTTTTGATGTGAAATGACTTGAAGCTCCTAGCTGATTTCTGAGCATCTGGGATGCGTGCTGTAAATTATTCAACCATCTTGTATGCACAATAAATGGAATCATTCCTATCCAGCCTAATTTAATATGAGAAGAAGCTTGATCATTATTGATCTTGTTCAATATGGCTTTGTGGTTATGAGCTTTCATTGTATATACAACCTTTTTTCCTCTATTTATGTACTGTTCTGGTTTTAGCCACATTTGACCCTCTTTTATATATATTCCCCTTTCCCCCTCCCTCAGATGGGGTACTCGTATGACATAGAAACTTGTTGACTTTAAGGCCCATTGTACCTGAGGCAATGGAGGGTGGCTTGCCCAAGACCACAAGGAGTGGCATTCCCTGGTCCGTAGCCTGCTTCACTCAGCGTTTGTATTCTCTGCTATATGGCTAGAGCAACTAACATGTGCTACCATACTCCCACATACTGACACCGTTAACTCATGTTATTTGTAACTAGGTGCCATTGCATAAAATGGGACCTGTGGTAAAACGTGTTCATGGCATTTGGTTTCTCAACTATAAAAGCGTTCTCCACATTGCAGAGGTTCACATTGTGATTTTCTCCCCTCCAGAATGGATTCCTTGAGCCCATGTCACGTCCCTGAGGGTGTCCGGCTACACTAGCTTATGATTCAGATTAGGTGGTTTCTGGAAAGCTGGAGCTGGAGGGATTTCTTTAAGCGATTCATCCTCCAGTACTCGTGGCTATAGGCGTTTCATGAATTTTCTTAGTTTCTTCAGCTGTGAGCTATATATTACCATCAGGGCATCTTTTTGGTGTTTTTCTTGTCTTTGCATTGTAGTAGGTTATCCCCAGAGTTTTCAAACCAAAATATAGGGGGATATATTCAAAGCGATTAACACTGTTAGCAGATATGATAATTGAGTTAATCGTGGTGAATGAAATATTCAGCAGCATATAACAGTTTTGTGTCACTGAAGATCCCCTTCTAACACCGCTGAATGCCATGGTGCTAACCCCGTAGCATCTGGTGCGGCAATGCAGCTGTCGGCCGGTTATCTCGAAGCAGGTTATGTATTTTAAAGGCTGGTCAAACTTTAGCTGCTTTAGTTAGTCAGGTAGCAGCTGAATATTGCCGTTGCCCTGTTGGCTGAATCTCTATCTGGCTAACGTGGATATTCAGTGAGGGCGACCGACTATGACCCCAGCATGGAAAATCCAGGTTCAATGTAAAGCGGTGACAGCCACCACTTGGCCCCATAAATGTTTCTCTTTGGACTGAAAGGAAAAGTGGTTAATCCCATTTGTTATCTCGTGGAGCTCTGGCTCTTTCTGGCTCTACTATTTCAGGTTTGCTTTTCGTGTTTTCAAAAATAGGTTAGTAATGTTCTGAAGGGGCAAGTTGATCTCACTTGATTTCTTTTGCCCACTGTTTTGTCTCCCATGCCTAGAAACCTCGATGTAGTTTTTGACTTTTTTCCTTCCCCTGTCTTTGCCATTGCAAAATTTGTACTGTTCCTGGTACCTGGTACCACGTATTTGTGCATTTTATTTTTACACACTGTGTGTCACTATTGCTGTTTCATGCTCAGTTCCTTGACATCTTCAAACTTGTCCTTAATCTTTCTCCACCTTCTCCACCTTGCTAAATACCTGAGCAGGAATGGTTATGAAGTGAATTTAAGCATTAAGCTGAGGGATTTATAATTGCAGCACAGGATAATGGATTATAGACATTAATTTGTAGCCGGTAGGAGAGAACTGGTAAAACAGATAAATACAGATTTTGTAGGACAGAACTGGAAATGGTCGCATATATCATCACTGAGTGTGAAGTCCTGGTGTTAGAACACTTGACTACAAAAAGACAGAATAAGGTAGCAGATCTGATCCACTGGAAACTGTGCAAAAGTGGCATCATGACTAATAGAATTGTGGGAAATTAATAAATTGTGATCACCTGGGACATTCCCACAGATAAAAAAGCTTGATTTAAGAAAGCCAGACATTGAACTCAAGGGGAAATGTACAGGAACAGCATTACTAAGAACATAAGAACATAAGATATGCCATACTGGGTCAGACCAAGGTCCATCGAGCCCAGCATCCTATTTCCAAGAGGCCAATCTAGGTCACGAGTACCTGTCAGGTTCCCCAGAAGACACAGGATCTACAATGCTTGTATTGGGGCAAGCAATGGATCTCCCAGGTCCCTTTAATAATGGTTTATGGACTTTCCTCCAGGAACCTGTTCCAACCTTTTTTAAACTCAGCTACACTAACAGCTTTTACTACATCCTCCAGTAACAAATTCCAGAGTTTGATTACACGTTGAGTGAAAAAATATTCACTCTTATTAGTCTTATATGGGTTACGCTGTAGCTTCATTGGAAGTGTCAAATATCAAATGATTATTCAGGACTATGTTTGGTGAAAGAGAAAATCCTCAAATATCACCAAATGCAACCAGAGGCCAAGAAATTCAGGAGATACAGAAATTACCCCATTTGTATTGGATGCCACCAACATGATTAAAAAATGTTTGAGTATACCTTGATGTTGCCTGTAGATATAACACCTTATGAATTTTAGAAAGAGGAGGTCTTTGGCACAATGAAAATGATGAGAGAGGGAGATCATTTTAATTGTAGTTTTTAGTATTTAGCTCATGCCTTTCCATTAGTGGATCAAGGTGAGTTACAATCCAAAAAACCCTGGCATAGGAGTGAGATTCATTCTTGTCAAGGTATGTGGAGGCCTAATCCTGAGAGAGAACTCTGCAGCCAGATTTTTCTTATTTACCAAAATTATGTTAGATAACCAGTTTCATTGACTCCATCTCGTTCTACATGAACTAATTGAAATGCAGGTCTCAAATTATCAGTCTGTTCATGTTTCTCTTCCTGTTTAATTCAGTTCTCAAATTACCAGCTAGACACCTGAGCTTTGATTACACTTGATCTTATCATGTAAAATGATAAAAATCTGAATTAAAACATGCAAAGAATTCAGGATGGACATCACAAAAAATTGCTCATATTTAAATCATTTAAACCTGGGAGCACATTAGTATTCAGTCTCTCAGTTCAAAAAGCATCCCTTCTGAACACTTTCTTATAAAAATATTTTCCCACGTTCAAATGACATATTTAGTATGTATGAATGTTTTTACAGCAATTTCACTATTGCTGTCTTAAAATTTTGGGCACTCAGGTGTCTTATGAAGACAGGAATCAAAACCGGCTGCTTTGTCTTCTGATCTCATTTCCGGAATGGAGCAAGCAAGGAAAGGAAAACACGGAGGGATTTCAGCAATTCTCGTGTATTGATGTTTTCCCCGTATTTCCTCTTTTTAGTAAAAATGCGTAGTACATAGACCTCATAATGAGACACTGGGATATTTTCCTTATGAAGGCAGTTTTCACACTATGGGGCATGTTTACTAAAGGGGCGCTTCCTGCGCAGTTCCGGGTAAGCATGCATTATCAGCGCTGTGCTATAAAGTAGCATGGTGCCCTGCACTAAAAATCTGCGCTGTCTGGGTAGCATGCATATGGGTGGCAACTGAGTGGGACATCTGTATTCCCACCGCAGTGCCTCTAGTGCAGGCCTTGAAAGCCTATACTGCTAGCGCAAGGTGGAGAAAAACTACCGCCAGCTCGATAGGTGGCAGTAGTTGCTCCCTGCAGTGGTTTTGACACACTGAGCTGTGCTAAGTTCAGGGGACTGGCTGTCGCCGCCGTCTGCATCTAGTGTGGTGTCCCACGTTAGTAAAGTGGCCCAAACCCGCATTACTAGTGTAAGGCTCAGTAAACATACCCCTACCTGCATTGTTGCAAAGTGGTTGGGTACGTTGTACCTGTGGATTTTACATCATATTTCAGTGTGAAAGCACACTGCCTAAGGACAGAGTATCAGCAAATACTTGCACCATTTCTTTCTACGGGTATCTTATCTGGCTAAAACAATGTACATAATTTTGGAAAGTTGTCCAAAAAGGAAGAAAACAAACCCGCAGAATACAGCACAGGAACCAAAGGAGGAGGGTGATGAACAACACCGTAGAAGGATCAAAAACCTTTTTTACTTAATTGTTGTTCAAGAGTCCCACCCTACACAGGCCATGTTTCGGCTAGTGGAAGCATTCGTCAGGGGCTATGGGACCTTATTGAAAACAAAATAGCATATTAAACATAAACATAAAATATATTTATACATGTCAATATATAGATTAGCATGCTGTAAATGCAAATTAAACCATAAATAAACAACAGATATGTATAAAATCACATCAAATATCAATACAACACAATAAAATAAACTAAAGTAAAATAATAGTGCATAAGGACAAGAAGGTGGAATGTCGGACCCAAATTAAGGAATCCTAAAAAGAGCCAATACAGTCACACATCTAAATCAAACCTCATTTTAAAACATAAACGTGCAAGGGAGGTACTTACAGAAGTACCACTCCTGCGTGACAAGAAGGGGACTTGCTTAGGATTAGCAGTACTCTGGTGAGCAAAGGCAGGAACTAAGCACAGGAACTAAAATATAGATATATAAAAAAAAGATGAATAAAGGAATACTAGAAATAAATTAGAAGACATTAAAATCTCAATGAAAGGAAGAATTTAAAAAAGGACTTTAAAAAAAGAGACAGGCTGCCATACACCATGAGATAGCAGTAGGGAGTAGAATGGGCAGTCTGTAAAGAGCCATAGAACCTGATCCCAGAAGAGGCACATCCGGGCCATCTCGATGACCCTGAACAGGACGGGCTCCGTCGTACCTGATTCTGCACCGTGGAAGCTAGATGCTCTCACGGATGCAGGATCGGGCAATGAGATGGCCCAGCGTGCTGCTGCTGCAGCAGCCACAGGGATGTCCTAGAAGCAGAATGGCTAGGCATCCCCCTCCCCCACTGGTGTGCCGATGGCCCAGTGCCCCCCTAGTCTGGTTTTCCCACTGCCCAACCCTTGGTGGGTCTGCCAGGGCTGGGATCAGGTAGCAGGGCAGTACCTGCAGTGGCTCCATTGCGTTGGGGGGGGGGGGGGGCTGCTGGGCCAGGGCGAATGGGCGCCCAGCGTTGATTCCACCTCCTAGGTGGAATAAGCTGTGCGTCCCCCTGGTGCTCTCCCGACGTAGAGGGCCTTGACCTGAATTGGCCCTGTATGTCTGGGTGCAGGTCCCACCCTTGCTCCGCCCACTCTCCATCCCCATGCTGCCCCGGTCGCGATCTCCCTGCACAGAGCCTCTGTGTGTGCGGGGAGACTGTGTCTTTAAGTCTAGGTCAGATGACTAGTGGGGCTGCACATCCCACCAGGAAGTACAGTCCCACTATTTGCCATACAGAATCGGGCCCATAGTGTACCCAGTAATCAAAGTAGAACTACGTTGAGGGATTACATAGTGTAAAACCAGTGTAATATAATCAATAATAAGTGCCTACAAGAACATAATAAGCCGCAGGAACTGAGACCAAAAAAGATTAAGGATAATTTCAGCGAGGCTCATACCAAACAGACAAAAAGCTAACGAAAAGATAACTTGCATTTTAATAAAATAGAACAGAACATAAAAACACATACCTGCTGTTCGCTGATTGTACAGCCACTTGTTGCAATTCAGCACGAAAATTGGCAATGCAACTACGGCACTATTTAAATGGGAAAAGCCCACCAAAAGTCTCATTTCCCTTCCTGTTTTCTTGCTGAATTGCAACAAGTGGCAATTCGCAGCTCCGATATTGGTTGGAAGCCACTACCGCTGCTTAGTAAACAAGCACCTATGACTCTAAAGGCTTCCTATTCTACTTCCTACCGCAATCTCACAGTGTATGGCAGCTTCTCTCTATTTTTTAAAGTATTTTTAAAGTCTTCCTTTAATTGAGATTTTAATGTTTCCTTATTTATTTCTAGTACTCCTTTATTTTAGTTTAGTTCCTATGTTTAGTTCCTGAGTTTGTCCACCAGAGTACTGCTAATCCTAAAGGAGTACCCTCCTTGTCACACGGGAGTAGTACTTCTGCTAAGTACCTCCCTTGTATGTTTATGCTTTAAAATGAGGTTTGATTTACTTGTATGACCATATTGTCCCTTTTTAGGGTTCTTTAATTTGGGGTCTGATATTTCACCTCCTTGTCCTAATGCACTATGGGCCCAGTTTTCATCTGGGTGGTGCTTTGCGCCACGTCGGTGCATAGCCAGCCTGCCATCCATCTAACCCGGATTTTCAGTGCCGGGGTAATATGTGGCCCCGGCATTGAAAATCCGGGTCGTGCCACTCAAACCGGAAGCCCCAGGAGCTAGTCAGGTAGCACCGATTTTCGATGCTACTTGCTTAGTCTGTGCACCTGAAAGATAGGCAAGGAAAAACCTCGCCTATCTTTAAGGCGCAGAGGGCTAAGCAGGTAGCATTGAAAATCAGTGTTACCCGTTTATCCCTTTCCTCTGCCCCCACTGTACCCCGGAATGCCTTTAACATGCCCCGATGCTAACCGCATAGCATCTGGGCCCATAAGGGCCATATCTGGGATTTTCGAAGGGCATGACCTGTGTAGGTGCCTTTCAAAAATCCTAGATAAGGCAACATGTAACTAGGGCAGTTAGCCGTGTAAATGCCTTTGAAAATTGGGCCCTATTATTTTACCTTAGTTTATTTTATTTTATTGTGTTGTATTGATATTTGATGTGATTTTATATGTATCTATTGATTCTTTATTATTTTTAATTAAAAGTTTATTAAATTTTCAAAAAAACACAAATAATTCCATTCCAACTGTGACAACTCAAACACAGTATATCTTGCATATAAGCGCCAATGTACATTTCCAGTGAACATTTCCCCGAAGACATATTCCCTTTATATCTGGGCACCGTTACTAGTCCCCTTAAACAAACAAGCAAACTAGCTTGCACACAGACAACACGTTGCCCCCTCCTCAAAACTTCCAAGTTGCTTTAGCACAGTCCTATCTCCAGAGACAGATTTTTTCTAAGTCACCGATCCCTCCCCCATTATCTGTATGCCAAACTGTACAGACCCCTTACATACATACAATAATTGAACTTCTGTGTGAATGTTTTATATAACTTCACTTAAAATACCTTCTTACATACCATCCCCATCCTCTCTACCTCCCCCCTAATCCCCTCCTCTGATGCAATCTTTCTTTGTATTTCGGGTGTTATGCTTGCTCAAGAAGTAACTTTCTACTCCCCAAAGTGAAAGGTTTGTCATCTCCATATTCTTTACCCTTCCCCATCCTGCCCCCCTCTCCAACCCCTCTTTCCTTTCCCTCCATTATCATTCATATGGTTGCCACACTTTCCTCTCCCTTTCCCACCACTGGTGCTTTAGTGCAGTGAGTTTGCCCATCTTGTACAAAGGGGCTGTCTTCTAAAGTTTTTTTCCCATTTTTTGCCTATGGGGAAAATGCTTAGCAGACAGGCCCCCAAGTGTAACCACCAGAGCATGGCCGTCCTCTTTGGCAAACTTCTGGACCCTCACTCTCTTACAATTTCCAACCACATCGCCAAAGTAACTCTTAGGGCTAAGCTCCCCGCAGGTCTCTCTATCCCCATCTCCCCCAGGTGCAGCAGCAGGAATTCCAGGATCATCACCCAATCTAACCCCATCATATCCTTGAAGAGTCTGCCCTCTTCCTCCCAGCAGTCCCTTACCTGCGGGTATGTCCACCACATATGGATATAATTCCCCTGTTGTCCACATCCTTTCCAGCAAAAATGACTGTAGCCCTCCTTACCCCTACTAATCACTAAGGGTTCAGGAAGGCTCAATAGTACAATTTATAGAAGTGCTCCTGCACGCTGATGGATCCCCCCCCCTTTACCTACTCCTTGAAAAACCCTTCTTCATTTTCCCCCATTCCATTCCCCACCCAAGTTCTGCTCCCACACAACCATAAACTTCTCATTCTCATTGGGTCATTTAATAACCCATAAATTCTGGACAGCACTCCTCGTCATACCTCCCTTTTCTGATACATCCATTCAAAACCCATTTCAACCCCCTCCCTGATTCTCACCATCCCACCTTGTCTTCAAAAAGTGTCTCACCTGGAGGTAGGAAAGATATTGACCTTACTCAACCTATACTCCTCCTTCAAGGCCTCAAAAAAGTAATATTAAAACTATGGAAATGCAGGGCTTAAAAGGGAGAGAGGAGGCAGTGTAGGTAAAACTAGAAAGAGGGAAAGAGAAATCCATTTGCATATACAGACTTCCATCACAGGGAGATGACATGGATGGAGATTTAACGGAAGACATACACAGCATTGCCAGAAAAGGGGAATTGCTACTGAGAGGGGATTTCAATATGCTGGATGTTGATTGGCACATCCCTGCTGCAGTGTCATCTAGAAGCAAGGAGATCCTGGATTCTTTACAGGAAGAACTATTCAGGCAACTGGTAACAGAATCCACACATGAAGGGGCCATACTGGACTTGGTGCTTGCCAATGGGGAAAGTGTTTCTGATGTTATAGTGAGAGATCATCTCGCAGCCAATGATCGCCGGATGGTATGGTTCAGTATTAGGACTAGGGCTGATAAAATCCATTCAAAAGCAAGGGTCTTAGACTTTAGGATAACTAATTTTGCCAAAATGTGCCAATACCTCAAGGAGTCGTTAGCAGGATGGGAAAAACTGGGTGAAGTAGAAAAACAGTAGGCAAAACTGAAAGGGGATATTTTAAGGACAACCAACATTTTTGTTAGAATGGCAAATAAAGATGAAAGGAAAAAGAGGCCACCTTAGTTCTCAAAAGAAGTATCTGAAAAGGTGAAGACAAAGAGGGTGTCCTTCATGAAATACAAGATATCACAGAGGAAGACAGGCATCTATATTTGGAAAACCTCAGAGAGGCTGGCAAAGCAGTCAAGAAAGCAAAGATACAAAAGATACAAAAAGAAGAGAAAATAGGCAATGCAATAAAATGGGGGATAAGACATTTTTCAGATATATTAATGAGAGGAGGAAGTGCAAAAGTGGTATTGTCAGACTTAAGGGTGAAGGGGAGGAATATGTAGAAGCTGATGAGGATAAAGCAGAATTGCTTCATATATATTTCTATTCTGTGTTCACAGATGAAGGACCAGGACCAGGAGCAGGACCTCAGACAACACCCACAAACAGGAACAAAAGTGAGGAGCATCTCAAACGATTTTCAGAAGACTGTGTTCGTGAGAACTAGCTAAACTAAAAGTGGACAAAGCAATGGGACCAGATGGGATACATTTGAGAATACTGAAGAAGCTTGGGGACATTATAGCAGCTCCACTGATTGACCTTTTCAATGCCTCTTTGGAGTCGGGATGGTGCCAGAGGACAGGAGAGAAGCACATGTGGGTCCCTTTACACAGAAGCAGAAGTAAGGATGTGGTTGAAAAATACAGGCCGGTTAATTTAACCTCAGTGATGAGTAAATTATTGGAAACCCTGCTGAAAGAGAAAATAGTAAGATTTCTGGAATCCAGTGAATTACAGGATCCGAGGCAGCATGGATTCACCAGAGGCAGCTCTTGTCAGACAAATCTGATTGATTTTGTTGTCTGGGTAACCAGGGAGATGGACCGAGGGAGAGTCCTAGATGTGGTGTATTTAGATTTCAGTAAAGCCTTTGACACCATTCCTCACAGGCGACTTATAAACAAACTGAGCACCCTAGGGATAGACCCTAAAGTTATTGTTTGGGTTAGAAATTGGTTGAGTGGGAGGTGACAAAGAGTACAGGTAAATGGAGCTCACTGTGAGGAGAAGGAGGTTACCAGTGCAGTGCTGCATGGATCTGTCCTTGGTCTGATTCTTTTTAACATGTTTGTTAGTGATATAGCGGAAGGGCTGTCGGGTAAGGTTTGCTTCTTTGCAGATGATACCAAAATCTGTAAAGAGTAGATACCCAGGAAGGTGTAGATAACAAGGAAGGGATCTAGCTAAGCTTGGAGAATGGTCTAGAATTTGGCAGCTGAGATTTAATGCTCAAAACGTAGGGTCATGCATTTGGGTTGCAACAATCCCAGGGAGCAGTAAAGTATAGGGGGTGAAGTACTTCTGTTCACGAAAGAAGAATAGGACCTAGGTGTGATTTTGTCTGATGATCTCAAAGTAGCTAGACAGGTAGAAAAGGCTACGGTGAAAGCTAAAAGGATGCTTGGGTGCATAGGGAGAGGAATGGCCAGAAGAAGAAAGAAGGTGATAGTGCCTCTGGATAAGTCTTTGGTGTGACCTCATTTGGAGTATTGTGTGCAATTCTGGAGACCACACCATCTAAAGCAGAGGTTCTCAACCTTTTTTGTACCATGACCCCTTTTACCATTGGTCAACTTGTGGTGACCCCCAATTATAAAATCAAATGCGTCTCTCTTCCTTTATTGTTAACACATTGTCGCTGTAATCATTTGTTGAATTATTAATATATTATAGGCCTTTGCAATATGTTTTTTTAATAAAATTTACTTATTTAAACCACAATAACAAGTAACAATATTTGATTTCAAAATTATGATGATTTTGTAGTCAAATCACTAATATGAAATTAAATTATTTTTTCTACCTTTGTTCTCTGACCAATTTATTCTCTGATCATGCTGGTCCCGATCTGAGGCTTCTACTTTCCTGTCTTCTCTTAGCTCTCTTTCTGTTGTCTATGGTCCATCTGCCATTTCTTATCTCTTCTTTCGTTTTCTTTACTTCTTTCCATCAGCCTATTTCCAGTCCAGTAACCCTCCCCAGTATCAGCCCTTTCCAGTCCTCACTCCCAGTACCTTACAATGTCAACTTGCATTCCCATGACTACCACTGGTGTCCATTCCCTTCCAGTCCCCCTCCTTCCCCACTGACCAGTCCCTTCTAGTACAAATACCATGGCAGCCCCTCTCAGATCCACTCCCTTCCAGTTCCATTCTCCCATCCCCTCATATCAGCCCATTTGTAGCCTTAGCCCCCAGTTTTCTTCCAGGGCCAGCAGCTCTACCCTCCACACAATCAGCTTGCTTCCAGTGCTAGTCCCTCCTCAACCCCATTACCAGTGCTAGCCTCCCCTAATCAGCCCAATACCAGTCCTACCCCCCACATCAGCTCATTACCAGTCCTAGCCTCCCCTAATCAGCTCATTTGCAGTGCTAGTTCCTCCTCAACCCCATTACCAGTGCTAGGCTCCCCTAATCAGCCCCATTACCAATCCTACCCCCCATCAGCACATTACCAGTTCTAGCCTCCTCTAATCAGCCCATTTCCAGTCCTAACCTCCACGATCAGCTCATTTCCAATGCTAGCCCCCCATCGGTCCATTACTAGTCCTACCCCCCTATCAGCACATTACCAGTCCCAACCCCCCCTTGATCAGTCCATTCCCAGTCCTAGCCTTCCCTAATCAACCCATTACCAGTCCTAGCCCCCCATCTGCCCATTATAATCCTAATCTGCACTGTCTCTCCCCCGTCTGTCCAGTATGTCCCCCTGTCTCTTCCCTTTGTCCATGTCCGCCCCCCTCCCTCCATGTCAGCCCCCTCCCTCCCTATCCATGTCAGCCCTCCCTCCATGTCAGCCCCCTCTTTTGTCCATGTCAGCCCCCCTCTATCCTTGTCAGCCCCCCTCCCTCCCTCTCTCCATCAGCTCTCCCCTCCCTCCATGTCAGCCCCCCTGTCCATGTAAGCCCTTCCCTCCCTTCATCCAACAATCAGCACTCCCCACCCTCCATGTCAGCCCCCTTCCCTCCCTACATCCATCCCTCCATGTCAGCCCCCTCCCTCCTTCCCTCATGTCAGCCCCATTGCAGGTTCCCTGCCCCCTCTTCCCCTCTCCCTGTCTGCCTGCTACTGCCCTGTTCTTCTGCAGCCGCGGCTCCCTGCCTCTTAGGGAACCGCGGCTGTGCCTGCTGTGAGTGAAGCCGTTGCGGAGCCTTTCTGTCTCTCGATGGGCTCCGTGCAGCATGCCATTGTCCCGCCTCCAAAGGAAGTGGTAAACAACTTCCTTTGGAGGCGGGACAATGCTGCACGGAGCCCATCGAGAGACAGAAAGGCTCTGCAACGGCTTCACTCACAGGCACAGCCGCGGTTCCCTAAGAGGCAGGGAGTCGCGGCTGCAGAAGATTGGAGTCTGTCAGTTTGCCGCTGCCGAGAAGCGGACTCGGCAGTGGCAGCAACTTGTGCGTTGTTGTTGTTTTTTTAACAGCGGAGTGAGGCGACCCCCGCTGAATCCTGTGGTGACCCCCATGGGGGTTGCGACCCACAGGTTGAGAACTGCTAATCTAAAGGATATAAACCGGTTGGAGTCAGTGCAGAGGGTGGGTACTAAAGTGGTTATTGGTCTTTGTTATAAAGCATATGAGGACAGACTTAAGGACCTTAATATGTATACTTTAGAGGAAAGGCAGGACAGAGGTAATATGATTGAGACGTTTAAATACCTCTGTGGCATAAATGCACAGGAGGAGAGCGTCTTTCGATTGAAATCAAGCTCTGCTATGAGGGACATAGGATGAGTATGAAAGAGGAATGACTCAGGAGTAATATGCAGAAATATTTCTTCATGGAAAGAGTGGTAGATGCGTGGAATAATCTCCAAGTGGAGGTGGTAGAGATGAGGACAGTATTTAAATTCAAAAAAGCATGGGACTAACACAGAGGCTCTCTAAAGGAAAAAGTGGGACTTTTTTAGTAGTTGATATAGAAAGGCAGACTAGATAGGCCATGTGGTCTTATTCTGCTGTCTTGTTTCTATGTTTGTGTTTCTCCAGGAACAAGTAGGAAGTCAGTCCACGTGTATGAATGATGTTGGCACTGATGAAGCTTGCGCGGAGCATTTCCCCAGCTTTCAAAGAAAGCCTTTGGGATATGTTTCCACGCATGCGTGGTCCCCTTCCTGCCCAAGAATGCCATCTTGCTCAGTCTCCTTTTTTCCACAGGGCCCAACTGACATCTGTCCTATTTTGCCGGAAAAAAATCCTTTCTGTATCCTTAAGTTAGCCTTTTCCTGGTTTGTATACCGGTTCTTCCCGCCTCGAGCCGGTGCCAGACCCAGCTCTGTTCTCAGCTCTTTTCCCTTTTTTCCATCGAGGCTTGCCTCAACCGGCGTTTGTGCCTTTTTTCTCCTGCAGGTCATTGACCCCAGCCAGATGTTTTCCACCATCTCCCAGTGGGTTCAAAAAATGTGACCACTGCAGTCAAACCATGTCAGTCACTGACACCCATGATTGCTGCTTACGCTGCATGGGACCCGAACCATGACAGCACCTCCTGTGACCTGTGCCAGGCCATGATGCCCGAGACCAATAAAAAGAGGTTGGAGTTTCTGGAGAAACTGTTCCCAAGGTCCGACTCGACACCAGCCTCCCAAGCTCCAAGCACAGCACTTCCCATGAGGCCCAAGTGTCCTTGGAATCTTGCAGCGGCGGCTCCTCCAAGAAGACCCTGGACCCCGAGAGAAAAAGAAAAAATCCTCAAAATCCATTGTGGTTCCACTGGAAAAATCCAGTAAAACTGCTCGAAGGTACTCGGGCGGCTCCGAGCAATGCCAGACCGTGGTCCTCAAAAATCACTCCTCGGCCAGCAGAGACCGTGCAAGGTTCCTCGAGACTGTAGTCCTCGTCTAGGATGCACTCGCAGAATGTCAGCGCCGGGCCTGAGATCCTCCGTGCCCACGCTGACAGCTGCAGAGTCTTCTGGCTTGGAAACCAGAATGGTGGCTCTGCAGCAGAACGTCTTTGCTATCCTGGCCCTGAAGCAGGCAATGATGGTAGGTTCATCCGCATCATCTGCCTCGATGACCGGGCCCCCAACTGTGGGGGAGTCCCCGGTCATCGAACTGAGCTCCGAGCTCCCAACTCTCACATAATTCCATGGATGTTGAGTCAACCATGCAAACACTTAAAAGCTAGAAGACCTACTCTTCTTTCCCCCGTGGAAAGGATGCTAGGGCCCTTGATGCCCTTGGGTGCAAGTGCTACCAGGGCTCGATGCTAAGGTGTCAAATCCAGGCCTATGAGCTATACATAGGAACACAAAAGGCAGTCAACAACGGTTGTTGTGAGTTAGATCGCCACGATTTACTGGCCCTGAAATATTAATGAGAAAGGTCTTTTTCAAGACCATCAATTAATTTTACACAGTGCAACATATGCATACCCCCTGATGAAGGCTGGATGCCGAAACGCGTAGGGGATGTTTGCCTAATAAAGTTTAGCACCCGTGACCTCTACTGGCCTTCACCTTTTGTGTTCTTCTGTTGTTTTGCAAGGGCCTCGCTCTCCTTGTGTTCCTATGAGCCATACATAGGCATGTATCTGAAGGCCCTAACCCTGGAGTTGTCCGAGTTCTCAGCGGGGCTTACCAGGGAACCCCTCCAACGGTTCCAAGCTCTGACCTCCGGGATCAAGGACTGCTCGAAGTTCCTCTCCCAGGCGGCCTACGATGACTTTGAGTCAGCAGCTTGAGTAGCAACGGCCGGCATTGATGCCAGACGCCAAGCCTGTCTACAATCTTTGGACCTCGAACAACGGGTGCAAGACAAGTTGCTTGATGTCCCCTGCACCGGAGATAACCTGTTCGACAAACCTATGCAGGGGCGGCCCAAGGGGGGTGCGGGGCCATGTGCGGAGACTCGGTGCGGGGCCTCATTTGCATTAGGTGCCTCATTTGCATAAATATTTGCATAATGTTACCATACACTAACTTTTAGTAAACATGCCTCTTAATGAGTACATGGATAAAGAAAGACTAAAAGGTTTCTACATTACTATAATCCAGTACCAACCGCCAGGCACATTAGGAACTACTACAAACACTGCCCATTTAGAACCCATAGCAAACCCGCCGTATCCTAACAGCACTACCAGGACTCACAAAGCACCATACCCTAACTATCAAAAGGCAACACTGCAAATATTAAACCAATACATTTCAGAGAACAACAATACATGACCTACTGGGGAAAGAACAAGTGGCAAAGTCAAATAGGAATTATATAAACAGAATACCTCAGCTCAGTTACACATGCACAACATAGACCATCACCAAACAAGGAATCACAATTTAGAAACAGGAAGACAATAATTAAACTGGGAACCCCAAAAGCCAAACTTGGAATATACAACAACACTGTAGAAATAAAACTATAAATTAATTTCCTCTTGTACTAAACAAAGCGCAAAAATTAATGATGCACATTTCCCAGAGCTGACATATTCCAGTTAATAAATTCAAAATAAAGAGATATTTTTCTACCTTTTGTGTATTTTTTTTCAGTTGCAATTGTTCCAGCCACTTTCTTCTGGTTTCTTCGTGTCTTCTGCTAACTCTCCATTTGCTGTCCATTTGTCCTTTCTTCTGTCTTCTTGGGGTTTTTTTTCCATTCTCCCTCTACATCTGCTTTAACATACTAATCTTTCTCCTTTTGATCTTTCCTCATTCCTATTTCATCTACTCAAAATTTACCCCTCCATCCTCAATCCCCACTTACTCTCCCAATACCCGGCCAATTGTAGATTTTTTATCCCTCCCACACAAAATATTTTTCCCCTCTCCATTTTACTTTCCCAGCCCCATCCCATTCTAATCCTCCCCCAACACCAGCTCCCTTCTAGTTCCAGCCTCACCCAGCATCCATTCCCTTCTAGTCCCTGCATCAGCCCATTTCCAGTCCTAGCCCCCCATCAGCCCATTTCCAGTCCTAGCAACCCCCCAACCCAATACCAGTCCTAGCCCCCCCCATCAACCCACTTCCAGTCCTAACCCCCCATCACCCCATTTTCAGTTTAAGCCCCCCCTATAACCCATTACCAGTCCTAACCCCCCATCAGCCCACTTCCAGTCCTAACCCCATCAACCCATTTCCAGTCAGCCCCCCATAGCCCATTGCCAGTCCTAACCCCCCTCATCAGCCCACAGTCCATTACCAGTCCTAACCCCATCAGCCCACCTCAAGTACTAACCCCGCCCCATCAGCCCATTTCCTGTCCTAGCCCCCCCCATAGTCCATTATCAGTCCTAACCCCCCACAGCCCATTACCAGACAGCCCCATCAGCCAACACCCATTACCAGTATTTAACCCCCCATAGCCCATTGCCAGTCCTAACCCCCCCATCAGCCCACAGCCCATTACCAGTCCTAACCCCATCAGCCCACCTCAAGTCCTAACCCCTCCCCATCAGCCCATTTCCTGTCCCAGCCCCCCCATAGCCCATTATGTCCTAACCCCCCCCATAGCCCATTACCAGTCCTAACCTCATCAGACCACCTGCAGTGTTAACCCCCCATCAGCCCATTTCCAGTCCTAACCCCACCCAACAGCGCACCTCAAGTCCTAACCCCTCCCCATCAGCCCATTTCCTGTCCTAGCCCCCCATAGCCCATTACCAGTCCTAACCCCATCAGCCCACCTCCAGTCTTAATCCCCAGCCCATTTCCAGTCCTAGCAACCCCCCAACCCATTACCAGTCCTAGCCCCCCATAGCCCACTCCCAGTCCTAATCCCACCAGCCCATTTCCAGTCCTAATCCCCCATTACCCAATTTTTAGTTTAAGCTCCCCCCATAGCCCACTTCCAGTCCTAAGCCCCCAGCAACCCACTTCCATTCCTACTCCCATCAGCACATATAGACTTAGCTCAACCCTCGCCCACCGCACACCATAGCTCTCCCATCGACCACCATAGCCCATTAACACTCCTAACCTCCCCCAGCCCATCACCACTCCTAACCCCCCCATCAGCCCATTTCCTGTCCTAGCCCCCCATAGCCCATTACCAGTCCTAACCCCCCCAACAGCCCATCACCAGTCCTAACCCCCAACAGCCCACAGCCATTACCACTCCTAACCCCCCCCCCACCATCACCATTCCTAACCCCAACAGCCCACAGCGATTTCCACACCTAACCCCCCAGCCCTCCACCCGTCCTAACCCCCCAACAGCCCACAGCCATTTCCACTCCTAACCCCCCCCAGCCCATCACCAGTCCTAACCCCCCCAACAGCCCACAGCCATCACCACTCCTAACCCCCCCCCAAGCGAAATTTTTTTTACAAAAAAAGCTGTCGCTGCCTCTGCCGGGGCCGGGGCCGCCGCGGCAGAATCGAGTGTGCCGCGGGGCCCCCCCTGCCCAGCAGAGCCTGCCCTCCCCGGTATCACCTCTCTCAGCTGCCTCCAGTCACACGCGCCGGCTTTCAGAGCGCGAGGGAATAGTTTCTCCCTCACTGCTCTGTTAAGCCCGCGGGGGCTGATGGGAGGGTTAGGACTGGTTATTTATTGAAAATTCTTCATAAAAAATAAGGAGTTCTCACGGTGGTGTCTGGACATGTTCCGCTCACTTTGATTAACTCCGACAAACAAAAATTGTAGGCTGAGGGGCCCCCACGAGAGAGGGCAAAATGTTTCAGACAACTGGCAGGAGAGGTACAACGCTGCCGGTCAGTACCGACTCTCCTCCTCCTCCACCTGCTGGGCCATATGGCCTCAACGGTCCACGTAATACCCTTAGCCCACTTACAGATGCAGACAGACCAATGGTGCCTCCGCTCGCAGTGGACTGAAGCCATGGGCAGGCTATGGAACAGGGTAAGGGTTACCTGCCAACTGGCAGAGTCCCTCAACTTGTAGCAAACTTTGCGCCACCTCCAGCTGGGAATGCCCTTCCAGACACTGACATCACAGAGGACCATGGCCACAGATTTATTTATGTATATATTTATTTAGCTGTATTTATATCCCGCTTTTCACCGGGTCAAAGCGGTCATTTGGAGGATACATTTAACACGAGGGGATATGAGACACATACGCTAATACTTACAGGGAACATGGGCAATGGAGGGTTAAGTGGCTTGCCCAAGACCACAAGGAGTGCCTGTAGGACTAGAAATCCCAGTCCCTCTGGCCTGAGATTGCTGTCCCCAGGTGAGACTTGAACCCCCGGCCCTCCGGCCTGAAGTACTTTGTCCTAACCACTAGACCACTCCTAGACCACTCCTAGACCACTAGAACACAGATGTCTCCCTCCTGGGTTGGGGGGGGGGTGCATTGTGGGGACCACCACACAGAGGGCAGCTGGTCTGAGGAGGAGTCACTCTTACAAATCAATCTCCGACAGCTCAGAACATAAGAACATAAGATATGCCATACTGGGTCAGACCAAGGTCCATCAAGCCCAGTATCCTGTTTCCAACAGTGGCCAATAGGTCATACGTACCTAACAGTTTCCCCAAAAGACACAGGTTCCACAATGCTTGTACTGGGTCAAGCATTGATATCCTGGGTCCCTTCTAAGTAATGGTTTATGGACCTTTCCTCCGGGAACTTGTCCAAACCTTTTTTAAACCCAGATACACTAACAGCCTTTACTACATCCTCCGGTAACAAATTCCAGAGTTTGATTACACGTTGAGTGAAAAAATATTTTATTTTATTAGTTTTAAATAGCTTCATTGCATGTCCCCTAATCTTTCTATATTCTGATAACATAAACAATCGATCTACGTTTACCCGTTCCACTCCGTTCATTAATTTATAGACTTCTATCATATCTCCACTCAGCCGTCTCTTTTCCAGGTTAAAGAGCCCTAACCTTTTTAGCCTTTCTTCATAGGAGTATCCTTCCATCCCCTTTACCATTTTGGTGGCTCTTCTCTGAACCTTTTCAAATAACGCTATATCCTTTTTAAGATACGGTGACCAGAATTGCACACAATATTCAAGGTGCAGTCTCATCATGGAACAATATAGAGGCATTATAATATCTTTTGTTTTATTTTCCATTCCTTTCCTTATGACACCTAACATTCTATTTGCTCTCTTGGCCGCAGCTGCACACTGGGCCAAGGGTTTTAACATGTTATCCACAATGACGCCTAAATCTTTTTCCTGGGTGGTGGTTCCTAATGTGGAACCTTGCATCGTGTAACCATAGTTTGGGTTGTTCTTCCCTAGGTGCTTAACTTTGCACTTGTCCACATTAAATTTCATCTGCCATTTTGATGCCCAGTCTTCCAATTTATCAAGATCCTCTTGCAATTTTCCACAATCCTCTTGGGTTTTAACAACTTTAGTTTTGTGCAAATTTGATAACCTCACTCGTTATTCCCTTTTCCAGGTCATTTATGAATATGTCAAAAAGCAGCGGACGCAGCACAAATCCCTGCGGTACACCACTATTCACCTTTCTCCATTGGGAAATTTGGCCATTTAGCCCGACCCTCTGCTTTCTATCTTTTAACCAGTTCCTGATCCACAATAGTACACTGCCTCCTATCCCATGACTCTTTAGTTTTGCCAAAGGTCTCTGATGAGGGACCGTGTCAAAGGCTTTCTGAAAGTCCAGATACACTATATCAACCGACTCACCTTTGTCCACCTGTTTATTCACACCTTCAGAAAAACATAACAGATTAGTAAGACAAGATCTTTCTTGTCTAAAGCCATGTTGGCTGTCTCCCATTAGGCTATGACTATCTACATGCTGAGTAATTTTGTTTTTTATAATGGTTTCTACCATTTTTCCCAGCACTGACGTCAGGCTCACCAGTCTGTAGTTTCCCAGATCACCCCTGGAACCCTTTTTAAAAATTGGCGTTACATTGGCGATCCTCCAATCTTCAGGTATTACAGATGATTTTAATGAAAATTCACAGATTACTAATAGCAGGTCTGCAATCTCATATTTCAGTTCTTTCAACACCTTTGGATGTATACCATCTGGCCCAGGTGATTTGCTACTCTTCAGTTTATCTAATAGTTGTAATACATCTTCCCGATGTATCAATATTTCCTTCAATTCTTCCGCTCCTTTAAATACCACTTCAGTAATGGGTAACATCCCTACATCTTCCTCAGTAAAGACCGAAGCAAAGAATTCATTCAGTCTCTCCGCTATCGCCTTGTCGCCTCTTAGTGCCCCTTTAACCCCTCTATCATCTAATGGACCAACTGACTCTCTCACAGGTTTTTTGCTACGAATGTAATTGAAAAAGTCTTTATTTCACGTTTTTGCTTCCGCAGCAAGCTTCTTCTCAAATTCTCCAATTGCCTGCCTTATCAATGCCTTACATTTGACTTGCCAGTGCTTGGGCTGTTTCCAGGTTTCGTTGTTTGGCTCTTTTTTCCATTTCCTGAAAGATGCTTTTTTGGCAACAGCAGCCACTCTGACCTCACCTTTAAACCATGCTGGCAGTTTTTTGGACTTCCTTCCACTTTTCTTAAAGCGTGGAATACAGCTGGTCTGGGCTTCCAAGATAGTATTTTTCAACAACACCCAAGCTTGATGTAAGTCTTTAATCTTTGCAACTGCTCCTTTTAGTTTTTTCTTAACTATTTTCCTCATTTTATCATAGTCTCCCTTTCGAAAGTTAAAAGGTAGTACTGTGGATTTCCTTACCATCCCTCCTCCGCTAATTAAATCAAACGCGATCATGCTATGATCACTATTGCCAAGTGGCCCCAACACCCTTATCTCTTGCACTAGATCTGGTGTTCCACTAAGGACTAGGTCTAATATGGCTTCCCCTCTGGTCGGTTCATGAACCAGCTGCTCCAAGAAGTAGTCATTTATTTCATCTAGGAACTTTATCTCCCTAGCATGTCCTGCTGTGACACTGACCCAGTCTATACCGGGGTAATTGAAATCACCCATTATTATTACTACGCTGTAACTTTTGTTAGCTTCCTTGATTTCTTTGAGCATTTCATCATCCATTTGTTCATTCTGGCCAGGCGGTCGATAGTATACCCCACTGCCATCACCTTCCCTTTTTTACATGGAATTTCAATCCATAGAGATTCTACAGCAAATTTTGTTTCCTGCAAAACTTTAATCCTTTCTGACTCAATGCCCTCTCTAACATAGAACGCAACCCCTCCACCAATTTTATCAGTTCTATCATTATGATATAGTTTGTACCCAGGTATCACAGTGTCCCACTGGTTGTCCTCCTTCCACCATGTCTCTGATATTCCAATCATATCTAACCTCTTATTTAGTGCTATATATTCCAACTCTCCCATCTTATTTTTTAGACTTCTAGCATTTGCATACATGCATTTTAGAGACTGTATTTTGTTCATATTAATTTGGCTATTGGTAGACATGGGTAATTTGGGATCTTTAAGCTCTGTCTGCTCCATACTCGAGGGCATTTGGGCTACTTTACTCTTTTTTGGAACCTCTCTGCTTTTGGTAGTATCCTTCAAGGATACATTCTTCCGAACCATGCGCTCTTGGGCGACTGTTGGCTTTCCCCTATTATCTAGTTTAAAAGCTGCTCTGTCTCCTTTTTAAAGGTTAATGCCAGCAGCCTGGTTCCATCCCGGTTAAGGTGAAGCCCATCCCTTCGGAAGAGCCCCTCCTTTCCCCAGAATGTTCCCCAGTTCCTAACAAATCCAAAACCCTCATCTCTGCACCATTGTCTCATCCACGCATTGAGACTCTGGAGCTCTGCCTGCCTTTTGGGTCTTGTGCGTGGAACGGGAAGCATTACAGAGAACGCTACTGTGGAAGTTCTGGATTTTAACTTCCTACCTAAAAGCCTAAATTTAGCCTCCAGAACCTCCCTACCACATTTTCCTATGTCATTGGTACCAACATGTACCAAGATAGCAGACTCCTCCCCAGCACTATCTAAGACCTTATCTAGGTGGTGCGTGAGGTCCGCTACCTTCACACCAAGCAGACATGTTACCAGGCAATCCTCACGTCCACCAGCCACCCAGCTATCTACATGCCAAATGATCGAATCACCAACTATAACGGCTGTCCTAACCCTTCCCTCATGGGCATATGGCCCTGGAGAAACTTCCTCACTGCGAGAGGGTTTTACATCACCTGGAGGACAGGTCCTAGTTACAGGATCACCTCCTGCCACACCAGAGTGATGCTGTCCTGTCACGTGACCTCTCTCCTCCATGGCAGCAGGGATGCTGCCAGACTGGAGGTGGGACTTCAGGACTATATCCCTGTAGGTCTCGTCTATGTACCTCTCTGTCTTTCTTATGTCTTCCAAGTCTGCTACTCTAGCCTCTAGAGAATGGACTCGTTCCCTGAGAGCAAAGTGCTCCTTGCACCTAGTGCACACGTAAGACCTCTCACCAACTGGGAGAAAATCATACATGTGACACTCAATGCAAAAGACTGGAAAGCCCCCATCTCGCTGCTGGACTGCTGTCTGCATCTTAGTTTTAAGCTTGTGTTTAGATCTTTAAGTTCTTTACTTACTAAGGGTTGCTATGGATATTTATACTAATAAAACTGTACCTAATACCTTTAATATACCTTGTTCACCTGAAGCTTAGTGTATGACTGATTTGGATAACGAGCTTCACCTGAGAGCACCTCCTTTCCTTTAAGATGTGTAAGTACCTATAAAGCTATGATTATCCCAGGGATGGGTGGGTGTTGGGGAAGGAGGGAGGGAAATAGCACTTATTAAAAGAGGGCTGCTACACAGTACCCTGTCCTGTGCTTTTGAGGTAAGCTGTGACCAACTTCCTGAGTGATTAACAGTCCTTGCTTGGATAGAAGGAGTCTTTCAAAATGGCCTTTTGACCTGCCACCTGGTTTAACACCTACTGAAAATGTTTCACAGGTCTCTTGCCCTCTAGGTAGAAGGCCTCCTTGTAAAGGTGTCTAGAAGACTTTATTTGTTGCTCAAAGAGTACTAACCCCGTTTAGCCTTTTATGCTAAGTTATATTCTGATTTGATTTAAATTACAGCTGTTTGCTGCTGCTTGGCTCTGACTTATTATTAAATTTAAACTACAAGCTCTCTGCTGGGTTCCAAATTTAACCAGAAAGCTCTCTTCTGTGTTTTAAATTTAAACTAAAATTACTTTGCTGATACTAGGCCCTGAGTGACTATTAAATTTAAACTACAAGCTCTCTGCTGGGTATGAAATGTAACCAGAAAGTTCTCTTCTGTGTTTTAAATTTAAACTTAAACTGCTGCTACTAGGTCCTGACTGATTTAACAAAAAACACTGGGTTCACAGATTAATTAGCTTTAATGCAAAGACGTTCTTTCAGAAAATTCCCAGAAGTATATATTCACAATTGCAGATCTCTCTCCAGAAGTATGAGTCCCTTTTTCTAGTTCTTCAAGACTGAGGATCACAGAGCTCTAGTTGAGCTATTTATGCCTGTGCTGCTGAGGTAAGCTGTGACCAACTTCCTGGGTGATTAACAGTCCTTGTTTGGATAAAAGGAGTCAGGGCAATCTTCTTGGCTCTACGAACATTTCGCCACAGCCTACGGCACCGACCTGTGCTGATCCAGACTAACAACCAGGTTTTGTTATATATCAACAAGCAGGGGGGCATGGGTTCATACATCCTCTGCCAGGAGGCAGTAGCCCTCCTCTCCTTCGCAGCATGCAATAGCATGCTTCTTCGAGCGGCGTACCTCCCGGGCCAGGAAAATTGCCTAACAGACAGTCTGAGCAGAGTCCTTCATCCACACGAGTGGCGCTTAAACCACAGGGAAACAAAGCAATTCTTCTACCTCTGGGGCAGGCCCATGATGGACCTAATCGCCTTCCCAGACAACATGCAGCTGCCTCGCTTCTGCCCGTGCCAGTTGCACCCAGGGAGAGTGGTGACAGATGCCTTCCTGATCTCGTGGTCCAAGGGCCTACTTTATGTATTCCCACTGACCCCCCTGGTCGCCAAGACCCTCCTCAAGGTCCAGAGCAAGAAGACAACAGTTATACTGATGGTTCTCAAGTTGCCTTGGTTCCCATTGTTGCATTCCCTGTCGGTGGCACTCCCAATTCTTCTGGGTTGGGCCCTGAACCTTCTGTCCCAGGAGAAGAGCTCCTTCCTACACCCCAATCTAAGGTTGCTAATATTAACAGTGTGGCTGATAAAAGGGTAGCGTTGGCCCCTTTCAATCTTCCAGGGAAAGTCAAGGAAATCCTACTGGCCTCCCAATTATGCTTTCAAGTAGAGAAGGTTCTCTGCCCGGTATGCGGAGAAGGGGGAGAATCCCTTCTCCTGCCATGTGAAACTGATACTTTAGTACTGACTACACCTGTCACACACCGGGCTGAAATCTAACTTGATGAGGGTGTATCTGAGCGCCATTGCTGCTCACCACCACCCTATTGAGGGAAAGCCCCTCTCAAGCCAGCCCCTGATCTCCAGGTTCCTCCACGGCCTCCTGTTATTCAAGGCCCCTCTCCACCCCCGGCGGCAGAGTGGGACTTTAACATGATGCTCTCCCAGCTCACTAAACTGCCCCTAAACGAGCCCCTAGCCACTTGCCACCTGCGGTACCTATCTTGGAAAGTGGCCTTTCTGGTGGACCTCATGACCGCTCGAAGAGTGAGCGAACTCTATGCCCTGGTGGCAGATCCACCATATGCAAGGTTCTGTAGAACAAGGTCATGCTCCACACATACCCCATATTCCTCCTGAAAGTGGTATCTCCTTTCCACTTCAACCAAGAGGTGGTCCTCCCCACCTTCTTCCCGCGACCTCACACTAGCAGGGAGGAACTTGTGCTTCATACACTGGATTGAAAATGGACCCTGTCCTTCTACTTACAGCAAACTCAGGCCCATCGCAAAGTCCCTTAGCTTTTCTTGTCTTATGACCCCAGTAAGCTGGTGCTCCCCGTGACTAAGCAAACTCTGTCCACTTGGGGGCGAACTGTATTGCCCTCGACCTATGAGCGAGCTGTCCTCTTCCTCAAGCACTGGATCACAATGCATCGCATGAGGGCAATGGCCACATTGGTGGCCAAGCTCCGCTCAGTGCCAGTGATGGAGATATATAAGGCCGCTACATGGTCTTCAATTCATATGTTCACAGTTCACTACTGCCTGGAGAATGAATCCCACAGGGACAGTGCCTTTGGACAGGTAGTACTCCGTAATATTCTCCTGCCCTCCAACCCTTCTGTGTTCAGGCTATCAGAGTAATAGTGTTGCTGGATGCTAGGGTCTTACAGGGTCTCTCGGTGGGGACTCGTCTTCTGCAACTCACGGCTACCTGATTTGGCTGTCATTGGTGCTGTCATGGTTTTTTCCTCAGCAGCCTGGAGCTAAGGAGTCCCATATGTGAGGACTGACTTCCTGTTTGTTCCTGGAGAAAGTGTAGTTATTCACCTGTAACAGGTGTTCTCTGGAAACAGCAGGAATCAGTCCTCACCACCCTTCCTCCTCCCCTGGGTGTTGCCTTTCTACCTTGTTTTAGTTTTTACTATCATCCCAGCTATGTCATCTGACTGAGCAAGATGGCACCCTTGAGCGGGAAGTGGACCACTCATGCGTGGTAGCATATCCAAAGGCTTTCTTTGAAAGCTAGGGAAATGCTCCGCATGGGCTTCGTCGGCACTGACGTCACCCATATGTGAGGACTGACTTCCATATGTGAGGACTGATTCCTGCTGTTCCCGGAGAACACCTTTTACAGGTGAGTAATTACGCTTTCCCTCCTCCCCTTTCCAATCCAGGAGAGCTCTATGTAATACCTTACCAAATTGGGCACCCCATACCCCCTCCCCCCCCTTGCTCTACACATCACCCGCCAATTTACCCTAGGTGGTTAGCGCTTCAAAATAAAGGAAAACTGCTGCTTTAATCTCTGTAGGACCTGTTCTGGTACTTCTATGGGGAGATTCATAAACATAAATAACACTTGTGGGAGCATATTCTTTTTTATCACAGCAATGTGCCCCATCCATGAAAACTACAGCCGCTCCCATACTTCCAGATCTCGAAGGAGCTGCTTCAGCAGGGGGTAATAGTTATCCTTATATAGCTTCCCCAGGTCATGCCTAATGCACACCCCTAAATATCTGATACTGCCTCTAGCCCACTTAAATGAGAATGCATCCCGCAACCGCTCTTCCAGCCCCGGCTCTAACACCAGCTTCAGCACCTCTGTTTTTGTCATATTCACTTTATATCCTGATACACCTCTGTAGGCATTAATTACCATTAGCAGGTTAGGCAAGGTCTTCACTGGATTACCTACCACAAACGCCACATCATCGGCATATAAAACTATTTTATACTCCTGCTTCCCTACCACCAGACCTTGAATGACCGGTGTGGGAACACTTCAGAGTAGCCTCCATTATGGTGGATGTGGGCTCAAGGAGACCAGTAAATTGCCCACAACCACCCTAAAAAGCAGTTCCCCAGTCCCATCCTCTGCAGGACTGCAAACATAAAAGGCCACTGAACCCAATCGAATGACTTTTACGTGATAACTGACACCAAAAGCAATGGACACTGCTGTTGACCCTGCTGACCACACTAAGTTAATAGGGTTGCGCACATTATCAGTAGCCTGCCGGTCAGGTATAAACCCAGTTTGATTATCCCAGATCTACCCTGGCAAATACCTCTGTAGTCTGGCCAACACTGTGGCTAATTTCTTAGCATCCAAATTGATTAGCAAGATCAGCTGATATGGTCCAAAAACCATGGCACCTTTTCCTGGTTTGGGAAGAACAGTTATGCCTGCCTCAGACATGGATGCTGGCAAAGCCCTCCCCTCCAAAGCCTTATTAAAGAGGATGGTCAAGACACTGACCACCTCATCCTGGAAGAGCTTATAAAAGCGCACAGTCAGGCCATCCAGTCCCGGGGCCTTCCCCTCTTTCAACCCTTTTATAGCCACCAATACCTCCCCTTCAGAGATATTGTGGTCCAGCCACTTGTGCGCCTCAGTGTACAACTGTTCCAGAGGAAGCCTTGCCAAATACCCCTCCGCCACATCCTCCCTCCCACGACTTCAGACTCGTACAGTTGCATGTAAAATCTCTAAAAACCTGCTGTGGTGAACTCTATCCTTCCTCTGGGATTACATATCCGGACGATCTTCTGCTGAACTCTTCCCACCTCCCCATTACCATTAAGGACAAAATACTCCCTGATGACTTCATTCAGGTGCTCTCTCTCTCCTGCTGCCTGTCTAGCAAGGACTCATTAAGTCTCCAGAATTTTAACCCCACATCCTCCTTCACCAACTCTACCCTGACCAGCACATGGGCATGGTCTGTCCACACCATTGGTACCATATCCACTTCATTCACCTGCAGTACGAGGGATCCATCCACCAGGATCATGTTGATCCTGCTATAAGATCAATGAGTGTGAGAGTACAAGGTGTAGTCACGTTTCCCTCCCATTTTAATCTGCCATACATCCACCACGCCCAATTTAGCCACCAATCGTTTCAATTTAAGCCTGTGGTGCTTCTGCCCCCCTCCCCTTCCATATTATCCACCCTAGGGTTGAGGATCAAATTGAAATCCCTTCCTTCAATGAAGGAGCCACCGCCACACCCTCTAACTGCTTCTGTAAATGATCATAGAATGTTTCCTGGTCATTATTAGGCATATAAAGACACATAAGCACCACCAACTGCTCATCAATCTTCCCCACCTAAATTACCAAACGCCCCTCCCTGTCTCGTATCACCTTCTGTTCCTCCACCACCACCACGTTAGAGATCATAATACCCACTCCTCCTCTGTGCAGGCTTTGCTTATTTCCCGCTAAGCACACATGTGAGAAGTTGGCAGATTTTAACCATTCATCTTGATGAGTTTTAAGATGTGTCTCTTGAATGAAGAGAATGTCCGTCCTACTCCACTCCCCTACCCGAGCTAGACTGCTCCGTTTCTGCCATGAAGTGAGCCCTCCAACACTGAGGGTTAGCAACATCAACCCTTCCGGACCTCTCGTCCTAGCACCAATTAAAACCACCTCTCCTTCCCTTCTCCCTGATGGAACCCAACCTCTTTGCCCCACCTCCCCTCCCTTCCTCAACACCAACCCCCTTCCCTTCCCCCTTCCTTCCCCTTCCCTCCTAGAACTTTCTGCCGTCCCAACACTCTCCTCCATCAGTGAGTGACTTCAGCGCACCTTCCGTCCATCGTCACCCGTTTCACCACCCCATTACCAATGTTCCCTCTAATTTTCTGTAGGCTGTGTGCACATAAAATATCAGCTGTGTGCAGCTTTTGAAGGAAGGTTACATTTTTGTGCGCCACATAATGACACTCGGAGTTATATACTTTAAAATTTGACTACACGTCAGGATACAGTATGTACACCAAAATGATTTTAATCAAATTAAATGAAAATAGACAATTACTAAATGAAGTGGGAAATTTCTAGTAATTACAATCATAACTTTTAAATTTTAAGACGTCTGTGTTGTTTTCTATCAGAATCAGAGCCGTAATTTTTGTGCGCTCTGTTGTAAAGTATGTACGCTCGCTCGACGAGGTGTGTGCGCGCGCACACGCGCACAGCTTAGAGGGAACAGTGCCCATTACTCACACCACTCATCCAAACCACTCTCACACCACATTCCCCCTCCCCCCACCAAGCACATCCCAACCTCCCAGTATACCCACTGCCCCTGGGACTCTCCAAACCAACCTCCCTCTATCCCCCCAACCCCCTCTTATGCATCCGTATCAACTAAACGGTTAACCAGTCACATGTTTCATAACAATCAATCCCCAATGTCTCTGGGCTCAGCCACTGTCTTCATCTTCTTCCCATGCTGCAGTCTTCTTCTTTCTGGCATGGTCCATTTCTGTTTCATTTCTTACCATCCACGCACTGGTCTCTGGGTGTCTCTCCCGGCTGGAAGGTCCTTAAGCCCCATATCTTCCAGGGCTCCCTGCAAATCCTCCTCAAAGATGGCATGCCGAATTACCCATTGAGGGTGAAAGAGAGCCCCTGAGGGTATAGCCACTTATATCGGATACCTTCCTTCCTCATGCGCTCGGTCAGTCCCCTCAAGGCCTTCTGCCGCTCAATTGTGGCCGTGGCCAAGTCAGCATAAACTGCAATTTTATTCCCACACCAGTCAAACTTTCTTGCCTTCGTCATCTGGGCTGCGATCTTTTCTTTGGTGGTATAATCATGTAAACAGGATATAATGTCCCGAGGATATGTCTCCCTCACTGAACCTAGTGCACGATGAGCCTGGGCCATCTTTATAGATCTGTGTTATCCTGTGCCAGTGTCTCTGGCCAACAGAGATCCAAATATTTCCTGTGCTAGGAGCTTGTAATCTATATAGGCCTCTCCCGCCAGGATCCCTTTTATCCTCAAGTTCTGCCTGCACAATCGATTTTCCAAATCTTCCACTTTTATCTCCGTCTGCTCTTGCACGTCACCAATTCTTGGACACAAGACTACAACTCCACGATCTCTGCATCTGCCTCCTCCACCTGTCCCTCAATGTCTTCCATGTGCTTTCACATGTCTGCTAATTCTGCCCGCAGCTCAGCCACCATTCCAGCCACTTCCTCCTTAATCTTGGCGATATCGCTGTGGACCTCTGCGAACCAGCTTTTCATTTCTGCTGTTGTAATGCTCCCCAAAGAGTCCTTACCACCAGCCGCATCAGGATCCAACTGCACTGCCACACGTTCCTTGCAAGGGGGCGCTCCATCGGCCATCTTTATTGCTGCCGCCTCCTCCTCGTGCCAATGACTCTGGTAGGCATATCCGTTTAGGTCTGCGGTTTTGCAGCACGTCTCTGCCATGCAACTGCTGCCTTTTTATGCTCCGCTCTCTCTCCTAGCATCTTGGGTTCCTCTCATTGCGAACTGCCACCTTTTCACTATATTTTCACCCCTTGTATGGGCAACCAAGCCAGAGTTCACTGCTCAGCCATCCATCCGGGACGGTGACGTCATTTCTTCCTCTTGATTCTTTATTTATAGTTTTAATTTGCATTTACAGCATGATGAACTATATATATATATATTTTTTTAATTTTATCTTTATTCAATTTTTATAACATGTAACAAACATGGTTAAAGATATACAATCAAGTCCACATCATGAGGAGCGCTGCCCTGATACAAATCAAGAAAAGAAACTAGGAAATATTAACAAAGATTAAAAAAGCCAGATTGGATTCCCAAATTTATATAAACCCTTAATACTAGGCCAAAAGGAATCAACTCTCAAACTTTTTCTTTGTTTAACAAGAATGCCTCCAGTTGTTCACACTCAAGAAAAATATATTTGACCGATCGAAATATAACAATACACTTACAAGGATATTTTAACAGAAAAGAAGCCCCTAAAGCAATAACTCGAGGCTTTAACAAAAGAAAAGCTTTCCTCCGCTTTTGAGTGGATCTACAAACATCTGGAAAAACCTGAATAGGAGTTCCACAGAAATTTTGATCCTTTTTAGTAAAATATAAACGCAAAATCATATTCTTCTCTGCCAAAGTCATAAAGGAAACTATCAAAGTAGCTCTATGTGGGATTACATCCATTGAAGACTCCAAAAAATCAGAAACATTTAAGGAATCATTCAAAGGAGTATTCCCCCCAGGTGAGGGAGTGGTCTCCGCGGCAGGCCTCTTAGGAATATAATACACAAAAGAAAATTTAATAGCATCCGGATCATCCAATAACAAAACTTCCTTAAAATACTTTGATAACAAAATATTAGGAGAAAGATAATGTGTATAAGGAAAATTTAAAAAGCGTAAATTTTTTGATCGGATAGAATTCTCCAAATATTCCAACTGATAGTGAATCATTAACCTATCTCTAATAGATGAAGACACAGCCGCCTGCACCACGGATACCCGCCCCTCCACCTTAGTTAAGGAAGCAGAACATTTATCAATATTAACCTCATGGTCAGAGAGTTTCTGTACTACATCATTAGAAAATTGGGTGATCTGGGAGAAAGATGACCGCAAAGAACCCTCAATGCGAGCCACTACCTCCCAGACATCACGCAGGGATATATCATCAGGAGGAATAAGCGATGCAGCAGAACTCCCCGAAGCCACAAGGTCCAAGGCAACCGGTAACTTCACCTTAAACACATCAGATAATAAAGAAGCGGCTGGAGAGTCTAACAAGGATGACGGTTGCTTCTCACAAGCCGGAACTACTTCCGACTTAGGAACCGATGCCAAAGTCACCTCTTGACCGGAGGGGGTAACTCCCAGTGCATTCAAGGAGACATAAGAGAGGGTACTCACGGATACCGATGACACATCCGCAGGAGACAGTTCACTCTGAGCACTCACCACATGATGATCCATGGGGCCCGAAATCTTAACCACCTTGGCCCCAGCTGATGGAAATATCTTCTTCCGTCTCCTGCCCATAAGTCCACGCTAACTCCTAGCTCCTCGAGTCTCCGAAGGGGCTCCAAAGGGGCGGGCCTGCCCCTTTGGTCACGCCCCTTCGGGCACGCGACCACGGGTGCGCGCCCGCGGGTCACGTTCCGCGATGACTGGCGGATCTTATAGCCGCCTCAAGGGGGGGAAGGGATGGTAAGCACAGCTGATCCTCCTCCACTCCACGGCACACAGGCTTCCAATCAGCGCAGCAGCAGACGCTCCCACCGCGCTCCTATGGCCCACAGAACTTATAGCCGCCTCAAGGGGGGGAAGGGATGGTAAGCACAGCTGATCCTCCTCCACAGCACGGCACACAGGCTTCCAATCAGCGCAGCAGCAGACGCTCCCACCGCGCTCCTATGGCCCGCAGAACTTATAGCCGCCTCAAGGGGGGGAAGGGATGGTAAGCACAGCTGATCCTCCTCCACAGCACGGCACACAGGCTTCCAATCAGCGCAGCAGCAGACGCTCCCACCGCGCTCCTATGGCCCGCAGAACTTATAGCCGCCTCAAGGGGGGGAAGGGATGGTAAGCACAGCTGATCCTCCTCCACAGCACGGCACACAGGCTTCCAATCAGCGCAGCAGCAGATGCTCCCCGATGAACTATATATTTACATGTATAAATATATTTTATATTTATGTTTTGATATGCTATTTTATGTTTCAATTAGGTCCCATAGTCCCTGACGAAGGCTTCCACTAGCTGAAATACGGCCCGTGTAGGGTGGGACTCTTGGACAACATTTAAATAAAAAAAAGGTTTTGATCCTTTGATCTCCATAATTTTGGAAATACAAAAATATGTACATTGTTGTAGTCCTCACTCCATCCCTGGAAATGTCTTACTCAATGCAGGTAAAAAGCACATGTGTTGTGAAACAATGCGTGATTTTTACCAACTGGAAGGGTAGGCAATTTTCAGATAGCCCATCTCTATGGGTAAAACACCATTTTCCCTTCTGTTAGGTCTGTGCCATCTTTCCCCTTACTGACTTCCCAGGAAAACACATACAGAACAGGCTAGTGAAAACAGAAGAGTTTTCTTTCACTGCTTTTAAGAAACACCAAATACAATCCAGAGCAGCTTCAGCAAGTTTTTCAGAGCAAAAACCAGCCACATATTCACAAAGATGAACATGCCTTATCCAGTTTGGATTGCAAAAGGACCTTAACCTTTTGTCTGGGATGGACTAAAGCTCTTAGAAAGTCTTCTCAGCTTTTTGTTTCTTTTGACTCTGGGATTGCCATAGCCAAGCAAACTCTTTCAAACTGAATAGCAGATTGCATCATTTTTTGTTCTTTTCAAAGAGGGCATTCAGTGCTCCGATAGCAAGAAAGGGCTATCCGGGTTTTTGCACTAAGTGCCACATGTATGACTATTTCCCAATTGATGAGAGTTCATATGTGCACTCAATACAAAGCGTTCCTGGCTCTCAGAAAATGACGCCGGTCACTGGAGGATAAGCTAGTACATTTGGAGGAGCTGAGTTAGTCAGGTATATGGAGGAGATCTTGAAGGGCATAGTAGAGAAGTCCCACTTCCAGTTTGGAAGCCTCTGTGCTGCCATAGTAGAGAGAGGTCACCTGGAAGGATAGCATCACTTTGATGTGGCAGGAAATGATCCTGTAGCAAGGACCCACCCTTCAGATGATGCAATATCCTCTTCCACCAAGGATGTGCCCATTCAGTAGACATGTAGGGTCCAATTTTTATATAGATGGTGCTATGCGCCACATCAGCACATAGTCCACCCCATTCCGCCTAACCCGGATTCTCAATGCCAGGGTCATATGATGTCCTGGCATTGAAAATCCAGGTCTTGCCACACAACCCGGAAGCCGCAGGAGCTAGCCAGGTAGCACTGATTTTCGATGCTAACCGCTTAACCCCTGCGCCTGAAAGATAGGCGAGGAAAAACCTCGCCTATCTTTAAGGTGCAGAGGGCTATTTGGGTAGCATTGAAAAATCGGTGCTGCCCAGTTAGCCCTTTCCTCTGCCCTGGAATGCCCCTATCACGCCCCGATGCTAACCATATAACATCTGGGTGCATTAGAGACTTCTCTAAGATTTTCAAAGGGCACTACCTGTGTAGGCGCCTTTCAGACATCCCAGATAAGGCATTTACATGGGTAACTAGGGCAGTTACCCATGTAAATGCCTTCAAAAATGCCATCCATAGATAGTTGGGTGGTTGGTGGATGTAAGGATTACTTGGTATCTTGCCTGTCTAGAGCAAAGTTAGTGGACCTCATGTGTCACCTAGATAAGATTTTATACCGTGCTGCGGAGAAGCTGGATGTCTTGGTACACATGGATATCAAAATAGGAAAATATGGGAGAGAGGTTTAGGAAGCCAAATTTATGGTTTAATAATATGTAATATACTTTTCATAATGAAGCAAAGTGGTTCATTCATTTTTTTTTTTTAGTGCCATCAAGTCAGTGTTGACTCATAGCGACCCAGCTACCTCCTGGGTTTTCTTGGCAATGTATCACTGGAAGTAGATTGCCAGCCTTTTCTTCTGAGGCAATGGAGGGTAAAGTGACTTGCCCAAAGTCACAAGGAGTGCCAGTGGGAATTGAACCCTTGATCTTCTGGGTACTAGGCAGTTGCTCTAACCACTAGGCTACTCCTCCACTCCAAAGTGGTTTATAATAATATACAAATGAAAGGAAAAAGGACTCCTATGTGTAGAAATAGAAAAGGACCTCCAAAGCTTTATAATAAAAAAAGAGAGAAAGAAGTGATAAGAGAGGGAGGTGTTATGCAGTCCTCCAAGTATAGTAGTTGTAGACCCACTGGCTCAGGGATCTCAGAGAAAGTTGAATACATGGTCAAAAAGACAGGTTTTAGGCTAGCCTTGAATGCTTTATACAGTGGTTGAAGTCGGAAATGTGAAGATAAAACATTTCATAAATTTAGGATTTAAAGTGGAAAGTTGAAATCCAGAACCTTCACCTCGTATTCTTAGAAATGTTTCTCATTCCACATTCAGGACCTAAGAGGGTGACAAAGTTTCAGAGTCTCAATATGTGGATGAGGTGATGGTGCAGGGAGGAGGGAGTTACATTTGTTAGGAATTGGGCAACACTCTGAGGAAGGGTGGGTGGGGCCTATTCTGAGAATAGGGGCTCCATCTTAACCAGTGTGGAATCAGGCTGCTGGCACTGACATTTTAAAAGGAGATAAAGCAGCTTTTAAAATGGGGGAAAAGCTGACAGTCACTCAGTGCATGGTTTAGAATAAGGTATCTTTGAAGGATGCTATCAAAGCAAGGTAGTTAGGGTATCCTGACAGAGAAGTTGCAATAAAGGCAGAAATAGCCCAGGTAACTTTAAGCAGACAGAGTTGAAAGACTGCAAATTATCCCTATTGGCTGCAAAGCAGGTTGTAAATATAAGCAAATGGCTGAATACAAAAACTAGAAACCTAAAAAGAGAGTTATGGCAGCTTGACCCTTAGTGGTAGTACCACGAGACCACTACGTGGGTTCATGGGTGCCATTCTGGAGGTTCAGAGATCCTATAGGTGGTGGGAGGATTGGAACTGAGGTTATGAAGTCTTGAGGGGGAATCTGTTTGGGGGCGTGGGAAGTACTGTATCTGTGGGAGGGAAGCTTTGCTGGGCAGAAGGGGGAGGGAGGGGACCAGACCACCCTTAGTTTTCTACTATGCTGGCCTTCTTTTGATGGCAATTGGGAACATCAGGTCACATGTTTCTGGCCCTATGCTGCAAGAGAGCAGAATAACGCAGCTTGCAAGTCTGATTGCAAATTGTGTTATTCAGTTGCTGCAGGAGCTACTAACTTGTGGTATAGAGCTACTACAGGTTAGTGACTCCCATGGTAAATTTTGCCATAGCTTATTAACTAGCCCAATAAATTAATTCCTTGCTTCAGCCTTCTCTTATATTATATATAATATTATACATGATATATAATATTATATTATATATATATAGCCTTCTCTTATATTGCTAACTCCAGACGTCACTCCTTTCACTTTGCTGCACCTTACGCCTGGAACAAACTACCTGTGTCTGTACGCCAGGCACCTTCTCTAACCCTCTTCAAATCCAGGCTGAAAACTCACCTCTTCGCTACTGCCTTTGGATTTTGACTCACCTGATCTCCTTTTTCTTTTTCTTTCCCCTTCCCCCTTGTTTTATCCCTGCCTTCACCTTCTGTGTTGTCTGTCCTGACTAGATTGTAAGCTCTGATGAGCAGGGACTGTCTGTTACATGTCTGTATAGCACTGCGTACGACTTGTAGCGCTATACAAATGCTCAGTAGTAGTAGTAGTAGCGTTTACTGAGGAAGTGGTCAGGGAGCTAATCATGCCAGAAATGGTATTTAATGATGATGATTTGGAGGAAATGAAACAAATCTCAGTGAACCCTGAAGATGTAATAAGACAGATTGACATTCTAAAGAGTAGCAAATCACCTAGACTTGATGGTATGCACCCCGTAGTATTGAAACAATTCAAAATTGAAGTGGCAGATCTAGTAACCTACTTTTCATTGTCTACAGTACTGAAGGGGACCACATAACACCTGTTTTGTAAAAGGTTTCTAGGGCTGATTTGGAAAACTATAGGTTGAGCCTGATATTAGTGCCAGGCAGAGTGGTTGAAACTATTATGAAGAACAAAACTACGGTAAACTTACAGTAGGGGCCCTTTTACTAAAGTGCATTAGTTTTTGCGCTAAACATGCATTTGGTGCAAAAACCTAACACGTCTTAAGTGCATGACAGTGAACGTGCAGATGTGTATCCTACAACATGCAACTGTTACCATGGCTGCACTCGCCTCCACCTACTGAAATGGTGTTGGGTGCACCCACACTAATGCCAACCTACCAACCTCCGCACAGAAGAATCATATCCCAAATTCCGCTCTCTCCTTAAGACTCATCTGTTCTCCCTAGTTTTCACCCCCTGACTTTTCATTTCTCTGTCTCCTATCTTATGGTCTATCTGTTGTTCTGTCCTTGCTTTCTTCTCTTTCTATCATTTATTGTAACTTCTTTTTCTCTTTCTATAATTAATAATTTTTATTTTGTAAACCCTCTCCGATGTTATGGGGGGCGGTATATTAAGTGTGAAATAAACAATAAACAATAATGTCCCCCGCGCTAACTGCAATGTGGGCACCATGCCCACTCCTTGCCCTTCCCCCACCCATTTAGCACCTCAACATGCGCATGGCAATTAGCATGTGAATCAGTATATGGTAACTGTCATTCTCCCATGTTAACAGTTACTGCAGGCGAAAATGCACGTTAACTGCTTAGCGCACTTTAGTAAAAGGGTCCCCTCGATAATCATGGTATTACTGGATAAAGACAATATGGTTTTCACCAAAGAAAATATTGCCTCACCAATCTGCTACATTTTTTTGAACATTTGAATAAACATGTGGGTAAAGATGAGTCAGCTGATACAAAGGCACATTTTAGATAGGACGTGGAGAGGGGAATTCCCATGTCCAGGTCAGGAAACGGAGAATTTTGCAAAAGACTCTGTCAAACATAGAGCCTCATGTAAAATGGGTGCAGAACTGCATGGGTATGGCTCTCCATGTCCGGTGGGAGCAGCAATTTCAAGAGGCTACAAGTGGGGAAAAAAATTCTTTACCCCCCCCCCCCACATATGCATTGGGAGCAGCTTCTTAAAATCGCTGTTTCTGAGGGAAGTGTGTCCTCAGAGGCTACTCTATGGGAAGCGGGGAAGGTAGTAATTAGGGGTCACATTATTGCTTATGTGGCTAAGGAGCAGAAGCGTGTAAATGAAGAGGTGGTGCGGTTGGCACAGGAGTTACAGGAGGCAAAGAGAGAGTCTGTGCGAAAGCTGCAAGACGGGGGGCTGAGGAAGTACTTGGAGACTCAGAGACAACTGAATAATATCCTGCATGACAGAGCGGTATTTGATATGCAGTATTACCGTCAACAGTTTTTTAGGTTCGGTAATCGATCAGGGACGCTTTTGGCTCCGCTGGTGCGGGATTGGAAGGGCTGTAACTTGGTGACCGTTCTTAAGGATAATAAGGGAGGTAAAGTTACAGACCCGGCAGCTATAGTGAGGGAGTTTATGCGTTTTTACCGTGAACTTTACACGCCGGAGCGGGAGGATAGAGAGCAGGAACGCTGTTTTTTGGATAGTGTTTACATTCGGCAGGTGACACCGCAAGAACGAGAGGCTTTAAATAAACCGATCTCTGGGGCGGAAATACAGCTGGCTATTAATGCAGGAAAGGTACACAAGGCACCAGGCCCCGATGGGTATGGGTCAGAATTCTATAAAATTCTTGGGGGACAGGTGGTGCCTATTCGGGCAGCGGTATACGCTGAAGTGTTAGATACCGGGAGTTTCCCGAGGGATATGCGGACAGCCTCTATCTCGCTTATCCACAAGCCGGGGAAGGACCCGGAAGACCCCGCCTCCTATAGGCCGATCTCCCTTATTAACTTTGACATGAAGATTTTGGCCTGGATTTTGGCGGAGTGGGCACAGAATGTCTTAGCACGCCTTATAGGGGACTACCAAGCCGGGTTTGTGAAAGGCAGAGGGGTGGTCTGTAACATTGCGAAAGTTCTGTTAGGCATGGAACGCTGCCTCCAGCGAGATTCGCCTTTGCTGCTGGCCAGCTTGGACGCCGAGAAGGCTTTCGATCGTGTCTCGTGGGATTATATGTTTGAAGTTGTTGCGATGTTTTGGCTTTGAGGGACAGTTTGTGGGCTGGGTCCGAGCGCTGTACGCGGAGCCTCTCGCGTTTATTGCTATGGGGGGAGCGGTTTCGCCGGCGTTTGTGTTGAAAAGGGGAACCAGACAGGGATGCTCCCTGTCGCCCCTCCTTTTCATACTTCATCTGGAGCCTTTACTAGTGAAGTTGATGCATCAGGAGGAGGTGACAGGGATTACCTGGTCGACGGATGGCATTAAAATCAGTGCCTTCGCAGATGATATGCTTCTTTGTTTAACAAACCCGCAGCAATCATTGCCAGGGGCGCTACGAATTATAGAAGGCTTTGGGACCTTTTCCGGTTTGAAAATCAATACCACCAAGTCGTTAGGGTTAGACGTGGGAGGGTGGAACCGAGCGATTTGGCAGGGCACCTTCCCATTGAGTTGGGCGGATGGGCAGATCTGGTACTTGGGCATCCATATCCCGGCGAGATTAGATCAGTTATACAGAGTGAATATACAGACCCTCCTTGAGGGAACTCTGGATCGGCTGCAGAGATGGCGACCGTTGCCGCTATCACTCAGTGGTAGGATTGCGTTATTTAACATGGTAGAGTTTCCCCGATGGGCGTATGTCTTGCGGCACCTGCCAGTGTGGCTCAGGTGGCGGGAGGCCCTGATTTTGCAACGTCACTTGTCTCGGTTTTTATGGCAAGGCCGGCGGGCGCGTATAGCGCTGGATGTCCTGTCACAGCCCAAAGAGCATGGTGGGGCTGGGCTACTGTCGGTGCGAGGGTATAATATGGTGTGTTGGACAAGGATTTTGCAGGACATGGTAGAAGGAAGTTCGGAAGTAGTTCCTTTAAAAATTTTGGATGCAACGGTGGCCCCCCATCACAGAATGGCAGTTCTGCAGGAGGCCCGGGGAGCTGCACCGGAGTGTTGTAAACGATCTGGCTTCTGGCGGGCGGCAGGGATCGCTTGGAAGGCCCTCTGTCGGGGCAGAAATGTCCCGTGGCGTATGACTGACTGTATCCCTTTGATGGGGAATGCGGCTTTTGCCCCGTGGCTGGCCTCAGCGGTGGCTAGGCGGTGGGCGGATAGGGGGCTTCGATATCTGGGACAACTCCGCGTGGAGGGGAGCGAGGCGCTGGACTCTTTTACCTCTCTACAGAAAAAGTTTGATTTAGGAACCCACGACCAATTTTTCTATTTTCAGGCCCGGCACTACACCCTTAGGCTCAGTAAGGCACATGGGCAAATCTTGGCACGGAGCGGAATGTTGGAGCTGTTTAACAGTTTGGAAGGGAAAATAACGTCGAGGAGGCTGGGGCTGGCGCTTCGTCTGGAGGGGGCTAATACGCGATTGGTTGCTTTAGGGGAAAAGTGGCAGAAGGATGGCGTGCCGCAAGGTACGGAGGAGCGCTTGCGGCGAGCGCTTGCCGCTATTAAAAGGATCTCTGAGGCGGTGCAGTTACAGGAAATCCAATACAAATTCCTCTGGCGGGCATATGTGCATAATATATGGGCAGCCAAAGTGGGATTGGCAACGACAGATGTGTGTAGTCTCTGCAAGGTGGAAAAGGGGGGCCTGGCACATCGGTTTTGGGCTTGTATCCATATTCAGGGACTTTGGCTGGATGTCGGGAGAAAATTGGGGAAGTGGCTAAGGGAGGACCTGGAGATGAGCCCAGAATGGTGTCTGTTTGACTCCTATGAGCGGGAGATACCGCTTAGTGGCGCAGCGCGTAAACTCTGCACCAAAGGCTTTGTAGTGGTGAAACAAGTTATACTTGGGCATCGGCTGAAGGACACAGCGCCCGAAGTGGGAGAATGGGAGCGGGCCATGGTAGAGTTGATGGAGATGGAGAGGCGCTCAGCTAAGTTACTAGGGGGGCATAAATAGGATGAGTATCTGAAGGTGTGGGGACCCGTCAGCGGGGTTGGCTCGCTGCTCTGAACTGCGGGACCTCCCAGAAGCCCTAGGACTGTGTAAGTTTGATCAGTGTGAAGGGGAGGGGTGGGGAGTGGGGGTAGGGGGAGTAGTAAGGGGGGGATGGGGGAGTGGGTAATGGGGAAAAGGGGGGTTCTGGACTGTGGTGTTTCTATCTACTAGTCAGCACAGTGTCTGTATTAGTTAGTTCAGCTATAGGATCCGTAGTGCTTGGTTTACCTGTATGAGGATTAATGTTATTTCGGTGTTATGTTTCCTATATTAATATTGTGTTGGAATGCATAAGCATTGGTGTTGGCTGTGTGTAAAATCAATAAACATGATTTTCCTAAAATCGCTGTTTCTGATCTGCATGTGTATCCAATTCAGCAACACTTGTTTGGTCCTACTCATGCCCCCCCCCCCCCCCCCCCACCATTACCAGCCTGGCTGTTCTTCCCTTTGCCCCTGTGGGACTTTGATCTCCCTATGCATCCATTCCTCATACCCCTCCCCCCAAGCCATCGTGTCCCTCTTCAGTCAAACGCCACTGCATGCCACTGTCACCCCCCTAATACACCCGGCAATATAGGATCCTCCCTAAGGTCACTGCCAGCAATCTCATAAGAACATAAGATATGCCATACTGGGTCAGACCAAGGTCCATCAAGCCCAGTATTCTGTTTCCAACAGTGGCCAATCTAGGTCATATGTACCTAGCAGTTTCCCCAAGAGACACAAGTTCCACAATGCTTGTACTGGGTCAAGCATTGATATCTTCGGTCACTTCTTAATAATGGTTTATGGACCTTTCCTCCAGGAACTTGTCCAAACCTTTTTTAAACCCAGCTACACTAACAGCCTTTACTACATCCTCCGGTAACAAATTCCAGAGTTTGATTACACGTTTAGTGAAAAAATATTTTCTTTTATTAGTCTTAAATAGTTTACCCTGTAGCTTCATTGCATGTCCCCTAGTCTTTCTATATTCTGATAACGTAAACAATCGATCTACGTTTACCCGTTCCACTCCGTTCATTAATTTATAGACTTCTATCATATCTCCCCTCAGCCGTCTCTTTTCCAGGTTAAAGAACCCTAACCTTTTTAGCCTTTCTTCATAGGAGTATCTTTCCATCCCCTTTACCATTTTGGTGGCTCTTCTCTGAACCTTTTCTAAAATCGCTATATCCTTTTTAAGATACGGCGACCAGAATTGCACACGATATTCAAGGTGCGGTCTCACCATGGAACGATATAGAGGCATTATAATATCTTTTGTCTTATTTTCCATTCCTTTCCTTATCATACCTAGCATTCTATTTGCTCTCTTGGCCGCCGCTGCACACTGGGCCGAGGGTTTTAACATGGTATCCACAATGACGCCTAAATCTTTTTCCTGGGTGGTGGTTCCTAATGTGGAACCTTGCATCGTGTAACCATAGTTTGGGTTGTTCTTCCCTAGGTGCATAACCTTGCACTTGTCCACATTAAATTTCATCTGCCATTTTGATGCCCAGTCTTCCAATTTATCAAGATCCTCTTGCAATTTTTCACAATCCTCTTGGGTTTTAACAACTTTAAATAGTTTTGTGTCATCTGCAAATTTGATAACCTCACTCGTTATTCCACTTTCCAGGTCATTTATGAATATGTCAAAAAGCAGCGGACCCAGCACAGATCCCTGGGGTAGACCACTATTCACCTTTCTCCATTGGGAAAATTGGCCATTTAGCCCTACCCTCTGCTTTCTATCTTTTAACCAGTTCCTGATCCACAATAGTACACTGCCTCCTATCCCATGACTCTTTAGTTTAGAAAAAGTCTCTGATGAGGGACCTTGTCAAAGGCTTTCTGAAAGTCCAGATACACAATATCAACCGACTCACCTTTGTCCACCTGTTTATTCACTCCTTCAAAAAAAAACATAACAGATTAGTAAGACAAGATCTTCCTTGTCTAAAGCCATGTTGGGCTGTCTCCCATTAGGTCGTGACTATCTACATGCTGAGTAATTTTATTCTTTATGATGGTTTCTACCATTTTTCCCGGTACTGACGTCAGGCTCACCGGTCTGTAGTTTCCCGGATCACCCCTGGAACCCTTTTTAAAAATTGGTGTTACATTGGTGATCCTCCAATCTTCAGGTATTAGAGATGATTTTAATGATAGTTCACAGATTACTGATAGCAGGTCTGCAATCTCATATTTCAGTTCTTTCAACACCCTTGGATGTATACCATCCAGCCCAGGTGATTTGCTACTCTTCAGTTTATCTAATAGTTGTAAGACATCTTCTCGATGTATCAATATTTCCTTCAATTCTTCCGCACCTTTAAATACCACTTCAGTCATGGGTAACATCCCTACATCTTCCTCAGTAAAGACCGAAGCAAAGAATTCATTCAGTCTCTCCGCTATCGCCTTGTCGTCTCTTAGTGCTCCTTTAACTCCTTTATCATCTAATGGACCAACTGACTCTCTCACAGGTTTTTTGCAACGAATGTACTTGAAAAGGTCTTTATTTCACGTTTTTGCTTCCGCAGCAAGCTTCTTCTCAAATTCTCTCTTTGCCTGCCTTATCAATGTCTTGCATTTGACTTGCCAGTGCTTGTGCTGTTTCTAGGTTTCGTCGTTTGGCTCTTTTTTCCATTTCCTGAAAGATGCTTTTTTGGCAACAACAGCCTCTCTGACTTCACCTTTAAACCATGCTGGCAGTATTTTGGACTTCCTTTCACTTTTCTTAAAGCGTGGAATACAGCTGGTCTGGGCTTCCAAGATAGTATTTTTCAACAACACCCAAGCTTGATGTACGTCTTTAACCTTTGCAACTGCTCCTTTTAGTTTTTTCTTAACTGTTTTCCTCATTTTATCATAGTCTCCCTTTTGAAAATTAAAAGGTAGTACTGTGGATTTCCTTACTATCCCTCCTCCACTAATTAAATCAAAGGCGATCATGCTATGATCACTATTGCCAAGTGGCCCCAACACCCTTATCTCTTGCACTAGATCTGGTGTTCCACTAAGGACTAGGTCTAATATGGCTTCCCCTCTGGTCGGTTCATGAACCAGCTGCTCCAAGAAGCAGTCATTTATTTCATCTAGGAACTTTATCTCCCTAGCATGTCCTGACGTGACACTGACCCAGTCGATACCGGGGTAATTGAAATCACCCATTATTATTACTGCGCTGTAACTTTTGTTAACTTCCTTGATTTCTTTGAGCATTTCATCATCCATTTGGTCATTCTGGCCAGGCGCTCGATAGTACACCCCCACTGCCATTGCCTTCCCCCTTTTATATGGAATTTCAATCCATATAGATTCTACAGCAGATTCTGTTTCCTGCAAAACTTTAATCCTTTCTGAGTCAATGCCCTCTCTAACATAGAGCGCAACCCCTCCACCAATTTGATCAACTCTATCATTACGATATAGTTTGTACCCAGGTATCACAGTGTCCCACTGGTTGTCCTCCTTCCACCATGTCTCTGATATTCCAATCATATCTAACCTTTCATTTAGTGCTATATATTCTAACTCTCCCATCTTATTCTTTAGACTTCTAGCATTTGCATACAAGCATTTTAGAGAATGTATTTTATTCATGTTAATTTGGCTATTGTTAGACATGGGTAAATCGGGATCTTTAAGCTCTGTCGGCTCCATACTTGAGGGCATTTGGGCTACTTTACTCTTTTGTGGAACTTCTCTGCTTTTGGTAGTATACTTCAAGGATACATTCTTCCGAACCATCCGCTCTTGGGTGACTGTCGGCTTTCCCCTTATATCTAGTTTAAAAGCTGCTCTATCTCCTTTTTAAAGGTTAATGCCAGCAGCCTGGTTCCATCCCGGTTAAGGTGAAGCCCATCCCTTCGGAAGAGTCCCTCCTTTCCCCAGAATGTTCCCCAGTTCCTAACAAATCCAAAACCCTCATCTCTGCACCATTGTCTCATCCACGCATTGAGACTCCGGAGCTCTGCCTGCCTTTTGGGTCCTGTGCGTGGAACAGGAAGCATTTCGGAGAATGCTACCCTGGAAGTTCTGGATTTCAACTTCCTACCTAAAAGCCTAAATTTTGCCTCCAGAACCTCCCTACCACATTTTCCTATGTCATTGGTACCGACATGTACCAAGGCAGAAGACTCCTCCCCAGCACTATCTAAGACCTTATCTAGGTGGCGTGTGAGGTCCTCTACCTTCGCACCCGGCAGGCATGTTACCAGGCGATCCTCACGTCCACCAGCCACCCAGCTATCTACATGCCTAATGATCGAATCACCAACTATAACGGCTGTCCTAACCCTTCCCTCATGGGCACATGGCCCTGGAGAAACTTCCTCGGTGCGAGAGGGTTTTACATCACCTGGAGGACAGGTCCTAGTTACAGGATCACTTCCTGCCACACCAGGGTGATTCTCTCCTGTCACGTGACCTCTCTCCTCCATGGCAACAGGGGTGCTGCCAGACTGGAGGTGGGACTTGAGGACTATATCCCTGTAGGTCTCGTCTATGTACCTCTCTGTCTGTCTTATGTTTTCCAAGTCTGCTACTTTAGCCTCTAGAGAACGGACTTGTTCCCTGAGAGCAAAGAGCTCCTTGCACCTAGTGCACACGTAAGACCTCTCACCAATTGGGAGAAAATCATACATGTGACACTCAATGCAAAAGACTGGAAAGCCCCCATCCTGCTGCTGGACTGCTTTCTGCATCTTAGTTTTAAGTTTGTGTCTAGATCTTTAAGTTCTTACTTACTAGGGGTTGCTATGGGTATTTATACCAATAAAACTGTACCTAATACGTTTAATATACCTTGTTCACCTGAAGCTTAATTAATCTCAGGTCCTTAGTGTATGACTGATTTGGGTAATGAGCTTCACCTGAAAGCACCTCCTGTCTTTTAAGATGTGTAAGTGCCTATAAAGCTATGATTATCCCAGGGGTGGGTAATAACTCTTATTAAAAGAGGGCTACTACACAGTATCCTGTCTTGTGCTGCTGAGGTAAGCTAAATTCTGATTTGATTTAAATTATAGCTCTTAGCTGCTGCTAGGCTCTAACTTCTTATGAAATTTAAACTACAAGCTCTCTGCTGGATTCTAAATTTAACCAGAAAGCTCTCTTCTGTGTTTTAAAACTAAAAGTACCTTTCTGATGCTAGGCCCTGAGTGACTATTAAATGTACACTACAAGCTCTCTGCAGGGTTCCAAATATAACCAGAAAGCTCTCTTCTGTGTGTTAAATTTAAACTAAAAGTACTTTGCTGTTACTTGGCCCTGAGTGACTATTAAATTTAAACTACAAGCTCTCTGCTGGGTATGAAATGTAACCAGAAAGCTCTCCTCTGTGTTTTAAATTCAAACGTTAATTGCTGCTACTAGGCCCTAACTGATCCAACAAAAAACAGTGGGTTCACAGATTAAGTAGCTTTAATACAAAGAATTATTTTTAGAAAATTACCAGAAGTATATACTCACAGTTGCAGATTTCTCTCCAGAAGTAACAGCCCCCCTTTCTAGTCCTTCAAGAATCTCCTCACTCCCTACCTCCCAGTCTCCTCTGGTGCATAGTGGAAGCAGGAGTATTGCCCACTTGCTGCTCCTCACACTCAGCAGGTTCCAAAATGGAAGCTCCTCGCTCTACCATCTCTTCCCGTCTTTCTCTCTTCACCTCCATTTGCTTCTGTCTCTCCCTTCCTTCCATCTTGTCCCTCCCTCCCTCTCCCTCTCCTTCTCCGATAATACCAAAAAATCTTTTTCTGCATAATAAGCTTATAAATGGTATGATATGTTTCCAAAATTTGTTCTGAATTTCTAATCCTTGTGGAAGAACTGCTACTGGGCTGCCACAGAAAACAGGAAGGTTTTAGGTTAATGATCAGAATATTCAAATTATATCCTGAATAATTTATGAAGTCTTACTGGTTTTTATTCTTTCCAACCCACTGGAATGTGTAAAGAAATTGTGTCTAAGGAGTTGAAAATGTCTATCTTTTTGGAGACCCATTAACTCTCTGAAATTTTAAAGGAAGTGGGCCAAATTTTACATGGAGGAAAAATCTGTAGAAAGACAGACCGAGTTTGAAAATGGAGCAGATCAGACTGTGGGTTCTAGTGAAAACCCCCTCAGAACAGCCTATTGCATTTTATATAAGAGTTAGTCTGGCAGCTGCGGCTTAGAAACGATTTGTTTTAGCCTATGCTTAGGAACTTGCCCTTTTCAAACTGCCCTCCTCTCTCATCTCCTCTCTCAAATACAGAAACCCACATTGACACACTCTCACACATGAGCACAGACAAACACATGTATATATGCATGGATACAAACACACACACATAGATACGCTCATAGATAGCACAGACACACACAAATACAGTGACAAACAAAACACTGACATACATAAACACACACAAAACCTAAATACAAATAAAACAGACACATTCACATATACATATAGAACTTGCATACACTTAGACCAGAGTATTCTCTATTACTACTACTACTGAGCTTTTGTATTCCTCAACGCAGTTCTCAGGACACACGTAGCCAGTCAGGTTTTCAGTATAACCACAATGAATATGCACGAGAGAGATTTGCATACAATGGAGATCAGAGTCTCACACGTACACACACAGAAGGCTGATATCTATACCAAAGCAAAACAGATACATACATGCATACAACACACACACACACACACAGGTGTCGAAAAGAATTCCATGCTCTGTGCTGCACATGCTTTTCCTACTGTTTGTTTGTGAATGGATCCACTGCCTCCGAAGATAAATGAAAACTCTTAGCACTGTATCCACGGGAAATTTTGCTGTCCAGTACTTTGAGAAAGGTTAATTACAATGTGTGGGTGGCTAGACATTTCTCATGCCGCTGTCAACAGTCCAATAGACTATACTTTTTCCAAAGTGAGAATAGAGAGCATTAATTTCCTTTTCTTGCCAACCAGGAATTCAATAGATCTTTTTCCCTAATTGATTGTGCCTGCACCTCTGTCTCTCTCGGTAATAAGGTGAAGGCTTGAAGAGCAGAGCTTTTTAAATTTGGCATAATTCATGTATGGCACTTAAGATGCAAACACTATACCATCTTCACTGCAAGAAAGGTAAGGGGTGATTTTAAACTGCGCACACGCTTAAAAACTATTGATAAGTTATTCAAAAACTTTAGCCAGAGGGCCAATGGGAGACTGTCTGCATAAGGGTGCTGATTGAGACACTCAGCAGCATTATCCAAATAGTGCCGTTGAATATTTTCACAGACCACCCTGACGCTATACATTTAGTTCAGGGGTGGTGTATGGACCGAGCGAGGTCGGTGTCGGTATTATCCAGATAAGTGCCAATTTGAACCAGAGAACGGAATTCAGTCGTCACTAGCTGGATAACTTAGGACACGCAAAAAGCGAATTTAAGTTGCAATTCAGATGTGTGCCGGCTGAAAATCGCTGCTGTCCAAACAGCCAATTGGGGCATTCAGTGGCAGCTACAATGCCCCACTGATATTTGCCGTGGCACTTAAATAGCGATGCTCTTGAAAATTTGGCCCTATGAGGCCAATATTCAAATGATTTATGCTTCTGAGAGTTATGGGGCCTATATTGACATGCTATGGCGGTCAGCCGTGATGCTTAAATATTGGCAGGATTTTCAGTGGTAGTTTTCAGATAGGAGCTGCCACTGAATATCTGGGCTGAGTGGCCCTAACTGGATAAATGGAGACGTTATCCAGTTAGTGGCAATTTGCAGCCGTCATTGACCCAGCTTTCGACTTAGGGCCGTTTCTCAAGCAGCCTAAGTTGGCTGGATAGGTGGCAACTGAAAATCCTGCTAATCGGATAAAGTTATCTTTCATCTTATTAGCGCTGACAGCGCCCTCGCCCCAACCATGAACTGTTCCTCGGGGCTGGTGCAAAGATTAGAGACAGTCTAGGTGGACTCTCAACTCTACCACCCCGCTTTTGCCCCCCCACTCCTGGGCCCACTGCCACCAATGCCGCCCCTCTCTGGGACCTGCAACAGCGGCAATGGCATTGGAACCGCAACAGTGTTTACCTGAACTCTCTGGGTATGCATTGCACTTCCTTCCCTCCATCACCTGCCGCTCCCACCCCCCAACACAGACGTCCAGTTTCCATGCAGACTGGAAGTTGCACTGGAGGGAGGCGGAAATGGCAGGTAGTAGAGGGCAGAAACCACACTGTAGTGCTGGAGAGTTCAAGTAAGCGACACATCATGGTTTCAATGCCATTGCTGCCACTGTAGGTTCCAAAGAGGGGCAACTGTGGGGCACCCATTGGATAATGGTGCTCTAGGCATCTGCCTAGTACTCCCAATGGAACCACTGGCCCTGCATCCCTGGACTGACTGGGTAGTGCTGGAGTGGGCTGTGAAGATATTCAGTGACACTCTCCAGATATGGAGAGCTGAAGTGGAGGACTAACCTACTGGTTAGAGCACTGGCTTGGGAACCAAGAGACCAGGGTTTGATTCCCACTATCATTCCTTGTGGCCTTAATCTCCATTACCTCAGAAAATCCAAGTTATCAGTGTCCCCGTTTAATCTACATTTCCAAGTTTAGGTTAGGTCAACTGCTTTGACTAAAAAATGATAAAATGGTATAAAAAAACCCTATAAAATAAAATAAATAGTGCTGCTGAATTTTGCACTGAGCACCCTTAGCCAGCTCAGCCTCTCATTGGTTAGCCAGCGAAGGGCTTTGACTGTCAGCCCCTATGCTCCTAAAGAGGCCTCTTCTGAAGCTTTACCAGGGTTGATTGCCTAAATTTATACTCAGAATTTCACTTAACGCAAAATTTAAATGTTTTAAAAAGTGGAAGGCAATGGGGAAGATGTAGGATGAGGGGGGAAAAAGTTAAGAGCTTCGTGCTAATTTCTAGCACTGGGATCATAAATTAGGCTTTTAAATTTAGGCAAATGAATGGCAGGCCTGAATTTTCAAGCATAACATTTAAGCTCCTAACTTAAGATGAATTTTCAACTGAAAACAAAGGCTCCTAAGTTTGGTTGCAGGGAGGGCACAAATTTAGAGTTCTAACTTAGACTAAATCTAGAAGCTCAGCTGTTTTTGAATATCAGACTTTAAGTGCAATTACGCATGCGTTCATCTGTCCACGCTTTCTACATTTTCTAAGCTATAGTTTGTGCTTGTATTTACGTCTACTGTTTAGTACACACAACTTTTCTGGCTGAATTTATACAAATAGAAGTAAATTCTCAAAAATACGCAAGTGAAATTATTCCCCAGCCGTGCCCCCTAGTAAAAACCTCCATGTAGTCTGGGTAAATTTCCTAATAAACAGGTAGTATGCATATGTTTTCCAGTATATTGGGTGGTTCTTTTGTAAAACAACCATTTCTGCAGGTAAAGCACCATTTTATTGTGGAAATGCTTTTCAAAATTACTCAAAAATAGCAAGAGCCAAAGTGGATAACATGCTCTCACTGTTTGTGAAAGGGGATCCATGCTTGTCTGCTTACTCCTCGTCCTGTAGCAGCCTATAATGAGGGGTGAAACTCGAGTTGACCATTTCAGCAGGGATAAGCAGCGATACTGTATTTGGAGGCTTGGGCACTATTCAACACCAGCTAAGTTCTTTCAGAGTTTTAAATGCATTTAAAAATTTATAAAAAACTAGTTGGAGGCCGATGATTGAAAGTGCAGGGTTTCAAACTAGATAGTTGCAGCGTTAAATATTTTGCAAGTGCAACTCTATCCCCCTTCACTGAGGCCAGCCTTTATTACCTCTGCGGTAAGGGCGGGAGATCAACATTGTTACAAGATTTCCAGCTCTTTAGTGCTAGATTCTTTTCCCCTTAATCGGATAGTGAGAGTGTGTTATTCACTTTGACTCTTGATATTTTTGAATTTTATGTGGTGTGAGAGCCGTTGCGAGTTGTTTCACGTGTGATAGGTTTCAAAATTACTCTGCAACACTTTCATATTAACCTGCCTTAAATTTGTTGAGTTTACAGTGGGTAATTTGTCAGATCTAACTAGGGTTACCAACTTTTTCACCGAGAAAAACCAGACACCTGTGGCTCGCCATGCTCCACCCATTCTCCGCCCCTAGTCCCACCCCTGCCCCGCCCCCAGCCCCACCCACAAAAATTACCAAGGATACGTGTAGGCTAACTTCCTTGGTCAGATAATAATTAAACTGGGAACCCCAAAATCCAAACATGAAATGTACAACACGGAGAAATAAAACTATAAAGTCATTTCCTCTTGCACTAAAGAAAAACGCAAAGATGTTAGCAATACACACTTCCCAGACCAGACATATTCCAGTTAATAAATTCAAAATAAACAGTATTTTTCTACCTTCTGTTTGGGCATTTTATTTTTCAGTTGCAATTGCTCCAGTCACTTTCTTCTGGTTTCTTTGTGTCTTCTGCGAGCTATCCATTTGTCCTTCCTTCTCTTTTCCATTCTCTCTCTATTTCTGCTTTAACATACTGATTGTTTCCCTTTTGCTCTTTCCCCCAATTCTTTCCTTATTCCTTTATCATCCATTTAAATTTCACCCTTCCATTCTCAAGCCCCTCTTACTCTCCCAATACCCAGCCCATCATAGACTTTTCTTCCACACAAAATATTTTTTCCCCTCTCCATTCTCATTCCCCATCTATTCTAGTCCTCCCCCAAAATCAGTTCCCTTATAGTTCTAGACCCACCCAGCATCCACTCCCTTCTAGTCCCATTCTCCCATGCCCCACATCAGCCCATTTCCAGTCCTATTCCAGCTCTTCATCAGCCCATTTCCAGTGCTAGCCCTCACATCACAGACCATTTCCAGTACTAGCCCCCCCCCCATCACAGCCCATTTCCAGTCCAAGTCCCCCATCACAGCCTATTTCCAGTCCTAGGCCCCCCCACCATCACATCCCATTTGCAGTCCGAGTCCCCCCGCACCATCACAGCCCATTTGCAGTCCTAGCCCCCCCCCACCATCACAGTCCATTTGCAGTCCTAGCCCCCCTAATCACAGCCTATTTCCAGTCCAAGTTCCCCCTCCCTCCACCATCGCCCAGTTCCAGTCCAAGTTCCCCCCCCCCCATAGCCCTTTTCCAGTCCAGGTCCCCCTCCCTATCACACCCCATGTCCAGTCCACTGCCCCCCCCCCATAGCCCTTTTCTTGTCCAGTTCCCCCCCCCCCCAACATAGCCCTTTTCCAGTCCATGTCCCCCCCCCCACATAGCCCTTTTACAGTCCAGGTCCCCCTCCCCATCACAGCCCATTTCTTTCCAGTCCAATGCCCCCCCCATAGCCCTTTTCCAGTCCAGGTCCCCCCCCTTCACAACCCATTTCCAGTCCAAGTCCCCCTAATCACAGCCTATTTCCAGTCCAAGTTCCCCCCCCCCATAGCCCTTTTCCAGTCCAGGTCCCCCTCCCCATCACAGCCCGGTTCCAGTCCATGTCCCCTCCCCCCCCCATAGCCATTTTACAGTCCAGGTCCCCCCCCCATCACAGCCCATTTCTTTCCAGTCCAAGTCGTCCCCCCCCCATAGCCCTTTTCCGGTCCAGGTTCCCCCCCCCCCATCACAACCCATTTCCAGTCCAAGTCCCCCCCCTAGCCCTTTTCCAGTCCCGGTCCCCTCCCCCCATCACCGCCCATGCAGTCCTTGGTCTCCCCCCCCCCCCCAACCGCAGCTGTCTGAGGGGCTTCAGAGGGAGCTGGGGAAGCCCGCGCGAGGCCCCGGCTCCCTCTGTACAGCCGCCAGCGTGAAGAGCCTTTTCCTTCACGCTGGCTGCTGTTTCTGCGAAGCCGCGAATACTGGGAAAGGTTAAAGGGCATTGCCTTTAACCTTTCCCACCAATCGCGGCTTCACAGGAACAGCCGCCAGCGTGAAGGAAAAGGCTCTTCACGCTGGCGGCTGTACAGAGGGAGCCGGGGCCTCGCGCGGGCTTCCCTGGCTCCCTCTGAAGCCCTCCAGTGTGTGGGCCGCCCCGGGGAAGGTTTTTTTTTTTGGACGGGTTGGGAGAAAAGATGGTTTTTTGCTCTGGCCGCTCCCGATCTTGCGGCCAGAGCAAAAAATCGGCTTTTCAAGGGCCGGTTTTACCTCTGCGCCGGCAGCCGGCCTGGCCATGAAAAAAACGGCCAGGCCGGCTGAAAACCAGCCAGTTGGCAACCCTAGATCTAACATATGTACTAAATGGTGTTTTGGTGCCTGTTATACTAATTTATATGCAGAAAGACTATGATAAAATGACCATCTTAAACTGAGGACAACCATTTGAATGCATTGATGCACTGCGTGTCCTCCATAACCTTTCACCTTCCAGGCCCAAGAATTTGGGCTGGTTAAGACAGGAAAGTGGAGTTGAGGATTAGCCTAATGGTTAGAGCACTGGCTTAGTAACTAAGCAACCAAGGTTTGATTCCCACTACAGCTTCTTGTGGCCTTGGGCAAGTCACTTAATTATTTCAGGAGAAAGGCCTGGCAATCTACTTCTGGCCATGCTGCCAAGAAATCCCAGTAGCTGCTACAGAGCCCTACCAAGCCATAAATGCACCCTGTGTGACTTGCAAACCTGGCACCTCCCCCAGTGATATCAGACTTTTGTCATTTGCCCCATGCCGAACATAGCCCTTCTGCCCCTATCCCCCCATGCAAACACACATGTCCTTGTTCCTGCGCCTGTGTACAATTATTACTGTCTATTATGTCGATTTGTTTTGTTTTGATACTTTTTAATGTTAGATGTCACTTGAGTGTCATTCCCTTTGGGGCTTTTTGCACAATTGCGCATAAATTGTATTTTAATTTATTTTATTTTTTGGTTATATGTTTTTAGCTGTATACCCCCTGAGGAAGGCGGTAACGCCGAAACGCGTCGGGGTTGGTCCAATAAACAATATCAATATCTATCATGCTGACGATTCGTCTCTTGCTTCTTGTGTTTCCCCTATCCCCCCATGTCCAACATCTCCCCCTTTTACCCCATCTCCTTATGTCCAGGCAGCTCCCCCCACACTGCCCACCCGACCTCTTGCCCGCTGACACTTTTCCTATTCCTTTGGTGGTAGTGGTGGCGGTGGCGTTAGTGGACCTCCCAATTAAAAAAAACGTGGGTCTTTCAGAATCCACACTTACATGGCTGGTCTATTCCTTCCCTCCTCTGATATATTCGCGTGTCAGAGGAGGGTGGGATCAGACCAGCCATGCAAGCACAGAGTTGCAAAGACCCACTTTTTTTTTTTCAAATTGGAGGTCCGCCGCAGATGCCAAGGGAACAGGTAAAGTGGCAGCAGGGCACCGGTAGGCTGGGCAGGCAGTGTGGGGGGAGCCAAGGCCAGTGGTCGGCAACCTTAAATGTGCCCCTATCTTTTTGCACCCTGTGAGGCTGCACTACTCGCACATGCCTAGGTGCATTGCTGAGCTGCTGGGTTGCCAGGAATCGGAATTGACTCAAAGGCACACATGGCATTTGCATTACAACATGGGGAAAAATTCAGCATGTGTCAGTGGCCCTGATTGAGGAGGCGGGATCAATGGAGAAGGTGAAACCTTTCTGCCCTCTCTACTTCTCCCTCCTGCCCTTCTCTGGATCCCTTTTTGCATTGCCACTTCTATGCACACATGATTATGTGACACTCCCAACATCCCCCCTCCCCCAGCCACCTTCTCATACTCCACCTCCAGGTTTTTTCCTCTTGGTATTTTCCATCAAACCTGACCTCCCCTCCCCCCTCTAGAATGGCAAGCCAGTATGAGAGGGAGAGTGGGCTATTTGCATCTTGTTGGCTGCGGTCTCTTTCAAAAATGATACTTCTCAGAGATTTACACTTCAAAGTGCATTTAGGATCCTCCTCTCCTCCTGTTGGCCGACCAGCCTGAGTGTATGTGTCTGGAAGGCGTTTTCAGCATGGGTGTGAGTGAAGCATAGGTATAGGTTGGGCATCACCAGCTTGAAGAGGAACATCTCATTTATTGATTTATTTGTTTGTTTATTTGTTTTTATATACTGCTTTGTCTTGGAAATCAGAGCAGTTTACAAAGAACATTTTAACTACTGCACAAGGCAGTGAACAAGGAACGGTTACAGAGAACAGTTACAATTAACAATAAAATGTCATAACTATTTACATGAAGAAAATCATTAGTGGTTAAGGGTGATTTACATGATAGAGTGTGTCGCAATGGTTAGGCAATGGAGAATGACATTGGGATGTCAGCTGGTGGTATTATGATATTTATGGGGGCTGATCACATTGATAGTAGTCCGTGAAGATGAATGTTTTGAGACATTTTCTAAATTGAGTGAGGTCTTTGATTTCCCTTAGAGTATGAGGTAGATTATTCCATATGGCAGGTGCATAGAGCGAGAATGCTCTATTGGTTGTTGAGTGATTTACTTTTATTACATATTTTAGGGTGGATAGGATGTTTTTTCAAGTTGTTTCTTGTTGTTCTTGCATGTTGCTGGATGTTTATCAGTGTGCTGAGGTATGCTGATGCTATGTTGTTTATGATTTTGAAGATGTTCATAAGAGCTTTGAATTTGATTCTTTGAAGGATCGGTAGCCAGTGGAGTTGGAAAATTGTTTTTTATCTGCATGACAGCAGGAAATATTTTGGCACACTATCAACTCAAGCAGTTACGCTACACTCCTGGCGTACCTGAAATTGGGATCTCCAAAAGGAAAATGCCCTTTGGGAGGTAGGGACCCAGGAATGCAGTCTTATCCCACTGCTAGATGGTAATGTAACTCACCTTGAAGAGCTACTGTAAAGATGTGAAAATGTGCCGTCCATGTATGCACCATATAGAAGCTAGATGCTAAATTTACCATGGCAATGCAGCAGTGGTAAATTTAGTGCAGGTTGGCTGGCAGGGCAACAGTTCTCGTTTTACAAACTTTGAATACGTGCCTGCATTCCTACATTAGTTACCCCTCCATTAGAGGGTTACTGCATTGTATTTTGATGGAGGTGATCTACCTTATTTCAGCAAAGTCTTTGATACTGTTCCTCATAGGAGGGTTATCAATAAACTGGCCAGCCTGGGGATCGGTCTCAAGGTGGTGAACTGGATCAGAAATTGGTTGACTGACAGACGACAGAAGGTGACGGTAAACGGAACTCACTCGGATGAAAGGAAGGTGATTAGCGGTGTGACCCAGGATTTGGTCCTGGGACCGGTACTGTTCAATGTATTTGTGAGTGATATTGCTAAGGGGCTGAATGGAAAAGTCTGTCTTTTTGCAGATGACACGAAAATTTGTAACAGCGTGGACTCCTCTGAGGGAGTGGATAACATGAGGAAAGATCTACAAAAGCTGGAAGAATGGGCAGTTAAGGTTTAATGTGAAGCAGTGCAGTGTCATGCTCTTGGGATACAGAAGTCCAAGGGAAAGGGGGCAGTAGGTTAGTGTGCAGGGACCAGGAGAAGGACCTCGGAGTCATTGTTTCTGTCAAAGTGGCAAAACAGTGCGACAAGGTGCTGCCCAAAGCCAGAAGGATGCTGGGTTGCATACAGAGAGGAATTACTAGCAGAAAGGACGAGGTACTAATGCCACTGTACAAATCGCTGGTGAGGCTTCACTTGGAATATTGTGTTCAGTTTTGGAGACCATAACTCACAAAGGATATAAAGAGACTGGAAATGGTTCAGAGGAAGGCGACCAAAATGATTTGGAGCCAGCGCCAGAAGATGTATGAAAAGAGACTCCAAGGCCTAAATATGTATACTCTAGTGGAGAAGAGGGACAGAGGAGATATCATACAGACCTGTAAATACTTAAGGAGTATTAATGAACAAACAAACCTGTTTCAAAGATGGGGAAGCTATAATACTAGAGGGCATAGCACGAAGCTGCAAGGGGGTAAACTGAAAGACAACATTGGGAAATACTTTTTCACTGAAAGTTGGTGGATGCTTGGAATGCCCTCACAATGGAAGTGGTGAGGGCAAATACAGGACAGAATTCAAAATGGCATGAGACAGACATAGGATAAAATCAAAATAAACGTAACTATCTCTGATATCTTAACAAGTAGAGGTGACCTGCATGGAGCGCTGGGTACACCCCTAAACAAAAGGCATGGGGAGGGGTGACCTGCACGAAGCGGCAGGCGTACCTACTCTTGCCACCTTGCTGGGCATACTAGATGGACCATGCTGATCTTTATCTGCCGTCATATACTACATTACTATATTTCAGTAGGTCTATTAGCCTGTTAATTAGCAAATGAAATAGCAACATTTGATCTAAAGAAACTTAGTCCTTTCAATTTCTAAGTACTTTTTGTCCTCTGCTGCTAAAGTTCTGCTGTCTTTATTTATAGTTCTATAAAATGTGCAAACTAAAGGCAATTTTTAGGATTGCAAAAAATATGACTTTTTGTGTTCTCTGTGCATACAGCCCTCACGTGCTTATATGCTAAGTTTTAGTTCTTTCTTTCTTTATTCTGAAGCTGATCATTTCTTGTGCGTATACCTAATCTAATAAGCCAGCTGGCACTTGCATTTCATAAAAGCTCCTCTTTACTCTCGGCTCTTGACAATAGTGCAAGCAGTACAATACACTACTACGCTGCCGTCTTCCAGTCCCTGAGCACTCGCCAAGCCATGAGCCTGCACAGTGAAGAATCACGTTAATCGACAGAACACAGCCACGAGCGATGGGTCTAACAGTGTAATTTGAGCACTTTGACAGACAGTCCCCTAGTATTCCCATTTTATTCAGTGGCAAGCAGGAGAGAAAATGCGGCTTGGGAGAAGAAATGTTTTGGGGAGGGCAGGGGAGAAGGGAAGCTGCAGATAAAGGCTGGGGGTCTGAAACGGGATTCTTTGCTCCTGTCTGGCGAGCTGCTTAAAAACAGCATTTTGATCAGTCAAGTAACCTTGAGAGCCAGACAGTGAGCGGGGCTGATAAAGCACCTGGGAAATGTTCTTCCAATGATCTCGGAATTTTTAAACTTCCATATGCATCAGAATTTCTTGTGTGCACTGAACAGAAGGACTTGAATTTTTTTTTTTTTGTGTGTTACAAAGGGGCCTGCGTTGACAAAACAGGTTGTGCAGATTTGAATCTCCCAGTCTGCTTATGTCTTTTTCTCCCTTACTGGTTTATGGCTTATGTATATTGAAGAGGAACATTTCCGAATGGATTGTTTGTGCATTATTACAACCAAGGTAGGCTTGCAAGCATTATCTTTCTGGGTCCAGCAATGGGATTTAGCCATTCAGTGACTGTTCTGTTGTAATTGAAACAGATTGACTGTGCAGTTTTCAATATGACGGGGTTTATTTTGTTTTCTTAGTGGGTTCTGTTCTTTGCAGCTAGATGTTAGGATGTCTGTTTCTCATTCCCCGGATTGTATATTTATTTTACACTAGCATTTTATTTCCCAGCTGAAGAAAGGATTTTGTTAGCTCTTACTCTTGTGTATACTGTGCATCCCGCAGAATGTTTCAGTGTGAATCCAGCAAAGTGGGTCAGGCTTTACAAAGGAAACAATTGCTAGTCACCTTCCGCTCCTGTTGGCTTTTCTAACAGAAAGTGAAAGGATGGCTAACGTTTGAAAGGAACCAACCGGATGCAGTTTCAGCAGCTAGGAATCTGGAGTGTCTGATTGGAGGATTTGTACATGGTTTATTTGTGTTTTTCTGGAAAACAGTAATTGACACACTAGTACCTGATCAGATCTTCCTAGACCTCAGAACGACCTAAAAATGAATGCGTTCCTAAAAAAAATTGTCCCTGTTTTACTCTCTCTTAACTTTGAGAACTTAAGAAGGCGGCACCCTTGTCTATTTGTCATGTCTTGATGAATTTATCATACTTACTGTTAGTAGTTTTTCCTCATTATCTTTGTGAAAATGTATACTAAGGTCAGCATGCAGAGTGCCGAATCGCGGGGTCGGATGTCTGGGGTGGATGTCCAACTTCCTCTAGCCACCGGGATCCAATTCCTGGTTCAAAGCTCCCTGCACGTTCAGGGAGCTCTGGACAGGGTGGGAGGGGGCGGTGAAAGGAAGGAGAGTGGGTGGTGTGGAGGTGGCCCTATGATCCCAGACATACAGGGTTGATTCCGGTCGCGGCCCTGTATGTGCAGCGGTGCTCGGAGGTGGAATTAAGTCCAATGAATATCGGGGACCGGGGCACGCAGGGCAGCCAAAGACATGGGACAGCTAGAGGTAGGTTCCCGCCATCCGATCTCGGCCCTAGCTGCCTCCTGCCGAGGTCCGGGCGGCAGGGAATGAAGTATGGGATGGCGGCGGCTCTTCCTGAGCTCATGCATGGCATCATGACGACAGGACACCATGGCACTGGGGCTCCTGAAGAAGGATGGGGAGGGATAGTCTGGGTTGAGGATGGACGTCCAGGGCCTTAGGATCGGGGCATGACTAGGCCATCTAGCTCCTGATTCTGCACCCACGGGACTGTCTGACTCTCGTGGTTACAGAATTGGAGTCAAATCCAGTCTATCCAGATGGGCCCCTTTCAGCATTGGGCTCTAACAGTGTTTCTCAAATATATCTATTGCTGTATTTTTTTAAAATTTTTTGGGATAACCCACAGAGGAGTTGACTAGAGTTAACTGAATATTACAGGCATCCTAAACCAGGAGGTCTTATAACAATTTTTGGTGGCTTTAGACTGTGGCTTCTCTCAAGAGCACACCATAAACGCTCCTGGTTTAGGGGCATGATACAAGTGCCAAAAATTGATCAATTAATCAGTAAACATATGTTATGACTCAGGAGCTAGCTCAAGTGACCTTTAATATTTATGAATTGCTGCCCATCGCACACTATATAAAATATTTCTCTTTTGCTATCACCTACGCCATTCAGCCTCTGAGGGTAAACCTGCTGTGCAGAACTGTAAGCATCTGACTGAGTCAACTTAATCTGTTTGGATCTGACAAAGATCATTTCCACAAATCTGGCTTTGTTCAAATCGCCTTTTCTTTATGAAAATAGTCACAGATTCAAAGAAACTGTCAAGCTCCAAATGATGTGAACAGGAGTTCAGCTCTGTCAATAGTCACATTTAAAGAGGGCAAATACGGAGCATTTAGTAGAGGTGCAGCTAACTAGGATTTAACAAAAAAACAATTTGCATCCTCTCATGGTGTGACTCTGCTTATCTGAAACCTAGGATTTGATTAACGTGAACTCTTTTTCCCAGCCCTTAATTTGACAAATAAAAGTTAGAGGTAATTAACAAAATATTAACCTTAAGTGTGTTAAAGTTTTCCGAACCTGGATTGGATGCCTAATGCTTATATGATGAGTATTTTCAATTGTTAAACCCAACAATATTGCTTTCTCATAAACATTTATTTGTTTTGCACGATTTGACAGCGTACTGTAACTGTGTTGTATCTGATTGGGAAAGTTCTTTAACTGATGACTGATTTGTTGAAGAAACAAAGATGTTTGCTCACAAATATTTACAATTCATGGTATTCTGTGTTGAAAGCTTTTATTTTACCTGATTCATCATTAGTTTTTAGTAATGCTGTTCTGTATTGCGCCCGAGAATGTTTAGTGTAGGAGGAGGTACTAGGATTTATTATTGTATTATCTTGTCAAGCCTACCTGGGAAATATTCAGAAGGATTTATCTGCTGACTACATATACCCCACCGATCCCAATATTCAGGGGCACTATCCAGATAGTGATACTGAATATTCCTTCTAACCATGGTAGCGCTATCCAAATAGTGCCGTGGTGGTCCATGGCTGGGGTGGCACAAGCACTTATCCGATTATCAGCACTTTTCAGTCCTCTAACAAGATAAATAACCACATGGTTTGGCCAATAAAAGGCTGAATATTGCTGCTATCCAGATAGCCAGGGGTAGTCAGCACTGAAAGCAGATACGCCGTGGAAGCCGCTAGCCGAGCACTTCCACTGAATATGTAGATTCACTTTTGTCTGCGGTGGTCGGCGGTTAAAACGTGCTGACCGCCACAGGCTGAATATTGGCCATGACATTCCTGCAGAAAAGGAGACGTGATCTATTTGCTACATCTGGGGATTTTTCAAGGGCTATGCAGCAGAGATAGTGTCCACCTATCAAACAAGGGTCAAAAGGTCTTCCAAAGCAGACTGGCTAACGTCTGGTAGAAGGCTTTCAACTAGGATCAGTATTACCTGAATTTTATATGTTAACACAAAGAAGTAGAATAGACTATCCATTGCTGGAAATAACGACATCAACAACTGTCTTGATTCTAGTCACCACAGATCTTCTTTTCAAGAGATAAAAATTCATACCTGGCATTACTGATACACAATGGGGTCATTCTGTCTCGTGAATAGTGGGGATGGACATCCTGTTGGAACGTCCATCCCCGCTATGCATCCCCCTGCCGGCCCTGGCAATATTCTCCCCATACAAACAGAGGGTTTGTACGCGGAGGCCAAGATGGGGGCAGAAGGGGGTGTTCCGGAGGCAGAGTGAGGCTGTGACCCTGGACGTACAGGGTCGATTCAGAGGTCAGCCCTGGATGTCTGGGGCCTCAAATCTAGATGTGGGACTTATTCCACTTAGAAGGTGGACTAAGTCCTCCTGGATAGAGGGGAAAGAGGTGAGAAGGCGCAGGGGGTTCTCCACAGCCCGACCCAGGCCTTGGAAGGCTAGATCAGCGTCAGGCTATGGGGAAAAAAGAGCTTGGTCGTTGGCCGTGGATCACGGTTCTTGAATGGAGCTATGGTGCCATGGTGACAGGACACTATGGCACTGCGGCTCCATTCAGGAGCCTGGTTGAGTTAGCCGGGTTGTGGCTGGGTTTGCAGGCCAATCAGAATTGGGGCCTGGTCTGTATGTCCAGGCCATAAACCTGATTCTAATCCCTCAGGCACGTCTAGCCCCTGTAGGATCAGAATCGGGTCTACCTCTGTACACCTGCACGGCCTGCATGGAATTGGCCTCCACGTAGATAATTTTCTTTAGAGGTCTATGAAATATTGTTCACGAATGATTAGATTACCTCTTAATTTGACATTTGTTCATGATGAACCCAAGGGAGCAGATAGTGGACCAAATTAAAGAATTTGCAAGGACTAATAAAAATAACAAACATTTAGGAAAAATGAGACTGCATTAGCGAAAACTCCAAGGGGACATGTTTACTTGAAATTCTGCATTGCAGAGTTCCCAGAACATCTGAATTAGATCACAAGATGCTTTCACAATAGTTGAGATACATTTGATCTATTTATATCTATAAATAGATATAAAAATGGTGTAATTGTCTGGGTCATATTTTTTTCTCAGAAATTACTGCGTCTAAGTTGCACAGACATCTTTTTTTTGTTGCATAGCTTTCAACATACTGTTAAAATATTATGATTTATTTATTTACTTTAACAACTCTTATACCGCCGTCTCAACTAGTCACGGCGGTCATGGCCATCCCATCCATTGGGCGAAAATGTTGTTCACACAGGGCCCCGTACTTCAGGGGGCTGCACACGAACTTCATTCTCACATAGTGCTCTTCATGCTGGCAGCTGTGCGGAGGGCGCTTCACGGAAACACAGCTGCCAGTGTGAGGGAAAAAGCTGCTCCTCAAACTGGCGGCTGTGCAGAGGTGAGCCAGGGCCTTGCGCAGGCTTCCCCGGTTCCCTCTAAAGCAGCAGCTTAGACAGCCATGGGGCTCTTCAGGGGGGCGGGGCGGGATCTAGGATAGGACAGGAATTGGCCGATGGAAGGCTAGGATTGGGAATGGGCTATGGGGAGGGCTTGGACTGGAAATGGGCCGAAGAGGGGCTAGGATTGGAAATGGGTAGTTTGGGGGGGGGGGGGGGCTTGGACTGAAAATGGGCTGGAAATGACTGATGGGAGTGCTAGCACTGGAAATGAGCTGATGGGGGGGCTAGGACTGGAAATGGGCCAATGGGGGCTCCAGGATTGGAAATGGGCTGATGGGGGAGCTGGAATAGGATTGGAAATGGCTGATGGGGGGCTAGGACTGGAAATGCGCTCATGGGGCGGCTAGGATTGGTAATGGGCTGATGGGGGGAGAGCTTGGACTGGAAATGGGCTGATGGGGGCTGGAATAGGACTGGAAATGGCTGATGGTGGGCTAGGATTGGAAATGGGCAGATGCGGGGGCATAGGAGAATGGGACTAGAAGGAAGTGGATGCTCGGTCGGGCCGGGATTAGAAGGGAGCGGATGCTCGGTGGGGCCGGGACTAGAAGGGAGCGGATGCTCGATGGGGCTGGATCTAGAAGGGAGCTGATGTTGGGAGGACTAGAAGGGGATGGGGCTGGGGAATGAGGATGGAGAGGGGGAAAAGATATTTTGTGTGGGAGGGAATAAAAACCTACGATTGGCCGGGTATTGAGAGAATAAGTGGAGATTGAAGATGGAAGGGTGAAATTTGAGTGGATGATAAAGGAATAAAGAAAGATATGGAGGAAGGAGCAAAAGGTGAAAGATCAGTATGTTAAAGCGGATATAGAGAGAGAATGGAAAACATTTAGAAGAGAGAAGAAAGGACAAATAGCTCGCAGAAGACACAAAGAAACCAGAAGAAAGTGACTGGAGCAATTGGAACTGAAAAATAAAATGCCCAAACAAAAGGTAGAAAAATACTTTTTATTTTGAATTTATTAACTGGAATATGTCAGCTCTGGGAAATGTGTATCGCTAATGTCTTTGCATTTTTGTTTAGTACAAGAGGAAATTAATTTATAGTTTTATTTCTCCAGTGTTGTACATTCCAAGTTTGGCCTTTGGGGTTCCCAGTTTAATTATTTCCTTCCGATTTCTAAATTGTGATCCCTTGTTCTTTGTTTGCTGATGGTCTTGTTCTGCATGTGTAACCGAGCTGAGGTATTCTGTTCAAGTAGTTTCTATTTGACAGTCCCACTTGTTCTCTTTCCCCAGTAGGAGATGTATTGGTATTCTCTGAGAAGTATTGGTTTAATATTTGCAGTGTTGCCTTTTGATAGGTAGGGCTTGGTGCTTTGTGAGTCCTGGTAGTGCTGTTATGATACGTGGGATTGCTATGGGTTCTAAATGGACAGTGTTTATAGTACTTCCTAATGGGCCTGGCGGTTGGCATTGGAGTATAGTAATGTAGAAACCCGGTAGTCATTCTTTATTCAGACACTCATTAAGATGCATGTTTACTAAAAGTTAGAGCATGTTAACATTATGCAAATATTTTTGCAAATGAGGCTCCTTATACAAATGAGGCCCTGCATGAGTCTCTGCACATGGCCCTGCACCCTGTTTGGGCCGCCCCTTACATAGAACGGATAGGAACTTACATAGAACAATTCTTAGCAATGATATGTTATTCAGTGTCATCGAGTCTGTCGACTCATGGTGACCCTCTGGATAGTTGACCTAAATTGTGTTCGGTCTTCAGTCACATGGTTCATTGTTGATAAAGTGGCACCCATAAGCTGCTGTTACTGTATCGATCCATCTCATTGCTGGCCATCCTCTTTTACATTGATCTTCAGTCTTGCAAAGCATGATGTCTTTCTCTAATGCTCTCTCTCTTCGCAAGTGTCCAAAGCATGAAAGTCGAAGTCTTGTCATCTGAGTTTCTAAGGAAAGCTTAGGTTTGATCTCCTCTAGTACTGACTGGTTTGTTCTTTGAGCAGTCCATGATATACACAGTATTCGTCGCCAGCACCATAATTCAAAGGCATCAATTTTCTTCCTGTCTATCTATCTTTATCACTGTCTGTTGTTTGAATTATTTCTCAAAATATTGTACATAACATACCTAAAATGCAAGTGTGCCTATAATGTTGACCCCAACTGCATGGTGACACTTGGAGGGTAATTTTATAAGAAGCAGCATACTGTGTAACATTATGCAAATATTTATGCAAATGAGGCCCCGCACCGAGTCACCGCACATGGCCCCGCACCCCCCTTGGGCCGCCCTCTGTGCATATTTTATAAAATATGGGTATATGTGTATTAGACACATGCAAACATTTACACCAGCCATAGCCCTGCTGTAAGTGCTTGCACCTATGTTTACTGTGTGTTTTTAAACACCTACATCCCTCTCTTATAAAGGGGTGACAAACACCCGTTAAAATGCACCTTGTTAAATTATCCTCCACATGACCGAATTGTTTAGTTTGCTGCTGGTTGCTATGTGCACAGCCTCGCAGTGGTGGAGAAGCTTTACAGTATAATACCTGCTACTTTGGTATGTTGGCACCCCGTGGTTTAAATGTGAAAGGCATCCTTCGAAGTCCAATGATTAGATGTAGTACCACTTGGTTTCATTTTATGATTCATTCCAAGCTTAACCGAATATTTGGGAATTGTTCCATTTAAACTGCCCCTCCTCTCACGCCTTCAGGTCAGAGACACACACAGGCAACAGAGCTACAAACATAAGGGTGCACACACACTCACACATCTGTACACCTGCGGAGTGCTTGGAAAGAATTCCGTGACCCATGTTCCCAGGGCCAGTCTGACCATAGGCAAACTAGATGACTGCCTAAAGCACCAGTGGTCCAGGGGCTGCCCATTGCTACCACTGCCACACCTCTCCGGGACCTGCCACAGCAGCTAGTGCCTCAAACAGCCCTGAAGTACTTACCTTAAAACTTCACTGCTGCAAGGCTGTTTGATTTCCGCTCCCCTCCAAAGCCCAATGCTGACTTCCTTTTTACACGGGGGCAGAAACGGCTTCTACCTTCATAACAAAGGAAGTTAGTCGGGGGGGGGGGGGGGACGACAGAATTTCAAAGAGCCTCGCAGTGCCAGAGTTTCAAGGTAAACATTGCAGGTCTGTTTGAGGCCCTTACCACCGCCGCAGGTCCCAGAGAGGGGTGGCGTGGGTCGGGGAGGGGGGCAGGAGCGGGAACCATGGGGGTGCAAGAGATGAGGATCTGCTGGGGCTCTTCATCTCCTTGCACTGGCCCTCCATGTTCCCCATGGCTTTTGCACGTGTTTAAAATTGGATATTTTATTTTTCGAATGGTGCAGGCGTCAGCTGTTCCTTTCATCTTTTCTCTCTGGAATTCAATAGAGTAGCAAACAAATCCTGTGATATAGCTTCCAATCTAATGCCTTTCGGACTTTTAGCTAACATGACCACATTAATGCTTGAAAATTCATATGACCGTGTATGATTCACTTGTTTTCCAAAAACAGATATTAAAGCAGTTTATTACGGTAATATAAGCACACAATACAATTAGATAAAATCTCAAAAGTTAGTGTGAAATCATAAACTAATAATATAATACAAATTAAGATAAAAATTCCTCCCGTTCATCACTAGCATGGCAAAATACTGTCTATGCCACATTATTTAAGAACCTAGGAACCTCCTAATATTCACCCACTCATTGGACATCTTTCAATTAAAATGCCTTCAGTATTTAAATCTGCATGTCTCTCAGCCGCTGATTCTACTAAAGAACCGACATTCAGAAAAAAACACGGGTCAATAATCGAAACCAATTCAATATCACAGAACCCATTAATCTGGATATGTGCTGCTCTCCAGGCTTCAAACCCCCCCAAAAAAACAATTTTCAGATAGTGCCGCTGTAAATAATGACTGATCACCCCAGCACTAGCCATATAATTCCGGGTGGAGCGAGAGCAGAGAGTGAGCACTCCCAAACGTTATCCGGATAGTGCAATATCCAGTACCAGATAATATCAAGCGTGCTGTCCTGAAGTTACCCGGATGGCTGTCTGGATAGCAGGCTGCATATCACCGCTATCCGGATAATGGCGGGGTTTGCCGTCCTCCATGTATATTCAATGCCAGCCACTATCTTCATAGTGGCCCTGAATACGAAATCATAATTTAAAAACAAAGCCAACCGTGGCGTTTAAATATCAGCCCACGTGTTTTCAAGATCTTCCTGAAACATATGTCATTATTGATTTCCCTTAATCTTTGTACCAGTATCAAGCTCTGGGAAATCAGCAGTTCTCAAGAAACAACACAATACACAGTGTACTGCATCACAGCTTAATTTTTGTGACTCAGCAACAGGTCTTACAATGTTGTTTCCTGAACATTGTCTATCTTCCCACCCACTACTCGTAGCATTCACTTGCAATTTCTAATACACACGTTTTCCAAAAGCATTAGCTAACTTTGTACCTTGATACTTTTGTTATTGCAAACAAGCCTTTCTTTACATTTATTCATAGTCTTTCTGTTGTGACATGCACTGATTTACAGATATAGCTGTGAGTTTATCATGATTTGATCCGTTCAAGCACACTTGTTAAATTCATTCATATGTTGTGTAGCTTATATTGAGGCTTCAAGTCAATTTCCACTTCTCTTTCAAACCGAAATTTAACCTTATTTTTGCTTGATATCATGAGGCTGAAAAGAACCCAGTAAACAGCATAGAATATCAGTACAAAAAAATATTTAAACACAGGCTGTATCATTGGAGGATCATACCGTTTCAGATCTTCTTGGACAAGAGGCGGTGTATAGTGCCGCATTCTTGCGTGAAACTGTTTTGCCATTTGATCATGATGAAATCTAAGGAAAGGGGTGAAGTGGAGCCTGAATCTGTATTTAATATTTTAGAAATCAAAGAAAACAGCTTTTGATTCCTCAGCCCTGAAGATGGGGACAGTGTTAGCCTATGTTTAGACGAGAAGCAGACAGCTATAAACTGGTCTGTCTAACACCAGTTCCACAGAACATCATGTAAGACTTTTTAAAAAGAGGAAATTGGAATCTTTTCAAAGGGAGTCTCGTAACAGAGCTGTCCATCTCCCAAAGGGCCCTCAAACAGCTCGCTCTTCTCCCAGCCCTCTTTCTCCATCTCTGAACTCGCACACTCTTATTTGCTGTGGTAGGTTCTCCAGGGATTTCCTTTCAAGAACCAGGCGCATATGACCCAAATACCCTCAAACTGAATGGAGTGCTCCAATTGACTTTTCAAAATGCAACTCAATTACTGTCCAAACAGTCCTTTCTGTTGGAGGTCATACGGTATCTAATAATACTGAATAACCTCCTTTCATGCAGCTCCTTTATTTGTGTCTGTGATCCCGATTCACTGCTTATGTGTGCTGAGATGGGCCGAGAGATGTAGGGGTACCTATTCCCTCACTTAACAGACTTATAAGGGTTCTCAGAGCTGCTATGGGGAACTCTTTCAAATGCATCTTTCCAACCTGAAGGGTTCTGTAGTCAAGCTCCAATCTGTGCTTCTCTCTCTCCTTATCAGGCTTGGGATACAAGCCTTCTGTTCATCCACACTTCAACACAGAGACAGAGGGGTGGATAAAACCTCATACTTGTACACACAATTTACATGCAGATGAACTTATGGTCAAGGAAGTCTTTGCACAGGACAATAAAGGGAACCTAGGCCACAAGGTCTCAGACACAGCTACACTGCACACACTCTGGGGGTCATTCTGAGCCATGTTTTGTGGGTCTGGACATCCAATCCAGATATCCAGACCCGCTAAATGCCCGGATCATCCTACCTGCAACAGAGCTCCCCGCATGTAATGCTGACTTGTACGGGGAGCTTTGTTCATGGGTAGGAGGGGGAGGGCTTTGAGCGGAGCGAGGGCAGGCGGTGGGAAGTGACTGACCCCGGATGTACAAGGCCGATGCTGTATGTCCGGGGTCAGCCACTTAGACAGGGGATGCGGGAGCCGGGGGGCAACAAAGAGGTAAGGGGGCACAAGGAGATCCCCGCAGGTAGTATGGGAGCCGGAATGGGGATCGGGCTTTGGGGAAAATGGCTTCTCGATTGTGGCTGCGGAACGCAGCCCTTGAATGGAGCTGTGATGCCATGGCAACAGGACACCATGGCACTGTGGCTCTGTTCAGTGGCCTGGCTGAGTTAGCCGGGTATGTAGCCGGACATGTAGCCACTCAAAATCAGGGCCCAGCATGTACGTCTAGGCCGTAGACCAGATTTTGATCCTTCGGGCACGTCTAGCCCCTGCGGATCAGAATCATGTCGACCTCTGTACGCCTCGATTCTGATTGGCTGCACAAGAGGCTGGATGGCCAGTACAGAATTAGCCTCTCTATGTACATCATATCACCACCACACAGATCCCAGGATGATTTTTTATAAGAGCAGGCAAAACCAATGCTACCATCCCCACAGGAGATGAAATAACAGGATAACCTGCACCTCCTAATTAGGCTAAGATGGTATGTTCCTGAATATAGGAGTATGCTGGACTAGTGAGGGCCGGTGCAAAGATATCAGATGTCCTAGGTCCCAGGTTGGCAATTCCGGTCCTGGAGGACCGTAGACCAGTCAGGTTTTCATGGAGGAGTGGCCTAGTGGTTGGGGCAAGGTACTTCAGGCCGGAAGGTCGGGGGTTCAAATCCCACTAGAGGACAGCAACCTTGGGCCGGAAGGACTGGGGTTTCTAGTCCCACAGGTGCTCCTTGTGGTCTTGGGCAAGCCACTTAACCCTCCATAGCCTATGTTCCCTGTAAAATAATTATCTCCAAGTTATAATGCCCTGTTCAATGTAATTTCAGTTTGTTCAATGTAAACCGCACTGATGCAGAATAGCGCGGTATATAAGAGAATGTAAATAAATAAATAAATGATGTCCCTAATGAATATTCATGAGATCTATTTGCATCCACTGCCTTCCATTGTATGGAAATAGGCTATGAATATTCATTAGAGACATCATGAAAGCCTGACTGGTCTGCGGCCCTCCAGGACCGGAATTGCCCACCCCTGTCCTAAGTGAACCATTAATAATCTGCTTCCAGTTCTAAAATTCAGCATTTCACTGCTCCAGGTTTCATCCGGACTGTCCCCCATGGACCAAAAATGCCCATCCTCTTTCCTCTCCAGGCAGTCCAGCATCCTGTGTTTCCCCTTCCTGGTGGTCCAGCATCACCCCTTTCTCATTCCAGTATCTGTTGTCACTATGTCAGTGCTACCACAGGTGAAACTACAGGAACAAGCAAGCAAACTGGCAACACAGGGCCTCAGCCCATGCACATGCTGAAGGCGGCCGCATCCCTGCCTACTCCATAACTGGAAGTTTGTGTTGGGGTGGGCGAAGATGTGGCAACTGCTGAGGCCCTGTGCTTCCTTGATTAGCTCCTGGCTTGTCTGCTGATTCCAACTATTCTGCCGTTCACTGATTGCCGTCCACTGATTGTTCAGGCTACCTGCTATTTTTCTCCCCTTCCTCATCTCAGCACTCTAGGCAACTGCCTAGTTCACCTAATGGAAGCACCAGCCCTGGTCCCGAAAGGAGCCTTACAACTGCATGCAGGAGAGCAGAAATACTAGCAAGCATTAACATTGGTCTGATGGGATATTTTGCTCATGTGGACCCATCTCACTGGATTATTAAAAAATACTGGCAGCAAAAGTGTCCTAATCTAATCTTTACATATATATACTACCTTTACAATCCCATAGGATGGCCCAAAGCAGCTTGCAGTACATAAAAATGCATGCCATAAATGCAGTCTAAAGCACAAATCAATACAAGTCATACAAATACGGTAACAGTTCATAGATCAATAAATATAATTTTTGAATCGTTATTTACTGATGTTCATTTTATTGTGAACCAGTATGAGGATAATTTTATACAGTCCCACATAGTTAATGTGTGTTTTTCTAGCGCCTATTTTATGAAGTCAAGTATATGCATCTACTACTTTATAAAATAAGGGCATACGTGGTCAAAAATGCACATTAAATCTTGGTGTGAGCACTTACACTGACCCTATGGCAGATGAAAAAGGCATGCAAATCTACAAGTGTAAGTATTTTATAACTTACACTTGTAGATTTGCATTCTGCCTATGCTCCACCCAAGCCCCGCCCCTGTACACGCCCTCAACGAAAGGGGTGGACATGCGTGCTTACTGTATAGCATAGCGACTAGCTAAAGAATCTGCATAAAGGCCCATTCACATGCATAAGTCACTGAAAATATGTGATTTACATGTCGATGGAGTGTAACTTTACGTGGTCCTTATAAAATTACCTCCTATGTGCTTAATATGGAGGAGTGGTAAATAAATGTAAATAAATAAACAGTGATAAACTACCCCAACGCTCAACTAAGTCATGCTCCTTATTCTCACTAGGGGAACGGAGCAGCTGGAACACACTTAATAAACACAAAAATTAAATTACAAAGACCAACATCTAAACTTCAGTCTCTAGGTAGTCAAACGCTGCCCACAAGACCCCTTAGCCTACAGGATGACTCACTAAACAGTACTATCTCCCTAAAAAAGGGTCAACATAGATGGTGCACACACCACCTAAATGTTCGATAAAGAGCTCCCCAAGGGATGACCCCCTTTGTGATGCCCCTTCAGAAAAAATTCTGCCCCCACAGATGCTGCTTCTTTAGCCTGTGATGACATCAAGCATCTCATCCAATTTCTTTTTTTTGCCTTGTTCTCATTGACTTAGCAACTGCATTGCACATCAAATATCCTTCACCTACACTGAAGATTCTCTACTCTATACCACCTAAAATAGGAGACCTGATAGCTCACAACTGCACACTACAGAATAAGCTACCACAGCTAGAGTAAGACAGCGGAGCAATGGAAACTCATTCATATCCTCAGTCTTCAACACTCCTCTACTTGAAAATGACAGCACAGAAAAATCATATTGCAAATTCACAACCACAGCAGCAGTTCAATTTCATGCCCTTCTAAACTGTGTAAGGGCTACATATCCATGCAATACGGCTTCCAAAACTACATGTTAGGATTTACCTCTAAGGCTGTTAGAGAATGCAATTACTGTGATACCGAACATAGTAATCATTCTGGAGCAATGGGAGTGTCTTCTCAGCTACCTTTTGTGGATGTCGTACCTCAAGGTTCACAGGTTTATCATCCACTCAAGACAGACAATACCCAGTGAACAAGTTATAGGGTATGCAATAGCCACAAATACTTGGAACACTTTGGTTGTTGCTGGGGCAGGAAATCCTCATGAGTCTCCTAAACACTGAAAGCAGGTTTTCATAAAGTTGAATGTCCATTCATTAACTACCTGGTGGATTGATGAGTATTACTGTACAGCTTCTCATAACTGTCTGATGGGTATATGAATACAATTAACAATCAAGAGACAATATCCATTATGGCTTAGACTAACAAGAAGATGGGCATGCAACTAATACGTTTTATTCTTCTTGCTTCAGACACTACACACCGGGATATAGTTATTCACATACTTATATAGCAGTATGGGAGTAATTATTACAGAAGGTAACCAGTCAAGAGGTATGCATGAGGAAAAATGAAACGTATACATTGCTGCATAAATAGAGGTATCATCAACAGGAAAAAGGAGGCAATATTGTCCCTGTATAAGTCACCTAGTGGTCATACTCCAATACCATACTCAGAAACCAGGGATACGTATTTTGGGCTCTTTTGTGCATTCATTTGGGCACCTAAGAACGAAAAGTGCGTGCACCTTCAAATTAATATATATAAAATCGATCTGCACATGCAAAAAAGCTGTAGTGCACATAGATGCACAATTAAGATGAATACTTACAAAACCATGAAAAAAATCACTAACTTTGTTTTAAGTGAAGACTAGCAGAACTTTTTTTTTTGGCCCTGCACATCCCTATCAGCGACTATATGTCGATAAAGATGGAAACTGTTCACATTAAGGAAACTATAAAAGACTGTGGTACACAAATCACCACGTGGAAATGGTAGTCTGATAAGCTATCAACTCACCTAGAGAAGACAGAGCTAAGTTTCTTAAAAATATGAAATCTGTAAATTTATTGTGATTCCTAGGGCATTACTCATATGATCTTATTGCTCCTGGAAGCCATTTTGGCCCATAAGGAAAGCAATGGATTTTCACCTGCTTGCCTTGACAGATGACCAGCTAATCAGAATAAGTTTGATACACATAATACTGTGTATCTGGATGTGGTGAGAACCTTGTTTTGTGCTCCTTTATTGTCTGAATGCAGAGTGAAAACTTTGCTATAGTTGCTGAATGTTTTGCCTGCAATAGAGGCCATTTATATTGCATGGGTTTTATTGACTGAATGCTTTTTTTTTTTTTTAATTTTAGGAAAGACTAGATAGGCCCCTAAGCGTATTGGGTTTAGCATTGCTTTAATTTTTTAAAGACCTTTTCTGTGCATACTTTAAATTAGCTAAACCAGTTAAGCTCTAAAATAGCCGCATATGTCAGACAATAAACAACAATTTTTTACGAATTTTTCAAGCGGTTTTAATCATCATTTAACAAAGAGGCTGATAGGGCACGTAGGATGGTAAGTATGTGAAATGCACAAAGTTGCTATTTTAAAGGCCTCGCATGCGTGAATGGGCACTAATACATGCGGATAAGGCGGTTGCCACTTTTAAAGTGCATGTGTAAGCCTCATCGTATGTACCTTCAGGCGGGATGTGCATGGGGGCAGAGCTTGGTGGAGCATAAGCTATAGAATACCATAACTTACATGCATCACTGCGCCAGTCTCGGTGCGGGTGGTTACGCTTCCTCTAGAGCAGGCACATTCGCGGTGCACATGTAAATGTCAGGACTTACACGTGTATCTGAGCCCTAGCAATCAGCTTTCCATCCAGCTCACAGCCTAGAAACTATCTTCTCATCCCTTTTCAGTGAAGTGCATCACACTTTTTATCAGGGAAATATCCCTTTTGACCTCTCCTCAGCTTTCGACTTGGTTGACTACATATTTCTCTACTCTTATCTACATAACATTGGTCTTTGTGGTACAATCTTACATTGGCTCCTTTTCTTTCTGAGCGCTCTTACTCTCTCACTTAATTCTTCTTCCTCAAGTTCTTATCCTCCCTCACCTTCTACTTTTCAACATCTTTATTGCCCCGCTCACTACTATCATTCAAGATACCAGTAGTTCTGCATATTACTATGCTGACAGCATTCTTCTTCTTTTGCATACTCATCCCACCAACCTGGACCTGTCACCTATTAATAACCTTCTCAAATAGCCTATTGGCTGCAGACTAATCTTCTTAGTGTAATATTCAAAGCATGTTTTCTATCTGGTTTACAGTTCCTCCACTGGTCCTAGTACTGCTCCCATCCTTGATGACATCCCTCGTCTGCCATCCACCTCTTTTAAATATCTTGGGGCTATTTTGGACTCCTGTCTTTCTTTTCGCAACCATATTGGTTCTGTTGTAAAGAAATCATTTTATGTTTTATGTCAAATCTGTCCTGTTGGTCCATTTCTTGATCCCTCAGCACTCACTACTCCGATCTTGATCTTAGTCATATCACGATTGGAGTACTGCAACATCGTTCTTGCCGAGTTAAAACAATCTATGCAAAATGTCGCTGTTCGACTACTTGCAGATGCCTCCAGATTTGACCGTATCACTCCGCTTCTGATCCATTATCATTGACTTCCTTTCCACTGTCACATACGGTACAAGATTTTGACTCTTGTTCATAAATCCTTACACACTGCTACTCCTTCCTATCTCTTTTTCTTGATTATTCTACATGCCCCCCTCACATTCTTTGTTCTAGTCACGCTAACTGCCTTTACCTCCCACTTGTCACTCAAGCCTGATAAACTTCAGCCAAACACTCGGTATTTTATTTCTGCGCCCCAAGCTTATGGATTACGTTGCCACCTGACCTTTGCCAGGAGCCCTCCTACAGAATGTTTAAATCAGCTCTCAAAACCTGCCTTTTACAAATCGCTTTTAACTTGCTGCCTTTGTGAGCAGACCTGCACACCTCATCCACCTTGGTCCCCTCTTCTCTCCTCCCTTTGTCCCTCTTCCTTGTGTGACCATGAATCTATAATTTTCTGTCATTTTATCGGAGTCCCTTTCCCATCTCTTTTTACGAATTGCTTGTATGTAAACCGCTCTGTTTGTGTTAAGAAGGAAGGTAATTAACTGTGGAGGACTTTATCTTTACCTGATTTCAGTTTGGAGGGAGAAATATTGGGGAATTAAGGGGGATATCTTTTTCTGTAAACCGCTACAATGCATACAGCATTAGCGGTATAAAACCTGCTCAAATAAATAAAGAAATCCTTCATGTAAAGGGATGGCCAAAAGGAACACTTCTTAACTTATTTGGGTCAGGAAGCTTGGTGTGATTCCAGAGGTAAACAATTTTGGGTTTACACATGTATTCCCTATGTAAAATATGGAATATGTGTATAGATTTATGTCCTGCCCGAGTCACTCTCCCAACACGCCACCCTGCAATTTCAACATGGTATGGGCATGTATGTGCAAAATGAGACTTTTCTAAACCATTCCATTTACATGTGGGTGAAATTTCCATGTGTAATTGGTCATATTTACATGTGTAAATCATGAAAAGGCTTCTACAATAACTCCCCTAATGTGCCTTAATGCAGATTGATGCACATTCATGCAAGCTGAGTATATAGTTAGAAAATAAGCCCCATAGAAAATAAAATGTGTTAAATGGCACTAGTGCACATGAGACTGCATCATGTATGGACCTATCAGATACAATGCCCATTAACACATCTTGGTAAATGAGGGCCAAAATGAGCATGGCTATATCATAAAATGGGCAGGGCAATTTGAAAGAGCTGTTTACTTGAGTACATAACAATTTACCTCAGTAAAACCCAGCTCTTTCTAAAATGTTCAGCATTGGCACGTGGATGCCATTTCCATTTTACATATGGAAATTGTAAATACAGTTTCTAAAAAAATCCCCTCAGTATTTTAAGGTGCTCCCTTCATAAGACAGTCCCTTCATAAGTTCAGGGAAATCATTTCATTTCCAGTTTTATAAATTCTTCAAGCAGTTCACTGGCATCCTTCTTTCTCAAAAGCAATCCTGCTTAGAAAAGAAATACAGATTGCGCCAGGCACGTTGTATCTGATAGGTCCATACGTGATGCAGTCTGTCATGCTCTGGCAGTGATGAAGCATCACTAAAGAGCAGTGCAATGAATTTGAAAACTAGTAGCTCAAAATTACATTTTTCAGATGAATTCTCATGAATATAGATTAGGTACAACTGCTAGTCATTTGTACTTTTCCATTTTTATGGACAGCAGTTTGCTCCTCTCCCTCCTGTGGACTTTCAGCTCCATCTGAACCTGTCTCATTTAGGAGAATGGTTCATAACGCGTCACAGTTTTTTACTTGTGTTAAGCTGCTGCTAGTTGTGTTGGTCAGCTGTTGCAGCAACAGTCCTCAGGCAGAAGCATCACACTGTTACCTTCCACAGTCTGGCATGGTCTGAGGGTGTCGGTATTGAGGCTAGCTGGTACTCCTGTCTCTTAGGACTGAGTTTCCGACAGTCAGGTTTTCGGGGTATCTACCATAAATATGCACAAGATATCTGCATGCATTGGAAATCCAATATCTGCAAATGTATCTCATGCATATTCATTGTGGATAATGTGCTGAAACCCTGTCTGAGTGTGGGTTCCGAGGACAGCTTTGGGAAGCCCTGCCTTAGAGACTGTGAGCAGCGTCTTCGCAGTAGCTCTAGCTTGCCTGAAAAGCCGAGGTTGGGCGTGGGAATGGAATCCTGTCCCTGCATCCATTCCAGATCAAGGTTGGCAGAACGATAAGGCGGCTGCCTAAGGCAGCAGATTCTGGGGGCGACAGCAAAGAGCAGCTGCAGTCCAAGCAAATCGGATAGCGGCATGAACTGAAGGGACTGTCAGGGAGAGTGGGCAATGTTCAAATAATCAATTTAAAGTGGTAGTTACTAATGCGTATTAAAAAATATAATACAGTACATGCTTTTATCCAAATAACTTCTTTTAAATGGCAAAATGGTGCGTTTTTTGCCTTTTCACATGAGCTAAATAATGAGTTGCAAAACACTTCATTATTATGCAAACTAAGTAATGCAGTTTGCTTTTAACCTTGCCAGCTGCGTTAGTCATGAAAAGATCCCTTATCAGACACCCCCATTGCCTTTCTTGGCACCTACTGGAGTCTCCCTTATATCTAGTCACAGCCACAGTCTCTAGTTGCTCCTGTCTCATAGGCTGCTTTTTTTCCCCTAGCTCTGGTCTCATGGCTCTACCGCCAGGGTAAGCTACCACATAAGGATGAGCGTCTATGCTGTGCGAGCGACTGGGGTCACTCCTGTCCCCAACTAAACACTAGGAAGACTTAAGGAGATGCAGGGAGAATGAGGGTGGAAGGTTTGATGGGGTCTGTTTGGGGGTGAGTAGTTGTACTGGGGGGAGTCTGTTCGGGGTAGGATGGGACAAACTTCACCACTGGCCCCATTAAGAGATAGCGGGGCCAACATAGTGCCTACTAACATTGACTTGTTGCGGCCAGAAATGCATGATATTCCTAGGTGCAGCAGCACAAAAAAATGTAGGGGTTTGTTTACTTAGCTTAGTGTGCAAGTTACTGAGGTATCGCAGGTTAGTGACATGCAGAGTAAAATGAGCTGTGGTAAATACAGTATCTTACTGCAGCTTAATAAGTACCTCTCTTACCAGATAAATGCTCTTGGAATTCACCCTCATTATTTATTAAAATTATTTACTGTCTTTTTTGAAGAAATTTATTCAAAGGGGCATAGACCAAGTGTAACCGGACATAGGCAATTTACATATAGAGACAGCATGACCATAATAAAATGCTCAAATATTAGCAGAATACACAATTAGACTAGCAAGATTAACTTGGAAATAGGCTAAATAAAACATTGTAATAACAATATGATACAGTGTCAGAGCCAGTGCAAAAAGATGAGATGCCCTAAACAAACCTAATCTCTTGTGCCCCCCCCCCCCGACTCCCATTGCTGCCGCTGCCACCCCCCTCCGGGACCTACAGCAGCGACAATGACTTGAAATGACCCCGCAATGCTTACCTCAAAACTTCGGCGCTGTGGGACTGTTTGCTTCTGCCCCCACCCACACCCGATGCCGACTTCCTTTTGGAAACAGGAAGTTGGCATCGGTTAGGGCAGAAACAAAGAACCTAAGGCCAGGATCGGGCTGCAGGGAATAAACCCTGGCCCCTATCGTGCCCCAGGCTGCTAAAAAAAACACGACCAGAGAAGTTATTCCACCTCAGAGGTGGAATAACTTCCCCGGCCATTTTGCCGGCTGGGATGTACAGGGCCAACATTAGAATCGGCCCTGTACGTCCAGGGCTGGCAACCACCCACTGCCCGCCCACTCTCTACCGCAGGGCTGCCTTTTTCCCGCCCCCAACTAACTTCCCCGCAAAAGCGCCAGCACGACGTCCATCCCCACTATTCGTGTCTCAGAATAACCCCTTTGGTGTTCTGGGGTGAACGCAACAAAGCTTAACATTTTAAAGCATGCCACCCAATATACAACCATTGTGGTCAGTGTTTTTGTTTTTTTTTTAAACTCTGGCTGCCACAGTTAATTGAAATCCAGATATTTAGCATACTTATCCGGACAGCAGCTGGTGCCGAATCTCCAGATATTGCGATAAGGCCAGCACTATCCAGATAGTAGTGATAGGCTATCCGCATACCACTTAGGCCAACTTTCTGGCTGTCCTCAGTTATATGCAGATGCTTTTCTGGATAGCAGCGCTGAAAATCATGGTTATCCAGAAAAATGCTGGTTCTTCCCGAACACTGCCTCCAAATTGCCATGGCACTATGTGGATAGTGCCCAGGCAAACAGAGGGACTATTCAACGGAACTCTCCAGATAGTGTCGCTGAATATCTTCTCGGCAGGATATCTGTCAGCAAGTACTGCTAACTGTGTCCGTCCTTTTAAATATAAGGCTGAGAATTCCTGACGCTGAGGCATTTTTACAGAATTGTTTAGGGAGGGGTGGTGTTGGGGATGTAGAGAGAAAGTGAACAGTGAGAAAGAGAGAAAATGTCAGAAGAACAGGCCTGATGTACTGTAAGTAATTTCAGCTTTTGATCATATTGGAAGAAGATTAGAGAGAGGCACGCCATGCAACCCACTAATTTTAACTGTTTAAAGCAATAATCGTTTTTGAAGCATGTAAATAGGGCTGGCCCAAAAGGTTTCTGCCACCCCAGGCAGAAACCCTGGCCATGCTTCCTCCCCTCCCCTCCCCACCGCGTGTCGAGCCATGCCGCCGCCGATTCGGCCTGGGAGGCGGCAGTAATTTAAAAGCGGCAGTTTTGTGCCACTGCTTTGTTGCCCATGACAAGCCATGTACTTCAGCACATATGGCCTGCCGCTTCTGACCCCCCCCCCCCCCCTTAGACAGTAAGTTGTGTTGAAGGGGGATCAGAAATGTGAGGTCATGTGTGCCAAAGCACATGGCCTGCTGGAGACAACAAAGTGGCCGCCTAATTCGCCTAGTGGACGTGCCGGCCCTGCATGTAAATAGCAACATTTACATGCTTAGATCACATACATAAAAGTTATTTGCTCATGTATATCCCCTAGGAAACAAATATTTCAAGAGGGTATGATGGGAGGGTGGTTTGAGCATGGTTTGGGCATTGACTAAAAATAGACATGTACTTCCTAATGGGATTACATGTCTATGTTGCAAAATTTCTCCATCTGATTTTGTCCCTGCCCTGAGGCAGAAACAAGTACCAGCCACCAGTTTAGATCTGGAATGTAAATAAAAGTGCATATATAAAGCTAAGTCAATCCCCCCTGACCTCCTGACAAACATCTCAATCCCCCCTAACATAAAGTCCAAAACCCCTGACTCTTACCGAGGGTTTCTTTAGTGCTAATGGGAGAGCAGAAGTGATCTCTGATGCTACTGTCCCATCAGTGGTCACGTTCAAAAGGATGCCTCTGACTTCCTAGCAGTATTCTTATAGTATTATTGATAGAAGCCAAGCTTTCAAGTAAGGGATGCATGTTCTTATTTGGCTGCTTAACCCTTAGAGGTAGTATGGTGAATTAAAATTGCAGCCCATAGAGCAGATGGGTCTTTGTCAGATTGTCTCCTATATCCATACAGGCTGTTGGGTCTCTCAGATTGGAAAACAGCAAAATGAATCTCTCTCAACACAGAGAGTTGCTATAAGTTGCCACCAAACTCGATGGCACTTAGCAGCAACAACAACCTTTCTTTGGACAGGAAGGATGGGACAAACACCCTTCCAGAACTAAAATTCTATTGCAGAGGTTGTCTTCTGTAGTCAGAGAAACCATTTGAGAAAGCTATGAGGTTCTTTTACTAAAGGTCGCTAAGGTGTTGCATGTAATGCGCCAATAGTGCTGAAACTATGGCACTTGAGATGCAACACTATCGTGTTAACTGCTGGAGGCATGGAAAGCATTTCCCTAGCAGGCAATGCAGAGCCCCATCCCTTATCACATGCCATATTAGCACAGGTGCACTTAATGCCACCTATTGAGGTGACGTTAGCTGAACCTACACTTATTTATTGTTTTATTTATTTGGCTGATCTTTTATACTACTTTTCACAGGGTCAAGCTGTGTACATAGAACAAAGTTAAACGACATTTTCATGGAACTTTAACTATTCACATTAAGAATTTAATTAGGACATTTCGTCCTGAATTTATTTACAGAGCTGACATGGTTGATTGACGAAGCATGTTTGTGGTGGGGGTAGGGGGGATAGGTGGGGGGGTGTTCGAAGTGCAGAGTGAACAGTTGGATTTTGAGGAGTTTGCGGAATGAGAGGAGGTCTTTGGTGTTCCTTAAAGGTTCGGGGGGAGAGTTCCATATGGAGGATGCGTAGAGTTCAAAGGATCTGGCGCATGTTTGTTGGGTGCTTCTTGTTTTTGTGTGAGAGGTGGTTAGGAGGTTCATGGATGAAAGCTTTCTGGGTTTGTTAGTCTGGGGTAGATTAATGAGTGTTTGTAGGTATGGGGACGATTGGTTGTTGAGGGTCTTCAATATCATTACAAAGATTTTGTATTATATTCTGAGTTGTAGGGGGAGCCAGTGAAGTTGGTAGAGGATGGGGTGATATGATCATATTTTGAGGCTCCTTGGATGATCTGGGCTGCTGTATGGCGGGCTGTCTGAAGAGGCAGAATGGTTGAGTGAAGTAGTCCTTGGTAGACTGAATTACGGTAGTCAACGTGAGGAATAATCAAGGTTTGTAGTGCTGAGCAGAAGACAGACAAAGTAGCGAGCAGAGGTGCTGTAGGGATCAGGTCTTGTAGTAGACTGTCCTTGCTGTGTTCTTTACCTGTGTCTTCAGAGTGAGGTGGTGATCTCGAGTGATTCCCAAGTATTTTACTTTGGTTTGGATTTGAATTTCTGTGTGGTTTAGGGTGCTGGATGAAAGGGGGGGGGGGTGAATGAGTTGTTCTTGGTGATGAACATGGTTTCAGTTTTCTTGAGGTTTATGGAGAGGTGGTTTGTGGCAAGCCATTGACGGACATCAGTGAAGCATTGTTAAAGGCCAGTTTAGGAAGGTTTGTTTGGTCAAATGGTACATACAGCATGATATCATTGGCATAGATATGACAGTGGATGTTGTGTGATTGGATAGTCGTGCAGAGTGGTTTCATGTAGATATTGAAGAGTAGCGCTGAGAGGGTGGATCCCTGTGGGACACCTTGAGATTGAGTGTAGGGGGTTGATGAAAGAGCACCAATCTTTATTTGTTGGAGCCTGTTGTGTAGGTAGGCTTGGAACCATTCTAATACAGCACTATGGATTCCTATTGTCTAGGCGTTTTCAAAGGATGTTATGGTTGATGGTGTCAAAGGTGGCTGAGATATCGAGAAATATTAATATAACTCTTTGATGTGCTTTTTGAGTTCCTTTTATGAGTCTGTTCATGAGTGAAGTTAAGAGGGTTTCTACTCTGTGGTGTGGTCAGAAACCATTTGCTGCAGGGTGAGTAGGGCATGTTTGTCAAGATAATCCTGTAGTTATTGTCGAACTGTTCTTTTGATTTATTTTGGCTATGAATGCTAGGCTTACTATAGATCTGTAAGAGGTGGAATCAGATGAGTCGAGATGAGGTTTCTTAGAGGGTGAATTGAGGAGGTTTTTAGGTATGCTAGTAGTTTGCCTTGTTGCAGGGAGGTTTGGGTGAGTTTTACGAGGAATGGGGAGCGCTCAGACTTTGTGACTTTGATCCAGCTCACTGGGCAGGGATGTAGAGGGAATTTGTAGAGTTGAGAGATGATATGATGGTTTCTATGTTTTCACTAGTGACGTGGTCAAATGTGGTCTATGAATAAGTGGGAGGAGAAGTCGGGGTCATCTGGCTTGATTGAGGTGGTGGTTGTTTGGCGAGCAGAGTAGTAATTGGCTAGCAGTTGTGACGTGATAGGGACATTGAGGGTGTTTTCAGCCAGGGTTTTTGTGAGTTCTTTTACTAGAGCAAATAGTTCTCTTGGTCGGTTGAGTGATTTTTGTTGTGGTAGGCTTGTTTGGAGTGGTCTGTTGCATGATTGTATTCTTTTAGGAGTGTCATGTCGGTCCAAAGTCAGTTGTGATTTCTCCATTTTTGTTCTTGTCTTTGAAGTTGTGTGTTTAGTTTTCGGAGGTCTGGGGTATACCATGGAGTCCATTTGCTGGTTTTTGGGTGTGATTGGGTCAGAGTTAATGCTACTTTCAGTATGGTTTAGTTCCAAGTGGACATGGTTGAGTCCTGATCAAGTGGTTTTTCAAGTGGGGGGAGATTTGGGTGAGGAAGGAGTCCTTGTCAAATTGTTTGAAACGTCTTATGTAATGGTTAGGGGTGGCTTTTTTGTTAGTTTGTTGAGCAGTAGATGAAAATGTATTATGCTGTGATCTGACCAAGGTACTGGGAGAATCTGAACTAAAGCAGTTCGCACATGGTGTGAACCCAGCACTATGCTGAACTCACGACCCTAATGCGAGTTTCACAGTTAGCAGGGGAATCATCTGGCATAGTTTTGGCCTTGTTCTAGATGGCAACGTGTGTCCCAGTATGCCTTTAGCACGAACTAAAACATGCACTGGCAGCTAGTGCCCATTAGCAACCCCCCCCCTTTATGTGGGAAAACTGACCACGGGCAGCATGGCAGCTTTCATATGGAAGTGTATTTTATTGTAAACTGCTTTGATGCTTACCCATGTCTAAGGCGTATATCAAAAATTTAATAAATATCAACAAAGTGACGATTTTGCAATTTTCACTGGACATCTCGACACTTCCACATGTAGCAGAGCGAGTTTGCAAACCTCAGTATAAGTCCTGAGCCTGCATCTTTTTGTAATTTTCAGGTTAAAAACAGGGGAAGAAAATAACACCATGAATCTCCATGTTGGAAGTGTGGCCCAAAGGAGCTCTTTCATGGCTCTGAGCAGATGTAAATCCCCCATGTGTACATTTTTGGCCTGCCTATACCATGCCCAAAGCACACTCCTACTGTGCCCCTTAGAATTCCTATTCATTATGGATCTCCATGTATAAATAGTGGCATGGAGAAGCTTCTAGATGAGGGTTGTCAAACTGCAGGCCTTGAGAGCCGTACACCAGTCTGATTTTCAGGATATCCCTGATTATGCTTGAGAGATATTTCAGTCTCTGACTCCATTGTATTCAACTATCTCATGCATATTCATTAGGGATATCCAGAAAACATGAGGGGCTTGACATTGAAAGGGATTAACACAGCAGTCTTGCTAATCACATTAGTCCCCTATCCCCGGGTGCCACTGCTGCACGTCCCGATGCTAAACAGTTAGCATCAGGGCAGTCCAGGGGTGTTTTGGGGGCTGCATCTGGTTATCGAAACACGGCCAAAGTCAGATGCAATTAAAGCCGGCCTAACCTTCACTGCTGGAGCTAACTGGGCAGGGGCTGAATATTGCCACTTTCCGGGTCACTTCATGGCAATCCAGACAACCCAGATATTCAATGCCAGGGTCAGCTCCAGCACTGAGTATCCGGGTCTAGCTGTCGCCGCTGAATATAGGGCCTGACAGATTTGTAGCCCTTCAGGATTACAGTTTGACACCCCTGTTCTAAAATAATTCCTTTGGGGGCAATATTGGAAAGTATTTGGCTGGTTAGCAGGACCTGCAAACCATGTAGGTCTGGTGATCAGGGGCAGCCCAAGAGGGGGATGGCAGGGCCATGTGCGGAGGCTCATTGTGGGGCCTCATTTACATAAGAAGTCTCATTTGCATAAATATTAATGTAATGTTAACATACCTCTTAATGAGTGTCTGGATAAAGAAAGACTACCAGATTTCTACATTACTATACTCCAGTGCCAACCGCCAGGCACATTAGAAAGTGCTCTAACACTGACCATTTAGAACCCATAGCAAACCCGCCGTATCATAACAGCTCTATCAGGACTCACAAAGCACCAAATCCTACCTATTAAAAAGGCAACACTGCAAATATTAAATAAGTACATCTCAGAGAATACCAGTACATCTCCTACTTGGGAAAGAGAACAAGTGGCACTGTCAAACAGACTACAAGAATAGAATACCTCAGCTCGGATACACATGCAGAACATAGACCGTCACCAAAGAACAAGGAATCACAATTTAGAAATCGGAAGACAATAATTAAATTGGAAACCCCTAAAGTCAAACTTGGAATGTACAAGAACACTATAAATGAATTTCCTTTTGTACTAAACAAAAATGCAAAGACGTTAGTGATACACATTTCCCAGAGCTGACATATTCCAGTTAATAAATTCAAAATAAAAAAGTAGTTTTCTACCTTTTGTTGTTTGGGCATTTTATTTTTCAATTGCAGTTGCTCCAGTCACTTTCTTCTGGTTTCTTCTGTCTTCTGCTAATTCTCCATTGTCTGCTGTCTATTTGTCCTTTCTTCTCTCTTCTAGATATTTTCCATTCTATCTTCTACATCTGCTTTAACATACTGATCTTTCCCCTTTTGCTCTTTCCCCAATTTCTTTTTTATTCTTTTATCATCCACTCAAATTTCACATTTCCATCCTCAGTCCCCACTTACTCTGCCAATGCCCAGCAACTTGTAGACTTTTCTTCCCTCCCACACAAAATATCTTTTCCCCTACCATCCTCATTCCCCCAGCTCCATCCCCTTCTAGTCCTCCCCCAAAATCAGCTCCCTTCTAGTTCCAGCCCCACTCAGCATCCGCTCCCTTCTAATTGCATTCTCCCCCCTCACATCAACCCATTTCCAGTCCTAGCCCCCCCAATCAGCTCATTTCTAGTCCTCTTCCACCCCCCCCATCAGCCCAGTTCCAGTCCAAGCTCTCCCCATCAGCTCATTTGCAATCCTAAGCCCCCCATCAGGCAATTTCCAATACTAGCCCCCCATAAACCAATTCCAATCCTATTCCAGTGAGCTGATTGGGGGGGGGGGGGGCTTGGACTGGTGATTGGGCCAAGGTTGGGGAGCGTCAGCCAATTTCCAGTACAAGCCCCCCCACACTCAGTTCATTTCCAGTCCGAGCCCCCCATCAGCTCATTTCCAATCCTAGCCCCCTCCCAAATCAACTCATTTTCAGTCTAAGCTGCCCCTATCAGCCATTTCTAAAAATAGACTACCCCCATTGGACATTTCCAATCCTATTCCAGAACCACATCAGTCCATTTCCAATCCTACCCCCCCAAAAGCCCATTTGCTGTACTAGTCCTCCCCATCAGCTCATTTGCAGTCCTAGCCACCTCCCCTCCCATTTCCATTCCCTAGCCCCCCCACTCAGCCCATTTCCATTCCTAGCCTCCCCCCCCACTCAGCCCATTTCCAGTTGTAGCCCCCCCACCCATTTCAAGCCCAAGCCTCGAAGAGCCTCGCGGCAGGCTTTAGCGGCTCACGGCATGCTCACCTCAGCTTGTTACAGTCACTGACGTGAAGAGCGTTGTTCGCTTCATTTTTTCAGCTGTATTGTAATGAAGATCGCAGGCGTGCCAGAGGTCAAAGGACACTTCCTGTGTCCCAGCTCTCAGCGCGCTTGTGATCTTCATTACAATACAGCTGCCGAAGTGAAGGGAACAACACTCTTCACTTTGGCGTGTATAACAAGCTGTGGTGAACAGCAGGCAGAATGTTGTTGGCGCAGGGCCCCCTGAAGCACGGGGCCCTCTGCCAACAACATTTTTGCTCCATGGACGGGCCGGCCCTGCTGACGATCCCAATGTTAAGTTGCACTATCCAGATAGCGCCAGTGAATATCCCCACAGTCCACAGAAGAGAGGCCCTGTTAAATCCGGGGCAGTTTGTGGGAGGCAGCAGGGGCATTTGCCAAAGAGATATTCAACTGCTAATTGGATAGCTAAACTGCATAAAGTTAGGTTATCGCCAGATAGCTGCTGTGATTGCCAATGAAACCGGATATTTAGGACCGGGACTCTGACGCTGGATGTCTGGTTTTTATTTCAGAAGCGGCAGCCAGGCACTTTAAAACCACCTGGCTGCCGCTGCTGAATAACAACCCCCAGAAAGGGCAGATTCAAAGTCCATGCACACTGTTATATCTGTGTACCTTGTAGCCAGTATTCAAAGGCACTCTTCCCAGGTAGTTTTTTGTTAAAAATTAGGCATAAGGTACGGGCATGCTAAAATGTCTTACCTATCTTGCCTTCATGACTAGATCTTCAGGATTGATTGTCGGCAACAAAGACCAGTCTTTTTATTTATTTATTTATTTTATTTATTAACAATTCTTATATACTGCACTATTAGACATCAGCGCGGTTTACATTGAACAGAAAACATCCGACAGTTTACATATGTCTGGTCATTACATTTAACAGGAAGTATAACTTGGCGAAATAGGAGAAACTAAATACAATGAAGGATTATCTGATGAAGGATATCATGGTTAACTATATACAAAGGTGGTACAATAGTACATGGAACTGCTTGTTATTTACATTGTGAAGTTGGCCTGTTGCGGGGGAGAACTCTTCAGTGAATAAATATGTAAATCTATGGAGCCCGATATTCAAAGAGATTAATGCGGTTATCAGACTTGCTAAGCGCGTTAATTGTGGGATCCGGGATATTCTGCGACATTAACTGCTTTAGTGCCGCTGAATATCTGCGGGTGCTGCCGCTAAACTCCCTGATGCCAGCTGGTTAGCATAGTGGTGTTGTGAGGGCAGAGTAGAGGTGGCACCCGGGAATAACCGGGCAGCAGCAGGAATATTCAGCCACTGCCTAGTTATCCCTCGGTGGTGAAAGTTAGGCACCTTAAAAGCTGGCCTCACTTTTCGCCACTGAAGTTAACCGGGCAGTGGCTGAATATAACCACACTCCGGTTAACTTCGCTGCTATCCGGCCAACCTGGATATAGAATGCCGGTGGCTGGATATGGCCCAGCATGGAATATCCGGGTTTAACCTTCAGTGGCATTGGCTAGGCGCTCCACAAGGGCTAGCCGTCACCGCTGAATATCGGGTCCATGTATTTCGGAGAAAGAGGGCTTTTGAATACATACTTTACGCAAAGATTTTAGATAATTATGAAAGCTTTTTTCTACAACTAAAAAATATTTTGGGAGCTGTCTAATGTATATGGATTAAAAGAGCTTTCACATGTAGGCAACTGGCATGTGCGACTCGGGAAACACCATCCTTTTATTGTTGTACGAACCTCAAGAAAATTACACAGAACTGATGTGCATTGCATATGCAATGTAGTGTAATTGCATAGTGTCAGCGTCTCAACTTTTCTCTTTTCCTATTCTTTAGAAATATGGTAATTGTCTTTTCTCCCTTCTAGTTAATTATAAATTTCAGGAAGAATTAAATCTTTTAGATCGCTGTTTTTCTTTTGGTCTCTATGGTAGCAGCAGAATAGAAAGGAGTTCTCTGATCACTGCTTCTGAATGGCAATTCTTTTACAAGCGCTGACCTTGTTTAGCTGGGTGGAAAGTTTAGATGTGACTTTCACAGCTTATAATTTGCTGATCTGGGGGAGATGTCTTTGAGAGGGAGGTTTAGCTGCTGGGAAAATGGTGGCTTGTCTTCTGTAAAAGCAAAGTGAATGGCTCCATGTGCTGTTGCAGAAAACGTGCGGTGACTGCAGAGACAGGAACAATCTGCCTTTCATATGCCCTGTTCTCCGATTGAACATAGCGGTGTCCATGGATGAGGCTTCTGTGAAATAATGCAATGCACCAATCCAAGAAGTTCCAGTTACTCTAATATTATTGCAACTATTTAATTTGCTTGAACCGTGGACATCTATTTCAGACTGAACTCATGTTCACCTTCACAGAGCTGGTGAAGGTTATGAGGCACATTGAGCAAACCTTCAGCCTTGTGCCTCCCCTCCCCAATGAACCTTCGTGCTTCTATACCCTCCACCACCAAAATTTTGATAATTAAACCCCAACACCTCCCAGAATAGTCCTGTAAAAATGCACGATTGGACAGTATAATTTGAAATTTTACACTTTGTTTAATGTTATATGTACAGTATATCTGTATCTATATATAGATAGGACTTTTCTGGTTAGTAGCAAGTGCACCCAACACACCCATCTACGAGCCTTTTCAGTCTATGCCTTTACGCTCTGGAATGCACTGCCATCCAGCCTGCAAAACATCCAGTCATGCAAAGCCTTAAGCAAACACCTAAAGACATACCACGTCCAAGAACACCATGGAATCACCAGCACTCCTGTAGTGCGATCAGCTGAATACCTATTGTACCTATTGCTGAGCCTATTGTAACCCACTGACACTATTCCAAAGTCTCAACCTTTTCAACCAGCGTCCTATTAGCTCAATTCACTATAACTCGTCATAACCCACTATTTATATTTTGTCGACTGTTCACTGTTTTGACTGGTAGATAAACAGTATACCAAAACCAGTTAAATAATAATAATAGCACCTGCTTACCAGATAAGCCCCACTGACTTTGATATTTAGGGGCATTGTCCGGATTGTGCTGGGGTGATCTGGGGGCAAAGTCGCGGCAGGGTGAGAACTTATCTGGATAATTATCCGTACCACTGAAGATAGCAGAAAGGCTGTCCTAAATGCTATGTAGATAGCTATCCGGATAGCAGGCTTGAAATCACCACTATCCAGAAAGCACCAGGTGGCCAGCGCTGAACGGGGATATCAGACATATGTTTTATGGCACGCACGTCAGAAGAAACTATTTTATATAGGAAAATGTAAAAAAAAAAGAAAAGAGGGATTTAGCTAGTTTAAGTATCATTACTTACATTTATGTGGGTAATTTTATAACAAGATGCATATGTGAGAAGTTCACAAAAATGCCTCTTTTAAGCTTTATAAAGACAAGATAGTCCCCTATGGACTTATAGGCTTCTCCTGCCAGCCCCTATGCTGCACAAATGCTCAGGTACAAATTTATATCTGCTTCGAAAAAGGTGCGAATGTACTTTCCAAGGGTAAATTCTATAGCACTTTACCTATTTGTGAAGGTCATATAGGTACCTATTTATAGTCTATTTTATGAAGACACATAGGCACCCACCGCCCTCCCTAGGACTTATTTTATAGAATTTAAAATAGCTATTAAATAAGTTTGAATTCTCTTAATAAATACAATTTGGTCTAACATAGAAATATAATAACAAATATTTGCTTTTGGGATATTATTTGAAGCTAGTTATTTCTTATTTTATGTATGGTGTGGTATATTCATTTCTTTTGGAACCATCTTACTTTAACCTCAAGGAAAAATGCATTGCTGTAAGGGGCCTGTTTACTGAAGTGTGATAAGTTGATGTACTTGTTGCTCGTTGGATGTAAAAATGAATGGATGGCAAGTTTTGGGGGTGTGGCCTGCACGTTCCCTACAGTTATAGCACTGAAAGGTTCTTTACAGCACGTTAACTTTATTTGCAATCACGGTGTACTAATCATAATGTGCGGCCCACGCCCACTTTCTGTAACTTGCCCATTCAGGGGGCTTGCCCCCTAACAGGGGCTCTACAGGTCAAACAACTGTAAGGATTTGAGGGTTTATTTTTATTAAATTGCTAGCTCTCTGACTGGGAGCTCTTAAAAGGGTTTTTGTATATTTTTAAAGCAAAGTTACTTTCTTTTTGGTGCTTCAGTAGAAATATTTCCTTTAGTAGAGTAGGTTTTTAAACTCTAGTAACCTTCTCAGCTTTTGGGAACTGCTGAACCTAATCAGGAGTTAGTTCCCTCCCTACCCACCCCGACTCCCACCCACCCCTAGTGAGCAGTCTTGCTTTATAGGGCACCTCCCCATCTAACAAAGCACAGGGACTTCGAACAGCACATTTTGAATATAATTAAAGGGATTTAACTGCTTTTTCTATGAAAGGACAGCTGGGAAACCAGCTGGTACTTTGGTAGATCTCTCTCTTTTGCTTTAACGGATACCTAAGCTCCACAAACAGAATAATGGCTGGGAAAAATCATATCTCAAAAGCTGTTGCCCCCGTTACAGCTTCTGCCTCTGTCCAGACAGAGGTCCCAATGCCAGTTGAAGGACCGGTTCCATGTGCAGGGTGCCTGCATGCTGAAGCTCTGAGGAAACAAGTGGAGGAACTCAGAGAGGAGGTGGCGAGGCTGAGGAGCATTCAAGACAATGAGAAGTACATTGATGAGATGCTTCTTGCAGCAACTAAGCTCCCCAGCAGAGGAGAAGATGGGTGCCAACAGAATGACGAAGGTTTGACATAAGTCACCAGTGCCTGCAGAATCACCAATCCAACTTCTCCAGCCCTTGAATTGAAGAACCATTATGCAGCCCTGGAAGTGTAGGAGGTGAAAGCATCCCAGGAAAGGGAAGAACCAGAGCTCAAGTACCCCAAAGTTGCAGAATCAGTGACCACAAGGAAGTGAAGGGTAGTGGTGGTTGATGACTCTCTTCTGAGGGGTACTGAGGCGTCCATCTGCCGACCAGACTTGATGTCCAGAGAGGTATGCTGTCTGCCTGGTGCCAGAATCCAAGATGTTACGGAGAGTTTGCCGAGACTCATCAAGCCCACTGACTATTACCCAATGTTGCTAATCCATGTTGGAACAAATGATACTGCCAGGTATCCCGCGGAGTGTATCAAAAGTGACTTCATGGCTCTGGGACAGAGGGTGAAGCAGTTAGGTGCACAGGTAGTGTTCACTTCAATCCTCCCTGTTGAGGGTAAAGGCCAAGGCAGAGAGGCTCGCTCCCTGGAGATGAATGCATGGCTGCGTGGATGGTGTCATCGAGAGCGTTTTGGTTTCCTAGGCCATGGGATGCTGTTCCAAGGGTTGCAGAGCAGAGATGGCATCCATCTGTCCAAGAAAGGTCAACGCGTCTTCTGTAGTAGACTGGCTAATCTACTGAAGAGGACTTTAAACTAGATTTGTTGGGAATGGGTGAAGAAAGCCCCTAGGTAAGTGAAAGCCCCCAGGTAAGTAATACATTAAATACCTTTATGGAAATGGGTAACAGGGGTAACATATGGAAAGCAGCGTGTATAAATGCCCGTAGCATGGGAAATAAGATCGCTGAGGTTGAAGCTTTGGTGGGAGTGGCTGACTTCGATTTAATGGCAGTTACAGAAACATGGTTCACAGAAAACCATGATTGGGATGTAACTATACCTGGCTATACTTTATTCAGAAAGGATAGAGTAGGAAGAAGGGGAAGAGGAGTGGCACTTTATGTAAAAAATACTAGTAAAGCTTTGGAATTACAGAGCTTAAAAGGGAGAGAGGAGGCATTGTGGGTTAAACTAGAAAGAGGGAAAGAGAAATCTATTTGCATTGGTGTGATATACAGACCTCCCTCACAAGAGGAAGAGGTGGACAGAGAGTTAATTGAAGACATACACAGCATTGCTAGGAAAGGGGACGTGCTACTGATAGGGGATTTCAATATGCCAGATGTTGATTGGCACATTCCTGCTGCAGTATCATCTAGAAGTAAAGAGATCCTGGATTCTCTACAGGGAGAACTATTCAGGTAATTGGTAAGAGACCCCACACATGAAGGGGCCATACTGGACGTGGTGCTTACCAATAGTGAAAGTGTTTCTGATGTTGTAGTGGGAGATCATTTTGCATCCAGTGATTACCAGATGGTGTGGTTCAGTATGAGGATTAGGGCTGTTAGAATCCATTCAAACGTGAGGGTCTTAGACTTTAGGAAGACTAACTTTGCCAAGATGGGCCAATACCTCAGGGAGTCGTTAGCGGGATGGGAACAGCTGGGGGATGTAGAAAAACAGTGGGCAAAACTGAAAAGGGGATATTTTAAGGGCAACCAAACTTTTTGCAATATAGTATAGGGGGTGAAGTACTTTTGTCCACTAAAGAAGAGCGGGACCTAGGTGTGGTTGTGTCTGATGATCTTAAAGTAGCTAAACATGTAGAAAAGGCGACAGCAAAAGCTAGAAGGATGCTTGGGTGCATACGGAGAGGAATGGCTAGCAGAAAAAAGGAGGTGATAGTGCCTCTGTATAAGTCTTTGGTGCGACCTCATTTGGAGTATGGTGTGCAATTCTGTAGACCGCACCTTCAAAAGGATGTGAACAGGATGAAGGCGGTGCAGAGGGTGGCTACTAAGATGATTAGTGGTCTTCATTATAAAGCATATGAGGACAGACTTAGGGATCTTAATATGTACACCTTAGAGGAAAGGCGGGATAGAGGTGATATGATTGAGATGTTTAAATACCTCTGTGGCATAAATGTTCAGGGAGAGAGCCTCTTTCAATTGAAAGCAAGTTCTGCTATGAGGGGACATAGGATGAGGGTGAATGGGAATAGATTCAGGAGTGATATGCGGAAATAGTTCTTTATGGAAAGAGTGGTGGATCCGTGGAATAGTCTCCCAGTGGCGGTGGTAGAAATGAGGACAGTAACTGAATTCAAAAAAGCATGGGACAAACACAGAGGATCTCTAAAGGTAAAAAGGGGATTGTTGTAGTTGTTGATATGGAAGGACAGATTAGATAAGCCATGTGGTCTTTTTCTGTCGTCCTGTTTCTATGTTTCTATTCTCCCCCTCAATTGTGCCTTAAATAGTTAGCAAGGGATTTTCACTGTACTGGCTGCTTTTAGTTCATAACCATTGGTATGGGCTCATGCTAATAGTGTGTGGTAAAACCTGCGCTAACGGTTTGCGCACTGTAGTAAATATGTCCCAAAACTGGCCATATGATTTCCAATGCAAATATTGCCTTGACTAAATGCCAATAATGCAATTTTGGTTTCATTGCAAAATCAACATTTGATTAGACTATTGTCTAATTTATCAATTGATAAAATGAGCCTACGTTATGACTAACTGCTTCTCATACCATAGCAGACTATATCTCTATTTGTATGCTAATAGTATTGTAGAATATTTTAATTGCTTTCCAAAAAGAATGTGTTAAGGATTGAAGAAACTCTGATAGGCACATATGAGCCTCCATCATATCTTGCTATTTTTATGCAGTCTTGCTCTCTTTACAGTATTAAAAATCATTTAACGATGTTTGGTGTAGCAAGGTGATGTCTAACTTTTGCATTTTCTTTGCGGAAATATCGCATCTTCTCACATGAATAGTGTAAAATATACATAGCCCATTTTACCATGATTTTGGCAATTGAAAAAACTGCTATATATTTTTTTTTAAATCCCATGAGGCTTTCCTCGGGGTTTGGGGGTTGAACCCACTGGATCTACCAATGATTTTTTTTGCTATCTGGCTGGGCATTGGGGGATGTGAATCTGCTTGGATCATCTGAGGTGAAGTATCACACTTCACCTCACATGATCCTTTGATTCTCAACTGCATCTGTATGTTAGGGAGCAATTTCTCGAAATGGGTTAGTTTTGTGCATACCTTGACAGTCATGAACCTCATTTCTAAGCCAGGGTATGTGCAATATGATCTACTAATGCTCGGCGTAGTACTTGCATTGTTCCAAAGAGAGCCTCCTTCTGGAGTTCGTAAAATGTAACATGCATGAGTAATTTATCAAGGTGTGCTTGGAAATTCTTCTTAATAAGGCCTGTGGCGCCCAACATGATGAGAAATAACTCGGTATCTTTCTGCCACATTTTCCTAGTCTCCAACTGCATTTCTTGGTACTTGAAGATTTTCTCCCTCTCAATGTGATTCACAGAGTAGTCACTTGAAATTGACGCCTTGATAATCAATGCTGTTCTGGTGTTCTCCTTTACCACTATATCCGGCTTCCTCGCCTCCAACTTTTTATCAGTCAGAATGGGAGTATCCCAGGTGATCATAACCTATTCATGCTTAGTAATTCTTTTAGAGTCATGATGCCAGTGCTTTTCAGGCACAGTGATGTTGTAGTGTTTACGGAGTGTCCAATGGATGAGGCGTGCTACTGTATTGTGCCTTTCTGTATGGAAATGTTCTGCCATCAGAACTTCACAGCCAGCTGTGAGGTGAGTCACTGTTTCCAGCTCTTTCATATGTCGGCCCTGAGGGAGGTCACGTGATATGGCAGCATGGAAAGAACCCGGGCCCTCCTGGCCTCTAATCCCATTTAAATTGTTTAACTGGATCTTTTAGACAGCCAAACAGAGAATCTATCACAGATTCTTCTTTGTTGAATACTTACTAAAGTTTAATCAGATGGCAATGAAGAGCCCATAAGAGGAAGAATAAGGCTTGTGTGGGGTACAGAAAAATGGTAGACATTCCAACTTCAAGCTCTACTTCACCTAATCCTGTGGCCTTATTAAAGAAGTATCAGAGGCAGTTGTTAAAGCTCTAGATTGGAAATTTGACTGTATTTAGAAGAAATTGGATGAAGGTCACCTGAAGCTTTGGAGTTTCAGACTAGGGCAGTGGAAACAGGACGGAGAATATCCGACGCAGAGAATGTAATGTACTGCCTGGACAACTCCTGCTGGAATTCTGCACACAGTAAATTACAATTTAGCCCTTTGTGGTCGTCATCGTTCAAGGTTAAAAAAATATTTGTTTATGCATGATGTTTGTTCACGGTCAAAGACAGGTTTTATTTTTCTTGAGGCATCATGAAGGGTTTAAGAGTTTTCCATAGGCACACAAACCAAGGACCTCAAGCTGCAACTGTTCAATCACACTGCCTGCTTTCAAGAGAACATGTGACCAGTCTCGTAGAGGTAATCTTATAAAGAATTTTCAAGCTGTAAAGGATTTTTTACATGTGGAAAAGGGCTCTTATAACCTTGTGCGTAGCCTTATTTTGTCTTTCTGTATAGATTGTTTTCTCCAATCTGAACTTTGCAGCCAGCTGTGAAATGCTAGCTTTTACTGTGCATGCTGTGAACCACTTAGTTCAGCCTAGGAGAATGGATTATGAACGATCAGCCTTTCACCCCTAGGTTTCAGTTCACTTCTTCTTAACCATTCATATATCTGATTTTTATCTATGTATAGTTCCTATTTAATATCTACATGCAGTCATAGGTTGTTATGTGTTGTATGGGGATATGTATTTGATATGTATGCTGACAATGTTCAGATTACTCTTCCTGTGGATATGGTAAGGGAAGTGTTACAGTGACTCTGGAGCTGTTTGCCTATAGTTAAACTGTGGTTTGGTGAAAAATAGCATGGTTTTTAACATCTTAAAGATATAGCTATTATGGTGTAACCCCACTTTCTTTGTGATCCTCACAATTGCTCATAGCAGCTTGTCAATTGAGGGGAACACTAATACAATGAGCTTTTTTGCAGTCTCTTATTCTTGGTTCTTGGAATTTAATATCAGGGTTCTTTTTCGTGGGGGCTGGCGTACACAGGGATGCCCTTGGTACTTGACACTCTCACATCTTTCTCTTCTGAAAGAAATGTTTCCAGGCCAGAAATTGTTCTGAACCAAGGGGGTACTTAAACATCAGGGCCACTGAATAATAACAATAACAATTGGCAGATGCAGCAAATAACTATTTACAAGCAGTTGGAAAGTATCTCCGCCTTAGTCGAAATTGGTTATACTTAGATTACACCTTTCTCCTCTCTATTTTAATATGTTACCACACACCCTACAATTACTCTGTATGTTAAGTTGAACAGCATTCCTGCACCTTTGTTACTTAGTCTAGTTTCCCAAATCATTCTCTCCTATTTCTAGTACTCTTTCCCAGTGCTCCTGAAGCTGGTGGTGAAGCAGTGGTCCCCGATACTGCGCTGACTACTCCTGGATCCAGTGTCATTAGTGAATAATGAGTGTATGGATTCCAGAGAGTTGGTAGCTTCTGTAGATGCACAGGGGTGACTCTACCATGAGGCAGAGTGAGGCAGCCGCCTCAGGTGGCAAAGTTTTGGGAGCGGCAAAAAATGTCCCCAAAACATCTGCCTCACTCTGCCTTTCTTAAAAAATAAAATTGTTGGAAGAAGCACCACTGCCGCTACTGCCGTTTTGCCCAGATCTGTGGTGGTGGAAGCAGCATCATCCCCGTCTCATGCCGCCATGCCCCAATCCAGATCCAATGAGAAGTGGCTGCATGGCAGCAGGCTGTCAGTTTAAAAAAAAAAGTGTGGGGTCTTCATGATTCCAGCACCCTCGGAGGTCCTTATTGGTTCTGCCCCCTCTGATGCAAAATGCATCAGAGGCGGCGGGACCAAAGGACCTTCGGAGCACACTGGAGAGAAAAGACAGTATTCTTGGCCTAGCAACACCTTTGATGACATTCCTTTTTTTTCCTGTTTTCCTTCCCTCTCCCTGCCTTTGTTTCTCCTATCAGCAACCGGCATGATCCTCATCTATACTTCATGACCGGGTTGACTGTGCTTGTACACGTCTTAATTTGGTTACACTTTCACCTTTCCACTTATTACCTGTCGGGTGGCAAATATTCTAACACACAATGAAAGCACCCCCATAGGGTCCTTTTCTATAGCCCAGTCTTTATTTTCTATGGTCTAATTCTAGGACAACTATCGATCAGCACACTAGCGGGCTTTGATTTCTCTGCCAGCCCCTACCTACGATTGTTACAGTAAATGTCCTATAAGCTTCTTTGTTTTATATGATATACCCGTTTTTATCTTTACATTACGTATGTATCTGTTTCAATATGTTGACCCTCACGGTTTATAATGCACTCTATAATTTTGCATTCTATATTTTATATTTTAATGCCTGCTATATATAAATATTTTATTGCCTGTCCGATAAACTGATCCATTCCCTTACCTGCTCCTCCCTTCCCTCTTCCCCACCTTCCACCCTCTCCCCTTCCCCTTCCTCTTCTTTCCCTCCTTTTTATGAATATCTATATTTTTATATGTATATTTTACATAAGTTTTACTCAAATATTTATTTGTCTTTCTACCGTTCTTATTTTGTAGCTCTTTAAATGGAGATTTTTTTTAGGTTTCTTTTACTGTCTCATCCATGTCCTCCCTCTGTTCCCCTGTCCCCTTATTTCCTCCTCCTCCTCCCCTCTCCTTCCTTCTCCCTCCTCTTTCCCCTCTCCTTTTTCCTTTTTCTTCTCCCCTTCCCCCTTCTCCTCCCCATCTCCCACCCAACACACTACACTTATTAGTTGATGATTTACAATTTTTAATTTTCCATATGGTATCCTTGTTTTCTACTTGTCTTCTTGATCCATTTCTATAGTGTATTTTGTGCGTATGGTCACTCTCTCATACCATCAAAAATCAATATCTTCAGGGAGCCACAGTATCAAAAAACCAATTACTCAATGTTTGCCTTCTATTTATGGAGGTGATTGGGACAAGATTTTGATTCGGATTGAACAGCGCTGGATTTTTCGTTTAAATACAATTACACCTGCTGGTCTCAATGACTTTATTGAATGGAAGAATTGTTTTTGATTGGATTATTTTTGGTTCCTAAATACATGACATTATGTGACGATTCAAAAATGTCTAATGAGCTTCTTTTACAGTGGTGGAGAGGGTTGTTTTTCTTCTTGATATTAGCTGCTTTTTTTGGCTTTCTCATGCTTGGTTTTCTTTTTCTGCCTGCCTGGCTGTTGCCACGTGTATGAGGGATTCCTGACGTCAATTTGTTTCCCCTTTTTATTGTGCATGTTCGGTGTTTTGTCTGGCTTCGTTGTAGTCAGCCGTGTGCATGGGGAATCCCTGACGTCAGCTGGTTCCTCCTTCTTTAATCGCGCATGCTCAGCATTGTTCTGGTCTTCCTGTGCTTTGTTCTAGCGGCGTGAACAGCGGGCATGGAGGCAGTTTTTCTTGTGCTCTAACAAGTAAGTCTCTCTCTTTCTGATTAAGCCTCTATTTGTTAGCCTCTTTTTGATTTTTGTGTTTTTTGATACTTGTGAGAATATTGGGGTTTTTTCTTTGGCAGTCCTCCTTCTGCTTTTGGCATGGACTAACAACATTCTTTATGAAGAGCTCCCTGATGAAGCCGTGAGGACGAAACACCTGGTGTCGGAGCTTCAGGTTGTTGCCCTGCTCTTACTGAACTTAATGTCTTGCTGCTATTTTTCTAAGGAGTTTTTTGGCTACTATTTTTGTATTGTGGTTCGATATTTTGCTGACTGCTGTTGCCAGGAGCCGCTCACTGTATGTTTTGGACTGTTGAGTTTTTACAGTTTGGGGCTCAACTTTCTTTAATACTAGAGGTTTTTTTCTGACTATTGATGTCATTTCGAGTACAGTTCATAGATAGAGCACTACTGTGGCAGGATTTCTGTCTTGGTCTTGCCATATGACTGACTCGTCCCCTCTGCTGGTATTGATAGAAGGGGTAGCTGAGGTCTTTTTTCCTCTAACACAGTGTTGTGTGCTGTTCATCGGCTCCTTGTCAGTTTTGTTTGTTGAGTTATTCTCACATTTCTGCCTTTTGTTTTTTGCTGTTTGTTTTTTTGTTTTGAGAGTATAGTTGGGAGTTTTTTCTTTGGTTTTTTTCACTCTCTTATACCTACATGCTTATTACATCTATGGTATATTTGCATTTCATTGGCCTCTAATGTCATATAGTTTTTAATGCTTTATGATTGAGATTCCATTAGTTGCACATTATTTGAAGTTACATATATAAGCTTTATTATTTATTTATGTCACAATGTCTTTTTACTTTAATGAGGTGATAATGCTTCTGTATTAAGTCTCTGGTGCGACCTTATTTAGAGTATTGTGTGCAATTCTGGAGACCACACCTTCAAAAGGATATAAGCAGATTGGAGTCGGTACAGAGGATGGCTACTAAAATGGTTAGTGGCCTTCGTTATGAAGCATATGAGGACAGACTTAAGGATCTTAATATGTATACTTTAGAGGAAAGGCGGGATAGGGGTGATATGACAGAGACATTTAAATATCTCTGTGGCATAAAATGCACAGGAGGGTCTCTTTCAATTGAAGGCAAGCTCTGCTAGGAGGGAACATAGGAAGAGAGTGAAAGTGGATAGACTCGGTAGTAATATGCGGAAATATTTCTTTAAGGAAAGAGTGGTAGATGCGTGGAATAGTCTCCCAGTGGACAAGCACAGAGGATCTCTAAAGGTAAAAAGGGGACTATTGTAGTTGATATGGAAGGGCAGACTAGATAGGCCATGTGGTTTTTTTTCTATGATTGTATACTTCATCTTTTAATAGTTTGTGTGATATATGGCATTTTTGTATAGTTTTCATTAACCATTTTATCTTATGTTATTTACCCCTGACAAATGCCAGAGCCGAAACATGGCCCGTATTGGGTACAACAAAATAAAGTTTTCTGGTGCTTGCACCTCGCTTGTGCTCATGTTTTGTCCCTTTCTGCAAGAGTGTGCGCTCTTTCTTCTGGATCTCTTTGGCTTTGTATTACTTCGCAATATGCCCAGTGCTCATGAGGGTTTATATTGCTATTACTGGGGTGACATCGGAATCAGAAATTATTTTTTATATGTTGAGTTCTGTGGGAAATGTCCTATTTCTGCTCTGCACCCGTTTATGGGAGAAGGGTTTCTTTGGATGCAAAATATATGTTCAAAAAGAAAAAGCAAGAACCCTATCACAGTTTAAAACACCAAAATAAAGTTATAGGAATTTTATTTTGATGTTATAAACTGCACCATGGTTCTCGCATTTTGCTTTTGCTCCTAAGTGTGTGATCACCTTGCATCTCCTGTGTCTTTTGCAGGATATATATTTACATGAAATACAATGCTGATCCAGTGTGTAGTGTCAGGAGTCAGTGTTCTATATTAGATTTCCAGGCTACATAATTAAACTGCTCCAATTTTTGCTATATATAACAGCATTGTAAAGTTAAAAAGAAATATTATAGAACCTGGGAACATATTGTTTTCTTTATTTTTGGGTCAGCCACCTTGCTTGATGTTCTGAATGAGGGGACTCCCTGTTCCCTGACTAGAGGAGGCCCTTCCATTTTTGTTACCAGGTTGGGTTGCTAGCTAGCTCCAGATGCGGCCGACAAACTTGATTCAGTCCTAGATTCACCCTATTGCATGCAGAGATATACAGTTCTGATTTCTCTCTTGCACTTCGTAAGAAAAGCAAGGCTACAAGTCCCTGCATGAAATAGGGTAAACCCAGGACTGGATCAAGCCTTTTGGGCATATCTGGAGCCAGCTGGCAACCCTACACTGCCAGGCAGGAGGTGGGGGATCAGCTCTTTTCTCGCCTCAGGCAGCAGATTATCTTGAGCTGCCCCTGTAGATGCAGGTCCCCGAAACTGCTTCGCAGGGCTCTTAGCTCTTATGGGCTGTAAGGGTAAGTTGTTGGTACAGTTCTTAGAATCTTTCTCACTCAAAGAGCTACTCTTCTTCTGAGACAGTGAGGTGCTGGCAGGTTTTGCACAGACTCAACCTGCTGCTCGCATCTCCTATGCTTCTGTTCTGATGCCTGTTGCTCACTCTGGATGGTTTGAGTGGCTGTGTGCCAAATACATCTGCCCAAAGGACAGATGCCTTTGCTCCATTCTGGTGCAGTGGTTAGGTGCCAAAGGCAGAGTTATGTCTTTGAGAGTGGTTTATATATGAACGTGGATTTTCTCTCCCAGAGGAGTCCCCTCCCAGCATGAAGTGACTGGCAGCAAGAAGCTCCCCTGTCTTGGAAAATGTTAGGCTTTTCCATAACCTTCATTATAGTAATATAGTAGGGACACTGGATGGTGCTTCTCATACAGTAACATCAAAACCGTCTCTATAATGGTTTGGAAGAAGTGAGATCCCTGAGATTTTATTTATTTATTTATTTGAAAACTTTTATATACCGCCCCTTTCAGAGATTAGGGGCGGTTTACAATGAACAACAGTAATCATACATTAAACTTCTGAACATTAAAACATTACAAGAACAGTTGAACATGGTTGAGACATTAACTATTCACACTATTGCGGCTGAACATAGCAACTTTTTACAACTCGGGTCCCCGCAAAGGGGGCTCCGGAATGTATTTACACTACTGCGGCTGAACATAGTAACTATTTACAACTCAGGTCCCCACAAGGGGGCTCCGGAATGGATGTACAGAGTTATATACATTTGTGTGGAGTGTGAGAGTGCAGTTGTCTGTGCTGAAGTAGATTACGGCTAAGGTTCTAAAGCAGCGGTTCTCAACCTGTGGGTCGCGACCCCCACGGGGGTCGCCACAGGATTTGGCGGGGGTCGCTTAGCCTCCACCAAGTTTTAAAAAAACGCGCACAAGTTGCTGCCGCTGCCGAGTCCGCTTCTCGGCAGCGGCAAACTCCTTTAAACTCACTGCCTTCTTCTGCAGCCGCGGCTCCCTGCCTCATAGGGAACCGCGGCTGTACCTGTAAAATCGTTGCGGAGCCCTTCCTGTCTCGACGGGCTCCGTGCAGCATTGTCCCGCCTCCAAAGGAAGTGGCAAACAACTTCCTTTGGAGGCGGGACAATGCTGCACGGAGCCCGTCGAGACAGGAAGGGCTCCGCAACGATTTTACAGGTACAGCCGCGGTTCCCTAAGAGGCAGGGAGCCGCGGCTGCATTAAAAGAGAGGCAGACATGAGGAGAGGGGATGAGGGGGCAGGGAACCTGCAAAACGGCTGACATCGGCAGAGGGGGGCTGACATGGAGGGATGGGGGGGGCTGACATGGACATGGAAAGATGGGGGCTGACATGGAGGGATGGAGGGAGGAGGGCTGACATGGACAGATGGAAGGATGGGGGCTGACATGGATGGAGGGAGGGAGGAAGGGGGCTGATATGGATGGAGGGAGGGGGCTGACATGGACAGATGGAAGGATGGGGGCTGATATGGATGGAGGGAGGGGGCTGACATGGACAGATGGAAGGATGGGGGCTGACATGGAGGGATGGAGGGGGGCTGACATGGACAGATGGAAGGATGGGGGCTGACATGGAGGGATGGAGGGGGGCTGACATGGACAGATGGAAGGATGGGGGCTGACATGGATGGAGGGAGGGTGGAAGGAGGCTGATATGGATGGATGGATGGAGGGAGGAGGGCTGACATGGACAGATGGAAGGATGGGGGCTGACATGGATGGAGGGAGGGAGGGAGGGAGGGAGGAAGGGGGCTGATATGGATGGAGGGAGGGAGGGAGGAAGGGGGCTGATATGGATGGAGGGATGGAGGGAGGAGGGCTGACATGGACAGATGGAAGGATGGGGGCTGACATGGATGGAGGGAGGGAGGGAGGAAGGTGGCTGATATGGATGGAGGGAGGGAGGGAGGAAGGGGGCTGATATGGATGGATGGATGGAGGGAGGAGGGCTGACATGGACAGATGGAAGGATGGGGGCTGACATGGATGGAGGGATGGAGGGGGGCTGACATGGACAGATGGAAGGATGGGGCTGACATGGAGGGAGGGGGCTGGAATGGACAAAGGGGAGAGACAGGGGGACATACTGGACAGACGGGATAAATGCTGGACAGAGGCGAGAGACAGTGCAGGTTAGGATTATAATGGGCTGATGAGGGAGCTAGCACTGGTAATGGGCAGATGGGGGGGGGGCTAGGACTGGTAATGGGTTGATTAGGGAAGGCTAGGACTGGGAATGGACTTATCAAGGGGGGGGGGTAGGACTGGTAATGGACTGATGGGGGTCTAGCATTGGAAATGAACTGATCGGTGAGGTTAGGACTGGAAATGGGCTGATTATGGGAGACTGGCACTGGTAATGGGGTTGAGGGGGGACCAGCACTGGAAATGAGCTGATTAGGGGAGGCTAGGACTGGTAATGAGCTGATGGGGGGGTAGGATTGGTATTGGGCTGATTAGGGGAGGCTAGCACTGGTAATGGGGTTGAGGGGGGATTAGCACTAGAAGTGAGCTGATTGGGGGGCTTTGACTGGGAATGGGCTGATTGTGGGGAGGGGAGGATAGAGCTGCTGGCCCTGGAAGAAAACTGGGGGCTAAGGCTACAAGTGGGCTGATACAAGGGGATGGGAGAATGGAACTGGAAGGGAGTGGATCTGAGAGGGGCTGCCATGGTATTTGTACTAGAAGGGACTGGTCAGTGGGGAAGGAGGGGGACTGGAAGGGAATGGACACCAGTGGCAGTCATGGGAATGCAAGTTGACATTGGAAGGTACTGGGAGTGAGGACTGGAAAGGGGCTGATACTGGGGAGGGTTACTGGGACTGGAAATAGGCTGATGGAAAGAAGTGAAGAAAACGAAAGAAGAGATAAGAAATGGCAGATGGACCATAGACCACAGAAAGAGAGCTAAGAGAAGACAGGAAAGCAGAAGCCTCAGATCGGGACCAGCATGATCAGAGAATAAATTGGTCAGACAACAAAGGTAGAAAAAATAATTTTATTTCATATTAGTGATTTGACTACAAAATCATCATAATTTTGAAATCAAATATTGTTACTTGTGATTAATTATTGTGGTTTAAATAAGTGTTTTATAAATAAAAACATATTGCAAAGGCCTATAATATATTAATAATTCAACAAATGATTACAGCGACAATGCGTTAACAGTAAAGGAAGAGAGACGCATTTGATTTTATCATTGGGGGTCATCACAAGTTGACCAACGGTAAAAGGGGTCACGGTACAAAAAAGGTTGAGAACCACTGTTCTAAAGGATGGTGGTAATTAGAGTGGTCAGTCTGAGTCTGTGTGGTTCTTTTGGTAGAATAGTCGAGGTTATAATAGTGCTGTGTAAATAAGTATGTTTTCAGATCCTTTCGAAAATCTTGGAGGTCTTTAGTCTCCCTTAGCTGAGCTGGCAGATTGTTCCATTGTATCGGTGCAACATAGGAAAAGGCAATGATTAATGGTAGAGATTAAGATCGTGATGAGTGATTTGAAATTTCATTTAGATTCTTATTTTACTAGAAGAGCTCAAGTCAAAGTTATAGTGAGTGCCACCATTTTTTAAACTGCAGTTGCTAAAGGCATTGAGATACTTTCTGTTGGTCTTGCAGGCCCTAGTTGTAGATAGTCTTGGTTACTATAATGGATTGTTCTTGGATTACGAGATGGGATAATACAGTTTTTACAAATGAGGTAGAGGAATAGCCTATTGGTTAGAGAACCAGTCTGAGAACCAAATCCTACAGATGCTGTTTGTGACCTTGGGCAAGTTACTAAACCCTCAATTATCTCAGGTACAAACTTAGATTTTAAACTATTTGGGAACATGGAAATATCTACTGCACCTGATGTAACTTGCCTTGAACTACTACTGCAAAGACATATGCTAAATCCAAAAGAATAAATGCAATAATGCTGTGGAAATGGCATGGCTTCTGACTGATGTTAGTAGATTTGCTAGAATTTCACCAGAACTTATGACCTTAAAGGTTGCTGGTGCAACAACAAATCCAGTTTAAACTCTGTATGGGTGCTAGTTTATCTCTGGAGTGGTATGTTCCTTGTCAAACTTTGAAATCAGCTGATTCTAATAAAATGGTGCCAGAACTCCAGGTATCTAGATTGGTGTGTGGACCACCAAATATTTCATCACTGGTCCAACTCTGTGAAATTCACTACCAGAGGGTTTGCATATGGAGGAGAATTATATGCTACATTTTTGTTTAGCAAAGTTTTTGGGCCATCATAAGGAGAACATGAGAACATAAATGCCATACTGGGTCAGACCTAGGTCCATCAAGCCCAGTATCCTGTTTCCAAAAGTAGCCAATCCAGGGCGCAAGTACCTAGCAGGTTCCCAAAAAGGCAAACTGGTTCCACAATGCTTGTCCTGGAGTAAACAATGGATTACTCAGGTCCTGTTTAATAATGGTTTATGGACTTTTCCTCCAGGAACTTGTCAAAACCTTTTTAAACCCAGCTATGTTAACAGCTTTTACTATATCCTCCGGTAACAAATTCCAGAATTTGAATACACGTTGGGTAAAAATAATATTTTTGCTTATTAGTCTTAAATGGGTTACATTGTGGCTTCATTGCATGTCTTCTAGTCTTTCTACTTTTCAATAGCATAAACAATGGATCTATGTTTACCCGTTCCACTCTATTCTTTAATTTATAGACCTCTATCATATCCCCCCTCAGCCATCTCTTTTCCAAGTTGAAGAGCCCCAATCTTTTAAGCCTCTCCTCATAGGGGTATCCTTTCATCCCCTTTACCATTTTTGAAACTCTTCTCTGTACCTTTTCTAATAACAGCTATATCCTTTGTAAGATATGGCGACCAGAACTGCACACAATATTCAAGGTGCTTCGCACCATGGAATGATACAGAGACATTATAATATCCTTTGTTTTATTCTCCATTCCTTTCCTTATGATACCTAGCATTCTATTTGCTTTCTTGGCCGCCGCTGCACACTGGGTGGAGGGTTTCAACATATTATCCACAATGACTCCTAAATCTTTTTCCTGGGTGTGGTTTCTAAGGTGGTGCCTTGCATAGTGTAACCATAGTTTGGGTTGTTCTTTCCTAGGTGCATAACTTTGCACTTGTCCACATTAAATTTCATGTGCCATTTGCAAGTCCAGTCTTTCAATTTATCAAGGACGTCTTGCAATTTTTCACAATCCTTTTATGTTTTGACAACTTTGAATAAAAGCAGCGGGCTCAACACAGTTCCATGAGGTACCCCACTATTTATCTTTCTTCATTTAGAAAATTTGCCATTTAGCCCTACTCTCTGCTTTCTATCTTTTAACCAATTCCTTATCCACAGTAGGAAACTGACTCCAATCTTATGACTTTTTAATTTCGCCAAGAGTGTCTCAGGGACCTTGTCAAAGAATTTCTGAAAATCCAGATAGACTATATCAACCATCTCACCTTTGTATACCTGTTTATTCACAGCTTCAAAAAAATATAACAGATAGTAAGACATGACAATTCTTGGCTAAATCCATATTGACTTTCTCCCATTAAACCATGACTATCTACATGTTCTGTAATTTTATTCTTTATAATGGTTTTGCCTGGTACTGATGTCAGGCTCACTGGTCTGTATTTTCCCAGATCACCCCGGAAGTCTTTTTAAAAATTGGTGTTACATTGGCCATTCTCCAATCTTCTGTTACTACAGATGATTTTAATGATAGTTCACAAATTGCTATTAGTAGGTCTGCAATCTCACATGTCAGTTCTTTCAACACCCTTGGATGTATCCCTCTGGTCCAGGTAATTTGCTACTCTTCAGTTTATCCAATAGTTGTAACACATCTTCCCGGTTTATCTATATTTCTTTCAATTCTTCTGATACATCACCTTTCTATACCATTTCAGCCATGGGTAACTTACCTACATCTTCTACAGTAAAGACCGAAGCAAAGAATTCATTCAGTCTCTCCACTATGACCTTGTCCTCACTTAGCGTTCCTTTTACTCCTCTATTATCCAAAGGTCCAACTGACTCTCTCACAGTTTTTTTGCTACAAATGTACTTGAAAAAGTGTTTATTATGCATTTCTGCTTCCATGGCAAGCTTCTTTTCAAATTCTCTTTGCCTGCCTTATCAATGCCTTGTATCTAACTTGCCAGTGCTTATATTGCTTCCTGTGTATGTCATGTGGCTCCTTTTTCCAGTTCCTGAAAGATGCTTTTTTGGCAACAGCCGCTTCTCTGACCTCTGCCTTTAAACCATGGTGGCAGTCTTTTGGTCTTCCACTTTTCTTGAAGTGTGGAATACATCTGGTCTAGGCTTGCAAGTTAATATTTTTAAACACCATCCATGCTTGGTGTAAATCTTTGACCTTTGCAGCTACTCTTTTTAGTTTTTTCTTAACTATTTTCTTCATTTTATCATAGACTCCCTTTTGAAAGTTAAAAGATAGTGCTGTTGATTTACTTGCTGTTCTCCTTCCATTTATTAAATCAAATGCGATCATGCTATGATCACTATAGCCAAGTGATCCCAAAACTCTTATCTCTTGCACCAGATCCTGTGTTCCACTAAGGACTAGGTCCTAAATAGTTTTCCCTCTTGTTGGTTAATCATCCAGCTGCTCCAAGAAGTATTCATTTATTTCAGCTAGAAGCTTTATCACTGTAGCATGTCCTGCTGTGACATTGACCAAGCTGAAACCAGGATAATTGAAATCACCCATTATTACCCATTTAACTTTTGTTAGCTTTCCTGATTTCTTTCAGCATTTCAGCATTCATGTATTCATTCTGGCCTGGTGGTTGCTAGTACACTCCCACTGCCATCGCCTTCCCCTTTTTACATGGAATTTCTATCTATAGAGATTCTAGAGTGTATTTTGTTTCCTGCAAAACTTTAATCGAATGTGACTCAATGCCCTCTCTAACATAGAGCGCAACCACTCCATCAATTTGATCTACCCCATCATTGCGATATAGTTGGTACCCAGGTATCACAGTGTCCCATTGGTTGTCCTCCTTCCACCAGGTCTCTGAGATGCCAATCATATCTAACTTTTTATTTAGTGCTATATATTCTAACTTTCCCATCTTATTTTACAGACTTCTAGCATTTGCATTTTAGAGGTCGTATTTTATTCATATTAATCTGGTTATCAATTGGTAGGGGTAATTTGGAATCTTTCAGCTCTGTACTTCATCTGGGTTACTTTTATCTTTATTGGAACCTCTCTGTCGGGATGCCCTAACTTCCCTCTTTTGCTAGTATCCTTGAAGGATACATCCTTCTGAACCATGTACTCTTGAGTGACTGCCAGGTTTAACCTATTATCTATTTTAAAAGCTTCTCTATTTCAATTTTAAAGGTTAATGCCAATAGCCTTGTTCCATCCCAGTTAAGGTGGAGCCCATTCTTTCAGAAAAGCCCTTCCCTTCCCCAGAATGTTGCCCACTTCCTAACAAATCCAAAGCCCTCTTTGCACCATTGTCTCATCCACACATAGAGACTCCGGAGCTCTGCCTGCCTTTTGGGTCCTGGAAGTGGAATGGGAAGCATTTCAGAGAATGTTACCCTGAAGTTCAGGATTTCAACTTCCTACCCAAAAGCCTAAATTTGGCCTCCATAACCTCCCTCCCACACTTTCCTTTGTTATTGGTGCCAACATGTACCAAGATAGCAGACTCCTCCCCAGCACTATCTAAAACCTTGTCTACATGGTGTGTGAGGTCCGCTATCTTTGCACAGGACCAGCCCTAGAATTGGTCAAAGGTGTTAGAGCCCTAGGTGAACATCAAACTTTACACCCCCTCTGGTTGTCAACATCTATTATTTAGCTTTGAATGGCCTGCTTTTCCTGCGCTCTAGAGTTTGCTTCCCTAGGTGACCGCCTAGTTTGCCTAGTGGTTTGGCCAGCCCTGCCTTCAGGCAGACATGTTACCAAGCAATTCCATGTCCACCAGCTACCCAGCTATCTACATATCTAATGATCGAATCACCAACTATAAAGTCTGTCCTAACCCTTTTCTCATGGGTACCTGGCTCTGGAGAAACCTTCTTGGTGTGAGAGTATTTTACATCTCCTAGCAGACAGGTCCTAGCTACAGGATCTCTTCCTGCCACACCAAGGTGACGCTCTACTTTCACGTGATCTCTCTCTTCCATGGTAAATGAGAGGCTGCCAGACTGGAGATGGGACTTCAGTACTATGTCCCTCTAAGTTTGTCTATGTACCTCTCTGTCTTCCTTGTGTCCTCTTAGTCTGTTACTCTAGCCGCCAGAGATTGTACTCGTTCCCTGAGGGCAAAGAGCTCCTTGCACCTAGTGCACATATAAGACCCGTTACCAACTGGGAGAAAATCGTACACGTGACATTCAATGCAAAAGACTGGATAGCCCACATCTTGCTGCTGGACTGCTGTTTACATCTTAGTTTTAAGGCTTTGTTTAACTATTTAAGCTGTTTACTTAAAGTTTCTAGGGATATTTGTATTGATATAACTACACCAATTAAGTTTAAGGAACTTTGTTCACCTCAGGATTAATTAATTTCAGGGCCTTAATTAATCTAGTCCTGTTGAGGATAGTCCAGCTGAACCTGAGAGTGATTTTGACCATCTCTCTCTCTTTAATAGGTTTAAGAGCCTATAAAGCTAAGATTATGCCTAGGGTATGTGGGATGGAGGGAATTAACACTTAGTAAAAGCTGGCTTGCTACACATTTCCCAGACCTGTGCTGCTAAAGTAATCTGTTAACAATTTCCTAGGTGATTCACACAGCCCTTGGTTTGATAGAGGGAGCATTTCAAATTGCCCCTTTGATTTGTCACTTGGCTCTAACACCTATTTAAAACAAATTCCCAGATCTCTTGCCTCCTAACTGGAAGATCTCTTTGTAAAGGTCTCTAGAAACAATTTATTTCTTTCATCTCAAAGACTATTCTTCCTTCTATGCTAAGCTATACTCTGATTTGACTTAAATTAAAAGCTCACTGCTGTTATTAGGCCCTGACTGAGTTTTTAAATGTAAACTCTCTGCTGGGTTTTAAATTTCAACCAAAAGGTTAAACTGAAAGCTCTCTGCTGGGTTTTAAATTTAAACTTAAAGCTATCTGCTCATACTAGGCCTTGGCAGAGTTAACAAATATATGGATTCTAAAATATACAGATCTATCAGCTTTAACTCTAAGAATTCCCTTTTCCCTAAGATTTAGAGAATTTTCCAGAAGCAAATACAAGTGCAGATTTCTTTCCAGTCCTTGGTAGTCCTTCATCAGATTTTGGATGAGATGGAAGTGTGGGAGAATATGTTAAATCTGTTAATTCTTTTGCAGGATAGATACAATTTGAAATTTTATGATAATGCATACAAAATAATAATGGGGCATATTTGCTAAAGTGTGCTAAGGAAGCATCCCTTAGCGGGCAACAGTAAGCTAATATTGGTGCAGGAAGTGGCACAGACCTTGTGTTGACTGATAGGACATTCCTGATATGTCCCCATGCAGTTAGCATGGGTCAGAGGACTCTGCTGTGCTAAACGGGCTTGTGCCCTTTACACGGGTGCACTTATCGCTACCCATTGAGGTGATGGTAAGCGCATTTGCACTAACTGCATACTGCACGGTTAGCAGAAGCTAATGGCGCCCTTGCTGACCACAATGTGCAGTCATCTGCTCCCCGCCCCAACCTGTACAATGACGTTACCATGCAGCTGCTGTTTTAGCATGCAGTAACAGTTAGGGCAGGAGTCAGCATATGGGAATCATTACCGCACTTTTGTCAACATGCCCCAATGAGATGCAAGGTATGGAAATACTTACTAAACAGCTGATTATTATGTAACATGAACAACACAGCTTGTGTTTAACCTTGCAAGCTGCACTATTTATGGAAAGGTGGCATTACTTTCTTCTCTAGGAGCATCAGCCTGCTAATGAGCTTCTTGAAGGGGCCATTTCGGGGAACATTTATTCCTTCCCCCTCCCTCCTCCCAATCCCCCATTACAATATGCCCTGCCCCTCCCAAATCTTCCTTTACTCCTGCAACCCCTTCTCTAATAGCCTCCCACCCTACCCTCTGATTCTCTTCACCCCCCCCCCCCGCACCTACCAGGGCCCTCCCTGGTGGGTAGTGGTTCGGCAGGAGCCTGGTAGTGCCTGGATTCAAGATGGTGGCGAAAACCCTTTAGTGGTAGTCTTGTGGTACTATTGCTAGGGGCCAATTTGTTCAATAAGGGAGTAGTCCCTTATTTGACAGCTTGGCCCCTAGCAGTAGTGCTGCAAGACTACTGCATGGTAAATTTGTGGAAGGTGATTATACAGGTACGTAAAGGCTTATCTGCAATAATGTTTATCAGGATACTTGATCTAGCCTAATATGCCCTGTGACTACACTAAACAAAAATTTGCAATATTCCTAACAACTTTTGCACACAATATATTCTTCTTGGAACTCTGAACTCTTTTTTTTCAGATTACTTTATCAGGTATGCCTAGGGAGTCTGCAATGTCTGTTGTCTGCTAAATGAAACGAATATTAAGAGACTCTTTGCTTATTCCAGTTTCCAACTCTGTAAGATTCTGGGCAAGAGTGGCAGCATGCTGTCCAATTTCTAGGCACAGCAAGCCAATAGAAATGTAGTAAGGACTTTCTTCACTGTAGTAACATATTGAGATACCACATCGAGTGAAGTAATAAATTAGCATTCAGTAGCAAGAAGCAGATGGAAATATGCAGCTGATGATTTTTAGGACTAGCTGTATGATTTCTTAGAGTATAAATTGTACAAGTGATTATGCTATATGACTGGACAATTACACTTGATATCAAGGTTCTAGAGATGTGGAAAAGTGGGGGAGAAAAGAGGTAGAAATATAAGAACATTTTTGAATGAATCTTTTTGAAATAGGAGAGTAGGGTGACTGCTGAAATTAGTGGTGCATCAGAAAATTTGCTGCTGCCGCATGGCTGAAAAACAAGAATTTTGAGATGTTTTAGTCTCTCTCAGAATTACGTCCAACCTATCTCTAGCTTGAAATCTCAGAACATACATTTATAGGTTAAAAGTAATCCATGAAAGTAATCTCACTAAATATTGCCTAGGGTAATCAAGGAGGTTTCCCCTTATGACCCACCATAGAAAAAATATTCTGATTCTGTTGTCACTTCTGTAACAATGACAGTAACTTTCCTCCTTATTAGGCACTCTCTGAGAATAACACAAAATCTTTCACTAAAGACACTCAGAAGGCAGCGACGGTATATAGCATACCTGCCTACCACAACAGCATTAAATCCCAGAACTCAAACAACAAAATCCCCATATGAGAAGGCAACACTGGAATACTGGCAATATTGCAAGGGCCTTAAAACACCAATACACCAATGAAACATCATCACTGCAAATGGTCTAGAACACCAGTAAGCTCCAGTTGGGAAAAGAGAATAAGTCAGACGGCTACAGATTCCCACATACAAACTGCAATGCTAGCAGAATCTTACTCCAGTTACACAAGGAAAACAGAGACCATCGCCCAGTTGAAAAAAAAAGACTCCAGATTAAAAACAATTATCCAATAAAAAATGAAATGGAAAACCCAAGAAAACAGATTCTGAGCAGCCGAAGAGTGGAGAGAGGAAGAGAAATGCATTTTCTCCTGCACATAACATACTACTACAATAAATCCGCTTTTTCAAAGCTGACATATTTCATTCACTAGGATACAAAATACATTTTCTATAACTTTAATTTATTTATTGTAGTTATTTATTCGCATTGCTTGATATACAGCCCTTGCCGAAGCGTCAGGGTGGTGTACAATAAAATAAAAATAGGTATTAGACAGAGGCAGAAGGTGAAAAGGAGCGCCATTGCTTTTAGGAAAGTGACAGAAAAGGACAGAGAGAGAGAAAAGTGGGGAGAGGGACATACAGAGACATTGAAACAACTGTCAGACGAGAACAGGGGAATGGACAGTGGAGGAGGGGGGATGTTGGCCTAGGTGACAGGTGTGAATTGCATATCAGGGGGGAGCTCCGACTGAGGGCCAAGACCAGGTGGTCCGAGTAGAAGGAAAGATCAAAGGCCTGACAGAAAAGGTAGGTCTTATGGAGGGCTTTAAACCGGGAAAATGACAGTTCGACACAGAGGTGGTGCGGGAGTGAGTTCCATAGGGCAGGGCGTAGGAAAAAGAAAGCAGATCGGCGAGTACGTTCAAGATGGGCTTGGGATGGAGAAGGAAGGAAAAGATGATTACCATGTGCTGAGCAAAGAAGACGAGGGGCAGGCTGGAGGTGAATAAGATCGGCCAAGTACTAGGGTGTGCTAGTGTGGAGGGCCCTGTGAGTGATAATGAGCAGCTTATAAACAAATCTAACTTTGATAGGGAGCCAGTGCAGATTAAGAAGAAGAGGGGTAACATGATCAGAGAGGGAAGAGTGGGTGACGAGACGGGCAGTGGTGTTCTGAACTAACTGGATTCGCCTCAACTGGTACTGCGGAAAGATGGCAAGGGCGGAGTTGCAATAGTCCAGTCAGCTGATGACAAGTGACAGGACTAGAGAAGTGATGGAGGAGGAAGGGAAGAATGGCTGAATGGCCCGGATCTTGCACAGATGAAAGAAGGAACTACGAACAAGCATCGAAATGTGTTGGTGAAAGGAAAGTGAGGGATCCAAGGTAACACCGAGGTAGTGGAGAGTGGAAACGAGAAGGATGGGAAAAGCTGACAGGGGTAGGGGATAAGGAAGGGAGAGGAACACCAAAGGAGAACCAGATAGCAGCAGACTTAGAAGGATTAACATGAAGGAAGTTATCGGTAAACCAAGTAGTGATGAGGGCAAGACAAGCATTGAGAGTGGTGAGATCAGGAGCCAAGGGGTTAGTATGGTATAGTAGGAGAATATCATCTGCATAGTAGTAGGTGGAAATTCTAGCCTGTTGAATCAGCAACGCAAGCGGTGCAATAAATATGTTGAAAAGAAGAGGGGTGAGGGCAGAGCCCTGGGGAACACCGCAGTGCAAAGGGAGGGAAGAGGAGACAGTGGAACCAGATTGAACAGCAAAGGTGCGAGAAGATAGGTAAGACCGGAACCGTTGGAGAACAGTGCCGTGTATCTCAGGGTCTGATAGACAGGTGAGGAGAGTGCAGTGGTCAACAACATCAAAAGTGGAAGAAAGGTCTAGGGAGACAGCAATGGAAAGGTCACCACAGTCGTGACAGCAATAGATTTCCCTGAGGAGTGCCATAAGAGTGGTTTCAGTGCTATGGCTGGCCCTGAAGCCGGATTGATGGGGGGGGGGGGGTGCAGTGAGAGGGTAGAGTCTAGATGTGCAATAAGTTGAGTGAAGACAAACTTTTCAAGTACTTTTGAGAGGAAGGGGAGGTTGGATACTGGGCGCCAATTTGCGGGGATCGCAGGATCAAGGGCAGGTTTTTTTAAGAAGAGGGCGGACAAGGGTGTGCTTCCAAGCAGTAGTAAAACAACCAGAGGTGAGGCTAGAGTTGACCATAGGAAGAGTGTAAGGAAGAAGTGTGAGTGAAGGGTCAAGAAGCCAGGAGGAGGGAAGGGGATCAAGTGGACAGGTGGTCTTATGAGACGTGGTGATGGCCTTGGTGAGCTCGACGGAAATGACAGGCCAAAATGTATGTCATGTGTGAGGGAAGGTGTGGGACGGTGGAGGGGAACGCATGGGTGAGGAGGAAGGAAGAAAAGGGGAAAAAGGAGGGGGACAAGAACTAAAGGAGGAACAGAGGGGCTGAATTTTATCAGAAAAGAAGGAGGCGAGAGGAAGGGTTGATGAAACTGGGGATGTAGAAGATGAGGAGAGGAAATGCAAGACCTGGTGAAGACGTCGGGATGAGTTAGAGGACGAGGTGATGAGTTCGGAGTAATAGGTTTTCTTGGCCGTGGCTATCATTGAGCGATAAAGATGATGCGAATGATGAAAAACAGCAAGGGAATCAGGGGAAGGACACTTACGCCACATGCGTTCAGTGCAACGAAGATGGGAACATTGAAGATATAGACCGGGGTGATACCAGGAATGATGGGAGGAAGGACAAGAAGGGATGGGATGGAGTGGAGCTAAGGTGTCAAGCGTGGAGGAGAGGGTGGAAGTCCAAGTGTCAACCTGCTTATCTACTGGAAAACTGGAAAAATCCAGTGGGAGAAAGGAATCAGCTGGAGGGAAACGCTGAAGCGTGAGCGGAGTGATATGACATTTGAAGACCTGGGGAGGGGAACCGGAAGGAAGAGTCTTAGAGACCTGCGTAGAGGGGAGAGGAAAAGAGAGCAGAAGGCAAAGGTGGTCAGACCACGGAAGAGGAAGTGACGAGATACTAGATGGAAGATAGGGGAAGTGGGCAGAGGTGAAAATGAGGTCAAGAAAACGACCTGAAGTATTGGTTGTGTAGCTAACCTGCTGGGTGAAACATAAATCATCAAGAAGGGATAAGACTCTATCACGTGTCCTGGTCGGGGAGTCAAGATAAATATTGAAATCTCCTAGGACAGTAATATGCGGGGGCAGAAGAGCTGTTTCAGAGAGTGAGAGAAGGAGGGAATCCAGGAGATCAGGGCGTAATGAAGGTGGAGCATAGAGGAGAAGAAAATACATTGGGTTTTGGGACCCAAAATGCAGTAGAAGAGATTCAGGGTACCGGGGGGAAGGAGAGACAGGCAAGAGAGGATGTTCGGTAGATAATTGCTACACCCCCGCCTGTCCGATTAAGGCGGGGGTGTGAAAAGCAGAGTAGCCAGAGGGAAGACAGCGGTGAAGAAGGCCATCCTCTCCCTCACGGAGCCAGGTCTCAGTGAGAAAAAGTGCGTCTAATGAGTGTTGGGTCAATGGATCAGATACCAGATTCGTCTTTGCTCGAAGGGAACGGCAATTTAGGAGAGCGAAGGAAACGGCCAGAAGAGATGTGGGCGTCGAGGATGGAGAGAGAGATGACAAACGTGATTGACATGGAAGAAAGTTAATTAAATTGCGAGCCAGAATCCCAGGCGGAGGATGGTAAACATGGAACGGGCAGTGGCCCCAGAAAACTGGGACAGCGGTCATGTTGGAAGTTGCTGGAGAGGAAAGACCAGGGACCAAGGTTACGATGGGAAGACAGAACTGGAATGAAAAAAAGAGCCACAGTGAGAAATACTGCCGGAACTAGAGTAGTGAGATCCAAGGAAGGCCGAACGTTGCAAATGGTGAGAGCACGTCATAGACAGTATTTCATAGCACCCCAGTCGTCGCCCAGTCCCAGGCGCGAGTCCAAGGAGTCAGGGCAGGAATGGCCCTCCAAGTTGCCCCACATAGAGTGGTCTGCTCCCGCCGACTGGCCTCAGGCCTTCGAGGCCATCCTCATTGAGGACTTTCCCTTGACAGTACTGACCAAAATCTTTGGTGCCCATGTCAAAGGCTGTGGAGCCAACTGGTATGGAGAACAGAATGGCAGCCCTAGAGAGCAATATATCTGCCCTTGTGGCCATGCTGCGGGCATTTATGTCTGACTCATCCAGTTCATCCGCCCTGACGATGGGACCCTCGACATCGAGGGCTTCCCCGGGCATCGAGCCAGTCCTCAAGTGCCACCAGCCTCAAGAGAGCCCCCTGCCCCAGTCAAGGTCCCGGGCCTTGGGACACTGGTCCTCCCTGGCGAGCACCAGCAACTTGGACCAACGATCTCTGGAGGTCCTGCACCGCAAAGAATGATTCTAAACTGAGGTGATCGTGTGGCATCGGACCCATACTCCAATTTAGAGTCCGAATGGAAGACCGTGATGTGTCCTTGGACTCATCACCCCTAGTGACCCGACACCTCTCCCCACCCAAGGACGTTGTGTTCCTCAATTTTGTGAGGGATATGACCAAGGCAATTAAGACTGTGGCCGAGTAGGACCCACGAACCGAGGAATTGGAGATACTCAAATACAAGGCACCCCCGAAGGAAACCCTTATGGTTCCAGTGACCCCAATCCTCGACCACCTCCTCCTCCAGATGTTGGAAACACTGGCATTGGTACCAGGCACTTTGACACCATGTACTGGGTACGCCGGAGTCCTGGGTTCCAAAAGGTCCAGTTCTCCCACAACTCAATGGTCATGGAATCGGCCATGCACCGGATTAACAGCCAAAAACCCCACTCGTCGGTTACACGCAGTAGGGAGGCCCGAACCCTCGAAGCCCTTGGCCCGAAGGCCTTTCAGGGCTCGATGCTAACATGCCGAATCCACTCATACCAGCTCTACATCAGCAAGTATCTGAAGGAACTGTCGAGAGAGCACAGGGGATTCTTGGCAAGCCTCGATAGAGAACCCCTACAAAGGTTCAATACCCTAACCTTGCCAGTAAAGCAATGTTTGAAGTTCCTGCCCTAAGCAGCCTATGATGGCTTTGAGTCATCGGCTGGGGTGGCCGCCGAAGGCATCGGGGCACAATGCCAAGCATGGTTGCAGTCATCCAACCTGGAACAATGGGTGCAGGACAAACTGATTGATGTCCCTTGCACAGGTGAAAACCTGTTCGGAAAATCCATGGCGGACAAAACAGCGGAGATAGAGACCGAGTATATGACGAGAACCAGGCTCTCAAAAAAAGACCTCAGTGCAATCCTGAAAAAAGACCCCAGGGAAAAAGCCCTTCTTCCTGAGGAAGAAAGGGGGCTTCAGTACTACTCCGCACTTCCAAGCCTCATGGCTATTCTGACTGGGGCATCCCCGTGATGGACCTGTTTGCCAGCCCGGACAACACACAGTTTCCCAGTTTCTGCTCCCGCAGACTGAATCCCTCACTGGTAGTGGCGGATGCATTCCTCATCCCATGGACAGAAGCCTCCTGTACACCTTTCCCCTGACACCACTTATAACCAAGACCTTATTCAAGGCTCAGTGTGACAGAGCATTGCTAGTGCTGATAGCCCCTTGGTGGCTCAGACAGCCCTAGTTTCCACTGCTCTTCTCTTTATCGGCAGTATTGCCAATTTCTCTGGGCTGAGTCTCAGGGCTACTCTAACAGGAGCAGGGATCTCTCCTACACCCTATCCTAAAGTCCCTATCGCTCACAGCTTGGCTGCTGAAAGGATAGCTCTAGCCCCCTTCAATCTCCTGCGAGATGTGGAGGAGATTCTCCTGGCCTCTCATAAAGCCTCCACAAGAAGGGCGTATGCCTTCAAGTGGCACCGATTCTCAGTGTGGTGCATAGGAAAATGGGCAAACCCATTCTCCTGCCCTGTACAGATCATACTCCAATACCTGCTTCACCTGTCACAGGCGGGAATGAAGTCCAACTCAGTCAGAGTACATCTGAGCACCATCACAGTGCATCACCACTCCATTGAGGGAAATCCCTCTTGGCTCAGCCCTTTGTGTCTTGGTTCCTACGGGGCTTCATGTTGTCAAAACCATCTGTCCACCCCCCGGCAGTGGAGTGGGATCTTAATATGGTGCTATTGCAGCTCACAAAGCCTCTGTTCAAGCCTTTGGCCACTTGCCACCTGCGGTACCTTTCCTGGAAGGTTGCCTTCCTGGTAGCACTCACATTGGCTCCTTGCCGGCCGGCCTCCCTGCAAGCCACCTCTTTCCTCTTCAGTCAATTCAACATTCCGCTGCTCGACTCATTTTCCGCCAGTCTCGTTTTTCCCACATCACTCCTCTCCTCATGTCACTTCATTGGCTTCCCATCCGTCTCCGTATCCAATTTAAACTTCTCCTCCTGACCTATAAATGAATTCACTCTTCTGCCCCCAGTACCTTTCATCTCTCATCTCTCCTTACACCCCCTCTCGGTTGCTTCGCTCTTCTAGTAGTCTTCGTTTATCTGTGCCCTTTACTCGTACTGCCAATTCCAGACTTCGCTCCTTCCAACTGGCAGCACCCTTTGCTTGGAATAGTCTTCCTATCTCTGTGCGCCAGGCGTCCTCCCTGACCATTTTCAAGTCCAGACTAAAATCCCATCTCTTCACTATTGCTTTCCATTCCTGTCTTACCCTATCTTGATCTCTCTATCAACATTTGCTTAATTTGTCCTGTAAATTTTTGTTGTATTATGTAACTTATTTTGTTTTCTGTCTTATTAGATTGTGAGCTCTGATGAGCAGGGACTGTCTCTCTTCTATGTTTGTACAGCGCTTCGTATGTTGCGGCGCTTTATAAGTCTTTAATAATAATAATAATAATAATAATAATTGGCTCGCAGAGTCAGCGAGCTCCAGGCTCTGATGGCAGAGCTTCCCTACAGGGTTCTACAAGAACAGGGTGGTGTTCTGTTTACACTCCAAGTTTCTGACAAAGGTGGTGTCCCCTTACCACCTCAACTAGGAGGTGGTACTCCCTACCTTGTTTTCCAAGGCCTCAGGTTGGTAGGGTGGAGACCGTTCTCCATACTCTGGATTGCAATAGGGCCCTGTCATACCTGCAACAGACTCAGGGCCACAGCAAAGTGCAACAGTTTTTTGTATCTTACGATCCCAGCCGACTAGTGCTCCCATTGACTAAGCAAACTCTGGCCACTTGGGTGGCAGATTGCATTACCCTTGCCTACGAGCAAGGAGGGATCTCACTGGACCAGTGAGCCATGGCACACTGCATCAGAGCCATGGCTACTTCCGTGGCCAATCTGTGTTCTGTCCCCATGACGGAATTCTGCTGGACCGCCACCTGGTCTTTGGTCAATCACTTTGCAGCTCACTACTGCCTGGAGAGGGAATCTCGACAGGACAGCGCCTCTGGCCAGACCATACTCCGTAATCTTTTCAGGATGTAGGCAACTCCTGTCCTCCGACCCTTCTGTGTTCAGGTTACCAGAGTGTTGGTTCTGTGCCGGACACCTGGGTCTTGCGAAAGTCTCTATTAGGGATTCAATTGCTATTGTTTATGGCTCACCTTTGCAGGTCACTGTGACATTTTTGTACAAGGTCTCTGTAGCCTGTAGCTGGGGAGTCCCATATGTGAGGACTGACTTTCTGCTTGTTCCTGGAGAAAGCATAGTTACTCACCTGTAACAGGTGTTCTCCAGGGACAGCAGGAATCAGTCCTCACAACACTCCCTCCTCCCCTTGGAGTTGTTTCTTTACCATCTTTTATTTTTGCTGTCTTAGCTATGTCATTTGACTGAGGCAATATGGCAGCCTTGGGTGGGAAGTGGACCACACATGCATGGTGCATCTCCCAAAGGCTTTCTTTGAAAGCTGGGGAGATGCTTCCATGCGGGTTCAGTCGGTGCCGACATCACCCCTATGTGAGGACTGATTCTTGATGTTCCCGGAGAAAACCTGTTATAGGTGAGTAACTATACTTTTTTTTCCATTTCTCTCATCTACCTATAGCTATATTTCATTTCTCCTCCTCACCCCCCCCCCCATCCTCAGTCTCCCTCTTTCTATCTTTTACCTACTTCCTATGCTTACATCCCGCGTGCTCCCATTCCCACCTGTCTGTAATTTCTTCCCCAGATTCCTATTTCCACACCCTGTCTTTCATCCATGTTCTAGCCCCCATTTGCACTCTGTACTCATCGCCTCCCCAGTCTCCTCTATCTATGCCTTTCATTACTTCACCAGGTCCTTCCCTGTCACCTAGCCCCTCCCAACCTCCAGTCCCTTTCTTATGTCTTATCCAGGCCCAGATTTAGGAACTAGCAACATATTTGCTAATTCTATTTGCTTTAGGATTATGCCTTATGTTCTCTGGGGGCAGAAGCCTCATCTCCACACTGCTCTCCACCTCCTGTTTATAAACGCCAGCATCTTAAATCCAGCCATGGTCTCCCCCTATCCAGGTTTCCATTCCCCCTTTTCTCTCTTGCCTCCTTCAAAGACCTGTCCCTCCCTTTGTCTCTGATCCTCCTCATAGTTATCTGCCTCTTTGCCCTTTCCTCAGTATCCATTGCTCCTGTTTCTCACCCATCCCCATCCCCTTGCCTCTTCTCTCATACTTTCTTCTCCCCTTCACTACCATCCATTCACCTACTTCCTTCTCCAATATTGATTTACACTGTCCTCCACCTTAATCCCAGGATTTATTTATTTAGTAATATTTAGCTCACGCCTTTCCAGTAGTAGATCAAGGTGAATTACGATTAGGTACTGTTGGTTTTTTCCTGTTCCCAGAGGGTTTACAATCTAAGGTTGTATCTAAGGCAGTGGAGGGTGAAGTGAATCGTTCAAAGCCTAAAGGAGAGTCAGTGGAATTCAAACCCTGGTTGCTGCCCTAACCACTAGACCACACCCTCCACTCTATCCCTCTGTCCTTCTATTTCACCTTCCCCTGCATATTCCCTTGCATCTCCCCTGCCCATAGTATCGGTCCTTCTCACTTCCCTCTTCCCCTGCTCCCTTGCCAAGTTCCAGCTGAACATCTGTCTCCTGCCCCTAGCTCCTTCTCCCACACCCATCTCTCAGCATCTTGCCTTTCTCCCATCCCCAGTCTCAAGCCCCTAGAATCATATTCAAAGACCTTCAGCCCCCTTCTTCCATCTACTTCCTTGTCAGCTTCTGTGTCAGCCCCCTGCCTCCCAGGCCCAGCATTACACCCCTTCTCTCACCCCAGCATTTAGCATCGGACCTTCCTTTCATCTCCAGCCTCTACAATAGCCTCTAGTCCCCTTCTTCCCAGGCCTAGCATCAGACCCCCTTCTTCCATCCCTCCCCCTTATAACCTGCCATGTTCACCCAGCCCCTTCTCCCACCCCCAGGATAAGATCTGTCTCCCATCATTATCCTACTTCTCCCATTTTTTCCAGCACCTTAAATATTCTGCAGAGGAAAAGAAATTGTTTGTTTTACTCTGACACTCTTGTCTATCTGTCCTCTGGCCACTGGCGCGTGCAGGATTCAAACTCGGAGAGCAGAAGATGTAAGCTGCTGGGGCAGGTTGGAGAAGGGAGCCGATGCTGTGATCGAGCAGTTTTAGTGGGGCCAGAGAGAACATGCAGGATCGAGTACCTGAATGGTAGTGTCCTCACCCTTTATTGTCAAGCTGGTGGTGCATGTGCACCACTGTCCACAGCTTGTTTCTGAGATTTCCAACGCATGGAATATGAAGCAGCTACTATTAACTTATGCAGCTTTCCATTTTTGACATCTTTTCCCATTGCTATGGCAACACGAGGAATTTTTGTTACTATAATTTTCATTCTGGATATAATTTTACTTCTTGATTTCCCAATATTGGACTATTCTCATGTGCATAGTTAAAAACCATTGATTGCACACTTGGATGATATATAACTTCAGAGTTTGCCTTTATGAGCATTTAAAATACCTTAAAGTTAATATGTCATGAAGCACTCAGTTCCCTGTCAAGCAAAAAGGTAAAGGCTGCATTAATCACTGTATATGCTTTGGGCTAAATTTTCACAAGGTTTATCAGGTTAACTTCTGAAGTTCAACTGATTAACCAGTTAAAGATTCTCCCCTCGTGTCCAGCTGAATTTGTCTGCATAAAATCATAAGGTGTGCAAATCAAGTCAGAAAAGGAGGGGGCTGGAGGTTTTTGAGAACATAAGATATGCCATACTGGGTCAGACGAAGGTCCATCAAGCCCAGTATCCTGTTTCCAACAGTGGCCAATCTAGGTCATAAGTACCTAGCAGTTTCCCCAAAAGACACAGGTTTCTCAATGCTTGTATCGAGTCAAACAGTGATATCCAAGGTCTCTTTTAATAATGGTTTATGGACCTTTCCTCCAGGAACTTGTCCGAACCTTTTTTAAACCCAGCTACACTAACAGCTTTTACTACATCCTCCGGTAACAAATTCCAGAGATTGATTACACGTTGAGTGAAAAAATATTTTCTCTTATTAGCAGGGCCGGATTTACCTTGAGTGGGGCCCTACGCCAACAAAAATTGTGGGCCCCCAGAAAAAATAAAAACGAGATCAACTTACCAAAACAGAAATGGCAATAGATGTATAGAATTGTCTGACATAAAGAGGCAATAGGGACAAAATCAGCATCGGAATTCAAGAAATACATTAAAAAAGACATATTCCAGTTAATAAATTCAAAATAAAAAGTATTTTTCTACCTTCTGTTTGGGCATTTTTTCAGTTGCAATTGCTCCAGTCACTTTCTTCTGGTTTCTTCGTGTCTTCTGCGAGCTATCCATTTGTCCTTTCTTCTCTTTTAGATGTTTTCCATTCTCTCTCTCTATTTCTGCTTTAACATACTGATTGTTTCCCTTTTGCTCTTTCCCCCAATTCTTTCCTTATTCCTTTATCATCCATTTAAATGTCACCCTTCCATTTTCAAGCCCCTCTTACTCTCCCAATACCCAGCCCATCATAGACTTTTCTTCCACACAAAATATTTTTCCCCTCTCCATTCTCATTCCCCATCCACTCTAGTCCTCCCCCCAAATCAGTTCCCTTATAGTTCTAGACCCACCCAGCATCCACTCCTTTCTAGTCCCATTCTCCCATGCCCCACATCAGCCCATTTCCAGTCCTATTCTAGCTCTTCATCAGCCCATTTCCAGTGCTAGCCTTCACATCACAGGCCATTTCCAGTCCTAGCCCCCCCCCATCACAGCCTATTTCCAGTCCTAGCCCCCACCATCACATCCCATTTGCAGTCCGAGTCCCCCTGCACCATCACAGCCCATTTGCAGTCCTAGTTCCCCCCCCCCCCACCATCACAGCCCATTTGCAGTCCAAGTTACCCACCCCCCAAAGTCCTTTTCCGGTCCAGGTCCCCCCCCATCACAACCCATTTCCAGTCCAAGTCCCCCCCCCATAGTCCTTTTCCGGTCCAGGTCCCCCCCCCATCACAACCCATTTCCAGTCCAAGTCCCCCCCCCCCATAGCCCTTTTCCGGTCCAGGTCCCCCCCCCATCACAACCCATTTCCAGTCCAAGTCCCCCCTCCCCCATAGCCCTTTTACAGTTCAGGTCCCCCCCCATCACAGCCCATTTCTTTCCAGTCCAAGTCCCCCCCCCCAATAGCCCTTTTCCGGTCCTGGTCCCCCCCCATAGCCCTTTTCCGGTCCCGGTCCCCCCCCCATAACAACCCATTTCCAGTCCAATTCCCCCCCCCCCCCCATAGCCCTTTTACAGTTCAGGTTCCCCCCCCAATATCACAGCCCATTTATTTCCAGTCCAAGTCCCCCCCCCAACCCTTTTCCGGTCCAGGTCCCCCCCAATCACAGCCCATGCAGTCCTTGGCCCCCCGACCAGCACCGCGGCTGTCTGAGAGGCTTCAGAGGGAATTGCCTTTAACCTTTCCCAGCAATCGCGGCTTCACAGATACAGCCGCCAGCGTGAAGGAAAAGGCTCTTCACGCTGGCGGCTGTACAGAGGGAGCCGGGGTCTCGCGCGAGCTTACCCTGCTCCCTCTGAAGCCCTGCGGTGTGTGGGCCGGCCCCGGGTGGGCCCTTGCCAGCTGTGGGCCCTACGCCATGGCGTACATGGCATATAGGTAAATCCGGCCCTGCTTATTAGTCTTAAATAGGTTACCCTGTAGCTTCATTGCATGTCCTCTAGTCTTTTTATATTCTGATACTGTAAACAATCGATCTATGTTTACCCGTCCATTCCATTCATTAATTTGTAGACCTCTTCATATCTCCCCTCAGCTGTCTCTTTTCCAGGTTGAAGAGCCCTCACCTTTTTTAGCCTCTCTTCATACGGCTATCCTTCCATCCCCTTTACCATTTTGGTGGCTCTTCTCTGTACTTTTTCTAATAACGCTATATCCTTTTTAAGATACGGTGACCAGAATTGCACACAATATTCAAGGTGCGGTCGCACCATGAAACGATACAGAGGCATTATAATATCCTTTGTTTTATTTTCCATTCCTTTCCTTATGATACCTAGTATTTTATTTGCTCTCTTTGCTGCCACTGCACACTGGGTGGAGGATTTCAACATGTTATCCACGACGATGCCTAAATCTTTTTTCTGGGTGGTGGTTCCCAATGTGGAACCTTGCATCGTGGAATGATTGTTTGGGTTGTTCTTTCCTAGGTGCTTAACTTTGCACTTGTCCACATTAAATTTCATCTGCCAATTGGATGCCCAGTCTTCCAATTTATCAAGATCTTCTTGCAATTTTCCACAATCCTCTTGGGTTTTAACAACTTTAAATAGTTTTGTGTCATCTGCAAATTTGATAAATTCACTCGTTATTCCCTTTTCCAGGTCATTTATGAATATGTCAAAAAGCAGCGGACCCAGCACAGATCCCTGGGGCACTCCACTATTCACCTTTTTCCATTGGGAAAATTGGCCATTTAGCTCTACCCTCTGCTTTCTGTCTTTTAACCAGTTCCTGATCCACAATAGTACACTGCCTCCCATCCCTTGACTTTTTAGTTTTGCCAAAAGTCTCTGATGAAGGACCTTGTCAAAGGCTTTCTGAAAGTCCAGATACACTATATCAACTGACTCACCTTTGTCTACCTGTTTTTTCACACCTTCAAAAAAACATAGCAGATTAGTAAGACAAGATCTACCTTGTCTAAAGCCATGTTGGCTGTCTCCCATTAAGTAATGATTATCTACATGTTGATTAATTTTGTTCTTTATGGTGGTTTCTACCATTTTTCCCGGTACTGACGTCAGGCTCACCAGTCTGTAGTTTCCCAGATCACCCCTGGAACCCTTTTTAAAAATTGGTGTTACACTGGCGATCCTCCAGGTATTACAGATGATTGTAATGATAATTCACAGATTACTAATAGCAGGTCTGCAATCTCATATTTCAGTTCTTTCAACACCCTTGGATGTATACCTTCCGGTCCAGGTGATTTGCTACTCTTCAGTTTATCAAAAAGTTGTAATACATCTTTCTGGTGTATCGATATTTCTTTCAATTCTTCCACAGTGTCACCTTTAAATAGTTCAGTCATGGGTAACATCCCTACATCTTCCTCAGTAAAGACCAAAGCAAAGAATTCATTCAGACTCTCCTCTATAGCCTTGTCCCCTCTTACTGCTCTTTTACCACTCTATCATCTAGTGGTCCAACTGAATCTGTTACAGATTTTTTGCTATGAATGTTCTTGAAAAAGTCTTTATTACGCATTTATGCTTCCACAGCAAGTTTCTTCTCAAATTCTCTCTTTGGCTGTCTTATCAATGCCTTGCATTTAACTTGCCAGTGCTTGTGCTGTTTCCTGTTTTTGTCATTTGGCTCTTTTTTCCATTTCCTGAAAGACACTTTTTTAGCAAAAACCGCCTCTCTGACCTCACCTATAAACCATACTGGCAGTTTTTGGACTTCCTTCCACTTTTCTTAAAGCGTAGAATACAGCTGGTATGGGCTTCCAAGATAGTATTTTTAAACAACACCCAAGCTTGATGTAAGTCTTTAATATTTGCAACTGCTCCTTTTAGTTTTTTCTTAACTATTTTTCTCATTTTATCATAGTCTCCCTTTTGAAAGTTCAAAAGGTCATACTGTGGATTTCCTTGCTATATCTCCTCCATTAATTTTATTTATTTTATTTATTTATTTAACAGTATTTCTAAACCGCCTTATCTTAATAATCAAGGTGGTATCACAGCAAGCAATCAGGTAAAGTGTGTGTGTTGTACATGCAGTGAGGATAAAACTTAGTTGTGTGAGGGATGTGTTGGGTGCTTGATTTGTTTGAGCTATATACAGGGTGGGCTATTTACAGTGGTGCTAGAATCATATTTTATATATATTCAGTTGTTTGGGAGGATTGGAGTGCTGTTATCCATTCTCTTAGGTTATGTGATGTGACCATAGTGCTCTATGAACAGCATGGTTTTCAGTTGTTTTCTGAAGTCTTTGAGGTCTGGAGTTGCCCTTAGATCGTCCGGTAGATTGTTCCATATTGTTGGAGCAGCCATGGAGAGAGCTCTGTCTGTTGTGTCCTTGCGTGTGTGCTTGTACTCATTTGGGGTGCTGACTCGGTTGCGTGTTTGACTTCTTCTGGGACGTGCGCTGGTTTCCGGTTGTATGAGCAGGTGGAGGCTGTTGGCTGATGTGTGTTCTTTTATCTTAAATAGGTTTATGATAGTCTTGTATCTGATGCGAGCAATGATTGGGAGCCAGTGTAAGTCCTTTAGTGTAGGTGTGATGTGCTCCTGCCTTGCGGCTCCGGATATGATTCGAGCTGCAGTGTTTTGTGCCAGCTGTAGTGGTTTGAGAGCTTGTTTTGGTAGTCCGAGGTATATCGGATTGCAGAAGTCCAGTATTGGGGTTATCAGTGCTTGACAGACTGTACGGAAGTGTTCTGGAGCGAGGAGTGGTTTCAGTCTCCTGATGATTCGCATCCTGTAATATGCTTTTTGGATTGTTTTGTCTATGTGTGGTTTGAGGTTGAGTTTACTGTCCAGAGTAACCCCAAGGTATCTCACCTCCGATCTTATCGGTATCGTGGTGCTTTGTATCTTTATGTTTGGTGGGTGTGTGAAGCTTTGGTTTTGAGTGATGATTAAAGCTTCAGTCTTGTTGTAGTTTATAGCTAGATTGTTGTTTTGGCACCACTTCGCCATTTGGGTAAGGCAGTCTGCTATCTTAGAGAAGTCCGGGTTTTCGATTGATATCGGGGAGTATACCATTATATCGTCTGCGTATATTGTGTATTGGATGTTGTTCTCTTTCATAATGTTGCATATTGGTTGGATGTAGATGTTAAAAAGGAGTGCTGAGAGTGCGGATCCTTGTGGTACTCCTTGTTGGACGTTTATGGGCCGGGAGGTGTCCTGTCCCACCTTGACCTGTAGCTGTCTTTCTGTTAGGTACGAGTGGAACCATTTTAGAGTGGTACCATGTATACCAGTGTTCTTCAGTCTCTCCAGGAGTATATTGTGATCAACTGTGTCGAACGCTGAGGAGATGTCGATGAAGATCATTATAATTCCATTCCTGATGTCGTCAATTATTCTTATGATGCTGTCGAAGAGGTAGATCAGGAGAGTTTCGACTCCATGGTTGGGACGAAATCCGTGTTGGTTGTCGTCGAGAGTTCCGTGTTCGTCAATGTGTTCCTGAAGTTGTAGTTGAACCGTCTTTTCGATTATTTTTGCGAGGAAGGGTATGCTGGAGATTGGTCGGTATGCTGCTGGGTCCTTTTTGTCGAGAGAAGTTTTCTTTGTGATTGGTCTTACTGAGGCAAGCTTTAATTGCTGTGGCATGAGTCCTTGAGTGAGTGAGTTGTGTACCATTTTATGAATGTTTGGTATGAGGCTTGCTTTGGTGGCTTTGACCCATGACACTGGGCAAGGGTCTGTAGGAGCAGTGCTTGTGTTGATTGTGGAGATGATGTCTGATATCTGCTCTTTTGAGGGTGAGTGGAATGTGCCCCAGGTTTTGGGGTGGACGTTCGTTCTGTTGGTTCTACTGGGTGTTGTGCGCTCTGTGGAGTGAAATTTGTCTTTGATGTGGTCGGCGAATATCTGTGGATCCACTTGTATTTCTCTTTCTGCTGCTTGCTCTTTTGTCAGGGTTTTTACTATTTCGAAAAGTTCTCTGGGTTTGTTGATGGAAGAATTTATCAGGTTTGTGTGGAATTCTCTCTTTGATTGGTTGATGTGTTCATTGTATTGTTTTTGCTTTGTTAGGTAAAGATGTTGGTCGGAAGTAGTTTTGTTTTTTCTCCATCTCCGTTCAATTTTCCTGAGCTCCCTCTTTTCCTGTCGTATTTTTGCTGAGTACCATGGTTTGTTTTGTCTCTTGTTGTGGTGTTGTTTCTTGGTCCTGTCAACGGATGGTTTGGCGGCGTTAGCTAGGACATTGTTCCAGTTGGAAACTTGTTCCTCCAGGTCCTCTGAGTCAATGTTCAAGTGTTGTATTGTGTCCTGGATGAATTCGTCCTTGTCAAAGGACTTGAATCGTCTTTGTGTGTGTGGGAAGTTCGCTCTTTCGCTTGTCCAGTTTTCTTGTGATTGCAGATTTGTCTCGATTAAGTAATGGTCAGACCATGGTACTGGGGTGATGGTGGGTGTAGAGATTAGGTCTCTTGAAGTTAGGTAGTTTGATGCGAAGATGAGGTCTGGGGATGATCCTAGTCTGTGTGTTGGTGCATTGACTATCTGTGTGAATTGAAGTGATGACATTGCCTGAAGGAAGGCCTCTGCATCTTTTGTATTGGCGGACTTGAGGTTGAAGTCTCCGATTAGTAGTGCTGGTTTGTTGTTTGACGTTATGGCACAGGCTTCTTCGAGTATGAAGGCTAGTTCGTCGGGTGGAGCACGGGGTGCTCTGTAGGTTAGGCAGATTGCAATATTCTTGTTCTTGATGCTAATTGTGTTACACTGCTTTGTATCTGTGAGATTCAGTGTCTTGAACTTGAGTTCTGTTTTTGCTATTATTAGGACTCCTCCTCCACGCTTGTGGATGCGTGGGCAGTTGTATGCTGAGTAGTTGTTCGGTACTAGTTGGTTGAGTAGTACACTGTCGGTAGGGTTGAGCCATGTCTCTGTGATGCATATTATGTCTGGCTGTCGCTCTTCAATGTGGTCTACCAGAGTGTGTATCTTGTTGCAGATGGATCTGGCGTTTATGAGCTCAATTGATGTTTTCTTTGTGGAAGAGGTTGTTGCGACGTGTGCTTCCTTAGGGCCGGTGTTGGGGTTTGATTTGTGTCTGTTTTGTCTCTTTGTTTGGGAGGTTGCGAGTGTCTCTTTGTGTGTGTGTTGTGGACCGAGATATGGCAGTGCAGTTGGTGGGTACCATGGTGTGTTTGTTTGGGGGTAGTGGGGGTGTGTAGTTGGTGGGAGGAGTTGTGTGACTAGTAGGTATAGTGGGAGGAAGTATGTGGTGTGCATGTTGATAGCTTGTGATGTTCTGATAGGGCGACGCCTGTGTCCTTAGGTTTTCGTCTGTTGTTTGCTTTTTTGAGGAGAGCTGTACTTGTTGCAGGGGCTTGTCCTGGGGATGTGAAGTTGTATCTGTTGCGGTGTGGGAGCCTGTCCCGTGGAGGGAGCCTGTCCCTTGGATGTGAAGCTGTATCTGTTGCGGTGCGGGAGCCTGTCCCGTGGAGGGAGCCTGTCCCTTGGATGTGGAGCTGGATCTGATGCGGTGCGGGAGCCTGTCCCGTGGAGGGAGCCTGTCCCGTGGATGTGGAGCTGGATCTGTGGCGGACGCCTTGGTGCGGGAGCCTGTCCTGTGTGTGTGGAGCTGGATCTGTGTTGGTCGCCTTGGTGCGGGGGCCTGTCCCGTGGATGTGGAGCTGGGTCTGTCGCGGTGCGGGAGCCTGTCCCGTGGAGGGAGCCTGTCCCGTGGATGTGGAGCTGGATCTGTTAAATCAAATGCAATCATGCTATGTTCACTATTGCCAAGTGACCCCAACACCATTATCTCATGCACCATATCTGATGTTCCACTAAGGACTAAGTCCAAAATGGCTTCCCCTCTGGTCGGTTCATGAACCAGCTGCTTCAAGAAGCAGTTATTTATTTCATCTAGAAACTTTATCTCCCTAGCATGTCCTGCCGTGACACTGACCCAGTCAATACCGGGGTAGTTGAAATCACCTATATTATTACTGTTCTATAACTTTGCTAGCTTCCCTCATTTCTTTGAGCATTTCATCTTCCATTTGTTCATTCTGGCCAGGCGGTCGATAGTACAACCCCACTGCCATCGCCTTCCCCTTTTTACATGGAATTTCAATCCATAGGGATTCTACAGCAAATTTTGTTTCCTGCAAAACTTTGTGACTCAATGCCCTCTCTAACATAGAGCGCAACCCCTGCACCAATTTGATTAGCTCTATCATTACGATATAGTTTGTACCCAGGTATCACAGTGTCCCACTGGTTGTCCTCCTTCCACCATGTCTCTGAGATATCAATCATATCTAACTTCTTATTTAGTGCTATATATTCTAACTCTCCCATCTTATATTTTAGACTTCTAGCATTTGCATACATGCATTTTAGATGCTGTATTTTATTCATATTAATCTGGTGATCAGTAGGCATGGGTAATTTGGAATCTTTAAGCTCTGTCTGCTCTGTACTTAAGGGCATTTGGGCTACCTTTGTCTTTATTGGAACCTCTCTGCTGATGTGCCCTAACTTCATTTTTTTGGTGGTATCCTTCAAGGATACATTGTTCCGAACCATGCACTCTTGGGTGATTGTTGGCTGTCCCCTATTATCTAGTTTAAAAGCTGCTCTATCTCCTTTTTAAAGTTTAATGCCAGCAGCCTGGCTCCATCCCGGTTAAGGTGAAGCCCATCCCTTCGGAAGAGCCCCTCCTTTCCCCAGAATGTTCCCCAGTTCCTAACAAATCCAAACCCCTCATCCTTGCACCATCGTCTCATCCATGCATTGAGACTCCGGAGCTCTGCCTGACTTTTGGGTCCTGCGCGTGGAACGGAAAGCATTTCGGAGAACGCTACCCGGGAAGTTCTGGATTTCATCTTCCTACCTAAAAGCCTAAATTTAGCCTCCTATGTCATTGGTACCGACGTGTACCAAAACAGCAGACTCCTCCCCAGCACTATCTAAGATCTTGTCTAGGTGTCACATGAGGTCCGCTACATTCGCACCAGGCAGGCATGTTACCAGGCGATCCTCATGTCCACCAGCCACCCAACTATCTACATGCCTAATTATCGAATCACCAACTATAACGGCTGTCCTAACCATTCCCTCATGGGCACATGGCCCTGGAGAAACCACCTCGGTACAAGAGGGTTTTCCACCACCTGGAGGACAGGTCCTAGCTACAGAATCATTTCCTGCCACACTAGGGTGATGTTCTCCTGTCATATGACCTCTCTCCTCCATGGCAACAGGGATGCTGCCAGACTGGAGGTGGGACTTCAGGACTATATTCCTGTAGGTCTCGTCTATGTATCTCTCTGTCTTCCTTATATCTTCCAAGTCTGCTACTCTTGCCTCTAGAGAACAGACTCGTTCCCTGAGAGTAAAGAGCTTCTTACACCTTGTGCACATGTAAGACCCCTCACCAACTGGGTGAAAATCATACATGTGACACTCAATGCAATTGGCTGAAAAGCCCCCATCTCACTGTTGGACTGCTGTCTGCATCTTTGTTTTAAGCTTGTGTTTAGATATTTAAGTTCTTTACTTACTTAGGGTTGCTGGGGATACTTATATTATTTGTTTTATTTATTTATTTATTTACATACATTCTCTTATATACCGCCCTATTCTGCATCAGTGCGGTTTACATTGAACAAACTGAAATTACATTGAACAGGGCATTATAACTTGGAGATAACTATTTTACAGGGAACATGGGCTATGGAGGGTTAAGTGGCTTGCCCAAGACCACAAGGAGCACCTGTGGGACTAGAAACCCCAGTCATTCCAGCCAAGGTTGCTGTCCTCTAGTGGGATTTGAACCCCTGACCGTCCGGCCTGAAATACCTTGCCCCAACCACTAGGCCACTCCTCCACTACTAATAAAACTATACCTAATATGTTTAATGTACTTTGTTCATCTGAAGTTTTATTAATCTCAGGTCCTTAATATATGCTGATGATAATAAACAGCTGTACCTGAGAGTGAATATGGCATCTCCTTTCCTTTAAGAGGTTTAAGCATCTATAAAGCTACGATTAACCCAGGGGTGGGTGAGCGTTGGGGAGGGGGGAGGGAAAGAAGACTTATTAAAAGCTGGCTGCTACACAGTACCCTGTCCTGTGCTCCTAAGGTAATCTTCAACAATTTCCAGGGGAAGTCCCACAGCCTTTGCTTGGATAGAGGGAGTCTTGGGTTCTAAATTTAACCAGAAAGCTATCTTCTGTGTTTTAAATTTAAACTGAAAACTCTTTACTGCTACTAGGCCCTGACTGATTTAAAAATATACTGGGTTCACGGATTAAACAGCTTTAATCTAAAGAATTCCTTTTCCTCAAGATTTAGAAAAAATCCCAGAAGTAAATACTTAACAATTGCAGATCTCCCTCCAGAAGTAGCAGTCATAAGTACCTAGCAATTCCCCAAAAGACACAGGTTTCGCAATGCTTGTATTGGATCAAGCTGTGATATCCTGGGTCCCTTTTAATAATGGTTTATGGACCTTTCCTCCTGGAACTTGTCCAAACCTTTTTGAAACCCAGCTACACTAACAGCTTTTACTACATCCTTAGCTTCTCATTTGAAATTTTCATCACTCTTTGGATTGTGGGAATGTCACTATCGCTCTCTCTAAATCTATCCTCGGCTTTCAATCTGGTTAACCATGACCTTCTCCTCACTCGTTTACATGCTATTGGTCTCTGTGGCACTGTTCTCAGTTGGTTTGAGTCTTTTCTGTTACAGCATTCTTTTCATGTCACTATGGGCTCCTCTATTTCTTCCTCTTATCCTCACTCTTGTGGTGTGCCTCGAGGCTCCATTTTGGCAGCTGTTCTGTTCAACATTTTTCTCTCACCAGTAACTCTTACGATCCAACAGCATGATATCTCCGCTGTCTTCTATGCGGATGATATCCTCCTACTTTTTCATAGAATCCGTCACTGCCTGATATTTCCATCCTGAATTCATGTCTTGCCCATGTTGCTGCTTGGTTAAACACAAACAGGGTCATTCCGTTGGGACATCCATCCCCGCGATTCAGCCCCTCTGCTGTCGCCGACTAACTTCCCCGCACATTGTATGGAGAGTTTAGATGGGGGCGGGAAAGGAGCATTGTGGGGGCGGAGTTAGAGCGGGCAGTTGGCAGCCCCAAATCTACAGGGCCGATTCCAATGTCAGCCCTGTATGTCTGGGGCCGGCAGCCTGAACGGGAAATTTATTCTATCTCTGGGGTGGAATAAGTTCACCTAGTCAGCGGGGGATGGCAGACCCGGGGTGCAGAAAAGGCAGGAGGGGGCAGAGGAGATTTCCTGCAGTCTGACCCTGGCCTTGGGAGGCCTGATCAGGGGTCAGGCTGCGGGGAATGAAGATTTCAGTCTGGCGGCTGGGGATCACGGCTCCTAAATGGAGCCACAGTGCCATGGCAACTCTACGCCATGGTACCACGGCTGCATTCAAGAGCCCTGACTAAGTTAGCCAGGGAAGGCCTGTACCTGCAGGCCGACCAGAATCGGGGTCCCAGCCTGCACATACAGGCCTGGACGCGATTCTGATCCCGTGGGGCTAGACGTGCCCTGTGAGATCAGAATCCCGGCTCACTCTGTGCATCTGCTTCTGACCGGGCGCACAGAGGGTTGGCACGTCCAGACCAGAATCGGGCCCAAATTGTCTTCAACTTAACCCCTCCAAGTTCATCACTACATGGCTCACCAGTCCAATCACCCCTCCATCCATGGTCCTGATGGCTCCCCTGCCAAGCTCACATCTTCCTTCCGTTATCTTAGGTTGGTACTTGATTCTTTTCTGTTTTTCCATGATCATGTTATCCAGGTTATTCAGCGCTCTCTATTCTTCCTTTGACAAATTAGCTCAGTTTGCTCTCTCCTGTCCACTGCAGCACTTATCACCCTTGTTCTATCCCGCAAGGGGTCTCCCTTGTTCCATCCCGCTTAGACTACTGTACTGCAGCACGTGCCGGTCTCCTGCAATACTCCCTGAAATGCCTCCAGCTCACTCAACACACTGCCACCAGGCTTATCTTTCATGCATCTCAATGTGACCATGTAATCACCCTTCTCATCCGTCTCCATTGGCTCCCCATACCATTTCGCATACATTACAATATTCTCACCCAGGTCCCCAAGACTGTTCAGACTGTCTCCTCAGAATATCTTGCTTCCTCGCTCATTCTGCACGCCCCCCAACTTTCCCTCCATTCCATTCACATGAATCGCCTCCTCTTGCCCCCCCCCCCCCCCCCGGCACATTTAGAAACAACACTTCACTGACCTTCCCTCTGGAATAACCTCCCTTCATCCTTTTGACTAGAACCTTCAATCCCAAAATTCAAAACACATTTCAAGACCCATCTGTTTTGCACAGCCTTTGAACTTACAGTTGATTCCATCCGATCGCCTCCTTGTGTCCCTTCCTCGCCATCCCCTTTTTCCTTTTTTTCTTTTTTCTTCTATTTTTCCTTGGGCCCTTCGTGTTGTCATGTCTTCTGCTCCCCTCTTTCCTATACATAACTGGTAATCTTTTCTTTTCGGGTTTGTATTTTAATTATTGCAAACTAGGGGTGGTATAGAATAAATGAAATAATAAATGAAAGGTATAATTTACCCACATTACAAACAGGCCGAGATCAAGCTATATACATTTTATCCGGCTAGAGGTAGGAAATTTTTAGTTGCAAACTAGCTGGTTAGGTTTTGACTGAAAATTGTTTTGATGTAAACCGCGCTGATGACAAATAGCGCGGTATATAAGAAATGTTAAATAAATAAAATAAATAAAAAATAAATAAAATTTGGCACAGGATAGCCAGGTGTTTTGTTCTATTTATAAAAATCGATATGCCACCTTCTTGGCACAAAGCCAGCCAGTTCAGTTTATGACTTAATTAAAATGTTTATGCAGTCTTTGGATTGCTACAACTAATCAATATTCATCCAGAATTCCTCTAAGAGGTATCAGAAACCTTCCAATTAGGGAGAGAGAGGCCATGACAGTACAACTACTGCCACGACATGAATCATATATCCATGGAGACAATGAACTAGTCAGGATGGACACAGAATGCTGGTGAGAAAGCTCTGTAGTTAGGCAAACACAGCTCATGGGTACAGCGGCTTTCCTTTGATTATTCTGTTGGAGGCTTAAGAAGAAAAGATAAGCCATGCTAAGTCTGACCAAGGTTCATTGAACCACATAGCCTGTCTCTGACAGTGGCCAATCAGATCCCAAGTACCCAGCAGATCCCAAGAAGCAGATCCATTTCTCATAGCTTATATTAAGGGGTAAACAATCGCTTTCTTAAATTCTACCTTCCAGTGTTCATAAAAATATTAGCCAGGTATTGTGTCTGGTGGAAAAGAGAAAAATGGTCATCCAATATTACATTAAAGATACGTGATTGGGGAACTGATTATTTGTTTAATTACATTTATATACTGCACATACACAATGCACTAAAAACAATAATGGCATCATTTCAAGTACATTACAAATACAAAAATATAAAATTCAGAAAGCTACTTCCCTCTCCTGCTTGTCTCTCCCAGATTCAACAAAAGCCTTAAGGCCCCTTTTATCCCACTTCTCAAATGGTATAGGTAAAGTACATGTCCCTGCAGTAATTCTGGGAATGAGATACCTTGGGTACTTTGTGGGTAAAAGGAGTCTTGGGGAGAAAGGGCAATAAAGACAGCAAAAAAATGCAATAATAATGTGGAATGTAGGAAGATAGTGCACTTTTTTTGTTATAATTTGTCTACTTTTCATTACAAGAGGGTTTTGAAAGTATTAATTCTTGAGCGTTTAATGTTGTGTGCAAAGTGTTCATTGTGATATGCCAAAAATTTAAAATGAAGTGCAAAAACATATGATACACACTGGAACTTTTCATGTGTGCAAAATTGATTTTCGGTGCGCTAAGACATACGTGATAAACTGATTTTGCACACATTAGACTTAAAGACGTGCTAATGAATCAAATGTATTAATGAATGCACATCCCTATTGAATTATCCTGAAGAACTAGATAAGGCATGAACCTTTTTAGAAGTTTTGAACTGTAAAGAATTATTGTATTCATCAGAAAATACACTTACAAAACACTTCACCATTTAAGAGAATAACTTAGAACAGGTTGCCTGAGGTTGGAAGTCGAGAAGGGGCCTATTTTAGCTTCTTTTGTAAAAACACGTAGATGTTCATGCCTTTATAAAATACTAGAAACATAGAAACATGACGACAGAAAAAGACCACATGGCCTATCTAGTCTGTCCTTCCATAACAACTACAACAGTCCCCTTTTTACCTTTAGAGATCTCTGTTTGTCCCATGCTTTTTTGAATTCAGTTACTGTCCTCATCTCTACCACCTCCACTGGGAGACTATTCCACAGATCCACTACTCTTACTAGGAGTAAACCAACAGAAATCGAGGCTAGATAGAAGCCGCAAACATTTAGCCTGCTCAGAAGCAGGCATAAATGCTTGCGCGTATTTTATAAAACACATGTGTAAATCATGACACCACACACACTATGCCAAAATGTCACTCCAGAACATGTCTACACCTGAGTCACATATAATTATGTGCCGCGTTGTTGTTGCATATACTTTTACTCTTGAAATAGCTTCATCAAAGAGGGTTTTATGAGTGAAAAATGTATAAAATTATCTCCTAAATGTGCAGTACTTGCGGAGGAAACACTTGTGAACTGTCTTTTAGATTTAGATTGGCGTGCAATGATGGAGCTGAAGACAGTGCTGCAAAAGAAGGTTTTTCTATGGTGCTATCAGCACACCTTCATTTTTTTATTTATCATTGATAGGAAAAGTATCACGTTTGTGTTAGTGTTTAAACTGCAGCAAAAATGACACATCTTTGTCTTAGGAATTTAAGATATGGGACTGAAAACATTAATTGAAATTCTAGTAGTTGATGGATAAGATGTATTAAATAGACCCTATAAACTCAATATAAAGACCTATTGTAGGGATTTCTAGGCTGAATTTATTACTTTTTGCCATATTGTATATAATTGTAAAGTTTACCTCCAGAAGCTTATCCAAAACTCTTTAACCCTTGCTATGTTAATCACCTTGACCATGTCCTATGGAAACATATTATACAGCTTAATTATGCGCTCTGTGAAATTTGCTTTCAATATGCTGTTTTATCAGTTTCATGGAGTGTTTTCTTGTTTGAAAGGTCCCTACTCATTTTTGTGACCTTTTTTCTCGATGTAGTGCTGCAACTAATTTACTCGTTTTTCCAACCAAGGATCTTGGGATTTGAACCTGTAACTTTTTGGCTCCCAAGCAAAGACTATTCTGCTAGAAAAGCAAGACATTCAATAGTTTTTGAGCCATAAAACTTATTCCTTCCGAAAAGGTTCAATTCATGTGCACATTTGCAATTATTTCACTTGAATGGTTGTAGATCTAGTTTAGGCAGTAACTAATTATAATTATGCTGGTGGTACAGAACTGCCATGTTTGTCCTTTGCCCATACTTAGAAAAAGAGAGCATTTAAGGAAATAAACCTCTCTATTGGTATGAATGATCAGCAGTAATGCGAACCAGTAACTCACACTGTATAAAGAAGTGACGAGAAAACATGAAAAATGCATTGCAGAAAGCTCAGTCGCATTGTAATTATGGAAAGATGGGTGAAAAATGCCAACTATTCAGATTTAAGAGTAGTCTCCTATATGTGGAAGTCAAAACAGTATTCCAGCTTTTACAGAAAATGAATAGTTGCCACCACAGTTATTTCTGAAGGTTTTGCATACAAGTAAAGTCGGGTCGAGATTAACTGAAACTGTAACTTTAACATCAAGCTGAATGTTGTAAGTATGCAACCTACTGGCAAAACCAAAGGCACAGTAAAGAGGCATTTTTATTAAAGTGCAGTAAGCAATGAGCATGGAATTTCATGTGTGCTAGCTGTTAATGTGGGCCTGTGGTAATGGCTATTGTAGGCTAAAAATGGCTAGCTTGCTAAAAATCCCATGGCAACTGCCTGGTGGGTTATGGGTGGAGAAACATTCAAACATTTTTTAAAATCTCTTAGATCTTCCAAGTCATGTGACCATACAGCCAAGGAGTTCCATATCTGTGGACCATAAATGGGAAATGCATAATTCCTTTTAAAGGACTCCCTTGCAATCCATAACGAAGGAATACTCAATAAACGGTGTGACTGAGAATGCAAACTTTGCACAGACTGTGAACTAACCAATGGCACTGAGAGGGGCATAGCCAACCTCAAAGCTTTAAACAGCAGTAACAGAAACCTTTGGGATGATATTCGGTGCTAGCAGCTTACGTTGCTGACATGGCTAGCCGCCGGGGCTCGTATTTAAACTTGGATATTCAATGCTGGGATCATACCTGGCACCGTCATTGAACCACAAGGCTCGCTGGGCAACAGCGATATTGAGCCACTGCTTGGTTAGGTGACCCGGCGAAAGGTAGGCCAGGCTTTCCTACGCCTCACTTTCTCAGCTTATCGCTAACCGGGCAGTGGCTCTGTTGCCACTACCCGATTAGCGATGGATGCTACCTCTGCTCCACTCTGAAATGCCCCCAGTACATCCTAATGCTAACCACTTAGCATCGGGGTGTATAGCACTGGGATCACAGCACTAACCATATTGGTGCCACTGTGCATCCTGGAGAGTGGCATTTATGTGTAAATACCTTTGAAAACACCCTGCTTTACATTAAATGTGTGCTTCTATAGGTAACCAGTGTTGAGATACTAGAGCAGGTGTTACATTCTCCCAGTGGGTAATCTTAAAAATGAATCTTGCTGCAGCAGTTTGTGCCAACTGGAGCGCATGCAACATAGATTTAGGCAAACCAAAGTAAAGCACATTTCAATAATCAAAATAAGTTGATGTTCCATCTTAGCAAAATTTTCACAATGCAGATAAACTTGCAGCCAATGCAAATTTAGAATCTTAGATTATTCACAAATATTTCAACTGATCACAAATTTGAATTTGGTTACCGTCCACATCAGTTTTATTATGCAATTTATGACCTGATGGCTGGGATACAGTCAATATCTGCATTTTCTTAAAATGAACCATCAACCCGTGATTGTTTATCCATGCTGGAATCAATATCAAAGTGTTTTCCATCTTAACACGAATATTGGAGAAATTGGATTCACAGGCTAAATAAACTGTGATGTTACTAGCATAAATCCTGAATTCTAAGCATATCTCCTCTACCATGTGATATAATAATAATATATATAAATTAAAGTAGCAGATAAGAGATCCTTGCAGTACTCCCCCTCCTAATATCTAAACCAAATTGGAAATAATTACTGAATTAAATTACCTACTCAACACTTTCAAAGTCTGCCAATTATGTCCAAGAATGTGGCTACAACTTTGAGATTCCTTCAAATTAGCCATTGATCTAAAGCAGACAATAAAGTTTCCATGCTATAATTGGCCCAGACGCCATAGTGATACTGATGGCAAACCACATTCTGATCAATATAATCCTTTAATTGCTGATAAAAATCAAATTTAATCACCTTTGCCAGAAACGGCACACATGAAGCCAGATGGTAACAAGTCACATTATCACTCCCTACTTTCTAAATCATGTTGCACAGTGGTTTAAGTAAAGTAGGCATGAAAAACTCTCTTAAAGATTGATTCACCATAAATGTCATAATATCAGATAATTCTTCACTAAGCACAACAGTAAAGGATCAATTGTACTAGTAGAAGTTGACATGATTTTATTAATTTGTGAAGCTGAAATGGGTTGAAATTCAGACCAACCATCCACCCTATCTCTGTTCTCCTGAAAAAGAAATTCTATACTGATTTGCTCACAACACTGCAATTTATGTTACAAATAAACCTCAAAATCCTGTCATAAATTCTACACTGTGGCAGAGAAACAAAACGTACCATAGTCATAACATAAGAACGTAAGATATGCCATACCGAGTCAGGCCAAGGGTCTATGAAGCCCAGTATCCTGTTTCCAACAGTGGCCAATCCAGATCAGAAGTACCAGCCAGGTTGCCAAAAGGTATCCAGATTCCATGCTGCTTGTCCAGTGGGTAAGCAGTGGGTTTCTCCAGTCCTCTTTAATAGTGATTTATGGAATTTTCCTACAGGAACTTGACTCTTTTAAATACAGCTATATTAATAGCTTTTACCTCATCCTATAACAAATTTCAAGAGTTTGATTACGTGTTGAGTGAAAACTTATTTTCTCCGATTAGTTTTAAATGTGCTACATTGTAGCTTCATTGTGTGTCCCCTAGTCCTTCTACGTTTTGAAGGAGTCAATGATTTCACTACTTAAAATAACTCCTTAGAATTATTCATGGCAGTGATTATCCTTTCTTGATATTTTTGAGTTCTCTAACCTTCTGTCTAAAAATTTTAAGATATGCCATACTGGGTCAGACCAAGGTTTCCAACAGTGGTCAATCTAGGTCACAAGTACCTAGCAGTTTCCCCGAAAGACACAGGTTCGTATTGGGGCAAGCAATGGATATCCCGGGTCCCCTTTAATAATGGTTTAGGGACCTTTCCTCCAGGACCTTGTCCAAACCTTTTTTAAATCTGGCTACACTAATAGCTTTTACTATATCCTCTGGTAACGAATTTCAGAGTTTGATTACACGTTGAGTGAAAAAATATTTTCTCTTATTAGTCTTAAATAGGTTACCCTGTAGCTTCGTTGCATGTCCCCTACTCTTTCTGTATTTTGATGATGTAAATAATCGATCTATGTTGACCCGTTCCATTCCATTCATGAATTTATAGACTTCTATCATATCTCCCCTCAGCCGTCTCTTTTCCAAGTTGAAGAGCTTAACCTTTTTAGCCTCTCTTCATAGGGGTATCCTTCCATCCCCTTTACCATTTTGGTGGCTCTTCTCTGTACCTTTTCTAATTTTGCTATATCCTTTTTAAAATATGGTGACCAGAATTGCACACAATATTCAAGGTGCAGTCACACCATGGAATGATACAGAAGCAGTATAATATACTTTGTTTTATTCTCCATTCCTTTCTTTATGATACCTAGAGTTCTATTTGCTCTCTTGGCCACCGCTGCACACTGGTTGGAGGGTTTCAACATGTTATACAAGATGATGCCTAAATTTTTTTCCTAGGTGGTGGTTCTTAATGTGGAACCTTGCATCGTGTAACCATAGTTTGGGTTCTTTCCTAGGTGCATAACTTTTTAATTTCGCCAAGAGACTCTCATATGGAACCTTGTCAAAGACTTTCTGAACATCCAGATACACTATATCAGTCGACTCACCTTTGTCTATCTGTGTGTTCATACCTTCAAAAAAACATAACAGATTGGTAAGACAAGACCTTCCTTGGCTAAAGCCATGTGGGCTTTCTCCCATTAAGCCATAACTATCTACATGTTCAGTAATTGTGTTCTTTATAATGGTTTCTACCATTTTTCTCAGTACTGATGTCAGGCTCACCAGTCTGTAGTTTCCCGGATCACCCCTGGAACCCTTTTTAAAAATTGGCATTAAATTGGCCATCCTCCAATCTTTGGGTATTACAGATGATTTTAATGATAGTTCACAGATTACTAATAGTAGGTCTGCAATCTCATATTTCATTTCTTTCGATATCCTTGGATGTATACCATCTGGTCCGAGTGAGTTGCTACTCTTCAGTTTATCAAATCGTTGTAATACATCTTCCGGTGTATCGATATTTCTTTCAATTCTTCTGCGGCATTACATTTAAATACTATTTTAGTCATAGGTAACATCCCTACATCTTCCTCAGTAAAGACCGAAGCAAAGAATTCATTCAGTTTCTCCACTATGGCCTTGTCCCCTCTTAGTGCCCCTTTTAATGCTCTATCATCCAGTGGTCCAACTGACTCGGTTACAGGTTTTTTTTGCTACGAATATATTTGAAAAAGTCTTTATTACATGTTTTTGCTTCCACAGTAAGATTCTTCTCAAATTCTTTCTTTGCCTGCCTTATCAGTGCTTTTGCAATGTTATGTTGTTTCCAGTTTTTGTCATTTGGCTGATAGTAACATAGTAAATTATGGCAGATAAAGACCAGTATGGTCCATCTAGTCTGCCCAGTAGGATGGCAAGAGTAGGTGCAAAGGACTGTGCTGATGATCCTTCGTATACCCAGACATTTATAGCTAGTCATGATTGGTTCCAGTGGTTCAAAAGGTGTCATAACTTTCACAATGTGAAGGTTAGTGATGAGGCAGCAAGTGCTGATACAGAAGGGGCCGCAGCATTTAAAGAAGAGCTGCACAAGATCATCGTAAATGAAAATTATTTGCCCAAGCAAATCTTTAATGTTGGTGAGACCAGCTTATTTTGGAAGCGTATATTGGAGCATACGTACATCTATCAAGAAGCAAAGACAATGCCAGGTTTTAAGGCATTCAAAGACCATGTTACGCTTCTTCTTGGTGGTAATGTGTCCAGGTTCAAACTCAAACCATTACTGATTTGCCATTATGAAAACCCAGGAGCTTTCAAAAATGTCAGCAAGCATTTACTTCCCGTGCATTATCATCATAAGAAAGCATGGATGATACTAGTGTTGTTTGAAGACTGTTTGTTTTTTTAATTGCTTCATTCCCAAGGTTAAAGAAGCTTCTTTAAAAACAATATCCCATTCAAGATTCTTCTCATTTTAGATAATGAACCAGGGCATCCACCTCATCTAGGTGACAGGCACCCAGAGCCACTCATTCCATTCATGGACCAAGGTGCTGTGGCCACATTCAAGGCATATTGTCTAAGGAAAATGTTCACACAGGCAATTCAGGCTACAGAACATGGCCGAATGCTTCAGGAGTTCTGGAAGGAATTTAACATCTTGATCACCATAAGGAACATCGGTGCAGTGTGGGAAGAAGTAAATACAGTGTATGAATGGGATATGGAAAAGGATTTTGAAGACATAAGTGCACTCCTTCAAAGGTTTTGACAAAGACAAAGCATTAAGTGAAATCAGCAATCTGATTCTAGTGTTAAGCCAGCAGCTTGAGTTAGAAGTGGACAAAGAAGATGTCGAGCAGGTGTTTGAAGCAGAAGCTGAGGAGCTGACAAATGAGGAGCTTATTGAGCTAGAAGAAGAAAAACGAAAAAGAACTAGAAGCAGGTTATGAACAACAACTACCACAGAGAAACCTTACGACAACAGGACTGGCAGTGGTATTCACTACAATAAATAAAGGTGTTCAGATGATAGAACAAATGGATGTTCATTTTGAAAGTTCTCAATATGTGAATGTTTAATAGCGGATGCTCTTACTTGTTACAAATTTACAATAAAAAGAAAAAAAATGTTTCAGTCTAAATTGGATATCTACTTTAAGAGACCGATGCCATCTACATCAACAAATGACTCTTAACTTCTGCCATCTGAACCTATAGGATCAACAAGCTTTTCACAGGCATTAGAAGAAGAAAAAATTGATGACCTGAATAGAGAACCACCATGGAGTGGAGGGGTAGCTTAATGGTTAAAGCACTAGCTTGGGAACCAAAATACCAGGGTTCAGTTCCCACTAGCACTCCTTGTGGCATTGGGCAAGTCACTTAACCTTCCATTGCCTGAAAAAAATCCAAATTATCAATGCCCCTGTTTAATGTATATTACCAACTTTAAGTTACAATGCAAACCGCTTTGACTGAAATGATTAAGTGGTATATAAAACCTGTTAAACAAAATCTTCTAATGATGAATGAAGCATTTATGTACATAAAGATACTCCTAAGGCTTTCAGACTTTGCAATTGCCTGTTTTTTTAAATATAAATTTTAACTGTTGGATATAAGTTTTTAGGAATCTTCATATATCTGAGTGTGCCCTCCAGTTCATACAATATAAGGTCTAATGGCCAGGGACACTTAAGTTCTCCGGGAACAAGCAGGACGTCAGTCCTCACATATGGATTACGTCAACACCGACGGAGCCCACGTGGAGCAAATCCCCAGCTTTCGAAGGATGCGTGGTCTGTTTCCCACGCAAAGGAGCCATCTTGCTCAGTCTCCTTTTTTCTGTGGAGCCCTTCAGACGTAGTCTGTTTTCTGTCCCAGAAAATGTGATTTTCTTCTTGCCTTTTTGACTGTTGTTTTTTTCTTTCCAGCTAGCACTGGTACCCTTCCAAACCCGCCTCCGGTACCCCGGTATCGGGTTGCTCCTCTTTTTTTCTTTTTGGGCATTAACGCCCCTGTTTTCCCTCGCTGGCAGCCCGAAGGGTCTTTGACTTGCCGGGGTCCTTTTTCCCCTCATGGTTACCAGTGGGTTCAAAAAGTGCGAAAGGTGCGGTAAAATTATGTCCCTCACTGATATGCACGACTGCTGCCTCCGGTGCCTCGGCCCGGACCACGACCCAGCTGTTTGTGGCCTTTGCAAACTGATGTCCTCGAAGACCTTGAGAAGCCGCCAGCAGCAGCATGGAAAAATTTTCCCTGATTCCCCCATGCCTCCGAAAGCCAGGGCGCCATTGGGGGACCTCAGAGAGGGGGTTCCCCTCGAGGGGACCAAAAAGAAGGAGAAAATCTTTGACGGCTGCGTTTCTGGATGGTTCAGAATGGCCAGGTCCCTCACGGGGCCAGTCACAGAGCCCCGAGCACCAACCCGAGGCATCGGGGAAGGAGCGCCTGATCAAGCTTTCCCAGAAGGATGTGGCCACAGTCTGACCTTGGCAAGCACATCCTATCCTAGTTGAGGACTCCCCTCTGGGGGAACTGGCTTCGGGTGCGAGTACATCGGTGCCCGAGCCGGATGCTGCGGAACCTCCGGAATTCATGTCCAGGATATGGTGTCCTTGGAACGCAGGATCACTGCCTTCCTAAAGCAGCAGTGGGCGCTAGTATCTGGCACATCCGGTTCCTCTGCCCAGCCTACTGGAGGTTCGATGATGAAATCGACCCCGGAGCCCGAGCTGATCCTCGAAGCCCCACGGGCCCGAGTAGATCCTCGGCTACAGTCCGCTCGGTCTTCCATTCTTCCAGATGGAGATCGTCACCGGCAAGCCAGTGAGCACCGGAGCGGCCTGACCCATCGGGCCCCGAGGAATGCCACCTGTCTTCCTCAGATGGTAGCCTGTAGCTGGGGAGTCCCATATGTGAGTCCTGCTTGTTCCCGGAGAAAGCATAGTTACTCACCTGTAACAGGTGTTCTCCGGGGACAACAGGAATCAGTCCTCACAACCCTCCCTCCTCCCCTTGGAGTTGCAGTCCTCCTATATTACTGGTTTTGTTCTTTTTGCTGTCTTAGCTATGTCATTTGACTGAGCAAGATAGCTCCTTTGGGCGGGAAGCAGACCACGCATGTGTGGCAGCAACTCCCAAAGGCTTTCTTCGAAAGCTGGGGATTTGCTCCGTCGGCGCCGACGTAACCCATATGTGAGGACTGATTCCTGCTGTCCCCGGAGAACATCTGTTACAGGTGAGTAACTATGCTTTACTGCCCACCCTACCCCACACCCCACCCACCCCAGGATTGCATTACCTATATGGTCATCATATACATTGACATCTGTCTTTTAATTAGGTGTTACACCCACCTTTTCTCCTCCTAAAATGGCTAAATCACAAGCATGTGTGTATACAATGCAATAACTGTGGTGCTTTCATTCTGAGAAGAATAATTTGGAACCTAAGAGCTTGCCCTATATGCCTCAAGATAGCTGCTATACATAAAGAATTGAGTCTACTAAGGGAAGAATTAGCTGCAATTAAACACACCTCCTCTAGGGTACAAACTGAACAAAATCCACCACCCTTCCCACAAAGAATCAAACATCCCAGGAACAAATGGATCACAGTTGGCTCTGGTAGGTTGCGACCTGTAACGCAGAGACACCCTAAACATCAAGAGATGTCCCTGCATAATGCCTTCTCTGCCTTGGATAATGAGGGTGCCCAATCCATGGAAGCTAAAGCGCCCTTAAATGAAAGAGTCAATGCCCAATCTACTGATAATGCACCATATATGAAGAAAAAAATCACAAAACAGAAAACTACTACTACTTGAAGATTCCATCATCAGAGGCACCAACTTGGGAACATAGTTCAAAGGAGAGAAGATGGTCATATGCCTCCCAGGCTCTGCAGCCAGCAGGAATACAAACCAAATTGTTGATACAGTTAGTGCAGAAAGTGAGCACTCCAAAATTGATGATGTTATCCACTTGGGTACAAATGACCTGGCTGGAAACAGTGTCTCTGCAGTTAAAAGGGACTTCCAAACTCTGGGAGAGAAACTCAAGCCCATTGTTAACACTATAGCATTTCAGAAGTTCTACCTGTTCTTTGTAAGGGGGCAGAAATGCTGCATCACATAAACAACTTTAATACATGGCTCCAAACCTGGTGCAAATAAGAAGGATTTAGATATAGAGGCAACTGGGGAAAGAGATGGATTAACAAGAGACTATACTGTGCTGATGGACTACATCTCTCTGTCGCAGGGAAAAGGATCCTAAGTGAAAAATTCAGGCAATAATATGGACAGGCATTTAAACTAGGGAAAGGGGTTGACAGATGGAGATGGACCAGTTCAGGATGTCACTCCCAGCAAATGCAAAATAACTTTGGAAACAGCCACACTTTTTTTTTAAATTTTTTATTTGTGAAAAACGTTTACAAATTAAATCAAGATAGCTCAAATGAGCATTCTTGAAGAAAAAGAGCAGACAAAACAGAAATGTCTTTTACAAGAAGAACTAGGTAACAATTAACAAAGTAATAAATGATACAAACATCATCCGCTCACCCTAGCCCACAAAAGAGGGGGAAAACATCACAAAATTAAATCCACAACTTGAGAAGTAATAAGGAGAGCAGACCAGCTTCAGCCATCTAAAGGAGAGGAATCGACTCAAAACGGCAAGCGTTAATGAAAGCCAACAGTTGGGAGGGATCATAAAAAATATAGGAAACAGAGTGATACTTCACCAGACATTTACAGGGATGTTTCAAGAAAAATAATCCCCCCAACTGAAGAATCCCAGGATGAAGCAGGAGAAAATCCCTGCGACGTCTCTGAGTTTCCTTTGCTAGATCTGGATACATACGAACGAGTAACCCTCTGAACATGAGATTCCTCTTCTGGAAAAAAAGTTTCAATAGCCATTCTCTATCAGAAAGTAGAGCAAAAGTAATTAATAAAGTAGAAGGAACCTGGGATTAATATATCCTGAATTTTCCAGAAGATCTGTTACATTCAATATATTTCAATCTGCTTGATCTTTCCCAGACTTAATCTGGCCCGGAGTTACTTTCCCTTTAGGTAAATAATAAATCCTAACCAAGGGCGGAATTAAATCAGGGGAAATACCCAACACATCCACTAAATACTGTTTAAACATATCTCTAGGGGAAACAGTAGTCAATTTAGGAAAATTAATTAATCTTAAGTTATGCTCCCTAGACTTATTGTCCAACAATTCTAATTTAGCTTGTACTGAAGAGAAATTCTTCTTGAACGCTTCAGAATGTTCCTCAAGAACAGCAACATTACTCCGAAGTTCCTCCACAACAGGTTGTAGTATTGGCACTTTCTGTTCTAATTAGCCCACAACAGCCTCTGTACTATGGACCTTCCGGACCAACGACGAGACGTGGGGCACCAAAGTTTCTCCCAAAGAAACAATAGCCTGCCATATTGATTCCAACGTGAAGTTGTCCGGTCGCTGCAGGGTAAAAGCAAAGCTCAGATCTGGGGATAACATAGCGGCTTCCACTTCTACTGGCATCTCTCGAGCACACCACACAGGGAGGCCTTTCCCTGTGTAATCCTCCTCCTTCAGCACTGACGATGTCAAGGGGTGGCGCTGCTCAACAGCAGCACCCACAAGCCCCAGTGGCACCTCCAATCTGGACCCTCTCAAGCGAACCGCTTCCCACTCAGACGAGTGAGGGCTTAGTGCCAAAAATCCCTCAGGGAGAGGTGAACCACGGAACACTTTCGGAGCAGGGCTCTCAGGGGAGAAAGATGGAGCCAAAACAGCAGCCGAGTCACCCGACTCCAGAGAACCTGCTAATTGGCATTCTTCCCCTGGTAAAGCCGAAACTCAAGGAGCACGAACAACAAAGGAATCCAGAGGCCCCAAAGAAATCGGCATAGAGGTATGAGGGGGCTGAGAGGGCAACAACCCTCCTCTCCCTTTCCGCTTTCGACCCATGAGAAGAAGTGCTCCCCACTCTGGAGGGGGATTTCCGAAGGTGACTGGAGGTGGAATTCTGCTTGTCCAGACGCCTCCTGACAATCTTCCTCTAGAGCTCTAGATAAATGGTATACTGTTGAATCTGTGTGTGATTTTTTTCCTTCCTGTTAGGAGGGCCGGGTAAGCCTAGAACCCAGGTAATAAATTAGGTGGGTCTACACCTGCAGAGAAACAACAGCTTATGCTGTGACTCTGATTACCTGAAGGCAAGTACACCTGGTACACTTGAAGCCTACTGCCCTTCAAGCAGGTATGAAAATTTCTTTATTTGGCAGGATTCTGTCATGTGTAATTGAAATGGGAAATAATAATGGTAAAGAGAAAAATAATATTTTGTTAAATGAGTTGGGCGAGAAAGCCCGTAATATAGGGCAGAAAAAGGAAAGCCCGAATTATGAAATGAGGCGCAGGTATGGTGATAGCGCCCTTGATTATGTTGGCCGTTGGCATTCAATGACTGCCTGTAATCCCAGCTTGCAGTTTCCCCTAGGTGGAACGTTTTGTGAGGACAAGCTGTGGTGGTTACAGTATGAGATGGCCCTCAATGATATGGGGCGACCTCATACCAGTCATGAATGGGTCGTGTATGGGTGGTGGCAATCTAAAGCTGCTGAGAAAGCTCAGCTTGTCACTGACTCGGTGTTTGAAAAGTTTAAAAATCAAGTGTTTAGGATGGAAGAACAAATTTGTGTTTTAACTAAACAAGCTGAAATGGAGGTTAAGACTAGTAGCCCTAGTGGCTCAAAGAATTGTGAACCTTGTAGTATTCCCCAGCTTATGAGGAAGATTTTAATGCCTTAGCAGTGTCCTTCTCTAGTCCGGCTGTTCATGGTGTTGTATGTCAAGAACCTGGTACCCCTGCGGTGCAAACCCAGGAACCTCTCATCCATCTGGATGATATGCCTTGTATTACCACTTCTGTTATATCCCTTGCAAAGAAACCTTCTTTGCTTCCTTTAAGTCCGACAAGCGAGACTGGTGATCCTTTGAGGGCTCCCTCTCCTAGCCCGCCCAGTCTTGTATGTGCCTCTTCTTTAGACATGCCTAGTGATCCTGTTATTAGCCTCCCTTCCCTGAAAAGTGGGTAGTCATTCCCCACACTACTCGGGCTCAGGCAAAAAAGGAACAGTTAAAAAGGGACATTCTAGATCTTGAAAAATTAATAGGGATTGAAGCGAGTCAGCTTGAAGCAGCAGCTGCTGCTGACCAGCTAACTCACTATTTTGATCAATTATCAGAAAGGGCCAGAAACTTGAAAGAAGTCATTGTCACCACACTTGAGGCACTAAACCTGCAAGTACAACAACATGTGCTTGCTTTATTGTCCTATAGTCCGTATAAAGAATTGGTAGCTGAAGCCATGACTGCAGTGGCTAAGGGAGCCGAGCACTGGACAGCTGGCCCCTTGAGCCCCAAGTGGGCACATCTGCAGCATTTGACTTTAGAGCTTGGGGAGATCTTAGCTGTAAATAGTGAAGCTAAGGAAGAAAAGGAGCACGGCAAGAAAAAAGGTCTGCTTGCTCCCTTCAGGGCATTTCCTAGGGGGGATGGAGGTTTAGTTATTCTAGCTTCTCACTGGTCCCCGGCTGAAATTTTTAACTTAGCCAGATCCTGCCCTGACTCCCGTGAAAAACCTGGCCAGTTTATTGATTATTGGCGACAATTCATAACTGTTTATGATCCTTCTTGGGTAGATTTACAGGACTAGTTAAAATCAGTTTTTTTAAAACCCTATAGACTTACGAGCGGTCACACACCCACAGTTGCTTGACAGTGCTGGCTGGGTGTGGCCCGCCACAGACCCCGTCATTGATCCTACCGATGCTATCCAAATGACAGCTTTCCGGGAACACTGGAATAATCTTTTAAAATCTATTGAACAAAAATGTACACTTGTAAAAGATTTGTCCAAGCTAATTGACCTAAAGCAGGGTAGGGATGAAACGGTTGCCCAGTTTCATACTCGGTGTTGCCTAGCCTTCTGGGATTTTTCCCCCTGGAATGATGGTTTAGATGGGTTTGCTTCAATTTTTTGCTAATGGATTGCAGCCAGAAATAAAAATTATTCTTGAAAATGCTTTGCTTGGATGGTCTACTAAATCAGCGCAAGAAATCCTGGAATCTGCTTTGCATGTAGAGAAACGGATCCAGAAGCAGAAGGACGACGACAAAGGTAAAGTTGAAAAGTAGCACCAAAAACTGTTGAATTTCCAAGTAGCAAGCTATGAATCAAACTATAGAGGGAGGGGAAGGGCAAGGGGTGGTAGGGGGTGGTGTTCCTTTCAGAGGCCGAGGCCGTCGTAATGGGGGATATTCAGACATAAATCACACTTGTTTTAGGTGCGGCCAGCTTGGACATATGGTAAAAGATTGCATTGTGCCTAGAGAAGATCTCTGTCAATCTGAGATAGTGCCCAGGACCGATCACTATCAACCTAACATGCACCATGATACCCCGCAAGCCCACTACCCCGCCTTTGCCCCCAACCAGCCCTCTGTTATGACTCAGTATTATGCAGAGGAAATGGACTTTGATTATGGGACTGATTGACTATTTATTTATTTATTTAGCTGCATTTATATCCCGCTTTTCACCGGGTCAAAGCGGTTGGGGGATACATTTAACACGAGGGGATATGAGACACATACACTAATACTTACAGGGAACATGGGCAATGGAGGGTTAAGTGGCTTGCCCAAGACCACAAGGAGCACCTGCAGGACTAGAAACCCCAGTCCTTCCGGCCCAAGGTTGCTGTCCTCTAGTGGGATTTGAACCACCGACCTTCCGGCCTGTAGTACCTTGCCCCAACCACTAGGCCACTCCTCCCTCCTAACTAGGCTTGGTTGTACGTCCCAATACTCAGGGAGAAATATTTGCTACTATCTTGGGACATGAATTACTTTTTTTGTTGGACACGGGGGCCTCTACCTCTGCAATAGCCCTCTCCCAATTACCTTCTCCCCTGCTTGACGCACTTGCCACTGCCCCTAGGGTCCCTTGTGAGGGGATCGAGGGACGGACTATTATGCATCAAAAATTGACTGATGTGCCACTTTTGGTAAGTGGGAAATTGTATCACACTGACTTTTTGGTGGGCCCTACCCTTCCTGTTAATTTGTTGGGGCGAGATTTTCTTTCCAGAAATAAGACTGTTATTAGTTGGGAAACTGGCACTTTGATTTGTACCCTGTGCCCTCTGCAAACTCCACCTGTACCAGCCATCTCGACTCTGCCGGGCCCTCTGGACACCCTTCCCTCCACGTTATGGGCCGTACCAGGTAACGACATTGGACATCTTAACATCTCACCCGTGAAGATCGAAGTGAAACCTGGAGCTCCTCTACCTTATGTGCGACAATATCCTTTGCCTGCTGCTTCTATAGAAGGCATACAACCTGTAATTATCAACTTATTGACTCAGGGCGTGCTGGTACCAACATCATCTCCCTGTAATACCCCAATCCTGCCTTTGTTGAAGTCTGATGGTAAGTCCTACCGATTTGTGCAAGATTTACGTGCCATAAACCAAATTGTCCTGCCAGTTTTTTCCCTTGTGCCCAACCCTCATGATATTTGGACACCTATCCCCTCTGGCTCCACCCAATTTTCTGTCATTTATTTATTTATTTATTTATTTATTTAGCTGTATTTATATCCCGCTTTTCACCGGGTCAAAGCGGTCAATTGGGGGATACATTTAACACGAGGGGATATGAGACACATACGCTAATACTTACAGGGGAACATGGGCAATGGAGGGTTAAGTGGCTTGCCCAAGACCACAAGGAGTGCCTACAGGACTAGAAATCCCAGTCCCTGCGGCCTGAGATTGCTGTCCACAGGTGGGACTTGAACCCCCGGCCCTCTGGCCTGAGGTACCTTGTCCTAACCACTAGACCACTCCTCCGCCTACTTTACCATTCCAATAAAGGCAGAGTCAAGATTTTTATTTACATTTGAACGACGCCAGTATACGTGGACTACACTCTCCCAGGGGTACACCGAAAGTCCTGCCTATTTTTCACAGGCCCTTAAAGCTGCTTTACAGGACTTGGCATTGGATAAATCTACCCTGATTATGTATGTAGATCTGCTTATCTGCTCTCCTAACTATGATGCTTGTATTGCTGATACAAAGGTGACCCTGATTCATATCTCTCGTTTAGGTTTAAAAGTTAACCAATCTAAATTGCAATTTGCCTTGACTCAGGTGGTATTTTTGGGGGTATGTCTTTCCTCTACTGGCCGTTCTATAACTCCCCAACGGATTGGTCCTATTATGTCTATGTCCTTTCCTGCCACTGTTCCCTATGTATGTCATTTTCTTGGGCTTTTGGTTTTCTGCCGCTAGTGGATTCCTGACTTTGCCACACTTGCAGCTCCGTTGTATGCCCTCTTAGGCCGTGATGCACCAGAAGGTATTATCATTCCTACCGAGGCACAACATACAGCTTTCTGCACTTTGCGCCAGGCTCTGCTGACTACTCCCTGTCTTTCTTTCCCTGATTATGCTTTGCCTTTTCGCCTCTACGTTGCTACTTCTACAAGGGTTGCTGTTTGTGTACTAGCCCAGCATTTTCCCACCAGCCTCAAACCACTGGGCTATTTTTGCCAAGTCTTTGATCCTGTCGTTTCTGGCATGCCACCCTGTTTTCAATCTTTAGCTGCTGTGGTGTTTGCTATACAGACCACAGACTTCCTTGTTCTCCAGCACAACCTGCATATCTATACTTCTTATTTTGTTGCTCATCTTTTGCATTTAGCTAATACACAACCCCTTTCAAGCTCTCGTTTACTTTTGTTTGATTTAACTATTTCTCAAGCACACGTCACTTTACATGAGGTAGCGCTTTTACAACCAGTGCAGATTTTAGCCTCCCTAGATCCCCTGCTGTCTTTGTCTGACCCAGACGGGAGCCATGATTGTCTTTCTAGTGTTGTCACATATTCAAAGGCTAGACCTGACCTTTCCTCTGTTCCTTTGTCTGGTCCTGATTGGGTCCTGTTTATGGATGGGTCAGCCTTCCGAAATGAACAAGGTGAATTACTTGTTGGTTATGCTGTTACTACTGTAAATGCTGTAATTGAGTCTGCTGCTCTGCCCTTTGCTAGTGCACAACTGGCTGAAGTTTTTGCTCTCGCTCGTGCTTTAGAACTGTTGGCGCATCTAGTTGTGAATGTCTATACTGATAGTGCATACGCACTAGGAGTTTTATGGGATTTTGGAAATATTTGGGCGCAGCATGGCTTTCTAACAGCCACTCACAAGCTGATTAAACATGCACATTATATTGAATGCTTATTAGCTGCAAATCTTAAGCCAGCTCAGGTGGCTGTCTTAAAATGTGAAGGCCATGATTCTGTCAGTACCTTTGTTTCACAAGGCAATCTATTTGTGGACCATGCCACCAAATCTGCTGCTACAGTACTGTCTGCTCTGTCACATTTACTGTTGACTCTTTCTTCACCTGCCTCCTCCTTGTCAGTGGACCTCATGCGGCTCCCATCAGGACTCTGCGGATTTCTCTGAGCAGCAGGACTGGTTATCCTGAGGAGCATCAACTGATGATACGGGACTATGGAAAAAAGACAAACTATTTATTTGTCCTCAGTCTCTGTTATACCCTGTTGCCTTATTTTTACATCATAAATTTCACTTGAGTGTATCTGCTATGATTAACGCTTTCACTCAATTGTGGTACAGCCCTGCATTTCCTCCCATTGCTCATGCTGTGTATATTTCTTGTCTCCCTTGTCTCCAAGCAGGTAGATCTGGGTGCACCCTTCGTACATCACCTCCGGCATCTTTGCCCAGGCCTCAAGGACCTTTCCTATTCCTGCAAATGGATTTTACTGATCTGCCTTGTGCCAAGGGGGGGGGGGGGCGGAGGAAACATCTTTTGGTTTTCACCTACTTATACTCAGGATGGCCTGAAGCCTATCCTACTAATTTATTATCTGCAGCTATGGTTCTTAAATGTTTGCTTACTCAGTTTATCCCTTTGTGGGGTGTGCCCCTCGTTCTGTCTTCAGATCAAGGCCCGGCGTTTATGGCAGAAGTTTGGAAGGACATAACCGAGTTTTTCGGCCTTCACCAACAGCTTCACCCTCCGTATCATCTGCAAAGCTCTGGCCAAGTGGAACAGATGAACCGGACATTGAAGGCACTCCTCCGTTCCCTAACTCATGATTGGAGTCGGGATTGGGTGGAGGCTCTGCCATTTGCCTTGTTTTTGATCTGTAACTCACCTCAGAGGACCCGTAAAGGCCTTACTCCTTATGAAATTGTAACCGGATGTCCTGCTACCACTCCAGCCCATGTGATAGTACCGCCAGATCAAATACCTGATCCGCAATTACTACACAGCGATCTGCTATCCTATTGTAAGCATTTGTACCAAACTTTGGTGTCTCCTTCCTTTTTGCAGCTTACCAGTCACGGTGCTCAGGCATTGCAACTTCCTACGGATATAGGACCAGGAGATTGGGTACTCATCAAGGATCTGGCGCCAAAATATGCTCTAGCAGCAAGGTTCCTGGGACCATTCCAAGTCTTGTTGCTAGGATACTCCGCATTGAAAGTAAAAGGAAAGAAAACTCGGATACATTTGGATCAGTGCAAGAGAGCACCATCACCCGGATGAGGCAAATACTTTGAAATTGAACTTGATTCGCTTCTGCCAATTTTGGCACCACCCAATTCAGAAAGCGGGTGTGAAGTTATTGGACAAATACAGCCCACCTCGGACTTGACCATAGAACATTGTATGACATGCATGTTCTCAGTGGCTATAGGGTTGATATTGTGCTTGTTTATCTGGTATGTGGGGTTTTGATACTAGGAATAGGGAAACGCTCCTGTGAATCCAGCACTTGTTGATCAGATTCTAGGGAATCCTGCATCTGATCAGCTGGGTAAAGAATTAGCCCAACTCTCCAAGAACCCTTCCAAAACAGACCTTCAGGCAGCAGCAGAGGCCATAGTTCCCACAGGGCTCTCTGCAGTTCATGATCCTACCGTTCCTATGTATGATCCGCATGCTCCCTGGGTGAGGCACGGTGACTTTTATAATGTGTTTAATTCTCATATCTACTCCTTGATTCAGCGCTTCAATGTTTCTAGTTGCGCTGTGTGTTTGCCACATCCTGCAGCTACTCAATTTGGTTTCTTACCACGACCACAGCCCATATCTCTGCAGGAATTAAAGGAGTTGTCTGTGAATGAAACCTTGTTTAATCTTACTTTGACTTGGCCTCTGGAAGCGACCCCCGCTCCCAGAATTATCAGTCCCCAGCCATCAGCCATCCCTCCTATTTGCTTCCAGCGCGAGGGCACTCGACCTGTAGGTGAGACTCCTCTATCAAATTGCCAGACTATCATGACTAATAATCACGTTCATTTGGCAATGCATAAACCTTCAGTAAGCTCTGCCCAAGCTCATTCAAATCTGAGGGTTGTTAACTCTCTACCCCCTGGATTACAAACCCTTATCAAACAATACGGGCTACAGCATTACGATCATGATGGACTCCCAATGACCAGAAGACAGTATGGGAGAAATGAGAATGGCACAAATCCATACTATAATCAATATGTATATCCCTATCTAGGATACTATCACCCATGGTTAAGAGATATCTGGCCAGGAACTGAAGTTCTGACCACCAAGCCAGAGAATACTAAAATTTGGCCTGATGGACACATCACATTGATGGGCCATTACTTTGTGTGTGGAACTCTAGCTTATGTCCGGCTGATTGGTCTGGCAACTGCTACATAGCTACTCTTGATCTGCCATGGAAATTCATTCCTTATGAAATGTTGTTAGAAGCAAACCATAGCTCTCGACATCGTAGAGCTGTTGATGACCACAGTACTGATATAAGTGCTGCACGCAAGTTATTAGATGATACTTCCATGCTCGCTCAAAGTGAGGTAAACACCTTCGCTGGGATGGTCTGGATTAGTACCCTGGGGGCCATAAAGCCCACTCAGCAATATGGTGAACAAATCTTGCGAATATATGCCCTAATAGAAGTAACGATTCAGGATGTAACCGATGCCCTTACAATTATGCAAGGTACTGTGGACAGATAACAGCCTATTCTGCCCAGAACCGAATGGCCTTGGACTATTTGTTGGCCAAGGAAGCAGGCGTCTGTGGGATAATCAAAGAACACTGCTGTACATTCGTGAACAGCAAGCAGAAGGTAGTCTCTAACCTCCTAGATCAGGTAAGAAAGGAAACCCATTTTTCTAAAGATAATATTGAAGGTACCTCTGATTCTGTTTGGCCCTGGTTTGAAAATATGTGGGGTGGCCTGTCAGGTCCCTTGACGACCTTGTTGGCTTCCTAGTGGCACTTTTAATTTTAGGCTTAGGCCTTGCCTGCTTCATGAAATGTTGTGCTTCCTACATGGTCAAGACTACTGATACAATTGCAGTACTCAAGCTAAAACGTGTTCCCAGTACAGGAGATCTACTTAGGGAATTCCCCTTTAATGAAGAAGGTGGTTCTGAGCAGAACCAAAGGGAGGACTGTGGAATAAGAGATACTGGCCAGGGCCTCCATTCTCATTTAGAAACCATAAATGAGACAGTTGAACCTGTGTATGATAAGGTCACGTATGCTAGCTTGGAGCCTGTCTATGGCAACTTGGATATGGATACAGATAGTGGTGAAGAAGATACAGGACTGTGAGAAAAGAGATTGATTACGTGACTTTGATAATATATCTTTCATTGAAATGCAAGGCTAAAACTGCTGCAAAAGGGATATAAAACCCCTGCTAATTAGAAGCATTTTGACTGTATTAAAGTTAAAGTTGACAGTATTGCAACAAAGATTAACAGGAAGCATGTACTCAGCAACTGCTATTAAAGATTAGATACCAGCTTGCTAGCTTCTGTAAACTTTGAGGCAGTTCGTAATTTCGAAGGTGCCCCCACCTAAGCTTTGAGATAAACAACTAATATTAGCAAATCTTATGAACTTTCCAGGAATTAGGGAACTGTTGGTCATGACCTGTACTGGAAATTAAATTGATTTTAAAGAGGAATTATAAGTATAGTTAATCATCATGCTTTGTAGAAGAATACTAGTGACCCCTTGTGGTATTTTATGTTTATAGTTAATGGTAATATTTTATATGGACTTTGTAGGAATCAGCAGAAAAATAATCTTGTAAGCAGATTTTTTTGTGTAACCTGTGATTTTGTAACTGGACTATCGTCACTTGTTTGTCAGATAAATTTTAATCCTGTCAGCTGAAAATACTAAATAAAAGGTGGGACTCTGGAGGGGGATTTCCAAAGGTGGCTGGAGGTGGTATTCTGCTCGTCCAGACGCCTCCTGACAATCTTCCTCTAGAGCTCTAGATTAATGGTATACTGTTGAATCTGTGTGTTATTTTTTTCCTTCCTGTTAGAAGGGCCGGGTAAGCCTAGAACCCAGATAATAAATTAGGTGGGTCTACACCTGCAGAGAAACAACAAGATGGACTCCCCTGAGGGAGTGGATAACATGAGGAAAGATATACAAAAGCTGGAAGAATTGTCTAATGCTTGGCAGTTAAGATTTAATGTGAAGAAGTGCAGTGTCATGTACTTAGGAAGCAGAAATCCAAGGGGATTGTATGCGATAGGGGGTGAGAGGTTGGTGTGCACGGACCAGGAGAAGGACCTCTGAGTGATTGTTTCTGAGGATCTCAAGGTGGCGAAACAGTGTGACAAGGCGGTGGCACAAGCCAGAAGGATGCTGGATTGCATACAGAGAGGAATTGCCAGCAGAAAGGAAGATGTACTAATGCCACTGTACAAGTCGCTGGTGGGGCCTTACTGAGTATTGTGTTCAGTTCTGGAGACTGTATCTCACAAGGAATATAATAAGGCTGGAAGTGGTTCAGAGGAAGGCAACCAAAATGATTTGGAGCCTGCGTCAGAACATTTTATGTGAAGAGACTTGAAGACCTAAATATTTCTGATATCACTGGGGGAGGTGCCAGGTTTGTAAGTCACACAGGGTGCATTTTTATGGCTTGGTAGGGCTCTGTAGCAGCTACTGGGATTTCTTGGCAGTGTGACCAGAAGTAGATTGCCAGGCCTGCCTTCTGAGATAATGAAGGGTTAAGTGACTTGCCGAGGCCAGTGGAGGTGGTAGAGATGAAGACAGTATCTGAATTCAAAAAAGCATTGGACAAACACAGAGGATCTCTAAAGGAAAAAAGGGGACTGTTGTAGTTTCTTTGGAAGGACAGACTAGATAAGCCATGTGGTCTTTTTCTGTCATCATTTTTCTATGTTTCTATGTACACTCTGTAGGCGAGGAGGGACAGGGGAGGTATGATTCAGACTTTCAAATACTTAAGAGTATTAATGAACAAACAAACCTCTTCCAAAGACAGGGAAACTGTAAAACTAGAAGGCATATCACGAAGCTGTAAGGGGGTAAACTGAAAAGCAATGTCAGGAAATACTTTTCAGTGAAAGGGTGGTGGATGCTTGGAATGCCCTCCCGATGGAAGTGGTGGGGGCAAATACAATGACAGAATTCAAAATGGCATGGGACAGACACTGTGGATCCTTTTATAGTAATAGGATAAAATCAAAATAAACGTAACTATCTCTTATATCTCAACAAATAGGGGTGAGCTATACGGAGCGGTGGGTACACCCCTAAACAAAGGCATAGGGAGGGGTGACCTGCATAGAGCGGCAGGTGCACCTACTCTTGACGCCTTGCCGTGCAGCTAGATGGCCTATATTGGTCTTTATCTGCCGTCATATACTATGTTACTATATGTTACTATTTTTATCCTGTAACTTGTGCTGTACTGTATACAAATAAATGATGAATTCAACCCGGTTGAAGAACCACCATCTTCTAACAACAAATGAAGTGTTTATGTTCTTAAAGATACTGTATAACTTGTACTCTATACAAATAAATGTTGAATTTGAGTTGCAATATATTCGCCTTACAATTGATTTTTTGGAACATAATCCCATCATAAGTCGAGGAGCATCTGTAGTGATCAGGCCAAATTATAGGAGCTATGGGAATCATTCCACATCCCCACAGAAGATCAACTTGATTCTGTCATAATCATAGAAACATAAAAACATAGAAGAATGACGACAGAAAAAGACCGTATGGGCTATCTAGTCTGTCCTTCCATATCAACAACTACAACAGCCCCCTTTTTTCCTTTAGAGATCCTCTGTGTTTGTCCCATGCTGTTCTGAATTCAGATACTGACCTCATCTTCACCACCTCCACTGGGAGACCATTTCACGTATCCACCACTCTTTCTGTAAAGAAATATTTCCGCATATCACTCCTGAATCTATCCCCTTTCACCCTCATCTCATGTCCCCTCATAGCAGAACTTGCTTTCAATTGAAAGAGGCTCTCCCCTTGTGCATTTATGCCACGGAGGTGTTTAAACGTCTCAATCATATCACCTCTATCCCGCCTTTCCTCTAAGGTATATATATTAAGATCCTTAAGTCTGTTCTCATATGCTTTATAATGAAGACCACTAACCATTTTAGTAGCCACCCTTTGCACTGACTCCACCCTGCCCACATCCCTCTGAAGGTGTGGTCTGCAGAACCGCACACCACACTCCAAATGAGGTCGCACCAAAGACCTACACAGTGGCACTATCACCTCCCTTTTTCTGCTAGCCATTCCTCTCCGTATGCACCCAAACATCCTTCTAGCTTTTGCTGTCTCCTTTTCTACCTGTTTAGCCACTTTAAGATCATCAGACACAACCACGCCTAGGTCCCGCTCTTCTTTAGTGGACAAAAGTACTTCACGCCCTATACTATATTGCTCTCTTGGATTTCTGCAGCCCAAATGCATGACCTTACATTTTTTAACATTAAATCCCAGCTGCCAAATTCTAGACCATTCTTCAAGTTTAGCTAGATTCCTCCTCATGTTATCTACATCTTCCTGGGTATCTACTGTATTGCAGATTTTGGTATCATCCGCAAAGAGGCAAACATTACCCGACAACCCTTCCGCTATATCACTAACAATGATGTTAAAAAGAATCGGACCAAGGACAGATCCCTGGGGCACACCACTGGTAACTATATCTCCCCTTGATTCATGCCCTGTTAGCTGGATCCAACACACAAGAGAAAATCTAACACTCCACCTACTAAAGATCATTCACTTATCACTTACACAAGGATATCTACCCACACAGCTCAAACAGTCATCCATAAGGCCCATTTTGAAAAACAAGAACTTTGATACCAAGGACCCAAACTCCTATTGACCAATATAAAGCCTGCCATTTATAACCAAGGCGATTGAAAAAATACAGTAGTCCAGCAACAACTACAGGAACACATACACAACTATGCTCTGCTAGACCTACACCATTACGGCTTCAAACCTAATCACAGTATGGAAACACTAATTACATTGCTCCTGGACACCCTAATAACAGGTATAGACAACATACAACAGGACTTTGTTCTAATATTCATCGACCTTGCTGCAGCTTTTAACTCTGTCAACCATAATAACCTGCTACAAAGGCTTCAAGAAATACTACTGTAGGAATCCATGGAATAGTGATGAACTGGCTCACATCATACCTACCCCATCGGAAGAACAAGTGAGATCTGGAAGCCAACAATCACTAAACAGGGTGTTCCTCAGGGCCCAGCCCTCTCAGCACTGCTATTCAACATATGCTTACAACCACTCTGCAACATCATAAAACAACAACACAAAATCCAGTACAGGATATATTCAGATGATATAATGTTTTTTACACCAATAAACATTGAAGAGTCCAATTACACACACATCACTTTATGCCTCTAAGCAGTGACAGGATGGCTCAAAGAACAAAATCTCACTATAAACGTAAAAAAAAATCAGAAGCACTACTAAGCATTAGGAACACAATTTTCTCCCCACCGGAGTCAATGAAAATCCTAGATTATACTCTAACAGCTAAGCAAGAAGTCAAATACCTCGGAGTTACATTCGACCAATAGCTTTCAACCCCACATCAAGAGAACAATCAAGACAGCCTACCAAAAACTAAGAACCATACACAAAGTCAAATCTCTACTCAGTGATAGCAACTTCAGAACAGTTTGCCAGGCCATAGTAACACCTATTTTAGACTATTGTAACATAATTTGCCAGGGCCTCCCGAAGAAAACGTTACTCCCACTCCAACTGGTACATAACACTGCAGCTCGCATAATTACTAGAACAGCAAGATATTGCCACATAACCCCCACACTACAGCAGCTACATTGGCTTCTGGTCCAGATATAAGACTTTAATATCAATCTTCAAAATACTCCACCTCTCACCTCCGGTCCTTTAACTAATGATCAAGAAGAAACCTGAAAACAGAACAAGAAGAACAACCAATAACAACACTTTGAACATCCCTACATACAGGATGAAAGCCAAGCAAACAACATGTAAAAGATTTCCGCCATTATGGAATGAACTGCCTCCTCAATAAGAGTCATCAAGGACTTATTGGACTACAGGAAAGTAAAAAAAACATATCTCTTGATGGAATCCTATGGACCCACAAAAATCAAACCACTATAGACTGTGACAGTGACTTCTAATACAATCCATCCTTCCATCCAGCTCACCTCTGCCATGTCGCCCATACAAATTCTCATTCTATCCCATACTCTCCCAGGACCACTTCCATCACAGCTATACCCACCCATATAGTCCTATACCCTCATCCCCCCTCTTCAACCCTCCCTAGCTCTGTTTCTCATTAAGTCATTGCCGCTTTATGTTAATTGCTGTTCACAAAATGTAAATATTTGAACCCCATATATTCATCCAAGTTTAACACCCTTGTTCTACGTAAATGTTTGTTTTTTGTTTATCATGTTATATGTAAACAGCTCTGAACTAATGACAGAGTGGTATAAAAAAAACCCCTGTTAAATAAATAAATAAAATAGGAGTAACAATGATGTCACCAATTTGTCCATGTAGTCTCAAAATCCTAGGAACAAAAACAGCATCTAAATTATGATCTTTCACTTGAGTAGTTTCATTTGTAATCTAAAACAATTCAAATATCCTCATATAATTTACAGATTCATACAAGTCATCTCTACAAACATGGTTTAAACTGCTAAGGATGGACCCTTACCAAGTGCACAAAACCCAAAACTAACATTGCAGTTCCCCAAAGGATGTATGCAGGGGTGGCTCAAGGCAATCTGCTGCCTAAGGCAAGAATGAGCTGGCGCCCCTCCCCCCCCATCTTAGAGGGGGCGGGGCTTTTTCAGAAATCCAATCAGAGACTGAACCAAACCAAAAAGCCGATTAGATTATATGTGAGAAATGCAAGATGTTTGCACACAGGGCCATAACGAGCTGCAATCGTGCCCTTTGCGACTTGCAGCATGGGCGCACGCCCCCTCCCCCATACCTCTGTCCAGTGCTGCCTGCTCTTTCCCTGCTGCTGCTGCCCTCTATTTTTTTCAAGGCGGCACTGGCAACAGGGAAAGAGCAGGCAGTGCTGAACGGAGGTATGGGGAGGAGGAGGGAAGGATGCACCCAATCTGAAAGGCGCCAGCACTTTAAGCAGATCTGTCCCCACTACTCTGGCAGATCGCTTCTGTCTGTGCCCCTCTCTTCAACTGCTAACTCCAGACCGCTCCTTTTACCTTGCTGCTCCCTACTCCTGGCACAAACTACCTGAGTCTGTACATCAGGTTTCTTCTCTTGGCTTTCGCAAATCCAGGCTGAGCACTCACCTCTTTGTTTCCGCTTTTGGATCTGATCCACCTAATCTCCTTTGTGTTTACTTACATTCTCCCTGGATGTATCCTGTCCACAGCCGCTGTGTTATCTTGACTAGACTGTAAGCTCTGCTGAGCAGGGAGCATCTTTTAAGTGCGTGTGTGTGCAGCGCTAGGTACGCCTTGTAGCGCTTTCCAAATGATCAGTAGTAGTAGTAGTAGGGCCTTCTGGCTATGGCATCTGAGGCTCACCTATCTGGGTACTGGCATTTCTCACAGCAGCTACACCTGTCCCATCGTGGCATATGTCGGTCTGTATACATCCACTATCTGTAGGGGGGGGGGGGTGCCATCTCATTCTTCGCCTCAGGCAGCAGATTGCCTTGAGCCGCCCCTGAGGGCCCCTCAGAATAAGAGCACTCAGCAGTGAAAAACAGCATTAATACATGCTCAACAACAACACCATTGGTCTCAAAAAATGTGCATTATGGGCATGCATTAGTGCTGCTTTTATTGTTGAATGCCCTTATTCTGAGGGTCTCTTATTATTGACAGGGATGTTTTGACATTTCGCTATAGAGAACCGTCTCTGATTATGTCTGTCTGATCACAATGGTACCTAGTGACGCTACGGTCATCCATACAGTCCAGGTACTGGCCAAGCTTTCATATCCTCCCTGAATTGTAGATGAGCACACCAGATCCTTCTGTGCACCTCTCCAAACACGCGCACACCCCCTCCCTTTCTGTCACAAAAAACATAATTCTGCCAAAAAGATGCCCTGAACCTATAAATAACAGCTGGTATAGCATAATAGCATGGGTACCAGGACTAAAAATATGATCTCCGTTTCTGACCCAAACAAAAATCCTTTTCCTACTCATGCCCATAGTATCCCTACATCAGCAGTCCCATTTTTCAGAACATAGGAATTGCTAAGGTCCCCTAGATTGGCTCCTTTAGCACAAACAGCACATTTCAGAATTGCCATAATACACACTATTGCTCTTCATTAATTTTTCTGTAAGGGTGTTTATTAATGTTTCTTTACCTTACACCATTCCCTCATCTCTGCTGTCTCTTACTTAAAACTGCATCTTGTGTTTTTCCAGACTGTAGTCACACCAGTTCACAACATACTTGTCACAACCATTCTTCAATTTGGGACACATTGCAGAGAAGAGCAAAGTTTTTTCTAAGTCCTGGCCTTATTCCACGTTTCAGCAGGAATAATATGGACGTTTCCAGAAAAAAATAAGTAGATGGACCTTTTCTGAATACATTTTATACATCTCTGTGGCTGACCACGCCTCCATTCTGCCCCTTCTGGGCACATTCTGAGATCCCTGTGCTAGCGCCATGTACGTGCCCGATTGCATAGTTTCAGAATACAGTCGGGGACGTTTTTGGCACATAAAAATCTCTGCCGCACATACAAACCCCTAATTTGTGTTCTGGAAAGACCCCTTAAGTGATTATTTGGAGGACGAGGGATCATCCATCATTACTAATCAGTATTGCGATCATGACAGAAAAGAATCAATTTTACTTCATTTGTAAAATTATTTTCATATGCAAGAGGACGATTTTCGGGTTCTACAAGATCTAATGGCAGTATTTGATACATGATCAGATTATTTGGAACACTGGAAGAAGACTAGCAGTGAAGGTAAAATATACCAATCATTTTCTTCCTTTATGGAGCATAGATCATTTGTTGTAAGGCAGAATAATATGTCATTTTAATTAGGCTCATGCTCTCTGGTGTGTCGAAGGATTCCATATCATGCACAATACTTTTTAATATTTATTTATCTCCCTTGGTTGATATCATCCACAGTTATGAAAGTGTGTGATTTCTTTGTTTATTTATAAGTATGGATTCTGGCCAGAGGGAAGTGAAATCTAATTTTAATGTCTATTTGGACAGGGTGAAAACTTGGCTTGGCTGTCATAAGTTAAAATTGATCTACTGCAGCAAAACAGAATCTCTCTGGATATGTAGGAGAAAGAGGTAGCTTCTCTCTGATGTTACCATGTCTGATATTGGTGATAGAGCCAAAGAAGGTCATCCATAGTCTTGGAGTACTTGTGGATTCTGATCTTTCCTAGTAACCCCATGTTTTGGCAGTAGTTAGTCGTCTTTCATTGGCAGCTAAGGCCTAGGCAGAATACATAAACAGTATAATAGGGGTGAGCATTTGACAGTGCTCTTTTGGTCGATTAGCACACCTTACATTTAGGGCAGAAAAAATTAATTGAACACGCATTAAGCTATGTTTTAATACATGTAGAATTGATGGATACTGGGCTTGATGAACCTTTGGTCTGATTCACTAAGGCATATCTTATGTTCTTAGAATAATGAGCTGCTTTGTGTATATCTACATGGGACACAGCTTTTTATTTTTAACCCACATTGCTCCTGTTTTTCTTTGTCCTAAGGCAAATAACATGCAAGATCAAGGGGTAAGGGACGATCTTTCCTAATGACATGCTTGCTGATTTCTCACTGTCTGTGCCTTACCAGAGCTTAGACCTCTTTGTTGGCTGTTACATTAGGTGTCCGCTGAGACTGTAAGTTCTTAAAGACAGTTCTTGTACCTAAATTCAAAAAGAAACACAATACTGTGAGCTGTCAATGTTGCAATCGGCATGGTTGCACATAACAGTCTCCAGGAACAAGCAGGAATGAGTCTTCACATATGGGTATCATCGGTACCAACGGAGCCTGCGCGGGAACGCTCCCCAGCGTCCAATAAGAAAGCTTTTGGGAGCATCCCACGGCGCCTGCGTGCTGCCTTCCCGCCTTTCCCAACCGCCTCTCTCCAGTTCTTCTTTTCCGCGGAGCCAGCAGGTTGTGTTCCTGTCACCACAGAAGAAATTCTTTATTTTTTCTTTATTCTTTTGTGTCGCGTCTGCCTTCTTTGACGTCGGACCGGTACCGCCGGTCTTTCTTTTCTTTCTTTAAAAAAAAACGAAAAAAAAAAATGCTTTATCTTTACTGTGCATTTTCAGTTTTTGGGCCCTAAGCCTAAAAATATTTTCCTCATGGAGAAGCCCGCTTCTGGGTTTAAAAAATGCACAAAATGTGGCGGTACTATTTCTGTCACCGACACCCATGCCTGGTGTCTAAAGTGCTTGGGACCTGACCATTCCATCACGGATTGTATGTCCTGTACCATGAGTCTAAAAGAGGTCGGCAGAACCGAGCAGCCAAGCTCAGTACCCTGTTTCCCTCTGATGCAGCTTCGGTGGCAGCGACGTCTTCCAGGGCTTCTTCTTCCTCCCATGGATCTCAGGTAACCAAGCATAAATCTGGCCGGTCCTCAAAGGGCAGATCTCCCTCCAAGCATCGAGATGCCTCCGGGCTTGCCCTCGAGGATTCCGCACCGGCAAAATTACCCCAGTGGGAAGCTTCGGCTTCCAAAGCATTATCTATGGGGTCACAGGTTGACATCGATGGCTCGGCCTCGACAGATCACCTGTTGCCGTGTTCTGGGGTACCGGTGGCTCCCACTGGTACCGACATCCAGACTTTGGTGGCGTCGATGGATCAGAAGATTCTGACCATGCAGCGCACCTTAATGGCTTTCATACAGGCTGCGACGCCTCCGGTACCGCAACAATTCCCGTTGCTGGTACTGGCTCCGGTACCGGCATCGCTCCCGGTACCAGTACCGGTTGCATTGACATCGGCTTCGGTGTTGACTGCAACGGTACCCTGTCCTATGATGCTCATCAGTACCGAACCGGTACCGATTACTCCCGATGTCGATCCCACTCGATACGGTTATCGGGCTTTACAGGAGCATCCAGACAGGCGATACTTCGATTCCTCTGAGGACTCTGATGAGTCTGAGGGTTCTGTAGAAGCATCGATACTTCTTCCTCAGGAGTCTTCTTCACCTAAACGAAGAATGTCTCCTCCAGAAGACTTGTCTTTTCAAAACTTTGTTAGGGAAGTGGTTAGGGGCCTCTCTATCACAGTGGCCCCTGAGTCAGAACCCAGAGCTAAGGAGTTGGATATTTTACAATATCCTAAAACTCCTAAGGAGGCAGCTACTTTACCTGTTCATGAGATTCTGTATGATCTCATGTTGAGGATGTGGGAGACACCTCTCACCACCTCTCCTCATTCTCGCAGGTTAGACACCATGTATCGTGTCCCTCCTTGTCCTGGCTTCCACAAGACTCAGCTTCCTCACCACTCTATTGTGGTAGAGTCTGCCATGAGGAAGATAAAGAGTGCAAAAAGACACTCATCTAATCCTCCAGGGCGTGAATGCAGGACCCTGGATGCTTTTGGCCGAAGGGTTTTCCAAGCTGCTATGCTAGCTGCTAGGATCAATTCCTATAGTCCCTATATAGGAATGTTTCTAAAAGAAGTCACAGATCATCTGCAGACCTTAACCCCTTTCATTTCAGAGGATAAAAGACAGGAGTTTCTCACTTGGCTCAAACATGCCCAAGATGTCTCCAAATTTTCCAACTGTGCAGCCTTTGACTCTTTTGAGTGTGTAAGCAGAGCTTCGGCTATTGCCATAGGGGCACGCAGAATTGCTTGGCTACAAGCTTCTGATTTGAAGCTCTGGGTCCAAGATGAATTGGGAAACCTCCCTTGTACAGGTGAAAACCTTTTTGGTAAGGATTGGCAAGCAAAGGCGCCACTCAGATGGATGCTGAAAACTCTGCTTTGGATCGACTTTCAAAGTCTACCTCTGCTCCTGATAAGAAAAGATTGTTCAAAAAGACATCTTTTTCCAAAAAGGGAAGATACTATCCTGCTTATGGTCAGCAGGCATCTTCTGCAGGTCGTTTTGCTGCAAAGCGTCAGCAACCACTTAAACAGGCCAAGTCAAAAGCTGCTAGGTCTTCCACGGTCCAGCAGCCTCAGCCTCCTCAGGGCCTTTGACTTGCAACTAGAGAACCTAGCCTTTCTAGCTCTGGAAGGACCAGAGCCCCTTACCATCCCAGGAAGGTTGACTTACTTTGCTCCCAGATGGGAGCAAATCACAGCAGAGCAATGGACACTCTCCATCATACGGGAAGGGTACAAGCTTCATTTCTTAAGCCTTCCCCCTCACACCATGGTGAAACAGTTCAATTCTCCAACATCTCTCCTCAACCTTCTAGGTCAGGAGATTGCCATCCTTCTTGCCCAAGGGGCAATAGAAGAAGTACCTCTTCTTCAACAAGGCACAGGGTTCTACTCCCCTTATTTTCTTATCCCAAAGAAAATAGGGGGCTACAGACCCATCTTAGATCTCAGAGAATTGAACAAATTTCTATTCAAGGAGAAATTCAAGATGATTTCTCTCGGTGCTCTGCTTCCATACCTTCAGAGTCAGGACTGGCTTTGTTCTCTAGATCTCAAGGATGCGTACACCCATGTCCTCATCCATCCAACTCACAGAAGGTTCCTTCGGTTCCTTTTTCAAGGAAAGCACTACCAATACAGGGTGCTTCCTTTTGGTCTGGCCTCTGCACCAAGGGTGTTCACTAAATGCATGGCAGTAGTAGCTGCATTTCTACGCAATCTAGGAATATTCGTCTTCCCATATCTGGACGACTGGCTCATTCGAGCTCCATCTCAAGCAGAGGCCAAGACTTGTCTAACTTGCACAATACGTGTCCTTCAGTATTTGGGACTAGTAATAAACATCCCAAAATCCAATCTCACCCCTACTCAGTCCCTCAAGTTTATAGGGGCTTGGTTGGATACCACAACTGCAAGGGCCTATCTTCCTCAGGCCCGTTGCCTACGCTTGGTGCAGTTAGCCTCCCAAATACAGTTAAAGCCCCATTTAACTGCTCGAGAAATGTTACAACTCTTAGGCCACATGGCATCCACTGTGCATGTGGTTCCATATGCTCGCCTTCACATGAGGGCAGCTCAATGGACTTTGTCCACCCAATGGACTCAGGCATCAGGTTGCCTGTCAGACAAAATAGCAAACGCCAGTCGCCTCTTTTGGTCTCTCTAGTGGTGGAAGTCCTCTCCAAACCTGTTGTTGGGGTCCTCTTTTCAACCGTCACCACCCCAAGCAACCCTCACAACAGATGCTTCTCCAATGGTTTGGGGAGCTCATCTGCAAGATCTCTCCACCCAGGGCATCTGGTCTCCACAGGAGACTTCTTTCCACATCAATCTCTTGGAGCTCAGAGCAATCTTCTTAGCTCTCAGAGTGTTCCATTCCCTGCTCAGCTACAGGGCAGTCCTCATTCACACGGACAGCCAAGTAGCCATGTTCTATGTAAACAAGCAGGGGGGAACTGGCTCTCTGTCACTTTGCAACGAAGCTTTGCGACTGTGGGCCTTCGCCAGAGAGCATCACATTCATCTGCTGGCAGTATATCTTCCAGGCGTTCAAAACTCTTGGGCAGACAGACTCAGTCGAGTTCTGCTTCCACACGAATGGTCCCTTCACAGGGACCAGGTAGCCAGGATTTTTCAAATTTGGGGAACCCCGGACATAGACCTATTTGCAAGTCCGTGGAATGCCAAACTTCCCCGGTTCTGTTCCAGGATTCCGTGTCAGGGAGTGCAGGCCAAGGATGCCTTCCTCCTTCACTGGGGTCAAGACTTCCTTTATGCCTTTCCACCCATTCCCCTAATTCCCAAAACACTATTCAAGCTTCAGAGAGACCGAGGTTCTATGATCCTCATAGCACCACATTGGCCACGCCAAGTGTGGTACCCTCTACTTCTGCATCTCTCTCAAGCTCCGTCCCTGGAGTTGGGCTCTGCTCCAGATCTTCTCTCCCAGGAAGACGGAACGTTGTGGCACCCAAACCCCCAGTCTCTCCATCTCAGGGCCTGGTTGCTGAAGGCCTAGACCTTCAAGTTTTCCATCTCTCTCAGCAAGTCAGAGATATTATTCATGCTTCTAGAAAGCCTTCCATTAGACGTTCCTATGCTTTCAAATGGAAAAGATTTACCATTTGGTGTTCAGAGAAGGGTCTTAACCCTCTTGCAATACCTTTGAATTCTTTACTAGAGTATCTTCTGCATGTTTCCCATGCAGGCCTCAAAACGAATTCGGTAAGAGTCCATTTGAGTGCTATTGCAGCGTCCCTCAAGCCTCTCAATGGACAGCCTGTTTCCTCTCATCCTCTTATAGCAAGATTCATGAGAGGCCTTCTTTTAACTAAACCTCCCATTAGACCACCTCCAGTGGCATGGGATTTAAATCTGGTTCTTGGCCAGCTTATGAAGCCCCCCTTTGAACCTTTAGCCACCACCTCCTTGAAATTTCTTTCTTGGAAGGTTATCTTTCTCATTGCAGTCACTTCAGCACGCCGCATCAGTGAATTGCAAGCCTTGATGGCTAATCCACCTTATACAAGGTTCCATCATGATAAGGTAGTCCTTAGGACCAATCCACACTTTATGCCCAAAGTGGTCTCACCTTTTCATCTGAACCAAGAGGTATATTTACCTGTCTTTTTTCCAGGACCTCATGCATCAAGTGCAGAGAGGAATCTTCATACTTTGGATTGTAAAAGAGCTCTTGCCTTTTACTTACGAAGAACACAGCAACATAGAAAGTCTTCTCAACTCTTTGTTGCTTTTGATCCTTCTCATTTAGGACTTCCAGTTTCTAAGGGAACGCTGTCCAACTGGATTGCTCAGTGTATTTCTTTCGCCTGGGCCATGTCACAGCTCACAATGTGAGGGCCATGGCAGCCTCAATGGCTCATCTAAACTCTGTGTCCATCGACCAGATCTGTCGAGCGGCCACCTGGGCCTCGGTTCATACCTTCACAGCCCATTACTGTTTGGACAAGGACCCCCGCCGGGATGCCTCGTTTGGTCAGGCTGTTCTAAAACACCTGTTCCATTCCTAATCAACTCCTACCCACCTACCCTGGTTGGATGCCAGAGATCCTTGGGGGGAGGTAGAGCCCTTTTCAAGGACACACAACTCTGGGGTCTCTCCCTGGCATCTGCAGCTAGGGAGTCCCCATATGTGAAGACTCATTCCTGCTTGTTCCTGGAGATAGCACAGTTACTTACCTGTAACAGGTGATCTCTGGGAACAGCAAGAATAAGTCTTCACAACCCACCCACCTCCCCTAGGAGTTGTATCTCTCTATCTATCTTTCCCTCTCTCTCTCTCTCTCTCTTTGTCTCAGCTTTAAAACTCGAACTGGAGAGAGGCGGTTGGGAAAGGCGGGAAGGAAGCACGCAGGCACCGTGGGATGCTCTCAAAAGCTTTCTTATTGGACGCTGGGGAGCGTTCCCGCGCAGGCTCCGTCGGTACCGACGATACCCATATGTGAAGACTTATTCCTGCTGTTCCCAGAGATCACCTGTTACAGGTAAGTAACTGTGCTTTACCTTAATAGGTGGCGCTGAGTGTATCCACGTTGTAGATTACCTTAATGCATGGTAAGGGACTTTTCAGTGCAGTAAGTGCAGGGAACATGCTGGGCATGCCCCCAACAGTTACTGCACAACTTTGCACGTAGTGTAAAAGCTTACCATACTTTAGTAAAAAGGCTCCATAATAAATACATGAACTTGGAACCCATACATCTCAGAGTTACACCTGAAAACTGCAGTGTGCTTCCTCAAGTTTTACCTCTGATTTACCATATAGTAAAGCAAAGAGTGAGAGCTCTCAGACAAGTAGGGACTAGAATGCAATATACAGTATATGCTGGTATTCCTTGGTATGGAGAATGAGTGGAGTGGGGGTGTGACCATTATAAAAATTACCCATAAGCATCCGTGCTTACTGGCACATACATGCACAAACTTAAACCTGCCTTGGAGCAGATGGACCTTTGTATGGCGGCTATCTTGGAGGCTATGGTGGCCATTTTAAGAGCTTTATATGCAAATTGGATGTCAAACATGCATGTGGATATCCAATTCAGAGACATTCCCAAAGCCATTTTACAAATGGCTTTTAAAGATGTCCCCAGTGCATGGATGTCCAAGTAGGCAGGAGGCGTGTCTGGGGAGGTACTAAGACGTTCCTGCTCGATTTCAGAAACGTTGGGAGGAAAGCTGTGACCCCGTCAAAGTTTAGACCTGCTCGAGGCATGAATAAATATCAGGAAAGTGCTTGTTTTGGCCATAAAACATCCAGAGGGTGTAGAGAAGACGGAAACTTGCCCAAGATCACAAGGAGCACCAGTGGGATTTGAACCCTGGCCACAGCCCACTATGCTTACCATTAGGCTGTTAGATATCCCCATTCTGGAATACTATTCTGGGGACTTCTATGCAGACTTCCCCATAGATGTTCACGTCGGGCACCTATGAAATCATGCCTGAACTTGAGTGTGCCTGCCTTTTTTTCAGACATTTAGGCTTGGACGTCCCAGATTGCACTTGGGCATCCTCTGTAAAATGTACCTTTTATTTGTAAGGGTAAATAGGAGCATATGTTGCCTTTATAAAATAGGTGCAGCATATGTACCTATGTGCCTTCTCTGTCTAAGCACCCTGTATAAAGCTGCCCCCATTTGGCTAAAAGTGTACACATGGGTTTTACTTTTAGCAGAGGATACAAAGGTGAAGGGAGAGGTGAATAGATAGTTTTTATTGCATCTGCAGCAAAATTATAATATTGGTATCAGTTCAATCTGACTGGTAGCTTGTGAGGGTTTGGTTTCCATAAATAACTCTTAGGGGTATGTTTACTAAACAGCGGTACCGGCTTCCGTGTGATGTTGAATTCAATGGGGCCTCGGCTCTGATATTGCACGGAAGCCGCTACCGCTGTTTAGTAAACATAACCTTTAGTTTCTTTTCATATTTATTAAAAGAGTTAAAACATGTGGCAGTACAGAAGGGGATGGGATATGTTTAAATGCTCCTGTTCTTATATTTCATCTAACAATTTTGACTTACCTTTTGGCATGAGCTTTGATCTATGTAAAAGGGATGTCCATTTATAAGAACATAAGATATGCCATACTGGGTCAGACCAAGGTCCATCAAGCCCAGTATCCTGTTTCCAGCAGTGACCAATCTAGGTTACAAGTACCTAGCAGTTTCCCCAAAAGACACAGGTTCCACAATGCTTGTACTGGGTCAAGCATTGATATCCTGGGTCCCTTCTTAATAATGTTTTATGGACCTTTCCTCCAGGAACTTGTCCAAACCTTTTTTAAACCCAGCTACACTAACAGCCTTTACACATCCTCCGGTAACAAATTCCAGAGTTTGATTACACGTTGAGTGAAAAAATATTTTCTTTTATTAGTCTTAAATAGTTTACCCTGTAGCTTCATTGCATGTCCCCTAGTCTTTCTATATTCTGATAATGTAAACAGTTGATCTACGTTTACCCATTCCACTCCGTTCGTTAATTTATAGACTTCTATCATATTTCCCCTCAACCATCTCTTTTCCAGGTTAAAGAGCCTTAAATTTTTAGCCTTTCTTCATAGGAGTATCCTTCCAGCCCCTCAAATCCCAGTCCTGATGTGCATCACAAATGTTGAAAAAGTGAGCCTTCCAAGACCCTCCTCCTTGGGGGACCTCACATGATTAATGGGCCAATGCCCCACAAACCTCCCGATCCCCAATCCAGGGATTAAAACTGCAAAAACTGCTCATTCCATCTTCCACCCAGCCCTCCCCCACTCCAATCCAGTGATTTACTTTCTTAAGTCCTAGACAGTTAAGCACAGGCTTGATCCCTACTTGTATCTGCCCCATAGTAGCCATCTTTGATTATAATTTCATCTAGTGGTAGTATTGTGGTACTATCTGTAGAAGTTACAAGATGCCATTATCAAAGCTGGTCCTCAGACAGGATAAATGGGGCTTGCTCCTGCTTCCAACTGCTGAGGAGGTGAAACAGATACTTGAGAAGGGCCCAGGAACCTAGTGCATGTTTCAGCCCTGGGATTTTCTTTTGGTACAGAAGACACTACAGGGCCTAAAAGTGTCAGGACTTCAGTGGAATCAAATTGAAAATCGTTTCCATGCAGTTCCCTATTGACTAATAGTTTTAAGTCTTTTTAACAGTACCATAATTATCTTCTTGTGCATTTTAGGAAACGGCAGTTTCCCAGAGCCTGGAAATTGTTCATTTATGCCAAATCAGTATCAGCTCTCCATGATGCTCACTGGCTTAAGGTTACACTGTTCCTAAAGCCAGATACGGTGTGCTATTTGAATCTTATCAGCTGTAAAGGAGATTCAATAAACATAAAACATAGTAAAAGGTGGATGAATTTATCTTTCGGCAATGCTCAGCTCTCGCAACACTAAAATGATTCTTCTGGCCAGATGCATGGTGGTTTGATGGGTTATGTCATGGTGCTGTTCCAAAGCTTTGTGAACACGCCGTCTGTAAAGTCCAGATAAACAGTAGTAAATTTCAGCTTGAAGCTTTGCATTCTGAATTGACTGGTTGGGAGCTGTTGGAGGAGGTGTGCTATGGGATGTTTGCAAATTACGTGCAGGCTTTACAGCCCCCACAGGTAAGCTAATTATTTTAAAGCCGCAGCACTAACAAAACATTTTTCTGTGAATTGAGCTGCCAGTTACAACAAGCAACATGACGGTGATCTCCCTTTATTAATTCTGATTTAGATTCTATTCCTGGAGAAACTGTACTTTTTTTCAAAAGTGCTTGACAGCTCCCGGCATTTCAGCGTTGCTTATCAAAATTCCACGTAGCGAACACACCAGTGCTAGCAAATTATGAATGTAGAGGCAGCCTCTGAAGCAGGGGGATTTAAAGAATGGATTTTGGCATAATCAAAAGTGAAGTACACGATGAAAGGAGTCAATCCAACCACACTATTGGTATTGCAAAGAAAATCAGTAACGGAGGAAAAAACATTCTGTAATATTCCAACATCAAAATCTTTTTATCTATTACAGTTGGAAGTCTATTGTAAAGAAAAAAAGAATATAATGAAATGTTTATTAGAGAGAATAGCATTGTTTACATTAGAACAGGGGTGCCCAACTGGTGGCCTCGAGCAATAGACAGGAGAAAGTTCGTTGATCTTGCTGCTTCAAGTCTCAGTACTATTCCGGGACATATATGAAGACTTCCTTATAGATGTTCGTATCAGGAAACAGTCTCAAGACTTGAAACCACAAAATCAGCACAAACGTCTTTGCTGTGTGGCTCTGGCCTTTTGAGGTGAAAGGGGGCTATGAGATGATGGCTGAGGAAAGGTTTGGAAGCTTTGCTCAGGAGAGCAATATCAATGGAGTAGGTAAAGAGAACATGTTTGAAAAAGCAATAAACATGAATTTATAGAGCGTCTATAATCCAACTAATTTCCCAGCTTCATTTTTGCAGGTAAGGGAAGGAGAGAGGCTTGTAGTCATTCATGCACTGTCTGTCTACCACAGAAGTATGAATAATGGAAATGTATTTATTCCCTTAATATTAAGGCACGGCAATATTGCTAGTTTCTCTTCAGCTCTTCGTTTGAATCCTCTCCAGAATTTTATATTACTTACATTTCTCTATAATTTTCTTTTAACACTGCTAATTTTTCTAATAAAGTTTTGCCATATTTTTTTGTTCTTCTTAAGTGTTTAAAGTAGAAGATTGATGTCTAGATAATTGTTATAACCTCTAGTACAATTTCTGTTTCTATAGAATGAAATTAGACTTAGACGTTGAGGTTTTTATTCTTGTTCCTGCCATATTGCTGGATATCAGAGTACTGTGGACTTAACTGAAAATCTGTACAGCTTGTGGCTAATGGTTAGGACTCTTCTCTGTATATACACCAGTATTCGTCTGAGACTAGTCTGAGGAGTACTTGCCTTGTCACACTGTTTCGCTACCTCCAGCTCATCAGTCACGGTCGTTTGAGGCCTCTCTTCCATTTGGTGCACATCCATCTCTTAGGGGGTCCTTTACTAAAGGGCAATAGCTGGCAGCCCGAGTCTGGCACACTCTAAAAGCTCACCTTGGACACACATTGCTAGCTGCTGGCAGTTATTGTGAGTCAGTTCCCTTGCTAACTGTGCATCCTGTATTAGGGCATGAGTGGGTGGGTTAGGGGTGGAGAGTGGGCATGCTGAGCTCTGTGCAGTTAGTGCAGGTTAAACACTGCGCGCTGCATCATGCTTGATTAGTGCAGGTTCACCTAATGCCACCTCAGTAAGTGGAGTTATGTGCACCCACACTAATATGGTGTGTGTTAGAGGACAGGGGTCCATGTGAACTGCCAGGAAAATGCTGTCCACACCCCCAATAGTTAATTCAGTGGGTGTTGCACCTAACGGGTCATGGTTTTGGAGCTATTGGCTCGTTAGGTGCACCACTTTAGTGCCTAAAGTGCCTAAAGTAAGACTTTCTAAGTATCTACTGCAGAAGCTCCCAACTCCAGTCCTGGAGGGCCAAACACCATTCAGGTTTTCAGGTTGTCCCTAATAAATATGCATGAGATGTATTTGCATGCACTGCCCCATTGTATTCAAATGTATCTCATGCATATTCATTAGGGACATCCTGAAAACCTGAATGGTGTTTGGCCCTCCAGGACTGGAGTTGGGAACCTCTGATCTACTGCATGCTATTCATTTAGGTCTGACTCTACACATGTTGCACTGAAATGTAGGGGCCTTTTACTAACGCGGAGTAAGCAGTTGACATGTAAATTACCATGTGGTCATTGGTAGTGCATGCTCATTGTACGTTACTGCATTGGCATGACAGCATATGCTAATTCACACCAACTGAATATCCTAGAATAGGATGAGAAATGGTGGGTTAGGGTGGGGAATGCATGGGACTGTATCTATGAATGGTAACATCGCATGCTCTCATTGATGCACTTACCAGATGGCAAAGGTTTTTACTGTGTGCTAAATGAATGGGAAGATGCCGGGGCTGCCGCCATCAGTACCACAAACGCTCTGCACTTACTGTGTACACAACTTCACCACACTTTAGTGAAAGAGCCTCTTAGTACCAAGCACTAATCCCTTCCTCAGGCTTTCTTTAATCTTGCCTCATTCTGTCTACTTCCTCGAGTATCTTAAATCTGCTACAGACTTAAGTGTCACCAGCAAAAACTCAAACTTTTACTATGTTTAACACTGCCGCTGAAGATTTTGAATAGGGCTGGTCATAGGACAGATCACTGAGTTACAGCAGTCCATTGATTGCCCTTTTTTCCTCAGAGTGAGATCAATGTTTCAGACAGTTTCTAGTCCAGATCCACCACTTTGGGGCCCACCCTTAGACTTCCCAGTTTAAAAACACTTGATCAGATTTTGACGCCATCTTCAGCTAATAAAACCATATTGCCTTAGATCCCTGCTGAGGCGTCATCTAGAAAAAAGGAGAACCTGGATTCTCTACAGGGAGAGCTATTCCAGCAAATGGTAACAGAACCCATTCGTGAAGGGGCCATATCAGACTTGGTGTTTACCAAAGGGGAAAGTGTTTCTCATGTTACACTGCGAGATCATCTCGCATCGAGTGATCACCAGATAGTGTGGTTCAGTATTAGGACTAGGGCTGATGAAGGGCATTAAAAAGTGAGGGTTTTAGACTTTAGGAAAACTAACTGCCAAGATGGGACAATATCTCAAGGAATCGTTAGCAGGATCGGAACAGCTGGGGGATGTAGAAAAGCAATGGGCAAAACTGAAAGGGGAGATTTTAAGGGCAACAAACCTTTTTGTTAGAAAGTAAATAAATGGAAAAGGAGGCCACTATGGTTCTCAAAAGAAGTAGTGGAAAAGAAAGAGGGTGGCCTTTATAAAATACAAGAGATCGCAGGGAGAGGAGGACAAGCATTAATGTTTGGAAAAACAGAGAAGCTAAAAAAGTAGTCAGGAAAGCAAAGATATAAAAAGAAAAAGAGATGACCAATAAAGTAAAGAGGGGGACAAGTCATTTTTCAGATATGTTAGTGAGAGGAGGAAGTGCAAAAGTGGTATTGTCAGAATCAAGGGTGAAGGGGAGGAATATGTAGAAGCTGAGGAGGATAAAGCGGAATTGCTTAACAAATATTTTGGTTCTGTGTTCACAGATGAAGGACCAGGAACAGCATCTCAGAAAACACCCACAAATAGGAAGGGGATCTTGAATGATTTTCAGAAGACTGTGTTCGTGAGGAACTAGCTAAACTAAAAGTAGACAAAGCGATGGGGTCAGATGGGATACTATACATCTGAGAATACTGAAGGGGTAATTCTAGTGACTCCACTGACTGACCTTTTCAACACTTTTTTAGGGTCAGAAGTGGTCCCAGAGGATTGGAGAAAGGCACATATGGTCCCTTTACACAAAAGCGAAAATAAGGATGAGATTGAGAACTACAGGCCAGTTAGTTTGACCTCTGTGATTAATAAATTAATAGAAACACTGCTAAAACAGAGGATCATGAGGTTACTGGAGTCCAATGGATTGCAGGATCTGAGGCAGCATAAGTTTACCAGAGGTAGGTCTTGTCAAACAAATCTCATTTCTTTGACTGGGTGACCAGAGAGTTGGACCGAGGTAGAGCCCTAGATGTGGTGTATTTAGATTTCAGTGAAGCCTTTGACACCGTTCCGCACAGGCGACTTATAAATAAATTTAGCACCCTAGGGATGGGCCCTAGAGTGACTGACTGGGTTAAAGATTGATTGAGTGGGAGGCAACAAAGTGTACAAGTAAATGGAGCTCACTCCAAGGAGAAGGAAGTTACCAGTGGTGTGCCTCGGGATTTGCTATTGTGGAAGGGCGGTCGGGTAATGTTTGCCTCTTTGTGGAGGATACCAAAATCTGCAATACAGTAGACATGAGGAGGGATCTAGCTGGCCCATAGGCGCGGCACTGTGAACAGCCACGTTCTGCTCCTCCGCCCCACTCCAGCAACTCCACCGAAGAGCAGACCAGACCAGAGGCACTGGAACCACTAGAACATGAAACAACTACGACATATCTCATACGCACAGAAACACTAAAAAAGGAGGTGGAGTCCTTATAATGACAAAAAAAGAACTAAAGGCCAAACCACATCCAGCTGATTTCCCAAATAACATTGACACCCTCATCATAAAAATTGCTCATTTCAGAATTTGTTTATTATACAGACCACCGGATCAAAAATCAGAAAACTTGGATGCCCTAATAGAACTCCTCGGCTCATCCACAGACACCAACCCTATAATATTACTAGGAGATTTTAACCTCCCATCCCTACCCCCATCACACTCAGCTCTTTTCCTGGAATCATTAGTTGATATGGGTTTCCTCCAAATCATTAATACAAAGACCCATAATAAAGGTGGAACCCTTGACCTAGTCTTTCTACCAGAAGTATTCCAAAAATATTTTAACCGGTCATCGCTCGAATGTACACCTATTCCTTGGTCAGACCATCACCTGATTAAATTTACCTTAGCCTATACTGGAGTAAACAATAAAAATAACTTACAAATAACCCCCCACCTAGATTCACAAAATTTAACGCTGATGAATTCATCGATCTAACTATTCCCTATCTCACCCTATTACCAACTGACCTAGATGAAGCTGTTGCAACTTGGCACAATACAATTAATAACGCAGCTAAATATAAACAATCCACCAATAAGAAAAGCTACTCTAGAATGGGAAATGCACCCTGGTTCAACAGCACCTTAAAACGAATGAAGAAAGAATTGAGGAATATTGAATCAAAATGGCGCAAAACCAAATCTACCTCCTATTATGACGCTTATCATAGCTACCTTAAAAAGTACAAAGAAGCATCAGACGGCGCAAAGAAAAATTACCACTCAACTATATTAACCAAATCCTTTAATAGACCAAGAGAACTTTTCAGCATCGTCCAAAACTTAACAAATAACTCATATGGGTCCAGCAATGAAATTATCAATATCTCTGCCCAGACTCTAGCTGACCACTACATAAATAAATCAAAAACTTTTGCATTCACTCCAAATCCTCTATCCCTTTCCCACCAACATCAATTGGAAAAATGGTCAGATTTCTACCCGATAACTAAAGATAGACTCAAGAATACAATTTCAAACTTGAACACTACCACTTCTCAACTTGATCCATGTCCGGTAAACTGGATTAAGCACACTCTCCCTACACTATCCCCCTTTATCCTTCCGATAGTCAATCTTTCGCTGCACCAAGGGTACTTACCACCTTCCCTCAAACATGCACAAATCCGTCCGATAATCAAAAATAACACCCTTGACAAAACAGCACCTAATTCCTACAGACCTATTTCAAGCATTCCATTTATGGCTAAACTAATTGAAAAGGTCGTTCAAACTCAAACACAGGATCACATAGAAAACTCAGCCCCCCTTGATGACCAACAATATGGCTTTCGTCCCTATCATGGTGTAGACACTCTATTAACAGTACTTCTTGATACCTTAATAAGAGGTATCGATAACCCTAAACAAGCCTACATTCTCCTCTTTCTAGACATCTCTGCGGCGTTTGACAGTGTACACCATGCTGTTATGCTTAACAGATTAAAACAAATAGGAATCCACTCAACTGTACATAATTGGTTCACATCATATCTAACTGATCGAACCCAAACTGTCCGAACTAGCACACAAACTTCTAAAACATACAAACAGGAAATTGGTCTCCCCCAAGGCTCCGCCCTCTCCGCCCTCCTATTTAATATCTATATTCAACCGGTCTGCAACATTTTCAAAAAATTCAAAGTCCTCTATCACATATACGCAGACGATATGATGATGTACATACCATTCACAATCCCAACACTCCCATTGCAACTGTTAACAGATTGCTTCACTGAATTAACAACCTGGCTAAAAGACCACAATCTCCATATCAATCATTCTAAAACTGATATATTAATAGTAGCTAAAAATCAATCCTACATTCCTCCAACGCACATCACTCTCCAAAATCACAACATTACTATAAAAAACGAAGTAAAATACCTAGGTGTCACCCTTGACTCTCACCTTAGTATGGACACACATATTAGAAACATTACTAAAAAAATCTACTTTAAACTCAAAATTTTAAAGCAATTACGTCCACTTGTACTTCTACAAGACTTTCTGAGCATTATTCAGGCTATCATTACACTACACTTTGATTTCGCCAATCTCACTCTATTAGGCACAACAAAACAAAACATTAAGAGACTCCAACTTGCCCAAAATGCAGCAGCAAGAATTGTAATGAAGGTTCCACCATTTGAACATATTACACCTATACTCGCAAACCTACACTGACTCCCAATACAATCCAGAATAAATCACAAATTGATTATCACTACATTTAAGACATTAAATAATATGGCCCCTGCCTCTTTAACAAAACTTATCACTAAAGACACATCCCAAACTGCGCTACGGAGAGGCCATACAAATAAAATTAGGATCCCAAAAGATTTCACAATCACCAAAAAAACAACTAATAAAAAAGCATTTTCGCATGCAGCTCCCACCCTATGGAACTCCCTCCCTGAAGAAATAAGAGCATTAAATGATGCAAAGGAGCTCCGCAAGAAATTAAAAACATATTTGTTTATTTCCCATTTCGGCACACTAGAAAATACCTTACCACTAACAGGAAATGGTTAATAGATATCTCAGGGAATACCTAATTCAATTTTTTTCAATTTAGATACAATTAATAGATGATTTAATAACTATTTGTCAATCCTGTAAAGAGAAATATGTAAATAGTTTGAAATATGTAAATAGTTCGATTGTTATATAACAAATTATTTACCATACATAGTTCAATCATGTTTAATGTATTAGCAAATTGTACTTAGTTATCTAATGTTTCATGTAAAACAGACCTGTTATTCTGTTCATTTTTCGTTCATTGTAAACCGCACCTGATCTGTGGAAGGTAGCGGTATATAAGCAACTGTTAAATAAATAAATAAATAAAATAAATAAACTTCACCATGTAAGCATTCTCCAATCTAATGTAATCCAATGTACCCTTGTTACCCAGTCTGCCTGTAATGTAACCCTCGTTGTGATGTAATGGAACCCACAATGCCCAACCTGCCTGGACTGCAATTATTTATACTGTGTGTGTAATATATGCTGCTTTAATGTAACCCATTAACCCACCTTATCTCCTCGCCCCCTACCCACTCCTACCTTCACCTCTCTGTTTATCCTAACCAGATCATAATCTCTCTGTGTTGTATCAACTAGATTGTAAGCTCTGATGAGCAGGGACTGTTTCTATTACTGTCCTGCCTAGACTGTAAGCTCTGTCGAGCAGTGACTGTCAGTCTGACTCTTATTTATTTAATTATAATTGTGCAGTAGTACTAGTAGTAGTAATGGGAGACAGCCAACCTGGTTTTACCCTAACTAGACTGTTGCTCTGTGTGTTTTGTTGTCTTGATTAGATTGTAAGCTCTAATGAGCAGGGACTGTCACTCTTATATGTCTGTACAGCGCTGCGTATGAGGTAGCGCTTTATAAATGTTAAGTAGTAGTAGTAGTAATCTAGCTAAACTTGAAGAATGGTCAAGAATTTGGCAGCTGAGATTTAATGCTAAAAAATGCAGTCATGCATCTGGGCTGCAAAATTCCAAGAGAGAGGTACTGTGTAGGGGGCAAAGTACTTCTTTCCACGAAAGAAGAATGTGACCTGGACATGATTGTGTCTGATGATCTTAAGTTGGCTAAACAGATAGAAAAAGCAATGGTGAAAGCCAGACGTATTCTTGGGTGCATAGGGAGAGAATGGCCAGCAGAAAAAGGGAGGTGATAGTGCCTCTGTATATGTCATTGGTGCAACCTCATTTGGAGTATTGTGTGCAATTATGGAGACAACACCTTCAAAAGGATATAAATAGGATGGAGTCAGTGAAGAGGGTGGCTACTAAAATGGTCAGTGGTCTTTGTTATAAAGCATATGGGGATGGACTTAGAGATCTTAATATGTATACGTTAGAGGAAAGGAGTAATAGAGAAGATATGATAGAGGTGTTTAAATACCTCCATGGCATAAATGCACAAGAGGAGAACCTCTTTTGATTGAAAATAAGCTCTGCAATGAGGGGGCATAGGATGAGGGTGAAAGGGGATAGACTCAGAAATTTCTTTAGAGAAAGAGTGGTAGATGTATGGAATAGTCTCTGTATGGATATAGTAGAGATGAGGACAGTATCTGAATTAAAGAAAGCATGGAACAAACATGGAAGATCTCTAAAGGAAAGAAAAGGACTCTAGTATTTGAATGGAAGGGCAGACTAGATAGACCATATGATCTTCGTGTGGGAGAACTGATAGCCGCCATGACAGAGAGCAGCGACTGACACTGAGCCTTCTGGGATGAGCCAGGTGTCACTTAGAGCAAGAAGATGGGAGAGCATTAGAGATAAATGGAGTGGAGGAGTGGCCTAGTGGTTGGGGCAAGGTACTTCAGGCCGGAAGGTCGGGGTTCAAATCCCACTAGAGGACAGCAACCTTGGGCCGGAAGGACTGGGGTTTCTAGTCCCACAGGTGCTCCTTGTGGTCTTGGGCAAGCCACTTAACCCTCCATAGCCCATGTTCCCTGTAAAATAGTTATCTCCAAGTTATAATGCCCTGTTCAATGTAATTTCAGTTTGTTCAATGTAAACCACACTGATGCAGAATAGCGCGGTATATAAGAGAATGTAAATAAATAAATAAAAAGATCATGAGTAAAGACAAGTTTATTTGAGATGGAGTATGCGTTCCACAGGGCACATGAGAAAGGGCTAGAGGAAGGGTAAAGGAGAGGGATATGAATAAGATTTGACCTGTTGCGTGAAGATCTGTTCTGGGAGTGTGACAAAGGTCAAGGGGGAGTTTGATATTTCTGGAAGAGAGAAGGACAAGGAGTAGAAGAGAGCGGGGCAGAGAGGAGACAGCACGGCAGTAATGGGTGTGAGAATGTTTGAGGGAGAAGACTGAATGAGAGGGAGAAAGTGGTGAAGCTCAAGAGCTGATAATAGGGTAGAGGAGAAGATGGTGGGGAAAGTGAGTATGGTAAAGGGGAGATAAGGGGGGGGGGGTCTTAAAGGTGTTGGTAGGATGGGAGGCAATTAGGGAGTATGAAGAGTAGGAAACGAAAGTGATGAGGAGCCATAAAAGAGAGAGATGGAGATAAGAACAGAAGTCAGAAGAAATAAAGATAGGTGGGGGGTGGGGGGGGAGAGATCACAAGATGGCTCTAGGAGAGTGAATGCCATGGGGTGGGTGGGTAGGTAGAGTGGTGGGAGGAATGGATAAAAGTTATGAGGATTAGCAGAAACAGATACAAATGGAGAATATTGAACAAACATACAGATAAATAAACAGAACACTAACAATGAGAAAATAAATATTTCAGTAGGCACACAGGACTCACAGGCTGGCAGGTAAATGTGCCCAAAATGCCAGCAAAGCAGGTAAGCAGCTTCTCGGTTCTCAGGCAGAAAGAAATCAGCACACGTAGGAAACAAAGCAGTTAGAGAGGATTAAGCAAAGCCTCAGGAGGGGAGTGGAAGGAGTTAGTCACTCAGGAAGAGTAAAACAAGGGACAGGAAAAGGGAAAATGCTGGATAAAATACTAGGACAGAGAAGAAATAGGTAATGGCCCCCATAAACAGAGACTAGAAAGTTGCAAATACTTATGAGGATATGCAGAGACATGTACAAATGGAGAAAACTGAACAAATATACAGAGAAATAAATAGCACATCAACAATGATTAATTTTCCCACCAGTGGGATTGGACAAACTCACATGTCATTTCTGACCTCTTCTCTAGTTTCTTTTTTAGGAAAAAAGTATTTACTTCCTTAGTCATATCTGTCCCTCTCCAGAAATGGTAACAGCCAAAATGGAGACCATGTTAAGCTTGCATGGCAGAGATATAAAGGAAAATGGTAAAAGCAAAGGAGTGAGATGTCTAGAGACTGAGTATGGTCTATGGTAAGACAGTAAACAGGGCCAATTAGCATGACTGAGTAGACAAGAGGTCCTTATCTTTTCATGTAACTGAAATTATATGTTGCGACCCCTTAAGTTTTGCTTTAATAGAGATGTAGAGACCTATATTAGCTCTACTGAAATTTTGCATTGTGACCTTTTTATGCCACCCATTGTTTCCGGAACAAGGGAGGGCTCTCCCGAGAAGTGAGGTAATGGTAGACTATGAAGAGACTTCATTTGGAGGGAAATCTTACTGATATAAAGAAACCTAAACACTATTGGTGGGATTCAAGATACAATCCTAGTGAACAAGTGTGTAAAACCAAAAGTAAGGAGCCAAATGACATTTATCAATGCATGCAAAATCTGCTTGCAGCTTTCAGCAGCATGTGTGCACTTGGATTTGTATCTTGAACCCTGCAGGAGTGACCGAGGATTGTTTCTGCTCCCACTAGACATCAGGGACCAAAGACTGGGTAAAGGAGTAGGGATCCTTGGGGGGGAGGGCGTGGTTACTTAATGCTAGGGAGGGTTGGGTGGAGGTCTTCATCTCATGGCGGGTGCGGGGAATGGATAACTTGCCGGTGCAAGGGGGATAGAATGACATGGGGCTGGTGATCAGCAGGGATTGGATGCCTTGTGGAGCAGGGGGGTGGTTGATATTAGAGGAGTGATCGATGGATAGGAATGGTGCTGTAGGACTGGAGTGTGTGTGTTTGTGCAGATAAAGAGCAGTGATTTTAAAAAGGTGCTCCCACACATAACGTGGGCTACTGTAACATGTTTTGTTTACCCATTGCAGCTTTTTAAAATTGCTTCTCCCAGGATGTGGGGAGACATTGACTTGCATTCCTGCAAATCCTTCCCATATTTTACAAGAAGTTACGTGTTCGACAGAGCCTTTTGTAAAATGCTATGGGAATTTTCCACATTCCAACCTGTACATCTAAATTCCCTTCTTCCTGTCCTATCTAAAATCTGCCTTCACAGCAATTTTCTAGTTATGCTTTGTCTGTTCATAGGAATCCTTTTATGTTTCTTGCTAATTTATTTTTGCAATTATCAGTAAAAATATAAAAAGCAATTAGACCATTGTTTTACCACCTCTGGTATACAAAACAATTACCATCATTCTTTTTAAATTTCATCTGAATAGTCCTAGTAGTCGGTTTGGAGGAAGTTTCACCTTGTGGGAGTCCAGACTAATGAGGGAAAGGAATACACAGCAGGATCCAAAATAAAAGAGCAAACACCAGTTACATTGATTTAATGTTATCTTGCTCGTTGAGAAAACAAGCAGAGATACAGAACATACCAGATCCATCCTGGACAACGATACAGCACACTTTCACCTTTACAGAACATAACGCTTCTAATTGGATAAGCGTCTGTTGACGAGGGCCTCTTATGGTCCTGTCATTTTTAGTTTTCATTTTTCCATTTACTAAACCATCCTCATTTGGTAATGAAATCACATTTTTTAATACATTATATAATTACAAATTTCAGCTTCCAAGAAATGTTTATGGCATTGCCAGTAATTTTCAAGATTAAACTGGACAATTCAATTTTGCAACATATAGGGAAAACACTTTTTTTTTTTGCAAGAGAGGTTCAGTTTTCCTGCTCTGGTAGTAAAATCATTTCCTCGATGGGACTGAGTGCCAGGAGATTATCTTTTCCCCACACCCGATATTGTACAGCTTCTCAGTCTTAGCCAGAAGGCCAAGAAGGGACCATTCCCACCTCATGCTTGGAACTTAACCAGATCAGATTACTGCAATTCTTTCTTAGCTGATATACCATGTTATAGCTTAAAGCTCCTGCAGTTATTGCAGAACACAACTGTAAAACTCCTGTGTGATGCAAGACGCCATGACCATGTAACTCCATTGCTGATTTCTCAACACTGGCTCCCAATAGCTTGTCAAATAAAAAAAAATAAAATTCTGAATTGAGCCCAATGAGCTTTCCATTCTGTTCTTTCTCTGTATCTGCATTCCTTGATCATCTCTTATCGCCCACTGAGACAACTGAGATCTTCTTAGGCTAATCTCTTAGCTGCCCCTATCCCCCCTCAGTAACAGGCATACCTGTTAATCAGGCTTTTGCTTCCTAGCCCTGTCATTATGGAATGCACTACCAGTTGATATTCATTTGGAAAGCTCCTTTGGAAAGCTGTTCCTCCAGGCCTTTCCTAGTGCTTAATTTTCACATATTTTAAGGTGGGAGTCCACCTCTGAGTAGGTAGTGTCATTTCCTTCCCTTTTGTGTTTCTCTGCTTGTATTTTATTTTTACTGGTAATATGTTGTGCTATACAATCCCCTCCTTATGGTTCTTACAGTCTGGCTTCACTTACTAATTTTGGAGCATGTTTACTAACGTGCACTATTAGTGCGGGGTTTGCCATGCAGTAAGGATGCCATGCTAGCAGTAGCATGGGGCCTTGTGCTAAAAATCCTGCACTAACTGGGTAGCGCGATTGGATAGGGTCTGGGCAGGCTGGGGGTAGAACATGGTTGTTGATGGCGCATCACAGGTAGTGCGGGTGTTATGGGTACCCGACAACTCTGAATTTTGCTGTTAGTAGGAATGCACAATGAAAATTCAAAGAGTGGTGGTAAGTGCATATGCATGCTGGTTAACATGGTATGCACAGGGCGGGGTCAGACTGCCATATAAGGACCCTGCCCAGGATGCACCATGTACAGGGCCGGCCTGTTCATTGTGTGGGAATGTTGGCTGCACATGGCCCCATGCCTCAGGAAGCCCCATGTTTCCCTTCAGAGGGAGCCAGGGAGGCCCGAAGCCCGGCACCCTGGCTCACCTCTGCAGAGCCACGGGAGAAAAGAATGGCGTTTTCATTCTTTTTGGCGGCTCTGTTAAAGTCGAGCCCATGGGCAGCATTCCCGCTCCTTCGTGAAGGTACTGGGAAGGGAGGTTTGGGGCGGCTAGGCCACTAGGCTTATTTTTAGTTGGGCAGATGGGGGGGGGGGATCAGGGCCACTGCGCCATAAGGGATTTGCTTTCTGTTGGGGCACGAGCCCCTAACAGTGTTTTGATGGCACTGTGGGCTGTCCCCAATGCCTGGATCATCTGAGGGGAAGTGTCAAACTTCCTCTCAGATGATCCATGCATCGGGGAAAGCCCCCGATGCCATAAAAATACTTTCAAGGCGCATATGCAGATTAGTCACATGGTCCCCCTGTTTCTCTGGGACAGCATAAAAAAGAGCGCAAAATGAGGACTACCTTCCGGAAAACAAGCAAGTCCACAAGAAGCGGAGGAAAATACGGCCACCCCACTGGTATTGATGATAAAAAAAAAAACCTTTTATTTCAAAACCTTCAAGGCTGTTTGGCTTGCTCTCCCGGTTTAACGCTGCTATTTGCGCCCAGTTTAACTTGTGACTAATTTGCACATGAACTCCTTTCTGCATGCTAGCGCTGAAGTCGTGCGCTATCGGTGTGTTGCAAAGAGGTGTACAGAGTTGATAGTGTGTGACTTCAGTGCCAGCTTTCTGCATCGGCCTGTATGAGAGGTATCAAAGGCAACTATTTAAAACCTGGCCAAAGCAAAAGACAATAAACAGAAAGGTCTGGACATCTTTTGGGATATGCAGGTTTTCGGAAAAAAGTCCTCAAGGATTGTGGAGAATGTTGTCTGGTATGATAATTAGGAGTCAAGTACTGATAATGAGTCATTCGAATATTCCTGGACGTCAGTTGAACACCTGGTTTGCAAAGAAACATGTGACTAGTTGAGCCAATCAGAATTAACGTCCTACTGTGGTCCCATTCTCAAGAACTAGTACGAAGTAGGTTTCAGCTCTTCTACTGTGATCTTATGAGAAAATATACAGTAAATATTCATCCCAGTCTCTCTCTCGATGGGAACTACCACTGATCATCCTCAAAACCACCTCCCCCCACCATTTCTGCAAAAGATATCTCTTCAAGGAACCAGAACTCTTCCATCTCTAGAATCTCCAGAGAAAGAAATACAGCACTCGGATCAGCATAGTGATGGAACCCTGATTTAGCACAATTAGTATTTCAGGATTATACAGTTTCTTTTGTTGTAGAGTTTTCTTGCATAAGATCTAATTATTGAATAAGCGTGTAACTTTTCTAAATAAAAAACTGCTCTGCAACTTAAGAAACAGAGTCTAGTCCTTGATTGTGTTTTACTCATTACTATGTTTCAGACCAAGCTCTAAATCAGGGATACCTGAGTCTGTACGCCAGGCTCTATCTGTGACTCCGTTCAAATCCAGGCTAAAAACTCACTTCTTTGACACTGCTTTTGGATCCTGATCCCCCTAGTCTCTTGTTTACTTCCTATGTGTTTCCTTAACATTCTCCTAGATATATCCAAGTTCCCAGCTGTCTTGTCTGTCTTGACGAGACTGTAAGTTCTTATAAGCAGGGACTGTCTCTTACATGTCTCTGTACAGCACTGCATATGTTCTATAGCGCTATACAAACTACAGTCTTGGAGGGCCACAAACCAACCTGATTTTAAGGATGTCCCTAATGAATATTCATGATATTTTTGCATACCACAAGGGCAGTGCAAGCAAATGTATCTCATGCATATTCATTAGGGATACTCTGAAAACCTGACTAGTCTGAGGCCTTCCAAGCTGGTGTTTGACACCCCTTCTCTAAATGAAAGCTAGTGCATTTTCCCTAATGCATATCTCAAAAAAATATTTCAGTCATTCTTCTTACACTGATACACCATACCACTGCATACCATGCCTTAAAAAAAGCCCTGGTTGCAGGTGACTAAAGTTTAGCAGAAATAAAGTTTTCATTCATATAAGGTAGCCTGTCCTCACTTGGTTTTGCAGCTTGTCATGCTGTGAGGGCTTGTGTGCATCAGTGATGCTGAGATCTAAGCTATCAGTAGCTTAACTACTGGCAGGGTCTCCCAAGAAGGACAGATCTCAGCTGAGGTGCCAGACCATGACCATGCTTTCACCTTAATCTGACAAAAACTTCCTCTACATGGTTTACCTTTGGTAGTCCCTGTCCTTCACTTGCTCCCTCCGTTGGAAAATCCACAATCCCCATTGTCCCCTCCTTCCGATATCTGGGTGTCTTTCTCAAGTCTAACCTCACGCTTAAGGATCATATCTCTCAACTTGCCAAGACATCTTACTTCTTTCTTTGCCAAACACGGTCTATTCGCCCTTTTCTATCTCCCTCTGCCTTGACCACCCTCATCTTATCCACGGTTATATCTCGGCTTGACTTCTGTAATTCTGTCTTCACAGATATCACTCACACCCAGTTGCGTCGCCTACAGCTCATACAGAACACTGCAGCCAGACTCATCACTTGTTCCTCCCATAGAGATCATATCACTCCCCTTTTACTTCATTTACATTGGCTTCCGGTAGAATATCGTGTCTACTGTAAGATACTTACTCTGGTACATCGTGTTATTCACTCCCACACGCCACAGTACCTCACTGACCTTCTCCAGTTTCACATCCCCACGCTCAACCTCTGCTCCCTTCATGTTAACAGTCTCCATCTTCTTCCCACCTCATGCGCACATCTTCAATCTACTCATCACTCCCTTTTTCTTCCATGGTCCTGCCCTTTGGAATTCCCTGCCCACACCTCTCCATCTGGAACAGAACTATCTCACTTTCAAATCCCTATTGAAAACTCATCTGTTCACTACTGCCTATAACCTCTCAGAAACACATGGTTGACCTGGTTTATCTACATCTGTCTGACCTCCTCTTTATGTCTTGTCTCTGCGTTTCTTGCCATTTCTTCTTTCCTGTCAAGATTGTAGTTCTTTTCCTTTTCCTCTGGCTTTGAGCCATCCTGCAATGTTCTAATGATTGTATACTGCCCTGACGTCATAAAGGGCGGTATATCAAATGTAAATAAACATAAACATGACAAACCACCCATGTTGGCAGCAGCAGAATGGGACGATGTTGGCGGTGGAGGAACACAATTCTGTGACAATGGCAACAATGCTAGAATTACCTGTGCGGAAGAAAGGCCTGGTAATCTACTGTACTTCCGTATCTTGCTACAAAAACCCAATGGATAGCCACAACAAAACAAATTGCACTATAGTGCTGGAAGATGAGCCCCCCCCCCCCCCCCCCCCGGGAGGGAAGGCACTCACCTGGCTACTTGAAAAGGAACTCAACTGGCTACTGGGAAAGACTTTTCAGAGTAAAGCCAGCATTTATGATGTGGTTGGATCAAAGCCCTCGGGTTGTCTGACTGCTAATGAAGCTGTGCATGAAATGAGAGTCAGAAGCTGCAAAGATGTCTTACGTAGTGGGACATGGAATGTATGAAGCATGAACCAAGGGAAGTTGAAAGTGGTCAACAATGAAATGGAATGTGTACAACTCGATCTGTTGGATGTCAGCGAACTGAAATAGACTGACATCGGGCACTTTGAATCTGACGATCACATGGTCTACTATGCTGGACATGAAAGATAAAGAAGAAATGGTGTTGCATTTATAATCAAGAAGAAACTTGCAAGAACTGTAATAAAATACAATGCAGTCAGTGAACACTTGATAGACATTCCTCATAGATGAATAGAAATTAACACAACTATAATTCAGCTATATGCCCCAACAACAGCTGCAGAAGTGGATGAAGCTGATGAATTCTATGAACAAGTACAAGCTGAAATTTACAGAACATTCAAACAGGATATCGTGATAGTCATGGGTGACTGGAATGCAAAAGTTGGAAAATATGGACTTGGCAACAAAAATGAAGCTGGAGAAAGATTGCTTGAATCAAAAATTATTAGAGGAAGAACAAGATCGGCATTCCTAAAGTTACGAGTATTAAAGAGAAAATGCCAGCCTCTAATTGGAATGCTACAAGATGCTTAAGGATCCATGTTGAATGATGCTGAGAAAATCAAGAAAAGGTGGAAAGAATATACAGTCATTATACCATAAAGATCAAGTGGACCAACAGCCGTTTCAATCTGTACCTTATGATCAGGAACCACTGGTGATGAAAGAAGAAGTCAAAGCAGCATTGAAAGCCTTATCAAAGAACAAGGCATCAGGCACTGATGGCATTCCCATTGAAGTATTACAGCAATCGGATGCAGCTGTTACCATACTTAAAAGGATCTGCCAGGAAATTTGGAAGACATCATCATGGCCAACTGACTGGAAAACATATGTGTTTATACCCTCCAGTTTGTGTTGCCTGCTGCCTGCTCTGCCTCTGTTTAACCTGCTGCTCTGCCTGCTGTTGCTGACAACCCTGCGTTCCATCTCTCCTCTCCAGGTACTCTCATTGATTCTTCCAGTCAAGTCCCGCCTACCCGGAAGAGTCGCAGCCGTCAGGAGGTGGTCGCATTCCCTCTGGGCACCATTAAGTATTTAAGTCCAGCCCCAGCGGCGTTCCACGCCACGGCGGCATGCACTCAAGGAGCAGATCATGCTCCTTGGGTGAGCTCCTTGGGGCGACTCCATGTGGCCAAGGGACCTCTGGCACCAGTCACTGTGTTCTTGGTCAGTTGTTTGTTCCCAGTCCTCTGCTTTTTCCCCTCTGCCAGGGACCTTTCACCGTAAGTGTCTCTGGTTCTGTACCACCTTTGTGTGGCTCCTGGCTATGGCGATAGCCACTATCCCAGTTCACTGAGGGTGGCTCCCTGTCATCCCTTTTCGCTCCAGTCCTTCCCCACCTCTCCAAGGTGCCCTCCAGTTGGTTACCTTGTCAATCCGGGTTTCACGGGCAATCTGTCTCCCAGTCTTCTCCAGTCCTCCCTTCCTCTCCTTCTCTTATTTTAGCTCTAGCCTTGTTCAATTTATTTATTTATTTATTTGTTTATAGTTTTTCTATACTGCACTATTTACCATCAGCGCAGTTCACAGGTAACAAAAACTGCAATGGGGAAGATCCACCTTGCACTTACATTAAACAGGGAGTTGAACATGGAGCACAGGTAAACTATATACATAATGGAACTATATACAGGTTGATAACAGTAGGAAAAACATCAACTAAGCTCTATTCAATGCGAACACGGCATGAGAAATAGCTAGCGTAAACATTTGCATGTTACAGGCTAGGAGACGGCTTGATAATAGCCTGAGACAGCAGGGAGGGGATTAACGGGTGGGGGGGGGGAGAGGGAGGTGTGATCTGGGTCAATTCATTCTAAGACCCTGTTGGTTCACAACTTAGTCCTTGACCTTTCCCTAGATGCTCTGTACATGACGAAAACCTGGCATCGAGACAGGGAGGACCTGCTTCTTGCCCAGTGTTTGCCACCCGGATTTTACACGCTTTCTACCCCGCACCTTGGGTGCTCGGGTGGTAGAGTGGCGGTCCTTTATCAGTCCCCTACCTGCCTCAGGCCTGTCCCATCACCTACCTTGCTCTATCAGGAGGTAAAATTGGTAAAATTGGACTCTACCCCTCCACTCTATTTCCTCCTAGTCTATGTTCCCCCTTTGCTCTTTGTCCAGGGCTGGGAGGACCTTTTGTTAACTATATCTGAAGTCGTTATGGCCTATCCCCGGGTCCTCCTCCTTGGTGACTTTAATCTTCACCTCACCCTTTGGTTCCCCACCTCACCCTTGGGATAAGGCCTTTAGGGCTCTCCTGGAGGATCTTTCGCTTCAGCAACATGTCCCATTCCCTACCCACTCTGCTGGCTACACCCTGGACCTCATTATTTCCCCTTCCTCCCTCATCTCTGCCCCCGTCTCCTTTCTCCCCCACCAGCTCCCCTGGACATACCATTTCTGTGTCTCTTTTTCCCTTGCACTTCCCTCTCCCTGTTCTCCTCCCCTTCTTGCCCAGCCCCCGCACACTCGGTGGTGTATCATCCCCGTCACGTTGCAGAACTTTCCCTCTGCAGATCAGGTACTTCCATCAGAGTTTGCGTCTCTCTCCCCTGACTCCCAAGCCCAGGCTTGGAATTTTGCCTTGTCTAATGCCCTTGATTTGTTGGCTCCCATTAGACCGGTTCCAGCTGCCTGCACTCCCATCCATCACCCCTGGTTCTCGTGTGGCCTCCATGTTCATCATATCCAACTGCATTGTGCCCTTCACCTCTGGTGCTCTCATCCCTCTCCCGTCATACTGGCAGCCTGTCACCAAAGCCATAGAGAGTATTGGGCTCTGATTACTTCAGCCAAGCGAGAGCATTACTCTGGACTTGTTCTACGCTCGTCTAATTCTTCCAGGGATTTTTATTCTGTTCTCTGGTCCCTGTCTTCCCTTTCCTCTGTGCCCTCAGCCCCTCCCTCCTGCCCTGATCCTTTTGTCCTGGCTGATTTTTTTTAATGTAAGGTCATGGCTATTTGATCCTCTTTTTCCTTCTGCCCCCACCACCTCCCCCTCAGTCACCCTCCCCCCACTGCTTCCTTCCTCCCAGTCTCCACTCTTTCCTCATACTTGGTCTTCCTTTCAACTAGTTACTGCTACTAAGCTTTTCCAGACCGTGTCCTCTTCTAGGAAAACCTGCTGTCTATTGGATTCCATCCCCTCTAAATGATTGTTAGAGCCATCTCTTTCTCTTCTCCCTTCGGTTCTTGCTATGGTTAACTCCTCTCTATCCTCTGGCCATTTCCCCACCCCCTGGAAGCACGCCCTGGTTCATACTCTTCTCAAAAGGCCCTCTTTGGACCCTGCTACCCTATCCAACTGGCGTCCTGTATCTAACTTGCCTTTCCTCTCTAAACTTCTTGAGCGGTTTGTTTTCTCACAACTTTCTTCTCATCTCACCTCTACTAATGCCCTTCACCCCTGTCAGTCTGTTTTTCACCCAGGTCACAGCATGGAATCTATCCTTCTCTCTCTCGAATGAATTTAACGCCACACATGACCAGGGTGACTTTACTCTTCTTCTTTCCTTAGATCTCTCTGCTGCTTTTGATTTAGTAGATCATCGCATGCTCCTTCAATGTCTTGCAGACTTCGGGGTCTCTGGTGTTCCTTGGCTCTGGTTCCATTCTTTTCTCTCTGCACACTCCTTCTCTGTTCTGTCCTCATCTGTTTCCTCCCCCTCCCTATCCCTCCCTCTCTCGACTACAACAAGGTTTTTGACTGTGTAAACCATGAAAAACTCTGGGCCACATTAAGAAGCATGGGTATACCAGAACACTTGATAGTTCTCTTGCACAGTCTTTACATTGATTAAGAAGCAACATTTCGAACAAAACAAGGAGAAACAGAATGGTTTAAAATCAGCAAAGGTGTAAGACAAGGCTGCATATTTTCCCCCTATCTGTTTAATTTTTATGCAGAACAAATCATCAGAGAAGCAGGACTGCATGAAGACAACCGAGGTGTTAAAATTGGTGGAAGACTCATCAACAGCATTCGCTATGCTAATGATACCACATTACTAGCTGAAAGTGAAGACAATCTGAAATATTTGCTTCTCTAGATCAAAGAACATAGTCTTAAAATGGGCCTTCACCTTAATGTAGAGAAGACAAAGATCCTGACAACCGGCAAAACCAATAAGTTCATCATTGATTGAGAAAAAATTGATGTATTTGACAACTTTAACCTACTTGGATCAACTATTAGTAAAGAAATGACAAGCAATCAAGAAATCAGACAATGCATTGCTCTTGGCAGAATGACTATGAAGGACCTAGACAAGATTCTCAAGTGCAGAAATGTCTCTCTCCATACAAAGATTTGACTTGTTCAAGTCATGGTATTCTCAATAACATCATATGGATGTGAAAGTTGGACAGTGAAAAAGATAACAGGAAGAAAATCACTGCCTTTGAATTTTGGTGCTGGCGATGAATACTGCGTATACCATGGACTACCCGAAGAACAAACCAATCGGTACTAGAGGAGATGAAACCTAAGTTTTCTTTAGAAGCTCAGATGACAAGACTTCGACTTTCATACTTTGGGCACATCATGCGAAGAGAGAGATTGTTAGAGAAAGACATCATGCTTGGCATGGTAGAAGGTCAGCACAAAAAAGGAAGGCTGGCAATAAGATGGATCGATTCAATAACAGCACTTATGGGTGCCAATCTGTCAATAATGAGCCACCCGACTGAAGACCGAACACAGTTTAGGACAGCTATCCAGAGGGACGCCATTTGATACCAACTCGATGGTGCTTAACAACAAGGCAGCCTGGATATGTTTAGAATTTCTTTTGCATTTCACTTATTGGCAACCATTTACTCACATCTGCAATTCAAAAACACAGAAGTTTTTAATTCTTTCCTTACAAGAGAAATATGATTATCCTAACTAAAAGCCTTTAATTAAGTACCATAGGAACAACAGACATAGATGAGAATGAAAACATTTAAAAAGGGAAGCTGATACCCTTGTCCATCTGCTTAATGAATCTCATTCAAACTAATTATGAATTCCAATTACTCAAAATGTGTTGCTGGAAGTCTGATGGCAGTACTATACACTAGAGGCCATGTCATCATCTCGAGGGGGTAATAGTTTCCATTGTAATCTGTCAGATCTAGTGAATAGACATTTTATTGATTGGAACTCTGAGTAACGTGCATTTGAAATCCTGGCAGACGGAATAACACACAGGATGCAAAACAACAGCAAGACTAAAGCTTTGATTAGCACCTAGAAAGGCAGCTGCAAGGTGATGTCAATCAGGACAGTGAGATGAGCTAGAGCAATGGTGAGCAAGCCTTTTCCCTTGGGAGTTACGTTTGTGGTTCTAGTTTGCTTCCAGGTTGCTCTTGAGACACGGAGAGGGCAACTGTGTATTCTGTCGTTCAAGGTGCTTCTACCCCTTGTTGGTCTCTTTGGCCTGCCTCAGAGCCCCCTGAGATTCCTGCTTGCTCTGTCTAGGGGCAGGGATGCCCTTTCCCCTCCATACCTCCAGAGAAAGAAGAGAAGAAAGAGTTACCCTGTCCTATTCTCCCTCCTCCAGAGCCGCATATATATTCATTAAACAAATAAATAGCATAGCACCGAGAGGTAAATAAACTGTAAAGTGACATAGGGGGTGATTTTAGAAGTCTTGTTTGCTATTTACACATTTATAATCAGCATCTATACATATAAATGACATCAGTGTATAATTGGCCATTTTAGAAAGGACTTGGGGCCCATTTTACTAAAATTCGATATGGATTTGCCATTAATGGGCTGATCTCAGGTGCATTAATGCAAAAGGCCTCAGGTTAGCTGTCAGAGGCATGTTCAGTATGTCCCATGCAGCTAATATGTGAAGGGTTTCTCTATCATGCACTCCACTTGGTTGGGTTCACAATACGACTCATAAAGTGGAGTCGGATGAACCCACATTAGGAGCCCCATTGCTGCTGAGTGTGCGGCAATTGCCCCGGCGCTAGCAGCAATGAGCTCTCCATGCCTTCTCTCTGCCATTTCCCTACCCTATCCTGTGTTGGCTGATTAACATGTATTTTAGCACGCAAAGGCAGACCCTATTGGGCGTTAATGTTTCCGACTGCCTGTAACCGTGCACTAAAACACCTGTTAACCTGACAACGGGCTTTAGTCAGAGGCCCTTAGTTTACACGTGGATGCCCTTACTACAAGGAAGTTTCCAGGAGGCGTGGTTAGGGACCAGACAGGACAGGTCAAAAATCTATGTATGTAGTCCCCATTTCAGATAGAAAATACATATGTATGGCCAAAATTGTGGACTTTGTGATTTACAACTGCACCCTGCCACATGGTTCGATCAGCCCTTTACAGGAGGAATTAAGGGAGTTATCCTCCTTTATTACATCCAGTTTTTCTCACTTGAGATTTAACATAGATGAAAATAGCAGTCTCCGCTGTTAAATGGTGGTCTTTATATATGAAAGTTTGCAACATGGAGCGAGCTACATTAGAAACACCAGCACTAAAAGATGGAAATGACAAAATATCAACCTCAGCATGTAAGTGTTGAAACTTACATGTGGGAAATAGAGTCATAACTGTTGATTTTTCTGCTGTATAAGTTTGTAAAATGGCTCTCCCAGCTCCATGTATCAGCACATACATGTGCACTACTGCACTTTGGTTTTCAGGACTTTAGAAAAGGAAACAGACCTTCATAAACTTAACTAACTAATTTCTCAACATACAGGGGTGTCCTACACGGAGCGGTGGGTTCACCCCTAAAACAAAGACATGGGGAGGGGTGGCCTGCACGGAGCGGCAAGTGCACCTACTCTTGCCGTCTTACTGGGCAGACTAGATGGACCATACTGGTCTTTATCTGCCGTCATTTACTATGTTACTATACATATTAAAACCTGAAAATAAAGGTTAAGCAAACAAAACCAAAAAGATGGAAGGTAATACACTTGTATTTGATTAAGTTATTCAAATTTTAAAAATTGCCTTCATGCAACCACACTATTATTTAATGAAAGAAGTTATCGGAACTTGTTGTAGTGCAGCAAACCAAGTGTCTCTTTCCCTAGGGTAAAATAGTGTGGTTTCAATGTTAGTCCATTTGAAAACAGAGAAATAAAGGTTAATAAATGAAAAAAAAGATACATTTTTATTGCAATAACCTAATTAATATACTCTTCAACTAGGGTAGCTCCCCTCCCCCTCCCCCAGGTAGACCATTGTGTGTGCACTTCCAGAGACTAAAGATCTGGAGAGGGAGACCTCTCTTATCACCGTTCTGAGAGGTATATGGGGGGGGGGATGGGGGCAAGAAATATTTTTAAGGCCCTATTATACAGCTGACCGATTTCTCTCTATTTCAGTGTCTTTCATCTTCCACGCAAATGCTCCAAAAGACAAAACCTGCTGTCAACTCCAGAAACGATGTTTAAAAATTATAATAATTTACTGGGTGAATAAATTTGTGAAGAATTCATTTGTTTCTTCACAGACAGGCAACGGGGAAAAACTAGAGTCAAGGTATAAAAAGAGATACTGTGATTCTTGCTTGGAGTCTTCCTCTCTCTTTTCCTCTGTGGACCCAGCTCTATTCCTCCAAATACTCTTCCCTCCCAGAAGATATCTTCTATGTGCTAAGAACTCTCTTGATATAAAAGTGTTTCTAGATGCCACCCCCCACCCCCGAATCTTCACTAGTCATGGGTCTATCAGTTATTTGCCTCTGACTGCAAGTCCTCCCTCAGCTGTCTTCCAGCTGATCACAACCTAGGTGAAAGGATGGATAAACGTTTTTATTCCTCTCTTTGCTTTGTCCTAGGGATAAGGCAACACCTGGGTGTTGACTGAATAGGAAGTCAGCTTGGAAGAAAGGAATAAAAAGACAGGTTTCCCTCCCAAACCTCTCTAACAATTCCGCTACATCATCTAACGCCACTCCTGGATTTTGTTTTTATCTTATATTTTATTCTAAACCACTTTGATATTGGTTTGAAAGGTGGTCTAGCAAATGTCAGTAAACCACACTGATGCTGCTGCTCACCTGGTTCTCCAGGGGCTGGGGGGGAGTGCTCAGAGCCAAGGGTCCCATTTATTAGGTTTAATGTTTTGAGGTGCTCTCCTCTTAAGTAGAGGTGCTGTTGTGCTAGTGAAGAAAATGGAAGTGGAAGATTATTTTTTTCTTCTGCAGCTCTCTCCTGATTGATGCCTCTGCTATACTGCTCTCCAAGTCGACTGCTATTCCAAACCCTGATTAGCTTCCTTATATACGCTCCGACCTCTCATCCTGCCCTTGACCTTTGGACCTGGTGAAGAACTGTGGGCCGTGATCTGATTTTTTTCCCTTTCTCCCCAACCCTGGCCCTAATTACCAATCATGTGGATTTATCCTGCTGGATGATGGTCATGGTGTACAGCCAATACTCCTTTTCTCTTACGTAATAATAGAAATGGGTGCATTAAAAAATAGAATCTATTCTTCCTTTTCTGAAATTTAAAAAAAAAAGGCATAATGGGACAAAATGCTGGGCGTTTGGTCGACAGATCACAAGTGTGCACCTTCTACTGAGAGTACTGGGCATAATTTTATGAGGTACTTACGTATGTAGGAGAGCTTTCTACAGGCAAAAACAGGTTTTTATATAATTGCCCCAGGGGTATATACAGGATCAGTGCAAGGATACTGAGTGCACTAGGTGATCCTCTAGCCCAGTGGTTCCCAAACCTGTCCTAGGGCCTCCCTGGCCAGTCGGGTTTACTGGATATCCACAATGGATATGTATATGAGAGATTTACATAAATGGAGGCAGTGCATGCAAATCTCTCTCATGCATATTCATTGTGGATATCCTGAAAATCTGACTTCCTGGGAGGCAGGTTTGGGGCCCCTGCTTCCTCCCCCCAAGATTTTGATCATTTAAACTCAACAGTCATGATCCTGGAAAACACCGTCCCTCTCACAGCAGTTCTATAAAAAATGCATAACTAGACAATATGGGTGGTTATTTAGAAGCTCTGTTCATGTTTTGGACATCTGAAAATGGGTACACAGATGTCCAATTCACACGGGCGTCCCTGGAGCTATTTCAGAAACCAGGTGTATGGACATCCCTAGTGCGAGGATGTTCAAGTAACATGTGGGTGTGGTGGAGAGCGGACTTGGGCAACAAGTGAGGTACAAGTTGCAGTGCAATTTCAGAGCGGCACAAGTACATCGGGCACTGGTTGGTGAAGAGTCCATGTCTGTACCTGCACCTGGCCATGAATAAGGAGCAAAAAAGCGCCCATTTCATGGCGGCAATGCAACAAGGGGGAAGAGCACAATGAGCTGTCACCATCACTCTCAATATTTCTAGGCAAAAAAACCCAGCATGTAAATACAAACCCCCAAACAGATTATTAACATGTCACCACATGCCTGAGTGTCTGCAATGTCACTAAACATGGATGTCTCCTTTCTGGAGGACATTAGCTGAGATGTTCAAGAAGTAATTTCTGTGTCTGTCCAGTTTGGGGATGTCCATGTTTCTAAAATCAGGCCGAAATGTAAATATGTTTCCCAGGGTGTTCACAAACATTTTGCCCTGGATGTTACAGAGTGCACCTGGACATCCTTTCTAAAATGCCATGTCAAGCTTTTAAATATCAAACTTTGCTTTGTATATACAGTATGTTGTGCCCAAACTCTCCCTGTAGATAAAAGATTGTTTTGATCGCTCTTTGAGTTGGTCGGATCATCAGGATCTAGTGCTTTGCTTTGACTCCTGCTTCTCTTTCCTGACCCTCAGAAGCTGCTGCCCTAAGTGACCACCTGGTCTTGCCTAATGGTTGGGACAGTTCTGGGTGCACATACACAATAGTATGAGGCCCTAACCAATGGTGCATATTTTTGTGCGGTATACATGGAGGTGTTCCTGGGGGTGGAGAGTAGATGGTGTTAGGATGGAATCAGCACCGGTGTATTTTATCACATATGTGCAATTCGCACCTATGCATGCCCACACAAATTTACATCTGTTATGCAACAACTGTATATTTGTGCAGGAACATTTGTGTACTACTGTAAAAATAGGCAGAAAATAGGCACGTTTTTCCTAGGTGCCCTGTTACAAAATTACTGTGTGACTGGAAATTCCTACTATCTGGTAGGTAGTATTAGAGAAGTGCATTTATTTGAAATAACATGGAAAATGTCAACATTTCCTTTGTCCTTTCATGTCATTTCTAACCACAAATCACAGGAAAACCTCCAAATTTAGTTTTCTGGTGCCGTCAATGCATGCTGTTGTTCAATAGGATAATACTGAGATATCATCAAACCACACAATTCTGCATAATCAATACATTACTATACTGTCCAAAAAGATAATTATATGAGTAAGAAGGACCATCAAAATCTGCTGTCTGGACACAGAAGGAGAAGCATCTGGGACTACAGTTAATCTGAGATGAGGAATGGAAGGAAAGATGTACTTAGCTGAGATCACACAGAGCGAGTGAGAAGATAGTACTTCGCAAAGCCTCAGGGACAGACTGCAGAGAAAGTGAGAGACACCTAGAGAGAAGGGTTGGAAGAAAGAAATCAAAGCTAGAGACTAGTGATGAGAGGCAATGAGAGACAGCTACAGGCAAAGGCTGGATGTGACAAAGAACATGGAAGGACTGTAACCAAGATGACTAGAAGAGGTCTCTGCTGAAGGACCTTGGAAATACGGAATGCAGAAAGAGATGGTAAATCGTATTGCTTTTGAAACACGTGCCATGTCAGTGGACCTTTGCATGCTCTCTCTCTTTTGAATAAGAGGTGGAACTTTGTGTGCTTTCTGTTTTGTTTAAGATGTTTCTATTTTTGGATGTATGAATGACAATATGGACTTGGGTACATCAAGTCATGAGACTTCTTTAAAAATATTTTCTGCTGCAATTGTTTATAAATTAAAGAATAAAAGTTGGTATGGGCCCAATGATGAAATCTAATGAAGTTGGTCACTCTTGCGGCCAAAGGCTGTAATGGATGGCCAATATAAGTGATCAATGATTTTGATAGTCCCCTCTTATAATTATCTTTTTGGGGAGTATATTAATTCATTGTTCAATAGGTGCTCTATTGCACAACAGTATACAGAGCTATGCAATAAGGCACACTCCTGCACAGTGGGGTGCATTATTGTACAATACAGTACTCTATTGTGCAATTAGATGCACTATGGTGCAGCAGGTTTCACTATTGAAGGCCTTGCCCCAAAACTAAAAAAAAACCTTGAATAATTTAGGCATAATGAAAAATTTTGGCCTGAGCATCCCTATGTAATATACATATCATGATGATTATAATAACACTAGGCCTCGATATTCAAAGGCACTCATCCAACTAACTGCACCTGCTAACCGGAAAATGCCAGTGAGAGGGATATTGCAGCTGAATATTTCCTCTAACCACTGCAGCACTGCCCGGAGAGTTCCCTGCCGTTATCCAGTTAGAAGCAATTTTCAGATAACAAACCTCACAAAGTTAGGCTACCAAAACAGTAGGCCTAACTTGATGCAGTTGGCTGTCTGGATAGCCTTCAGCAGACACTGCGAAAATCGGATTTGCATGGAAGCCACTACCTGGAGACTTCCTCTGAATATCCGGTTTCAGTTTAACCATGGTGGCCGGCATTTTAACAAATGCTGACCATCGCGGGCTAAGTATAGCTCTGAATAATAACTTGTTTCTCTTGTTTTATTCCTGCTGCCTTTCAACCGCTCAGCAGTTCTGGGCATGATGTTCCTGTCTCCCATGTTTTAGACCCGCTGTCATCACAAAACACTGAGTTGTGCAGTTCTCGTGTTGGGAAGGAGTGAGGATAGAGGCAGAGCAAGAGACGAGCAAAAACAAGAGAAGTAAAAAATTTAACGATAACAAAAGACAAGGCAGTAAAAATAGTATTTTTTTTGTTAAAGTCAGAAAAGAAAAAAAGAAAGAAAAATAGTAGAAGGGATCAGAGAGGTTATAGAAATAGGGTTCACATATGATATTGTGTGCCTGGCTGCAATGAGAGTAGCCCATTCCTGCATGACTAATCATTGTATTCATACTTTGGACTTAATTACACACCTTTCCAAATCCAAGCTCAAGCCAAGCTGTATAACTCAGAGGGCTTACAATCTAAGGGGTCAATATTCAGTGCCGGTAGTCATAGTTTTTAAAGTGTCTGGCACCATTAATGAAACTAAAACCAGATATTAAGCACTGGAACCTATCCGGCATCCACTGCTGTATATACAGTTTCACCTTCCACACTTTTGTTATCTGGTTTGCAGCGATATTGAGTCATTAACAAGATAGCAAAAACCGCATAAAGTTTGGACAGCCATGGATCTGTGCTAACTTTGTGAAGTTTGCCTATCCAGTTAGCAGCTGAATATTGCTGTAACTGGATAAACACTGGGAGCACCCTTAGCTCTGCCGACATACTTTCTCAAAATTAACCATATATTTCTAAGGCAGTGGTGATATTCATTGGGCATAGAGGGGTTTAGCCAGTTAACAGGTACGGCTAACCGACTAAAACCTTTTGAATACTGACCCCTAAGTTTTTTACCTGGCCAATGGAAGGTGAAGTAATATGGCCAAGATCAAAGGAATATTAGGGGGAGAGCAGGATATGATCCCTGTGTCTTAGTCCACTGTTCTAACCACTAGGCTATGCCTCCAAATTTAAATTTCAGATAAAACTATGGCAAAAGGACAAGTCAGCTGAGGTGCCAGAATAGGACAAACTACCCTTCTAGGCAGCAGCAGTATGGGACTGTGTTGGCACCAGAGGATCACATTTCTATAACAATGGCAATAACACTGGCATTACCTACGCGGAAGAGTGAGATGGCAATCTACTTCCATATCTTGCCATGAAAACCCAATGTATAGTCACAACAAAGCAAATTGCGATATAGTACTGGAAGATGAGACCCCCAGGTGGAAGGCACCCAATGGGCTACTGGGGAAGAGCTGAAGACTCTTCAGAGTAAAGCCAGAATTTATGATATGGTTGAATCAAAGCGCTTGGGACGTCTGACTGGTGATGTAGCTGCGCAGGAAATGAGATTTGGAAGCTGCAAAGATGTCTTACATATTGGGAAATGGAACATATGAAGCATGAACCAAGGGAAGCTGGAGGTGATCAAGAATCAACACAACTATTCTGGTGTATGCGCCAATAACAACTGCAGAAGAGGAAGAAGTTGATCAGTTCTATGAATAAGTACATGCTGAAATTGAAAGAACATGCAGGCAAGATATACTTTTAGTCAAGGGTGATTGGAATACAAAAGTTGGGAACAAAGGAGAAGGCACAGTCCATTTTATTCCTATGGATGTGCAGCATGTTAATGCCCAGTAGTCAACTAATGGTGAGATAAAAGTGATTTAAATTGCATTTGTTAGACATATATAAATTTATTTATGATATGCCTTATTTTCATGCATATTACCCGATCCGTGCATTAAACACATTTTTGTAGAAACCGCACACCCCACGCTTTATCTACATAATTATCAACACAGCACGAAAAGAAATTCAGTCATTTTTAACTTTTTTATAACTTCTTTATTTCTGAAATGCTGAATTTCAATGAGACTAAATGCGAGTAAATGAAACTAAATGAGACTAAATCAGACTAGGTCAATTCCAGTTCAGTCGTCGTCACCATCATCTGACTCTTTGAACCATTCAAATTCCGTTCCCTCCTCACTGTCATCATTGAAGTAACTAAGAGCCAACTGCAGATGCTCTTCTGTGACTTCTGAAGTAATGTTGTTTTATTTATTTACTTCACAACTCTTTTATACCACCATAACTACTAGTCACGGAGGTTTACAGGGAACTAGCGAGAACAAGAACATGAACATTAATTATTTTATCAACGTGTTCCATGTAAACAAACAATATAATTCTGGAACACTCTGAACATAGTGCATTGCACTGCACATCAGGGTTTACATGGAACTGCAAGGAACCAAAGGAAGAAGAACAAGAACATTGCAGGTCTATGTTTGTGGGTGGGTATGGTACATGGTTGTTAGATATCTGGTTGGATAGTGAGGAGCGACAAGTTCAGGTTGTATGGGTATAAATGGTCTATATGAGAGGACCGCTGGGGGGTAGTTATGTGTCTGTGCCAAAGTATTCCAGGAAAAGCAGTATTTTGAATTTCTGGCGAAAGTTCCCAATGTCTGAGAGGGAGCGAAGGTCCGGGGGAAAATGAGGTAGGTGTGTAAAAGTGGAACATTCTGTTGGAGGTGGATGCGCTGGTGCGGGTGATTGTTGTTGGTACTGTAAGGAGTGTGTGATGAGCGCTTCTGCGAGATCTCTGGCATTGTGGTTTGTCAAGTAGTGACTAAAGGATATATGCAGATATCTGGAGGATTAATCTGAAGGTTTTTAGTGCTACTTTTTATTTCACTCTGCTGTGTATGGGAAGCCAATGAAGTTGCTTCAAATGGGTGTTACACGATCATGGCGAGTGCTGCCCATGATGAGTCTGGCTGTCAAGTTCTGTGCAAACTGTAGAGGTTGTAATGAGGATTTTAATAGGCCCTGGTCTAGCAGGGGTCAGAGGTTCCTCAGGGTTTTGATGCGGTGGTATACTGTTCTGGAGACGTGTTTGATGTAGATGTTGAAGGTCAGGTTCTGATCAAGAATTATGCCCAGGTATTTCACTTGCTGCTTTACCTGCAGTGTTAGGTTTGCAAGGTTTATTGTGTTTGGTGGGAGAAGATGGGGTTCCTGATGATGAGCAGGACTTCTGTCTTGTTAGGGCTGATGATTAAGATGTGGAGGCTGAGCCATTGTCTTACTGCCTGTAAGCATCTGCTGATTATGGAATGGTTGGGGTTGCTGGTGGAGAAAGGGGTGTTGTCACTGTTATAGTCATCTACGGTATCTGAATGTGTCTTATTCTGCTGTTATAGTCCAGAGCAAACACAACAAAGAGCAGCGCTCTTGCAGAGACAGCGGATACACAAGAAGCAAGAGATGATTCGTCAAGGATGATAAGTATTGTTTAATGAACCAACCCCGACGCGTTTCGGCGTTGCCGCCTTCCTCAGGGGGTATACAGTTAAAAACATATAACCAATAAATAAATTAAAATACAATAATTAATTAAATACACAAAAAGCCCCGAAGGGAATTAAAAACAAAATAGCATGTAACAATAAAAAGCATCGAAAAAACAAATGACTTGCTAAAGAGTGATAAATATACACAGGCACAGGACCAAAGACATGACATAAGAACCAGAGTAAAAAAGAATGAAAAATATTATAAGGGAACACAAGATCAATCATAGCATAATGCAACACAAATAATGCACCATAGTATAATATAAAAAGTGTGTTACAAACATGCATAAAATAGAAAAGTCATGAACATCCATATGTTAAAACCAATGTGGTTAGACAGACAAGGAAGATAAGGATCCATAAGTTCAGGAACATATAAGTTAGTAGTATACTCACAATAAAAACTGTATATGAAGAACAGAACAGTGGAATCAAAACCTCATAAAAAACTGATATTAGTAAACTTACTGGAGCAGTGATTCGGGCTTCCAGAAAGCAACTAAACAACAGGGGAGGGAAAGAGAAAATCAATTGTAAATAAAATTTTTGGTAAAAAGTTTATTGGTAAAACATTCTTTGATGACCAAATATAGAACAATCAGAACGAGAGAGCAATACAAGTAAATAAGATAAAATGCGTTGCTTTCTGGAAGCCCGAATCACTGCTCCAGTAGGTTTACTAATATCAGTTTTTTATGAGGTTTTGATTCCACTGTTCTGTTCTTCATATACAGTTTTTATTGTGAGTATACTACTAACTTATATGTTCCTGAACTTATGGATCCTTATCTTCCTTGTCTGTCTAACCACATTGGTTTTAACATATGGATGTTCATGACTTTTCTATTTTATGCATGTTTGTAGCACACTTTTTATATTATACTATGGTGCATTATTTGTGTTGCATTATGCTATGATTGATCTTGTGTTCCCTTATAATATTTTTCATTCTTTTTTACTCTGGTTCTTATGTCATGTCTTTGGTCCTGTGCCTGTGTATATTTATCACTCTTTAGCAAGTCATTTGTTTTTTCAATGCTTTTTATTGTTACATGCTATTTGTGTTTTTAATTCCCTTCGGGGCTTTTTGTGTATTTAATTAATTATTGTATTTTAATTTATTTATTGGTTATATGTTTTTAGCTGTATACCCCCTGAGGAAGGCGGCAACGCCGAAACGCGTCGGGGTTGGTTCATTAAACAATACTTATCATCCTTGATGAATCGTCTCTTGCTTCTTGTGTATCCATTATTCTGCTGTTAGACAATCCCAGCCCTTCAGAAGCCATTGCGGTTCGTTGGTGGCATTATTTTATCCCAAGCAGAAGACACCCATTTGCAGACTTCTGAAAACCACGCCTGCTTCAATCTTCCTGATGGTGTGAATTCGTGAATCCATTCATCCCAGTCTCTTCTCATGAACATCTTGAATGGGTGGTTAACCCCCTATATCTATCAGCTATAGCTTGCAGGTAAGACTTCCAAGTATTACAGCTATGTGGATGCCAGCAGAGTTTATATAATTTTGAACATTTTTTTCTTTGTGGGCAGCCATGGCGTCGAAAATTAGTAAGGATTTTTGGAGGAGACTCCTCCCTGCCTTGCCCTAATATTTATCAACCTATATTTTCATAAGTCACAGTCCATCCATCCCTTCCTATTGCAATGAACAACCACACTGGTGGGCAATTTTTTATGGGGCATGGCACTCTCTTGAAAACTACCATCGGCTTTAATTTCACCCCACTCACAGTGCATCCAAGGATTACAGTGAAGCAGGCCCTCTCATGCTCAGTGGTTGTAATGGCTACAGTTTCCGTACCTGAAGTAGCTACAGTCTTGGTGGCAGGGATGTCAAAAGACTTTGGAACTTCATCCATATTTATAATGTTCACTGCAGAGATACCATGTTCAGAGATTTCTTTGGAGACGAATTCATGGAAGTCATTCATCTTTTGCTCCCAGTCATCCGGAAGTCGCTGGTCTACAGTGGTTCTCATTCTCACTAAAAGTCCATTGCTTTTCATGAATCTAGAGATCCAGGTAAAACCTGCTTTGAAATCAGTGATTCCTCTTTCATTTGCCAGAAGCTTCGCTTTGATCAGAATTGCGACAGTAGAGACAGCTTGATTTTGTTCACTTCGAGAAAGAACCCAATCTCTCAAGTCATTCTCCAGTACAGGCCATTTTGCTTTGGGCCCACGATGTGTATGTTTTCAGGGGTTCATATTCCTGAGCTCCTTTTTCTTTCTCCTTTCATCATTCATGAATGGATGTCTCTCCAACCTTAAACTCTCTCGCTGCCACTCTGTTGCTTGTTTCTTCTGCTCTCACAATGACTTTAAGTTTGAAGTTGGCGGTGTAGGACTTGTGTTTCATTCCCAGCATGGTCAGCGGCCAAAGGGTGTGCGCATGTGCGCAATACGCAAATTCTCAAACAGAATGGCGGCATTTCTGTGCGTTACATACACGGGCATGTTATTTTCATGAAAATACGGTAATCCTTATTTTTGTTTTCTATGTCATGTTTAATCCTCTTATTGATTCCCTGAGTAAAAGTTTTATCTTGCATATGCGTGTGTTTGGGGTAGGTGAGGAGGTGTATTTCACAGTAGGACAAGGGACGGCGTATGGGGCACTGTCATCCCCTGTATCTACACAAAAGCTAAGTGTGCCTTTGAGTCATTGCTAACTCCTGCACCTTCTGGGTTTTCTTGGCAGTGTAACGAAGTGGATTGCCAGCCCTTTTCTTCCAAGGTAATGGTGGGTTAAGTGACTTGCCCAAGGCACAAGGAGAGCTAGTGGGAACCAAACCAGTTCTCTAACCATTAAGCTACTCCTACCCCTGTATCTATTAACCTGCAAATCACCTTTCCCCAACTCAACTGCCAATAGGATGGACTGACTAATCCAATTAATTTAACAGTGCACCCCAGTTTATCATTAAAGAAAAACTTAAGGTCTCTTATGTTAATAAAAAAGAAAACGAAAACAAACCCTTCATAGCACCCTTCAGAAAGCCTAATAAAGGCTGTTAGGTCACAGTATTTATATAAATTGACTGAAAGAAGGCTTTGAAACTTGACTTAATTCCCATGCTAGTTTTCTGCACAAGGCCACATTTCCAAGACCCCCAATTTTGGGGGTCTTGGAAATGTGGCCTTGTGCTAGGTCTTCGGGTGCTCACAATTAGTCAACAGGAAATGATCAAATTAGAGTCTCCAATAGAATTTGTAAGCTGAATAGGCAGAACTTCAAGTGTCTTTAGATTAACACTTGTAGGTCAAAGGTTTTAATCACTCACCACCAGCAATCTCACAGTCAGGTTCCAAGAACTGCCATCCCACTCTATTAAGAGCAGGATTTAACTGAAGTGGCTGCTTCTCTCTCATATCGATGTGAAAACTAGCGTGGCCTTTATGTGCAGATAGCAACTTTTAGGCATAAATTACCACCACAAACAATGCAGAAAAGAGATGGCCGCACACGTAAACAGCAAAGAAAAAGCAAGCGCACACATAACGCCAAGAGTTTTTAAATTATAGGCAAAAGAGCCACCTGTAATAAAATGACATGCGAATATCATCTGCACCTGATGCAGAGAAATGCGTAGAGGATTTCACAACCAGTCAGTGCCAATATCTCTATGCCTGGGTCTGAGGTGGCTTAAATGTGTTGTGCATGTTCCCAACAGTATTTTGATGGCATCGGGGGCTTTCCCTGATGCCTGGATCATTAAACCTTCCCTGGATCATCAAATCTCTGGTGGCCCAGCGGCCCCAATCCCCCCACCCATCCAATTAAGAAAACCTTGGTGGCCCAGTGGCCTCAATCTCCCCCCCCCATTCCACCCAACTAAAAATAACCCAGCAGCCCCAAATCCCCCCCTACCCAATTAAAAAAATCCTGGTGGCCCAATGGCCCCGATCTCACCCCCCATCCACCCACTTAAAAAAAACATGGTAGTCCAGCGGCCCCGAATCTCCCTCCCGGTAGCTTTACAAAGGAGAGTGGATTGTCCATGAGCTCCTGCACCTGGTAGCGCTTGGCCCTATGTGATACATCCTGGGATGCACTTGGGGGGGGGTCAGACTGCCATATAATGTAGAAAATGCCTTATACGGCAGTCTGACCCCGCCCAGTGCATCTCAGGATGCACCACATGGGGCCAGGTGCTGCCATTTTTCAAGATGGCGGCACAGGAGTGGGAGTGCAGGGGCCGCTGGGTTATCATTGCTTTTTTTATAAAATTAGGCAGTTGTGAGAGGGGGGGGGGGGGTTTGGGGCCGCTGGGCCACCAGGGATTTGCTGTTGGGAGCACCGGCCCCACGACAAAATTTTGATGCCATCGGGGGCTTTCCCCAATGCCTGGATCTTCTGAATGGAAGTTTGACACTTCGCCTCAGAAGATCCAGGCATCAGGGAAAGCTCCCGATGCCATTAAAATAGTGTTGGGGTGCATGTGCAGATTAGCCACGCGGTACCCCTCTTTCTCTGGGAGGGCATGCCAAACTTGCACCAACTTCCGTGTGCATGTGTTTGGCTTGCTCTCCCAGTTTAACATTGCCATTTGCGCCACAGTTTACCGTGTGGCTAATTTGCATATGCCCCCGTTTCTGCATGTGCTGCATAGAGGCTTTCAGGGTTGATAGCACGCAACATCAGAGCTGGCTTTCTGCATCAGGCCCGTCTGTTAGCAGCAGGATAGCTGGGAGGCAAGGTGAGAGATTAGCAAGGCTTAATTTCTGGGGGGAGGGAGGACATAATTCTGTCACTTCTTTTTAGATTCCTGGCAGCATGCAGGGAAGAGGAGGAGAAGGGTAAACCTGGAGTAGAGCATAGGACAGTCACTGTACTCTGAATCTAATCCATGTTGCTCCTGGCCCACCCACTCCTTTCTCTGGCTACACAGTTTCACTTCCTTTTTGTCTACAAATTAAATGATCAGTTTGAGCTTGCTGAGGTCCTTTGTGCTGAACTCAGCTTTGTTTTTACTACCTTTACCTGTGATCTCCTTCAGGTAACCAGCTCTCCTTCTGTATCAAAGCAAAGTCCACTGGTAGTTAACCCCTGTGGCTTTGTCTTGAGAGAAACTTCCCTGCTTATTTCTCTTTTCCTGATAGATCCAATCACCTTTCAACAGCCTCAAGAATAGATTCGTGCCAGAAAGTAATAGGATGATACGTTGCTTGCAGAATGGCGTTATATCAAATTTAATAAACTATAAACCTTAATCCTCAAGGCCAGTAGTTTGTGCAGGATGTGAGGCTGCTATTGGCCAATAGACTCAGGAAGTTGTAGAATAAGACCTTATAGTGGAAAAAGCACACTTCCCCTGCTAATGTTTGGTACTAAACATGTGCTTGGATGATAATTCTTAGTACAGTTTAGTAAACATGCCTGTAAATCCCACACGGAAGGGCCCTTTTCCTAAGGTGCAGTACGTTTTGCACTGTTGGGGGTGTGACCAGCATGTCCCCAGCAGTTACACATAGAAAAGTACATTAACATGGTGTTCGCAATTAACACAAGTACACAATTCCACCCACTGAGATAAGTGCACCCCTGCTAATTTCAACATTGATAGTGTGCAATATGTACCCCTGCAAAGTTCTGTCCGCCCCTAACCTGCCCATCGTGTGTCGAAGCAGTTTCTGCAGGAATTAGCAGATGGTAACTGTCATGCCAGCATGGTAACAGTTACTGCAGCTCCACACGAAGTTACCACATGCTAACGTAAGACTTAACTACTTAGAACCCCTAATTGCTTAGCACACTTTAGTTAATAGGCCCCTATTTTACATGTAGCAGCGGCTGAGAAAATTACCTCTCCTAAGGGGTATGTTTACTAAATGGCGGTAGCGGACTCCATGCCCCCCATTGGGGCCGCGGCTCCGATATCGCACGGAGTCCGCTACTGCCGTTTAGTAAACATACCCCTAAGTGTTGTATAAGTGAACTGGCATTTCCAGATATTCTATTGTCTTCATGGGCAGGACTTGGTTAAATTTTGTGTATATAATATAAATAAGGAATTTGAATGACATAAGCATAATTATTCACTGGAGTTTTTTGGTGAATATTTCTATTTCAGCTTGGCTTAGGCCTTTGTCCAGAAGACTCATAGAAAAATTATCCAGCTGCTCATTTCACCCATGTCGTAATATGTAATAATCAAATCATCAAGTGAAATAAAAATATAATATTTATAATTTTGACATTAAAAACGGAATGGCTAGAAAACAAAACATGGGTACTGTTTGCATAGCTTGAACAGAAGATTCAAAACCAATTTTAACTAATTTATTTAGGGACAGTTTCTATCTATTTAGTATTAAAACCCATGGCTAATGATGTTCTTACAGTTCTATGAATGCAAAATGTATTATTCTTATGATAAAAAACAATGAACTTAAACTAATCCTCCTTCTTTCTGTTTTATTTGAACGTATGCCTGGTAAGAACAAAAACAACAAAAGATATTTTAACAGATCATCGAATGCCAAAAACAACTGCAAAAGAGATCATGTTATTAGACAGCTGAAACTAAAATAGCAGGCAATTTTCCTTTTATATCTGAATATAGCTATGACATTGTTACTTTATGATGTATGCCTATTGAACAAGTGTTCGTGAACCACAGAAGTACAGATTTCCAGTTACGTACGTTTCAAAATAACCAGGAAGGTCAGTCCATTGATACATGAATCATTGAATTCCATAATACTAAACAATGCACTAGCAATAGAGCATTCAAATACATATCTCGAACACTCTGGAACTCATTGTCAACTAGCCTTCGGAACATGACAAACCTATCCATCTTCCGTTTCCACCTTAAAACATACCTCTTCACTGAACATTTTTGGTAACAACGTAACTTCAACCGTCACGATACAACTCAATAGCCACCTCTCTTACTCAACTATCTCACCACCAGAGCCTTCCCACCATGCTCACCCCACTAAACCTACCCCTAAGTTTAATGGCGTTTTATCATTAACAACATGTAGATACATTTTTTAGTTGAAGTATGTAATACTGTAAAATTGTAATTCTCTGTTTCATCGCTTGTTATGTTGTAAACCTGTTTCATGTATTTGTTGTTCATTTGTAAACCACTATGATTACCTGAAATAGCGGTATAAAAACCCCCACACAAATAATTAAATAAATAAATAAATAGTCTAGAAAATGAGACACTTCATGGCAATGAGATTCAGTTTTGTGAATGCAAGTCAGTCAATTCAATGCTGAACATATGGGGCCTGATATCCAAAGGCATTTACACGGTTTTCAGAGCAGAATATCTACGGGTGGCACCGCCCAGCACCCCGATGCTAACAGGTTAACATTGGCAGATTCCATGGGCGGCATCCAGGGATAACGGCTCAGTGGTGATATTCAGCCGCTGCACAGTTAGCTTCTATGGTGAAAGTTAGGCCAGCCTGTCAATAACCGGACAGTGGCTCTATATTGCTTTTGCCTGGTTATCGATGGATGCCACCCCGGGAACACCCGGCACACCCCAGTGCTCTCCGGTTAGCACTGGGGCATGCAGCAGCGGTACCTGCAGATAATCAGGTCTGCTAACCGTGTTAACCAGTTTGAATTTACCCCCTCGAAATCCTTGTTAAAGCAGCAAAACATCTGCTTGTCTTTGTGGGTCCTTTGCCTCTTTCTTAGGTGTGTTTTGCGAAACTCATCACCTCTGTCTGTCTGTTGATACGGTAAACAGAAATACATATAGTAGAGATAATGTGAAGAGGGATGCAGAATCACTGCGTCATGGAGCGGCAGGAAGTCCAGGCCCTGCCACCCCAAGACTAGAAGGAACTGGTGGTGGTAGAGAAAAATGGTAACAGACTTGCAGGGTGCTCAGACCCCACTCCCTGAGGAACAGCGAGATCCAGTATTAAAGGAAAATGCAGTGGGGTGGCTGGGAGTGGGACACCAAGTTCTGATGAAGAGCAGGAGCGTGCACAGGAGGAATAGACGATAACATATTGTACAGACATGACCACAGAAGCAGATAGTAGACTGAATCTCACTGCTGTTTATATAGAGGCAGCACTCTCTGCTCTAAAGATATATTTGGTGCCTCTTACTATCTGAATAGTGATGCCGAATATATGTATTTAGGCACATTTTATGTGGTTGCAGAGACATTTGAGTAAAAATGTCTGCAGATCTTTTAATCTTAGAAGAGAGGCCGGGCACATGTAAATCCAAAGTAAAATCGACTTATCTCTACCTCTCCTCATGGACGTGTGTTTAAAATCAAAGAAGGAAGCTTAGGAATGCAGGGGGATGGGCAATCATGTACAGCGGGAGAATGTCATTTCACAAACACATGAGAGAAATTGGCGTGGGAACCCCAGCAGCTTATACGTGTAAGTTCTGGCATGTCAGAGCCGATCCTACAGCAGCCCAAACACCAGTGTCAGCAGCAAGGAGTGGGAGGTGAACTCCTCCCCACTCCTATCACCACCAATCCAGACTGAGCAGCCCAATTCAAATAGCAAGCTGTGCTCAGGCGCACCCGTACCTGGCAGGCCCACGCCTGAGTGCCTCACCAAAGGGCCCTTTAGCATGGCACGTAGGCATGGACCGTATTGATCCAGCCCACAACTTGTACGAAATAGTAAATCTCCACCTGCAATACCCACCACTGAGCCCAAGCACATTGCAACACCTCAGCACAGAATGCTAAAGCACCATCACATGCGCTCCACCAGCCGCAACAGCAGCCTAACATCAGAGCTTCCTGGCACACCCAGAGCCCAACTTAACACCATCCGTCTACAACAGCAGTGAGCCAGGATAGGTAGCCCTTCCCCGCTCCTGTGATCTACCAGCCTGAGCTGCAGAAGGGAAATTTAAACATCCGAGCTTCCCAGCACACCCCCACGCAACAGACCTATGCCTGAGATCGTTTATTGTTTATTAGATCTTGATAAACTGCCCTTTGTGGGGCAGGTGCATGCCAAGGAGGCCCTGGACACTAGACTAAGAGAAACCTGTTATGAACAGCATAGCCACTTTAACAGAGTATCTACAGCCACCTTTACTTAAACATATTGAACTACACCTACACCACTAACTCCCCGAAATCGCAACATGAGGCACTTATATCTTACCCTCTATACACTGCTTATACTCATGCTGATAGCCTCAGCCCACATCCCTTCCCAAAACCTAAATTACCCCCGATCACATACTACACAACCCACCCAATATTATATGGACACTATGTTCACCACTTAGGAGGCTTACAGCATCAATATCCAAGACGATGGAACCCCCAGCATCTCAAACACATCAAGATCAACACTAACTATGTAACACTGTCTTCAAAGCACAATATGCTCACACATACACTCAACTGTGCACTCATAAATGAACATTCAGTAAGAAACAAAATCCCAATCATCAGAGATCTGCTTATCATCCAACACTGACATTCTAGGCATAACTGAAACTTGGCTAACGGACACAGACACTGTTCTTCTGACCCATCTCACTCCAGATGGCTACACCCTCTTCCACTGTCCTCACTCTCAACAAAAATATGGAGGAGTAATGATCCTAGCCAAATCACATCTCAACTTCCAGTACCTCTCAACCGAAAGCTCAGAAGAAGCAGATGCTCTCACTATAATGAACAAACAATTGACCATCTTCTTTACATATAGAACACCGACCACATCCACAGTCAGTTTATCCAGCATTCTTGAAAAGATACTCATACAGCAAATCAAACAAGGACCTCATCGTCCTAGACTTTAAACTCCCCACAATCCTCCCAAAAATGTTAACACATTCCTGGAAGCAATGTCAACCATGGACCGCCAACAAATCATAATTGCCCCAACACACGAAAAAGGCAACATGCTTGACCTAGTCTTTGTTAACAACCACACACAAACAGGCCCCCCACATTCAATACATATCCAACCAATACCCTGGTCTGACGACAGACTAGTCAGCTTCTCTATCCGCATAAAGAATATAATAACACCCGCTACCCACCAACAATCAGGACGACGCTTCAAACAATTCAACAAGGACACAGTCCTACAAGATATCCTCCCATAACTGGAAACCATCACAACTGAAATAATGAAATAATTGGAAATGCAGCATCTGTAATGCCCACTGCACTTCACATAACCAGAAATCATCACAAGACCCCATGGTACACCCCTATTCTCCGCAAATTCAAAACCCAATTTTGAAAAACTGAATAAAGATGGTGAAAAAACTACCAACCAAGAAGACAGAACCAACTACTTAAACCTTATGCAAATCTACCATACTGAAACTGACAATGCCAAATGTGCATACCATATGAAACTGATCAACAGTTCAATGAACCACCCAAGAGAACTCTTCGACCTCAAACAGCCGACAACTTCCACCACTAACTTGAATACCTTCCTCACCCTCAAATAGTTAGCAACCCAATGCAAACAACTCCATCCCCAACCTAACCCAATCCCAAACCCCCCCTCATCACCATAACCCCCCACCAGTCCCCTTGGACAACCTTCAACAACATCAGCAGAGCTTGATCCCTATCCAATCCATTGGATCAAATCAACAAAAACAGAACTCAGCTCAAAACTCACCAGAATTGTATAATCAACCCTACAACAAGGTCATATGCCACAAACTCTAAAACTCTTAGCCATACGTCCCACCCTGAAGAAACCTAATCTTGACCCAACAGACCCAGCCTCCTACAGACCAATCGCAAGTCTCCCATTCATCACAAAAATCATTGAAAAAAAATTAAGCAACAACTCCAGGACCATATTGACAAGAACACTCTCCTTGATCCCCAGCAACATGGATTCTGCCTCCTACACGGAGTTGAAATACTGATGGTCTCCCTCAATGACACCCTAATAAAAATGAATACAAAATGCATCCCAAGGCTTCCTCTTGTTCTTCCTCGACATATTGGCCGCCTTCAACACTGTCAATCACAACATCCTCCTGTAACACCTCTAATCCTCTGGTATCCATGGCACAGTCCTCCAGTGGTTCAAATCATTCCTAACCAACAGATAAGAATTGGAACAAACACCTCCACCCCTTTCAAACAAATTTAAGAGGTACCACAAGGAGCCACCTTATCCTCGCTCCTATTCAACATCTATCTCCAGCCCTTCTGCTCCATCATCAAATCTCACAACCTCACCTTTCATATCTATGCTGACGATATCATGCTTTATGGACTATTCAACACAAAACAACCCTCCTTCACTAATCACCCAAACTTCTTCTCTGATGACTCCAAATGGCTAAGCAGGAACCACAAAAAGGAGCACTGCTCGCAAAGGAGACTGAAGAACCACAGAAGCGAGTAGATATGGAAGTCACATGCGCTTTATTGATTGAAAATCAATAAAGCGCATGCGACTTCCATATCTACTCGCTTCTGTGGTTCTCCAAATGGCTAAGCGACAACAACCTCACAATAAACTACAAAAAAACCCTGAAGCTATATTCATAACAAAAGAGCAACCTCCATAACACTAAACAATACCCAAATACAAGTTCAACCAGAGGTGAAATATCTTGGAATCTTCATAGATCAACATATATCCTTTAAACAAAACTGTCAAAACAGTATACTTCAAGGCCAAAACCATGCAACACCTCAGACCTCTCCTAGATCCCTCAGACTTCCACAGCGCACTCCAATCCATAATCCTTCCACACCTAGACTACTATAATTCCATCTACCAGGGCCTCCCACAAGCCACACTGCTACCATTAACCACTGCTGTACATACAACATGCATCCAGTAAGGAGCATCAAAATACGAACACATCACACCCATCCTTAAACAACTCCATTGGAAACCATTAACAAACCGGATAAAATACAAAACTCCTACTAACACACAAAATGATCCACTCATGCTCTACTACACACCTTCACACCCTGCTACAAATTAAAAAACCCAACAGGACCAGAAGAACACCTACAATGAACACAGTTACCATCTGAGATGCTAAAACCAAATATAACCAACAAGCTTGCAAACGAGTCCTCCAACTATATACCCCCTCCTTAAGGAACACCCTTCCGACCTCAAGAAGAAACACCACTGACCTCAGCACCTTCCAAAAACAGCTGAAAACACACCTTTTCTCAGAACATTACAGTCCTATGACTTAACCCCCTCCTACCTGTAATGCATTATATATAACTAAGATTTGATACCTATTGTACATAGTTAAAGGGTTTATTCTGTCCCGGAAGTAGATTCCCTCTGTACGTACAGAGGGGATCGCGATTCTGATCCTGTGGGGCATGTCTTGCCCAGTGGAATCAGAATTGCAATCAGTCTTATACGTGCAGGCCGGGACTGCGATTCAGCCCGGCATGTATATGCAGAACCTTCCCGGCTAACTTAGTCAAGGCTCTTCAGTGGAGCCGCTGCGCCATGGCATCATGTTACCATGGCATCGTGGCTCCACTGAAGAGCCGTGATGCCAGCCGCCGGAAAAAAAAGCTTATTCCCCGCAGCCCGACCCCTGATCGGGCTGCGGGGAATGTACTCTGGCCCTCTCTGCCCCATCCACACTCTGAGCACAAGAAAAAACATGTCCAGGGAAGTTATTCCACCTCGGAGATGGAATAACTTCCCCACACAAATCACCGTCCTTGGACGTGCAGGGCTGATATTAGAATCAGTCCTGTACATCCAGAGCCGGCGACAGCCCACCGCTCGCCCAGACCCTGTCACCAACCTGCCCCTTCCCCGCCCCCATCTAACTTCCCCGCACAATCGGTGGGGAGGTTAGACACGGTGGGGGAAGGCACGGATAACGGGGATGGACGTCCCATTGAGACATGCAAATGTATCCATTGTTTACTGTATATAGTTATCATGTTCCTATGTAAACCGACTGGTATTTTACTCTTCTATGTAAACCATTTTGACCTGGCGAAAACAGTATATAAACACTGCTAAATAAATAAAATAAATTTCAGAATGAACACATAGAAACATTGGCATGTACAGGTCTATCCTGGCCATTTTGCAAACCTAGGCCTATAGCCGCTCTTAATCAGTCACTGTGGTTTCTCTGTTTACCTCATTTCAGTTTGGAGAAAAATGCTGACCATGACCCTTCAGTATTGTTCTGACTCTTTTAAACTTTACCCACATCACACTACCAACTACCACTACTCAATAATAGGTCTCTAATAGACCTCATTCAGGCCGTCCCACCCAACAGATCCAGGAGAACGATATCAACAAATACTCTAATCATCCCTAAAGCAGCGACAAAATGCCTATCAGTGACATCTAACAGGGCCTTCAGATTCTATGCCCCTAAGTACTGGAACGCTCTACCCCCAGAGATTCGTGCTATCACTGATCTATCCCTTTTCAGAAAGGCACTCAAATCCCACCTCTTCCCCCAATATTACTTGACCAACTAACCAATCTTAATCACTACCCAAACTAAGAACAAATCCTGTTATGTATACTTGTAAATACTCTTGTAAATACTCTTGTAAATAGTTGCAGTAATGACGTCCCATGTTTTATCCAAGTTCTCTGACCTTGTTCTCTGTAAAACCTAACAGTTTGTTGTTATGGTATGTTGTTATATTGTGAACCGCGCTGATTCTGAATAGAGCGGTATATAAGAGCCTGTAATAAATAAATAATAAATAAATAAATAAATAATAGAGAAATAAAATGTAGTAACCATGAAAAATAGTGAACACTGAGCACGGTTTATCCTGTTAGCACATTTGCTAACTACCTAAATAGTTTTGACTGCGCCCCCATTTGTGTAAGCTGTTTTGTATCATTAAATTGAATGCTGCCATTTTATAATCACAAATCCTGCAGTAAACCCACTATTTGTTAAGCATCCTCTCCGGTGGCCCAGGAGTTTTGTGGGATTGCTTAGGATACCACAGGGATAGTCACATCTGTGTGTAACAATAAAGCATTTACAAATAAGATAGTGGGATGCTTAACAATTCTCATGAATTAGGTGCATATAGCTTAAATCTCAAAGTTACAAATAGGCCAATTTTACATTGCATTTTGGAATTTTATTGGCATACATAGATGAGAACATCCCCCTGTGGTACCCTGAGTATTCTCTAGGAAAAGGGAAAGAGCAGAGGCTGCTGAAAGTGAAAGGGGGGGGGGGATTAATACAAAAAATAAAAAGGAGTATCACTTGAGAACGGAGCTGATAATATTGATCTAGTACGAGTGAGATTATTCTGATGTGTTAACAGATTTCCTCCTCGTTTAGTAATCAGGTTGTAAGGGACCCGAAAACAAAAACATCTTAAGATTTCTCCTCCAATAGAACTATCATAAAACTGTGAATACTTTACAGTGTGAAAAAAGTCAAGCAGCTTCCATACAGGACCTTAGAGGAGGTTTGATATCCTTTGGTCTTCAAAATGTGTGTGCCGTGAGCTAAGAGAGTTTCTAGAATGAAAGACATTTGTCCATTGTGGACAGATTGCTCGCAAGTATTGAGGACACCCACTGTTGATTCCACTGTTCATCCATGAAGCTATTTATATTTTTAGCTGCTAAGAATACATCTAATTTATTCTGAAACTCCTCTGTTGCTTCAGTTAATGTCAACACTTAGCTGTCATACTTAGGGATGCTCCTGAGCATACTAGAGGAAGCTGAAGGGGTAATGAGCTTCATTTAAAAGACATTTTTTCCTTTGGTTTAAGAATCATGGGACTCACCAAGAATCCTTCCCTGCAAAGAATATTGGCAGAAAAAATTAAAAGAACAGCTGCCAGAAGAGCAGTTTTTGGAGGTATTCAACTAAAAAGTAAGATACTTACCATGACCAGAAAAAGAAATCTGAGCAAAGAGGAGACAGAATCATGATAGATGATCTATTTATTTATTTAGCTCATGACTTTCCGCTATTGCGATCAGGTACTTCCTTGGTGGGTAGATAATCTTTGCATCTGAGGTAGTGGAGAGTGAAGTGATTTACCCAAGGAGTAGTCGTGGGATTCAAATCATGGTCTCGCTGGTCACTAGGCACCTTTTCTAACCACTAAGTGACTCCTTCACTCCATTGATGCTTTGGCCTTTACCCGTAAACCTGTGCAAGCACTTTTACTCAAATATTTAAGGTTCCTTTTTATTCTCCTTTCATCACCCTCGGACGAAAATATTTGTATTAATGCTTGAGATTCCTGTAACTTTGAGCCGGGACCCTGCGTCAGTCTTTCAATTCTCATTGCTTCCTATGGGAGCAGTTATGATGCTTTCAAAATATTTGTGTTTTGGGGAAATAGGATAGTTTGTTGTAAATATTCTCTATTTTATTACATAACACCTCAAACATGTTTAGTAGCATCACCTATTTTAAAACATTGACTAAGAACTCCTATTGAAAATGCACTTGTGGAGGGTAATTTTATAACAGGGCGCCTAGGTCAATTGGGCAGGAAAGTGCCCACATTTTGCCTTTGTTTTATAAAGACATATTGGTACCTATGTGTTTTTATAAAATACTAACCCAAATCCTGTAGAAATCGTGCCTGCACTGAAAGCAATGGACAGTTACACTGCTTGGGAGCACGTCAATCACAATTCTTCCCACACTCCATCCATACACTTACTCTACAAATACACACATACTTGCATTGCGTGTAATTCTGGTCATGAGCTAATTATATAAGAGGCGTTTTACAGTTTTATAAGATTACCTCCTTAAAGGGCTAGTGCAACGTTTCTCACAAGGGACTGTAGTGCTTGACATCTAAAAACCAATTTAGCCTATCCTAAATAGATCTTAGCTATATATGCACACCATCACTATTGTTCCAATCTATACTTATTTTTCTATCCTGCTGAATATTGCCATCATTACCTTTCTAATATGGGGTATTTTTCAAGAAATTTATTTTAAGATAAGATTCTGTTCACAGAACACAGTAAGGGGCATGTTTACTAAAGAGTGTACCATTATTGCGTGTATAGGCCATTAATCTAGCATGAAGGCCCCTGCCAACTTCAGGGGGTGTGTGCATCTGTCCCCCTATTAGCATGTTGCAAACATATGGCTCCATGCTAACTGGAATGCGGGTGCACGTATTGTCATCCATTGAGGTGGCATTAAGTGAACGCATGCTAATGTCAACCTTCATGGTTAGCGTGCACCCAGAACACCTAAACTAATCATGACGTACCATCAATGCCCATGCTGCGCCGCGAACCCGCCCAATCCGTGCCCAATTATGTGCTACCCAGTTAGTACAGGATTTTTAGTGCAGACCACAGGCTAACTTTGAGTGCAGCAAGCTTAGTGCAGGGTTTAGCATGCAGCAATGGTTAGCGTGCTTTAGTAAATAGGCCCCTAAATTTTCCCCTACTTTTTTGGGTTAAGGTCAAAAACATTTCTACTGTAGTGGTGATAGACATTAATGGTAAATAGGTCATGCTTTTCTTTGTGACAATGTGGCTGTGATGGAGTGGAGGAGTGGCCTAGTGGTTGGGGCAAGGTACTTTAGGCTGGAAGGTTAGGGGTTCAAATCCCACTAGAGGACAGCAACCTTGGGCCGGAAGGACTAGGGTTTCTAGTCCCACAGGTGCTCCTTGTGGTCTTGGGCAAGCCACTTAACCCTCCATAGCCCATGTTCCCTGTAAAATAGTTATCTCCAAGTTATAATGCCCTGTTCAATGTAATTTCAGTTTGTTCAATGTAAACCGCACTGATGCAGAATAGCACGGTATATAAGAGAATAAAAATAAATAAAAATAAAATAAATAAGTAACTTATTTCTTACTCAGTTTAAAAAATTGTCATTGAATGGTGTTCCTAAACCAGAATAGGCCGATCTTCGTGAATGACCGCTATATAGCAATTAGAAAAAGTACCTCATTCAACAATTCAATCTTGTTCAGTGGTTCACAACTGTCACAACATAGCCTCAGAACCAACCGCTAGCACTAACAAATTCTGGGAATATTTTATCGTTCTCCCAGACATGTGCCGGTTTGACATCAATGGCATATGTCGATAAAACACATGTTGTATCACTATATAATGTGAGCAGATTTCAATGAATTAAAAGTACTTAGCTCATTCAAAGATGTGATACTTCATGGTTCTTGTATTTTTCAATTTTTTAATGTTGTAATTTTCTTCCTCTCTTTTTTATCCGTTATTCAACTCAAAACATGTCCCAACGCCAACCTTTATAAGGCGCCCGTGCATTTCTCCATTAAGGGTTTCTCAAGGGACTTGATCATAAGTTCATATTCCTGGAAAAAATGACATCATAAGTGACTGAACTTCACTGACATTTGTAAATATCCACCACATTATCCAACTTATCGCAAACTAAATAGAACAGTAACTTCTGGGAACCTGACAGTAGTGCAGCTCGCATCCCGATCAGGCATTCACCATCCTGTTCTCTAAGGAATCCAAAGACGCTGCGCATGCGGACTCAAGATGAAAAAGCCTTGGTTTAAATGTCCCAAAAACACTCCATCATTGGTTAAACATTAAACGCAGGCTGCCCAATCAATGCTAAGATTCAGTCCTCCAGGTTGTACCGTGGCCAGCGTATGGATCCACCACTGCTCCCTGTAGATCAGCCACTGATCACGTGTTTTACCCAACGCTGTTCTTGTCACCATTTCTATGCACCAACGCTGTTCTTGTCACCATTTCTATGCACCAACAACGAAGTTGGGCAAACACATGATGTTGTGATAAACAATGTTGAACTAGAGGAGCTTCTCTGCGGGCACAACGGAGCCGACTTGCATGTTCCTGCATCCGAACCCTAAAGGAGCGGATCATTTTCCCTACGTAGAGCAGAGCACAAGGGCATTGCACAACGTAGACCACATAAGTAGACTCACAGATAGTTGTGTTTCTCAATCTATATGTGCTACCCTTGTGAGTGAAGTGCGTCTTCTCTAAAGTGATGTCACATATCACACAACGTCCACATTTTCTGTGGCCAACTTCAAAATCATTCAGATGTGGCGGCGTAATGGCCCTTAACTTGGTGGGGCTCAAATATTCCTTCAAATTTTGACTCCGTTTCCATACACAATGCACAGATCTACCTTGAATAACGGATAAAAAAAGAGGAGAAAAATTACAACATTAAAAAATTGAAAAATACAAGAACCATGAAGTATCACACCTTTGAATGATCTAAGTACTTTTAATTCATTGAAATTTGCTCACATTATATAGTGATACAACATGTGTTTTATCAACATATGCCATTGATGTCAAACCGGCACATGTCTGGGAGAACGATAAAATATTCCCAGAATTTGTTAGTGCTAGCGGTTGGTTCTGAGGCTATGTTGTGACAGTTGTGAACCACTGAACAAGATTGAATTGGTGAATTGTTGAATGAGGTACTTTTTCTAATTGCTATATTGAATGGTGTTCGACACGTGTTGGGTTGTCAATTAACTCATATCGCTACAGCACCATATACTCGAACAGTGTTTCTCAAGCGGGAGTACCCCTTAGCCAGGCTGACTCTCAGAATATCCATAACGAATATGCATAGAATAGTTTTGCATGGCAGCCTTCATAGTGTGAAAATCTGTCTCATGCATATTCATTATGGATATCCTGAAAAGGAGACTGGTTAGGTGGTACTCTAGGACCAGTTTGCAAAACATTGCTCTAGAGCAGTGCTTCTCAACCCTCTCCTGGAGGCACACCTAGCCAGTTGGGTTTCCATACTACTACAATGAATATGCAGAAGATATATGCAAGGTTCAGGTAGTCAGAAATTTCTGGGAAAATGAACTCATTCGAGAGGGAGCATTAAGGAATATTCAAGTGTCTCCATAGATGTGATTGTTTGGGAGAACTTGACATCTACTTTTTCTCGCACTGGCAGAAAGATCACAGGAAAGGATGTAGGCCCCCAGTTTGAAAGGAAGATTAAAATACAACCTAAACTTTCCTCTGTACTGTTCTCCTATCACAAAGGAGCTACTATTGACTAGTCCCAGGACAGATTCTGGAACAATAGACTGTAATGTGAAAGAGTGATTTCTTTTTTGATATACGAGTAGTTGGTCTGCTACTGGGAGCGCAGAATGGAGTCCCCAGCCTAGTGTCAGCACCTTCCCCTCAAAGCAGTTCTAGAACTATTGTCTCTGCAAATGATAGAGCATGCCCAGTGGCTTTCCTCCGCTGATGGCCATCTCATAATAAATTCATCTGCAAAGTGCTGATCCTCAAGCACTCTGAAATTCATCTACACCTCTGACTTTTCTTATGGGAGTCTTCTTGCATCTTTGAGAGCTGATGCTGCTGGAACATGCTAAGGTTGGACCACTCCACTACCTGTTCTTCCTGGGAGCACTGTTGGCCCTGGAAGTATGACTTCCTACCACCTGTGGCTTCTCACCATCTGTCATTTCATTTAATGATCCTACACCACCTTTTCAGTGGGGTTTACAAATATAAAACACAAAGAACTTTAATTTGATTTTTAAACATTACAAACCAACCCATTAAGCCCTCACTCCCTTTGCATCTCCTTCTACAACTAGTTTATGCAAATCCTCCTTAGTTATTAAACTTTCAGTCTCTTCTGATTCTAATATAATGATTAATCTGATTCAGTATCTTTCCAAACCTGCTCCATACACAGGGTGTGCCTACTACTACACTCTGCTTGCCTCTGCCCCTCCCCCTCTCCCTATCATCATCTTTTGCTCAGGGTAGTTTCTCCAAATGGTTAGTTTTGTGCTTACTATGACCGTCATGAACCTCACTTCTAAGCTATGATCTTAGTCTCTCAAATTTACTGCTAATGCTCGGCGTAATACTTGCATCGTTCCAAAGAGAGCCTTCTGATGGAGTTCATAAGATGTAACATGTATGGGTAGCTTGTCAAGATGTGCTTGGAAGTTCTTCTTTATCAAGCCTGTGGCTCCCAGTACAATGGGAAATATTTTTGTATCTTTCTGCCACATTTTCTTGGTCTCTGACTGCATTTCTTGTACTTCAGGATCTTTGGCTTCTCCACGCGATTCACAGAATAATCACTTGGTACCGACACTTCTCAATGCCATTCTGGTATACTTCTCTTTTACCACTATGTCAGGTTCCTGGCATCCAGTTTCTTATCCGTCAGAATGCGAATGTCCCAGGCAATCATAACCTCTTCTTTCTCTGTTATTCTCTTAGGGTCATGATCCCAGTGCTTTTCAGGGACAGCAATGTTATAGTGTTTACTGGGTTTCCAATGGAGGAGGCATGCTACTTTGTTGTGCCTTTCTGTATAGAAATTTTCCACCATCAGAACTTCACAGCCTGCTATTAGGTAAGTCACTGTTTCCAGCTCTTTCTTACAGAATCAGCATATGTCTATTGTGCCAGTTTTTTCAATACTCACCGTAAACCATCTCGTCTGTAAACCACTGTCCTGTGCTGCAATGATCAATCTTTCATCCTTTGGTTGAGGAAAGGTGAACTGAAACCATTCATGTGTTCATTCTTGATTGACAAAATGTTCTGTATTTTCTGCTGTGCCACTTGTGTTTCCTCGCCTGCTGATCTAAATCTTTGAAGACTTTTTTTCCCTTGTTTTGCAAATTCTGTTATTTCCTTTATCTGCATGCCTTTGAATTCTCACTCATTCCTTCTAATCGTTGGGATGTTTTTTCAAGTTTGATGATAGAGACAGATTCTGGACATTTACTTTTATATTTCAGCACTTTTTGCATATTTGGATCCGATGATGCTGTCAGATAGACTTGGAGGCCTACGATAGTAGCTCTGTAGGTGTAGTCAATCTCTACAAGCCCTATCCCTCCTTCAGCTCTAGGAATGTACAATCTTGGCATATACTGATTCTTGTAAATAACTTATGAGCATGGAGGAGTTGGAGTAGGCAACTGATATTTCTAATGTTCCAGTGGAACCTGCATCTGCAACTACTGATACTTTCCTATTAAGTATACCTCTTATTATTAGGAGTGGTGGTTACAGGAGTTCTGAAATCCAAGTTTCTAGTCATCACTCATGCTACTGTTGGCCCCTTGATCTCTCTGGAGGCTCAATTAGATTTCCTCCTCTATGTCTCCTATCATCCCATAGAGAGAAACAGTGTCTATATCTAGTGTAATGTGTAGCGATTAAATGAATATACAACACAATGCAGATACCATAACTGGTATTAGAACAGAGAGACTTCAGCAGCTATTAATTTTGCAATCTATATGGACCCACAGAGTATGCAAGCCTTTTAAATGTACTTATTTATATATTTGAAATGTTTATAAATAGCCTTCCTGATACCTTAGGATCACTCAAAGCAGTAAACAACGTTAAATAAAAATCTGGTGATGAGGTAAGAATAGAACCATTGGAATTCTGAGAGAAATCCTGCCCTGTCAATAGGCAGAATAAAAATTTAGGTAATTTTGAGAGGTTCTCTGCCCCTATAAGTAGGAGTTTTTAAGCAAGGAGAGAACGGCAATACTGGGAACCCAATAGGAACTGAGTTGGAAGAGCCAAGAAGGCATGACACAACAAAGCATCCAGGCAGTGATGGTTGGGGGGAGAACCAAGGGTTTCCCAGGGACTGTATAAAATACCCCCAATGTTAGTTTTTTTTTCATTTTTATTTTTGGATCAGCATACAAAATTGTCCGCATTAAGCAGTCATTTGTTCCATATAAATCTCCAAATTACCAGTTTTGGAATCAAATACAAATACAATAGAAAACAAAAATAGCAGGATTTTAATCATCACTCAAGAAAGTGGGGTTATTTACCTATAATGGAGGTTTTCCATGGACAGCAAGATAAGTCAGCCACACCTGGTGACATCATCTGATGATACCGTGGACAGAAGTGTTCTCCAGAGCTCAAAAAGATAAACCTTTCTGAGCATGTCCAGCTAGCCCCACATACAATCCTGCCCCAAGCCAGCCCATTGTGTCCCAAGCCGAGGTGATGCAGGCTGGTGTTTGTGGCTCGTGTGGATCCGAGGGTGCCTGGCCATTGACATCCAAGGGGAAATGGGTGGGTTTGTGTGATTGACTTATTCTGCTGTCTGCTGTCCATAGAGAACCCGCATTACTTGTAAATAACTCCCCTTTCTCCTTGGACAAACAGGATGCGTCAGCAATACCTGGTGACTCTGAAGCCACAGCTGGTGGCCGCATGTTGCTGTGGTGGAAGAAGGAGATGACAGACAGAGTGCAGGGGTGTGCCATTTATTCAGGTGATACTGTACATAAGAACATAAGATATGCCATACTGGGTCAGACCAAGGTCCATCATGCCCAGTGTCCTGTTTCCAACAGTGGCTAGTCTAGGTCATAATTCAGGCAATGGTGCAATGGTTAACTCACAGTGTATTGTCAACTTCAACACAATTGGTGCAGGTAACATAACAGGTAGTACAACAAGTAGCAACAGTGACAAGCAACAGTGGAACAACATGGTAGCGACAGAGAAGGTACTACATCCTAGGGCGGCTGTGCGGAGGCTAAGACCAACTGACCAAATGCGTTGTCTGTCAGTGCCTCCTGTTCAAGGCAGTAGTGCCTTTGGAAGGTGTGTATGGTCAACCAGATGGCGGCCTTGCATATGTCTGCGATCGATACCATGTGGAAGTTCGTTAGCATGGTGCCCGTGGCCTGGATTTGGTGGATGTGGATGTGGCCCAGTGGCACAGCTCCTGCCTGTGTGTAGCAGAAAGTGATGCAGTCTGAAATCCACTGGGAGAATATCCTTCTCATGAACAGCAGGCCTGGTCTGTTGGGATTGAAAGAGACGAACAGTTGGGCTCCCTGATGGTTGGATGATGTCCTGTGGATGTACGTGCACATCACATGGACATAGTCCAGGGTGTGTAGGCACTCATCCTCTGGGGTGTTGTTAGGTGGAGGGTGAAAGGTGGGCAGCTTTATCATCTGGTTGATGTGGAAGGTGGACTTCACCTTGGGGATGAATTTATGGTGGGTCCTTAGGGTGACCTTGTCCTGGTAGAACTGGGTATAAGACGAGTATGCGATTAGGGCTTGAAGTTCGCTGACCCTTCAAGCAGACGTGATCACAATGAGGAAGAGGGTCATCCAGGTGAGGTATTTTGAAGGTGCCAACCATAAGGGTTTGAAGGGGTCATGGGTGTGTTGCTGGAGGACAATGTTGAGGTCCCGAGGTGATGTTGACTATCATATTATGGGACATAGATTGGAGAGGCCCTTCTTGAACCTGGAGACCAGAGGGTGTATGGATATGGAGGCATTGTGATAGGCTGCTATGGCTGCCAGGTGTTCTCTGATCAAGGCAGTTTTAGGCCTGTCCCCACCAGGGAGGCAAGATAGCTGAGGGATGAGCAGGATGGGGAATGACTTGGGATCCAGTCCCTCCTTGGCGCACCAAGAGCTGAAGTGCCGCCAACTGAGGCCATAGGATTTCCTCATGGCGGGGCATCTGGTAGCAAGGACAAACTGCTGGACCTCCATGGAGAGTTGGAGGGAGGACAGGACTAGCATTTCAATTTCCATACCATCATCACCAGCGTTGGCAGGTTGAGGGGTAGCATGTTGTTGCCGTCCTGCGTGATGAGTTCCGGCTTCAGGAGGAGTCACGACAGTTGGTCCTGGGCAAGGCAATGAAAAAATGGGAACCATACCTGCTTGGGACAGTGGAGGAGCACTAAGATCACCTGAACGTGGTCCTCTATTATCTGGATTAGCAATCAGAAGTATGGGGGGAAAGGTGTACCCATCCCCCCCCCCCCCCCAGTTAATGATGAAGGTGTCCTGGCGCTAGAGCAGCTGAACGGATGCTTGGAGCAGAATCGAGGGCACTTCGCTTTTGTCTCACTTGTGCAGAGGGCGATGTGTGGTTGACCTCAGTGACGGAAGAGCGACTCCACAATTTGAGAGTTGAGTTCCCATTTATGTGGGTCAAGTTGTCTGCTGAAGCTATCAGCCAGATGGCTGTCCTCACCCAGCAGGTAGGTCACTTGGAGCATAGAGCCCATCTCGCCCCGTCCTACCCTGCTTGTTGATGTAGAAAATGGTCACTTGGTTGTCCATTTGGATCAGGATGCTCTTGCCCTTGTTGCAATGCTGGAAGGCTTGCAATGTGTAACACACTGCTTGGAGCTCCAGGAAATTGATGTGGTGCCCTTGTTCTTTTGCTGTCCAACTGCCTTGGGTATGCAAGTGCAGGAGGTGGGCCCCTCAACCCGCCTTTGTCATGTCTGTGGTGATGGTTGCCTGGTACTGGGGCTGCTGGAAGGGTCTGCCCATGGTCAAGTTCTCTCATTGCATCTACCACGCTATGGATGTCTGTTGAACCAAGGTGCAAACTACCTGGCTGGGGGGGAGGGGCGGTCAGAGATTAGTCAGTCATTGAGGTACGAAAGATGCAAATGTTGAACTTGTGGAGATGGGTGTTGACTATGGCAATGCACATCCTGAAGACTCTTGGGGCTGAGGAGAGGTCAAAGGGGAGTACCCTGTACTGGTAGTGTGCGCCAAACACATGGAAGTGCAGGCACCTCCTCTGGGCTCAGTGGATGGGGATATGAGTGTAAGCGTCTTGCGGGTCCAAGGCCACCAGCCAATCATTGAACTGGAGGAGTGGTAGGAAGGTGCCAAGGGAATGCATTCTGTACTTCTCCTTCTTGGTAAATTTGTTCAGGATGTGGATGTCGAGGATGGGGCGGACACCCCCCAATTTCTTAGGTATTAAGAAGTATCTGGAGTAGAACCCTGTGGAGATCTCCGCAAGTGGCATTGGTTCTATGGCTTTGGCTCTGAGGACAGACAGGATCGCCACTGCCATAGCTGGGAGCTGGTGAGCATATAGGCTTGGTGTAGGGGGTCTGAAAAGTTGAGGCAGTATCCTTTGACTATGATGTCCAGGACCCAGCTGTTCGATGTAATGTTTTCCCATGCATTGAGGAAGTGGGAGAGGCAGCCCTCAGTCGTGTGGTTGGAGTCTCGAGGGCAGTCAAAAAGATGGGGTGCTCTTGTTAGATGAGGAGGCTATCTGCTTATGCTGCTTGCGGTCCTTCTGGTGTGGCTTTTTGGCTCTGGTACAAGGATTGGTAGGTCATGTGAGGCTTGAAGCATTGTGATGGCCACCGGTGGTGGGAATTGTAGTGCTTGAGGAGTAGTATGGCTTCCGGGACTGGCTCCCTGCTGTTTTTGACCACTGGAGCAGCATTCTAGGCTGTCTGCTGTGAGGGTTTGGAGAGTGAAGCAGTGTTCTTTTAGGTCACTGATGGCGTCCTTGTCTTTATCGCCAAACAGGTTGTCTCTCCTGCATGAGGCATCGGTGATGCATTTGTGTGTGTCCTCCTACAAGCTGGACTCCCTGAGCCAAGCCCAACGTCTGGCTGCAATGACTGTGCCCGTGGCGTGGCTGACAGTCAAAGGTGTCGAAGGCCGACCTGATAAGGTGCTTCCCACTTTTGATCAGGTCGGTGACAACGGCAGCAATGGGTGCTTTTGCATCTAGGGGTAGAGTGTCGATGCAGCCCTTGAGCTTGTCCAACAGGGTGTCTGGAAACATGACCTGTTGGAATTGTTGTCCTGTGATCTTTGCACTGAACATGGCGCACTGGAATGTTTTCCACCCTAGGTCATCCAGAGTGTAGTCCTTTCCTGGTGCTGGTGTGTGTTCAGGAGGCATTAGCATGTTTGAGTGCTGATTCCACCACTATGGACTGGTGTTGTAGTTGGTTCTTCTTGAAGCCAGGGGCCAGCTGTATTTGATATTTTGTCTTCAGCTTCCTGGAGCAGGAGGGTCCCGAGGTTTTCTATAACTTCAGGAGGTGTTCTTGAGGCTTGTGGACTGAGTGGGTGACCATAGCCTTGAGGGTGTCCAGGAACTTGAGGACACCCAGTATTTTGTTTGTGGGGTCCAGAACATTTGCCGGGGTAAGCGAGAGTTGTGAGACTAGTCTATGGAAAAGCTTCAAGTACATGAGCTCCTCAGGAGGGTGAGAATGGGGGAGCCAACGATGAAGAGGTATCTGAGAGCATACACAGGGATGATGGATTGAGTGAGTCATCCTGCGAGTCTTGTGAGTCCTGTATGGTGGCCTCTTCATTGTCCTCCCTACTGTCAGCGGTGGGGCAGTCTGGTGAGAAATGTAGCAGTGACGGGGATGGCTGTGAGATGGAGTTCCTTGAGCATGCTGTGGTGGGTCTTATCTCTGGGCTTATCGTGATGGGTGGCAGAGGTGCATGCACATGCGACACATGTTGGTGGAGGAGTTTTGGTGAGGAGTTCCAGGATCTGCAGCAATAGGGCATTGCTGGGCAGCACTGTCCTGCTGCTTGTGTCCTCTGCTTTAGTCTGACTTGTGTTGTCTCCTGGGTTGGGTGTCCATACTACTGCAGGAGGAACTGGTGCCTCTTTGGCACTGTCTTTTGAGCAGTGGAGATGACAAGCTGCTTGGGGAGCCCCTGCCTCTGTGCCTGTCTGTGCATCTGGTCCTGTACTGCTCCCAGCTGCTGGAGTCAGAGCTGTGGCTGTCTCGCTGCCTTTTGCAGAGCTTTTCATTGCCTGGCCATTCCCGCGCTTGTTCCCGGCACGGGGGTCAGGGGGAGGAGGTTCTGGCATCAGTGCAGTGATGTGCCAACATGTGTCCTGAGTCATCATGGCGTCATCTAGTCAGCGCAAAGGGGGCGGTGCCCTGCTGGAACAAGGCTGCCCTGGCTCTGATGGAGGTTTGATGGCTTCGGATGTTCTCCGGGAAAACCTCTGCGTCTGCAGAGAGCCTGCTATGCTATCTGTCAGTGGCGGGAGAAGTAGAGACCAGGTCCAGAGGCACTGGGCTGGGTATGGAGGCCTTTTGAGGCACGTCCTGGGCCACAGTGTGGGACATGCTCTTCTGGCTGCCACTGGCCACATGGTCTCTGGTGGCAGCTGAGGAGGCCCCTGTTGTCCTAGAGGTGAGTCCTGAGGCCACGGCATGCTCCATTAGTGTGTGGCTGCAGGACTGGCAAGCACAGGGGGACATTTTGGCACAATGGGGGCAATCCTCCACATTATGACTTACCCCAGGCACTGGATGCACCGATCATGTGCATCAGTGCTATTCATCTTGTGGTTGCATCTGGGGCATTTCTTAAAGCCTGGTTTGGAAAGCATCTTGTTTAGAGGTAGTTCTGTGGTTTTCATTCGTTTTTCTTCAGTTTTTCTTCTCTAGATGTGTGATGGTGTAGGAGAGCTGTTGGATCTGACCTTGCAGGCAAGACAGAAGATGAAGAACTGGGCTGGCTTGGGGCGGGTTCGGAGGTGGGGGCTACCTGAACATGCTCAGAAAGGAGAGCACATCCGTCTATGGTGCTGTCTGATGACATCACCAGGTGTGGCTGACGCATCCTGCTTGTCCAAGGAGAAACCATTTTTCCATATGCCCTTTTTTGTAAAGCACTTCTTTCATCCAAAGCTCACCAATCATACCCCCAACAGTCATCCACCCATCCATCTTACCCTCACATCCTTTCACTTTTTGTCACGCTACTGTGGGTGACACTCTAATCCTACCTATATTTCTAGCCCAATCTGAATTCCATTCCCCCTGTGTTCCCATGTTGACCATTCAGAGCACTTGTTCAACACTTGCTTATAAACCATCCATTCTGATTTACAGCTTGCTTTGTTTTTGCACCTCAGATTTTGCTATCTCCTGCACATTCTGTTTCCAGTGCTGAATTTTTCCTCCCATACCCATTATTTCAATATGATTTTCTGTCCTAGCAATAATGCTATGTGGATGACTTTTTTGTGGCCTACAGAACTGCTACTCCCCCCATGACATGCATAGCCCCCAACAGCAACATAGCATAGGTCAATCCACAATTAACCTATCAGCTTCTCAATCCCTTTATTGCTCATTGTCACAGGCCCTCTATTCCAAGTGCAGCTCTCCTGACATTTGTCAACAAAAGATAAGACCTCTTCTACCCTAGTCTCTGTGTTATAGACTGCAGAGCTAGTCTTTATGTACCTTCTTCCGCACCCCCCCCCCTGGTTTGAATGGACCAATCAGAGATGAGGTCAATACACAAAGAAAAAAAGACTGATTTCCTTTTCCACAAAAGAAGGGAAGGAGAGGTTGAGAGTAGGGTTGCCAACTTTTTCACCGAGAAAAACCCGACACCTGTGGCTTGCCATGCTCCACCCATTCTCCGCCCCTAGTCCCACCCCTGCCCCGCCCCCAGCCCCACCCACAAAAATTACCGAGGATACGTGTAGGCTAACTTCCTTGGTCAGATAATAATTAAACTGGGAACCCCAAAATCCAAACATGAAATGTACAACACTGGAGAAATAAAACTATAAAGTAATTTCCTCTTGCACTAAACAAAAACGCAAAGATGTTAGCAATACACACTTCCCAGACCAGACATATTCCAGTTAATAAATTCAAAATAAAAAGTATTTTTCTACCTTCTGTTTGGGCGTTTTATTTTTCAGTTGCAATTGCTCCAGTCACTTTCTTCTGGTTTCTTCGTGTCTTCTGCGAGCTATCCATTTGTCCTTTCTTCTCTTTTAGATGTTTTCCATTCTCTCTCTATTTCTGCTTTAACATACTGATTGTTTCCCTTTTGCTCTTTCCCCCAATTCTTTCCTTATTCCTTTATCATCCGTTTAAATTTCACCCTTCCATTCTCAAGCCCCTCTTACTCTCCCAATACCGGCCCATCATAGACTTTTCTTCCACACAAAATATTTTTTCCCCTCTCCATTCTCATTCCCCATCCATTCTAGTCCTCCCCCCAAATCAATTCCCTTATAGTTCTAGGCCCATCCAGCATCCACTCCCTTCTAGTCCCATTCTCCCATGCCCCACATCAGCCCATTTCCAGTGCTAGCCCTCACATCACAGGCCATTTCCAGTCCTAGCTCCCCCCCCCCAATCACAGCCCATTTCCAGTCCAAGTCCCCCATCACAGCCTATTTCCAGTCCTAGGCCCCCCCCCACCATCACAGCCCATTTGCAGTCCGAGTCCCCCCGCACCATCACAGCCCATTTGCAGTCCGAGTCCCCCCGCACCATCACAGCCCATTTGCAGTCCTAGCCCCCCTAATCACAGCCTATTTCCAGTCCAAGATCCCCCTTCCTCCACCATAGCCCATTTCCAGTCCAGGTCCCCTCCACCCCCATCACAACCCATTTCCAGTCCATGTCCCCCCCCCCATAACCCTTTTACAGTCCAGGTCCCCCCCCCCATCACAGCCTATTTCCAGTCCAAGTTCCCCCCCCCCCCCATAGCCCTTTTCTGGTCCAGGTCCCCTCCACCCCCATCACAACCCATTTCCAGTCCATGTCCCCCCCCCCATAACCCTTTTACAGTCCAGGTCCCCCCCCCCATCACAGCCTATTTCCAGTCCAAGTCCCCCCCCTTAGCCCTTTTCCAGTCCAAGTCCCCCCCCTTTAGCCCTTTTCCAGTCCAAGTCCCACCCCCTTAGCCCTTTTCCAGTCCAAGTCCCCCCCTTAGCCCTTTTCCAGTCCAAGTCCCCCCCCTTAGCCCTTTTCCAGTCCAAGTCCCCCCTTAGCCCTTTTCCAGTCCAAGTCCCCCCCCTTAGCCCTTTTCCAGTCCAAGTCCCCCCCCTTAGCCCTTTTCCAGTCCAAGTCACCCGCTAAGCCCATTTGCAGTCCAAGTCCCCCCCTTAGCCCTTTTCCAGTCCAAGTCCCCCCCCTTTAGCCCTTTTCCAGTCCAAGTCGCCCCACCCCCTTAGCCCTTTTCCAGTCCAAGTCCCCCCCCCCCATAGCCCTTTTCCAGTCCAGGTCCCCCCCCCTTCGCCCTTTGCCAGGCCCTGTCCCCCCCCCCCCGAGCCCTTTTCCCGTCCAAGTCCCCCCCCCCCTTAGCCCTTTTCCAGTCCAGGTCCCCCCCATCACAGCCAATGCAGTCCTTGCCCCCCCCCCCGACCAGCATCGCGGCTGTCTGAGGCTTCAGAGGGAGCCGGGGAAGCCCGCGTGAGGCCCCGGCTCCCTCTGTACAGACACCAGCGTGAAGAGCCTTTTCCTTCACGCTGGCGGCTGTTCCTGTGAAGCCGCGAATGCTGGGAAAGGTTAAAGGGCAACCTTTAACCTTTCCCAGCATTCGCGGCTTCACAGGACCAGCCGCCAGTGTGAAGGTAAAGGCTCTTCATGCTGGTGGCTGTTCAGAGGGAGCCGGGGCCTCGCGCGGGCTTCCCCGGCTCCCTCTGAAGCGGAGAAAAGCCGGTTTTTTTGCTCTGGCCGCTCCCGATCTTGCGGCCAGAGCAAAAAAACCGGCTTTTAAAGGGCCGGTTTTGCCTCTGCGCCGGCAGCCGGCCTGGCCGTGGAAAAACCGGCCAGGCCGGCTGAAAACCGGCCAGTTGGCAACCCTAGTTGAGAGGCAGCAGAAGATGATTAGCTCTTGCAAAAAGGACAGAGAGTAATTCCTGTTTGTTTAACAGATAGAGGGCAGCTACGGAATGAGTTCAAGCCATGCTTGAGAGTATTTCTGGAAAAAGGGCTTGTGAGAGGATAAGAGAAGCCCTTTCCTGAAGGGCCTGCTTTCATACAAGCTGAGAGAATCGATACCAGTTGGATTCCCCAGCTGTAAACAGGGGCGGCCCAAGGGGGGTGCGGGGCCATGTGCGGAGACTTGATGCGGGGCCTCATTTGCATAAGGGGCCTCATTTGCATAAATATTTGCATAATGTTACCATACACTAACTTTTAGTAAACATGCCTCTTCATGAGTGTATGGATAAAGAAAGACTAAAAGATTTCTACATTACTATAATCCAGTGCCAACTGCCAGGCACATTAGGAACTACTACAAACACTGCCCATTTAGAACCCATAGCAAACCCACCGTATCCTAACAGCACTACCAGGACTCATAAAGCACCATACCCTGCCTATCAAAAGGAAACATGCAAATATTAAACCAATACATTTCAGAGAACAACAATACATGACCTACTGGGGAAAGAGAACAAGTGACAATGTCAAATAGCAATTACATAAACAGAATACCTCAGCTCAGTTACACATGCAGAACATAGACCATCACCAAACAAGGAATCACAATTTAAAAACAGGAAGACAATAATTAAACTGGGAACCCTAAAAGCCAAACTTGGAATGTACAACAACAATGTAGAAATAAAACTATAAATTAATTTCCTCTTGTACTAAACAAAGCACAGACATTAATAATGCACATTTCCCAGAGCTGACATATTCCAGTTAATAAATTCAAAATAAAGAGATATCTTTGTACCTTTTGTGCATTTTTTTTCAGTTGCAATTGTTCCAGCCACTTTCTTCTGGTTTATTTGTGTCTTCTGCTATCTCTCCATCGTCTGCTGTCCATTTGTCCTTTCTTCTCTTCTAGTTTTTTTCCATTCTCTCTCTACATCTGCTTTAACATAATAATCTTTCTCCTTTTGCTCTTTCCTCATTCCTATTTCATCCACTCAAATTTTACCCCTCCATCCTCAATCCCCACTTAGTCTGCCAATACCCGGCCAATTGTACATTTTTCTTCCCTCCCACACAAAATATTTTTCCCCTCTCCATTTCACTCTCCCACCCCCATCCCCTTCTAATCTCCCCCAACATCAGCTCCCTTTTAGTTCCAGCCCCACCCAGTATCCGCTCCCTTCTAGTCCCCACATCAGCCCATTTCCAGTCCTGGCCCCCCATCAGTCCATTTCCAGTCCTAGCTCCCCCATCCATTTCCAGTCCTATCCGAGTCCCTTCATCAGCTCATTTCCAATACCAGCCTCCCATCAGCCCATTTCTAGTCCTTTCCTAGCCCCACCATCAGCCCATGTTAAATCCTAGCTCCCCTCCACTCAGCCCATTTCTAATCCAAGCCCCCCATGAGCCTACTTCCAGTTCTAGCCCCTCCGTGAGTCCATTTCAATCCAAGCCCCCACCACAGCCCATTTCCAATCTTAGCTCCCCCCAACACCCAATTCCCAGTCCTATCCTAGCCCCTCCATCAGCCCATTTCCTGTCCTAGCTCCCTCCCCTAAGAGCCCATTCCAAGCCCCCCTTCCCATCAGCTATTTGCAGTTCAAGCCCCCTTCCACTCAGCCCATTTCCATTCCAAGTCCCCCTCCCCATCAGCTATTTGCAGTTCAAGCCCCCCACTTCCCCTCAGCCCCTGTCCAGTCCAAGCCCCGTCCCCATCAGCTATTTGCAGTTCCAGCCCCCCACTTCCCCTCAGCCCATTTCCATTCCAAGCCCCGTCCCCATCAGCTATTTGCAGTTCAAGCCCCCTTCCACTCAGCCCATTTCCAGTCCTAGCAACCCCCCCAACCCATTACCAGTCCTAGCCCCCCATAGCCCACTCCCAGTCCTAATCCCACCAGCCCATTCCCAGTCCTAATCCCCCATCACCCCATGTGTAGTGTAAGCCCCCCCATAGCCCATTACCAGTCCTAACCTCCCCATCAGCCCACTCCCAGTCCTAATCCCACCAGCCCATTTCCAGTCCTAATCCCCCATCACCCAATTTTTAGTTTAAGCCCCCCCATAGCCCATTATCAGTCCTAACCCCCCATCAACCCACTTCCAGTCCTAATCCCACCAGCCCATTTCCAGTCCTAATCCCCCATCACCCAATTTTTAGTTTAAGCCCCCCCACCCCCAGCCCCCATCACCACTCCTAACCCCCCCACTCCCAGCCCCCATCACCACTCCTAACCCCCCCCACCCCCAGCCCCCATCACCCATCACCACTCCTAACCTCCCCACCCCCAGCCCAGCCCAGCCCAGGGAAAATTTAAACTAAAAAAAAGCGGTCTGCTGCCGCTTCCGGGGCAGCTTCGGCAGAATCGAGTTTGCCGCGGGGCCCCCCCGGTGCCCGGGAGAGCCTGCCCTCCCCGGTATCAGCTCTCTGTTTCCAGCTTCAGTCACACACGCCGGCTTTCAGAGCGCGAAGGGACTAGTTTCCCTTTCGCGGCTCTGTTAAGCCCGCGGGGGCTGATGGGAAGTTGCCATCAGCCCCCGCGGGCTTAACAGAGCAGCGAGGGAGAAACTCTCCCCTCGCGCTCTGAAAGCCGGCGCGTGTGACTGCAGCTGAAAGAGGGAGCTAGTACAGGGGAGGGCAGGCTCTGCCATGCAGGGGGGGGCCCCGCGGCACACTCGATTCTGCCGTGGCGGCCCCGGAAGCGGCAGCAGACAGCTTTTTTTTTTTTTTTTTAAATTTTACTTTTGGATCGGAATGTTTTTTGCGCAGGGCCCCCTTAAACGCGGGGCCCTGTGCAAAAAACATTCTTGCTCAATGGACGGGCCGGCCCTGGCTGTAAATAGAGGCTTCATTTTGTAGTGGCAGTAAGGTCAGGCCGGCTCTCTTCCTGCTTGAACTTTACTGTGATTTTAAGGAGCTGCCAGCCCTCCTGCCTCAACTTGCTGGGGTTGAAACTAAAGGGTATGTTTACTAAACAGTCTTAACATTGCAGCGGTGGTATTATCGCACCATAAGTGACGTTATTGCGCGATAACACGGCGGCGGCGTTAAGGCACACTAACGCTGTGAAATACAGGTCTGAAGGGTGGAGTAAGGCTTCCCAGAGGGCGGAGAGAAGAGGTCAATGGGCAGAGAGTGGGAGAGGAGAGGCTCCAGGCACACTAATGCTGTGAAATCCGGGTCTGAACACTACCACCACTGAAACCCTTGCGTTAGGCACATTTGCAGGAAAGAGAAACCATTTCAGTCAGCAATGTGCAGCAAAGGCAGGGAAACCCAGAAAAGTGATAGTTGTGATACATGTGCAGGAACCAAAAAGGCAAATAAACATATAAAATGACCAGAACCACATTTAAAATCCCAATAACCAAGCTGGCCAATAGTGATATTAATGATAAACATAAAGCAACACTACTGACAAAGCGTAAAAATTAAGATATCATGTTTGGAAGGGTCTATGCTCTGTCCCCCTACAAAGTAAATGATCCCACATTGAAATAGCGCTGATCAGGGTTTCTGTCATTTAGATTGGGCAGGTTTGTTATGGCGTGCACATGTGCAGAAACAGCAGAGTGGGCACGTAGGAAAGGGCAACTGTACTGATGCTGTAAATGGGATACAGGGGGCTGCAGGCGGCACATGCTGTGGTCCAGCTGGGACACAGTGCAGACTAGGCAGATGCCTAGGTGGCACATAGGAATGCCGAAACTGTAAAGCAGCAAGACAGCAATTGACGAGGGTCCAACATGGGCATGAGTGTGTGTCCCACAGTGTCACAGCAGGTAGCCCCAAGGGCACATAACATTGGCAGGCGGTGCTTTGGGAAAGCGCGCATGTCCATATAGGCACCCCTACCCGAGAATCCACACCATAGGCAGCTGCTTCCGGCACACTGGATGGCCTGGGACTGCGCACCACCAGCACCACCGGAATAATTTATTTATTTATTTATTTAAAGTCTCTTATATACCGCACTATTCGGCATCAGCGCGGTTTACATGGAACAGAAATGCTCAGTACAGTTAACACGTATGAGTTTACAGATAACAGGGCAAATAACTTGGATAACAGGGGTAACTATTTACAAACTTACTACATAAACTTGGATAACAGTGGTAAACCTTTTACAAATATTGCTACATCGAGTCGTATAATCATGAATTCCATTGAAACAACTGCACCACTAAGGGTTAGAGAATCTTTCTTGACATGTTGTTGGGAAACCATATATTAGCTTAGCGGATTACATCTCAGTCTCAGTGGGTGAGGTTGGGTTCTATGAGGTACTTATTGAAAAGGTGGTATTTGAGGGCTTTCCTAAACTGTGTAAGGCTCTTAATAGCCCGGATATCTGGAGGTAGTGCGTTCCAGCATCTTGGCGCACTGATACTAAACGCCCTATTGGCTGTGGATGTGGTGCAATCTGTTAATGCTTTCGGGACTTTTAGGGTGTTTGTAGTTGTGGATCTCCTTGCTCTATTAGGAGGTGTGATATGGATGAGGGCATTTATTGATTCAGAGGAGAGCTTGTTAATAGCTTTAAAAGTGAATAGCAGAATCTTGAAAACGATTCTAGCCTGGATAGGTAGCCAATGTAACTGTATCAGCAGAGGTGTCACGTGGTCACTTCTGGAGGCTCCATGGATGACCCTTGCTGCCGCGTTCATGGCGAGCTGTAGTGGTTGCAAGGTGGATAGGGGCAGGCCTTGAAGGATGGCATTGGCGTAATCAAAATGGCATGGCAGCATAGTGGCGGAGGGAGCAGTGGCATCTGCCCACAGCAGACCATGGCCAAGCCACGTTTAGGTGGGTGCCGTGCACTGCAATAGACAGGGTCTGTCTGATGAACAGTCATGGTATCCCCAGGGAATGATCTGTCCCTGTGGCAACAGTGTGGTGCAGTACACACAGCCAGTGTGTTCAAGAGCAGAAGGTCACAAATTCAAGTCCCAGCTGTGGCTCCTGCCAACCCTGTCCCCATATTTTACCCAGTACTAAACCATGGTAATAAAGACAGAACCTTTATTGCAGATAAAATAAACATGCCTGAAACGCCTATATTTTACCCCACAGAGCACAGACACCATAAACATGTGCAATCCCTAGAGCAGAGTTTCCCAACTGCAGTCCTGGAGGGACAAACACCATTCAGGTTTCATGCTGACCCTAATAAATATGCATGTGCTGCATTTGTATGTGCCGCCCCCATTGTATGCAAATGTATCTCATGCATATTCATTAGGGACAGCATGAAAACCTGAACAGTGTTTGGCCCAGCAGGACCGGAGTTGGAAACCTCTGCCCTAGAGCAGTGGCTAACAGGGGCATAAACACCCACACCCACAGGCTCCACTATCCAAAGCCTCATGGAGAGTCAGGCTGTTGGGCCCTGCGCGGAGCAGTATCTCCCAATACTGGCACCTGCATACCTTAGCAATGCCGTCATAAACTTGGGAACACGTTCCACATATATCAAAAGGTTGCTATGATTAATGTCAGCTAACACATCCTAAGTTAAACACAATTTGTTGATAGAGATTCATCATAGCAACCTTTCTGATATCTGTGGAGTGTGTTTCAGTTATTGATTATGACAGTGTTTACCACCCCAGGGAGTGACCCTAACAGTATTGAGTACCATAGCAATGCCCGCACTGTGCCCAGGACTGATGTGGCGGCCAAGGCTGCCACAAACCTCTATATTTGCACAATGCTGGCATAGGTGTGGGAGTGTGTGTCTGTCTATCCAGTGTGTTGTGGCTGCCTACACCTTACTGAGCCCACATTGCTTGCACTGTTTCCAGTGTTAGCCTGCCAATGTGCATAATGAGGAGCAAGGTACTGTGGGTATGGCCCGGACAGGGTGGCATGGGCAGGATGCATTTGCACAGGGTATAGGGCAATGGCTGGGACATTGTAGTGCCCGACCACCACCTGCATGGACAGGGTGGCCACAGCATGTCATTCTGGGAGGTCGCTCTCACCCTGACTGAGCAGTGACCACGACATGGCTAGGTTCCCCCATAGTGGGTTCTCTTTTCTGGGGCCCAATCAATGATATACCTGCTTAGTGTGTGTGCTGACATCCCAGTTTTGGGTGCACACAGTTCCTCCAGGAACATGCACTATGTACTAGCTAGCAGACTGTCTGCAGTTAGCATCCGTATGGCTGCACCACCTTGCAGGGTGCAGCAGTTGCACACTGACTGCCCTCTGCTGGTGAATGTCAGATCGTAGTGGGGGGCAGCTGAGCTGACAGGGCCCACTACCTATCTGCCAGTGGCCCTGTCCCAAGTGCAGATCTTCAGCAGCTGTCTGTTCGCCACCAGGACTGGGGTTGCTGGTCCCACAGCTTGTCCTCATGTACCTTCACTGCCCCCCTTGCAAAGGGCGAGAGTGCGGGTCTGTTGGGGGCAGATCATGTCCCCCACCCTGACCCAGAGAGGGTGGTTTGCTAAGTACATTGTCACCATGTGAACCCTGACACACCCCTGCTCCCTAAACAGGTGACCATAGCAAGCACAGTGGATATGCACTATGTTGTGTGCATCATGGTCCACAAGGGCCAGACATGACTGGCAATTACAAATGGACACAGAGACCTCCTAAAAGGTGTCTGCAACAATTATCTGTAAGACACTGGCACTGATGGAGACCTGCAGCATAGCCCACCTCAACCAACCCGGGTACTGGCCACTCCACCTCACCATCAGGGTGAGCACAGAACACACACATTGGCATGGCCTGTGGGTACTCTGTGTCAGTAACACACACAGTCATTCCCCCCTACCAAGCTGACGTGCTGTAGAGGTGCATACCCCATCTGGTGAACAGATGTAGACTGCTATTCTGCATGTGAATTGCATTATGGGTACTGTTGGTTCTATCCTATCCTGGTAGCCACAGCAGACAGTTTTATGGTGACGTGCACACTTTCTGTAGCCAGCCATTGGTATGATAACTCCCATAGTGATGTAGCACAATGGTTAATGCAATGACTTCAGTAGCAGAGGTCATGGGTTCGATATCTCTCTGTTCCCCTTTTTTTATGGCTGTCCTACACAACTACATTTCATTCGTGTAACAGTCATATCTGTGCAGATCTGTGCTGCCATCACATTATACCCTCATCACTGTTGCCATCCATCCTTCTGCCCGTCTATGTGTGTGTGCCAGCTGTGTGGCACCTGCCCTAATGTGCAGGATGCTACCCCATGTCCTGCACTGGCACACCTTTCTGCATTGTGGCTCTTCATGCTTGGAGGGAGCCGGGGAGGCCTGAAGCCTTGGTTCACCTCTGCATAACTACCAGAGTGAAGAGCGGCGTGTTCCTTTACTCCATCAGCTGTATTCTCGTGAAGCCCTCTGGCATCAGAGGTTAAAGGACATTTCCTGTTTCGCAGCACTCAGCACGCTTCACGATAATACAGCTGCTGGAGTGAAGGAACACGCCGCTTTCACTCTGGCGGCTGTGCAGAGGTGAGCAGGGGCCTCGGGCCTCCCTGGCTCCCTCTAAAGCCGACTCTGCAAACCAACCATGTGCAGAATGAAATAGGCGCGGGGCCTCTGAAATGAGAGGAAGTGCAAACAACATTCTCGCACAATGGACAGGCTGACCCTGGTCTTGTACCTCTACTTTTCTCTCTCTACAATCAGTCCCTTGGTGCACTTATTTCTTCCCATGGTAGATCTGACGATTCTCAGATCTACCTCTCTGCGCATGAAATCTCTCCAGGAATCCAGGCCTAGATCTCTGACTGCTTATCCGACATTGCTGCCTGGATGTCTCACCACCGTCTGAAATTGAACATGGCCAAAACTGAGCTCCTTATCTTTCCCCCTAAACCCACTTCCCTCCTTCCTCCTCTATTTCTGTGGATGATACTACACTCCTCCCTGTTTCCTGAGCTCACAACCTTGGGGTCATCTTTGACTCTACTCTCTTTCTCTGAGCACATCCAACAGATGACTAAAACCTACCACTTCTTTCTCTATAATATCAGCAAACTTTGTCCCTTCCTGTCTATCACATTACTAAGTCCCTTATCCGTTCACTAGTCACCTTCAGCCTTATTGTAACCTGTTCGTCGCTGGTTTTCCTCTGAATCATCTCTCTCCCCTTCAATCTCTTCAAAATGCAGTTGCATGGCTTATCTTCCGCATGGCAGTTGCATGGCAATCTTCCGAAAAAAACTTAAAACGCACCTCTTCCAATCGCATTTCAATTTAACCCCTTGAAATGCTTTCAGGCATGTGCATAATGTATATAACGATCCTATGTGAAGTCTTAATAGTCAGGCTTGTGTAAATATGTATATTTTGTACTTTGTGTAAAATCTAACAAATCAACTGTAAATCTGTAATCCTGCTTGCTGTGTGCTACCCCCCTCCCTAATCGCACTGTACATACCCCTAATCACTGGCCTGTACAATCAACCTTTCCATGTATAGCAACCGCTGCTGATCGCTAGAAGCAGCGGGATACAAATTGTACACAAATAAAATAAATAAATAAATGTCGCTATGCTCATGTAATCCCATTTCTCAAGTCACTTCACTGGCTCCCTATACATTTCCGTATCCAGTTCAAATTTCTCCTACTTATCTACAAGTGCGCTCCTCACTACCTTTCCTCTCTTATCTCACTTTATACTCCTCCTCGGGAATTCTGCTCCTCTGGCAGATCCCTTTATCTGTGTCCTTCTCTGCCGCTGCTAACTCTAAACTTTGTTCATTCCATCTTGCTGCTCCATATGCGTGGAACAAACTACCTGAGACTGTGTGTCAGGCCCCTTCTCTAGCCCTATTCAAATCCAGGTTAAAAACCCACCTCTTTGAAGCCACTTTTGGATTCTGATGCTACTCACTCTCTCGTCCACCACTTCTGTGTACCTTTCCACATACGCAGGGCAGGTCCAAAAGGATATATTCGCATTGCAGATCTGGCCGTTATCATTACCAGGTTCCGTTGCTTTACCCCTCCCACCCCCCTCCCTACCCATCCCATCATCATCCAGGGTTTGTTACCTGCTGCTGCCACCAAGACTCCTAGTCACTTGCAGCTCGACATCTATAAGGTAAGCTTAATTAAGTTAATTTATTCCAGTGTGGTAACTTCAAATGATTCCCACACTTTGGCAAACCACTTCTTTTTCTTCTCTCCCAGAATTTGAGCCGTTCTGCGTTCCATGTTCCTCAGTTCTAACATAGATCTTTCCCACCCTTTAAACACTGGAGGAGACCCCGACATCCATTGTCGGAGTATACATAATGGCTTTGTACTAGAATTCCTGTTCCCGGTGCTCCAAATAATCCCCATTCCGGCGTGAGATCCGCGTGACCCAATTTCTTCCCACCAAGCCCCAACCAAACTTCTTTCCAAAAAGATTGTATTTGTGAGCAGAACCAAAACCTATGTGCAAATGCTCCTTTTTCTTCCCCACAAAGCTTACACACATCTGTCGGAACCATCCCCGCTCGTGCCGCCCACACATCATGAACATAGGCCCTCCATAGAAATTTGTATTGTATTTCCTGCAATCTTACAGATTCCGATACAGCTTTTATTGACTGAAATGCTTGCTGCAACTTCTTCACCGTAACCCCAGGCATCTGGTCTTGCTGCCATCTCTTTGCCAAGTTCTCCAACGGACTCAAATCGCTGTCAAAGCATATCTCCGCCCTCAGTTGTGACACTGTTATTTTCCCTTCTAGTGTGGTCCATAAGTCTAGCATTCCCCCTGCTTTAAGTATTTCGCTGAAATCTCTCTGCAACCGTCGGACATAGTGCCTCGCCTGCAGGTAGAAGTAAAATTGACTAGGGTCAAGATTATACCTCCTCCTCAACTCTAAAAAAGAGTCTAGTTCTGATTCCATTTCCATTCGCAAATGTCCCACATACTCAACTCCTTGTCTTGTCCATTCCTTCCCTACTTTCCCTTGTGTTCCCGGGATAAATTCTAAATTTCCTGCTAATGGGAGACAATCTGTCCCTCTCCAACACCTTTTCCGGTATTGACATAGAACCTTCCAAGCCTGGTGTAACGCTTGCAGGTATATTGAGGCTTTCCAAGCTGGTGTGGCCTCTCCATATGGCCTATGCAAGAAATATGCTCTGTGTATTGTCCCAGCCATCTCACCAACTAGACCCAGTGGTATAGTGTTTTCTGTTCCTAATATCAAATCACGCAACGGTCTAACCAAGTAAGTAAGATTATAGACTCTCAGAGGCAGCAACCCCAGCCCCCCTTCCTCTTTGGGCCTCATTAAGACTGAAATGGCTATTCGGGGGTTCCTACCTTTCCAAAGAAACTTATTTATATGTCTCGGTAGCACCACTAGATCCTTCTTTAATATCCAAACAGGGACATGTCTTAATAAGTATATCCACCTTGGGAGCTCCACCATCTTAAATAGAGCTACTCTGCCCAAAAGGGAGATGGGTAAGTCCTGCCACTTTCTTAATCTTGCAATAGTAGCGGCCATCATTGGTTTGACATTGACCCTGTACAGTTGGGACATTTTCTCAGGTATCTGAATTCCCAGATATTGGAGATGCCCCTCTGCCCATATTAATGGGAAGTCCCCTTGCCACTTGGATTTGACTACTCCTCCCACATCCAAGACCAATGACTTGGTCTAGTTTATGCGCAGTCCCAAGAAGGACCTAAACCGCTCAATCTGTTATAGCACAGCAGTTAATGACCTCTGCGGGTCCCGCAGACATAGCAGCATATCATCTGCAAACGCGCTTACCTTGATGCCCCTCCTTCCCATTCCATCCCTTTTATCTCCTCCAGCCTTTTTATAGACAGCAATAGAGGCTCTAGCTGTAAGACAAACAAAAGAGGGGACAGAGGGCAACCCTGTTGCATCCCTCTCTTCAGTATAAACGGCTGTGAATATTCTCCCCCAATTGAAATGCTAGCCATTGGTTCTGTATAAAGTGCCCTAACCCACTGCAGATAGGCCCCGCCAAATCCAAACCTCTTCATCACCTCAAACATATACGCCCAGGAGGCCCTATCAAAAGCCTTTTCAACGTCTAAACTTTCTAGTATTAAGGGCGCCTCCTGGAAATGGCAAAAATCCATACTCAGTAGGATTTTACTTATATTCAGAAGTGCCTCCCTTCCCTTAACAAATCCTGATTGGTGGATTCCTATAAGTCTCGGGAGTATTTTCTGCAAGTACCGATGCTAGCAATTTCATATCATAATTGATTAAAGAGATCGGTCTGTACGATGCTGGGTCTTCTGGGTTTTTGTTCGGCTTGGGGATAATAGTGATAGCTGCTGTTCTCATTTCTCTAGGAAACTGTCTGGTCTCTAATACCTCTTCATATAGTGCTGTCAAGGTAGGCGTCACGTTAAACTTAAGCATTTTATAGAATTCTATCCCAAATCCGTCGGGCCCTGGGGATTTATGAGGGGTACCCGTTTTAATGACACTTTGGATTTCCTGTCCTAAAATTGGTCTATTCAACTCCTCCTGTTCCAGTTCTGTCTGTTCACCTCATCCAGATAGACCCTCTCCTGCTCTCTATCCTCTTTATCCGAGGTGTACAGGTCTTGGTAGAACTGCCTAAAGGTTTGCATAATTAGTTGGGTGTCATGCTGTTTTACCCTGTCCTTATCTCAAATTACTGCTATCACTTTATTTCCACTCCAATCTCGCACCAACCGGGCCAGGAGCCTAACTGTGCGGTCCCCATATCGAAAAAATTGATGCCTGTAATACTGCATTGAGTATACTGCTCTTTCCCGAAGCATATGATTGTGACGCTTCTGCATCTCTAAATAAGTCTTTAAGTTTTTCGGGTCCTGCCCCACTAATGCTATTCGTTTATAGGTTTGAAGCTCTTGGGCCTGTCTTATGATAGTGTCATTGAGCTTTTTCCTTTCACGGGCCACAAACACAATGGTATGGCCCCACATAACTGCCTTCCCTGCTTCCCACAAGACAGCTACACTGCTTGTTTGGGTGTCATTAAATCGTATATACTCCTCCCAATGTTTTATCAGGTATTCCTGAAATTCCTTATTCTTCCATAGATGTCCCGGGAAAGACCATTTACCCCGTATTCCTCTCCACCCTTTCCAATCCATCTTAATCATCGCATGATCAGATATTACAATTGGTTCAATCTCAATACTTATGACTTTTCCAAAGTTGTCTCTGGACACCAGCATGTAATCTATCCGGGACCATGTCTGGTGAGCTCTCGACAGATGTGTGTAGTCTCTCTCATCTTCGTGCAATACTCTCCATGCATCAACTAATCCTCCCACTCTACAAAGATACCCCACCCCTTTCCTATTCCAGCCACCTCCCCCCTGAGTTTGCGATCTATCTAACTCTGGATCATGTGGACAATTAAAATCTCCCGCCAGTATCAGTGGTATTTTCGGGGCTCCCACTACCCTTTGCACAGTGTTCTTGAAAAACTGATGATTATATATGTTCGGGGCATAGATATTGCCAAGAAATAGCTCCTCACCCTGTACCTTTACATGCAAAAATATGAATCTCCCCTGTATGTCAGCTTCTTCCTTCAGAATTTCCGCATGGAGCCCTTTCTTAATCAGGATCGCCACTCTAATCTTTCTCCCCCCCCCCCCCCCGGGGTGGCCGCATGCATGTGCCCTACTCAATCTCTCTTCAATTTCTCATGCTCCCTTGCACTCAGATGTGTTTCTTGTAAAAGAGCTATATGGACTCTCTCCCGTTTCAGCGCTTACAATATTTTTGTGCGCGTCACAGGTGTGCATATTCCTCCCACATTCCAAGTAACTATACGCAAGTCAGGCCCCATCTAAGTCCCCCCCATAGCTTCTTCTCACAGTTCCTTTTTGATTTTTTTTTTGCCCGAAGTTTCCCAGCCTCAACTCCAAGCATTCCTCTCGCCTCCTCCCTACTATGTGCTGCGACCCACGTTTCTTTGTTATTTTGCCTTCTTTCTGGGCAGACTTAGAGCTGATAGAAAACACTCTACCCCTCTTAGCGTTTTGTGTTCTTTTAAGCCATCCCCCCCCTTCATACAGCCTGCCCACTCAATCTCCCCTCTCCCCCCCCACCTCTTCCTCTCTCTCCCCTCCCACCTCTTCCTCTCTCTCCCCTCCCCCCTTAAAAGATTCCATCTACTACCCTCAGCCCTTAACTGCTGAGGCACGATCCCTTATTGGACACTACAGGGCTGCCTCGCAACATCCTCTGTTCCTCGGTTAATCCCAGCAGTCTTCTCTCCCAGTATCAAATGCGTTGCCATACATCCCCTTTCTGCTCTACTCGCTATTTACTTCACTCCGCACAAAATGAGCACTTGTTGCTGTCCCTCTTCGACAGCAGAGTATTGCGTGATTTTTTTTTTTTGCCCGCATATTTACTAACACTATTAAACAATAGAGTCCTCTCCTTGCCCGTGCCTGTAGTTCACCTCTCCAGCGTTATTTGTCTCCGTTCTGTCGCTGGCAGCTTCACTCCGATGTCACCTCAACTTCTCCTGTCTTGTCCTTCTCCTGACTCGCCAGAAATCTTTGTGCCTCCCACACGGTGGCAAACGTGTAGTTCTTTCCTTTGTCCGACATTCGTAATGTTGCCGGGTATGCCAGCGTAAATCGCAGCTTTCGTTTAAACAAGTCAGAGCAAATAGATGAAAATTCTTTCCTTTTCGCTGCCACCGCTGCTGAGTAGCCCTGAAAGAGCAGGACTTTCTGATTTTGAAACACCAAGTCCCCTTTCTTACAAAATGCCTGCAGCAGCTGAATCTTATGTTGAAAATTCAAAATCTTCGCAATGACCACACGTGGCCTTTGCTGCGACTCCATTTTTGCCCCTAAGCAATGAACTCGTTCAACTTTTAAGTCTCCTACCAGTGCACTAAAACCCAGTTCTTTAGGGAACCACTGTTCAATTAACAGCACTAACATATGATCTGTGGTCGCCTCCGGTATTCCTACTTATCTCAAGTTGTTTCTTCGTGACCTGTTTTCTAGGTCGTCAACTTTTGCCAGAAGGGCCTCAATCTGTGCGTGCTGCGCCACCCTCTCTCTTGCTATCTGGCCCTCTTCATCTTTAAGCGACAACACGCGATGCTCCAGTTCCTTAACTCTATGGCCCACCTCTGCCATCACTTCCCCCATATCTTCTTTTTTTTTTTTTTTTTACATCTTTTATTTATAAAATTTTACAGTGAAAACACAGCAAAATTAAATTTCAGAGAAACAAATTACAAGAGGCATAAAGTATCCTTAAACTAATACATAATAAGAATATAGCCCACATCAATGGGGAGAAATCCATCCAATACAAAAAAAAAATACAAAAATAAAAGAAAACAAGGCTGTAAACAGGCACAAGCCTGTAGCCAACTATACCGGTTTAATGAGCCCTCCCTACTCAAGGTTTGTCGACAACCTTTGGTTTCTCTCTATCCAGTAGCCATTTCTCTAAATCAGAAGGCATAAGAAAAATAAATCTGTCGCTATTTAAAGAAATATTACATTTACAGGGATATTTCAAAAAGAATGTTGCTCCCAAGACTAACACTCTTGGTTTTAAGGAAAGAAAAACTTTCCTACGCATTTGAGTTGAACGTGAGACATCGGGGAATATCAAGACCTTTGCTCCACAAAATTGCATCTCCTTTTTCTTAAAATAAGCTTTTAGAATATTTACCTTATCTTCTTCTAAAGAAAGGGTAACCAGCAAGGTAGCACGAGTGGATATAAGGTCCTGAGACTCCTCCAAAAAAGCAGTAAGATTAAACTTTTCTAAATCAACAGGGGAAGGGACTCCCTGATCCACATTGCCAGATAAAACATTTAATGGTAAGTAATAGCATTTAAGAATTAAACATGAATCGGCTTGTGGAAGTAGGAGGACTTCTTTTAGATATTTCTGGAACAATATCATTGGAGAGAGCAACATGCATAGAGGAAAATTCAAAATTCGCAAATTCCTAGAGCGATTTGCATTCTCTAGATTCTCAATTTTTTGGTGCAAAGACAGACTATCCTTCATATATGCAGCAACTGATTCAACCGAAGTAGAAACCAGGGGCTCCATTTTTGTCACCGCGGAGCGTAAAGCCCCAAGTTGAGAATCTAGAGAGCGAAATTTCTGAACAGTATCTCCTGTAAATTGACACAAAGAAGAAATAGTTGCCGTTAAAGTATTTTCCGTGCGAGTTACCACACGCCATATGTCCAATAAAGAGACTTCAGAAACTGGAAGTTCACTGGGAGGCCCAGAGGGGGGTTGCCAAGACACCACTCTCGGCAGATCCACAGTGCGAGAGAGATCATCAAAGGAAACCTCAGCTGAAAGCTCAAGGAAACCAGGAGGAAGGGGAGGGGTTCGCTCTACTGAGCTTAGACTCACGCCCTCGGCAGTGAGATTATCGGGAACAGTACCTGAGACGGTGTTTCTGGGCGTGGACACCACATGTTTCTCCATGGCGCCGGTCTGCGATGTATCCTTGAGAAGCTTTTTCTTCTAATTTCTTCAAGATCTGATCAAATTTGGGGTCCAGTAATTTTACCACCTCCCGCACTACATCCTCTGTCGCCTAGTCTGTGCTCTCCCCTCCGGGAAACCTCGGCTGCGAGACCGTGGCTGTAGAGGGCCCGGGTTTGTTGGATTTTTCTCGGTCCCTTTTCGGCAGAGGGGGCATCTTATTTCTGGTTTTCCTTCTCCCACGCTATCTACCTTCTTTTGCTGTCCATAGGACTCTCTCTATCACTTTTCTTCATTCGGGCAGCGATTATTATGCTGATTAAAACGCGAGGCAGCCCCGAAGTGAGCAAGAAGCCTCCTTACTCACTCATGTGTCACGTGGGATCCTCGGCAGATGAAATTTAATGTGGACAAGTGTGAAGTTTTGCACCTAGGAAAGAAGAACCCAAACTATGGTTACACGATGCAAGGTTCCACATTAGGAACCACCACCCAGAAAAAAGATTTAGGTGTCATCGTGGATAACATGTTAAAACCCTCCGCCCAGTGTGCAGCAGCGGCCAAGAGAGCAAATAGAATGCTAGGAATCATAAGGAAAGGAATGGAGAATAAAACAAAGGATATTATAATGCCTCTGTATTGTTCCATGGTGTGACCGAACCTTGAATATTGTGTGCAGTTCTGATCACCGTATCTTAAAAAGAATATAGCGTTATTAGAAAAGGTACAGAGAAGAACCACCAAAGTGGTAGCGGGGATGGAAGGATACCCCTATGAAGAGAGGCTGAGGGGAGATATGATAGATGTCTATAAATTAATGAATGGAGTAGAACGGGTAAAAGTAGATCAATTGTTTATGCCATCAAAATATAGAAGGACGAGGGGACATGCAATGAAGCTACAATGTATCCTATTTAAGATTAATAAGAGGAATATTTTTTCACTCAATGTGTAATCAAACTCTGGAATTCGTTACCGGAGGATGTAATAAAAGCTGTTAGTGTAGTTGGGCTTAAAAAAAGTTTTAGACAAGTTCCTGGAGGAAAGGTCCATAAACCATTATTAAAGGGGATCTGGGAAATTCACTGCTTGCCTCAATACAAGCATTGTAGAACCTGTGTCTTTTGGGGAAACTGCTAGGTACTTGTGAACTAGATTAGTCACTGCTGGAAACAGGATACTGGGCTTGATGGACCTTGGTCTGACCCAGTATGGCATATCTTATGTTCTTAAGTGGTTTTTCTTTATCCAGACACTCATTAAGAGGCATGTTTACTAAAGGTTAGCGCACGTTAACATTATGCAAATATTTATGCAAATGAGGCCCTGCAGTGCATCTCTGCACATGGCCCCGCAGCCCCCTTGAGCTGCCCCTGACCATGACAGAGCCTTGAGGAAGTAGAAGAGGATCCACCAGAACATACGCTAAAAGTGTGCTGGGAGAGATAAGAAGAAAACCAGGACAGAACAAAGCCCCTAAATCCAAGCGAGGACAGTGTATTGAGAAAAAGATGGTAATTAACAGTGTCAAAGGCAGCAGAAAGGTAAAAAAGGAAGAGGATCGAGTAAAGATCTTTGGATTTGATGAGGAACAAGTCACTGGAGACTTTGGCAAGAGCTGTTTCTATGGAATGTAGAGGATCCAGAAGGGCTTCAGAGGAAAGAAAGTCAAGACAGCAGTAGTGAACTACTTGTTCAAGTAGTTTTGAAGCAAAGGGGATGAAAGAGATAGGCCGATAACTGGAAGGACAAGCAAGGTCTAGTGAGAGCTTTTTGAGGAGAGGTGTGACTTTTGCATGCTTGAAGGCCATAGGAACAGTTGCAGTGGAAAGTGATAGGTTAAGGCTATGACAGATCGAAGGGATGACGGTGGAAGAGAGAGAGCTTAGTAGATGGGTGGGAATGGAATCAAAAGAGCAGGTAGTCAGTTTGGAGGAGGAGAGATCCAGCTCTATTAAATGTAGTATATACATACTCAGTCTGAATGTCAAATCCACCATAAGCAACTTCATGTTCAGATTTAAAAGGGATATTAGGAAATAAGAACCCACTTCTTCCGGATCCTTATTGCGGCTTAAACAGTAATATTACATGCAGTATGTTTTGATCTAGTCTTAATTTTCCATTTTCAACAGTTTTCTAAACATCTCCTGTAAGATCTTGCCACCAGGTCTGCTAAAGGTTTATAGAATTCTGCTCCCAGCCCATCTGGGCCTGAGATGTTGGCTAGTTTTAACTTCTTGATCGCCTGCTGGATTTCAAAAGTAGATATTAGTCTATTGAGTACTATAGTTTACTGCCTCCCCTTCTAGAATCAAGGCCTTCGTCCACCAGGACGAAGGGGGGCAGGTGCAGCAGACCTGAGCACGAATACGCAGGCACTTTAAGACCCAACACTGTGCTGAAGCGGCAGTTCAGCTGCCGCTCCCTTCCCCAGGCGAGAAGATGGATGCCGAGGGGGTGGCATGGTGGGCCAGGTGGCACCATAGCCTTCGGAGGGGCAGCACAGAGGGTCTGCCTAGAGCTGCAGAAACCCTCGGGCCGGCACTGTCTAGAATCAGTACCTGTAAGTCCTTGAGAAATCTAGTTCTCTGACATGCATTGCTTTCCTCTCCTTTTTCAATAATTTATAATATTGCACAAAAGGTTCTGCAATTTTACCAACTTTAGTAAGCATCTATCCCTTAACATGTTTAATTTCCATTACCAACTGCGGTGAATGTGCCAAATTCGCTACGAGAAGCCCTGTCTTAGTTTATACATGTGGACACTGATATTCAATGTTGAGCTCATACCCACTGGCACTGAATATCTGGGTTGCCAGGTTAGCATTTTAGTGAACCGGTCAGCGGCAATATTCAGCTGCAGGCCAGATAACTTAAACTGGCTAAAGTTAGGCCAAAAAAATGTCCGGTCTAACTTTAGCCGGTTTAGCTAACTGGCTAGTGGCTTAAGATCACTGCTGACTGGTTAGCTAGAGTTACGTATCCTAGAATGCCTCGGAAACGCCCCAACACTAGCCGGCGTACAAATCGGGTAATCGGGATATTTAGTGGCACGAAATGGTTTAGTATCACTGAATATCCTGCTGACTGCGGTTAACCTGCTAACCACTTAAACCACTTTGAATGTGCCCCCTATTATTTTTAGTACCTCATTAATCTTTTTCTTTAAATCAATGCTTTTTAAGTCTGCACGGTGTTTTCTTTGGTAATTCTACAATTCCTGTATACTTTGTGGAAATTCTCTCTCTTGCTTTTTCTTCATATGTCCTCTATACCCCATAATTACCCCCTAAGAACCAACTTCCCACCTCCTAGAAGATCATAGGGGTGGTATCACCTGTGTTATTTTCTAGTTTATAATTCTGCCATTCTTTTCTAATGAATTCACGAAAGGTTTTGTCCTATTAGTACACCGGGTTTAACCGCCAGACAAAACCTTTTATTAATCGTTTAAAGATCAGCATTGCACTGAGCAAGGAATGGTCTGAGACCACTGAGACTTCAGTCTCTGCTCTTTTCAAATAAACAGACATTCTAGCATCTATCAGGGTGTAATCTAGCCTCACATGCACTTTGTGTGGATTTAAATGAAACGTGAATCCCTTTTTCCACCTATGAATCGTATCTCAGGTGTCTACCTGGTCAACATTACGCTCCTGTTCCACATTTCCTGCTAAGCTGGTGATCAATCTGTGGATCTGCAGTAACGCTGAATTCCCCTCCCACTGTTGGGTAATATTCCTTATAGACTAAAATCTTAGCTGTTTGTTGAGAGAAAAATATGTAGTTATAAACATTCAGCACATTCAAGTTACATAAAAACATCTTCTGCTCCCCAAATGCCCCTAACACTATTATGAGCCTACCCTCTGGGTTCTGTAAGATGTTATGCTTTTGAAATGCCAATCTTTTTAATTTCAATATTGGCACTCCTCTTTGCCAACCATTGAAGGAGGAATAATAAGCCGCCCCCACCCATGTTGGCTTAAGCTCCTTGTGTTTCAACAAGCTAAGATGGATCTCTTGCAAGTAAGCAATATCCTCTTTCTCTTTCCTCAAATAAGTTAATATTTTTTATTTATTTTGTTTTATCAGGGAGTGTATTCCATCCACTTTCAGAGAGGCCAGGTTCATCTTAATCATAATTCTTCATATTTGCAAATATATTCTCTTCAGTCATCCTTTCTTTACCTACAAAGCCCTCCCAGCTGATGCCTTGTTATTTTTTCTCTCGTTGCAGTCTCTTGCCATCCACTGTCCTTATTTCTATTATGACACCTCACAGCACAGCAGCCTCACTCCATCGAAAAATCTTCAATTCACCATCTCCTATCGCTATCCATTCATTCTTCCATTCATTGACATTTTCTCCACACTCTTAATACATTTCACACACACACTCCCCTTCCTCCCCATTATATTAGTCACTTCCTCTCCTTTCCAGCATAATCCAGGCCTGGACATCCAGCACTCACCCAGCACCCTCCCCCTACCTAACGTCAAGTTAGTTTACTTCAGGTGGGGTTTTGCTCTCATGGCAAATGGTATGACATAAAATTAACTCGTTTTGGTGCCTACAGTGGGGATTTCTGGTGGATTGTTAAAGGACATGATTATTGGCATCCTTATAAACAATCCAAAACAGTTTGAACAAAATAACCACATTTCCTGTGATCAATCAGTGCTCACATGACTTGAATCAACCAATGAATGATGACTCTAATGTTTAAAATGGCCCCATTCACTCCCTGTTCCATTTTCACAATGATGAAGACAAGAGAGCTGCCTAAGACAGTCAGAAAAAACATTATCACCAAACATCAAACTTTTAAGGGGTACAAGACCATCTCCAAAGACATTGGGATTCCTGTATCTAAAGTTTGCAATGTTATTAAGGGGTTTTCTGCTCATGGAACTGTCAAGAACCTCCCAGGACATGGCAGGAAGAGGAAAATTAATTCAAGAAGTCTTTGAAGGTTCGTGCAAGCTCCTTGGAAAAATACTATGCACAACATCCAAAGAGCTTAAGGCTGACCTGGAGTAATCTGGAGTGATGGTTTCAACCTGCACCATATGCCATGTACTAAACAAAGAAGGATTTCAAGGGGGACCCCACTGCTTTATTTATTTATTTATTTAACATTTCTTATATACTGCCTTTCATGATATCAAGGTGGTTTACATTGAACAAACTGAAATTACATTGAACAGGGTATTATTACTTGGAGATAACTATTTACAGGGAACATGGGCAATGGAGGGTTAAGTGGCTTGCCCAAGACCACAAGGAGCACCTGTGGGACTAGAAACCCCAGTCCTTCCGGCCCAAGGTTGCTGTCCTCTAGTGGGATTTGAACCCCTGACCTTCTGGCCTGAGGTAACTTGCCCCAATCACTCCTCCCTTGAAGGTTAGACATAAACAAGCATGCCTGATCTTTGGCCAAAACCACAATCCTGGGAAAATGTTCTTTGAACAGATGAAACCAAACTTGAGCTCTTTGGCAATGCAGACCAGTGATAAATTTACAGGAGAAGAAATGAAGCTTATAAGGTAAAAAACACCCTTCCTACAGTTAAATATGGTGGAGATTCTATAATATTGTAGGGCTGTTTTGCTGCCTCAGGAACTGGAGGCCTGGAACGTACTAAAGGAATCATGAAGTCAGAGGACTACAAAGGTATTTTGGAGCAAAATGTGCTACCTATTGTCAGAAAACTAGGTCTGGGTCGAAGATCATGGGTCCTTCAGCAGGACCATGACCCAGAACATACATCCGAAAGTACAAAAAAATGGTTAAAAAGGAAAAACTGGACTGTTTTAAACTGGCCAGAAATCAGTCCTGATCTCAATCCAATCGAGAACCTTTGGAAAGAGCTGAAATCTACCATTAGTAAAAGGAATCCTGGAAACATATGTGAGCTGGAACAAATCGCAGTTGAAGAATGGGAAAAACTACCAGCAGACAGATGTACAAAACTTATAGATGGCTACAAGTAACATTTGGAGGTTGTCATCACTGCCAAGGGTTGTGCAACCAAATATTAGTGAAGGGTGCCATTAATCCTGTCCAGGTCATATTTTGTTTTTTGTCTCAGAAATTGCTACCTCTGGGTTGCACAGACATCTTTTTTTTTTGTTGTATACCTTTGAACATATTATTAGAATATTATGATGACATACAGTTGGAATATTTCCAATTTCTCAAGATATTGTACACAACACACCTAAAATGCAAGGGTGCCAATAATGGTGACCACAACTGTACCTCTGAATTTTCTTTCTTGTTTCTTCTTTTAAAGCACTTTGAGTGGTTATAGCAGGGTTGTGCTTTGCTTCTATGGAAGGTAGATTGCTTGAGCAGATCCAACGTCAAAAGGTAGGGTTTGTTTTATGGACTAAATAAGAGGTTTTTGCATTTTTGCTGTAGGACTAAAAGTTTAAAGTCAGCTGTATAAAAGATGGTGCAGTACCATTTCTCCAGTGGGACAGTTTCTGAACACTGGGCAAGAGCCAAATTGCAGTTTTTTATTGAACGGCCCTAGGTTTAATTTAAAAGACTATCTACACACCCCCAAACTGAATCTGTATACAAGCCAGTGTTACGGGACATTTAAAGGAATCATAGCCTGGGTGGATATTTTTAACAACCCTGTTTCTGGAATCATAATTGGCATTGCATGAGCAGCTTAAAGAAAAAAATATACATGGGAGTCCAACAACCACCAAAATCAACATCAAATTCTCATCTTTTTCCTCAGGTAGGGAAAACCCAAGTTTTAATCTTCCTCTGAAAAGCCCCATAGTTCACTTCCTGTCGCACAGCAATTGGAAGATAGTTCCATAAACAGGGAGGTGGCGTGGAAAACATTAATTTTAAAAAAGTGCTAATTTAACCAATCTAGGTGAGGGTACATCTAACGGCGCACCTTGAGTGGATTGCATAATTATCCCAGGATAATACCAAGTAAGCTTTTCTCATAAATAAAGGACCATGTTCCTGAAGAGTTCAAAAAGTCAGAGATAAAATTTTGAAATGACATCCGGCTTTAACAGGCAACCAATCATAGACAAAAATGGCAAATTAGAAATCAGTTGATAACCCGTGCAATTTATAGGATCCAGAGACTTCAAGAGTGGAGTAATCAATGAAGCACTTAACTGCACTGGAAAAATACCTCCCCTCCATTCAATGATTGACTAACAGTCTGATCCACATGTTTTAAAGCACTCTCTAAAAGTGATTTCAGAAAGCATGAATGACAGAGATCAAGCTCACATTAAGATTGATTCAGCTTTTGAAAACTTCTCATTAGTTCTTCCTCATCTAAAATTAATTCAAGGGTTCATTCATTAACTCATTCCCTAGCACACATTCCCGTCTTTAATCTATTCTCCTTTAATTTGCTTAATAACCTAATAATTTTTCCAATTGAAAAATTCTGCTAGGACTTCAAAATCAATTTTCACAAGAATGTTTTTATTTTTAATTTTCGTCATTTACAAAAGTAAAAGTACAAGTAATAAACATAAGAATGCCTTACTAGGTCAGACCATGATCCATCAAGCCCAGTATCCTGTTTCCAACAGTGGCCAATCCAGGTCACAAGTACCTGGCAGATTCCCAAAGAGGCACACAGGTTCCACAATGCTTGTCCACTACTACTACTACTATTAAACACTTACATAGCGCCACGCAGGCAGCACTGTACAGACATACGTACAAGAGACAGTCCCTGCTCGTCCGAGCTTACAGTCTAGTCAAGACAATACAAAACATTAATCAATTTGATGGGTTTTACAGTTTGGTCATGAAAATGATGGTGTTAGGTTAAGATGAAGGATAGAAGTCAGGATCTGAACGCGACAGTGAAGAGATGGATTTTTAACCTGGATTTGAAGAGGGCTAGGGAGGTTGCCTGACGTATAGACACGGGTAAGCTATTCCAGGCATAGGGTGCAGCAAGGTGAAAGGAGCGAAGTCAGGAGTTAGCGGTATGAGTGAAAGGCCTAGATAGAATTAATTTGTTAGAGGAGCGAAGTTCCCGAGCTGGGATGTGGGGAGAGATAAGAGATGAGAGGTATTGAGGGGCTGCAGAGTGAATGCACCTATAGGTGAGTAGGAGAAGTTTGAATTGGATGCGGAATTGGATGGGGAGCCAATGAAGCGACTTGAGGAGTAATGTGGGCATGGCGGGATTGGCGGAAGATTAGTCGAGCAGCATCATTTTGTATGGATTGAAGGGGGAGGAGATGGCTCACGGGACGACCAGCAAGGAGTAGGTTGCAGTAGTCGAGGTGAGAGGAGATTAAGGAGTGGATAAGCGTTTTGGTGGTGTGTCCGACAGTAAGGGGTGGATTTTGCTAATGTTGTAGAGAAAGAAGCGGCAGGTTTTAGCAATGTGCTGGATATGTGTGGAGAAGGAGAGAGAGGTGTCAAAGATGACCCCCCAGATTGCGGGCCGAGGGAACAGGAAGGATCATAGATCCATCCACGGAGATTGAGAAAGGGGGAAGAGGAGGAGAAGAGTTAGGGGGAAAGAGGAGGAGTTCAGTCTTGGCCATGTTCAATTTCAAGCATCGATGAGACATCCAGACAGCGATGTCAGACAGGCAGGCAGAGATCTTGGTTTGGATTGCTGGAGAGATATTAGGTGTAGAGAGGTAGATTTGGGTGTCGTCGGCATAGAGATGGTACTGAAAGCCATGGGAGGAGATTTCCCAATGGAGAAAGGTGAATAGTGGTGTACCCCAGGGATCTGTGCTGGGTCCGCTGCTTTTTGACATATTCATAAATGACCTGGAAAGTGGAATAACGAGTGAGGTTATCAAATTTGCAGATGACACAAAACTATTTAAAGTTGTTAAAACCCAAGAGGATTGTGGAAAATTGCAAGAGGATCTTGATAAATTGGAAGACTGGGCATCAAAATGGCAGATGAAATTTAATGTGGGCAAGTGCAAAGTTATGCACCTAGGGAAGAACAACCCAAACTATGGTTACACAATGCAAGGTTCCACATTAGGAACCACCACCCAGGAAAAAGATTTAGGCGTCATTGTGGATACCATGTTAAAACCCTCGGCCCAGTGTGCAGCGGCAGCCAAGAGAGCAAATAGAATGCTAGGTATCATAAGGAAAGGAATGGAAAATAAAAGAAAAGATATTATAATGCCTCTATATCGTTCCATGGTGAGACCGCACCTTGAATATTGTGTGCATGTCTGGTCGCCGTATCTTAAAAAGGATATAGCGTTATTAGAAAAGGTTCAGAGAAGAGCCACCAAAATGGTAAAGGGGATGGAAGGATACTCCTATGAAGAAAGGCTAAAAAGGTTAGGGCTCTTTAACCTGGAAAAGAGACGGCTGAGGGGAGATATGATAGAAGTCTATAAATTAATGAACGGAGTGGAACGGGTAAACGTAGATCGATTGTTTACGTTATCAGAATATAGAAAGACTAGGGGACATGCAATGAAGCTACAGGGTAAACTATTTAAGACTAATAAAAGAAAATATTTTTTCACTCAACGTGTAATCAAACTCTGGAATTCGTTACCGGAGGATGTAGTAAAGGCTGTTAGTGTAGCTGGGTTTAAAAAAGGTTTGGACAAGTTCCTGGAGGAAAGGTCCATAACCCGTTATTAAGAAGGGACCCAGGATATCAATGCTTGACCCAGTAAAAGCATTGCGGAACCTGTGTCTTTTGGGGAAACTGCTAGGTACGTATGACCTAGATTGGCTACTGTTGGAAACAGGATACTGGGCTTGTTGGACCTTGTTCTGACCCAGTATGGCATATCTTATGTTCTTATGATAAGCGCGCCAAGGGATTGGGTATAGAGAGAGAAAAGGAGGGGACCCAAGTTGGATTCCTGGGGTACACCAACATGGAGTGGGGTGGGAGAGGAGGAGGAGCCACCAGAGCAAACACTAAAGGAGCGATGGCAGAGGTAGGAAGAGAATCAGGATAATATGGAGCCCTTGAAACCAAGCGAGGAGAGGGTGGAGAGGAGAAGATTGTGGTCAACGGTGTCAAAGGCAGCGGAGAGGTCGAGAAGGATGAGAACAGAGTAGAGGCCCTTAGATTTAGCGTGGAACAAGTCATTGGAGACTTTTGTAAGAGCCGTTTCGGTGCAGTGTAGGGGACAGAAGCCAGATTGTAGTGGGTCCAGGAGGGTCTGGGAGGTGAGGATGTCAAGGCAGCATCAGTGGACTGCTCGTTCTATAAGTTTAGATATGAAGGGAAGGAGGGAGATGGGTCGATAGTTAGAAGGACAGGTGGGGTCGAGTGAGGGTTTCTTGAGGAGAGGTGTGACAATGGCATTTTTGAAGTCGATGGGGACGGTTGCAGTGGAGAGTGATAGGTTGAGAGTATGAAAGATGGAGGGGATAACGGTGGGGAGAGATGGGGTGTAGAAGATGGGTGGAGATAGGGTCAGAGGAGCAGGTGGTGGGTTTGGAGGAGGAAAGAAGAAGTGTGGTTTCCTCTTCAGAGATCGTAGGGAAGGAGGAGAGGGTAGCAGAGGAAGTCAGGATGGGGGGGGAGGAGTTGGGGAGGGGGGAGGTAGATGAGGGTGTGGGGAATTGGAGGGTAATCTTTTGGATTTTGTCCTGGAAATAGTCGGCAAGGGTTTGGGCAGAAAGTGAGGGCGGGACCGGGGGCAGGGGCACCTTGAGGAGAGAACTGATGGTATTAAAGAGGCGGCGAGGATCAGAGGCTAGGGAGTTAGTCAGATGGATGAAGTAGTTTTGTTTGGCAAGTGCTATGGCTGACTGGAAGGAGTCAAGCATGAATTTATAGTGTAGAAAGTCTTCAGGGGAGTGGAATTTGGTCCAGGCACATTCAGCAGAATGGGTACAGATGCATAAATAGTGGGTTGTAGATGAAAGCCAGGGCTGAGGAATAGAACGTCTAACAGGACGAGGGGTGGGCGGGGCAAGAGTGTCAAGAGCCGAGGATAGTGCAGCATTATAAGAGGCTACTGCCTCATCGACAGATTTGGAGGACAAAATGGTGGAGAGAGATGGTGGAGGAGAGCATCAAGGGATCAATATTATGAAGGTTTCTGAATAGGTCGGAGGAGACGGGACAGGGTTGAGACAGCGGAAGCTGAAGATTGATGGTTAAAAGGTGATGGTCAGATGAGGGAAGGATTGAGTTGTGGAAGTTTAAAGGAAAAGAGTTAGAGAAGAGTATCAGGTCAAGGCAATGGGCATGCAGGTGGGTGGGGCAGTGGAGCAAAGTTGGAGGTTAAACGAGGAAGTGAGGCCGAGGAGCTTTAAAGCATAGGGATCGGCGGGGGTTGTCGACGTGAATGTTAAAGTTGCCAAGAATAAGAGTGGGGGAAGAGGGGTCTAGAAATTCGGAAAGCCAGGAGTCAAAGTCGGTAAGGAAGGTTGATTTTGATTTGTCGGGTGGGCGATAGATAACAGCTACACAGAGGGGGAGTGGTGTGAAGAGGCGAATGGAGTGGACTTCAAAGGAGAGGGAAGAGTGTGATTGAGGGAGCAGGAGGGGTTGGAATTGGCAAGAGGGAGAAAGTAGGAGCCCAACACCACCACCGTGGCCAGTGGAACGAGGTGTATGGGAGAATTGGTAGCCCCCGTGGCAGAGAACAGCAGCAGATGTGGTATTGTCTGGGAGGAGCCAGGTCTCAGTTAGGGCAAGAAGGTATAGTGCATTAGAGATGAAGAGATCATGAGTAAAAGGAAGTTTGTTAGTGAGTGAGCATGCATTCCATAGGGCGCATGAGAACAGGAAAACGGAGAGGGAAAGGAGAGGGATATGGATAAGGTTGGATAAGTTATGTGAGGACTTCTTTTCACAGTGAGGCAGCAGTCTGGGGGGGCTGTTACGTGAGGATCTATTGCCAGAGTAATACAGAGGTCTGGAGGGACCAGGGTATGGGTGGGTGTCTCTGGATGAAGGTGCTCTCCAAGTGGGACCAGGGTATGGGTGGGTGTCTCTGGATGAGTGTGCCCTCCAGGAGGGGCATGAGGGAGGGGAAGTGAAAGGGGAATGAAGGGAAATATTGATGATATCAGATAGGGCATGTGAGGATTTCTTTTTAGAGTGAGACAGAACTCTAGAGGGGATAGGGTTAGGGTTGGGGTCGATATCTCTGGTTGGGAGGTTGGGGCATGAATGAGGGAGGGCAGAAAGGGGGAGGAGAGGGATATGGATGATATTAGATAAGGTGCGTGAGGAGCTCTTCTTAGAATGCAAAAGAAATCGAGGGGGGCCAGGGTTGGGGTTGATATTACCTGATGAGAGAAGGAAGAGTAGTAGAGAGCGGGGTAAGGAGGAGGCAGTATGGCGGAAGCAAGGGTGGGGTTGCCTTAATGAGAGAGGGGCTGGTTGAATAAGGGGGAGGGTGAGATGTAGCTCAAGGGCAGATGCTAGGTTAGGAGACAGAATGGAGGGAGAGGGAGGAAGGTGGAGGGAGAGTAGAGGGGAGAGGAGTGAGGGTATTGGTAGGAGGGGATGCAGTTGGGGACTATGAGGAAGAGAAGGACAGTGTGATGTGGGGCCATAGTAGAGGAGGAGTGGGAGCTAAGCAGCATGAATTAACTTGCAGGGGATGGAATGGCTTCAGATTGTAGGATTTTAAACAGTATGCAGTATATGTTGTGTTATAAGTGGGGATTACACGCTATGCACTATGGGTTGCAGTAAGGGTAAGGTAAGGGGTAGTGGAGAGTAGGTAGGGTTAAGGTAAGGTAAGGGTAGTGGAGGGAGTGAGGCCAGTGCAGCAAGGTTTAGTGTTAGCAATGGGTAGCCAGTACAGTGCAAGCGATGGGGTAACCAGTTCAGTACAAGCAATGGGTGGGCAGTTCAGTGCAAGCAGTGGGTAGGCAGTTCAGTGCAAGCAATGGGTAGGCAGTTCAGTGCAAGCAATGGGTAACCAGTTCAGAGCTAGCAATGGGTAGCTAGTTCAGAGCTAGCAATGGGTAGGCAGTTCAGTGCAAGCAGTGGGTAACCAGCTCAGTGCAAGCAATGGGTAGACAGTTCAGTGCAAGCAATGGGTAAGCAGTTCAGTGCAAGCAGTAGGTAACCAGATCAGCACAATGCAGGATTAGTTGCAGGTACAGGGGTAGAGGTAATGATGGAGCAATGGGTAGCAGTGGAGTCATTTGGCTGCGGGTAGCAGTAGCAGTGGAGTGCTTACTTCGTAAGGAAGTTGGTTAGGGTCAGGCGGCAAGGTGTATAGGAGCATCGCGCTAAAGCGCCTTGGTCTCCACCGAAGGGCCATGCCAAAGGGCCCTCTGGTGAGGCCCTCTGTCGTGGGCCCGTCAGGCGCTGGCACGCCCAATGGCGCCTCCTCCTATAGGGCCGCAGGACCCGGAATGAGCCATCCGGCATGGTGCCGCTGCGCTCGATGGCGCCTCCTTCTATGGGGCCACAGGCAAGCAGTGGATTTCCTGGGTCCTCTTTAATACTTGTCCGAATCTTTAAAAAAAACAACACTAACAGCTTTTACTCATCGTCCAGTAACGAATACCAGAGTTTGATATGCATTGAGTAAAACAATATTTTCTCTCATTCATCTTAAATAGGTTGCATTGTAGCTTCATTATGTGTGCTCTAGTCTTTCTAGTTTTTGATAGCGTAAACAACTAATCTATGTTTACCCATTGTCAGACGGCTGCCTGGGTGAGAATCTTCACAGTCTTGGCAAGTGCATATATCTATATGATTTGCAAGGTATTGTGGGCAATGCAGTTCATTCACACCAGACACAGCTGCTCACAATAATTAGTTGTGCTTTTGGGTAAAGCCAATAAGATATTTATTTATGGGGTTATTTCTCCCAACACAGATATGCTTGGTAGCACATAAATCAGGTTACTTGCTTCCAGTGTTTAACTTGGAAAAACAAAATCAAAATCAGGAAAACAACATTCAAACTTGTCAGGCATTAGCTAATGTTTTCTTAGCATATATCAAACAACAAACGAAAAGCCACAAAGAAAGAAAAAAACTGTTCTTTTCAGGTTAACTTCTGATAACTTCCCACATAGATTCAGAAGTGATTCTCTCCTAGCTCACAAGCAATTAGGTAAGGCTCAATTGCTAGCAGTTATCCAGCTGAAACCCCTTAGCTGGCTTGCTTTCTACTGTGTGGGTCAAATCCTGCTTCAGGAGCTTTTCTGAGTAGATTAAAGAACAAGTTTGTATTTCTTTGTGATGGTTGCTGTATTTTATAACAGAAAATCACCAAAGGAGTTTGGACAGAGAGCAGTCCATATAAACACATTCTTCATCTGCAATCATTCCCCCTTCTTCAACAAGCATGGGTTCAATATCATGGATTGGCACAGATGAATCTCTCAATGGAGCACTTTCAGGAGAATACTTGTTTCCCTGCTGTCTTTCAAGGTTATAGCTAGGGCATAGATCAGTGTTCATACCTGAGCTTACATTGCTGTTAGAGTTCCTCTCTATATAGCCTGGCCAGTATGTAGTCCAGTTCTTATGTCCAGCCTTCCAATCCAGATCCCTAGACACTGGATCTCTCTTCACATACCTTCTGGCACAGGTCTTAGGGTCCCTTCCACGTGCAGCCGTCTCTCTCACAGGTACCGTCTGGAGATTCCTAGCTCTGCAGCACCATTCCTCTGGCTTTCCCCAGTCCAATGGTGTATGGAGTGGAGGAGTGGCCTAGTGGTTGGGGCAAGGTACTTCAGGCCGGAAGGTAAGGGGTTCAAATCCCACTAGAGGACAGCAACCTTTGGCCGGATGGACTGGGGTTTCTAGTCCCACAGGTGCTCCTTGTGGTCCTGGGCAAGCCACTTAACCCTCCATAGCCCATGTTCCCTGTAAAATAGTTATCTCCAAGTTATAATGCCCTGTTCAATGCAATTTCAGTTTGTTCAATGTAAACCGCACTGATGCAGAATAGCGCGGTATATAAGAGAATAAAATAAAATAAAATAAAAAATAAATAAATGCTGGCCCTTGGAATGCCTCCCAGTATACGTACTGCTCTGGACTCTTCTAGACCTCTCAAAGGCTTTTCTCTTCCTTCTTCCAAAGGGTTTCTTTCCCTCTCTGTCCGTCCGGTTTGGCTTCTGCTTCTGATGATCCTTCAGATGAAACTGATGATCAAGCTCAAGCTGATTCTCAGGATAATGAGGATAATTCTCTGTAGAATAAACTCTACCTTTATTCTGCCTAGATGAGTGCTCCCCCCTAATACAGCGCAGCTGTGCTGAATCAGGCCCTGCCCTTTGAGATGAGTGCTTAGGGATTACCTCATAGCCTTCCTGATTGAACACACGTTTCCCCACTTCAGCTCCTCTAATGGCTGTTGGAAACCTGGTGCATTCTGGGACTGGTAGTCTTTTATGGGAAAATTCTGTTTTCTTATTTCTACCAGAACTGACAGGTTGCTTGTTCAGAGTCACTTCACCTTTTCTATAGCTCCTTCCTGAGCTATGATAAGCTTCCTTATCACACCGTTCCGCAATTTATAGACCTCTATCATCTCAGCCATCTCTTTTCGAAGTTGAAGAGCCCCAACCTTTTAAGCCTCTCCTCATAGGGATTTCCTTCCATTCCCTTTACCATTTTTGTGGTTCTTCTTTGTACCTTTTCTAATTCAGCTATATTTATTTCTTTATTTGATTTTATATACTGCACTATTTCAAAATCAGCACGCTTTACATAGAACAGGTGTCAAAGAACCGAAAAATAGAGTCAGGTATTGCGCTATAAACAATAAACATTTTACATTAAACAGGGGTGTCAACTTGGGTAGTAATAGAGCGAACTATCTACAGGCTGGGTAGTGGACCATGAGAAATAGGTAGGTCTGAGCTACAGCTGGCAGGCGTGATCCATAGCTTAGCTATGGAATATGGTCATAATACAGTTGGAAAAGATGTGTCTTTATCACTTTACTGAAGATTGACAGGTTGGAAATGGAGCAGATTGGAGCGGGGAGGGAGTTCCAGAGAATTGGAGCGTATAATGAGAGAGCTTGGTTCTTAGTAGCTTGGGAATTCTTTCTTATTGCTGATGGGGTGGTGACATTTATTTATTTATTTGGCTAAGTTTATATATTGTTTTTCGCAATGGTCAAAGTGGTTCACAGCAAACTAGAGATAATACAAGAAATGTTTACATTAGAACAGAATATCTTTGTACAATGAACAAGGATTGGGCAATTGGGATGGTTAACTATGTATAAGGTTAATTATGCACAGGTATGTGAGTTGACTGTGCATTCTTTTGGTGCTTGATATGTTTGTTATCTGAGTGTTTGTGTTTTTGGAGCAGGTTGTGATGAGTGTTTAGCTATTGGGCTATTGGGAGGGGGGGAGAGGTGGTGAAATGAAGGGTGAAGAGGTGAGTTTTGAGAATTTGCAGAAGTTTGCAGAAGGTTAGATGACCAGAACTGCACACAATATTATGGTGTGGTCACACCATGGAACGACACAGAGGCATTATGATATCCTTTTTTATTCTTGATTATTTTCCTTATGATTCCTAGCATTCTATTTGCTTTCTTGGCCGCCACTGCACACCGCACGGAGGATTGCAACGTACTATCCACAATGACGCCTAAATCTTTTTCCTGGGTGTGATTTCTAAGGTTATACCATGTAACCATAGCTTGGGTTCTTCTTTCCTAGGTGCATAACTTTGCACTTGTCCACGTTAAATTTCATCTACCATTTGGACATCCAGTCTTCCAATTTTTCAAGGTCCTCTTGCAATTTATGAATGTGTTAAAAAGCAGCGGACCCAGCACAGATCCCTGGGGTACTCCACTATTCACCTTTCTCCGTTGGGAAAATTGGCCATTTAGCCTTACTTTCTGCTTTCTATCTTTTAACCAGTTCCTGATGCACAATATTATACTGCCTCCAATCCGATGACTTTTTAATTTTGCCAAGAGTCTCTCATGAGGGACCTTGTCAAAGGCTTTCTGAAATTCCAGATACACTATATCAACTGGCTCACCTTTGTCTACCTGTTTATTCATACCTTCAAAAAATATACCAAATTAGTAAGACAAGACTTTCCTTGGATAAATCTAGTTGGCTTTCTCCCATAAACCATGACTATCTACATGTTCAATAATTTTATTCTTATAATGGATTCTACAATTTTGTCAAGTATTGATGTCAGGCTCACCGGTCTGTAGTTTCCTGGATCACCCCGGAACCCTTTTTAAAAATTGGCATTATATTGGCCACTCTCCACTCCTCATGTTCTACAGATGATTTTAATGATAGTTCACAGATTACTAATAATAGGTCTGCAATCTCATATTTCAGTTCTTTCAACACGCTTGGATGTATACTATCTGTTCCAGATGATTTGCTGCTCTTCAGCTAATTGAACAGTTGTAATACATTCTCCCAGTTTATTGATATTTCTTTGAATTCTTCTGCTACATCACCTTTATATACACCATTTCAGGCATGGGTAACTTCTCTACATCTTCTGTAAAGACAAAGAATTCATTTAGTCTCTCTGCTGTGGCCTTGTCCTCCCTTAGCACCCCTTTTACCCCTCATATCATCCAGTGGTCCAACTGGCTCTCTCCCAGGTTTTTTGCTATGAATGTAGACTATAATAGGCAATGAACAAATTTGCAAAACATAAACAAATGTAGCCCACATTATCAGAAAAGAAAGCTCAGAACACACTTGCTGTGCTATATTAGAAATAAAACTTCATCCCTCAAAACTAAAACAAAAAGAAACAAAGGGTATAGTTAGGATACAGAAAAACAGATTTTTCTACTAAATTACATTTTTTTCCGTTTCTTTCTCGTTCATTACGTTTTCTAAATGCAAAGCATGCAAAATATATTTCAAACCATTTCTAGTTACCAGATACTTAAGGGGTCATTCCAAGATGCAAATAGTGGGATGGATGTCCCATTTGGAAGTCCATCCCTGCTATTCGGCCCCTCTGCTGACCACGACTAACTTTACATTGTACGGCGAGGTTAGATGGGGGCGGGAAAGTGGCATTGTGGGGGCAGAGTTAGGGTGGGTAGTGGGCGGTCCGCAGCCCTAGACGTACAGGGCCAATTCCAACGTTGGCCTTATACATCCAGAGCCGGTGGGCTGAAAGGGAACCTATTTCACCTCTGAGATGGAATAAGTTCCCCTAGATAAGTGCTTTCGGCAGGCCTGGGGTGCAGCAAAGGCGTTGGGAGTAGAGGGATTCCCCGCAACCCTACCCTGGCCTTGGGAGGCCAGATCGGGGGTCGGGCTGTAGGAAATGAAAAGTCTTTTCAGCAGCCGGGGATCGCAGCTCCTGAACAGAGCCACGGTGCCATGGCAATGGATACCATGGTGCTGCAGCTCCATTCAGGAGCCTTGACTGTGTTAGCTGGGCTAGGTCTGTACGTGCAGGCTGACCAGAATCAGGGTCCTAGCCTGCACGTACAGGCCTGGACGTGATTCTGATTCCACAGGGCTAGACTTGTCTGCAAAACCATTTTCCAAATGTCTAATAACATCACATTGGTTGGAGTCTCCATACGCTGGGAAAGTAAATCAACTGGTACATATTCAATGAGCTTAGGAACAGCAACAAAGTCAGTATTAGCAAGTATACCACTCCTGGAATCAGACCCCCATCTCCAGCAATAAATTCAGTCCTAGCTCCAGGAGGAGGAGGTGGAGTCCTAACTATGGGGCTTAAAGTAGCCTCTAACTCAAAGGGGAAGATAGATCAGGAGAACTTATAGAAGTTACCTTAGACATTGAAGCTTCAGAAACCAAATGTTTATCCATTGGACCCAATGCAAGCAAAAGTTTAGGTGTTGAAGTTAGCTCTTTGTTCTTCTGTTTGGTCCCACCCTTAAGCATACTAAAGACAAATTTAAATACAGAAATCTTTGGTGCCCCTTCAGCCTTGTGTCCATGTCTACGCATCTGTGGTTGTGTTTTAACTGTAGAACAGTCATGATGCAAAGTGATACACTTGGGATGCAGAAACCCAAAGGAGGCTGGTGTGTACAGACCAAGGGAGGGACCTTGGAGTGATAGTGTCTAAGGATCTCAAAGTGGCAATGCAGTGTGATAAGGCAGTGGCCAAAGCCAGAAGGATGTTAGGCTGCATACAGAGAGGAATAACCAACATAAAGAAGGATATATTAGTGCCTCTGTACAGGTCATCATTGGTGAGGCCTCACTTGGAGTTTTGTGTTCAGCTTTGGAAACCGTATCTTGAAAAGGATGTAAAAAGACTTGAAATGGTTCAAAGGAAGGTGACCAAAATGATATTGGGCCTATGCCAGAAGACTTATGAGAAAAGACTTGAAGAACTAAATATGTATACACTAGAGGAGGAGAGTTGGAGGGATATGATTCAGACATTTAGGGGCTTGTTTACAAAGCCGTGGTAGCGGTTTCCGATCGTTATTGGAGCTGCAGCCCCATTGATTTCATCATTGATTTCAATGGGGTCGCGGCTCCGATAACGATCGGAAACCGCTACCGCAGCTTTGTAAACAAGCCCCTTAAATACTTAAAGAGTGTTAATGAACAAACAAACCTTTTTCAAAAACAGGTAAGCTGTAGAACTAGAGGACATGAAATGAAGTTGCAAGGAGGTAAGCTTAAAAGCAACATCAGGAAATACTTTTTCACAGAAAGGGTGGTGGATACCTGGAATGCCCTCCCGAAGGCGGTGGTGGGAACCAAAACAGTGACGGAATTGAAAAAGGAGTGGGATAGACACAGGATCGCTATATAGCAAGAAAATGGAATTGAAGCACACTTACATGACTTCATGAACAGAGAGAGGTAACATGTCTGGAGCAGCAGGTACAGCCTTAAACAAAGGCATAGAGGGGGAGTAACCAGCACAGAGCAGCAGGTGCAACCCTACAACTCTAGCCATCTTACTGGGCAGACTAGATAAACTATGCTGGTCTTATGTTGCTATGTTACTATAGTATGTTGATGCCACCAAAAGGGGTGGAAATACTTTTGGCACCGGTTTCTCTTCCACTTCTGTGGCCACCAGACCCCCAAATCAGTTCCTCACACATTGCTCAGACACCACCAGGTTAGGTAGACTTTCATCTCCAAAGAAGCCTTGGTTCCAGGCTGGGTTTTAACTGTAGAGAAATTGCAGCACAATGATTTCACCAAGGGGGATTGGAATACTCTTGGCGCTGATCACTCTCTCACCTCTGCAGCTACCGGACCTCCAAACCAGCTCCTCCTGTATGCACCACCAGGTCAGGTAGACTTCCTTCTCCTCTTCAGAGGAATCTTAACTATTTGTTTTCCTTTGTTCAACAAGCAATTTACCATTGCACCAAAGTTCCTTTGAGCTATTCATGGATGCCTTAATCTTGGACACTAAAAATGTATTTCACTTTCATTGTTTCTAGTTTTCTCCAAGCCTATGTAACCCCCTTTCAGTGTAGTCCAGACAGTTGCTTCATAAACTGCTTGGCAGATGAGGGAGCATACCAGTCCTAGGGGCTTTTATCTAGAATTTCTCTGAGCTCCTGTATTTAAACGTTCAGGGTTCTGTCTTGAAAGGGACTTGCAATAGTTAGGTGGCAATATTTAGAAGATGCTTGGCACTGACACTCTCATATTCACCCTTCTCAAATAATAGTCCAAGCCAGAAATTGTGTTCTGAATTAAGGATTAACTTACATTTTAGGGTCATTGATAATGTTGTTGTTAAGTGCCGTTGAGTTGGTGTTGACTCATGGCGACCCTCTGGATAGTTGTCCTAAACTGAGTGGTACCCATAGCTGCTGTTATTGTATCGATCCATCTCATTGCTGGTCTTCCTCTTTTGTGTTGACCTTCTACCTTGCCAAGCATGATGTTCTCTATCAATCTCTCTCTTTGCATGATGTGTCCAAAGAATGAAAGTCGAAGTCTTGTCATCTGAGCTTCTAAGGAAAGCTTAGCTTTAATCTCCTCTAGTATTGACTGATTTGTTCTTTGGGCAGTCCATGGTATACACAGTATTCATCACCAGTACCATATTGAAAGGCATCAATTTTCTTCCCGTCTATCTTTTTCACCGTCCATCTTTCACATCCATATGACATTATTGAAAATACCATGACATTGATAATAATTGGCAATAATATTAAGAAAAAAGAGCTATTACACAACAGGTTACTTTCTTCTTCCAACTCTGCACTTTATACTTTATCTTTAGGTATCTCAAGCACCACTTTAAAATTTGAACAGTCACTTGATTCATCTGCTTTACTTCTCTTTTTCTCCAATGCATTCCACCCCAAAGTACCTAGGTATCAGGACTCTCTTCCCATAGTTCCCCAGCCTCTTATCAGGATATCTCTTTGATTAATCTTAGGCTGGCTCCTTCTCCTGACTGGATTGGCGCTGTAAAATGCAGTCTTCTCTGGGTTACTCCACTCTGTCTCCTGGCAAATGAAGTCTGGGGAGACTGGTGCTTATTTATTTATTTAACAACTTTTCTATACCGCTTTATCTACAAGTCAAAGCAGGGTATAGTCAACTTAATTGGAAAACATTTACATATAACTTGAACTATACTAAATTGCTATTACAGCAGTTGAAGAACGTGTAACATTTCAACATAACTTTATAAATTTATTAGTGTACTTAAACCAGATAAGGTGTCATAATTTGACAGTCAGAGCATGGAGGTGTGTTGAAGCTCAGATGGAGCTAAAGTAGTTTGGTAGGGAGGGTTTGGTGTGTGCTGCTAGGTGTCTATACTAAAGTATTCTGTAAAGAGGCAGAATTCAGTAATGGTATTTGATAGTCATAATTGCAGAGGAAAATAGTTCCAGATAGAGGATGCAAACAGGGCAAAGGCCTGTGAGGATGTTGAGTGGTTGCATTTGGTTATGAGATTTGGAACACTAAAGTTCTGCGAGACTTTCCTTCTTGCCCTGGTATCGGAGCCTTTCTGAATGAGTGATTGAAGGTTCTTTGCTGATATGTTGTGGAGTATCTTAAATATCCTCAGTATTATTTTGTATTTGATTTTCATGTGAATTGGGAGCCAATGCAGGTCTCGTAAGGTGGGTGTGATGTGGTTTCTTCTCGGTGCTCCTGCTCTGATGCTGGCAACCATGTTATGTGCCATTTGCAAGGGGGTGTAGTGTTGGTTTTGGGAGTCCATAATAGATTATGTTGCAGTAGTCCAGTATTGGGGTTATGAGTGCTTGACATACATCTCTGAAGTCACTGTGATCGAGTAGAAGGCGGAGATCTTCTGTTTTGCTGTAGTTGATGGTAAGGTTATGTTCAGAGAGTCATTGAGATATTGCTTTAAAGCATTCTCCTATTGTTGTATATTCTGTGTTTGTAGAAAATGTTGTGTAAATCAGAATGTCATTGGTGTATATATGATAGAGGATCTTGCATTTTTGGATTATTGTGCGAATTGGTTGTATAAATATATTAAAAAGCAGTGAAGACAGAAGACCTTGGTTTTGTTTGTAGGAATAGGAGTTGAGTTGTCCTACTTTTACTTGTTGGTGACGGTCCTGAAGGTAAGATTGGAACCACTCTAGCATTTTGTGCCGTAGGCTTGCCCTCTTCATGAACCTTTGATTTCTGGCTGAGCTCTCCCTGCCCCTTGACAGTGACGCCAGGCCTCTCTCCTTCTTGTCTAAAGCACTCTCCTTTCAGTAGGGTGATGGCTCTGACTGGATGCTAGGGCAGTCACCCAACTTAGCAGTGCATGGTGCAATGGCTAAGGGCCAAAGACAGGAAACTGGCTTTGGGTGAGGTTTTTATACTCAGTAGGATTTTCCTTCCCAGAGGAGTCCCCTCCCAGTTTTAAATGACTGGCAGAAAGAAGCTCCCTTGTTCTGGAAACGTTTGGGGTTTTCTTGCTACATCTGGATGGTGCCACTGTTCTTAGTGCAACATCCAGGAAGTCTCTACACCTTTCTATTAAAAGCAGAGGGGTCCTGTATCTACACAAATCCCAGTTGCAGTGCTTTTCTCCAGTGGAGTCTTTTAAGCTTCTTCCTTCTGCTCAATGTGAAGAGAGCAATCTGGTCCATAATACCTACAAGAATCCATCCACTCATTTAAAAACCCATCATCGCCCCAAAAATCTCAACCTGTTCTCTAAAATCCTTAGATTAATCTGACTCCGGCTTCTGATGGCCTACAGGGCTCCTGAGAGCCACATAAGCTGCTGCATGATCTGATCACAGAACAGGTTGAATGGCTTCTGTTCTCAAATTACATATGTCCTGCATACTTTAAGTCCCCAAAACAAGGTCAGAACTGTGGTCTGCTATATGAGTAGGCACATGGACCAACTGAACCATATCTAGTGATGCTTACACATACTATATCAACTTGGTGTCTGCTCTGCTTATCTCTGTGCCTCTGCCCTGTCTCTGCTGTGCTTTTTTCAGTTCATTCTCTTTCGTGCCCCTCACTATGGAGTCTGTATGCTCTGACTTTCCTCCGACACACAATCAGGGCCCGATATTGAGTTAGGAGGACTATGCGCCCCTTCAGCGCATAGCCCTCCCCACCATCTTCTAACCCTAGATATTCAATGCTGCGGTCAAATGCGTCCCCGGTATTGAATATCTGGGACTGCCGTACTGCCTCTCAGCCGCAGTTGATAACCGAGCAGCAGCGATAATGCATGCTGCCTGTAGCTCCTGCGCTTAAAGATAGGCAAGCTTTTGTCTCACTTATCTTTTAGGCACAAGTTGCTAACCGGGCAGCATGTAATATCGCTGCTGCCCAGTCATCGACTGTTGCCACCTCCGCTCCTCTCCAGAATGGCCCCGACATCCCCCGATGCTAAGTGGCTAGCATCAGGGCATGTAAGGGAGAAGAGAAGGGGATATCTCAGATAGCGGCATTTATACGGTTTACAGGACTGTAAACGGTGTAAATTTATTTATTTAGTTGGATTTAATATACCGCTTTATCATTAAATCAAAACGGTTAGCACATCAAACAATCAGGAGGGGAGCTATAGTGTGAAAACATGCAGTGGAAGCATCTGTATTAGTGTGGTGAGAGGGGTGTGAGAGATTCATTTGCATTATATTCAAGTGATCTATGTACAGGTATGCATACAAGTAAGCTATATACAAGTGAACTAAGTACAGGTCTATATACAGTTCGTATGGGTTGCAGGTTTGGCTAGGGCAGAGTCCGGTTCAGGTGAAGTCCTTGTAGTGATCAATGAAGAGCTTTGTTTTGAGCATCTTTCTGAAATCTTTGAGGTCCGTGGCTGATCTCAGATCGTCAGGGAGAGAGTTCCACAGGGTGGTTGCCGCCAGGGACAAAGCTCTTCTTGAAGTGTCCTGTCTGGATTTGGTGAATTCACTTGGGGTGGTGATTGTGTCTGTAGTTCTCCTCCTCCTGGGTCTGGTGCCTGGGTCTGCTTTGATGAGAGGTTGCAGGCTTTCAGCTGAGATGTTCTGTCTTATTTTGAATATGTTTAGGATAACTTTGTATTGTATACAGGCGTTGATTGGGAGCCAGTGGAGGTGGTACAGGATAGGTGTGATGTGGTCGTGACCTGAGCAGCCTGTTATTATGCGTGCGGAAGTGTTCTGTGCCAGCTGCAGTGGTCAGGGAGGGCCTGTTTCGATAGCCCGAGGTAGATGGGGTTGCAGTAGTCCAGTGTGGGAGTGATGAGCGCTTGACAGACTGTACGGAAGTGGTTCTGTGCGAAAATGGGTTTGAGGCGCCTGATGGTTCTCATTTTGAGGTAGGCATTTTTTGTGGTTCTGGCAGTGTGGGCTTGTAGGTTTAGGTCCTTGTCGAGAGTCACTCCAAGGCATCTCACGTCGGGCTTTACTGATATTGTGATGTCGTTTAGTTTGATGGTGGGTGTAATTGAGTAGGTTGGGTTTCTTGAGATGAATAGTGCTTCTGTTTTGTTGTGGTTTATCGATAGATTGTTTTCTAGGAGCCAGGTTGTCATTTGCTGGAGACAATTGGCTAGGTTGGAGTAGTCTGGGGTGTCCAAGTTGATTGGGGTGAATATCATGATGTTGTCAGCGTAGATGGTGTATTGAATCTTGTGGTTCTTGATGATGGAGTAGATTGGTTGTAGGTATATATTGAATAGCAGGGCGGAGAGGGATGAGCCTTGTGCAACGCCCTGGGTGGCTTTCAGAGGCTGGGAGGTGTCTGAGTCGCATTTGACTTGTAGCTGTCTGTTGGTTAGATATGATGTGAACCAGTTCAAGGTGGTGCCATGTAGTCCAATTTCAGTGAGCCAGCAAGATTGTGTGGCTCACTGTGTCAAATGCTGCGGACATCTATGAATATCAGGAGGACTCCCATTTTGATGTTGTCGATAGTCCGGATCAGCTTATCGAGGAGTTTGATTAGAAGGGATTCTACCCCATGGTTTGGTCGGAAGCCGTGTTGATTTGGGTCCAGGGCTATGTGGCTCTGTAGTTGGTATTGGACCGCTTTTTCGATGATCTTGGCTAGGAGGGGGAGGCTTGAGATGGGTCTGAAAGCAGCAGGGTCAGTTTTAGCTAGTGTGGATTTCTTGGGGATTGGTCGTATTGTAGCTAGTTTGAGTGCGCTTGGCATTATTCCTGTAGTGAGAGAGTTTTTAATTATTTTGCGAATGTCTGGGATCATATCTTTTTTTGCAGCTTTGATCCATGTTACGGGGCATGGATCGGTGGGGGCGGTGCTGGTGTTGAGGGTGGTGATGATGTTTGAGATCTGTTCCTTGGATAGGATGCTGAATTTGTCCCATCTTTGGTTGGGATGATGGGGCTTGTTGCTGCTGATCTCTCTGTTATCCTTGGCGGGGGCTGTGAATTTGGTCTTAAGGTGGTCTGCGAAGGTCTGTGGATCAATTTGCTGTTTGTTTCTGTTGTGGGGTTCGTTGGTGAGAGTTTTTACTAATTCAAATAGTTTGCGGGGTTTGTTGGTAGACTTCAGGATGAGGTTTGTGTGGTAATCCCTCTTCTGTTGGTTGATGAGTTTGTTATATTCTTCTTGTTTCGACTGGTATAATTCCTGTATGGAGTTTGATTTGGTGCGTCTCCAACGGCATTCAAGCCGCCTTAGTGCTCTCTTTGCATTGCGTATTTCTTTGGAGTACCAAGGCCTGGAACTGGGTCTGTTGCTGTGTGGTTTCCGTGTATTGTTTGTGGTGGGTCTGGCGGCGTTTGAAATGGTGTTGTTCCAGTTTTCTATTTGTTCATTCAAGTCCTCTGAGTTGATGTTGAGGCAGGGTAGGGTGTCTTGTAAGAATTGATCCTTGTTGAAGCTTTTGAATCTTCTAGTCGTGGGCTGTTTTTCTTGATGGTTATTGTTGTTTACTGATTGTAGCTGGATTTGTAGTAGGTGGTGGTCCGACCAGGATACTGGTATAATTGAGGGTTTTGAGATGGATTTACTTTCTATTAGGTTGTTGGGGTGAATATGAGGTCGGGGGAGGATCCGTTTCCGTGTGTGGGGGTGTTGATCATCTGGGTGAATTGTAGTGAGTTCATCACTGCAAGGAAGGCTTCTGCATCCTTGTTGTTGTGGATTTAAGGTTGAAGTCTCCGAGTATGAGCAGAGGTTTGTGGAGGTTCTTGACTGCACAAATAGCTTCCAGTATTGAAGACAGTTTGTCTGTTGGGGCATTCGGTGCTCTGTAGGTGAGGCAAAGGGCGAGGTTCCTGTTTTCTATGATGATTGTTTTGCAGTGACTTGTGGATGCAGTGGATTTGACTTTGAGGTTTAGGTTGTTTCTTGCGATGATCAGGACTCCTCCTCCTCTCCTTTGTGTGCGTGGGCAGTTGTATGCTGCGTGGGTGGGGGGAATTAGTTGGTTGAGTAGCACGTTGTCCGGGGGGTGAGCCAAGTTTCGGTGATGCAGAGTATGTCAGTTTGCTGGTGTTCCATGTGGTCCGCGATGGTATTAATCTTGTTTCGTACTGACCTGGCATTGATGAGCCCTATAGAAATCTTCAGTGCATGGTTTGGGGTATCTTGGGCTTTGTGTATGGGTGCTGTATTTAGATTTTCTTTGTTTGCTCGGTTTGTGACTCTGGTGTTGGATCTAATTGGGGTCATAGTGGTGGGTGTAGGGTGATCTCTGTGGAATGGGGGGGGGGCAACAGCGTGTAGATGGCATTAATGGGTATGTGTGGGTGGTGTGGGATGAGGTGTGTGAGTAGGAGAAGGATAGGGAGATACAGTGCCGTTGCCATGTTGGATTACTTTGCAATCTTCTTTTCGGTCTCCTCTGTTTGATTGAGGTTGGTGCCTTTTGGATGAGGGTCGTATCTCCTGTTGCGCCCGTATTTGTGCCTGGATTCGTGCTGCATCTAAGGGCCACGCCAAAGGGCCCTCTAACGAGGCCCTCAGGCGCGGGCCCGCCAGGTGCCGGTGCGCCAGCTGGTGGCGCGTCTTTTATTGTGTCCTCCCACTGCCCCGATTGGGCAGGAGCTTCTGAGCGGGACGATATCGGACCCTCAGTGTTTATCCCCTCTTTATCTGTCCTGTGTGGTTTATGGTTTATTTATGATTTATTAACTTCATATACTGCTTTTAATAAGAAGCAGCAAAGTGATTTACAAAATTAGGGATTACACATTACCTAACAAATGAAACACTCATATAAGACAAGACAATTATGATATTCGTTTAAAGAAGAACGGGGGGATAAACTAATACACCAATTGACAATAGATAAACACATACATAGAAAGGAATCATCTGATTACAGATATTCTCTGGCTTGATTTATTTATAATACAAAGGCTTGAGAGAACAACTTGGCCTTAATTTGGCCCGAAAAACATGGTTAGGCCTGAACATAAATCCTTTGGTGTTCCAGTGCATGGAACAGATGCTTGGTAACTAAAAGTGATTTTCCTAGTAAATTCAAGACATGACCTGACAAAAGGGGGTAAGGTTAATAAACTAAACTCTGAAGATCTAATAATATATGATGGCAAATACGGGATTATTATTTAGCTTGTACCTTTCCTATAGTAGTTCAAGGTGAGTTAGTCAGATACAGTAGGTGTTTCCCTGTTTCTGGAGGGTTTACCATCTAAGCTTGTACCTGAGGCAACAGTTAGGTACCAAGCAGGAGTTGACCCCTGGTCTCTTTGGTCATAGAGCAGTACGCTAACTATTAAGCTACTCCCCCACCCCATTGAATGATATGGTTAAATGAATTTGCAGGTTGGTTGGTTAACAAAATTTTGAAAACAATGCTTAAAATCTTAAACTGACTTCTATACTTAATTGGCAGCTAGTGGTTGTTCCCTTAACAATGGGGTAACATGGTCACGTCTCTTTACATAGCAGATCATCTTTATAGCAGTATTCTGAATTATCTACAGTGTGTACTCATCGCTTTCTCTTTTTCTGAGTCTGATAATTTAAACTCCTTTTTCCCCCTCTGAAATTCAAAAGAGAAATGACAGGAAAACATTCTCACAGCACTTTGTCCTTTCTTATGCCTGCACAGTTTATGTACAATTTTTTCCCCTTCCGGATGTTTTACAAAATTAAAGCATTTGGCAAAGGCTTTAGATTTTAACATGACATTGGCATGTCCACATCAGACTTCAACAGTGAATGTGGACATGTCAGTGACTTGCCCTCTATGGAGATAATTTGTGATTGTGCTAGTATTTTATAAAGACTCGTGAAGGTTGATGTTACGCTGTTTAGATGCTACCTGGGATGCAGAAGTGAAAACATCCGAAATACCATAGGCGGGGTAGTATAGAGGGTAGACATGTGTAAGTGCATTCTAAAATCGACATATCCCCTCCTCAATAGATAAACGTCTTCACCAACGTCTCACTCAAAATGGGGCCATGTAGAAGAAAGGGCCAGACATGTACAGGGAGGCAGTCAATTTCAGAAACATGCATGTGCGAGATATCGATGTGTGGGCCAGGCAACATAGATGTGTCTCTACAGGCATTTCAGAACCTGAATGTCCATTTGTCAGCACATCCATGTACATATATGGGCCAGCCATTTTACCAACTGAGATGTGCAGTTGCTCTAAGGTAATTACCGAGACTCGATATTTACCTGCTATCCTTTTTTGAGGGGGAGAAAATTACTGGGACATGAGAGGGACTTCCCCTTTCATTCCTACTTTTGTGAGTTGGCTGAAATGATCACTTTTGAAATGTCTATGCATCTCGAAGACCAGGTCTAAATATTTATGTGGCACTGGTGGCTTTAAAGGTATTGCACCATTGGAAAAATTGGAGATGCACTTGGATCTTTTCAGGCCGCCCTGAAGACGACTCTGACACACCTTCCCCATACCTTCGTGTAATATTTACATAATTGGAACAGAGACATGTGAAGTTGGGTTTTCTAGTCACTGCTGACATCTGATGTACTTTGCATGTTTTTGTGGCAGTACATCCACATTTATAATGTGAATACGGCTTCTAAAATAACCTCCATAGGCACAAGCATCTTTATAGAAAGAGCTAAAAATAGGCGCCTTCTCCATCTCCAAATCTAGGTATCTTGTTATAAAATTATCTTTCTCCAGTTTTCTGTATTCTGTTTTTAAGCATGTTTCACTCCAGTGTTACGCCTATTGTTGAGGGTCAAGACGTCAGAACTTTTGTCTTTCTGTATGCGAGGAAGGAGGGGAAGGCTGCAGCTGTCTGCTATAGGAATCACATCTTTCACGGGCAGAAGATAACAGCTGCAATCGCAGCAAAGACACCATTTGTCTGCCCGCGAGCATCCCATCTCCCATGGCCAGAAGAGGAGATGACGGCCATGATCGCTTCCTGCAGCTCCAAAAAAGGTTCGACGGGAGCGGGAGTGAGGTAGAGAAGGCAGGAAAAATTTAAAGGAGCAATGGGCTTCTAAAATAAGAAAAAGGTTGGGTGGAATGGAGGGCAGGGGGTAGGAGGAGAGAGTCTGGAAAGGAAACAGAGAGTGGGGAGGCCAGCAGGAGAGGAGTTGGAGGGGAGAGAGAAGAGTGCACGGTATTCGAGGTTAAGGAGATGAATGCATGGGGAAAAGAGGGCACAATGTGTATATGACGAAAGGTGCATTCCACCCCCAAGAAAACACACACACAGGTAACCCACCCCCACTGCCACCCCCCAGAACATACACAGTCACTTCACCCCTACTCCACACACACACACACACACTACTTCCACACCACAGTCACACAAACACAAGCACCTCACCTCCACACAACACACATACAGGCACCCCACCTTCACACCAAATATACACATGCACCCCAGCTTGACACAAAACATACACAGGCACCCTAGCTCCATAGTACATGCACCACATACTTGCACACAGAGGCACCTAACCTCTGCATCACAGGGTAAGAATTGTTCAGAAAATTAGTGCTCTTCCACAGAAAAATAGTATCACAATACCTCCATAAAAGCCATATATAAGCTTTAACAACATTTATGAAATTAGCATCTCGCAATCAGACTTTCACAATATTAAGAGCTCAAACTGCATCAAAAAAATCACTGTTTTTGTGGGCTTGCTAGGTTCAAAAAGTATCTCCATCCACCTCTTTCATATGCTGCCTCGTGCTCACTCTCAGCTCGCCCTCCCTCTCCTGTTTCAGTTTTCCACATGCTCATTATGCATTTCTTAAAGGAACTGGCTTAACTTTAAAACTTTCAATTTTATATTATATTTAGAGTCCCAGGACTTACTCATTTTAATCCACTTTCATTTTTTAAAAATGAGGCTTCCGGAGCCTCCAAAGTTGTAGCTGCCATTTTTATTTCAATTAAAAATAAATTCCTGGCCTCCTCAACACCACTCATCAGGCTCATCCTGAGCTAAACTTGCCCCCAGAACACATGCTAAACTGGCAAACACCAGTCAGTCTCCTGCAGGCACAATCCCAGGCAGTCCTGGGCCTTTCCCGGATCCTCGCTCTGGCCCCTCAGCTGACAAATGTGTCACAGAGATTTGCTGCTGCCCCAAATGACTGCCATGATCATGCACACCCCGCCAGCACCTCCGGGACAATGGGAGCCACAAAAAGAGCTTTCCCATGGCAACCCAGTGCCTCAACAGAATTGCTCCTCTTTCAAAAAAACAAATTGTGCTACCTTCCTCCTGCCTTCAAAACGCTATGGTTCACAGCTGAATTGCTCTCCCTTTCCTGACAGCCCCAGATTTGCACCGGGAACTTTTATTTTTTACTAAGAGAGGCAATCACAGAACTCTAGAGATTTCCAACGTGCAGCAAGACAGGACAAGGAAAAGTACTACACTGACACATGCAAGGAAATAGAATCAAAAGCTCTTAGAGGAAGAACAAGACCAGCCTTTCTAAAGCTACAAGAGTTAAAAAAAAATTCCAGCCTCAAATTGGAATGCTAAAAGATGCTCAAGTATCCATGTTGAATGATGATCAAGAAAAGGTGGAAAGAATATACAGAGTCATTATACCATAAAGATCAAGTGGACTAACAGCCGTTTCAACCTATACCTTATGATCAGGAACCATTAGTGACGAAAGAAGAAGTTGAAGCAGTATTGAAAGCCTTATCAAAGAACAAAGCACCGGGCATTGATGGCATTCCCATTGCTGCATTCCCATTGATGGCATTCCCATTGAGTTATTTCAGCAATCAGATGAAGCTGTTATCATACTTACAAGCCTTTGCCAGGAAATTTGGAAGACAAATTCATAGCCAACTGACTGGAAAAGATCTGTGTTTATACCAATATTTAAGAAAGGTGACCCAACTGACTGTGGAAATTATTCCACAATTGCTCTGATCCCACATGCCTGCAAGATTCTACTCAAGATCATTCAGCAGAGATTACAACCATACCTGCAATGAGAACTGCCTGAAGTGCAAGCAGGGTTCAGGAAAGGGAGAGGAACGAGAGACATTATCGCAGATGTGATATGGATCCTTGAAAAGACAAAAGAATGCCAAAAGTATATCTGTATGTGTTTTATTGACCACAGCAAGGCTTTTGACTGTGTAAACCATGAGAAACTCTAGGCCACATTAAGAAGCATGGGTATAACGGAATACCTGATTGTTCTCTTGCACAACCTTTACACTAATCAAGAAGCAACAGTTTGAACGGAAGTAGGAGAAAGAGAATGGTTTAAAATCAGCAGAGGTGTAAGACAAGGCTGCATACTTTCCCCTTATCTGTTTAATTTATATGCAGAACAAATCATCAGAGAAGCAGGGCTGTATGAAAACAACAGAGGTGTGAAGATTGGTGGAAGATCCATCAACAACCTTTGCTATGCTGATGATACCATATTACTGTCTGAAAGTGAAGACGATTTGAAACATTTGCTTCTCAAGATTAAGGAATATAGTTTTAAAATGGGTCTGCACCTTAATGTTAAGAAGACAAAGATCCTGACCGCTAGCAAAATGAATAAGTTCATCGTTGATGTAGAAGAAATTGACAACTTTAACCTACTTGGACCAACTATCAATAACGAAGCAACAAGCAGTCAAGAAATCAGACGACGCATTGCTCTTGGCAGAATGGCTATGAAGGACCTAGACAAGATCCTTAAGAGCAGAGATGTCTCTCTCCATACAAAGATTTGACTTCTTCAAGCCATGACATTTTCAATAACATCATATAGATGTGAAAGTTGCACAGTGAAAAAGATAGACAGGAAGAAAATCGATGCCTTTGAATTATGGTGCTGGCGATGAATACTGTGTATACCACGGACTGCCTGAAGAACAAACCAATCATTACTAGAAGAGATCAAACCTAAGCTTTCTTTAGAAGCTCAGATTACAAGACTTTGACTTTCATACTTTGGACATATCATTCGAAGCGAGAGAGATCATTAGAGAAAGACATCATTCTTGGCAAGGTAGAAGGTCAACGCAAAAGAGGAAGGCCAGCAATGAGATGGATTGATACAATAACAGCAGCTACGAGCGCCAGTCTGTCAACAATGAGCTGCCTGACTGAAGACCTAACACAATTTAGGACAACTATCCAGAGGGTCACCATGAGTCGACACCGACTTGACGGCACTTAACAACATTTCTGGTTACATGAAAATATAACTTATCTATATATTTCTGTCTAAAGATGCCTTATACAGCCTCTACTATCATAACAAGACAAGCTTTATCATCTCTCTTCAAGAGAGACGTGCGTAGGTGTGCTTTTTTCAACTTGTTAAATCTGACCTTAATCTTGAAAGTCAATTTAACCTCGACTTTAAAAATTGATAGTTTCATTAATAACAATGTTTAGGCTGTTGGGAAAGTTGGAAGTTCTGATTTTTCAATAGTTGATATATTTCTATTGTACTAGTAGCAATGTAAATATTCTGTGAGGGTAATGTTAGAAGGGTTTTCCATTGCTAAAACTGGGTTTTATATGTGGAAAAATCTATTTCTAAACTAAGACATTGGAAATATCTAAAAGTACATGAAGTTGGTGATTCTACACACGCTTTTAAACATTTAAGTGGGTGTTCCCATGGATAGCTAGAGAAATGCAAAGTATATGTATAAATTCTTGCAGTATGTATATATATACCTGCTCCAGAAAAGGTGTGAATATAGTCTATAAGTGGCAGTTTTCGAAAGGAATGTTTGTGTACTTCCCCTTCTAAAATTACTACTGTTTACATATGCACCGGTCACATCCCCTTCTGTGGCCAGTTCTAAAATTGCCTTCCATGTGTAGTAGATGGCAGAAGCCTGAAGTGTGAGGCTTTTCATTGGACTTCCACCAAAAGTCCAGTCAAATTGTTCTTGCTTTCTTCACCAAAACACCAGGGATTTTGACTTTGAGAGTGCCTGGAAAGGAGGCTCTGGGGGGAGGAGGGGGACCTTTGAGGGAATCTTCTTCAGGGTTGGGGGGGGGGCTCTGTGCTGGGGGGGTCAGCATACATCATTGCATGAAACCTGAGATTTCAGCCCTTTTTTTTTTCTGCGCTATCTGCTGAGCCATGGAAAGCAAGTCCCTGTAGTAAGTTTCTACTCTGCAGATGCTGGGTATGCCCCCTGCACTCACCACACGTTATGTTTTGCAAAACCTTACTGCACTTTAGTAAACAGACCCCTACGTTCATCCCTGAGGCAATGAAGGGTTAATTGACTCGCCCAAGATCACAGTGAGCAGTGGCAGGATTCAAACCCTGACTTCTCTCATTTTTTGCTCACTGCTCTAACCATTAGGCTACTTCTCAAACCTCAATATTCAGAACTGATACATGATTAATATTCTTTGAATTTGTTTATTTTCATCAGAATTACATTTTTTCTTAAATTTCTAGGATCTGCAAGCCTCTGTAGTATATACTACAGCCGAACAATGATACTAGATTTTACAGCAAGTATGAGGTTTAAAGAAAATACAATTTATTTTCAGGATAAACACCCAAGCAAACTGTCCTGGCCCTTCTTGGGCCTGCAATACACTTAGTGTTACAGACACACTCTTGCTCCAGGCTTTCCTCAGCTGTAGCACTTCCTTAATCAGTCTTAGCAGCTCTGTTCTGCTGAGTGAGAGAATGCTGTTCCAGCACAGACACTTCTAAGGTAAGAAGAAACTGCTTCTTCCCCAAAGTTCCTGCACTCTGAGGCACAATCCGATATTCTTCCCAAAGTTCCTTCACTCTGGAGCATAACTCAATAGTACTCTTTCAGTTTTTAGCAGCAAGGCAGCACATCCATAATTAAAGTAAATGGCAGCTCTCTATAGCTCAAGAATCCTCCATCTAGGTAGAAGTCTCACTGCAAGGTTGAAGGCACGGCAGCAAACTTAAACCACAGTTCCTACTTTTTCAACAGTCTCTCTTTCAAACGTAACTGGTCACTGCATATTCCAGAGAACCCTGGGCTCCTCTCCAGGTTCCTTGCTTCCTGGGATAAAGCCTAGAGCCTGGCCACACCCTTCCCGGACATTCTCCAGCCTTTCTTAAAGGGACAGGGGTTTACAGAGCAACAGCACACTTGTGCTAGGCTTGGCTGGAAGATTTCCCTGTGGGAGATGGGGTGTTTCCCAAACATTCCATCACAGCCTCCTTTGGTCATTGTCCAAAAAACATGCTCACCAGTCATGGCATTGTTGATATAATTTTCCATCCCGTGGCATGCAGAATGAGAAGAATCCTGAAAGCCACTACAGAGCCAGTACTCAGAACCCTTAGTCAGCCAGCCAGCGGGAGGCTGCCTGGTTAAGGGTGCTGACCGCAGTATTCAACAGTCCTATCCAATTTGCACTGTGGAATATCTCCACTGACTGCCCCAGCATTGTCTGCTTAGCGCAGGGGTAGTCTGTGGGCAGAGGTAGGCGGTGTCTGTGCAATCCAGATAAGTGCCAACTTTATACGATTAGCAGGATATTCAATTTGCATTTATAAGGGCAACTTAGGCTACATGAAAAGCTATTCTAAGTTGCAATGCAGATAAGTACAGTGCTTTGTGAAAGTATTCATCCCCTCAGTTTTTGTCCTGTTTTGTCGCATTACCACCTGGAATGAAAATGGAGATTCGTTTGGATGTTAGGTAATAGACCTAACAATATAGTCCAAATTTGGTGAAGTGGAATGACAGGAAAATACCCTGTATATATATATATATATATATATATATATATAACAAGTAAAAGCTGAAAAGTTGTGTGTATATGTATACATCCCTTTTGCTATGAAGCCCCTAAATAAGATCTGGTCCAACCAGTTAACCTCAGAAGTCACATAATTAGTTGATTAGGGTCCACCTGTGTGCAATCTGTGTCACATGATCAGTCATATGATGCCTGTATAAATATACCTGTTCTGAAAGGCCCCTGACTCTGCAACACCACTAAGTAAGCAATATGAAGGCCAAGGAACACTTGAAACAGGTCAGAGACAAAGTTGTGGCTAGATCAGGGTTGGGTTATAAAAAAAATCCCAAATTCTAACTATCCCACCGAGCACCATTAAATCCATTATAACAAAATGGAAATAATATGGCACCACTAAAAACCTGACAAGAGAAGGCCGCTCGCCAAAACTCACAGACCGGGCAAGGAGGGCATTAATCAGAAATGCCACTAAGACACCAAGGAGTTGCAAAGATCCACAGCGGAGATGGGAGTATCTGTCCATAGGACCACTTTATGCCATACACTCCACAGAGTGGGGCTTTATGGAAGCGTGGCCAGAAAAAAGCCATTGCTTAAAGAAATAAGAAAACACGTTTGGAGTTTGCACAACAGCAAATGGCGGACCCCCAAACACATGGAAGAAGGTTCTCTGGTCAGATGAGACAAAAATTGAACTTTTTGGCCATCATGGGAAACGCCATGCGAGCGCAAACCCAACACTTCCCGTCACCCCAAGAACACCATTCCCACAGTGAAACATGGTGGTGGCAGCATCATGCTGTGTGGATGTTTTTCATTGGCAGGGACAGAAAAACTGGTCAGGATTGAAGGAATGATGGATGGCACAAAAATACAGGGCAACTCTTGAGGAAAGCCTTTTTCAATCTGCCAGAGATTTGAGACTGGGATGAAGGTTCACCTTCCAGCAGGACAATGACCCTAAACATACTGCTAAAGCTACACTGGAGTGGTTTAAAGGGAAACATGTAAATGTCTTGGAATGATCTACAGTAGTCTAAGTCCAGACCTCAATCCTATTGAGAATCTGTGGTGTTACTTGAAGATTGCTGTACACCAAACCAACCCATCTAACTTGAAGGAGTTGGAGCAGCTTTGCCTTGAGGAATGGGTGAAAATCCCAGTAGCTAGATGTGCTAAGTTAATAGAGACGTACCCCAAGAGACTTGCAGCTGTAATTGCAGCAAAAGGTGGCTCTACAAAGTATTGACTTGGGGGAGGGGGGAATACTTATACATACTCAGGATTTCTATGGGGGGGGGGGGTTGTCTGCCTTATTGTTTGCATCACAAAAAAAGATATTGTGCACCAACCCAATGGATAGTCACAACAAAACAAATTGCACTGACTGATGACTGAACACAATTTAGGACAACTATTCAGAGGGTCGCCATGAGTCGACACTGATTCGACGGCACTTAACAACAACAACAACAAAGTGGTAGGCATGTTGTGCAAATCACATGGTGCTAACCCCCAAATCTCCATTTTAATTTGAGGTTGTAATGCGACAAAACAGGACAAACACCGCGAGGACAAGGTAATGAACCACCTGAAAATCCCGTCAGCTGGATACATACTGACACTTATCCGGATCGCCGCACTCAGCTCAGATATACAGCAACAGCTTCTATCTGTACACTGCTGCCGAATAGCCCACCAGTATTTAAGTGCTGTGGAGGAATACCATAGTGTATGAATATCTGCTTTTTTGAATATCACCCTACATATCTAGTCTGGTTAGTCCTGCAACAGGAAGTTGGTACATAAGAACATAAGATATGCCATACTGGGTCAGACCAAGGTCTATCAAGCCCAGTATCCTGTTTCCAACAGTGGCCAATCTAGGTCATACATACCTAGCAGTTTCCCCAAAAGACACAGGTTCCACATTGTTTGTACTGGGTCAAGCATTGATATCCTGGGTCCTTACTTAATAGTGGTTTATGGACCTTTCCTCCAGGAGCTTGTCCAAACCTTTTTTAAACCCAGCTACACTAACAGCCTTTACTACATCCTCCAGTAACAAATTCCAGAGTTTCATTACACGTTGAGTGAAAAAATATTTTCTTTTATTAGTCTTAAATAGTTTACCCTGTAGCTTCATTGCATGTCCCCTAGTCTTTCTATATTCTGATAACGTAAACAATCGATCTACGTTTACCCTTTTCACTCCGTTCATTAATTTATAGACTTCTATCATATCTCCCCTCAGCCGTCTCTTTTCCAGGTTAGAGCCCTAACCTTTTTAGCCTTTCTTCATAGGAGTATCCTTCCATCCCCTTTACCATTTTGGTGGCTCTTCTCTGAACCTTTTCTAATAACGCTATATCCTTTTTAAGATACGGCGACCAGAATTGCACACAATATTCAAGGTGCGGTGTCACCATGGAACGATATAGAGGCATTATAATATCTTTTGTTTTATTTTCCATTCCTTTCCTTATGATACCTAGCATTCTATTTGCTCTCTTGGCCACCACTGCACACTGGGCCGAGGGTTTTAACATGTTATCCACAATGACGTCTAAATCATTTTCCTGGGTGGTGGTTCCTAATGTGGAACCTTGTATCGTGTAACCATAGTTTGGGTTGTTCTTCCCTAGCTGCATAACTTTGCACTTGTCCACATTAAATTTCGTCTGCCATTTTGATTCCCAGTCTTCCAATTTATCAAGATCCTCTTGCAATTTTCCACAATCCTCTTGGGTTTTAACAACTTTAAATAGTTTTGTGTCATCTGCAAATTTGATAACCTCACTCGTTATTGCACTTTCCAGGTCATTTATGAATATGTCAAAAAGCAGTGGACCCAGCACAGATCCCTGGGGTACACCACTATTCTCCAGGACCAAGCAGGAAATCAGTCCTCACATATGGGTGACGTCGGCGCCGACGGAGCCCTCGCGGAGCAATTTCCCCAGCTTTCAAAGAAAGCCTTTGGGAATTGCAGCGCGCATGCGCGGTCCCCTTCCCGCCCAAGGGTGCCATCTTGCCCAGTCTTCTTTTTTCCGCGGAGCCCTACAGACGTTGTTTGTGATCGCCACTGAAAAAGTTGATTTTATTTAATATTCTTTTCTCGGTTCGACGCCGGATCCTTTTCCCGCCCAGGCCCGATATGCCGGTATCGAGTCCGTTCTTTATTTTTCGGTTTTTGTCCTTCGTGACTAGCGTTCGCGCCATTTTTTCTTTTTTCACTGGCAGCCCTGTCTTTTGACCTCGCAGGGGCCCTTTTTCGCCCGATGGCTGCCAGTGGGTTTAAAAAAGCTTATGTCTCTTACCGACACACACGACTGCTGCCTCCGCTGCCTCGGACCCGATCATGACCCGATGATCTGTGGTCCGTGTGGCAAAATGTCCTCAAAAGCGTTGAGGAGTCGGCAGCATCAAAAAGAAAGAATCTTCTCTGACTCCGTGTCCGGCTGGGCCCGGACCTCGTCAGAGGCTTCGACATCCCGGGACTCCGGTCCCGAGCATCGTCGGAGTTCCTCTGAGCGGGGGTCTCCTGCCCGGGAACATCATAGGAAGAAAAACCCATGAGGGCGGCGTCGGTGGATGCTCCTGGTTCCTCAAGGGCCAGGTCGCATAGCCCTGATAGCCGTCCCGGGTCTTCGGAGTCGGAGAGGCCTTCAAAACATCCTCGTCTCGAGATGGAGTCTCCTGGACACGTGAGTACTGTAGTCCTCGTGGACTAGCCTCCGAAGGAGCCGACGTCGGGCCCGACGCCGTTGGGGCCCGGGTCGAGGGCTGCTGGGTCTCCTGAGCTCGGACTCAGGTTGACGGCCTTGGAGAGCAGTTTCGCTGCCTTCATGGACAAGCAGCGGGCATTGATCGCTGGCCTTGCCGGTGCATCTGCCCCGACCACCGGGACGTTGACGTCCAAGTCGACCCCGGAGACCGAGCCGATCCTCGAGTCCATGCGAGCTCGAGTCGATCCTCGGTCACGGTCTCCCTCGGCCTCTCGTTCGGGACTGAGGTCGTCGACACCGGCCTCGGCGTCGGGGCGGAGGGCATCGGTGCCCGCCCGACCGGAGCCGCTCGATTCCTCTTCCGAGGAGTCGGGTTGGGAGACGGAGGACGAAGAGTCACCCGGTACTTTTTGGACTCGGTGCGTCCCATCGGACTCGCCTGAGTCCGAACCTCGGAGACGATCCCCCCAGAGGATACCCGATTCTCGGACTTCGTGCGGGATATGGCCAAGGCCTTGGCATTCCCCACGGATCCCGAGGAGGAGCCTCGAGCCGAAGAGCTTGATGCCCTCCAGTATGACTCTCCCCCGAAGGAGGCTTTTACTGTACCGGTTCCTTCGATGCTGGAGCGATTTCTCTTCTGCATGTGAGAGAGCCCGGCGTTGGCGCCGGTGCCGGTGTTAAGCAAGTGGGTCGATTCCATTTATCGAGTCCGCAAGAGCCCCGGGTTCCAAAAGGCACAACTACCGCACCATTCCATGGTGGTGGAATCGGCCATGCATCGACTCAAGAGTCAGAAGATGCACTCCTTGTTGCCTCCCGGCCGGGAGGCCCGGAACCTGGATGCCCTCGGTAGGAAGTGCTTCCAAGGCTCTATGCTTGCTTGTTGAGTCCAGAGCTACCAGCTCTACAAGGGCATGTATCTCCGGGACCTGGCAAAGGAGATTGCCGGGTTCTCTGCTGGTCTCTCCGAGGAACCTTTGCAGAGGTTCCAGGCCTTGTCCACTGGTATTCGAGAGTGCTCGAAGTTTATTTCTCGAGCAGCCTACGATGGCTTCGAAGCATCGGCTCGGGTAGCCGGAGCCGGCATCGGTGCCCGCTGACAGGCTTGGCTTCAGTCATCCGACCTCGAGCCATGGGTACAGGACAAGTTGGTCGATGTCCCCTGCAGAGGTGAAAACTTCTTTGGCAAGCCCATGGCTGAAAAGGCTTCACAGATCGAGACCGAGACTCTGACCAGGACTCGGCTGTCCAGAAAAACCTCTGCCCCTTCTCAGAAGAAGAAGGGCTCGGGGAAAAAGCCCTTTTACCCAAGGAAGGCGGCTGCCTATAAACACTACCCTCATTATCAGGCCTCAGCAGCTCCCCAACAGGGTCAGCAGGCCAAGGGACGGGGTAATGGGTCCCGTAGGCAGCAGGCCCCCAAGCCCACAACACCGGCCCCTGCTCAGCAGGGTGGGGTTTTTTGACTCCGTCAGCATAGCCTCTTCCCCTCCGCTGGTTTCTCTCAGCACAGGAGGCTGGCTGGTCCACTTTGCCCACAGGTGGTCAGCCATCACATCAGATACCTGGGTGCTTCATATAGTTCAAAAAGGCTATCTTCTACACTTTCACCAGGTACCTCCCTCCTACTTTCCAGGGGAGCCTCCAAGACTCCCTCTGCACAGGGACTTACTCCTTCAGGAGTTAGCAAGTCTTCTTCAGGAACAAGCTGTGGAACAGGTGCCCCACCACCTGAGAGGTCACGGCTTTTATTCCAGGTACTTTCTGGTACCAAAAAGAACAGGAAGCCTCAGACCCATCCTGGACTTGCGAAACCTCAACAAGTTCCTGGAAAGGGAAAAGTTCAAGATGCTTACCCTTGGAATCCTGCTGCCCTACCTCCAGCAGGGAAACTGGCTATGCTCCTTAGATCTAAAGGATGCGTATACTCACATCCTTATTCATCCAGACCACAGACAATATCTCAGGTTTGTTGTGGGAGGAAATCATTACCAGTACAGAGTACTGCCCTTTGGCCTATCCTCCGCCCCCAGGGTGTTCACCAAATGCCTAGCAGTGGTGGCGGCCTATCTAAGACTTCAAGGCCTTTTTGTGTTTCCATACCTGGACGACTGGCTCATCAGAGCCCAGTCTTCCCAAGAAGCCACTCAGGCCACTCATCGCACTGTGACTCTACTCCAGCACTTGGGATTTGTCATAAACTTCGCAAAGTCCACTTTGTTCCCCTCTCAAAATCTCGAATTCATAGGCGCCAGGTTGGACACTCTTCAGGCGCGGGCCTTCCTGCCTCTGGGCAGGGCCCACAGGCTCATGGATCTCGCCAGCCACTTTCACAGCAATTCCCTGGTCTCTGCCAGGCAATTTCTGAGACTGCTCGGCCATATGGCTTCCACGGTCCATGTAACCCACAATGCCCGCCTGAACATGCGATCTGCTCAGTGGTGCCTTCGCACTCAATGGCATCAGGCCACAGGAAGCCTGGCGGACTCAGTACAGATATCCGACCTGCTGGTCTCTTCTCTGCGGTGGTGGCTTCATCTGCCAAACCTAGTGCTGGGAGTGGATTTTCAATCTCCTCCACCTTCTCAGGTACTGACATCCGATGCTTCTCTCCTGGGTTGGGGAGCACATTGCCAAGGGACATGTACTCAAGGCCTCTGGACTCCTTGGGAGTCAGCTCAGCAGATAAACGTCCTGGAGCTCAGAGCCATCCGCCTAGCTCTGAGAGCCTTCTCCCACCTCACTTCTCACCAGTCTGTGCTGGTCCAGACGGACAATCAAGTTGCAATGTTCTACGTGAACAAACAAGGAGGCACAGGCTCCTTCCTTCTCTGTCAGGAGGCCCAAAAACTGTGCTCTTGGGCCGTCGGCCACGGCATCCTCCTCAAAGCTGTCTATCTCCCAGGTCAGGAAAATTACCTGGCAGACAAGCTGAGCAGGATCCTCCAACCACACGAGTGGAGATTGGATCCGTTGGTGGTTCAACGGATCTTTCTCAAGTGGGGCCTCCCCACCATGGATCTGTTTGCCAGTCCTCTGAATCGGCAACTTCTCAGATTCTGCTCTCGACAACCGCATCCTCTCAGAGTAGCGGCGGATGCTTTTCTGATTCCATGGTCCACGGGCCTCTTGTATGCCTTTCCTCCCATGCCACTAGTGTCTCGGACGCTCTTCAAGGTTCTCAGGGACAGAGCCTCGATGATCCTGGTGGCTCCCCGGTGGCCGAGACAACCCTGGTTCCCGCTTCTTCTGCTGCAGCTGGCGGTGGACACTCCTCTTCCTCTGGGGTTTCAACCCGATCTCCTGTCACAGGATCAAGGGACTCTCCTACACCCCAACCTCCGGTCCCTTCATCTGATGGCCTGGCTGCTGAAAGGGTAGTTCTTGCTCCTCTCCTGCTGCCTCGGGAGGTGGAAGAGGTCGTCTTGGCCTCCAGGCGGCCATCCACCCGGAAGTCCTACGCTCTTAAGTGGCGTCGCTTCTCCGTATGGTGTGCTCAGCAGTGTGAGAATCCTTTCTCCTGCTTGGTGGCAGTGGTCTTGCAATATTTGCTTTACCTCTCCAACCTTGGCCTTAAGTCCAACTCTGTCAGGGTCCACCTCAGTGCTCTCTCTGCGCATCACGCACCGGTGGACGGCAGGCCTCTTTCCAGCCACCCTTTGGTGGCTCGTTTTCTCCGAGGCCTCCTTCTCCTTAAGCCTCCTTTGCGCCCACCAGCCCCAGAATGGGATCTGAATGTGGTCTTACAGCGGATTACCTGTCCGCCCTTTGAACCTATGGCTACCTGCCCTCTTTGTTTTCTCTCCTGGAAAACCTTGTTTTTGGTAGCCCTTACCTCTGCTAGGCGCGTTAGTGAACTGCAGGCCCTAGTGTCTGATCCTCCTTACACTAGGTTCTACAGAAATCGGGTAGTCTTACGGACTCACCCTAAGTTTCTTCCAAAAGTGGTTTCTCCTTTTCATCTCAACCAGGAGGTGGTTCTTCCGACCTTCTTTCCCAGGCCGCACCCCAGCCAGCTTTACCCCAGCCGCGTCCTGTCCTGTCAACTCCTGTCTGTCTTCCCCTGGTTTTGTTTGTGTGTGGTCTTGATTATCAATTGATGTGTATGTCTTTTATATCTGTCCTGTCCTTTCTCCTTCTTTCCTGTTATTACTATGGCGTTCCTTTTTCCGTAGCTTGCGGTGGTGACCTGTTATTTTATTTTATTGTACACCGCTTTAATGTCTCGACTTAAGCGGTTTATCAAATGTAAAATAAAGATAAAGATAAATGTTCCTGCATACCCTGGACTGTAGGAGGGCCTTGTCCTTCTACCTTGACCGTACGCGAGAGCATCGGAGGGCTGTTCAGCTCTTCGTTTCTTTTGACCCCAATAAGTTGGGGCTCCCTGTCTCCAAGCGTACTTTGTCCATATGGGTTGCTGACTGTATCGCTTGGGCTTATGGGGCGGCCGGCCTCTCGTTGGAGGGTCGAGTCACGGCTCATCATGTTAGGGCGAAGGCTGCGTCAGTGGTTCATCTCCGCTCTGTTCCGTTGGCAGACATCTGCCGGGCCGCTACTTGGTCTTCAAGCCAGACTTTTGCGGCCCATTACTGCCTGGAGAGGGAGTCCCGCAGGGACAGTGCTTTCGGACAGGCAGTCCTCCATAATCTCTTTGAGGTTTAGGCAACTCCTACCCTCCGGCCCTGGTGTTGGGCTACCGGTCGGGGGCGTTTTCAGAGAAGATTCCTTCCTTCTGTGCTACTGAGCTAGAGGGAGCTCATTTTTCCGCTTGAGGTCTCCGGTAGCCTTAAGCTACGGAGTCCATATGTGAGGACTGACTTCCTGCTTGGTCCTGGAGAAAGAGTAGTTACTCACCTGTAACAGGTGTTCTCCAGGAGCAGCAGGAATCAGTCCTCACAACCCTCCCTCCTCCCCTTGGAGTTGCAGTCCTGTCATTTCGTTTTTGCTAATTTTTTTGCTGTCTTTTAGCTATGTCATCAGACTGGGCAAGATGACATCCTTGGGCGGGAAGGGGACCGCGCATGCGCACTGCAATTCCCAAAGGCTTTCCTTGAAAGCTGGGGAAATTGCTCCGCGAGGGCTCCGTCAGCGCCGACGTCACCCATATGTGAGGACTGATTCCTGCTGCTCCTGGAGAACACCTGTTACAGGTGAGTAACTACTCTTTCACCTTTCTCCATTGGGAAAATTGGCCATTTAGCCCTACCCTCTGCTTTCTATATTTTATTTATTTATTTATTTATAAATTTCTTCTATACCGCCCCTTCCAGAGATCAAGGGCGGTTTACATGGAACAGTTAACAATTTTGTATATTTCAGTATACTTTACATAGAACAGTGTTTAAACTATGTACAGGTAAGATTACATGGAACATTAACTGAACTAAATTACAGGAACTATTTACAAGGCGCAGTAAAACAACAGTTTGCATAAGACATTTGCAGTGAGTAAATGGATAGTAATGAGAGAATTATTTACGTTAATCATTTGTTCTGTCTTGAGTCCTGTGGGGGTGTTTCGGTGGATGTTGTGGGGAAGTTTTCTGTTGGTGGGGGATTTCAAAGTGGATTGTGATGAGGTAGGTTTTGAGTTCTTTTTTGAATTGATGTATGTCTTTTATCAATCGTAGAGTTAGTGGAAGTTCGTTCCAGAGGGTGGGGGCGGCAAAGGAGAAGCCCCTTGTGCTTGTGGTTGTCTTTGTTTTTCTGATAGTTGTATTTATGGTGAGAGAGTGGGTTGCATTTCGTCTGCGCGATCTTGTTCTTGATGGGGGTGTAGTAGGGTGGATAGGTGTGAGGGGGAAATGTCATTAAGGAGTTTGAAGGTTGTTAGTAGGATTTTATATTTTATGCGGCTATTTATGGGGAGCCAATGTAGATCTAACAATATTGGAGTCATGTGGTCGGTTAGTCTAGCTTTAGTGATCATCTTGGCACATATGTTCTGAGCTCTTTGTAGTAGGTAGATGCTTTTCAGTGGTAGACCAATTAGGAGACTATTACAGTAGTCGAAATGGGGGGTGATGAGAGTATTGACTACTGATCTAAAATCATGAGTGTCAAGGAGGGGTCTTAGGTGTTGTATTGTCTTAACCAGTTCCCGATCCACAATAGTACACTGCCTCCTATCCCATGACTCTTTAGTTTTGCCAAAAGTCTCTGATGAGGAACCTTGTCAAAGGCTTTCTGAAAGTCCAGATACACTAAATGAACTGACTCACCTTTGTCCACCTGTTTATTCACACCTTCAAAAAAACATAACAGATTAGTAAGACAAGATCTTCCTTGTCTAAAGCCATGTTGGCTGTCTCCCATTAGGCCATGACTATCTACATGCTGAGTAATTTTATTCTTTATGATGGTTTCTACCATTTTTCCCCGTACTGACGTCAGGCTCACCGGTCTGTAGTTTCCCAGATCACCCCTGGAACCCTTTATAAAAATTGGTGTTACATTGGCGATCCTCCAGTCTTCAGGTATTAGAGATGATTTTAATGATAGTTCACAGATTACTAATAGCAGGTCTGCAATCTCATATTTCAGTTCTTTCAACACCCTTGGATGTATACCATCCGGCCCAGGTGATTTGCTACTCTTCAGTTTATCTAATAGTTGGAATACATCTTCCCGATGTATCGATATTTACTTCAATACTTCCGCACCTTTAAATACCACTTCAGTCATGGGTAACATCCCTACATCTTCCTCAGTAAAGACCAAAACAAAGAATTCACTCAGTCTCTCCGCTATCGCCTTGTCGCCTCTTAGTGCCCCTTTAACCTTTCTATCATCTAATGGACCAACTGACTCTCACAGGTTTTTTGCTACAAATGTACTTGAAAAAATCTTTATTTTGCGTTTTTGCTTCCGCAGCAAGCTTCTTCTCAAATTCTCTCTTTGCCTGCCTTAACAATGCCTTGCATTTGACTTGCCAGTGCTTGTGCTGTTTCCAGGTTTCGTCGTTTGGCTCTTTTTTCCATTTCCTGAAAGTTGCTTTTTTGGCAACAACAGCCTCTCTTACCTCACCTTTAAACCATGCTGGCAGTTTTTTTGGACTTCCACTTTTCTTAAAGCGTGGAATACAGCTGGTCTGGGCTTCCAAGATAGTATTTTTCAACAACACCCAAGCTTGATGTAAGTCTTTAACCTTTGCAACTACTCCTTTTAGTTTTTTCTTAACTATTTTCCTCATTTTATCATAGTCTCCTTTTCGAAAGTTAAAAGGTAGTACTGTGGATTTCCTTACTATCCCTCCTCCACTAACTAAATCAAATGCGATCATGCTATGATCACTATTGCCAAGTGGCCCCAATACCTTGGGCAAAACTTCATCTCTGTTTTCGTCCTATGACTTTGATATTATGAAAGATTGTGCCTGAGCTGATTTTTTTTTTTTTGTTTAATAACTTTCTTTTTCAAGGGATTTTCCAGATTCTTCCAAATATCCAATCTTGGGGCCATAATAACAACAAGCCCCAAGGTTAGGTTATAGCTCAGTCAATAGATTGTCAGAGGTGTTTTTAAACACTGGTATGCACCTTAACCTGGACATTGCCTTGCTGTGAAGTCATTTTGGATCAGAACTGGTTAATCTGGAGCTTCTAGCTGTTGTCAAGGGTTCCCTGGAATATCGTAGCATGTGTAATTATATTGGTGCTGTGCTAGTAGCCTGGCTTTTAACTTCCCAGACTATCTGAATATTTTTTCATGGCAAATTCACATTTCAGAGAAAAGGGAGCATGCTGTTGCCTGTTTTCAGCTTCTTAACAATTAATTCTCCTAATGAAGCCTATGTTTTTCTAAGAGTGAAAGTGCCTTTAAATTTGTATAGCCCAATAATTCTATCTTGTATAGATAATGACAAGCCAGGGAAGAGGCGAGTAGGTGGATATTCTGCCAGTTAAAAATAGGTTAGCACAGAACACTGATTTTTTTTTTCATGCTGGGAAATGTTACATTACTCTTCGTTCCCCCCTGCTTAATAATTTGGATTGTAAACCGAAACATTTCAACTGCCCATCATAAATTATCCCGAGATCTGTTTAAAGGGATGCTGTATCTTCCTACGATAGCAGCTAGAGGAATCCCAGAACAGAAAAGATGCGTTCCATTCATTTCCCTTGTGTAAAATGGATTTTATTTATGCACGATTTAAAAAGAGATACCAGACTCACGCAGACATTAAGTCATTTTAATTCCTTCCCTTTCCCTTACGGCTCAGCTTTTCACCTTATATGCACCGATTCACAATGCTGGAAGAAACGGGCAAATGAAGCCCAACTTTCCACTGCCTTATTGTTTCTGCCAATTGAAATCACTGCGCACAATGCTCTATACAGCCAATGAAGAGATTTGTAGCTTTCACTCTGTCCCTTCAAGACATGTCTTTTTTTTTAAAATCAGAAAACCAGAGATCAATGCAATCTGAAACTGACAAAGCGAGCGGAAGCTCCTTGCTGCTAGCACATGCTCAGGATCGAGTGTATGTCTGCGTGTGTGTGTGTGCGTACGGCTGAGGAGAGAAGCTGACTACTGGCCCCTATGCTCCTTGTTTACTGCAATGTTTTTTGCATGCTACTGTGCACTCCGGACTAACGTGAAGGTAAGAAGAGGCGCGAGGCAGTGGCTGATTTGGAAACGTGCATGTGAAAACGAGCTGCAGAAAATGTCTACCCTGTGTTGCTGAGTACTTTGCAGGCTAGACGGGGCATATTTTTACAGGTGGTTGTGCGGGCTTTGTTTCACGGATGCTGTGGAAATGAGGCACGCTTGAATTTTGCCACAGAGTGACCTTCAAGCTCGGTTAACTCGTTCCTCTCTGGGGATGCATGCACCCTGACGTAGCGCACCAGAAAATGTTTTGAAATTGTTCAGATGCACATAGGCCAAAACAAGAAGAAGCTACAGATTGTTTGTGCAAAGCTGCAGAGCTTTAAATGGAATTCAGCAAGACTTTTTGTTTTCAATTTCATATTTCATGCTTTTTTTTAAAAAAAAATTTATTACTTGCATGGAAGTAAGGGGCTGAATTTTCTGGTTGAGGATTTCATCAGAAGTTGTTGGCATGGGAATGCACAGAGTCTAATTAGTAGGAGAGTTAACATATATCTGTAGATGCTAATAAACCAGCCTGCTGGCAATAGTATCCCTATGGTCTGTACGAACTAAGTGCACGATGCATTGTCCTAATTTCCCAGTTTTGTTCAGCTGCCTCAACTTCAACATAACTCATTTAAATGTAGCCCCTTGTCAAGCTGCGAGGACAACACCAGTGTTAAAGATCAGTGATATTGTGCTCTTAACAGTTTGGCCAGCTGAGGAACTCGAGCTGCACCATTTAAACAAATAAGATAATGTGCTGGTACTATACGTGTTTTCAGCTGAGCATAATGGAGTGTGTTTGTCCGTATGGAAATATATTCAAATACACAGGTTTTTCGATTCACAATACTTCACAATATGTCTTTTTTGAACCGGCATATTGCCTGCATGTACCCATCATGTTAATTTAAGTTTGCTCCAAACGCTTGAGAATATGAGTAATTATAGTTGGCTTGGGCTGAAGGAATCTTTTCACTGGTATTGGCAAACGTACAGTCTAATAACGGTGGACTGTATATTCTAAGAGTAGCTACAGAACCTCTTGTCTGAGCTGTCATACCATCACTTATTACTGTTTAATTAACTTTCACAACAATGCAGGGGGTGACTGTTCCAGAAATAAACACATCAAAACCTAGGATTGTGTTCTGACACTGTGGCATGTCTACAGCAAATGTTCCAGCTGAAAGGATACAGTCAGATTTTCTTTCTCGCTGTGGCATAAGCAGTCCTTAGGCAGCATGATGAGGAAAGGCATGCATGGGTACTCTGAGAGTCAACATTTTACCTGCCTGAAAATGGTCTTTATCTGTCTGACTTTATTAAATCCTAAAGCCAAGGCATGGCTGTCATTTTTTGTGTGGTGCTGTTTTTAATCTAAGTAAACATAAATCGATAGGAAGCCAGTGAAGTTTGCTACAAGTTTTATGTGATGCCTCTGGAAACTGAGTATTCTTTGCAGTGACATGCCTCTGTACAACTTTAGGAAGACCATCTCTTAAGGGACAAAATGAAGAGATGTTCAGAAAGAACACAGGTGGAATTTAAATAGTTAATGCAAAGCGATGCTTACTTTATCTAAACATTTATTTAGTCCTTCCCTCCTTTTCTGCCATGCAGGGATAGTGTGTTGGATAGCGCAGGGATGGTACCTGACTTGACCTATAGAAGGATTTCAAAAATGTTCAAGCAGTTGGATGGACTATACTTTTCTCAGTTCTTTGTATGCATGTATTTTGCAAAAATGTACAATTTGATTAGAATGCATGCCTGTTTAAATTTTGGGAATCACACACATAGGGGAATTGTAAAGTGGTATTTAACAGAATGCTTGGATTTGTATTGCTTGCAAAAAGAACAAAAATTGTGTTTTGTAAGCTGCCTTGATATTTATGTATGTAAATTGTATATCATGTTCAAATAAACTAAACATGATAGCATACTTGCATCACAAAGGTTAATGACTCTGTTCTTATGAATTAAAACTTGACAGGTTCAATATGGTTTAACCACAGGATTAAAATGATGAAATACATCAGAATGCATCACCAGCAGTCTAACCTGTTGATATGATTTGTTACTTAGTCAAAAACTGGTTCATCAGCCAATCACAGCTTAACTTTCATTCCGGAAGACATTAGCCACTGGTTGAGCTATTTTGATACAGTCAATGGTACTCATGGACAGCCATTCAGGAAACAGTTGGGGGAAAGTTTTTAAATGTGTCTTGTTTGCCAATAAAAGAATTGGCCATCTTATAGTTTAAATAATAGCAGGAGAGGCAGAGTCTTCAGATTCCACTCTGTCCTAACTCATCAGTTAATAATTCTGCAGGATATTACTGATTAAACAGATACTAAATTAATGTCATCTTCCTGTTTGTTATGTAAATAGTTTACCCCTGTTATCCAAGTTACTTGCCCTGTTATCTGTAAACTCATACATGTTAACTGTACTGAGCATTTCTGTTCCATGTAAACCGCGCTGATGCTGAATAGTGCGGTATATAAGAGACTGTAAATAAATAAAATAAATAAATGTAAGTCAAGTATAATAAATGTCAGTTTATAACAGTCCTTATTAATGGTATTATTACTCCTGCATATAGAGTTAATGGCCATAAAATCTCCACAGGGATCTGTCCTTGGTCTGATTCTGTTTAACATCTTTGTTAGTGATATTGCAGAAGGGCAGACAATACCAAAATATGCAATAGAGTAGACACATGGGAAGGAGTCAACAACATGAGGAGGGATCAACTAAACTTGAAGAACAGTCTAGAATATGGCAGCTAAGATTTAATGCTAAAAATGCAGGGCCATGCATTTAGGCAGCAAAAATCCAAAGGAGCTGTACAGTGTAGGGGGTGAGGTACTTCTGTTCACAAAAGAAGAGCGGGGCCTGGGCATAATTGTGTCTGACATTCTTAAAGTAGCTAAACTGGTAGAAAAAGCGTCTGTGAAAGCCAGAAGGATGCTTGGGTATAGGGAGAGGAATGGCCAGCACAAAAAAGGAGGTGATAATGCCTCTGTACAAGTCTCTGGTGCGACCTCATTTGGAGTATTATGTGCAGTTCTGGAGACGGCACCTTCAGAATGATATAGGCAGGTTGGAGTCGGTGCAGAGGGTGGCTGCTAAAATGGTTAGTGGTCTTCATTATGAAGCATATGAAGACAGACTTAAAGATCTTAATATGTATATTTTAGAGGAAAGGCAGGATAGGGGCGATATGATAGACATTTAAATACCTCCGTGGCATAAATGCACAGGGGGATCTCTTTCAATTGAAGGCAAGCTCTGCTACGAGGGGACATAGGATGTGAGTGAAAGGGGATAGACTCCAGAGTTATATACGGAAATATTTCTTTACGGAAAAAGTGATATATGTGTGGAATAGTCTCCCATTGGAGGTAGTGGACAAAAAAGCATGGAACAAACACAAAAACGGTAAAAAGGGGACTATTGTAGTTGATATGGAAGGGCAGACTAGAAAGGCCATGTGGTCTTTTTCTGCCGTCATGGTTCTATGTTTCTATATTTCAGTGTGCTGATGTAATGCAATTTTGCAGCATTTACGTTGACATCTGATTGTGTTGTCATGCATCATTTTACCTATGTCATCATAAAGAATCTTGTAGGAAGCATCATAATGCCATAATATTGTAGTGGGAAGCTACACACATTAAATGACAATTTGAAATCACATAATGATAGAAATTCATTTTTTCTGATATCTTTTAAACTCAGAAATTAAAATAAAAAAGGCATAAAGAAGAACTTTTTTATTTTTTTTATTTTGGCGGGGCGGGGCGAGGTGGGGCGTGGGGGGAGAGGATGCATCAGTTTCTTCCTTCTTTTCAGCATCCATCTCAAGAGTAACCAGTATAAGAAGTCAAAGCCTTCATTCATAACTACTCAGGGAATCATGGGCTCAAAGTTCAACCACTAGGTGTCACTGTTGCACTATGACTGTGACTCACTCTTCCAAGGCTAAATACTTCCTCCATAGTATCCCTAAGGCCCATTGGCTCCAGGGAGCAGAGGATTTGACCTGAAAAGTGAACCAAGATTCACAACATGACAATGCAGGACACTGCTACTGAGTCACTAGGTGGGCCCTGGAAGGTTTTTATTTTTAATTTTTAAATAAATATTCAAGTCACTTCATATTTTACTGGTTTATTTATTTTTATAAACCAGCCACACATGTTCTTGCAATTGGTTGGCACTGCCACCAACTTAACTTTAATACCTGTTTGCTAGGCCATTGGTAGGTAATAATACCCATTGTAAGTCCATTATTTCTCCGACCAACCTTTCTCTACCCCATGCAGCATGTGGGATGCTATTCATGGATCTTTTTTTATCAGTGTGGTACAACTGTTACTCTTGTTTGCCAGTTAATTGGACAGGTATATGTTCCTTTGTTTTCGTAAAGTCCCCTATTGCTGTTTTTCCCTCACAGAACTTTTCCTTTCTTTTATCTACCTACTCCTGTCACCATCTGGCTTGTTATACACGTTCTCTACGTGCTAAGCGTTCTAATTACTTTAAAGAGAATGATGTGCCCTATGAATTGTGTCTTTTCTCCAACTCTGAAGTACGGTCTGCCTCTTTCTTTATCCCAGGTGTACAAGCTGCTACCAATGCTAAATGGTTGCAAAAAGTGCAGTATGACTTGATGTTATTAGTTAATTCTACTACTGATGGTTTTAATGCACTCAGTGCTGAACTTGTTGCTAATACCCTTATGACACAGCAAAACAGACTGTGCCTGTTCTTTGGTAGGCAAGGCTTGCTGTACCTGTATTCCCCCCAATTCTGGAACAGCGGGCAACTTATCCCTTATTATTAAACAATTACATGCTCTTTCACCTAGAATGTATGCCGAAAGTAGAGTTGATCCATCTATTGACAATTGATTTAGTAATCTTTTCTCTTGGTTCATTGGCCTTAGTTCATGGGTAAAAAAATCTGCTATTTGTACTTCTAGCCCTACTCCTTATTGTCATTCTGTTTTATTTCCTATGTTCCTGTTCTCTGTCTCTCTGCAAAAAAAACCCAGTTACTCTTATTATGGTTGTCAATAGCAATTCACCACGCTTGGTCACCTCGGAGTACATGGAGATGAGTCCGATCATTCACTCTGCCTATGCTGTTCCTCTAGAGCCCCAGCCTGGCCAGAAGCAGATGATCAGTGTTGAGTCCACTCCAGTTCTCAACCCTGAAGGGGGGGGGGGGGGGATGTTGTTGGGAATCGGACCTGAGAAGGAACAATGCTTCTGTAGCTAGGCCTGTGAGGCAAGCCTAGATACAGGCCACAGGCCTGCCTGAGACCCTTGACCATTGTTAGGCCAGAAAGAAGAATCAGGGGAATGAACTGAGCATGAGAAAATCCTGAGTGTGTTACAAAATATTGCTAATTTAATGTGCTTTGCTAAAGAAACCAGATAACACAAAGTGAGGCATGAGGGGGAACCAGGGAGTAAGATCTGACTAGGCACTGGCCTTGGGAAGGTAACATGATGTTTTTATGCTAACTTGAACCTTGGGAAAAGTGAAATTCTGCCAATCCTGTGCAGAACGAAGTATCACTAAAAACCCAGCTGTAGAAAAAGAACTAACCATTGTTGTTCTGCCAGCCTTTCAGAAAAACAGACTGGGACAAATGAAAAACTGGGGAGTTTATTGAGCCCTGCCATGAAGGTGACAGTGTGCTGAATTGCCCCATTAACCTTTCTCTTCTGTCTATCCCTATACAGTATCTACCTTGTACCTGTAAGTAACTGTGTTAGAGAATTAGTGCATGAAGAATTTATGGTGAGAAAAAGATATCCTGAGAAATTGGTCTCTGTGTACTTCCTCAGTGTAAGGTGAGATAGTGGCCTTATGGCCCAGTAGGCCCCTCACACAATTCACATAAACATGCTATATACAGTCAGACTCTGGCCAACAGTGTATTTTCAATAAATTTTGAAGCTGTACAAAATGGCATTAGAATAGAGGTGTGCACTGAAATTGGGTAAGTCAGGTGTTCACTAATAGGGCAAAGGTGACTCTTGTAATATTGTCACCAAAAAACATTCTTTAGGAGTTAAGTGACTTGCTCAAGGCCACAAGGAGTGCTAGTAGGAATTGAATCCTGGTCTCTTGTTTACCAAGTCAGTGTTCTAACCACTAGGCTACTCTTCCACTTGTGATGAAGAGGTAAAGTAAGTAAATGAAAGTTCACTTTAAAAGTTCATATTTCAGTTAGAAGATCACAGGTATAGTCTTTGGAAAATGAACATGGATCTGATTTACCACATTAAGTAATCTCTACTCTCACCCGGGAAGTTTTTATGCAGAGATTTGTGGGAAAGCGAACCTTGTACATCCAACCAGCAGCAGGGACAGACTGATCTGGGTAGTGGGAAAAGCAAATTTCAATAAATATGTGCTGCTTTAGAGTAATTTTATAAAGCATTTTCTGCATGTAAAGCAGGTCTCATAAAATACACACATAAAAAGTGAACGCGTGGAAAGAGTATACCTACTTTTACATGATCTGTGCATCAATATCCCTGAAGTGTGATCTGGGTGGAACTGGTGCAAAGTTGAGATGCATATGTACATTTTAGAAAAGATGCATGCACACGCATAGAGAACATGTTTACATTTTATTCTTCGGGGTCAATGTCATCTAGTGTGTAAATATTTGTATGCTACTGTGCTTGGTCCTGAGTGCCTACTATATAGAAGGCATTTAAGTGACTTTGTTGACTTAGAATATGGGATTAAAATATGTGTCTCTTCTCAAGTTTAACATAGGCATCCTGTTATAAAATTATCCCCTGTATAGACAATTTTCCCAACTATTGGGGTAATATTCAGCAGTGGCAGTGAAGGTCCAAAATACGTATCTTCTATACCATTATACACATCCAGCAGTGGTGACTATATGTGTAGTACGGTGACCATACCTGCTGCTATATATTTAACTTGCATACACAAACCACCCTAGGTTGAGGTAATCAATTAGCATCAATACTATACAATTACCCAAACAAAACCCTCCCAAAACCAAAGAGGAGTTATTTTTCGTTATCTTTTTGTCGGATAAAGCCGAGGGAAGTCAGAATAGTTTTTCTAACCCCTCCAGACGGCATCATCCATTTTATTCAAAAATATAAGTTTCATCAAAAGACTTAGCTTGCTTTCATTCAATGTCCACCAAAGCACTTTCATTCAGTGTCCATCAAAGCACGACGTGCACGTTTCGGGATCCACTCCCTGTGTCAAGTGCAATCTCCTTCAACTTCAACTTGAATAAACCACCAAATGTCGCCAAGTTCACATACCCAGTATGTTTATAGAAGGGTACTTCCATTTTCAATGGCTATTATCACTCATCACCAGAGATCCAATCAGATGGTAGGGGCACCCCACTGAATCAGGGGAACTCCACCAACGTCATGGATGACATCACAAAAGACTTGCCCAATCAATTTCTTTATTGAGGCCAAGGGGGGTCACCGTACCTAATTTGAAAATCCAACTCTTTTCCCGTCGTTGAAGAGAAGCCATATGATCACCCCCTCTAGGATCCGGGGGAATATGATCAATTACGGTCCAATGAAATTCAGAAAAATCATGTTTTTTTTAAATAAACAATGTTCAACTATCGGAGCTGATAATGTTTTATTTCGTATTCGAGACGCATGTTCACCCAAATGAGCCCTCATTATTCAGATCGTCCTTCCAACATACAGCAAAGGACAAGGACATTGTAAGATATACACTACATAAGATGATCCACAGTCAGTATCCCACCTCCGGTGAAATATCTGTCCCGTTACAGGGTGCAACCACGCACATCCCGTTAACGTTGTGGTACAATATGCACATGTCTCACAACGGACATGCCCCCGAATCTGTGAAGATGGTAACAAGGGACGGTCCATTGAAGTTGTGGACCGAACCAATAAATCACTTATATTAGATCCATGGGAAAACGCTACCCTCAAAGGTTTATCAAGACAAGGGTGTAACCCCAGTATATACCAATGTTTCTTCAGTATTTTAACAATGTCCATACTCAAGCTTGTATATGGCAGGACCCCAACAAAAGTATCCAAGGACTCATCACTATGGCTACTTGTCCAGTTATTATCCAGCAGCCATTCACGATGTATGTGCCAAGCTCGAAGATATGCCATACGTATTACTTTTTCAGGATAACCCCGTTGAATAAGACGTGTGCTTAAATCCTTTGCATGGCACTTAAAATCCTCAGAAGAGGAACAGAGACGTCGCAGATGTAGAAATTGTCCAAATGGAAGGCCCTTCCACAGAGGTCCAGGATGAAAACTCAGATTCAACAGACTGTTATGCTGCACATTTTTCCAGAATAAGGATGTGCAGAACCGACCCTCCTCCTTAATAGCAACCATATCAAGGAATTTGATCCGTCGGTCATCAACATGTGCTGTAAATTTCAGGTTGAATTTTAAATCATTTAACCAGGATAGGAAATCTTGTAATGCAGAACGAGTACCATTCCACAGAAAAAAAAATATCATCCAAAAACCGCTTCCAAAAAATAACCTGTTTGAAATAAACTGAAGTATACAGGTATTTTTCTTCAAAATCGGCCATATAAAGAGTAGCAATCGATGGTGCTACCGACGCGCCCATAGCAATACCAAACATTTGCTGATAAACTTTCCCTTCTGATAAAAAGTAATTGCGTGTCAAAACTAACTCAATTAATGCTCCAAAACATTAACGGGGCTCCAGGATGTTCCAGAGGCCTCCACCTCTGCGGAACTACTGGTGCCATGTTTTGGGGTCATAGCCGCTTCCACCAGTACCGGCACCCAGGCATCCGCAGGAGCGATGGATCACAGAATCCTCGCTATCAAACGCAGTCTAGCGGCCCTCTTAGCAGCTTCGGTACCGCTAAGACCGCAACTGACAGTTCAACAGGTATCGGTACTGACATCGGTACCGGTACCGACAGTACCTGCTTCAACAGGACTGCTTCCCCCCATGCTGATCTCAGGTATCGGGGATCAGGAACTGAGACATTTCAGTACCGACTTCAAACGGTACTGATACCATGCGTTACAGGAGCACCTGGTGCTTGAGTCTTCCAATTCCGATGACTCTGACGATTCTACCGGTACCAGAGTGAATCTATTAGAAGATTCAGTTCCTTCTTCTTAACGCAGGATGTCTCCTCCAGAGGATATGTCCTTACAGGATTTCATACGTGATTTAGCAAAGGATCTTGCAATCACTGTGATTCTAGAAAAAGAACCTAGGGCGGAAGAATTAAGAATTCTACAATACCCTATGGCTCCCAAGGAAGCAGCGATTTTTACCATTCATAAGATCTTACATGATCTAATGTTGAGAATGTGGGAAACCCCTTTAACAATATCTTCACATTCCTGACGCCTTGACACTATGTACCAAGTGCCAAGTTGTCCTGGTTTTCAAAAACCTCAGTTACCACACCATTCAATGGTAGTGGAATCGGCCATGCGAAGGATCAAGAGTGCTAAAACACATTCTTCTAATCCTCCAGGCCGTGAATCCAGGACTCTCGATGCCTTTGGCCGTCGATGCTTTCAATCCTCCATGCTAGGAGCCAGGATCAGTTCCTAGATTCTTTATATGGGAATGTTCCTGGAAGAAGTCACAAAAGACTTAGAGCTCCTTAGTCCTTGTGTTTCAGAGGAAAAAAGAGCAGACTACCTTATTCTGGTCAAGCATGCCCAGAATGTCTCTAAATTAATGAACCATGCTGCCTTTGATTGCTTTGAATGTATTAGCAGAACCTCTGCTATATCCATAGGAGTACATCATATTGCTTGGCTTCGAGCATCAGACTTAGAACAGTGGGTGCAAGAAAAGCTGGGAAACATTCCTTGCACAGGAGAAAATCTCTTTGGCAAGGATTTTCACAGTTCGTATTGCGTTAGGGACCTGCAGGGTGCCCAAGTTGTTAGTTCTTCTATTTCTATTTGCTGGTTGTATGTTGATAAGAGAGGACAGGAACGAGGGGGCTATGTCGTTGATCAGCTTGAACGTTGTTACTATCATCTTGTACTGTGCCCTAGCAGCAACTGGAAGCCAATGAAGGTCGATCAATATTGGGGTGATGTGGTCAGTTACTCTTGTTCCCATTATTATTCTAGCTGCGACATTCTGGGTCATTTGAAGGATACCCAGTGATTTTTTGGGTAGACCTTGTAGGATGGCATTACAGTAGTCGAGGTGCGGCATGACTAGTGCTTGAGCCACTGACCTGAAATCGTCTGGTGCTATTATTTTCCTTAGAGGTTGTATCACCCTAAGTTTATAGAAGATGGCTTTGTTTGTTTTACGCAGGTGTTTCTCCATTCTTAGGTTGCAGTCGAGTGTGACACCTAGATATTTGATTTCTTCTTTTGCTTTGTATGTGTTGTTGCACAGGGTGATTGAGTCAGGTGACTTGAAGTTGGGTTTGTTGGACATGTACATTACCTCCGTTTTTTTGTGGTTTATCGTCATGTTATTTTTCTGTAGCCATATCAACATTTCGTTCAGGCAGTTTTCGAGCTGTGCATATTTGGGGTCGGCGACGTCCAGTTGCGTGTAGAGCATAATATCATCTGCATAGATGTGGTAGTTGATGCTATGTCTTTTGAAGATGTCACAGAGGGGTCTCATGTAGATATTGAACAGCAGTGCTGAGAGTGCTGAGCCCTGTGGTATGCCCTGCATTTGAGTGAATGGAATAGCTTCTTCCCCATTAAATTGTACTTGAGGCCTTCTGTTAGATATATAGGAGGATAACCATTTGAGGGGGGTTCCCTCAACTCCTATGGATTCTAGCTTACTAAGGAGTATCTCATGATGTACCGTGTCAAAGGCGGCGGAGATGTCAATGAAAATGAGTATGAACATTTTCTTTGTGTCTTCTAGTCCTTTAAGTAGGTTGTTCATCAGTGCTATGAGAAGTGTTTCCACTCCATGGTTTCTTCTGAATCCGTATTGTTGTTTGTCCAGGGCATCCTGTTCGTCGAGGTGGTCTTGAAGTTGCAAGAGTACTGCCTTTTCTATGATTTTTGCCAGGAAAGCGATGCTTGATATGGGGCGGTATGATGATGGGTCTTCTTTGTTGAGGGAATTATTCTTTAGGATCGATTATAGATTGTTTTAGTTTCTCCGGCATTTCTCCTTGGCTTAGTGATTGGTTAACAATGTGGGCTATTTGCTGGTTTATCTCATTTTTTGCCGCTTTGATCCAGGCAGTTGGGCAGGGGTCAAGTGGTGAGGTGGTGGTGTTTATGGAAGTTAAGATGTTGGTGGTTTGTTGTTTGTCAATGTTGCGGAATTTGCTCCATGTAGATTCTTGTTTCATCTTTGTTCGTTGGTGTGGTGTTTCTAGGGCAAATGTGGGGGTGGTAGTATTCAGTTTGCTTGCGTAGTGATCTGCTAGTGTTTGTGGGTGTATTGAGTTATCCTGAGGTTCAGGGAGGGCTGTCTTTGTAAGTGATTTTACTAGGGCGAAAAGCTCCCGTGGTTTGTTAATGGCTTTGTTCAGTATGTTGGTATGGTGTAACCTTTTTGCTGTGTTTATTTCCTCTTTGTAGTTTGCGAGGAGATTAAGGTACACTGTCCTGAGTTCAGTGGATTTGGTGTGTCTCCACTTTCTTTCATGCTTCCTGAGCTCTCTCTTCATTTTGGTCAACGTACTGGTGTACCAAGGTTCATTTTGCTGTTTCGATGCGTTTGGCGTCTGAGTCTCTTTGAGAGTTGCTATGGTCCGGATTCCGGTGTCCCATTCATTTGCTAAGTCATCGAGGTTTGTTTTGTCGAGGTCTATATGTGATTTGATGGACTCAATCAGACCTTCCATGTTTGGTTTGTTGAACCGTCGTTGTTGTTGTGTTGTTCTTTTTGCTTTGGTGTCTTTAGACAGGTTCGGTAATTTTAACTGTATATTGATTTGGTGGTGGTCTGACCAGGGTAGCGGATTGATCCCTATCTTGGGCTTCTCGTCCTTGTCTTGAGCATTTTTGGGTGTGAAAACCATGTCTAGGGTATGACCTTTATCATGGGTGGGTTCTGTGATTTGTTGCTGGTAGCCTAGTTGGGTCATGGCTTCCAGGAAGGTGGTTGTATTTGTGGCAGATATTGTTGCTAAGTTTAAGTCCCCTAGTACAATTTGGAATTTTCTAGGTTGGGTTGATGAAATTATTTCCAATGCTGATGCTAGTATCTCATATTGTTGTGTGGGGGGTCTGTATATCAAGCAGACGGATACAGCGGGGTTTTCAATCTTGAGTATGTCTATGTCTGGATTTGAGTTCTGATACGTGCTGGTGAGTTTCAGGTTCTCTTTTGCTATTATGAGTACACCTCCACCCTTTTTATGGGATCGGGGACAGTTATAGATGTTATATCCAGGTTTGCTGATCTGATTTAATATGGCTGAGTCTGTTTCCGTGACCCATGTTTCGGTTATACATAGGATGTCTGGTTTTTCATCTGTGATGATGTCGTAGATTATGTGGGTTTTATTTCTGATTGAGCGGGCGTTTATGAGTATGATTTTGCCGTTTTTGTCTGTGGGTGTTGTAGCCTGGTTGGTGGTGGTTTCTGATTTCGCCTGGTTGTGTGGGCGTGTTTGTGTTCCAATTGGCTTGTGCTTTCTCCGATTTTTAGTCGAATTTCTTGCGGAGAGTTTATGAACGTGTGTGTGTGCCACAGGTTTTTCTGTGTGAAGTAGTATGGTGCGAGTAATAGTGGTTGTGTTGTTTGGATGGTGTAGAGGTTGTAGAATGGGGTGTAGAGATATGAGAGGGGTCGGTAAAGGTTTTGGTTTAATGCATAAGCAGGAATTAGTGTGAGCAGGTATATCACTATGTACCAGATTTGGGCCTTCATTTTTAGTTGTTCTAGTAGTTCTGCAAGTGCCTCTTGGTCTGAACAGTTTAGTTTTCGTATCTGATGTTCGGTTTGTAATTTCGGATTTGTATTCTTAACAATCGTGGGTAGTGACCGTATTACTTATAAGCGATAGCTTGTAGCAGCAAGTATCAATAATATTACTTATACGTGTTAGATAGTCTCAGTAAGTATCAACAGCCTCTATTATCATCAGCATGTATCAACAGCATCTAGTATCAACAGTAAGTATCAACAGTATCTAGTGTGTGGCATCAAACTTAACAATATATCCTTCTAAGTGTTAGTTTGTGGCAGCAATTATTAACAATGTCAGTTGTAATCTAGTGTACATGACATAGCCCTGGGTTAATAGTATTAATCTTAACATTCATGGGTAATACATGGGTAATCTTACAATACGAACTGTGAAAACAAGTACAAGTCGCAGAGCCTTCTCTTTCGCTGCGCCCACTATATGGAATCAGCTCCCTGTTGACCTGCGGCTAACCCAGGACATGAAAAGTTTCAGGAAAGAGTTAAAAACCCACCTATTTAAATGCTATTACAACCAGCCATAAGTCACAAAATCCAGGAAAACGTAACAAAGGAAACTGATAAATACGTACATTGTAAATCCGCCTTGTGTAACCATGTATAGCCAAGTAAAATGAGATTTCCCCAATCTGTAAATATGTATTATATAAATGTAAATATGTTTACCCCCAAAACTTTAAACATGTGTGCCGTGACCCCACAAGTCCTCTATGTATTTACTCCCCCACCCTGTCCTGATCGACTTCCCCAAAAGAAGAATCAAACCGCTACTGATCGCTGGAAGCAGCGGTATATAAATGTGTTCTAAATAAATAAAATAAATAAATAAATAAAGACAAGGCTAATCAGCTTAAATCTGACAATACTACTTTAAACAGATTGTCAAAGTCTACAGCCAACCCAGCAAAAAAGAAAATATTCAAAAAACCCTTTTTCAGTAAGAAAAAGAAGCCTTACCAATCTTACACCCATCAAACTCACTGTCTGCTTCATGTTCCCCAGAAGGGGCAACAACAGAACCGACAGCAAAGAAAGCCGCAAGCTCAACTGGCTCAACAGACCCAGCCCCCTCAGGGTCTATGACTTCTATCTAGAGAACTTAGTCATTCTGCCCCTAAAAGGTCCAGAACCCTTGACCATTCCAGGAAGACTATGCTATTTTGCCAAAAGATGGCAACAAATAACATCAGAAAATTGGAGTCTGTCCATTGTACAACTGGGGTACAAGCTTCATTTTCTCAACTTGCCCCCACCTACAATAGTAAAGCAGTTCAATTCTCAGTCCCCTGCCACCGACCTCTTGTGGCAGGAGGTCACATCACTTCTCGCTCAAGGAGCAATCGAAGAAGTACCCATTCCCCAACAGGGGACAGGGTTTTACTCCCCCTATTTTCTCATTCCAAAGAAGACAGGGGGACATAGGCCTATATTAGACCTCAGAGAATTAAACAAATATTTGGTCCGAGAAAAGTTCAAAATGATCTCCCTCGGAACACTTTTACCATACCTCCAAAGTCAGGACTGGCTATGTTCTCTAGATCTAAGAGATGCGTACATGCATATTCTCGTCCACTCAGATCACAGGAAGTTCCTTTGATTCCTGGTCCAAGGAAGACACTTAAATGCATGGCAGTGGTAGCAGCATTTATGAGGGCTCTGGAAATATTCGTCTTCTCTTACTTAGACGATTGGCTCATTCGAGCATCGACAGCTCCAGAGGCCAGCTTCGCTCTTTCTCGAGTAATGAGAATTCTTCAATACTTGGGACTAGTCATAAACCTCCCAAAATCTCATCTCACCCCCTCTCAATCTCTCGAGTTCATAGGGGCTCGTCTAGACACACGGCAGTCAAAGGCTTTCCTGCCACAGCCACGCTGTCTACGTATAATACAACTGGCATCACAAGCAGGGCCGGATTTACATATATGCCAGTTACGCCGTGGCGTAGGGCCCACAGCTGGCAAGGGCCCACAAAAATCGAACAAATTGTTAGCTTTTTTAAAATTAAATAAATAAATAAAAAAACGCTGGCTGCTGCCACGGCAGCATGGACTGTACCGCAGGGCCCCCTCTGCTGCTGCGGCAGCATGGACTGTCCCACGGGGCCCCCTCTGCCCGGCTGAGCCCCTCCGTGCCGGCTTTGAGAGGCGCGAAGGGAGAGTGTCTCCCTCGCCTCTCTGTTAAGCCTGCAGGGGCAGATGGGAAATTTCCCATCAGCCCCTGCGGGCTTAACAGAGACGCGAGGGAGACACTCTCCCTTCGCGCCTCTCAAAGCCGGCACAGAGGGATTCAGCCGGGCAGAGGGGGCCCCGCGGGACAGTCCTCTTGATGAAGGGTAAGTAATATCAGTGCCACAGATCAAGAATACATATGGCAGTATTTAAGGTTAAATGGTGTGCTATAAACGATCCTGGCAATTTTCCATTTAGGATGATGCACAATATTCCAAATCTATAGTGAAGGTATAAAAACAGAGACCCACAACTCAATTTATGAATAAGATCTGTCAGTGCTAAAATGGCTGTGTTTCATGTTCTCAAGCATAAATAATTCTGAGGTTCGGCAGCGACTAAGTTGTTTTTATTTAGCTACAGTTTAATGCCTTACAGCTTTTGCAGGGACACTTGGTAAAAACAGGGACACAAGCAGCAGAGTAAGTGCCAATTCCAATTCAAATCCCTACCGGGGATCAGGCTTTTAACAATTTTCCTCCCTTAATTCTTCAAAGGTTCCAAATAGGCTGCTGCTCCTCCCGTAGGCCGCTACCAACACCCTGAAACTTCATGTGTACACATGGACCACAGGTTGAACTGTGCCAGATACAATCACTCTGCAGGGGGTATACTTTTAGCAAGAATTTAGTTCCCTCTGGTCTCACCCTATTATAGGGCAGTACAAATGTTTCTCAGTGGAGAAACACCGGCACTAGTAAAGGAAAATAACTGCCCTCTTGCATTAGCACTTTCTGAAGATGTGGTCTCTAGAATTTTACTCAGTACTCCAAATAAGGTCAACCTAGAAACTTTTGCAAAGACACTATAACCTCCTTTTCCCCACTAGCTATTCCTTTCCTTATATGTCCCAGAACATAAGAACTGCCATATTGGGTAAGAGCAAAGGTCCATCAAGCCCGGTCTCTTATTTCCAAGAGTGGTCACAAGTACCTGACATATTCAAAAAGGAGCCATTTCCATGCTACTTATTCTGGAAAGGGGGGGGGGACTGGAAATGGGGGGGGGGACTGGAAATGGGGGGGGGGACTGGGACTGGAAAGGGGGGGGGACTGGAAATGGGGGGGGGGACTGGGACTGGAAATGGGCTGGGGGGGGTTAAGACTGGAGGTGGGCTGACACGAAGAAACCAGAAGAAAGTGGCTGGAGCAATTGCAGCTGAAAAAAAATGCACAAAAGGTAGAAAAATATCTCTCTATTTTGAATTTATTAATTAGAATATGTCAGCTCTGGTAAATGTGCATCATTAACATCTGCGCTTTGTTTAGTACAAGAGCAAATTAATGTATAGTTTTATTTCTACAGTGTTGTACATTCCAAGTTTGGCTTTTGGGATTCCCAGTTTAATTATGACGTCAGGGCCAACAGCGCGCAGCTGATCCGGCGTGCTCATTTTTATCTTTTCTGGGGGCCCACAATTTTTGTTGGCGTAGGGCCTCACTCAAGGTAAATCCGGCCCTGATCACAAGCATCTATGGAAGTATTCCTAACTGCCTGGGAGATGCTTCAACTGCTGGGACACATGGCATCTACTGTCCATGTGGTTCCCTATGTTCGCCTCCACATGCGAGCAGCCCAGTGGACCCTTTCCTCTCAGTGGTCACAAGCCTCGGGTTGACTAACAGACAAAATCAGAATCACCACACATTTAATTTTGTCCCTGCAATGATGGAAATCCCTGGAAAACCTCCTTGTAGGCTCTTCTTTCCAGCAGCTTCTATGCCAAACCACCCTGACCACAGATGCGTCCAAGATGGGCTGGGGGGGCCCACTTGCACGATCTCTCCACTCAGGGTCTTTGGACCCCACAGGAGGTTTCCCTTCACATAAACCTCTTAGAGCTGAGAGCCATTTTCAATGCTATTCATATCTTTCAAAGCCATCTCAGCAACAAAACAGTTCTGGTCCAAACCGACAATCAGGTAGCTATGTTCTATGTGAACAGGCAAGGCGGAACAGGCTCTCTGTCGCTATGCAACGAAGCTTTGTGACTATGGGCCCTCGCCAGAGAGTTACAAATTCACCTGTTTGTGGTATATCTTCCAGGCATTCAAAACTTATGGGCAGACAATTTCAGTCGAATACTGCTGCCACACGAGTGGTCCCTCCACTCATACCAGCTTGCTCGAGTGTTTCGAATCTGGGGAACACCAGATATAGACCTCTTTGCAAGTCCACAGAATGCCAAACTTCCCCGATTCTATTCCAGAATTCCGGCTCAAAACTGTCAGGCAAGAGATGCTTTCCTACTCCACTGGGGACAGGACTTCCTCTATGCCTTCCCACCCTTTCCCCTCATTCCCAAGACTATTCAAACTTTAGAGAGACAGAGGTCGTATGATACTCATAGCTCCACGTTGGCCACAGCAAACGTGGTATTCTCTTCTTCTGCGTCTCTCTCAAACCACTCCTCTGGAGTTGGGGAATGCTCCAGATCTCCTGTTGCAGGAGGACGGATCCTTACTGCATCCCACTCCCCAGTCCCTACATCTCAGGGCCTGGTTGCTGAAAGCCTAGAATTCCAGGATATTAACCTTTCTCAACAAGTAAAGGATATCCTCCTGGCTTCCAGAAAACCTTCCACAAGACGTTCCTACACTTTTAAGTGGAAAAGGTTCTTTATCTGGTGTTCACAAAAGGGACTTAACCATCTTTTAGTATCTGTAGAGTTGCTACTAGAGCATCTTCTACAATTATCAACTTCTGGTCTGAAGACCAATTCAGTCAGGGTCCATCTTAGTGCTATTGCCGCTTTTCATAAACCTTTTGCTGGACAACCTATTTCCTCTCATCCACTTATATCAAGATTTATGAGAGGCCTACTTTTAACAAAACCTCCCATTAAACCACCACTGGTAGCATGGGATCTAAATCTTGTTCTTGGTCAGCTTATGAAACTGCCCTTTGAATCTTTAGCCACTTCAGACCTAAAGTTTCTTTCATGGAAAGTTATTTTCCTAATTGCCATCACTTCTGCAAGATGCATTAGTGAACTACAGGAGTTAGTAGCTGACCCTCCTTATACAAGCTTTCACCATGATAAAGTAGTCCTCAGGACTCATCCTCACTTTCTGCCAAAGGTGGTTTCGCCTTTTCATTTAAACCAGTCGGTTTATCTTCCTGTATTCTTCCCTAGGCCTCATGCCTCCAGTGCGGAAAGGAATCTTCACACATTGGAGATAAAAGGCTAAGGCTCTTTTACAATCCAAAGAACTAAGCCACATAGAAAATCTTCTCAGCTTTTTGTGGCTTTTGACTCTAGTCATTTGGGACTTCCAGTTTCTAAAAGAACTCTGTCAAATTGGATTACAGATTGCATTTCCTATACATATCAGAGTATACATATACATATGTCACGGCTCACAATGTGAGAGCTATGGCAGCCTCAACGGCTAACCTTTGTTCTTTCTCTATTGATGACATCTGCAAAGCAGCCACTTGGGCTTCGGTACATACCTTCACAGCCCACTGTTGCTTAGACAAAGACTCCCGTTGGGATGCCTTGTTTGGCCAGGCTGTTCTCCAACATCTCTTCCATACTTAATACAACTCCTACCCACCATCCACAGTTTGGATGCCTAAAGTCCATGGGAGGAAGCATTACCCATCTCACCTGGGTTCGCAACTAGCTGGGGTCACCCCTTGGCATCTTTCAGCTGGGGAGTCCCCATATGTGAAGACTACATTCCTGCCTGTTCCTGGAGATAGCATAGTTACTCACCTGTAACAGGTGATCTCCGGGAACAGCAGGAATTTAGTCTTCACAACCCACCCACCTCCCCTAGGAGTTGTCTCTATCTCTCTCTTTCTCTACTTCTCTCCTTTGGTCTCAGCTATAAACTCAACTGAAGTGAGAGAAGTACAGAGGCGGGAAGGCAGCACGCATGCACTGTGGGATGCTCCCAAAAGCTTTCTTATTGGACGCTGGGGAGCGTTCCTGCACGGGCTCCATCGGTACCGATGATACCCATATCTGAAGACTAAATTCCTGCTGTTCCCGGAGATCACCTGTTACAGGTGAGTAACTACGCTTTACAGATGAGTGACTATGCTTTCTGTGGGGAATGTCATCTTGTAATTTGTTGAAGCCTGTTAAATATTTGAATGTTTCAATCATATCCTCCTCTCTTTTTTTTCATTTAGTGAGTGCATTTTGAATGTTAGTCTTTCCTTGTAAGATTTGTTTTGCAGGCCTTATACCACCATAGCAGCCCATCTCTGAACTGCTTCCATCCTCTACGCGTCCTTATAATTATAGATGAGATCTCTAGTGCTGAATGTTTTACTCTGATGGGGTCCCACTAGTGATCATCCTTCTGATACTGGCTCTACTTTTGCAACAATATTGTTACTATATTGCATCAACTGGTTACCATCAGCTCATCCAAAATCAGTGACAGATTTTGGAGGTCATTTAGAATGGCTGTGCAATACCTAGACATGAAAATAGGGGTCTTCTACTAACGAGCGGTAGCTGGCAGTGCGTGTTATGGTGCTTGCTGAAGGTGTGCTGGGTCACATGTTGCCAGATAGACAGGGCCATGACATTGCGGGATGATTCCTGCGCTGTGCAACCCACATTAGGGTCACGAATGGGCAGGTTAGGTGCAGAGATTAGGCATGGTACGCTCAGCACAGTTAGTCCTAGATTCACACTGCGAGCTAACTGTATTAGCGTTGGTTCACCTAACACCACTTCAATATATGGAGTTAAGTACAGCCGCACTAATGCGGCGTGCGCTAGAGAACAGGGCTCCACGTTAATTGCTGGGGAAATGGTTTCCATGCCCCTGACAAGTAACACAGTGGTGTTGCACCTAATGCACCATATTTTTTATAATTTTTTATAATTTTGCAAAGGAGTACATGTATATATTTAAAGATTTTCCTGTATGCTTTTGCATCTCCTTTGAGGCACGCATAAATGTCTGCAAACTGCTTGCTTGGGCCAGGGATTTAAAGTGATTGAGGAGTCAATTGTTCTTAACTCTCGGGTTTTTAAGATGCCCTTAAAATTGTATCTTTAGGAGCTTAATTTGCTGCTCTTGCACATGGAAATTTGTAAACTATGGTGGTCTCAATGTTCAGCGCTGTCGGTGCATTAAACCCACATATTCAGTGCAGGGTCATATCTGGCCCTGGCATTGAATATCTGGGTTAACTGCTTTTGCTGATTGGTAACCGAGCAGAAGCAATATTGAGCTGCTGATGGTTAGCGATATGTGGCAAAAGTCAGGCCATCGTTACCTGTGCCTGGCTTTTGTTGCATATCGCTAACTGGGCAGTGGCTAAATATGGCTGCTGCCCAGTTACCAATCGGCTCTGCCTCCATTGTGCCCCTGACGTGGCCAGATGCTAAGTGGTTAGCATCGGGGCATGTTGAGCTGGCAGCTGCGGATATTCAGTGGTACTAACCGTGTTAGTGCCGCTGAATATTCCATTCACTGCAATTAACGTGGTTAGCAGCTCTGCTTACTGTGTTAATCACTTGAAATATGGGGCCTGGTGTGTACATGTTTGTTTTTATGTCAAATATTGATTTTGTAGATTGTAAACCATCTTGGTCATCTGCCTATGCATGTTTTACAAATGGCTCTTTGTTCAGTGGGCATTTTAGAAAATAGGCTTGAAATTGTGACTGTCCCAACAAGACATTTCATTTCCAACCTAGATACCCTATGCAAAATCAGGCTCTTTAGTTTTTGATGCTCTAGGCACTGTAAGATGTTAAGCTTAGTTTACATAGGGCATCTAGATTAGAAATAGAATATTCCATTCAGGCTGTTCAGGTTTCAACCTATTGTACAAAAGACCCACTGAATGCAGAGCTTTTTGTAGAATAAGTAATTATTTTAGAAAAAATAAATGTATACATGTGGAGGCCAATTCCAAAGATCATGCACGTCCGGGCAGCGGGCACGACCAAATGGAAACGTGCAGAAATAGAACCCAATGCCGCACATGCAGGGATAGACACGGCTGCGTGCACAGAATTGCCCACATAGACATGCTAGGTGCGGCCCGCACACTGTGCTGCGATGTACGAAGATGGGTATATGCCAATAATGGCATTGTATGTCTCCACGTTCACTGTATTCCGAAAAGATGTACGTCTGTGACCCTGCCCGTCTCCGTGATATAGCCCCGAACAGCCACGCCCTCCTTCAAAACGGTCAGCTGTGAAGCTGCTGTGGGCACGGACAGAGCTGTTGTAAGGTTGAATGACATTATAAGTTAATGATCCCCATAGGAGGATGCAGGTTAGACGATAGAAACTAGTCTGTGGCATGCCCAGAACACTACAAAGCAATCACAGTGCACTGTAATTGCTTACACAGTGCACTGGACGAGCAGCTGGACCTCTCCCCACTGACAGACTGCTTTGATGCAGTATCCAACTGGCTTGAATCTCAAAACCTCCGAATACAGCACAAGAAAACAGAGGTCCTTTTCATTACGAGGAACCAAAACTTCACCCCGCCACCCCACTTAAAGGTTAAGGAAGCAGAGCTACAAACCAAATCCACAATCCGATACCTTGGAGTCACGTTAGACCAACGACTGGACATGAAGGTGCACATAAGCAACATAGCAAGAGCAATTTACCACAAAATCTGAACACTCAGGCACTTACGCTTCCTACTAGAGCCGGACGACTTCCGGACAATCTATCAAGCGTTGATTATACCGCACTTTGATTGCGCTAATGCAATCCTACAAGGGCTCCTACAATCCACCCTGAACCCGCTCCAACTCGCGATGAATGCTGCGGCAAGAGTTCTACATGGGGCTTCTAGGAGCGATCATGTTACGCCCATCCTGAAGCACCTCCACTGGCTCCCTATACATGGCAGACTCGCTTTCAAAACCCTACTGCTGACTTTCAAGGCCATCAATGGGCTCTCCTCCACATCACTAGCAGAGCTTATCCAAACCATGTCCCCCAATAGGTCCAGAAGATCTGTAGCAGTCAACACACTGGTAATCCTGAAGGAAATAACCCAATGCAGTCATGCAACAGCAAAAAGGGCTTTCAGATTCTCTGCACCCAGATGCTGGAACACCCTACCACCCAGCATCTGGGCAATCCCTGACCTAACCCAGTTTAGGAAGGCATTGAAGCACCACCTTTTCCTCAAATACTACCCGGAAGACAGTGCTCCAATAGCCCCCTCCCCCATCTAGTACAGCCACGGCAACATACCCTGCAAGCCATCCATGACTACGATTACTTTTGACACAACATAACGTGTAGCCTAGATGTATATAGTTACCCCAGTTTTATCCAAGTTGTAGTTCTTTTTTTTTTTTTTTTTAATTATTTATTTATAGATTTCAAATTAAACGGCAAGAAAAACAATCAAGCACAATCTTGCTCAGAAAATGAGATTATACACAGGAGCATAAGTATAATAAACAGATATTATAACATAAGGGAAATAAACCTATGATTCCCATACAGGCCAACATCAGTGAGGGGAGGAGAGGATTCTAAAGACCAAACAAGAGCAGAAAGGTCTAAACCCATAAGAATATGTGACAAAAGAAACTCAATATGACTGCGAGGTACTCCAGACATCTTCAATGAGCAGAAAACAACTATCCCTTAGCATCAACAGTAGAAATCCTAGCATTAATAAATGTTACAAGATCCGTAGGATTAGAAAAATAATACCGAATAGATTTATAAACAACTAGGCATCTACATGGGTATCGGAGGAAGAAGGACCCTCCCATTTGCAACACACCAGATTTTAGAAGTAAAAACTGTTTACGCCGTTTCTGAGTTTCCCCGAGTTAAATCAGGAAACATAGAAATATTCAAACCCATAAAGGACTCCAACCTCTTTTTAAAGAACATCTTAAGGAGCCAATCTTTATCAGAGATTAGGGCACATTGAACAATCAAAGTGGCCGGTACACAGCCCCCACCCCCGGTATCCTCCAACAAATTAGAAACATTGAGAACTTCAAAATTAACATTAGAAACTTCAGAAGGAGCCACAGCATCTTTTTTGCCTCGAGGAAGATAATAAGCTTTTGTCAACGGTGGAAACAGCTCAACAGGAACTTTGAGAACTTCGTGAAGATATTTCTTAAACATATCAATCGCCGTTACACTCTGAGATTGTGGAAAATTTAAGACCCGCAAATTAGCGGCTCTAGCGGCATTTTCCAAGATTTCCATCTTGTAACGAAGAATCCCATTATCCTTAATAAAGGCTGAAGATTGATCACAAAGAGAGTCCAGCCGGGTTCCATGATCAGATATCACATTTGCCAGAGAGTCACAGGTAGTTACAACTGACTCAATCTTGCAAGCGTTCTCTAGTATTCGCGAGGTATTATCCTGGATACTCTGGGCTAAGGCAGCGGTTTGAGATTGAACTGCTCCAGACAAAGCAGCTATAGCGTCCCAGATGGATTCGAGCGTAAAAGTCTTCGGTCTAGATAGACGAAAAGGAAAAACAGGAAGCGGTGAGGACGCAACCTGGGAGCTCCGTTCCCCAAATGATAGCTCAGGGAGTTCCGCCGAGATAGAATCGTCCTCCGCCCCCCTGCAGTCCACAGGGGACTGTGAAGCCACTGCCTCACACAGCTTCCCTCGAGCGGCAGACTCATCCCCCACCATGGGAGGAGCAGGTGTCGTAGCGGCCTGAGTAGGGCCAACAGAAGCAGGGCAAGTCGGCGGAGTTCTCTGCACGGGGGAGAGAGATGTTTCCACACCCGACGGCGGCGAAGCGGTCTCTTTTCCACTCACCACCAAGCCGGCTCGCACCTCCGCTCTCTGGTCCGGAGTTAAGGTAATGAAATGGTCCATGGGACCGACAGAAGGTTGTTGAGGCTCCGAGGGAAGAGCCCTCAATTTACCCTTACGTTTCGGCATTGATTCAAAGAAAACGCTCAGCAGCCATCTTGAAAGTGCTCCACCCCCCTCTTGTAGTACCTGTTCTTTGTAAACACAGATCAGCTTGCTGCACTATGCTAGTCATTCTGTTTCATGTAAACCACACTGATGTTGAATAGCGTGGTATAAAAGAGACTGTAAATAAATAAATAAATTAAATAAATAAATGTAGCAGGAAGAGTGATCCATCTGGCACAAGAAGCAGTGCAGCACTACATAAATGTCAGTAAACGACCTCCCTAGGTATGCATGGTGTGGACATCTCAGGAAGAACATCTGTACAATGCTAAGTAAGCACATGAACCCAGCAGTACAGGCCCCCCATAGCAAACCAGCCAAACATTTCCCTATCACTAATAAAGAGCCAATGGACTGACAGCAGTGAGCAGTGCAAGCACCACACAGACATGCCCAGGGACACCAATATCGCTCCCTACAACTATGCACATTGTGTAGAGCAATATTGGTGCTCCTTGGCATGGCATACGTTGTTCTTCCCACCTGCTAAGGTTCCCTTATTAGTGACAGGGAAATGTATGGACAGGTACATGAATGTGGACCTGACCTGCTCACTCTTGTCAGTTCTCACTTGCACCTGGTGATACTGCATTCAGCCCTATGGTCCAGGTACCCGCCAGGCATACCTGCCCCCCCCCCCCCTCCCTCAGATATGTGGATATGCAATCTAGATCTCACCATGCAGCCCTCCAACCACACTCTCACATGCACTCTCACTTGCAGTCTCACAGAAGCAGATGTCTACCAACAGTATGCCCTGCACTGAATAACAGAATAACATAGATGATGGAATGGAAACCATGGATATCAATACTTCCAACCTATCATCATACATGATCACTACAGTTCCAAATGCATATAGACATACATGAGACCTACACAAGTGGTGTCATGGTGCAGGACAGATGGTGCCTATAGAAACAGAAGAGAAAGTGCAGGGCAGTTTTAAAACATGCAGCTCCAAGCACATGGCTGAGGGTTGCTATGAGCAACCATCAATAACATTAGCACAGGGTGTAGGGAAACGCCCCAGAAAAAGATTACCTCATGCCTCATTAGCTAAGCAGGGTCAGCTGCACACTCTTGAGCCACGGGGAAAAGCTAAGAATGACGCATTTAAGAAAGAGTCAGTCTTGAGTAGTGGGAGAGCTAACCAGGACCACCTCAGTTGGAGGAGAGAGCTAACCAGGATCACCTCAGTCGGAGGGTAACCAATCAGGAAGCCAGAGGGAGGAATGCTAACTGGGACAGAGATATCCAGGAGAGTGATATCCAGGAAACCTACCTAGAAAGCTCTGACGAAGATTCCAGCAGTTTCACAGAGGAGTTTGCTCAGGAGAGGATTCCTGCAAACAGACGCAGAGAAGCTGTGAGAGGGAATTATCCTGAATGCAGATACCAGGAGGGTGAAGGTAGTTTCCCCAAGGAGTTTTCTAAACCCCGAGAGAGACGTCCTGTAAAGGGAAGGGAAAAGCTTTTAAGAGAGAGAAAAGCTATTTCCAACTTCCTGGCTTAACACGTCTTGGTAGAGCTCAGGCTGGAGAAAGTCCAATTCACTCTAATAGAAGGGCAGTTGAAAAGCAGGACTTCACCTACACTTATCCTGAAGTGTATGGCCCTCTAAGGGAGAAGTCTAAACTACACGGTAGCCTGCCTTTTCACCTCAATAGTGACGAGGAGAGAAGCCTGGTTCAGAAAGAAGAGGGACTCTTCACTACTGACACTAATTACAGTTCCCCAGAAGAAAATTATACAGAACCCCCTGAACAGATGGACTGTGAGGATTGTGGGGAAAGCGTGGGGGATTATCAAATGGACTGTACACTTGCTTTCTCAGGTATGGTAACATCTCTATGCTAAAGTGTATAGAAGAGAAATCTGTTTGGGAAAACAGATTTCAAGTGCACAGCTGTTGAGAATTACAAGGACTGTTTTCCACCCGTTTGTTTTTGTGAGCTGAAAAGAAGCATGATTTCTAGTTTGTAGTTCTATTTTTGTGTTATACCAAAAGTATGGTTTGTTTTTCCTTTTGATACCTGTTTTGCAAAAGTTCCCGGGACGGGAAATAAAATACCTCTTTGAAAAAAAGCCTAGCTGCTCGCTTCCACAACTACACTTCTTTTAAAGCTAGTGGGACTCCAACTCCCAGGGGGCATTACTTGTCCCAGCTTATTAGAAGAGGCCGCACTGAAACCCTCAGGTCTCCTACTTACGGGGGTAAGTAGGTGCGTGACAATTGGCTACGTTTTTGGATTTTTGCGCAAGGTTAAAAAGGACTACACACAGAACTACGGTTTACTGGAGAAGACTGAGTTTCCAGAGGGAGAGAGCCGTGCTGAGGATTTCTTGCTGCCGGATCCTGAGGACCCAGCAAAAACTTTCTCACAAGCTGAACCCTGCATGAAGGCTAAGGTAAAGGTTACCTAGTCCTAAGTGGGGAAGGATAAAAAGTGAGAAAGGGGGCGCTGGTGGGCAGAAGGAATAGATGGTGGGAAGTGGAAAAGAGAAAAAAAGTAGCGATATCGCACTTGGGGTTTTTGTTTTCTTTCTTTCTCCACAGGTTCACCGAGGCTAATAATGGAACCCCAGGATGTTGCAATCTGGATGAAAACGCAGTGGGACAAGCAAGTGGAGCTCATCCACTATCTTCAAGAGCAGATGATGCAGACCCTAAGAGAGCAACAGAAGCCCTTGATGGACACTATGGAGGCACTTCTGAAAGGGACAATGAATGCCGCAGCAGACGTCCCCATGGTGATTCCAGGAACAGGACTAGGTTCTTGTAATGCTTTTTCTTTAGGACAACTTAGGCCACAGGATAATCCTGATGACTTTATTGATGCTTTTGAGCGTATAGCAACTGCATTAAGATTGCTGGAGGAGCAATGGGCCACTAGATTCGCCATTTCGCTTACAGGCGAAGCCCTTTCAGCTTATAAAGCCATGCCAGCCAGTTTAGCATCTAATTACTTAGAAGTTAAAAAAGCAGTCCAGGATAGGTTGGGGCTGACACCTTTACATTATCACCAAATGTTTAGGGAGGCAATAATTAAGCCTCAAGAGACCCCTAAGGCCCTGGCGCAGCGATTAAGAACCTTAGCCAGAAAATGGTTGCTGGTTGAAGGAAGTACCCTGGAAACAATCCTAGATAAAATTGTTTTAGAACAATTTATGCAGGCTGTTCCCAGAGGCGTAAAAACTTTTCTAACGCTACAGCACTGCCAAACCTCTGATGAGGCAGCCACTCTCGCTGAGCACTATTTTGCGGCAGAGAGGACTGACGCCTCAGGGCAAGGTATCTGGCCAGTAGCTGGTAAAAAAGACAGCAGCAGAAAAGAAAAATGTTTGCATGAAAAACTGTATAAACCTGAAATGTCTGATGTAAAGAACTCTGGTAACAGTAATGTCTTATCTGTACCTAAAGGGTGCTGTTTCAGCTGTGTAAAGAGGGGACATTTTCAAAGGTCTTGCCTGGAAAGAAGAGTCCTGGTGACAGGAACAGAGGAGACAGAACAGGATGGGTTCCTTATACTAGTTCAAGTGGAAGGTATTTACACACTGGCTCTACTTGACTCGGGGGCTGACCAGAGCATGATATCACGAACGCTCTGGAAAGCCATTGAGGGGCAACGCCGGTCGCCCCCGAGTCAAGCAGAGGGCCAAGTACGTGTCAAATGCGTGCACGGCGCATTTGTTCCTTATCCCCTACACAAGGTAACAGTACAAGGGTTGGGCACCAATAGAGAGTTAAAGGTGGCAGTAAGTCCTGAGTTACCGGAAGATGTTGTACTGGGGAAGGATTGGCCTCCCTTGTATGGAGAGTTAGGAAAAGACTTTGGGACCAAGTTAGGCTTGGTGTCCACTCGCTCGCAGGCTGGACCCTCAGGGGAGGGAGTAAATTTAGCGAGAAACACAAAGGAACCTGAAGGGGAGGAAAATTCCCAAAAGGAGGAACCAGAGGAGGAAGGGCCAGATACTCTTCCTAGTCATGATGATTTAATACATCCCCCTAGTAAAGTAGGGAAGAAGGATAAACCCCAGAAACGAAGGGAGAGATATGTTAGGTCCCGAGGAAGGGCAGAGTTAGAGGAGGCGATAGGGTTGCCTTGGGTACCCGCAGAGGTAGTCCGAAAATTTCCCTCATTCCCCATGGAGCAGAGAGCTGACCCAGCTCTTAAAAAGGCTTTCGAGTGGGCTGAGGAAACTAGGTCGACCCTACCCCGATTCTTCCTCGAAGATGATCTTTTATATAGGGAAAGTGTAAATCCCCACAATGAGGCCGTACGTAAACAGCTAGTCGTACCAACAACGTTTAAGGCTAGTGTATTAAGATTAGCCCATGACCACCCAGTGGGGTGTCACAAGGGGATCCAGGGGACACTGGACCAAATTTTAGTTAGATTCTATTGGCCAGGGGCTTTTAAGGAGACCCGACAGTATTGCGAGGCATGCCCTAGCTGCCAAAGAGTAACTGCCAGTAAACCCAAGGCAGTACCCATGGTGCCAACACCCACCATTGCGGCTCCTATAAGCCGAATGGGAGTCGACATTATAGGACCTTTGGTGAAGACACCGAGGGGTTTTAAATGCATCTTAGTCATAGTTGACCATGCCAAGCGGTTTCCTTGGGCTATCCCGTTGAGAAACACATCTACTAGAGTAGTGGCCTTAGAATTGATTAAACTTTTCTGTGAAGTAGGTTTTCCCAGGGAAGTCCTAACTGATCAGGGCAGTAACTTCCTGTCCAAACATCTAGCAATGGTCTGGGAAGCCTTCGGCATCCGACACATACGGACCTCGGCATACCATCCACAGGCCAACGGCCTAGTGGAGCGTATGAATCAGTCTATCAAACAACTGTTACGCAGGGGTTTGAAGAAAGGGGAAATGACTGAATGGGACACGTTGCTCCCGTTCACGTTATACGCATGCAGGGAGCGCATACAGGCGTCCCTGGGGGTATCTCCCTATGAGTTGCTGTTCGGACGCGCTCCAAGAGGGATTTTGGACATCCTGCAGGAGAAATGGGTGGAACCGAACGTGCAAGAGATTGGGGTGCCTCAATTTCTAAAAGATTTGAGACAACGACTAGAGAGGACCTCCCTAGAGAATCTACAGGCCAGCAAATGTAAACAGAAACGTTATTATGACCAGGGTACTAGACCGAGGCAACTAAAAATAGGGGAAAAAGTACTTATTCAAGTATCAGACCCAGGACCGAAATTCGAGTCCAAGTGGAGGGGTCCGGCTACTGTGGTAGGGAAGGTTGGCCCAGTATCCTGTCGGGTGGAAAATGAAAGGGGCCGCCAACAGGTCTATCATGTAAATGTACTAAAGCTCTGGAAAGAAAGGTCTGCCACGGCCAGTTTGGTCACTGTAGAATACCGACATAGGTCCCATAAGGAAATTCAGGGCTGTCAGGAAAAATCTGCAGCCCGTAATATTTTAAGGCGGGGGATCTGTCATGGTGCAGGGCAGATGGTGCCTATAGAAACAGAAGAGAAAGTGCAGGGCAGTTTTAAAACACGCAGCTCCAAGCACATGGCTGAGGGTTGCTATGAGCAACCATCAATAACATTAGCACAGGGTGTAGGGAAACGCCCCAGCAAAAGATTACCTCATGCCTCATTAGCTAAGCAGGGTCAGCTGCACACTCTTGAGCCACGGGGAAAAGCTAAGAATGACGCATTTAAGAAAGAGTCAGTCTTGAGTAGTGGGAGAGCTAACCAGGACCACCTCAGTTGGAGGAGAGAGCTAACCAGGATCACCTCAGTCGGAGGGTAACCAAGCAGGAAGCCAGAGGGAGGAATGCTAACTGGGACAGAGATATCCAGGAGAGTGATATCCAGGAAACCTACCTAGAAAGCTCTGACGAAGATTCCAGCAGTTTCACAGAGGAGTTTGCTCAGGAGAGGATTCCTGCAAACAGACGCAGAGAAGCTGTGAGAGGGAATTATCCTGAATGCAGATACCAGGAGGGTGAAGGTAGTTTCCCCAAGGAGTTTTCTAAACCCTGAGAGAGACGTCCTGTAAAGGGAAGGGAAAAGCTTTTAAGAGAGAAAAGCTATTTCCAACTTCCTGGCTTAACACGTCTTGGTAGAGCTCAGGCTGAAGAAAGTCCAATTCACTCTAATAGAAGGGCAGTTGAAAAGCAGGACTTCACCTACACTTATCCTGAAGTGAATGGCCCTCTAAGGGAGAAGTCTAAACTACACGGTAGCCTGCCTTTTCACCTCAATAGTGACGAGGAGAGAAGCCTGGTTCAGAAAGAAGAGGGACTCTTCACTACTGACACTAATTACAGTTCCCCAGAAGAAAATTATACAGAACCCCCTGAACAGATGGACTGTGAGGATTGTGGGGAAAGCGTGGGGGATTATCAAATGGACTGTACACTTGCTTTCTCAGGTATGGTAACATCTCTATGCTAAAGTGTATAGAAGAGAAATCTGTTTGGGAAAACAGATTTCAAGTGCACAGCTGTTGAGAATTACAAGGACTGTTTTCCACCCGTTTGTTTTTGTGAGCTGAAAAGAAGCATGATTTCTAGTTTGTAGTTCTATTTTTGTGTTATACCAAAAGTATGGTTTGTTTTTCCTTTTGATACCTGTTTTGCAAAAGTTCCCAGGACGGGAAATAAAATACCTCTTTGAAAAAAAGCCTAGCTGCTCGCTTCCACAACTACACTTCTTTTAAAGCTAGTGGGACTCCAACTCCCAGGGGGCATTACTTGTCCCAGCTTATTAGAAGAGGCCGCACTGAAACCCTCAGGTCTCCTACTTACGGGGGTAAGTAGGTGCGTGACAGTGGACATCAAACAGTCACAGAGCTGCTTTAAGCCAAAACAGCCCATCACGTATATCATCCTCAAGGGTCAGACCTCGTATGCTCTTTGCAAATCATAGGCTTGCATATGTAACCAATCACAACAGTGACCTGTGCACACGATATGTGCCATAGGGCCACTGGTGTAGACTTTCCCCATAATTGCATTCCGATAATTTTACATCTGATCTTCTCTTCATCCGAGTACTGTACACATTGCATAGGGCACATTGTAAAGGTCCGCTGTGTGGAGTGCAACACTCCAGCTGGCAGGGTGCTGCACATGGTACCGATTGCTGGGCTTACATTTTCACATAGAGTGCTAGGGCTCCGTCACTAGTATCATTTCGAGGACATGGGCATTGTTACGGGACCCACGCTTTGCCCCTTTAGCTCACTCAGCAAATCCCAGCATAACCGGTAAGCACACCTAGGCTCTTCCCCATACATTTGTAGGGGGTGTTGTGTTTTGTTTTGTTACTGCAACCTCAAACCTCTCTCTCCTCTGCTTTGTCAGGAACACTGCATGCTGTAGTTTCCCAGTCTGCAGACACAACAGTGCACAGCATAGGTTTCACATCCATTCACCACTATGGACTGCACTGAGGCGCACCTTTATTCCACCTTTCAGGAGGTATAACCTGGATGTTTGCGGGAACTACTGTGGATGTACATAGGTAGCCTGGAATATGCTTTATACATCTCAGTGGCTGGCCACGCCCCCATTATGCCCCCTCCCACCCACGTTCTGGGATCCGCATTTATGTGCCGTGTAGGTGCAGGGCCACAAATGTGCAGAATACGGTTTTAGACATTTTGGTGGGATACACATACATCCTGCATGTACAGGCAGCTTATTTGTGGTTCAGATTAATCCCCAAAGGAGGTAAGTTTATAAAGTCTTTCTTGAACATATGAAAGGCTATTTATAAAAAGCCATTTGGCTTTAATGTACCTGCCTTGTCAAGAAGGTGCATATTTTGCTGGCTGGTGTAGCCAGGGACACGGTCTAGATGGAGTATGGACTTAGTTCTCAAGTATATACATAGATAATAAATTACCTCAATGTATGTGTGTACTAATGAGCCTTATGTGCACATTTCCACCTGCTCTTGAACAGATATAAATGTCCACACCTGAAATCAAGAAGCAATTTCTGCCACATTTTACAAAGACACATAAGTACTTCTGTGTCTTTGTAAATAGCACCTAAGTAGGGGTGTATTTGGTCTCTTAATCTAGGTGCTGTGTCATAAAATTACCCTCCATGAATGGCATCACTCAGCACCTTAGTGTAATTTTATAAGGGTTACCTAGTTTTGCCCGTGTTCCAACACATGCAGATCACACTTACTTTACAAACAGAAGCAGGTGCTTAATTTTCTTAACAAAATAGGGGCATAAGTCACAAGATATGCCATGTTAAACATAGGCACAAACACGCCAGCACAGGCCTAGATTTGTAAAGAACGCACGTAAGCTATAACATTTTATAACATGTACATAAATTTGCACCCTGTCTACACTCTGCCGAAGTTCTACCCCAGCCACACCTACTTCAGAAGTATGCACCATGAACCTGTGTCCATTACAGTGATACTCTCATCTAGGCTGGAAAGGGTAGCCTGGAGTTGTTTCCTGCCACTGCAATGTCTCTGTGCAATTGTTATGCGTCTCCTGGTTTCTACCTCTCTATCCCAGCCTACTTGAAGTGTCCAAGAGAAGCTGTGAAACTCTTTCTTGAATGCTCCAAGGTCTGAGAGTCTATGTGGGATAGTTCTTGTATGCTCAGGGTGAACAACATAAATTAACAGTTACATACCGCATTACAGTTAAAAAAAAAAAAAAAAAAAAAAAAAAAGAGTCCCATAAGTTTTTTCCCTAGAACCAGAATCTGTACCTTTCTGGCTTCTTCCCAGGGAAAACCGTCTTATAGTAGTCCATTGGTTATATGTAAATGAGTTGTCCTTTTTCACTGTCACACTTCGCCAACAGGTGGCTCTCTCCTGAGCTCCTTAAACACAATCTCCGTAGTCTAGCAGTTCCAAATCTCTCCAGGTAATTGACTCAGGCTTCCAGTTGCCTGGTCAACCTGCCACCTCCCACCTCCCATATAGTGGTCAAAGCTACTTCCACCCCTTGGCAGGCCCCACCTGGTGTCTGCCATGGAGACATCCATGGCTTCAGACATTGAGTTCTCCCGGGGACATCAGCCTTCTTGCTCCCACCATCTCCCTAGAGTCCTCTGGAAGGAGGTCCATTTCTATGTCCTGGTCATAGGAGGGGTTCCCTTCCCTTACTGCTGGTTCCATAGGGTGTATCTTTAGGGACTCCACTACCCCCTTACTTTGGTTCCATGGAGTTTTCCATCTTCCTTCCCCCCCCCCCCTTCCCCATTGTTCGGAAACCCTCCCGCCAATCTTGAGACCCTGGTTTTGGGGACGAGTTTAGGAACCTGTGTGTTGTCGTCTCCTCCTGGGGCTTTAGAGTTTTCTCCTGTGACGGCACTTATACCCTGTCACAGCCTGGCATGCTTACTTCCAGAACAGCAACTGCCAAAATATGCATGTAATTGCCCATCCACCTGTTAAATCATTGAAACTTCATGACTTCTGAGCACATATGGCACTTATCTTTACACGGCTCCTTATAAAATTATCTCCTGTATATGTAGGTGGTGATTTTGGAAACCTATACCTGTAAGTACTGGCCTTTATAAACATGGGGCGGCATTTTCAAAGGATTTTCCTTGTCTATTTTTCAGGCGCAGGGGCTAAGCGGGTAGCATCGAAAATCGCTGCTATACAGCTAGCTCCTGTGGCTTCCAGGTTGTGCAGCGAGAACTGAATTTTCAATCCCGGGGCCGGATATGACCTCGGCATTGAAAATCCAGGTTAGACAGACGACGGGTGGGCTATGCGCTGACGCGGCATGTAGCATCACCCAAATGAAAATCGGGCCCATGGTATTTTTACAAAACCTAACATGTAAAGGAGACAATTAAGGAATGAGACTTCTAAAAGTAATAGTTTACACATTTAAGGATATTTTAAATACCAGTGGGTTGGGTGCAATTGCCTCCTCAATCACTTCTTAATCCCTGGCCAAAATAAGTACTTTGTTTATGTTTATGTGTGCCTGGGAGGAGGTGCAAAAGCTGACAAGGAAAGTTTTTCAAATATACCTTGCTCCCTTACAAATCTGGAATACACGTGTATGTTTTAGACCACCCAAAGCATTCCCAGAACACACCTTAGAATCTATCCAGTCTATGACTTCTACATATGCAAATTTTGCGATGCTACAGGTAAATGCGGCACAACCGTTCTAAAATAACCTCCTTTGGGTTTTCATTCCCCTAGGTATCCCCGTCTTTCCACATTTCAAGATCCAGTTCCTTGACTTCCGTTCTTCTCTAGTATACCTCCAATTCTCGTCCCTACCTCCATCGTACCACCAGTTCTATTCCCTCCCCTCCAGCATACTTCTGCTTTCATTACCTCCTCCACATCCTTAGCATACTGCCATTTCCAGTCTTTCCACTTTCCCCATGGCATACCTCAAATTCCAGTCTCTCTTGTCCCTCAGCGTATCTCCTGTTCTGTTCTTTTTCCCCTTATATACCTTTTCTTCAATTTCATTCTCCTTCCTTCTGCATACCTCTGATTCCAGTCTCCTCCCACAGTCCCCACTGTGTACCTCTGTTCCATTTTCCCCACATTTTCTTTCTCCTCCTCCTATAATTTTATTGTCTCCTCCTTCTGTGAACTATTGTTGTCATATTTCTATCCTGCTGGTACCACTATTACCAGCACCACTGGAAACATCAAGGCTCATGTCATGATCTGAACAGAAGACAGTCATCACAGGAACTGAGACAGCCTATTCCATGTTCATGGCTCTGTGTCCTTCAGGGAAGCCTAGAGGAGTCACTGTGGCTGTGCATTCAGTTTCTTCTGTTCATAGCATAGTCAGCGTTCAGTAGTAGGTATTAGATATTGGAGGTTTGTGGTCAGGCGGAATACTACTACTACTATTCATCATTTATGTCAGTAGTTCTCAACCCAGTCCTCTGGGACACCCAGGCCAGTCAGGTTTTCAGGATATCCACAATGAATATGCATGAGCTATATCTGTATATATCTGCATGCACTGCTTCCATTGTATGCAGATCTATCTCATGATATTCATTGTGGATATCCTGAAAACGTGACTGACCTGAGGGTCCCAGAGGACTTGGTTGAGAACCACTGATTTATATAGTGCCATAAGGCATAAGCAGTGTTGTACAGATACATATAAAAGACAGTCCCTGCTCATCAGAACTTACAGTCTCATCAAGACCGACAATACAATAACTGAGAACAAGGGTACAAATAACGAAAGAAAGGAAAGCAACGGATCAGAGTCCAAAAACAGCCTCAAAGAGATAAGCCTTTAGCATGGATTTGAAAAGGGCCAGAGATGGAGCCTGATATACAGACTCAGGTAGTTTTTTCTAGGCATATGGAGCAGCAAGGTGAAAGGAATGAAGTCTGGAGTTAGCAGAGGAAGAAAAGGATACGGAAATGACTAGAAGGAAGCGAGCATGAATTTGAAGTGAGGAAAGTCAGAAAGGGTACGGGATTTGAGCCACAAACGCTCAGCTGAGTGGGCACAAGAGCATAGATAACGGGTCGTTGAAGACAGCCAGGACTGAGGTATAGTGCTCCTCACAGGACGCGGCAGGGGCAAAGCAAGGGTATCCAGTGCAGAGGAGAGAGCAGTATTATAGGAAGCTACAGCCCCATCAATGGACTTAGAAGAGAGGAGTAGCCTAGTGGTTGGGGCAAGTTGCCTCAGGCCGGAGGGCTGGGGTTTCAAATCCCACTGGAGGACAGCAGCCTCAAGCTGGAGGGACTGGGGTTTCTAGTCCCACAGGCACTCTTTCTGGCCTTGGGCAAGCCACTTAACCCTTCATTGCCTCAAGTACCTTACATAGATTGTGAGCCCTTTGGGGACAAGGGGAATATATACCTTACCTGAATGTACACCACTTTGACCTCGTGAAAAGCGGTATATACACATTGCTAAATAAAATAATAAATAAATAAATTGAAGACAAAGTGGAGGAAAGAGGTGATGAAACAATAGTGGAGAGAGCCGATAGATCAATAGCATGAAGGTTTCTAAAAAGGTAGGAGCCTGGGCAAGATTGACATGGGGAATGATGAATAGTGAAGCTAAGCAGATGATGATCAGATAAGGGAAGAATTAAGGTATCTTTATCTTTATTATGGTGCTTTATATGCCGCCCTTCATAACACCAGGGCAATTTACAATTCAAAGTATCAATACAATGGAGGAGGAGTGGCCTAGTGGTTGGGGCACGGTACCACAGGCTGGAAGGTCGGTGGTTCAAATCCCACTAGAGGACAGCAACCTTGGCCCAGAAGGACTGGGGTTTCTAGTCCCACAGGTGCTCCTTGTGGTCTTGGGCAAGCCACTTAAACCTCCATTGCCCATGTTCCCTGTAAGTATTAGTGTATGTGTCTCATATCGCCTCATGTTAAATGTATCCCCCAACCGCTTTGACCCGGTGAAAAGCGGGATATAAATGCAGCTTAATAAAATAAATAAAATAAGTACAGTAAATATAGCAGAATATGGCAGAGCTGAGAAACAGAAAGGAGTTACAGTGTTGATAGGACAGCAATAGAGTCATACATCAGTAGAGGGACGAGGAGGAAGACATGAAAGAAAGTGTTTTAAGAGTAAGGGGAGCTGAGATCATAGGCAGTTCAGAAATTAGAAGGTAAACAGAGAAGAAAACAAGGTCAAGGCAGTGACTGTGTTGATGAGTAGGGGCAGTAGTGCAAAACTGGAGGTTGAACAAGAAGGTAAGGGAAAGGAGCTTAGAAGCATGGGGGATCAGAAGGGTTATCCACATGAATATTAAATTCACTGAGGATAAGGGAGGGGGAAGATGAATCCAGAAATTAGGAAAGCTGGGAGTCAAAGTCAGTGAGGAAGGCAGAGATGGACTTGTTAGGGGGTTTGTAAATAACAACTATCCAGAGAGGTATGGGATTAAAAAGGTGGATGGAATGGACTTCAAAGGAGAAGAAGAATGAGACTGAAGAAGAGGGAGGGGTTGAAATTGGTAGGAAGGAGAGAGTAGAAATCCAACACCACCACCATGGCCAGTGGGGCGAGAAGTATGGGAGAATTGGCTACCGTGACAGAAGGCAGCGATTGAAGCTGTGTTATCAAGAAGCAGCCAGGTTTCAGTAAGAGAAGATGGAAAGCTTTAGAGATAAAGAAATCATGAGTAAAGATGAATTCATTAGATATGGAATGAGCATTCCATAAGGCACAAGAGAAAGGGGAAAGGAGAGGAATATGAATGAGATTGGAGTAGTTGAGAGAGGATCTATCATGGGAGTGAGAGAAAAATCTAGGGAGGCCAGGGTTGAGATTAATATCACCGAATGAAAGAAGAAGGAGAAGAGAAGAGTGTGATGCAGAGAGGAGATAGCACAGTGGAAACGAGGATGAGGTTGTTTCAGAGAGAGATGAATGAGAGGAAGAAAAAGGTGAAGCTTAAGAACTGAAGAAAGGGTGGAAGAAAAGGGAAAGGAATAAAGAGGATGATAAGGAGGGGGGAGTTTAAGTAGATTGTATGAGGGTAAAAGATTAGGGAGTGTCAGTACAACGAAGAAAAAGTGGTGTGGAGGCATAAGAAAGGGAGAGGAGAGAACAGAGGAAATCACTGAAGGATAGAAGGAAAGGTAGGAGAAAGATCAAGGGAGAAATGAGCAATTGGGAATACTGGAGGGAAAATCCAGCCTAAGAAGTGGCAGTGTAGAAAGGTGAAATTCTATCAAACAGAAAGGAGGGATAAAAGCGAAATAGTGAATAAAATAATTAATAATTAATTAACATATCAATCAACAAATTCATTAATTAATCAATTAATCGAGTCAACCAAACTAGTTAAGTAATTAATCTAACTAGTCTAGAAATAAGAAGGATCAAAATGACTAAAATGGTCGGTGTCCATACAGTTAGGTCAATCAGTGAAGCCTGTAGCAATGATACTGTCTATTTAATAAGGTCAGGCAGAATGGGACGGCAATACTACTGTACAAATAATTACTGAAATCCAAAGTCCTATTTGTTCTGGATGGTCCAAGTCATGTCAAAGGTTATGCCTTCGTTTGCTGCAGGTGGTAGCCCTGTAGGGAACAATTAGCTTGAGTGCATCAGGTCAGAAGTCAGGAAAAACTTAATTAAATTCCAGGAGTCAAACTTTGCACTGAGTTCAGTTCAGAGGGAAACTATTTCGATGAGACAATAGGAGCTGTACTCATGGCAGGCTCAGCATCTGTATGTGCTTGGTTCAGCCCGATTACCTCCAAGCTGGCACCCCAAAATGCCTCATGCAGAGCGGGAATTGCTGCCGGTCTGAAGGCTGCACTGATGGTCAAGAGTAGGCGGGCTGCTCTTTCCGGCATCTGATTGTTCAGATGGGAGTGTGCACGACAGGCCACAATACAGTGGTGTGCAAAAGTCTGGAATCACTTGTAAATTTGACGTTTTTTCAACTTCGTGACCTTATATCTTAATTTCGTTTTCCTCCCAGTGGCTTTTTCTGTGTATCTCATGATAAGAGATAGATTTGGCTATTAGGGCCAACTTTTAGTATTGGTTTGACCCTTATTTTCTGAGTTTGTTCCCCATAGTTGTCCTGTTGATAGATTTTCTGTGAAAATCGTGTAATGGATGTCGTTGGCCAACGATATATTATTGTAAGTATGCTTTAAAATATTATGGACGTACGCCAAGTTTCCTTCAAATTAATGTATGTGGCCTTGAAAAAGCCATTTTTATGTGTCAGTGATAGTTCAGTATTTGATGGGCCACCCTTTGTTCTTGATCACCTGACTGCACCTTGTCGGCATTGAATGAACCAGTCTGACAAGGTGGTCGTTGGTGACAACGCGGTTCCAGTCTGCAATGAGTGACTCAATCAGCTCACGCTTTGATGTCGGATGCCTCTTGGATATTTCCAAGGTCACCTTGTGCCACAGGTTCTCGATTGGATTCAAATCTGGAGACTGGGCAGGCCAGTCCATTGACTTGATGTTCTGCTACTTCCAGCTGATCACCTGTCTGGAGCGATGGCAGGGTGCATTGTCATCTTGGAACAGGAACTGGCCAGGAAACAGCTGGTGTGCTGATGGCACCATGCACTTTTGCAGTATGGTGATGTACTTGGCCCCGTTGCCCATTCCATTGACGATGTGAAGATGTCCAACCCCACTGGCAGCCATGCAGCCCTAGACCATGACCTTCAAAGGATGCTTCACAGTGAGGTTGAGACACTCAGGCTTGACTTCCTCTCCAGGAAATCTCCTCACATAGGTGTGGGCCTGGTTACCAAACAGGCAGAAGGTGCTTTCATCGCTGAATAGCACCTTTTCCCACATTTCAGTCGGCCAGGTTGAGTGCTTTCTTGCCCACATGATCCGGTTGCGCCTTTGTATGTCAGTCATCAGTGGCTTATTCCATGCTTTGCAGCCCCGGAGACCAAACTGCAGGCACTGGCGATGAACTGTTGATGAGCTGGCACTGACCTCACTCTTGTCTGACCACTCTCAAAGTAGCTGAGGAGAGGTCAACTTGCAATTAGTCAGCGAAATGTGTCGTAGTGCGCGGTCCTGGCGTGATGTTGATGCATGTGGACGACCTGAACGAGGCTTGTCCACCACTGAACCCGTTTCTTTCTTCTTCTGTACAATCTTAACAACAGCGCTCTGACTGCAGCTAACTTTCCTGGCTATCTGACGGCTTGAAAATCCTTCCTCGCTCATAAAGGACACACGAACACGCTCCTCTGTCAGGGTCTGAATCATCTTCATGGTCGATCCAGAAAGCATATGAAATTCAAAAATTCAGCGCGTTTTTATAGCTGCACTGTTTGCTAGATATCTGCAATGTGATTGGTTAGTGAAACCATCCTCCTGATTGGTCAGAAATAACGTGTGCATATTGGATAATCTCGATCCAGTTTTGATGCAGGATCCACAAAAATCGCAGTAGCTATCTCTCAGTGTCTGTAAAGTATTTAAATTGGAAGCAAGGAATGCAAAAAAGTCAACTCCAATAGTCAAATGTATCCCTTTTAACATGGTAGAAAGATGAATATGCTGGACTAACGCAAAATTTTAAAAAAACTGTTAGAAAGTACAAAAAACGCAAAACTCACAAGTGATTCCAGACTTTTACACACCATTGGTCCTTATGCTGTAAAATTGTTTCCCTCAGGTTTCGGTGCCTTTCTCTATGTTTCATTTGAATATGGGTGAAGGGTGCAGAGGTTTTATTGAACAAGCTTGGAGCTTCTGTCTAAGGTAGAGATCTCTGACCATTGTCACGGTGATCCACTTATACTTTGAACATTCTATTTTATGTCACTACAACTGCATGTAAGTCTGCAAGACAGAAGCCACTTCCACCCCATGCAAACAAGAAATCGGCATCAGTTGGGACGGAAGGCAGGGTTGCAAGCGGGAAGGGTAGGGGTGGAGAATGGGCGTGATATGCTCCATGCAGTAAGCGCAGGATCACCTAACGCCACCTCAATATGTGGAGTTAAGTGCACTCGTGCTAATGTGGATAAGGGACAGGGCTCCACGTTAACTGCTAGGGAAATGTTTCCACGCCTCCAACAGTTAACGCAGTGGTGTTGCACCTAATGTGCCATAGTTTTGGTGCTATTGCTGTGTTAGGTGCAACACCTTAGCATCCCTGAGATGCTTGTGCAGTAGAAATGGTCAATGCTGTTTTTTCAGCAGACAGACGCAACATAGTGCTGCAGAGATCATATTCCAATCTCTTTAACAGACTCTTCTGAAATAGTTTCACTTTCATGATAATGGAATTAGAATAAAAGAAAATAGCGTGACATGGAGGGCTTCCATGATTTTCTATGGGAGACAAATATAATATTCATGTTTTCTGCAATACGACCTAATAGGAACTATTCAGCAAATGGGAGACCAGCACAATTTATGCCTGCTCTGATCCAGCGTAAATAACATCCACATATCAAGGGGCAAAAAACAATTTGTGAGAGAGAAAGGAAGCGGCAAGGGTCCTGGTCATGAAAAGTATTAACGGTATTCTTTCCTGTTTGCTATGTAGACTTTTTAGAAACCAGGTTTTTACATTTATTTGGAAAATTTGAAATCATTCTAAATGGTAACCAAGTATCTCGTTTCCTGACAGTAGATATTTGTGAAAATCTGTGATCAGTGGGGACCGAGGGTGAGGAAAAGCACGGTGGGGTGGGTTAACTGATGGAAAGGCACCGGTAACATGACTGCTGGGGACAAGGAGAGGGGGATGAGAGAAAGTGAGAAACTCTTGGGAGTGGAAAGGATTGATAGGAAGGGTCTGTTGGGGGATAGGGTTGGGCAGATCTTTTTAATCTCTGTGGTCTCAAAAGATAATTTATGACATCTTTAGCACATTCTTACATTGGGCCAACAAAAGAATCAGAATCTGAAAAGCATGTAGTTTTATCCTGGTCTGTTGTCTTATACAGCCAGTAGAAATCCCCATTTGTGTGTAAATCCATTGTCACCCTTCTGGACATTTGCATTCTGTGGGGATATGTGAAGGGCTTTAGATATATTTCCTCATTAGAGCCTGAGTTGTTTGAGGTTTTATTGCTATTGGTTGCTTCTGCTGAGGATAGAATTTTATTTCAGGGTCAATTCGTTCCCTTACCACCTCTTCTCCCTTCGCTATAGTCATAACTCTTAGTTATCTGCTTCCTCTGTGATAAATTAACTTTAATAGTTGAACCTGCTGACCCTCTCCTTCACCCCTCACTCCCTCATAACACTTCTCCCGTAAATCTTTTAGGGCCTTCTTAAATACTTATGGCGTTATCGCTTCCTTCTTAACCTTTAGCTTTCTAATGTCAGTACCCTAGTCTTTGTAATGTTTTTAATGGATCTGAGTTTGATAAATACTTTAATTGCATTTCTACGTTTTATTGCATTCCTTCAGATTTTTTCAAGTTTATTAGTTTTCCAGAAAGGAGGCAATCCAAACTAGACCTCAGATGCCAGATAAGACCTTATCTTAACCACAGCAGCATCATCTGATTTCCTGTACTGCGAATTGACCTTTTCACAAGTCTCAGTGTCTTGCCAGCAACCAATTAACATTTTCAGTTTATTGTCTATCTAGATGTCCAACTCTTTTGCAGATTCACATGTTCCCATATGTTTTCTTCCTGGTTTCAGAATTTTTTTAGCTATTTATTTGCCATGTGTAAAAAAGCCACACACCATTGGATTTGCTAGTTTTCCCAGTTTATCCAAATCCATCTGCATATTTTAAATACCAGCTGCTATAGAGCAAATTTTAGCTCGTTCTCCAAGGTAAATCATTTATATATGACAAGGGTGAAAGAGAAGTTCCAACATGGGCAAAGATGCAGTAAAGTGCAAGGCAATAATTGTCAAAATTTATGGTCATTTAGTTCCTCTTCCAACACAAAGAGAGATCCACGAGACACCTATAATTTACTGTTTTGTAACAGCAATTTTAGAGAAGATAGTTTCAGGGACAATTGAAACATATGGCCCAGCATAGTCTGTTTTCAGCCAGTTTTTGTGATTACTTTTCCTTTGATTTATGCATCATGAATGCATATTATCTCCAGGAACAAGCAGGAATGTAGTCTTCACATATGGGTATTGTCGGTACTGACGGAGCCTGCGCGGGAACGCTCCCCAGCGTCCAATAGGTACGCTTTGGGAGCATCCCTCAGCACATGCGCGCTGCCTTCCCGCCTTTCCAACTGTCCCACTGCAGAAAATTCCGTCTTTAAAATTGTTTTCTTGTGGTCGCGTTTGCCTCCACACGACGCCTACCGGTACCGCCGGTTCTTTTCTTTTCTCAAAAATTTTATACTTTGAACTGTTTCTCTTCAGAAACTTTTCTTTTTCGGTGCTAGGCGCCATTTTGGGCATTAGGCCTCATATTCCTGAAACATGGAAAAACCAACTAGTGGTTTTAAAAAATGTACTAAGTGTGGCGGTACCATTTCCATCACTGACATCCATGATTGGTGTCTTAAATGTTTAGGGCCTGAACATTCTCCATCTGAATGTCTCTCCTGTATGGGGATGACTAAGAGAGGAAGACAGAACCGGGCTGCAAAGCTCGGTACTCTCTTTTCTTCGGATGCCAGATCCATTGCATTGACATCTTCAAGAGCCTCCTCTTCCTCCCATGGATCTCAGGTAACTAAATAAAAAAGCTGATCCTCAAAGGGTAGCTCTCCTGCTAAGCATCGAGAGGCCATTGGCATTGCCCTTGAGGGAACCACACCGGCAAACCAGCCCTGGCGGGAGGCTTCGGCTTCCAAAGCATCAAGGGGGCTCCAGGATGTTCTCGAGGCCTTGACCTCACAAGAACTACTGGTGTCATGCTCAGGGGTCCCGGCCGTTTTCACCGGTACCGACACCCAGGCATCAGCAGCGTCGATAGACCAGAGGTTCCTCGCTATCGAACGCAGCATTGCAGCTCTTCTCACAGCTGTGGTACCGTTGACACCTGTGGTTCAATGGGCACCGGTACCGACATCGATAGCGATGCCAGTACCTACACCGGTACCGACAATACCGGTACTGATGGTACCGGCCCCGGTGGGAATTCTTCCCACGCCATCTTTGGCTGTAATCGGCAGATCGGTACCGGATAAACTCTGACAATCCTGCTGGTACCAGAGGGTTTCTCCCGGAAGATCCCTCTTCTCCCCAATGCAGAATGTCACCTCCAGAGGACATGTTTTTTCAGGATTTTATTCGTGATGTGGCCAAGGGCCTTTCAATCACAGTAGCTCCTGAACAGGACCCCAGAGCAAAGGAATTGGAAATTCTCCAATATCCTAAAGCTCCAAAGGAGGCAGCCACTCTGCCCATCCATGAAATTCTGCATAACTTGATGCTCAGAATGTGGGAGACACCTCTGACTACATCTCCTCATTCTAGGAGGCTTGATACTATGTATGGAGTCCCGCCATGTCCTGGATTTCAAAAGACTCAGCTGCCACACCATTCAATGGCAGTGAAGTCAGCCATGTGTAGGATGAAAAGTGCAAAGAGGTATGCATCCAATTCCCCAGGTCGTGAATGCAGGACTCTGGACGCTTTTGGGCGCCAAACCTTTCAGGCTTCCATGCTTTCAGCTAGGATCAGTTCATATATACTATATATGGGAATGTTCTTCAAAGAAGTTACAGGAGACTTGGAGCATATGAGCCCACTTCTCCCAGATGACAAGAGACAAGACTTTCTTGCTCTAGTTAAGCATACTCAAGATGTCTCCAAGTTTGTGAATTGTGTAGCCTTTGACTGCTTTGAATGCATCAGCAGAACCTCTGCTATTGCCATTGGGGCACGCCGGATTGCCTGGCTTCAGGCATCAGACTTGGAGACTTGGGTACAGGACAAGTTTAGGCAACATTCCTTGCACGGGAGAGAATCTCTTTGGCAAGCACTGGCAGGAAAAGGCTAACGAGTTAGATGCTGACAATACCACTCTAGATAGATTGTCAAAATCTACAGCCACTCCAGCCAAAAAGAAGCCTTATAAAAAAACCCTCTTTCAGCAAAAAAGAGAAAATTTTACCCAGCAGAGTCAAACTCAGGGTCAGGTTGCTCAAAAGGGACAAACTAGACAGCAAAATAAGCCAAAAGGCCCAAGAGCCCAACCAGCTCTGCAGGTTCAGCCCCCTCAAGGGCTTTGACTCCTTCCTAGAGAGCTTAGCTTTCCCGACTCTGAGGGGTCCCCAATCCCCCAATATCCCAGGCAGGTTATGCCACTTTGCCAACAGATGGCATCAGATAACAGCAGAAGATTGGACTCTGTCCATTATAGGAGAGGGGTACAAGCTCCATTTTCACAGCATGCCCCCTCCTACAATTCTAAGGCAATTCAATTCTCAAACCTCCGCAGACAATCTGCTAGATCACGAGGTCTCAACACTTCTTGCCCAAGGGGCAATAGAAGAGGTACCCATTCTTCAACGGGGTGTAGGGTTCTACTCCCCCTATTTTCTTATTCCAAAGAAAACAGGAGGACAGACCCATTCTAGACTTCAGAGAATTGAACAAATACCTGTTCCGAGAGAATTTCAAAATGATTTCTCTAGGAACTCTTCTGCCATACCTTCAAGCCAGGATTGGCTTTGCTCTCTAGACTTAAAGGATACATACACTCACATTCTGATCCATCCAGATCACAGGAAATTCTTATGATTCCCTTTCAAGGAAAAACATTTCCAGTACAGGGTTCTTCCCTTTGGTCTGGCTTCAACACCAAGAGTATTCACGAAATGCATGGCAGTAGTAGCTGCATTTCTGCGAACCCTTGGGATATTCGTCTTCCCTTACTTAGACGACTGGCTCATTCGAGCCCCTACAGTTGCAGAGGCCAGCACTGCACTGTCTCGCACAATGCGAATCCTCCAATACTTGGGGTTGGTAATAAACTCTCAACAATTAATTTTGTCCCTCCTATGGTGGCAATCACTAGAAAATCTGACAGTGGGGTCTCCTTTCCATCAACCCCTTTTTCAGGCCACCCTAACAACAGATGCATCACAGGTGGGTTGGGGAGCACACCTGAATCATCTCTCTACCCAGAGCACCTGGACTCCACAGGAGGCTGGTCTACACATAAATCTCCTGGAATTAAGATCAATCTATTTAGCTCTTCGAGTATTCCATGCCCAGCTCAGCTACAAGACATTCCTAGTCCAGACGGACAATCAAGTAGCCATGTTCTATGTGAACAAGCAGGGTGGGACAGGCTCTCTGTTGTTATGCAACAAAGCTTTACGACTGTGGGCCCTTGCCAGAGAGTATCAAATTCACCTTCTAGTGGTATATCTGCCAGGTATTCAAAATCTTTGGGCAGACAAACTCAGTCGAGTACTGCTGCCTCACGAGTAGTCTCTCCACCTAGACCAGGTGGCAAAGATTTTTCATCTCTGGGGCACTCCAGACATAGAACTCTTTGCAAGTCCACTGAATGCCAAACTTCCCCGGTTCTGTTCCAGGATTCCGGCTCACAATTGTCAGGCAAGGGATGCCTTCCTCCTTCACTGGGGTCAGGACTTCCTTTATGCCTTCCCACCCATTCCCCTCATCCCCAAAACACTCTTCAATCTTCAGAGAGACAGGGGTGCATGATTCTCATAGCGCCACGATGGCATCTCCTGCTTCTACATCTCTCTCAAGATGCACCTCTGGAGTTAGGGCATGCTCCAGATCTCCTTTCCCAAGAGGACGGGACGCTATGGCACCCGAGTCCCCAGTCCCTGCATCTCACGGCCTGGTTGCTGAAGGCTTAGACCTCCAAGATTTCAGCCTCTCCTAACAGGTAAAAGATATCCTTCAGGCTTCTAGGAAACTTTCCACAAGAAGATCTTATACCTTCAAGTGGAAACGTTTTACTATATGGTGCTCCAAGAAGGGATTAAACCCTCTTGTCATACCTTTAGAATCGATACTAGAGTTTCTCCTTCACTTATTGAAATCTGGTCTAAAGACCAATTCGATAAGAGTCCATCTTAGTGCAATTGCAGCTTCTTATAAGCCTCTGAATGGACAACCAATTTCCTCTCATCCACTCATATCCAGATTTATGAGAGGTCTTCTGTTGACCAAACCTCCCATTAAGCCACCACCGGTGGCATGGGATCTATATCTAGTTCTTGGGCAGCTCATGAAGCCGCCTTTTGAGCCTTTAGCCACTACAACCCTTAAGGTTTTGACCTGGAAGGTAATCTTCCTAATTGCAATCACCTCTGCACGTCACATTAGTGAACTGCAAGCTTTAGTGGCTGATCCTCCTTATACTAGGTTTCATCATGATAAGGTTGTTCTTAGAACTCATCCAGACTTTATGCCAAAGGTGGTTTCGCCTTTTTATTTGGATCAATCAATGTATCTTCCTGTATTTTTCCGAGGCCTCATGCCTCTAATGCAGAAAGAAACCTTCATACTTTGGATTGTAAAAGAGCCTTAGCCTTTTACCTACAGAGAACACAGCAACATAGAAAGTCCTCACAACTTTTTATAGCTTTTGACTCTAGTCATTTGGGACTTCCAGTCTCCAAAAGAACTTTATCTAAATTGATTGCCCAATGCATATCCTTTGCTTATGAGAGTAAGGGTCTTCCTCTTCAAGGCCATGTCACAGCTCATAACGTGAGAGCCATTGCAGCTTCCATGGCTAATCTCCAATCCGTGTCTATCGATGACATTTGTCGAGCAGCCACCTGGGCTTTGGTACACATCTTCACAGCCCACTACTGCCTGGATAAAGCCTCCCGTCGGGATGCCTTCTTTGGCCAAGCTGTTCTTCAAAATCTCTTTCAGACCTAATTCAACTCCTACCCACCAACCCTGGTGGAATGCCAGAGATCCATGGGAGTTAGGATGCCTACCTTTCTAGGGTGGCACCTTCCTGGCGCCATCTCCCTGGCATCTTCAGCTAGGGAGTCCCCATATGTGAAGACTACATTCCTGCTTGTTCCTGGAGATAGCGTAGTTACTGACCTGTAACAGGTGATCTCCGGGAACAGCAGGAATTTAGTCTTCACAATCCATCCACCTCCCCTAGGAGTTGTCTCTCTATCTCTTTGTCTCTTTCCTCTCTCCCTCTGTCCTTTCACTCAGCTGCAAACTTAACTGAAGAGGGACAGTTGGAAAGGCGGGAAGGCAGCTCGCATGTGATGAGGGATGCTCCCAAAAGCATTCCTATTGGACGCTGGGGAGCGTTCCCGCGCAGGCTCTGTCGGTACCGACGATACCCATATGTGAAGACTAAATTCCTGCTGTTCCCGGAGATCACCTGTTACAGGTGAGTAACTACGCTTTATAAATATGTTTGATCTCATAACATGTTGCACTGGAGCTTTATGAGATAAGTTTGATAACTGAATATGAATGAAAATGGGGGGGGGGGGGTTGAAAAGCTTGTTTGCTATTTATTTAGTTGTATGTTTTTGTCTCATGCCTTTCTAGTGGTAGTTCAAAGTGAGTTGGTCAGGCACTGTAGGTATTTCCCTGTCCCCAGAGGAGTTAACATCTTAAGTTTGTACCTAAGGCAATGGAGGGTTAAGTGACTTGCCCAAGGCCATGAGGAGTACCAGTTGGATTTGAACCCTGGTTGTGCTGGTTGAACTCTAGTCTTTTGCTGGTTCCATACTGCTGCCCAAATCACTAGGCTACTCCTCCTCCTCTGTACAGAAGAACCTTAGCAGTAAAGAAGCACAGTTAGATATGGAGATTGACTAGATTCTTTTGTAGGAAATGGATTTTCAGTGGGATGTAGCCAAGGCGGCCATGAGCATCTGACACCCTAAACTATCCTTTATTTATATTTATTTATAGAAAGTTTATACCACCATGCTTAGCACAATTCATTTGAGATGGTTTACAGTAATCTCATAATACAACAAACATCAAATCAAACACTCCCTCCTTTCCTCCCTAATCATCCTGAAAAAGGCAGTCTAATATACAAAGTGTGATCAGAAAATATCGAGACTTGTTGTGTAGCTATATAACAATACATCGCACCATGATGCTATTTAGCATGCAGTGACCTAGTTATGTGCTCTGCATGTGCAGAGTGTAGCGTGGCTGTAGCACACATGTACTTTTTTTCATCATGTGATGTTTGGTATCGTGTAAAAGCAGTTTGTCAGATTTACGATGAGTGAAAAAATTGAACAGTGAATTTGCATTAAATTCTTCCAGAAACGTGGAGATTTGTGCAAAGAGGCTTATTTATTTAAGTGTTTTTCTATACCGCCTTATCTGGGAATCAAGGCGGTTTACAAGGAACAAAAACTCAACAGGTTTACATCAAACATTTAAATGATTAACAGGAGAAATATATTGACAGTTAAACTTATATACAACAAACTATGTACAAAAGGTGGGTGGGTGGGAGGATTGCAGAGGAGGACATGCAAGAGTGTCTAATGGTTGTTGCAGGGAGAGCAATGCTCAGGTGTTAAAGTGTTTCTTAAAAAGAAGCATTTTGAGGTCTTTGCAAAATTTCTTTAGTTCTTGAGTTTCTCTGAGGTTGCTGGGGAGTTCATTCCAGAGGTTGGGTGTGTAAGTGGAGAAGGCTATATTGCAGGTGTTCTGGTTTATGCAAGTTATTTCTGCTGGTAAGTCGAGAAGGTTAGCGTTACACTTCTGCCTTGTTCTTTTGGGGGTTGATATGCCAATGAGCGATTCTAGGTATGTCGAGAATTGCCCATGTAATGCTTTGAAGATGATCATGGATGACTTATATTTGACTCTGCTGTCTACAGGTAGCCAGTGAAGGTTTTCCAAAATTGATGTAATGTGGTCACTCCTTCTTGTATTGGTAAAGTTGTGTGCTGTGGTGTTCTTGGCCAATTGCAGCTTGTGAAGAGCATGTTTGGGGAGTCCTTGATATATATTGTTGCAGAAGTCCAGTATGGGGAATATGAGTGCTTGGAATGCAGAGCGGAAGTCTGAGGCTGCTAGAATAGGTTGTAGGTTGCATAGAGTCTTTATTTTGTGGTATATTGATTGGTATATTGATTGTGCTGCCTTGTTGATATGGGGGGTGAAGGTGAAATGTTGGTCGATTGTTACACACATCTTACTGCATGTTTGTTTTTTAGTTCAATGTTATGTATTTTGATAGTTTTGGGGGATGAGAGTGATCTGTTTCTGGAGATATGTAGGATGTCTGTTTCCTTGTGGTTGATTTGTAGTCCATGTTTGAGCAGCCTTTGTGATATTTCTTGGATGCATGAAGAAATGTTGTGTAGGTCTGGGTAGCAGATTTCATAGGATGTGAACATCATAGTATCGTCTGTGTAAATTCTGTACTGAATGTTGTGCTTGTGAAAATGGTGCATATGGGTTGGATGAAAATGTTGAATACAAGTGAGGATAGAGTGGAGCCTTGTGGGACTCTCTTGTGTTGTTTGTATGGGTCTGATGTGTTTGTTCCCATGTGTACTTGTCAGTCTGAGAGGTACGATTGCATCCATTTGAGGGGAATGCCTCCAACTCATATGGACTTTAGTCTGGTGAGTAGGAGGTTGTGAGGAATGGAGTCAAAGGCTGCAGTTATGTTTAAGAAATAGGATAAATGCATGGTTATTTATTATTTATTTATTTATTACAAATTCTTATATACCACGCTATTTAGTATCAGTGTGGTTTACATAATAACAACATTTTGCATTAGAAACAAGATCTTTTGCTTACATTGTAACAGGGATTGTAACTTGGAGGTAACAGGGTAACTATATACAGTTCAAAACAAAGGTTAATCTTGTTGATGCCTGTTATTGTGTCAGTTAGAGATGTGATGAGAGTTTCAACCCTGTGGTGTGGTCAGAATCTGTGCTGATGTTGATCTAGTGGGGTATGTTTGTCCAAATGGGCTTGGAGTTACTGGAGTACTATTTTTTCAATAATTTTGGAGTTGAAGTGTAGACTGCTGATGGGTCTGTATAAGGAAGCGTCTCTTTTGTTGGCTGTAGGGTTTAGTATTGGTTGGATTGATGCTGTTTTTAAGTTGTTTGGGAGGATACCTTGTTCCAAAGAAATCTGTGTCAGTTTGAAGATGAAGGGGGATAGTTCAGCTTCAGCCGCTTTGATCCAACTGACAGGGCATGGATCTAGAGGTGAGGTGGTTGTATTGAGGTTGCTGATTATGTCTTCAATGGGTTTTTTTTGTGATCGAGTCGAAGATCGTCCATTGATTTCTGGCAGGTTTGTTGTCTGTTGGAGTGAGCTGTGTGTTGTTTATGGGTCCCATTCTGTTTTTGAAAAAGATCTGCCAGGATTTGCGGGTGGGAAGAGTCTTCCAGTGTCTCCTGACTGGGTGGGGTGGTGAGGGATTTCACTATGCTGAATAGCTCTCTTGGGTGGTTTGTTTATTTATTTATTTATTTTATTTATTTTTTACAATTTCTTATATACCGCACTATTCGATATCAGCGCGGTTTACAGTATAACAAAATGACCAGAACAACAAGCTGTTCGGTTTTACAGAGAACAGGAGTACAAACTTGGATAACATGGGTGAACTATATACATAAAATATTTTCAAAGAACATGAGTAAAAGCTAAGATAACATGAGTAGAATATGTACATAAATCTGCAGGCGGGGTGCTGACACTATATCGGAAATAACATATGGTTGCTTTCATATGTGGGGTTACCTAGATTTCATTGCTGACTGGGTAGTATTGGAGGAAAAGGTGGTATTTGAGTGCCTTCCTGAACTGAGTTAGGTCTACAATGGCCCGAATGTCGGATGGTAGAGCATTCCAGTATTTGGGGACGCAAAGACTGAAGGCCCTACTTGCCGTTGTACTGTTGCATTTTGTCAAGGCCTTTGGGGTTATTAGCGAGTTTACAGCTGTTGCTCTTCTGGATCTGTTGGGAGGCACTGTGTGAATGAGTTCTGTAAGTGAAGAAGATGAAAGGCCATTGATGGCCTTGAATGAGAGGAGTAATGTCTTAAAGATAAGCCTTCCGTGTATAGGGAGCCGGTGAAGCTGCTTCAGGATCGGAGTCACGTGGTCACTTCTGGAGGCTCCGTGGAGGACTCTTGCTGCAGCATTCATGGCCAGCTGTAACGGGCTCAGTGTAGATTGAGGGAGACCTTGTAAGATGGCATTGGCAAAGTCGAAATGGGGTAAGATTAGAGCTTGGTATATAGTCCGGAAGTCGTCCGGATCCAATAAGGGGCGCAGATGCCTGAGCGTACGGATTTTGAAATATACAGCTTTTACAATATTGCCTATGTGTGATTTCATATCAAGACATTGGTCCAAGGTGACTCCAAGGTATCTTATTGTGCCTTTAGTTTGCAGGTCAGCTTCCTTGACTCTTACATGGGATGGAGGAGTAAAGTTGGGGTCTCTCGCGATGAAGAGCACCTCCATTTTCTTGTGCTGAATGCGGAGGTTTTGAGATTGGAGCCATTCTGAGACCACATTGAAACAGTCTACCAGGGGTGTAAGGTCTGTGATCTGTGGAGAACGGCATGTATAAGAGTATGTCATCAGCATATATCAAACAGCTCACGTTAAATGATCTGATGATACTGCAAATGGGTTGCATGTATATATTGAACATGAGGGATGACAAAGAGGAACCTTGCGGCACACCTTGTGTTTGATGGAAGCGTTTTGATTCTTCTGATCCGGATTTTACATGTTGCCATCTTCCATCTAGATAAGACTTGCACCATTTGAGCGCAGTGTTGCAGACGCCCTTCTCTTTCAATCGCCCGAGAAGCTCGTGACTTACCGCGTCGAATGCTGCTGCAATGTCTAAGAAGATGAGCACAAAACCTTGTCGGATGTTGTCAATGCCTGTGGTTATATTATTGAATAGGATGGTGAGGAGGGTCTCAACTCCATGATATTCTCTGAACCCATGTTGACAATGATCTAGCGGAGCTGCAGAGTCTATATGATCTTGGATTTGCCTTTGTACCTCTTTCTCAATTATCTTAGCTAGGAGAGGAATACTAGCTATGGGCCTGTAAGAATCGACCCTGTGGGGGTCTAGTTTGGCGTTTTTTAATAGCGGCCTAATGGATGTCTGTTTGAGTGCTGTGGGGAAGGAACCCGTTGTGAAGGAAAGGTTCATCAGTTTTGCGATGAAAGGACTGAACTCATTGCGTAGCTCCTTAATCCAAAAGGCTGGGCAAGGGTCAGTCTGCGCTGTGGAGGTATTGAGAGATGCGATTGTATCCTCAATACATTTTGTAGATGGTGTGGAAAACATAGGTAGAGGGATTAGGCTGGTCGGTTCTTGATACGCGGCTGCTGCGACCTTGTCAGTCTGTATAAGCTTAGATTGTAGGTAGCGAATTTTTGTGGGTGAATCCCATCGTGTTGTTCAGGAGATGGTTCCTTCGAAAGGAATTTGACCAAGTTGAAGAGATCCCGTGGCTTGTTCAGAGATCTCTTTAGAGTGTCGGTGTGATATTGTTTCATTTTAACTGTGATTGCTTCTCGGTGCTTTATGGCGCAACTTAGAATTTTTGTATGATAGTCTTTTTTTTGCATCATTCACTTTGTTATGGTATTGTTCTAGTGCTTGCATGAATTTTGTTTTCAGTTGAGGTTGATTGGATGCTCTCCATTTTCTTTCGTTTCTTCGTAGTTCTTGTTTTAAGTTCCTCAGGTCTTTGGTGTACAAAGTGGCATTTGATTTGTGTTTTGGTGAAGATCTGGTCGGGGGTATGACTGCTGCATTGTTTAGTGTCTGATTCCAGTTTCAAATCATAGTTTCTATGTTGGAAGTGCTGGATTGGAAGTGGGGTGTAATTTCTTCCAGGAAGGCTTTCTTGTCAAAGGTATGGAATTTGCGTTTTGTGGCATGGATGGGGTTTTTGTGGGTATGTTGAAGAAGAAGGGGTGGAGAAGTTAATCCTGCTGTGGTCAGACCACGGGTCTGGGAGCATTTGTGTCACTGAGAACATTGTTGTCTGATGTTAAAGGTTTTGGTATAAATATGAGGTCTAGTGTTATTCTCAACACATTATTCTCAACACATTATGCATCTGTATCAAACTCTCAAATACAACAAGAAAAGGGATAGCCGCACCAGCAATAAGTGACCCTCGAACTGGAATATGTACTAAAACCTTGTAAGATATCCAGAGATTCTAATTAAAATTGTATTATAGTTCTAAACATGTTCACTGTATATAGTTCTCATGTCTATCAATCTGTTACTGATAGATTGAGCCCATTATTGTTTACACTGTTATATGTAAAAACAGCATTGATGTTTACTGCCGTTCCTTGTAAAACAGCCTTGCTTGTTCATTGTTGTTCATTGTAAACCGCAACTGATCTATGGAAGTTGCGGTATATAAAAACCTGCTAATTAATTAAATTAAATTAGTGTGTTTCCTTTTGTGTGAGTGATGATGTTTACTATTTGGTGGTAGTTCAGAGCATCCTTTGCTTTGAGGAATGCGTTTGCGTGATTTTTGGGTAGCATGGTTAGCTTGAAATCTCCTAGAAGTATCAATGTTTGTTTGGAGTATTGTTTACGCTTGCGGTCCCTAGGATGTTGGCCAAGTTGTTGGTGTTGGTTGAGGGTGCTCTGTAGACCAGGCATATAGTGAGGTGTCTGTTGGTTACTGATAAGTTGTCTTGGTCGTCTGATGATTCAGACTCTGAGATTCTGAAATGTAAGCTGTTTTGGCTATAATTAGGACTCCTTCACCTCTTTTGCTTGTACGAGAGAAGTTGAGGGCTGTGTGTTCCGAGGTTGTGATTTGTTTGAGTAGTACAGTATCAGTAGCTGTCAGCCAGGTTTCTGTTATGCATAGTAGACAGTTTGTCTTTCCGGAGTATGGTTTGTCTTTCCGGAGTATGTTGTTGATGATTGGGATTTTGTTGCATACCGAATGTGCAATGATGAGGGAGCAATTTAATTATTGCTTGTTGCCTGGACTGGTTCTTTGCTTGTTGGGAATATGTAGAGTGGGTTGAATAAGTATGAGCCTGTTGTGGTATTTGGTCCAGGGATTGTAATGTGTGTTGTGGTACTGATGGTGTTGAGTTCTAATGATTATTGGAATGTGTTGAGCAATGGCGGTAAGGGCAGTAGAGTGATGAAGTGTGATGAATGTCAGAAGAAGGGTTGCAAGTAAATGGTAGTTGAGCATTGTGGTTTTCTGAGGAAGAGTTAAGATTGTTGGGAGTTGAGCGATGTTTGACAATTATGGAGTAATGTGGATTGATTGAAGATAGAGGTTCTGTGATTAGTTGACTTGTAGAGGAGAATTTACAGGTGCAATGAATTTTGTTGGAGGAGATGGTAAGTTTTGTGTTGTGCAGCTAAGGTCTGCGAGCTGGGGATGTGGAGGTTAAAGTAGTTGGATGTTCTAGCCGGGAATTTTAAGTGTATTAATCCTTGTGAAGGGAGATCGGTTAGTCCGGAGTTTTGGGTTTGCAGGCAGAGCTGTTTGTGAGAGGATTTCTCCCTTGATGATGGAGTGTTGTTGTGATATGGGGAATAGCTTACCAGGCTCTTATTCTTTGATGGTGCCGGTGGTGCGGGTTGGTGCCGGTGGTGCTAGCTTCTTAATAGTTTCACATATTTGCATTGTGGCACTGGCTCCCTTTATGCACAGTATGCTTATTTGGCTGGTGAGGATGTTTGGTAAGTGTGCCTTCTGGCAAGGTCCTCCGGCACAGGCACACCTGGTGGCGCTTTTGATTTTAAAATGTTTCTTCTGGCACTGTGGGAGGCCCGATTGGCTAGGTGGAGGTGATCAGGGAGGGCTCTCCTTCCCGCTCACCTTCCTGATGCCAGTCGGGTTGCTGTAGTCTGTGGCAGTGAGGTTCTGCGCCTGATGGTGCCTTTTGATTTTGACATCTGGAAAGTTACTACAAGTGTATGGCGATGACTGCGTGAGCCGTGCTCAAGTTTATGACTGGTACAAACATTTCCAAGAGGGCTGCCAAAGTGTTGACAGTGACGAACATTCTGGAAGGCTATCCATGAGCAGAAATGAAGACAAAGTTGAAGCAGTACCTGCCGCAAAACGCTCAAATCTTCGATTCACTATCAGAGAGCTTGCTGAGGACATAGACTGACCAAAAAGAACATACTGTCTGCAGCCAGGGAATTGTTGTAATGCATTGAAAATGACTCAGATTCCATCAAAAAGATGGTGATGAATCATGGGTTTATGGTTATGACCCTGAAACTAAGGCTCAGCCCTCACCATGGAAGACTCCATGAAAGGTTAGACTAAATGAAAGGTTAGATATGATTGGAATATCAGAGACATGGTGGAAGGACGACAACCAGTGGGACACTGTGATACCTGGGTACAAACTATATCGTAATGATAGAGCTGATCAAATTGGTGGAGGGGTTGCTCTCTATGTTAGAGAGGGCATTGAGTCAGAAAGGATTAAAGTTTTGCAGGAAACAAAATCTGCTGTAGAATCTATATGGATTGAAATTCCATGTAAAAGGGGGAAGGCAATGGCAGTGGGGGTGTACTATTGAGCGCCTGGCCAGAATGACCAAATGGATGATGAAATGCTCAAAGAAATCAAGGAAGCTAACAAAAGTTACAGCACAGTAATAATAATGGGTGATTTCAACTACCCTGGTATCGACTGGGTCAGTATCACGTCAGGACATGCTAGGGAGATAAAGTTCCTACATGAAATAAATGACTGCTTCTTGGAGCAGCTGGTTCATGAACCGACCAGAGGGGAAGCCATATTAGACCTAATCCTTAGTGGAACACCAGATCTAGTGCAAGAGATAAGGTTGTTGGGGCCACTTGGCAATAGTGATCATAGCATGATCGCCTTTGATTTAATTAGTGGAGGAGGGATAGTAGGGAAATCCACAGTACTACCTTTTAACTTTCGAAAGGGAGACTATGATAAAATGAGGTAAACAGTTAAGAAAAAACTAAAAGGAGCAGTTGCAAAGGTTAAAGACGTACATCAGGCTTGGCTGTTGTTGAAAAATACTATCTTGGAAGCCCAGACCAGCTGTATTCCACGCTTTAAGAAAAGTGGAAGGAAGTCCAAAAAACTGCCAGCATGGTTTAAAGGTGAGGTCAGAGAGGCTGTTGTTGCCAAAAAACATCTTTCAGGAAATGGAAAAAAGAGCCAAACAACGAAACCTGGAAACAGCACAAGCACTGGCAAGTCAAATGCAAGGCATTGATAAGGCAGGCAAAGGGAGAATTCGAGAAGAAGCTTGCTGCGGAAGCAAAAACGCGAAGTAAAGACCTTTTCAAGTACATTCGTAGCAAAAAATCTGTGAGAGAGTTAGTTGGTCCATAGATGATAAAGGGGTTAAAGGAGCACTAAGAGGCGACAAGGCAATAGCGGAGAGACTGAATGAATTCTTTGCTTCGGTCTTTACTGAGGAAGATGTAGGGATGTTACCCTTGACTGAAGTGGTATTTATATTTTTATTAAGTTTTTAATTATACATTCATCAAGAATGAAAAAAAACACTGGCACGTAACAATAAACCAAAAGATACTAATACAGGAAACAACAAATTATCATGTTACAATACCAACTTCAGCCCCCAAAAATAGAGAGGCATCAGGAAATTCCAAAATAAAGGATAAATATATTAAAGGCAGTGCAAGGCTTAAACGTCAGCCGTATGGGGTGATACAACAACAACAGGCTCCTCTCTAGCATTCAGAAAATCCAGGAGTTGATTGGGTTCAAAAAACATATACATTTGTTCATGATAAGATACACAACAACGAGAAGGAAATTTTAACAAAAAGGTCCCACCAAGGGATAAAACCCTAGGTTTATACCTTAGGAATTCTTTTCGCCTCAGCTGGGTACCCCTAGCTAAGTCAGGGAAAATACGTACAGAAGACCCCAAAAACTGCTCACTGAAGTTCCGGAAATACAATCGAAGAATCAATGCTTTATCGGTTTCAAGTGCCAATGTAATAAGCATTGTAGTACGCACAGTAATAACCTCTAATGAGCTCTCTAGAAAACCAGTAAGGTCTCCCGTAGCCCCAATAGAGACAGCATTAACTTCCTGAACCCCCCTACCCACTGACAAATACTGTGCTCTAATCAACGGAGGAAGGTCTTCCCTGGAGATTTTCAAAACCTCCTGGAAATACTTTCACACCATTTCCAAGGGAGAAATCACAGGAGACCTAGGAAAATTCACCAGTCTCAAATTGTTCTTCCGGGACTGGTTCTCTAGGTACTCCATCCTCTTAGTCTGAACACTCGAATTTTTCATGTGGGCCAGGTTCAGTTCCTGAAGTTTCTCCAGATCTGAACGGAGCTGTGCCAGACTACATTCCTGTTCCTTTTGGACTTGAGCAACCGCTTGAAAATCAGCCTTTAAACTTACAACCTCTGTAGACAACGAATTGGTAATAGTTTGAAGAGAAGAATTCATTGCTGCTATAGCATCCCACAGCACCTCAAGAGTCACCACTGCAGGTCTCACCAAACCCCCGCCGCCAGAATGACCAATTGGGGACACAATCTCCTGGAGCGTGGCAGATGCACTCCTCCCCGAACCAACAATCACTCCAGGGGGTCCACACGGAGCGCTCCCGCCGGCAGAGGAACCCTCCGTGGCTGCCTGCCTCGGCATACTAGTTATCACGCCGGCAGGCGCCTCACTGCTGCCATAGGTTTCGCTTCCGGGACAAGGCGGGGGGGCCCGCTGCTCCGGGGAAAGGAAAACCCCGGATGTGCCCAGGTCCTGAGAAGCCTCAGGGCCCTCCGAAGACGCTGCTTACTCCATCGATCCGCGGAAGCCACATATCTGCAAAGTCCGTTGAGCAGCGTTGTTGGAACAGGCTTGCTCCGAAGGTAAGCTAGCCTGCTTACGCTTCCTTCTGCCCATATCGGCACCAGAAATCAGCCGCTATACACAACAGATTACAGCGCATCAGCCTCTGGTCGACGGATTCACACCACCATCTCCGCCATCTTGCCTCCCCCCACTCCGACTGAAGTGGTATTTAAAGGTGCGGAAGAATTGAAGGAAATATCAATACATCGGGAAGATGTATTACAACTATTAGATAAGCTGAAGAGTAGCAAATCACCTGGGCCGGATGGTATACATCCAAGGGTTTTAAAAGAACTGAAATACGAGATTGCATACCTGCTATTAGTAATCTGTGAACTATCATTAAAATCATCTCTAATACCTGAAGATTGGAGGATCGCCAATTTAACACCAATTTTTAAAAAGGGTTCCAGGGGTGATCAGGGAAACTACAGACCAGTGAACCTGACATCAGTACCGGGAAAAATGGTAGAAACCATCATAAAGAATAAAATTACTCAGCATGTAGATAGTCATGACCTAATGGGAGACAGCCAACATGGCTTTAGACAAGGAAGATCTTGTCTTACTAATCTGTTATGTTTTTTTGAAGGAGTGAATAATCAGGTGGACAAAGGTGAGTCGGTTGATATTGTGTATCTGGACTTTCAGAAAGCGTTTGACAAGGTCCCTCATGAGAGACTTTTGGCAAAACTAAAGAGTCATGGGATAGGTGGCAGTGTACTATTGTGGATCAGGAACTGGTTAAAAGATAGAAGAACAACCCAAACTATGGTTACACGATGCAAGGTTCCACATTAGGAACCACCACCCAGGAAAATGATTTAGGCGTCATTGTGGATACCATGTTAAAACCCTTGGCCCAGTGTGCAGCGGCGGCCAAGAGAGCAAATAGAATGCTAGGTATGATAAGGAAAGGAATGGAAAATAAAACAAAAGATATTATAATGCCTCTATATCGTTCCATGGTGAGACCGCACCTTGACTATTGTGTGCAATTCTGGTCGCCGTATCTTAAAAAGGATATAGCGATTTTAGAAAAGGTTCAGAGAAGAGCCACCAAAATGGTAAAGGGAATGGAAGGATGCTCCTATGAAGAAAGGCTAAAAAGGTTAGGGCTCTTTAACCTGGAAAAGAGACGGCTGAGGGGAGATATGATAGAAGTCTATAAATTAATGAATGGAGTGGAACGGGTAAATGTAGATCGATTGTTTACCTTATCAGAATATAGAAAGACTAGGGGACATGCAATGAAGCTACAGGGTAAACTATTTAAGACTAATAAAAGAAAATATTTTTTCACTCAACGTGTAATCAAACTCTGGAATTTGTTACCGGAGGATGTAGTAAAGGCTGTTAGTGTAGCTTGGTTTAAAAAAGGTTTGGACAAGTTCCTGGAGGAAAGGTCCATAAACCATTATTAAGAAGGGACCCAGGATATCAATGCTTGAACCAATACAAGCATTGTGGAACTTGTGTCCCTTGGGGAAACTGCTAGGTACATATGACCTAGATTGGCCACTGTTGGAAACAGAATACTGGGCTTGATGGACCTTGGTCTGACCCAGTATGGCATATCTTATGTTCTTATGTTCTTATGACCCCAAACTCTCCCAGACCCCTCATCAGGTGAGGAGCAAAGTCAAGGTCATGCTCACAGTTTTCTTTGATTACCAGGGTATTGTTCATCATGCGTATGCTCCAAAAGGCCAAACCATCAATAAGGAGTACTACATCTAAGTTCTGACTCATTTGAAAGATGTAGTTTGTTGTAAGAAGCCAGAGTTGAACAGGAATGGTGAATGGTTGTTTCATCATGATTACACCCCAGCTCATGCATCACATCTTGTCCAGCAGTTCTTGGCCAAACACCAAATCGAGCAAGTCCATCAGCCTCCGTACTCACCGACCTCACATCCTGTGACTTTTTTTGTTGACAAAACTGAAATTACCACTGAAAGGAAGGAGATTTGACATCTTGGAGACCATTATGTAAAATTCGACACAGCAGCTTCATAACATAACGAGAGGCATTTCAAAATTGTTTCCAGTAGTGGCAGGAATGCTGGAGGAAGTACGTTTTATCGGAAGGGACTTTGAAGGAGACTGAGTGCAATAACTGTCAGTGTTACACTTCTTGTTTTCTTGTACAAGTCTCGATATAGCACCTCGTATACTAGCAAAAAAGTCAAAACACTGTCTACAGATAAAATGTGACCCTCCCTCTTTTCCTTTCTATCCCTTCCCCTCCCTAGTCATCAGAAAACAAGATTGTTTAATGCTTTTTTTGAATCCCAACAGGCTATCTATCAAACAACTCTTCAGGCAGCTTATTCCAGGCTTCAGACAGAGCTACCTAAACACCCAGGCTTGCCAGCCAGCCTTTCCCACCTCTGATACCCTAGGAACCACTAATAACTGCCCTTCTATGGCCCACAATGAGTGGAGGATTAGCCTAGTGGTTAGAGAAACAGCCTAGTACCCAGATCAACGGTTCAATTCCCACTGGAATTCCTTATGACCTTGGCAAGTCACTTTATTCTCCATTGCCTTGGAAGAAAAGGCCTGGCAATCTACTTCCAGTAATACATTGCCAAGAAAACCCAGAGGTAGCTAGGTCACCAGGAGTCAGCAATGACTTGACTGCAGATTGTATAAAAGTAGGCACACATTTTGCATGTAGGCTCTCACAATTTTATAAAAAACATTTTCCATGTGTAAAGCAGGCTGTTTGTATGGAAAATCCATCATAAAATTGCCCCCATAGTATGATATGAGATAAATATATGCTGATGACATTCAGACTGTAGTCCCACTGAGTGCTGCTCTGAATCATACTTTAAGTTAATGAAATGAATGTCTGCAGCATGGTGGTTGCATATGAATGGGCTAAATTAAATACATTTAAATCACAGATTTATTTATTTTAGTACATAGTATTTAGCTCACACCTTTCCATTAGTAGGTCAAGGTAAATTACAATCTGTGACAGTAGGTACTTCCCTGTTCCCAGAGGGCTTCTGATCTAAGGAGTTATTTTAGAAGCCCTATTCATGATTTGGACATCTGAAAATGGGCACATAGATGTCCCTATCACAGAGAAGTCCCCAGAGCTTTTTTAGAAGCTGGTTCTTTGAAGTCCCAAGTGTGAGCATGTCAAAGTCACAAAGGGTTATTACTGGAGCATTCCAGGCAAGTTGGACGTGTGTGCCCAAGCAAGCACATCCCCACCCACTAGCAGGACCATCCATGTCTATAAAGCATAGTTACTCACTTGTAACAGGTGATCTCCGGGAACAGCAGGAATTTAGTCTTCACATATGGGGTATCGTCAGTACCGACGGAGCCTGCATGGGAACACTCCCCAGCGTCCAATAGGAAAGCTTTTGGGAGCATCCCACAGTGCCTGCGTGCTGCTTTCCCGCCTTTCCCAACTGTCCCTCTCCAGTTGAGTTTATAGCTGAGACAAAAGAGAGAGAGAAAGAGAGATACAACTCCTAGGGGAGGTGGGCTAATTGTGAAGACTAAATTCCTGCTGTTCCCGGAGATCATCTGTTACAGGTGAGTAACGATGCTATCTCCAGGAACAAGCAGGAATATAGTCTTCACATATGGGGACTCCCTAGCAGCAGATGCCAGGGAGATGGCCCCAGAAAGTTGTGTGCCCTTGTGAAAGGGCTCCACTTCCCCCCATGGATCTCAGGCATTCTACCAGGGATGGTGGATAGGAGTTGATTAAGTCTGGAACAGGTGTTGAAGAACAGCCTGACCAAACAAGGCATCCCGGCGGAAGTCCTTGTCTAAGCAGTAATGGGTTGTGAAGGTATGAACCGAAGCCCAAGTAGCTGCTCAACAGATGTCGTCGATAGACACAGAGTGAAGATGAGCCATAGAGGCTGCCATGGCTCTCACATTGTGAGCTGTGACATGGCCTTCAAGAGGAAGGTTCTTACTCTCATAGGCAAAAGATATACACTGTGCAATCCAGTTGGACAGTGTCCTTTTGGAGACTGGAAGTCCCAAATGACTAGGATCAAAAGCAACAAAGAGTTGAGAGGATTTCCTATGCTGCTGTGTCCTTTGCAAGTAAAAGGCCAAAGTTCTTTTACAGTGCAAAGTATGAAGGTTCCTTTCTGCATTTGAGGCGTGAGGCCATGGAAAGAATACAGGAAGGTAAACCACTTGGTTCAAATGAAAAGGCGAAACCACCTTTGGCATAAAGTGTGGATGAGTCCTAAGGACTACCTTATCATGATGGAACCTTGTATAAGGAGGATCAGTCACCAACGCTTGCAATTCACTGATGCGACGTGCTGATGTGATTGCAATGAGAAAGATAACTTTCCAGGAAAGGAATTTCAAAGAGGTAGTGGCTAATAGTTCAAAGGGCGGTTTCATGAGCTGCGCAAGTACCAGATTCAAGTCCCATGCCAGTGGTGGCTCAATGGGAGGCTTTGTTAAAAGAAGGCCTCTCATAAATCTCGCTATGAGAGGATGAGAGGAAATAAGTTGTCCATTGAGAGGCTTGAAAGAAGCTGCAATAGCACTCAAATGGACTCTCACTGAATTGGTCTTAAGCCCTGCATTTGATAAATGAAGGAGGTACTCCAGTAATGATTCCAGAGGTATCGCAAGAGGGTTAAGACCCTTCTGCGAGCACCATATGGTAAACCTTTTCCACTTAAATGCATAAGAGCGTCCTGTGGAAGGTTTCCTGGAAGCATGAAGGATATCCTTTACCTGCTGGGAAAGGTTAAGACCGTGGAGTTCTAGGCTTTCAGCAACCAGGCCCTGAGATGCAGAGACTGGGGATTGGGATGCCACAGCATCCCGTCCTCTTGAGAAAGAAGATCTGGAGCAGATCCTAACTGCAGAGGCAGAGCTTGAGAGAGATGTAGGAGCAGAGGGTACCACATTTACCGAGGCCAACGTGGAGCTATGAGGATCATATGACCTCTGTCTCTCTGAAGCCTGAACAGGGTTTTGGGAATTAGGGGAATGGGTGGAAAGGCATACAGGAAGTCCTGACCCAATGAAGGAGGAAAGCATCCCTGGCCTGACAACCTCGAGCTGGAATTCTGGAACAGAACCGGGGAAGTTTGGCATTCAGCAGACTTGCAAAGAGGTCTATGTCCGGGGTTCCCTAAATTTGAAAAATTTTGGCCACCTGGTCTGCATGGAGAGACCATTCGTGTGGAAGCAGAACTCGACTGAGTCTGTCTGCCCAAGAGTTTTGAATGCCTGGAAGATACACCGCAAGGAGATGAATCTGATGCTCTATGACGAGGGCCCATAGTCGCAAAGCTTAGTTGCGTAGCGACAGAGAGCCTGTTCCACCCTGCTTGTTCACATAGTACATGGCTGCTTGATTGTCCATTTGAACTAGGACTCTCTTGTAGCTGAGCTGGGTGTGAAATACTCGAAGAGCAAGGAAGATTGCTCTGAGCTCCAGGAGGTTGATATGAAGATAGGCCTCCTGTGGAGTCCAGATACCCTGGGTAGAGAGGCCGTGCAGGTGGGCTCCCCAACCCACCTGTGAAGCATCTGTTGTTAGAGTGGCTTGGGGTGGGGGTTGCTGGAAAGGAGACCCCACCAAAAGGTTTTTGGGTGACTGCCACCATTGGACGGACAAAATAAGGCGATCTGAGTTTGCTATTTTGTCTGACAGGCAACCTGACACCTGAGTCCACTGAGTGGATAAGGTCCACTGGGCTGCACTCATATGGAGGCGAGCATAAGGAACCACATGCACGGTGAATGCCATGTGGCCTAGCAATGAGCCAGTCGTCTAAGTAGGGGAAGACGAATATTCCCAGGGTGCAGAGAAATGCTGCTACCACAGCCATGCATTTTGTGAACACCCTTGGTGCAGAGGCCAGGCCAAAAGTAAGAACCCTGTATTGGTAGTGCTTCCCTTGAAACAGGAATCGAAGGAACTTTCCGCGAGTTGGATGGAAGAGAATATGAGTGTACGCATCCTTGAGATCTAGAGAACAAAGCCAATCCTGACTCTGAAGGTATGGCAGCAGAGTTCCTAGAGAAATCATTTTGAACTTCTCTCTGAACAGGAATTTGTTAAATTCTCTGAGGTCTAGAATGGGTCCGTGTCCTCCTGTTTTCTTTGGAATAAGGAAATAGGGGGAGTAAAACCCTGTACCCCATTGGGGAATGGGTACCTCTTCTATTGCTCCTTGAGCAAGGAGCATAGTGACCTCTTGACCTAACCGGTCGTTGAGAGAGGTCTGAGAATTGAACTGTCTTATCATTGTAGGAGGGGGTATGCTGAAGAAATGAAGCTTGTACTCCTCTCGTACAATAGACAGAGTCCAATTTTCTGCTGTGATCTGACACCATCTGGGGGCAAAATGACATAACCTTCCTGGGATGGTGGAGTGTTCTGTGCCGTTCAGGGCCAGGAAGGCAAAGTTCTCTAGACAGGAGTCAAAGTCCCTGTGGAGGCTGAGTCTGATGAGCCGGTTGAGGCTTAGCTGCTTTTGGTTTCCTTTGTTGCCTAGGCTGTTGCTGCTGTCCCTTTTGGGCAGACTGACCTAAACAATGTCCCTGCTGGGTATAGGAGGGATAAAACTTTTTCTTCTTGCTGAAGAATGGTTTCTTAGAGGATCTTTTCCTCGTAGGATCAGCTGTAGATTTAGACAATCTATCCAAAGTGATATTGTCAGCATCTATCTCATTAGGTTTTTCCCACCAGTTATTGCCAAAGAGATTCTCTCCTGTTCAAGGTATATTCCACAGTTTGTCCTGTACCCAGATTTCCAAGTCAAATGCCTGGAGCCAGGCAATTCTACGTGCACCTATGGCAATAGCAGAGGTTCTGCTTATGCATTCAAAGCAGTCAAAGGCTGCACGATTCACAAACTTGAAAACATCCTGAGCATGTTTAACAAGAGCAAGATAATCTTGCCTTTTATTATCAGGAAGGAGAGGGCTCATAAACTCTAAGTCTCCTATGACTTCCTTAAGGAACATTCCCATATACAAAATATAGGAACTGATCCTAGCAGAAAGCATGGAAGCCTGGAAGGATCGACGTCCAAAGGCGTCAAGAGTCCTACACTCACGTCCTGGAGGATTAGATGCATGCCTTTTTGCACTCTTTATCCGTCTCATGGCTGATTCCTCCACTATGGAATAGTGTGGCAATTGATTCTTCTGAAACCCAGGACAAGGAGGAACGCGATACATGGTGTAGAGTCTTCGAGAATAAGGAGATGTGTTCAGAGGTGTTTCCCACATCCTTAACATAAGATCATGCAAGATCTCATGAATAGGTAAGGTAGCTGCCTCCTTGGGAGCTTTAGGGTATTGTAGGATTTCTAATTCCTTTGCCCTAGGCTCTTTTTCAGGTGCCACTGTGATGGAAAGACCTCGAGCCACATCTCGGATAAAATCCTGAAAGGACATATCCTCTGGTGGAGACATCCTACACTGAGGAGAAGAGGAATCCTCGGGAAGAAGTACTCTGGTATCGGCAGAGCTTTCAGAGTCTTCAGACTCATCTGAGGATTCAAAGTATCTCCGATCTGGGTGATCGTGGAAGGCACGGTACCAGTACCGATCGAAGTCAGCATCGGAGTGGTCCGGTACCGACTTGTCGATGCCGGTTAGAGACGCATGACTCGGTCCCGGTAGAATACCTTCCAATGTCGATGCAGTTGGTGCCGGTACTGGAATCGATACCGGTACCGGTTGAATTGTCTGAAGCTGTTTCAGGGGCATCGAGGCCGTGAGAAGAGCTGCCAGACTGCGTTCAATAGCCAAGAATCTCTGGTCTATCGATGCTGCCAATGCTTGGGTATCGGTACTGGATGAAGCGGCCGGAACCGCAGAGCATGGCACCAGTAGTTCTGCCAAGGTTGAAGCCTCGAGAACATCCTGGAGCCCCGTTAGTGCTTTGGAAGCTGAAGCCTCCCACCAGGGCAATTTTGCCGGTGAAAGTCCCTCAAGGGCAACGCCAGAGGCATCTCGATGTTTAAAAGGAGATCTACCCTTTGAGGACCGGCTAGATTTATGTTTCGTTACCTGATATCCATGGGAGGAAGATAAAGCCCTGGAAGACGTTGCCATGGAGGCTGCATCGGAGGGAAAAAGGGTGCTAAGCTTAGCAGCTCGGTTTTGCCGGCCCCTTTTCAACATCATCCCACAGGCAACACACTCTGAAATAGAGTGGTCAGGACCTAAACATTTGAGGCACCACTCATGTGTGTCTGTGACGGAGATGGTACCGCCACACTTAGAACACTTTTTAAAACCCAAAGCGGGTTTTTCCATTTTGAGGGAAAAAATTGGGCCTAGTGTCCAAAATAGCACGTGGCCCTGAAAAGAAAAGTACTGGAGAAAGACTCCAGAAGCAAAGTTTTTTTTTTTTTTTAGAAAAAAGAAAAGAAGAACCGGCGGTACCGGTATAGCATCGAGGGAAGGCAGACGCGACCACAAAAAAGCACTATAAGAAGGGAATTTTCTGCGGTGACAGGATGTGCGACCTGTCGGCTCCGCGGAAAACGAAGAACTGGAGAGGGACAGTTGGGAAAGGCGGGAAGGCAGCTCGCAGGCGCTGTGGGATGTTCCCAAAAGCTTTCCTATTGGATGCTGGGGAGTGTTCCCGCGCAGGCTCCGTCGGTACCGACGATACCCCATATGTGAAGACTACATTCCTGCTTGTTCCTGGAGATACAAAAACTCTCTTGTAAATATGTTCACTGTAATATATGTTACCTGTAAATAGTTTGCTTACAGTTTTAATGTATCAACATTGTTCATTGTAAACCGCCCTTGATCTCTGGAAGGGGCGGTATTAAAAAATATATAAATAAGTAAAATATTCCTGCTCCAGGGCATGGATAGGCATCAGAAACACACTTATTCTGCCATCCAGACACCTGGAGGGCATAGAGACAAAGGCACTCTGAGATCCCCTCTACTACCCATGGTAACAAAAACTGTAGGGAAACGAGGACACTTGTTTCGGTTTGGCACACTGATGCATATCCCCGCATCAAAATAGCTTGCATGAACATGCATTCAGCATAGGATAGACGTCCCCACCACATGTGTTTGTAGTGAGGACGTCTATGTGGTTGTCCATGTTGATAAATTGGGCTGAAATATCCTTTCTAAAATGCCCCTTCAAGTTTGTACCACAAGGAATGGCAATGGGGTTTGAAACCTGGTCTCTTTAGTTACCAGGCCACCACTTGACTACTCCTCCAGCTTGCTTAAGAATTTTAGAGTGTTATTGGCCCATGAGGTACATTCCTACCCGAGATCACAGAGGAATACTTAGACTACCTATTATAAATTGAAGTTGTTAAAACAGTTAAAACCTTATATAAATGATACTGCACTTAATTCGACCATGTAGGCCTTCGTTGATAGCGTTTTAGATTATTGTAATAGTCTTTATATTGGACTGAATGCCAAGAGTCTGTGGAGGTTGCAAGTTATTCAAAAGGTGGCAACCATAATTTTGCTAGGTATTTCTAGATGAGAATGTGCTCGCCCAGCCTTATATAAACTAAACGGGCTGCCCATGAATTTAAATTAATCAGTGTCCTAGATTTTTGCTGGAGTGGTATGTAGCCATTAGGAGTTTATACTCAGCTGAAGGCTAGCTGTTGACCATGCCTCTCTTCAAAATGATGAGGAAAAATGTTTTTGATTTTTTACAGCACAGTCTTTTCAATAGTGGTAACTAGAATTTGTAATTCATTTTCAGTGGAGATATGGCTTGAAAAAAAGTGTATTGCCTTTCAGGGCAGCCCAACCATTAGGCAAAACTAGGTGATCATCTAGGACCGCAGCATCTGAGGGATGGCAAAATGTAGCTGACAGCTGTACAACTCAAAGAGCCATCAGCACATTCTTTTATTTCCAGGGAGAGTGGGCCATGTATTCATTAAAATATTAAGCTTTGCATGTATATTATCCAATTCTGCATTTTACAGGATTGTCGTGGAAAGGGTGGTGTTGAGATGATCATGAATGAGTTTGCCTTTTCATAAGAAACTCAAAACTTTTGTTGCCGGACTATCAGTCTGCAATTTGGGATAGGCACTTGTGGGGCTTGGTAGTGTTTGCTTATGTATTTATTTATTCCTGAGTTTTGCTGTACTACCAAATGACCAAAAATGGTTGTCACGGCACTTTACATTAAGATGAATATTCAATATGGGGGGAGAAAAGGAAAGATCAGCAGGAGTGGATGAGGCAGAGGAGAGTGAAAGGGGTATTCAATAACAATAACGAAGAGGAAGAGGGTGAGGGGTGAAAAACAGGTAGCACCCAGTCGACAGGTTGAAGTTAAGGAAAGAGGCTTGAGGAAAGGCACGCTGAAACCGTAAACATCTGAAGAGAGAGAGAATTCCACAGAGAAGGGCCATGGTAGGGAAAAGAAGATGTCTGGAAATAGCTAAACAGAGGTCACGGGGACGTGGGAGGGAGAGGAGAGAAGCATGGGAAGAATGAAGGGTCTGGCCAGGTACATAGGGAATAATCAATGATGCAAAGTAAGGAAAGAAGGCCCGGTGCCCAAGAGTGAGAGCTTTGAATTGGATGCAGAAAGAGAATGGAAGCCAGAGGAAAGAGATGAAGAGGGGTAACATAGTAACAAACAGTACATAGTATATGACAGCAGATAAAAACCAGTAGGGTCCGTCTAGTATGCCCAGCAAGGTGGCAAGAGTAGGTTCACCTGCCGCTCCATGCATGTCACCCCTCTCCATGGTTTTGCTTAGGAGTGTACCCACCACTCCTTGCAGGTCACTCTTATTTGTTGATATATAAGAAATAGTTACGTTTATTTTTATTTTATCCTATTGCTATAAAGGGATCCACTATGTCTGCCCGTTGCCATTTTGAGTTCTGTCACTGTATTTGCCCCCACCACTTCCATCGGGAGGGCATTCCAAGCATTCATCACCCTTTCAATGAAAAAGTATTTCTTGACATTGCCTAACTAAGGGGTGTATTTACTAAATTGGCAGTAGCTGTTAACGTGGGTTTGGGCACCCACTAATGGTCCACATTAGCATATGTGCTAAACAGACAGCGCAGGGTTAATTTTGCACTATTTGCATAGTGGGTGACTGGGAGAGAAATGGGCAGGTTAAGGGGAGGAGCATATCTGCAAAGCATAGTTCATGCAGGTGTTGCCAGCGGGCATTCACTGTCAATGGTGCAGATTATGCAGGTATAGTAATAATGCCACCTCAATGGGTGGCATTACCTGCATCCGCGATGCCACCAGCGTGCGTTGGAATCTGAATCAGTGTGCTATCCACTGGGGCCATGCCGTACACACCCCTAACAGTAGCACACGTGTTGTGCACGTACTGTATATTCATATCGACCACGAACGCCTGCTATTTGCAAAACGCTAGCGCAGCTTAGTCAACATGCCTCTAAATCTTCATTTCTATTAAGAAGGTCGCAATCTGCATTCCTTCAGACTTCCAATTACTTTAAAATCTCAAACCCTCTTTTATCTCTGGCATTTTGATCTGTCTCGGAGATCTCAGGGTTTTCACCTTTGAAGCAGTGCCAGATTTAATAATTCAGTAATATTTACATATTTACACATTTTTAACAAGAAAAAAGTAATATGAGCACGTGAACCTGTAACTATTTCATACAGACCAACTAAACATTTTTCCCCTCTGATAGACTTAACAGTAATGTCTCTAATTGAGCTGGTGCTAAATGCTTCTCTTCACTCTGGCACAGCATTATTAGCAGCAAGTTCCAATTTTAGCTCCTTAACTTATTTATCAAGATTCAAAGTGATCTCAGAGGGATTCCCTAGTTTGTTCTCTGCCAAATCAATTCTTTATTGATCTTTTATTTAAGGCTTCAGGGGAGTTCAATTCTGAAGAAAAAAGTAGCCTTCCTTCTGTCTCTAGGAGGATTAACAGTATCTGGATCAAGCTTGCTAGCCTTCCCCGTAAAGGTTTCCAAGGGAAGAGCACAAGTCTCTCCAAGTTTCACAGCTTGTAGATAAGGGTCTGTTGTGTTGTGCTACAAGGGAAAATAAATCTATCAGAAAGGCACAGCAGGAGTGAAAAGGATTCTCCTTTATTTATCTTAGCCTAACTTGACCATGTTTCGGCATCAGCTGCCTGCGTCAGGGGCAATGAAGTCTTAATGCTCATTACAAAACCATACCACAAACATAATAAATAAAACATAAATCACAATTAGAATATTAAAAACAAGGAAATATAGACAATCACAATTATAATATTCAAAAATGTAAAATATAATGTAATAAAACATACCCTGGATGAACAGGAACGTAGACTGAAAGGAAAAACAAAAATACATTAGCACGTTCTAACTAAAAATGTGATCTATCCTTAAGTTATAGAAATACAACTTTCTACCAGAACACCAGTGAGAGAATGTTCCATAGAAGGAAGGAGACTGAGATCCATGTAGTAAAAACTCACGTATCCCAGAAGAAACTGGCAATAAGCACACTAGTACCACCTAAAAAATTTTCAAACATTATGGGGCTTGTTTACAAAGCCGCGATAGCGGTTCGCGGTCGTTATCGGAGCCGCGGCCCCATTGAAATCAATGGGGTCGTGGCTCCGATAACGATCGCGAACCGCTACCGCAGCTTTGTAAACAAGCCCCTATGTATCGTACAATGTTCAAGGTCACTGAATCTATTATGTAATATCCAACAACTCTTAATATATTGTTATTTAAGATAAAGCATAATAAGGTTGTTTTGCCATAACATACAATAGATCCACTGGCTTCAAAATATATTTGCTAAACCTGGATATTCAATGTCTTCGTCATATCCGGTGCTGGCATTGGCAGGGAGCTAACCGGATCAGCAACGATATTCAGGCTGTGTCGGGTTAGCATCTGTAGCGAAAGATAGGACAGCCTTTGCTGCGCCTTTCTTTCCTCACCTTGCCATTACCGGGCAACAATTCAATATCGCCACTGTCTGGTTATGGCGGGTGCCGCTCCGGAATTTCCCAGTGCTAACCGGTTAGCACTGGGGTGTGCAGCCAATGTTCCCTCTAATTTTCTGTAGGCTGTGTGCGCATAAAATATCAGCTGTGTGCAGCTTTTGAAGGAAGGTTAAATTTTTGTGCGCCACATAACGACACTCGGAGTTATATACTTTAAAATTTGACTACACATCAGAATACAGTATGTACACCACACTGATTTTAATCAAATTAAATGAAAATAGACGATTACTAAATGAAGCGGGAAATTTCTAGTAATTACAATCATAACTTTTAAATTTTAAGACGTCTGTGTTGTTTTCTATCAGAATCAGAGCCGTAATTTTTGTGCGCTCTGTTCTAAAGTATGTGCGCTCGCTCGGCGAGGTGTGTGCGCGCGCACACACGCACACAGCTTAGAGGGAACAGTGTGTGCATCGGTGGCACCTGGGGATATTCATTGTCACTAATCGTGTTAGTGCTGCTGAATATCCCCAAAAGAGGGATTAAACATGATTAGCAGGTTTGCCAACCACGTTATTCCCTTTGAATATCTCCTCTATAAATCTGGCCATACAAACAACAAATGATGAGCACATCATAATTAAAAAATATAAAATTATCCATATTTTTAATATTGTAATTGTAATTTATGATTTTTTATTGGTGATAAAATTTGTGATATGATTTTGTAATGAGCATTAGGATTTGATTTCTCCTGACGCAGGCAGCCGCTGCCGAAACATGGCAGAATCTGGCTAAGATTAATAAGGGATGTAGGAATCATCTTTACCCCTGCATTACCTTTCTGTTCTTTCTGTGTGGGGGGGTTTGGTCTCCTCTTTTTTTTTTTTTTGACCAAAAGAAATATATCCCCACATATAGCTTGTTCAGCTGGAAGATCACTGCTAATCTCCTGTAATCAGCCATGAGACATCAAATCACACTGTGTTAACTGGGTGCAAATTATATCGCAATGATAGAGTACACAGCCGCAGCTCCCAACACTTCTATGAGATGTGCATATCAATCCCCCATGTGCCTGATTCTAATATGGGAGAAATGCACATTGTTGCACTGCAAATGTACTCTTTTCAACTTGCTGAATTTCAGTACTGTGTTTGTCCCTACCATCTGCACTATGCCAGGCATGTACCACCCTTTCCATGGCCGACGATTGTATATAGTTCGCATGTTATCCCTGTTAAATGCCCTGTTTATTGTAAGCTCATTGTAGACCTCCTACACTGAACGATTTTGTTACTTGTGAACCGCACTGATGACAAATAGCACGGTATAGAAAAAAACATTAAATAAATAAATAAATAAAATAAATAAAAAATTATGTCCTGATTTTGCCTTTAAATTTATCTTCTTGCAGCTTCATTTCATGTCCTCGGGTTCTTTAGCGTATGTCTTTCCTCACCTCTAGGGTCTCTCAAATCTCTTCACGTATGCCTTCTAGTGCAGACCCCGCATCATTTTGGTCATTTTCCTCTGAACTGCTTATCTACAGTAAGTCTTAGCTTAAGTCTTTTCATATTAGTGAGATAAGACCTCCATAACTGAACAAGGTACTTCAAGTGAGGCCTCGCCAATGACAAGGGAATTATCATCTCCTTCCTGCTGGTTAGGCTCCTCTCTATGCAGCCTAGTGTCCTTCTGACTTTGACCACAGTCTTGTCACATTGTTTCGTCACCTTGAGATCTTCTAGTACCTTATGGGGTTTAATTTAAAAGCACTATTCACAAATGGGCATGCAAATGTCCAAATCACAGAAATGTCCCTGGAGCCAATTTAGAAGCTGGGTCTGTGGACGTCCAAGTCTGAACGGGGGCATGACCTAAGAACCTGGACGTCCCTGCCTGGTCTCGGAAATGCTCTGGACGTCCCATATTACATCTAAAGTTACACCTGCTCCAGGCACAAACAGGCATCTGTAAAGTGCTTGTTTTTCAGGCAAATTAATTTTATTTATTGAAAATTTCTATACTGTGTTTTCTGAAGGATCAAGCGCGGTTTACAATTCACAGCAGCATGATTAGTACAAAACATGAACAAGTACGTATTCGGTTACATGGAACTATGTAAAACTATATACAGTAGAAAAGAATACATTGAACTGGAAACATGAAACAATGTGAAACTATATACAATGGTAATGAATACAATGAACTAAAGTCATAAGGATGGGATAGTTGAACTACCTAAACGGTGAGTTCTTAACAAGAAACTGTTTACTGCTTTGTGTGGAAGAGGATTTAAAATGCACTAATGGGTTGTGTCCGATGTATTGTGATCTGCTTGTGTCTGGAAGGTGTGGAGAAGGAGCTACGCTAATACCCCCTGTATTTTACACTATATCAGCGAATACTGATGGGGAATTGGGGCTAACGTTACACTTTGCTATGCCGATGGATGTCTCCTTATTCTAGTTTGCCTGGACGCTCTCGACCCAGGCGTTCCTACTGGGAATGTCTATGTGGCCGCACGCCTGCACGTCCAAGTCAAGGATGTCTTTGATCCTGAAATCAGCTGGAGACATAGACATCCCTGGCATTTTTCTGCATGTTCTGCCCTGGACGTCTCCGATAACTTGAACATCCTTTCTAAAACCCCCCTCTAAAAGTTTAAATAAGGCAAATTGCAAGCACTTTTCTATGGAAACAAAGTTCTAAAACAAGGGCTAAACATTAAGGACGTGCACGGCCAAAAAAGGTTTGGTCCGTGCTCATTTTAAAGGCATTTTTCCTGATTTTTGGGCATTTTTTTCATGTTCTTTTTTGCCTATTTGTCCTTTTGTGATTGTAGAGGGGAATTTTAGAAGGGATGTCCAAGTGCAGTCTGGACATCTAACCCAGAACATCTGAAAAGAAAAAGCAAGCACGTCTAGATGCAGACATGATTTCACAAATGTGGACGTGCCCGGTATGGATGTCTGCGGTGGCATCTACATAGACTTCTCCAGAACAGTATTGCAGACTCCAGATTCCTGGGAATAGCATAATGGTTAGAGGAGTGGCTTAGCACCTGGAAAGCCAGGCTCCCACTGCTGCTATCATTGAAATTATGCTGAGCACTGGGGAGATGGAGTGCTTTCTCCTCTATACCCTCTGGATGTTTTTCAGCCAATATGAGGTGCCTGGAGCAGGTGTAAACTTAGACGCAGCTCTGGACGTCCAGGACCTTTCTGAGATCAGGTGGGGGATGTGCAGGTTCCTGGGAATACCCCAGCCGTGCTGCCATCAGGCCCCCTGTTCACAGACCCAGCTTCTAAAATGATTCTGGAGACGTCTCAGTGCTTTGGATGTCTTTATGCCCGTTTTTGGACATCCAAATCACGAATAGAGATTCCAAAATTATCCCCTTACTGTTTGTGTGTGGAAAGTAAAAAATGCCCGCAATCAATTGCATGCGCATCTATTCATAGGTATACGTGAGCACAAGGGATTTGCATCCACCTAATTTTTAGGCTCCAAAATGAACCGTATCAACTGTGAATGCACAACCCTAATAAATGATACAGAAATAAAACCGGATAAAAAATATGTTAGAGATATGGAACTTCCCTGGCAAGTAATAGAAGAAAAATCAGTACTGGAATTTACAAAATCATGGGCAAAGTGCAAAGGATATTTAACTGGAGGAAAGAAAGAGTCTGCGATATTACAACAGCAGTTAAAATAAGCTGGGGAACTTGCAGCCATTGGGCCTGACTTACTAATCTTATTGCCCTTAGAAACAGAATGAGAAAATACCTTAGTAAATCAGACCCTATATATGTGTTTCTGTGTAATTTCCAGTAGAATTAAGGTGCAACAGGAGTGAGAGAGCCGACCATTACTATAATACTATCTAAACATACTTGGAGTATTTTTCTAATGAAGAACTGAACCACAATGTGCAGACATTTAGGTAGAGAGACAAAAACTAATTTTTAAAAAACCCTTTGGGTGGCCAGGAATGAGAAGTTTATGAAGGAGTCATTTGGATTATTCGATGACCGGGGTAAAAGTAGTTCACTGGGACAAGGCTATAGCCAAACACTAAGGGGCTTGTTTACAAAGCCGCGGTAGCGGTTTCCGATCGTTATCGGAGCCACGGCCCCATTGAAATCATGATCAGAAACCGCTACCACGGCTTTGTAAACAAGCCCCTAAATTAGTATTTCTTTAATCTCTGTTGAGGAGGATGGCGGGGAGATATGCATTCCAGAAACATTTCTTGAAGGTGATGATTCAGAAAAATTGAAACAAATGTCTGTGAGACTTGACGGTGTAATTGAATGCCATTCCGTTAACTCGATTTCTTTAGTTTGCCAATTTATTCTTAGTTCTAAAAGAACCCAAATAAGAAGTTTCACATCTGATACTAGTAAAACTTTGTCTATCATTAAAATCAACTACTGCACCTAAAAACTATGGGCTCGATATTCATTTGCAATGGCGCATAGCCGTCGCCACTGAACTTTAACCCCGGATATTCAATCCGGGGCCATATTCGGCCATTGGCACTGAAAATCTGGAGTCACCGTACACAGCGCAGAAGCTAACTGTGCAGAGGCGATATTCAGCCGCTTCCCAGTTAGCTCCTGCGGCAAAAGTGAGGACAGCTTTTGCTGCACTTATCTTTCACCGCTGAGGGATAATTGGGCAGCAGCTGAATATCGCTGCGGCACGATTATCCCCGGGTAACGCCCCCAACATGCTCCAATGCTAAGCGGTTAGTATCAGAGCATATAGCAGCAGCATTGGGAATATTCAGTGGACTAACCACTGAATATCCCGCTTAGGGGCGTTACACAGTTTACAGCTCTGTAAACAGTGCAAATGCCTTTGAATATCGGGCCCAATTTCATTTGTCAAGTTCCACTCCTCTTCCCTTTGCAAAGCTGTAATAACATATGCACACTATTGAAGCCCCCTGTAACAGCACTGTTTTTTCACTGAGCCGATGAAAAGCTCTTAAGCTTAGCTCTTAAAAGCTAATCACAGATGTATTACACTAGTCCAGTGGTTCTCATACCTGTTTTGGGGAAGCAAGAGCCAATCAGGTTTTCAGGAGACAGATTTGCATGCATTGCCTCCAATTCATGTACATGTATCTCATGCAGGGGTAGCTCTATTGTTAGGAAGGGTGAGGCTGCTGTCTCAGGTAGCAAACTTTTGGGGGAAGCAGAAGGTGCCCCAAAATCATCCCCATGTTGGCTGCCTCACTTCTGCATAATTCATCAGCAGCATTTTCCTTCTGGCTCCCCTCCCCCCCTTCCCAACTACTGCAGTTGCTTCTCCCAAGGTCTGTAGGGTCTCATACATACTTTTCATGCCAGCAGTGGGTGGGGCCAGTAGGGTCTTGGAAGCACATGAGAGTCTCAAAGATCCTATGTTTAGGGTTTAACTTATTTCTGCTGCCGCTACAGATGGTGGGAAAAGCAATGGTTGTGGCGGTTTCCAGGGAGACTGAGGGGGAATGACAGGGAGCCATAGGAGTATGGAGGAGCAGGAAGGCATAGGCAGGCAGAAGATGCTGGACACAGAAAAGTTCTTAGGAGGATGGAGGGAAGATAGGGGATGTTGGGCATAGGAGGGGGGTCATAGGGAAACATAGGGGGGTGCTTAACATGGGAGGGGGAGAAGGGGGATGGAGGGGGAGAGGGGGTGGACATAGAAAGGCCATAGGGTAATGAGGGTGGTGGACATGGTCGGGGGAGGGCATAAGGAGATGGCAGGGGATGCTGAACATGGGCTACTAGATGGGGTGGGAATATATAGGATTGCTCCTGCCTCGTTCTTACTCTAGACCACCACAGATCTTTAAGTATGTGGGGGGGGGGGGGGGTTCAGAGGAGCCATGGGTTCCCCCCTTGCCAGCTGGCTAGCCAGGATTTTTGTTTTGTAAAGGGAGTGAGAGGGGGAGGGAGGAGGTCACAGGGCCCTGCACCCTTTCAGTTCTGCATCATGGGACAATGGGCAGGCTTGGCCGACTGGCTTGCCGGGACACTTTTGAGCCTGGGGGAGGGGCACCAATCGGTGCTGCGGGGGCAAACACCTTTATTTTTAATATTGTTTGTGCCATGGATTTCAGCAATGCAGTGCTGACTATTGTGGAGGGGGAGGGGGGAGCTTGATTGCCTGCAGAGAAGAGCCTGTGTTATCGGGCCGCCTGGCAGATAACGCCAATTTTGTCAGTCACCACCTGCAATCTTTTTTGTGCAGTGGCTGCCAACCAGGGCCACCCTCACTTCCCACACTGATCACACAACTAGGCAGTGGCACTGTGCGAAAATCAGATATCACGGAATATAGCCTGCAAGATCTGACTTTTTTTCCCACGGGTTTAGCTGCTACGATGGAGCATTTCCCATTTTATCAGTGGTGATCAAACTTGCAGAGGCCATAACATTTTTCAGAGCTGTTTAATCCCAAGCGGGTTGTGAGAAACTGCAGGAGGGCCTTGTGAGATTGGGGCACTGGGCATACAGATGGCAGATGAAATGTAATATGGACAAGTGCAAAAAGGATGCACATGGAAAAGAACAGCCCAAATAATAGCCACACGATGCAAGTGACCACATTAGGAGTCACCACCCAGCAGAAAGATCTAAGTATCGTCATTGATAATGCATTGAAATCCTGGGCTCGGTGGAGGGGTGGGGGAGGTAGCCAAAATCCAAACAGAATGCTAGGAATCATTAGGAAAGAAAAGGAAAATAGGACAAGGGAATGTCATAATGCCTCTATATCATTCCATAGTACAACTACACCTTTCAGTATTGGGTTCAGTTCTAGTCATTTCATCTCTAAAAGGTACGGTATAGTGGAATTAGAAAAGATGTAGAAAAGGGAGGTGAGAATGATAGAGAATGACGAAGAAAGGCTAAAGAAGTTAGGGTACTTCAACTTGGAGAAGAGAAAACTGAGGAGAGATACTGGGCAGCTTGATATTGGGATTATGATATCTAGATATCTATAGAAATAAATAAATACAATATTGTAGAGGGCTATAAAATTATGAGCAGAGTGGAATTGATTGTTTATGCTTTAAAAAAATACAAAAACTAGAGGACACTCTATGACGTTACTATAGCACATTGCAAACAAATCAAAAAAGTTATTTTTCACTCCCCAGGCATGTCTCCAACACAATTAAGCTGTGGAATTCATTGTCAAACGACGTCAAAAAAGCAGTTAGTGTTTTGGGGTTATACATGGTTTGGAGAAGTTCCTGGAAGAAAAGTCAATAACTAACGAGAGATATAGAAAAGACCACCTCTTATTGTTGGAGTAAGTAACGTAGCAAATGACAGCAGATAAAGACCAGTATGGTCCATCTAATCTGCCCAGTAAGGAGGCTAGAGTAGTTGTACCTGCTGCTCCATGCAGGTCACCCCCCTTGTTTAGGATTGTACCTGCCGCTCTGTGCATGCCATCCCCCTCTTTACCAGATTTAACGCCATTGCTTTCCCACAAGAATTACTGGAGTCTCGCTGTTTTCATTCATTATTTAGACATTACCATGTTTGAAAGAGATGCTTTTATGAGGTTATCATTCTATCAACGAAATGTAACATTATTTTAAATCTCTCAGACTCCCTTTCAGTGGCTTGAGTGTTTAGATAATTTTCCTATAGGTTTGTGCCTACAGAATAACTTTAACATATCATGCATTGTAAAAGAAATAAAGCACATGGGATTTTTCTGCTTCTGAGATGCTGTCAGTTATATGCAACCTGTATTAGCCACTGTTGGAAATAGGACACTGGGCTTCATAAACTTTTTGTCTGATGCAGTATGGTAATTTTTATGTTCTCCAGTAACAAGCAGGAAGTCAGTCCTGACTTATGGGTGACGTCGGCATCGACGGAGCCCGCGCGGAGCAATTTCCCAGCTTTCAAAGAAACCTTTGGGATTGCTGCTACGCATGCGTGGTCCTCTTCCCGCCCAAGGGTGCCATCTTGCTCAGTCTCCCTTTTTCTGCGGAGCCCTTCGGATGCACGTCCTCGTTCCTCAGAAAAAGTATTTTGTTTTTGGCCTACTGGCCTTCTATTTTCCGGTTGCACCGGTCCTCTACCCATCCTTCCCCTGCTCTGCCTTTTTAGAGCTGTTAGGGGACGGTTTTCTTCGCCCTTTTTTGCCCTAACCGCTGGCCACATGGGTCTTCGAACTCGCGGGCGCCATTTTTGCCCTTATGGCCACTGGATTTAAAAAATGCAATAGATGCTCTAAGAGCATGTCGCTTACGGACACCCACAACTGTTGTCTGCGGTGTCTCGGGGCTGATCATGATCTGGAGCTCTGTTTGCTTTGTAAGAAAATGTCCTCTAAAGCCCTGCTCAGTCGTAAACAGAAGTCCAAAGACATTTTCAGAAAGGCCGCTTCGGAATCCCCGGTGGCACCCTCAGTTGTCTCTCCTCTGGTGGGATCCCCCACCTCGGCCCCATGCTATCAGCGGCACTCCAACCAGGGGTCCCCTGAAGCAGAGCGGCGCAAGAAGAAGAAGGCCTCGAAGTCGCTGTTGGGGGCTCCCAACAAGCACGAGCACTCCCGCGCTCGGTCACTTAGCCCCCTTCGGCGTTCCTGGGAGTCGGACAAGGAGCGGCCTCACAAGGTACACAGCGCAGATATGGAGGCCTCCGGCGAAGGTGCCCCATCTTCTGAGGGCCGTCCCGGTGAGGACCCCCTCTACTCCTTGATGCTTGACCTGGTGACCCCAGGGTTAGCGTCACAGGGCCCCACGCCAGCATGGGAGTCCCGCATGCTGACACTGGAATGCAGCGTTTCTGCATTCATCGCTTCCCAGCAGGCGCTCACAGCCAGCTTCGCTGACTCGCACCCAAAGACCATGGGTCCCTCGCGTGGGACACCGAAATGCAGGCTAGTCAGTTTTTCAGGATATCCACAATGAATATTCATGAGATAGATCTGCATGAACTGCTTCCATTGTATGCAGACCTATCTCATGTGTATTCATTGTGGATACCCTGAAAACCCAACTAAACTAGGGGTCCCAGAGGACTAGGTTGAGAACCACTGCTCTAGGTCATTCCATGTTGGGATCTTTTCAGAATGGTAATATATATGGTAATATACAGAACAGTGATCCACAGCTATTCCAGAACAAAGACCAACAGTTGAAAAAATCTAAACTGCAGATATGTCAAGGGTAGGGGAGGGAAGAGAATTGCATTTGTACAGTAATCCAAGTCTAAGTCCAAGAGGTATGTATATATGAACAGCTGAAAGCTACTATTGAGTAATACAAAGGACTGGTCCAAGATATGGTTCAAGGTGATGGCGCCCTAGACAGACCATAAACTTTACATTCCCCCCAGCTATCAAAATCTATTGTTTATCTTTGAATGTCTCGCTCTTTGCAACACCCCCTCCCCAGCATCAAAAGTTGCAGCCCTAGGCAACTGCCTAGTTTCCCTAATGGTTGAGCTAGCCCTAGTAGTAGAGTTACTTTAGGCATCCATCAAAGAGCGATCTGTAATATAATTTAGACGTAAGCTGTCAGAGGGGTGGCACTTATTAATTTTGTTTTTACTATATATTGATACCTTATTGCTACATTTCTACATTATATTCATGGAATTTATTAATATATTTTATTTAATGTCTCTTTTATACCGCGCTCTTTAGAATCAGTTTTACAGGTAACAAATCTGTGCAGTGCAGGCAGGGCCTACACTGGACTTACAATAAACAGGGGTTTCTATACAGGGCTAACAGGGTAACTATGTACAATTTAACTGCTGTCACATGCTATGTGGACAGCTCGACACTATTTACATATTGACTCAACTATATACAGGGTGACAAGGTAGGGTGTGTATACCTCCATCTGCAGATATTTTAAATCTGCAGCAAATACTATTGGATCAACTCACTCTTTTAGCTACAGCAATACTAAATTTAATGGTACATGGATTGTCTAGAATTGTGAAGCACTATGTTTATTAATTGCTTTGGAAATTTGATTAGTTTCCCTGAGCTTCTCTTTCCCTCCCCCCCCCCCCCCAAAAAAAAAAAAATTAACTGTAATACCAAAGGTCTAAAATATTCCTCCTCTTTAAAACAGATAATAAAGATTTTCATTTCAGATGGCTATGGAAAACAGTCTGTTTTTTTTTAACAAGCTCCTCTTCAAAAGGAGTTTCTGAAATTTACAAGATAAATAGAAAAATCTGTCTTCTAAAATGCAAGAAGAAACAGATGGTATGTTATCTTGCTATTTTCTAGTCTTCCAGCTTCCAGAAGGTTCTACCTAAATTTTAGATGTGTTCATTATTAATTCGAACAAATAGAAGGCTAGGAAAAAGTTCCATATCTTGCTAATAGATTAGTTTATTCCCTGATTATAGAAACAGACTGCGATAGCAAATAAGAACCATAAGATCCATCTAGTCTTCCCAACTTCCTTCCTTTTGCAGTTTTATAGACTCCAGTTGATGCCTGACTGTTATTGCCCTTCTCGAAACGAAGAATTATTGTGCTTATCCCAAGCTTTGAATTCTGATACAATTTTGCCCCTGCACCCTTCACTGGGAAGTCATTCCCTACATCTACTAGCCTTTTTGTGAAAAAAGTATTTTCTAATGTTATCCCTAAATCTATGTGCCTTGAGCCTGATATCATGACTTTTTGTTCTAGAACATTCTTTCCACAAATAAATGGCTTAGGGCACTATTAGTAGGCACTTACTTGGCTCGCCACATCTATTAACTGGATAAATGCCAATAAGAGGGATATTTAGCAGTACTGGCTGGGTGATGCCGCTGAATATTTCCTCTGACCACCTTGACACTGTCTGGATAGCGTCGGGGCAGCCTGGAGGCAGAACGGGGGCAGTGCCGGTAGTTATCCAGAGAGTGACAATTTTCAGTGCTGCTACCTGCATAACTTAGGACAGCAAAAAAACTGTCCGAAGATTTATGAGGACTGGCTGTCCGGATAATGGCTGGATATTGCAGCTATCTGGATAGATGCTCTGCTGATTGCAAAATCTGGATATTCCTTATCCTGCTAGACCAGTCTGGACATAGTAACATAGTATATGACGGCAGATAAAGACCAGTTTGGTCTATCTAGTCTGCCCAGAAAGGCGGCAAGAGTAGGAACACCTGCCACACCGTGTAGGTCACCCCCTATTTGCTAAGATATAAGAGATAGTTATGTTTATTTTGATTTTATCCTGTTGCTATAAAGGGATCCACTGTCTCTGTCTCATGCCATTTTGATTTCAGTCACTGTATTTGCTCCCATCGGGAGGGCATTCCAAGCATCCACCAGCCTTTCAGTGAAAAAGTATTTCTTGACGTTGCCTTTCAGTTTACCCACACGCAGCTTCATGTTATGCCCTCTAGTTTTACAGCGTCCCCTTCTTTGCAAGAGGTTTATTTGTTCATTAATACTCTTTAAGTATTTAAAGGTCTGAATCATATCTCCCCTGTCTCTTCACTCCTCCAGAGTGTACATATTTAGGTTTTGGAGTCTCTTCTCATACGTCTTCTGATGCAGGCTCCAAATGGTTTTGGTCACCTTGCTCTGAACCATTTCCAGTCTTTTGATATCCTTTGTGAGATATGGTCTCCGGAACTGAACACAATATTCCAAGTGAGGCCTCACCAGCGACTTGTACAGTGGCATTAGTACTTCTTCCTTTCTGCTGGTAATTCCCCTCTGTATGTAACTCAGCATCCTTCTGGCTTTTGCCACTGCCTTGTCGCATTGTTTTGCCACCTTGAAATCCTCAGAAACAAATACTCCAAGGTCCTTCTCCTGATCTGTGCACACCAACTTCTTGACCCCTATCGCATTGATTTCTGCTTCCCAAGTGCATGACACTGCACTTCTTCACATTAAATCTTAACTGCCAAGCATTAGACCATTCTTCCAGCTTTTGTAGATCTTTCCTCATGTTCTCCACTCCCTCAGGGGAGTCCACTCTGTTGCAAATTTTCATGTCATCTGCAAAAAGACAGACTTGTCCATTCAGTCCTTCAGCAATATCACTCACAAATATATTAAACAGTACTGGTCCCAGGACTGAACCCTGGGCACACCGCTAATCACCTTTCTTTCATCCAAGTGAGTTCTGTTTACCATCACCTTCTGTCGTCTGTCAGTCAACCAATTTCTGATCAAGTTCACCACCTGGGGACCAATCCCCAAGATGCTGAGTTTATTGATAAGCCTCTTATGAGGAACAGTATTAAAGGCTTTGCTGAAATCCAGGTAGATGACATCCATCACATGCCCTTGATCTAGTTCTCTGGTCACCCAGTCAAAGAACTCAATTAGATTTGTTTGGCAAGATCGTTCTTTCGAAAAACCATGTTGCCTCGGATCATGCAACCTGTTGGTTTCGAGGAAGTCCACTATTCGCTCTTTCAGGAGTGCCTCCATTACTTTTCCCACCACCAAGGTAAGGCTTACTGGCCTTCAGTTTGTCACTTCTTCCCTGCTACTACTTTTGTGAAGAGGTACCACATCAGCCCTTCTCCAGTCCTGTGGAACATCTCCTGTCTCCAAGGATCTATTAAAAACATCCTTTAACGGCCCTACAAGAACCTCTCTGAGCTCTTTCAATATCTTGGGATGTATCCCATCTGGTCCCTGGCCTTGTCCACTTTCAGTTTTGCAGCTGTTCTAACACATCATCTTCTGTGAGTGGTGTGATATCAACTCCATTTCCATTTGTATATGTGTCAATCACAGGTGGTCCTTCTCCAGGATTTTCTTTAGTAAAAACAGAGCAGAAGTGTTTGTTTAGCATTTCACTTTTTCAATGTCACTTTCTGCAAATCCGAACCCAGCACTTTTGAGTCCTGCAATTCCACCTCTGATTTTCCTCCTCTCCTTTCAGTGATATCATGAGTCTGGATATCTACTGGGGCGACACTGAGAGAAACCAATATTTGTCTGCCTGTACCAGATGGCAAAGTGTTTGGATGGTGCAGCAGTCTCCCCTGTCTCCCCTGCCTCTGACCATGGTCCTATGAGCCTTTGTGATTGAGATCTGTAGGCCCAATGCTGCTCAGAGCAGGGGCGGCCCAAGGGGGGTGCGGGGCCATGTGCGGAGACTCGGTGCGGGGCCTCATTTGCATAAAGGGCCTCATTTGCATACATATTTGCATAATGCTACCATATACTAACTTTTAGTAAACATGCCTCTTAATGAGTGTATGGATAAAGAAAGACTAAAAGATTTCTACATTACTATAATCCAGTGCCAACCACCAGACACATTAGGAACTACTACAAACACTGCCCATTTAGAACCCATAGCAAACCCCCCGTATCCTAACAGCACTACCAGGACTCACAAAGCACCATACCCTACCTATCAAAAGGAAACATGCAAATATTAAACCAATATATTTCAGAGAACAACAATACATGACCTACTGGGGAAAGAGAACAAGTGGCAATGTCAAATAGGAATTACATAAACAGAATACCTCAGCTCAGTTACACATGCAGAACATAGACCATCACCAAACAAGGAATCACAATTTAGAAACAGGAAGACAATAATTAAACTGGGAATCCCAAAAGCCAAACTTGGAATGTACAACACTGTAGAAATAAAACTATACATTAATTTGCTCTTGTACTAAACAAAGTGCAGACGTTAATGATGCACATTTACCAGAGCTGACATATTCCAATTAATAAATTCAAAATAAAGAGATATTTTTCTACCTTTTGTACATTTTTTTTCAGCTGCAATTGCTCCAGCTACTTTCTTCTGGTTTCTTCGTGTCTTCTGCTAACTCTCCATCGTCTGCTGTCCATTTGTCCTTTCTTCTCTCTTCTAGTTTTTTTCCATTCTCTCTCTACATCTGCTTTAACATACTAATCTTTCTCCTTTTGCCCTTTCCTCATTCCTATTTCATCCACTCAAATTTTACCCCTCCATCCTCAATTCCCACTTACTCTCCCAATACCCGGCCAATTGTAGATTTTTTATCCCTCCCACACAAAATATTTTCCCCCTCTCCATTTTACTCTCCCAGCCCCATCCCATTCTAATCCTCCCCCAACATCAGCTCCCTTCTAGTTTCAGCCTCACCCAGCATCCATTCCCTTCTAGTCCCTGCATCAGCCCATTTCCAGTCCTAGCCCCCCATCAGCCCATTTCCAGTCCTAGCAACCCCCCAGCCCAATACCAGTCCTAGCCCCCCCCATCAACCCACTTCCAGTCCTAACCCCCCATCACCCCATTTTCAGTTTAAGCCCCCCCTATAACCCATTACCAGTCCTAACCCCCCCATCAGCCCACTTCCAGTCCTAAACCCCCCATCAGCCCACTTCCAGTCCTAACCCCCATCAACCCATTTCCAGTCAGCCCCCCATAGCCCATTGCCAGTCCTAACCCCCCCATCAGCCCACAGCCCATTACCAGTCCTAACCCCATCAGCCCACCTCAAGTCCTAACCCCTCCCCATCAGCCCATTTCCTGTCCTAGCCCCCCCATAGCCCATTATCAGTCCTAACCCCCCATAGCCCATTACCAGACAGCCCCCATCAGCCAACAGCCCATTACCAGTCTTAACCCCCCCATAGCCCATTACCAGTTCTAACACCCCCCAACAGCCCACAACCCATTACCAGCCCTAACCCCATCAGCCCACCTCAAGTCCTAACCCCTCCCCATCAGCCCATTTCCTGTCCTAGCCCCCCCATAGCCCATTATCAGTCCTAACCCCCCAACAGCCCACAGCCCATTACCAGTCCGAACCCCCGTTAGCCCACCTCCAGTGTTAACCCCCCCATCAGCCCATTTCCAGTCCTAGCCCCCCCATAGCCCATTACCAGTCCTAACCCCCCCCAACAGCCCAAAGCCCATTACCAGTCCTAACCCCATCAGCCCACTTCCAGTCCTAACCCCCCATCAGCCCATTTCCAGTCCTAACCCCACCCAACAGCCCACCTCAAGTCCTAACCCCTCCCCATCAGCCCATTTCCTGTCCTTGCCCCCCATAGCCCATTACCAGTCCTAACCCCAACAGCCCACAGCCCATTACCAGTCCTAACCCCATCAGCCCACCTCCAGTCTTAATCCCCCCAGCCCATTTCCAGTCCTAGCAACCCCCCAACCCATTACCAGTCCTAACCCCCCATAGCCCACTCTCAGTCCTAATCCCACCAGCCCATTTCCAGTCCTAATCCCCATCACCCAATTTTCAGTTTAAGCCCCCCCATACCCCATTACCAGTCCTAACCTCCCCATCAGCCCACTCCCAGTCCTAATCCCACCAGCCCATTTCCAGTCCTAATCCCCCATCACCCAATTTTTAGTTTAAGCCCCCCATAGCCCATTACCAGTCCTAACCCCCCATCAACCCACTTCCAGTCCTAATCCCATCAGCTCATATACAGACTTAGCTCCCCCATAGCACATCACCACTCCTAACCCCCCCAGCCCCCCATAGCCCATCACCACTCCTAACCCCCCAGCCCATCACCACTCCTAACCCCCCCCCCAGCCCAGCCCAGCCTAGCCTAGGGAAAATTTTTTAAAAAGAAAGCTGTCTGCTGCCGCTGCCGGAGCCGCCGCGGCAGAATCGAGTGTGCTGCGGGGCCCCCCCTGCCCAGCAGAGCCTGCCCTCCCCTGTATCACCTCTCTTTACAGCTGCAGTCACACGCGCCGGCTTTCAGAGCGCGAAGGAACTAGTTTCCCTTTCGCGGCTCTGTTAAGCCCGTGGGGGCTGATGGGAACTTCCCATCAGCCCCCGCGGGCTTAACAGAGCAGCGAGGGAGAAACTCTCCCCTCGCGCTCTGAAAGCCGGCGCGTGTGACTGACTGCAGCTGTAAAGAGAGGTGATACAGGGGAGGGCAGGCTCTGCTGGGCAGGGGGGGCCCTGCGGCCACTCGATTCTGCCGCGGCAGCCCCGGCAGCAGCAGCAGACAGCTTTTTTTTTTTTTTTTAATTTTACTTTTAGATCAGAATGTTTTTTGCGCGGGGCCCCCTGAAACGCGGGGCCCTGTGCAAAAAACATTCTCGCTCAATGGACGGGCCGGCCCTGCCTCAGAGTTTGTTTAAACCCCTTTCTCCGTGAGCCAAGATAGGCCTGAGTCTGGCTGCTAGCCTCAAGTTCCTAGTGCTTGGTGGGCCGGACAGCAGACAGGAGGACCTCACAGGGCCCCTGAGGGAGGTTGGTAAGTTTGCCCAGGCCCCCCTTCCTTCTTATTGCCCTCTTTTTGCTTTCTAAGCTTTTTCAAATTTTTCTTTCTTTTTATTTCCAAGTCCCTATTTTTACTATTGGCTGTATTTGGCTCTCTTAATTGCTTTAATAATGCAATTCCAAAACAAAACACAAAAAAAGAGGAAAAGAAAGCTTTCTTTTTTATCTCTCTGGCCGCCCAGCCTAAGACTTGTGGGGGTGGCTGGGCTTTCCCTTTTCAGATCTCAGCCAGCTGGCTGGTCGTTCAGGTGCTGGGAATCCTCTTTTTACGACAGTCTTGTTCTTTTTCTTCCGCAGACTTTTTTCTTTGCAATTTTTTTTTAAATTTTTGTCCCCAATGTGACAGTGACAAATCAGGTATGATTATTTTTAATTTAAGGAACCTCCGGGCCGGGGGGAGGGGGGGGGTGTGCTTCATGCCATTTCTGATGTCTCCACTGATTCTCCCACAGTTTTCCCTCTCATGAGACCTGTGGCCATTTTGAAATCCCATATGGTCTCTGTAGAGGGGGAACGTGCTGAGGAGACTACAGACTCTAGCCAGTAGTCCTTCTTATGCTCTTGGGTCCCCAGAGTTCCTTTTCCACAGGCTTTGAGCAACAGCTTCTAAACCAGCTTCATTCCATTCCTCTTTCTTCTTTCAGTCTTCAGTCTCCGTCTTTTCACTGTTCACCTACTTACCAGCTTTCCATTTCCTAATCTGAGTTCCCTAGTCCTTCCATTCCACCTCTGTCTCATTCCTCCACCAGCATCCTATACCCTACCCATCTTTCACTACTTTATAGTCCCCCATTTCTTCCCCCTGAACCTATCCCCTCCCCCATCTTCTATCTCTCATCCCTTAATCAGTTCCAGCTCATTCCCTAGCATTCATCCTCTCTCCATCTCCAAACCCTTTCTTGTCTGACTCCCATCCAGACTTCTATTTTCCCTTTTACTTCTCCCATTTCTGCCCTCTCTCACCTCCTTCAAGGAAGATCTGTTCCTCCCGGTGACTCTCATCCATTTCATAGCACTCTGTCCTTTTAACTGTCCCCCAACCCCTCTCCAAACCCCTCAGGTCCTTCAAACCTTCTGTACTTGGTCTCGCTGCCCTACTCATGCCCCTTATCCAGTTACTTTGCCCACACTGTCCTCCTAATCTCTGGTCAATTTTTTAGTGTCCACTATCCCCCAAGCCCAGAGTCCCCATTTACACTCCCAATACCCAGCCTATCGTAGAATCTTTCATCTGTTTTCTCACCCACTATTAGACTGTACACCTGTCAGAGTTCCTGCTTTCCCACATTTCATGTCCCTAGTACCTGTCCTCCTACTCCCTTTTCCCAGCACCCACCCATCTAATGAATATTGGAGAATTCCTTCTCCAATATTCATTAACCTTTTCTTTCCTCCTCGTATCCCAGCATTAATTTTTATACCTATCAGTCTTTCTCTGGTTATAACTTTGCTTCTTCCCCATTCCCCACAATATCTGCCTTGCTTTCCCTTTCAATCCCCCTAGCATCGCCTTCTTTTCCTACCTCAATCAAAGCATTTGCTAGCATCAGTCCCCTTTCTGTCCCAGGACCCCAGCTCTAGAATTAGCTCCCTTCCAGTTACCAGCCCATTTCCAGTCAGCCCCCTCTCCCAGGCCCAGTATCAGCCCATTTCTAGTTCCTGTCCCATTATCAGCCCATTTACAGTCCTAGGCATTTTTCCCACAGCCCCAGTATCAGATGATTTCCAGTCCCATGCACCTTTCTGACAGCACTGTAGCATTTTGATCATGCAGAAAAGCATGGCGCCTTGAGCGTAGTACAGCTGTGGGAGCAAAAGCAAATGCTCCTGCGGTTGTGTTAAACAAGTCCCCATCAACATCAGGACAGTGAAAACAATTACGAGTCATAGAGCCTTCTCTTTCTCTGCACCAACTATCTGGAATCAACTCCCCTGTGAGCTGCGCCTAACCAAGGACATCACCAAATTCAGAAAAGAGCTAAAAACACACTTATTCCGATGTCATTACAATCAAATATAACTTTCTACTGCTAGTGATTTGTAAAAACTGATATATGTTTAAATATGTTTTAAATATGTAAATATGTATATAAATGTAAAAACGTATGATTCGTCCCCGAAGACGCCAATCATGTGTGCTGTGACCTCAGATCTATGTATATACCCCCCCCCCCAAGTCTTGATTGACTACCCCACAAAGATTAATCAAACCGCTGCTGATCGCTGGAAGTAGCGGTATATAAATGTGTAGTAAATAAAAAAATAAATAAATAAATAAACAGTGATACAGCCACGGCTTAGGAGGCAAGTTGGAAGTGAGCTGGTGAGACAGGCTTCCTGTGCCACTATGCTGGTGTGCCCTGAGCTAGCACCTCACTGGCTCACCTCTTAAGCCACCCTGTATGATATATTAAATGCCACACTGTGGTTTCATATCAGGTGTAGAAGGTCCTTTTCTATAATAAAAATAAGCAATATGTGGAACTGATGTTTTGGATATAAAATATGACATTAGGAAAGAAGAGAAAAGCTTATCCTCTTACTTAGGAGCTAAGTTGAAGGTGATGAGATCAATTTCATAATGTCACCACATCAGGGCCGGCCCGTCCATTGAGCAAGAATGTTTTTTGCACAGGGCCCTGCGTTTCAGGGGGCCCCGCGCAAAAAACATTCTACATTAGCACAAGCACATTAAAAAAAAAAAAAACGGCTGCTGCTGCCGCTGCCGCCGTGGCAGCGGCAGAATCAAATGTCCCAAAGCGGGGCCCCGCCTGCCCGGCAGAGCCTTCCTGAGTCCCTCCCAATGCGTGGGCTTTCAGAGCCCCGAGAGCTTCTCTGACCTCTCGCGGCTCTGTTAATCCCGCCGGGCCATCAGCCCCGGCGAGATTAACAGAGCCGCGAGAAGAAAGGGAAACTCTCGCGGCTCTGAAAGCCCGCGCATTGGGAGGGACTCGAGAGCTCAGGGAGGCTCTGCCGGGCAGGCGGGGCCCCACGGCGGGACATTTGATTCTGCCGCTGCCACGACGGCAGCGGCAGCAGCAGCCGGTTTTTTTTTAAAATCTATCAGGGCTGATGGGGGGAGAGGGGTTAGGACTGGTAATGGGTTATGGGGGGGGGGGTTAGAACTGGTAATGGGCGATGGGGGGGCTAAGACTGGAAGTGGGTTAATGGGGGGCGGGGGGTTAGGACTGGTAATGGGCTATGGGGGCTAAGACTGGAAGTGGGTTGATGGGGAGGGGGGTTAGGACTGGTAATGGGCTATGGGGGGGCTAAGACTGGAAGTGGGCTGATGGGGGGGTTAGGACTGGAAATGGACTGATGGGGGGTTAGGACTGGAAATGGGTTGATGGGTTAGGATGTAATGGGCTATGGGGGGGCTAAGACTGGAAATGGGCTGATGGAGGGGGGTTAGGATGTAATGGGTTATGGGGGGCTAAGACTGGAAATGGGCTGATGGGGGGGGGGGGTAGGACTGGTAATGGGCTATGGGAGGGCTAGGACTGGAAATGTGCTTATGTGGGGGTTAGGACTGGTAATGGGCTATGGGGGTGCTAGGAGTGGAAATGGACTGATGGGGGGTTAGGACTAGTAATGGGCTATGGGGGGGGCTAGGACTGGAATTGGGCTATGGGGGCTAGGACTGGAAATGGGCTGATGGGGGTTAGGGCTGGTAATGGGCTTTGGGGGGCTAAGACTGAAAATGGGGTGATGGGGGGCCTTAGGACTGGAAGTGGGCTGATGGGGGGCTTAGGACTGGAAATGGGCTATGGGGGTGCTAGGAGTGGAAATGGACTGATGGGGGGTTAGGACTAGTAATGGGCTATGGGGGGGGGCTAGTACTGGAAATGGGCTATGGGGGGCTAAGACTGGAAATGGGCTGATGGGGGTTAGGACTGGTAATGGGCTATGGGGGGGCTAAGACTGAAAATGGGGTGATGGGGGGCCTTAGGACTGGAAGTGGGCTTATGGGGGGCTTAGGACTGGTAATGTGCTATGGGGGTGCTAAGAGTGGAAATGGGCTGATGGGGGGTTAGGACTAGTAATGGGCTATGGGGGGGCTAGGACTGGAAATGGGCTGATGGGGGGCCTTAGGACTGGAAGTGGGCTGATGGGGGGCTTAGGACTGGTAATGGGCTATGGGGGTGCTAAGAGTGGAAATGGGCTGATGGGGGGGTTAGGACTAGTAATGGGCTATGGGGGGGCTAAGACTGAAAATGGGGTGATGGGGGGCCTTAGGACTGGAAGTGGGCTGATGGGGGGCTTAGGACTGGTAATGGGCTATGGGGGTGCTAAGAGTGGAAATGGGCTGATGGGGGTTTAGGACTAGTAATGGGCTATGGGGGGGCTAGGACTGGAAATGGGCTATGGGGGGGCTAGTACTGGAAATGGGCTATGGGGGGCTAAGACTGGAAATGGGCTGATGGGGGTTAGGACTGGTAATGGGCTATGGGGGGGCTAAGACTGAAGGGGTGATGGGGGGCCTTAGGACTGGAAGTGGACTGATGGGGGGCTTAGGACTGGTAATGGGCTATGGGGGGGCTAGGACTGGTAATGGGCTGGGGGGTTGCTAGGACTGGAAATGAGCTGAGTGGAAGGAGGGCTTGAACTGCAAATAGCTGATGGGGACGGCGGCTTGGAATGGAAATGGGCTGTGTGGAAGAAGGGCTTGAACTACAAATAGCTGATGGGGAGGGGGGCTTGGAAAGGAAATGGGCTGTTAGGGGAGGGAGCTAGGACTTGAAATGGGCCGATGGGGTTTAGGACTGGTAATGGGCTATGGGGGGCTAAGACTGAAAATGGGGTGATGGGGGGCTTAGGACTGGAAATGGGCTGAGTGGAAGTAGGGCTTGAACTGCAAATAGCTGATGGGGACGGGGGCTTGGAATGGAAATGGGCTGAGTGGAAGGAAGGCTTGAACTACAAATAGCTGATAGGGAGGGGGGCTTGGAATGGAAATGGGCTGTGAGGGGAGGGAGCTAGGACTGGAAATGGGCTGAGTGAGGGAGGGCTAGGACAGGAAATGGGCTGATGGAGGGCTAGGATAGGACTTTAAATGGGCTGTTGGGGGGCTGGGATTGGAAATGAGCTGATGGAGGGACTCGGATGGGGGAGCTAGGACTGGAAATGGGCTGATGCGGGGACTAGAAGGGAGCGGATGCTGGGTGGGGCTGGAACTAGAAGGGAGCTGATGTTGGGGGAGGATTAGAATGGGATAGAGTTGGGAGAGTGAAAATGGAGAGGGAAAAAATATTTTGTGTGGGAGGGAAGACAAATCTACAATTGGCCGGATATTGGGAGAGTAAGTGGGGATTGAGGATGGCGGGGTAAAATTTGAGTGGATGAAATAGCAATGAGGAAAGAGCAAAAGGAGAGAGATTAGTATGTTAAAGCAGATGTACAGAGAGAATGGAAAAAAACTAGAAAAGTGAAGAAAGGACAAATGGACAGCAGACGATGGAGAGTTAGCAGAAGACACGAAGAAACCAGAAGAAAGTGGCTGGAGCAATTGCAACTGAAAAAAAATGCACAAAAGGTAGAAAAATATCTCTTTGTTGAATTTATTAACTGAAATATGCCAGCTCTGGGAAATGTGCATCATTAACGTCTGCGCTTTGTTTAGTACAAGAGGAAATTAATTTATAGTTTTATTTCTACACTGTTGTTGGGCTTTTGGGGTTTCCAGTTTAATTATTGTCTTCCTGTTTCTACATTGTGATTTCTTGTTTGGTGACGGTCTATGTTCTGCACGTATAACTGAGCTGGGTTATTCTGTTTATATAATTCCTATTTGACATTGCCACTTGTTCTCTTTCCCCAGTAGGTCATGTATTGTTGTTCTCTGAAATGTATTGGTTTAATATTTGCAGTGTTGCCTTTTGATAGGTAGGGTATGGTGCTTTGTGAGTCCTGGTAGTGCTGTTAGGATACGGCGGGTTTGCTATGGGTTCTAAATGGGCAGTGTTTGTAGTAGTTCCTAATGTGCCTGGCAGTTGGCACTGGATTATAGTAATGTAGAAATCTTTTAGTCTTTCTTTATCCATATACTCATTAAGAGGCATGTTTGCTAAAAGTTAGTGTGTGGTAACATTATGCAAATATTTATGCAAATGAGGCCCTTATGCAAATGAGGCCCCGCACTGAGTCTCCGCACATGGCCCCGCACCCCCCTTGGGCCGCCCCTGCACCACATACCCTGAAAACGTCTCTGTCATAGACAGTAATGAAACATCCCAGTAAAAAAACCATTGTAATACCCAAGTATATTGCTAGGTTTTTGATAAAGTGGAATTTTTTCCCCTAATTGGTGATACGTTTCAAGGGGCTTACTGGGAGCACACTGTAAAATTGTTCTGTAAAAGCAATGAGCCTCATATTCAGCCTGTGCAGGCAATGATTTTAAAGTTCCTGGCCATCAGGATCGTACCAAGCTAGAAATGCGCCCTGTGCAACTAACGAATCTGGTGTCCCCCTCCACCCAGCCATGTTCATTAACTCAGTCTTTTTGGGAACTCAGTGATGATATCGGCACCCCCTTCTGTGCTTGCACCCTGTGCAGCCACACAGCTCGCCCAGCCCTCGGTATGGCCCTGCTGGAAAAATTGGGTCTGGATATTCAGCACTGGAATCCCGATATCCCCCGGCACTCAATATCCAGTTTCATCGCTGACCAGTGTGGCTTTCTGGTCAGCAGCGATATCGAGCTGCTCTCGAGATAGCTGAACTGCATAAAGTTAGGACAACGTTTTGGTTGGCCTAACTGTTTTGCAGTCACTTATCTGGTTAGTGGACTGAGAATTGCCTCTAACCAGATGTGTGCTGGGACTGCTCATGGACCACCCTGGCGCTCTCCAGAAATGTTTAGAGGGGATATTCAGCGGCACCAGCCAATTAGTGCTGCTGAATATCCCTCTATGGGGTTTATCTGGTTAGCAAAATATCAGGCCCAGTGTGTTTCACAGAGTGAAGCAGAACCTCTTGAGGAGAAACTGATAGCACATCACCATAGTTTCCTATATTTCAACTTCATGCTTTTTCATTTAATCCTCCTTTAGCTAATTCATCTTTGGGCATATTTTATTTGCTGGTAATGGGTCAGATTTTATAGCTGTGTATGGGAAAAGGACAGTACAGTAATTATTTTCTCTGTTATCACTACAGCATAAGAACATTAATGCTTGCAGGCTGTGAGCTTTCAATTTTGAATTAGTAAACTAGTGATAACAGTAGTCATTTGGCAACTTTCCTCCATCACAGCTTTGCGATGCATCTTTTATTCTGAAAAGCTCTCAGATTACAGAACTAGTTGCCTGACTGAGGGAAAGGAGAACAGGTTTAGGTGTTAGAGTGGCCGCAAAAGCCGCAAATATGAATAATCTTCTGAAACATGTTGTCCTCTGGCCGTACTGCTGCCAGTCAGAGGAGGTGCTGCGAAATTGTGCTTTAGGAAGCGAGGGGCAGGCGGCGGCTGCTTGTCAGGACCAAAAACGTGATCTCACAGCATCTCCCCCTATCAGCAGCAGCTCAGCCGGGGAAGACTCCTGTGCAGCTTGGCGGGAATGTTGCTCCAAAGCGTTCTGGATTGTAACGAAAGTGCTGTCTCTGAACACGTTTAAGAAATAACATTTTATTTTAATGAATGTGACAATGACAGTCACGTGACGTTTTCTTTACATGGTAAATTAAGATTTGTCATTAGACGAGGCCACGACATTGGAACCTTGAAGTTAAGTGCTAAGGGGCCCTTTTACTAAATCCCGTTAAGGGTGTGCACCTAACAGGTGTTTTAATGCACGGTAAGAGCAAAGCTTCCGCGGTAACTGTCGACGGTGTGACCACAATGTTTCCAGCAGTTAACACGTGGATGTGTACGTTAATGTGCAGCACAATTAACACAGGTGCACCTAACGATATTCATGCTACCCACAATGTACAGTCACTGCCCACACTCTAGCTCTAACCCACCCAGCTGCTGCCCATTGAACAACGTCGATAAATTTGCATCTTACAAATCGTTCGTTATCATGCCCACCCATTAGATGTCACAACGGACAGTGAGTGTGAGATAAAGTGTGCATTAAAAAGCACCCCTAGATTTTCTACAAGATGGAAAATTTTATGAAAAATTATATATTCCCCAAATCCTGGTTTAAGCTTGCTCAGTTTACAGTTTGAGCATGTGTTCTTAGCCCAGTCCTCGGGGCATACCCTGCCCATCAGGTTTTCAGGATATGAAAAATAAATACGTTTGAGAGAGATCTCCATGCACTGCCTCAATTGTATGTAAATTGAGCAAGTTCAGATTTCTTAAAACATACCTGTTTTATGAAAGCAGCATATGAAAAAAACAACACCACACAATTTGCGCTTACTTACAACAATCCCCATTTACTGGCACAATGGGTCAGATATTCAGCAAGGCTGACTGATGGATAAAGATAAGCTACAGCACCAATGCTTCACTTTTAGTCTTATATTCACTTAAATAGAACAGCTAAATAAATGTATAACTGCCGGCATTAGTGGGGTACACTGGTCTTTATATGTTTGCTGTCTTAACTTTAAGCAGATAACATCAGTTTTTCAGCCCAATATCACCACTAGGGAGGTAATTTTATAAAGTAATTATTTTTTTTTCTAAATCCTTTATTTAATAATAAAGTAAGAATACAATCAAATCTACATCAAGAGGAAAGCTGAAAGTATATATCAAAAGTACAAACAATAATAATAATAAGTAATCATACATCTCATCCAATTAATATTATAACTAAACAATTATTATGATCCCAATGAAATCAAAATTAAATTTACCCCCCTTAATATAGACAGGGAGCAAACAAACCTCAACCATTTTCTTTCCCAGACAGAAAAGCCTCCACCTGTTCTGATTCAAAGAAAACATTTTACACCTTGATAAATTAAGACACATTTACTGGATATTTAAGAAAAAAGGAGGCCCCAGTAGCCAAAATCCTAGGCTTCAAAACTAAAAAAGCCTTCCTATGTTTTTGAGTGAGTCTACAAACATTAGGAAAAATCTGTATCGGGCTACCACAAAAAGCCTGATCCTTTTTTTGAAAAATACAATTTCATAATCAAATTCTTATCTACCAAAGTTAAAAAGGAGGCTATTAAGGTTGCCCTCTGTGGAATCACATCCAAAGACGATTCCAAAAATGCAGAGACATCCAAGGTTTCCGCCAAGGGGGAAATCCCTGTATTATTATTTGTAGAGGAGGTTTTCATACTAGGTGGTAAGGGAACATAATAAACTGAGGTAAATTTTATAGCTTCAGAATCCTCAATTAATAAAATCTCCTTGAAATACTTATATAGCAAAATAGTAGGAGATAGGTAGTGAGTCCGCGGAAAGTTTATAAACTGCAAATGTTTTGCCCTGGCTGAATTTTGTAGAGACTCCGATTGGTGACGAATAGAGACACTGTCCCGAATTAAGAAGAAATAGCGGCCAGAGCAACAGAAAGATGTCCCCCTAATTTGTTCAAAGACTAATTATAATTAGCAATACGGACGTCCTGATCAGAAAACGTCTGTACAACCTCCTTAGAGAACTGAGATATTTAGGAGAGGGAGGACCGCAAGGAACTTTTGATGTGGGCCACTACCTCCCAGACATCTCGCAAAGAGACCTCATTAGGAGGCACGAATGTTGAAGAAGAAGGAAAATTCAGTAAAGAAGGCACTGTAGTCTCTACTTTGCTTAAATTAATCATCAACGATGAGGAAACTGTCTGGTTACCATTGGTCCTTCCCCCCTCCAGTTCCAAACCACCGGAAGGGGCAAGGCCCCATTTACCACTTCCTGGCGGGGTAAAACCCAGTGTAACAGAGGAGGAATCTGAGATAGGACTCACGGACTCTGTAGACAAATCTTTCAATGATAAGTCAGGCGTGCGATCCAGAGGTTCCAAAGTTTTTACCAACTTAGCAGCCACTGATGGAAACACCTTCTTCCTTCTTTTGCTCATTTGTAGCCCCAACATAGCTTCTTAGAGCTCCAAAGGGGCTCCAAAAGGGCAGAACGTGCCCCTTTGGTCACGCCCTTTCGAGCACACGCCCACGGGTACGTGTCCACAGGCCACGTTCCGTGGCAGGCCGAGCTTTTATACTGGCCCAGGGGAGATTGATGATGTCCGTTGGAACCTCCTCCCACATGGCAGCACAGGAATCCAAAGTAGTTAGAAGCAAAACCAACAGCAAAACTCTTATAAAGTAATTCTAGTGAGTATGTGGCCACATATATGCAGGGACGCTTTTACCTATGGGCCAAAGGGGCAGCTGCCCTGGACCCCTGCACAATGAGGGCCAAGCTGCCCTGCTTCTCATAAGCAAAAGCGGCCCTGCTCCTGACTTTGAGCCCACTGTCACTGCTGTTGTCCCTCTCTGGGGGGTGCAATGGTGGCAATACATTTAAAAAGGCATAATGGTGCCAGAGTTATCCTATGTTTTGGCACCGCGGTGACATTCATGTTTCCGCATCCCTTCAATTCCAGTTTAACAGGAAGTGGAATCGGAGAGTGGTGGAAGCGTGAATGGCACCGTGGCACTGGAAGAGAAGGTAACTCCGACACCGCGGTGCCTTTTTAAATATATTGCCACCACTGCATGTCCCCAGAGAGGGGTGGGACGGGAGGAGGGCAGAGCCCATGAATGGGGCCGGAAACATTTGCCCATGGCCCCATAAGGGGTCAAAGCAGCCCTGCATATATGTGTACATGACCTTTTATAAAATGTCAATCAGCAGAAAATATGCGCTTTGGCATCAAGGTGTATATTTTGCACATGGTCAGAGTTTGGGCAGGGCACGGGCAGTGTGCAAGTATGCATGTAGATTTATTTATTTATTATAATCTTTTATATACCGCGCTATTTGGTATCAGCGCGGTTTACATGAAACAAAATTACCAGAATAACAAGCTATTCTGTGTTTACAGAGAACAGGTATACAAACTTGGATTATAAAATACTCTAATTTACATGTGTATTTGAAAAATATAGGTGTGGTATAAATGCCTATGAATGTAATAGAGGCACGTTTTACGTCACTTAAGCTAGTATTTTATAAGGACAAGTAGGCACCTAGTTGTCTTTATAAGGTACATTTAACATAGGCACTCCCTTATAAAATCACTTTCAATGGGGGCAATTTTATAAGAAGCTGGCTGGATTTCTGTACACACAATGCACATACATCTAGGTATTTTAGTCATATATATGCATAAATGGACATTTACATGTGCATCGCTGTTCTGAAAAATGCGCATTGGGCAATCACTCGTACTTTCACTGCGGGATCTACAGGGTGGAATTTGGGTGGAAGATGGGCAGAGCGCACAAGTACATATGTAAATTATAAAATGCTATTCCTTTTCGTCTCTCCGGGCCAGTCCAGGGAAAGGTAGGTGGGGTTGTCAATCCCCCATAGTAACTGAGGACTGAAGGCTCCAAGCTTTTTTCTGTGAGGTGAAGCCACTCCCCCTTCAGGCAATCTGCCAGTCTTTCAGTCCTCAGTAACTATAGAGGATCGATTTTATCTTCTCCCTCAACATTCTTTTTATTACAAACTTGTAATTTCTTTTCTTTGATTTAATAAGAATTTATTGATTGGCTCTAGCAGGGCTGATCCGTATATAGTTCTTTCTTTTCCTTTCTGTTAAAGGCTGTTATGCCTTTAAGAGCAAACTGAATCATGAACGGGCATTTTGTTTACAGTGTGAGGTAGAGCCTGCCTCTTTCACTGTCCCGTTCAAGTAGCAGAGTGATACTGGGGGCCCCAGCTTTCTCCTCTGGCTATTCAGCTCTACATTCCTTCGGGACTCATATTTTCCACAAAACCGCGGCTGCGGTGTTACTTTCAGCCTCGGGTGAGTGTTACAGTTTTCTTTCATTTTTTCTGTCAGTTTAAAACCGTGGTTTCAGTGGCGATTTTAGTGTTTCTTTTTCTTAGCATTTGTTTCAGGTTGTTGGTCTATTGTTTGCACTTTGGGGACTTTAGTTATTATGGCTGAGAAGTCCAGTATTAATTTGCCAGAGGCTGTTTTAAGCGCTGAAAAAAGGCGGGAACGGCGGCCATGTTAGCTGTACCGGGCAGTGCTCTAGCAGAGCATCAGAAGCCTCACAAATGTAAAACAAAGTCTTCTAAGGACACCATTTCTGAAGTTAAGCCTCCTATCTCCTCTGCGCTGCCTCAGGAACAGATGTTTTCCTTTTTCTTAGCATTTGTTTCAGACTTCAGAGTTTCCTGCTCTTCTGATTTCAGTACCAGTTTCTCTCACTGTGCCTAGTGCTGAGGAGAAGGAACTTATACTTATCTCAGGCATCTTTGCTATTTCAGCAGGGAGAGCCAGAGAGGCTGTCTGACCCAGCCATGGATTTTGAAGCTGAGGATTTAGAGGAAGGGGAGATAGACCCTGGGCAGGATCCTAATGTTTTTAGAGTTTTCCGCAAGGAGGAGCTCTCTGCTCTCATTTCCCATTCTCTGTCAGCGCTACACCTGCTCTTGCCAGCAGCTTCTCAGGAACCTTTGGAAGTTCCATTACTTCAGGGGTTTAAGACTAACACTGTTCCTATGGCCTACAGGCACAGTCCTTTTTTCCTTGTGTTGCTACCTCTGAAGGAATTGGATACTATTGTTCTGTATTAGTGTTCTGTGCAGCAGTGATTGCTTGAACTGCGGAAGGTTAATGGAAATAAAGGGGAATGAAACACAGAAGTGGGTTTTTCAGCTGCTTCAACAGCATTGGTTTGGTGTGAACACTATTCTTGGCCCCACACTTGCAGCGGCAGTATTGGGCTTTTTGGGCTATCTATAGTGAAATTGGTGTTGCTGCTTCAGTTTTGGGTTCTGAAACTCTTTTAACAACATATGTAATGCTGACTTTCACATTTTTGTGGTCTCATTCATGTAAATTGATCCTTTTTCTAATCTTTTGTTTTTTTATTGCAACTGGGTAATAGCAACAGAACCACAACACAGTGGTTCAGACACTGCCGATGATGCAGGGATCAAGGGTTCAATCCCCCGCAGTGCCCAATGCAGATGTCTGGCTGAGGCATTACATATCCTACTTATATCCTCTTTTGTTTTGTTTTTTTTTTTTAAACTTTCCATGGCATGTTATTTTGCCTTTTAACATAAACCAAAGTAGTTTATATTTCTGGATATTGCTTGATGTGTTGCCTGATATGTAAACACGGCCCTAGCAGGTCTTAATTGTCGCACTCATCATAACTGCTGCCTCATTTGGCATGTTGACAGCAGCCAAGGATTACACAATTTCTTTTCGGTGTCATGCATCGAAACGTCAAACATCTCCTTCTCAGCCATCCTGGCTGGCGGCTAGCAGGAAGTCTGGGGTGTTGTTTGTCTGGTCCAGGTTCAAAGAACGTAGATTTATTTCCTGCCTGGCTTCCTTAGCTTAACCTGTATTATGGAATGCTTTTTTCAATAGCTACGTCCGTGTGCCATGATGGTTGCTGTTACTCATGAATTTTTCCTGCTCTTGTTTGAGCGTACACCATAATTCGTGCCCTACACTTTTATTCAGATCTGCATCTTTTCTTTGGAGCTGCGTTCTTTCTTGCCTTTTTCCCACCTCCATTTGGTGGTGTAATTTATTTATTTTTATTTTTTTCTCTTTTCCTCAGTTGGTACTTGAAGCCCTTGCGAGTCTTTCTATGCTAGACTCTTTCACTCTCCAGACCTTTGCAATTAGCCCTCCGGATGCACCCAGAGTTTGCTCAAAGCATTAAACCCGTAGGCAATCCTTCAGTCGTATGCCCGCCTCTTCTCGGGGGTGTATCTCTCTGTAGTCGCCCTTTGCTGTGACACTGTACGGAATAATAATATTAAGGAGCTCTTAACTTGCTTCACAATCTTCCTGTTGTTCCTTGGCCAGATTGGCCACAGGACGAGGTGTAGATTACAATTTCCCCTACTGAAACCATTCGTATATTTTTTTTTGTCGGCAGGAAGTCTGGGAAGTTTGCAGATCTCTCATTTCCACTGAGGAATAGCCACGGGCCTGGTTAAACAGCCTTACTAGCTTCATGTGTGGCAGTGTGATGTCCAATACTGTGTGTTTTCTAGGCTCCTTCTGTCTGGGAAGGGTCTTTTTACCCGAAGTTCGCGTGGACAAGCTAATGCGTCAAGTCCAGGCCTTTCTAGCCTTAACGGAGCCGTCGGCATGGACATATTTGCAGCTGTTGCGTTCCATGGCGGCTGCGTTGGATCTGGTCCCGTGGGCCAGGGCTCACATGCGTCCCTTACAGCAAGCGTTGCTCTCCCGCTGGTCTCCGCAACTTCATCCTCTTTCTCAACGGCTGCCCTACCCGGAACGGGTGCGTCTCAGTCTAAACTGGTGGTTGCTTCCCGAAAGCCTCACCGCGGGGATTCCCTTGCAGGATCCGGACAGGGTCTTAGTCACAACGGATGCAAGTCTCTCGGGCTGTCGGGGCTCATTGTCTGTCTCAGATTGCTCAGGGGACTTGGTCTCCAGAAGAAAGCTCTTGGTCGATAAACCGGCTCGAACTTCGAGCGGCTCGGTTAGCTCTGCTTCGATTCGCTTCATTGCTCACGGGAACAGCGGTCAAGATTTTCTCCGACAAGGCCGTGACAGTCGCGTATATCCATCGGCAAGGCGGGACAAAGATTCCTTCTCTTCTTTCCGAATGTCAGCAGTTGATGGAGTGGGCGGAGAACAATCTCCTGGCTCTGTCGGCGGCACATGTGGCTGGCAAGGAAGATGTTCAGGCGGACTATCTCAGCAGGCATCTTCTCGATCCCGGGGAATGGGAATTGAATGCGGCCTTATTTCACCAGTTGACCTTGCGTTGGGGTCAACCAGTGATGGATCTCATGGCCACCTTTCAGCAATGCCAAAGCCAGCCGATTCTTCAGCAGGCGCAGAGGACATATGTCAGAAGGCCTCGATGCTCTCGTACAACCATGGCCTCTCGACAGTCTACTTTATGTCTTTCCACCTTGACACTGTTAAGTCGAGTGCTTCAGCGCAGAGCGCAACACCGCGGCCAGGTGATTCTCATTGCTCCCATTTGGCCTCGTCGTTCTTGGTATGCCGATCTTGTCCGTCTTCTAGTAGCTTCGCCATGGCCTCTTCCTCTCAGAGTCAATCAACTCCATCAGGGTTCGATTCTCATGCCACGAGTGCATCGCTTCTTGCTTACAGCATGGCTCTTGAAAGGTCTCGCTTGACAAGCAAGGGGTATGCAGTTTCGGTGGTAGACACTCTTCTTCGCTCTAAGCGGCCTGGGACTTCTTTGATATATGTTAGAGTCTGGCGGCTCTTTGAGTCTTGGTGTTCTCGACGTCAGGTGTCTCCAATGGCTACTGCTATACCTCATCTTCTCCTTTTTCTGCAGCAGGGTTTAGATAAAGGTTTAGCTTTAAATACCCTTAAAGTGCATGTGGCGGCGTTATCCTGTTTTAGAGGGTTAATTGGCCGACGCCGGTTAGCGGCTCATCCGGATGTGCAGCGTTTTCTGCGGGCAACAAAACTTATTCATCCTCCACGGCATCCGGTTGTACCTCCTTGGGATTTGAATGTGGTGTTGGAAGCGTTGTCTCAATCGTCCTTCGCATCTCTCTGTACTAAACAAATATGTGAATGTTCTTGGAAGACAGCCTTCCTCGTGGCTGTTGGTTCTGCGAGACGAATTGCTGATTTGCAGGCCTTGTCTTGCAGAGATCCTTATCTGCAATTTCTACACGAAAGGGGTGTTGCTCCGCACCGTTCCTTCATTTTTGCCTAAAGTATTGTCTGTCTTTCATGTTAACCAGTCAGTGATATTTCCGGTATTCTCTCAGCGCGATGGTTCTCCTATGGACAAGTCGCTGAAGCACTTGGATCTTGGTCGGGTGTTACCGACGTACCTTAGACTCTCTCAACCGTTTCGTAAGACTGACAGACTGTTCATTCAGTGGGCCGGTCCGCGTAAGGGCCAAGCGGCCTCGAAAGCTACTATTCCTCGTTGGGTGCGCTCCGCTATTACGGCAGCTTACTCAGCTCGGGGACTTTCACCACCTACAGGTCTTAAAGCTTATTCCACTCGGTCCATGGCGACTTCCTGGGCGGAATTCGCCTTTGTTCCGCCAGTGGATATCTGCAGAGCGGCGACGTGGTCTTCCTTACATTCTTTCACTAAACATTATCGTTTAGATTTTCAAGCCAGGGATAATGCAAAAGTGGGTGCAGCGGCTCTTATCGCGGGCTTAGCGGGTCCCTCCCATTCTTAGGTACTGCTTTGGTACTGCCCTACCTTTCCCTGGACTGGCCCGGAGAGACGAAAAGGAAGATGAAATTAGTCTTACCTGCTAATTGTCTTTCCTTGAGCTCTCTCCGGGCCAGTCCAGGGACCCTCCCTTTCTGTTTTTTGGTGCTTGGCTTCGGCTTTCTGAACATTATCAGTATGGCATCGTAGATGGTCTCAGGAGATATCTGGGGCTTCTGGTTCACATTCTCAACCAAATTTAAAAAAAAAAAAAAAAAAAAAAAAAAAAGACATTGTTGTCTTGGTATTGCGTTTTAAGGACTATAGCACGTTATCAGTTTTTCAAAGGTTAATCTGTTCTGTTGTAGTTTTTCTTTCTCTTTAGTTGCTTTGCCAGAAGGAGACTGACAGATTGCCTGAAGGGGGAGTGGCTTCACCTCACAGAAAAAAGCTTGGAGCCTTCAGTCCTCAGTTACTATGGGGGATTGACAACCCCACCTACCTTTCCCTGGACTGGCCCGGAGAGAGCTCAAGGAAAGACAATTAGCAGGTAAGACTAATTTCATCTTCTTTACATGCATTCTGTACAATTTAGACACAGGCATTTACACCTTTGACCTAGTCATTTTTCTCACATTAAATATTGCTATTTAACCAGCATGCTGTATATGTAGAAATGACAACAATTGGCGAAGAAGCAAATTATGCATTTGCCACTGATTGGTGAATACATAATTCGCTTTGCATATCTGACCCAATGAACATATTTTTTTAAACAAAAAGTTAATAAATATACAAGTGACTTGCAAACATTATTGTGCACTTCATGTTTAAGGCACAATGGTTTTATGTCTCTAATGAAGGGCCATTCACCTATAGAGCAGCATGAGTGCCTTCATTGTTTTCCAGGGTGTGGGCTGTCAGTTTAGAGATCATTTCAAGTATTCTTATTCTTCATCCAAGACAGTGGTCTGGGTGTCAAGAGTTTTTTTGAGGCCAACGATTCTTTTTCTTTGATTGCAGAGCTCTATTTAGAGAGCTTCGAGCTCTACATTGACTTCGTTTATAATCACAGCTCCAACCAGCTCCAACTAGGAGTTCTATCCCATTTATTTATTTAACAGGTTCTCCTTCAATCAAAGCGGTTTACATAACAACAAGTAAGTACATTACAAATAAGAAAAAAGGGAGGAGGCATGCAGGATACAAAGACGAATACCCCAAAACATTATTAATTATTGATGTCCTAATAGATAGTCTTGAAGTGATTTCTGAATAGAAGAGTCTTTAGCTGCGTCTGAAAGTCATTAATTTCTGTAACAGCTCTCAGGGCATCTGGGACAGTTCCATAGGGCAGGTGCTGCAAGGGATAGAGCCCTTGCTGAAGTAGAATGAATGGTTTTGGTGTCTTTTTAGTATCAATAGTACTAAGCCTCCTAGGTAGGACTCCATTCACTCCTTGGTTTTCAGAAGTCCTACCATAACTCATATCTTAAGATTGCCCATACTGGGCACCCTACGCTAGCTCTAGTTGCAACACTACGGGGTGCTCTTTGAAGGTGGATTGTTGGATGTCATTGCCTTCTAAAATGAAGGCTGGCAGAATTATCTCCCTAGCATTACTAGGAAAGATGTATTGGGTTTCAGTGAGAAGGTTTCTTATGTCAGTCCTACTCCTTTTGGCAGACATTGCTGGATGGATGCAATTGGAAGGTATGATCTGGATGTTGTGGTTGTGTGTAGCACAGCCAGGGCTGACCCATCCACTATGTGGGCTAGACGGCCACCTAGGGCAGCAGAACTCTGTAGGCAGCACGGTGCCTATGGCAGGCCATGTGCTTTGGCACACATGGCCTGCTGTACTTGTCCATGCTGAGCAACGCTGCCATTGATTCCGGCAGCAGGGTCAGGAGGGGGACGGCTAGGCTCTACGGCAGGCCATGATCTTCAGCACATATGGCTTGCCACTTTTGGCCTTCTGAAGTTGTGTTGGAGGGGGATGAGCAGCAGACCATGTGTGCTGAAACACATGATCTGCCGCTGCAGCTACAGCCGAGCCATTCCTCCCGACTCTGCCACCAGAATCAGTAACAATAACTCATGCCATTGACTCCTCCTCTAATTCCTCCACTCTTTTTTTTCTTTAGCATTGTTTGAAGTGGAGGAGTAAGGTAATGGTTAGAGCAGCAGGCTGAGAACCAGGGAAGCCAGGTTTGTATTCCACTGCCGCTCCATGTGATTTTGAGCAAGTCATGTAACCCTCCATGCTTCAGCTCCAAACTTATTGTAAACCCTTCAGAGAGAAGAAAATATCTGCTGTACTTGAATACAATGCACCTTGAACTATCACCCAAAAAGGCATAAGCTAAATCCTAAATCCCTTTTCCCTTCCATCCCAAAGCTTCCCTACTTACCATTTTAGAAGTGGCTGAAGTTGATAGGCCTAGAAGATAGCAAGCATCACTCCTACCCTGCTTCTGTCATCTTCACTTCTACCCTGCTTCTGTTGACTTTTATGCAACTTTTCCCTATTATCTATAAAAAATGTGCTTTTCTTCAATATTCATCATTCTTTTAGGGGTTTTGGGGAGGTAGAGGGATGGATCAGTGGGAAGGAGGTAGATGATCCCTTGGCCTGTAGTCCCCTCACAGTGGAAGGATACCATCAGGTCAGCATACCCTTGGAGGTGTCTTTGGAAGTGGCAAATGGTAGTGGGACATTAGGGCATGCCCAGCACCTTATGTTTGTTGTGAAGGAGGGGCTGAAATTCCCACACTAATTTGTCCTTTACAAGGGAGAATTCAGCTTGATAAAAACTCAATACTTGATCTGAGGCAGGTGTTACATTTTTAGGCTTTATAGAGCTCACAGAATATAGTGGGTGTGGTGAGCCTACCTCTTTGCTAACTATGTGCCTGGTAAGGTCTTGTTTAGTTGAATTGAGTTTATTTTAGTTTAATTATTTGCTAGACCACCTTTTGAAGATAACAACCAAAACAGTTTCTGTTTTAGTGGTTATCTTCAAAAGGTTGTCTAGCAAAAATACAGAAATCAACAACAAAAACATGTAAAATACTATCAAAGAAAGATAATAGGAATGTGCTGGAGACTTATGAAGGGGATACACAGATGAAGAAGCACAATTTCAGTCTATGAGCAGCTGCCTCTACAATTTATTGTCAACAATCCCTGGATCTTTATAAGCGATAAAAGGGTTAGTTCAGGTGTGTCCAGACTGTCCATAGGCCTGATTAAAGAGTCATATGATAATAATAATAATAAGATGATAATAATATGATAAGAAATTCTATCCGGTGTATATATGTTCTTTACATGTTACAAATATGTACAAAGTTTCTCTAAGTTAAAATCCCAGTTGTATTATCCTGTTATATGTAAACTCACCACAGTCTGTTGATTGCAATGAGTATTCCTGTTTTAATGTAAACCGCGCTGATGAAAAAGAGTGCGGTATAAAAGAAATATAAATAAATATAAATAAATAAATAAATATCTCCAAACCTCTTTTAAACTTAGAATAAGAGGATTTGGCTCTGAGCTTAGTAGGAATGGAGTTCTATAGTACAGGGGTCAAATAACTAAAGGAAATTTGTTGTGTAAAATAGTCAAATTTTGGTGGGGAGAGAGAATTGTTAGAAGGTTAAGTTGGGCTGATCTGAGGGCAGGGAAGGAGTATATTGGAATCAGCAGATCATAGAGATATTTAATAAGACCTCTGGACAAGGCTTGGAAAGTCAACATCAGGATCTTAAACTTGATCCTGTGTAAGATCAAAGAAAAGGGGCTGACATTGTCAGATTTCCTTGCCTTATAAAGAAGTTAGATGCAGATGTTTCATGGAAGCTTGAAGCCCATAACATAAGGTGTTGCAGTAATTGAGGCAGTTCAGCATAAAAGCACGAGTAAGAGTGAGGAGGTATGTCCTCTGCAGAAAATTATAGACTAAGAAAATTTACAGTGGATAACAAAAGAAGACTTAATAAACGTTGGGATGTGTGACTCAAAGGAGACCTGAGAGTCGAGGTTCTTCGTCAAAGTAACCATGTGCTTCTTAATGAGATTGGGTTGTTCAAAGTGGATGGAGGAAACAATGAGGTCATGCCTTTCTTGGTGATCCAGATAACTTGTAACTTTGAGGGGCTATGTTTGAGTATATGGCTTGCAAGCTATGAGGCAACTGTTCAGTAAAGACCAGGAACATTTGCTTTGTAGAATGCATAGCAAAGAGTCGGGGTAAATGCAGACTTGAGTCTGCACCAGTATCTTTCTGTGCAGTAGGGTTGTCTTTTTGGGAGATGTAGCACCTGATTGTCATAGTGAAGCATAAAGAGGGTGATTATATAAAGGCCTTTTCAAGTGTATATGATAGAATTCTTGAATAAAATGCTTCTTAGAAAATTACAGAACCAAAATCAAGGACATGGCCGTGAAATATACCATGGGGAAACCAGTATCAAAAACAGATATTCCACTAATAAATTATAAGGAGGATATTCAGCTCTGGAGGCTAGCATTGCTAATGTGGCTAGCCGCTGGCGGGGAAAATTAATCCTGGATATTCAATGCTGGTATCATATCCAGCGAGGCTAACTGAGCAGTGACAATATTGAACCATTGCCGGTTAGCTAACGCAGTAAAAAGTTAGGCCAGGGCTTCCTGCACCTCACTTTCACTGTGTATCGCTAACCAGGCAGCAGCTCAATATTGTCACTGCTCAGTTAACAATAGGTGTTCCCTCGCTCTGTCCCTGAACACAACCGCTTAGCATTGGGGCATCTAGCGGCACTACCCAGGAATATTCAGCAGCACTAACCATGTTGGTGCCACTAAATATCCCACTTAATGGCATTTACATGGTTTACAAGTCGATAATACCATAAGGGCACAAAAAACACTTCATGGAACGTTCATAGACTTTCTAAAGATTAATACAAGGGAAAAAGACCTCAGATGACATAATGTGAATATTCACATACTCCGTACCCCCCCCCCCCCAAATTAATTGGGTTGAAACTTTCTTCTTCACTCTATTCAACTGACAATGCCACAAAACATCAATATAGCAAATGTCCCAGCTTCATAACCTTCCAATACCAGCCTGACCTTGCACCTTCTGTGATCTTGATACACACACAATGTGGGACTACTTTTAGGACCTGCCACCACAATTGGCCATTTGACTAATTGTTATTGACTCAGCCAAATGAGGTAACTTTTACCCAGCAGTGACACCTGCAGTGATGCCAGATTATATATCCAAAGGAACCATCTATTGTAATCAATAACGCGTAGGATACCGATGCTGCCAGCCAAAGAAGCCCTCCATTGCATGTACAGCTCCAGTGCATTCTCTGATGGATTGGTGGGCCTCCAGACACTGTTGTCTTATTTCTTGCATATGGCCCAGCATCCCTCTGTCATTTTGATATGCGGCTCCTGCATGATCAACAGTTCTGCTACCAGTTCTCTCAGGTCTTCAGTGGATACCGTATGGTTCTCCAGTGGTATCACTCAGAGAACCCAGAGACAAGTTAAAGGCTATGTAACAGCACACTGTCAAGGCTTGAGCAAAAACATTGCACAAGCTGTGACAAACATTCCAACACCCCCTCAAAACAAACAAACAAACATTGGGTCACCGGCAGCGGAAGGGAGGGTCAGACTCATAAACCAGGACTAAAGTAAAAACTCCTTCCCGCCGTCCCACCCACTGCATACCTATGGGTTCTCACCCTCCCCTTCCATCCAGGCACAGCTAAACACTGTGGCTTTCCTTAGCATGGGCCTTCACAAAGGATTTAATGCTCCTTACAATACCTTAACAATACCAATGTGCCTTAAATTATGCTTGTTTAGTTTATTTTCAGTTTATATACTACCCTTCAAATTATTAAACTAGTGAATTTCTCTTCCTTTAAATGCTGCCTTAACCACTTCCTACCATTGCCCACACGACTCCTTCCACTCCCTTAACCCCCCAGTCACCCCAACATGTGCAGAATCAGAATACTGGCAGAATATTCCAGGCCAGAATTGTGTCCAAAGCGTCACTAGGCTGCTCTTTTATTCCCATTATTTTAGCATCCGCACTTCTAGACGCTCATTTTTGTGATTTCACTTTAGACCTCCCCACTTGTTTCTCGGCTCCTTTCCACTTAACCAGCCTTTTGTCTGAGCTAGAATCCCCACTCACTGCGCCTCTCCAGATCTCATTCTTTCTGATCCCTTATCCTCCCCCTTCCTACCCCGAGCTAAACCTCCACAATCTTTTTTTGAACCAGAAGCGGACTGTTGTTCATCTAAGTGATTAGGCTTTTTGGTGACTGTTTTAGCCCTAAGAGGACGTGAACACTTTCCAAGCATACTCTGAAAAAAGGCATTACAAACTAAAAATCCAAACCAATAAACTCACCCTGAATACCCAGACAAAAGCAGAAGATAACGTAATATAAGAAATGCCATACTGGGTCAGACCAAGTTCCATAAAGTCCAGTATCCTGTTTCCAACAGTGGCCAAACCAGGTCACATGTACCTGGAAGGTTCCCAAAAAGGTACATAGGTTCCACAATGCTTGTCCCGGGGTAAGCCGTGGACTTCCTGGATCCTCTTTAATAATGGTTTATGGATCTTTCCTCCAGGAACTTGTCCAAATCTTTTTTAAATCCATCTACACTAAAAGATTTTACTACATCCTCTGATAATGAATTCCAGAGTTTACGCATTGAGCAAAAAAAAAATTCCTCTTATTAAACTTAAATTGGTTACATTGCAGCTTCCTTGTGTGACCCCTAGTCTTTCTATTTTTTGATGGAATAAACAACTGATCTACATTTACCCGTTCTACTCCATTTAGTAATTTATAGATTTCTATCATATCTCCCCTTAGCCATCTCTTTTCCAAGTTGAAGAGCTCTAACCTTTGAAGGCTTTCTTCATAGGGGTATCCTTCCATCCCCTTTACCTTTTTGGTGAGTCTTCTCTGAACCTAGTCTAATTCTGCTACATCCTTTTTAAGATATGGCAATCAAAATTGCACACAATATTTAACGTGCAGTCACAGCATGGAATGATAGAGAGAAATTATAATATCCTTGGTTTTATTCTCCATTTCTTTCCTTATGATTCCTAGCATTCTATTTGCTTTCTTGGCTGCTGCTGCACACTGGGTGGAGGGTTTCTACGTATTGTTAACGGTAACGCCTACATCATTTTCCTGGGTGGTGGTTCCTAATATGGAATCTTGCATAGTGGAACCATAGTTTGGATTGTTCTTTCCTAGGTGCATAATTTTCAACTTGTCCATATTAAATTTCATCCGCCATTTGGATGTCCAGTCTTCCAATTTATCAAGAACTACTTGTAATTTTTCACAATCCTCTTGTGTTTTAAGAACTTTGGGTAATTTTGTGTCATCTGCAAATTTGATCACCTCACTCATTATTCCCATTTCCAGGTCATTTATGAATATACTAAAAAGTAGCGGGCCCAGCACAGATCCCTGGGGTAACTCACTATTCTCCTTTCTTCCTTTCTCAATTGAGAAAATTGGTCATTTAGCCCTACTCTCTGCTTTCTATCTTTTAATCTGTTCCTGATCCACAATAGTACACTGCCTTCTATCCCTTGACTTTTTAATTTTGCCAAGAATCTCTCATGAGAGACTTTGTCAAAGGCTTTCTGAAAATCCAGATACACTATATCGACCAGCTCACCTTTCTCTACTTGCTTATTCATACCTTCAAAAAATATAACAGATTAGTAAGATAAGACTTTCCTTGGCTAAATCCATGTTGGCTTACTCCCATTAAACCATGACTTTATAGTTGTAACACATCTTCCCAGTTTATCAAAATTTGTTTCAATTCTTCCGATACATCACCTTTAAATACCATTTCAGGCATAGGTAACTTCTCTACATGTTCCTCAGTAAAAATTGAAGCAAAGAATACATTCAGTTTTTCCACTATGGCCTGTCCTCCCTTAGCGCCCCTTTTAACCCTCTATCATCTAATGGTCCAACTGACTTCCTCACAGGGTTTTTGCTACAATTGTACTTGAAAAAGTTTTAATTGTGCATTTTTACTTCCATGGCGAGCTTTTTTTCAAATTCTCTCTTTGCCTGCCTTTTCAATGCCTTCATCTAACTTGCCAGTGCTTAGGTTGTTTCCCGTTTTTGTCATTTGGCTCCTTTTTCCATTTCCTGAAAGATGCTTTTTTGGCTACAACAACGTCTCTGACCTCACCTTTAAACCATGCTGGCAGTTTTTTCACCTTCCTTCCATCTTTCTTAAAGCGTGGAATAAATGTGGTCTGGGCTTCTAAGATAGTATTTTTAAACAACACCCATGCTTGATGTAAACCTTTAGCCTTTGCAGCTGCTCCGTTTTTTCTTAACTTTTTTTTCTCTTTTTATCATAGTTTCCTTTCTGAAAGTTAAAAGGCAGTACTGTGGATTTCCTTGCCATCCTTCCTCAATTTATTAAATCAGATGTGATCATGCTCTGATCACTATGAGCACTATCTAAAAACTCTGCACAAGATACTGCTACTCACTGTGGCCCTGTGGCACCCTCTGCTGTGCTCAGCCTGTACAGCCCTCTGACTGCAAAGTGTCCTTCCCTTCCCAGCAGAAACCATGGACTACAGCAAAGGTGAATCCGTAAACAAGGCCAGTGAAAGAGTATTAGATGCCCTAGGCAAACCTGCTTTGTGCCCCATCGCAATTAAGTTTTAGACCTCTAGTACACCCCCCCCCCCGCCCCCAAGAATTTGATAATTCAACTCAATCACAATCATCTCAACATCATCAATCCCAGAACAGCTTTATAAAAAACATATTTGGACATCATGTTTGAAATAGTAAAGCTTACTTTGTCACTATATACATAATGCGTGAGATTTCCAAAGGCAACTTGGAAGGGTAAATGACTACGAGTATTTGCAAACTGCCTATTCTTTCTGCAGGTAAAAGTGAGTACTGGTGAGTTTTTGAGGCTTCTAGGACCCCATTGTTCTTCTTTTATTGTAGCTGCCCTTTACTGTATTCAAGAAGCTACTGCTCTAAGTAACTTCCTAGTCTGCCTAGCGTTTGAACCTGCCCTGACCATGAATCAAAGCAGAGGCAAGATGGGTTGGAAATCTCCCAAATGCCTCCAAGATAACTTCCTTCCAATTCAAGAAGCTGCAAAGTTGGTTTCTTCTTGTCAGGCTTACAAACCTGGTCGGAGGTAAAAACTCTTTCCCACTAACCCAACATGCAGCATCCCCACTGGCTCTCATCCTCCCCATTCCAGGCTTCTCTCCTCTCCCAGCCTCTACGCAAACAAGGAGGGGGGTGTCTGTTGAGCTTCCTGGTATCCTTCCTTTATGGCAACACACTTCTTAATCAATTGCTATCTTTAAACAAATAGCCATTTTGGTCATAAAAACCCTCCCATTACTGTGAAGTATCGAAACAAACTGTATTGCTTGTCCAGTGGGAGTAATTCCTGTGAATATATTTTGTATGCGTGCCATTGAGTCAATGCTGACTCCTGGTGACTCAGCAGCCCCTGAGTTTTCTTTGCAGGGTGTTACTGGAAGTAGATTGCCAGGTCTTCCTTCCGAGGCAATGGAAGGTAAAGTGACTTGCCCAAGGCATGCTAGTGGGAATCAAACCCTGGTTTCTTGGTCACCAGGCCACTTCTCTAAACATTAGGCTACTCCTCCACTCCTTTTACTTAACAGCAGCGTTCAAACTGTGCAAAATGACAGCGTTCAAATTGCTGCAAATATTTCTCCTGTGGATAGTTGGAGTTCTCATTATGATCATCCCTGTTAAATAAGCGGTTTAGTCTTACACACTCCAGTTCTTTGACACCAGTGGCATAAGTTCCAATGAAGGGCCCCCCCATTGTCATGGCGGCACCAGTGCGCCCCTCCCGATGATGTACCCCCCCAAAGCCAGCACCCCCTCTCTGCATATGCACCCGTGTGGCTGTTAAATCCTGAGCCAAAGCCTTATGGTGCGGTTGGTATTGTGAGATTTCTGGAGGTAAGAGCGCTGGGACTGGAGCAGAGGCACTATGGCAAACAAGTTGACATAAATTTGCCACGTGGGAAAGGGTGGTGCATGGACGGTATGAGCACTGAGGTTGTCGTGTGGGCCTCCTTCCGTCCGGGCCGCCCTCTCATTGCAGGTCTGTCTGACACTGGCCTCCTTTCACAACTGCTGCCTCAGGGAGTATTATTGTCCACTTAAAGGAAAATACAGCACTGTAGTAATTAAAACATTTCAGACACATGCCTTTTAACAGTGTAACATACACTCTATATAAACAGTCTTAAGCTCGACATCCTGTTACTTTTTAACCAATCAAATTAAAAAATCCAAGAACCATGTTTGGTATTAGTGGAGTCCCTGTAGACCTAAGCCGTGCAGTATAAATAATTAATCATAAACCAACTCTCTACTATTTATCCCTATCGGCTTAACAGTTCTTAGATGGGAAATCCATTGCTGTTCAAATTCTAGCAGCATTTTCCCACAATCCCACCTTCTCTGATGGTACTTGGCATATATTCAATGTACATATATTTCAGTGATTGAACACTGGATCTTGCTCAAGCAATGTATTTATCAAGGATGCCTCCACTAATTTCCTTTTCAGGCTACTCCTGTATTCAGTTGTGCTTATCCTGAAAGCTTTGGTAGTTTTGCTAAAGTAGTATTTATTGTATGGATGTTTCATTTCATGATAATATAATTTTAACAATGTAGACCACTTTGCTAGGCTGTAAAAGCCTGAAAGGGTGGTACTGTATATATCAAGAAATAAACTAAACTAATCAACTACATCTCTCTTAAGTAGAATTACAATCGGTAAACCAATTCAGACGGTAAACCACCTGATCTTGCTCATATCTAAACTCTTTAGGGTTAATTTTATCTCAAGTTGCCTAGGTTAAGAGTGCACCTATTTTTAGCCTCGTTTATAAAGACATATAGGCACCTATGTGTCTTTATAAAATACCAGGGGTAAATCGGAAATCACCGCAAGATTAAGCCCCAGACAACTCCAGTGCATACACTCTGTGAGAATGCACGCATTTTATAAAGCAAAAACACCAAAACTGGTTGCAAAAATCAACACACCCTCATATACAATGCAACCTATTCACCTTAAAAGGTTGAAAGCACTCTTATACACCTAATATATCTTTACTCTAGACAATTGTTTATAAGATGTGAATTAAATATTGCACCACTATAAAGTGTAAAAACCTATACCAACAACATCACAACTTTACAATATTGTAAAGAAACATGAATTTATCATATTCGTCACAGACCACGGACCATGGTTTTGCCATACCAGGCTTCATTGGGAAACAGCAAGTTCTCCAGACAAGTTCAACTCATACAACTCACTTCACCGCAAGAAAGACACCCTGCATTCAGACACTCTCACCAGCACTGGGCCAACCATCAGGCAACTAGGCGGTCGCCTACAGCAGCAGATTTTCGAGAGGGGAGCAGCAAAGGGAAGGGCAGTCATATCTAAACAATATATTGTGACAGCCAGGGAGGGCATAAAGCTTAAGGTCCAAACACCCTTGAACTAGTTCTGGGGCCAGCCCTGACTCTCATTTAGGATCATCTTATGGCTATACCAGCTTCAAATAAAAAAATTGGCTCTAACCTACAGGTTGGTTTTCTGTTGGTTAGCTGTTACCCACTGTATTGCAATTCCATTGCTGTTGTGCTCTAGCAGACACCCACAAAATATTTATGGTAGCCCCAGCATGCAGTCATCTGCGAAGAGCTGACCCAGGCACTTTCTCCTCTTTCCCTTTTTTCTCTCCCTCACCTATTTCTCCACAGGGCACTCCCTTCATTTCCTTCTCCCATGCAAAGCACTCCCTTCCCTATCCCACCTTTTCCCCGCTCTCTTGCACCCTCCAAAGGCACTCGCCCTATAGCTTACCTACTTTGGAGACCATCCTGCTAGTTGGGGATTGCACTATAATGGGAAAAGAAGCAGTACGTGTTCCCCGCTGATGCTCCCTATGAATCCATTTCTTTTTTGTACACAAAAGAAACAGTCAAATAAATGAATGGTATTCTGGTCTGGGAGAGAGGCCTGGGCTTTCTTTTCTTTCGAGGATGCTTAGGCTGGAAAAAAACCAGAGGAATCCTCTTATACTGGTCACATAATCATCCATTGCCTCAGGTACAAACTTATAGGCCGATGCAGAAATACTAATGTGCCTTTTGCACTCAGATAACGCAACTTATATGCACAAGTTCCGACATGCCAAATGCAAAGAAGAGATTGACACATGCATAAACAGCAAATGAAAGCAAGCTGACACAGTAACATCAAGTGTATTTCTTTCTTTCTTTATTTTTATTGTATCTTTATGCAATTTTACACATTACACCAAGAAAGTATAACCATTCTTGTACAGAAAGAGAGCAGAAACAGTAGAAATTATAAAAAAAAAGAACTTTATATCAGAACTCCAAAGAGTGACAACTGTCTGCTCAGCCTAGCCCCCAAAACCAAGGGGAGAAGCACATAAGAAAGAAACAAGCTATATATCCCAACATGAAAGAAATGGGTCAGGGTAATATCCAAAATATGTATATATTTTATGGCACTTCAGGTGGAGACTCAATAGATGCTTCTAAGCGGCGAGCATTAATGAAAGTCAGCAGCTGGGCAGGCTCGTAAAAAATGTACGAAACTGATCGATACTTTGCCAAACATTTACATGGATGTTTCAGGAAGAAGAGCCCACCCAACAGCTGAATCCCAGGGCATAGTAGGAAAAACTCCGTATGGCGTCGCTGGGTACCCTTGGTGAAATCAGAATATATACAAACCAATAACCCATGAAATAATAAATTCCATGGCATGGGGGAGAGACAGTGGATCCCTTTATAGCAACAGGATAAAATAAAAATAAGCATAACTATCTCTTATATCTGAACAAATAGGGGTGACCTCCACAGAGCGGTGGGTACACCCCTAAACAAAGGCATGGGGAGGGGTGACCTACACAGAGCGGCAAGTTCACCTACACTTGCCACCTTGCTGGGCAGACTAGATAGACCATACTGGTCTTTATCTGCCGTCATATACTGTGTTACTACGTTACTATATATTTACGAAAGAATAGCTTGAGAAGTCATGCTTTATCAGATAACAATGCAAAGGTTATAATCAATGTATAGGGAACCAGAGTTTCCTCTTGAAATGTCTCTAACCAAGCCAAAACATTAAGGTGATCCCCAATTCTTGTTGCAGGCATCGATTTCTTGCCCTCAGGCAGATAATACAACTTCACGATAGATGGAATTATTTCAGTTGGAACAGACAAAGTCTCCATCAAATAAGTTCTCAACATATCCCTTGCTGATATCGTAGTTTCTCGAGGAAAGTTTATAAATCTCAAGTTATTAGCACAGGATAAACTCTCTAAATGTTCCAGTTTGGTATTAATAGATGTAAAGTTCTTACTGAATGATAAAGACTGTTCTTCCAATGAGGCAACTTTTGTCTGAAGTTCTAAGACCTCTGTCTGAACTGCAGAAACTTTAGCCACAGCTAGTTCAATTGCCACTGAGTTGGTTTGAACTTTAGTTGCCAATGAAGAGACCTGAGATAACAAGGCTTTCCCCAGCGAGACAATGGCATGCCATCTGGTCTCTAAAGTAAAGTTTGTTGGTCGTACTAAAGAAAAAGATACAGCTTCACCTGGTTGAGCTGAGAATACTTCATTCCTGCCGGCGCCAAAACATCTTATGAAGCAGCAGCCACTTCCGCAGCTGATCTTCCACCGAGTAGCACTTAGGGATAAGCGTGATGAGGTTTTTCCAGGACAGAGAAAATGTCAGTCCTCACAGCACAAAAGCCTGACCTTCGCAGCTCTAAAGAGTCCCCCTATCCTGAGGAAGCCCTCAACTGCAGGCTGTCTATAGGAGACTGTTGGAAACATGCCACCTTCTGTGTTGGCCACAAATCGGGAGAGAGATATGAAAACCCCAAACAGTCACAGAGCTCTCAGGCTCCAGTGAAACTGCAGCCAGACCAGCTTTTGCAAAATACAACTGCCCACATTCTCACCTCTTCTTCCCACTACGACCATGTCACCCCCCTCCTTGCCTATCTCCACTGGCTGCCAGTATGCTTCAGGAATCAATTTAAAATACTCATATTTGTGCATCAGAATATCCACTCCTCCATGCCTCAATATTTTGCAGACCTCCACTGTCACAATTCCCAGCATCTCCTGCGTTCCATCCATAACTGTCATCTGGTACTCCCTTCTGCTAATCAGGCTCACCATTAATGTACTCACGCCTCTCTCTGGAACTTCCTCCTGCTCAGCCTCCGCTCCAACCCTCTTTTGCTCAGTTCAAGGTAGTCTTGAAAACATATTGTTCATTTAGCCTTCAATCTCCCCAACACCACCTCCTGATTGTCTCCCTCTATTGCTCTTCTATTTTTCTCTCTCTCTTTGACCCTCTCTAAACCTCTCCTCCCACTGTCCTAGCAGATATTGATGTTTTTTTCTTTATTTCTTTAAGCAGTCATTTTGTTTGTATCGTTCACTGCTTTTCTTCTCTAGCTTAGGTGGTATTTCAAGTAAATGAATAAAGATAAAGATTCCTTCCATTCCAAAGTACTTATATATACCTTCCTGTTCAAGGTCCTAGATATCACCGCCCTCAGCAAGGGAGATGTTTTCGGTTTTGTGCAATTTTCTTCTGAAAAAAGTTGCCTTAGCATACTTGTCAAGGCCAGAAGTCATCCTGATGTCATTAGAAAAGCTCTTCACCACACAAAGTTGCTCTGCTAATTGGTGGTCACTGGAATTGTAGAGCTTCAGATCATCTATAAATAGTAGATGAGATATTGCTTTTGCGTCGTTACCTTCTTTAAGGTTCAGGCTAAATCCATATTCCAAGAGTTGATGAGAATACTCATTGGATTAAGTGCCACACAAAACAGAAGGGGTGACAGGGAATCTCTCTGAAATATTTCTCACTGGATCTTAATGTTAGGAATGATGTACTGACCATCTTCATATCTCAAAAAGAGTGTGGTTTGCCACATTGTCATAGTGAACTTAATGTACTCTATCAAACCAGGATTTATTTTATACATTTCAAGGCAATGTATTATCCAAGAGTGTGGGACACTGTCAAAAGCTTTCTCATAATCAATCCATGCTATACTGAGATATCTGCCTTTCTTAGCACTGGCCATGATGGCCTTATTCAACATTAGCAGGTCATTAGTTCCATATGCTCCCCTCTTATTGCCCTTTTGCTCTATTGCCATGATGATATTGATCTCAATATGCATCTATCACAGTGAACAGCTTATAGACTGTAGGTAAACAGGTTACTGGCATATAATTTTTAGGAATATTACTTGGGTTTCCCTTTGGAAGGAGAAATGTTCTTCCTATAGTAAGCCGCTGCAGTGTTATGTCCAGACGCTCGAACAATTGATTTTTGCAGTTTGCCAGGTCTTGTTGGAGTGATGTTAACTGTTTGAGCCAAACTTTGGTTACTCCATTTGGCCAGGGCTCTTCCTGTTTGGGGCTCATTTTAACCTGCTGTTCAGCTTTTTTGTTGTTACTACAGGCCATTCCATCGAATTGATGTTTGTTTTTTTTCTAAATGCTAATGTATGCAGGGTAACCATTCTGCTTTTTGATTGTGCTTTATAGGGTCCTCATATGGCTTTCTCCAGAAGGTTTTGGTTTCAGATTTTGTTGGTGCTTTTACCATATTAAAGCTATTTCCCAATTCCCTGTAGAATTGCTTTGGGTTCTCTCAAAATAGTTTATTATGATATCTTTCTTTTCTGTTTTCTTCATTACTTTGAAGTTTTTGTGCTTCTACCGCTATTGTCAATTTATTGTTGGAACATATAAATTTCAGATCTTCTTCTGTTAACACAGCATGCTTCAGCTTGATGTCTTGCATTTTCCTCAGTATTGTTGATGATCTTACTCCTTTTAGATACCCATCTATCAGGGGGACCTCCACACGCAATGATTGTATTTTACCTTCAATGTACTTTTTCCAAGGAGGAACTGTTATTTTTCTCTTTTTCTTCTGGCCCTGCACTTTAGTTGGTAGTATTCTTGCAATAATAATTGTTCACCTCTATCAGAGAGCTTTGATGCTTCAAGAAGCATCTTATGAATGCACGTCTTTCTGTCTTGTATGCTTCTCAGCCTCGCCACCTCTTCTCTGAGCTCCTCCACTTGTTTCACGAGGGCTTCAGCTTTCAGGCATCTTTCACATGGAACTAGTCCCTCAACTGGTATTGGGCCTATCTGTCTGGATAGAGGCAGAAAGCTGTAATGGGGCAACAGGTTTGGCAGTGTGATTCTTCCCAGCCATCGTTCAGTTGGTGGAGCTTTGGTGCCTGTTGAAGTAAGAAAAGAGACACCTACCAAAGTCCCTAACTTTTCCTCAGCTGTCCTTAAGCGAAAAAGCAACTAGCCTCTGTTATGTGTGTTATAACAGCACTGTTATCTCCAGGAACAAGCAGGAATGTAGTCTTCACATATGGGTATTGTCGGTACCGACAGAGCCTGTGCAGGAATACTCCCCAGCGTCCAATTAGGAAGCTTTGGGAGCACCCCACAGTGCTTGCGTGCTGCCTTCCTGCCTTTCCCAACTGTCTCTCCCCAGTTCTTCGTTTTCCGCGGAGCCGGCAGGTTGCACTTCCTGTCACCGCAGAAAATATCCCATTTATTCTTCTTTTTTGTGGTCGCATCTGCCTTCCTTCGACGCTACACCGGTACCGCCGGTTCTTTCTTTCTTTTCCTAAAAAAAAAATATATATATATATACTTTTCCTGGAGTCTTCCAGCTTTTTTCTCCTCTAGTGCCACGTGCCATTTTGGGCACTAGGCCCAACTTTCCTCTACAATGGAAAAACCGGCTTCGGGTTTCAAAAAGTATTCCAAGTGTGGCGGTACCATCTCCATCACCGACACCCATGAGTGGTGCCTCAAATGTTTAGGTCTATCTCCGAGTGCGTTGCCTGTGGGATGATGTCGAAGAGGGGTCGGCAAAACCGAGCTGCTAAACTTAGCACCCTTTTTCCCTCCGATGCAGCATCTGTGGCATCAACATCTTCCAGGGCTTCGTCTTCCTCCCATGGATCTCAGGTAACTAAACATAAGTTTAGCTGGTCCTCAAAGGGTAGATCTCCTTCTAAGTATCGAGATGCCTCTGGCATTGCCCTTGAGGGACTCACACCGGCAAAATTGCCCCGGCGGGAGGCTTCGGCTTCCAAAGCATCATCGAGGCTCCAGGATGTTCTCGAGACCCCAACCTCGGTAGAACTACTGGTGCCATGCTCTGGGGTACCGGCCGCTTTGTCCGGTACCGATACCCCGGCATCAGCGGCGTCGTTGATAGACCAGAGATTCTTGGCTATTGAATGCAGTCTGGCGGCTCTTCTCTCGGCATCGATGCCCCCGAAACCGCTTCAGACAATTAATTAATTTATTTTATTTATTTATTTAGTATACACTTATATACCGCTACTTCCAGCGATCAGTAGCGGTTTGATTAAATCTTTGGGAGTTGTCAAAATCAAGAGAGAAAGTTGGGGCATACACACATAGGTTAGAGGTACATCACAGCACACAGAATAGGGTCTAAAAATTGTCCTTAACATATTTACATATTTTACAAAAAGAGGGTTGACTTCACATATTTACATTTTTACATAAAACAATTTACAGAGTATGATACATGTTTTATTTACTTCATCTTGTATCCACTGGGATTCACACCTGGTTGTAGTGACAGTGGAATAGATGTGTTTTTAATTTCTTCCTGAATGCACCAATGTCTTTAATTGCTCGCAGCTCATGTGGCAGTTGGTTCCATATGGTTGGGGCAGAGAATGAGAATGCTCTGCGGCTAGTACTGGCTTTTACAGATCTGATGATGTTTGGAACTTGTAGTGTGTCTGAGTTGATGGTTCTCCTGTCTCTGGTGGAAGGGTGCGTGCTGATAAGGGTGGAGAGGAATGATGGGGCTAGGTTATGTATGAGTTTGAACGTGGTTACCAATGTTTTATATTGTATCCTGGCAGCAATTGGTAGCCAGTGTAGCTCGATCAATACCGGTGTAATGTGCTCAGTAACGCTTGATCGCATGATGATCCTCGCCGCCACATTTTGTGCCAATTGCAAGATATTGATCGTTTTCTTTGGCAGACCCTGTAAGATGGCGTTACAGTAGTCTAAGTGAGGCATGATGAGTGCTTGCGCAACAGACCGAAAATCACAGGGTTCGATTATATTCCGCAGGGGTTGTAGTACTCTAAGTTTGTGGAAAATGGCCTTGTTGGTTTTGCGCAGGTGCTTTTCCATCTTTAGCTTGCTGTCGAGTGTGACTCCCAGATATTTGATCTCATTCTTAGTGTTGTAAGTGTTGTTACACAGTGTGATTGTTGGAGGAGGTTCGAAGTTTAGTTTACTGGATATATGCATCACTTCAGTTTTCTTGTGGTTAATCGTCATATTGTTCTGTTGTAACCATCTTAACATCTCGTCCAGGCAAGTTTCGAGCTGAGTATATTTAGGGTCTGAGGCATCTAGTTGTGTGTACAGCATAATATCGTCTGCGTAAATGTGGTAATTGATGTTATGTTTTTTGAAGATGCCACAGAGGGGCTGCATGTAAATGTTAAAAAGTAGTGCCGAGAGAGCCGAACCCTGCGGTATGCCTTGAGTTTGGGAGAATGCTTCTGCTTTTTCGCCATTGAATTGGACCTGCGGCGTTCTGTTCGTTATGTAAGAGGAGAACCATTTTAGGGGGGTTCCCAATATTCCAATTGATTTCAGCTTGTTAAGGAGGATTCCATGATGGACAGTATCAAAGGCGGCAGAGATGTCAATGAAAATGAGAATAAACATTTTCTTTCTGTCTTCCAGGCCTATGAGGAGGTTGTTAAGCAGGGCCAATAGAAGAGTTTCGACCCCATGGTTTTTTCTGAAACCGTATTGCTGTTTGTCTAGGGTTTCATGGTCATCGAGGTGGTCTTGAAGTTGTATGAGGACTGCTTTTTCAATGATCTTTGCTAGGAAAGATATGCTAGAGATTGGGCAGTAGGATGTTGGGTCCTCTTTGTTGAGTGAGTTGTTCTTTAGAATCGGTCTTATTATAGACTTATTGAGTTGGGCAGGCATGATTCCTTGACGTAGTGATTGGTTCACAATGTGTGAGACTTGGTGGACGATATCTTTTTTTGCCGCCTTGATCCACGCAGTTGGGCAGGGATTTAGCGGGGAGGAGGTGGTGTTGATGCTAGTTATTATTTCAATAGTTTGTTTATCATCAATATTGTGGAATTCGCTCCATGTCTTTTCTTGCTCCACATCAGATTTACGATATGATGTATCAACACAGAGAGTGGGCGAGGTTGCTGTCAGCTTGCTTGCGTAGTGGTTTGCAAGTGTCTGAGGATGGATAGTGTTTCCATGTTGTACTGGCTGGGATGTTTTGGTTAGAGATTTCACTAGCTCAAATAGTTCATGAGGTTTGTTGATAGCTTTGTTTAGTAGGTTGGTGTGGTGCGTCCTTTTCGCAGCATTTACCTCTTCTTTGTATTTCGAGAGGAGGTTGAGGTACTCAGCCTTGTGTTCGATGGATTTACTACGTCTCCATTTTTTTTCACAGTTTCTGAGCTCTCTCTTCATTTTGGTCAGCGTTTCGGTGTACCAGGGTTCTGATTGTTGTTTGGCCGGGTTTGAGGTATTTTTCCATTTAGGGTTCGCTGTAGTCTGAATTCCCATGTCCCAGCTGTTTGTTAGTGCATCGAGGTCTGTGCTCTCCAGGTCTATGTGCGTCTTAATGGTACTTGTAAGACATTCCAGGTTTAGTTTGTTGAAACTTCTTCGTTGCTGAATTACTCTTTGTGCTTTCGCGTCTTTTGGTAACGAAGGGAGTTTTATCCGTATATCGATTTGGTGATGGTCAGACCAAGGTACTGCTTTGATCTTTATCAAAGGCTTCTCGTCGTTGCACAGTTTACTCGTGGGAGTGAAGACCATGTCCAGGGTATTGCCCTTGTCATGGGTGGGCTCATTTATTAGTTGTTGATACCAATGTTCCCTCTAATTTTCTGTAGGCTGTGTGCGCATAAAATATCAGCTGTGCAGTTTTTGAAGGAAGGTTAAATTTTTGTGCGCCACATAACGACACTCGGAGTTATATACTTTAAAATTTGACTACACGTCAGAATACAGTATGTACACCACATTGATTGCACTAGAAAATATTGTAGAACTTGTGAAAACCGTAAATACACAACAACTTTTCAATTTTAAGAATGTCTGTGTTGTTTTCTATCAGAATCAGAACCATAATTTTTGTGCGCTCTGTTGTAAAGTATGTGCGCTCACTCGGCAAGGTGTGTGCGCGCGCACATGCGCACAGCTTAGAGGGAACAGTGGTTGATACCCTAGTTGGGTCATGGCTTCCAGGAAGGTATTTGCGTGCGCGGCTGTTGTTGATGCTAGGTTTAGGTCTCCTAGGATGATTTGGAATTTCTTTGGTTGTGTTGAGGAAATGTTTTCTACATCGGGACCGGGGCCAATTGCATCGACGTCGGCAGGTGGACTACCGGTACCGACGCATGCTGTGCCCTCCGGTACTGACAAGTCGGTACCGGATCCTGTCGATACTGACTTCAATCGGTACCGGTATCGTGCGCTGCACGATTACCCAAACAGGAGATACTTTGAATCCTCCAACGAGTCTGAAGACTCTGACAGCTCTGTCGATACCAGAGTATTTCTTCCTGAGGATTCTTCCTCTCCTAAATATAGGATTTTATCCAGGATGTGGCTCAAGGTCTTTCCATCACAGTGGCTCCTGAAACAGAGCCTAGGGCGAAGGAATTGGAGATTTTACAATATCCTAAAGCTCCCAAAGAAGCAGCTACTTTGCCTATTCATGAGATCTTGCATGATCTCATGCTAAGGATGTGGGAAACACCTCTCACCACTTCTCCTCATTCTCATAGGCTCGATACCATGTATCGAGTTCCTCCTTGTCCTGGATTTCAAAAAACTCAGCTGCCCCACCATTACATGGTGGTGGAATCAGCTATGAGAAGGATCAAGAGTGCAAAAAGACATGCATCTAATCCTCCAGGACGTGAATGTAGAACTCTTGATGCCTTTGGGCGTCGAACCTTCCAGGTCTCTGCTTTCTGCCAGGATTAGTTCCTACATTTTATATATGGGAATGTTCCTTAAGGAAGTTACAGGAGATCTAGAGCTTATGAGCGCTCTCCTTCCTGATGATAAGAGACAAGATTACCTTGCACTTATCAAACATGCTCAGGATGTTTCCAAATTCGTAAATCGTGCAGCTTTTGATTGTTTTGAGTGCATAAGCAGAACTTCTGCTATTGCCATAGGCGCACGTAGGATTGCCTGGCTCCAGGCATCTGACTTGGAACTTTGGGTACAGGACAAACTGGGGAATATTCCTTGCACAGGAGAGAATCTCTTTGGTAAAAACTGGCAAGAGAAAGCTAATGAGCTAGATGCTGATAATCTCACCTTGGATAGATCATCAAAATCTACAGCTGATCCTGCAAGGAAAAAGTCCTACAAAAAAACATTCTTCACTGGAAAGAAGTTCTAACCCTCCTATACCCAGCAAGGGCATCGTTCAAGTCAGTCTGCCCAAAAGGGTCAGTAGCATCCTAAACAAAGAAAAACAAAGGCTGCTAAGCCTCAACCGACTCAGCAGACTCAGCCTCCACAGGGGCTTTGACTCCCATCTAGAGAACTTTGTTTTCCTGGCCCTGAACGGGCCAGAGCCTTCCACCATTCCAGGAAGGTTATGTTATTTTGCCCCCAGATGGGGGCAGATAACAGCAGAAAGTTGGACTCTGTCCATTGTAAGAAAGGGATACAAGCTTCACTTCCTCAGCATGCCCCCTCCTACAATGGTAAGAAAGTTCAATTCTGAGACCTCTCTCAACTCCCAGTTAGGTCATGAGGTCAGTCTGCTTCTTGCCCAAAGGGCAATAGAAGAAGTACCTATTCATCAACAGGGTACAGGGTTCTATTCCCCCTTTTTCCTTATTCCAAAGAAAACAGGAGGGCACAGACCCATTTTAGACCTCAGAGAATTGAACAAATTCCTGTTCAAAGAGAAATTCAAAATGATTTCTCTGGGAACTCTACTGCCATACCTTCAGAGTCAGGACTGGCTAAGTTCTCTAGATCTCAAGGATGCGTACACTCATGTTCTCATCCATCCAACTCACCGAAGGTTTCTTCGCTTTTTATTTCAAGGGAAGCACTACCAATACAGAGTTCTTCCATTTGGCCTGGCCTCGGCACCAAGGGTGTTCACAAAATGCATGGCTGTGGTGGCAGCATTTCTCCGCACCCTAAAAATATTTGTCTTACCTTACTTAAAATAGCAACCTCAGATCGTCTTACTTTGTCTCTCCAATGGTGGCAGTCACCCCAGAATCTGTTGGTGGGGTCCCCTTTTCAGCAACCCCCACCTCAAGTAACTCTAACAACAGATGCCTCACAGGTGGGTTGGGGAGCCCATTTGCAAGGCCTCTCTACCCACGGTACCTGGACTCCACAGGAGACAGATCTACACATCAATCTTCTAGAGCTCAGAGTAATCTTTCTTGCTCTTCGAGTGTTTCACACCCAGCTCAGCTACAAAACTGTCCTAATTCAAACGGACAACCAGGTAGCCATGTTCTATGTGAACAAGCAGGGCGGAACAGGCTCTCTGTCGCTCTGCAATGAAGCTTTGCGACTATGGGCCCTCACCAGAGAGCATCAGATTCATCTCCTTGCGGTGTATCTTCCAGGCATTCAAAACTCTTGGGCAGACAGACTCAGTCGAGTTCTGCTTCCACATGAATGGTCTCTCCATACAGACCAGGTGGCCAAAATTTTCCAGTTTTGGGGAACCCCGGACATAGACCTCTTTGCAAGTCCGCTGAATGCCAAACTTCCCCGGTTCTGTTCTAGAATTCCGGCTCAGGGTTGTCAGGCCACGGATACTTTCCTCCTCCATTGGGGTCGGAACTTTCTGTATGCCTTACCACCCTTTCCCCTAATTCCCAGAAACCTATTCAAGCTTCAGAGAGACAGAGGCCGTATGATTCTCATAGCCCCACATTGGCCACGACAAGTGTGGTACCCTCTGCTCTTACATCTCTCTCAAGCTCCATCTCTGGAGCTAGGATCTGCTCCAGATCTCCTATCCCAGGAGTATGGGATGCTGTGGCATCCCAATCCCCAGTCTCTATATCTCAGGGCCTGGTTGCTGAAAGCCTAGAACTTCATGGTCTTAGCCTTTCTCAGCTTCCAGGAAAACATCCACAAGACACTCTTATGCTTTCAAGTGGAAAAGGTTTACCATATGGTGTTCCCAGAAGGGTCTTAACCCTCTTGCAATACCTCTGGAATCATTACTGGAATATCTCCTTCATTTGTCTAATGCAGGGCTTAAGACCAATTCAGTGAGAGTTCCTTTGAGTGCCATTGCAGCTTCTCTCAAGCCTTTAAATGGGCAACCTATTTCCTCTCATCCTATCATAGCGAGATTTATGAGAGGCCTTCTTCTAACTAAGCCTCCCATTAAGCCACCACCGGTGGCATCGGATTTAAATCTGGTTCTTGGCCAGCTCATGAAGCCGCCTTTTGAACCATTAGCCACTACCTCTTTAAAATTCCTTTCCTGGAAGGTTATTTTTCTTATTGCAATCACATCAGCACGTCGCATTAGTGAGTTGCAAGCATTGGTGGCTGATCCTCCTTATACAAGGTTCCATCATGATAAGGTAGTCCTTAGGACTCATCCTCACTTTATGCCAAAGGTGGTTTCACCTTTTCATTTAAACCAAGCAGTTTACCTTCCTGTTTTTTTCCCAAGGCATCATGCCTCTAATGCAGAAAGGAATCTTCATACTTTGGACTGTAAAAGAGCTTTGGCCTTTTACTTGCAAAGGACGCAGCAACATAGAAAGTCCTCTCAACTCTTTGTTGCTTTTGATTCTAGTCATTTAGGGCTTCCAGTCTCCAAAAGGACACTGTCCAACTGGATTGCACAGTGTACATCTTTTGCCTATCGGAGTAAGAACCTTCCTCTGGAAGGCCATATCACAGCGCAAAATGTGAGAGCCATGACAGCCTCTATGGCTCATCTTCACTCTGTGTCTATCAACGACATCTGTCGAGCAGCTACCTGGGCCTCGGTTCATACCTTCACAGCCCATTACTGCTTGGACAAGGACTCCTGCCGGGATGCCTTGTTTGGTCAGGCTGTTCTTCAACACCTGTTCCAGACTTAATCCACTCCTAACCACCATCCCTGGTAGGATGCCAGAGATCCATGGGGGGAAGTGGAGCCCTATCAAAAGGACACACAACTTCTGGGGTTTCTCCCTGGCATCTGTAGCTAGGGAGTCCCATATGTGAAGAGTACATTCCTGCTTGTTCCTGGAGATAGCATAGTTACTCACCTGTAACAGGTGATCTCCGAGAACAGCAGGAATTTAGTCTTCACAACCCACCCACCTCCCCTAGGAGTTGTATCTCTTTATCTCTCTTTTTCTCTTTCCCTCTCTCTCTCTCTTTGTCTCAGATTTAAACTCAACTGGGGAGAGACAGTTGGGAAAGGTGGGAAGGCAGCACGCAGGCACTGTGGGGTGCTTCCAAAAGCTTCCTAATTGGATGCTGGGGAGTGTTCCCGCGCAGGCTTCATCGGTACCGACGATACCCATATGTGAAGACTAAATTCCTGCTGTTCCCGGAGATCACCTGTTACAGGTGAGTAACTATGCTTTATGTCCCTGTGTGTAACCCTGCTTTGTTGTTAAACAATTGTTACCTTAAACTAGTAAATCTTGATATGTGTCTGAAGTAGATAGATTAATGGGTTCCCTTTATAAAATTACCCAATCAAAGCTCCTTGATGCTGCTTGTTAAATTGTTTACTTTTAGTGGATATCCAAATGTGGAACTATTTGCTTCCTAGATTTTCCCTACCAACAACTAAAATCTATTGCCTAAGTCAACAGGTTAATTGGGGAGTTGCCATATATAGCAGGGATTCTCACATGGAGTGGGTGGGAGCTGGGGTGGGGAGATATCTAACACATGATAAGGTAAATGACTTCAAACAGCCTGCCCTACCCCTTTGAACTTGAAGGCTAGAGGAGAGGAAAAAAACTCTAGCTGGAGAAAAAAAAAGCTTTGCCCCAGAACACACGCAAAATAATTCCCCTTTTGCAATACAACAGAAACACAACAAAACGTAGCTATTGAAATGACAGAAAAGCCCCCTTTAAGAGTTCTCAGGCAGAGAGTTTGTAGTCAGATGTCCATAATATTACCTGGCTTGTAATGCAGACTGTCTAGGAATGACAGAGCCTGCAAAGCTATGTAGACCTTTATACAGCACTCAGCTGCCTAGCTCTTAAGCAAGCTAATTGAGACCACTAACACCCAATGAGTTCAGTGACTTCAAAGAGCCTGCCGTAACCCTTTGAACTTGAAGGCTAGAGAAGAGTTCTTCTGCATGTGTCTAGACTTTATTCTGCATGTCCTTGTTTCCTTCTTATTTCATGGAGACGTTTAGCTTTTGGGACGAAGATAGGTCAATTTTCAAAGGTATTTGCATGTATCCACCTTCTCTGTTGCCCTTTCCATGGGATTTCAGATAGTTTGACTTGGACATCCCAGATAGTACCTGAACGGCCTTTCTAAAGTATGCCTTTAACGGCATACCTAATGTAATGGGAAATGCAAAGCCCTCTTTTGCTTAGGATATTTAGAGATAAAGTAGTGTGATAGCCGTGCTGGTCCACTTTAATCATGGTTAAATAAAAAAAGAAACAAAAAAGGAAAATAAGTTGATACCTTTTTTATTGAACTAACAATACATTTTCGGCTATCTAGAGAAGATTTTGAACATATAAGTTGGGGAATTCTCAGTTCACTGAGTATTTTACAAAAGGCTCTGCTGAACTCCGAGTCTTTTGAAAAATCCATATAAGGACACCAGCAAATACATTTATATTTTTTGCATGTCCAGCGGCAATGGCCATGTCAGAGAGATGTTCAGAAAAAGAGCAGCATCACACAAGGCTTTATATGTGTAAGCACTGGCCACTACATTTGTATGTTCTGATCTTGCAACATACATGTGTATTTACCTGCACTTACCCGTGCAAGTGCCAGATTTTGCAAGAGGAGTCAATTAAGGAGTCAAGATGTCATTGGCAGAAGCACCATCTGAATTCAGTTATGCTGGTTCCAAAGTTTGTATTCTAACTAGGCCAACCGCTTTTCCTATTTGTTTTAGCTATATACCATATACAACCACCTAGTCCTAGTCTGCTTCATGGTTAAGGCACCTCTCTGCAGAGTTCATTGGTTAGAGAGCCTTTGTTTTACATTTTCTGTTTATATCCATTCCAAGAGAGGATACAACATAAGGATTCTTTCAGGTGTATACATGACATGATTAGTATAGACAGTGAGTAGCCTACGTTGATATCAGCTCAACAAAAATCACTTCCTGAGTTTCACACTTGGTCAAAGAGTGATTTGAAACCGTGATGGGAAATGACTTTTTATTAAATGGGTCCTCACTTAAATCCGAAAGCCATGAATCAAAATCCGTGGACCACTACAAAAGAAATTACAGAGCTCTGGCTAGGATATTTGGAAATCAGAAACAATGGATCTACAATTTTCGCTCACATTTCACAAATGATGGATGTACCCACTTCAGAAAGAAAATAATGAGTGGTGTTTCAAAACGTCCCACTTACTATTTGCTATGGGGGGGAGGGTCAGTCTGAGCCACGAATAGCGGGGATGTATGCCCTGCCTAGACGTACATCCCCACTATTCGTCCCCCTTGCCATCCCTGTGCAAGGCTTCAACAGTGGAGTTGTACAGGGAGCCTTAGACAGGGGCGGGAGGGGGCGGGCGGATGGTGGAGCGAGGATGGTGCATGGGTGGGCCATCACCCTGGAAGTCAGGGACAATTCCGAGGTCGGTCCTGTACATCTGAGGTATGCTGGTTAGACGGGGGACTTATTCCCCCTCAGAGGTGGAATAAGTCCCCATGGACATGGGGTAGCAGCAGTGGCCAGTGGGGATAATGCAAGGAGGCATGCAGGAGGTTCCCTGTAGCCAGACCCTGGCCATGGTCTGGCTGTGGGGAAAAGACATTCTCTGCAGGGGCCGGCGATACCATGGCAATGAGATACCATGGCAGTGCGGCTCCATTGTGGAGCCAGGTGGAGTTCGACATGGATATAGCTGAACGTGCGGCCCTTCAGAATTGGGGCTCGGCCTGCACATACAAGCCAGTAGACCCAATTCTGATCCCGTGGGGGCATCGAGTCTCTCCACGGGATAAGAATCGGGTCCACTGCTGTACATCCCGATGCTGAGGGGCCGGATGTCCAATAGGGAATAGACCTCCACGTGCCTATTTTGAAAAAGTATATGGAATTGCAGATTTAAAAATGAGATAAATGCATCACAAGCCACAAGCACAAATCATGATTTTGAAATCACAGGGTAGTATCATAAATTTCTCAAATGAATCAGCTTATTGATTTTAATCGTCCTGTCTCCATCTTGAACTAGACGACATAGCATAGATGGCCGTAATCCAACAGAGGAATATTTTCAGGAATCCATAGGTCTCATTTGCCTATAGTCTCTTCTGTAAGTGAAGGGATGCCGTTAATGTTTCCACAGTGATAACCATGGCAACCCACTCTGCCTTATTCATGGTGCATCAGAAAATGATGAAAGGAGTTATCTTTTCCTCATGTAATAGTGTCCTTTTACAAAGTTTAAATATTAGAAATAATATCCGTCTCGGTTAGGTTTTACCTTTTTCACATAAATTTTATGTCCAGAGGCTAAGAAATTAATCTGGTAAATCTCATTAAGCTCACTATTTAGTCACAAATGTCTAATCTTTATGGATAGTCTCATTAGGTAAGTTTTATATAAATGCATCCATATGCATGTGTGCCAGGAAATAATTAGATAGACTGAGTGTTTTTTTTTTCTTTACTGTTGTAGTGGCGGTCTACTTTTAAAACACTTTGGGTTTTAATATTATGAATATGGAAAATATGAAATGATGCTAACCAACTGAAGTGCACTGCTGCATAAAGTAAATTCACTATAAAGAATAATTTTGTGATCCTGGATTTATTTCCATTAATATTTGATTCACATTGGCTGTTTGCTTGCAGAAGGGGCAGTTATCTGACAGTGGTTTAAGGTCACGGAGTCAGATTGAATTATTTAAAAAGAGAGCTTTGCAGAGAAGGGTTGAGTATTTCTTTCAAAAACATGGTGAGATATATTTGAACCTGGATAGTTTCTTGTTCAAAAATTAGCTGCAGACTCACCCAGTAGACGTACCTGTGTATTTTGCAACTACCTGGACTATTTTAAATTTGCCTCCAAAATTGGTCCAAAATTTTCTTTCCTTTTGTCCTGCCACACTAGTCCATCCCACCACCAGGTGGAGACATAACAAAACTGCTCACCTTTCTTAAATATGCTAGTGCTGCGGGGAAGCCAATGTGTATTCTGTGTCACAGCTTCCTATGTTTATGTTTATGTTTATTGATTTGATTGACCGCCCTTCAAAATAGCAGAGCAGTTTACAATGATAATAAAATATTACAGTAACAGCAAGGCACAAGGCCGGAAAAGTAGAAAGAAAGTTACAATTACTTTGTAGAGAGAAAATGGGAGTGCAGGTTGATATCAAAGGGTATAGGAAAAAAGGTTAGGGGTGAGAGGAGGGAGGGCCAAAGGCAAGGGAGAAAAGGTGAGTCTTTAGATCCAGCTTGAAGGTAGGGTGATGATGTTCCAGGCGGAGGGCGGTGGGAAGGGAGTTCCAGAGGGCAGGGCCTAGAAAAAAAAAAGCTGAGGAACGGGTAGAGTGCAGGTGGGCTAGGGAGGGAGAGGGTAGTGTGAGACGGTTGAGATGAAAGGAGCGGGGAGTGTGTCTGGGAGTGTGAAAGTGGATGAGGTCAGCCAGGTATTGAGGAGTGGAGGTGTGAAGTGCTTTATGAACAAGGGTGAGTAGTTTGAACTGAATGCGGAAGGAAATTGGTAACCAGTGAAGGCAGAAAAGAAGGGGGTGACGTGGTTCTGGGGGAGGAGTGGGACACGAGTCGAGCGGCTGTATTTTGGATTCGTTGAAGACGTGACAGTTGGAGCTTGGTGAGACCAGTGAAAATGGAATTGGCGAAGTCAATGCGAGAAATAACCAGTGATAGAAGCAGAATAGTAAGAGCAGAGGGAGAAAGAAAAGGACGAATTGCCCGGATCTGACGGAGGTAGTAGAAAGAGGTTTTGGAGATATGGGAAATGTGGGCTGAAAAGGAAAGGTCAGAATCGAAAAGTACACCAAGATAACGAAAAGTAGGAACAAGAGAGATAGGTGAACCAGAGAAAGAGGGGGCCAGAGAGGGGGGCTGATGACTGTGGGAAAACCAAATAGCAGTAGTTTTGGAGGTGTTGAGATGGAGGCAGTTATTAGTTAACCAGTCGGAGACAGCAGTTAGACACAGGTTTAGGGGGGCAAGATCAGGACAAACAGGGGAGGTGTGATAGAGAAGAAGAATGTCATCTGCATAAAAGAAGGCCGTGATCCCAAACTGTTGTATCAACAAGGTGAGAGGAGTCAGAAAGAGGTTGAAGAGCAAAGGTGCGAGAACGGAGCCCTGTGGGACTCCGCAGGGAAGGGGAAAAGGGTCTGAGGGGGGGGATGGAGAGGAGGAAAGGACTGCAGCAGATCTAGAAGAAAGAAAAGAGTGGAACCATCGATATACAGTGCTACAGAGGCCAGCTTCACGTAGACGAGACAGAAGAAGGGAGTGATCAACCAAGTCAAAGGCGGCAGAAAGATCGAGAGCTACCGCCACCGAGATATCACCTCGATCGTGTGCAGTGTGCAGAGAGTTGGTGAAGGCAAGAAGAATAGTTTCTACACTGTGCCCAGGATGGAAGCCAGACTGACGAGGGTGAAGAAAATTAACAGAATCCAAATGGTGAGAAAGCTGTGCAAAGACAATCTTTTCCAGAATTTTTGAAAGAAAGGACAGATTAGAAACTGGGCGGTAGTTGGCAGGGTCCAGGGGATCAAGAGAAGGTTTTTTAAGAATCGGGCGGATAAGTGCGTGCTTCCAGGAGGTGGGGAAGGTGCCCGTGGAGAGACTAGAGTTCAGCATGGCTAGAAGATATGGAAGGAAAGACAGAGAAGGAAGGAGCAGCCAGGAGGAAGGGATAGGGTCAAGAGGGCAGAAGGTCTTGTTGGATGAGGAGATGAGGTGGTGAAGCTCAGCTGTGGTAGTTAAGGAGAAGGAGGACCAGGTGTGAGACAGTTGGGAGGTGGGAGGGGGGGAGGCAACAGGGGGCGGGGAGGAGATTTTACTACAAAACTTCAATTGCCATCCTTTCATCTTTTATCTTTTTTAAACAGTGGCCTGTGTATATTAAACCCTACTCTTCCTCTTCAGAAACCAAGGCTGCTACCTGTGCCATTTTTCTGGAAGCCTCCTTGTTTACTTGTGATGTTTTCCTGTTTGAAAAATCATCTTCTCCCCACTTGGACTTCCTTAGGTGAGTTCCTGGACTGGTCTGGCAGGACTCAAGGAAAGTCATCTATCAAATGTTTCCTCTTTGTTCAGAGCAGTCCAGACCAATGGGATATACCAAAACTACTCCCTACACAGGGCATGGAAAGTCCATAGCAACTCTCTAGAATTTTGCCCAATAGCTGCTTGCTATTTGGCCAGGATGTCGAGTCTGTAATACTGAAAAAAGGAACGTGGAGTTGCCTGTGCAGTTGCTCTGCAGAATTTTCTGATGGAACACGTCTATACTCTGCTCAGGAAGAGGCCTGGGCTCTTGTGGAATATATCTACATTTTCTGTAGAATCAATATAGCCATTAGCACTATAGGGGAGGGTTATTGTTTCCTTAATCTACCTAGCAACAGATGCTTTTGAGGTTGCTTTCCTTTTCTGTGGTCCTCCAAAGAGGATAAAGGGCCTACCTCCTTCCTAAATAGTTCTGTCACCTTCAAATATCTTCATGATGTCCTCTTGACACCTAGTAGATGTCAGATCTTGTCTGTTCTTTCACTATTATCTTCTTTAAAGGTCTGACAATTATATACTCTGATATGAAAGGAAGTGCCTGCTTTTGGAAGAAAAGAGGGTACTGTGCATAAAGATGCCTTTTCATTGACAGGATTTACTGAGGTAAGGTTCCCTTTATTAAAAAGCTTGCAGTTATGACATGTGTAGTCAAACCGATGGCCACCATGGAGACAAGCTTTGTAAGATAAGACCTTAAAAATGGCTTGTTTGAGGAGTTTAAGTGGTTTCTCAATCAATACGTTAAGTACTAAGTTCAGATTGCAGGCAGGCACTATCAACCATATTAAAGGCCTAGCATGTTTATTCCTTTTCAGAAACTGTACTTCATACATATCTGTCGCCAAAGGCTTTCCTAATGCAGTACTTCTATAATAAACCAGGGCTGCAATCTGCACCCTAAGGGAACTTAGAAAGAGAGGCCTCTTTCTAGCCTTATTTAGGAAATGCTAGGATGACTGGATTGATAGTCTTCCATGATGAAAGCTAATATTCCTGGCATCAGGCTTTGAAGATGCTCTGTCTCCCAATATAGGCCAATGAGGTAGATTTCTTCTTAGCTTTTTGTCTCAATTACCACTGCAGTATATTTTCTATCTCAGTCTTGACCTGTCAAGAGCAAAGCTGTAATAATGTACAGAGTGGGATCTTCTATCTATATCAGCCCTTGCCATAATAATCTTTTGAACTGGAGAAACTTGAAGGATTCTTCTGTTACTAGTCTCCACTGGTGCCCATACAGCAGGTTCTCTGGCCAGTCTAGGACTATGAGGATAACCGAGTCTGGTGATACTCTGTATACCTATATATCTGGTCACCAGACTCGGTTATCCTCATAGTCCTAGACTGGCCAGAGAACCTGCTGTATGGGCACCAGTGGAGATATGTATGACCAGGGCAGGAGCACATAGAAAAGCTTCTTCTGGAGCCACTTGAATATCCTTGTATCCAGGGCTTAATTTGTAGATCAGAAGAATTGGAACTGTGGAGCTGAAGGAGAGAGCAGGTGGGCCAGGGGAGGAGCAAAAGGAGGCGAGAAGCTGGATTAGAGCATAGGGTGACTGCTGCTCTGCTGCAGGTTTAGCTCCTCACCTCCTTTTTCTCTGCAGGCTTCCTGGAAGGGGAAGGATGAAGTAGAGCATCCCACTGCTCTGGAGTCTGAAAAGAAGTGCCAGGCCGTTCCCCCAGAACTTAAGCTCTGAGTGTATCTATTTCTCTGACCCTTTTATCTTCCAAAGACTGAAGAAATCTGAAGTTTTGGCATTCTGCCTTATGGCCATCAAATCATTGTCAGACATTCTCATCCTGTCCACAATTACATCAAATGCTTCTTCGGTGAGTTCCCATTCTTCTGGGTCCAGGGAAAGCTGGCTCCATGTTATCCTTACCCCCATGGGGATAACCTTATAAGTTTTTTCCACAAGTAAACCAACATATGCCTTTAAATGTGGCATAGAGGAGTAGCCTAATGGTTAGAACACTGGCTTGGGAACCAAGAGACCAGGCTTTGATTCCCACTAGCACTCCTAGTGGCCTTGGGCAAGTCACTCAACCCTCCATTGCCTCAGAAAAATCCAAATTATCAATGTACATTGCCAAGTTTGGGTTACAATGTAAACTACTTTGACTGAAATGATAAAGCAGTATAAAAAAATCTGTTAAATAAAATAAGTGTACTGTACATGTGATGACAAGAGTGCATATGCTTTTATGCAATGCACATAAAAGTATATGCATGTTTAGGGGCGTAGTTTGGGTGTAGCATGGGCAGAGTCCTGAATTATGCACACAGTCCTACACTCATATATTTACACATATTCCTGGGCAGGTGTAAATATACGCGGGTTTATATTAGCTGTGGTTTCAACTGTATTTGTGAAGCTCTTTTATAAAGGCATATAGGTGCCTATGATGTCTTGAAAGAATAGCCCCAAAATAGGCATCTACTTTGCTTATCAACCTAGATGACCTGCTATAAAATTACCCTCCACGTGGCCAGCGTCAATGAAACTTGCCTCCTGTACTTCCTGGAGACTTCTAGTTCCTCCTTGCTTGTTCATATAGGCAACCACTCTTGTTTTGTCTGTGGGGTTTTGGATTTAGGTCATATCTTTTCAGTTGTAGCTCAAGATGAGTTACATCCCAGTACAGTAGAAATTCCTTATTTGGCAGGCTGTTTATCGCGAGATTATCTGAAGAGCAGGAGTGGCTGGGGTTTGCTCCTGTGCCCACTAGACACTAGGGACCCCAGTAAGGCTGAGGATAGGATGGAGGTAGGGGAATCTTGCGGGCAGTCCTCTGAAGGGGTTAATGCCAGGGTGTACCTTTAAGCCAGGGTAGGGGGGGGGTAGGGAAATCGGATGGTTGTGGGATGTAAGGGGAATAGGATGACTTGAAGGAGGTGATACAGAGGATTAGATGCCTTGGGAGATGGGAGAGTGAAGATCAGGGGGGACCTGATTTCCACCTTTACAACTCCTCGTAGCAGGCACTTACTCATGCCTTGGGCAGGTGTAAATGCCAATGTCCAGATTCCAATCTATACCTGTAAATGCTGCTATTTTCCACATGGGGATGCATCTAAAATAACCACGTTAGGAGTATGTTTACTAAGATGTGTGCTGGTAGCATGCGATTGGGTTGCCAAATTGTTGCGGAGGCCTGCACTAATATTTGGGGGCATGTGCATCCATCCCCCTGCTGATAGCTTGATGCTAATCAGCATAAGGGTGCACTTAATGCTACCCATTGAGGTGCTGTTAAATGCACCCACACTAATAGCAACATTCACGATTAGTGCACACCCAAAATGCCCATACTAACCTTGATGCACTGTTAAGGCCGCCAACCCTGTCTTCGCCCATTCACACAACAACCATTTAGTGCAGAATGTTTTATGTGAGGCCACTAGCTAAATTTTAGCACAGCATGCTCACCATGTGCTGAGCCCCATCCTAGAGATTAACGCCGATTACTAAACATGCCTTTTAGTGTTCTTGGCAAGAAAGTAAATCAAGATAAATCTATGAAACTTTTCTTTTTGCACAAACAGGAAGTGTGCAGTTTCAAACCGAGGTCCCAGTGTGGGGGCTGAAATATGTCAGCCACATGTTTAAGGTTTATAGTGACTCATCTTTATTTTAGAATGAATTCTCCTGTTTTTAGAAACTGTAATATAATTCGGCAAAATCTGTTGGAAAAAACAATGATCATGATGCTTTTTTTAAGTTCTTACAAATTGTCATTTAAGCTACAGCTTTCCTATCTTCAAAAGGCATTTCCTTCTGTTAAGGAGGAATGAGTGCTTTCTACTCGGGTCATCTGGACATAATGGCTGTAGCCAATAACCAGGGGCTCTCAGTGCAAACCCACACACAGCAGAACAGAACACGGATATGAATTGCTCCGATTCTATAAGCAACAAAACTGGTGATTGGTGTCTAATGTCAACATCAAGAGTCATGATATTAAGCTAGTTGTCAGGTATTTTAGATAAATGGCAAGAGATGAAAAAATGAAAAGCACTACATACGCACACTCATACACATATAAGAAAATATGTACATAATGGCTGCCTTGTTTTGAAGCGTGTTTAATATTTTCTTCATTTTCTGCAGTGTACATTGCCTATGCAACTACCCTAAAGACTAGTGAAGCCAAAGAAGTGACTGCTTATCAGTTTTGCCTGCCATTCTGTTAGACAACTATCACTTTGAGATACCTAGCGTTCTGCAGTGTGGGTATTGCAGCTTTAGCTGATCTGGATTTGTAGCTAGCTACTTTTTGACATGATGCCCTAGATTCCCTAAAACTAAAGAAAAAAGCCTCTTGAGATGTCGGAAATATACAATGATAAAGAGAGGTTTATCTTCAACAGCTAAAGTGAAAATCGTAAAATTCAATTACAAAGATCCCTTAGGAACTACAGAAGCATACTGTACAGCATGCCAAAATATATTTTTATAATTTACTTTTAAAATAATAAAACAACTTATTAGTGTTTGAAATGAAATAATCCTTTGATAGTGATACTCTTCTCATAAAACAAGATACCTCATCAGGGCTCATCAGGGTTAGATAGCATTGATAATTGTTCCTCCTGATTTGTGGCATAATTTGCCTGTTTTCCTGCCTTTTCAGATTGTTATGATTAGGATAACAGCCGGCTCCCATGATGTGGTCTGCTTTGCTATATATGTTTTGTAGATCTTTGATTTTGTATTCTTCAGGTTTTGTTTCCTTACATATAATGGCAATTTGTCCTGTATTTTATTTGGTTATTGTATATGACTGAAAACTTAATAAAAAAAAAACAAAACAAAACAAGATACCTCATTCTCTAGAGAAGATGTTTTGTAACATTCAGCCAACTCAACATTTTGATGACTGAGTGTTCCAAAGGGAATATAGGTTAAAAACAGCATTAGCATAGATGGGCATCAGAGAAATAGATTCTGTTGTCTACTGGGCTCTTGATGTTTAGCATGTCAGCCACTTTTGATTGGATAGTTTAGACTATTTAATAGAAAAAGACAAAGTACTTTAAAGGTTCGTATACAGGGAAATTATGAACACATTATCTAGCTACTGCTAAAAGTAAATATTCAATATGTAGATCCTGCTACCTATTGAAGAGGTCTTTAAACTAGGTTCATGAAGACAAATACAGCCATACAGACCTCAGAGGCTAACGGTGGACAGAGTAAGATGCATGTCATAATGATGCTGTCAGTCACCACAGTGTACACATACAGAACAGCAGCCAGTAAAGGAGGGGGGCTTTCCAGTACCGCGTATAACAAACACACAAGGATGGGACAATGTGTGGCCCCTACTCGAGATACACAGAACCAAAGTGACATGGGACCTATTCAGGACACCTTCCACCAGTGTCTCTAGGCTCATGTAACTCCTTTCCTCAAGTTACTTCACTGGCTCCCTATCCATTTCCAGATCCAGTTCAAACGTCTCCTTCATTCCTACGAGTGCCTTCATTCTGCGGCTCCTCACTACTTCTCCTCTCTTATCTCACTCTACACTCCCCCTCGGGAACTCCGCTCCTCTGGCAGATCACTTTTATCTGTGGCCTTCTCTGCCACTGCCAAGTCCAGACTTCATTCATTCCACCCTGCTGCTCCATATGCCTGGAACAGACTACCTGAGTGGGTGCATCAGGATCCTTCTCTGGCCCTATTCAAGTCCAAGATGAAGATCCATCTTTTTGAGGCTGTTTTTGGATCCCGATTCTCTTCATTCTCTTGTCCACTACTTATGTGTATCTTGCCGTACTCTAGTCCCCAGTTTTCTGATGTTTTTTCATCTTGATTAGATTGTAAAAAGGTTAAAGGGGTTTGGTAGCCACTGATGATAATGGGTATTACTACTAATAATAATCATTTGTACAGCGCTATAAGTTATACGCAGCGCTGTACATATAGATGTAAGATGCAGTCCTTGCTTGTCATAAAACATAAGAACATAATAAATGCCATACTGGGTCAGACCAAGGTCCATCAAGCCCAGTATCCTGTTTCCGATAAAGGCCAGTCCATGTCACAAGTACCTGGAAGGTTCCCAAAAAGGTACACAGGTTCCACAATGCTCGTCCCAGGGCAAGCAGTGGATTTTCTGGGTCCTCTTTAGTAATGGTTTAGGAATCTTTCCTCCAGGAACTTGTCCAAATCTTTTTTAAACCCACCTAGACTAACAGCTTTTACTACATCCTCCAGTAACAAATTCCAGAGTTTGATTATGCGTTGAATATTATTAGTCTTCAGTGGGTTACATTGTAGCTTCATTGCATGTCCCTTAGTCTTTCTACTTTTTGATGGCTTAAAAAACATATCTACATTTACCCATTCCACTCCATTCAATAATTTATAGATCTCTATCATATCTCCCCTTTCCAAGTTGAAGTGTCCTAACCTTTTAAGACTCTCCTCATAGGGGTATCCTTCATTACCCTTTACCATTTTGGTGGCTCTTTGTACATTTTCTAATTCTGCTATATCCTTTTTAAGATACGGCGACCAGAATTGCATACAATATTCAAGGTGTAGTCGAACCATGTAACGATACAGAGGCATTATAATATCCTTGGTTTTATTCTAAATTCCTTTCCTTATCATTCATACCATTCTATTTGCTTTCTTGGCCACTGCTGCACACTGGGCGGAGGGTTTCAACATACTATCCATGATGACATCTAAATCTTTTTCCTGGGTGGTGATTCCTCTGAACAGCCCCCCCCCCCCCAATGGAGTAGTTTCATGGTACTACCACAAGGTGTGAAGCCGGCAAATAAGGGAAAGTTTTCTACCAGCTGTACATATGTTTCAATAGAAGATATATATATATATATATAACTTCCTGCTTGTCGATGGAGAAAGCACATTTCCTTACCTGTAGCAGATGTTCTTTATAGATGGGCACACAATCCCTGCCACCCCCGTGAGAATTGCACTACCCCTTGAGCTATAGAGTTAACTGAGGGGGCAGAGGAGAATCTTACCCAAGCGGGAGCTGTGCATGTTCAGAGCTTTACAATAGCTCCGAACTCTGGGAGAACTGTTGCATCCCAGCACCATTCGATAACATCACCTACTTGATGTGTACCTGATTCATCCTGCTGTCGACAGAGAACACCTGTTACAGGTAAGTAACTCTGCTTTTCATTTGTGCTTCTTGAACCATGACCATCTTTCTATGAATAAAGACTTAAACATTGAGTGGCTGGCACCAGTTTATGGATGCCCCCATTCTGTCTTAGTTTGTGTGTGTGTTTAAAGAGACCCTTTGGAGGATTTGAAATCCAGCATAAGCTACAGGCTAACTGTCTGCTGGGAGCTCTCCGCTAATCTCAAAGAAGTCCCTACTGTCTTTTCCTGAGATATTTGTTATACTCAGAGAGCATCCAGGGGCTTACTTTACCATTTCTGTCAGTGGCTCCTGAGAGACCCTTTTGAATATGCCACAGAAGAGATCAAGAAGGGCCTTCTCTGCAGCCTTTCCAAGGGAGATAGCACTACAGTGGTTTATTCCTCTTGGAATATGACTCTCAGTCCTATACAACTTAAACAACTTTATGGCTTCGATGACCTCTAGATCTGGAGAGCTAGGAATTTTAGTGCAGTGTCTGGGAAGAAGCTCCAGCTAGGTCACAGCTACTTCAAACCTGGTGGCTTCATCTCCAGGGAATCCAGGCTGGATCGCAGCAAGGCCTGTGCTGCAGGCCCTATAAATTCATTGCGGCCCACTACTATATCTGCACTACTCACTCCTGAACTGCTGGCAGGGCCGGTGCTACCATTAGGCAAACTAGGCATCTGCATGGAGCACCGGCCCTCCGGGGGTGCCCACTGCTGATGCTGCCACTTCTAACCGGGACGTGCAGCAGCCGTAATGCTTTTAAAACAGCACTGAAATGCTGAAGTTACCATCAGTCCTGGTACTTCGGCACCATTCCTGCTTCCGCTCTCCTCTGATTTCACGTCCTTTTGCATGGGGCAAGTAGCATGAGTGCAACCAACAGCACTTCAATACTGCTTCTGTGGCTGATTTTCCGTGGCAACCCATGGTAATTGCAAGGGGACAGCTGTACACACCAGCGCCACATGCATGTTACTGGCACGGGGTTGGTAAACATGCCCGTATGTTTGTACCTGAAACAATAGAGGGCTAAGTGACTTGCCCAAAATCCCAGGGATCATCAGTGAGATTTGAACCCTGCCTTCTCAACTAGCTGCTCTAACCAATAGGCTACTAATTTGTCAAACTTCTGAAAATGACAGCTAGTTACTAATATGCACTGCCACATTACCCTGCGCTAATGTTGTTAACATGCTGTTAGTGGAGAAAGAGGGAAAGGGTCAACAATATTCACTAGATGCTATCAGAAGCTCTTTCTGTAATTTGACGAGTCATCACAATGAGCATCAGAAACATACAGGCCGATGCAGACAGCTGGCACTGAGGTCATATGCTATCAACTTTTTCGCCTATTTGCAGCACATCGATAGCATGCAACTTTAATGCCAGCATGCAGAAAGGGGCTCATATGCAAATTAGCTATGCCTTAGCCATTTGTTAAACTGTGTACAAATAGCGGCGTTAAAATGGGAGATCATTGCACACAGATGTTGGCTCAAGTTTGGCATGCTATCCCAGAGAAACAGAGGTACCGCGTGGCTAATTTTCATATGAGCCCTGATAGTATTTTGATAGAATTGAGGCTTTTCTCTGATGCCTGGATCATCTGAGGGGAAAAGTCAAACTTCTTTAGATCATCCAGGCATCGGGAAAATCCCTCAATGCCACAAAAATACTGTCAGAAAATGAATCCCAGGTAGCCTAGCGGCCTCGATCTCCCCACTCCCCTCGCAAATAAAAATAAAACTAGTGACCTCAAATCCCCTTCCCCGTACCCCCTCCCCATTAAAAATAAACCTGGTGGCCCAGCAGCCCCAAACCCCCCTCTCCCTACCCCTCCCCACTAAAAATTAACCGGGTATCCCTGCAGCCCCAAACCCCCTACCCGCCCAACCAAAAATAATCCTGGTGGCCCAGCGGCCCCAAACACTCCTCCTGGTACCTTTACAAATGAGCAGGAGTACTGCCAACATAATCCCACTTCTGTGCCACCATCTTGAAAAATCCACCATACATAAAAAAAACACTTCTCTCTTCCACAACCCTAGAAATATCTTATCAAAAAAGATTTTTGTTGGATTTAGTGCCTTGAGAGAATCACCTCCCTTGTAGCAACCACATCCTTTTATTCGTTTTAATGAGCAAAAATAACTCACTTTTCACCATAACAGTGAAAACCTAAGGAGACTCACACCCTATGATCACCTTTAATCCTTTAAAAAATACTTGATTAACGCTAACTTATCTCAGTGCATTTAGGTTCTCCAACACCTCCAACCAGTTGTAATGTGCTATTCCCACTCAAACTTCACCATTTTTTTTCAGTCCAGCGGTTTGCACAATAAATCACTCCATTCTTCTTTATAACCATGCCATCAATGTTTTTTCTTTTTCTTCTCAAGAACGGCATCAGAATTCAACAGCATAGGCAGCATAAGCATAAGCTACATAACACCATGTTTCAAATCCCCGAATCCTCTCGATCCTTCATCAAGCTCACTTTCTGGCTGAATACCATATTGCCATTTTCACTCACTTCATATAGGGAAACTATCTCTGACGTCAATTAAAGCAGATCCAATCAATTACTGGCTTACTAAACTGATCCCTGGTTCAACCAATCTCTTACTAAAATTATACCGGGTTCCCCAGGTGAATCACACCAAACTCCACCAATCGATTTCCAAGTTTAAACCCTGGGGTTCTACCATGTGTAATCGAAATATCCACTTTTGCTCTAGACATTGCAAATGCTGTATCCTATCCCCTCCACACTGTAGAGGAGGCACTTGATCAATAATGCACCATCTGTAGTCCTGAAAAGTGTCCTTTTAACACACTATGTGACACTATCAGTTCCGACAGGACTTGATTACAAAGGCGGGATCTGTGTTCCAACAGCCGTTGTTTCACTGGTCTCGTAGTCTGTCCTATGTATTTCAGGGAACACGGGCATACTAACATATACACCACATAAGATGATCAACAGTTAGTTTGATACTGAGCTGAATAGGTGACATGTTCACATGAGTCCTCCCATTTTGAGCCCGAAATTGTAGTCGGGCAAAAATCACAACTTCCACATAGATCATGACTCCCATCCATAGTCACACCAGTTCCCAGAGAATCCATCCTATGAGTCACATAATTGGCTATATTTCTTCCTCGCCGATAAGCTAACATTAATGGGCATTGAAAACATGAATGTACATTTAAAATTCCCCAATACTTCTTCAAACGTTTACTCACTTTTTCAGATAAATGCATATAAGGCAATATGCCCACAATTGACGCAACAGATCTATCTCTACAGTGATCTTCTTGCCACCATTCCAGGTGGCTAAATTGAGCCTGCTTATATGCTCTCTGAATCAAGTCCGGTGGATATCCCCGAGCTGAAAGACATTCCACCAAGTCCTTCGCATGCTGATGAAATTCCGCTAATGTTGAACATAATCAATGAATCCGAATAAACTGACCTAATGGCATTCCCCTTCGCAGGGGGGCTGGATGATGGCTATGGAATTTCAGCAACGTGTTTCTCTGTACTGGTTTACGATAAAGAGTAGTATACAATGTCTGACCTTCCTTATACACTGTAAGATCCAAAAAATTAATCCAATGAAAATTATAGTCCGGGACAAATTGTATATCTGGCTTAATGGAATTTAGCCATAAGAAAAATTCCTGAAGTTAAGACAGTGGACCGGTCCATACGAAAAAAGCATCATCCAAAAACCTTGCCCAGATGGCTGTATTTTCAAACCACCGTGAGGAATACACATGAGATTCTTCATAATAGGCCATATACAAAGCTGCCATAGAGGGAGCCACTGTGGCTCCCATCGGTATTCCAAATATCTGCCAATAAAATTGATCACCATAGCAAAAATATCTGCGTTTCAATACATATTCCAATAATGAAAGAAAAAAGTTTTTGGCACTCTAGACGGTAATTTGAGATCCAAATTAGAAAGGATCTCAAATGCCTCTTATTGGTTTATGTTAGTATATAAAGCTGTTACGTCCATAGTCACTAGCCAAACTTGATCCAGAGGTATTACTACATTTTGCAAGGTAGTAATAAAATGATATGAATCTTTTATATAAGATTTTATCATGACTAATGCAGGTTTCAAAAAGTAGTCACAGAACTGAGACAATGGTTCTAAGATCGAATCCCGACATGATACTATCGGATGACCTGGGGGTGCATTCAAGGATTTATGAATTTTTGATAACATATAAAATTGGGTCTCGATTGAAACTTTTTATTCAAAAATTCATATTCCTTTTTTGTGATCCACCCCTGTATAAAGGCATGTTCAGTCAACAGCGTAATCTCAGCAGCCAACTCAGTCACAGGATCCTGCGGCAATGGCCTATAGTAGCGGGGGTTATTCAAATGTGCCATCACTATATTCTGATAGTAATCTACATCCTGTACTACTATTGCACCACCTTTGTCTGCTCGATGAACTACAAAATCTGGATTATCCCGCAATTCCCATAGTGCTAAGCGTTGTTGTAAAGTTATATTAAACATTTTTTTCTTTGTAACTGAGATTTCTCTAATTTTTCCAGTTCTAACATTATCACTCTCTGAAATGCGGTAGTACTAGAATCAATCTCCCCCGGTGGTAACCATTTTGATGGAGTCGCCATCACTGAACCCTCCTTAACCCCCTCCCTTTCAACTGAAAAACTTTTTACAATACATGATTTTCTAAATAGGGCATAAAAATGGCAGCGCCTGGCTCCACATGGTGCATCCTGGGATGAACCCAGGATGCACTGGGTGGGTCCAGGTGCCACCATTTTTAAAGATGGCAGCGCAAGAGTGGGAGTGCATGGGCAGTGCTCTCGCTCATTTGTAAAAAAGGAGGATGGGGGGGGGGTTCGGGGCCACTGGGCCACCAGGTTTATTTTTAGTTGGATGAGGGTTCAGTGCTGCTGGGCCACCAGGATTATTTTTGGTTGGGTGGGTGGGGGGTTCGGGGCTGATGAGCCACCAGGTTTAATTTTAGTTGGGAGGGGTCACAGGCCCCCAACAGTATTTTGATGGCATTGGGTGCTTTCCCCGATGCCTGGATTATCTTTGACATTTCCCCTCAGATGATCCAGGTATGAGGAAAAGCACCCAATACCATCAAAATACTGTTGGAGGCACGCGCTAGATATTTAAGTCACCTCAAGACCAGGCTTAGAGATGTTGGCTCTAGGGCTGTTTGCAAAATCCTCTACGTGTTTCTCTGTATCGGGTGCAGCCAATATTAGCATACCATTTTATCATGTGCAGCTCATTTGCCTATAATTTAAATAAATTTAAATACTCTTGGCATTAATTGTGCACTAGTTTTTCCTTTGCTGTTTACATGCACATCCGTCTCTTTTCTGCATTTGGCGGTGACAGTAATTGTGCTTAAATGTGACGTTATCTGTGCTTAAAGTTCACATTAGTTTTCTACATTGGCTCGATATATACGAGTACACATTTCTAGCAAGCAGACATGTCTCCTTCCTTCAGTATACACATGAACCTACAGCATGTAGCATACATATACACACACACCTGCCTCTAGCCAACAGTACACACCCACATCTAGGCAACAGCATACATAAACATACACCCACCTTCAGTCATTAACAAACACACAAATACACACATTAGCCAGAAGCACGGATGAATATTTCTTGCCAGCAAAATACACAAATAGCAAAACCATCAACAGAAATACACCCACAACCATCAGCACAGGGACATACTGTTCCCAATGATTAGTGCACATCTAACTTCAGCCAGCATTGTAAGTACCCCCATTCACCAATACATACCTGTATATACATTCATTTATTTACAGCAGCAGCCATAACAAAAGCCAGTCCACAATTAACACCCCCCCCCCCCCACGTCCGTTGTTCATTTAATAAAGAGCAGGTGACTTGAGAACCATGAAAGTGTGCATGACCAAAGGCTGCAGTTTGATTTATATAATCTGTAAAAATATATACACCCATATCCCCACCCTCACATTTCCTAACCTCTGATAGCTAATTACATAAAACTACTGCAAGTTGTGTACCAACATGTATATTGCTAGAAATGTAAATAGTTTTCCCCCAGTTTACCTCCATGTTAAAATCCCTGTTATATGTAAACGAAAGTCATACTCAAATGACCAAGTGTTATATTGTTTCAATGTAAACCTCACTGATGACAAAGAGGGCGGTATATAAGAAATGTTAAATAAATAAATAAATAAATATACAAGGATAGTACAATGAATAAAGTAATTTGGAAACCTTCTAGGGTGCTTGCAGTCCCGTAAGTACTTTGTCCCAGGGCCTGCAAGCACATTCTTAAACAGAATCTCCCTTTGAAAATGTAGCGACAAATGGATTTTAAAGCTCCTTGGCAGCATGGATAAATCCTGAGAAGATTTCAAAATGCATGACTGGCAGCTTCATTCTCCCCTTTCCTGGACCTGTCTCTTTTCTTCACAGAAATGAAGAGCAGTATTTGGTGCATTTTTAAAGTGGGCAAATAGTTATTTACTTCTGTGACCAGCTTTGAAAATTGTCATCCATGTGCTGTTCAGTATGAAGTCCTCCAGTAGACCTTTATATGCTAGCGTAACTTAGGGCTAGAATTACTAAATGGGGCTATCAGGTTGCCACACGCTGGCATGCGCTAACATACATCCTTTATCGCAGGTCCCCTTTTATGTAGTGGGACCTGTTTGCTAATAGTGTACATCAAAGGTGTTAGCATGTGCAAATGCCATAGCACACTTTAGTAAATCTAGGCCTTAATTTGTTAGAGGTCAACTCTAGTAGACTGGTTTGTTGGCTCAGTGGCAGTGCTATGCACTTCCAGTTGTGACAACAGGGTTTAGTTCCTGGACTGGATCTTCTGTGCCCTGGGCCAGTTGGACCTGGGGACATTGCAGAGGCAGGGTTCGTAATCCTTGGAGGAAAGGAATCCTAGTCGTCATGTAATGACGATACCTACTTATTGGATTTAGGGCCCACAATTATGAAATTCCAGAAGGAGATCTCTCAAAAGGTCCTCAGCCAAAGGCTATTGCTGCAATGACTGGCCTGTAGATGTTGAGAGGGAAAACTCATGGTGCTCATTCCCAGCCCTGGTTCTGGTAGAGATGCAAGGAGGAAAGAACTGCTCCCCCCCTACAATAAAAGATGAAACAAGGGTGAAGGTGAGGGTGAGGGTAAGCAAATCCTTGTGTAACTCTCCTCCATCTAGCCACAAAGCCCTTCTGTAATTGGGCTGACCATACAGTTTGATCAGAGAACTCATGTAATGGACCCATATATTGTGCATCAACCCACAATAGGGTAAGTGGCATATTTGACTTTTATGTTGGCGTTTTTGGTGTCAGACTTATAGAACATACATTAGCAGAGTCATTTTTTCTCTTTATTCCGTGGCCTTGTCAGACTTTTACAAAGTAACTGCTAGAGTTACGAACATTATATTACCGTGTCCTTATGACATTAATGTGCACCATGAGTTTTCTTTAACAACTAGCTGTGTTTTGCCTTGATTCCGATTGTAAACTCCGATGAGCAAGGACTGTGTCTTACATGTATATATATAGAACTGCATATGCCATGTAGCACTATACAAATGATTATTATTAGTAGTAAATAGGTCCCATTGCATAAAATAGAACCTGCTGAATAACACAGTTATGCACATTAGTAACTGGGCCGATTTTCAAACAGCCCAATATTCAAAGGGGTTGTACGGAGACCACGGCACTGTGGCTCACTAGCACTATCCAGATAATGGTAATTTTCAGCTGAACTTATCTGGATAGCAAGTATCCGGAAATGGTCAATAGAAAATTGCTACTATCCAAATAAGGTCAACACTCTGGATGGCAGCTCTGTCCATGCAAACCGAGAGATTCAGTAGCACTATCTGGATAAGAGTTTGGAAAATCAGCCTGTCTAGCTGTAAGTTTGAACAACTGAGAAACCTGCAAAAATGTTGAAGATTTGTCAAACTGGATTTTTAAGCCTGCTTTGTATCCTTTGAAAAATCTGATGCAGATTATGTCAGACTGGAGGATCTGCTTCAGAATTCTTGAAAAAGCTGCAATGAATTTTACAGACTTTGATGTTTTTACTAAATTATTGATAAAACATCTGAGGGATTTCACCATTGAATCTAGGGAAAAATTCAGCAACCCGTTGAGCAGAAAGATACATAATACACCTCAGGGCTGTTGCCAACTAGAAAACCTTCATCAGCTCATAAGCAAACTGTAGCTCACTCTTCGAGTATGACTGAGCTGGCCTGCTTTTCTGCATACTCGGAATAAATATGCATGAACTGCATATCTCTAAGCACCATCTCCTTATTTGCAAATCTATTATCAAGCATATTTATAATGAATGTCCTGAAAACCAGATGAAGCATGAGATCCTCAAGGATTTTGAGGACTGGCTTGGCAGCCGCTGATCCGTCTGAATAACCAAGGTAAAGCGCTTGAGAGTTTAATTCTTGGGAATGTGATTGAGTTCTATAATTTTATTTGTATCGACCTGATGACACTTAACACTGAGTCTGTTGGTCTGTTCTAGAGAATCAATGGGTCTGATATTCTGCGGCGCTGGCTAGCGCGATTACAGTGGTCGGCTGTCACTGCTGAACCCTAGACCCGGGTATTCAATGCTGGGGCCATATCCGTGTTAGTGCCGCTGAATAGCCCAGTCAAGAGGATTAACACAGTTAGGAGGTCTGCTAACCATGTTAATCCCTTTCGATACTGGGCCCAATGTATTTCTTACAATCCTATACAATTATTATATTAAATATGCTCGCTATGAAAGCCTCTGGTTGAGTCTACGTAGGCAGCTTTGCTTGTTCTTCATAGCTGTAAAGTTTGTAAGTTAACTTCCCAATGCCTGTGCTGTTGATATTTATTACAGATGTTTCTGTTTGCAAGGGGAAAGCATCTTGGTTTTATGTAAAAAAAAAAAATAAATAAATTATGGAATAGAAATGAAAACGTTCTTGAAAGAAAAGTGTATGGGTTCTACAAACTTTCAAAAATTGTTTGCTTCAGAAATTAAATGTGCTATTTCTTAATGAATTTGATATTCTGAATTCAAATATGATAGTGAAATTGGTCAATTAGCTCCTGTTTCTATGATATGTTGAAGAATTTACATTTTACTACTATGTATGGTGAAAATCGAACCTAAATCATTAGATGTAAATCAAAATCTTATTACAAATGAAACTTTGCACAATAACAAGCATGTTTTTATAAAATAAAGTTCATAAAAGTGCTTTGAATAAAGGGAGGAGTAATTATGTCTGCAATTTAACTTTCATTAAGAACATTTGTAAGTACATTCTAGCAAGTTTTGTTCTCATTCAGTGGCTTCACTGCTCTTCCTGATCTGTTTCTTGTACTGAAGCAATGGAATATCCCTTGCCACTGTCCAGAAGTAGTCTGCAAGCATTGATGGACTCCATTTACCCTGATACCTCTTTTCCATGGCTGCAATGTCTTGGTGAAATCGTCCTCTATGTTCATCACTTACTGCTCCGCAATTTTGTGGGAAAAAAATCTAGATGAGAGTGTAGAAAATGAATCTTTAAGGACATGTTGCAACCAAGATTTTTGTATGCCTTGAGAAGATCTTGAACAATCTCTTGGTAATTATTTGCTTTGTTGTTTCCAAGAAAATTTTGTGTCACTGATTCAAATGCTATCCATGCAGCCTTTTCCTTTCCACACAATAAACGAAGAAATTTGTCATCTTGAAGAAGTGCACGAATCTGAGGGCCAACAAAAACTCCTTCCTTAACTTTGGCATCACTCAGTCTAGGAAATTTACCACTAAGATACCTGAAAGCAGGTTTAGTTTTATCCATTGCCTCGACAAAGTTTTTCATTAGTCCCAACTTGATGTGCAAGGAAGCCATCAAAATCTTGTTGCTGTCTACAAGTGCTGGAAATAGAACATTTTTGCTTCCAGGATCCAGTGACTGACAGAGTGGCCAGTCCCTTTTGACGAAATGACAATCTCTAGCATGACTATACCATTCACACAGGAAGCAGCAGTACTTGGTGTATCCGCCCTGAAGACCAAGCAAGAGGGTGACCTCTTTGAAGTTACCACAGATTGACCATAGATGTTGATCATACTTTATACATTTCAAAAGTTGTTTCATATTGTCATAAGTCTCTTTCATAAAAGCTACATGGCCAGTAGGAATTGATGGTAGCAAGTTGCCATTATGCAGCAATACAGCTTTAAGACTTGCTTTGGATGAATCAATGAAGAGCTCCAATCATCTGCATTGTAATTGATATTGAGAGTTGTTTACAAAGCCGCGGTAGCGGTTCGCGATCATTATCGTCATTGATTTAAATACTGATTGCATCATCTGGTTTTGGACAGATATTTCTATTGGTTGCAAGTAGATATTACGCAATCGCAAGCAAATGTTGCGTAATACACAGTTAATGGCCCCTAATGATTAATTAATAGCATATATCTTAGCAACTAGACCTAATCATCCATTTTCATTATGATTTCTGTGTTAAGCAGCCTTAAATTAGTTTAGAACAGCTGCTTTCGTGGCCGAAGCATTTTGGCTGTTGAACAGATTTGCAATCGTTTGCATGGCTAGCAGCGGGAAATGCCAAGGCTCGTATTCTGTGCATTCAAGCTGCTGCATAGTCAGAGGTTATATGTGTCATTTGGGAAGAGAGAGGATTAGGACAGGCTGGAGGATGAGTTTAAAGTTACGTTGCGAAATTCAACCACTCTGTCTAATGTATACATCCAAATGGTAATAACCAGACCACCAGATTAACGTTAAACGAATATGTTGATCCATTATGAGGGGCATATTCAATGGAGACGGCCAGTGCTGTTAAAGCAGCTAGCTGCTGCTGCTTTAAATTATGCCTGGATATTCAATGCTAGGACCCTATCCAGACACCAGCATTGACTATCCGGGTTGCCTGGTTAGCGTTTAGCTAATTGGTCAATGGCAATATTCAACCACACCTTTTTTCTGCCTAACTTTACCTGGTTTAAGTTAACGAGCCACCAGCTGAATATTGCTGCTGACCTGTTAACTCAAGTGACACCCCTAGAACACCCCGAAGCTGGCTGGCTAGTATTGGAGCATACAAATCAAGTAGCAAGGGATGTTAAGCAGCACTAAACAGTTTGGTGCTGATGAATAGCCTGTTGACTACATTTCAACCACTTAGCAGGTCTAATAACAGCTACATCACTTTGAATATAATTTATGCGCATTCTTTAGAAATCTAGGCGCATGCATTTATATCAGGCCCGATATTGAGCTAGACTCATTTTCGAAGGACTATGCCCTCATCGGTGCATAGCCCTCCCCGGTGACCTCTAATCTGCATATTCAATGCTGCGGTGACAGCACTGAATATCCGGGGATTGCCGCACACACCAGACGCCGCCGGAGCTCACCGGGCATCTTCGACTATCTTTTTGGCGCAGATCGCTAATCGAGCAACATGCAATATCACTGCTGCCTGGTTATCGCTTATCTCCCCCTCCACTCCATCCTGGAATGCCTCCGATATGCCCCAATGCCAACCAGATAGCATTGGGGTGCATAGGAGAGTTAGAAGGGGATATTCAATGGCACTAACCATGTAAGTGCCGTTGAATATCCCGATTTAAGGCCTTTCACATGGTTTACTGGGCTGTAAACCGTGTAAATGCCTTTTGAAAATCAGGCCTATCATGTCTAGGGCTGGTTTAAGTAATTGTGCATTAGATTAATGTGCAATTTTAACTACTTACGCTAGTATTTTATTAAGAGAAGTAGGTGCCTATTTTCAAACATAAAGTAGGCGCCTTCTTATGAAATTAATCTCTATTGAGGTAATTTTATAAGTGGCCGCGTAAAGCTATGCACCATCAATGTATGTAAATCACATTTTCAATGACTCACAAGCATTGTTAAGTATGCATACCCGGCTGATGGTGTGTACTTTCAATGTGGACATACAAAGGGGCGGAGTTTAGGCAGAGCACAAATCTACACGTAAAAGTTATGAAATGCTATAACTTACACGTGTTTCTTAAAAATCTGGGCGCAGGCATTTATACTAATCTTAAGGTTGATACAACTGGTAGGACCTAGATTTGCAGTGCATATTCAACAACTTACACCTCTGTTTTATAAAATTAAGTATGTACGTAATTGACTTTATAAAATAGGTGTGAAAGATGCACGGCAACCCAAGCATTAACTTTGTGTGACTTTATAAAATGTATCTCATTGATAATGTTATAACTGGGTGCCTAATTTTAGGCAGCCAGAACGCGCCTATTTGAAGTCTGTTTTATAAAGACAAACAGATGCCTATTTTTCTTTACAAAACAGGGGTGTTAGTGGTGGAAAATGTGCATTAAATCTAGGCAGGGCCGGATTTACCTTGAGTGAGGCCCTACGCCAACAAAAATTGTGGGCCCCCAGAAAAAATAAAAACGAGATCAACTTTAACTCCTGAGCGCTAGTGCTCTTCTCCGGACTCCCGCCTCCCCCACTCTCCTTTTCCTCTTTCCCCTTCATGCCAGGGCCTGGAGAAGCTCGCGGACGGCCCCGTTCAGCTAGGCCGCAGCAATTTCAACTCTCTCTAGAGAGCGAGGGATCCAGGCTCGCACAACCCCGCCTCGCACTCTGACTATACCCAACACACCCACAAACACAGTTCCGTCAGCGGAAGTTCCGAGCTGTAGAACTGAAGATGAAACGAACGAAAAAATTACCTGGAGATGACGGTAGAACTCAGCCGCGAAGTTTCTCAGTGATGGAAAGAATACGATTGTCCTGGGGACTCTTGTTTGTGGGCCCTTGCCAGCTGTGGGCCCTACGCCACGGCGTACCTGGCGTATAGGTAAATCCGGCCCTGAATCTAGGTGTGAGCTCTTCCACCAGCCCTAAGGACTGGCATAAATGCCCTGCCTAGATTTTTAAGGAATGCACCCAAAATGTAATACTTTATAATTTAGGTGTGTAAATTTGTGCTCCACTCACCCTCTTCCCCGTTCATGCCCACAGTGAGCGTATGCGCCATCAGCGCGATATGTGTAATTATGCTCATAAAAGCCCATCCACGTGCGGAAGTCATTGAAAATACATGATTTACGCATATTGATGGTGCATAATTGTGACTCCTGTTAAAATGACTCCCCAAATGTGCATATCCGGCTGTATATTCAGTTAACGTTACTACTACTTATTTACATAGTGGTACTAAGTGCATGCAGCGCTGCATGAATATGCATAAGACTGTCCCTGCTTCACAGAGCTTACAGTCGGTTAAAGACGGACAAACAGAACAACAGGGAATTCTAGGGAAAATGATCAATACATATGGCTGAATACAGGAGAATAAGGGAGTCGGGATTCAAAGGCAGCCTCAAAGAAATGAGTTTTAGCCTGGATTTTCCTGATGTTATAGAGAAAGTAATGACAGGTTTTAGCTGTTAGATACATGCAGGGAAAGAGACTGAAGAGTCAGAGATGATCCTAAGGTTGCAAGCCGAAGAGACAAGGAGGATGATATTGTCAACAGAAATACAGAAAGGGGGAGGTGGGTTTAAGGGAAAAGATAAGACGCTCTGTCTTGGCCATGTTCAGTTTCAGATGGTGGCAGGACACCCAGGCAGCGACATCAGCAAGTACGCTGAAATGCAGGCCTGGATTCCTGGAGAGATTTCAGAGTTGGAGAGGTAAATCTGGGAAGAGACCAGGGCAGGGGAGGCAGAAGCCCCGGCCATGCCATCATCGCCCTGTCCCTGTTGCCAGTGTCACCATCCCCAAAATCCATCTTCTCATCAGGATGATGGCAGCAGCGGCGGCTGCCTGACTCTGATCAGAGCTGCATCTGCTTTCAAAACAGAGTGGGCTGCCGCTGAAAGATGAGATGGATTTGGGGGGCAGCGGCAGCAATCTGACCCATTTTGAAAGTGGCAGCAGCTCAAAACAGAATCCGGCCACCCATCAGGGTCTGCCGCCCTAAGCAGGCACCTAGTCTGCCTAGTAGATGGGCTGACCCTGGATCAGAGCACCAAGGGAAACTAGTGTAGAGAGAGAAGAGAAGAGGTCCTGACAGTGCATAAATTCTGCCCAAGCAGCCCTGTGGTTCGGGGGGGGGGGGGGGAGGGGGGTGGCCTAAGGAAGAAGGGGGCCCACTTGCAGCTGCTCCTGATGGGGCCTTCCCCCCTCTAGGAGCCCTATACAGATTGTTGCTTGGGGACCCATAATTTGAAATTCTGTCACTGGGTGCAGAGACAGAGCCCCGAGGTACACAAACTGAAAGCAGGTTGAGCTGTTTACTTATCTATTTACTGATGCTGAATTCCTTAAGAACTTGAACTGGGTAAGTTATTTAACGTTGCGCAATCTGCTGCTGAATATCAGCCCTATAAGGCCCAAATCATGCTGTAATTTTTTAGAGAGGTGCCAACTGCCCCTAATTAGGATAAACATTCCCTTATTTTCAATTTAAAAAAAAGAGTATTTCTGTCTCCTTAAACAAAAATCCAACATACTTCTCTGCTTTCAATTCTTGCCTCTGACTTGTCTCTGATGCTTCGACAACTGGGTCTTTTGGACTTTGGAGATGACACCTAAGGGACACAATAGCACTATAGTTATATATAGGTGCTCTCCTTTACTACTACTACCACTACTACAATTAATCATTTATATAGTGCTACAAGGTGTAAGCAGGCACTGTACAAACACTTATAGAAGACAGTCCCTGTTCATAGAGCTTAAATCTAGTTAAGACAGACAGCACAATACAAGAGAAATAAGATGTTCAATAGGGAGAGAAGACACACGGGGGTTAGGAATCACTGAGAAGTAGAGTGGCAATGCACTAGATTTCAATTTTTGTTTTCAGTTTTAGCCAGTAAAACTCGCCATGAAACGGGCCCTTTTATTAAAGGTTTTAATGCACGCTAATGACGTTAATGTGCGTTATATGCCCACAGTCCTTAACATGCCTTAACTTCATTAAATGTGCATTAGCTATTAGCAAAAAGGCCCATAATTCATTTGATTTGCTTTATTTAGCTCTGAACATTATAATATGCAACAAGTTTTAAAATACTGAATACATAAATCAGCAACAAATCGCAGATGAATTACTACTACTGCTACTACTATTAATCACTTATATACTACTATTAAACATTTATAAGTATTACAAGGCGTAAAATCGCTAATCTTCCTTTATATTTATCCCATCCTCTTGTTTTTTCACCTGTCTTCATTTTCAATTTCTCAATTTTCTGTACTAAAATATTGTCCAGTTATTCCGCCTCATCCTGTTTAAAGGAAAACAAACAAAGAGAACAAATGTCACCAAGGCAGCAACAGAGGTAGACCCCAGGGAAAGGCCAGCTGTGGTGAGCATGAACTCTGCTGTTTTAGATGGAAGCTGTATAAGTTGTGTTCGCTTCTGACCTCTGGGAGGGTTTGGACCCCAGACTGGCAAGCTACAGCACAGCCACCGCCATCCTTCTTCTCCATCCTTTTTCCCCTCCTGGCCCCAAGCGGCAGGGTGAGATCATCCGTCTGCCTGCTGGGAGGCAGAGGAGCTGTAGCTCTGCTCAGGGGAGAAGCAGGGGCCCAGTAAGAATCAACGGAGTCTGTGATGACCATGGTTTTGCAAGAACAGGTTTGCTTTTATTTTCTTCAGTCTCGGCTGCTGTTGGTTCGTTTGTGTCAAGGACAACGCTTGCGGCCTTCTTACTTCTCTGTCAGGGAGTGCGGCCTGCAGCCTTCTTCCCGCCAATTCTGCTTCTCAAACTGCAGACCTCGATAGCAAGCTTGAGCGGCTGCACGTTGTAGCCTTGAATAACATTATAATATATAAGATCTGAGGGCCTTGCTGAGTTTTTTCTTGAAGAACCGAGGTGCAGAGAAATTGAGATTAATGAGCCAGGTTCTGCTGCACTTTGAAGCTCACACCCGAATATGAAATTTGGTTTATGAACAATATGCTGAGTGCTAATAGTCTATGATGGGGGCACCAAATGTCGATAGCAGGCGAGTCTGGTGATGTTTATTTATTTCTTTATGAAATCTGAGGCTGTGTAACAGAACATTAAATACTCACAAGAGAAGAAGTAAAGCCGGAAGAACCACCACAGGTCTGCTGATCTAGAGGCCTCACAAAATCCTAATTTTCTGCCATATAAGCAACATTAAGTTAAACAGGCATATTGAGTGGAGCTTGGGCACTGCACTGGCCTTGTTCTGTTACTGGAAAGACATGAACTGAATACTATTGCTTTCTACCTTCCTGTTGTGAGCACACGGCTTGTCTTTTAAAAGATCCCAGGAACGATCTTGTTTATCTGCTCTGGAGTGACTGTACTTTTACCACATGCCTTGTCTTTTAAGAGATCCTACGGAAGAAATTGTTTATCTGTTATATCTGTTTCACACCTCCTTTTCCTATGGCTCCATACAGCAAGGTTACTTACCTGTAATGGGGGTTCCGTGGATTGTGGAGGAGAGCAGGAATCCGTCTTGCTGGCAAGGCGGAAGAAGAAAGACTGGCCGGGCTAGGGGCGGGCCGGTGAGGTGGGGCTACCTGGGCATGCTCAGAAAGGTTCACCTTTCTTTCTGAGCTCTGGAGAGCACTTCCGTGTCTATGGCGCCACCTGGAGGACGTCACCAGGTATGGCTGATGCAACCCTGCTGGTCCATTGAGAACACTTTTTCTTTCATTTCTGACTAACTCTAACCTTCTTCCCCTTAACTCTCAGTTCAAACTCCCCCCTCTTTTTCACTCTCTCTCTACCCTTCCCATTTCTCCTCCCATATTGTCTTCCTCCCTTTCCTCTGCTCTTGAGCTTCACCTTCTTCTCCCTCTCATTCATCCCTCTCCCTTTTCTCTTAAACAACCTCATCCTCATTTTCGCCATTTCGTCTCGTTTATGCCTTGCACTCTTCTCCTCCTTTTCCTTCTTTCATCTGGTGACATTAATCCCAACTCTGGCCCCCCTCCCCCTAGATTTTTCTTTCACGCCTGCTCCTCACTCAACCACTCTAATCTCATCCATATTCCTCTACTTTCCTCCTCCTCTCTCCCTTTCTCTTGTGCCCTATGGAAAGTTCATTCCATATCTAACAAACTCCCCTTTACTCACGATCTCTTCATTTGTAACTCTTTTCAACTTCTAGCTCTTACTGAAACCTGGTTCCTCCCTGAAGACACTACTTCGGTCGTTGCCCTCTCTCATGGCAGCTACCAATTATCGCACAGTCCTCATGCCACTGGCCGTGGTGGTGGTGTGGCATTTTTGCTTTCTCCTTCCTGCCAATTTCAACCCCTCCCTCTACCTCAGTTTCCTCCTTCAAAGCCCACTCCATCCATCTTTTTAATCCCTTAACTCTCCTGATAGCTGCTATGTATAAACCAACTGACAAGTCCACTTCTACCTTTCTCACTGACTTTGACTCATGGCTTTCCTTTTTCCTAGCGGGACCTAGGCGTGGTTGTGTCTGATGATCTTAAAGTAGCTAAACAGGTAGAAAAGGCAACAGCAAAAGCTAAAAGGATGCTTGGGTGCATACGGAGAGGAATGGCTAGCAGAAAAAAGAAGGTGATAGTGCCTCTGTATAAGTCTTTGTTGCGACCTCATTTGGAGTATAGTGTGCAATTCTGGAGACTGCACCTTCCAAAGGATGTGAACAGGATGGAGTCGGTGCAGAGGGTGGCTACTAAAATGATTAGTGGTCTTCATTATAAAGCATATGAGGACAGATTGAAGGATCTTAATATGTTCACCTTAGAAGAAAGGCAGGATAGAGGTGATATGATTGAGATGTTTAAATACCTCCATGGCATAAATGTTCAGGGAGAGAGCCTCTTTCAATTGAAAGCAAGTTCTGCTACGAGGGGACATGGGATGAGGGTGAAGGGAGATAGATTCAGGAGTGATATGCGGAAATATTTCTTTACGGAAAGAGCAGTGGATCCGTGGAATAGTCTCCCAGTGGAGGTGGTAGAGATGAGGACAGTAACTCAATTCAGAAAAGCATGGGACAAACACAGAGGATCTCTAAAGGTAAAAAGGGACAGACTAGATAGGCCATGTGGTCTTTTTCTGTCATCATATTTCTACGTTTCTATGTTTCTTCTGCCACCTTCTGCAGCACCAGTCAGTGCTGCTCCAAACAGATAATCAGGTTGCAATGTTCTACATCAACAAACAGTTCAGCATCTCTGCATACTATTATGCAGACGACATCATTCTCCTCCACCATACTGACCCGCTCTCTCCTGACATCACCCCTCTTAACCGCTGTCTCACTGCTGTGGTTTCCTGGTTCTCCTCTAATTTTCTTCATATCAATCCGGCAAAATCCTTTGCAATCTGGTTCACCTTTGGCAGCCCTTCCCCCACCTGTGCTCCTTCCCTATCCTCCCAGCCTATCCCCCTGGTCTCAACACTCCGCTACTTAGGCGTTATTCTCGACTCCAATCTTACCTTCAAAGACCATATCTCCGCGATTGTACAGCGCTCCTTTTTCTCTCTCCGTCAGCTCAGGGCAGTCCGTCCCTTTCTCTCTGCTTCTGCCCTTACCACTCTCCTGCTCACCCTTGTGCTGTCTCGTCTCGATTACTGTAATGTCTCTTTTGCCGGCCTATCCCAGTCACAATTGTCCCGTCTCCAACGTGTCCAGAATGCCGCTATCCGTCTGTTGACCCGTGCATCACGTTTCGATCACGTCACTCCCCTTCTCTACCAGCATCACTGGTTACCTGTCTCCTTCCGCACTCAGTATAAACTTCTAATCCTTACATTCAAAGTTATCCACACTGGCGCCCCCCTTTACCTGGCAAATCAGATCCAATTTCGTACCTCTCCCCGTCTCCTCCGTTCTATACACGTAAATCGCATGGTCCTCCCCTCCCCTGCACATGCTCGATTACAACAAACCCGCTCCTCTGCTTTCTATTTCCTGGCTCCAAGCCTTTGGAACTCGCTCCCCCCTCCCTCCGTGCAGAAGACTCATACCCCTCATTCAAATCCCAGCTCAAAACCCACCTTTTTTGTCTTGCGTTTGATCCTCCTCCCTAGCCTACCCTCCCACCTCCTTTCCTCCATGTCTCTCATGAAACCCTGCTCCCCCTCCCTCCCCTCCTTGATAGTATGTATGAATCTGCTCCTCCCTGTCTTAAACTTCCATTCTGTTCTCTGCTTTCCTTCTCTTTCTCTCCTCATCTTTTTCTCACAACTAATGGCGTTCTTCTTCCTCTTCTTTTTCTACAGCCAAAGCGCTTGTTTTAATTAACTTGCCTGATTTTATCTATTGTAAACCGCTCAGATGCCTACGGTATTGAGCGGTATAACAAGTTTTAATAAACATAAAGAATAAACATAAACAAGGGTGTACGGGGTCCCGCACCCTCTGCCAGGAAGCAATCTTTGTCCATACATTCGCAGTTCATTACTGCCTGGAGAGGGATTCCCGATGGGACAGAACCTTCAGCCAGGCTGTACTCCATAATCTGTTCGGGGTTTAGGCAATTCCTACTCTCCAACCCTTCTGTGTTCAGGCTACTGGAGTGCTGGTTCCTCACTGGACACACGGGAAGTTCTGGACTCTTTATCCTTGTACTCAATTGCTGCTGCTCAAGTAGTATAATGGGTACACTACTCGTCAAACTGATTGACAGGTGAGATAAGGATGACAGGAGCCAATCAGCGTTCACTTCCGGTCTATGTCCCGCCTTAGGCCACGCCCCCTCCCATAGAAGTGAATGGTGAGTTAGCCCCCCCCACCCCCCCCCCCCAAAAGTTGACAGGTACCAATCAGCGCCCACTTCCGGTGTATGTCCCGCCTTAGGCCACGCCCCCTCCCATAGAAGTGAATGGTGAGTTAGCCCCGCCCACTCCCGCCCCAAAATGTTGACAGGTACCAATCAGCGCCCACTTCCGGTGTATGTCCCGCCTTAGGCCACGCCCCCTCCCATAGAAGTGAATGGTGAGTTAGCCCCACCCAGTCCCGCCCCCAGGCGTGGCCACCGCCCCCCCACTTGACACACCCCTGCCCCCGCCCCAAGGATGACATCATCCAATCAGCATACTCTTCCGGGGGGGTGTCACACCCATGCCACGCCCCACAATATGGCATTAGCCAATCAGCACCCACTTCCGGGGTTTGTGCTACACCTACAGCCTCCCACCCTCCTCCACGCCCCCTGCCTACATCATCGGAAATGACATCACCGGAAACAGGGCGTCATCAGAAGAGGGACTGTCCCTTTTTTGCTGACATCAGCGGAAACAGTATGGCTGACTCCGGAAATGTGTTTGTGCTTCTGCTTAATACTGAAAAACAAAAATGCTTTTCTCTCTGTCTCTCTCTCTCTCTCCCACACAGACTCAGTTGTTTCTTTCTCACACAAAAACTGATTCCTAGCACAGAGAGACAGGCAAGCTAGAATCTTTTTTCTTTCCAAAATGCAATTAGCACATCTTTGTTAGAGGGATCACCCTCTCACCCTCAACCACGCCCCTGCCTACATCATCGGAAATGGACTGTCCCTTTGTGCTGACATCAGCGGGGAGCAGTGTGACTGACTCCGGAAATGTGTTTGTTTTTTTTTGCTTCTGGTTAATGTTTACACCTGCAAAAAAAAGCAGGAACCCTGGAAAAATAAAATGCTTTTCTCTCTCCCACGGCACCAGTTCTTATTTCTCACAAAAAGATTCACGGCACAGAGAGACACAATTTTCTTTACAAATGCAATTACAAATGCAATTGTTAGAAAAACTAGTGCGGTCCATGTGATAGAAGTATTCTGACAGACCTGTAGAGTTCAGACTGAAATACAGAGAGACCTGAGTTCAAATCCCCCTAATACAGCTATTTTTTTTGAGAGAGCCGAGTTCAAATCCAAATACAGCTATTTTTTAGTGGCTTTGAAAAAACCAATACAGAGAGACAAGCCTGGACATGTCTCTCTAGGGTGTGGTAACACGTGATTGGTTGAAACAAGAGGTCTGTTCTGAGCATGCTCCAGGTGTTCTGAGCATGCTCCTGCTGTAAGGGGAGCATTTTAACACAGACTTTCAGAAAGGAAAAAATGGCTCTTTTTGGAACACCAAGCAGAATTTCCAGCAGGGCACACAACATTAATTACTAAAACCATTCGGAAGATGTTGGCAAAATAAAAAGAACAGTCAAAGCACGGCAATCATGAAGGAAACCTTATTGAAGAGCATTTACTATAACCCCAAAGCAGCAGGGAGCTTTGGGGGCATAAATCCTCTACTTCAAGCTGCTAAAAAGCAGGATAAAACAGTCAACAGAAATGATGTAGTTAGATGGGCTACCGGACAAGATGCTTATACTTTACACAGACCTGCTAGGGTCCGTTTTAAAAGAAACAAGACGATCGTGTCAGATGTGGATGCGCAATGGCAGGCTGATTTAGTTGATATGGCAGCCTTGTCCCATTATAACAATGGCTATAAATACATATTAACAGTGGTAGACATCCTGTCAAAATATGCATGGGCTGCAAGTTTAAAATCGAAAACCGGTCATGAAGTTGCTAAAGCCTTTGAAAAAATATTTAATCTAGGTCGTACACCTGAAAAAATACAGACAGACAAGGGTAAAGAATTTTTAAATAGGTCCCTGAAGAATTTATTAAAACAAAGAGGGGTTCATCATTTTGTAACCAATAACGATGTTAAAGCAGCGGTGGTAGAAAGGTTTAACAGGACTTTGAAATCCAAAATGTGGCGTTATTTTACTACACACAACACCTTTAGGTATCAAGACGTATTGCAGGCTTTTGTGCACAGTTATAATCATAGTTTTCACAGAACAATAAAGACGAGACCTGTAGATGTGACACGCACAAATTCTCTGCAGATCTGGAAAAGAGTCTACGGTGATAGCATCAAGCGTAAGCATACCGAGAATCCCTTAAAGAAAGGAGATCATGTAAGACTTTCAAAAACTAAAGGAAAATTTGAAAAAGGTTACGAGCAAACGTGGACTGACGAGGTATTTATAATAACGGACATTTTAAACAGGGGCCAGAAAGCAACATACAAGATACAGGATTATGACGGTGAAGCCATACAAGGTTCTTTTTATCCTGAAGAATTGCTAAAAGTCACGCAGCAACAGGACAGAATATACCGAATCAAAAAGGTTCTAAAGGTAAAAGGATGTGGCAGGAACAGATTCTACCTCGTGAAATGGAGGGGATGGCCTGTTAAATTTAACAGTTGGGTTAAAGCATCAGAGATTCAAGACATCTGATTTCTTTCTTTCTTTTGAAGCAGCATTAAAATAAAATTGAAAATGAATGATGGTGGCTTTTATATCACCCTGCCTAGCAATGCCTCAGCAGATGTGTTTTCCCAAAATACCAGCTCTAATTTTACCATACAACTAGCAAGGCCTTTGGACTTACAAGGACAGTGGGAAGTGGGGCTCGTGGAAATACAATACCCCAACACCTGGGAGAATATTAAGGAAGACCATAAGTATGTTATCGTTTCCGCAGCAGGAAATATACAGCACCTTATAGTCAGGAAAGGACATTACGCGACCATGCAACGTTTAGTGGAATCCATGAATCAGGACATTAGCAACATCTATAAATCGGCGGTACCACTAATCATTTATGAGCCCCATGCGCGAAGAATCCGGATAAAATCGGAAGATAGGTCTACTATTTATGCGTATGGTGATTTGGCAACCATTTTGGGAATAGAAGCATACGTTAATACACAACGTTCCCATTTTCCAACGGATATCACGGCCGGTTTTAATACCCTCTACCTGTACACAGATATTGTAGAGCACCAGTTAGTAGGTGACCATTTTGTGCCACTGCTGCGCTGTGTTCCAACTAAAGGGGTTAGGGATGAGTTTATCACGTTAACTTATGATAAGCCGCACTATGTCCCTGTGAACAAACAGCATATTGATACCATCACATTTGAAATAAAGACGGATCAGGACAAGTACGTCTCATTTCGTTACGGGAAGGTGATCCTTAAGCTTCATCTGCGACCCCGGAGGGTGACTGTTTTTTAAAATGGTTGTGGCTAAAGACTACGGAGACCCCAAAGCATACAGGCATTATTATACAACCCAAGCCGGCTATGGGCTTTCAGGATATCATGGAGTACCGGTCATGTATGGGGCCGGTGTAGGTGGTGTTTTTCGCAGCCTCTTTAGAAAAGCTATGCCGTTTTTGAGAAGGGGTTTTGAAATTATTAAACCACACGTGAAAGGCGCCGCAAAAAACATAGCCAAGGATGTCATGAGCCATGTCACAACGGCCGTTCTAAATAAAATGAACCAGGCTACAGAACAGGCAGGATCAGGACTGGCTGTGATTAGAAGAGCTGTTAAAAGAAAGAGAACCGAGTCTCGGGAGTTACCACAAGGACCGCCCAAACCTTTTAAAAGAAAGAAACCCGTGGGTGGCAGGTCTCAGAAGCTTAACCGCCGGTCTAAGAAGAGAAGCGCTAGCTCTAGGCAGCGAGATATATTCTAAAAAGCACCATGGCTTTTGTACACCACGGCTCTGAAGAGTGTGTTAAATCGGAACTGGACCTGTTTCAACTAGCACCGACTCAAACAAGTATCGAAAAAAGTATTTATGTGGAAATTCCGCCATTATCGGCTTTGTCGGAAACAGCCCCTTTGGAGTTCTATATCGCAGGTCATGGTGAAGACTACATTGATTTAAATAGTACACTTTTGCACCTGACCTGTAAAATTGTGGCAGAAGATGGCTCGAACATCGAACCGGCAGCCAAAGTAGCGCTGGTGAACTACCCAATCGCAGCTCTGTTTAGCCAGCTGGATGTTACACTGGGTGACCAACTCATTAGCCAGAGCAACAACTGCTACCCCTACAGAGCCCTCATAGAGCTGCTTCTCAATTATGGCGAAGGATCCCTCAAATCACAGTTTACAAGCGGTCTGTTTTATAAAGACACAGCCGGGCAGCATGAGGTGAGAGAGATAGGATCTCACAACATCGGCTTTACTGAAAGGGCTCAATTTACGGTCTCTAGCAACAAGGTAGAGCTATTGGGGCAATTACATAGCGATCTATTTTTTCAAGAAAAGCTATTGATTAATGGCGTGGATCTCAAAATCAAATTGACCCGCAACAAAAACGCTTTCTGTTTAATGAGCGGTGATGCCGAAAAAAGTTATAAAATCCTTATCCTAAATGCTGCGCTCTTTGTAAAGAGAGTTAAAGTTTCCCCCGGAGTGCGCCTGGGACATGCGGAAGCTCTGCTGAAAGCTAATGTCAAGTATGCTATTGACCGTGTGGGGCTGAAGGTGTTTAGCATACCAGCCGGTGCCCGTGTGACTAACCAGGAAAATCTCTTTTTGGGGCAGCTACCAAAACTCATTGTGCTGGGATTTGTGGATAATGATGCTTTCAGCGGTAATTATGCTAAAAACCCCTTCAATTTTAAACATTATGATATTAATTTTGCCGCTCTATATGTGGATGGTGAACAAGTACCCGGGAAACCTCTTCAACCTGACTTTCAAAACGGATGTTGTGTAAGAGAATATATGCAACTGATACAAGCAAGTGGTAAACATCTGAAAGATACAGCGTTGCTGATTGACCGTCAGGAGTTTTACAAAGGTTATACCCTGTTGGCGTTTGACCTTTCACCGGATCAGGAGTGTGCAGACCATTACTCGCTGATTAAAACTGGTAACCTGCGGGCTGAAATACGTTTTGCCAGTGCCTTACCCCATACAGTTAACATGATTGTTTATGGGGTTTTTGACAATGTGATAGAAATTAATCATAGAAGGAATGTTCTTTTTGATCATTCGTGAAAATGAACACCCTGCAGATCTTCCGTATTTTAAAGAAGGACCCCTGTGTTGCAGATTTCTTTTTAGATGTGCTACCCAGCGATTGGTTAGCGGATGTACAAATATCAAGGAAGCCAGTGTGTTTGGTGGTAAATACACACCCTCATAACCTACCTGGAGAACACTGGTTAGCCATCTATATATGTGGAGATGGAACAGGAGAATTTTTTGATTCTTATGGACAACCACCTGATAGCTTATTCTTTCCTACCAGCATTATGAGCTTTTTCAACAAGCATTGTAAAACTGTTTTATACCACAACAGACAATTACAGCACCCAATGTCTACGGCTTGTGGATATCACTGTGTATTTTTCTTGCACCACCGCTGTAAAGGGGTGCCTTTTGAAAATATTTTAGAAATGTATTCTGAAGATTTAATGCAAAATGATGATATGGTGTTACATTTTGTAAAACGCAACAAACAAACTTTGTGTAGATCTTTTAGAAATCCATTCCATAATCAGCAAGTGTGTGTTTCCTATCGTGAATGTTTTGATGCTTCTAAATAAAAAGTAACCCCTCTAAGGAGGTTTTTTGAAAAGAAACCACTGTCTAGTCTTTTATTTTTGTTTTTAAACATTTTATTGAAAATACATTTTTTTTTTTTTTACACACTCAACCACCGGTATCTGTGGGATAATTTACGTTTTTTGTGAGGGAGTAGCTCTTTGCTCTTTATCGGACCCGTGTACATTTTAGTAGCCTTCACAGATGGGTTCTCTTTGAGGCGTGCCAGTACATCTCTGTTGGCTGCATTACCCATTACCGTAGAGGGCATATTTAATTCGGCTAGGGTTTGCATGAACTTCTCCCAGCCCCTGGGTATTCTTCGTTGTGAAAGAGCTTGGGGCTGCGTAGCCCCACGAACGAGGTCGAGTAGGTTAGAGCCATTGACGGGGTTTCCCCGGTATACAAATGTTCCATTTCCCTCCCAGGATGCCACATTCTTGTTTTTAACAGTTTATTAAGCAGCAACTCAGCATTTTTCCTATAGCGCATATTGATGCTGTTTAACACTTCTTGTATTACAGGGTCTGGAGGTATAATATTTTCTAGAGATGCTGCCGTTGATGTCTCATCTTGTGCCTGTAGATACAAGTTTATTTTTTCTTTTTCCATATCTCTCTGTCTGTTAAGCACGAGATAGCGCTGTAGCACTTCTGAGTAACATTTAGCCTTTTCGTGTTCAGACATACCGACGCTTTGCAGGATGTTTTTCATTTCTTCATCTAACTTATGGATGGTCGTGGTTCTAATATTTTCATCCCGATCTGGCGGGTTTCTCAAGCGCTCAAGTTGTTGACTAGGGACTATGTACATTTTTTCAGCGTGATGCATTAGAGGTTTGTCAGAAGCCCCGTTATCAACGGTAATGCAAAACTTAGCAGGGGCCCGATAAAGCCACCCGACTGTCTCACCAATTGCTTCTTTTTTTTAATGGGTAGTCTTTTATCGCACAGACTCTTTATGGCATGACGCTTCCCTTTTAAAACCTTTATCTGTTGTTGTGAAAGAGGAATGTTACCTTTTAGGGTGTTGAGAGCGATTTCAACTATAGCTGCTACCAAATGTTGTCTCGCCGTGTAAAGAGAAACCTGCCCCTTTTAAAACTTTTGGTTCAAGCCTCTCCGCAGCACAGAAGAGCCATCCTGAATACAGCTTCTAATGATTTGGTAGCAGCTATAGTTGAAATCGCTCTCAACACCCTAAAAGGTAACATTCCTCTTTCACAACAACAGATAAAGGTTTTAAAAGGGAAGCGTCATGCCATAAAGAGTCTGTGCGATAAAAGACTACCCATTAAAAAAAAGAAGCAATTGGTGAGACAGTCGGGTGGCTTTATCGGGCCCCTGCTAAGTTTTGCATTACCGTTGATAACGGGGCTTCTGACAAACCTCTAATGCATCACGCTGAAAAAATGTACATAGTCCCTAGTCAACAACTTGAGCGCTTGAGAAACCCGCCAGATCGGGATGAAAATATTAGAACCACGACCATCCATAAGTTAGATGAAGAAATGAAAAACATCCTGCAAAGCGTCGGTATGTCTGAACACGAAAAGGCTAAATGTTACTCAGAAGTGCTACAGCGCTATCTCGTGCTTAACAGACAGAGGGATATGGAAAAAGAAAAAATAAACTTGTATCTACAGGCACAAGATGAGACATCAACGGCAGCATCTCTAGAAAATATTATACCTCCAGACCCTGTAATACAAGAAGTGTTAAACAGCATCAATATGCGCTATAGGAAAAATGCTGAGTTGCTGCTTAATAAACTGTTAAAAAACAAGAATGTGGCATCCTGGGAGGGAAATGGAACATTTGTATACCGGGGAAACCCCGTCAATGGCTCTAACCTACTCGACCTCGTTCGTGGGGCTACGCAGCCCCAAGCTCTTTCACAACGAAGAATACCCAGGGGCTGGGAGGAGTTCATGCAAACCCTAGCCGAATTAAATATGCCCTCTACGGTAATGGGTAATGCAGCCAACAGAGATGTACTGGCACGCCTCAAAGAGAACCCATCTGTGAAGGCTACTAAAATGTACACGGGTCCGATAAAGAGCAAAGAGCTACTCCCTCACAAAAAACGTAAATTATCCCACAGATACCGGTGGTTGAGTGTGTAAAAAAAAAAAAATGTATTTTCAATAAAATGTTTAAAAACAAAAATAAAAGACTAGACAGTGGTTTCTTTTCAAAAAACCTCCTTAGAGGGGTTACTTTTTATTTAGAAGCATCAAAACATTCACGATAGGAAACACACACTTGCTGATTATGGAATGGATTTCTAAAAGATCTACACAAAGTTTGTTTGTTGCGTTTTACAAAATGTAACACCATATCATCATTTTGCATTAAATCTTCAGAATACATTTCTAAAATATTTTCAAAAGGCACCCCTTTACAGCGGTGGTGCAAGAAAAATACACAGTGATATCCACAAGCCGTAGACATTGGGTGCTGTAATTGTCTGTTGTGGTATAAAACAGTTTTACAATGCTTGTTGAAAAAGCTCATAATGCTGGTAGGAAAGAATAAGCTATCAGGTGGTTGTCCATAAGAATCAAAAAATTCTCCTGTTCCATCTCCACATATATAGATGGCTAACCAGTGTTCTCCAGGTAGGTTATGAGGGTGTGTATTTACCACCAAACACACTGGCTTCCTTGATATTTGTACATCCGCTAACCAATCGCTGGGTAGCACATCTAAAAAGAAATCTGCAACACAGGGGTCCTTCTTTAAAATACGGAAGATCTGCAGGGTGTTCATTTTCACGAATGATCAAAAAGAACATTCCTTCTATGATTAATTTCTATCACATTGTCAAAAACCCCATAAACAATCATGTTAACTGTATGGGGTAAGGCACTGGCAAAACGTATTTCAGCCCGCAGGTTACCAGTTTTAATCAGCGAGTAATGGTCTGCACACTCCTGATCCGGTGAAAGGTCAAACGCCAACAGGGTATAACCTTTGTAAAACTCCTGACGGTCAATCAGCAACGCTGTATCTTTCAGATGTTTACCACTTGCTTGTATCAGTTGCATATATTCTCTTACACAACATCCGTTTTGAAAGTCAGGTTGAAGAGGTTTCCCGGGTACTTGTTCACCATCCACATATAGAGCGGCAAAATTAATATCATAATGTTTAAAATTGAAGGGGTTTTTAGCATAATTACCGCTGAAAGCATCATTATCCACAAATCCCAGCACAATGAGTTTTGGTAGCTGCCCCAAAAAGAGATTTTCCTGGTTAGTCACACGGGCACCGGCTGGTATGCTAAACACCTTCAGCCCCACACGGTCAATAGCATACTTGACATTAGCTTTCAGCAGAGCTTCCGCATGTCCCAGGCGCACTCCGGGGGAAACTTTAACTCTCTTTACAAAGAGCGCAGCATTTAGGATAAGGATTTTATAACTTTTTTCGGCATCACCGCTCATTAAACAGAAAGCGTTTTTGTTGCGGGTCAATTTGATTTTGAGATCCACGCCATTAATCAATAGCTTTTCTTGAAAAAATAGATCGCTATGTAATTGCCCCAATAGCTCTACCTTGTTGCTAGAGACCGTAAATTGAGCCCTTTCAGTAAAGCCGATGTTGTGAGATCCTATCTCTCTCACCTCATGCTGCCCGGCTGTGTCTTTATAAAACAGACCGCTTGTAAACTGTGATTTGAGGGATCCTTCGCCATAATTGAGAAGCAGCTCTATGAGGGCTCTGTAGGGGTAGCAGTTGTTGCTCTGGCTAATGAGTTGGTCACCCAGTGTAACATCCAGCTGGCTAAACAGAGCTGCGATTGGGTAGTTCACCAGCGCTACTTTGGCTGCCGGTTCGATGTTCGAGCCATCTTCTGCCACAATTTTACAGGTCAGGTGCAAAAGTGTACTATTTAAATCAATGTAGTCTTCACCATGACCTGCGATATAGAACTCCAAAGGGGCTGTTTCCGACAAAGCCGATAATGGCGGAATTTCCACATAAATACTTTTTTTGATACTTGTTTGAGTCGGTGCTAGTTGAAACAGGTCCAGTTCCGATTTAACACACTCTTCAGAGCCGTGGTGTACAAAAGCCATGGTGCTTTTTAGAATATATCTCGCTGCCTAGAGCTAGCGCTTCTCTTCTTAGACCGGCGGTTAAGCTTCTGAGACCTGCCACCCATGGGTTTCTTTCTTTTAAAAGGTTTGGGCGGTCCTTGTGGTAACTCCCGAGACTCGGTTCTCTTTCTTTTAACAGCTCTTCTAATCACAGCCAGTCCTGATCCTGCCTGTTCTGTAGCCTGGTTCATTTTATTTAGAACAGCCGTTGTGACATGGCTCATGACATCCTTGGCTATGTTTTTTGCGGCGCCTTTCACGTGTGGTTTAATAATTTCAAAACCCCTTCTCAAAAACGGCATAGCTTTTCTAAAGAGGCTGCGAAAAACACCACCTACACCGGCCCCATACATGACCGGTACTCCATGATATCCTGAAAGCCCATAGCCGGCTTGGGTTGTATAATAATGCCTGTATGCTTTGGGGTCTCCGTAGTCTTTAGCCACAACCATTTTAAAAAACAGTCACCCTCCGGGGTCGCAGATGAAGCTTAAGGATCACCTTCCCGTAACGAAATGAGACGTACTTGTCCTGATCCGTCTTTATTTCAAATGTGATGGTATCAATATGCTGTTTGTTCACAGGGACATAGTGCGGCTTATCATAAGTTAACGTGATAAACTCATCCCTAACCCCTTTAGTTGGAACACAGCGCAGCAGTGGCACAAAATGGTCACCTACTAACTGGTGCTCTACAATATCTGTGTACAGGTAGAGGGTATTAAAACCGGCCGTGATATCCGTTGGAAAATGGGAACGTTGTGTATTAACGTATGCTTCTATTCCCAAAATGGTTGCCAAATCACCATACGCATAAATAGTAGACCTATCTTCCGATTTTATCCGGATTCTTCGCGCATGGGGCTCATAAATGATTAGTGGTACCGCCGATTTATAGATGTTGCTAATGTCCTGATTCATGGATTCCACTAAACGTTGCATGGTCGCGTAATGTCCTTTCCTGACTATAAGGTGCTGTATATTTCCTGCTGCGGAAACGATAACATACTTATGGTCTTCCTTAATATTCTCCCAGGTGTTGGGGTATTGTATTTCCACGAGCCCCACTTCCCACTGTCCTTGTAAGTCCAAAGGCCTTGCTAGTTGTATGGTAAAATTAGAGCTGGTATTTTGGGAAAACACATCTGCTGAGGCATTGCTAGGCAGGGTGATATAAAAGCCACCATCATTCATTTTCAATTTTATTTTAATGCTGCTTCAAAAGAAAGAAAGAAATCAGATGTCTTGAATCTCTGATGCTTTAACCCAACTGTTAAATTTAACAGGCCATCCCCTCCATTTCACGAGGTAGAATCTGTTCCTGCCACATCCTTTTACCTTTAGAACCTTTTTGATTCGGTATATTCTGTCCTGTTGCTGCGTGACTTTTAGCAATTCTTCAGGATAAAAAGAACCTTGTATGGCTTCACCGTCATAATCCTGTATCTTGTATGTTGCTTTCTGGCCCCTGTTTAAAATGTCCGTTATTATAAATACCTCGTCAGTCCACGTTTGCTCGTAACCTTTTTCAAATTTTCCTTTAGTTTTTGAAAGTCTTACATGATCTCCTTTCTTTAAGGGATTCTCGGTATGCTTACGCTTGATGCTATCACCGTAGACTCTTTTCCAGATCTGCAGAGAATTTGTGCGTGTCACATCTACAGGTCTCGTCTTTATTGTTCTGTGAAAACTATGATTATAACTGTGCACAAAAGCCTGCAATACGTCTTGATACCTAAAGGTGTTGTGTGTAGTAAAATAACGCCACATTTTGGATTTCAAAGTCCTGTTAAACCTTTCTACCACCGCTGCTTTAACATCGTTATTGGTTACAAAATGATGAACCCCTCTTTGTTTTAATAAATTCTTCAGGGACCTATTTAAAAATTCTTTACCCTTGTCTGTCTGTATTTTTTCAGGTGTACGACCTAGATTAAATATTTTTTCAAAGGCTTTAGCAACTTCATGACCGGTTTTCGATTTTAAACTTGCAGCCCATGCATATTTTGACAGGATGTCTACCACTGTTAATATGTATTTATAGCCATTGTTATAATGGGACAAGGCTGCCATATCAACTAAATCAGCCTGCCATTGCGCATCCACATCTGACACGATCGTCTTGTTTCTTTTAAAACGGACCCTAGCAGGTCTGTGTAAAGTATAAGCATCTTGTCCGGTAGCCCATCTAACTACATCATTTCTGTTGACTGTTTTATCCTGCTTTTTAGCAGCTTGAAGTAGAGGATTTATGCCCCCAAAGCTCCCTGCTGCTTTGGGGTTATAGTAAATGCTCTTCAATAAGGTTTCCTTCATGATTGCCGTGCTTTGACTGTTCTTTTTATTTTGCCAACATCTTCCGAATGGTTTTAGTAATTAATGTTGTGTGCCCTGCTGGAAATTCTGCTTGGTGTTCCAAAAAGAGCCATTTTTTCCTTTCTGAAAGTCTGTGTTAAAATGCTCCCCTTACAGCAGGAGCATGCTCAGAACACCTGGAGCATGCTCAGAACAGACCTCTTGTTTCAACCAATCACGTGTTACCACACCCTAGAGAGACATGTCCAGGCTTGTCTCTCTGTATTGGTTTTTTCAAAGCCACTAAAAAATAGCTGTATTTGGATTTGAACTCGGCTCTCTCAAAAAAATAGCTGTATTAGGGGGATTTGAACTCAGGTCTCTCTGTATTTCAGTCTGAACTCTACAGGTCTGTCAGAATACTTCTATCACATGGACCGCACTAGTTTTTCTAACAATTGCATTTGTAATTGCATTTGTAAAGAAAATTGTGTCTCTCTGTGCCGTGAATCTTTTTGTGAGAAATAAGAACTGGTGCCGTGGGAGAGAGAAAAGCATTTTATTTTTCCAGGGTTCCTGCTTTTTTTTTGCAGGTGTAAACATTAACCAGAAGCAAAAAAAAACAAACACATTTCCGGAGTCAGTCACACTGCTCCCCGCTGATGTCAGCACAAAGGGACAGTCCATTTCCGATGATGTAGGCAGGGGCGTGGTTGAGGGTGAGAGGGTGATCCCTCTAACAAAGATGTGCTAATTGCATTTTGGAAAGAAAAAAGATTCTAGCTTGCCTGTCTCTCTGTGCTAGGAATCAGTTTTTGTGTGAGAAAGAAACAACTGAGTCTGTGTGGGAGAGAGAGAGAGAGAGACAGAGAGAAAAGCATTTTTGTTTTTCAGTATTAAGCAGAAGCACAAACACATTTCCGGAGTCAGCCATACTGTTTCCGCTGATGTCAGCAACCCAGGGACCGTCCCTCTTCTGATGACGCCCTGTTTCCGGTGATGTCATTTCCGATGATGTAGGCAGGGGGCGTGGAGGAGGGTGGGAGGCTGTAGGTGTAGCACAAACCCCGGAAGTGGGTGCTGATTGGCTAATGCCATATTGTGGGGCGTGGCATGGGTGTGACACCCCCCCGGAAGAGTATGCTGATTGGATGATGTCATCCTTGGGGCGGGGGCAGGGGTGTGTCAAGTGGGGGGGGCGGTGGCCACGCCTGGGGGCGGGACTGGGTGGGGCTAACTCACCATTCACTTCTATGGGAGGGGGCGTGGCCTAAGGCGGGACATACACCGGAAGTGGGCGCTGATTGGTGCCTGTCAACATTTTGGGGCGGGAGTGGGCGGGGCTAACTCACCATTCACTTCTATGGGAGGGGGCGTGGCCTAAGGCGGGACATACATCGGAAGTGGGCGCTGATTGGTACCTGTCAACATTTTGGGGGCGGGAGTGGGCGGGGCTAACTCACCATTCACTTCTATGGGAGGGGGCGTGGCCTAAGGCGGGACATAGACCGGAAGTGAACACTGATTGGCTCCTGTCATCCTTATCTCACCTGTCAATCAGTTTGACGAGTAGTGTACCCATTATACTACTTGCTCACAACTCCCCTTGGGCATCTGTGTTTTTCTATGGACCTTGGGTAGTCCCATATGTGAGGACTGACTTCCTGCTTATTCCCAGAGAAAGCATAGTTATTCACCTGTAACAAGTGTTCTCCGGAGACATCAGGAATCAGTCCTCGCAACCCTCCCTCCTCCCTGTGCAGTAGCTTCCTTGATATTTTATTTTGCTGTCTTAGCTATGTCATGAGACTGAGACTGAGGCAAGATGGCACCCTTGGGCAGGAAGGGGATCACACATGCGTGGTGGCATCTCCCAAAGGCTTTCTTTGAAAGCTAGGGAGATGCTTATGCAAAGGCATCCATATGTTAGGACTGATTCCTGCTGTCCCCAGAGAACACCTGTTACAGGTGAGTAACTATGCTTTCTCCTTCTGTCTCCTTACCCTTCCCTATTGTACCCTCATTCTCATCTATTGCACTGTCTGTTTTTATTAGCTTGTAAGCTCTAAAGAGCAGGGACTGTCTTATTATGCTGTGCAGCACTGCATACACCTTGTAGCACTATGTAAATGATTAATAGTAGCACACAGCTCTGTACTGACACGTAATAAGACAGTCCCTGTTTATTAGAGCTTACATTCTAATCAGGACAGACAGTACAATAGATGAGAACAAGGGTACAATAGGGAAGGGTAAGGAGACAGAAGGAGAACAAAGGATTAAGATACAGTGACCAACCATCCCATATTATACAGGACAGGGACATTTTAAGGATTTGTCCCTGGAATCGTATTACTTGTGGTGGAGAAGCAGGCTCAGAAAGCAGGGAAAGAAAGAAAAAACAGCCTTTTTTTTCTTTCCACAGAGAAACTGCAGGCAAAGGAAGGGTTAACTCCCAAACTAAGGAGAGAGATTCCCTGCAGAGGAGTGCAGACCTAGGAACATGCCCTGTTCCCATAGAGACAGAGGGAGGAGAAGGGAGTGGTTTGGGGGTGGAGTCAAGACCCATAGGACAGCCCCAAACATTTAGGCAGGGAAGTTGCACTCAGGATCAGAATCAGGATCAGACACAGACACGGCAGCCACGAGGGAACAGGGAAGGAAGCACAAGAGAGAAACAGTCACGGGCAGAGAAACAGAATTGGAAGGAGACACGGAAGCAGCTTGCACAGAAGCAGTTTGGAAGTAGGAGCAGAGAGCTGACAAGGCCAGTGGAGAGCTCAGGGGAGGAGTCCTCAGAGGAGGAAATATTCTCCAGAAGTTCATGGCTTAACTCTTCTCTCAGTAAGGAGCCTACAGGGAGGAAAAGCACTGCAAGCAAGGTAAGCCCTTTACAAACCTTAAAGGAGTTGCTGAACAGGGAAAGCTTTTCCTGCCCTTCCCCCTCAAGCTCACGTTCTGCTAAGGGTACCTGGGAGAAACTCTTGAAGGCTTTACAAGATAGAAAGGCTTCTCAGGAAGATACCAGAGAAAGCAGTTACCTGAGAGAGTCTAGTGTGGAGGAGATGGACTTGGGGGACAGTGTGGAAGCAAGCAGTGTTTCAGACATGGAGATAGACTGTGCTGTTTGTGCTAAGGAAGAGTAAAGGAACCAGGTAGGGTTTGAAGAGCTGAAGGAAACCCAGCGGTTCCTAGTTACTAAATGTGTTACCTTGTGCTGGAGTGAAAGAACTGAATGGGGTTTGTTACCTGGAAAAACCCAGAAGTTCTTTTACAAGGACATTTTAAGAAAGCCCATAACTTTTAGCTGTGCTTTTAAAAGTAGCTTGACTGATAAAGCTGCTTGGGAAAGAAAGCTGGAAGAAGCTAAAAGCTTATACTATAATTTGAAGAGAATACTACTGCATTGAATAGTCTCTGGGTGGACCAGGAAGCCTGGCTATACCTGCTGTGAGAGTAACAGGGGTTTTATAGTGCCTCCTGGAGACCAGGAACAGAGTGCTGATGTAAATAGAGTTTTAGGTGGAACCAAGGTTTAACTGTACCAAGCCAAGGACTGGTTAATAGGCTTGTGTTATATGGAGAAGTATCCTGATCTTTAATTTGTAAGCTTCAATCAATTCTTGCCAAAGAATTGAACCGGTTAGGAAATCCTTATTTCTCAAATAAAGAAATATTCCTGTGACCTTTGGCACTTGGCTCTAATCCTTTCGGGGACACAACTACACGCTAACTGGGCTAATTCATACAAAGGACAATCGGACCGCTCTCCCGTACCACTAGGCAACTGCCTGGCCATAAGGGGACGTGCGACAGGTGGCGTAGTTATTGGATTGAGGAAAAAAACTACCAATTGAAGCTACTGAAAACATCAGGATATACAAGGTGGCCAGAGTGACATCCTGAAAGCCGTCCTCAGAATTTCTGCGGAGAGAACCGGAACCAGAGACTCAGCAGAGCGGACCAGGAGTTGGAGAGCCCAGCTGGTACCGACGGTGCTGAGAGGCCTGATTCACCACTTACAGCAGGTAAACCCGTATTTAAAAGGGTTGAGCCAGGATTGCTGTAAGGGGGAGGTTCTGCAGGTGGAGGAGAGAGGGGGCGCTGTGATAAGGGCCGCACTTGGTGTGTCTTTTTTCTGTTTTTTTCCAGCATCACAGGATGGAGCGTACCGAGCTGCTTAACTGGATGGCCGACTGCTTCCGCCAGCAGCAGGAGATAGCGTTGAAGTCGCAGGAAAGGATGGCCGCCATGATGGTGGGACAGCAACAGCCGCTCCTGGACATGATGGCTGGGTGGATGACGCAGCAGAAGAAGACATCGGATGAGATAAGGACTGTGTCTAGTTCCTCAGGAACATTATTAGGACTGGGACATAATACTAAAGGAGCTTTTTCATTTGGGCCATTGACCCCAGGGGAATTGTCCTTTAGCCCATTGATGCGAGACAAGGACATTAAGGATGTTTCAGAGGCATTTGAGAAAAGTGTTAATGATGTTTCAGAGGTATTTGAGGAAAGTGTTGACTCCATTGTGAACAACATTATGTTGGAACAGATGGTTGAGGCTGTTCCAAGTGAGCTACCATCTTTCCTGACTCTCCCGGACGGTCGAAGCACCAAGGATGATACCTCATTGGCAGAGTCTCCCCTAGAAGCGGGAGTGGTCAGCCAAATGGAGGTGGGTGGTCCGGATCAGGTAGTCCCCGGAGTTTCAGAAAAGAAGGGCCGGGTAATGTTGAGGGAGGTCACACAGGTGAAGCCTTTGGGAAGAGCTGGGTACGAGCCGAGGAAATGTTTTTCTTGTGGAGGTAGAGGACACCTGAGGAGGGATTGTCGGGCCAGAACAGCCTTAGTGACCACCCACTCCGGGAACGCTGGGGAGGGATTCCTATTAGCTGTTGAGGTGGAGAACATCCCTGTGGAAGCCCTCTTAGACTCCGGGGCTAACCAGTCTATGGTTTCACAAGGACTTTGGGGAGAAATACTAGCCCTAGGGGGAGAAACTGCAAAAGACTCTGAAGGAAATATAAAAATTAGATGTGTGCATGGGGCTGTCTCTGCTTGCCCTCTGCATACGGTGAGAGTAAAGGGTCTGGGGTTAGAAAGGGAAATTTTGGTGGCGGTGGTCCCCGGGCTTCCACATGCACTTGTTTTAGGAAGGGACTGGCCTCAGTTTAGGCGAGGCCTAGTTAAAGGTTTGGGAACAGAGGCTGGTGTAATGTCCAGTATAGCCCAAGCAGAAACCCCAGAGCTGGTAGGAGCAGGAAAGGTGTCCCTAGGGGATAGAAACAAAGGAAGGCAGTTGACATCCTCTCGCAGGGCAAGTGTTAGGACCGAGGCAGTGCCTGCTCCTTTGTTTGAAAGCTTTCGCAGGAAACCAGATAAGAAAATAGCCCCAAGACAGGACCCAGAGAATAAACCGAAGTTCATACTGATGCTGTCGCACAACCCCAAATGCCAGAATTCCAAAACGCGCATCAGAACAGGCTGCGGGGTTTGACCTGTATAGCGCAGAGGACATCATTATTCCTCGGCAGGGGAGGGCATTGGTGGAGACAGGCATACAGGTAGAGATACCGCCCGGTTGTTATGGCCGGATTGCCCCCCGATCTAGCGTAGCACTGAAAAATGCTATAGATGTAGGGGCGGGGGTCGTGGATCCTGATTACCAAGGACCGGTTAAAGTCTTATTGCTCAATTTTGCAGCAGCAGACTTTAAGGTAAGAATAGGGGACAAGATAGCTCAGCTTATATGCGAGCGGGTTGGGTTTCCGCTGGTAGAGGAGGTCATGGAGCTAACTCCAACAGTAAGGGGTTCAAGAGGTTTTGGTTCCACGGAATGGGCTGAGATTGGAGGTATATCCGCACTCTATGGGAAGAAGGTAGATAGGAATCTGAGCCCACAAAAAGCAGAGTATAGGACCAAGCCTGTCCCAAGGAAAAAGGGGGAACTTTTAGGGCGCCTATGGCATGTATCCCAAGGGGCAGAGCAGAACATAATCACTAGCCGAGCTCGCCAGGGAAACCACTATGGTTGGCGCGCCCGACCTCGTCGGTTAGAGGTAGGCGAGAAAGTTGTGGTAACACTACCCAGATCAAACCCAAGGTTTGAAGATGGAGGGAGAGGGCCTTGTAAGGTCATAAGACAGGTAGGCCCAGTCAGATACCTAGTGAGAACTAGTAGAGGAAGACAGCAGGTTTTTCATGTGAATGTGTTGCAGCCATGGCACGAACGGGTAGCGTGGGTTCGGCTGGCTGCAAGAGAGGACAGGCTAGAAGAGTATCCTGCAGGCCCACAGACCCAAAGATGGATTCCGTGCTGTGCGCTAGGAACGCCAGCCCGGAATATCTTAAGGGGGGGGGGTTATGTGGTGGAGAAGCAGGCTCAGAAAGCAGGGAAAGAAAAAACAGTCTTTTTTTCTTTCCACAGAGAAACTGCAGGCAAAGGAATGGTTAACTCCCAAACTAAGGAGAGAGATTCCCTGCAGAGGAGTGCAGACCTAGGAACACGCCCTGTTCCCATAGAGACAGAGGGAGGAGAAGGGAGTGGTTTGGGGGCGGAGTCAAGACCCATAGGACAGCCCCAAACATTTAGGCAGGGAAGTTGCACTCAGGATCAGAATCAGGATCAGACACAGACACGGCAGCCACGAGGGAACAGGGAAGGAAGCACAAGAGAGAAACAGTCACGGGCAGAGAAACAGAATTGGAAGGAGACACGGAAGCAGCTTGCACAGAAGCAGTTTGGAAGTAGGAGCAGAGAGCTGACAAGGCCAGTGGAGAGCTCAGGGGAGGAGTCCTCAGAGGAGGAAAGGACAATCAGACCGCTCTCCCGTACCACTAGGCAACTGCCTGGCCATAAGGGGGCATCCGACATACTTCGGGACGCCTAAATGTCCCCTATTTTAAAATACATGTCCCACTCAACATTTGTACCAGCAGACTTCTCCACTCCAGCGGAAATCTTCAAAGGGAAATTTTATTTATATGAGACTATTTCCATCAGAGACACAGAAACATATACACATACATGTACCTGTTGTACTTCAGTCTCACACACGCATGCACGTGCATTCATCTACCCCCCACCCTCCCATCAGTTACACACATGCACACTAGTACTTTTCAGACAGACATATTCTGTCTCTGACTATCTATTGGTGCTGTGCTGCTTCTGCACTCCTCTACTTCAATGCTCCCAGTTCTTGCTTTTGCTACCAGTTCTTTTTCTCAGCCTGCAATAGCCTCCTCACATTTTACCCCATTCCTCTTACATTTCTGCCCTTTCTCAGCAACTCCACTTACCCCTACCAAGAATCCCACTTATTCCACTGACTTTTTCCCAGACCCTGTGCAGAAAATCAGCCCACCCTTCCTGTGAATAGTGCAGCCTTTCCATTGGCTGGAGCAGCGAGGGGGAGGGAGAGCACTGGCGAGCTGTAGACCTAAACTCTAAAAAAAAATACCCAGACAATTTAGACATCATTCAAAGACAGCTACTTTACAAAGTTGTAGAATCCTAAAATAATTTAGATGGTTTTCAATTCTAAACCTGAGTCCTCAGTACATCTGACAAATCTGGCTGTGCTTCTTTCCCAGGGCCCAGGCAACCGTCAGTCAGACAAAGCCAGCCAATAGGCATGCAGCAGACACAGCCAGCCAATAGGGAGAAGGGGGAGGTGGGAGCAGTAGCTAGGATACAGAAACCTTCCTTTCTCCCTTGTCCTGTAGCTCTGGAGTATGGTGGGGTTTTTTAGCTACAGATATACAGACCTACAGGACAAAATATTGGGGGTGCTCCAGCACCCACGAGCTGGCACCTGTGATCCTGGGGCCAATATCAGTATCAATATTACGGTCAGTGGTCAGCTGATTTAGTTGATTCTGTCATCTGTGTAGGCTCTTAACCTAGATTGCATGTTTCTCTTTTATCTTTATTTTCATTTTAAAATGCCGAAAAGAAACTGTGTTTTTAATGACCAACTACAAAATAAATGTCCATTCTGGTGATAGCATGGTGTTTTGTAACAAATGCTGGTCTTCCTTTTCAATCGCATATGCAGGAAAGGGTGACATTGTTCTTCACCTAAGGATGGACAAACACAAGACAGCAGATGGAAGTGCTCCTTCAAGTAGAACTATGACTTCTTTTTATAAAAGTCTTTTTATAAACGTTTTACAAGAAAACCCAGTCACTAGCTACAACTGAGGATACATGGACTTATCACTGTGTTGTCCACAACCATTCTTTTCGGTCATCAGATTGTACTTCAAAATTGTTGAAAAAATGTTTTGATAAAAAATACTCTTGTGCACAAACCAAAATGGAAGCAATCATCTATAATGTTTTCAAACCTAACTCTATTGATTCCCTCAAGAGAGACCTTTCTGAAACAAGTTTTTTTTAACTGTTTTTTTGTGATTGCTCAAAACATGGAAGCATTGAAATGTGCCCTATTTCAGTAAGATACTTTCTTTCTGAGAAAGGGCTTTCAAGTAAAAAAGTTCTTGATGCCCATGAAGTTAAAGGCAAAACCTTGGACATTCTTTCCAAGTGCTTTCTTGATACAGTTGAGTCCAGTGGGCTAAGATACAAAATTTTGGCATTGTGTGCTGACAATTGCAATTTTGGTGGGGCCGCTAGGAGGATTGTATTTTACAAGCTGCAAAAAGATTAGGAAGTAATTTAATTGGTGCAAACTGTGCAGCTCATATTGCTCACAATTGTGTCAGATTGCTGCTGAATGCCTGCCATTTGACATTGAAGTTATTGTTGGCAATATATTCAGACATTTTCACATTTATACAGTGAGAATTGAAGAGTGAGTATCAAAAGCTCCTCTGATATAGTAACACTAGATGGCTGACTTTACTACCAAAAAAGACAAGTAGCTCTTAATTTAAGACACAATTAGTCACCAAAATGATTTCCTAAAAACAACCAGAAACTTCTTTATCTTAGGCAAATATGACCTTAGGATGGCTTATACCCTACATTTATTGAAAAATTCACTATAGGAAATAGCTGACGCTCACATCACAGGTCAATAAAGCCTCTGAAATAATTTTTTATTCATAATATTAAATTTCAAACTATAACATTTCAATTCCACATGAGTACTCTTGGGGATTTGAAATTACTTACAACCTAACATACCACAAAGCATACACAATACATAAACAGCATCATTTTAAAAGGCTCAACGGGGCACCACTGTACTAGGCTTCCATCCCCTGTAAAACAACAGAAGAACTTAGTAGATACCAGCAGCAATGAATATACCTAGCAGGTCTACAATTACTTATCTTTAAAACTCAATTTTCAAAGTCCGTGGCTGCTTCAAAGTGATCCGTTGTAGTTCAAAAAGTCCACTATTAATTAACTTGACAACATAGCAAAAGTATTTGAATCACATTAAGTTGTTGATAGAACAAAAACCGTGGCCATGTTTTGCCAAGCATCTGTACTATTGTGGTTATTGACCTGGGTGGTTAGGATGTGTGTGAATATAGGTGTCGATGCTAGGATCTTACCAGTGATGTGTTGCAGGGATCAGTCCTTGGTCTGATTCTTTTTAACAAACATTTTTTGTAAGTGATATTGCGCAAGGACCACCTGTCACTTTTTTAGTTCCAATTAGTTTATTAAAGATATCAATAGCTTACAAGAGGATTTTAAATGTTCACACAGTCTTTATTTAACAACAAACCAAGTGTGCTGGATGCAATATTCAGTATCAGTTATGATGAGGGTATGCAATACATGCCTTCAAGTCAATGCTGACTCCTGGTGACCCAGAAGCTCCTGGATTTTTTTGGCAGTGTGCCCAGAAGTAGATTTCCAGGCCTTTCTTCCAAAGCAATAGAGGGTTAAGTGACATGCCCAAGGCCACCAGGAGTGCTAGTGGCATCAAACCCTGGTTTCTTGGTTTACTAAGCCAGTGTTCTAACCACTGGGCTAACTTACATATACATACAGAAGACCTTCATCAAAACAAGGGCTCCCAAATCGTATAATACACTTTAACACAGTTATGTCTATCAGCTGTTGCTTATATTTAACCATTAGGAACACTACTACTATTACTATTAAATAACATTTCTCTAGCATTACAAAGCATACACATAAGAGAAAGCCCTACTCGATAGAATTTACAACCTATTCAAGACAAACACAACAAACAGGGGACCAGGATAAACTAAGAGAAAATGGTTGAAGACACAAGGGTAGTAAACCGGAGAATGCAGGGGGTCAAAATTCAAAGGCAGCCTCAAAGAGGTTCCATCAACTATTACATACAATTTGGGAAACATCCTTCCAGTTGGTAAGGATAGGATTAAGAGAAAATGCAATTAGACAAAAAGATATTGATGGTAGTAAGAGAACTTCATGTTATAGCTATAATGTTTTTGCTTTATTTATATATATATATTATGTTTGTGTAATTTATAGTATGTGCATATTGACCATCACCTTCTCCTTGATATATTGTCCTCACTTGGTTTTAGGGGCTCTGTACTGTCCTGGTTCTCTTCTTATCTCTCCCAGCGCTCTTTCGGTGAATGTTCCAATGATTCTTCCTCTACTGCTATCCTTCTCTCAGATGGTGTACCCCAAGGGTCTGTTCTAGGCCCTCTCCTTTTCTCTCTCTATACCCAGTCCCTTGGAGCTCTCATCTCCTCCCGTGGTTTTCAATATCATTTTTATGCTGATGACTCTCAAATCTATCTATTTACATCTAATATTTCTCCAACATTCGAAGCCCGTATATCTGCCTGCCTGTCTGACATCGCTGTCTGGATGTCTCACTGCCATTTGAAATTGAACATGGCCAAAACTGAACTTCTTATTTTTCCCCCTAAACCCGCTTCCCCTTCCTCCTTTCTCTATCTCTGTTGATAACACTCTTCTGCTTCCTGTTTCCTCAGTCCGTAACCTTGGGGTCATCTTCAACTCTTCCCTCTCCTTCTCCAAACACATCCAACAGATAGCAAAAACCTGTCGTTTCTTTCTCTATAACATTAACAAAATTCACCCCTTCCATTCTGAACGCACTACTAAAACACTTATGAACTCTAATCACCTCTCGCTTAGATTATGGTCTCCCTCTGAGTCATCTTTCTCCCCTTCGGTCTGTTCAAAACTCTGCTGCATGGCTAATCTTCCGCCAGTCCCATTATACTCATTTAACCCCCCTTTCTTAAATCACCTCATTGGTTTCCCTTCCATTCCATATCCAATACAAACTTCTCCTTCTGACCTATAAATGTAGTCATTCTGTTGCTCCTCACTACCTTTCCTCTCTCCTCTCTCCCTACACCCCTCTTCGTGAACTCTGCTCTTCTTCTGGCTTTCTTCTCTCTATGCCCTTCTCTTCCACTGCCACCAGACTTTAATGCTTTCATCTTGCTGCTCCTTATGCCTGGAACAAACTACCTGTATCTTTATGTCAGGTTTCATCTCTTTCTCTTTTCAAATCCATGCTAAAGGCTCACCTCTTTCAGACCACTTTTGGATCTTAATTAACCTGACCATCTTTTTTAAGTTCAAATACGGGGCACTCAATCAAGCCACGGGGTTCAAAGTTAAGGAATATAAAAACTATTTTAATAATTACAATTTTGATTTTAACCCAGATTTTTAATCAGTAGGCTTAGTTTATAACTTTACTTACAAATGTGCCAATCAGGCCTACTTGTACTTCTCTACAGAGTGAATTTTCTTCAAAATAGCAATATTTCCACTAAAGTTATGAAAAGATTCTGAGTAACTCAACTCAAAATTGTACTTTAGAATCATTAGACATTTGAGAATCTCTACATGCAATTGTTTTTTTTTTTTCTGTAGACCACACTTCATCATTGAAAAGCATTTTCAGTTGGAGCATTGGAACTTGGCAAACATTAAAAAAAATTCAACCAGTTTGCATATATTTCTATATGGCAGCTCATTACTTTTGAGGTGTCCAAACACCTCCTTCCATTTTTCGTCAGCCATGGTGTCTGTTTTTTTTCCATTCTTGAACTTTTTCTTCTGAAATAAATGACTTAAGAGTACTTCAGTATCATTTATTACTGACTCTAGGCCGGGTCTTGTAGACAAAACGTATTCTAAAGACGACTCAGCTCACACTATTCCGATTGTTTTTGAAGGAGAGTCCACTATTGTTTCCCAGTCTCCTGGAAGTGAGTGGTCCACTGATCCAAGAAATTAATGCAAGTGGTATAGAAAGATGACACAGATTGCTTGAACTCTCCATCTGTGCTGCCCTCTTCTTCAAGATCTTTCATCTTCTTTCTGATGTTGTAGTTTGAAATTTAATATTATGAATAACAAATTGTTTCAGAGGCTTTATTGACCGGTGATGTGAGCGTCAGCTGTTCCCTATAGTGAATTTTTCACTAAATGTAGGGTATAAGCCATCCTGAGGTCATATTTGCCTAAGATAAAGAAGTTTCTAGTTGTTTTTAGGAAATCATTTTGGTGACTAATTGTGTCTTAAATTAAGAGCTACTTGTCTTTTTCTTTGGTTAAGCTCTTATACAGTTATTGTTGTGGTTTTGACTTTACTACCAGCCATAGTGAGGTTAATTAAAATGTTCCAACCAGTGAAATCGTATTTTCTGAGCCAGGAAAAATGCCCAATTATCATTAAAAACCTTTTTGAGAGGTTTGGCTTTACTTTCGCACAGTCAGGCAGTGATTTTCGAAAATGCAACTTCAAAAATTAAGTCTCAAAAAATCTCTATGATAGAGGTGGCTGGAGTAATCAGTGATGAAAGGAAGGTGATTAGTGGTGTGCCCCAGTGTTCGGTCTTGGGACCAGTACTGTTCAAAATATGAGGGATATTGCCGAAGGGCTGAATGGAAAAGTCTGTCTTTTTGCAGATGACAACAAAATTTGCAACAGAGTGGACTCCCCTGAGGTAGTGGTTAACATGAGGCAAGATCTACAAAAGCTGGAAGAATGGTCTAATGCTTGTCAGTTAAGATTTAATGTGAAGAAGTGCAGTGTAATGCACTTGGGAAGCAGAAATCCAAGAAAATTGTATGCGATAGGGGGCGAGAGATTGATGTGCACGGACCAGGAGAAAGACCTTGGTGTGATTGTTTCTGATGATCTCAAGGTGGCGAAACAGTGTGACTAGGCAGTGGCAGAAACCAAAAGGATGCTTGGTTACATACAGAGAGGAATTACCAGCAGAAAGGAAGAGGTACTAATGCCACTTTACAAGTCGCTGGTGAGGCCTAACTTGGAGTATTGTGTTCCGTTTTGGAGATCGTATCTCGCAAAGGATATAAAAAGTTGAAGTGGTTCAGAGGAAGGCGACCAAAATGATTTGGAGCCTGCATCAGAAGACTTATGAGAAGAGACTTGAAGACCTAAATATGTACACTCTGGAGGAGAGGAGGGTCAGGGGAGATATGATTCAGTATTAATGGACCGGCCCCGGATGTACAGGGTTTTATAAGTTGCATTCACTTTACATCCTACTTTTTCTTTTTAATATTTTTCTTTGTTTGTAATCATTCTCCTACGGTGTATACTGTTTTTGAACCCTCCCTTCTCTTTATTTTTCTATTGTGGACTGCTAGCATACTGCCATGTTATTGGTTGCTTTATGTTCTTTTGTGCTTATTTTTTGCATGGGCATAATGGATTGTGATATTCTTTATCCAGGATTCTTGGTTTATTGTAAAATTTAGTTAAATATTAAATAAAAAAAAGAATCCGCCCTGTGCGTCTGGGGCCGTGGACTGGGCCTAACTGCCCTAACGTTGCCCCCTTCTTGCCCCCCATCAAGCCTTCCTGTACAAACACCTTGTTCATATGGGAAGGTTAGCCGGGGATGCAGAGGGGCCAAATAGCGGTGATTTGGGACATCCATCCCCACTATTCGTGGCTCAGAATGACCCCATATATATCTATACAAAATTCTCTTTTCCCTGTTTTATTTGTTAATACTCCATAGGGAATATCAATTGATGGACTGTGGGATTGTATTCTAGCACAGACTATGTTGGTATTCTTTGGCTTAAGTGCAGCGCCCCCCTTTTTTCAACTACTATTTTATCTGACTCAAGAATATTCTTTATGAGATTTTTTGATTAATTGATTTATCAGTGAGTCCTAAGGAACATTAATTGAGAGACCAGTTGAATGCATTTGTTTAGTTTATGCTCATTTTTGGCTTGAGTACAGTGTCTCCATTTTTAATAAATTTGTTTTTTAACTAATAATTTGTTTTTTATAAAACCCTAAAGCAGACTTTAGGAAAATTTCTAGAGTAGACTCTAAGGGACTTGTTTACACAGCCACGGTAGCGGTTCGCGATCGTTATCGGAGCCGCGGCCCCATTGATCGCGAACTGCTACCGCGACTTTGTAAACCAGCCCCTAAGTCTTGAAGCGTTCTCTTCAGTAAATCAATTGGGCTATGCTTTTATTTATACTATCACATTACAGTACGCGTGCTTATTGACAATTTTGGTGACTGCAATTGAATTCTATCACATCATAATGACAGCATGGGTGATTAGATTTAAATTTAATTTCCTTGGATTCTGATGGCATATACACATATGATTATATTATATCTTTTGTTAATACATATTCTTTATATATTTCACCATTATGTGGTTTCCTGATCTTGCTTACTAAGTTATTCCTTTGTTCATTGGAAGGCACTTTTCACAGAGGAACATCCACGTGCAGTCTTGGACATTAAAGCCAGAACATCTGAACAAAAAAGCAGGCACGTGTAAGTTCAGGCAGGGCAGACCCATTCACTAGAAGAGCTAGGTAGTTTCCCAGGGTGGCCTGCCCAGGTAGGCAGCAGCAGCAGCACACATGACTGGCTACGCTGCTCTCCCCCCTCAGCTGCCGCCGATTCCGTTTGGAGGAGGGAGGGAGGGAGGCAGGCAGCGGCAGCAGCAGTATTTCCTAAAGCGGCTGCTTTTTGCTGCTGTTTTTTTGCCCACGGCAGTCTATGTGCGCTGAAGGATATTGCCTGCCACATTCAGGAAAGCGGCGGAAAAAGCCGCTGCTTTTTGAAATGCTGCCGCTGTCTGCTTCTCCCTCCCAGGACGCAATCAGCAGCAGCTGGGGGGATGACGACAAGGCCGGGGTTTTTGACTAGGGCGACAGAAACCCTTGGGCTGGCTCTGAGTTCAGGCATGATTTTGGAAACATGGACATGACAGATATGCACGTATATCAGACATCTATATAGATGTCCACAGGATACCATTTCAGAACCAAGATGTCTAATAACCGGAGGTCATTACAATCTGTGAATAGGGGGTGGACATCCGGTTTGGACGTCCAACCCCCACTATTCGCAGGGAGCGAATTCCTACCTCCAGGCTCCCCACACATAAAGCAGCATTGTGCGGGGAGCTCTGGATGGGAGCAGGAGGGGGAGGGCTGGAGGAGAAGCGTGAGCAGGGCAGAGGGATCCCCGCCACCTGATCCCAGCCTTGACAGGCCCCACGGGGGTCGGCAGGTGGAGAAAAGCTCATTTGCTGTCGTGCAGGGCAGCGGGGCTCCTGCATGGCATCCTGGTGCCATGGCCACGGGACGCCATGGGACCGAGGCTCCACACAGGAGCATTGGGAGGGTTGGATGGGGTGGGAGCTGGACTTGCAACGGGGTGGAATTAGGGCACGTTCTGCCCGTCCAGGCCCCTTGCACCTGATTCTGTTCCCATGGGAACGTCTAGGTTCCGCGGGTGCAGAATCGGGTGCAAATCCGGCCCGTCCAGATTTTGGACATCCAGACGGGCTGGACGTGCCCTGATCAAAATTGGTCTCACTATGGTTAGAGTAGAGGCTTAAGAACAGGGTGGTCAGGGTTCAAATCCCAGTGTGGGCCTTTGCGATCTAAAGCTAGTCAGTTAATTCGCCATGTTCTTTACACTCTCTGGATGTTTTAAGGTGAAAACAAGCACTATCCTGATGCCTATTCGATACCTGCAGACGTCTCCAAAGTTTATGAGATGGAATGAGACGTATAAGTACATTATCCCTCCCTGGACACACCTCTGCCACACCCCTGTGCCTACTTAGATCTCCCTGCAGCAGAGACATCTGCGAATGTCATTTGTGGAATGGCTACAGAGACAAATCCGTGATTTCAGTGTCCACATGCACAACTTCAGATGTCTAAAACACGACTGAACCTTTCAAAATGACCCTCTGGGTGAAGGTTTATTGAAATTGGGAGTTTCTATGTATTCATATGCAGATAACATTGTCCTGACACCGTAGGATCTATTTAACTGTGGATTCTTCTATGCATTTTAATCAATAAGACAAAATTATTACGGTTAGGAAAATCAGCAGATGGTTTACTTAAGGAGCAAATTATAGCAGGGAATAGCCTTTTGTTCGTTGCCTCTCTGAGATTATTGAGAATTGCAACGGATTCTGCCTTAACAATGGAATTATAGTTTCATCATTAGTTAAGAAAACATTTCTTAAACTGTGTCAATTGATGAAAAACAGTTTAGAGTGATTGTTCAGGCTTCAGTTCTCCCATAAATAGATTATTGTAATATCTTGTTTTGGGTAGTACCTGCTAAACAAAACCCGAGGTTACAGCAATTACAAAATATCTCAGCCAAGTTGATATTTAAAGGCAAAGAAAGTGATCAGATAATGCCATTACTGAATAAATTCCACTGGTTTTCTTTTCAAGTTAGTTTTAGTTTTAAATTATTAGGCTTACCCTTAACATTTTAATGGGCTATCTCCATATTACATGATTATGTTTTTGAAATTTCCAATACAGGAAAGAAATCGAAGTCACAGTCTGGGGCCTGCACAGTGGGGGCCCAGCTGCAATGCTGCCCATAGGTAAGCCAGAGCTCAATAAATCCCAGGCACCTGGTTGTCATGGCGACCAGAAATTTGCACCTAGTTGCCTGGGATTTCCTTGCACCTCGTTAAAAAAAAAAAAGTGACTGCGTTGCAAAAAGACAGATGTGATCGCAGCAAAGACCCCTTCTGTCTGCCCACGAGAGATCAGATCCCTGTGGGCAAAAGAGAAAGGCATGGGCATGTTCGCGGCCTAGATGCAAGCTGTCTGCCCGTGGGGATCTCCCCAGCTCCCCAGCTCCACACTACATACACACACATAGGAACCTCATATCCGCACCGCATACATTCACATTCTCAAATTCACACAGATACATGTGCACTCCACCTCTGCACCTCACACACATAGGCTCCCCAGCTCTACAGCACACTGCAGCCCTGCACCACACCCACCCACACAAAGTCACCCACCACCACATCCCACGCACAGACTGACACACTGCTATTGCACCACACATTCCCACAGGCACTTGCTATCTGAAACTGTGACTGTTATGTAAAGATGACACAGGGTGTAGGAGGACTCTGGCGCTAGTCTCACAAGATTTGAGATTATGAGACCAGCATGAGAGAACCGGGGGGTGGGGGGGGGGGCGGCATGGGGAGGTCGTAAGCACTGGCTTCTAAATCTGCAGAAAATTTGTCAAAGCCTGAGGTAAACAAAGTCCCAAAGAATTTACCGTCCAGGTCGCTGACTGACTTTTGCACTGGATTCAGTTCTCTTTTTTCTGCTACTTCAGGCTGCTTGCAAGAGGAGTGGATGGCGTTTTAATGAACAGACCAATGACTTCCTGCTTACAGACCAGTCTCGCAATACGAGTTCATACTACTAGAATGGCCTGCAAACAACACATCTCTGGTCTGTTCACTAAAGTGATGCTCACTTCTCTTGTAAGCCTGAAGGAGCAGAAAAAGAGAAATAAGCTGACTGTGCTGCTCGGGGGGGGGGGGGGGGGGAGGGCGGGCAGGGGGAGGGGGTTGACCATGAACGGGAGGGGACCCATTCTCCAAATTTTGCCCAGGCCCCCATAAGGGGTTGAAGCGGCCCTGTGTATTAGCATATCCTTCCATGAAAGAAGTGCGTTTGACAACAGAGGACAGAGTGATTTTAGGCAGTAGTTCATTGGAATACCCTTCCCAATAGTATTTGCAGTATTGACAATTATGAGATTAGGCGATTGATAGAAACATTCATATTTTGTAAATATTTGTTACCAGAATTTAATACTGATAAGAGAGGGGATATTGATTGAATATAGATGATATGAGTATGTATGTATGTATATTTTCTGAGTATATGGCCTTTTATGTGTTTTTTCTCATAGCTAAAGTCCTTTGCCTTGGGAGCTATGGGCCTGATATTCAAAGGCATTTACATGGTTTACAGAGCTGTAAACCGTGTAAATGCCCCTAAGCGGATATTCAGCGACACTAACACAGTGCCGCTGAATATCCCTGAGTAATGCCGCTATACACCCAGATGCTAACCACTTAGTTTCGGGACATGTAATGGGCATTTTGAAGGCAGTACCCGGAGATAACCATGTAGCAGTGATATTCAGCCGCTGCCTGGTTATCCCTCAGTGGCGAAAATTAGGCACAGCAAAAGCTATCCTAACTTTCACTGCCGGAGCTAACTGGGCAGTGGCTGAATACACTGCTGCATGGTTAGCTTCAGCGCCGTGTGCGATTGTACGGTGACCTTGGATATTCAATGCCCGTGGCCAGATATGGCCCCGGATTGAATATCCGGGGTTAAAGTTCACTAGCAATGGCTATGCGTCTTAAAGGTGCATATATCAGGCTCTATGGGGTCTATTCTGAACTGTGAATGGCGGGTCTGGATTTCCGATTCGGATGTCCAGAACTGCTAAACACCTGGCCTGCATCCGGGAAACAGAGCTCCCCACACGGGTCACAGGCAAAGTAAGGGCAGTCTGTGGGTGGCGCCATGACCCCAGACGTAAAGGGCTGATTCCGAGGTTGGCCCTGTACATCCAGGGTTGGCCATTTGTACAGGAGACTTATTCCACCTCCGAGGTGGAATAACTCCCCTTAAACAAAAGAGGACGCCGGATCTGGGGCCCGCCGAAGAGGTGAGGGAGTGCAGGGGGTTTCCTGCAGCCTGACCCTGGCCACAGTGGCTCGATCAGGGGTCAGGCTGTGGGGAAAAGAACCTTTCCATCGCTTCAGATGATCGCGGCTTTTGTGTGGAGCCATGGTAGCATGGCAGTGGGACACCATGCCACCACCGCTCCATGCAGGAGCCAGGTTGGATTAGCCGGGGAGTTGCTTGGACGTCTGGGCGGCCAGAATCAGGCCACAGTCTTGTACGTCCAGGCTGGAAGACCCGATTCTGATCCCACGGGCATGTCTAGCCCCTGTGGGATCAGAATCAGGTGCACATCCCGATTCTGACCGACCAGACAGGTGGGAGATGCACACAACAGAATTGGCCTCTATGTGAATATCTTAGGGCATATTTTTGTGACATTTTTGGATCCCCAGGGGGACCAAGGGCCAGATGTCATATTTGGTGCTTCTGCCACATTCTCTGTTTGTTTTTTTCTTGCCTGTGGGTCCTGTGGCCATTTTGATTGGCAGTAGCCTCATTCCTGCAGGCATCTGAAGTTCCTCTGGAGGCCTGGGGCTGTTCACTTGGCTTGGGCAGCAGCTCCTGAATCAGCTCACGGTCTGTTTTCAGTCCTTTGAAGCTACATAGCAAGCCTCTCATAGGGTCCTGTAGCCTTGACCTCCCCTACAGGGATTCTGGGCCCACTGGAGCCTTTCTCATTCCTCTGGGACTTCTGTCTTATCCTCTTTGGGGTTTGGTCAGGATGAAGAGGATACCCTATCTCCTGCAAGTGAGTCAGCAGAGGAAGATGAGCTTCCCCTGGGGGAAGGGAGGACCTATCCACTCTTATTCAGGATGCTATGTTGGCCTTACTCATGATGGAGCCTGCTCCTAAGCAGGCCTCGAAAGGAGACCTTATTTTGAAGGGGCTGAGGCATCATCCAGGGGTCTCCTTCCTTAGTCTGTGCATCAGTTCATAGTCTCCTGATGGTAGACTCTGGAGCTGGGCTGTAAAGTCTCTGAGGTCCTTAATTAGCTGATGCCTCTGCCCCAGGATGACCTGGATCAGCTTTTTGGGCTCCACTGGGGGGATGCCTTAGTCATTGCAGTGGCAAAATGTACTTCACTGCACATCCCTCCCAGTGGGAGGAGTCAAGGAGTTTCATGATAGGAGGATGGAGGTCCCCCTGAAGAAGGCCTTTAGAGCTTCAGTCTTAAGCACTCAGTTGGCACTGTTGCAGGTTTCATGGCCGTCCACATAAAGCACAAACCCCCACCTAAATGGACAACACACTTAGCTCTAACGAAATAACGACCCTATCTCTTATGCCCTAATACCTAAGCATGTATATAGTTGTATCTGTTATGTATTGTCTTATGTATATAGACACTACACTTTGTTAGTTAATTGTTTTAACACGGTTCCAGTTTAAACTCACTTTGTTTAATTTACGATATTTTAAGATGTTCTATGTAAAATTAAGATGTTCTATGTAAAACAAACTTCGCTTTGTTGACTGTTGTTATTTGTACACCGCAACTGATCTCTGGAAGATGCGGTATAAAAATGAGTGTTAAATAAATAAATAAAATGGCCCCTCTTACACTAAATCTAACAGCTGCCAGAAAGCCTGGAGGTTGCGAGATTAAAGTCTGGAGCCACATATGTGGCTGCTGATATTTTTGACCTTATTAGGATCTCTTCCAAGTCCATGGCAGCAGTAATAATGGTTAGGACAGGCATCTCTTTGAGGAGGCCTGGTAAAATTGATATAAGACCTTGGAGAGGCTCATCCACAGTGGCTCTTGGAAGATAGCTCCAGGGACACTATAATTGCCTTTTACGGGGCCTTTCTTGGAGTGTGGAGTCACCCTAGGACTGCTAGGAGTTTGGGAAGGCTCTATTCATCCTATGGATCTAATCCCAAGAAGAGACAACAGCTGTGGAGCTCTCAGCATTCTTGGGACTCAACTGCAGCTCCCTCTGGAGCCTGTATATCTCTAAATTGGCATCTGGTGGGTCCCTTGCAAAATTGATGGGTGGCTCCTTCTGTATCTTGCAGAGTGGACCTATATCACTTCAGAACAATGGACCCTCAAGGTATTCAGTCAGGATTATGTGCTGGAGTTTGCAGAGCCTCTTTAAGATACCTTGGTGAAATCTTGCAGATTCCTGCTCAAACAGATGGCAATCAAGTAAACTCTAAAGTGTCTCCTGCAGTTGCAGGTTATTCTACCTATGCCCTCTGCAGAGCAGAGCCAGGAATGTTATTTCATCTACTTAATAGTGCCCAAGAAGGGAGGTTCCTTATGGCCTTTTCTGGACCTGAGGATGTTCAATGCCAAATTCTTAGTTTCTCATTTCCATATGAAAACAACCAGGTCAGTCATTGCCTCAGTCTGGCAAGGGGAGTTTCTAATCTCCTTGGTTCTTGCCAAGGAATACTGCTATATTCCCCTCTGAGACCAACACCAGCAGTTTCTCCGTTTTTGTGTCCTGGGCCACTACTTCCACTTTTGGGTCCTACCTTTTGGTTTAGCCACAGCTCCTTGCACCTTCTCGAAGGTCATAATGGTGGCAGTGGCATTGCTGCACAAACAAAAAATCCAGGTTCATCCATAGTTTGATGACTGGCTAATTTGGTCAGATTCCCTGGAGAAGTCTATGGGCAACACAGCCATGGTTATCCGCTGGCTAGAAAGACTGGAGTTAGCGATTAACTCTCACAAGAGCACTCTGATTCCTTCCCGAGACTTGGAGTACCTCAGAGTTTGGTTCATCGCTCTTCTGGATTGCGTTCAGGGGCAACCCAAGGGTTTCTGCCACTCTAGGCAGACCATCCATGCTGCCATCCCCTGAAAATTACAGCGCCACCCGGCCTGCCATACCACCCTCCCTCCCTGGCATCCATCTTCTCACCTTGGGGGGGGGGGGGCACAGTGATGCCTCTACTGCATCAGGCTTTAAAGTGCCTGTGGTAGAGTGCTCACAGCCTGCCGCTCCTGCCCCCTCTGACAGAAATTCATGTTGGAGGGGCAGGCTTTGAGTGCACTAGTGCGGACACTTTAAGGCCTGATGCCGCAGAGGCATTGTTGTGCCACCCATCCTCTCCAGATGGATGCAGGAGGGGGCAGCATGGTGGGCCAGATGGTGATGGACTGCCACTTTGCTGGGAGGAGGGGGCTGATACTGCCCACAGGGGCATGCTGCCTTAGGCAACCACCTAGCTTGCCTAGTGGGCGGGATGACCCGGGTTGAGTTTTCCTCACACCAGAGAGGTCATTCAAGCTGAAAAACCAATTCAGAACATTTTGTGCTCATTCAGTTCCCCAGGCATGGGATTGTCTTCAACTTCTAGGTTCCGTGATACTGACCTTGGAACTGGTTCCTTGAGCCAGGGTGTATATGTACCTTCTTCAGAGACATCAGCTGTCTCTCTGGTATCCCTGTTCTCAGTAGTTCAATCAGTCCCTTTTGCTCCTCAAGGGAGATCAGGGAGCAGTAAGCATGAGGGTTTCACTATCACCTTCTGATGGACAGAATGCCTCTGGAAGCACCGGATTGGGTGATAGTCACCACGGATGCCAACCTGAAGTGCTTGGGAACTTGCTGCCTAGGTTAGTTTGTCCAGGGACTCTGGTTCTCTCAGGAGGCTCCCTGGTCAATCAGCCAGTTGGAGACCAGAGCAATCAACCTGACTCTACAGAGGTTCCAGATTCTCCCGGTGGGCAAAGCAGTTCTCGTATTCTTGGATAGTGCCACAGCTGTGGCATGCGTCAATAAGGAAGACAGAACTTTCAATGCTGGAGTGGCTCTCAAAGTGGCAGAGCTGTATTTTTGGATGGAAGTGCACTTGATTGCCCAAATAGCAGGTATTGACAACATGTGGATCCCAGCATATGCGAGTTAAGCACTCATATTTTCTACCTCATAATACAGAGTTGGGGCCTTCCAGTATTCGACTTGATGACCACCTAAGAGAATGCCAAAGTGGAAAACATTTTCAGCTGCAGGAAGGATCCACATGTGGTGGGCTTGGATGCCCTTCCTCTAGAGCGGCCTCAGGAGAGGCTTCAATATGTATGCCCTCTGCATTAATCACTGAATAGCCCCCATGGGTTTTTAAAAATTACTTTTACTGGTTTTGTTATAGAAAATTGTATATGATGAGTTACTATAATACACCTTCTTGTAAGTGCTGTTTTTAGAATATTGCAATTTGCACTGGACTTATGAGAAAAAGCAGAAAATAAAAGTTAAAATTAAATAAAATAACAGGATGAAGTCGGTGTAGAGGGCATCTACTGAAATGGTCAGTGGTTTTCTTATAAAGCATATGGGGATAGACTTAAAAAGATTTCACTATGTATACTTTGGAAGAAAGGAGGGAGAGGAGAGATATGATAGAGATGTTTAAATACCTCCATGGCACAAATGCAAAGGAGACAGGCCTTCCTTTCAATGGGAAGGAATCTCTGGAACAAGAGGGCAAAAGATGAAAGTGAAAGGTGAAAGATTCAGGAGTAACCTAAGGAAATATTTCTTTATGGAAAGAATGGTGAAGTATGAAAGAGCCTTCCAGCAAAGGTAGTGAAGACTAGGACTGTATCTGAATTCAAGAAAGTGTGAGACAAGCAAAGAGGATCTCTAAGGGAGAGAAAAGAATTGTAGAGTTTAGTAGTTGGTATGTATGGACGGGCAGACTGGATAGGGTGTGTGGTCTTTTATGCAGTATTTTCTCTGTTTCTGTGTTTAAGTTGTAGCCCTCATGCTGCTCTACAGTATAATACTGACGGAACTTCTTTTTTCTTATCATCTCAGAAATAATGCAAGGGTTTTCACAATACCTAAGTACTTGATCGAAATATGCAGGGAATGTTGGCTTCCCCTATGAAGACTACTGACTGTGAAGGCTTCATTACAGTATCTGAATATGAGAAAATCACGTCTGTTTGATACATATCCTCCCTGCAACATCTAGTTGAGTGGCATACTGAAGTTGAATAATCTGACTGTTTAGCCTCTCTTGCAATTAGGTCTGCTATATATGTATCCTGCCCTGCAACATTGAAAGGCTGTATAGCTACGGAATCAGAATAACTTGGAAAAATTCAATCTGCTAGAGTGTGCTTTCCTCTAGCTGGCCATCATAACTGCTGGAAAGGCCAAGTGAGACTATGTAGATTCAAGTACATTGACTGAATGATGCAGCAAATCTAAGACAGTGAGTAAATAGTTCCTCCTACTGGATGTGATGGAGAAGTTAAATCTGCTAGTTCTATAGCCTTGTCTACAACCTCCATTGGCAATGTAGGCTGCTGCATAAGGTCTGAATAACAAAAGGACCCCAAAACAAAGGTCAAAATGACAACAAACAAGAGAAAGACCCCGTTGTGTTCCAGAAAAATTTTTAAATTTTTTTCGGACATAGATCATGAGGAGAAGGCACTATGGACCAACCCACTTACATGATACATATCCCTTTTATTCCACCACTTGGGTATGAAACATAAAAGTACTTGAATTGAAAAGGCCTCAAACCAAAATAGCACGATACTTATCAGATGTCCGCGCGACGTGCACGTTTCGGGGGAAAAAACCCCTGTATCAAGCGCTCAAAACTCTCCTCGTGAAGACAACCACTGCCACCATGGAACTGGCAAAAAACGCCGACTTATTGGCAATTCATATAAACGGAACTGATTTTGAATTGGGCTAAACCAAATGCCTATCAAAAACAACCAACCAATCAGAAAAGGGGAATCCCCACCGAGCAGGGAACCCCCTACACATGAAAGGATGACATCACATCGCCCCCAGCCAATCGATTTCACTATTCATGCCAGTAGGAGACACAGCTTTTAAAAGAAATATCCACCGTTGCTCTAAACGCCGCAGATGAAAAATCCGGTCACCCCCCCTAGGATCCTCTGGAACATGGTCATTCCTTATCACTTCTCCGGGCCAGTCCAGGGAAAGGTAGGGTTGTCAATCCCCTATAGCAACTGAGGACTGAATGCTTCAAGTTTTCTGAGAGGTGAAGCCACTCCCCCTTAGGGCTAACCATCAGTCTTTCAGTCCTCAGCAACTATAGAGGATCGTCTTAACATTTCTCCCTCTTCTCTTTCTTTGTTTTACCCATATTAGCTCTAGCAGAGCTGATTTCTGTAGTTCTGGTATACAAATTGTGCACATCTACATTTAACTCTGTGCCTTTAAGAGCGCTGAGACGTGACTACTACCACTGCTTGCAGTGCGGGGTAGAGCCTGCCCCATTGCCTGCCTCCGTCTCCATTTTTAGAGGATCCTGGGGGCCCCAGTTGTACCTCTACCGTAGCGCTGAAACTCTTGCTGTCCCTGCCGCTGGCAGCGGCTTCGCGGGACCGGCTCCTTATTTTTTGTGGTGAGTTGTTGAAGTTTCTTCGTTTTCCTCATAAAGTACCGCCGCGCGGTTTTGGGCCGCGTGGTTTCACTTTCTTTATCGGGGGTGCCTGACCGGTGCGTTCGTTCTCCTTTGCGGTTTTCCTTTCGGGTGCCGTTGTCTTTTTTCTTATGGCTGAGCAGCCTTTGCAGGGCTCACAGGAGATGTCTTTACCGCCCGAAAAGGCGGGAAAGGCAGCCATTTTGTCTCCAACAGCGTCTGCCGTCCCGGAGCAGCCTCGGCCTCATAAAAGCAGATCTAAGACCTCTAAGGAGCCTAAACGCCCAGCAAAGCTTGCTGATGCAGTTTCTGAGTCTCCAGAGGGGATTCCTTCCTGTTTTTCACCGGAGTTTATTCTGGCTATGCATACAGCGTTTTTAATGAAATCCTCTCAGCCAGTTTCCTTCTCAGCAGTTTCATCTCCTATGCCTTTGCCTGTACGGAATACCGAGCCTGCTGATCCTGGTGAGGGATCATCTCAGGCTAAGGTTTTTATGCCAGATAACATTGATCTCTTTTCTCCTCAGGATCCTGCCATTTCCCTGGCTCAGGGGGATTCAGAGGTGGGAGCTGAGGTACCTTTGGATTTTGAGACGGAAGACTTGGAGGAAGGGGAGATTGCTCTGGGAGAGGATCCCAATGTATTCCGCATCTTCCGTAAGGAGGAGCTTTCGGCTCTCATTTCTCAGTCTTTAACAGCTCTGCATCTTTTGCTTCCTTCCTCTTCGCAGGAGCCCTTAGAAGATCCCTTATTACAGGGATTTAAAGCAGAACAACGCTGTTTCCCTCTCCATCGGGTGATCAAGCAAATGATTGAGTCCGAATGGGAATGTCCGGAAGCGTCCCTGCGTGGTAGCCGCGCTTTAGCACGCTTGTACCCTCTTCCCCAGGAAGTGAAGGATTTGTTGCACATGCCGAAGGTAGATGCTATTATTTCCGCTGTCACCAAGAAGACTACCATTCCGGTCGAGGGGGCAGCGGCTCTCAAAGACCTGCAAGATAGGAAGTTGGAGATCCTTCTTAAACAAGCCTTTGATTCCAGCGCTCTGGCGCTGCAGTCAGCGATATGTGGGGCGTACGTTTCTCGAGCTTCCATTCGCTGGTTACGAGGGGACGGCTCGGGTGAGCAACCTTCTGCCATACCCGACGCAGCAAAATTAGAGTCAGCCGCGGCGTATATGGCAGATGCCTTCTATGATTTGTTACGGATTGCGGCTAAGACTATGGCATCTCTCGTGGCGGCTAGACACTTTCTTTGGCTGCGCAATTGGTCGGCGGACATGTCGTCCAAATTGCATCTCAGTAAGTTGCCCTACAAGGGGAAGTTACTTTTCGGTGAAGCCTTGGAAAAGATTGTTAAGGATTTAGGGGATTCCAAAGGCGGCCGTTTGCCGGAGGATAGGCCCAAGCCGGGTCACTCGGGATCGGTATCTCGGGGCTCTGGCAGAGATTCTCGTCGTTTTCGTGGGGCGCGTTTTACCCCCTATGCCAGAGGCCGTCCCAGCTTTCGTGGACAGTCCTTTCGGGGGGCCAGGGGCTTTAACAAGTCCTACTTTGGGGCGCCTCAGCCCATCGTTAAGAAGCCCCAATGAAGGTTTGCTGGTCCAGCCGTTAGTGCCGGTAGGCGGGCGACTACAGGCATTTCTGACGGCTTGGACCACCATTACTTCCGACAGGTGGGTGTTGGAGATCATTCAGAAGGGCTATGCTCTCGATTTTGCGTCCCCCTTACCTCCCGCGTTTGTGATGTCACCCAGTGGCTCGGGGCGGAAAGCCGAAGCCATCGCGGAAACGCTATCGCACCTCTTACACTTACAGGCGATCGTTCCCGTGCCTTTCGATCAATACGGTTGCGGTCGATACTCGATTTATTTTGTGGTGCCCAAGCCGAACGGTTCTTTTCGGCCGGTTCTCGATCTCAAAGCCGTAAACCGTACTTTGCGGGTGCCACACTTTCGCATGGAAACGCTTCGTACCGTAATTCGTGCGGTGCAGCCGGGAGAATTTCTTACCTCAATAGATCTCACGGAGGCCTATCTTCATATTCCCATCCGGCCATCGCATCAGCGTTATTTGCGCTTTGCCCTTCCCGAGGGTCATTTCCAGTTTCAAGCGTTGCCCTTCGGGCTGGCTACAGCTCCCCGCACGTTCACGAAGCTCATGGTAGTGGTTGCAGCGGCGCTTCGGAAAGAGGGCATCCGCGTTCATCCATACCTCGACGATTGGTTGATCAGGGCTGATTCCCTAGTCGATTCCATCGCCGCGACGGCTCGCGTGGTGCAGCTTCTCGAGCAACTCGGTTGGGTAATCAATCAGGCCAAGAGTCTCTTGGTTCCGTCACAGCGGATGGTTTATCTGGGAGCTCTTTTCGACACCGAGCGGGGAAGAGTCTCTTTGCCCGAAGTCCGCATAGACAAGCTGGTTCAGCAGGTTCAAGCGTTCCTGCGGTTAACGACTCCGTCAGTATGGACTTATTTACAGCTCTTGGGATCCATGGCGGCAGCGCTAGACCTCGTTCCATGGTCCAAGGCACACATGCGGCCTCTACAACAGGCTTTGTTGTCCCGTTGGTCTCCTCAACTTCATCCTCTCTCACAGCGCCTGCCCTATTCAATTCTCGTCAGACACAGTCTCGAGTGGTGGTTAGTTCGGGAACATCTGTCCATGGGAGTTTCCTTGCTGGAACCCTCCTGGGTGTTGGTTACCACGGATGCAAGTCTGGTCGGCTGGGGGGCTCACTGTCTGACACATATTGCTCAGGGTACTTGGTCCCCCGAGGAGAGCTCCTGGTCCATCAATCGGTTGGAGCTCCGGGCAGCTCGTCTGGCACTCCTTCGATTTGCTTCCTTTCTCAAGGGATCGGCAGTCAAGATTTTTTCCGACAATGCAGTCACGGTTGCGTATATAAATCGTCAAGGGGGGACCAAAATTCCTTCTCTCTTGGCCGAATGTCACACGCTGATGACTTGGGCGGAGCAGAATCTCTTAGCGCTTTCCGCGGCTCATGTGGCGGGCACGGAGAATGTGCAAGCGGATTATCTCAGCCGTCATCTTCTCGATCCCGGAGAGTGGGAGTTGAATGTGGCAGTATTTCACGAACTCACCTTGCGTTGGGGGCAACCAACAATGGATTTGATGGCGACGTGCAGTAATGCCAAAGCGAATCGTTTCTTCAGCCGGCGCAGGGAACACATGTCCGAGGGACTCGATGCTCTCGTTCAACCCTGGCCTCCGGATTCTCTGCTGTACGTTTTTCCTCCTTGGCCGCTGCTGAGTCGAGTTCTCCAGCGTATTGCCCGGCACAGGGGGATGGTGATTCTCATAGCTCCGGATTGGCCGCGCAGACCTTGGTATGCAGATCTAGTTCGGCTCCTAGTAGATCAGCCGTGGCCTCTTCTGGTCCGCGCAAATCTTCTCCATCAAGGTCCGATTCTCATGCCACGGGTAGATCGCTTCTTGCTTACGGCTTGGCTCTTGAAAGGACGCGATTAACGCGCAAAGGTTATGATGCCTCAGTAGTTTCTACTTTGCTGCAGTCTAAGAGACCGGTGACTTCTCTGTCGTATGTCAGGGTTTGGCGCCTTTTTGAAACTTGGTGTGATCGGCGCAATATTCGGCCGATGTCTTCTTCCTTGCCGCAGCTTCTCCTTTTCTTACAGCATGGCTTGGACAAGGGGCTGGCTCTTAGTACTCTTAGGGTTCAAATAGCTGCGCTTGCCTGTTTTCGAGGTCTGGTGCAGCGGCGCCGTCTTTCTGCGCATCCCGATGTGCGTCGTTTTTTGCGAGCGACTAAGATTATCCGTCCTCCAGTTCGCTCGGTGGTTCCTCCTTGGGACTTGAATGTGGTTTTGGATGCGTTGTCTCACTCTCCTTTAAAATCCATTTGCTCACAGCAGATACGGCACTGTTCTTGGAAAACGGCCTTCCTGGTCGCCTTGTGTTCGGCGCGCCGAATTTCAGATTTGCAAGCCTTATCTTGTCGGGAACCTTATTTGCAGTTTCTTCCCGAACGGGTGTTGCTGCGCACGGTTCCTGCCTTTTTGCCGAAAGTCCTCTCGTCTTTTCATGTTAACCAATCTATAGCGTTGCCGGTTTTCTCGGATTCCTCCCATTCTCCCATGGACCGAGCGCTTCGGCATTTGGATCTAGCTCGCATTCTCAAGACTTACCTTCGTATTTCCAAGTTTATTCGTAAGACGGATAGACTCTTTGTCCAGTTCAGTGGTCCTCGAAAGGGTCTCGCGGCCTCGAAGTCCACCATTGCCCGGTGGGTACGTAAAGCCATTTCCGAAGCTTACTCTATCCGTGGACTATCTCTGCCTGAGTCGTTACGAGCTCATGCCACTCGAGCTCAAGCAACTTCCTGGGCGGAGTTCGCTTGTATTCCGCCGGTGGATATTTGCAGAGCAGCAACGTGGTCTTCGTTACATGCGTTTGCGAAGCATTATCGCTTAGATGTTCAAGCCCGGGACGATGCTAAGGTGGGGGCCGCAGCTCTTATCTCAGGTTTGGCGGGTCCCTCCCAGAATTAGGTACTGCTTTGGTACTGCCCTACCTTTCCCTGGACTGGCCCGGAGAAGTGATAAGGAAAACAAAATTAGGTCTTACCTGCTAATTGTCTTTCCTTGAACTTTCTCCGGGCCAGTCCAGGGTCCCACCCTGGGGTTCCGCCTTTTTTGTAAGCAGTATGTCGGTATCTTTTTTCGGCATCGTCAAAGCATGTCATTTTCTCAGCGTTTTCGCTCCAGAAGCACAACTGGGGGCGGGGCGCATACGAACGATGCTACACTCAGGTAGCTCTATAGTACCTACTCTAATTAAAAAAAAAATAAAAAAAAAAAAATTTGTCAGAAGTGTACAAGGGAAGCGTATTTCTTCCTTTATTGTTGTTCCAGAACTATAGATTGTTATCAGTTTTTCAAGGGTTAATCTACTCTTTTCAGTTTTTTCTCTTTAGTTGCTTTGTCATAAGGAGACTGATGGTTAGCCCTAAGGGGGAGTGGCTTCACCTCTCAGAAAACTTGAAGCATTCAGTCCTCAGTTGCTATAGGGGATTGACAACCCTACCTTTCCCTGGACTGGCCCGGAGAAAGTTCAAGGAAAGACAATTAGCAGGTAAGATCTAATTTCGTTATCACAGACCAACGTAACTGCTGAAATTCGTGTTGTAATTGAGAGCAATGTGAGACCATCGGAGCTGTAGAAACCAAATGGCAGAGACGACTAGCGTGCTCCGCTAAACGAATCCGAATCTGTCGGGTAGTACTCCCCACATAACGTAAAGGGCAAATACATTGGATAAAATAAACCACGTGAGTAGAATTGCAAGTGGTTTGCCAATGATGATGGAAAACCTGACCCGTATGTAAATCAGTCCAGGAACCCCCGGATACCGTGGTTGCACAAAACCCACAGGTCCCACAAGGCTCATGAAAACCAGATCTCGCAGGGGGTCGCAATGATCGATCCACTGGTGTAGCAGAAATAACTAATTTGTCCCGAAGATTGGCTCCTCGTGAGTAGGCTATCCGCAAGGGCTTGTTGAAAACTGGATGGAGCGACAGAACTGGCCAATGTTTTTTCAAAATGCCGACCACTCGGGATGAATTGGACATATAAGGTAGAACCCCCGTCACCATATCATCCGTTGCAGGGGAAACCCGATCAGTTGACCACTCCAAAAACCACTCCCGATGCGAGTATAGGGCCCGCCGATATGCACACAAAACCACCGACCGAGGATAGCCTTTAACTAGCAGTCGGGCTGTGAGGTCAGCAGCATGGGTTTTAAAATGAACAATAGATGTACACAATCTCCGAAGCCTTAGAAATTGCCCATAAGGCAAGCCTTTTCGTAAAGGCTCAGGATGGAAGCTTCTGTAGTTCAGCAAACTGTTGCGTTGGACCGGTTTGCGAAAGAGAGTGGTAGCTAAGGAATCCCCAGTCCGAAAAACAGTCATGTCCAAAAATTCCACACGATCAGTATCAATGTGAGCAGTATACTGAATATGAGATTTTAATCCATTAAGCCAGTCCAAAAACTCATGCAAAGAGGGTAAATCCGACGTCCAGATGAAGAAAATGTCATCTAAAAATCGCTTCCATACCAACACTGATGAGAATTTAGATGAACTATAAACCAGTCGTTCTTCCACATCTGCCATATAAAGGGTCGCCACCGAAGGCGCCACCGTGGCACCCATGGCGATGCCAAACACTTGTTGGAAAAAAGACCCTTCAAACAAAAAATAATTCCGGGTAAGAACCAGCGTAATCAATTCCATCAAAAAGGATCTAGGTAAGCGAGGAGGGGCCTGTTGAAATAAACCCTGCAACAATTGTAAAGCTTCACCTTGATGTATGTTGGTATACAATGCAGCCACATCAAGCGTGACCAAAAAGACAGGTACAGATGGTAATGTCACTTGCTGTAATACACAAAGAAACTGTGTAGAATCTCGAATAAAAGACCGAACGGACGCTGCCTCCTTGCTTAGAAAGACATCGCAAAATTTTGACAGTGGTTCCAGCACTGAACCCCGACATGAAATAATTGGTCTTCCCGGAGGATCCGTCAATGACTTGTGTACCTTAGGCACAAGATATATAATAGGTACCTTGGGATGCGCAGTTGAAAGGAAACGTAATTCCCTTGAGGTAATCCAGCCCCTGGAAAAAGCGTCCATCAACAAAGTCCGAATCTCTGTCTGTAGGGACAAAGTGGGATCAGTATCCAACCGAAGATATACCAACGGATCTAAAACATGAGAGCGCAATTTCATCATGTAATCCTGAGTATCCCACAGCACAATTGCACCCCCTTTATCAGCACTACGAATCGTGATAGTAGAATCCTGTGTCAAACGTCGCAAACTGGTCCAATCAGAACTGGTCAAATTTGTCTGCCACCGAGAAAAGGACCCCTCCTGGCTACATTCCAATCTTTAGTGCTTCAAGATCTTCAGACACAGGAGGGGTCCTTTTCTCGGTGGCAGACAAATTTGACCAGTTCTGATTGGACCAGTTTGCGACGTTTGACACAGGATTCTACTATCACGATTCGTAGTGCTGATAAAGGGGGTGCAATTGTGCTGTGGGATACTCAGGATTACATGATGAAATTGCGCTCTCATGTTTTAGATCCGGGGGGCGATGTGATGTCATCCTTTCATGTGTAGGGGGTTCCCTGCTCGGTGGGGATTCCCCTTTTCTGATTGGTTGGTTGTTTTTGATAGGCATTTGGTTTAGCCCAATTCAAAATCAGTTCCGTTTATATGAATTGCCAATAAGTCGGCGTTTTTTGCCAGTTCCATGGTGGCAGTGGTTGTCTTCACGAGGAGAGTTTTGAGCGCTTGATACAGGGGTTTTTTTCCCCCGAAACGTGCACGTCGCGCGGACATCTGATAAGTATCGTGCTATTTTGGTTTGAGGCCTTTTCAATTCAAGTACTTTTATGTTTCATACCCAAGTGGTGGAATAAAAGGGATATGTATCATGTAAGTGGGTTGGTCCATAGTGCCTTCTCCTCATGATCTATGTCCGACAAAAATTTAAAAATTTTTCTGGAACGCATAAGGTCTGAATAACATGGCAAAGAACATCATGAGGTCAAACTCAGTCATATAGATTGTTATCAGAGCAAAATAATCAGCTAAAGAAAGGATGATCATTAGGTCAATGAGGTGCATTTCCAGTTGACACTGGGTAGGATAATAATTCTTTAGTCCTTTGCAATTAGTCTAAGTTCCCTTAATTAAAAGAGCAACAATTTCTTTTAGATTCATAAGTTATCAGTTGATATTCTAGAATGGCTGGATGTCGCTTTATATGCAAAACTACTGAAATAAGAATTAGATGTTTAGTTTCTCATGATATCTTCGCCCTACCCAGTGTGCATTTGGATAATAGCTGAATGCCATGTGCTATTGCATTGTTAATACTAACAAAGAAGGCTCAGCTGAAATGATGTATATAATCACTTCAGATTTACCTCTCAGCGCTTATTAATTACATTCGAGAAGTCTTTTAAAGATGATTTCTGTGCTTCATTTCCATTGTTTTCTAAAATTGCTATATGTATACATGTGAGATAGCCACAATGGCTTTTCTGGTTTGATGAGTAGATAATCATGATAATTTTGCATGTAAAATACCACAAAGTCTCTTGCATTTGATTGAGATTATAGGGCTTATTTACTAAAGAATAGGGATGTGTATGGCAAAAATTTTCAGTTCATCTTCAGTTCAATCACTTGTTCAGTTTGTCTTCAAATTCTGAATTAATTGATGATTCAGGTCCATTAAACTAAATGAGGCAAGCAATTTCAAACTCTATTAATGGGGTTTTCATCCTTTTTTAAGCAAAATTTGCTTAACTCTTGCTGTGAGACATTAGGCACAGAGGCACAACACTCCTAGACTTCATGAGTGGCATGAAGACCCCACAGAACCAAAAGAGGGGTAAAGAACACTAATAGTAGCAGGAAGACCCCATGGAACCTCAGAGGGACAAAATAACACAGAATGCAATTCAGACTCCAAGGTACAGAGACAGGCAATGTAGCATCATCATTAGCAGGAATACCCCAAATCAGGGGTGGCCAACTGCAGTCCTGGTGCACCACAATCCAGCCTGGTTTTCATGATGCCCCTAATGAATATTCATGAGGCATATTTGCATCCACTGCCTTCCATTGTATGCAAATATATCCACGAATATTCATTAGGGACATCATGAAAATCAGGCTGGATTGTGGTGCATCAGGACCGGAGTTGGCCACCCCTTCCCCAAAGCATGGGGAGAGGAACAAAGTAGAATCAACGTTGGCAGGAACCCCCAAGTCACATATCAAATGGAAATTAAGGAAAACCAGAGGGGGGAGGTTTGTCTTTTCTTCAGAATTTATGCTAATAACTCACGATATCCTCAGCTATCGAGAATGTCCATTCACTGGGCACCCTGTGGTGGGCAGGAAAGGAAATGCTGGGTGACCTTGGCCAAGTTTGACCAGACCGTGAATTTGTGTGCCCTGTATGCTGACCTCAATGGGCTATGCAGGTGTCTCAGTTGCACCAAATCAGTGCTTGCCTCTGCCTCTTGCTGTTTGTGTCAATAAAGGCAATGTTGTAATGCTCACAGGGGTCTGATGGATAAAGGCGGGAGAACAGGTGGTAGCTGACGGAAAGCTGCCCATCCTGCCAGTACTACTTGACAGTGTCCTACCCTTTCCCCTGCTTCTTCCCCACAACCCCTCTGCCTCTGGTGCTCTTTTTCTTCCACATGAATCGGGTTATCCCCCCAGTACATCAGCAATACTCCCTTTCACCCATGGGTCATACATGTCAGCAGGATTTCAATCTTTTTGCCACTTCAGTAGGCAAGGAATCCACACTTCTCATGTCAATCCCTCTCGCTGCTGATTGGTGGAGTTCCACATGGTGCCGGCATCCTGAATGAACTGGTGCACAGGTGCTCCTGACTCCTGCTTATGACACAGTTTATGGCCATCCTTTACACTCCAGTGGAAATATCCTGCTATTTGCTGCCGCTTCCTTTGGAATCTCTTACTATCAGGTGCAGCAAGTGTGGAAAGCATCAGATACCATAAAAGGCACCTCTTTCACTGTCTTAGCCATGTACTTCTTGCCAAAATAGCCAGAAAGCATGGTTGTCGCCCCTCTCTGACCTATCTGCTAGCCATCTAGCATTACCCTTACTTCTGCCAAGATGTGGGCCATGTACAACTATTATCTATCATCTGAGTATGCAACACAGCCCACATTTACCCTGCTGTTGGTGCACTCCCTACTCTACCTACAGTCTGCCCCAGCCTCATCTGGCTGCCATCAGGGAGAGGTAGGTGTATGTAGCGTTCTGACTTATGCAGATTTTGCTGGTAAAATGCATGCTGCTATCCTACTACCCTCTGCTTTGGCCAGCTGTGCCTGCCATTGGGCATGGTGCTGATTCTACAAAATGGGGATTACCCACCTACTAAAAGTTGCCCTGGAGGGAACATAGGGTCCGATATTCAAAGCATTTATGCTCCTAGCATTTAGAGTTATGCTCCTAAACTGGTCTCTGTGAAAATTTACTAGGGCTCAGTGCCTACATATTTTCTTAAAATTTTACTACACTCGTAAATTTAATAGCATTAAATATGGGTGGCAATGGGGGCAAATTTAGGGCATGGAATACAGGTTAGGAATTTAGCACTGCGTTTCAGCACTAGACACTTAAATTAGGCTCATAATTCTAGGCAAATGAATGGTAAGTCTACATTTAGGAGCATACATTTTAAGCTCTTAAATTAGGATCGATTTTCAGCTGAAAATTCAGGAGCCTAAATTTAGCTCAATTTTTTAAAATCTAGCCAATAGTAATTTGGGTTAAGAGATGTTGTAGCCTCTTAAGCCCCATGGGCCGGTTTTTCTAAAGGCATTTACACATTTTACAGCCCAGTAAACTGTGTAAATGCCTTCAATGGAGATATTCAACGGCACTTACACGGTTAGTGCCATTGAATATCCCCTTCTAAGTCCCCTACCCGCCCCAATGCTATCCGGTTAGCATCAGGGCGTGTTGGGGCATTTTGGAGCAGAGCAGAGGCGGAGACTGTCGCTAACTGGGTAACAGCGATATTGCATACTGCCTGGTTAGTGATCTCCGCCTAAAAGATAGGTGAGAAAAACCCTCGCAGGAGCTAACCAGGCAGCATGCAATATTGCTGCTGCTTGGTTAGCTTTGGTGGCTTCCTGTGTCTGCGGCGATCACTAGATATTCAATGCCATCACTGTAGCATCGAATATTCAGTTTAGAGGTTGGCGGGGAGGGCTATGCACCGATGAGGCACTTAGCCCTTCGAAGATGCGCACAGCTCAGTGTCGGACCCCATGTTCTTAACCACATGTAAGAGATGGCCATCTAGGGCAGTCATTTCCCTGATGTATCATGTAACCACTTCCGATGCTGCATGTTCCTTGCCCTAGGATAGTGATGCTCAATGTCACCCCATCTCCACCTGGCAACTACTTAGATAGGATTGGAGCTGCTCACCTGACGCCTTACTAGGCGAAGAGGCTGGAGTCTCATTTGGAGAAGCAGATCTCCTCTTTTCTGTGTTTTCCCTGTTACTGGTACTTGTAGTGCAGGATGGCATCCTCAGCCTGGTAACGTTCAAACCACAAAAACATCACCAATTGGTAATCTTTATTTATTTATTTGGTTTTATATACCACACTATTTGGAAATCAGTGCAGTTTACAAGGAACAAAACATTTATTACATAGAACAAGTTTACAGCGAACATAAAACAGCAACAAACGCTGACAGTTAATTAGATTGACAAGGGAGTCAACTTGGGGTTAACTATTTACATAGATAGTGGTCATAGGGCCATGATAAGTAGTTAGATCTGGTTTGGTAAGGAGCATGGATCAAGGCGGGTTTATGTATCTAAGAGAGGGAGCTTAGCTAAGGTGGGTCTATATTACATGTTTGTAACATAGTTGGAAAAGATGTGTCTTTAGTGCCTTCCTGAATGTAGACAGGTCAGAGATGATGTGGATCGGGGTGGGGAGAGAGTTCCAGAGAAGTGGTGTGTATAGTTTGAAGACTTGGTTCCTCGCAGTCTGGAAGCTTTTTCTTATTATTGATGGAACAGTGGGAGTGTTTGCTATTATAGACCTTCTAGTTCTATTGTCCGGTGTCCACTGTATGATCTCTTGTAGGGCAATTGCAAAGATGTTGTGTAGGATCTTGAATGTCATTATGAGGACTTTATACTTAAGGCAGCTAGATATGGGGAGCCAATGGAGTTGCCTCAAGATAGGTGTTACATGCTCCTGTCTAGAGGCTCCAACTAGGGTTCATGCTACAGTGTTCACTGCCAATTGTAGGGGATGAATTGCGCAGTCTGGCAGGCCATGAAGAATGATATTTGTGTAATCGAAGTGAGGCATGATAAGCACCTGGAATACAGTGGGGAAGTCTGCAGCTTCAAGCAAGTGTCTCAGGTGACAGAGGATTCGTAGTTTTAGGTATACTGCTCTAGTGATATTACTTATGTATGACTCCATACTTAGATGTTGGTCTAAGGTAATTCCCAGGTACCGTACCTCTTGCTTAGTATTCAGCTCTGCACCCTTTACCCGTAAAGTGGGAGTATTTGCCTGCAATAGAGCAAGAACTTTGTGCTATGGACTGTTCAACCTGTCTTGTAGAAAAGAGCAGTGGTACAGAGCATTGAAAGCTATATGAAGGAATATAGAGTAATTTGCCATACCTGCTGCCACCTTGAAAGGCTTTGAAAGTGGTTTAATAAGCTTAATCACCGGCTGAAAGTGTGAAGCCGTGCTGTATAGAAAACAAGCTGAATAGGTCAAAACTTCAGAGTAATTCAACTGTTGAGCCTTTAAATATCTGATTACTCCAAGAAGTAAATGTTTCCACAAATACGATTCTCAATGAAACTAAACTAAGCAATTTTTCTTTAACTGGGTCTCAGACTTGTAGGTAGCGGTTTGTGATAAAAATCACTAATTGCTCCATATTTGCATCAACGACCCATTTTCAATTGTTTTCAAACTTTTTCTTAATAACTTTTCCAATTGTTTTCAAACTTTTTCAAAAATCCAGTGAGATATTATAAGATAATGTGAAAATCAAGCTTATCTTATAATATCTCACTGGATTTTTGAAAAAGTTTGAAAACAATTGGAAAAGTTATTAAGAAAAAGTTTGAAAACAATTGAAAATGGGTCGTTGATGCAAATATGGAGCAATTAGTGATTTTTATCACAAACCGCTACCTACAAGTCTGAGACCCAGTTAAAGAAAAATTGCTTAGTTTAGTGCTGTATAGAAAAGCAACTGTCTCAGTTCCTGTATATTCTTTGAGTGACCACAAGAAGCAGTGCCTAGTGAAAGGCAAAGGAACTGTGAAACAGCCAAATACTGCTGAACTGTTTTATGTTGCATTTCCTGAGTTTATGTTACAACCTTTATGTTGGAGTTGCATCCTTTTGCGTTTGTTGTACTGAACTTTGATGCGCTGGAGAAAATCCCCACAAATAAATATTCTTGCAGCCTTACCTACTTGAGTCATAACTACAACTCAGTCCTTAAAGGAGATAAGCAAACTACAGCTCCCAGAGTTCCTAGGGACATCCAACAAGCTTTATTCCAAGAGGACATTCTAAAGGCCACTCCTGCCTGTAAGCCCTTGGGCCCAGGTAGGAGTGTTGCAGCATACAGGTTAAATATTTTTCATCTGGGGGCTTCCATCTATGGCTCTTTACTGGTGGCTGGCATGCAATATGGATGAGATGCTTGTAGCAGGATATGCGGGGTGGCTTTGTAGTGAAGAATTGGTTTCCTTTCCATCTCTGGCCATAGTTATGTATGGTGAGGATCAGGCTTTGCTGCTGGGAGAAGGTATCTACAAATAGTATGGGCTGGGCTAGGAAGAGTAGCAGTATTAATACAGTAACTAGATCTGGCATTGTTACAGGGAACGGGTAAAACTAAGGTGAGAGAAAAGTACCTATTGGTTTGTAAGTGTTGTGAACAGATGTGAGTGAAGAGAAGTTACCAAAAGTCCAGAGGGAGAGCTTGTCCAGGCACTCTTTGGTAGCTATGTTTTATTGGGTGCTTAGTTGGAGCCAGGCAGGTCCAAATGCTGTCATATGCTGGGGCTTTACAGCAAGGAACTAGCTTATCAAATGCTTACTGTTGGGCTTGTGTGCAGTTTGCAAGCCAGGATTCACAAAGAGGTAATCTTTAACCAAGGGAGATGTAGTCCACGTTTGCGAGTGAGTAGTGGCTCTTTTGCTCTGTGGAAATAACGGGACTATGGGCCATTCTGATATGTTTTTGTTGAAGAAAGATTTTCTTTCCTATTGTGGTTGCCTAAGGTCCCTGCCTATGGGCCATGCCAAAGGGCCCTCTGGCGAGGCCCATGGGCACGCCTAAAAGGGCCCTCTGGCGAGGCCTGTGGGCATGTCTAAAAGGACTTTAAATTTAAAGTTCTGTGCAGGAGGAAGGCTGCTGTGCGAATGGTGATGCTGGTGGGGAGCGGGGAGGAGCTTACCTTCCTGTTCACTGCTGGTGCTCCAATCGTTGGTGGTGAAAGATAATTACATCTTTAAGAACCAAATTGTAATTATTGGTGGAAGATTACCAACGTGTGATTTTTTTTGTTTCGACATTAGTAACCTCCTGTTTTTGGATCCTCAGCCTAGTACCAGCAACCTTCCTTGAACCTAGCTTGAAACAGTGTTTTTTGCAAATGATGTAGCATGCTATTGTTTGAAAGATAAAAGAAAAGAAAATCCAATACACTCAAGAATTCCCCTAAATGGCTCAACCATATGTTTTTGTCGGAGCTTGTCAGCTCAGTGTCGGGAAAATGATCCAAAGACACCACCGTGACCGCTCCTTTTATTCTATAAATGTAATAAAAGAGAAAGTCCATAACTTAGCTGTATTCACAGAGCACTGCCAAAACGCCAAAAACATCTGGTAGACGATGTGGCTCATGTTTCGGGTTTTCACCAACTGAAAAGAAACCCTGCTTCAGGTCCCACAAATCGGCAAATGGCGAATCTTCAGCTTACGCAGCCTAGGGAATCTCTCCTATTTGTCTTCCAATTGGGTTCTAATTATTTCACATTGTTTGAAAGATGGCACATTAGTTTTCCACTACTAATAGTCTTTCAACACTTCATGCATTCTGCGTCACATAGATATTCAAGCACTGATGTTTTAAGGTACTTCCTCTCTGTTTCATTGGGAACTGCTGGTGCTGTTGCTGCTGCTGGAATTGGGGCTGAGAGCAGAGCAGAAGATGACAGTCCAGGAGCATCCTTCATACTCCATGCTACTTACCCTACCACTGATCCCCAATCCATTGTGAAATTTAAAAATTTCATCCCCCACCACAGTCCCTTATTTGGCAGCCTACAGTACTAATGCTAGTGGTCTGCAGGCACCATTTATAGTACCTTGGTGTTTGTCATGTTTTGTCGAATTGCAATCTGGAATTAAAAATTTGGGGTTAGCACCATGTGATTTACACAACATGCCTACCACTTCAAAGGTGCAAAATATGTTTTATTGTGACAGAAACAATAAGTAAGACAACCCCCCCCCCCCCCCGAAATCATGAGTGTGCCATAGGTATTACCCCCCACCAAAGTCAATACTTTGTAAAGCCACCTTTTGCTGCAGATACAGCTGCCGGTCTCTTGGGGTATGTCTCTATTAGCTTAGCATATCTAGCCACTGGGATTTTCACCCATTCCTCAAGGCAGAACTGCTCCAACTCCTTCAAGTTAGATGGAACAAATGATACTGCCAGGTATACCTCGGAACGTATCAAAAGTGACTTCATGGCTCTGGGACAGAGGGTGAAGCAGGTAGGTGCACAGGTGGTGTTCTCTTCAATCCTCCCTGTTGAGGGTAAAGGCCAAGGCAGAGAGGCTCGCATCCTGGAGATTAATGCATGGCTGCGTGGATGGTGTCTTCGAGAGCGTTTTGGTTTCCTAGACCATGGGATGCTGTTCCAAGGGTTGCAGAGCAGAGATGGCATCCATCTGTCCAAGAAAGGTCAACACATCTTTGGTAGTAGACTGGCTAATCTACTGAAGAGGGCTTTAAACTAGATTCGTTGGGGATGGGTGAAGAAAGCCCCCAGGTAAGTGAAAGCCCCCAGGTAAGTGATACATTAAATACCTTTATGGAAATGGGTAACAGGGGTAACATATGGAAAGCAGTGTGTATTAATGCCCGTAGCATGGGAAATAAGATCTCTGAAGTTGAAGCTTTGGTGGGAGTGGCTGACTTAGATTTAGTGGCAGTTACAGAAACATGGTTCACAGAAAACCATGACTGGGATGTAACTATACCTGGCTATACTTTATTCAGAAAGGACAGGGTAGGAAGAAGGGGAGGAGGAGTAGCACTATATGTAAAAACTACTATTAAAGCTTTGGAATTACAGAGCTTAAAAGGGAGAGAGGAGGCATTGTGGGTTAAACTAGAAAGAGGGAAAGAGAAATCTATTTGCATTGGTGTGATATACAGACCTCCCTCACAAGAGGAAGAGGTGGACAGAGAGTTAATTGAAGACATACGCAGCATTGCTAGGAAAGGGGAAGTGCTACTGCTAGGAGATTTCAATATGCCAGATGTTGATTGGCACTTTCCTGCTGCAGTATCATCTAGGAGTAAGGAGATCCTGGATTCTCTACAGGGAGAACTATTCAGGCAATTGGTAACAGACCCCACACGTGAAGGGGCCATACTGGACTTGGTGCTTACCAATGGTGAAAGTGTTTCTGATGTTGTAGTGGGAGATCATTTTGCATCCAGTGATCACCAGATGGTGTGGTTCAGTATTAGGACTAGGGCTGTTAGAATCCATTCCAAGGTGAAGATCTTAGACTTTAGGAAGACTAACTTTGCGAAGATGGGCCAATACCTCAGGGAGTCATTAGTGGGATGGGAACAGCTGGGGGATGTAGAACAACAGTGGGCAAAACTGAAAGGGGGTATTTTAAAGGCAACCAACCTTTTTGTTAAAATGGTAAATAAAGGCAAAAGGAACAGGAGACCGCTATGGTTTTCGAAGGAAGTAGCTGAAAAAGTGAAGAAAAAGAGGGAGGCCTTCATGAAATACAAGAGATCACAGAGAAAGGAAGACAGGCATCTGTATTTGGAAAAACTTAGAGAAGCTAGCAAAGTAGTCAAGAAGGCAAAGATTCAAAAGGAGGAGGAAATAGCCAATGCAATAAAATGGGGAGATAAGACATTTTTCAGATATATTAGTGAGAAGAGGAAGGGCAAAAGTGGTATTGTCAGACTCAAGGGTACAGGGGGGGAATATGTAGAAGCTGATAAGGATAAAGCGGAATTGCTTAACAAATATTTTTGTTCTGTGTTCACAGATGAAGAACCAGGAGCAGGACCTCAGAAAACACCCACAAATAAGAACAGAAGCGAGGGACATCTTGAACAATTTTCAGAAGACTGTGTTCGTGAGAAACTAGCTCAACTTAAAGTAGACAAAGTGATGGGACCGGATGGGATACACCCTAGAATACTGAGGGAACTTGGGGACGTTCTAGCAACTCCACTGACTGACCTTTTCAATGCCTCGTTGGAGTCGGGAGTGGTGCCAAAGGACTGGAGAGAGGCTCATGTGGTGCCTTTACACAAAAGCGGAAGTAAGGATGTGGTTGAAAACTACAGGCCGGTTAGTTTAACTTCAGTGGTGAGTAAATTAATGGAAACGCTGTTGAAAGAGAAAATAGTGAGGTTTCTGGAGTCCAGCGGATTACAGGATCCGAGGCAGCATGGATTCACCAGAGGCAGGTCTTGTCAGACAAATCTGATTGATTTCTTTGACTGGGTGACCAGGGAGTTGGACCGAGGGAGAGCTCTAGATGTGGTGTATTTAGATTTCAGTAAAGCCTTTGACACTGTTCCTCACAGGCGACTTATAAACAAACTGAGCACCCTAGGGATGGACCCTAAAGTTACTGCTTGGGTTAGAAATTGGTTGGGTGGGAGGCGACAAAGAGTACAAGTAAATGGAGCTCACTCTGAGGAGACGGATGTTACCAGTGGTGTGCCCCAGGGATCTGTCCTTGGTCCGATTCTTTTTAACATCTTTGTTAGTGATATAGCGGAAGGGCTGTCGGGTAAGGTTTGCCTCTTTGCGGATGATACCAAAATCTGCAATAAAGTAGACACCCAGGAAGGTGTAGATAACATGAGGAGGGATCTAGCTAAGCTTGAAGAATGGTCTAGAATTTGGCAGCTGGGATTTAATGTTAAAAAATGTAAGGTCATGCATTTGGGCTGCAGCAATCCAAGGGAGCAATACAGCATAGGAGGTGAAGTACTTTTGTCCACTAAAGAAGAGCGGGACCTAGGCGTAGTTGTGTCCGATGATCTTAAAGTAGCTAAACAGGTAGAAAAGGCGACGGCAAAAGCTAGAAGGATGCTTGGGTGCATACAGAGAGGAATGGCTAGCAGAAAAAAGGAGGTGATAATGCCTCTGTATAAGTCTTTGGTGCGACCTCATTTGGAGTATGGTGTGCAATTCTGGAGACCGCACCTTCAAAAGGATGTGAACAGGATGGAGTCGGTGCAGAGGGTTGCTACTAAGATGATTAGTAGTCTTCATTATAAAGCATATGAGGACAGACTTAAGGATCTTAATATGTACACCTTAGAGGAAAGGCGGGATAGAGGTGATATGATTGAGATGTTTAAATATCTCCGTGGCATAAATGTTCAGGGAGAGAGCCTCTTTCAATTGAAAGCAAGTTCTGCGACGAGGGGACATGGGATGAGGGTGAAGGGAGATAGATTCAGGAGTGATATGCGGAAATATTTCTTTACGGAAAGAGTAGTGGATCCGTGGAATAGTCTCCCAGTGGAGGTGGTAGAGATGAGGACAGTAACTGAATTCAAAAAAGCATGGGACCAACACAGAGGATCTCTAAAGGTAAAAAGTGGACTGTTGTAGTTGTTGTTATGGAAGGACAGACTAGATGGGCCTTGTGGTCTTTTTCTGTCATCATGTTTCTATGTTTCTATGTTTGCGTTGGTGTACAGTAGTCTTCAAATCATACCAAAGATTCTCAATTGGATTGATGTCTTGGCTTTGACTAGGCCATTCCAAGACATTTAAATGTTTCCCTTTAAACCACTCCAGTGTAGCTTTAGCAGTATGTTTGGGGTCATTGTCCTGCTGGAAGGTGAACCTTCGTCCCAGTCTCAAATCTCTGGCAGGCTGAAATAGGTTTTCCTCAAGAATTGTGATGTATTTAGTGCCATTCATCGTTCCTTCAATCCTGACCAGTTTTCCTGTCCCTGCCGATGAAAAACATCCACACAGCATGATGCTGCCACCACCGTGTTTCACTGTGGGAATGGTGTTCTCGGGGTGATGGGAAGTGTTTGGTTTGTGCCACACATGGCGTTTCCCATGATGGCCAAAAAGTTCAATTTTCGTTTCATCTGACCAGAGAACTTTATTCCATGTCTTTGGGGGGTCCGACACATGCTGTTGTGCAAACTCCAAACGTGTTTCCTTTTTTTCTTTCTTTAAGCAATGGCTTTTTTCTGGCCACTCTTTCATAAAGCTCTGCTCTGTGGTGTGTACGGCTTAAAGTGGCCTATGAACAGATACTCTCATCTCCGCTGTGGATCTTTGCAGCTCCTTCAGTGTTATCCTTGGTGTCTTTGTAGCATCTCTGATTAATGCCCTCCTTGCCCAGACTGTGAGTTTTGGTGAGCGGCCTTCTCTTGTCAGATGTGTAGTGGTGCCATATCCTTTCCATTTTGTTATAATGGATTTAATGCTTCTCCGTAGGATATTCAGAATCTGGGATATTTTTTTACAACCCAACCCTGATCTATACTTCTCTACAACTTTGTCTCTAACCTGTTTGGAGTTCTTCATGTTGCTTGCTTAGTGGTGTTGCAGAGTCAGGGGCCTTTCAGGACAGGTATATTTATACAGGCATCATGTGACAGATCATGTGACACTGACTGCACACAGATGGACCCTAATGAACTAAATGGACCAGATCTTATTTAGGGTTTTCATAGCAAAAGGGATAAATACATATACACTCACAACTTTTCAGTTTTTACTTGTGTTTTTATATATACAAGGTATTTTATTGTCATTCCACTTCACCAATTTGGACTATATTGTTAGGTCCATTACCTAACATCCAAATGAACCTCCATTTTCATTCCAGGTTGTAATGCGACAAAACAGGACAAAAACGAGGTGATGAATACTTTCACAAGGCACTGTATGAAGACCGACAGGGCAGCAACTGTTCCCTCTGTCCACTTCACGATAGATTAGAGATCAGGGAAGGCAGTGTCCAAGGATCTAGGAACATGCAATGTTTCCGGCTGCAGCGCAGCAAAAAAAGTATTACCACAGGGGTTATTAACTCATGTTACTGAGGTACTATGGGTAATGGTAAATTTCCCCAAAGTAAGATACACACATATACTCTCTTAACTGGCTTAGTAAATAGGAATCTGTGTTTGTACCTGAAATGAATTGCCCAAGGTCACAAGAAACATTGCTCAGAGAAGTGAAACTTCAACCAACCTCAGCTGCTCTAATCATGTCTATTGCTCCTCAATGCTACAAAAAGAGGTACAGTAATATAAAGCAGCTCTTCCAGAGCCCCTCTAGCAGTGTAGTTAGCTGCTCTAAAGGATGCCAGATATTCCTGCCTTTCAGGAGGTCTGCAATGCAGTGTGTGCCTTTAAGTTAATGCTGATTCCATTCCAGGCAACCCAGCAGCTCCTGGGTTTTCTTGGCAGTGTGAGCAGAAATAGATTGCCAGGCCTTTCTTCCAAGGCAATGGAGGGTTAAGTGACTTGCCGAAGGCCACAAGCCGTGCCAATTGGAATCAAAGCCTGGTCTCTTGTTTACCAAGCTAGTGCTCTAACCACTGGGCTGCTCCTCCACTCCCACTGGCTGTCTAAGAACTTAAATAGCATCATTCCAGTTTCCAGATAAAGCAAGAGCTAATTTCCAGAGAATAGGCATTTGGAGCTCTCAGTGTTTACGATCTCTATCCTCTCTGCAAATACAGCAATTAAAAACACACTACTAACAGGTGACAGAAAACAACTATAGGCTGTAGAGTTAGTGCAGTTGGCCATGGGAATCCAAAGCCAATTCCACTGAAGGGGTATCTAGGTAAAGACCTGTAAACAGCTTTGGATTTGCCACACATTCCTGATCATCAAAAAATTATCTTCTAGGATAAATAACCATACATCTCATCTCAGTCCCTGCTGCCTCCCCTGCCTTTCAGTTAAGGGACGACATTTGTGAATTTCATTGTTTTCTTCTAGTTATTTCTACCAAAAATAACAGGTCAAAGCAAAAAGCTTACTCACTTTACACTTTTTTCCCAGTTTGGTTGCCTATCTAATTTTAAAACTTGTAAATGTTTCATAGTGCTCATCAATGGCGGCAGATGTCAAAATATTTTGAAAACACGTGAAGAACAATTTTAAAAGTCATTTCTGTGCATCCGTGCATATACCCTGTATATGTGTAGCTTTACCTGGATGAAGCAGAGGAATTCTCAGGGACGGGGTTTGCATTTTTGCATATACTTTATAAGTTAACCCTGGAAAACAGTACATGGTAAGTAGTAGGTGTTCATATTGGTGCATAAATGCCCTGGGTTGGTTTCAAAATGGAAGCATGTATATACTTTGGTTTTGGAATTTTACCAGTACCCGCACAGTGAAAAAGAAGGCAAGTATTGTTTCTCAATTTTAAAATGACCGTTTCATTGAAATGGTGGTGACACCTGGAATAGACTTCCAGTGAAGGTTTATAGGGGCCCAAACAGTGGCAGAATTCATGCATGCATGAAACAAGACATAAATGGACCGATGCAGAAATGTTAGCGCATCCTACGCTCATAGGTAGCGTGATATCCGAAACATATTTTATCTCCAGGAACAAGCAGGAATGTAGTCTTCACATGTGGGTATCGTCGGTACCGACGGAGCCTGCACAGGAACGCTCCCCAGCGTCCAATAGGAATGCTTTTGGGAGCATCCTTCAGCACTTGCGCGCTGCCTTCCCGCCTTTCCAACTGTCCCTCTTCAGTTTTTCGTTTTCCGTGGAGCCGACAGGACCCATACCCTGTCACTGCAGAAAATTCTGTCTTTAAAATTGTTTTCTTGTGGTTGCGTTTGCCTCCGCACGATGCCTACCAGTACCGCCGGTTCTTTTCTTTTCTTTCCTTTAAAAAAAACAAACCTTGAACTGTTTCTCTTCAGAAACGTTTCTTTTTCAGTGCTAGGCGCCATTTTGCGCATTAGGCCCCATATTCCTGAAACATGGAAAAACCAACTAGTGGTTTCAAAAAATGTACTAAGTGTGGTAGTACCATTTCCGTCACTGACACCCATGATTGGTGTCTTAAATGTTTAGGGCCTGAACATTCTCCATCTGAATGTCTCTCTTGTATGGGGATGACTAAAAGGGGAAGACACAACCGGGCTGCAAAGCTCGGTACCCTCTTTTCCTCAGATGCATCGATATCTTCAAGGGCCTCTTCTTCCTCCCATGGATCTCAGGTAACTAAACATAAAAGCCGGTCCTCAAAGGGTAGCTCTCCTGCTAAGCATCGAGAGGCCATTGGCATTACCCTTGAGGGAACCACACCGGCAAAACAGCCCCGGCGGGAGGCTCCGGCTTCCAAAGCATCAATGGGACTTCAGGATGTTCTCAAGGCCTCGACCTCGCAAGAACTACCTGTGCCATGCTCAGGGATCCCGGCCGTTTTCACCGGTGCACCCAGGCATCGGCAGCGTCGATAGACCAGAGATTCCTCACTATCGAACGCAGTATTGCAGCTCTGCTCACAGCTGCGGTACCGTTGACACCTATGGTTCAATGGGCACCGGTATCGACATCGATACTGATGCCGGTGCCTACACCGGTACCGGCCCCGGTGGGAATTCTTCCCACGCCATCTTTGGCTGCAATCGACAGATCGGTACCGGATCAACTCGGTACCAACTTCGATCGATACTGGGACCGTGCTTTGCATGAGCATCGTGGTCAGGAATACTTTGAATCCTCCGATTCCGAAGTCTCTGACAATTCTGCTGGTACCAAAGGGTTTCTCCTAGAAGATCCCTCTTCTCCCCAACGCAGAATGTCACCTCCAGAGGACATGTCTTTTCAGGATTTTATTTGTGATATGGCCAAGGGCCTTTCAATCACGGTAGCTCCTGAAGAGGAACCCAGAGCAAAGGAACTGGAGATTCTCCAATATCCTAAAGCTCCAAAGGAAGCAGCTACTCTGCCCATTCATGAAATTCTGTATAACTTGATGCTCAGAATGTGGGAGACGCCTCTGACTACATCTCCTCATTCTAGGAGACTTGATACTATGTATTGAGTTCCGCCATGTCCTGGATTTCAAAAGACTCAGCTGCCACACCATTCAATGGTGGTGGAGTCAGTCATGCGTAGGATGAAAAGTGCAAAGAGACATGCATCCAATCCTCCAGGTCGTGAATGCAGGACTCTTGACACTTTTGGGCGCCGAACATTTCAGGCTTCCATGCTTTCAGCTAGAATCAGTTCATATATACTATATATGGGAATGTTCCTTAAAGAAGTTACAGGAAACTTGGAGCTTATGAGCCCATTTCTCCCAGATGACAAGAGACAAGACTTTCTTGCTCTAGTTAAGCATGCTCAAGATGTCTCCAAGTTTGTGAATCATGCAGCCTTTGACTTCTTTGAATGCATCAGCAGATCCTCTGCTATTGCCATTGGGGCACGATGGATTGCCTGGCTTCAGGCATCAGACTTGGAGACTTGGGTACAGGACAAGTTAGGCAACATTCCTTGCATGGGAAAGAATCTCTTTGGCAAGAACTGGCAGGAGAAGGCTAACGAGTTAGATGCTGACAATGCTACTCTAGATAGATTGTCAAAATCTACAGTCACTCCAGCCAAAAAGAAGCCTTATAAAAAACCCTCTTTCAGCAAAAAGAGGAAATTTTATCTTGCCTATATCAAGCAGAGTCAAACTCAGGATCAGGTTGCCCAAAAGGGACAAACTAGACAGCAAAATAAGCCAAAAGGCCCGAGAACCCAACCAGCTCCGCAGTTTCACCCCCTCAAGGGCTTTGACTCCTTCCTAGAGAGCTTAGCCTTCCTGCCTCTGGGGGGTTCTAATTGCAATCACCTCTGCACGTCACATTAGTGAACTGCAAGCTTTAGTGGCTGTTCCTCCTTATACTAGGTTTCACCATGATAAGGTTGTTCTTAGAACTCATCCACACTTTATGCCAAAGGTGGTTTCGCCTTTTCATTTAAATCAGTCAATTTATCTTCCTGTATTTTTTCCGAGGCCTCACACCTGTAATGCAGAAAGAAACCTTCATACTTTGGATTGTAAAAGAGCCTTAGCCTTTTACCTACAGAGAACACAGCAACATAGAAAGTCCTCGCAACATTTTATAGCTTTTGACTCTAGTCATTTGGGACTTCCAGTCTCCAAAAGAACTTTATCTAAATGGATTGCCCAATGTATATCCTTTGCTTATGAGAGTAAGGGTCTTCCTCTTCTAGGCCATGTCACAGCTCATAACGTGAGAGCCATGGCAACTTCCATGGCTAATCTCCACTCTATGTCTATCAATGACATTTGTCAAGCAGCTACCTGGGCTTCGGTACACACCTTCACAGCCCACTATTGCCTGGATAAAGCCTCCCATCGGGATGCCTTCTTTGGCCAAGCTGTTCTTCAACATCTCTTTCAGACCTAAATCAACTCCTACCCACCAACCCTGGTGGAATGCCAGAGATCCATGGGAGGAAGGATGCCTACCTTTCTAGGGTGGCACCTTCCTGGGGCTATCTCCCTGGCATTCTCAGCTAGGGAGTCCCTATATGTGAAGACTACATTCCTGCTTGTTCCTGGAGATAGCGTAGTTACTCACCTGTAACAGGTGATCTCCGGGAACAGCAGGAATTTAATCTTCACAACCCACCCACCTCCCCTGGGAGTTGTCTCTCTCTCTCTCTCTCTCTCTCTCTTTGTCTCTTTCCTCTCTCCTTCTATCCTTTCACTCAGCTACAAACTTAACTGAAGAGGGACAGTTGGAAAGGCGGGAAGGCAGCGCGCATGTGCTGAGGGATGCTCCCAAAAGCGTTCCTGTTGGACGCTGGGGAGCGTTCCCACACAGGCTCCGTCAGTACCGACGATACCCATATGTGAAGACTAAATTCCTGCTGTTCCCAGAGATCACCTGTTACAGGTGAGTAACTACGCTTTATACAGAGACGTCGTGCCCCAATGCAGAAAAGCAATCGACGCAGATGTAATTGCTCTGTAGAAGCCAGTGGCAATGCCAGCACACAGCCTATATAGTTCCATTCAAATTACATGATCTCCCTCCGGATGCACAGAAGTGTACAGAAGAGCGAAGACTGAACTTAATGCTGGAACTTCAGCGCCTACTCAAAGGAGATGTTAGGGGTCGAGGAGGAATTTAGAGGAACCCCCTCCCCCATTGTATTTTCCAGGCTTTGCTAAGATAAGTTCTTCATTAAAAAAAAAGGCAGGGGACTTGTGCTGGAATGCATGTACAGTATACACATATGATGGAATCGTATGTGGCACACAGGAGCGACCATTCTGCTGAGAATATTGCTCAGAATAATATCTCTGATCGAAGACACCAATATTGTTCAGAGAAAAACTCCTGAGCAGAGATATGCGCCACATAGAATTCTAGTGCAAGTGCCATTTTATATGCAGGATCTAGGCGCTGTTAACGCAGATGCTTGTGCGTATGTGCCTGCTGGTTTAGCAATGACTTTTTGCACCTACCTCATTTGCATGCCATTTGCTTGCTGCATAGAGGCGCAGAACTTCAGTGTTAATTTAGTGCTAGAAAACTGTGCACATAGAGCCCGATTCCATCACCAACGTTCAGGCCCTCTGTGCTTCTGGTCAGAACCGGACGCACAGAGGGAGTCGCAATTCTGATCCTGCAGGGCACATCTAGCCCTGCAGGATCAGAATAGCGAACAGGCCTGTCTGTGCAGGCCAGGACCCCAATTCCATCCGGCATGCATGTACAGACCTTGCCCGACTAACTCAGTCAGGGCTTTTCAATGGAGCCACGGCACCATGGCATCCGGTTGCCATGGCACCGCAGCTCCAATGAAAAGCCGCAATCCCCGGCTGCCGGCTCCCAAAGTGCTTTCCCCAAAGCCCGACTCCCGATCTGGCCTCCCAGGGCCAGAGTCGGGCTGCGAGGAATGCTCTCTGTCCCCTGCCATCCCTTCCCAGCCCCGGGCCTGATGTTCTTCCCGCATCGATGAACTTATTCCACCTCAGAGGTGGAATATGTTCCCTGTCCAAGCCGTTGGCCCCGGACATACATGGCTGACATTGGAATCGGCCCTGTACGTCTGGGGCGGATGACCGCCCACTGCCCGCCCTAATGCCGCCCCCGATCCGCCCCTTCCCCGCCCCCATCTAACTTCCCCATACAAGCAGGGAAGTTAGAAGGGGTCGGGAGGCGGAACGAATAGCGGGGATAGACGTCCCAACAGGACATCCATCCCCGCTATTTGTGCCACGGAATGAGCCTAATAGCTTTTAGCACCCAACTCTAAAGCTGGCTTTCTGCATTGGCCCTAAAAGGATTGTAACGATGGCCGTAGAAAACTACGGATCAAGGAAGATCTGTGACAGTAAAGTAGCTAGTGACTATTGGGCAGACTGGATGACGAAATGGTCTTTTTCTACCGACATCATATACTGTAGATAAGAGAGAAGCTATCATATACTCAATTGATTATTTTGTAGACATCAACGACTATTTTAGGAGAGCAAGAGGTTGAATTTAGAGGGCAAAGTAAACATTTTTACAATGTTGAAGTCTTAAACCAAACTCTCTTGTGTAAACCTTAAAGCTCTGCTCTTTTTTTAATAACACAGTAGAAAGGAGTCCCATGGTTAAGCTTAACGCTGGCCAAAAAAAAATAGGCACAAATAGCTTCCGAGATCCTCTTTACCATTTAGATAGAAATGGAGAACCTGAAAAGAAGATGCTTTAAGACTTTCTATTTTGCTTTACCTGACAGCGCTAAACTCCAGGTAGCAAAAGAAGTGTAACTGTAATCCTACTTTGCCAGATTTGATATTTTAGGCACAAGTGAACTTGCAACTGGATATTAAAACCCCATACACAGTAAGTAATTCTGTTTAATTTCTGCTACATGGAAGCCAAACACTGTACTGAGTTACTATGGAAACTGAACTCTTTTATTCCCTTGAAAAATATTCCCAGGGGTCAGATGGCGTGGTAGAGATCCTGCCTGCTCCTCTGTACAACTTTTTTCTGCTTCTTAATTGTCATGGAGAAGAGCACTTTCTTTAGAGATTCTGGCCTCTAATGTTTAACATACCAGTGCGTTTTTGAAATATTAAAGAACACAGTATTCTACTGAAATAGTCTGTCTGTTTTTACAATATGTTGAACGTTAGAGGAAAAGAAAACATTTGATTGTCAGTACATTATTGTTTTATATTTGGCTCATGCCTCTCCAGTAGTAGTTCACGGCAAATTGCCTTCTGGTACAGTATTTCCCTGGGGGGCTTACAATCTAAGCTTGTACCTGAGGCAAGAGAGGATTAAGCGACTTCCCAAGGTCACAAGGTGTGCCAGTGGGAGTGGAACACCGGTCTCTCTGGACCTCAAGCTGTTGCTAGAACCACTAGGCTAGTCCTCCACAAACACAAGCTGTGAACTATTCTGAGTTCCCTGCAACCTTGCAAAGATCTGCTGCGTCAGGAATAGATGTGGCACATTTTGGGAGTAATGTCATTAAAGTACTGCGTATGTCTTGTAGCACTATACAAGTGTTCAGAAGTAATAGTAAACCATTTCCATGTAGATGTGGCCAGATATGTGTTATAAAATTCTGACTGATGTAAAACTAGACATGCTGTCAGATGGCGTGGTATTCACTGGTAAGCGCATGCAGGAATGACATTTGACATTTATCTGTAATACCTGAAGATTGGAGGATGGCCAATGTAATGACAATTTTTAAAAAATGTTCCGGGGTAATCCGGGAAACTACAGACCGGTGAGCCTGCCGTCAGTACCAGGAAAAGTGGTAGAAACCATCATAAAGAACAAAATTACTGAACATGTAGATAGTCATGGATTAATGGGAGACAGCCAACATGGCTTTAGACAAGGAAGATCTCGTCTTACTAATCTGTTATGTTTTTTGAAGGTGTGAATAAACAGGTAGACAAAGGTGAGTCGGTTGATATAGTGTATCTGGACTTTCAGAAAACCTTTGACAAGATCCCTCATCAGAGACTTTTGGCAAAACTAAAGAGTCATGGGATAGGAGGCAGTGTGCTATTGTGGATCAGGAACTGGTTAAAAGATAGAAAGCAGCGGGTAGGGCTAAATGACCAATTTTCCCAATGGAAAAAGGTGAATAGTGGAGTGCCCCAGGGATCTGTGCTAGGTCCGCTGCTTTTTGACATATTCATAAACGACCTGGAAAAGAGAATAATGAGTGAGGTTATCAAATTTGCAGATGACACAAAACTATTCAAAGGATTGTGGAAAATTGCAAGAGGATCTTATAAATTGGAATACTGGGCATCCAAATGGCAGATTTTATTTATTTATTTTATTTATTTATTTAGCTGTATTTATATACCGCTTTGAAATTTAATGTTATGCACGTAGGAAAGAACAACCCAAACTATGGTTACACGATGCAAGGTTCCACATTAGGAACCACCACACAGGAAAAAGATTTAGGCGTCATTGTGGATAACATGTTAAAACCCTCGGCCCAGTGTGCAGTGGTGGCCAAGAGAGCAAATAGAATGCTAGGTATCATAAGGAAAGGAATGGAAAATAAAACAAAGGATATTATAATGCCTCTGTATCGTTCCATGGTGCAACCACATCTTGAATATTATATGCAATTCTGGTCGCCGTATCTTAAAAAGGATATAGCGTTATTAGAAAAGGTACAGAGAAGAACCACCAAAATGGTAAAGGGGCTGGAAGAATACCCCTATGAAGAGAGGCTAAAAAGGTTAGGGCTCTTCAACCTGGAAAAGATACATCTGAGGGGAGATATGATAGAGGTCTATAAATTAATGAATGGAGTGGAACGGGTAAATGTAGATCGATTTTTTACGTCATCAGAATATAGAAACACTAGGGGACATGCAATGAAGCTACAGGGTAACCTATTTAAAACTAATAAGAGAAAATATTTTTTCACTCAACGTGTAATCAAACTCTGGAATTTGTTACTGGAAGATGTAGTAAAAGCTATTAGTGTAGCTGGGTTTAAAAAAGGTTTGGACATGTTCCTGGAAGAAAGGTCCATAAACCATTATTAAAAGGGACCCAGGATATCACTGTTTGACCCAATACAAGCATTATATAGCCTTTGTCTTTTGGGGAAACTGCTAGGTACTTATGACCTAGATTGGCCACTGTTGGAAGCAGGATGCTGGGCTTGATGGACCTTGGTCTGACCCAGTATGGCATATCTTATGTTCTTATTTGGGCAGAACACAGGCAGAGTTCACAAGTATGTGCACGGTTTAGAAAATACGTTAATCTTTGCAGCTACTTAAATAATCTAGGTGTGAACATTTACAACTCCTCTCGAGTAGATGTAATTTTTACTGCTTGTGCTAGTTATTTTGTAAAGAAATATAGGTGCCTATGGTCCCCATTCCAAAATGTAGTTTGCGGGGCTGCATGTCCCGGTGGGACCTGCAGCCCCGCAAGCCGTCACAGCCCTATTCTCTCATCGGCTCTCCCCGTATGTCCTGTGCATCAGGACGGGGAGAGCGGGTGGAGCGGGGGCCAGTCAGCCCAGCGGCACAGACAAGGCCAATTCAGGTCACATCCTCTCTGGGACTGGGGCTGGGTGCGGGAGGGTCCCTGCTGCCTGATCCAGGCCACGGCAGGCCAACCTTGGGTCACGCAGTGGGAAGAATGGGGGCCGGGAACACAGACGTCGGGGGCGCCTGTGTTCAGGATGTTTCCGCAGGTGGCAGGGACACACCAGGTCATCCTCGGGCCCAATCCTGTCTACCACAGTAACGTTTTGTTCCTGCGGTCCAGAATCGGGTCCAAATGGACCCATCTTGCTTGGGACTGTGCAGATGGCCTTGATATGCTCCTACCAGAATTGGGCTTTATGTGTCTTTTATAAAATAAGTAGCAGGGACTTCCGGTGATGCGGTGAGAGTGAACAGTCGTGTTCTGTTCGCGCTCCGGCTGCCCCCTGCCTAAACTGGCATTTTAGAGCCTTTTTGAGTGGACCGAACCTGCCGCAAACAGCTGATTTATTCCCTGGACGTCCTGCCGCAGCATTCAGGGGCGTGCGGTGCGAGAGCGCAGGGGATGGCAACCACAGCTAAGTCGGGGAGGAAGGAGCGAGACCGCGTGGCTGCCGTGATTAAGATGGCAGAGGGAACAGCAGTGCCAAGTTCCCCGGTCTCCCCTGCTGGTGTGGAAGAGATCTCCGCGGCAGTAGCAGACACCCTGGCAGTGCAATTCACGGCGCTACGTGAAAAGCTGGATAGTGTGCACAGCTCCTTGGGGGCTCTCGGGAGCCATTTGCAAGAAGCAGAGGAGCGAGTGGGGCGTACGGAGGACAACGTGGAGGCGTTGACTCAAGAGGTGGTAGGCCTCAAAACCCGTCTGCAGCTTCAGGAGGTAAAACTCGACGATTTAGAGAATAGATCTAGACGCAACAACCTGAGGGTGATGGGCATACCTGATGTATTGGATAAAGACATTAAGCACTATTTGGAGACTCTTCTGCCGCAGCTACTGTAGGGGGTAGAGGATGGCAGGAAACTGCTGATTGAAAGAGCGCACCGGGTGGGCAGCAAGCAAGCCAGAGATCAGAGGCCGCGAGTGGTGCTAGCCAAGTTCCTGCATTTTCCCCAGAAAGAGGCCATTCTGAGAGCGGCGCTTCAAAAGGGGACTTTGGTGCATGATAATCTAAGGATTCGGATTGCTCTGCGGCGCTGAGTTAGCGACGCAGAGCATATGCACCTCTTTGTCAGAAATTGATTGAAAAGAAAATCAAATTTTCAGTTCAATACCCAGCTCGCCTGCACGTGATACATGAAGGAGCACAAAGGACCTTTGAATCAGCAGGAGAAGCCACTACCTATGTGGATAAGCTCACTCAGGGAGAGTGAGCTGGTCTAGGGACTCCTGAATGGCAGTATGTGCTGATCAGTTTCAATTGATTGTTTGTTTGATGTCTTGCCTGTACGGTAAGAATGGGTGGATGGGTAACTGATTGCTGTGGTATTTTGATGGAATCTGGCAATAGTCTATTAGGGCTTGAGCCAAAAGCTATTGTTGTAACTCGGACTTGCCTTTGTTATTATGTGCATTGTAGGGGAGTTGGTTCACTAGCCTGGCCTAGAGTCAGCTGGGTGGTTACAGTGCCACTTTGGTTTTGGAGGCGGGGATTGGGGGTTTACCCCATGTCCGTTAGGGGGTGTACCTGAACGGAGGGTTGGGTCCCATGAGTATATGTGGAGAGGGGGGAGGCGGCCGATCGCATTACATGGGATTTCTGATTAATAGACATTAGGGAGGATTGGATGGAGGAAGATTGGAAAGAGATGAAGGGGGGGGGGTTAAGGGGGGAAGGGAGGGAGTTTTCTGGGGGGGCTTGATCACACTCGGGTGGTATCGGGTTGGCAGATAGGTAGCTTCCTAAATAGGATTGGGAGGGGGTTCCAGGCTGGGAGAGCCCCATCCCTGAGACTAAGGGTTGCCATGCGAACAGACCTTGACACTGCCCCGACACTCTGAAGATAATCACGTGGAATGTCTGTGGCCTGGGGAATCCCATTAAGAGATATAAAATCCTACAGGCGTTAGCCAGGCAGAAATGTGATATTGCGCTTTTAAAGGAGACCCACCAGACGGCCGAGGAGCATAATAAGTTGCATAGAGACTGGGTTGGGCAGGTGTGGGGTTCGCCCGCTATGGGGAGGAAAGGAGGGGGTGGCTATTCTGATTCACAAGCGAGTGTGCTTTGTAGTGGACACTGACATTTGAGATGTGAATGGGAGATTTGTACTTCTGCATGGCACCCTAGAGGGGAAGCTGGTTGTCTTGGGGAGTCTCTACGGTCCTAATTCTTTGGATCCGTACTTTTATCGTGGTTTGGCTTCTAAAGTAGAACAACTGCCGGAGCTCCGCTTGATTCTTGGGGTGATTTTAATGGGGTTTTGGATGTCGACTTAGATACGTCTAGAGGTGGGGAGGCGCGAGAGAGAATTCTGAAAGCTCGGATGTTGCAGCGCTTTAGAACAAGATTGGGGCTGGTGGATCCTTGGAGGCTGTTACACCCTTCCGAGAAAGATTTTACCCGTCAGTCTCGGTCGCATGGCTCCAGTGCACGTATTGACTACTTCTTGCTCTCGGGAGGCTTGTTTGCACTTACGGGAGAAGCACAGATTGGGCCTATAGAATTCTCTGATCACGCAATGGCCTGGGTGGAGTTGCACTGGGATAGGGACTCAGCGAGGACGCGGATTTGGCTTTTCCCACCGGAGCTTTATACTGACTCCCAGTTCCACCAGTTTTTAGAACGGCGTTGGCAGGAGTTTGAGGAGGATCACCGATGCCATCAGGATGATCTGGAGTTGGTATGGGAGACTGCCAAAGTAGTCCTGCGCGGGAACATTATTGGGTTTGCGGCTTGGAAACGTCGCATGATCGCAGAGCGGATCATTTGACTTGAGAAGCAAGTTACTAAACTGCGGAGGCGGTTCGCTCAGGCCCCGACTGCCGTGACTAAGAAAGAACTTTGGGAAGCCAGGGTAGACTTAAACGAGTTATTGCATCAGAAAGCCAAGAAGTCGGTCTTATATTACCAATATCGCCTACATTGTTATGGCGACAAGCCTGGGAGGTTATTGGCGCGGTGCCTGAGGGGCCAGAGAGGTACGAATACGGTGGCAGCTTTACGGGATGATAAAGGGGTATTGCAGAAGAACACTACGGAAATTACTCAAGTGTTTCGTGCATTTTTTCAAAAATTATATACGGCGGAGACCGGACCCCCTGGGGGGATGCAGGAGTATCTCCGGGAATTGGACCTGCCCCAGCTGAGTGAGGAGCAGAGTGCTCAATTAGGACAACCCATAACCGTACAGGAAGTATGTACAGCTATTACCAAAGCTAGCTGTTTTAAGACGCCAGGACCAGATGGCCTAGGGGCAGAATTTTATAAGTTGCTTAATACTCATGTGAGTCCTGCCTTAGTCGTGGTCTTTGAGAAGTGAGAGGAGCAGGGGGCTTTTCGATGGGGTAATAAACATGCCCATATTACATTGATACCAAAACCCGGCAAAGATCCAGTATTGCCAACATCTTATAGGCCTATATCTCTATTAAATTTGATTTAAAACTATTTGCAAAGATTCTGGCGGATAGGCTGGCAGGACATTTAGGTCATCTGGTGCATGTGTCACAGGTTGGATTTGTGAGGGGGCGCTACGCAGTGCGTAATATGCGTAAAATTCTGGCCTCACTGGAATGGGTCCATGACCAACAATTGCAATCTCTGCTTGTGAGTTTTGATGCTGAAAAAGCCTTCGATAGGGTCGACTGGCACTATTTAAGATGGCTGTTGCCTTGTTATGGCCTAGGGGCCCCCTTCTGTAAGATGGTAGATAGTCTCTATGTAGCACCGACTGCCGGAATACTTTGTAACGGGGTGCTTTCGGAGGCTTTCCCTCTGGCACGGGGTACAAGACAGGGCTGTCCTCTTTTCCCCTTACTGTTTGTTTTATCTCTGGATCCGTTGATCAGGACTATTGAGCACTCCAGAGAGATCCAGGGGGTGCAGATAGGTTCCCAAGTCTTTAAGCTGTCGGCCTTTGCGGACGATCTCCTGGTGCATTTGCTTTCCCCTAAACAGTCCCTGCCTTGCTTGTTGGAGGAGTTCAAGAGGTTTGGCCTTTTTGCGGGACTATGTATCAATAAGGATAAATCGGAGGCCCTAGATGTGTCGGGGCAACTGCAAGGGGGGTGGGAGGGTGTGTTTCCCCTCAGATGGGCAGAGAATAACTTTACATACTTGGGTATTATGTTAACTAGTCAACCGCGGGAGTTGTATGTATGTAACTTGGAACGGGTCTTGTCTCAGTTGAAGGCATGGGGACCATTCCCGCTTTCCCTTTCAGGGAGAGTGGCAGCGATTAAGATGGTGGTTCTACCCAGACTACTGTATTGGATTCAGACTTTGCCGGTCTGGTAGTTGCACAGGGACCTTTGGCGGCTGGAGTCCGTAATCCGGCTATTCCTGTGGAGGGGGGCCAGAGCACGTATTCCACTATCCCAATTAAGGGGGAAATGGAGGGAGGGGGGATGGGGCTCCCGGACTTGGGAACCTATGCTTTGGCCTGCCAGGCCCGACATATCGGGGATTGGTTGGGGGGGACGGACGTGTACACGCCTAGGGCCCTAGAAGAGGGACTGGTGGCCCCTATGTCTTTGCTAGGGGTACTGCATGCGGAGACACAGGCCTTACCGACACGTCTAGTGCAGAGTGTCTTGCTTAGCTCGGCCCAGAGAACGTGGCACCAGTTTAATGCATGCTGGCGGGCTTCGTGGAAAGTATCGAGCTGGCTACCACTGCAAGGAAATATAAATTTTACCTCGGGGTCTGAGACTTGGAGGTTTCGGGAATGGCGAGATCGCGGTATACATAATGTAGGGCATCTGGTGGACCCCTTGGGGAAGTGTAGATCGTTTCAGTCCCTATGTCGGGAGTATGATCTGCCTTCAAAGCATTTTTTTGCGTTTATGCAGGTTTCTCATTACTTGTCCTCCTTGCCTAGGGAAGCGCTTGTGATAGAGAGGTCGGCGCAGATTTTGGAATTTTTTGATTTGGGGGGAGACGACCCTCCTTCCATAGCGATATTGAAGTCACGAATGGATGGGTTTCGGCCTCTTCCGGACTACCGGGGAGTGGAGGCGGCATGGGGGGTGGAATTGGGGTGGGAGGTGTACCCTGACACTATTCGTAAGGCCCTGCGCCGGATAGCTGAGATCGTGGAGGGAGCGCGATGGAGAGAGGTGCAATTTAAGTGTCTAACCAGGGCCCACTTCTCGCCCAGAAGGGCGTTGCGTAGCCACTTAACTGCTGATGGTCGATGCCCCCGATGTTTGGAGCCCCTGGCGAACTTGTTGCATATGTGGTGGGGATGTCCATCTATCCGGTCCTATTGGGCTAAGATCTGTGCCTATGTCAGTGGGCTGTTGCAGCAGAGATTGAAATGGACAGGGGCTTTTGTGGTATTGGATCGAATTGGTCCTCCCCGTCCCAGAGGGAAAGCAGGCTGCTTATTGATGCGGAAGGCCTGTCCTGGTGGGTAAGGGTCCGATTCTTCGCACGTGGAGGGAGAAGCATCCACCTACATTTGGGGAATGGCGTAACTGCTTTCATCAATTAATGTTGGTGGAGCGGTGGAGGGCACGGGGCAGTGTCAAACGCTGGACTTCCTTCTTGTTGGTGTGGGATCCTTACATTCAAACTCTGGGGGCTCGATGTCGTAATGAAATTCTACACATTGGTAGTTGAGGGAGGTTGGGGTTGTGGTGGAGGGTGGGAATTGGTAATGAGGGGGAACTGAAGCGTTAGATGAGGAAGTGGTACTTGTGGGGAGTGTGATCAAGGGGGGGGGGTGGGGAAGAGGGGGTGGGGGGAAAATTTATAACCCGCCTGAATCCGTTTTCTTCTCCGGCTGGGGATCAGAGTTCACCCTACTCGGAGATTGTATGTACAATGTTTACTGATGTTTATTGGTGGTTATTAAATAAAGTTATTAAAATAAAAATAAGTAGCAGGGTCATCACAACCATTAGGAAAACTAGGTAGCTGCCTAGGATGGCAAGCTTCTGGGAGGCAGTGAAAAAGAGAGCATTCAAACTAAACAATGGATCTAGAAGCCGGGGGGGGGGGGGGGGCATCAGGCTTAAGGTTTGCCTCGCGCGCCAACACCTTGAACCAACTCTGGGGGCAGCCCTGCTAAGTGGATGTCTACTTGTCCTCCTATCCTCTTATTAAATTAGGTGCTCGCTTATAAAATGATCCTGTTGCAGTCTATACATGGTGGATTAACACGCTTCACATGATATGGAGCCAGATGACAACTCCAAAGTTGCTACTTTGCTATATATAGCAGGATAAATTTAGGAGCAACAAAACAGACCTAAATCTGGCTGGCCAATCCTCTCTCCTGCAATAAACACAATAATATACTCAGCGTACCAATACCCTTCCCCCTGACAATCCCCAGTCTTATTCCAACACTAAATAAAATAAATCTGCCATCCGACCCACCACTACGGTTGCAAACTGACTCCAGATGCACCCGACAGGCTTGATCCAGTTCTGGGTTTACCCCATTGCATACAGGGACATTTAGTTCTGATTTCTCCATTGCACTCCATAGGAAATGGAAAACTACAAGTCCCTGCATACAATGGGGTAAACACAGGACTGGATCAAGCCTGTTGGGCGCATCTGGAGCCAGTTAGCAATCCTACCCACTGCCCTTCCCAATCCTCCACATGCCATTAGAATAACTTTGTCAGCACCCATATCCCTCCTTTCTTTCTCTCAACCTGCTTAAAATACAACCTAAATGGCCTCACCTTTGACACCCCCCAACCCCCTCCTGAGAACTCAGGACATCCTTCCCAAAACCCAGCAGATGGAGGATAGGGTTTTGCTTCCTCCCTTCAGAGCTCATTATTAAGTGCCAGTAGGCTATCAGACAGTTTGGATTGGGGGGGGGGGGGTGGTAGTGTTTGTTAGGGGACAAATATGGCACCTTCCCAAGCAATTTGCACTGTTTTGCACGGAATAAGTAAACTTGTAAAGTTTCTGGTTCAGTGTGGTCTGTGGTTCACTAGTGGAAAGCCCGTCGGTGGTCCGATGATGGAGTATGGAGGTGGTTTATCCCAGTGGCAGTGACCCAGTCCTGCGCTTTTCAGCCCTCGAGCATTTTCACACAGTACTTTTCTGGGCTTGGCTACAGCCTTGTTGTTGTAGGCGTCCAACTCAGCCAGGCCCAGAAGGAATCCAACTCCCAGGACAGGAGGAGAAGAATTAATCGGACAGGCAGTAGCAGCAGCAGCTGCGGTTAGAGTCAGGTAAGCTACCTGACCCCAGCACTGTCATCAACTCTCCACTGCCCTATTCGATCCTTCCCTCCTGATCTACTGCATGAAAAAAAGAAACTCAGAGCCCAGGAGAGTTTCCGTTTTCTGTGTTAGGCTCCAAGTCCAAAGCTTTGTGTGAAAAGAAGGGACTGGGGGGAGGAGAAGAGACTGAGGATCTTGGACTGCGGTTAGGGGGGGGGGGGGAGGAGAGAAAGATAGGGAAATGCCAAGATGGGGGAGAGACTAAGAGGAAGAAGAGATGGAGAAAGATTAGACGTTCTGGTTGCAGGGAGAGCTAAGCTAACACCCCCTCTTTCAGGTTTAACAAATAAGCAGGAGATGGCAAGAACGGATAATATATATGAACTATCAAAAGCAGTCCAGTGATAGTCTGAAAGGGAAGGTAGCGGGATGGGGATAGACTGATTTGAATCATACTGGCAGACATAAGGCGAAATGCTAAAGACAAGAATAAAATCACCTGGACATAAGATCAAATGCCACATCCCAGGCTGAAACCGACATGATGGAGCTCTACAGCAGCAAGCCACGGCATCAGCGACCTTAGAGTCAAGATAATCGAAGGATATTTTTAAACAATCCAGGAGTGTGAGAGTTTAAAGACACATTTTAGAAAGGCCGTTTAGATGTCTTCTGGGATGTACAAGTCAAAAGGCCAGAAATTCTGTAAGAGGGGCAGTAGAGGAGGCGGACGTGTATAAATGAGTTCTGAAATCCACATAGTCCCATCCCGAAAGATAAACATCCCCATCGACGTCCCAGACAATGGGACTGTGCAGAACAAAGGCCCAGATGCGTGCAGGGAGATGGTGAATTTCAGAAATGTGCAAGTACAAAAGTTGGATGTGGGAGGGCTCAATAACATAGATGTGTCAGCACCAGTATTTTGGAAGCTGCATGTGAATATGTTGCTATATCCACATATGGCTCAGCCATTTTGCAAGCACAGTTGTGCAGTACTAAACAAAGAGCCCCGGCAATTTAGCTGCTATCCTTTTTGAGAGGGAGAAAATAATTGGTGTAGTGAGAGGTCATTCCCCCATCACTCCTGCTGTTTAGAGCTGGCTGAAGTGAGCACTTTTGGAAGGTCTGTTCATGGCAAAGAGCAGGTCTGAACATAGACGTGCCGGCTGGCAGGTTTACATGTGCGGCGCCACTGTGAAATCAGAGATTCCCATGGATCTTCTTACTGTCGCCCTGGACACGCCTCCACCATGCCCCCATGTCATTTGGATGTGATCGCAGCAGAGATATGTAAATTTAGGCCTTTGTAAGATGGCTGTTTGGATGTGGATGTGATTTGCACGCGTGAATAGTCCTTTTCACATATGCAAATCACAAATAGGGTTTCTAAAACAACCACCTATGAGTTTAAAATCCAGATACTCTGGAACTGATAAGAAAAGATTTAACAAAGTTCTGATTTCCTAAGGCATAAGTCATACACTTCCACTGCCGACCCCTTCCAATCATCCATGCACCTCCCCACCTTTTCCTTGCAGACTCTCATTTGAATGGTTTGGATTATTCACTTTTTGCTGGTATTGAATCCACTACCCTTAATGTCAACCATTATCATTGAAATGTAAATAGTTGCCACTGTTGGTGTAACAATTAATTTCTAGAATGTATCAGTTCCATGTATAATTATTGAGTTAAATGTAGGCTGCTTTGATAACACTGAAAGATAGTATACTGTATAAGAAAAAGTTAAATAAATAAATTCAATCATTTGGTTCTGGCCTGAGGAAGTTACACCAAAAAAAAGGGTATCAATTTATATATATAGTTTTTATGTTTTCTTTTTATTAGCTATGTTTCTGTGTATTCAAGTGGCCTAACATGGCACCTCTGCTATTTTATCCACATTTATTTTTGTAATTGTATTGAGTCACTAGATTATAGTATATTCTTATGACACTATGGTACGTTTGCTCTAAAAACTTCACAATACTTTACAATACTATTACCATATTATGTACCAGTGAACACAATGTCATTAACAGGTTAACACAAGTTATCAATCATCTCAATCACTTAAGAATTTAATAGTTTAATGCATCATAATTGAATTCATCCTTATAATCTCATCATTACTGATAATATAACATCTTTCCAAATGTCAGTTATACAATATAAATCCTTAAACTCGATTCAAAAAATTACTTTAAAGAGTTCAAACATACATATGGAAAAACCGAAAGAGCCACGACACCAGAGACCACTAAAGACTCCAACTATGGCCAATAATTTCGCCAAAAAGGCTTCTTCAGGGAATCATACTACAACTGATCATGGCAAAAACTGCATACCACAACTGATCATGCAGCGTTTCCTGTTGACTCCAGGCAAATGTGAAATACAAGCTTTGTTGGCTATGCACCATACACCGTAATAGGAGATGTGTAATTTGTGTATTAATGCCGCTTTTAAGGATTGAAGTTATCCATACTAGACAGTACTGAGACAGCGGATTTATTGCTTACACAGAATACATTCACATTGAGTATTTTTTTGAGCTGTGTCTAATTACACTGGTCAACAAATTTTTACAAAAGTCATGTTACTGAAATAAAAATAGTCATTTCTTATCAATTTTTATATGCTGAACACGAATATGTCAGTGAAATTGCAAAGTTGCTCTAGTTTTTTTGTAATCTACAAGAATTAATGTTTACATTACGAAATGCATGTCAATAGTAAATATAATAGGCCTTCGGTTAATACCTGTAAAAACCAAGTCATAGACTACTTCTTAGATTTTTTCACCTGTCTCTTGTACAGCTGTTCGGGAGCTTCTCTGGGGAGTGTCCAGCAATAGTCAGCCAGCATTGTAGTGGACCATTTTCCCTGGTATCTTTGCTCCATCGTTGCGATATCCTGGTGAAAACATTCGCCCTGTTCATCACTAACCATACCACAGTTGTCAGGAAAGAAATTGAGATGGGAATCAAGGAAATGGATCTTTAGAGACATATTGCAGCCGAGTTTCTGATACTGCATCAGCATGTCTTCTACTAGTTCCTTGTAGTTTTCTGCCCTAACATTCCCGAGAAAGTTTTGTTGACACTAGGCGAAAAGCATTCCATGCTTGTTTCGCATCACCTTGCAGCAAGTTGTTGAACCGGTCATTTCTGAAGAGCTCTCGAATCTGAGGACCCACAAAAACTCCCTCTTTAATCTTTGCTTTGCTGAGTCGAGGAAATTTTTCATGCAGGTATCGGAAAGCTGGCGAAGTGCAGTCCATGGCTTTTACAAAGTTTTTCATCAAACCTAGTTTGATGTGAAGGGGTGGTAGCAGGATTTTGTGAGCCTCAACCAGAGCTGGGTACTGGATATTCTTCTCTCCAACTGTTACAATTTGTCTGCGATTCCATTCCTTCCACAAGTAGTGCCAATCTCTTGCTCGGCTATCCCACTCACATAAGAAACACATGTATTTTATATATCCCTGCTGCAGTCACATTAAAAGGGCAACTACCTTCAAGTCACCACAGAGGTGCCAGCTGTACTTGTTATAGTTAATGGAAGTCAGTAGATGCTTTAAGTAATCGTATGTCTCTTTCATGTGGACGGCATGCGCTACTGGAATAGATGGAAGACGGTTTCCATTGTTCAAAAGCACAGCCTTCAGACTCAGTTTCGAAGAGTCTATAAATAGTCTCCAGTCTTGTGGGTAATGAATGATTTTTAAGGCATTCATGAGGCTTTCAATATTGGAACAGAATACCAGATTACTTTCATTTCCGACTGCGTATAGTACACTGCTGACGTCAGATGGCTTCAACAGCCGTCTGGCAGTAGTATTGCATTGCATCAGAAAATGATGCAGTCAACTCTGGATGATGTGTGCATGCTGGTATTATGCAATGTGATGCAATATTACATCATTCAAGGCTTATTTGGGAAGTTGTTGATGTCCTACTGGATAAATTTACACGGTGAAACGTCAAAAATGAACTACATGCAATATCTTCAAAACGAGAGCCAATAAATTTTTTTAAATGTTATATTCGTGTTCAGCTCACCAAGATACTACAGATTAGGGCCTTTTAAAGTCAGTAACGATTTCAATGTTGACCAATGTTATTGACCTCTGTTCGGCATCAGTGAAGGGAGCTAACAGCTGGCGTTTTTTGGGTGCCAACATTAGCTTATACCTCCCGGATATCGACTTGAAGAGACTGCACTGGGATAATTTGTTTAAATTGTTGTCTATATGTATGATTGTTGTCTATAATGTGGTTAATATGAGTGCACGTATGCACGTTTGAACTCTTTAATGTAATTTTTTTAGTAGAGTTTAAGGATTTATATTGTATAACTGACATTTGGAAAGGATATATATTATCAATAATGATGAGATTATAAGGATGAATTAAATTATGACATGTTAAACTATTAAATTATTAAATGATTGAGATGATTGTTAACCTGTGTTAATGACCTATATTAATGACATTGGGGGGGGGGGGGTGTCATCCAGATCCGCGAATAGAGGGCATGGACATCCACCTGCTAGTCACAGGGACTCAATTCTAGACCTAGAACTCCCTGCACGTGCAAGAACTTTGTGCGGGGAGCTCTGGACGGGGGCAGAAGTGGGTGGAGTGAGGGCAGGCTGATGCACTCAGACGTACAGGGCCCATTCAGGTCACGGCCTTGTATGTCTGATGTCGGGAAGACTTATTCTACCTTGGGCAGAGATTGCACGGCGCAGACCCCCCCAAAGTCACAGGGGGAACAGCGGTATGGTCCCACTGCCCATTCCTGGCCTTGGATGCCCCAGCCAAGTGCTGGGCGGCAGGAAAAGAAGCATAGGACCTGAGTCAGGGCATCTGTGCTCCTGCTGGATGTCCAGGTGCCATGGTGATAGGGTGCTATGGCATTGGGGCTCTAGCAGGAACATAGGGAGGGAGGCCGGGAAGGTTGCTGCATATGCAGGGCCTCCGAATCCAAGTGTCCCGATTCTGCAACCATGGGAACATATAGCTCCCATGGTTGCAGAATCGGGTGCAAATCTGGCCCGTCCAGATTTTGGTTGTCTGGATGGCCCAGACTTGCCCCGATCAGAATTGGCTTCACTGTGTTCACTGGTATGTAATATGGTAACATTATTATAAAATACTGTAAAGTTTTCAGAGCCTTGTTAAGGCAAGGGCTATATTACTTTGTTTTGGTTTCTGCTTGATCAGTTTGTAGCCATTGGGGGTTATTGTATATATGGTATGATTACCAAATGTCCCTAATTTTAAAGGATTGTCCCCCAATTTTTAGAGTTGTGGCCCCGGTTCCCACCTACTTGGCAGCCTCCTATCCTCGATTTCAGCAATGGAGACAAAGGGGGTAGAAAAAAAGTTTTATTTTCCATTTAGTGATTGGCATACATCAGCTTTTAGAACGTACGTCCATTATCTTTATATTTTGCACAGTATCATCGTGTCCTCTGTTGATTTGTCTGTTTAGAAGTGATGTTGTTGCTGTCATGGGATGGCTGGAGCGGGGAGGCCGGGTATGACTCCTTTTCCCTCCTCCATACCTTTTTGATCAAACCTGGAACTAGGGCGTCCCCTCCCTGCCCACACACACTTCAGCTAAGTGTCCCAGATTTGCCTGCCAAATCTCTGGCAACTTTATACTATGGGGGTAATTTTAGAAGCCTTATTTGCATTTTCCAAGTGGAAAATCTGGCATTTACACATGGAAGTGGTGTTCATATGCAAATGGAAATTTTCGAAAGGACTCAATTTACACATGGATGTGCTTTATTAGGTAGCTAAATAAAAACTAAAAAAAAAGAAAAATAAGGCGATACCTTTTTAATGGACTAACTTAAAACATTTTTTTGACTAGCTTTCCAAGGTTAAAATGTTCTTCTTCAGGTCGGATGATGATGATACCATAAATATGCAAAAGCATGGACAATTTATGTTTTTTTATACACTTTATCATTTCAGTCAAAGCAGTTTATATTGTAACTTAAACCTGATAATGTAATTAAACAAGGACATTGATAACTTGGATTTTTCTGAGGCAATGGAGAGTTAAGTGACTTGCCTAGGGCCACAAGGGGTGCTATTGGGAACTGAACCCTGGTCTTTTGGTTCGCAAGCCAATGCTCTAACCAGTAGACTACTCTTCAATCTCAGGGGAAGGGGGGGAGGGGGAAGGTGGAATGGAGGAGTGATCAGAAAATGGCCATATTGTAAATATTTATAGCTTATAATGTGATAGACCATATCTTAAGTTCTGTCTCCAAGCCGGCCCTAGGCACATGCTAGCATGTTGTCTGCACAGGGCCCTGCGGAGCAAGAACCTCAGTCCAGCCTCAGGGCAGTGTCTGGTTGGCTGGAGAAAAGGCCTTTTCCTGACTTGGGGTGACCTGCTGAAGCTTTCAGTGCAAACAAGGGGAGGAGGAAAGACATGGATGTAGAGCTGAAGCTGAATTGAGTCTGACTGATTGACGACATCGAGGAAACATCAGAGCCGCAGCTGCAGCCCAGCAAACCTGACTGCGCAGACCGCACCGCAAATCGGGACAGGTGCTTTAAATGCTGTTCTGCCAAGACCATGAAGAGGAGCCTGGCTGTCCGCCCATGGTTCTTCTCCACCCACCAGTCAGTTTCTTAAGGCGGCAGACACGGCGATTTCTGATGGCCCTGCTGCCCCACCAAATTGCAAGTGCTCATACTTGCACTGCTGACTTCCTGTGTGTTGACTGACCGGCAGGTTAAGAGCCACGGGCGGGCGGCTGGCAGACCCCTGCTACTCTTCCCACTCACAATCCTGACAGTGCCGTATTTAAAGCACGATCCTGTTTTCTTTCTGTTTTCACAGGTATAACATTCTGGAGGTGGAAGAAGCAGGGGAGGCGTATTAGATGCTGGGAGGAGGGGGCACCCAGGACACAGGGAGAAATGCAAGATGGAAGCTGGGTAGAAAAGGGGGAGAAAGGCAACAGTCAGGATGATGGGGGCGTGATAAAGGAGACAGAATAATAGACACTGGGAGCATAGGGCTGAGAGCAGAGCACGGAGTTAGGGACAAATTTTAAAACATAGGCGATTGGGAGGAGAATTGAATCTCCAGATCTGGGTGATGATTGGATATGGTGAGAAAGTGGTGACTTGGTGATTAGGTTGAGGGAGAGTGGGGATTAGGGATTAAGCAATTGGGGGGGGGGGGGTTATGAGTAGGAATGTGTTGGATGAGCTGTGAGATGTATGACAGGGTGAACAAAGGCGAGGAGATGGTATGAAGGATCTTGAGGGACCGGTGAGGGCTCAAGGGACAATTGAAAGGGTCAGAAGGCTGTAGAGGGAGGGAGTAACTGAAAGAAAGGAATTGAAGGGGTGAGAGAAGGACAAATGGAGGAGGTCCAAGGGGGACTGGCAGGCTGGGTAGGGGTATGAGGTAAGAAATAGGATGAAGGCAACCTGTCTCCCCCTCCCCCAAAGTACAGCAACGAACATCCTTTAAATTAAGTTTCTCACATTGCCTTCTGCTCCTGCTTTTTAGGAAAACTCTCCCACTGCCAAAAGTCTCATGATAACAGCGGCGTGATTTCGTGGCTGTTATCATGACACTTTGGGCTGGCTGCTAGGCAGGAAATGTTTTCCTAGAAAAGCAAGTGAGGAAGGCAGTGCGGCAAATTTAATTTAAAGTAAATCATGTTTGCTGTGCTCTACCTCGGCTGTCATAGTGTGGGGTTGCCGGGATGCTTTCACCCTCTTCTTGCCTGAGTCTCCTGCATTGTGGGGCTGCTTGGGCAGAATTTATGCCACTGGCTGAAGGCAGGGTTGGGATGAATGTTAAAGAAGTAGCTGAGTCTAATAAGAAAATGATAGACAAAGGAAGGTAGATGAGAGCTAGAGAGAGGGTGAATAGAGAGAGTAGGAATGGGGCACTCAAGAGTGGATGAAAGAGGACGAATTGAAGAATGTGGAAAGAGTGAAAGATCAAAAGGGAGAACGAGGGAAGGAGGTAAAAATCTAACTATGGGTAGACAGAGGCAGACTACAGAAATGAAACAAACATTAAATAAAGATAACTGTCGGAGAGAAATGAAGGGCAGGAAGAAAAAATGCAGAAGAAGAAACAAAATTCAAGAGAGACCCTGAAAAAGGACTGAAGAAAAGATCAGCAAGGAGAAAATGGAAAGAGACCAAGACCTTAGAAAACGAAAAAGGATCAGGCCATAAAAGTACAAAAGACATTTTTAAATTGTTATGGAGTGGAATATTTCAGCATTAGGAGCACTTTGCTCACTTCAGGGCAATATGCTTTTCCTTTCCTCTTTCTTCAGTGTTCAGTGGTTTTAGGCTTTTATCTCATATTTTGCATATGTGCTTCTCTTTCTAAGTTATAGCTCTTTATTCTACCTATGTTCTGCCTGTGAGAAACTGGCATATCCTTTCTGTGCTTGAGAGCATGTTCTAGGGCTTGCTGTAATTCTTATACTGTAGTGCTGCCTTTTGACCCTTTTCTATGCAGGCTTTTGGCTATTTGAGTACTGGGAGTTAGGGCTGGTATGGTATATTAAAATTCTGAGTGACGGTTATGTGCTAAATTATGATAGCTATTTTGTCATAACTTTAGATGAGATTTTTGAACACTTTGGTGGATATTGTGTTTTGAAATACAGTATTTGTCTTTGCTCAAGTTAAAATTAAACTCTGGGATACTTGCCTCTTGAGACTGCTTTAAACATGGAAACCGTTCAATTATACGCATATGTGTGGCTTAGTATTGGCAAGAGGTTGAAATAGTTGAGTTAAAATATGCATTGTGGATGATACTTTAAATGACAACTGTTACAGACTGCTTAGAAATCTGTTGCAGGGTAAATTTTAAAGGCACTCTTTTGTTGATGGGAGTTTAACTAGCATGGCTCTAATCTATATGCCTAATGCCCACCCATGTTAACCCTCGGCCCCCAAAATATCCTGAAGGTGAAGGTTGATTGTGAGAGAGCTATGGTGTGATGTGTGCCGAAGGGAGGGGGGAGGGGTTCGAGAGAGATCTTTGGGTGTGTTTGTGCTGGGAGCATAGTTAGAAAGTCCTATACTATGCTTATGCAAATGAGTCTCTGCACATAGCTCTTCACCCCTCTTGGGCCGCCCCTGCCTGTTTTGTCTGACTGAAAGTATTGTAAGTTCGAAAGTTTTACTCTTAAAATCAATGATGCTGCGCTCTGTTCCTAAGAAGTGCTCTCCAGCCTCCAAGGTGCTTTGTGACATTATGTTTTTGTGAACTGATTCTTGTCTTTAACATTTGATCTGTCTCTCCAACGTCCCTTTTCGCAACTCTTGCATCGAATAATACAGTACATACCACATGAGAGGAAGAGTATGGGCAGGATTTGCTTATGTAAAATGGTTTTTACTGTGTGGGTAACTCTGGGGTTCTGTGTTACTTTTGTGTGTCCATGATTACTACAGAGTCTCCTTTATCCAGAGGCTTGATAATTATAATGTTTTGGTTATTTTGTAATAATTATATTATTTTGTAATAATATTATAACATTATAATGTTTTGGTTATTTTGTAGTTTTCTTATGGCAGTGTTTTCTAGTAGAGAAAGTGCACCAACATTTCTTTTATTTGCTGGGAGATGAATTACTGAGAGAGAGATTCCCTGCTCCACCGGTGTTGAACTTCTGACAACCACTGAGTCTGAAGCAAAATTTAGTGAGAAACAAGCCCCCAATAGAAACCCAAAAGGAAGAGAATGGCACAAATCCCTGAAAAATTCCAAGCTGTAAATTACGCCAACACATCACAGGACCCGACTACTACTATTAATCATTTATATAGCACTACAAGGCAAACACAGTGCTTTATAGACACATATAAAGAGCTTACAATCTAATCAACATAAACTGTACACTAGATGAGAACAAGGGTACAGTAGGGAAGAGTAATAAGACATAGAAACATAGAAACATGATGACAGAAAAAGACCACATGGCCTATCTAGTCTGTCCTTCCATATCAACAACTACAACAGTCCACTTTTTACCTTTAGAGTTCCTCTGTGTTGGTCCCATGCTTTTTTGAATTCAGTTACTGTTCTCATCTCTACCACCTCCACTGGGAGACTATTCCATGGATCCACTACTCTTTCCGTAAAGAAATATTTCCGCATATCACTCCTGAATCTATCTCCCTTCACCCTCATCCCATGTCCCCTGGTAGCAGAACTTGCTTTCAATTGAAAGAGGCTCTCTCCCTGAACATTTATGCCACGGAGGTATTTAAACATCTCAATCATATCACCTCTATCCCGCCTTTCCTCTAAGGTGTACATATTAAGATCCTTACGTCTGTCCTCATATGCTTTATAATGAAGCCTACTAATCATTTTAGTAGCCACCCTCTGCACCGACTCCATCCTGTTCACATCCTTTTGAAGGTGCGGTCTCCAGAATTGCACACTATACTCCAAATGAGGTCGCACCAAAGACTTATACAGAGGCATTATCACCTCCTTTTTTCTGCTAGCCATTCCTCTCCGTATGCACCCAAGCATCCTTCTAGCTTTTGCCGTCGCCTTTTCTACCTGTTTAGCTGCTTTAAGATCATCAGACACAACCACGCCTAGGTCCCGCTCTTCTTTAGTGGACAAAAGTACTTCACCTCCTATACTGTATTGCTCCCTTGGATTGCTGCAGCCCAAATGCATGACCTTACATTTTTTAACATTAAATCCCAGCTGCCAAATTCTAGACCATTCTTCAAGCTTAGCTAGATCCCTCCTCATGTTATCTACACCTTCCTGGGTGTCTACTCTATTGCAGATTTTGGTATCATCTGCAAAGAGGCAAACCTTACCCGAAAGCCCTTCCACTATATCACTAACAAAGATGTTAAAAAGAATCGGACCAAGGACAGATCCCTGGGGCACACCACTGGTAACATCCTTCTCCTCAGAGTGAGCTCCATTTACTTGTACTCTTTGTCGCCTCCCACCCAACCAATTTCTAACCCAAGCAGTAACTTTAGGGTCCATCCCTAGGGTGCTCAGTTTGTTTATAAGTCGCCTGTGAGGAACAGTGTCAAAGGCTTTACTGAAATCTAAATACACCACATCTAGAACTCTCCCTCGGTCCAACTCCCTGGTCACCCAGTCAAAGAAATCAATCAGATTTGTCTGACAAGACCTGCCTCTGGTGAATTCATGCTGCCTCGGATCCTGTAATCCGCTGGACTCCAGAAACCTCACTATTTTCTCTTTCAGCAGCAGCGTTTCCAATAATTTACTCACCACCGAAGTTAAACTAACCGGCCTGTAGTTTTCAACCACATCCTTACTTCCGCTTTTGTGTAAAGGCACCACATGAGCCTCTCTCCAGTCCTTTGGCACCACTCCCGACTCCAACGAGGCATTGAAAAGGTCAGTCAGTGGAGTTGCTAGAACGTCCCCAAGTTCCCTCAGTATTCTAGGGTGTATCCCATCTGGTCCCATCGCTTTGTCTACTTTAAGTTGAGCTGGTTTCTCACGAACACAGTCTTCTGAAAATTGTTCAAGATGTCCCACGCTTCTGTTCCTATTTGTGGGTGTTTTCTGAAGTCCTGCTCCTGGTTCTTCATCTGTGAACACAGAACAAAAATATTTTTTAAGCAATTCTGCTTTATCCTTATCAGCTTCTACATATTCCCCCCCTGCATCCTTGAGTCTGACAATACCACTTTTGCCCTTCCTCTTCTCACTAATATATCTGAAAAATGTCTTATCCCCCCATTTTATTGCCTTGGCTATTTCCTCCTCCTTTTGAATCTTTGCCTTCTTGACTACTTTGCTAGCTTCTCTAAGTTTTTCCAAATACAGATGCCTGTCTTCCTCTCTCTGTGATCTTTTGTATTTCATGAAGGCCTCCCTCTTTTTCTTCACTTTTTCAGCTACTTCCTTCGAAAACCATAGTGGTCTCCTTTTCCTTTTGCCTTTATTTACCATTTTAACAAAAAGGTTGGTTGCCCTTAAAATACCCCCTTTCAGTTTTGCCCACTGTTTTTCTACATCCCCCAGCTGTTCCCAACCCACTAGGTATTGGCCCATCTTCGCAAAGTTAGTCTTCCTAAAGTCTAAGATCCTCACCTTGGAATGGATTCTAACAGCCCTAGTCCTAATACTGAACCACACCATCTGGTGATCACTGGATGCAAAATGATCTCCCACTACAACATCAGAAACACTTTCACCATTGGTAAGCACCAAGTCCAGTATGGCCCCTTCACGTGTGGGGTCTGTTACCAATTGCCTGAATTGTTCTCCCTGTAGAGAATCCAGGATCTCCTTACTTCTAGATGATACTTGTAAACGGGGGTGCTGGTCGTGAAAGTCCACAGTCTTGGCAAAGGCAAAATATTTTTATGACTTGCAAAGGATTGTGGGGGTTTCAGTTCATTCATACCAGAATCAGCCATTCACAAAATAATGAGTTGTGATGCTCGAGTGTAAGCAAAGAAAACCAGATTTTATTCATGGGGTTAATTCTCCCACACAGATTTACTTGGTAACACAAAAGGACACTTGCTTCAAGTATTGTACTCAGGAAAAACAAAACATGTTATAAGGTAACTGAACTTCTTAAGCAATAAATCAATAAAGACCTTGATGGGAAACAGAAAAGGTCGTTTTGATGGCTCCTGCTGATAACCTTCTTAGCAGTGCCCCAAAAGGCAAAAACAAACCCAAAAGTAACAAAAAAACATGTTCTTTATCAAGGATAACTTTCTTCTATTCACACACAAGGAAGAAGTTTCCTTCTAGAGCTCATGTGCACTTGTGCCTGGCTCAATTACAAATAATTAGCCAGCTGCAAACCCCTTTGCTGGTTCACTCTCTCTACGTGGCTCAATCCTACCCTAAAGCTTTCTTGCAGAGACTTTTCTGGGTAGATAAAAGAACAAGTTACAGTTCCTTTTGGTGGTTGTTGTATTAGTGAGAAACTACTTTATTTATTTATTTATTTATTTATTTTTATTTTAACAGTTGCTTATATACTGCAACCTTCCAAAGATCAGGTGCGGTTTACAATGAACAATTTAGGAAACAGTGAACAGAGCTGTTTTTACATGGAACTTCAGTGAACTATATACAATATACTGTTAATTACATTAAACATTTGGTTATAGTAAAAACATTATAAAACTATTTACAAAGGTATGGTTCATATAGGTAACTATATACAATGGAAATGAGTCCCGTAGGCAATTACTTTAAAACAGCTGCCTAGACAGAGAGCAATCCATGTATTCCAATTGGTCATTTGATATATCTCCTTCTTCCTCAAATATCATGGAATCAATATCATGGTCTGGCTCAGAGGAATTCCTTAATTGATCACTCTCAGGATAATATTTGTTTCCCTGCTGTCTTCCAGGTGAAGAGCTAGGGCATAGATCAAAGTTCATACCTGAGCTTCCCTTGCTGTTAGGTTTCCTCTCCTGGTATCCTGGCCAGTAAGTAGTCCAGCTTTTATGTCCAGCCTTCCAATCAAGATCCCTGGACACTGGGTCTCTCTTCACATACCTTCTTGCACCGGTCTTAGGGCCCTTTCCAAATGCAGCCGTCTCCCTCAAAGGTGCCGTTTGGGAATTCCTGGCTCTATAACCCCAATCCTCTGGCTTCCTCCAGTCCAATGGAGTATGCTTGCCTCTGGAATCACTCCTGTGATAAGGAAGCTTATCATAGCTCAGGAAGGAGCTATAGAAAAGGTGAAGTGACTCTGAACAAGCAACCTGTCAGTTCTGGTAGAAATAAGAAAACAGAATTTTCCCATAAAAGACTACCAGTCCCAGAATGCACCAGGTTTCCAACAGCCATTAGAGGAGCTGAAGTGGGGAAACGTGTGTTCAATCAGGAGGGCTATGAGGTAATCCCTAAGCACTCATCTCAAAGGGCAGGGCCTGATTCAGCACAGCTGCGCTGTATTAGGGGGGAGCACTCATCTAGGTAGAATAAAGGTAGAGTTTATTCTACAGAGAATCATCCTCATTATCCTGAGAATCAGCTTGAGCTTGATCATCAGTTTCATCTGAAGGATCATCAGAAGCAGAAGCCAAACCGGACAGACAGAGAAGGAAAGAAACCCTTTGGAAGAAGGAAGAGAAAAGCCTTTGAGAGGTCTAGAAGAGTCCAGAGCAGTACGTATACTGGGAGGCATTTCAAGGGCCAGCATACACCATTGGACTGGGGAAAGCCAGAGGAATGGTGCTGCAGAGCTAGGAAACTCCAGACGCTACCTGTGAGGGAGACGGCTGCACGTGGAAGGGACCCTAAGACTTGTGCCAGAAGGTATGTGAAGAGAGATCCAGTGTCCAGGGATCTGGATTGGAAGGCTGGACATAAGAACTGGACTACATACTGGCCAGGCTATATAGAGAGGAACTCTAACAGCAATGGAAGCTCAGGTATGAACACTGATCTATGCCCTAGCTATAACCTTGAAAGACAGCAGGGAAACAAGTATTCTCCTGAAAGTGCTCCATTGAGAGATTCATCTGTGCCAATCCATGATATTGAACCCATGCTTGTTGAAGAAGGGGGAATGATTGCAGATGAAGAATGTGTTTATATGGACTGCTCTCTGTCCAAACTCCTTTGGTGATTTTCTGTTATAAAGTACAGCAACCATCACAAAGAAATACAAACTTGTTCTTAATCTACTCAGAAAAGCTCCTGAAGCAGGATTTGACCCACGCTGTAGAAAGCAAGCCAGCTAAGGGGTTTCAGCTGGATAACTACTAGCAATTGAGCCTTACCTAATTGCTTGTGAGCTAGGAGAGAATCACTTCTGAATCTATGTGGGAAGTTATCAGAAGTTAACCTGAAAAGAACAGTTTTTTTCTTTCTTTGTGGCTTTTCGTTTGTTGTTTGATATATGCTAAGAAAACATTAGCTAATGCCTGACAAGTTTGAATGTTGTTTTCCTGATTCTGATTTTGTTTTTCCAAGTTAAACACTGGAAGCAAGTAACCTGATTTATGTGCTACCAAGCATATCTGTGTTGGGAGAAATAACCCCATAAATAAATATCTTATTGGCTTTAACACTTGAGCACAACTAAATTATTGTCAGCAGCTGTGTCTGGTGTGAATGAACTGCATTGCCCACAATCCCTTGCAAATCATATAGATATATGCACTTGCCAAGACTGTGAAGATTCTCACCCAGGCAGCCGTCTGACACTCCTAACACACGTACTGCTGTGGGCTCCTTCTTTAGACCTCCAAGATGTCTTTCTGGTCTTCCTTCTGCGTTGCTTCTGCTGTTGTAGTCCTCTCTCTTCTTTCTCCAATGGCTTCTGTTTCTGGATCTGCAGCTTCTGCTTCTCCCTGTGCTGTGAGATCCTGTTCTCACGGTTCTATTCCTGTGTAGAATATCTTTTACTTTTAAAGTGCTTAGAGGGACACTCCACCCTAGCACAGCCCAGGTGTGCTGAATCAAGCCCTGCCCTTGGAGATGAGTGATTGGGGATTACCTCATAGCTCTCCTGATTGAACACACGTTTCCCCACTTCAGCTCTTCTAGAGGCTGTTTGAAACCTGGTGCATTCTGGGACTGGTAGTCTTTTATGAAAACATTCTGTTTTAGTATTTCTACCAGCAAATACTGCTTGTTCAGAGCCAATTCACCTCTTTTATAGTTCCTTCCTGAACTATGATAAGCTTCCTTATCACATACTGCAGCAGGAATGTGCAATCAACATCTGGCATATTGAAATTTCCTATCAGTAGCACTTCCCCTTTCCTAGCAATGCTGCGTATGTCTTCAATTAACTCTCTGTCCACCTCTTCCTCTTGTGAGGGAGGTCTGTATATCACACCAATGCAAATAGATTTCTCTTTCCCTCTTTCAAGTTTAACCCACAATGCCTCCTCTCTCCCTTTTAAGCTCTGTAATTCCAAAGCTTTAATAGTAGTTTTTACATATAGTGCCACTCCTCCTCCCCTTCTTCCTACTCTGTCCTTTCTGAATAAAGTATAGCCAGGTATAGTTACATCCCAGTCATGGTTTTCTGTGAACCATGTTTCTGTAACTGCCACTAAATCCAAGTCAGCCACTCCCACCAAAGCTTCAACATCAGGGATCTTATTTCCCATGCTACGGGCATTTATACACACTGCTTTCCATATGTTACCCCTGTTACCCATTTCCATAAAAGTATTTAATGTATCACCTACCTGGGGGCTTTCACTTACCTGGGGCTTTCTTCACCTATCCCCAACGAATCTAGTTTAAAGCCCTCTTCAGTAGATTAGCCAGTCTACTACCGAAGATGCGTTGACCTTTCTTGGACAGATGGATGCCATCTCTGCTCTGCAACCCTTGGAACAGCATCCCATGGTCTAGGAAACCAAAACGCTCTCGATGACACCATCCACGCAGCCATGCATTCATCTCCAGGATGCGAGCCTCTCTGCCTTGGCCTTTACCCTCAACAGGGAGGATTGAAGACGGAAGGAGAACAAAGGATTAAAATCCAAAAGCGACTTGAAAGAGGTGAGCCTTTAGCATGGATATGAAAAGGGGGAGAGAGTGTTTCAGGCATAAGTTACCTACATGGGAAACAATTCAACATAGGGGGATCCCACTCATATTCTTCCTCAGTGTGGTATATATTATTCAATGCAAGCGATGTGAAAAGGGATCCAGGTTGGAGAGACAGGCCAAATGTTAGCCAAGAATAAATACACAGAGACATAAGATCACCCAGCACAGACCAGACCAAAGTGTCACTTCTGTCACCTCTCAGGATCAGAACACAACATCAATGATTTTATGGTGAGAATCTTAAGAGGAAGGATCAAATTAGTCCAAGAACATAAAACGTTTGAATTTAGGATGATAAAACACTTTCAACTGGACCAGACAGGACTTTATAAAGATACAGGCTATCAAATTAAAAACTATAAATATTTACAGCCTGGTCTCCCTCCCCCCTTCCCGTGAGATTGTCAATGGCATGCTTTTCTAATTTACTTATATATCATGGTATTGTAATCTGTTGCTCAGACTGTCTTGACCTGAAGAAGATTTTAATCTTTGAAAGCTAGTCCAAAACTGTTTTAAGTTAGTCTAATAAGGTATCACCTTATTTTCCTTTTTTGTTTTTATCTAAGTACAATTAAAGTGGACTGACAGAACAACCACACTGCTTTATTAGGTAGAAATTGCAAGGAGGCATCTTGGAGGCTTTGCTAGGGAGTGGCCTGGGAGGGTCAGGAATCTACCCCTTTCGTATAGGGAAATAATGTGTATGACCACAATTATCCACGTTGGGATTTACAGCAGCTCCCTGGCACGAATAGGTTTGTAAAAAGTGCTCATTTCGGCCAGCCCCTTTATAGGAGGGATTGAGGGGGGTTATCCTCCTTCATTGTTTATTTTCCCGTCCAAATTGAAATTAAATAAATATAGCATCCTCTGTAGTTAACTGGTAGCATTTATTCATATAGGTTTGCAAAATAACAATTTCCACATCTAATTGCTGGTATTTTCATGTGTAAGTATCCGAGTTGCCTCTGTTGATTTTTCCCACATGTTGATTTGTAAAGGGCTCCTCTGGGGGGGAATTTTTACAAATAGGTTAGTTTTGCACATACCATGACTGTCATGAACCTAACCTCTTAGCCAGTGTATGTGTTCTGTCAACAAATACATATGCACTCCTATATGTCCTTATATGTATTTTGGAAAAGCCATAAATTAAGCACATGCCATAGAGCACCCCATTAGCAGGCACTTGTCAACATAGAATTTACCTCAAAAACGAAATCCCAACAAATGAAAGAGCTGACATAGTAAACAAGCAGGAATGTAGTCTTCACATATGGGTATCGTCGGTGTGCTGCCGTCCCGCCTTTCCCAACTGCCTCTCTCCAGTTCTTCGTTTTCTGAGGAGCCAGCAGGTCGTGTTCCTGTCACCACAGAAAAATTGTTTCCTTATTCTTTATTTTTTTGTGGTCGCGTCTGCCTTCCCCGACGCTATACTGGTACCGCCAGTTCTTCTTTCTTTCTTTTCAAAAAATATTATTAATAATATTCCCTTTTCCAAACTTTTCTTTCCAGGTGTGCGCCATTTTGGGCCTTAGGCCAAAAATTTCCTCCACTATGGAGAAACCCGCCTCGGCTTTTAAAAAGTGCACCAAGTATGGCGGTACCATCTCCGTCACCGACACCCATGAGTGATATCTTAACTGTTTAGGTCCTGACCACTCCATCTCCGAGTGCATGGCTTGTGCCATGATGTCCAAAAGGGGTCGACAGAACCGAGCTGCCAAGGTCCGTGCCATTTTTCCTTCTGATGCAGCTTCGGTGGCATCGACGTCTTCCAGGGCTTCGTCTTCCTCCCATGGATCTCAGGTAACTAAACATAAGTCTAGCCGGTCCTCAAAGGGTAGATCTCCTTCCAAGCATCGAGATGCCTCTGGTGTTGCCCTTGAGGGTTCCATACCAGCAAAATTGCCCCGGTGGGAGGCTTCGGCTTCCAAAGAATTATCGGGGCTCCAGGATGTTCTCGAGGCCTCGACCTTGGCAGAACTACTGGTGCCATACTCTGGGGTACTGGTTGCGTCCGGTACCGACACCCAGGTATTGGCAGCATCGATAGACCAGAGGTTCTTGGCTATTGAATGCAGTCTGGCGGCTCTCCTTGCGGCATTGATGCCCTCGGAACCGCATCAGACGGTTCAATCGGTACCAGTACCAGCACCGATGCCGGTACCGGTGTCGGTACCGGTACCGATAGCATTGACATTGACATCGGTATCGGCTTTGCCGGCACCCAGTCATGCAATGCCTTCCGGTGCCGATACACCGGTACCGATTACCCCCGGTACCGATTTCGGTTGGTACGGGTATCGGGCTCTTCAAGAGCATCCAGACAGACGGTACTTCGAATACTCGGAGGACTTTGAGGATTCTGACAGCTCTGCCGGTACCGGGATACTTCTTCCAGAGGAGCCTTCCTCTCCTAAACGTAGGATGTCTCCTCCAGAAGATATCTCCTTTCAGGATTTCATCAGGGAGGTGGCTCGTGGGTTGTCCATTACTGTGACTCCTGAAACAGAGCCCAGAGCTAAGGAGTTGGAGATTTTACAATATCCCAAGGCTCCTAAGGAGGCGGTTACCTTGCCTATCCATGAGATTTTACATGATCTCACTTTGAGAATGTGGGAGACACCTCTTACCACCTCTCCTCACTCTCGCAGACTGGATACTATGTATCGAGTCCCTCCTTGTCCTGGCTTCCAAAAAACTCAGCTTCCCCACCACTCCATTGTTGTGGAGTCAGCTATGAGAAGGATCAGGAGTGCAAAGAGGCATGCCTCTAATCCTCCAGGACGTGAGTGTAGAACCTTGGATGCCTTTGGACGTCGAACTTTCCAGGCTTCCATACTTTCTGCCAGGATCAGTTCCTATATTTTATATATGGGAATGTTCCTTAAAGAGGTCACAGGAGATTTAGAGGTTTTGAGCCCTCTTCTTCCTGAGGACAAAAGGCAGGATTTTCTCACACTGGTTAAGCATGCCCAGAATGTTTCTAAGTTTGTCAATCGTGCAGCTTTTGACTGTTTTGAGTGCATAAGCAGAACCTCTGCCATTGGTGCACAAAGAATTGCCTGGCTCCGGGCATCAGATTTGGAGCTCTAGGTGCAGGACAAACTGGGAAATATCCCTTGTACAGGTGAGAATCTATTCGGCAAGATTTGGCAAGAAAAGGCCAATCAGATGGATGCTGACAACTCTACTTTGGATAGGTTATCCAAAGGCACAGCTGATCCTGCCAGAAAGAAATCTTTCAAGAAGCCTTTCTTCTGGAAAAGGAGAGGTTTTATCCCTCTTATTCCCAGCAGGGACATTCTGCAGGTCAGCTTGTCCAAAAGGGTCAGCAACCACCTAAACAAAGGAAAGCAAAGTCTGCCAAGCCTCAACCGTCTCAGCAGTCTCAGCCTCCACAAGGTCTTTGACTTTCAGCTAGAGAACTTAGTCTTCCTGGCCCTCAATGGTCCAGAGCCTTCCACCATTCCAGGAAGATTATGTCACTTTGCCCCCAGATGGGGGCAGATAACAGCAGAGCATTGGACACTCTCCATTATAAAAGAGGGGTACAAGCTTCACTTTCTGTGCATGCCCCCTCATACAGTGGTAAGACAGTTCAATTCTCAGACCTCTCTTATCAACCTGTTAGATCAAGAGGTCACTATGCTTCTTGCCCAAGGGGCAATAGAAGAAGTACCCATTCATCAACAGGGTACAGGGTTTTACTCCCCGTATTTCCTTATCCCAAAGAAAACAGGGGGACACAGACCTATTTTAGACAACAGAGAATTGAACAAATTCCTGTTCAAAGAGAAATTCAAAATGATTTCTCTGGGAACTCTGCTGCCATACCTTCAGAGTCAGGATTGGCTTTGTTCTCTAGATCTCAAGGATGCGTACACTCATGTTCTCATCCATCCAACCCACAGAAAGTTCCTTCGGTTCCTTTTTCAAGGAAAGCACTATCAATACAGGGTGCTTCCTTTTGGCCTGGCCTCAGCACCAAGAGTGTTCACGAAATGCATGGCTGTGGTAGCAGCATTTCTCCATAATCTAGGGATATTCGTCTTTCCCTACTTAGACGACTGGCTCATTCAAGCCCCATCAGAGTCAGAGGCAAGGACTTCCCTATCTTGCACAATGCGTATCCTTCAGTATTTGGCTCTGGTCATAAACATCCCAAAATCCAGTCTAACTCCCACTCAGTCTCTAGAGTTCATAGGAGCTTTGCTGGATACCAGAAAAGCCAGGGCCTATCTTCCCCAGGCCCATTGCCTCCGCATGGTGCAGTTAGCTTCTCAAGCAGTGCCAAAAACTCAGCTCACTGCCCGAGAACTGTTACAACTACCAGGCCACATGGCATCTACAGTGCATGTGGTCCCTTATGCTTGCCTCCATATGAGAGCAGCCCAGTGGACCCTATCCACTCAATGGACCCAGGCATCAGGGTGCCTGTCAGACAAAATAACAAACACAAATCATCTCATTTTGTCTCTCCAATGGTGGCAGTCCACTCAGAACCTGTTGCTGGAGTCCCCGTTTCAACAGCCTTTACCTCAGGCAACTGTCACAACAGATGCTTCACCAGTGGGTTGGGGAGCTAATGTACAAGACCTCTCCACCCAGGGCACTTGGTCTCCACAGGAGACTCATCTACATATCAATCTCCTAGAACTCAGAGTGATCTTTCTTGCTCTTCGAGTGTTCCACACCCTGCTCAGGTACAAGGCAGTCCTCATTCACACGGACAATCAAGTATCCATGTTCTACATGAACAAGCAGGGAGGAACAGGCTCTCTGTCGCTTTGCAAGGAAGCTTTGCGACTATGGGCCCTCGCCAGAGAGCATCAGATTCATCTCCTGGCAGTTTATCTTCCACGCATACAAAACTCTTGGGCAGACAGACTCAGTCGAGTTCTGCTTCCACATGAATGGTCTCTACATGAAGACCAGGTGGCCAAGATTTTTCAAATTTGGGGAACCCTGGACATAGACCTTTTTGCAAGTCCGTTGAATGCCAAACTTCCCCAGTTCTGCTCCAGAATTCTGGCTCAGGGTTCTCAGGCCAGGGATTCCTTCCTCCTTCACTGAGGTCAAGACTTCCTTTATGCCTTTCCCCCCATTCCCCTAATTCCCAAAACCCTATTCAAGCTTCAGAGAGACAGAGGGCGTATGATTCTCATAGCTCCACATTGGCCAGCGCAAGTGTGGTACCCTCTGCTTCTACAACTCTCTCAAGCCCCCTCCCTGGAGTTAGGATCTGCTCCAGATCTCCTATCACAGGAGGACGGAATGTTATGGCATCCCAATCCCCAGTCTCTGCATCTCAGAGCTTGGTTGCTGAAGGCTTAGATATTCATGATCTCAACCTCCCTCAGCAAGTAAAGGATGTCCTTTATGCTTCCAGGAAGCCTTCCACTAGACGCTCTTATGCTTTTAAGTGTAAGAGGTTTACCATATGGTTTTCACAGAAGGGTCTTAACCCCCTGGCGATACCCCTGGAATCATTACTGGAGTATCTCCTTCATTTATCCAATGCAGGACTTAAGACTAACTCAGTAAGAGTCCATTTGAGTGCTATTGCAGCTTCTTTCAAGCCTCTAAATGGACAACCTATTTCCTCCCATCCTCTTATAGCAAGATTTATGAGAGGCCTTCTTCTAACTAAGCCTCCCATTAGGCCACCACCGGTGGCATGGGACTTAAACCTGGTTCTTGGTCAGCTCATGAAGCCACCTTTCGAACCCTTAGCTACTACCTCTTTGAAATTCCTTTCTTGGAAAGTTATCTTTCTCATTGCAATCACATCAGCACATCGCATCAGTGAGTTGCAAGCACTGGTGGCTGATCCACCTTATACAAGGTTTCATCATGACAAGGTAGTCCTTAGGACTCATCCACACTTCATGCCAAAGGTGGTCTCGCCTTTTCATCTTAACCAAGCGGTCTACCTGCCTGTGTTCTTTCCAAGACCTCATGCATCAATGCAGAAAGGAATCTCCACACTTTGGACTGTAAAAGAGCTTTAGCTTTTTACTTGCAAAGAACTCAGCAACATAGAAAGTCCTCTCTTTGTTGCTTTTGATCCTTCTCATTTGGGACTTCCAGTCTCCAAGAGAACACTGTCCAACTGGATTGCACAGTGTATTTCCTTTATCTATCAGAGTAAGAACCTTCCTCTGGAGGGCCATGTCACTGCTCACAATGTGAGAGCCATGGCAGCTTCAATGGCTCATCTGCACTCTGTGTCTATCGACGACATCTGTCGAGCAGCCACTTGGGCCTCGGTTCATACCTTCACAGCTCATTACTGCTTAGACAAGGACTCCCGCCGGGATGCCTTGTTTGGTCAGGCTGTTCTCCAACACCTGTTCCATACCTAATCAACTCCTACCTGCCATCCCAGGTTGGATGCCAGAGATCCATGGGGGGAAGTGGAGTCCTGTCTCAGGGACACACAACTTCAGGGGTCTCTCCCTGGCATCTAAAGCTAGGGAATCCCCATATGTGAAGACTACATTCCTGCTTGTTCCTGGAGATAGCATAGTTACTCACCTGTAACAGGTGATCTCCGGGAACAGCAGGAATTTAGTCTTCACAACCCACCCACCTCCCCTAGGAGTTGTATCTCTCTATCTATATCTTTCTCTTTCCCTCTCTCTCTCTTTGTCTCAGCTTTAAACTCAACTGGAGAGAGGCAGTTGGGAAAGGCGGGAAGGCAGCATGCAGGCACTGTGGGATGCTCCCAAAAGCTTCCTAATTGGATGCTGGGGAGTGTTCCCGCGCAGGCTCCGTCAGTACTGACGATACCCATATGTGAAGACTAAATTCCTGCTGTTCCTGGAGATCACCTGTTACAGATGAGTAACTATGCTATATGATGACAGATAAAGACCATCATGGTCCATCTAGTCTGCCCAACAAGATGGCAAGAGTAGGCGCAGCTGCCGCTCTGTGCAAGTCACCCCTCCCCTTGCCTTTGTTGAGGGATGGACAAGTTACAACCAAAATGCCAACTCAACAGTGGTCTTGGTTATGAGAGTACCTTTTCCCGCACACCGCAGTAACTTGACTGCTGAATCAAGAGGTGTACTATATCAAGCAAAGATTTGGGCCTATGAAGGAATTTCCACTGTTCCCACTATATAGGATAAATTATGAATTAACCTGAATTCACACAGCTCCTTCTTTGGAACTAAGCCCAAAGGTGACACCATTAAATCCAGCAAGGGAGGGTTTTAAAAGAAGCCAGCAATTCAGTCAAACTCTAGTTCTTTTTGCATTTTCTACGCTACAATCCCTTGCAGGAGCTGGACTGACCATCCACTGTGGTACTGTGAGCTAACAAAGGCCTGAAAAATGGGATGACAAAGCCTTGCCGGAAACCTTCCCCTAATAGTTTGGCTGCAGATCGATTTGGGTAAAGTTGAAGACAATATTCCAACGCCCCTGTGGGGAAAGAGGCCTTGTCTAGGGACCATTGCTGAGGATGAAACCGCTATCTGAAATGACCTCCTCCCAAAGGTCCACTTCTACATATTGAACATCAAAAGGCCACATTGAGCATTTATGCCAAAAATGGCAGACTGGATGCTCTCATTGGACCATGTTGAATTGAGAGAAAGCATTGTCTTGTCCAGTGCTCTGAAACCTACACAGGTTGGGGAATGGCATCTCAGAACTAGATGACCCAAGATGGTCCTACCTCCTACTTCCAGCCCCCCCCCCTACATTCTGGGGGAATAAACCTGACATCCCTAAGACCAGCCCTGCCTGCCAAGAACTAGCCAACCTCCTAAAATTAAATTGACCCAGCGTCATCTTCTCAAGACATATGTCTATATCCCAATACCCCCAGGCCTCAGACTTATCCTTAGCCAAACTCTTGACAAGTAACTTTGTTTAATTAAGCCACACCCACTCCCTCATAGTTCCTGTGTGCCTGCAACATGTTTGAATGCTGGAGTAAACCCGAGTATAGGGTAGGCTTGGCGCTGGCAAGCATACTTGCAAAAAACATGAAAAGCCAATATCCAGTTGTTAAATTGTTTTTAGCACCTTGTACCATCCCTATTTTTGGTCCTCCTTATCACCATCTCCATTTTGATTGTCGCCCAATTCCCGAGGGCAAAAATATCTGTATTTCCCTCACAACACCTTCGCCTACAGCTTCTGTGCCACATGAATGTCCAAAGCCATAATTTATTTTATTTATTTATTTAGCATACATTTGTATACCGCTACGTCCAGCGATCAGTAGCAGTTCGATTACAAGTTGGAAATTGTCAAATCATGAACATAAAATTTTGATGTATAGATACATTGATTTGAAAGGAAAGCACATCACACATCACACAGTAAATAGGTTTTGAAAAGAGGAGCAATAATTTACATATGTACATTTTTTTTTTTACATGGCTGCAACCCTGTTTCATTGGGTGGCATCATGTAGAACACTGGGATTTAAGTCAAATTGTACTGGCATTGGAATAGATGTGTCTTAAGTTTTTTTTCTGAAATCCATTAGGTCTTTGCTAGCTCGTAGCTCAGGCGGTAGTTGGTTCCAGAGTGTCGGGGCTGTGTATGAGTATGATAATGATACTCAGCATATGCCCTCTCAGGGCACAAATTGTGGCATCTCTGAAGCTAATGTCCCATGGACCCACTACAACCGGCAGTGCTGACCCGCAATACACAGGGTCAGCCACTACCTCATCTGATTCAGGCAACTGGTAACAGAACCCACATGTGAAGGGGCCATACTGGACTTGGTGCTTACCAATGGGGGAAGTTTTCTAATGTTACAGTGGGAGATCTTCTCGCATCTGGTGTCTATTACAAGCTCAGAACTCTGAAACCTACATCCCCTCGTCACCACAGAAAACCTCCACTTAGTCTGCCAAGCTACCATCACCCCCCTATTTGACTACTGCAACTCAATATACTGAGACCTACCCAAGCATACCCTTCTTCCACTGCAAATCACCCAGAACACTGCAACATGAACCATCTGACCATGACCATTGGACATTGGCCGAATCTGACCTATAGAAGATGTCATCCTGCATTTGCCGGCAAATCTGGATACCCTTAGCGGATATCTTTTTGCACAGGGATCACACCTCTGGGTCATGGTCGACACCCAGGCATCTGAGGCAACAATCATGTATGTCAGTCCATGTCCAATGTCCAATCCTCAAACTCCACTGGCTACCCATTACCTCAAAAATCAAATATAAGGTCCTCACCACCATCCACAAGGCACTAAATAACCACTCCTCTGACCACCTTCAAACACTAATCAACACTCTCAAGATCAACAGACCAAGAAGGCACAGCACACAAAATCTCCTCAGCCTCTCACGTGCCGCTCGGGCACCGCAGGGGCTTTACGCGACTCAGAGGATCCATGTGGGGCCTTACAGCGCGAGGTTACCAGGAATACCAGGATCGAATCTGACCTATAGAAGATGTCATTCTGCATTTGCTGGCGAATCTGGATAGCCTTAGCGGACATCTTTTTGCACAGGGATCATGCCTCTGGGTCATGGATGGCACCCAGGCATCTGAGACAACAATCATGCATGTCGGTCCATGTCCAATGGTCCAATCCTCAAACTCCACAGGCTACCCATTACCTCAAAAATCAAATATCAAAACTTCACAGGCTACCCATTACCTCAAAAATCAAATATCAAAACTCTGTTCCATGTAAAGTATACAGAAGTATACAAAATTTTGTTAACTGTTCCATGTAAACCGCCCTTGATCTCTGGAAGGGGCGGTATAGAAGAAATTGTTAAATAAATAAAATAAATAAATAAATAAATATAAGGTCCTCACCCAGGCATCCGAGGCAACAATCATGTATGTCGGTAAGGGACATGTTCCTGGAGCACCGATCACACTTTTTTTTTTTTGAAACTTTTATTTTCATTTTGCAACAAACCAAGAAACAACACACCAAAAGATACAAAACAAGTATACAATAAGGAAAAGTAAACCCATTACCCCCCACCCCGGTGCTTCTTCTCTACCCGGTTGTATCAGCATGTGAGCGCTTCCAGTTAACAGTGATTATACATCAAACAATCAAAAAATATCCACAATACAGCATGATCATGAAACAGAGATATATACAAAGTTAGACAGTCAGATGAGAGCATTTGGCAAAATGTACATATTCATTGAACATCTTCCATTAAGACCAATAAGAAGGAGTCTGAACGGAGGAAGCACACAGACGAGGTATTTGTTCATATTTACTGTAGAGACAGGCATGATTCACCATTCATTGAGGCTCAGATGGGAACTAATTTCCCAGTATTACTCAATAAGGGAAACAGCTATGCCAAGCATAAAGTTCAAAAGGAGATAAGCCATTTCTTGGGAGAGAGGGGATCCCCGCAACTGGGCGAAGTCCCACTACCCTCCGAGAAAGGGACTCCTGAGAGTGCAATATAGACTGAATACGACCCCAGACCCGACGCCAGTTATACTGTAGTGCGGGATATTCATGCATAACATGAAATGAAGTAATAAACCGATGGCCACAGGACGTGTCCAGCAACCATTACCCTGAGTAGTGTTCCATATGTCTAAACTGTGAGGAGTGTAAAAACACCGGTGGACTAGAAAGAAGAGGGTCTGAGTGAATGAGGCGGGTCGGAAACCCGTGTCCCTCTGCTCCAGATAAGGCTCCATTGCTCCGAGGTTAAAGTCACATGCAATTCCCTCTCCCATACTGTCTGCGCTATAGAGGTATCTCTAGCGATAGCATTATATAAGGTTTAATAAAATTGGATGCTACACCCGGTAAACTACCGAAAGATCGGAAGTTTCCAATCAACCTTATGCAGAGAGTGCCGATGGCGGGAGTACTCTAGAGCTCCGAATGCAATGCTGAAGTTACACTGACCAGAGTCGGGAGTCGAAAGGTTGCATAGGAATATTAAAGGCACCTAAAGTGTCGAAAAACATTGGTGGATAGTGGGAGTCTAATGGGAGAGTCATACCAGGGAGTAAGGTAAAAGGAATCGGTGGGCAAAGGCCCGCTACTATAGCTAGCCACACAGGTCTGCTCGATACTGGAGCTTCCAACCAACAAGCACCTTGTTTGAGAAAAAAAGATTGAGGGAGCACTTGAATAAAATCGCCACCAAGTATTAATGGAGCATTAGCGGAGGCCGAGGCCAACTGCGCAAAACTTGCATAGTGAGCAGGGTTGTCCACATTCGGGACATAGTGCAAATACACGTGAATTCACTATCTCCTACCTCAAGGTGTACACGGGCCCATCTACCCTCCATGTCAGCGCTAATATCAGGTACAGTAGCGTGCAAGAACTTCTTGACCAGAATGACTATCCCGTACCATTTGGAAACAGTGGGAGAGTAGGCCGCTACCATGTGAGGCCTAGCATTGAGTTTCAGTGTTTCAGCAGAGTGTAGTGCGTTTCCTGATGAAACACCTAATCAACGTGATCGTGGCTAAAATAGCTAAGGATTTACTTTCTGCTGAGTGGACCAGCAATGCCTTGTACGATGAATAATAAGATTTTACATGAGGCCATTTAGAAAAGTTAAAATTCTGAGCATGATAGCACACATAATTTCACTGTATCCCTCAAACTGACTGTATCTGGTTGTATACATGACATAGGAAAATAAGCTAATATAATACAATGAAGCGCCCCACATTAACAAAGATAACCGCAGTACGGTAGAGGAGAAGCAAAACCCCAAAATTACTGGCGACCATGTGTCTGCGGGGAGAAACCCAGAGAAGGCCGAAATTGAAAAAACATATAACCTGTAGGACTGTGCGTGCTCCGAATCCGACCGAGGCACACATCATGAAGGGATAGGAGACCAAAGACAAAAGTCATACAGAGAAAGAAAGAAAGTCCAGGCTATTTCTGTGCTGGGCTATGATCGCCGCATCGGGCCCTTCAAAATGGCGGACAGAGCCGGCAGATAAGAGTCCAAAATTTGGGATTAGCGCATCTGTTCTGCTTCTTTGGAGTCCAAAAATGTTGATAATAGATCAGGATCCTCGAACGTCCTGGTCTGGTTATGGAGGGTCACTCGGAGCTTCGCAGGATACAACAGGCCAAAGCGAGCCTGTAGCTGTTGAAGTCGAGGGCGAAGAGCAAGGAGTTTCTTCCGACGGTCAACGGTAGGCTTTGCCAAATCAGGAAAGAAGGAGACCTTACGACCTTCATATTCCAAATGATGATTCGCTCGGGCAGCATGTAAAATTTGTTCCACTTGTTGATATCGTAGCAAGCTAAAGATAATAGGCCGGGGAGTCGTGCGGTTGAGCGCCATGCGGGCAGGAACACGGTGTGCTCGATCGATTTCCAGTTCTCTGTGAAAAGTAATCTTCAGCAAGGAGGGAAGAGTTTTGAGCAAGAATTCTCTTATATCTCCTGCTTCCACTCCCTCCGGCATTCCAAGGAGCCTCACATTGTTGCGACGGGCGCGGTTATTGCTATCTTCCAACTCCTTTTGAAGATTCTGTATCTGGCGCTCAGCCTCGTCCAGTTTGCCCAAGCGCACCTCGTGCGAGTCGAGGACCCCCGCCATATTGTCCTGCCGTAATGAAAGACCTTCAAGTCGGTCTTGGAGCACTCCAAAGTCTTCTCGCATGGCTCGAAGCGCTTCTCCATTAGACTGCACCAATTCCTTCACGCCGCGTATTTCCTCCAAAATCTCCAGGTGCATTGCGGGGTTTTCACGAAATGGAACCATCTTCTGCGGGGAGGATACCTCCGTTTTGGAGCGTTTTCCATGAGAAGAAGAAGGAGACCCGAAGTCCAAGCGCGCTGGTTTGTGGGCCGCCATCCCCCCCGAGGTGCCCCGGTCAGCTCGGAGCAAAATAGTGAATTTATATAGGTATTAAGTCAGGATTCTGAGTAGGCCTCTCGGGAGCTTCAACGCAAAGCGTCCTACCCGCTGGACATCAGGCTCCGCCCCCCACCGATCACACTTTTTAAACCTAGTGGCCACTGTGGCAAAAAGGGCCCCACTGAAGTTGAAGACCTCCGATGCGGCCAGCGGTTAGAAAAGGCACTTAACTGCGCTGGATGGAAAAAAACCCTAACTAAACAGGTTCCGAGTCCTGAGGCCAAAGCGACAGAGCTCGGAGGTGGGAAAGGGACTGGTGCTAACCAGAAGGCACACAGAAGTGCACGAGAAAATCCAGTTTTTTTCTGGGGAAGAAAGATGAAGTCTGTAGGGCTCTGTGGAGAAAAGGGGGACCGAGTAAGATGGCACCCTTGGGCGGGAAGGGGACCACACATGCATGGTGGTATCTCCCAAAGGCTTTCTTTGAAAGCTGGGGAGATGCTTCCACGAGGGCTCCGTTGGCATCGACATCACCCACATGTGAGGACTGACTTCCTGCTTCTTCCTGGAGAATAAAAATTTCTTCAAGCTTTTGCAGAAGTCTGCCAAGTGTTGTATGACTCTTATTTGTGGTGAAAGTGAGTTCCACAGCCCTGTTAGTCCTTTGGCTGCACTTTGTTCTGTCTTTTGGTATTTCTAATGTATTTATGTTGCTCTGTCTACTAGGTCTATTGACACTGTGGGTTGTGATTAAAGTTTCGAGGTTGACTGCTGAGAGAGTGTTGATGATTTAATCACTTTATTTGGAAGATTCAGCGGCACTAACATGGTTTGTGCCACGGGTGCTGCTGCTGCACATCCCGATGCTAATGGGTTAGCGTCAGGGAGTGCCAGGGGTGTTCCGGGGGGGGCGGCGCAGCACCCATCAATAACCGGGAAGCAGCAATATTGAGCCACTGCCCAGTTACTGACATGTGGCAAAAGTCAGACATAGTAAAGGCTGGCCTAACTTTCACCGCAAAACTAACCGGGCAGCGGCTGAATGTTGCAGCTGCCTGGTTAATTCCTGGCACTCTGGGCAACCTGGATATTGTGATGAAGCTGACACTTCTGAAGCTATGGAGTTAGGAGAAAACTCTGTTTCTTTTAAAGAAACTAATTTATAGAGAATACTTTTACCAAGAAGTGCAGCTAGAGGGAGTAGGTATGAGGCTGCAGAAGGTAGGCTGACACACCCAGATTGTAATGATGCAATAGTTAATCAAACACACCTGAGTAGAGGGCCAGAAAGCTCACTAGAGAAACGGCTTTATAAGCAGTGCTTGGTCAGGAGAATAGAGAGAGGATCACCAATACAGAGAGGACCACCAATACAGAGAGGACCACAAATACAGAGAGCAACAGAAACCCCTGCTACTAAGGAGAGAGAAAGGGGAAAGCTCCAACTACGGAAGGAAAGGCAGTTAAGCTTGCAGTCCTTACAAGGAAGGGACAACTTCCAGGAAGGTCAAGCCCATGCTGAAAAGCTCCAGAAAGAAGTCTCCAGGGAAGACAGTGTAAGCAGGAGAGTGCCTGGTAGAGGGAATACCAGCAACGCACGTCTCAGAGAACAAAGGTACATTCACACCTCCTTTCCTGAATGTGTGCCAGGTCCTAGAAAGGCTTGTAAACCAGAGAGCCATAGATATGAGAAACAAAGCTGGGGAAAGCTTTGGAAACCTGTGCAGAAGGTCCTAGAGAAAAGCCATATTAATTGTTTGCCAGACCAGGTCCAGCCAGGCTGGAAAGTCTTGGAGAGAACTACTGAAGTACAACCAGTTTTGCCTAGGGAAAGCTCAGGCTTAGCAGACACCATATCTGAGCAAGAGGATATGCAAACAGACCTTGTAGAACCAGAACCATTGCTACCTGAATATTCTATGGACTGTACTCTTTGTGTAGCTGAGAGTATAGAATCTCTCACAGAGTCATAGCATAAGACATGCTCTAAAATGTCATTGCTTTGTTGAGCTGAGAAGAAGAAGTTTTTGTGTTTATTTAACCTGTTTATATTGAAGAATCCTGTTTGAATGGAAAAGACTGTGAAGCTCTTATAACAGTTTTGGACTTTGTAAATACTTTGGTAGAAACCCTGAATCAAGGTGAATTCTGCTGTCTTCTTGGAGAATCTTAGCGCATCAAGGGAATAAAACCTTATATTTAACCCAGCACAAGGCTCACACAACTATTCTTTATAAAGAAGGAAACTACAAGGACCATAATACACCTGGTCTAAGTTAGAGTTCCTGGCTTCAACAAACAATAAATGTCCACCCTGACCCTTCAGCACGCTGCCACCGGGAGGGGCTGTGACAATATTCAATGCCAGGGCCACTGCTGCTGAATATTCCTCTCTTGTGGGTAATGAGATGAACGACAAGATAGCTGGAGAGATCTGAGTAAAAAGTGCAATGCCTGAAGTCGTAGTGTTTTAAACTGAATTCTGTAACAGGCTCAAAGCGAATGCTCAGCCGCTAGTAGTGGGATCTCTCAGTCACATTTATTAGCTTTGCTCCTGTTAATGTATCACAGAATTGATGCTAGGTGTCAAGTCTGCCATTTTGAATCCAATCGGTAATGGAGCAGGATTGGAGGGGGACCACTCCTGCTGCATGCACTAGATGACCAGGGATACCCTAGGCCAGGGGTGTCAAACTCAAATACACAGTGGGCCAAAATGTAAAACTTGAACAAAGTCGCGGGCCAGCATTGAACAAATGAACCTTTTAATATGGACCCAAACAAGATTTGCTTTAACATTGAATATGAAGCAACACTTATTACTATACAATTTATAACTTAATAGTTCAGATATGCAAAAACCAATTTCAAATAAAAAAAAACATCAATGACATTCATTTATTAAATAAGATTTAAATAATAATAAATAATAATTTTTAAAATAAAATAACAATAATAAAATTAATCAACCATTCAAGCCCATGTCTTGGAGTAGCAAGAAAAAGTGCATAAAGAAAACGTTAATTATTGCTCAGTTTGCTGCACACTGATCTAATCTGATGTGCCCAAGCCAGATACCTGGCATCTCTTCTTGGATGATAGTTCATCAATGTCTGGGCTCAGGCTTTGAGCTGAGGAAATCCTCAGTATCGAGCGAAGGTGTTCATCAGTCAGACGTCTCCTGTGAGATGTTTTGGTCATCTTCATCGAGGAGAAAAGTTGCTCACATAGATAAGTGCTGCCGAACATGGAGAGCATCTGAGCAGCTTGGGTGCAGAGCTGAGGCATTGTGTCAGGGATGAACTGTGGAAACTGGGCGGCGCCCACAGCATCATACTTTGACTTCAGTGTGTCATTACACTGGAGTTCAATTAGCTCCATTTGGAGGTTGGTTGGTGCGTTTTCCACATTAACTGCAAAGGGATTACTGAGCAGTTCAAACCTACATTTCTGGACATCAAAGTCGGCAAATCGCCGGCTAAACTCAGCGCCGAGTACACTGAGTTTTTCAGCAAACTGTGCGCATGGGAACAAGTTGGTAAAGAACTGCGTTTTCATGGTTTGGCAGCAGGGAAAATGGCCAAGGTTTCCTTGCAGCATCTGATTCTCCCACAGGCACAGTTTAGTTTTAAAAGCCCTCACTGCAGCGTACATGTCTGTGATGATGCGCCCCCGCCCCTGAAGCTGCAGGTTCAGCGCATCGAGATGGCTCGAGATGTCACACAGAAAGGCCAGCTCACACAGAAACTTTTTCTCCCGAAGCTCTGCTGTGTCCTTCCCTTTGCTTTCCAGAAACTGACATATTTCCTCATGCAGCTCAAAACATCTATTCAGTACTTTTCCTCGGCTTAACCATCTCACCTCTGTGTGATACGGCACGTCTGCGTATTCCGAACCACACTCCTCCAGAAAAGACTTAAACTGGCGGTGATTCAGACCTTTGGCTCTTATAAAGTTAACTACTTGTGTTACTGTGGTCATAACATGTTCCATCTTTAGGGCTTTGCCACACAATGATTCCTGATGTATGATGCAGTGATAAACACTTAGTTCACCTGCACAGTTCTCTTCCTGCATCTTCTCCCGGACCCTGCCCACCAGTCCACTTGTTTTACCGCACATCGCTGGCGCACCATCTGTCGTTAATCCCACGGCAGCTTTATTTCAGTTACGCATTTGGAAACCTCCTCAAAAATTTCCTTTCCTGTGGTTGTGCCATGCATTGATTTGAATCCCAATAGCTCCTCCGTAACACACATATTTGAGTCCACTCCACGGATGAAGACTGACAGCTGAGCAGTATCAGATGCGTCGCTGCTCTCATCCACAGCAAGGGAGAATGCAACGAAATCTTTTCCCTTTTCCAAAAGCTGGTCATACAGATTGGTGGCAAGATCACATGTGCGATCAGCTACTGTGTTTCTGCTCAGGCTCACGTTTGAAAAGGCTTGCTTTTTCTCTGGGCACACGATGTCACAAACTTTCAACATGCACTTTTTCACAAACTCTCCCTCATTAAAGGGCCGGGCTGATTTTGCGATCTCTGCTGCCACAATATAACTAGCCTTTACAGCAGCCTCACTTTGTGATGTGGCTTTTTTGAACATATTCTGTTGTGAAACCAAACTTCTTTTCATCTCCTCCACTTTCTGGCTCCTTTGAGTCATGTCCAGGTCCTTGTACTTGTCATGGTGTTTTGTTTCATAGTGTCGTCGAATGTTATACTCCTTAGTTATAGCCACGTTGACTCCACAAATCAGACAAACAGGTCTGTCTTTTACATATGTAAACAAATATTCTGTCTCCCACCTGTCCAGAAAGTTCCTGTTGTCTGCCTTTCTTTTTGCCATTTTTGGGAAGGGGTTCCACAGTGACAGTTGTAGCTTGAGATCGCTATGACTTCTGTCACACAAGAGAGGGCGTTTCTGGGACCTGTCCTGATTGACGCGCCAAAACAACAGCAAGGCATTATGGGATTTGTAGTATTAGCGATGAATGAATGCGCTGTATAATACCGGCGGGCTAGCTCTAGTAGTCATTTGGTATAGCTCGCGGGCCAAATATAATTACACTACGGGCCAAATTTGGCCCGCGGGCCAGAGTTTGACACCTATGCCCTAGGCTAAGTCCCAAAGGGGTCGGGGTGGGGTGAGGGTCAGGTTGTGGTCCTTGCAGGGGACATCTTTGATCTAGGGGGGTGTAATTGGGGGGGGGGGGCTGGTGATCAGGGGGCTTGACTTGGGGGTTGGAGATAGAGAGGTTGCATGACCACACATTCTTTTGTTGGACATTTGGAATTGTGCAGCTCTGAGGCCATGCTATCTGTAAATGCATGTAACGTGGACCCTTATAGTGTTTGCCTGCACTGTGTGGTAAATGCAGGGCAGATGCTTGCCATGCCCACAACATTTACTACATGGGCTTTGCCCTTACTGCATGATCATTTCTGCACCTAACACGTGGTAAGTGCAAAGACTTGCTGCACTTTAGTAAACAGGGCCTTTGGCGAGCACAAAATCAATTTAACACATGCTAACCTAAAAATTAACAGGTGCACAATTCCAAATGTTTTAATTAAAATTAATATGTGGAGCAAACAGAAAAAAAGTCCAAAAATTGTGGAAAAATCCAAAAGAATCTGAAAACGAACTGACATTTTTTCTGGTCTGTGCTTTTCTATTCTGCTAAGATAACAATGACCCAGAACAGTTCCCTAATAAAATTTCTGGTAGAGCAGGAAAACAGAAAAGCGAGAGAAACCCCCACAAACAAGCACCAAGCCAAGAAAACAGCAGGGGATATAGGAGTCCAATGAGTCAGAGGATACTAGAGTCAATATTAGTCTTTCGGGTTATGTTTTATTAAAACAGGCTAATATTGACTCCAGTATTCTCTGACTCACTGGAATCCTACTGTATATCCCCTGAAAATGTTTGTCAGAAACAATTTAAATTAATAAGAGGGTTTTAGTTCCATTTCTAATCAGCTCAACATATTCTGCACATATATATGTTAGATTTAATTACCCATCTTTCCATTTCAGGTACAGCAGGTGTTTCCCTGTTCCTGAAAGCTTACAATCTAATTTTGTACCACAGACAATACAGGGGTCTATTTACTAAGCCGTGTTAGTTGTTAACATAGCAATTAACATGCCCTTAGAGTTAACACGGGCATCACACTGTTAACATGGCATCTTAGAAGATAACACAAATTAGTTGCATCACCTTTCTTCTATTTTGTATGAACAAAGATCTTTTCCAGTAAAACAGGCACCTTCCTGGACTTACCCCCCATGTGCATACATTTACCTGCAGATATTCCCAGCAGCTTCATAACCAGCATTTTCCATGCATGAGTGACCTTAACGTGGCACTTAGTGCAGGCTCACTATGGGTGCCGTTAGGTGCACCCACATTACTTTCTGGTAATACATCATGGGAACCAATAACACATTTTCTTATGTACACTGGCATTCCAACCCAAAGTTGTGGTCTCTTGTAACCCTTTAATGCCACAGTGTCGCTTCTGCATTGGAGTGGAAAGCTAAAAGGGACACTGACTTAAAAGCACACCTACTTATCCAAGGACAATTAGCAGATACCACTTGACTGCCAAAAATACTAATCTAGCCCTTGACAATAAAATCATGCCCATCAGAAATAATGAAAATGAGTAGCTATAATGTGAGCCCATCAGTCTTTCCCATAAGTACAAGTGCTAGTAAATTAATCTGCTTGCCACCAGATATCCTGAAGGACTCCAACAGATTAACTGCTTAACAGGTGTCAGACAACTAAAATAGACCTCTGAATTTAAATATTAGTCAGTGAAATTGAATTCTGGGATTGCATCCATTGGACTGGAATAATTCACAGATCAAATTTATAACATTGGCATTCGCATCGCCACCCTCCATTTGCACCCATCCAGCCACCTAGGTATAAAATAACTACACTAGTAGAAGTGTTTGGGTAAAACATAGCCACAGCTTTTATTCCATTAATAACTTGATAATTAATTTGACAACATAGCAAATGTATTTGTATCACAAAGTACCAGCATCAACCTGTACTAGACGGTGTCGTCTTAGCCCCTACTAACTCAGTCATTAATCAGTATTCTCATACCCCTCTCCCTCAGCCTGATGGTCACAAAGAAAATAATGGTTTAGAAAAAAAATCATGTTGCATTTGTTGGATTAGTTTGACCCCTTTGATCTCACAAACATCATCCCCCCTCTAAGGGCCCGATTCCGTCCTGGATGTAGATCCGCTCTGTACATCCAGTCTGAACTGGACATACAGAGGGGATCAGAATTACAAACAGTCCTGCATGTGCAGGCCGGGACTGTGAATCCATCCAGCCTGCATGTGCAGGACTGTCCCTGGCTAACTCAGTCAAGGCTTTTCTATGTAGTCGCAGCGCCATGGTGTCATGTTGCCATGGCACCAAGATCCATTGAAGAGTTGCGATGCTGGCCGCTACAAAATAAAGTGTTTTCCCCTCGGCCTGACCCCCGATTTGGCCTCCTAAGGCCAGGGTCAGGCTGCAGGGAATGTCATCTGGCCCCCTTGCCCTATCTGCGCCCCGGCAATGCAATAAAGAAATGTCCAGGGAAGTTATTCCATCTCAGAGGCGGAATAACTTCACTGCACATATCGCCGGCCCTGGATCTACAGGGCCAATATTAGAATCGTCGAGGCCAGGTGAATGCACGAATAGCTGGGATGGATGAACCATTGGGCCGTCCAATCCCGCTATTCATGGCACAGAATAATCCCCTAAGTGAATGGAGATGCATTGCAGGTGGGTGCACTGGCGAGCCGCCAAGAGCAGAGGAAGGAGTTGGGATCATCGCTTGCCCCACAAGCCCATGCACTGCAACAGCACACTATCAGCCGCTAGGCTTGGATTTCAGCCCTATCGCAACTCCACTGCTCTTTTCCAGGCCCAGAAAACAGAAGAGTGACCACATATCCAGACCAGGAATTCACACCTTGCAGAGTCTGTGGAGCAAGTTTTAAGTAAACAACAAATGAAAGGCCTGAGATGACCCTCTTGTTATCAGATATAAGTCTTGTAAGAGTTAAAATGCCAGTGGCCAACTCATAGAACTGCTTGCAGTGGGAGGCCATGCACAGCAGCAAATGTTTCTGCCCCAATCCTAAACAAATGTGTACCAAAATGATCTGCAGAGAAACCTGCTGCTGCTATGTAGCGGTTCAATATGGTGATAAATTGATATCTGATTAAGGGGTCCCTGCCCCCATGCAACAGCCTAAACAGGCCGCCCTGGGCCCTAACACATAAAAAGGCATGCGCACAATGAACTGGACAGGTAACTAGCCCAAGCACATATCTGACATAAACCCATGTGCCCCTATCCAATTGATCAGTCTTGCAGCACCGTATCTGCAAGTGCACTTCTCCTGTCAACCACCACATCATTCCATAACAAACCCCATTCCCCACATGAGGTCTTCATTGCTTGAGACTAACTCACTCTAAATGACACTAACTCATAAGACAGTGAAGGAGACGAAAGAATGCCACTCTGAAATGTTCACGTCATATGTTATAGTATAGATATAGTGACATAGTATATGACGGCAGATAAAGACCAGTATGGTCCATCAAATCTGCCCAGAAAAGGTTGCTATAATAGGTGTACCTGCCACTTCCTGTATGTCACCCCCCTCTGTCTTTGTTTAGGGTTGTACCTGACGCTCCATGCAAGTCAACCCTCTCTATTTGTTGACGTATAACTACTACTACTATTAGTAATCATTTATATAGTGCTACAAGGTATATGCAGTGCTGTACTGATACATATAAAAGACTGTTCCTGCTCGTCAGAGCTTACAGTCTAATCAAGACAGACAATACATACAATAGTTGAGAATAAGGAATAGAAATAGGTAAAGGAAAACAAGGGATCAGGAACCAAAAACAGCCACAAAGAGGTGAGCCTTAACCAGGTGCCAAAATCTGCAATATCATGGAGAGTTTGCTGAGACTCATCAAGCCTACTGACTATTATCCAATGTTGCTCATCCATGTCAGCACAAATGATACTGCTGGGTATCGCTCTGAGCTTATCAAAAGTGACTTCATGGCTCTGGGACAGAGGGTGAAGCAGACAGGTGCACAGGTGGTGTTCTCTTCAATCCTCCCTGTTGAGGGTAAAGGCTGAGGCAGAGAAGCTCACATCCTGGAGACGAATGCTTGGCTGCATGGATGGTGTCATCAAGAGTGTTTTGGTTTACTGAACCATGGAAAGATATTCCAAGTGCTTCAGAGCAGAGATGGCATCCGCCTATCCAAGAAGGGTCAAAGTGTCTTCTACAGCGCACTGGTTAAACTACTGAAGAGGACTTTCAACTAGATTCATTGGGGATGGATAAAGAAAGCTCCAAGATAAGTAAAAACCCTCAATTAAGTAAGTAAAGCATTAACTACCTCTGTAGAAATAGGTGAAAGTGGCAACATCTGGCAAGCGGTGTGCATAAATGTCTGTAGTATGGTAAATAAGATCTCAGATGTTGAGGCGTTCATGGAAGAGGCTGGCTTGGATTTAGTGAAAGTTATTGAGTAGGATTCATGGACAACCATGAATGGGATGCAATTATAACGGTCTATACTTTAGTCAGGAAGGACAGGGTAGGAAGAAGGGAAGGAGCAGTGGCACTATATGTAAAAATTATTAAAGCAATAGAATTACAGGGTTTAAAAGGGAGTGAGGAGGCACTGTGGGTTAAACTAGAAAGAGGGAATGGAAAATCCATTTGCCCTGGTATGATATACAGATCTCCTTCACATGGAGACAAGGTGGCCAGATTTAATAGAAAACATACACAGTTTTGTAATGAAAGGAGAAGGGCTACTGATAAGTGATTTCCATATGCCTCATCTTGAGTGGCACATCCCTGCTGCAGTGTCATCTAGAAGTAAGGAGATCCTACATTTTCTGCATGGAGAACTATTCTGGCAACTGGTAACAGAACCCATAAGTGAAGGGGCCATACTGGACCCGGTGCTTACCAAATGGGAAAGTGTTTCTGATCATATAGTGGGAGATGATCTCACATCCAGTGATCACCAGAAGATGTGGTTCAGTATTAGGACTAGGGCTGATAAAATCCATTTAAAAGTGAGGGTGTTAGACTTTAGGAAAAGTAAATTTGCCAAGATGGGGACAATACCTCAAGGAGTCATTAGTGGGATGGGAACAGCTCGGGATGTAGAAAAGTAATGGCTAAAACTGAAAGGGGATATTTTAAGGGCAACAAACCTGTTGTTAGAAAGGTAAATAAATGTGAACGGAAAAGGAGGCCACTATGATTCTCAAAAGAAGTAGCTGAAAAGGTGAAGAAAAAGATGGTGGCCTTCATAAAACACAAGAGAGCACAGAAAAATGAAAACAAACATCAATATTTGGAAAAACAGAGAGCTAGGAAAGTAGTCAGGAAAGCAACAATAAAAAAGAAGAAGAAATAGCTAAAGCAATAAAATTGGGGGACAAAACATTTTTCAGATATTTAGTGAGATGAGGAAGTGCAAAAGTGGTATTTTCAGACTCAAGGGCGAAGGGGAGGAATATGTACCAATGGTTAGTTTTAGAGCAAAAATCTAAGCTGTGGATAGTAGCCTTTCAGCTCTGCATGACAGGTCCCTAGGTCTCATTTTATGAGCTTGAAGGCAAGGGTGAAATATTAGGATATCTGGTGGGTGATGTGAACCTTGCTAGGGTATTTGGTAATTTCTCTTTATTTAATAAAGGCAACATAGGCATCCATGTAACTTTATAAAATAGGGTCCCAGAACCAGTTCCACTAGCAAACAAATGCCAATGCACACATATACCCTTGCTTCGACGTCTGCATCAATGCATTTGTGTACTCTATGCATGTACCTGTATAGTTTATAAAATACTTGTGTACATTTCAACTTTTTCACTCCACCTAGACTGCACTCTGTTCCTGGACACATTCATTTACTGAATCCCAGTATGTCCCTTTCCCCTATGGTCATCTTGCTGATCCCTATTTGGTTTGAAATGTATTTACCTTGATGTGGACCCATATGTTCTAATTCTGTATACTCTAATGTAGATCCAAACCTGTTGTAACCCGCTTTGAACACTATTTGGTTGGAAAACCATGGAATAAATCGATGAAATGATGATGTAAAATATATCCTAACTGTTATGATGTTGTAGAGGAACAAAAAGACCAATCTGCTTTAAAAAAATGTAAAAGCTAAACAAGATCTTTTATAATAGCAACATTGTTATGGTTATTTGAACTCCATTTGTAGTAAATTGAATTTTAATATTCTTTCCAGAGATATTGCTGCCTGGTAACTAATCATATAATTTTATTTGATTTACAAAAATTGATTTCGGCATAGTTTGCCTGAAAGAGACAGAGGGGAATATGGTATAAAATACATCAATTGTTTTCTTATCAGACTAGTGATAACTCAAGCTTTGCCTCCGTAGTTTTGAATTATTAATACTCCAGGATATAGGAAATAATAGAAGACGTAACAGCCAGACTGTGAAATGCTGCATGATCTGCCCTATCATTAGGAACTAGAGATGTCTTGTCACTTTGCTTCCCCATAGGGTCCGCAGTGTATAAAAGAAACTGTTCATGCCTCCTGGGACTGCCCTAAATTCTCTGGCCCTCACATTGTTACTGCAGCATCCCCTTTCACTGCTCAACTGAATGACGTGGACACCTGGATATATGTCAGTCATCTGAAAGCTGCCCCAGCTGTCTCATCTGAGTGACCAATCTCATTCCTCCAACTAAGACTTACACCACGAGGTTGCTCCATTGATCAGAATGATTGCTATCTACCCACTCTCTCCTGGGGCATCCCTGTGCTTACTTCTTTTCATCTCCGTTGTGATTGTACTGCTTATTCACTTCTTTCATCCTGATGGAGAATTTGCTTTCTTTCTACGAGTTTATAATCAAACCCTGCCTTGAACTGAACTCTTATTTGAACATTGGACATTCTGGTGATCAATTGCTGTGACATTGCTCCTTTTATACCATTTGGATTTTCTCTTAAACATACTCGACTGTCCCTTTCTTCCTATAATCAGTAAACCTTGTGTTTTCACTGTGCGGGGACACTTTAGTGGCAGGAATAAACCTGGCAGCAACCTCTTGAGTTACAGAGGAGCTGGTAACTTCACTTTTTACAAAAACCTCTTTATTTACAGAGGAGCTGGCAAATTCGCTGGTAATTTCGCCTTTTACAAAAACCTCTTTATTTACAGAGGGATGAAGGTACAAAATCCAGGACTCAAACAAACACACATTTCTTATGAACATCTCAGACTGCATTATCTGTACCCCTTTACCAAAGGGTGTATCATATGCTCCAGTACATGTTTTAAAGGTTCCCTTAAATGAGTATGCAGGACAGTTTGCCTGTGTAAATAATAATGATTTTTCTGCCAATTGTTATGAGGCTTTTAATTGTTCCCCGACGTGGCATACAATGAATATGATACATGACCCTTTGCATGTCTATGTTGACCCGAATATAGTATTTGATCTATGTTTGATAACAAATGTCTCTATTACTTTTTCACACAGGTGCAACCTGTCGTATAATGTGGTTAATGGGTCCTTTCATTTTGCCAGAAATTCGGTCATGATCAAGTGGTATAATCCAACTGGTAATGTGAACTTTTTCAAGATGCGAAGTGATTGGAGAAATATTACAGAGAGCCAACTCGTGCTAGATGGATCTGACTTCCACTGGTATGTGGGGGTTGGTCCCATTTACCACGATGGTTCAGCTGTGCTGACTACAGGTTCTCAAAATGAATCTCCATTTACTTCATGCTATCTCACGATGTCCAGTTTAAGGAGGGTTTTTACCTCATCTACCACGGGTAAATCTTCTGTTCAGTGGTTTGCTGGGCATCATATGCATCGCATATGGACACCTGCCACTACTCTCTTTGCCGTTTGGGGTCATTATTGGTTGTGTGGAGAGCTCCTGTATCAGGTGGTAAATCTCTCCCTCTTTCCCTGTGCTTTAGTCAAGGTTTCTTCTTATTCTGCCCTCATTCCTCTGAATGTTACCCACCATTCTCTCCGCCCCCATATGTCCCGTGCAAAGCGGGGCATGTCATTAGGAGCCAGCCCATGGGACGCTGCAACTGCCGAAGATGAGGCCATTCAGGCCTCCTATAAATATATCAATTCTATTTATCCCATGACTAAAAATCATTTAGATGTCCTTAGTGCAACTGCTTGGATTCCCTTTGCCACCCCTGCCCTTACTGCTGAACTAGGTATGGCTATCCGCCGCCTCCAATGTCTATTACATATTCAAATGAAAGCTGTAACTGACTCTATTTCACGTTTAGCTGAGTCCCTTGAGCAAAATACGCGAATGACTCTGCAGAATAGGCAAGCTCTAGATTTGCTTTTGGCTGCTGAAGGCGGCACGTGTACTTTTATTAATGCTACCAATTGTTGCACTGTCATCGCTAACCACTCTATTTTTGTTCTTGATGCTATGAATAAGATAAAACACCTTTCTGAATTACATATTAATGATTTTAAGGGTGGGCTCCAGCTTGACAATATTTGGGGTAGTGTTTCTTCATGGTTTGCTAGTTTAGGAGGAGGACTTAAGGCTTTCTTTATTACACTTTTAAGTATAGCTTGTTTTGCAATTATTGCCTGTTGTACCTTATCCATTTTGCTTGCCTACTGTAAACGTATGATAATGTGAAGCACTAAGACTCTGTATATTGTATCTAGGGACCAGTATGAGCTCTTACCTCTGCAAGATCCTTCCCTGTCACAAATGGTTATTGTTCATAGTCCCTAAATTTGGGTTTCCTGCCTTTGCCCCTCACCTCAGAGAAAAGAAAAAGAAAAATTGGAGAATGTTGGGATATTTTGGGTTTATATTTTGGTTTAGGGATAGTTTTGCAAGGTTTGCTTCATATGCTATCTGTGAATGTAATCCTGGCCTGCCTGCAGTTTGCACGATGATACAAGAAGATCCTGTGGGCTATCCAAGAAAGTATATGCTACAAGAGAGCTTTGCGGCCTGCTGCAGTCTGGAGGCCTTGCTTTGAGTAGAAGTACACAGAGTCAGGCTCAGAGGAAAATACAGGTCAGCTCAGAGAAATAATTAGCAGAAAAATACTTTCAGCCTTGCTAGAAAAGAAAATGCAATTTAGCACCAGGAGATGAAAGACCATAAACGGGCCCAAGGAATGCAGGAAAGATTTGCTCCACAGCTCAGATAAGAAGCACAATTAAGCAAAGACCAGAAGACCTTGGGAGCACCAGCTGTAAGGAGGGCAGCCCTAAGGCATAATTAGCATAATTCATGGGAGGGGGCCTCAAAGAAGGAGTTCTAGCAAAGTTTTCTTTATTTGCAAGTAACTCCGACTTTTACAGAATAACTGAGGATGACATCAGATTTTCTAGAAGTTTGTGACAGAGAATATCTATATAAGGAGACGGCTCCATAACTCAGCGGGCAATCTGCTCTCTGATCCTGGAGCAGAGAGGGGTTGCCTGTCACACTCTCAGACAGAGTCTTTTGTTCTCTGCATTGGTGATTTATTTTGATCTTGGTATACCGAATAAAGAAGCTTTGCATTTGAGCAGAAGTTTGTCCTGAGTAATTTGTTGGTGATTGGTGATATCTGAAAAAACATTGTTGTGGGATACAGGGCCCCACAGTCTTTAGTCTTTGTTTAAGAGAAGGCATAATCCTGCTTTGTCTGTAACATCCCCAGAGAGATGGGTAGCAGGAGGCTAACCCTTCCATACCATACAAGTATCTGTCTCGGCATTGGCAAAAAGACAAAAAGGGGGGCCATCTTCAGTTTGCTACTCAGGCTTTACATTTGGTCATGGTCAAAAAGAGGCTGAGTCATTTCTATGTTCCTATTATTGTTATGTACTGCAAATTGGTACTAATCATATTGGAGAGAACTAGATTTTTTTGTGGGTGATGATTCCTTTAATTGTCTCAGGTTATTAAAATATCTAAATAATTCATTATTACACCTAGAAGCTTGATATAAAAAATGGATAGAAAAATAATATATCTACTGTACATAACTGTGAACTGGCCTCATTTTGTTGGAGCTAATATACCAGGCTTTATTTTAAGATGCTTGGTGAGGGCTGTCTATGAAAACTATCAGATCAATTTTCAGTTCCTGTGATCAGGTTTTTTTTTTAAAATGCTATCTGTGTTGTTTTAAAAATAATCTGCATATTCAGCAGCATTACTGCCCACCTTCTGCCTTAGCTCCTTCCAGATACCATACAGTTAGTGCAAAGCAGAGCAACTTTCGCCCGTTATCCGTATAGTGCCTTTGAAAATCAACATGTAGTGTACATGTAGATGGTAATTTTAGAAACCATTTCTGCCCTTAAAATGCTGTTTTAGGAACGTAAATGGGTTCTTATAAAATTAGATCAGGCGTAAAAGTATGTACAGAGCAAGCCGGTGTCTTTTTTTTACGGTACATAACACAAAAAAAAAACACTAAAGAGGTGAAAAAACGAAATTCCAAATGAACCCCTTACAAAATTCACTATTGACTTCAATACCCCAAACACTTAATTTTAAAATTAATGTTGGATTATTTGCCTTGAGGAAACCACCTCCTGTAGCAATCCTCCTTTTTATTCTTTTAATACTGTGAACCCACAGCTCATATATCACTTAGCGTAACCATAATTGTTCAAGGGCCAAAGGCACTTCACCAATCCCTCAAACAAGCGTGGAAAAATGACAGAAACTTAACTCCCGGCCAAATGAGGAAAAATGCTAGCTTAGCTTTTACAGTAGGCAAGCACGGGGCATCGTATGGGTGAAGCGTGGGCAGAGTTGCAAAGTACATGCATATTTTATGAAATACGCTAGTACCCACATAAGGTGCGCGCTGACATCTACATCTGCTCTCGAGCAGGCGTAATCAGTGCAGCTGCAATCTAGATACAATTAGTGCAGGGATTTGCACTAGTCTTTAATAAAAGCAAGTAGGCAGTCTTTGTACAAAAGGCGTTTTCTTAGGTGCCCTGTTCTAAAATTACTCCCATATGGTTTATCTGATGTCGATTAACATATAAGTCCTTTTCAGAACTGGCTTAAATATTTTAATCTGGTTTACGATCAGGACTGGTGCAAGGACTCCTGCAGCTCCCTTTCTGTATTTTAAAAAAGGCTCCACATTCAACAGAGCCTTTTTCTGAAATACCACTGGAATTGTGTACGTTTTGACATAACAACTCCATTCCGATCTCCACATACTATCTAAAATGTACCTATACACCGCTTACCTATAAGGAGAGTGACTGAATATTGCTACTATTTGCATAGCTGTGTGAAATGCCTATGTCCCACTCTAATTCTACTTCACCGGTATATGAATAACACTATAGTGCCACTGAAAATCCATGGAGAAAGGAGTTATATATTTCCAGGGTAATTTTATAGCCTGGTGCCTAATTTAAGGCACCCAAAATATCTATTTTAACCCTATTATGTAACACAAAGAGGTGGAGTGGAGGAATAACCTAGTATTTAGGGCAGTAGTCTGGAACCAGAAAAACCAGGGTTCAAATACCACTGGTACTCCTTGTGACCTTGGGCAGGTCACTTAACCCTCCACTGTCTCAGGTACAAATGGATTGTAAGCCCTCTGGAAACAGGGAAATGCCTGTCGTACCTGAATGTAACTTGCCCTGATCTACTACTGGAAAGGCGTGAGCAAAAATATTGCTAATAAGAAGCTATTAGCATAAGTGGCTGAAAAACTATCTTAGGTTCAGGCATGGACATTGACACCTAGTCTTTTAAAGAACATATGTAAATTCTGAGAGTTTATTATCTATGGTAGGTATATACTCTGCCCATGCTCTACCTAAACTCTGCCTACCGTGAAAGTATATGTCATGCAAACAAGGTGCACGCTTTTAAATTAGCCACTAATCTATAAGAGCTCATTTATAGTACATGTGTAAGTGGCCACTTGCACAGATCAGTGACTAAAATGCCAGTATTGCTGCGTGAATCTACGTAGCTCCTTATAAAATTACTCCTTTAGTAGACACTGTTAAATGCATAAATCCTTTTGAATATTGGGCCTTTAGCAAATAAGGCCCTATTATGGGTGTTAGATCTAGGCTAATCTTAAATATTTAAAGTTATTCAACCACAGATTATTTGACTCTATTACTTTTTGTGTGGACCATTTTCAAGTTCTTTGGATGTTTGACAGTATGAATGTAGAACTACACTAATTAATTGACTTTTGTGACCTTATTGTACTGTTACTCTCCTAAAATATTTAGGGGTCAATATTTATTTTATTTATGTATTTATTTATTACAAGTTCTTATATTCCGCACTATTCTGCATCAGCGCGGTTTACATGGAACAGAAAAATCAGACAGGATAACATGTGTCTGAGTTTACAATTAACCGGACATCAAACTTGGATAACAAGGGAGAGTTACAAATAACAGGGTAGCAAACTTGGAATACGTAGGAGAAACTATTTACACATTAGAGTCATCATTTAGCCTGCAAGGTAACCGGACTGACTCAATTTGTACGTTAAACACCGCTATCCATATAGGTAGTGGTGATGACTATATTGGCTGATGGCCATGCTGGAACTCTCCATTTAGTTTAGGCTTGTTCTTCAGCAGGCCCAAACAAAATGTCCATTTTACAGTTTTAACACTGTAGAAGGACATAGGGACGGATATGCAAAGGCATTTACATGGTTTAAAGACCTGAAAATGCCACTTAAAGGGATATTCAGCAGCACCAACACCATTAGTGCCGCTGAATATCTTCGCGTAATGCCGCTACACCCCCCGATGCTAACAGTATAGCATCAAGGGGGGGGGGTGTCGTGGGCATTCTGAGATGGAAGCCCATCGCTAACTGGGCAGTGGTGATATTGAACTACTGCCCGGTTAGTGAGTCACACAGGTAAAGATAAGCATGGCAAAAGCTGACCTATCTTTGCCCATGAGAGCTAACCGAGCAGTTGCTCAATATCGTTACTGCCCGGTTAGCTTCTGTGCAGTATGGCGCTGTGTAGCAGACCTGCATATTCAGTGCTGGTGGTTGGATATGGCCCCGGCATTGAATATCTGGGGTTAGGTTCAGCGGTGACGGCTATGCACTATAGAAGCGCATAGCCGTCACCGCTGAAAATCGGTTCCATACTTTTTAAGGCTGTCTTTTTCCTGCCCATAACTCGGCCCACATCTGTATGGATAGTATTGGGTCATTTAGCGATTTAAATGGCCCGGTACTATCCATATAACTGAGAAATCTATAGATAAGCAAATTATGTGTTTACCAATGACTGGAGAATGCATAATTTGTTTTACTTTTTTTTTTTTTAGTGCATTAAGTCATTGATGACTCCTGATCACCCAGCAGCCCCCTGGTTTTCTTGTCTCAAGGTATGACCAGAAGTCGATTGCCATATCTTTTCTTCCTAGACAAAGGATGGCAAATTAACTTGCCCAAGGTCACAAGGAATGCCAGTTGGAGTCAAACCCAGATCTCCTGGGTACTAGGCTATTCCTCCACTTCTTGTTTTAAATATTGGCCCAATATATTTAAATCTTTTCAGCTCAGTCTCTTAATGCATCCTATGGAATACTTAAGTTTAAAAAATATATACAATGCATTAACACCTAAAAAGCCGACGTATACAATAAAAGTAAAGACTTTGTGTGTATCTGTTTTTTTTTCTTTATTCTAGACTGGGGTTTTTTTGCTCAGAATGCACCAAACATTTTTCTATATTGTGCAGCATAGTGTATGGTACACCAGTGGCCAGGTGCCCAAAAAAGTGGAGGAGTAGTCTAGTGGTTAGAGCAGCAGCCAAATACCCAATAAATAATGGTTTGATTCCCACCGGCACTCCTTGAGGCTTTGGATAAGTCACTTTATCCACTATTGCTTTGGAAGAAAAGTTCTGCAATCTACTTCTGGTCATACCTTGCCAAGAAAACCCAGGGGCTGCTTGATTGCCAGGAGTCAGCATTGACTTGACAACACTTAAAAAAAAAAAGAAAGAGTCTTGTTTAGGACTGGAAGACTCATCTGCATATCTGCCCCAGCAAAGGACTCCAGAGGTCACCATGAGTCAATCAGGCAAGAGCTGCCACAGATCCTGCACTCTCCCTAGCAGCATAGGACTGGAAGACTCGTCTGCATATCCCTCTGGTCTCTCTTCTTTACTTCAGCAGGTACCAAAGCGCTCAAATTGAAAAACCAGTATGCAGCCTTGGAAGTGGAGGACGTAAAAACATCCCAGAAATGGGAATGTCCATCTGCTGACCAGATTTGATGTCCAGGGAGACGTGCTGTCTGCCAGGTGCCAAAATATTAGCATAAGTGGCTGAAAATTTGTCTTAGGTTTAGGCATGGACATTAACATCTAGAGGTTACCGAGACACAGGGCCGTACCGAGTGTAAATCGCGCTCTGTGCGACTTGCACATTGGGCGCACCCCCCCCCCCCCACGGTGGGAGAGAAGAGGTGCGCCTGATGTGCAAGTCACCAGCATGCTAAGCTTAGCATGCCAGTGAGAAGGCTTAAGGGGCGCATTTTAACTGTCTGTCGTTGCCTGCCGCCGCTGAGAGAAGAAAAAGTGGTGGCAGACAGCTAAAATGCGCCCCTTAAGCCTTTGCACCCTGAGCGGCCGCACTGCTCGCACAGGGCTAGGTATGGGCCTGCCGAGACTCATCAAGCCTACTGATTATTATCCAGTGTTGATCATCCATGTCGACACAAATGATACTGCTAGGTGTCCCTCCAAACATATCAAGAGTGACTTCATGGCTCTGGGACAGAGGGTGAAGCAGATAGGTGGGCGGGTGGTGTTCTCTTCATTCCTTCTTGTTGAGGGTAAAGGCTGAAGCAAAGAAGCTTGCATCCTGCAGATGAATGCGTGGATGCTGTCATCAAGAGCATTTTGGTTTCCCACACCATGAGATGATTTGCCAAGGGCTGCAGAGCAGGGATGGTATCCATCTATCCCAGAAGGGTTGAAGTCTCTTCTGCAGCAGACTGGCTAAGCTACTGAAGAGGGCTTTAAATTAGATTCATTGGGGATGGGTAAAGAAAGCCCCTAAGTAGGTAAAAGCCCCCAGGTAAGGAAAACATGAAATAGGTCTGTAGAAATTGGTAAAAAAGGCTACAAATGGAAAACGGTGTGCATAAATGCCCGTAGTATGGGAAATAAGATCCTAGATGTTGAGGCTTTAATGGAAGAGCCTGACATGGATTTAGTGGCGGTTATGAAGACATAGTTCATGGACACTCATGACTGGGATTTAATTCTACCGGGCTGTACTTCATCCAGGAAGGACAGGGTATGAAAAAGGGGAGGAAGAGTGTCACTATATGTTAAAAATAATATTAAAACAATAGAATTACAAGAATTACAGAGCTTAAAAGGAAGTGTGGATTAAACTAGAAAGAAGGAACAGGAAATCCATTTGCATTGGTGTGCTATACATATCCCCTCCTTAGGGAGAAGAGATGGACAGAGACTTAATGGGGAAAGTGTTTTTGATGTTATAGTAGGAGATGATCTCACATCCAGTGATCACCAGAAGGTGTGGTTCAGTATTATGACTAGGGTTGATAAATTCCATTCAAAAGTGAAGGTCTTAGACTTTAGGAAAACTAACTTTGCCAAAATGGGATAATATCTCAAGGAGTCATTAATTAGCAGGATGGAAACAGTTGGGGGATGTAGAAAAGCAATGAGCAAAACTGAAAGGGGATATGTTAAGAGCAACAAACCTTTTTGTTAGACAGGTAAGTAAATGTAAAAGGAGGCCACTATGGTCTTCAAAAGAAGTAGCTGAAAAGGTAGGTGGCCTTTATAATGTAGCCCCTAACTCCCAGAGAAGGGCGTGGCCAGACTTTTACAACAATACCTGGGATGTTATAGCGTAGTCCAGTATAGTCTGACATCCTCCTCCGGTAGAGGCTTACAGAAGTCACTAACCTCACCTCACACAGCTCCACTGTTGGGTGGAGAATGGCTGAGAGGAAAATAAACTAAATTGTGATAAGCCCTTATCAAGGTGATGTTACAGTTATGGTGATAGGGTAGACTTTGCAGGAATGGGATACAGAACACCTTAGTGTCTATAAACAGAATTTTCAGAAAAATGTATTACACGCGTATAACTTGTTGAACAAGCTTAAAGACAGATTCAGAAATTTTAACAGTTAAACAAGTTCAGTCAAAAAGGTATTTATACACAATTGCACCATCAACATTCAGTATTTCTCTTTTGTTCACAGTAGTCTTCTCATACAAAATACTCATTCTTTACAGTTTATCTTTTACTATGAATATACTTCTTTTTATAGGAACTTCCACCTTTTTAACAGCTGAGTTCTCTTATTATCCAGAATACTCTGTATGTATTTCATTTGGTAATGTAAAGTATGAGCTCAGAAATGTCGTTCTTTTTGTCTCTCAGTATGTTTGTGTACTGGTACCTTTCTTCCCAAAACTTTTCTTCTGAAGTGGCCCAGTCTCTTCTCCAGTAGTCCCATGGTGTCTTCTTCCAGGAGTTCCGATGTCACAGGAACTCAGGATTCCTCTGGTCCAGCAATGATCCGGACTTTACCTACTCCCTAACTTTAACAAATCAATAAATAAAACAAATCTAAATTGAGGCTGTGTCCACAGTCACTTGGGGGTTAGTATGTTGACAGGGATCTGATTATAGAATACTGTCTCTATTGCTATCCAAAAATAAAAGATAACTGAATGTCCCTATCTAAGCCCACACAAACACTGTCCAGTCACACCTTTCACGGTCATAAACATTTATTTTTTTCAAGAGCTCAAGAATTTCCAGTTTCAACCTTAATTAGGCAGTATCCTTCTGTCAGAAGTCTAAAACCAGTACCTCTCTTTCTCCCTCTGCACTGCTTCCAACAGCATGCAGCAGTGTCACTACCCTTAGGATTCTAGACTGCCCAGACTCAGCAGAGCTATCTGGATTTCTTCATGGGATCAAATATATATATGTTTTCCAAAGGGCATTTCTATAGTTTCAGTTTCCAGTAATCTTAGGTTCCTTAGAGAAGCTGAATACAGCTTTCCTTTCCAATTTTTCAAGCTGTTTCAAAAAAGGCAATTTCCCCTTTTCCCTTGCTCAGTGGTCTCTAAACTGCCATGCCCAGCAGAACTACCAGCTCCTCTGCATAGAAATTAAAATATTTCATTCCTCTAAGAAGCTTTGCTACAATCTTAGCTTTCAGAACATTTAGTTCCTTGAAGAAGCTTAATCGAGTAGTCCTTAGAAACATTCCAATTTATAAAGCAGGAAAGGTTTCCCTGTTTCTTCTCAAACCCAGCTCCAAAAAATCCCTTTTCAGGATTTTGGTTGTATTTCTCAACAGACAAAAGATGAGCCAATTCCTTATGCTCAGAAGCTTTTCACTGCTTCAAAAAATATTAAAGAATTTCCCTTCTGTTCCTTCCTTATACACGCTCTCTTAGTTTTGTCCAAAACCAGAACTTTTAAAATGAAAACTCAGTCAGAAAATTCTGCTCTGAGCTATTTGCGCAAATCCTTTCTCTCCAATACAGCTTGTGCCCAGCAAATTTGTGCTTCAGACATAGGGCTCAATTAATAAAAGTTTATTTAACTCTGTCTTCCAAATCTCTCTCTAAGCAGGTATCAAACAATAAGCAAACCAATGACTTAACAAAGTTAAACCTTTTTAACTCAATTTCCAGTTACCTTAAACTTCCACAGCATAGATAGACCTCCTTCCTTCTTTTCCAACCCCCAACTGCTTCTTTCAGTTTCACTTCAGTCCTTTCAAGATCAACTGTTGAGTGGTCTTACACTGCTAGAACTGCAAATAGTACCTCAGCACTGCTCTGGAAAAGGGCAAAAAATGCCAAATCTCCAGATGCAAGTATTTTTTCCACAACACATCAGAATATAACCTAGGGTTCTGTACTGTTCTTGTAAGCCGCTGAAGCCTCCTTGCATCAGTCTCTGCAGTTTCCCTCCCGAAAGACTGCTTACTACAGTAATCCCTGTACTTCCTCTAGCTCTTGAACTTCCCCCAGCATACTCAATGCTTTTCTATGGGTCCGGGACTTGTTTTTAAATTAAACTTTATTTTTAGCATTAAAATAGGCTTTTAAAGTCTTCAAATCCAGGATTGCACTTCTTTTAATTTATCTGAGGCTCCAGTGCTCTCTCTGGATCTTGGGAGTGAAGCCCTACACCCCTTGTGGGGCACCAAACAGGTAATCTATTTATTTTACTTACTGGTTACAATAAAATACAAGAGATCACAGAAAGAGGAAGACAAGCCATCAATATTTGGAAAAAATAGAGAAACTAGAAAAGTAGCCAGGAAAGCAAAGATACAAAAAGAAGAAGAAATGGATAATGCAATAAAATGGGAGTAGAAGACATTTTTCAGATATGTTAGCGAGAAGAGGAAGTACAAAAGTGGTATTCTGTCAGACTCAAGGGTGAAGGGCAAGAATATGTAGAAGCTGATGAGGATAAAACAGAATTGCTTAACAAATATTTTTGTTCTGTGTTCACAGATGAAGGGCCCAGAGGAGGACCTCAGAAAACACCTACAAATAGGAACAGAAGTGAAGGGGATCTTGAATGATTTTCAGAAAGACTGTGTTCGTGAGGAACTAGCTAAACTAAAAGTAGACAAAGCGATTGGACCAGATAGGATACATCTGAGTGTATTGAAGAAACTTGGGGAAGTTCTAGTGGCTCCACTGTCTGACCGTTTCAGTGCTTTTTAGAATTGGGAGTTGTCCCAGAGGACTGAAAAATGGCATATGTGGTCCCTTTACACAAAAGCAGAAGTAAAGTTGAGGTTGAGAACTACAGGCCGGTTAGTCTGACCTCTGTGATGAGTAAATTAATGAAAGCACTGCTAAAACAGAGCATAGTGAGGTTTCTGGATTCCAATGGATTGCAGGATCTGAGGCAGCATGGGTTTACTAGAGGCAGGTCTTGTCAGACAAATCTGATTTATTTCTTTGACTGGGTGACCAGAGAGTTGGACTGAGGAAAAGCCCTAGATGTGGTGTACTTAGATTTCAGTAAAGTCTTTAAGACCATTCCACACAGGCAATTTATAAATTGATACAAAATACAAAAAAATCCTGAACTATCTTTACTAATATATAAGGACCTCAAAATTACTTGAGCAGGTAATGTTTCCAGCAAGAGAGCCAAGGCATTCTTAAAACCACAGAGCCAGGATTGCTCGTAATTTCATCATTGGTCAAAAAAAACCCCCAACAACCCAACAAGTGGCAAAAGGTCCCTAGCTCAGGTACCTACTATCCAATTTAATAATTTTTTTAACTTTTTCTTTTAATATAATTTAGAGTTTAAGGCTATCAGCAATAGTCAAAAATTGTAAAAAAAATGACTATCAGCTGACAAACACAAAAATCAAAAAGCGCAAAATGGCCATATATTCAACACAATATTGCATTTTGACTTATCTGCATCAGGGATACATATGATTGCAAAATGTCATGATGTGCCCTCCAATTCAAGAGTCCAGACCCACAAATACTCAGAAAACATCTGTAGGTAGGCAACAAATAGAGAGCGTTCACCCACTCATCTGAATAAAACAGAAAGTGCTAAAGGTCACATGCATATTGGAGCCAATCCAAGAAGGTAACAAAAAACGAGCAGGCTAATCCATTCTATATAGGCCAGTCAGTAAAAAAAAGTTCATTAGACAATCAAATGAATGAAGTAAGCATTGATATTATGCCCATTTCTTTATGGAAAGAGGTGGTAGATGCATGCAATAATCTCCCAGTGAAGGAAGAGCCGGCCCAACCACTAGGCAAACTAGGCAATCGTCTAGGGCATCAACCTCTGGAGGACTGCAAAAGCAGGCCATTCAAAGCTAAATAGATTTTGACAGCCAGAGGGGTATAAAGCTTGACGTTTTCCTAGGGCTCCAACATTTTGGAGCAACTCTAGGGCTAGCCCTGAGTGGAGGTAGTAGAGACCAGGAGACTATCTGAATTCAAGAAAGCCTTGGACAAACATGGAAGATCTCTAAAGGGGGAAAAAGGGCTATAATAGTTGATATGAAAGGGCAGACTAAATAGGCCATACTGTCTTTTTCTGCCGTCATGTTTCTATATTTCCCATACTCTGGCTGCACTTCAACTTCCCTCTGGGCCTCGCCAGTAATCACTCTGTGAGTTTAAGCAGGATTTTGGACAGTCACCTTATGGGGAGTAAATACTCTCCTGACACATGCCAGGCCTCGAATTTTACTTCACAATTTAAATTCATGTGGCATTATGCAAATGTGTTTTTTTTTTTTTTTTATTTAAGTGCCATCAAGTCAATGCTGACGCTTGGGTTTTCTCTGGCAAGGTATGACTGGAGGTAGATTGCCAGGCCTTTTCTTCCAAGGCAAGGGAAGGTAAAATAAAGGGACTTACCAAGGTCACAAGGAGTGCTGGTGAGAATTGAACCCCAATCTTTTGGATGTTAGGCTGTTGCTCTAACCACTAGGCTAGTCCCCCACACAAGTGTATAATAGTAGTAGTAAAATTCATAGCACAGTGTGTTGTGGAACGTTTCACATTGCAATAGCCCAGCTGTTGAACTGGCTGGCTGGAAGTGCCATTATTATCTTCTTAGGGAGCAAACTGAATAGAATTGTCATTGGGATGATAACAGTGACCTTCAAATACAGCATCCATAGAAACAGGAAAAATAGTATTACGGCTTCTCTCTGCCTGGTGAAAGGCGTTTATTATCTCAACAAGCTCTGAGAACTCTGTCTGAGGTCAGTAAAGACTGAGCTCACAGCGTTAACAAAAGAAGTCACTAAAAATCAATTAACTTTAAACACCTTTTTTGTTCATATTAGATCAGTATTATAAGAGAGACATCTTCCTAATATTCAGAAGCAATTTGTCTAAAACATTTTCCTAGTTTAAGACCATGCTAGATCAATGATTTCATCTTACCCCATCACATGGTAGTCATGCAGAAGCTTCTGTCAGAGAAAGAGAGAATGAAGTTACAATTATTAGCAGTCATTGATATCATGCTATGAATTAATTAAAAAAGAGAAAAAAACCCTATATTTTATAGACGGCAAGTTGCCAACCAATTTAATGTCATTAAAGTATATAAATGAATATTATCATGACACTCCAAGCAGAATTTTTGTTACGAGGTGTCAAGGGTAGGTATTTACACAGGTGATATTTTGTAAAGACCACTACTTGTATCTTGCTAAGTCTTGGCAAGCAGGGTTGAACCTGGCTAGTGCTTAGATGGGAGACTACCTTGAAATACCAGGGGCTGTAAGCTCACTATATGGAAGAAAGGCCCGGCAATCTACTTCCAGTTTCACCTTGCCAAGATAACCCAGGGGCTGGCTTGGCAAGGTTCGGTATTGACTTGACAGCACACATTGCATTTTACTTGTCTTTATAACACATGAGCATGTGTGGCAGAGAGCGCATCTGTAATATGGGCGCAATCATTTCCACCGGCTCTTGAGAAGGTGTAAATGATCGCATGTACTGTACACGCATAGGTACATGGATTAAGGTATTTTATCATCTATGTGTGTACATAGAAACTGCTTATGCTACGCCTGGACCATCCTTCTGGCTACACCTACCGTCAAAGTGAACACCTTCATCACACATGTGTAAGCCGGTCAGTATTTTTGGAAAAGGGAGGAGTGGCCTAGTGGTTGGGACAAGTTACCTCAGGCCAGAGGGCCAGGGATTTGAATCCCACTAGAGGACAGCAACCTTGGGCTGGAAGGATTGTGGTTTCTGGTCTCACAGGTGTTCCTTGTGGCCTTGGGCAAGCCACTTAACCCTCTGTTGCCTCAGGTACAAAATAAACCCCAAAGATTGTGAGCCCTTCAAGGGCAAGGGAAAATATATATATACAGTACCTGAATGTTCACTGCTTTGACTGATAGAAAAGCAGTGTATAAGCCTAGATAAATAAATTATGCTCATAGGTGGGGGAGTAGCCTAGAGGTTAGAGCACTGGCTTGGTAAGGAGATGATCAAAGCAGAGAACTGTTTCAGAAAGACCCATGGGTGGCAGGCTTGGCTCCAAGAGAGGCCTTAATAGGCCCTTCCCCTCCCTGTAGCCCCCAGTCCCTACACAACCTATTACCCCTCTTTGTTCATCTTCATATCCCTATTCCTATCCTCTCTCACCCCTCCACAGACTCACTCCCTATCTTCTTCCCAGTCCTTCAGTTCATTCACATTACCTCTCAACTCCTCCTCACTCTTCTATTACCCCCATTTTACACCTTTATTCATAGGCTCCATCCTATCTAACTCATCCCCATCTAACTATCTCAATCTTAACAATTCACCAGTCAACCCGTGATGTCCTATCTCCAGGTCTCCATACTCCTGTCCAGTATCAGAGTACCAACTCTCTTCCAATTCCCTTGTTCCTCTCTCGTCACCATCCCAAAGTCTCTGCAGTCCCCCCTTTTCTTCCCACTCTGAGTCTCTGTTCTTTCCTCACATCAGGACACTCTTCATCATGGCTATTCTCCCCACCCCTCCCATGAGTACTCCCTTTCCCCCAAATTCCGAGTTACAATTTTATTTTCAGTCTGTGAGTCACTGTTCCCATTCTCTCTCTCCTCACCTTTCCCTTACTCTCTCCTTGTCTCCTCTCCCCAGGGATCTTCAAATCTATAAGCATAATCAATAGTGTTATTACTGAAGGAAGTAAATCTCATGCGTTAAAAACATTGCATTTTACTAAAGGAATCAGATTTGATGTTGAACACTAAAAAGTCAAACAAGGCCTCAGTAATGTAGCATTTATTTGTGTAAACCAGCTTTGCAAATCTTCTTTCAGTAATCTTTGCCATCTCTGCTGCATTTAGCTCCTCACCTCCTCATTCCAGTTTACAGGAATGTTGTCTCTGCCTTCTTCAGCCCTTGTGGGATGTTCTGACAGGAGTCCGAGAAAGGGTTGCGGGTCCTACATGGCAACCAATAGAAAAGTGCCAGTACTAAGCACTGGTGTGTACCTCCAGAAAAAAAAGAGCATAATCCCTGTAAAAATGTATAATCTTAGGGGAAGGAAGATAAGGGGGATATGATAAAGGATGGAAGGGCGAAGGGATAGGGTAAAGATATTTACATATTTTCAAAGAATGGACGCACAGGAAGACACACTCTTTAAATGGAAAGAAGACTAGAATGTGGTTTCATGGGATGAGGGTGAAGGAGATAGATTTGGGAATAATCTAAGGAAGTATTGTTTTGCCAGAAGGGTGGTGGATGCAGACACAGTGGGGCAAACACAGAGACCTCTGAGGGAGACAAAGGGATTGTAAAGCGGATGGGGCAGGCTGGATGGGATGTGTGGTATTTATGTGCTGTCATGTTCTGTTTCTATATAAATATTAAACAAGATTAGTTGCATGTTTTTCTTTTATTAGAATCATACAGCATATAGGTTTTCCTATACAAGCTTTTGAGGGCTTCTGGTGACCATCTTTCAGGTAACTTTTAAGAAACTGAAACTGAAAAGGCTTAAAGGGACTGATTTTTTTCTTGTGATGTCACCATTTGAAATTTCTAATGTAAAGGAAGCGTATAAAATATGTATGACATATTTTATAGTTCTCCCATGCTACCAGCAGGAGCAGTGTGAATAATATCCTCTGTATGTTTAACCTCTTCCTGTGGGAGTGTTAATCACATAACCACTTGTAGGGATGTGAATAGGAAATGATCAGCTCTTATTCTCTACAGATGTATTTTTAAAAAGCTATTTCAGTTCAAATATGGGAGTTTAAATATTCTCAGGATGGATGCTGATCTCCCTTCCACCTTTATGTCAAGACTCACACTTTGTTGTTGGATATAAGGTTAACCTACAATCCTACATCATGTATTGCTGAGTACTTTATTAGATCACCAGAGGTTAACAAAATAACAATAATGTTCCATTATCTGATGTGTAAGAGCAGGCAATGAGGCCTTTATTGCAAAGTTCCTTTGTTTAGTGGTTTATGACTTTCATACTGAGTATTCCCTGTGCACGGACCTTAATGACCATCACAGAATTAGATAGTTTGAGCTATAGATTCAATTCCTCTGATGTTTTTCAAAATATGACAATTGTTAGATCAAGAGATAGTTGTCGCTTAAAAAATGTATTTCTGTTGCAAATTGTCAGGATTCTCACTATTTGCTGTCACCACTTGAAATGTTAAATGTAAGTTTCTTCTGCATTTAATTGAAACTGCAAACCTGGGAAACGCTATTGGGTCTCGGTTCCATTGATCCTCTAGTACTGTAATTGCATGATTGCCATTAAAATTGAGGCGCTGTACCTTGGAGTGGTGATTGATTCAAGGTTGACCTTTCATTCGCAATTGAAAGCTGTCACTGAAAATGCTTGCATGAAACCGAGACAACTGAGAAAGTCAAAGCTCTATCTTTGTTCTGATGATTTTAGAACAGAACTGGTATCGACCCGATGGATTACTGTCATGTATTACACTTGGGCCGCCCTGCATCTCATCTGTGAGTGCTTTAATTAGTGCAAAATATGGCAGCGCGCTGTGTTTCTGGTGCCAAGCAGTCTGAACATATCTCCCCGGTTTTACAACAGCTTCACGCTTGCCAATTGAGTAGCGAATATGGTCTAGAGCTTTGTGGATGATTTTCAGGCACTTGAGATTGAACTTTCCATTGCCAACAAGCACTCTGTTGCCTTTCTCTCATTCAGGACATGCTTTGCGCTCTCAGAATCAGCTTTTATTAGAAGACTCTTTGTATAGCCAGACTTACAAGAATGAGAGGTCGCACCCTTTCTTGAATGGGCCCCAGATTGTGAAATCAGTTGCCAGTTTTCCTTTGTGAATTAACAGACGTTTGATTTTAGACTTGACTGAGGCACTGTTTTTTAGGGAGCCAGTTAATGTTGATTAAGCAAATGTTATATAACTTTTATTGTTAAGGTTTTAATATTGTCTGAGTCTATATATGTTATTTTATGATCATATATATTAGTTATTATTCACTGAGGACACTGGATCAGTGGGCTATAAATGATTTTAAATAAATAACTAACATAAAATCTAATACAAAAATATAAAAAAACAGTATGTATGCCATCTTACTTTAAACATAACTTTTATCTTAAGAAGCAGCTCAGTTGAGGGAATTCCTTCTCATCGGCTCCCTAAAATGAATGAAAACATAAATTCTAATAGATGAAGCAGATAATCAATAAAGTGTTGCCAGTCAGCTTGTCAAGTTTAGTTTCCCATGACACTTGTAGGTTTGTTTCATTTTATTTTGCTTTGTTTTAATAAATGCTCATTTTGTTTTTATAAATTTTCATTTCAGGGCAATTTTGTTGATTAAGTTGAGTTTAAAGCTGACACAAAGAGAGAAGGAAAGAGAGAGAGAGAGATACAACTCCTAGGGGAGGTGGGTGGGTTGTGAAGACTAAATTCGTGCTGTTCCCGGAGATCACCTGTTACAGGTGAGTAACTATGCTATCTCCAGGAACAAGCAGGAATGTACTCGTCACATATGGGGACACCCTAGCTGCAGATGCCAGGGAGAAACCCCAGAAGTTGTGTGCCCTTGTGAAAGGGCTCCACTTCCCCCCATGGATCTCTGGCATCCTACCAGGGATGGTGGGTAGGAGTTGATTAAGTATGGAACAGGTGTTGAAGACCAGCCTGACCAAACAAGGCATCCTGGTGGGAGTCCTTGTCTAAGCAGTAATGGGCTGTGTAGGTATGAACAGAAGCCCAAGTAGCTGCTCGACAGATGTCGTCGATAGACACAGAGTGAAGATGAGCCATAGAAGCTGCCATGGCTCTCACATTGTGAGCTGTGACATGGCCTTCAAGAGGAAGGTTTCTACTCTCATAGGCAAAAGAAATACACTGTGCAATCCAGCTGGACAGTGTTCTTTTGGAGACTGGAAGTCCTAAATGACTAGGATCAAAAGCAACAAAGAGTTGAGAGGACTTTCTATGTTGCTGTGTCCTTTGCAAGTAAAAGGCCAAAGCCCTTTTGCAGTCCAAAGTATGAAGATTCCTTTCTGCATTTGAGGCGTGAGGCCTTGGGAAGAATACAGGAAGGTAAACCACTTGGTTTAAATGAAAAGGTGATACCACCTTTGGCATAAAGTGTGGATGAGTCCTAAGGACTACCTTATCATGATGGAACCTTGTATAAGGAGGCTCAGCCACCAACCCTTGCAATTCACTGATGTGCTGATGTAATTGCAATAAGAAAGATGACCTTCCAGGAAAGGAATTTCAAAGAGGTAGTGGCTAATGGTTCAAAAGGTGGTTTCATGAGCTGCCCAAGAACCAGATTTAAGTCCCATGCCACCGGTGGTGGCTTAATGGGAGGCTTAGTTAAAAGAAGGCCTCTCATATATCTCGCTATGAGAGGATGAGAGGAAATAGGTTGTCCATTTAGAGGCTTGAAAGAAGCTGCAATAGCACTCAAATGGACTCTTACTGAATTGGTCTTAAGCCCTGCATTTGATAAATGAAGGAGATACTCCAGGAATGATTCCAGAGATATCGCAAGAGGGTTAAGACCCTTCTGCGAGCACCATATGGTAAATATTTTCCACTTAAATGAATAAGAGCGTCTTGTGGAAGGTTTCCTGGAAGCATAAAGGATATCCTTTACCTGCTTGGAAAGGTTAAGACTGTGGAGTTCTAGGCCTTCAGCAGCCAGGCCCTGAGATGCAGAGACTGGGGATTGGGATGCCACAGCATCCCGTCCTCTTGAAAAAGGAGATTTGGAGCAGATCCTAACTCCAGAGATGGAGCTTGAGAGAGATGTAGGAGCAGAGGGTACCACATTTGCCATGGCCAACATGGAGCTATGAGAATCATATGACCTCTGTCTCTCTGAAGCTTGAACAGGGTTTTGGGAATTAGGGGAATGGGTGGAAAGGCATACAGGAAGTCCTGACCCCAATGGAGTAGGAAAGCATCCCTGGCCTGACAACCCTGAGCCGGAATTCTGGAACAGAACCGGAGAAGTTTGGCATTCAGTGCACTTGCAAAAAGGTCTATGTCCGGGGTTCCCCAAATTTGAAAAGTTTTGGCCACCTGGTCTGCATGGAGAGACCATTCGTGTGGAAGCAGAACTTGACTGAGTCTGTCTGCCCAAGAGTTTTGAATGCCTGGAAGATACACCACAAGGAGATGAATCTGATGCTCTTTGGCAAGGGCCCATAGTCGCAAAGCTTCATTGAAGAGTGACAGAGAGCCTGTTCCGCCCTGCTTGTTCACATAGAACATAGCTACTTGATTGTCTGTTTGAATTAGAACTGTCTTGTAGCTGAGCTGGGTGTGGAATACTCGAAGAGCAAGGAAAATTGCTCTGAGGTCTAGGAGATTGATGTGTAGATAGGCCTCCTGTGGAGTCCAGGTGCCCTGGGTAGAGAGGCCTTGCAGGTGGGCTCCCCAACCCACCTGTGAAGCATCTGTTGTTAGAGTGGCCTGGGGTGGGGGTTGCTGAAAAGGAGACCCCACCAAAAGGTTTTGGGGTGATTGCCACCATTGGAGGGACAAAATAAGGTGATCTGAGTTTGCTATTTTGTCTGAGAGGCAACCTGACGCCTGTGTCCACTGAGTGGATAAAGTCCACTGGGCTGCCCTCATATAGAGGCGAGCATAAGGAACCACATGCACGGTGGATGCCATGTGGCCTAGCAACTGTAACATATCCTGAGCAGTGAGGTGAGGTTTTAGCACTGCTTGGGAAGTTTAACTGCACAATGCGAAGGCAGCGGGGCTGTGGAAGGTAGGCCCTTGTCTGTCTGGTATCCAACAGAGCTCCTATAAACTCTAGGGACTGAGTGGGAGCAAAGTTGGATTTTGGGAAGTTTATGGCAAGTCCTAAATACTGAACGAAGCGCATTGTGCGAGAGAGGGCAACCCTGGCCTCTAGCTCTGAAGGGGCTCGAATGAGCCAGTCGTCTAAGTAAGGGAAGACGAATATTCCCAGGGTGTGGAGAAATGCTGCCACCACAGCCATGCATTTTGTGAACACCCTTGGTGCAGAGGCCTGGCCAAAGGGAAGAACCCTGTATTGGTAGTGCTTCCCTTGAAACAGAATGCGAAGGAACTTTTGGTGAGTTGGATGGATGAGAACATGAGTGTACGCATCCTTGAGATCTAGAGAACAAAGCCAATCCTGACTCTGAAGGTATGGCAGCAGAGTTCCTAGAGAAATCATTTTGAACTTCTCTTTGAACAGAAATTTTTTCAATTCTCTGAGGTCTAAAATGGGTCTGTGTCCTCCTGTTTTCTTTGGAATAAGGAAATAGGGGGAGTAAAACCCTGTCCCCCATTGGGGAATGGGTACCTCTTCTATTGCCCCTTGAGCAAGGAGCACAGTGACCTCTTGACCTAACTGGTCACTGAGTTTTGGGCCGGAAGGACTGGGGTTTCTAGTCCCACAGGTGCTCCTTGTGGTCTTGGGCAAGCCACTTAACCCTCCATTGCCCATGTTCCCTGTAAGTATTAGCGTATGTGTCTCATATCCCCTCATGTTAAATGTATCCCCCAACCGCTTTGACCCGGTGAAAAGCGGGATATAAATGCAGCCAAATAAATAAATAAATAAAATTGAGAGAGGTCTGAGAATTGAACTGTCTTACCATTGTAGGAGGGGGCATGCTGAGAAAATCAAGCTTGTACCCCTCTCTTACAATAGACAGAGTCCAATTTTCTGCTGTTATCTGACCTCATCTGGAGGCAAAATGACATAACCTTCCTGGGATGGTGGAGGGTTCTGTGCCGTTCAGGGCCAGGAAGGCAAAGTTCTCTAGATAGGAGTCAAAGCCCCTGTGGAGGCTGAGTCTGCTGAGCCGGTTGAGGCTTAGCTGCTTTTGTCTTTCTTTGCCTAGGTTGTTGCTGCTGTCCCTTTTGGGCAGACTGACCTAAATGATGCCCCTGCTGGGTATAGGAGGGATAAAACTACTTCTTCTTAGTGAAGAATGGTTTCTTATAGGATTTTTTCCTTGCAGGATCAGCTATAGATTTAGACAATCTATCCAAAGTGATATTGTCAGCATCTATCTCATTAGCTTTTTCCTGCCAATTCTTGCCAAAGAGATTCTCTCCTGTGCAAGGAGTATTCCCTAGTTTATCCTGTACCCAAATTTCCAAGTCAGATGCCTGGAGCCAGGCAATCCTACGTGCACCTATGGCAATGGCAGAGGTTCTGCTTATGCACTCAAAGCAGTCAAAGGCTGCACGATTCACAAACTTGGGAACATCCTGGGCATGTTTGACAAGAGAGAGGTAATCTTGCCTCTTATCATCAGGAAGGAGAGGGCTCATAAGCTCTAAATCTCCTGTGACCTCCTTTAGGAACATCCCCATATATAAGATATAGGAACTGATCCTAGCAGAAAGCATGGAAGCCTGGAAGGTTCGACGTCCAAAGGCGTCAAGAGTCCTACACTCACATCCTGGAGAATTAGATGCATGCCTTTTTGCACTCTTTATCCTTCTCATAGCAGATTCCACCACCATGGAATGGTGTGGTAATTGAGTCTTCTGAAACCCAGGGCAAGGAGGATCTCGATACATGGTGTCGAGTTGTCGAGAGTGAGGAGGTTAGAGGTGTTTTCCACATCCTTAACATGAGATCATGCAAGATCTCATGAATAGGTAAGGTAGCTGCCTCCTTGGGAGCTTTAGGGTATTGCAGGATTTCTAATTCCTTTGCCCTAGGCTCTTTTTCAGGAGCCACTGTGATGGAAAGACCTCGGGCCACATCTCAGATAAAATCCTGAAAGGACATATCCTCTGGTGGAGACATCCTATGCTGAGGAGAAACAGGAATCCTCAGGAAGAAGTACTCTGGTATCGGCAGAGCTTTCAGAGTCTTCAGACTCATCCAAGGATTCGAAGTATCTCCGATCCGGGTGATCATGCAAAGCACGGTACCAGTACCGATTGAAGTCGGCATCGGAATAGTCCGGTACTGACTTGTGGATGCGAGATAGACACGCATGACTCAGTCCTGGTATAATACCTGCCGATGTCGATGCAGTCTGTGCCAACACTGGAGTCGATGCTGGTACCGGTTGAATTGTCTGAAGCGGTTTCAGGGGCATCGAGGGCATAAGAAGAGCCGCCAGACTGCGTTCAATAGCCAAGAATCTCTGGTCTATCGACGCTGCCGATGCTTGGGTGTCGATACCGGATGAAGCGGCCGGTACCGCAGAGCATGGCGCCAGTAGTTCTGCCAAGGTTGAAGCCTTAAGAACATCCTGGAGCCCCGTTAGTGCTTTGGAAGCCGAAGCCTCCCGCCGGGGCAATTTTGCCGGTGAAAGTCCCTCAAAGGCAATGCCAGAGGCATCTCGATGCTTTGAAGGAGATCTACAATATGAGGACAGGCCAGATTTATGTTTAGTTACCTGAGATCCATGGGAAGGAAGATGAAGCCGTGGAAGACGTTGCTGACATGGAGGCTGCATCAGAGGGAAAAAGGGTGCTTATTTATTTATTTATTTGCAGTCTCTTTTATACCGTGCTATTCGACATCAGTGCAGTTTACAATGAACATAAGAGTTGCACATCTCAATTTCGTGATTTGTGCTTACAGTGAAACAGGTATAATAACTTGGGTATACATTAAACAGGAAAATTAAACTTGGGTATGCATTAAGCAGGTATAACAGGTAAAATAGGGTATAAATAACCAGTCCCTTAACAAGGAGACATGATGAATAAATACAGTCTACTTTATGCAACAATATAATGAGTTATGCGGCACTGCATAAGTTTCTCATGGTGGTTGGAGGGGAAGGTGTGATTGCGAGTGATCAGTCTGGGAATGTGACGTGCATGAGTTTGAGGTGCTGCATTGAGATGTGAGAGTGGGTGGGTGTGGGGGGAAGACTGCAACATCGTAGTGATGAAGAAAGAGGTGACGTTTCAGTGCCTTCCTAAATTGGGATAGTTGCTGGTAGTGCATTCCAGCAGGATGGAGCAAAGAAGGAGAAGGCTCTGGATCTAGTGAATTGAGAACACTTCGTGCTTGCCTTAGGTAATATGAGAGTATTTGCGGCATTCGATCTCCTTGCTCGATTGGGAGGTGTGATTGAAATTAGGTCAGTAATGGCAGTAGCAGGGTATTTCTTGATGGCTTTATGGGTCATAATTAGGATCTTGAATGAGATCCTGGCTTTTATGGGTAGCCAGTGCAATTGTTTTAGTATTGGGATAATATGAGAACTTCTTGAGGCTCCATGAAGGATTCTTGCAGCTGAATTCATTGCAAGTTGTAAGGGGTTAGTCGTGCACTTAGGTAGACCATACAAGATCGCATTGGCATAGTCAAAGTGAGGCATTATTAGGGCCTGAAAGACAGTTTGGAAGTCATCAGGCTCTAACAGTTGACGCAGATTGCGGAGGGTCCGGATTTTATGGTAGACCGACTTTGTTATGTTTTTGATATGAGCCTTCATATTAAGTTGCTGATCAAGCATTACACCTAGGTATCTTACTGTAGTCTTGCATATGATCTCTGCGTCGCGAACCTTGATAGACAGGGGTGGAGTAAAAGCCGGATTCCTGGTGACGAAGAGGGCTTCTGTCTTTTTGAAATTTAACTTAAGCATTTGTGCATTTAGCCAGTCTGTGACAGCGTCAAAGCACCTGATAAGTGGGGATAGTTCAAGATGTTCAGTCGAAATTGGCATGTACATCAAGACGTCGTCAGCATAGACCAGGCAGTTGATATTAAATGATTGGATGAGATCACAAATGGGTTGCATATAGACATTGAATAGCAAGGTGGATAGAGATGAGCCCTTTGGAACACCTTTAGTTTGGGGGAAGGAATCGGAGTTGGAGGGGCCAGAACGGACATGTTGCCAGCGATCAGTGAGGTATGAAGCACACCATGACAAAGCTGAAGCATGAGCTCCCTTTTCTCTGAGGCGTAGCAGGAGAACTTCGTGGTCTACGATGTCAAATGCGGCGGCAATGTCCATAAAGATTAGTGCAAAGCCTTGTCTGATGTTATTGAGACCTAAGGTTATGGTGTTGAATAAGGTTGTGAGTAATGTTTCAACACCATGTGCTTCGCGAAATCCATGCTGGCAGGGATGCAGGGGTGCATTAGTATCTATGTGATCTTGTAATTGGCGTTGGGTAATCTTTTCAATGATTTTTGATAGGAGAGGTATTCTGGAGATAGGCCTGTAGGATTCCATCATCGAAGGGTCCAACTTACTGTTTTTTAGGAGTGATCTGATAGCCGTCTGTTTCAGGCTTCGAGGGAATGTTTAGCAGCTTGGTTTTGCTGGCCCCTTTTTGACATCATCTCACAGGCAACATACTCAGAGATAGAGTGGTCAGGACCTAAACATTTGAGGCACCACTTATGGGTGTTGGTGACGGAGATGGTACCGCCACACTTAGAACACTTTTTAAAACCCGAAGCAGGTTTTTCCATTTTGAAGGAAAAAGTTGGGCCTAGTGCCCAAAATGGCGTGTGGCACCTGAAGAGAAAATTACTGGAAAGACTCCAGAAGAAAGATTTTTTTTTTTTTTTAAGAAGAAAAGAAAGAAGAACCGGCAGTACCAGTGTAGTGTCAAGAGAAGGCAGAAGCGACCACAAAAAAGAAGAATAGAAGGGATTATTTTCTGCGGGGACAGAAAGTATGACCTGTCAGCTCCGCGGAAAATGAAGAACTGGAGAGGGACAGTACGCAGTACGCAGGCACTGTGGGATGCTCCCAAAAGCTTTCCTATTGGGCGCTGGGGAGCATTCCCATGCAGGCTCCATCGGTACCGACGATACCCATATGTGAAGACTACATTCCTGCTTGTTCCTGGAGATATATCTATACACCGGGAAGATGTATTACAACTATTTGATAAACTGAAGATTAGCAAATCACCTGGACCGAATGGTATACGTCCAAGGGTGTTGAAAGAACTGAAATATGAGATTGTAGACCTGCTATTAGTAATCTGTGAACTATCATTAAAATCATCTGTAATACTTGAAGACTGCAGGATTGCCAGTGTAACACCAATTTTTTTTTTTTAAATGCTTTATTTACGTTTTATAACAACAAAGAAAAGGAAGACATACAGCTTAAAAGACAAATACATACATAAAATGTGATACATACACCAAAGTAAACCCCTACCACCCCCCTCCCCCCTGCTTCTTCTCTAGAAACTAATCATTCCCGAAAACGGGCGTGTACTGACATTATTATGGTACAAAACCGAACGGTGATCTGAAACATGATGAGTATACATTAAGCAGACATGTCTGAGCAATGAGCAGAGTGTACATAATCATTGAGCATCTGCCATTTAGACAGGCGAAAGTGAGTTTGGATATGGGGAATAGCTCTCCGAGATATCTGCTCATATTTACTATATAAGCAGACGAGGTTCCACCATTCATTGGCAGTAATTCGAGAGCTATCCTTCCAATTCCTCGTGATTAAACATATGGCTATACCCAGCATGAAATCAAGGAGAAAGCGACCCCTCTTAGGAAGAGAGGGGACCTCCGCCACTGAGCGGAGTCCCACTATCTTCCAAGAAAGAGGCTCGTGGAGGTGTAAGATAGATTGAATACGACTCCAGACCCGCCCCCAGTAAACCTGCAGTTGAGGACATTCATAAAGAACATGAGCGAGGGTTCCCACAGCAGTATGGCAAGACCAACACTGGTCCCTAGCAGTTGTGTTCCATTTAGCTATTCTTTCTGGAGTATAAAAGCATCTGTGTGCAAAAAAGAAGAGAGTTTGGGTTACAGAGGCAGATCTGGAAACCCGCACCACTTTGCTCCAGAAAACGCTCCATTGCGCAGGGGTTAAAGTGGTTTGCAGTTCGCGTTCCCAGGCTTGTTGAGCTCTACAGGTAGCAGTATCGGTACCCTGACATAATAATTTATAGAAGTTAGAGGCTACCCCATGCGTACTACTAAGAGAGTGAATTAGTTCTAATAGCCCGTCCTCAGTAGGGGCAGAGGGCGGCAGGATTTGAGCACTTTTGAGGCAGTGTTGGAGCTGCATCAATTGAAAGTAATGTTTCGCTGGCAACGCAAAGTCCTTTTGTAAATCAGAAAAGGTCTTCCAACGAGCTGCAGAGAAGAGTTGTTGGGGTGTCCAGATCCCCCTAGAGTACCAGGGTTTCCATGCGATCGTTTTATTTAGGACTTGAATTCTGGGGTTATTCCACAGCGGGAGTCTGTCTGGAGGACAAACAGTGGGACCCAGTGACCGAATGAGAGTATTAAAGGCCGCAAGAGTATCGACAATCATTGGGGGATAGCGTGTGTCTACTTGATGGGACATGCCGGGGAGATGGGTCAACGGAATTGGGCTACTTAGCTCCTCTTCAATGTCAAGCCAAACTGGTCTGTTGTCTGTTGATGCAGCTAGCCATCGGGCACCTTGTTTAAGTAGGAAGGCTTGATGATATCTAAGAAAATCAGGAAAGCGGGTACCCCCTAGTTCCTTCATAGACTGTAATTTTTGTTTAGCTACTCTTGGTGGTTTTCCCTGCCAGAGATAACGGACGAGAAGGCCCTCTATGTCTTTGTAGGTATGTAGCGGGAGGAAACAGGGCAGCATTTCTAAAATATAGTTCACTTTGGGGACTATCATCATTTGGACGGTTTCTAGGCGGCCCCACCATGTAAGGGATAAGGGAGACCACCGATTTGTGAGCTCACGGACTTTGGAGACTACCTCCTTGGCATTAAAACTAATAGTGTCGTCTAAAGGAGAACAGTAGTGGACGCCAAGATATTTCACCATGCGGGATTGCCAAAGGAAAGGAAAGGCCTGCATGTCAGCCTCATGTACCCAGCGGTTCAGTGGGAATGCTACGGATTTGGTCCAGTTTATTTTATAGCCCGATAATTGCGAGTATCCGTCAATCAGGTCCAAGACAGCCGGGACCGAATCAAGGGATACAAAGAGCATAAGGTCATCTGCATATGCAGAGAGTTTAATCTCTCTGTGACTAAAGGGGACACCTCGAATACGTGCGGACTGTCTAATAAGGAGGGCGAGGGGTTCAAGAGCTAGATCAAAGAGCATTGGTGATAGGGGGCAACCTTGACGCGTGCCTCTTTGAAGATTAAAAGGCCGAGACTTAATGGCATTTACACAAATACTGGCAACGGGTTGAGAATACATGACTTGGAGGTATCGGAGGAAGCCCTCCCCAAAGCCATACCATCGGAGAACTGCAAATAAGAAGGGCCATTCTAAACGATCAAAGGCTTTTTTCAGCATCTAGAGAAAGACCCACCCATGGGTGGTCTAAATTGGCAGCACTGAATAGCACACGGCACAAGGTCCGAGCATTGTCAGCGGTGGAGCGGCCGGGTATAAAACCACATTGGTCGGGATGGACTAAGGTGGCCATCCTGTCAGATAGCCGGGTGGCCAAGATCGTTGCGAAGATCTTATAATCGGCATTAAGTAGGGAGATTGGACGGTAGTTGGCGGTTAGCAGCGGGTCTCTGCCTTCTTTCTCAAAAACTACCACATTAGCTGCAGAAAAGGATCCCCTCCAAGAAATAACCAGATATCCCCTCCAAGAAATAACCCAATCTAGAAATGCCCGCACACTGCAGTGTAGATAGATTATGTATATAGTTAACCCAGTTATCCAAGTTTGTACTCCTGTTCAATGTAAAACCTGACAGTTTGTCGTAATGGTCGTTTTGTTATGATGTAAACCGCGCTGATTCTAAATAGCGCGGTATATAAGAAACTGTAATAAATAAATAAATAAATCCCAAAGAGGATGTATCTACCGCAAGGGCAGTAAAGTAAAGTTTTAAGTAGGGAACTAAATCTGCACTGAACGTTCTGTAGAATTCTGTCGGGAGACCATCAGGCCCAGCGGCTCGACCCGAGGCTGTTCGTTTTAGGGCAGAATGGATCTCTGAAGTAGAGAAGGGTTCATCCAGCGCATCCCTATCAGCTTCAGAAAGGGTCGGCCGCTGAATACCAGAAAACAAGCGCTCGAAGGTCTCGGATGAGAACTCACATTCAGATTGATATAGACGGGTATAGAAATCCCGAAAAAGTTCTACGATATCGGAGTCTGTGGTCAGTATGTCCCCTCCCTGTGGGGCGCGAAGGGCCGCTACGCGTTTGGCTTCTTTTTGACCTTTCAAGGCGTTGGCTAAAAGTCGACCGGCTCGGTTGCTTTCACGGTAGTATGTCCCTTGCTGAAGTGCAATACTCTGAGAAGCTGCAGTTGAGAGGATTGCATTATATTGAAAACGGAGACGCTGTAAGCGAACTAAGACGCATGGGTCATTACGTGAAGTTAGAACTCGTTCGCCTGCTTTGATTTGTTGGTCTAGTATAAGGAGCTGCTGTTTACGCTGTTTCCGCAGGCGAATTTGATAACTAGTGATCGTTGCCCGAATGGCCGCTTTAAAACCCTCCCACCAAGCCCAATTTGCAGTGTCCTGGGGTAGATTAAAGTGAAAGTAGTCCTGTATGGCTGCTCGAATTTCTAACTGGAACTCTGGTTGAGTTAATAGAGCTCTATCAAAGAACCAGGCCCCCGAATTCCCCTGGGGCGCAGTGGTGTGTAATTGAAAAGAAATAGCAGCGTGATCTGAGATATGTTGGGAGTGAATCTTTGCAGTGTCTACCTGTGGAACTAACAGTTTTGATATGAGAAAGAAATCTATGCGAGACTGGGATTTATGAGGGGAAGAGAAGAAGGTAAAGTCAAGCTCATTGGGGTGTAGTAACCTCCATAGATCGACTAAAGCAAGATCTTTGATCATAGAGGTAAGCGTAGTGTGACTCTTGGGGGGACCACTCGTCCTAGGCGGCTGTTTGTCAATCAGGGGATCAAGAACTAAATTGAAATCCCCCCCGATTATCAATGAAGTATTAGCAGAGGCCTGCGCAACCTGAGCAATGGTAGCAAAAAAGGCAGGGTCATCAACATTAGGAGCATAAAGGCATATACATGTAACTTCCAGGTTACCTATCTTGAGGTGAGCCCTGGACCATCTGCCAGCTGTATCTGAGCTAGTCGCAATGATAGTAGCATGCAGAGATTTCCTAACCAGTATGGCAACCCCACATTTCTTAGAAACGGCTGGGGAATAGGCGGCCACCATGTAAGGTTTAACATTGAGTTTAAGAGTTTCCTTCGAATTTAAATGCGTTTCTTGGAGGAAAATCAGGTCCGCGGCTTCATGACTTAGATAGCTCAGGATTTTCTTCCGTTTTATCGGATTATTGATGCCTTTTACGTTCAATGATAAAATCTTACATGGTGCCATCAATCAGTAAGAGACATTTTAGGTAAGGGCGCCTGAAAACATACAACAGAAGCAGAATCTGTACAGCAATGACATAATCACCAAGTATACTGGCCAATACACCCCATATTGAAAAGCTTGTATCAAACTAACTTAGAGAAGAAGCAAAACCCCCAATGAATATGGCGACCATATGTCTGAGGGAGGAGGCCCAAGAGAGGAGGATAAAGACATGAAGAAAAAAAGAAAGAAACACCAGAGTCCATAATTAACACTGTCTCTGATATTCATCGAAGCTACTCTGGGTGGATGGAGTCGGGTCACAAATATCATCAAAATAGGGCAACAAACCGCCCTCGCCAGACTCTTTGCTGAACCGTGGCAAATCCAAAATGGCGGGTACAGCGGATATGAGAACGCTGGTAGGAACACTCTGGAAATCAGCGCATCAAGTCGGCTTCTTTAGCATCCAAAAACTCCGCTAGTAGATCAGGGTCCTCAAATGTTCTTGTCTGATTGTGTAGCGTGACTCGGAGCTTGGCCGGGTACATCAGGCCATAGCGTGCTTGTAATTGTTGAAGCCTCGGCCGGAATTCCAGAAAGCGCTTTCGGCGATCAACCGTGGGTTTAGCCAAGTCAGGATAGAAGGAAATCTTATGGCTCTCAAACTCCATATGGCCCTTTGCCCGGGAGGCGCTGAGAATTTGCTCCACTTGTTGATATCTCAAAAGTCGAAAGATGATAGGCCGCGGGGTCTTCCTGTTGAGCGTTATGTTGGTGGGTACACGATGAGCGCGATCGATCTCCAATTCTTTGGTAAAGGTGATTTGGAGCAGAGAAGGGAGGATTTTATACAGAAACTCCTTCATGTCTCCCGATTCCGCTCCCTCCGGTATGCCCACTAGTCGTAGGTTGTTGCGGCGCGCTCTATTATTGCCATCTTCCACTTCTTTCTGCAAGGCCCGCACCTGACGTTCTACCTTGTCGAGTTTGGACAGCCGGACCGCGTGGGAGTCTAATATGCTCTCCATTTTGTCCTGACGCGAGGAGAGCCCCTCTAGCCTGCCCTGCAATACACCAAGGTGTTCCCGCAGCGCTCGGAGTGCTTCCCCGTTTGACTGCACGAGGTCTTTAACCCCTCTGATCTCTGCGAGGATCTCCTGCTGCATTTCGGGGCCCTCGCATAGAGCCAGCCCCTTCTGCGGGGACGGGGGTTCAGTTTTGGAGCGTTTGCCGTGAGTAGCCGCTGGAGATCCAAATTCCAGGCGCGTAGGTTTGGTCCCCGCCATCTCACCAATGTGACCCGGTAAGATCAGAGCAGAAATTCAAAAATATCCGGTGTTAATTCAGGATTCTAAGTAGGCCTCTCGGGATCCTCAGCGTTATGCGACCATCCCGCTGGACATCAGGCTCCGCCCCCCCGTAACACCAATTTTTAAAAAGGGTTCTAGCGGTGATCCGGGAAACTATAGACCAGTGAGCCTGACATCAGTATGGGGAAAAATGGTAGAAACCATCATAAAATAACCCAACATGTAGATATTCATGGCTTAATGGGAGACAGCCAACATGGCTTTAAACAAGGAAGATCTTGTTTTATTAATCTGTTATGTTTTTTTTAAACAAATAAACAGGTGCAACAAACAGGTGCAACAAACAGGTGAACAAATAAACAGGTGCAAATAAACAGGTGAACAAAGGTGAGTCGGTTGATATAGTGTATCTGGATTTTCAGAAAGCCTTTGAGAAGGCCCTCATCAGAGACTTTTGGCAAAACTAAAAAGTCATGGGATAGGAGGTAGTGTATTATTGTGGATAAGGAACTGGTTAAAAGATAGAAAGCAGAGGGTAGGGCTAAATGGCCAATTTTCCCAATTGAAAATGGTGAATAGTGGAATACCCCAGGGATCTGTGCAGGGTCTGCTGCTTTTTACATATTCATAAATGACCTGGAAAAGGGAATAATGAGTGAGGTTATCAAATTTGCAGATGACACAAAACTATTTAAAATTGTTAAAACCCATGAGGATTGTGGAAAATTGCAAGATGATCTTGACAAATTGGAAGACTGGGCATCCAAATGGCAGATGAAATTTAATGTGGACAAGTGCAAAGTTATGTACCTAGGAAAGAACAACCCAAACTATGGTTACACAATGCAAGGTTCCACATTGGGAACCACCACCAAGGAAAAAGATTTAGGCATCATCGTGGATAACATGTTAAAACCCTCGGCCCAGTGTGCGGCGGCAGCCAAGAGAGCAAATAGAATGCTAGGTATCATAAGGAAAGGAATGGAGAATAAAACAAAGGATATTATAATGCCTCTGTATCGTTCTATGGTGTGACTGCACCTTGAATATTGTGTGCAGTTCTGGTCTCCGTATCTTAAAAAGTATATAGCGTTATTAGAAAAGGTACAGAGAAGAGCCACCAATATGGTAAAGGGGATGGAAGGATACTCCTATGAAGAGAGGCTAAAAAGGTTAGGGCTCTTAACAAACATTATAAAACAGAAAACAGAAGTACAATATTGATAGGAAAGAAGACAGGAAAGAAATATGTTTGTGCAGGCGATTTCCCCCACCCCACCCCACCGGGCCTGACTACCATGCCGCACCCCTCACCCATTCACAAAAGCCAGAGTAAATAAATGAGTTTATAGGCCCGCTTTAAAGATCTTGAAAGATGATTCATTACACAAGATTGGTGGAAGTGTATAGAATGGGCAAAGCGAAGGAAAAGGCTGAATGTCTTGTACTTTCCAGCTTTGCCTGGGGGAATGTTTAGAGAATTTCTGTGAAGACCTACAAGGCTCTGGTGGGAGCATGATGGGAGATTGCAGAAGCTAGGTGTGAGGGTGTGCCAGTGTAAAGAGCCTCATGTGTCAGTGTAAACATCTTGTAATGGATCTGATGTCCCTCTCTGACACAGACTTCCAGTTTATGTAAAATCCAAGCAAGAACAGGGTGTATCGAGGAGCAGGTCCCATGCCATACCTGATCTAGTGGAGCCATGGGCGCTCTCTATTTCTTTGCCTCGGGCTCCTTCCAAAGATCTGTGGACGTAGTCAATGGAATGAGCCTTGCCAGCTTTCCCAGATGTCTCCACCAAATACTATGGACCATGAAGGGCAGAGTTAGGAATTAAATTCTCCTCCCCGATGAGCAGCAACTGTGGGAATCCCTAAAGGAACAGTTCAACAGCATAGCTGGCCTATCTAACTGATGGGAGTAACAGTTTGCCGGCACATGCAGTCACAGCATATGCTCACACAAAGGAGCTGAAGGGGAGCTGGTGATGTAAATTACTGAAACAAACCATGTGCTATAGTAACTTTACAACAGATAAACACACAAAAAGTGCAGCGTATACACAGTAGCAGTGACTCAAATTAATTTACAATATATCAAATACTGTCCAGTGGCATACTGTGTAGTTGGCTTGAGTAGCAACCCAGACTGTAACGTTCTCTGGAGAATAGAAATATCTGCTACACCTGAATGCTATTTACCCTGAGCTCAGATTTTGAAACTTGAGTAGTTAAATCTGAAATACTCATAGTTTTATAATAGTGCGGTCAAAATGGCAGTCAGTGTGATTAAAGCATCTGCCGCTGCTTTAATTAAAACCAGATATTCAGCGCTGGAGCCTATCAGGCATATTAGGCAGTTGCCTAGGGTGGTAACTTCTGGGGTGCAGCAAAGAGCTGTAGCAGTCAAAGCAAAAGATTAGATCCTGATAGCCACACAAACTCAAGAGCCATCTGCATGTTCTCTTACCTGCATGGAGAATGGGAAAACACACACAAAGCCACTTTTAATACCTAAAAGTACGATGCCCAATTGTGCATTTTTACAGAATTGTTCAGGGAGGTATGATGTTGGGTAGGTCATGAGTTTTGGATTTAATTATTACATTTTGGGGTGGGGGGGGGGTGTTAAGGCTGAAGCTTTGTCTAGGGTGCCCAGTGCTTTTGCACTGACCCTAGGGTTCCCAACTGGCCAGTTTTCAGCCTGCCTGGCCGGCTTTTCCATGGCCAGGCCAGCTGCCGGCAGAGATACAAAACCGGCCCTTGAAAAGTCTTTTTTTGTGCTCTGGCTGCGAGATCGGGAGCGGTCAGAGCAGAAAACCGGCTTTGTGTCCGCAGTCTGTGCCCCCCCCCCCCCCCGCCCTTGCAGCCGCTGCTCCTGCTTCTTACAGAGCAGCAGCTGCAATAAAGCTAATTTAAAAAGAAAAGAAAACCCACCCCCTCTAACGTCACTTCCTTTTCAGCCTGGGCGCTGCAGCAGGAGTTTCATAGGGCCGGAGGGCTCCGCACAGGTTTTCTTTTCTTTTTAAATTAACTCTTTTGCAGCCGCTGCTCTTTAAGAAGCAGGAGCAGCAGCTGCAAGGGGAAGGTGAAGCTGCACTAGGGGGAGGGGTGAAGCTGCACTAGGGGGAGGGGTGAAGCTGCACTAGGGGGAGGGTGAAGCTGCACTGGGAGGGGGGTGAAGCAGCACTGGGGGAGATGAAGCTGCACTAGGGGGAGATGAAGCTGCATGGGGGGGAGGAATGTGAAGCTGCATGGGGGGGGGGGAGGCTCCACATAGGTTTAATTTTGTTTTAAATTAGTTTTACTGTAGCCACCGCTCTGTAAGAAGCAGGAGCAGCGGTGCAAGGGGAAGGAGGTAGCAGAAGGGACTGACAGGGTGAAGGAGATGGCTGGAAGAGAGTTGAAAGGGGGGGGGAGGAGGTGGCTGACAGAGGAGGGGGAAGGAGGTGGCTGGAACGGAGCTGACACCTGGGGATGGTACTGGTAAGTGACTGGGTAATGGGAGGAGGCTGGAAGAGAGAGGGCACTGGGACTGGAAGGGAGCAGAAACGTGGGGATGGAACTGGAAGGGGGATGGACAGAGGGTAGGGTGACTGGAAGGGAACTGACATAGGGAAGGCACTGGGAGTGGAAGTGAGCTGATACCTGGGATGGTGTTTGGACTAGAAGGGGCTGGACAGTGAGGAAGGAGGGGGACTAGAAGGGAATGGACACCACTGGCAGTCCTGGGAACACAAGGGGATTGGCATTGGAATGTAATGGGAGGGGAGGACTGGAAAGGGGGCTGATGGAGGGTTACTGGGACTGGAAATAGGCTGATGGAAGGAAGTGCTGAAAAGAAAAGATGAGACAAGAAATGGCAGATGGACTATAGACCATAGAAAAAGAGCTAAGAGAAGACAGGAAAACGGAAGCCTCAGATCGGAACCAGCATGATCAGAGAATAAAATGGTCAAAGGTAGAAAAAATAATTTTATTTTCAATTTAATGATTGGACTTTGTACTATTTTTATATTTCACACAGTATGGGGAACTGCATCTCTTATTTATCTGATACTGCACTGCATGCGGAGTCTTCTTGGGGTTTCAGTTTAATTTTTGTCTATATATTTCTCTTTTTGTTTTGTGCTCGTTTATTGATGAAGACTTGTCTGTATTGTGTGTGTGTGTGTACAACCAATGCTGCATATTCGGTCAGTATGGAATTTCTGTTTAAGAATGTGTAGCAGTCTTGCTCGTTCAGTTTGCACTTTGCCCTCTCTGCAATTTTTTGGGGGACAGGGAGTGGAGCAAGGGTGGGGTGTGGGCGGGGTGGGGTGTGGGCGGGGTGGGGTGGGCATGGGCAGAGCATGGCTAGCCACAGGTGGCAGGCTTTTCTGTTTCAAAAAGTTGGCAACCCTAACTGGCCCCGATGTTACCCTCATCATCCAGTATGGCTTCCTCACCTCAATCACTTCCTTTGCTTTTTCTTAGCTTTACACATGCTGGTATGCCACTTAACAGTTTGATAGTGCTGTTACAGATTTGTAAAACAGAGACAGTCCCTGTTCCATGGAACTTAGATGCACAGACAAGACAAACGAGTTCTAGCAATTGCAGAAGTATTGTAGCAGAAAGCTGTTTAACGTGAGAGAGTTTCAAAGAACGTGGCCAGAGGTGGAGCAAGAAGCAAAGCAGTTTTAGATGCACGGTCAGGGCTGCTTTTACCTACAGTAGTGGCCAAAAAATTAAGGCAGGTATCTTTTTCTACAATTTATTGTTAAATAATGTACTGTGGAGATGTCACACGTGCTTACTTATTTAATCAGCATGGCGATTAGTCACACCGTGCATGGCGTCCATTTTAGTTTACGTACACTCTGTAGTAGGTTTCTTGGATGAAGTTTTGAATTTTTACAACTAGGAAAAGATTGAAAGTTACATGGAAAATATATAATCAAGATGGGCAGAAAGTGCGATATTGACTTTGTAAAGGGACAAGTTGTCACACTCCATGCTGAAGGATATTCGCAATGTGCTATTGCAAAACATTTGAATATATATCAAGGTGTGAAGTTCAAAATGTTCTGAAATCAGGTGGCTGTACACGTCGTTCGAAATGTGGGCGCAGACAGATAACTACTGGACGATGACTGATTCCTCAAAAGCATTATTACATCTAGTCCACATACCTCATCTCAATGTGTGGCTCAGCTAATAATCGAGGAATAAAGATAAGTGCCAGATCTGTCCGACGACGGCTTGTGGATGAATTCAAACTCGTGGCCAGAAGACCTGCCAAGAAGCCTATGATGACCAGGAAACAAATTGCTGCATGCATACAGTTTTGTAACAAGATGAAAGACAAATCTGCTGAATGGTGGAAGAGGGTAATGTTCACAGATGAAAGCACATTGCAACAATTATGTGGGAGTGGTTACAACTATGTCCGTCAACCAGCAGGCGAGAGACTAAATCTGAAGTACACGATCAAGACTGTTAAACACCCACCATCGGTCATGGTATGGGGTGGTATCTCGGTGAATGGACGATGTGGCCTGCACATTTTTGAGAAAGGTGAAAGAGTAAATGCTGCAAAATACATATCCGTGCTGAATAGTAAAGTTAAAATACACATGAATGTTTCTGGCACAACTATATTTCAGCAGAACTCGGCACCATGCCACACTGCAAAAACAGTCAAAAAATGGTTCGTTGGCAACACGATCGAACTGCTACCAAGTTGGCTATCAAACTCTCCGGATCTCAATGTAATTGAAAACTGTTGGAATCTTATGAAGAAAAAGGTGCACACCGTCCAACTTCAGAAGCAGATTTAAAGGACATACTCAAGCATGTATCGGTCAACGAAATCACTCCGGCATACTGTAAAACGCTAGTTAACAGTATGCCTGCAAGAATCCAGGCTGTGCTGAAAAATCATGGACACCCTATCAAATATTGACACATATATTGTTTCCTGAATAAAGCTTTGAAAATGACATATCTATCTATCTATCTATCTTTGGTTCTTAAAGCTTTTGACCATGAAAGTAACAATAACTCGTGCTTTTCTAATAAAATTCTGATATTTTGGACTCTGCCTTAATTTTTTGGCCACTACCGTATAGGCAAAAGGGGCAGCTACCCTGGACCCCTGCACAATGGGGACCCAGCTGCCCATAGGTAAATGTGGCCCTGTTCAGGGCTGGTGCCAAGGGTTTGAGCACCATAGACCAACCTCATTTCCCAGCGCTGCACTGCTTCTGCCCCTGCGCCCATTGTCGCTGCTGCCGCCCCTCTCCGGAATGTGCAGTGGTGGAAATACATTTAAAAGGGCATCACAGCACTAGAGTTATCTTCTCTTCCGGTGTGCCATGCCATTTGCGCTTCCTCCCACCTCCAATTCCACTTTAACAGGAAGCGGAAGCGCAAATGATGCTGCAGTGCTGAAGAAGGGTAATGGGCACCATAGTATCTTTTTCACTGTATGCTGCTGCATGTCCTGGAAAGCGGTGGCGGCAGCAGCAGCAACAGCAGCAGCAATGGGTGCCCTAAACAGCAGGGGCTCTTGAAAGGGAGGAAGGCCCATTCGCAAGCATTTGCTCAGGGATAGAAGTTGTCCTGCAGATGGCGCCATAAACAGAAAACACAGTCTGCAGTTAACAATGCAGGAAAAGGGCGCAGGGAGGGGCAGCTTATTATTATTGGCTTATTATCATCCTGTAAATCTTTCTTTTCAGCAAGACCAGGATTCCCTTCTCATAGGTGACACTACCCATTTCGTTGGCCATGATCTGCTCTCTAATCTCTATTGTAACAGATCAGCTTATCTTTATCACTTGCTCCTAAGTTACTAAACGACTTTTACAGTGGTGATGTAATTTTTAATACATTTTAACATGTTGCTACTATTTTTCTTGAAGATCAAGTTTCAAATGAATCCAGGCCATTACTACAAATAACTCTCCAACCATATCCAAAACGTCATCAAAATGCATATACAACTTCTGCAATATCAATAACACAAGATGACAGATGTCAGTTCTGTCCAGAAATTCATTACCTACTAAGACTTGTGTGTCTGATCTGTTCAAAGCATTTTTAGGTTTTTAGTGCACTCTGATCTGCATGTTTGTGTTTGAAAAAATATATAACCAGTTTCGTAATACTAGGAGTTACAAGATATTTGCCACATCCACCAAAAAAAATCCCAAAGGTTTGATTTTGCTATTTTATTTTCTTTCAGGCCACTTTGTGCTATAGTATGATTTGCATCTTCTCTACTTAGGTGCTATTTTTAACTCTCCCTCTAGGTAAAGGAGGAGGAGGATGGCACAAGTGTCATTGAATGTGGGTTAGTGCATTTGAAGAAAGCTCCTGAAATGTGAATTCTAATCTTGTCTGCATTACAGTCATGCATTTGCAATTATGCAGGATTCTTTTTATCTATTTTTACTTTTTAATTTATCATTAAATTTATTAGACTAGAATACACTTATCATACGAACATGTAGATAAATAAAATATAAAGCCAAAAAGAAATAAACATCAGTAACAGAGGTCCATAATAAAGGAGGGAAACAAGTGAAAACATGGAAACATGGTATGAACAAGAGAGAAAGTGAAAACTAATTCTTTATCCAAGAGTAAACCTAAGGGAATATATGAAGCGTGTGTTTATGTTTGTTTATTTACATTTGCTATACCGCCTTTCATAGACAACCACAAAGTGGTTTACACTTCATAAAGGTGACATTTTACTTACCAGATAATGTCCTTTCCTTGAGTCCTGCTAGACCAGTCTAGACAAGTGCGTTTTTCCCCCCTACCAGCAGATTGATGGAGAGAAAGACCAATGAAAAGCCCATGTTTCAATGACATCACTCCCATGCCTTTATCAGCCTCAGCCGCCAGAGGTCTCTCTTCAGTATTCATCCCAAAGTATATGGACGATACAAAGCAAGCCTAACACAACCTCAGAGGTGGGCAACAATGAGTACTCAACAGTAGCGAACTATGTACAGGAAAGTAGAAACAGAAAGCTGTCAGTAGAAGATGAGCCTGCAGAGCCAAGTATAAAATCATGGCAGACCCAAGAGTACCACAGCAGAAAAAAAACAGTGCATTACAGTTTCAGGAACGGGCCTGGAATGGTCATTATCATGTAAAATGTCATCTTCCATATCGTTTCTTTGTTAGATCGATAGTAATTATGAGTAGGTTTTAAATATGTATAGACGTGATTAATTAAAAAAATTTTTAATTTTGTTTGTTGCTACTGCTATATAAAAAAGACCCCCCCCCCCCCCCGAGGGGATACCATATAAAAGTTAAGCACTGCTTTACGTTTTGAAAAATAGGAAAATAGATAAAAAGTATTGGGATAAACAAAAATTTGGAATAAAATTGTAAGGACGGAGATCATTGATGCAAAATGACGCACAGCCACTAGACATGCTACAAGTCTGAAAGTTGGCGTCTTTAAAAGTCTGAGATCACTGGTCCGTTAAAAATTCAAATTTATTATCCTAGTAGTGAAAAGATTAGAAAAGGTGTTAAATAGTAAGAGGATTGATGATTGAAATTAAATAATATCATGTTCTAAAGGATATAATTGAAGCGTTTCGTCAAGAAGTAAAAAAAAAAAGCAATATTAAAGCTACTGAAATGCAGGGGGCATGGGGAAAAGAAGAAGCGCTCTGGGTTGTGTTGGAAAGAGGAGATGGCACTATCATCCATACTGCTGTAGTCTACTGTGAGGCCCTGTTACTCACAAGAGACCGATTACTAATTATCACTAATTTCCTGTATTGTCCAGATCCAAAAGTCAGTAGAGGTGCAATCAGAATCTCTGTTTATTAGATAACTGATGGACAAATACAGGCAGCGGGGAAGAGAGTTTCTGTCAGTCACAGACACCAGAATTCCTCCTCCCCCCGAGTATAATAGTCATGTTACATATATACATTTTTTGCTTCCGTGTATTGCATATAGTCTCCAAATTCATCCCTCTGTGATGCCCCCTCTCCTCCCTCCTTCTGTTTCCTGTCATTGACCTTTCTGTCCCCTCTGTTCCTGTTTCAACATTCCTCAGGCCTCTGTCTTGCTTATACTCACCAACTGTCAAAAAAACATCTACTGTCTTCAGGGCTAACGGCTCAGCTTATTCTTCTTTGCATGGTTTCCTGTGTATGTGCTTGCATGACTATTTTTGGGCCTTCCAGCTCAGTAATATGCAGTGCAAAGATTTATATGATTTCATGCTGGCTTTATGCTGGCCTGCTTCTCCTTGCCCACTGTATAGTAGTTTGGTTGACATATTTTTATTAGAGCAGACATTTATAAAGGCCATTGAGTGATTATGAACCAGGAACATATCCCTAAACATTATAATCCCTACACTACAGACCTCCCACTCAAATCGAAGTGTTAGATAACAAATTGATTATAGACATTGTCAAAATAGCCACAAAGGGAGAAACAATCATATTGGGTGACTTTAATCTACCCGATGTGGATTGGATTACTCCTTCTGCAAATCTGGAAAGAAGCAAAAAAATTGTGGATGCTCTGCAAGATGTGTTACTTAGAAAAATGGTGATGGAACCAACAAGGGAAAGCTCAACGCTGGATTTAGTCCTCACCAACGGTGATAGCGTGTCGAATGTCTGGGTGGGTGCACCCATGAGCAGCAGCGATCATCTCACGGTGTGGTTTGAGATAAAAACCAAGGTGCAGTCTAACTATAGCAAGCTCAAAGTCCTAAACTTCAAAAATACTGACTTTAATAAAATGGCCATGTACCTAAAGGAGGAGTTGACAGGGTGGAAGGAGATAAGGGAAGTGAAATTGCAATGGGCTAAACTAAAGGTGGCAATAAAAGGGGCAACAGATAAATATATAAGAAAAGTAATTAAAAACAAAAGGAGAAGCAAACCTATTTGGTTTTCCAAAGAAGTGGCTGCTCAAATAAAGGCAAAAAACACAGCTTTCGCAAAATTCAAAAGCTTGCAAACAGAGTAACACAGAAATGAATACAGGATCAAACTCAAAGAGACAAAAAGAGAAATATGGATAGGAAAATCAAAGGCAGAGGAAAAGATGGCTAAAGATGTTAAGTGTGGCGACAAAACTTTCTTCAGGTATATTCGGGAAAAGAAGAAGATCAGAGGTGGAATCGCAGGACTCAGAAGTGCTGGGAATTGACTCGTGGAAAGGGACATTGAAAAAGCAGAATTGCTAAACAAATACTTCTGCTCTGTTTTTACTAAAGAAAATCCTGGAGAAGGACCAACTGTGACTCCCAAATATAAAAATGGGAATGAAGTAGATACCACACCATTCACAGAAGATGATGTGTTAGAACAACTTGCGAAACTAGGCCATGGGACCAGATGGGATACATCCCAGGATACTGAAAGAGCTCAGAGAGGTTCCTTTAGGGCCGTTAAAAGATGTTTTCTACAGTTCCTTGGAAATGGGAGAAGGTCCTCAGGATTGGAGAATGGCTGATGTCGTACCTCTACACAAAAGTGGTGACAGGGAAGAAGTGTCAAACTACAGGCCCGTGAGCCTTACCTCGGTGGCGGGAAAAGTATTGGAGGCACTTCTGAAGGAGCGAATAGTGAAATTTCTCAAAACCAACATGTTGCAAGATCCGAGGCAACATGATTTTACCGAAGGACGATCTTGCCAAACAAATCTGATTGAGTTCTTTGACTGGGTGACCAGAGAACTAGATCAGGGGCATGTGATGGATGTCATCTACCTGGATTTCAGCAAAACCTTTGATACTGTTCCTCGTAGGAGGCTTATCAAGAAACTCAGTAGTTTGGGGATGGGTCCCAAGGTGGTAAACTGGTTCAGAAATTGGCTGACTGATAGAAGACAGAAGGTGATGGTAAATGGAGCTCACTCGGAGGAAAGGAAGGTGATGAGCAGGGTGCCCCAGGGTTTTGTCCTGGGCCCGGCACTGTTCAATATATTTGTGAGTGATATTGCTGAAAGATTGAAAGGAAAAGTCTGTCTTTTTGCAGATGACACGAAAATTTGCAACAGAGTGGACTCCCCCGAGGGAGTGCTTAACATGAGAAAAGATCTACAATAGCTGGAAGAATGGTCTAATGGTTGGCAATTAAGATTTAATGCAAAGAAGTGCAGAGTCATGCACTTGGGTAGCAGAAACCCAAGGGAAATGTACGCGATAGGGGGCGAGAGGTTGGAGTGTATGGATCAGGAGAAAGACCTCGGTGTGATTATTTCTGTAGATCTCAAGGTGGAAAAACAGTGCGACAAGGCGGTGGCAAAAGGCAGGAGGAAGTTGGGCTGCATACAAAGAGGAATTACCAGCAGAAAGAAAGAGGTTCTAATGCCACTGTATAAGTCACTGGTGAGGCCTCACTTGGAATACTGTGTTCAGTTTTGGAGACCGTATCTTGCAAAGGATGTAAAAAGAATGAAAACTGTTCAGAGGAAGGCGGCCAAAATGATTTGGAGCCTGCATCAGAAGCCTTATGAGAAGAGACTTGAAGACCTAAATATGTAAAATAGAAACATTGAAACATAGAAATATGATGACAGAAAAAGACCACATGGCCTATCTAGTCTGTCCTTCCATATCAACAACTACAACAGTCCCCTTTTTACCTTTAGAGATCCTCTGTGTTTGTCCCATGCTTTTTTGAATTCACTGTCCTCATCTCTACCACCTCCACTGGGAGACTATTCCATGGATCCACTACTCTTTCCATAAAGAAATATTTCCGCATATCACTCCTGAATCTATCTCCCTTCACCCTCATCCCATGTCCCCTCATAGCAGAACTTGCTTTCAATTGAAAGAGGCTCTCTCCCTGAACATTTATGCCACAGAGGTATTTAAACATCTCAATCATATCACCTCTATCCCGCCTTTCCTCTAAGGTGTACATATTAAGATCCTTCAGTCTGTCCTCATATGTTTTATAATGAAGACCACTAATCATTTTAGTAGCCACCCTCTGCACCGACTCCATCCTGTTCACATCCTTTTGAAGGTGCGATCTCCAGAATTGCACACTATACTCCAAATGAGGTCGCACCAAAGACTTATAGAGAGGCATTATCACCTCCTTTTTTCTGCTAGCCATTCCTCTCCATATGCACCCAAGCATCCTTCTAGCTTTTGCCGTCACCTTTTCTACCTGTTTAGCTACTTTAAGTTCATCAGACACAACCACACCTAGGTTCCGCTCTTCTTTAGTGGACAAAAGTACTTCACCCGCTATACTATATTGCTCCCTTGGATTGCTGCAGCCCAAATGCATGACCTTACATTTTTTAACATTAAATCCCAGCTGCCAAATTCTAGACCATTCTTCAAGCTTAGCTAGATCCCTCCTCATGTTTTCTACACCTTCCTGGGTGTCTACTCTATTGCAGATTTTGGTATCATCCGCAAAGAGGCAAACCTTACCTGACAGCCCTTCCGCTATATCACTAACAAAGATGTTAAAAAGAATCGGACCAAGGGAGATCCCTGGGGCACACCACTGGTAACACCCTTCTCCTCAGAGTGAGCTCCATTTACTTGTACTCTTTGTCGCCTCCCACCCAACCAATTTCTAACCCAAGCAGTAACTTTAGCGTCCATCCCTAGGGTGCTCAGTTTGTTTATAAGTCGCCTGTGAGGAACAGTGTCAAAGGCTTTACTGAAATCTAAATGCACCACATCTAGAGCTCTCCCTCAATCCAACTCCCTGGTCACCCAGTCAAAGAAATCAATCAGATTTGTAAGACAAGACATGCCTCTGGTGAATCCATGCTGCCTCGGATCCTGTAATCCGCTGGACTCCATAAACCTCACTATTTTCTCTTTCAGCAGTGTTTCCAATAATTTACTCACCACCGAAGTTAAACTAACAGGCCTGTAGTTTTCAACCACATCCTTACTTCCGCTTTTGTGTAAAGGCACCACATGAGCCTCTCTCCAGTCCTTTGGCACCACTCCCAACTCCAACGAGGCATTGAAAAGGTCAGTCAGTGGAGTTGCTAGAACGTCCCCAAGTTCCCTAAGTATTTTAGGGTGTATCCCATCTGGTCCCATCGCTTTGTCTACTTTAAGTTGAGCTAGTTTCTCATGAACACAGTCTTCTGAAAATTGTTAAAGATGTCCCTCGCTTCTGTTCCTATTTGTGGGTGTTTTCTGAGGTCCTGCTCCTGGTTCTTCATCTGTGAACACAGAACAAAAATATTTGTTAAGCAATTCCGCTTTATCCTTATCAGCTTCTACATATTCCCCCCCCTGCACCCTTGAGTCTGACAATACCACTTTTGCCCTTCCTCTTCTCACTAATATATCTGAAAAATGTCTTATCCCCCCATTTTATTGCATTGTCTATTTCCTCCTCCTTTTGAATCTTTGCCTTCTTGACTACTTTGCTAGCTTCTCTAAGTTTTTCCAAATACAGATGCCTGTCTTCCTCTCTCTGTGATCTCTTGTATTTCATGAAGGCCTCCCTCTTTTTCTTCACTTTTTCAGCTACTTCTTTCGAAAACCATAGCGGTCTACTTTTCCTTTTACCTTTATTTACCATTTTAACAAAAAGGTTGGTTGCCCTTAAAATATCCCCTTTCAGTTTTGCCCACTGTTTTTCTACATCCCCCAGCTGTTCCCATCCCACTAACGACTCCCTGAGGTATTGGCCCATCTTCACAAAGTTAGTCTTCCTAAAGTCTAAGATCCTCACCTTTGAATGGATTCTAAGAGCCCTAGTCCTAATACTGAACCACACCATCTGGTGATCACTGGATGCAAAATGATCTCCTACTACAACATCAGAAACACTTTCACCATTGGTAAGCACCAAGTCCAGTATGGCCCCTTCACGTGTGGGGTCTGTTACCAATTGCCTGAATAGTTCTCCCTGTAGAGAATCCAGGATCGCCTTACTTCTAGATGATACTGCAGCAGGAATGTGCCAATCAACATCTGGCATATTGAAATCTATCAGTAGCACTTCCCCTTTCCTAGTAATGTTGTGTATGTCTTTAATTAACTCTCTGTCCTCCTCTTCCTCTTGTGAGGGAGGTCTGTATATCACACCAATGCAAACAGATTTCTCTTTCCCTCTTTCTAGTTTAACCCACAATGCCTCCTCTCTCCCTTTTAAGCTCTGTAATTCCAAAGCTTTAATAGTAGTTTTTACATATAGTGCCACTCCTCCTCCCCTTCTTCCTACCCTGTCCTTTCTGAATAAAGTATAGCCAGGTATAGTTACATCCCAATCATGGTTTTCTGTGAACCAAGTTTCTGTAACTGCCACTAAATCCAGGTCAGCCACTCCCACCAAAGCTTCAACATCAGGGATCTTATTTCGCATGCTACGGGCATTTATACACACTGCTTTCCATATGTTACCCCTGTTACCCATTTCCATAAAGGTATTTAATGTATCACCTACCTGGGGGCTTTCACTTACCTGGGGGCTTTCTTCACCCATCCCCAACGAATCTAGTTTAAAGTCCTCTTCAGTAGATTAGCCAGTCTACTACCGAAGATGCGTTGACCTTTCTTGGACAGATGGATGCCATGTACACTTTGGAGGAGAGGAGGGATAGGGGAGATATGATTCAGACCTTTAAATACTTAAGGAGAAATAATGAACAAACAGACCTCTTCCAAAGATGGTGATGCTGCAGTCAGCACTACGGTCCAGGTACTGTTCCGGCATACATGTCCCCCCGATTTGAAGATCAGCACACCAGAGCTTTTCCTTCCGCCCTCATGCATTCAATACATATACCCACACTCCTGCTTGCAGTCACAGATAACATACCTCTGCCATGACCATGCCCTACACCTAAACACAACTGCTTCTACTGCATAATTGCATGGCATTTCAGGACTACACATCCGATCTGCATTTCTCGGCCCAACACATACCTTCCCTACAGCTATGTCCCCATTTTTCCTAGGCATTTGTTGGGGAAGACTTGCATAGCCCTTTTGGCATATCCAGCACATGCCCAAATAAAGACTATTGCAGTGCTTTACATTTCTGTTGGGGTGTTTTCTACTGTTATTGTACGTTAACTGTGCAATCTATTCATTACCACTGCATCTTGTGCTCTCCCAAACATCAGACACACCGGATCAATATGGACTTGTCATAGCCATTCATCTCTATGGGACGCATTGGGGTTAGGATCATGTTTCAGCAGGTATAACGTGGACGTATGGGTGAAATGCCGTGGACGTACCCGGGCCTTTCCTAGATATGCTTTATACGTCTCCATGCCTGACCATGCCTCCATTCCCACCCCTCCCACCCATGTTCTGTCATCCCAGTTTTAGTGTCATGTACGTGCAGGGCCACCTGATTTCAGTATACGGGTCTAGACGTTTTCAGATGAAAAATGTCTCTCGCACGTAGACAAGGCTTATTTGTGTTTCAGGATGACCTCCTATGGGGGCATTTTAGAAGCCTTATTTGTGAGCTGGACATCTGAAAACAGGTATTCAGACATGCAACTCATAGAGACATCCCTGGAGCCATTTTAGAAAGTATATAGATGTCACCAGGGTGAGAATGTCCTTGTAGCATGGGGACATGATGGAGGCGTGATGGCACAAGCATGTCTGGCCCCGGGTGCTGCTTCTGACCATGAATTAGGTGCAAATAAGTGCTTGATTCATGAGTTCAATGCTTCCAGGGGGGAGAGCAAAATGTGCTTTCATCACAGCAGTTAATATTTCCTGGCCAAAGAAACCTGCATGTAAATACATACGCCATAGCCCATCGCCGCACAACTGATTATCAGATATGGCCATCAGGACACATTAGTCTCATAAAATAGTCACCCTCCTTCTGAAATAGCCCTGCTGGGACATTCAAGTACCTGGTTCTGTGGGCATGCAATTTGGGGACATCCACATTTGGGAAACGGCCTACACCCATGCACGTACCCAGTCTTGCTATCTGAGCGACCTTGTTGCCAGAACCGGTAACTGCGATGTTGATTTTTCAGGGTGGAGATGAAGCAATTTCAGATGGCATTTATACTCATCCATGCCTCACTTCACTGTTGCTGCTCCTCCAAATAGTTGGATTTTTCTGCTCTGGATGTCCCTGCTTCTTTCTAGGTGTCCCTTCTAAAATGCCACTTTAAGTGTCCTCATAAAATATAATCACAAATCCTGCAGAAATAGTCTGCATTTAGGCCTTTCAGAAGCAGGCATAAATGCCTGCAATTAAAATTCTGTAATAAATTGTGACTGCCTATACTCCACCCAGACCCCTCCCCTGAATGCACCCACTCTACAAGTGCACTCCTAAGTGCACCGCGCCTCCTTTTAAAGGGTAAGCAAATTTTTAAGCAGCCTTTTACGCACAGAAATGGTTCATAAAAGGACCTGAACAGTGGGGTCATTTTACAACCTAAACTTCTAAGTGCTGCCAGATGCATAGTGAAGCTACAATTTCTTTCTTTTTTTTTAAATTTGGACGGGGAAATAAAATAACATGGGATTGAGAAGATTTACTTCCATAATACCTCTTGTAAAGCTCTGGCCAAAATGAGCACTTTTTAGAAATCTATGTATACCTCTGGGTTGATATAAAAGCTGATGGGGAATATTTTTAAAAAGAGACTTGTATTCCCATTGTAAGTTGGGAAATAAACAATCAGGTTTTAGGCTCGCCTCATGCCCCCTTGAAATCTCTGCATCCCGGGGATCTCCACGTGTAAATAGCAGCTTTCTGAAATCACCATGGTTTATTAAAACTTGCTATACCGCCCTTCGCAACAACAGAGAGTGAAAAGAATGTCAATGAAATTATAGTAAAGATGAAGAAGACATATAACAGGAGTACAGAGGGAGGAAGAGGAGGGGCGAGAGTCATGAGCAGGGAGAGAGGAGGCAAAATTCTCAGCAGCCTGTGAGGGTAAGTTGAAGGCTAACTGAAACAAATGGGTCTTCTGAAGAGAGTTCAATCTAGGGAAGGATAGTTTCAAGCGAAGATCAGCAGGAAGTGAGTTCCAAAGGCTAGGACCCAGAAAATAGAAAGCAGAGTGCCGGGTAGATTCATAGTGGACATGTGAGGGGAAAGGGAGGTGGAGACGATTAACATGGATGGATCGAAAAAGATGTGTCAGGATGTGTGAAATGATACAGGAAGATAGATAGGTGGGAATGCCAGTGTGTAAGGTCTTGTGAGCTAAGGTAAGAAGTTTGAACTGAATTTGATACGCCAGAGATAAGCAGTGAGATCTGATAAGCAGGGGGGAGACGTGATCAAATTTGGTAGGATGGTGAAGTATGGCAATGGCTGTGTTCTGAACTGTTTATAGGCACTTGATCTGATAGTTGGGGAGATCGGCATAAATGGCATTGCAGTAATCTAGATGGGATATGACTGGGGCCAGAAGCAGAGTAGCAATAGTTGAGTCAGGAAGGAGTGAACCAATGGAACGAATTTGATGAAGGGTGAAGAAAGAACGTTTAACCGTTTACACGTGTAGACAATCTTCATATATAAATGTCATGATTTGCACATGGAGATGCTTTTAAAATGACCTCTAGGTATGCTGGCCATAATTATTTAAACATTTATTTCAATGTATTAGTTGCTCTAAACCAGCAAAGCAGACAGTAGATCTGGAGTTCAGACCGCAGAAATGCTTTCAGGACCATTAGATGGCTCCCTGGCTCCTTGAAGTGAATACAGTTGCTAAGCCTGCTAATATTAAGGAAGTAAGCTTTGCCAAAGAATATCTTTTGACACAGCTTACTTCTCGTCTCTTGTTCTGTACATGGATATTGCATAGAAAGGCCTATTTAGCTAAGAGTCTATCGCAGAGGCAAGTTTACTACCTTCTGCGCCTATAATGTGTGTGTGAGTTGCATTACCAGTGCGGTGTATCAGGGGTAACTGCATGGGGCATGTGCTTCCATCCACCTGCACTTCACAAGCTGAAACGGGTGCAACAAATGCCTCTCATTGAACGTGCGTTAATGGCACCCATGCTGCCGGTGTCAAGTATGGATTGCATAGGCCTCTGATACCCGTGCTAACTGTGATACATTAGGAATGTCCATCTTGACCATTGCCCGCCTCAACAAGAGTAGTGCAAGGTTTTTAGCAAAGCGGCCTATGCTACTTTTTAGCATGGCAACAAAAAAGCATACTAACCCTAAGCTACCCTGGTTTAGTAAATATGCCCCATAATATCTAAGTTGCCTGACAAATACAGTATATAGAAGGCTCCTGATACAACTTCAAATATGTGAGATTTTAATTGTAATGAAGTCTGTTCTGTTTGCCTCTCTGTGCTCTGGGAAGAGCAGTGCCCTCACAGTGCTCTGCTAGAGAGGTGGATATTTAACTCCTGTGACAACTTTGCTATGAGTTCTAGCTGTCTATTTAATTATTTATTGCTGTCTTTATTGGTGTGCTACTTCACCTCCCTGTTCCCTTTAGTTTTGCACTTCAGCTTTCTCAGCTGTATAACTTACCTTGCCTCTCTCAACTAACTGGCCTTTGTGTGGTAGCCAGGTTAACTGTTACTTTAAATTAAATATCTCTCCCTGCTCTGTCCCCAGAACCTGCTGCGTTTTAAACTTTTTTTCCTGCTCTAGCCTACCTGAGGGACTACCCCCCTCCTCCCCTGCTGAGGGTACAGGACAGGATACCTTGTAACAGCCATCTTTTAATAGGTCTTATTTCCCTCCCTCTCCAACACCCACCCGCCCCTGGGGTAATTGTAGCTTTATAGGTACTTACACGTCTTAGAGGAAAGGGGCTGCTCTCAGGTGCAGCTCTTTATCCAAATCGGTCATACACTGAGGACCTGAGATTAATTAAGCTTCAGGTGAACAAGGTATATTAGAGGTATTAGATACACTTTTATTAGTATAAGCATCTATACCAATCCTTAGTAAGTACAGAATTTAAAGACCTAAACCCAAGCTTTAAACTAAGATGCAGGCAACAGTCCAGCAGCGAGATGGGGGCTTTCCAGTCTTTTGCATTGAGTGTCACATGTATGATTTTCCCACAGTTGGTGAGAGGTCTTATGTATGCACTAAGTGCAAGGAGCTCTTTGCTCTCAGGGAACAAGTCCGTTCTCTAGAGGCTAGAGTAGCAGACCTGGAAGACATAAGAAAGAGAAGTACATGGACGAGACCTACAGGGATATAGTCCTGAAGTCCCACCTCCAGTCTGGCAGCATCCCTATTGCCATGGAGGAGAGAGGTCACGTGACAGGAGAACATCACCCTGGTGTGGCAGGACATGATCCTGTAACTAGGACCTGTCCTCCAGGTGATGTAAAACCCTCTCGCACTGAGGACATATTCTCCAGGGCCATGTACCCATGAGGGGAGGGTTAGGACAGCTATTATAGTTGGTGATTCAATCATTAGGCATGTAGATAGCTGGGTGGCTGGTGGACGTGAGGATCGCCTGGTAACATGCCTGCCTGGTGCGAAGGTAGCGGACCTCACGCACTGCCTAGATAAGATGTTAGATAGTGCTGGGGAGGAGTCTGCTGTCTTGGTACATGACGGTACCAATGACATAGGAAAATGTGGTAGGGAAGTTCTGGAGGCTAAATTTAAGCTTTTAGGTAGGAAGTTGAAATCCAGAACTTCCAGGGTAGCGTTCTCCGAAATGCTTCCCATTCGACGTGCAGGACCCAAAAGGCAGGCAGAGCTCCGGAGTCTCAATGCGTGGATGAGACGATGGTGCAAGGATGAGGGTTTTGGATTTGTTAGGAACTGGGGAATATTCTGGGGAAAGGAGGGGCTCTTCCGAAGGGATCGGCTTCACCTTAACCAGGATGGAACCAGACTGCTGGCATTAACCTTTAAAAAGGAGATAAACGTTTAAAATAGAAAATAGGGGAAAGCCGACAGTCGCCTAAGAGCACATGGTTCGGAAGAAGGTATCCTTGAAGGATACTACCAAAAGCAATGATGTTCCAAAAAAGAGTAAAGTAGCCCAAATACCCTTGAGTATGGTGCAGACAGGGCATAAAGATTCCAAATTACCCATGCCTACCAATAGCCAGATTAATATTAATTAAAGACAGTCTCTAAAATGCTTGTATGCAAATGCTAGAAGTCTAAACAATAAGATGGGAGAGTTAGAATATATAGCACTAAATGAGAGGTTAGATATGATTGCAATCTCAGAGACATGGTGGAAGGAGGATAACCAGTGGGACACTGTGATACCTGGATACAAACTATATCGTAATGAGAGAACTGATCAAATTGGTGGAGGGGTTGCCCTCTGTGTTAGAGAGGGCATTGAGTCAGAAAGGATTAAAGTTTTGCAGGAAACAAAATTTGCTGTAGAATCTCTATGGATTGAAATTCCATGTATGAAGGGGAAGGTGATGGCAGTGGGGGTGTACTATCGACCGCCTGGCCAAAATGAACAAATGGATGATGAAATGCTCAAAGAAATCAAGGAAGCTAACAAAAGTCACAGCAGAGTAGTAATAATAGGTGATTTCAATTACCCCGGTATCGACTGGGTCAGTGTCACGGCAGGACATGCTAGGGAGATAAAGTTTCTAGATGAAATAAATGACTGCTTCTTGGAGCAGCTGGTTCATGAACCGACCAGAGGGGAAGCCATACTAGACCTAGTCCTTAGTGGAACACCAGATCTGGTGCAAGAAATAAGGGTGTTGGGACCACTTGGCAATAGTGATCACAACATGATCGTGTTTGATTTAATTAGTGGAGGAGGGAAAGTAAAGAAATCCACAGTACTACCTTTTAACTTTCGAAAGGGAGACTATGATAAAATGAGGAATATAGTTAAGAAAAAACTAAAAGGAGTGGTTGCAAAGGTTAAAGACTTACATCAAGCTTGGGTGTTGTTTAAAAATACTATCCTGGAAGCCCAGACCAGCTGTATTCCACGCATTAAGAAAAGTGGAAGTAAGTCCAAAAAACTGCCAGCATGGTTAAAAGGTGAGGTCAGAGAGGCTGTTGCTGCCAAAAAAGCATCTTTCAGGAAATGGAAAAAAAGAGCCAAATGACGAAAACTGGAAACAGCACAAGCACTGGCAAGTTAAATGCAAAGCATTGATAAGGCAGGCAAAGCGAGAATTTGAGAAGGAACTTGCTACGGAAGCAAAAACACGAAATAAAGACTTTTTCAAGTACATTCGTAGCAAAAGGCCTGTGAGAGAGTCAATTGGACTATTAGATGATAGAGGGGTAAAAGGGGCAGTAAGCGGAGACAAGGCGGAGACAAGGGACAGTAAGCGGAGAGACTGAATGAATTCTTTGCTTCGGTGTTTACTGAGGAAGATGTAGGGATGTTACCCAAGACTGAAGTGGTATTTAAAGATGATATTGCAGAGGAATTGAGAGAAATATCACTACACCGGGAAGATGTATTACAACTATTTGATAAACTGAATGGTAGCAAATCACCTGGATCAGATGGTATACATCCAAGAGTGTTGAAAGAACTGAAATATGAGATTGCAGACCTGCTATTAGTAATCTGTGAACTTTCATTAAAATCATCTGTAATACTTGAAGATTGGAGGATTGCCAATGTAACGCCAATTTTTAAAAAGGGTTCCAAGGGTGATCCGGGAAATTACAGACAGGTGAGTCTGACGTCAGTACCGGGGAAAATGGTAGAAACCATCATAAAGAACAAAATTACACAGCATGTAGATAGTCATGGCCTAATGGGAGACAGCCAACATGGCTTTAGACAAGGAAGATCTTGTCTTACTAATCTGATATGTTTTTAGAAGGTGTGAATAAACAGGTAGACAAAGGTGAGTCAATTGATATAGTGTATCTGGACTTTCAGAAAGCCTTTGACAAGGTCCCTCATCAGAGACTTTTGGCAAAACTAAAAAGTAATGGGATAGGAGGCAGTGTACTATTGTGGATCGGGAACTGGTTAAAAGATAGAAAGCAGAGGGCAGGGCTAAATGGCCAATTTTCCCAATGGAAAAAGGTGAATAGTGGAGTACCCCAGGGATCTGTGCTGGGTCCGCTACTTTTTTATTCATAAATGACCTGGAAAAGGGAATAACTAGTGAGGTTATCAAATTTGCAGACGTCACAAAACTGTTTAAAGTTGTTAAAACCCAAGAGGACTGTGGAAAACTGCTGGAGGATCTGGATAAATTGGAAGACTGGGCATCCAAATGGCAGATGAAATTTAATGTGGACAAGTGCAAAGGTATGCACCTAGGAAAGAACAACCCACACTATGGTTACACAATGCAAGGTTCCACATTGGGAACCACCACCCAGGAAAAAGATTTAGGCGTCATCGTGGATAACATGTTAAAACCCTCCGCCCAGTGTGCAGCGGCGGCCAAGAAAGCAAATAGAATGCTAGGTATCATAAGGAAAGGAATGGAAAATAAAACAAAGGATATTATAATGCCTCTGTATCGTTCCATGGTACGACTGCACCTTGAATATTGTGTGCAATTCTGGTCGCTGTATCTTAAAAAGGATATAGCGTTATTAGAAAAGGTACAGAGAAGAGCCACCAAAATGGTAAAGGGGATGGAAGGCTACTCCTATGAAGAGAGGCTACAAAGGTTAGGGCTCTTCAACCTGGAAAAGAGACGGCTGAGTGGAGATATGATAGAGGTCTATAAATTAATGAATGGAGTGGCATGGGTAAACATAGATCGATTGTTGACGCTATCAGAATATAGAAAGACTAGGGGACATGTAATGAAGCTACAGGGTAAACTATTTAAGACTAATAAGAGAAAATATTTTTTCATTCAACGTGTAATCAAACTCTGGAATTTGTTACCGGAGGATGTAGTAAAGGCTGTTAGTGTAGCTGGGTTTAAAAAAGGTTTGGACAAGTTCCTGGAGGAAAGGTCCATAAACCATTATTAAAAAGGGACCCAGGATATCAATGCTTGATCCAATACAAGCATTGTGGAACCTGTGTCTTTTGGGGATACTGCTAGGTACATATGACCTAGATTGGCCACTGTTGGAAACAGGATACTGGGCTTGATGGACCTCGGTCTGACCCAGTATGGCATATCTTATGTTCTTAAGAAACAAGTTTTACCCCAAAGCTTTTCACCTCGGAGATCATAGTAGGATACCAGTGAAAGATGATCTCGGGTCAACAGTGGCTAATCTCACTGCTTGTTTGGTTGATGTTTCATTATGGTTCCAGAAACACGGTTTGAAACTTAGGGGCTTGTTTACAAAGCTGCGGTAGCGGTTCGCGATCGTTATCGGAGCCGCGACCCCATTGATTTCAATGGGGCCGCGGCTCCGATAACGACCGCAAACCGCTACCGCGGCTTTGTAAACAAGCCCCTTAGTCTTGCAAAATCAGAAATTTTATACTTTAGAAAACGGGGAAAGCCATTCTCTGAATCTGTCTTGGGAGAGGGCATTCAGTTGCGCCTTAAAGAGTATGGTTAGTGTCGTTGACTATCCGTGGGTGCCACCGCTGCATGCCCTCAAATTGGGCATGCAGCATTGGGGCACCCTGGAGGTGGCACCTGGCGATAAATGTGCTGCAGCAATATTGAGTCGCTGCCTGGTTACCGCTAAGCAGCCAAAGCTGGCCTAACATTTGCCACTGAAGTTAACTGGGCAGTGGCTGTATATCGCCTTCACGGCAATCCAGGCAACCCGAATATTCAATGACAGGGCCCGGATATGGCCCCGGCATTGAATATACGGATTTAAAGTTCAGTGACGGCAGCTAGCCACTTTACCAGTGCTAGCTGTTTCCGCCGCTGAATATCAACCCTTACATTTCTAATCTGGGAGTCGTTTTGGGTTCTAAATTAAGTTAGAAATATCAAATTTCGGCAATTATGTGGGGTTTGTTTTTCAGCTATATTTGCGTCACCATAGTCAACCATTCTTGTTTAGTCAGGATTTGGGTACAAGACCACCAGGATTGAATATTATAATGTCTTGTATCAGAGCAGTGTCGTAATTTCTCCCCAAGTGGCCCCTGCAATGCAGGGGGGGGGCCAAGGAAGAAGGTTCACGTGCAGCTGTTCCTTATTTTCTGGACGTCCCTGACTGGGTGCCCTTTCAAAATCATTGCTTGGAGGCCCATATCATTTACTTCTGCCACTGTATCAGGGCCTTCCCAAGACCCAGTTAATTCAGCTGCAGTTAGTAGAGAATAAAACTGCCTGCCTCTTCTTGGGAAAGAAAAAATTGGACCAGATTATCTCACTGTTAATGCAACTGTACTGGCTTTCAGTGAAATTTATGTTCAAAATGTTGTGCCTTATATTTAAAGTTATACATTCTTGCTCCTTAATATATCTGGCCCATGGCTTGACTTCAGATGTTCCTATCAGGAATTCATGTTCCTCACTACCAGCATGTGGCAGGTACTAGGTTCTAGGAAATCTACTTTTAGCTTTATGGCCTTTCATTGGAGTGATGTCAGGTGTCTAAGGGGCCCTTTTACTAAATGCTGCTAACCGGTTAATACACGTTTTAGCATACGGTGAACTCTAACACGCAGGCACGCCTGCTGCACCTGCTAAAAGTCATGGTATTTGGCCACTGCATGCTAGGGCAGAGCGTGGGCGTGGAGAGCACATTGCCGCTAGCGCGAGGACAATGGTCATGCACTCAGTGACAATGTGGCAATTTGTGCGAGTGCATATGACACCCTCTATGGATGTCATTAGATGTGCAGTAATTTCACCACACATTACCACATAAATTCCAGGCATCCATAGTTAACTGACTGGAATTTTCTGGCATGTTGGGGGCATTTACCGTGGGTTATATTTGCCGCTAATCGCACGGTAACTGCACACCTTTAATAAAAGGTCCCCTAAATATTTTATTTATTTATTTATTTGTTTTTATATACCGCACTTTTTCAGATCAGTGCAGTTTACATATAACACTTGAACACTTGTTTTTCTTAAAAGAATTAAGGCATTTCTCTTTGGTCAAACATTTGAATAATATTTCTCATGGGAAGTTATAGTTTGGTCTTAATGTGTGTTATGTATTTTTTTTCTGTTTGTATTTTTTGTTTGGCTTTGGACTGGGTTGTAAGAGGAAAATTGGAGATACACATGTATGTCATTACATCCAAACCATACCTCTGAAACACCCCCCATGTGACTTAGACATGATTGGGGCAGATGTGTAAAATCAGAGCTCTCTGAAATGGCTGTTTGGTGGTGGATGTGATTCGCACGTGTGAATCATGAATAGGGCTTCTCAAATATCCCCCTTTACCCACAGCTAGTTTTCCATATTATAATCATGATTCTCTGTGCACTCTCTATATTTCTTTTATAAATAAATACAAGCAATAAAATAGCTAAAACCACCACAGGAGCTCCTCATACATCTACCTATCTCTCAGCCACCATCTTGATCCTTATTATGACACTATCTGAGAAATAGGATTATGGAACAGATCTTCTTTTTCAAAGCACTTGGCTGAGATATTTAAAGGGAAAACCTTAGTTATAGTCTGTCATTCTCCCATAAAAGATCTTCACAATCAATCCAAAACAAATATATACTAAACAAGGAAAGAAAGTTACCATATGTATAGGACCCTCCACCTCATACTCTCATCAAATATTCTTTGAAGAGTGCCTCTTACTAAGGGGACCGTCATATTTGGAAATCACAGTGGACCTTATCTTTTAAGGCACATTTTAGAAAGGCCATTTATGAATGTTGCTGAATCATCCAAGTGAAAACGTCTGCAATTCAGTGTCAGTTTTAAAGGAGAGGGTGAGCACGGGTAAATCCATTCTAAAATGAGCTTATTGCCCTAGACGTATATTACATCAACCAGGAAATACAGGTACACTTGGGGATGGACATCCACGTGCAGCGAAAGACATTATTTTCTAAACATACCTGTGTGAAAGCTTGATGAAGGCACCTTAGCAGCTCGCATGTGTGTATGGTGATAGCTTGGAACGCACAAGTGCAAATGCCGGGACGTCCACATGTATTGTTGTCATTTTGCAAACCTGGACATCTTGCCACCCCTTACCATTTATAGATAGTGATATTAACTGAAATAACATATGGAGGGGGATATAAACATTAGGGATAAAGGGGAATGCCCGCCTTATTCCTTCCTTGCTGAAACGAGCATTTTCAAAAAACCTAAACGTGCCCTGGGGGCTGATGTAAATACAGACATGGCTAAATTCAGTCACCCATATGCAACCCCTCTAGAAAACTGGAGATGCCTGCATCTGTCATTGCATCCAACTCACACCTCTGACACCCCCCCCCCCCATGTGACTTGGACATGATTGGGGCAGATGTGTAAAATCAGAGCTCGCTGAAATGGCCGTTCGGCGGTGGATGTGATTCGCACGTATGAATCATGAATAGGGCTTCTCAAATATCTCTCTTTACCCACAGCTAGTATTCCATATTGTTATCATGGTTCTCTGTGCACTCTTTGTTTCTTATATTTTGGCTGCTACTAAAAATGCTGAATGTGCAAAATCAATATCCTAATATAAATAGTACCATTTGTCACTGCCAGACTGGCACAGGAACTGCTTCAAAATGCTGCAGATAGTACTTGCCTTTGCTCAAAAAGGATCTGCAGGTCACAGTTTCAAGGATGTGCTTTCTGTAAGACTGTGGAATCACCACTCCACTTCTTCAAGGCTAGAAGAGCTTAACAAAGATACATTTTACCCAGGAAGAACATATCATCTGACAAGTAGAAGCAAAGAGAAATGGTGCTCTGTGCACTCTAGCATAAGATATAAGATAAAGTGGGAAATCTGAAAAAGGGTAGTAGAGCACTGTCACAGCAGAGCAACAGAAGTGCCTCATCAGCTGCAGTGGAACGCTTTCACACTACACATCTTCTATGGGCACTTTGCAACATCTCCTGCAGAGGCTGCTCATCCATGCTCAGCTTTCTTCTGTTTCTTTCTTCTGCTTCTGGTCAGCAGTGATGCTGTCAATGAGACCTGGCTGACCTTCACTTGCTTAGCTAACAGAAAGTCTTTGATGTCATCTAGAGACTGAAATGGACTTTCCAGCAGGTCAGATGCTCTAAGGATGAAGAGCATGGTGAAGCAATAACCATAGTTATACCTCTTTTCAAAGACAGAGAAGATATGGAGGAAGAAAAACTAGCAGAAAGGCAGGGTTTAGCCCATCCACTAGGTAAACTAGATGGTCACCTAGGGTGGCAGACCCTGATGGGCAGGACAGGATCCTTCCCTTCTTTGAAGTGACCGCAGAGTTGCTGCTTCGTTGCCATGGCGGGTCTTAAAGTATCCACCCACGTGTGCGCACTCAGAGCCTGCTGCTCCTGTCCTCTCTGACAGGAGGTTGTGTTGGCGGGGCCAGAAGCAGCAGGAATGAGTGTGTGCATGTGTGTGGGTGCGTTAAGGCCTGCCATAGTACCGAAGCGATGGCTCTGCTGCCACTTTGAAGAAGGGAGGGATTGTCATGGCGTCCACCTCCCCCAGATGAGTGGATGGATGATGGGAGGGGGCGGCATAGTGGGCCTGCCTAGCATGACAGAAACCTTTGGGCCAGCCCTGCAACAAGGTCAACACGGGTAACCATGATCACCTACAGGCACAGAGGTAAACTGGCAGATCATGAAATACTGTAAAGCTTTGAAGACATCCCTAGCACAACAAAAAGTACAATGGTTTTAGTACTTATTCAGTAGGATACCATCTCCTGGATGCAAAACCCACATGTAGTCAGAGGGGCTTTTGCTTTGATGGGTGCATATGAATCTGTAAACTTGACTTCTGCATCCATTACCAATTAGCAGTGGTCATCGTGGATATGAAGTTCAGACTGTGGTAGTGCTTAGAGCTCCATTAAATGTCCTCCTGGCTCCTTACAGGCATGCAATTGCTAACCCTGATAACGATGAGGAGGTGAGCTTGTTAAAGCATATCCTTTGACACAGTTCACATCTCCTCTTTGCTCTGTATATGGATACTAAATAGAAAGGCCTGTCTAGGTAAGGATTCCCCATTTTGCATCTATTGGATACATGCTTGCTAAAGAGGGCCTAAATGCATGGGCAAGCCACGCCACCAGAAAAAGGTTGGCACATCTGAAGCCAAGGCTGACTAATACCAGTCCTTTCTCTTGCCACCTTTTGGAAGGAGCCAGCATCTAGATTACACATTATTTTCATTTCAACATTCAGTATGTTAGAGTGGCCTATACTCTGTAAGATGGTTATGGTTGATCAGCCTGAATTTACCCAGTTACGTTCCTCTAAATCGAACCTATGGTGAACCAGTACTCTATTGTTGGAGCCTCTTGCAATGTGCATTTATTTATTTATTTTATTTTTATTTAGTATACATTTGTATACCGCTACTTCCAGCGATCAGCAGCGGTTTGATTACAGATTGGAAATTGTCAAATCATGACAGGAAATTTTTGAGGTATAAACACATTGATTAGACAGGAAAGCACAGCACACAGAGAACTATTTTACAGGGAACATGGGCTATGGAGGGTTAAGTGGCTTGCCCAAGACCACAAGGAGCACCTGTGGGACTAGAAACCCCAGTCCTTCCGGCCCAAGGTTGCTGTCCTCTAGTGGGATTTTGAACCCCCGACCTTCCGGCCCGAAGTACCTTGCCCCAACCACTAAATAAAATAATAGATGTGCTCTCAGAGCCACTGAGGTGTACATGCACTGGTAGATAGGAAAATATGACAGTATCTACCTACTGCACTTATTAATTTTGGGTGTTTGACAAAACACACCACAGAGATTCAATAGCCCTTTTGACAATAGTAGATATTCAGAAAAATCCCCTATTTACCTTCTCAAATCAAAAATATTTATGGGGTGAATGGGCCTCATAGTTTTCAAGTTTTTGGTAAGTCAGAGCTAAATATGTGCAGTTACACTTAAAGCAGTAGTGCGGGCAATTTTTAAGTAATCCAGCAGGTACTTAAGGACTGGCATGGAGGAATAGCCTAGTGATTAGGTAATCAAGAGACCAGGGTTTGATTCCCACTAGCACTCCTTGTGGCCTTGGGCAAGTCACTTAACCCTCGGAAGAAAGGCCTGGCAATCTACTTCCTGTCACACTGCCAAGAAAACCCAGGAGCTGCTGGGTCGCCAGGAGTCAGCACTGACTCAAAGACGCACATTGTTTATCATCAACTTCAAATGTAGTTAAGCACAAGAGCAATTTACCCAAGGAAGTGGGGGGAATTTCTATTTCCTGAAGTTGTAAGTAACAGATCATGGTCTGTCTGGGATGATTTAGGTACACAGGATTCTGCCCTGAGGCAGATGGATGGACTAAATGACCTCTGGTAACCCTTTCTAGTCATAGCATCCCATTACAGGGCTTCTAGGCTTCAGAGTCCCCTTTTTTGTTCTGATAATTTCATTACTGTAGAGATTATTTTGGTGCAGAAAGATTTTGAAAGCTCTTCCCTATGTAAGCTCTTCCTGGTTCAGACCAAAGGTCAGTCAAGCCCAGCATCATGTTTCCAATGCAGGTCACAAGCACCTGGCAGGATCCCAAAAGGTAGACTGATTCCGTGCTGCTAATCCCAGGGATAAGCCGTGGATATCCCCCCAGTTCACTTTAACAGTGGTTTATGGACTATTCCTCCAGCAAACACAGCAGCAGTTTGCTCAGTCGGATTTGCAGTTCGCACAGCTGCTGAAGGTCTACCAAACGACTGCCCATACTTTACAAGGGACTTTAACCAGGAACTGAGCACAGGAAAGGGTTAAATACCAGGGACTGTGATCCTCTGGACAAACTCTGAATCAGTATGCAGACTAGAAATAGAAACTAATACAGAACCTTAAGGTGGAGAAGTAACCTAGTGGTTAGAGCAGCATACTAGAACCAGAGATGATGGGCTTGAAATCCCACTGACGCTCCTTGTGGCCTTGGGCAACACACGTAAACCTCCGTTGCCTCAGGAACAAACTTAGGGGCCCTTTTACTACAGTGCGCTGAACAGTTAACGCATCTTTTTGTGCATGGTAACTGCTCAGCACCCACTGGGGTGGGGAAGGGGATGGGTTAGGGGCTCTGAGTGGGTATGGAGAGCACATTGCAGTTAGCATAGGGATATAGCGCGTGCTGTCAGTGTTGCAATTGGCGTGGGTGCACCTAATGCCACCTCAGTCTGTGGAGTTACCCGGGGTAACTAGGAAGAGCTGGAATGTATGCTACGGGACTTGCCTGCGTAGTAACTGTCAGGCACATACTGGCCACACCCCTAACAATTATTGCAGTGCATTCACACCTAATGCATGCGGATTTTGATTCAAAATGCGCGTTAGGGGCGTAAAAATACCTCACTTTTGTAAAAGGGCCCCTTAATTATAAGCCCTCTGGGAACAAGGAAACGCTATAACTTGTCTGAGGCTACTAGTGAAGAGGCATGAAATGAAGAAGAGAGCATATAAGGGAAGACATCTGTCAGACTTAGAAGACATTGAGTAAATGAGTTCTGTTTCTAAAACAATTTTCAGAATAATTTCTCAGAAAATTAGTCTGAATTTACAGCTCTCCAGAATTCTGACGCTTGTTCGTGTGAAGGCACGTTTTAGAAAGGCTGTGTGGGTGAAATCCGGGACCACGTCAGAATGTCTGAAAGTCAGCGGACGGGGGCAGCAGAGAAGGTGGGCGGCCTGTCTCCAGCCTGAAAGATACATGCCCACAAAATAAAAGGGAAACTGGGGACATGCAGAGGAATGAGTCAGGCACATGCAGGTTTCCACCGATATTAGGAACCTGCACGTGCCAGATATGGTTGTCTGCAATTCTGGGAGCATGCTTATGCCTGTGGACCTATTTCAGAACACCCCCTTGTATCTCTCTCTGCATACACATCCTGGCCTGGCATCTTGTAAATGGGAGCATGCAACGGTGTGGGAGCTAGGACAAACGCTTGTCTACTTACACATTTTTTGGAAGGAGCAAAAAATATGGGGGAATGAGGGAAAATTTCCTTTTCTGACAGTTGTTGGTTTGCTGAAACAAGCACTTTTCAGGTTCCTATTCGTGACTTGGTGCAGGTATGGACATGGACACCTCTGTCAGCCAATTGAGATGTGCAGCACCGTTCTAAAGTCAGGTGTACACACGTATCTTTATTATACTACCATGGCTGTGCCTCCGGCAGGTCCACGTGCAACAGAGATGTGATGGCGCTGGACACGTGCATTTTTGGGACATTCTAAAATGGCTCTTGGGATGTCTACGTGATTGGCACATCTGAATGGGTGTTTTCAGATGTGGAAATCATGAATAGGGCTTCTAAAATGACCCCCATTGTCAACAAATGATGTAAGTTCTATTGTGATGTTTTTGTACTAGTGCCATTTTGAAATTTTGAGGACATTTGGATTTAATTATTCACCTTTTCAAATCTGTGCTCAAGACGAGTTACATTTTAAGTATACAACTGTAGCTGTTTTCCTGCCCCAGAGGGTTTGCAATCTAAATTATGCATTGGTATTAATGCACTTTATTTCAAATTAATTAATATTTCAATTAAAAGCTATTTCTATACTGCCTTTCAAAGCGGTTTGCATATTTTATTTAACCAGTTTCTATGCCACTTTATGCTTCAATCAAAGCAGTTTACATTGTGTAATCACTACAAACAGATACTGGATACATTCCCTTGTCCCCAAAGGGCGCACAATTTATGTGTACCTGAGGCAATAGAGGATGAAGTGGCTTGCCCAAGGCCACAAGGAGTGTCTATAGGACTAGAAACCCTAGTTCCTCTAGACTGAGATTGCTGTCACCAGGTGGGACTTGAACCCCTGGCTCTCTGGCCTGAGGTACTGTGTCCTAACCACTCCTCCCTATTAATGCTTTGCATGTAACGTAAAACATTGATAGGGCAGGAGTGCACACTATTTTACAATAAACAGAGCAGATAAATTAATTAGTTTTAAAATTTGAGTAAACTATATACATTGAATTATTAAAAAAAGAATGATTTAATGCATGCCCATAACATTTTCACTCTTCACTAAAACTTGTGTTAATTTTATTAATATGTATTATAACATTTATGTAAAACTAGCCTTGTGGGTAATGGAGGGTAAAGTGACTTGTTCAAAGTCAAAAGTAGCACGGGGGGGGGGGGGGAGGAGGAGAAGGATTTGCATGTTGAATTCCTGGTTCTCAGCTCACTGCTCAATGCAGTAGCCTACTTCATCACTAACTAGAATTATAGTTTATTTTTTGTATAAAATTATGGGGCCTTTTGTCTGAGCTCCTCTAATCAGTTAACGTGTATTATAGAGTGTGGTAACTGGCTGTGGTGAACATTAATGTGTGGGTATGCTAGCTGGCACTCACTTGAGTGCTAATTGGAGAGTGGGTGGGTTGGAGGTGGAGTGTGGGTGTGAAGAGTACATTAGCTTACAAGCACCATTAACATGGCAATTAGCGTGGGTACACCTAACAATGCCTCTATAGGAATTGTTAATTGTGCCGCACGTTCACTTGGTCATGTGTTAGCTGCCAGGAACATGTTCATCATGCCTCCAACAGCTAACACGGAGGCTTTGAGGCCAATTCTGTTTTGCACATCCTGCCCCTATATGGCCAGGCAGAATCAGGGTATGCAGCAATAGACCCAATTCTGATCCCCCGGGTGCTAGACGTGCCCGCGGGATCAGAATCGGGTCTACCGGCCGGAATGTACAGGCCGGGCCCCTTCTGATCGGCCGCATGCCCAGCCACATACCCAGCTAACTCAGCCAGGCTCCCGAATGGAGCCACAGTGCCATGGCGTCCCATCGCCATGGCACCACGGCTTCGTTCAAGAGCCATGATCTCCGGCCGCAGAAAATAAACCTCTTCGCTCACAGCCCGACACCTGATCTGGCCTTCCATGGCCAGAGTCGGCTGCAGGGAATCCCCTCACCTCTCGTCTGTGGCCCAGTTCTGCCATTCCCGACGTCCAGGCATTAGTAAAAGGGCCCCTATATTTCATGAAAGCACAAAAACAGCTTTGACAAGGGGCTATGTTGAACGTGACCTATTTTCCTCAGTGTTACCACAACAAAAAAAAAAGTAATTTAATTTATAGTGAAGACTACCAAAAACAAACATGCCCTCCTTTTCATAGGAATATAGAAGATGTCAGTAAAAAGGACCTTTGTTTCTTGCCTATTGTGCCATCATGACTTTTACTCAATCTACACATTATGGTGTTAGTAATCAAATTGCCCATTGATGCAACAACTACAGGTACATTTTCACCTGTGGGCTTTGCTTTAATTATTATTCTAGGAAAACGTTCACACAGAGAGGCGAAAGCCTCAATGGTTACTTTTCATTTGGAAATAACGTGAATAGATTTAAAAATCTGTGCCATCCATGCAAGTTATCCCCCCCCCTCAATCTAATTAGCTCCTCAGGGATGTCTCCTGATATTGCAAGTAAGATTTTGCATATTATAGGCCAAATAGCAGGTGCCAGCCTGGTTGCTGCACTACCCGTATATTCAGTGCTGCCACCTATACAGACACGGGCACTGGATATATGAATGAAATGAAATGCTGGCAGTGGCATTTAACTTAAGCTGGGGACTGTTCAGGCTGAAAATTTACCCCTTTCTGCTTCAGTCATAGTGCAAGACTGGCAAACAGATGCGGGTGCTAAAGCAAATCCCCTTCAGCTGACCCTGATGTGTACTTTCCTGGTATTTAAATGTATAGTGGCTGCATAGGTTTACTTGGCTGTTCTCCAGGACCAAGCAGGAAGTCAGTCCTCACATATGGGTGACGTTGGCGTCGACGGAGTCCCCATGTGGAGCATTTCCCCAGCTTTTAAAGAAAGCCTTTGGGAATGCAGGCACGCATGTGCGGTCCCCTTCCCGCCCAAAGGTGCCATCTTGCTCAGTCTCCTTTTTTCCGCGGAGCCCTACAGACGCCTGTCCTTGTCACCCGTGGAAAAAGTTGATCTTTCTGCGTTGGGTCGAGTATTTTTCTTCGGTTCGACGGTGGTTCTTTTCCCGCCTGGACTCGGTACACCGGTGCCGAGCCCGGATCTCTTTTTTCGGTTTTTGTCCTTAGAGACGGCATTCGCGCCTTTTTTCTTTTCCCTGGCAGCCCAATTTTTTGATCTTGCAGGGTCCCTTTTTCCCCCAATGGCTGCCAGTGGCTTTAAGAAGTGTGATCGGTGTAAGAAACTGATGTCTCTCACCGACACACACGACTGCTGCCTCCGGTGCCTGGGGCCAGACCATGATACCACGGTCTGTAGCCCCTGTGGCAAAATGTTGTCCAAGGCATTGCGGAGCCGTCAGCACCAGCATGAGAGGATCTTCTCCGAGTCTGCCTCTGGACGGGTCCGGACTTCGTCAGAGGCCTCGACGTCTCGGGAGTCTGACCCCGAGCATCGTCGGGGCTCCTCTGAGAGGGAGTCCCCCTCGAGGGAGCACTGAAGGAAGAAGAAACCCGCGAGGGTGGCGTCGGTGGACGCTCTTGGATCCAGGGCCAGGTCGCATAGCCCCGATTGCCGTCCCGGGTCTTTGGAGTCAGAGAGGCCTGCAAAGCATCCTCGTGTGGAGTCGGAGGCCCCGAATCACGTGAGTACTGTTGTCCTCGTGGAGTCTCCTCCGAGGGAGCCGACGTCGGACCCCACGCCGTCGGGGCCCAAGTCGGAGGCTGCTGGGTCTCCTGAGCTTGGACTCAGGTTGACGGCCTTGGAGAGCAGATTGTCTGCCTTCATGGGACAGCAGCGGGTGCTGATCACTGGTCTCACCAGCGCATCTGCCCCAAAAACCGGGACATCGACGTCCAAGTCAACCTTGGAGGCCGAGCCGATCCTCGAGACCATGCAATCTCGAGTCGATCCTCGGCCGAGGTCACCCTCGGCCTCCCGTTCGGGACCGAGGTCATCGATGCCGGTTCCCTCGGCGTCAGGGCAGATGACGTCGGTGCCCGCCCACTCGGAGCCGCTCGATTCCTCCTCGGAGGAATCGGCATGGGAGACGGAGGAGGAGGAGTCCCCTGACACCTTCCGGACTCGGTGCGTCCCTTCAGACTCACTGGGATCCAAGCCTCGGACAAGGTCCCCCCCCCGGAGGATATTAGGTTCTCGGGTTTCATGTGGGACATGGCCAAAACACTGGCATTCCCGGCGAATCCAGAGGAGGAGCCTCGAGCCGAGGAGCTCGAGGCTCTGCAGTATGACTCTCCTCCCAAGGAGGCCTTTACTGTCCCGGTTCCTCCGATGCTGGAGTGGGTTGCTCTTCCGCATGTGGGAGGCGCCGGCCTCGATGCCGGTTCTAAGCAAGCGGGTCGATTCCATCTATCGAGTCCGCAAGAGCCTCGGGTTCCAAACGGCACAGCTACCGCACCACTCCATGGTTGTGGAATCGGCCATGCATCGCCTGAAGAGTCAGAAGATGCACTCCTCGGTGCCTCCCGACAGGGAGGCCCGGAACCTGGATGCCCTCGGTAGAAAGTGCTTCCGGGGCTCTATGCTTGCTTGCTTGCTGTGTCCAGACCTACCAGCTGTACATGGGCATGTACCTTCGGGACCTGGCAAAGGAGATTGCCAGGTTCTCTGTTGGTTTGTCCGAGGAACCTTTGCAGAGGTTCAAGGCCTTGTCTTCTGGTATTCGGGAGTGCTCGAAGTTTATATCTCGAGCAGCCTACGATGGATTTGAGGCTTCGGCCCAGGAAGCCGGGGCCGGCATCGTTGCACGCCGCCAGGCCTGGCTACAATCCTTGGACCTCGAGCCATGGGTACAGGACAGGTTGGTCGATGTCCTTTGCCAAGGTGAAAACCTCTTTGGCAAGCCCATGGCAGAAAAGGCTGCAGAACTAGAGACCGAGACTCTTTCCCAGACAAGGCTGTCCAGGAAAACCTCTGCCCCTTCTCAGAAGAAGAAGGGCTCGGGGAAAAAGACCTTTTACCCGAGGAAGGCCACTGCCTACAAAACCTACCCTCACTACCAGGCCTCTGCAGCTCCCCAACAGGGCCAGCAGGCCAAGGGGCAGGGTCATGGGCCCCGTAGGCAGAAGGCCCCCAAGCCTTCTACTCTGGCTCCTGCTCAGCAGGGAGGGTTTTTTTGACTATGCCAGCATAGCCTCTCCTCCTCTCCAGGACACAAGAGGTCGGCTGACCCTGTACGCAGACAGGTGTCCAGCCATCACAGGGGATACTTGGGTGTTAAGTATCATCGAAAGGGGCTATCTGCTCCACTTCACCCAGATACCCCCCTCCTACTTTCCAGGGGAGCCTCCAAGACCCCCTCTGCACAGAAACATACTCCTCCAGGAGTTGGAAGGTCTGCTAAGGGACCAGGCGGTGGAACTGGTGCCTCACCACCTGGAAGGGCCAGGCTTCTACTCGAGGTACTTCCTGGTACCAAAAAGAAAAGGAGGCCTCAGACCCATCCTGGACCTGAGAAATCTGAACAAGTTTCTGGAGAGGGAAAAGTTCAAGATGCTTACCCTTGGAATCTTGCTGCCCTACCTCCATCAGGGAGATTGGCTATGCTCCTTAGACCTGAAGGATGCTTATACTCACATCCTCATCCACCCAAGTCACAGACAGTTCCTCAGATTTGTGGTGGGAGGAAAGCGCTTCCAGTACAGAGTGCTTCCTTTCGGTCTCACCTCCGCCCCCAGAGTTTTTACAAAATGCCTGGCGGTGGTTGCGGCCTATCTCAGGAACCAGGGGATCTTTGTGTTCCCTTACCTGGACGACTGGCTTATCAGGGGCCAGTCTCCACAAGAGGCCGGGCAGGCCACCTTCAGAACCATATCCCTGCTTCAGCACCTGGGGTTCATCATAAACTTCCCCAAATCCACTTTAGTCCCTTCACAGGACATGGAGTTCATAGGGGCAAGACTGGATACCATCCATGCAAAGGCTTATTTGCCTGTGGACAGAGCTCACAGGCTGATAAAGTTGGCCGGCCAGTTTCGGGCGAACTCTCTGGTCTCGGCCAGACACTTCCTCCGGCTCTTAGGTCACATGGCTTCTACAGTGCATGTCACACCACATGCCCAGTTGCACATGAGGCCGGCTCAGTGGCACCTCAAGGCACAGTGGCTGCAGGCCACAGGCAAATGTCAGACAGGATAAGGGTGTCCAAACTCTTGGTGGACTCCTTATGCTGGTGGAGACATCTCCCAAATCTGGTCAGGGGTCTGCCTTTCCAGGCCTCCCCACACACTCAGGTACTGACAACCGATGCTTCCCTGCAAGGCTGGGGGGCACACTGCCAAGGGGCCTGCACACAGGACCTGTGGTCTCCGTGGGAGGCCGCCCAGCAGATCAACCTGTTGGAATTGCGGGCCATCCGATTAGCCTTACGGACTTTCTCTCAGATCCTGTCTCACAAGTCTGTCCTGGTACAGACGGACAACCAGGTGGCTATGTTCTACGTCAACAAGCAGGGAGGCACAGGATCCAGACTTCTGTGCCTGGAAGCACAAGTTCTCTGCTCCTGGGCTGTCAATCAGGGCATGACCCTCAGGGCGGTCTACCTCCCAGGCCAGGAAAACTACCTGGCGGACAGGCTAAGCAGACTCCTGCAGCCTCACGAGTGGCAGCTGGATCCTCTGGTGGTCCAACAGATCTTTCTGAAGTGGGGACTTCCGACCATGGATCTTTTTGCCAGTCCGCTGAACAGGCAACTACCCAGGTTCTGTTCCAGGCAACCGCATCCCTCGAGAACAGCACCAGATGCATTCCTGATCCCCTGGTCAGAGAGCCTGTTGTATGCTTTTCCTCCCACACTCCTGGTGGCCCGGACTCTATTCAAAATCCAGCAGGACCGGGCCACAGTGATCCTGATAGCCCACAGGTGGCCCAGGCAGCCATGGTTCCCTCTTCTTCTGCAGTTGGCAGGGGATACTCCACTTCCTCTGGGGTTGCAACCCGACCTTCTGACTCAGGATCAGGGGTCCCTCTTGCATCCCAACCTCAAATACCTCAATTTGATGGCCTGGCTGCTGAAAGGCTAGTCCTTGCTCCCTTGCTCCTATCAAGAGAGGTTGAAGAGGTGGTGTTGGCCTCCAGGAAGCATTCCACTAGGAGGGCCTACGCTCTGAAGTGGCGTAGGTTCTCTACTTGGTGTTCTCAACAGCAGGAGGACCCCTTCTCCTGCTCGGTCCAGGTGGTGTTGCAATACCTGCTTCACCTTTTCAACCTGGGACTTCAGTCCACCTCTGTCCGAGTTCACCTCAGTGCCCTCTCAGCTCACCACTCGCCGGTGGATGGACAATCCCTCTCGGGTCACCCTCTGGTGTCTCGTTTTCTCAGAGGCCTGCTTCTGCTTAAGCCACCTATTCGTCCGCCAGCTGCTGAGTGGGATCTCAATGTGGTCTTGCAGCAACTGACTCGTACACCTTTTGAGTCAATGGCAACCTGCCATTTACGTTTCCTCTCCTGGAAGGTGTTGTTCCTTGTGGCACTCACCTCGGCCAGGCGTGTGAGTGAACTTCGGGCCCTGGTCTCGGATAGGCTGTATACCAGGTTCTATAAGAACAGGGTGGTCTTGAGGACTCATCCTAAGTTCCTTCCCAAGGTAGTGTCCTCCTTCTACCTCAACCAGGAGGTGGTACTTCCGACATTCTTTCCCAGGCCGCATGCCAGTAGGGCAGAAACTGTCTTGCATACCCTGGATTGTAGAAGGGCTCTGTCCTTTTACCTGGAACGTATGCAGGGGCATAGAAGGGCTTCTCTGCTCTTCATTTCCTTTGACCCTAATAAATTAGGGTTGCCTGTCACTAAGCGTACGTTTTCCATCTGGGTGGCAGACTGTATCGCCTGGGTGTACAGGGCAGCCGACCTCTCCCTGGAGGGTCGAGTCACGGCCCACCGGGTCAGGGCGAAGGCCGCATCAGTAGCTCACTTCCGTTCTGTTCCGTTGGCAGACATCTGTCGGGCCGCTACTTGGTCTTCAAGCCAGACTTTTGCGGACCACTACTGCCTCGAGAGGGAGTCCTGTAGGGACAGTGCTTTCGGGCAAGTGGTACTCCGTAATCTCTTTGAGGTTTAGGCAACTCCTACCCTCCGGCCCTGGTGTTGGGCTACCATTCAGGTGTGGTCTCAGAGAAGATTCTCTCACTGTTGCTGAGGCTCTAGATGGAGCTGTATTTTTCAGCCTGGGTTCCTGGTAGCCCAGAGCTAGGGAGTCACCCATATGTGAGGACTGACTTCCTGCTTGGTCCTGGAGAAAGAGTAGTTACTCACCTGTAACAGGTGTTCTCCAGGAGCAGCAGGAATCAGTCCTCACGACCCTCCCTCCTCCCCTTGGTGTTGCAGTTTTATATAGTTCATTTTAGTTTTTGCTGTCTTTTAGCTATGTCATTTGACTGAGCAAGATGGCACCTTTGGGCGGGAAGGGGACCGCGCATGCGTGCCTGCATTCTCAAAGGCTTTCTTTGAAAGCTGGGGAAATGCTCCGCATGGGGGCTCCATCGATGCTGACATCACCCATATGTGAGGACTGATTCCTGCTGCTCCTGGAGAACACCTGTTACAGGTGAGTAACTACTCTGTTCCAAAATTATACTTTATATCTGCCTTCTTGAGACACACATAGAAAATGCAAACGAATTAATGGATTTGCTTATCGAGTGGTTAGATGATGCTATCTTTTCACGCGCTCAGAGCTAAGGAAATTTCCAGTTGCTTTGTCATAGTACCAAGCCTTATTTAATTTATTAATAGATTTTTTAACTACGATTCCACTTAACATGGGCCATCCCTAAAGTTACAAATGAAACATGCAACAGTTTCACAGTTCAATCTATGCCCCTAGCAGATGGTTTGTCTTGTACTTGGGATACTCGTGAAGTGGCATTTTAGAAAGGACGTCTAGATGCAACCCGGGACGTCCAGGCAAAATGTCTGAGACCACCCCAGGGATGTTTACATTTTGGTCCCATTTTAGAAACATGGACAGCTGCAGAAACAGCTTCTTGGATGTCCCAGCTGGCTGGCATTTTCCAGAAGGGGGACATCCATGTTCATGGACATTTCAGACACTCGGATGTGTGGTGGTGGGTTAGTAATCTGTTTGGGGTTTGTATTTACATGCTAGTTTCTTAGCCCAAGAAATATTGACAGTGACAATGATATTGCCTTGTGTTCTTCCCCCTGGTAGCATTGCTGCCATGAAACAAGCACTGTTTTGCTCCTTATTCATGCTCGGGAGGAAGTCTAGGCATGGACGCCTCAATGATTGGGGCCAGATGTCTTGTGCTGTTCTGGAATGGCGCCATGATATGCATCTTCGTTTTGCTGTCCAGTCCAATCTTCTGGCACTTGGATGTCCTCGCATTAGGGACATCCATATACCAGATTCTACAATGGCTCCAGGGATGCCCTTGTTAATTGAACATCTGTGTAGGGCTTCTAAAAAAATCCCGTGTCCAGTAAGCCTGGGGTGCGGATGGGGCAGGGGGACCCAGGATTTACTCCAGCAGCCTGACCCTGGCCTTAGGAGGCCAGATCGGGGGTCAGGCTGTGGGGAATAAACCTTTTGCTGGCAGCCGGCATCGTGGCTCCATTTAAAAGCCCTGATTGAGTTAGCCGGGGACAGTGCTGCACATGCAGGCTGGACTGCATCACAGTCTCTGCCTGCATGTGCAGGATTGTTCACGATTCTGATCCCACGGTGCTAGATGTTTGCTGACCGGATGCACAGAATTTGCTGACCGGATGCACAGAGGGAATCTACATCCGGGACGGAATCGGGCCCTATGTGTCTTGGGTGTTTGGTGTTGTCACTCCTTGACAATATGCTGTTTATTACCTTTATATATCTGAATCAATGCTGTATTTTTCTGCTTTAATATATTTTTCTTTTGTATACTGCTTTGTTGTAAAGAATGAAAGAGGGCTAAGCAAATAATCACAAACTAAAACAAGTTCTGGCTAAAGCATTTGTTTGAAGGCAAATATTTGTGGAAACTAATTGTGCATGTTGAAAAACAAAAGTGTAAAAAATGTTGCTCCTTAAATCCAGCCCATGGAATGCTTCATGAGGCTCTGAGATTATTAGATCATTAGATGAGCAGCTCACATCAATGAACTGTCAAGATAACATTCAAGCTTCCAAATGACTGTGTTCTGTCATATCATTTTAAAACTTGAAACCTGTTTCCTCCCTTCCCCACTATTAATCACTGCTATTAATCACTCCATTGCCAGCAACTCCGAATTCCCAGTAAATTAGTACAGGACTACCTTCATTTAATTTCATTTTGGCACTTCCATTCTCTTTAGTCCACAAAGAGTTCAAGGTGGATTACAACATTATACTAATCACATTAAAAAATGAAATAGTGACAGATCATTAGAATTTGAAATAATTAAATGTTTCAAATTACAGAGTAGCTATTACAAAAATAGAACTTCAAATAAACATAATAAAATGTCAGACTGAACATAATAAAACTCTGGAAAGCATAGTAGAACTTCAAATTAACAAGAGGTGCTAAAGTGAACCTCTGTGTCACCATCACATTTATGCGTTCTGAAGAAGCTTATTGCTAAATACACATGACAATCAAGTAGACAGTATATGATATAATGATCACAGAAGTAAAATTAAGAAATGATAGAAAATCTCTCATATATAAAATGGTTTTCTAGACCAGGTGATAATCCATTCCCCTAAAGTGGTGGTTCTCAAAAGGGTCGGGCCAAGAGTTGGTTCAGGGTGTTGGCACCCTGAGGAAACCTTAAGTCTTATGTCCCCCTTGGCTGTCAGCCTATTGTTTAACTTTGACTGTCCTGCTCTTTGAAGCCTCTGAAGAGCTACTGCCCTAGGCAATTGCCTAGTTTTCCTAATAGTTGTGCCAGCCTTGGTTCTCAAATCTGTCCTGGGGGACCTCAGCCAGTCAGGTTTTCAGGATATCCACAATGAATATGCATGAGAGAAATTTGCATTGCAAGGAGGCAGTGCATGCAAATCTATCTTATGAATATTCATGGTGGATAGTCTAAAAACTGACTGGCCGGGGATCCCTCAAGATAAGTTTAGGATCTACTGTTCTTAAAGCATGAAAAATGTGTTCAGTTTTGCTAGGTAATGTGAGATAAATTCCTCATAAAGGTACTAAATCAACAGACAGATCAGCTGGCAAATAGGAAGATCTGGAAATATTTTTCCACATACCGTAATTAATGGGGAAGCCTATGATAACTTTCAGAAGTGGTGAAACAATCATAGTCTGCCAGCCCTAATTTTCTAACTGTAACTAGAAGCGTATGGCCAATCAGCAAATGTTGTCCTGGATAGTTGTGTGCAAATTGAGTATGTATTGAACTGTGATGACAAAAATAAATGTTTAAAGCTTCTTTCTCTTACAAATGGTTTTCATTTGTTTTAAAAAAAATGTAGTTGCCATTAGTCCACTTGAATATGTGCAAATAAATTAAGTTAGTCCGTTAAAAAGGTATCGCCTACAACCTGTTTGTTGACCTTTATTTGCCCGTCTCAAACAAAAAAAAAAAGACAAATGGGATTCTAGTAAAAAAAGAAAAATCAGTAGTATTTGTTTTCGTAACTCTTCCTGGCAGGGCAGATTAAAAATAATCAGTTTCTCAGAATTCAGAGTAAAACAAGGGGAAGAGCACTCCAAAATATTATAGCGTAGATTCTTCCTACAATGGAAGCCTCCAAAAGGATGTAAAAAACAAGGGGGGCGATGTAATAAACTGCTAAGCTTAGCCTGGCAGTTTACTTCTGGTTTAGTGCTAATTTTTTTGTGTGCTAAAATTACGTCATCTGTAGGCATGGGTTTTAGCACACAGAAATTTGTGCTAATTGGAAAGAATGGACTGCATTAACCTTAGCACAGTTTATCATGAAAAATGCATGCTAATGAGTTGCATATTTTATTTATTTATTTATTTAGCGTACATTTATATCCCGCTGCTTCCAGTGATCAGCAGCGGTTGTTACACATGGTGATGTTGGCTGTACTGGCCAGGAATTAGATTAAAACACTCTGATTAGAGGGGGGGGGGGGGGCACAGCAGAATACAGGTTACAGGCTTACAGTTGATTGCTATATACATATTTACAAATGATTGTTATATACATATTTACAATTGACTAAACTGTTAAAACTTTATAAGTGATCTGCATATGTATATTTACACGCGGTTGCGTGTAGCTCATGATGTTAGGTTGTAATGGGACTTGAAAAGGTGTGTCTTAAGCTCTTTTCTAAAGTCCTTTAGATCATAGATTTCACGCAGATCACTTGGCAACCGATTCCAGAGTGTAGGAGCTGTAAACGAGAAAGCTCTGTTAGTGGTACAGGCATTAGCCTTTGTGAATGATCTCGGGAGGCAGATGGTGTTGAGGTTCGCTGCTCTCCTACTTCTGTTGTTGGGTGGATTGGAAATCAAGCTGTTGAGGTGAGAGGGTGCTATATTATGGATAAGTTTGAATGTAGTGACTAGTAATTTGTAGTGAATGTGGGCCGTGATGGGGAGCCAATGCAGCTCAATTAGGGTGGGTGTAATGTGGTCAGAGAGTCTTTTTTGCATGATGATTCTGGCTGCAACATGTTGTGCCATTTGCAGAATATTTGTAGTTTTCTTCGGCAAGCCTTGCAGTATGGCATTGCAGTAATCTAGGTGTGGAATGATGAGGGCCTGGGCGACAGATCTGAAGTCATCATGATCGAGGATGTTACGTAAAGGCTGCAGTATTCTTAATTTGTGGAATATGGCTCGATTGGTGTTTCGCAGGTGCTTGTCCATATTTAGGTTGTTGTCAAGCATCACACCTAAGTATTTTATTTCTGATTTTATGTTGTAAATATTGTTGTTCATGGTGACAGTTTTAGGGGGCTCAAAACCTGGTTTCCTGGAGATGCACATTGCTTCTGTCTTCTTATGGTTAATGAGCATGTTATTTCGTTGGAGCCAGATTTGAAGCTCGAGTAGGCAATTTTCAAGCTTACTGATGTTTGGGTTGTTTGCATCCAGTTGTGTGTAGAGCATTAGGTCATCAGCGTAGATATGGTAGTTGATGCCGTGGGTCTGGAATATTTTGCACACTGGTTGCAGGTATAGATTGAATAAGAGAGAGGAGAGGGCGGAACCTTGCGGAATGCCCTGGGTTTGTGGGAAGGGAGTTGCTTTGTCGTTGTTGAAATTGACCTGCTGCATTCGGTTTGTTATATAGGAGGAGAACCATTTTAGTGGGGTCCCTGCAATGCCTATGGACTCAAGTCGTTCCAGTAGTGTTGGGTGGTGCACTGAGTCAAAGGCAGCTGAGATATCAATGAAGATAAGCATATACATCGTGTTCTTGTTCTCCAGCCCCTTAAGTAGATATAGAATTATCTGATGCATATAGAATTATCTGATGCACCAAATTGCATTAAGTATTGTAAACTGTTTAGATGCCCTCCTGTGTGAGTTTTTGCGTTTTTAAAAATTAATTAGTTTATGTTTGGTGTTTTTTACTTCCTCAACAGTGCTGAACTTTTGGTTTACTTTCAGAGATGAAGTAAAGTTTAACTTTCTATTGACTTCAATGCAAGCCAAATAGAAGTTAAAAAATCAGTAACCAAAGACTCTAGATCCCCAAATTGGAACCTCTACCGATGGAGTAGGGCTCCATAGGGCTTAGGAGATTCTGCCCAAGACCGATGACCTCGAGGCAGTCTGCCCCAAGACCTCTGATCCAGGAATACCCTTCCCTGGGACCCCATGACCAAGAATCTCCTAGGACCAGACAGTCCCAATCTCACACATTCATTCATTAACCAACCAACCCCCTGTTTACCCACCCAACCACTTACCTATCTATCTGTCCACCTATCCTCTACTCACCTACCACCAAACCCCAACCCACTTACCCAGTTACCTCCTAGCCAAAATTTCTTGTAGTTATAGGCCTCTTTCTGCAGTTTTATCTGAAAAATGGATATTTCAGACAAGTTGAGCTTATTTGCTTCCAATGTTCATTCATTTATTTAAGTATACTGAGGCTGGTCTTTTTGTCATCTGCACACTTTTAATCAGAGCAATGCCATCTGTCCCGTTTTTCAAATCCCCATTTCAGTCGTATGACATGGCCACTGCTTCACTATACCTCCCGTATTTGAGGATGAGTCTTAAACTGACGGCAGTTCAGAAGGATCCTGATCTTTCTGAGAGCACAAGATCTTGAATTCTTCCTCTATTCTCCCAAGCTAGTAGAACAGGATCGTACCAAGCTGGAAATGTGCCTTGTGCGCAGTGGTAGGATCCAAACCAACTAAAAAACGGATCGGTCCCAGCCCTCCCACGTGCGAGATGGCTGGGTTGCTGCACCTTGCGTGGAGGTGTTGCAGCGGCCGTACACTTGAGCCGCTGCCCTTGGCCATTGGGCCGCTGCTGGTCAGTAAGTGAAGACAACTACATCAGCCTCTGTCTATGGAAGAAAGTTGACTTTATCAGAAGAGGAATTTGTTTAAGCACAAACACACTCAGTCTTTCACTTGCAAAGACCTCAGCTTTTTTCACTGAAGATTATTTGGAGTGCCATTGAGGGCTTGTGTATGTTCTTTTCAGACCATTATTTCAGATTTATTTTCATGGTACTGTCCCAAAAAATGGAATTAACTGAATGTAGGAAGAGGCTGAAATCGTTAGTTAACAAAATTAAAAAGTTTCAGAGGATGGAAAATTTATTAGTGAAAGATAACATGCTTCTTTGTAATAAATTGAAGAACTTGTAAAATTTGGTATGGAGGAGGAATAAGTTACTCTTGCAACACGGATTGTGAACTTTCTGTTGGAATCAGAAAATGGACTTTGCTCATATATGTTGGGAACAGAGATGTGATATTTTTAAATTTAAAAGTAATACGTTTTCTTGATATAGCCACATCTCCGCAAAAAAAGGGAGAATTCCTTTTATTGCATCCAAGAGTATTAGAAATTGATGGATCTGCAAGTGTTTATGTTGAAGCGATTACTGTGGATTCTATTTGTTAAGTACTATATGTCTCCTGATTAAGGAAAGAAGAGTCACGTAAGGCAGAAGGACTGCTCTTTTTCTTCTGTTTGTTGGTAAATTTCCTTTGGTTTTGGTATTTTTAACCACAATGGTAGGGTGGACGTTAAACTGGAGAGCATCTATTGCACTTTAGGGACTTTTACTAAAATGCACTAGGCATTTCGTGTGGGTTTAGGCATGCAGTAGCGGTGCATCGGGGAGGTGAATGAGCATGGTGAGTACATTGCAGATAGTTCAGGAGCACTTGTGCACTACTTCTCAATATTGCAGTTAGCTTGGGTGCAATTGCCTCCAACTCAATAGGTGGAGTTAGGTGCACTCATAGTATTAGAGCCCCACGTTAGGGTATGGCACAGTGCATTAACTGCCAGGAGTATGTGGGGTCATTCCGAGGTGCGAATAGTGGGGATGGATGTCCCATTGGGACAGGGAATCATGCTAATGCGTTTACAGAAGACCCTAAAACTGCTTTGCTTTTTAGACTGTGAGATGTTGACAAATGCTTGAGGAGCTTTTGTGAGTTCTTTTCTCTTGTTTGCGAGACCTATTTGTGGCATGAACATAGTGTGTGTGTGTGTGTAAGAATTTCCTGAAAATGTATGTGTATGCATATTTGTTAGGCAAAGATAATTAGATAACTATATGTTCATGTTCAAGTGCCTGTATATTTTATATTTTCTTTTTCTGTCCATGACCTTCATTCTTCAGACCTCCTATTTCTAGTTATCTTAGCCCCCTCAAGAGCAAACTCAGCTTACCTTGATCATGTTATTTAGTTTCCCTCAGTATATAGCATGCTCTTGTTAGTAAATTAATACTATTTTGAGATAAATATTAAATGACATTCAGTGATAAGACACTGTAAATAGTGTTGAAAGTGACCGTGCCATGATATTTAAAGGTGCGTTTTAGAAAAGACGTAGATGTCAGAATTGAGATGTCAAGGTCAAGATATACTCAGCTCTGGTGGTATTTCAGGAATGGGTCTTCTAAACATGGAGCTGTTTCTAAAATACATATCTACGTGCAGGGGGAGTGGTCATTTTACAAATGCGCACGTGGGAAAAGCCGACAGAGGAATCCTGGCAACTCGCATGTGTAAGCGCCAGCATTTCACGACACACACATCTTTTTAATGGTGGCACTGACAAGTGTATCTCAGTCATTTTGGAAGCCTAGACGTATAGATGTTGCTAATTACAGAGGACTCTGTCTTCAACTTGTTTCGGTTTGAAGAGGATATCGCCTCTAATTCCTCCTGTAAAGGGATGGCTAAATGGAGTACTTTTGAGATACCTTTTCGTGTCGGGGAGCAGATGTAAATCTGGAAGTGGGAGATTTTGGCCTTGTACATGGATTCTTTATATGAAATGAGGAATACACATGCTGATTTTTGCCCTTTCCAAGCCATGATATGAAACACCTTGGAATGCCTCCAGGAAAAGCATTTATAGAACAATGTACCAAGCTCAAAAATTTGTAAACTGTGGTCTTTCCAAAATCACCTTTCCACCTGGTTGTGGTTTGCATGTTTATCTGCTGCCACATCCATGTTTAAAACATGAATAAGGCTTCAAAATAAGCCCCCTAGAATGAGTTTAATAACCCTTCATTTGCATGTAGAACTTTTACTAATGTCTTTTTGGAGCCCTTTAATATGCACATGCAGTTTATTATTTGTAGTATGCACTCAAGGACCTTCATTTGCATGTTCAAGTTTATTGCATAGGCCCTTAACATAAGCACTTGCATGCCTTCCTTGCAATAGTCTTACTACTAAAGATTCCATAACACATTGAAAGGCAGAAGCATGGCTACAGCTTTATTTCCAACATCAACCACACTTAACAACAACAGCCCCAACTTTCTCAAATCACCTTATTTCTCTTCATATTAACATTCTCTTTAAACAATAAAATTTCCTTAACTTCGTACCACAACTGCATTTGGCCTCCTGGCTAGGCGGTGCTGATCTAGCCACAGAAAGGTTCACAAGAACTCCATGGACTGCCCACCCTTCCTATGCATTGCCTAGGGTGATGCCAAGCCATGCCCCCAGGCTTATGGCGATGACGCACGCAAGTCTCCATTTCATCCCTCCATATTGCCCCATACTTCCACCTCAAGTGGTGACAGCTTCTAGCTAGTCAATGCTCCCTTCCACAGCTGCAGAACCCCTGCCAGCACAGCTGGTTTCAAACAGATCCCATACAGTGCTCAAAAAGATATCCAGACTTATTTCCTAAAGATGAATGCTATCCCGGCAAGACCTGAACAGTCAACAGTCAGCAACTCATGAGAAAGCACTAACCCCTCCAACGAGGTAATAAACTTAGAGACCTCCACACTGACCTTGTGGCAGTTTGTCTACCACTTGGGTCACCTTCACTTGGGCATCCTTCCACACCAAGTAAAAAATGATCTGGGACCATCCCAAATGCGAATAGAGAAAATAGAACTTTACCATCAGCAAATCCCTTTTCATCTGCTAGATCAGGTTCACTCCCTTCACAATACAAAGATCATTATCCCACAGGTGAATCAACAACAAGTATGGTGATGAAAAATGCTTTGCTTGCAACAGTGCAGGGAGGAACTGGTTCCAGCAAGTGCCTCAAATTCCCAGCCAAAAAAAAAAGGTCACTTCCAGAGTGAAAAAAATCAAAAATCAGAAAAATATCGCTCCATACAAAACAAAAGACTAGGGTAAATACTTATAGCCCACAAAAAACGAACAAGGAGGGAAGAAGGTCTCAGAACCAGAGGGCCAAAGAATGGCATTCAGAAAACTCTATATGCTGCTGCCCTTGTACATCAACAACCACGGCCACTCCTATTTTATATTCATATTGTATAAGTATTATATTAAAATAGGAGTGGGAATGTTCGTAGATGTTCAAGGGCAGTGGCAAATAGAGTTTTCTGAATGCCGTTCTTTGGCCCGCTAGTTCTGAGACCTTCTTCCTTCCTTGTTCATTTTTTGTGGGCTCTAAGTATTTACCCTAGTCTTTTGTTTTGTATGGAGTGATTTTTTTTCAAATTCCCAGCCAGCACATTCAGACAGTTCCAGATGTACTCCCAAATGCAATTCTGAAGCTGCACTCAGAAGATGAAAGAATGTCTTACACACATACCTTTGGAGGAAGGAACCCTGGCAATGAAGCTAGGAGAAAAGAATGCGAGGAAAGCCCAACATTAATGCACATTAGCCAAATATGTGCTAGAACACCAACACCCCAGGTATTTAATAAATGCAGGCGAACCCTCCTGAACAGCGGCAAAGGTGGCAGTACCAATGTAGAATGAGTGAGTGTTGAAAGACTGGGAGTCAAATCTAGCAGCTGAAAAACTTATCTTCAGTACTGCCACAAACTGAAATCTGACCAACAGGGTGCCATCAGCTTGGCTCAGTCTGTACAGCCCACCTGTAGACCACCTCTCTTGCCTGGTGTACTGGGCAAGGAAGCAGGGTTGGAGACACCTCAACACTACCATACACCCCCCCCCCCCAGACTTGATCCATCTTAGACCGGTGGATCTAGAAGTGCACTTTGTCCCCATCCTCTCAAATGTCCTCACTTAGTAGGCCTGATTCCACTTGGGCTAGTTTCCCAGAAGCCACCAACTCAGTAAGATAGTATATGAAGGCAGCTAAAGACCAGCATGGTCCATCTAGTCTGCCCAGCAAGGCAGCAAGAGCAGGTGCACTTGCCGCTCCCTGCAGGTCACCTCTCTCCGTGCCTTTGTTTAGGGGTGTACCCACCGTTCCGTGTAGGTCACCCCTATTTGTTCAGATATAAGAGATAGTTATGTTTATTTTGATTTTATCCTGTTGCTATAAAAATGCTAATGCTATGAAAAGCATTAGCATGCATTGAAAGCTGCTTTAATTTTAGAAAGTCATTTTTGTGTGTATGTGCCAGTATAGGCATGTAAAATGGATGGGCATAAAGTACAGAGAGTCAGAAGAATGCATGTACTTATACGTGATTCTGGTGGATGTGTTCGGGGGCATGTTTTGGGTAGAGTGGTAATTTGCATGTGAGCTTTATAAAATGTATGCAGTTGTGCGTATTATAGAGGTAATTTTAATAAGGGGCCTCATAAATTTACAAGCCATCTGTGTGAGTAAGTCATGTATTTTCCATTCTTGTGCATGCAGATGGGCCTTTATACAGTACTTTAGGCATCTCTATTCTATAAGTACATGTGTCAGGCACATAGTGCATATTTTCTGAGAGGGTGTGGCCAGGAGTAGAACTTGGGTGGGGCATAGGCAGAATGCAAATCTACACGCATAAATTATAAAGCACTATAACTTACACATATTCCTTACAAATCGAGGCGCACGCGTTTATACCAAATCTAGGGCTGGCATATATGATCATGCTTAGGTTTAGTGCAGCATCTTGGAGTCCACTTTTCTTTATAAAATAGGCATTATATGTGCATGTTGGAATGTATGCAAAACTAGGTGACCCTTATGAAATTAATCTCTAGAGGTGCATGTCTTTTCATCTGCCCTTGAGCTGGTATAAATGTACATGGGTTCATTATAGCTGTTAATTCTGCAAGATTTTTGCTAGAATTTTAGAAAAATACAGTACATAAGCACCCATGTGTCTTTATAAAATGGGATCAAAATGGGTGCATGCTTGCCCTCTTCTTATAATCTCCTCCTAATGTAATTTAGTAAAAAAGCCTCTAAGACGGAACCAAAATTGTATGCTCTGGGTTCTTCTAGACATTTTTCAAAATTAGCTTTCTTTCCCTTGAATTGCTCTGTAAACGATTTTTAATTTGCTGCCGTTTCTTTCCTGAGGTGATGAACTGTTTCACAGATCAAATGCATAGCTGTCTAAATACCATTTGATCATAATAACATAAAGGTTTTATTAAGAAAAAAAATTCTGACGTCTCTGCCATATCCTTTGAAAGCTTCATGCAGTCAATTACATTTTTAGCATGCAGCTCACTATAGAATGTTTCTAGCTGACTGAAACTAGTTTATTGCAACGTCCACCAAAGATTTGCACGCGAAATGTTGTCTTGGCGGTACTACTTCATTCGTTTCATCAAATACCAATAAAATAATAATATCACAGCTGCAAGAAGTAGTGTTTAATTCATATGGTTGCACGAAGATCTGTGATTTTTGAGGTTCTACCATCAAGAGAAAACATAATAATCTCTATTGTCAAAAGCATATGAAGGAAATACAAGCGTGGTGGTCTGAATAACTATCTATATCGGCAATTTGCAGACTTATGTACGGTTTGGTGTGCAGCTTGTAAATGCAAATAGCCATCAGCTAGCACTGCGACCATGCAATTTCCATTGTATTCCATGGGCTTCTACTGTATTTTCCTTTTTAAAATCTCCAATCCTTTGTAATCCCCTTGAGGGCTAAAGAAAGGCAGACAATCAAATAAATCAAGCAAACTGAACTAAATTATCTAGTGGTGTTATTTTGTTGATGTTGTGTCAGTGTTGGCTCATGGCGACCTGTGTTAAAAAGAACTTTATTGCTCTCCAGAAGTTTTATTGTTCCTGAAGTCACATATAATGCTTATCATTTATCGATTTGGTCCATTTATTGAGGCAAGATTACATCATGTGATAAATTATCTTCTATCTTACATTAATGCATTGAAGGAGGGACCTTGAGAAGTGTATTGCTGATTGCATGAAATATAAACCAGTTAAATAACCACCGAAAACACGGGTCCACTAGAACCAGCGCTAATTGTCTGCAAAAGAGTTATCATGTTGGGGTCCGTGGGGGATTCCGTCTTCCACTCCAGCTGCAATAAGGAAAATGAAGATGGTTCAAAAGATTCCGGGTCAGCAACATGGCAGAAAATCACCACAGCACTAAACATCTGTAACAGGATGTACATTTCAAGGCATCAGATCTCATGTCACGGATAACAAGTAAACTGCAAAGAGGGGCTCAGCAGAGCGGACTTAAACTTCGTGCCATCGGGCGCCGACCCTCTTCAACCCCCGCCACCACCAGCAGCTCTCCCCTTCCCGGGGATGAAGCCACCAGCAGCGGGAGCGGCCGCCTCTTCTCCTTAGCCCAATCGGGGCTCAGCAGAGTGGACTTAAACTTCGCGCCATCGGGTGCGCCCGCGCCTGGCGGGCCCGCGCCTGAGGGCCTCGCCAGAGGGCCCTTTAGCGTGGCCCTTAGGCGGAGGCCAGTGACGGAGGCCATTCTCCAACAGGCAGGCCTCAGACCAGCAGAGAACAAACTCAGAGCATCTGACCACGAAAACGCAAGTAAATACACTGCTCTCTCAGAACACAAAGCGTAAACCTCAGGTCACGGGCCTCAGTCATAGCACTAGCCAAGCACCTACCCTACATGGTAGTCATCCTAGAATCAGATTTATTTGATAACGCAAGCTAAATTAGTCAATATGCTCATGCCAACTGAACCACTTTACTGTATGTTCTAACAAAAGTATTACTCATACATGTGTCCCGATACTACCAGCTTAACCTATCATCTACAATTTACCTCTGATGTATGTAGTATAACTGTGTAACCTGCTAGTTCTAGTTAGCTCAAATAATTGATACTTGTGTAATCTGCCACTAGTCTTATTCTTACATGTGTTCAGATATTACCAGCATAACCTACTATCTACATTTACCTCTGAGGTAGGTTGTATAATCTGTGTAACCAGCCAGTTCTAGTTAGCTCTGACACAGGATACTTGTGTAATCTGCCGTTATCTAACATTACCAGCCACTATCTGCCATCAGCTACTATTATCAACCGCCACTAACAGACTGTATAGCCGCAACTTGAAATCCTGAAGAATCTTTGTCTTATGGTGTAAAGTGTAATGTGTAAGCTCCAGTAACCCCCGATAGATTGGGAGCCCCACCACAAACTGCAGCCTTCCTACAACTGGACCAAAGCTAGTGCAAGACTATCGCGACCAGGCAACATACCTGACCACCACCAACCAACATACCAGCCCAGACCCACACCGCAACCAACGCACACAAAAATGGCCCTATCCTGCATCATCTCAATTGCCCTCTACCTCCTCGCTACAGGCCTAAGCAATGTCACTGGCCTACATGCTAACAATCACATACCAACTATCCACAGTCATAGAAGGAGGTGGCCAGATGCCCCCTTCTATGAATCACAAGAAACTACTCAAACTCACCACCACCACCTCCTGCAGGTAGCATTACAACACAGCAAGAAGAAGAAACAGGGAGAAAACCCCCTCCCCCGACTCATGAAATGTGCCCTTATAAATGCCCGATCAGTACGTAAGAAATGGCCGGTCATCTCAGATATGATATCACTACACAACCTTGACCTAGTACTGATCACCGAGACATGGCTTTCCTGTGATGACAACGTACTACTCAACCAGCTTCTGCCCGCTAACTTCTCCGTCCATACATGTCACAGGTCTGGCAAAAGAGGAGGTGGCGTCCTCGCCATCACCAGATCTGACCTTCAGTTCAGCATAAAAGATGCAGCCAGCTCGCCACTCCTAGACACAATCTCGATAGAGAATAAGTGCTGCTCCATCAATCTACTTTACAGAGCTCCATCAACTGACCCAGATGCACTATCAACGATAATTGACATGGCCGCAAACTCCCAGAGCCCGCATACAGCAAGCTGGGTGCTAGGAGATTTCAACCTCCCCTCCCTGCAAGACTCTCACTCAAAGGCGTTTCTCGAAGCCCTGAAGGATCTAGGATACAGCCAATTAATCAAGGAACCCACCCATATAAAAGGAGGCATGCTAGATCTAATATTCACAACAGAGACAACCATCGGCGGACCATCCATCCCTGAACTATCAATCACCGCAGTCCCATGGTCAGATCACTTGCTAATCCCATTCCAAGTTCCTCAGCCAAGCCGTGGCCAAAAGGGAGAAAGCACAGCAACCCGCTGAGAAGATTCCAACCATTCAACAAAGAACTAATCCTGAAATCAGCACTCCCACTAATAACCTCACCAGCACACAACCCAGACGAGCTAGTCTCCGACTGGAATGAGATACTCAGCTCAATCGCTGTTCGCCCATCAAATAACAAACCACAAGGGAAACGACCCGCAGCAGCCTGGTACTCAGCTGAGTTGAAAGCCTCACTCGCGATGCTAAGGAAACTTGAGAGACGCTGGCGCCGCTCACGCTCAGAAGTAGACCAAAATGCATACAACTTACAACTCACAGCGCATTGTACCGCAGTGACAGAAGCCATGAGACGTTACCACACTGACACATTAAAGAGATCCCTGAACAAACCTCGTGACCTGTTTGCCCTCGTTAGACGACTTACAACAGAACCTGCTTCAGAACAAGCAAACGGAATCCATCCTCAAACATATGCTGACTATCTACAAACCAAACTCTGTCAGATAATCAAGAACCCTGCGCCCAGCACTATCCTTCAGCCTTGCAATCAAACACTACTCACTACCTTCACGACACCACCCAAACAATGCATCGAAGACACCATAGCGGCCATCAACACGACCACTGCACAATCTGATCCATGCCCGGCTTTCTGGGTCAAGGAACTACGGACTGACCTCAGTCCCGTCATATCCAGACTCATGAATCAATCGTTCACAACGGGGGCTTTCCCACGCACCCTCAAACACACATCAATAAGACCTCTACTAAAAAACAACAAACTCGACCAACAGAAGCCGGAATCCTACAGACCGATATCAAGCATACTAATGCTAGCAAAAATAATGGAAAAGGAAGTTCAGAGACAAATACAAGATCACATTGATTCCAACACACCACTGGATCCATGCCAACACGGATTTAGAGAAGCCCACGGGGTTGAAACCCTTCTCACCACGCTCTTCAGCAGCATAATAGCAGGCATCGACAATATCCGCCAAGGGTTTGTCCTTGTCTTCCTCGACATCGCTGCGGCATTTGATTCCGTGAGCCATGAGCGCCTCCTAGAACGCCTCAAAGAGAAAGGAATCTCCGGTAAAGCACTCGAGTGGTGCAGGTCCTACCTCTCGGACAGATGGCAGCAGGTACGATCCAGAGACACATCATCAGATCCATTCCACCAAAGCCAAGGTGTCCCACAAGGATCCTCCCTCTCCGCCCTGCTGTTCAATATATACATGCAGCCTATCTGCAACCTGATCTGGTCTTTCAACGTTAACTGCATGATATACGCAGATGATGTGCTGTTATACACGCCTTTTGCAACAGAGAACCCCGACCTCTCACCAATAACAAGCTGCATAAACGAAATATCCAATTGGCTACAATCCCAAAACCTCCGGATTCAACACAAGAAGACGGAGGTGATGTTCATTACAAGGAACCGTAACTTCACTGCGCCGGCAGTACTAAAAGTGAAGGACGCAGACCTCCAGACCAAACCCGCTATCAGGTACCTCGGCGTCACACTAGACCAGAACTTGAATATGAAGGCGCATATAAGTAACACTGTAAGGGCAGTATATCATAAAATTAGATCCCTTAGATACCTACGATCCCTGCTGGAGCCAGATGATTTCAGGACTATCTATCAGGCACTAATCATCCCGCATTTCGATTATGCAAACGCAATACTGCAAGGACTCCCCCAAACCACATTGAACCCACTGCAAATGGCAATGAACGCCGCAGCAAGAGTACTACACGGAGCATCCAGGAAAGACCATGTCTCACCCATTCTGAAACAACTCCACTGGCTCCCGATACAAGGTAGACTTACATTTAAGACCTTGCTACTCACCTTCAAAGCCACCAAAGGTCTCTCGTCAGCATCGCTAGCAGAGCTAATCCAGACGACATCCCACAACAGGGACAGAAGGTCAGTAGCACAAAACACCTTGATAGTCCCAAGATCAATAACTCAATGCACCAAGTCAACATCCAGCAGGGCCTACAAATTCTATGCACCAATGATCTGGAATAACCTCCCCCACAACATCCGAGCAATCCCAGACATATTCCAATTCAGGAAGGCCTTGAAACACTACCTCTTCCTCCTGCATTACCCGGAAACCAATAGTATTCAGCACCAACTGCTGAAACCACCCAAATCTCCCTTGTCTGAAACCAAAATGAGCACATGACCATGTTGTGAATTGTATATGTTGTGAATTGTATATAGTTCCCCTGTTAGCCAAGTTAAATGTCCTGTTCATCTGTAAACACAAAGTACTATTGGAAATGTGTGATTTCGTTGTTTATTGTAAACCGCGCTGATGCTGAATAGCGCGGTATAGAAAAGACTATAAATAGTCTCCAAAAGGGTTAATTCTGTGCATTCCATGATAGGTATGACCTTTACCCAAAAGAAAGATTATGTTGGAGGTGATCTCAATCCCCAGATGTCTGTCTTGACTAGACTGTAAGCTCATAGGAGCAGGGACCATCTCTTTCATGTCTATGTACAGTGCTGTGTATGCCTTGTAACACTATGTAAATGATAAGTAGTACTAGACATTGTAGTACTTTCAACCTTAGAGGCAAAAGAAGATGGCACTGAAGCTGAGATACTTGAATTAGAAGGCAAGGAGAAAAAGGCAAATGAAACAGTAGCGTTACAAGGTTTTCAATGAATGAAATGTCACCTTATTGTGCCTTTATAGAAAATATTTTGCCATCAGAACTTCGCAGCCGGATACAAGATGAACATCCGTTCCCAACTCTTACAGAACCTACGTCTATTTTACCAGGATTTTAAAAATATTTGCTGCAAACCATCTCCTCCACAATCCAAAATTCTGGGCTGCAGCTCTCAATCTCTCATCCACAGGTTTCAGTCCACCTCTCCTTGGCCCTTTATGTGTCTGAGTTTGAACAACACTTGTATTTTCCACTGTTTGTGCCTTTGCCAATTATTTTTCCATGTCTTCTAATTCTTTATATAGTTTTGCAAATTATATTGTTTTCTTTATAATATGTATTTTTTATTAGTAATAGTATTTAGCTCTTGCTTTTCCAGTGATAGTTCAGAGCGAGATACAGTCCATTTCCATAGCTATTTCACGGTCTCCAGAGGGCTTGCAACCTAAATTTCTACCTGAGCACTCATTCGTTCTGCTCATCAGAATGCTTGTCCAGGTTTAATGATGGAGACACATTCTGGACGTTAACTTTCGTACTTCAACATTTTTTGTGCATTTTGCTCTGATGATGCTGTTATACAGGCTTGGAGGCCTCTGATGGTAATTCTATACATAGCATCTATTTCTATGAGGCCCAATTCTCCTTCACCTCTAGGAATGCACAGTCTCTGCATACACTGATTCTTATGAACTACTCTGTGAGCATGGAGGAGTTTTTTTGTTTGCACCTCCAGTTTTTCAGGATACTTAAGAGGCTGGTCTAGAATTCCAAAGGTGTAAGTAAGTGCAGGGATCGCAAGCTATTGATACTTTGAGGGGAATTTTAGAAGATCCGTCCAAGTGCAATCTGGGACATCTAAGCCAGTATGTCTGAAAAAATGCAAGCACGTCCAGGGGCAGACATGATTTCACATACCTGGTCATGCCCAATAAGGACGCCTGCAGGGGCATCTACTTAGACATCCCCAGAATCATTTTTCAGAATCCAGATGTTGAGGATAGCATAATGGTAGAGTAGTGGGCTAGTATTAGGGCAGCCAGGGTTCAAATCCCACTGCTGTTATAGTGGAAATTCTGCTGAGTACTGGGGATGATTAAGTGCTTTCTTCTCTACACACTCTGGATGTCTTTCAGCTGAAACAAGCAGGTCTAAAGTTAGGTGTATTGCCAGACGTTCCTGTGATAAGTTCCTAACCACACCTCCGGGTTCCTGGGAATGACCTGGCCATGCTCCTGTTCAGATTCGGAGATACTCACACTGGGGACTGCCCCACAGCTGGCTTCTAAAATGGCTCTGGAGACAGTCTCTGTGTTTTGGAAGTCTCTATGCCCATTTTTAGACATCCAAAGTACAAATAGGGCTTCTAAAATAACCTCCCTTGCATCTTATTCCATGAGGTTAAAGAACTTTTCAATGACAATTTTAAAGTCTTGCAGTAATTTATACTGGATTGTGATTCCTTCCTCTGTTCTAGATATTCATATACGAGGGGGTACCAAAATAAAACAGGAATAACATTGCCATGGGCGGAGCTTGTGTAGTACGCACTTCTGCCGCTAGGCGTGTATAGTGCAACTCATTGTCAGTTCAGTGCCGCCTGTGTTGTCGACCTGGCTTGTTCTGTTCACCTGCAGTGATTGTTTTTGCGAGCGCTGTTTTATTCTTGTTTCCTTTTTTATGATACACAACAAAAAACGTGGTCAATCTACACAGAGCACAAAATCAGCACAAATCATTTTTGGCGAGATACTTTCATGTTTTGATACAGAGTTATTTGTTTTTCTCTTTTTTTATGATGACAAGTTTAAGTGAACAACGTGCAGCTGTGAAATTTTGTTTTCTACTCGGTAAAAATGCTGCTGAAACTGTTTTAATGTTGAAAACAGCTTATCAAGATGACGCTATGGGAAAAAGTCAAGTGTACCAGTGGTTTGCTCGGTTTAAAAATGGCGACATGTCGATTGATGACAAACCTCGTTCTGGGCGTCCATCAACTGCCCGAATCAACAAAAATATTGAAAAAATTAGAGAGCTTGTGCTCACAGACCGTCGACAGACAATTGATCAACTGTCAGAGATTAGTGGGTTATCTTGGAGCTCGGTTCAGCGAATTTTAACGGAAGATTTGGGAATGAAAAGGGTTGCTGCTAAGTTTGTTCCTCGGGTTCTGACTGACAATCAAAAGGAACATCAAGTTGAAACATGTCGTGTTTCGAAACAACAGCTTGAAACTGATCCAGATTTTCTGTCAAAGGTCATTACAGGTGATGAGTCATGGTGCTATGGTTACGACCCAGAAACAAAGCAACAGTCAAGCCAATGGAAGACGTCATCGTCACCCCGTCCAAAAAATGTTGTCAAGTCAAATCAAACATCAAAACAATGCTGATTTGCTTTTTTGATGCCAAGGGGGTAGTTCATTCAGAGTTTGTTCCCCCAGGTCAGACCGTCAATCAAACCTTTTATTTGGAAGTTTTAAGAAGATTGCGCAACAGTGTTCGTCAAAAAAGACCCGATTTGTGGCAGACAGGAGACTGGTTCTTCCACCACGACAACGCACCTGCACACACAGCCATCTCTGTTAGACAGTTTTTGGCTAAAAATGGCATAGTTCCGCTGCCCCATGCACCTTACTCGCCTGACCTGGCTCCGTGTGACTTTTTCTTATTTCCACGCATGAAAAGGGGCATGAAAGGACACTGATTTGACAACATTGAAGAAGTCAAGAAAAAAAGGAGGGAAGAGCTGTCAGCCATTTCTAAAGATGACTACAAAAAATGTTTTGAACAGTGGAAGCACCGGTGGGACAAATGTATCAGTTGTAATGGAGAGTATTTTGAAGGGGATAAGGTTGTTTTGTAAAGAATTTGAAATAAATAGCTTTTAAAAAATAATTCCTGTTTTTTTTGGGGTACCCCCTCGTATACCTTCCTGTTCAAAGTTCCTTTATGTCGCGGTCATCAGCCAAAAAGATGGTTTTAGTTTTGCTCGATTTTTGTCCAGGGCAAAAGTCATCCTGATGTCATCAGAAAAGCTTTATGGAACAGGAGGGAGAAAGTGGTATTGGACAGAGTAAGAAACAGAATGAGGAGGAAATATGTGACAGGTCAGTGATTAGAAGAGTCGTACAAACAATGTGGAACAGGGTCGGGGACAGAGAGAAGAGGAGGAGAAACATCAAGAGATCGAGGAGCTAGCAGTGGATCTCCTGGCCTGCACTGAGATTGAGAATGATTGCTGTGCTGGAGCTTTAGAAGAAAAGGCTGCTTAAGTTAAACCTCACACATAAGGGGGTAGATTCTAAATGCCCAGGCTGTATTCAGCAACAGAGCTCCCCGCATGTACAGCTGAAATGTATGGGGAGCTCTGATTGAGGGCGGGAGGGGGCAGGTCAAGGGAGGAGAAAGAGCGGGCCGGAGGCATGAGCCCCAACCCGGACATACAGGGCCTATTCCATTGATGGCCCTGTACGTCTGACCATGGGCAGATAGACAGGGGACTTATTCCACCTCAGAGGTGGAATAAGTCCTCTAGACGTGGGGGAACAACGCAGCAGGGTAGGCACCGGCACGGTGAGTGGGGCAGGGGATTCCCCACCACCCGACCCTGGCCTGATTGGGGGGTCGGGCAGTGGGGAACAGGGCATCTTTGCTTTAGATGGCTGATCGGGGCTCTGCATGAAGCCGCGGTGCCATGGCGGTGCATGGTGTCAATTAGTCCACGCGAGAGCAGAATCGGGTGAATCTCCGAGCCATCTGGATTTCTGGACATCCAGATGGCCCAGACATGTACCTACAGAATTGGCCTCAAGGTAAAAAGCATTATAAGTCATATAAATAAATATAGGAGAACTGTCTCTAGGTATTATCAGATCCCACACTATGCAGCAAAACATGTTAGCACGAGAATTTTACCGAAAAAGATAATAACTCTTCCTAGGGAAAAATGCATTGAAGGAAAAATAAACTCACTGCATGCAGAAATGTTCATGACAGATGGGTTTCTTAAGGGATCAAGATCACGAAAGATCCAGAACATCAGATTGAAGCATGCTGCATTAACAGAAGACCTTAAATTCATATTCTTCATTAATAAATTGAAAGTAGCAGAAGACACACAAAAATTGTGGAGATATGAAGAAAACACATCCTTCCACCAAGATCTGGCAAACTGTAAAAAATCAATTGATTAGGCAGACTGAACACCACAATGGCTAATAACAGTTAGAACACTTCTCCTTCCAAGTCATGTTACCAAAAATTAAAGATTGATAACATGTTTACCCACAATCGATGAGCTCTTCACGGCAATAGATGCTGACAGACTATATGATAATATTGATTACAATAGCAGCATGTCAATAGAACAGAAGGGTTATAAGAGGATAGTATAGGGAACCGATGACCAGTTAATACTGAATAAAGCCATCATGGCGAGTGCTAAGAAACACGGAAATGTCATTCTAGCATGGGCTGAATTATAATAAGGCTGTTGATAATAGCCCACATCATGGAAAATAAGTTACCTTGAAATGTACAAACTCTAGATTGCATACACCAAGTACGCCATGAAAATGTGCCAAACCATACTTCACCTGAAATATAAAGATGGCCGTTTGTTCCTAAGATCAAGATCCAGCGAGGAATATTTCAGGGAGACTCCCTGTCACCATATTTGAGTACTCTAGCTAACTCTTTGGAATATGGGTTTAATCTTCACCTTAAAAATAGCAAATATCCAGGGGTAACATCACACTTGCTGTTTGTAGATGACTTGAAACTCTACAGTTCCAGCAATCTACACCTAGTTGAACAAGTTGGTGTAGTAAAAAGCATTATGCACCATCAAAAATGCTTCCGCATTAGATAATGTATAGGTGTTCAATATATGGTTCCTGTCCAGTGATATACAGATTACTAGTTCTACTGTTAAATATTTATATAGCACTACAAAATATGTGTAGTGCTGTACAGATACATAGAAGAGAGAATCTGAGCTGTGCAGAGCTTGAAATCTAGTTGCTAATGGACCATGAGCACAGGTGGAGACTGAGATCAGATTGGCAATGAGAAATAAATATGGATCCTGACATATAGTCAGAATGCTAGGTCTCCATTTTCTCCCTCTTATTTGCCTTGACCCATTAATGGATGGCTGTTGCAGGGAGGGACAGATCTGCTTAGCATGCCGGCGACTTGCACATTGGGCGCGCCTCTTCTCTCCCGCTGCAGGGGGTAGGGGGCGCCCCATGTGCAAGTCGCACAGGGTGCGATTTACACTCGGTACGGCCCTGGTAATGAACACTCCCATTACCATCATTACTGTAGATAAACAGCATCAGAGTAAGAGAACATAAAGAATGGTGCAGGTGGGCTCAGGATGCTACGTTCTGGGTAAGAAAGGTGAAGACTGCATTAATAGAGGAGAATATGTATGACGAGAGCAGACTAGGACAAGGAAGGACTGAGGATGGACGAGAAGTAGTAGGAGCAGTAGAGCTGACATTTCTGTTGCTTGTAGTGGAGAAGGAGCTGATATTGTGGAATCCTAGAAATGCGGAGAGAAAATAGTGGTATTGGTGACATGTAATGAATCTATGAATACTGAGAGCAGGGGGAGGGAAGAGACCAAATTTCAAGTCACTGGCAAAACGTTTCCTGAAATTCAGCACAAACATAAAGGGGCATGTTTACTAAAACACGGGTGCGTACTGCATGTTCTGCCCCAAACATTAGAGCAGGGGTAGCTCTGGATCCTTGCTGAAAACTGGAGGCATGTCTGACATGTCCCCAAGTAGCTAGTGGGGGTTTCACACCGCCCCCGCTGTATGCCATTTGGCGTGATCAATGCGGGTGCACTTTTCTTTGCAGCGTTTGGGTTTGTTTTTTGCTCATCTCTTGCTTGTGCCTTCTTCTTCTTTTTTTCTTTTTCTTCTTTTTTCTTCTTTTTTTCTTTTTTTTTGATTTTTTGTTTTTTTAGTGTTTGTAGGGGTAGTTACTTTTTTGGTTTGACCCATTGATGTGGCACAATGTGGATCCGTGTAAAGTGCGACATTACCAATGAGCAAGTGCCAAAGAGTCCTGCACTAACTGTGGTGCACATTCAACCCCTGAACCACACAGCCTTCGCCCCATCCCATACTGTTCAGGTAGTATGGGACTTTTAGCACAGCCACATTATTGGTGCATGGTAAAATTTACCGCAATGCACTTGGTGTGCGCTGAAGCCATGCTACGTGATAGAAAGGTTTCGTTAATATTACCCTAAGGGGGTAACTTTATAACAGGGTTTCTAGCTTAATATGGCAGGAAGGTGCCTATGTTATAAAGACACACAGCAGCAATCACACCTACATCAAAGGCATGAATATTACACCCACTTGAGAGTTGGTGTAAATGTTAGTACGTATTTTGTGTGCGTACACATGCATTTTATAAAATATGTGAGTAATCATGACTTTGCCGACATTCCGTCCCCAATTCCATCCCTAAACTACTGTACAAACATGCACCAATTTGCACCATGTGTCCTTTTAGGCATGACCTAATTTTATATGAGCCCTTTACTTGCATAAATCAACATTTTAGACATGATTATAGTTTATAGAATCACCCTCCACAAGCACATAACAGAAGTGAAGAAACAGAAATGTTCTAGTTAGAGGTAATCCTAATTGATGTGGCTCCCTAAAGATGTTTCAGACCCAAGCTGCCTTTAAAAAATGTAGAACAAAGTAGGCTTATTGAAACATATGGTAAGAAGGATAAAATCCATTATAATAAAATGAGAAAAGGGGAGAAAGGAGGATTAGAGACTTAAAACATCGAGTAAACAAAATGTGATGCAAGGATAATTACTGACCCAGAGACCAGGTAGGCTGCATATTCTTCCACTCAGAACTTCTGAACCTCTGCCAGCATCCAAACACATAGTTATAGGCAAAATGTTGGTGTATGTATGTGTTTGAGAGAGAAAGAGAGAGGATTTTAAAAATCTTTTATCCTTATATGGTACAGGTAGGCTAGAACATGATCAGGGAGGGGAGTTTGAAAATTAAATTAGACCCTGTGGCAGATCCACTTGGTCTCATGTTGCAAAAGCTATGGGAATTTTTTTTTTTGCATCTGGATGCGAAAGCTGGACAGTGAAAAAGATAGACAGGAAAAAAATTGATGCCTTTGAATTATGGTGCTGGTGGCGAATACTGCGTATACCATGGTTTGCCCGAAGAACAAACCAGTCAGTACTAGCGGAGATCAGATCTAAGCTTTCTTTAGAAGCTCAGATGACAAGACTTCGACTATCATACTTTGGACACATCATGTGAAGAGAGAGATCATTAGAGAAAGACATCATGCTTGGCAAGATAGAAGGTCAACACAAAAGAGGAAGGCCATCAATGAGATGGATCGATACAATAACAGCAGCTACGGGTCTGTCAACAATGAGCCGCCTGAACTGAAGACCGAACACAATTTAAAGACAACTATCCAGAGGGTCACCAGGAGTTGACACCGACTCCACGGCACTTAACAACAAAACCAGGGACTTCATATAGCAGTGGTAGACTGGAGTTTTTGGTAGAGTGTGATACAGCAGGAACAACTCAAGTTCAACTTGGCCCAGCATCGCAGATTCAAAGATTAAATGTGCTCAGTGTTAGGTTGGTATAAGTGATCATATTCTGAGGGTCAGTCATTATCAGGAATTAAGGAAGTTATTTTAGAACAGTTGCACAGTATTTACATGTATAAACAGCGGCATTTATTTAAATACTACTACTAATATTAATCATTTACATAGCACTACAAAGCATATGCAGCACTGTACAGACATATATGAAGATGGTCCCTGCTCGTCAGGGCTTACAATCTAATTAAGATAGACAAAACAAAAGATAAGAAGAAGGGTAGAATAGGGAAGGGTAAGGAGACAAAAGGAAAATAAGGGATCAGGATCCAAATAATACATTTGTAAATCCCCTAATCACCAAGGTTCAAGGTGGCAATACAAAAAATCCGAACATTAAATAAAACATGCATGCAAAACATATACTGTAACATTACATATAAAATAAAATAAAACCTATATCCAAAAGGCCTCTCCAAAGAAATGGATTTGAAATAATTTTCTAAATTCCCAAATTTCAGTGGATGCCTTCAAAACATGAGAAATACTATTCCATAATTGAGGAGTCAACACAGAGAAAGCTCTCTGGCATTTAGTATGGAACTTACTCATTCCCAATGATGATAAAAATGTATTTTGCTGACCAGACCTAATAGGATGAGAGCACGTATGCTACTGTAATAATTTTGCCAAACAGGAAGCAGACAACTTTTGTTTCAATTTAAATATGATCTCTAATGCTTTAAAATGGATGCAATGTTCTATAGACAGCCAAATGCAAAGATCGTAAGCATGGAAAAATATGAATATACCTGGAATTCTTCAACAGGATCCTGGCAGTCACTTCTTCAGCCAACTCTATGGTTCTTATTGTAAAGGACTGTAAACCTGCCAGGATCCCATTGCAGTAATCCAGGAAGGGAAACGTATACTTTTATATATGAAAGGGCATATGTATGTAAATACTGATTTTACAGTGCTGTGATTTACATGTGTAGATGCCGTGGGAAACCTAGGAAATACAAAAATAACAAAAAGCACCCCACAGCCATAGACTGTCATGGTATCCACAAAATTAACCCATTTGGAGAAAATGCCCCGGCTGAAACCATAAAGCAATTCAATTGAAAAATATTACGAGACTCTCAGAGTGGGCTTTAACAGTGTAAAGAACACTAATAAAGTGCCCATAGCACCATCATCGGTCTCACAGATTTGTGCATTTATGAATTTATATAAACAAAATCCATTTAAATTTATTTTAAAACAGTTTTAAGAGAGCATATACTTCAAAGAAAGAAATCAAATACTTATCCGCCTGAAGTAAAACCCAACATGAATTCATGTTTCAGGTTCACAAAGAGCCTTGCTTCAAGGCAACAATTCAAAGTAGATGTTCCAAAAATCACTCAGCAACACCAGACTTCTTGTCAGGCGGCTGAGGAACAGGAAATGACATCAAAATTTATAGGAGGGACCACAAGCACATGGCTAATTAACATCAGAAGTAGCACATTCACAAAACTGTTGACCATTCAATCTCTTGATTAAATCCATCAATTGTAAACGATATATCCATTGTTCTCAATGGTGTGCAAATACTATTTCTGGACCTTTGTGGACTCATCCTGGAACTAATAAGATAGATCGATCTTGCTATTTTTCATTATGTACATTAAGTTTTGTGATTTATGTTATCATATGTACTTGCCCTAAACTTATGTGGACCGAATCTAGCAAGCACATTAAGGTGTGAATAACTGAACATTTTATAAGATTAATGCTCCGCTGGTAGCTCATTTTCTAGAAGCGGCTCATGGTAACAAGGATTTCACTTAGTGAGTTATTGATATGGTGCCAGAACATTGAAAGGGGGGCAATCAGGAGCAATTATTAAATCTACGTGGATATATAGCTTACAATCGGTGTCACCTGATGCATTTAATTAAGAGACTGAATGGGCAACAATTTTGTGAATGCGCTACCTCTGATGCTAATTAGCCATGTGCTTGTGGTCACTCCTATAAATTCTGATGTCATTTTCTCGGTGGCCTGAAAAAAAAAAAAAGTTTGGTTATATGTTGCTGAGTGATTTTTGGAACTTCTGCTTGGAATTGTTCCCCTGAAGCAAGGATCCTTGTGAGCCTGAAGCATGAATTCACGTCGGGTTTTTCTTCAGGCAGGTATTTGATTTCCTTTTTTGAAGTATTTACTCTCTTAAAAAAATGTTTAAAATAAATTTTAAAAGATTTTGTTTATATAAATTAATAAATGCACAAATATGAGACCAATGATGGTGCTATGGGCACTTTATTAGTGTTCTTTACACTGTTAAAGCCCACTCTGAGGGTCTCTCAGTCATTTTCAAACTAATTAGCTTATGACTGGGGTGCTTTTTGCTATTTTTGCATTTGCTATTATAAAGTTACTCCGATAAGACCTTAGGACTGGCTACCGTGGGAAGCATAGGAACATGTTTAGTAAAGTGTAGCACGGTTAGCGTGTGTTTTAACACATCTAATAGCTTGTGCTATCCATTGTCACATGCTAAAAAGCAGTCAGCATGGTAAAAACCCCATGCTACTTGCTTAGAACATGATGAGGCAGAGGCTGGGCGGGTTGTGGTTGTGGAGTGCACATTATGATCAGCATGCAGTACTTACTGTGTGCTGTCAATTTTGCAGTTAACGCAGGTGCTTGTATCTATAGGGGAAATGCTGGCCACGTCCCCAGCAGCGCACGGCCTTTGCACATACCATGCATCAGTGTTTACTTCTCATGCACGGTAAATGCACAAACTTACCACACTTTAGTAAACATGCTCCATAGATCTTTTTAAAGAGAGGTTAAAGAGAGCTTGTTCCGGGCATGGTTGGCACAGTCCCAAAAGTTATGCATGCATCTTCCATGTATATTGTAAAAAAATTCCCCCACCGGTATTTACGTCTGCCCTGAGGCAGGTGTGAGTGCCAGCCACCTGCTCATTTGAACCTGAGGCCTCCACCAGTGATTAAGAGCGGAGTGTGTTTACCTCACTGGTGTCTAGCATCACCTTAAAAATAAAAAAAACCTAATAAACTGTTATTCCACTTGGTTCCTTAACTGACATGTGCAGTCCTGTGAAATCTGGCACAGATGTACAAGTGCTGGCAAATACACATGTATGTTGTGAATCGGCATCTCTATGTGCATTTATTGGCACGCACGTATGTCAAGAACCACATGATGCCTCTCATTTTTAGGGCATGATGTTTGTGAAATTGATTCCTTCACTGCTCTTGCCAGGAAGTACCTGTGTATTCGCTGGTGTCTTTATACATATTTTATTACAAAAGGCTTCAAATTCTGCCGTCTTCTCTAAAATACTTGAAGATCTGTAAACATCCGGACCTGGATGTCCCAATTCCTACCTAGGCACCATATGCAAAATGAGGTTTCATAGGGTATAACCAGTCATCAGGCAAGCAATACACTTTTGGTGGGTGACAGTTCTAGGCAAACTAGAGTCACTATAGCAGACATGCAATAGTGCTTCTCCCCCCCCCCCACCTTGCAAATTTGTGACCAGAAATCATAAGTGCATTCTTTTCTGCTTTTGCATTAAGTAGTAATGGTGCATTCAACAACATTTAAATACATCCAGGGAATTCCGACTCAATATCTGTCAAGCTTATAAGTAGTTTAATTTCTTTTCCCTTTTAATGTTATTCACCAGCTGAATACAGAATTGGGAATTAAGTCATAATAGAAATTAACAAATGTTTCATCACTCAAGTAGAGAAAGGTGAAGTTATTTGTATTCAGTAAAGTCTTCATCTGACCTGAGCAATGGTGGAGAGGAGGTCATACAATTACCGTCAAACTAGGATGTGCTGTGAATCAAGTCATTCATACTGTGACAGAGATAAATACAAGTCATTAGAAGTCTCTTTTCCATTATGAATATTCATGGATTTGTACTTCATTTGAAGCATTTGGAAAGTTGCATAGATTACAAATTCTTCAAGTAGTTTGTATCTGCCAATATTCAAATAAATGCAAAGCAAATGAAATGAATAATAATAGAAAGGAAAAATCAAAACGCTTTGAGCAGATGTGAGTAATTTGAAGATTCTGAAAGTAAAACCTACGGCTCTTTTCACTAACACATTGCTTGAGCTATCTGCTGTATGCCTCATTTTATTTCTATAGGCTGTGTGGCAGATAGCTTGAGCTAAGTGTTAGTAAAAGAGGCCCTTAATCTTATTAAAAAGTAGAACATTGGGTCCAAATCATCTCAGTGCTATGAACCATTACAGACAAAACAACCAGTTTAGAACAAATCAACACCAGATCTACAGCAGCCTTGAAATGGGTCAACAAAACAATAAAGCCATTGCAAGCCGTGACACATTTCATAAAATATTGTAGGAAAACCAAAAAGAACATAATTAGGCATCATGGATCAAAAAAGGGGCCCTTTTGCTAAAGGCAGCTAAAGAGTTAACATCCGTTTTAGTGTAGCCCCCTCCCCAGAAGAGACATATCAGACTCCTACTATTACCTCATAGATATTGTTCAAGTAGCCAGGCCAATTGAGACACCTCAGAGTCTGATATTTTCCCCTGGTAGGATGTACTGAATTACACTAACCACATGTTTCTCACTTTTCTCGGGAGAAACCAGAGGATAGAGGAAGGTAAACTAAACGGATTCAATTATACCCAAGGGATGTTACAAAAATTAGGAATTGATAGTGGAAATATAATTGTCAAGCAAATCATCACATTCCCTTAAAAATTAAGAATTAATTTTTTAAATTTATTATTACTAAATAAATTATTTTCAAAATCAGTTAAAAAATGTTCAGGAAACACAGCTAATTTAAAATGTTATTTCATAAATAAGTGTATGCACACTATTCTGAGATGCGGCTTGTGGGGCTGCCCCAATTCCCCCTCCAATTCTCCCTGCACAGCTAGAGCAGCAGAACGAGGAGAGCTGGCGGGGGGCGACAGGGGGAGGAGTCTGGGCGGAGCAGGGGCGGGCTGAGACAGCAGGACATACGGGGCCGATTCAGGTCACAGCCCTGTACATTCTGTGGGGTCAGGGTGAACATGAACAAAGGTGGAATAATCAGCACAAACTGGGAAATCAGGGCTGGACATCCCCCCAGGGCTGGGGCTGGGTGCAGGGAGGTCCCCCGCTGCCCAATCCAGGCCCCAGATGGCCAGATGTGGGTCGGATGGTGGGGAGGAAGGGGGTCTGCATTGAGGGAGCCAGGGGAGCCTGCAGGGATGATGTCCCTGAAGGCATACAGGAGCATGCCGGGCCATCCTTGGACCTGATTCTGTATGTCGCAGGAACCTTTTGCTCCCATGGTACAGAATCATATCCTAATGAGCCAATCCTGCTCGGGACCATCTGGACGGCCCAGACATGTCCTTTTCAGAACCGGGCTCTATTGGGCTTAAGTTACTTAGCATTTCTAAACCAAATCTTCTTTAGTTGAGTAGAATTATGACAAACAAGTATACAACTTCCTTTTACAATGAATTCAGATCAATGAATTATTTTATAAATATTTATTTTCCTTTCCTAATATTAATTTAAGGATTTTATTCCCAGTAACCTAAGTTTCTTTCTTCAGCTATACTTTAGCAGGTAAGTATTTTTTTTTATTTCAGATTACTCTGAGTAGTGTGTCTATATTTACGGAAATGAGTTCATGAAATTCTCTGTTTTGTCCTTTTAGGTGTTGGTGCACGTATGACTCACACTTCTCGCAGCTCTCTTGCATCGGGGCCCAGTGTAGTTCGGCTTCTGTAGGTTCTTCTGAGGATTCAATTCTTCTTTTCTTCAAATACCATAAGATATCTTGATACCTACTCCTCATCTCAAACAACTCAAAGGAAAACCCTAACTTAAGTTGGAGAAAACAAAAGCTCAGACTGTTCAGTGTTTATTAAAGGGTTACTGGTTGTTTACTGTTCTTTACTAAATAAAATAGATTAATTACATATCCCTATCTATTACATTCAGACCACTCATTTACTATCATATTCAAATTACATTCTTTAAATCAATTTAAATTTCAGAAATAATTTGTTTCTCTTTCTTTTCTCAAAGAAGTAAGGAATATTAAGAGCTAATAAATAATTAAAGCATTAAAGCCAAGCCTCTGTTATGTATTTATTATTTTACAGGTTTTTATACCGCTTTATCATTTCAGTCAAAGCGGTTTACATTATAACTTAAACTTAGTAATGTGCATTAAATAGGGACATTAGTAACTTGGATTTTTTTGAGGCAATGGAGGGTTAAGTGACTTGCCCAAGGCCACAAGGGGTGCTAGTGGGAATCAAACCCTGGTCTCTTGGTTATTTATTTAATTTATTTATTTATTTGGACAGTTTTCTATACCTCCCCTTCCAGAGATCAGGGGCAGTTTACATAGAATACAAGTTACATAGAACTAAGTGTAACTATAAAGATTCTGCCTGTTCTTGGTAAAGGGACAAAAAGGCTGCATCGCATTAACAGCTTTAATACATGGCTCCAGACCTGGTGCAAACAAGAAGTATTCAGATTATTGGCGACTGTGAAAACAGATGGACCAACAAAAGACTATACTGTGCTGATGGACTACATCTCTCTATCGCAGGGAAAAGAATCTTAAATGAAAAATTCAGGCACTATGTGGATATGCATTTAAATTAGGAAAAGGGGGTGATGGATGTGGAAGGTCAAGACCGGCACACCACCCACTGCAAAAGCAGAATAATATCAGAAACAGCCACACTTTTAAACCACACATCACAAACAAGTGGGAAGATGTGGGCAGAACAAAATCAATGCAAAATACACACAAGCCAGGTAAATGCTGGAAAGCAATGAGCACAAATGCTCGAAGCTTAGCCAACAAAGTTCTGGACCTGGAAGCCCTAATGGTGGAAATGGATTTGGACATTGTAGCCATTACAGAAACATGGTTCAATGAATCGCATGATTGGGATGTAGCCATAACTGGCTATAATCTATTCAGAAGAGACAGAGAAAATGGAAAAGGAGGAGGAGTGGCCTTGTATGTCAAAAGCAATATTAAAGCTACTGAAATGCAGGGGGTATGGGGAAAAGAAGAAGCGCTCTGGATTGCGTTGGAAAGAGGAGATGGCACTGTCATCCATACTGCTGTAGTCTACAGACCTCTGACTCAAATTGAAGAGATACATAATGATTTGATTAAAGATATTGTCAAGATAGCCACAAAGGGGGAAGTAATCATTTTGGGTGACTTTAATCTACCTGATGTGGATTGGATTACTCCTTCTGCACATCTGGAAAGAAGCAAAAAAATTGTAGATGCTCTCCAAGATGCCTCACTTAGACAAATGGTCATGGTCATGGAACCAACCAGGGAAACTCAACACTGGATTTAGTGCTCACCAATGGTGATAGCGTGGCAAATGTCTGTGTGAGTACCCCTGTGAGCAACAGCGATCATTACACAGTGTGGTTTGAGATAAAAGCCAGGGTACAGGCCAAACATAGCAAGCTCAAAGTCCTAAACTTCAAAAACACTGACTTCAATAAAATGCTCTGTTTTTACTAAAGAAAATCCCGGAGATGGACCAGCTGGGACTCCCAAATATAAAAATGGGAACAAAGTAGGTACTACACCATTCACAGAAGATGAGGTGTTGGAACAACTTCTAAACTGAAAGTGGGCAAAGCCATGGGACTGGATGGGGTACATCCCAGTATACTGAAAGAGCTCAGAGAAGTTCTAGCAGGGCTGTTAAAGGATGTATTCAACAGATCCTTGGAAACAGGAGAGGTTCCTCAGGACTGGAAAATGGCTGATGTCGTACCTCTACACAAAAGTGGTGACAGGGAAGAAGTGTCAAACTACAGACCCATGAGCCTTACCTCGGTGGTGGGAAAAGTAATGGAGGTGCTCCTGAAAGAGCGAATAGTGAACTTTCTCAAAACCAACAGGTTGCAAGATCCAAGGCAACATGGTTTTACTGAAGGACGGTCTTGCCAAACTAATCTGATTGAGTTCTTTGACTGGGTGACCAAGGAACTAGATCAGGGGCATGCGATGGATGTCATCTACCTGGATTTCAGCAAAGCCTTTGATACTGTTCCTCATAGGAGGCTTGTCAATAAATCAGTAGCTTGGGGATGGGTACCAAGATAGTAAACTGGATTAGAAATTGGTTGACTGACAGACAACAGAGGGTGATGGTACATGGAGCTCACTCGGATGAGGTGAAGGTAATTAGCGGGGTGCCCCAGGGTTCGGTCCTGGGCCCAGCACTGTTCAATGTATTTGTGCGTGATATTGCTGAAGGACTGAATGGAAAAGTCTGTCTTTTTGCAGATGACACAAAAATTTTCAACAGAGTGGACTCCCCCAAGGGAGTGGATAAAATGAGGAAAGATCTACAAAAGCTGGAAGAATGGTCTAATGCTTGGCAATTGCGATTTAATGCGAAAAAGTGCAGTGTCATGCACTTAGGTAGCAGAAATCCAAGGGAAATGTACGCGATAGGGGGTAAGAGGTTGGTGTGCATGGTTCAGGAAAAAGACCTTGGTGTGATTATCTCTGATGATAAGGTGGCAAAACAGTGCGACAAGGCGGTGGCAAAAGCCAGGAGGATGTTGGGCTGCATGCAAAGAGGGATTACCAGCAGAAAGGAAGAGGTACTTATGCCACTGTACAGGTCGCTGGTGAGGCCTCACCTGGAATACTGTGTTCAGTTTTGGAGACCATATCTTGCAAAAGATGTAAAAAGACTGGAAAGTGTCCAGAGGAAGGCAACCAAAATGATTTGGAGCCTGCGTAAGAAACCTTATGAGAAGAGACTTGAAGACCTAAATATGTACACTTTGGAGGAGAGGAGGGATAGGGGAGATATGATTCAGACCTTTAAATACTTAAAGAGGAACGATGAACAAACAAACCTCTTCCAAAGACGGGGAAGCTGCAAAACTAGAGGGCATAACATGAAGCTGCAAGGTGGAAAATTGAAAGGCAATGTCAGGAAATATTTTTTCACTGAAAGGGTGGTGGATGCTTGAAATGCTCTCCCGATGGAAGTGGTGGGGGCAAACACAGTGACGAAATTCAAAACAGCATGGGACAAGCACAGCGGATCCCTTACAGCAACAGGATAAAAACAAAATAAACTGAACCATCTAACTTCTCAACAAATAGGGGTGTACTACATGGAGTTGTGGATCCACCCCTAAACAAAGACATGGGGAGGGGTGACCTGCAGAGAGCATCAGGTGCACCTACTCTTGCCGTATTGCTGGGCAGACTGGATGGACCATGCTGGTCTTTATCTGCCGTCATTTACTGTGTTACTGTGTTACTGTATATACATTGTAACAACTGAACTATGTACATTTTATCTTGTTAAGTATTTACATTGAGACATAAAGCAACATTATAGCAGTTTTTTAATGACTGTTATACCGATCAGGTTCTGAATACGCTTTTGGGGAGTTTGTGAGGTATGTAGTTTTGCCTCTAATTAGGTTATGCTTTGTGTTTGGGGGGGATGGTGTGATTGGGTGCTGGTGGTGTTGTGATTGCTGTAGTGTTCAATGAAGAGTAGAGTCATAAGAACATAAGAACATAAGATATGCCATACTGGGTCAGACCAAGGTCCATCAAGTCCAGTATCCTGTTTCCAACAGTGGCCAATCTAGGTCATACGTACCTAGCAGTTTCCCCAAAAGACACATGTTCCGCAATGCTTGTACTGGGTCAAGCATTGATATCCTGGGTCCCTTCTTAATAATGGTATATGGACCTTTCCTCCAGGAACTTGTCCAAACCTTTTTTAAACCCAGCTACACTAACAGCCTTTACTACATCCTCCGGTAACAAATTCCAGAGTTTGATTACACGTTGAGTGAAAAAAATATTTTCTTTTATTAGTCTTAAAAAGTTTACCCTGTAGCTTCATTTCATGTCCCCTAGTCTTTCTATATTCTGATAACGTAAACAATCGATCTATGATTACCCGTTCCACTCCGTTCATTAATTTATAGACTTCTATTATATTTCCCCTCAGCCGTCTCTTTTCCAGGTTAAAGAGCCCTAACCTTTTTAGCCTTTCTTCATAGGGGTATCCTTCCATCCCCTTTACCATTTTGGTGGCTCTTCTCTGAACCTTTTCTAATAACGCTATATCCTTTTTAAGATACGGCGACCAGAATTTCATACAATATTCAAGGTGCGGTCTCACCATGGAATGATATAGAGGCATTATAATCTCCTTTGTTTTATTTTCCATTCCTTTCCTTATGATACCTAGCATTTAATTTGCTCTCTTGGCTGCCGCTGCACACTGGGTGGAGGGTTTCAACATATTATCCACAATGACACCTAAATCTTTTTCCTGGGTGGTGGTTCCTAATGTGGAACCTTGCATCGTGTAACCATAGTTTGGGTTGTTCTTCCCTAGGTGCATAACTTTGCACTTGTCCACAATAAATTTCGTCTGCCATTTTGATGCCCAGTCTTTCAATTTATCAAGATCCTCTTGCAATTTTCCACTATCCTCTTGGGTTTTAACAACTTTAAATAGTTTTGTGTCATCTGCAAATTTGATAACCTCACTCGTTATTCCCTTTTCCAGGTCATTTATGAATATGTCAAAAAGCAGCGACCCAGCACAGATCCCTGGGGTACACTGCTATTTACCTTTCTCCATTGGGAAAATTGGCCCTTTAGCCCTAACCTCTGCTTTCTATCTTTTAACCAGTTCCTGATCTACAATAGTACACTGCCTCCTATCCCATGACTCTTTAGTTTTGCCAAAGGTCTCTGATGAGGGACCTTGTCAAAGGCTTTCTGAAAGTCCAAATACACTATATCAACCGACTCACCTTTGTCTACATGTTAATTCACATCTTCAAAAAAACATAAGAGATTAGTAAGACAAGATCTTCCTTGTCTAAAGCCATGTTGGCTGTTTCCCATTAAGGCATGACTATCTACATGTTCAGCAATTTAGTTCTTTATGATGGTTTCTACCATTTTCCCTGGCACTGACGGCAGGCTCACCGGTCTGTAGTTTCCCGGATCACCCCTGGAACCCTTTTTAAAAATTGGTGTTACATTCACCATCTTCCAATCTTCAGGTATTACGGATGATTTTAATGATAGTTCACAGATTACTAATAGCAGGTCTGCAATCTCATATTTTAGTTCTTTCATCACCCTTGGATGTATATCATCCGACCCAGGTGATTTGCTACTCTGCAGTTTATCTAATAGTTGTAATACATCTTCCTGATGTATCGATATTTCCTTCAATTCTTCCACACCTTTAAATACCACTTCAGTCATGGGTAACATCCCTACATCTTCCTAAGTAAAGACCGAAGCAAAGAATTCATTCAGTCTCTCTGCTATCGCCTTGTCGCCTCTTAGTGCCCCTTTAACCCCTCTATCATCTAATGGACCAACTGACTCTCACAAGTTTTTTGCTACGAATGTACTCGAAAAAGTCTTTATTACACATTTTTGCTTCTGCAACAAGCTTCTTCTCAAATTCTTCTTTTGCCTGCCTTATCAATGCCTTGCATTTAACTTGCCAGTGCTTGTGCTGTTTCCAGGTTTCGTCGTTTGGCTCTTTTAGCCATTTCCTGAAAGATGCTTTTTTGGCAACAACAGCCTCTCTGACCTCACCTTTAAACCATGTCTGAACTTCCCTCCCTGGGGGTGCCAAGGAGTGAGTCTTGGAACTGTTAGACCTCTTAAGGGTGGATTTGACCACCAAGAATGTTGAGGAAGCTGGGGCTTCTCAAAACTGTCCTAGGCTCATCCTCGGTCTCCAAAGAAAATAGTATGGCCTTAGCCATATCAGTAGCACAAAAGCCAAATACGGAGTGAAAGAGGATAGCAACATCAAAAATCAAAACATCACTCCAAAAAATTCTCTAGCTCAAACTCATTCATACAAAAAGAAGGAGAAAAGGACACTCAGTAAATCATAGGCCGTGACTTATCCTCAATACATCAACGATCCTGAAAAAATCCTTCCAGCACTTAGTTTTTCATAAGGCTTAAAGTAGCAGCTATTTCCAACAGATGATCCCCAACACCACTCAAAACGTCTGCCCAGGCATTACGCCGAATGCTTCCTCAGGGGGTCAGATCTCAAGTACAGAAGTCTTTAATTCCTTCCTGAATGTTTGTATGTCTTTGAGTGATCATAATGAGTCTGGTAGCAAGTTCCAAAATACTGGGGCTGTGAAGGTAAATGCTCTGTTGCTTGTTATCTGTTTGGTTTTACGTGTAGTGGTGGGAATGTTGAGGAGATTCAGTTTACTTTTCCTTCTCTTTTTGGTGTTGAACTGAGCAGTTATAAAGGATGACAGATATGATGGTGCAATGTTGTTGTGTAGTTTGAATGTTGTAATTATCATTTTGTATTTTAAGCGACTTGCTATTGGGAGCCAATGGAGATTTTGTAGGATAGGAGTGATATGGTCAGTTAGGTGTGCCTTGGTTATGATTCTGGCAGTGACATTCTGGGCTAACTGGAGGTGGTTTATGCGTTTTTGGGGAGACCTTGTAGTAAGCTGTTGCAGTAGTCCAAGTGGGGTGTAATTAATGCTTGGACTACCGTTCTGAAGTCATGGGGTGCGAGGAGGGGTCTAAGGTGTTGCATGATTCTTAACTTGAAAAATATGGTTCTTGCAGTTTGTTTTATGTGTGGTTCCATCTGAATGGTTCTGTCTAGGATGATGCACAAGTATTTGACTTCCTGTTTTACAGGGATAGTGGTTTGAGAATGTGAATTGTTTGAGGGGATTTGGGGGTGGGGGTGAAACTATGGTTCCTCGTGGTGACAAGTACTTGTTCCCAAGCCAGCACTCTAAGCATTAGGCTACTCCTCCCCTCCTCCATGCCAGCGTCATTGCAGCCTGTCAGCTCTTCAGCTCAGACAGACTCTGAAAGGATTTTAAATCTCTTCAAAACGTTCTTTTCCAGAGATAATTCTTTAGTCATAAGTATTAGATCTGTTTTCCTCAACACTGTATTAAGCTAAATCCAATAATCCTAAAGACATGAGGTATTGAAAATTTCCACTTAGCAACCAGGTTTTTTTTCAAAACCTCTTTTAATATTTAGATTTGCAAACTTCAGAAAAATCATCCAAGGAAATCATTCATAACTGTTTGTTAGTAGAGTCACACCTTCTTTTAACCAATCCACATAGGGTCTGTTTTTGAGAATCACAAATGCCTATATAAATTCCACTTAAATCTCAGGATTCAAAGACACTTAAATCCAGAAAATGACTAAAAGTCACTCTAGAGTCAATATCGGTCTTTTTTTTTATTATAGAGCTACTTGACTATAGCTCAAGTGAGGCTTTCCCTATAGCTTCGGTCTGATCTCCAAATTTATTCCTTAGAAGAACTGCTCTTAAACCACTGACACTGTCTTTACATTGACCTAAAGCCTAGTTATTCGGAATTTTACTAGAAACTATAGTTCTTAAATCCCATTTACTTCCCTCACACACAGCCAAACAATTATACACCTCAGTTCTTCTTAAGGCTCAAAAAACAACTGTCAGATTTTTTTTTTTCAGTCACAATCATTTTGGACTTGCATTGGGGTGCCCTTCCACACTGGTAACTTAAATAGTTCCCTAGCAACCACTATGAGCCACCTACAAAACCCAAATACATCTACTTGAAATTATTTTTCTCTAAAAGGATGGGTCCGAAATAAATTTTCTGTACCACTGTTTAATCCCTCTGAAGTACTTTATGCAAAAAGAGCTTATTGCATCACACAGTAATAATTCCTGGCTAAAATTACAGTATTAAATTGAAACCCTATACCTCTCCTGAACAGTTATGATGGGAGTCTATGAGACCGGAACTACATTTTTATAAAAGCTATATTTTTTTAAATAAATAAATGTTATAAATTCCAATATTCATAGATTAGCCCTATTTATAATCTCTACAATCTATTAAACTATTTTTAAACTTTGGGGAGCAAACCTAGGGTTGCCAACTTTTTCACTGAGAAAAACCCGACACCTGTGGGCCATGTTCTGCCTATTCCCCGTCCCCAGTCCCACCTCTGCCCTGCCCCAGTCCCACCCACGCTCCTCCCTAGCTCCACCCACAAAAATTACAAAGGGCAAGTGTAGGCAGTTGTAGGGGAGAAACTCTAAATGTGAAAGGATGAGATTCTATAGATTTATTATTAGAACTGTGAATACTGTGTTTGTGTCTTCTTTGGAAATACCGTGAATGCTGAAACTCAATGATATTTCAGTAAATTTGCAGTTTAGTATACCTCACTGTGTGCTGTGGATTTATTTATGAACTTCCTGACCCCCAAGGTGGACCAAATGGAATAATATTGCCCAAATAGGAGAGCTATTTAAACTAAATAATCCTATATATTGAAGGAATCAACACAAGAACCTATTCCAATCCTTCACCACTAATACGCTCAGTGCACTGCAGGATGAAGATTGCCGTTGGAGTAATGCATTGCAGTCTAAAACTTGGATTTCATTCATTGAGCTAACTCTTTAGGTGGTAACTATGCCCTTACATGGTGTGAGTAACCTGCAAGTCAGTCCCAGGACCCACGGTGATGCAGGGACACCGAGGCGCCATGTTTTGAAGACTGAAATGCTGACAAGGAGTTACAAAAAAAACCTGATAAGTGTGTGCCTGATTTGCATTTAATAAAATATATAATGCTGAGAGTTTGAGGGACATTAAATTGATTGGCTGCAAGCATATTTATTGATATGAACTGTCCTTGGCAGCAGTGAGCATCTGAATAGTTGGAAGTTAAAAATAAGTGACGACATGGACATTTATTTAAGTGAATCAAGGACCAGAGTTCAGGCAATGCAGCACAGCACAACAGCACCATAACCATCCTCATATAAAATATATTTTTTTAAGACCCTGGGAAGTCCAGTATCACTGTTCAGACCCATTCACCCAGCTGGCTCTGGCTTGGCTGTGACTGGCTGGCTCTCTCTTTCCACTAGTCGATGAAAAACCTTGTGCTGAAAGCTTCCTCCACTACTCCCTAGTCCCTCCCTCTGCTGTCTCATTGGCTCATTCGGCTGACTTTTACTCAGCTCCCACTACTCTCTAGTAGAAGTCGCTCCCTCTGCTATCTCATTGGCTCATTCAGTTGACTAGTCGCAGCCTGGCAGAATAGCAACTCTTCATAGGATAGAAGAACAGAAACCTGCCTATGACGGCAGTTCTTCCCACCAGCCACAAAAAAACTGGCTTTTCAAGTGTCGGTTTTAACAGTCTGCTGGCAGCCGGCCTGGCCATATAAAAACTGGCCAGGCCAGCTAAAAACCAGCCAGTTGGCAACCCTAAGCAATCCCCCCCCCCCCCTTTCAGGGAAAATGAGTGGAATTCTAGCCAGAATAAACATTTTTATGAGAAACCAAATTCATTTTTCTGGAGGGCACATCTCCTGTACCTAGGGTTGCCAACTGGCTCCAGATGCGCCCGACAGCCTTGATCCAGTCCTGGGTTTACCCCATTGCATGCAGGGAAATGTAGTTCTGATTTCTCTATTGCACTCTATAAGAAAAGAAAGACTACATGTCCATGCATGCAATAGGGTAAACACAGGACTGGATCAAGCCTGTCGGGCGCATCTGGAGCCAGTTGGCAACCCTACCTGTACCTGAATTCTATCTTTGAAACTTTTATTTTTTAACTTTTATTTTTGCTGATTGTTCAGCATTAAAACTAGGGCTGCACTGTCCCTTTAAGACAGGCTCATCTCTCCACAGTGATATTAATCTCCTGTTGGTCAACCTCACCCATCTTAATTCCAGCCTCTTATTAGCCATTATAGCCTTTACATCACCTCTGATTCCTTATTGGCCAGCCTCAGCCTATCCAGCACCTCTAACCTGGCCAAATTCATACGTCCTAGTATTTCTGGCACCCTATTAGCCAGTTATCTTTACCTCAGTCCAGGCTCTCTATTGGCTACCTTCTGTCTGTTGACATCGATCTAAGCCACTCATTGGCCAGTTTCGTGCTGGCTTTTCTTGCTGTGCCTTTTTAGCAAGTTACATTTTAAATCTACTGCTGCCAGCAATCAGGCTACAAAGCAGCAACAAAGTCCACAAAAAATTGATGAAAGCCAATAGCTGCCTCTAGGAGGACCCATGCCAGCCCGAAGCACCTTCAGGCTGTCAGGGGCAGCCACAGACCCTCCCAGCCAGGTAAATCTTTGTCATTTTTAACCTCTGCTTACAGTAGCAAGTGGTAACTGCCTGCGGTAATTTACCATGCAGACATGATGGCGACCATGAGCTAATTCATGCAATAACTGCACATCGGGGGAAGGGGTGGGGAATGGGCGAGTAAGGGGCAGAATGTGGGCATGGAGAGCTCATTGCATTAGTATAGGGGAAATTGCTGGGTACTAACTGCCAACTGCACATAATGACATCTCTAGGGGGGGCATTAGGTACACCCACATTACTGCCAAGAATATGCTAGCAATGCTCCAACAGTTACTTTGGAGGTTTTGCAGTAGCTGCATGTAGATGGATAGAAATGCAGCATTCGCTGATTGCACTGTTGTTGTTAAGTGCTGTTGAGTCGGTGTCGACTCATAGTGACCATCTGGATAGTTGTCCTAAACTGTGTCGGTCCATATGACATTACTGAAAATACCATGGCTTGAACGAGTCGAATCTTTGTATGAAGAGAGACATCTCTGCTCTTGAGAATCTTATCTAGTTCCTTCATAGCCATTCTGCCAAGAACAATGTGTTGTCGGATTTCTTGACTGCTTGTTTCTTTATTGATAATTGATCCAAGTAGGTTAAAGTTTTCCACTATTTCATTTTCTTCTCCATCAACAATGAACTTATTGATTTTGCCAATTGTCAGGATCTTTGTCGTCTTTACATTAAGGTGCAGGCCCATTTTAAGACTATATTCCTTGATCTTGAGAAGCAAATATTTCAGATCATCTTCGTTTTCAGTCAGTAATATGGTATCATCAGCATAGTGAAGGTTGTTGATGAGTCTTCCATCAATCTTCACACCTCGATTGTTTTCATACAGTTCTGCTTCTCTAATGATTTGTTCTGCATATAAATTAAACAGGTAGGGGGAAAGTAAGCAGCCTTGTTGTACACTTTTGCTGATTTTAAACAATTCTGTTTCTCCTTGTTCCATTCGAACTGTTACCTCTTGATCAATGTAAAGGTTGTGCAAGAGAACGATCAGGTGTTCTGGTATACCCATGCTTCTTAATGTGGACCAGAGTTTCTCATGGTTTACTCCTGGGGTCTCAAACATGCGGCCCACGGGCCGCATGCGGCCCATGAGAGAACTTTGGGTGGCCCATGACGGAGAGGAAACTAAAAAACAAACAAACCTGGCTTCTGCCGCTGCCACCACCATGGCAGCAGCAGAATCAACTGTCCTGCGGCCCCTTCCTGTCTGCCCGGAAGAGCCTCATCAGCTCCATCAGCGGCAGCTTTCAGGGCCTCCCACGAAGAGAGAGTTTCTCTCTCATGGCTCTGTTAAGCCTGCCGGGGCTGATGGGAATTCTCATCAGCCCCAGCAGGCTTAACAGAGCCACGAGAGGGAAACTCTCTCTTCGCGGGAAGGGGCCGCGGGACAGTTGATTCTGCCGCTGCCACGGTGGCGGCGGCGGCAGCAGCAGCAGAAGCCAGGGTTGTTTTTTTTTAATTTTTAAATTTACCTGGGCTGATGGGGGAGGGGGGTTAGGTCGGGCTGATGGGGGGGAGGGGGGTTAGGACTGTAAATGGGCTGATGGGGGTTAGGACTGGAAGTAGGCTGATGGGGGGTTAAGACTGGTAATGGGCTATGGTGGGGGCTAGGACTGGAAATGGGCAGATGGAGGTTAGGACTAGAGGTGGGCTGATTGCGGGGTTAGGACTGGTAATGGGCTATGGGGGGGGGGCTAAGATTGAAAATGGGCTTATGGGGGGCTAAGACTGATACTGGGGTGATTGGAGGGTTAGGACTGGAAGTGGGCTGTTGGGGGGGCTTAGGACTGGTAATGGGCTATGGGGCGGCTAGAACTGGTAATGGACTGGGGGGTTGCTAGGACTGGAAATGGGCTGAGTAGAAGGACGGGGTTTTGGAATGGAAATGGGCTGAGTGGAAGGGGGGACTTGAACTACAAATAGCTGATGGGGAGGGGGGCTTGGCATGGAGATGGGCTGTGAGGGGAGGGAGCTAGGACTGGAAATGGGCTTAGTGGGGGGGGGGAGCTAGGACAGGAAATGGGCTGATGGAGGGGCTAGGATAGGATTAGAAATGGATGGGGCAGCTAGGACTGGAAATGGGCTGATGGTGGGGCTAGGATAGGACTGGAAATAGGTTGATGCGGGGACTATAAGGGAGCGGATGCTGGGTGGGCTGGAACTAGAAGGGAGATGATGTTGGGGGAGGATTAGAATGGGATGGGGCTGGGAGAGTGAAATGGAGAGGAGAAAAATCTTTTGTGTGGGAGGGAAGAAAAATCTACAATTGGCCGGGTGTTGGGAGAGTAAGTGTGGATTGAGGATGGAGGGGTACAATTTGAGTGGATGAAATAGGAATGAGGAAAGAGCAAAAGGAGAAAGATCAGTATGTTAAAGCAGAAGAAGAGAGAGAATGGAAAAAAACTAGAAGAAAGGACAAATGGACAGCAGACGATGGAGAGTTAGCAGAAGACACGAAGAAACCAGAAGAAAGTAGCTGGAGCAATTGAAACTGGAAAAAAATGCACAAAAGGTAGAAAATTATCTCTTTATTTTGAATTTATTAACTGGAATATGTCAGCTCTGGGAAATGTGCATCATTAACATCTGCACTTTGTTTAGTACAAGAGGAAATTAATTTATAGTTTTATTTCTACAGTGTTGTTGCACATTCCAAGTTTGGCTTTTGGGGTTCCCAGTTTAATTATTGTCTTCCTGTTTCTAAATTGTGATCCCTTGTTTGGTGATGGTGTATGTTCTGCATGTGTAACTGAACTGAGGTATTCTGTTTATGTTATTCCTATTTGACATTGCCACTCTCTTTCCCCAGTAGGTCATGTATTGTTATTCTCTGAAATGTATTGATTTAATATTTGCAGTGTTGCCTTTTGATAGGTAGAGTATGGTGCTTTGTGAGTCCTGGTAGTGCTGTTAGGATATGGCGGGTTTGCTATGGGTTCTAAATGGGCAGTGTTTGTAATAGTTCCTAATGTGCCTGGCGGTTGGCACTGGATTATAGTAATGTAGAAATCTTTTAGTCTTTCTTTATCCATACGCTCATTAAGAGGCATGTTTACTAAAAGTTAGTGTATGGTAACATTACGCAAATATTTATGCAAATGAGGCCCCTTATGCAAATGAGGCCCCGCATCTTATGCGGCCCACGGGTTACTTTACAAGTCCTCATTTGGCCCTTAAAGCAATTTGGGTTTGAGACCCCTGGTTTACACAGTCAAAAGCCTTGCTGTGATCAATAAAACACATATAGATGTCCTTTTGATATGCTTTAGTCTTTAAGGATCCATCTCACATCCGTGATAATGTCTCTCGTTCCTCGCTCCTTCCTGAACCTTGCTTGCAATTCAGGCAATTCTTGTTCCAGGTATGGTTGTAGTCTCTGCTGAATAATCTTCAGTAGAATCTTTCTGGCATGTGGGACCAAAGTGATTGTATGATATTTTCCACAGACAGTTGGATCACCTTTCTTTAGTATTGGTGTAAACACAGATCTTTTCTAGTCAGTTGGCCATGATGTTGTCTTCCAAATTTCCTAGCAAAGCCTTGTAAGTATGGTAATAGCTGCATCAGACTGGTGTAATACTTCAGTGGGAATGCCATTAATGCCTGGTGCTTTGTTCTTTGATAAGGCTTTCATTGCTGCTTCAGCTTCTTCTTTCATCACCAATGGTTCCAGATCATAAGGTACAGGTTGAAATGACTGTTGGTCCACTTGATCTTTATCATATAATGACTCTGTATATTCTTTCCGCCTTTTCTTGATCTTCTCAGCATTATTCAACATAGATCCTTGAGCATCTTGTAACATTCCAATTTGAGGCTGGATTTTTTTAAACTCTCGTAGCTTTAGGAAAGTCGATTGTGTTCTTTCTCTAATAGTTTCTACTGCTATTTCCTTGCATGCATCATTGTATTTCTACTTGTCTTGTCTTGCTGCATGTTGGAAATCTCTGAGTTCTGTGATTGCCTCTCTTTCTCTTCTGGCTTTAGCTTCTCTGCATTTCTGGGCAATTTTCAGAGTTTCTTTGGCCATTCATTTTGGCCGTTTTAGCTTTTTCACCTTTTGTAGAGACTTCTCACTTTCTTCCAACACAACCTTCTTGATTTTGATTGCACTGTATTTCATTACAATTCTTGTCTTATTGGGACATGGAATGTATGAAGCATGAACCAAGGGAAGCTAGAGGTAGTCAAGAACAAAAAGAAGAGTGCACAACTCGATCTGTTGGGTGTCGGTGAACCAAAATGGCTGGCTTTGGGCACTTTGAAATAAAAGACAAACAAGAAATTGTGTTGCATTTATAATTAAGAAATAACTTGCAAGAACTGTAATGATTGCACTGTACTTCATTACATCATGCATGATGTCCAGCATCTCCCCTTCCCTTTCCCCTCCCTGCCCACACTGCTGATGTCACCCTACCTTCATGCTCTGTTCACAGCTGCATTATAAAAGCCAGTACAGTGATGTGGTCTTCAGCACAAGCCCATACTCAAGCACCACTGCATTCCACCTCTCCTCCAACAAGACGTTTGGATTGGAGGAGAGGCAGGATGTGTCAGCACTTGATCATGGACCTTAAATAACATTGGCACACTTCATCCATGTCAGTCAGGATTTTGACCTGGCCATATCACTCTAACTATCCTTGCATCTCTTCTTAGTGAAGTCCTTGGTTCCTGCGATTGTAGTAATATTTGCCTACTTGTGCCTCTTGATCTCTCTTCTGCTTTTGATGTCATGGACCACCCTATACTTTTTTCTCCGGGAGCAAGCAAGAAGTAATTCCTCGCATATGGGTGATGTCTGTACCGACGGAGCCTGCGCGGATTCACTATCCAGCTTTCAAAGAAATCCTTTGGGTGTTAGACTGCACATGCATGCTCATATTCCCGCCCAAGGGTGCCATCTTACCTCAATCTTCTTTTTTCCACGAGTCCTGCAGATGCTCCGTCTGTATCACTGGTAGAAGTTGATTATTTTTCAAGCTTCCTCGTGAGTTTTTTCATGCTATTTTGCAGGTTTGGTTCCTTGATCATCTTTCTGTCACCTGAGTACACCCTCACCTTGATGTCATGTTTTTCTTGGGTGAATTTTTCTTTTTACTTTTCTTTTGTGGGCACGGGAGTTTCCTCACGCTCTCCCTGACTGAGATCTGTGAGTTTGACCTCGTGGGCACCATGTTTCCCGCTATGTCTACAGTCAGTGGTTTTAAGCACTATGGCAGGGCTCCCATACTGTGTCCATCACCAACTGCTACAGTGGCTATCTTTGGTGCCTAGGCCACAACCACGATGACACCTCCTGCCCTCTCTGCCTCCAGATGGCAACCAAGAGCTGTAAGAAGCATGAGCAGCAGCACAAGGACCAATTTGACTCAAAGGATTCAGCCATAGGGCCATCCTCAAGTAGGGAGTTGCTGCCCTCAGGGACCGCGTCCGATGACTCAGCATCATGCGGGCGTGCTCGATCAGACCCCAAGGTTGCACAGCATCAAACAGGGGATAGTCCTCTGAGGATCTCCCCCGCAGGGTCAAGTCATTGTCTGAGTCGATGTCGAAGAAGCATTCCGACCCCGGTGCTGGAGGTAAGTCCTTGGGTACCCATGCTCGGAGCCCTCGACCCAACATCAAGGGCGATGGTCAGGAGTGGCCTTTGAAGCTGCCCTGGTGGGAGGAGATTCCCACCACTTCGGAGGATCAGGCTCGGTCCATGTTTCTGCTCATGGAGGCTGGCCATGGGCCATTTTTTCCCCAGTGAGGGAATTGGCACTGGGCTTGAGGCCATTGATATCTGAACTGGAGGTCAGGATAGCAGCCCTGGAACACAGCCTAGCTACCTTCCTCAAGGCCCAGCGGGGCCCAGCATCTGGTGTCTCAAGGGCTGTAGGCGCCTACCATGGCACCCTCCACAGCCAGGAGTTCTCTAGAGAAAGTCCAGCCCTTCCAAGAGTGGTTCTCTGGCTCAGGGCTGAGGCACTCGGCTTCGTACTCAGGGTGCGAGTCACCCCCAAGTATATCAGAGTCGGTGCGATGGGCACCATGTTCCTCGTCACCGGCTCAACAACCACCCAGGACTCAAGGTCTCCTCTGGCTTGGAGTCCAGCTGGGAGACCGATGATGAGTCCCCCAATACCGCGCTCCACTGGGATGTGCCTTCCAAGTCATCTCCATCACAAGGATGCCGGCAGTCACTGCCTGAGTACCTCACTTTCCTCAGCTTTGTTTGGGGGATGTCAAAGGCCCTCTCCTTTGTGGAGGAACCAGAGGATGAGCCTCGTGCCTCCAGTATAGGACCCCTCTGAAGGAGGCACTGACAGTGCCCATTCCCCCCATACTGGAACTCTTGTTGTTCCGGATGTGGGAGAGCCCGGTGACAGTGCCCATAGTGAACCACCAACTTGATTCACAGTATCAAGATGGCAAGAGCCTGGGCTGCCAGAAAGCACAGCTGCCACACAACTCGATGGTGGTGGAGCTGGCCATCCATCGGATCAAAAGCCAGAATATGCTCTCCTCGGTGCTCCCAAGTATGGAGGCCCACACCATGGACAGTTTTTGCAGGCGCTGCTTGCAGGGCTCGATGCTCACTGCCCAGATCCAGGCATACCAGTTGTATATGGGCATGCACTTCAGGGACCTTGCAAAGGAGTTTGCCAGGTTCTCTGCTGGACTGGCAGAGGAATCCCTCAAGCACTTCCAGACCCTAGTCTCCACAGTCAAGGACTGCTCCAAGTTTCAAACTCGAGCTGCCTTTGATGGCTTTGAGTCTGTGACTCATGTAGCTGCCATGGGCATAAGTGCCTGCCGCCTGGCCTGGCTACATTCCTCTGACCTGGAGCAGTGGGTACAGGACAAACTGGCTGATGTCCCTTGCCGAGGAGAGAACCTCTTCAGCAAGCCCATGATGGACAAGGTGGCCGAGCTGGAGACAGAGTTCCTGACCAAAACTAGGCTGTCCAGGTAGACTGCCGACCCTTCCCATTGGAAGACTTCAGATAAAAAGATCTTTGACCTGAAGGGGAAAAAGGCTTATGGGAAATACTCCCCAGTTTCCAGGCTCCCCAACAGGGAGGCCAAGGGTCAGGAGCATGGCCCCCATAAGCGAAAGGCCCCCAAACCCCAAACAGCACCCCAGTCACAGCCTGGGTGGGGGCTGATTCCTTGGGTATAGCCTATCTTTCCCCAGAAGTCCAGGGCCCAAAGCACATGGCAGAATGTCTGGACCATTTTACCTGGATGGGCATCACCTCTGATGCCTGGGTGCTATAGGTGTTTCGGGAGCACTACCTCCTCCACTTCCACCAGATGCCTTCTCCTTATTTCCCAGGGAAGCTTCCCATGACTTCTCTGCAGAGCGAACGTGAGTCCCTACTCAGTGACTAGGCCATGGAGCCCGTACCTCCACCCCTCTGAGACAAGGGATCCTACTCCCGGTACTTCCTCATCCCAAAATGGAGAGGCGGTTTTTGGCCCATCCTGGATCTGTGGGACCTCAAGTGATTTCTGGTCAAGGAGAACTTCAAGAGCTCTCCCTTGGAACACTGCTGCCCTACTTCCTTCAAGAAGACTGGTCATGCTCCTTGGATCTCAAAGATGCCTATCCCCACTCTTGCAGGATCTGGTCCCAATATCTGGTCCCTTGCCCTGATGGCGTGGCTGTTGAGAGGCTAGCAATAGCACACCTCTGCATCTCCAGGGAGGTGGAAGACACTCTACTGACCTCCCGCAAGGACATAACACATTCTGAATATGCTTTCAAGTGGCACTGATTCTGACTGGTGCTCAGACAAGAATCTGAACCCTTAGTAAATTTCCTATATTGACTACTGTAATGCTGTTTTCATGGGCCTTCCAGATTATGAAACAAAGAGGCTGTAATCCATCCAAAATACTGCAATTCGGTTCCTTGCCCATGCTACCAAATTTGATCATATTACTCCTCCTTTTATTCAGTTCCTTTGGCTTCCAGCCTATTATTACACCCAGTATAAGATTCTTATTCTTGTCTGTAAAGTCCTGCACACTAGTATGCCTTCATATCTCTCTTCACTCGTCATGTCTCATATCCCCCATCGCGTTCTCTGCTCCATTCATACTGTCTTTTTCTCCCTCCCGTTACTCAAGCTAAATATGACTCAACCAGACTCCGCTTTTTACTTCCAAACCCCTTTTCTCTGGAATGATTTACCATCAGATCTCCGGTTAGAACCTTTCTATCGGAAATGTGAAGCTGCTCTGAAAACGCACCTGTTTCATAAGGCTTTTGACCTTTTTTTGCGCTGATCCTGCATGTCATCTGACCTGTTCCCTCCTGTTTTCCTCATTCTCAGCTGTCTGCTTTATTTGTATTAGCTCATACAATTTATTTGTAATGGAGTTCTTTTCTATTCTCTGATTTTATTTGTATTTGTAAACTTCTTTGCTATACTTGAATGGCGGTTAATCAAATTTTAATAACCCACCATGCTGTATTTCTGTAGCAGCAGCAGCTACTACTACTGAAAATTTGTATAGTGCTACAAGATATACGCAGCGCTGCACGGGCACATGTAAAAGACAGTCTCTGCTCATCAGAGCTTTCAAACTAGTCAGCAGCAGCTACAGGACAGAGGTAGTGTGCCAGCAGTAGTGGGAGGGCAAGGGGAAAGGGAAGGTGGGCCTGTGCTGACAGTAACAGTAGCACAGTGCTGATTAGAGCCATGCTGCTTTCCCCTCGCAAATTTATGCCCCCCTAGGTGGATGTTTAGTGGTAGGGCCAGGCCTGTAGTTGCAATATACTGCCTCTCATTTTAGGATGATGGATTGCGTGATATACAGTAAGCAGAAGCTATTCTGAACATGTCTACCATTTCCCAAAGATGTGTAGAGCGAATGTCTCATACTGCCGAGTATAACATTTTCAATAAACCCACATACTTTGGCCTCTAGGGAGCAACTAATAAAAAAAAAAAGAAAACCCTAAGAGCAATTACCCTAAAAGCTGATAGGAAGCATTCTGCAAATAACATAAAATAATATATTTATATTCATATTATCAGTACCTTAATATGCAGTAGCAATACTTTCTAATATTTTTTTTCCTGTACATTGAAATTCTGTATCTGAAAAACCATTCTCCTGTAAAATTGCTTTATAAACTTAGAGATATGTTCCCATCTGCATCTAGGGAGATACAAATCTTGGTATCATTTTTGTATATAAAGCATAATAGAGGTATTTTTTATTTATTTGTATTTATTTACATTAGCAACACATAGCAAATTACAGTCAATAAAAATAATTAACAGTAAAGAGCAGGCAAAATAGTACAGTCAGTGCATTTTTCCTAGAAAAGGCAAAGGCAGTTTTTTTTTACATTAATATATGAGAACCATGGGTGAATTTTAAAAGGCAATGAAAAAGGTGCCGGTACTCCGTACCATCACGTACCCCGTAAAATGCCCCCCTGAATACAGTTAAATGAAAAAAACAACCACAATTCAAAAAGGCAGTACAAATACACAGAGAAGGTATGAAAAGATAATTACTCATCATATAATCTATACCAAAGCACAGGGGCCATAATTATCAAAGCCATTTCTGGAGGTAGAAGAGCTCTTTAGCCATGGAAAAGAACTTTTGCAAAATTCCCTGGGCATTATGTGGGTGAATGAGGATGCATGCAGCCTATATGCTTGTACTTTTAACAATAGTGAGTGAATATGTTCCTGGGGGTGGTTGGGGTCTCTAGACTAGTTACGTGATGCCGCCGTAATGCTCTATGTAGAGTGCAGTCTTGAGTAACTTTCTAAAGTCCTTCATGTCGACAGTTGATCTTAAGCTTGCAGGGAGGGAGTTCCATATGGCGGGCGCTGTCAGTGATGTTGCTCTCCTTGATGTGGTTTGCTTTGTTTTGGTGAAGTCTTTGGAGGTTGTGATGATGACGGTAGTGCTTCTCCTCTTGGGTTTGTTGTTGGGTCGAAACTGATGATAGACTGTAGACTGTTCTCTGAAATGCCGTTTGACTTTGAAGATGTTCAGTATGGTTTTATATCAGATGCAAAAGTCGATTGGAAGCCAGTGAAGGAGATCATAATGAGAGTGATGTGATCATGCCTTGCTGAACCAGTTATTATGCGACCAGTGGTGTTCTGTGCTAACTGCAAGGGCTGGAGTGTTTGTTTTGGGAGCCCAAGGTAAATGTGATTACAGTAATCCAATATAGGTGTGATTATGGCTTGACAGACAGTCTGGAAGTGATCTTGGGAGAGAATTGGTTTGAGGCGTCTGATGGTTCTCATCTTAAGGTAGGCATTTCTGGTGGTTTTGTTGATATGAGACTGGAGGTTCAGCTCTCTGTCAAAGGTGACTCCGAGGTATTTTATTTCCGGTTTTATGGGTGTTGTGATGTTGTGATGGTGGGTGGGGAGATGAAGGCGGAGTTTCTGGTTATAAGTAGACCTTCTGTCTTATTATAATTTATTGTCAAGTTGTTTTGTAGGAGCCAGCTTGTCATTTGTTGTAGGCAGTCTGCTATCTTTTTGGTAGTCTGTGTTGTCAAAGTTGATTGAGGTGTATATCATTATATTGTCAGCATAGAGAGTATTGGATATTGTGTTTTCTGATGATGGTGCAGATGGGATGTATGTAAATGTTAAATAACAGTGCCGAGAGGGTGGAACCTTGTGGTACTCCTTGTTTGGCTAAGAAAGGTTGGGAAGTTACAGGGCCGCATTTGACTTGAAGCTGTCTGTTAGTGAAGTAGGAGGTAAACCAGTCCAAGGTGGTGCCATGTAGCCCAATACTTTGGAGTCTTGATGTGATGTCAGTGAAGATGATGATGACCCCTCTTTTGATGTTGTCTATCACCTTGAGCAGGTTATCGAAGAGGTATATCAGCAGGGTTTCGACACTGTGTTGTGGGTGGAACCCGTGTTGATATGGGTCTAGTTGTCGATGTGGTCCTGGAGCTGGTGTAAAGTTTTTTCAATGATCTTAGCCAGGAGGGGAAGGCTAGATATAGGTCTGAAGCAATGTTCCCTCTAATTTTCTGTAGACTGTGTGCGCATAAAATATCAGCGGTGTGCAGCTTTTGAAGGAAGGTTAAATTTTTGTGCGCCACATAATGACACTCGGAATTATATACTTTAAAATTTGACTACACGTCAGAATACAGTATGTACACCACATTGATTTTAATCAAATTAAATGAAAATAGACGAATACTAAATGAAGCGGGAAATTTCTAGTAATTACAATCATAACTTTTAAATTTTAAGACGTCTGTGTTGTTTTCTATCAGAATCAGAGCTGTAATTTTTGTGCGCTCTGTTGTAAAGTATGTGCGCTCGCTCGGCGAGGTGTGTGCGCGCGCACACGCGCACAGCTTAGAGGGAACAGTGGTCTGAAGGCAGCTGGATTATCCTTGCCCAGTGTAGTGTTCTTTGGGATGGGGTGGATGGTTGCTAGTTTTAAGGCATCTGGCATTTTCCCCAGGGTGAGGGAATTGTTCACTATATTGTAGATTATGTGGATAAGTTTGTCCTTCGCTGATTTGATCCATGTTACTGGGCATGGGTCTGTCAGGGCGGTGCTGGTGTTGAGCTTGGTGCTTAATTGGGAGATCTGTTCCATTGATGGGATGCTGAACTTGTCCCAGCTTTGATTGGGTGCAGAGGGCTTGGAGGGGGTGTTCGAGGTTGGTCTTGTGGGGGGTAGAGAATTTGATTTGGAGGTAGTCGGTGAAGGTCTGGGGATGTATCATCTCGTCTTTGTCAGGTTTTGGTTCGTTTGTGAGGGTTCTCACATTTGGTGCTATTTGTACATTGTAAGAACTATTTGAATATTTGCCAGATTCAAAGATGATTTTTTTTTTATCAGAAATATGCTATCATACCAAATTTCAATAAAAATGTCATTCAAATAAAGTACAGCTCATCTTTCTTAGAAACAACATTTAAAAAAGGATATGTTATGCTAAACAAATGAAAAGAACTATATAATAGACATGCAAGAATTTTTAATGGAATTTAGAATAGTGAGGAACAGGACTGTACAGAGCTAGAAATCATCCTCTGCAGCTTGTGACCCTGGCACCTCCCACTCCCAGCCGCATGCAGGAACTTGCTCTTATTGAGGCTTCAAGGAAGCCCAGTGAATACATCAGCACCCCTTCCGTACATGTGCCCTGTGAGGCTGCACCACTTGCATGGACCTGGTGAGGAGGAGCCTAATGTTAGCACAGTGAACTGAGAACCAGAGCAGCCAGGATTCAAATTTCACTGCTGCTCCATGTGATCTTGGACAAACGACTTAATCCTACATTGCTTCAGGATAAATTTAGGATAGTGCACTAAGCAGTTCACACATAGTCTGCAGTTACAGGTACTGTGCATTAAAACCCCATGCTATTTAGAGCTCCTGGCTGTTACTGAAACTTGGCTTCTCCCGGAAGATTCTACTTCAGTCACTGCCCTCTGTCACAGAGGCTACCTATTTTTCCATACACCTCAGCCCATTGGCCGTGGTGGTGATGTTGGGTTCCTGCACTCTCATTCCTGCGAATTTCAGCCTCTCCTGCCTCCATCTAATTCCTTTGCTTCCTTTGAAGTCCATGTCATCTGCCTATTTTCTCTACTAGCTCTCCGGGTAGCTGTCATTTATTGACCCCCAACAAGTCCACCTCCACCTTTCTCACTGACTTTGACTTCTGGCTCTTCTCCTTTCTGGATGCATATTCCCCTTCCTTATTCTTGGGGATTTTAACATTCACATTGATGACCCTTATGCCTTAAAGCTCCTTTCCCTAACCTCCTCATTCAACCTCCAGTTGTGCTCTACCACTCCTACTCACAAGCATGGCCACTGCCTTAACTTCATATTCTCCTCCATCTACTCACCCTCAAACTTCTCCACTTCAGTTCTGCCCTTATCTGACCATCACCTGCTAACCTTCACCCTTAACCACCCCCCATCTTGGTCTCGCCCGATCTCCATCAACATGCTTAGGAATCATCATACTATAGACCCTTCAGCTCTCTCCACTGCTGTCTCATCACCTCTTTCCTCTACTATGTCATCTGAGTCCATTGATGGGGCAGTATCCTCCTATAACACTATATTGTCCTCTGCTCTGGATGTACTTGCTCCTCCCATTCCACGCCCTGTGAGGCATACCGTACCTCAACCCTGGCTGTCCCCGACAACCCGCTACCTATGTTCCTGTGCCCACTCAGCTGAGTGTTTTTAGCTTAAATCACATACCCTTGCTAACTTCCCATGTTTTAAATGCATGCTAACCTCTTTCAAGCCAGCCATAGCACTCGCCAAGCAATAGTACTACAGTATGTCCCTTTGACTAACTGTCTTGCCTCTGACCCTCGCTGTCTCTTTGTTATGCTCAGCTCTCTCCTCAAGGTCCCTTCTCCCCCAGTCCCTCCTTTATTGTCTTCTCAGACCTTGGATGACTATTTATATGACACAGCCAAGAAGATTAGTCCTGAGTTTTCCGCAAGGTCACCTCCATCTCATCGTTCCCCTCTTCAATCTCAAATCCTTCCCTCACCTTCAGTCATCCTTTCTTCCTTTTCTGAAATCACTGAGGAGGAAACTGCAAATCTTCTCTCCTCTTCCAAACTGACCACCTGCTCCGCTGATCCAATTCCCACCCATCTACTAAGTTCTGTCTCTTTTGCCATTATCCTTTCCATCTGTCATATCCTTAAAAATCGCTTTCCACTGCAACTGTTCCTATGGCTTTCAAACATGCTGTGGTTACACCTCTTCTCAAAAAGCCTTCACTAGATCCTATTTGTCCTTCCAGTTATCAGCCTATCTCTCCCCTCTCCTTTGCTTCAAAACTACTTGAATAAGCGGTTCACTACTGCTGTCTTGACTTTCTTTCCTCTCAAACCCTTCTGGATCCACTGCAATCTGGCTTTCATTCTCTAGATTCCACAGAGATGGCTCTTGCCAAAGTTTCCAGCGACTTGTTCCTCGCCAAATCCAAAGGCCTTTACTCAGTTCTCATCCTTCTTGACCTTTCTGCTGTCTTTTTTTTTTCCATTAAATATTTATTAAGAAAATCCACAGTATAAACAAACATAACAATAACACGCTACTTCTTATACAGCACTAGCACACATTTTCAAAACTCAAATTACACACCTTTTCTGCTGTCTTTGACACTGTTGATCACCACCTTCTTCTTGATACCCTGTCCTCTCTTGGATTTAGGGGCTCTGTTCTGTCCTGGTTTTCTTCATATTTCTCCCATCTTACTGCTAGTGTATGTTCTGGTGGAACCTCCTCTACTGCCATCCCACTTTTGGTTGGTGTACCTCAAGGCTATATCTTGGGACCTCTCCTTTTCTCTCTCTACACTCAGCCCTTTGGTGCACTTATTTCCTCCCATGGTTTTCAGTGCCATCTTTATGCTGCCGACTCTCAGATCTACCTTTCTGAGCCTGAAATATCTGCAGGAATCCAGGCCAGATCTCTGCCTGCTTATTGCTGCCCGGATTGTCTCACCGCTGTCTGAAACTGAACATTGCCAAAACTGAGCTCCTTATCTTTCCCCCTAAACCCACCTCTCCCCTTCCTCTTTTCTCTATTTCTGTGGATAACACTACACTCCTGCTCGTTTTATTTATTTATTTTATTTATTTATTTACATTCTCTTATATACCACGCTATTCTGCATCAGTGCGGTTTACATTGAACAAACTGAAATTACATTGAACAGGGCATTATAACTTGGAGATAACTATTTTACAGGGAACATGGGCAGTGGAGGGTTAAGTGGCTTGCCCAAGACCACAAGGAGCACCTGTGGGACTAGAAACCCCAGTCCTTCCGGCCCAAGGTTGCTGTCCTCTAGTGGGATTTGAACCCCTGACCTTCTGACCTGAAGTACCTTGCCCCAACCACTAGGCTACTCCTCCACTCAGTTTCTCAGTTCGCAGCCTTGGGGTTGTCTTTGACTCTACACTCTCTTTCTCTGCACACATACAACAGATAGCTAAAACATGTTGCTTCTTTCTCTATAACATTGGCAACATTTGTCCCTATCTTTCTACAGTTACAATTACAGTTTATGTTTATTTGATATACCGCATAAGACCAGAGGCAGCTAGTCGGGCAACAAAAGCAAAAATACAAATGCAAATATTTTTGTTTATATGTGTCTTCATGGGATCACATCCCTAACATATTTATTCTTCATGTTTTCTCCAGGAATAGGATTAAGGCAAAGGCAAACTAGGCAAATGCCTAGGGCTGAAAATTTAGGTAGAGTGCCTATAAGGTATAGAATAATCTGGTCCTGCCTGGGCCCCACGCCAGAAACAGATGTGCTGCATTTCCTCATATTAGACAGAGATGGCATCATTATCTGGTAGCATGGATTGGCAAACTCGCAGAGTCATTAGGCTAGCATTTTGGAATAAAAGGCCTGGCAATCTACTTCCGGTCATATCTTGTGAAGAAAACTCAGGGGCTGCTGGGTTGCCAGGAGTCAGCATTGTCTTGAAGGCATGCGTTGGTCAGATAGGGAGTTTTGCACCCTGGGCACACTACCCAATACCTCTCCCTTTCTTGCTGCAAAGCGTGTTCCAGCACCCCACCCCCTGCAGCTGTTTCAGCGGTGAGATCACCTACACACACTACTGAGACCCTTATCCACTGTCACCTCCCATCTTGACTACTGTAACCTGCTCCTCGCTGGTCTCCCTCTGAATTATCTTTCTCCCCTTCAATCTGTTCAAAACTCAGCTGCACGGCTAATCTTCTGCCAGTATCACTATGCTTATGGAACCCCTCTTCTCAAGTCACTTCATTGGCTCCCTTTCATTTCCGCTTCCAGTTCAAGCTTCTCCTACTTACCCACAAGTGAATTCATTCTACGGCTCCTCACTAGATTTAATCCCTTTTATCTCTATCCTCCTCTGACACCGTCAGCTCCAGACTTCACCCTGTTGCTTCATATGCCGGGAACAGACTCCCTGAGTTGGTGCATTGGGCCCCTTCTCTGGCCCTACAACTCCAGGCTGAAGACCCACCTTTTTGAGGCTGCTTTTGGATCCTGATGCTCCTCATTCTCTTGTTCACTACTTATGTGCATCTTGCCATACTCTAGTCCCCAGTTCTGTGATGTTTTGTCATCTTGATTAGATTGCAAGCTCTGATGAGCAGGAACTGTGTCCTACATCTATATGTACAGCACTGTATACACCTTGTAGCGCTATACAAATGATTAAAAGTAGTAGTAGATGGTGTGAGTATGGACTGCATATTGCAGTTAGTGAATGGTAATTACTGTGTGATGTCAGTTTTGCAGTTAGTGCATCTGCGCTAATTGTGAATGAACTTAACGCGTGGTAAGGGACTTTTCTTTGCAATAAGTGCAGGGGACACGCTGGGCACACACCCGATAGTTATTGCACAGCTTTTGCACTTATAGGTTTTGTTCCTATCATGTGGTAAGTGCAAAAACTTACTACGCTTTAGTAAAAGGGCCCTTTAGATAAGCTCCCTGGGGAAAGAGAAATGCCATTTATATCTGAATGTAACTCACCTTCGACAACTTCTGAACAAGGTGTTAGAATTGTAGATGACTTTGCTTGTCCTTGGATTCATACCCTTCCACCTCCACCAGTTGCTTTTCATACTGGAATTTCAGAAGACAGCGTTGCCAGTTGGCTGCATTGTTCCAGGGCATGAGTCCTGCTTTTATCCCATTGAATAAATAGGTTGAAATTCCAATTTCACTATGGATTTCTATAAGAAAAGCCTAGAGTACAGGTCCATGCATGCAACAGAGTAAACACAAGGCTGCATCAAACTGTCCTGAAAAACTGACGCCAGTTAACAACTCAGAAGGTGATAGAACTAAAGCCTCTAGTCTGGGCTGTCATCAGCACCTCTATCAATTCTGCCATTTCCTAATGGTTCCTGTTGACAGTCTTCCTATAGTAATAGCATTAGCTCTCAGTAGGTCCTGCACTTGTGCAATTCTGCTAAAAAAGCTATTGTTTGTTTTATTCGATGCAAGCAGTTGATGGATATAATTGCTTTCTCATGGGTTTTAAATGGTAAAAAAACCCACTACTTTGAAACACAGTGGAAAATTCTGGATCTGCCTTCCCTTATTCAGCTTTTGCAGCAATGGAATGCCCAATCAGGGCCGACCCAGCAGCATTTGAAAAGGCGCCATCGGGTGCACCCGTGCCTGGCAGGCCCGCACCTGAGGGCCTCGCCAGAGGGCCCTTTGGCGTGGCCCTTAGGGGGGGGGTCCTCCAACGAAGCAGCCACAAACTCACATTGACGATTCACGGAACAGACAAGCCCCGACAAACGCAAAGTGGGAGGACCCAAGAGATAGCTACACAAAGTAAGAATTAACGTGTGTGCCAACCGTGTCAGACTTTTTATCAAAAACTTACTACTTCATTGTTCTGATAGCACGTAAGTGTAGCACTATAACGTGTCTAGGTGAATTGAATGTCAGGAGCTCTCGGTGCAGAATTTAAATGCATCCAAGTTAAATAAGCCTACAATGCTATTATCAAAGTAAGTTGCCGTCTGTTATAAACGTACCACTGTGCTCCCTGCAATTGCTCTTATGATAGTAAGGGGTGAGCCTGTGATTTTGTACCCACTGAATTGCCAAAAGCCCAAAGTGTCTCACAAAAGCAGTGCATACCACCTACAGAGCAAATGGCACCCTACCTACTGGCACTCACATGCTGCTACCTCCTCGCAAACCTATTATATAACACCCTTGCCCTCACCACCATCCAAACCCAGATCCCAGTCCTTCTAGGCCAGGATAAAAGACACTCATGGAACCCCTGCCGACCACCCCTAGAAGCCAAGCACAACCTACACCCACACCTACTACACATACCCATCCAACACATCACAAAGGCCAAGGAAGAGAAGCACCGGAAGCCCCACAACCTAAGATGTGCCCTCATAAACGCACACTCGGTCCGCAGAAAATGGCCAGCCATCTCGGACCTCATCACCCACCACGGGTTAGATATGCTACTAGTCACGGAATCATGGCTCTCTGACTCAGACTCAGTCCTCCTCAACCAGTTCATCCCCCCTTACCTCTCCATCCACACATGCCACAGAACTAGCCGAAGAGGCTGAGGCGCCTTCATCCTAGTAAAGATGGAGCTCCAATTCCAACAGCTGTCCTCCAACAGCACGACCAACATGGAAGCAATCACCATAGCCAACAAGCACTCCACCACCAACCTAATCTACAGATCACCATCCCCCTGCCCTGATGACTTATCAACAATAATCGACCTCATCTACAACCCCAAGAACCCATGCTTACTGAACTGGGTATAATGGGTGACCTCAACCTGCCAGCTCTCCAAAACACCCAGGTTGAAGCCTTCCTCAAAGCTCTCAACGAGCTAGGATACAAGCAGGTAATAGATGCCTCCACCCACAGAAAAGGAAACATACTGGACCTGGTCTTCATGCCAACACCTACTATAAGCCCAAGCTACAACCTTGATTTATCCATCATGGCAGTACCATGGTCCGACCACAGCCTAATTAAATTTCAGATGCCCATGAACCAAGACAACTCTACTTACAGGAAAGATGAGGTTCCCTTAGCATCCACAAGGCGATTCCGACTCTTTGATAAAGAAGAAATCAGCAAAAATGTACTACCTAGTCTCAGCCTGACATCGCCCAGCCTCGATGAAATGATATCCAGATGGCACGAGAGCCTAAGCTCTGTAGCACATTTACCTGCCTCAAACACACTACCAAAAAGAAGAAAAGTGGTGCAATGGTATTCCGCCGAAATTCGATCTTCTCTACTCCACCTTAGGAAGCTCGAGAGACGATGGAGGCATTCCCGATCCAAAGATGACCTGGAAGCCTACACCTCCTACTTGGGCATATACTGAGAAACAATCTCAAAGAAATGGAAAGAACATCACGCCGAACTCCTGCGTTGATCCCTAAATAAACCCCGTGCGTCTCTGATGAAGGACCCTTCTCCCCCCCAACCAGGCCTACTACACCCCCAGGAATTCGCTGACCACCTACAAGCCAAATCCAGCCAAACCAACACCACCATAACCCAAGTTCCAGAGCACAAGCAGCACCACCCAACACTGTTGACAGCATTCACACTCTGTCCACGAGAAGAATAGCAGAGACCATCACATCTATAAACACCACCACAGCCCCCAACGACCCCTGTCCAGAATTCTGGATAAAATCACTGTGCACTGAATTAAGCCCATTCCTAACCAAGATCATGGACCTATCCTTCTTAATAGGTGTGTTCCCGTCAGCCTTAAAACAGACCTCCATCCGACTCCTCCTTAAAAACAACAAGCTCGACCCCAAAAAAGTGGAATCCTACTGTCCAATCTCCATCATTCCCCTATTGGCCAAGATAATAGAGAAGGACGTACAACAACAAATCCAACACCACATTACTACTGCCCCACTTGACCCATGTCAACATGGATTTAGAGAATCCCATGGCGTTGAGACTCTCCTCACCACTCTACTCAGCACCCTAATCACAGGGATCGATAACAGCAGTAAAGGATACGCATTAATCTTCATGGACATTGCTGCCGCTTTTGACTCAGTTAACCACGAGATGCTTCTGTCACTGCTCCAAGAGAAGGGACTCAATGGCTCAGCCTTGAGTTGGTGCAAGTCATACCTGTCAGATAGATGGCAGCAGGTGAGAACTGACACAGGGACCTCCAAGCCATTTAAACAAATGCAAGGTGTCCCCCAAGGATCATCACTCTCAGCCCTCCTTTTCAACATATACATACAACCCATTTGTTCAATCATCCGTTCCTTCAAGGTCTCCTGCCTAGTGTATGCCAATGATGTGCTACTCTTCTCTCCATTTTCAATCAACCAACCCAATTTCTCGACCCTGACAAAATGCTTCAAGGCTGTCACAGATTGGCTCCGCACACAGAGCCTCAGAATTAATTTCAAGAAAACTGATGTCCTCTTCATCACTAGGAATCACTCCTTCACCCCACCAACATCAATAAGAGTAAGAGACGTGGAGCTTTGAGCAAGCCCACCATCCGCTACTTGGGGATCACCCTTGACCAGCATCTCGACATGAAAGCACACATAAGCAATACAGTCAGAGCAATCTATCATAAGATACGAACCATCCGCCACCTGCAACCCTTATTGGAACCAGATGATTTCCGGACGATTTTCCAAGCATTGGTAACCCTGTACTTAAATTATGCCAATGCTATTCTGCAGCTGAACCCCCTGCAGCTGACAATGAATGCAGCCGCCTGAGTCCTGCATGGAGCCTCCAGAAGGGACCACATAACCCCTGTCCTAAAACACCTCCACTGGTCGCCGATCCACTGCTGACTCACTTTCAAACTTTTACTAATGACTTTCAAGGCCATCAACAACCTATCCTCCATTTCCCTAACAGACTTATCCTCCCCATACCTGCAAACAGGGCCAGAAGGTCATTCACTGTAAACATCCTCGTAATCCATAGAGCAATAACAAAATGCTCCCAGACAGCAAGGAACAGAGCATTTGTATTTTACGCACCTACGCTCTGGAATGCCCTCCCAACCCCCATCTGGGCAATAACTGACCTTGCCCAATTTCGGAAGGCACTGAAGCACCATGTATTCCTCCTACATTACTCCCTGCCCAGTGAAACAACACAACCAAGCTTACCCTACACCCACCACAATAACACCAGCGATACACCAAGGGCATGAAAACATACCCACAGTCTGAATACAACTACCCAAACTTGTATATAACCTAATATGTAAGTAGTTCAGAGAGTACCTGTGGCATACCTGTTGACGAACAGCTCAGTTGTACATAGTTGTATATAGTTACCCCTGTTAAACCCAAGTTGTATAACCCTGTTCTCTGTAATGTACATCACATGCTCTGCTGCTTTGTACAATTTGTTGTTACATGTAAACCGCGCTGATTTTAAAGAGCGCAGTATATAAATAATATAAGAACATAAGATATGCCATACTGGGTCAGATCAAGGTCCATCAAGCCCAGTATCCTGTTTCCAACAGTGGCCAATCTAGGTCATACGTACCTAGCAGTATCCCCAAGAGACACAGGTTCCACAATGCTTGTATTGGGTCAAGCATTGATATCCTGGGTCCTTTTTTAATAATGGTTTATGGACCTTTCCTCCAGGAACTTGTCCAAACCTTTTTTAAACCCAGTTAAACTAACAGCCTTTACTATATCCTCCGGGAACAAATTCCAGAGTTTGATTACCCGTTGAGTGAAAAAATATTTTCTCTTATTTGTCTTAAATAGTTTATCCTGTACCTTCATTACATGTCCCCTAGTCTTTCTATATTCTGATAGCGTAAACAAACGATCTACGTTTACACGTTCCACTCCATTCATTAATTTATAGACCTCTATCATATCTCCCCTCAGCCGTTTCTTTTCCAGGTTGAAGAGCCCTAAACTTTGTAGCCTCTCTTCATAGGAGTAGCCTTCCATCCCCTTTACCATTTTGGTGGCTCTTCTCTGTATCTTTTCTAATAACGCTATATCCTTTTTAAGATACTGCGACCAGAATTGCACACTATATTCAAGGTGCGGTCATACCATGGAATGATACAGAGGCATTATAATATCCTTTGTTTTATTTTCCATTCCTTTCCTTATGATACCTAGCATTCTATTTGCTTTCTTGGCCGCCGCTGCACACTGGGCGGAGGGTTTTAACATGTTATCCACGATGACTCCTAAATCTTTTTCCTGGGTGGTGGTTCCCAATGTGGAACCTTGCATTGTGTAACCATAGTGTGGGTTGTTATTTCCTAGGTGCATAACTTTGCCCTTGTCCACATTAAACTTCATCTGCCATTTGGATGCCCAGTCTTCCAATTTATCCAGATCCTCCTGCAGTTTTCCACAATCCTCTTGGGTTTTAACAACTTTAAACAGTTTTGTGCCGTCTGCAAATTTGATAACCTCACTAGTTATTCCCTTTTCCAGGTCATTTATGAATATGTCAAAAAGTAGCGGACCCAGTACAGATCCATGGGATACTCCACTATTCACCTTTTTCCATTGGGAAAATTGGCCATTTAGCCCTTTTCTATCTTTTAACCAGTTCCCGATCCACAATAGTACACTGCCTCCTATCCCATGACTTTTTAGTTTTGCCAAAAGTCTCTGATGAGGGACCTTGACAAAGGCTTTCTGAAAGTCCAGATATACTATATCAACCGACTCACCTTTGTCTAGCTGTTTATTCACACCTTCAAAAAACCATATCATATTAGTAAGACAAGATCTTCCTTGTCTAAAGCCATGTTGGCTGTCTCCCATTAGGCCATGACTATCTACATGCTGTGTAATTTTGTTCTTTTTGATGGTTTCTACCATTTTCCCCAGTACTGACGTCAGGCTCACCGGTCTGTAGTTTCCCGGATCACCCCTGGAGCCCTTTTTAAAAATTGGCGTTACATTGACGATCCTCCAATCTTCAGGTATTACAGATGATTTTAATGAAAGTTCACAGATTACCAATAGCAGGTCTGCAATCTCATATTTCAGTTCTTTCAACACTCTTGGATGTATGCCATCTGGTCCAGGTGATTTGCTACTATTCAGTTTATCAAATAGTTGTAATACATCTTCCCGGTGTAGCGATATTTCTCTCAATTCCTCTGCAGTATCATCTTTAAATACCACTTCAGTCTTGGGTAACATCCCTACATTTTCCTCAGTAAAGACCGAAGCAAAGAATTCATTCATTCTCTCCGCTATAGCCTTGTCTCCTCTTACTGCCCCTTTTACCCCTCTATCATCTAACGGTCCAATTGACTCTCTCACAGGCCTTTTGCTACGAATGTACTTGAAAAAGTCTTTATTTCATGTTTTTGCTTCCGTAGCAAGTTCCTTCTCAAATTCTCGCTTTGCCTGCTTTATCAGTGCTTTGCATTTAACTTGCCAGTGCTTGTGCTGTTTCCAGTTTTCATCATTTGGCTCTTTTTTCCATTTCTTGAAAGATGATTTTTTGGCAACAACAGCCTCTCTGACCTCACCTTTAAACCATGCTGCCAGTTTTTTGGACTTTCTTCCACTTTTCTTAATGCGTGGAATACAGCTGGTCTGGGCTTCTAGGATAGTATTTTTAAACAACACCCAAGCTTGATGTAAGTCTTTAACCTTTGCAACCGCTCCTTTTAATGTTTTCTTAACTATATTCCTCATTTTATCATAGTCTCCCTTTCGAAAGTTAAAAGGTAGTACTGTGGATTTCTTTACTATCCCTCTTCCACTAATTAAATCAAACACGATCATGCTAAGATCACTATTGCCAAGTGGCCCCAACACCCTTATTTCTTGCACCAGATCTGGTGTTCCACTAAGGACTAGGTCCAGTATGGCTTCCCCTCTTGTCGGTTCATGAACCAGCTGCTCCAAGAAGCAGTCATTTATTTCATCTAGAAACTTTATCTCCCTAGCATGTCCTGCCGTGACACTGACCCAGTCGATACCGGGGTAATTGAAATCACCCATTATTATTCAGGGGCGGCCCAAGGGGGGTGCGGGGCCATGTGTGGAGACTCGGTGCGGGGCCTCATTTGCATAAGGGGCCTCATTTGCATAAATATTTGCATAATGTTACCATACACTAACTTTTAGTAAACATGCCTCTTAATGAGTGTATGAATAAAGAAAGACTAAAAGACTTCTACATTACTATAATCCAGTGCCAACCGCCAGACACATTAGGAACTACTACAAACACTGCCCATTTAGAACCCGTAGCAAACCCGCCGTATCCTGACAGCACTACCAGGACTCACAAAGAACCATACTCTACCTATCAAAAGGCAACACTGCAAATATTAAACCAATACATTTCAGAGAATAACAATACATGACCTACTGGGGAAAGAGAACAAGTGGCAATGTCAAATAGGAATTACATAAACAGAATACCTCAGCTCAGTTACACATGCAGAACACAGACCATCACCAAACAAGGAATCACAATTTAGAAACAGGAAGACAATAATTAAACTGGGAATCCCAAAAGCCAAACTTGGAATGTACAACACTGTAGAAATAAAACTATACATTAATTTGCTCTTGTACTAAACAAAGCACAGACGTTAATGATGCACATTTCCCAGAGCTGACATATTCCAATTAATAAATTCAAAATAAAGAGATATTGTTTTACCTTTTGTGCATTTTTTTTCAGCTGCAATTGCTCCAGTCACTTTCTTCTGGTTTCTTTGTGTCTTCCGCTAACTCTCCATTGTCTGCTGTCCATTTGTCTTTTCTTCTCTCTTCTAGTTTTTTTCCATTCTCTCTCTACATTTGCTTTAACATACTAATCTTTCTCCTTTTGCTCTTTCCTCATTCCTATTTCATCTACTCAAATTTTACCCCTCCATTCTCAATCCCCACTTACTCTCCCAATATCCGGCCAATTGTAGATTTGTCTTCCCTCCCACACAAAATATTTTTTCCCTCTCCATTTCACTCACCCAGCTCCATCCCATTCTAATCCTCCCCCAACCTCAGCTCCATTCTAGTTCCAGTCCCACCCAGCATCCGCTCCCTTCTAGTCCCCGCATCAGCCCATTTCCAGTCCTAGCCCCCCATAAGCCCATTCCCAGTCCTATCCTAGACCCACCATCAGCCTATTTCCAGTCCTAGCTCCCCCATCTATTTCCAGTCCCATCCGAGTCCCTCCATCAGCTCATTTCCAATCCCAGCCCTCCATGAGCCCATCAGCCCATGTCAAATCCTAGCTCCCCTCCACTCAGCCCATTTCCAGTCCAAGCCCCCCATGAGCCTACTTCCAGTTCTAGCCCCTTCATGAGTCCATTTCAATCCAAACCCCCACCACAGCCCATTTCCAATCTTAGCACCCCCCAACAGCCAATTTCCAGTCCTATTCTAGCCCCTCCATCAGCCCATTTCAAGTCCTAGCCCCCCGCCAATTCACCCATTTCCAGTCCTAGCTTCCTCCCCCTCACAACCCATTTCCATTCCAAGCCCCCGTCCCCATCAGCTATTTGCAGTTCAAGCCCTCCTTCCACTCAGCCCATTTCCAGTCCTAGCAACCCCCAGCCCATTACCAGTCTTAGCCCCCCCAGCCCATTACCAGTCCTAACCCCCATCAGCCCATTTCCAGTCCTAGCCCCCCCATAGCCCATTACTAGTCCTAACCCCCCCATCAGCCCATTACGTCCTAACCCCCCCCATCAGCCCATTACGTCCTAACCCCCCCATCACCCTATTTCCAGGCCTAGCCCCCCCCCCCATCAGCCTATTTCCAGTCTTAGTCCCCCATAGCCCATTACCAGTCATAAAACCCCCACAGCCCATTTCCAGTCCTAACCCCTCCCATAGCCCATTAACAGTCCTAACCCCCATCAGCCCTTTTCCAGTCAGCCCCCCCCATAGCCCATTACCAGTCCTACCCCCTCCCCATCAGCCCACTTCGTCTTAGCCCCCCCAACCCATTACCAGTCCTAAACCTCCCCATAGCCAATTACCAGTCCTAACACCCCCATCAGCCCATTTACAGTAAGCCCCCCCCATAGCCCATTACCAGTCCTACCCCCCCCCATCAGCCCACTTCCAGTCTTAGCCCCCCCCCCCAGCCACTGGTACCAGTCCTAAAACCCCTTCCCCCCTATCATCCCAAGTTTAAAAACACAAAAAAAGACCCAGCTGCTTCTGCCGCGGCAGCATCAAGAGTGCCGCCGCGGGGCCCCCCCCTCCTGCCCGGCAGAGCCTCCCCCCTGCCCGGCAGAGCCGCTCAGTCCCTGCATCGTAGGCTGGCGTCATCCCCGAACGCGGGCTTCTTTTCAGAGCCGCGAGAGTTTCTCGCGGCTCTGTTAATCCCGCAGGAAACTCTCGCGGCTCTGAAAAGAAGCCTGCATTCGGGGATGACGCCAGCCTATGATGCAGGGACTGGGAGGCTCTGCCGGCAGGAGGGGGGGCCCCGCGGCGGCACTCTTGATGCTGCCGCGGCGGCACTCTTGATGCTGCCGCGGCAGAAGCAGCTGGGTTTTTTTTTTTTAAATTTGTGATGAAGAATGTTTTTTGCGCGGGGCCCCCTGAAACGCGGGGCCCTGTGCAAAAAACATTCTTGCTCAATGGACGGGCCGGCCCTGTTATTATTACTGTGCTGTGACTTTTGTTAGCTTCCTTGATTTCTTTGAGCATTTCATCATCCATTTGTTCATTCTGGCCAGGCGGTCAATAGTACACCCCCACTGCTATCACCTTCCCCTTTATACATGGAAGGGGATGTATTAAAAGGGGATGCATATAAATAAATAAAATAAATAAATAAATAGCTGGAAGGGAAGTAGTTTGAAAAGCCATCAAATCTCATCCGTGTTACACTCTTCTCAATAAATGTATTGATTGGTTTAAGGACGAGAAAGAAAAGAATTAAATAGAAAATAGCTTCCTGCTCTCTTGAAGCAGAAGGGGTGGTTCTTGTGATCTGCATGGAGGAACTGCTCTTTTAAGCAACATGTAAGAGGCATGCCAAGAGAGCAAAGGCAAATTTGCAACAAGTGAGCCATTGCAGAGTATGCTGATCGAAAGAAAACTGGATATCGCAGGTTCTTTTTTTAACTCCTCGGCAATATTGATGCCATCTGCAGTTCTTGCTGTACGGTCGCAAGTGGCCATGGTTTGTGCAAACCAGCTCTTCGTTATTAGAATGATTGAACTGGGAGGATTCCTTGTGCTATAATCTGTTTCTACTCCAGCTTTCGTAATACATGAGATGCAGAGTATTTTGTCTCGTGACACTTTGAGTCAGTTTTGACCAGAAAGTCTGACCTTGTTTACAATGACATCATGGACGGAGATCTCCAGCTCGTTCTCAGAACACGGATTTATTTTTCTATTCACTTTATATCCTGCCTTGATATCAAAGTACAGTATAAGACAATACTCAACAATTAATTTCTCCCCTAATCTCCCCCCCCCCCAATAAAAAAGATTAGCTATAAAGGAACTAGGTACCATTTCTTACCCTCATACAGGAGTGGATATAAAAAAAAAGGTCCGTAAAGCATAGTGGTTACTTTGGAATGGCAGACTTAATAGGCTGAATGGTCTTTATCTGCCAGTATATCTAATAAAGTGCCAAAAATACCAAAATCATTCACATATATAATGGGGCCCAAATACAAAATGAATAAACACATCTATTAAATCATTATATTGGTTTAGTCCTTCCAAAAGATATCAAAAATAAAGAATTTTTCAATCGATTATTCAATCAATGTGTAAATCTTCAACAATATTGTGAAATATGCTACTGTTACCCGGAACTCAAACCGTGGATTTTCGGAGAAACTCCTGCCACACCACCTGGTCACGCTCATCATTGTTCCACGGGTAAAGTATCCATTTGAACATACTTAAACATACAGATGTTTCTCTTAAAAAACAATCACATGCAGTACGGTATTAAATACTTTTCTTTCTTAAACAGACATATATGCCGAAACTGTATAATGGCAAATTTAGCAATCACTCAGGTTCAGATATCTCAGGTGCAGAAACCAGCCAGTCCCCTACTTTAGGGAATACAGCCACCATACACCCTAAAATATATTAAACCAACAGTCCCCTGACTTCCGGAGAACCAGCCAACTGGGAACATTCAAGCTCGTAAATAAGCAGCGTGGAACAATGATGAGTATGACCAGGTGATGTGGCAGGAGTTTCTCGGAGCCAGTAAAATCCGATGTGTTTATTCATTTTGTATTTGGGTCCCATTATGCAAATGAATGCTCTTTATCTGCTGTCATGTTTCTATGTTTCTAAAAAGAAAATCTTGAAAATTCTTGCAATAACAAACATTTGTGGGAAGTTGGGAGTATACATAAATCCTACAGATTCACATGTACGTATTCGTTAGTTGCATTTTGGAAAGTTGAACATAAAAATCCTGTTATAACAGACATGTGGAAAGGAAGTGCAGGGTATAATTTTTGCATGCACAAAGCATTGCATATGCTTTGTGCATCATTTTCGGGACGCTATATTAAAAGGCCAGCCAATGTGAATGGCATTCGTATGTATTTTGTTTTCGTTTTTGACAATTAAATTTTGTGGAAGATTAATCCAGCTTTGCTCCACTTAGAAGCAGGAAAAAATACATGAATAAATGAGGAATGAAAGGAATGGAGAATAAAACAAAGGATATTGTAATACCTCTGTATCGTTCCATGGTGCGACCGCACCTTGAATATTGTGTGCAATTCTGGTCGCCATATCTTAAAAAGGATATAGCGTTATTAGTAAAGGTACAGAGAAGAGCCACCAAAATGGTAAAGGGGATGGAAGGATACCCCTATGAAGAGAGGCTAAAAAGGTTAGGGCTCTTCAACCTGGAAAAGAGACAGCTGAGGAGAGATATGATAGAGGTATATAAATTAATGAATGGAGTGGAACAGGTAAACATAGATCGAATGTTTACACCATCAAAATATAGAAAGACTAGGGGACATGCAATGAAGCTATAGGGTAACCTATTTAAGACTAATCAGAGACAATATTTTATCACTCAACGCCTAATCAAACTCTAGAATTCGTTACCGGAGAACGTAATAAAAGCTGTTAGTGTAGCTGGGTTTAAAAATGGTTTGGACAAGTTCTTGGAGGAAAGGGACCCGGGAAATCCACTGCTTGCCCCAATACAAGCATTGTGGAATCTGTGTCTTTTTGGGAAACTGCTAGGTACTTGTGACCTAGATTGGCCACTGTTGGAAACAGAATACTGGGCTTGTTGGACCTTGGTCTGAGCCAGTATGGCATATCTTATGTTCTTATGTAGGCAAAGTCATCATAATCAGTTTATTGACTGACCGTTAGGCAATGAGTGCGTCTGTTGTACATTCCAGAAGATAAAGATCAAAGATATTGTCAGACTCAAGGGTGCAGGGGAGGAATATGTAAAAGCTGATAAGGATAAAGCGGAATTGCTTAACAAATATTTTTGTTCTATGTTGTGAGACTAAGCCCGTCTTAGGCAGTTGCCTAGACAGGGGTATAGCCTGAAGTTGTGGAATAAAGACTCTGTAGTCGTGTCCAGAGTGAAAATTAAGGTTAGGTTTTATTCCCCTTTCCCTTGAGGATGTCTTCAAACAAGGACAACATAAATTGAACGGTTGCTTCACCAGTGCAAAGGTTTCTTACAAACAATAATTATGCTTCTTCTTCAGCAAAGAGAGTCCATCTCATTCAATATGTACAAAACACAATTCCTTTCTTGCTTCCTTTTAACACAGAGATTCTATGTCATCTGCTACACACAAGGCACATTCCATTGGCTCTGGGATGTTTTCAGGGTTATAGCTTTCCCACTGCATAAGGTCGGGACCTGGTCCTGTGTATGGGCAGTGAGTACCTGTGAAACTGCTCTCAAAGCCTTGCCCTCGGGATACCTCAGCCTCTGGGAGTTGGTGCTGTTTTAGGGTGTCAGAGATAGCAGGAGCTGTGCTGGGGATTTCCTCCCACGTCTTGTGCCAGTAAGGATTCTCTAGCTTGCTGTAAGCCCGGCTTCTCTTATAAGGACCCACTTCTTCCCCTTTACAAAAGACAGGGTACTTATCTCTCTTCATGGAGAAGATGGTTTCCAGTCCTTCTGCTTCCAGCCAAGGCTTTCTCTCTGACTTGCACACTGCTTTTCTCTGTGAACACCGGTTACTGTGTTTAGCTGAACAGAACTCACTTCCTGCCTCAGTGAGCTTCCCTGGACGTGACCTTTGCTCTCTGTTGGCTTGGCTGTTTGCCTCCCGTATGAGGACCCCTCTGGCTGGGAAGACTTTGCCACTGTCCTTCCTAGCTCTCTCGAGTTTTTCAGCCTGCCTTTCTTCTGCCCTGATTCTCCAAGGCAACGTGTCTTTCTGAAACTGCTCTGGCGTTCTTGTTTCACCTTCTCTCTGAGACTGACTTCTCAATCTCCTGGACTGCTCTTCCTCGAGTTCAAACACCAGCTCTGGTTGCAGCCCTAACTGCTGAACTTCAACCTTTTCCTTGAGCCTAAGCTGCCTCTGTGTGATTTCCCACCTGGTTTTATCTCTCTGCTCATCAGACGTAGAACGTGACTCTGGCTCCAGGTGAGCCTGATTGGCACCCTGAATTCTTACTGCGTCACTAAAGCCATGAGGAAAGTTTGTTTCTCCTTTCCCTGCCTTTCTGCATTGTGTACGCTCTAACTGCACGTGTGGCTGTAAGGTAAGCTCTTCTTTTATATTACTCTTTAATATTTCAGGGTCTGTGCTGTCTACCTCATGACAATGTTCACAGATGAAGAACCAGGAGCAGGAAATCAGAAAACACCCACAAATAGGAACAGAAACGAGGGACATCTTGAACAATTTTCAGAAGACTGTGTTCGTGAGAAACTAGCTCAACTTAAAGTAGACAAAGCGATGGGACCGGATGGGATACACCCTACAATACTGAGGGAACTTGGGGACGTACTAGCAACTCCACTGACTGACCTTTTCAATGCCTCATTGGATTCGGGAGTGGTGCCGAAGGACTGGAGAGAGGCTCATGTGGTGCCTTTACACAAAAGCGGAAGTAAGGATGTGGTTGAAAACTACAGGCCCGTTAGTTTAACTTCGGTGGTGAGTAAATTATTGGAAACGCTGCTGAAAGAGAAAATAGTGAGGTTTCTGGAGTCCAGTGGATTACAGGATCCGAGGCATCATGGGTTCACCAGAGACAGGTCTTCTCAGACAAATCTGATTGATTTCTTTGACTGGGTGACCAGGGAGTTGGACCGAGGGAGAGCTCTAGATGTGGTGTATTTAGATTTCAGTAAAGCCTTTGTCACTGTTCCTCACAGGCAACTTATAAACAAACTGAGCACCCTAGGGATGGACCCTAAAGTTACTGCTTGGGTTAGAAATTGGTTGCGTGGGAGGCGACAAAGAGTACAAGTAAATGGAGCTCACTCTGAGGAGAAGGATGTTACCAGTGGTGTGCCCCAGGGATCTGTCTTTAGTCCGATTCTTTTTAACATCTTTGTTAGTGATATAGCGGAAGGGCTGTCAGGTAAGGTTTGCCTCTTTGCGGATGATACCAAAATCTGCAATAGAGTAGACACCCAGGAACGTGTAGATAACATGAGGAGGGATCTAGCTAAGCTTGAAGAATGGTCTAGAATTTGGCAGCTGGGATTTAATGTTAAAAAATGTAAGGTCATGCATTTGGGCTGCAGCAATCCAAGGGAGCAATATAATATAAGGGGTGAAATACTTTTGTCCACTAAAGAAAAGCGGGACCTAGGCATGGTTGTGTCTGATGATCTTAAAGTAGCTAAACAGGTAGAAAAGGCGACGGCAAAAGCTAGAAGGATGCTTGGGTGCATACGGAGAGGAATGGCTAGCAGAAAAAAGGAGGTGATAATGCCCCTCTATGTCTTTGGTGCGACCTCATTTGGAGTATAGTGTGCAATTCTGGAGACCGCACCTTCAAAAGGATGTGAACAGGATGGAGGCGGTGCAGAGGGTGGCTACTAAAATGATTAGTGGTCTTCATTATAAAGCATATGAGGACAGACTTAAGGATCTTAATATGTACACCTTAGAGGAAAGGCGGGATAGAGGTGATATGATTGAGATGTTTAAATACCTCCGTGGCATAAATGTTCAGGGAGAGCCTCTTTCAATTGAAAGCAAGTTCTGCTATGAGGGGACATGGGATGAGGGTGAAGGGAGATAGATTCAGGAGTGATATGTGGAAATATTTCTTTACGGAAAGAGTAGTGGATCCGTGGAATAGTCTCCCAGTGGAGGTGGTAGAGATGAGGACAGTAACTGAATTCAAAAAAGCATGGGACAAACACAGAGGATCTCTAAAGGTAAAAAGGGGACTGTTGTAGTTGTTATGGAAGGACAGACTAGATAGGCCATGTGGTCTTTTTCTGTCATCATATTTCTATGTTTCTATGATATACAGGGGAGTTGCCATTCATCTCGCCCCCACCACCCAGCATGCACGAATTCCAGTTATCCCTGAGCTGTATTAGTTAAGGTTCCTGTGTGTAATTGGCAGTCAGTCTCCATTAAGGATCTGTTTAAATGGAATATATGCCATAATACAGCGAAGTAGCATATAAAACCCAGGTTGGCAGTACTAATAGGTGAACTAGGCAGTCTCCTTGAGCATCAGTGGCCAGAGGGTGGCCCATTGCTGCTGGTGCCATCCCTCTCCAGGACATTCATCAGCAGCAATGCTTTTAAAATAGCACCACGTACTGTTCCTGTTTCCATCCCCTCTGATTCCACTTTCTGGATATGATGCTAAGCACTGCGGTGCGATTTTGAAAGCACTGCCATCACAGCATCTCCTAGAGAGGGCAGCAGTGACAGTGAGGGTGAGGCAGGAGTAGGAGAGGGCACTAGGAATGAGGTTCTCTTAGACGCCTCGTATCCTTGCACCGACTCTGCCCCTAACCCCTCTTCACTAAGTGTGATATGCTATTCCTAACTTAGGGTTCTCCTAACTCGGCACGGTGCTACCAGGCTGTACAAGCCTCCCCAGTTCTTCCCTCGGCCCCTTCCCCCCTCTTACCTTTACGCTCATGGCCTTGACCAGGCTTCTTCTTCAAGTGGGAACAAATAGCCACAGCTTTATTCCAAACATAACAGGACATTTTGAAAATCAACAGCCAAAGTAATTCAATAATATATCAACATCACATCAACATAATTCCCCTGACCTCGCCAAACTCAAGGATGGGGGGGGGGGGGGGAGAGATACTAGTCTATGTCTCTTAGACTGTCTGGGCCTCCTTCCAACACTCCACCCACTCCATGTCATACTGTGATTGTAGGAGAGCCCATGGCCAGCTGCTGCTCCGTGCGGTCCACCACGTCCCAACTCAGCCTCCACTGCCCTTGTTTGCTAGCTGGCTGATCTCGCTGACCTTAGCCTTGACTTCTGCAGTCAAGGTTGGGCTCCCAGGCCCAGGTGCCTCCCCCATTTGTGTGGTGCCCGGGTGCACCTCCCATCTGTGTGGCACTCAGGCGCCCTCTCCCATTTGTGTGGCACCTAGACTCACCCCCCCCCCTTTCTTCCTGGCCACCCAGCCCAGCCACCCCCATCTTAGGCACCTGAGCCCCCTGTGTCCTTATTTGCCTTTGCATGACTGGTGAGCTTTCTGCATCCCCCGCTGTGACAATCCTTTGGCCAGCTTTTGGAGGGTGGGTGGGGGCTTCTATTCAACATGTGCTGCCTTCCCAACCTCCAGTCCCTTTTTATTCAGGTCCACTGGCCCCCTATTGGGGCTCTCGAAGGACCTGATAGGAGCTCCCCTTCTTCCAGCCAGTAGGAATTTTCAAATTTGTTCATCTCCCACCATTGGCTGCCGCTGGACCCCCCCCAATGCTGCCCGTCAGGCCAAGGGGCTCTCAGCCCATGCACAGGCCCAATTAATCCAGCCAACGCCCACACAAGTCGACGCCTTCCTAACCCGGCACAGCACTACCGGGCTGTATGCCTCTCCCTAGTTCTCCCCTTGGCCTCTTTCCCCCTCCCCCCTTTTCTCTCCACCCTGGAGTGGAGGAGTAGCCTAATGGTTAGAGCACTGGCTTGGGAACCAAGAGTCCCACTAGAACTCCTTGTGGCCTTGGGCAAGTTACTTAACCCTCCATTGCCTCAGAAAAAATCTAAGTTATCAATGTCCCTGTTTAATGTACATTACGAAGTTTAAGTTACAATGTAAACTGCTTTGACTGAAGGATAAAGCGGTATAAAAACTCTGTTAAATAAATACCTTCACAATCTTGACACTCCATGGCATACTGCATCATAGGAGAGCCTGCAGCCAGCTGCCACTCTGTGTGGCCCACCGCATCCCAACCCAGTCTTTGGCTGCCCTTGGTTGCTAGCTGGGAGCTTCACAGGCCTTAGCCCCCAACTTCAACAGTGGAGGATGGGCCCCAGGACCAAGCACTCCCTCCCATCAGTGTGGCACCTAAGCCCCTTTCTTCCTGACCACCTAGCCATGCCACCCCATCTTTGGCACCTAAGCCCTGCTGTGTCCTTATTCGCCTTTGTTTGGCTGGTGAGGTGCCTGCCATGAGGAGGGCTTGGGCTCTTCCCAGAGCTTGACTACCCTACCCTCAGAACCAAGCCCGTAGCCTCCAGGAAACTATCCAAGAGGATGTCCTGGCCTGGCCCTGAAAGGTGAATGCCATCTGCATCATACAATCCCTCTCAAACCTCTCTTAGCTGCTGGTGTCTTAGCACTACTACCCTCAATGCCTTCACAAAGTTATCCACTTCGCTGTTCAGCTTCTTTCTAGCCTTGTCTAAACCCTTGGGATCACGGGCATCCGTCCACACCAAGCGGGGCACTACACTGGACCAGATGATGCAGACTTTTCCCCAAAGTGCCTTCAGATGTGCCAAGTCCTTTTTAATCCTTATGAGGTCTATGTTCTTCGCGCAGGTGAGGTCATTTATTTTATTTGGCATAAATTTATACACCGCTCCTTCCAGCGATCAGAAGCGGTCCTTAGGTGGACAAGACAAGGGAATATGTACAGCATAAATTTAGGAATACAGTATTGTTGCAGCAGAGCGCAGACAAACCAATAATACCAGGAGTCTGTTCAGAAGGTCCAAATCATTTATTTGTGCACAAGTCTCAAGCAGAATCAAATTCAAAATGGCTGAGCAATGTTCTCTGGCAAAACAACAACTTTTATAGACTTTTGCTCCATTCTAGGTATAGAAAAACATCTCATTGGTCCCGGTAACCTCCCGTACCTCCCGTACCCCTTCTATTGGTCCCGGTACTGATATGATTATCCAATTATGTTCTTTGAGTGGGCTCAGCACCTGCTCACCCCCCTTCTAGTCCCAATTACAATGGCCAGTTCACCAACTTGTTACTTTCCTACTTCCAAGGCCATTGGGCTAGTTAGTACGTGCGGGGAAGCAGGGCTCTGTAACCTTTCTGTCAGCAGTTTTAATTAAATCCCTTACAGCTGTATTCTCTTATCAGTGGCTTTTAAACATATTTTTCTGTATTTTTCCAACTTTCAGTTCTGCTTGTCTAAGCTAATCCAATACTTTTACTGAGTTCTAATTCTACAATAGCAGCATGTTGGGGGATGTGTAATTCCTATGGTCCTCTTCACAGGCTTCATTTACAGGTCAAGCTAGTTAGGCCTGTCTGTTTATGTCAGACACTGTGGATCACAGGCCTTCACCTGCCACATTCCCCCCTTTGATTAATCTCACCCTATTACTTAATAAGGTGTGAGAATTAAATCACTTAAAATGGTTATATCATGGTCAGAGGATTCCGACTATATGCAGGAGGTTTAGGTTGGTATAAGGTCATAATCCTAGTTGCGGTCTTCCTCTCTACTGTACTTTCAATAGCACTATGAATAGAACGCATACAACATGGGATTATACATGGTAACAGTAAAATGACAGCAATGATTATTAGTACTAGTATAAGGAAAGTTTTAAGTCCTCCTAGCCATGAGAAAAGATTAGCAAACCAGTTAGGAAACTTTAGTGAATGCCAAGTTTGTACTGGCACATAAGCTTGCTTTCGCATAGTTTCAGCAATTTCTTCAACTACTTGACCTTTATCATCTATTTTTAAACAACAATTAGTTAAATTCAGCTTACCACATACTCCTCCTTCAGCTGCCAACAAATAATCAAGTGCTAAGCGGTTCTGATATATAGCAGTGCGCATTTGAGTACTCTGTCTAGCTAGAAGTGTAAGAGCTTGGCTAGTTTCATTGGTTATTATTTCAACTACTGCTTGTAAGCGAATAATACGATTAATCATATAGACTGGGGTTCGATATCCCCACATACCATCATCATTCCAAGTGGCAGGCCCATAATATTCAATGATTCTTTCTGGTGGCCAATCATCACCCTTCCACTTTTCCCACTTGCCTACCTGGAGGGGTGCTCTCTTCTGTCTCAGTGCTCTTTTGTGTCTGTGATTAGTTGTGTACACTGGGTATCCTAATTGTTCTCCATGTTCCGTGTTTAAAAGAAAGAAAGAAGGTCTGATGGTCCCTAAGACACACGCCCCTCCCCAGTGTGTAGGGAGTCGGGCATATGCTCGGTTTCTACAGATCCAATATAGGCCAGGTGGGGCTTGCCAGGTATGAGGCTTGGCAAGATTTGTCCATAAATGAGAAAGCTCAGGAAATCTAGCTAATGGGTTAGGTGGATCTGGTTCTTTAATTCCTGACCACCAAGACGTCTTTTTGGTAGTGTCATTATAGAACTTCTGGCTTAGACAGACCAGCTGTCCTACCTGTTGTTTGAACTGGGGTCCAGTTCGTGCATAGCAAAGACGTCCAACTATTGAGTGCGCTAACACCCATTCGCTGGTAGTCTTATGTAGTTCAGTTTGATTGTAAGTCATTGAGTAATTCAATTCTTGGGCTTCCCATGGCCATTGGTCGCCCATTTGTGTCCCCCCACAAAAGTAACAATCTGAGATTTTTAGACTGGATACTACTGCTCCAGCTAATTCTAAAAATAAGTTCTGGGAGGGATGGGGAATTTCAAATTTATTTACATGCATGGCTTCATAGAATGTGTCATGGATATGGTACTTGGATGATTTATGGGCTTGGGTATTTAATCTTATATATATTATGGTTCCTGGATCTGATCCAGACCCCTGCAATTCGTAGACCAAATCGGAATCCTCGTTTCCAATTTTCAGGTCTCAGAACAACCAACTCTAAGGGATTGCAAGCATTTTTCTTGCATTTGTCTATATCTTTGACATATGGCCTCCGCAATGCAGCCATTCGATTATCTTTGTTGGTATTCTCTACCATACCAACCCAGGTGGCATAGAAGACACATTCCCATCTTGGGCAGAAGCAATCTGACTCTGGGGCTGTACTATATACATCGGCTGAGACTTTCTTTCCTGTGCATGCTCCCCATCCAATGGTCCCTTCTGGACACATATATTTGTCATTCCATGTGTATGATTTTTCCCAACTACCACACTTAGAGCGACTATCTCTGTTGATTACTTCACAAGCATCAAAAGATAAAACAGAAGGTTGACTAGGATCTGTGAGTGGGTGTGTGGCATTGATCAAAGGTCCATCTGCATCTTTCCATCGCATTTCCAAGGTGTAATAGGATGGATTCTGATGCGGATTAAAGCATACTTTAGATTTACCCTTGGTACAGACATTCAGTTCAGTGGTGTTATAAATACACCGAGTCACTTTACCAGTGCAGGAATAGTAAGAGTGATAAATCAAAATCTGAGTTACTTTCAGTCCAGTTCGAGTAGAAGTAATGCAAGCTGTGCATGGAGGCAAGGCATGAGTCAGTTCAAAGCCTCCAAAACAGGCAACCAGGGCAAAGCAAAGATAAGGATACATGTTGATTGGAGTTCTTCTGAATCCTCAGCTTGAAAATCTTGACCACGACGTTCTTTTCTTCGTCCCGTTTGCTAATGAAGCAATTCAACGGGTGCTGAGTGTTGATTGAAGATCCTCAAGTTGTCCATCACACATTAGCCAACTTATCAATTTCAGTTGGCTTCCGAAATATGGTCAATCAATGTAGCATCAAAGTAATGTGTAAAATCACACACATGAGGTTCGTTGAAACAAACTCTTGCTGTATGGAAAACAGCAATCCTCTTTGAAAGACTTGGCTACTGCAGGGCACTGTGATAGAGTGTCTAAGCTGCTGGTTGCCGTCTCAGAGTAACTCGCAAAGGTGCATCAGGATGCTGCTCTGCTGTCCACTGCTCAGGTTCTGGATCAGCTGCGGGCTTGACTCTGCTGTGGTGGATCCAGGAATCGATCTCTGCTACCTTTACTGCAGTTGGGGTAGACAGGATGACGGTGTATGGTCCCTTCCAATGGGGTTCCAGCGGTGTCTTCTTCCAATCTTTGATCCACACTGAGGTACCAGGCTGGTAGGGATGCAAGGGTTCCGTCAAGTTGATAGGCAACTGGTCTTAGATCCACGCATGGAGAGTCTGCAGAACAAAACTAAGAGCTAGGAGTTCTTGCCTGGTTATTTCTGAACCAATTTGGGCTAGACTTCCTTTAATTCCCTGCACTATTGGTGGGGGTTTACCATACAGAACTTCAAAAGGGGAAAATCCTGTTGACTTCACAGGAGCTGAGCGTATTCTGAGTAAAGCTATTGGGAGCACTTGGGGCCATTTCAGGCGTGTCTCCTGACAAAGCTTAGACATTTGGGCTTTTAAGGTACGATTCATTCGCTCAACTTTCCCTGAACTCTGGGGTCTGTATGCAGTGTGAAGCTTCCATTGTATCTGCAAAGCTTTTGCTGTTGAGTAATCTGAGAAACAAATGAGGGCCCATTGTCTGACCCTATTACTGCTGGAATTCCAAATCTAGGGACAATCTCTCTCAGTAAAACTTTGGTGACTTCTCGAGCTTTTTCAGTTCTGGTTGGGAAGGCTTCTACCCACCCAGAGAAAGTACAAACTAATACTAATAGGTAGTGATATCCATTGGCTTTTGGCATTTCAGTAAAATCAATTTGCAGGTGGTGCATGGGGGTTACACCTCCTGACTGAACTCGGGGTGCTGGTGTGGGACCTTGCTTGGCATTATTTTTGGCACAAATTAGACACTGGCGTGCCACTGAAGCTGATAGGGCTGCTAACATGGTAATGCAGAAATATGGTCTGAGTGCTTTCTCCATAGCACTTTTCCCATAGTGGGTGGCTTCGTGGAAGGCTTTGACAAAGGCTGGACCTAACAATTCGGGAATTACTATTCGTCCTGGGGGTTGACTGCCCTCTGCTGGTGGCAGCTCAATCCACCCATCTTTCAGTACTCCATCTTCCTTGTTACAGTAGTAATCTAATTCTTTGGTGGTATATCGTGGTGTCCATAAGTTCAAGGGTACTGGAAACAATGCTGCCTGCATCGGCATGGCTTGTGGTGTAATTTGTCCTGTCATAGCTGCTTGTCGTGCTGAGGCATCTGCAAACCTATTTCCTCGAGCAACTTCTCCTTTTCCTGCTTGGTGTCCTCTGCAATGCATGACAGCTACACGAGTTGGGGCCCATACTGCATCAAGTAACATCAGTATCTCTGGGCCATACTTGACTGATTTTCCTCCGGACGTGATGAGCCCTCGTTCTTTATAGAGAGCTCCATGGGCATGTAGGGTAGTGAAGGCATATTTAGAGTCTGTATATACATTTAACACAAGTTTTGCACCTAACAGTAGTGCTCGAGTAAGTGCTATTAATTCTGCTTTCTGGGCTGATGTACCTGAGGCTAGAGCTGATGACTCAACGACTTCATGTTGAGTGACTACTGCATATCCGGCGCAGCGTCATCCATTGATGATGAGACTGCTTCCATCTACGTAATAGACTTGGTCAGGATTGTCTATGGGCACATCTGTCAGGTCAGGTCGGCTTGAGAATACAGTGTCCATGACTTCTATACAGTCATGTTCTGGGAGTTCTTCACTAATAGGTATCAATGTGGCTGGATTCAAGGCATGGCTCACTTCCAGTTGTATCTGTGGGTTTTCACATAACATGCTCTGATATTTCAACATTCGGGAATTGGTGAGCCAATGATTTGCTTTCTGTTCCATAAGGGCAAGGACTGCATGTGGCACAGTGACTCATAGATTCTGTCCTAGTGTGAGCTTGTCTGCTTCACTCACTAACAATGCTGTAGCTGCAACTGCTCTCAGGCAAGGTGGCCATCCTTTAGCCACAGTGTCCAATTGTTTCGATAGGTATGCTACAGGTCGCTCCCAATTTCCCAATTTCTGAGTCAGCATGCCTAAGGCATTTCCTTGTGCTTCATGTACAAACAAGTGGAAAGGCTTGTGAACATCTGGTAGTCCAAGGGCTGGTGATGACATCAATTCTTCCTTTAACGTCTTGAAGGCTGTATCCTGCTCAGGTCCCCACTCCAGTGGCGACTTTTCTTCTCCTTTTGTGGCTTCATACAGTGGTTTGGCAATTTGGGCAAAGTTGGGAATCCAGATTCGGCAATATCCTGCCGCTCCCAGAAAGGCTCTGACTTGTTTTCTGGTAGCTGGGGTTGGAATTCTGCATACTGCTTCTTTCTCTCTCTGCCTAATTTTCGGCTTCCTTTGGTTATACGAAAGCCCAAGTATTTCACTTCTTTTTGGCATAGTTGTGCTTTTGCTCTGGAAACTTTGTATCCAGCTTCATCTAGTAACTGCAAGAGGTCTTTGGTGGCTTGTATACATTCACTTTCTGATACAGCAGCTATCAGCAGATCGTCCACGTATTGGAGAAGCACTCTCTTCCCCGGGGCCACTGGATAGCTTGAAAGGTCTTGATTCAGTGCAGCACTAAAGATGGTAGGTGAATTCTTGAATCCTTGGGGTAATCGTGTCCAAGTAAGTTGGCCCCCTCTTCCAGAGATAGGGTCCTGCCATTCAAATGCAAATAATATCTGACTTATGGGGGCTAATCTTATGCAAAAGAATGCATCTTTTAAATCTAGTACAGTAAAGTGGGTAGCTTCAGCAGGTATCAGTCCTAGAAGAGTGTAAGGATTGGGTACAACTGGATGTATGGTCTCAACTGCTTCATTCACTCTTCTTAGATCTTGCACTGGGCGGTAGTCATCTGTTCCAGGTTTTTTACTGGCAAAAGTGGAGTGTTCCATGGGGATTGACATACTTTTAGTAGGCCATGTTCTAGTAATCTTTGCAAGTGGCGGTGAATGCCTTCAATTGCAGCTCTTGGGAGAGGGTACTGCTTGACATGTACTGGTGTAGCACTAGGCTTGAGAGTTACAATTATTGGAGCTATATGTTTGGTTAGGCCTGGAGGACTGCCTTCTGCCCATACTCCAGGTGGCGCATCAATACTTTTCAAAGTTTGTTCAAAATAGGTGTCTTGGGTAGATTCATCACTGTAATATCTCCATTCTTCTTCTCGGGGAACTGTAAGCAGCATTAGTCCTGCTGGTTTGGCTTGAGAATTTACTGTCATTTGCATTTCTCCTCTTTCAGTAAAGGATATTTGGGCTTGTAGCTTGGCTAACATATCTCGTCCCAGTAGTGGCACTGGACATTCAGGCATGTAAAGGAATTGATGAGTTATTTGTTGTCCTCCTAGACTGTATATGCGATTCTGAAGAAAAGATTTTGTAGCTTTGGCACCAGTTGCTCCTACAATGGTGACTGCTTTTGTAGAAAATGGGGCTATCTTTTTGTCTACTACTGAATGTTCTGCTCCAGTATCAACCATAAAGTTCATAACTTGGTCTCCTATTTGTATTCCGACCATAGGCTCCTGGAGACCTAAAGCAAATTCGGAGCCCGGTCTGTCCTAATCCACGTCATCTTCATCATGGGCTGTCGTAGCCAATGCTTGTACCGCTTCTCCTCTTTCTCGCTGGTATTGCTCTCGATTGGCTCCTCCGCGGTTTCGGGGACTGCCTCGTCTTTCTTCTCTCCATTGATGATTGTTTTCGTCATCTTGGTGGGCGTCTTCGAGTTGCGGGCATGCATCTCTCCAATGTCCTTCCTCCCTGCAGTAGGCACATTGGTTTATGCCTAGCTGGGGCCGGCTTCTGTCTCGGCCCCGCCCCCTTCCTCTGCTCTTTCGACTAGGGATACCTCCCCTTTTCTGACCAACTATGGCTGCAGCCAAAAAATCAGCTTTCTTCTTCATCTTTCGATCACATTCTCTCTGTCTTTCATTATCACGATTCACATACACCTTATGAGCGACTTCCAATAACTGAGTTGCATTCATGCCCGCAAACCCTTCTAATTTCTGTAATTTACGTCTAATGTCTGGTTGAGACTGATTTACAAAAGCAGAATTCACCATGCATAAACTTCCTGGTGCATCGGGATCATAGGGAGTATACATTCTATATGCTTCAGTTAATCTTTCATAAAACACTGCTGGGCTCTCATCTATGCCTTGGGTAACTTCAGTAACTTTGGAAAGATTCATAGCTTTCTGGCCCCCCCTTTTCAGGCCTTGTATAAAGCCTTGGCGAAAATGGGCTAGGGCTCTGGCTCCTCTTTCTGTATTTGGATCCCATCGGGGTCTTCATTCGGGAATTCTCTCTGGGCCGCTTCCCGATTATCTATTCTTTCCTCCCCCCTTTCTCCTGGAGCTACAGGGTTATCTGCCAGCCAGTCTATAGCTGCTTTTCTAATTCGTGTCCGCTCCTCTGTAGTAAATAAGGTGGACAGAAGCTGGCGGCAATCTGCCCATGTTGGTTGGTGAGTTTCCATAACAGTATTCACTAATTCTGTAAGCTCTTGGGGTTTATTGGTATAGGAGGCATAATGTGTCCTCCAATTTAACAAATCAGTGGTAGAGAAGGGGACATACACATAATTTAGAGGTCCCGCCACCACCTCATTATCTTCATTTCTTACGGGTATTCCCGGGACTTGCCGTAAAGGCATCATCTTGGCAGTAGATGTTTTTTGGGATCTGAGAGATATTTTCGTAACTTTCCTGTCAGGGGTTATTTTCTTCTTCTCTACGTGCTTTACTTTAGATTTACTTTTCACTGGCGAGCTAACACTGGCAGCCGCTTTTACACTGTCAGTATCACTCGGGGAATTTTCAGTTCCTTCCTTCTCTGTTTCTGTATCTGATTCTCCTTTTTCTGTCTCGGTAGAATCATCTTCTTCAATTAAAGGGAGCTCATCTACCTGCTCTTCGGGTAATGGCTCAGGGGTTGGGTCCCGCTCCTGCTGTCTCCGGGGCTCTGGGGCAGGACGTGGGGCTACTATCACTGGGCGCTGGGTTTGGGGCTGTCGGGTAATCACTTCTGGGGAATCAGGATCTACCAGGATGGGTTTCTTCCTGGACTTTTCACCTTTCCCTTTCTTTCTAGGCTGTTCTATTTTCTGACTATAATCTGTCTTTGCTAACATTATTCTGCACTGTTCTTCATAACAGCGCTTCGCCCAAGGGGGCGGATCTTCACAAATACTTAACCAGGAATCTATATAGGGGTACTGATCGGGGTGCGCTATTCGCACTCTTCGGTGCACTAACTGAATAATTCCTACATTAAAGGTTCCCTCTCGGGGCCAGGTAGGGTCTAGATCGGGCCACTCCCTAGTACACAAAATCTGTAAACGGGCTGCAGTCATTTTAATACCATAATCTCCGGAATATCCTTCTTTAAAATGTGCGATCATACATTCTAATGGAGTGTTCCTAGTAGACCCCGCCCCTCCCATTTCGATGTGTGCGCACAACAACAGACAAAAGGGAAAAGGAGGGCGGACCGTGGGTAAGGGGTCCTCACGGCCCTAGAAACATATAGGGAAAACAAATAACAAGACAAGACGACAATCGCTTCCCCCTTTTTACGACCTGAACGCGGTCGCCCGGTCAGGAACTGCGTTACTCAGGGGTCCGCCTTCGCTTGGTCTGTGCTGCCAGACCTCTCATTCACACTTCATTCACACAATCATGCTAGCAACGTATCCCAGAATGCATTCATTTCTGTCTATTCTGACTAGTCTTGTTCAAATTCCAAAATACAAGAAGATGGGGGTTTCGCCCTGCGAATACTCATGCGGGGTTAATCGGCCCGTCTTTGAGAGGTGATCAAGCTCTCTTACCAATTTCCAAGTTCCAAGTTCAATATTCAAGTGGCAGTACTGCTCTTTCTTATCTGTCTAGACATACCAAATCAAAACTTTACTCACCGGATCCGGTCCTCAAAGTTCCCAAGCAAGCGCATGAGTTGGACCTCGGACTCCCCTCACTCGGGTTCGAGGTGTTGGCTCCAGCCGGGCCCGGCACCCGCCGAAGTCCGACTAGCTCCCTCCGATACAAGGGACCGGTGGCGCCAGGGAGCGAGCCCCCGTCGGAAGGGCGCGACCCCGGCAGGACCAAACCTGTAGAGGCGGAAAGTCGTGGTATATTGCCCTATATACCCTCTAATACCACACCTTCCCGGCCAACGCACCAAGAATATGTAGCAGCAGAGCGCAGACAAACCAATGATACCAGGAGTCTGTTCAGAAGGTCCAAATCATTTATTTGTGCATAAGTCTCAAGCAGAATCAAATTCAAAATGGCTGAGCAATGTTCTCTGGCAAAACAACAACTTTTATAGACTTTTGCTCCATTCTAGGTATAGAAAAACATCTCATTGGTCCCGGTAACCTCCCGTACCTCCCGTACCCCTTCTATTGGTCCCGGTACTGATATGATTATCCAATTATGTTCTTTGAGTGGGCTCAGCACCTGCTCACCCCCTTCTAGTCCCAATTACAATGGCCAGTTCACCAACTTGTTACTTTCCTACTTCCAAGGCCATTGGGCTAGTTAGTATGTGCGGGGAAGCAGGGCTCTGTAACCTTTCTGTCAGCAGTTTTAATTAAATCCCTTACAGCTGTATTCTCTTATCAGTGGCTTTTAAACATATTTTTCTGTATTTTTCCAACTTTCAGTTCTGCTTGTCTAAGCTAATCCAATACTTTTACTGAGTTCTAATTCTACAATAGCAGCATGTTGGGGGATGTGTAATTCCTATGGTCCTCTTCACAGGCTTCATTTACAGGTCAAGCTAGTTAGGCCTGTCTGTTTATGTCAGACACTGTGGATCACAGGCCTTCACCTGCCACAAGGTGATGCCGTAATACGATTGGAACAGGTGTGTTTTAAGCTCTTTTCTGAAGGTGTGTAAGTCTTTGGTCTGGCGTAACTCGTGTGGCAGCCGGTTCCAGAGCATGGGTGCTGAGTACGTGAATGCCCGGTTGCTCGTCCGTTCTTTGACTGATCTTATGCTGCTGGGTATGCAGAGTGTGTTTAGGTTTGCAGTCCGTCGGCATCTGTTGGAGGGCTGGGTGGTGATTAGTATATCGAGAAATGAGGGAGATATCTTATGGATAATTTTGAATGTCATTATCAGCATTTTGTAAATTATTCTTGCGGGTATGGGGAGCCAGTGGAGCTCCATAAGAACTGGAGTGATGTGATCTGTCAGGCTCTTATTTATAATAATCCTGGCTGATACATTCTGCGCCATCTGTAGGATGCTTATTGTTTTTTTCGGTAGCCCTTGTAATATAGCGTTACAGTAGTCAAAGTGGGGAATGATGAGCGCCTGTGCTACTGTTCTAAAGTCTGAGTGGTCAATGATGCAGCGTAAGGGTTGTAGGACTTTCAGCTTGTGAAATATTGCTCTATTCGTTATCCGGAGGTGTTTGTCCATTTTTAGGTTAGCATCAATTAGTACTCCTAGATATTTGATCTCATTTTTTGAGTGGTAAGTGTTACCGTTCAGGGTGATAGATGTAGGAGGATTGAAGTCTTGTTTTCCTGATATGAACATCACTTCAGTTTTCTTGTGATTTATAGACATATTGTTGCATTGGAGCCAGTTTTGCAGTTCTTGTAGGCATTCTTCTAATTGGTAGGCATTCTTCTAATTTGTAGGCATTCTTCTAATTCACTCCTAAATGTAGCAATAGCCAGTCAGGTGGGTCCATCCCTTGGCCCAGTTAGTCAAAACTGGCATCAGCTGCTTCCAATGCATTCCCCTCTCACCCAGTCAATGGATGGTTACATTGCTGGGGTGGAACCTGAGATGTTTGCCCATACTTTAATCTGCAGCCCACATCTTGGCCTGATATACATTTGAATGTCCGATTATCCATATGGTGCATTTTTTCTGCCCTGTAATGACACAATTGAATAGTTACTGCTTGCCCCCATAGAATGCTCCCTGCCCTAGTCTGAGCCTAATGTAACCTTTGTGGGTCCCCGATTTCCACATGCCCAGCTCCTTTATGCTAGCAGGCCCCATGCCGTCTGCGTGAGCAAATGTGGCTATACCTATCCTGAAGGAATGTGAAAACAGCCCTTCCACACCTATGCCCATCTTTCTCAACCTCACCCCTCACACTGCCCTGAATTGGAATTGTGAAAGGCAGCTACCATCCTAGTGTTTGAAGAACCCTATCCCCCCAGCCCCAGCCTGCATTCCTGGTAAGTCTTCAGCGCTCGGACCAGGCACAACGTGGCACACCCGGCTCTTCGTAGCCCGATCTGCTGCTTCCTACCTAGTTGGTCAGTTTTGGATCTCCTCACTATCAATACCACTCCATCAGGGCCACATTCCACATCCTCCACCCTATGACCAGGCCCTCCCCAGGCTGTTTTTGATGGGACTATCAACACGCTGATGCGAAAGATCCCAAATAACATTGTTAGGAAGGCTGCCTTGAACAGCCTGGCCTGAGATCCATCTGTGATTATTGTGTGTAGCTCTGCAACTACTAGCCTGATAATTTCCATTGTGACTGAGTGCCTCTTGTCCCAGCGCTTAGCTTCCTGCCTTGCTCATCCTTCCATCTTCTTCTTATGTAGAAGGACTTTGTGATATCCTTCCATTCTTCTAACTTCAGGAAGAAGGCAATACCGGCCAAGAACGCCTGTACATGTGCCCTGGCCATCCATTTGCCTTTGCACCAAGTGAGAAACTGTGCCATCTGAGCATGCTTCACAAATGACATCCTGGTATTTAAAAAGCTCCCTACACCTCTTGGGGAAAATCTCACCAATAATGCTCACCATCACTCTAAACGCCATGCACCAATTGGCAATGTTTTTGACCTCAGGCTCTGACTTCTTGTCGTTTGCCTTACATTTCCCAAGGAAATAGCACAATCACAAGGTTTAACTGTCTCCTTCAACAACAACAGAAAGTATATCTATATATTCGTTCTTCCATATTTTTTCTTTGATGTGTATTGATACATGACTATCAATTGCACTGGTAATGCCGGCTTGGAGCTGCCAAGTGAGTTGCTGCCTCCTGCAGGCCTCCCCCCCCATTTTTTCCCATTACCACTTCTGCTGGATGGCTGCTGTTGCTCCTGACCCCCACTCTTGCTTGGTGTGATGCCTCATGAGGCATCCTTAAGGCCTCCAGCCTCCCTAGAATGTGCCAGAGCCTGTCCTCACCCCCTTTTGCTTCCTCCCTGAGTGCCCCCCAAACCTGGGCAGCTATCTAAACAGGCCCCAGTTTTTCTTCCAATGTCCCCTCCACTTGCCCACTATGATCCCCTCCCCCAGGTTCCCAGTGTTCTGTTGTGTAGGTGGCCTTTGCTGCTGTTCAAGGTACTCACCAAGCCGCTGCTCAGCTACCACCACTTGCTCCTGTGAGGCATCACCGTTGCCATGCCTCTCCACTACTGCTGCTATAGGGCCACTGCTAGCTGCCTGCTGAAGCAGCTTGGCTAGCATAACATGCAGGCGTACCACTCTGTGGACTGCCACTGTGGCCCTCACTGTTGACTAGGTCCCTCACGTCCATGTCTTGTCTAGCTGGGTCACTCCTTGGTGCTTTGATGCCCATGCCACTGTTCATCACTGTCTGCACAGGTGCCTGCATCAGATGAAAGCCTAGCAGCCTGGGCGCTGTGCCTCCTACATAGATGTCATGTAGATTGTCCGCCATCCCTTTTTTGTGTCCTTTCTTCTGGGCCTCATGGCACCGCCTCTTCCTTTCACCCCTCTGCGTTCCTCTCCACTCCCTCGATTCCTGATGTCTTGGCTGCTCCCATACATTTCTGACTATATACAACACTGGTAGGCATCGTGCTATGTTCTTCTGAGGGGGGAGGGGGGTTATGCACTTGGGCAGAAATGTTGTGTGAACAGGTAAGTCTTTAAATGCTTTCTGAATATCTTTAGGTCAGGGATGTTCCTGAGCTTGTCTGGTAGGGGTGGGTGTGTATGGTTGGAAGGCTCTTTTACATGCCTGCTGGTTTGATTTGGTTCTGATGTGGAGGATGATGAGGATGTTCATTGTAGAGGTCCATCTAGATCTGTGTGGTTGGGAGCTCTGAGGAGGTGTGCGAAGGTGTGTGTGTGTGTGGGGGGGGGGGGGGTTGTCCGAGTGGATTGCTTTGTGAGCCAGCATGATGTTTTTTGTATGTTATATGGCTCTGTTTGTGTATTGGGGTACTGTGATATTTTCTTGCTGCTGCTTGTAGGGTTCTGGCTGTTGAATGGAGAGCTGTTTGGAGTGGTAGGAGTGTGGATTGTGGTAGTCCTTGGAGGATGGTGTTGCAGTAGTCCCTTAGCATGTACTGCCTTCCCGGCCTCCGGCCCCCTTTTATTCAGGTCCGCTGGCCCCCTACCGGGCCTCCCAGCAGACTTGATAGGATCCCCCTTTCTTCCTGCTGATGAGAATTTTCAAATTTGTTCCCCCTGCCACCATTGGCTGCCGCCGGCCTCCCCACCCATGCTGTCTGTCGGGCCAAGGGCTCCCAGCCCACGCACCAGCCCCTTCCTTTCCTTTGTCTGCTCTACTGAGAGGCAGCCAGAACTCAGGGTGGAGTCCCTGGAGTCTATAGTAAGGGTTCGCTAGGTCAGGGTCCTCCTGGGACAGAAGAGGAAAATCCTGCAAGGAGTCCTTCCCATGCTGCTGGCCATGCTGATTTATTTTCCATGCATTCACACATATGTTATATGTATACTATATCTAAGTCCTTTCTCAACCCCATCCCCAGTAAACAGCTTTGCCCAGGTCAGATAAACTTCGGAGGGTATGAAAACAGGTTTAAGCGCATACACTCCAGTCAATTTTAGGAAAAGCCATTTCTGCTTATAAAACTTTGTTTTAAATTCATTGTAGAGAAAATTAATGAAGGCAATACTATAGGGGGGGAAGGAATACATTGCCTTCATTTCAGATAATTGCACTGAACAACTGGAAAAAAAAGGTTTGCAAGTGGATAGTTTTAAATGCATTAATTGATATATCAGATGGAAAGGAAAGCTTTTCTTTATTTTGGATCATGAATGGTTCAGCTCAATGATAATGAAACAGAGTCCCAGGTTGGCATTTGAGAACATCTCCCATAAACTATCTAGAGAACATCATTACATTTCCTTTCAATGTATCCCAAATCCTTCAGCTGTTCTGCTGTTTCATTATATTGTTATAAGGCAACAGCTGTTTCATTTGGAGGAAGTAAATCATGCTTATTAAACAATAAGGACTCCATGTTCAAGCTTCGTTGATACAGACACACTTGAGAGAAACCCTTCTGCAGACAGAACTCTATATTTTTGTATTACAAAAGTCAACTAATGGAACTAAGGGTATCTCTAAACAGAGTCATGAAGTTGTAGAAGGAAAGTTGAAGGTGAAATAGCATTATTTTAGAGTGAACACCTATTGAAGCTAAGGGGAGTCGCCTAGTGGTTAGAGCAATGGGCTGTAACTAGGTGAGCCAGAGTTTAAATCTCCGCTCCTCCCCGATGCTCTTTGTGACCTTGGGCATGTCACTTAACCCTCTAGTGCCTCATAAAAAAAATTACCGACAATCCTTGAATGTAACTTAACTTGAGCTGCTTCTGAAAATTTGTGAACTAAATCCAAACAAATGAACAAGCAAATTGCCAGAAGACTCAAACAGCAATTGCCCCACCTAATAAACCCCTTATACCAAGCAGAATGTTTTCTCTTTACAGCATATCACTGGGCTATCTCTCCAAATCATATGGTAGAATGAGCGGGGAGGCATTGTGGGTTAAACCAGAAGGAGGGAGAGGGAAATCCATTTGCATTGGTGTGATATACAAATCTGCTTCACAGGGAGAAGTGGACAGAGACTTAATAGAAGACATACACAGTATTTTATTTATTTAAATGTTCTTTTATACCGCTTTTCAAATCAAAGCAGTTTGCAGTTAACATCAACTTATTACAGAGAACACTAGGGAGTGGGGGTAGGGTGAACATTATAACTTAACCCGGTTAACTTATGTTCATTACATAGATTCATAAGGTAAAATGACTGTAGGATAACTATTATGGTGGAGATGCTTGGGAAGTGGCTTGGATTAGGGAGAGTTTGAGGATATGCACTGATTTTAGAGGGGGAGATTTAGGTGTCTGTTCCAAAGAATTCTTGAAAGAGGTGTGTCTTTAGTTTCTTTCTGAATTCAGTTATGTCTCTGATGGCTCTTAGATTGCTTGGAAATGTATCCCAGTGTGAGGGCCCATATATGGAGAAGGTCCTGTTACAGATGGTCTGTGAGCTCTTTGTTTTGTAGATTGGTATGTTGAGTAGATTTAAGTTTGATTGTTTTGTTGCTCTAGTATTGCCATGAAAGGAGAAGTGTTACTGATAGGTGATTTCAATATGCTGGATGTTGATTGGCACATCCTGGCTGCGGTGTCATCTAGAAGTAAGGAGATCCTAGATTCTCTAAAAGGAGAACTATTCCGGCAACTGGTAACAGAACCCACAAATGAAGGGGCTATACTAGACTCGGTGCTTACCAATGGGGAAAGTGTTTTTAATGTCACAATGGGAGATTATCCTGCATCCAGTGATCACCAGATGGTGTGGTTCAGTATTAGGACTAGTGCTGTTAAAATCCATTCAAAAGCAAGAGTCTTAGACTTTAGGAAAACTAACTTTGCCAAGATGGGACACTACCTCATAGAGTCATTAGCAGGATGGGAACAGCTGGGGGGATATAGGAAAGCAATGGGCAAAACTGAAAGGGGATATTTTAAGGGAAACCAATCTTTTTGTTATAAAGGTAAATAAATGTAAAAGGAAAAGGAGGCCACTATGGTTCTCAAAAGAAGTAGTTGAAAATGGTGAAGAAAAAGAGATGGCCTTTATAAAACAGAAGAGATCCCAGAGGGAGGAAGACAAGCATCTGTATTTGGAAAAACTTAGAGAAGTTAGCAAAGTAGTATTTAAAGGTGAGGAAGAATTGAAGGAAATATCGATACATTGGGAAAATGCATTACAGCTACTTGATAAACTGAAGAGTAGCAAATTACCTGGACCTGATGATATACATCCAAGGGTGTTGAAAGAACTGAAATATGAGATTGCAGAACTGCTATTAGTAATTTGCAAACTATCATTAAAATAATCTGTAATACCTGAAAATTGGAGGATGGTCAACGTAATGCCAATTTTTAAAAACGATTCCAGGGGTGATTCAGGAAACTACAGACCGGTGAGCCTGACATCAGTACCGGGAAAAATGGTAAAATAAAGAACAAAATTGTTGAACATGCAGATAATCATGGCTTAATGGGAGACGGCCAACATGGCTTTAGACAAGGAAGATCTTGCCTTACTAATCTGTTTTTTTTTTGATGATGTAAATAAACAGGTAGACATAGGTGAGTCAGTTGATATATTGTATTTGGACTTTCAGAAAGCCTTTGACAAGGTCCCTCATCAGACACTTTTGGCAAAACTAAAGAGTCATGGGATAGGAGGCAGTGAGGAACTGGTTAAAAGATAGAAATCAGAGGGTAGGACTAAAAGGCCAATTTTCCCAATGGAGAAAGGTGAATAGTGGTGTACCCCAGGGATCTGTGCTGGGTCCGCTGCTTTTTGACATATTCATAAATGACCTGGAAAAGGGAATAACGAGTAAGGTTATCAGATTTGCAGATGACACAAACTATTTAAAGTTGTTAAAACCCATGAGGATTATAGAAAATTACAAGAGGATCTTGATAAATTGGAAGACCGGGCATCAAAATGGCAGATGAAATTTAATGTGGACAAATGCAAAGTTAAGCACCTAGGGAAGAACAACCCAAACTATGGTTACATGATGCAAGGTTCCGCATTAGGAACCACCACCTAGGAAAACGATTTAGGCGTCATTGTGGATAACATGTTAAAACCCTCTGCCTAGTGTGCAGTGGTGGCCAAGAGAGCAAATAGAATGCTAGGTATCATAAGGAAAGGAATGGAAAATAAAACAAAGGATATTATAATGCCTCTGTGTTGTTTCATGGTGCGGCCGCACCTTGAATATTGTGTGCAATTCTGGTCGCCGTATCTTAAAAAGGATATAGCGTTATTAGAAAAGGTTCAGAGAAGAGCCACCAAAATGGTAAAGGGGATGGAAGGATACCCCTATGAAGAAAGGCTAAAAAGGTTAGGGCTCTTTAACCTGGAAAAGAGACGGCTGAGGGGAGATATGATAGAAGTCTATAAATTAATGAACGGAGTGGAACGGGTAAACTTACATCAATTGTTTACATTATTAGAATATATAAAGACTAGGGGACATGCAATGAAGCTACAGGGTAAACTATTTAAGACAAATAAGAGAAAATATTTTTTCACTCAACGTGTAATCAAATTCTGGAATTTGTTACTGGAGGATATAGTAAAGGCTGTTAGTGTAGCTGGGTTTAAAAAAGGGTTGGACAAGTTCCTGGAGGAAAGGTCCATAAACCATTATTAAAAAGGAACCCAGGATATCAATACTTGACCCAATACAAGCATTGTGGTACCTGTGTCTTTAGGGGAACCTGCTAGGTATGTATGACCTAGATTGGCCACTGTTGGAAACAGGATACTGGGCTTGATGGACCTTGGTCTGACCCGGTATGGCATATCTTATGTTCTTATGTATTCAGGAAAGCAAAAAGAAGAAGAAATAGCCAATGCAATAAAATGGGGGTGAGGGGTGGGGATAAGACATTTCTCAGATACTGTATGTTAATGATAGGAGGAAGGGCAAAAGTTGTATTGTCAGACTCATGGGTGAGGGGGAGGAATATGTAGAAGCTGATGAGGATAAAGCGGAATTGCTTAACAAATATTTCTGTTCTGTGTTCACAGATGAAGGTCTAGGAGCAGGATCTCTGAAAACACCCACAAATATTAACAGAAGAAAAGGGGATCTTGAACGATTTTCAGAAGACCATGTTTATGAGGAACTAGCTAAACTAAAAGTAAACAAAAAACAATGGGACAGGATGGGATACATCCAAGAATAATGAAGGAACTTGAGGACGTTCTAGCAGCTCCACTGACTGAACATTTCAATGCTTTAGAGCTGGGAGTGGTCCCAGAGGATTGGAGAAAAGCACCTGTGGTACCTTTACACGAAAGTGGAAGTAAGGAAGAGGTTGAAAATTTCAAGCCGTCTGTGATGAGTAAATTATTGGAAATGCTACTAACAGAGAGAATAGTGACGTTTCTGGAGTCCAATAGATTGCAGGATCCGAGGCAGCGGGGATTTACCAGAGGCAGGTCTTGGCAGACAAATCTGATTGATTTTTTTGACTGGGTGATCAGGAAGATCTCAGTAAAGCCTTTGACACTGTTCTGCACAGATGACTTATAAACAAACTGAGCACCCTAGGGATGGATTGGATTAAAAATTGGTTGAGTGAGATGCGACAAAGGGTACAGAAAAATGGAGCTCATTTGATTGTTTTTGGTTTATTGTAATTCCACTGCCGAATCCCAGTAATGTGGTCTATATCAGATTCCATTTCCTTTTAGTGATGATCTTGTATGATGGTATATTTTCCTTTCTGAATGTCTTTATCTTTAGTTGGTGTAAAACTGATTAAAACCTAATAAAAAAAAAAGAAAGTCAGATGGATGCTTGGGTGCATAGGAAGAGGAATGACTAGCAGAAAAAAGGAGGTGATGGTGCCTCTGTATAAGTCTCTGGTGTGACCTCATTTGGAGGACTGTGTGCAATTCTGGAGACCATACGTTCAAAAGGATATAGACAGGATGGAGTCGGTGCAGAGGGTGGCTTCTAAAATGTTTAGTGGTCTTTGTTATAAAACATATGAGGACAGAATTAAAGATTGTAATATGTATACGTTAGTGGAAAGGCAGGATAGAGGAGATATGATAGAGATGTTTAAATACCTCCATGGCATAAATGCACAAAAGGAGAACCTTTTTTTGATTTAAAGCAAGCTTTGCTAAGAGGGGGACATAGAATGAGGGTGAAAGGAGATAGACTCAGGAGTAATATGTGGAAATATTTCTTTATGGAATTTATGGAAAGAGTGATAGATGCGTGGAATAGTCTCCAAGTGGACGTAGAGACGAGGACAGTATCTGAATTCAAATAACAAGACATACTCAGAAGATCTCTAAAGGAAAATATATGGACTATAGTAACTGATATAGAAGGGCACAATAACAGCAGCCACGGGTACCAGTCTATCAACAATGAGCCGCCTGACTGAAGACCGAACACAATTTAGGATAGCTTTCCAGAGGGTCGCCATAAGTCGACTCCGACTCGACGGCACTTAACAACAACATAGAAGGGCAGATTAGATAGGCCACATGGTCTTTTTCTGTCATCATATTTTTATTTGTCTATGTAGTAGAGAATAATTTTGTGGTGAAATGCTCTAATTTCGTTTTAATTTAAAGCAGTAATGTACAGTAATATAACATGAAATGGTGCAGAAAAAACCCCATTTGATATGTTCAGAGACAAATCACTTAAGAATGATTAAAGACTTTTTTTTCAAGGCGCAAATTAAAAATCAGATGGTTTTCCTAAGGCAGAGTCTCCAGAGCTAACAGTCATGAGCAGCAGCTTCAGGCAATACCTTTTTGTTGTTATTCCAACTGATAACATAACATCAAACAGTATGAGATTTATGTTATGGCAAAATATAATGGAGCTGTTTCATAGTTATCTTGACTCAGGTCTTTTGGAATAGCCTATGATGGCCTGCACCGTTTTGGGCGCGGGCCCCATAATAGGGTTCCCGGATGGGGGAGTACAAGCGATATGGCAGTGGAAAGAGGCGGGGCGAGGACAGGCCAGCCACGGATACAAGGAAGGTGTCTGGAGCTGCCTCTTCCTTGTCCAATGGCAGCATGGCGCATTGCAGACTAACCGGGAGAGCAGCAGAGGGTAGAACGATCTGGCAGAGAGGATGGTGTGCGGTGCTTCAATATTCGGCGGTGATTTTCTTCAGAGGCTGGTGCTTGGCAGAAGAGAGCTGCAGAAGGGATGCAAAAAGTCTGTGGTCTCGGCGACATGGAAGCCCGGCCTGGTGGTGTCTCCGGACACGGCTCACATGTGCAGACAAGGCAGAAGCCAGCAGTCCCTCCTCCTGCTTCCCTCGGGCCATCACAGTGCACTGCAGGGAAGGAGCTAGGCAGCAAGGAGAGGGTTGAGGGAGGGGCAGTGGAGACCAGCACTGCATGGTGCAGAAAAACAGAACACATGGAGGCAGCGGCAGAATAGGTTGAAGCGTGGTGATTGCCAGTACTGCAGCCAGCACAGACAATAAGAAAAAAGCTAACCTCAGGAAGCATAGAGGCACAGCAGCCAACAGAAGGAAGCATCGTGGGTCAGGGCCATTGACGGCAAGCGAGGGATGTATTATAGCATGGCCAAGCAGCAGCGTGCCAGAGGCGGTAACAGTGGACCAGCAGCGAAGAAAGCAAAGAAAAGCACAGAACCAACAAGGAAGTCCAGGAAGGGCAAGGAAAACAAGTGCAAAGATAACGAACAAAGAAACAGCGGAGGTGGCAAAAAAAACAGCACTAGCGGGGCCAGGCAGGGCAGCGAGGTGCTCAGCAGCACACAGAACCCGGCGCGGGACCAGGAAGGATGGTTTTGGAACCTACAACCAGCAACATTCTCCCGCTGTATGGCCGCGAGGAGCTGGTGACCAAGCTCCCAGGGATGCGTGACCTCATGAATCAGGTAAGGGCCATAACCGCAGTCCACGGAGCAGGACACATGCAGGCTCTCCTGAGCTCACTGGGAAGAGTGCAAACCGTGGATGATTCTGGAGTAGCGGAGGCAGGTGCGAGCTATGCAGCCACACCTGGAGAGTCGCTCACCCAAAAGTAAAAAATCTAGAAGGGCAAGTATGTGGACATCTTCGCACTGCTCATCCGGAAGAATGATGAAGCCTTTGAATATGCGGGCTGCCGCAACAGGTCCAAGATGGTATCCAAGAAGGCCGACGCTGTCCCTTAAACCATTGCAAACTGGTGTGCAGCTTTCCGGGTGCTAGCCAGCATGGTGGGGGACAAACAACCAGAGCAGTGCAGGGGTCTACTAAAGTACCAGGACACCATTTACGAGGCCTACCGGGTGTACAGGGGCAATGCCTGGCTGGAGAATGACGAACAGTTTCATTGGAACATGGCTTGCTCTTGGGGGCTTAGCTGGGACAGGAAGGACATTGACCTGTGGATACGGTTGATGATGCAAGGCCAGTGGAGCAGCCGAACGAACGGGGCAACAGCAGGGAGTTGGCCCAGTAGGTTTACAGGGCCCCCGCAACAGCCTTGGGGACTAGCAGACCCGGCACAGGGGATGGCAGCGGCAGTGCCCTCCCCTTGCCTCCCAGCTACCCTATGTGGCAGGAGGTGTGCAGACTGTTCAATAGTGGAGCATGCAGGTTTAATAACACCTATAAATATAAGCATGCAGGCGCTAAGTGTGGGGAGGGACACTCACTGGTGCATTGCGGGAAGAGGCAAGGTAGGAACCTCCATCGCATGCATTGAGGACGTCCGGCTGGGATGGGCCCCTATGCCCATAAAGGTTGAGGTGCTTGGGTGGAATTTGCAGGGTTACAACCATCAAAAGGCACAGTGGTTAATTGAGGGGTTTACTCAGTTTTACCATCCCATACTGCAGCCCCCTGGGTGCACCTATGGTGGGGAACTTGAAATCCCCTCTGGAGCGGAGGGAAGTAGATTAAATGAAGCTCCTTATGGAGTGGAAACTGGGCAGGATTGTGGGCCCCTTTAAAATCAAACCCTTCACAATCTGATTGTCTCCCCACGTGGTTTAGTACTGAAGAAAGAGCCTGGGGAGTTGCAGCTCATACACCACCTCTCCTACCCAGAGGGTGCATTAGTTAATGACTATCTGGACCTGAAAGCTTGTTAGGTGAAGTATGCCTCAATTGACCAGCCCTGGACTTGCTCGTGAATCAGGTAAGGGCCATAACCGTGTTCCTTGGCTAGCTAAGATGGATGTGGAAGCTGCCTTCTGGTTGCTTCTGATACATCCGGATAACTTTCACCTGCTGGGGATGCAGTTTGAGGGACAGTATTATATGGACAAATGCCTCCCAATGGGCTGCTCCATATCCTGTGCCTACTTCGACCAATGGATGGTTGAGAAGGAGATGTGCAAAGGCAGTATAGTACACTACCTGGACTATTTCCTGCTCCTGGTGGAAGACCAGCAGGCCTGCCATGGGAAGCTGTGAGCTTTCCAGAGGAAGGCCATTGAATTGGGAGTCCCATTGGCACACAAATAAAACTGAGGGGACGGCGAGCATCTATCATTCCTGGGAATAGAAATCAACACAAAAGAAATGGTGACACACCTCCCGTCAGGAAAACTGGCAGCCTTGAAGGTCGCTGTCCAAGAAAAGTCACGATTAGGGAACTGCAATCTCTGATAGGGCATTTTAACTTTGCTTGTCGGGTGATGCCGATAGGACGGGCCTTCAGCCGGAGTCTGGTGGATGCCACAAAGGGAGTTCGCAAGTGGTACCACTTCATTAAAATGCCCTATGTGGGAGGACCTGGCCATGTGGCAGCAGTTCCTCTTACGGTACAATGGCAGGAACATTTGGATGGTGCCGGCCATTAATAACATGGACATAGAACTGTTCATGGATGCCTCAGGAGCAGTCAGCTTCAGTATGTACCTCAAGGAACAATGGTGCCAGGAGCGCTGGCCAGCAGACTGGCACCTTACTGGCGTGACCAAGGATATCACTTTCCTTGAGATGTTCCTGATCATGGTGGCCATGACCCTATTGAGACACCAGCTCACCAACAGGAGAATAATATTTTGCCTGGATAATGCAGCGGTCGTTTTCACCATAAATAAACAGACAGCAAAGGCGGGGAGTGTGATGAGACTGGTAAGGAGACTAGTGTTGCAGAGCTTAGAAATGAATGCGTTCATTATGGCCCGACAGGTTCTGGTAGAAAGCAATGAAATAGCTGACATTCTGTTCATTTTCCAGCTCAAGCGCTTCCGGCAGTTTGCCCCGAATGCAGTGCCCAGAGCAGCCCGCATGCTGGCAGAGATGTGAACCCTTGGATGCGGCACGCAGGCAGACTGCTGATGGCATCACTGTCAGCTAGGACCCGGAGAGCTTGGGGGCAGTTACAGAACTTCATAGTACAGAAGGGAGCCAGTCTCGAGCATGGGGTGTCAGTGGGCCTCCTACTCAATTTCCTGATGCACTTCCAGGCAGAAGGAACCTCTGTTAGGCAGGCCAAGCTGATACTGGCGGGGGTGGTCTTCTTCCTCAAGTTGGGGGGTTATAGAGACATAATGAGGGAGTTTGTGGTGAGGGAGATGATGGGAGGCTGGGCGAGGGAGGCCACACCTCAGCCTGATGGGCGAAGGCCGGTTATCCTACCAATGCTGTAAGGGGCCATGCAACAAGCGTCAACTATCATCAGAGATGGATTCGAATGCCAGCTGTTCAGGCTGGCCTCTCTGCTGATGTTCTTTGGGGCCTTCTGCATGAGTGAGACCCTGCCCCGGTCCACTGTGGACATGACGGGCACCACCATAAGTTCACAGGATGCTGCAGTGGAGGGGGACAGGATATGCCTGTTTCTGGCCTGGTCAAAGGCAGACCAGCGAGGGAGGGGGAAGATGGTATGGCTGAATGCTACAACGGTCCGGGAACTTTGCCTGGTTGAGGCCATGTGGGGGTTTTCAGGTGTGCCCACCGATAGGGGGCCCCCTGCTGTGCCATACTGATGGGCCCTGCCTCTCTCAATATCAATTCAGGATGCTGTGGCTGAAGGCTGTATGGGTGGCGGGGTTCGACACCAAGGGGATCATGCTGCATTCCTTTACGATAGGTGTGGTGACAGCAGCGCAAGGTTTACACCTGGGGCTGGGCCAGATCCAGGCTATTGGAAGGTGGGCGTCAGACAGGTACAAACTGTATGTCAGGCCATAAGGCTGCCTGCTGATGCTGTTTTCTCTCACTCGCTGTTTTCTCTCACCCACTAGGTCACGGAGCAATGTCAGTCTGGATCAAAGGACATTCTTATGTATACTGGGTGGGACAAAGGGCAGCAAGGTGACACTCCAAAACACAGATTGGCTTCCAACCCAGCAATACACTGGATGGGAAAGCGGGGCATGCGGTGGGACTAGCTGAGGACTGCCCTCGCTGGCTGGAGACAGAGGAGCTGCCCGATGGACTGGGTAGTCCTGCACCTTGCAGGTAATTATCTGGTATCCAAGAAGGGTATAGATCTTATCATGCAGATAAAGGTGGACTTGGCTTGGATTTGTGGCAAGCTCAGGACAGGGGTTGTCTGATCTCACATCATCCTGTGGCAGAGGTGGAAGGGGGCGCAATATCCTAAGGTCATAGAAAAAAGCAGGAAAAAACTCAACAAGGAGGTCAGGACCTTTGTGCGGGGTTTAGGCAGGGTGGTTGTTAAGTATCTGGGGGACAGATGGTGTTCCTGGGGGATGGGGTGCACCGGAATGACATTAGGATGGAGCTGTTCATCGACGGCTTTGGCGGGCAATCGGTTCGGTACTCACGGTAGGGTGAGTCGGGCCATGGCCCCTCCTGGTGGTGGAACTTCACAAAAGAACAGGGGAAGGGGAGGGGTACAATGGTAATGGGGGACCTAAGTACTGAGCCGGGGGTGCTGGGGCCTGGTAACAGGGGTACCAGGGGCCAGGGGTGCCTGGCCCCGGTTACCATAAACATAGAATGAAATGGGACACCTGGACACCAACACAGAGCAGTTGGCAACGGGGAAGAGGAGCGGGGTCCTGGCCACAGGGCAGACCAGGGCCACTGACCAGGCAATGTGAACGGTGGTACCCCTCCATGCCGATCTCCGGTCCGGAGCCATTGTTTAACTATTGTCTACATATTGTTTACATATTGCTTACAGAATGCTGCACAGAATTTTATGAGTTTAGATCAGTTATGGTTACCGATTGATTGCAAATAGTGTAGTACCTTGTATCCACAAGCTGTGACCATTAAGATCCAATAATAAAGTAGTTTTTAAAGCAATGGATCAGGCCATCTGTCTATTGCTTGTGGGTTGGGGAAAGGGGGGGGACGAGGGGGTTAGGCAGGAAGTGGGTGGCCTGAGGCCATTCTGGCGTACCACGAGTTATGGTGGACCAGTGCTGTTTTGGCATGGGCCCCATAACGGGGTGCCTGGATTGGGGAGGGCAAGTGAGAGGGCAGTGGGTAGAGGAGGGGTGAGGGTAGGCCAGCCGCAGATAAAAGGAAAGGGACTGGAGCTGCCCCTTCCTTTTCCGATGGTGGTGCGGCCCCAACCTCTGCACCCAAGAGGACAGGGTGGGGAATTTCATCACAGCAGCAGGACCTCACCAAAGGATGGGGGAGAGGAGGGGTACCATGGTAAAGGGGGGACTCAAGTACTGAGCTGGGGGTGCCTGGCCCCGGTAACAGAGGAGCCAGGTAAAATGGGCGCCTGGCCCCGGTTACCAGGAACATAGAATGGAATGGGACACCTGGGTGCCAACACGGAGCAGTTGATGATGAGGAAGAGGGGATGGGTCCTGGCCACGGGGCAGGCCAGGGCCACCAACCAGGCCAACCTCCTGTCCAGGGCCATTGTTTAATTATTAACTATTGTCTACATATTGTTTACATATTGCTTACAGAATCCTATACAGAAGTTTAGGAGTTTAGATTAGTTATGACTCGTTACGGTTACCGACTGATTGAAATAGTGCAATATCTTGTTTCTGCAAGCTGTGGCCGTTCAGATCCACCAATAAAACAGTTTTTAAAGCAATGGATCAGGCCATCCTAATATTGCTTGTGGGTCGGGGGGAAGGGGAAGTTGGGGTTAGGCAGGAAGCGGGTGGCCCGAGGCCATTCCGGCGTACCCGAGTTATGTCCTATGCCCTAATCTAGCTTAAATTTGGCAGACTTTCTCAGACCTGTTCCTGGAATAATTGGTATCCCAGGCATGTTCCATTACTGAACTCTGGGTCACACAAGGAGCAAGAGACGAATGAAGGTCACAGGAGTATTTATTTGAAGAACACCAACGCGTTTCGGCAACTAAGTTTGAAGTGGAGATTCCAAACCGTTAAGCGTCTGTATCCAAGGTTTTTTTCAACCTTGGATACAGACGCTTAACGGTTTGGAATCTCCAGTTCAAACTTAGAGTTAGAGTAGAGCGCCTTAGACTACTCCACACGTGAAATACACCACAGGGTGTTCTACTGCATACCCCCTGAGGAAGGCATTGCCGAAACGCGTTGGGGTTCTTCAAATAAATGCTCCTGTGACCTTCATTCGTCTCTTGCTCCTTGTGTGACCTCATCTCTATTGCAAGAGGTTTTGCTCTTCTTTGTGTTTAGCCATTACTGAACTCTTCCAGGGGCAGTTTGTCATATTACCCCTCTTCTCAAATCACTTCATTGGCTCCCTATCCGTTTCCACATCTGGTTCAAACCCCTGAGATAATCGTAGCTTTATAGGTACTTACACATCTTAAAAGGCAGGAGGTGCTCTCAGGTGAAGCTCGTTACCCAAATCAATCATACACTAAGGACCTGAGATTAGTTAAGCTTCAGGTGAACAAGGTATATTACACGTATTAGGTACAGTTTTATTAGTATAAATATCCATATTTATTTTATTTATTTATTTATTTAACAATTCTTATATACCGCACTATTTGCAATCAGCGCGGTTTACATGTAACAAAAAACATCCGACAAAATGCATATGTCTGGTCATTACATTGAACAGGGAGTGGGATTTGGAGAACATAGCAACCCTTAGTAAGTAAAGAACTTAGATCTAAACACAAACTTAAAACTAAGATGCAGACAGCAGTCCAGCAGCGGGATGGGGGCTTTCCAGTCTTTTGCATTGAGTGTCACATGTACGATTTTCTCCCAGTTGGCGAGAGGTCTTACGTGTGCACTAGGTGCAAGGAGCTCTTTGCTCTCAGGGAACGAGTTCGTTCTCTAGAGGCTAAAGTAGCAGACTTGGAAAGCATAAGATAGACAGAGAGGTACATAGATGAGACCTACAGGGATATAGTCCTGAAGTCCCACCTCCAGTCTGGCAGCATCCCTGTTGCCATGGAGGAGAGAGGTCACGTGACAGGAGAGCATCACCCTGGTGTGGCAGGAAGTGATCCTGTAACTAGGACCTGTCCTCCAGGTGATATAAAACCCTCTCGCACCGAGGAAGTTTCTCCAGGGCCATGTGCCCATGAGGGAAGGGTTAGGACAGCCGTTATAGTTGGTGATTCGATCATTAGGCATGTAGATAGCTGGGTGGCTGGTGGACGTGAGGATCGCCTGGTAACATGCCTGCCTGGTGCGAAGGTAGCGGACCTCACGCGCCACCTAGATAAGGTCTTAGATAGTGCTGGGGAGGAGTCTACTGTCTTGGTACATGTCGGTACCAATGACATAGGAAAATGTGGTAGGGAGGTTCTGGAGGCTAAATTTAGGCTTTTAGGTAGGAAGTTGAAATCCAGAACTTCCAGCGTAGCGTTCTCCGAATTGCTTCCTGTTGCACGTGCAGGAGCCAAAAGGCAGGCAGAGCTCCGGAGTCTCAATGCGTGGATGAGACAATGGTGCAGAGATGAGGGTTTTGGATTTGTTAGGAACTGGGGAACATTCTGGGGAAAGGAGGGGCTCTTCTGAAGGGATGGGCTTCACCTTAACCGGGATGGAACCAGGCTGCTGGCATTAACCTTTAAAAAGGAGATAGAGCAGCTTTTAAACTATATATTAATTGAAAGCCGACAGTCGCCCAAGAGCGGATGGTTCGGAAAAATGTATCTTTGAAGGATACTACCAAAAGCAGAGAGGTTCCACAAAAGAGTAAACTAGCCCAAATGCCCTCAAGTATGGAGCAGACAGAGCTTAAAGATCCCAAATTACCCATGTCTAACAATAGCCAAATTAATATGAATAAAATACATTCTCTAAAATGCTTGTATGCAAATGCTAGAAGTCTAAAAAATAAGATGGGAGAGTTAGAATATATAGCACTAAATGAAAGGTTAGATATGATTGGAATATCAGAGACATGGTGGAAGGAGGACAACCAGTGGGACACTGTGATACCTGGGTACAAACTATATCGTAATGATAGAGCTGATCAAATTAGTGGAGGGGTTGCTCTCTATGTTAGAGAGGGCATTGAGTCAGAAAGGATTAAAGTTTTGCAGGAAACAAAATCTGCTGTAGAATCTATATGGATTAAAATTCCATGTAAAAGGGGGAAGGCGATGGCAGTGGGGGTGTACTATCGACCGCCTGGCCAGAATGACCAAATGGATGATGAAATTTTCAAAGAAATCAAGGAAGCTAACAAACGTTACAGCACAATAATAATAATGGGTGATTTCAACTACCCCGGTATCGACTGGGTCAGTGTCACGTCAGGACATGTTAGGGAGATAAAGTTTCTAGATGAAATAAATGACTGCTTCTTGGAGCAGCTGGTTCATGAACCGACCAGAGGGGAAGCCATATTAGACCTAGTCCTTAGTGGAACACCAGATCTAGTGCAAGAGATAAGGTTGTTGGGGCCACTTGGCAATAGTGATCATAGCATGATTGCCTTTGATTTAATTAGTGGAGGAGGGATAGTAAGGAAATCCACAGTTCTACCTTTTAACTTTCGAAAGGGAGACTATGATAAAATGAGGAAAACAGTTAAGAAAAAACTAAAAGGAGCAGTTGCAAAGGTTAAAGACGTACATCAGGCTTGGCTGTTGTTGAAAAATACTATCTTGGAAGCCCAGACCAGCTGTATTCCACGCTTTAAGAAAAGTGGAAGGAAGTCCAAAAAACTGCCAGCATGGTTTAAAGGTGAGGTCAGAGAGACTGTTGTTGCCAAAAAAGCATCTTTCAGGAAATGGAAAAAAGAGCCAAACGACGAAACCTGGAAACAGCACAAGCACTGGCAAGTCAAATGCAAGGCATTGATAAGGCAGACAAAGGGAGAATTTGAGAAGAAGCTTGCTGCGGCAGCAAAAACGCGAAGTAAAGACCTTTTCAAGTACATTCGTAGCAAAAAACCTGTGAGAGAGTCAGTTGGTCCATTAGATGATAAAGGGGTTAAAGGAGCACTAAGAGGCGACAAGGCGATAGCGGAGAGACTGAATGAATTCTTTGCTTCGGTTTTCACTGAGGAAGATGTAGGGATGTTACCCATGACTGAAGTGGCATTTAAAGGTGCAGAAGAATTGAAGGAAATATCGATACATCGGGAATATGTATTACAACTATTAGATAAACTGAAGTGTAGTAAATCACCCGGGCCGGATGGTATACATCTAAGGGTGTTGAAAGAACTGAAATATGAGATTGCAGACCTGCTATTAGTAATCTGTGAACTATCATTAAAATCATCTCTAATACCTGAAGATTGGAGGATCGCCAATGTAACACCAATTTTTAAAAAGGGTTCCAGGGGTGATCTGGGAAACTACAGACCGGTGAGCCTGACATCAGTACCGGGAAAAATGGTAGAAACCATCATAAAGAATAAAATTACTCAGCATGTAGATAGTCATGACCTAATGGGAGACAGCCAACATGGCTTTAGACAAGGAGGATCTTGTCTTACTAATCTGTTATGTTTTTTGAAGGAGTGAATAATCACGTGGACAAAGGTGAGTCGGTTGATATTGTGTATCTGGACTTTCAGAAAGCCTTTGACAAGGTCCCTCATCAGAGACTTTTGGCAAAACTAAAGAGTCATGGGATAGGAGGCAGTGTACTATTGTGGATCAGGAACTGGTTAAAAGATAGAAAGTAGAGGGTAGGGCTAAATGGCCAATTTTCCCAGTGGAGAAAGGTGAATAGTGGTGTACCCCAGGGATCTGTGCTGGGTCCGCTGCTTTTTGACATATTCATAAATGACCTGGAAAGTGGAATAACGAGTGAGGTTATCAAATTTGCAGATGACACAAAACTATTTAAAGTTGTTAAAACCCTTGAGAATTGTGGAAAATTGCAAGAGGATCTTGATAAATTGGAAGACTGGGCATCAAAATGGCAGATGAAATTTAATGTGGGCAAGTGCAAGGTTATGCACTTAGGGAAGAACAACCCAAACTATGGTTACACAATGCAAGGTTCCACATTAGGAACTACCACCCAGGAAAAAGATTTAGGCATCATTGTGGATACCATGTTAAAACCCTTGGCCCAGTGTGCAGCAGCAGCCAAGAGAGCAAATAGAATGCTAGGTATGATAAGGAAAGGAATGGGAAATAAAACAAAAGATATTATAATGCCTCTATATTGTTCCATGGTGAGACCACACCTTGAATATTGTGTGCAATTCTGGTCGCCATAGCTTAAAAAGGATATAGCGATTTTAGAAAAGGTTCAGAGAAGAGCCACCAAAATGGTAAAGGGGATGGAAGGATACTCCTATGAACAAAGGCTAAAAAGGTTAGGGTTCTTTAACCTGGAAAAGAGACAGCTGAGGGGAGATATGATAGAAGTCTATAAATTAATGAATGGAGTGGAACGGGTAAACGTAGATCGATTGTTTACCTTATCAGAATATAGAAAGACTAGGGGACATGCAATGAAGCTACAGGGTAAACTATTTAAGACTAATAAAAGAAAATATTTTTTCACTCAACGTGTAATCAAACTCTGGAATTTGTTACCGGAGGATGTAGTAAAGGCTGTTAGTGTAGCTGGGTTTAAAAAAGGTTTTGGACAAGTTCCTGGAGGAAAGGTCCTTAAACCATTAGTAAGAAGGGACCCAGGATATCAATGCTTGAACCAATACAAGCATTGTGGAACCTGTGTCCCTTGGGGAAACTGCTAGGTACTGTCAGGCAGTGGCCAGTCTGCCGCCTAGGGGGAGCGGGTCTGTCCGCCTGATGACCCTTTCGATGAAGGAGTAGTTGTGGACACGAATGGGTCAGGTACAAGATAGGATTTTATTTCCCCTCCCGGGGTTGGATTTTCAAATATACAACACAACAAACTTAGGACAATAAAGCCATACACTCTGGCATGTGATAAAGGAAAATGAAAGACAGCTTCTTCTTGCTTTTTACTCAAATTATATCCACAGGAAACAATATTCTCAGCATACAGTTCCTTTGCAAATGAACAGCAAATCTTGTGATCTTTACAGCTAGCCTTAAGCAATGCACAAACGCTGGCTTAACACAAAGAAGTAATCTTGTCTGAAATGGTTAGCGTACAATCCATTGGATCACCAAATGAATCTTCACTAGCAGAATCAATTATCATAGGCTCCTGCTGACTTTCAGCTGGACAAACATTTTCTTTATTGCACAACGTTTGTAAACCTCCTTCTAATGTATCTTCATGGGGCTTACTGTTACCATATATATCAGAGTGTGAGAGAGGAGAGACCCACCTTCCAGGTTTTTCAGCATATAACTTTTTATAAGAACTTTTCCCTTTAAAGTATTTGCTTGTCCTACCTTCAGGTTTTGGCTGAGGATAATGGAATGGCTCTACCCTGTTAGCAAAGGGTTTTGCCCTTGGAAGCTTTCTCTGAGGTTTAGGCTTTTCAAACTCTTCTTCTTTTGACATGCAGATATCTTCTACACAATACCTCTCCCTCTCAGGGGCTTGTAAATGCTCCCACGCTAGCTCTCCTGTTAAATCCTTCTGGTGGCCTTCCCAGCATGGCACCAGCCTTGGACTTTTCCCACGAGGCTTCTGAGCATTAATTCTCAAGGTATTTCTGCTGCCAGTAAGTTTCCTTAAGTCTGGTTCAGAATCACTGCCAGGGTCACAATTCTCAGATACATACGGTTCCACTCTCTCAGGCTTCCATTCACTCTGCAAAGCACATTGCCTCTGAGCTCCAAACTGCGTCACAGCAAACTGACTCTCACAGCTGTTTCTCGCTCTCTCTCTGGGTCTGTCGCTGGATCTCTCTCTCAGTTCCTTCCTGTTTCTTCCTTCTCCCCTTTCTACCTCTACTGAGTGTTTCTTATAGTGCTGATTAGCACTTCCCCCACTCAGGTGAAAATTATTTGCTTCAGGAGCTAAGGATTGCTTGCTAGTTGGGCGGGGTTGCAGACCTCGTGGCTGGGTCTATTTATGTTGCTCTTGACAACTATTGCTCATGTGGTTTGCCTGCCTGTCAGACTCTGACCTAGTTCTCACAGAATCCTGTGTTTTCAAGGCCAAGGATGGATCTTCCCCATTACAGTACATATGACCTAGATTGGCCACTGTTGGAAACAGAATACTGGGCTTGATGGACCTTGGTCTGACACAGTATGGCATATCTTATGTTCTTATGTTCTGCTGACCTATAAGTGCATTCAATCTGCAGCTCCTCACTATCCTTCCTCTCTTATCTCTCCCTACACCTCTCCTTAGAAACTCTGCTCTTCTGGCAGATCACTCCTATCTGTGCCCATCTCTTCAATTTCCAACTCCAGATTTCGCTCCTTTCACCTTGCTGCTCCTTATGCCTGGAACAAACTACCTGAGTCTGTATGTCAAGTGCCTTCTCTGACCCTTTTCAAATCCAGGCTGAAAACTCACCTCTTCGCTGCTGCTTTCGGATCTTGACTCACATGGTCTCCTTTATGTTTCTTTACCGTTCCCCTTAGATGTATCATACGTTAAGGCATGGGGTCCATTTGTTGCTGGCCAATGGGGTACACAGTTTTATGCATGTGCACTCCACTGAGGAATGTCCCCGCTGGGTCTTGAGCCATTCCACTAGCTGGCGGCACTTTGAGAAGTAGGATTCCCACTTGCCACTGAGTCATCTCACGATATAGGCACGTTGATTACAGCGAAAATAAAAGCAGACCCTGTGGGGTGGGATCACAACAGATTGCCCAGGCTCTAAGGAGACTGAGTGTGGTCAGTATTCAGCATGGGAGGCCCAACTGATTTGGGGGGCGTAATTTTATAAGCCCTTTTTTAATATAAAGCAAAGAAAATCAACAAAGTTCACCATCACTCAAGGCATACCTCAAGGATCAGCACTGTCGTCGTCCATCTTATTCAACTTGTATATACAGCCTGTATGTGATGTTATCAAAAGTCATGGAATTTATTACCACCTATATGCTGATGACATTATGGTATATGCATCAATAAATACACTCAACCCTGATATAACCCCTATGACCCGGTGCCTTAAAGAAATGAGCAAGTGGCTCGCCAACAACAACATGAAAGTTAATTTTGACAAAACAGAGGCAATGTTCATTTCTGGTAACCCCAACTACAACCCGCCTCCAACTATCAGTTTACAGGATAGAACAATATCTCTTAGAGACGAGGTAAAATACCTGGGCATTATTTTGGATAAAAATCTAAACCTGAAATCACATATAAACAAAATTGCTGCCAAAGCGTACGAACGATTGAAGCTTGTCAGGAGACTTAAACCTATCCTCAGCCAAAGCCATTTCCACACCGTATGCCAAGTGGTCATTATCCCAATATTAGATTACGAAAACTCTTTATATCAGGGTCTGCTCATAAAATCTATATACCCACTCCAACTGGTACAGAACACCACAGCACGTATCATTACGGGTACAGCCAAGCATGATCATATCACACCTATTGCACTGGCTACCGATAACTGCACGGGTGAGGTTCAAGACAACTATAAAAATATTCAAGATTATGCATTTATGCTCAGCAGATGTCATTCACAGCTTATTGATCACAGACACAACTAATAGGCCCAGACGATCTAACAGTATTAACAAACTCCGTTTACCTTCAGGACACCACAAAACAAAACAAGCTACTTCCAACAGAGCTATTTCACTCTCATCGCCGGCCCTCTGGAACTCCCTTCCGGATGAATTAAGTCATAAATGACATCAAGGATTTTCGCAAATCCCTTAAGACTCTTTTATTCACAGAAGTACATGATCTGATCATTGGTAACAGGTACGAATAGGCTCCGTTATCTCTGAACCTTTTCAACAAAAACAAGGTGTTCCTCAAGGTTCATCACTTTCTGCTCTCTTCTTTAACATTTATATGCAGCCCATCATCCACTCCTTTAACATCTCTTGCTTCATCTATGCTGACGACATTTTGATGTTCACGCCATTTTCTGTTGACCAGCCTGACTTCTCGACTATTATAAGCTGCTTTAATGCTGTCACAGATTGGCTTTGTACGCAAAACCTCAGAATCAATTTTAACAAGATGGATGTCTTATTCATTACAAGGAATCAATCCTTCACCCCTCGAGCATCGATTAAGGTCAGAGATGCAGAACTCTTAAGTAAATCTACCATCCGTTACTTAGGTATCACTTTAGGCCATCAGCTTGACATGAAGGTACATATTAGCAATATCACCAAGGCAATTTACTACAAAATATGACTACTTCATCACCTATGCCTTCTCCTAGAGCCTGCTGATTTTTGTATGATTTTTCAAGCCCTTGTGACCCCCCATTTTGACTTTGCCAATACCATTCTGCATGGTGTCCCTAAAAGCACTCTTAATCCACTACAATTGGCAATGAATGCCGCTGCTCGTGTCCTACATGGAGCATCAAGGAGAAGAACATATAACCAATTTTGCAGCACCTCCACTGGCTTCCCTTTCATTGTAGGCTTACCTTTAAAGTAATGCTGCTTACATTTAAAGCCCTCAACAAGCTTTCTTCTGCCTCACTTAAGGATCTTGTTCAACATATATCTCAGAATAGATCCAGAAGATCTGTTGCAGCTCATACTCTCACTGTCCCCTCTGCGATTATAAGATGCTCTCTTGCAACCAAGAACCGAGCCTTTATATTTTATGCACCCACACTTTGGAATGCCCTTCCTGTCCATATTCGGGCTAAATCTGACCTTGCTCATTTTAGAAAAGCCCTAAAATCTCACTTTTTTCATCAGTACTATTCTCATGCCAGTGACTTTACATAATCAAATTTATCCTTTATATCTATTATTTTATTTTAGCTGTATCTGTTGTTAATTTCTTAAATTATTTAGTCTCCCCATTTTAACCAAGTTGTTTTTACCTGTTATAAGTAAAGTCCAATGTTTGCTCTGCCAGCATTGTACAAATAATGTTTCATTGTAAACCACACTGATGCTAAAGAGCGCGGTATAGAAAAGTGATAAATAAATAAATAAATAATAGAGTAACTTAAAGAGCCCTTGCTCCTCCGACATGTATGAAAGATTGAAGTAACCAATGTCTATATGTATGTCTTGTCACTCCTCCCCTTTGTTCTATGTAAATTCACAATTGTGTCGTTAACCACTTTGATTGAAGGATAAAGTGGTATAAAAATCTGTTTAAGTAAATAAATAAATAAAGCAGCATTTTATAACGGGTGTATGGAGAGTTACATGCCAGTAATGCACGTTAAGTTCCTATTTTAAAGGACTTATGCGCATGAAAGGGCATTTACACACCTGCTTTAGGTAGTTACTATTCTGTAAGTCCCATCACGCATACTGTCAGTTTGAGTGTGCACAGGGACAGATCTTGGGTGGAGCGTTTACACATATAAGTTATAAAATGTTATAACTTCTGCATGTTTCTGATCAATCTAGGTGTAGGCATTAGATCAGGCATAGCTGCCATTACTTGGTTAAGTCTTTACGCCCTTGATTTATAAAGGAAAGTATGTGAGTACTTCACATGATAAAATAGGCCCCACAGACGTGCCTGGTAATGCACATTAACTGCGTGGAAGATTATAAAATTGACCTCAGTATATGTAGAAATAGACACGTATAGAATTTTCCAGGGGTACACATGCATTAAAATAATCAGCTCTGAACATAGCCTGTACTTTTGCATGGTACACGTGATATACATGTAGGCTTTCCTGGAGATGGAGGGAGGGTGGAGCTAGAGGAGAGTTGCAAGATGCATGGGGGGGGGGGCGGGGGGAGGTTCAGTGGCAGCTGTCAGCACAGTTAAAGTGGCTGGCCTTCACCATTTTAACTTTGGCCTGGATATTCAATGCTGAGGCCATATCTGGGACCTGGCATTAAATATCCAGGTTGCCCAAACTGCAGTCTTGTAATCCGGTCAGCAGTGATATACAGCCGAATTGCAAAACCAGCTAAAGTTTGGACAGCCATTTAGCTGTCCTGACTTTAGCTGGTTAGAGTAACTGGAGAGCGGCTGAATATCACTGCTGCCCAGTTAACTCATGGTGTCACCCCTGCTCCGCCCATGGAACGCCCCATTGTTAGGCACTTAGTATTGGGGTGTTTAGCAGCTCAAACCAGAGAGGAGCAGCCTAATGGTTAGAGCACTGAATTGGTAATCCAAGAGACCAGGGTTCAATTCCCACTAGTACTCCCTGTGCCCTTGGGCAAGTCACTTAATCCTCCATTGCCTCAGGAGAAAAGCCAAGTTATCAATGTCCCTGTTTAATGTACATTACCAAGTTTAAATTACAACATAAACCACTTTGACGGAAATGTTAAAGCAGTATAAAAATCCTGCTAAATAAATAAAACAGTGATATTCAGTGCCACTAACCGGTTTAGTGCCTCTGAATGTCACAGTGAGCTGCATTTATATGGTTTGCAGGTCTACAAACCACGTCAATGTCTTTGAATATTCCCCCATATTTATAAAATATACATGTATCCACACAATCTTATGCAGAAATGTTACGCCTGCCTCAAAGCAGTGTAAGTCTGTGTGCACTTTCCTGTGGATAATTTTATAAAAGCATAAGTTGCCTTTCTAACATTGGAGCTACATATCTGCCTTCCCAACCTAGGTGCCCTGTTATAAAATTACCCTCTTAAAGACCAAATAAGTGGAGACTAGGGCTTGTACGTGCATACGTTTACCAGACTTACAAGAGACATTCCTGGGGCAGGTCTAGGTCTAGTTATGGGCGTGCTTTTGAAAATATGCACGTCTGTGCATCAGTTAGCCTGAGAAAATTTATACACAGTAAAGTGCAGGTGGAAATGTAAGGGGGCGTGTTTGCTAAGGGCTTTAATGCCCAAAGCCTTTTTATATCTCCAGGAACAAGCAGGAATGTAGTCGTCACATATGGGTATCTTCGGCACCGACAGAGCCCGTGTGGGAATGCTCCCCAGAGTCCAATAGAAAAGCTTTTGGGAGCATCCCACTGTGCCTGCGCCACTGCCTTCCTGCCTTTCCAACTCTCCCTCTTCAGTTTTTCGTTTTACGCGGAGCCGACAGGCAGCAAACTCTGTTACTGCAGAAAATCTTCTATTTTGTGGTGGCGCCTGCCTTCCCGTCGACGCCTATACTGGTACCACCGGTGCCTTCTTTATTTTCTTAGTTCTTTTCTTCTTAAAAAAAAAAAAAAGAATAGCTTCTTTTTTGAGGGTCTGTCCCCTCTTGGTGCCTGGCACCATTTTGGGCACTAGGCCCTCTTTTCTTCCAAAATGGAGAAACCATCTAGTGGTTTCAAAAAATGTTCAAAATGTAGCGGAACTATCTCTGCTACCGACACCCATGATTGGTGTCTTAAGTGTTTAGGTCCTGACCATTTGCCATTGGAGTGTCTCCTTCGTAAAAATATGACCAAGAGAGGCCTGCAAACAGAGCTGCAAAACATGGCACCCTCTTTGCTTCGGATGCAATGTCTATTGCATCGACATCATCCAGGGCTTCATCTTCCTCCTATGGATCTCAGGTAACTAAACCCAGGTCTTCCAAGACTGGACGGTCCTCAAAGGGTAGATCTCCTTCTAAGCATCGAGATGCTACTAGCGTTACCCTCAAGGAAAACACACCGGCCAAACAACCCCGGCGGGAGGCCCCGGCCTCCAAAGCATTAACAGGGTTCCAGGATGTTTGTGAAGCTTCCACCTCCGGAGAACTCTTGGTGCCATGTTCTGGTGTCGTGGCCTGCTCCACCAGTACTGACATCCATACATCGGCAGACTCCATGGATCAATGTATCCTGTCCATTGAGCGCAGTCTTGCGGCTTTACTAGCAGCCTCGGTACCACTAAAACTGCTACAATCTACGTATTTGTCCATACCGATATCGGTACCAAATGTACCTGCATCAACCGATGCGCCTCTCTCCATGCTTCCTCCTATGCTGGCACTGGAATCGATCTCCAGCATCGAGGGTCCGGTATCGACAAGCAATACGACTGACAAGCAATACGAGAGCATCCAGCTCGACAATACTTTGAATCCTCCAATTCCGATGATTCCGAGGACTCTGTCAGTATCGGAGTGGTTCCTCCGGAGGATCCCTCTCCATCATCACAGCATTGGATGTCTCCTCCGGAGGACATGTCCCTTCAGGACTTCATATGTGGTGTAGCACGAGGACTCTCGATCACTGTGACCTCTGAGAAGGAACCGAGAGCTGAAGAATTGGAAATTCTTCAGTATCCGGCAGCTCCTAAGGAGGCTGCTACCCTTCCCATTCACTGAATTTTGCATGATCTCATGCTTAGGATGTGAGAAACACCTTTAATGGTGTCTCCACATTCTCAGAGACTCGATACAATGTACCGGGTATCGCAATGTCCTGGTTTCCAAAAAACACAATTACCACACCATTCCATGGTGGTGGAATCGGCAATGCATAGAATCAAGAGTGCTAAGACGCATTCATCCAACCCTCCCGGTCGTGAATCGAGAACGCTCAATGCCTTTGGGTATTGATGCTTTCAGTCCTCAATGCTATCGGCAAGAATAAGCTCTTACATACTTTATATGGGTATGTTTCTTCGGGAGGTTAGAAGAGATTTGGAACTCATGGCTCCACTTCTTCCTGATGATAAAAGGGCCGACTTCCTCACTCTGGTCAAACATGCCCAGAACGTTTCTAAGTTTATTTATTTGGAAACTTTTATATACCGCCCTTTCCAGAGATCAGAGGCGGTTTACATAAAACAAAGGAACCATACATTGAACATTTTGGAACATTACAACTATTTACAATATAACAGTTGAACAAAGTAACTTTTTACACCTTGTATCATAATCTTTACAATAAAACAGTTGAACGGGGTAACTATTTACAACTTTCATCATAACCTTGGGGTTCAGTTCGGACAGAGGTATATACTTTTGTATGAGGTTTGTATAACAGTGGTTGTCAGTGATTCAGTAGGATTAAGACTGTGATTGTGTAAGTAGAATATTAGGTAGGATGGTTGGTTTGTGCTAGAGGGGCTTGATCCGAGCCATGGTCTAAGTTATGATAGTGAATAAGTATGTTTGTTTTTAGTTCCTTTCGGAATGTTTGGAGGTCTTTAATCTCCCTTAACTGGACTGGGAGGTTATTCCATTGAATAGGTGCAACATAGGAAAAAGCACTGTTGCTTGTTGTTTGTTTTGTTTTTCGTATTGAATCCAGTACTAAAATGGTATTGAGGTTCCTTCTTCTCATTCTGTTCTCAGGGGGGCTTTGAATCAATGTAGATAGATGAGATGGTGCAATCTTGTTAATTAACTTGAAGGTAGTCACTATGGATTTATATTGGATCCTACTGGCAACAGGAAGCCAATGGAGAGTGTACAGTATGGGAGAAATGTGGTCAGATAGCCTTGCTTTGGAAATTATAAGGGCGATAACATTTTGAGCCATTTGGAGTATGTTTAGGTTCTTCTTAGGTATGCCTTGGAGTTATGCCAGGTGGGGTGTTATTAGAGCTTGGGCAATGGTTCTGAAATCGTCCCTGTCTATAAGTGGTCTTAGTTTTGGATGGACCTAAGCTTGAAGAAGATTGTTCAGGCAGTTTGTTTAATGTGAGAAGTTAAGCTAAGAGTCCTGTCAAGGGTGACCTCTAAGTATTTTATCTCCTGCTTCACTGAGAGGGCGAAGTTTTGAAGCTTGATAACTGATGGGGGGTGAAGTTAGGGTTTCTTGAAGTAAATAGTACTTCTTTTTGAAATTGATGTACATATTCTTTGAGCGGAGCCATAGTTCCACTTCAGAGAGGCAGGCTGCTAGGTTGTCATAATTGAGGTCAGATATGTTAATTGGTGAGAACAGCATGATGTCGTCCGCATACACATGATATATATATATATACACATTTATAGTTTGTATTCATGAACCGTGCAACCTTTGTTTGCTTTGAGTGCATTAGCAGAACCTCTGCTATCTCCATTGGTGCACATCGCATTGCCTAGTTACAAGCATCTGATTTAGAACAATGGGTGAAAGACAAGCTGGGAAATATTTCTTGCACAGGAGAAAACCTCTTTGGCAAGGATTGGCAGGACAAAGCTTCTCAGCTTGAGTCCGAAAACACCACCTTAAACAGACTATCAAGGACCACAGCCAACCCATCTAAGAAAAAGACAGCTAAGAAACCCTTTTTCAACAAGAACAAGAAATTCTATCCATCTTACACCCAAGCTGTCCACTGCACGGTTCAGATTCCCCAAAAGGGGCAGCAGCAACCCAAGCAACAGAGGAAGGCACAAGTTCCCAGAGCTCAACCAGCTCAGCAGACACAGCCTCCTCAGGGGCTTTGACTCCTTCCTAGAGAACTTAGTCATCCTACCTCTAAAGGGTCCAGAGCCTCTCACCATTCCAGGCAGACTCTGTCATTTTGCCAAAAGATGGCAACAGATAACAGAGCAGTGGACTCTGTCCATTGTAACAGAGGGGTACAAACTCCATTTCCACAGTATGCCCCCTCCCACCATCACAAGACAGTTCAATTCTCGGGGCCCCTTTACCACTCTCTTGTGTCAAAAGGTCACCTCACTACTTGCTCAAGGAGCAATAGAAGAGGTATCTATGTCCCAACAGGGCATGGGTTTCTACTCCCTCTACTTCCTCATTCCAAAGAAGACAGGGGGATACAGGCCCATACTGGACCTCAGAGAGTTGAACAAGTATCTGTTCCGAGAAAAATTCAAGATGATCTCTCTCGGAACACTTCTTCCTTACATTCAGAGTCAGGATTGGCTATGTTCTCTAGATCTAAAGGATGCATATGCACATATCCTCATTCATACAGATCACAGGAGGTTTCTTTGATTCCTCTTTCAAGGAAGACATTACAAAATGCATGGCAGTAGTAGCAGCATTTCTGAGAACTCTGGGGATATTCGTCTTCCCCTACTTCGACAACTGGCTCATCCAAGCATCAACAGCTCCAGAAACCAGCTCTGCTCTCTCCTGTACAATGCAAATCATGCAGTACCTGGGACTGGTCATAAACCTCCCAAAATTTCATGTCGCCCATTCTTAGTCCCAAGAGTTCATAGGGGCTCTTCTAGGCACAAGGCAGTCAAGGGCTTTCCTGCCACAACCATGTTGTGTTCGAATACTCCAGCTGGCTTCTCAAGCAACTATGAAAACCCTTCTAATTGCTCGAGAAATGCTTCAGCTGCTGGGGCATAAGGCATCCACTGTCCATGTGGTTCCCTATGTTCACCTACACATGCAAGCAGCCCAGTGGACCCTAGCCTTTCAGTGGACACAGGCATCGGGCCGCCTGGGGGACAAAATCAGAAACTCTGCACGCCTCATTTTCTCCCTACAGTGGTGGCAATCGCTGAAAAACCTTCTCGTAGGGTTTCCTTTTCAGCAGCCACTATACCAAGCCACCTTGATGACAGATGCGTCCAAGTTAGGTTGAGGGGCTCACTTAGAACATAAGAACATAAGATATACCATACTGGGTCAGACCAAGGTCCATCAAGCCCAGTATCCTGTTTCCAACAGTGGCCAATCTAGGTCATACGTACCTAGCAGTTTCCCCAAAAGACACAGCTTCCACAATGCTTGTACTGGGTTAAGCATTGATATCCTGGGTCCCTTCTTAATAATGGTTTATGGACCTTTCCTCCAGGAACTTGTCCAAACCTTTTTTAAACCCAGCTACACTAACAGCCTTTACTACACTTGGACAATCTCTCCACTCAGGGTCTCTGGACCGAGCAGGAGGCTTGTCTTCACATAAACCTCCTGAAACTCAGAGCCATCTTCTATGCTCTTCAAGTATTTCAGGACCGCCTGAGCTACAAGACGGTTCTTGTCCTTCTTCCTCAGGTCAAGACAATATGAGCAAAAAATGTTGATACCAAAATAACAGTATGGCATATCTTATGTTCTTATGTTCTTATAATATATATAGGAATCTATACAGCATTACATAGACAGGAGGGGAGAGGGAAGGGATGGATGGTTGATCAGAGGGTGACTAGGTTTATAGTTTATAATATGACAGGTTGCAATCTCAACCTGCCACTGCCCAAAAACAAACTGTCCCCTCCCCTGATGCCTTTGTTTCAGACTTTATGCACAAACTCAATACAGCTAGAAATGGGCTACCAGTCATTGATTCCTTCACACCCCCTACATCTCCCCTTGCATTGTTTTCCTTCCTACTCATATCTGGTCCTCTTTCAAGATTCTGGATCTCGCTGATGTCCATAGGCTAGTAACTAATTCTATAAAGCTGTTGTCCATTAGATCCAGTGGCAGATCTAGTGCTAGATCTGGTTTCTTTGGTCCATTCTATGCTTACAACCAGTCTTTCTGCAGGCTTCCTTCCATCGTCCTGGGAAGCATCTATTATATGTCCACTTATCAAGGCATCAAAACTTCACCCGCAAGATCCACTGCATTATCTTCCCATATCTAACCTCTCCTATCTGGCAATGTTGGCAGAATGTTTCATTCTCCCTCAGTTCACAGATCACCTGGAGCACATACTTGCATTTCACCTGTGCCAGTCAGGCTTCTGACAATTTTACAGTATGGAGAGCATCCTTACATCTGTCCTTAATGACATTCGATATATCCTTGACCAGGGTGACTATGCTGTAGCTATTGCCTTAGACCACATGACTAATATCAAAAAAATTACCAAACCATGTAAACCCTTTCTATTACAATCTTTTGTCAGAAGAAGCCGAAGGAGGAAGGAAAAAAATGTCCAACCACACCAGACGGCTCATTCCATTTTAATCATTTTCTACTTTTTATATATAGACTTCCAAAACTTATCTGTATCAGTGAATTTTGCTGTTAACCATTTTGCATAAATCCTCGCGGCAAGATCATCGATGTGCATGTTTCGGGACTGCTGCCCTGTTTCAAGTACCTTCTTCCTGCAGTCACCAAAACCGCTATCAAGGATGATTTAAATCTAAAAAGGGCCATAAAACCTTTGAAATGAAGATGATACTTTGACTCCGACCAGACTGGACATCATGAGAGTTATCCATAATTACATAAAAGAAAAGGCAGAGACATACTCCAAGAAGTGGATACAACTTATTGCAGACAGGTATCATGGTTACAAAGAATTGATATAGCAGAGGAAACGTCCACATTCATATATCCCTACTTCTTCTGGGCTGAATGCTTTTTGCTGAATGTTGATGGTGCAAATGGGGCAAAGGAGATGGCATATTGGTCATGCAGTGGGGGTTGCTGGGGTGCAAGGCAGACTAGATAGCTACCCAGGTGGCACATCTGTGATGTCTGTCATGATCCCACATTGACATTGGTGGCACACAGACATGCTGTTGCTGCAGAAAAGTGATGCCCCACATGGAGCAGGCCAAGGCTTCCTGGCACCCTAGGCAGGAACCCCGGCCATCCCTCTCCCCCACTGCCACTGAAGCCAGCTTCGGAGAAAGAGGATGATAGTGCCAGCAGCTGTAGCGCTACAGGGAGCTGCAAAATGCAGGTGCCCAAGGAAATCCCACAGTTGCGTCTGCCTGCCTCCCCCCCAAGATGTATCATTGGCAAGCAGTAATGGAGTTCTGGGGGGACGGCATGTCCATCAGTGTGTGCTTCTGCCCCACCCATCTGGACCTGGTGCCCAATGCATCTGCCAAAGCCACATGGTGGACCGGTCGGTACTGTGTATCAGTCCCACTGACAGCATGCTGGAATGGCAGCATGGTGTGGGGGTGTTAGCGGCGGGTGCAGTGGCACCCATATGCAGCAGACAAAACCCATGTCATGGTCCTGTGTACCGATCACATGACAACATGTTGCCCAGGTCTGCATAATGGGTAACATCACCCCAGGGTCTGTTGTATCCATATGGCAGCTCTGTGGCTCAATACACAAAGCTGTTATGTATATGAGTGGAAGGTCACAGGTTCAAAACCTGGCTGTGGATTGTGTGTTGCATGTTCCTGTGGATAAACCTTAGCCTACAGTGCAGGTAGAGCACCAGCATGTGCAATCCCCAAAGCATTGGCCAGCCAGGGTACAGACACCCATCGCCACACCAACAGGTTCCATTATCCACAGCTGGATGTAAAGACAGGCTGATAGCAATGGCTCACTGAGCAGGCATTAACAATGGCCATGAATTTCAGAGCGTGCTGCTAGCGCCTGCACCATGAGTACATGTTAACAATGCTTGAGCTAATATGGAGATCAAAGTGGCAGACAAGAATGCCACCCATCCTCACTTTTGCACAGCACGGTGATGTGTGTGTGTGTATGTCTCCTTAGAGTTCTGTGGCCTTCTGCACTGCACTGTGCCTCGCATTGTCTATGCTGTTCCCAGGTTAGTCTGCAAATGAAACCATCACCCTTTCCATAAAGAAATGTTTCCTTAGATTACTCCTGAGTCTATCCCCTTTCATCTTCATGCTATGGCCCCCTTATTCCAGAGCTTCCTTTCAATTGAAAGAGAACCACCTCCTGTGTTATTGTTATTGCATGCTATTGTATAATAGTGAGCATGCTCTCAAAAGAGTGTGAACTATTGACAGGAGCCAGGAAATGACAATGTCATCATTTCCTGTTTCACAGCGATCCCAGCTTTCATTTGAAATGAAAGCATATCCCGAACCTGCATGCCGTGATTTTATAAACAATCATAAATTGATCCCTATTCAGGAGAATCACTCAAATGAACAAGCTACAGATAAATCATCTCCCAATTCCACAATTTTGAACAAACTCTTTGTGGTAGTGTGGCGTGCGGGGTAAAGGGTTTCCTTTAAAAGACAGAACAGGCAGCAGTCAAGACAACAATGTCAGCTTTGTTCTATCCCAGCTGTTAAACCTTTACAGTCTGTTTCTCCCGGCCCTTTCTCCAGCCCCAGTTAAAGCTCCTGCTGGCCTGGAAAGGACCTCTGGCTCCACAGACCTCTCTCTCTCCTGCAGCCTGCTGTTTTTTTAACCTCTCCCTGGGAGCCACTCCCAACCAGTCCTGAACTCTGAGTTGCAGGTTCTCTTAAAAGGCCCTTTTGATAACTCCTTTAGAGAGGGACGGACAGTACTCTATAGACCCCATCCCACTCTTTTAAACAATTATTTATTTAAGCAAATCACCTATTTTTTTCATCAATTTTTTAGAGAAAATATTTGAAGAGGGGCGTCAGAATGGTCAAAGTTTGCCCACAGAGAGACTCCTTCTGTCTGCCCACGGGAGATTGGATTCCTGCAGGCAGGAGGGGAAGACTGCTGTAATCAGGTCAAAGACTCCTATCTCCCTCAGGAGATCAAGGAGTCTTTGCCACAATTGCAGTGGTCTTCCACCCTGCCTGCAGGGATCCATTCTCCTGCAGGCAGTCAAGAGTCTGCTGAAGTCACAGCCATTCCCTTCTGCTCTTCGAAGATGTGATCACTGTGGGCAGAACAGGAGTGAAAACCCATGGGGGCTAGAGGTGGAGCAGTCAAGCCCCCTCCTCCCCCAAATCTAATAGGTGCTCAACAGCCCCTGGTTTTAAGAACCTCAGCAAAGAAGGTTGCAATCATTCCACTGTAATGTGTGTCTTTGAGTCAAGGCTGTTTCTTGGTGACCCAGCAGCTCCTGGGTTTTCTTGGCAGTTTGACTGGAAGTAGATTGCCAGGCCTTTCCTCTGAGGCAATGGAGGGCTAAGTGATTTGCCCAAGGCCACAAGGAGTGCTAGCAGGAATAAAACCCTGGTCTCTTACTGTTAGGCTACTAGTTCTTTTTTAATCCATAAAACGTCTCTTCCAAAAGTTACTTCAACACAGCAGTGCTAAGCAAAGATCTTGAAATAGTCCATTTCAATTTAGTGCTATATATTCTAACTCTCCCATCTTATTTTTTAGACTTCTAGCATTTGCATACAAGCATTTTAGAGACTGTATTTTATTCATATTAATCTGGCTATTGGTAGACATTGGTAATTTGGGATCTTTAAGCTGTGTCTGCTCCATACTCGAGGGCATTTGGGCTATTTTACTCTTTTTTGGAACCTCTCTGCTTTTGGTAGTATCCTTCAAGGATACATTCTTCCGAACCATGCGCTCTTGGGTGACTGTCGGCTTTCCCCTATTATCTAGTTTAAAAGCTGCTCTATCTCCTTTATAAAGGTTAATGCCAGTAGACTGGTTCCATCCCAGTTAAGGTGAAGCCCATCCCTTTGGAAGAGAGCATTGGATTTCAACGTCCTACCTAAAAGCCTAAATTTAGCCTCCAGAACCTCCCTACCACATTTTCCTATGTCATTGGTACTGACATGTACCAAGATAGCAGACTTCTCCCCAGCACTATCTAAGACTTTATCTAGGTGGCGCGTGAGGTCCCTACCTTCGCACCAGGCAGGCATGTTACCAGGCAATCCTCACGTCCACCAGCTACCCAGCTATCTACATGCCTAACGATCGAATCACCAACTATAATGGCTGTCCTAACCTTTCCCCCATGGGCACATGGCCCCGGAGAAACCTCCTCGGTGCGAGAGGGTTTGACATCACCTGGAGGACAGGTCCTAGTTACAGGATCACTTCCTGCCACACCAGGGTGATGCTCTCCTATCACGTGACCTCTTTCCTCCTTGGCAACAGGGATGCTGCCAGACTGGAGGTGGGACTTCAGGACTATATCCCTGTAGGTTTCGTCTATGTACCTGTAGTAATGCCTTTTATAATTACTCCCATAATATTATTGTTTAAAAATTAATCATCAATAGGATGCAATTTTCCATACTTCATATTTTTCTCCAGTTATTGTATGGTGGAGAAATAAACTCTTGCTTTTATGGTGGCACCTATGGGTCTGTTTACTAAAGTAGGTTAGGCTTTTGCAGCGAATGCAGCAAAAAAACACAAGTTGCGTGGCGTTAGCTGCAAAAGCTGTGTTATATTTGTTGGGGATGTGCACAGCAGTTCCCCAGCAGATAACACACTGAATCTGCAAACAGTGCAGTTGGACAGCAGCCGGGATGCAGGTGAGGTGGTGTTAGTAGCATTCACGCTGTCTGCGGCCTGTGGTAATTGGGCGTTGCATATATGCCCACTCTCTGCCCTTATCCCATCCACTCATGCAGATAGCATGTTTTAACAGCACTAATTGCAATTTAGACATCTGCAACAGACACGCAGACATCCAAATCATTGAGACATCCCCCGAGCCAGTTTAGAGCTGGGTCTGTGGATGTCCCAAGCACGAGAACATCAAAGTGTGAAAAGGGGCATAGTGGAGCATGGCCAGGGCATTCCTAAGAACCAGGATGTCCCTATCTGATTTCAGAAACACCCTGGACATCTCGAATCATGTCTAGAGTTAAATGTGCTCCAGGCACAACAGATACAGTATATGAAAAATGCTCGTTTTTGTCAGACAAATATCTGGAAGGCATGGAGAAGGAGCTACACTAACACCCCTTATGTTTTACACTATGTCAGTGAACACTGACAGGAAATGGAGACCCACATTTTTACTTTGCAGCACTGCATGAAGGACATCCTCTAATGCTAGCTAGCTGGAGATGGACGTTCCTGATCCAAGTGTCCCTAATGGGGACATCTATGTGGCCACCCGTGTACACGTCCAGGTCAGAGATGTCTATGTTCCTGAAATCAACCAGAGACATAGAGGTCCCTGGTGTTTTTCTTCATGTTCTGCCCTGGATGCCCCGATTTAACTTGGACGACCTTTCTAAAATCCTCCTCCTAATGGGTATTCTGCAGATAGTGCAGAAAATCACTGTATTATTTGCATTTTGCATGCGTTATCTGTTAATATGGCTATCTGCTGCATTAATAGCTAACACAGTCTAATAAACAGATCCCTTAGTGGTGCTCAGAAAGACAGTATTCACGTAAGTTTTGAAAGTCCATACTGCTTTCTGCACCACTAAAGCACTTCACCTCTATTTATTGGAAAGGGTACGAGGGAACATAATGGAATGAGACTGGGGAAAGAAAGAGTACGTAGGTAAATGTCCAAACACAATACCACATTTCCTAATCATTATACCAAATTCAAATGGAAAAAAATAACACAATTATCTTTTTTTTGTAATTTCCTTTTTTATGAACATTAACACGTATTTCAAAATGCAAATTTCAAAAAGAAAGAAAATAAACAAATATCGAACAAAACACATTTTCTTAATAGAGCAAACATGCAAAATCCTATTACAAGAAATGAACAAAAAGGGAATAGAAAACTTATCGTGCTGAAATAGCTAGAACTCTGTTAGCTGAGCATTTTTCCCATTCACACAAAGACAGTAATTTTATAACAGGGCACCTAGGTTACTGGCACAGGAAGATGCCTATTTTATAAAAACACATCTGTGCCTCACATGTCTTTATAAAATACTAGTACAAATCCTGCAGAAATTTTGCCTATATTGATGGTTTGGATATTTATGCCTGCTTGAAAACGGGTGCAAATGCAAACGCATAAATTACACTTATATTATAAAATACATGCGTAAATCATGACGCTGTCCATACTTCATTCATCCCCCCGAGCATGCCAGCTCTACAAATATGTGCCTACTTGTACCATGTATACGTTTAAGCATTTCTTAATTTTATATGAAGCCTTCTATGTACATAATCATTATTCATTAATCGTTAAAGTGACTGTTGATTTTGCATGTAAAATACTGATTTATGTGCATAGAAGGCCTCTTATAAAATTAGGAAATGCCTAAACGTATGCATGGTACAAGTAGGCACATATTTGTAGAGCTGGCATGCTCAGGGGAGGTATTTGAGTAAAGCATGGACAGAGTCATGATCATGATTTACGCATATATTTTATAATATGAGTGTAATTTATGCGCTTGCATTTACACCCTTTCCCAAGCAGGCATAAATATCCGAACCTTCAATGCAGTCAAAGTTTCTGCAGGATTTGTGCTAGTGTTATAAAGACATGTGAGGCACCGATGTGTCTTTATAAAACAGGCATCTTCCCGTCCCAGTAACCTAGGTGCCATTGTAAAATTACCGTCTTTGTGTGAATGGGAAAAATGCTCAGCCAACAGAGCATATAATAATTACAAAGCTCAGTTTCTGTCAGGCTCCAGCATGAATACAACTAATAAATAGCTTTCCCCAGACAAACATCTTCCTCCAGCTCTGATTATGTCAAAATAAGTGATAGATCAACTCCTTCAGCACTCGGGGATCCAGACTGCTCCTTCTCCTTAGGACGAGGAAGACGGTAAGCGGTAGTTACTGGTAAGAGATCATCCTTTGCAACTCATGACAGTTGTGAAAAACTGTCTCTTCAATAATTCTAAAGGCAATATACTCTTTTCACCAGCAAAAATAACTCACTCCCAAGTTCTGCGAGTTTAAGGAACTCTTCAAGTTTTCCACTCTGTGGCTTAAAACACAATTTTCCTTTATTAGATCAGAGTCTGCTGAGTGCAGTGCAATTGTCTGAGAATCCTGATCTTGTATTTTCCCTGTCATAGTTGCAATGGGGAGAATATTCCGTGGTAGTGGCCAGTGCCGTACAGAGACATAATTGCGCCCTCTATAACTTGCATATCTGGCGCACCCGCCCTCCCCCACTCCCCCCCCCCCCGCAACATCATCTCTCCGCCTTCATGTTCAGCTGACTGCTGCCACTTTTTGTCTTCTTGGGGGTGGCAGCAGCGAAACAGACCTGACTTCCAGTTTTTAAAAAAAAACCATGTGGATCTTGTATGCAGTTCTGGTCCCTCCCTCCCTTCTCTGATGTAGGTCACGTCAGAGGAGGGAGGGACCAAGTCAGCCATTCAAACACGGGTCTTTGCAACTTCAGTGATGCGACCTACATCACAGAAGGGAGGTAGGGACCAGAACTGCATACATGCTCGGCTTTGAAGGACCTGCATGGGGTTTTTTTTGTTTTAAGTCAGGTCAGTTTTGCTGCTGCCGGTGTTACCGCCGCTGAGAAAACAGAAAGTGGCGGCGGCAGGGCAACAGCAGGCAGTGTGGAGGGGAGCCGAAGCTGGCAGCCTAAAATGCACACCTAAGCCTTTGCGCCCTCTGTGGCTGCACCACTCACACAGGGCTAGGTATGGCGCTGATGGTGGCTTTCTGGCATTGAGTATCTGGGTTGACCAGATAGCGTGGATGGTGATATCTAGCTACTGCCCAGTTAGCTTCAGCAGTGAAAGTTAGGTCAGCCTTTCAAGTGCCTTTCGCAGCTGAGGGAAAACCGGCTGGCGGCTGAATATCACTAGTTGATTATGCCCAGGTGCTGCCTCCAACCTGCCCCAGAACTCTCCAATGCTAGGTGTTAGCATCAGGACGTTTAATGACAGCACCTGCAGAGATTCAGCGGCACTAATTGCGTTTGTGCTGCTGAATATCCCATTTGACGCGATGAATGCGCTTAGCGGGCTTGCTAACCGCATTCATCGCTTTGAAAATCCCCCAGTCTTTAGTCTGGATTTGAATATGGCCAGAGATGAAGGATGACGCATTGGCTCAGGGAATCTCTTCCAAGCAAACAGCGTGGCAGGGCTGAAAGAGCTCAGTCAGCAGTTAGGATTTGAAGAGAAGGGTACAGATAAGAATGGCTTCCCAGATGAACGGAGTTCCCAAAGAAGGGCTATAGGGAGAGAGAAGAGGAGCGATGAGGAACTGTGGAGTAAATACATTTGTAGGTGAGAAACAGAAGATTGAGCTATGTGGGAAATGCACGGTGACAGGGACGGTACTACCATTAGGTGAAGTAGTCGATTGCCTAGAGTACCAGCCCTCCAAGGGCACCCATTGCCACTGCTGTCACCCCTGTTTGGGGCCGGCAGAATCCACAGGGGCCCCAAAATTGCAGCATAGTACTTATCTGCACACGCAGGCGCTTCATTGCATTTTCTTTGGCTTTCTATCTCCCGCTTCCGCACGCCCTCCAACACAGACTTCTGGCTTATGCAAAGTCTGTATCAAGGGGGGGGGGGAGGTGGAAGTGGGAGATAGAGGCAACAATAACCCACGACTCAGTGCTGACATGTGCTGGTAAGCAGTGCCATGCAGTTTGGGGTCCATTGCCGTTGCTACAGGCCTTGGAGAGGGGTGGCAATGGGAGCAGAGGTGGGCAGCAGGATGGAAGGTCCACCTAGAGTGCCTCCAGTCCTTGCACTGGCCCTGCATGGGGAAGCAATGTAATGACTTGCGACAGTTTACATGGTCTTAGTGACATTACATGGAAGACATCATAGAGCTAGTTCTGCAGGATACCCATGAGAAGTAGGCTGCAGTAGTCTAAGTGGATACTTATAAATAAAGGGATACATTTTAACAATGTTGCAAATGCAGATATGACATGCTTTAGAAGTGCTGTAGATGTTCAGAGAAGGCGTGAGAGGCACCAAAGATGAGATAGGTGCAACAGCTTGATCTAACCATTCCATAGAAAGGGTTCCTTGTTGATTCCTAAGGATTATAAATCTCCGGGCACTACAAGCATGTCAGATCCATCCAAAGCTGATGGCTTCTCCAATCTGGACATGGTACCAGCAAGCCCTGTATTCAGTCTTCACACCAACTCTCTGCAGAGCTGGGTCTAGTGGAGTGATGGAACTATGATGAATCTGCCAAAGTTTGCCCTGCCTGAAAATGAAGAGTGGGAGGGGGTTGCCTGAGGGTACAAAGATGGAGATGAGTGACCTATCCTATCTGCCACAGTTTTTCAGAATTCTTCTGCCACTGTATTGGCCCCTGCAGCTCCTGGCCCGCAGGCGTTTAAGGACAGGAATGATGTTGGGGCCAGAGCTACCACAGCAACTCAGAGCCATATAAAAGAATGCCCTAATTCATCTCTCTCCCCCATGATTCACTGCTATTAAAGTAGAGAAAGCTCCACTCAGCAACATCAGCAAAGGAAACATCCCCACAAAAGCTAAAAAGCAGAGTAGTTCCCCAGAAATTGAAGGACTGAGATTTTAGTCTAGGACATGCAAGGTCTCTGCCAATTCAGGAGACATCACTGCATAGTTAAACATTGAACTAGAGCCACCACCACTGACTGATGATGCAAGGGAAGCATCCATGGGCCCCTTGATTAGCCCTATCAAGGCATTCCCTCTACGATCTCTTCTTCCCTGTATTATGTACAACAGATTCAGGCTCAGCAGAGAATTTCATAGATCACAGACAGCATCTCACATCTATGTGGTCATCTTGGATGCTATGACCTTTGCCAACATGATAAGAATTATCCTAGAAAAACTATCCTGTTATCCACTGCCATGTGTAGACTAAAAATATGAAGATGCTAATAGATTTAAATTTTCTATTTTTCTATAGTATAATTGCAATTGCCTTCATATTATGGTATTGAATTAGATTAGCAAATGCTGTGTGAAAAATGTTTAGACTATGAGATTTATTTCAGAGGCCCTATTTGTGCTTTTGACATCTGAAAAGAAATCACAGAGACATCCCCAGAAGCATTTTAGAAGCCAGTGCTATATATGTCCCCTGCACAAAAGGGAATGAGAGAGGTGTGTCTGGCAGTATTTCGGGCAGGTGGATGGCTAGCATGTCTCCACCCACTAACGTGGCCATCCATGTCTGTTCCTGCTCCAAGGCATAAATAGGCATCTGAAAAGCTCTCGTTCTGCCATCCAGATACCTGGAGGGCATAGAGAGGAAGGTACTCTGATATCCCCTATGCTTTTGCTGATGATAATGAGAACTGCAGGAAAATGGGGACACTTGTTTTTGGTTCGGCACAGTGATGCACATCCCCACATGCAAGTGTTTGTAGCATGGATGTCTATGAGGTAGGGTTGCCAACTGGCTCCAGATGCGCCTGACAGGCGTGCTCCAGTCCTGGGTTTACCCCCATTGCATGCACTTACTTGTAGTTTTCCTTTTCTTATGGACTGCAATGGAGAAATCAGAACTACATATTCCTGCATGCAATGAGGTAAACCCAGGACTGGATCAAACCTGTCGGGCACATCTGGAGCCAGTTGGCAACCCTACTATGAGGCCGCCTGTGCAGCTGTCCATTTCAGGGATGTCCAAGTTGCTAAAATCGGGCTGCAATGTAGACATCTCTGGTGTTTTTGGGTCATTTTGTCCTGGACACCCCAGATTTCACTTGGATGTCCTTTCAAAAAAGCCATGTCATCTCTCTCATACCATTGTACACAAAATCTTTGAAATCAATGATTTATTCTTTTACCAGAAGAAGGAAAGTTTACATATTTTTAAAATGAAAATTCAGGTAGGGACTGCTTTAGTAAGCTATGCTAGCAATTAATGCACGCTAATAATTAACATAGAAGCCATGCTGGCACTTCATGCTGCAGCTTAGCAGTTAATGCTCAGTAATTTCTGCACTAACAGCTAATGCGGAACAGGGCAAAGAATGGGAAAGGGGCTGCACCTTACAGTTAATGCAGAGGTAGTTACCACAAGTTAAGAAAGCAGCTCAGTTAACATTACCTCAATAGGTGTAGCTAAGTGCATCTTGTTATCTACAAAGCATTTAGTGCATGGTAAAGAATTTATTCCATATTAAGTGTATGGCACAATGCTGGGAACATCCCCAATGCTTAACACTTTAGTAAATAGGGCTCTTAACAGTGCAGCTAGTCACATATAGATCTTTGAATGAGAGACTACAGTATTTCAGTTGCTCAGACTCCTGCATATGAATTTTGACATCCAGAGAGTCAAGTGGATGATTTCCAAAGGAGAATAATTAATTAATTAATTTTATTTTTCTTATATACCGCACTCTTAAAAATCAGCGCGGTTTACATACAACTGTATTGTGCCAGGTAGGTGAATCTTAGGCACTTAAAGGGTAATTTTATGACAGGGTGCTTAGGTAGGGTAAGCACATGGATGCATATTTTCTATTTAATTTATATAGTAAAGTGTATTCACACATAAAGAACCTCACCCAGACAAATCCAAGATTAGTTGTTGGATCCTTATCATACCAGATCCACCAGTATATTCTCTGTGGAGCAGCTGGTTCATGAACCAACCAGAGGGGAAGCTATATTGGACCTAGTCCTTAGTGGAACACCAGTTCTGGTATAAGAGATAAGGGTGTTGGGGCCACTTGGCAATAGTGATCATAGCATGATTAGTGGAGGAGGGATAGTAAGGAAATCCACAGTACTACCTTTTAACTTTCGAAAGGGAGACTATGATAAAATGAGGAAAATAGTTAAGAAAAAAACTAAAAGGAACAGTTGCAAAGGTTAAAGACTTACACCAAGCTTGAGTGTTGTTGAAAAATACTATCTTGGAAGTCCAGAACAGCTGTATTCCACGCTTTATGAAAAGTGAAAGGAAGTCCAAAAAACTGCCTGCATGGTTTAAAGGTGAGGTCAGAGAGGCTGTTGTTGCCAAAAAAGCAACTTTCAGGAAATGGAAAAAAAAGCTTAACGACGAAACCTAGAAACAGCACAAGCACTGGCAAGTTAAATGCAAGACATTGATAAGGCAGGCAAAGGGAGAATTTGAGAAGAAGCTTGCTGCGGAAGCAAAAACACGTAATAAAGACTTTTTCAAATACACTTGTAGCAAAAACCTGTGAGAGAGTCAGTTGGTCCATTAGATGATAGAAGGGTTAAAGGGGCACTAAGAGGCGACAAGGCAATAGCGGAGAGACTGAATGAATTCTTTGCTTCGGTCTTTACTGAGGAAGATGTAGGGATGTTACCCATGACTGAAGTGGTATTTAAAGGGAGGAGTGGCTCTGTGGTTGGCACAGGTTACCTCAGGCCGGAAGGCTGGGGGTTCATTTCCCACATGGGGACAAGCAACCTCAGGCCGGAGGTACTGGGGTCTCTAGTCCCATGGCCACTCCTTGCGGTCTTGGGCAAGCCACTTAACCCTCCATTGCCTCAGGTACACTTAGGTTGTGAGCCCTTCGGGGACAAGGGAATTAAAAGTGCCTGGTAGTATACATGTAAACCACACTGATTCTAAAGAGCGTGGTATTAAAAAGAAAGAAATAAAAAATAATAAAAATACAAACAAGGTGCGGAAGTATTGAAGGAAATATCAATACATCGGGAAGATGTATTACAACTATTTTGATGAACCGAAGAGTAGCAAATCACCTGGACCAGATGATATACATCCAAGGGTGTTGAAAGAACTGAAATATGAGATTGCAGACCTGCTATTAGTAATCTGTGAACTATCATTAAAATCATCTGTAATACCTGAAGATTGGAGGATGGCGAACCTAACACCAATTTTTAAAAAGGGTTCCAGGGGTGATCTGGGAAAGTACAAACTGGTGAGCCTGACGTCAGAACCCGGAAAATGGTGGAAACCATCATAAAGAACAAAATTGCTGAACATGTAGGTAGTCATGGCTTAATGGGAGACAACCAACATGGCTTTAGACAAGGAAAATCTTGTCTTACTAATCTGTTATGTTTTTTTGAAGGTGTGAATAAACAGGTAGACAAAGGTGAGTCAGTTGATATAGTGTATTTGGACTTTCAGAAAGCCTTTGACAAGGTCCCTCATCAGAGACTTTTGGCAAAACTAAAGAGTCATGGGATAGGAGGCAGTGTACTATTGTGGATCAGGAACTGGTTAAAAGATAGAAAGCAAAGGGTAGGGCTAAATGGCCAATTTTCCCAATGGAGAAAGGTGAATAATGGTGTACCCCAGGGATCTGTGCTGGCTCCTCTGCTTTTTGACATATTCATAAATGACCTAGAAAAGGGAATAACGAGTGAGGTTATCAAATTTGCAGATGACACAAAACTATTTAAAGTTGTTAAAACCCAAGAGGATTGTGGAAAATTGCAAGAGGATCTTGATAAATTTGAAGACTGGGCATCAAAATGGCAGATGAAATTTAATGTGGGCAAGTGCAAAGTTATGCACCTAGGGAAAAACAATCCAAACTATGGTTACACAATGCAAGGTTCCACATTAGGAACCACCACCCAGGAAAAAGATTTAGGCGTCATTGTGGATAACATGTTAAAACCCTTGGCCCAGTGTGCAGCGGTGGCCAAGAGAGCAAATAGAATGCTAGGTATCATAAGGAAAGGAATGGAACAAAGGATATTATAATGCCTCTATATCGTTCCATGGTGAGACCGCACCTTGAATATTGTGTGCAATTCTGGTCGCCGTATCTTAAAAAGGATATAGCGTTATTAGAAAAGGTTCAGAGAAGAGCCACCAAAATGGTAAAGTGGATGAAAGGATACCCCTGTGAAGAAAAGCTAAAAAGGTTAGGGCTCTTTAACCTGGAAAAGAGACGGCTGAGGGGAGATATGATAGAAGTTTATAAATTAATGAACGTAGTGGAATGGATAAACGTAGATCGATTGTTTATGTTATCAGAATATAGAAAGACTAGGGGACATGCAATGAAGCTACAGGGTAAACTATTTAAGACTAATAAAAGAAAATATTTTTTCACTCAACGTGTAATCAAACTCTGGAATTTGTTACCGGAGTAAAGGCTGTTAGTGTAGCTGACCCAGTATGGCATATCTTGTGTTCTTATGTTCTGTGTTCTTATGATTATCAGTGGTCCCATTTTACCATTTGTATTATTAAACATAGAAATGATTTTAAATCACCCCCATTTTCAAACAGCAGACAAGAAAGGAAATTTTCCAATATTTTATAGTTCTGTAGGGACGAAGATCTTCAAAATTCAGTCAATCGGTCATCAGCTCTCTTGGCGTGTCCCTAGCATTCCTATATTATCTAAAAGTCCCACACAAGCTTATATCTGCCACTAGGCAGGAATAACTTTGTGCATGTATGTGCTGGTAGGAATTAGTGAACAGGCATATATTTTATAACACATATTCATAAGTCCCAATCCCACCCCATTCTCCCTGTTCTCTGCTCCTGGGGCTATCGATGCATGCGAAGCAGCATTTTAGAAGGGACGCCTGGGTAGAATTTGAGACGTCAAGGTCACAATATCCAAAATACCGGGAGAGTGGCAATGGTGAAGGGAACCACATGTACCTGCCGACTGAAATCACTCTGTCTTCACAACCGGTTCTGGAGGTAGGTCGGTGCAAATGGCATGGCTGAGTATGGCACGTTTGTAGGCCAGTTTAGAAATGCAGACATCCCTGAAATGCACAGCCAGAGAAATACAGTATCCTGGCCATAGATATGCCGGCCAAGGTTTTTCAGAAAAGGGGCGTCTATGCTACGCTATATGCACACACAGCCTACCATTTTAGATCTGCAGGTGTGTGGTGACAGTGCAGGGAAAATGAAAGGACTGTTATTTAACAGCAGGTTTTGTTGACCAGCTGTGGCTGTGTACTGCGGCCGTGAGAGCACATCTCTTGCTGCCGTGAAACGAGCTCTTTTCTGTAACTTATTTGTGGTCAGCAGCAGGTATAAGCATGGATGCGTCGGCATGCAGGACCAGATGTGCGCAGGTCTTTCTGAAATCACATGGCAAAATGCATCTCTGTGGGATCACCCAGGCCACTCCTCATGCAACATGGACGTGATTGCATCGGGGACATCTATATACCCGGCTTTCTAAAATGGTTCTGGGAACGTCCCTGTGACTTATACGTCTGGGTGCCCATATTCAGACGCCAAATCATGAATAAATGACCCCTATATTGTATAAACGTAGATGTTATGCTTTCCGAGCACCTGCTTTTGTTTATGTATATGCTGGGGTATTCTTTTAAACGCCTACTTGTGGGAGTAAAACATTGTTCTACATCTCTAAATCATGAATAATATTACTCCTTAAGTAAAGAAAAGTATCAAATCCAAAGCCTCTGAAAGCCTACCAGGAAATCACACAGCTAGTTGGGTTTTCATAATAGTCATGAAGATTATACATGAGATAAATTTGCATATACTGGGCTCTTTTGTATGCAAATGTATCTCCTGCATATTCATTGTGGAAAACGTGACTGACCGTGGGGTCACCAGAGGACGTTTGGGAAGCCCTGGTCTGTTGTCATTATAAACAGTGAAAGTTGTTTTGGATTATTGATTTATTTTTTAGGGCAAAATTAAAGGGTTACAGTTTTCCTTCAGCCGTAGACACAGCTGAGAGGAAAACAGCTTCCAGACTCACTTATCCTTTCCATCTGGAGGCAGTCAAAAATGTTCATTTGTATTGCTGGCTTGTTTCATGATAGTATATTTTCTTCTTTCTTTTCTGTGTAAAACATTCACTTTTTAATAGATGGAGCTTTTTGATGGCTTGATAAATGATAACTGATTCAGGAATTAGCATATGCAGAAAATAATGGGCTTTCCCTCCTCTGTGCATTCATATTTTAGCATCTGTTCAAGAGACAAAAAGCTCTGCGGCACATCTATAGCTGTTACGTGTGTCATTTTACCATTCAGCCAAAGCTGAAGAAGTGTTTATTTACTTCAATTTATGTATCACCACTATCTAACAACCGTGGCTGTTTACAATAATAATCCAGCTTCAGAATACAAACACACCCCAGCGTCAGACTTTACCCCAATCAACCCACAGCTTCCCCAAAAGCTAATCCTCAAAGCCATCCTTTAACGAATTTATGAATTTGGAGATAACTCTTTCCTTACTAATGGACACAAGCAGTTTATTCCAGATTAGTGGGCCAACCACAGAAAGAGCCTCCCCCCCCCCCCCGTGTCCATTGCAATCGAACCTTGTTCACAGTTGGCATTCTGAGCAAACCCTCCCACTGTGAGCTAATACTTCGCTAGGCGAAATAAAAACAAACCTACTATCCAGGGCTTTTTTTTGAAGGGTTACATGGTTGTAAGGAGAACCGGTGCCTTTTTCATTGCCTGCTAAAACTGAATTACGGTCCTCATGCATTAACAAAAGACCCCTTACATATTAGTACCGGCATTTTTCTTTGCTAGAAAAAATGCGCTGGTCCTAAGAAATAAGCAGTCCCCATCCCATGCAAAATCTTGAAACAAATAATCAGCAGTTTAAACCACCCCCATCACTCCATTGACAATCAATGCAACTGCTGCAACATTGGAGTAATATGTTCCCATAACCTCAATCTCTTTAACAATTGCACTGCAGTATCTTTGCTGTTTTGGATATGATGCCAGGAGACTGTTTATTTTGGAGAAATCTATCTGCAAAACATTAACATAGTCTATATGAGTCAATACTAAAGCCTGGACCACTTGTCATAACTGGGCCAGATCTAACAGACACATGAGCTGCTTCACGAGCCGTAATTGAAAAAAAGTTGACTGAACCAACTTGGAAATATGGGTTTCAAAAGTCAAATCCGAATCAATCTGTACTTCCAAGTCGCAGCTACTGATCGAAACTTAGCTTGACTCCCAGCTACCAAAAGCACAGCCTCAGGATGTGCCTTACCTAACTATGGAGCTTCCAACTTACCCACATTCAACTTCAACCTATTGTCTTCTAACCACCAGGTTACTGCAGTCAGCATACCATTAAAACCTGCCAATTTGTTCCCATTGGGATAAGAATTTGGATGTTATCTACAAATAAAAAGAACTGCAACCCCTAAGGGTTTCAGTAACAGATTAAACTGGAGAACCTCACAAAATATATTACCAACCTGCTGATTTTAGCCACTTATGAATTTAACCTACTCAAGACCATGCCACAGATGTCCATTTCCTTAAACTGTTTTAACAATGGCCATGGTGAATTGTATCAAAAGTGGAAGTCAAATAAAAAAAAGCATTAACATTGAAAACATTATCCCATTAACCCATTATCCAAGATTTGATAAACCTCATCAGGGCTGGTCCTGAGCATGTGTGGGCATCTTGCCCATACATGGCTGCCCACCATGAGGGGCCCCATGGCGTCTGACCGGCTTAAGAAGTAGCTGGAGAGGCCCCAAGCCCGGCTAACCTCTGCACAGTTGCGGGAGCATTTTCCTTCACTCCTGTGGCTGTACTAAGTCACAGCCACTGGCTCCACTGAGTTCGTAGAGGTTACTCAGTGGCATGGGTGACTGCGATTTAGCAAAAGCACGTGAGTAAACAAAAATGATCCCATGGCTGTGGTGAGGTGAGCCGGGCTTCGGGCCTCACCAGCTCCTTCTTAAGCCAGTCAGGTGTGCATGGGGCCCCTTGTGGTGCAGGGCCGTGGGGGGTAGTTGCTGGCACTGGAAGAGGACTGTTACTGGGAGCTAGAACAGGAAATGGGCTAATGTTAGGGGATAGGGAGACTGTGATTGAAAGGGAGATAATGCTGGGAGGGACTGGAACTGCAGGGGGGTTGATACTAGTGGGCCAGGATTGGAAAAGGGCTGATGCTGGGAGATGAAGGGACTGAAAGGGAGCTAATGCTGGGAGGGACTGGAACTGAAGGAAGACTGATACTGGTGGGCTACGACTGGAGGAAGACTGAGACTAGGAGGCTAGGACTGGAAATGGACTGATGCTGGGGGATGGGGATGGGGAGACTGGGATTGGAAGGGAGATGATGCTGGGAGGGACTGGGACTGGAGGGGGACCTATACTGGGGGATTCATTAACTATGCCCAAGTCTTTCTTCATCTATTCCAGGGCACATCAGTTTTAATTCAAATCGCCACCCAAGTGGTTATGTTTTATACTAACAGACAAGGGGGGATATGTTTCCTTCACTCCTGCTTTGAAGCAGCAATGATTTGGGGCCTAGTCACACCCAACTGCATCCAAAATCAGGCTGCTTATATCCCTAGTCTTCAGAACCTCATAGCTGAAAAGTTCAGCAGACTTCCCCAGCCTTACAACTGGTCTTTAGATGCAACAACTTGGCAGGCCATCTTCAGGAATAGGAGATATTTCATGTTGTCCTTTATACCAGCAGTGAGAATGTGAAGCTGCCTCTCTACTGCTCAATACTCTGACCACCTAGCACCAGGTACATTAGCAATTCTCTGGACTTTGTCTTTTTTATGCATATCCCCACATTCCTTTCTTAGTGAAAGCCCTGTACAAATTTCAGCAATGGCCAAGAACCATGATTCTCAAAGCACCATATTGTCCTCAGAATAACTGATTTCCCCTTCCAGAAGGACTTGCAGTTCTACTACCATGCTAAACGCCAAAGATTTCCAACATTAATCACTCAAAATGAGGACTCAATCTAGAGTTACTAACCCTCACAGCATGGAAACTGGGCAGTGTTTAGTTTCCACCAATGTCTATTCAAGACATAATAATAGATGCAAGAAAATCATCTACTAGATGTTACTATACCTTCAAATGTAAAAAAATTTCCATCTGATGTTTCAGGAATGGTTACAGCATTTTACCCAGGCTAGTCACATCTTTCCATATTATTGAGGAAATAATGTTTTCTGCATTGTTTAAAGCCTCATGCCAGTCTACATGAGAGAGCCCATCACACTCTAGACTAATTGGGCCCTTGCGCACTGCCTTAAAAGAACTGAATTAATCAGAAAATCTATACAACTTGGCTCATTTGACCCCAATAGTCGCCAAAAGAACTCTTGCTAAATATAATATAAATTCCTCCAATATACTCTTGGCAATTTCCTCGATTAGTTGTAGAATATTTTAAAAAAATCCTTTTTTACTCATATCACATTTGAGTTATATGAACCGGGTCTCAGACTTCATCAGTACATGTCTCGGGATTGGCTCCCCGTTGTACTATTTTTGCATCAACGACCACAGCTCATGTAAGTTATCACTCTCATGCATTCAAATCATAACTGTAAACTTTCCCAACGTTAGTTTTGTAACTAGAAAATGAATGCTATAAGACAGGATAACTTATCTTGTTGTCAATCTTGTCACAATGTTTAACTTGATTTGCCCCGACGCCACCATTCGGCACCGCATTTGCATTTCACATGTGTTTCATCAGGGGTTCAATAAAATGCTGGAAAAAACAACAGATCTTCAATATAATGCCAAAACTAGCAAAACAATTTCTTCAGCATTTTCAGCAATCCTACTGATACCTTATGAACATGCGGAGACAATTCCTGCTCGCGTTTCCCGGCGTGTATGATGTCGAGCTCATCTGCTGCAAAAAAAACGCCACGCATGCGGAGTAATGACGACCCCGCCATTTAAAGACTCACTCCTCCCAACCACATGATCCAGTTTGACTATCATTTAAAGACAAGCTCCCCACTCAATGGCATTATTAAGACTCCCGGGGGATACTGTTCCCAAACAATATATCCAACGTTGTTCTCTTTTTTTTTTTTAATAGTAGTTTTTATTCAGTTTTAACATATAAAATAACAATACAAACGATCGTGATATAGCAGGATACAAGCAGATGTTATTGATCAAAATAGCAAAAGAATATAATAACTTGAACAAGACAGTACAATAACGTTAACAAGAACTAGTATCAGTCCATGCCAGCACGCCACCCTCCCTCTCTCCGTTCAATGTGGTTACAGCAGAGACCATTCCACAAGGCAGCCTCCAGCAATCATTTTCATCAAACATAATTTTGTAAAGCTGACCATTTCTTACTTAGTTTACCAGACCATGGGTTCTTGGCTATATAGATCTCTTCGTAGGTCTTATGTAGGATTAAGAGACTCCACCAATGCTCGAAACAAGCTTTGTCGAGATTCTTCCAGTGTATTAGAACTATTTTAAGCGCTATCCCGAGCATTAAGTCCAGCAGTTTACCATCCCATTTCATCAGAGTAGGTTCCAGAGCTATGGATTTATATATCACTATCCGATAAGTGATAGGAGTTTGTAAGTTGAGGATCTGTGATATGCGTTCCCAAACTCTGTTCCAATATATTTCCAGGGATTTACAATGGAACAACATATGTGCCAGTGTCCCAATTTCCATGTTACAGGACCAACATCGATTTCCCTCCTGTAGTGTCCATTTCATTTTCTTAGCCGGTGTAATATGCGCTCGATGTGCTATAAAGTACATAGATTGTGTGAGAGACGCTGCTCTCGTGGCACGTATTTGAGTTCCCCAAAAAGTGTCCCAATTTTCCGGAGGTAGATCTTGACCGGTTTCAGTAGCCCACACCGACTGTATCTTAGAACATGTCTTGTCACTTTTGGATCGGAGAATCGCAACACATCTTGAAACAGCTTTAGCATCTGTTTGTAATTCTTGAAGTTTCTGTCGCAGTGGCCATCCTGTACGTATCAAGACAGGTGACACACCCGCTTTGCTCATGCAGGATCGGAGCTGACACCATTGGAAATAGCATGTATTAGGCAATCGGAATTCCGTTCTTAATCTGTCAAAGGTTTTAAATGCACTTCCATTGATCAGTTGTCCAATGGTGATAAGATCATGTTCCACCCATTTTTTCCATAAGACAGGCTTCCCTCCGATGATAAGGCGCGGGTTCAGCCATATGGGCATATCTGCGGCAAAGTCATCCCCTCCATCGATACATGATGCCAATAATCGACAGGCATGCTGTGTTTCTCGGATAATAGCATTATGTGGTGCAGTCTGGTCTACTACTGTGCCTACCAGTAGCCATGTGGGCAGGGGGGAAGGTAGGGCCCGCTCCACACTCAGCCATCTAGGTCCTTTATCCGTGTCGTCAGAGTCGACCCATTGAGCACCCTGCTTTAAAAGAGAGGCAGTGTGTAGCCAGCCGAGATCTGGGAAATGGACACCGCCTTGTGTATTAGGTAACTTCAGTTTCCAGGCAGCTATTCGGGGTACTCGGTTGTTCCATAGAAAGGCTATCAGTTGACTATTCATTTTCTTATAGAAGGCTGTCGGGAAACGTAAGGGTATCATACTTAATATATAGCTGAGTTTTGGTACCAACATCATTTTTATCGTTTCTAGCCTGCCCCACCAGCTCAAATGAAGGGGGGTCCACTTGCAGATGTTATCATGTACAATTTCTTGACACATCTTAATGTTGATTGCGACAGTCTCTTCCAAGGTGGTGCCATAGGTCACGCCCAGGTATCTAAAGGATGACTTCTCATATTGAAAGGGGTATCCACGCATCATTTCTTCGCTGACCTGTTCATTCAGAGGAATAATTGTTGTTTTATTCAAATTTACTTTATATCCGGATATCGCTGAGTATGCATCTATGAGTTGCAGTGTTTCAGGAAGGTCTGATGGTTGTAGAAAAATGAGCAGGTCATCGGCATATGCTGACAATTTACAGGGACCATCAGCTAACTCAATTCCTTTTATGTTTTCCTTCTGTCGGAGCGCTATTAATAAGGGTTCCAGGGCTAAATTAAAAAGCATCGGTGACAGGGGGCAACCCTGTCTGGTCCCTCTTTGCAACTGAAAAGGGGCTGAGAGGTGTGAGTTGACCGCTATTCGAGCTGTGGGTTTGGTATATAACAATTCAACGCGTTTTAGGAACTTTTCTCCTATCCCAAACCACCGTAGGGATCGAAATAGAAAGGACCATTCCAGTCGATCGAAGGCTTTTTCGGCATCCAATGCTAGCCCTATCAGGGGCTCGGCCTTGGTCTTGGCAGATGCCAGTACATGTGCCAATAATCTTCCATTATCTGTAGTGGATCTGTTTTGTATAAATCCACATTGATCCTCATGTATCAAATCTTTTAAGATCCGTCCTAATCGGTTAGCAAGCACTTTAGCATAGATTTTATAACCAGAGTTTAGGAGAGAGATGGGTCTGTAATTCTCTATCTTTTGTGTATCCCTGCCCGGTTTCGGGTGAATTACCACCACAGCCTCTGCCAGGGCTCCAATCTCTGGAGATTCATCTTGCAGGCCACTGTAGTAGATCTGTAGCATGGGAGCCAATTGAATGCAATATTTATTATAGAATTCCAACGGGATACCATCTGGACCGGCGGCTTTGCCACGAGCCATCTGTTTGATCGCATCTTGTATTTCAGTTACTGAGATCTCTTGTTCCAGCGTTCGACTTTGATGACTGGTTAATGTGGGTCCTACTATCTTGGAGACAAAATCTTCAAAGGCTCTGTCACTACATTGGGTATCTGAGCGATATAGTTCCTCATAGAATTCTTTGCAGCGGTCTAGTATTTTGTCAGATCTCAGGAGAAGGCCCCCGGAATTGTCCTGCAACGCCGCTATAGCGGTCTTGCTGGTTTTTGGTCTGAGCTGCCGAGCTAAGAGGGATCCTGAGCGGTTGCTGTCATAGTAGTATATACTACGTTGTAGCTGGATGCTACTCAGTGCTTCTTTGTTGAGGAGAGCATTATATTGGTATCGCAATTTTTGGAGTCTAATCAATATCATTGAGTCAGCTCTTTTGGCTAGTAACCTTTCCCCAGCTTTTATTTGGAGTTCCAATTCATCTTTTTCTTTTTTCCTGGCTTTACGCCGTCTAATGGTGTAGGTGGTAATATGAGCTCGTATGGTCGCTTTAAAACCTTCCCACCAGCTCCAGATGGAGGTATCAGTGGGTGTATTATATTTAAAATAGGTCTCAATTTCCCCGGACAGTAGCTGTACAAAGGAGTCATCTGCTAGTAGGGATTTATCAAATGTCCATCTTGGTGGAACATGCTGTGTAACGTTGGTATTCAACACTAGGGAGACAGCGGCGTGGTCCGATACCGTTGTAGCATATATCTCTGCGGACAACACTTGGGGCATCAGCTCTGTGGACAGTAGGAAGAAATCGATCCTTGTTTGGGTATTATGTGGGATGGAATAAAATGTGTAGTCTCTTTCTTGGGGATGAAGTAGGCGCCAGGGGTCTACCAAGTGTAGCTCTGTTATGATGCCTTTAAGAATCGCCTGCGATTTGACTTTGTCTACAGCCCGATAGGGCGTGCGATCTAACAGTGGATCCAAGATGACATTGAAATCGCCCCCTAATATGATATTGGTGTGAGCCGCGGCTGTAACTTCTTTAGCTATCAGTTTGAAAAAGTTAGGGTCATCGAGGTTGGGCGCATAAATATTGAAGAATGTGTAAAGCTGTTGATTTATTTTCATCGTCACTCTGGCCCATCGACCTAGCGGATCAATCCGTGTGTCGGTAATGGCGGATTGCAGGAATTTGCGCACTAATATTATTACCCCCCCTTTGCGTTGAGTGGCAGAGGCCGAGGCCGCCACCAGGAAGTATTTAGAGGTTACTTTCTGCGATTCAGTATCTGTTAAATGTGTCTCTTGTAAGAGGGCAATATCTGCTTTTTTTTGCTGGCAGTACGCTAAAATCTTCTTTCGCTTGACAGGGCCAGTAATACCTTTTACATTTAACGAAAGCATTAAAAGATCACTAGACATCAACGTTGGGATAAGCTGTCTTATAGGTGAAAGCTATCCTATGGATAGGCCTGCCGCGTACTTGCATTTGCGTGTATGTGGAGGGTTTTGTACTGGACTGGACTGACACAAACAACTGCATAACTGGCAAACATTGTATCGCTAAGGTGAACACAATCCACTGAAACAGTAACCAACCCCGACCTCCCGTTGCCACCCCTACATTTCAAGCAGAAATATCTGTTTAATTAAAACTATTTAGAACAACAGAAATACAATCAATGAGGTGTTTAACAAGGCTTAAGGCGTTCTAAAATTTGTGAGAACGCACGGCCGCACCCCCTGAGTATATGCTGAGTTCTCTACACTGCGTGAGAGATCAGAATATTGACCTCAGGTTTCCATACCGCATTTTTCTTGTAGGAAAGTTTTCAGTTTTTCACCATCAACAAAATTCCTCGTTTCATTATGCAGCGTGACCCGCATGGTTCCTGGGTAGTATAGCCCGTATCTTGCCTGTGCACTTTGTAGCATGGGTCTACAGGCCAGCAACGCTTTTCTCCGATCTACCGTTTGCTTGCTCAAATCCGGATAAAGTGTTACTTTGTGTCCCTGGATTTGCAGTGATCCGGCCTTCCGTGCAGCTTGAAAGATCTGTAGGACCTGTGGGTATCTCAGTACCTTCATTATGAGTGGGCGCGGGTATCGTGTGTTTTCAGCTTTGTGTGCTGGGATTCGATGGGCCCGTTCTAGTTCAAAAGGCCTTGCAAAGACAAGCTGCAGCATCTCCGGTATGGTTTTTTCCAGAAATCCAATCGGATCGGTACCTTCAGCGCCTTCAGGGACTCCAACAAGGCGGATATTATTTCTACGGGAATGGTTATTTTGATCTTCAATCAGATTTTCTATGTGCCGGACTCGTTTGGCCAAAGGGCCCAGCTGTTCTAATGCAGCGCCATGCTTCTGGGTTTGTAATTCAACTGCATTAAGTCGAGTGGTGATGGTGAGGAGTTTCTCTTTTACCTCCAGCAAGTCTTCTTGAATCATGTTCAGTGAACTAGAATTGGCTGCAATCATTTCTTTAACGCATTTCAATTCCTGTAGCACTTCACGTAGGCCACCGGCAGTCACTCCCTCCTTCTCTCCCGCGGCCATTTTCTGCGGGGAACCCACTTCGGGTTTGGATCGTTTCGCTGCTGAGCCGGATCCCTGTGGAAATTCCAGCCGGGCAGGCTTCAGGGATGCCATCCAGCTGTATTGCGGTGTTATTGATGTAGGTAGGGGGTACAAACTTCAATGGAATACCGGGATATGTTCAGGATTCTTGGGCAGCAACGGGAGCAAAAATTCAGGCGTCCATTCTGTTCAGTGGCTAGCTCCGCCATCCCAACGTTGTTCTCTAATAATCAACGATTGTTCTATCTCAGAAGATCTTCAGGCTTTTGAATATAACAGGGTTACATATCCTTTGCGCCACTCAACATCCTGCAATACCACTTATGTGGTTTATGGTATTAAATGCCCTTGTCAATTATTATATATTGGTAAAACAATTAGAATGTTTAAGGTCCGGATGAATGAACATCGGAGCCGATTACGCTGTAAAGTGCATGAAGCCCCGATAGTGACACACTGTTTGCAGCATCAACATGCATTTGAAGATCTCTGTTGCTTTTGTCTAGATCGTGTACTAGTGGGACAGAATGGTAAGTCCCTGGAACAATCGTTGAATATTAGAGAACAACGTTGGATATATCGTTTGGGAACAGTATCCCCCGGGGGTCTTAATAATGCCATTGAGTGGGGAGCTTGTCTTTAAATGATAGTCAAACTGGATCATGTGGTTGGGAGGAGTGAGGAGTTGTCTCCGCATGTTCATAAGATATCAGTAGGATTGCTGAAAATGCTAACGTTGGGAAAGTTTACAGTTATGATGTGAATGCATGAGAGTGCTAACTTACATGAGCTGTGGTCGTTGATGCAAAAATAGTACAACGGGGAGCCAATCCCGAGACATGTACTGATGAAGGAGTTTTTAAAAATATTCTACAACTAATCGAGGAAATTGCCAAGAGTATATTGGAGGAATTTATATTATATTTAGCAATAGTTACATCCTCTGTTCAATAGACCAATTAGATTAGAGTGGTAGGCCAAAAGAACTCTAGCAAATTGGCTGATATCCTACATATAATTCTATTATGAACAATCTGGTATCCCTCTAAACAATAAAGTGGGATCACCAAATCAAAGCCACTGCAGCTTCTGTGGCTCTCCAAAATCTGCTCCACTGCATACAGTTTGTAAAGCAGTGACATGGTCTTTTCTTCATACCTTTATGATAGAGAGGGGTGGCCTAATTGTTGGGGTAAGTAACTTCATGCCAGAGAGCCAGGGGTTTGAATCCCACAAGAAGAAAGCAACTGGAAAGGTCTGGGGTTTCTAGTTCCACAAGTGCTCTTTGTGGCCTTGGGCAAGCCACTTAGCTCTCCATTGCCTCAGGTACAAAGCATAGATTGTGAGCCCTTTGGGGACAAGGGAAAAATAAATATACAGTACCTGAATGTACATTGCTTTGACTGGTAGAAAAGTGGTATATAAGCCTAGTTAAATAAATAAATGTCCCATTACTGCTTGGACCAGGCCACAATAAAGGACAAGTGCCTTTGGTCAAGGAGTGCTGGCTAATCCAACAACTTTCCCACAGTTGTTTTTATGCAGGCTGCTCCTAATTATAAGATAGAGAAAGAAGTGAATAGCCCTATACTTAGGATTCAGCCACTTGTGGGCTTGATTCCATCCTGCTTGTTGACAGAAAAAGCAATTGACCCGGTGAAAAGCGGGATATAAATACAGCTAAATAAATAAATAAATAAAATTTGGCTCACCTGTAATACAGTAGATTTTTTTTTCATAGACAGCAGGGTTATCAGGTACATTATTCCTCCCACTTCCCAGAAAGCTACATTCGTGATGAGCTATGGAACTAAACGAGGAACAGAGGAGACCACTGCATGCGGGAAGGGCCATGCATGTTCAGAACTGAGCTCTGGAAAAGCAATTTCATCCTGTCAATGTGTGATGATGTCACCCACTCGTATACCTGACCCCTTCTGTCTATGGAAAACATGTTACAGATAAGCAACAATATATATTGTCAGAGACCTGCAAAACATTTGCAGTCAAAATAATATATTTATTGCAGCAATACTTTTGTGAATACAGGATTTATGGTTATTCTTTCACTGAAGATTTTAATAGAATTACAACTTCTGAGGCGTATGCAGACTGGGAGAGGGGAAAGGATCAGGATTGTGGGAGAGGGGCAGATGTCCCTCCTTCAGCTTCAGTCCTGCTTCCTGTCACCTGCTTACCTCTTCTCCTCCATATCACCAGGCATTTCTCTCCCAGCTCTCATTCCTATGCCCTTTCTGTCCCCTCTCCCCTTCCACTGCCTGGTACCTTCTCTCAAATACAGTTGTTGCCAACATTATTGGCACCCTTGCAGTTCAACCCGTTAATGTCCAATATCTCCAAAAGAGGTGGCTGATGAAATGGCCTTGGACTATATATTCACACATATTTGACACATAAAAGAATCAAATAAAACAAGACCAATTAAAAAAGGAAATAGTAGAATATGTTATAAGAACTGGGATATTGCCAAGACATGATTATTGGCATCCTTATTAACAATTCAAATCATTTGAACCACATTTCCATTGCAGTAAAATTAGATGCACCTGAGATCAATTGTGTGGTAAGGAGCGTGCAGCTCAGCATGAAAATAAAAGAGAAAGAAGAACTTTTTCTTCTTTTCGGGGGATGGGTGCACCAGAACACATACACCACAGCAAAATCCCTGAGAGAAACCAAGAGGGTAGAGCTAGGTTTAAGCCACTCCCAGACTCCATGACAACCCCAGGTAAGAGTAGGAGGTACAAGTGGGTGGAGTCAGAGAGGGAGGTGCCCTGCTCAACGTTTAAGTTTGAGAAAACAAACAAAGTTGAGAGAAGCAGTCAGGGGAGAAGCAGCCAAGGCAGAAGCAGCCAAGCGAGAGGCAGCCAAGCAAGAAGCAGCCAAGAGAGAAGCAGTCACAAAGAGAGCAGTAGCAGAGACAAGAGCAGCCAGCACTGCAGCCAAGGAAGCTACAGAGAAGGTTCCAGGCAGAGGACCAAACAGACTGGCAAGAGGGAGAGAGAGAAAAGGTTGGCTTTGAGAAGGCTAAGGCAAGAATGCTTAGACTCCTCTGATGAAGGGTCTGTCTGCAGGCAGCAGAAGCCCCAGAAAGGGAAGTGGAGATCTTACCCTGATTTCCTGTCTAGCTCAGAGGCAGAGAGAGTCACAAGCCACAGAAGCCTCAGCCAGGAAGGTGCTGCAACAAGACTCCAAGGTAGGAGAAAGAAAGCAGTAAAGCCAAAACCCTGTGTTTCTTGCTCTGACTCTGAAGAGAGGTTTAGGCCTGGAAAAACCCGGATTAGGAAGAAGGGGTTTTCAGGAGAAACTGAACAGGAGAAGCCCATTGAAGTCCTACCTAGAGGAGAAGGGGCCATTCAGTGGAATAGGCTGTTTAACCTGTTAAAGGACATTAAGCATAGAGTGCCCGAGCGTTTTCAAACTTTGCCAAGACACAGCTCAGCAGAAAGCATGGAGGTAGAAAGTAAGGAAAGTGACCTGCCTTCAGCTTGTTCTGAGATGGACTGTGATATGTGCATTGTGGCTAAGTAATGGAAGCCTGAGAGCAGTGAGAAGTTAGGAATTGTAAATACATGTGCTTTATGATTATGGAAGTGAGAAGCCTCATAAAGGGAAAAGAAAAGAAAGCCCATGTAAATAATTCTACTACAACACTTGTTGTGAGCTTTACTTTAATGGGAGAAGATTATCCTTTATTTTCTTTGACTTGAGTGTACAACTGCTTTAAAGATTTGTTACCCGCTTGCCACGGAAGCTAATAAAATTCCTGTGTGCTTTGAAACAACCACTTGGTTCATTTATCTCTATACACAACTACAATCCTTGGTAAAGAGGAATTCAAGATGGCTTCCCGTCCCTACTAGGTGACCATCTGGTAGGGGCGCGAGCGCCACAATTGTCAGTACTCACATGACTTAAATCAGCCAAGGAATGATGGCTCTAATGTTTACAATGGCCACATTCACTCCCAGCTCCATTTTCACTATGGTGAAAAGAAGAGAGCTGCCTGAGACCATTAGAAAAGCCATTATCACCAAACATCAAATTTCAAAGGGGTACAAGGCCATCTCCAAAGACCTTGGGATTCCTGTGTCTACAGTTCCCAATGCTATTAAGAACTTTTCTGCTCATGGAACTGTCAAGAACCTTTCAGGACATGGTGGGAAGAGGAAAATTAAACCAAGAAGTCTTTGAAGGTTAGTGTGAACTTTTGGAAAAACACCACATATAAATCCAAAGAGCTTAAGGCTGACCCAGAGCAATTTGGAGTGGTGGTTTCAACCCGCACCATACGTCATGCACTAAACAAAGAAGAACTTCATGGGAGAAGGCCAGGAGGACCCCACTGCTCAAAGACAGATATAAAAACACACTCCTAATGTTTGCCAAACCCACCTTGAGAAACCACAATCTTTCTGGAAAAATGCTCTGTGGACAGATGAAACCTAACTTGAGCTCTTTGGCAATGCAGACCAGCGATACATTTACATGCGAAGAAATGAAACTTATAAGGAAAAAGACATCCTTCCTATAGTAAAAATATGGTAGAGGTTCCAAAATGTTGTTTGGCTATTTTGCTGTCTCAGGAACTAGAGGCCTGTAATGTATTAAAGAAATTATGAAGTCAGAGGACTACCAAGGTATTTTGGAGCTTAATGATCTACCTAGTGTCAGAAAGCTAGGTCTGGGTCAAAGATCATGGATCATCCAGCAAGACAATGACCCAAAACATATATCCAAAAGTACAAAAGAATGGTTAAAAAGGAACAAATGGACTGTTTTAAACTGGCCAGCAATGAGTCCTGATCTTAAGCCAATCGAGAACCTCTGGAAAGAGCTGAAATCTGCCATTGGTAAAAGGAATCCTGAAAACATTCATGAGCTGGAAAGAATCACAGTTGAAGAGTGGGAGAAACTACCAGCTGACAGATGTACAAAACTTATAGATGGCTAAACGAAACATTTGGAGGCTGTCATCACTGCCAAGGGTTGTGCAAACAAATATTACACAGGTACACTACCAAAAAACTGCCTCCAGTTTTGCAACTGATTCCTATAGATTTTGGGGTGCTGAATCCAGGAAAAATAGCCAAAATGTTCCATCACGTCATGTTTTCTTGCAAAATTAGATTTCTTACCCATATAAGGAATGTTCACATAATTTCTTTTTAGCCGACTGCAGTTTATTTTCTTGGCCCAAAATAGAGGTTGTAATGGTTAACTAACTAGAAACACTCCCTCATGATATTTTAGAGTGTTTTGTATTCATTTTATACATTAACAGGACAATTGGGAGGCGGGGGGCTAAATCCAGTACTCGCACTGGCGCATGTTCTTTCCTGTTCGCCTCGCCTCGTTCGCTCACTCAAACACGGTGGTTGCGACATGAACGTTCCTGTCAAATTTCAGTTTCTTGCAAGTTCATTATTACCTTTTGTTTGCTCAGTCGTAATCCAGCTTTATTCCGAAGTGGTTCACTACAGTTGTAGTTTGCAGTGCTGTGTATTTGTGATGGCTCACAGAGCCAGAGGTTGCGTCAACTCTCCGGACAGTTTTTGTTTTATTTGTGGGGAATATACCGTGAAAAAGCGGCAGAGGAACATTTATGCATTTATTTAAAAAGTATATTTCGCCTATTTCAGTTTGAAGTTAGGCGATCAAGACAAACCGTGGGCTCCTCACAAAGTGTGCAAGACATGTGAGGAAGATCTACGCTTATGGATGAAAGGTAAAAAACAAGCATTTCGTTTCAGAATACCTATGATGTGGCATGAACAAAGAGACCACAGCAGTGACTGCTATTTTTGCTCTTGCATTGTGAAGGGATACAACTTAAAAAATAAGAACGTAATAAGTTACCCCAACCTTCCCTCAGCAATTAGGCCTATGCCTCATAGCAAAGAAGTACCTGTGCCTGAACCACCAAAATCTTTGGATCATATTTGTGTGGACGGTTCTGATCATGATGAGACTCATCAGATGGCTTTTCCTGATGAGTCCAGTACTTCCGAGTTTGAAACTGAACCAGATCCGAAACCTGAACTTTTCTCTCAAGCTGAATTGAATGATTTAGTCCGGGATTTAGGACTCCCAAAAGATGCTGCCCAACTGCTAGGTTCTCGGCTTAAACAGAAAAATCTATTGTCACCAGGAACAACTTTTTATTGGTACCGCAACCGCGAGACACAATTTTTGAAGTATTTCAGCAAAGAGGAAGATTTGGTATTTTGCAACGATATATACGGAGTGATGGAAAAGTTTAAACTCAAGTATGATCCTGCTGAATGGCGGCTGTTCATTGATTCGTCAAAAGACAGCATAAAAGGTGTTCTTCTTCATAATGGCAACACATTCGCTTCAGTTCCTATTGCTCACTCTGTTATTCTCCAAGAAAAATACGAGAATTTGGCCCTGATTCTTCAGAAGATTCGTTATGATGAGCATAAGTGGATGATTTGTGGAGACTTTAAAATTCTATCCATGCTATTAGGGCAGCAATCCGGTTTCACCAAATATCCTTGCTTCCTTTGCTTGTGGGATAGCCGGGCCCGCGACCTACACTGGGGGGAAAAAAGACTGGCCAATTCGGGAGTATTTGAGAGCCGGTGAGAAAAATGTTCTTCATGAGAGCTTGGTACCTCGTGATAAAATTCTATTACCACCTCTCCACATTAAGTTGGGTCTCATTAAGCAATTCATCAAGTCCCTTCCAAAAGATGGTGAGTGCTTTCGGTACCTTTGCTCAAAGTTCCCCCGACTTTCTGAAGCAAAGCTAAAGGAAGGAGTGTTTGTTGGCCCTGATATAAGGAAACTCATTTCAGATGGAGCATTCGCTGAAACGATGTCTGAGAAGGAAAAAGAAGCCTGGGATTCCTTCAAGGATGTTGTTCTCAAATTCTTGGGGAACAGGCGGGATGAGAACTATAAGGATATTGTTGCCAGGATGCTCAATGCCTTCAAAGAACAAGGCTGTAACATGAGCCTGAAAGTCCATTTCTTGCACTCCCATGTGAACTACTTTCCCGAAAACTTGGGGGCGTACAGTGAAGAACAAGGTGAAAGGTTTCACCAGGACATCAAGGACGCAGAGAGAAGGTACCAAGGAAGATGGAACACCACTATGATGGCTGATTTCTGCTGGTTGCTGCTGCGGGAAACCCCAGATGAAAAATACGCCAAGCAGCGCACCAAGAGAAGCATTCGGGGGAAGAAGAAACGGGCCCACCAGGAGATTGATTGACCCAAGAATGACTTTAAAATCTAAACTGTGTTGACAAATATCGTATTTTTACTAAACTTTGAAATAAAAATTTGCTAGTTATTACCACAGTGTCGGATCTCATTTATTAGAATTTTATTTTCACACCATCGGGTGTTTGTCTTCATGTATTGCAATGGTGCGGTTTGCGTTTTCTATTCTTACATACCTGTACAACATTTTTTGCACATTTCTTTGCTTTGCTTTGTCTAACCTCGCTCTTATATGCTCAATGTTTGTGCACATGTATGTGGCTGTTTTAAGTGCAGACAATTTTGCTACCATCACAGTGTCTTTTGTTGACATTACTCTATTCTTATGTGCTGCCTTGTTACAATTTTCTTTATTCTTATTTGAATAACTACTAAACAATTAGTATAAAGAATTCATCCAAGAAACTTTTATCTCGATCGCACTCAATCTGAAACGTTCACCTCAAACTGCTAACCCAATGTAGCAAAAAATCTGTACGTGATGGAGCAAATTGGTTACCAGATTTGGATTCAGCGCACCAAAAAACGTAAAAATCAATCGAAACATTAGAGGCAGTTTAAAAAAAAATTTTTTTAGTGTACCTGTGTTATTAAAGGGTACCATTAATCCTTTTCAGATCATATTTTTTTTCTCAGAATTACATCTAAGTTATACGGACATCTTTTTATTGTCGTATACCTTAGAGCGTACTATTAAAATATTATGTTGACATACAGTTAGAATATTTCCAATAATTTCTCTAATTATTGTACTCAACAAACCTAAAATGCAAGGGTGCCAATAATGTTGATTACAACTGTATATACCCACCACTTCACTGATTTTGGCTCTATCTCTCTCTCACTCTCTCACACACATACATATTAAATTAATCTTCTCTTACTTTCCCCTCAACTGATCTTCTCTCACGTTTCAAACCAGTCCCTTCTAACTCTACCCACTCTCCCAGTGGCTCAGCCAGTCCCTACCATCACCACCTGCAGATGTCCTTTCTTGCATTATTCTAACCATTTTCATCCCTTTTATTAGCTGTTCTGCTGCCTTCACCTTCTGACTTGCACTCACAGCCTGTGCTGCTCCTAGGCACATGACACAACTCCTACTGTACATCGTCTACAGTCCCATACCACCCTCAAAGCACAATGTGGACCATGTTGTGGGACTTACTGCTGCCATATGAAGTCAAGTCCCTTCTCTCATTCCCACTGTGGGATCAAGTTCCTCCCATCACAGCCTATGGCACACCTGGCTTGGCCTTCCTCTGCTGATGCCAGTTCTGCTACCCCAAATGTAATCCACCTCCCCAGCAATGTAATCCACCTTAACATCATTTACTGCATATTACTGGCACTCCTGCCTCTGATGTGACCCATTCCAAAGCCATGACCCACAGTCCAATATGACTCAAAGTCACAACCTGGGTTGTTTGTTTTTTTTCATACTCTCTATGGCCTGATTCTATATGCATATGTATACTAAAGACAGAGAAAAAACATTATAATACTGACAGCTTGTGGCCACTGCTGGTACTGTACCTCTTATTCTCTCTTATTTATCTCTAATTAGAGGCATCATATTTGTTTCCTAGAATGTTTCTCTGTCATGACATCTTACCCACAAACATAACTACTGTAGAGACAGACAGAGAGTAATTCTCTGTATGCATTCACTGCATACATGTAGGGATAATAGAATAACATGGGGAATGGGGGCATTTGGATAAAACATAGAATGAAAGTTGAGAAAGAGAAAAACAGGGTAGACAGCAGAAATGGCATCACAAGAGAGAAAAAGTTGAAAGACAAACTGAAGACAGCCAAAATAGCCCACACACTTCCCGTTGATTCTAAAATGACTCATAGTGTTCGTTCTTTAAAATAATACCAAACTACCTTGAAATTGGGTAATCACTCAAGGAGTGTCTATTGCTTCAGATGAAGCTGCTTACAGATTTCCAGGGAAATTTCAAACAATTAAGTTGTCTGTGCTCATAGGTACCTGTAAAGAGTTATTTATGGCCATGTCTGACACTATGGGGGTCATTTTAGACGCTCTAATCGTAATTTGGACATCTGAAAATGAGTACGCAGACATCCAAATCACGAAGATGTCCCTAGAGTCATTTTACAAAATGTTCTTTCATACAAATAACTTTATTTATATAAAACATTTGTAGACTTATTACTAAAAGTCCTAGGTGATTTCAAGAAACATCCAAAATAATCCTGAAGGCCCCAGTACCAGGCTGTCAGCAAAAATCCAAGCCTTTCTCCATATTAACCCTTTCAGAGGGTCCTGGTACCCCATTTCCAGTCCCTTTCAATCCTGCTAACTTAAGTCCTTTTAAATATTGACCCTTAAATTTAAAAAGTTTGCCTTTGATTGTTTATAAAATTTTAGCACGTCATTCTCAGAGCACAATTTTAATAGCAAGTCATTCCGCAGCTTAGAACCTGCAATGGAAGGTGTTCTGTTACTGGTCATAGCTCTGTGGCAAATATGTGCAGAAGGAAATGCTAATAAATCAGATAGCCTAATAGAAGTGCTGACAAAAACATCCCAAGAGGATAATTTTATAAAGTGATGCCTAGTTAGTGTGCATTTTCATGCGTGTATATTATTCCTGTTTGATAAAGTCAAATAGTTGCATAATGCATGGGTGAAAAAAGGTGTGCATTAATTTAAGGCGCGATGACTTACACCAGTTCTAGAGCTGGTACCAATGACCATCACTACTTTTTGCAAGAACACACGTAATTAAGGAATTTTATAATCTATAAACCTACTTGTTCACACCGCCCATGCTCTGCCTAAACTCCTCCCATATGCATACCCACACTGAATGTATGTGCTATGCAGGCAGCACGTCCACTTTTATGCTAGTTCATATTTTCTGCGAGGTCATGTAAGGAGCCCCTTATGCATGTAAATGACTAAAATATCAACATTTAATGTGCCTAATTGCTGCGTAAATGTAAGCATCTCCTTATAAAATTACCCCCAAAGAGCCAGCAAAAGCTTTTGAATGTTAACAAGCTGGGGTATTTTATTTATTTATAGTTAGACAAAACTGCAAATAAGACAACATAATACAAAGTAACTACATTTCCAAAGAGACCTAAACACCCTCTATAATGCTCACGTAACAAGGATGCTTTGAGCCTTCTTTTGGAGAAGTAAAAGATCAGTTTCCAATTGCAGTTAACTCAGCAAGGCAATCCATTGTAGTGAGCCAGTTACTGCAAAAGCCATAGCACTAGGTAAAGACTGAATGGCAACTTTACTGGTGGGCACACAGACATGACCTTGCTGACCGTAAACAACAATTTGATAAAAGGAAGTATCTGCCTGCAAATAAGAAGGTGCCATGCAATGTAGAGCCTTAACGATAATCACTAGCATTTTAAACGGCAGATGATATCTAATAGAGATGTGCGCAGGCAAGGAAATTCTACTTAGTGTTCATCTTTTGCAAGATTTTTTTTCAGTTTTTGAGTGGTTTTTTTTTGCTTAGTTTTACACAGTTGTTCTAACACGGAATTTTTAGTGCTCGTTAAATTGATTTAATGCCCAATAGAAGACGAATGAAAGCATGCTACATGAATTGCAATATCAATTAGTGCATGTTAAATCAATTTATCTTACACTAAGGGGGTCTTTAACTAAAAGATGCTAGCCGGCAGCGTGTGCCTGGTGCACACTAAAAGGGTGGCTTGGACATGCGTTGCTAGCTAGTGTGGGGCCATGACAGCGCAGACCGATTCACATGCTAACTGTGCATCCCACGTTAGGGACATGAGTGGACGAGTTAGGGGCAGAGAGTGGGTGTGGTGAGCTTTGTGCAGTTACTGCAGGGTACACACCGCACGCTTACTGTCCCCTGCATGGTTAGCACGGGTTCACCTAACGCCACCTCAATTGGAATTAAGTGCACCCGCACTAATGTGGTGTGTGTTAGGGGACAGGGCTCCTCATTAACTGCCGGGAAAATGCTGTCCATACCCCTGACAGTTAATGCGGTGGTGTTGCACCTAATGTTTTGGAGCTATTGACGCATTAGGTGCAACACCTTAGCACACTTTAGTAAAAGACCCCGTACATTTTTTAAGGCACGCTAGCAAACTGAATGCTCCTCACTAATATCTAGCTGATAGCCAATACAAAGATAAAAATGGCGGGGGGGGGGGGGGTTAATGTACTCTTTATCAATAGACCAAGTTACAAGTCCAAATGTATAGAATTATTTATTTCTAAGATGAGGATTTAGCTTGAATTTGTTGATTTGGGGTTTAACTAGTTGTTCTGAGATGTCTGTCCTATTGTTAAAAGAGCGCCTGCATCGTCTGCTTTTATTTGGAACTGCACAGGTCTGTGTATAACAGTGCACGGGTTCTCTTTGCAGTCCCCTCTGTTATCCCATTGCATGAATAATTATACGACTGGCATTAGCCACGTGCCATCCCCTGGCAGTGGTAGGCCCAGCACATGGTCATTTGTAATATGAAAACCCATGTGCTTGTCTCTCAAAAGAGCAGAGATAGCCAAGTACTTCCATATGGTTTGAGGATTTGATGTTGCAAAAGTTGCAAGCAATGGTTTCTTGTCTATCTTCTAGAGAGATAATTAAATTAACAGCAGCTCTAAGTCTGAGCTAGAACAAAACAAATGCAAAGGGAGCTCAATTAAAGCCGAAACAAGTTTTCCCCTGGTTGGCACAGAGCTCGAAACATATGGAGGCCTATTTTCAAAAGAGTTTTGCTGTGAGTGCAGGATGAGAGGAAACCTTTTGAAATGAAGAGTGTTCATGATGTTATGAGTTGTTCCATAGTTTCAGCAATATGTCTCCTCAGTATACAATAGATTTTAAGGGGCAGCCGTGATTCCAAATTTTCTGGTTTTGAAATGAAGCTGGATCATGCACTAATGGCTATAAAAGCTAACAGGTTCCTAAGCCTTGTGTTTGAAATCTAGCGGCATACAAAAATCATAGAAAAGGATCATTTCCCTTGGGACATAACTAGGGCTTCTAATTTATATATTGAAAAAGTAGGATGTTATTAGGGGCTCTTTGAGAGTACAAGAAGTCAATGTTTATCGGTGTTTTTGCGCTGCAGGTGTGGGAGCTTTCAGTGTGGAAAAGACACAAGGACAGAGTGAAGGATCTGTGGTGGGCAAGAGGAGTAAAAAAGCGTGAGGGGACGTGGGTTTTATTTCCAGCGTTTATCCAATAAACCCCCATGTTACATTTTTTGTCAGGTGGGTGTTTCATTGGTGTTTGTCAGTTAAAACCTAAAATCCGAAGCCCTAGACAACTAAACGTCCTGCAAGTTGCATAGAGATGAATCAGTTCAAAGAAGGCTAGGGTATTCAAATACTCAGGATGATATTATACTCTTCGGGGAAAGATAAGCCTCGCGTTTATTAATGCTATTAAAAAATGCATCTGTTTGACTTATTTATTTAGTTTTCTTTCTATTCAGTTGTGGTGACCAGTGGTTTTTTTTGAAAACCATCCATAGCATTTATAAATCACATATATTCAGCACAGGTATGCATACAGTCAGTGGTGCTGAATATAAATAGAGACTGCTGACCCCTGGCAGCTGTATGCATAGTGGCATGATTTAGCTGCTGTATGTATAATTGAGTGTTTTCATTTAGGAGAGCCTTTAGGGGTCATTTCAAGCCATGAATAGTGGGGATGGACGTCCCCTCTGCCGACCCTGACTAACTTCCCCGTATGTTGTACAGGGAGTTAGATGGAGGTGGGAAAGGGGCATTGCAGGGGTGGAGTTAGGGTGGGCAGTCCGTGGCCCTGGACATACAGGGCTGATTCCAACGTCGGCCCTGTACGACTGGGGCTGGCAGACTGAATGGGTAACTTATTCCACCTCTTGAGGTGGAATACGTTCCCCCTAGTCAGTGGGGAATGGCAGGCCTGGGCGGCAGAGGAAGCAGGAGGGGGTAAAGGAGAATACCCACAGCCCAACCCTGGTCGTGCGAGGCCAGATCGGGGTCAGGCTGAGTGGAATGAGGGTCGGCCAGGCTCGTGGCTCCTGAATGAAGCTGCAGTGCCATGACAACCAGACACCATGGTGCCGCAGGTCCATTCAGGAGCCTTGACTGAGTTAGCCGGGTTAGGCCTGTATGTGCAAGCTGACTGGGATGGGGGTCCCAGCCTGCACGTACAGGCCTGGATGTGATTCTGATCCCGTGGGGCTAGACATGCCCCGCGCAATCAGAATTCCGTTTAACTCTATGCGTCCCATCTAAACACAGAGGGCCGGGATGTCCAGAATAGAATCGGGCCCTTTGTGTTTAACTATTTGGATAGCGACTGAATATCACTGCTGTATGTACAGTGCATTTTTTGAAATGACATGTCATTTTAAATCCAAAATAACATTTAAAAAACAAATTATGTTTCTTTCCCTGTGTCATCATGGCCTGGCCTGGTCTCCAACCAGTGCCCCTTGGGTTGGAATGTGCTGGTCTTCCAGGAGGAGCTATTATGTCTCGGGTGGGAGAAGGATGGACGGACGGGGAGGAAGGGAGGTGCTGACTCTAATCAGCCTACCCTTATATGTGTTTTGTATTTCTGGTAATATTAGTCCCTGTTTCCTGATTGATACAAATTTCCTGGGCTAGTTTTGAGTCCCTTGGAAAATCCTTCCTGGATTTTTTTGCCTTGTTAATCTATTGACTCTTGTTCTAAAGACTTACTCCAAAGACTTTTCCTGTGCCAGTAATTGTTAAGTTTCTTATACATGGGTTCACAGAATTTTTGAACAGGCTCACTAATTGAACAACTGGGATCTGGAGATGGCTTGGCAAATGCCTCTGATAGAATAATAGTAGCTGGGAATTTCACACAAGGATCTCAGTTTGTGGTCCAAGAACTAAACAAGGAAAACATTTTAACAATGGTACCAGGATACTTTTTCCAGAAATGACAGAACTACGAACAATATGGCTCAAAAAAAGTCCATGAGATAAGTCTCTTGAGCAGGGGTTCTCAACCCAGTCTTCGGGACATACCTAGCTAGTTAGGTTTTCAGGATAACCACAATTAATATGCAGGAGAAAGATTTTCATGCATTGCATCCATTCTATACAAATCTCCCTCATGCATATTCATTGTGCTTATCCTGAAAAAGATTCACAAGTCAAAAAATCCAGGAAAGGTTTTCCACAGAGCTCAAGACCAGACAAACTTTGGGACAGTCAGGAAACAGGAGCTAATAGTACCCGAAATACAAGACACCACTAGATAGGCTGACTAAAGTGAATTCCCCAGGAGGCATAATAATTCCTCCTCAAAAACCAGTATCTTCCAACCCAAGGGCACCGGATCCAAGCCAGCCCATTACAACTAGTTAACAGAAGTAGAAAAATGTATTTTTGTTTGCCTGAAAACCTCTAGTAATCTTTTAACTGTTTGTTTTGTTTGGGCAGCAGCCATGACAACCTTTTACTTAACAAAATTGTCCTGAAATGAAAATCTATAAAAACAAAATGAAACAAAATGAAAATTCATTAACACAAAATTTAAAAAAAACAGGAAAATTAATGAAATGAAATTTGTCAGCTTGTACCTCCTTATGGTTGGGCATAACACCCTCACTCCACCCTATCCAAATAGTGCTGAGGCATTTAGAGGGATTTTTGGCAGCACCACACACATAGGAAGTAAATATATAAGAAGCCATGTAAAGTTTGCATCATCAGTGTGCATAAACCATTTATTTTTCATGACTTATGTATCTGGATGGGCTTTTACATGTGTGCTTTAGCCAGTGATTAAGTACACACATCAGGCTAGTGGCGTGCGCTTTCGGAACGGTGGGTGGCATGCACATCTGCAGGCATAAGTTATAAAATACTATAAGCTGCAAGTGTTCCTTAAAAAATCTAGGCATTGGCATTTATGCCAGCCATAGGGTTAGTGTAACTGATCGCGTCTAGATTTGCTGCGCTTATCCCACCTCTTACATCCCTATTTTATAAGTCTAGTTTAGTTTATTTTGATTTTATATATCACCTACAGTGGTGACAACTAGGCAGGTTACAAAACAATCAAAGAAAAATAGCATGGGGTACACAAGGAAAAATAGCAAGGGATACAAGGACATGGTAGCAAAAGTACAAGTAAGGAAAAACACTAGGTAGGGAAAGGGAGAGACAGACAGGGACTCATCACTTGGCCAATGCTACTCAAGAAGAGATAGAGTGGAGAGATGAAATTAACCAAAATCAAGGGGAGGCGCCAGAGGGAAAGGCCAGAGGAAAAAGATAAGTTTTTAACTGAGAATTAAAGCAAGAGGGAGAGAGTTGGGATGAAGAACAAGAGGAAGAGCGTTACAAAGGGCAGGGGTGACTATCTGAAAAAAGAGGATCGAACAGCAACTGAGCAGATGGAATGAATACCAGGGACCACGAGCAGATGTGAAGAAGAGGAAAAAAGAATATGTGAGGAGGTGTATAGTGATAAAAGGCAAGACAGAAAGACAGGGTGACCGGAGCGAAGAGCATGCAATGTTAGTAAAAGAATTTTGTACTTGATGCAAAATTGTACCGGAAGTCAGTGTTCAAAGAGGAAAAGAGGGGCAACATGAGAAGACCTACGGGCATCATGGATGAGTTTGAGAGCAGTGTTTTGGATCTACTGAAAGTGATGAATCTAGTACCAGGAGAAGCTGGAAAGGAGAGAGTTAGCATACTCGAGATGAGTAAAGATCAATGAAAGCACAAGAAGTCGACGAGAGGATTGATTGAGGAGTTTGCAGATGGAATGAATCTGGTGCAGAATGAAGAAACAGCATTGGATGATGGAGGAAATGTAGTCAGAAAAGGTGAGCTGGGAATTAAAGGTGACACCAAGGATCTTGATAGTGTCCTGGAAGGGGAGAGTAATACCATGAACTGAGGGAAGAGGCAGAGAAGGTGAAGGGGCTGACTTAGTGAATAGAAGGGGAGCAGTTTTGGAGGTGTTGAACTTCAGGCCGTATGAAGATAGCCAGTCAGCCATAGTATCTAAGTTGGAAGAAATCAGGGAGATAACAGATGAGGAATAAGTAGGAAAATGAAAAAAGTTGGATGTCATCCACGTAGACAAAAAAGTGATACTAAGGGATGATATCAGGGAAGCCAGGAGGGCCAGGTAAATATTAAAGAGGATAGGACCAAGAATAGAAAGGAACTCCACAGTGAAGGATTTGAGGGACAGAAAGAGTAGAAGACCAAGAGACCCAAAAGGAATGTTTGTGCAGATAAGAGTGAAATCAAGCCAGGGCAGACCCTGTGATGCCAATAGAAGAGAGTTGAAAAAGAAGAAGGGAGTAATTAACCAAGTCGAAAGCTGCAGAGAGATCAAGTGAAACAAGTAGAACCTGATGACAGGAATCGAGGGAAGTGTAGAGATAGTTGGTAATAGCCAGAACAGGTGGGGATGAAAGCCAGTTTGAGTGAAGTGAAGGGCACCAGTTGTTGTTGTTAAATTGGTGTCGACTCATGGCGACCCTTTGGATAGTTGTCCAAACTGTGTTCAGTCTTCAGTCAGGCGGCTCATTCTTGATAGACTGGCACCCATAGCTGCTGTTATTATGTTGATCCATCTCATTGCTGGCCTTCCTCTATTGCAATGACCTTCTACCTTGCCAAGCATGATGTCTTTTTCTAATGATTTCTCTCTTTGCATGATGTGTCCAAAGTATGAAAGTTGAAGTCTTGTCATCTGAGCTTCTAAAGAAAGCTTAGGTTTGATCTCCTGTAGTACTGACTGGTTTGTGCTTCGGGCAGTCCATGGTATACACCGTATTCGTCACTAGAACCATAATTCAAAGGCTTCAATTTTCTTCCTGTCTATTTTTTTACTGTTCAACATTTGCATCCATATGACGTTATTGAAACAAGTTGAATCTTTGTATAGAGAGAGAATCGTTGTATAGAGAGTCTTGAAGGACTAGAAAAGGGGACTGTTACTTCTGGAGAGAGATCTGCAATTGTGAGTATATACTTCTGAGAATTTTCTGAAAGGAATTCTTTGTATTAAAGTTAATTAATCTGTGAACCCACTATTTTTTGTTAAATCAGTCAGGGCCTAGTAGCAGCAGTTTAAGTTTAAATTTAAAACACAGAAGAGAACTTTCTGGTTACATTTCATACCCAGTAGAGAGCTTGTAGTTTAAATTTAATAGTCACTCAGGGCCTAGTATCAGCAAAGGACTTCTAGTTTAAATTTAAAACACAGAAGACAGCTTTCTGGTTAAATTTAGAACCCAGCAGAGAGCTTGTAGTTTAAATTTCATAATAAGTTAGAGCCTAGCAGCAGCAAAGAGCTATAATTTAAATCAAATCAGAATATAGCTTACCTCAGCAGCACAAGACAGGGTATTGTGTAGCAGCCCTCTTTTAATAAATAAAGACTTTTTGTAGCAATAAATAAAGACTTTTTGTAGCAAAAAACCTGTGAGTCAGTTGGTCCATTAGATGATAGAGGGGTTAAAGGGGCACTAAGAGGCGACAAGGCGATAGCGGAGAGACTGAATGAATTCTTTGCTTCGGTCTTTACTGAGGAAGATGTAGGGATGTTACCCATGACTGAAGTGGTATTTAAAGGTGCGGAAGAATTGAAGGAAATATCGATACATCGGGAAGATGTATTACAACTATTAGATAAACTGAAGAGTAGCAAATCACCTGAGCCGGATGGTATAAATCCAAGGGTGTTGAAAGAACTGAAATATGAGATTGCAGACCTGCTATTAGTAATCTGTGAACTATCATTAAAATCATCTCTAATACCTGAAGATTGGAGGATCGCCAATGTAACACCAATTTTTGAAAAGGGTTCCAGGGGTGATCCGGGAAACTACAGACCGGTGAGCCTCACGTCAGTACCGGGAAAAATGGTAGAAACCATCATAAAGAATAAAATTACTCAGCATGTAGATAGTGTCACCAGTAACCTCCCTAGAGCCAGGGGCATGTGGGGTAGGTCAGCCTGGGCTATCCAAACTTAAGGAGCAGGGTAGTGCAGTTGGCCCTGCACTGCCTTCTGGGAGTTGTAGTCCCTCTTACTCTCTAAGCCAGGAATAATTGTAGTCGAGTGGGTTAGGCAAAAATGACAAGGTTTTATTTCCCCTTCCGGGTGGATTAATTGCAAATGAAATTAAGGACAAAAATGACCATATTTCTGGCATAAAGAAAAACAATTCAGGAACATAAACAGCTTCTTTGGCTTTCAGCTTTCAACATACAGTGTTCAGAACAAACTTAAATGCAGCAGTCCCTTTTCAAACAAAGGCAAACACTCTTGCTTTTTCCACTGCTGTTCCAACAGCCTTGTTAACAGCTAGTTCAGCAAAGTGATATGACGTGATCAGCTAAGGAAAGCGTGCAATCCATCTGCTCATCTGATGTCTTTTCAGTAACAAACTCTGTCTGCATTTCCTCACAGTCCCTTTCAGATAGGTAAGTTTGTGGATAGTTATATGGTACTTCAAAATGCAGTCTCTCTCTATTTCCCCGAGACCTCTCTTCACCGGGTTCTAAAGAGCAAGGTGGAGCATTACCGTATATATCGGATTTAGCATAGGGAGAGTCCAGCAAATCTTGGCAATCACAAGGAAAACTTTCAAACCTAGTTTCCTTTCTACACGGTTTATACAGCCTACCTTTTGGCTTCTTCACGGAAGGATTTCTTAGCACAGCTGGGTCAGCAAGGATTTCACACACCGGCTGTGTTTTCCTGCCTTTTAACCTATTCCTTTTTCTCAGTCATACAAATGTCCTCTGGCCAGCACGTCTCTCTCTCAGGAGATTCTGTGTGCTCCCAAAGCAGCCTTTCAGGTAGTCTCTCCCACTGGCTGCCTTCACGATAAGACCTCAGTCTAGGATTGCTCCTACCTGTCTTTTGGGCACGGGCTCTTTGAGACTTTGCTACTCTGGCTTCCTGTGCTGAGTCTCCCGTCCTCGTCTCAACCTCTCTGGACCTGAAGCTCTCTGTTCTGAAACTCTCTTCTGGTCTGGTTCTCCCTCTCCAACTGCAGCTCTCTTCTGGTGAGTACTTTTTATAACCCTGTTTCTTAGGGCTTAACTGCGCCCCTCCCCCAACCAGGTGCTTCTCCTTAATCCCTGAGCTCGGGGCTACGTTGCAGTTTGGGCGTGTTTTCTCCCCTCATGACTCACTCTGTTTATGTTGTCCTTGGCAACCCTGGGCCATGTGCTCTGCCTGGCTGTCAGTTTCTGAAGCAATCTCTTCTGCTTCACCCAGTTCCATAGCCTCGGAAGGATCCTCTACATGACAATAGTCATGGCCTAATGGGAGACAGCCAACATGGCTTTAGGCAAGGAAGATCTTGTCTTACTAATCTGTTATGTTTTTTTGAAGGAGTGAATAATCAGGTGGACAAAGGTGAGTCGGTTGATATTGTGTATAAGGACTTTCAGAAAGCCTTTGACAAGGTCCCTCATCAGAGACTTTTGGCAAAACTAAAGAGTCATGGGATAGGAGGCAGTGTACTACTGTGGATCGGGAACTGGTTAAAAGATAGAAAGCAGAGGGTAGGGCTAAATGGCTAATTTTCCCAATGGAGAAAAGTGAATAGTGGTGTACCCCATGGATCTGTGCTGGGTCCGCTGTTTTTTGACATATTCATAAATGACCTGAAAAATGGAATAATGAGTGAGGTTATCAAATTTGCCGATGACACAAAACTATTTAAAGTTGTTAAAACCCAAGAGGATTGTGGAAAATTGCAAGAGGATCTTGATAAATTTGAAGACTGGGCATCAAAATGGCAGATGAAATTTAATGTGGACAAGTGCAAAGTTATGCACCTAGGGAAGAACAACCCAAACTATGGGTTACACGATGCAATGTTCCACATTAGGAAGCACCACCAGGAAAAAGATTTAGGCGTCATTGTGGATAACATGTTAAAACCCTTGGCCCAGTGTGCAGTGGCGGCCAAGAGAGCCAATAGAATGCTAGGTATCATAAGGAAAAGAATGGAAAATAAAACAAAAGATATTATAATGCCTCTATATTGTTCCATGGTGAGACCGCACCTTGATTATTGTGTGCAATTCTGGTCGCCGTATCTTAAAAAGGATATAGTGATATTAGAAAAGATTCAGAGAAGAGCCACCAAAATGGTAAAGGGGATGGAAGGATACTCCTATAAAGAAAGGCTAAAAAGGTTAGGGCTCTTTAACCTGGAAAAGAAATGGCTGAGGTGAGATATGATAGAAGTCTATAAATTAATGAATGGAATGGAATGGGTAAATGTAGATCGATTGTTTATGTTATCAGAATATAGAAAGACTAGGGGACATGCAATGAAGCTACAAGGTAAACTATTTAAGACTAATAAAAGAAAATATTTTTTCACTCAATGTGTAATCAAACTCTGGAATTTGTTACCGGAGGATGTAGTAAAGGTTGTTAGTGTAGCTGGGTTTAAAAAAGGTTTGGACAAGTTCTTGGAGGAAAGGTCCATAAACCTTTATTAAGAAGGGACCCAGGATATCAGTGCTTGACCCAGTACAAGCATTGTGGAACCTGTGTCTTTTGTGGAAACTGCTAGGTACGTATGACCTAGATTGGCCACTGTTGGAAACAGGATACTGGGCTTGATGGACCTTGGTCTAACCCAGTATGGCATATCTTATGTTCTTATGTTATCCCTGCTCTTGATAATCTTGTCTAGGTTTTTCATAGCTCTTCTGCCAAGAGCAATATGTCATCTGATTTCTTGAATGCTTGTTGCTTCTTTATTGATAGTTGATCCAAGTAGATTAAAGTTGTCCACTATTTCAATTTCTTCTCCATCAATGATAAACTTATTGATTTTGCCAGTTGTCAGGATCTTTGTCTTCTTTACATTAAGATGCAGACCCATTTTAAGAGTATGTTTCTTGATCTTGCGAAGCAAATGTTTCAGATCGTCTTCACTTTCAGTCAGAAAAGTGGCATTACCATAGTGAATATTGTTGATGAGTGACCCACCGATCTTCACACCTCTGTTGTCTTAATAGAGTCCTGCTTCTCTGATGATTTGTTCTGCATATAAATTAAACAGGTAGGGGAAAAGTATACAGTTTTGCTGATTTTAAACCATTAAGTTTCTTCTTGTTCCATTCAAACTGTTGCTTCTTGATCAATGTAAAGGTTGTTCAAGAGAACGATCAGGTGTTCTGGTATACCCATGCGTCTTAACATGGCCCAGAGTTTCTCATGGTTTACACAGTCAAACGTCGCTGTAGTCAATAAAACACATATAGATATCCTTTTGGTATTCTTTAGTCTATTCAAGGATCCATCTCACATCAGCAATGGTGTCTCTCATTCCTCGCCCTTTCCTGAACCCTGCTTGCACTTGAGTTAGTTTTCATTCCAGGTATGGTTGTAGTCTCTGCTGAATAATCTTCAATAGAATCTTGCTGGCATGTGGGATCGGAGCAATTGTGTGATAATTTCCACAGTCAGTTGGATCACTTTTCTTCAGTATTCGTATAAACACAGATCTTTTCCAGTCAGTTGGCCATGATGTTGCCTTCTAAATTTCCTGGCAGAGCCTTGTAAATATGGTAACATCTGCATCCAATTGCTGTAATATTTCTATAGGAATGTTATCAATGCCTGGTGCTTTGTTCTTTGATAAGGCTTTCAATGCTGCTTCGACTACTTCTTTCATCACCAATGGTTCCGAATCATAAGGTACAGGTTGAAACGGCTGTTGATCCACTTGATTTTTATCATATAATAACTCTGTATATTTTTTCTACCCTTTCTTGATCTTCTCACCATCATTCAACATGCATCCTTGAGCATCTAGTAGCATTCCAATTCGAGGATAGAATTTTTTCTTTAACTCTCATATCTTTAGGAAAGCCAATCTTATTCTTCCTCTAATAGTTTCTGCTTCTATTTCCTTGCATGCATCATTGTGGTACTTCTCCTTGTCTTGTCTTCTGCACATTGGAAATCTCTGAGTTCTATGATTGCCTCTCTTTCTCTTCTGGCTTTAGCTTCTCTGTGTTTCTGGGCAATTTTCAGAGTTTGTTCGATCATCCATTTTGGCTGGTTTTGCTTTTTCACATTTTGTAGAGATTTCTCATTTTCTTCTAACACAACCTTCTTGATATCATCCCATAACTCTTCTGGAGCTCTGTCATTTGTATCTAGAGCAGCAAATTGATTTTGCAGGCAGTCTTTAAATTCTGGTGGTATATTCTCAAGGTCCTGTTTTGCTACATTCATGAGTTGCTTGCTTTTTTTCAACTTTAGCTTGACTTTGCATGCTAGTAGTTGGTGATCTGTATTGCAGTCATCTTCAGGTTTTGTCTTTGTTGATGTTATAGAGCTTTTCCATCATTGACTTCCACAGATGTAGTTAATTTGATTTTTGTGCAATCCGTTGGGCGAAGTCCATGTGTACAGTCACTGCTTGTGTTGCTTGAAGTAGGTGTTTGAGATGAATAGATTGTTGGTCTTGCAGAATTCTATGTCTTTCTCCAAGTTCATTTCTGTTACCAAGTCCATATTTTTTAACCACTTTGCCTTCTTCTTTGTTGCCAACTTTTGCATTCCATTCACCCATGACTATCAGGATATCCTGTTTGCATGTTCTGTCAATTTCAGCTTGTACTTGCTGATAGTACTCAACAATTTCATCCTCTTCTGTAGCTGTTGTTGGGGCATATGCTTGAATTATATTTGTGTTGATAGGCATTCCTTGTAGACAAAAAGAAATTAAGCATTCAACGATTGCATTGTACTTTGCTGCAGTTCTTGCAAGTTTCTTCTTGATTATAAATGCAACATCATTTCTTCTTTGTCTTTCATTTCTCCCATAGTGATCATCAGATGCAAAGTGCCCAATGCCAGTCCATTTCAGTTTGCTGTCACCCAACAGATCAAATTGTACATGTTCCATTTCATTCTTGTCCACCTCCAACTTCCTTTGGTTCATGCTTCGTACATTCCATGTTCCAATATGTAAGACATCTTTGGAGCTTCTGACTCTCATTTCATGTGCAGCTACATCAGCAGGCAGACCTCCAAAGGACTTTGATCCAACCACATCATAAATGCTGACTTTACTCTGAAAAGTCTTCAGCTCCTCCCCCAGTAGCCAGTTGGGGGAGGACATGGGGGGGTCTTATCTGCCAGCATTATAGTGCAATTTGTTTTGTTGTGACTATCCATTGATTTTTCTTAGCAAGATACAGAAGTAGATTGCCAAGCTTTTCTTCCATGCAATTTAAGTTTAGTGTTGTTGCCGTTGTCACAGAAATGTGATCTTCCGCCGCCAACACCGTCTCATTCTTCTGCTGCCCAGGTGGGTGGTTTGGTCTTGGTCTGTCACCTCAACTGAGACCTGTCCATCTTGGGAGACCCTGCCAGTAGTTAAGTTACCAGAGTAGTTAAGGGCACCAGAGTGACTAAGAAAATCTTGGAAGTTGTTGGGCAATCAGGCAATCAACAGCCTTAGAGAGAAAGGGTAGAAGAGAAATGGGGCAGTAACTAAGAGGATCAGTTGGGTCTAGAGCAGAGGCTTGTTAATGGGGAGAATGACTGCTTCCTTTCAGCAAGAGGGAAAGAAACCAGAGGAAAAGGAAGAAGAGAGAATGAATTGTAGGGGAGAAAGGAAGGAATTGCTAACCAGCTGGAATAGCTTAAAGGGCATAGGGTCAGAAGGAGCGGTCGTGGAACAGGAAGAGGAGATAACACAAGAAAGCTTGCTGTAGGTAGGTGGAATGAAGATGGAAAGAAAGGCAGTAGGAGGGGAAAGAGGGGGATCCGAAGGAGGCAGAGGGGAGGGTAGATTGAATTGCAACCATTTTCTGATGAAAAGCAGAGGTGAAAGTCTGAGGAGAAAGAGAAGAAGTGATAGGGGATGAGCTTGGAGGATTTGAAAGCTGATTTAGAAGCCAGAACAAATGAGAAGAGGAAGGATCTCTGTGAACAAGTGTAGGATAATAAGACTTCTTTGCAAGGGTAACAGCATTATGGTAATAATGAGAAACCGACCGGAAGGAAGAAAGCATACTTGACTTTATAACATATTTGCAAAAGACATATTTTAAACCACACATCAAGTAGGCACGGCTTTATTAGATTACCCTCATCGTGCTCCTGAAAATCAATGAATAAGGGACATACGGTTTAGAAGAACCTGATAATATATCAGTCTCTTTGAATATTGAGCCTTTGAATTTAGATATTTAGGGCCAGATTTAAACTTGAATTTGTTACCAGAGGATGTAGTAAAAGATTTTGGTGTAGCTGGATTTAAAAGAGATTTGGACAAGTTCCTGGAGGATAAGTTCATAAACCGTTATTAAAGAGGACTGGGGAAATCCACTGCTTACCCATTGGAAAAGCAGCATGAAATCTTTGTACCTTTTGGGAACCTGACAGGTACTTGTTACCCGGATTGCCCACTGTTGGAAATGGATGCTGGACTTGATGGACCCTTGGCAGAAAAACTGTATTTCTGATAACAGAGTTCAAGAAGCTGCAGGAAGTATTTGCTCCAGCAAGGTTGTGAGAGATTCCACTAGTTTAATTTGTATACCAGTTAGTACAGATTCTCTTTAGAATGAGAGTGCACTGTGACTTACTTAGTAACACTTGAGTAGGTTCAAGTTGGTAGGGCTGGCAGGGAGCACTGTTCCCTCTAAGCTGTGCGCGTGAGCGCGCGCACACACCTCGCCGAGCGAGCGCACATACTTTAAAACAGAGCGCACAAAAATTTTGGTTCTGATTCTGATAGAAAACAACACAGACGTCTTAAAATTTAAAAGTTGTTGTGTATTTACAGTTTTCACAAGTTCTACAATATTTTCTAGTGCAATCAATGTGGTGTACATACTGTATTCTGATGTGTAGTCATATTTTAAAGTATATAACTCCGAGTGTCATTATGTGGCGCACAAAAATGTAACCTTCCTTCAAAAGCTGCACAGCTGATATTTTATGCGCACACAGCCTACAGAAAATTAGAGGGAACATTGGCAGGGAGGTAATATGGCTGCCACTACGGTAGTGTCCCCTGTAATGAGATGGTCAGTAGAAATTCCATTGATAAGGTCCAGATGATTAGTTTTTAATAAAACTCAGTGTCCACTTTTTTTTTTTTTTACGATTTTAATATACCGAGAATGATCGGTGTTTTTTAAATGCGTTACATGATCTCTGTCTTTATCCATTTGTAGCGGATTCCACACTGAAGACTTTTCTTTTTATCTTCCTTTTAATGTATTTAATTTTATGCAGTGGACCTCTTGTTTTAATGGACTTTATTAGTATAAGTTTAATCACTTTAATTTATCTGGTTTGAGAAATCTAAGGAAGCTTTCACTGGAGCTTTCATCCACTTTATAAGTCCGGTTCCTATTCGCTTCTCCGGGCCAGTCCAGGGACAGGTAGGGTTGTCAATCTTCTATAGCTACTGAGGACTGATCTGAAGTTTTGAGAGGTGAAGCCACTCCCCCAGAGGGTTACCCAGCAGTCTATCAGTCCTCAGCAGCTACAGAGGATCGATTCTCTGCTTCTCCCTCAGTTTGCTAATTGCTGTTTGTTCTTTTATTGTTTTCTTACTTTATATTGGCTCTAGCAGGGCTGATATATTTCTAAGGTCCTTGGGTGTAAATTGGTAGCGCTGTGCCTTTAACAGCGCGGGAGACGTCGAGTGAGTTTTCATACCGGTGAGAGGCAGAGCCTGTCTCACTTCACCGGCTCCGTCTCCGTCGGCAGAGGAAAGATTTCTGGGAGCCCCAGTTAGTGCCTCTGCCGAAGAATATTCAGTGAGTCTGCCCTTTCCCGCTGGCTGCGGGTCTGCCGGCTTCCTGTCTCATTTACCTCAGTGCGGTGAGTTGTTTTTTTTTGTTTTTACTTCATTTCGGCGCTTCTGTCGGCTCTGTCTTCTGGTGCCTCGGGCGGGGTTTCTTTGAGCTGTCCTTCGTTCTCGTCGGGAGTCTTTCTTTTTTCAGTGCTCTCCACGTGTGTTTGAATGGCTGACAAGATGGAGCAGGTTTTAGAGAGCTCTTCGTTGCCAGCAGAGAAGGCGGGAAAATCGGCCATTTTGCCGGTGCCTGTCAGCTCTAAAGAGCCTCTGCCAGTTTCTCTGCCTGCAGATGTCTCTGTAAGGGCTCCAGAGGATGTTTCTTCGTTTTTTTCGCCGGAGTTCATTCTGGCTTTGCATAAAGCATTCCTACTTAGGTCGGCTCGGCCAGACCATGCGACAAGGGGTTCCCCTCCTGCGATGGTTCCCAATAAGATACAGGGTGCAGAGGATCCTGGGGAAGGCCCCTCTAAGCCTAAAGAGGGTCTGGCAGATCCTTTGGGCTCTTTTATAACACAGGAATCTCTGCTGACAGGTCAATCTGTCTCAGATGAGGGTGTAGTTCTCTCTTGAGATCAAGATCCTGAGGCGTTGGCGGCGGGCGAAATAGCTCCGGGGAAGATCCAAATCTCTTTAGGGTTTTCCGTAAGGAGGAGCTCGCTGCGCTTATTGCACAATCTTTAGCGGCCCTGCATCTAATTCCTCCTTCCTCCTCTCAGGAACCGTTAGAGGATCCTTTATTGCAAGGCTTTAAGTCTCAGCAGCGCTGTTTTCCCTTGCATCGCGTCATTCGGCAGATGATTGACTCCGAATGGGAGTGTCCTGAAGCTACTCTAAGAGGGGGGCGCGCTCTGTCTCGTTTGTACCCCCTTCCGCAAGCAGACTGGGACTTATTCCGTATGCCTAAAGTGGATGCTTTAGTGTCGGCGGTCACTAAAAAGACTACCATCCCTGTGGAGGGCGCAGCAGCGCTTAAAGATCTGCAGGATAGGAAATTGGAGGTGCTTCTCAAGCAAGCCTTTGAGGCTAGTGCATTGGCTTTACAGGCAGCGGTTTGTGGGGCCTATGTTTCTAGGGCCTCTATTCGCTGGCTGCAGGGGGACGCAGCAGGAGATCCCGCTTCGGAGGTTCCGGATTCCGCGAAGTTGGAATCGGCGGCAGCTTATGCGGCGGATGCATTTTATGATTTGGTTCGCATTTCGGCCAAGACCATGGCCTCTATGGTGGCGGCTAGGCGTTTCCTGTGGTTACGTAACTGGTCTGCGGATGTCTCCTCGAAGGTTCGCCTTAGTAAACTGCCCTTTAGGGGTGGGTTACTTTTTGGCGAGGCCTTAGAGAAGATTGTGAAGGATTTGGGAGACTCCAAGGGCGGGCGTTTGCCGGAGGATCGGCCTAAGCCGCTCCGGGCTGTGGGAGCGGGGCGAGGCTCTTCCCGGGAATCCCGCAGATTTCGTGGTGCCCGCTTTGCGCCTTATTCACGGGGGCGCTCAAGTTTTCGTGGTTCGTCCTTTTGCGGAGCCAGAGGTTTCAGCCGATCTTACGGGGCGGCCTCCCAACCGTCCGTTAAGAAATCGCAATGAAGGTCAGCAGGTCCAGCCGTTAGTTCCTGTAGGCGGCCGCTTACAGGGGTTTCTGGCGGCTTGGACCGCAATTACTTCGGACAAGTGGGTCCTCAAAGTCATTCAGAGAGGTTATGCTTTGGACTTCACTTGCCCGTTGCAACCCGCATTCATACTCTCTCCTTGTGCGCCCGGAAAGAAGATGCACGCCATTTCCGACACGCTCGGGCGTCTGTTACAGCTGCAGGCGATTGTTCCAGTGCCATTGGACCAGTGCGGCTGCGGTCGATACTCGATCTATTTTGTGGTTCCAAAGAACGAAGATTCTTTTCGTCCCGTACTAGATCTCAAAGGTGTAAACCGTACTTTGCGGGTTCCACACTTTCGCATGGAAACCCTGCGTACAGTGCTTCGGGCGGTGCAACCGGGAGAATTTCTTTCTTCCATAGATCTCACAGAGGCGTATCTTCATATTCCCATCAGACAGTCTCATCAGCGCTATTTACGTTTCGCGCTTCCCATGGGACATTTCCAATTTCGCGCCTTGCCGTTCGGTCTAGCGACGGCTCCGCGTGTCTTCACAAAGCTGATGGTGGTCGTAGCAGCGGCGCTTCGGAAGGAAGGTATTCGAGTACATCCATATCTCGACGATTGGTTGATCCGAGCGGATTCTCGGGAAGCGTCTCTGGTGGCGACGGCGCGAGTAGTCCAACTTCTCGAGCAGCTCGGGTGGGTGATCAATCACGCCAAGAGCCAATTGATCCCGCAACAGCAGTTGACTTATCTCGGAGCCTGCTTCGACACGGAGCGGGGGCACGTTTCGTTGCCCAGTGTGCGGGTGCAAAAGCTTTTGCGACAAATTCAGACCTTCCTGTCTCTTCAAGATCCGTCAGCGTGGACCTATTTACAGGTCTTGGGTTCCATGGCAGCTGCTCTAGATCTGGTGCCCTGGGCCAGAGCACACATGCGCCCATTGCAGCAGGCGCTCCTTTCCCGGTGGTCGCCGCAGCTTCACCCGCTGGGGCAGCGCCTTCCCTGTCCAGATCCCGTCCGGCGCAGTCTTCAGTGGTGGTTGCTTCCCGAACATCTTACGGCAGGGGTTCCATTGGAGGAACCCTCCTGGATCCTGGTTACCACCGATGCCAGTCTGTCCGGCTGGGGAGCACACTGTCTAGATCAGGTCGCTCAGGGGGCATGGTCTCCAGAGGAGAGTTCATGGTCGATCAACCGTCTCGAGCTACGGGCGGCTCGCCTAGCCTTGCTTCGCTTCGAACCGTGGCTCAGGGGCAAGGCGGTAAAAATTTTCTCGGACAATGCGGTGACTGTCGCTTACATCAATCGGCAAGGGGGTACCAAGTCTCCCGCCCTTCTGACCGAATGTCTGGAGCTGATGGAGTGGGCAGAGTCCCATCTCGCAACTATCTCGGCGGCGCATGTGGCTGGCAAGGACAATGTCCAGGCCGATTATCTCAGCCGAAATGTGCTAGATCCCGGGGAATGGGAACTGAACGCGGCCGTTTATCACGATCTGACGCTCCGGTGGGGTTCTCCAGTGATGGACTTGATGGCGACGTTTGCGAATGCCAAAGTGGGCAGATTTTTCAGCAGGCGCCGAGAGCGCATGTCGGAAGGTCTCGATGCTCTCGTGCAACCATGGCCGCCAGACTCCCTCTTGTATGTTTTTCCTCCCTGGCCAATGTTGAGTCGGGTCATTCAGCGGATTGCACGTCACCCGGGGCGGGTGATTCTCATAGCGCCGGATTGGCCTCGTCGTCTCTGGTATGCCGATCTCGTTCGGCTACTCATAGCTCCGCCTTGGGCCCTTCCGGCTCGGATCAATTTGTTGCATCAAGGGCCGATTCTCATGCCAAAAGTGGATCGCTTCTTGCTTACAGCTTGGCTCTTGAGAGGTCTCGGTTGAAGCGGCGAGGTTATGCTGATTCAGTTATTGCCACGTTGCTGCAGTCAAAAAGGCAAGCAACTTCTCTGGCCTATGTTCGGGTGTGGCGTCTGTTTGAGATGTGGTGCGCTCAACGTCATATTTTTCCAATGTCGTCTACCTTGCCTCAGCTTCTCCTTTTTCTTCAAGATGGCTTCGACAAGGGTCTGGCTCTCAGTACCCTTAAGGTGCAGGTGGCGGCGCTTGCCTGTTTTCGGGGGTACGTTTGCCGTCGGCGTCTTTCGGCGCTTCCGGATGTCCAACGTTTTCTTCGGGCAGCGCGGCTTCTCCGTCCGCCACTGCGTCCCTTAGTTCCACCTTGGGATTTGAATGTGGTGTTGGATGCCTTTTCGCATTCTTCTCTGGCATCTCAAAGTTTTCGTGAGATCCGCGAGTGTTCTTGGAAAACGGCCTTTCTGGTTGCTTTGTGTTCCGCTCGCCGGATTTCCGATCTGCAGGCCTTGTCGTGCAGGGAACCTTATCTTCAATTTTTGCCAGAACGGGTGCTTCTCCGGACAGTGCCGTCCTATTTGCCTAAGATTGTCTCTGTTTTCCATGTTAATCAAACGGTGGTTTTGCCCGTCTTTACGGAGTCGTCCGGTTCGCCCATGGATCGGGCGCTCAAGCGATTAGATCTTGCGCGAGTTTTGCGGACGTATCTTCAGGTTTCAGAGACTTTTCGGAAGACGGATCGGCTATTTGTGCAGTACGCCGGGTCTCGGAAGGGTCAACCGGCCTCCAAATCCACCATAGCGCGGTGGGTTCGCAGTGCTATTGTTGCGGCGTACACGGCTAAAGGAATTTCTCCGCCGCTGGGCTTACGGGCTCACTCGACTCGGGCTCTCGCCACTTCCTGGGCGGAGTTTGCATTGGTTCCGCCTGTTGATATATGCCGAGCGGCTACGTGGTCGTCCTTGCATTCTTTTACTAAGCATTACCGCTTAGATCTTCAAGCCCGTGACGATGCGAAAGTGGGGTCTGCGGCTATTGTCGCAGGTCTTGCGGGTCCCTCCCATCATTAGGTACTGCTTTGGTATTGCCCTACCTGTCCCTGGACTGGCCCGGAGAAGCGAATAGGAATAAGAAATTAGTTCTTACCTGCTAATTATCTTTCCTGGAGCTTTCTCCGGGCCAGTCCAGGGCCCCACCTCTATTGGCTTAAGAGATATTTTTCGGTCAGAGGTATTCCTTGGGGCTTTCCGATTTCGCGGTGAAAGAGTGGGAGATTCTATTCTCCTGTAATTTATGTAATTATTAAAAAAAAAAAAAAAAAAAACCACACAAATTTGTAGACGTTATTGCTGGTTCCATTTTGGACGCCTTCTTTCATGGCTTCTACTTTGTTCAAGGACTATAGAAAGTTATCAGTATTTTTCAAGGGTTATCTATTTCTTTCAGTTCTTCTTTTTTGTAGTGCTTTGTCACGTGTAGACTGCTGGGTAACCCTCTGGGGGAGTGGCTTCACCTCTCAAAACTTCAGATCAGTCCTCAGTAGCTATAGAAGATTGACAACCCTACCTGTCCCTGGACTGGCCCGGAGAAAGCTCCAGGAAAGATAATTAGCAGGTAAGAACTAATTTCTTATTATATTATTTTAAAATTTTAATTTTAGTTCTCCTAAGTCTGGTCTTTCCCTCATAAAGGATCTGATTCTCCTTGGTCTAGTTATGCATGATATTTAAAGACTTGTATAGAAGCAGGCAGTTTATTAAACAATTTTGATGTTTAACGCCTATGGCGTTCAGCCTGCCATGACTAAAGGATTGTGTATTGGTAGCCATGATGACTCAGCTTTCCTTTTTCGCGCCAAAAGAGCGTTTAAATACGTCAAGTGAGACACTATGTCGGCTCTCTACAGGACAGCGATACTACATGTTCAGAAAAACGGTAAGCAGGTTAGTCTCTTCAATATGTTTATGTTTATTCAGTAACTTGATTTACCACCCTTTACCACATCAGGGCCGAGGCCAGAAAAGGAAGGGAACTACAATAATTGATAGGAAAGGGACAGTGAATCACACAAGGAGAGAAAGTCAGAAAGGAGGCAGCAGTGAAGGTCAGGGGAGGCTGGAAGGCAGTTCAAATGTACCACTTATAAGATGGGTCTTCAAAGGGCTCTTGAATGTAGAGAAGGAGGGCTTTTAATATACATGATCTTAAGTATTTTTAGCATACATGACTTCATGGTTTTTCATTCTCTATGCAGTTTTCATTTGTACACGTTACATTTTTAGCTTAAAGTTCAGTGGTTAGTCTTTGAGCAATTTAGAAGTTTACTGCTTTATTTTTAGCTTAATTGGAGTGGAGGAGTGGCCTAGTGGTTGGGGCAAGGTACTTCAGGCCGGAAGGTCGGGGGTTCAAATCCCACTAGAGGACAGCAACCTTGGGCCGGAAGGACTGGGGTTTCTAGTCCCACAGGTGCTCCTTGTGGTCTTGGGCAAGTCACTTAACCCTCCATAGCCCATGTTCCCTGTAAAATAGTTATCTCCAAGTTATAATGCCCTGTTCAATGTAATTTCAGTTTGTTTAATGTAAATTGCACTGATGCTGAATAGCGCGGTATATAAGAGAATGTAAATAAATTGATGTTACATCTGCATCTTCAAATCAAACCTCAACATAGTAGTGTTTCTTGGTGCCCCAATTAGATAAAGGATAAATGCCTAATATATTCCATTTTGTTTATGTCTGACTACAGTACCATAGGAGTTTACTCTTAGTCCTTGAAGAAAACCTTTGGAAATGTCCATCACCAACCCCAACCCCCCACACATCCCCCTCTCTTCCTAGAAACATACTGTAGATATGGTTTGTAACTCTAACTATACACACGTCGATAGTTCCTTTGTAGATAGTGGTTGTCCCCATCAGTAATAAGCAAGGTTAATGGAAACCATGCGGTAAAAAAAAACCATTTATTGCTTTTTTATTTTATCTAATCTACTACTACTACTGAGCATTTGTATAGCGCTGTAAGACGTACACAGCGCTGCACAGACATGTAAGAGACAGTTTGTGCTCATCAGAGCTTACAATCTAGTCAAGACAGTAAACACAAGGGAAACACAAGGATATCAGGTGAGTCAAGATCTGAAAGCGGCAGCGAAGAGGTGAGTTTTCAGCCTGGATTTGAAAAGGGTCAGAGAAGGTCCCTGACGTACAGACTCAGGTAGTTTGTTCCAGGCATAAGGTGCAGCATGGTGAAAGGAGCAAAGTCTGGAGTTAGCAATAGAAGAGAATGGCATAGATAGAAGCGATTTGCCAGAAGAGCGGAGTTCCTGAGGGTAGGGGGTTTGTAAGGAGAGATAAGAGAGGAAAGATAGTGAGGAGCTGCAGAGTGAATGCACTTATAGGTCAGCAGGAGAAGTTTAAACTGGATGTGGAAACGGATAAGGAGCCAATGAAGTTGCTTGAGAAGATTGATAATATGAGCATGAAGAGGCTGGTGGAAGATAAGCCGTGCAGCAGAGTGTTGAACCGATTGAAGGGGAGAGAGATGATTCAAAGGGAAATCAGCAAGGAGTAAGTTATAATAGTCAAGACGGGAGGTGATTAAGGAGTGGATAAGTGTCTTAGTAGTGTATTCAGAAAGGAATGGGTGGATATTGTTGATGTTGTAGAGAAAGAAATAGCAGGTCTTAGCTATCAGATGGATGTGTGTGGAGAAGGACAGAGAGGAATCAAAGACGACCTCAAGTTTGCAAGCTGAGGAAACAGGGAGGAGTAAAGAGTTATCCACAGAGAATGAGAAAGGAGGAAGAGGAGAGGTGGTTTTAGGGGGAAAAATAAGGAGCTCGGTTTTTGCCATGTTCAATTTCAAGCTGCAGTGAGACATCCAAGCAACAATGTCAGAAAAGCAGGCAGAGACCCGGGTCTGGATTGCAGGTGAGATTTCAGGTGTAGAGAGATAGATCTGAGAGTCATCAGCATAAAGATGGTACTGAAAGCCATGGGAAGAGATGAGCACACCAAGGTACTGGATATAGAGAGAGACGAGGAGTGGATTCAAGACAGATTCTTGGGGTTCACTAATTGAGAGTGGGATAGCAGCAGAGGAGGATCCACCAGAAAAAACACTGAAAAAGCGATGGGTGAAATAAGAGGAGAACCAGGATAGTACAGAGGCCTTAAAACTAAGCAAAGACAGGGTATCAAGGAGAAGGTTGTGGTAAACAGTGTCAAAAGCAGCAGAGAGGTCAAGAAGGATGAGGACTGAGTAAAGGCCCTTGGATTTTGCCAGGAACAAGTCATTGGAGACTTTGGCAAGAGCCGTTTCAGTGGAATGTAAGGATAAAAGCTAGATTGTAAAGGATCCAGGAGGGCTTGATCACTGATCATATGTGCTTCCTTCTTTTGTCATATGATATAACACTATGTTTATTGTGATACGGTTTCACAGTAATTCTGCATAAGCCATATATATGCATTTTTTCATGATATTATTATGAGTCTTCTTCTATTATGAATTTGTGTCTCCATTCAATGTATATTTATATTTTAACTATTTTAAAAGGCCCTTTTATGTTATTTATAATTTTTCATATATATATATATTTTTTAAACATATGGCATTCTTTTTATGGATATTATTTATTGATATGTTTTATTTTTTTTAAATTTGTACCGATTTTATTTCTAATTCTGTGTTTTATATGTATCCCCATTATAGGCCAAAACCCCTGATGAAAACAGTGCCGAAATATGGCCATGTCGTGTACTGGCTCTTGTAATCTACTGCAAATAAAATACCTTTGTCATTCATATCGCAGCACCTACCCATACTGGCAGCAGCATGGTTGGAGGACTCCCGGGCAACTTTGTGGGAACATTCCTAGGGGGGAGGGATAAAAAGAATATACTGGGCAGAATACTCTGCATTAGATATCTCATTCACATGAGAGTCTATTGCATTCCTAGAACAAGCAGCAACACCATCTGCAGCATTGGTTATTTTGTAATATACCACATACTTAATGCATGTTTCCCTGCATGTATTTCATGCCAGTTTTCTAAAGTCAATTATGTGCATACTTGATTTTATAAAAAAGGATCACAAGTGGTCTAAAACGTGTGTTAAATTAAAACGCAGTCATTTACAGCAGCCCTGTGACAGGTGTAACTGCCCATACCTAGATTTGGCAAGCACCCACATAATTTTCCTGTGTGCTGTGGCCGTGGTCTGCCCAGACTCTACCCATTCTCCATGCCCTCAGCGAAAATTCACACCATCGTCCCTCCACGTGTACTTATAAAATAGCGACTGGCTAAAGTACATGCTTAAAGGCCAATTGGCACACCTCAGTCACTAAAATCTCTTTATTTACACGCATAGATAGTGCAGAGGTTCTCATGGTGCCTTATCAAATTACTGCTATGAGTGCTGTGAAAATAATATGGCAGTTATTAATGGCAAGAAATCAGCAGTCGCAACTAGAGGAGCTAAACTTATTTTTTTTAATGTAAGTTGTTCAAAAATAAAATCTGAAATCATATAGTACACAGGTTATGTTTTAACTTCCAAGTTACAAGTATCTAATCATATGGTACCACCCTGTTATAACTTCAATCTTACTTGTCAAACTCAACAAGTTAAATTCGATTGCACATCATCTTACACATACAGTCAGGAGCACGGCATACCCCAAGGTTCAGCCCTTTCATCATTACTGTTTAACATCTGTCTGCAGCCAATCTGTAGTATCTTCCAAAAGTTCAAAGTAGGCTATTGCATCTATGCAGATGACAAAATGTTACATGTACCTTTTGACGTTACAAAACTTAACCTTAAACAAATTTCATTATGCTTCAGTGAGGCCTCTCAATGGCTAATCTCACATAACCTAAGGATTAACTATAAGAACACTGAGGTATTATATGTCAATAGGAACCAGGACTTTATCCCACCTCCCAACCTATAGGTCAACGAGGCTCTTCTTGAAGTAAAGAATGAAGTAAAATACCATCAGCTTATCTACACACATCAAACTAACCACCAGCGCAATCTATAATAAATTGAGGATGATCCAACAGTTAACACCTCTGCTATCATGCCATGGCTTCCACTCTGTACTTCAGGCAATGATTTCCCCCCCATCTTGACTATTACAATAGCATTTTTCAGGGTCTTTTGAAACAAGCATTAAATCAACTTCAGATGGCTCAAAACACCACTGTGTGTAGAACTCTTAAGGTCCACATTACTGATCACATCACTCCTAATTTACACCATCTGCACTGGTTGCCTGTTCAAAGTAGAATTAAATACAAATCTCTTATGATCACATTCAAACTACTGTGTAACATAACCTAAGCTCCCTGATGAACAAAACTTTAAACAAAAGACTAAGACGAGAGTGCCCACAGACCACACTGCTCATTCCTTCAGACTTTCTAAAATCTAATAGATCAACGAGCAATAGAGCATTTACATTCTTTGTACCAATCCTTTGAAATTCTCTCCCAGATAAGCTAAGATGTACAGAGAACTTCTATAATTCTATAAGAGAATGAAATAAATAAAATAAATAACTTCTCCACCTTTAGAAAACAAATCAAAATGCACCTATTTATGGATCAGTTTGGAAGTCAGCTGGACATAGTCAAAATCTACCCAATTTAAACATCTTCCCTGGTCAATCCTTACTCTAGAACACTAATATGCACATACTCACATTTCTGTATATGATTCTGATGCTTTAGTAAATTTACTGTAAATATGTTAACATTTTAGAATATTATTCTGATTGCTTCTACCTTGTATTTTAATTTAATATGTTATACTGCTCAGTATGGTCCCGATTCTGAAATGTGGGTTGCGTTGGGGCCCGATTCCCCCTCCGGCTCTCCCTGTAAGTCCTGTGCATCAGGACGGGGAGAGCCGGTGGGGGGGGACGGGATCGGAGTAGAGTGGGGGCAGGCCAGCTCAGCAGAACATACAGGCCAATTCAGGTCACGGCCCTGTACGTCCTGCTGGGCCAATGGGGATGTGCTGCTTATTCCGCCTGAAAGGTGGAATAAGCAGCAAAAACCCAGGGATTCGCCCCCCCCCCCCCCGGGGCTGGGGCTGGGGCTGGGGCTGAGTGCGGGGGGTTCCCACTGCCCAATCCAGGCCATGGTGGGGAAAAGGGGGGGCCAAGGACTCCAGAATCGGGGGCACCTGTGGGGAGTACATCCCTGCAGGAGGCAGGAGCATGCCGGATTGTCCTCGGATCCGATTCAGGTTACCGTGGGAAGGTTTTGTTCCCGCGGTCCAGAATCAGGTCAAAACTGGCCTGTCTTGCTTGGGGCTGTCCGGACAGCCTGGACATGCTGCTATCTGAATCGGGCTCTATGTTTTCTGTATAAGTTATACTCATACACTGTTATCCATGTTTGATGTAAATGTTTAAGTTCTTTGATTATGTGAAAAGGCAGTATAAAAAAATCTTAAATAAATAAAATATTTTACATGCTCATTTTATATTAGCCATTGTGATGTTTTCTGTCACCTAGGATGTCTCGTGTTCAGCAGACACAGCAGACCAGAAATCTACATCAACCCCTGTCGTGTACTTGTCAGTGCCAACTTTTTCTGTGCTGACAACTCAATCCACATATCCTGACTCAGTGAATAAAGGGTTAAATAGGACTTCTTATTTTAGTCTTTTTTTTTTAACTTTCTATTTAATGAATTTTAAGGAAATAATACAAAAAATGCAAAATTCTGATAGAATCCAGATTTTAGGTTTTAACTGATAAACACCTATAAAGCACAAACAGGATGAAACAAAAAGACGCTTATTGGACAAACCCCACAAAAGAAAAAAACATGTCCACAGCAGGCTTTCACCCCTCCCCTTGCCTGCTTTGGATCCTCTGCTCTGTTTATGTGCCTTTCGACAGCACCACAGCTGCACAAACGTTTGTGTTTGATTCCATTCAACCATAGCACCTGTACTGTAGAAACACTATTAAACACTAACAGGTCAATGGTCTAAAACACATATCCAGATAGCCACTTTACTAAGGCTGTCCAGCGGTTTTCAGGAACATGAGCTAGAGAGTCCCGCTGAAAAGCATCCTTAGCACCCTGTTTGGATAATGCCGTGCATAGAGCGGTGGCGGAACTGCTTGGTATCCAGTTAGCAACAATACCCAGGTATAGTAAAGCCGGCAAAAAGCCAGCTGTCCTACCTTCATCTAAACAGTGATCCAGAGAGCCGACTGATATCACCATGCTATCCAGAAATAAAGCACCAGATACTAGCCTGAATATATGGATTCTTTTACTGCCCCAGCCAGGATTTTATAAATGCCAATTGCAGTGGCTGAATATGGGCTCATGATTTTTGGCACACCTTTACTATTTATAACCACCTAAAAATAGACGCCGTAGAGTGAATACTGTACAACAAAATAATCTGTTTGCATAGTCCTATCATAGCACCTGTGACTTATTGCTGACAGAACAGTTTAGAGTTTTGCCATTACGTTCTATAGCCCACAGGGCCCAGTTCTCCGTGGTGGGTTATTTATTTATTTATTTATTTATATCTCTTATATACCGCGCTATTATAATCAGTGCGGTTTACAGTTGAACAAAACATACTACAATGCAGCAGGTCACATTGAGTTTACAATGAACAGGGGTAGTAAACTTGGAAGAACCGGGGTAACTATATACAAATTATGGACATTCTTACAGGACATATAAGGATAGTAAACAGATGCCTAAGCTCCTGGGTCAGGGAGAGAAGGTAGGGGACAGGTGATTAACCATTCTCTAAGGGAGGCTGATCAATGGGGCGGGCTAGGTATGAGGGTAAGGTGATGGCTGTGTGCTTTCCAGAATTATTATCAGGGTAATGTAGCAGGAACAAGTGGTGTTTGAGAGCTTTTCTGAATAACGGTAGATTGGAGATAGCTCGGATTTCTGCTGGGAGGGCGTTCCAGGCCATGGGTGCGAAAATGGAGAAGGCTCTACTGGCTGTTGTCTTTGTACATTTTGTCACTGACTTAGGGACTTCAAGGGTATTCATCAATGTAGATCTCCTTAATCTGTTGGCTGGAGTGCTGTGGAGAAGTTTACTGATGGGCGTGGGTGGCTGGTTCTTGAGGGCTTTGAATGTCAGGACAAGAGTCTTGTAGTGGATTCTGGCCTGCAGGGGTAGCCAGTGTAGGTTCTTCAGGACTGGTGTTATATGGTCTGACCTTGATAGACCTACCAGAACCCTCGCAGCAGAGTTCATGGCAAGTCGGAGTGGGCTTAGAGTCGACTGTGGAAGTCCCTGAAGGATGATGTTAGCGAAGTCGAGATGAGGGATAACTAGAGCTTGGAAGATTGATCGGTAATCAGGGAAGTCCAGTAGTGGTCGGAGATGACGTAGTGATCTGATTTTGTGATAAATCGCTTTTGTGGTGTTTTTGATATGTGCTGACATGTCAAGCCTCTGGTCAAGGGCAATACCTAGATAGCGAATTGTGGGTTTTGCCTTAAGTTCTGTGTTGTTGACTTGTAGTGAGGGAGGTGGCGTGAACTTCTGGTTTCTCGTGACGAATAGGACATCTGTTTTGCTGTGGTTAATTCGTAGATTTTGGGAAAGGAGCCAGTCTGCCACTGCTTCAAAGCATCTTAATATTGGGGAGAGGTCAGGTTGATCAATCTTGAAGGGTGTGTAAATGAGGATGTCGTCCGCATAGGCTATGCATTGGACATTGAAGGATCGAATTAATGCACAGATGGGCTGCATGTAGATGTTAAACATCAATGCAGATAGGGATGAGCCTTGAGGTACGCCTTGTTTCAGTGGGAATGGCTCTGAGGTCATGGATCCTGCTCTGACTTGTTGCCATCTATTGCACAGATAAGATTTGCACCAGGCTAGTGCTGAGCCTAGTATTCCTTTTTCTTTGAGGCGAAGTAGGAGTGCTTGGTGATTCACCGAATCAAAAGCGGCTGCTATGTCCAAGAAGATGAGGACATATCCTTGGTGGATGTTGTCAAGACCAGTGACTAGATTGTTAAAGAGGGTTGTAAGGATGGTATCAACACTGTGTGCTTCTCTAAAGCCATGCTGGGATGGGTCCAGAGGTGCTTCAATGTCGACATGGTGTTGAATTTGTCGCTGGACTACCTTCTCAAAGATTTTGGCAAGTAGAGGGATGCTCGAAATTGGTCTGAAGGACTCAACTTTAGATGGATCAAGTTTACTATTTTTTAACAGAGGGCGGATGGACGTATATTTTAGGCTTTGGGGGAAGGACCCTGTTGATAGGGTTTGGTTCAGGATTCTGCATATCGTCGGACTGAGGTCATGGCGCAACTCTTTAATCCAGCTTGCAGGGCAAGGATCGTTATGAGCAGTAGTGAGGTTAATAGAGAAAATAATATCTACAATCTCTTCATGGGATACCTCGGAGAATTTCAGCAGAGAGGTTGGTTGGGAGGGCACATGTGGGGTGAAGGAGGATGTGATAGTTGCAACCGTATTGGTCTGGATCGATTTTGATTGTAGGTAATTGGCATAGTCTTGTGGCTGGGGCGTGGGTGATTGGGCTAGAGCTGGGTCGCCTGTTAAGGTCTTGACAATAGTGAATAGGTCATGTGGTTCCTTTCTAACTACTAGCTCCAAACCGAAATTTGCACTTTGCAGACTGGGCCTTGCTGAACGTTCCAAGAGGTATTTGATTAGCTACTAGGAGCTGTAGATCTTTCTCCCGTAAAGGTCCACCTCCTTGCAATTTGATGCCTTTGAAGCAGTAACTGCTGAAGAATCTGCAGTGTTCTGTAAGCCTTGTAAGGCCTTGGTGTGATGCTTTTATTGTGTCACTCTATTGGTATTTTGATTTTTAACTTTTCAAAAAAGAAGGTATATAAATGTGAGAAATAAATCCATAAAAAGTAAAATAACTACAGCTCAGAAGCTGTGTTTGTTTTTGTAGTGAGCCTGCTTTGCCAAGATCACATAACAGCAGCTGCTTAAAAGGGTCAGTAAGCCTGATTCTTCTCCACTCCTGGAAACACACATTGGTCTGGGGCTCAAAAAGGTTAACCTGCTCCCACAAGGTCCACCTCCTTTAGTGAGTCTTGCTGGTTCCAACACCCTGACCCCCCCCCCCCCAAAGCTTCAGTTCACCTCAGTGTTACTAGTCTTCTAGGATGTGGAACATCCATCAACACTTGCTCCTGCCCTGGTGCTGCCTTCTTCAAAAAAGGTTAAAATTCCAAAATTAAGCCCCTAATCTTCTCCCCACCTTTCCAAAGATCTCAAGCCCCCACTCCATACCATCCTCACCTCCTTCCTAATATTTTGCCTTCTACCCTGTTGTGTGCTCTTCAGCTTCACCATCTTCTTCCTCTCATTAATCTCGTTACCATCATGCCCCCTCCTCTCTCCCCCTCACTCTCCTGCTCCTTCTCTTCCCCTTCGCTCTCCCTGCTCATCAGTTGATATCAATCCCAATCCTAGCTCTCCTAGATTTTTTTCAGAATCCCAGGGCAAATCCACATTCAACCCCTCAAATCTTATTCCTGTCTCTCTCCTTTCCCCGTCCTCTCTCCCTATCTCCTGCGCTTTGTGGAACACACATTTCATCTCTAATAAACTCACATGTGCCTGCTTAGCTGAGTGCCTTTGGCTCAAATCCTGCACTCTTGTGCACTAAATTTCAAATTCATGCTAACCTCTTTCCAGTCTGCCATAGCACTTGCTACACAAGAGCATTATGTCCATCTAATGAACTCTCTTGCCTCTGACTCTTCGCTGGTCTTCCTCTGAATCATCTTTCGCCATTTCAGACTGTTCAGAACTCAGCTGCATGGTTAATCTTCCGCCAGTTGCTATGCTCATGTCACCCCTCTTCTCAAGTCACTTCATTGGCTCCCTATCCATTTCTGCATCCAGTTCAAGATTACTAGAGTTCCCTCTGGGGTCATTTCCATCCCCCTTCCCCCTCTTCACTCTCAAATCCTTCCCTCACGCTCTGTCACCCTTTACTCCTTTTCTAAGATTACTGAGGAAGAGACCACACATCTTATGTCCTCCTCCAAACCGATTACCCTTATTCCCACCCATCTACCAAACTCCATTTCCTTCAATTGCCCCTTCCATCTGTCAAATCTTCAACCTAACACTTTCTACAGTAACTGTCACCAGCTTTCCTCTCTTATCTCTCCCTATACCCCTCCTCGGGAACTCCGCTCTTCTGGCAGATTCCTTCTGTCTGCGCCCTTCTCTTCCACTGCCAACTCCAGACTTCAGTCATTCTACCTTGCTGTTCCTTAAGCCTGGAACAAACTACCTGAGTTGGTCAGACTCCATCTGTGGCCCTGTTCACACCCAGGCTAAAAACTCCCTTCTTTGAGATTGCTTTTGGATCATGATCCCCCTAATCTCCTATTTGCCTCCTATGTGTTTCCTTACCATTCTCCTAGATATATCCTAGTACCCAGGTGTGTTGTTTGTCTTGATTAGACTGTAAGCTCTTATGAGAAGGGACTGTCTCTTACATGTCTCTACAGCACTGTGTATGCCTTGTAGTAGTAGTAAAGCAAAACAAATTTTTTTTGTTGGACCTTTATTCTTCCTTCCTCTCTTCGCCTTTAAATCAAACCACAAGGGTAAGGTCAATAAGCCTCTTTTCTTTATTTCCTATTATAATATATTCAATTAAAAACCAAGCTGACCACGCTATATAGCAACCCAGTAATTCAAGTTACTTATAGCCCAGCTCCTCGTCTATCATAATGCAAAATCAATTTTCAGGATTGCTCTTCTTCATCTCAGCCCGGCACGATATCATGTTTCAAACTGTTCACTTTTTAAAGTCCTGAATCAGGGTAGATAAATGACAAATGAACTTCTCTCTTCTGGGTTCTTTAAAACAATTTTTCAATGCACTGTGCCTGACAAAACTGTAGAAATTTCACTCTGACAGTGCCCTTTCTCCAAAATAGTGGCATCTAATTCCTCGACTCTCTTATTTCGAAGACTGACCCTTGGTGGTATGCTCGGAAGTTCCCTCAGGGGTCAGGCACTGACATTTCAGAAGAGAAGAGGACTGGGGCAGCGGTAACTGGAAATTCCCTTCTCCCTTCTGCTCTTAGCTGAGTCCCAAATCCCTGCAGTGTCTGTTCCAAGAAAATAAAAGCCCAGACGAGAAGAGCCCTTACTCCAGCTATCAGGTTGATGTGTAGGAGCAGCTCCTCTCTGTCCTTCTCTCATGCTCAAGCCTTTCTTCCTGTCTTGTGCGGTGCTTCTCTGTTACTGCAGGGATGAAGGGGAGGGGCTGAAGCAGCAAACAGGATTTCTGGGATTCTCTTCAATATTTTATTTATTTACATTCTCTTATATACCGCGCTATTCTGCATCAGTGCGGTTTACATTGAACAAACTGAAATTACATTGAACAGGGTATTATAACTTGGAGATAACTAATTTACAGGGAACATGGGCTATGGAGGGTTACGTGGCTTGCCCAAGACCACAAGGAGCACCTGTGGGACTAGAAACCCTAGTCGTTCCGGCCCAAGATTTCTGTCCTCTAGTGGGATTTGAACCCACGACCTTCCGGCCTGAAGTACCTTGCCCCAACCACTAGGCTACTCCTCCACTCCATACGTGGGATGATCATGCTGGGGCTGCCAAATAGGCATTGGAATGGGGTGGGTCACATAGACCCTGGCTCCACAAATATTTCCCTGCTCACTACACTATTGGATAAGCACTCGGGTAAACCCCTTCTGCTCAGCATATTATACATTATTTGTTCTTTACAGGTTGTATTAACCTCCCTGCATTATCGCTGTCCTGATGGATATTTTATTTTGATTTTATGACAGCTGTGATTTGAGTTTAGAATCACCCCATCGTTGCTAGTGGTTAGAGCAATTGCCTAGTACCCAGAAGATCAAAGGTTCCCACTGGCACTCCTTGTGACCTTGGGCAAGCCACTTTACCCTCCATTGCCTCAGAATAAAAGGCCTGGCATTCTATTTCCCCTGATACATTGCCAAGAAAACCCAGATGCAGCTGGGTCTCCAGGAGTCAGCACCGACTTGACGGCACTAAAAAAAACAAAAGTTGCTATAATACTTTTAGGGCAATTGTTGTGTTGTTAAGTGCCGTCGAGTCGGAGTCGACTCATGGCGACCCTCTGGATAGCTATCCTAAATTGTTTTCGGTCTTCAGTCAGGCGGCTCATTGTTGACAGACTGGTACCCATAGCTGCTGTTATTGTATCGATCCATCTCATTGCTGGCCTTCCTCTTTTGCGTTGACCTTCTATCTTGCCAAGCATAATGTCTTTCTCTAATGATCTCTCTCTTCGCATGATGTGTCCAAAGTATGAAAGTCAAAGTCTTGTCATCTGAGCTTCTAAAGAAAGCTTAGGTTTGATCTCCTCTAGTACCGACTGTTTGTTCTTCGGGCAGTCCATGGTATACACAGTATTCGCCGCCAGCAATTAGGGCAATTAGCCTTGTGATTTTCATTCTCTTCTTGCTCATGATGCTTTAACCCTCCCTATAGACAAACAATATGCCATCAGAACACTGAACTGCTTGCCTGCTTGGATCTTTTTTGGTGCATATTTCTTCTCTGCTCAGGGGATAGGAAACTATGGACAATGGAGCCGCGTGTTGAGGCTCTCATGGGCATGCTCAAAATAGCAAAGTATGCAGGAAAATTTTAACATGCATGTTAGTGGCCAGGAAAGGCAATAGCACATCTGCATATGTAAATAAAGAGATGTCACAGGCAAATGAGGCTTTAGTGTGTGCTAGGTAAATAGCATGGCTGGTTCACCCATGCATTAGAAAGTGCTTAATTTCAGCACACAGCATTCTAATGCATTCTCTAAAAATGTTTTTACTCCTGATGCAGTAAACTAACGGCATGAAAATTACCAGTGTTATAAAGTATGTGCTGACAGAAAAAACAGGGCATTCCACCATGTTAATCTGCAGCAGTTTGCTGCATCATAAGTAACATATCATTTCTCTTCCTGTCAGTCTGTGAGTGGGACTGGCTCATGCACTGACTGGAAGGGAGACATTTAAGAAAAATGCTGGAGTGATTCCTCAACCCTCCCCACCCCCACTAACAAAAAAAATGTTTTGGTGGCACTATGAACTTTGGGGCCCATTATGATCCCTTCTGAACCCCTCTGTCTTCTCCAGGGCTATCTGGTCAAAGGCACCCTTGGCTTGGACACCTTGAGCTAGGGTACCACTTGCCTGGGCACCCCAGGTCAGGGCACCCTGAATCAGGCACTCGGCACAGGGAGGCCCTCAACCAGAGAGCCTCCATGCTTCTGAATGTTACTGACACAATGTTCTATGTACTATACAGCTGAGTTCTATGTAAACCTCTGTGATATTATGAATAGCGGTATAAAAGAAACATTAATTAAATAAATAATACTTACCTGGTCCAGGGAGGTATCCAGTAGTGTCCCTCTTCTTCCGCTATCATCTTCCAAAATGGCAACACCTAACCCCTAGTGGTGTATTGGAATGCACCACTCATATTCAGTTTGTCAACTAAGGCATTGCCTTTGACAGGGCACCCCAGGATTTGGCACTTGGCATAGTGAGGTCCTCAACATGAGAGTCTCCATGTTTATGAACCCCACCAGGACCAATAATGCTTACCTGGTTCAGGGAGATATACAGCAGCATCCTTCACCTCCTGCCACCATCTTCCAAAATGGCAGCATGGTGCCACCATTTTGGAAGATGGCAACACCTGAGACAGGAGCGAGTGGTCCTCATTCCTACCTCTAAACTTAAAAGTGAGTAAGTAGAGGGTGGAAGGAGGGTCAAGGGTCTTTGGGCCCACTTGAGCCAGCAAGATATATTTAGTAGTGTTAGGGAGAGGATGGTGGGAAGTCCACTGACCCACTTGAGTCATCAGGAACATTTGTTTTAGGGTTGGAGGGGTGGGGCATCCAGAGACCCATTTGGATCCCCAGGGATCATTGCCTAACATGGTCATCTGAGATGAAGTGCCCCACTTCACCTCAGCTGACCCTTTTGCTTGGGAGCAATTTAAAATTCAACCTGTTGCAGCCTTTTGCATGCCCACTATATTACCCTTTAGCATGGTGGTTTTTCAACTGATTTCCCCATCCTAAAAACTCTTCCTGCATCAGGAGTAAGATTAGTGCTGGAAAATCAGGAGTAAACTGTTGCTTTAAGGGATAGAGCAGTTTACTACACTGCCTATTTATTTTATTTATTTAAAGGGTATTTATATCCCGCCTTATCCTTCAATCAAGGCGGTGTACACAGCAAACAATCAATTTCAATTGGCATTTGTGTTCTCATGTGTTCTTATACTGTACATTAAAGCCTAGGGTTCAACTCATTTCAAATAGAGGGACTGAAAAAGGAAGACCATAGGGAGGAGATGGCACTAAAACTGCATGTCGAATACGTTGATCACACTTTTCTTGACTGAAATACCATGCAGTATTTCAAGGTTGGGGGATGGGGCATCTGGAGGGCACACTCCTCATTGCTGGAGGATGTGTAAAAGCAATTGCCATAGCTGGGTTTAAAAAAGGTTTGGACAAATCAGTCAAGGAAAAGTCCATAAATTGTTATTGAGGAAGAGCTGGGGAAAGCCGCTGCTTATCCTTGTAAATAAGTAAAATGGAATCTGGCTACTTTTGAGATTACACTCGGTATTTGTGACCTTGATTTGCCACTGTTGGAAACAGGATACTGGCAAGATGGATCTTTGATCTAACCCAGCATGTATATTCTTATATTCCTATGTACCCCCTGCTAACTCAGTGCACTGTTGATGTAAAAGTCCCCAGGCTTGTCAGGTAAATGCCCTGTTGATTTAAAAAGACTCCAGGTTTGCTCCTAACTCCAAGCTTACCCATATTCTGGGAGTCTTTATGGGTAAGGAATTGCTTTGCTCCAAAGATGCATAATTCTAAAATAATGTTGGCTGACTCAAGGCTAGTGCCATTTGAAATACAGCTGATCTCCACCTCCTTGTCCTTGAAAATGCTCATTTGTTCATTAATACCTTTCAAGTATTTAAAGTCTGCATTTTGGTCTGCAAGTCTGAGCTGCCCTACACACAGCTAAGACTAAACTTTTCTTTCCTATCTCTGCTGGGGTTTTATTACAAATATAGAATATTAACTGTTGGTTAAACTTTAGGTATTGGGGATATTGCTAATATAGATTTTAACTGTTGGTCATACATTAAGTTTGGGGATATTCAGACTGCCTGATTTCCTTCTGCAGCCTTAAACAGATATCTGAGTGTGCCCACAGTTCAGGTATAAGCCTACTGGGGCAGGGACACTTAGTGAAACAGTGCTTAGCTTTCAAGACGATCCCCAACGCAATCCAACACGCTTTTCCTGTGCGTTTCACCCAAGTGCAGTTTCTTCAGGGGGTAACTTTGAAAGCACTGTAATATAAGCCAAGTTCATTAGATACATACTTTCCATTGTTTATGACTCAACAGATCAAAAATTGCATTAGAAACCACAAACCTTAACATTAACAGATGTTCCTTCTCTGAGAGGTTTTCTTACAATCTCTACTTGAGCCTGCCAGCTTTTGAACGCGGCGCATGCGGACTAGATTTATATAAGAGAGCATTATACACTAATTGAAACTTACTTGTCTACCCCCCGAAAAAGGTAGCTTCCTCCACGGGATTCAATTCACAGGTTAATCTTATTACAAAGTATTCTCCATTTAGTTCTGATTTGAAGTGCGGTATAAAACACCATGCAAATGTTCTAAATAGTATCCCTGGTCTAGAAGACAAAACTGAGCATTGCGTTTGGCAGAGACATAAAAATCTTAAAGAGATGCTAAGACGGGCGGTATTCCAACCGCCTTTGGTACGAAATGAATCTGAACTATCTGGACATAGAAAATGTGGACTAAGTAACATCTGCTTCATTACTAAAGAAACAAGAGAATTTGATTATCATGGTCGGACATACCGATTAAGAAATCAGACATCATGTCTATCTACATATGTGGTCTTTTGTATTTTATGCCCATGTGGCTTGATATACGTTGGTAAAACCATCCGAACATTTAAAGTACGGATTAATGAACACAAAAGTAAATTGAAATGTCAAAATCGTGAAGCACCTATAGTAGATCATTGTTTACAGCTACAGTAAGGTTATGATGAGTTACGGTGCTTTTGCATCGATCAGGTAAAGACAGCGAAACAAGGGAAGTCAAAAGATCAGACTCTATTGTGGTATGAACAACGCTGGATCCATATGCTCGGATCAGTGTTTCCGGGAGGATTGAACGCACGCGTTGATTGGGAGGTTTGCACCTGAATGACTCAGCTGGGATTCACTTGATGATGTCTCAGCTACGAGTATCAGTTAAAAAAAGACTATATAAATCTAGTCCGCATGCGCGGCGTTCAAAAGCCGGCAGGTTCAAGTAGAGATTGTAAGAAAACCTCTCAGAGAAGGAACATCTGTTAACATTAAGGTTTGTGGTTTCTAATGCAATTTTTGATCTGTTGAGTCATAAACAATGGAAAGTATGTATCTAATGAACTTGGCTTATATTACAGTGCTTTCAAAGTTACCCCCTGAAGAAACTGCACTTGGGTGAAACGCACAGGAAAAGCGTGTTGGATTGCGTTGGGGATCGTCTTGAAAGCTAAGCACTGTTTCACTTTACATTTTTTGAATTTTCTATACCGTTAGTATGGCTACTTGAAAATAAGGTCATTGATGCAAACAAGGGCAAATTTCAGTTGAGGTTGCCCGAGGAGTCTGAGACCTTGCAGTCATACGAATGGAAGTTTGATCTGAAGTTGTTCTGTTAATGAGCATTTTTTAGTCAACTTATAAGATACTAAATGCTTTCAAGTTTGAATACAGAGTGATATATATATTTGACAAAGCTATAGCTCTGATAAAATAGACTGATAGTAGATTTGTGTAGTACAAAACTAGAGGGCATGACATGAAGCTGCAAGATGGTAAATTGAAAGGCAATGTCAGGAAATACTTTTTCACTGAAAGGGTGGTGGATGCTTCGAATGCCCTTCCAATGGAGGTGGTGGGGGCAAAAACAGTGATGGAATTCAAAGTGGCCTGGGACAGACACAGTGGATCACTTTACAGCAACAGGATAAAATCAAAATAATCGTAACCATCTAATTTCTCAACAAATACGGTAGGGGTGTCCTACATGGAGCGATGGGGGAGGAGTGGTGGGTTCACCCCATAACAAAGATATGGGGAGGGGGTGAAGGCATGGGGAGGGGTGCACCTGCTCCTGGTGGGTGCACCCCTGAACAAAGACATGGGAAGGGGTGCACCTACTCCCACCATCTTGCTGGGCAGACTAGATGGACCATACTGGTCTTTATCTGCCATCATTTACTATGTTACTATGTTCTCCAGGAACAAGCACGAAGTCAGTCCTCACATATTGGTGATGTCAATGCTGATGGAGCCCTCGCATCCCCAGCTTTCAAAGAAAGCTTTTGGGAGATGCCACCACACATGTGTGGTCCCCTTCCCACTCAAAGGTGCTATCATATTCAGTCTCCCTTTTTCCATGGAGCCCTACAGATGTTCATCTTTCTCCCCTGGGAAAAAGTTGACTTTCTCGTGCATTTCTGTGTGTCATCCGGTAGCATGGATACCGTCGATTCAGCCTCAAGGATGCAGAACCTGTTTAATTAGCTTTTTTCCATCCATCACGGTTTCACGCCTTTTCTAACCGCTGGCCGCATCAAAGGTCTTCGATCTTATTTGGGCCCTTTTTGCCCCAATGGCCACTGGGTTTAAAAAGTGTGATTGGTGTTCCAAGAACATGTCTCATACCGACACACATGATTGGTGCCTCAGGTGTTTGGGTACCGTCCATGACCCAGAGGTGTGCTCCCTGTGCCAAAGATGTCCGCTAAGGCCATGCAGAGTCACTGGCAGAAGCAGGATGACATCTTCCACAGGTCAGATTTGGCTCCAGTAGCTGCACGTTCTAAGGTCCCACATGGATCCTCTGAGTCGCCTAAAGCCCCCACGGTACCTGAGTGGGCACGCGGATACACTGAGAAAGGTTCCCTGGAGTGAGCATAAGAAAAGGAAGAAATCTTCAAGGACCTGTTCCTTTAGCAAGTCCCGTGTGAGGTCCCACAGTCCCCGAAGGGTTTCTGAGGAGTTGGAGCGGGAGCGGCTGGCCAAGGTACCCAGGACAGATGCCGAGGCTGCCGGTGATGGATCTCAGACTTATAAGGCCTGTCCCGTGGAGGACTTTCTCTCCTCCCTGACAGCTAAACCGGTCACCCCAGCATTGGTGTCAAAGGCTGCAACCTCTGAGTGGGAAGCCATGATGATGGTGTTGGAACGCAGCGTTTCTGCATTCTTTGTCTCACAGTAAGCGTTGATTCCCAGCCTGCCAGTGCATACATTGAGAACACAGGGACCTCAATGTCAAGGACTCCCCAAGTCGCTGAAGAGATCCTCGAGAGCCCCATGCCTTGAACCAATCCTCGGCAAGGGTCTTGATCTCAGTCCCAGTCCTCGGGATTGAGATCCTCCCCAGCAAGTGCCTCTTGCTCTGGCCAAGCCTTAGCCATGGTCCATCAAAAGTCAGATACAGTGATGCTCCTAGAGCCGTCGGGCCTTGAGTCCTCAGCGGACTACTTGGACTGGGAGTCCAAAGATGAGGCTTCCCTGGAGACACAAGCACACCATGACCTCTCTCGGACCCATCCCCGTCAGCATTGAGGCACCGGTCCCCACCTGAGGACACCTCATTCCTCGAGTATGTCTGGGACATGGCAAAGACACTGTCCCTCACCACGGAGTTGGAGGAAGACCCCCGCACAGAGGAACTTAAAATCCTCCAATACAAAGCCCCACTCAAAGAGACCCTCACAGGCCCCATCCCCTCTATTCTCGGCTGCCTCCTTCTCCGAATGTGGGAAACACTGGCATCGATGCTGATTTTTAGCCGACACCTGGATGCAATGTACCGGGTCCAGCAAGGACCCGGCTTCAGGAAGGCGCAACTCCCTCAAACCTCCATGGTGGTCGATTCGGCCATGCATCGACAGAAAACCCTGAAGACTCACTCTTTGGTGCCCCTTGGCAGGGAGACCCACGCTCTTGAGGCCCTTGGGCGTAAATGTTACCAGGGCTCGATGCTAGCATGCCATATACCACCATACCAGCTGTATATTGGCTTCTACCTCTGAGACCTAACCAAGGAACTTGTTTTTTTTTTTCGGCAGCTCTCAGTGGGGACCACCTCCAGCGCTTCCAGACCTTCACGGGGAGTGTTTGAAATATTTATGTCAAGCGGCCTACGATGGCTTTGAGTCCAATGTGAGGGTGGCCGCCTCAGGCATTGGTGCTCAATGCCAGGCCTGGCTCCAGGCATTGGAACTCAAGCAATGGGTCCAGGAAAAACTCCTCAACATCCCTTGCTTTGGTGAAAACCTCTTTGGCAAGCCAATGGAGGACAAAGCGGCGGAGATCAAGATTGATCACCAGGACTCAACTCTCAAAAAAGACCTCAACTCTTCCCAAGAAGAAACTATTGGGGAAAAGGTCTCCCTTCCTTACAGAGGTTATCCCCTCATACCAGATCCTCCAGATCCCTCAGCAGGGTCATCAGGGCAAGGGAGAAGGCAATGACCTATGTAAGCCTAAGGGCCCTAAGCCCCAGACACCAGCCCCAGCCCAGATTGCGTCAGGGTTTTGACTCCCAGAGCATAGCCTCTCCACCCATGGGGGATCATATACCAACAGGGAGACACCTGATTCATTTTACCCACTGGTGGGCTGCCATCACCACCGACTCCTGGGCACTTCAGGTGCTCAGGGAAGCTTACCTCCTTCATCTTGACCAGATTCCCCCCCCCCCTTTCTTTCCAGGAGAGCCCCCTCAGACTCCCCTGCACCAGGCTCTGCTACTGCAGGAACTTGGAAGCCTTCGCAGGGACAGGGCTATGGAGCCCATACGACATCACCTCAAAGAAAAGGGTTCTACTCCAGGTACTTTCTGGTCCCAAAAAGAACAGGAGGCCTAAGGCCCATCCTGGACTTGAGAAACCTGAACAAATTTCTGGTGCGGGAGAAGTTCAAAATGTTCTCCCTTGAAATATTGCTGCCCAACAGGGAGATGGGCTATGCTCCTTGGACTAAAGGATGCTTATATCCACATCCTTACTCATCCCAGTCACAGGTAGTACCTAAGGTTCATGGTCATGAGCGACAACTACCAGTACAGGGTACTCCCCTTCAGCCTAGCCTCCACAACAAGAGTCTTCACCAAATGCCTAGCAGTGGTGGCCGCCTACCTCCATCTCCAAGGGGCCTTTGTCTTCCCATACCTAGACAACTGGCTAATAAAAGGAGACACGGCCTCAGAAGTGCAACAGGCCACGGCCCTCATATCCAGGTCCTACAACATCTGGGGTTCGTGATAAACCATCCCAAATCTCACCTCACTCCAACACAGGGCCTGGAGTTCATAGGGGCTCACTTGGACACCCTTCAAGCCAGGGCCTTTCTCCCCCTGGACAGGGTGTATCATCTCAGGACTCTGGCGAACAAAGTGCAGTGCCATCACGCTATGTCGGCATGGCCCATGCTTCACCTGCTCGGTCAGATGGCTTCCACAGTCCATGTGGTCCCCAACCTCTGCCTCCAGATGCTTTCAGCTCAGTGGTACCTCTGCTCACAGTGGACTCTGGCAATATGCAGGCTCCAGGACAGGGTCATGGTGTCCCTTTAACTAGCAGTCACTCAGTTGGTGGCAGAACACACAGCACCTGCAGAAGGGCATGCCCTTTCAACACCCAAACCCCCAGAGGGTCCTCACTAAAGACGCCTTCCTAATGGGCTAGGGTGCCCACTTTTAGGAAATGCACATGCAGGGCAACTGGTCTCTCGAGGAGAGCCAGCAGCAGATCAACCTGCTGGAGCTCAGAGACATTTTTCTGGCAATCAGGGCCTTTCAACACTGCCTGCAGCATCAGTCAGTGCTGGTCCAAATGGACAACCAGATCGTGATGTTCTGCCTGAATAAACAGGGGGGCACAGGGTCTCACTGCCTCTGCCAGGAGGCAGTAGCCCTTTGCTCATATGCCATCAGTCAGGGAATGCTCCTCAGGGCGGTATACCTTCTGGGCCAGGACAATGCCCTAGTGGACAGACTTAGAAGGGTCCTCCAGCCGCATGAGTGGCACCTAGACCCCAGGGTGATGCAGCAGCTATTCCGACTATGGGGAACCCCAAGTCTGGACCTCTTTGCCACCCCAGCAAACGCCCAGCTGCCGTACCTCTGCTGTCTCCAACTGCATCTGTCCCAGATATTGGCGGATGCCTTCCTCATCTCGTGGTCAGAGAGCCTTCTGTATGCCTTCTCTCCCACGCCACTAATCACACAGACCCTCTTCAAGGTCCAGCAGGACAAGGCTTCCATAATCCTGGTTGCCCCGTGGTGGCCCAGTCAGCCCTGGTTTCCCATTTTACTCTGCCTTTCAATGGAGGTCCTGGTTCCTCTGGGGCGTTCCCCAGGACTACTGACCCAGGAGAAGGATTTGCTTCTCCATCCCAACCTGGGGTCCCTGTTGCTAACAGCATGGCTGCTCAACGGTCACCCTAGTGCCCCTCAACTTCCCCAGGGAGGTGGAAGAAGTCCTCCTGGCTTTTCGTAAGAACTCCATGAGATGAGTCTATGCCTTCAGGTGGTGCAGATTTTTGGTATGATGCATGGAGCAATGGGTAGATCTATTCTCCTGCCTGGTGCATCCATCTTTCGCAGACCGGCCTCAAGTCCAACTCCGTCAGAGTGCACTTGAGTGTACTCCCGTGAACCATCACTCCATAGAGGGCAAGCCTCTTTCTGTGCAGCCCCTCATCACCCAATTCATGCAGGGGCCTACTGCTCTCTAAACCTCCCATCTGGCCACCTTCAGTGGAATGGTATCTCAACATGGTTCTGATGCAGCTTACCAAGCCACCCTTCAAACCTTTGGCTACCTGCCATTTGCATAACCTATCTTGGAAGGTGGTCTTCCTGGTAGCACTCACCTCTGCCCACAGAGTCAGTGAGCTTCAGGCCTTGGTGGCCGAGCCACTCTAAACCAGGTTCTACAAGAACAGGGTCATGCTTTGCACACATCCTAAATTCCTTCCGAAAATGGTATCTGCCTTCCACCTCGACCAAGATGTAGTGCTCCCTACCTTCTTTCCATGGCCCCATGCCGACAAGGTGGCAGCCATTCTCCATACTCTGGACTGCAAAAGGGCCCTCTCCTTCTACCTGCAGCATACTCAGAGCCACCGCAAAGCCTCACAGTTTTTTGTTTCATTACAACCCTAGTCGACTGGTGGAGGCTGTCACCAAGCGTGGCAGACTATATCACATTTGACCAAACCAGGCTTGACTATCACTGGAGCGCCGGGTCACAGCACACAATGTCAGGGCTAAGGCAATCTCAGTTGTGAGCCTATGCTCTATCCCTATGGCAGACATCTGTCGGGCTGCCAACTGTCATCAGTCCACACCTTTGCAGCTCACTACTGCCTGGAGAGGGACTCCTAATGGGACAGTGCCTTCAGCCAGGCCATACTCCATAATCTGTTCAGGGTTTAGGCAACTCCTGCCCTCCAACCCTTCTGGTTCAGGCTACTGGAGCCATGGTTCTCCTGGACATTGTGATCCTCAGATTCACTTGAGGCTGCTCACGGCTGGGCTGTGTTTTTTCTACAGGTTCTCGGTAGCCTGTAGAGAGTCCCATATGTGACTTCCTGCTTGTACCTGGAGAAAGCGTAGTTACTCACCTGTAACAGGTATTCTCCAGGGACAGGAAGAATCAGTCCTCACAACTCTCCCTCCTCCTCTTGGAGGAGTTGTACAATTTTGGCCATCTTGTTTTGTCAGCTCTAGCTATGTCATCTGACTAAGATGGCACCCTTAGGTGGGAAGAGGACCACGCTTGCATGGTGGCATCTCCCAAAGGCTTTCTTTGAAAGCTGGAGAGATACTTCCATGAGGTCTCTGTCGGCATCAATGTCACCCATATATATGAGGACTGATTTTTGCTCTCCCTGGAGAACACCTGTTACAGGTGAGTATCTATGCTATATCTCCCCTGTCCCTTCCTCTAGAGCAGGGATCTCCAACTCCAATCCTGGAGGGCCACAAACCAGTTAGATTTTCAGGATATCCTGCTAGACATGGAGAAACATGCTCATGCAGTTCTCCACCTGTTTTACAAGAGGATCTTTGTTTGACACAGTCTCTTGTAAATACGATGGGAATTCTCCTCATCCTAACCTATACATGCTAATCCTCCTGAAATCTGCCTTTAAATCTGATTGCATTCATAGTTTAGTGGCATTTTAGTGCGCATGTAAAATATTTTTTGTGATGACATACTAAAGTATTTTTAGCATAGAGTTTACTGCATAGGCTCCAAAGTTTAAAGTGGGTCCATTATGAAAGCTGTAAGCACCCACTTTGTAAAATTATATTGATTTTAACTTACAGCCTGAGCGTACATTAAAATTATATTGTACCATATGGTTTTTAAATGTCAAGTTATTCTACTTTCAAATATAATGTATATGTGAGTTATAATCAGCAGCTATTTTCTAGCATTTCTACAGTATATTCCTGTTTATAAATAAATGGAAAAATGACTTTAGGGCATGCCCCTTAAACATTGAGGGGTCGATATGCAAACAAGTTTATGCACTTTGCAGCACCTGCAAACCACATAAGCCCCAGTGATCCCTATTCAATGGCACAATCCAGATAGTGATTCCCAAAGACTGCAGTAAAGACACCCAGTTAATTCCAGGGTGATCTGTGAGTGAAGCTGGGGTGGTCCTGGCAGCTATCCAGTTAACGGCAATATTCAACTGCTAACCGGATAGGTAAGCCACATAAAGTTTAGACAGGTCAATGGCTATGTGGTTTTACTATTCAATTAGTGACTGAATATCACTACTAACCCGATAGCAAAACCTCTGGCTGGTGAAACTGGATATGAGCTCTGGTGCTGAACATCCAGCTTTAGTTAAAGCAGCAGCGGCCAGACACTTCAAAGCCACTGACTGCCGCTGCTGAATATCGATCCCGAGTATTTTTTCTATATAAATATAACATTCATAGAATATATCTTCTTTATTTCTATCACACCATCAATATTCAGTTTAAATATTCTTTCAGCCCTGAAGACACTGATTCCTGTAGCGATAACCTTCATCTGACATTTTTTTGCTACACACAAATCATTTATTTTCCAAGCTCTTTGAGGTTGTGTAAATCTTGGCTTTTTCAAAACAGTTTTCATTTCATTGATTATCTTCCTGAAATGGTCTAACACAGAAGGGCAAAAAAGAGAAGATAATGAAAGAATTTAGTCATTCTGCAAGCGTTCTTCATCTCAGAAGTGCTGGAGGGTATTATTATATTTTATCCCAGAGGCTGTAAAGTATTTCTGCAATAAAGGAGAAGGAACTTTATTTAGCTAACACCTTTCTTAGAAGTTCAAGGTGTGTTAGATTCAGGGATTTTCTTGTTGCTAGTGGCTTACAAACTAAGGGTCTCTTTTACTAAAGTACGTTACATTTTTGCACCTAATGCATGTTTAGCTCAAAAACGAATGTGTTACCATCAAATACATGTCACAACCTAGAAGATACTTCTGTTTAATTAAATTTTTTATCTATAGCAAATTTTCATCTTCAATAAAATTTGAATGTGTAAAAAGCATAGACAGAGGCAAAAAAATAATAAATCACAAAAGCAGTGATACATTTAATTTATCTTACAGTCTGTTTCAACCCCAGGTAATACTCAGGGGTCTGTTTATCAAAGTGTGGTAAGTACTTTCCACCTACCGCATGACATATTTCAAAATGTCATGTGATAGGTGCAAATCCTGAATGGTAAATACAGGGACAGTGGTCATGGTAAACCTAATGTACTCTATCAAACTAGGATTTACTTTATACATTTCAATGCAATTTATTATCCAAGATTGTGGGACTCTGTCAAAAGCTTTCTTATAATCAATCCATGGGAGGAGAGGCTCAGTGGTTGAGACAGGTTACCTCAGGCCAGGGGTTCAATTCCCACATGGGGACAAGTAAACAGGCCGGAGGGACTGGGGTCTCTAGTCCCATGGCCACTTCTTGTGGCCTTGGGCAAGCCACTTAACCCTCCACTGCCTCAGGTACACTTAGATTGTGAACGCTTCAGGGACAAGGGAATAAAAAGTACCTGTTCGTATATATATATATTTAGGTAAACCGCTCTGATGCGCATAGTAAAAGGGCAGTATATCAAGTGCCTAAAACCATAACCAAGCTATTCTGAGATTTCCACTTTTCTTAGCGATGGCCTTATTCAACATTAACTGGTCTTAGGTTCCATATGCTCCCCTCTTATTGCCCTTTTGCTCTTTTGCCATGATGTTATTGGACTCAATATGACCATAAATTCTGTCTATATCTATTGCATTGAACAGCTTATACATTATAGGTAGACAAGTTATTGAAGTCCCCCTTTGGAAGGAGAAATGTTCTTCCTATAGTAAGCCATTATGATGTTAAGTATGGCTGCTTGAACAATTGATTTTTGCAGTTCGCCAGGTCTTGTTGGAGTGATGTTAACTGCTTGAGCCAAAAGTTGCTTACTCCATCTGGGCCAGGGCTCTTCCAGTTTGGGGCTCGTTTAACCTGCTTTCCAGCTCTTTCATTGTTACTGCAGGCCATTCCATAGATTTGATGTTTGCCTTTTCTAAATGCTCCAGTATGCAGGGTCAGGGCCATACAGATGGTGAAAAGCGCCCTGTACGAGTTGCACATCGGGCGCGCACTCCCCCCTCTCCCGCACCTCCATCTAGCCACTTTATGGGAGCAGGAGAGAAGAGGTGCGCACCCGATGTGCAACTCGCGAGCATACTAAGCAGGTCTGGACCCTCCCGGAGAGACCAGACCTGCTTAGTGTGCCGGTGAGAAGACTTAAGTGGCGCATTTCTGCTCTCTGCCGCTGCCTGCCGTCACTAAAGTGGCAGTGGCAGGCAACGGCAGAGAGCCGAAATGCGCCTCTTAAGTCTTTGCGCCCTGTGCAGCCGTACTGCTTGCACAGGACTCGGTACGGTCCTGTGCAGGGTAACCATTCTGTTTCTTGATTGTGCTCTATAGGGTCCTCATAAAGTATTTTCCAGAAGGTTTCTGTTTCAGCTTTGGTTGGTGCTGCTTTTAACATATTAATGCACTTTCCAAATTCCCTGTAGAATTGTTTTGGATTTACCTAGTTTAATTTGATATCTTTCTTTTCTGTTTTCTTCATATCTTCACAATTTTTGTGCTTTTCCTATTACTTTCAATTTATTGTTGGAACATATAAATTTTATGTCTTCTTCTGTTAATGCAGCATGCTTCAGCTTGATGTCTTGGATCTTCCTCAGTATCTTTGATGATTTTAATCATTTTAGATACCCGTCTGTCAGGGATACCTCTGCATGCAATGACTGTATTTTTTCTTTGACGCGCTTTTTCCAAAGGGGAACTGTTATTTTTCTCTTTTTCTTCTGGCCCTGCACTTTAGTTGGTAGTATTCTTGCAGTAATAATTTTAGCTGCACAAGATTGTATTTTATTTATTTCAGTGATGTCAGTAAATGATCCCTTTATACAAGATATGGCCTTGCTCATCTCATACCTCTAACCTTAAGTGTTAAATTTAACTTGGGTAATCTTTCCCTTGCCTGGAACCCAGCATATTCATCTTTTTCCATGTGGACTAGGAGTTTGATCTTGAATTCCTCCATCTCTGGGTCTTTCTCCTCCTTTTCTTCCTCCTCTTCAGTTGATTTGTTGATCTGTCCTGTAGTCATCTCACTCTCCTGCAGTTCCATATCACTCAGCCCCAACTCCCCCTCAACTGCTCTGTCTGTTTCTGTGTATTCCTTTCTTCTGGTACTCTCACCTAGGTCTCCTCCTCCTTCCTGGATTTCTTTTTCCATAGAAGCCCTTGGTTGATTCAAGATGTTATAATTCACATACTTCTTCACCTTGATCTGTGAAATGAAAGATCTTAAATTCGCATCTGTTGCTTTTTGCAGTTTTTCTTGTGGCATTTTTCCTCTTTCTTCCAGTTTTTGGCAGATTCTCTTTGAATACGCTCTTGATTAAATACAGGGTTTGCATCTGCAGAAGTCCACTTAACCGTAGCTAATCCTCTTAACTTTTTCATTCGTTTCTGCGGTTTATATTCTGCCACAGTGGGTCCATGAACATGCTCACCATGGCCTTTATCTGTGGCAGGGATTTTATTGTGGTTCTGCGCATATTCATTTCAGTTGCATACCTTTTTTATTATTCAAAATATTGAAAAATAATTTAACAATACTAAAAACTAAATAACAGATATACTGTAACAGCACTATACCATTAAAAAAACCCCTCATGTAATGGTTCAAATCCACCCATTTTTTGGGCCAGCTAATTGTACACCTTCTATGCATATGGGTATACAATTTGTGTGCACAAACACTTTTGAAGTGCTCAAACTAACCAAATAAATTGCGACAGATACACATCCCTAATGATCAATGGAAATTATGCCATCTGCAACCATATTTTAAAAAAATGTGGAATTATTTAAAATAATGCATGCACTGATTACAATTCATATGGATTATTGTAATGAACTTTATATAGGCTCTGCTCTTTACAATAGAAAGACTTCAAAGAATACAGGCTGTTTACTAACTGCTAGAGAAATGTTTGAACATATTGGTCCCACGCTTAAGACCCTCCATTCACTGCCTGTCCAGCAAGTTCACAGTTTTGATGGGGATCCATACATTTTTACATAGTAAAGTACCATCATGCCTTGTTGGCTTAGTTCATCACTATGTCCCTGCTAGAGAGCTACGGTCCTACAACCCATGCTTCTTGAAATTTCCAATGATTTTAAATTGGCTTCTATTAAACAGCTGACCTTTTCTTTTATCGGCCCTCTACCCTTTGGAATAAGCTGCTTTTAGAATTTAAAATAATGGATGATCTGCTTTTCTTTTAGAAAATATGCCAGGCTTGGTTGTTTAAAATGATTTGCAGTTGATATATATTTTAATACTTTTATGTGTTGCAGCCTTCTAGGCACAGGTGGTTTATAAAACTGTAAAATAAATAAATGAATATTGCTTACTGTAATATGTCACAGAGCAGACTCTCTAGAGCCCCCTGTGGTGCTAAAAAACACTACTCCTCAAGTAAACACTGACGTAGGGAGAGAGCACATGACACAAGGGTATCAGAAGGAGTATAAGGGAATGAGGTCACAAACCTGGAATTATCACCCAGCCAGTAGGGAAGCAAGGAAGGTCCCACCTGACCCCAATAGGCTAGGGTGTGGTGCAGCTGGGGATTACGTAAAGAATCAGCACAGCTCACAAGAGAAGCTACGAGAGAAGGCAGAGAGAGCCGAAGGAGCTAGGAGAGGAGCTGAGGAACCTCAGAGACGAAGGAGATATCCAGACTGGGAAGGATACAGATACCCCAGGTCTCCACAGCAAGGCAGGCACTGGCTGAATGAAAGTCTGAGTGAGTCTGATGAACATTTAAGTGAAATATGTGAGCAGCTGAATTCAGACAGGGACAGTGTATGCAGCAGCCTTGATAGAAGCTATGCCTTAAGACACAAGCAACAAGCTAGGAAAAGCTATTCTGAACCAGATAGGAGAAATGCTAAGCTGATCTATGAGAGGCATTTGTATGAAAGACAAAAGCCTTATAATGCTAATTTAAGGAAAGCAGGAAAGCTCCAGAATCTGGGTTACAAACAGAATAGGGAACAAAGCTTGTTACCTTTGGGAGAGAATCCTTCAGAGGAATATAGTTGGCACAAGCCTTCACAGAAACTGCCGTTGGAGACAACAGCTGTTTACAAAGCTCCTGTTAAAACAAAACCCCGTGCAAAGGTTCCACTCTCTGATAGCTGGGCAGCTGACTGCTTTACTCTGCCTAATTACCAGAGGCAGAGGAAAGGCTCCTGGCTAAGCAACTCAAGAGAATACGGTAAAGCCAAACAGATACCTGCTATAGAAAGACAAGTACGTCACAAGCTGGAAAGTTTGTTAAGCAAGTTACCTCAGAAGAGAAGTAACGAAGCCTCTGTATCTGACAGTGTTCCCATGCAATGTGAGCCTTATGAAATTGAGGACAACGCTGAATTGCCTGTTGAACAAATGGACTGTAGTTTTATAATAGCTGACCATATTGAGTCTCTCAGATAGAAGGCTGAACTATTCCTGAGAAGCCTTCATCTGGAAAGCTGACAAGCTGTATTTCTGTTTCATTCCTATTTTTGTTTGCTGAAAGGTAAAGCTATTTTTGTTATAGTTCTTTTGTTTACCCGAGAAGGGTTATGTTTATTTGACTGTTATACTTTTGGAAAAGAATCCTACGGGACAGGGAATAAAACCCAGTTAAACCGATTTCGGTGTCACAACTTCTTTACATACTGGCAAGGACTATAAGTATTGAAAAGGCCAGTAGTTTACACCCGGGTGCAGTACCAACTGTGACCATCAGGAGGCGCTGCACAGCAAAGGGGTGACATAATGGATCCTGCCAACTACGCCATTATGTCACCCCTTTGCTGTGCAGCGCCTCCTGATGGTCACAGTTGGTACTGCACCCGGGTGTAAACTACTGGCCTTTTCAATACTTATAGTCCTTGCCAGTATGTAAAGAAGTTGTGACACCGAAATCGGTTTAACTGGGTTTTATTCCCCGTCCCGTAGGATTCTTTTCCAAAAGTATAACAGTCAAATAAACATAACCCTTCTCGGGTGAACAAAAGACGTATAACATAAATAGCTTTACCTTTCAGCAAACAAAAATAGGAATGAAACAGAAATACAGCTTGTCAGCTTTCCAGATGAAGGCTTCTCAGGAAGAGTTCAGCCTTCTATCTGAGAGACTCAATATGGTCAGCTATTATAAAACTACAGTCCATTTGTTCAACAGGCAATTCAGCGTTGTCCTCAATTTCATAAGGCTCACATTGCATGGGAACACTGTCAGATACAGAGGCTTCGTTACTTCTCTTCTGAGGTAACTTGCTTAACAAACTTTCCAGCTTGTGACGTACTTGTCTTTCTATAGCAGGTATCTGTTTGGCTTTACCGTATTCTCTTGAGTTGCTTAGCCAGGAGCCTTTCCTCTGCCTCTGGTAATTAGGCAGAGTAAAGCAGTCAGCTGCCCAGCTATCAGAGAGTGGAACCTTTGCACGGGGTTTTGTTTTAACAGGAGCTTTGTAAACAGCTGTTGTCTCCAACGGCAGTTTCTGTGAAGGCTTGTGCCAACTATATTCCTCTGAAGGATTCTCTCCCAAAGGTAACAAGCTTTGTTCCCTATTCTGTTTGTAACCCAGATTCTGGAGCTTTCCTGCTTTCCTTAAATTAGCATTATAAGGCTTTTGTCTTTCATACAAATGCCTCTCATAGATCAGCTTAGCATTTCTCCTATCTGGTTCAGAATAGCTTTTCCTAGCTTGTTGCTTGTGTCTTAAGGCATAGCTTCTATCAAGGCTGCTGCATACACTGTCCCTGTCTGAATTCAGCTGCTCACATATTTCACTTAAATGTTCATCAGACTCACTCAGACTTTCATTCAGCCAGTGCCTGCCTTGCTGTGGAGACCTGGGGTATCTGTATCCTTCCCAGTCTGGATATCTCCTTCGTCTCTGAGGTTCCTCAGCTCCTCTCCTAGCTCCTTCGGCTCTCTCTGCCTTCTCTCGTAGCTTCTCTTGTGAGCTGTGCTGATTCTTTACGTAATCCCCAGCTGCACCACACCCTAGCCTATTGGGGTCAGGTGGGACCTTCCTTGCTTCCCTACTGGCTGGGTGATAATTCCAGGTTTGTGACCTCATTCCCTTATACTCCTTCTGATACCCTTGTGTCATGTGCTCTCTCCCTACGTCAGTGTTTACTTGAGGAGTAGTGTTTTTTAGCACCACAGGGGGCTCTAGAGAGTCTGCTCTGTGACAAATATAAATGTTTTGTTTCAGAGAAAGCAGTGATAGCTATTATTTATGTTCCCTCCTCCCTTCCCTCCTCTCCCTTCCTCCTCTGCTCTTCTTATAGAGGTGTTTCTAGGGCAAAAATGTTCTTGCTGATTTACTTAATTGGGTAAAGTCCTCTAATGTTGGACTCCGCCCACTCGTCGGACTCCATCCACTATTCTAGCTCTGAGACTCTCAAGAGGCTTTGCAGTTGGCCTCACTATTCTAACGCATATTCCCTCCATATACTGTATTTCACTTGTTAGCTCCTTGCTTGTATGTCTTTATTAGACTGTACAAAAAACCAAAAAACAGAGCAGTGTCCTTAAATTTTAAATGTAAATAATTTTTATTTTAAATTTCAAAGAGACATCAACAAGGGTTTGGCAAAACGTTGGTTAGTTGAATATTACTAACCAAAACAGTTCTTTAAGTTTATCATCTGTCTTTTGGGCAACTCAGTAGTAATATCTTTAACTCAGACACAAATGTCACCTTCAATGAAAAATGTATCCTTTTTTCATTCTTCTGCAAAAATTCTGTGTAAACCCAAACACGAGGAATCAATTCCATTGCATATTCAAAAGAACTTACTATATAAAACTGATAGCTCCTGTTATCAACAATACATACTTAGGGGTATGTTTACCAAACGATGGTAAGGCAGCATGTATGCCGAAAAAATGCTGCTTTAAAGTGCAGTAAAAGGATGCAGGGGCGGAGAGCGGGCATGACTGGGGTAGGGAGTGGGCGGTTACAGTGTGTGCTTCCGTACCGCCAATCGTGCAATGGCCTGAAAAGCCCGTTAATGCTGGGAACCCAATAGCCGATTAAACCCTCGCGGAAAAGGTGTTTGGAGAGGGGAGAGAGACTATTTAAGCATCAGCAATGTGATGCATGTAGACGCCATCAGGACATGTCTGTCCGTAAGCCCTACAGTTTTCATGGCCTTATTAGGATTAATGTCACTCACAATAGCAGATTTCTTCTTCCTTTTACCCATACTGATACTCCATCCTCTTATTCAGCTTCTCGGCGCTCCAATGGAGCTCCAAAGGGGTGTGACTTGCCCCTTTGGGCATGCCCCTTCGGAGCACACACCCACGGGAATGCACTCGCATCCCATGGTCGAGGCCGTGATTTTAAGGTCTCTGATGGTGATGTCCGACTCACACCAAAGCGCATGCAGGACCAGGCAGCTTAGCAGCAAGCAACAGGATGGACAGGCAAACTCCAAACTTTCCCATTTTTGCTTTTTTTGGTGATTTTTTGAGGGCATTTTTTACATTGGTGCATTTTATTAGACTATAAGCAATGACTGTCTTCTAGATGTGCCCGTAAAGTGCTGCATACATCTAGTAGTGCTATATAAATAATGATGATGATAATCATTTAATGCAACATTCATGGAATGTCACCATGGAAATTGCCTCTAAGCAAGCTGGAGGCACTTTCTGTAGTGGCCCTTGATAATAACACCCTATACATAAGCACAAAATAATACCACTTGTCTTAGTATTATTCTTCTCATGGTATGGCAGAGCCCCAGATCACATTCTGCATTGGCCGGCTCCAGCTGAGTAATTATTATGTTTTCCTGGATCAAGTTTTGATGGAGATAAGTAAATAAAAAAATGTGTGTTTACTCATAAATCCTATTGTACATGTGCCATGTGTCTGCGAAATTCATTAAGCAGAAAAGAATCTCTTTAGTGGCTCCTGTTCACAGCAATTGGTGGATTGTAGAGTCACGGCTTCTATCTTCATCATGACTCTGCAGACTTAAGACTGAATCTTTCTGATGTGGTTGTGGCTACTGAGAATTACTTTCAGGTGCATCTGCCCAATGAGATCAGCTGCTTTGTTACTTATTACTTCGGTATTAATTTTAAAATACAGCTTTCATATGATAAAGTATTAAGTGACTCAGAGGGTTTAGTTGTGATTTAGACTTTGAAGACATGCACGTGAACAGCGAAATCACAAATAACACATCACAAAAAAACTACAGCATTCTAACTCTTCTTGACCAACAGTGTACAAATACACTGTAAGCTAAACTTGAACTGTAAAACCTTGTTATGAGCCCAACCTGTTAATTACCTGTATCTATACCTCAAATGTATATAGTTTCCCCAGTTAATCCATGTTAAAATCCCTGTTTTCTGTAAACGTAGGACTAATTTGTATGTCCAAGTGTTTATTGTTCGATGTAAACCGCACTGATGAGAAATAGCGCGGTATATAAGAATTGTTAAATAAATAATATTTGCAGACGTCTCAGGTGCAGGGATGTCCAAGTAGGCACAGGGGTGGCGGAGGCAAATCCCGGGAGTGGCAATGTATTTACACATCCCTGTTCGATCTCAGAAACGGTTTGCAGGCATGTAAATAGTTGCACCTGTTCCAGGCAGAAATAGGAATCACGAAAGTGCTTGTTTTCACCATAAAACATCCGTAGAGTGTAGAGAAGATGGAGAATTAAGTGACTAGCCTTAGGCATCTTGGTCCTGAAATGCTCTCCTGGGGATGTCTATATAGATGTTTGATACACGTGCATATCGGGCATGTCCACGTTTCTGAAATTGTGCCTGGTTTTATTTTTCAGAAGTTCTAGCTTTGATGTGTGATGAAGCTGAAGCCATTGAAGCTATAGACTTAGAAAAAAACACTGTTTATTATAAAGCAACTGACTCACAGAGGGTGCAGTTACCTATAAGTGCAGCTAGAGGGAGCAGGCATGAGGTTGCAGAAGCTAAGCTGACACACCCAGGTTTTGAGAATGCAGGAGCTAATCAGGTACACCTGAGTAGAGAGCCAGGAAGCTCAGTGGAGAAGCGGCTTTATAAACAGTGCTCAGAAGGAAGAAAGCAGAGAGGATCTCGAGTTCAGAGAGGAACTGAGAGAGGACTACGAGCTGGGAGAGGATCTCGAGTTCAGAGAGGAACTGAGAGGGGACCTGAGAAAGGAACCTCACATACTGAAAGGCGGAGAAGCTTGGAGTACTTACAAGGAAGAGCTAAGTTCCAGGGAGGACAAGCCCGTTCCAGAAAGCTCCAGCAGCCAGTCTTCAGGGAAGACGCTGATAGAAGGAGACTGCCAGGTAGAGCAAATACCAGCAGAGCACGTCTCAAAGATCCAAGTTACAGTTATATTTCTTTTCCAAGATGTGAGCCAGCTCCTAGAAAAGCTTATAACCCAGAGAGCCATACTGATAGGAAACAAAGCTGGGAAGGGCTTGTGAAACCTTTACAGAGAGGCATAGTAAAAAGCCATAGCAGTTATTTGCCAAACCAAGACCAGCAAGGCTGGGGAATATTGGAGAGATCTATTGAACTACAACCTGCCTTATCCAGGGAAAGCTCAGGACTAGCTGACAACACGGCTGAACAGGAACCTATGCAAATAGAGGTGATAGAGCCAGAGCCATTGCAGTTAGAGCACCCGATGGACTGCTCACTCTGTGTTTCCAAGAGTCTAGAGTCTCTCACAGAATTGTAACCTGCAGGACATGCTTTAACATATCTTTTTGCTTTTGTTAAGCTGAAAGAAGAAGTTTTGTGTTTGTTTTTTCCTCTTGGTGTTGAAAACCTGTTTGAACGCAAAGAACTGTGAAGCGCCTGTAACAGTTACTGACTTTGTAAATATTTTGGCATAAACCCTGAAGTAAGGCACATTCTGTTTTTGTCTTCCTGGAGAACCTTTGCGCAACAAAGGGAATACATACCATTTAAGTTTAACCCTGCAGAAGGCTTACAACTATTTCTTTATGAAGTGGGACTACAAAGACCATGATGCACCTGGTCTAGAAAAGTTTCTCCTTCTTCAACCAACAATAAGTGTCCGCCTTCACCTTTCTGCATGCTGCCACTAGGAGGGGCTGTGACAATGTCCAAGATTGCACTTGGACGTCCCATTCTGAAATGTACCTGTGCAAACCCGCATGAGCCTAACAAACCCCCAAATGAACAAAGTTAATTAATGGAACTTTTAGAACAGATCAACAAAATGAATTCCAAAGCAAAATTATTTCTTTTTATTTCTTATGACCATGTTCTTCTGAAACATACGGAAGTTTGCTAATTTACATTTACCCAAGGCATGTTAATATATTTTGTACTCCATAACAGAGGAATGAAAAGGTAATTCTTCTGGCTTGGCTTTGCTGTAAAAGCAGATAAGTGGGATTAGGATCTTTGTCTAGCAGTTTCAGAAAGAAGTCATGCTACAGCATGTTATACAAATGTACTAGGACAACCTCAGTGGGGACTGTTATAATAAAACAGAATCATGAATTTTTTTATACCCAACATGACTAACAATGATAGTTTGTACTGCTGAAAATATTACACACAGGGCCGATTCAAGGGGTTCTGCATCCTGAGCCAATTTTTGCTTTTGCACCCCCTCTTGGAGTCAGTCTTGCAGTATGAGCTGCACAAAAAAGAGTAACATTTCAGACTGTGCTACCATTGGTAGTGGAGCTGAATATGTGTCAGCACTATCTGTTAGGTAGGCCAAAACTAAATATATAGGGCCTGATATTCTTCTGATCTTTGTTGAGCAGAACCTGCAGCATGCTGAATGATGGGTGATAGCATACTTTGATGAAATTTGGATTTTTAACTGTGCACCCCTGAGGAAGTGATTGGCGAAACGCTCAGCCGGCATCATGAGTGGCGTTGGGGAGTTAGACAGTAAAGCTGCACAGAGGCACAGGAATATAGAAGCTAAGTAGTGGGTTTTTAAAGGTTGAATTGAGCCCTATTATTATGCATGCTCTGAGGGATTTCAGGTTTTAGAATGATATTAATACAATATGGAATGTAATTGGAACAATAACTGGATATTGGCAACAGGCGGAAAGGAGTTATTTTCAGGGTCGCTGATGTGCTGAGGATGAGTTGAGGCTTTTGTGAAATTTACCAAATGCCTGTACTCTCACCTCATATGGCTTTGAGACCCTTTTTCTCCTTTCATTGTATAGATGTGAGTAAAGCCTGATTAGATGTCTGCAAATGTAATAGAGTGAAATCTGTTTGACTGATATTCTTCTGAGCAGACTATGCGCCACGCCTTGCCCGCTGACCCTTAAACCCGGATATTCAATGCCAGAGCCATATGCGGCCCTGGCATTGAATATCTGGGTATCGCCACACAACCCGGAAGCTGCCAAAGCTAACTGGGCAGCATTGATATTGCATGCTGCCCAGTTAGCACCTGCACCGTAAAGATAGGCGAGGGTTTTCCTCGCTTATCTTTTCAGCACTAACCGAGCAGCATGCAATATTGCTGCTGCCTAGTTATCTCACGTCCCCGCTTCCGCTCCGCCCCTGACATGCCTCGATGCTATCTGGCTAGCATTGGGGCACATAGAGTACATAGATGTGGATATTCAATGGTACAACCTGTGTATGTGTTGTTGAATATCCCCATCTAAGGCATTTACATGGTTTACTAGGCTGTAAACCATGTAAATGCCCTTCGAATATTGGTCCCATAACTTATTTGAATAGTGCCACTATCTGAATAATTTCTGGTTTGCCCTCATTCCTTCCCTAACATGACCCAGAAATATACTGATAATATCTAGCTACTTAGCAATCTAAACGGCCTGATATTGTCCATATATTTCTTGAAAATATACCGATTAGGCTAATTATGCATTTGCCAGTGAACGCCATATGCCTTTGAATATCAGTCCAATTGAGTATAACAATTCATGTAGATCATTTCCAGGCTAACCAATAAAACTCTCCCAAAAACATGTGCAGAGGGAAAGTAGGGTGTTTCACTTTACAACTCGACACAACTCAACGTTTGAAAACATTCTGTTTGAATTCTGGTGTCACATCAGTGATAACAATGCACATTCTCTCCACTGCCAGGTCTTATGCATAGTGTGATGAAGCAGACGCCAGTAAGCCCGTGGAGGTAGAAGAAAACACTGATCTCTTTAAAGGAAATGATATACATAAAGTGCAGTTAGTGAAAAATGCAGCTAGAGGGAGCATGCACGGAGATTCAGAAGGTAGGCTGACACGCCCAGGTTGGGATGATGCAAGAACTAATTCAAAGCATAATCAGATACACCTGGTCAGAGGGACAGAATCCTTACCTAAGAAACAGCTTTATAAGCAAAGCACAGACAAGCCAGAAGAGAGAGGAGCGGCACAAGCCGCAGCAGCTGCTGATAGAGAAGAAAGAGAAAGGAGACGGCTCCAAAGAGAGGAGAAAAGGCAGTTGAACTTGCAGCCCTTACAGGAAAGGAACAAGTTCCAGGAGAGCCAGTTTCAGGCTGGGAAGCTCCAGAAGGAAGTCTTCAGGAAGGACAGAAGGAGAACCAGGAGAGTGCCTGGTAGGGAGAATACCAGAGACACAGACCCAAGAGTTCAGAGGTACCTTCATGCTTCTTCCCCTGTATGTGAGCCCTAAGGAGTTCAGAGGTGGGTGAACCAGACTCAGCCCAGGAGTCTAAGAGACACAGATCTGAACCAGGAACTGAGGCCGGGTCACAGAAAGGCCTGGAAGCCAGGGAGCCGTAAGAGCAGCCAAGGCAGCTGGAGAAAGGTTTGGGAACCTATAGAAAGAGTGCTTACCAAAAATCCAGTTGCATATTTGCCAGACCGGGTACAGCCAGGCTGGAGAGCCTTAGGAAGAAGTTCTAAAGTAAAACCAGGAATATATGGGGAAAGCTCAGGGGCCACAGATATCTCAGCAGAACAAGAGGCTATGCAGATAGACCCTGCTGAACCTGACCCTTTGCTAACTGATTGCCCTATGGACTGTACGTTTTGTTGTACTGGGAGTTTAGAATCCTTGAGAGAAATATAGCATGCAGGATATACTTTTGAAACACAGTTTTGTTTGACAAGCTGGAAGAAGCAGCATTGCTTTTGTTTATATAACCTGTTTTGTTTGAACCCTGCATAACTAAAAAAAACTGTGAAGCATATCCAAGTTTTTGACCTATGTAAATACCTTATGTGAAAATCCTGAACAAGGTGGAAATCCTGTTGTCTTCGTTTGACCCTTTTGTGCATTAAGGGAATAAAACCCTATACTTTACCATTCACATGGCTTACACAACTATTCATTATGAAGAAAGGGACTACTAGTACCAGAAGGCTTCTGGGCTAACAAAAGTTTCTACCTTCAATACAACAATAATGTCCACCCTGACTTTTTTAAGCACGTGGCTAAAGGGATGGGGTTGTGACAGTAGTTGCACAAAAGCCTGCAAAATAGACATTCAAAAGCTTACCATACATTACCAGTACCAAGTCCAAGAACTCAAACTGCACCAACTTTATCTATAAAAAGTCAGTACTACAAATATTCTACAACACTAGTACACTTCCAGTTGGGAAAAGAGAACTATCTGAATTACTACAGATTCCTACATAGAATCAGCATGTTAACAGAATCCCTCACCTCGGCTATACATGGAAAACAGACTATCACCTAGTAAAAGTTAAGAAACTACAAATTTAGAAACAAATACTGTATGCAGACAAAATATGAAAAGTAAAACTCGAAAAACAGACTTAGCTTCTGTACTGAACTATAAGAAATGCACAAAGCTGACATATTTCATTCTCTAAAAACTGACATTCTTTAGTACCTTTGTTTGATCATTTTATTTTTCCAGTGGGTTGATACAGATCTCTCTTTATTGCTTCCTCTTTTTCTCCTATGTTCTTTTCCAGGATCTTATTTTCATTTTCTGTTTCTCCACTCTTCCTGTTTGCTTTTCTTTCGTCCTACAGTTCTCAATGATGTTGATCCTTCTGTTTCATCTTTTTTCTCTGTTTCTCTCATTTGCCTTTTATCTACCTATAACTGAGTTTCATTCCTTCTTCACCCTCCGGTCTTCATTCTCCCTTTTTTCACCTTTCACCTATATACAAGGTTTCCTACTCTTACTTCTCTGGTCTTGCAATTCACGCCTGTCTCATTCCTTAACCAGTCTCCTATTCCACTGTCTTTTACCCACTTTTTAGTCCCCCATTACTTATCTACTTTCAAACCTCTTCTACCTTCTTCTGCCTTTTGTCCCCTAATCAGCCCTAATTCCTTCCCTATCACTCATTCCCTCTCCACCTCCAGTCCCTTTCTAATGTCTTACACCCTATCCAGGCCTCCATTGTCCTTTCACTTGCCACATTTCTACGCTGCTCCCTTCATTTATCTCTCACCTACTCCATATCCTATTTTCTTTTCCACTGTTTCCCAACCTTTCTCCAAATCGGCCAAGTCCTTCTCCTTCTCCTCTCCCCATATTTCTGTCTCATAGCCTTACACATTCCCTTCATTCAACCACCCAGTCCCAATTGCTCTCCTAATTTTTGGTCAGTTTCTTAGTCCCCACTATGCCCCTAGCTAATCTACAAATCCCCACTCTTCCATCCTACCCATTGAGTTCTCACTCATAATTCCACCTATTGCAGTTCCTTACTACCTTTCCTCTCTTATCTCTCCCTACACCCCTCCTCGGGAACTCCGCTCTTCTGGCAAATTGCTTCTGTCTATGCCTTTCTCTTCTATTGCTAACTCCAGACTTCACTCCTTTCACCTTGCTGCTCCTTATGCCTGGAACAAACTACCTGAGTCTCTACATCAGGTGCCTTCTCTGGCCCTTTTCAAATTCAGGATGAAAACTCACCTCTTTGCTGCCGCTTTCGAATTTTGACTCACCTGATCTCCTTTGTGTTTCCTTACCATTCTCCTATGTATATCCTTGTCCTCAGCTGTTGTGTTGTCTGCCTTGACTAGATTATAAACTCTGATGAGCAGGGACTGTCTCTTACATGTCTGTGCAGTGCTGCATACATCTTGTAGTGCTATACAAATGCTCACTAGTAGTAGTAGCAGCAGTCGTAGTAGTAGTAGTAGTAGAGATTCCTTGGATGTTACTCAGCAATAACAACAATATCCATTAGCAGAAGAAATACACAATCAGTTATTGCCTTCTCCTTAGCCAAAATGGTTACAGGTAGATTACTCCTTTCTCCTGTCACTGTGGTCTCTTACAGTATTCCCTCAAGGGTGAAGGGGAGGAATATGTACTGATGAGGATGCAGTGGAATTGCTTAACACATACTTCTGTTCTGTGTTCACTGATCAAGAGCCAGGAGCAGGACCTCACAAAACAACCACAAACAGGAACCAAACTGAGGCAGATGTTGAACAATTTTCTGAAGACTTTGTTCGCGTGGAGCTAGCTAAACTAAAAGTAGACAAAGTGATGGGGCCAGATGGGATACATCCAGGGCTGGCCCAAGGGATTTTTCAACCCCAGGCATAAGCCCTGTCTGTGCCGCCCTCCAGCCCCTGTGCTGAGCCACGCTACCATCTCCATTGGATAGGCACAGTGCTGGCAGCAGCCCATGGCAGGCCATGTGCTTCGGCTTCTGACCTCCCTCCGACATAACTTCCTGTCGGAGGATCCTGGAATTCAATGGATTATAGGATCCAAGGCAGCATGGTTTTACTCAGTGCATTTTCCCTAGAAACAAAGGTGATAGTGCTTATATGCCATACTGGGTCAGACCAAGGTCCATCAAGTCCAGTATCCTGTTTCCAATAGTGGCCAATCCAGGTCACAAGTACCTGTCAGATTCCCAAAAAGGCATACAGGTTCCACAAAGCTCATTCCGGGGTAAGCAGTGAATTTTCTGGGTCCTCTTTAATAATGGTTTATGGGTCTTTCCTCCAGGAACTTGTCCAAAAACCTTTTAAACCCAACTACACCAACAGCTTTTACTACATGCTCCGGTAACGAATTCCAGAGTTTGATTACATGTTGAGTAAAAAAATATTTTCTCTTATTAGTCTTAAATGGGTTATATTGTAGCTTCATGGCATGTCCTCTAGTCTTTCTATTTTTCAGTGGCGTAAACAGCCGATCTATGTTTACCCGTTCCACTCTATTCATTAATTTATAGACCTCTATCATATCCCCCCCTCAGCAAGCAATGAAAAAGGTGCTGGTACTCCATTCCACTGTGCACCTTCCTCACAAAAAGCCATGGTTTTACAAGAGGCAGGTTTAATTTCTTTGACTGGGTGACCAGAGAGTTGGACCGAGGTAGAGCACTAGATGCGGTGTACTTGGATTTCAGTAAAGCCTTTTGACACTGTTCTGCACAGGTGACTTATAAATTGAGTGCCCTAGGGAGGACCCTAAAGTGACTGACTGAATTAGAAATTGGTTGAGTTGGAGGTGACAAAGGGTACAGATAAATGAAGCCCACTCTGAGGAGAAAGAGGTTACCAGTGGTGTTCCGCAGGGATCTGTGCTTGGTCTGATTCTTTTTAACATTTTTGGAAGTGATATTGCAAAAGGGTTATCAGGTAAAGTTTTTGTGGATGATACCAAAATATGTAATAGAATAGACACATTAGAAGGTGTAGATAATATGAGGCGGGATCTAGCAAAGGTTGAAGAATGGTTGAGAATTTGGCAGTTGAGATATACGTATGCATAAAAATGCAGGATCGTGCATTTGACCTATAAAAATCAAAGGAAGATGTCCAGGTTGAGACATGGAAAATTCCTAATATATGGAAGCCGTGGCCCCATTGAATTCAATGGGGCTGCGGCTCCGATATCACATGGAAGCCGCTAACACCAATTAGTAAACATACCCCTGAGTTTGGACTTGCTCCAGGCACCTGAAAGTGCTCATTATGGCTGAAAAACATCCAGCGGGTGTAGAGGAGAAAGCCCTCCATCGTCCCCAGTACTCAGCCCAATTTCAGAGATAGCAGCAGCGGGATTTAAACCCTGGCTTTCCCGTTCCTAGCCCACTACTCTAACCATTAGAATGTTTCTAGATGTCCAGGTTCTGAAATACTATTCTGGGGATATCTATGTAGATGTCCCCCCACAGACGTCCATATTGGGCATGCCCATGTTTGTGAAATCATGTCTGCACCTGGACGTGCCTAAATTTTTTTTTTCAGACATCCTGGCTTAGATGTCCCAGATTCAATTGGGCATCCTTTCTAAAATTCCCTTACACATCTCCAAATTTCTTATGATCATTATGAAGTCTAACAGTTCCTAAACTTCGGTCCAATAACAGAAAACACTCTAGAGCACACAGATTCGTTCCTTACCACTGCCACAGTGGGTACAACAAGCAAAAATTGATCCCTAGATCACAAATCCCTCTTAGGAAAATAGCATTCAAACAAAGCCAACAATTCATTACATTTTAGGGTAGATAATAGTTGGAAAAACAAAACATATACATTTAAATTTTAGATGAGAGGAGATAGGCAGCCAATGTAACTTAAGCAACATAGAAGTAACATTTGAACCTTTTTCTACCCAGAATTATCCTTTCAGATACATACTGAATCAATTGCAACTGATTTATCAAATAACCGGCTAACCTCAAGCAAAGCATATTGCAATAATTCCAGTCGTTGCAATGCCAGTGTTTGTACCACTACTGTATATGAAAAACATCATGCTCTAAATGCAGGACCGGCCCAACCACTAACAGGTTTATTTCCTTCTTTCTTTTTATTTCTGTTTGTTTTTATATCGCTTTATCATTTTAGTCAAAGCGGTTTACATTGTAACTTAAACTTGGTAATGTACATTAAACAGGGACATTGATTACTAGGCTAACTAGGCAGTCGTCTTGGTTGGCAGCTTCTGGTTGGCAGCTTCTGGGGAGCGACAAAGAGCAAGACATTCAAAGCTAAACAATAAGTTCTGACAGTGAGGGAGCATTGAGTCTTAAGGTTTACCTAGGGCACCAGCACCTTGAACCAACTCTGGGGCCAGCCCTGTCTAAGTACCTTTTAAGTCACCTATCATGCCCACACAAAGAGATACAATTTGAGAAGGAAACCGCCACACTAGTACTAACAAACATCACCTCCCTCTTTCTGAAATTATGAACCAATCCATTATCCCCAACACACTGCAATAGCCGTGGAAAACTAGACCTTAATTGGAGATAACCTTGCTGCCACATCAGACCGTTCAAAAATCAGGATATTATCAGCGTAAAGCCAGAAATACAGATCCAAATCGCAAAGCAATGTGCTGCTGAATAATTCCCCCTAACCCTACTGAACATCCTGATGCTAACCGCTTAGCATCAGGGCATTGAGGGCACAGCACCATAGGTTAACCAGGCACTAACGAATATCGCTGCTGGCCGGATAGCTAATCCTCTATCCGGCCAACTCGGATATTCAATGCCGTTGGCCAGAAAATGACCCCAGCATTGAATATCTGGAACTATCTTAAAAAAGAGATGGCCAGCCGCATTAAATATGCTAGCTGCCACCATTAAATATCGGCCCCTTTGTTTTCATAAACTTCTGGTTATTTCCGAGTGGCACAGATTTATGACTGTCAGAGACAGGATGCTGGGCTTAATGGACCTCAACATGGCCCTTTTCATGTTCTTATGTGCAATAAAGGTTGTGACTTCTTTTTAAATTAGATCATTATTTAATCTTGTTTTATTTTATGGTTAAAGCATTTTTAGCTTATTTCCCTTTATCTCCCTTTTTAAGATTTTTATCATGTTTTCATTTTGTGACTTTTGAAGGCAGCCTCTTTTTTTTGTAGCATACAAAATAATAATTTTCTTCACATTTTATTTTTCTCTTCTTAAAGAAGGTCTCAATTACCTCAGAATAAGAAGTAGAATCCCTTTGTTACTTTTTCCAAATAAAGTCCTGCCACAATAACCCAGAAAAGAACTGAAAGGCAAAGTAAGCTTCTTTATAAGTTGTATGATTTAAAAAGCAGGTCCAATTCTTTTGATCATTTCCAGACAAGATTTCATCTCCAGGAACAAGCAGGAATGAGTCTTCACATATGGGTATCGTCGATACCGACAGAGCCTGCGCGGGAACACTCCCCAGCGTCCAGTAGGAAAGCTTTTGGAAGCATCCCACAGTGCCTGCGCGCTGCCTTCCCGCCTTTCCCAACCGCCTCTCTCCAGTTCTTCTTTTCCGCAGAGCCAGCAGGTCGTGTTTCCTGTCACCGCTGAAGTATTTCTTATTTTCTTTAGTCGCGTGTCTGCCTTCTCGACTCCGGACCGGTACCACCGGTCTTTTTTCTTTCTTTCTTAAAAAAAAACCTACTTTCTTACTTCAGTGCATTTTTTCTTCTGTGGCCTTAGGCCTGCAGATATATTTTTCCTCATGGAAAAACACGCCTCCGGGTTTAAAAAGTGCATGAAGTGCAGTGGCACTATTTCTGTCACTGACACCCATGACTGGTGTCTAAAATGTTTAGGTCCTGACCACTCCATCGCGGATTGTGAGTCCTGTTCCATGATGTCTAAAAGAGGGCTACAAAATCGGGCAGCCAAGCTTAGTACCCTGTTTCCCTCCGATGCAGCTTCTGTGGCATCGACGTCTTCCAGGGCTTCTTCTTCATCCCATGGATCTCAGGTAACCAAACTTAAATCCGGCCGGTCCTCAAAGAGTACATCTCCCTCTAAGTATCGAGATGTCCCCGAGCTTACCCCAGCGGGAGGCTCCAGCTTCCAAAGCTTTATCTATGGGGTCACAGGTTGACATCGATGGCTCGGCCTCGACCGATCACCTGTTACAATGTTCTGGGGTACCGACATCCAGACATTGGTGGCGTCGATGGATCAGAATATTCTGACCATGCAGCGTGCCATCACGGCATTCATACAAGCTGCGACGCCTACAGTACCACAACAAACTCCGTTGTTGGTACCGATACCGATTCCGGCACCGGATCCGATATCGGTTCCAATACCGGTACCGCTTGCATCGACATCAACGTCGACGGCAGCGGTACGCTATCCAGTGATGCCCATTAGTACCGACTCGGTACCGATTACTCCTGATGTCGATACCCCCCGGTACGCGTATTTGGCTCTGCGAGAGCATCCAGATAGTCGATACTTCGATTCCTCTGAAGACTCTGATTCATCAGAGGCCTCTATTGAAGCATCCGGGATCCTTCCTCAGGAACCCTCTTCTCCAAAAAGGAGAATGTCTCCTCCTGAAGACTTGTCTTTTCAAGACTTCATCAGGGAGGTGGCCAGAGGCCTGTCAATCTCAGTGGCCTCTGAAACTGAACCTAGAGCCAAAAAATTAGATATTCTACAATATCCTAAGGCTCCTAAAGAGGCAGCTACCTTACCAATACATGAGATTCTTTATGATCACATGTTGGGTACAGGGGCGGCCCAAGGGGGGTGCGGGGCCATGTGCGGAGACTCGGTGCGGGGCCTCATTTGCATAAGTGGCCTTATTTGCATAAATATTTGCATAATGTTACCATACACTAACTTTTAGTAAACATGTCTCTTAATGAGTGTATGGATAAAGAAAGACTAAAAGATTTCTACATTACTATAATCCAGTGCCAACCGCCAGGCACATTAGGAACTACTACAAACGCTGCCCATTTAGAACCCATTTCCAAAAAAAACACCCCTGGGAATCAACCCCATAAATCCCATAAATACTTGATTCCCCAAACTACCTATTAAAGAACTAATCACACCCCCCAAAAAGAATATTTTTTGTCGGATCACTCACCCTGACAGGAAACATTTCATGTCTCGTAGTGAGTCCTCCTTTTTAATCAATTTAAAGACACTGACAGTGTTTCAAGCCGTTGTTCAGCTCTTACAGCTCTTCTTCAGGCGAATAAATCCTCCAGCAACGCAGTTTCGATTTAAGTAGAGCAAGAGATGACGTCAGGACCAGCAACAATAGAGAAAACTCCAACTCCTCCTCTAAAGGTCACAAGTGTAGGTTCCACCAATCAATGTCCACATTCATACCTGCAGGTGCTACAGACCCCAGCCGATAAATCCAATACTGTTCGGCATATTGTAAACGTGCCTGGCGATCTCCCCCCCGAGGCATCAACGGAATGACTTCCAGAATCCGCCATCGTAAATCCTCAAAATAATGACCCATCTGTTGGCAATGTGGTACTAAGGGTGCAAAGTCCTGGCGCGCATTGATCCTCGATCGATGTTCCATTAATCGCTTCCTTACAGGGCGGATAGTTCGTCCCACATACAACATAGGACACTGACAAAGTAACAGGTAAACCACAAAAGAAGTTTGGCAGTCCGAATAAGACTTGGAGGGGTAATGTTTGCCGGTAATCGGATCTTCCCAACCGGCACCTTCTAACGATGTGGCACAAAAATCACATGTACCACACATAAAATGACCAGTTGGTAAAAACTGAACCCTCGAGTCAGACCCCTCAGGGTGTATTAACCAATTAGCTATTGTCCGAGTCCTCCGAAAAGCAACCATCAAAGGTTGCTGAAAACAAGGGTGCCAGGATAACATACCCCAGTGATTTTTAAGTATACGCACCACCTGAGCAGCTCTAGGAACAAAAGGAACCACTCCAATAACCCTACGTTCACTTTTAGGGGCCTTAGAGTCATTTCCCCACCAATCTGGATGATTATTTAAAGCCCGCTTAAAAGCTTTGCGCAACAAAGCCTCAGGGTATCCTCTAGCTAACAAACGTTGAGTAAGATCTTTTGCATGTACTCGATACTGTGCTCTTGAGGAACATAACCGGCGAATACGGAGGAACTGTCCAAAAGGGAGCCCCCGCCGAAGGGCCGGGGGATGAAAACTCGTGTACTTCAAAAGTACATTCCTCTGAACAGGCTTTCTGTAAAGAGTACTCTGTAATGAAAACCCCTGTATAAATAACTGTAAATCCAGGTATTCAATTTGATGGTGATCATACTTTAGAGTGAACTGAAGGTTAGTGTCCAGAGAATTCATCCAACTGCAAAACTGTTGAAGGGATGCTTCCGATCCAGTCCAAACAAAAAAGATGTCATCTAAAAACCGGCTCCAGGCTAAAACATGGCCAAACGCCTCAGACTCATAAATGTTTTTCTCCTCAAAATCAGCTACATATAAGGAGGCCACCGATGGGGCCACAGTGGCACCCATCGCGACTCCATAAATTTGATGGTAAAAATGGCCATTGTACAAAAAATATGCACCATAATTATTTTTTGTACAATGGCCATTTTTACCATCAAATTTATGGAGTCGCGATGGGTGCCACTGTGGCCCCATCGGTGGCCTCCTTATATGTAGCTGATTTTGAGGAGAAAAACATTTATGAGTCTGAGGCGTTTGGCCATGTTTTAGCCTGGAGCCGGTTTTTAGATGACATCTTTTTTGTTTGGACTGGATCGGAAGCATCCCTTCAACAGTTTTGCAGTTGGATGAATTCTCTGGACACTAACCTTCAGTTCACTCTAAAGTATGATCACCATCAAATTGAATACCTGGATTTACAGTTATTTATACAGGGGTTTTCATTACAGAGTACTCTTTACAGAAAGCCTGTTCAGAGGAATGTACTTTTGAAGTACACGTGTTTTCATCCCCCGGCCCTTCGGCGGGGGCTCCCTTTTGGACAGTTCCTCCGTATTCGCCGGTTATGTTCCTCAAGAGCACAGTATCGAGTACATGCAAAAGATCTTACTCAACGTTTGTTAGCTAGAGGATACCCTGAGGCTTTGTTGCGCAAAGCTTTTAAGCGGGCTTTAAATAATCATCCAGATTGGTGGGGAAATGACTCTAAGGCCCCTAAAAGTGAACGTAGGGTTATTGGAGTGGTTCCTTTTGTTCCTAGAGCTGCTCAGGTGGTGCGTATACTTAAAAATCACTGGGGTATGTTATCCTGGCACCCTTGTTTTCAGCAACCTTTGATGGTTGCTTTTCGGAGGACTCGGACAATAGCTAATTGGTTAATACACCCTGAGGGGTCTGACTCGAGGGTTCAGTTTTTACCAACTGGTCATTTTATGTGTGGTACATGTGATTTTTGTGCCACATCGTTAGAAGGTGCCGGTTGGGAAGATCCGATTACCGGCAAACATTACCCCTCCAAGTCTTATTCGGACTGCCAAACTTCTTTTGTGGTTTACCTGTTACTTTGTCAGTGTCCTATGTTGTATGTGGGACGAACTATCCGCCCTGTAAGGAAGCGATTAATGGAACATCGATCGAGGATCAATGCGCGCCAGGACTTTGCACCCTTAGTACCACATTGCCAACAGATGGGTCATTATTTTGAGGATTTACGATGGCGGATTCTGGAAGTCATTCCGTTGATGCCTCGGGGGGGAGATCGCCAGGCACGTTTACAATATGCCGAACAGTATTGGATTTATCGGCTGGGGTCTGTAGCACCTGCAGGTATGAATGTGGACATTGATTGGTGGAACCTACACTTGTGACCTTTAGAGGAGGAGTTGGAGTTTTCTCTATTGTTGCTGGTCCTGACATCATCTCTTGCTCTACTTAAATCGAACTGCGTTGCTGGAGGATTTATTCGCCTGAAGAAGAGCTGTAAGAGCTGAACAACGGCTTGAAACACTGTCAGTGTCTTTAAATTGATTAAAAAGGAGGACTCACTACGAGACATGAAATGTTTCCTGTCAGGGTGAGTGATCCGACAAAAAATATTCTTTTTGGGGGGTGTGATTAGTTCTTTAATAGGTAGTTTGGGGAATCAAGTATTTATGGCATTTAGAACCCATAGCAAACCCGCCTTTTCCTGACAGCATTACCAGGACTCACAAAGCACCATACCCTAACTATCAAAAGGCAACACTGCAAATATTAAACCAATACATTTCAGAGAATACTGGGGAAAGAGAACAAGTGGCAATGTCAAATAGGAATTACATAAACAGAATACCTCAGCTCAGTTACACATGCAGAACATAGACCATCACCAAACAAGGAATCACAATTTAGAAACAGGAAGGCAATAATTAAACTGGGAACCCCAAAAGCCAAACTTGGAATGTACAACAACACTGTAGAAATAAAACTATAAATTAATTTCCTCTTGTACCAAACAAAGCACAGACGTTAATGATGCACATTTCCCAGAGGTTTCATATTCCAGTTAATAAATTCAAAATAAAGAGATATTTCTACCTTTTGTGCATTTTTTTTCAGTTGCAATTGCTCCAGCCACTTTCTTCTGGTTTCTTCATGTTTTCTGCTAACTGTCCATCGTCTGCTGTCCATTTGTTAGAACATAAGAACATAAGATATGCCATACTGGGTCAGACCAAGGTCCATCAAGCCCAGTATTCTGTTTCCAACAGTGGCCAATCTAGGTCATCCGTACCTAGCAGTTTCCCCAAGGGACACAGGTTCCACAATGCTTGTATTGGTTCAAGCATTGATATCCTGGGTCCCTTCTTAATAATGGTTTATGGACCTTTCCTCCAGGAACTTGTCCAAACCTATTTTAAACCCAGCTACACTAACAGCCTTTACTACATCCTCCGGTAACAAATTCCAGAGTTTGATTACACGTTGAGTGAAAAAATATTTTCTTTTATTAGTCTTAAATAGTTTACCCTGTAGCTTCATTGCATGTCCCCTAGTCTTTCTATATTCTGATAAGGTAAACAATCGATCTACGTTTACCCGTTCCACTCCGTTCATTAATTTATAGACTTCTATCATATCTCCCCTCAGCCGTCTCTTTTCCAGGTTAAAGAGCCCCAACCTTTTTAGCCTTTCTTCATAGGAGTAGCCTTCCATCCCCTTTACCATTTTGGTGGCTCTTCTCTGAACCTTTTCTAAAATCGCTATATCCTTTTTAAGATATGGCGACCAGAATTGCACACAATATTCAAGGTGCGGTCTCACCATGGAACGATATAGAGGCATTATAATATCTTTTGTTTTATTTTCCATTCCTTTCCTTATCATACCTAGCATTCTATTTGCTCTCTTGGCCGCCGCTGCACACTGGGCCGAGGGTTTTAACATGGTATCCACAAGGACGCCTAAATCTTTTTCTTGGGTGGTGGTTCCTAATGTGGAACCTTGCATCGTGTAACCATAGTTTGGGTTGTTCTTCCCTAGGTGCATAACCTTGCACTTCTCCACATTAAATTTCATCTGCCATTTTGATGCCCAGTCTTCCAATTTATCAAGATCCTCTTGCAATTTTCCACAATCCTCCTGGGTTTTAACAACTTTAAATAGTTTTGTGTCATCAGCAAATTTGATAACCTCACTCGTTATTCCACTTTCCAGGTCATTTATGAATATGTCAAAAAGCAGCGGACCCAGCACAGATCCCTGGGGTACACCACTATTCACCTTTCTCCATTGGGAAAATTGGCCATTTAGCCCTACCCTCTGCTTTCTATCTTTTAACCAGTTCCTGATCCACAGTAGTACACTGCCTCCTATCCCATGACTCTTTAGTTTTGCCAAAAGTCTCTCATGAGGGACCTTGTCAAAGGCTTTCTGAAAGTCCAGATACACAATATCAACCGACTCACCTTTGTCCACCTGTTTATTCACTCCTTCAAAAAAACATAACAGATTAGTACTCTGTTAGTTCTTTCTTCTCTCTTCTAGTTTTTTTTCCATTCTCTCTCTCTACATCTGCTTTAACATACTAATCTTTCTCCTTTTGCTCTTTCCTCATTCCTATTTCATCCACACAAATTTTACCCCTCCATCCTCAATCCCCACTTACTCTCCCAATACCAGGCCAATTGTAGATTTTTCATCCCTCCCACACAAAATATTTTTCCCCTCTCCATTTTACTCTCCCAGCCCCATCCCATTCTAATCCTCCCCCAACATCAGCTCCCTTCTAGTTCCAGTCTCACCCAGCATCCATTCCCTTCTAGTCCCTGCATCAGCCCATTTCCAGTCCTAGCCCACCATCAACCCATTTCCAGTCCTAGCTCCCCCATCCATTTTCAGTCTGAGTCCCTTCATCAGCTCATTTCCAATCCTAGCCCCCCATCAGCCCACTTCTAGTCATTTCCTAGCCCCATCATCAGCCCATGTCAAATCATAGCTCCCCTCCACTCAGTCCAATTCCAGTCCAAGCCCCACCCATGAGCCTACTTTCAGTTCTAGCCCCTCCATGAGTCCATTTCAATTCAAGCCCCCACCACAGCCCATTTCCAATCTTAGCTCCCCCCAACAGCCCATTTCCAGTCCTATCCTAGCTGCTCCATCAGCCCATTTTCAGTCCTAGCTCCCTTCCCTCACAGCCCATTTCCATTCCAAGCTCCCTCCCTATCAGCTATTTGCAGTTCAAGCCTCCCCTTCCACTCAGCCCATTTCCAGTCATAGCAACCCCCAACCCATTACCAGTCCTAGCCCCCCATCAACCCACTTCCAGTCCTAACCCCCATCACCCCATTTTCAGTTTAAGCCCCCCTATAACCCATTACCAGTCCTAACCTCCCCATCAGCCCACTTCCAGTCTTAACCCCATCAGCCCATTGCCAGTCCTAACCCCCCCCATCAGCCCACAGCCCATTACCAGTCCTAACCACATCAGCCCACCTCAAGTCCTAACCCCTCCCCATCAGCCCATTTCCTGTCCTAGCCCACCCCATAGCCCATTATCAGTCCTAACCACCCCCATAGCCCATTAGCAGTTCTAACCCCCCATCACCCCATTTCCAGACAGCCCCCATCAGTCCACAGCATTACCAGTCCTAACCCCCCCCAGCCCATTACCAGTCCTAACAAACCCCCCCAGCCCATTAGCAGTCCTAACCCACCCCCACCCCCCCAGCCCATTAGCAGTCCTAACAGCCCCCCAGCCCATTAGCAGTCCTAACCCCCCCACCCCCCCAGCCCATTAGCAGTCCTAACAGCCCCCCCCAGCTCATTAGCAGTCCTAACAGCCCCCCATAGCCCATTAGCAGTTCTAACCCCCCCCATCACCCCATTTCCAGACAGCCCCCATCAGTCCACAGCCCATTACCAGTCCTAACCCCCCCCAGCCCATTAGCAGTCCTAACCCCCCCCCAGCCCAGCAGCAGTCCTAACCCCCCCACCCCCACCCCCGCCCAGCCCAACAGCAGTCCTAACCCCCCCCCCCCCCGCCCAGCCAAGCCCATTAGCAGTCCTAACCCCCCCACCCCAGCCCATCCCATTAGCAGTCCTAACCCACCCCCACCAGCCCATTAGCGGTCCTAACAGCCCCCCCAGCCCATTAGCAGTCCTAACAGCCCCCCCCAGCTCATTAGCTGTCCTAACATCCCCCCCGCCCCAGCCCATTAGCAGTCCAAAAAAAAAAAGCTGGCTCTATGGCTGCTGCCGCTGCCGCCGCGGTAGAATGCAGTGTCCCGCGGGGCCCCCTCTGCGCCGGCTGAGCCCTCTGCCCGGCTTTCAGATTCGCGAAGGGAGAGTGTCTCTCCCTCGCGTCTCTGTTAAGCCCGCAGGGGCTAATGGGAAATTTCCCATCAACCCCTCGCGTCTAAAGGGGCTGATGGGAAATTTCCCATTAGCCCCTGCGGGCTTAACAGAGACGCGAGGGAGAGACACTCTCCCTTCGCGAATCTGAAAGCCGGGCAGAGGGCTCAGCCGGCGCAGAGGGGGCCCCGCGGGATACTGCATTCTGCCGCGGCGGCAGCGGCAGCAGCCAGAGAGCCAGCTTTTTTTAAAATGTAATTTTGAGGAAAGCAGAATGTTCTTTGCGCGGGGCCCCCTGAAACGCAGGGCCCTGTGCAAAAAACATTCTTGCTCAGTGGACGGGCCGGCCCTGGTTGGGTATATGGGAAACTCCTCTTTCCATCTCCCCTCATTCTCGTAGGTTGGACACCATGTTTCGTGTTCCTCCTTGTCCTGGTTTTCATAAGACTCAGCTTCCTCACCACTCCATTGTGGTAGAATCTGCTATGAAAAAAATCAAGAGTACAAAAAGGCACTCCTCTGCTCGTCAGGGGTTCAAATCCTACCAGAGGACAGCAACCTTGGGCCAGAAGGGCTGGGGTTTCTAGTCCTACAGGCACTCCTACATGTGCAAGGAGTATGTTACAATAGTCAAGATGGGAGGTGATTAAGGAGTGGAGGAGTGGATTTGTGGTCGGGGCAAGTTACCTCAGGCTGGAAGGTCAGGGGTTCAAATCCCACAAGTGGACAGCAATCTTGGGCCAGAAGGACTGGGGTTTCTAGTCCAATAGGTGCTCCTTGTGGTCTTGGGCAAGCCACTTAACCCACCATTGTCCATGTTCCCTGTAAGTATTAGTGTTTGTGTCTCATATCCCCTCGTGTTAAATGTATCCCCCAATTGTGTTGTGACCACTTTGATTGAATGTGGTATACAAAACTGTCTAAATAAAATAAATAAATAAATGAGGTGTAGTTACTAAAGAGCATTAAAGAGATAACACATTATATTTACCCCTTAATGCTCATTAAGTAGCAAAAATGTGCATTTTGCATTATTTTATCATAACACACGTTAATATACCCCAATGTGCATGGCCTCATAATGAGATGCAAATGCATGCAAAACACATCATTATAATGCAAAAGGAATAAAGCTGCTCTTATTTTTCCTGGCTGGGAGCATCGGGCCTCAAACATGCAACCCGAAGCTCCTGGCTGCATTCTTAAAGGGGATAGCACCATTTTAAACTGCAGCAATCTTGCTCCTAATTAAGACCCTTTATCCCCCCAGAAAACTCCCTCACATATTTCTAGTCAACATATCCACCCCCCCAAACTCTCACTGTGGACCTTTCTCCCCTTCCCAAGCCCCTTTCCGGAGGAAGCCTGCCCTCCTAGGCCTACCTCTGTGAGGTACTACCAATAGTACTGTGAGACAACCACTAGGGTTCAAGCGGCACCATTTGGAACCCTGTGTTGAGTGGGGCAGCAGTGACTGGGATTGCTCCTGCCAAACTGCCATATAAGGGATTTTTGCCTTTATTTGGCAAATTGAACCATAGCTGTACTCTCAAGACTACTACTAGGGTTCAAGAGGTGCATTTTGAACCCAGCACTGAGAGGGGCAGGAGCAACTGCAGATCACTCTTGCCTGAAGACTACTGGACCACCAATGAAAGTTAGAGGTAGGCCTGAAGGTGCCTATGGGGTGGGCGGGTGTCTCTGATGGGAAAGAAAGGAGTCTACAATGAAACTTTGGGGGGTTCAGGAATGTCACCTAGGCATATGAGGGGAGTCTTCTGTAGGGTGGAGTTGATTGGGGGAGGAGGGGTTCTGCAGCATTCAAAGTGGTGCCGGTTCCTTTAAGAAAGTGGCTGGAAGCACTGGGTGGCATGTTAGAGGCCTGATGCTACCAGCCAGGAAAATAACATCTTTGAGCTTGCGGTGTTCAACGCAAGCTGCGTTACTCCTCTACCGAGGGAGGCTCTAACCTGCAGTACTGAGTTACCACATAGTGCCTTGTGAAAGTATTCATCCCCTCGGTGTTTGTCCTGTTTTTTTGCAATACAACCTGGAAGTAAAATGGAGTTTTGGGGGTTAGCACCATACGATATACACAACATGCTACCACTTTGAAGATGCAAAATATCCTTTATTGTGACGCAAAATACTTAAGCCAAAAAACCCTCCAGAAATCAGGAGTGTGCATAGGGATTCCCCCGCCCCCAAAGTCAATACTTTGTAAAGCCAACCTTTGCTGCAATCACAGCTGCAAGTCTCTTGGGGTATGTCTCTATTAGCTTAGCATATCTAGCCACTGGGACTTTCACCCATTCCTCAAGGCAATACTGCTCCAACTCCTTCATGTTAGATGGTGTTGGTGTAAAACAATCTTCAAGTCATGCCATAGATTCTCAATTGGATTGAGGTCTGGGCTTTGAATAGGCCATTCCAAGATATTTAAATGTTTTCCTTTAAACCACTCCAGTGTAGCTTTAGCAGTATGTTTAGGGTCATTGTCCTGCTAGATGGTGAACCTTCATCCTAATCTCAAATCTCTGTCAAACTGAAACAGGTTTTCCTCAAGAATTGCCCAGTATTTAGTGCCATCCAACATTTCTTCAGTCCTGACCAGTTTTCCTGTCCCTGCTGATGAAAAACATTCCCACAGTATGATGCTGCCACCACCATGTTTCACAGTGGGAATGGTGTTCTCGGGGTGATGGGAAGAGTTGGGTTTGCGCCACACATAGCGTTTCCCATGATGGCCAAAATGTTTAATTTTCGTCTCATCTGACCAGAGAACCTTCTTCTATGTGTTTGCGGGGTCCGACACATGCTGTTGTGCAAACTCCAAATGTGTTTTCTTATTTCTTTCTTTGGCTTTTTTCTGGCCACTCTTCCATAAAGCCCCGCTCTGTGGAGTATGTGACTTAAAGTGGCCTAGGGACAGATACTCCCATATCCGCTGTGGACCTTTGCAGCTCCTTCAGTGTTATCCTGGTGTCTTTGTGGCATCTCTGATTAATGCCCTCCTTCTCGTCTGTGAGTTTTGGTGGGTGACCTTCTCTTGTCAGGTTTGTAGTGGTGCCATATTCTTTCCATTTTATTATAATGGATTTAATGGTTCTCCATGGGATATTCGGAATTTGGGATATTTTTTTATAATCCAATCCTGATCTATACTTCTCCACAACTTTGTCTCTGACCTGTTTGGAGTGCTCCTTGGTCTTCATGTTGCTTGCTTAGTGGTGTTTCAGAGTCAGGGGCCTTTCAGAACAGGTATATTTATACAGGCATCATGTGACAGAGCATGTGACACTGATTGCACACAGGTGAACTCTAATCAACTAATTATGTGATTTTTGACATTAATTGGTTGGACCAAATCTTATGTAGGGGTTTCATAGCAAAAGGGATGAATACTATATGTCTTTATAAAATATCATCACAAAAGCTGCCAAAATTGCAGCTAAAATGTAGCTGTGTATGTTCACATCAGCTTGCGAGCTGATACAAATCTATGTGACTGAAGTACATTCATAGGTATTTTATGCCTTACATGCGTTCTTCGTGACTCTGTGCTTTTCCCAAACTACACCGCTAAATATGGCTACTCTCAGGTCACTTCAAGTATGCACCTTCTTGTCGCCATGCACCTTATTCCCTTTGAGAATAATGCACCAGCTTCTCAATCCTACCTTCATCATTGCCCTGTGTATCTTTCCGAAGCGTGACAGCACTGGCTTCTACCTCCTCAGCCAGTTGCATATTCCGCTACTGCCCAGAAATCTCCTCACATTTCCTTTGAGCCTATAGTAGACAAAGATGAATTTAGATAAGGACCAATCGATCCATGCATTCCGACCGGCTATTCCTGATATACTCTGCTAGGCATATATCCCTACTGTTACCTGTAAAACTGTGAACATCTGCAGAATATACTTATCAAAGTGAGTTTTTGCAGCATGCTAGGGGTATTCATTCACGAGCATGCATTCAGTTCATTTGGGCATCTTACAATTTGAAAAGCACATTGAAATTTACAAAATTAAGAAATATGCGAGAAGAGGAGCTGCTGACCTAAATTATTCAAACTCTGATTGCAACCTGATGATAATATGTTCTCTTGGAGATATCAGCTTTAGAAACATTTCTTTTGGCGCAGGATTCTCAGGTATGATATTACTTTTTAAATTTTATGTCATCAAGTTGTAATCAGAGTTTGAATAATTTAGGTCAGCAGCTCCTCTTCTCGCATATTTCTTAATTTTGTAAATTTCAATGTGTAAATTTACGGTCTTGTGGTAGTTTCCTTTGTATATGCTCCCCATAATGTGGACTGGATTGGTTTCCTTGTTTTCTAAAGTTGTATTGTAAATTATTGTTTTTGAATTATTAATAAAAAGGTTAAAAAAAATTTGAAAACCACACAAATCACTGGTCCACCATGTACCTACAAATTAATGTGCAAACAATCGATTGCACACATTTGTAAGTTCTCACATCCATACTGGTGGTGCCTATAAAACAATCAACTGAAAATGAAAAAGTGCCCCAAAATAGAAAAAATTTCATTTTCAATTCATTCGAGCCCCAAAAGGAATTTTACCTAGAAACCCTAAAGTGCGTCACGACGACTTCATTTAGCATTAAATGCAGATGTGATTTAATGTGAAGTTACTTATTTGTTAAATACGTGCAGTATGTGATGTCGTTACATGATGTCATCGTGTGTTTGTACTGTTGGAGTAAAACTGTAAACAGTGATTGAGATGCGCCACCTAGTGGGAACATGAATTTATACCTAGAACCCCCAAAGTACGTCAATTGACGCATCCAAGACAATTGAGTGCGTCAATTGACATACTTTGGGGCTTCTAGGTATAAATTCATTTTCCTGCTAGGTGGTGCATCTGTCATTAATTTCACAGGTACACTACCAAAAAACTGCCTCTAGTTTTGCAACTGATTCCTATAGATTTTGGGGTGCTGAATCCAGGAAAAATAGCCAAAATGTTCCATCACGTCACGTTTTCTTGCAAAATTAGATTTCTTACCCATATAAGGAATGTTCACATAATTTCTTTTTAGCCGACTGCAGTTTATTTTCTTGGCCCAAAATAGAGGTTGTAATGGTTAACTAACTAGAAACACTCCCTCATGATATTTTAGAGTGTTTTCTATTCATTTTATACATTAACAGGACAATTGGGAGGCGGGGGGCTAAATCCAGTATTCGTGCTGGCGCATGTTCTTTCCTGTTCGCCTCGCCTCGTTCGCTCGCTCAAACACGGTGGTTGCGACATGAACGTTCCTGTCAAATTTCAGTTTCTTGCAAGTTCATTATTACCTTTTGTTTGCTCAGTCGTAATCCAGCTTTATTCCGAAGTGCTTCACTACAGTTGTAGTTTGCAGTGCTGTGTATTTGTGATGGCTCACAGAGCCAGAGGTTGCGTCAACTCTCCGGACAGTTTTTGTTTTATTTGTGGGGAATATACCGTGAAAAAGCGGCAGAGGAACATTTCTGCATTTATTAAAAAAGTATATTTCGCCTATTTCGGTTTGAAGTTAGGCGATCAAGACAAACCGTGGGCTCCTCACAAAGTGTGCAAGACATGTGAGGAAGATCTACGCTTATGGATGAAAGGTAAAAAACAAGCATTTCGTTTTGGAATACCTATGATGTGGCGTGAACAAAGAGACCACAGCAGTGACTGCTATTTTTGCTCTTGCATTGTGAAGGGATACAACTTAAAAAATAAGAACGTAATAAGTTACCCCAACCTTCCCTCAGCAATTAGGCCTATGCCTCATAGCAACGAAGTACCTGTGCCTGAACCACCAAAATCTTTGGATCATATTTGTGTGGACGGTTCTGATCATGATGAGACTCATCAGATGGCTTTTCCCGATGAGTCCAGTACTTCCGAGTTTGAAACTGAACCAGATCCGAAACCTGAACTTTTCTCTCAAGCTGAATTGAATGATTTAGTCCGAGATTTAGGACTCCCAAAAGATGCTGCCCAACTGCTAGGTTCTCGGCTTAAACAGAAAAATCTATTGTCACCAGGAACAACTTTTTATTGGTACCGCAACCGCGAGACACAATTTTTGAAGTATTTCAGCAAAGAGGAAGATTTGGTATTTTGCAACGATATATACGGAGTGATGGAAAAGTTTAAACTCAAGTATGATCCTGCTGAATGGCGGCTGTTCATTGATTCGTCAAAAGACAGCATAAAAGGTGTTCTTCTTCATAATGGCAACACATTCGCTTCAGTTCCTATTGCTCACTCTGTTATTCTCCAAGAAAAATACGACAATTTGGCTCTGATTCTTCAGAAGATTCGTTATGATGAGCATAAGTGGATGATTTGTGGAGACTTTAAAATTCTATCCATGCTATTAGGGCAGCAATCCGGTTTCACCAAATATCCCTGCTTCCTTTGCTTGTGGGATAGCCGGGCCCGCGACCTACACTGGGGGAAAAAAGACTGGCCAATTCGGGAGTATTTGAGACCCGGTGAGAAAAATGTTCTTCATGAGAGCTTGGTACCTCGTGATAAAATTCTATTACCACCTCTCCACATTAAGTTGGGTCTCATTAAGCAATTCATCAAGTCCCTTCCAAAAGATGGTGAGTGCTTTCGGTACCTTTGCTCAAAGTTCCCCCGACTTTCTGAAGCAAAGCTAAAGGAAGGAGTGTTTGTTGGCCCTGATATAAGGAAACTCATTTCAGATGGACCATTCGCTGAAACGATGTCTGAGAAGGAAAAAGAAGCCTGGGATTCCTTCAAGGATGTTGTTCTCAAATTCTTGGGGAACAGGCGGGATGAGAACTATAAGGATATTGTTGCCAGGATGCTCAGTGCCTTCAAAGAACAAGGCTGCAACATGAGCCTGAAAGTCCATTTCTTGCACTCCCATGTGAACTACTTTCCCGAAAACTTGGGGGCGTACAGTGAAGAACAAGGTGAAAGGTTTCACCAGGACATCAAGGACGCAGAGAGAAGGTACCAAGGAAGATGGAACACCACTATGATGGCTGATTTCTGCTGGTTGCTGCTGCGGGAAACCCCAGATGAAAAATACGCCAAGCAGCGCACCAAGAGAAGCATTCGGGGGAAGAAGAAACGGGCCCACCAGGAGATTGATTGACCCAAGAATGACTTTAAAATCTAAACTGTGTTGACAAATATCGTGTTTTTACTAAACTTTGAAATAAAAATTTGCTAGTTATTACCACAGTGTCGGATCTCATTTATTAGAATTTTATTTTCACACCATCGGGTGTTTGTCTTCATGTATTGCAATGGTGCGGTTTGCGTTTTCTATTCTTACATACATACCTGTACAACATTTTTTGCACATTTCTTTGCTTTGCTTTGTGTCTAGCCTCGCTCTTATATGCTCAATGTTTGTGCACATGTATGTGGCTGTTTTAAGTGCAGACAATTTTGCTACCATCACAGTGTGTTTTGTTGACATTACTCTATTCTTATGTGCTGCCTTGTTACAATTTTCTTTATTCTTATTTGAATAACTACTAAACAATTAGTATAAAGAATTCATCCAAGAAACTTTTATCTCGATCGCACTCAATCTGAAACGTTCACCTCAAACTGCTAACCCAATGTAGCAAAAAATCTGTACGTGATGGAGCAAATTGGTTACCAGATTTGGATTCAGCACACCAAAAAACGTAAAAATCAATCGAAACATTAGAGGCAGTTTAAAAAAAATTTTTTTTAGTGTACCTGTGTTTTCGATGCACATATTTGAACATCTTGATCTTGCTAACAAAGTCATGGAACATGACTGACATGGTTCTAGCAGTGGTGCTGGTATACAACTTTGAAGATGCATTTGCGTCAATTGACACACTTTGGGGCTTCTAGTGTTAAATTATCACAAATCAAACTTCTTTTTGGCAATTCACACTCCTATCATCTTCACCTTTGGTTCTTACAAGTCTCATAATATAGAACTCAAGCCAGCTCCCATGTCTTACCACCTCACTTTGTAAAAATCCAGACAGTTACCAAAACCAGTGAGATTGTTTTCAAAACATCTGGCTACTCTGTGCATGGTGGTGGTAGAGATCTGAGTGCTAAATTTCACAAAGATGTGTGCTCTATGCAAAAGGGAGATCTGTGGTCTAGCCATAAGTTTTGATATGATTAGCTATGCAAATCACTGGACAGTTATTGTTAAAAGTGATATGGTTATTGTTAAGTACCATCGAGTCAATGCCTGACTCGTGGCAACCCTATGGAAAGGTGTTTATGTTGTGACTATCCCTTAAGTTTTTTTGGTAAGGTGCAACCAGAAGTACATTTCCAAGCCATTCTTCCATACAATAAACCTACAGCACCTGGTGTTCCAAGGTGGTTTCTCAGCCAAGTATTGACCAGGCCCAACACTGCTTAGCTTCCAAGATCAGATAAGATCAGGCTCGCTCAGGGTGACTTTGCCATGGTCTGTAAAATGATAGGAGTTATAATGTTTCAGCTTTCAAAGGCATCCTTAAAAAGCCTTGTTTTACACAGTTTACGAAACCGTACAATATCATTAACCTCTTTAACCTCCGTTGGGAGCTTGTTCCAGAGGGCTGAAGCAACACATGAAAATGCAAATGTACCAGTCTCAATATGGATTTTCCTTAATTAGTAAGGAAAACAGTATGTTGTGGAAATGCATTTGCAATTTGAGGACATGATTGATTTAACTTTGTTTAAAGGTGCAAATGATGTTTCCCATTGCTATAGTCTTGTAAAATGATGCACTGAGATTGACTTGACTTTGATTTAAAATACTTTTCTAGCAATTAGCAATTTTCGCTTGTTTCACGGCCAACCATTAAACCGAACTAAATACCGAGAAAGCTGGCGTGTTGGTGATTTCATGGTTGATTGCTGTGGACAGTTGTCGCTTAATTGAATCATGAAATAGAGGTTCCTTGGGTGAACCATTATTCAGGTCCTGCTGTGGAGTGAAAGTTTCAGACAACAATGATTCTGTTCAAAGCAATATACTGTATTTTTAGACAGGGCTATTCTAAGTTAATGTAAGAGGATCCTGAGGATAACCACATGCTAGGAAACACTTTTTTGAAAATAATAGTTAATATACATTTTTAGAGCAATGCTTCCTTTTGCACTTAGAAAGGGAAATATTTTAAGGCCAATAAATGTAGTTATCTACCATCTAGGCCCACTTACCATCTAGGAAACTACATAAGTGGGTAGGTTCAAAAAATACAGGGGGAATATTTAAAGGGATTAACGAGGTTAGCAGACTTGCTAACGTGTTAGTCCCGTTATCCAGGATATTCAGTGGCACTAACATGATTATGGTCACTGAATATGACCGTAATCATGTTAGTGCCACTGAATATCTAAAGGTGCTTCCGCCGCGCACCCCAATGCTAACAGGTTAGTATCGGAGCATTCTGCGGGCTGACACCGGTCCATAACCAGGCTGCGGCAATATTGAGCCGCTGCCCAGTTATGGCAAAGTGGTGAAAGTAAGGCACAGCAAAGGCTGGCCTAACTTTGACCGCGGAAGCTAACCAGGCAGCAGCTGACTTATCACCGCTGCCTAGTTACTGTAGTTTCTTGGCAATCCAGGCAAGATCCCTGCATTGACTATCTGAGTTTAAGTTCAGCGGGGCTGGCTAGTCACTGAAACTGCGTTAGCCGCCATCGCTCAATATCTCCTCTACATAATTAACACTTTATAGTGAAGTATGCATTTCCAAAGAAATCTGATCAAATAGTTGCCCCAACTCCAAATGGTTTGTGGGTCATCCTGACGACTTTGCTGAATGAGAAGTAGGCAGCAATATTCTTTTCAAAGAGGGGTGGTTTCTTCCCATGAACACATTCCCCTTTATTTTTCTACTATTGGTTGGTGTATGAACGCATACATCCGCTGCAGTGAGAAAAGCCTGCAGAACTTTAAACATTAGCTGGAGTTTCTTGTGACTTCATGGATGATTTTCTGGTTTGCTTTTGGGGTGATCTTGGCAGAATTTTTGTTCCTGAGTAAAGTCACTGTACTGTATCCTTCATTTTTTTTTTCAGTTGTAGATTTCCTGACAATGACTGGATGGTGTCTCAGATATTTAGGAATGCTGCTGTAACGCTGTCCAGGCTGACTCTTTATCGCAGATGCTCAGAAAAATCTTTGGATCGTGTCATCATAATTTACCACTAACATTTTTTTTTAATTGCATGTTTTCATATTACATCTGTAAGAATGCAAGATATTAACAAAACCAAATCACTAAAGATTAATAAATAACAAAGAAAAAATAAAAAAACTCTAGTCCACATTAAGGGGACTATATACAAAACACAGACTGAACTCAAATTGAACAGTTATCTGGTAGAAATAATTCTCTTCATTTCGCAAATGCTGAATATAGTAAGTCCTTCAAGAAAACCTTCTGAGCCATGCAACTCTATAAAGGATCATGATTTATCCATCAAAAGCTTCTCTAAATGAACAGGGTCAACAAAAATATAGTGATTTGATTGATGTTATTATACATTTACATAGAAAATGCAAATAGAAAAGAGCACCCAGTTGCACCACACGAGGCTTTAAAGCAAGGAAAGTTATCCTGAGCATTGGTGTTGCCTGAAAAACATAAGAAAAGATGGATACTGTATCCTGACACCACAGAGGCAGATTCCATAACATGCATACCTGGCCTGCGTACACGTCTAATTTGAAAATGGGCCCCGTTTGAACCTAATTCCACATCTACGAATCTAGACATGCACGTGGGTCTGGAATCGGGGAGGCAGACATGTCTGACATAGCACAGGCAAAAACGCTATTCAGCCGGCCCATACACACATCCGGTGCATGGCCCAAGCACAGGTGTAGGCGTGAGCCATGTGATATAATGGAGAAACACGTCCTTCATCAATATTAAGAAACACGGGTAAATGTTTTGGACGTCTTCGTGCCCACCATATTCTGAAAAGCTGCACGTTTCTGATACTGCTATCTCTGCGATGTACCCACGGACGCCATACCACCTCAGTAAAAATGTGCATCTCCTAAGCTGCTCTTCACACTGACAATAGTATGCAAACTAGACAATGAGAAATGACTGCTGCTGCAACCTAGACCACATACCAGACGGTACTTGGCATTATAAAGCAGCCCCAGTGATCCCTGCCTTGATCATCTCTACAAACACACTTTAAACTGCTAAGGATGGCCCCTTACCAAATGTAAAAAACCCGAAACTAACATTGCAGTTCACCTAAGGATGCATAATATTGCTGAGCAACAAATGTATGCCTTTTCTGTGTCTATGGCCTATAAGCGCACTCATTCTGCTGCTCCGCAGCTACCGTCCTCTCTTATCTCTCACTGCACCTCTCCTTGGGAAATCTGCTCTCCTGTCACATTGCTTCTATCTGTGCCCTTCTCTTCTTCTGCCAAATCCAGACTTCGCTCCTTTGATCTTGCTGCTCCCTATGCCTATAACAATCTACCTGAGTCTGTGCGTCAGGCTTCTACTCTGGCCCTTCTCAAATCCAGGCTGAGCACTCACCTCTTCACTGCCGCTTTTGAATCTGATCTGCCTAATCTCTCTTGTGTTTCCTTACCCAGGTAGCCAGCCTCCAGATATATTACCACTCCCGCAGCTTGCATAGATCCTGGACCAGGTAAGGAAGTAGGCCTCATGGCACAATCTGGGGGATGTTGGCACAACATCAGTCATGTCTCCCAGTGGCTGGCATAGCTGATGTATGGCTGCCCTATCACACTGGCACCTGGTGACACTGCTATCATTCATATGCTCCAGGTACCGGCCAGTCATTCATGTCCTCCCTGAATTGCAGAGCAGCACCAGATGCTTTCGTGCTACCCCAAAACTGCACACACTCACTTTCAGTCACAAAAGACATTCTGTGAAACCGAACCTATAACTAACAGCTGCTATACCATATTGGCATGACGTCCCAGGACTACACATATAATCTCCCTTTCTCACTCCAACATGATTTGTTTTCAGACTCACATACTATTCTTACATCAATTGTCCCAGTTTTCAGAGCAGAGGATTTGCCAGGGTCCGCTGGATTAGGTCTTTCAGCACAAACAGCACATTTCAGTATAGTCTGAATAAACACTATTGCTCTTCTTAATATTTTTGTAAGGGTGTTTATTAATGTTTCTTTATCTTACAACATTCTCTCACCTCTGCTCTCTATTCCTTAAAATTGCATCTTGTGTTTTTCCAGACTGCCATCACACCAGTTCAGCACATACTTGTTATAACCATGCTTCAGTATGGGACAGATTACAGAGCACAGCAAAATATTTTCTAAGTCCTGGCCTTATTTCACGTTTCAGCAGGAATAACGGTGACATCCATGGGGATATCGCAGAACTTACACGGGCCTTTCCAGAATATGCTTTGCACGTCTCTGTGGCTGACCACACCCCAGTTCCGCCCCCTTCTGGGCACGTTCTGAGATCCCTATGATAGGGCCGTGGATGTGCACATCAGCAGTGTTTCAGAATACAGTTGGGGATGTTTTCGTCAGATAAATGTCCCTGCCGCACATACAAAACCTGAACTCGTGTTCTGGAATGACCTCTACAGTCTTTATTTTTAAAAAAAGATTTTAAAAGGAAAATCTTTTCACCCTCACTTATAAGGGGAATGAGGAAGGTAGCTCTGCTCTCTAGAGAATCTATGGAATCTTTGAAGAATGTAGTCAAATTATCAGAAGGTTTATCGACTAGAGGATCCATCATCTAAAGCATTAACAGATCTTAATTTATCTGGTGTGTAATAACATCTGAAAAAAAACTATTTTATCAACATCAGAAATTTTTAAAGCCTCCTGTAGATATATTTTAAATAACAATTCAGGTGACAGCAAATTAGTTCTGGGAAAATTTAAAATCCTTAAATTCCTAGTTCTCACAGCATTTTCTATGGCTTCTATCTTGTGGTACAATATTACATTATCCTTAAGCAATAATACTGATATAATTTGCAAAATAGTCAATTTTGCGTTCACGGTATCCAATTTAGTACACAGAAAATGCATTTGATCATCAACTTCTGCAAATTTATCAACTTACGCTTCAGTAAATGAACAAAGGTATCAGACTACTGTACAAGCGATCTCTCTGTCCTTGACACCACTTTCCAAATGTCATTGAATGATACCTGGGTGGGTGCATCCACCACAGGCCCAACATCAGACTTCAAATTTTACCACAGCGGGAATAGTAACTACACCTACTGGTGGGTTAACACCCCTCTGGGACAAGGAAACAAGAGGGGAACTGGTAGATGAAACACCCCCAGGAGGAAGAGGAGGTCTACGCTTCAGAGAGCTAATAGGAGCCCCCTCTGAGGCCGAGTCCAAAGGGGTAGATGGGACTGATTGGACCAGCAAGTGCTTATCCTTAGATCCGACAGAGGCCGATGATTTGACAGATTTCTTAGATTTAACCTTCTTACCTTGAGTCAGTACAACAAACAGTCCAATCCTTTAGGAAAACTCACCGAATCAAATAGTCCAAGATAGTAAATCTAAAGAGCTCTCCATTGCTCCAATGGGCTCCCAAGCACTGTTCCCTCTAAGCTGTGCGCATGTGCGCGCGCACACACCTCGCCGAGCGAGCGCACATACTTTACAACAGAGCGCACAAAGATTACGGTTCTGATTCTGATAGAAAACAATGCAGACGTCTTAAAATTTAAAAGTTGTGAATGTAATTACTAGAAATTTTCCGCTTCATTTAGTAATCGTCTATTTTAATTTAATTTGATTAAAATCAATGTGGTGTACATACTGTATTCTGACGTGTAGTCAAATTTTAAAGTATATAACTCCGAGTGTCATTATGTGGCGCACAAAAATTTAACCTTCTTTCAAAAGCTGCACAGCTGATATTTTATGCGCACACAGCCTACAGAAAATTAGAGGGAACATTGCTCCCAAGGGACAAATGTGCCCCTTTGGGCAGGCCCCTTAGGCCAACACCGCACACCTAACAGCCGTGCAGATGATCGAAATAGGTTCGGGCAGATGACGTCAGCGGCTAGATGTCCCAGCCGCACCAGCAACAGGGAACAACAGACACCCCCATATCGGGTCCTCTGGCATTATCAGCACTCCCTCAGGCAGGCAATCTCCATTTTATCACTAACATATATGATGAAGACCAACTTAAAGCCTTTGGCTTCCAATTTTTACCTCTGTGGTGAGTACATTAATGGAAAAACTGCTAAAACAGAGGATAGTGAGGTTTCTCCGGGAGCAAGCAGGAAGTCAGTCCTCATATATGGGTGACGTCAGCACCGATGGAGCCCTCGCGGAAGCATCCCCCCAACTTTCAAAGAAAGCCTTTGGGAGATGCCACCACGCATGTGTGGTTCCCTTCCCGCCTAAGGGTGCCATCTTGCTCAGTCTCCTTTTTTCCGCGCAGCCCTTCATACGTCTGGCTTGTCCCTGGAAAAAGTTGATTTTTCTCTCTCCGAGTTTCACTCCAGCCTCCAGTATTGCACCAGTACTCTTCCCGCCTACCGACCTCGGTGCCTCAGCGTCGGGTTCAGTTTATTTTTTGTAGTCTTTCGTTATTTTCTTTTCTGGCTTCTTTGCGCCTTTTTTTCTCCCATTGGCAGCCGGAAGAGTCTTCAACCTCGTAGGGGTACTTTTTTCCCCCCATTGCTACCAGTGGCTTTAAGAAGTGTGATCGGTGCTCTAAAATCATGTCTTTGACTGACACACACGACTGCTGTCTTCGCTGCCTCGGGCCAGACTACGATCTGGCAGCCTGCAGTCTCTGCAAGAGGATGTCCAGCAAAGCCCTCAAGAGCTGCCAGCAGCAGAACAATAAGTTTTTCCCTGAGTCCCCAATGCTTCTGAAGGCCAGGGCCTCGTTTGAGGCCCCGATATCTCAGGCGGAACCCTCCGAAACCGAGCCTCGTCGTGGGTCCTCAGAAAGTGGGTCTCCCTCAAGGGTACTCAGGAAGAAGAAGAAACCCTCTAAGGCGGCAGTCTGAGACCCTCATCCGAGGCATCGGAGAAGGAGCAGCCTGCAAAGGTATCCCAGAAGGATCTGACTGCAGACTGGCCTCGGTCTCCAGACACCATCCTCGGCGAGGATTCCCCTTTGGGAGAGCCGGCGTCAGGCTCTGGAGTCTTCTGGTCTGGAGTCCAGAATGGCGGCCCTGGAGTGCAGTTTGTCTGCCTTCATGGACCAGCAGTGGGCGCTGTTGTCTGGCACGACTTATGCATCTGCCCCGACCACTGGGCCCTCGACGTCCAAGACATCCCCAGAGGCTGAGCCGATCATCGAGGTCCTTCGGCCTTGAGTCGATCCTTGGCCGAGGTTGTGCTCTGAGTCCCGCTCAATGGGACCGCGGTCCTCCCCAGCAAGTTTGCCAGGCATTGGCCACAGGGCATTGGGGGTCCCAAGGCCCGCAGAGCAGCCCTCCTACGAGTCCTCATCGGACTACTCCAAGTGGGAGATGGAGGATGAGGAGTCCCCTGATACCCATCGCCACCGCGATGTCCCTTCTGACTCCTCCATCTTGGAACCTCGGTGGCGATCCCCACCCAAGGACATGGGTTTCCTGGACTTCTCAAGGACATGTCTAAAGCCCTGGCATTCCCAACCGAGTCGGAGGAGGATCCTTGGGCGGATAAGTTGGAAATCCTCCAGTAAGAAGCCCTTCCGTGGGAATTGCTCACAGTGCCCATTTGTCCCATCCAGGAATGTCTCATACTCCGAATGTGGGGGACACCAGTATTAGTTCCAGTGGTGAGCAAATGGCTCAACTCGACGTATCGAGCCCGCTGGAACTCGAGCTTCCAAAAGTCACAGCTGCCGCATAACTCCATGGTGGTGGAGTTGGCATGCATCGACTGAAAATCCAAAAGACGCACACCTCGGTGCCACCCAGCAGGGAGGCCTGCACCTTGGATGCCTTCGGCATAAAGTACTACCAGGGCTCAATGCTCATCTGCCGCATCCAGGCCTACCAGCAGTACATGGGCATGAACCTGAGAGACCTGGCGAAGGAACTCGCCAGGTTCTCGGCTGGTCTCTCCAAGGAACCTTTGCAGTGGTTCAAGAACTTGGCCAAAGCAGTCCGTGAGTGCTCCAAATTCATGTCTCAAATGGCCTACAATGGGTTTGAGTCGGCGGCCCAGGTAGCCGCGGCAGGCATCTGTGTATGCCACCAACCTTGGCTTCAGTAATCTCACCTCGAGCAGTGGGTTCAGGACAAATTGGTCGATATCCCATTCCAAGGAGAGAACTTCTTTGGCAAACCCATGACCGGCAAGGCTGCTGAGCTGGAGACTGAGTTCATGATGAGGACCAGGCTCTCTAAGAAGACCTCTGCCCCTCCCCGATGGAAGGGTTCGGGTAAAAAGCCCTTTTACCTGAGGAAGAGAGCTGCTTACCGAAACTACCCACCTTATCAGGCCTTCCCAACTCCCCAAAAGGATCAGCAGGCCAAGGGACATGGGCATGGCTTGCGTAAGCAGAAGGCTCCAAAACCCCAGGCTCCGGCCCAGCCAGGGGGGGAGTTTTTGACTCCTTGAGAGCCTCTCTACCCTAAGAAGATCAGCAGCCCACAGGGGTGCGTCTGGCCCTCTATGCCAAGAGATGGATGTCCATCACTACCGATTCCTGGGCACTTCGGGTTGTCAGGGAGGGCTACCTCCTCCATCTGACTCAGACACCTCCCCCTATTCGTCTCATTTCAGATTTGGCCACCTTTCGCAAAGCAAACAAAACACACCTATTCCATCTTACTTTCGACCACGTAACTTAAAGCCTTGCCCAGCAATATCAATATCATACTCAAGATTCTGTTAGTCTGTAAATAGTTCCTAACCTTACATGCCTACTGTGTATCATCTATGTATGTAAATATGTTAATTGATTTTATCTTGTTCTCATGTTCAGTGGAAACTGTTCCATGTAATATGTTGTTGTTTTGTAAACCGTGCTGATCATGAATAGTGCGGTATAAAACCAAATAAATAAATAATTTCCCAGGACAGCCCTTCAGGTCTCCCCTCCACCAGGACCTTCTTGATTTGTCAGGTCTTCTTGAGGATAATAGCGGTGGAACTGGTGCCCCACCATCTCAGGGGCAAGGGATTCTACTCCAGGTACTTCTTTGTGCCAACAAGAACAGGGGGCCTAAGGCCCATCCTTGACCCGTGCAACCTCAACAAATTCCTGGTGAGGGAGAAGTTCAAGATACTCTCCCTTGGAACATTGCTACAATACCTCCAGCAGGGAGACTGGCTATGCTCCTTAGACCTCAAGGATGCTTACACCCACATCCTTATCCACCCCAACCACAGGCAGTACCTGTGGTTCATAGTGGGGGGCAGGCATTTTCAGTACAGGGTGCTCCCCTTCAGCCTAGCCTCTGCCCCAAGAGTTTTCACAAAATGCCTGGCGGTCTTGGCCGCCTTCCTGCGGCTCCAGGAGCTCTTCATCTTCCCCTACCTGGACAACTTGCTCATAATTTGTATACAGTTCCCCCGGTTTCTTCCATGTTTACTACCCCTGTTCAATGTAAACTCAATGTGACCTGTTACATTGTAGTATGTTCTGTTCAACTGTAAACCGCACTGATTATAATAGCGCGGTATATAAGAAATATAAATAAATAAATAATAAAGAGAGGCATGACCTTAGAGGTGCAGCAGGCCACCACACACACTATCCGGCTCCTACAGCACTTGGGGTTTGTCATAAACTACCCCCTCACCTCCTTCCGACACAGTGTCTTCAGGTCATTGGACCAAAGATTGACACTCTCTAGTCAAAGGCCTTCTTGCCCAGGGATCGAGCCAATCGTCTCGAGGCTCTAGCTCAGGACATATGGTGCCGTCCCTCGGTGCCCTCTCGGCTTCTCCTACGCCTCCTCGGGCACATGGCCTCCATGGTCCATGTCACCCCAGACTCTCGCCTCCACATGAGGGTGGCGCAGTGGTGTCTCAGGTACCAGTGGTCCCGGCAGCCTATGGGACAGAGTTTCCATGACCCGCCAATTGGCGGATACCCTGGTCTGGTGGCAGTCTCCCCAGCATCTCAAGGTGGGCATGCCCTTTCAGGCCCCAAGCCCCTCCAGGGTCCTCACCACGGACGCCTCCCTTCTCAGCTGGGAAGCCCACTGTGGGGGACCTTTGCACTCAGAGTAACTGGTCACCGGAAGAGAGCATCCAGTAGATCAATATCCTGGAGCTCTGTGCCATACGCCTAGCCCTGAGGGTCTTCTGTCATCACCTGCATCACCAGCCGGTTCTGGTCCAGACAGACAACCAGATGGCGATGTTCTATATGAACAATCAAGGGGGTACGGGTCTCGTGCCCTTTGTCAGGAGGCCCTAGCTCTCTGCTCATAAGCAATCTGATAGGGTATCCACCTGTGGGCAGTGTACCTGCCCAGTCAGGACAACCAGCTGGCCGACAGGCTCAGCAGGGTTCTCTAGCCGCACAAGTGGCAACTGGACCCCAGGGTAGCCAGTCGGCTTTTCCGGCTCTGGGAAGAACCCATGATGGACCTGTTCACCAGCTTGGACAACTTCCAGTTACCCCGCATCTGCTCCTGGCAGGCCCACCCCTCCAGGGTGGCAGCGGATGCATTCCTGGTCTCATGGTAAGGAGGCCTCATGTATGCCTTCTCTCCTACCCCACTGATCACCAAGACCTTGTTCAGGACCCTCTGCGACATATTAGTACCTTGGAAAACTGACGCCTAAATTTCTAGCAGACTGCACAGGCTAAAATACAGTGTCCCTGATTTGACTGAGTGGCCTAGTGATTGGGATAAGTTATCTTGGGCTGGAGGGCTGGCGGTTTGGTTCCTGCTTAGGGACAGCAACCTCAGGCTGGAGGGACTGGGGTCTCTAGTCCTATAGGCATTCCTTGTGGCCTTGGGCAAGCCACTTAACCCTCTATTGCCTCAGGTGTGCATGTAGATTGTGAGTGCTTTGACGACAAGGGAATATATACAGAACCTGATTGTAAACCACCTAGAATGTAGTCGCAGACAGGCGGTATATAAATGTCATAAATAAAAAGACTTAGAATTATTTGTAAATAACATGTGAAAATATATATATACATGAATACAGATAGATATACACATTGACTCTGACTGCTTTGCAGTGATGATTTCATAAAAAACATTAGCAGGTAAAGACCATACGGCCTATCAAATCTCCCCATCAACAAGAACAATTAAGTTCTACAATCCCTTCCTCCACCTCCCTGTACCTGTCCTGTGCTTTCTCAAAGTCAGATACATTTCTCATCTCCACTGGGAGGCTATTCTATGCATCCACCTCCCTTTCCATAAAGAAATACTTCATCAGATTACTCCTGAGTCTATCCCCTTTCATCTTCATCCTATGATCCTTTATTTCAGAGCTTTATTTCAATTGGAAGAGGGCCATCTCATGTTAATTTACAGTATACCATGGAAGTAATTAAATGCTTCTATTGTATCATCCCTCTCCCACCTTTCCTTCAAAGTACATCTATTGACATCTTTAAGTCTATCCCCATATGTCTTATAGTAAAGACCACTGACCTTTTTAGTGCCCCCCACTGGACTGACTCCATCCTGTTTATATTCTTTTGAAAATGCAGTCTCCGGAAGTATTCGTAGTACTCCGACTGAGGTCTCACTGGCCATTCCTCTCCCTGTTCACCCAAGTATGCTTCTGGCTTTTCCCATCACTTTTTCTGTTTGGTCACTGAGATCATCTGATATGATCACTTCTAGGTCCCGCTTGTCTTTCATGCACTGAAGTACTTCACTCCTATACTGTACTGCTTTCTTAGATTTTTGGAGACTAAATTCATGACTGTGTATTGTTAGCGTTAAATCTTAGCTGCCAAATTCTCGACCATTCTTCTAGCTTTGCTACATACCTCTGCCTTCCAGTGAGTCTATGTTATTGCAGATTTTGGTATCATCTGTAAAGATGCATATCTTTCCCAACAGACCTTGATATTGCTTACAAAAATGTTAAAAAGAACAGAGACCAAGGACCGATTCCTGAGGCACACCACAAGTAACACGCCTATCTTCAGAATGAACTCCATTTACTATTCTGGAGGAGTGGCCTAGTGGTTGGGGCAAGGTACCTCACACCAGAAGGTCAGGGGTTCAAATCCCACTAGAGGACAGCAACCTTGGGCCAGAAGGACTGGGGTTTCTAGTCCCACTTGTGGTCTTGGGCAAGCCACTTAACCCTCCATTGCCCATGTTCCCTGTAAAATAGTTATCTCCAAGTTTTAATGCCCTGTTCAATGTAATTTCAGTTTGTTCAATGTAAACTACCTTGATATCATGAAAGGCGGTATATAAGAAATGTTAAATAAATAAAAATAAAATCCCACACAATCACTTTCTTACCTAGTTCAGTTACTTTGGGGTTGGTCCCAAGGTCACTCAGTTTACTTACAAGTCATTGATGTGGAACAGTGTCAAAGGCCTTGCTGAAATCTAAGTATACTACATTTAGCGCGCTCCCCCAATTCAATTCTCTGGTTACCCAATCAAATAAACCAACCAGATTCATCTGGCAAGACCTACCTTTAGTAAAGCCATTCTGACTCAGATCCTGTAATCTCCTGGATCCAGAAATTGCACCACCCTCTGCTTTGATACTTCCATTAATTTACTCCCCACAGAGGTCAGACTAACCGGTCTGTAGTTACCAACCTCTTCCTTACTTTTTTACTTTTATGGACAGGAACCACATTCACCTATCTCTATCCTCCAGGATCACTTCCAACTATAAAGAAGCATTGAAAGGGTTAGTCAGCAGAGCTGCCAGTATTTCCCTAAATTCTTTCAATACCCTTGGATGAATCCTATCTGGCCTCAACGCTTTGTTTGCTTTTAGTTTTGCTAACTCCACATGAACATAGGACTCAAGCTATTTTTAGAAGACTATCTTATTTAAATTCCAATTTTTGGCTATTTTTTCTTCCATTTGCTTTCCTGATGACTTTACCAGCTTTCTTTAGCTTCTCCACATATTGTTTTCATTCTTCTTTCTGTGATATCATATGCTTTATGAAGGCTGCCCTCTTTTTCCTTACCTTTTCAGCTACTTCTTTTGAAAAACATAACAGCCTCCTTTTTCTCTTGCTTTTTTTTAAACTTTCCTAACAAAAAAAGTTTGTTGCTCTTAAAATATCTCTTTTTTGTTTTGTCCACTGCTGTTCTACTTCTCTCAAACATTGCCATCACAGAGGACATTGAAAACAGCATTAATCAATCATACACAAGTGCATGCTCACTAACGTGCAACACAATTCCAAATGACATATTAATTTTTTTGTGTATGCAAAAAAATTCCATATTTTTAGTTTTTCATTTTTATTTTGTGTTTCATGTCATTTTAAAATGTTTAGTTTTTATTTTTAATGTACTCTGGGAGAAGGTTTTGCAGTTGTCGCATGTTAATTGTCAAAATTAATTCGCAGTAACAGTAAAATCTCTTGTCCCCAGCATTTGAAGGACAGACTAGATAGGCGATGTGGTCTTTTTCTGTCATCATATTTCTATGTTTCTATCTTCCATACAGTTAATGTTGAGGGCAAGTCTTTAGGGCACATTAAGAGGGTAATTTTATAACAGGGTGCTTAGGTTAGCAGAAGGCATTTTAGCTATTTTATAAAGACACCTAGGTGCTTCTGTGACTTTATAAAATACTAATGCAAATGCAGTAGCAGTAGTGCCTGTATTCAGGATGCACATGTTATGACTACACAAGAGTAGGTATGAATGTTAGCATATACGTCATGTGCATATACACTGTGATAAGGAAGCTTATCATAGCTCAGGTAGGAGCTATAGAAAAGATGATGTGACTCTGAACAAGCAACCTGTCAGTTCTGGTAGAAGTGAGAAAACAGAATTTTCACATAAAAGACTACCAGTCCCAGAATGCACCAGGTTTCCAGCAGCCATGAGAGGGGCTGAAGTGAGGAAATGTGTGTGCAATCAAGAGAGCTATGAGGTAATCCCTAAGCACTCATCTCAAAGGGCAGGGCCTGATTCAAGACAGCTGCGCTGTGTTAGGGAGCAGCACACATTAGGAAAGAATAAGAATAGAGATTATTCTTCAGATAACAGCTTCAGGGAGAGCTTCAGCAAGGGCTACAAGCTCCAGCCCAGCTTCAGAAAGAGATACAGAGACAGCAACGGCTACAAGCACCAGTATCACCTGGAGAAACAGAAGCCAAGCCAAGCAGATAGAGAGAGAAGGAAACTCTCTGGAAGGAAGAGAAGAAAGGCCATTGGAAGGTCTGGGAGATTCCAAGGCAGTACTCATACTGGGAGGTATTCCAAAAGCCAGCAGAGTCCATTGGACTGGATTCAGCCAGAGGAATGGAGTGGCAGAGATAGGAATCACCAGTGGCTACCTGGAAGAGAGAAGACTGCATGTGGAAGGGACTTTCAGACCAAGGCCAGAAGGTATGTGAGAGAAGATCCAGCGTCCAGGGATCAAGATTGGAAGGCTGGACATCAGAATTGGATTACATATTGGCCAGGCTATACAGAGAGGAATAATGATAGCAGGAGAGGCTCAGGTATGAACACTGATCCAGACCCTATCTATAATAGAGAATGGCAGCAAGGGAATAAGCATTCTCATGATAGTGCCTTAATGAAGGACTCATCTGTGCCAATGTATGATATTGACCCTATGATTGTTGATGCAGGGGGAAATACAGCAGATGAAACTATTTACATGGACTGTTCTTTATCTAAATGCTATTGCTAGTTTTCTATGAGCAAACACATCAGCCATCACAAAGAAACCTAACTTTGTTCTTTATTTCCACTGCAAACAGCTCTTAAAGCAGGATTTGGGTTCACACAGTAGCAGCCAGCCAGCTAAAGGCTTTCAGCTGGTCCATTGATAGTAATTAGGGCTGCACCTGATTGTGTGTGTGAGCAAGGGAGAATCACTGCTGAGATCGGCGTGGAAAAATAAGCAGAAGTTAACCTAACCAGCAAAGTTTATTCTTTACTTTGTGCCTTTGTATTTGGTAATTATTTGCTAAGAAAACATTAGCTAATTGCCTGACAAGCTGAAGGTTGTTTTCTGGTTTACTTTGTGACTTTTTGTTATCCATTTTAAACACTGCAAGCAAGTAACCTCATTTATAGTGCTATCAAGCATACATGTGCTGGGTGAATTAAACCCCATCAATAAAAGAAGTATTTTATTGATCTTACCACTTGGTTTCACAACTCAAATTATTGTCATCAGCTGTGTTTGGGAGTGAATGAACTACAATACCCACAATACCTTGCAAGAATCATATGAATATATGCATCGTCAAGATTGTGTAAGTTCTCACCCTAGGCAGCCGTCTGACAACACATATTTTAGAAAATATGCATGTAAATCCTTCCTGCCATGCTCTGCCCATATCCCACCTTTGTGCACGCCTAAGGCCAGGATCGGGCTGCGGGGAATATCCTACAGTCCCGCCCCTTGCCCCATCTGCGTCCCAGCAGTACAAAAAAAACATTCATGGAAGTTATTCCACCTCTAAGGTGGAATAACTTCCCCGCACATTTCCCCGCACATGTTGCCAGCCCTGGACATACCAGGCCAACATTAAAATCGGCCCGGTATGTCCAGGGCCAGCGACCGCCCAGACTCCGCCCCCAAGCCGCCACTTCCCTGGCACCGTCTACGCACAACCAGCGGGGAAATTAGAGGCGGCTGGAGACGGCACAAATAGCGGGGATGGACATCCTAACGTCCATCCCCGCTATTTGTGGCACAGAATCAGGCCCCAAGGTTAACAAGTCTACATCAAAGAGGGCTCTCTCACTAGCAGCACCTGCCATCTGGAACTCACTGCCAGAGAAAGGAAGGACATAAAGGACTTCAGAAAACAACTCAAGACCTTCCTTTTCACCAACCACTGCAGAGACAATATTTAGCCCTCCCCATGTCACATGTTTAAACAGCAATTGACTCATGTAAATAGGTTTCCACTGTAAATAAGTTATGCCTCCGAGCAGCTCCCGCATGTCACCCTTACCCAAGTTTACAACATGAGTTCTCTGTAATCGTCTGAGTTTTACTGTAAACCGCTTTAATTTTACGATAAGGCAGTATAAAAAAAAACGAGTTAAATAAATAAATAATAGCTTTTAACTGTTCAGCAGAAACTCTAGACTGATCTGTTTTCACAAATTATACTAGAACTTATAAGGTCAAAGGAAATTGTTGCTGAACATTTAAATGAGTAATTTGAATTGGTATTATAGCAATAAAAAATACATTATCTGGCATATGATAGCACAGTCATTTCTCCTAGCAATATGGGAATACAACCCCTACGGCAAATTAGTACTTAGTACACCAGTTTGTATTCTATTCCTACCTTAGGGTAACAATGTGATTCATTTTTTAATGATAGGGCTTGCTGTCTATAGCTGTGGAATGCATTGTCATGGAAACCACATTTTTCTACATTTATACAACTGTTTTTTTGCAATGAAAGACATGAAAGAAAATCTGCTTAATATATATTCTATTAATGGAAGAGCCAAGATTGAAGAAAGCAAATCAAATATGAGAAATATTTGTCAACTGCTTGTCTTTGTACATTGGAAATGAAGTCACCTGCTAAATATAACGAAAAGCTGACAGAACACATCAGTGTCAGACCATTCCTGATTGGCAGATTGGAAACAATTTGAATGACTGACTATTGTTTAAAAACCAATTTACGGTGTAACAGTTGATAGTTCATCCTCCTAAAAAGATCCCTTGATTCAGACAGTGTTTCATAAAAACATAGAAACATGATGGCAGAAAAAGACCACATGGTCTATCTAGTCTGCCCTTCCATATCGACTACTACAACAGTTCCCCTTTTTCCTTTAGAGATCCTCTATGTTTGTCCCATGCTTTTTTGAATTCAGATATTGTCCTCATCTCTACCACCTCCAGTGGGAAACTATTCCACGCATCTACCACTCTTTCTGTAAAGAAATATTTCTGCATATTACTCCTGAGTGTATCCCCTTCCACCCTCATCTTATGTCCCCTCATAGCCGAGCTTGCTTTCAACTGAAAGAGGCTCTCCTCCTGTCAAACTTATCAAACTTAAAAGGCATATTTGTGTGCAATGGGATGCCTGCACAATTCATTTCAGACAATCTTTTGCATTATTTAATTAACTGTTTTGCTGTATTATTTATTCAAAAGTATTTATAGCCCCCACAATCACTGAGGCGGGTAACAAAAAACATACACAATACACATCATAACACATCAATAAACTCATACAAAATAACAAGTAAATACAAATAAGTAAAATAAATCAATCTAATCTAAAAATAAAACTAAAAAGACTACTATTTGAGAGCACAAACTGGATCATTATTTTCATACCATGAACATGACTGCTCCAAGCATTTCACCTGCCTATCAAACAAATACAGAAACACCTGCTTAAATAAATAAGATTTCAACTTTTGCCAAAAGACCATCAACTTGTGCTTTAGCACATAACTCATTGGGGAGAGAGTTCCAAATAGATGATGTGTTCATAAAATTCTCTTACGTATTGACTGAAAATGAAATTTTTTAAAGGAAGTAACAACTAATAGTTGTGCATCCTGAGATCATAGAGAACGAGAAGGACAATAAGATCTAAGAAAAGTTGATAAACTAACTGAAGCCATGTTGTGCAAGCATTTAAAAGTAATCATAATCACTTTAAATAAAACATGAAAGTTGATAGGAAGCCAATGCAAAGCAAATAACTGGTGCATAATATCTTCAGACCGTTTGCATCCAGTTAAAAGATGAGCAGCGGCATTTTGGACTGATTGTAAAGAAGACATAGTAGCCTAAAAAAGGCCTAAAAAAAGGCTATTACAATAGCCCAAAGGTGAAACTAAAGCCTGTAATACAGAACAGAAATTATTACTAGATAAATATGGTTTTAATCTCTGGAGAAGATGCAACTTATAGTAAGTGGCTTTAACCAATCTTTGGAGGAAAGGTCCATAAACCATTATTAAGAAGTGACCGAAGATATCAATGCTTGACCCAGTACAAGCATTGTGGAACTTGTGTCTCTTGGGGAAACTGCTAGGTACATATGACCTAGATTGGCCACTGTTGGAAACAGAATACTGGGCTTGATGGACCTTGGTCTGACCCAGTATGGCATTTCTTATGTTCTTATGTTTGTATTTAATCATGCAGATTGTGACCCCGCTTCTTTAGTGCCCTCCAGCAAGAGCAGGTAGGGTTTAAGCAGGTTGTTTTCCTCCTGAACAGCTACTCTACAAGTTCCTAAAGCAAAGTCTCTTGGGATATGTAGTTTCTGTCACTGTCCAAGGAAGAGTAGTGTGACTTCAAAAAGTGGTTAAAGCAACAAGGATTTATTTCCCCTCCCGGGGCAGATTTTCAACAAGGAAATAAAGGTAACAAAACCAGACACCTCTGGCAAAAGGACAAAATAAAGTTTCCAACATAAACAGCTTTCTTCAGCACAAAACAATTGCTTCTCAGCAAACAGAATGAAACAGCTCTGTTTTCCCGGCTCTGTACTTTTTATCTCAATACCTCTGTACTTCTCTGCAAGGCATAAATTCAGCGCAGGGATAATACTTCATCAGATATTGTAAACGTACAGTCCACCATATCTTCAGAGACACTTTCAAAACCTGGCTCTATTTCCATTAAGTCCTCCTGAGAGGTAGGAAATGTTTGAAACCAGGTTTCTTGGGCTCCGCCCTTCCTCCCTGCTTTAAGCTTTGTATTATATTCTTGAATCATGTACTGCTTAAAACAGTCCTTTTCATTACAGTCATTATAATCAATGCTCCAACCTTCTGGGTAAGTAGAATCACCTTGATTATAAAAATCACAGCCTTTGGGCTTACCTCTGAGCTTGGCTGCAAAGGGTTTTCTCTGGGCTTTGGACCCAGTAGTGGAATCTCCACCTACTTTGTGCAATGAATGTTGAAACTGCCTTCCTGGCTTTCTCTCCTCTTGGTAATCCCCAGGATATTGCAGACAGCCTGGCTTGCTTCTGCCGTATCCTTTTCTTGAATAAAGCTTTGTAAAAGGTTCTCCTTTTACCTTTGAACTCCGCTCTGGCCCTGGGCTTGGAACCTGGACTCTTCCCTGGTCCTCCTCTTGGGTTGTTAGCTGGCCTCTCACCGGAACCCTCGGCTGGCCTTGCAAGTAACCTCCCAGCTGAGCCTGTGCTGGAACTTTCTCTGGAACTTCTACTGGACACTCCCTTCCAGCTTCTAACGGATCTCTCCTTCCAGCTTCTAACGGACCTCTCCTTCTAGCTTCTAATGAACCTGTTCTTTTTCCCACTGAGGCCTCTTTTTGTATCTGCCCTTTAGGGTAGTGCCTGACTCCTCCCCCTAGCAGGTGCTCTGAATTAGCTCTTGAGTCCTGAGCTAACCGGTAGCAAGGACGTGTTTCTTTCTCCTGTGCTCGGTTTCCCTGGTAACTACCAGCCATGTGCTTTTGTTTATACTCCAGCACTGCCTCAGATTTCTCCTCTTTGGCTCTTTCTACAGGGCTGGAGGAATCCACCATGTCACAAGATTTAATTGTATATCTAACCATACACCAATATCCCTCACGACATAGGTAAGTACAAAAGAAAAGGAGTACATCACAGAAATCAAATTTAAAGGATTTAAAAAAATTGAAGATAAATACAAATTTCTGTCTTCTTCATATTTAATTCAACCTATTTTGAAACATCCACGACTCAACTAAATTAAGGCAGAATTCCACATACTTTAAAGTATCATCTAATGAGACAGAGATAGGGACAATGAACTGTATGTCATGGGCATACACTCAAATTTAACATCCAAACTTTCAGAAATGTTTGGAATTGTAGCAATGTAGAGATTAAACAGTATAGCCAAGAGTGCAGAGTCCTGTGGCACCCCTGTCTCAATACATTTCCAAAATGACTCAATGATCGAACTTGAATAAATCTATCCTGCAAAAATGATGTAAACCAAGAAGGTACCTTACCTTGTATCTCCAACTCACAAAGCCTAGTTAGTAGTAAGGAATGATTCACGGTGTCAAACATGGCAGATACATCAAGCAACAGCAATAGAAAAGATTTACCATGATCAAAGCCAGTAAGAAACTCCAGTAAGTAAATAATAATGTTTCAGTCCCATGACTGGGATGAAATCCATACTGTGAATCAGACAACAAATTATATTTATCAATAAAACTCTGCATTTGTAAAAGCACCAATCTGTCTAAAACTTTAGCTAAACATGAAAGAGAAGAAATAGGACAATAGTTCAATAAGTCCAATTTATCCATAGACAATCCTTTAAGCTAAGGAAATATTGAAACCTTCTTTAGCACCACGGAAATCATTCCCTGAGAAAAGAAAGTGTTAACTATAGCAGTAATAGAATGTCCAATCAATTTTTTCAACTTTTTAAACAATTGAATCGAACAACCATCAAGAGGACTGAAAGTATTATTCAGAGATGACATAACATCAAGAACATGGGACAATGAAACTGACTGAAAAGAAGTCCACACTCACAAATTTGTCTCGTAACAAGAATCAACAAAATTACAACCATCAGAAGAGCAAAATTCCACCGAATTAGACTTAACGGTAAAAGAAGCTTGAATAGTCAAAAACTTTGAACAAAAAGAATCCAAAAACAACTGTGGTTCAATAGAATTAGAAGAAAAAGAACCCACAACAGAAGTGGATAGTTGTTTCACAATAGAAAAAAGGCAATTTGGAGCACCCAAAATAATCTGAGAATCATAGTATTTCCGCTTACTTTCCAAAACAGACTTTTGATATTGAAGTAACAAACATAAATACTCGCTTTTAACATCAATGAGCAGACAAGCCCGCCATCGTCTCTCCATATGATGTAACTGACGCCTAAGAACAACCAATGTCGAAGTAAGCCACAGCGAAATTTATCTATTAGAAAACTTCTGAAGTTTCATAGGAGCAATAGTGTTTAAAGAAGACTAAAAGGATTCCATCCAAAACTCTGCAGCAGATGAAACATCTATAGCAGCTAATGATGCAACATCATTCAACAAAGGAGACTAGACTTCAAATAAAGCCTCAGAATAAGAAGAACGCTTCCGTAAACCCTTTGAAACACCTACAGAAGAGGCAACTGACACTTTAGCATTACTATGATGAAAAGAAAACTGTGATAAATAATGATCTAAGTAGGGTATAGACTTTATCTGCAAAATAAAATCTAAAGTAATATAAGACAAAATAAAACTTAAATCTAAAATCTCACCATGAAGATGAGTGGAAGTTTTTGCAACTTGTACAAAACCTAAAGATAGCATAGCAGCTAAAAAAGAATGCATTGTATTATGTTCAATACTCTTCTGTATATGCATATTAAAATCTCCTAAAAAATATGAGGTAATGCATGTAAAAGACCTGTTAAAAAAAATTCAGCTAACAAAGAAGAGTCAGGTTCAAGACTTCTAGGAGGACAATAAAACAACCATAAAGATAAGTCACGAGACTCAACAACCGAACATTTGCAATTGAGCAACAAGGACTCATCAACTGCTATTTCATGGAAGTCAAACCTCTGCTTACAAAAAATAAATAATCCACCACCTCTTTTACCATTACATGGTTTAGATATCCACAAATATTTTACAGGACAAATGTGATAAAGAATAACAATATCAGTTTTTAACAACCAAGATTCGGTGATGCAGAATATATCAGGCTTCTCCAAATAAAATATAACATGCAACACTGAAATCTTATTTCTCACAGACCTCGCATTAACAAGATAAAATACACAAGGAGTAGATGTAGTAGACCCTATTACTGGATTTGAATCAAGGCAACAGTAACGTAAAATTCTCTCAGGTGTAAAAGACCAGCGAGGAGATAAGTGACAATAACAGCCATGGCTTGTAACTAAATACTAATACTAAAGCCAAAACACATGGTAAATCCAATAATGAACCCAGCAGCTGAGCAGATAACTAACAATCCCAACAGGGTTTTTTTTTCTTGTACCCCGCCAAAGTCCACGCACAGAAGCGCACCAAGGAGCTCCTTAGTCATGCTGTTTCACTGGTGTGATGAAGAAGGTGCACCCCTTCTGGCGCACTGCACCTCCGGCGTGCAGCCCTAGCTTTTAAGCACTGGCACCCCTGATGATGTCATTGGGGGTGGAGCCAGCACTGTTCCACCTTGGGCTGCAATGCTTGCAGGCAAACTCCAGCACAGCCCGACAGACACAGCAAGATGAATAAAGCTGTGTGAGTGATGTTCCCAGGTGTTCTGTTTATATGAGTCCACAAAAACGGCTTGTAGACTGTTTTCATTAAAAAAAAAACCACAACCTGTTGCTCACTGAGGTATAGTTATTTTTTACATTGCCAAGGGAATGGGACTTTGTGCGGCAGTGATGATCACTATGGACACTATGGAACCAACTCCCACCCGACCTACGAGCCAGCACTGATCTAGCCGACTTTAGAAAGAAACTCAAAACCCACCTATTTCAAAGTCATTTCAACCTGTACTAAATTCGCATGAGGGGCAACTCCCCCACAGCTCCCCAGAAAACCTGTAATGTATAAATGTACATATGTAAATTATTATCCCCTTAGCTTAGAAGTAGATAATTTTCTGCGTGACGTGCTAACCTTTCGAATCTTTATGTACAAATCAAAATTATTCTGTCTTGATTCGACAGCTTTATCCATGTAATCTTTCCCGCTTCTGATCGCTGGAAGGAGCGGTATACAAATGCTTGCTTGCTAAATAAATAAATAAATCATCACTAAATGGGCCACAGGTCCTGGTATGCAAGCTCTGCCTGGGAGTAGGGGGCCCTCAATTCCTTGATGACCATCTACCATCCCCCCAAGCTCAAATCTGTGGCTTAAAACATGAAAAAAAAAACATGAGTATTGAGTAGTTTGCCCTTCCCCCAAGCTCTGCCTTTCAAAAATTTAAGCGCCCACTTTGAAGTCCCCGCCCACTTTGAAGTCCCCTCCTCCTTCGAAGTCCCCTCCCCCTTCAAGTTCCAACTCACCTCCTAGGTACTGCTATAGTAGAGAGCAGGAGTGATCCCCATCACTGCTGTCCCATTGTGGCAATCCTGAAATCTGCCAGCACGTAACACCAAAGATTTTATGGGTATTGCATGTTGAGAGTAGAAATTAATGCATGGTATGTGCAGCAGTAGTGCGCTGTCTGTTGATGGCATGTACTACATGGCCGCTGCAGATAATACCCTGATTTGGACCTTAACGCATGTCAGCGACAATTGCACTTTACGCAGATGCAGTTAATACCACCCACGCACAAACTGCAACATTGACGGCCTCTGTATAAGTGTTTGGTAAGACCTCATTTGGAGTGTTGTGTGAATTCTGGAGACCACACCTTCAAAAGGATATAAAGAGGACAGATTTGGGGCAGAGAATGACTACCAAAAATGGTCAATGGGCTTCAACATAAGGTATATGAGATATGATAGAGACATTTAAATATCTCCGTGGCATAAATGAAGCGAGCTCTGCAACGAGGGGTGATAGGATGAAAGTAAAGAGTAATTTGTGGAAATATTTCTTTACAGAAAGAGTAGTAGATGCATGGAATAGTCTCCCAATATATCTGAATTCAAGAAAGCATGGGACAAACACAGGAGGCCTCTAAAGGAAAAAAAGGGACTGTAAACTTAGTAGTTGATATGGAAAGGTAGATTGAATAGGCCGTATGTTCTATGTTAAACGTGTGCAGTCAACTCTCATGCTAACCACACTGTGTAGACATACCTGCATTTTGCCCCTACCCAACCCATTTTCCTCCCCATGATGTGTTAAGCAGATAATATGGAATTAACCCCTTGCTGTCTGTTTAGTGTGTGTGGTCCATTAGCGCATAGTCACACACGCGTTAACAGCTAATGCAGCTTGGTAAACATGCCCCCTAATGATATGTTGGGATGTACTAAGAGGAGTCAATCTGCCAAATAAAGGAGTGCATCTTATTAGGCAGATTGACCCCCAGGAAAATGTTTGCATGCTTGTTTTCTTAGAAACCAAGAAACAGCTACATCACATTAAGGTTGTAGGCCCTGTGGTGCATATCTGAAATGTCAGTAGTATCCAGCTAAACTTAACCAAACACAAGCTGTCCTAAAGTTAACTGGATAGCTTTATCTAGTTCACTCCATCTGCTTATATCCAGGGCATTTGAGAGTAGAAGGCACATTAGGATTATTATAAAGTTTGGTGGTAAAATGTGGGAAAGGGTGGGGAGTACCCCGAAGCTGGGTGGGAGTCCTCTGCTGCACTGCTGCCGGTAAGAGGAGCTGCTGGCAACATGCAAAAATTTAGCATACTGATCCATAGACATATGGAAGTACATTGTACCAATGTACCACTAGGGGTTACACACTGCCATTTTGGTTATTGGTGGCATTGGGGCCAGAGCAAGTGGCGACCACTTCTGCCTCCTTTTGAGGCTCCTACTTTGGTGAGTGTTGGGTTTTGGTGAGGGGAATGAGGCTCATTACTTTTGACTATTGAGCTCTGGACCGGGGCTCCCTCCCTTCCTGGAGAGGGCCTCAGAATCTATACAAGTGGGCCATTCAAGCAGCTCCACTGCTGCACAATTTCTGCAAAGCACAGTCATGAGCTGCAGTTATTTGTTTTGTGAAAAGCAGCTTGCAAATCTTATTTTGCACACTGTTTTTTTGCCAATGTCCGCATTAATGAGCTGCTTTGCGTGAATTTGCTGGAAGAAGGATGAGGACAAGGAAAGGGAAGGTATTTAAAAGTAAAGATGGAAAATACAATTGATAAGTGCTAATGATAAACTGGGAATGAATTAACAATTCTTTTTTGAATAAAAATAGTTATATGAATTCAAGATATGAACTGAATATATAGATATATGAATTGAGGTGGTCAATGTCCACTGGTGAATAGATTAAAATATCAGTAAAATGGACCCTATTCAGATCCTGAGAGTAGTGATGGGATTTCAGAGAGAAGTTGTTCAGTCCTACTAAAAAAGATTTTAACAAAGGGCTCGATATTTGCCTTAATTAATTAATTTATTTAAACAGATTTATTTATTTATTTAAACAGATTTGTATACCACCTTATCCTACAATCAAAGTGGTCACATTACAATTGGAGGGTTACATTTAACATAGGGGAACTTAACAACATCTAGATCAGTGTTTTTCAACCTTTTTTGTGCAAAGGCACACTTTTTTCATGAAAAAAATCACGAGGCACACCACCATTAGAAAATGTTAAAAAAATTTACCTCTGTGCCTATATTGACTATATATAAAGTAATTCTCTTGAATAGGAATCAAACACTCACACCAACCCCCCTCCCCTGCTGGTTCACACCAACCCCCCTCCCCTGCTGGTTCACTCACACCACCCCCCCCCCCTCCACTGCTGGTTCACTCACCCACCCCCCTGTCACTTACTCACCCCTCCTGCTGGGTCACTCACTCACTTACCCCCCTCCCCTGCTGGTTCACTCACACCATCGCCCCCCCCTCTTGCTGGTTCACTCACACCCCCCCCCCTCCACTGCTGGTTCACTCACACTCCCCCCCCTTGCTGGTTCACTCACACTCCCCCCCCCTTGCTGGTTCACTCACACACACACACACACCCCTCTGCCCAAGCCGCTGCTTCTGCTTTGTACAGAGCAGCGGCTGCACTACACTTACATTGAAAAGTAAAGAGAAACTGTGTCAGGAGCCCTCCGGTCATCGCAGAGCCCGAGGAAGTGATGTCATGGGGGCGGGCTCCTCACAGGCTGTCTTTCCTTTTCAAATTAACTTTATTGCAGCTAAAGTTAATTTGAAAAGGAAAGACAGCCTGTGAGGAGCCTGCCCCATGACATCACTTCCTCGGGCTCTGCATGATCGGAGGGCTCCTGACACAGTTTCTCTTTACTTTTCAATGTAAGTGTAGTGCAGCCGCTGCTCTGTACAAAGCAGAACCAGCGGCTGCACTGCTATAGGGAATCGCGATCGCGTTCGCGCCGCGGACTTCGGCACAAAAGCCGGTTTTTTGCTCTGGCCGCTCCCGATCTTGCGGCCAGAGCAAAAAAACGGCTTTTCAATGGCCGGTTTTACAACTGTGCCGGCAGCAGGCCTGGCCATGGAAAAACCGGCCAGGCCGGCTGAAAACCGGCCGGTTGGCAACCCTAATTTGTGAGCCGAGGCCACATGTTACGGATGAAATTGGAATTTTTCCCACGGCACACCAGACAATATCTCACGGCACACTAGTGTGCCGCGGCACAGTGGTTGAAAAACGCTGATCTAGATAGTACAATTGGAGGGTTACATTTATCATAAGGGTAACATTTAGACAGTACAAGGTAATTAACAATGTTATATTATGTTTGTTTGGGGTGAGTGGGTATTGAGTTGGTGTTATGTCATTACCTTGTATGCCTATTTGGGATGAGTGAGTATCAAATTATCGGCAGTAGATGCATTACCGTTTGTGGGGACTGTTTTCTGTCTGCTGATAAGTTTCAATAAAGAGATACGTTTTGAGGTCCTTTCGGAAGTCTATTAGGTCATCTAATGCTCTCAGGCTTGTTGGGAGGGAGTTCCAAAGTGTGGGCGCTAGTAAGGAGGGAACTCTTTTTGTTGTTTGTTTATTTATTTATTTATTATTTTATTACAATTTCTTATATACCGCACTATTCGACATCAGCGTGGTTTACATTAAAACAAAAAGGACCAGAACAACAGGCTGTTCGGTTTTACAGAGAACAGGTGTACAAACTTGGATAACATGGGTAAACTATTTACATAAAATATCTACAAGTAGGCGTGATAATAAAGCTCTAGAGCAGGGGTCTCAAACTCAAATTGCTTTGAGGGCCAAATGAGGACTTGTAAAATAACCCGGGGGCCGCATGAGACGTGGGACCTCATTTGCATAAGGGACCTCATTTGCATAAATATTTGCATAATGTTACCATACCCTAACTTTTAGTAAACATGCCTCTTAATGAGTGCATGAATAAAGAAAGACTAAAAGATTTCTACATTACTATAATCCAGTGGCAACCGCCAGGCACATTAGGAACTACTACAAACAAACACTGCCCATTTAGAACCCATAGCAAACCCGCCATATCCTAACAGCACTACCAGGACTCACAAAGCACCATACCCTACCTATCAAAAGGCAACACTGCAAATATTAAATCAATACATTTCAGAGAATAACAATACATGACCTACTGGGGACAGAGAACAAGTAGCAATGTCAAATAGGAATTACATAAACAGAATACCTCAGCTCAGTTACACATGCAGAATACACCATCACCAAACAAGGAATCAAAATTTAGAAACAAGACAATTTAAACTGGGACCCCCAAAAGCCAAACTTGGAATGTACAACAACACTGTAGAAATAAAACTATAAATTAATTTTCTCTTGTACTAAACAAAGCGCAGACGTTATTGATGCACATTTCCCAGAACTGACATATTCCAGTTAATAAATTCAAAATAAAGATATTTTTCTACCTTTTGTGCATTTTTTTTCAGTTCCAGCCACTTTCTTCTGGTTTCTTCGTGCCTTCTGCTAACTCTCCATCGTCTGCTGTCCATTTGTCCTTCTCTCTTCTAGCTTTCTCCATTCTCCCTCTACATCTGCTTTAACATATTAATCTTTCTCCTTTTGCTCTTTCCTCATTCCTATTTTCATCCACTCAAATTTTACCCCTCCATCCTCAATCCCCACTTACCTGGCCAATTGTAGATTTGTCTTCCCTCCCACACAAAATATTTTCCCCTCTCCATTTCACTCTCCCAGCTCCATCCCATTCTAATCCTCCCCCAACATCAGCTCCCTTCTAGTTCCAGTCCCACACAGCACCCCCTCCCTTCTAGTCACTGCATCAGCCCATTTTCAGTCCTAGCCCATCAGCCCATTTCCAATCATAGCTCCCCCCCATCAGCCCATTTCCAGTGCTAGCTCCCTCCCCTCACAGCCCATTTCCATTCCAAGCCCCCCTCCCCATCAGCCATTTGCAGTTCAAGCCCCCCTTCCACTCAGCCCATTTCCAGTCCTAGCAGACCCCCCAGCCTATTATCAGTCCTAGCCCCCCCATAGCCGATTACCAGTCCTAACCCCCCATAGCCCACTTCCAGTCTTACCACTCATAGCCCATTACCAGTCCTAACCCCCCCCCTCATCACCTCATTTTCAGTGTTACCCCCATCACCCCATTTTCAGTTACCCCCTCATAGGCCATTACCAGTACTACCCCCCCATCACCCCATTTTCAGTGTTACCCCCATCACCCCATTTTCAGTTACCCCCTCATAGGCCATTACCAGTACTAACCCCCCCCCATCACCTCATTTTCAGTGTTACCCCCATCACCCCATTTTCAGTTACCCCCTCATAGGCCATTACCAGTACTAACCCCCCATCACCCCATTTTCAGTGTTACCCCCATCACCCCATTTTCAGTTACCCCCTCATAGGCCATTACCAGTCCTAACCCCCCCCCCATCACCCCATTTTCAGTGTTACCCCCATCACCCCATTTTCAGTTACCCCCCTCATAGGCCATTACCAGTCCTAGCCCCCCCCCCCATTACCAGTCCTAACCCCCCCTCCCACCATCAGCCAAATTAGATGAAAAAAAAATGTATATTTGCTGCTGCTGCTGCAGTATTAAGCGTCCCGCGGGCCCCTCTGCCTGGTCCTCTCCTCCCTGCAGTATCAGCTCCAAAAGCGGCGGCTTTCAGAGCCGCGAAGAGAGAGAGAGTTTCTCTCGCGCGGTTCTGAAGACTCTCGCGCTGCTCTTCAGAACCGCGCAAGAGAAACTCTCTCTCTTCGCGGCTCTGAAAGCCGCCGCTTTTGGAGCTGATACTGCAGGGAGGAGAGGACCAGGCAGAGGGGCCCGCGGGACGCTTAATACTGCGGCGGCAAGTTTGGAATTTTTTTTTTTTACTCGCCGGTACTTCGCGGGCCGCACAAGATGCTCTTGCGGGCCGCGTGTTTGAGACCCCTGCTCTAGAGGTAACATGTGGTTATTTTCTTTGGTGGGGTTATCTAGGCTTCAGTGCTGACTGGGTAGTACTTGAGGAACAGATGATATTTGAGTGCCTTCCTGAACTGAGCTAAGTCAACGATAGCACGAACGTCAGATGGTAGAGCATTCCAGCATCTTGGGGCGAAAAATTTGAATGCCCTGTTCGCCGTTGTCAGGTTGCATTTTGTCAAGGACTTCGGAATTATTAGAGAGTTTAAAGCTGTTGGTCTTCTGGATCTGTTGGGTGGCAAGGTGTGAATGGGCTCTGTAAGTGAGGAGGATGAGAGACCATTGATGGCCTTGAAGGTCAGCAGTAAGGTCTTGAAAACAAGCCTTCCGTGCATGGAGAGCCAGTGAAGCTGCTTCAGGATAGGCGTCACATGGTCACACCTAGAGGCTCCATGGAGGACCTTTGCTGCAGCATTCATGGCAAGCTGTAGCGGGTTCAAGGTAGATTGTGGGAGGCCTTGTAAAATGGCATTGGCATAGTCGAAGTGGAGTAAGATTAGTGCTTGGTATATAGTCCGGAAGTCATTTGGATCTAATAAGGAACGCAGATGCCTGAGAGTACGGATCTTGAAATATATTGCTTTTACTATATTGCCTATGTGTGATTTCATATCAAGACGTTGGTCCAACGTGACCCCAAGGTATCTTATTGTGTCTTTTGTCTGCAGATCCGCTTCCTTAACTCTTACATGGGATGTTGGAGTAAAATTGGGGTCTCTCGTGATGAAGAGTACCTCAGTTTTCTTGTGTTGAATACGGAGGTTTTGAGATTGGAGCCATTCTGAAACTGCGTTGAAACATTCTATCAGGGGGGAGAGGTCCATTTGATCCGTAGAGAACGGCATGTATAAGAGTATATCATCTGCATATATCAAACAGTTCACAATGAAAGATCAGATGATACTGCAGATGGGCTGCATGTATATGTTGAACATGAGTGATGATAGAGAGGAACCTTACGGTACACCTTGCGTTTGATGGAAGGGTTCTGATTCTTCTGATCCAGATTTTACATGTTGCAATCTTCCGGCAAGATATGATTTACACCATTCAAGTGCAGTGCTGCAAACGCCCTTCTCTTTAAGACGCCCGAGGAGGAGTTCATGACTTACTGAGTCGAATGCTGCAGCGATGTCTAAGAAGATAAGAACAAAGCCTTGCCGGATGTTGTCGATGTCTGTGATTATATTATTGAAGAGGGTGGTAAGGAGGGTTTCTACTCCGTGAGACTCTCTGAACCCATGTTGGCACTGGTCTAGAGGGGCTGCAGAGTCTATAGGATCTTGGACTTGTCTTTGTACCTCTTTCTCGATTATCTTGGCTTGGAGAGGAATACTAGCTATGGGCCTGTATGAGTCGACTCTTTGGGGGTCTAGTTTGGGTTTTTTTAAGAGAGGTCTAATGGATGTTTGAGTGCTGTGGGGAAGGAACCGGTTGTGAAAGATAGGTTCATAAGTCTTGCAATGAAAGGACTGAACTCACTGCGTAGCTCCTTTATCCAAAATGCTGGGCAGGGATCAGTTTGAGCCATGGTGGTATTGAGAGATATGATTGTGTCCTCAATGTATTATGCAGATGGTGTGGAGAACATAGGTAGAGACATTATGGAGGTTGGTTCTTGTGCAGAGGCTTCTGCGACCTTATCTGTCTGTAGGAGTTTAGACTGCAGGTAGTTTGGCAAATTCTTGTGGATGAATCTCATCATGTTGCTCAGGAGAAGGTTCCTTCGAAAGGGATTTGACTAAATTGAAAAGGTCCCGTGGTTTGTTTAGTGATCTTTTGAGAGTGTCAGTGTGAAATTGCTTTATTTTGGCCGTTATTGCCTCTTGGTGAATTGATAAGTGGAGTTTGTAAGTTGTCCGATCCTCAATGGAGAATGATCGGCGCCATCATCTCTCAAGTCTTCGTAGATGTGCAAGAGAAGACTGCAGCTCAGGGGAGAACCATGGAGCAGAGTTTCTTTTCCTTGAGGTGTTATTGGGGTGTGGTTGTTGTGCAATGGTGTTAAGGTTGCTGTTCCAGGAGGAAATCAGATCTTCGAGGTTGAGGGTTGTGTCATTGAGGAGTGGGTGGGTCTCAGACAGGATGAGTTCTCTGTTGAACGGTCGAAAGCTTCTTGTTGATGTTCTTGAGGTGCTGTTCAATCTTCTGTTGTCCTGTGGTTGCTTGTTGTTAATGGGTATCTGGAGATTGATTAGTTTGTGGTCTGACCAGGGTACAGAGGTAACAGACATCACAAGGTTGCAGCTTTGTTCAAAGACGGACTGTGGAGCGAACATCAAGTCGAGAATGTTTCCCTTTGTATGCGTGGGTTCCTTAATTATTTGCTTGTATCCTAGATCTTCAATGGCATCGAGGAGGGCGGACGCATGATTTTGATGCAATGAAGGGAGATTGAAATCTCCCATTATCCAGTTAGGTGTCTTGGGATTGTGGATGTTGGCAGCTAGGTCAACAATGGTAGGGAGGTCGTCCGGGGAGGCTGAGGGGGTTCTGTATAGCAGGTTGATAGAGCACTGTTTGTTTGCAATGGAAATCATATCCAAGTTGTTAGTGCTAGAGGAGTCGGTGGTGTAGAATTGAAGGTCTGACTTGGTGAGTATGAGCGCTCCTCCTCCTTTCTTGTTTTCTCTATGTCGTGTGTGTATAGAGAAGTTGGGGGTAAGGAGTTGGTTGAGGAGGACATTGTCTTCATATGATAACCAGGTTTCAGTGATCATGAGTATATCCAGATCATGTAGGGAGATTTTGTTTAGGATGACTGGCCATTTCTTACGAATTGAATGTGCATTTATGAGGGCACATTTTAGGCTTCGGGAAGGCGGAGATTCCTCTTGTTTAGATGTCTTAGATTGTTGGATTGCGATGTGTATCAAGTGAGAGTGACATGTGTGAGCATCACCTCCTGGATAATGGTATGTGGGACCAGACCATCTTTTTCCATGATTCCTAAGGATGGGGATATGATTGTATGAGGGGGAAAGGGCAAGGGAGTTCCCAAGCCAGTGTGTGAGCAGGTAAAAACTGACAAAGGCAATGAAGTGGAAGGTCATTTGTACACTTCGAATGGGCGTGTTTGATAGATGCGTGTGGGTGGATGAGTTGTTTAGATAATGCTGATTAAGCGTGCTGGTCAATGCGTCGATTTGACTGGTGGAATGAACTATAAATGATTAGCTAAGCTAAGCATCATAGGTGGATATAAACATATGGCATGGGCATAGATCATAACACATGTATCATTACAGGCAAATAATGTAATTGCACAACAAAGGTATGAATACTGACGTTTCAACTAAGCAGACAATTGTCAACCATTAGTGATTACAGATATTGATGTCTATGCAGACGTTCAGGGTAAAGTACCTGTTTAGCTCTTAGCTGCTTATGCTATGATCTGGATTGTCTTCTTCATTCAGCTTACTGGCCTGCGTTTGGTCCCCGCCTAAGGGCCACGCCAAAGGGCCCTCTGGCGAGGTCCTCAGGCGCGGGCCTGCCAGGCGCGGGCCTGACGGCGGTCTGCTTAGTGTGGTGGCTGGCTCCTCCTCCTTCTCCCACAGCCCCGATTGGGCTGGAGATCCCCGAGCGGGAAAGATGGCAGGCCCGCTCAGGGTGCTCGACCCTGATCGGGGGAGCGGAAGATGGCTGCGGGCTGTTCGGCTGTCCCGCCGACGGCGTTCTGCTTAGTGTGGTTTAGTCTTGTGGAATCCTGCAGGTGTGCCGATCATGTTGTCTTTATTGGTTCTTCTCGGTCTTTTGCAGGTATCCTTCATTATGATGTATTGGAGTGCCTCTGCTGAGAGCTGGTGAATGATTTTAAAGATGATTAGGATTATTTTGAATTTTGCTCTGGCCATCATGGGTAGCTAGTGTAGTTGCTGTAATACTGGGGTGATATGTTCAGATCTTGGCGTGTCTGTAATGATGCGCGCCGCAGTGTTTTGCACCATTTGAAGTGGGTGTAGGGTTTGTTGAGGGAGTCCTTGATATAATGAGTTTCCGTAGTCAAGCAGAGGTGTAATGAGTACTTGGCATACTGTGCGGAAGTGATCCTGGCGGAGTAATGGCTTGAGTTTTCTGATGATCCTTAAGCGTTGATAGGCCTTGTTTGCGGTTTTTGTGATGTGGGATTTCAAGTTTAGTGCTCTGTCCATTGTGATGCCCAGATATTTAACCTCATCTTTAACTACTATAAGCTTATCTAAAATGCTGATGGTTTGTGGTGGAGTGAAGGTAGTGTTCCTGGCGATGAACATTGCCTCTGTTTTATCGTAGTTGACTGTCATATTATTGGCTGCGAACCAGGTGTTCATATCTTCAAGGCATCTGGTTATAGTTGTGATGCTGAGTGCTAGTAGGTTGACTGGGGCATACATCATGATGTCGTCAGCGTAAATATGATATTGGAGCTTGTGACTTTTGATGATGTTACATATGGGCTGGATGTAAATATTAAAAAGTATTGATGATAGGGCTGAGCCTTGTGGTATTCCCTGCATGACGGGGAAATGTGGTGATTTCTTTTGTGCGTATTTGACTTGTTGCGTTCTATTTTCCAAGTATGAAGTAAACCATTTTAGAGTATTTTTGCATAATCCCATTTGCTGCAGGCGTTGCAGTAGTCTGGCATGTGACACGGTGTCGAAGACTGCCGAGATGTCCATGAATACAAGCAGGAATCCATTCTTTATGCTGTCAATGTCTTTTAAGAGATTGTCAAAGAGGGAAGTAAGTAGTGCTTCAACTCTGTGTTGGGGTTTAAAACCATGCTGATGGATGTCCAGTGGGGCATTGATGTCAATATGGTCTTGTAGTTGGTGCTGTACTGTTTTTTCAATGATTTTTGCAAGGAAAGGTAGACTGGAGATAGGACGGTATGATTTTGGTTCAGAGAGGCTGAGGTCGTTGCCTTTAAGTATCGGTCTTATCATGGCGTGCTTCAGAGTTTGCGGCATGTATCCTTGTTGGAGTGAATCTTTGACGATTTTGTGAATTTATTTTATTTAACAGTATTTCTAAATGTGATGGGAGAGCTGGGTTTTAATGGCTTTGATCCAAGCTACTGGGCATGGGCCTGATGGTGAGGTTGTTGTGTTGAGGCCATTCATTATGTCTTCAATTTGGTGTTTTGATGGTATACTGAAGTCTTCCCAGGTTTGATGCTCCTTTATCATTTCATGATCATCTGTTTGCGGTGCGATGGAGCATGTCAGGGTGTTTTTCGATTTTATGTAGTCTGCATATTTCTGCGGGTTAAGATGGTGGGTATCATGCTGTGTAGTGTCCTTAGTTAGTGTTTGGACAATTCTAAATAGTTCTCTTGGTTTGTTGACAGATTTCATGATTAGGTTGGTATGGTGTTGCTGTTTACATTCATTAATTAGTAAGCTATCAGCACAAATAAAGTTGTATATGCCCACATCCATGTCACAGCCCTGGGAATCTTTTTAGACAGCTAATTCTGCTAACAGCTTCACCAATTAAACTAATAAGAATTAGAGATGTGCATTTCTGAGAGTGCATTCAGTTTGTTTGGATGCCTAAAAATGTATAGTGAATGCATATTGCTTGTATGCACTTATATCTATGCATTAATGAACATTCAGTAAATTTGTGGACTTCAAAAGTTCATTAGTTCTAGTGCACATACAATGCATGCCTAAAGAACGAATATGTGAAACATAAAAAATGTCCATATATCAGAAAAAAATCCATATAAGCAAGAAAGAACCAAACTTTATTTTGGTCCATACACATAACTAGTAAGTACTAAAGATGTCTGAATCCTTAAGACTGTCATAGATGTCATGGTAATCACAAAAGTGGAATCCTTTCAGGCTTTTAGGAAGCAATTCTGTAAAGCCATTCGTGCATCTTATGTAGCCACATACGTACATAAATGACCTCTTATAAATTACCAACCAGTGTAAAAGTCCACACTTTGGCATGAAGGAGGAAATTCTATAATGGGCTGCACACATTCACGTGCCTTCAATATATTTAAGTCCTTATTTTCAATGACTTTCCCCAGGGTTGGGCACTTGCGCACAAAGTTTAAGTGGGTGTTATTCTGTAAGTACGTGTGTTAGGGCAATGGCGTTTAGTTTTGGAGTGAGAAAGCACAGGAGTGGTGCTTCGAAGGAGCACAGATGAAGCACAAATTTACATGGGCAAGTTATAGAATACCTCCCCAGTACTATAACGTGCATGTGTTATAGCAATTCTAGGGTCAGTGTAAGAGCTTGTGGCTAGATTTGGCATACATATTTCACTACAGGTGCAAAATACATCCATGATAATGTGTGCTTCACTAAGTGACCCCTATAGATTTCCTTCAAAGTGTGTGTGTGGTAGACGTAGCCAGGGATTTGGTCTGGGTGGAGCATGAGTGGAATCCGCACTTATGCACATAGATGATGAAAGTACTTACATAGATCAAGGTATTTTATATAGTACATGCAAACATTTACATCTGCATGTACTATACAAAATACCATGCTGGCAGTTTTTTGGACTTCCTGCCACTTTTCTTAACGCGTGGAATACAGCTGGCCTGGGCTTCCAATATAGCATTTTTAAACACCCAAGCTTGATGTAAGTCTTTAACCTTTGCAACTACTCCTTTTAGTTTTTTTAAAACTATTTTCTTCATTTTATCATAGTCTCCCCTTCGAAAGTTAAAAAGTAGTACTGTGGATTTCCTTACCATCCCTCCTTCATTAATTAAATCAAACGCGATCATGCTATGATAACTATTGCCAAGTGGCTCCAACACCCTTATCTCTTGCACCAGATCTGGTGTTCCACTAAGGACTAGGTCCAAAATGGCTTCCCTTTTGGTCGGTTCATGAACCAGCTGCTCCAAGAAGCAGTCATTTATTTCATCTAGAAACTCCCTAGCATGTCCTGCCGTGACACTGACCCAGTCAATACCGGGGTAATTGAAATCACCCATTATTATTACGGTGCTGTAACTTTTGTTAGCTTCCCTGATTTCTTTGAGCATTTCATCATCTATTTGTTCATTCTGGCCAGGTGGTCGATAGTACAGCCCCACTGCCATCGCCTTCCCCTTTTTACATAGAATTTCAATCCAAAGAGATTCTACAGCAAATTTTGTTTCCTGCAAAACTTTAATCCTTTGTGACTCAATTCCCTCTCTAACATAGAGCGCAACCCCTCCACCAATTTGATCAGTTCTGTCATTGTAATATAGTTTGTACCCAGGTATAACAGTGTCCCACTGGTTGTCCTCCTTCCACCATGTCTCTGAGATAGCAATCATATCTGTAAAAGACGAAGGTCAGATAAATGAGACAGAAAAAATGTATCCTTGGAACGAGAAGGCTGATCAACATGAATGTTGAAGTCCCCGAGTGCTAGAAACACATACTCCTTTGAGTCCTTCCAGCCTCTCGTGAGGCTTTCACGGCTTCCTTAGCTTTCCTTTTGTCCACATGGGCTTTCCCCCACGCCCATATTGCCTGCTCTGGAAATTGGTTTGCCGTACATATCTTTGAAAATGTGTGCCCACACTGAAAAGTGTCATGAAGGTGCAGTATGCTTCCTTCAAAAGAAACTCAATGAAGCCAGAAACAAGGGAGGCTTTACAATTAGGGGGAGTATGTGAAAATTGTTTAAGCTGCAGATATAGAAGCAGTAAGAGTATGGACAGAGTAACAGAAAGTTTTTATGAAAAGACAAGGTAAAATTTCAAGAGGACTAAAAATGTAGTCTCCTGAGATAGAAGCTGCTTGGCAGTAGCCTTCTTGCCTGATGTAGATATAAACAGATGCATGCCTGGGAGCTCTGGGAAGTGAATAAATGTGGTTTATGTTTTTGGGAAAATGCCCCCTGGTGGTCATATCCATGGGCAGAGTTCAGGGATTTAGGGGCTTATCTCTGTTGGCCCATCTTCCTTTTTAAAATACTTGTAATTGGAAACAAACAGCCAGAATAATAAACCAAACAAGAAGATGCTTGTGATAAATGTCCCACCAGCTGTGGATTTTCATCTGAAATTGGCCTTATACACCTGTACTCCACACTACACTTGAAGACCCCCTCCCAACATTTACACTCCCAGTAAGTCTACTAACCCTCCTGCCACAACTGAATCCCTGAATTCCCCAGTCAACCAAGTATCCTATCTTGGCAACCCTTGTGCTCATCTTGGCAGGCAGTGGTTCATAGAACATTTTTCATACTTCCACATACTCACTTGGTACCATATGTTCAAGTTTCAGAGCTACACATTGGGGCTCAAGGGACAGAGTCTTCAGTCAAAGACAGTTAACTCAAAATTAAATTTGTAGAAACTAGAAGAAATAAAGACTGAACTTTCAACAAACAGCAACACTTTCAGATTCAGGTAGACACCTGTTTATATTGCCACTTGCCCTATAGCCATCTGATCCCTCATGGCCATGTGAAGGCACATTTTAGAAATGTCTAGATGCAATCTGGGTCATCCAGGTCAAAACGTCTGTAAAATGGCCATCCACATGCAAGTTTCATCCCAATTTTAAAAGCTTCCATGTGCCCAAAATGGATGGCATCAGCCCCGGCCACATAGATGTCCCCATGATGAAAAGGTAGGAAGGGAACATCTGTCCCATGCTGAATGCATGTCCCTGCCTGCTATTTTGCAAGTGGAGACATGCATTGCCATGCTAACCAGAAAACAAATGCCCACGTTTCCCTTCTGTTTACTTTTTCGTCATGAAAAGTACTGTGGATATCAGAGTACTCTCTTCTCTACTCCCTGTTGGTATTTTGGTGGCAGAATGAGAGCTTTTCTGATGCCTATTTGTGCCCTGGAGCAGGAATAGAGATGGACATTACCACTGGTGGGTTTAAACATGCTCATCGTTTCTGAAATTGGACGCGCATCGTTTCTGAAATGGGACCTTCACCCGGTCTCTCTCTTCCTTGCCTCTGTGTTTCTCTCGGTCTCTCTTTTAAAGCTAATGACCAATTATTATAGTCCTGTTTCTCAGGGCATAGCTCTGCCCTTCCCCTGAACAGGTGTTTCTCATTAACCCCTAAGCTTGGTGATACGTCACAGCCTGGGCGTGTCCATTTGGCTCCTGACTTTCTCTGTTTACTTTCTTCTTGTAAACATTGAGCCATGTGCTCAGACTGCCTGTCAGATTCTAAGGTGGAATCTTCTACTATCCCTATCTCCATGGGCTCAGTAGGGGCTTCTTCATTACATATCCCCCCTCTTAAGATATTCCGGGCTGACGAGCTCATACTCGGACAGCTCGGAATCCGTGACAACGCATCAGCGTTGAGATGTAACCTTCCTGCCCTATGTTGTACCGAAAAATTGAAGGCCTGCAATGCTAAATGCCACTGAGTTAGGCGAGCGTTGTTGTTTCTCATTTGGCTCAACCACTTTAAGGGTGCATGGTCTGTAATTAACAAAAACTTGCGCCCGGTGAGGTAAAACCTCAGGGCCTCTACTTCCCACTTAATTGCCAGTTATTCTTTCTCTATTGTCGAATAGTTTTGTTCTGCTTTTGACAATTTTCTACTGAGGTACATAATAGGGTGCTCCATGCCCTCAAACTCCTGCGACAGGACCGCCCCCAATCCAGTCTCTGACGCATCAGTCTGGACAATGAAAGGTAACCCGAAGTCTACCCCTCATAACACTGGGGCCTTGCAGAGCCTATCCTTCAATGATGTAAACACCTCCTCGGCTTCTGGGGTCCAATTTACATTATTGGGAGCATTTTTCCTTAGCATCTCAGTAAACAAGGCGCTCTCCTCAGCAAAACGCGGGATAGAATCAATGATAATAGCCAATGAGGCCTAAGAAGCTCCGTAATTGCTTCTTATTCGTCGGTCTGGGGAAATTTTTCACGCTGTCTATCTTGCTTGACAGGGGCTTGACCATTCCTTTCCCCACCATATGACCAAGGTACTTTACTTCTTCGCCTGCGAATATGCACTTCCCCGGATTCAACGTTAGCCCTGCCCGTCGCATGGCTCTCAGGACAGCCTCCACCCTGGGCAGATGTTGAGCCCAGGTGGTGCTGTGGACAATGATATCGTCCATGTACGCTGTCGCGTACTCCTGGTGGGGCCTCAAAACATGGTCCACTAACCTTTGGCATGTCGCGGCAGCTCCATGTAGACCGAAAGGCATCCGGTGGAATTGAAAGAAGCCTACGGGCGTACTGAAGGCAGTCTTTGGTTTTGAATCATGGGTCAGCGGTATCTGCCACTAACCTTTCGTCATATCAAGCGTGGTCAGATATCGTGCCTGCCCCAGCCGGTCTAACAGCTCCTCAATACGGGGCATGGGGTAGGCATCAAATTGTGAGATGTTGTTCACTTGCCTGAAATCAATACAGAAACGAAGGGTCCCATCTGGCTTCGGTACAAGGACGATGGGACTACACCAAGGGCTTTTCGATTCTTCAGTAATGCCCATACTGAGCATCTCATGCACCTGGGCCACGACTTCCTTCTTTCTGGCCTCAGGCAACCGATAAGGCCGTTGCCTAATTACCTTCCCTGGCAGGGTGACAATTTCGTGTGCCACCAGATTAGTTTCCCCTGGTACTGGTGTCAAGACATCCACAAACTTGGCCAGCATCCTAGCTAACTCCTGTCTCTGCTGCAGGGATAGCTCCACGCCTATTCGGGGCTCCTGGTTTCCTTTACAGTCGGCCAGCTGCGGGCCCAGGTCTTCCTCCATTTTTTCTTCTGTAGTGGCGGTCAGACCCTTCACCTCGTCCCACCCGGTAGACCCGAATCCGCCTGCTCTCTGACCCATGGGGATCAACGAGGGCACTTCCTGCAAAGGAGAGAACCCGACTCGCTTGAAAATAAGTTGCGCGACCCTGTCGCCCACCTTGACTTTAAAATCTTCATTTCCAAAGTTGAAGAGTAATACCTTGACTACCCCCCTGTAGTCAGGGTCTATGACTCCGGCACCAACATCAATAAAGTATTTAGCAGCTAAACCTGAATGTGGCGCTATGCAGCCGTAACAGCCTACAGGTACTTGCATTTTCAGGCCTGTGTCTATGAGAGCTTTCCCTCGCTTTGGGATTATGCTATCTTCAGCACTGAATAAGTCATAGCCAGCCGCTGCTGTTGAGGCTCTCTGCGGGCTTTGTGCCTTATCAGATATTTTGCAGTATTGCAAGACAAATTTCGGTTTAAGAGATAATACAGCTTCTGCAGGTGGCTTTGACCTTGGACCGGTGTCTCTGGATTTCCCGAATAGAGGACTAGGAACGGCTGTTGCTAGGGCCTCTACCCTTGGGACACTTCGCTGAGCTATCCCTCTCCTAATTTCCTTGGACGGGGCACCCCTCAGGTCCTCCGGTATGGGAAGCTTTTCTACTACCTCCTCTACAGGTTCATCCTCCTCTGGGGGTTCTTCCCTATCCTCAGGGAGTTCATTTCTCTCTTCGGGAAGTTGCTTTCTATCCTCAGGGGGTTCAACCCTCACTCTAGAGGTTCCGGCCTGGGACCTAGTGGAGACCATGCCTGTCTTAGCATTTAGGCCCCTCTCCATCCCTCTTCAAAATGGGGGCCAGTCCCTCCCCAACACAATATCATGAGGAAGTCGGGGGACAACTGCCACCATAACCTGTTTCTGGGTTCCTAATCCCTTTACTGAGAGTTTATATACTGGATAATAAGAGGATGCACCATGTATACAGCGGATTTTCACCTGGCCTTCTGGTCAGCTCGGTACTGACCCCATGTGAGCTTCTATGGTCTGCCAGAGCTTTTTTGAGACCATGCTCTGGTCTGCACCGGAGTCTAGCAACGCATTGGCTAAAATGCCCTGAACTTCTACTTTTAACAGAAAACCTTCTTGCATCTTCTTTTCTTTGGCAGTTATTAATGCTGTACGGATCACACAGTTTCTTTGAAAATGTCCTATTTTTCCACACTTATAACATTTCCCTTTTGTCATTGGCCAAACAGCATTCACACTTGATACATTGGTTCTTAAACCTTTTCCTGATTTTTCAAAGCTTGCTACCTCAGATACCTTCAGAGCGCCTCCTTTTGGCCTATGAGCCAACTCTGCCTCAAAGTAGCGTTCTGTAAGGACGGCTGCCTCCACTGTGGTCTGGCAACTTTGCAAGATCAAGAATGATTTTACTTCATGGGGAACTGCCTCCATGAACTGTTCCAAAACAATGGTATCTATTACAGATTCTAGAGTCTTTTTTTTCTGGGACAAGCCATTTCCATGCTAAACTCTTAATCCTTTGGAAAAAGGCTTTGGGTGTTTCGTTAGGCTTTAGCCTAGCCTCCCTAAACATTCTCCTGTAGAGCATTGGCGTCAAACCTAACCTATCTCTAACCGCCTTCTTAACTTCTTCAAAGTTAGTTGCAAGAGCAGCGGGCATGGCTTTATAGGCAGCTAAGGCCTCTCCCGTTAGGGACGTGGCGAACCTTACTGCCCATTGCTCTAGCGGCCACTTGACAGCAAGTGCAATCCTTTCAAAGGCCTCATTGAAATCATCTATGTCATCCTTTTCTGTTAACTGTCCAAAAGTTAAGGCTTCACAGTCTCATGGTCCTACCACACCAACAGGCGAGGGTCTTGCTTGTTCCGTAGCTTTTTGGCCGGCAAGCAGAGCCTCCATCAAGTCTACAAGGGGTTTCTGCTGTGCGTGCATTGCAGCAGCAGTCTGCTCTTGGGTGCGTTGAGCCAGCTCCATTTGCTTTTCAAATTGGTTGGCCATCCAGCGCAGAACTTCCTGTGGCTCCATCCTTATGGCTTTGTTTCTTCTTCAGCAAAGAGAAAACAAAAAGAAAGGCCCACCAAGTGCGGCACACAACTACTCCCCTTAAACCTAGCTGGGGTTTATCTGTAGCAAAAGGAACTCTCTTTCTCACTTCGAATCCCCCACACCCGTGCCCATATACTTTTTACCTGGGCACAGTGGAGATTCCTGCCTTGAGAAAGGAGTCTGCCCTCTGGAGTCTGGTCCTCCTGGCCGATTTGCCAGCGAAATTCCCACAGCTTCTTCAGCCTACAACTCACCAGCGTCTTTCCGGGTGCTCTCGTGGGATAAACCTCTGGTATATCCTGATGTTCTCTTCTTTTTTTTTTTCTTTTCCTCCATTGGAATGTACTTTATATTCCACACAAAAATCCTAGAGACTACGCCAACTTGTCATCAGGCCAGCCTACTGCCTAGGGCGAGTAGGGTTGGCCTGCCTTGATATTCTATCTTCAGGGAGTATGACACTGCATTTGCTCCTGCAATGCCTTGTGGGAATGGTAGTCCCCTTTCTACCCTCTGATTCAAGAAGGAGTTGCAGTCGAGTGTTAAAGGCAAAAATGACAAGGTTTTTATTTCCCCTCCCAACAGAACTTAAGTGCAGATGAAATTAGGACAACTTTCCACATATTTGGTAGGAGGAATGCATACAAGAACTAAGGTAAATGTGCCTCTTCCTTCTCAGGCTTCCAAACATGCAGTGCTCGTCACAAAAACAAAAGCAAACAAAACAGCTTCTGATAGCAAAGGAAAATGTTCCCCTTTTCTTTTCCGCTTTATCAGCACTCTTATAGTAATGCTCAGCACAGGGATTCAATATGGTCAGCTATACATAGGGTGCAATCCATCTGTATATCAGCTGCGTCATAAACATCAGAGTCTATCTGCATCTCTTCCAGCTCAGCATTAGCTGGGTGTGGCTGTAAGCTGCTATCATGGGTTTTAAAGTAACCTTCTTCAAGGCATTCAGGGATCCTCCCTTTATACCGTTTTAAACAACAGGGCTTGAAACTACCCTGTACTCTGGAGTTGCTTCCTGGGCTGTTTCCTATTTCTTGGCAACAACAAGGAAATACTTTTAAACTAGATTCATAGCTGGGCAAACTTTGAAGCCCATCTTCTGGCTTTAAGGAGGGAGGAATTTTCTGCTCTCTTGGCTCAGGCAGGTTTCCAAACACCGGCTGCGTTTTCTTTCCTCTTATCTTGCTGGCTTCTGCCTCAGACCTATAAGTATTTTCCTGCCATCGTCTCTCTCTCTCTGGAGCCTCCGAGCTTTTCCAAGCCTGCCTCCCAGGAGGTCTCTCCTTTCTCCTGCCTTTCCTGAATGGCACCTCTCTTGTGCTGCTTCCTTCAGGTTCTCGGGCTTTGGCTTCCTTGGCTCTTGCTATGGCTCTCTCTTGACCTGGTCTCTGACTGGGACCTTCACCCGGTCTCTTTCTTCCTGGCCTCTGTGTTTCTCTCGGTCTCTCTTTTAAAGCTAATGACCAATTATTATTATAGTCCTGTTTCTCATGGCTTAGCTCTGCCCTTCCCCTGAACAGGTGTTTCTCATTAACCCCTAAGCTTGGTGATACATCACAGCTTGTGCGTGTCCATTCGGCTCCTGACTTTCTCTGTTTACTTTCTTCGTGTAAACATTGAGCCATGTGCTCAGACTGCCTGTCAGATTCTAAGGTGGAATCTTCTACTAACCCTATCTCCATGGGCTCAGTAGGGGCTTCTTCATTACATCTTCGATATCAACAACTAAGTTTTACAGTCCCTTTTCTTCCCTTAGAGATCCTCTGTCCAAGAAAGCGGAGGAGGCATGGAAAGTGCTCAGGAAGGTAGGGTAAGCAGCTTTCCCTCTCAAAAGGACTAAACAAAACAGAGAGGAAATCACGAGAAGAGTGGTCATAGTGGAAGTAATTCCCAGAGAGGGGCAAAATGTTGTAGCTCCTGCCAACCACTCTCAGGCAGGGTAAGGACAGTGGTGATCTGTCTGAGGTAGGGAAGTGACAGAGGGAGGATATGAACAGAGCTGTGTTTTGGAGACCAGCAGAAGAGTAGAAAGAGAGAATGAAGTATAGATGAACACTGGACAAAAGCCTAATACTAAATGACAGAATCAAAAACATGATAACAATGTAGTCAATATACATCTAGAAACTGGAAAATTAGTATAATGTTGATGCAAAGAATAATTGCAATATAGGAAGACAATGACAACATTAATATACTTCTGATTTAAGCCATATGTGCTAGGCAGGTTTCAGTGACAAACCAGTAGGTTGCAAGCATTAGCACTGTGAATAATAACACAGGTACACTACCAAAAAACTGCCTCTAGTTTTGCAACTGATTCCTATAGATTTTGGGGTGCTGAATCCAGGAAAAATAGCCAAAATGTTCCATCACTTCACGTTTTCTTGCAAAATTAGATTTCTTACCCATATAAGGAATGTTCACATAATTTCTTTTTAGCCGACTGCAGTTTATTTTCTTGGCCCAAAATAGAGGTTGTAATGGTTAACTAACTAGAAACACTCCCTCGTGATATTTTAGAGTGTTTTGTATTCATTTTATACATTAACAGGACAATTGGGAGGCGGGGGGCTAAATCCAGTACTCACGCTGGCGCATGTTCTTTCCTGTTCGCCTCACCTCGTTCGCTCGCTCAAACACGGTGGTTGCGACATGAACGTTCCTGTCAAATTTCAGTTTCTTGCAAGTTCATTATTACCTTTTGTTTGCTCAGTCGTAATCCAGCTTTATTCTGAAGTGGTTCACTACAGTTGTAGTTTGCAGTGCTGTGTATTTGTGATGGCTCACAGAGCCAGAGGTTGCGTCAACTCTCCGGACAGTTTTTGTTTTATTTGTGGGGAATATACCGTGAAAAAGCGGCAGAGGAACATTTCTGCATTTATTAAAAAAGTATATTTCGCCTATTTCGGTTTGAAGTTAGGCGATCAAGACAAACCGTGGGCTCCTCACAAAGTGTGCAAGACATGTGAGGAAGATCTACGCTTATGGATGAAAGGTAAAAAACAAGCATTTCGTTTCGTAATACCTATGATGTGGCGTGAACAAAGAGACCACAGCAGTGACTGCTATTTTTGCTCTTGCATTGTGAAGGGATACAACTTAAAAAATAAGAACGTAATAAGTTACCCCAACCTTCCCTCAGCAATTAGGCCTATGCCTCATAGCAACGAAGTACCTGTGCCTGAACCACCAAAATCTTTGGATCATATTTGTGTGGACGGTTCTGATCATGATGAGACTCATCAGATGGCTTTTCCCGATGAGTCCAGTACTTCCGAGTTTGAAACTGAACCAGATCCGAAACCTGAACTTTTCTCTCAAGCTGAATTGAATGATTTAGTCCGGGATTTAGGACTCCCAAAAGATGCTGCCCAACTGCTAGGTTCTCGGCTTAAACAGAAAAATCTATTGTCACCAGGAACAACTTTTTATTGGTACCGCAACCGCGAGACACAATTTTTGAAGTATTTCAGCAAAGAGGAAGATTTGGTATTTTGCAACGATATATACGGAGTGATGGAAAAGTTTAAACTCAAGTATGATCCTGCTGAATGGCAGCTTTTCATTGATTCGTCAAAAGACAGCATAAAAGGTGTTCTTCTTCATAATGGCAACACATTCGCTTCAGTTCCTATTGCTCACTCTGTTATTCTCCAAGAAAAATATGAGAATTTGGCCCTGATTCTTCAGAAGATTCGTTATGATGAGCATAAGTGGATGATTTGTGGAGACTTTAAAATTCTATCCATGCTATTAGGGCAGCAATCCGGTTTCACCAAATATCCCTGCTTCCTTTGCTTGTGGGATAGCCGGGCCCGCGACCTACACTGGGGGAAAAATGACTGGCCAATTCGGGAGTATTTGAGACCCGGTGAGAAAAATGTTCTTCATGAGAGCTTGGTACCTCGTGATAAAATTCTATTACCACCTCTCCACATTAAGTTGGGTCTCATTAAGCAATTCAGCTTGCTAAGATCATTGAAAAAGCCGCTCAACAACAAATCCAGCAACATATCGACACCCAAGCACCGTTGGATCCTGTCCAACACGGATTCAGGGAAGCACACGGAGTAGACACTGTCCTCACAACCCTGTTCAACGATCTGATCACAGGAATCAACAACATACAACAAGGCTTTGTCCTCATCTTCCTGGACATATCTGCCGCCTTCGACTCGGTGAGCCATGACATACTTATGCAACGCCTAAAAGAAAAGGGGATCCAAAGCACAGCGCTAAAATGGTGTGAATCCTACTTATCTAATAGGTGGCAACAAGTCAAGGTTGGCCAAGCATCTTCCAAACCATTTCTGCAAACACAGGGAGTTCCCCAAGGATCGTCCTTATCATCCCTGATGTTCAACATTTATATGCAGCCGATATGTGACTTGATTCGATCCTTCAACGTAAAGTGCCTGGCATACGCTGATGACATCCTCCTTTACATGCCGTTCTTGATAGACCAACCAGTGCTCTCCCCAATCATCAACTGCTTCGAAGCAGTAGCCAATTGGCTATTATCACAAAACTTACGGATCAATCACAGTAAAACAGATGTCCTATTTGTCACAAAGAACCTCAAATTCATACCTCCTTCATCACTACGTGTCAACAATGTAGAGTTGAAGTCCAAATCCACAATCCGTTACCTCGGCATCACCCTGGACCAGCACCTGAACATGACAGCGTATATCAAAAACATCACAAAGGCAATATACCATAAAATCAGAACTCTACGCCACCTTCGACACCTACTGGACTTCACAGACTATCGGACAACCTTCCAGGCACTAGTCCTTCCACATGTCGATTTTGCAAACATCATCCTGCACGGCCTCCCACAAGCAACTTTAAACCCCCTCCGCTTAGCCTTGAATGCAGCCGCAAGAGTCCTCTCCGGATCGTCAAGATCCGACCACATAACACCCACCATGAAAGAATTGCATTGGCTACCCCTACATGCCAGGCTCCAATACAAATCATTGGTCCTCACTTTCAAAGCCCTAAATAACTACCCCCCTACACCAATCAGCAAACTAATTCATGGCACCCCAGAAAACAGAAACAGAAGATCTACTGCACGGAACACATTAGCAGTCCCTAAGTTAATGACTAAGTGCACAAAAGCTACCTCCAACAGAGCCTTCTCATTATTTGCCCCTTCAAACTGGAATGCACTCCCCCACGAAATCCGTGGAATAAAAAGTCTCATCCTATTTAGAAAAGCCATAAAGCTCCACCTGTTCACAAAATGCTACTCAGAAACCTCCAGCGATAGAAGCACAACTAACAACCTGCAAACTTCACCCACACCAGTCGCCCCTGCACGTCAACACCACAAATAATAGGTAGTCCCCCAAACCCTACCAACCTTCACAAAACTAATGCAACACCCAGTTACATTAGAGCACTGTACATAGTTTGAGTTAATATGTATTTAGTTTCCCCGTTTTCTCCCCCATGTTCAATTCCCTGTTATTTGTAAACTCAATGTTATTTGTATACATTGCAGTATTCTTGTTCGATGTACACCGCGCTGATTTTAATAGCGCGGTATAGAAGAAAATGTTAAATAAATAAATAAATAAATAAATTCATCAAGTCCCTTCCAAAAGATGGTGAGTGCTTTCGGTACCTTTGCTCAAAGTTCCCCCGACTTTCTGAAGCAAAGCTAAAGGAAGGAGTGTTTGTTGGCCCTGATATAAGGAAACTCATTTCAGATGGAGCATTCGCTGAAACGATGTCTGAGAAGGAAAAAGAAGCCTGGGATTCCTTCAAGGATGTTGTTCTCAAATTCTTGGGGAACAGGCGGGATGAGAACTATAAGGATATTGTTGCCAGGATGCTCAATGCCTTCAAAGAACAAGGCTGTAACATGAGCCTGAAAGTCCATTTCTTGCACTCCCATGTGAACTACTTTCCCGAAAACCTGGGGGCGTACAGTGAAGAACAAGGTGAAAGGTTTCACCAGGACATCAAGGACGCAGAGAGAAGGTACCAAGGAAGATGGAACACCACTATGATGGCTGATTTCTGCTGGTTGCTGCTGCGGGAAACCCCAGATGAAAAATACGCCAAGCAGTGCACCAAGAGAAGCATTCGGGGGAAGAAGAAACGGGCCCACCAGGAGATTGATTGACCCAAGAATGACTTTAAAATCTAAACTGTGTTGACAAATATCGTGTTTTTACTAAACTTTGAAATAAAAATTTGCTAGTTATTACCACAGTGTCGGATCTCATTTATTAGAATTTTATTTTCACACCATCGGGTGTTTGTCTTCATGTATTGCAATGGTGCGGTTTGCGTTTTCTATTCTTACATACATACCTGTACAACATTTTTTGCACATTTCTTTGCTTTGCTTTGTGTCTAGCCTCGCTCTTATATGCTCAATGTTTGTGCACATGTATGTGGCTGTTTTAAGTGCAGACAATTTTGCTACCATCACAGTGTGTTTTGTTGACATTACTCTATTCTTATGTGCTGCCTTGTTACAATTTTCTTTATTCTTATTTGAATAACTACTAAACAATTAGTATAAAGAATTCATCCAAGAAACTTTTATCTCGATCGCACTCAATCTGAAACGTTCACCTCAAACTGCTAACCCAATGTAGCAAAAATCTGTACGTGATGGAGCAAATTGGTTACCAGATTTGGATTCAGCGCACCAAAAAACGTAAAAATCAATCGAAACATTAGAGGCAGTTTAAAAAAAAATTTTTTTAGTGTACCTGTGTAATTAGTAAAATAAGCCAACAGTACACGAACATGTCATTAGACTGCTCTAAAATAAAAAATATACTCTGAATATATTTTTCAGATGCCAACATTTCATCATGCTTTGCTGTGCCCAGGCAAAACACTGTTAATAAACCGGACCAGGAACCCAAACATTAGTGTCCATAAAATATGCTAAAGCAATCCGATCACTATTTTCCCCAAAATGTTGAACTGTGCTATACTTTGATAAAACAAACAGCCTTCCACAAACTTCCCAAATGTGAAAGTTGCATTGTTAAACACCCAACTGGCATCACAAAAGTTATCACTTAGGGTTACTCTGATTCCACTTCGCTGAAAGAGCTCCAGTGGGGTAGCAAAATCTCCTGCCCTCGCCTCCCCAATAATTCCATGCTTTGCCCTTGCTGCCTCGCAGGATGTGTTTTCATTTGTTGATCAAGCATGTGTTGTTCTGGTTTTATCTCATTCGAAGTGAAACTGGAGCGATAGAAAAGCAGGAATAACATGGTCACTTTCCAGCCAGACCAGGGAGTACAGTAAGTTCCACACATTTATCCATTACTCTTAGGTTTTCAGGATTTCTTTCCCAAAATTATACTTTCCTCCAGATTGAGGCAAGAGAAAGAACTCTCACATGCAGGCATCGGATTGTTGGCAGAAACTACAATAATGGCTCTGCGCAAGTAGCGTGGGTGCAACTAATGCCACTTTATTGAGTGGCCTTAGTTGCACCTGCAGCCATTTTCCACGTTGAAATGCGATAACTGCAGGGGGATGTAACTGCCTCTCTGCAGTTAGCCTACAACCCCGCACTGGTAATTTGACCCACACATATGTTGCCAGCACAGAGCTTAGGAAACATGCTGCAAAATATGCACGCAAGAGGGGCTCAATAGCATCCATGCAGCATCTTCCACTTCCACAAAAACTAGAGTGACTTGGCGGCTCCAACACAAGATTTTCCACCTTCACAAAAACAAGAGGAACTTTGTGCCCCCAATACAAACCTCCCACTCCAACATAAACACCAAGAAGGGCTTGGCAACCCCAACATTACTCCTGAAACTGTGCACTGGACCAGCATGGTGTTAATGTAAATATATATTCTGCAAAAAAACAAAGGAAATGCAAGATGCTTGCACACCAAGGAACTAAAAGAAAAAACGAGAACCACAGCTCAGTCTATAACACCAAATTATAAAATTATGACTAATTTTATTTTTTTGTTGTAAAATGTGTTATGGTTCTTGCTTTTTCTTTTGAACATATATTCTGCATCCACAGAAACCTCTTCCTTGACAATGAGTGCAGGACAAAAGTAGGACATTCATCCACAGAACTCTCTCTCTCTCTATTAAAAAATATCTGATTCTGGTCATCTCACTAAGAACAATATAAACATTCTCCAGTACCAGGCATATAGGGAACTAATACAAAACCCTACAAAAGCCCTTAAGAATCTACAGAGCAAATCTACCATACTATACCAGCACCAACTTCCAAAACTCATACAAGGAGCCCACTCAGAAAAAAGCAGCACTATGAGCAGCGGGCCCTAGAACATCTATACACCTATTTGAAAACCTGAACTATTCAAATTACTACAGTACAGATCCCTATGTACAAACTCCATGAGAACTCCTGGCCTCGGCCACACACTCAGAACACATATCCTCACCAAATGCAGAATAAATGACTACAGCTTAAAATAAAAATAAAAATATGTCGACAAAAATTAAACTGAAACCCCAAGAAGCCAGATTCCGCATGCAGTGCAACATCAGAAAAACGAGAGATGCATTTCCCCATACTGTGTAAGATATAAAGACAGCGTAAAGTCTGATCATTAAATTGCAAATACATTTTTTTCTACCTTTGTCATCTGATTATTTTATTCTCTGATCGTGCTGGTCCTGATCTGAGGCTTCTGCTTTCCTCTGCCTTCTCTTAGCTCCCTTTCTATGGTCTATAGTTCATCTGCCATTTCTTGTCTCTTCTTTTGTTTTCTTCACTTCCTTCCATCTTGGATATTGATTTTTTTTTCTTTCAGCTTTTTTCCATTTATTTCTCTCTCTCTCTCTCTGCTACTCAGATTGCCCTGCTCCTTCATACTATCCAGTTCTTAATCCCCCTCTTTTTTACTCCATCTACCTACCACTTTTAACCCTCAACCCAGTCGTCCCATTCCCCTCCTCTTCTTCCCTGATCCATTATTCCTCTGTCTTTTGCTCATTCTCTCTCTCCCCTCCATGTCTAACATCTCTCACCTCCCATCCAGTATCTCTCTCTTTCCCTCCACCCAGTACCTTCTCTCTCTCTCTCCCCCCTCCATGTCTAACATCTCTCATCTCCCATCTAGTATCTCTATCTCTAGCTATCTCTTTCCCTCCATCCAGTACCTTCGCTCTCTCTCTCTCTCTCCTCCTATCCTTCATGTTTGCCCTCCCCCTTCCTATCCCCCTGCAACCATACCTTCCCTATTACTCCTTTGTCCAGCATCTCTCCATCTCTTTCGCAGCCTATTTACCCTGTGCCCATCTTGTTCCCTCTCTCTCCCTATTATCTCCATTTCCTACATTTCCCTCTCCCCTTATTACCGTGTCAGGCATCTTTTCTCCACCCCCCCCCTCCTCTGTCCAGCATTTTCCCATAGTCTCCCTATAACCCTCTGGCCAACATCAACCTCCATCTCCCCTCCTTGCTTCTCACTATGCCTATTCCGCCGTCCAGTATCTCCCTTCATCTCCTTAGCCCCCCCCCCCCACCTTTAGCTTATCCTCTCTGCCTCCCTACCCCCCCCCCTCCTTTGCATCTAGCATCTCCCTTGTGTCTCCCTGTGCCCATTGACATCCAGCATATCCAGGAGTGGAAGAGTAGCCTGATGGTTAGAGCACTGGCTTCGGAAGCCACGAGACCAGAGTTTGATTCCCACTTGCATCGCCTTGGGGAAGTCACTTAACCCTCCATTGCCTCAAAAAAAATCCAAATTATCAATGTTCTTGTTTAATGTACATTATTGAGTTTAAGTTACAATGTAAACCACTTTGACTGAAATGATAAAGTGGTATTAAAAAAACCTGTTAAATAAATATCCCTCCACTTCCCAGTGCCCTCCCCCATATTTCCTCCTCCTCCTCTTGAATGTACAAGGGGCAGAGCCTTCCCACAGGCAGGGGTTGTGCAAGGCCGCAATAGCTACTTGCAGCCTTCTGCCTGCAAGCTGGCTCTCCTCTGGGCCACTGGCGATCTGCAAGTCATTCTGATTTTGGGGGGGGGGGGGCGGGGGGCAGCAGCTAGCTATGGCACCTTCCTGACATTGGCATCCCCCTGATGCATTTATCCAGCTTGCCAGGTAGCACAGGTCCTATGGGGGTGAGCTATTTCCTCATTGATAGCGACTGACGGCTGTCTGTGAGGAAGGGAGAGAAGGGGCAGGAAGATGCGAGGGGGGATGTGCATGAAAGGGGGGCATGATATGATGAGGTGATGGGATGTGAAAGGGAAGAGGTGAATCATACTGAAAGAGCTGAACAGGTTAGAATGAACAGTGGTCATGCTGCAGGAAAGGTACTTACATGTGAGGGGTGCAAGAGTGTTACAACATAAGGAATATAGTCAAATGTATTTGAACTCTAGTGTGAAAGAGAAGAAAAGAGCAGGGGTGCTTATCTTGTTCCCGAGGGATTTCAGTTTCAGGTAGAGGGGGAGGATAAGGATGGGGAAGAGAAGTGCTGGCAATGAAAGGAGTTTGCCAAGAGGAAAAGGTGAATTTTATAAACCTGTACGCACCTAAATGCAGAATTCTACATGAAAGGGATGAAGGCCTTTGCACAGGGGGAAGTAGTGATGGGATTTTAACATCAATGTAGGTCCCATCCTGGATTGGTGGGGGTAGAGGGGAGAATATTGCTAAACACAGGAAGGGACACCTACTGCAAATGCTTAATTATTGGGGAAAAAATATACCTTTTATTCCAGTGTGCATGGAGTGCATACATAAACTGATTTTATCCTGGTGAGTAGGAATCTTTTTTGTAAGATAGCAGAGTCAGAAGTGGGAAATATATTATTTTCAGATCATTCCTCAGTTTGGACTAAATTAAAGAGATTTGGGGGGAGAAAGGGATCATTTTCTGGAAGTTAAATGAATCACTGTTGAGGTATAAGTGGCGTGGAGGTATAAGTGGTATAAGTGGAGGTGTAAGTGGAGGTATAAGTGGAGTGGAGGAGTGGCCTAGTGGTTGGGGCAAGGTACTTCAGGCCGGAAGGTCGGGGGTTCAAATCCCACTAGAGGACAGCAACCTTGGGCCGGAAGGACTGGGGTTTCTAGTCCCACAGGTGCTCCTTGTGGCCTTGGGCAAGCCACTTAACCCTCCATAGCCCATGTTCCCTGTAAAATAGTTATCTCCAAGTTATAATGCCCTGTTCAGTGTAATTTCAGTTTGTTCAATGTAAACTGCACTGATGCAGAATAGCACGGTATATAAGAGAATGTAAATAAATAAAAATAAGGAAATGATACAAAATATAGAAACGATTTATAGTAGATTACTTGGGGTTTAATGTTAATGAGGAGGTGGAAGAAGGAATTATTTGGGATACATTAAAGGTAGTGGTTGGGTGGACGAGGGAAATGGGGAACCTAGAGCTGTTCGAGCAGCTTGAAAAGAAACATAAAAAAGCCCCATCCAAGGAAATACAAGGGAATTGGAGAAGGTTAGAGCGAAATTAAGAAAGAACCATTGAGGACACCGAGTTCCATCTAGCCTGGATGAAGCAAAGGTTCTTTGAATTCGGGAACAAACCAAGCAGACTGCTGACTAGGAAGTTACAATACGTCAAGGCAGTGTCCACCTTTCTGCAGACATAAAGGGAAGAGAAGATCAGTTCTTATATGTAGGAGGAAATTCAGACTCAACTTGTTCACTTTTGCAAGCAATTGTATACAAGTGCGGGGCAGATGGGGAGGGGAGAAATAAAGAGGTACTTAGAGAGCACTGAGCACTCCGTATTGTCCCTTGAAGCTGTGAACATCTGAATGTCACCATTTAATCTTGGAAGTAGTTAATGTTTGCGTTTTCTAAGTCCTAGTCGGGGGAAACAACCACTGGAATCCTTCCTCAGCTCTTGGTTCCTATCTCTGAATCCAGTGCAAGCAAAAAGAAAGAGACATAGGACACTGTAAAATATATATATATATTGTCATAGAGCGGATGCTAATGAAAGTGAAGACTTAGAAAAAAACGCTGTCTTTCACAAAACAAATGATGTGCAGAAGATGCAATTGCCCTACAGCGCAGCTAGAGGGAGCAGGAGAAAACTTACAGAGGCTGAGTTAACACACCTGGCTGATGATTCTGCAGAAGTTAATCAGCTGCACCTGAAAAGTAGCCCGGGGAACTCAAACGTGGAATGCCTTTATAAGCAGAAAGATAGTGCAGGAGAGGAGAGAAGGAGGAGAAGGGGAGCTGAGAAAGCCAGGAACAGCAGCCCAGCCAGGTTAAGTAGTGCAGCCAAGACAAGCAGCACGACAAGGACAGCAGGAGCTGGAAGAGGAGCAGAAAGAGCCAGAGAGAAGGAAGGGCCGTGGAGAGACAGTCCGGAGAGAGACTTGGTAGCAGGAGACCTCAGAGGTAAAGAGCTCAGAAGGAGAGGTTATATGCTGAGGTGAACAGATGGGACTTAAGTAGGGACCTGAAAGTGGTGTAGTTATCTTCCAGACGGAGTGGAGTGGGCAAAGAGTTCGACAGAGCTGGACCAAGGAAGAAAAAGGCAGAATGACGGGTAGACTGTAGGTGTGCACGAGATGGTGGGGGGAGGTGAAGTCTATTAATGTGAAGAGAATGAAGACTATGTGTAGGGATGTGGAAGCGGAGATCAGTGAGGTACTGGGGCGTTTGTGTGTACAGGACACGGTGAACCAGAGTTAATATTTTGAATTTGATACGATGGTCGACTGGCAGCCAATGGAGGTGAAGCAATAGGGGGGTAATGTGGTCATTGCGAGAAGAGTGGGAGATAATGCGGGCAGCGGTGTTTTGAATAAGTTGCAGCTGACAGAGTTGAACTTTGGTGATCCCAGTGAAGACAGAATTGCAGTAGTCTAGTTGTGATAGGACAGTGGATAAAGTGATTGTAGTTAAAGCTGAAGGGGACAAAAAATTTAGAAGAGGTTTAGAAAAAGGCTTATCACCCCGGAAAATTTTTGTATCCACTTGCACTCCCTCCAAGATAACGGTAGTTCCCAGTCCCCTTTTGGGGAAAACTAAAAAGCCTGAACGGAAAATACAGGAGGAGCCTATGAAGAAATTTGTATTGAAGTTTTGCAAAACTTCTAGACAAGCTTGAAGTCCGCGACGAGCATCGGCCCAGGCCGCCGGGTATGACTTATATAGTGCAGTAAACCAAGTTGTTCCCAAGCACGGCAGAGCCTTGATTGACACTGGTATCCAAATAGAACTGCCACAAGGGTGCTATGGTTGCGTTGCGCCTCGATCTGGCCTAGCCTCCAAACATTTCATTGATGTAGGCGCTGGAGTAGTAGATCCAGATTATAGGGGCGTCCTTAAAGTTCTTCTATTTAATTTCGCAGGGGAAGACTTTGATGTAAAAATAGGGGATTGCATTGCTCAGCTAATATGCGAACGGGTTGGTTTCCCAATCCTGGAGGAGGTTGCTATGGTGACCCCCACGAGCCGAGGGACCGGAGGGTTCGGCTCTACGGGACACAACGATATGGAAGGTTTTATAGCGGTGGGTAAGGAACAGCCGGATGAACATCTGGGCCCACTTTTGGACGACTGCAAAACCAGTCCTAAGCCACGGGTCAGTGATGAACTCTCTATAACACAGAGGCAAGAATTAGCCAGTGTTGGAAGAATTCAAGGATGTGTTGACGCCTATTCCAGGGGAGACAGGATTGGTCGCCCATGAGATAATTACAACCCCGGGAAAAATCATCAGACAGAGACCCTATCGTTTGCCGGAGGCAAAATGGCAGGAGGTGATAACCCAGGTACAAGAGATGTTACAAATGCGCATTATCGAGGAATCACGAAGTCCGTGGTATAGTCCGATTGTATTGGTACCCAAACCGGACGGTACCATGAGATTTTGTATCGATTTTCACCAAGTCAATGAAGTGTCCACCTTTGATGCATATCTAATGCCCCGCATTGAAGAACATCTGGACAGATTAGGTCAAGCAAAGTTCCTCACCACCCTGGATATGACCAAAGGGTACTGGCAGGTGCCCCTGACAAGAGAAGCTTGCCCCAAAACAGCTTTCAGTACTCCACTCGGGTTGTTTCAGTTCAGGAGAGTGCCCTTTGGGTTGCATGGAGCGGCCGCGACCTGCCAGTGGCTAATGGATATAGTTTTGCGTCCCCATCAAGACTATGCCACAGCCTATATGGACAATGTAATCATTCACAGCATTACCTGGGACCAACACTTGCTTCAGGTAAAAGCAGTATTAAGAGCGATGAGACAGGCGGGTTTAACCCTAAATCCCGAAAAATGTACGTTTGGGGCCCAAGAGGTCAAATATTTAGGCCACCTTGTAGGCCGGGGTACGGTCCGCCCCTTATTAAACAAGGTAGAGAGCATTAGGACCTTTCCCGTTCCCCAAAACAAAAAGCAATTACGAAGCTTTCTCGGACTTATTGGGTATTACAGATGCTTCATCCCCCACTTTGCAGAGGAAAGTGCGCTGTTCACCGATATGTTAAAAAAAATGCCCCAAATACGCTACAGTAGTCCTCAGAGGCCGATGAAGCCTTTAAGAAATTGAAAGAGAAGTGGTGCCAAGCACCGATATTGCGAGGGGTGGATTTTCGCCAACCATTTTTGCTTCAGACGGATGCTTCCGAAACCGGCTTGGGTGCCGTCCTCTCCCAGATGCAGGAGGGTGCTGAGCATCCCCTCATGTTCCTGAGCAGGAAGTTGTCTCAAGCCGAGAAAAAGTACTCAACAATTGAAAGAGAATGCTTGGCGATGAAATGGGCAGTGGAGTCCCTGAAATTCTATCTAACTGGGAGAAAATTCGTTCTCATCACCGATCATGCCCCACTTAAATGGTTAAGCCACATGAGGAATAATAAGTCGCCTAACCAGATGGTATATAGCATTGCAGCCATATGAATATAAGGTAGAGCATAGAGCAGGGACGCTGCATTATAATGCTGATGCAATGTCACGAATTACGTTCTGTAGAGAAGATGAAGACTCAGCCCGTAATATTTTAAGAAGGGGGATGTGTCATAGAGCGGATGCTAATGAAAGTGAAGAGCTCAGAAGGAGAGAGCCATACCTGGAGAGAGGCCTACGCTCACCAGAAGACCCTGAAACAGGATTGAAAGGCTCCAGAAGGAAAGGTACTGATAGCAGAGTTACCTATACCAGGAAGCAAGGAAGTCTGGATTCCTCACCAGGTTTTCCTAGGCTACAGAAAGGTCAAGCAGTGCCCAGAAGCTTCCAAGAGAAAGTCTGCCAAAGAGACTGTGTCCTGAGAGAAGTGCCTGAGAAGGAAAACTCCAGTTATACCGGCTACAGGAAGCCAAGGTATGGTGACACTTTATTCATAAAGAGAAGCTCAGCTCCTAGAAGCTTTTGTAAAGCAGATATCCAGTTTGAAAGGAAAAGAAGCAGGCCAAAGATTTATAAGCCAGGACATAAGGGCATAGGAACAAGCCATGCTTATTTGAGAGACCTAGAACAGCCTTGCTGGAAACAAGGGAACCCATGCAGAGCCCATGCAGATAGCGCTTGAGTACCCTATTCCCTTATCTCAAGACAAATTAATGGATTGCTCCATTTTTATTGCGGGCAGTTTTGAATCACTCCCTGAACTGTGAGTTATACAGGCATGGCTTTGAGAATACTCATGTTTGTGCTGAATGAAAGAGGAATGTTCACTCCTTTGTTTTGCTTTAAAGTTTGAAAGAATCCTGGGTTAAATCCTACAAGCAACTGTGAAATTTGTAACAGTTTACCTCTTTACTTATGTTGTGGTGGAAGCCTGAAAAGAAGGACTTTCTGTATTTCTGTATCTCAGCAAAACTTTTGCGTTAAAAGGGAAATAAAAGCCTTATTTACCCTCTACTTGGCATACACAATTTATTCACGTAAGGAGCAGGACTACAAAGACCAAGATACCCTTGGCCTTAAAAGAGCCCTCTTCTCCCAGAAAATAATAATATGCTCAACCTACCCTTACAGCCACTGGCCACCAGGGGGGGTTGATGACAATATATATATTTACACAAAGTCTACTAAAGCTTTAAGGAGGCAATTACAGATCCACAAACTCGAGTGGTTACTGCCACATTGTACAGTTTTACCTTATCTGCTAACGTCAAGCTTTGTGTTGTGCTTCACTAATTGATATCTATATGTTACAGGTCAAGCTGTGCACAAACATATTGATCACTTCTAATCATGACAAGCATTCTGCAAACATAAACTTTCTGTCTAGTTCCCACTAACATATGCTTTCCTGTCTTGCTACTTCTGCAAAGTACAACCTTGACAGTCTCACCGATATCCACACTCATCCACTGTCTGGCTGTCAGTGTTCTCATTCTCCATACTTATGACCTTTTTCCTGGGGACCCATTTAGCCCCTCCATACATCCCCCCTCCCCCTTTGATTCTGTACACAGAATCATCTGGATAGTAAGGTAGCTCAGACATAGATAATAAGGAGGAGCCATAGATGGTCCCTGGTTAACTTGCAACATTAGCCTGGGGATAAAAGATTTGACAGACCTCTTACAGCAAGCAGACAACATACAGAGAAGCAGTGCTCCAATAATAAGGATTTTAAAAAGTCCAAGCAAGAAGGACAGGATCCTCCGCAGGAGGCTAGACAGTGAATTCCAAAAAGAAGAGAGAGTCAAAGAAGGACGATAAAGAACTCTCGTAGCTGCTGCTCGGGACAAAAGTAGTTTTTAACCTTATCCAGCAGCCCTTTTACCACCTTTCCATCATTGTCAAGCAAGGCACAAATGTTTTCCTACTATGCCACACATTTCTCCTTCCTTCGCTAGGGGGTAATCTAGAGCCATACAGTTCTCAGCTTCATAGGCAGAAACTCTTTCCAATACACCTTGAAGCACACTAATTACGTCTGTAAAATCTAAAGCTGCAAGCTCAACAACTGCCTTTAGGTGCATAATTGGGTTGGTGCTATAGCTCCAAGAGTAGAAAGCCAAACAGTACCAGTAAAGGTATCAATTTGTGATTTAATCAAAGGACTCATGGAATCAATTAATTGTGGGCAGCTTTTATTGCTCCATTTTGAGGGGCTACCTCTCTTCTTTCCCTATGGGGATCTATCAGGGGTGACAATAAAGTAATAATACGGTAAGGCAAAAATCGCCACAGGGTTTCTAATTGGGCTACATAACAAGTTCCTGACCAATTTTTAGATAATTCAATATATGCAAGATTACCACATACAAAATAATCTCCTTCTACTAGCCCATTACCTCAAATTGTCGGGACAAGATATATTCTGTGTGGGTGATGTTCATTTCACTGATCCCTAAAGATAGATTGCACACCCAGGGATGAAAATACCCTAGTAGGGGACAACTCCATTTGGGCATATCTGGGTCTGACCCTGAAACATTCAAACGGATCGGGTACTCAAAACCATCATATGGCGATAACTCATGAGCATGCACTTAGTTTTCCTGCACCCGTACTAACTTTACTACTGAAATAAAGGGTTTTCCAGAAGGGTAATTCTTATACCAGGAGGTGGAATTCTGTATCATAAGTTTTACAAATGTTCCAAGGGGTGTCTCCTACCTTCTTTCCTGGATTTTGGGGGGTTGTAAAACAAATAGGAGGGGTCGCCAATGGTCTGGGGCTTAGCATCCTAGAGCCTCACCATATAAGGATGACCCACTCATGACTAGTGTGCGGTCTCCCTAAATCATTGACCGCCATTTCATATTTCAAATATCAAAGCCTATCCTCGGAAAAGTCCCTCCTAAGGAGGAGTGGTCTAGTGGAGGAGTGGTCTAGTGGTTAGGACAAGGTACTTCAGGCCAGAGGGCCGGGGGTTCAAGTCCCACCTGGGGACAGCAATCTCATGCCGGAGGGACTGGGATTTCTAGTCCTATAGGCACTCCTTGTGGTCTTGGGCAAGCCACTTAACCCTCCATTGCCCATGTTCCCTGTAAGTATTAGTGTATGTGTCTCATATCCCCTCGTGTTAAATGTATCCTCCAATTGACCGCTTTGACCCGGTGAAAAGCAGGATATAAATACAGCTAAATAAATAAATAAATAAATAAGGGAAGTTGTAGTGCTTCATTACCTCTAGTCATTGAATGCCATTATGCTACAGGGTCTATAGCCAGGGCCGGATTTACCTATACGCCATGTACGCCATGGCGTAGGGCCCACAAGCTGGCAAGGGCCCACAAAAATGAACAAGTTAGGCTTTTTTTTTTAAATAAAATTTAAAAAAAAACCTGCTGGCTGCCGCCGCGGGGCCCCCTCTGCTGCCATGGCAGCATGGACTGACCCGCGGGGGCCCCCTCTGCAAGCTCGATCCCTCCCTCCGTACCTCCCTCCCTCCCTCCGTGCAGGCTGTGAGAGACGCGAAGGCAGACTGTCTCCCTCGCGTCTCTGTTAAGCCCGCAGGGGCTGATGGGACAGCCCCTGCGGGCTTAACAGAGACGCGAGGGAGACAGTCTGCCTTCGCGCCTCTCACAGCCTGCACGGAGGGAGGGACCGGCAGACCGACATTGCAGAGGGGGCCCCCGCGGGTCAGTCCATGCTGCCACGGCAGCAGAGGGGGCCCCGCGGCGGCAGCCAGCAGGTTTTTTTTTAAATTAAATTTTACTTTAGGCCGGGGGGGGGGGGGTAGGACTGGTAATGGGCTATTGGGGGGGCTGGGGCTGGGACTGGAAATGGGTTGGAGGATTAAGGCTGGAGGTGGGCTGATGAGGTTAGCACTGGTAATGGGCTGTGGGCTGTTGGGGAGGTTTAGAAACTGGTAATGGGCTTTGGGGGGGTTAAGACTGGTAATGGGCTGTGGGCTGATGGGGGCTGTCTGCTAATGGGCTATGGGGGGCTAGGACTGGAAATGGGCTGGGGGGTTAAGACTGGAGGTGGGCTGATGGGGTTAGGACTGGTAATGGGCTGTTGGGGGGGGGGTTAGAACTGGTAATGGTAATGGGCTTTGGGGGGGGGTTAAGACGGGTACTGGGCTGTGGGCTGATGGGGCTGTCTGGTAATGGGCTATGGGGGGGCAAGGACGGGAACGGGGCTGGGGGGTTAAGACTGGAGGTGGGCTGATGGGGTTAGGACTGGTAATGGGCTGTGGGCTGATGGGGGGTTAGGACTGGCAATGGGCTATGGGGGCTCTGACTGGAAATGGGTTGATGGGTTAGGACTGGAAGTGGGCTGATGGGGGGGTTAGGACTGGTAATGGGTTATAGGGGGGGCTTAAACTGAAAATGGGGTGATGGGGGGTTAGGACTGTAAGTGGGTTGATGGGGGGCTAGGACTGGTATTGGGTTGGGGGGTTGCTAGGACTGGAAATGGGCTGATGGGTGGCTAGGACTGGAAATGGGCTGATGCAGGGACTAGAAGGGAATGGATGCTGGGTGAGGCTGGAACTAGAAGGGAGCTGATGCTGGGGGAGGATTAGAATGGGATGGGGCTGGAAGAGTAAAATGGAGAAGGGAAAAAATATTTTGTGTGGGAGGGATAAAAAATCTACAATTGGCCGGGTATTGGGAGAGTAAGTGGGGATTGAGGATGGAGGGGTAAAATTTGAGTGGATGAAATAGGAATGAGGAAAGAGCAAAAGGAGAAAGATTAGTATGTTAAAGCAGATGTAGAGAGAGAATGGAAAAAAACTAGGAGAGAAGAAAGGACAAATGGACAGCAGACGATGGAGAGTTAGCAGAAGACACGAAGAAACCAGAAGAAAGTGGCTGGAGCAATTACAGCTGAAAAAAAATGCACAAAAGGTAGAAAAATATCTCTTTATTTTGAATTTATTAATTGGAATATGTCAGCTCTGGTAAATGTGCATCATTAACGTCTGCGCTTTGTTTAGTACAAGAGCAAATTAATGTATAGTTTTATTTCTACAGTGTTGTACATTCCAAGTTTGGCTTTTGGGATTCCCAGTTTAATTATTGTCTTCCTGTTTCTAAATTGTGATTACTTGTTTGGTGATGGTCTATGTTCTGCATGTGTAACTGAGCTGAGGTGTTCTGTTTATATAATTCCTATTTGACATTGCCACTTGTTCTCTTTCCCCAGTAGGTCATGTATTGTTGTTCTCTGAAATGTATTGGTTTAATATTTGCAGTGTTGCCTTTTGATTGGTAGAGTATGGTGCTTTGTGAGTCCTGGTAGTGCTGTTAGGATACGGCGGGTTTGCTATGGGTTCTAAATGGGCAGTGTTTGTAGTAGTTCCTAATGTGTCTGGCAGTTGGCACTGGATTATAGTAATGTAGAAATTTTTTAGCCTTTCTTTATCCATACACTCATTAAGAGGTACGTTTACTAAAAGTTAGTATATGGTAACATTATGCAAATATTTATGCAAATGAGGCCCCTTATGCAAATGAGGCCCCGCACCCCCCTTGGGCCGCCCCTGCTGGGGGCCCACAATTTTTGTTGGCGTAGGGCCTCACTCAAGGTAAATCCGGCCCTGTCTATAGCAACAACACTATGTTCCTAACACGCATACAATAAGATGGGCTGCCCTTCTTAAACACTAAAGCCCGTGCCTTTTCTGTCCATTCATGCAACTTAGTTTGAGTCTGTTGGCAACTAAACAAATTACCCATCATACGTATAGTTCTCTGTCTGACTTGCCTCAGAGCCAGAGAAAAGAATCCACAGCATGGCACCAACTGTTTGCGTGTTGTAAGTCCTAGCTGGGGGCTATAACCACTGGAATCCTTCCTTGGCCCTTGGTTCCTATCTCTGGACCCACTGCAACCAAAAAGAAAGAGATACAACACACTGCAACATATATATTATATTCAAAGTGACTCACAATCTATCTGTGACCTACCTTGAAAGTCTTATTTCAAAAGCGCCTAGTAACAGAAATAGAAAATCCAGCTCCGCCAACATGTTACATATACCAACAACAAATGCTAACACTACCTGCTCCACCTCTAAAAGAGCATTCCCCCTCTTTGCCCCCACTGCATCACGTGGCATCAGTGACATGCAAGATTTTAGAAAGAAATTAAAAACTTTTCTTTTCACCAACTACTTTGTGGTTAATGAGACTGCACAGACATGGACTGCCTAAATATGACTTGTAAATCAAATATCACTGAATTTGTGTTACTTACCTTACTTGTACTGTAGTCACTCCCATGTTTTTATCCTCCCTCCCTTACCTACTTGTTCTATGTAAAGCCACACTGGCTCACTTATTTCTCTGTAAACTGCCCTGATTATTAGATTGGGCGGTATATAAGCATAAAAAATAAATAAATAAACAAAGTCTGCTAAAGCTTTAGGGAAGTAATTAGAGATCCACAAACTCATGTGGTCATCTGTAAAACCCTCCCAGTGCTGCATGCAGTACTTCTGTTGATTAGAAAAAACTTCCACATTGTACAATTTTACCTTATCTGCTTACATCAGCTTTGCATTGTGTTTTGCTAATTTATATCTATATGTTGCAGACAAAACCTTGCTGTTACAGACAAAGCCTTGCTGTTACAGGTCAAGCTGTGCACAAACACATTATTTCAAATCATGACAAGATTCTGCAAACATAAACTTTCTGTCTAACTCCCACAAACATATGCTTTCCTGTCTAGCTACTTCTGCAAAATACAACCTTGACTGTCTTACACATATCTACACACATTCACTGTCAGGCTGTCAGCAAATTCCAAGCTGTTCTCACTCTCCATACTTCTGAACCTTTCTCCCAGGGACCCTAGTACCCAATTTAGCCCCTCTTTACAGTTAAAGAATAGGATTTGGATGGATTGACAGTAAGATTTTGTAAGGCATTTTCAGGGGACTCGATAGAGGTATTGACAAGAGTATTTAATAGCTTTTTGCGAGGAGAGTTCTTATCTCCATCAGTGAGAAGGGTGGGTATAATGGTCTTGTCACAAGAGGGAAAAGATAAGGCTCAATATGATTCATATAGGCTTATATCCCTGCTGAACAGTAATGCTAAAATTATGGCTAAGATTTTTAGCTGTGAGATTTTCTGGAGAAATACATGAGTTGATTCAGCCAGACCAGCCAGCTTTTATCCCGGTCAACCAAGTGGTGTATAATATTAAGAGAACTTTGCACTTGATCTGGGGGGGAGGGGGGGAGGGGGGGGGTCCAGCAGAGAAAGGAGCCTTGATGTTGTTAGTGGTTGATGTTGAAAAAGTGTTTGACAGGGTGAATTGGAACTTTTTGATGGGTGTGATTAAGAAAATGAGAATGGGGATCATTTTGGCATATGGTTTTCTAAATTATACAGGAGCCCCGATGGAAGGGTGAAGGTAAATGTGGGATAATCTGTGATACTTGTATTGTAAAGAGGAACTCAGCAGGGGTGTCCCCTCTCCCATTTGTTTATCTCCCTGGAATCACTGGCTGAAAGGATCCGGAGGAATGGGGATAGTAAGGATTTAAGGGCTATATATGGGTAGCAGATTATCTTTGCCAGTGCATATTAAAAGCTTAAGGAGTTTGAGGGGGTGGCTGGCTTTTGGGTAAATATGGCTAATGCAGGGGCCTTTAGGGTGCAATTGATCACAGTGAGGTCGCTGATTATTAGGAACCCTTCCTCTTTAGGTGGGCTTGGGAGCCTATATGCTATTTGGATGTACAAATTGGAACTGACTTATGGGAAAGTTTTTAAGAATATTAGAAATTATTTGGGTAGGAGGAATGAGGGATACTTGCCTTGATGGGATAGAATTGCGATGGTGAAAATTAACATATTGCCGAGGTTATATTTGTTTTAGACGCTCTCTATTGGGGTGCCTAGGGGTGCACTGCCTCCATGCAGAGGGTAGTTTCTAGGTCTGTTTGGTGTAGTCAAGGGCTGAGAATAACACATGAGATATTATATAGAAGAAAAGGGGGTTGGTGCTGCTTAATTGTAAGTGATACTATCTGGCAGCACAGATGAAACATATGCAGGACTGGGAGTTGGGGGAGGTGCAGGTAGAACAGGCATGGAATGGAGAACGTGCCCTGAAGTATTTTCTATGGATTTTGAGGGAGTGAGTTTGGAAAAGGGGATTGGTGAACTCTTTTACAAAGCATTTGATGGGGGCCGCAGTGACGTGAGGAGGCTTGTGGAGAAGGTTAAGGGGGCATCTAGCTTAGCATCAATAAGATATGAACCAGTGTTTTCTGTGGGGAGGGAGAAAGGAGCATTTGAGCAGTGGGAAGGGAAGGGAAAGGGATCACTTCCTTGTGCATTTCCTGGAGTATGGTAGACTTTTAACATTTGAGGAGATCCAATGAATATATGATTTACCAGCGGTTGATTTTCTTCCAGTTATAAAAAAGATTGGAGCGTTGAGGAGGAGGATGAGGGGGGGGGGGAATCTATAGAAATATTATGGTGTTTAGAGAAGAAATTGAAAGAAGCTATCATGATCTTCTATGGTTTTTTAAAGGGGGGGCAGTGTTTAAGATATTTAGATTTATGCAGGTATAGGAAAGAGATGTGGGAGTGGAGCATTCCGAAAAGACTTAAGGAGGGAGGGGGCAGTATTTGAGGAGGCAAGTAGGGTGTTATTTTGTATGTTATTGAAGAAGATACATATAGAATATTTTAGCACTGATGCTTGAGTCCTTCTAGGCTTATGTCTATCTATCTGACAGTATCACTGTTGGAGGGAGATATCTGAAGATGAGAACTTTTCTGCACATTTGGTGGACCTGCCCTGAGATTATAGGATTTTGGGGAAAGGTAGCAGGAGGGTTGGGTAAATTGGTGGGAATGATGGTAAGACCTGAGTCCAAACTCTTCTTATTAGGAGTGGGCTTGAGAAGACTTTTAAAGAGGATGTGGAGGCAACTGAAGACGGGGTTTGTAGCACTAGATGTCATATAGGTAGAATGGAGAAAGTAACAAAAAAGGGAGAATAAAAGGCATAATGGGAGGCACCAGGAATGGGGGAAATTGAATATGTTCTTGGGGTTTTAAGAGGAGACACAAGTAATTATGACCTTTGAGGGAAAAAGGAGAGTGCATGGATGGAGAGGACACCTTACATGTATGCAAAAGATGACATCACATGGGGGGGGGAGGGAGATTGGGATTGAAGGGGGAAGGGATGGAAGCATAGAAGGAAGACATATGTTTTGGGACTGTAGGAAAGATGTTTCTCTTGTGTTGAGGTGGTAAGTTATGATTTAAGATCTTGGATGGGAGTGTTATGTGAAAAAGTCCATATGGCCATGATTCTCATATGTGAAGGGGAGGGGCTGGAAAATACAAAATGATGATAAAGATATGGAAGCAGATGTACAAAGATGGTTGGAACTATATAGCTCAAAATGATTGATGTTATGGAGGTAATTTTATGAATTGCCTAGTTTTGCGCACATTTGAATGCACACAAACCCATGTATTATATTGTATTATAATGTTTCATGTGAACCGTCTTGACTTGTAGAAAGACGGTATATAAAAACTGTTAAATAAATAAATGTATATTTTGTAAAGAAAAGTAGGTGCTTATTTTTCTTTATTGGAGCATAAATATATGTGCGCCAATCCAAGGTGCAAACGCTTATGTCAGCCATTGGCTTAGTGTAAATACGTGAGCCTAGATTTGTAAAGAAAGTCTTCCACTCAAGCTTTGCCCATGGCTATGTCCATTGCAAAAGTATGGGTGCCCATTGGTCTGACACACGTACTTGTAGAAAGGTGACTGCCTAAGGTGCATTTGTAAGCGCCCATCTGCGTGCACAAGTCATTGAAAATACAGGATTTACGCACCTGGGTAGCAGGTAAATTTATGCATCCCTTATAAAATGACCTCCTATATGCCTGTGTCTTAAAAGCTGAAAACAAATTAACTGCCGAAATGAACATTTTACAAATGCACAGGGACTTTTGCACCCGATTTTAGTGCAGACTACATTTTGCCTGACATTCACGCACCTACTGCGGGTTGTGAATCATTGTCCCTGTGCCTTAGCTTGCTATATTTATCCAGCGTCTCCTGCAATCCATCAGAATGTCGGTTAGGGAGAATGCGCCTGGAGAAAACTCCCATGTGGCAGCCGAGTAACTGTTACTTGAAATAGACTTTTCTCCCATTGTAAACCTCGGTGACTAGCTTTGTCAGCTTCCAGTGCAGCTCCGGCTTCTCGCTCTTCTTTGCAGCGCGAAGGTAGCAGCAGCCTTTAGCCCACTGCGATTTGTCTCCTCCGCCTTCGTCTCGGGGAATCCTCTTTGGAAAGCATGTGGATGAAGACCTCAGGATTCTGTATTAGTAGATAAGCAGTCCCCGCCCCCCTTACCTCCTGTCTCCCCCAACTTCACCCGACAATCCGTATGTATTGCAGCAAGTCGCTGGCTTTTTACCAGCTCAGGAACTGCAGCATTTTTCTTTCAATGGAATAATTTCAGCCTACTTGAGCTGGCATGCCAGTCTTGTGGGATTGTTAGTAAGTGGGCGTTTACATCCTTTTGCATGCAAATGCTGTCACACCTGCTATAATTTTGCTTCCTTCGCTTCCGGTTTTTTTTTTTTTTCTTGATGTAAAAGTAATGTCTCAGTGGAAAAGGAAACCCTGAGGTTCAAGATCAATGCTGCATCATTGATTCATCAGCGAGCAGGGGATGACTGAATGGGACATGGGGAGGAATTTAAGCCGGCTGCCTCGTACCAGCGTGATGAAAGCTAGCTGTTAAAGCCGTCTATCTTGCTGCTCCATGTGCTGTACCAGCTCCATGTACTTGGTTCCGTCTCTTTGCAAGCTGCCAAGACTGCGGCTCTGAAGGAATGTCCCCTATTGTTAAAAATCCTACCTGTTTCACACCAATGATTTGCCACTGCAAAGTTGCGTGCACCAACAACACGTTGTCGTTGATGTTCGGATGCAAGGTAGGAAAGGACTTAACTGTTTTAAATGCATACTGTCACTCCGATGCATAACTGCAGTATTATCTTTGGTGCTTGGTGTCTGTGATATTTCAGGTCCAGAGTTTTATCTCTGCACGTTAAAATGCAGGGAGGCATCTGATATTTCAGACAGTCGAAATAATCGCTGATGTGGAAATACTGTCGTCTGTGTAAGGGGGGCAAATCCAGACTGTAAGTGCACTTGGATAGGGAACTAACTTGTGTACCTGTATGTAACTCACCTTAAACTCATATTTGAAAAAGTGAATAGTTAAATCACAAATTTCCCCCCTAAAACAGTTCTTTATAACCAGAATGGTCTGAGAATTGACTTCCAGAGAGAAGCAAGTGGATCGTGCAGAATTTGTTTCTGTCTTCACAACAGACGTGGCTAATAAAGCTAAGATTGCAAAGCTATTAGTCTGTTATTTGCAGCATCCACTTTTGGAGGTTACAGTCAGCATTCCTAAGCTCCTCACAAGCAAGGAGTCATTGTTCATTTTCACTGTTTCAAGGATGTTACTGTGTTGAAATGGGAAAGGAGGTGGCGTCACCTCCTACACTTTTGGAGTTTTTAATGAAAGTGTGCCTCCGGCATATAGCTTTGTGTGTGTGTTGAGGGTAGTGTTATTTTTTTACTTTTTTATGCTTTACATTGAGTGAAATTTTTAAATGTTGAAAGCTAATGTTGAGGATGCTAATGGAAGATGTAGACATAAGTCTGCAGAAAATCTGTTAGAAAAGTATTAAACATCTGTGCACTGTAAGAAAACTGATTTGAGTTTTTAAAAAGCCATTATACCAACCTTTTCATTAAATAATAATTATAGGGTATGTATTCTTCATGCTCACACTATGGGAGGCCTGAGACAATGCAATCAGGAATATCTTTATATATGCCGTCATGTTTCTATGTTTCTCTTAAGGCCTCCTGCTATAAAGATTGCACATGAAAAGTCATTTGTCCATATGTGTTGTCTTTCTGGATCTATTGTCCAACAAACCCTTAATAGGGAAGACATTTCAACCAAAAGGTGGCACCATTAAGTACAGAAGTCGTCCTTTATCTTTAGGGCACTTCCATCTCAAATTTTGTGTTAAAGAGGTAGCATGCCTTTTCCTAAAATTGTGATTTGCATTTTTCAGTTTGGCATACCACTTGTTGTCATCTTTTCCTGTCATCTGATTTTTTTTTTCATAACGCTGAGATTGCCAGTTTTTTAAAAGTTGTTTGGTACTTCGAGTTGGCTCATATAGCCATCGGTAATGACTGTGTCTGGGAGAGAGGCATATCCTTCCTCTTCAAATACATGCTGCAATAAGCCAGCTGGGGATATGAAGTGTGCCAGAAAATCTTTTCCTTCTGGGTAAGAAACAGTGATAGGAATGGTTTTACAGTGCAGAAAATGAAATAGTTGGACAGGTTAAGTAGGGCATGATAGAAAAATGCGGTAGCTTCAAACTTGAAGGATACATTTTTTTTAAATCATCTGTGAGAATTGTTAGGACAAATCAAAAAGATAATGGAACAGTGTTTTTGGAAAATTGCTCTGACAGATCCGTTCTTACATAATATTGAGGCATTGCAGTAGGATGTCCCACAGTTCCATTAATGGTGTTCTTACTTAATCTATCTGTTCCTTCAAGATCTGGAGCCTGTGCAATTAAGGTCTTCTTCCATTCTGTGTACAGGCAAAATGATTAGTAAATAGGAACCATAGTGGAAGAAGATGATGTTCACTGTATGAGGTGATTAATTGCATTTTCCCTTCAATTTGACATGGATGAATTGCATTGTTCTGACCATCAGACAATTGCCAAACAGTAGTGAGCACTGTATTTGAAACTGTCCTGAGGGCAATTTAGATTAAGATAGCACAGCGTTGAGCTATAATTAATACAGGTAAAATATTAGTCAAAGGAAATTAAATGAAGTATCAGTGTTGTAAGGTAGGTTGGTCACCTAGGGACTGCTACATAAATTTGTCTGTGAGCATGTTTTCAAAGGATCCTCTGTGATGCTTTTGAGCTTTCATGAGCAGTAGACAATCTATTGTAGTTAACAAGAAACCGGATAATCGCATTCAGATATTTCCCATATGTCATTGGATGGGTTATTGGATTCCAGGAATTCTTACCTGAAATCCAACTTCTTTTCCCGAAATACTGTTTGCAGCAGAAGAGATAACTTGAAGGGAATCTGATTATGTTTTTCTCAGTTATTGAAAGCCACGTTATTTCTGTTAACGAAAAATAATTGTATCTGATGCACATGAAGAAAGTTAGTGAAGACCTAGATTGCAGATGAATTGAGTGTCCCATCAGAGAGACCTTTTGAATCAGAAACAAATGCCCTTGAGATGGTCTTCCAGTGTAGAAAGTGACTAGGATAGTACGCAGAGCTCTGGAGGATTATTCCAGCTTCTGGCATGAGACAATGGAAAGACGCTACTTAATGACGTCACTCCCCAATGGAATCACTCTACATTCCAAAGCATTCTTATGTGCTTTAGCTGGGCATTTAAAGAACTGATTTTTAACCTGAATACTATGCAGACAATTTACTGTGTACCATGAAGTTTTATAGGGCAAACTATGTACTGTAATGATTTAAGGGCTGGATGTTAGATACTCACTTTAACCACCAAGGCTTGATTTTTATAGTAGTAGCATTAGCATTACCTTCAACCTTTTAAGAAAGGTGGTTCATTCGTACTACCTCAGCCCCTTCTCTCTCTCTCTCTCTCTCTCTCTCTCTCCTGCTTCCTTCTGTTCCTTTTTTGTCTCTCTCACTCTTCTGCTCTACTTCCTCTCCTCAGGTAGGGCAGCCTGTTCCACTCACTTCAGTCTTACCACAGGATATCGGCTATTGCCTCTCTTTGAACTCTTGGAAGGCTGCTGCAGCCTCTCCTTTCATAAGCCATTGCTACAGATTTTGTTCTTCTTAGCTCCGAGTGTACGGTTGACACAGGTTTCTTTTTTCAGGAGCCTGCTGGTTGGCTCTTTTATTTTTTTGTCCTGGCTTGGCATTTGTTCAGTCCCATATAGACATCTCTGAGACTTTTTTGTTTCGAACCACATAGGCGGCTGACTTAGCTCAGTCCCATGTGAGCCACTGCTGTATGGGCTCCATGTTTCATGTGTTTTCCATAGGTGTCCCTTTATATGAGCCACTGCTATACACGTTCCTGTTGTTCAGTACCTTGTAAGCTTCTGCTATAGATGCTCCTGTTGTTCAGTCCCATGCAGGTTGCTGCTTTGTTCTGTCTTTTCTAGGAGTTGCTACTCTATTTTATTTATTATTTATTTATTTAAATTCTCTTATATACCGCACTATTCAGCATCAGCGCGGTTCACATAGAACAAAAAATCTCAGTACAGTCAACATGCATGAGTTTACAGATAACAAGGGAAGGAACTTGGATAACATGGGTAACTATCTACAATCTATTTACAAGGAAAACACTCTAGTGTAATGGCATCACCTGAGTGAACCGATATACCATATGCCTCTGTCATTATTTATTTATTTATTTAGCGTACATTTGTATAACGCTACTTCCAGCGATCAGTAGCGGGGTAGATTACAAAACGGAGCTGTCTGATCAGGACAGGGATATTTGAAATATATACAAGGTGATTGATAGGAAAAGCACAGCACACAGCAATTATGAAAGAGAGTTTCCTTCCATAAGGAGGGTGGAGTTATTACCTATGTACATTTTTACAAATATACATTTTCATTTTACATATGTACATTTTTTTAATATATAATTTACATAATTTTACATAATTTACAGGTATACATCTTTGGTTTTCTGGGTAGCATGGCTGAAGTCACTTTGATTTACATCATGTTGTAATGAATCTGAAATAGGTGGGTCTTGAGTTTTTTTCCTAAAGTCCATTAAGTCTTTGCACGCTCGTAGCTCAGGTGGCAGTTGGTTCCAGAGAGTTGGTGCTGTGAATGAGAATGCTCTGTTACTTGTACCGGTTTTGACAGATCTTATGTTTTTCGATACGCAGAGGATATTTAAGTTGGTGGTTCTTCTGCTTCTGTTGGGAGGTTGGGTGCTGATAAGGTTGGAGAGAAAAGATGGTGCTATGTTATGCATGAGTTTGAATGTGGTTGTTAGGGTTTTGTATTTTATGTGAGCTGCAATGGGGAACCAGTGTAGCTCAATCAACACTGGTGTGATGTGCTCAGCAAAACCTTTTTTCATAATGATTCTGGCCGCAACGTTCTGCGCCATTTGGAGTATGTTCGGGGTTTTCTTTGGAAGGCCCTGTAGAATGAGGCGTGATGAGAGCTTGTGCTATTGTCCTAAAATCATGCGGTTCAATAATGCTTCGGAGTGGTTGTATGACTCTTAGTTTGTGGAAGATAGCCCTGTTTATTGTGCGGAGGTGTTTTTCCATCTTTAGGTCGCTATCAAACGTTACCCCCAGATACTTTATTTCCTTCTTCGTGTGGTAGGTATTGTTGCACAGGGTGATTGTTGCGGGCAGGTCGAAGTTTGTTTTTTTGGAGATGAACATCACCTCTGTTTTTTTATGGTTTATTGCCATGTTATTTTGTTGCAGACAGGTTTGCATCTCACTCAGGCATTCTTCTAGTTGGGTGTAGTTTGGATTGTTTACATCAAGTTGTGTGTACAGCATTATATCGTCTGCGTAGATGTGGTAGTCAATTTTGTGCTTTTGGAAGGTTTTACATATTGGTTGCATGTAGACGTTGAAGAGGAGTGAGGAGAGCGCAGAGCCTTGTGGTATGCCTTGGGTTTGGGGGAACGCCTGTGCTTTCTCATCGTTGAACTGTACCTGAAGGTTTCTGTTTGTTATATATGATGAGAACCATTTTAGGGGGGTTCCTGATATTCCGGTTGATTCAATCCTATTCATGAGGGTTCCATGGTGTACAGTATCGAAAGCCGCTGAGATGTCAATAAAGATGAGGATAAACATTTTCTTTTTGTCTTCTAGGCCTTTGAGGAGGTTGTCTAGTAGTGCAAGCAGTAGGGTTTCAACTCCATGATGTTGTCTGAAGCCGTATTGATGATCATCTAGGGTTTCGTTGTCATCCAGGTGTTCTTGCAGTTGTAGTAGGACTGCCTTCTCGATGATCTTTGCTAGGAAAGATATGCGGGATATCGGGCGGTAGGAAGCTGGGTCGTCCTTATTGAGCGCTTTGTTTTTTAGAATAGGTCTTATGATGGATTTCTTAAGTTGCGTGGGCATGATTCCTTGTTGAAGCGATAGGTTTACTATATGAGAGATGTGTAGGGCAGTTTCTTGCTTCACTGCCTTGATCCATGCGGCTGGGCAGGGATCCAGTGGGGAGGTTGTGGTGTTGATGTTAGTGATTATGTTGATAATTTGCTGCTCTTCAATTTTATGGAAATCGCTCCAAGCTTGGTCCTGGTTTGCACTTGTCACCATGTTGAGTTGAGGCACGGGGGGGGGGGGGGGGGGAGGGGCTGTGCCCAGGCATTGCGAGGGTTTTGTAGCTGCATGAGGGTTGAGTTTGCTTGCGTAGTGATCCGCCAGGGTTTGGGCTTTGATTTTGCTGCCGTAGAGGTTATCCTGGGACACCTTGCTCAGCGATTTGACCAGTTCAAATAATTCTCTGGGCCTATTGATGGCCTTATTTAGTAGATTAGTGTGATGCATTTTTTTTGCTAGGTTGACCTCGTTTTTGTACTTTGCTAGTAGAGTAAGGTAGTCCATTTTACGTTCATTGGTTTTGGTTTGCCGCCATTTTCTCTCCAGTTTTCGCAGTTCCCTCTTTAATCTGGTCAGAGTTTTGGTGTACCAAGGTTCGGTTCCAGCTTTAGCTGCGTTGCTTGGGGCTTTCCATTCTGGTTTTGATGCAGCTTGTATTCCTGAGTTCCAACTGTTTATCAGGTTCTCGAGGTCCGTGCGATCCGTGTCTATGTGGGAAGCAATAGCGTTTATGAGAGCTTCTTTGTTGAACTTGTTGAATCTCCTTTGAGGGTTTGTTGATCTCCCAGCTGTCGGGCTTTTGGGTATCGCTGGCAGAAGTATGTTGAGCTCAATTTGGTGGTGATCTGACCATGGCACTGGCGTTATTCTTGTTACAGGTTCATTTCCTTCGTTTTGCTGCTGTTTGGTGGGTATGAATACCATGTCCAGCGTGTTTCCTTTGTCATGGGTGGCCTCGCTAACTATTTGCTTGTAACCAAGTTGGCCCATGGCTTCAAGGAAAGTGTTCGCCTGGATATGTGGGATAGATGCTAGATTTAAGTCCCCCATGATGATATGGTATTTTTTGATTGGGGTGGTTGAGATGTCTTCTAGTGCTGTAGCCAGAGATTCGTGGTGTGCTGAAGGGGGTCTGTAGATTAGACAGATGGATATTGCTGTGTTCTCTATTTTGAGTATGTCGATGTCCATAGTTGAGTTCTGTGAGGTAGTTGTCAGTTGTAGCGTGGATTTGGCAACTGTCAGGACTCCTCCTCCCCTTTTGTTGGTGCATGAGCAGTTGTAAATTTTGTATCCGGGTTTGTTGATTTGGGTTGTTATTGCAGAATCCGCGTCAGAGAGCCAAGTTTCCGTGATACAGAGGATGTCAGGCTGTTGGTCTGTGATGAGGTTGTGGATGATCTGGCGTTGATCAGGATGATGGTGTGTGCGTCTTGTGCAGGCTTGACTGACTGATGTTGCTTGCTTGGTCTCACCATGGGCTTGTTGTTATGCGTTCTTTGAGGTTTGGATTTACGATAGTTCCGTGTCTTTGCTTGGCTGACAAGGACAGGACCTCGATCTAGTTGCGGTGCTGGTGTGTTGAAGGTGTGGTGGAATGGAGCGTGTTGTGCCGGTGAAGGTAGTGCAAGGGGGTAGTAAATGTAGATTGGACTGCAGATGTGGGGTAGAAAGTAGAGCAAGTTTGGGTTACATGTGTACGCTGGGGTGAATAAGCCCATGCATAATATAATTAGCAAAATGTTACAGAGCTCCATTTCAGGGTTGGTCGGCTGTGCCAATATATTAGACAGAGGCCTAGTATAAGAAGACAGTTTACAGAGTACCAAGGTATCAGACAGTGGCCTAGTAAATGTAGACAGCTTACAATGTAGCAATATGTCAGACAGTGGCCTAATATATGCAGACAGCTCACAAAGTATCAAGATATCAGCCGGTGGCCTAGTAAATGCAGACGGTTACAATGTATCACAAAATATCAGGTGCTGGTATGGTCCAGGCACTTGGTTTAACTATATCAATATATTGGGTAGAAATCAGTGGGTCACTTTGTAGTGAGCATTACCTATGACAGGTGCTTCTCGGTTACGGGTTGTGCTGACAGTCTTGACTTCTCGTGCAGAGCTCGGCCAGTGTGGTTTAGTTGCAATTCGTTGCTGGTAGTGAGTTTGAACTGGCTGGGCGATCCGTGATGTCTACGTCTCCTGGGGTGACAGTACCACTTGTGTAGCCCACAAAAGGGTCCTCGCCTAAGGGCCACGCCAAAGGGCCCTCTGGCGAGGCCCTCAGGCACGGGCCCACCAGGCGCAGGTGCGCCCTGCAGGGACGCCGCTTTTAAGGCGGTCGGTGCTGGCTCCCACTGCCCCGATTGGGCAGGAGCGCCAGGGGGGGGGGGTGGAGGGACCCGGCAGCGGCTCCCTGTGAGCAGGGACGCCGCTTTTAAGGCGGTCAGTGCTGGCTCCCACTGCCCCGATTGGACAGGAGCACCGGGGGGGGGGGTGGAGGGACCCGGCAGTGGCTCCCTGTGAGCAGGGACACCTCTTTTAAGGCGGTCGGTGCTGGCTCCCACTGCCCCGATTGGACAGGAGCGCCGGGGGGGTGGAGGGACCTGGCAGCGGCTCCCTGTGAGCAGGGACGCCGCTTTTAAGGCGGTCGGTGCTGGCTCCCACTGCCCCGATTGGGCAGGAGCGCCGGGGGGAGGGGGTGGAGGGACCCGGCAGCGGCTCCCTGTGAGCAGGGACGCCGCTTTTAAGGCGGTCAGTGCTGGCTCCCACTGCCCCGATTGGGCAGGAGTGCCGGGGGGGGTGGAGGGACCTGGCAGCGGCTCCCTGTGAGCAGGGACGCCGAATTTTAAGGTGGTCGGTGCTGGCTCCCACTGCTCCGATTGGGCAGGAGCGCCGGGGGGTGGAGGGACCCGGCAGTGGCTCCCTGTGAGCAGGGACGCCGCTTTTAAGGCGGTCAGTGCTGGCTCCCACTGCCCCGATTGGGCAGGAGTGCCGGGGGGTTGGAGGGACCTGGCAGCGGCTCCCTGTGAGCAGGGATGCTGCTTTTAAGGCGGTCGGTGCTGGCTCCCACTGCCCCGATTGGGCAGGAGCGCCGGGGGGTTGGAGGGACCCGGCAGCGGCTCCCTGTGAGCAGGGACACTGCTTTTAAGGCGGTCGTTGCTGGCTCCCACTGCCCCGATTGGGCAGGTGCGCCGGGGGGGGGGGGGGGTGGGTGGGAGCCAGCACCGACCACCTTAAAAGCGGCGTCCCTGCTCACAGGGAGCCGCTGCCGGGTCCCTCCACCCCCCCGGTGCTCCTGCCCAATCGGGGCAGTGGGAGCCAGCACCGACCGCCTTAAAAGCGGTCCCTGTCGAAACTCAAATTCTGATGGAAAGGTGTATTTGTGAGCCGTATGGGTACGACTGGCCCTGGTCCCATGTAACATATAATGAGGGAGTGTGTAAATAGATGGATTTCCCAATGGGAATGGCCAGGGGCGGAGATGTTGAATGTGATGTTAGTCAAGATTGTAAAACCTCTGGTATTGGAGGGAAAACGGTATTTTGCCTTTTTTCTGCCACTGTGATCCAGGTAGTGGGCTGAAAGAACTGTTAGGTCATAGGCCTTGATGGGTTGGGCCCTGCAGTACTTTAAGAGTCAAAGAAAAAGTGAGAACCCCCTTATATGAGGCAGGGAAGCCTAGAGGGAAGGTGTAGATAACATGAGGAGGGATCTAACTAAGCTTGAAGAATGGTCTAGAATTTGGCAGCTGAGATTTAATGCTAAAAAATGTAGGATCATGCATTTGGGCTGCAACAATCCAAGGGAGCGGTACAGTATAGAGGGGTGACTGACCTCTGTCCATGAAAGAAGAATGGGACCTGGGCATGATTGTGTCTGATGATCTCAGAGTAGCTAAACAGGTAGAAAAGGCGACGGTGAAAGCTGGAAGGATGCTTGGGTATATAGGGAGAGGAATGGCCAGCAGAAGAAAGGAGGTGATAGTGCATCTGTATAAGTCTTTGGTGCGTCCTCATTTGGAGTATTGTGTGCAATTCTGGAGACCACACCTTCAAAAGGATATAAACAGGATGGAGTCAGTGAAGAGGGTGGCTAATGAAATGTTTAATATTCTGTTATAAAGCATATGAGGACAGACTTAAGCACCTTAATGTGTATGCTTTAGAGGAAAGGCGGGACAGAGGTGATATACTTGAGATGTTTAAATACCTCCGTGGCATAAATGCACAGGAGAGCCTCTTTTGATTGAAAGCAAGCTCTGCTATGAGGGGACATAGGATGAGGGTGAAATATGCAGAGAAATTTCTTTATGGAAAGAGTGGTAGATGCGTGGAATAGTCTCCCAGGTGAGGTGGTAGAGATAAGGACAGTATCTGAACTCAAAAAAGCATGGGACAAACACAGAGGCTCTCTAAAGGGAAAAGGGGGGCTGTTGTAGTGGGTGATTTGGAAGGGCAGACTAGATAGGCCATGTGGTCTTTTTCTGCTGTCATGTTTCTATGTTTCTATGAATGAATAAACCCTCATCAAAGATCATGCCTGAGTTTCACACTTTCTCTTGATTATTGAGCAACATGCACCCCCCCCCCCCCCAAGGTTGGGGATGAAACAAGGGGTCCATTCCATCTGCCGATCCACAGATACTCAGATTTTTGCACTTTAAGATTTAATTTGAATCTCTGAAGCTAAGACACCACTATGGCATGACAGTCATTCAGCTTGCTCAGAGCCACCCTGATTCTCACTCACTTCTATTCCCAGATGTGTATCATCAGCAAGCAAATAATAAAAATTAGAAAAAAAAAAAACAACAACTGCTGGAGCAAATTTGCATTAGGCATACCTCGATTTACTCTCAAGTGAGTTTCTGCTATTGAAACCTCTTTGATCATCTGCATATGGCTTCCTGCTGTAGATGCTCCTTTGCTCAGGACCATGCAGGTTGGCGTATTAGGGGCTCTTTCGTGAGCTGCAACTGTAGATGGACCGTCCTCCAGGGTACCCCTAGCAGAAGGGGCCCACCTAATTCCAGGACTAAGTCCCACAGACCTTCTACAAACCCTGGTGTAGATTCCCTGATGGTGTGGAGGGACTCTCCACTTCAGAACTCAAGATGTATAATTGGAGACACTTCAGATACAATTGTGATGTTCCAAAATAAAAGTCTTTACTAGGAAAAGTTTCTTCAAAGCAAATCAGTTCAATGGTAACAGTTTCAGTTGCAACTTCACAGCATATTAGTATGAAATCAGAATTGTGATTCTTTGATCTTTGCTTCCACACTCTCCTGGGACACCCTCCGGCCCTTCCTTTGGACTTAAGTTCTACGTACTGGGCTTCCTGTCTCCTCAAGAACCCTTTTGATACTAGTTATTCCAAGCGCTTGAATCTCTCTAAACTATTTTTTATTTCTCTTTCATGAATTCCTTTGGACTCTTGCAGAAAACACTAGTTTAACAACTTTTTCTTTTTCTCCTTTTCTCTTCCACACAGCTGGATACCCCTTGCTAGGCAGCTGACACACACTTCTTTGTATCCCTGCATAGATCTTTGTTCACTCCTGGAACTCGAATCGGAATTTTCTCGTAAGAGTCAGACTCATAACGACTGATTTGTAGCTTGAGGAACAGGTACTTATAGTGCAGTCTCAGCCATATCACCACTGCCACCCCAAGGCACTGCTGTGTGGCTGTCTCCTTCCACAGTTGGACGCCAGAGCGGGAGGCAAGTATCCTCCTCCCCCCCTAGCTTCAGAGACCCTAAGGAAGAAGAGGCAGAACTTCTCTTTCCAATATCCAACACCATCTCTGATGGCAAACTGGAAGCCGGACAGTCAGCTGCTGCTTCTCCTGTCCACCAGCTCCACTCTCTTCCGGCTAGAAGACCAACACTTTGGAACACTCCACAGTGGTCAGTTCTGGATAGCAATACTATAGCAAAATGGTTCAGCCCACTCTGATAACTCAATTTACTCCCCACCGGAAGGCACACAGGCCATGGTAAAATGGTATAAATGCTCCTTTACATTAGGTGCTCTTTTATTTAGTACCTTGAAGCTGTTCCTTATTCAATCCAGATGAGTTACTGCTCCAGGTGCTCCTTGGTTTAGTCCTACGGACTGTTGTTAACTATAAAACCCTGCCATCACTCTTTTTTTTTAAAATCCTGCTTTGTTTCTCCAGGCTTTGTTTCCTGCCTAGACTAGTAAAGTCCCACCTGTCTTTATCCCCACACAACGTTTGTGTGCACCTCCTAAGAGCCACGTGTGAGCGTGAAAGGGTTTGACGGTTGCCGGTCTTTGTTAGAATGTTACTCTATTTATTGACTCAGTTGTGATATTTTCTAACTTACTTAAGGTCATTGCATATTATTATTATTATTATGAACTACACACTTTTCTTCCAGCCATATGAAGAGAGTTTTCAGAAACATGACTGTAGAAAAACCGGTAATAGGGTTCCTTTAAACTCAGATTTGCTATCTGTGCTTCTGAAAAAGGAGCTGTCCAATGTGACTTAGTCAGTTAAGGATTCCCCTATGGCAAATATGGAAAGCCGTTTAATATTCTGCAGTAGGATACAGAGCTGGTATGAAAGAGTTTCTCACTGATCGGGAGACTGTGAATATCCTCAGAGACAGGCACATTGTATTCTAAAATACAATGAGTGGAGGAGTAGCCTAGTGGTTGGGGCAAAGTACTTCAGGCCGGAAGGTCAGGGGTTCAAATCCCACTAGAGGACAGCAACCTTGGGCCGGAAGGACTGGGGTTTCTAGCCCCACAGGTGCTCCTTGTGGTCTTGGGCAAGCCACTTAACCCTCCATAGCCCATGTTCCCTGTAAAATAGTTATCTCCAAGTTATAATGCCCTGTTCAATGTAATTTCAGTTCGTTCAATGTAAACCACACTGATGCAGAATAGCGCGGTATATAAGAGAGTGTAAATAAATAAATCAAAAGATAGGTTCAAATGATACATGTGTGTTAATTAATGGGACTTTATAAATAACAAAAGCCTCTGATTGCAATTCCATGCTAATTACAGTGCCTGCTCTCTTTTGGAGGGCTAAACAGGATGTGAACATTTCTTGGATGTGATGACGACAACTGCAGAATATTTAACCTTATTTCAGAAGTTACTGTTTCGGGGTGAAAGATGAACATGTGGACAGCATATTCTCCTACTTTTCCTTCTTTAGCTAACCAAAAGACATCTTTCAGATCAACTCTTGGATACACCGTGGCTCTGTGTCCATTTGCCTGCTTCCAGCATTATCTCAGGAGTTGTTACTATAGTTTTTTTTCTTGAAGTATGCAATAGTCTGGATGGCTGACTGTAGTATTTTCCTGTGATGTTGTGTCAGATCTAATGCCCTATGGGGACAGGGAACTATCTGATGTATCTGAATGTAATTTGCCTTGATTTACTGCTGAAAAGACGTGAGCTGAATCCAAACAAGTGGGGAAAGCATGCAGAGCATGGCTCATGGAATTATTTCCAACTCCTGAGTGTGTGTTTGTGTTTATGTATGTGTGTGTGTACACACCTGTCTGTTTGTATCTGCACTGACTATGGGTGTGTGTGTTGGGGGGAGGGGGTGGTTCGTGCATGTATATCTCTGTTTCATATGGTTTTTTTTTCTGTGTATATGTACGTTTGTGGGTTGGTATGCCACAGGTAAATGAAAAAGTTGCTCCATACAATTATTATATACACCCTATGAAGAAATTTGAGCTCGACTGGGAATTTTTATTTATTTAGATAGATTTGTATACCACCTTATCCTACAATCAAAGTGGTCACATCACAATTGGGGTTCCATTTAACATGAGGGTACCTAACAGTAATTGAAATACAGATTTCTGTGATATGGTATGCTCGTTGTTAAGATAGTAGTTCTTGCAATTTTTGTATTGTGTTGTGGTTGGTATGCCTGCATATTTATATGAGTAGTCCTAATTAGAGTTACCTCAGTGCTCAGTAGATGGTAAGACAATTAGAAATCTTCATCCCAGAGAGATTAATGTTAATTTTTTCATCAAAGAAGCAGCATAGAAGTATGGATAAGTGTGATATATTGCCCTGATACAGACCCATGAGTTATCAATGGAGGTTCAACATGTAGTGTTGTGTCAGAGGTGAAGGCAACCTTTATGAAATTCATATATACAATTGATAATGTTCAATGAAAAGTCTATAATGTTCTTAGCATAAAAGTAATTTTATGTCAATTCAGATTAAAATGGGACTTTACAACTGATGGTCATGATTTATTTGGAAATAAGTGAAAATTATTTTTGCACTATTCATAAGGGTTATATTTAGTGTATAGTTTAGATGAACATGTATGTGTTGCTGTGTCACCTCATATGTTTTCCTTCTTGCATGTATCAGTATGTGTATGTGTGTGTGTGTGTTCTCTTTGTGTCTGTAATCGGGAGAGGAAACAAGAGAAGAGGACTGTCTGATGGGTACAACTGCATAATTGCTATGTTACTGTAAATCAGTGTTAGTACCAGGGCTTAATTTGTAGCTAGGTTTAAAAAACGTTGGACAAGTTCCTGGAGGAATGGTCCATAAACCATTATTCAAGAGAACCCGGGAAATCCACTGCTTGCCCCGGGACAAGCATTGTGGACTCTATGTGCCTTTTTGGGAACCTGCCAGGTACTTGTGACCTGGATTGGTCACTGTTGGAAGCATATCTTATTTTCTTATGTTTTTAACTAGCAGCAGAGAATAGGGAGGAAATCTGAATATAAGATTTCAGAATATAAGAATTGCCATACTGGGTCAGACCAAGGTCCATCAAGCCCAATATCCTCTTTCCAACAGTGGCCAATCTAGGACACACGTACCTTGCAGTTTCCCCAAAAGACATAGGTTCCACAATGCTTGTACTGGGGCAAGCAGTGGATTTCCCGGGTCCCCTTTAATAATGGTTTGTGGACCTTTCCTCCAGGAACTTGTCCAAATCTTTTTTAAATCCGGTTACACTAACAGCTTTTACTACATCCTCCGGTAACGAATTCCAGAGTTTGATTACACGTTAAGTGAAAAAATATTTTCTCTTATTAGTCTTGAATAGGTTACACTGTAGCTTCCTTGTATATCCCCTAGTCTTTCTATATAATCTATCTAGGTTTACCCATTCCACTCCATTCATTAATTTATAGACTTCTATCATATCTCCCCTCAGCCATCTCTTTTCCAGGTTGAAGAGCCTTAACCTTTTTAGCCTCTCTTCATAGGGGTATCCTTCCATCCCCTTTACCATTTTGGTGGTTCTTCTCTGTACCTTTTCTAATAATGCTATATCCTTTTTAACATAGAAACATAGAAACATGATGACAGAAAAAGACCACATGGCCTATCTAGTCTGTCCTTCCATATCAACAACTAAAACAGTCCACTTTTTACATTTAGAGATCCTCTGTGTTGGTCCCATGCTTTTTTGAATTCAGTTACTGTCCTCATCTCTACCACCTCTACTGGGAGACTATTCCATGGATCCACTACTCTTTCCGTAAAGAAATATTTCCGCATATCACTCCTGAATCTATCTCCCTTCACCCTCATCCCATGTCCCCTCATAGCAGAACTTGCTTTCAATTGAAAGAGGCTCTCTCCCTGAACATTTATGCCACGGAGGTATTTAAACATCTCAATCATATCACCTCTATCCCGCCTTTCCTCTAAGGTGTACATATTAAGATCCTTAAGTCTGTCCTCATATGCTTTATAATGAAGCCCATTAATCATTTTAGTAGCAACCCTCTGCACCGACTCCATCCTGTTCACATCCTTTTGAAGGTGCGGTCTCCAGAAATGCACACCATACTCCAAATGAGGTCACACCAAAGACTTATACAGAGGCATTATCACCTCCTTTTTTCTGCTAGCCATTCCTCTCCGTATGCACCCAAGCATCCTTCTAGCTTTTGCCGTCGCCTTTTCTACCTGTTTAGCTACTTTAAGATCATCAGACACAACCACGCCTAGGTCCCACTCTTCTTTAGTGGACAAAAGTACTTCACCTCCTATACTGTATTGCTCCCTTGGATTGCTGCAGCCCAAATGCATGACCTTACATTTTTTAACATTAAATCCCAGCTGCCCAAATTTTAGACCATTCTTCAAGCTTAGCTAGATCCCTCCTCATGTTATCTACCCCTTCCTGGGTGTCTACTCTATTTAAGATACGGCGACCAGAATTGCACACAATATTCAAGGTGCGGTCGCACCATGGAACGATAGAGAGGTATTATAATATCCTTGGTTTTATTCTCCATTCCTTTCCTTATGATTCCTAGCATTCTATTTGCTTTCTTGGCTGTTGCTGCATACTGGCCATTTGGATGCCCAGTCTTCCAACTTATCAAGGTCCTCTTGCAATTTTTCACAATTCCCATGGGTTTTAACAACTTTGAAAAATTTTGTGTTATCTGCAAATTTGATTGCCTCACTTGTTATTCCCATTTCCAGGTCATTTACAAATATGTTAAAAAGCAGCGGACCAAGCACAGATCCCTGGGGTACTCCACTATTCGCCTTTCTCCATTGGGAAAATTGGCCATTTAGCCCTACCCTCTGCTTTCTATCTTTTAACCAGTTCTTGTTCCACAATAGTGTACTGCCTCCTATCCCATGACTTTTTAGTTTTGCCAAGAGTCTCTGATGAGGGACCTTGATAAAGGCTTTCTGAAAATCTAGATATACTATATCAACCGACTCACCTTTTCCTACCTGTTTATTCACACCTTCAAAAAAACATAACAGATTAGTAAGACAAGATCTTCCTTGCCTAAACCATGTTGGCTATCTCCCATTAACTCATGACTATCTACATGTTCAGTAATTTTGTTGTTTATAATGGTTTTCTACCATTTTTCCCGGTACTGACGTCAGGCTCACTGGTCTGTTACATTACAAGTAGGCAGGGCAGGATGTGTACTAATTGCAATTTGTAAATAAATCTATTTATGGTTTCTCATTTTATCAGGAGTTTGTGCCACCAATCCTCTCTACTCTTTGCGTTTATAGTAAGTTTCTATACTACTCCCATAGAAATGAATACATTGGGCTAGGGTTTTTTTTGGGGGGGAGTCTTATTTTTCTGGAACCCCTGTTAGATTTGGAACAATTTCAAACTTAATCAGGATCATTCCGAGCTCTGAATAGCGGGATGTCCGTCCCCGCTATTTGAACCCTCTTCCGACCCCGACTAGCTTCCCCACGCATTGTGTGGGGACGTTAGATGGGGGCGGGGTAGGGGTGGAGCAGGGGTGTTGTTAGGGCAGGCAGTGGGTGATCAGCGGCCCTGGATGTACATAGCTGATTTCAATGTCGGCGCTGTATGCCCAGGGCCGATGGCATGAACGGGGAACTTATTCCACCTCTGAGATGGAATAAGTTCCCCTAGTTAGGTGAATCCGGCAGGCCCAGGGAACAGCAAAGGCAGAAGGGGGCAGAGGAGATTCCCTGCAGCCAGATCCTGGCCTTGGGAGGCCAGATTGTGGGTCAGGCTGCAGGGAATGAAGAGTCCAGCAGCCGGAGATCATGGCTTCTGAATGGAGTCATGGTGCCATGGCAACCGGATGCCATGGCACCGCAGCTCCATTCAGGAGCCCTGACTGAGTTAGCCGGGGAAGGCCTGAATGTGCAAGCCAACTGAAATCGGAGTCCTGGCCTGCACGTACAGGCCTGGATGTGATTCTGATCCCGCAGGGCTAGACATGCCCTGCAGGATCAGAGTCCCAGTTAACTCTGTACATCTGGTTCTAACTGGGTGCACAGAGGGCAGAGGATGTCCAGGACTGAATCAGGCCCAATGTGTCTTTTTACCAGTTTTCCCAACATACCCAGTTTCATTCTATTCCTTTTATTTTCCAGAGTTATTTTGTCTCCAGCAGGAAAGACAGACAGACATCCTTGACCCTTTTTATATAGTTCTTTCAAACTACCTTTGTGTTGGAAAGATTAAAAAAAGCTTACAAAAGTCCTGTACACTTGTAGTAAACCAAGCTTACCTTAGAACTATTTATTTTTCCAGTTGTTGATCTCAGCAATAAACTTGCAATCCTGACTTCAAAATATACATGTTATGACTCAGCCAAAGTGATTTTATTTTTCCATTTTCATACCACAAAGATAGTGTATGAAGCTACCTACAAGATAAATATGGCTACAGTTGATAATTTGGTAGGAACAGGAGCTTCCTGACCTGGGCTTACAATCCAATAAGGAAGAAAAGAAAACATACAAGAGAAACAAGGTGGGGGCAGCTGTAGGAACTGCATACTGCCCGGTCATAGAGGAAGTAGAGACTAAATAGACTAAATTCTTTTCTAATCATCATGGGAACTGAAAGTATAGCAAGAGGTCTTGTGTATTACAAAATGAAATGTCCAATTCTTTGGACGGAGAAAAGAGAAAAGGCTTGGAGATGAACAAGAGGTGAAAAGTTAGAAAGGTGCTAAAGATAAAATTATACCTGCGAAAAAATAAGACCAAACAAATCTCATAATTATCATGCCCTAAATCTTCTAACCCAACATCAAAAATAATGCCTTAATTAATACTAAGCGTTCTCTCTGTGCATTTTCTCTTGAGTTTTATGGTTGATAATCGAGCAATCTTTTGCTCTTAATAAAAGAAAAAGGAGGGTTTGCCGTGAGAGAGGGTTTCGTTTCATGGCACATGATCCAAGAAATAAAACTTAAGGCTTTATTTTTGATGTTGGGTTAGATGATTTAGGGCATGATATTTTTTGGTCTTATTTTTTTGTAGGTAGTATTTTGTAGTAAGCCATTGGAGTCTTTTGTATCTAAAGATAAAATTATGGCTGCCCTGTAGGGAAGATTAAGCTATGCAAGGCTCAGAATGGAGTAGCTTAGTGGTTAGGGCATTGAGCTAACAAGTGGGACCAATGCAAGGTTATCAGGTGCTCTAGGCTAATCTTCCTTTTGGTGCCCCCTCCCCCAATCTACCTGCTGACCACAGTGACGTACAGCAGGTGGAGAGGCGCTTAAGAGCAGTACAGGCAGCTGCATGAGCAAACGTCCCAGCAGTTCAACCTCCTGCCCCATGGCCAACATGAGAACAGGTGCTGAAGAGCACATCAGTTTCCTCTGTGGCATGGGGTCCATCTTGCGAGATGATTCGCTTGCAGAGAAAACTGCTGCACTCTTAAGCATCTTTCCTCCTGCAGGTCACGGAACCGGGGGCTAAGCCGCCGGCCTCCCACTGCCCATTTGCCACCCCTGGAACTTTGGCGCTCTAGGCATCAGTCTAATTCACCTAATGGAAAAGCCGGCCTTGGGGATGCTAGGATTCAAATACCACATCTCTCACTGACCTTCGTTGTGACCTTTGGCAAGACACTTCACCTTCTGTCACCTCAGGTACAAGCTAAGGGGCCTATTTACTATGCTGCGCTGTGGCAATATTGCATGCTTTCGGTCCATTAATACTCATTAGTTGGTGATAATGTGCATTAATAGGTGTCAGCCTGCATCATTTACCAACCACACAGCTTAATGTAAAAAAATCTTATGCAACCTGCATTAAAGAATAATGAGCTGTGTCATGTGCCAAGCATTTCATTGTAATGCAAGTGGACAGTACAACCTGTAATAAACTTTGCAGGCTGCATTTATCCAGGAAAGTTAACAACTGCTCCGGATGTGGTGATAACTTTCCCAGCGGCCTCTAATGTACAAGCTGATACTACTGGGGAAGAACTTAAAAGGGCCAGCTGTTTAAAATAGAAGCCCCCCCCCCAGGCTGAATTCCCTGGTGGCCTAGTGGCGGGGGACATATTCCCCTCCTTCCTGCACCCTACCTGGTCCCAAAACGTGTTATAAAAATTCTCTCCCCCATCCATTCCTGTTCAAAAAATTCTCAGACTTCCTCCTACTATTTACAATCCCCCTACCACCTACTGAGACATCCCTGGTGGTGCAGACCCCCTTTTGTCCAACAACTATTTTTTCTTTCATTTCTCCCCTCACATCCAGCAGCCATTCTCTCTCTCTCTCTCTCAGTCTCCTCCCCCCCCCCCCAGACCTAGCAGTCACTTTCTCTCTGCCTCTCTCTCTCTTAAGCCTCCCCATCATGCCCAGCAGTCATTTTTCTCAGTCCTCCTCCCCCTCCCATGTTCAGCAGTCATGAGCAGCAGTCTCTATCAATCCATACTCATGCCCTATAGCCGCCTCCGCCGCCTTCTTTCTGAATCACCCCCCCCCCCCATTTCCATCAGTCACTATCAATTCCACACTACCCTCTGTGCCCAGCAGCTTTTTCTTTCTTTCTTGGTTCTCCTTCACGCCTAGCAATCTCTCTCCCTCTGTTAATCCTCCCCTCATGCCCAGCAATCAATCTCCCTCCCTCTGTCTGTCCCTCAGTCTGTCTCCCTCAGGCCCAGCTGTCAGTCTCTCCCAGTCCTCCCCGTGCCCAGCAATCACTTCCTCTCTCTCAATCCCTCCTCACGCCCAACAGTCACCTTTCTCAATCCTCCTCCGCCCCACGCCTAGAATTTATTTATTTATGAGGAAAGTGTTATACCGCTCACCCAGGCTAGCCTCCTCTCAGTAGTGTCAGTGACAGAGAGTCACTCTCATTCCCCCTAAACCTAGAGTCACTCTTAAAACGGTTTCCCCTTGCCCATTTTCTCTTTTACATGTCTATAGCTAGGGCCAGGCATTTCAGTGTCAGACAAGCCATCCTCCCATGACCTGTCTATAATGATGATGCTGACACACTGACTCCTCCTCCTTCAGCCAGGACACCTTGACTCCTCTCTATACAGTGCATACATACTGATGCTAGCACACTGACTCCTCCTCCTGCAGCCAGGACACCTTGACTCCTCCCTATACAGTGCATATATACTGATGCTAGCACACTGACTCCTCCTCCTGCAGCCAGGACACCTTGACTCCTCCCTATACAGTGCATATATACTGATGCTAGCACACTGACTCCTCCTCCTGCAGCCAGGACACCTTGACGATGTCAGTACTGGCCTCTTTCCCCTATAGCCAAAACTGCTGTCACAGCTTTTTCTTTGGGTCACTGTTGCGACTTTCTCCATTTCCTGCATATTCATTGTGGATGTTTTAGAAACTCAATTAGCCAGGGGGTGCTCTCGGACTAGCTGGAGGGCTGCCGTAGACCACTGCTGATCTCCTCTATGCTTTTTTCCTCCATTACCATTAATGGGAAGCTGGTCCATGCATTCATCACTCTTCTATGAAGAAATATTTTCTAACATTGCTCCTGATTTTATGTCCTATGTACTACACATCTTGAAATCTTATCCTAAGAATGAGGACAGTATAACCCTTTCCTTGGTGGGAGGATGGCTTCTATAGTGATGCAGTTCCTCCTCTGTGAATAAGCTTCAGAGGGGAGCCAGTGAACATACCAAAGCAAAATGAAAATTATTCCAGGAACCAGGACGGCAGTAAGAGAACTGCCCATGAAACGTTAACCACAGACAAATATAACCAGATATATATGAACACCATTTTTAGAAAGGATGTAGGCATGGGAATTGAGATGTCCAGATCAGGACATGGAAAATACCACACTATTTTACAAGAGGCTCTGTAGGACTGCAGACTAATAGCTCCCCACATCCAGAGAGAGCAGCGATTTTTAAAAAACTGCACTTGGGTAAACAAATTGTGTTACCCTAGACCACGTGTATGGAGCAGCTTTTTAAACTCGCTGCTTCTCAATGTGAATACATATTCTGATCCTGCAGCACCATTTCCCCCTCTATTATCCCACTCCAACAGCGATCTCCCTCCTAATCCCCCCCCCCACATGACATCCAATCCCCTTCCCCACCCCAAGTCATCCAACACCCCCCGACTCCCAACCCCCAGAGATATCCAATCCCCCTGGAAACTCATCACCTCAAGGCATAGCATTCCCCCTGACCCCTCAGAAGAAGGACCCCGAAAGCCCTCGGTAAATCCCCGATCTCCTGACCCCAGCTCCTACCAGGGTCCAATCCACAGTTGCTCCAGCTCATCCTGGTCCTGGATTCCAAAATGGGTCACTGTGACCCCTAGCAGGAATCTTGTTGTATTACTGCTAGAGGTCAGGCTCCCAGTTAAGCCTTATTTGGCAGCCTGACACTTGACATCTGATGAATTGCATTGTTGTCCTCAAAAGCTTGTGCCACAATAGATTAATTAGTCTATAAGGTGCCACCTGCCTCTTTTATTTTTGCTACTCCAGACTAATACAGCCACCCCTCTGAAAATGTTTTATTTATTCTTACCAATGACTTGAAAACACTACATTTAAACCCAGGTCCCCTGAAAGCAGCTGCAATAATTAAATGCGTCCAGTCTGATGCAGATGCAAGGGAAGGGAAACCCTTCTGCCCCTGGACGAGATGATGGGACCGGGGATTCATGGGTATAAAGTTGGAAACAACCTTGAGCTTGGATCTAGCTGTAATCCACAAACTCTCCTAAGCTGAGGAGTAATCAGAACTGGTCTTGGTTAATGAAGGATGCCACTGGAGTAAGTCAGAGGACTCATGGATCTACACCAAACTCCTACATAAATCTCTTCCCAGGTATATGGTTTCCCGAGAATCTCTTAGCCGTCCCTCTTTTCCGTGGGCCTCTGTTCTCTACTGGTGTAGGTAGCCCTTCTTAGAGGCCACTGAATACAGATTCAGGAAGAACGTCTCAGGAGCCACTACACAAATAGGGTAAAGAGGCCTAAAAAAGGCAGAGTCACACAATTTTAAAGAAAATCCTTATTCTCTCTATCTTCTCATTGGCCAAATAGCCCATGCACTCCAGTTGGCTCTAATGTGATGCGGGGCACAGGGCAATCCTTCCAGCAATGACAGAATGAAGCAGCTATATTGGTGAGGGCTACAGCTGACATAATGCCACACTTCCCTCAGGTCCTGGTTATACTTTCATGAAAGGCAAAAAAAGCACGAGGGACTGCAGTGTGCAATCTTGGAAAGAGCTACAAGTACACTAAGTGAGTGGTCAAGATCTTAGCTTTCTGCCTAGTCTTTCATCTGTTAAGGAAATGCAAATCCATAATCCTTAGATTATGAAAAACAAGCCTAACGATAAGTGATTCTTGATTTGTTTTACTTGTAATGACACTGCCTGGGGATTCACAGATTCCAGATCATGATTTTCAATTCTTTGACTGAAGGAATTCCAATTAATACCGAGTAATTTTTCCCTTCTGTCGTCAGTGCTGTTTCTGATAATACAGTAACAAAATGCTTCCTCATTGTTGAAAACTTTATGAATTTAAAAAGAAGCACTTGTCTTTGTGTTAATGTATTTCCCGTGAAAACACATTAAGACAAAGTCTGGGGGATCCCACACTCTGAAAGGCAACATTCCTGCCAGTACATGAGAGAACAATGCACAGTTGGTGATATCAAGAAGACTAATTAATATGCAGTGTCGCTCTTGTGCCCTGCCAAGTCTCAAATGGATGCAGTTATCACTCTGACAAGTTACCAGGAACTTTCAAAGTGTGAATCAGACATTCCTTCTGCCATTACATCAATTAAAGTGTGTGTGGCCCCATTCAGTAAATTATATTCATGTTTTTAGTGTTTTATTGCTTTTTCTCCTTTTTTTCCCCTCCATATTTTTTATCTGTTTATGTATTTCACAGTTTTTTTATACTGCCTTATCATAAATTCAAAGTGGTTTACATTAAACACAAGTGCAATGTTTGCCTAGAACAGGGAGGAGTGGCCTAGTGGTTGGGACAAGCTACCTCAGGCTAGAGGGCAGTGGGTTTGATTCCTGCTAAAGGGATGGAGGGACTGGGGTCCCTAGTCCTATATGTGCTCCTTGTGGCCTTGGACAAGCCCCTTAACCCTCCATTGCCTCATCTACATATGTAGATTGTGAGCCCTTCAGGGATGAGGGAATATAAGGGAATATATACAATACCTAAATGTAATCCATCTATAATGCATTTGCAGATGTGTAGTATATAAAAGCCTGAATAGAATAGGTCAAGCTTGGTTTCTTAAACAGTTTTGCACAGAATATGTGGGTTACATTGGGATTTTAAACAATGAGCATTAGTAATAATCACAGTAAAACAGCCTCCACATTTGACCCCCCTCAGACTTCTCCAAATGACTGTATCCATCCTCACTAGCCTTGGGGCAACTTTTTTTAAATACAATTATATCTGTTATTATTTCTTAGGCATGACCCTTGAGAGTGGCTCTACCAATATACAATTAAGAACCTAGCTGGTAATCATAACTGACTTCATCAACTAAGCTAGTTTCCAGCCAAGACTCCTTCATTTCAAGGAAGCTCCATTCTACTCAGAACCGCTCCTCCTAAGATATAATCCTGACGGCATGCTACTCATCCTCACCACAAGCTTAACTTGCCTCTTTCAACAGATTCCCATTAGCCATTACCCAAAGTTTCCCAGCATCAATCATAAACTTGCTCATTCTGCTTATGATCATCACCTATATCACCCTCATAATTGCAAGCACAGAATTATTCACACCACACCCACACCACATATATATTATGCAATACCACCATTGTCATGCTGCCTCTTACATGGCACCAAGAACGAACAACAAGAACATGGGGTCATTCATAAGAATCAGACCACTCAACAACTTTGAAACAGAGAAACATAATTACCTCACAACTTTCACCTACCTCAAATGTATCCTTAGCAAAACTCGCTCCACATGCAACAAGATTCCTATCCTATCTGATCTCATTAATGATCATGACATTGACATCATGTCTGTCACTGAATCATGGCTCATGGACAACGACACCATACTAATGAATCAACTTGTACAACATGTTCAACTGCCCCAGATTAATGGTAGAGATGGGGGTGTCTTCATACTAGTCAGAGATCACCTTTGCTTCTTCTAGGTCAGCACAACATCACCGCATGGCTTAGACATGTTTGATATAACAACAAAACAGCTTTCACTCAGCCTGGTATATAGATCACCCACTGCACCAGCGGACCAACTTACAACCATTCTTCAGACCATCTGTAACCAACCCATTAACAGCAAACAAGCCATACTCTTAGGCAACCTAAACCTACCATCAGTCCCACAAAACCCACCAAATCTTTCATGAATGCAATGGAGGCATTAGATTATACCCAAGTAGTAAATCAACCCACCCACAACAAATGAGGATTACTGGACCTCATTTTTGTTGCCAACAACATTCTCCAAGACCCACACTTTTCTTCTCCTACAACCATATCAATACCCTGGTCTGATCACAAACTATTCAACTTTAGAATCCCCCATAACCCACCCCCTCAACCACACACACACCAACAAACCAACATAAGACTATTTCAATGCCTAGACAAAGAGCAATTCCTGAACACAATCTACCCTCAAACATATATGATCTCGACTGCATAGTACAAAACTGGAACTAGACAATCTCCAAAGCTACAACAACACAACAAACCAAAAGGCACAACATATAAAGCTACTCAGCCATATGGTACTCCGCAAAGCTCAGAAACATAAAGTGTTCACTTCGACAGCTAGTAAGAAAATGGAGACTCAAAAGGCATAGATAAGGCAGGCACAGAGAGAATTTGAAACAAAGTTTGCCATGGAAGCAAAAACACAAAATAAAACCTTTTTCATTAAAAAACCTGTGAGAGAGTCAGTTGGACCATTAGATGATAGAGGGGGGAAAAGGGACACTAAGGAAGGACAAGACCATGGCAGAGAGACTGAGTGAGTTCTTTGCTTTACTGTCTTTACTGAAGAAGATATAGGGAAGTTACCCATGCCTGAAATGGAATTTAAAGGTGATATATCAGAAGAATTGAAGGAAATATCGATAAACCAGGAAGATGTATTACAAGTATTTGATAAACTGAAGAGTAGTAAATCACCTGGACCGAATCATATACATCCAAGGGTGTTGAAAGAACTGAACGATGAGATTGCAAACCTACTATTAGTAATTTATGAGCTATAATTAAAATGATCTGTACTACCTGAAGATTGGAGAATGGGCAATGTAATGCCAATTTTTAAAAAGGGTTCTAAGGGGATCTGGGAAACTACAGACCTGTGAGCCTGACATCAGTACTGGGCAAAATGGTAGAAACCATTATAAAGAATAAAATTACTGAACATGTAGATATTTATGGTTTAATGGGAGAAAGCCAACATGGATTTAGCCAAGAAAAGTCTTGTCTTACTAATCAGTTATATTTTTTTGAAGGCGTGAATAAATAGGTAGACCAAGATGAGTCGGTTGATATAGTGTACTCTTGGACAAATTAAAAAGTTATGGGATTGGAGGCAGTGTAGTATTGTGGATCAGGAACTGGTTAAAAGATAGAAAGCAGAGAGTAGGGCTAAATGGACAATTTTTTCGATGGAGAAAGATAAATAGTGGAGTACCCCAGGGATCTATGCTGGGCCCGCTGCTCTATAACATCATAAATGACCTGGAAATGGAAATAATGAATGAAGTGATCAAATTTGCAGATGACACAAAATTATTCAAAGTTTTTAAAACACGAGAAGTGTGAAAAATTGCAAGAGGACCTTGATAAATTGAAAGACTGGATGTTGAAATGGCAGACGAAATTTAATGTAGACAAGTGCAAAGTTATGTACCTAGGAAAGAACAATTCAAACTATGGTTACACGATGCAAGGTTCCACATTAGGAACCGCCACCCTGGAAATAGGGTTTGCAGCTTGTCGTGCTGTGAGGGCTTGTGTGCATCAGTGATGCTGAGAGCTAAACTATCGGTAGTTTAACTACTGGCAGGGTCTCCCAAGATGGACAGGTCTCAGCTGAGGTGCCAGACGAAGACAAACCACCCATCTGGGCAGCAGCAGAATGGGATAGTGTTGACGACGGAGGATCACATTTCTGTGACAACGGCAACAACACCAAACTTAAACTGCGCGGAAGGAAGGCCCGGCAATCTACTTCTGTATCTTGCCATGAAAACCCAATGGATAGTTACAACAAAACAAATTGTGCTATGGTGCTGGAAGATGAGACTCCCAGGTCGGAAGGCACTCAACTAGCTACTGGGGAAGAGCTGAAGACTTTTCAGAGTAAAGCCAGCATTTATGATGTGGTTGGATCAAAGCCTTCGGGAAGTCTGACTGCTGATGTAGCTGCGCATGAAATGAGAGTCAGAAGCTGTAAAGATGTCTTACACATTGGAACATGGAACGTACGAAGCATGAACCAAGGGAAGTTGGAAGTGGTCAAGAATGAAATGGAACGTGTACAACTTGATCTGTTGGGTGTCAGCGAACTGAAATGGACTGGCATCGGGCACTTTGCATCAGATGATCACATGGTCTACTATGCTGGAAATGAAAGACAAAGAAGAAATGGTGTTGCATTTATAATAAAGAAGAAACTTGCAAGAACTGTAATGAAATACAATGCAGTCAGCGAACGCTTAATCTCTATTCGTCTACGAGGATTGCCTATCAACACAACTATAATTCAAGTATATGCCCCAACAACAGCTGCAGAAGAGAATGAAATTGAAGAGTTCTATGAACAAGTACAAGCTGAAATTGACAGAACATGCAAACAGGATATCCTGATAGTCATGGGTGACTGGAACGCAAAAGTTGGCAACAAAGAAGAAGGCAAAGTAGTTGGAAAATATGGACTTGGCAACAGAAATGAAGCTGGAGAAAGATTGATAGAATTCTGCAAGACCAATGATCTATTCATCTCAAACACCTTCTTTCAGCAACACAAGCGACGACTGTACACATGGACTTCACCCAATGGATTGTATAAAAATCAAATTGACTACATCTGTGGAAGTCAACGATGGAAAAGCTCTGTAACATCAACAAAGACAAAACCTGGAGCTGACTGTGGTACAGATCATCAACTACTAGTATGCAAACTCAAGCTAAAGTTGAAAAAGAGCAAACCACTCATGAATGCACCAAAATATGACCTTGAGAATATACCACTGGAATTTAAAGACTGCCTGCAAAATCGATTTGCTGCCTTAGATACAAATGACAGAGCTCCGGAAGAGTTATGGAATGACATCAAGAAGGTTGTGCTGGAAGAAAGCGAGAAGTCTCTACAAAAGGTGAAAAAGCTAAAACGGCCAAAATGGATGACGGAAGAAACTCTGAAAATTGCCCAGAAACGCAGAGAAGCTAAAGCCAAAGGAGAAAGAAAGACAATCGCAGAACTCAACAGAGATTTCCAACGTGCAGCAAGACAGGACAAGGAAAAGTACTACAATGACACTTGCAAGGAAATAGAAGCAGAAACTATTAGAGGAAGAACAAGATCGGCTTTCCTAAAGCTGCGAGAGTTAAAGAAAAAGTTCCAGCCTCGAATTGGAATGTTACAAGATGCTCAAGGTTCTATGTTGAATGATGCTGAGAAGATCAAGAAAAGGTGGAAGGAATATACAGAGTTTTTATATGATAAAGATCAAGTGGACCAACAGCCGTTTCAACCTATACCTTATGATCAGGAACCATTGGTGATGAAAGAAGAAGTTGAAGCAGCATTGAAAGCCTTATCAAAGAACAAAGCACCAGGCATTGATAGCATTCCCATAGAAGTATTGCAGCAATCTGATGCAGCTGTTACCGTACTTACAAGGCTCTGCCAAGAAATATGGAAGACAACATCATGGCCAACTGACTGGAAAAGATCTGTGTTTATACCAATACTAAAGAAAGGTGATCCAACTGACTGTGGAAATTATCGCACAATCGCTCTGATCCCACATGCCAGCAAGATTCTACTGAAGATTATTCAAAAGAGACTACAGCCATACCTAGAACAAGAACTACCTGAAGTGCAAGCAGGGTTCAGGAAAGGGCGAGGAACGAGAGACATCATTGCGGATGTGAGATGGATCCTTGAAAAGACTAAAGAATATCAAAAGGATATCTATTTGTGCTTTATCGACTATAGCAAGGCTTTTGACTGTGTAAACCATGAGAAACTCTGGGCCACATTAAGAAGCATGGGTATACCAGAACACCTGATCGTTCTCTTGCGTAATCTGTACATTGATCAAGAAGCAACAGTTCGAACGGAACAAGGAGAAACAGAATGGTTTAAAATAAGCAAAGGTGTAAGACAAGGCTGCATACTTTCCCCCTACCTGTTTAATTTATATGCAGAACAAATCATCAGAGAAGCAGGATTGTATGAAGACAACAGAGGTGTGAAGATTGGTGGAAGACTCATCAACAACCTTCGCTATGCTGATGATACCACATTACTGGCTGAAAGTGAAGATGATCTGAAACATTTGCTTCTCACAATCAAAGAACATAGTCTCAAAATGGGCCTGCACCTTAATGTAAAGAAGACAAAGATCATGACAACTGGCATAATCAACAGGTTCATCGTTGAAGGAGAAGAAATTGAAATCGTGAACAACTTTAACCTACTTGGATCAACTATCAATAAAGAAGCAACAAGCAGTCAAGAAATCAGACGACGCATTGCTCTTGGCAGAATGGCTATGAAAGACCTAGATAAGATTCTCAAGAGCAGAGATGTCTCTCTCCATACAAAGATTCGACTTGTTCAAGCCATGGTATTTTCAATAACATCATATGGATGTGAAAGCTGGACAGTGAAAAAGACAGACAGGAAGAAAATTGATGCCTTTGAATTATGGTGCTGGCGGCGAATACTGTGTATACCATGGACTGCCCGAAGAACAAACCAGTCGGTACTAGAAGAGATCAAACCTAAGCTTTCTTTAGAAGCTCAGATGACAAGACTTCGACTTTCATACTTCGGACACATCATGCGAAGAGAGAGATCATTAGAGAAAGACATCATGCTTGGCAAGATAGAAGGTCAACGCAAAAGAGGAAGGCCAGCAATGAGATGGATTGCTACAATAACAGCAGCTACGGGTACCAGTCTGTCAACAATGAGCCGCCTGACTGAAGACCGAACACAATTTAGGATAGCTATCCAGAGGGTCGCCATGAGTCGACTCCGACTCGACGGCACTTAACAACAACAACCCTGGAAAAAGATTTAAATTTCATTGTGAATAATATGTTGAAACCCTCCACCCAGGGGCGGCCCAAAGGGGGTGCAAGGCCATTTGCGGAGACTCATTGCAAGGCCTCATTTGCATAAATATTTGCATAATGTTGACGTGCGCTACCAGATTTCTACATTAATATACTCCAGTGCTAACCACCAGGCACATTAGGAAGCACTATAAATACTGCCCATTTAGAACTCACAGCAAACCCGCCATATGATAACAGCACTACTAGGACTCACAAAGCACCAAACCCTACCTATCAAAACGCAGCCCTGCAAATACTAAACCAATACATCTCAGAGAATACCAGTACATTTCCTACTGTGGGAAGAGAACAAGATTCTCTTGTACTAAACAAAATGCAAAGACATTAGCGTTGCACATTTCCCAGAGCTGACATATTCTAGTTAATAAATTCAAAATAAAAAAGTATTTTTCTACCTTTTTTTTATTTGGTCATTTTATTTTTCAGTTGCAATTACTCCATTCACTTTCTTGTTTTTTTCTTATCTTTGGCTAATTCTCCATTGTCTGCTGTCTGTTAGTCCTCTCTTCTAGGTTTTTTTCCATTTTCTCTGCTTTAACATGCTGATCTTTTCCATTTTGCTCTTTCCTCTGTTTCTTTCTTTATTCCTTTTTCATCCACTCAAATTTCACCTTTCCATCCTCAATTCCCACTTACTCTCCCAATTCCTGGCCATCATAGATTTTTCTTCCCTCCCATACAAAATCTTTTTCCCTGTCCATCCTCACTCCTCCACCCCATCCCCTTCTAGTCCTCCACCAACATCAGCTCCCTTCTAGATCCAGCCCCATCCAGCTTCTGCTCCCTTCTAGTCCCATTCTCCCATCCCCCTGCATCAGCCCATTGCCAGTCCAAGCTCCCCCCATCAGCCGATTTGCAATCCTAGCCCCATCAGCCATTTCCAGTCATATCCTAGCCCCCATCAGCCCATTTCCAGTCCTAGCCCCCATCAGCCATTTTCAATCCTGTCCTAGCCCCCATCAGCCCATTTTGAATCCTAACCCCCCCCCCCCACTTCAGCCATTTCTAGTCCTATCCTAGGCACTCATCAGCCCATTTCAAGTCCTAGCCTCCTCCCCAATCAGCCCATTTCCAGTCCTAGCTGCCCATCAGTCATTTCCAGTCCTAGCTCCCCATCTGCCCATTTCCACTCCTATCCTAGCCCCATCAGCCCATTTCCAGTCTACGCCCCTCCCCCAATCAGCCCATTTCCAGTCCTAGCCCATCAGTCATTTTCAGTCCTAGTAGTCACTCCATCAGCCCATTTCCAATCCCTTGCTTCCCCCCCAAAGAGCCCCATGCCTGACTGACTGGCTTGAGATGGAGCTGGGGAGGCCCGAATTCTCGGCCCCTCTCTGCACAGCACTGGAGTGAAGAGCAGTGTGTTGCTTCACTCCAGCAGTTGTGTTCTCCTTAAGTGCATTGGTATCCCAGAGGTTAAAGGACATTTCCTGTTTCCCAGCACTCAGCACACTTCAGGAAGACACAACTGGAGGAGTGGCCTAGTGGTTGGGGCAAGGTACTTCGGGCCGGAAGGTCGGGGGTTCAAATCCCAATAGAGGACAGCAACCTTGGGCCGGAAGGACTGGGGTTTCTAGTCCCACAGGTGCTCCTTGTGGTCTTGGGCAAGCCACTTAACCCTCCATAGCCCATGTTCCCTGTAAATAGTTATTTCCAAGTTATAATGCCCTGTTCAATGTAAGTTCAGTTTGTTCAATGTAAACCGCACTGATGCAGAATAGCACGGTATATAAGAGAATATAAATAAACTGCTGGATAACGCTCTTCACTCTAATGCTGTGCAGAGGTGAGCTGGGATTTTGGGTCTCCCCAGTTCCCTCTGAAGACAGCCAGCCCTGCAAACCAAACACTATGTGCAGAATGGAGTTGGCACAGGGCCCCCTAAAGCGCAGGGCCCTGTGCGAACAATATTCTCACTCAATGGACAGGCCGACCCTGCTTCCACCCAGTGTGCAGCAGCAGCCAAGAAAGCAAATAGAATGCTAGGAATCATAAGGAAAGGAATGGAGAATAAAACCAAGGTCAGAGAGCCAGGAGTTTGAATCCCACTGGAGGGTAGCAACCTCGGGCTGGAGGGACTGAGTTTGCTGAGACTCCTCAAACCTCCTGATTATTATCCAATGTTGCTCATCCATGTTGGCACAACTGATACTGCCAGGTATCCCTCCGAGTGTATCAAAAGTGACTTCCTGGCTCTGCGACAGAGGGAGAAGCAGATGGGTGTGCAGGTTGAGGATAAATGCCGAGGCAGAGAAGCTCGCATCCTGGAGGTAAATGTGTGACTCTGTTGATGGTGTCATCAAGGGTATTTTGGTTTCAAGGACCATGCAATAATGTTCCAAGGGCTGCAGAGCAGAAATAGCGTCCATTTGTCTAAAAAGGGTCAAAGTGTCTTCTGCAGTGGACTGGATAACTTACTGAAGAGGGCTTTAAATTAGATTCATTGTGGATGGGTGAAAAAAGTGCCCAGGTAAGTGAAACATTAAATACTATACATCCGTAGCATGGGAATAAGATCCCAGATGTTGAGGCTTTAATGGAAGAGGCTGACTTGGATTTAGCAGCTGTTACAGAAACATGGTTCACAGACAACCATGACTGGGATGTAATTATACTGGGCAATACTTTGTTCAGGAAGAAGAAGATAGGAAGAATGGGAGAAGGAGTGGCACTATATGTAAAAAATAATATTAAAGCTATAGAATTACAGGACTTAAAAAGCAGTGAGGAGGCACTGTGGTGAAGAGGGAAAGGGAAATCTATTTGCATTGGTGTGATATACAGAACTTCCTCACAAGGAGAAGAAGTGGACAGGGATTTAATAGAAGGCATAAGCAGTATTGCCATGAAAGGAGAAGTGCTACTGATAGGTGATTTCAGTATGCCAGATGTTGATTGGTACATCCCTGCTGCGGTGTCATCTAGAAGTAAGGTGATCCTAGATTCTCTAGAGGGAGAACTATTCCAGCAACTGGTAACAGAACGTATATGTGAAGGGGCCATACTGGATTTGGTGCTTACCAAGGGGGGAAATGCTTCTAATGTTATAGTTGGAGATCATCTCGCATCCAATGATCACCAGATTGTGTGGTTCAGTATTAGGACGAGAACTGATAAAATCCATTCAAAAGCGAGGGTCTTAGACTTTAGGAAAACTATCTTTGCAAAGATGGGACAATACCACAGAGAGTCGTTAGTGGGATGGGAACAGCTGGGAGATGTAGAAAAACAGTGGGCAAAACTGAAAGGGACTATTTTAAGGGCAACAAATCTTTGTTAGACAGGGAAATAAATGTAGAAGGAAAAGGAGGCCACTATGATTCTCAAAAGAAGTAGCTGAAAAGGTGAAGAAAAAGAGGGTGGCCTTCATAAAATATAAGAGATCACAGAGAGAGGAAGGCAAGCATCTATATTTGGAAAAACTTAAGAGAAGCTAGCAAAGTAGTCAGGAAAGCAAAGATACAAAAAGAAGAAGAAATAACCAGTGCAATAAAATGGGGGACCTCAAAAACACCCACAAATGGGAACAGAAGTGACAGGGACCTTGAACAATTTTCAGAAGACTATGTTCACGAGGAACCAACTAAACTAAAAGTAGATAAAGCAATGGGCCCAGATGGGATACAACTGAAATTATTGAAGGAACTTGGGGACGTTCTAGCAGCTCCACTGACTTACCTTTTCAATGCTTCTTTAGAGTTGGGAGTGGTCCCAGAGGACTCTGGAGATCACACCTTCAAAAGGACATAAGTAGGATGCAGCTGGTGAAGAGGGTGGCTATTAAAATGGTTAGTGGTCTTTCTTAGAAAGCATATGAGGACAAACTTAAAGATCTTAATATGTATACGTTAGAGGAAAGGCGGGATAGAGGAGATATGATAGAGACGTTTAAATACCTCCATGGCATAAATGCACAAGAGGAGATCCTCTTTCAATTGAAAGCAAGCTCTGCTACGAGGAGACATAGGATGAAGGTGATAGGGGATAGACTCAGAAGTAATATGTGGAAATATTTCTTTATGGAAAGAGTGGTAGTTGCATGCAATAGTCTCCCAGTGGAGGTATGAGAGACGAGGGCAGTATCTGAATTCAAAAAAGCATGGGACAAACACAGAAGATCTCTAAAGGAAAAGAAAGGACTTTAGTATTTGATATGGAAGGGCGGACTACTGTAGATAGACAGTGGTCTTTTTCTGCTATCATGTTTCTATGATAAGGTGGTATATAAAGCCAGTTAAATAAATAAATAAATTTCTATGATGATTTTTATGTTGCAAGCAATGTGGGAATTTTAATCAAGGAGTAAATTAAGCCTATTCGGATCAATATTCAAAAGTCCTTATGTGACTAACATTGGCTGCTAGCTAAATATGGGTTTAAAAAAAAATAAGCTGACATGGACAACAGATGCATTATGAATTCATATGGCCAAAATGTATTCATTCAAAGCAAGGTAGAGACAGTCCAGGTGCGAGGCCATAAGTTGCACGGTAGGTGATAAAATTGAGCCGTCATCAATGCAATTTATATGTTCAAGTTCTGAACACAGAAATAGCAGGGATCACTTTACACAGATAAATTATCCATATAATTTCATGCAGTCACCGTCTCACTGGATGTTGTTCTAGTGGTTTCTCAGCTTATGTAGGACCCTTTAAATTGAATATATGATTTGTCTCCAGTTAGTTTGGGTCCCTTTTTCTAACAGGTTAATGCATGTTTCAGCATATAGTAACTGGCAATAGTGAATGCTAGCATGCTTGTATGGCAGCTACCAGCCACTAAAATGTACAGTAATCAGCCATTGTGTGCTAGAGCAAAGAGTGGGTGGGTTAGGGATGGAAGGTGGGCATGGGGAGCACAGTGCCACTAGCATGAGGGCAATTCCTGCGTGGCAAATAGCACAAGTGCAAATTATGATACCTCTATGGGTGGTGTTAGATGCAACTGTGCAGATTGTGCCATGCGTTAGAGTTCATAATCATGCATTAATTGCTGGGAAATGGCTGGGCATGCTCCCAACTGTTAGCAATCTTGCATGTGTATTACTGCTACTTGCTCAGTAAATGCACACCTTTAGTAAAAGGGCCCTTTAGTTAGGGGCCATTTTACTAAATCCTGGTAAAGTGGTGCACTTAATGTTGGTAATGCATGTTAAGTGCAAAGCCTTCACGTTCGCTGTCAGGGCATCATCAGCACGTTCCCAGTAGCTACCATGCAGCTGAATATATTAATGCAAGGCACAACATGGGTGCATCTAACAATACCCATGGAGGCATCAGTATGTGCACCTGTGCTAATTGCCACGCCAATGTGCTGCCCATGCCCACACTCTGCCCCTAACCTGTCCACTCTCCACATTAATGTGCATTTTGGCTATTGGTAGCTGGTATGGACACCACTGCGCATTGAGGACACCATTGCTGGCATCAACATGACCACCGCCCAAACCGACCCATGCCCTGCGTTCTGGATCAAGGAACTACGAAACCACCTGAGCCCATTCGTATCCAGCCTTATGGAACTTTCTTTCACAACAGGAACTTTCCCAAATACCCTCAAACGCACATCCATAAGGCCATTGCTAAAAAACAACAAGCTTGACCCTCTGAAGCCTGAATCCTATAGGCCAATATCAAGCATACCGTTGCTGGCAAAAATAATGGAAAAGGAGGTACAAAGACAAATCGAAGAGCATATAGAAACTAACGCACCACTAGACCCTTGTCAACATGGCTTTAGAGAAGCCCACAGTGTGGAAACACTGCTCACTACTCTATTCAGCAACATATTAACAGGCATCAACAATATCCGCCAAGGGTTCGTCCTGGTCTTCCTAGACATAGCAGCGGCATTCGATTCCGTGAGCCATGAACGTCTCCTAGAACGACTCGAGGGTAAGGGAAATTACTGATAAAGCACTCGAGTGGTGCAGATCCTACCTCTCTGACAGGTGGCAGCAGGTGCGATCCAACAATACTGCATCAGATCTGTTCCATCAAAAGCAGGGGGTCCCACAAGGCTCCTCCCTCTCTGCCCTTATGTTCAATATATACATGCAGCCTATCTGCAACCTGATACGGTCTTTCAATATCAAATGTATGATATATGCGGATGATGTGCTGTTATACATGCCTTTTACAACAGAGAACCCTGACTTCACTTCATTAACAAACTGCATAAATGAAGTATCCAACTGGCTGCGATCCCAAAACCTCAAGATCCAACACAAGAAAACGGAGGTGTTGTTCATCACAAAAGACCGAAACTTCATTGCTCCGTCTTTCTTGAAGGTGAAGGATGCAGACCTCCAGACCAAACCCACTATCAGGTACCTCGGCGTCACTCTAGACCAGCACTTGGATATGAAGGCGCACATTGGAAACATTGTAAGATCGGTATACCATAAAATCCGTTCCCTTAGACACCTACGATCCCTGCTAGAGCCGAATGATTTCAGAACCATCTATCAGGCCCTAATCATGCCACATTTTGATTATGCGAATTCAATCCTACAAGGGCTCCCTCAATCCACCTTGCAACCACTACAACTGGCAATGAATGCCGCAGCAAGAGTCCTACATGGAGCATCCAGGAAAGACCATATCTCATCCATCCTAAAACAACTCCATTGGCTCCCGATACAAAGTAGACTCACTTACAAGTCATTACTACTGACATTCAAGGCCATCAAAGGGCTCTCATCTGAGTCACTAATGGATCTGATCCAGGTGACACCTCAAAATAGGGACAGACGGTCAGTAACACTCAACACACTTGTAGTCCCAAAATCAATTTCACACTGTACCAAAGCAACAACAGACAGGTCCTTCAAGTTCTGTGCCCCAAGGTGTTGGAACAGCCTCCCTCAAGACATCCGAGCAATCCCGGATCTATTGCAATTCAGAAAAGCTTTGAAACACCACCTCTTCCTCTTGTATTACCCAGTAACCAATGCAGTTATTTCAACCACCTCACAGACCTCCCAAAACCAATAACGCTGAAACCAAGAAATGTTCATGATTCTGTCTTAATTTGTAAATAGTTACCTGTCTTAATTTGTAAATAGTTACCCCTGTTATCCAAGTTATTTCTTCCTGTTCAAATGTAAACACAAAGTACCATCGGAAATGTGTAAATTCTTTGTTCAATGTAAACCGCGCTGATGCCGAATAGTGAGGTATAGAAGAGACTTTAAATAAATAAATAAATAAATAAGCATACACTGCTGCCAGTTACCACCTGCCATGACGCACACTAACTGGTTAGTGAACTTAGTAAAAGGTCCTCTTAATTAATGGGTCTTAGATACCGCAAATATGAATATGCATTCATTGTGGTGTACAGTAAAATCAATAAAACATAAAAGCAACCATTCTTAAAAGTAACACAAACAATAACAGATAAATCTGAACATCTCACCCCAACTGAATGACTATCAACCCCCTAACCCGAGAACAAAAAGGTCTTTAATTGTTTTGAAAATTCAGTAAATTAAATTTGGATTTTAAAGCTGAAGGACCTTATTCCATAATGTTGGAACAAGAAGCAAAAAAAAACCCAAAACCCCCAAGCCCCCAACACTACAAACATACCTTCGCAGTAGACTGGAGGGAAAGAACTGAAAGGGTACTATAATCACTCTCAAATAATCAAACATCCAGGGCACAAGATTTTATGTGTAAGAACCAGCTCCTTAAACTGAAGGCACTCCCTATATGGGAAGCCAATGCAAATGAGCCAAAACTAAACAAATATGTTCCCATTTCCCAGTCCCTCTAGGTCATTCTCCTGCATCTCACGTTTGTCTAGTAGCCTGTGCACTTGATTCAATACAGGTTTTGATATTTTTTGCCCCACCATGAGAATTAGCCAAAGATGACTTTGTGCATGAGTTTCTGAGCTCACATAGGTTCTCCCTTCATACTATGCTTTAGAAGTGTACATTTGTCTTTAGATAGAGTTGTTACGTATTTGGTTTATGATTTGGCTTTTTGGATATTAGTAGTAAAAAATAGAGTGTAGCTCAATCTCTTTCTGTATCTCTCTCTCGGAACGCTGACTGGACTTGCTTAAGATTAGACATGAAAAGTTATCTGTTTTTCACATTCTTCATCAAATTTTATGCTGTAATGCTGCATTGCTGTTAAATTTCTGTTAGGTGGTTTATGCGTGGAAAGGAGCTCATTTGATTGTGCATTCCAATCAGGTTCAGGTAGAGTATTTTAGAAGTCTGCCCCTCCCAGTCTGCCCTACCCCACCTATCTACTCCTTGTTCTGGTTTTCTTTTATAGATTATTCCTAGAGCAAGTTTCAGTTTCTAATTCACCAATTAAGCAAAGTAGTAATTCTCTCAATCCCACTGACCAGATATCTTCTCAGCCATGGCCTTGCTGCCTTTACTCAAAGCCTCTTATTTGCTTTTTATTGTGTATCCTGTCTGCCTTGATTAGATTTTAAGTTCAATAGAGTAGGTACTATGCAGTATGTTGCTTTATAGGGTTTTGTAGATTTGCTATGTGCTATACACACCATGATATTATATAAAGCCTCCTACATATTAGCAGGAATTTTGTCTTGGAAAAGTGGCTCTGTGCTATTTTTCCCCAAACCTGCCACAATGCAAATGAAGGCTGGCATTTATTTATTTTATTATTAGCATTTAGCTCGTACTTTTCCAGGAAAAGATCAAGATTCCATCATGCATTTTTCCTGTCCCCAAAGGGCTCACCATCTAAATTTGTACCTGAGTCAATGGAAGATTAAATGGCTTGCCTAAGGGCCACAAGGAGTACCCGTGTGATTAGAACCCTGGTCTTTCTGCTCTAGGCTGCTCCCTAGCTATTGGCTACTCTTCACTTCCTCCACATAACTTGTGACTAGCCTAACCTTGATTCCTGATGTAGGCTTCCATTCCGCAGGACACCTACAACTTTGAAAAATTGTAGTTATCGCCTTGAAGAAGGACGGTTTCCAGTGCTAATACTGCATTACTTGCTTGCTGAATTTTACGCTACTAACTCTGTATAGTACTTCTTGTAAACACTGCTACAGGCATCCTGAACTCATCTACTTATTGATAGAAGATTGATTCATAGTTTAATTGAGTGAACATATAGGGGCAAATATTCAGAGGACTTAACCAATTAAGAGTGACCATTAAATATAGCCAATGTTATCCAGTTAAACTTAGCCTGATACCTGTAGGCCAGCTATTAGTACACCTGACTTAACCAGACAAATGCTAAATATTAATACTGTCCAGTTAAACTAAAACTGAGCTCCTCTGCATGCCCCAAGCACCATCTGTATGGGCTGATCAGACAAAATGTTACAGTCAGCAGCGTAGGGGAGAAGGAGAGGGAGAATTTGAAGACAGCGATTTGTCTGGGTAATCCCTGAGGTTATCAGGCCAAACATTCTGAATATTGGCCTCAAAGCAATATAGTCAAGTCATAAATGAGTCTAAATAAGGACCAGGTGGCTCATCCAGTTTTCCTGTTGGTACCATATTGCTAGAATATTTCTAAGCTGTCAGTTATGGAGGTTTGATCACTTGTAGCGCATTGCTGCTTAACTAAATCACTTTTTGTTTTCTTCACTACAGTTTTACCATAAGAGTATTAAGCTCCATACTTATCCAACATCTAGCCCCCCGCTCCTTGTTTTACCTCCAAGCTTTCTAATAATCTTTACCAATACGAAAATTAACAAGGCTGATGCTCGAAAAGTCAGTCACCTAGATCCTTGTAGCCTTCCTAGGTAATACCTGGCCACCGGCATTCTGCTAGCTACATCCTAATTATCCTCTGGAGTTTTAGCCTGTTAACATTAACCTAGCTCACCCATGAGCTATGTTTATATGCCCATTGTTTTGGCCTTATCACCTTTATCACTTGTACTAGAAAGAGTCAAGAGTCGGTGTTTACAGTACTGTAACTTGTGGTCTGAATTGTGTGTTTGTGTGGTCCGAATTGAATAGCATATCATCTACATTGAGTCCTAGGTGCTAACTTGTATTACTGCTAGTATTCACATTAAGGGGGTATTTCATGGCAAAATGCTTATGTGTAATGCCCAGAAGGCACCTATAGTATGCCTGTTTAACAAAGGCAAAGAAATGGTGGCGGAATTCAAAAAGGGGACGCGAGAAGAGGAAAAACCAGACCAAAAGCACTCGCTACAGATGTCTGCCAAGGATTGAAAGGACCTAAGGAGCCAGAAGAGAAAGAACATGAAGGAATCAGACAGGAAAATGATGGTATCATGCTGGTGGCTGTTCCAGACATTCTCAGGATGACAGGCCCACCAGATCCTTCTAAGACATTTAACCAGGAGAATCTGTTATATACAGATGACACAAAATTAATCAATGTTGTTAAAACAGGAGCAGACAGTGAGGAAGTCTGGGGAAGTAAGCAAGTGAAATATGCAATGCTGGATTTCATATTAAGAGTTACGAGCTAGGAATAGATCTTAGAATCCCTGCGGACAATACACTGCAATCCTTAGCTTGGTTTACAATGGTGGAATGCTAGGAAGTATCTGAAAATGAACAAAGAATCCAACTGCCAAAAGAATAAAACACAGAATATAACCATGCCTCTGTGTTGACCCTTGATACAATCACAGCTTGAATAAATTGATATAGAGGAATGAGAAAAGGTGAAGAAAAGGGCAGATTAATGATAAGGGATAGAATGGCTCCTTGATGAAGAAAGACAAAACAGTTCAGGGTGTTTCAGCTCGGAGAAGAGACTATTGAAAGGGGAAATCATGAAGGTTTATAAAACCCTGGAACAGCTAACTATGGAAAAGGGTGCCTCTGGAACTGCAAGCAGAGATAAATTACCTTCATTTCAGAAACGTGGCCTAGTCCTGGCTTTCTCAAAAGCATGTTTAGATACCAGAGAACTAGGAATGTTTCGAGTGGGGGCAGCTGGGCTTTTCTTAGTATCTGAATTTTGGTATCTGATATTTTTAGGGGTCAGTATTTAAGTGGACTTATCTCTTGCTAAGTGGATAGGTCCTGCTGTGAGGGGTATTTAGCAGCTTTCTGCAGATAGTGCCGGGGCAGTCTGGCTGTGGAGCTGAAACAGAGACTTGTGTTATCCGGATAGTGACTTTTTTCCAGCAGTGCTATTTGGATAACTATCCCCCTAACTTAGGATACCAAAGAAAGACCAATATTCAAAAGCCCTTATCCAGATAACCACTGCAAGATATTCATTGGCACTATCTGGATAGTGTCGTTGCATATTTTTACAGAACACCTTGTGCTTGGAAGGTCTATGGCAAAGACAGCCACTATCTGGAGAAGCTACTGGGTAACTTATTTTTTTTTAAGTGCAGTAAAGTCAGTTCTGACTCCTGGCAACCCAGCTGCCTCTGGGTTTTCTTGGCAATATATCACCAGAAGTAGATTGCCAGGCCTTTTCTTCTGAGACAGTGGAGAGTAAAGTGACTTATCCAAGATCACAAGGAGTACTAGTGGGAATTGAACCCTTCTGGGTATGAGGCAGTTGCTCTAACCACTAGCTACTCTTCCATTAGCATCAGATGAGTTAGGACAGCAATAAAACATCCTAAGTGCTATCCAGCTCTTTACTCTATCCAGGTCGTGCTGGCCACTTGCTGCTCAATTCAAGTATTCAGTGGCGGCCACTGTCCTGGTACTGCTGCTGACTGCTTGGATTTTGTTTTTAATTGCGGTGGCCAGAGTTTATAAAAACTGCTGATCACTGTGGGCTTAATATGAGCCTGTTAATTTTTATACACATTTTTGGGCATTATTTATATTGTGATTTATGAGTTTAATAATGTGTATGTACTGTAAATTTATCTGGTTTACATATTATGATTCTTATTATACTCCTCCTTGATGTGCTGAGGGAAAGACAGGCAATCTTATTTACCCTTTCAACAGTGTTAAGAGGTAGCAGATTATAGACAAATTAAAGTATTTTTCACTCAGCATACAATAGAACTGTAGAATTTGAGACATGGGAGACTTGCTTTGCCCAGAGTAGAGCTGTTCAGCGGCGTTTCAACATCATCTGTGCTGCCGGTATGTCAGAGCTCTTCCCACCCAGTGACTGGGGTTAAAGGTTGGCTGAGCTGAGGGATGGTGAGACATCAGAGGCTTGCTTTGCCTGGAGAAGAGTTGTTCAGCAGCGTTTCAGCATCACCTGTGCTGCCGTTACGTCAGAGCTTCTTCCCCCAGCAAATGGGGTTAATAACCAGCTGTAGCCACGGGATGTGGCCGTGGGTTCATGTCCTAAGGGGCATGAACCAAGGGGCTTTTAAGGCCCCTTAGGAGCCCCAGAGGATTCCGAGGAGTCTATGTTCCCAGGCCCATTGCTAATGGCGAAGCATATAGCGAAGGTTAAACCAACAGAGACTGTAGCTGTTCAAGGACTGATGGATATGCATGTTGTGAGTATTGCTACTGTTAAATCACCTTTCCGTTGCCTGGGGAAGGTTATTCACCATCAGAAGCCTCCATAACTTTGGGGTTGCATACCCCTCCCCTCCAACCCACTCCCAAGAGTGTTCTGATTGCAGATAAATTTGGCAGTTTGATAGCTGACTCTGCTGCTATACCTCCTTCTCCTTCTTGGGAGTGGCTGACTTGGATTTAGTGGCAGTTACAGAAACATGGTTCACAGAAAACCATGACTGGGATGTAACTATACCTGCCTATACTTTATTCAGAAAGGACAGGGTAGGAAGAAGGGGAGGAGGAGTGGCACTATATGTAAAAACTACTATTAAAGCTTTGGAATTACAGAGCTTAAAAGGGAGAGAGGAGGCATTGTGGGTTAAACTAGAAAGAGGGAAAGAGAAATCTATTTGCATTGGTGTGATATACAGACTTCCCTCACAAGAGGAAGAGGTGGACACAGAGTTAATTGAAGACATACGCTGGATTGCTAGGAAAGGGGAAGTGCTACTGATAGGAGATTTCAATATGCCAGATGTTGATTGGCACATTCCTGCTGCAGTATCATCTAGAAGTAAGGAGATCCTGGATTCTCTACAGGGAGAACTATTCAGGCAATTGGTAACAGACCCCACACGTGAAGGGGCCATACTGGACTTGGTGCTTACCAATGGTGAAAGTGTTTCTGATGTTGTAGTGGGATATCATTTTGCATCCAGTGATCACCAGATGGCGTGGTTCAGTATTAGGACTAGGGCTGTTAGAATCCATTCCAAGGTGAGGATTTTAGACTTTAGGAAGACTAACTTTGCGAAGATGGGCCAATACCTCAGGGAGTCGTTAGTGGGATGGGAACAGCTGGGGGATGTAGAAAAACAGTGGGCAAAACTGAAAGGGGGTATTTTAAAGGCAACCAACCTTTTTGTTAAAATGGTAAATAAAGGCAAAAGGAACAGGAGACCCCTATGGTTTTCGAAGGAAGTAGCTGAAAAAGTGAAGAAAAAGAGGGAGGCCTTCATGAAATACAAGAGATCACAAAGAGAGGAAGACAGGCATCTGTATTTTGAAAAACTTAGAGAAGCTAGCAATGTAGTCAAGAAGGCAAAGATTCAAAAGGAGGAGGAAATAGCCAATGCAATAAAATGGGGGGATAAGACATTTTTCAGATATATTAGTGAGAAGAGGAAGGGCAAAAGTGGTATTGTCAGACTCAAGGGTGCAGGGGGGGAATATGTAGAAGCTGATAAGGATAAAGCGGAATTGCTTAACAAATATTTTTGTTCTGTGTTCATGGATGAAGAACCAGGAGCAGGACCTCAGAAAACACCCACAAATAAGAACAGAAGCGAGGGACATCTTGAACAATTTTCAGAAGACTGTGTTCGTGAGAAACTAGCTCAACTTAAAGTAGACAAAGCGATGGGACCGGATGGGATACACCATAGAATACTGAGGGAACTTGGGGACATTCTAGCAACTCCACTGACTGACCTTTTCAATGCCTCGTTGGAGTCGGGAGTGGTGCCAAAGGACTGGAGAGAGGCTCATGTGGTGCCTTTACACAAAAGCGGAATTAAGGATGTGGTTGAAAACTACAGGCCGGTTAGTTTAACTTCGGTGGTGAGTAAATTATTGGAAATGCTGCTGAAAGAGAAAATAGTGAGGTTTCTGGAGTCCAGCGGATTACAGGATCCGAGGCAGCATGGATTCACCAGAGGCAGGTCTTGTCAGACAAATCTGATTGATTTCTTTGACTGGGTGACCAGGGAGTTGGACCGAGGGAGAGCTCTAGATGTGGTGTATTTAGATTTCAGTAAAGCCTTTGACACTGTTCCTCACAGGCGACTTATAAACAAACTGAGCACCCTAGGGATGGACCCTAAAGTTACTGCTTGGGTTAGAAATTGGTTGGGTGGGAGGCGACAAAGAGTACAAGTAAATGGATCTCACTCTGAGGAGAAGGATGTTACCAGTGGTGTGCCCCAGGGATCTGTCCTTGGTCCGATTCTTTTTAACATCTTTGTTAGTGATATAGCGGAAGGGCTGTTGGGTAAGGTTTGTCTCTTTGCAGATGATACCAAAATCTGCAATAGAGTAGACACCCAGGAAGGTGTAGATAACATGAGGAGGGATCTAGCTAAGCTTGAAGAATGGTCTAGAATTTGGCAGCTGGGATTTAATGTTAAAAAATGTAAGGTCATGCATTTGGGCTGCAGCAATCCAAGGGAGCAATACAGTATCGGAGGTGAAGTACTTTTGTCCACTAAAGAAGAGCGGGACCTAGGCGTGGTTGTGTCTGATGATCTTAAAGTAGCTAAACAGGTAGAAAAGGCGACGGCAAAAGCTAGAAGGATGCTTGGGTGCATACAGAGAGGAATGGCTAGCAGAAAAAAGGAGGTGATAATGCCTCTGTAGAAGTCTTTGATGCGACCTCATTTGGAGTATGGTGTGCAATTCTGGAGACCGCACCTTCAAAAGGATGTGAACAGGATGGAGTTGGTGCAGAGGGTTGCTACTAGAATGATTAATGGGCTTCATTATAAAGCATATGAGGACAGACTTAAGGATCTTAATATGTACACCTTATAGGAAAGGCGGGATAGAGGTGATATGATTGAGATGTTTAAATACCTCCATGGCATAAATGTTCAGGGAGAGAGCCTCTTTCAATTGAAAGCAAGTTCTGCTACAAGGGGACATGGGATGAGGGTGAAGGGAGATAGATTGAGGAGTGATATGCGGAAATATTTCTTTACAGAAAGAGTAGTGGATCCGTGGAATAGTCTCCCAGTGGAGGTGGTAGAGATGAGGACAGTAACTGAATTAAAAAAGCATGGGACCAACACAGAGGATCTCTAAAGGTAAAAAGTGGACTGTTGTAGTTGTTGTTATGGAAGGACAGACTAGATAGGCCATGTGGTCTTTTTCTGTCATCATGTTTCTATGTTTCTATGTTTCTATCTATCTCTTTACAACGGGAGCCTGTTGAATGTGTATTGCCTCCTATATCTCTCCTGACCCCTGTCTCCATGCCTGCATTAGCGGACTTGGTCCCAGTGGGTGCGACTGGGCTCAAAATTTCTCTGAAAGATGTTTGGTTAATCATCTCTCGGATGGAGGAGGTATTGAGGGGGAAGTTGACTCAATTGTGTACCTTTTCACAAGGGACTACTCAAGTTTTACAGCAGTTGAGGCATGGCTCTCTGGTTTGGAGATTAGGGCCATTAAAACAAAGAGCCTAATGGCAGGTGTTCAGTCAACGTGTAATACTTGTGTTAAGGATAGTTTGTCATTGCATACAAAGATAAAAATGTTGGAAAATAATGCTAGAGCTAAAAATTTGAGGTTTTTGAACTTTCCCTTAGTTCGCCTGCTCTCTCCCCTGGAACGTCTGAAGAAGCATATGAGGGAAATTTCGATGTATTCAGTGTTTGAATAGTTGATGGTAGATTCATTACATTATATCCCTCAGACTTCCCTTCAGCTCCCCATGGAAGAGGGAGTAGTTGAGCAAAATGTGGATGATCTAGAGTTGACTCAATTTGTAGAGTCTTCTCTAGATAAGGTATATAAAGGGGCAACTCTCATAGTCACTCTTAGATCAGAAGCTGAGAAGTCTGCCATATTGAAATTGTATTTTCCTAAGAAGGATATCCCTTTTTATGGATCTCCTATTAATATTTTCCCTGGTGTGGCTCGATTAACTCAGCTTCAAAGGAAAGCATTCTTACAATTAAAACCTAAAGTTCTTGCAATTGGTGGGACCTTTTTTTAAGTTCCCCTGTAAATGTATAATATTGTATTCTGGTTCTAAATATGTTTTTACAGATGTATCACATTTGGAGAGTTTTCTTATTGATAAATGATAGTGAGATGGGATAGTTTAAAAGAGGTCCATTGTTTATTTTCTGAGTAACTCAGGTTTAGGGTGTTCTCCTTGATGTGGACGTTAGTATTCTTATTGGATAATATGTTTATTCTGTGATGGATTTTCCTTTATGTTAATGTTGCTCTAAGATGCTATTCTGAAAGCTGTAGAATCTTTACTGAAGGATGTAGTCAAGGCATCTAGCATAGTTTGATTCAAAAGGGGCATGGAAAAGTTCTCGCAGGAAAAGTCCATAAATAATTATCAGCCAGATAGACTTCAGGAAATCATCTGTTAATCCTGGGAATGGATCTACTGTCTGCGATATTCCTAGTACTTTCTAGTGACCCAGAAGAAGAAGAATGAAGAAGAATGCTGGGAATCTGACTCAGACTGGCAGCAATTTATTTATCTCAGGCCTTTGCAACAGTTCAAGGCAAGTTACAGTCAGGGATTGTGGGTATTCCCCTGTCCCTGGTAGGCTTGCAATCTAACTTTGTACCTAAGGCAGTAGAGGGCTAAGTGACTTCGCCAAGGCTATCAGAAGTATATTGGGAGTTGAACCCTCATCTGTTTGATTATCAGGTAGCTGCAACATGCAAACAGGATATCCTGATAGTCATGGATGACTGGAACGCAAAAGTTGGCAACAAGAAGGCAAAGTGGTTGGAAAATATGGACTTGGCAACAGAAATGAAGCTGGAGAAAGACTGATAGAATTCTGCAAGACCAACGTCTATTCATCTCAAACACTTTATTCCAGCAACACAAGAGGTGACTATGCACATGGACTTCACCCAATGGATTGTAAAAAAATCAAATTGACTACATCTGTGGAGCTGACTGTGGTATAGATCACCAACTACTAGTATGCAAACTCAAGCTAAAGTTGAAAAAGATTAAGCCACTCATGAATGTAGCACAATATGACCGTGAGAATATACCACTGGAATTTAAAGACTGCCTGCAAAGTTGATTTGCTGCTTTAGATACAAATGACAGAACTCCAAAAGAGTTATGGGATGACATCAAGAAGGTTGTGTTGGAAGAAAGTGAGAAGTCTCTACAAAAGGTGAAAAAGCAAAAACAGCCAAAATGGATGACCGAAGAAACTCTGAAAATTGCCTAGAAACACAGGGAAGCTAAAGCCGGAGGAGAAAGAGAGGCATTTGCAGAATTCAACAGAGATTTTGATCGTGCGGCAAGAAAAGTCAAGTAGAAGTACTACAATGATGCATGCAAGCAGAAAGTATTAGAGGAAGAACAAGATCAGCTTTCCTAAAACTTCAAGAGTTAAAGAAAAAATTTTGGCCTCGAATTGGAATGTTACAAGATGCTCAAGGATCCATGTTGAATGATGCTGAGAAGATCAAGGCAAGGTGGAAATATAGAAACATAGAAACATGATGACAGAAAAAGACCACAAGGCCCATCTGGTCTGTCCTTCCATAACAACAACCACAACAGTCCACTTTTTACCTTTAGAGATCCTCTGTGTTGGTCCCATGCTTTTTTGAACTCAGTCACTGTCCTCATCTCCACCACCTCCACTGGGAGACTATTCCACGGATCCACTACTCTTTCCGTAAAGAAATATTTCCGCATATCACTCCTGAATCTATCTCCCTTCACCCTCATCCCATGTCCCCTCGTAGCAGAACTTGCTTTCAATTGAAAGAGGCTCTCTCCCTGAACATTTATGCCATGGAGGTATTTAAACATCTCAATCATATCACCTCTATCCCACCTTTCCTCTAAGGTGTACATATTAAGATCCTTAAGTCTGTCCTCATATGCTTTATAATAAAGCCCATTATTCATTTTAGTAGCAACCCTCTGCACCGACTCCATCCTGTTCACATCCTTTTGAAGGTGCGGTCTCCAGAATTGCACACCATACTCCAAATGAGGTCGCACCAAAGACTTATACAGAGGCATTATCACCTCCTTTTTTCTGCTAGCCATTCCTCTCCGTATGCACCCAAGCATCCTTCTAGCTTTTGCCGTCGCCTTTTCTACCTGTTTAGCTACTTTAAGATCATCAGACACAACCACGCCTAGGTCCCGCTCTTCTTTAGTGGACAAAAGTACTTCACCTCCTATACTGTATTGCTCCCTTGGATTGCTGCAGCCCAAATGCATGACCTTACATTTTTTAACATTAAATCCCAGCTGCCAAATTCTAGACCATTCTTCAAGCTTAGCTAGATCCCTCCTCATGTTATCTACACCTTCCTGGGTGTCTACTCTATTACAGATTTTGGTATCATCCGCAAAGAGGCAAACCTTACCCGACAGCCCTTCCGCTATATCACTAACAAAGATGTTTAAAAAAGAATCGGATCAAGGACAGATCCCTGGGGCACACCACTGGTAACATCCTTCTCCTCAGAGTGAGCTCCATTTACTTGTACTCTTTGTCGCCTCCCACCCAACCAATTTCTAACCCAAGCAGTAACTTTAGGGTCCATCCCTAGGGTGCTCAGTTTGTTTATAAGTCGCCTGTGAGGAACAGTGTCAAAGGCTTTACTGAAATCTAAATACACCACATCTAGAGCTCTCCCTCGGTCCAACTCCCTGGTCACCCAGTCAAAGAAATCGATCAGATTTGTCTGACAAATCTGATCGATTTCTTTGACTGGGTGACAGAGTCATTATATGATAAAGATCAAGTCGATCAATAGCCGTTTCAACCTGTACCTTATGATCCTGAACCACTGGTGATGAAAGAAGAAGTTAAAGCAGCATTGAAAGCCTTATCAAAGAACAAAGCACCAGGTATTAATGGGACTCCCATTGAAGTATTGCAGCAATCTGATGCAGCTGTTACCATACTTACAAGGCTCTGCCAGGAAATTTGGAAGACAACATCATGTCCAACTGACTGGAAAAGATCTATGTTTATACCAACTGGCTGTGGAAATTATCGCACAATCACTCTGATCCCACATGCCAGCAGGGTTCTACTCAAGATTATTCAGCAGAGACTATAACCATACCTGGAACGAGAACTGCCTGAAGTGCAAGCAGGTTTCAGGAAAGAGCGAGGAACGAGAGGCATCATCACAGATGTGAGATGGATCCTTGAAAAGACTAAAGAATACCAAAAGGATATGTATATGTGTTTTATTGACTACAGCAAGGCTTTAGACTGTGAAAACCATGAGAAACACTGGGCCATATTAAGAAGCATGGGTATATCAGGACAGCTGATTGTTCTCTTGCACAACTTTTATATTGATCAAGAAGCAACAATTCATATGGAACAAGGAGAAACAAAATGATTTAAAAGCAGCAAAGATGAATGACAAGGCTGCATACTTTCCCCCTACCTGTTTAATTTATATGCAGAACAAATCATCAGAGAAGCAGGACTTTATGAAAACAACCGAGATGTGAAGATTGGTGGAAGACACATCAACAACCTTCACTTTGCTGATGATACCACATTACTGGCTGAAAGTGAAGATGATCTGAAACATTTGCTTCTCAAGATCAAGGAACATAGTCTTAAAATGGGCCTGCACCTTAATGTAAAGAAATCAAAGATCCTGACAACTGGCAAAATCAATAAGTCCATTGTTGATGGAGAAGAAATCAAAATAATGGACAACTTTAACCAACTTGGATCAACTATCAATAAACCAACAAGCAATCAAGAAATCTGACAACACATTGCTCTTGGTAGAATGACTATGAAGGAACTAGACAAGATTCTTAAGAGCAGGGATGTTTCTCTTCCTACAAAGATTTGACTCGTTCGAGCCATGGTATTTTCAATAACGTCATATGGATGTGAAAGTTGGACAGTGAAAAATATAGACAGGAAGAAAATCGATGCCTTTGCATTATTGTGCTGGCGACGAATACTGTGTATACCATGGACTGCCCGTGAACAAACCAGTCAGTTCTAGAGGAGATCATACCTAAGCTTTCTTTAGAAGCTCAGCTGACAAGACTTCGACTTTCATACTTTGAACACATCATGCAAAGAGAGAAATCATTAGAGAAAAATATCATGCTTGCAAGGTAGAAAATCAACGCAAAAGAGGAAGGTCAGCAATTGATACAATAACAGCAGCTATTGATGCCACTCTGTCAACAATGAGCTGCCTGACTGAAGACCGAACACAATTTAGGACAACTATCCAGAGCAGGGCCGGCCCGTCCATTGAGCAAGAATGTTTTTTGCACAGGGCCCCGCGTTTCAGGGGGCCCCGCGCAAAGAACATTCTGCTTTTTTAAAAAATGAAATAAAAAAAAAAAACGGGCTGCTGCCGCCGCGGCAGCATGGAGTGTCCCGCGGGGCCCCCTCTGCCCGGCTGAACTCTCCCGGCGTGGCTGAAGCCCTCTGCTCTGGCTTGCAGATACGCGAAGGGAGAGTGTCTCCCTCGCATCTCTGTTAAGCCCGCAGGGGCAGATGGGAAATTTCCCATCATTAACGTCTGTGCTTTGTTTGGTACAAGAGGAAATTAATTTATAGTTTTATTTCTACAGTGTTGTTGTACATTCCAAGTTTGGCTTTTGGGGTTCCCAGTTTAATTATTGCCTTCCTGTTTCTAAATTGTGATTCCTTGTTTGGTGATGGTCTATGTTCTGCATGTGTAACTGAGCTGAGGTATTCTGTTTATGTAATTCCTATTTGACATTGCCACTTGTTCTCTTTCCCCAGTATTCTCTGAAATGTATTGGTTTAATATTTGATAGGTAGGGTATGGTGCTTTGTGAGTCCTGGTAATGCTGTCAGGATACGGCGGGTTTGCTATGGGTTCTAAATGGGCAGCGTTTGTAGTAGTTCCTAATGTGCCTGGCGGTTGGCACTGGATTATAGTAATGTAGAAATCTTTTAGTCTTTCTTTATCCATACACTCATTAAGAGACATGTTTACTAAAAGTTAGTGTATGGTAACATTATGCAAATATTTATGCAAATAAGGCTACTTATGCAAATGAGGCCCTGCACCAAGTCTCCGCACATGGCCCCGCACCCCCCTTGGGCCGCCCCTGATCCAGAGGGTCACTATGAGTTGACACTGACTCAACAGCTCTTAACAACAACAGGACAAGATGTAAAATTAACGACTTTTTTGAATAAAGTGGAGGAATTTTAGAAATATAGGGCCCAATATTCAGCGGTGGTGGCTAGCACTACTAAAGCAGCTAGCTCCTGCCACTGAATTGTAAACCCAGAAATTAAAGGCCAGGGCCATATCCAGTCACTGGCACTGAATATCTGTCTGAGCCAGATAGAGATGAAGCCAACCAGGCTGCGACAATATTAAGCCTCTGGCTGGTTAGTTTCTGCAAGAAAAGTTAGGCCAGCCTTTAAAGTACCTAACTTTTTCTGTGTTGCAATAACTGGGCAGCGGCTTAATATCGCCCTTGGAATGCTCCACTGGCTAGCATCAGGGCATGCAGCGTTGGGACCCCAGCAGATATTAAGTGGCACAAACCATGTTAGTGCTTCCAAATATCCCGGCCAAAGTGATTAATGCCAAAAATCTGGTAACCCTAACCAGGAGCACTTTCAAAACAGATGGTCATAGAGCTAACACCTCCTGATACCAATCTTGTGCATCAGAAGTGCTGGCCTTCCGACCACACCTACTGAATGTGTTCCAGGTGCCAGTCTTAAGGAAGAGGAGGAGGGGGAGGGGGAGGAAGAGCAGTGGGGAGAACACAGAGCTGATTTGCTTAAGGCACTTGGCACCCTTGCACTAGCTCTGGATGCAGGGTCCCTCAGGACAGCTTAGGAAAGCTCTGCACCCTGAGCTTACACATATCTGGCCTATATCAGGACGTAGAGAAAAAAGTACAAATATGCATTCATTAGACACAACATTTTCTGAACAAAACGATAGGAAAACTCCTCAAATTTAGTTTTTTTCCTGTGTTGCTAATAGCGCACACTATTGAAGAGTAGAGTGCTTATTGATAAATAGGCTTTTGCTGCTAACGAGGCACATTTGTCCAAATAGCGCTGCGTTAGCTGCACAAATTCTGCATTATCTTTTAGAGGGATGCCCAGCATTTCCCCAGCAGATAGTGCATGGAAAATACGGCGATCTTGTCACAGCAGTACAGTGGATGCAGCTAACGCCACTCATTGAGTTGGCGTTCGTTGCACCCACAAAGTCTGCAGAATCAGCGGTTACTGCACGCAGCTAATGGTCACGGTAAGCACACATTGCAGATGTGCCCACTCGCCGCCCACACCCCACCTACTCCAATGACCAACATGTGGTCTCCAGATAGCACAGGAAATCGCTGCTCTATCTGCAGTTGCCCTGCATTAGCACAGGAACAGAGCATGACATTAGCAGATAATACACCTTAGTAGATAGCCCCTATAGTGTGTGTGCATTTCTACAGCACATACTGTCCAACAATAGTATAAACTATTGACAGAGGTGCCCCAAAGCAAAAATGTGAAAAAAACTTTCAAACAACACAGCAAATGAAGCAAAATGACTTTGTTTTGGCCCGCACCTCCTTAGAAAACAGGATTTATAGTGCATCATTACGTTTACATGCTCATGAAACCCATGTTTGCGGAGCATGAGTTTTGCTGCCTGAATCGTGCTCAAAATGTCTTATTAGGTAAATTAAACCACTATGGTCAGCACAATCACATCTGCTGCAGTTTGATCAATATTAAATGAAAACATATCACTTGGGTTCTTTGTTTATGCCGGAATCTTGGCAAGCTCTGGGAAATTCTTACACAGGAAAAAAATACTTGACATGTCTAGTGAATAACAGATATACGCAGACACACAAAAAACTGTCTCTGTGTTTTGGAAGTTTTTTGCACCGTTCTGTACAGATGGCATAGTAGGAATTGGCTCACAATATTCTGAGGACCCAATCACATGGCAGCAGGGTTTCCAGCTTGCTCAAGTTGTCCTTATAGATGGACCCAGTCCTGGTTTTACTTCACTGGATGAATCAAGATAGAAATTTCTACTCTTCTTGAGGAAATTGATTTTGAACATCCTGTTGAGAGAAAAGGGAGCCATCAACACACTTTTTTAGGCTCGGCTAAATCAACACTAAAGTGGGAAGTTTTATAAAACTTTTCCCCATATCTAAAGCCTGTTGTACACATGGAAAACAATTTTTACAAAATTGCAGATCCATATATTCACATAAAAAACATGTGCATGGAAAGTGTTTGTCTAATTGATATGATCTGTGTGTAGGTATTCTTGGGGGTGTAGTTTGGGTGCAGTAGCGGAGTTGTGATGTATGCATGTATATCATAAACACACACGTACACACATAGAATATATACTGTCATGAGGCTGGAGCTAGAAAGGAAACAGTGTTGAAAAAAACTCCTGATTTTCATGGAACTCAGAAAAGGCAGAGAGCGCAGTTCCAGCGCAGCTCAGCCAGAGGGCGCATGAACAATTACACAGTACCTGAAGCAACGTGCTCTAGCATTGATCACATTAATAACAAGCAGTTTCACCTGTTCTGAAACTCAGAACGTGCAAACCAGAAATCCCTTTATAAAGGAAACCAGATGATCAGTGAGAGGGGAAGAAGGAGAACAGGCACAGGTGAAGGCAAGTGCTGGGGAAGTGGCAAAAGCGAGGTCAGAAGGACCGGCAGTAGGAGCAGTGAGAGAAGCCTGGAAGAGGAAGGCTTCCATGTGCAGCCAACTCAGGGAGACAGAATCCAAAAGAGGTATTCTCAAAGGGATAAAGTCCAGAGAGGCCAAAGGTATTGGAACGGAGTCCAAAGCCAAGCAAACCAAAGAAGCAGATTGCCTGATGAAAGCAACTCTCCTAGCCCAAGTAAGTCTCCTATGCTAAACCAGAAAGGCACAAGGAAAGGAGATTCCTTCTACAGTGATACTTTTGCCAAGAAACAGAGAGAGTGGAAATCCACGTCAGGTTTTCCTGGTAACTCTGATTGTAGAGCAGTGCACAGAACAGCTTGTCAGCCTGAGAAGCTACGTCGCAAGCTGAGTCCTGGGTATGGCAGCCTACAGAAGCCAAGGTATGAAAAGCCTTTCATTATAAGAGAAAGTTTAAGTGATGAAAACCTTATGGAAATAGATAAGCCTCAGAAAGTTAGAAGAAGTAAAGCTAACCTTTTAAAAGTACTTCCCAACAGTGTGATAAGGAAGTTGTATAAGAAACAGAAGAACCCCTGTGAGGAGTTAGCAGCTACTGAAGCCAGTCATAGCATTGAAGAAGGTAGTGACCCAGAATCAATGGACTGTGATTGTGAAACCAGTGTTCCCATTCCTCAGAGTGAACCAATGGAATGTAACTTCTGTTCAAGAACTAGCTTGATTGCCTTTCTAGATGTATAGAGAAAAGAAAACTCTGCATATGGTGAAGTTGATAACCATTTGTTTCCTGATGTTAATTTCTATTGATTTGAAAGAAGCTTTAACCCAGATAAACAGTTAATTGTGACGCCTACAACCCTTAACCGTTTATATCATGGTGGAACCTTTTTGTTAGAGGAAAGAATTACCTTCATTTTCTTTTGTGTCTTATTGAACCTAAGCGTTGACCGGGGAAATAAAGCCTTATTACCCTACACTTTGGCATAGACTGTCCTTTATAAGGAGTTCTGCACTATAAGGACCAGAAGCCTCCTGGTCCTTCAGCTCAACCACTCCTTAATATAAATTAAATGTCACCGGACGCCCTTATTTCCTACGCCAGTAGGGGCGCCTGGGGACAATACACACATTTATATCTCCTTCAGAGCAGGTGTATATGCCTGTGTGTCGGCGTTTGCATGCTAGTTTTGGGAGCCTATTTTATAAAGACAGAGGTGTCTATGTTGCCGTTACTAAAAGGCTTAAAATAGGCACCTTTTTGGACTCCTCAAATAGGCATACTGCTATAAAATCAGACCCATGGAGGCAGTTTTATAAAGTCATACTGTAGGTAGTCAATGCATATTTTCACGTGTCTGTTTTATGCCTATTTTGAAAACTCAAGTGCACACTTACTTGACTTTATAAAATGCTAGCTTAAGTGCCCTTCAGTGCCAACGCTTCTACAAGCTCGAGGGCCGGTGTAAATGTTAGCACGTACAGTACTTTCTGCAAGCATGCACATAAATTACAAAACAAGCTGACTTCTGGCAGTACAGCAGCCCCTGGGTTTTCTTGGCATGGTGAGATTACAAGTAGATTGCTGGGCCTTTTTTCCAAGGTAATGGAGCATAAAGTGACTTGCCCAAGGCTGTAAGAAATGCCAGCAGGAAGTGAACCCTGCTCTCTTGGTCACCAGGCTGCTGCTTTAACCACTAGGCTCCACTCTGTGCCTAAACTGTGGAATTTTAAAAGCTATAAGCATAAGCGTGCACTCCGCCTACACTCCACACAAACCCCACCCCTGACACACCCACCATGCGTTAGCTTCTATTTTATAAGAGATCGTTAGCACGCATAAATGGCCACTTCTGCATGTAAATGACTGAAATTTAGGTGCACACATACTATCTAAAGCTAGGCAGCTCCTTAAAACATCATTTCCTAAGAGGGTAATCCTATAAACTCTCATGTACTTAACACATATTATTATGTGCATATTTTTCCCCTTTGATAGAAAGTCAAGCACACTATAACAATAAAGTAACCTCTTTCTTCAGGTCAAAAACTCTTAATCAATCATAATTACAAACCCAGGCGACTCATAAACTTGAATACTTTCTCTTTTTTTCTTTTTTTAAAACCTTATTTTCAATAAAGAGTCATCAGGAGCAGTTTCAGCTACTGTGCTAGTTTCAGCTACTTATGGCATGTCATTGTCTTTATTTGCCTCTCAAAACATTTTTCTTTTTAATCTTTATATGTGCAAGAACACCTTCTCCACAACTGTATTAATGACTTATTGTTCCCGACTCCAGTGACATGCAGCTTCTTACTGACTCATTAGTACTATATCTCTATTCTGTACTTCCATATCATTCCTCCAATCCAGTCCAGATACATGACAAGCAATACTGCTGTCATCTGTTAAAGGCACTGTGCATCAGAAAGCTGGCCAGTATTGCTCAGTCTCCAGCAGATGGTGGGCTTCTCTGTGCTTCTGTGTTGAACCTCAGGGGTTCTTTTAGGTTGGCACAGGCTTGGCAGTGGCAGAGTAAAGCAGATACGAGCTGAAGAGATTGGCACAGCAAGTGAATTGAACATTAATAAGGCAATTGGAGGCAACGTTCAAAAAAAATTGAAAAGTGATTCAGGCAAACCAGGCCTTTATTTATTGTGTTTTTCTATACTGCCCCTTCCAGAGATCAGGCGCAGTTTACATAAAACTTAACATGCTACAAAGACTATTTGTAGCTCTACATTATAACATTTAACCTTGAACATTGTAACTTTATACAATATAACATTTGGCCTCGCACAATATAACTTTGTACATTATAACATTTGAGCCTTTTCTTGTGAGTTTCTGCATTTTGACATTTGACTTCTTTCCTTCTAGCTTTATACGTTATCACAGTGTGGTCTTTTTTACAGTATAGCATCTGTGCTATATGCAGTCTTTATTCTGATTGGGGTTACGTGGGTGCATGATTTGTCTGTGGGTTTGGGTAGGGTTGTGTTGTGTTTTGTGTTCCGTAATGTTCTAGAAATAGGTATGTTTTTATGGCTTTTTTGAATTGTTGTAGGTCTTTAGTTGTGCGTATTGATAGGGGTAGGGTGTTCCATAGTGAAGGTTCTGTGTATGTGAAGGCTCTTGAGCTTGTGACCTGCTTTGTTTTCCTGATTGTGTTGGGGGTTACAAGTGAGTGGAGGGCGTTTTCTCTTCTGGTTCTTGATTGTGTGTGGGTTTGTATGAGTGTTGTGAGTATGGATGGGGTGATATCGTTGATGAGCTTAAAGGTTGTCATGATTTTTTTGAATTTTATTCGACTCATTATTGGGAGCCAATGGAGATTATCTAATATGGGTGTGATGTGGTCAGTTAGCGGTGCTTTACAGATAATCCTCGCTGTGATGTTTTGCGCTCTTTGGAGGACATGGAGGTTTTTAGCAGGTAGACCCTGTAACAGACTGTTACAGTAGTTGAAGTGTGGGGTGACAATTGAATGGACCACTGTTCAGAAGTCATTTTCTTCTAAGATTGGGTGTATGTGTTGGATTGTCTTTAGTTTGTAAAATATTGTTTTTGCTGTTTGCTTTAGGTGGGAGAGCATGCTGAGGGTTTGATCCAGAATGATGCCAAGGTATTTGACTTCGTTTTTGATTGGGAGGGTGGTGGAGTTTAGGGTGATGTTTTGGGGGAGTGTGTGGCTTTGGCTTTTAGCGATATGCATGGCTTCTGTCTTTTGAAATTAATACTGAGATTGTTAGATTGTACATGCTTCTGTTTCACTAATGCAGTTGGAAATGTTGTTGAATGAAGGGTTACCTGTGTGTATGGGGCGTAGATATTGTAGTTTATATTGAACTTTTTGAATATGTCCGTAACTGGCTGTAGGTAAAGGTTAAATAAGAGGGCTGAGGGGGATGCCTTGGCCTTGTGGAAATGTGACTTGTCTCGTTTCCTAGTTGGATGCTTAGTCTGCGGTTTGAAATGTATAATTTAAACCACTGGAGAACCGTACCACCTACTCCAATTTGTGCTAGTCTGGAGATAAGGGTGTGGTGATTGATGTTATCGAAAGCTGCAGTGATGTCTATGAAGATTAGGAGGAATGCAGATTTTGTGTTATCTAGGCCTCGGATGAGGCAGTCAAGTAGTGATATAAGCAATGTTTCGACTCCGTGATATGGTCGGAAGCCGAATTGCTGGGCATCTAATGGGGCGATGGTGTCTATGTGATCTTGGAGCTGCATTTGGGTGATCTTTTCAATGATTTTGGTGACAAATGGGATGCTCGCTATTGGTCTATATGAGTTGGGGTCACTCCTGCTGAGTGTGCTTTTTTTTAGTATCAGACGTATGAAGAATATCTTCAGTTCTGTGGGCATAACGCCTTGTTGCAGTGATTGGTTTACTATTTGGATTAAGCATGAGGCTAGCTCTGTTTTGGTATGCTTAATCCAGGAGACCAGGCATGGGTCCAGTGGGGAGGTGGTTGTGTTGATGTTTGAAATTATGTTTAGTAGATGTTTTTGGTCAATTTGGTGGAAGTTGGTCCACGTGTTGTGGTTGGGTGTGGGTTCTGGTATGGGGGTGCCTATTATGTTTTTGTTTTTTAGCTTAGTTTTTTTTTTTATTGTTTTTTCAACAAACCTTACAAGTAACACACTTGCATTTGAAAAGGGGGAAATTACAGTAAATACAAACAACTCCAGAAACAAAATCACAAGGCAATAGAAAAAGCAAAAACCCCACTAACAGCCCACAAGATGAGAGAGATCCAAAAGGGGGAAAAAAGAAAATTACACAATATGCAAAGAAAAAAAAACAAGCATACGAACAGCCCTAAATTAAATCGCACATCTTCAAGATACTAATACTCGTGGCTCCTTAGGGGGTGAGTCACAAGGTCTTTAGCTTAGTTTCAAAGTAGTCATCAGTCTGTTTGGCTGCCTCCAGGAAGTGAGTGCCATGAACCATGCAGGAACTGTGCTGGCGGGGTGCAAACCCAGGTGCCCTGAGTCCCTCCCTCTGAAACTGCCCATGCTACTTGGCCAGTACAGGTTGAAACATGGCTAAAAAGACCATCTGTTACCTTGGGTGAGTGTGCCTTATTCTTTTGGTGGTTTCTTTTCACAAGAGTTAGTCGGTGCTGGGGGGGGGGGGGGCACGGGCGCGATGTGAGTTAAGGGGAAAGCCTCTTCTGTGTCTTGGTGTGCTTCCATTTGTCTGTTTTCTTCCGGGTGGGCTAACCGGTGTGGGGCAGCATGTCTTCAGAGCTGTGGCATGCCGTTGGGTAAGCCCATATGCGCGGCCTGTGTGGTGTACAGGGGGATGGTGTCTCTAGCAGGACTCTGCCATTTGTGCTCAGAGGAGAGCAAAATGGCAGAGCAAATCATTAAATACTTGCAGCAAGCAGTGGCACTTCAGGAAGAAGCTACAGAGGCTTCTACGCTGGAGGCCTTCTTGCTATTGTGTGGCTCAACTCTGGCAGGAAAGATGGCCATTTTGAGCCGGCTGAAGCAGGAAAAGGACAGAAGAAGTCAGCCCCAGCCTCGGGGGATACTGAAAAATCTAAAAAGCATCACAAGCACTAAGAACCAAAGGATCAGGATTCAGGGGTGCCCTTTTTTTCCTTGAGTTTGTCCTATTTTTACACCAGGCCTACTTCTTAAAGTAGGGCTAGGGAGCACCTCAGAGTTGAGTACCTGTTACTCCATGGAAAGCTGCCTTGGAGCTGATGTCCCTCACAGACACTGGGGGGGGGGGGGGAGGGGTTCCTGTAGCATGGAGGCTCTGGGAGTCACCAGAACAAGTGGATGAACCAAGGTCTCCAGGGTCCCAGTCTTTGGAGGACCCGGCGGAAGGCACCTCGGGTGATTAGGAGGAGCCCTGTGGGGCTGAGGATTATGTGGGAGAGTGCCCTTTGGCCAACAAGCCTACAGTGGCCTTACAGACCTTGGTATGTGGATCTGGTGCACCTGACAGCAGCAGCAGCGCCATGGTGGCTACCGGCGAGGGCCGACCTGTTGATGCAGGAATCACTACACATTCCTCAGCTGGATCCATTCTCACTTACAGCTTGGCTCTTGTGAGAGCATGATTGAGCAGGTGGGGCTACTTGCTGGTGGTGGTGGTGGCAATGGTCCTCAAGGCAAGGAAGTGGTCTACTTCCTTGTCATACATCACAGTGTGGAGAGTGTTTGAGGAGAGGTATGTGTCTAGGGGGGCTTCCACTCTATCCATCTCCATCCCACAGATTTTGGCATTCTTGCAATCCATTCTAGAGAAAGGTCTGGCACTTGTCTCACTGCGGGTGCAGGTGGCTACGCTGGTTTGTTATCATGGTAGGATATGAGGGACATCCCATTTTCTCAGGTCAGGCCACCGCAGTGACCGGTGGTACCACCATGAGATTTGAATTTGGTGCTGTTGGCACTTATGAACCCTCTGTTCAAGCCCTTGAAGGTGATGTGTGCTCATTGACTGGTACCTGAGATTATTCTGGAGGCTGTGTTTTGTGCAAGTTGTAGTGAGAGCAAGGTGGGTTTTGGGAAACTCAAGTATATTATGTTGGCATAGTCGAGAATTGGGATGATGAGGGCTTGACTGACATTTCTGAAGTCGGCTGGTTCCAGAAGGGGTCAGAGATTTTGAACTGTCTTCATATGGAAGTAAGTTGCTTTAATAACTTGTTTGTGTGTGTGAAGTTTAAATTCTGTTCTAGTACTATGCTGAGGTATTTTACTTGTTCTTTTACTTGTAAAGTTAAGTTGGCTAGGTTGATTATGGGTGGTGGGGTGAATGAGAGGTTCTTAGTTATGTAGAAGACTCTGACTTGTTGGTATTGATTTGCATGTTGTGCTGGTTGAGCCATTGGATGACAGCTGTGAAGCCTCACCCAATTGCAGATTAGTCAGGGTTGAGGATGGTGAATGGTGTGTAGATTAGGATTTCATCGGCATACAGATGGTAAAGGATGTTGTGGTCTTGGATTATTTTACATAACGGCAGGATAAAAATATTATTAAGGAGGAAGAATAAAGCAGAGCCCTGGGGTAAGCCGTGGAATAATCTGAAAGGGTTGGAGATTTTGGATCCAATTTTGACTTATTGGTATCAGTCAGTCAGGTAGGATTGGAACCATTGTAGTGTTGTGTTTCTGAAGCCAATCGATTGGAGCCATGAAAGGAGATTCTCATGGATGACAGAATCAAAGGCTGCAGAGATGTCACCAAAAATGAGGATGAATCCTTGTGATGTTGTTTTCTGTGCCCTGGATTAGTGTGTCTAATAGTGAGATCAGAAGGATTTCAGTACTGTGATGGGGCTTGAAGCCATGCTGATGCCTATCCAGGGGAGTATGGGAGTCTATAAAGTCCTGCCTTTGTAGCTGCACTGCTTTTTTGATGATCTTGGCAAGAGAAGGGATGCTGGAGATAGGTCTGTAGGAGGATGGTGAGAGTGGGTCAATGGCATGATTTTTTAAAAGGGGTCTTTGAGGTCAATTGGCTTGTAGCCCGAGGATAAGGAAGTTTGAGCGATGTATAGGATGGTTGGAGAGAGCTATTGCTTGGTCATTTTGATCCAGGAGAAGGGGCAAGTGGTACTGTTGAGGTTTGTGATGATGCTTTCAATATGGGATAGGGAGAGTGGACTGAAGGAAGACCAGGTTTGGCTGGTTGGATTGTTTTCGGCACTAATGGGGAACCAGTAATTTCTGGTGATGGATGATTGCTTGGACTGTAAAAATTGTGCCATGTCAGTCAGGGATAGGGTGGCATCAGATTTTGTTTTGGTGGGGTCTTTAAGTAGCTGTAGGACTATGCCGAAGAGTTCTCTAGGTCAGTTGAGGGAGGATCTAATTAGTTTGTTGTGGTATTCCTTCTTCTTCAGGAGGGTGAGCAAGCAGTACTCAGCCTGGGCAGTAGAATATGCAGAGTGGTTAGGTAGTTCTTTGTGACACCTCCATTTTCACTCTTGTTACTTGAGCTTGTTCTTTAGAGCCTTGAATTCAGGGGTAAACCATGGAACGTGGTTCGATCTTGGAATCCCAGCTATGTATGTTATGGTTGCATATGAGGAAATGCGGTTGTTCCCTTCAGCTGTTATGGAGTCAAGATTGCTTGGATCATTATGTGAGGTAGGTAGGATGGTGGAGATGAAGGTATCTCTGTCAAAGGCTCGAAACTTTCATGAATGAAATGGGGAGGTGTGGTGGATGTGTGAGTTGGAGAGATCTGGCAGGAAGAAAGTGAGCAGGTTATGGTCGGACCAGGGTACTGGCATGTTCTGGGTCATGGAGGTCAGTTGTTGGTTTGGCCATGTGGCTGGAGTGAATATTAGGTTGAGTGAGTTGATTGTGAGATAATTTGCTTGAGTTTGAGAGCTTCCATTGCTTGTAGGAAAGGTGAGGAGTGTTTGCTGGGGAAGGAGGATAAGTTAATATCACCAAAAAGTATAAACCATTTGTTTTTGTGGTTGATAGAGCATGCTTCCTCAATGATAGGAGAGAGATTGCAGGTGCCTACTGTTGGAGATCTGTATGTGGGGCAGACTGACAGTTGGACACTGGAAATGGTGCTGGAGTTTTGAATTAGAGGTCCTGCTTGGCAATTATGAGTATGCTTCTGCCTCTTTTGGATGCCCTAGGGTAGCTGAAGATTCGGTAAGAAGGGCGGGCCAGTTGATTTAGAAGGACTGTATTGGAATCATCTAGCCATGATTCTGTAATGTACAATATGTCAACGTGGTTATCCTTAATGTAGTCGACCAGAAAGGGGATTTTGTTGCGGATGGAGCAGGTGTTAATGAGAGCACATTTGAGAGGTTGAATGGAAGGTGTGTGGTTTGGGTGGAGTGGAATGGTGTGGATAGGTACTGTGTGGATATTAACTAGGTTGTAGTGGTTTCTGTTTAGGGACTGGGGAAGAGGGACTGAAGCTTCTTGTAGAGTGAGTGGTGTATGATGGGAATGAAGAAAGAAGTAGTGAGAGTGACTGTGTGGGTTAGGGTGTGTAGAGCAAGGATGAGGATTGCAAGGTGTGCCAAGATTCTGGACATGTTGGATGAGAGTGAGGAGCTGTGAGCAATGTAGTATGAACTGTTAGGGGGGATGTCCAGCCTGTGTTTGTGTGAAGCAGGTGAGAAGCAGTGAATGATAGGTGCAGACTAGGGGGTAGTAGAGGGTTAGGCAAGACAGGAGTTGCCTAGTATAGCACAGGTTCAGCTGTTAGAGCACCGTGGGTACTCACATGGCACGCAGGTTTCTGCTGTTGGAATGAGCTTTTCTGGTCATATGTGCATGGAAAGGCAGAGGCTGGAGGACGTTGGCAAATATGCTGGTTATGGGGGCTTCCTTTCATGGACCACTCTGACCTTTCTGCCTGTCAAAGGGAGTTTCGGTGCCTCGGCACTACATATTTTTCTGGGGGTTTTTTTCTTTCAGTTTTTCATCGCATGGGTTTTTTCCCCACAGGCCTCACTGTTAGACCAGGATATTGGAGTCCTTTGACTTGGCAGAAGCCGTCTTCTCCAATATGTAAAAGCCAGCCAGTGGCTTTAAAAAGTGCACCCAGTGTGCTTGCACCATTTTGGTGATGGACTGCCATAATTGATGCATACAGTGTCTCAGGCCTGACTATGAGCCCTCCACCTGCACATAGTATTTGCATATGATCCAAAAGGGCCTTAAGGACTGGGAGAAACAACGAGAGTCTGTTTGGGTTGCTGGAGTAGACAGCAACGGCACTGGCATGCCATTAGCATTGACACCCTCAAAGAGCTCTGTAATCTTCTGAATTGTAATCTTCTGGTCTACTCTCCGTTTGGTCCTGGGTTCATTTCACAGAGACAGTAGGGTAAGCAGCACAAATAAGACAACCAACCAGGTGTGGCTTGGAAACAGGTCGTTATGTAGAAATAGGCTTATTACATAGGTACAGAACAGAGTTATATAGTGGTTGTTAAAAAGCTGCTTCAGTGTACATCAATGAATCTGTGTGTGTGTGCATGTGTGAAGTGTGAGAGAGAATAGAGTATATGAAAGACTATGTGTGTGCATGTGTGTGTGAGAGAGATCAGAGAGAGAGAGGGGGGAGGGGTGAAGAGAATTGATTATCAGAGCCTCCTGTCCTTCATGTCCGATGAATAGAGGAACAGAGAGAGAAAGAGGAAGTATTTCTGTCCTTTATAGTGAATTTTCTCTAGCACCTCCCTTTGAGGTCTGCTATTCTTGATTTAACAAGGAGGGGCTGCAGACCAATCTCATCGGGCCCGGAGACTGACATCACCAGGGGGTCAGAGTTAATCTCATCTTGTAAACTACCCTCATTAACTTTGGAGACTGATATCACCAGAGTAACAAAGCTGCATGAAATCCAAGGTCTGGGGAAAAAGCCATGACACCTATGCCATGCTGATGTATGCTGACAAGCTCCACCAAGTCTTTGGCTTAACAGGGTGCTAGAGCTCTCTCAGAGCCGAGGGACAGCAGTGGCTCAGAATGGAGGCTGTCCTTCGAAGAGACAGGGCCCCCCCAAAGGATCAGTCCTCTGCCCCGTCGACATCGAAGGGTGATGCAGAAAGCCAGGGGAGACCCCAGGGGCACCGGCATCGAAGCCCCCCTTGACAATTCCAAGGGCAAGGTCTGGGGCCTCCCAAGCTGCCCTGGTGGGAGGAGTTGCTGCCTAAATCCTGAGAGGGCCGTTGGGGATTTTCCGATGCAGTTACCATCAAGGAGTCCCTGACAAGAGAGTCGGTGTTGGAGGCTGAGGTGGCTGCCGTGGCTCTGGCAGTCTCAGAGATGGCTCTCCTGGCCATGCACATGCAGGCTTTGGAAAGGAACCTGGATGAATTCCTGGCTTCTCAGGTTGTGAGGTCCTCAATGCCCTCTGGTACCTCGATGCCGGTGGCGGCACTGCTGACCAAGGAGGCCCCACCGATGGTGGTGCAGCATATCCTCAAAACCCTCGCCATGCCGAGCAGGGGAGAGGACTCAGGTAGGTGCTCTGATTCCCTGTCAGTGCTGGTGGGAGGAACCGCATTGGGAATCCTGGTTGCCTTCTTCCCCTACTGAGCATCGGAGGCTTCGAGAAGAAACCCATCAGTACTCGGGAGACCAATCAAGAGTTCCCGGATTTGGCTCGGCATCGGGACATCCTATTGGATCCTTCACCATCCTACGAGCATCATAAGTCCCCCCCCCAGGACATCTCATTCCATGTTTTTGTCCGGGATATGGCTAAGGCCCTTCCCTTTACCCTCAAAGCCAAGAAAGAACCAATGCTGAAGAACTGGAAATCCTTCGGCACCAAAGGAGGCCATCACCGTTCCGATTCACTGCATTGTCCAATGCCTGCTTTCCAGGATGTGGGAGAATCCTCTAACGGTGCCCTCTATTAGCCACTGGCTGGATTCCATATTCAGGGTCCAGAAGAGCCCTGGGTTTGAAAAGCCTCAGCTACACCACAACTCAATGATGGTGGAGTCAGCTATGAGGTGCATCAAAAGTTCCAAAACCCATTCCTCCATCCCCCTGGATGGGAGGCCCAACCCTGTATAGCTGTGGATGCATATCCGACCAGGGCTCGATACTGGAGACTCACATCCTGTCCTATCAGCTTTACATGGCAATGTACTTGAAGGACATCATAGAAGAGGTCTCCAAGTTCTCCACCCTCCTGTCCCCGGATAATCTGGAGAAGTTCCATAGCCTGTTTATCAAGGGAAAAGACTGCTCAAAATACATGAGTAGGGCTGCTTATGATGCCTTTGAATCTGTGAGCAGAGTAGCCACAGTGGGACTGGCATGGCTGCAGTTCTCTGACCTCAAGGAGTGGGTGCAGGACAAGTTGACAGGCAAAACTTTATTTGGAAAACCAATGGAGGACAAGGCAAGGGAACTGGAGAGGGAGAAGTTGACCGAAAACAGCTGACCCTACCAAGAAGAAGTTGATAAGGAAAAAGACTTTCTACCCATGCAAGTGGAGATATTACGCGGGGTATCCCCCTTACCTGGCCTACCAAAGTTCACAGCCTGGGCATCAGAAGGGCCAGGGACAGTGCCAGCAGCACTATCAGAAGTCCCAGCCTGACCCTCTAGGAGGGCATTTTTGACTCTTTCATGAGGAGCATGACCCTTCTTTCCGTACCTCAGCAGGTGGGGGGACAGTTGATTCACTTTACCCACAGGTGGCCGGTCATAACAGCTGACTCCTGGATGCTCAAAATCGTCCAGAAGGGCTACCTTATTTATTTTTATTTATTTATATATTTCTTCTATACCGCCCCTTCCAGAGATCAAGGGCGGTTTACAGTTAACAGTTAAACAACTTTTACATGGAACAGTGGTATTAACTATTTACATAAGAACATAAGAACATAAGATATGCCATACTGGGTCAGACCAAGGTCCATCAAGCCCAGTATTCTGTTTCCAACAGTGGCCAATCTAGGTCATACGTACCTAGCAGTTTCCCCAAGGGACACAGGTTCCACAATGCTTGTATTGGTTCAAGCATTGATATCCTGGGTCCCTTCTTAATAATGGTTTATGGACCTTTCCTCCAGGAACTTGTCCAAACCTTTTTTAAACCCAGCTACACTAACAGCCTTTACTACATCCTCCGGTAACAAATTCCAGAGTTTGATTACACGTTGAGTGAAAAAATATTTTCTTTTATTAGTCTTAAATAGTTTACCCTGTAGCTTCATTGCATGTCCCCTAGTCTTTCTATATTCTGATAAGGTAAACAATCGATCTACGTTTACCCGTTCCACTCCGTTCATTAATTTATAGACTTCTATCATATCTCCCCTCAGCCGTCTCTTTTCCAGGTTAAAGAGCCCCAACCTTTTTAGCCTTTCTTCATAGGAGTAGCCTTCCATCCCCTTTACCATTTTGGTGGCTCTTCTCTGAACCTTTTCTAAAATTGCTATATCCTTTTTAAGATATGGCGACCAGAACTGCCCACAATATTCAAGGTGCGGTCTCACCATGGAACGATATAGAGGCATTATAATATCTTTTGTTTTATTTTCCATTCCTTTCCTTATCATACCTAGCATTCTATTTGCTCTCTGGCCGCCGCTGCACACTGGGCCGAGGGTTTTAACATGGTATCCACAAGGACGCCTAAATCTTTTTCTTGGGTGGTGGTTCCTAATGTGGAACCTTGCATCGTGTAACCATAGTTTGGGTTGTTCTTCCCTAGGTGCATAACCTTGCACTTCTCCACATTAAATTTCATCTGCCATTTTGATGCCCAGTCTTCCAATTTATCAAGATCCTCTTGCAATTTTCCACAATCCTCCTGGGTTTTAACAACTTTAAATAGTTTTGTGTCATCAGCAAATTTGATAACCTCACTCGTTATTCCACTTTACAAGGAACATATTGTACAAACAAACTTGTGTGTCAAACTTTGTATTTACATATATACAGAGAGTCGGCCTCTAACTTCGCTTTTTCTTTGGAAAGGGTGGGGGAAGGCTCTGGGGTTGTTTAGGTGAGGGGTGAGGGAGGGGGAGTTAATAGGCTGTAGGTTCTGGAGGTTAGTAGGTTGGTTCTGTGTTTGTTGAGAGGTAGCTTGTAGGAGGTGAGGGATTTCAGTTGGGTTTTCAAAATGTTCAGTGAAAAGGTGTGTTTTGAGTCCTTTTCTGAATAGCTGGAGGTCTTTTGTCATGCGGAGGATAAGTGGAAGCTCATTCCAGAGGGTAGAGGCAGCAAATGAAAAGGCTCTGGAGCTTGTAGTTTTCTTTGTCCTGTAGATGGTTTTGGGTATGACAAGTGAGTGGGTTGCATTTTGTCTGCATGTTCTGGATTCTGGTGGGGAGTGTAGGAGGGTGGTTAGGTGTGAGGGGGAGATGTCATTGAGGAGTTTGAATGTTGTTAAGAGTATTTTATATTTTATCTGGCTATTTATAGGGAGCCAGTGTAGTTCATGTAGAATGGGGGTTATGTGGTCAGTTAGACGTGCTTTTGCTATCACCCTGGCAGAGATGTTCTGTTGTACTTTGCACAACTGCCTCCCCCATTTTTCCTGGGGGAATATCACTTTGATCCTCAACACTAAGTACTCCTCCAGCAAAAGGTTCATGCCCTCCTGGCTGACCTTGTCATTGAGCTGGTACCATCTACAGAGACCAGGAAGGGGTTATACTCCTTCTACTTCTTGGACCCCAAGAAAACAGGCAGGTTCCAGCCCATACTGGACCTCTGTAGTCTCAACCATTTCCAGGTGAGAGAAAAATTCAAAATGGTCTCCCTGGGAATGTTGCTGCCATACTTTCAAAAGGAAGACTGGCTTTGCTCCTTGGATCTCATATATGGATATACTCACATCCCAATACATCCCCTTCACCGGCAATACCTCCACTTCATGCAGAGCAGACAGCAATATCAATATCTGGTATTACCCTTCAGCCTGGCTATTCTGTCCCAAGGGTCTTCATAAATACCTGGTGATTATTGCTGCTTTCTTCCAGACCCTGGGAGTCTTCATCTTCTCCTACCTGGATGACTGGCTCATAAAGGGCATGTTGCCAGACAATGTTTGGCAGTCGGCAAAGCTTACCATTCAGGTGCTGGAGCATCTGGGCTTCATGATTCAAAGTCTCACCTTCATAATCCAAAGTCTCACTTTCAGCTCTTTCAGCGACTCAAGTTCATCGGTACTCTTCTCAATGCCACCCTGGCTCGAGCCTTTATGCCCACAGATTGGATCCAACAGCTGGCCAAGATAGCCTGCAGAATCCATGACAGCCCTTGCACTATGGCGCATCAGATGCTTCTCTTGCTCGGCCACATGGCCTCCATGGTTCATGTCACTCCCTTTGCCCACTTGCGAATGCGGCAAGCGCAGTGGACCTTGTACACCCAATGGCATCAGGTCACGGGCCGCTTCAGGGACAGGGTGGTAGTCACTTCACCACTGAAGGACTTGCTGTCATGGTAGCTGCAACCGCAGAATCTCCTCAGGGGTCTGCCCTTCCAGCCCCTGCCACACCAATGTATACTGACCACAGATGCTTCCAAGCTGGGCTGGGGAGCCCATCTCGATGGCCTGTGCATCTGGGGCCTCTGGTGCAGGAGAGCTACACCAGATAAACCTCCTGGAGCTATGTGCTATTTCAAATGCACTTCAAGCATTTCAGACACATTTGGCCTACCAAGTAGTCATCATCCAGATGGACAACCAAATGGTAATGTTCTACATCAACAAGTAAGGTGGCACGGGCTTGTACTTTCTATGTTGGGAAGCTGTACGCCTCTGGAAGTTTGCCATATCCCAGGGCATGATCCTCAGAGCCATTTTCCTATCCAGGGAGCTCAATGTCCTAGTGGACCACCTCAGCAGAGTCCTTCAGTCACACAAGTGGACCCTCAATAGGGATGTTGCCAGCCACATCGTCCAGATGTGGAGCACCCCATGCATCAACATCTTTGCCAATCTGGGCAATGCCCAGGTGGCACACTTCTGCTCCAGGATCCCGAATGACTATCGGATAGCCTCCGACACCTTCCTGATGGACTGGAGCGAGGTCCTACTCTATGCATTTCTGCCAATTCCTCTCATAGCCAAAACTCTGTTCAAGCTTCAGGTAGACAAGGGTTCGATGATACTCATCGCACTGCACTGGCCATGGCAGCCATGTTTTCCCCTCCTGCTCAGGCTCTCTCAGCATCAACCTCTCAGACTGGGCTGTGACCCAGATCTTGTCTCTCAGGACAGCAGGGCCCTTCTTCATCAGGAGTGGAGGAGTGGCCTAGTGGTTGGGGCAAGGTACTTCAGGCCAGAAGGTTGTGGGTTCAAATCACACTAGAGGATAGCAACCCTGGGCTGGAAGGACTGGGGTTTCTAGTCCCACAGGTGCTCCTTGTGGTCTTGGGCAAGCCACTTAACCCTCCATAGCCCATGTTCCCTGTAAAATAGTTATCTCCAAGTTATAATGCCCTGTTCAATGTAATTTCAGTTTGTTCAATGTAAACCGCACTGATGCAGAATAGCACAGTATATAAGAGAATGTAAATAAATCCCAATGTCCACTCCTTGGTATTAACAGCGTGAATGCTAAGCGGGTAGTCCTTGCGGAACCTCATCTTCCTGCAGATGTGGAGAATGTGCTTCTTGCTTCTCAGAAGGACTCCACACACTGTGCCTACACCTTCAACTGGCATCAATTTTCTATTTGGTGCACGGACAAGAGGCTAGATCCATTCTCTTGCACTGTGGAGGCTTTGCTGATGTATCTCCTCCACCTTTCCAACTCAGATCTCAACTTAAACTCTCAATTCATTCGAGTGCAGTTGCAGCATCCCAATGTGGCTATGATGGTAAACCCATCTTTGTGCATCCTGTTGTAGGCTGGTTTATGAGAGGCCTCCTGCTGTTAAGACCCTGGATAAGCCCTTACCTCTAGCATGGGACCTCAGTGTTTTACTGGGGCAACTCATCTCTGCCCCCTTTGAGCCATTGAGTTCTTGCTCACTCAAGTACCTTACTTGGAAGGTGGTATTTCTGGTGGTGGTCACCTCAGCCTGCAGGGTTAGTGAACTACAGGCTCTGGTGGTGCATCTGCCTTACACCAGACTCCATCAGAATAGGATGTGTTTTTGTGGACACACCCTAGGTTTCATCCTTCCACCTTAACCAGTCAGTGGTGCTACCCACCTTTTTTTCCCAGACCTCATGCCAATAGGGCTGAGGCTGCGCTGCATACATTGGATTGTAAGAGAGACAAAAGCACATCAGCATTCTACCCAGCTCTTTGTCTCCTTTGACCCAATAGGCTGTGGGTGGCTGTTTACAAATAGATCCTGTCTGGATCACAGACTGCATCTCCTTTGCCTATGCTCAAGCTGGTCTGAGCCTGGAATGTTATGTCACGGCTCATAACATCTGAGCTATGGTTGCTTCTGTGGCAAATTTCGCAAAGCTCGGTCTCCATGGTGAAGATCTGTAGGGCTACTACATGGTCTTTGGTCTATACCTTCACAGCCTACTGCTGTTTGGATGGAGATTCCCTGTGTGACAGCAACTTTAGCCAAGCCATACTCTGGCAGATTCAACTCCTTCCCACCGGCTCTTCTGTATGTCCAGGCTACCGTAGAGTCTTCCAGATGTTGATGTCCGCACTGGACACTGACTCAATGTAACCTAACAGAGAATCTCGTGGTGTTCCTCTCAGTTCTCCCGTTGGTTGTCCCATTGGGGTGGGCTTGTTTTACAATATGTTTGGTAACCTGCAGCTTGGGAGTCCCATATGCAAGGTCTTCATTCCTGCTTGTTCCCAGAGAAAGCATAGTTACTCACCTGTAACAGGTGTTCTCCAGGAACAGCGAGAATAAGTCCTCACTACCCTCCCACCTCCCTGTGGAGTTGTTGTTTTTTCATTAAGCTATGTCATCCTACTGAGGTAAGATGGCTCCTTTGGGCAGGAAGGCAGATGCACATGTGTAATGGAGCTCCCAAAAGCTTCCTATGGAAGCTGGGGAGTGTTCCCACGTGGGCTCTATCGGGGACATCACCCATATGTGAGAACTTATTCCTGCCGTTTCCGGAGAACACCTGCTACAGTTGAGTAACTGTGCTTTTGTGAGGGTCTCACTAAATTGAGGTTCCAGCCCCTTGAGTGTATTGAGAATTGATTGTTAAACCTTACCAGTTCTGAGTGCTTTTCATGGTTGGAATAAATCCAGACCGGGGGCTTTGCTGCCTGCTGTGGGACTCAAGCCAAGCTTGCACGCAGCTAATGAAAAAATCCAAAGTGGACTGTAGTAGTTAAACCAGAAGAACTCAAAGGAAGTTCAGGACTATCCCTGCCTCTATCAGTAGTGAAAGGGTTAACTGCCACTTGGTGACAGTCCTCTGGGATGCCTTTGAAGCAACTAGATTTTCAGTTTGATTTGAGCTGAGAGAGAGGAACAGACAAGAGGTGAGGAAGTGGGAACTCAGCCTCCACTGCAGGATTCCAGATTCCTTTGAACTTCAACTGTAGAGGATTTCCAGCAAGGAAAGATCCATTGAACTGCCACAGCACTGGGCTAGAGAGAAGAAAATGATCAGATATTTGTCTACAACTAGGCCAGGCTCCCCTAATTTAAGGGCTAAGCTGAGCCCCACCAGAGACTAACTGACATACTAGAGGGACTTCTACCAGAGATAACCTGTACAGATTTTATTGCTAGGCCAGGGAGTGGACCCAGGCTAGGAACTTTAAATCCAGAACTAGAGACTCAGCAAGAGGGACTCTGAGAGGTTATCCCAGCAGGAATACATATAGACTGTGTGATTTGAAAGTCCGTACAGGAGTACACAAAGAACTACATAAGAGACTTGAGAAAGATAGCACCAATTCAATAGGAACATCTTTTGACTGGTGTACATGCACTGGAGTTTTTGAGTCTTGGACTATTTATATAACTTTATTTTTGATACCAGGTTTTTTGGTACCGTGGCCTAGGGGCTACAAGCAGTTTTAGGTGGGGTTTTTTTTAATATAGCGCTACCAGGCCAGGGTGATTCTTTTTGCCACTACTGTGCAGGTTTTATGTTACTGCTTACTCTAAGTTTATTCACTGGTTTGATTTCTCTAAATACTATAATCTTTTCCCCTGTGATGCATTGTTAGTACGTAAAGCAATAGTTGCTTGAATGCCATCTGTTCTTTGGTACATTCTTGGCCATAGCTCAGGAATTTACTGGCTCAGTAATGACCAGCCATCCTCACATTAGCAAGCACAAGTCCCAGAACCCTGAATCCAGGTGCTGGAAGGCTCAGTCAAAGCTCATCTAACTCCAGCAGCCTGAAGATGTCTGGGGCCTGTCTCCTGCGGGACACAAGCAACCACAGGGCAGATAGAACAGGCCCCGAATTTAGATTTATATTCTACAATAATGAGCTGCTACAATGTTAAATCTTGCATAGCACTTCATTCAGACAGAATTTTGTGAAAATGAGTTGGTAAAGAAGCTTTGCAGGCCTTGGAAGCCAAGTACAAACTATGACATAATAATAAAGGGGCCATGTGGCTAGTATTAGAAGCATCCCTTTCCTAAAGAGGCTTAAGCCCTTGATAGGTCAGTGAGCAAGTAAAGCCCCTCTGTGCCAAGCCTCAACCCCTTCATGAGCCCTACCCCTTTAAAAAAAAAAAATCGGGGATCGCAGATTGTTCTTGACCTTTTTATGGCATATCACTTTCGGGTAAGCTGGGGGCAGGTGACCCAGGAGGCCACAAATGTGGCCTGACTTTTTAAGGAGGTGGGGGAGCTTGGTGGGTGAGGACCCTTCTTTATATTGTGCCCCAGCACGACTTGGGGGAAAATGTTGAAGTCCACTGGCTAAGTGAGAACAACGCTGCTTGAGTGAAAGTTGCTGCTTCTGTCAATAGCCATAGAAAAGTCAACTCAAGTTTCATTGCTTCAAGTCAACTGCATCAGGGGAATATCAAGCCTCCATGGCAATTCACCATGGGCCTGATATTCGAAGTAATTAGTACGGTTAGCAGATCTGCTAACTGCATCCATCGTGGTAAATGGGAATATCTGCGGCTGCTGTTGCTGTACACTCCAATGCTAACCAGTTAGTGTCGGGGCATTCTGGGGTGGAATGAGGCAGCACGGTCACTAACCCTGGCCTACCTTTTTCTGTGTATCACTGACCGGGCAGCGGCTCAAGATCGCCGCTTCCTGGTTAGCGAGTGGCAAATACGGCTAACCTAGATATTCAATGGCAGGGCCAGATATGACCCCAGCATTGAATATCTGGTTTTACCATTCAGCGCTGGCGGATAACTGTGTTAGCAGCGCTAGCTGCCACCACTGAATATCAGGCCCTATATCTGTGCTAAAAGAAAATCCATGTGATGGACACAAACTCTTTTCCCAGCGTATTCCCAGTGCAGCATGTTGGAATGCTCTGGGAGTAGAGTTTCTGTGCCAGCCACTGATTTTCTGATGACGTGGACATAGTGAACTGCCGTGGAAACTTGAGCCAGGACTTGAGCATGGCTATTGATTGAAAATGCAACTTTCGCTCAAGCAGCATTGTAGAAGTCTGATTTTATTTGCAATGAAAACTGGTAAAAAAATAAACTCTGTGGACTCATGAGTGGGAACGATGATTGGATTTTGAGTAGACATGTACAGCATGATAATTTTTTGGGAGTTTGCCACTCTGTTGAGGCCCCTTGTATTTAAATATAAAATGTTCAGGATAATATGTCTGAATAGTGAGTTTATTTTCATAGGGAGCGTCCCATTTAAGATTACTGTATGCATTGCTAAGCAAACAGGGGCATGTTTTATTTTAATTTATCATATGCTGCCATGGCCAGGAAAATATGAAGGGGTCAAAAGTAAGTGGCAGCGGTCAGTGTAAAGTAAACCCGGAGCCTATCCAGCTTGCCACTGAGAGGAATTGATATCCATTCAGTGGGAATATATAGCCACTAACCAGACAGCATAAAGTTAGGGCCACCTTTGACTCAACGCCATTGACTCAATACTTGCTGGGACTGCCCCAGTTCCGCCCATAGACTGCTCTGAAAATAACTGGACCTTTTCAGGGTGGTCTGTGGGGATATTCAGTGGCATGAACTGGATCTCCAGGAACAAGCAGGAATGTAGTCTTCACATATGGGTATCGTCGGTACCGATGGAGCCTGCGCGGGAACGCTCCCCAGCGTCCAATTAGAAAGCCTTTGGGAGCATCCCACAGCACCTGCGTGCTGCCTTCCTGCCTTTCCCAACTGCTTCTCTCCAGTTCTTCGTTTTCCGCGGAGCCAGCAGGTCATTGTTCCTGTCACCGCAGAAAATTTGTCCTTATTCTTTTTTCTTTTTTGTGGTCGCGTCTGCCTTCCTCGACGCTTACCGGTACCGCCGGTTCTTCTTTTCTTTTCTTTAAAAAAAAAATACTTAGTACTTTTCTTTTCCCTTTTTTCCAGGTGCACGCGTCATTTTGGGCCTCAGGCCCAAAATTTTTTTCATCATGGAAAAACCCGCTTCGGGTTTTAAAAAGTGCACCAAGTGTGGCGGTACCATCTCCGTCACCGACACTCATGAATGGTGTCTGAAATGTTTAGGTCCTGACCACTCCATCACGGAATATATGGCCTGTGCCATGATGTCTAAGAGATCGACAGAACCGAGCTGCCAAGCTCAGTACCCTGTTTCCCTCTGATGCAGCCTCGGTGGCATCGACGTCTTCCAGGGCTTCGTCTTCCTCCCGTGGATCTCAGGTATCTAAACATAAGTCTAGCCAGTCCTCAAAGGGTAGATCTCCTTCTAAGCATCGAGATGCCTCTGGCGTTGCCCTTGAGGATTCTGCACCGGCAAAATTGCCCCGGTGGGAGGCTTCAGCTTCCAAAGCATTATTGGGGCTCCAGGACGTTCTCGAGGCCTCGACCTCGGCAGAACTACTGGTGCCATGCTCTGGGGTACCAGCTGTCTTCTCCGGTACCGACATCCAGGCATCGGCAGTGTTGATAGACCAGAGGTTCCTGGCTATTGAACGCAGTCTGGCAGCTCTCCTTGCGGCATCGACACCCTCGGAACCGCTTCAGACAGTGCAACCGGTACTGGCACTGACTCCGGCACTGGTAAAGGTACCGGTACCAACATCGGCATCGACATCGGTGTCCACATTGCCGGCACCCAGTCATGCGATGCCTTCCAGTACCAATACACCGGTACCGATTCCCCCCCCGGTACCGACTTCGGTCAGTACGGGTATCGGGCTCTTCAAGAGCATCCGGACAGAAGGTACTTCGAGTCCTCAGAGGAATCTGAGGATTCTGACAGTTCTGTTGATGCGGGAATACTTCTCCCAGAGGAGCCTTCCTCCCCTAAACGCAGGATGTCTCCTCCCAGAGGACATTTCTTTCAGGATTTCATCAGGGAGGTGGCTCGATGTCTATTACTGTAGCTCCTGAGACAGAACCCAGAGCAAAGGAGTTGGAGATTTTACAATATCCCAAAGCTCCTAAATGGCAGCTACTTTGCCCATCCATGAGATCTTGCATGATCTCATGCTAAGAATGTGGGAGACGCCTCTTACCACCTCTCCTCACTCTCGTAGACTGGATACTATGTATCGAGTCCCTCCTTGTCCTGGTTTCCAGAAAACTCAGCTTCCTCACCACTCTATTGTAGTGGAGTCAGCTATGAGAAGGATCAGGAATGCAAAGAGGCATGCCTCTAATCCTCCAGGATGTGAGTGCAGAACTCTGGATGCCTTTGGACATCGTACCTTCCAAGCTTCCATGCTTTCTGCCAGGATCAGTTCCTATATTTTATATATGGGAATGTTCCTGAAGGAAGTCACAGGAGATTTAGAGGTTTTGAGCCCTCTTCCTGAGGATAGAAGGCAGGATTTTCTCATTGGTCAAACATGCCCAGGATGTGTCTAAATTTGTCAACCATGCAGCTTTTGACTGTTTTGAATGCATAAGCAGAACCTCTGCCATTGCCATAGGTGCACGTAGAATTGCCTGGCTCCAGGCATCTGATTTGGAGCTCTGGGTACAAGACAAACTGGGCAATATTCCTTGTACTGGTGAGAATCTGTTTGGCAAAGATTGGCAAGAAAAGGCCAATGAGTTGGATGCTGATAACTCCACCTTGGATAGACTATCCAAGGCCACAGCTGATCCTGCAAGAACGAAATCTTTCAAAAAAACATTCTTTTCCAAAAAGAAAAGGTTTTACCCTGCTTATTCCCAGTAGGGATGTTCTGCAGGTCAGCCTGCCCGGAAAGGTCAGCAACCACCCAAACAAAAGCAAAGACTGCTAAGCCTCAATCGTCCCAGCAGTCTCAGCCTCCACAAGGCCTTTGACTTTCTGCTAGAGAACTTAGCCTTCCTGGCTCTCAATGGACCAGAGCCTTCCACCATTCCAGGAAGGTTGTGTCACTTTGCCCCCAGATGAGGGCAGATAACAGCAGAGCAATGGACACTCTCCATCATAAAAGAGGGGTACAAGCTTCATTTTGTGAGCATGCCCCCTCCCACAGTGATAAGGCAGTTCAATTCTCAGACCTGTCTCATCAACCTGTTAGATCAGGAGGTCACTATCCTTCTGGCCCAAGGGGCAATGGAAGAAGTACCCATCCATCAGCAGGGTACAGGGTTTTACTCCCCCCTATTTCTTTATCCCAAAGAAAACAGGGGGCTACAGACCTATTTTGGACCTCAGAGAATTGAACAAATTCCAGGTCAAAGAGAAGTTCAAGATGATTTCTCTGGGAACTCTGCTGCCATACCTTTAGAGTCAGGATTGGCTTTGTTCTCTAGATCTCAAGGATGCGTACACCCATGTTCTCATCCATCCAACTCACAGAAAGTTCCTTCGGTTCCTTTTTCAAGGAAAGCACTACCAATACAGGGTGCTTCCTTTTGGCCTGGCCTCAGCACCAAGGGTGTTCACGAAATGCATGGCTGTGGTAGCAGCATTTCTCTGCACTCTAGGGATATTCGTCTTCCCCTACTTAAACGACTGGCTCATTCGAGCCCCAACAGAGTCAGAGGCCAGGACCTCTCTATCCTGCACAATGCATATCCTTCAGTATTTGGGTCTGGTAATAAACATCCCAAAATCCAGTCTAACTCCCACTCAGTCTTTAGAGTTCATAGGAGCTTGACTGGATACCAGAAAGGCAAGGGCCTATCTCCCCCAGGCCCGTTGCCTTTGCTTGGTGCAGTTAGCTTCTCAAGCAGTGCTAAAGCCTCATCTCACTGCCCGAGAAATGCTACAACTACTAGGCCACATGGCATCTACCGTGCATGTGGTTCCCTATGCTCGCCTCCATATGAGGGCAGCCCAGTGGACTTTATCCACTCAATGGACCCAGGCATCAGGATGCCTGTCAGACAAAATAGCAAACACAAGTCACTTTATTTTGTCCCTCTAGTGATGGAAGTCCACTCAAAACCTGTTGCTGGGGTCCCCTTTTCAACAACCCTTACCCCAGGTAACTCTCACAACAGATGCTTCTCTGATGGGTTGGGGAGCTCATCTGCAAGACCTCTCCACCCAAGGCACCTGGACTCCACAGGAGACTCATCTACATATCAATCTCCTGGAGCTCAGAGCAATCTTCCTTGCTCTTTGAGTGTTCCACACCCTGCTCAGCTGCAAGACAGTCCTCATTCATACGGACAATCAAGTACCATGTTCTACGTGAACAAGCAGGGAGGAACAGGCTCTCTGTCGCTTTGTAACGAAGCTTTGCGACTATGGGCCCTCGCCAGAGAGCATCAGATTTATTTATTTAACTGCATTTATATCCCGCTTTTCACCGGATTCATCTCCTGGCAGTGTATCTTCCAGGCATACAAAACTCTTGGGCAGACAGACTCAGTCGAGTTCTGCTTCCACAGGAGTGGTCTCTGCATGCAGACCAGGAGGCCAAGATTTTTCAAATTTGGGGAACCCCGGACATAGACCTCTTTGCAAGTCCGTGGAATGCCAAACTTCCCCAGTTCTGTTCTAGAATTCCGGCTCAGGGGGCTCAGGCCAGGGATGCTTTCCTCCTTTATTGTGGTCAAGACTTCCTGTATGCCTTTCCACCCATTCCCCTAATTCCCAAAACCCTATTCAAGCTTCAGAGAGACAGAGGCCATATGATTCTCATAGCTCCACATTGGCCACGGCAAGTGTGGTACCCTCTGCTTCTACATCTCTCTCAAGCTCCCTCCCTGGAGTTAGGGTCTGCTCCAGATCTCCTATTTCAGGAGGACGGAATGTTATGGCATCCCAATCCCCTGTCTCTGCATCTCAGGGCTTGGTTGCTGAAGGCCTAGATCTCCATGATCTTAACCTCCCTCTGCAAATAAAGCATATCCTTTATGCTTCCAGGAAGCCTTCCACAAGACGCTCTTATACTTTCAAGTGGAAAAGGTTTACCATATGGTGTTCGCAGAAGGGTCTTAATCCCATTGCTGTACCTGTGGAATCATTACTGGAGTATCTCCTTCATTTATCCAATGCAGGACTTAAGTCTAAAGCAGTGAGGGTCCATTCGAGTGCTATTGCAGCTTCCTTCAAGCCCCTAAATGGACAACGTATTTCCTCCCATCCTCTTATAGCAAGATTTATGAGAGGCCTTCTGCTAAATAAGCCTCCCATTAAGCCACCGCCTGTGGCATGGGACTTAAATTTGGTTCTTGGTCAGCTCATGAAGCTACCTTTCAAACCCTTAGCTACTACCTCCTTGAAATTCCTTTCTTGGAAGGTTATCTTTCTCATTGCAATCACATCAGCACATCGCATCAGTGAGTTACAAGCACTAGTGACTGTTCCACCTTATACATTATACATCTAAACCAAGCGGTCTACCTACCTGTGTTCTTTCCGAGGCCTCATGCATCAAATGCAGAAACGAACCTTCATACTTTGGAGAGAGCTTTAGCCTTTTACTTACAAAGAACACAGCAACATAGAAAGTCCTCTGAACTCTTTGTTGCTTTTGATCCTTCTCTTTGGGACTTCCAGTCTCCAAGAGAACACTATCTAACTGGATTGCTCAGTGTATTTCCTTTGCCTATCAGAGTAAGAATCTTCCTCTGGAGGGCCATGTCACAGCTCACAATGTGAGAGCCATGGCAGCTTCAATGGCTCATCTGCACTCTGTGTCTATCGACGACATCTGTCGAGCAGCCACCTGGGCCTCAGTTCATACCTTCACAGCCCATTACTGCTTGGACAAGGACTCCTGCTGGGATGCCTTGTTTGGTCAGGCTGTTCTTCAACACCTGTTCCATACCAAATCAACTCCTACCCGCCATCCCTGGCTAGATGCCAGAGATCCATTGGGGGAAGTGGAGCCCTGTGCAGGGGCACACAACTTCTGGGGTCTCTCCCTGGCATTTAAAGCTAGGGAGTCCCCATATGTGAAGACTACATTCCTGCTTGTTCCTGGAGATAGCATAGTTACTCACCTGTAACAGATGATCTCCGGGAACAGCAGGAATTTAGTTTTCACAACCCACCCACCTCCCATAGTAGTTGTAACTCTCTATCTCTTTCCCTTTCCCTTTCCCTCTCTCTCTTTGTCTCAGCTTTAAACTCAATTGGAGAGAGGCAGTTGGGAAAGGCGGGAAGGCAGCACGCAGGCGCTGTGGGATGCTCCCAAAGGCTTTCTATTTGGATGCTGGGGAGCGTTCCCACGCAGGCTCTGTTGGTACTGACGATACCCATAAGTGAAGACTAAATTCCTGCTGTTCCCGGAGATCTCCTGTTACAGGTGAGTAACTATGCTTTACTGCCGCTGAATATTGGGGTCACCAGGGTTTATGTGGTTTGTGGGTGCTGCAAACCCATAAACCCTTTTAAATATGGGGCCTGAAGTTCCTGGCTGGGGGAACCTGCTTTAAACTGTTTTTGATATTTAGATAGGATACAGATGAGCCAACAGTTCATTTGCATCAATAGCTGAATATCACAAAATCTGGCTTCTAGCCAATGACAGATTTTTACAAGTTAATACATTGGCCTCAAGGTATGGTGAATTGAAGAGATCTTTTCTCAAAGACTACCGTTTTCCACGAAAAACGTGCTTAAGGTTTTTCTATGCAATACCCCCAAGCTTTTTATTTCTCTCCACTGGGTCACGCTATTTGTCTCAACTGTCAAGAGTTCCCATTAGCTCTTGTAGTCATGATGGCCACAAGCCAGCAACGTCCACTAGTTCCCCTCCAATGAAATCTCATTGAAAATATTGTTTAGCTGCTCATGAAAAAGCATATTAGGAGAGACTCTACAGAAAAATGAATATTGAAACGTTGGATTATTTGCGTTTGTCTGTTGCTTTCTTGAATTCAAATACTTATTTACTTCAACCACCTTCGTTGTATATATACCATTCTTTCTGTGAGGAAACACTTTCTCAGATTTCACCTGCATGTTCTTTCCTTAACCATCATTTCCTTAGCATTCTGTTAGACCAGTCTAGAGAAGTGGGGTTATGTTTCCTTGCCAACAGGTGGAGGCAGACTTGAACAACTTTCCATGTTGTCATCACTTAGAATATCTACTGGTGCAGCACTGACAAAAGCCAGTATTTTTCTGTCTCCAGCAGGTGGAAAGGTGTTTAGATTGGTACAGCAGTGCAGATAGGCCTGTCTCCTGGCCCTGACCATGATCCTGTGGCTAGTGACTCAGACATTGCTCAGAACTTGGGAACACCCCTGTCTACTAGAGCTCAGTTTGCTCTGTTTCTACCATTGATAGCCACGGGTTCCTAGCACTTGGCGGATAGGAGGACCCTATGGGACCCCTGGGGAGGGGAGGGGGGCGGTAAGTCAGGCCCAGACCCCTCTTCGCTCTTGTTGTCCAATATCTGCATGCCTTTTTATCTTTGTCTTTTTTTCTTATTTTGTGTATTTCCTCCTATTGAATTCAATGAGCTTGTATTTGGCTTTCTTGCTGCTTGCAATAAGGCAGCTCTAAATTAAAAAAACAACAACTTTTTTCTCTCAGTAACTGGACCTTCTAGGCCTGCATGGGTATCCTGGGGCTTCCCTGCTTGGGCTTTTCCACTCAGCTGAGAGTCCCTTTTTGCCACAGCCCTTGCCCTTTTTTTCAGTGGGGGTTTTGACTTCTTTTTTCCATTTGCTGCTGCATTGCTGAGCTGTGTGCCCTGGTGTAGTGATTTTTACCTGTGGCTGCTATTTTTGGCCCCAAGTAGGGCAGGAATGCTTGGGGCATTTTTTTTTCATTATGTTGGGACCTCCTGGGGAGCTCAGGGCCCAGTGCTGTTTCTGTGGCTCCTGCGTGTCCTTCCCTTTGGTTTTTCCATAGATGGGCACCATGGTCATCCTGCTTGATCCTTGGCGAGGTAGCTATAGCCTGAGGTATTTGGCCCCTGCAGGCCTTCCAGGCCCTGGGGCCCCCTTTTTCAATGGCTTGGGTTGCAGCTCGTTGCAGCTCCTGAAACAACTTATAAGGTATTTTGAATGTTTTCTAGTTGTTGGACAGCCTCCTTTGTGTGGATCCGAGGCCCAGGCCTTCTCTGAAGGGGATCTGATGTCCTTGAATAGCTCTCTCATGGATGGTAACTGCTCATACTTTGCTGGTTTTCTCATCTGTTCCTCTCTGAGTCCTACCTTATCTCCTACGAGGGTTGGTTGGGATTCTATAAAGAAATCTTTTTCTTCAGAAGGTAATTTGAGAGAGGGTGATTGTGGAAGAATATTAAATTACCCTGAACAATTTTGGATTGATAAGTTGAACACAGCACAGCCAATGGGAATCAATATAGAAGTAGAATGGCAGGCATTAATATGAACATCTGATTGGCAGGAAATTGAGTTAAGACATTGTGAGAAGTGGAGGAGTAATCTAGTGTTTAGAGCAACAGCCTAATATTCAAGAAATCAGGGTTTTGATTCTCATTGGTACCCCCTGTGACCTTAGGCAAGTCTCCATTCCCTCAGAAGAAAAGGCCTGGCAATCTACTTCCTGTCATACTTTGCCAAGAAAACCCAGGGACTGCTGAGTTGCCAGGAGTCAGCACTGATGGGACAGCACTTAAAAAAAGCAATCTTGTGGATTTAAGTAAAGTGGAAGTCAGGTGGATGTGTGCCATGATGGAGATTTGAGCAAGTATGTCAAGGAGGTTCCTAATGAACCAGTTGGAGTGGTGCTATGGAAGATTGTGCAGATAAGTGTATATTAATCTAATGAAAGAATAGCTAGGCTTTATTACCCCCTTAAGCAGGACAAATAAAAAATATAGCGCTGTCTGAAAGATAGTGCTGTGTCTGGTGACATTATGAAACTTGAGTAGTAAAGAAATTATACAGTAGTGTTTTGAATAAGGAAAGAAATGGATTGTGTTTTTTTAAATGTTTGTTGAGATTTCATTAAAAAGGACCTAGATGGGAAACTCAGTAAGCATTTAAATGGTAATTGCTACTGCTTGTTTTGGAACGTATGACAAACAAATAATTTTTCTTCTATTAGTGAGTAGATCAGTGTTGAATTAGATGTTATATACAAGTTGACCCCAATCTGGATCATGGAATGAGGAATAGGCAGGTAATGGGCATAGACGGTGCCTTGCAGTTAATACTCTGTAATTTGCCACACGTTAAACTGCTACCATACAAGATAATGCAGGTTGCTCAGTGTCACCTCGGTAGGTGATATTAAATGCACTTGCATTATCCACAAAGCAGTAAACACGTGGTAAGTATATTGTCGCTGTATGTCATGCCCCCATTAGCTACTGCAAATGCTTTGTAGTGACTGCATGTTAAGTGAATTTATTTATTTATTCAGTGGTTTTTCTATAAGTCCGGGCTTTTTCTATTGCTCTGTTTAGAAAATGACATGAAATGACCTGGGATATATGGTTGACATTTCCTGTGTCATTTCCAACAATTGTACATCCCTACCATTTTGGTAGCTGTTCATCTGCCTGAGCATATTACTCCAGATGAGATTCTACCAATGAATCTTACTGATGTATTATCAGTGTAGAGATCCCTTGGGTTCAGGTCTTTTAACAGCAGCAGAGGTCTCCAGTGGGCTTAATAAAATACCGCAATATAACCTGTATTTGACCTAGCATTTTCCAGTGATCTGATGGTGAGAGGAGACTCCAGTATATAAACCACTCCCGAAGACAGAACTTTGGTTTTGGCAGTCATTCACTGTTCCATGATGCAGGAGTAACAGCGCCTACCTTCAAGGTGCAGGAAGCTGAGGCTGCCCCTTTACCCAGGAGGGAACCATAGAATAAGAGGCTGTCTAGAGAAAGAGCAGAGGGGTAGGATGGTGTCTGGAGTTTAAGGGCACACCAAGAGGTTCCCATATGACTGTAAACCCTGCCAGCACCCCAACTGGCTCTAGAGGAGAGCAGATTGACTGTGAAGGAAGGGAACCGAAGAGGAGAAGATGGCTAGCTACCAAGGTAGAAGAGAGGAACCAGAAGAGACTGTCAGCTAGACCAGTGACCAGAGCCAGAAGTGACCAAGGCAGTATCAGGAATCTGCACCCGCAATACCGACCAACTCCAGGTACATTGCCAAGAGGTTTGAGCAGAAGGAGGGCTGAGTTCCAGAGAGAAAGAGTAATAGAGGTGCAAGGAATGTAGTGGCATGAAATAACTCCCAACACCCAGAACAAGGAGTAAAGATGCACATTGTGACATAAAACAGAGTGAGAGGAGAACAAATTAATCTGCTTGTAGCATTGAGAAAAAGGAAAGGAATTAACAACTTTAATATAGCTCTATTTCATTGTATTTTTGCTATCGTTGTCAGTGATCCTAAAATTCTAACTTTGGTTCAGAACACGCGTTCTGGCTTGGACTTGGTTATTCTGAGAAGGGAAGAGACGTGAATGGACTTTTAAGTGTAATAGACCTCCAAATGTATACTGGTCCCATTCAAAGAACCCACAGAGATGTCCCCCAAGATTGGAGACTGAAAGACTGCACTAATCTTAGATGGTTGTGACCACTGTCTGCCAAGCAGCAGGTGAAGATGTTGCAAGGACTACACACAGGCAGGGGGTCGCATCAGCTTATTAGTAATGTTTGTAATGCGAAAAATACCATTCACTCTGGGACCTTGAGATTATCGGTCAGGGCCAGGACCATTTCCACATTGTCTTCCTGTTTGATGTACATCAGCACCTTACTCCCTTCGCACCCTTCTTAGTTCTTTGACTTCCTTCAAGGTTGGCATCACATAATCTTCCATATATTGCATTTCTTGCTTTTTGATCTTGGCATAAGACGAGCCATCCTAGCGAGAAGGACAGAATAGAATCCTTTCCAGAGAAAAAGGTTTCTAAAATTCTAAAACCAGAAAGGACATCACTTTCACAAATTTTCAGAGAGCTAGCTGTGTTAGTCTGGAGCAGCATCTGAGAAAGAGGGCTCGTGCCCTTGAAAACTCATGCCTCAGTAAATTTGCTAGTCTATAAGGTGTCATTTTCACTTTCAAAAAGGTTTTCAATGCAGTGTACATGTGTCCCACAGCTCTCCTGCTGCTCAAACTGTGCTGCTGTAAAGCTTAGCCTTCGCAGTGGCTCCTACCTGCAGTATTTGTTAACATTTGTAAGAGGCACTTGAGAATGCAGACGAAAAGAGTAAGTAGGAATGCATGAATATGGATTGGAACTAATGGGGAACCCTCAAAAAGTGTAATTATATTTGCAAATTCATTTAGAAATTGTAGCTAATTTATTAGATCCTAAACCCTTTTGTTTTTCTGAATATTCATTGTTCTCAGACACTATGTCACTTGGTCTTTAGAGAAATAAACGGACTCATAGATTGAAATGATCTAGCCCGACCAAAGCCGTATCAGTCAGTAAAGCAAGTTAGGCAAACATATTTAAAACCTTACACTATTGCAGCATTGATTTACTGCCTTGCTTGCATATTGGATACAGTTTATATTGATTTGCAGATTTGGTTGTGACTTTAATGTGACTGAAACACAAACTAACATTTTGTAACACAAGAAGTTAGGGTGAAGGGAATCTGGTTTTTCATCTTTCTTCCACTGCTTCTGCCCCTCCCCCTGCCCCCCCTCCCCCCTCCATAGCCAGAGGAAGAAAACAAGAAACCTTCTTTCACCAGGCAGTCCACTTCTTCTTTCTGTAGCTTTTCCTTCCTTACAAGCACCCCAAGGAACAAATTTCCAGTTCATGCTCCCTCTCTTAGTCTAGACATTTCTTTATAATTGTTTATTCAGCTACTCGGTTTTTTCGCTGTTGGATTTTTTCCTCATTTGCTGTCTGATATCTGAATTGTTCTCCCTGCTTTCTTGTCAAATGTTCCAGGTAAAGCATCACGTGCACAGAAAAACAAAAAGAAAGAAGCTTGTTTTGTGTCACAACAAGAGGGTAAATTTATAAGAGGGTGCCTAGCAGGGCCGTACCGAGTGCTTGCACAGCGGGAGAGAAGAGGCATGCCCATGTGCAAGTTGCTGGCATGCTAAGCAGATCTGTCCCCCCCTGCAAGAGCTTAGCATGCCGGCGAGAAGGCTTAAGGGGCGCATTTTTTTAAGCGAATGTGAAGGCACATGTTAAAAAGGACATCTGGCTGGAAAATAGGACATCCAAGTCAAAACGTCTTGATATAATACAGCGAGAGAGGCGGCCGAGAAAGTGCCTTGCAAAACTGGCCTCTCTCCGCCCTGAAATATACACATTGCCTGCTGCAGAATAGCAAAAACAGGGACGCATGGAGTTAAGGGCTAGCCATTGCGATCGCTGCTACCACTCTTTAATGTTCGCTTTGGTATGATAACAGCTGGGAACGTGCTGGGCATGCCCCCGACAGCACATGACTGTTACACTTACTTTGCACTAATACTTGTATGTACTCAAAAGATGCGGTAAGTGCAACATCTTGCTGTCATCTTAGTAAAGGCGCCACTTAGGACAGCTATTTGGATACTTTTGTATCTAGTAACGCAGAAAATGATGCTATCTGGATAAGTGCCTGCTCCTCCTCGGCTCAACCCACAGACTGCCCTGTGGTGGCCGTCAGAGGAAATATTCCGTGGCCCTATCTGGATAGCACTGCTGAACATTGAGCTCACCGGGACTTATGCAGTTAGCAGGTCCTGCTATCCAGATAAGCCCTTTGGAACATTGGCCTGTTTATTTTTATTGGAAAAAAATCTAACATTTCTCTTCCCTTTCTCCTATAAATGAAGAAATGAGAACGTGCCAAATGTAACTGTCATGTTTCGACATACAAATTCATCCACTAAGAACATAAGAAGTGCCATCCTGGCTCAGATCAGTGGTCCTTCGAGCCCAGCATCCTGTCTTCGACAGCCTCCAGTCTAGATTACTTGGAAGTACCCAGCAGATCCTAATAGGAAAATTAATTTAATGCTGCTCACTGCCAAAAGTAAGATGTAGAGATTCCCAGTTCTGTCCGCCTAATAATTTTCTATGAACCTGTCTGCCAGAAACTTGCCAAATGTTTTATAAGCTCAGCTATACTGTTTACTGCTAGCCTTCAGGACCTTCTCTGACAGCAAACTACATAATGTGTTCAGAAAAAAAAATCCTTGTATTTGTTTTAAATTTGCTTATAGTTTCATGACATGTCCAGTATTCTTACTAGTATTTGAAAGTTAATAACTGTTCCCTATTACCTCAGATTTAGAAAGCAGCTGAAGAACTATTTTTTTCAATTAGTCTTTGGTTAAGTGTGTGCATCCTGCAAGGGGTGGGGGGGGGGGGGTGTGTGGGGGAATTCTGTGAGCAGTGTGTATTCAAATGCCATCAGAGTAGGATGTGGATAGCGTAGGAAGTGTTTAGTCTATTTCTGTCTAGTTAGTGATGACTTATCTACCTCATTGAAGATTTGTCCATATGTGGTATGTATTAATTTGTGTGTGTGTCTATCTATCTATATATTACCGATTGTGTTTAACTTGTAATTTATGTGTGCTGTTTGTTACTGCCAAATTGACTTTTAAGTTTGATTAGTCTTAACCTGAATTAGTTATTTAATATGTGCCTATTTCAGTGTTATGTTCATCTTTTCGAGTGTCTGGATAAGGCTATTAATAAATGTATTAAATAAATAAATAAAACTTGATGAATGAAGGCCTTGAGATCCTCCTTTCATGGATGATCAGAAATGAGTTCTATGAAAGGGGGATACGTTAAGACCAGACCCTCTAACATGGTGATTCCCAAAACAGGAAGGTATCCTGTGCTGAAGCCAGATAACACTTTGGTTTGAGATAGTGTAATCTCACCTGCAATCCTTAGAATACCATGGGGGTCAATCAGGGGACATATACCCAGATAGTATCTCAAAAGGCCTGGATAGCTGTCCAGTGGTATAGCCGCATATGGCACCCCATGGCTGGATCATCTTTGACTCTACTCTCTCTTTCTCTGCACACATCCAACAGATTGCTAAAACCTGTCACTTCTTTCTCTATAACACTGGCAAAATTTGTCCCTTCTTTTCTACAAACACTACTAAGACCCTTACCCACTCTCTAGTCACCCACTGTCTTGACTATTGTAACCTGCTCCTCGCTGGTCTCCCTCTGAATCATCTCTCTCCCCTTCAGTCTGTTCAAACCTCAGCAGCACGGCTTATCTTCCACCAGAGTTGCTATGCTCATGCAACCCCTCTTCTCAAGTCACTTCACTGGCTCTCTATCCATCTCTGTATCCAGTTCAAACTTCTCCTACTGACCTACAAATGCATTCATACCTTTCCTCTCTTATCTCACCCTACACTCCTTCTTGGGAACTCCGCTCCTCTGGCAGATCCCTTTTTATCTGTGCCCTTCTCTGTCACTGCCAACTCCAGACTTCGTTCATTCCACCTTTGTGCTCCATATGCCTGGAACAAACCACTGGAGTCAGTGAGTCAGGCTCCTTCTCTAGCCCTATTCAGATCTAGGCTAAAAACACACCTCTTTGAGGCTACTTTTGGATCTTGATGCTCCTCACTCTCTTGTTCACTACTTATGTGTCTCTTACCATACTCTAGTCCCCAGTTTTGTGGTGATTGTTCACCTTGATTAGATTGTAAGCTCTGATGAGCAGAGACTGTATCTTATACCTATATGTACAGTGCTGTGTACACCTTGTAGCACTATGCAAATGATTAATAGTAGAAGTAATAGCAGTAGGCTGGGATTTTCATACAATCTGCATAAACATGCTGCACTGCAGCTTGGGATATGCTCAGATAAGTGCCAAAAGCTGGATAAAGGCATGGTGATTGATGCCTGGATAGTTGGACACACACCCAAATAATCCAGATACCACCCGATAAACTGGGTGAATAGTCTAATACCCTTTGTGGGCAGGGCCAGACACCAGCAAAATGGCATACTGGCGATGGCAGAAAAATGTTCAGTGGAGGAGACAGAAATACTGGTGAGGATAGTGCTGTGCTGGGAGGGGGTCCTGTACCCAAGAACGCAAAGGAGGGCAAACTTGGCACTATCCACCAGGATCTGGAGGGGGGATCAAGGCTAGGCTGTTGAGGTAGGTAGCACATGGGAAAGAGCAGGGTTATCTTGGGGAGGCCTACACAACAGGCCTCAGTGGGCTACTGCCTAGGGATACAAGCCTGGGGGGGGGGGGGCAGGGAATAGCAACAGCTGGCCCAATAATCCCATGGACTCTGGCAGACACACTAGCCAAGGAGGCATGAGTACATCCCATCATCTGCAGGCAGGACCAGCCCAACCATTTGACAAGACCAGGCAGTCGCCAAGGGCAGCAAATGCCATGTCTCCTCCAGATCCTGGTTGGGCAATCTGTGATACACAGAAATTGAACCACTAGGATCTGGGGTTGGCATGGCAAAGGCCTCAGACAATATACTTGGACAGAACAGAAACATGGCAGTGGAGAAGGTTGTGTCATATGTCTTGGGAGCAGCTGACAATCAAATCCAAAGGCAAGAATATCCAGACAGGGATTTGCACTGAGCCCACAGCAGACACACATGGGCACTAACAGGAAACAGGGGCTTCTGGCACCCATTTGACATGACTCAGTGGGGGATGGCTGGCACAGTTCAGCCCACTGTGAGGCCTGATGTCTCCACCTGGTGGGTGACTATTGTTCAGCTCAAAGATCACAGATTCAAGGACAGGCCATGACAACTGCCTAGAAAAGCTGAATGGCCAAAATGCAATAGTCATTCCCTGCCCAGAAACCTCAAGCCTGCAGTCTGCTCTGAAGTATCCCTTTTAGATATGGTCAGTTTGCACCCCCCCCCCTCATAATGGTGGAGAAGTAGCCTAGTGGTTAAGGCAGCAGCGTAGAAGCAGGAAGACCAGAGTTCAAATTCCACTCATGCTCCTTGCGGCCTTGGGTAAGCTACTTAACCCTCCATTGCCTCAGGTACACACTTAGATTTTAAGCCCTCCAGCGACAGCAAAATACCTTCAGTACCTGATTGTAACTTGCCTTGAGTTGGTACTGGAAAGGCATGAGCTAAATACTGCTAACTAAATAAATAATGAGCACAATTGCCATGAAAATCACATATAGCAAAATGCAGGGAAACTAAATGGAAATGCCCATATAATGGTCAAACCTGCAAATAACACAGGAACCACATCCTTGTTATAAACCAAAGCTGTGCATGTGGATTGGGAGACTTCTGCATGAGCATCTGGAAAACGGCAAGTGCCTTGGGGGGAAAATGCATCATCCAGAACAGATCAGGCAGTGCTGTGCCAGGAGCACTGCATATGCTAGGGTGGATACATGCCACTGCTGTCATTACTGCTGCCATCTCCAACCAGGGTGCATACTCTGGGCATGTGACATGACATGCTTAAAGAAGGTGGCAGGCTTTGAGCCTAGTCATGGGCTCTGCTGCTGCCCTGCCATCAACATACTGTGCCCCAGCTAGGTATGTGCCCATGAAAGGATGAACGTTGGAGGCTAGGGATGCACCACAAAGGAGGTACACAGTGCAGAATGTTGTAGTGCAAATACACCGAGGGCAGTGTTTTCACAAATGGGATGAAATCTATGGATGGAGCAAGAGGCCAGGCTGCATTTTCCTGGTGCCCACCACAGCAGCTGCCAGTGCCACCCTCCATAGTCCCATCCATATCCACGATGGCGGCTCTGTCCTGTGGGTACCTGCCATTCCTCCTCTACGAGGGGCTTCTGGAACTGCAGATCGTGTCAGACAGCCACAGATATGTGGTTGGAACTGTGGGCTGAGGCACAGGCCTTTGTTGCAGTCATCATTCCATCACTGAGTACTCAATACCCACTGTACCCTTGTTTTGTGTTCCCTACCCCTTGTTGTGAGCAGTAGCACGTGTGCCACATATGTATGTTCTGTATTGCCTAATAGAAAAAATACTTTTGGTTAAACACTAATAGTGTCTTTTCCTTGGGCATTGGGTGGGGGCTACCATTTCATGAGGTATAGTGTGTAACCACAGTGTCCAGGAATATTGGCAGCATCCCCATCATTCCATGACTCCAGGCAATGTAATAATGTGATGACTGTATGTGGTCTTCTCGATGTATGAATATCCTGAGCGTTACTGATCAGCAGTCACGCTGGGGCTCTGCTGTGCACATAGCCTACCTCCACTTGGCCCCAAAATGGTTGCGCCTGCCACATTACTGCTATCCAGTCATGCTCATAGTCTTGCTCCCAACATCACCCTCCAGCAAATGAGTATGTCTAGGCTCATCATGATCTCCATAGGTCAGGTTGTAGTATCGCCAAGCACCGCAGTCAGTCCTTTCCATCATCATATGGCAGCATGTACGGCACCAGTGGTAGGGGGAGATACCTGTTGGACAAATGGGAAAGGCTCAGGCACTTAGGACACAAAGAATATGCGTAATGCAAATGGAAGAGTGGAGGAATAGTGTTTGGAGCACTGATCTTTGACTAAAGCGACCAGGGTTTGAACCCCACTGGAAGAAGCATGAACAGCACCATAGTGCCGGCAGTGAAGGTAACTCCTGTGCTGTGGTGCCATTTTAAATGCTGCTGCTGCACTGCCCATAAAGGAGTGGCAGCAGCATCAATGGGCACCCTCAGACAATGGGCACTCTAGGTGACCTCCTGGTTCACCTAATGGTACTGCCAGCCCTGGCTAGAAGTATATGTACCGCTTTGATTGAAGGAAAAGGCGGTATAGAAATCAGTTTAAATAAATAAATTTAATATGTGGGATTTCACATCATGCAGATTTTTAAGTGGGTAAAAAGAGGCATTTTCGGGCATGTGTTTAGATCGGGGAGGCAACAGCATACAGGTATATTAATATTTTCAACTGTGCTGCATTATTAACCCTTCGAAAGTGTAACATCCTGAGTAGCTTCTCTTTGATAAGGTGTATGTGCACTAAAGTGTACCTATACCTTGCAATTAAGCAACCAATTAAAAAATGCTCCCTAGAAGTATTAGGTTTGATTCAGAAACCTGTATTTAAATTACAATAGTATATAAAAAAAAAAGATAAACCCAGTTAGCCATCCAAAGATGCAGTTCTACAGCTGATGCAGGCTATGCAGAAGGGACTCTGTTGTGCTTAACACAGCAAATGCAGTTCGAGATGAGAAGTGGTTTAGATTTTTAGGTTGCTTGTTCCAAAGTTGTCTGTCGCCTATAGGGCATTATTTCACTTCGGACCACTAATTATAGAAATTAACATTGGCAGGAATTCTGGGAGTAAAAATGACAATGCATGAAAATAGCATGTATGCTTCATTAATTGATTATGCTTCACCAACACAGACTTAATTTTAATTATTTTTTTTTTATTTTTTTTATTTTTTTTTAGTAGAACTGTAGTTATTGTATAAAGGAATTAGTTAATTATTATGTGGTCATACGGGCCTAGAGGTTTTTGAAAACGCAAAGCAGAATGTGACCTTTCTAGTTTGTCTCTTGTTAACTGGTGAATCCTCCTACATGTAGATAAATGGTTTATCTGAAGCAGAATATTGTTCATGAATAAAGCTTATTTGAACCATTTACTTGAGGCTGGGACATTGTGAGATTCAGATGCTGCACTGAGTTGATTCTTCTTAAAAAGTGTTGACTGCTTTCCTTTTGCGAGCAGTCAACACAGTTTTTACTGTGGATTGTGGGTGAGTGTTTTGTATTGTTTTGTCACAACATATCATTAGAACATAGAATTTCAGAGATGAATCTTCAAATCTGGTAGTAATAGCAGAAACGAATCCCCTTCTTTGTTTGGCAGCTAAAAACCCCATAAAAATATGGTGCTTGGCTGATGCTCTTTAAAACTCCATGAAGGCATCAACTGTTACACATGTGGACTGTAGTGTAAGGCGTAGAAGCTAAAGTGTATAGCAAAATGCGAACGGAGCAATTAAACAGTATTGTGGGGAATTAGAAAATTAAAGGCACATTTTACAATGGGGCAGCCAAATGCAATCTGGGATGTCAAAGCCGGAATGTCTGAAAACAAAAGCAGGCACGTGTAAGTTTAGGCACGATTTCAGAAACGTGGACGTCTATAGAGATGGCTACATAGATGTCCCCAGAATAGTATCTCAGAACATGGACATCTCATAACATAATGGTTAAAGTAGTGGGCTGGGAGCAGGGTGGCCTGGTTTTAAATTCCAGTGTAGGTCTTGATTGGACAGCGGGGAACCCCTGCTGCACCTTACCGGCAGTCGGCGGCCCACGGGTGGAAAGCCCCTACCCTGGGGGGATTTATTCCACCTCCAGGGTAGAATAAGTCTCCCATCAATGTTGGCGTACTCTAACATACAGGGCCGTGACCAATATCGGCTCTGTACATCTGGGTCAGGGTCCCTCCTCCGTCCCGCCCCCTCCCGTCCCTGTCCAGAGCACCCCACACATCTCCTCTATATGTGCAGGGAGCTCTGTTTGGAATTGACCCCTTGGCGTTTAGAGGGGATGGACGTCCAAATTGGATATCCATCCCTGCTAAATGCAACTCAAAATGACCCCCATGTTGCTGTGTTACATTAATTTTTAAATCATAAAATAGAGTTATTGTGGATAGGTTTGTGAAGCACTATGTTTTCCAGCCAAACTAATCCCGCCTCTCTTTTCTCAGAGGCACTGAGGAGGATTTGGGAAACAGTCTGCCAAGTGTTGCAGATGCAAAGAAAATAATGATATGAGAAATAATTTTGCTTCTGTGTATTCTGCTGGAATTTTTATTTTCTTGTTTTAGGTTTGAGTGAGCTTTCTTTTGGAACTGGCTTTAATTCTAGTCTGCATTCTTCCAGTGTGTAAACTGAAAGGGAGAGTTGGGGCTGGGGTTTAGTGTGTTGCGGCTGTTTCTTTCAGCGAATAACTAGTCATCCCTGTTCCTTTAGCAGAGTTCTGTTCTATAATATCAAAATTGCACTAAAGAAGCACAATATCATTTTGCTAAGTTCATTTTTGGGCATAATTATTAAAGCCCACTCCGTAACCCATGTGTGGTCTGCATTACTAGCACAAAAGCCAACGCATCCGTCACCCTGCAGTTAGCTCACCTACAAAGACACCGCACCATTCAAGCCAGCACACGGGTGCACTTAATGCCACTGAGTGTGTGTTGTGTGACATTGAGTCAATGCAGACTACTGACAATCTGGTCCTTGGATTTTCATGGAAAGATGCAACTAGAAGTAGATTGCCAGGCCTTTCTTCCATGCAATAAGACTCTAGCATCTGGTATTCCCAGGTGATCTCATATCCAAGTACTAATCAGACTGGCCCCTGCTTAGCTTCCGAGATTAGATGAGATCAGGCTCATTCAGTGTAGCACCACATGAGGTGGTGTTAAGTGCACCTGAGCTAAGGGCAGCAAGCATGGTTAGCGTGAGCTACTAATGCCCATGATAGTCACAACTTGCCATCAATGTCTCAGTTCCATCCCTGACCTGTCAGTCCTCATCCCATCATGTGCTACCTGGTTTGCATGGGATTTTTCGTGTGTGGGCTACTTTTTTAGTGAGGCGCTCAAACCACGCACTAAACCCCACATTACCTGTTCATGAACCTCACTTCTAAGCCAGGGTATGTGGAGTATGAGCTCATTCTTTCAAATTTACTGCTAATGCTCGGCGTAGTACTTGCATCGTGCCAAAGAGAGCCTCCTTCTGGAGTTCGTAAGATGTAACATGTATGGGTAGTTTGTCAAGATGTGCTTGGAAATTCTTTTTCAAGCCTGTGGCTCCCAGTAAAACAGGAAATATTTCTGTATCTTTCTGCTACATTTTCTTGGTCTGTTGCATTTCTTGGTACTTCAGGATCTTCTGCCTCTCCACGTGATTCACAGAATAATCACTTGGAACCAACACCTCTATTATCAATACCGTTCTGATATTTTTCCCTTTTACCACTATGTAAGGTTTCCTCACATCCAGTTTCTTATCCGTTGGAATTGGAATGTCCCAGGTGATCATAACCTCTTCATTCTCTGTAATTCTCTTAGGGTTCTGATCCCAGTGCTTTTCAGGCACAGTGATGTTGTAGTGTTTACATAGTTTCCAATGGATGAGGCATGCTACTTTGTTGTGCTTTTCTGTATAGAAATTTTCCACCATCAGAACTGCACAGCCAGCAATGAGGTGAGTCACTAATTCCAGGTCTTTCTTATAGAATCGACATGTGTGTGTTGCCAGTTTTTTCAATGCTCGCTATAAACCATCTCATCCGTAATCTGCTGCCCTGGACTGCAACTATCAATCTCTTATCCTTTGGTAAAGAGAATTTGATGTTGAATCTGTACTAAGATGTTTTATCCTGACTTCTGACTAGAACTAACTAATAAAACCTTGCTGACGGTTACTGAGACTAGCTCGTTGTATGTATATGTGTGGAGGTTTGCTGGGCGTGCTGCATGGAAGTGGCCACTACACGGTTCTCAGTTGGACCGAAACATCTAGAAGCACATTTATCAGTGAGCTAAGTCTCAAGGAGCTACATTCAGTTCTAGCATCACTTAAACAAATATTGTCACATACTTAAAATTTCAGCTTGATGAAAGACACATATTTGCCTGAAAAGGCACATATAGCTCCAATCCTTGGCATACTACCATTTTCTTATGTCTGCTTCTTTAGTTTTCTTCATTCCCCCTTGTTACCTTGCTCACCCCGATCCCTGTGGGGAGGCAATTTTTTAATTTTTATTTTTTTATTTATCGTTACTTTTATACCACTCCTTCCTGAGATCAGGGGCGGTGTACAATGAGTGACATTATTACATAGAACAAATTTTAACATTCTAACAGTCAGAACTATGTACAAGGGGTAGCAACAGATACTATTTACAATTGGAGCAGAGGTGAGTATCATGGCATGGATTGAGTTTGAGGTAATTCGAGGGACGAACTATTACCTCCATCATTTTCTCCAAAATGTTGAGTGAACAGGAAGGTTTTTAATTCTTTCCTACACGTTTTTATATCTTTGGCGCATAGGATGTCCGGGAGGTCATGCCATAACATGGGTGCACTACCCACATAGATGCAACATATGCAGATACTTGTGGGGAGTAATTTTTGAAGGCACGCCTACATTTCCATGCATTCCATGGTATTTTAGTGACTTGCATGCGTAAATAGCCACATACGCGGGTGGCATGTGGCAGTCACTATTTTGAAAGTACACGCATCAGACTGATGGCACAGGCATGTAGCACAAATGTATACTTGTGTTCTTGCAAATCTAGGCTTGGGTAGTCAAAGCAGCTATAGGTCTGACCTAAATTCTTGTGCCTTCAATTTTTGCCCATTTTCGACCACTTACACCCCTGTTTTATAAAGGACAACATGACATATGTATGTGAAAATGCATGTAAATCTAGCTGACCATTTTAAAATTACCCTCCACATGCACTAATTTTCAAAAGTAAAAAGTACACACATACTTTTACTTTGAAAATTGCCTAGAAATGTGCCCCTGCACGCGCACACACACCCCTTCTTTTTGTGTATATACTTTTTTCAGCTAAAGAAAATGCACATACTTTTGAAAGTACATGCTGTTTTAGTGCCTCCCCCCCTCCGAAATGGCCCTCCAAATATGTATAAAAGTATATATATTGTTACGCTGTATGTGTACCCCTTTTCCTTTTCCCGCATAGAGGGTAATTTTGTATCCTCCATGCAGGCAGCATAAGGTAGCAAGCATGCAGGTCAGGCCTGTTTTATAAAGTAAAATGCACATGTGCTCTACATTACAAAATAGGGGCGTACAGGCATGCTGGAGCCTAGATGCGACAGTTATGCCTTCCCGAGAGCAAATGCAACTTGTCACGCCTAGATCAGCGACCTGATGCAGTAAGACATAGGATTTTATAACTTATGCACCTCAACAGAGGATGTGCCTGTGCGCCTCCCAACCAAAGCCCCCATGCATGCCTCTAGAGCACTTACATGCAGTGACATGTATGCATGCTTATGATGGTTGCTATTCTGTAAGCCCATTCACGTTCATAAGTCCTTGGAAAGAGGGATTTAAAACAGATTTCTCATGCATGCCGTCCTGCACACTCTATATAAAATCTTCCCCTACTGGATAGGTAAATTTCAGCAGTAGCTGGGTAAACAGGTGAACATAGTGCCGTAACGTGCATACTTTAACTGATGTAAAGGACCATTTCTGGGAATGGGCGCTGTCTAAACCATAGTATTTTCAATAACACCATATGCATGCAAAAATTGGACAGTGAAGACAAAAGACAGGAAGAAAATTGATGCCTTTGAATTATGGTGCTAGTAAAGAATGCTGCATATACCATGAACTGCCCAAAGAACAAATCAATTGGTGCTAGAGATCACACCCAAGTTTTCCTTAGAAGCTCAAATGACAAGACTTTGATTTTCATACTTTGGACACATCAAGCAAAGAGAGAGGTCATTAGAGAAAGACATCATGCTTGGCAAGGTTGAAGGTAAAAGCAAAAGAGGAAGTCCTGCAATGTGATGGATAAATACAATAAACAGCAGCTATGGATGCCACTCCAGGGGTGATCCAGAAAACTACAGACTGGGGAGCTTGACGTCTGTACCAAATAAAATGGTAGAAACATTATAAAGAACAAAATTGCTGAACATGTGGATAGTCATGGCTTAATGGCAGAAAGCCAATATGAATTTAGCCAAGGAAAGTCTTATCTCACAAATCTGTTATATTTTTTTGAAGGTGTCAATAAAAAGGTAGATAAAGATGAGCCGTTTGATATAGTGTATCTGGATTTTCAGACAGCCTTTGAGAGACTCTTGCATAAATTACAAAGTCATGGGATAGGAGGCAGTGTACTATTGTGGATTAGGAACTGGTTAATGGCCATACTAAATGGCCAATTTTCTCAATGCAGAAAGGTGAATAGTAGAGTACCACAGGGATCTGTGCTGGGCCTGCTGCTTTTTATAAATGACCTGAAAATGGGAATAACAAATGAGCTGATCAAATTTGCAGATGCACAAAATTATTCAAAGTTGTTAAAATGCAAGAGGATTGTGAAAAAGATGCAAGAAGACCTTGAAAAATGGGGAGACGGGGCATCCAAATGGCAGATGAAATTTAGGGGTATGTTTACTAAACTGGGCTAATGGTCAACCCGGGCTATCTGCCACTAGGTTCCATATTATTCAATGGGACCTAGTTGCAGATAGCCCGGGTTAACTGTTAGCCCGGTTTAGTAAACTTACCCCTTAATGTGGACAAGTGCAAAGTTACGTACTTAGGGAAGAACAACCAAACTACAGTTAAACGATGCAAGTTCCACATTAAGAATCACCACTCAGGAAAAGGATCTGGGCATCATCATTGATAGTATGTTGCAACCCTCTGCCCAGTGTGCAGCCATGGCCAAGAAAGCAAATAGAATGCTAGGAATCATAAGGAAAGGAATAGAAAATAAAATCTTTGTATCGCTCCATGGTGCGACTGCACCTTGAATATTGTGTGCAATCCTGGTCACCATATCTTAAAAGGGATATAGCAGAACTGGAAAAGATGCACAGAACAGCAACCAAATGCCAAAGGGGATAGAAGGAAATCCCTATGAGGTTAGGTGTCTTCAACTTGGAAAAGAGACGGCTGAGGGGAGATATGATAGGTCTATAGAATAATGGAGGGGAACGGGTAAACATAGATCAGTTTTTTACTCCTTCAAAAAGTAGAAAGACTTAGGGGACATGCAATAAAGCTACAGTGTAGCACATTTAAGATTAATCGTAGAAAATATTTTTTCACTCAGCACATAATCAAACTCTGGAATTCATTACTGGAGGATATAGGAAAAACTGTTAGTGTATTTGAATGAGTTCCTGGAGGAAAAGTCCATACATGCAGCCAATTTGCAAGATAATTCGGTCCTTCAAAGTCGACTGCATGATATACGCCGACGAAGTCCTACTTTACATGCCCTTCTCTACAGAGCGTTTGGACCTCTCCCCATTGACGAGCTGCTTCAACGCAATATCTGATTGGCTTCTCTCTCAAAACGTCCGAATACAACATAATAAAACGGAAGTACTCTTCATTACGAGGAATCCAAATTTTAACCCACCACAATATCTTAAAGTAAAAGAAGCTGAGCTACAATCTAAACCCACAATACGTTACCTAGGAGTCACTTTGGGTCAACACCTGGACATGAAAGTGCACATAGGAAACACAGTTAGAGCAATCTACTACAAGATCCGCTCACTCAGGCATTTACGCTCCCTGCTTGAACCAAATGATTTCAGGACAATCTACCAGGCGCTGATAATACCTCATTTTGACTATGCCAACGCCATTTTACAAGGTCTCCCCCAATCCACCTTGAACCCGCTACAACTCGCCATGAATGCGGCAGCGAGGGTTCTGCATGGAGCCTCCAGGAGCGACCATGTGACGCCTCTTTTGAAGCAGTTACACTGGCTACCCATCCAGGCCAGGATCATTTTTAAGACCATGTTACTCACATTCAAAGCTGTTAACAAACTCTCCTCTGTCTCTTTAACCGCCCTCATCCACACCACATCCCCAAATAGAGCAAGAAGATCTACGGCTATAAACTCTCTAAAAGTTCCGAAGGCACTAACAAAATGCACCACAACTACAGCCAACAGGGCTTTTAGTCTCTGCGCGCCAATATGCTGGAATGCATTACCCCCAAATATTCAGGCAATCAGGAACCTGACACAGTTCAGGAAAGCCCTCAAACACCACCTTTTCATCAAGTACCTCATGGATAGCAACGACACAACACCCCAAGCAATCAAGGGATCCTCAACAACACGCCCAGATAGATACTCTAACTCATATGATTCTATGAAACCTACCTGTTCGTATGACTTTATGCAGTTTGCTTTGTAAATAGTTGCCCTTTGTTATCCAAGTTTTTTACCCTGTTATCTGTAAACTCATACGTGCTAACTGTACTGAGTATTTTTGTTCCATGTAAACCGCGCTGATGCTGAATAGTGTGGTATAGAAGAAACTGTAAACAAATAAATAAATAATAACCTTTATTAAGGAGGACTGGGGAAATCTACTGCTTACCCCTGGGACAAGCAGAATGGGAACCCAGCAGGTATTTGAGACCTGAAATTGCCACTGTTGGAAACAGGATGCTGGGCTAGATGGACCCTTAGTCTGACCCAGTATGACATAACTTTTATGTTCTTATCAACAGTTAGTTGCCTGACTGAAGACCAAACAGTATAGGACAGCTATCTACAAGATCACCATGAGTTGACTGATTCAGCGGCACTTGACAAAGACAATTTTCAATCAAATGTCACAACATTCATGATACTCTTTATTCAGAGAAATTCACCACTGTAAAGCTCAACTATTGCTGCTGTAACAATCCTAGGTAAGACTGCCACAGATTGCAACTCTTCCAGAAGTCAGGATATGCACACCTTAAATTCCAGCAACCAGATGTCACTCTTTAATAATGGTTAGGCTTCCCACTCCCTGTGCAATGTGAACAGTTGTTCCAGATCATCTTCAGTCTCTGCTGACCAGAATTTGGGCTCCTCCTTACCAGTGAACAGCCCTATCACTAGGCCATTAGACTTGGCTGGCTGAATATCACTGCCTTTTGACTTCAGACCCTCCAAACTCTAGTATCAAAAAAGATTGATGTGCCATCAGAATGTGCATCAAGAAAATTTAGCTTTGTCCAATTCTGATTAAAAATGGATTACAAAGGATATAGATCATACAATTTAAAAGTGAGTCAATATTTAAAAATAGTTATCTGGATAGCAGCAGCCACTGTCTAGATAGCTGCCATATTTGTGATGTTTCAGATAATGCCACTGAAAATTCTTAGTTCTTCACGGGGGAGCTTCCCATGACCTACCTGCATAGAGAGCTCTTGCAGAAGGAACTTGAGTTCCTGCTTGAGGATCGAACGGTAGAGCCAGTCCCTTGGCCCCTCTGGGGCACAGAGTTCTTCTCCCGGAACGTCCATGTCCCAAAAAAGACAGAGGACTTTTGGCCCATCCTTGATCTGTGTGACCTCAACTGCTTTCTGGTCAAGGAGAAGTTCAAGATGTTAGGCTGTGCATTCACAATCACCTTCCCACCCAAAGGTGCCATCTTACCTCAGTCTTCTTTTTTCCATGGAGTCCTGCAGATGTTTTTGTTTCCGGTAAAAGTCAATTTTTCTAACCATTTCTCAACGCTTTTTTGCTCTTCTTTTTGCCGGTCGGTTCCCGATCACCTTCTCGCTGCCCGAGCCTGCCCTCACTTCGGCATCGTGTTTTATTCGGCTTTTTTTTTTCTTTTTCCTTTTCGGTTCCTGGGTCTTTTCTCGTGCCCTCCCTAACCAAGACATCTGAGTTTGACCTCATGGGTGTCATCTTCCTCGCTATGGTTTTGGTCAACAGATTTAAGCAATGTGGCAAATGCTCCCATACTGGACGACTGGCTCCTGAAGGGCAGTTCACCAGAGGAGATCAAGGTACTCCAGCATCTGTGGTTTGTGATCAACTTCCCAAAGTCACCTCTGCAACCGGCCCAGTACCTGGAGTTCATTGGAGCCCTGTTGGATTCAACCCAGGCCAGGGCCTTCCTCCCTCTGGACCAAGCTCAGCATCTGGTGACCCTAGCAAAAGAAGTACAGGGTCATTCAATGGTATCTGCCCATCTCCTGCTGTGCCTATTGGGGCACTTGGCCTCAACGGTTCATATAATTCCAGAGGCCCGTCTATGCATGTGACAGGGTCAGTGGACCCTCAGCTCTGATAAGAAAATAAGATATGCCATACTGACTCAGACCAAAGTCCATCAAGCCCAGTATCCTGTTTCCAACAGTGGCCAATCTAGGTCATACGTACCTAGCAGTTTCCCCAAAAGACACAGGTTCCACAATGCTAGTACTGGGTCAAGCATTGATATCCTGGATCCCTTCTTAATAATGGTTTATGGACCTTTCCTCCAGGAACTTGTCCAAACCTTTTTTAAACCCAGCTACACTAACAGCCTTTACTACATCCTCCGGTAACAAATTCCAGAGTTTGATTACACGTTGAGTGAAAAAATATTTTCTTTTATTGGTCTTAAATAGTTTACTCTGTAGCTTCATTGCATGTCCCCTAGACTTTCTATATTCTGATAATATAAACAATCGATCTACATTTACCCGTTCCACTCCGTTCATTAACTTATAGACTTCTATCATATCTCTCCTCAGCTGTCTCTTTTCCAGGTTAAAGAGCCCTAACCTTTTTAGCCTTTCTTCATAGGAGTATCCTTCCATCCCATTTACCATTTTGGTGGCTCTTCTCTGAACCTTTTCTAATAACGCTATATCCTTTTTAAGATACAGCGACCAGAATTGCACACAATATTCAAGGCGAAGTCTCACCATGGAACGATATAGAGGCATTATAATATCTTTTGTTTTATTTTCCATTCCTTTCCTTATGATACCTAGCATTCTATTTGCTCTCTTGACCGCCGCTGCACATTGGGCGGAGGGTTTTTACATGTTATCCACATTGACGCCTAAATCTTTTTTCTGGTTGGTGGTTCCTAATGTGGAACCTTGCATTGTGTAACCATAGTTTGGGTTGTTCTTCCCTAGGTGCATAACTTTGCACTTGTCCACATTAAATTTCATTGGCCATTTTGATGCCCAGTCTTCCAATTTATCAAGATCCTCTTGCAATTTTCTACAATCCTCTTGGGTTTTAACAACTTTAAATAGTTTTGTGTTATCTGCAAATTTGATAATCTCACTCGTTATTCCCTTTTCCAGGTCATTTATGAATATGTCAAAAATCAGCGGACCAAACACAGATACCTGGGGTACACCACTATTCACCTTTCTCTATTGGGAAAATTGGCCATTTAGCCCTACCCTCTGCTTTCTATCTTTTAACCAGTTCCTGATCCGCAATAGTACACTGCCCCCTATCCCATGACTCTTTAGTTTTGCCAAAAGTCTCTGATGAGGGACCTTGTCAAAGGCTTTCTGAAAGTCCAGCTACACTATATCAACCGACTCACCTTTGTCCACCTGTTTGTTCACTCCTTCAAAAAAACATAACAGATTAGTAAGACAAGATCTTCCTTGTCTAAAGCCATGTTGGCTGTCTCCCATTAGGCCATAACTATCTACATGTGAGTAATTTTGTTCTTTATGATGGACTCACGCCACAAGCCAACTGTAGGATCAGGTCTAGGTCACCATGCCTGATTCCCAAAGGCTTTCTTTGAAAGCTGGGGGGTGATTACTATGTGGGCTCTGTCAATGCTGACACCACTCCATATGTGAGGACTAATTTCTACTGTCCCTAGAGAACACCTGTTACAGGTGAGTAACTACGCTTTAATTCAGTCTTCAAACCCAGTTACACAAATTTTTGTCGAGTTGACCCTGTGAAAAATGGTAGACATGTGTTTTCTTATCTCCGTGGGAATTCAGGCTTGCTTATTTATTTGGGTGTAGCTCAAGGTGAGTTACTCCAATAAGCTTGGTATTTCCTTATTCCTAAGGACTTACAATCTAACTGAGTTACTGTTGTACACTACCATTTTAATTCATGCTAATACTATTAACAGACATTGGGGTTTATTTATTAACTCCCTTACTGGAAACAGGCGTGTGGGCCATGTAATAAGTGCAGGGGGCTCATGCTAACTTCAGAGAGCATGTACATCTATCTCCCTGCAGTTAACGTGGTCCCAAGATGCAGCATCGTACAAGCCAGCATGCAAATGCACTTAACACCACCCATTCAAGTGGCATTAAGTGTACCTGCGTTAAGGTCAGCAAGCACGGTTAGTGCAAGCTACTAATAGCCACCCTAGCCTCAACTTGCTGTTGATGTCTCTGTTCTGCTCCTGGCCTGCCCAGTCTCCACCCTATCACAAGCAACCTGGGTAGCATGGGACTTTTAGTGTGAGGGCCCCTGTTACTTTTTAGCATGGCACCCAAACTGCACACTAAATCCCCCACATTATTAGTAGCTAGACCACACTGCATAAAATGGGATCTGCAGTAACATCTGTTAATAGTGGGAGCAGATGTTAATAACACTAGGCTGGGAATAAGCTTGTATTTAAGACAATGGTGAGTTAAGTGACTAGCCCAAAGTCACCAGCAGCATGAGCAGGATATGATCCCTGGTTTGGTTGGTTCTTAGCCTACTGCTGTAACCAGTAGTGCTACTCTATCTATAGACAGTCATAGACTTTGCTTAGTTTGCAAGCTCTTGAAGAGTTTTCATTGACAAATTCAAAAAATGCTCTTAAGTTCAGCATATCTATGGGGATCAGTTCTATGAATATGTGGCACAAAATTTCAAAAACAATGTTTGACCTGAGTAAATCTATAGAGTTGGTGTGTAAATCCACTTGGATATCTAGAAATCATGGTAAAATCAACTTTGGCAATTGTTGACCTTCAGCGAGTAAGTTATCGCCTTCTTTGTGTACATGAACTAAACATAAATCTTTCTGGAATTTAAGTTTGCATTTTCATTATTTTTCAAGTTTGATCTTCCGTATTGTTAATTGATGTAGTTCTGTGTTTTTTCTTGTCATATATGTGGCATTCTTAATATATATAAATCAGAACTGGAAAAGAAGCTGCATCAAGAAAAAAATTGCCATCTTTTTTTTTGCTCTTATGTTGGTTGCTTCCTCATTTAGTCTTATTTGAAGGTCGTCTTTTATTTTGTTTTGTTTTATCTGTTTTATTTCTCTTATGTTCAAATACTTTTGTAATAAATATTAAGCGTCTTTTATTTCTGCTCCCAGTTTTTAAGAGTTTCTGTTGCTGAGCACTCTTTTTAATTTAATATTTATAAACATTTCTATTATTCAGTACAAGAAAACACAGAAAAGAAGTTGATCAAAAAGAAAGAAAAAGAAAAAGCATTCAAAAATAGTTCCCATTATGGAGTGAGAAGAATAAAACAAAGGGGAAAACTATTATTACCCATAAAACAAATAGAATATCCTAAATCCAGATATCTACTAGTTAAAACATTAAAAAAAAAATATAACTTCATAAAAGACTTCTTAATATTCTTCAAGAAATCTTCTAATTACAGCAGTTCAAAGAAAATATATCTCCAACCTTGACGATAATTAAGCATTTGCAGAGAAATCTAAAAAAAGAGAAAATGCCCTAATACATAAAACTTTGGGCTTCAGTTGTACAAACTGTCTCCTGTGAGCTCGAGTTACCCTAGCCTTATCAAGAAATTAATTTTTTGTCCCCAAAAAGAAAAATCCTTCTGGAAGAATAGTTCAAAATCCTCAAATTATCAACCTCTTTTTGAAAGGTGACGAGGATAGATCTCATTCCAAAGAGCTTTTAAATCAGCTTCATTTGAATTAACCACCTGATTCATACCTTCTTCACCTTTAACTTGCAGTAGCAAAGTAACAGGAACATAATATAGTTTAGAAATCAATATTGCATCAACTTCTTCTATACCCAAAACTCCCAAGTAAATCATTGGCGAAATAAGGCAATTAAGAAAACACATTTTTTTTGCCCCAATTACATTTTCTAACAACTAATCTTGATGATATAATAAGAGATTATCTTTAATATGAGAAATTCCAGCTGTCTGAAGCAAAGAAACCTGGGAATGAAGTCAAGACAAATCTGACTCTGCGTGACAAATCCTAGCATCATTCTGAGATCACTTAGCCATTGCATCTTGCAGAAACACAGAAACCTGTTGAACAAAACCTTACAACATATTATCAGCAGTGGTGGCAACAATTTGTCAAATATCTTTTAAGAAAACATCAGTATCAGCTACACTTTCAGATGTTTGCTGTGTAGAGTCCAGCCCACAAGAGAAGGTAACCACCTTTGGTAAGAGGAGAGTCCTAACCAATTGCAAGTCAGGAATAATGTTAGAATTAACAGAAGTATTGGGATCTATACCCAATTTTTGACTTTATCCATCATTTGCTCCTTTAATCCAATTAACTAAGGAGTGGAGGAGTGGCCTAGAGGTTGGGGCAAGGTACTTCAGGCCAGAAGGTCGGAGGTTCAAATCCCACTAGAGGACAGCAACCTTGGGCTGGAAGGACTGGGATTTCTAGTCCCACAGGTGCTCCTTGTGGTCTTGGGCAAGCCACTTAACCCTCCATAGCCCATGTTCCCTGTAAAATAGTTATCTCCAAGTTATAATGCCCTGTTCAATGTAAGTTCAGTTTGTTCAATGTAAACCGCACTGATGCAGAATAGCACAGTATATAAGAGAATGTAAAATAAAATAAATAAAAAATTGAATTTGAAGGTGTCCTAACTTTAGGACTTAAAGATGTTCCTGAGAGGGAAAGAGAAATTTCTACATTTGGGCCTGACACACTATTTAAATGGGAAGTTAAGTGTTCCACATGTCCATCCACTGGACTTATTTTATTTCCAAATGGTGGTGCGACAGTTTTGATCTTACTCTTACTGTTACATTTATCTCTTCCACTCGGTATTCTCCTAGACAGTGTCTCAATGGCCCAATCACCAAGGATTCTCAGTCACCTCTCAGTGGCACCGAAGGGGTGATGCTCCCCTTTTGCAATGCCCTTTCAGTCACATGACCTTGGCCACACATCAGGGAGACTTGCTGGTTTTTATGGTGAGTGCAGCCACTCATGATGATATCTAAAGGGGATGTGTCCACCCAGCAGACCAAGACTCTCTTCCACCTCCTCTGTTGGCCCTGATCTGGCTCTCCACTCCAGTGCTCTCACCAATGCTCCAAAATCAAAATGCCATGTGGAAACGTGCTGGTTTTTAAGGCAAAAGTGGATACTTGTGGTGATGTCTGAAGGGGGCATGTCCACTCAGCAGGCCCAGACTCTCTCCCACTTCTTTCATTGGCCTCCACTGTGCCCTGATCAGGTTGCCCACTCCAGTGCCTTCAATGAGGCTCAAAATGAGGTCAGACTCCTCTCTCTCTAAGCTCTTTGGACATACTAGTTGATTTTTATGGTGAACACAGGCACTTGTGGTGATGTCTGAAGGTGGCATTCCACCCAGCAGACCTGAAGTCTCTCCCACCTCTTCTATTAGTCTCTGCTGTTGGCCCTGATCAGGCTTCCCACTCCATTGCCCTCACCGAGGATCCAAAATCATGTCAGACTCCTCTTCTCTGAAAACTCTTTGGGGTGACATCTGGTTTTCATAATGAATGCAGGCACTTGTAGTGATATTCCGAAGAAGGTGTGTCTACCCAGCAGGCCTGGACTCTCTCCCTACTCCTCCGTTGGCCTTGGTTATCTGCTCTGATTAGGCTGCCATTTCTAGTGCAATCACCAAAACTCCAAAATTAGGTCAGACTCCCCTCTCCTGTGGTTGAGTGCTTTTCAGTTCTTATGAGTCAGCTTAGTGATATCCTGAAACACTGAGATTCAGAAGGACAAGAACAGATAAGGAGGAGGAGCTTTTAAATTCATGACATATTATTATTTTCTCCTTAGACAAGAAACAATCCGTGAAAAGGGGTTACCTTACTGATCTTGCTTTAAATAATCAGCTAGTTTTCTACCAGAATGTTTAATGCACTGCAATTGAAATTCAAAGCATTACTGCACCTCAGGCATGCTCATGGATAGATTGCATATATGCTGCATGCTTTCGAGATTTGTGTTATTTCATAATGCTCCTGTGCATTTCTGTAGCAGACGTAAGCTTTGTTGAGCCTTCTAAGTATTTTATTTATTTATTTCTCTATTTTTGGCAGTCTTTTTTTATAGGCACACCATGTATCCCATTCCTTTAATGTTCTTTTGACAGTTGCTGCAGGTTTAGTGAAAGCTCATTAACTTTGGCAACAGAATCACAGCATGGGGAGTTTGGCAAGCATAAATCAGTTTGAGGAGTATAATTTACAAATCAGTAAATGGAGCTAGACAGACACACTTCGACCTTGCAATCTACAGGACTACCAATAAACTGGGCAAGTCCCATCAGGCAAGGGGGCAGGTCAAATTTATCATGATCTAAAATTGGGCCAGCCCTTTGGTTTAGGTTTCAGTACGGAGTTCAAATTTTTTGCTTGGAAGGTGGGCGGGAGTCATTTGGAACAAGTTTGTTAAGGAAGAAACAGGCTCAGTCCTGGGGAGGGAAAAAGACAGCCCCATCTATTATAGTGATCTCTGTCAGTCAAAGTTGCATTGAGGGTAAGTCTTAAAAGAGACATCTATCTGTCCATCCCTTCTGACCTATATGTATACACATATAGGAGGTCATTCCAGAAACCGAATAAGAGTTTGTACATGTTTCAGGGACATTTATCTGCCAAAAACGTCTACAAGAATATTCCAGTACATAATGCCTGCGGACGTTTATCCCACTAACACGGCGATCTCAGAACATGTCCGGGAGGGGAGGAACGGAGGCATACTTAGCCACGGAGATGTATAAAGCAATCTCCAGGAACAAGCAGGAATGTAGTCTTCACATATGGGTATCATCGGTACCGACGGAGCCTGCACGGGAACGCTCCCCAGCGTCCAATAGGAAAGATTTTGGGAGCATCCCACAGCACCTGTGTGCTGCCTTCCCGCCTTTCCCAACTGTCCCTCTCCAGTTCTTCGTTTTCCGCGGAGCCGACAGGTCACACATCCTGTCACCACACAAAATATTCCCGTTTCTTCTTCTTTTTTGTGGTCGCGTCTGCCTTCCTTCGACGCTACACTGGTACCGCCAGTTTCTTTCCTTTTCTAAAAAAAAAAACAAAAAACCAACTTCTGGAATTTCTTCCAGTTACTTTTTCCTTCAGGTGCCATGCGCCATTTTGGTCACTAGGCCCAATTTTTCCTCTAACATGGAAAAACCCGCTTCGGGTTTTAAAAAGTGTTTTAAGTGTGGCGGTACCATCTCTGTCACCGAAACCCATGAGTGATGCCTCAAATGTTTAGGTCCTGACCACTCTATTTCAGAGTGTGTTGCCTGTGGGATGATGTCGAAGAGGGGTCGGCAAAACCGAGCTGCTAAACTAAGCACCCTTTTTCCCTCCAATGCAGCGTCTGTGACATCGACGTCTTCCAGGGCTTCGTCTTCCTCCCATGGATCTCAGGTAACAAAACATAAATCTGGCCGGTCCTCAAAGGGTAGATCTCCTTCCAAGCATCGAGATGCCTCTGGCATTGCACTTGAGGGACTTGTACCGGCAAAATTGCCCCGGCAGGAGGCTTCGGCTTCCAAAGCACTAATGGGGCTCCAGGATGTTCTCGAGGCCCCAACCTCGGCAGAACTACTGGTGCCATGCTCTGGGGTACCGGCTGCTTCATCCGGTACTGATACCCAAGCATCGGCAGAGTCGATAGACCAGAGATTCTTGGCTATTGAACGCAGTCTGGTGGCTCTTCTCACGGCCTCAATGTCCTTGAAACCGCTTCAGACAATCAATTGGTACCGGCACTGACATCGGTACCGGTACCGACTACTTTGACATCGGCAGGTATTCTACCGGGACCGAGTCAAGGTTACCCATCCGGTATCGACAAGTCAGTACCGGACCCCTCCGACACCGACTTCGATCGGTACCGGTATCGTGCCTTGCACGATCACCCGGATCGTAGATACTTTGAATCCTCAGATGAGTCTGAAGACTCTGAAAGCTCTGCCAATACCAGAGTACTTCTTCCCAAGGATTCTTCTTCTCTTCAACGTAGGATGTCTCCTCCAGAGGATATGTCCTTTCAGGATTTTATCCAAGATGTTGCTCGAGGTCTTTCCATCACAGTGGCTCCTGAAAAAGAGCCTAGGGCAAAGGAATTGGAAATCCTGCAATACCCTAAAGCTCCCAAGGAGGCAGCTACTTTACCTATTCATGAGATCCTGCTTGATCTCATGTTAAGGATGTGGGAAACACCTCTAACCACTTCTCCTCACTCTTGAACGCTCGACACCATGTATCGAGTTCCTCCTTGTCCTGGATTTCAAAAAACTCAGGTACCACACCATTCTATGGTGGTGGAATCAGCTATGAGAAGGATCAAGAGTGCAAAAAGACATGCATCTAATCCTCCAGGACGTGAGTGTAGGACTCTTGATGCCTTTGGACGTCGAACCTTCCAGGCTTCTATGCTTTCTGCCAGGATCAGTTCCTATATATTATATATGGGAATGTTCCTTAAGGAGGTCACCGGAGATTTAGAGCTTATGAGCCCTCTCCTTCCTGATGATAAGAGGCAGGATTACCTTGTTCTTGTCAAACATGTTCAGGATGTTTCCAAGTTTGTAAATCGTGCAGCCTTTGACTGCTTTGAGTGCATAAGCAGAACCTCTGCTATTGCCATAGGTGCACGTAGGATTGCCTGGCTCCAGGCATCTGACTTGGAACTTTGGGTACAGGACAAACTGGGGAATATTCCTTGCACAGGAGAGAATCTCTTTGGCAAGAATTGGCAGGAAAAAGCTAATGAGATAGATGCTGACATTATCACCCTGGATAGATTGTCTAAATCTACAGCTGATCCTGCAAGGAAAAAATCCTACAAGAAACCATTCTTCAGTAAGAAGAAGAAGTTTTACTCCTCCTATACCCAATAGGGACATTGTGTAGGTCAGTCTGCCCAAAAGGGACAGCAGCAACAGCCTAGGCAAAGAAAATCAAAAGCTGCTAAGCCTCAACCTACTCAGCAGACTCAGCCTCCACAGGGGCTTTGACTCCTATCTAGAGAACTTTGTCTTCCTGGCCCTGAACGGCCCAGAGCCTTCCACCATTCCAGGAAGGTTATGTCATTTTGCCCCGAGATGGGAGCAGATAACAGCAGAAAGTTGGACTCTGTCCATTGTAAGAGAGGGATACAAGCTTCACTCCTCAGCATGCCCCCTCCTACAATGGTAAGACAGTTCAATTCTCAGACCTCTCTCAATGCCCAGTTAGGTCAAGAGGTCACTTTGCTTCTTGCCCAAGAGGCAATAGAAGAGGTACCCATTCCCCAACAGGGTACAGGGTTCTACTCCCCCTATTTCCTTATCCCAAAGAAAACAGGAGGACACAGACCCATTTTGGACCTCAGAGAATTGAACAAATTCCTGTTCAAAGAGAAGTTCAAAATGATTTCTCTGGGAACTCTGCTGCCATACCGTCAGAGTCAGGATTGGCTTTGTTCTCTAGATCTCAAGGATGCGTACACTCATGTTCTCGTCCATCCAACTCACCAAAGGTTTCTTCGCTTTCTATTTCAAGGGAAGCACTACCAATACAGAGTTCTTCCTTTTGGCCTGGCCTCGGCACCAAGGGTGTTTACAAAATGCATGACTGTGGTGGCAGCATTTCTTCGCACCCTGGGAATATTCGTCTTCCCTTACTTAGACGACTGGCTCATTCGAGCCCTGTCAGAGCCAGAGGCCAGGATTTCTCTATCTCGCACAATGCATATCCTTCAGTATTTGGGACTTGTCATAAACTTCCCAAAATCCAACCTAGCTCCCACTCAGTATCTAGAGTTTATAGGAGCTCTGCTGGATACCAGACAGACAAGGGCCTATCTTCCACAGCCCCGCTGCCTTCGCATGGTGCAGTTAGCTTCCCAAGCAGTGCTAAAGCCTCTGGAAATGTTACAATTGCTAGGCCACATGGCATCCACCGTGAATGTGGTTCCTTATGCTCGCCTCCATATGAGGGCAGCCCAGTGGACTTTATCCATTCAATGGACTCAGGCATCAGGTTGCCTGTCAGACAAAATAACAAACACGGATCATCTTATTTTGTCCCTCCAATGGTGTCAGTCACCCCAAAACATTTTGGTGGGGTCCCCTTTCCAACAAACCCCACCCCAAGCCACTCTGACAACAGATGCCTCACAGGTGGGTTGGGGAGCTCACCTGCAAGGCCTCTCTACCCAGGGTACCTGGACTCCACAGGAGACCTATCTACACATCAATCTCCTGGAACTCAGAGCAATCTTCCTTGCTCTTCGAGTATTCCACACCCAGCTCAGCTACAAGACAGTCCTAGTTCAAACTGACAATCAGGTAGCCATGTTCTATGTGAACAAGCAGGGCGGAACAGGCTCTGTTGCTCTGCAATAAGGCTTTGTGACTATGGGCCCTCGCCAGAGAGCATCAGATTCATCTCCTTGCAGTGTATCTTCCAGGCATTCGAAACTCTTGGGCAGACAGACTCAGTCGAGTTCTGCTTCCACACGAATGGTCTCTCCATGCAGACCAGGTGGCCCAAAGTTTTCAAATTTGGGGAACCCCGGACATAGACCTCTTTGCAAGTCCGCTGAATGCCAAACTTCCCCGGTTCTGTTCCAGAATTCCAGCTCAGGGTTGTCAGGCCAGGGATGCTTTCATCCTCTATTGGGGTCAGGACTTCCTGTATGCCTTTCCACCCATTCCCCTAATTCCCAAAACCCTGTTCAAGCTTCAGAGAGACAGAGGCCATATGATTCTCATAGCTCCACATTGGCCACGGCAAGTGTGGTACCCTCTGCTTCTATATCTCTCTCAAGCTCCGTCTCTGGACTTGGGATCTGCTCCAGATCTCCTGTCTCAGGAGGACGAGATGCTGTGGCATCCCAATCCCCAGTCTCTGCATCTCAGGGCCTGGTTGCTGAAAGCCTAGAAATTCATGGTCTTAACCTCTCTCAGCAGCTAAAGGATATCCTTTATGCTTCCAGGAAACCTTCCACAAGACGCTCTTATGCTTTCAAGTGGAAAAGGTTTATCATATGGTGCTCGCAGAAGGGTCTTGACCCTCTTGCAATACCTCTGGAATCATTACTGGAGTATCTCCTTCATTTGTCTAATACAGGTCTTAAGACCAATTCAGTGACAGTTCATTTGAGTGCTATTGCCTCTGAATGGACAACCTATTTCCTCTCATCCTCTCATAGCGAGATTTATGAGAGGCCTTCTTTTAACTAAGCCTCTCATTAAGCCACCACCGGTGGCATGGGACTTAAATCTGGTTCTTGGGCAGCTCATGAAGCCGCCTTTTGAACCGTTAGCTACTACCTCTTTGAAATTCCTTTCCTGGAAGGTCATCTTTCTTATTGCAATCACATCAGCACTTCGCATCAATGAATTGCAAGCATTGCTGGCTGATCCTCCTTATGCAAGGTTCCATCATGATAAGGTAGTCCTTAGGACTCATCCACACTTTATGCCAAAGGTGGTGTCACCTTTTCATTTAAACCAAGCGGTTTACCTTCCTGTATTCTTCCAAAGGCCTCACGCCTCAAATGCAGAAAGGAATCGTCATACTTTGGATTGTAAAAGAGCTTTAGCTTTTAACTTGCATAGAACTCAGCAACACAGAAAGTCCTCTCAACTTTTTGTTGCTTTTGATCCTAGTCATTTGGGACTTCCAGTCTCCAAGAGAACACTGTCCAACTGGATTGCACAGTGTATTTCTTTTGCCTATATGAGTAAAAACCTTCCTTTGTGAGCTGTGACATGGCCTTCCAATGTGAGGGCCATGGCAGCCTCTATGGCTCATCTTCACTCTGTGTCTATCGACGACATCTGTCGAGCAGCTACTTGGGCCTCGGTTCATACCTTCACAGCCCATTACTGCTTAGACAAGGACTCCCGCCGGAATGCCTTGTTTGGTCAGGCTGTTCTTCAACACCTGTTCCATACTTAATCAACTCCTACCCACCATCCCTGGTAGGATGCCAGAGATCCATGGGGGGAAGTGGAGCCCTTTCATAAGGGCACACAACATCTGGGGTTTCTCCCCGGCATCTGCAGCTAGGGAGTCCCCATATGTGAAGACTACATTCCTGCTTGATCCTGGAGATAGCATAGTTACTCACCTGTAACAGATGATCTCCGGGAACAGCAGGAATTTTGTCTTCACAACCCACCCACCTCCCCTAGGAGTTGTATCTCTCTTTCTCTCTCTTTCTCTTTTTCCCTCTCTCTCTCTGTCTCAGCTATAAACTCAACTGGAGAGGGGCAGTTGGGAAAGGTGGGAAGGCAGCATGCAGGCGCTGTGGGATGCTCCCAAAAGCTTTCCTATTGGACGCTGGGGAGCGTTCCCGCGCAGGCTCCGTCGGTACTGACGATACCCATATGTGAAGACTAAATTCCTGCTGTTCCCGGAGATCACCTGTTACAGGTGAGTAACTATGCTTATTCAGGAAAGGCCCATGTACCTTTTGGGAGGTCCCCACAGACGTGCCTGTTATACCTGCCGGAGACATAGACTAAGATCAGTACTTAGAAATACTCTGCTGTGTTTGTATAAAGGTGATGACTTGTCTGTTCTAAACTGGTGGACTGCAGTATGGAAAAACATGACAAGATGCATTTATAAAGAACAGAAATCAGAGGTGTGGGAATCTTGTAAGCTAAAGAGGCATTGATAAACACCCTGAAAGAAATAAGAAGAGCAATAGTGATTATTCTGGCCATGCTGACATTTGTTGTTTGGGCTAAAGGAGCTAATCTATGTGACACTAATATTCCTGTGTCCTGAAAAATGGGATTGCTGATGTCAAAATAGTACTGTATGTGAGTGAGTATGGAAAGGATTCTTGTTAGAGTGAGAAACGGAGATCTTATTTTTAGTCCTGGGACTTCATGCTATTATTTTATACCAGTTTGTTATTTATAGGTTTAGGGAATGTTTAATCTTTTTGGCAGAACTGTGTTTTTTGTGACTGAAAGTGAAAGAGTGTGTTTGGGGGAAGGGGGAGATTTCAGGGTTGCACTGGAGGATCTGGTGTGCTCAACTGCAATTCAGGGGGGACATGAATGCTTGGCCAGTACTTGGACTGTTTGGATTACTACAGCGTCATCAGGTGCCAGTGTGATAGTGCAGAAAAAAAATCTGAAAAGGTTTCTCCATAGCTAAATGTCAAATCATATCCCTTTCAAAAATAAGAGACCTTCAGCATAAGAGTATTCAACAATGCAAATAGTACTAAAACATGCCTAAAAGCATCATCATTGGTTTCAAAAAATATGCACATTTATAGAGATTTTTCTGAGGTTGGTAAGGGTCCATCCTTAACATTGTAAAGACTGTTCTTAAAGATGACCAAAGAAAGAATAACTAAGGATTTCTTCTACTGCCATGTATGTTTTGATGCAAAGTATGTCATGATGAACATATCACTTTCTGTTGTTAAGTGCCGTCAAGTCAGTGTCGACTCAAGCGACCCTCTGTATAGTTGTCCTAAACTGTGTTTGGTCTTCAGTCAGGTGGCTCATTGTTGATAGAGTGATACCTATAGCTGCTGTTATTGTGTCCATCCATCTTTTTGCTGGCCTTCCTCTTTTGTGTTGACCTTGTCAAGCATGATGTATTTCTCTAATGATCTCTCTCTTTGCATGATGTGTCCAAAGAATGAAAGTCAAAATTTTGTCACCTAAGCTTCTAAAGAAAGCTTAGGTTTGATCTCCTCTAGTACTGACTGGTTTGTTCTTCAGGCAATTCATGGTATGCACAGTATTCGTTGCCAGCACCATAATTCAAAGGCATCAATTTTCTTCCTTTCTATCTTTTTCACTGTCCAACTTTTGCATCCATATGACATTATTGAAAATACCATGGCTTGAACAATTCAAATCTTTGTATTGAGAGAGACATCTCTGCTCTTAAGAATCTTGTCTAGTTCCTTCATTGCCATTCTGCCAAGAGCAATGCATCATTGGATTTCTTGACTGCTTGTTTCTTTATTGATAGTTGATCCATATATTTATTTATTTTATTTATTTAGACAGTTTTGTATACCGCCTTATCCTTCAGTCAAAGCGGTCACAACACAATTGGGGGATAAATTTAACACGCAGGGATATGAGACACATACACTAATACTTACAGGGAACATGGGCAATGGAGGGTTAAGTGGCTTGCCCAAGACCACAAGGAGCATCTGTGGGACTAGAAACCCCAGTCCTTCCGGCCCAAGGTTGCTGTCCTCTAGTGGGATTTGAACCCCCGACCTTCCGACCTGAAGTACCTTGCCCCAACCACTAGGCTACTCCTCTCCTCATATATAAGTTAAAGTTGTCAACTATTTCAATTTCTTCTCCATCAACAATGAACTTATTGATTTTGCCAGATGTCAGGATCTTTGTCTCCTTTATATTAAGGTGCAGGCCCATTTTAAGACTGTGGTCCGTGATTTTGAGAAGCAAATGTTTCAGATCATCTTCACTCTCAGCCAGTAATGTGGTATCAACAGCATAGCGAAGGTTGTTGATGAGTCTTCCACCAATCTTCACACCTCCGTTGTCTTCATACAGTCCTGCTTCTCTAATGATTTGTTCTGCATATAAATTAAACAGGTAGGGGGAAAGTATGCAGCCTTGTCATACATCTTTGCTGATTTTAAACCATTCTCTTCCATTTGAACTGCTGTTTTTTGATTAATGTAAAGGTTGTGCAAGAGAACTATCAGATGTTTTGCTATACCCATGCTTCTTAATGTGGCCCAGAGTTTCTCATGGTTTAAACAGTCAAAAGCCTGCTGTGGTCAATAAAATATGTATAGATATCTTTTTGGTATTGTTTTGTCTTTGAGGATTAATCTCACATCTACCCTTTCCTGAACCCTGCTTGCACTTCAGGCAGTTCTCGTTCCAGGTATAGTTGTAGTCTCTGCTGAATAATCTTGAATAGAAAGCCTGTTAAATAAAATAATGCAGGACATGTGCTAGACTCCAGCCATTCACCAATAGCTATTAAACACAGTCCTCTGAAGGTGCTAGTTCCAAAGCACAAGCTAATCTGACCCATCCTGAGCCTTCTGGAAGATGTAGTCTCTGAGGGCATGATCTAACAAAAATATGGCTTCACTTTCTGCAAGCCTCTTGGGGCCCATCGAGCACGTGCACTCCCTAGATCAGCATTCATGCAGGAGATTCAGCCTCCAAAGCTGGAAAGAATTATTGCAGTTCGATCAGAGCCGCCACCAACCAAGGGTAATGTTCTTCTTTTGTTCCTTTCCCACATTTTTTTTTTTTAAATTTTCTATTTATGCAGTTTTACAAATTTATACCAAAAATGACAGTCCTCAATACTACTACCTCGGAATAAATATCCAATTAGATGTGGGCTACACAAGTGCTTATTTCATCAATAGATGTGACTTAGAACCAGGTCTCAGACTTTTATCAGTACTTGTGATGGGTGTTAACCCTTGCAGTACTCTTTAGCATCAATGACCACGGTTCTCTATATCGTTCCTTTCCTCAAAGCTATCAGTACACAGTCCCGATATGAGCTTAAGGCTTCTGTTTTCATATAGCCATACAATTAAAGGAATGGAACTTAACTCAAGAATGAATTTAGAGTGAAGATAAGCTCTTGATTAAACTTTCCCCGACGCCGTCTGTCGGCACCGCTTCCGCGTTTCACAGATTGTTTCTTCAGGGGTTGAGCTTCATCAAATAGCTTAATGTGTTGACAATGATTATTTCTTTAATTTTCTCATTTTCTCATTTTCAAGCGCATACCGTATATCCTTCACACTGAGATCTTCAGCCTCAGAACGCCTCAGTGTGAAGGATATACGGTATGCGCTTGAAAATGAGAAAATGAGAAAATTAAAGAAATAATCATTGTCAACACATTAAGCTATTTGATGAAGCTCAACCCCTGAAGAAACAATCTGTGAAACGCGGAAGCGGTGCCGACAGACGGCGTCGGGGAAAGTTTAATCAAGAGCTTATCTTCACTCTAAATTCATTCTTGAGTTAAGTTCCATTCCTTTAATTGTATGGCTATATGAAAACAGAAGCCTTAAGCTCATATCGGGACTGTGTACTGATAGCTTTGAGGAAAGGAACGATATAGAGAACCGTGGTCATTAATGCTAAAGAGTACTGCAAGGGTTAACACCCATCACAAGTACTGATAAAAGTCTGAGACCTGGTTCTAAGTCACATCTATTGATGAAATAAGCACTTGTGTAGCCCACATCTAATTGGATATTTATTCCGAGGTAGTAGTATTGAGGACTGTCATTTTTGGTATAAGATTGTCTCCTCTAAAAAACGAAAATTGACCTGTATCACTAGTTTTACAAATTTAAACATCAATCAATAATGTTTACAGAAAAGATGAATTCTTGTGAATAAATACAAAAGAAACATTCACATTAGCTGAAAATAGATAACAAGAGACATCATTAGTTCCCAAGGTGGGGGGAGTGGTTACAGAATATTTAACTGAAGGCAGGAAAAACCCACAGTTTAAGAAAGAAAACAATTCAATAATTAAGATGGTAATGAGAGATTAGGATCATTACTTATCAACAGATGGTAAGCCCTTAAGAAGACACAGACGTTGTAATATGCGAACTGATAAATGACGACAGATCTCCAGGCTGAAAAAAGACATATTTCTGAGACCTAAAAAGTATTATACATTTACATGGAAATCTGAGCGTGAATGAAGTCCCCAATTGAGTAACCCCAGATTTTAACAGAAGAAAAGCTTTACGACGTTTCTGGGTTTCCTTTGAAACATCCGGGAAAACAGATATCTTTATCCCCATAAACAAATTGACTCTCTTCTTGTAAAACCATTTAAGGAGCCAATCCCTATCTGACGATAGGGCAAGAGATACCAGCAAAGTGGAAGTTCTAATTTCACCCTCCCCAGGAGAACTAAGCATGGCGGAGACATTGAGAAAATCAAAATCCACAGTTCCTTGTACAGTCTGGCCCTCTTTTTTTACCCAAAGGTAAATAGAAAACTCTCTGCACAGGAGGAATTAAATCTGTAGGGACCATTAAGGTTTCATGAAGATACTTCTTGAATAGTTCCAATGGTGCTACATCCGGAACCATGGGAAAATTTAGTAACCTGAGTTTAGAAGCCCTAGTAGCATTCTCCAAAGTCTCCAACTTCGTTTTCAACAATAAATTGTCCTTCATTAGGAAAAAGGTTAGGTCAGAAACCTGTGAGAGTTTCTGATCAGTAGCAACAGCATTATTCTTGACTTCCACAAAATCATTAGACAAAAGAAGCACATCCCCCTCAAGTTTAGAAACAGTGGAAGACGAGAGTCAATTGTTGAGACACAGCCTGTGAGAGCTGACTAATCGCTTCCCAAATGTTATCCAAAGTCACCACAGTCGGTCGAACAAGTACAAAAGAAAATGGAAGCCCAGTTGGGGTGGAACTGTCCTGCGATGATACAATGTCATTTACCAGACCAGCTTCCTTGCTCACCTCGGTAGAAGTTGTGACTCCAGGTACACAAACAGCCGCCTCAGAAGCCGGCAGCTGCACTCCGGAACTTCTACTCAGCGTGCCCCGCTACTGGTCCTTCACCAGATCCAGCACCGGAAGAGGAGAAGGGCCACACACTGGAGAGATCCCCGGAGATCCAGGAGCCACTGGAGGTGAACGACCATCTGGGGAGAGAGACAAATCAAGGTCGGAAGACGTCGCACTTTCCTCATGCGGCGAAACCAAGCCCGCTCTGATCTCCCCTATCTGATCCGCACTGAGTTTTACGAATTTGTCCATTGGACCCACAGCAACAGCCGTCGACTCCGCGAGGGGAGCTTTAGGCTTTCCCTTGCGTTTCGGCATGAGCTCAGATCCTCTCGAACGCCATCTTAGAATTAGACCACTCCCCTTCCCACATTTTTTTGCTTTTGTCCAGTGTGAGGCTTATCAAGGATCAATGGTCTAAAAACTGAACTGTATGAACCATACACAACTAAAATGCGCTTTCAGACATATTGCAGGGCCTCTGATAAACTAACTAGTTATTAGCCTAAATTTTGTAAGGTTTGCAATATTGGTTTCATGATAGGTAACAACTGCATTGGAGACTGAATCAGGGGCAATGAGCACACAGGATTGAATTTATGACAAATTAGTTGCATTGCTAGATAATGAGATACTTTACATCCATTAGTGCTGATAGATTTTTAAGTAGTGTTCGACACTGTGGACCACAATATTATGCTTGCAAAGCTGACAGAAGCAGGTATCAGTGGAAGAGTATTTGCATGGTTCAAATCCTCTCTGTCAGACAGACAGCAATCTATTCTGTTCAGAAACTCACCATCACCTTGGGCACTGAACGGCAGAGTACCACAGGGATCCATACCGTTATCTATTTTATTTAATACTTACCTCAAGCTTCTAACTGAGATGTTTCGCCTAATGGGCACACAATTCTATATCTCTACCAATGATGCACAGCTACTGATACCCACTGAATCAGATCTACCCACAGCTTTGAGAAAACTGACTACCTGCTTAACAGCAATTCAGCAGTGGGCAAAAACCATCAAACTCTGCTTGAACCCAAGTAAAATAGAGATTCTATAAATTCCTAATGCAAGTGAACAGGTACCTGACATCAAAATCCCTTTTGGTAACTATGAACTCCTCATAAAATCACAGGTCAGGAATCTTGGGATGCTACTGGACTCATCACTTACAGGCAACTTGTAAAAATTACTTCAGTCACCTGCAGTAACTATGAAATCTCACTCCTGTCATTAAGAAGATGAGTATTATCATATTGGTCCATGCCATCATAACATCACGGCTAAGCTATTATAATGCCCTATATATTGGTCCAATTAGATTAGAATGCTGCAGCTTGACTGATAGATGGTTTCAAGTGGCATGACTTATCATACCCTTACTCCAAAAACTGTACAGGCCACTATTACCCCCATAGGGACAAATTTATCTCAGATTTCCATGGCCCTCAGACAAACGGGCTAGAGTACTTAAAGATCAAGTTAGCCCTCAAGGAGCACCCCTAATTGAGCTCTCATCAAAGGAAATCACCCATTGTGACACTTGCCAGTGATCCTTCTCAGGAGTAGCCTCCATACTGGAACTCACTCCTAAAGTTGCTATGCCTAAAGATAGCCTCTATTCCAGAAAGTAGACAAAAGCCCGGCTCTTCTCCCAAGCTTTTAATAGCTATGGTGACTGATACCCACTCACTCATACCACTTATAGACTGGCTTGTTGCACACCTTGTAACTGATACAGTTCCATTTACCTTAATCAACTGTACAAATAATTTCTCCAGGACCAAGCAGGAAGTCAGTCCTCACATATGGGTGATGTCGGCGCCGACGGAGCCCTCGCGGAGCAATTTCCCCAGCTTTCAATGAAAGCCTTTGGGAATTGCAGCGCGCATGCGCGGTCCCCTTCCCGCCCAAGGGTGCCATCTTGCTCAGTCTTCTTTTTTCCGCGGAGCCCTACAGACGTTGTTTGTGATCACTGCTGAAAAAGTTGATTTTCTCTTATTTTTTATTCTTTTTCGGTTCGACGCCGGATCCTTTTTCCCGCCCGGACCCGCTACGCTGGTATCGGGTCCGATTCTTTATTTTTCGTTTTTTTGTCCTTCGTGACAAGCGTTCGCGCTATTTTTTCCTTTTCACTGGCAGCCCTGTCTTTTGACCTCGCAGGGGCCCTTTTTTCCCTCGATGGCTGCCAGCGGGTTTAAGAAGTGTGATCGCTGTAAGAAACTCATGTCTCTTACCGACACACACGACTGCTGCCTCCGCTGCCTTGGACCCGATCATGACCCGATGATCTGTGGTCCGTGTGGCAAGATTGTCCTCAAAAGCGTTGAGGAGTCGGCAGCATCAACGAGAACGAATCTTCTCTGACTCCGCATCCGGCCGGGCCCGGACCTCGTCAGAGGCTTCGACGTCCCGGGACTCCGGTCCTGAACATCGTCGGAGTTCCTCTGAGCGGGGGTCTTCTACCCGGGAACATCATCGGAAGAAAAACCCCACGAGGGCGGCGTCGGTGGACGCTCCTGGTTCCTCGAGGGCCAGGTCGCATAGCCCCGATAGCCGTCCCGGGTCCTCGGAGTCGGAGAGGCCTTCGAAACATCCTCGTCTCGAAATGGAGTCGCCTGGACACGTGAGTACTGTGGTCCTCGTGGACTCGCCTCCGAAGGAGCTGATGTCGGGCCCGATGCCGTCGGGGCCCGAGTCAGGGGCTGCTGGGTCTCCTGAGCTTGGCTGCCTTCATGGACCAGTTTGGCTGTCTTCATGGACCAGCAGCGGGCATTGATCACTGGCCTTGCCAATGCGTCTGCCCCGGCCACCGGGACGTCGACGTCCAAGTCGACCCCGGAGACCGAGCCGATCCTCGAGTCCATCTGAGCTCGAGTCGATCCTCGGTCACGGTCTCCCTCGGCCTCCCGTTCGGGACTGAGGTCGTCAACGCCGACACCTTCGGCGTCGGGGCGGAGGACATCGGTGCCCGCCCGACCGGAGCCACTCGAATCTTCCTCCGAGGAGTCCGACTGGGAATCTGAGGACGGAGAGTCCCCTGGTAGTTTTCGGACTCGGTGTGTCCCATCGGACTCGCCCGAGTCCGAACCTCGGAGACGGGCCCCCCCGGAGGACACCCGGTTCTCGGACTTCGTGTGGGATATGGCCAAGGCCTTAGCATTCCCCGCGGATCCCGAGGAGGAGCCTCGAGCCGAGGAGCTCGATGCCCTCCAGTATGATTCTCCCCCGAAGGAGGCCTTTACTGTACTGGTTCCTCCGATGCTGGAACGACTTCTCTTCCGCATGTGGGAGAACCCGGCGTTGGCGCCGGTATTAAGCAAGCGGGTCGATTCCATTTATCGAGTCCGCAAGAGCCCCGGGTTCCAAAAGGCACAACTACCGCACCATTCCATGGTGGTGGAATCGGTCATGCATAAACTCAAGAGTCAAAAGATGCACTCCTCGGTGCCTCCCGGCCGGGAGGCCCGGAGCCTGGATGCCCTCGGTAGAAAGTGTTTCCAGGGCTCTATGCTTGCTTGTCGAGTCCAGACCTACCAGCTCTATATGGGCATGTATCTACGAGATCTGGCAAAGGAAATTGCCGGGTTCTCTGCTGGTCTCTCCGAGGAACCTTTGCAGAGGTTCCAAGCCTTGTCCACTGGGATTTGAGAATGCTCGAAGTTTATCTCTCGAGCAGCCTACAATGGCTTCGAAGCATCAGCTCAAGTAGCCGGAGCCGGCATCGGTGCCCGCCAACAGGCTTGGCTTCAGTCATCCGACCTTGAGCCATGGGTCCAGGACAAGTTGGTCGATGTCCCCTGCAGAGGTGAAAACCTCTTTGGCAAACCCATGGCTGAAAAGGCTGCACAAATCGAGACCGAGACTCTGACCAGGACTCGGCTGTCCAGAAAAACCTCTGCCCCTTCTCAGAAGAAGGGCTCGGGGACAAAGCCCTTTTACCCGAGGAAGGCGGCTGCCTATAAATACTACCCTCAGTATCAGGCCTCAGCAGCTCCCCAAAAGGGTCAGCAGGCCAAGGGACGGGGTAATGGGTCCCGTAGGCAGCAGGCCCCCAAGCCCATTACGCCGGCCCCTGCTCAGCAGGGTGGGGTTTTTTGACTCCATCAGCATAGCCTCTTCCCCTCAGCTGGTTTCTCTCAGCACAGGAGGCCGGCTGGTCCACTTTGCCCACAGGTGGTCAGCCATCACATCAGATACCTGGGTACTTCATATAGTTCAGAAAGGCTATCTTCTACACTTTCACCAGGTACCTCCCTCCTACTTTCCAGGGGAGCCTCCAAGACTCCCTCTGCACAGGGACTTACTCCTTCAGGAGTTGGCAAGTCTTCTTCAGGAACAGGCTGTGGAACCGGTGCCCCACCACCTGAGAGGTCACGGCTTTTATTCCAGGTACTTTCTGATACCAAAAAGAACAGGAGGCCTCAGACCCATCCTGGACTTGCGAAACCTCAACAAGTTCCTGGCAAGGGAAAAGTTCAAGATGCTTTCCCTTGGAATCCTGCTGCCCTACCTCCAGCAGGGAGACTGGCTATGCTCCTTAGATCTAAAGGATGCCTATACTCACATCCTTATTCATCCAGACCACAGACAATATCTCAGATTTGTTGTGGGAGGAAATCATTACCAGTTCAGGGTCCTGCCCTTTGGCCTATCCTCCGCCCCCAGGGTTTTCACCAAATGCCTGGCAGTGGTGGCGGCCTATCTCAGACTTCAAGGCCTTTTTGTGTTTCCATACCTGGACGACTGGCTCATCCGGGCCCAGTCTTCCCAAGAGGCCACTCAAGCCACTCATCGCACTGTGTCTCTGCTCCAGCACTTGAGCTTTGTCATAAACTTCGCAAAGTCCACTTTGCTCCCCTCTCAAGATCTCGAATTCATCGGCGCAAGGTTAAGCACACTTCAGGTGCGGGCCTTCCTGCCTCTGGACAGGGTCCACAGGCTCATGAATCTCGCCAGCCACTTTCGCAGCAATTCCCTGGTCTCGGCCAGGCAATTTCTGAGACTGCTCGGCCATATGGCTTCCACGGTCTATGTGACCCCCAATGTCCGCCTGAACATGCGACCTGCCCAGTGGTGCCTTCGCACGCAATGGCATCAGGCCACGGGGAGCCTGACGGACTCGGTACAAGTCTCGGACCTGCTGGTCTCTTCTCTGCGGTGGTGGCTTCATCTGCCAAACCTAGTACTGGGAGTGGATTTTCAATCTCCTCCTCCTTCTCAGGTACTGACAACCGATGCTTCTCTCCTGGGATGGGGAGCACATTGCCAAGGGACATGTACTCAAGGCCTCTGGACTCCTCGGGAGTCTGCGCAGCAGATAAACTTCCTGGAGCTCAGAGCCATCCGCCTAGCTCTGAGAGCCTTCTCCCACCTCACTTCTCACCAGTCTGTACTGGTCCAGACGGACAATCAAGTAGCAATGTTCTACGTGAACAAACAAGGAGGCACAGGCTCCTTCCTTCTCTGTCAGGAGGCACGACGGCTGTGCTCTTGGGCAGTCGGCCACGGCATACTCCTCAAAGCGGTCTATCTCCCAAGTCAGGAAAATTACCTGGCAGACAAACTAAGCAGGATCCTCCAACCACACGAGTGGAGATTACATCCATTAGTGGTTCAGCAGATCTTTCTCTAGTGGGGACTCCCCACCATGGATCTGTTTGCCAGTCCTCTGAACCGGCAACTACCCAGATTCTGCTCTCGACAACCGCATCCTCTCAGAGTAGCGCCGGATGCTTTTCTGATTCCATGGTCCACAGGCCTCTTGTATGCCTTTCCTCCCATGCCGCTGGTGTCTCGAACGCTCTTCAAAGTTCTCCGGGACAAAGCCTCGCTGATCCTAGTGGCTCCCCGATGGCCGAGGCAACCTTGGTTCCCGCTTCTAATGCAGCTGGCGGTGGACACTCCTCTTCCTCTGGGGTTTCAACCTGATCTCCTGACACAGGACCACGGGTCTCTCCTACACCCCAACCTCCGGTCCCTTCATCTGATGGCCTGGCTGCTGAAAGGGTAGTCCTTGCTCCCCTCCTGCTGCCTCGGGAGGTGGAAGAGGTCGTCTTGGCCTCCAGGCGGCCCTCCACCCGGAAATCCTACGCTCTTAAGTGGCGTCGCTTCTCCGTGTGGTGTGCTCAGCAGTCTGAGAATCCCTTCTCCTGCTTGGTGGCAGTGGTCTTGCAATATTTGCTTTACCTCTCCAATCTGGGCCTTAAGTCCAACTCTGTCAGAGTCCACCTCAGTGCTCTCTCTGCACATCATGCACCGGTAGATGGCAGGCCTCTGTCCAACCACCCTTTGGTGGCTCGTTTTCTCCGAGGCCTCCTTCTCCTTAAGCCTCCTTTGCGTCCACAGCCCCTGAATGGGATCTGAATGTGGTCTTGCAGCGGATTACCTGTCCGCCCTTTGAACCTATGGCTACCTGCCCTCTTCATTTTCTTTCTTGGAAAACCTTGTTCTTGGTAGCCCTTACCTCTGCTAGGCGTGTTAGTGAACTGCAGGCCCTAGTGTCTGATCCTCCTTACACTAGGTTCTACAGGAATAGGGTGGTCTTACGGACTCACCCTAAGTTTCTTCCAAAACTGGTTTCTCCTTTTCATCTCAACCAGGAGGTGGTTCTTCCGACCTTCCTTCCCAGGCCGCACTCCAGCCGGGCTGAAATGGTCCTGCATACACTGGACTGTAGGAGGGCCTTGTCCTTCTACCTTGACCGTATGCGGGAGCATAGGAGGGCTGTTCAGCTCTTCGTTTCTTTTGACCCCAATAACTTGGGGCTACCTGTCTCCAAGCGTACCTTGTCCATTTGGGTAGCTGACTGTATTGCCTGGGCTTATGGGGCAGCCGGCCTCTCGTTGGAGGGTCGAGTCACGGCTCATCGTGTTAGGGCAAAGGCTGCGTCAGTGGCTCACCTTCGCTCTGTTCCGTTGGCAGACATCTGCCGGGCCGCTACTTGGTCTTCAAGCCAGACTTTTGCGGCCCATTACTGCCTGGAGAGGGAGTCCCGCAGGGACAGTGCTTTCGGTCAGGCAGTCCTCCATAATCTCTTTGAGGTTTAGGCAACTCCTACCCTCCGGCCCTGGTGTTGGGCTACCGGTCGGGGGCGTTTTCAGAGAAGTTTCCTTCCTTCTATGCTGCTGAGCTAGAGGGAGCTCATTTTTGTGCTTGAGGTCTCCGGTAGCCTTAAGCTTGGGAGTCCCATATGTGATGACTGACTTCCTGCTTGGTCCTGGAGAAAGAGTAGTTACTCACCTGTAACAGGTGTTCTCCAGGAGCAGCAGGAATCAGTCCTCACAACCCTCCCTCCTCCCCTTGGAGTTGCAGTCCTATCATTTCGTTTTTGCTAATATTTTTTGCTTTCTTTTAGCTATGTCATCAGACTGAGCAAGATGGCACCCTTGGGCGGGAAGGGGACCGCGCATGCGCGCTGCAATTCCCAAAGGCTTTCTTTGAAAGCTGGGGAAATTGCTCCGCGAGGGCTCCGTCGGCGCCGACGTCACCCATATGTGAGGATTGATTCCTGCTGCTCCTGGAGAACACCTGTTACAGGTGAGTAACTACTCTTTATTTCCAGTATAGCCACTCCCTCTTATTTGTCCTGAGGCCTTTGTTTAACCCATGTTGACTGTCTATCCTAATTGCGCTTATTTCCTTTGTTGCCTAATAAAATGGTTTCTTTGTATTGAGCTGGCATTATGACATCATATTTGTGATATGAGTGTTCTACCATGCTGCTACTGTGGAGCATCATTTGTATTCTGCTGATACTGCTTTATATATCTGTTATATGAATGTTCTGCTGTGCTGGTTTTTTTGTGTATATTACATAATTGTCAGTATTTTATTACTCTATAATACAAAATTAAAACAATGTGGTAAACTTGGATCTAGGCAAATTAAATCCTAGTAATAGCAATTTCATATAATTAGAGGCTAATTCCATTTTGCATGTCCTGCCCCTGTATGACCAGTCAGAATCAGGGCGTGCAGCCGGTAGCACCTGATTCTGATCCCACGGGGGGCTAGATGGACCCATGGGATCAGAATCGGGTCTAGTGGCCAGGACGTGCAGGCTGGGCCCTGATTCTGATCAGCCACATGCTCAGCCACATACCAGGATAACTCAGCCAGGCTCCTGAATGGAGCTTCAGTGTCATGGCTTCCTGTCACCATGGCACCGTGGCTCCATTCAAGAGCTGCGATCCCTGGCTTCAGAAAATAAACTTCTTTCCCCGCAGCCCAACACCCAATCCGGCCTTCCATGGCCAGGGTCAGGCTATGGGGAACCCCCTGCGCCCCCTCACCTCTTTGATTTTGCCTGGCTCCTCAATCCCCCGCTGTCTAGGGGGACTTATTCCACCTCCAAGGTGGAATAGGTCCCCCATCTACATGGCCGACCCCAGACATACAGAGCTGACCTTGGAATAAGCCCTGTATGTCCGGGGTCACATTCCCGCCCACCTTCCACCCGCACTTCTCCCCCGGCCTACCCCCTCCTGCCCACGAACAGAGCTCCCTGCACAAGTCAGCTATACATGCAGGGAGCTCTGTGGCCACTAGTGCAATCCAGACATTTAGCGAGTCTGGACATCCGGATCTGACATCCAGACTCACTAAACGAAGATCGGAATGACCCCTTACTGTTCCTGGGATTTGTCCTAATTGTTATTATACTGACCATTTTAATATGGTTATGCTGTTTCTACAATATGAATTGTTTATGCCAAGTTATACCTGTTGTACATCCCCTTGAGTGGATTTCTTCATAAAGGTGATTAATTAATTAATTAGTAAACAGAACTTTTATAAGGCTGGCAAACTCGCATCGGTAATATGTGCATTATTGCTATTTCCTCAATGTACTGATGGAGCCGACAGGCTTAGACTCATGACAAATTAGCCAGTCTTATTATCCTCTGATATGCAGAATTTTATGCAAATATATGTGCCACTGTCATGTGACAGCTCTAAGCTGTGGAGTGACTCTCATAAATTGCAACTCATTAGCAAACCTTTTTAGGATAGACAGCATTTCTCTTAATGCTAGGTAACATGTGTTGATGCCAGTGGCGTAACCTCTAATGAGGGGCCCCCAAGCAAAAGTGTGTTGAAGGCCCCCTATTATTATGCCCCCAGCATGGTGCACCACCCCTTGCGCAAAAAAACTTACTTTAACTTGTTTGGTGCATTGCCTCCTCTTCAGGCCTGGCGGTTGTTACCTCTCAGGCCAAACTATCACAGTGCAGCCAGGACCAGACCCAGAGATGGTTTAAGATGTTGGCACCCTAGGCAGACCTTAAGCCTTACACTCCCTCTGGCTGCCAAAATCTATTGTTTAGTTTTGAGTGCCCTGTTTGTGCAGCCTCCAAGACGTTGCTGCCCTAAACGGCCGTGTAGTTTGCCTAATGATTGGGCCGGCCCTGAGTGCGGCTGTTATTATAAGAACATAAGAAATGCCATATTGGGTCAGACCGAAGTCCGTCAAGCCCAGTATCCTGGTTCCAACAGTGGCTAAAAAGGAAATTAAATACCTGGGAATAATTTTGGATCGGAACCTCAACCTGGCAAAACACATAAACATGACAAGGCAAACCATCTATAACAAAACATGAATGCTGCAAAACCTAAGACCTCTTCTCTCAAATAATGACTTCCACTCAGTTACTCAAGCAATGGTATGCCCCAACTTTGATTTTGCCAATAGTATCCTCCAGGGCCTCCCCAAACAAACCTTGAACATCTTACAGATGGCACAGAACAATGTTGCATGCTCCTTCATGATGGCAACCAGGACAGAACAGATAACATCCATCCTACACCAACTACACTGGTTACCAGTCACCTAGAGAATCAGATACTAAACACTAATGAACACCTTCAAGACAATCAAGGAAATAGCACCAACATATCTCAATTTGTTAATCCAAATGCATTTGGAAACAAGACAAAGAGGGGAATGCTCACAAAATTCACTGACAATCCCCAAGGAACTCAGAACAGCAAATCAGTCAACAGTAAACAGAGCATTCACCTTCTATTACCCAACCATCTAGAACTCTGTCCCAGCCAACCTAAGAGAAATGGCCTAACCATATTCAGAAAGAGAATCAAGACACAACTCTTTACTGACTATTACCAGAACAGAATTGACCTGAACCTGTACCCCACAAAAATCCCAACACAACTGCATCCATATATCTCACCCCAAAGGTACAACATAATCAAGACATCAATCACCCCAAATGACAGATTTGGACAATATACATACTTATATGTAAATAGCTCTGCCTAACCTAACTGACTACCAAAGGCCTGTTAAACTCTGACGTTTAAATCAAAGTTGTTCTCTGTAATATTTTCTTCATTTTCTTTATATTCCATGTAAACCACTTACCACTTTGATTGTAGGATAAGGTGGTAAACAAATCTCTCTAAATAAATAAATAAAGCAAACCACTCTGAGCGGCAATAGTTCAGAGTTCTCTGTAAACCACCTTGATTCCATGGATAAAGTGGTATATAAAATCTAAAAATAAAATAAATAATCTGTAATTGCTGCTCTGATGCTTTGAGTAATGTTAGTTCATCAAGGTACAGTTAGAGGGAATAGGGCAAAGAGTTCACGACTTATCACATACAGAACTGTACCTAGTTAAATGAGCCTCTGTTTTGCTAATTTGTCGGGTAATGAGATGCTTTGACTGCTCATTAGCATAAATATTGTAAGCCTGTCAGTATTGCTACCCTGATAGGTGGCAATTAGATTGATTTCTGAAGCAAGGCTAGCTCATCTATGCACTGCTAAAGCTTACATGACAAACCAGTCAGTCTTAGCACATTCTGACCTACAGAACTTTATACAGTTACATGTATCTCTGTGTCTGTCGCATTGCTACGTAATGAGGTGCTTCACATGATTGTGCAGCTCATTAGCGCACATCTTGTAAGACTGGCAGCCTTGTTTTCATAATAAGCGCCGCAGGACCAACCATCTGTGTCCTTCTTGCAAGGAGTTATAACACAGATTGGATTCTAAACTCCTTTCCCTTACCTCCTCTTTCAATCTGCAACTTTGCTCTTCTGCTCCTGCTCATCAGCGTGGTCACTGCCTTGACTTGTTTTTCTTCTCTAAGGGGTCTATTCTGAGGCACGAATAGCGTGGATGGATGTTCCCCTTTCCTGTCCCCGACTGAGCTCCCCATATGAACAGGAAGTTTGTATGTGGAAGCTAGACGGGGGCAGGAAAGGGGTGGCGCGGAGGCAGAGACAGGGCGGGCAGTGGGCGGTCTGTGGCCCTGGATGTATAGTGCCGATTCTGATGTCGACCCTGTACATCTGGGGCCAACAGAGTAGACAGGGAACTTATTCCACCTCTGAGGTGGAATAAGTTCCCCTAGATGGCAGGGGATGGCAGGTCCAGATCGCATCAAAGGGTGGAGGAGGCGCAGGAGATTCCCCGCAGCCCGACCCTGGCCTTGGAAGGCCGTGGCTCCATTCTGGAGCCTTGATTGAGTTAGCCAGGCAGGTGCCTGTATGTGCAGGCTGACCAGAATCGGGTCTGGGCCTGCATGTACAGGCTTAGATAAGATTCTGATCCCGTGGGGGCTCGATGTGCCCCGTGGGATCAGAATCCCGTCTACCTCTGCGTCCGGTTCTGAGCGGACGTACAGAGGCCAGGAAATCCAACATGGAATAGGCTCTGTTTACTCTACAATTTCTATACCTCATTTCTTCCCTTATCTGATCACCACCTCCTAAGCTTCGCCCTTTATCACTCCCCATCTCAAACCCACGCTGTTTCCTCCTACCTTTTTAAGAATCTTCATGCTATTGATCCATTGGCTCGTTCCACTATCGTCTCATCTCTTTTTTCCATTTTGTCTTCTAAATCTGTTGATGAGGCTATAGTTTCCTATAATACTGCCCTCTCCTTTGCTCTAGATACTCTTGCCCCACCCATCCCATGTTCTGTGAGATGCGCTACACCCCCAGCCCTGGTTGTCCTATACTACCCACTATCTCTGCTCCTGTGCCCGCTCAAGTGAGCGCATTTGGCTCAAATCTTGCTCCCTTTCTGACTTTCTTCACTTCAGTTTCATGCTTACTTACTTCCAGTCAGCTTTAGCACTTGCCAAGCAAAACTATTATATCCATCTGACTAATTTTCTTGCCACTGATCCCCACCATGTTTTCTCTACTCTTAACTCTCTCCTCAAGTTGCCTCCCCCTTTGACCCCTCCTTCTCTTTCTGCCCAAACCCTAGCTGACTTTTTCCATAACAGAATACAAGCTTACTCTCCAGTTCCCCATTAGAACAACTTCATCCCCTCTTCCCCCACCTCAATATCAACTTTTCCCATTAATCTCTATTACCCTTTCATCCTTTTCCATCATCTCTGAAGATGAAAACCGTAGATGACACACCTATAGATTGGTGCAGCTGTGAAGAACAGCTCCTGTGACAGAGGTTCCATTTTATCTACTTCTACTTGGAAGTCAAGGCCAGGGCAAGGGGGATGAAAAGTTGACAGTCATGAATAGCTGATCTCTTTCCCCAGGGAAATCAGTCTTCGAGGTCTGTGTTCCAGCCTATTGTGCTGAGCAGGAGCGGCTCAAGAGGGGTGCGGGGCCATGTGTGAAGACTCATTGCGAGGCCTCATTTGCATAAGGGGGCCTCATTTGCATAAATGTTTGCATAATGTTAATGTGTACTAACTTTTAGTAAACATGCCTCTTAATGAGTGTCTGGATAAAGAAAGACTACCAGATGTCTACATTACTATACTCCAGTGCCAACCGCCAGGCACTTTAGGAAGTACTTCAAACACTGCCCATTTAGAACCCATAGCAAACCCGTGGTATCATAACAGCACTATCAGGACCCACAAAGCACCAAACCCTACCTATCAAAAGGCAACACTACAAATATTAAACCAATACTTCTCACTGGGGGAAAGAGAACAAGTGGCATTGTCAGATAGAAACTACATAAACAAAATACCTTAGCTCGGTTACACATGCAGAACCTAGACCATCACCAAACAAAGAACAAGGGATCACCATTTAGAAATAGAAAGACAATAATTAAACTGGGAACCCCAAAGGCCAAAGTTGGAACGTATAACGACACTGTAGAAATAAAACTATACATTAATTTCCTCTTGTACTAAACAAAAACACAAAGACATTAGCAATGCACACTACCCAGAGTGGCCTTTTTCTCCTCTTTTTTTATGCCTGTGAATGAGATATTTTTGACATCCTGTGATATAGTAGAGTGGATTTTTTTGTTTTTTGGACTTCATTTCCCAGAGCTGACATATTACAGTTAAATAATTCAAAATAAAGTACTTTTTCTACCTTTTTTTTGTCTGGGCATTTTATTTTTCAGTTGCAATTGCTCAAGTTACTTTCTTCTAGTTTCTTTGTATCTTCAGCTAACTCTCCATTGCCTGCTGTCCATTTGTCCTTTCTTCTCTCTTCTCGATTTTTCCCATTTTCTCTCTACATCTGCTTTTAACAGACTGATCTTTCCCTTTCGCTCTTTCCTCCATTTCTTTCGTTATTTCTTATTCATCCACTCAAATTTCACCCTTCCATCCTCAATCCCCACTTACTTTCCCAATGCCCAGCCAATCGTAGATTTTTCTTCCCTCCCACACAAAATATCTTTTCCCCTCTCCATCCTCACTCCCCCAGCTCCATCCCAGTGTTTGAGAAAGAGAATACCGATTTGTCTCTCATGTGCAGCAGTTCATATACAAAAGCCAAACAGTTTGACTCGGTTTCCGTCTGCTGGTGGAAAGAAGGTATCCCCTCTTGACTGGTCTGGTAAGGACATAAAGGAATTGTCGGTATTGCAAGATTTCACTGGGCAGCACAAGTTAGATCGGGATGAGATGCCAAGCATGCAAATGCGTGCAGTGCTACTGGTACTAAGAATTTCACTAGTGTTACTAGACTTAAGCAGCGCTATACACATACACATAAGCGACAAGCCCTGTCTCACAGTAGCATATTATTTATTTACTTAAAATGTTTTTTCTATACCGCCCCTTCCAGAGATCAGGGACGGTTTACATGAAACATTGTATTGGGTTATCACAGTTAACTATTTACAATCAACTATATACAATTGAGACTTTCCAGAGAAAGTTTCTAAATGTAACATGAATTCAATAGTTTGTTCGTTGGCGCTGAGTGTGGTGTTTATCAGGGCCGGATTTACCTTGAGTGAGGCCCTACGCCAACAAAAATTGTGGGCCCCCAGCAGGGGCGGCCCAAGGGGGGTGCGGGGCCTCATTTGCATAAGGGGGCCTCATTTGCATAACTATTTGCATAATGTTACCATATACTAACTTTTAGTAAACGTGCCTCTTAATGAGTGTAGGATAAAGAAAGACTAAAAGATTTCTACATTACTATAATCCAGTGCCAACCCATAGCAAACCTGCCATATCCTAACAGCACTACCAGGACTTACAAAGCACCATACTCTACCAATCAAAAGGCAACACTGCAATATTAAACCCAATACATTTCAGAGAACACAAAACATGACCTACTGGGGAAAGAGAACAAGTGGCAATGTCAAATAGGAATTATATAAACAGAACACCTCAGCTCAGTTACACATGCAGAACATAGACCATCACCAAACAAGTAATCACAATTAGAAACAGGAAGACAATAATTAAACTGGGAATCCCAAAAGCCAAACTTGGAATGTACAACACTGTAGAAATAAAACTATACATTAATTTGTTCTTGTACTAAACAAAGCGCAGACTTTAATGATGCACATTTACCAGAGCTGACATATTCCAATTAATAAATTCAAAATAAAGAGATATTTTTCTACCTTTTGTGCATTTTTTCCAGCTGCAATTGCTCCAGCCACTTTCTTCTGGTTTCTTCGTGTCTTCTGCTAACTCTCCATCGTCTGCTGTCCATTTGTCCTTTCTTCTCTCTTCTAGTTTTTTTCCATTCTCTCTCTACATCTGCTTTAACATACTAATCTTTCTCCTTTTGCTCTTTCCTCATTCCTATTTCATCCACTCAAATTTTACCCCTCCATCCTCAATCCCCACTTACTCTCCCAGTACCCGGCCAATTGTAGATTTTTTATCCCTCACACACAAAATATTTTACCTTCTCCATTTTACTCTTACAGCCCCATCCCATTCTAATCCTCCCCCAACATCAGCTCCCTTATAGTTCCAGCCTCACCCAGCATCCATTCCCTTCTAGTCCCTGCATCAGCCCATTTCCCGTCATCGACATCCATCAGCCCATTTCCCGTCCACTCAACCCCCCAACCCCATACCAGTCCTAGCCCCCCCCTCACCCCACTGACAGGCCTGAACCCCCATCACCCCATCACCCCATTTTCAGTTTAAGCCCCCCCTATAACCCATTACCAGTCCTCACCCCCCAGCAGCCCAGTTACCACTTACAAAATTGTTTTGGTGCGCGATGTTGGTGGTGAAAACGTTTCAATAATTGTATCAAAAGTCAACGCAGAAGTAACGTCATTTTCAATTGACATGACTGCCAGAGAATTCAGTCTTTTCTGCGTCATCGTAGAACGAAATCTATTTTTTATCAGGGAAAGCTTTGAAAAAGAACGTTCCCCTTCGCAGATAGTCACGGGAAGCGTAGAAATCAATCGGAGGGCAGTGGACACATTCGGAAATGTTGAATCCACTACAGGATTTTTTTTCAGCCATTTCAGTAGGTTTTGGGGTCACGATCCAAATTCAAATCCGCGGCCATTCCAGAAAATGCCACAAATTCCTCTTCACACCCGCTTTCCAGATCACAATTGTATTTTTGCTGCAAATGGATTACATCTTCTCTGAGAGAGCCAACATCATTCTCCTTCAGTGATTTGATGAAAGCAAAGTCTTCAGAAATCTGCTTGTAAGCATTCCGGCGTTGAGATAAACATGCAAGCAGTTTGTCAAGTATGACATATACACTCTCAACACGGAATTTTTGTGCACCTTGTAAAGCAGCATTCGGCTCACCTGCTTCTTCAAAAACCTGGCATCTTTTTGGTCGATTCCGAATGAAACGAGAGGTGTAGTCTTGTTGGATGTCCTCCATGAGCTCTTTTGCTTCTTTCTCCAGGTTGTCGAAGTCATCACGCATTCCAGCAACGAATGTTTCCAAAGAAGTAAACAAAGAAACGCCGACACTGATGTCAATAGACACACTTTGCAAGGCAGTGTTGATTTTTTTGACATCGCTGCAAGATCTTGTGCCACAGAACACATGCGGTTTCCAACAGACACATTTTACCCGCCAAGGCTGCTGCTAAGCGTCGGGCATCACCCTTCTCGTCTTCATTTTCTGTGATACTATTCAGCATAGTATAGATGTTGGCATAGTTGAGATGTAGTGCTTTCACGGACTCTGAATGGCAATGCCAACGGGTAGATGATAAAGTTTTCAAAGTCAGAATTCGTCCATTTTCGTTCGGTGTGAGTCCTGATGTCAATGAACTCCCCGCTTTGTTGAACCAACCGAAAACGCATACAGTTCTGGACGAGACCAAAAAAGTTAACAGCGTCCAGACAGCAATTTACACTAGCAACTCCACAAATTTAATGAATGTGCTGCACAAGGTATGTAGTCAGCCATTGGGTTAATTTCCCTCAGTTTTGCTTGGAGACCGGCGTATTTCCCCAGCCATGTTTGCTGCGTTGTCGTAGCTTTGTCCTCGGCAGTTATCCAGAGACAATGACATTTCATTTAGTATATTCAACACATCTTGGTAAAGGCTGTCGGCTTTGTGACTTTCAATGGAAAGAATTTTAGAAACCGTTCAGTGTTTCACCAAACTTGTTAACGTAGCGCACAATAAAAGTTAGTTGGTCAATGTGACTAACGTCTGGAGTGGAATCAATACATATGGAATAGTACTTCGCGTCGTGAATTTCATTTAAAATGACAGCCAACACGTCTTGTCCCATTTGCTCGATGATTTCATCACATACAGTGGAAGACAAATAGCTAATTTTCCACTTCCTTTATTTCCAAAACGAATATATGGTCGGCAAGGAAGGGTCGAATTTGGCTAAAAGTTCCAAAATTCCCAGATAGTTTCCGTTTTGCACAGAACCAAATAATTCGGTATCTCCTCGAAATGCTAGGCCACGTTGAGCAAGGAACTTTATCACTTCAACAACACGCCGAAGAACTGACTGCCAATATATCTTCTCTTCGTTCATCTGTTTCTGAAGCTTTTCGTCGATGCACCCTTTCGCTGAAACACGTGCTAACCAGGAACTGAGTGATGCTCGGTGTTCTGCACTACTTTCGTGAAGCTTGATCACTTTACCGCAGTTGCTCCAATCGTTGAATCCACAGGAGGCAAACTGCGACGTGGACCTTGAAAGCAACTTACAGAAAAAACAGTAAATGTTCCCATTTGATGGCGAATAAAGCAGCCAGTCTCGGTATGACTTCGCATCAGTTGCTTTTCGTCCGTAAAGAAATTCCTTCGCAAAATGGCGTGTTCTATTTCCCATAGTTCTTTCTGATGACATGAAACTATCATCGTGATGTTGACATGCAGCTGGACCATTAACAATCCAATAATCGACGTCAGAAGCTGGAAGGAATGTTTTCCAGAGACCCACATCATGAGGTGGTGGTGGTGGAGAACTAGAAATATTCTCCTCAGGTACATCGGGTTGTGGAGTAACATCAGCAGTATCGGAAGTTTGAGGAGTAGTGTCAGTAGTATCCAAAAGATGTGGAGTAGCCGCGTCATTCACATTCAAAACTTCTGATTCTGAGACAGCTTGAATTTTCGTCGATGGAAGAAGAAAGCTGGTAATCTTGGGAATTTTGGTGGTTGATTCGTTTCTAGCATTTTCTTTTTTCTTTAGATGCACCACTTTCATATTTTTTCATGACTACTGTAAGGGGGGACTTAGAGAGACTGAGAGCGCTTGAGTTCTACCAGGAAAAACCCCTGCGCTTGTAGCCTGTAGCCTAAGCACTTAGTAAGCAGTAGCAACCAGTACAGAGAAGCCAGGGGCAATTGGGAAGCCTCAAGGAAACAAACCAATAGCGGACAGGCAAAAAAAAAGCTTTGATGCATGCAGTTAGAACCTCATGAAGATGAGTGGACGGACCAGTTTTAGGTCAGGTAACCTATATGCAGCCTCAAGTCTATATGCACTAACCTACATGCAGCGCAGCCTGAAGCCTAAGTTAGGTAAGTTATACCAGGAAAAACCCCTGAGCTTGTAGCCTGTAGCCTGTAGCCTAAGCAGTAGCACTAGCAACCCCCAGTACAGAGAACCCAGGGGCAATTGGGAAGCCTCAAGGAAATCAAGGAAAACAAACCAATAGCAGACAGGCAAGGACTACCCCCCCGGTAATGCTCGCGGGGGTTGCGTGTGCGTTGTCCTCGCGATGGGGGTGGGGTCGGTGTGTTGGTTCTGCTGCAACTGTGCCGAGCCCCCCCCCCCCCCCGCGGCCCCCCCCCGCGACCCCCCCCCCCGCCCCGCTCCGCTCGAAGCGTCAGAATTCGCCATAAGAATGACCGCACCTACCGCTTCCGGACCTGGTGTAGCTGAGCAGGCTGCCGGCATCGTGGAGGCTGAGGCTGAGGCAGGCGGTCGGCGCTGTCACTTTGGAGCGAGGGGAAGGCTGACGCTGGCCGGAAGTGACGTCGACGGCTCAGGAAGTGAAGAGGAGCCGGGTAAGATGGCCGCCGCCATCGGAGGCAGCATAGAAATCGGAGCCCCATGTTCACTGTGGCGGGAGACGGGGGCCTGGGACGGCGCGTCTCCGGCCGAGCTTGCGACTTCGGCGTTTTCGCTACCACGGAAAAATCTCTGCCGGACTTTAAACTCTCTCTAGAGAGCGAGGGATGGGGACTCTTGTGGGCCCTTGCAAGCTGTGGGCCCTACGCCATGGCGTACATGGCGTATGGGTAAATCCGGCCCTGGTGTTTATGTCTTGAGTGGGGGAGGAAGGATGCGTGGGAGAGGGGGTTCGTGGGATATGAGTTGGAGTGGAGGTTGAAGTTTGCGTGGTGTTGGGGTCGTGACTTCTGTAATGTTCTTTGAAGAGGTGTGTTTTTAGTTCTTTTCTGAAAGTTTGGAGGCCTTTAATTGCTTTAAAGGTGTCTGGGAGGGCGTTCCATTGAGTGGGCGCTATGTATGTGACTGCCCTATTGCTTCTAATTTGTTTGGTCCTCTGTACTGAAGAAGGTATTGGTAGTGTATTTTGGTTAGTTTTCCTTCTGGACCTATTTTCTATTTGGGTGTGAATCAATGAGAAGAGATGGGATGGGGATATGTTATTAAATAACTTCAAGTGGAATGAATAACACACCTGCCTTTATCTTCAAATGCTGATCCATCGGACCAGTAACAAGTTCAGCAGGCATTGCCTTCTTCTGCCATTTACCCAAGGATAGTCCCTGAGGCACATCAATATTGCTGCTCCTCCTGTGGTCCTTCAAGGGGCTCCCAAGAGACATAAAACGCCCCTTGTATCTTGCTCCTTAGATCGCACCCAGCCGCTTTTGAGGAGGCCCCTGGTGACGTCGAGGCTGCCCGGAGTGTGGCCTGCTTCCTCCGCTCCTTCTCCGACTGCGCTGGTAACACTCCTTGCTTTTTATACTTTCAACATTAAGCACATAGAATTTGGCAAGGAAATATTAAGAATGTTGTTAAACCTGTGCAAATATGCTGTGAATTGATAGTCATAGTTCTGTGCATCTCATGTATTTAGTGTGCAATGACTGTAAAGAGCTGAGACATTTTCCTTGACTGAGTGAGCAGAAATTTTACAAGATTCCCTAAGATACACTCAGTGAAGTTTCTAAATGCTGCTGATTCTTTACTTTAGTTATGTTACCTGGAAACCCTTCACTTATAATAATGTAACTGTCACAGAGCCTAAGCAATTAAAAAACGACTTTTTTTTTTTAGTGCCATCAAATCAGTGTTGATTCATAGTGACCCAGCTGCCTCTGGGTTTTCTTGGGAATGTATCACCGGAAGTAGATTGCCAGCCTTTTCTTCCGAGGCAATGGAGGGTAAAGTGACTTGCCCAAAGTCACAAAGCGTGCCAGTGGGAATCAAACCCTTGATCTTCTGGGTACTAGGCAGTTGCTCTAACCACTAGGGTACTCCTCCAAAAAAACCTACTATATATGGTAAATTAAATTGCATCCTTTCAAACAGCAGCTAATTTCAGTTTGACATATGATTCATATTGTATGCCATTACTTTCCTCTACTTCTACATCAGCTCTGAATTTTGTCATTCTTCCTGTTCTTATATGACCCCTGGCACATCCTGTATAAGGGACAGAAATGGTGCACAGCTATCTTTTTAAATAAGAAGTATTTGCAGGTTAATCTGTACTCTGGCATTCTAAGGTCTACCTTCATAGAGGTCTATAATGAAAGTCCTATCTGGCGATATGACTTTCCGAAATTAAATAGCTGCAATCAAATTGGAACACTGCTATTCGCATACTGTCTTCTGAACTGCGAATAGCGGGGATGTACATCCGTTTTGGACATGGAACTCCCGCTATTCGCAGGGACCCGATTCTGTACATCTAACTCCCTGCATGCACAGGGCTTTTGTGCAAGAAGCTCCAGACAGGGGTGGGAAGAGGCGGCAACATGGTGGAGATTGGGCAGAGCAGGGGCAGGCCGCACAGGGCCTATTCAGGTCATGGTCCTGTACGTCCGGCGCTGACAGGATGGATGTGGGACTTATTCCATCTCAGAGGTGGAATAAGTCCCATGCACGGTGGGGGTCTGGGCACACAGGCCTGCAAAAGTCCCTTGGCAGCCAGAGGTAAGTCCCCACTGCCCAATCTCAGCCCTGGCTGCCCCTGTCGAGGGCTGGGTGGTGAGGAAAGAAGAGCAGCATGATATTGGGCCTTTCAGCACTCCGGCATGGCGTCCCAGTGCCATGGCAATGAGACACCACAGTATCAGGACTCCAACAGGAGCATAGGGAGGGCTAGCTGGGGAGGTCGATGAATGTTCAATGCGGCAGAATCGGGGCGCATCCAGCCCGATTCTGCACCCGCGGGAACATCTTGCTCCCACAGGTGCAGAATCGAGCACACATTCAAGCCATCCATATTTTGGATGTCCGGACGGCCCAGACATGCCCCGATTGGAATTGGCCTCCATCTGAATAGTACCAGCGGTTGCCTGTTCATTATTGCGTACAATTCAAACTTCTGACCCCTGCACACAAAATTTTCTACTCTGGTTTGCCAGCATCTTTACTTTGTACTCACTTTCCATACTCCTGCTGGTACTGTACAGTCATTACATGATAATAGACTTTACATTCCCCCACCCTCTAAAGCCAGATTGGAGTCGACGTGTCCCTCAGCATTTTTCTTTCACATTCCCATTCTTTGGAATTCTCGCCCACTTCATCTCCGTTTGGAATCCTCTTATCCCAAATTTAAAACCCAGCTTAAAACTCATCTATTTCTGTAAGCATTCAGGGTGCAGATGGGTCACTTGGCATGGGGGGGGGGGAGGAGAGGGGAGATCTAACACTTTCCTATTAAATTCATCCTTTTTCTGTCACCTCTTTTGCTTTTGGTTCCTTTTTTCCCTTTGTCCTGTTTGATTAAGATGGAGTTCCTTTTCTTTTATGATTAATTTGTTTTTATTGTAAACCACTTTGCCTGTATAAGAAAGGTGGTATATAAAGTTTTAATAAACATAAACAATAAACCTTTTATCATGGGAGTTGGGGCTTTCTCTATTGCCCACCCAGTTCATGCATAAAGGGTTTGCATATTTCTCAGCAGTGCACACACTTTTAACCATGGAAGGAGGAAGCATTCCCAGGGGTGGGGACGGAGTGGAACAAGCCACAATGCGCCTAGCTTTAATTATGCAAAACTATGCATGTGCTTTGGGATTTAAAAATGATCTGCATAGCAAGCAGGCATGAATCTCTGCGTGGTTTTGCTTTCACTATTCTGACAATCCTGTGGGTTACATTACCCATGGGATTTGGGGGTTCATGAGCAAACTAATAATTGCTTCCTTAGTGTTTCATAAAGTGGTGATGGAGTTTATGCGTTACTACTTACCTATGATTTGTTATAAATATTTTTAAGCATTTCGAGGGTTTAGGTGGTTTGCAGACCTGCAAATTGCTTAAAGGTGCTCAACTAGATATTCAATGACGCTAAAGCAGTTAATGCCACTGAATATCCCTGGTTTCGGCGCCTAAGCGGGGACGGAAGGAACACGGCACCCAGTAATGACCAGCTAGGAGTGAAATTCAGCTGCTAGTCAATTATCCTACAGTGGCCAAATTTAAGCACCTGAAAGGCTCACCTAACTTTAGCCGCCTTAGCTAATCGGCCAGGGACTGAATATTGCTCCAAGCCAGTTAGCTAACGCACTATTTGGCCAACCAGGATATTCAATGCTGGTGGCCGGATATGGCCTCAACATTGAATATCCAGGTTCAAGGCTCAGCGGCAACAGCTAGCTACTTTATCAGTGCTAGCTGTTGCCGCTGAATATCCTCCTGCCTCACTTTCTCCCCAGCCACATTAATCAGGGGGCTCCTGAGCTATTTGGATCTTTAGAAGTTCAGCCGAATCAACCTAAATAGTATTTGGATAGAGGGGGGATAGCAGAAAAAAAGGGTGCTGTGGGCTGCAGAAGGCAACGGAAACCTCTGTAACACTATTCAACCAAGAAAATGCCACAGGTATCAAGATAAGGTTGTGCGTGTCTGACCCTCAACACCCAGAAATGGCTGGGAAAAACAATGACTGGGTTTCTGTTTCTCCTGTCAATGGAAAATAAGCATTGAACCACAGCACATAAGTTGTTGTTGTTGTTAAGTGCCGTTAAGTCTGTGTCGACTCATGGCGATCCTCTGGATAGTTGTCCTTAAATTGTGTTCGGTCTTCAGTCAGGCAGCCATTGTTGACAGACTGGTACAAGTAGCTGCTGTTATTGTATCGATCCATCTCATTGCTGGCCTTCCTCTTTTGCGTTGACCTTCTACCTTGCCCAAGCATGATGTCATTCTCTAATGATCTCTCTCTTCACATGATGTGTCCAAAGTATGAAAGTCGAAGTCTTGTCATCTGAGCTTCTAAAGAAAGTTTAGTTTTGATCTCCTCTAGTACTGACTGGTTTGTTCTTCAGGCAATTCATGGTATACACAGTATTCGTTGCCAGCCCCATAATTCAAAGGTATCAATTTTCTTCCTTTCTATCTTTTTCACTGTCTGGCCTTTGCATCCATATGACATTATTGAAATACCATGGCTTGAACAAGTCAAATCTTTGTAGGGAGAGAGATATCTTTGCTCTTGAGAATCTTGTCTAGGTCCTTCAGAGCCATTCTGCCAAGAGCAATGTGCCGTCGGATTTCTTGACTGCTTGTTGCTTCTTTATTGATAGTGGATCCAAGTAGGTTAAAGTGGTCAACTATTTCAATTTCTTTTTCATCAATGATGAACTTATTCATTTTGCCAGCTGTCAGGATCTTTGTCTTCTTAACATTAAGGTGCAGACACATTTTAAGACTATGATCTTGAGAAGCAAATGTTTCAAATTGTCTTCACTTTCAGCCAGTAATGTGGTATCGTCAGCATAGCGAAGGTTGTTGATGAATCTTCCACCAATCTTCACTCCTCGGTTGTCTTCATACAATCCTGTTTCTCTGATTTGTTCTGCATATAAAATTAAAAAGGCAGGGGGAAAGTATGCAGCCTTGTCATACACTTTTGCTGATTTTAAAACATTCTGTTTCTTCTAATTCTCTTCGAACTGTCGCTTCTTGATCAATGTACAGATTGTGCAAGAGAACAATCAGTTGTTCTGGTATACCTATGCTGCTTAATGTAGCCCAGAGTTTCTCATGATTTTACACAGTTGAAAGCCTTGCTGTGGTCAATAAAACACATATGGATATCCTTTTGGTATTCTTTTGTCTTTTCAAGGATCCATCTCATTGTATCTGCGTTGTCTATGTATGTGTTTCTGCTTTGTCTATGCTTTGCATGTGTGGTGTATGTGGGTATCTCTCTGGGAATTTTCTCCAAATGGGTTAATTCTGTGGTTACCATAACAGTCGTGAACTTCACTTCTAGCCTCGCTTCTAATACTTGCATCATGCCAAAGATAACTTCCTTCTGAAGTTTGTAAGATGTAACAGGTATGGGTAGTTTATCAAGATGTGCCTGGAAATTCTTCTTTATCAAGCCTGTGGCTTCCAGTACAATAGGAAAGATTTCTGTATCTTTCTGGATGCATTTCTTGGCACTTCAGGATCTTCTGCCTCTCCACCAATTCACAGAATAATCACTCGGCACCAACACTTTTATTATTAATTCCATTCTGGTATTCTTCTCCTTTACCACTATGTCAGGTTTCCTGGCATCCAGTTTCTCATCCATTGGAATGGGAATGTCCCAGATGATGATAACCTCTTCATTCTCTTAGGGCCATGATCCCAGTGCTTTTCAGGGACAGTGATGTTGTAGTGTTATGAGTTTCCAGTGGAGGAGGCGTGCTATTTTGTTGTGCCTTTCTCTATAGAAATTTTCCACCATCAGATCTTCACAGCCTGCTATAAGGTGAGTCACGGTTTCCAGCTGTTTCTTACAGAATCAGCATGTGTTTGTTTTGCCAGTTTTTTCAATGCTTGCCATAAACCTTCTTATTTGTAATCCACTGTCCTGGGCTGCAACTATCAGTCTTTCATCCTTCGTTTCAGTTCACTTCTCCTTAACTATTTATGTGTCCGTTCTTGATCGACAAAAGTTTCTTAGAGTAACACTCTGTATTTTCCACTGTATTTAAGCATTTGTCACTTATTTTTCCTTGCCTACTGATCTAATTCTTTGAATATTTTTTTTTTGTTTTACAAATTCTGTGACTTCCTTTTCCATGCGTGCCTGTGGATTCTCACTCATTCCTTCTAATTATTGGAACGCTTGTCCAAGTTTGATGACGGAGACAGATTTTGGACATTTACTTTCTTATTTCAACATTTTTTGTGTATTTGTATCCGATAAGGCTGTCAGGTAGGCTTGGAGTTCTATAATAGTAGCTCTGTAGGTGTAATCAATCTCTGTAAGTCCTAGCCCTCCTTCAGCTCTAGGAATGTACAGTCTTGGCATACACTGATTCTTGTAAATTATTTCATGAACATGGAGGAGTTTTCTTGTCTGCATATCCAGTTTTTCAAGATCTTTAAGGGCTTAGTCCACAATCCCAAAGCTGTATAAGAATACAGGAATTGCCAGCTGATTGATGGCTTGTATCTTATTCCATGATGTTAACACACTTTTTAATAACAGTTTTAATCTCCTGTAATATTCTTTACTGATCTTCTCTCTCAATAGTTTCTGCTCGAGTGTCATTCCTTCCTCTATTCTGAAATACTTATATATACCTTCCTGTTCAAGGCCCTTGATGTCACAGCCCTCAGCAAGGGAGATTTTTTTTTAGTTTTGCTCAATTTTCTTTTGAAAAGGTTTGCCTTAGCACACTTATCAAGGCCAAAACTCATCCTTATGTCATCAGAAAAGCTGCTCTGCTAATTGTTGGTAGAGCTTCAGATCATCTATAAATAGTAGATGGGAAGTTGCTTCTGAGTTGTTACCTTCTTTAGGATTCAGGCTAAATCCCTGCTTTGTATGTTTATCTGTGTTTGTGGGTGGGTGTGCGTATGTGTGTTTGTGTGTTGGTATGTGTGTATTGAACGTGTTCATGGGTATGTTTGTGTGTATCTATATCTGTATTGGTTTTCTGTGTGTCTGCAATTGGGAGAGGAGATAAGAAGGGAGTGCATTTTTAAAGATACAATTCTTTAATCACTATGGGGCTCTTTTACTAAAGTGCGATAGTTTTTTTTTTTTCACTTACTGTGCATTACATACACAAGTTACTGTGTGATAAGTGCAAAGCCAGAGTGGTAACTTTTGGGGATGTGGCCAGTATCTGCAGATATTTACTGCATGCTTTGCAGATAGCACAGTTGCAGCCATGTTATTGGCAATGCATAAGTAAACAGGCCCCCTAAGATGGCTGGTGCATGAACCAAATTCCCTGTACCCCACCCCTTCCCCAACATCCTATACTGACAACCCCTTCCTTGTCATTCATAAGACACCCCCACCCTCTATCTTTAACATCCATAAATGAGCCCCCACTTCCTGATTCTCCCTGACACCCCAACCAAAAGCTCCCCCCTCTAGACCTCAACACCTGACATCCCCCAGATTCTTACTTGCGGCTCCTGCTGCTTAGTGGGGACTACTACTACTACTGATCATTTGTATAGTGCTACAAGGCGTCCGCAACACTGTACAGAGACAAAAGGGTATGTTTACTAAACTGCGGTAATGTGATTCATGTTAGGTTCCGCGGTACAGGTAGAGATGCCCATATAAAGGCATGGGCGTTGCATCATTACAGCAAGCTGTAGCAACTAACGAGCATTACAAGGAGCCTTAGACTAACGAGCGTTACAAGGCCTTGTATGGTGCCTAGTAAGGTGCCTAATAAGGTGCCCTATAAGGTGCCTTATAAGGTGCCCAGTAAAATGCCTTATAAGGTTATAAAGGTGCCCAGTGCCGCGCCAGAGACCACCCAGATCTGTGTGTGCCCAGTGTTAAGGTCTGGCTTCCATAGCCACCTGTTAGCAGGTCAGAGGGGTGTCCAGTGTCTTATGAGGGTTGTGTACCATGTCCCCCTACTGCTCGGGGTACTATAGACTATGTGCCCCCAAGGGCCCCATAACACCCATCTTGTAGGTGGTGGCGTGAAGGGACAGGTGCCTGAGACCACGGGACTGGCTGTGGGACCAGCAAGCCCATTCCTGATGGCTAGGAATATCCCTCTAGAGCTAGTGCACGTAAGACATATCCTGTGACTGGAGCATCAGCAGAACAGCATTAATGCCGTCTGAATCCTCACTTGCCACATACCACAGTCTGCCATGCATCATCAGACAACACTGTCCGACTGCACCAGCATACACAGTGTTCTCACCATGCACAGACTGAGGACATGCCACAGGCCAGTCTGTGGTACATGGTCAGTGAGAAAACATGTGCATCCAGACATAGGCTGGCCAACGCACACACACCAAGCAGGTATGCCAGTGATTTGGCCCTCAGAACTGGTGGGTCACATAGTCATCTATACTGTCTCCAGTGATATCTATGTGGGATCCTGGACATTCCATGGTCACTGTTACATCAGGGCGAGACCGCCCTCCCAGCACGACATGATTTAGTCACCCTGTCCATGCAGGTGGGGTTCGAAAACTAACGTGTACCAGACATTGGAATACCTGCTGTGCAGATGCAGCCTGCCCAATTCATCCTATCTGGCCCATACCCACACTACCTTGGATAGACATACACACACACACTCCTAATGCAGCACTGTGCAATGGTAGGGGTGTTTGGCAACCCCAGCTACCAACTACCAACATTTCTGGACTGAGCAGGAGATAGCAGAGGTGCTGTGATGCTACCTGCAAATCCGTTCTGGAGCCAGCAGCCTGCCTGTACAGCATGATTTGCATGGTGGAGTCTGTGTGAGTGGGTGTTTTTACCCCTGTTGGCCGCTGTTATGGGGATTGCATGGTTTGATGTTGTATATGCTTCGTAGGGCAAAAGTTTGTGATGTGTTCTGCAGGTTCCAGCAGTGGGACCTGAACCTGTGACCCTCTTCTCTGAATCACACTGGCTGTGTGTACTGCACCACAGTGGTGCCACAGGTGCACAGCCCTCCCTGGGACATACCTTTATGTCTCCTCAGCCAGACATTTCCTTTTTTTATCCTGCTTTTCTGTTATATCTACGTAGCAGGGCAAAGGTTTGTGATGTGTTCTGCAGGGTCTGTAGCTGGGACCTGAACCTGTGACCCTCTGCTCTGAATCACACTGGCTGTGTGTACTGCACCACAGTAGGGCCACAGGTCCACAGTCCTCCCTGGACCATACCTTGACATCTCCTTTGAAAGGCTTTTTCTGTTGCACTGCATGCCACGTACTGGTACAGGGCATGGCCTGGGTCCACTGCAGACAGGTGCCACTGCCCCCTCCGGCACGGACACCCCCCATGCTGTGCTAACATAACCATATGCTGGTGGTGCTTCTTGTGCGCCGTCTTAGGCCATCCACTGTTAAGGTAGACAGGTGCCTTTGGTGCGGCGTCTAGGGTGGGGAGGCATACATGGACATACCCACCCCACCCCCCATCAGCGCCTAACAACATTCTGTACCTTCAACATGGTGGTGGGATGGATGCGGGGTGTCACCAGCTCTCCTTAAACCCCGTATATAAGTGGGTAGAGGTTAAGTGAGTGGGTCTTCCCCACTGAAGCAGCTACTTTACAAATCCTGAAGCTGGGCTTTTTGGGAAATGTAGTCCCTTCACCGAATCAGTGAGGAGCAGTTGTGGAAAAGTGGTTTAAGCAACCAAAGGATTTTATTTCCCCTCCCGGGGTGGATTTCACCATGAACAAAGTAACACAAACCAGGTATTTACTGGCATAAGGACAAATCAAAGGTTCTTTAACAGAAAAGGCTTACTTCAGCAATAAACAGGTTGATATCTAGCATCCAAACTAACCATGCTGTTTCTTCCCAGCTCTCTGCTTCCCAATGCTAGTAGTGCTGTACTTTCTCTTTCACAACATGCCTTCAGCGTAATGAGATTATTTCATTAGCAAGCGATATTGTACAGTCCATGATATCTTCATCAATATTCACACACTCAGGTTCAAAGTCCATTAACTCTTCCTGGCTAGAAGGAAATGTTTGTAACGGCAATCCTGATGCCACGCCCTTTCTAACTGCTTCAGGTTTCACCTGATATTCCTGAGTTAAATACTGGCTTTCACAAACGTTATCAGCACAGGTATTCTCTTCCCAGCTCCAACCCTCTGGGTAAATACAGTCACTGTAATTATTTTTATACCAGCCTTTTGGCTTACCCTTTAGCCTAGCTGGTGGAGGTTTTCTTTGTAGCTTTGGACTGGCTGTAGGTTCCCAACCTAAGCCTTGCACAGAAGATTTCACTTGCCTTCCTGGCTTCCTTTCACTTCTGTGTTCCCCTGGATACTGCAGGTAATCCACTCTGCCCTTATTATATCCATCCCTTGGGGCTTCTTTTCTTTTCCTGAAGAAAGACTGTCTCACCCTTCCACAGAGACTTTGGCTTTTTCCTGGCACTGCTGTCTTCACCGTAGCTCTCATTAACTTCCTTATCCAGCACACATGCCTCATCCACTTCTTCTTCTCCTTCTTCCCCTTCCAACTCCATAAGCTCAACTGAACTCTCTTTATCAGGGTGAATTCTAGGGCAGTGCTCAACTCCACCCCCTAGCAGGTGTCCTGCATTAGCTCGTGACTCATTCCCTGAATGGTAGCACGGGCGTTTCTCTTGCCTCTGTGCTTGGTTTCTAAGGTAACCAGGAGCCATGTGCTTTTGTTTATAACTCAGCCCTACTCCTGTTCCTGGCTTTTTAGCCTCATCTAACGGGCTGGAAGGACCCACTATGTCACAGGGGGCATCCTTTCTCTGCCCTGGCAACTATTGCCTAATATGGACAAGTTATTTGTATCTTGTGTTTGGCCTTTGTCAGATGCTGTCTTTCACATTTCCAGTTTCTATGTTCCTATGTGCCACCTCGGTGCCCGCCTTGTCCACCCTGTGCCCCAGCTGCCCCCGCTACATGTCCCGCCTGCAGCCCCCTATGCCCCATTTGCACCATCACCATAGTGGCCTTTCATACTGGAGCACTATGCTGTTGCTGGGAATGGAGCACTACTATCACGTTTCTTGGGCTCACTGGCTATGCTGTACATTGCTGACACATACATGGTTTCTCTCTCCTGCAAATGTGGATCTAACGGCAGGTTTTCATTCGCGTTAGGATTCAGCCCTTCAGTTCAGCGCGTTAGTGTGGAGGGAGCCTCTCCCCGCCCATTGACCCCTTTTCTCCGCCCTCTCTCCACCCTCCGCAGGGTTTGCCATGGCCAGGTACGCTAACGATCGTTATGTAATGTTAACGTGCGTTAACGTTACATACCATGCGTCAACGTTACCTAAAGTGCGGTATGTAACGTTACCGCAGTTTAGTAAACATACCTCAAAGTATGTGGTAAACTCCAACATTACCCATATTTATTTATTTATATCTAGCTCACACCTTTCCAGTAGCAATTCAAGGCAAGTTACAGTAGTTATTTCCCTGTCCCCAAAGGGCTTATAATTTAAGTTTGTAACTGAGGCAATGGAGGGTTAAGTGGGTTGCCCAAGGCCACATGGAGCATTAGTGGGATTTGAACACTGATCTTTCTGGTTCCAGGCTGCTGCCCAAACCAATAGGTTACTCCTTCCCTCAGCAGGAGTGATTCCCAGTTCCCTGCTAGAATCCCAGGTTCCAAATGGTAGCTGTATTCCCTAGTGGTAGTCTCATGGTACTGCCATTAGGCTTCATGTTGCCAAGAGCTCTGAGGGTCAATAGCCCCTTTCTGACCTTGAGAGTTGTGATGAGCCATTGGATATCTTGTAGAATCTTTCTCGCTTGCACCACTTCCATAGAAGAATCCCTTAGAAGTCAGACCTGCTATTTTGAACTCAGGAATCTGATGGGGTTGTTTTTGCTCCCCACTAGATACTAGCGACTCTCAGTATGAGCCGGGGAGATGTCAGTGGTTGGAGGGTTCTGGGGAGTAGGGACTATTGGGTTTGGAAGTCAAGGGTGTCGTGTCAGTTGGGGTATCATTTATGAATGTCAAGGGGATTGGGGGTGAGGGTGTCTTTTAAGAGTGTCAGGGAAGGGGTGGGGACTGTCAGTTAAGGATATGGGGAAAATGTAATGGAGATCAATGCGTGATGCTGATGCACCTGCTACATGATAAGTGCCTTGGGATCAGGCAGCTGTACTTAAGGTGGCAGTAGGTGCCACTTTGCTAACTGTACAAGTGACTGAACACACTGAAGTCCCATGGACTAAATGTTCTTGGCAGTGCATGCCCCCTCTCTGCCCAGTTCCTGTGCCCTAAAAAGGATGCAGTTAATGCATAATGTGCTGCTGGTTACTGTGTTCATGCACCAACAGTGCACACTGATTCATGTGCTGACTGCTTAAGGCACTTCATTCAAAGGGCCCTTTTGTTACAGTGACTCAGTGTTAAATCTGTTGCAGCTGTTGGAGCTATTTCTGCCTTAAAAATGTATTGGAGCATTAGGACCATGTTGCATGATCTCTGTGGGAGAAACATCCTATCCCCTCTGCTCTCCATTCCTGCTGAGGGGCTCCAACAACTTAAATCTGGCCCTGCCAAGCTCATCTCCTCTCCTGCTGTGACTACAGCTGCCTTCTAAAGCTCCACCCCCACAGCCTTCCTATTGGCTGAACCATACCCATGGTCTCTGCTGCTAGTTACACTGGAAATAGGCAGGGTGGGCTCACTTATAAAGTGGGGAGGGTTAGAGAACTGCAGATAAAATGTTTAAATTCTGAAAAATGTCCAGACAAATTAGCTATTTTCTGTATTCTGGACATTAATGCAAAGATTGAAAATTAGTATCTATAAAACTTTGCTACGTATCAGTTCAAATAAATAAGTGACGACTGAAAATCACCACTAATTAGATAAAATCGCCATTTATCTGGGTAGCCCCCTCAGTGTAGCTTATGTGTGTTAAACTTAGAACTACCTACTGCCTAATGATTATCTAAGTAGCATTTTAGTTTGTCTAGGATGGGGAGAAATGTGTAATGAGAGACTTACATAAGAACATAAAAAATGCCATATTGGATCAGACCAAGGTCCATCAAGCATAGTATCCTGTTTCCAACAGTGGCCAATCCAGGCCACAAATACTTGGCAGGTTGCCAAAGAAGCACACAGGTTCCACAATGCTTGTCTGAGGGTAAACAGTGGATTTCCTAGGTCCTCTTTAATAATGGTCTATGGAGCTTTCTTCCAGGAACTTATGCAAACATTTTTTAAACCAAGTTACACTAACAGCTTTTACTACATCCACCAGTAACAAATTCCAGAGTTTGATTACTTGTTGAATGAAAAAATATTTTCTATTAGTCTTAAATGGGTTACATTGTAGCTTCATTGTGTGTCCCCTAGTCTTTTTACTTTTCCTGTTCCACTCCATTCATTAATTTATTACTCTTATCATATCTCCCCTCAGCAGTCTCTTTTCCAAGTTGAAGTGTCCTAACCTTTTAAGCCTTTCCTCTGTCACAATGTGGATCCAGCGGAGCCCATGGAAATAGGCATTTCAGCAAGTAATGAAACTGACACTGACATTTCAAGCAGGCATATGTCAGGAAGTTGCTATAGGCAACACAAACAAACTGGGTCACGAGCTACAGAAACACGCCCAAGCAGCAGAAAGGGATCATTAGGAGATGAAAGCCAGCTGGGAGTGGGTGGAGTTGACACACACACACACACAGAGATAAACCCAATGCACGTGGAGTTAGGAGAGGTGCCAGAGGAGTGACGTGCGAGAAGTGTGCAAGGTGTGCAGAGAAAGGAAACAGGAAGGAACACAGGAACAAGCAGCTTTGAGAATTCAAGGAGCCAAAGACGTGCTGGGGAAAGCTCGGGTTGGAATGAAGCCGGTGAGAGAGCAGTAAAAGCTGAAAGGTTTTATTCCCAGGCAGAGAGAGAGAGCCCAGGTGACTGCTATTACAAGCAGTACACAGAGACGTCAGAGCTCAGCAAACGTTATCCAGAAGGTAACAGAGAATTCAATGTGGAAGCTAGCTTGAGGAAGGCAGGAAAAGCCACTTACCAGAATAACAGATACAGAAAAGATAAAGTCTTTTTACCTGAGGATATTGTTATATCTGGGAGAAAGTTGAAAGGCAGAGCCCGTGGAAAGTTTCCGTTTGGTTCAGGCTTCTTGGTGCAGCAGCAGTTACTGGAGTAAAACCAGAGTGAGCTGGGAGGTTAGCTGATTTCTACTAATAGAGGGAGAAGTGAATGTTATAACTTACCCTGTGGTTATCAGCAGTGGAAGGGCTCCCAGGCCAAACACTCAAGTGAATATGGTAATAGCCTGATACACAGTCTCACGGAGGGGGAAAGAGAATCTCCGTACAATAGGGAGAGACTGTTTGGTAATGTTCCTTGCTGTGCAAAGGAGGAATTGTTAAACGCAGAACCTGAGGAAATGCAATGTGAAGTACAAGGGGACCAAGCTGTTAGTGAACACATGGACTGTACGCTCACGGTAACTGATGAGTTTTCCTCTCTGCAGTGAACAAGCTGTGAAATTGTGATAATCACTAAAGCTACAAAGAGAAGGTTTTGTTTGCTTGTAGTTGCTGAGTTTTTGAAGCAGCAAAGAAAGGCTTTTATTTGCTGGAAGAGTACTGTTTGAAATACCCATGTATTATGTGATTAAGAAAGCTGAAGTTAAGCAATTTTTGTTTCTTTACTTTGTGCCGAAAGTGGGGCTGTCTACCTTTTATTTTTACCACCAAAAGAATCCTCCCGGAAGGGGAATAAAAACTGTCTTAAGCCTTACCTCGTGTCCACAACTCGTTCTTTTGACTAGCCAGAAAACTACAACTCCCAGAGTGCCAAGCAAGGCCCTCTATACCTTATTCCAGGCTGGTTAACTACAAGGCCCCCGGCTCCATACCCTACCTTAACCCGTGGGGTCGAGCAAGAGGGTGACAGATGGCGTAGTTGGCAGGATTTTTTTTTTTTGCATGGTTTTCCTGAGAAGGAAAAGGAAGACAAGTAAAGAGACGACATCCTTGGAGAAACTGCTGTCACAGAGGTGCTGTCTGATGAGAACTCTCGCTGGCAGGTCGGCCAGATAGGAGGGAACAGACCTTTCTCACATGCTGGAATCTACCTGGAGCCTGAGGTAACGGTAGCCTGGGCGGAAGGGTAGAAAGGATAACAGTGAGAAAGGGGGTGCTGTGCTCAGACAGGGGTTTTAAAAGAAAAGTACCGCACTTGGTGGGTCTCTCTTTCTTTTTCACAGGTGCAGCTGACACCAGAGGGACAATGGAACCCCGAGATGTCCTGATGTGGATGCAAACGCAATGGGACAAACAGGCAGAGCTTGTTCAGCAACTCCAGGAGCGGTATACAGCGACCTTGAGGGAGCAGCAACGACCTTTGCTAGAGACTATGGAAGCACTCTTGAAGACGTCACAGGCAACAGGAGTGGCGAGTACTCCCATGTTTCAGCAAGTAGGGATGAACAGTTGCCATGCTTTTTCCCTGGGACAGTTAACTCAACAGGACAATCTTGATGATTACATTGATGCATTCGAAAGAATAGCAGAGACCCTTAAGTGGCCAATAGAGCAGTGGGCGATTCGCTTTGCGATGACACTCACAGAGGCTCTATCTGCCTTTAAGGCCATGCCTGCTAGTCTTGCTGCCGATTACTCAGAGATAAAGAAGGCAGTGAAGGATAGACTAGGTCTCACCCCTAGACACTATAAGCGCATGTTTAGGGAGGCGAAGATAAAGGGTCAAGAAACTCCTAGAGCTCTGTACCAGAGGCTAAAAGGTTTAGCGTACAAGTGGCTTACCCCAGAGAGGAGGTCACTTGATTCAATTCTGGATGAAATTATTTTGGAGCAGTTCATGCAGGCTGTATCTCCTGAGTTAAAAACTTATCTCACCCTACAAGATTGCCACAGCACGGAAGAGGCAGCCAACATGGCAGATAGGTTTTATGAGACTAAAATGGCTGATACCTCGGGAATTGGCATTTTAAAAGTGGCTTGAATGGCAAAGTCTGATAGGCTGAGAAAGTTTGGAAATGCTAAAGTACCTAAAGTGAATGATTATGATAACACTGATATTGATGTTGTGATAAGGGAGCTTATCATAGCTCAGGTAGGAGCTATAGAAAAGATGATGTGACTCTGAACAAGCAACCTGTCAGTTCTGGTAAAAGTAAGAAAACAGAGTTTTCACATAAAAGACTACCAGTCCCAGAATGCACCAGGTTTCCAGCAGCCATGAGAGGGGTTGAAGTGAGAAAACATGTGTGCAATCAAGAGAGCTATGAGGTAATCCCTAAGCACTCATCTCAAAGGGCAGGGCCTGATTCAACACAGCTGCGCTGTGTTAGGGAGGAGCACACATTAGGACAGAATAAGAATAGAGCTTATTCTTCAGATAACAGCTTCAGGAAAGGAGACAGCAACAGCTTCAAGCTCAAGCACCAGTATCACCTGGAGAAACAGAAGCCAAGCCAAGCGGATAGAGAAAGAAGGAAACTCTCTGGAAAGAAGAGAAGAAAGCCCATTGGACGGTCTGGGAGAGTCCAAGGCAGTACCTATACTGGGAGGTATTCCAAATGCCAGCAGAGTCCATTGGACTGGAGTCAGCCAGAGGAATGGATTGGCAGAGATAGGAATCACCAGTGGCTACCTGGAAGAGAGAAGACTGCACGTGGAAAGGACTTTCAGACCAAGGCCAGAAGGTATGTGAGAGGAGATCCAGTGTCCAGGGATCAAGATTGGAAGGCTGGACATCAGAATTGGATTACATACTGGCCAGGCTATACAGAGAGGAATTATGATAGCAGGAGAGGCTCAGGTATGAACACTGATCCAGACCCTATCTATAATAGTGAATGGCAGCAAGGGAATAAGCATTCTCATGATAGTGCCTTATGGAAAGACTCGTCTGTGCCAATGTATGATAGTGACCCTATGCTGATTGATGAAGGGGGAGATACAGCAGATGAAACTATTCATTACATGGACTGTTCTCTATCTAAATGCTATTGCTAGCTTTCTGTGAGCAAACACATCAGCCATCACAAAGAAACCTAACTTTGTTCTTTATTTCCACTGCAAACAGCTCTTAAAGCAGGATTTGGGTTCACACAGTAGCAGCCTGCCAGCTAAAGGGTTTCAGCTGGACAATTGATAGTAATTAAAGATGCACCTGATTGTGTGTGTGAGCAAGAGAGAATCACTGCAGGATCTGTGTGGAAATTAAGCTGAAGTTAACCTAACCAGCAAAGTTTATTCATTTCTTTGTGCCTTTTTATTTGGTAATTATTTGCTAAGAAAACATTAGCTAATTGCCTGACAAGCTGAAGGTTGTTTTCTGATTTGCTTTGTGACTTTGTTATCCATTTAAACACTGCAAGCAAGTAACCTCATTTATATTGCTACCAAGCATATTTGTGCTGGGTGAATTAAACCCCATCAATAAAAGAAGTATTTTATTGGCCTTACCACTGGTTACACAACTCAATTATTGTCTTCAGCTGTGTTTGGAGTGAAAGAACTACATTACCAACAATACCTTGCAAGAATCATATGAATATATGCATCGTCAAGATTGTGTAAGTTCTCACCCTAGGCAGCCGTCTGACAATGTTTTCTGTTCATAAAGGGAAATGTTACAGTTGCGGAAAGGCAGGTCATTTCCGGAAGGACTGTAAAGCACGGACGGTCTTTATATCTAAAGCGGGAAAGCCAGTCCCGAAGGGCCTCTTTCTTCATGTTCAGGTAGAAGGAGTAGATGCGTTGGCACTACTCGACTCGGGGGCGGAGCAGAGCATGGTCTCTCAGGAGTTTTGGGAAGCCATGGAACCTCCTCGTCCGTCAGCTCCGAGCCGAGTAGAGGACCAAGTGCAAATAAAATGTATACACGGCACACACTTCCATTATCCCCTACATAGGGTACATGTTAAAGGGATGGGTATAGAAAGGGAAATACAGGTGGCAGTAATCCCAAAGCTGTCACAGGAACTCATCCTAGGGCGAGACTGGCATTCGTTTCGCAGAGGACTGATAGAGGGTTTAGGTACTAGGACAGGCCTAGTTTCAACCCGGTCGCAAGCTGGAACCTCAGAGGCCAGGGAACCATCTGTGGAAAGAACAGAGGGACCTGAGGGGGAGGAGGATAAGGAATTTCCCGAGGAAGAAATGGCAGAGGAAGGTGAGGCAAGTATACTTTCCAGCCATGATGAATTGATACAGGTTCCAGCCAAAGAAGGGAAAAAGGCAAAGGCTAAGAAGCGCCATGAGAGGTATAATAGAACCCGAGGGAGGGCGGAACTAGAGGCCGGAGAAGGGTTACCGTGGATACCTGCAGCCCTAGTTCAAAAATTTCCTTCGTTCCCCATGGAACAGAGAGCTGACCCGTCACTCAAAAGAGCGTTTGAGTGGGCCCAAGAGAGTCGACCTATACTTCCGATTCTTTTTGGACAAAGAGATCCTATACAGAGAAAGTATAGATCCTTACACAGATGCTGTACGGAAGCAACTGGTGGTGCCAGTGACTTTTAAAGCCATTGTTTTACGCCTGGCACATGACCATCCGATAGGCAGTCATAAGGGTGTTCAAGGAACACTGGACCAGATACTAGCAAGATTTTATTGGCCAGGGGTATATAAGAAAACCAAGAAATATTGCGAGTCGTGTCCCACTTGCCAGAGGGTCTCGGTAGCAAGATCAAAGGCTGTACCCATGGTGCCCTTACCCACCATATCGGTACCGATTAGATGCATGGGAATGGACATTGTGCGTCCTCTAATTAAAACACCAAGGGGCTTTCAATACATCTTGGTAGTCATAGACCACGCTACACAGTTCCCGTGGGCTATTCCCCTTAGGAACACCTCAGCCAAGATAATAGCACAGGAACTAGTAAAACTATTTTGCGAAGTGGGGTTTCCCCAGGAAGTATTGTCAGATCAGGGAAGCAACTTCGTATCCAAATATTTGGCTAGTGTTTGGGAAGCATTTGGCATATGCCACATTAAGACTGCGGCGTACCATCCCCAGTCAAATGGACTGGTGGAACGTATGAACCAATCCATAAAACACCTGTTAAGGAGGGGTTTAAGGAAAAGAGAAATGTCAGAATGGGATACCTTACTCCCATTCGTTCTATACGCATGTAGGGAGCGTATACAGGCATCTTTGGGGGCAACCCCCTTTGAACTCCTGTTTGGTAGGGCCCCGAGGGGTATTTTAGACATATTAAAGGAGGAATGGGTAGAACCCGAAGTTCAAGAGGTGGGGATACCACAGTTACTGAAAGACTTAAGGACACACCTAGAGAAGACATCCAAAGCCTCAGTAGAGAATCTGAGAGTTAGTCAGCAGCGCCAGAAACGCTACTACGATAGGGGCACAAAACCTAGACAATTGGCAGAAGGGGATAAGGTCATGGTCCAAGTGGCAGACCCAAGTCCCAAATTCGAGTCCCACTGGAAAGGGCCGGGTACGGTGGTGAAAAAGGTTGGGCCCGTGTCCCACCTCATAGAGAATGATAGGGGACGTAGGCAGGTTTATCACCTCAATGTATTGAAACCTTGGAAAGAAAGGTCGGCCACTGCCAATTTGGTTTATAGAGAACAGCACAGTAGTACCCGGAAGAGAAGGATTACGTGCTGTCCGCTTAAATTTACGGCAGCCCGTAATATTTTAAGGGGGGGAATCTGTCACAATGTGGATCCAGCGGAGCCCATGGAAATAGGCATTTCAGCAAGTAATGAAACTGACACTGATATTTCAGGCAGGCATATGTCAGTAAGTTGCTATAGGCAACACAAACAAACTGGGTCACGAGCTACAGAAACACGCCCAAGCAGCAGAAAGGCTGAGGGATCATTAGGAGATGAAAGCCAGCTGGGAGTGGGTGGAATTGACACACACACACACACAGATAAACCCAATGCACGTGGAGTTAGGAGAGGTGCCAGAGGAGTGAGAAGTGCGAGAAGTGTGCAAGGTATGCAGAGAAAGGAAACAGGAAGGAACACAGGAACAAGCAGCTTTGAGAATTCAAGGAGCCAAAGACGTGCTGGGGAAAGCTCGGGTTGGAATGAAGCCGGTGAGAGAGCAGTAAAAGCTGAAAGGTTTTATTCCCAGGCAGAGAGAGAGAGCCCAGGTGACTGCTATTACAAGCAGTGCACAGAGACGTCAGAGCTCAGCAAACGTTATCCAGAAGGTAACAGAGAATTCAATGTGGAAGCTAGCTTGAGGAAGGCAGGAAAAGCCACTTACCAGAATAACAGATACAGAAAAGATAGTCTTTTTACCTGAGGATATTGTTATATCTGGGAGAAAGTTGAAAGGCAGAGCCCGTGGAAAGTTTCCGTTTGGTTTTATTCCAGTAACTGCTGCTGCACCAAGAAGCCTGAACCAGAGTGAGCTGGGAGGTAAGCTGATTTCTACTAATAGAGGGAGAAGTGAATGTTATAACTTACCCTGTGGTTATCAGCAGTGGAAGGGCTCCCAGGCCAAACACTCAAGTGAATATGGTAATAGCCTGATACACAGTCTCACGGAGGGGGAAAGAGAATCTCCGTACAATAGGGAGAGACTGTTTGGTAATGTTCCTTGCTGTGCAAAGGAGGAATTGTTAAACGCAGAACCTGAGGAAATGCAATGTGATGTACAAGGGGACCAAGCTGTTAGTGAACACATGGACTGTATGCTCACGGTAACTGATGAGTTTTCCTCTCTGCGGTGAACAAGCTGTGAAATTGTGATAATCACTAAAGCTACAAAGAGAAGGTTTTGTTTGCTTGTAGTTGCTGAGTTTTTGAAGCAGCAAAGAAAGGCTTTTATTTGCTGGAAGAGTACTGTTTGAAATACCCATGTATTATGTGATTAAGAAAGCTGAAGTTAAGCAATTTTTGTTTCTTTACTTTGTGCCCAAAGTGGGGCTGTCTACCTTTTATTTTTACCACCAAAAGAATTCTCCCGGAAGGGGAATAAAAACTGTCTTAAGCCTTACCTCGTGTCCACAACTCGTTCTTTTGACTAGCCAGAAAACTACAACTCCCAGAGTGCCAAGCAAGGCCCTCTATACCTTATTCCAGGCTGGTTAACTACAAGGCCCCCGGCTCCATACCCTACCTTAACCCGTGGGGTCGAGCAAGAGGGTGACACCTCATAGGGATATCCTTCCATCCTCTTTACCATTTTGGTGGCTCTTCTCTGTACCTTGTCTAATTCAGCTATATCCTTTTTAAGATATGGTGACCAGAATTGCACACAATATTCAAGGTGTGGTCACACCACAGAATGATACAGAGGCATTATAATATCCTTGGTTTTATTCTGCATTCATTTCCTTATTTGCTTTCTTGGCTACCATTGTACACTGGGCAGAGGGTTTCAATGTATTATCCATTATGATGCCTAAATCCTTTTCCTGGGTGGTGGTTCCTAATGTGGAGCCTTGCATTGTGTAACCATAGTTTGGGTTGTTTGCACATGTCCACATTAAATTTCATCTGCCATATGGATGTCTAGTCTTCCAATTTATCAAGGTCCTCTTGCAACTTTTCACAATCTTCTTGTGTTTAAACAACTTTGAATAATTTTGTGTCATTTGCATATTTGATCACCTCACTCGTTATTCTCATTTTGAGGTCATAAGTAGTGGGCCCAGCACAGATCCCTGGGGTACTCCACTATTCATCCTTCTCCATTGAGAAAATTGGCCATTTAGCCCTACTCTCTGCTTTCTATCATTTAACCAGTTCCTGATCCACAATACTACACTACCCCCTATCCCATGACTTTTTAATTTTACCAAGAGTCATGAGGGATCTTGTCAAAGTTTTTTTGAAAATCCAGATATACTACATCAACCAACTCGCCTTTGTCTACCTGTTTATTCACACCTTTAAAAAAATATAACACATTAGTAAGACAAGACTTTCTCTGGCTAAATCTATGTTGGCTTTCTCCCATTAAACCATGACTATCTACATGTTCTGTAATTCATGCTTTATGCTGGTTTTTAACAGTTCTGCCGGTACTGACATGAGGCTCACCGATCTGCAGTTTCCCAGATCACTCTGGAACCTTTTTTATAAATTGGTGTTACATTGGCCATTCTCAAGTCTTCAGGTACTACAGATGATTTTAAGGATAGTTCAAAGACTGCTAATAGTAGATCTGCAATCTCATATTTCAGCTCTTTCAACACCCTTGGATGTTTACACAACTTCAAGAGACTCTACAGTAAGTAATGCAGGCACCAATAGGTTGCATGATCCGGGGCAAAATGGTTTTACCAAAGGATGATAATGCCAAACAAATCTGATTGAGTTTGACTGGGTGACCAGAGAACTAGATCAAGGGTATGCGATAGGTGTGATCTACCTAGATTTCAGTAAAGCCTTTGATACTATTCCTCGTAGGAGGCTTATCAATAAACCGAACAGCCTGGGGATGAGTCCCAAGGTGGATCAGAAATTCGTTGACTGACAGATGACAGAAGGCGATGGTGAACGGAACTCACTTGGATGAAAGGAAGGTGATTAGTGGCATGCCCCGGGGATCAGTCCTGGGACCAGTACTGTTCAATGTATTTGTGAGTGATATTGCTGAAGGACTGAATGGAAAAGTCTGTCTTTTTGCAGATAACACAAAAATTTGCAACTAGAGTGAACTCCCCTGAGGGAGTAGATAACATGAGGAAAGATCTACAAAAGCTGGAAGAATAATCTAATGCTTGGCAGTTAAGATTTAATATGAAGAAGTGCAATGTCAGGCACTTGGGATGCAGAAATCCAAGGGAATCGTATGCGATTGGGGGGGAAAGATTGGTGTGCATGGACCAGGAGAAGGACCTTGGAATGATTGTTTCTGAAGATCTTGAGGTAGCAAAACAGTGTGACAAGGCCAAAGCTAGGTTGTATACAGAGAGGAATTACTAGCAGAAAGGGGGAGTTACTAATGCCAATTTACAAGTCTCTGGTGAGGCTTCACTTGGAGTATTGTGTTCAGTTTTAGAGACCATATCTCACAAAGGATATAAAAAGACTGGAAATGGTTCAGAGGAGGGCGACCAAAATGATTTGAAGCCCACGCCATAAGACATGTGAGAAAAGACTTGCAAATGCTAGAAAAGAGGAGGGACAGGGAAGATATGATACAGACCTTTAAATACTTAAAAAGTATTAATGAATAAACAAACCTTTTTCAAATATGAGGAAGCTGAAAAACTAGAGGGCATAACATGAAGCTGCAAGGGGCAAACTGAAAGGCAACATCAGGAAATATTTTTTCACCGAAAGGGTGGTGGATTCATGGAATGCGCTCCCATTCGAAGTGGTGGGGGCAAATACAATGACAGATTTCCAAAAGGCTTGTGATACAGTGGATCCCTTTATAGCAGCAGCATACAATCAAAATAAACATAACTATCTCTTACATCGCAACAAATTGGGGTGACCTGCAATTGGGGTGACCTGCAATTGGGGTGACCTGCATGGACCTGCATGTTTAGGTACACCCCTAAACAAAGGCATGGGGAGAGGTGACCTGCATGGAGTGGCAGGTGCACCTACTCCTGCCACCTTGCTGGGCAGACTACATGGACCATGCTGGTCTTTATCTGCCGTCATGTACTATGTTACTGTATCATCCAGTCCAGATAATTTGCTACTCTTCAGTTTATCATATAGGTGTAATATATCTTCCAGGTTTATTGATATTTCTTTCAGTTCTTCTGATACATCACCTTTAAATACCATTGCAGGCATGGGTAAGTTGCCTGCATCTTTTTCAGTAAAAACCGAAGCAAAGAATTCATTCAGTCTCTCTGTAATGGCTTTGTCCTCCCTTAGCGCCCCTTTTACCCCTATATCATCCAATGATCCAACTGACTCACCAGTATTTTGCTACAAATATACTTGAAAATGTTTTTATTATGTATTTTTGCTTTCACGGCAAGCATTTCATTTTCAAATTCTCTCTTTGCCTGCCTTATCAATGTTTTGCATCTAACTTGCCAATGTTTCCCATTTTTGTCATTTAGCTCCTTTTTCCATTTTCTGAAAGATGCTTTTTTGGCAACAACAGTCTCTCTGACCTCACCTTTAAACCATTTTGGCAGTTTTTTGTCCTTCCTTCCACTTTACTTAAAGTGTGGAATACTTCTGGTCTGGTCTTCCAAGATAGTATTTTTAAACAACACTCGTGCTTGATGTAAACCTTTAGCCTTTGCAACTTCTTCTTTTAGTTTTTTCTTAACTGTTTTTTTCCTAATTTTATCATAGTTTCCCTTTGTAAAGTTAAAAGATAGTACTATGGCTTTGCTTGCCGTCCTTCCATTTATTAAATCAAATGAGATCATGCTATGATCACTGTTGCCAAGTAGCCTCAACACCTTTATCTCTTGCAGCAGATCCTGTATTCCATTAAGGACTAGGTCAAAAACAGCTTCCCTTTTTGTTGGTTCATGAACTAGCTGTTTCGAGACGTAGTCATTTATTTCATATAGACATTTTAACTCCCTAGCATGTCCTGCTGTAACACTGACTTAACATGTATATTGCCTGGACCTGTCCCCCAATTTTCTTTCTGGGAAGCTCCTCAGGTATTGACAATTAGACTGTTCAATGATATGCTGAGCTGTCTTGACGATCAATACTGGAATACAGTTCTCATCCTCACCTTCCTTAGTAAGTGGGGTATTTTTGTTCTGTTATGATAGGAACTGTGCTCCCCCCTCATTTTCCAGAGTTCATGCCTGTCTCCACCCTACCTCCTTTTTTCTGGGGCTCAAGCAAGCAACATCAGCATGGGCTCAGCACAGGAAAGTCTGAGACAGCTGTGTCTTTGAATGTCTTGCTCTCTCCCTCCTGCATGCTAGATTTTCTCTGTTTTCACAATTAATACCTGAGTACAGAGGGACTGAGTAAGACAGTTCTGTAGGTCTGCTTTGCAGTGCTAGTAGCCAAAGGACCACTGTCCTTCTTCTCCTCTTCCCCACCATCAGCTATATACATAGGAGCCAATTTTCAATATGACTGATTTTCAGATGCCATGGAGGTCAGCTCTGGCACTAAAAATACTGGTGGGATATTCAGTGGATAGAAGCTGCCATTGACTATTCAGGCTGAGGGGGCTAACCCAATAAATAGTGATTTTATCTAATTAATGGTGATTTTCAATTGTCACTTATTCAGCCTGAAACTTAGAACAACTTTTCAAGTGGCCGAAGTTGGTTGGATAGGTGGCAACTGAAAATTGCCACCAACCAGATAAAGTCCAGTTTATCCTGTTAGCATCAACAGCACCCTCGTGTCCTCCCCATGTACCACCCACACACTAACTGGATAGGGCTGAAGTGGTCTGTGGAGATATTCAGCAGCAATGTCTACAGGGCCAGTCACAGTTGGTTGAAGGTGTTGGCAACCTAGCAAACCTTAAGCCTTAACCCCCTCCCTCAGCTGTCAAAATCTATTGTGTAGCTTTGAATGCCCTACTGCTGTCTGCTGTCCCCCAGCAGCTGCCACCCTAGTTGACCACCTAGTTTGCCTGGCCCTGATTATTCAGATAGAACTACTGAATAGCCAGTTGGTCCCCCATTGGTCAGCAGATTAAAGGCTTTGAATGTAAAACCCATTGGATTTCATTTTTAATTCATTTAACGGGTTTTTAATATCCAGTTTACATTGTAAACTAAACTTGGTAATGTACATTAAACAGGGACATTGATAATTTGGAATTTTCTGAGCAATGGAGGGTTAAGTGACTTGCCCAAGGCCACAAGGCATGCTAGTGGGAATCAAACCCTGGTCTCTTGGTTTCTATGCCAATGATCTAACCATTAAGCTACTTCTCTACTCCACTCTAATCAAACTTTTCTATTTTAAAATGGTTCTTTGACCAGTTGAATTTAAGTAGCTAAAAACACAAGGTGCATGTCTTTAGCCAATTAAAAAATGGGGTGTGGTTAAGTTGAGTGGAATATGGATTTTCAAGCTAAGCAGCTTAACATGGATTTTCAAGCTAAGCAGCTTAAACTAAGTGAATACGAAATTACAGTCTAATCAATACATATTACCAATGATACATAGAAACAAGAAAAATATCCAGTCTTCTAAAATTGCAATCATCATTAAACAAAAAAGACTATCATTCAGTACTTAGCTCAACTGCATGTACATTCTGAAATAAAATTTTTCTAAACTACAGATAATTACTTTCCTTAAGTTATCTGGTAAAAAATTTGACTCAATTGCAGTTCTGAATATAAATGTCCTATCCATAGTGCAAACCTAACCAGGTAGGTTGAGTTGAAAATACACCCAATAATAACTGGTTAAAATTAAGTACACTGTAGTTACTTTTGCTATTTTTCTACTCTTTGAAAATTGATCCCATAGTACTGTAACTCATGCAGTGCTCATCAAGAATGGACTAGCAAGAAAAGAGAGATAGGGGGCAAGAAGGGGTGCAGAGCAGAAATACAGTAAAGAATATACATTATGTGATGTCATCTCAATAACAGTATGTTAATACAGAAGAAGGACCCGGGGAATATTAATACCAGGCAATACTGAAAGTAGAATCCTCGGTGTTTAATTTTTTCTACTACTCCCATCTGCATCTTTATATCAGCCCTGAGCTTGCATAATGATCCAGCGTTAAGAAAAGAGTATAAAATTGCGTTAAGTTTTGTCACAACTTTTTACATTGGGAGCAATTAAATATTCACTAATACTACAATATGCTTTAGTGCAGTGGTTTTGTTTGGGATTTTCCTGTGCTAACTTGCTTTCTGCATTAGGGAGCAAGGCTAGTGTGGGAAAATCTTGAGGAAAAAGCTGTGCTAGAGTCAGGGCCAGCGCAAGGAGATGTGGCGGCCCTACGTGAACCTCATCCTTTGTGCGCCCCCTCCCCACAGAGTTTATTGCCGCTGCTGCTGCCCCCTCTGGTGCCGCTGCCCCTTCTGGTAGCCACCAGCAGCCCAGCGGTGCTTGCCTTCAAGCTTTGGCACCGCAGGGCTGTTTTCTTTCTCTAACGCTTGACGCCAACTTCCATTGGGAGTTGGAAAGGGGCAGAAGCAAACAGCCCCATGGTGCCGAGGTTTGAAGGTAAGCACCACAGGGCTGGTTCAAGCCATTGCAGTTACTGTCAGTTCTGTAAAGAGGCGACAGCAGTGTCAATTGGTGCCCTTGGAGGGCTGGCGCTTGAGACCACCGCCTAGTTTGCATAATGGTAGCACTGGCCCTTGCTAGAGCATAGCACAGTTTGCTGCATCGGCCCCTGAGAGAACAAAGACCACAAAGGCACCTCATATGTTAGTGGATGGTCTCAAGAAAAGGCCAACTGGAGGGAGATTCGTCTTCTCCTCTGGCTCCTACCTGCCTTGCTCCTCCTTCGGTCCCATTTCCTCACACAAAAGCCTTCAGGGAGGTGAAAACTCATGACATCCAACCAGTCAGGAACGTTTTGAGAGAGCCTTAGCCATATTACACCACTCCTGCCAAAACAGGGGCCTCTAAAATTGAAGGCAATTTTGGGAGATTATTGAAATGAGGTTGTGGATGAGAGAGAATGATTGGGTGGGGGGTTCATTTGTGGCCAGGGGCCAATTCATGTGATTGGAGAAAGTTGCATACTAAGCATTAAGCTAACTGTAGTCCTCATTTTGCACTCTGTACATTATACAGTTGTCTCTTCTTCAAATAAATATTACAAGCAGGATGCAATGTTGAACATTTCTAGTGCTGTTTCGTGCCATGTAAAGTAAGTGCCTGGAGCATATTGTGAATAATCACAGTATCATCTAAGAACATAAGACATGCCTTACTGGGGCAGACTAAAGGTCCATCAAGCCCAGTATCCTCTTTCCAACAGTGGCCAATCCAGGTCACAAGTGCCTGTCAGATTCCCAAAAAAGTACCCAGGTTCCACAATGCTTTTCCCGGTGTAAGCTGTGGATTACACCTCCGAATACTTTTGCACTCAGCAATAAATTGCCTGCACTGATGCTGTGCGCTTGATGCATCAGGCCCATGGAGATTTCACCTGAAACGCAGCCACAAAGAAGAGTGTGAGCAACAACACTCGCTACCATAGCAGAGTCATCAAATGCCATAAAATGGCAATTAAGGGTCAATTTCTCCTTGAATACTTTTGAACAGCACTTGAACTTTTAATTGAAATTTCAGTTCACTAATTTGCATTTTCCAGGTCAAAGAAATTAAAACTTTTGTAAGTCACATTATTTACCATTTACAGGCTGATAGGGAAAAGCTTAGCGTGGCGTATTCTGGCGCTTTTGCCATGCTGGGTTTGCTTTTCGATGCAGAAAGCAAGCTCATACTGGAAAAACAGCCATGTTAAACTGCAGCATGCACTTGGCATGCAAATCCCATGTAAATCACTGCATAAGTAATTACGCACGATATAAAAAACTGCGCTGAAACTTAGGGCAGTTTTCCACATTGTTTTTTAACACTGGATCTTCATGCTGGTTTCGGGCAGATGTAAAGATCCAGCCAGGAGCAGAAGTATCATCTGCCTTATATGGCAGTCTGACCCCACCTGCTGCATCTCAGAATGCACCGCGTAGGGTCAGACACCGTCATTTTTCAAGATAGCGGCACAGGGGCAGGAGCATGTTGGAAACTGCTCCAGGTTAAAGGTACCGAGAGGGAGAAGGGGAGGAGGTTCAGGGGCCAACAAGATTTTTGTTATTGGGTGGGTGCAGGGCCGGCCCGTCCATTGAGCGAGAATGTTTTTTGCACAGGGCCCCGCGTTTCAGGGGGCCCCGCGCAAAAAAAATTCTGATCCTAAAGTTAAATTAAAAAAAAAAAAAAAAAGCTGTCTTCTTCCGCTGCCGGGGGCCGCCGCGGCAGCATCGAGTGTGCCGCGGGGCCCCCCCTGCCCAGCAGAACCTGCCCTCCCCTTTATCACCTCTGTCTCTCGTTGTAGCTTCAGTCACACGCGCCGGCTCTCAGAGCGCGAGAGGAGAGTTTCTCCCTCGCTGCTCTGTTAAGCCCGCGGGGGCTGATGGGAAGTTCCCATCAGCCCCCGCGGGCTTATCAGAGCCGCGAAAGGGAAACTGGTCCTTTCGCGCTCTGAAAGCCGGCGCGTTTGACTGAAGCTACAATCAGAGACAGAGGTGATAAAGGGGAGGGCAGGTTCTGCTGGGCAGGGGGTGCCCCGCGGCACACTCGATGCTGCCGCGGCGGCCCCGGCAGCCGGAGAAGAAGACAGCTTAAAAAAAAAAAAATTTTCCCGGGCTGGGGGGCTGGGGGGGGGGCTATGGTGGGGGTTAGAAGTGGTGATGGGCTATGGGGGGTTAGAAGTGATGATGGGCTATGGGGGGGGGGTTAGAAGTGATGATGGGCTATGGGGGGGGTTAGAAGTGGTGATGGGCTATGGGGGGGGGTTAGGAGTGGTGATGGGCTATGGGGGGGTTAGAAGTGATGGGCTATGGGGGGGTTAGAAGTGGTGATGGGCATTGGGGGGGTTAGAAGTGGTGATGGGCTATGGGGGGGCTATGGGGAGTTAGGAGTGGTGATGGGCTATGGGGGGGTTAGGAGTGGTGATGGGCTATGGGGGGTGGTTAGGAGTGGTGATGGGCTATGGGGGAGCTAAGTCTGTATATGGGCTGATGGGATTAAGACTGAAAGTGGGTTGATGGGGGGGGGTTAGGACTGGTGATGGGCTATGGGGGATTAGGACTGGAAATGGGCTGATGGGGGATTAGGACTGGAAATGGGCTGGTGGGATTAGGACTGGGAGTGGGCTGATGGGGAGGTTAGGACTGGTAATGGGGTATGGGGGGGCTTAAACTGAAAATTGGGTGATGGGGATTAAGACTGGAAATGGGCTGGTGGGATTAGGACTGGCAGTGGGCTATGGGGGGCTAGGACTGGTAATGGGTTGGGGGGGTTGCTAGGACTGGAAATGGGCTGGGGGGATTAAGACTGGAGGTGGGCTGATGGGGTTTAGGACGTAATGGGCTATGGGGGGGCTAGGGCTGGGAATGGGCTGATGGGGGGGGTTAACACTGGAGGTGGGCTGATGGGGTTAGTACTGGTAATGGGCTGTGGGCTGATGGGGGGTTAGGACTGGTAATGGGCTATGGGGGGGTTAAGACTGGTAATGGGCTGTTGCTGATGGGGGCTGTCTGGTAATGGGCTATGGGGGGGATAGGACTGATAATGGGCTATGGGGGGGGGCTAGGACAGGAAATGGGCTGATGGGGAGGGGGTAGGACTTGAGGTGGGCTGAGAGGGGTAGGACTGGGAATGGGATGTGGGCTGATGGGGGGGGAAGGACTGGCAAGGGGCTAGGGGGGGCTGACTGGAAATGGGTTGATGGGGTTAGGACTGGAAGTGGGCTGATGGTGGGTTAGGACTGGAAGTGGGTTGATGGGGGGGGCTAGGACTGGTATTGGGGTGGGGGGGGTTGCTAGGACTGGAAATGGGCTGATGGGGGGCTAGGACTGGAAATGGGCTGATGCAGGGACTAGAAGGGAATGGATGCTGGGTGAGGCTGGAACTAGAAGGGAGCTGATGTTGGGGGAGGATTAGAATGGGATGGGGCTGGGAGAGTAAAATGGAGAGGGGAAAAATATTTTGTGTGGGAGGGATAAAAAAATCTACAATTAGCCGGGTATTGGGAGAGTAAGTGGGGATTGAGGATGGAGGGGTAAAATTTGAGTGGATGAAATAGGAATGAGGAAAGAGCAAAAGGAGAAAGATTAGTATGTTAAAGCAGATGTAGAGAGAGAGAATGGAAAAAAAACTAGAAGAGAGAAGAAAGGACAAATGGACAGCAGATGATGGAGAGTTAGCAGAAAACATGAAGAAACCAGAAGAAAGTGTCTGGAGCAATTGCAACTGAAAAAAAATGCACAAAAGGTAAAAAGATATCTCTTTATTTTGAATTTATTAACTGGAATATGAAAGCTCTGGGAAATGTGCATCATTAACGTCTGCGCTTTGTTTGGTACAAGTGGAAATTAATTTATAGTTTTATTTCTACAGTGTTGTTGTACATTCCAAGTTTGGCTTTTGGGGTTCCCAGTTTAATTATTACCTTCCTGTTTCTAAATTGTGATTCCTTGTTTGGTGATGGTCTATGTTCTGCATGTGTAACTGAGCTGAGGTATTCTGTTTATGTAATTCCTATTTGACATTGCCACTTGTTCTCTTTCCCCAGTAGGTCATGTATTGTTGTACTCTGAAATGTATTGGTTTAATATTTGCAGTGTTGCTTTTTGATAGGTAGGGTATGGTGCTTTGTGAGTCCTGGTAGTGCTGTTAGGATACGGCGGGTTTGCTATGGGTTCTAAATGGGCAGTGTTTGTAGAAGTTCCTAATGTGCCTGGCGGTTGGGCACTGCATTATACTGTAGTCTGGGCAGTGTTTGTAGTAGTTCCTAATGTGCCTGGGCAGTGTTTGTAGTAGTTCCTAATGTGCCTGGCGGTTGGCACTGGATTATAGTCTGTCTTTATCCATACACTCATTAAGAGACATGTTTACTAAAAGTTAGTGTATGTTAGCATTATGCAAATATTTATGCAAATAAGGCCACTTATGCAAATGAGGCCCCGCACCGAGTCTCCGCACATGGCCCCGCACCCCCCTTGGGCCGCCCCTGGGTGGGTGGGATCGGGGTCGCTGGTCCACCAGGGATATATTTATCGGGCAGGTGGCCGCCGGGCTACTGAGACTTTGTTTCTGTCGGGAGGTTGGTATCCAGTTTAATGCTGACTTTTTGCGCACTGGGTAATTTGAATATTGCATTCCAATGAGTCAGTCGTTCTATGAAACCCTGCGCTAGAACTTTGAGCACTGGGCTCTATAGCGCAAGGTTTCTGCATTGGCCTATTAGTGCAATACGCTCTGCAGCTCTAGGTTCTGTGTGCCGAATGGATTTGCCTTAAAAGGCCCAATGATTTTAGGACATTATGAGGGTTGCGGCGCATCTACAGTATGTGTGTCTAGACTTCTAATCTTTCATAGCCCTTGAATTAATGTAATTGTGTTCTGGGCAATTTCTGCAGTAATTTTATGCTTTTCATACATGCACAGAAATAACAAAGTGTTTATAAGACTCGTCTTGGATTTTAACACACGGATTGTAGATTTCTTAAAAATGTTTTCCATGCACGAAATTGTTCTGTATTGAAAATTTTCCAGAAATAAAAATAAAGGGCTAAGCTGCTGACGTAAGCTGTGACCCTTTTGAGATCAACGCTCAGTTTGAAACATGCAGACCAGCAATTATATCGCAGAAGCTGAACAGAACTGAGAGTGACAAGAAATTTAAAGCACTGAAGCCTTTTATTAATTTATCACAGGGTGGTCTTGTTCTGCTTCTCTTTTTTGTGACAATTCATAAGAATATCTAAACTTGGAAAGCATGCTTAAGAACAAAGGTATTCGGCGGATATTTATATACTAAAGTGGAGTAAACACTTCACCTTATACTAGGTACCTGTTAATCCACGGTAAAGGCCATTGCTGGTAAGTGTTATCATGGCAGCATTTGTGAATAGAGAAATAGGCTGTTTAGGCATCGGCATCCTGTAGACCAGGGGTTCTCAACCCAGTCCTGAAGACACACCTAGCCAGTCAGGTTTTTAGGATAGCCATAATGAATACGTATAAGAGAAATTTGCATACAGTGAAGGAAGTGCATGCAAATCTTTCTTATGCATATTTACTGTGGTTATTCTGGAAACCTGACTGGCAAGGCCTGTCCTCGGGACTGGGTTAAGAACCCCTGCTATCTACCAAAATGCAGTAAATATAGTAAGTCAGAAAAATAATTGTACCTGGATAGAGCTAGCTGAACCGTTAGGCTGACGAGGTCGTTGCCTAGAGTGGAAACATTTGGGGATGTAGTAAAGAGAAGCTGCAGGGCTGGCGCTACCATTAGGTGAGCTAGGTATTTGCCTAGAGCTCCGGCCCTTCGGGACACCCATTGCTAGCACTGTCGTGTTGGCACTGTGTGTGAGAGGGAGCAGAAGAAAACAGCCCCGCGGTGCTGAAGTTTAAAGGTAAGCACCACGAGGCTGTTTGCGGCCATTGCTGCCACTGCAATCCCGAAAAGGAGTGGCAGTGGTGGCTATGGGCGTCGTAAGAGATAAGGTTCGCTTGGGGCATCTCATCGCATTATGGGACTTGCTGCATTGATTGCAATGGGCAAAATCAAGGACTGCAAATACCATTTTGCATGGCAATGTAAGTTTAAAACCAGGACTGGTAAAAACTCCCTGGAAACTGGGTAACTGGTAAATCGCTTTCTCCGGGGTGGAGCTTGAATTTCTGTACAAAGGCAATGTGTGTCTTTGAGTCATTGCTGACTTCTGGTGATCCAGCAGCTGTTGAATGTTCTCGGCAGTGTGACCAGAAGCAGATTGCCAGGCCTTTCGTGTGAGGCAATGGGGGCTTAAATGACTTGCCCAAGGAGTGCCACTGGGCACTGAACCCTGGTCTCTTAGTTACCACTACACTGCTCCTACACGCCTGAACCTCTGTACACACTTTATAAAATATGCATGTAAGTACGCAAAATAACCAGGCAAAGTGGAAGTGTAAATGTGTGCATGTACTTCCCATGGGGTAATTTTCAGAAGGAGCATATTTGCATATTTCTCTTCGAAAATTTGTGTTCTTATGCGCATACCTGCAGCATATTGTAAAATGACCGACCTTGTGCATATAAACTGTCTACTAAAGAAAATCTAATATTTAAAAATATGGGGGGGGGGGGGAGGGAGGGAGTAGCATATTCAGCGGCAGTGGCCAGTTTGAGTAAAGCAGCTGGCCATTGTCTCTTTAAATTAAACCCAAGTATTTAATGCCAAGGCCATATCCGACTACCAGCATTGAATAAACAGTTTGCCCAGACAGTGAATTAGCTATCTGGTCAGTGGCGATAGCTAAACCAGCTAAAGTTAGATCACCTTTTTTATGGCCTAACTTTAGCTGGTTAGGGTTAACTGGCCAGCGGCTCAAAATCACCATTGACCAGTTAACCTTCGATGCCACCCCGAGAATGCCCCAGTGCCAAATAGTTAGCATTGGGGCATTCAATAGGTTTAGGCCAGCTATTGAACAAGGAGTAGCCTAGTGATCACTGTAATAGTGCAATACCCCAGAGATTTGTGTTCAATTCCCACCCCTTGTGACCTTGGGCAAGTCACTTTACCCTTCATTCCCTCAGAAGAAAAGACCTGGCAGTCTACTTCCAGTGATACCTTGCCAAGAAAAACAAGAGGTTGCTGGGTTGCCAGCAGTCAGCACTGACTTAATGGCCCTTAATAAAATAAAATAAAAATGCAGCAGCTCAAACCTGCGATGTGCCACTGAATATCCACTCACTGGGATTACTGCAGGTAGCAGGTGTATTAATCCCTTTGAAGATGTCCAGTTATGCATTTTACGTGATTGTTCTGGGAGAGGTGGTTTCAGGGTGATCATGGTTGTTGAGGTATTTATCAAAATCTCAAGGGGTGCACTTACGTGCCTGACAGTTTAGTGTTGGGGGGGGGGGAGGCTTATTACCCTTGCATCAGTCTTGCATGTAGAGTAGAATAAGATGGCGCTGTTTGAAGGGAATGCTACAGATAAAGTAGAGTTTGCCTATAGAATAAAGCCCATTAAAACATTGCCCATTCTTATGTAAGGGAAAGGGATAGCAGGGGTTTAGGGCTGGCCAAGTGACAAACATGTAGGGTTTTCATTTTTGAAATCCCTCAGCACCTACAAAGTATGTTGGGGTAAGATGATTTCTGTAGGACTGGCAGATTTCCAGTGAGAAACTCTGCTGCGGGTTTTCCTTCCAATACGTTGATATGATTACCTTCGGTGGGTTTTAATTTTGGCATCTTACTTGAATATACAATAGTGCTAACATCTTAGGTGTTATCATCCAAAGTATACTGAATTTAGTTTTTTTTATTGCTCCAGTGAATGTATCATCAGTTCTCTGATAACGAAGTTGCTGGATGGTAGTGTTTTTTCCAGAGGTGTTCCAGTAACATCTAGCGGGCTGTAAGTAATGCTGGTGTACCTGGATGCTGGGTTGCAATTACTTCATTGGACAATGTTGATCTCCATTGACTAATTCAAGTTTTGCTTTCTCTTCATGTTATATTAAGTTCTTGCTGGGTTGTATTGTCAGTCTGGGAATTTGTGTAAATCTGATTTATATCCTTTAATATTCTAACCTAGACTCTCTCAGGCCAGGGTACATCCAAATTCACCCTCTACCAGCTATTAGTTCTGGACTGTAAATGTGCAATGTTATTCTTATGTGATTGTTCATATTATCATATAATTTCCTGCACAAAAATAGTGTTCCAGGTTAAGTTAGTAAATCTGCTAATTTGGCTGTCTATCTCACTGGTAATTCTGGTGGTGGTTCAGTGCATATCGTACTAAGGATAGGCTACCTGTCTCCAGCTTCCCCGAAACAGCATCTCTGATCCAGGCCCTGGGAGCTTTTTCTGTTTTTCAATAAAGCTCCAGGAGCCTAGCAATGTAAGGGGCCTGTCCTGTCAAATATCCCAGTATATACAAGAGGGGTAGGTGAATCCCAAGCTACACTAGTTTCTTCTCTTCAATCGCACTTTCAAAATATGTAAACCAGCTTGCACTCATTGAAGTAGGGTTAAGTGCCTTAGTAAAGAGAATAAGGAAGGACTGTCTGCTGCTCTGCTAGAACTCAGTCTTTCCCTAGTTCTGGAAAATCACAACTTTAGAAGCGGAGAACGAGAGAGAAAAACAGATAATTCTCTGAACTCTACTGAACCAACTAATATTGGCAGCTTCTTGATAGAAACTGCTAAAGTATAAATAAGACTAATATTTGATTCTCTCAGATGTACCTCAGCAAATTAGGGATGTGAATTGGGACCATCCAAGGTTCAAGTTTATTCTGAGTGGATTGATTTTATCCATTGTTTGTGCTGTGAAGGCAGGACGCCTTAATGGAAAGAGCCTATCAAATTTCCTGACGAGGTTTAAAGGTTCTTTAGGGAAATTACTGAACTGGAAGGTGTTAGAACAGAATTGGCACCACAATTCATGGACATTTGCAGAAGTTTGAGGCTTCTTATCTTTAGCTTAATGAACTCTGAAAAGATATGAAAGTTTGATATGTAGGCTTTTTTTTAATGTGAATATTCTTTTTAGACAAATCTCTATGGATGCCATGTTGCAGTTTCATGTGATCGCTGAATCAGTTGCACGTTTTTCCAGGCAGTATTTCTTTGGTTAGTGTTCGGAAAACAATTATTTCTGTTACATAACACAAGTCATCTCTTGTTACCTCAGAGATGTACGGTAGTTCTTTCAATCATCTGTGAATGTTACTGTGGGCAAAGGACATATTTAAGCTACTTAGCATAAAATTGGTCACTGGAACATGAGGAAACTTTGATAAAGCGGAGATAAAAAGATCAGGTAGTGAGGCATATTCAAAGCATACTCAAATTCAGCGGAACTAACCACATAGGTGTATGTTTACTAAGCAGCGATAGCGGCTGCCATGCGGTATCAGAAACGCAGCCCCGTGGCTTTGATACCGCATGGCAGCCACTACCACTGCTTAGTAAATATACTCCATAGACTGCAGACAAAGAATGTCTTGTTTAAACTAAGATGGTCTACGGGCGGATCAGGAGAGGTAATGGTGGCTGGCCACTTAGCAGTGATATTCAGCTGTAAACTGGGTAACTTAAGCAGCTAATGTTAGGACAGGTGAATGGCTGCCTTAACTTTAGCTGGTTAACGCTATCTAGTTATACTAACTGGACAGCAGCGCTAGTGTCCGGCAAGTACGGATATTTAGCTGAGGAAATCGGATATGTTCCACTCTTAATATCCAGATTTTGTTAAAGTGGTGGTGGCTAGGCACATTAATCTGCCTAAGCGCCGCTGCTGAGAAGACTACATATTCTGCAGTGTGGGTTAGAGGACTCTCACTAACTGTGAGACAACTGACGAGCTGAGACCTGCAGTGGCAGCTAAGACAGACTGGAAGCTGCCAGTGGCTAAGAAAGGGAGGCCCGCGTTGATCTTGAGGAGGATAGACATGGGTAGGCCCCTCTATGTGGTGGAGCGGAGGGGTGGCTTTAACTCCTAGCATAGATGATGGATGGCTGCCTGGTCAAAGTGGAACCTGCTGAGTGGTGAGACGCTGCTCGTCCATGAGGTCTACCCTCAGACATGGGTGCCTCCCAGCGGCTTTCCTGTGCTCCCTGTGGGCCTCTTGTGGCAGGGCCAGCACAACCAATGTGTTCATCTTATCCATGGTTCCTGCCTCCCACCACCAACATCCTGTAGCTCCCACCACCAACATCCAATAATAACTCCCACCACCAACACACACAGCACTGCACATGCACCTCACACCCCCACACAGACAGGCAGCAGGACACCACACACAGCACAGAGGCTGCTGGATACACTGGGTCACACATAGACAGCCAGCTGGGGACTGAGCAGAGGGGAGACTGATGCACCAAGTTCTAGGGAGTGTGTCACAGAGGGTTAGGGATTGGGGGGAGGGGATGAGAGAGTGGGACTTTGACGAGGTCTTGGAAATGGGAAGAAGGAAGGGCAGAGGATATACTGCAGGGGAACAAACAGTGTATGAAGAGTCACCTATGTGGACACAGACGACAGTAACACCAATAACTCGCCAGTCAGTCTCTTTCAGTCATTACCGCCACAAGCAGTCAACAAAGTCCCATCCTTATCTGTGATTTATAACAGGTGTAGATTGGCACCTTTAGAAATCCCGCCCTGCACATCTCCAGCCTATGTGAAGTGTCATAGACGCGCAGGAGCACGCGACATAAAGGCTGCACCTGGAAACACCAGGTGAGTCACAAAAAGAGCAAGGGCTCTTGCAAAACCAGTCAAGTACTCACAGAGAGCAAGAGTAAAGGATGGACATGGGTGCTTTGTAGAAACAGGTGCTTTATTGAAATCCCCAACGCATTTCGGCAGACGCCTTCTTTGGGGGGAAGGGATAAAATGTGCACCGTGGGTACAATGACCCGTGTAGCTAAATCTCTGCTGCTAACTCCTCATTTCAATAAAGCACCTGTTTCTACAAAGCACCCGTGTCCATCCTTTAATCTTGCTCTCTGTGAGTACTGCACCTGGAAACACTCCATTACATTCCCAATGGGGACGTGTAGAGATCAGCATGTCAGGCACAGAAACATCTGGAGTGGAGGAGTGGCCTAGTGGTTGGGGCAAGATACTTCAGGCCGGAAGGTCAGGGGTTCAAATCCCACTAGAGGACAGCAACCTCGGGCCGGAAGGACTGGGGTTTCTAGTCCCACAGGTGCTCCTTGTGGTCTTGGGCAAGCCACTTAACCCTCCATTGCCCATGTTCCCTGTAAAATAGTTATCTCCAAGTTATAATGCCCTGTTCAATGTAATTTCAGTTTGTTCAATGTAAACCGCACTGATGCAGAATAGCGTGGTATATAAGAGAATGTAAATAAATAAAATCTATCTTCCAGCTATGGGCATGGCTTTGTTGTTTTTCTGCTGCCGTATCCATGGTGTAAAAACACGAATAGGGTTCCTAAAACAACCTTCTTAATGTGCACTAACCAATAAATTATGTCAATTGCACCAATTTAGTGCACCCTAAATTGATTAGTTAAATCAATTTAGGCTGCACTCAATTTTTTAAGTTGCACTAAGGAACTGAATGTGCACTACCGAATACGCACTTCTAGAAAGAATTATTGTCGTCATGTACCAGACTGTTTTACCTGTATGTTGGTACTCCAAAGCTAGGATTAAACCAGCGATGTGCTCTGCTGTATTACAGCACTTGCAGATTTGTGATGGGTAGTTGTAAGTCATGCTAGATTAACTTTATATGGACAAAATCTGAGGAATGCATATTTTCGTGCCAAAATAACAGCAAATTAAAAAATGGTAACCTTTGAAAAGAGCAAGCAGAATTTAGAAGCAGAATAAATTTGCATCTTCGGAGACAAACTGCTGAATCACACCTCTTTCCTTTCCCCATTATTGAAATGATGAAGTACCTATAGGAGCAGCATAAGGTCCCTGCTACTGACCCCATTAAACTGCTTGTGATGAAGCTGACACTTGGTATAAACTCTCCTTGCTGAGATCTTTCCTGGCATTTAAGTAAATATCAAACTATTGTGCTCAAAATAGCCTTTCAAATGTTTATCTGTGTTTTTCCTTTGGTTAGCTAGTTCCTCAATCACCCTACCTTTTCTTTCTCAAAGTGTTTTATATCAAATATTTTGATATGTCTCAGATTTATAACTGTATAAGTAGAACCCACCCTCCTGTTCTCAAAGATCATTTTAGTTGTGTGTGCATTGCATGTGAATTAGACTGTAAAGTAGTCTAGAGTATTAAGAATATTCAGTACAGCGACATGTTGAAGCACTAAAGGTGATCATGCTAGAAATAGCAAATAGAAATGTGTAAATTCAGTCCAATGGCCTAGTAGTAGGACTGAGGGTATATGCATACTGAAGAGTGTGACTATTGGCTGGTTTAAAGAAGGGTCGGGTAGGGGGAGTAAATATCAAGTGGATAAAATCTAGAGTGACTATACATGAAAAGGGATATGAGAGAGAATGATTTGAAATAGTATTAGAACTAGTGAATACTCCATGAAAGTATTTGGTAAAATTTAAAACCAATTGAAGAAAGATTTTTTTTTAAAACCAGTGCATAATGAGATGGTGGAATTCGTGCCATGGATGAGGCCAAGGCTTCAGTATGTTGGAACAATTGGGTGAAGGGGGTAAGCTTTGAAGGTACAATTTGGGAGGGGAGGGGGGTGATTTATGGTTTACTAAACTGCCCTTCAATACATCAGAGTGGTTCACAATAATAATCCATGAAAAATGAGAAGCGGAAAAGAATTCCAGTAAAAACTGAAACGGTAGTAGGGTAACGGAAGAGAGGGGAGCAGAGGCCGCAAAACAGTCACTGGGAAGTCATCTGAAACATAGTATGAAATAAATATATCTTCAGGGCATTTTTGAACCTGGGGTGGGAAAGCTCCAACCAGATATTAACTGGCAACAAATTCCAGAAATAAGAAGCCAATAAGTTAAAGGCAGCATGTTTAGTGGATTCGAGGTGTGCCCGGGATGGCGAAGGGAGATACAGACTGAGGGCAAGAAAATTACATCATATTCTAGAAGGTATACGCCAGATGAGGAGAGATGACAGATAATCCGGAATCCCAGAATGGAGAAATTTATGTGGGAGGACAAGAAATTTGTACTTGACATGATAGGAAACTGGCAACCAATGAGAGCGCATAGAGAGGGGGTATATGGTCAAAACTAGTAGCATGAAAGAGCAGGCGAATGGCTGTATTTTGAATGGTTTGCAGATGTGTGAGTTGAGCTTGAGACATTACTGCATAAATAACATTGCAGTAGTCCATTTTTTAAATCACCAATGAAAGACGTGTGGAGGCCAATTCAGTGATGTGCATCCCCGGGCCGTCCGGACATCCTGGAGATGCACCTGATTCTTCTCCCCCAGGGGCTAGGCAGCACTGTTGGAGCAGAATAGCAGCAATACAGCTAGGGCGTCCAGGATCAGGCATCCCAGACACATACCCAGCTAGCCCAGCCAGGCTCCTGCATGGAGCCGCGGTGCCATGGTGTCAAGTTGCCATGGCACCACAGCTCCATGCAGGAGCAGCAATCCCCAGCAGATTCTGAAAAGATGCTTTCCCTACAGCCCTACCCTCAATCAGTCCTGCCGTGTCCAGGTTCAGACTGCCGGGTACCCCCTGCTTCCCCTGTCCTTGCTTTGCTGGCCAGAGTCTTCAATCTTCTTCTGTCCAGGGGGACTTATTCTATCTCTGAGTTGCCATAAGTCCCCCGTGCATATGGCTGACCCCAGATGTGCAGGGATGATTTCAGATTCAGCCCTGTTCATCTGGGGTCAGGTTCCTGCCCACTGCCCGCCCTCACTCTACCTCCGGCCTGCCCCCTCCCACCAACGAACAGAGCTCCCCGCACATCTTGCCTGTAGAGGTGGGGAGCTCTGTCGGCTGCATCGGCGCCCCAAGCTTTAGCGGGTCTGGATGGCTGGATTAGACGTCCAGACCTACTAAACATTGCTCAGAATCTACACCAAAGTGTGTAAGAAGGTATCAGATAGGTACCAGAGGACTGAACAATTTTGCTTAAGAGTATAAAAGCATCTTTTTTCAACTGAATTAATATGATCACAGAAAAAGAGATGAGTGTCAAGAATAACTCCAAAGTAATGAAATGTTTGGGAGAGAGGATTAGAATAACCATTTATAATTGGGGAAATATTTGGCCAATTCAGATGACCTGTTAACCAAAGTGCAGAGGTTTTGGTTGGATTTAACTTTAAGCAGTTGTTGTATAACCAGATCACAATCAATGCAATTGAGACATTAAATAAAAGAGGAACTAATACAGAGCCTTGCGGGACTCCACGGGGAGGATATAATGGATTAGAGAGGGAACCCTGAGAAGACACTTTATAGACTCTACCAGAGAGAAATGCACACCTGCCGAATGTAGATGTGATAGTAAGAGAGGCGATTCAGTAACTGATAGAAAACCAACTTCTCTAGAATCTTAGAGAGATAATATAAATTAGAGACTGGATGATAATGTTTTGTAAATAGTTCCCCCGGTTATCCAAGTTATTTATACCCTGTTACCTGTAAACTCATACGTGTTAAATGTACTGAGCATTTTGTTCCATGTGAACCGCGCTGATGCTGAATAGTGCGGTATATAAGAGACTGTAAATAAATAAAATAAATAAATAAATAATGCATGGGGGATGTGGGATCATGTTTAGGATTTTTAAGTTGTGGATGTTTCAATGCTGGTTTCCCAAAGAGAGAGAAAAATCCCAGAAGAGAGACTATTAGAGAAAAGAGTAACTATAGAGGGAATAAGCGCAAGAGAAGGTTCGGGAATCCAAGTTGGAGGGATAGGATCAAGATTAATGAAGATTTTCTGGGTGTTGGACAAAAGCTTCTTATGGTCCTCTAACCCAATGCTTTTGAATGTTGTCATGTAATTGGAAGAATTAGGAGGCGAAGGAGGAGTAAATCCGGATACTATAAAGACATCCTGACATGGGAATTGAGAAGCAATCTGAGTGACTTTGGTAGGAAAATAATCCCGCCAATTGCTGTGATGCTGGTTGAGTTGTGTTATTGTTAGAATAAGAAGATGAGAAACCACCGAGTATAAATTCTTAGGATAATTAGAGGAAGAAGAGATAAGCTTTTCAAAGTAGAACTTTTCTGTAGAGGTAATTGCTGATTTGTAGTAATAGCTAAGGTAATGGAAAGCAGATGATGCTGATTTTTGGTGGGATCCTGACGCCAAAGACGTACTGCCCTTCGAAGCTGCCTCCAATGAGTCGAAGGAACCCATACTGTCGAAGCAAATCTAAGATGGCTCGGAGGGTAGTGTCCCAAAGATGCACTTGCTGATCTACAAATAAGGATGCAAAAGAGGCAGGGAAGACAGAATTTGCAGATGGAAACATTGAGAAGATATTAGGAGTAATTGATCTCTTCAAAACGGGCATATGCACTGAGTCTAAAACTGAGAAAGATACCGATAAGGATTTGGTTGGGTATGGCAATTAAAAAGGCACAAGCAAATGGTCTTCCAAGGATACAGTATTAGAGGAGGTATTAGGGAGGAGTGGCCTAGTGGTTGGGACACGGTACCTCAGGCCAGAGGGCCAGTGGTTCAATTCTCTCCAGGGGACAGCAGTCTCAGTCCAGAGGGACTGGGGTTTCTAGTCCTATAGACACTCCATGTGGCCTTGGGCAAGCCACTTAACCCTCTGTTGCCTCAGGTACACATAGATTGTGAGCCCTTTGGGGACAAGGGAATGTATCCAGTACCTGTTTGTAGTGAATACATAATGTAAACCGCTTTGCTTGCAGGATAAAAAAACTGGTTAAATAAATAAGTGTTTGCCCCGCCGCATGAATCAGAAATGAGATATGCTGTTGCAATGACAGGTCCGAGATCCGTGAAAGAAAGTGATGGTCTTGTGGTCTATTGGGGTTATGTATGTGAAATTTATAATCACCCAAAATGAGAAGGGAAGAATAAGTTCTGGAAACCTCAGTCAGCGTATTTATCAACAAATCACAGAGAGGGGAAGATGATGACAAAGAGGGAGGTACATAAGATAAAAGTAGAGTAAGATCATATGGTGGGGGGGATGTGCACTAAAAGGGATTCAGGATAATGCTGTATGGAAGAGGGAAGTTCAACGATCCCAAGTGACTGACAAACAAGAGGGCCACCCCACCTCCTTTTCTAGATGAACAGGAAACAGGTTAAAACCAGGGGGCACACAGCAATATAAATAAGCCGCCTCCACCTTCTTGTGTCCATGTTTCAGTCAAAAATAATAGATGTAATGGTGTGCACAGGGGTGTGGCATGGGCAGAGCATAGGTGTGGCCTCAAGAGATTTATGTATGCTATAGAATGCTATGATGTATGAACATCCCTATGCTGATTTAGAACAGGCATAATTGATATGCCTAGTGTATGGCATGCGACTATGCTGATATTTTATAAAATGAGTCATGTGCATGCCTCAGTTTATAAAATAGATGGCCTGTGTGTGCAAGGGCAGGCGTGGCGGCTACCCATTTGGACCCAATTCTGCATCATGGGAGCCAGACATTCCCGTGGGTGCAGGATCGGGCCCCAAGACGGCACTGCATGCCCCTGCATACCCGCGGGAACATCCTCCATGTCTGCCCCCAGACTCCCGCAGCCAAACCCCTGTTTCCCCACCGCCTAACCCAAGGATGGGCAGCTGGGGCCAGGATCATGCGGCAGGGACTTACCTGACCCAGGCCCCGACCTTTGGGGACAGGGTTCTGGCCCCGATCGCCCTGGTCCAAGCAGCTTATTCCAAGTTCAAGGTGGAATAAGCAACATGTTCCCCCTGACCAGCAGAACAAACAGAGCTGTGACCTGAATTGGCCCTGTACGTCCTGCCACCTCGGCCTGCCCCTGCTCCTGCTCCACCCACACTCCGCCCCCCCCGTTGACTCTCCCCGTACTGCAACTCTAGCCATGTGGGGAGACGGAGGGGGAATATGGGCGGGACGGCTTGTAAAATCAGGGATAATGTATCTCTGCTTCCTATGTTCCCACCTTTCACTTGTTTCAGACACTCTTCTGTCCACTTTGCAATCTGTTTAACAAAATTTACACTACTTTATTGACTTTCCCGGCTTTGACCTTTAAACATATTGACTTAGCTGTGAACTGAGATTGTATTTTTGACAAGGCACTTTAGTTAAGATCACTAAATAAATAGCATTTAAATGGACTGGAAAATAAAATCAGCTATTTACAGTTAAGCAAAGAGAAAGGGATGCATGGAAAGTGAAAGGACAGGCTATAATTTATGAACCAAATGCTTGAAGGTGGCAATTTTATAAGCTTTTAATTGTGGGTAGATCCTTTTTTACTCACAGAAAGGGGCTTTGATGAAAATTATCCTAGGGGTCACATGTGTATAAAGTAGGCGTGGAGAATGTTTGCGCCTCCTTTTAAGTGACCTAAGTGAAGGCATATTTGTTGGAGAGCATTTGGGCGGAACATGTGCTGTCTATGTATGTTTTAGAAAATGCGCACATACTTCACGTGTGTAAATTTACATCCAGAGCCTGAAGGTATAAATATGTACAGGTGCATAGACCTGGGATAGTTGCAGGTTTTGTAAAGGTGTTTTATAAAGACACACAGGTGGCTATAAAGACACATGAGTGACATAACAGGAGCTTACTTGGGCCTCCTACCTTGGCGATGAAAAATTAACAGAGGCAAGTCAACAACTTACATGTTTAAGTTGGTATTTTGCAAACCTATACATACAAATGCTGCAAATTAACTACAGAAAGTCCTATCTTTAATTTCGGTTTGGAAGGGAAAATAAACAGTGGGGGATTATGGAAGATAACCCTCTTAAATCCCTCCTGTAAAGCACTTGTTAAAAACCTATGCATTCCAAGGAGCAGCTGTAGATCCCATCAGCACCGGCTGACTTAACAGAGCTGCAAGAAAGGGAAACTCTCCCTTCGTGGCTCTGTAAAGCCGGCAGTGGCGCTGAGGGAGAGAGGAGGGCTCTGCCGGGGCGGCCGCGGGGCACTTCCTTCTGCTGCTGCTGCAGCAGCCGCAGCTTCAGCAGCCAGGTTTTTTAATTTTAATTTCCCTTGGGGGGGGGGGTGTTGGGGGGGTTGGGACTGGTAATGGGCTAGGGGGGGCTAGGACTGGAAATGGGCTGTTGGGAAGTGTTCGGACTGGAAGTGGGCTGATGGGGATTGTTCGGACTGGAAGTGGGCTGATGGGGGAGTTAGGACTGGTAATGGGCTAAGGAGGGCTAGGACTGGAAATGGGCTGATGGGGAGGGGGCTAGGGCTGGTAATGGGCTATCGGGGGTGGCTAGGACTGAAAATGGGCTGATGGGAGGGGTTAGAACTGGAAATGGGCTGATCAGGAGAGGGGCTAGGACTGGAAATGGACTTATTGGGTGGGGGGTTAGGAGTGGTAATAGGCAGATGGGGGGGGGGGGCTAGCACCGGAAATGAGCTAGGACTGCTAATGGGATGATTGGGGGGCTAGAACTAGAGTTGGCTGATAAGGGGGATAGGACTGGAAATGGGCTGGGACTAGAAATGGGCTAATGGGGGAGGGGAGGAGAAAACTAGGGGCTAGGGCTACAAATGGGCTGATGCGGGAGGAAGGTAGAATAGGACTTGAAGGGAGCAGATAATGAGAGGGTCTGCCAGGGGAAGGAGGGGGCAGGAAGGGACCTGACATGGGGAAGGAGGGGGCTGGAAAGGAGCCAACACCTGGGATGTACTGAAGGGGGACTGGAAGGGAGCTGACACTTGCAGATGGGAGTGGTAGATGGTTGGATAATGGGGAGGAGGTTGGAAGGGAGCTGACATGCAAATGGCACTGGAAGGGGGATGGACAGAAGGTAGGACAACTGGAAGGGAGCTGACTGGGGGTTGGCACAGAGTGGATGTGAGCTGATATCTGGGATGGTATTTGGACTAGAAGGGGCTGGACAGTGTGGAAGGAGGGGGACTGGAAGTGAATGGACACCAGTGGCAATCGTGGGAATGCAAGGCGGTTGACATTGGAAGGTACTGGGAGGGGAGGACTGGAAAGTGGGCTGATACTGGGGAGGGTTACTGGAACTGGAAATGGGCTGATGGAAGGAAGTGAAGAAAACAAAGAAGAGATAAGAAATGGCAGATGGACCATGGACTACAGAAAGAGAGCTAAGAGAAGACAGGAAAGCAGAAACCTCAGATCGGGACCAGCATGATCAGAGAATAAAATGGTCAGACAACAAAGGTAGAAAAAATTATTTTATTTAATTTTAGTGATTGGACTTTGTGCTATTTTTATATTTTACACAGTATCGGGGAACTGCATCTCTTATTTATCTGATGTTGCACTGCATGTGGACTCTGGCTTCTTGGGGTTTCAATTTAAATTGTGTCTACATATTTCTATTTTATTTTAGATTGTGGTTACTTCTTCTGTACTTGGTGAGGGTCGATGTTGTGAGTGTGTGACTGAGGTCAGGTGTTCTGTTAACATGGAGTTTGTACATAAAGATCTATACTGTACCGTAGTAATTTGACTTGTTCAGCTTTTCAAATAGGTGTATGGATGTTCCAGGGCCCGCTGTAGTATTTACAGTGACACTTTTTTTGGATTGGCTCCTTATGTGATTTTTGGAAGTTTGTGCTCATATGGTATGGTAGGTTTGCTCTTTGTTGTACGGTTTTGTGTTAGTTCACAATATGGCTGGTACTGGAGAATAGAGTTGGTTGTTGTTAGTGAGATGATCAGAATCAGATTTTTTTTTTTTTTAATATTGAGTTCTGTGGGTGAATGTCCTGGTTCTGCTCTGCACCTACTGTGGATGAAAAATATATGTTGAAAAAGAAAAAGCAAGAACCATAACACAGTTTATAACAACAAAATAAAAATGAGTTATAATAAAAATGAGTGTTAAACTGTGCTGTTGGTTCTTGCTGTCTTTAATTCCTTGATGTGCAAACAGGACCATACCTAGACTTGTGCAAGCGGTGCAGCCGCACAGGGGGAGAACATTTCGGCTGTTTGCTGTTGCCTTGCTGCCGCTGGCAGGACAATAGCAGGCAGCCAAAATGTGCCCCAAGCCTTTTCGCAGCAGTTAAAGCAGGTCTGCTCCCTCCCTCCTCGAGTAGGGAGGGTCATCTGCTTAGTGCCGGTGCCTTTCATATTGGGCGCATGCCCCTCTCCTCCTCCACATACCTCCATCCAGAGCTGCCTGCTCTTTCCCTGCTGCTGGCACCGGCATGAAAAAAGCAGAGGGCAGCAGCAGAAGGGAAAGAGCAGGCAGCACTGGACAGAGGTATGGGGGGAGAGGGGGGGCGTGTGCCCGAGTTGCAAGTTGCACAGGGTGCGATTGCAGCTCGATACGGCCCTGTGTGCAAACATCTTGCATTTCCTCCATAAAATCTAATCTGCTTTTTGGTTGGTTTGGTTCAGTCTCTGATTGGATTTCTGAAAAAGCCCTGCCCCCTCTAAGGTGTGTGGGGGGGCACCATTTCATACTTCGCCTCAGGCAGCAGATTGCCTTGAGCCGCCCCTGTGTGGAGTCACCTTATAAACAGGGATCTCCTGAGGGATTGTCTTCCAATAAGTTGTGTCACCCTCACGGTGGCCAGTCCAACGCCTAGGCACTGAGACTTGGTCTGCCTGTGGTGTTCCTGCCTGAGAGAGCGGGGGCTTGCTTTAACTCTGCAAGGCCTTCTGAGAATGTAAGTCCCTTTACTCCTTGAGCACAGATGAGTTGCAGTCGAGTGGTTTCAGGCAATGACAAGAATTTATTTTCCCCTTCCCAGCGGATTAAATGCAAGTGAATAACTCAGGACAAAACATGCCATACAATTGGCTTGAGGAAATTATACATGAACTCAGGTAAGTTTGCCTTGTCAGCTTCAGGCTTTAAACGTGCAGTGCTTGATACAAAACAAATCACAACAGCTTCAATTAGCAAAGAAAATGTTCCCTTTTCTTCTGCTGCTTTTACCGTCTCTCACAGACACTATTCAGCATAGGGAATTCACATGGTCAGCCAAAGATAATGTACAGTCCATCCAATCATCCACTAGTTCATTATGGTCAGAGTCTATCTGCATTTCCTCAGCATCAGGAATAGCAGGGTGTGGCAGTAAGCTGCTATCCTGATCTTTGAAACAAACGGTTTCTCTGACCTCACGTGGTTTCTCTTTGTAACACTCTCATGAGCAGGGCTGTAAACTACCATATATGCTGTAGTTTTTGTCCAGGGAGTTTGCTACTTTCTGATAACTATAGGGAACTGCTTTATAGCTAGGTTCAAACTGGTATGAATTATTAAGCCTACCTTTTGGCTTTGAAAGGGAAGGAACTCTCCACACTGCAGGGTTAGACTGGTTCTCAAACACAGCTGGTGTTTGCTTGCCTCTCCGCCTATTAACTTTCCCCTCAGATGTACCGGTATTCTCCAACCAGCCTGTCTCTCTCCTCGGAGCATGTGAGCTTTGCCAAGCCTGCCTCTCAGGAAGATTCTTCTCTCTCCTGCCTTTACCAGACAACCCCTGTCCTGGGTTACTTCTGACCTCAGGAATATGGCTCCCTTGGTTCTCACTCCTCCTTGACTCCTTCTAGTCAGCGTGCTCCTTTGCAGGCTTCCTTTCTGGCTCTGACTCTGGCTCTCATTCTGCTTCTCCCTGGTCCAAGCTAATGACCAGTTTTTATCATTGTAACTCTCAGGGCTTAGCTGTGCCCTGCCCTGAAACAGGTGAACCTCATTACCTCTTGAGCTAGGGCAGAGGTACTCAAATCCAGTCCTGGAGGGCCGCAAACCAGTCAGGATTTTGGGATATCCCTAATGAATATGCATGAGATAGATTCAAATACAATGGAGGTAGTGCATGGAAATATATCTCATGCATATTCATTAGGGAAATCCCAAAAACCTGACTGGTTTGCGGCCCTCCAGGACTGGTTTTGAGTACCTCTGAGCTAGGGAATATGTCACTGCAGGGGCGTATCTTTCTAGCTGGTGACTCTTTGTTTACTTCTTCTTTGCAAACATTGATCCATGTGCTCAGACTGCCTGTCAGTTTCTGAAAGCAAATCCTCATCTTGCCCTACCTCCATAGGCTCAGAAGGGTCTTCTTCATGACAGTTGTCATGGTGGACAAAAGTTTGCTAAAGAGTCCAAGTCTGTATGTGATAGTAAATATGTAAATTGTGCTCTATGGGATGATAAGAATTTAGATAAAGTCTTGCTTCACTGCCTTGAAAGAAAATGGTGACTTTCTAGATCAAACTCTGATGAAATATCTTATGTCAGCAATGTGGCTTTAACTGACGCGACTAAAAAAGATTACTGTATTTTTCTAGAGAATTCAAAATTCACTGTTACCTAGAGGACCGTTTCCAATAGTGAGAGAATTATTATGGGTCCATATCTGCTCTGCTGGGACACCTACCGTGATGTTTCCATCTGCACAAAATGTAGAACATTTCAGAGGAAAATTGAAAACATCATAATTATATAATAAGTTAATACAGTAATGTGATGAAGTTCACTTTTGATATTAAGGTGCAATGGGAAGACTTTTTTTTCAGTCTCTAAATCCCAGATTGTTAAAATTTTGCAAATGATGAATTGCTCTTTATGTGGAAAATCTTTGACTTGAATCAATCTCATACACAGAATTTACATGTTGGGAATAGTTTGACTGTGTTAGCTAATGGGATTTTTCTCTAGTGCATAATTGCAGGAAGGACATAGTCACCAGCTCTGAGGCTTTTGTATTGAGCCCAAAAATATTTTGTAGTAGCAAAACTGAAAGAATGTGCTTTCAGGTATAATTTGAGTTTTCATGGAGACGGTGCACCAGACTCCCCTCATACCTCCTCCCCCCCCAACTGAACTGATCTCTTACTACTAGCACACACCCCTCCTATTGGTAGGGCAGCAACACTTCTTATGGGGCAATTTCTTTAAATATATGTTTTACACCATGCTAGTAATGAGCCTCAGTTCTAAGCTGGGGTAGGTGTCTCCTCTGCTGGCTTCATTCTGATGTCTGAATGTGTGCAGTCCTGACGTTTCATGGGCTCAGATCTGAGATTGAATTCTGCAAAATGGTACACTCACAGGAAAACACACTGCGCTCCTTTTGTCAGCATGAGGGACTCATGCAAACAGAGCCAGCCCTATGACTAGGCAAACTAGGCAGTCGCCTAAGGCTACAGCTTCTTGGGGGAGGGGAGGGCAGCAAGGAACAGCTACAAAGTTAAGCAATGGAAGTGCTGGTAGCCACACAAACTCAGATTCATCGGTGCATGTTTTTACCTACAGGAAGAATGTGCAATATGTGAATAGTCAATTTACCCTTGTAAGTGGCATTTTGAAATTTCACTCTTTATAATATATTTACAAAACTAAAATTGAATATTTAAGTATGATGCCCGAATATGCGTGTTATAGGATTATTCTGGGAGAGAGTGTTCAGATGATTACAATTGAGTTTGATAATCAAAATTGGGGGGGGAGGGGGGAGGGGGGAGAGAGCGTACTAGGGGTCTAAAAAACTCAAGTTTTGCATTGGACGCCTAGTACCCTTGTACCAGCTCGGCATGCAAAATCTGGTTTGCATGCACCGAGAACTGAACAAACTCAAAATTATGAAGAAACACAAAAGGAGCAGGGCCCTTGCAATGAAATCAGGGAAACACAACGGGCGAAGACAAGTAGAGGTCACAGGTGCTAACTTTATTTGTGAAAAATCCCCTATGCGTTTCGGTGTCAGGCCTTTATTAGGGGGTACATATCTAAAAACAATTATAGTCAATTGTAACAAGTAAAACCAATAAAACTACATATTGAAAAACATCAATAAATATAAACATACTGAGTACCATTCAGAACACTGTTTGCTGCAAGTTACTCTTCACGTTTGACTGGGTAAAGTATTCGCCATAAATTTGTACTTCAGTTTCATACTTTTATTTTACTATATAAGTGTTTATGCTTTACTTCGGCCCCTTTGTACAGGCGGAGCTTGTTTTTCAATGCTAGTTTTTATTCCGTTTTAAAATTACGGCTTAGTTTTTTATTTTGTTTATTCAATATTCTTCTGTTTTTATTTATGGCGGTTTGCACACAGCTCTATTTTTTCATTTATTTATTATCTTATTTATTCATTTGATTTTGTTTCCGCACAAGTTTTATTTTAGTCTGTCTTTGATTTCGGACTATCTCCAGGAACAAGCAGGAATGAGTCTTCACATATGGGTACGTCGGTACCGACGGAGCCTGCGCGGGAATGCTCCCCAGCTTCCCAAAAAGGAAAGCTTTTGGGAGCATCCCACAGTGCCTGCGCGCTGCCTTCCCGCCTTTCCTAACCGCCTCTCCTCAGTTCTTTTTTGCCGCGGAGCCAGCAGGTCGTGTTCCTGTCACAGCTGAAGAAGTTCTTTGTTTTATTTTATTTCTTTGGTCGCGCGTCTGCCTCCCCCGACTCGGACCGGTACCGCCGGTTTTTCTTTCTTTTCTTATAAAAAAAAAATGAATATATTTTTCCCTCACTTAGTGTGTTTTTCTTCTTTTGGGCCTTAGGCTCCACAAGAAATTTTCCTCATGGAAAAACCAGCCTCCGGGTTTAAAAAATGCACTAAGTGCAGCGGTACTATTTCTGTTACTGACACCCATGAATGGTGTCTTAAATGTTTGGGCCCTGAACACTCCATCTCAGATTCTTCGTCCTGCTCCTTGATGTCTAAACGAGGTTTACAGAACCGAGCAGCCAAGCTCCATGTGCTGTTTCCCTCTGATGCAGCTTCAGTGGCATCGACGTCTTCCAGGGCTGCTTCTTCCTCCCATGGATCTCAGTTAACCAAACATAAATCCAGCCGGTCCTCGAAGGGTAGATCTCCTTCCAAGCATCGAGATGCCTCCGGGCTTGCCCTCGAGGATTCCGCACCGGCAAAACAACCCCCGTGGGAAGCTACGGCTTCCAAAGCTCCTCCTATGGGGTTACAGGTTGACATCGATGGCACGGCCTCGACCGATCACCTGTTAGAATGCTCTGGGGTACCGGCGCAACCTTCCGGTACCGAATTCCAGGCATTCATGGCGTCGATGGATCAGAATTTTCTATCCATGCAGCAGGCTATCTCGGCCTTCATTCAAGCTGCGATGCCGCTGATACCACAACGAACCCTGTTGTCGGTATCGGCTCCGGTACCGGCACCAGTGTCAGTACCGGTACCGACTGCATCGACATCCACCAAGATGCCGACGGTAGCGGTTCTCTGTCCAGGGATGCTCATCGGTACCGACTCGGTACCGATGACACCCGATGTCGATACCGCTCGATACGCATATCGAGCTTTAGAAGAGCACCCTGACAGGCGATACTTTGATTCCTCTGAAGATTCTGATACATCGGAGGAGTCTGCTGAAGTATCCATAGCCCTTCCTGAAGAGCCTTCTTCTCCAAAAAGAAGAATGTCTCCTCCAGAGGACTTGTCCTTTCAAGACTTCATAAGAGAAGTAGCTAAAGGACTTTCTATCTCAGTAACCTCTGAATCAGAGCCTAGAGCTAAAAAATTGGATATTTTAGGTTATTCTAAGGCTCCCAAGGAGGCAGTCACCTTGCCAATTCATGAAATTCTTTATGAGCACATGATTGACTTATGGGAGACTCCTCTCACTATCTCTCCTCATTCTCGAAGATTGGACACTATGTACCGTGTCCCTCCTTGTCCTGGTTTTCATAAAACACAGCTTCCTCACCATTCTATTGTGGTGCAGTCAGCTATGAAAAGGATAAAGAGTGCAAAAAGACACTCCTCTGCCCCTCCAGGAAGAGAATGGAGGACCTTGGATGCTTTTGGTAGGAAAATCTTCCAAGCCAGTATGCTCATTGCCAGAATCAACTCCTATAGTCTTTACATGGGTATGTTTCTGAAAGAAGTTGCAGATAAACTGCACACCTTCCTCCCTTTTCTTCCAGAGGATAAAAGGGAAGAATTCCTTATTTGTCTTAAGCATACTGAATTACAAAAAATTACCCCATTCATTCACCAATATCAAAAATACAAAATTACTTTTTTTGTGGGAACAGGTCTCAGACTTCAGTGGGGAGAACCCAGGAGGTATACCTCTGCTGTGGTTATCATGCCCCCATAGCTTGCATCAAGGACCTTATGTTCTCTATTTTTTTTCTTTTATTCCTTTTACTGAATTGCTCATAGAAATCGAACGTATTCAACTGATGTTCCTTTAAACACAGCTACATAACGAACTTTCTCTCCAACAGTCCAACAGTCCAATCAAAAACAATGTTTCACTTCTAAACACTTTCTCATATAAATACTTATGGTCTGTTGTACTCTTCAAGCTGTGTTGTAATAACAATAACGGCACTTTTCATAAAACCGAACTTATCTGTAATCCCAACGCCAATCTGGCGCGCTCGTGAGTTTCACTGCGTTAAGCAGTTTCATCGGGGGAATCCAGCTTTCAGATTGTGCCAGATGAAATCGTAGCCATGTAGCTTCTTACATTCTTTATTTCAAATGCGGCTGCTGTGCCTCTTCTCTAAAACCAAACACATTACAGAGAGTTTTAGTATTTTCAATACATGTGGAAAAATTGCGTTAATAAAAGGACTTACACCTACTGATCTTCTCTCTTCAACAGCATTCTCTGTCTGAAAAAACGCCGCGCATGCGTAGCCAACAAGATGCGGCTACGTTTTATATTGCCCATATGCTCATAGGTTCAGTTGTTTAGACCTCCATCCAATCAGATTGTGCTTCTCAAAACAATGTATCCATTCATACACTTTCATTGATGATTCGTATGTCACATACCCTAAACTCAAAAAAACTCAAAAAAAACCGCTGTCAAATACTCAGGTTGCTCGGTTACTTGGAATATTCTACTACTTTCTTTTTACCGTAGTGAACAAAACCCCAAGTTCATGTGCAAACCCCCCTGTCAATCTGAGCATTTAAGCCACCCGGAATCACTGTGCTCAGAGTATATATCCAACGTTGTTCAATGTATAACAAAGTTTGTTCTCTCGTTTTATTGGCAAAGCCTGCCAATACGTGGTCTATGCAAAAAACCCGTAGCTGCTCAAAGCTGTGAGATTGATCTAAACAATGTGATACTATTGGTGCTTCCCTTTTCTGGCAGCGTAATTTGCTACGATGCTCATTAACACGAACTCGCAAAGGGCGGATGGTTTTGCCTATATACAGCAATGAGCAAGGACAGCGGAGAGCATAGACTACGTAACTTGACCCACGAGTAGTGGAGGTTTTTAACTTGTACGAAGTATCATGGTAAGTAAACTCAGATACCTCCAATGTCATTGCGCGGCGTTTTTTCAGACAGAGAATGCTGTTGAAGAGAGAAGATCAGTAGGTGTAAGTCCTTTCATTAACGCAATTTTTCCACATGTATTGAAAATACTAAAACTCTCTGTAATGTGTTTGGTTTTAGAGAAGAGGCACAGCAGCCGCATTTGAAATAAAGAATGTAAGAAGCTACATGGCTACGATTTCATCTGGCACAATCTGAAAGCTGGATCCCCCGATGAAACGGCTTAACGCAGTGAAACGCACGAGCGCGCCAGATTGGCGTTGGGATTACAGATAAGTTCGGTTTTATGAAAAGTGCCGTTATTGTTATTACAACACAGCTTGAAGAGTACAACAGACCATAGGTATTTATATGAGAAAGTGTTTAGAAGTGAAACATTGTTTTTGATTGGACTGTTGGACTGTTGGAGAGAAAGTTCGTTATGTAGCTGTGTTTAAAGGAACATCAGTTGAATACGTTCGATTTCTATGAGCAATTCAGTAAAAGGAATAAAAGAAAAAAAATAGAGAACATAAGGTCCTTGATGCAAGCTATGGGGGCATGTTAACCACAGCAGAGGTATACCTCCTGGGTTCTCCCCACTAAAGTCTGAGACCTGTTCCCACAAAAAAAGTAATTTTGTATTTTTGATATTGGTGAATGAATGGGGTAATTTTTTGTAATTTTGGATATTTACTCCGATAACCCGTGGATTTGTTTTGTTAAGCATACTGAAGACATTTCAAAGTTTTCCAACCGTGCAGCTTTTGACTCCTTTGAAGGTGCCAGCAGAGCTTCGGCCATTGCCATAGCTGCTCGCAGAATTGCTTGGCTCCAAGCTTCTGATTTAGAACCTTGGGTCCAGGATGGCTTAGGAAATCTTCCCTGTACAGGTGAAAACCTGTTTGGTAAAGAATGGCAAATAAAAGCCACTCAAATGGATGCAGAAAATTCTGCTCTGGATAGACTTTCAAAGTCAACCTCCATTCCTGCCAAGAAAAAACCTTTCAAGAAGTCTTTTTTTCAAAAAGGGCAGATTCCCTTCTACTTCTGGCCAACAATCATCTACAGGTCGCTTTGCTACTAAGTGTCAGCAGCCTAAACAGGCCAGGCCTAAGTCTACAGGGGTTGCTGCAACTCAGCAGTCCCAACCTCCTCAGGGTTTTTGACTTGATGCTAGAGAACTTAGCCTTTCTGGCTCTAAAACAGCCAGAGCCTCTCACCATTCCAGCTCTTTTTGGTTAGCTCTTTTTGCTCCCAGATGGGAGCAGATTACAACAGAGCAGTGGACCCTCTCCATCATAAGGGAGGGCTACAAACTTAATTTCTTAAACCTTCCTCCCCACACCATGGTGAGACACTTCAATTCTCCAACATCTCTTCTCGACCTTCTAGGTCAGGAGGTGGCTACCCTTCTTGTCCAAGGGGCAATAGAAGAAGTGCCTCTTCTTCAACAGGGGTCAGGGTTTTACTCCCCCTATTTTCTCATCCCAAAGAAAACAGGGGGTTTCAGACCCATATTAGATCTCAGGGAATTGAACAAATTTCTATGCAAGGAGAAATTCAAGATGCTTTCTCTGGGCACTCTCCTTCCATACCTTCAGAGTCAGGATTGGCTTTGTTCTCTAGATCTCAAGGATGCGTACACACATGTGCTCATCCATCCATCTCACAGGAGATTACTCAGTTTTCTTTTCCAAGGCAAGCATTACCAATACAAGGTGCTTCCTTTCGGTCTGGCCTCTGCTCCAAGAGTGTTCACCAAATGCATGGCAGTAGTAGCTGCATTTCTACGCACTCTGGGAATCTTTGTATTCCCATACCTGGACGACTGGCTCATCCGAGCTCCATCTCAGTCAGAGGCCTAGACTTCCCTGGATCGCACAAGGTGCATTCTGCAGTATCTGGGACTTGTGGTAAACCTCCCAAAGTCCCAGCTCACCCCTACTCAGTCTCTAGAGTTCATAGGGGCCTGGTTAGACACTACCACTGCAAGGGCCTATCTCCCTCAGGCCCGTTGCCTATGCCTAGTGCAGTTAGCCTCCCAGATTCAGTCAAAGAGCCATTTAACTGCCCGGGAGATGCTTCAACTGCTTGGCCACATGGCATCCACAGTGCATGTGGTACCCTATGCTCGCCTTCACATGAGAGCAGCTCAATGGACTTTGTCCACCCAGTGGACTCAGTCATCAGGAGCTCTCAGACCAAATAGCAACCTCCAAACGTCTCTTTTGGTCTCTCCAGTGGTGGATGTCCACCCAAAATCTGTTGTTGGGGTCCCCCTTCCAACAGTTGTTGCCCCAGGCAACCCTCACAACAGATGCCTCCCAAACAGGTTGGGGAGCTCATCTACAAGACCTCTCCACTCAGGGCACTTGAACCACTTGGAGCTTCGAGCAGTTTTTCTAGTTCTCAAGGTCTTTCATACCCTGCTCAGCTACAAGACAGTCCTCATTCATACGGACAATCAAGTAGCCATGTTTTACATAAACAAGCAAGGAGGAACTGGCTCTCTGTCACTTTGCAACGAAGCTTTAAGATTGTGGGCCTTCGCCAGAGAGCATCAAATCCATCTCCTGGCCGTATACCTCCCAGGAATCCAAAACTCTTGGGCAGACAGACTCAGTCGAGTTCTGCTTCCACACGAATGCTCCCTGCACATGGACCATGTACTCAGAATCTTCCAAGAATGGGGAACCCCGGACATAGACCTCTTTGCAAGTCCGTGGAATGCCAACCTTCCCCGGTTCTGTTCCAGAATTCCATGTCAGGGAGTTCAGGCCAAGGATGCCTTTCTCCTTCACTGGGGTCAAGGCTTCCTGTACGCCTTTCCACCCATTCCCTTGATTCCCAAGACTCTATTCAAGCTCCAGAGGGATCAAGGATCCATGATCCTCATAGCTCCACGCTGGCCACACCAAGTGTGGTACCCTCTACTTCTGTATCTCTCTCAAGCCCCCTCTCTGGACTTGGGAGCTGCTCCAGATCTTCTGTCTCAGGAGGAGGGGACTTTGTGGCACCCAAACCCCAAGTCCCTTCACCTCAGAGCTTGGTTACTGAAGGCCTAGACCTTCAGGATTGGAGTCTTTCTCAGCAAGTGGAGGATATCCTCCATGCTTCCAGAAAACCTTATACTAGACGTTCCTATGCTTTTAAGTGGAAAAGGTTTTCCATTTGGTGTACTAAGAAGGGTCTTGACCCTCTAGCACTGCCTTTGAATTCTCTGTTGGAATATTTCCTGCATCTCTCCAATGCAGGCCTTAAGATGAATTCAGTAAGAGTCCATTTGAGTGCTATTGCAGCATCCCTTAAGCCCATCAATGGACAGCCTATTTCCTCTCATCCTCTTATTGCAAGATTCATGAGAGGCCTAACTTTAACTAAACCTCCCATTCGACCTCCTCCGGTGGCATGGGTCTTAAATCTGGTTCTTGGTCAGCTTATGAAGCCACCTTTTGAACCCTTAGCCACCACCTCCTTGAAATTTCTTTCCTGGAAGGTTATTTTCCTCATTGCAGTCACCTCAGCTCGCCGCATCAGTGAACTGCAGGCCTTAGTGGCTAATATACCTTATACAAGGTTCCATCATGATAAGGTAGTCCTTAGGACCAATCCACACTTTATGCCTAAAGTGGTCTCACCTTTTCATCTTAATCAAGAGGTGTATTTACCTGTCTTTTTTCCAGGTCCTCATGCATCAAGTGCAGAGAGGAACCTTCATACTTTGGATTGTAAGAGAGCTCTCGCCTTTTACTTACAAAGGACACAGCAACATAGAAAGTCTTCCCAACTCTTTGTTTTTTTTGATCCCTCTCATTTGGGACTTCCAGTCTCTAAGAGGACACTGTCCAATTGGATTGCTCAGTGTATTTCTTTCGCCTATCAGAGTAAGAACCTTTCTCTGGAGAACCATGTCACAGCTCATAATGTGAGGGCCATGGCCACCTCTATGGCTCATCTAAATTCTGTGTCCATCGATCAGATCTGTCAAGCGGCCACCTGGGCCTCGGTTCAAACCTTCACAGCCCATTACTGCTTGGACAAGGACTCCCGCCGGGATGCCTTGTTTGGTCAGTCTGTTCTCAAACACCTGTTCCATTCTTAATCAACTCCTACCCTCCTTCCCAGAATGGATGCCTGAGATCCATAGGAGGAAGTAGAGCCCTTTCCAGGGTCTCATAACCTTGGGGATCTCCCAGGCATCTCTAGCTAGGGAGTCCCGATATGTGAAGACTCATTCCTGCTTGTTCCTGGAGATAGCACAGTTACTTACCTGTAACAGGTGATCTCTGGGAACAGCAGGAATAAGTCTTCACAACCCACCCACCTCCCCTAGGAGTTGTATCTCTCTATCTATCTTTCCTTTCCTCTCTCTCTCTTTGTCTCAGCTTTAAAACTCGAACTGAGGAGAGGCGGTTAGGAAAGGCGGGAAGGCAGCGCGCAGGCGCTGTGGGATGCTCCCAAAAGCTTTACTTTTTGGGAAGCTGGGGAGCATTCCCGCGCAGGCTCCGTCGGTACCGACGTACCCATATGTGAAGACATATTCCTGCTGTTCCCAGAGATCACCACCTGTTACAGGTAAGTAACTGTGCTTTCCTTTATTAGCGTTTTTTTTTTTTTTTGTTTTTAACACTGTTTTACCATGCTGCTTTTTTTTTTTTTTTTAAATTTATAAATGTGAAAATCTTACAAAAGGAAAATCAGTACTTTAACAATATTAATAATATTATTGAAGAAAAAAAAGTTAAAAAAGTAACAAATTAGTCCACATTTAGGAGAGCTACATTCAGAAAAATATTATAACAAAGCAACCAAGAGGTCCTGAACATAAATTCAAAAGCTCAATATACATTGTCAGGAGGGAAAGAAAATAAACTATTTATCCTTAAGAAAATTCTGTAATTGATCCACCTCAGAGAATACATAATGATTACCATGCTTTTAAATTATATTTTTCCACCTACTTGATGTTGTGCTTATGATGTATCTCTGACACCTCTGTTTGCCATTCTTTTTCTCTGTATGGCTCTTCATTGTTACGATGGGACCATGACTTTATTTCTTTTTATGCTGTTAAAGCATGTATGCCACGTGCACAACAGGCTACATGATTTTAAAAGTTCATTCATAGTTCCCTCTTGTATACTGGAAGCCAGGTTTATGTATAAAGCTTTCTCTGGGACTTTCAATTTGATAACAATAGACTGATTGACTGATTGCCACAATATTGAATTTATCAAATTTAATATATTTGGATCACTTATTTTTTTTCCCTAAGTTTTTTTTTTCTAAGAATTAAGGATCAACTGTTTCACCTTTTAATTGTTGTGTATATTATATTTTTTGCTCCTCTCTCCTCTGGCTCTGTGTTCTTTTTCCTTTTTTAGTTCTGAGACAAAAACAAACAAAGGTCTTTTTCAAGACCTCCAATCATTTTCATATGGTGTATTATGTAAGTACCCTCTCTGCAGTACTCCTCATTACATGGCATTAGTTTGTAATATATTTTATTTATTTATTTTGCTGCTTTTGGTATTTTTATGTTTATGTTTTACATTTCATTTACTCTTTTACTTTTATACTTGTGTTTTAAATATGTTTGAGTATTATTTAGAAACATAGAAACATAGAAACATGATGACAGAAAAAGACCACAAGGCCCATCTAGTCTGTCCTTCCATAACAACAACTACAACAGTCCACTTTCTACCTTTAGAGATCCTCTGTGTTGGTCCCATGCTTTTTTGAATTCAGTTACTGTCCTCATCTCTACCACCTCCACTGGGAGACTATTCCACGGATCCACTACTCTTTCCGTAAAGAAATATTTCCGCATATCACTCCTGAATCTATCTCCCTTCACCCTCATCCCATGTCCCCTCATAGCAGAACTTGCTTTCAATTGAAAGAGGCTCTCTCCCTGAACATTTATGCCACGGAGGTATTTAAGATAAAAGAACACACATCAGCCAACAGCCTCCACCTGCTCATACAACCGGAAACCAGCGCACGTCCCAGAAGAAGTCAAACACGCAACCGAGTCAGCACCCCAAATGAGTACAAGCACACACGCAAGGACACAACAGACAGAGCTCTCTCCATGGCTGCTCCAACAATATAGAACAATCTACCGGACGATCTAAGGGCAACTCCAGACCTCAAAGACTTCAGAAAACAACTGAAAACCATGCTGTTCATAGAGCACTATGGTCACATCACATAACCTAAGAGAATGGATAACAGCACTCCAATCCTCCCAAACAACTGAATATATATAAAATATGATTCTAGCACCACTGTAAATAGCCCACCCTGTATATAGCTCAAACAAATCAAGCACCCAACACATCCCTCACACAACTAAGTTTTATCCTCACTGCATGTACAACACACACACTTTACCTGATTGCTTGCTGTGATACCACCTTGATTATTAAGAAAAGGCGGTTTAGAAATACTGTTAAATAAATAAATAAATAAATAAATTTAAACATCTCAATCATATCACCTCTATCCCGCCTTTCCTCTAAGGTGTACATATTAAGATCCTTAAGTCTGTCCTCATATGCTTTATAATGAAGCCCATTAATCATTTTAGTAGCAACCCTCTGCACCGACTCCATCCTGTTCACATCCTTTTGAAGGTGCGGTCTCCAGAATTGCACACCATACTCCAAATGAGGTCGCACCAAAGACTTATACAGAGGCATTATCACCTCCTTTTTTCTGCTAGCCATTCCTCTCCGTATGCACCCAAGCATCCTTCTAGCTTTTGCCGTCGCCTTTTCTACCTGTTTAGCTACTTTAAGATCATCAGACACAACCACGCCTAGGTCCCGCTCTTCTTTAGTGGACAGAAGTACTTCACCTCCTATACTGTATTGCTCCCTTGGATTGCTGCAGCCCAAATGCATGACCTTACATTTTTTAACATTAAATCCCAGCTGCCAAATTCTAGACCATTCTTCAAGCTTAGCTAGATCCCTCCTCATGTTATCTACACCTTCCTGGGTGTCTACTCTATTACAGATTTTGGTATCATCCGCAAAGAGGCAAACCTTACCCGACAGCCCTTCCGCTATATCACTAACAAAGATATTAAAAAGAATCGGACCAAGGACAGATCCCTGGGGCACACCACTGGTAACATCCTTCTCCTCAGAGTGAGCTCCATTTACTTGTACTGTTTGTCGCCTCCCACCCAACCAATTTCTAACCCAATATATTATTTATGTCTACACTGTTTTTCATATATATTTTTTATACAATATTTTTTATATGTATTGATGTTTTTCAATATGTACTGTAGTTTTATTGGTTTTACTTGTTACAATCTACTGTAATTGTTTTTAGATGTGTACCCCCTGATGAAGGCCTGATACCGAAACGCGTAGGGGATTTTTCACAAATAAAGTTAGCACCTGTGATCTCTACTTGTCTTCACCCATTGTGTTTTCCCCAAACTCAAAATTATGCCACAAAATGAAGGATGTTGAGAAGCACTGCCCTAGAGGAGAGGAGAGGAGGGACAGGAGAGAAATGATACAGACATTTATGTAAATACTTAAAGGGTATGAATGAACAAAAAAAATATTTTTCAAAGACAGGGAAGCTGTAGAACTAGAGGGCATGGAGTGAAGCTGCAAGGAGGTAAATGTAAAAGCAGCATCAGGAAGTACTTTTTCACAGAAAGGGTGGTGGATGCCTGGCTTATTCCACCTTTGAGGTGGAATAAGCTGGCTGTCCAAATTGAGGCCACTTGATGTACAGAGGCCTGATCTGAATGGCTTATGTATGTCAGGGTGCTTCGACCCGCCTCCACTCCACCCCCGATCTGCCCACTCCCACCCTCATCCAACACTTCCTGTATAACAGCCTTGTAGGTGTGGGGAGATCGAAAGATAGAATCGGGAGTAGCAACTGAGTGCGGGTTGTACATCCATGCTAGACATACAACCCCACTATTTGTGTCTCAGAATTGGCCCCATAAGGTACAGAAGTACTGACACACTTTTGATATCCGGTGGCTTAATGAAAATTGCTCTTTTCATAGTTTTTGCTCCTGTAATGGGGTATAAAATGATATTTTATTTGTATCTATTGTTGTTTCAAGTCACTTGTAGCAGTGTTGAAACGTGTGATATAGGGAATACAGTTTCATTGCTAAACCTGCAGGTAAATAACGTGTGAAAGACAAACATTACAGTAATATCTAATTAGAGATTAAAACATTCTAGATCCCCTCATCTCCTTGGAATCACCCTGCACCAGGAAGGGATGAGAGACAGTCAGTTTGAGGTGGTACTGCATCTCATCAGAATTGACAATGGCATCAATTTTAACTATTATCAAGCAAACCAATACTCTCGTTAGTTAAATTTCTGGTTACATGATATCATACTATATAGTGACATAACTGTTTATTTATTTATTGATAAGATTTGATATACCGCCATTCAGAATCCCATCAAGGCAGTTTAGAACCAGTATCTCAGAGATGCTCCAAAAAACATAGCACAAAAAAATAAAAGGAAGGGCTGAATATCACAACAAGCAATCCAAATCATAGGGAAACAGAAGAAAAAAAGAAAAAACAAAACTGTGCCAAAGGTCACACGTAGCAAAACTAGGCTGAACCAAATGCCCTATTCAAGAGCCACTCTCTAAGACCCAGCTTAAACTTCATTAAAGACCTCTCCATGCACAACTCAAGAGGCAAGGATTTCTACATTATGGATGCCGCATAACTAAAAGCTGCTGCCCGGTTCCTCTCCAACCTAAACTGAGCCGAAGATGGAACCACAAGATAAAGATAAAGAGCCTGTGAAGACTGAAGTGTTTACCCTGGGCAGCAGAGAGTAACCAAGGCTACCAAATAAAAAGGATTTAAAGTATAAAGTATCTTATGTACTACAAGAGGATTTTATATTAGAACCACCAGACCACTGGTAACCAACATAAATTTTGTAACAACGAAGAGACATGATCCCACCGGCTAGCATGAAACAAGAGTCTTGCGGCAGTATTCTGAAGCAACTGGAGCCTGTCAATGCCATAAGCAGGGATCCCAATCAAAAGGAAATCACAATTATCAACTTTAGAAAAAACAAAATGCATACACTAACACATTAAGATAAAGTCTGGGTGCCTCATAAAGTGTGCAAACGGTGTGTTGAGGACCTCCGAAACTGGTTCAAGGGTAAGAAAAAATCTTTCCGTTATGGGATTCCTATGATATGGCGAGAGCAAAAGAACCATAGTGATGACTGTTACTTTTGTTCATGCGATGTGAAAGGGTTTAATTCCAAATGGAAGCATTTCATTTCATACCCCAATCTTCACTCGGCAATTCGTCCCATCCCCCATGGCACAGATATACCAGTACCCAAGCCCCCTGCTACCTTGGAAGAGATACCTAGCTTCGATGAAGGTGAAGTCATACCTGAACCAGATGATGAATCAAGTTCTGACTTTGAAGATGATACAAGACCAAAATTGTTTTCTCAGGAGGAGATGAATGATTTGGTAAGAGACTTGAATCTTCCCAAAGATGCCGCTGAGTTACTCGGATCAAGGCTGAAAAGCAGGAATTTATTGTTGCCAGGCGTGTCATCTTCATGGTTCAGACATCGTGAAAAGGAGTTCGTTCCTTACTTCGCCCAGGAAGACAAGTTGGTTTATTGCATCGATGTCGAAGGTCTGATGGGTCAATTTAAAATCCAATATGATTCAGAGCAATGACATATTTTTATAGATTCTTCAAAAAGAAGTCTCAAAGCAGTTTTACTCCACAACGGTTTTTATGCTTCCATACCTGTAGGTCATTCCGTACACTTGAAGGAAACCTACGAGAACTTGGAATTGGTTCTTCGTAAACTTAAATATGAAGACCATGGTTGGCAAGTGTATGGGGACTTGAAGGTCTTGTGCATGCTGCTCAGGCAACAAGCTGGGTATACCAAATATCCTTGTTTTCTGTGTCTATGGGACAGTCAAGACAGACAAAATCACTGGACCAAGAAGAGTTGGCAGCCGAGGGTGCTAACAGTCTGGAAAAAATGTCCTCCGAGAAACTTTGGTTCCTTCCCATAAAGTTCTTCTACCACCTCTCCACATAAAATTGGGATTGATGAAGCAATTCGTAAAATCACTTCCAAGAGATGGAGAATGCTTCAAATACTTGGTCACCAAGTTTCCAGGCCTGTTGAGGCAAAATTGAAGGAAGATGTTTCGTCAGACCAGACATTAGAAGGCTTATAGTTGATCAAGAGTTTGTCAATACCATGAAGGATCCTCAAAAAGAAGGGTGGATTGCATTTAAAGAAGTCGTACAGAAATTTAGGCAATAACAAAGATCCTCACTACAAAAAGATCGTCGGACGAATGCTGAAAGCATTTCAAGCTTTAGGTTGCCTGATGAGTTTGAAAGTGCATTTCCTCCAGTCCCACCTTGACTACTTTCCTGAAAATTTGTGAGCTGTGAGTGAGGAACAAGGTGAACGATTCCACCAAGACATTAAAGAGATGGAAAGGAGATACCAGGGAAAATGGAGCATTACAATGATGGCAGACTACTGTTGGATGCTTCAGAGAGACATTCCAGATGCTACTCACAAGCGAAAATGCACCAAGAGGAGCCTCACAAGGAAGAAGAATCGAGTTTAGTGTGTAGGTGAGCTCATTTCAGTTCAAAAAAGGATTTTCATGAAAATATTGTAATAAAACTTTAATTTTATAAGTCTATTTCCATTTATTTTGAGGTATTGCCTTATTTAACATAGTTACCTAAATTGTCAGGAAACGTGATGTCCTATGACAAAATGGAGGTCATTGTCTGATTCAGCACACCAAAAAACAAAGATTACATGGAATAACCAAAACAGCTCTCAAAAAAATTTTTTTTGCATACCTGTGTTACCTATAAAGCACAGAAATATTTATTTTTCTCTCCTGAGGATCTGTCTGCTTTTCTAAGTTTGCATTTACCAACTACTTCTTCTCCTGAGGTATGACTCCATCTATTTTAAATGCTCTCCTTGGCGCACTGCCTCCCCTCATTTTTCCTTAGTTTATTGCTAAGTGTTAGGAGTTTCTCCTTTTTCTTTGGCTGACTCCCCCATTAAGGGACTACTTATAATCCTTGCATTATCATTTCTTTGATTTTTATGTTTCTGTATATTATAATTGCAAATATTATTGTTCTGTACAAGCTTTGCTTGATTTATTGTTAAAAAATTCATAAATAAATAATTAAAAAAAAAAAAAGACCAGCATGGTCCATCTAGTCTGCCCAGCACGATGGCTGTATTGGTTCAAGTATCCCTATTCCCCTAACAACTTTAAATAACTCAACAACTTTAAAAAACTAAAAGAAATATTTAAATCTAAAATGCAGAGAGCAGTCCATCAGCGAGATGGAGGCTGTCCAGTCTTTTGCAGTAAGCATTATATATATGATTTTCTCCCATTTGGCGAGAGGTCTTATGTGTGCACTAAATGCAAAGAACTCTTTGCTCTCAGGGAACGAGTCCGATCTCTGGAGGCTAGAGTAATGGACTTGGAGGAGCCAAGACAGAAAGAGAGGTATATAGATGAGACCTACAGGGATGTAGTAGAGAGGTCCCACCTCCAGTCTGGCAGCCTCTCTGCTGCTATGGAGGAGATAGGTCACTTGAAAGGAGAGCATTACATTGGTGTGGCAGGAAGTGATTCTGTAGCTATGACCTGTCCTCCATGTGATGTAAAACCCTCTCATATTGAGGATGTGTCTCCAGGGCCATCTGCCCATGGGGGAAGGGTTAGGATGGCCATTATAGTTTGTGATTCAATCATTAGGCATGTAGATAGCCGGGTGGACATATGGATCACCTGGTAACATTCCTGGCTGGTGCAAAGATAGCAGACTTTACACTCCACCTAAACAAGGTTTTAGATAGTGCTGGGGTGGAGCCTGCTGTCTTGGTACATGTTGGTAGCAATGACATAGGAAAATGTGGGAGGGAGGTTCTGGAAGTCAAATTTAGGCTTTTAGGTAGAAAGTTCAAATCCAGAACTTCCATAAATGCTTTCCATTCCACACGCAGGACTAAAGAGGCAGGCAGATGTCTGGAGTGTGAGTGTGTAGATGAGACGATGGTGCAAGGAAGAGAGTTTTGGATTTGTTAGGAACTGGTCAACATTCTGGGGAAAAGAGGTGGGGGCTTTCCTGAAAGGATGGGCTCCACCTTAGCAGGGTTGAACCAGGCTGCTGGTATTAACTTTTAAAAAAGAGCTGGAGCAGTATTTAAACTAGATAATGGGGGAAAGCCGACGGTCACCCAAGAGCATATGTTTCAAAATGATTTATTTATTTACATTCTCTTATATACTGCGCTATTTTGCATCAGTGCGGTTTACATTGAACAAACTGAAATTACACTGAACAGGGCATTATAACTTGGAGATAACTATTTTACAGGGAAAATGGGCTATGGAGGGTTAAGTGGCTTGCCCAAGACCACAAGGAGCACCTGTGGGACTAGAAACCCCAGTTCTTCCGGCCCAAGGTTGCTGTCCTCTAGTGGGATTTGAACCCCAGACCTTCTGGCCTGAAGTACCTTGCCCAAACCACTAGGCCACTCCTCCACTCCAAAGGATATGATGTATCCTTGAAGGATACTAGCAAAATAGGGGAGTCAGAGCATCTCAATAGAGAGGTTTCAGTAATGTTAAAAGTAATCCAGGTGCCTTGAAATAAAAAACTAAGAGCACTTGCGGTGTTTAGAGCTATGATGGGCACCCCTCTTATGAGATCCTCTCCTGGGGAACCCAGCAAGGAGTTGGTCTAGAGAGGTATGCTAGGGAGTGTCAGACGGCTGCCTGGGTGAGAATCTTCACACTCTTGGCAAGTGCATATTTCTATATGATTTGCAAGGTATTGTGGGCAATGTAGTTCATTCACACCAGACACAGCTGCTGACAATAATTTAGTTGTGCTCTTGGGTAAAGCCAATAAGATATTTATTTATGGGGTTATTTCTCCCAACACATATATGCTTGGTAGCACATAAATTAGGTTACTTGCTTTCAGTGTTAACTTGGAAAAACAAAGTTAAAATCAGGAAAACAACAAATGAAAAGCCACAAAGCAAGAAACAAACTGTTCTTTTCAGGTTAACTTTCTGATTACTTCCCACATAGATACAGAAGTGATTCTCTCCTAGCTCACAAGCAATTAGGTAAGGCTTAATTGCTAGCAGTTACCAGCTGAAACCCCTTAGCTGGCTTGCCTTCCACTGTGTGGGTCAAATCCTGCTTCAGGAGCTTTTCTGAGTAGATTAAAGAACAAATTTGTATTTCTTTGTGATGGTTGCTGTACTTTATAACAGAAAGTTACCAACGGAGTTTAGATAGAGAGCAGTCCATATAAACAGGATCCTCATCTGCTATTATTCCCCCTTGTTCAACAAGCATGGGTTCAATATCATGGATTGGCACAGATGAATCTCTCAATGGAGCATTTTCAGGAGAATACTTGTTTCCCTGATGTCTTTCAAGGTTATAGCTAGGGCATAGATCAGTGTTCATACCTGAGCTTCCATTGCTGCTAGAGTTCCTCTCTATATAGCCTGGCCAGTATGTAGTCCAGTTCTTATGTCCAGCCTTCCAATCCAGATCCCTGGACACTGGATCTCTCTTCACATACCTTCTGGCACAGGTCTTAGGGTCCCTTCCACGTGCAGCCGTCTCCCTCACAGGTAGCCTCTGGTGATTCCTAGCTCTGCAGCACCATTCCTCTGGCTTTCCCCAGTCCAATGGTGTATGCTGGCCCTTGGAATACCTCCCAGTATACGTACTGCTTTGGACTCTTCTAGACCTCTCAAAGGCTTTTCTCTTCCTTCTTCCAAAGGGTCTCTTTCCCTCTCTGTCCGTCCGGTTTGGCTTCTGATGATCCTTCAGATGAAACTGATGATCAAACTCAAGCTGATTCTCAGGATACTGAGGACAATTCTCTGGATATCCAAGGTGATCATGAAGATGGTCATCTGTAGAATAATCTCTACTCTTATTCTGCTGGGATTAGTTCTCTTCCCTAACACAGCGCAGCTCTGCTGAATCAGGCCCTGCCCTTTGAGATGAGTGCTTAGGGATTACCTCATAGCCCTCCTGATTGAACACACGTTTCTCCACTTCAGCTCCTCTAATGGCTGTTGGAAACCTGGTGCATTCTGGGACTGGTAGGGTAGTCTTTTATGGGAAAATTCTGTTTTCTTATTTCTACCAGAACTGACAGGTTGCTTGTTCAGAGTCACTTCACCTTTTCTATAGCTCCTTCCTGAGCTATGATAAGCTTCCTTATCACAGGAGTCATCACTCCGGGAAGGGTCTGGGCACTTCTGTTGGTGGGGGCATTGGCTCTCCAATAATCTTGAAGGTTCTGTGGGAATCTGTTAGGGCCCTGGATTCTTCCTTGGCTATTAAGTTGGATAAACTTGGAACAAAGGTTAATTCCTTTGTGGAGTTCATGGGGGCTCATAAGAAGGCTATTGCTCAACATGGTAGATGGCTAGAGGGGTTGGAACAACAAGTTGAAGGATTGGGAGAGGTGAAACATAACACAGGTACACTAAAAAAAATTTTTTTTAACGGCCTCTAATGTTTCGATTGATTTTTATGTTTTTTGGTGCGCTGAATCCAAATCTGGTAACCAATTTGCTCCATCACGTACAGATTTTTTGCTACATTGGGTTAGCAGTTTGAGGTGAACGTTTCAGATTGAGTGCGATCGAGATAAATGTTTTTTGGATGAATTCTTTATACTAATTGTTTAGTAGTTATTCAAATAAGAATAAAGAAAATTGTAACAAGGCAGCACATAAGAATAGAGTAATGTCAACAAAACACACTGTGATGGTAGCAAAATTGTCTGCACTTAAAACAGCCACATACATGTGCACAAACATTGAGCATATAAGAGCGTGGTTAGACACAAAGCAAAGCAAAGAAATGTGCAAAAAATGTTGTACAGGTATGTATGTAAGAATAGAAAACGCAAACCGCACCATTGCAATACATGAAGACAAAACACCCGATGGTGTGAAAATAAAATTCTAATAAATGAGATCCGACACTGTGGTAATAACTAGCAAATATTTATTTCAAAGTTTAGTAAAAACACGATATTTGTCAACACAGTTTAGATTTTAAAGTCATTCTTGGGTCAATCAATCTCCTGGTGGGCCCGTTTCTTCTTCCCCCGAATGCTTCTCTTGGTGCGCTGCTTGGCGTATTTTTCATCTGGGGTTTCCCGCAGCAGCAACCAGCAGAAATCAGCCATCATAGTGGTGTTCCATCTTCCTTGGTACCTTCTCTCTGCATCCTTGATGTCCTGGTGAAACCTTTCACCTTGTTCTTCACTGTACGCCCCCATGTTTTCGGGAAAGTAGTTCACATGGGAGTGCAAGAAATGGACTTTCAGGCTCATATTACAGCCTTGTTCTTTGAAGGCATTGAGCATCCTGGCAACAATATCCTTATAGTTCTCATCTCGCCTGTTCCCCAAGAATTTGAGAACAACATCCTTGAAGGAATCCCAGGCTTCTTTTTCCTTCTCAGACATCGTTTCAGCGAATGCTCCATCTGAAATGAGTTTCCTTATATCAGGGCCAACAAACACTCCTTCCTTTAGCTTTGCTTCAGAAAGTCGGGGGAACTTTGAGCAAAGGTACCGAAAGCACTCACCATCTTTTGGAAGGGACTTGATGAATTGCTTAATGAGACCCAACTTAATGTGGAGAGGTGGTAATAGAATTTTATCATGAGGTACCAAGCTCTCATGAAGAACATTTTTCTCACCAGGTCTCAAATACTCCCGAATTGGCCAGTCTTTTTTCCCCCAGTGTAGGTCGCGGGCCTGGCTATCCCACAAGCAAAGGAAGCAGGGATATTTGGTGAAACCGGATTGCTGCCCTAATAGCCTGGATAGAATTTTAAAGTCTCCACAAATCATCCACTTATGCTCATCATAACGAATCTTCTGAAGAATCAGGGCCAAATTCTCGTATTTTTCTTGGAGAATAACAGAGTGAGCAATAGGAACTGAAGCGAATGTGTTGCCATTATGAAGAACACCTTTTATGCTGTCTTTTGACGAATCAATGAACAGCCGCCATTCAGCAGGATCATACTCTGTATATATCGTTGCAAAATACCAAATCTTCCTCTTTGCTGAAATACTTCAAAAATTGTGTCTCGCGGTTGCGGTACCAATAAAAAGTTGTTCCTGGTGACAATAGATTTTTCTGTTTAAGCCGAGAACCTAGCAGTTGGGCAGCATCTTTTGGGAGTCCTAAATCCCGGACTAAATCATTCAATTCAGCTTGAGAGAAAAGTTCAGGTTTCGGATCTGGTTCAGTTTCAAACTCGGAAGTACTGGACTCATCGGGAAAAGCCATCTGATGAGTCTCATCATGATCAGAACCGTCCACACAAATATGATCCAAAGATTTTGGTGGTTCAGGCACAGGTACTTCGTTGCTATGAGGCATAGGCCTAATTGCTGAGGGAAGGTTGGGGTAACTTATTACGTTCTTATTTTTTAAGTTGTATCCCTTCACACTGCAAGAGCAAAAATAGCAGTCACTGCTGTGGTCTCTTTGTTCACGCCACATCATAGGTATTCCGAAATGAAATGCTTGTTTTTTACCTTTCATCCATAAGCGTAGATCTTCCTCACATGTCTTGCACACTTTGTGAGGAGCCCACGGTTTGTCTTGATCGCCTAACTTCAAACCGAAATAGGCGAAATATACTTTTTTAATAAATGCAGAAATGTTCCTCTGCCGCTTTTTCACGGTATATTCCCCACAAATAAAACAAAAACTGTCCGGAGAGTTGACGCAACCTCTGGCTCTGTGAGCCATCACAAATACACAGCACTGCAAACTACAACTGTAGTGAACCACTTCGGAATAAAGCTGGATTACGACTGAGCAAACAAAAGGTAATAATGAACTTGCAAGAAACTGAAATTTGACAGGAACGTTCATGTCGCAACCACCGTGTTTGAGCGAGCGAACGAGGCGAGGCGAACAGGAAAGAACATGCGCCAGCGCGAGTACTGGATTTAGCCCTCTGCCTCCCAATTGTCCTGTTAATGTATAAAATGAATACAAAACACTCTAAAATATCATGAGGGAGTGTTTCTAGTTAGTTAACCATTACAACCTCTATTTTGGGCCAAGAAAATAAACTGCAGTCGGCTAAAAAAATTATGTGAACATTCCTTATATGGGTAAGAAATCTAATTTTGCAAGAAAACGTGACGTGATGGAACATTTTGGCTATTTTTCCTGGATTCAGCACCCCAAAATCTATAGGAATCAGTTGCAAAACTGGAGGCAGTTTTTTGGTAGTGTACCTGTGTAATCTGATTAAAGAGTTTGGTGTTATCAAAGAAGGTACAGTGTTTAGAGAATCGAACCCGGAGGAGCAACTTGAGCTTCCCATGTTTGCACCTGTAAGTCCAGTGGAAATGGTGAAGATGTATTCGGTAGGAATTTTGGGGATGGCATCAGATAACTTACCATCTATTACCCGTGCATATTATTTGTCATCGGTAAGTGGTACCACTGCTGCTGGGGGCCCCAGGGAGCAGCAGGCTCAGCTGGACTTGACCGAGTTTCTGGAAAGCTCTTTGGACTTGGCGACCGCTTACTGCACTATGCTGGTGACTTTTGCCTTTGAACATGACAGGAACTCTGTTTTGCAGCTTTACTTTAGTCATATAAATGAGCTTTTCTTTAGTGCTTCTGTTCATATATTTCCTGATATTTCTAAGGCCACCCAAGGAAGGCATAGGGAATCCTGCCCAATCGGGGCAGCCTGCAGCCGCAATAAGAAGGGCACCGATCGGGCGCGTGCTCCCTTTCGACCAGCACTCCGGCCTTCCAGCAGCTCTCCCGGCCTGGATTGAGCGGGCCAGAGCACCGGGACCTCCTCCACACTGAATCCTGCCCAATCGGGGCAGCCTGCAGCCGCAATAAGAAGGGTGCCGATCGGGCGCGTGCTCCCTTTCGACCAGCACTCCGGCCTTTCAGCAGCTCTCCCGGCTGGGATTAAGCAGGCCGGAGCACCGGGACTTCCTCCACACTGAATCCTGCCCAATCGGGGCAGCCTGCAGCTGCAATAAGAAGGGCGCCAATCGGGCGCGCCCGCGCCTTGTGGGCCCGCACCTGAGGGCCGCGCAAGAGGGCCCTTTGGCATGGCACTTAGGCGCGAGCCCTCTACCAAGACCTTCCCACCCTACTGATCTCCCAATTCGGCGGTCTCCTGACACAGAGTACAGAACGACGGCCATTTACACCAACCGGATCAATCTGAGCAGATACCTGCTTTCAAGGAGAAGCCCTTGACCACTGTGCTGAACGCTCTCCAGCTCACCCAAATCGGCTTTCCCTGCCAGAAATCAACAGCTGAACTCCCGCATAGTAGAGGTAACTGGATGAGCCATCATTCTCTCCTCCACATTCACCCCTCAAGAACAGTCTTTTCTCAGTTGCCCCATGAACCGAAGATCCTTGTTGTACCCTTGCAGAAATAGAAACACGGACACATGTTCATAAGACTCAATTCTTACTCTTCTCATCAGAATATGCCTGAATTTTGTGCTTTGTAATTAAAAGCAAAATATCTTACAGTTAATCTTATCTAACTAGCAAAAGGGCTTGTTGCAACTTTGTATCTTTATTTGTGGCTGAAAACAAATATCTTTATCCTTAACTGTAACAACCTGGCCTGTAATTGTAACTGTAACAATCTAGCATATAACTGCAACTGTAACACCCCAGCCTGAAGCAACACTCCACACCTAACCATGGCCATCTCCAAACTAGCACTTACTCTTCTATACCTCACCGCAAGCGCCTTCTACCTCTCCACTGCATACACACACAACCACAACCCCATACCAAAACTCATCAGCACAAATAAAAAACACTGCCATAACCAACACCAACATCCGGGACAGACACATTACAAAAGACAACCACACCTGCTGCATGTTATCTTGGAACACACAACAAACAAAAGGTTCTGTAGGCCGAAAATGCATCATGACAGTAGGTGCGCTCTTATCAACGCACGCTCTGCCTGCAATAAATGGCCAGTCATTACAGACCTAATAACCACTTATAATCTAGACATCCTGATGATCACCGAAACATGGTTCACGGACACAGACACCGCCATTTTAAACCAAATCACACCCCCTAATTTCTCAATCCACACTAGCAACAGAGCTAGTAAAAGAGGGGGCGGGGTCCTCATACTATCAAAAAACGAACTGCAATATCGGACAGTCCGGTCTAGAAGCATGCAACAGTTAGACACAATCACCATCGCAAATAAACACAATTCCTTCAACCTTATCTACAGGGCACCAAGCTCCACCTTGAGATATCCAACATAATTGATTTAGCCTGTAACCCTGAAAACCCCTCTAAACAAAACTGGCTATTGGGGGATTTTAACTTAGCCTCAGTACAACCTACTCTATCCAAAGCATTTCTAGAAGCAATGACCAACCTTAACTACACCCAGATCATAACCGATCCCACCCACCAACTTGGGAACACTCTGGACCTTGTCTTCGCTCCAGTCACATCCACAGACAGAAGGGACCAATTTAACCCTATCATCACTCCGGTCCCTTGGTCAGATCAGAGCCTGATAACATTTCAGGTCCCATCTCCTCACAACACTCATGACCAACCAAAACCAAAGAAAGCTCCAAACCTACGCCGCTTCAGACCATTTGATAAGGAAGTACTGGCTAAACATGTCATCCCAAAGCTCTCTCAACCGTCGAACAACCTCAATGACATGGTCTCCACTTGGAACGACACTCTAGTGCGGTATGCTCACCAACCTCCGTTGAACGACCACGTCAAACCAAAGAACAATGCCACCAAAAGGCAAACAGCCCCCTGGTTCTCTCCTGAACTAAAGAAGTCCCTACTTCACCTGACAAAACTTGAGAGAAACTGGAGGCACACCCATAGTACAGACGATCAAGCCACCTATCTAGCCTACTTGAAAACCCACCAAGAAGCAATTTGGAACAGAAGGAAGGAATTCCACTCAGATCTCCTCAGTCGTTCGCTAAACAAGCCACGTGAGCTCTTCAACTTGGTAAAATCCTTAACTAAAGAACCTTCCCCACCACAGGTTGAGCAAATACAACCCCAAGCATATGCCAACTATATGCAATCTAAGACGATCAAAGCAATTAATGCCACCTGTCCAGGAACACCTCAACCTTCCCTACTTCTACAACCACTCGTCAAGTTCTCTCCCCCATCAGCATTCAACATCGAAGACATTATTGCTAGCATCAATACCACCACAGCACCAACTGACCCCTGCCCAGCACACTGGATTAAAGCAATGCGATCTGAACTCAGCCCAATCATAGCAGAAATCGCACATCAATCCTTCATAACAGGAACGTTCCCAACAACACTCAAGCAGACCTCCATTTGACCACTGTTGAAAAACAACCAGCTCGACCCAGAGATGGTAGAGTCCTACCGGCCGATTACCAGCATCCCGCTGCTAGCAAAAATCCTAGAGAAAGCATCCCTGATGCAAATCCAACAACATATAGACACCACATCTCCCCTAGACCCTGCCAACACGGGTTTAGAGATGCCCACGGCGTTGAAACACTCCCGACTTCACTAATCAACACTCTTGTCTGTGGCTTAGACAACATCAAATCTGGCTTTGTTCTGATTTTCCTGGACATTGCAGCAGCATTTGACTCAGTTGACCATGCACAACTACTAGCTCAGCTCCATGATAAGGGGATTCATGGTCTAGCCTGGGAGTGGTGCAGATCTTATCTCGAAGACCGATGGCAGCAAGTCAGGTTTGGAACTAATACATCAGACCCATTCCAACAACAGCAGGGAGTACCCCAGGGTTCCTCCCTCCCCGCGCTCCTCTTCAACATTTACATGCAGCCAATCTGCGAAATCACCCATGCCTTCAGAATATCATGCCTTATCTACGCAGACGATGTTCTGTTGTATTCACCTTCAACGTCACTCTCCCAGACTACATGAACCTAGTCGATTGCTTCAATGCAGTAACTGACTGGCTCCTCAACCAGAACCTAAGGATAAACTTCAAAAAAACAGAAGTCCTAACCATCACAAGAAACAAAAACTTCTCTCCTCCCACATCCCTAACTGTGAGGGACACAGAGCTACCTGTCAAATCAGCTATATGCTATTTGGGAGTAATACTCGATCAGCAGCTAAACTTTAAAAAACACATAAGCCGCACAGTAAAATCTGTCTATTACAAGATCAAAACCCTTCGCCACCTCAGACCCTTGCTAGATCCCGACAGCTTCCACACAATATTTCAAGCTCTTGTCATACCCCATTTCGACTACACTAACATTGTCCTCCAAGGCCTCCCCAAAATCACACTTAACCCTCTTCAATTAGTGATGAATGCCGCTACCCGGGTATTAGTTGGGACATCAAGAAGCGATCACATTTCCCCCATCCTAAGAGATCTACACTGGCTACTGATAAATTGTAGAATCTCCTTCAAGGTTCTACTAACCACATTCAAGGCTATAAACAACATAGCGCCCCCATCAATCTCCATGCTCATTTCCCAACCCACCAACAACAGATCCAAGAGGCTTCATTACACTAATACACTCATAACACCAAAAGACTCCACAAAGTGGGCACAATCAACCAACAAATGGGCATTTGTGTCCTACGCTCCCAGTTCTTGGAACAACCTCCCACATAATATCAGAGCAATCAAGGACATCACTCAATTTAGAAAAGCCCTCAAGCACCACTTGTTCATCACGTACTTCCACAATGCACCAACTCCCCAAGCACCGCTCAGCATCACAAACATCATCCCACAACCTGATAAGTCAATGTTTACACTAGTTAAGTAGAGGAAGTGGTCCGAAAATGGAATGCACACTCAATCCCAATCCCTGCCCCACCTGTGTAATATTACTGTCACTTCTGTATGTAATTTGTACATAGTTCTCCCTGTTCTCTCTCCAAGTTGTCCTCCCTGTTCGATGTAAACACGAGAGTGCCCTGTGGTCCTCGAGTCGTTCTGTTAACTGTAAACCGCACTGATGATGAAGAGCGCGGTATAAAAGAAATGTTAAATAAATAAAATAAATAAATAAAATAAAATTCCTGGCTCTTCGGCCGAGAGTTCTCACCTTGGGTGGCTCTTGGGGTTTAAAATGTCCTTGTTTGTTTTACAAATGTTGATGTAAAAGATTATTTCTTTGTTGAGCCAAAGCAGCTCTTGGATTTTCTTATTTATGTGAGGGGAATGTGGGGCTTCTTCAGAGATATCATAATTGTGTGTTTTGGCTGTTATAGAATGTTGTTCTGCCTCTACAGAGATATTTTTCTTTTTACCTGAAATTTTTGATTCTCTTTTGGCCTCTATCTATTGTGTTCAAAATGGTAATTTATGAGTATTTTTATTTTATTTTATTTTTTTTTTGCTTTTGTTAGATATTTTCTGGTTTTCTTTGGCAAAACTTTCATTATAAATAAATAAAAGTTGAAAGATTCCAAATTAACCCTGTCATCAAATAGCCAGACTATTAATATTAGCAAACATAAACTTTGAAATGCCTTTATATAAATTCTAGAAGTCTTAAAAAATAAGATAGAGTTAGAATATGTAGCGCTGAATGAAAGGTTAGATATAGTTGGCATCTCAGAGGCCTGTTCGAAGGAGGATAACTAATGGGACACTGATACCAGGCTACAAACTATATTGCAATGATAGGGTAGATCACAGTGGTTGAGGGGTTACTCTATATGTTAGAGGGTATCGAATCAAACAGGATAAAGGTTTTGTAGGAAACAAAATACAATATAGAATCTCTATGAATAGAAATTCCATTTAAAAAGGGAAGGGAATGGCAGTGGGGGTACACTACCGTTCACCTGGACAGAATGAACAGACAGATGATGAAATGCTAACAGAAATTAGCGAAGCTAGCAACATTTACAACACAGTAATAATGGGAGATTTCAGTTACCCCAGTATCGACTAGGTCAATGTCCCATCAGGACATGCAAGGGAGATTGTCGTTTATGTCATCTAGAAACTGCTTCCCCTCGTGTCATTTCCTGAACTAGCTGCTCCATGAAGGATATACCTACGAAGAAAGCTAAAAAGGTTAGGGCTCTTCAACTTGGAAAAGAGACAGCTGAGAGAAGATATGGTAGAGGTCTTTAAAATAATGAATGGAGTGGAACAGGTAAATATAGATCGGTGGCTTACTCCTTCAAAAAGTAGAAAGACTAGAGAACACGCAATGAAGTTACAATGTAGCATATTTAAGACTAATCAGAGAAAATATTTTTTTATTCAACATGTAATCAAACTCTGGAATTAGTTAAAACTGTTAGTGTAACTAGATTTAAAAGAGGTTTGGATGAGTTGCTGGAGGAAAAGTCCATACACCATTATTAAAGAGGACCAGGCAAATCCACTGCTTACCCATGGGACAAGCAGCATGGAATCCGTATACCTTTTGGGAACCTGCCAGGTACTTGTGACCTGGGTTGGCCACTGTTGGAAACAGGATACTGGACTTGATGCTCTTACTAAGACTGGATGAGAGCATTGGGCCACTCGTATGTTGCCAGATGTCCCAAGCCCAGTCTTAAAGGGGCTTAGCACCGAAAATTCCACCAGTGATCCCTATTACCTGGCACCAGCAAGGAATTGGAGCACTCCCCCGCAAAATAAGCACCCCTTCCGCCCCTAAAGGTTCTCTCAAAGTCTCGACCCTCAGACAAGATATCCCACCTCCCTAAGGCCTCTCCGGGTACTTGGTGGCCTAGTGGGCCAAGGATGGGAGTGACCCTCACTCACTCCCATCTGGGCCAGTGTTGGATTCAAAATGTCAACTACAATCCCTAGAAGTAATGTTGTGCAGTTTAAAATGAAACCAGATGGTCAGGGCCAGAATCTTGATATTTACTAGCTCTGAATATCCAGTTTTACTGCAGACTGCTGCCCACCAGCACTATCTGGACAGTGACGATATTCAGCCCCTATCCAGACAGTGAGTGACAGGAAATTAGGACTGCTTCTTTTGTGGCATAACCTCTTGCATTTTTGCTGCTAACCGGATAACCACAGGGACCACCCTTGCTCCACCCATAGACCACCCCGGCACTATCCGGATAGTGCAGCAGCAGTCATAGGAGATATGTAGACGTGCTGCTGACCACATAAGCCCTGCTGAATATCAGCCTTTATGTGTCTTTATAAAACAGGCTTCTGGATCTAGCCCCAGTAGCATACAAGTTCTCACACAAATTTACTCCAGCTCTGAGGAAGATGCAAGCCTATTTTATAAAGTATGCACAGATCGCGGCTGCGGCCTTTCTCTGCCCAACTACACCTAAAGAAATGCCTACATGTAATATCTTGCAAAAGATGATGCTAGGTTTCTGTGTGCCTGCTTGTATTGTGCTGTGCAATTTTATCTCACACGTTTTCCGGGTGTAGTATATGTCAGTTTCTATACATAGCGGCTTCCGCAGCCATCATCACAGATAACATTTCTTAATCCTTTTTATCCTCTACAGTGAGGATACAGTTAAAATGTCTCTCTGTTCTTCTGCCCACTTTTTCTTTATAATAAGATTTCCCTTTTAATAAGCAACTCTCTCTCCAAAGCCATCCTGCAGTGCTCCGAGATTTGCCATCCTCATCCTGCAGTGCTTAAAGATTTTGTCCTAAAGCATCCATGCAAATTCACATTGAAGTTTATTTGTTCACAATTTTGTCAACTGCAATCAAGGAAAATAATTCTTTCAACTCATTAGTGGGGTTTTCACCTCCCTCAATGCTTGTTGACAAGCATATACATTATTGTACTTTGGGCACACTCAAACTAATTTGGCTATACCTAAAAAGGTTATTCTGTACTGTTGCATCTGTGAACCATAAACAATTCTGGGCTTCAAGAACAAGATCTGTTTCTTCTCTGTATATATTTGATAAACCTTTTCTAATTTTGTCTCATCTGATTCTATGGTTTTAAGTTTAAATAAATGGTACATTGAAATACAGTAGTTCTAGTTTCGCCAAAAATGTTCAAGCAAAATGTTTATCTTTATGCAACCAGGGAATAATTTAAAGAGTGTATATTCATGATATAGCTGTGATAAAATGCAGCTAATGAGAACAGTTTTCAGAGCTATTTACCTAGAGATTTATCTGAATAAACAAACTGCAAATCTGTCCTCATTCAACCTGGTTTAAGGTACATCAAGGGTTCCATAGTGTGCATAATGTAAGCCAGACTGAAGGAAGTATGCCCAGGTGCATGTTTTGAATATTAATGAAAAATGAACAGATTTTATGTTTGGTAGAGACCCCTTAGGTTCTGCGCCTCTATCAGCAGCAGTGACTTCCAGTGGTCCTACTAAATTACTGCAGTGTAACATAAGAACTTAAGATATGCCATACTGGGTCAGACCAAGGTCCATCAAGCCCAGTATCCAATAGTGGCCAATCTAGGTCACAAGTACCTAGTAATTTCCCCAGAGGACACCGGTTCCACATTGCTTCTATTGTGGCAAGCAGTGGATTTCCCGGGACCCCTTTAATAACTTGTCCAAACCTTTTTTAAAATCCAGCTACACTAACAAATTTGAATACATCCTCCGGTAACGAATTCTAGAGTTTAATTACGCGTTGAGTGAAAAATGTTTTTCTTATTAATCTTAAATAGGTTACACTGTAGCTTCATTGCATGTCCCCTGGTTTTTCTATATTTTGATGACGTAAACAATCGATCTACATTTACCCGTTCCACTCCATTCATTAATATATTGACCTCTATCATATCTCCCCTCAGCCCTCTCTTTTCCAGATTGAAGAGCCCTAACCTTTTTAGCCTCTCCTCATAGGGGTATCCTTCCATCCCCTTTACCATTTTGGTGGCTCTTCTCTGTACCTTTTTTAAAACAACGCTATATCCTTTTTAAGATATGACGACCAGAATTGCATACAATATTCAAGGTACGGTCGCACCATGGAATGATACAGAGACATTATAATATCCTTTGTTTTATTCTCCATTCCTTTCCCTATGATTCCTGGCATTCTATTTGCTTTCTTGGCTGCTGCTGCATACTGGGCGAAGGGTTTCAACGTGTTATCCACGATGACACCTAAATCTTTTCCCTGAGTGGTGGTTCCTAATATGGAACCTTGCATCGTATAACCATAGTTTTGGTTATTCATTCCTAGGTGCAAAACTTTGCACTTGTCTGCATTAAATTTCATCTGCCATTTGAATATTCAGTCTTCCAATTTATCAAAGTCCTTTTGCAATTTTTCATGATACTTTTAGGTTTTAACAACTTTGAATAATTTTGTGTCATCTGAATATTTGATTACCTCACTCATTATTCCCATTTCCAGGTCATATTCCACCACCCAGGAAAAATATTTAGGCGTCATTGTGGATACCATGTTAAAACCCTTGGCCCAGTGTGCAATGGCGGCCAAGAGAGCAAATAGAATACTAGTTATCATAAGGAAAGGAATGGAAAACAAAACAAAAGATTTTATAATGCCTCTATATCGTTCCATGGTGAGACCGCACCTTGAATATTGTGTGCAATTCTGGTCGCCGTATCTTAAAAAGGATATAGCGATATTAGAAAAGGTTCAGAGAAGAGCCACCAAAATGGTAAAGGGGATGGAAGGATACTCCTATGAAGAAAGGCTAAAAAGGTTAGGGCTCTTTAACTTGGAAAAGAGACGGCTGAGGGGAGATATGATAGACGTCTATAAATTAATGAACGGAGTTGAACGGGTAAACGTAGATCGATTGTTTACATTACCAGAATATAGAAAGACTAGGGGACATGCAATGAAGCTACAGGGTAAACTATTTAAGACTAATAAAAGAAAATATTTTTTCACTCAACGTGTAATCAAACTCTGGAATTTGTTACCGGACGATGTAGTAAAGGCTGTTAGTGTAGCTGGGTTTAAAAAAGGTTTGGACAAGTTCCTGGAGGAAAGGTCCATAAACCATTATTAAGAAGGGACCCAGGATATCAATGCTTGACCCAGTACAAGCACTGTGGAACCTGTGTCTTTTGGGGAAACTGCTAGGTACGTATGACCTATATTGGCCACTGTTGGAAACAGGATACTGGGCTTGATGGACCTTGGTCTGACCCAGTATGGCATATCTTATGTTCTTATGTCATTTACGAATATGTTAAAAAGCAGTGGACCCAGCACAGATCCCTTGGGTACTCCACTATTCACCTTTCTCATTGGGAAAATTGACCATTTTTGCCTTACTCTCTGCTTTCTATCTTTTAACCAGTTCCTGATCCACAAAAGTACACCACCTCCACGTTTTAATTTTGCCAATAGTTTCTCATGAGGGACCTTGTCAAAGGCTTTTTAAAAATCCAGATATACTATATCAACCGACTCCCCTTTGTCTATGTGTTTATTCACACCTTCAAAAAACTTAACAGATTAGTAAGACAAGACCTTCCTTGGCTAAAGTCATGTTGGCTGTCTCCCATTAAGCCATGACTATCTACATGTTCTGTAATTTTGTTCTTTATAATGGTTTCTACCATTTTTCCCATTACTGACATCAGGCTCACCTGTCTGTAGTTTCCCGGATCATCTCTGGAACCCTTTTTAAAAATTGGCGTAACATTGGCCATCCTCCAATCTTCAGTTATTACAGATGATTTTAATGATAGTTCACAGATTACTAATAGTAGGTCTGCAATCTCACATTTCAGTTCTTTCAACACCCTTGGATGTATACCATCCAGTCCAAGTGATTTTACTACTCTTCAGTTTATCAAATAGTTGTAATACATCTTCCTGGTGTATCAATATTTCTTTCAATTCTTCTGTGTCATCTTTAAATATCATTTCAGTCATGGGTAACATCCCTACATCTTTCTCAGTAAAGACTGAAGCAAAGAATTCATTCAGTTTCTCCGCTATAGCCTTTTCCCCTCTTAGTGCCCCTTTTACGCCTAATGGTCCAAATGACTCACTTTGCTACAAATGTACTTAAATCATCCACAGAAAGACCCCGTTGTGTTCCAAAAAGATTTTTTTGTATTTTTGTCGGATATAAATCATGAGGAGAAGGCACTATAGGCCAACTCACTTACATGATACATGTCCCTTTTATTCCACCACTTGGGTATGAAACTTAAAAGTACTTGAACTAAGAAGGTCTCAAACCTGAATCACACGATACTTGTCAAATGTCTGCGCGACGTGCACGTTTCGGGGGAAAAAAAAACCCTGTATCAAGCGCTCGAAACTCTCCTCATGAAAACAACCACTGCCACCATGGAACTGGCAAAAAACGCCGACTTGTTGGCGATTCATATAAACGGAACCGATTTTTAATTGGGCTAAACCAAATGCCTATCAAAAACAACCAACCAATCAGAAGAGGGGAATCCCCACAAAGCAGGGAACCCCCTATACATGAAAGGATGACATCACATCGCCCCCAGCCAATCAATTTCACTGTTCATGCCAGTAGGAGACACAGCTTTTAGAAGGAATATCCACCGTTGCTCTAATCGCCGCAGGTGAAAAATCCGATCACCCCCCCTAGGATCCACCGGAACATGGTCGATCACGGACCAACGTAGTTGCTGAAATTCATGTTGAAATTGAGAGCAGTGTGAGACCATCGGAGCTGTAGAAACCAGATGGCGGAGACGGCTAGCGTGCTCCGCTAAACGAATCCGAATCTGTCGGGCAGTGCTCCCCACATAACGTAAAGGGCACATACACTGGATAAAATAGACCACGTGAGTAGAATTACAAGTGGTTTGCCAATGGCGATGGAAAACCTGACCCGTGTGTAAATCAGTCCAGGAACCCCCAGATACCGTGGTTGCACAAAACCCACAGGTCCCACAAGGCTCGTGAGTACCAGATCCCGCAGGGGGTCGCAATGGTCGATCCACTGATGTTGCAGAGATGACTAATTTATCCCGAAGATTGGCTCCTCGTGAGTAGGCTATCCGCAAGGGCTTGTTGAAAACTGGATGAAGAGACAGAACTGGCCAATGTTTTTTCAAGATACCGACCACTCGGGATGAGTTGGACATATAAGGTAGAACCCCCGTCACTATATCATCCGTTGCAGGGGAAACCCGATCATTTGACCAATCCAGAAACCACTCCCGATGCGAGTATAGAGCCCGCCGATATGCACTCGAAACCACCGACCGAGGGTAGCCTTTAACTAGCAGTCGGGCTGTGAGGTCAGCAGCATGGATTTTAAAATGTATAAGAGATGTGCACAATCTCCGAAGCCTTAGAAATTGCCCATAAGGCAAGCCTTTTCGCAAAGGTTCAGGATGGAAGCTTCTGTAGTTCAGCAAACTATTACGTTGGACCGGTTTGCGAAAAAGAGTGGTAGCTAAGGAATCCCCAGTCCGAAAAACAGTCATGTCCAAAAATTCCACACGATCAGTATCAATGTGAGCAGTATACTGAATATGAGATTTTAATCCATTGAGCCAATCCAAAAACTCGTGCAAAGAGGGTAAATCCGACGTCCAGATGAAAAAAATGTCATCTAAAAACCGCTTCCACACCAACACCGATGAGAATTTGGATGAACTGTAAACCAGTCGTTCTTCTACATCTGCCATATAAAGGGTCGCCACCGAAGGCGCCACCGTGGCACCCATGGCAATGCCAAACACTTGTTGAAAAAAAGACCCTTCAAACAAAAAATAATTCCGGGTGAGAACCAGCGTGATCAATTCCATCAAAAAGGATCTGGGTAAACGAGGAGGGGCCTGTTGAAATAGACCCTGCAACAATTGTAAAGCTTCACCTTGATGTATGTTAGTATACAATGCAGCCACATCAAGCGTGACCAAAAAAACAGGTGCAGATGGTAATGACACTTGCTGTAGCACACAAAGAAATTGGGTAGAATCCCGAATGAAAGACCGAACGGACGTTGCCTCCTTGCTTAAAAAGACATCGCAAAATTTTGACAGTGGTTCCAGCACTGAACCTCGACATGAGATGATTGGTCTCCCCGGGGGGTCCGTCAATGACTTGTGTACCTTGGGCACAAGATATATGATAGGTACCTTGGGATGCGCAGTTGAAAGGAACCGTAATTCCCTTGAGGTGATCCAACCCCTAGAAAAAGCATCCATCAACAAGGTCCGGATCTCTGTCTGTAAGGACAAAGTAGGATCAGCGTCCAACCGAAGATATACCAACGGATCTAAAACATGAGAGCGCAATTTCAGCATGTAATCCTGAGTATCCCACAGCACAATTGCGCCCCCCTTGTCAGCACTACGAATCGTGATAGTAGAATCCTGTGTCAAACCTCGCAAACTAGTCCAATCAGAACTAGTCAAATTTGTCTGCCACCGAGAAAAGGACCCCTCCTGTGTCTGAAGGTCCTGAAGCACCAATGATTGAAATGTAGCCAAAACTGGATCCAGCGTGCCAGGCGGAACCCACCGAGACGAAGGGCGTACAATGGATACGTCCGTAGTGCCCAAAGAATTGATGTCAAAGTAATGCAGTATCTGTAACTTGCGGAAAAATCGTTGTAGAGCCAATCGGGTAGTGAAAGGGTCATACTGCACTGTCGGTACAAAAGAAAGACCCAAATTTAAAAGTTGTTCACTAGATCCATCCAAAGGACGAGAAGTCAAATTGATCACTAGAGAGCCTGATTCTGACGTGCACGCTGGCGGGTGACCGGAGGTTCCACTTCCATTAGGTGATCCCCCGTCCGCCGTGACCGATAACGCCGTGGTCCGCCTGTCCGAAAAACCTGCTGGTTCTTAGGCTTAGGCTTGGAGGGCCGTTCATCCTCCGTGTCATCCGAGGACACATCAAAGGTGACCCGTCTATTGGCAACCCCATCATCAGTCTCAGATTCATACATCCAGTAATAAACCCGTCCAGAATCATAATCAGTTTTATCACGTGTGAATTTACGAAGCTTAAAAGCTTTGAGGTAATCAGAAAATCCCTTCAGTTGTCGTGAAAGATCTGCCTCCTTGGTCAAAAACACTGTGGGATCCACAGACTTTTGTAGGACTTCCTTGGCTTGAGTGATCTGATCCTCCAATACCTTTTCCTCTGCCACAGTGCGCTCCAGAATCAAGGCAATAAGGTCAAAACTGCACTTGTTACAAATGCGATTCCACTTGGAGATAAATTCCTCATCAGTCAAAAACATTTTAGGAGCGCGGGTCATACGTAGACCTCGCGGAATCAAACGGGTCTTTAAATAACGTGACATCGAGGCCCCATGGTATTGGGCTCGCAACAACCTCTTCCGAAGGGATTTAAACTCAGTCCAAGAAGGTCCCGCCACAGATGATATAGCGGGACCTTCTTGGACTGAGTTTAAATCCCTTCGGAAGAGGTTGTTGCGAGCCCAATACCATGGGGCCTCGATGTCACGTTATTTAAAGACCCGTTTGATTCCGCGAGGTCTACGTATGACCCGCGCTCCTAAAATGTTTTTGACTGATGAGGAATTTATCTCCAAGTGGAATCGCATTTGTAACAAGTGCAGTATTGACCTTATTGCCTTGATTCTGGAGCGCACTGTGGCAGAGGAAAAGGTATTGGAGGATCAGATCACTCAAGCCAAGGAAGTCCTACAAAAGTCTGTGGATCCCACAGTGTTTTTGACCAAGGAGGCAGATCTTTCACGACAACTGAAGGGATTTTCTGATTACCTCAAAGCTTTTAAGCTTCGTAAATTCACACGTGATAAAACTGATTATGATTCTGGACGGGTTTATTACTGGATGTATGAATCTGAGACTGATGATGGGGTTGCCAATAGACGGGTCACCTTTGATGTGTCCTCGGATGACACGGAGGATGAACGGCCCTCCAAGCCTAAGCCTAAGAACCAGCAGGTTTTTCGGACAGGCGGACCACGGCGTTATCGGTCACGGCGGACGGGGGATCACCTAATGGAAGTGGAAACCTCGGTCACCCGCCAGCGTGCACGTCAGAATCAGGCTCTCTAGTGATCAATTTGACTCTCGTCCTTTGGATGGATCTAGTGAACAAACTTTTAAATTTGGGTCTTCTTTTGTAACCGACAGTGCAGTATGACCCTTTCACTACCCGATTGGCTCTACAACGATTTTTCCGCAAGTTACAGATACTGCATTACTTTGACATCAATTCTTTGGGCACTACGGACGTATCCATTGTACGCCCTTCGTCTCGGTGGGTTCCGCCTGGCCGCTGGATCCAGTTTTGGCTACATTTCAATCATTGGTGCTTCAGGACCTTCAGACACAGGAGGGGTCCTTTTTCTCGGTGGCAGACAAATTTGACTAGTTCTGATTGGACTAGTTTGCGAGGTTTGACACAGGATTCTACTATCACGATTCGTAGTGCTGACAAGGGGGGCGCAATTGTGCTGTGGGATACTCAGGATTACATGCTGAAATTGCGCTCTCATGTTTTAGATCCGTTGGTATATCTTCGGTTTGACTCTGATCCTACTTTGTCATTACAGACAGATATCCGGACCTGTTGATGGATGCTTTTTCTAGGGGTTGGATCACCTCAAGGGAATTACGGTTCCTTTCAACTGCGCATCCCAAGGTACCTATCATATATCTTGTGCCCAAGGTACACAAGTCATTGACGGACCCCCGGGGAGACCAATCATCGCATGTCGAGGTTCAGTGCTGGAAACCACTGTCAAAATTTTGCGATGTCTTTTTAAGCAAGGAGGCAACATCCGTTCGGTCTTTCATCGGGATTCTACCCAATTTCTTTGTGTGCTACAGCAAGTGTCATTACCATCTGCACCTGTTTTTTTGGTCACGCTTGATGTGGCTGCATTGTATACTACATACATCAAGGTGAAGCTTTACAATTGTTGCAGGGTCTATTTCAACAGGCCCTCCTCGTTTACCCAGATCTTTTTGATGGAATTGATCACGCTGGTTCTCACCCGGAATTATTTTTTGTTTGAAGGGTCTTTTTTTCAACAAGTGTTTGGCATTGCCATGGGTGCCACGGTGGCGCCTTCGGTGGCGACCCTTTATATGGCAGATGTAGAAGAACGACTGGTTTACAGTTCATCCAAATTCTCATCGGTGTTGGTGTGGAAGCGGTTTTTAGATGACATTTTTTTTCATCTGGACGTCGGATTTAACCCTCTTTGCACGAGTTTTTGGATTGGCTCAATGGATTAAAATCTCATATTCAGTATACTGCTCACATTGATACTGATCGTGTGGAATTTTTTGGAACATGACTGTTTTTTCGGACTGGGGGATCCTTAGCTACCACTCTTTTTCGCAAACCGGTCCAACGTAATAGTTGCTGAACTACAGAAGCTTCCATCCTGAACCTTTGCGAAAAGGCTTGCCTTATGGGCAATTTCTAAGGCTTCGGAGATTGTGCACATCTCTTATACATTTTAAATCCATGCTGCTGAACCTCACAGCCCGACTGCTAGTTAAAGGCTACCCTCGGTCGGTGGTTTCGAGTGCATATCGGCGGGCGGGGGCTCTATACTCGCATCGGGAGTGGTTTCTGGATTGGTCAAATGATCGGGTTTCCCCTGCAACGGATGATCTAGTGAAGGGGGTTCTACCTTATATGTCCAACTCATCCCGAGTGGTCGGTATCTTGAAAAAAAACATTGGCCAGTTCTGTCTCTTCATCCAGTTTTCAACAAGCCCTTGCGGATAGCCTACTCACGAGGAGCCAATCTTCGGGATAAATTAGTCATCTCTGCAACATCAGTGGATCGACCATTGCGACCCCCTGCGGGATCTGGTACTCACGAGCCTTGTGGGACCTGTGGGTTTTGTGCAACCACGGTATCTGGGGGTTCCTGGACTGATTTACACACGGGTCAGGTTTTCCATCGCCATTGGCAAACCACTTGTAATTCTACTCACGTGGTCTATTTTATCCAGTGTATGTGCCCTTTACGTTATGTGGGGAGCACTGCCCGACAGATTCGGATTCGTTTAGCGGAGCACGCTAGCCGTCTCCGCCATCTGGTTTCTACAGCTCCGATGGTCTCACACTGCTCTCAATTTCAACATGAATTTCAGCAACTACGTTGGTCCGTGATCGACCATGTTCCGGTGGATCCTAGGGGGGGTGATCGGATTTTTCACCTGCGGCGATTAGAGCAACGGTGGATATTCCTTCTAAAAGCTGTGTCTCCTACTGGCATGAACAGTGAAATTGATTGGCTGGGGGCGATGTGATGTCATCCTTTCATGTATAGGGGGTTCCCTGCTTTGTGGGGATTCCCCTCTTCTGATTGGTTGGTTGTTTTTGATAGGCATTTGGTTTAGCCCAATTAAAAATCGGTTCCGTTTATATGAATCGCCAACAAGTCGGCGTTTTTTGCCAGTTCCATGGTGGCAGTGGTTGTTTTCATGAGGAGAGTTTCGAGCGCTTGATACAGGGGTTTTTTTTCCCCCGAAACGTGCACGTCGCGCAGACATTTGACAAGTATCGTGTGATTCAGGTTTGAGACCTTCTTAGTTCAAGTACTTTTAAGTTTCATATCCAAGTGGTGGAATAAAAGGGACATGTATCATGTAAGTGAGTTGGCCTATAGTGCCTTCTCCTCATGATTTATATCCGACAAAAATACAAAAAAATCATTTTGGAACACAACGGGGTCTTTCTGTGGATGATTGTTGTTATTTTGACCTTTGTTTTTTGGGGTCTTTTTGTTACAAATGTACTTAAAACAGTCGTTATGCATTTTTACTTCCACAGCAAGCTTCTTCTCAAATTCTTTCTTTGCCTGCCTTATCAATGCCTTGCATCTAACTTGCCAGTGCTTATGATGTTTTCAGTTTCATCATTTGGCTCCTTTTTCCATTTCCTGAAATATGTTTTTTTGGCAACAACAGCTTCTCTGACCTCACCTTTAAACCATGCTGGCAAGTTTTTGGACATCCTTCTACTTTTCTTAAAGTGTGGAATATAGCTGATCTGGGCTTCCAAGATAGTATTTTTAAATGCCCATGCTTAATGTAAATCTTTAATCTTTGCAACTGCTTCTTTTAGGTTTTTCTTAACTATTTCCTCATTTTATCATAGTCACCCTTTTAAAAGTTAAAAGGTAGTACTGTGGATTTTCTTGCCGTCCTTCCTCCATTTATTAAATTAAACGTGATCATGCTATGATCACTATTGCCAAGTGCCCCAAAACCCTTATCTCTTGAACCAGATCTTGTGTTCCACTAAGGACTAGGTCCAAAATGGCTTCCCCTCTTGTCTGTTCATGAACTAGCTGTTTCAAGAAGCAGTCATTATTTCATCTAGAAAATTTATCTCCCTAGCATGTCCTGCCATGACACTGACCCAGTCGATACCAGGGTAATTGAAATCACCCAATATTATTACTGTGCTGTAACATTTGTTAGCTTCCCTGATTTCTTTGAGCATTTTGTCATCCATTTGTTCATTCTATCCAGGCGGTCGATAGTAGACCCCCACTGCCATCGCTTTCCCCTTCCCCTTTTTACTTGGCATTTCAATCCATAAAGATTCTGCAGTGTATTTTGTTTCCAGCAAGACTTTAATTCTTTGCTACTTGATGCTCTCTCTAACATAGAAAAGACCAAATTGGTGGAGAAGTTGTTCTCTATCATTTTGATATTGTTTGTACCCAGGTATCAGTGTCCCACTGGGTGTCCTCTTTCCACTATGTCTCTGGGATACCAATCATATCATATCATATCTAAACTACTCATTATCACCCACAGGGCCCTCCACACTGACACACCCCAGTATTTGGCCGACCTTATCCATCTCCAGCCCGCCCACCGTCTTCTTCACTCGGCACATGGTAATCATCTTTTCCTCCCCTCTCCGGCCAATGCCCACCTGGAGCGCACACATCAATCTGCTTTCTTTTTCCTAAGCCCTGCCCTATGGAATTCACTCCTACACCACCTCTGTATCGAACTGTCCTTCGCTCTGTTTAAAGCTCTCCTTAAGATGTATCTATTCTGTCAGGCCTTTGATCTCCCACTCTCCTCGGATCACCCTGCCTCCTCCTCCATCAGAGCTCCATAAACTTACATCCGTCCATCAGGCCAGCAACACCCCTCCCCCCATCCATTCCCTCCGTCCTCGACTGAATGGTGTTATAATATCCTTGTACGTCTTTCTCCCCGCTTTTCTCTTCTTCTGCTCTCTCCTGTCACTTTCCTTTAATTACAATGGCATTCCTTTCATTTTCTGCCTCTTTCTAATAGCCCATTTTATGTTATTGTACACTGCCCTGACGCTTCAGCAAGGGCAGTATATCAAGCAATGCGAATAAATAAACCTCTCATTTAGTGCTATATATTCTAACTCTCCCATCTTATTTTTTAGACTTCTAGCATTTGCATACAAGCATTTTAGAGACTGTATTTTATTCATGTAATAGATCTGGTAATTTCCCAGAATAGGGGAGATTACTCTAGCTCAGTGTAGTCAACATGGGAGGAGACTCCTCTGGGAAGGAAAATTCAATGACTATACCACTCTCAAAGGTAGAACCCTGTCTTTTCAGCACACAGTCATTGCACCATGAGGATGTCGATGAGTCAGTCCCTATGCGGCAGGTGTCCAGGGCATCATGGCGTTAACACCATTCAGAAGGAGTTCTCTGTTTAGATCCTACAGCAGGATAGAGCAGAGGGCTAGGAGGGTTATCCTGGCAACATAAGCCTGCACCTAGAACCATATTTGCAAACGCTGTCAGCACACCCCACCACTGAACAAGAGGAGCGAAAGTGACATACCAGTGGGAAAGGAGATGGAGGAGAACAGCCACATGCTCTAGATTGAAGGTGGACATGAAAAGACTAAGGAGAGACACTTATAACATCCAGAGACACCAGAGCCAGGAGCCAAAGCGGTGCAGTATCGGGGACCTGCAGCTAGAGAGGCTGGTATTTCAAAGGTACACTGGAGACGTTGTAGTGCAGGAGGAGGGTTCCTCTATCAGGGTAACTAGATAGCCAAGAAAGAGAGAGTGAGCTATAAAAGAGGATTGTGGTTTGAAGTAAGATCCAGCTTAAGGGAAGTGAGAGGACTGCAAGTATTTGTAACCTATACAGAGTGAAAGGAAAAGGACAACTGTTGTAACCCACACAGTACCAGGGGGGAAAAAAGTGAAACTGATTGTAATGCTTGCATTTGCTAATTCTTGTTCTATTGTTATCAGCAACCCTGACATTCTTTAAGTAAACCCTCAACACACGGAGCTACCTTTGAAAATCGTTCTCACTTTCTCTGTCTCTGAATCATGATGCTACATATACGTCTTTGCAGTAAAGGAGTCAGACATTACTGTTTACTCTCCCGATTCAGACTGGTTGCTTGCACATTTCATTCACATTTCCAAGATGGGAGAAGCAGTCTGGCTTCTGTTTTGCCAACACAAATTAACTTCTTAAAGCCAGATTTGCGCTGCCATACATGCATACATTTTTCATTTATCATTTAGGCATTACTTTAAAAAGGTAAAGAGGCAAAAATAGGACTGGAGTCATAAAAATATATCCCACAACTTGTGTGATATGAACCGCAACACATAAAGTTAATTATACTCCATTGTGCATCCATCCTGATATATCTACCATCTGGCACAGGCAGCTTTGATGACAATGCCATAACTCTTACTAATACTGATTCTCTTGGTTGTTTCAAACTATACCAATGCATAAGGCAACAAACAAAAGACCCATTCAGTCCATTAGGGGATGCAGATTGTAACTTAAAAAGCAAGTTAGGCTGCCTTTCCCCACTGCTGGTTCCAACAGGAAAAACAGATGCTCAGTTTTCCTTGCAAAATATAATACAAATGAGGCCCGTTTCATTACCATATCTCACTTATCTGGACTATGTTACATACAAAGGTAACCCACGGCCTATCCAAGAGCACAACTCACACTCTGCAACTGGCAAAAAATACAGTCGCCAGACTGATTACAGGATGAAAGAAACATGAGTACATCACTCCTGCATTAAAAGACCTCCACTGGCTACCCATCAGATCCAGAATTGAATATAAAATCATAACGATGGCATACAAGATATTAAATAATCAGTTCGCCGAATGTTTAAATGAGATAATCAGAAGAGTGCCAAACACACGCTCAAGGAGGAAGTTTCACCTAAACACTCTATCTACAGCCTCCATACCACCTAACTCCTCACAAAGAGTTCTTCACAGAGCATTCGAATATTATATACCATCACTATGGAACTCACTTCCACACAACCTAAGAGATGCTACAGACATCGCTGACTTCAGAAAGTATCTAAAAACATATCTTTTCAACAAACACTAGGCATATCTCTTCAACAAACACTAGGCATTTGAGACACACAACCACAGGATTGAGTTCCCTACACAGTTGTTCCTCCTCAACAAATGACGCCCAAGCCTGTATTTATACATTGTACATAATTATAGAGTTGTAAGCTGTTAACTGTAAATTGTAAACAATTATATTACTGTTCCTTGTAAGAACATTCTGTTTTCTGTAAACCGCTTTGATAAAATGAAAAGCGGTATATAAAAAATGTTAGATAAATAAATAATAACACATGATCCGAGGCAACATGCTTTTACCAAAGGACGATCTTGCCAAACAAATCTGATTGAGTTCTTTGATTGGGTGACCAGAGAACTAGATCAAGGGCATGCAATGGATGTGATCTACCTAGATTTCAGAAAAGCCTTTGATACTGTTCCTCATAGGAGGCTTATCAATAAACTCAACAGCTTGGGGATGGGTCCCAAGTTGGTGAACTGTATCAGAAATTGGTTGACTGACAGACGACAGAAGGTGATGGTAAACAGAACTTACTCGGATGAAAGGAAGGTGATTAGCGGTGTGCCCCAGGGTTTGGTCCTGGGACCCATACTGTTCAATATATTTGTGAGTGATATTGCCGAAGGGCTGAATGGAAAAGTCTGTCTTTTTGCAGATGACATGAAAACTTGCAACAGAGTGGACTCCCCTGAGGGAGTGGAGAAAATGAGGAAAGAGCTACAAAAGCTGGAAGAATGGTCTAATGCTTGGCAATTAAGATTTAATGTGAAGAAGTGCAGTGTCATGCACATGGGAAGCAGAAATCCAAGGGAATTGAATGCAACAGGGAGCGAGAGATTGGTGTGCACGGACCAGGAGAAAGACCTCGTAGAGATTGTTGCTGAGGATCTCAAGGTGGCGAAACAGTGTGACAAGGCAGTGGCAAAAGTCAGAAGGATGCTGGGTTGCATACAGAGAGGAATTACCAGCAGAAAGGAAGAGGTACTAATGCCACTGTACAAGTTGCTGGTGAGGCCTCACGTGGAATATTGTGTTTAGTTTTGGAGAATGTATCTCACAAAGGATATAAAAAGGCTTGAAGTGCTTCAGAGGAAGGCGACCAAAATGATTTGGAGCCTGCATCAGAAGACTTATGAGAAGAGACTTAAAGACCTAAATATGTACACTCTGGAGGGGAGGAGGGACAGGGGAGATATGATTCAGACCTTTAAATACTAATGGACAAACAAACCTTTCCAAAGACAGGGAAGCCTTAAAACTAGAGGGCATAATATGAAGCTGCAAGGGGGTAAACTGAAAGGCAATGTCAGGAAATACTTTTTCACTGAAAGGGTAGTGGATGCTTGAAATGCCCTCCCGATGGAAGTGGTGGGGGCAAACACAGTGAATTCAAAATGGCATGGGGAAGACACAGTGGATCCCTTTTATAGCAACAGCATAAAATCAAAATAAGCATAACTATCTCTTATATCTGAACAAATAGGGGTGACCTACATGGAGCGGTGGGTACATCCCTAAACAGAGGCATGAGGAGGGCTGACCTGCACGGAGCAGCAAGTGCATCCAGGGCCGGATTTACCTATACGCCATCTACGCCGTGGCGTAGGGCCCACAGCTGACAAGGGCCCACAAAAATTGAAAATTCTTAAAATTAAATTTAAAAAAAAAACGCTGGCTGCTGCCACGGCAGCATGGACAGTCCCGCGGGGCCCCCTCTGCTGCCGCGGCAGCATGGACTGTTCCACGGGGCCCCCTCTGCTGCTGCGGCAGCATGGACTGTCCCGCGGGGCCCCCTCCCTCCCTCCCTCCCTCCCTCCGGCCGGCTTTGAGAGGCGCGAAGGGAGAGTGTCTCCCTCACGTCTCTGTTAAGCCCGCAGGGGCTGATGGGAAATTTTCCCATCAGCCCCTGCGGGCTTAACAGAGACGCGAGGGAGATATTCATCCTCCCTCTCAGTCTCCCTCTCCCTCTCCATCTCAGTTACTTGAAGTGAAAGTTCAGGGTCCTTAACCTCCCAAGGGTCAATGGCAGCTTCGGGATCTGGAATTTAGGAATGAGGGGAAACCAGACGGGACTAACATCCGCATATAAAGTGCTAATCTCCAAGAAGATGAAGATGTGTCCCCTCCATGTCCAGCCCCTCTTCAATGAGATCAGCCTACTGCTCAGACATTAGGGGGCCGCCTTTCCATGACAAGGCTTTAATCGCTGCTCTCCAGATGTTTCCAGTCCTGCAGGTCTGCACCAGCTTCTCCAGGGTCATAAAGCTCCTCATATTGTTTGCACTTCCAGGTCAGAGATGGCTTCAGTTTTGGGGGGTATGATCTGTGCAGCCGCAAGGGGCACCGAGCAAAAGAGGGCATTGCCATGTCAACATGCCCTGCTCTTCAGAGTTTCCATATTGTGGGGGCAGAGGTAGAGAGAGCAGGGATAAAAACACTGTGCCAGAGGGTGGGTAGAAAAAAGGAAGAGTGTTTGCTGGAGTTGGTACTACCAAGGGCCCAGGGTGCCAGTTAGCCAAGGGCTGGTCCTGTTCAGGCTGTGGTGTACCCAACTTTGCCACAGTGACTTCAGAAAGAAAGGAATACAGGTGAAAGCAGGAGGCTTTACAGCCAAAAGACCTCCGTCCCCCCAAATGTCTACTGAAAATAGCGTTTGGCGTCTTTAAGTTCCAAATATGAAATGCAGTCGAGCTGTCAGAGGCGGAATAGTGTCTCTCCTTCGTTAATACATACAGCATTGAAAAGCTTAGCAGACAATTTTCAAAGGCTTTATGTGGATAGCCTAAATTTCTATCTGGATAAGTCTGGCTGAAAATCTCCGTTATCCGGATGGTGACTGCTCAATATGGAGCTATGGGCTTAACAGAGATGCGAGGGAGACACTCTGCCTTCGCGCCTCTTAAAGCTGGCACGGAGGGAGGGAGGGACGGATTCAGCCGGGCGGAGGGGGGCCCCGCGGGACAGTCCATGCTGTCGCTGCCGCTGCCGCGACAGCAGCGGTAGCAGCCAGCATTTAATTTTATTATTAAATTTTACTTGAGCCGATGGGGAGTAGGACTGGTAATGGGCTGTGGGCTGATGGGGGGTTAGGACTGGTAATGGGCTATGGGGGGGTTAGGACTGATAATGGGCTATGGGGGGGCTAGGACAGGAAATGGGCTGATGGGGAGGGGTTAGGACTTGAGGTGGGCTGATGGAGTTAGGACTGGCAATGGGCTATGGGGGGCTGACTGGAAATGGGTTGATGGGGTTAGGACTGGAAGTGGGATGATGGGGGGTTAGGACTGGTAATGGGTTATAGGGGGGGCTTAAACTGAAAATGGGGTGATGGGGGGTTAGGACTGGAAGTGGGTTGATGGGGGGGCTAGGACTGGTATTGGGTTGGGGGTTGCTAGGACAGGAAATGGGCTGATGCAGGGACTAGAAGGGAATGGATGCTGGGTGAGGCTGGAACTAGAAGAGAGCTGATGTTGGGGGAGGATTAGAATGGGATGGGGCTGGAAGAGTAAAATGGAGAAGGGAAAAATATTTTGTGTAGGAGGGATAAAAAATCTACAATTGGCCAGGTATTGGGAGAGTAAGTGGGGATTGAGGATGGAGGGGTAAAATTTGAGTGGATGAAATAGGAATGAGGAAAGAGCAAAAGGAGAAAGATTAGTATGTTAAAGCAGATGTAGAGAGAGAATGGAAAAAAACTAGAAGAGAGAAGAAAGGACAAATGGACAGCAGACGATGGAGAGTTAGCAGAAGACAGAAAGAAACCAGAAGAAAGTGGCTGGAGCAATTGCAGCTGAAAAAAAATGCACAAAAGGTAGAAAAATCTCTTTATTTTGAATTTATTAATTGGAATATGTCAGCTCTAGTAAATGTGCATCATTAACGTCTGCGCTTTGTTTAGTACAAGAGCAAATTAATGTATAGTTTTATTTCTACAGTGTTGTACATTCCAAGATTGGCTTTTGGGATTCCCAGTTTAATTATGATGTCAGGGCCAACAGCGCACAGCTGATCCGACGTGCTTGTTTTTATCTTTTCTGGGGGCCCACAATTTTTGTTGGCGTAGGGCCTCACTCAAGGTAAATCCGGCCCTGAGTGCACCTACTCTTGCCGCCTTGCTGGGCAGACTAGATGGACCATACTGGTTTTTATCTGCCATCATATCTATGTTACTATGTTACATATTTGCTAATAGCCAATGGAAAATCGTATTTATTTAACACAGGACACATGTTCACATGGGATGTTGTTCAAGAAAAACGTGAAGAATCGATAATATTGCTATATGGAGGGATGCATCCTGCAGTGTTTCAAAAACTTATGTATACTTTACCCCATGAGGATTTGAACTGATAAACTATATTTTATACTGTTTATTTATTTGGCTGAACTTTTATACCGCTTTTCGCGAAGGTCAAAGCGGTGTACATAGAACTTTGAACAGGTTAACAATGTTTACATGGAGCATTAATTTTGTACAATAAGGGTTAAAGAACATAAACTTATTATCAAAGGCTTAGGCAGGGGGAGCTTCCTTTAACCATATACAGTGTGTTCTGCGTAGTTCAGGAAGTGTTTGGGGGGGTTAAGTGGAGGTGGGTCTGAAGTGGAGGTTGAACATGTGGGTTTTGAGGAGTTTGCAGAAGATGGGGAGGTCTTTGATGTTTCTTATGGAGGGAGGGAGGGAGTTCCAGGATATGGGGGCATAGAGCTCAGAGGACTTGGTGCATGCTTGCTGGTACTTTTTGTTATTGTTTGGGAAATGGCTAGAGTGCTCCTTGTGGAGGATCTTCATTGTCTGGTTGTCTGCAGCGGGGCAAAGAGGGTTTGAAGATAGGGAGATGATTGGTGGTTGAGGGTTTGGTATGTCATAAGGATAATTTAGTATTGTATTCTGCTCTGTAGTGGGAGCCAATGTAGGTGTTTGAGGATGGGGGTGATGTGGTCATGTCTGGCGGGTTGATTGCAAAGGAAGAAGCATTAATTTTGGTAGTCCATGGTAAATTGAGTTACAATAGTCAATAAATGGCATGATGAGAGCCTATAGGGCTGAGCAGAAGTCTAGTGGAGCAAGGAGAGGGCGGAGTTGTTGAAGGGTTTGGGTTTTGTATTAGATTGATCTTGCTGTGTCCGTTATTTGTGTCTTCAGGGTGAGGTGATGATTAAGGGTGATGAACAGGTATTTTACTTCAGGTTTGACTTGGATTTCTGTGTGTTTGAGGGTGATGGATGAGGGTGGTTTGAAATGATTCATTTTTGGTCATGAGTAAGGATTCAATTTTCTTAAAGCTTATGGATAGGTGGTTGTTGGACAATCATTGCAAGACGTCTGTTGCAGCTCATGGTATGATGGTTTGTTCAGGTTGAATGGTGCATATAGCCTGATGTCATCTGCACAGATGTGATGGCTGATGTTGTGTGAGTGGATGACAGTGCAGAGTGGTTGCATGTAGATATTGAAGAGAACTGCAAGAAGGTGGATCCTTGGGGGACATCTAGAGTTTGGGAGTATAGGGTTGATGATAGCAATCCAATCGTTATCTGTTGGAGCCTGTTAATGTAGGTAGGCTTGGAACCATTTTAATATGGCATCTCATATTCCTATTGATTATAGGCATTGTAGGAGGATGTTATGATTGATGTCAAAGGCTGCTGAGATATCAAGGAATATGAGTATGAAACCTTGGTGAATGTTCTGAATTCCTTTTATGAGTTTGTTCAAGAGGGAAGTTAAGAGGGTTTCCACTCTGTGGTGAGGTCGGAATCCATGTTGTTGAGGATCAAGCAGGGCGTGGGTGTCAAGGTATTTTTGCAGCTGGTTTAGGACAATCTTCTCAGTTACTTTGGCTATGAATGGTAGGCTTGCTATGGGTCTGTAGGAAGCGGGGTCAGAGGGGTCAAGGTGTCTTTTTTTTTTTTTTTTTTTTTTTTAAAGAGGGCGGATTGAGGTGGTTTTTAGATAGATTGGTATGGCGCCATGCAGTAGGGAGCTTTGAGTGAGTTTTTGCAAGGAATTGTTTAAAAATTGTTTTTGTGCTGCCAATCATTTTTCTAAATGGCTTACATGCAAACATATGAAATAGGATACATAAAACAAGTATATAAAGTTAATTAAAACAACATTTACATTGATTAACTGAGACAAACACAAACGTTCACTGAAAACAGAGGTAAAAGACATTGCTTTCACATTTTTTGTGAAACTTCAAATAGCATTTTTCAAATGCAATTCAGAAGCTAAAGAATTCCATAATTGTTGGAGCAACACTGGAAAATGCCGGAGATATTGTTGAAAGATTTTGTTTGTCTTATCTTAAAACTCTCATAGGCTGATTGATTTTGTACAGTTGACTGTAAATAAATCAGAGCTGCCCCATGTAAAACCTTAAAAACGAATATCAAAACGTTCAAATTACTTTCTGCTCAACAGGTAGCCGGTTCAATTTTGCCAAATAGGGAGAAATATAATTCCTCCCATGAGAGAACAAAAATAATTATGAAGTGGCATTCTGAAACAACTGCAAACTTCTTAGTGTTTAGGGAGGCCATAAAAATAGAATTATAATAATCCATTGTAGGTGCAACCAGCATCTGAAAGACCACAGCCAGATCATGCAAAAACACACAAGGGTGTCATTCCAAATGGCGAATAGTGGGCTTGGATGTCTGGGTTGGACATCGAACCCGCGATCATCGCTGCTACTCGATTCCAGTTCCATTGCTCTCTGCACATACAGAGAGTTTGTGCAGGCATGTTGGATGGGGGGGACGGGGGGACGGAGGCAGCACAGAGGCAGAGCGGGAGCATGTTTAGTGTCCAGATATACAGGGCCTATTCAGGTCACGACCCTGTAGGTCCTTCAACACTCAGTTGCATGCCTGGCTTATTCCACCCCAATGGTGGAATAAGTGCCAGGCATGGTACGGGATCACGTTGGCAGCCCCTGCCCGCATCATCGATGAACTCTGTGGGGGTCTACTGATCCGATCCTGCCCACTTGGGCCAGCGGAGGCACATGGTGAGTGGGCAGCAAGGTCCGGTGTGGGCCATGGCAATCTGAGCCGCCAGGTAAGCAGCCCGTTGCCATGGTGCATGGATGCCACTGCTCCCTTTCCTATGCAGTTGCATCTGAGCAGGACAGGCAGACTCCTGGTATGGATCCTGACTGAATAAGGGGAATGCGATGACTACATTGACCCCCTCCCCCCAATTCTGCTATTGTGGGTATGTCTGGGCCCAGCGGCGGCAGAATTGGGTCCATCTCCCACACATGCAGTTTTTGCAGGGCGAATGCAGCCGGACGTGCGGGAAGTGGAATCTGCCTCATAGGGGGTGATTTTGCAAGCCTGATCTACAATTTACACATGTAAATAGGATTACTTACATGTGTAAATTGCATCCACATATAAATGATGGTTTTGCATGTGGTTGTCCATGTTGTTGTTGTTAAGTGCCGTCGAGTTGGAGTCGACTCATGGCGGCCCTCTGGATAGCTATCCTAAATTGTGTTCGGTCTTCAGTCAGGCGGCTCATTGTTGACAGACTGGTACTCATAGCTGCTGTTATTGTATCGATCCATCTCATTGCTGGCCTTCCTCTTTTGTGTTGACCTTCTATCTTGCCAAGCATGATGTCTTTCTCTAATGATCTCTCTCTTCTTCGCATGATGTGTCCAAAGTATGAAAGTCGAAGTCTTGTCATCTGAGCTTCTAAAGAAAGCTTAGGTTTGATCTCCTCTAGTACCGACTGGTTTGTTCTTCGGGCAGTCCATGGTATACACAGTATTCACTGCCAGCACCATAATTCAAAGGCATCAATTTTCTTCCTGTCTATCTTTTTCACTGTCCAGCTTTCACATCCATATGATGTTATTGAAAATACCATAGCTTGAACAAGTTGAATCTTTGTATGGAGAGAGTTTAATATGTTTGCTTTAATACCTATAAATGGTATATTTACTGTTTAATGTAAATAGTTGATTTCTATTGTTCTATGTTCTATGTTCTATGTAAAATGTATACAAACTGTGTACATGACTGTTGACTTGTTATATGTAAACCGCCCTTGATCTCTGGAAGGGGCGGTATAAAAGAAATAGTTAAATAAAAATAAATAAATAAATAAATAAATTCTGCCAAGAGCAATGCGTCGTCTGATTTATTTTATTTATTTTATTTATTTATATTCTCTTATATACTGCACTATTCAGCATCAGCGCGGTTCACATAGAACAAAAATCTCAGTGCAGTCAACATGCATGAGTTTACAGATAACAAGGGAAGGAACTTGGATAACAAGGGAAACTATTTACAATCTATTTACAGATGTAATACTACTGAATAGGTGCATGTTACTAGGAACAGGATTATAGGATCAATCATTATAGAGAATCAGCCTAAGCATGTTATTGAGACATCATGGAATTGGGTAACTGGGTGGGATCACTGAGGTCAAGGGGTGTTGATGACTCTATAAGATACTTGTTGAAGAGATGGAATTTGAGGGCTTTCCTAAATTGTGATAGGCTGTTGATAGCCCGAATGCCAGGGGGTAGTGCATTCCAGCACCTAGGGGCACAAAGGATAAAGGCTCTGTTGGCTGTAGAAGAAGAGCAGCTTGTAAGGGCCTTTGGGAGCTTTAGGTAGTTGATGGTCGAGGATCTTCTTGCTCTGTTTGGTGTAGTAGTGTGAATAAGGGCAGATAAGGATGCAGCGGAGAGCTTATTGAGAGCTTTGAACGTGAGAAGTAGAGTTTTGAAGATAATTCTGGCCTGAATGGGTAGCCAATGTAATTGAATCAGCAGAGGAGTAACATGGTCAGTCCTGGCGGCTCCCTGAAGTACCCTTGACTGCTTCTAGACTGCTTGTTGCTTCTTTATTGATAGTTGATCCAAGTAGGTTAAAGTTGTTCACAATTTCAATTTCTTCTCCTTCAAAGATGAACCTGTTGATTATGCCAGTTGTCATGATCTTTACATTAAGGTGAAGGCCCATTTTGGGACTATGTTCTTTGATTGTGAGAAGCAAATGTTTCAGATCATCTTCACTTTCAGCCAGTAATGTGGTATCATCAGCATAGCGAAGGTTGTTGATGAGTCTTCCACCAATCTTCACACCTCTGTTGTCTTCATACAATCCTGCTTCTCTGATTTGTTCTGCATATAAATTAAACAGGTAGGGGGAAAGTTATGCAGCATTGTCTTACACCTTTGCTTATTTTAAACCATTCTGTTTCTCCTTGTTCCATTCGAACTGTTGCTTCTTGATCAATGTACAGACTGTGCAAGAGTATGATCAGGTGTTATGGTATACCCATGCTTCTTAATGTGGCCCAGAGTTTCTCATGGTTTACACAGTCAAAAGCCTTGCTATAGTCTATAAAGCACAAATAGATATCCCTTTGGTATTCTTTAGTCTTTTCAAGGATCCATCTCACATCCGCAATGATGTCTCTCGTTCCTCGCTCTTTCCTGAACCCTGCTTGCACTTCAGGTAGTTCTTGTTCCAGGTATGGTTGTAGTCTGTTTTGAATAATCTTCAGTAGAATCTTGCTGGCAAGTGGGATCAGAGCGATTGTGCAATAATTTCCACAGTCAGTTGGATCACCTTTCTTTAGTATTGGTATAAACACAGATCTTTTCCAGTCAATTGGCCATGATGTTGTCTTCCATATTTCTTGGCAGAGCCTTGTAGGTATGGTAACAGCTGCATCAGATTGCTGTAATACTTCTTTGGGAATGCAATCAATGCCTGGTGCTTTGTTCTTTGATAAGGCTTTCAATGCAACTTCAACTTCTTCTTTCATCACCAATGGTTCCCGATCATAAGGTACAGGTTGAAACAGCTGTTGGTCCACTTGATCTTTATCATATAAAAACTCTGTATATTCCTTCCATCTTTTCTTGATCTTCTCAGCATCATTCAACATAGAACCTTGAGCATCTTGTAACATTCCAATTTGAGGCTGGAACGTTTTCTTTAACTCTCGTAGCTTTAGGAAAGCCAATCTTGTTCTTCCTCTAATAGTTTCTGCTTCTATTTCCTTGCATGCGTCATTGTAGTACTTTTCCTTGTCCTGTCTTGCTGCACATTGGAAATCTCTGAGTTCTGTGATTGTCTTTCTTTCTCCTCTGGCTTTCGCTTCTCTGCATTTCTGGGCAATTTTCAGAGTTTCTTCCGTCATCCATTTTGGCCATTTTTTCTTTTTCACCTTTTTGTAGAGACTTCTCGCTTTCTTCCAACACAACCTTCTTGATGTCATAAGAACATAAGATATGCCATACTGGGTCAGACCAAGGTCCATCAAGCCCAGTATCCTGTTTCCAACAGTGGCCAATCTATGTCATTCCATAACTCTTCTGGAGCTCTGTCATTTGTATCTAAAGCAGCAAATCGATTTTGCAGGCAGTCTTTAAATTCGGGTGGTATATTCTCAAGGTCATATTTTGCTGCATTCATGAGTGGTTTGCTCTTTTTAAACATTAACTTGAGTTTGCATACTAACAGGTTTTGTCTTTGTTGATGTTATAGAGCTTTTCCATCGTTGACATCCACAGATGTAGTTAATTTGATTTTTATACAATCCATTGGGTGAAGTCCATATGTACAGTCACCGCTTGTGTTGCTGGAAGAAGGTGTTTGAGATGAATAGATCGTTGGTCTTGCAGAATTCTATCAGTCTTTCTCCAGCTTCATTTCTGTTGCCAAGTCCATATTTTCCAACTACTTTGTCTTCTTTGTTGCCAACTTTTGCGTTCCAGTCACCCATGACTATCAGGATATCCTGTTTGCATGTTCTGTCAGTTTCAGCTTGTACTTCTTCATAGAACTCTTCAATTTCATTCTCTTCTGCAGCTGTTGTTGGGGCATATACTTGAATTATAGTTGTGTTGATAGGCATTCCTCGTAGATGAATAGAGATTAAGCGTTCGCTGACTGCATTGTATTTCATTACATTTCTTGCAAGTTTCTTCTTTATTATAAATGCAGCACCATTTCTTCTTTGTCTTTCATTTCTAGCATAGTAGACCATGTGATCATCTGATGCAAAGTGCCCGATGCCAGTCCATTTCAGTTCGCTGACACCCAACAGATCAAGTTGTACACGTTCCATTTCATTCTTGACCACCTCCAACTTCCCTTGGTTCATGCTTCGTACGTTCCATGTTCCAATGTGTAAGACATATTTACAGCTTCTGACTCTCATTTCATGCACAGCTACATCAGCAGTCAGACGTCCTGAGGGCTTTGATCCAACCACATCATAAATGCTGGCTTTACTCTGAAAAGTCTTCAGCTCTTCCCCAGTAGCTAGTTGAGTGCCTTCTAACCTGGGGGTCTCATCTTCCAGCACAATAGCACAATTTGTTTTGTTTTAACTATTGTAATAAGGAAGCTTATCAGGGCCCAGGAAACAAGGATAAAGAGGGGGAATTTACCCTTATCAAAGGACCTGTATTGCCAGGTCAGAGATACAAAACCTCAATTGTACCTAGAAACCAGATTGTACCAGGCTGCAATAGGTTGCAGAGTGTCCCTAGTGGTGAGAAGGAGGGGGAAAGCAAGCTCAGAGTAAGGAACCCTTACCTCACTGACTTTCCAAATTACTCAGCTGCCAAGAGGCAGACTGATTTGCAACACCTGAGAGGAGAAAGGGCAGGGTTAGAGCCTGGGAGGTTTAAAGCTAGGACAGAATATGCAGGAGGGAGAGGAGAAGGAGTAGGAATGCCTACTGGAGGAGAAATGGAGCTGAAGCCCTGAGAACCAAGAGCCCATGCTGGAGGACAAGACAGGGAAGCTCAGATACATGCTGGCCAGAATATGAGGGAGGAACCACTGAACCAAGCCTTGACCCAGGTATGAGTTTTGGAAGCCTGTCTGATGGGGAGCATTATAGATTTGCTGGAGACAGCGCTTGTCCTGATGGGAGGCAGTCAGCTAAGCCCTCTGAGCCAGAAGTAGAACCCATGCAGCTAGGAGAGTAGGAATTAGTTCTGGAAGAGGATGACTCTTACATGGACTGTTCTTTATGCAAAACTGCCAAGCACAAAGAAGTCCTGAGAGGGAATACATCATAAGGGAACCTTCCCGAGTCCAGTACCCTAGAGAGCCTGTATGTGAAGTGAAAACATTCTTTGAAAAGGAAAATACTTGTGCTGAGAATGTCTGCAGCTGCTTAATTGTTTGCTCATTGACCAGCTGAAGTCAGTGCAGTGCAGAGCTTATGCCGTACTCATGGTGGATTTAAGAAGTTTCTTTTGGAACAGAAAAGAGCTGTTTATGTGAAGCTGATATTTTTGGTTTTGTTTTAAACAGCACTGCTAGGCACATTTGCTAGCAGTGGCTGTGGAAAGGACTTTCTGCTTTGCATTGAAAGACATTACAAGCTGTTTGTGCTTAAGTTCAGTTATATCCTGTTGTACTAAATATAATCCTGGAGAAGAAATCCAATAGGTGACAATTTGTGAACCTTATTTGCGTTTACCTCATAAATAAATTCTGTCAATGCTTTAACTCTCGACCAACTACAAAAGAGTGTTTTTCTGCCTAAAAGTCAAGTGTAACCTGACTGGACTACCTTTCCCATGATGCACTTCAAAGTCAGTCAGTCAGGCACATTGCTGAAGTGGTGGAATCTGCTATAACAAGCACGCCCCTCCACACTGCTGTAAGGGGCTATGGGTGTGACACTATCCATTGCGTTTTCATGGCAAAATACAGAAGTAGATTGCCGGGCCTTTCTTCATATCCATATTCATATCCATATCCATGTCCATATTATGTTAAAATTGCAAGGAGGCATGGCCTAGGTGGTATAAAAATCGATATGAGCTGCATATGGATATAAATCCCTCACTTCCCTCCTTTTGTGTATTCTAGAAATGGCCTTTAGCAGAGCTTTTCCTAAAATACTGTTGGAACTGAATATGTCCCAGCCACGACATCTGAATTCAAAAGTCCATGTGCTATCTAAAATCTACCTTTTTTTAGAAGGTTTCAAACTATGCAAAACAAAAAAATTATAAAGCAGACTTCAAATGGGCTTTTATAGACAACTCCAAATTTATGCAGACTCCCAAATAACAGATCTCAACTTTCATAGTTTATCAAAATGGACTAAAAAATGTGCCTGATTTCTCACAATCAACCAGCAAAATGTTGGTTTTCACCCAGTTAAAAGAAAGATGATTATCCTTTGATAAAAAATAAACAAACAGCAAATTGCATTAGATTGTCTTAATAACTGAGGCTGAATCACCAAATCACCATTGACCAGGACAAATATTACAATGTCATCAGCTTAAATATGGTAATTCATTTCCAAATCTACCAATAAAAATATAATGGTCTCAAATACAAATTAAGCAAAATGGGCAGATCTTCCTGTGTTGTATCTATTCCACTGCAACTGTCATCCAGCTGTATATTTTTGATTCCCTTTAAAAACAATTTAGTCAACTTTCTCCTTTAACTAGGGTAACGCTCCCACTCTCCTGAAACATAAACCATGCACACTGCTGACATTTCTCACAAACGTCCAGCAATCTGCTTAAGTCAAAATGAAGGCTTACGAAACCCCACACCTCAAATTCACGCCCTCCACTCCCAAGACATTTCTAAGACTGACAGGAAGCACATAGGCTTTGTTTCTCTCAACTACAGTCCATGTCCAGAATAGCTCTGACAGACCAACATGAGCGGCCAGAAGGGCACAAGCTTAAAGGGAAGACATTTTGGATTTAGCTCATGCCTCTTTCAAGAGTAACTTAAGGCAAGTTACATTCAGGTATAGCGGGATTTTCCTGTCCCTCGGAGGGTTTACAATGGAAGTTTCTACCTGAGAGAACGGAGGGTTAAGTGACTTGGCCAAGATCACAAGGATCAGCATCAGTGCCATTCAGACTGGGCTTCCTTGGTTCTCAGTCTATTGCTCTAACCATGAGGCTTCTCCTTCCTATGCTGAAGCCTTTGTCCTCCTGGACCTTTCCTCCAGGAACTTGTCCAAATCTTTTTTAAACCCAGCTACACTAACAGCTTTTACTGCATCCTCCGGTAATGAATTCCAGAGTTTGATTATGCTCTGAGTGAAAAAATATTTTCTCTTATTAGTCTTAAATAGGTTATTACCCTGTAGCTTCATTGCATGTCCCCTAGTCTTTCTATATTTCGATGGCGTAAACAATTGATCTGTTTACCCATTCCACTGCATTAATTCATTAATTTATTGACCTCAATCATATCACCCCTCTAACGCATCCCAGTAATAGACTGAAGAGAAAATGTGGGCAATAGAAGAGGGGCTGATGGTTAGTTAGGAGGTGACAGTCATTTAGAAAATGAACCATGAAAGTTAATATGGAGAAGCACAAAGCGGTACAAAATAGGGGAAAAATAATCACAAATATATGTGTGCAATGCCGGAGTCAACATTAAAAGTTGCTCAACTCTATGTTCAGCAGTGATCAAAAAAAGCTAATAAAATATTTTAAATTATTTGGAAAAAAATAGGCAACAAATCTCAGAATATACATCCATCCTGGGCCATACACAAGAGTATTGCACGCAATTCTGGTCACCACAACTGAGAAAAGATAACAGGAAAGCTAGAAGATAGAGAGAAGGACAATAAGGTGATACTAGGTGGGTTATAGATCTCTTATTTAGCAAAGCTTTGCAGGTCGGGGATCTAGAGTTTGAAGAAGAGAGAATGTGATAGAGCTTTAGAAAATCATTGGTGGTGCGGAATAGCTATAAAAGGATTTACCCTAGCTCCCCAGCAGACTACGGCTTCAAGTGGCTCCAAAGGGTACGCTTGTGTTTTCTTTGCAGGTCCTGAGGGATGAGAGATAAGTTGGGGGGAGGGGAGAGTTTCTCTTTAAGACACTGGTTAGCAGATGAGCACTTACTACTTCATTGACTTTGGCCTCACAACTCACTTCCACAAATGCCATAACCACCACCACCACCAGCTCTGGTTAAACGTATAATTTGCTGAGTGAGTAAAAATCAATTCAGCTGCTATTTCACAGATATTAAAGGGAAACATTGTACAACTGCAGGAGCTGCAGTTTAAATTTCATTTTCAGGATTATTGTTTCTCCTAGTTGATCTAGATCAGTGGCTCTCAACCTTTTTTCCGCTGGGACACATCTGACGGACAATGCTCACACACATGACCCTCGCAGATTTTTGGTCTGACACAATATAGTAGTTAAATGCAGGTCCACAAGAAAGCACACCCACTTGCAAAATCGGCAACAGAACAACAGGGAGCGAGTTATAGAGAAAGAAGGACAAATAAAGGACTTCTTTCTCTCTATCTCGCTCCCTCTTGTTTTTATATACTGTATATAGTTTATATACTTGATATACCACCTATAGTGGGTAGCAGCTAGGCAGTTACATTCAGGTACTGTATGTATTTCCCTGTCCACAAAGGGCTCACAATCTAAAGTTGTACCTGAGGCAATGGAGGGTTAAGTGGCTTACCCAAGGCCACAAGGAGCACCAGTGGGACTGAAACCCTAGTCCCTCCAGCCCAAGGCTGCTGTCCCATATTGGGACTTGAACCCAGGTCCCTCTGGACTGAGACTGTGCCTCAACCACTAGGCCACTCCTCCCTTTATTAACAATTTCTCGTAGTTAAATGCAAACATGTTCTGCATCTGCAAAAACCCTACAATAGAGCAGATCAAAACTAGGATTTCTCCATGGAAGCAGCTATACAAAAAGTATTCTGATATACACGTCATTTGAGTGAAAGCAACATAATTCTTCCCACCATCAGTCACATTGTGAAAGAACACAAAACCTGAAAAAAAGCCTACTACTCACATATATAGTAAATGTGCCATACCATAGTAGCACTAATTCCTACGATTCAAACATCTAGAAACCTACCAAAGAATAGGCATCTCCAGTCTCTTTCCCACCCAACCTTGTAGCCCAGCATCTCCCCTCCCTCTAATTCTCTATTCCTCCTCTCCACCATCAATACATCCGCCCACCCATGTAACCTAGCAACTCCACATTCTGTTTCCCACCTACCCATCAATGTTCCCTCTAATTTTCTGTAGGCTGTGTGCGCATAAAATATCAGCTGTGCAGCTTTTGAAGGAAGGTTAAATTTTTGTGCGCCACATAAGGACACTCGGAGTTATATACTTTAAAATTTGACTACACGTCAGAATACAGTATGTACACCACATTGATTTTAATCAAATTAAATGAAAATAGATTACTAAATGAAGCGGAAAATTTCTAGTAATTACAATCACAAATTTTAAATTTTAAGATGTCTGTGTTGTGTTCTATCAGAATCAGAACTGTAATTTTTGTGCGCTCTGTTGTAAAGTATGTGCACTCACTCGGCAAGGTGTGTGCGCGTGCACACGCACACAGCTTAGAGGGAACAGTGCTACCCATATAGCCTGTCATCTCCTCACTCTATTTTCCTCCTACCTGTGTAGTCCAGCATTTCCACTCATCCACCCTATGTAGCTTTGCTTCTCTGGGAACAAGCAGGAAGTCAGTCCTCACATATGGGTGACATTGGCACCGACGGAGCTCTCGGGGAAGCATCCCCCCAGCTTTCAAAGAAAGTCTTTGGGAGATGCTAGCACACATGCGTGGTCCCCTTCCCACTCAAGGGTGCCATCTTGCTCAGTCTCCTTTTTTCCACGGAGCCCTTCAGACATTTGTTTGGCTTGTCCCCGGAAAAAATTGATTTTTATCTCCGAGTTTCAGACTCGCCTCCGGTATTGCACCAGTACGCTTCCCGCCTAACAACCTCGTTGCCTCGGCGTCGAGTTTGGTCTATTTTTGTAGGTTTTCATCCTTTTCTTTTCCTGGCGTCTTTGCGCTCTTTTTTTCTCCCACAGGCAGCCCAGAGAGTCTTCAACCTTGTAGGGGTATTTTTTCCCCCATGGCTACCAGTGGCTTTAAGAAGTGTGATCGGTGCTCCAAAATTGTCTTTGACTGACACACATGACTTCTGTCTCCGCTGCCTTGGGCCAGATCACAACCTGGCAGCCTGCGGCCTCTGCAAAAGAATGTCCAGTAAGGCCCTCAAGAGCCACCAGCAGCAGCACGATAAGTTTTTCCCCCAGTCCCCGGTGACTCTGAAGGGTGGGTAGGGAAGAGGCTGGCCACTGGTAGGAAGGAAAAGGGGGAAATGCTAGAGATAGAGGGGAAGGAAAGGGAGAGGAAATGCCGGACTATGGGGGGGGGGGGCACACTAAACACATAGAGGTAGCCGTTTTAGAATGAGCTAAATTTAGATGTGGATGTCCATAGTACATAGAATTGGTAATGGAGTATGTTGGGACCATGTTTAGGGCTAGCCTGGCAGAGGAAAAATTTACAGCTGTTCCCTGGCATGTATAGGCTTTTAAAAAAAAATGTTTTGGCTAGCCCATTACAGAGGGGATTAAGGAGATTATCCTTCTTAATCCCACGCTGTTTATTCCTCCCGCAAAATTCTAATTAAATAAAGATAGCAGCCTCTGTAGTAAGTTGTGAAATGTCAGTTTACATGTGTAAGCTGCTGAATTTCCTACTTTGATTCTTCTCGTGTAGTTTTGTAAAATGGTTCCTCTGGCTCCATGTTATTGGCACGCACACCTTCTTAATTGTAGTATAGCAAAGGCTTCACATCTGGCAGAGTCTCTTGTACAATACCAGTGGAACTGTTTCTATCTTGACTTCGACTCTCAATTCTAATCTCTACATACTATCTTAAATCAACCTTTATAGACATATCATCTTTTTTCTTATGAAGAAACCAGCATTTTCATTTTGAGATATACTGTTGTTTTAATGCCATTGTACCGATTTTTAGGGATGCACATTCAGTTCATTAGTGTGTTAACACACAAATTAACATACATTGACTAGTGTGTGTGTGTGTGTGAACATTTTTTAACTTGCATTAAACATTTTTTATTAAAACAACTGTGGGAAATGAAAAAATGTCTAAAAACTGGGGGAGGAGGAGGGGAAAGAACCAAAAATATTTCCTCTACTACTTTTGGTTAGTTCATGATCTATCAGATTTCTAATGTAGCAGAGCTGTCTAATGTATGTTAAGCCTTTGCAGCTAATGCAACACGTCAATGCAAATGGCTTTTGCAGCAATGCGTCGCATGTTGTATCTGTTAGGGGCATGCACAGCATTTGTCCAGCAGCTACCACACCAAAAATGCAAAGAGCAGAGTCCAACCGCAGCCTGGATATAGTTATATATAACCATTTATTAAATTTTCAACATAGATCCATCAAGGAACATACATATAGAAATAATGGAGATACAATATGATAAAAAAAAAAAACCCCACAAAGAAATTTAACATAAACAAATTCATAACATACCACATCTCCCAAGTTAGCTCACAAATAAAAAGGGAATTGGAGGCAACAGGAAGTAATCAACTGACCTCTAGGGACCCTCCCCTTAATCAAACATTTATTTATTTATTTATCTAACATTTCTTATATACTGCCTTTCATGATATCAAGGTGGTTTACATTGAACAAACTGAAATTACATTGAACAGGGCATTATTACTTGGAGATAACTATTTTACAGGGAACATGGGCTATGGAGGGTTAAGTGGCTTGCCCAAGACCACAAGGAGCACCTGTGGGACTAGAAACCCCAGTCCTTCTGGCCCAAGGTTGCTGTCCTCTAGTGGGATTTGAACCCCTGACCCTCTGGCCTGAAGTACCTTGCCCCAACCACTAGGCCACTCCTCCACTCCAAACATACAGAAAATACACCCAAACCAGGGGGGGGGGGGGCCTTACACGTCAACCATAGGAGATGCTACATTAACCATTAACCACCGACCCCTCTCTTGTAGCTAGAAATTCCAAGAGCTGTCCCTTTTCAAAAAAAACATATAAGTTTTCTCCAGATAGGAAATTATACAACGAGAAGGAAATCTCAAAACAAATGTACCCCCAAGGGAAAGCACCCTAGGTCGAAGGCCCAGGAATTCCTTTTTCCTTTGCTGGGTAACGTGTGATAAATCAGGAAAAATGCAGACAAATGAACCCAAAAACTGCTCATTGAAATTCCTAAAGTATGACCTAAGACTTAATGATTTATTAGATTCCAAGACCAGAGTGAAAAGTAGGGTAGTTCACTCCATAATTACCTTGAGAGAGCTCTCCAGGAATCCAGTCAGGTCTCCAGGAGACCGGACAGAGTCCCTGGAGTCCACCCGTCCACCCCCCCCCCCCCCGATATCTAGAGCCTAAACACAGGTACTAGACGCGAATGAGAGGGGGCAAATCTCCAGAGGGCAATTTAAGTACCTCCTGCAAATATTTGCGTACCATCTCGAAAGAAGACAAAACAGGAGACTCAGGAAAATTAAGTAAACATAAATTATTTCTGCAAACTTGGTTGTCCAGATATTCTGTCCTCCTCACAAGCACAGCCCTGTCTTTAATATGGGCTGTGCACAAAGCATGAAGCTGTGATAGATCCTCCTAAATCTGGTCAATCTTCCCCGCACTCGAGAAACCTCAACAGTGCTTGACTTTACAGATGAAAGTTCCATACTCAGTGTTCCAACAGCTGTTTGAAGAGAGGAGTTCACTGTGGAAAGAGCATCCCATAGCACTTCTAAAGTTACAGTATATTACCAGGTTTCAGCAAAACGCCAGACACCAGAATCTGCACTGTACCACTGCTTGTGGCAATCAAATCCCCAAAAATGGGAACTGATGGACCAGGAGAAGCTCCATTGCTACTCGGGTGCTCAGCAGCGGAGGAAACAGCTGCTGTATTGCATGGGAGTATGCTCGTCAGTATGCCTGGGGGAAGCACTCCTGTGGCATTCATATCACTTCTGGGTCCTGGTGGGGGGGGCTCACAACTCTGGGGAGAGCCATACCCCCGATGCACCCAGGGCTGCCAAAAAATCTTCTGGCAGTCCTGCCATAGACACCACTCCCAGTTCCGAAGCCATAAAGCTGCACTGAGTCAAGACCAGCTGTCCCAGAGTCTGTTCTTCCGCCAAGCCCCAGGGTAGACTGGTTTGCTTTCCCTTGTGATGCCCCATGAACTTAGCGAAGCACTCCTGAAAACCGGCCATCTCAGATTAGCTGCCTGCTCCGAAGCAGCTCACTGCTGCCATCTTGCCTCCATGCCTGTATATAGTTGACATCACCCATTGAGATGGCTGGCATTAGTTACCCCCGTCCTGGCTGCTAATCTGATGGTTGCTGCGTGCGGTAGCAGCGCGGTTCAGACATGCCTAGTCTCTGCCTTCACCACGCCAATGCACGCAGCTAACACATTTTTTTGCAGATAGTACAGAAAATTGCTGTGCCATCTGCATTTGCCTATGTTAGCGGTTAATGCAGCGCTTGGCAAATGCCATCTGCTGCATTACCAGCTACTGCGGTTTAGTAGACATGCACCACCATGTCATAGACTCTTGTTTTTCTTAGAAAAGCTCATCTCCTGGCTCTTACTAAATCTGGATTTTAATGAAATTGGGGGAAGGTTGCCTATTGGAGTACTTTTAGCAACCACTCTGAAAGCAGCTGCACATCTAGTGGGGAGGGGGGACAGATAAGATACCAGAACAATCAAGTGACGCCTCCTGAGTATTATTTCATGGTTGCTTAAATAGAGATTTTTTTTTTGGTGAAATTCACTTATGACAAAAAGACAAAATTATATCGATGCATCTTCCAAAAGCTGGAAAGGATTTTTTCTTCTGTCAAAAGATAATTAAATAGATGGATGACAGATTGTCAGTGCTGTGGTTTAGGTAGTCGAAAGAAGCTCAGACTCGATTTTGAATAACAGATTTCTAAAACACTTTTATTTTATAAAAAAATAGTTTTTCTACAGCCGATTGGTATTAAGTAGTACATTGTGGCAAAAGAAGTATTCCTTTGTGTACCTATGTGATACCCATTAGAAAACCCTAAATATAAGTTCTGCAGTAATCATTTTGTACAGTAGAAGTATGTGCCCTAGTTTATCCCTCTTCATGGCTCTCTGAATCCTGACGCAAGAGCTGTGTAGGTGGAATTGACTTTGGTGCACAATGTCTGTCTCTCTGTTCGGTCCTGGAAGCAGTGGGATGAAACTTGTGAATAGAAAATCATGGGTAGACAAACACTTGTCACTCAAGTAACTAATCCCGTTTACCCCATAAAGTGCTAGTGTGAAATGTGCAATCTGAAACCTCCTGGCATGTGAGCAGTGTGCTTCTCCCAAGTGTCACTTAGGGGCTGAAAATTGATAGGCAGATGCTGTCTTTTCTTTTTTCCTTATCAAAGGAATATTTGTGCTGTCAGGTATATACCTTTTTTAACTGAATAATAATGTGCCTTCCTCTTTCCCTCCCACTAATCCTCCCGCTCATCCTCATCCTCCCCTACCTCCAACCCACAAACGAGTTGCTGTTTTGGATCTTTGGGGATTTTAGGTTTCCATGCACATTTCATCTGAGCCATGATTCATTTTCCTTTCTTTACTTTTCATTTATTTTCCACTGAGAGGTCTTTATCTGCCATCGCTTTCTATGTTTCTATTAGAATAAATAAATAAATTGGGGAAACTGTACACTGGCAGCTGCAGAAATCAGGCACATGTATGGCCATGGCATGTGCTTGCTAAATGCATGTAGAAGGACAGGAAAATTGGACAGACATGGTGAAGCTAACAGGAACACAGACTTCATTAAGAAACGTGCCTAATGAAACAATGGTAATTCATTTGAGATGAGTGGTAGGTCTGATAATTCCTTTAGTAAGCTAGCAATTTTGAGCACAAGTACTACCCAAATTATTAATCTAACTCCCAAATAATTTCATTTTGAATTCTGTGAATTTCATTTACTGTGTTCAGGAGGGACAGAGAAGAAAGATAAATTCCATTGTATTAAAGTATCACAAACTGATTAATTGTTCTGTATCTATTGAAAAATTGTACTTGCAGAATTTGTTTTAATACATAATAGGTGAAATTTTAGAAATCCTGTTCGTACTTTGGACGTTTGAAAATGGGCACAGAGATGTCTCCAGAGCTATTTTAGAAGTCTGCTCTAGGGACATCCCCAGCATGAGGACGTCTGACTCTGAACAGGCATGGCTGAAGCGTTCCCAGGACCGTGAAGGCATGGCTAGTGACCAGGATGTCTCCACTAGATTACAGGAACATTTTTGACGTCTGGCATCACTTCTAACTTTAAACCCACCCTGAGGTACACCTAGCGACAAACTATTTTAGGCTGAAAAACATCCAGAGTGTGTAGAGAGGAAAGCACTCTACCATCTCCAGTACGCAGCACAAGTTCAACTACAGCAACAGTGGGATATGAACCTTGAGTGCCCTGTTCCTAGCCCACTACTGTAACCATTCTGCTATCCTAGATGTCTGAGATCTGGCGTATGGTTCTGGGGATGTCTAAGTAGGCGCCCCTGCAGATGTTCCTATTGAGCAAGTCCAGGTTTGTGAAATCACGTCTGTCCCTGGACGTGCTTGCATTTTTTTCAGACATATTGGCTTAGATGTCCCCGATTGCACTTGGACGGATCTTCTAAAATTCCTCTCTGTTCTAGAAACAAACCAAAATGGTTCACAACACAGTAAAACAACACAAAATCAATGCTACCATACAATAAGAAATACAACTCAAAACCCTGGTGACATCTGCAGTAGGGCTAGATTTATTTCCTGAGCACCCATAGGCAATGGGGAGGATGGAAGGTGCTCTACTCCTCTTCTTCCCCCAAGCCTACTGCCTCCCCTCTGTCAATTGGAGGGGGAGGTGCTCTGCCCCCCTCCCCTTCCTGCAGTATGGCAAAGAGACAAGGAAAACAACTGATGAAGGTGCTTTTTGCTGCTAGTTAGCTTTAACAACCTCCCCATATGCTTCTGAAGTCTCGCCTACACTTACACACATCATCCTCACACTTCTACAGCACATACACACAAGACTCCAACTCCATACTACATACCATTTGTACCCTCCATACGACTTGTACTCATTTCCACCTCCACAAACATTCCACCTTTACCACATACTCTGCACTGCTTTACACATGAAAGCAGCATGTCCTCCACACCAACATCCCTCCCCACCAATGAGACCAGAGGAGTTGTCTAGTGTTACAGAAGCAGCTAGGAACCAATGGTCATATCCTGCTTTTCCCACTGCCACTTCTTATGACCTTGGGCAGAGGTTCAGAATGAAAAGGGAGTGTGTTAGGTGAATATCTTGAGTGTTGTGATCAGGGAATAATTTATGTTGGTTGAATATTTTTTTTATGTGTTTGTTTTTCTCAGAACATTATGGAACTACTGTCTTAATATTTTTTCGGAAGGTGGTTAGGTCATCTATGTTTCTTATTCTACAGTAGCTGGGAGGGAGGTCCATAAGTTTGAGGATAGTAAGAAAAGGCTGTATTACGTGTTGACTGTTTGGTTCTTCTGAATTCTGTTGGAATGGCTAGGGAGTTTTGAGCATCTCCCCGTCTTGTCTATTATTTGGGGTCCTGTTAATTAGAGATCCAAGGTGGAATGGGGATGTGGTATGCATTCGTTTGAATGTGTAATTTAAATTTTTGTATTGGATTCTTCTGTGTATGGGGAGCCAGTGTAACTGTCTCATTATGGGAGTGATGTGCTCGGATCTGGGTTCCTTCTGGATTATACGAGTTGCTGTGTGTTGTCCCATCTACAGTGACATCAGTGTATGCTTAGGTAAACCCTGGAATATGCTGTTGCAAAAGTCAATATGAGGGTAAATCATGGCTTGGAGGACAGCGGAAATCGCATGGATCTAGTAAGGGTTTTAGATGATGGAACATTCTAATTTTTCTTTAGATAGCTTGGGTTCTGCTATTGATGTGAGATGCTAGGTTTAGATTTTGATCTAATGTGATACCTAGATATATAATTTCATTTCTTAATTCAAGGATAGCTTCCTTGACTTGTATTTTAGGTGGGGGTATGATGTCTTTGTTAAATGGTACCTCAGTTTTACTGAAATTTATTCTGAGGTTATATGATCAGGGGCATTGTGAGACTTCATTAAAGCATGTTATTATTTGCTGGAGTTTAGAACTGTCTGTATTGATGATGTGGTAATTTACATTGTTACAGATTGGTTGAAGGTAAATGTTAAACAACAAGGCAGACAGAGATGAGCCTTGAGGGATTCCTTGCTGTTGTCTATGAGGTCTATTCTGTACCACGAATAGCAGGGATGGACGTCCCATTGGGACATCCATCCCCAATATTCACCCCCCTTCCTTCCCTGGCAAAAGCCTTCTTGTACGAACAAGGAGTTTATACAGGAGGCTTAGATGGGAGCAGGAGGCAGAGTGAGGATTGGCAGTGGGTGGTCTGAGGCCACGGACGTACAGGGCTGATTCTGAGGTGGAATAATTTCCCTTAGACATCGGGGGATGGCAGGCACGAGCAGCGGCAAAGAGGTGAGGGGGTGCAAAGGGTTCCCCACAGTCTGACCCTGGCCATGGAAGGCCAAATCGGAGGTCAGGCTGCGGGGAATGAAGATTGTGGCTGGCGACCTGGGATCGTGGCTCCTGAATGGAGCCACGGTGCCATGGCAACAGGATGCCATGGCACCGTGACTCCGTTCAGGAGCCTGACTGAGTTAGCCGGGCAGAGGTCTGTACATGCAGGGCGATCTGAATCGGGTCCTGGCCTGCATGTACAGGCCCAGACCCGATTCTGATCCTGCAGAGCACATCTACCCCAGCGGGATCAGAATCGGGTCTGCCTCTGTGCGTCCTGATTCCAGTCGGACGCACAGAGGCTTGCACGCACTCATTGGAATGTGCCTCCATATATGTTAGATATGGATTGTCCAATTTTTACCTGCTGGGTGCAATTAGTTAAATAAGATTTAAACCATTGGAGGGTAGAGCCATCAATCCCAATTTGCCTTAGTCTTGTTAATAAGATGGAGCGATTAAGAGAGTAAAACGCTACGGCGATATCAAGGAACATCAGGCTTATTTAATTCTTGCTATTCCTTTAATGAGGTTATCTAACACGGACAGAACATGGCAGTCCTTTTATTCATACCACTAAACAGATGTAGATACACATCCATAATACCGAGGTACTGGTAATACTAATCACATAAATCAGATAATATAATTTATTATAAGATCCCCCCCCCCTTTCCCAGTGCAGTCTTTTGCCAGCATTCTTTTCAGGAAAGGTTCTTAGAACCAATATGAATTTTTAAAAATTTTGTTTTTATAACTATTAACCATTTACACTCGAGCAAAATCTTGACCAAGAAAACCAAAAGTAAATATAACAAGTAATTAAATCCATTCTAAAATCTGAATGGATAGATCAAAGGCAAAAAAATCAATATCATAGTCCCCAGTACAGAGGTGACTCCAAGAAGAGTAAGCCTTAGAGGCAGGCACATGGAGAAAAATAATAAAACATACACTAAGAGAGAGGACGGTGCCAGCCTTCTATATAATGGATCAGTCATCGATTCGTAAATCTTTTTTTTATTTTCAGATTAATTTAAGCCTAAAATTTAACAAACTTTTAAGGTGCAGTCTCTTACATAAGAAGTGGACAAATCACGGAGAGCTGCGTAGTTACCGATTTCCAGAGGGCAACTTTATTGGCCAGTTCTGGTTTTGAATATTCATCCTAAAGCACTGTTATTTGTAACTCTTGATTCTATCCATTTAAATAAGTGCTACAGATTCTGTAATGTGTCTGCACAATGTTGTCAGAAATCAAGGACTGGCCCAAAATATCCCTAATGGAACTGGCTAACTTGGCAACTTTGAATATGACTGGTATTACTCCCTGATTAGCAGGAAAAATGTTGATACAAGAATCTCCATGACCAAGAATGTCCAGTGTCAGGTTAAGTAAAAAAGGCACACAGCAATGAGAATGGAGAAGGTGAATGAAGAGAATTGCAAACCAACAGAAGAGCAGTCATAGTAAAATGATGGTATTTAAAGGGTGCCTAAATAAATCTCCAATCGGCAATCATAGAAAACGTAAAGGTATAAGACCAGGGCTGGTGTAAGACATGCAGAGGCCCAAGGCAGAGGCCCCCAAAGCACACATGCAGGCTATGCCTCCTTCAGTGTGAGGCAGACTTGGGGCTCCCCATGGCATGGGGGCCCAGGGCAATTGCCCTGTTTGCCATCTCCTAATGCTAGCCCTGAATAAGACTCTACAAGCCAGGGGGAAGGTTTCAGAAAAAGTAGGCCAACAAAGTGCAGAATATCTTTACATATTAGCTTGTTTTCATGCATTTGACATTGTGGATATAAATAAACTGAACGGGATAGGGTCCTAAAATGACGGACTGGGTTAGAAGTTGGTTGAACTACCATCAGGCAAACCAGGCAATTGCTTAGAGTGCCAGCCTTCTCAAGTGCCCACCACTGCCAGTACTCTCAATCTCTGGGGCCAGCAGCGATGGCAATAGCAAAGGAGCCATGACACAATGCTTACCAAAGGCTCTGATGTTGCATCATGGTTCAGGACTGCTATTATTTCCCACTTCTTCCCCTCGCCAATGCAGACGTCCGGTTTGCATTAAATGGAAGTCTGTGTTGGAGGAGGGTGGAAGCGGCTGATAATAGCAGCCAGGAGACCACAACACAGTGCCGGAGCTTTTGGTAAGCACTGTATCATGGTTCCTTTACCATTGCCACCACATCTGGTTCTGGAGAAGAGCAGTAGCAATGCGGGCGGGAGGGAAGCAAGATGGAGGGGCCCACCTAGGGTGCCTGCAATCCTTGTACCAGCCCTCATTGTGGTAAGTGGCGTTCATTCTGAGGATAGGGGCATTACCAGTAGTGTTCCATAGGGATTGGTCCTTGTTCGCCTTCTTTTTAACATTTTTATAAGCGATATTGCAGAAGGGCTGCCAGTAAAGGTTTGCCTCTTTGTGGAAGATACAAAATCTCAACAGGGTAGAACCCTGGAAGATGTTGATAACATGAGGATGGATCTAGCAAACCATGAAGAATAGCATAGAATTTGACAGCTAAGATTTAATGCTGAAAAATGCAGATCATGCATTTGGATGCAAAACCACAACAGAGTAGTACAGTATAAGGAGCGATGTATTTCAGTGCTTGAAACAAGAGCTATATCTGGGGGCAATTATATCTGATGATCTTAAGGTGGCCAAAAAGGTAGAAAATGTGGCAGCAAAAACCAGAAAGATACTTGGGTGCATAGAGAGAAGAAAGGCACTATCACCCTTTTTTTCTGCTGGCCAATGTATAAGTCTCTGGTGAGACCTCGTTTAGAATACTATATACAATTCTGGAGACCGCACCTTCAAAAGGATATAATGAGGATAGAATCAGTCCATAGGGGTGGTGGATGCATTGAACAAGCTCCAAAAGCAAGTGATGGAGACGAAGACTATGTCTGAATTCAAGAAGGCATGGGACAAGCAGAGGAAGATATTTTAGAACGGGGATGGGGAGATTAGATAGGCAGTATGGTCTTTACATACTGTTATTTTCTCTGCTTGTATTGACAATGAAAATTTGTTCAGGGGGCATCAAATGCGGGTGTGCTACATCTCTGAGTGAAAGAGTGGTTGAATGATTATAGAACCGGGCTAAGAAACAGGGAAGCCAGCTTCAAATCCCACTCTGCTCCTTGTAATCTTAGACAAATCATTTAACCTTCGGTTGTCTCAGATACAGACTTAGATTGTAAGCCTTCTGGGGCCAGGAGAACGTCTACTGTACCTGAATGTAACTTGCCTTGAACTCTGAGAAAGGCATGACCCAAATCCACTGTATTAGCTATACATCATAATATCAATCATTTCCTCCATAGTCAAATTGATCAGCATCCCATGTGCAGCCTCAGAGAAGATTCTTAGATGAAGATAAAGAACTCCCATATGCTACCTAACATCAGAATGGGGTTAATTCACTGAGCAACTGCTGCAAAGCAGTTTGTTCCAGCATTTTCCAGCACACTTGTGGAACTCATCCTCACTGTTTCAGGAGAGTCTGCACAGCTAAGGTATTCTTTTTGACTAGTTTTTGATATAGACTTTCTATTGCCTACCTCTTATAATGTTCCCTGTAAAATAGTTATCTCTAAGTTATAATGTCCTGTTCAATGTAATTTCAGTTTGTTCAATGTAAACCGCCTTGATATCATGAAAGGCGGTATATAAGAAATGTTAAATAAAATAAATAATACTATTTAGCCACTGTGGCTTGTTAGAGCAGCTGCACACAAGGGAAAAAAAACTGCTTTGCTTTTCCTCTTTGTTCTTTCTGCAAAGGAGGTTTTTGTTGCAAATTTCTACCTGTCCACAGCCGTCTAGACCTATAGTCTAGTAGCAAACAATCTAAATTTTGTTTAGAAGCTTAGGAAAATCTAACTAGTCTGTATTTCTTGCCTAGCCTTTTCAAATCAGACATTTGAGTGTCCCCTCAATTCATGTAAGGTCTACTGGCCTGGGACACTTAGATTCCCACCTACCCCAACCACCCCAGAGTTGCACTTGCCTATATAGTTTTCATATCATAGTCGTCTGTCCTCCATTTAAGTGGAACACCCACTTTTCTCCTTTTGCTACAACTGCTTTAAAACTCTCTCAATCAAATATGTTGTATATTCAATGGAATAATTGTGGTGCCTTCATTCTGAGAAGAACCATTTGGAGCCTTAGAGTTTGACCAATATGTCTCAAACTATCAGCTGTGAATTGAAACACATCACCCTTAGGGTACAAATGGAAAACAACTCACCACCACTCCCACAAAGAATCAAACATCCCAGGGACAAATGGATAATAGTGGGCCCTCTCCACCAAGAGATAACCCTGCACAATGCCTTCTCTGCCTTGAAAGATGAGAGTGCCCAATTAGTGTAAACTGAAGTGAACTTAAATGAGAAGCTTAACACTGAATCTACTGGTAATGCCGCAAATGTGAATAAAAACACACAAAACAGGAAACTATTATTACTTGGAAATTCTATCATTAGAGGGATTAATTTGGGAACACAATCCAAGGGACTGAAGATGGTCAATTACCTCCCAGGTTCTTCATCCAGCAGGAACTCTAACCAAATTGTTAGCAGAGTCATTGTGGAAAGTAAGTATTCCAGAATCAATGATGATATCCACTTGGATACAAATGACCTGATTAGAAACAATATCTCTACAGTACAAAGGGATTTTCAGCTTTTGGGAGGAAAACTTAAACCCATTGTCAACACATCTCATTTCTACCTGTTTACAATAAAGGGGAAGGGAGGCTGCATCACATAACCAACTTTAATATGTGGTTCCAAACCTGGTATAAATGAGAAGGATTTAGATATATAGACAACTGGGGCAATAGATGGAACAACAAAAGACTGTACGGTGTTGATGAACTGCATCTCTCTGTGGCAGGAAAAAGGATTCCACAGTAAGTGAAAAATTCAGGCAATATGTGGGCAAGCATTTAAACAAGGGAAAGGGAGTGATTGATGGGGGGGAAACAAGTTCAGGACATCGCTCCCAGCAAGAATATAACATTGGTAATAGTCATTATATTAATCCACACATCAATGGCAAGAGGGAAGAGGAGTCTGGAATTAAAATCCATGCAAATTACATGCAAGCCAACCAATAATTGCTGGAAGGCAATAAGCACAAATGCTCAAAGTCCAGCCATCAAAGTTCCTGACCTGGAAGCCCTGATGGTGGACTTGGACATTGTGGCCATTGCTCTTGGCGGAATGGCTATGAAAGACCTAGACAAGATTCTCAAGAGCAGAGATGTCTCTCTCCATACAAAGATTCGACTTGTTCAAGCCATGGTATTTTCAATTACCAATAATTACAGATATAAGCTCCAATATTTAACCACTGACTAACTTTATAAAGAATCCATATGCTGATAGCGACCAGGTCTCAGAGTCAATTACGGCTGAACACTGAACCTACTTGTATGGTGCAGTGAGATGCCCTTAACACATCAATGACCTGTGAATGTCGCTATTACTAAATGGCTTTCTTTAATTGCTCAAATTATTTTTTATCGTTGTATTTTTCTTATCTATTTTTTCTTAAAAATGCCGTTTTTCTCTTAAAAATGCCGGTTTTTGCTACCCTATAGTATGCTGGAATGACAGTTAATCTGACTCCAATGGTATGATAACATCGGCATCCAGCCATCTAAATCATTGAGTGTTCATCTTCATGGAACGCGACCTTAACTCACAATTCATTCCACCGGATACCACCAGTAGTTATTGAATTAAATACTGAGCTTCAATTTCCAGCAGTAGGGTTATGATACATTGGCGGCATTAACCAGTATGAGTGTTTGATATCTTCAACGCATTTCTTTCAATAACATCATATGGATGCAAAAGCTGGACAGTGAAAAAGCTGAGCTCCAAAGGCAGTGAGCTTCTAGGATTTCTGGAAACTGTAGTAGCCAAGCAGCCAGAGCTCAGAGAATAAGGTACACATCCCGGCGGTTATAGCAATATCGACAACGGCAAATGTGTTTAAAGATCTTTTATGAGAAAAATATCTTTGTTCAGTAAGTTCAAGCTGCATTTGCAGTACAGCCAAATTTAGCCCCTGATGAAGATATAGTGAAACACGGCCTGTGACGGGCCATTGGCTGAAAGTGGTTTAATAAAAGTATTCTTCCTGTGTTATCCATGTTTTTTTGACTGGGTTTGTTCAGTGCATGTGGATTCGTGCTTTTGTGTTGCAGTGAAAAAGCTGGACAGGAAGAAAATTGATGCCTTTGAATTATGGTGCTGGCGGCGAATACTGCGTATACTATGGACTGCCCAAAGAACAAACCATTCAGTACTAGAGGAGATCAAACCTAAGCTTTCTTTAGAAGCTCAGATGACAAGACTTTGACTTTCATACTTTGGACACATCATGCGAAGAGAGAGATCACTAGAGAAAGACATCATGCTTGGCAAGATACAAGGTCAACACAAAAGAGGAAGGCCAGCAATGACATGGATCGATACAATAACAGCAGCTACGGGTACCAGTCAATGAGCCACCCGACTGAAGACCGAACACAATTTAGGACAACTATCCAGAGGGACACCAAGAGTCAACACCGACTCGACAGCACTTAACAACAACAACAATGAATGGGGTATAGCCATAGCTTGCTATAATTTATTTAGAAGAGATAGAGAAGGCAGAAAAGGAGGAGTAGTCCTATATGTCAATATTAAAGCCTCAGAAATGCAGGGACATGGGGAAAAGAAGAAGCGTTGTGGATTGTGTTGGAAAGAAGGATGGCACTATCATTCACACTGGTATAGTCTACAGGAGTCCAACTCAAACTGAGGAAATAGATAAGAGACTTAATCACTGACATTACAAAGGTAGCTATGAAGGGAGAAGTGATCATATTGAGTGACTTTAATCTACCAGATGTGGATTGGAGTATTCCTTCTTCACATCTGGAAAGAAGTAAAAAGATTGTGGATGCCTTCCAAGAAGCATTGCTCAGACAACTGGTGCTGGAACCAACCAGGGAAAGTTTGATGCTAGATTTAGTACTCACCAATGGAGATAGCATGTCGAATGTCCAGGTGGGAGCACATTTGAGCAGCAGTGATCACCACACAGTGTGGTTTGAGGTAAAAGTCAAGGCAGAGTCCAATCACAGCAAAATCAAAGTCCTAGATTTCAAAAACACTGACTTCAGTAAAACGGGAAAGTAGATGGCAGGATGGGAGGAGATAAGGGAAGTGGAATTGCTGTGGGCTAAACTAAAAGAAACAATAAAAGGGACAATGAATATATAGGGTGGCCCAAAAAAAGTGAGAACATCTCATAGCATATAAATTATTTAAAAATTCAAAAAGACAGATGTAAACAATTGATTAAAAAAAAAAGATGGTGACCGGAAATTGTCGAAATAAAGACATTATATAGCTAAAAAAGGTAAATAAGTAAACTATTTAAGCTTTTAATTTACAAGATGTTCTCACTTTTTTTGGGTCATCCTGTATATGTAAGGGAAGTAAATAAAAACAAGAGGAAAAGGAGACATATATGGTTCTCCAATGAAGTGGCTGCACAAATAAAGGCAAAAAACCACAGTTTCAGAAAATTCAGAAGATCGCAAAAACTGAAACACAGACAAGAATACAGGATAAAACTAAGAGAGGCAAAGAGAAATATAAAGATAGCAAAAGCAAAGGTGGAAGAAAAGATGGCTAAAGATGTGAAGTGTAGAGGCAAAAGGTTTTTCAGAAATATTCAGAAGAGGAAGATCAGAGGTGGAATTGCAAGACTCAAAAATGCTAAGCACGGATTTGTAAAAAGTGACATTGAAAAAGTGATAATGCTAAACAAATACTTCCGATCTGTATTCATGAAAGAAAATCGAATATCTTGGAGAAAGTCCATGTAAGATTGACAAATATATAAATGGAAATGGAGTAGATACCATACCATTCATAGAAGATTATTTTTTTAAATCCTTCATTTAAAGTTTTACTTTACAGTACATGAAACAAATACAGACATAACAACAACAATCCATCTCTCTCACTCAAAGCAATTCAAGTAATATCTATGGTAAATATTACGAGCTGCACATCCGGGAGGGGGGGGGGTTTATATGCAAATCTCTTTCTTTGCTTTCGAACAGGTAGTATACTTATCTAGAGCTGAGCATTTATTACTTTTCATATCAGACATCTGAGTCATGACAATTGCGTATCACTCATAGTGACTATACTGACATAACATATTCCACCACTCATGGTGGAATATGTTATGTCAGTATAATCACTATGAGCGATACTCATGAAAGTTCAATAAATTTGAATTTTTCCAATGCATCAGGTTTAACTTAATACCTATTCCAATCATGAGATCTAATAAGTAATAATTTGACTTCTTTAGAATTGGGATCCCTGCTAAGGATAGAAATATCACAATCTTCCACGTAATTGGAGTATTAAACTCAAGCACGTGCTGTATTCGCTCCCAAACTTAATGCCAAAAAAATTGGACCACTGGGTATGTAAACAGCATATGATGAAAAGTACCAATATTTTGCTGACATGACCAGCAACAATTGATGGAGTTGGCTTTCCATTTAGAAACCAGCCACGGAGTTATGTAGGCCAGAAGATGATGTTTTTGAATAGCTTTCAAAACTGAAAGTGGAACTCAGAGAGGTTCTGGCAGGACCTCTAAAGGATGTGTATAATAGATCTTTGGAGATGGAAGAGGTTCCGCAGGACAGGAGAAGGGCTGATGTGGTACTTCTTCACAAAAGTGGTAATAGGGAAGAGGGGACAAACTATAGGCTAGTAAGCCTTACCTCTGTGGTAGGAAAAGTAATGAAGATGCTCTTGAAATAAAGAATAGTGGACTTTCTGGAAAGCAATGGGTTGCATGATCTGATGCAACATGGTTTTACCAGGGGAAGGTCATATCAAACAAATTTGATTGAGTAATTTGACTGGGTGACCAGAGAAATAGATCAAGGGCATGTGATGGATGTGATCTACCTAGATTTCAGCAAAGCATTTTGATACTGTTCCTCATAGGAGGCTTATCAATAAACTGAGCAGTCTGGGAATTGGTCACAAGGTGGTAAACTGGATCAGAAATTGCTTGACTGACAGATGACAGAAGGTAATGGTAAACGGAACTCACTCAGAAGAGAGGAAGGTGCATGGTGGCCTGCCTTAGGGGTTGATTCTGGGACCGATACTGTTTAATGTATTTGTGAGTGATATTGTAGAAGGACTGAATGTAAAGATCTACCTTTTTGCAGATGACATGAAAATTTGCAATAGAATGGACTCCCCTGATGGAGTGGCAACATAGGAAATATCTAAAAACAATGGAAGAATGGTCTAATGCTTGGCAGTTAAGATTTAAAGTTAAAGAAGCCGAGCTCCAAACTAAATCCACAATTCGATACTTAGGGGTCACCCTGGATCAACGTTTGGACATGAAACTACACATATCCAACATAGTCAGAGCCATATACTTCAAAATCCGGTCACTCAGACACCTTCACTCCTTATTAAACCCTGACAACTTCTGGACAGTATACCAATCCCTAATCTTACCACATTTCGACTTTGCCAATGCCATTCTTCAAGGTCTCCCTCAGTCAACACTGAATCCGTTGCAACTTGCCATGAATGCCACCGCCAGAGTCTTAGTTGGAGCATCAAGAAGCGACCACGTAACGCCTATCTTACTGCAGCTCCACTGGCTCCCCATACATGGAAGACTTGTTTTCAAGCCCTTGCTACTCACATTCAAAGCCATCAATGGCATCACCTCCTCTTCACTAACTGATCTCATTCAGATCATCCCTCCCAACAGAACAAGAAGAACCACATCTACAAACACGCTGGTAATCCCAAAGGCATCAACAAAATGCACATTAGCAACCTCAAACAGGGCTTTCAGTATCTATGCCCCAAAATGCTGGAACTCATTACCACCAGGCATCCGCGCGATTACTGATTTAACACAATTCAGAAAGGCTCTCAAATTCCATTTTTTTCTCCATTACTATCAGATTAACCAGACCCCAACTTAACTGTACCTCCTCCTCTCTATCTTACCATGTTAAGATAGCATCCCAAATCTTAGCATACAACTCATTGTACAAATGTAAATAGCTCCAGTTTATATCTCCCTATGTTATCCAAGTTGTTGCTCCTGTTCTCTGTAAAACCAAACAGTTTGTGTTATGGTCATTTGTTGTATGTAAACCGCGCTGATGAGAAATAGTGCGGTGTATAAGAACTTGTAATAAATAATAAATAAATAAATAAATTTAATGTGAAGAAGTGCTGAGTCATGCACTTGGGATGCAGAAATCCAAAGGAATCATATGCGATAGGGGGAAAGAGGTTGGTGTGCATGGATCAAGAGAGGGACCTTGGAGTGCTAGTGTCTGAGGATCTCCAAGGTGGTGAAACAATGTGAAAAGGTGGTGGCCAAAGCCAGAAGGATGCTGGGTTGCATACAGAGAGGAGTAATCAACAGAAAAGAGGCAGTATTAATGCCCCTGTGCAAGTTGTTGGTGAGGCCTCACTTGGAGAATTGTGTTCAGTTTTGGAGACCATATCTCACAAATGATATAAAAAGACTTGAAATGATTCAGAAGAAGACAACCAAAATAGTTTAGAGCTTGCGCCAGAAGACGTATGAGAAGAGACTTGAAGACCTAAATATGTATACACTAGAGGAGAGGAGGGTCAGGGGAGATATGATACAGACCTTTAAATACTTAAAAAGTATCAATGAACAAACAAATCTTTTTCAAAGAAGGGGAATCTGTAAAAATAGGCCTACGATGAAGCTGCAAGGTGGTAAACTTAAAAGCAACATCAGGAAATAGTTTTTCACTGAAAGGGTGGTGGATGCTTGGAATGCCCTCCTGATGGAGGTGATTGGGGTAAATACAGTGACGGAATTCAAAATGGCATGGGACAAACACAATGGATCCCTTTATAGCAAGAGGATGAAATCAAAGCATACTTAAATATCTTTTATACTTAATAAACAGATGGGTGCTGACCTGCATGGAACTGCAGTTAAAACCACTCTAGCCACCTTACTGGCCAGACTAGATGGTCCATACTGGTCTTTATCTGCCGTCATATACTATGTTACTATGTAGCTCTCCCTCATTTCTGTCTTCTACTGTACAATCACAACACTGCCCTACATATTTATCCTAACTGTACCCGAAATCCAGCATTAGATCCACCCTGGACTGAACATACCTAGCATGCCCTCCAATAAGGCCAACACCTAGACCTTCTTCTGCATCCTACTAAATTTCATAATAATTCCCACGGAGATCAAGGTTAATGAAGTCACTAAAAAAAACAAAACAAAACAAATCTGGTCTTGAAGTCCTGTTATATTTAGTATTTTGTTTTTCAATTGCATATATTTTCATTTCTTCTCTTTCCGTGTGGGATTTAATTTTGCTTAATATTTTAGTTTGATAGTCATTTTGATTAGAGCTTTTTGATTGTGTTTGATCTTTTTTTTTTAATGAAAAGTAATTTTCTTTTGAAAGGTATGCCTTTTGTGGTCTCTGCATGAGTCCTCCTTGCCTTTTCTTTCTGAAAGAATAGGGGACCCGTATTGATGAGCGGATTACTTTGAAATCCAAAGGAGAAAAAAAACTGGTCCCCTACAAAAAAGCCTAACATGCTCAGCATAAAGAATAATAGGTTAAGCCCCTATGGAGCTGACTAGTGTTACATTGTATTCACACTCACATTCTGAGTCATTTGCTAAGTTTCGCTCTTTAAACTAACATAACCACTGCTAGTGTTTTTCCGGGCTGCTAATTCTTTCCCAGACGGTGGCAGTTGTCTGCGCCCCCACAGTTTCAGCCTTACAGTTCTTTTTACATGCTCACAGCTCTTGCCTTCCCACAGCTTTACAGTTTACTTGCCTAACTCCTACTCTTTCCAAGTTTCATGCACTTCCTGTACTGCTTTCTCAAAATTGCTGCTTTTTTGAAATCTCCTCTCAGGTATTTTCTCTTGCAATATACCACTCCTTTTCACTCATCCTGTTTCACTTCCAGCCTATTAGTGTGTATTAAGAAGCATGTTTATAGCGGTGGTCAGCATTATGGGCACCCTTGCATTTTAGATATGCAGTGTACAATATCTTGAGAAATAATTGGAAATATTCCAACTGGATGTCATCATAATATAATTATAGTTTGTTCGATGGTATACAACAAATAAAAGATGTCTGTGCAACTTAGATGTAGTAATTTCTGAGAAAACAAAAACAAAATATAACCTGGGCAGAATTACTGGCATCCCTTCACTAGTATTTGGTTGCACAACCCTTGGCAGTGATGACAGCCTCCAAATCTTTCTTGTAGCTATGTATAAGTTTTGTACATCTGTCTGCAGGTAGTTTCTCCCACTCTTCAATTGTGATTTGTTCCAGCTCATGAATGTTAACAGGATTCCTTTTAGAAATGTCAGATTTCAGCTCTTTCCAAAGGTTCTCAATTGGATAGAAATCATTCTTTCGTACTTTTGGATGTATGCTTTGGGTCACTGTCCTGATTTCTGACACTAAGTAGCACATTTTTCTCCAAAAGATCTTGGTAGTCCTCTGACTTTATGATTCCTTTAATACATTCCAGGCCTCCAGGTCCTAGGACAGCAAAACAGCCCCACAACATTTTGGAACCTTCACTATATTTAACTGTAGGAAGGGTGTTTGTTTCCTTATCAACATAATTTCTTCACCTGTACATTTATCACTGGTCTGCATTGCCAGAGAGTTCAAGTTTGGTTTCATCTTTCCTCAGAATATTTTCCCAGAAGAATTGTGGTTTCTCAAGTTGGGTTTGGGCAAAGATCAGGTATGCCTTTTTATGTCTGTCTTTGAGCAGCGGGGTCCTCCTTGGCATTTGCCATGAACCTTTGTTTAGTGTGTGGCCTATGGTGCAGGTTGAAACCACTACTCTAGATTGCTTCAGGTCAACTTTAAGCTCTTTGGATGTTGTATATGGTGTTTTTCCAACAGTTCGCACTAACCTTCGAAGACTTCTTGGATTAATTTTCCTCTTCCCACCACATCCTAGGAGGTTCTTGAGAGTTCCATGAGCAGTAAAAAACCTTAGTAACACTGCAAACTGTAGACACAGGAATCCCAAGGTCCATGGAGATGGCCTTGTACTCCTTTGATGTTTGATGGTTGGTGAAAATTGCTTTTCTGAAAGTCTCAGGCGGTTCTCCTGTCTTCACCATTGTGAAAATGGAATAGGGAGTGAATGTGGCCATTTTAAACATTAGAGCCATCATTCATTGGTTGATTCCAGTCATGTGAGTACTGACAATTGATCAGAGCTGTGTCTAATTTTACTGCAATGAGAATGTGGTTCTTCTGTTAAAACTGATTTGAATTGTTTATAAGGATGCAAATAATAATGTCCTGGCAATGTCCCAGTTTTTATACTATTACCTACTATTTCCTTTTTTAGTTGGTCTTGTTTTATTTGATTCTTTTATGTGTCAAATATATGTGCATATGCAGTCCAAAGCCATTTCACTGTCCTTTTTTTAAGGAGATATTGGACATTAAGGGGTTGAACTACAAGGGTGCCAATGTTGACCACAATTGTACCAGGAATAAAATGGGTCACAGCAGTGCTAACATGCAGTAAAGTCCATTACTGCATCTTTTGTAAACATGCCCCTAAAACATTATAACACACACTAAAAATGTGCTGTTAAAACACATAAAAAAAAAATCTTGGAGTGACTTTAGCAATACCTTGAAATTCTCAGCTCAGTGTGTGTTTGTGGCCAAGAAAAGAAAATAGAATATTAGGAATTATTAGGAATGGATAATAAAATGGGAGGGTATTACAATGCTTCTCTATAGATCCGTGGTGTCACTGCATCATGAATAATGTGTGCAGTTTTGTAACTCCATCTCAAAAATGATATAGGGCAACTGGTAAAAAGAACTAAGAATGGCAACAGAATCATAAAAGGGACGGAACAACTTCCTTATGAAGGAAGCCTGAAACAATTAGGGCTTTTCAGTTCGGTGAAGGCATGACCGAGAGGGATGTACTTAATGTAGGTTGACAAAATCATGTGCAGGGTAGAACAGGTGAATAGGGACTAGTTTTTGATGCCTTCAGGCTGTAGCAGGACTAGGGAAGCCTAGCAGATAGCAGGAAGAGAGCCCTGAGCCCAGGTGAAGAAGAGAATTATGAGGGAGACTTCTGAATATAAGCCCGGTGTCTGCATTTTTATATTTTTGTCATTTTTGCTTTTGCTCTCTCTTTTTGCTTCTCTGTGAAAATAAGATGAACCATTTTTTTTACTGCTGATTCACCTAGTAAACTATCAGGTTGCTATTTAGCCAACGCGGTCAGCATGGCTTTTTAAACATTGACTGCAGCATTATAAAAAAAAAAACTTGAATTCGGTACTGCTATCCAGTTGTGCCTAGCACTGAATATACGTATGGGGCATATTTACTAAACTACGCTATCGATTAGCATGGTGTTTGCCACGTGCCTAGTGCACTGTGCCGGCTTTTAGTGCAAGGCCCTGCAGTAAAAATCCCATGCTAACTGGTTAGCATGCAATTTATTTATTTAGACAGATTTGTATGCCACCTTTTCCTTCAATCAAGGTGGTCACGTCACATCACAATTGGAGGGTTACATTTAACATTAGGGTACGTGTAATCATTTAGGTGCGTGTAATCAATTGGACAGAAACTGGGCGGGTTAGAGGTACAGTATATTGTGAGCATTGACAATGCATCATGGTTAGCATAGGCAGTATGGGCATGTGTTAAGCACGACTGTTGCTTTTAGCATTGGTGCACTTAATGCCACTTCAAAGCGTAGTGCTAATGGCAGGGAGATGGCTGCACCCCCCCCCAAAAAAAAAAGCACAAGCCTCCTTGCTAGTTCTTCAGCTCAAATGCATGCTAACGGTACACCCCTTAGTAAATATGTCTCATACTGTGGTCAGTGCCGTTAATTATCCAGATAGCAATGATATTCAGCCCCCTATCCAAATAACTATCTAAAACTATCTGGATATTGATCCAGACAGTAGACTGAATATCGTCATGATCCCGATAATTTTCCAAGACTACCCACACGCTCAGGGGCAGCCCAAGGTGGGTGCGGGGCCATGTGCGGAGACTCAGTGTGGGGCCTCATTTGCATAAGGGGCCTCATTTGCATAAATATTTGCATAATGTTACCATACACTAACTTTTAATAAACATGCCTCTTAATGAGTGTATGGATAAAGAAAGACGAAAAGATTTCTACATTACTATAATCCAGTGCAACCGCCAGGCACATTAGGAACTACTACAAACACTGCCCATTTAGAACCCATAGCAAACCTGCCGTATCGTAACAGCACTACCAGGACTCACAAAGTACTATACTCTACTTATCAAAAGGCAACACTGCAAATATTAAATATCATTGTAGAGAGGAGTGGCCTAATGGTTGGGGCAAGTTACCTCAGGCCAGAAGGTCAGGGGTTCAAATCCCACTAGAGGACAGCAACCTTGGGCCAGAAGGACTGGGGTTTCTAGTCCCACCGGTGCTCCTTGTGGTCTTGGGCAAGAACGTAACAGCACGAATACTAATGAATGTGCGGCTCTCAGACCACATCTCACCTATTCTAATGCAACTACACTGGCTCCCAATACACGCTCGCATAAGATACAAGATAATAATAACAACATTCAAACTAATCCACAATATTGCACCATCATACCTCTCCACACTCATTAAAATTGAACCCTCTGACAGGAATAGAAGAACCAACAGCCTAAACACCCTACACGTCCCATCCACTATATGCAACGTCAAAACAACCACAAGCAACAGAACATTCACATATACAGCCCCCATACAATGGAATAAACTTCCAACTACACTAAGAGCTAACCACGACCTCCAATCCTTCCGAAAAGATCTAAAAACATATTTATTTCGGGAATATTACAACACTACTTAGCCCCATACTCCTTCCACCATGCATCCTCACTCACCCCTAACCCAACACAAAACTACTAAACTACCAATCTAATAAATAATTTCCATACACCATTAACTTCTGTGCACATTAAACTGTAAGCACTCATATGAATCTGATATGTTCCTCATTGCAAGTAGTTACATGAACCTGATCTGTTCTTTATTGTAAATAGTTACATGAATACGATCTGTTCCACTCTGTAAACAGATCTATTCCTCATTGTAAAAAGTTCTATAACCCACCCTGTTCCACTTTGTAAATAGTTGTGGGAATCCCCCGCATTCAACTCATTATATGTACATTTTTTATTTATTTATTTATTTAACATTTTTATATACCGCACTATTTATTATCAGCGCGGTTTACATAGAACTACAAAACATCAGATAAGATACATATATCTGTTTTTACATGGAACAGGAAGAAAAACTTGGAAAACCGGGGTAATTGTAACAAAGGATAATAGACATAGTTCCAAACTTATTATATGTAACTGTTACTGTTGCGTTCCTGTTATAATGTAAACCGCTCCTCATCTCTGGAAGGAATGGTATAAAAATGTAAGCAAATAAATACAGAATGTTGTTTGCGTGGGGCCCCCTGAAATGTGGGGCCCTCTGCAAAAAACATTCTCACTCAATGGACGGGCCGGCCCTGCACACGTTGCCCTAGCACTATCCAGATAGTGGCACTGATTATCTTTACAGACTGCCTTATACTATCTGGGTTGTGCGACAGAATATCCATGGATAAATGTGGCTAAAGAAAATATCCAGTTAACTGCCACAATCTGGAAATTTGCCTTTTGATTACTGACTCATAGATTTTTAACCATTGTCATTTGAAGTGTACAAGGGCTTTTTTTATGAGTGAGTGCCAGAAGGTAAATACTGTAAGATTGAGAAGTTGGTGGTTGTCCACAAGCTTAGAGGCTTGAAGAGGATTCTTTTCCCATATACCTCAGGATCCAGGTGAAGGCAAGAGAGGTCTCCCCATCTCCACAACTGTAGTCCCCACTTATGTTCTCTGGAGTCGTGATGAACCCTACCCTGGAGTAGCCATCAGAAGCTGTTCCTCTCATCTCTCTCTTGCTTCTATTATCATTTGGAACCTTGTATAGTAGGGGTATGCTTTCATTTTATTTCATTTTGAAAATGAAAGAAAAGTAAGTAAAATTTCATGTATTTTCATTTGTTTCATTTGTTTTTGTTTTTTAATTGATCATTATCAAATTAACATTCGAATATCATTCCATAAACGACATAGGAAAAACAATGGAGCTCTCCCAATTAAATCAACAAAACATCATAAGCCCCTTCAAATACAATCTATTTCCATCTTATTTAGACCCCAACAAAACATAGGAAATAAAGGGGGAGTACAAGGAAACATCAATAAACTGCCAAAAACTTAGCATTAACACAATTAAACAAAAAAGGCAGAAGGGAGACTTACACGTCAGCTGTATGAGGAGAAATAACAACCTCAAAATTACTCCGTTCCCTAGACACTAGAAAAGCTAGGAGCTGCTTGGGGTCAAAAAACAAATACATCTTTTGATTATAATTAACAAAACATTTAACAGGAAATTTAAGTTGGAAGGAGGCACCCAAGGCCATAACCCTGGACCAAAGAGCCAAAAACTCCCTCCTCCGCAACTGAGTAATTCGTGAGAAATCAGGAAATACCCTCACACTAGACCCCAGAAAAGCTTCATTAGCATTACAAAAAAACACTTTAAGGATAAAAACTTTATCCATTTCTAAAGCAAAAGTAACAAGCAAGGTGGTCCTTTCCATTACAATCTCCAGGGAGCTTTCAAGGAGACCCGTAAGATCCTCTAGCCCAGGCTGTGATGGGGAAGAGGCAGCTATTCCACCCCTAGTCCCCAAAGATAAATACACAGCCCTGGTAACAGGAGGAAACTGCTCCGATGGGATTTTCAACACCTCTCCAAAGTATTTACGAAGCATATCAGTCGCTGACAGCACTGGAGACCTCGGAAAACTCAGAAACCGGAGATTATTCCTCTGAACCTGATTCTCCAGGTACTCCAATTTTCTACCAGAGACATTATTATCTTTAACCTGGGCATTTACCAAATCCCGAATCTCCCCCACCTCCCTTTCCAAGCTAGTTAATCTATTACATTGTTGCTCATTAGCTTTAGTAAGGAGTCCACAAGAATCTCTAACCATATTAATGTCCTTCACAAAGGTCCCACACACTCTGTTCATGGAATCATTCAAGGTCGCCAGTCCTTCCCATAGCGTCTGTAAAGTAAATACCGCGGGTCTCACCACAATGGAGAAGCCAGGAAAGTCTCCCCTCTCTACTGAAGGTCCAGGGTCAGAGCAGTCCGTTGTTCTCACCATACCTCCCAAGCGACTCTGGCCCGTTCCCTCAGGGGGAAGATCCAGCACGGCCAAGGTACCTCCAACTCCCCCTGAAAACGGGGTACTCGCCACCACTTCCAAGGGGCGAACATCAGCCGGGGACAAATTTCCTGGACGCGGTGGGGGTGTCCGCTCGATCGAAGACAGCGATACACCAGAAACGCTCTGGGGCAAAACTCCTTCCACCGCCCCAGCCAAGGATGCCGCTCCTAAAGAGACACCGAATCCACACTCTCCAAGCGTTCACTGGCCAGCCGAGCTTGAAGGATTCTCACCCGGAGGTAGAGTGACTTGTTTTCGCTTACGCCGTCCCATACCAATGGCCGCGGCTCAACAACACAGGAGCGCTCAAACGCCGGTCACTCGACGTCTCAAACATCCGCCATCTTGATTACTCCCCCCAGTCCCGGTGGACTTCCATTTGTTTCATTTTCAAAAGTAACTCTAATTTATTCCAAACCCTGAGTACCTACAGAAACTAAAGTACATCTTCAAAATGTAAACAAAAATAAAAAATACCATCAGCCCCGCCCCCAGTCTTGTGTGTAGCTATTTATTTATTTAACCAGTTTTCTATACCGCCTTATCCTTCAATCAAAGTGGTTTACATTATGTAATTACTACAAACAGGTACTGGATATATTCCCTTGTCCCCAAAGAGAGGGTTAAGTGGCTTGCCCAAGGCTACATGGAGTGCCTATAGGACTAGAAACCCCAGTCCCTCCGGCCTGAGATTGCTGTCCCCAGGTGAGATTTGAACCCCTGGCCTTAATCACTCCTGTGCTGTTGCTCAAAATTGCTCTGGTTAAGCTAAGGCAGGTATAATTTTGAATTAGTGCTTTACATTGGCCTCTTGGTTGACTGGGCACCATTTTATTGTATACCAAATATTCCAAATCAAGCTGAGAAATAGTATCAGCAAGACAAGAGCAACTGGAGATGATTCTTGCTCTGTAAAGATCCCTAGATCAGGGTAAGGGACTTGACAACAAGCATGAGGCAGGAATATTTTATTTTGGTGGAGAAGGGCCTGGACCTTTTGTAGTTTTAATTTTTTTTCTGTCTCTTTATTTCTGATTTTGTTTGGCTTTAGTTCATTTTAAATAAATAGATGAAATATTGTTATTTTTGTTAATAAAAATGATTGCAAAATGCAATGTGTGCCTTCGAGTCAGTCCTGACTCCTGGCGACCCAGAAGCTCCTGGGTTTTCTTGGCATGATTAGAACTAAATAAATGAAATGAAACAAAAATAAAGCATCATCTGCCTTCAAACCAAAATGAAAGCAATAGAAAATGGGAAAATATCTGTGAAGTAAATGCTATGGTGACTTGACCACCCTATGATTCTGTCTTTTGCCAGTAAACTGGGGTGGACAGGGGGCAATAGATGGTCCCATTATAGTCATAGAAGCCAACGTATGGGCAGAACCCTCTGTTCCCTAACACAGCCAAGGAATGCACACAATTTTCTATCAGTGACGAAGGGCTAAACGTTGCTTTCTGATTCTGCTTTGAGTCTTATTCTCCTCGCCATGTGTCACTAGTTTCTGTCACGTATCCTGACCAAATGCCTACAAATTGGCATTAAGAACATGCATTTGATTCACTTTTTGATTCAGAGCATTTTGAGGGGAATTTTAAAAGATCCGTCCAAGTGCAATCTGGGACATCTAAGCTGGGACATCTGAAAAAAATGCAGGCACGTCCAGATGCCAACGTGATTTCACAAACCTGGATGTGCCTCCTTAGGGACGTCTGCAGGGGTGTCTACTTAGACATCCTCAGAACCATATTTCAGAACCTAGACGTCTAGGATAGCATAATGCTTAGAGTGGTGGGTAAAGAACAGGACTACCACATTTCAAATCCTGCTGCTGTTATAGCAGAAATTGTGCTGAGTACTAGGGGATGATAGAGTCCTTTCCTCTCTGCATACTCTGGATGTTTTTCAGCTAAAAAGAGCACTTTTCAGATACTTGTTTGTCACTATGCATGCTCGAACACCCTAACCACACCTCCAGGTTCCTGGGAATGCGCTGGCCTTCATGGGTATAGAGAAGTCTCTGTGTTTTGGACGTCTCTATACCCATTTTCAGACGTCCAAAGCACAAATAGAGCTTCTAAAATTTCACCTATTGTGTGCTTAAAAAAATGTACACTTAACTTTACACTTGGACATCCATTGTAAAATGTGCCTTCACATGTGTGTAATCTGGGACATCAAAGCCAGAATGTCCGAAATAAAAAGTAGGCACATGCAAGTTTTGCACGATTTCACAAATATGGACCTGTCCTATATGGATTTTATTTTATTTATTTTGTTCACATTTATATACCGCATCTTCCAAGAGTTCAGTTGCGGTTTACAGTTAACAATAATTAACAAATCAAGTTTGTTTTACATGGAACATTGAAATATAACAGAACTTATTTACAAGGAACATCATATAAAATATAGAACAAACAATGTGGTATAATACCGAACAGTGCGATAACTATATACAAGTTATATATGAATATATATACATGGATTACTTGGGGGAGGTCAAAGGATTATCATTGGAGAGTGCTAACTGTATAGGTTAAAGGTTTATTGCGTGGAGCAACCGATTGTCTGTTTAACCTTTGTCTAGTGTAGATATTGAGTTAATTATGTTATAATGTTTGGTGAACAGATAGGTTTTCAGTTTCTTGCGTAGTTCTGTGATCTCTGTTAGCTTTCGTAGCTCCTCTGGAAGGGAATTCCAGATAGTAGGGGCTATGTGCGAAAATGCTCTATTGTTTGTTGATTTGTGGGCTTTTGTAAATTCTTTCGGGATTTTTAATCTGCTTAGTTGTCCTTTTCTGTGTGTAGGCTTAGCTGGTTCTTTGTGTATTAAGTTACATAACATGGATGGGGCCAGATCATATAAGGCCTTGAATGTTGTTATTATTGTTTTGTAGATTATTCTACTTTGAATTGGTAACCAATGAAGGGAGGCTAGTATTGGTGATATGTGTTGAAGGGAATTGATTTTCAATGTGATTCTGGCTGCAGCATTTTGTGCGAATTGCAATCGTTTAATGCTTTGTTTTGTTAAGCCTATTAGGATTAGATTGGCAAAGTCAAAGTGAGGGGTTATTGTGGCCTGTATTATGTTGATAAAGTCCTGTGTGAAAACTAGTGGACGAAGTTGTTTGAGAGTTTTAAGTTTGAAATAGATTTTCTTTATGGTATTGCTGATGTGTGTTTCCATCGTAAGGTGTGTATCTAGTATAACACCTAGATATCTTATTTCCTTTTTTATTTTGATTTCTTGGTTTTGGAGTCTTATGTGTGATGGAGGGATATAGGTTCTGTTCTTGGTTACAATTAGAACTTCGGTTTTAGCGTGATTGATGTGGAGGTATGATTGATAGCGTGATTGATATGGATGTCTATAGAGATGTCTACATAGACATCCCCAGAATGGCATTTTAGAATGAGCACATCTAATAGCATTATAGTTAGAATAGTGGGTTAAGAGCAGGGTTCAAATCCCAGTATAGGCCTTTGTGATCTTAGTCTAGTGGTCACCTCTACAGTCTGTATTTAAGGCCAAAACCGGCCGCAGGCTACTTGTTTCTTTTCCCACAGCCCGACTCCCTAATCTGGCTTCCCATGGCCAGGGTCGGGCTGCAGGACACCCCCTTGCCCCACTTTCACCACCTGGGCCTGCCATCCCCCAACGTCCAGGGGAACTTATTCCATCTCTGAGGTGGAATAAGTCCCCTATCCAATCTGCCAGCCCCAGATGTACAGGGCCTACTTCGGAATCAACCCTGTACGTCCGGAGCTGCAGACTGCTCAATGCTGACCCTCACCCTGCTCTGCGATACCCTTCCTGCCCCTGTCTAAGTCTCCCTGTACAAACTCCTTGTTCATACAGGAGGCTTTCATCGGGGACGGCAAGGGGGTGAATAGCGGGGATGGACATCCCAACGGGACCCCATACTGTCCAAGTGGTAACAGGAAGCTTTGTATGCACTCAACAATTCAACCCCTTTGTTTTGCTTTGGCCACCACTCAAACTATTGCCAAATGCCATGTCTACCCCGGAATAGCATACAGCCAGAGAGCACTCATACTGTGCGGGCATGGTGATAAAAAAGAACCTAGCACAATCTGAAATGCACATGCCTCTACCTTGGTTGCAAGTCAGATTTCAATCCCTGGACCCTTGATTGTATTGAGTTCAACAACTGCATATCTTGCAGGACATAGTTGGAGAATTATACAATTGTTAAAGGACTGAATAACAGAAATACAATGCTGGTGACTGTGATGCCAGGGAAGATCCCTGCAAAACCTTTGGATGCACTCCAAAGCATTTTTATTCTACCAAACATAATAATGTGCTCATTTGCATAGATAATAGACCAAATAGATTGGCAGAGCATGTAAAATTGTCTCTTTCTTCCGAGCATGTGCTTTCAAAAGAGCAATTGGTTTATAACCATTTAATCCTAGCCATCAAAGACAAGGTAGTTCAGACAGAAATGCTGCAGACCAACACATTAACCTTGCAAGAGACTCTTGCTGTGTAGAAAGCAAGTGAACAAGCACTCAGCTTCAAAAGGATAAACACATCTTAGCATGAAATGTGCATTATTTGGGCAAGAGGTAGCAAATTGATGGCAGAGGTCTCCAAAATGTAAAAACAGTGAGCCGGCACACTACGTGATGACAGTCCACTGCTTCTGAAGGGCACAGCATGAAACTGGCAGCATGCTCAGGCCACAGCACAAGGTGTCATAACGGTGGTCATGAAAACCAACACCGCTTCCCGTTTTCAGGCTACAAAGATAAATGGCACATCACTGAGTAATTATAGCGAACGATGGATTAAGCAGAAACTCTGACAGTGAGATCTTGTCCATGTGCGATAGTTATATCAATAAAATACAGGTGCAGAATTTAAAAAAAATAGAAGTGGCAATTGCATTCATAGATTGCAACATAGTAAGAAATCACAGGCAAGTTCAAAGTGGGGTAACTGTCCAGGATCTTTCAGCATCATGGGGCATGTTTACTGAAGTGTGCTAACTGCAAATCCAGGGTTTGAAGCATACTAAGGGCACTGCACTAACAGGTAACGTGGGATGCCATGCGAAAAATCCCACACCAACTGGTTAGTGTGTGATTGGGCAGGTTAGGGACTTAATGTGGGCGTTGTCAGTTACCTTGGGCATTTTGGGTGCATGCTTACTGCACCTGTTTCTGTTAGCCAGGGCTGGTGTTAAAGGGTCATAAACAAGGCAATTGCCCTGGGCACCTGTGCCACAGGGGGCTCTAAGCCTGCTTCAGTCTAATTTAGTTGTCCTAAATTGTGTTCAATCTTCAGTCAGGCAACTCATTGTTGACAGACTGGCACCTATAGCTGCTGCTATTGTATTGATCCATCTCATTGAAGCCATGGCCTAAAGGTTGGACTTGGGGCCCCCACTGCATTTTATGCCTGGGGTCCTTGCCTGTTTAACAGTGGCCCTGCTGTTAGCACAGGTGTACTTAATTCCACCTCAATGGGTGGCATTAGGTGCACCCGCACACTAGTGAGCATGGTGCTGTGACTTAACATCACGTAATCAGCAGGGGTATGGATGTACATGTCCCCAAAAATTACCTTGGGCCTCCACCCTAATTTGAAAGTACAAACACATGCTATCCTAACGTCCATTAGTAAACATGCCCTTATGTGAACTTAAAAAAAAAATGTGCTGTCGTTGGTGCTGACTCCTGGTGACCCAGCAGTCCCTGGGCTTTCTTGGCAAGGTACAACTAAAAGTAGATTGTCAGGCCTTTTCTTCTGAGGCAATGGAGAATAAAGTGACTTGCCTAAGAATATAAGATTTGCCATACTGGGTCAGACCAAGGTCCATCGAGCCCAGTATCCTGTTTCCAGCAGTTGCCAATCCAGGTCACAAGTACCTAGCAGTTTCCCCAAAAGACACAGGTTTCTCAATGCTTGTATTGGGTCAAGCAGTGATATCCTGAGTCCCTTCTTAACCCTTTCCAGGCCGAGCCCAAAACTCTCGGGATCCAAAATTCTGACTAAATATTCCTATCAAATGGTACATAATACATGACCATAGCAGAAGGAAAATCACTATTAGAACATATTGAATAAGACGGGTACAATTTTCCTGAAATATGCAAAAACTAACCTGGCTGCAGAATGTGGATTAAAATTTTAAAGTAGGCTTTCAAAGGGTTAATGCTTTATGGACCTTTCCTCGAGGAGCTTGTACAAACCTTTTTTAAACCCAGCTACACTAACAGCCTTTACTACATCCTCCACAGATTTTACTACATCCTCCCAAGGAGTGCTACTGGGAATTGAACACAGTTATTTTTGGTGCTGGGCTGTTGCTCTAACCACTAGGCTACTCCTCCACTCTGTGAGCTAGAGCAATGAAATTATAACCAGGCTCTTAAGACAGCAATGTGCAGGAACAATGCAACAAGGAGACCCAACCAATTCCAGCAAAGGCATCATCCCCCTGTTAAGTGCCTTTGAGTCAGTGTCAACTCATGGCGACCCTCTGGATAGTTGTCCTAAATTGTGTTCGATCTTCAGTCAGGCAACTCATTGTTGACAGACTGGCACCTATAGCTGCTGCTATTGTATTGATCCATCTCATTGCTGGCCTTCCTCTTTTGCGTTGACCTTCTGCCTTGCCAAGCATGATGCATTTCTCTTATGATCTCTCTCTTCACATAATGTGTACAAAGTATGAAAGTCAAAGTCTTGTCATCTGAGCTTCTAAAGAAAGCTTAGGTTTGATCTCCTCTAGTACCGACTGGTTTGTTCTTCGGACAATCCATGGTATACACAGTATTCCTTGCCAGCACCATAATTCAAAGGCATAAATTTTCTTCCTGTCTATCTTTTTCACTGTCCAACTGTAGGATCCATATTACATTATTGAAAATTGGCATGGCTTGAACAAGTTGAATCTTTGTATGGCGGGAGACATCTCTGCTCTTGAGAATCTTGTCTAGGTCCTTCATAGCCATCTGCCAAGAGCAATGCATCATCTAATTTCTTGACTGCTTCTTTATTGATAGTTGATCCAAGTAGGTTAAAGTTGTCCACTATTTCAATTACTTCTCCATCAACAATGAACTTATTGATTCTGTCAATTGTCAGGATCATTTTCTTCTTTACATTAAGGTGCAGGCCCATTTTATTTATTTAACTGTATTTATATCCTTCTTTTCACCGGGTCAAAGACTATGTTCCTTGATATTGAGAAGCAAATGTTTCAGATCGACTTCACTTTCAGCCAGTAATTTGGTATCTTCCACCAATCTTCACACCTCTGTTGTCTTCATACAGTCCTGCTTCTCTGATGATTTGTTATGCATATAAATTAAACAGGGGGAAAGTATGCAGTCTTGTCGTACACCTTTGCTGATTTTAAACCATTCTGTTTCTCATTGTTCGTTTCAAACTGTTGGTTCTTGATCAATGTAAAGGTTGTGCAAGAGAATGATCAGGTGTTCTGGTATACCCATGCTTCTTAATGTGGCCCAGTCAAAAGCCTTGCTGTAGTCAATAAAACACATATAAATATCTTTTTGGTATCCACGATGATGTCTCTCATTCTTCGCCCTTTCCTGAACCCTGCTTGCACTTCAGGTAGTTCTTGTTCCAGGTATGGCTGTAGTTTCTGCTGAATAATCCTGAGTAGAATCTTGCTGGCATGTGGGATCAGAGCAATTGTGCGATAATTTCCACAGTCAATTGAATTGCCTTTCTTTAGTATTGGTAGAAACACAGATCTTTGGGGGGGCGGAGCCTGATGTCCAGCGGGTTAGACGCTTCGCGCTGAAGCTCCCGAGAGGCCTACTCAGAATCCTGACTTAATACCTACCTAAACTTAATATTTTGCTCCGAACTTACCGGGGTACCTCGGGGGGGATGGCGGCCCACAAACCAGCGCGCTTAGACTTCGGGTCTCCCTCTTCTTCACACGGAAAACGCTCCAAAACAGAGTTGTCTTCCCCACAAAAGATAGTTCCACTTCGGGAAAACCCCGAAATGCAACAGGAGATCTTGGAGGAAATACGTGGTGTGAAGGAACTGGTACAGTCCAACGGAGAAGCGCTCCGAGCCATGCGAGAAGACTTCGGTATGCTTCAGGACCGGCTTGAAGGTCTTTCACTACGGCAGGACAACATGGCGGGGGTCCTCGACTCGCACGCGGTGCGCTTGGTGAAACTGGACAAGGCTGAGCGTCAGATACAGACTCTTCAAAAAGAGTTAGAGGATAGCAATAATCGAGCCCGTCGCAACAATGTAAGGCTCATTGGAGTACCGGAGGGGGCCGAAGCAGGAGACATAAGAGAATTCCTGGTCAAAACTCTTCCCTCCTTGCTGAAGATCACTTTTCACAGAGATCTGGAAATTGACCGAGCACATCGTGTTCCTACCAACATGGCGCTCAATCGGACGACCCCCCGGCCTATCATCTTTCGATTACTGAGATATCAGCAAGTTGAGCAAATTCTAAATGCTGCCCGGGCGAATCATCATCTGGAGTTTGAAAGTCATAAAGTCTCCTTCTTCCCTGACTTGGCAAAGCCCACAGTTGACCGTCGGAAGAGACTCCTTGCTTTTCGCCCTAGACTTCAACAGCTACAGGCTCGCTTTGGCCTATTGTATCCAGCGAAGCTCAGAGTGACTCTCCATAACCAAACTAGAACATTCGAAGATCCTGATCTACTAGCAACATTTTTAGATTCCAAAGAAGCAGACCAGATGCGCTAATCCAACAACTTGGATCTGTAATCCGCCGGATCTGCCCGCCATTTTGAATGGCCCGACGCGGTGATCACTGCCTGGAACAGAGACTGCCTGGACTTTTCTTTCTGTCTATATATAACTTTCTTGGTCTCCTATCCCTCCATGATGTGCACCTCGGTTGGATTCGGAACACGCACAGCTATACAGGTTATATGTTTCAATTTAGGCCTTCTCTGGGGTTTCTCCCCGCAGACACATGGTCGCCAGTAATTTCTGGGGTTCTGCTTCTTCTCTAATGCACTTCGGTGCTTATTTTTTTATTTGGGGCGCTTCATTGTTTTTCATTAGCTTATTTTCTATCATGTCATGTGTACAGCCATATACAGTTAATATGAGGGACATTGTGAAATTATGTGCGTTATCATGTTCTTTTTCAGAATTTTTAACCTTTCTGAATGGCCTTATGTAAGATCTTATCACTGAACGTAAAAGGCATCAATAGTCCAATCAAACGAAAGAAAATCCTTAGCTATCTTAATCATGAGCATGCTGATTTAGTGTTTCTTCAGGAAACGCATTTAAACTCCGCTGAAACACTGAAACTTAATGCTAAGCCTTACATGGTGGCTGCCTACTCTCCCGCCGTTTCATGGTGGAATCATGTCTGTCTCTACAGTAAATATGAGCAAATACCTCGTATGTTAGCTTCTTCCGCTCAGACCCCCCACCACTTGTCTAAATGGAAGATGCTCAACGACTATGTTCAAACTGCTAAATGCTCTCATCTGACTCTTTAAATCTGTGTAAATCTCTGTCACATGATCATTCTGTATCGCAGATACTATTTCTGTTTGTTTTGATGTACAATTACTGTTGTTTGTAAGCGCTTATATGATGATACTTATCAGCTTAGAGAAGAAGCATAGGGGTGGGGGGTAATTGGGGTTGCTTTTTCTTTATTGTATGTTTGTATTTATTTCCTTTGGTGTGTTGTTTCTTTTGCTTGTTGTAAAATGAAAATAAAAGTTTAAAAAAAAAAAAAAGAAACACAGATCTTTTGCAGTCAGTTGGCCATGATGTTGTCTTCCAAATTTCTTGGCAGAGTCTTGTAAGTATGGTAACAGCTGCATCAGATTGCTCTAATACATAGAAACATAGAAAAATGATGACAGAAAAAGACCACATGGCCAATCTAGTCTGTCCTTTCATATCAACAAATACAACAGTCCCCTTTTTTCCTTTAGAGATCCTCTGTGTTTGTCCCATGCTTTTTTTAATTCAGATACCGTCCTCATCTCTGCCACCTCCACTGGGAGTCTATTCCACGGATCCTCCATTCTTTCCGTAAAGAAATATTTCCGCATATCACTCCTGAATCTATCCCCTTTTATCCACATCCCATGTCCCCTCGTAGCAGAACTTCTTTCAATTGAAAGAGGCTTTCCCCCTGTGAATTTATGCCACGGAGGTATTTAAACGTCTCAATCATATAACCTCTATCCCGCCTTTCCTCTAAGGTGTACATATTAAGATCCTTAAGTCTGTCCTCATATGCTTTATAATGAAGACCACTAACCATTTTAGTAGCCACCCTCTGTACTGTCTCCATGCTGTTTATATCCTTTTGAATGTGTGGTCTCCAGAATTACATGCTATACTCCAAATGAGGTCACACCAAAGACTTATACAGAGGTACTATCACCTCCATTTTTCTGCTAGCCATTCCTCTCCGTATACAGCCAAACATCCTTCTAGCTTTTGCTGTCACCTTTTCTACCTGTTTAGCTACTTTAAGATCATCAGACACAACCACGCCTAGGTCCCGTTCTTCTTTAGTGGACAAAAGTACTTCACCCCCTATACTATATTGCTCCCTTGGATTGCTGCAGCCCAAATGCACGACCTTGCATTTTTTAACATTAAATCCCAGCCTATTTAAGGCTCTGGTTAGGATGACTGCACATGAGTTCAGCAATATCACATATTTGGCTCTGACAGTCTTGTTTAATCAGAAAGTGGAATGAAGCACCATTTGCAATCCGAGCTCCTCTCAATGACATCAAATTTTTATCAGTTTTAAGATTTGCCCAAACCAGGTTGCTTCATTTTCAAGGTACCTCTGTTTTTTGTCTGAACATTGGCTGGCTTAGCCCTTTTTGATGACAGAGTCTCAGCAGAAAAAGATGGTGCAGAACCTTCAGCGGCCACCGTTACTAGACACTTGAGATGTTTGCTGTTTAGTTCAGTTGACATAAAAACTGCCAAATGGGGTGACCTCTAAATGTTTATTTTCATTTAAGTTTTGTGTGTTTGTTTATTATAAATATGATATAGAACAAAACCAGCCTTGTTGAGAACTGAAATCTGTTAGTTTGTTTATTTGGACCACCCTAATGTTCAGTAAATTTGTTCTTTATAATAGTTTCTTCCATTTTGCCTGGTAGTGATGTCAGGCTTACTGGTCTGAAGTTTTCCGGATCACCCCTGGAACCCTTTTTAAAGATTGGCATTACATTGGTCATTCTCCAATCGATGATTACCCTAGCAGTATTTTGGGCCAGTTGCGATGGTTTAAACATGTACCTTGTAATCTGGCAATCCTAAAAATGGATGTAGCAGTAACCCAAGTGGTGCATCACTAAGGACTGTACCACCATCCTAAAATCAACTGGATCCACAACATACTTTAAATGCCACACCATTTGAAGTTTAAAAAAGATCCCATGAACAATTCATGCGACCCGCGGTTGAAAGGAAAATGCTAATCCCGAGTATTAGACCTTCTCACTGGTAGAGATTGCATTCCTACCTAAAGAAACAGTTGAAGGAGGAACATAGTCCCAGTTTTCTTAAAATTAACCACAATTGCTTCCTTGAAAAATCCTGCACAATGTTACTTCTGCTTCAAAAGAGGCATGGCTTTTCTGCATACATCTTTACGTGTGTATTTATATTTTATAATATACTGGCGTATCTCACTACTGTGTTCCATCTCTGCCCCCGGGCATTCTTATGCATAGATGACATTAAACACATGCTGTATTTTAATGTGCATATGCCCCTGGAAAATCCGTTAAGACCCTATTTCTGCATTGAAAGGAGGTAATTTTACAAAGTATGTGGGGGTTTAGATGCGTCAGTGGTCACTGATAATAAGAACATAAGAACATAAGATATGCCATACTGGGTCAGACCAAGGTCCATCAAGCCCAGTATTCTGTTTCCAACAGTGGCCAATCTAGGTCATATATACTGTGATAAGGAAGCTTATCATAGCTCAGGAAGGAGCTATAGAAAAGGTGAAGTGACTCTGAACAAGCAACCTGTCAGTTCTGGTAGAAATAAGAAAACAGAATTTTCCCATAAAAGACTACCAGTTCCAGAATGCACCAGGTTTCCAACAGCCATTAGAGGAGCTGAAGTGGGGAAACGTGTGTTCAATCAGGAGGGCTATGAGGTAATCCCTAAGCACTCATCTCAAAGGGCAGGGCCTGATTCAGCACAGCTGCGCTGTGTTAGGGAGGAGCACTCATCTAAGCAGAATAAAGGTAGAGTTTATTCTACAGAGAAGTATCCTGAGAATCAGCTTGAGCTTGATCATCTTCATCATCAGGAGGATCATCAGAAGCAGAAGCCAAACCAGACGGACAGAGAGGGAAAGAAACCCTTTGGAAGAAGGAAGAGAAAAGCCTTTGAGAGGTCTAGAAGAGTCCAGAGCAGTACGTATACTGGGAGGCATTTCAAGGGCCAGCATACACCATTGGACTGGGGAAAGCCAGAGGAATGGTGCTGCAGAGCTAGGAATCTCCAGACGCTACCTGTGAGGGAGACGGCTGCACGTGGAAGGGACCCTAAGACCCATGCCAGAAGGTATGTGAAGAGAGATCCAGTGTCCAGGGATCTGGATTGGAAGGCTGGACATAAGAACTGGACTACATACTGGCCAGGCTATATAGAGAGGAACTCTAACAGCAATGGAAGCTCAGGTATGAACACTGATCTATGCCCTAGCTATAACCTTGAAAGACAGCAGGGAAACAAGTATTCTCCTGAAAGTGCTCCATTGGGACATTCATCTGTGCCAATCCATGATATTGAACCCATGCTTGTTGAAGAAGGGGGAATGATAGCAGATGAAGAATCTGTTTACATGGACTGCTCTCTGTCTAAACTCCTTTGGGGATTTTCTGTTATAAAGTACAGCAACCATCACAAAGAAATACAAACTTGTTCTTTAATCTACTCAGAAAAGCTCCTGTGTAGGATTTCTGGCCACGCTGTAGAAAGCAAGCCAGCTAAGGGGTTTCAGCTGGATAACTGCTAGCAATTGAGCCTTACCTAATTGCTTGTGAGCTAGGAGAGAATCACTTCTGAATCTATGTGGGAAGTTATCAGAAGTTAACCTGAAAAGAACAGTTTTTTTCTTGCTTTGTGGCTTTTGGTTTGTTGTTTGATATATGCTAAGAAAACATTAGCTAATGCCTGACAAGTTTGAATGTTTTCCTGATTTTGATTTTGTTTTTCCAAGTTAAACACTGGAAGCAAGTAACCTGATTTATGTGCTACCAAGCATATCTGTGTTGGGAGAAATAACCCCATAAATAAATACCTTATTGGCTTTAACACTTGAGCACAACTAAATTATTGTCAGTAGCTGTGTCTGGTGTGAAAGAACTGCATTGCCCACAATCACTTGCAAATCATATAGATATATGCACTTGCCAAGACTGTGAAGATTCTCACCCAGGCAGCCGTCTGACAGTACCTAGCAGTTTCCCCAAGAGACACAAGTTCCACAATGCTTGTACTGGGTCAAGCATTGATATCTTCGGTCACTTCTTAATAATGGTTTATGGACCTTTCCTCCAGGAACTTGTCCAAAGCTTTTTTAAACCCAGCTACACTAACAGCCTTTACTACATCCTCCGGTAACAAATTCCAGAGTTTGATTACACGTTGAGTGAAAAAATATTTTCTTTTATTAGTCTTAAATAGTTTACCCTGTAGCTTCATTGCATGTCCCCTAGTCTTTCTATATTCTGATAACGTAAACAATCAATCTATGTTTACCCGTTCCACTCCGTTCATTAATTTATAGACTTCTATCATATCTCCCCTCAGCCGTCTCTTTTCCAGGTTAAAGAGCCCTAACCTTTTTAGCCTTTCCTCATAGGAGTATCCTTCCATCCCCTTTACCATTTTGGTGGCTCTTCTCTGAACCTTTTCTAAAATCGCTATATCCTTTTTAAGATACGGTGACCAGAATTGCACACAATATTCAAGGTGCGGTCTCACCATGGAACGATATAGAGGCATTATAATATCTTTTGTTTTATTTTCCATTCCTTTCCTTATCATACCTAGCATTCTATTTGCTCTCTTGGCTGCCGCTGCACACTGGGCCGAGGTTTTTAACATGGTATCCACAATGACGCCTAAATCTTTTTCCTGGGTGGTGGTTCCTAATGTGGAACCTTGCATCGTGTAACCATAGTTTGGGTTGTTCTTCCCTAGGTGCATAACCTTGCACTTGTCCACATTAAATTTCATCTGCCATTTTGATGCCCAGTCTTCCAATTTATCAAGATCCTCTTGCAATTTTTCACAATCCTCTTGGGTTTTAACAACTTTAAATAGTTTTGTGTCATCTGCAAATTTGATAACCTCACTCGTTATTCCACTTTCCAGGTCATTTATGAATATGTCAAAAAGCAGCGGACCCAGCACAGATCCCTGGGGTACACCACTATTCACCTTTCTCCATTGGGAAAATTGGCCATTTAGCCCTACCCTCTGCTTTCTATCTTTTAACCAGTTCCTGATCCACAATAGTACACTTCCTCCTATCCCATGACTCTTTAGTTTTGCCAAAAGTCTCTGATGAGGGACCTTGTCAAAGGCTTTCTGAAAGTCCAGATACACAATATCAACCGACTCACCTTTGTCCACCTGTTTATTCACTCCTTCAAAAAAACATAACAGATTAGTAAGACAAGATCTTCCTTGTCTAAAGCCATGTTGGCTGTCTCCCATTAGGTCGTGACTAACTACATGCTGAGTAATTTTATTCTTTATGATGGTTTCTACCATTTTTCCCGGTACTGACGTCAGGCTTACCGGTCTGTAGTTTCCCGGATCACCCCTGGAACCCTTTTTAAAAATTGGTGTTACATTGGCGATCCTCCAATCTTCAGGTATTAGAGATGATTTTAATGATAGTTCACAGATTACTAATAACAGGTCTGCAATCTCATATTTCAGTTCTTTCAACACCCTTGGATGTATACCATCCGGCCCAGGTGATTTGCTACTCTTCAGTTTATCTAATAGTTGTAAGACATCTTCCCGATGTATCGATATTTCCTTCAATTCTTCCGCACCTTTAAATACCACTTCAGTCATGGGTAACATCCCTACATCTTACTCAGTAAAGACTGAAGCAAAGAATTCATTCAGTCTCTCCGCTATCGCCTTGTCGCCTCTTAGTTCTCCTTTAACCCCTTTATCATCTAATGGACCAACTGACTCTCTCACAGGTTTTTTGCTACGAATGTGCTTGAAAAGGTCTTTATTTCGTGTTTTTGCTTCCGCAGCAAGCTTCTTCTCAAATTCTCTTTGCCTGCCTTATCAATGCCTTGCATTTGACTTGCCAGTGCTTGTGCTGTTTCCAGGTTTCGTCATTTGGCTCTTTTTTCCATTTCCTGAAAGATGCTTTTTTGGCAACAACAGCCTCTCTGACCTCACCTTTAAACCATGCTGGCAGTTTTTTGGACTTCCTTCCACTTTTCTTAAAGCGTGAAATACAGCTGGTCTGGGCTTCCAAGATAATGTTTTTCAACAACATCCAAGCTTGATGTACGTCTTTAACCTTTGCAACTGCTCCTTTTAGTTTTTTCTTAACTGTTTTCCTCATTTTATCATAGTCTCCCTTTCGAAAGTTAAAGGGTAGTACTGTGGATTTCCTTACTATCCCTCCTCCACTAATTAAATCAAAGGCGATCATGCTATGATCACTATTGCCAAGTGGCCCCAACACACTTATCTCTTGCACTAGATCTGGTGTTCCACTAAGGACTAGGTCTAATATGGCTTCCCCTCTGGTCGGTTCATGAACCAGCTGCTCCAAGAAGCAGTCATTTATTTCATCTAGGAACTTTATCTCCCTAGCATTTCCTGCTGTGACACTGACCCAGTCGATGCCGGGGTAATTGAAATCACCCATTATTATTACTGCACTGTAACTTTTGCTAGCTTCCTTGATTTCTTTGAGCATATCATCATCCATTTGTTCATTCTGGCCAGGCGGACGATAGTACACCCCCACTGCCATCGCCTTCCCCTTTTTACATGGAATTTCAATCCATAGAGATTCTTCAGCTAATTTTGTTTCTTGAAAAACTTTAATCCTTTCTGACTCAATGCCCTCTCTAACATAGAGCGCAACCCCTCCACCAATTTGATCAGCTCTATCATTACGATATAGTTTGTACCCAGGTATCACAGTGTCCCACTGGTTGTCCTCCTTCCACCATGTCTCTGATATTCCAATTATATCTAACCTCTCGTTTAGTGCTATATATTCTAACTCTCCCATCTTGTTTTTTAGACTTCTAGCATTTGCATACAAGCATTTTAGAGACTGTATTTTATTCATATTAATTTGGCTATTGGTAGACATGGGTAATTTGGGATCTTTAAGCTCTGTCTGCTCCATACTCGAGGGCATTTGGGCTACTTTACTCTTTTTTGGAACCTCTCTGCTTTTTGTAGTATCCTTCAAGGATACATTCTTCCGAACCATGCGCTCTTGGGCGACTGTCGGCTTTCCCCTATTATCTAGTTTAAAAGCTGCTCTATCTCCTTTTTAAAGGTTAATGCCAGCAGCCTGGTTCCATCCCGGTTAAGGTGAGCCCCATCCCTTCGGAAGAGCCCCTCCTTTCCCCAGAATGTTCCCCAGTTCTTAACAAATCCAAACCCCTCATCTCTGCACCATTGTCTCATCCATGCATTGAGACTCCAGAGCTCTGCCTGCCTTTTGGGTCCTGGGCGTGGAACGGGAAGCATTTCGGAGAATGCTACCCTGGAAGTTCTGGATTTCAACTTCCTACCTAAAAGCCTAAATTTAGCTTCCAGAACCTCCCTACCACATTTTCCTATGTCATTGGTACCGACATGTACCAAGACAGCAGACTCCTCCCCAGCACTATCTAAGACCTTATCTAGGTGGCGCGTGAGGTCCGCTACCTTCGCACCAGGCAGGCATGTTACCAGGCGATCCTCACGTCCACCAGCCACCCAGCTATCTACATGCCTAATGATCGAATCACCAACTATAACTGCTGTCCTAACCCTTCCCTCATGGGAACTTGGCCCTGGAGAAACCTCCTCGGTGCGAGAGGGGTTTACATCACCTGGAGGACAGGTCCTAGTTACAGGATCACGTCCTGCCACACCAGGGTGATGCTCTCCTGTCACGTGACCTCTCTCCTCCATGGCAGCAGGGATGCTGCCAGACTGGAGGTGGGACTTCAGGACTATATCCCTGTAGGTCTCGTCTATGTACCTCTCTGTCTGTCTTATGCTTTCCAAGTCTGCTACTTTAGCCTCTAGAGAACGGACTTGTTCCCTGAGAGCAAAGAGCTCCTTGCACCTAGTGCACATGTAAGACCTCTCACCAGCTGGGAGAAAATCATACATGTGACACTCAATGCAAAAGACTGGAAAGCCCACATCCCGCTGCTGGACTGCTGTCTGCACCTTAGTTTTAAGTTTGTGTTTAGATCTTTAAGTTCTTTACGTACTAAAGGGTGTTATGGATATTTATACCACTAAAACTGTACCTAATAAGTTTAATATACCTTGTTCACCTGAAGCTTAATTAATCTCAGGTCCTTAGTGTATGACTGATTTGGGTAATGAGCTTCACCTGAGAGCACCTCCTGTCTTTTAAGTTGTGCAAGTACCTATAAAGCTGTGATTATCCCAGGGGAGGGTGGGTGTGGGGAGGGAGGGAGGGATATAACACTTATTTAAAGAGGGCTGCTACACAGTACCCTGTCCTGTGCTGCTGAGGTAAGCTATATTCTGATTTGATTTAAATTATAGCTCTTTGCTGCAGCTAGGCTCTAACCTATTATGAAATTTAAACTACAAGCTCTCTGCTGGATTCTAAAGTTAACCAGAAAGCTCTCTTCTGTGTTTTAAATTGAAACTAAAAGTATTTTGCTGATGCTAGGCCCTGAGTGACTATGAAATTTAAACTACAGCTCTCTACTGGGTATGAAAGGTAACCAGAAAGTTCTCTTCTGTGTTTTAAATTGAATCTTAAACTGTTGCTACTAGGCCCTGACTGATTTAACAAAAAATAGTGGGTTCACAGATTAATTAGCTTTAAAAGAAAAAAATTCCTTTCAGAAAAATTCACAGAAGTATATACTCACAATTTCAGATTTCTCTCCAGAAGTAACAGCCCCCCTTTCTAGTCCTTCAAGGCGTAAAAGTGCATGCTTTGGCTCGATGGTATATACAGTAGATTGCTGGTAGATTTGCACATGGGGTGGAGTTTGAGTTAACTATGAACTTACTGAACAAGTATAGGAGTGGACATGTACACCTGCTCCAAGGCAGGAATACATCTCCATGCTTGCAATGTAGGCGTGCAGTATGTAACGTATGCTAGTATTTTATAAATGACACACAAATGCCTATGGGGGGTATTTTGGAAACCCTTTTTGTGCTTTGGATGTCTGAAAATGAGCATAGAGACATCTCCAGAGGAATTTTAGAAGCCAGGTCTAAAGTTGTCCCCAGTATGAGGATGTCCATGTCTGAATGAGGGCATGGTGAAGGCGTGATCAGGGTATTTCCAAGAACCTGGATGTCACCGCCTGATCCTGGACATCCAGAGTCCAGACGTCCAGAGTTGTATCTAAGGTTATACCTCCTCCAGGCATGGGGAAAGGGCTTTTTTGGCCTTAAAATATCCAGAGGGTATAGAGAAGATGGCAAGCCACCATCCCCAGTAACCTGCACAATCACAATGATAGCAGCAGTGGAATTTGAAGCCTGGCTTTCCTAGTCCTAACCCACTGCTCTAACCATTAGGCTATTTCCTAGATGTTCAAAGTCTGGAATACTATTCTGGGGATGTCTATTTAGATGGCCTCTTAGCTGTCCATATCAAGCACTTCCACATTTGTGAAATTGTGCCTGAGCTTGGACGTGCTTTGTTTTCAGATGTTCTGGCTTGAATGTCCCAGATTGCACGTGGAAGTCATTTGTAAAAAGCCACTTTATGTGTGTTTATAAAATTGTGCCTAAGTAGACACCTACTTTCATGATTAAAGTAAAAATTACCCTCCACATGCTATTTTACATGCAAACATGGCCTGCATTATTACATTGGAACGGTAATATGGCGCTGACTGTCACCTCTATTAGTATGCACAAGCAATCTCTTGGACAGCTTATTCTATATCAGATAAATCCAGTGTAACTGTGCTGCTGTTTCACAGTGTGGCTCTGGCAAGGTAGTCACAGATGTATGGAGTTAGTCCAACAGAAGATGTCATCTGCTAGATCTTTGTCAACCCTTATTTCTGCATAACTCGTTAAAGGATGCTATTAGGGGCTGGAGAATAAACGGACAGAATTGTTTAGGCTATGCAATACCTACCATTCAGGTTGTTGGCAACACTGAAAGATAATAAAGACTGTATAGAAAAGGGTGAATGATGACACTGTTACCAAAGTTTCAGGGCACACAGATGAAAGCCATAGAGAGGTCTCCGTATGCATAGACCCAAGCACAAGCAGTTTGAAATGCAGGTCATCAGCTCGTAACTGTTCTGAAGCAGCTCCCCATGGCGGTGCAGCATTGTGGGTAGTTGCGGATTCTGAGGCTCTTTATCTCAACTTGATATCTTGATTTGTGAGTCACTGTGATTTAATTTTTAGTTAGAGCAACTGTGACTTATTTGGGTTGATAGCTCAGGTATATCCCCATCATGGATCTCCGTGACCTCCACTAAATCCAAGTGAGATTCTTCCACTAAAGCTTATAATCCAGAAATGTATTTCTTGTACTAAATGTAATACTATGTGTGCCATCTAGTCAATGCTGACGCCTGGTGAACCCAGCCCCTGAGTTTCATGGCAAAGTGCGGCCAGAAGTAGATTTCCAGGAGTATGGGCATTCATGTACATAACTTTCCAGGTCTTTCCTTCTTTTTATGTTTCTGTGTAAGTATTTAATATTTTATGAACCTAAGAGCTTTTATTTACCTGCAGTGACAGAGGTTCAAATTAAGGGCCGCCATGTACCAAGGCCTTCAAAGCAGGAAGTGCCCGATATTCATTGTGATTAGCGTGGTTAGCAGACCTGCTAACCGCTAATAGCGATGATCGCTGAATATCTGTGCCTGGCACTACTAAGCACTGAGCAGCAGTGATATTAAACCGCTTCCTGGCTATCTCTAGGTGGCAAAGGTTAGGCACCTTAAAGGCTGTCCTAACTTTCCTCACCAAAGCTAACTAGGCAGCAGCTGAATATTGCCACTGCTCGGTTAGCTTTGCTGCTAGCTGGCCGACCCAGACATTCAGTACCAGTAGTCAGATTTGGCCCTGGCATTGAATATCAAGGTAAAGAATTCAGCGGCAACGGCTGGATACTTCAAAAGGGACTAGCCACCACCGCCGCTGAATTTCAGGCCCAAAAGTCCTTTTTAAAAGATCTGGAAGAAGCTGCAAGTGGGCCCTCTTCCTCCTTGGGGGCCCCCCTGCACTACAGTGGCTGCTTGGGCGAATTTACGCTGCGACTTTCCTGCTAGCTTTGTCCCTCCATTCCCTTTGATCCTACCTTAAAGTCTCCTTCTGTAGATTAATTAGTCTGCTCTGAAAGACATTTAACACCACCTTGGATATGTGGACATCATCTCTGTTCTGCAACTTTGGAAAACCTCTTGCTTCTTGCTACCTTGCCCTTATTTCAGCCCTGTGCTTTTCTCCTGCACCCTTTTGCCTCTCTCATTCCCTTTCGTCTCTGCTATTCTCCTCTGTCACCTTTTACAGTCTATCTTTCAACATGGAGGAGTAGCCTAGTAGTTAGGGCAGCAGCAGCAGCCTGGAGCCAGAAAGACCAGGGTTTGAATCTCACTGACACTCCTTTGGCAAGCCACTAACCCTCCACTGCCTCGGGTACAAACTTAGATTGTAAGCCCTGTGGGGACAGGGAAATGCCTACGTACCTGAATGTAGCTTGCCTTGAACTGCTACTGGGAAGGTGTGAGCTAACATCTCTCCCATCCCCTCCTGATCTTGTATCAGAAATGAAACAACATGTTTCTAGACCTCATTAATTGCACTGATCAGGATATTCAGTGGCACTAACATGGTTAATGTCGTTGAAGGTCCACAAGTACCGCTGATGCTAGCCGGCTAGCTTCAGGGCAATCAGGGCCGGCATCTGGTGATAACCGGGCAGCAGCGATATTGAGCCACTGCCCAGTTATCGCAAAAGTTATCCCTCCTACACCTGTCACAGTATCCAATTAAAGAATAAAGGTCAGAATCAGCACATGAATCCAACTCAGCCTCTCTCACTGCAACTCCTGCTGGGTCTCCTACCAGCTTTCTTCCTCGATCTAACTCTGTTTGCCTACCACGTTTCTTATACATGGTTAGGGGCATTTTCCTGCACATGTGCAAACTGTTCTCTTCATTACTTGGGGAGTGTTTGTTGGCTAGGCGTGCCCTCAGACCTGGTGTCTCAGCCTGCTTTGGTTGCCTATGGTAACTGTGAAGCTTTTGATCTCCCTTCCTGTCAGAATCTGTGCCAAACTCAGCAGCTTTCTGTGTTTTAAAGGTATAGGGCAGAACTTCGGTGTCACAACATACACATGTCAATAGCAGCATTGCAAAATAATGCTTTTGCACTTCTATATACAGTACTGCTATTTACATGTACTCTATTTCTAATGCATAACTCTTTTAAAATGATCGCCATAACTTTCTATGTTTCTATAGAGGAAAGGCGGGATAGAGGTGATATGATTGAGATGTTTAAATACCTCCGTGGCATAAATGTTCAGGGAGAGAGCCTCTTTCAATTGAAAGCAAGTTCTGCTACGAGGGGACATGGGATGAGGGTGAAGGGAGATAGATTCAGGAGTGATATGCAGAAATATTTCTTTACGGAAAGAGTAGTGGATCCGTGGAATAGTCTCCCAGTGGAGGTGGTAGAGATGAGGACAGTAACTGAATTCAAAAACGTATGGGACAAACACAGAGGATCTCTAAAGGTAAAAAGGGGACTGTTGTAGTTGTTATGGAAGGACAGATTAGATAGGCCATGTGGTCTTTTTTTGTCATCATATTTCTATGTTTCTATGTTTCTATATGGCTAGCTGATCCTTATAAAGTGATACAGATAGTGCTGCACTGAATATTTTGCACCAGGATGCACAATTGCTCAAAACACTTGTAAAACAGCAGAGTCCTAAGTCCCTACCTCAAGAGCGAGGTGGGGATCCTCTGCATTTCTTTCAGACTTTTCCTGGAATATCTGCACTCTGCAAGTCCTTTAGTTATGATCCTGTCACTTGATTTGCGATGGATTCTGTCCTCTGAATACAGATTGTCTGTCTTAGGACCCATGAACTTTGTCCTGGTTTTGAACCTGAAAGGGAATTCAATGTCTTTCCCTCTCCTCCTTTTCTCATCAATGTGTCTCCTTCTCATTGTATTAACCACTCCTTTGTGCTAATCTGTCCTGTGACACCGTATGGCAAACAGGAGCAAGGTGAAAGAAGAATCTCGACCCCTAATAGATGAAAGAAGAGCTGAAGGGTGCATAGGTGTTCAAAAACATATGCCTGTGTTTCCCATTTTACAATGGCAATAGCACATTTTTAAAAATTTGTGTGTCGGAATGTGTACCTCCTTTGAGGCAAGTGCGTCAGCTACCTTCATGTTTGGACCTGTTTTTTGACAAAGGTTTAAGAGGACAATTGTGCTTACCTCTGTAGTGTCTAACATCACATGAAAAAGAGTTATTTCATTCAACACCTTAACTGACTCCTCTTGTATGTCTAGTTTTGTGAAATATGGCGCTCACTTGTACACATGCCAGCAAATACATCTGCACATTGCTAGATTGGCATGATAGATGTACTTACTGGTGTTTACATGTGTAATGTCCCTAATGATGCCACTCTTTTTTAAATGTTTTTTTTAATGAAATTGATGCTCTATGAGCTGGCATCCTTATACATATTTTACAAAAGGCTCCAAAGCCTTTTGTAAAATATTAGGGGAATTGTGAATGTCCCTACAGCAGAGGGAGGAGTAGCCTAATGGTTAAAGTACTGGCTTGGGAACCAAGAGACCAGGGTTCAATTCCCATTAGCACTCCTTGCGACCTTGGGCAAGTCACTTAACCCTTCATTGCCTCAGAAAAATCCAAGTTATCAATGTCTCTCTTTAATATAACATTACCAAGTTTAAGTTACAATATAAAACTCTTTGACTGAAATGATAAAACAGTATAAAAAAACCTGTTAAAATAAATACATGGACACCCATGCAAAATCAGGCTTCCTGTGTTTGCAAAATTGATTTAACACATGTGAATCTATGAATTAATGTGCCTACAACCAATTTCTGTGCATTAAAACATTCCAGTGCATGTTAAAAAATTGTATTAAAACAAATAGCTGGAACAAACTGCAAAAACTCACAATAATCAAGAAGAAGGCTGAAACATCTGAAAACAAATCAAAACTTATTTGTCTGTCCATATCCCTAAAGTTCATTATTTAAAGATTACATATAGCAAGCCATTTTACCCCTCTGTCATGCAAGCATGTCATTGATAAGCCTTACAGTTTTATTTGAAATTCCGTTTTTTGGTAATTCCTATGAGCATCTGTGAACAGTTATATCAGCAAAAGTTGTCAATTATCTTCCATGCTAAGAATTTTTTGACAAATACTGGTTATGCTGTCATAATTAATATGATATGTCCTACTTGAACTAATCAGATTCAACATGGGTTCATATGTGACATGTTTAGAAATAGCTGCCAACTAAAAATGCAGGCTCTTCTCTTTTCCTTTTTTAGATATACAGTAGTGCGTTGTTATCCTGCTTTCCCTATAATGAGGAAACATATTTTTTAATTGTGTATTATTGTATTTTCTTTTGTTCGTTGTTTTTCTTAACATATTTAAGTCAATAGGAAAAGTTACATGTATAAATCACTTCATGCTAACAGAACACCTGGTCTCACTCACTCACCCAGAACATAGAGTGGAGGAGTGGCCTAATGGTTGGGGCACTGTACTTCAGGCCAGAAGGTCAGGGGTTCAAATCCCCCTAGAGGACAGCAACCTTGGGCTGGAAGGACTGGGGTTTCTAGTCCCACAGGTGCTCCTTGTGGTCTTGGGCAAGCCACTTAACTATTTTACAGGGAACCTGGGCTATGGAGGGTTATCTCCAAGTTATAATGCCCTGTTCAATGTAATTTCAGTTTGTTCAATGTAAACCACACTGATGCAGAATAGTGCAGTATATAAGAGAATGTAAATAAATAGATAGACCCTCACCTAGTACAGAATAAGTGATCACAAACTTATAATAAAAAAAGTAAACAAATTGAATTGAAACCCCAAAAAGCCATGATCTGCATGAAGTGCAACACCAGCTCCCCCAAACGATCTAAATTCTGAAGCCTAACATATTGCAATCACTAAATTGAAATAAAATTATTTTTTCTATCTTAGTTGTCTGGCCATTTTTATGTTTTTTGTGTTTTGGTTCCAGTCCCTGTTGTAGCTTTCCTCCATCTTCTCTCTCTCTTGTTTTTACTGCATCTGTCTCCCTAAGTTCCCTCATGTCTAGCATTTCCCCCCTCTCTCTCTCTCTCTCCCTATCCCCCCCAACCATGTCCAGCATCTCCTTTTCAACCCATGCTACCCCTATCTAACATTTCCTCTCTTTCTCACTCCCCCAGCATCTCTCTTCTGTCTCCCTATGCTCATCTCATATCCAGCATATTTGCTCTGTCTCCTTATGCCCCCACCCTGTGTCCAGCATCTTACCTCCATTTCCCCCTCCATCTCCCTAGTCCCTCCTTTTTCCAACATCTCCCGTCTGTATCCCATGTCTCTCCCCTCCCCATTATCATTTCCTCTCTGTTCCCAGACTCTGCGATATGGTTCTGCACGGTCCCCTCCTGCATCCCTTACATTATGATGTCATCAGGGCATCATTAAACAGGGGTTTATCGGTTCCAACCGATAACCATGATGAGAGTTTGGGGGGGGGCGGGGGGTTCTATCGGTACTTATCTGTTATAAACATAAACCGGAAGCCCTACTTATGAATCATTAAAAGTAAAATTGAAAAAAAAGTGCAAGCACTTCAAAAAAACCATTTCTTTAAGATATGTCTACCAAGCCAGACTAAAGGTTAACCTGGCCTATCTGCAACTAGGTCTCATGTTATTCAATGGGATTTAGACGCAGATAGTCTGGGTTAACTGTTTGCCCGATTTAGTAAACATACCCTTTTGTCCTCCACTGCTAGCTAGTGTAGGAAATCTCTGCATGCAATGCTGAGATCATCTTTCCTTCATGGACCAGGGTGGAAAATCCTCAGATGGTTACTGACCTCCTCTTATGGGCCTGGTTAAAGAGAGGTGAAGTGTCAGGGTTTCAAAACCCTGTCCCCAGGAATGCCTCCGCCTCTTGTGGGTAAAATAATGTGTGTAGTAGCACTACACATGTCACTTTACCTGCATTCTAGATGCAAGCTTATAGAGGGTTAGGAGTAGCTTAGTGGTTAAAGACAGGTTATGAAGCAAGGAAACCCCGGATCAAATATTACTTCTCTTGCTGACACTAGGCAAATCACTTCATCTTCCATTACCTCAGGTACAATTTAGATTGAGTCCACTCGGGCAAGACAATTTTTTTCCTCCTGAATTTAATTCACCTTCAACTCTGATTTGGAAAAGGCAAGTAAGAAATCCATAAACCAAATAAGTTTGCAAGACAAGGTGTGTTTCACCAAGTGAAACAGAGCTGGTGAGATCCCCTTAGGAAAATTGTTATTGTATTTTATTGTTTTTATTCAGTTTGAAGCATTGTTACAATGATCATTAATAAAACAACAAAATAAACACAATTAATCCAACCCCAACCAAAGTAGGACGAAGATAATACATTTAAATGAAGAATATCAAAAGTACACTCCAAGCACACGTTAAGAGAGTTGAACATCCCCATACAGACATCATATACCTTAATTACTAGCCATTACCAAGAAAACAAAAAGGAAATAACAACCTAAACAGAACTATTTGTCCTTCAGAAAAGATTCCAACTGAAAAGCCTCAAAACAGACATATTGAATACCCTGATAGGAAATAATACACTTACATGGAGATTTGAGGATGAAAGTTACCCCCAGCACCAAAACCAAAGGTTTCAGCGTCAGGCACAATGTCCTCCTCACTTGTGTAGCTTTTGAAACGTCTGGAAAATATTTATTTTCTGGACACAAAATAATTGATTCTTCTGCTGAAAAAACAAATGCAGAATAAAATTGCGATCTACAAGAGACCCAAAAGAAACAATCAATGTAGCCCAAGAGGAAATAATATCTGAAGAATTTTCCAAAAACACAGACACGTCAAGAGAATCAATAAGAGATAACTGACCCAAACCAACATCAACAGGATTAACAGCATCAGGGTTTACCTTCCCTTTAGGGAGATAACAGATGTTGAAACTCCAGCTTCTGAATCAGTCAACAGGACTAACATAGTGTGCACCGACTGCTCATTCTCCATTAAAGGAGAAATGCTCCCGGTATCCCGCACATTAACACTGGAATGGCAGGATGAGGTTGAAACATCCCCTAGCGGAGAGGAGCCCGAAGATAGACCGGGACTAACTGTGGGTGTAGAGGAAGCCTCCACTACATGTCGATCAATAGGTCCGATCACCATCAGACTTTTTCACAGGCAATAACACAAGCTTCTTCTTCCTCCTACCCATGGAATAAGACAACCGGCCTCAATGGCGAAACTATAAAAAGACAGAGACACTCTTCATTACCAGGGACACAGCATTTACCCCACCACAAACAATCACAATATTGCAGAAGCAAATAACAGTCAAAAAAGAAATTAAATATCTTGGATTAATCATAGACCAAAACCTCACCATGCAACCACACATTGCAAAAACCACAGCAAATGCTTATTGTAAGATGAAGATAATAAGAAGACTTAAACCAATTCTAGACACGGATCACTTCCGAACCATCTGTCAGGCAATTATTACACCAACTCTCGACTATTGCAATTCATTTTACCACGGGCTCCCAAAGCAAACCATTTTTCCACTTCAACAAATGCAGAACACTGCAGCTCGTCTAATCACAGGAATGGACAGATATGGACATATCACACCAATTCTTAATCAATTACACTGGCTCCCAATATATGCGCGAATCCAATACAAAGCAACACTAACCATATTCAAAATTATTCACCAACTATCAGCAAACATACTGCAAGACATGATAACTAAAGATTCAAGCAACTGACCCAGGAGAATTAACAATAAAAATATCATTATCCCACCTCTTGGATACAAAAAGACCATTCAAACCACCTCCAGAAGAGCAATTTCACTCTATGCTCCATCATTATGGAACTCCCTCCCAGATGGCATACGTGCAATTTCAGACATTAAGGATTTTAGAAATAATCTAAAAACTCTTTTCTTCAGGAATTACTTTGATCATATTACATAATCACCTGAAGTTAACATGATCTAAGCCAACTAGGAATTAAAGCTTTTGATATGGACTGGAAGACGCTATACATAATATAATTAAACTGTATATAGTTTAACCACTATTTAATTTATCTATATATAATGTTTAAATGTTCTATATATAATGTTTCAAGTTTAACTGTTCTATGTAAAATGTTTCAAGTTATAATGTAAACCGCTTTGAGTGAAGGACAAAGCGGTATAGAAAAATGGTTAAATAAATAAATAAATAGTGCTCCAAAGGGGCAGGCCCTACCCCTTTGAAACACTCCTTCGGATATGCTCCTGCAAACACGTGACCGTGTTCCACAGTAGGGCCTGCTTTTTAAAGACCCTCTGCTTTGCTGATTGGTGGAGTGAGAGTATCCTGCGAAACCATCAACAGTGACCGGCAAGTTCAGCAGAGCTGGTGAGATCCCCTTAGGAAAAAGTTTACAAAATATTTTCTACATGTAAATTATAGTTACACATGGAAAACGGATTTTGTAAAATTGCACAGCTATATATAATAAAGACCTGTTGTACAGTAAGTTTGATATTTATAGTTCCTGATTTTACCCATTGGAATCAATGCTACAGGTCCCATAATGCATAAGAATGAGATTGTCAGAAACTGGGACTGGCTTAAAATATCACCCCTGGAACTGGGTAACCTGGCAACTCTACAATCTGATGAACTGTCCAAATAAAACACTGGCATTAAGTACTTTGCTGTGATATTTTCTTTTTAAATATGCAAGCGAATAATCAAATTAACTAAACTAAATGCTAATGCACAATGTTGCTGTTGTTGTTTACTTATTTTATTTATTTAATATCTTTTTTTTATACCGCGCTTTTTAGAATCAGTGCGGTTTACAGTTAACAACTTGTGCAGTGCAGACAGGACCTACAGTGGACTTACAATGAACAGGGGATTCTAAACGGGATTGACAGGGTAACTATGTACAGGCAAGCTAGCTGTCACTGGTGACGTGGTTAGCTCGCAACTATTTACAGATTTGTTCAACTATATACATGTTAAGTGCCGTCGAGTCGGTGTTGACTCATGGCGACCCTCTGGATAGTTGTCCTAAATTATGTTCGGTCTTCAGTCAGGCGGCTCATTGTTGACAGACTGATACCCATAGCTGGTGTTATTGTATCGATCCATCTCACTGCCGGCCTTCCTCTTTTGCGTTGACCTTCTATCTTGCCAAGCACGATGTCTTTCTCTAATGATTAGAGGGAAGAGTAGCCTAGTGGTTGGGGCAAGGTACTTCAGGCCGGAAGGTCGGGGGGTTCATATCCCACTAGTAGGACAGCAACCTTGGGCCAGAAGGACTGGGGTTTCTAGTCCCACAGATGCTCCTTGTGGTCTTGGGTAAGCCACTTAACCCTCCATTGCGCATGTTCCCTGTAAGTATTAGTGTATGTGTCTCATATCCCTGCGTGTTAAATGTATCCCCCAATTGTGTTGTGACCGCTTTGATTGAAGGATAAGGCGGTATACAAAACTGTCTAAATAAATAAAATAAATAAATAAATCTCTCTCTTCGCATGATGTGTCCAAAGTATGAAAGTCGAAGTCTTGTCATCTGAGCTTCTAAAAATGCACAATATTAAGTTTCAAAAGTTAGTTGCAAGGCTGATAGTTCATCTAGAATTCCCAATTTCCTTACCCAGGTCTTGATCTATAATGTCAGAAAGAACTTCTGTTTACAAAGAAACATTTATTTTCTATGTTAATTGTTGGGATATCTCCTTGGTATAGAAAGGTGTTATCTGGCTTTCATAATGAAGTTATAAAACATCTATGTGCAAGTGTTCATTTTTATGTTTTAATGTTCAAACCGAGCTCTTTCTGATCAATAATTCCCAGATTCTACTCATTTCAATTGTCTTGTTAGAGGGGTGAGATTTGTTTTCCTCTCCTCAAAGATCTCCTGAAGGTGCTTTGTATTATGAGTCTGAGCAAGGAAACCATCAACCTACAATACCGCCCAGGTGATATTTTTCCAAATGAATCGCTTCTGATTCCAAATTCATAGACAAAGGCATTATATTTATTTATTTAATTTTTTTATTTATTTAACTATTTCTTTTATACCGCCCCTTCCAGAGATCAAGGGCGGTTTACATATAACAAGTTAACAGTCATGTACACAGTTTGTATACATTTTACATAGAACATAGAACAATAGAAATCAACTATTTACATTAAACAGTAAATATAACATTTATAGGTATTAAAGCAAACACATTAAACTTTATACAAATGAATATTTACAGTGTGTGGTGTGTGTGGTGTGTGGGGCAGGAATTGGTATAGGTGCTGGAATTTAGTTCCTTTTTTCGTCTTCAAGGTGTGAGGGGGGGAAAAGTCTTGTGGTTACATTGTTGGGTTAGGGGATTAAGGGAGTTTGTGTATGTGTGACCATGTTTGTTGTGGAGCTGGCTTTGGGGGTATAGGGGATTTCGAAGTGTTCAGTGAACAGGTAGGTCTTTAATTCTTTTCTGAATTGGGTGAGGTCTCTTATGGTGCGAAGTTCAATAGGGAGGTCGTTCCAGAGTGTAGGGGCAGTGAATGAGAATGCTCTGGAGCTAGTGGAATTCTTAGTTTTACGGATGGCTTTTGGTATGATGAGGGAGTGGGCCGCGTTCTGTCTGAGGGTCCTTGTCGATGTTGGAGATTGCAGTAATGTGGATAGGTGTGAAGGGGTTATGTCATTTATGAGTTTATAGGTTGTTAGGATAATCTTATATTTGATTCGGCTGTTTATAGGGAGCCAGTGGAGTTCCAGCAGTATTGGGGTTACGTGGTCTGTTAGGCGAGCTTTAGAGATTACCTTTGCACAGATGTTTTGTGCTCTTTGGAGAAGGTATATGCTTTTTTGGGGGAGGCCTATTAGGAGACTATTGCAATAGTCGAAGTGTGGGGTGATCAGTGTACTTACTACGGATCTAAAGTCTTGTGTTTCAAGGAGTGGCCTTAGGTGCTGAATAGTTTTGAGTTTATAGAAAATGGTTTTTACTATTTGTTTTATGTGTGGTATCATGGTGAGGGTGTGGTCTATTATTACTCCTAAGTATTTTACCTGTTTTCTGACGGGTATGGAGGTTTTGTTGATTGTGATTGTTTCTGGGTATGTGTTCTCAGTCGTGGGTGGTCTTGTCACAAACATTGCCTCAGTTTTTTTGAGGTTTATGCTAAGGTGGTTAGTTTCTATCCAGGAGGAGGTCTCAGCCATGCATTTGGATAGCGAGTCATATGTAGGGTTTTTAGCATTTATGGGGATAGCTAACATGATGTCATCGGCATATATTATATCATGTTTTCCTTGCATATCTATGATCTATAGCATACACAGATTGTTGATAGATCTGCTTTTGAGCTTGTTTTTGACTGAAAGATTCAAGAGCAATCTATATTGGCAAGATACAATGAGTTAGATTTACTAAAAGATGTTACCATGTCCATGTGCGCTAGCATGCATTAATGTGTTATTTACTGCAAGTCCCTTTGTATGCAATGGGACCTATTTACTAATAAAACACGTTAATGGCATTAGCCCACACTAATATGATGGCATATTTTAGTATGTCCAGCCCTATATGCACCAGCATAAGTTTTGTGCAGTTCCTAAGGATTCATTGCCCTCATTCATAGAATTAATTCATATTGTACCATGGCAACAATATGGAAATATGTAAATTCATGAATTTCAATAAAATCGGTCAAAACCTAGCAACAGCAGTTCTGCATTGTAGGGGACAAGGAAATATTTATGCTATGCAGTAAATATTAGCATTGTTGCATTTGCTCAGTAGATGCCGAAGGCGTACCCGAGAAGCGCTTATTGAGCTTTCAGCCACTGGCTCTTGTTACAATGTCCTGACTGCCATTGGAATATATATGTAATTGAATCTTAATTGGTATTGCTGACAGCCGAAACTTGGCCAAGTCGGGTCTGTACTTTGAAGATTTTATGAAATAAAAGGTTTCTTTGTTTTTAAGAGGTGTGGCCGTGTCCTCCCTGCACTGGTCTGGTGGCAGCTGTTAACAAGACAAGTAATGCATATTAATAGTAAATGAGGTGCCTTAGAGTCAGGGGCGGCCCAAGGGTGGTGTGGGGCCATGTGCAGAGACTCATTGCCGTGCCTCATTTGCATATCCACTGGACCTCATTTGCATAAATTGAATTTATTTTATTTTAAAATGTATATGTTGCCAACTAAAATTTTGGCAGCTTTCAAAGGAGTCCTTCACAAGCCTCTTTTGTCCTGTCAATGACTTAGGGACATGTTTACTAAATACTAATGTGCATTAAGTGCCACTGCGCCAATAGAAATAAATGGGTGTTCCTGCTTTTAGCACACATTAACATTTGTGAATGCACATTACCTTTTAGTAGACATGACTCTTAATGAGTGTCTGAATAACATTTGCAGGGGCAGTGAGGATAAAGAAAGATTACCAGATTTCTACATTACTATACTCCAGTGCCAACTGCAGGGAAGTACTATAAACCCTACTCATTTAGAACCCATAGCAAATCCACCGTATCATAACAGCGCTACCAGGACTCACAAAATACTAAGCCCTACCTATCAAAAGGCAACTCTGCAAATATTAAACCAATACATTTTGGAGAATACCAATACATCTCCTACTGGGGAAAGAGAACAAGTGGGACTGTCAAATAGAAACTATAGTACATGGACAGAATACTGCAGCTCAGTTACACATACAAAACATAGACCATCAGCAAACATAGAAAAAGGGATCACAATTTAAAAATAGACAATAATTAAACTGGGAACCCCAAAAGCCAAACTTGGTATGTACAACAATACTGGAGAAATAAAACTATAAATTAATTTCCTCTTATACTAAACAAAGCGCAGAGATGTTAGCGATGCACATTTCTCAGAGCTGACATATTCCAGTTAATAAATTCAAAATAAAATAGTATTTTTCTACCTTTTTGTTTGGGCATTTTATTTTTCTATTGCAGCTGCCCCAGCTGCTGTCTTCTGCTAACTCTTCATTGTCTGCTGTCCATTTGTCCTTTCTTCTCTTTTAGTTTTTTCCATTCTCTCTCTACATCTGATCCAACATACTGATCTTTCCCATTTTGCTCTTTCCTCCATTTCTTTCTTTATTCCTTTTTCATCGACTCAAATTTCACCCCTACTACTACTGCTACTGAACATTCTATAGTGCTACAAGGTGTACACAGCGCTGCACAGACACATGTAAAAGATGGTCCCTGTTCATCGGATCTTACAATCTAGTCGAGACAGAAAACACAGTAGCTGTAGACATGGGATACAGCTAGGGGGAATGGTAGGAAAACACAAAGAACATCATTTGAGTGAAGATCCAAAAGCGGCAGCGAAGAGGTGAGTTTTCAGCCTGGATTTGAAAAGGATCAGAGAAGGCGCCTGACTTACTAACTCAGGTAGTTTGTTCCAAGCCTAAGGAGCAGCAAGGTGAAAGGTGCGAAGTCTGGAGTTGGCAGTAGAAGAGAAGGGTACGGATAGAAGTGACTTGCCAGAAGAGGAGGGTTGAAAGGAGAGATAAGAGAGGAAAGGTAGTGAGGAGCTGCAGAGTGAATACACTTATAGGTCTGCAGGAGAAATTTGAACTGGATGCAGAAATGGATAGGAAGCCAATGAAGAGATTTGAGCATGACGAGGCTAGCAGAAGATTAGCCACGCAGCAGAGTGTTGAACAGATTAAAGGTGAGAGAGATGACTCAGAGGGAGACCAGCAAGGAGCAGGTTACAATATTCTAGACGAGAGGTGACTAAGGAGTAGATAAGTGACTTAGTAGTATGTTCAAAAAGGAACAGGCAAATTTTGTTGATGTAGGGAAAGACACGTCAGGTTTTAGCTATTTATTTATTTTATTTATTTAACATCTCTTATATACCGCACTATTGTCATCAGCGCGATTTACATGGAACCAAACATATACATACAGAAAACTGTAGTGCATTTTACAAGTAACAGGAATTTAGAACTTGGTAATAAAGGGAAACTATGTTCACTATATAACTATATACAATAGTCTATACGCTATATAACTATATACAATAGTCTATCAGTTGGATGTGTGTAGAGAAGGAGAGAGAGGAGTCAAAGATGACCCCAAGGTTGCGAGCTGAGGAGACAGGGAGGAGTAGAGAGTTATCCACCGAGACTGAGAAACGAGGAAGGGGAGAGGAGGGTTTAGGGGGAAAAATAAGGAGCTCGGTTTTGGCCATTTTCAATTTCAAGTGGCGGTGAGACATCCAAGAAGCAATGTAAGAAAGGCAGGCAGAGATCCGGGGCTGGATTGCTGGAGAGATTTCAGGTGTAGAGAGGTAAATTTGTAGTCATCAGCACAAAGATGTTACTGAAAGTCATGGGAAGAGGTGAGTGCACCAAGGGACTGGGTATAGAGAGAGAAAAGGAATGGACCCAAGACCGATCCTTGGGGTACACCTACTGAGAGCGGGATAGCAGTAGAGGAGGATTCACCAGAACAAACAATGAAAGAGTGATGGGAGAGATAAGAGAACCAGGATAGCACAGAGCCCTTAAAACCAAGCGAGGACAAGGTATCAAGGAGAAGGTTGTGGTCAACAGTGTCAAAAGCAGCAGAAAGGTCAAGAAGGATGAGGATCAAGTAAAGGTCCTTGGATTTTGCCAGGAAAAGGTCACTGGAGACTTTGGCAAGAGTGTTTTGGTAGAATGTAAAGGACGAAAGCTAGATTGTAGAGGATCCTGAAGGGCTTGAGAGGAGAGAAAGTCGAGGCAATGGTGGTGAACTGCTCGTCCAAGTAGTTTAGAAATGAAGGGGAAGAGGGAGATGGATCGATAGTGAGCAGGACAGGTAGGGTCTAGTGAGGGTTCTTGAGAAGAGGAGTGACCACAGCATGCTTGAAGGCTGCAGGGAAAGTTGCAATGGAGAGCGATAGGTTGAGAATATGAAAGATGGAAGGGACTACAGTGGAGGAGATGGAGCTAAGGAGAAGGGCGGGAATAGAATCAGAGGAACAGGTAGTGAGTTTGGTTGAGGAAAGAAGATGAATGGTTTCCTCCACAGAGATCATAGAAAAGGAAGAAAGGGTAGCAGATGTGTGGGGGCTGGGGGGGGGGGAGGTTGGGAGTGAAGAGGGGGAGGAGGGGGAGTAACTGACCTCATTGGGAATTGGAGTGTGATATTGTGGATTTTGTCATAGAAGTAGTCAGCCAGGGTTTGGGCAGAAAGGGAGGGAGGGGTTGGAGGTGGAGGCCCCTCCATCCTCAATCCCCACTTACTCTCCCAATACCCGGCCAATGGTAAATTTTTCTTTTGTCCCACACAAAACATCTTTTCCCCTCTCCATCCTCTCTCCCTCAGTCCCATCCCCCTCTAATCCTCCCCCAACTTCAGCTCCCTTTTAGTTCCAGCCCCACCAGGCATCCGCTTCCTTCTAGTCCCATTCTCCCATCCCCCCCGCATCAGCCCATTTCCAGTTCCAGCCCCTCCCATTAGCCCATTTTCAGTCTTAGCCCCCAGCAACCATTTGCAATCCTATCCTAGCCCCCCCATCAACCCATTTCCAGTCCTAGACCTCCTTCCGCCGAAGAGCCACATGCCTGTATGACCTAGGGTTGCCAACTTTTTGAAAGCGAAAAACCCGCCACCTGTGGCTAGTCACGCTCCGCCCATGCCCACCCCTACCTCGTCCTTTCCCTGCCCTGCTCCGACCCATGCCCCACCCCTACTCCACCTCCTGTCCCCAAAAAATTTGCAGAGAGGGCAATGTGCAAACTGAACAAGCAAGACTTCTAAAAATTCTTAAGCAGAAATTCTATACTGACAGAATACGCAGCATCGATTGTACACACACACACAATAAAGACAATAAATGAGCACAAAACAAAAAGAGAAATATATAGAAAAAAATGAAACTGAAACCCCAAGAAGACAGACTGCATGCAGTGCAATATCAGATAAATAAGAGATGCAGTTCCCCATACTTTGTAAAATATAAAGGTAGTACTTAGTCCAATCATTAAATTGAAAATAAAAATGTTTTTTCTACCTTTGTTGTCTGACCATTTTATTCTCTGATCATGCTGGTTCCAGTCTGAGGCTTCCGTTTTCCCATTTTCTCTTAGCTCGTTTCCTATGGTCTATAGTCCATGTGCCATTTCTTGTCTCTTCTTTTCTTTTCTTCACTTTCTTCCATCAGCCTATTTCCAGTCCCAGTGCCCCCTCCCCATTACCCAGTCACTTACCAATACCATTCCCAGGTGTCAGCTCCCTTTGAACCCCCTCCTTACCTCCTCTGTCAGCTCCTTTCGAGCCATCTCGTTCCCCCCTTTCAGCTCTCTTCCAGCCACTTCCTTAACCCTGTCAGTTCCTTCCTGCCACCTCCTTCCCCCCCTCTTTCAGCTCTCTTCCAGCCCTCACCTTCCACCTGTCAGTTCCTTCTGCCACCTCGTTCCCCTTGCAGCCGCTGCTGCTTCACCCCCCCCCCTTAGAGCTGCTCACCCCTTAGAGCTGCTTCAGCCCCCCCCCCCTTAGTGCTGCTTCACCCCTTAGAGCTGCTTCACCCCCCTCTAGTCACAGTGTTGCTTCACCCCCCCCCCTCCCGGTGCTGCTTCACCCCTCCCTCTCAGTGCTGGTTCACTCACTTTAACCCCCCCCCCCCTGCCCCTCTCAGTGCTGGTTCACTCACGCTGACCCCCACGCCCCTCTCAGTGCTGGTTCACTCACCCTTACCCCCCCCCTCTCAGTGCTGGTTCACTCACCCTGTCCCCCCCTGCCCCTCTCCGTGCTGGTTCACTCACCCTGACCCCCCCTCCTCCTCCTCTCAGTGCTGGTTCACATCACTCACCCAGTGATCCCCCCCCTCTCAGTGCTGGTTCACGCACCCCCCCCCTCCCCTGTGCTGCTTCACTCACCCCTCCCTCTCAGTGCTGGTTCAATCACCCTGACCCCCCCTGCCCCTCTCAGTGCTGGTTCACTCACTCTGACCCCCCCCCACCCCTCTCAGTGCTCGTTCACTCATCCTAACCCCTCCTCCTCCTCCTCCTCCTCTGTGCTGGTTCACATCACTAACCCAGTGATCCCCCCTCTCAGTGCTGGTTCACTCACCCTGACCCCCCTCCCTCTCAGTGCTGGTTCACTCACCCTGACCCCCCCTCCTCCTCCTCCTCAGTGCTGGTTCACATCACCCACCCAGTGATTCCCCCCCTCTCAGTGCTGGTTCACATCACTCACCCCCAGTGATCCCTCACCTCTCAGTGCTGGTTCTCTCACCCTAACCCCCCCTCCTCCTCCTCTCAGTGCTGGTTCACATCACTCACCCAGTGATTTCCCCCCCCCCCTCTCAGTACTGGTTCACATCACTCAACCAGCTTCACCCCCCTCTCAGTGCTGGTTCATTCACCCCCCCCCCCCATGCTGGTTCACTCACCCCTCCCTCTCAGTGCTGGTTCACTCACCCTGACCCCCCCCCCCGCCCCACTCAGTGCTGGTTCTCTCACCCTTACCCCCCCTCCTCCTCCTCTCAGTGCTGGTTCACATCACTCAACCCAGTGATCCCCCCCCCCCAGTGCTGGTTCACTCACCCTGACCCCCTCCCCCTGCCCCTCTCAGTGCTGGTTCACTCACCCTGACCCCCCCTTCTCCTCCTCTCTCAGTGCTGGTTCACATCACTCACCCAGTGTTCCCCCCCTCTCAGTGCTGGTTCACATCACTCACCCCAGTGATTCCCCCCCCCCTCAGTGCTGGTTCACTCACCCTGACCCCCTCCTCCTCTTCTCACTACTGGTTCACATCACTCACCCAGTGATTCCCCCCCCACCTCCGTGCTGGTTCACATCACTCACCCCCAGTGATTCCCCCCCCCAGTGATCCCCCTCCTCTCAGTGCTGGTTCACTCACCCTGACCCCCCCTCCTCCTCCTCTCAGTGCTGGTTCACTCCCCCCCTGCTGAAGCCGCTGCTTCTGCTTTTTAAAGAGCAGCGGCTGTAATAAACTTACTTTGAAAACTAAAGACAACTTGTGAGGAGCCCTCCGGACGTCCATCTACAGCGCAGCGCATGAGGAAGGAAGTGATGTCATAGGGGGTGGGCTCCTCACAGGTTGTCTTTCCTTTTCGAATTAACTTTATTGCAGGCGCTGCTCTGTGAAAAGCAGAAGCAGCGGCTGCACTGTGCCACGGGGGATCGCGTTCGTGCCACGGACATCTGGAGTCGGGAGAAAAGACGGTTTATTGTCTGGCCGCTCCCGATCTTGTGGCCAGAGCAAAAAAACGGCTTTTCAAGGGCCGGTTTTACATCTGTGCCGGCAGCCGGCCTGGCCATGGAAAAACTGGCCAGGCCGGCTGAAAACCGGCCGGTTGGCAACCCTAGTCTGACCAGCTTCAGAGGGAGCCAGGGAGGCTTGAGACCCCGGCTCACTTCTGTTCAGCTGCCGGACTGAAGAGCGGGGTTTTCCTTCACTGAGTCTGGCAGCTGTGAATTATTTTAAGATGAATTTTTTTTTCTAAGTCTCCACTTATGAGGACTTAGGGTGATTGGGGCCCTTCCTAAAGAAATAAAGAAAATATGCACTATAATGTATTGAATGTATCTCTCACTTGGTTTGCAGCTTATCGTGCTGTGAGGGCTTGCGTGCATCAGTGATGCTGAGAGCTAAACTATCGGTAGTTTAACTACTGGCAGGGTCTCCCAAGATGGACAGGTCTCAGCTGAGGTGCCAGACCAAGACAAACCACCCATCTGGGCAGCAGCAGAATGGGACAGTGTTGACGGCGGAGGATCACATTTTTGTGACAACGGCAACAACACCAAACTTAAACTGCGTGAAAGAAAGGCCCGGCAATCTAATTCTGTATCTTGCCATGAAAACCCAATGGATAGTTACAACAAAACAAATTGTGCTATGGTGCTGGAAGATGAGACCCCTGGGTCGGAAGGCACTCAACTAGCTACTGGGGAAGAGCTGAAGACTTTTCAGAGTAAAGCCAGCATTTATGATGTGGTTGGATCAAAGCCCTCAGGAAGTCTGACTGCTGATGTAGCTGCGCATGAAATGAGAGTCAGAAGCTATAAAGATGTCTTACACATTGGAACATGGAACGTACGAAGCATGAACCAAGGGAAGTTGGAGGTGGTCAAGAATGAAATGGAACGTGTACAACTTGATCTGTTGGTTGTCAGCGAACTGAAATGGAATGGCATGGGGCACTTTGCATCAGATGATCACATGGTCTACTATGCTGGAAATGAAATACAAAGAAGAAATGGTGTTGCATTTATAATAAAGAAGAAACTTGCAAGAACTGTAATGAAATACAATGCAGTCAGCGAACGCTTAATCTCTATTCGTCTACGAGGATTGCCTATCAACACAACTATAAGTATATGCCCCAACAACAGCTGCAGAAGAGAATGAAATTGAAGAGTTCTATGAACAAGTACAAGCTGAAATTGACAGAACATGCAAACAGGATATCCTGATAGTCATGGGTGACTGGAACGCAAAAGTTGGCAACAAAGAAGAAGGCAAAGTAGTTGGAAAATATGGACTTGGCAACAGAAATGAAGCTGGAGAAAGACTGATAGAATTCTGCAAGACCAATTATCTATTCATCTCAAACACCTTCTTCCAGCAACACAAGCGGCGACTGTACACATGGACTTCACCCAATGGATTGTATAAAAATCAAATTGACTACATCTGTGGAAGTCAACGATGGAAAAGCTCTAACATCAACAAAGACAAAACCTGGAGCTGGCTGTGGTACAGATCATCAACTACTAGCATGCAAACTCAAGCTAAAGTTGAAAAAGAGCAAACCACTCATGAATGCAGCAAAATATGACCTTGAGAATATATCACTGGAATTTAAAGACTGCCTGCAAAATCGATTTGCTGCTTTAGATATAAATGATAGAGCTCCAGAAGAGTTATGGAATGACATCAGGAAGGTTGTGTTGGAAGAAAGCGAGAAGTGTCTACAAAAAGTGAAAAAGCAAAAACGGCCAAAATGGATGACGGAAGAAACTCTGAAAATTGCCCAGAAACGCAGAGAAGCTAAAGCCAGAGGAGAAAGAAAGACAGTCGCAGAACTCAACAGAGACAAGGAAAAGTACTACAATGACACTTGCAAGGAAATAGAAGCAGAAACTATTAGAGGAAGAACAAGATCAGCTTTCCTAAAGCTACGAGAGTTAAAGAAAAAGTTCCAGCCTCGAATTGGAATGTTACAAGATGCACAAGGTTCTATGTTGAATGATGCTGAGAAGATAAAGAAAAGGTGGAAGGAATATACAGAGTTTTTATATGATAAAGATCAAGTGGACCAACAGCCGTTTCAACCTGTACCTTATGATCGGGAACCATTGGTAATGAAAGAAGAAGTTGAAGCAACATTGAAAGCCTTATCAAAGAACAAAGCATAGAAGTATTGCAGCAATCTGATGCAGCTGTTACCATACTCACAAGGCTCTGCCAAGAAATATGGAAGACAACATCATGGCCAACTGACTGGAAAAGATCTGTGTTTATACCAATACTAAAGAAAGGTGATCCAACTAACTGTGGAAATTATCGCACAATTGCTCTGATCCCACATGCCAGCAAGATTCTACTGAAGATTATTCAAAAGAGACTACAACCATACCTGGAACAAGAACTACCTGAAGTGCAAGCAGGGTTCAGGAAAGGGCGAGGAACGAGAGACATCATTGCAGATGTGAAATGGATCCTTGAAAAGACTAAAGAATACCAAAAGGATATCTATTTGTGCTTTATCGACTATAGCAAGGCTTTTGACTGTGTAAACCATGAGAAACTGTGGGCCACATTAAGAAGCATGGGTATACCAGAACACCTGATCATTCTCTTGCGCAATCTGTACATTGATCAAGAAGCAACAGTTCGAACGGAACAAGGAGAAACAGAATGGTTTAAAATAAGCAAAGGTGTAAGACAAGGCTGCATACTTTCCCCCTACCTGTTTAATTTATATGCAGAACAAATCATCAGAGAAGCAGGATTGTATGAAGACAACAGAGGTGTGAAGATTGGTGGAAGACTCATCAACAACCTTCGCTATGCTGATGATGATACCACATTACTGGCTGAAAGTGAAGATGATCTAAAACATTTGCTTCTCACAATCAAAGAACATAGTCTCAAAATGGGCCTGCACCTTAATGTAAAGAAGACAAAGATCATGACAACTGGCATAATCAACAGGTTCATCATTGAAGGAGAAGAAATTGAAATTGTGAACAACTTTAACCTACTTGGATCAACTATCAATAAAGAAGCAACAAGCAGTCAAAAAATCAGACGACGCACTGCTCTTGGCAGAATGGCTATGAAAGACCTAGATAAGATTCTCAAGAGCAGAGATGTCTCTCTCCATACAAATATTCGACTTGTTCAAGCCTTGGTATTTTCAATAACATCATATGGATGTGAAAGCTGGATAGTGAAAAAGACAGATAGGAAGAAAATTGATGCCTTTGAATTATGTTGCTGGCGGCGAATACTGTGTATACCATGGACTGCCCGAAAAACAAACCATTCGGTACTAGAGGAGATCAAACCTAAGCTTTCTTTAGAAGCTCAAATGACAAGACTTCGACTTTCATACTTTGGACATATCATGCGAAGAGAGAGATCATTAGAGAAAGACATTATACTTGGCAAGATAGAAGGTCAACGCAAAAGAGGAAGGCCAGCAATGAGATGGATCGATACAATAACAGCTACAGGTGCCAGTCTGTCAACAATGAGCCGCCTGACTGAAGACCAAACACAATTTAGGATAGCTATCCAGAGGGTCGCCATGAGTCGACTCTGACTCGACGGCACTTAACAACAACAATGTATTGAAATGTTAAATTAGTGCACGATCTCCCAAATTACTGCTAGTAAATATTACTTTATTTGGCATTGCATAACTATTGCTGTTTGCCTAACAGTTTCAAAATCAGTGGCATTTATTTATTTATTTAACATTTCTTATATACCGCGCTATTTGTCATCAGCGCGGTTTACATCAAAACAATAGAACACTTGACCAGATACATTGGCCGTCGTTTACATAAAACGGGGAGTTAACATGGAGGAGAACTTGGGGAACTATTTACATTCAAGTTTATAGCAAACTTAGGAAACTATGTACGATTTAGATAATTGCTCTGTAGCTGAATTGAGGACCTGATCTATTAAGCTTTTTTCCTATAGAAGCAAAATGGGAGGAAAGCTTTAGCACCTTGCTCTTCACCGGAGGTCATCGAGAGCTACCAACAAGGTAGGTTTTCAGGATATCCTTAAAGAATATAACTGAGAGATTTCCTGAAAACCTAGCCTGTTAGTGGCCTTCAAGGCCTGGGAGTGATGACCAGGGCCTTTGTGAATCAAGGCCATGGTGCTTTAGAAAACATCATCTAGCTTTAGCACTTAATCCCTTCATAAGAGTTTGCATTATACAATAGACTGCAAACTCATAGCTAAAGTTCCCAGCGTGACATGAGAACAGCAGGCGTCATCACAATTATCCTTCTAGTATAATGCATACCGATTATATATGCACTGCAATTGCATAAAACAACAGGGTAGAGTTAACGTTTGAGCAATGAGTCACTAAATGTATGCAAGAATAAACTATAATGTTTTTTTGGTAAAAACAAACTTTTTAATTCTCCCTGTTTGAATTAAAGCAAACTGGGCCACAAATTTAGATTTCATTGTCTCTTTTAACTTTAAGTCGGTGAGAAATTAATTTTTTCATAGTGCATCGCATAGTGCATCATAGAGTATAATAGCAGAGTTTGGGTTGTGTCACAGCTCATGCAATGAATCACTGACTCGGTTGCATTGACAATTATTTGCTGTATCATAATGAGTAGAAGTGCATTGCTTCAGAAAGAATAGATCTGCCAAATTAATTCATTTAAAGCAATTCTCTATAATAAGCATATATAAGATTTCAATCTGTCAGCTTAATTCATTGTAATCTTATTATAGAGAATTGTTTTCTAATGAATTTTGTGATACTGACTGTTTTGTGCTAATACATGAAGCACAAGGCCTGCTATGGTTATAGTTTGTTCGGCAATAGCATATATTTCCTGGACAACAGCTATTTTAATGGAAATGTACTTTTTTTTCATTCTTTCATCTAGCTCCGTCAATGCATATTGATCATTTGAGAAAATTTTGCAACTGTATGAAAACTGTTAAGTATTGAGAAAGTGGAGACACATTCTTAAAAGGATCTCCATTCCAAGCAAGGTAATATTGTGTGGCTCTGAATACAAGCTCTCTCCCTGAGAGTTCTTAAAGGTGTTTTGTTTTTCATTTTTAATAGCTAATTCTTTTTCTGCTGCATTGCAAAAGAGGAATTTTTTGTGTTTTTGGGTAAAGCTATTTTTCTGCCGTTCTTGTTTTTTTCTTTCCTCTTTGAAGTCACTGACCTCATCAGGTGTAAGATTCCTCCCTTCCCACCCAGTCCATGTGAGAATTCTTGCTATATAGAACAACTCCCAAATTAGCCTGTTGATAAACAATTTGTCATTCTTCAAGGAGCTTTGATTAGGTAATTTTTAAAAGGGAACACATTAACCTATATACTTCAGACACACAATATCAAAATTTATTGTCTAGCCAAGGAAGCAGGGACCCACACAGGGGCATAAACAGCACTGTTAGAACACACATGAAAGAGGTTAGCTGCTTTTTCTCTAGAAGGACAGCTGAGGAAAAGTTAGGTCTCTCTAATTTTCCAAAGCTGGCTGGGAAAAATCATATTGCCAAAGCTGTTGCCCCTGTTCCAGCTTCTGCCTCTGTCCAGACAGACAGCCTAGTGCCAGTCGAGGAACCAGTTCCATTGCAAGATGCCTGCAAGCTGAAACTCTCATGAAACAAGTGGAGGAGCTCAGAGAAGAGGTAGTGAGACCGAGGAGCATTCGAGACAGTGAGAAATACATTGATGAGATGCTTCTTAAAACATCCATGCTCTCCAACAGAGGTGAAGATGGGATGCTACAGAATGAAGAGAGTTGGACACAGGTCACCAGAGCTTACAGAATTGTCAACCCAACTTCTCCAGCCCTCCAATTGAATAACCAGTATGCATCTCTGGAAGTAGATAAGGTGAAAGCATCCCAGAAAGAACCAGAGCTCAAGCACCCCAAATTTGCAGAATCTGTGACCACAAGGAAGCAGAGTAGTGGTGGTTAGTGATTCTCTTTTGAGGGGTACTGAGGTGTCCATCTGCTGACCAGATTTGATGTCCAGAGAAGCGTGCTGTCTTTCAGGTGCCAAAATCAGAGATATTAATGGAGAGTTTGCTGAGACTCATCAAGCCTACTGACTATTATCCGATGTTGCCCATCCATGTCTGCACAAATGAGACTGCTAGGTATCCTCCAAGCATATCAAAAGTGACTTCATGGCTCTGGGAGAGATGGTGAAGCAGATAGGTGCACCTTCAGTCCTCTCTGTTGAGGGTAAAGGCAGAGAAGCTTGCATCCTGGTGTTGAATACGTGTCTGCATGGATGGTGTCATCGAGAGCGTTTTGGTTTCCTGGACCATGGGATTGTGCTCCAAGGGTTGCAGAGCAGAGATGGCATCCATCTGTCCAAGAAAGGTCGACATGCCTTCAGTAGCAGACTGGCTAATCTACTGAAGAGGGCTTTAAACTAGGTTCGTTGGGGATGGGTGAAGAAAGACCCCAGGTAAGTGAAAGCCCTCAGGTAAGTAAAACATTAAATACGTCTGTTGAAATGGGTAAAAGGGACAGCATCTGAAAAGCAGTGTGTGTAAATGCCCGTAGTATGGGAAATAAGATCCCAGATGTTGAGGCTTTAATGGAAGAGCCTGACTTGGATTTAGTGGCAGTTACGGAGACATGGTTCATGGACAACTATGACTGGGATGTAATTATACCAGGCTATACTTTATCCAGGAAGGACAGGGTAGGAAAAGGGGAGGAGGAGTGGAACTATATGTAAAAAATAATATTTAAACTATAGAATTGCAGGGCTTAAAAGAGAGCCAGGAGGCACTGTGGGTTAAACTAGAAAGATGGAAAGGGAGATCTGTTTGCATTAGTATGATATACAGATCTTCACAGGGAGAAGGAGTGAACAGAGATTTAATAGACAACATATGCAGAATTGCTATGAAAGAAGTGCTATTTATCAATGATTTCAATATGCCGGATGTGGATTGATACATCCCTGCTCTGGTGTCACCTAGAAGTAAGGAGATCCTAGATTTTCTGTTATACAGCAACTGAAGGGGCCATACTGGACTTGGTGCTTATCAATATTGAACGTGTTTCTGATGTTATAGCGGGAGATCATCTTGCATCCAGTGATCACCAGATGGTGTGATTCAGTATTAGGACTAGGGCTGATAAAATCAATTCAAAAGCGAGGGCCTTAGATTTTAGGAAAACTAACTTTGCCAAGATGGGACAATACCTCAAGGAGACGTTAGTGGGATGGGAAGAACTGGGGGATGTAGAAAAGCAATGGGCAAAACTGAAAACTGATATTTTAAGGGCAACAATACTTTTTGTTACAAAGGTAAAAAAAATGTAAAAGGAAAAGGAGTCACTATGGTTCTCCAAAGAAGTAGCTCTGAACACAGAAGAGAAATATTTATTAACAATTCTGCTTTATCCTCCTCAGCTTCTATATATTCCTCCCTTTTCCCCTTGACTCTGACAATACCACTTTTCACTTCCTCCTCTCATTAACATATATGAAAAATGGCTTGTCCCCCAATTTTATTGCATTGGCTATCTCCTCTTCTTTTTGCATCTTTGCTTACATGACTACTTTTCTAGCTTCTTTAACCTTTTCCAAATATTGACACTTGTCTTCCTCTCTCTGTGATCTCTTGTATTTTATGAAGGCCACCCTCCTTTTCATTGCCTTTTCTACCTGTTTGGTGATGGCGAAAGCTAGACGTATACATGTGTGCATAGGGAGAGGAATGTGGTATCATTAGTGTAGCGAAGGTTGTTGATGAGTCTTCCTCCAATCTTCACACTTCAATTGTCTTCTTACAGTCCTGCTTCTCTGATGATTCATTCTGCATATAAATTAAGCAGGTCGGGAGAAAGTATGCAGTCTTGTTGTACACCTTTGCTGATTGGAAACCATTCTGTTTCTCCTTGTTCCGTTCAAACTGTTGCTTCTTGATCAATGTAAAGGTTGTGCAAGAGAACTATCAGGTGTTCAGGTAAACCTGTGCTTCTTAATGTGGCCCAGAGTTTCTCAAATTTCCTCAAGTTTCTCAAATTTCTCACATTTTTTTTTCATTATTTCATCGAGCTCCGTTAATGCATAATAATCATTTGAGAAAATTTTGCAACTGTATGAAAACATTATAGAACTGTTAAGTATTGAGAGAGTGGAGCATCTGATTGCTGTAATACTTCAATGGGAATGCCATCAGTGCCTGGTGCTTTGTTCTTTGATAAAGCTTTCAATGCTGTTTAGACTTCTTTTATCACCAATGGTTCCTGATCATAAGGTACAGATTGAAACGGCTTTTGGTCCACTTGAGCTTCATGGTATATTCTTTCCATCTTTTCTTGATCTTCTCCGCATTATTCAAAGTAGATCCTTGATCATCCTGTAGCTTTTCACTTCGAGGCTGGAATTTACTCTAACTGTTGTAGCTTTAGGAAAGCCGATCTTGTTTTTCCTCTAATTGAGTCTGCTTCTATTACCTTGCATGCATCATTGTAGTACTTGTCCTTGTCTTGCCTTGCTGCACATTGGAAATCTCTGAGTTCTGTGATTGCCTCTCTTTTTCCTCTGGTTTTTAGCTTCTCTGTGTTTTTGGGCAATTTTCAGAATTTTTTCAGTCATCTATTTTAGCCGTTTTTGCTTTTTCACCTTTTTTTTTTTTTTTTCAATTTTTATTTGTTGAAAGGAAACATACAACAATACAAAAGAAAATACAACAAATGAGATCAACCTCTTATTTGAAATCAACATAAGAGAAAAATAATCATTAGAATAATAGACCACATCCAGGAAGAGTTCTATAATAATACATAACAAAACATACATCTGATCTAAGCCTGGCGAAAACCCCTATACCAACAAGAGTTAAATCAATATTGAAATCAGAAGTAAATTAATTAAATCAAAACTACTCTAACTTTGCTCTTTCTCTTTCAAGAATTCCATCAACTGAGCAACCTCACCAAATACATATCGTTTATCCTGATAACTAATAAAACATTTACATGGAAATTTCAGGTAAAAAGAAGCCCCCAAGGCCAAAACGCGTGGTCAGACTTCTAAAAAAGTCTTCCAACGACGCTGAGTGCCCCGGGAGACGTCGGGAAAAATATGAACACAATGACCACAAAATTTTCAAGTTTCTTCCTAAAATAAGCCCGAAAGATCCTTTGTCTATCTAAATCTGAAGCCAACGTAACTAATAAAGTGGCTCTTGTAGATATCTCATCCTGAGAAGACTCTAGAAATTCAGAAATATTCAATGAAGGCAAAACCTTAGGGTCCTCCTGAGAACCCTTCCCCTGAGAAGCAGTTGCCAAAGATAAATCTCTAGAGGGAAGATAGTAAATATTTAACAAATCAATTGATTCCACATCAGAAAACTGCAAAACATCTTTCAAATATTTATGAAAAAGAATAACAGGTGTAAGATAGTGGGTTTTAGGAAAATTTAAGAGAGGGAGGTTCCTCGCACGCTGGGAGTTCTCTAATAATTCATCTTGACGATGAAGTAAGGTAACATCTTGAACCAAAACATCAAGAACTCCCTGCTGCGAGGTAAACCTCCCCTCCTGTAATTCAACACACTTTTCTATTAATAACAATCTAGATTCCTGATTAGACAACTTTTCAACGGTTTCTTTCGTAAAAACAGATATTCTTTGTAAAGACGAATCTAAAGTTGACTCCATCTTAGATAACAAGGCCCAAAGATCTTTAAGAGAAACATTATCAGGGGGAACACGAGGCTCTCCAGGCATGGAAAAAACAACAACCGATGAAAGTGGAGGAGATAAAGTCACAGGTGCAGACTCAATCCGCAAAAAAGAAGAGGAAAGTATAGGTTCCCCAATGTCAGAGCAAGCAAGGCTAGCTTTAGGAAAATCTCCAATTTTAGACTTTTGATTTTGTATAGTTGGGGGTAAGTCCTTTAAATCCGGGGAAATGTCAGAAGACACAGTACTCACGGTTGACTTTCTTTCCATAACTGAATCCAATTCTTGAGTCTCAGGCAACAGTCTCCCGACCTGTACCTAAGCGTCCATTGGACCGACTACCTTACCCGCTTTCGGTACTGCAGCCAGCAAAGGACGTTTCTTCCTTTTCCCCATCAATGAGATTCTACTCACCGAATGCGCGCCGAAGGGGCGCCAAAGGGGCGTGACCTGCCCCTTTGGTCACGCCCCTTCGGGCACACGCCACGGGCACGCGCCCGCTATGCGTCCCGCGTTGTGGGCAGAGTGTTATAGCCCTTCAAATCAAGCAGCCCCAATGAGAGCAGTAGCCGCGGGTCACCAGGCCAATCAAATGAAAAGTTCACCGCAGGTAGGAAACAAAGTAACTCCTTTGCTTTTTCACCTTTTGTAGAGACCTCTCACTTTCTTCCAACATAACCTTCTTTGATGTCATCCCATAACTCTGCTGGAGCTCTTTCATTTATATCTAAAGCTTCAAATTGATTTTTCAGGCAACCTGTAAATTCCAGTGGCATATTCTCAAGGTCATATTTTGCTAGAGGGTAGCATTACATTTTCCATTTTCAGACAAAAAGTACAATGATTTATGCCAAAGTTTTTCTTGTCGTGATTCCTTGCATGACTTGCAAGAAATTAGAGGAGGGGGCATATTCAAAGGGATTTACATTGTTTGCCTTGATCTAACCTGCTAGTGTCAGGATCTCAACCTTAGTTGGCTAGTCAACAGTGATACTGAACCCCTAAATGACTAACCTTTTTTTTTTTTTAATTTTTTTTTTTTTAAGTTCTGTCAAGTCAATGCTAACTCCTGGTGACCCAGCATCCCCTGAGTTTTCTTGGCAAGGTATGACCAGAAGTAGATTGCTAGACCTTTTCTTCTGAGGGAGTGGAGGGTAAGGTGACTTGCCAAATGTCACAAGGAGTGCTAGTGAGAATTGAACTGCAATTGCTTGGGTACCAGGTTGTTGCTCTAACCATTAGGTTACTTCTGTACTCCACTCCTCCATAGCAAAAAGACTGTCCTAACTTTAGGCCTATTGGCTATCTGGCCAGCGGCTAAAAGTCGCTGTGCCTAGATTTTTGCCCCACTTATGCACCTATTTCGTAAAGAAAAGTAGGCGCCCACTTTTCTTTATAAAATAGGCTCAGGATAGGTGCATTCTGGGTGCCTAAGGCTTAGCACCCAGTTATAAAATTACCTTTTGGTTTGTGGCCCATTGGAATCAGCTGACAGCTGATGCTCGATTATTTAGATTTTTTAGTTTTGGAAAATAGTTAAGGCTTTTTATTTTAGATAGTATTCAGCTAGTTGGGATGAGTCTACCCCTTTTTGTTTGAATTCACCTAGCTTAATGTTTGTTGTTGTGTGTCTTATCTATATTATTTCATATGGTACAGTTGTGGCCAACATTCTGTTGGAAGCTTTTCGAAGGGGCAAAAATATAGCAGACTATGTGAGTTGATCCATTACTTGGGCAATTGGAGAGGGTGCCCAGTCAGAAGTTGTAGGTCATTATGCATGTGGAAGCTGCAAATTCTGTGGTTCTACTGTTGAAGGGACTTCATGGCATAACCCTGCAACTAATAAATCTATTGCGCACCATGGATATACTGCATGCCAATCTACATATTATTATGTGTTAATTTGTCGTTGTCGAAAGATTTATATTAATCGTTCAAGACCTATTATGATGCACAGATTAAGAGAACATCGCTCCCGTATTAATACAGCCATGAAGACAGCTGCAATTGTGGAACATTTGGACCCTAAAGTTACTGCTTGGGTTAGAAATTGGTTGGGTGGGAGGCGACAAAGAGTACAAGTAAATGGAGCTCACTCTGAGGAGAAGGATGTTACCAGTGGTGTGCCCCAGGGATCTGTCCTTGGTCCGATTCTTTTTAACATCTTTGTTAGTGATATAGCGGAAGGGCTGTCGGGTAAGGTTTGCCTCTTTGCGGATGATACCAAAATCTGCAATAGAGTAGACACCCAGGAAGGGGTAGATAACATGAGGAGGGATCTAGCTAAGCTTGAAGAATGGTCTAGAATTTGGCAGCTGGGATTTAATGTTAAAAAATGTAAGGTCATGCATTTGGGCTGCAGCAATCCAAGGGAGCAATACAGTATAGGAGGTGAAGTACTTTTGTCCACTAAAGAAGAGCGGGACCTAAGCGTGGTTGTGTCTGATGATCTTAAAGTAGCTAAACAGGTGGAAAAGGCGACAGCAAAAGCTAGAAGGATGCTTGGGTGCATACGGAGAGGAATGGCTAGCAGAAAAAAGGAGGTGATAATGCCTCTGTATAAGTCTTTGGTGCGACCTCATTTGGAGTATGGTGTGCAATTCTGGAGACCGCACCTTCAAAAGGATGTGAACAGGATGGAGTCGGTGCAGAGGGTTGCTACCAAAATGATTAATGGGCTTCATTATAAAGCATATGAGGACAGACTTAAGGATCTTAATATGTACACCTTAGAGGAAAGGCGGGATAGAGGTGATATGATTGAGATGTTTAAATACCTCCGTGGCATAAATGTTCAGGGAGAGAGCCTCTTTCAATTGAAAGCAAGTTCTGCTACGAGGGGACATGGGATGAGGGTGAAGGGAGATAGATTCAGGAGTGATATGCAGAAATATTTCTTTACGGAAAGAGTAGTGGATCCGTGGAATAGTCTCCCAGTGGAGGTGGTAGAGATGAGGACAGTAACTGAATTCAAGAAAGCATGGGACCAACACAGAGGATCTCTAAAGGCAAAAAGTGGACTGTTGTAGTTGTTATGGAAGGACAGACTAGATAGGCCATGTGGTCTTTTTCTGTCGTCATATTTCTATGTTTCTATGTTTCTATGTTTCTATGTTTCACTCTTTTGACCATTTGAAATGGAGGATACTTGAAATGGTACCTTCATGCTGGTGGGGTGGAAATCATGAGGCGCTTTTAAACTTTTGTGAACTATTTTGGACTTTCACTTTAGCTGCAGCTCATCCTAGAGGACTAAACCAACAGATTGATTGGCACACTCTGGTTTAGATTGAGTTCCCTTTAATTCTGAGAGGTGGCGGAGTTATGGCATTATAAAAATGCCACGGCCATCTTTTTTTGTTTAAAAGCCAGACGGCTCCAGCCTGGAAATGGAGGTTGATGTCCTGTAGTTTGTGGATTTTGCTTACATGGTGGAGAGCTGTCTATGAAGAGCACACAGATAAGTGCTGCTATTTTTACCCTGAAGCTCAGCCTAGTAATTAGCAGGTTCAAAAAGCAACAGTCGTGTTGGTAGATTACATGGAAGTTTTTAGATAAGGCATGATCACCATAATTTAAGAATAAAATGAACTGAATTGGTGATAGCTCCAAATAGCTGTCTTGATATATAGTCCATCAAAAAAATTAAGGAGCATATTGTGTGTATGGGATTGTCTGGGTCACAAAAGTGAAAATTAATTATCCTATCCATTGTGAATATAGAGAATAATCATGTCCTGGTAAAGTCCAAGTTTTTATACTATTTCCTATTATTTCCTTTGTTATTCAGTCTTATTTTATTTGATTCTTTTATGTGTCAAATATGTGTGTTTGTAGGGCCCGATATTCTTCTGGGCAGGCTATGTGCTGCTACAGCGCATAGCTCTGCCCACCGACACTTAACCATGGATATTCAATGCTGGGGTCATATGCGGCCCGGCATTGAATATGCAGGGATCACCGCACACGCTGGAAGCTGCATTAGTTAACCAGGTAGCAATGATATTGCATGCTGTCCGGTTAGCTCCTGTGCCGAAAGATAGGTGAGGGCTTTCCTCGCCTATCTTTTCGGTGCAGATGGCTAACCGGGCAGCATTTTTATATCGCTGCTGTCTGGTTATCGCTTGTCACTACCTTCTGTCCTCCCTGGAACACCCTCAACATGCCCCGATGCTAACTGGAGAGCATCGGGTGTATAGGGGGATTAGAAGGGGGTATTCAATGGCACTAACCATGTAAGTGTTGTTGAATATCCCGATTTAAGCCATTTACTGGGCTGTAAATCATATAAATGTCTTTCGAATATTGAGTCCATATAGTCCAAAGCCATTTCACTTGCTAGATAGTTTAAGAGATATTGGACATTAAGGGGTTGAACTGCAAGGGTGCCAATAATGTTGACCACAACTGTATTTGTAAACTGCAGAGGATGCACAAGATCTGCAGTATGTAAGAGTCTTAAATAAATGATTAACTAGGCAAAGCATTCAGATGGAGAGTCACCCTTTGAAGGTGGTGAGAACAGTAATGATAATGGAATTCAAGAAAGTAACAGAGAAGCATAAGGCGGCCCTTTGACCTTGGGTAAACCATGAGAAAGGCATCCAATTCTAGATTTTCTACAGCTACAACCCTGCCTTTCTTAGAGAAACTGGAATTAAAAGACCATGGAATTAAAGGAAAAGAGCCAAAACTGGATTGACTTTTTCAGGACTGAACTGGTGGCAACTGCCCTCAGACCCCTCCTTCCCTCCTGCCCAAATCCTGGCCAACTACTTTCATGACAAAGTCCATAAGATTACACTCCAATTCCTCACAAAATCAGCTCCATGACCTCTTCCCTTCATTCGCTTCCAACTCTTCACCTAAACCTTTGCTACTCTCTTCCTTTTCTGATATCTCAGATGATGAAACCTCTCGTCCTCTCTTCCTCTAAACTCACTACCTGATCCTAGCCCCACCCATCTCCTTAGCACTATCTCCTCCACTGTCATCCCTTCCATCTCTTGTATTCTCAACCTTTTGCTCTCCTCTGCAACTGTCCCAGCAGACTTTATACATTCTGTGGTCACATCTCTCCTCAAGAAACCTTCACTTGACCCTACCTGCCCTTTTAATTTTTGACCCATCTCCCTCCTCCCCTTCATTTCTAAACTATTTGAACATGCAGTTCACCACCATTGCCTTGACTTTCTCTCCTCTCAAGCCCTTCTGGATACACTGCAATCTGGCTTTCGTCCTTTATATTCTACTGAAATGGCTCTTGTGACCTGTTCCTGGCAAAATCCTTGTGAATATCTCCAGTGGCCTGTTCCTGGCAAAATCCAAGGGTCATTACTTAGTCCTCATCCTTCTTATCCTTTCTGCTGCTTTTGACATTGTTGACCACCACCACCTCTTCAACACCTTGTCCTCACTTGATTTTAAGGGCTCTGTGCTAACCTGGTTCTCTTCTTATCTCTACCATCACTCTTTCAGTGTTTATTCTAATGGATCCTCCTCTACTGCTATCCCACTCTCAGTTGGTGTACCCCAAGGGTCTGTCTTGGGCCCACTCCTTTCTCATGGCTTTCAATACCACTTTTACACTGCTAACTGTCAGATCTTTCTCTACACCTGATATCTATCTGGAAATCCAGGCCCAGATCTCTGCCTGCCTATCTGACATCCGCTGCTTCTCACCATTATTTGAAATTGAACATGAACAATTGAACAAAACCAAGCTTCTTATTTTTCTCCCTAAGCCCAACTTCCTCCTTTCTCAATTTCTGTGGTTAGTGTTCTTCCTCTGCTCGCAACCTTGGAGCAGTCTTTGACTCCTCCCTCTCCTTCTCCACACACATCCAACTGATAGCTAAAACCTGTCCTTTTTTTCTCTATAACATCTGCAAAATTTGCCCTGTCCTTTTTGAACACACTAAGACACTTCTCCACTCTTTTTAGTCACTTCCCATCTTGACTATTGCAACCTCCTTCTTGCTGGTCTTCTTCTGAATCATTTCTCTTACCTTCAATCTGTTCAAAATTTAGCTGTGCGGCTAATCTTCCATCAGCCTCAATATGCTCATATAATCCTTCTTCTCTTCACTTCACTGGTTTCCATCTGTTTCCTTATCCAGTTCAAACATCTCCTACTGACCTATAATCGCATCCATTCTATTGCTTCTGCTACCTTTCCTCTCTCATCTCTCCCTACACCCCTCCTCATGATCGCCGCTGTTCTGGTGGTTTGCTTCTGTCTATGCCCTTTTCTTCCACTTCCAACTCCAGACTTTGATCCTTTCACCTTGCTGCTCCTTATGCCTGGAGCAAACTACCTGAGTCCATACGCCAGGCCTCATTCCTTGCGTGTTTTCAAATCCATGCTAAAAGCTCACCTCTTTGAGGCTGCTTTTGGATCCTGACCCGCTTAGTCTCCTGTGTGTCTCCTTACCTAGTTGTTTCCTTGTCCTTAGTAGTTGTGTTGTCTGTTTTGATTAGATTGTAAGCTCTGAGGAACAGGAACCATCTTTACAAGTATCTGTACAGCACTGCATATGCCTTGTAGACCTATATAAATGATCAGTAGTAGTGGTAAAAAAAAATTGAAGTGCTTAAAAAGTGGGGAAGGTCAGGTACAGTCAGAAATCAAATGACCATTGGTGTTACAGCAGGGATACAAAATGAGTAAACTGGATGAATTCTATGGTCTCTTTCTGCCATTACATGTGATGTGATACTTTAGGAAGGATGTCCAGGTGAAATCTGGGGAGTCCAAGGCAAAATGTTCAAAAAAAATGCCAGGGATGATTCTAGCAACTTGGATGTCCCCAAAATAGATGGCCCCATGGATGGCCTCATAGATGTCTCCTCTACAAACTCTTGGGGTGGGGATGTCTATCCTATGCTGAATGCATGTCCATGTAAGCCATCTTACATGCGGGCATGTTCATCGGTGTGCTGAATCAGAAACAAGTGTCTTCAATCCCTGTAGTTCTTGTCACCATCGTGGAAGAGATAGGGAATATCAGAGTACCTTCCTCTCTCTCACCTCCAGGTGTCTGGACTGCAGAAGGAGAGCTTTTCTGATGCCTATTCATGCCCTGCCACAGGAATAGATATTGATGGCCCCACTAGTGGGTGGGGGCATGCTTGTCATTTTTTATTTATTTAGACAGATTTGTTTCCACCTTATCCTTCAATCAAGGTGGTCAAGTCACATCACAAATGGGGTTACATTTAACATGAGGGTATTTGTAAACATTTAGACAGAACAATTACTTAACACCATTTAGACAGTACAATTGAAGGGTAACATTTAACAAGAGGGTGTTTAATAACGTATATAATAATCTTGTGTGTGTAGGTAGGATGAGTGTGTGCCTAGTTGGCGGAGGTGGTTGTGTTTCTGTTTGGGTTTGGGATGTTGTCTAAATGTCCGTATGATTCTATAAATAAGAATGTTTTGAGGTCTTTGCGGAAGTCTGTGATGTCATCCAGTGCCCTCAGGCTCGTTGGGAGGGAGTTCCATAGTGTGGATGCCAGTAGTGATGGAGCTCTTTTTGAGGTTGTTTTGTGATAGCCTGCAGGTGTGCCGATCATGTTGTCGTTATTGGTTCTTCTTGGTCTATTGTTGATATCTCTTGTTATAACGTCTTGGAGTACGTCTGCTGAGAGATGGTGAATTATTTTGAAGATGATCTTGAGTATTTTGTATTTAGCTCTTGCCAGCATTGGGAGCCAGTGTAGTTGTTGTAAGATAGGGGTGATGGGCTCTGTCCTTGGAGTGTCTGTAATGATGCGTGCTGTGGTGTTTTGCACCATCTGTAGTAGGTGTAGTGTCTGTTGAGGGAGGCCTTGGTATAGTGAGTTTCCATAGTCAAGCAGTGGTGTGATGAGTGCTTGGCACACTGTGCGGAAGTGGTCCTGATGGAGTATTGGTTTGATTTGTCTGATGGTCCTCAAACGTTGATAGGCCTTGTTTGCAGTTTTGGTGATGTGGGATTTCAGGTTCAGCGCTCTGTCCAATGTGATACCTAGGTACTTAACTTCTTCTTTGACTACTATATGTTTGTCTAAGATGCTGATAGTTTGTGTAGGTATGAAGGTGGGGTTTCTGGTGACGAACATTGCCTTGGTTTTATCATAGTTGACCGTTAAGTTGTTGGCTATGAGCCAGTCATTCATGTCTTCAAGGCATTTGGTTATTGTTGTGGTATTTAGTGCTAGTAGGTTGATGTCATCAGCATAAATGTGATAGTGTAGTTTATGTTGCTTGATGATGTTGCATATGGGCTGGATGTAGATATTAAAGGGCATTGACGATAGGGCTGAGCCTTGTGCTATTCCTTGCATGACTGGGAATTGCAGTGATTTCTTTTGGTCGCATTTGGCTTGTTGTGTTTGCCCTTCCAAGTATGATATGAACCAATTCAGTGTGTTCTTACATAGTCCTATCTGTTGTAAGCGATGCAGTAGCTTAGTGTGGGACACAGTGTCGAAGGCCACTGAAATATCCATAAACACTAGCAGGAAGCCGTTTTTTATGTTGTCAATGCCTCTAAGAAAATTGTCAAAGAGGGAGGTGAGTAGAGTTTCCACACCGTGTTGGGGCTTGAATCTGTGCTGATGGATGTCTAGTGGGGCATCTATGTCAATATGGTCTTGAAGTTGTTTTTGCACTGCCTTTTCTATGATTTTAGCAAGGGATGGCAGGCTGGAGATGGGACGGTATGATTTTGGTTCGGATGGGCTCAGATTGCTATTTTTGAGTATTGGTCGTATTATTACGTGCTTTAGAGGTTGTGGCATGTATCCTTGTTGGAGTGATTCTTTGACGATTTTTTGAATGTGATGAGAGAGTTGGCTTTTTGTAGCTTTGAGCCATGCCACTGGGCATGGGTCTGACGGTGATGTTGTTGTGTTTAGTCCAGATATAATGTCTTCTACTTGCTGCTTTGCTGGTATGCTGAAGCTCTCCCATGCTTTATTTATCTTGTAATAATTTGTTTGTGATATATTAGAGCATGTTTGGTCGGTGTTTTTAGACATCATGTAATCTGCATATTTTTGTGGGTCAAGGTGGTGTGTACTTTGTTGTGTGTCATCCTTTGTGAGCTTTTGTACGATGCTAAAGAGTTCTCTTGGTCTATTAGTAGATTTCATGATTAGGTTGGTATGGTGCTGCTGTTTACACTCATTTATTAGATTATTATATTCCGGTTGCTTGGCTCTGTATTGGGTTAGGAGGTTGTGTGATTTGTTCCGTCTCCATTTTCTTTCCACTCTTCTGAGTGTGTGCTTTGCATTTCTGATATCATTTGAGTACCATGGGGCATTGGATCTCTTGCATGTTTGTGGTTCTGTGCTCACTGGGGCAGATGCTGCGTTAGCTATTATAGTGTTCCATCTTTCTATGTTTAGGTCAAGGGTGTCGTATTCTTGTTGAAGTTGTGGAGTGATTTCGTTTATGAATGAGTCTTTGTTGAATGTTTTAAACCATCTGGTTGCTCTTTCATCTTCTTTGCGTTGGGTGGGGTTATTCAGGGTCATGGTGAATTCAATCACATGGTGGTCTGACCAAGGGACTGGCGTGATTGTTGGTTTTGTGGTCTTGTTCTGCTCCACTAATTGTACTGGCATAAAGACCATGTCTGGTGTTGTACCATGCTGGTGCGTTGGCGTGGTGATTGTCTGGCAATATTTTAATGACTCCATGGCTTCTAAGAATGTTGCGGTCCCTCTGGTAGGTTGTAGTCTCCTAGTGCCATGAGGGGTTTGTGTCTTCTGCTATGTGTGCATATTGTTTTGATTAGTGTGTAGAGGTGTTCGGTTGTGGTTCCAGGTGGTCTGTGCTATGCTTAGGTGTTTGTTGGCTATAGTGAGCGTGTTGGATTCGATTGTGTTAGTGGTGGTGATTGTTTTGAATCTGTATTCTTTTCTGGTAAGTATTAGTGCTCCTCCTCCTTTCTTTTGTTCTCTGATGCAGTTAAACGCCGAGTATCCTGTTGGAGTTACTTGGTTTAATATGACTTGGTCTGAGTCGTCTAGCCAGGTTTCGGTGATACATATTATATCCAGCTTCTTGTCATGGTTGAGGTCAAGGATAGTATTTGGTTTGTTCCTGATGGATCTGTTATCCAAGTTTGTACTCCTGTTCGATGTAAAACCTGACAGCTTGTGTTATGGTCGTTAAGTTATGATGTAAACCGCGCTGATGCTAAATAGCGCGGTATATAAGAAATTGTAATAAATAAATAAATAATAAAAATAAATAATCTGGCATTTAGTAAGGCACACCTGATTTTTGTGGTTATGATTGGGTGGTGTGTTTATTATTTGAATGATGAGCGGGTGTTATATGTGTGTGGCATCGTGTGGTTTGTGAGCTGTTATGTTTAGGTTGCTGGCGTTCTTTGGATAGGTGTGATGATGTGCCTCTGGGTTGGGTGGTATGTAGGTTGATCAAAGGGATTTGCTCGTTGAGTCTGATGCCCTGTGTGCAGGGAGCGAACATGTGGAGGAGTGTGAGGTAGGCCATGAGGTAATGGGTAGTTGAGTGCATTTTGTTATTTGTTATTTGTATTTTGTATTTTACTGACCTGGGACTAAGTTTGTAGTTTACTGACCTGGGCTCAATTTGAGTTGTGGCCTATAGGTGGTGGGTGTTTGGCTCTTTTCTTGTTTCTGTGTACTTGTTTGTTCTCTTTGTGCAGTTTCTTCTGTCCTGCAGTTCAGCTTTGGTAATGGTGTCTTTAATCTGTATGTTGTATTTGTTGTGGTTTGTTAGCAAACGATCAATGGAGTAGTACTGGAGTTAATATGTCATGCAGTGTGAGTTATTTTACAATGCGAACAATGGGTAGTCCGTTCTATGCAGGCAAGGGGAAGCAAACAATCAATGGAAGGCAAGTTCTATGCAAACAATGGGAAGCAAGTTCTATGCAAACATTGGGACGTAAGTTATATACATTGGGAAGCAGGTTCTATGCAAACATTGGGAAGCAATTTCTATACAGGCAATGGGGAAGCAAGTTCTATGCAAACATTGGAAAACAAGTTCTATACAGGCAATGGGAAGTTCTATGCAAACATTGGGAAGCAAGTTCTTTACAGGCAATGGGAAGCATATTCTAATCTATACCAACAATGGGTAGCAATTTCTATGCAGGTTATGGGAAGCAAGTTCTATGCAATTGATGGGTAGAAAGTTCTGAGCAAGCAATGGAAGCAAGTTCTATGCAAGCAATAGGGTTAAGCAATTTTGCATTCAGGAGCACATGCCCAACTTGCCCAGAATGTCATGGTCATGCCTCTGTCATGCTCTTTCATTACTTGGACATCCTCATGCTGAGAACGTCTTTAGAACCAGCTTCTAAAATGGTTCTAGGGATGTCTCTATGATATGGATGTCTGCGTGCGTGTTTTCAGATGTCCAAAGCATGAATAGGGCCTCTAAAATAACCCCCATATCGTTTTTTGTTTGATTCTAGCTTTAGAGTGTAACTGACTTAAAACTTTGCAATATCTTCTTTAAAACCTGTAACTAACTGAAGCAAATCTTTTGACAAATTTGCAAGAAAAGGAAAAAAGGAGCAGTGTGCACCTGCCAGCACTGCTATGAGGAGGAAGAGGGCAGGATCTCTAGCCCAGTCTATAGTTTGCAAATTTTAATCTGTGCCTCTGGCAAACTACCAGTAGAGTTGCCATGGTTTCGGGTTCCCTTAGAAACCTTTCTGCTAGAGTTTGTGTGAAAAGCATCAGTGTAATAGAGACAGATTTGTGGTAAAAAAAGAAATAAATAAAAATATATACAATTATGATTCAATTTGTGTTCCTTAAACCAAAGGTGTATGGAATGAACTCTTATGAGGTGAGAGCACTGTGACTCTGCAGCATGAATCTCTGCTAGAAGAGGATGGAAGAACGAGGAACGATTGAATGAATGAATGGGGGGATTTTACAACAGGGCACCATCGCTAGTAAAGCATTTAGGCACTTTTTCTCAGCGCACACATTTACGTCTGCTCCAAGGCAGATGTAGCTGTATGCATGTATATCCCGGTTTGAACAGTTGGGATATGCACATATCTTAGAAACTATGCACAATCCTGCCCCTGCTCCCCGCTATTCATCAACCCTGACAATATTGCATAAAAAGAGGCCCTATGTTTTCTGAATATATTTATTTTTTTGTAAACATACCCCCGGGCAGCTTTATGAGGGTAATTTTATAAACTGGCAGCTAGTTTCACATGTGTATTCTGTGTCTGTTTTATAAAGTCAATTATATGCATACGTGACTATAAAATAGAGCATGTGAACGTGCATTTGTATGTTGAGGCTCAATCGCTTTTTTCAGCCATAGAGCTGGCATAAATGACCACATCTACTTTTTGTGAATATGTGCATAAATTAAAGAATTGTATAATTATGCACATAATTGCTTGTACTGCCCATGTGCATGCCCAAACTCCGCCCATGTGCATGCCCACAGTGAAAAAGTGCATGATGCAAACTACAGATACCATAATTAATGGGCTTTGTTTTTGCATAAATCTAGGTGGTTCCTTAAAAAATTACCTCAGTGCATTTGTGCTCCCAGGAAACACTACAGAGAGAGAAGCAGGAATTGAACACAAGGGAAGGAATCCAACAATGATTTGTAAATGTGCTAAACATTTATTTTAAATGATCTTGCTAACTGGGAAAGACTGAACAATTGTTTGGAAACGCTGATTGCAAAAAATTAAATTATATTGTTGTTTTGCTGAAGAGCAGAATTGGATTTCTTTTAAGGAGTACATTAGTCTATCTCTGAGGACATGAGACGGCAAATACACAAGAAGCTAAAACACCTCGGGTGGAAGTCGCAGCAGAATCAGAACAGCGGTAACCAAAACTGAGAAAGTGATGAGAAACGTACACTATCTTAATGCAGATATTTTGTATTTAACAGTGTTTTAGAAAAACGTTTACATCCATTTATATGCTTTTCTTGGCACTTTAGTAGTTTTGATTACCACTACCCCTTTCTTTTGACAGTGAAAGGAGGAATACCTGGGTTGGATTTAGTTTTATTTTATTTATTTATCATTTCTTATATACTGCCTTTCATGATATCAAGGTGGTTTACATTGAACAACTGAAATTACATTGAACAGGGCATTATAACTTGGAGATAACTATTTTACAGGGAACATGGGCAATGGAGGGTTAAGTGGCTTGCCCAAGACCACAAGGAGCACCTGTGGGACTAGAAACCCCAGTCCTTCTGGCCTAAGGTTGCTGTCCTCTAGTGGGATTTGAACCCCTGACCTTCTGGCCTGAAGTACCTTGCCCCAACCACTAGGCCACTCCTCCACTCTAGGGAACTAGTGATTTTATAAAGGGCACAACTCATACATGTACTCTGGAACACACAGGGATATGTTTACTAAAGTAGGCTATTGGTTAGCACGGGGTTCAGCATGCACCAAGTGGGCTATAGTAAAATGTATCGCATGTCAACAACGCAGCCATGCTAAATTTCCTGTACTACCTGCATACCTTGGTTTGGGGCGGATACCAGGTGGTTCAGGCGCAGAGCGTGCTCATCACAGATAGAGCAGGCATATTTGAGGGAAGGGTTAGGAGGCTGTTATAGTTGTTGATTTAATTATTAGGCATGTAGATGGATGTAAAAGTTTTTCAACAAAGAACAGAGCCTTTTCTCACATAGCCCCAACTACCTGGAATTCCCTCCCAGAGGAGTTACGAACACTATCTGAGATCATGGAATTCCGCAAAAAATTGAAAACTTATCTATTCACCAAACACTATAACAACATAGATAATCCCTCACCCACATTAGATAAAGGCTAAACTGGTATCTGACTGCTCCAAATAAAAACCCTTCAACTCACACAGATAGCACACTTAGTTAAACTCCTTTAATGACCCCACATCTTATGTCCTTTCACTTCCATATATATATATTTGTATATAGTTTATTCTGTTCTGTATTGTCTCACATTGTTTAGACAATATATTCGTTCCTCAATACATATACTGTTTTGTTAATCATTATACTTATAACATGACGTTCCTTGTAAAATATATTCTGTTAATCATTATACTAATAATGTGACGTTCCTTGTAAAACAAACTTGCTTTGTTAATTGTTGTTCACTGTAAACCGCAACTGAACTCTGGAAGATGCGGTATATAAATGTGTATAAAATAAATAAAATAAATAAATAAATGTAGATAACTGGGTGGCTGGTGAATGTGATGATCACCTGATAACTTGCCTCCCTGGGTGGAGGTGGTAGACCTCACACACCACATAGACAAGGTTTTAGACATTGCTGGGGGGAATCCTGCTGTCTTGATACATGTTGGTACTAGTGACATAGGAGAGTGCAGGAAGAATGTTTTGGAAGCCAAATTTAGGCTTTTAGGTAGAAAGTTGAAATCCAAAATTTCCAGTGTAGCATGCTTCCAGTTCAACATGCAGGACCCAAAAGACAGACAGAGTTCTGAAGTCTCAATGTGTGGATGAGACAATGGTTCAGGGAGGAGGGTTTTAGATTTATTAGGGACCGGGCAACATTCTTGGGAAGGGGGAGGGGGCTTTTGTGAAAGAATGGATTCCACCTTAACCACAATGAAACCAGGCGGCTGGCATTAATCTTTAAAAAAGAAATAGAGCAGCTTTTAAACTATTGTAGATAATGGGGGAAAGCAGACAGTCACCCAAGAGAGATGGCGCTATATGTTAGCATTGAGTCAAACAGGATAAAACTTTTGCAGGAAACAAAATACTATGAAGAATCTCTATGGATAGAAATTCTATGAAAAAAGGGGAAGGGAATAAGCAGTGGGGGTACACTATGATCCGCCTGGCCAGAATGAACAGAAAAATGATGACATGCTAACAAAAATTAGGAAAGCTAGCACAATTTACAACACAATAATAATGGTTGATGTCAATTACCTATGTATTGACTGGGTCAATGTCACATCAGGACATGCTTGAGAGATAAATTTCCTAGATGACATAAATGACTGTTTCATGGAGCAACTGATCTTGAAGGACTACAAAAATGGACTGCTATTTCTGGAGAGAGATCTGCAATTGTAAGTATTTACTTCTGGGAATTTTTCTTGGTGAAAAAAGAATTCTTTAGATTAAAGATGATTAATCTGTGAATCCAGTGTATTTGTTAAATCAGTCAGGGCCTAGTATCAGCAAAGAGCTTTTAGTTCAATTAAAAACTCAACAGGTAGCTTTCAGTTTAAGTTTAAAACACAGCAGAGAGATTTCTGGTTAAAATTAAAAACCCCAAACTCCCTCAATCCAAGCAAGGGCTGTGTGAATCACACAAGAAATTGGTCACAGATTATCTCAGAAGCACAGGACAGTACTGTTTAGCAGCCAGTTTTTAAGAAGTCTTCTTTCCCTCCCTCCCTGCCCCCCCCCCAACACCCACACACTCCTGGGATAATCATAGATTTATAGTTGCTTAAATCTCTTAAAGGAAAGGAGGTGTCATATTCACTCTCAGGTGCAGCTGTTTATCCTCATTAGGCATACATTAAGGATCTGAGATTAATTAAGCTTCAGGTGAACAAAGTACATTAAATGTATTAGGTATAGTTTTATTAGTATAAGTATCCCTAGCAATCCTTAGTAAGTAAAGAACTTAAATACCAAAACACAACCTTAAAACTAAGATGCAGACAGCAGTCCAACAGCGAGATGGGGGTTTTCCAGTCTTTTGCATTGAGTGTCACATGTATGATTTTCTCCCAGTTGGTGAGGGGTCTTACGTGTGCACTAGGTGCAAGGAGCTCTTTGCTCTCAGGGAACGAGTCCGATCTCTGGAGGCTAGAGTAGTAGACTTGGAGGATATAAGAAAAACAGAGAGATACATAGACGAGACCTACAGGGATATAATATGGAAGTCCCACCTCCAGTCTGGCAGCATCTCTGTTGCCATGGAGGAGAGAGGTCACGTGACAGGAGAGCATCACCCTGGTGTGGCAGGAAGTGAACCTGAAGCTAGGACCTGTCCTCCAGGTGATGTAAATCTCTCTTGCACCGAGGAGGTTTCTTCAGGGCCATGTGCCCATGAGGGAAGGTTTAGGAAAGCCATTATAGTTGGTGATTCGATCATTAGGCATATAGATAGACGGGTGGCTGTTGGACATGAGGATTGCCTGGTAACATGCCTGCCAGGTGCGAAAGTAGCAAACCTCATGCGCCACTTAGACAAGGTCTTAGATAGTGCTGGGGAGGACTCTGCTGTCTTGGTACATGCTGGAACCAATGACATAGGAAAGTGTGGTAGAGGGTTTCTGGAGGCAATCCAGAACTTCCAGGGTAGTATTCTCTGAAATGCTTCCCATTCCACGCGCAGGATCTGGAGTTTCAATATGTGGATAAGACAATGGTACAAGAATGAGGGTTTTAGATTTGTGAGTAACTGGGGAACATTCTGGGGAAAGGAGGGGCTCTTTCTAAGGGATGGGCTCCACCTTAACCAGAACAGAACAAGGCTGCTGGCATTAACCTTTAAAAAGGGAGATAGAGCAGCTTTTAAACTAGATAATAGGGGGAAGATGAGGATCGGAACAAAGTATCCTTGAAGGATACTTGCAAAAGATTGAAGTTAGGGCATATCAGCAGAGAGGTTCCAATAAAGACAAAAGTAGCCCAAATGCCCTCGAGTACAGAGCAGACAGAGCTTAAAGATTCCAAATTACACAGGTACACTACCAAAAAACTGCCTCCAGTTTTGCAACTGATTCCTATAGATTTTGGGGTGCTGAATCCAGGAAAAATAGCCAAAATGTTCCATCACGTCACGTTTTCTTGCAAAATTAGATTTCTTACCCATATAAGGAATGTTCACATAATTTCTTTTTAGCCGACTGCAGTTTATTTTCTTGGCCCAAAATAGAGGTTGTAATGGTTAACTAACTAGAAACACTCCCTCATGATATTTTAGAGTGTTTTGTATTCATTTTATACATTAACAGGACAATTGGGAGGCGGGGGGCTAAATCCAGTACTCGCGCTGGCGCATGTTCTTTCCTGTTCGCCTCACCTCGCCTCGTTCGCTCGCTCAAACACGGTGGTTGCGACATGAACGTTCCTGTCAAATTTCAGTTTCTTGCAATTTCATTATTACCTTTTGTTTGCTCAGTCGTAATCCAGCTTTATTCCGAAGTGGTTCACTACAGTTGTAGTTTGCAGTGCTGTGTATTTGTGATGGCTCACAGAGCCAGAGGTTGCGTCAACTCTCCGGACAGTTTTTGTTTTATTTGTGGGGAATATAACGTGAAAAAGCGGCAGAGGAACATTTCTGCGTTTATTAAAAAGTATATTTCACCAATTTTCAGTTTGAAGTTAGGCGATCAAGACAAACCGTGGGCTCCTCACAAAGTGTGCAAGACATGTGAGGAAGATCTACGCTTATGGATGAAAGGTAAAACACAAGCATTTTGTTTCGGAATACCTATGATGTGGCGTGAACAAAGAGACCACAGCAGTGACTGCTATTTTTGCTCTTGCATTGTGAAGGGATACAACTTAAAAAATAAGAACGTAATAAGTTACCCCAACCTTCCCTCAGCAATTAGGCCTATGCCTCATAGCAATGAAGTACCTGTGCCTGAACCACCAAAATCTTTGGATCATATTTGTGTGGACGGTTCTGATCATGATGAGACTCATCAGATGGCTTTTCCCAATGAGTCCAGTACTTCCGAGTTTGAAACTGAACCAGATCCGAAACCTGAACTTTTCTCTCAAGCTGAATTGAATGATTTAGTCCGGGATTTAGGACTCCCAAAAGATGCTGCCCAACTGCTAGGTTCTCGGCTTAAACAGAAAAATCTATTGTCACCAGGAACAACTTTTTATTGGTACCGCAACCGCGAGACACAATTTTTGAAGTATTTCAGTAAAGAGGTGATAATGCCTCTGTATAAGTCTTTGGTGCGACCTCATTTGGAGTATGGTGTGCAATTCTGGAGACCGCACCTTCAAAAGGATGTGAACAGGATGGATTCGGTGCAGAGGGTTGCTACTAAGATGATTAGTAGTCTTCATTATAAAGCATATAAGGACAGACTTAAGGATCTTAATATGTACACCTTAGAGGAAAGGCGGGATAGAGGTGATATGATTGAGATGTTTAAATACCTCCGTGGCATAAATGTTCAGGGAGAGAGCCTCTTTCAATTGAAAGCAAGTTCTGCGACGAGGGGACATGGGATGAGGGTGAAGGGAGATAGATTCAGGAGTGATATGCGGAAATATTTCTTTACGGAAAGAGTAGTGGATCCGTGGAATAGTCTCCCAGTGGAGGTGGTAGAGATGAGGACAGTAACTGAATTCAAAAAAGCATGGGACCAACACAGAGGATCTCTAAAGGTAAAAAGTGGACTGTTGTAGTTGTTGTTATGGAAGGACAGACTAGATGGGCCTTGTGGTCTTTTTCTGTCATCATGTTTCTATGTTTCTAAAGAGGAAGATTTGGTATTTTGCAACGATATATACGGAGTGATGGAAAAGTTTAAACTCAAGTATGATCCTGCTGAATGGCAGCTGTTCATTGATTCGTCAAAAGACAGCATAAAAGGTGTTCTTCTTCATAATGGCAACACATTCGCTTCAGTTCCTATTGCTCACTGTTATTCTCCAAGAAAAATACGAGAATTTGGCCCTGATTCTTCAGAAGATTCGTTATGATGAGCATAAGTGGATGATTTGTGGAGACTTTAAAATTCTATCCATGCTATTAGGGCAGCAATCCGGTTTCACCAAATATCCCTGCTTCCTTTGCTTGTGGGATAGCCGGGCCCGCGACCTACACTGGGGGAGAAAAGACTGGCCAATTCGGGAGTATTTGAGACCCGGTGAGAAAAATGTTCTTCATGAGAGCTTGGTACCTCGTGATAAAATTCTATTACCACCTCTCCACATTAAGTTGGGTCTCATTAAGCAATTCATCAAGTCCCTTCCAATAGATGGTGAGTGCTTTCGGTACCTTTGCTCAAAGTTCCCCCGACTTTCTGAAGCAAAGCTAAAGGAAGGAGTGTTTGTTGGCCCTGATATAAGGAAACTCATTTCAGATGGAGCATTCGCTGAAACGATGTCTGAGAAGGAAAAAGAAGCCTGGGATTCCTTCAAGGATGTTGTTCTCTAATTCTTGGGGAACAGGCGGGATGAGAACTATAAGGATATTGTTGCCAGGATGCTCAATGCCTTCAAAGAACAAGGCTGTAACATGAGCCTGAAAGTCCATTTCTTACAATCCCATGTGAACTACTTTCCCGAAAACTTGGGGGCGTACAGTGAAGAACAAGGTGAAAGGTTTCACCAGGACATCAAGGACGCAGAGAGAAGGTACCAAGGAAGATGGAACACCACTATGATGGCTGATTTCTGCTGGTTGCTGCTGCGGGAAACCCCAGATGAAAAATACGCCAAGCAGCGCACCAAGAGAAGCATTCGGGGGAAGAAGAAACGGGCCCACCAGGAGATTGATTGACCCAAGAATGACTTTAAAATCTAAACTGTGTTGACAAATATCGTGTTTTTACTAAACTTTGAAATAAAAATTTGCTAGTTATTACCACAGTGTCGGATCTCATTTATTAGAATTTTATTTTCACACCATCGGGTGTTTGTCTTCATGTATTGCAATGGTGCAGTTTGCGTTTTCTATTCTTACATACATACCTGTACAACATTTTTTGCACATTTCTTTGCTTTGTGTCTAACCTCGCTCTTATATGCTCAATGTTTGTGCACATGTATGTGGCTGTTTTAAGTGCAGACAATTTTGCTACCATCACAGTGTGTTTTGTTGACATTACTCTATTCTTATGTGCTGCCTTGTTACAATTTTCTTTATTCTTATTTGAATAACTACTAAACAATTAGTATAAAGAATTCATCCAAGAAACTTTTATCTCGATCGCACTCAATCTGAAACGTTCACCTAAAACTGCTAACCCAATGTAGCAAAAAATCTGTACGTGATGGAGCAAATTGGTTACCAGATTTGGATTCAGCGCACCAAAAAACATAAAAATCAATCGAAACATTAGAGGCAGTTTAAAAAAAAATATTTTTAGTGTACCTGTGTTACCCATGCCTACCAATAGCCAGATTAATATGAATAAAATACAGCCTCTAAAATGCTATCATTAAAATCATCTGTAATACCTGAAGATAGGAGGATGGCCAATGTAATGCCAATTTTTAAAATGGGTTCCAGGGGCGATCTGGGAAAATGCACGAGGCCGCGGGCCGGGTCCCGCGTCCGTCAGTAAGCTGGGCCCGACCTCGGCCTCGACCTCTTGCACGTGATGGGGGCTGTGGAGGGGGGGAAGGAGGAGGCGTGGAGCAGCGGCAATGAAATCGCTCCACAGCATCAGATGGAGCGATTTCATTGGCTCCTGTATCGGTGGGCAGGGGGCTGATGTCAGCGAGATGCCGCGTGGTCGGTCTTTTTGCTGCGGCTCCTCGGCTTGGTCGGCCGCGTTTCCCACCCGCCCTCCCTCTGTGGTTGGGTTAGGGTTTGTTGCAGCTGGGTGGGGAGGCGGGGTAGAGAGCCAGCGCTCGCCGAGGCAGCGGGGCTTTAACTGATTTAGGAGCAGTGGGAGAGTGAAGGGCTCCCCGGGGTGGGGCGAGACATCCCAGTTTGGGGTCTCGGCCCGGTATAGGGGTGTGGGGGCTGGCCTTTGCTACTAGCATGGCGAGGCAGGGTTCGGGGGAGGAGAATGCTCCACCTTGCTACTAAGATGGTGGGTGGGGGCATTGTCCGGTGCTGGGGGTTGGGGTGGGGTTATGTTGGGGATGTTGAATATGTTGGCCCATGTGGGCCGGTTATTACATGCGTTAAATAAAGCTGCAACCAAAGTTGTACCATGATACGGTCTCCAGGGTGGTTTGTGTGCTGAAAAGGGAAATGTAAGGGTCAGGGGAAAAGGTTTGCTAAAGGGGGTGAGGAGGGCCTCTGGGTTACCATGGTTACTAGCGACCGGTGAGCCTGACGTCAGTACCGGGAAAAATGGTAGAAACCATCGGAAAGAACAAGATTGTTCCACATGTAGATAGTCATAGCTTAATGGGAGACAGCCAATATGGCTTTAGCCAAGGAAGATCTTGTCTTTCTAATCTGTTATGTTTTTTTGAAAGTGTGAATAAACAGTTAGAACAAAGGTGAGTCGGTTGATATAGGGTATCTGGACTTTCAGAAAGCCTTTGACAAGGTCCCTCATGAGAGACTTTTGGCAAAATTAAAAAGTCATGGGATAGGAGGCAGTGTAATATTGTGGATCAAGAATTGGTTGTTGTTGTTGTTAAGTGCTGTCAAGTTGGTGTTTACTCATGGTGACCCTCTGGATAGCTGTCATAAATTGTGTTTGCTCTTCAGTCAGCTGGTTCATTGTTGACAGACTGGTACCCGTAGCTGCTGTTGTTGTATCGATCCATCTTATTGCTGGCCTTCCTTTTTTGCGTTGACCTTGTACCTTGCCAAGCATGTGTCCAAATTATGAAAGTCAAAGTCTTGTCATCTGAGCTTCTAAAGAAAGGTTTGGTTTGATCTCCTCTAGTACTGACTGGTTTGTTCTTTGGGCAGTCGATGGTATACACAGTATTTGTCAACAGCATCATAATTCAAAGGCATCAATTGTCTTCCTGTCTTTCTTTTTCACTGTCCAACTTTCACATCCATATGATGATATTGAAAATGCTATGGCTTGAACAAGTTAAATCTTTGTATGGAGAGAGACATCTGTGCTCTTGAGAATCTTGTCTAGGTCCTTCATAGCCATTCTGCCAAGAGCAATGTGTCATCGTATTTCTTGACTGCTTGTTGCTTCTTTATTGAAAATGGAACCAAGTAGGTTAAAGTTGTCAACTATTTCAATTTCTTCTCCATCAACGATGAACTTATTCATTTTGCCAGTTGTCATTATCTTTTTCTTCTTAACATTAAGGTGCAGATCCATTTTAAGACTATATTCCTTGATCTTGAGAAGCAAATGTTTCAAATTGTCTTCACTTTCAGCCAGTAATGTGGTATCATAAGAACATAACATATGCCATACTGGGTCAGACCAAGGTTCAAGCCCAGTATCCTGTTTCCAACAGTGGCCAATCTAGGTCATACGTACCTAGCAGTTTCCCCAAAAGACACAGGTTCCACAATGCTTGTACTGGGTCAAGCATTGATATTCTGGGTCCCTTCTTAATAATGGTTTATGGACCTTTCCTCCAGGAACTTGTCCAAACCTTTTTTAAACCCAGCTACACTAACAGCCTTTACTACATCCTCCGGTAACTAATTCCAGAGTTTGATTACACGTTGAGTGAAAAAATATTTTCTTTTATTAGTCTTAAATAGTTTACCCTGTAGCTTCATTGCATGTCCCCTAGTCTTTCTATATTCTGATAACATAAACAATCGATCTACGTTTACCCGTTCCACTCTGTTCATTAATTTATAGACTTCTATTTATATCTCTCCCCTCAGCCGTCTCTTTTTCAGGTTAAAGAGCCCTAACCTTTTTAGCCTTTCTTCATAGGAATATCCTTCCATCCCCTTTACCATTTTGGTGGCTCTTCTCTGAACCTTTTCTAATAACGCTATACCAGAATTGCACACAATATTCAAGGTGCGGTCTCACCATGGAACAATACAGAGGCATTATAGTATCTTTTGTATCATTTTCCATTCAATTCCTTATGATACCTAGCATTCTATTTGCTCTCTTGGCTGCCGCTGCACACTGGGCCGAGGGTTTTAACATGTTATCCACAATGACGCCTAAATCTTTTTCCTGGGTGGTAGTTCCTAATGTGGAACCTTGCATCGTGTAGCCATAGTTTGGGTTGTTCTTCCCTAGGTACATAACTTTGCACTTGTCCACATTAAATTTCATCTGCCATTTTGATACCCAGTCTTCCAATTTATCAAGATCCTCTTGGAATTTTCCACAATCCTCTTGGGATTTAACAACTTTAAATAGTTTTGTGTCATCTGCAAATTTGATAACCTCATTCGTTATTCCCTTTTCCAGGTCATTTATGAATATGTCAAAAAGCAGTGGACCCAGCACAGATCCCTGGGGTATACCACTATTCACCTCTCTCCATTGGGAAAATTGGCCATTTAGCCCTACCCTCTGCTTTCTATCTTTTAACCAGTTCCTGATCCACAATAGTACACTGCCTCCTATCCCATGATTCTTTAGTTTTGCCAAAAGTCTCTGATGAGGGACTGTCAAAGGCTTTCTGAAAGTCCAGATACACTATATCAACCGACTCACCTTTGTCCACCTGTTTAGTCACACCTTCAAAAAAACATAACAGATTAGTAAGACAAGATCTTCCTTGTCTAAAGCCATGTTGTCTGTCTCCCATTAGGCCATGACTATCTACATGCTGAGTAATTTTATTCTTTATGATGGTTTCTACCATTTTTCCCGGTACTGACGTCAGGCTCACCGGTCGGTAGTTTCCCGGATCACCCCTGGAACCCTTTTTAAAAATTGGCATTACATTGGCGATCCTCCAATCTTCAGGTATTACAGATGATTTTAATGGAAGTTCACAGATTACTAATAGCAGGTCTGCAATCTCATATTTCAGTTCTTTCAACACCCTTGGATGTATACCATCCGGCCCAAGTGATCTGCTACTCTTCAGTTTATCTAATAGTTGTAATACATCTTCCCAATGTATCGATATTTCCTTCAATTCTTCCCCACCTTTAAATACCACTTCAGTCATGGGTAACATCCCTACATCTTCCTCAGTAAAGACCGAAGCAAAGAATTCATTGAGTCTCTCCGCTATCGCCTTGTCGCCTCTTAGTGCCCCTTTAACTACTCTATCATCTAATGGACCAACTGACTCTCTCACAGGTTTTTTGTTATGAATGTACTTGAAAAACTCTTTATTTCGCGTTTTTGCTTCCGCAGTAAGCGTCTTCTCAAATTCTCCCTTTGCCCGCCTTATCAATGCCTTGCATTTGACTTGCCAGTGCTTGTACTGTTTCGTCATTTGGCTATTTTTTCCATTTCCTGAAAAATGCTTTTTTGGCAACAACAGCCTCTCTGACCTCACCTTTAAACCATGCTGGCAGTTTTTTGGACTTCCTTCCACTTTTCTTAAAGCCTGGAATACAGCTGGTCTGGGCTTCCAAGATAGTATTTTTCAACAACACCCAAGCTTGATGTAAGTCTTTGCAACAGCTCCTTTTATTTTTTTCTTAACTATTTTCCTCATTTTTTCATAGTCTCCATTAAAAGGTAGTACTGTGGATTTCCTTATTATCCCTCCTCCACTAATTAAATCAAATGCGATCATGCTATGATCACTATTGCCAAGTGGCCCCAACACCCTTATTTCTTGCACTAGATCTGGTGTTCCACTAAGGACTAGGTCTAATATGTCTTCCCCTCTGGTTGGTTCATGAACCAGCTGCTCCAATAAGCAGTCATTTATTTCATCTAGGAACTTTATCTCCCTAGCATGTCCTGCTGTGACACTGACCCAGTTTATACTGGGGTAATTGAAATCTCCATTTTTATTACTGCACTGTAACTTTTGTTAGCTTCCTTGATTTTGTTCATTCTGGCCAGGCGGTCAATAGTACATCCCCACTGCCATCGCCTTCCCCTTTTTACATGGAATTTCAATCCATAGAGATTCTACAGCAAATTTTGTTTCCTGCAAAATTTTAATCCTTTCAGACTCAATGCCCTCTCTAACATAGAGTGCAACCCCTCCACCAATTTGATCAGCTCTATCATTACGATATAGTTTGTACCCAAGTATCAGAGTGTCCCACAGGTTGTCCTTCTTCCCCATGTCTCTGATATTCCAATCATATCTAACCTCTCATTTAGTGCTAGATATTCTAACTCTCCCATCTTATTTTTAGACTTCTAGCATTTGCATACAAGCATTTTAGAGACTGTATTTTATTCATATTAATCTGGCTATTGGTAGGCATGGGTAATTTGGGATCTTTAAGCTCTGTCTGCTCCATACTCGAGGGCATTTGGGTTACTTTACTCTTTTTTGGAATCTCTCTGCTTTTGGTAGTATCCTTCAAGGATACATTCTTCCGAACCATGTGCTCTTGGGCGACTGTCGGCTTTCCCCTATTATCTAGTTTAAAAGCTGCTCTATCTCCTTTTTAAAGGTAATGCCAGCAGCCTGGTTCCATCCCAGTTAAGGTGAAGCCCATCCCTTTGGAAGAGCCCCTCCTTTCCCCAGAATGTTCCCCAGTTCCTAACAAATCCAAAACCCTCATCTCTGCACCATTGTCTCATCCACACATTGAGACTCCGGAGCTCTGCCTGCCTTTTGGGTCCTGCACGTGGAACGGGAAGCATTTCGGAGAACGCTACCCTGGAATTCTGGATTTCAACTTCCTACCTAAAAGCCTAAATTCAGCCTCCAGAACCTCCTTACCACATTTTCCTATATCATTGGTACCAACATGTACGAAGACAGCAGACTCCTCCCCAGCACTATCCAAGACCTTATCTGATTGGCGCGTGAGGTCTGCTACCTTCGCACCAGGCAGGCATGTTACTAGGCGATCCTCACGTCCACCAGCCACCCAGCTATCTACATGCCTAATGATCGAATCACCAACTATAACGGCTGTCCTAACCCTTCCCTCATGGGCACATGGCCCTGGAGAAACTTCCTCGGTGCGAGAGGGTTTTACATCACCTGGAGGACAGGTCCTAATTACAGGATCACTTCCTGCCACACCAGGGTGATGCTCTCCTGTCACGTGACCTCTCTCCTCCATGGCAACAGGGATGCTGCCTGGCTGGAGGTGGGGCTTCAGGATTATATCACTGTAGGTCTCGTCTATGTACCTCTCTGTCTTTCTGATGTCTTCGAAGTCTTCTACTCTAGCCTCTAGAAAACGGACTCGTTCCCTGAGAGCAAAGAGCTCCTTGCAATTAGTGCACACGTAAGACCTCTCACCAACTGGGAGAAAATCATACATGTGACATTCAGTGCAAAAGACTCGAAAGCCCCCATCTTGCTGCTGGACTGCTGTCTGCATCTTAGTTTTAAGTTTGTGTTTAGATCTTTAAGTTCTTTACTTACTAAGGGTTGCTATGGATATTTATACTGATAAAACTGTACCTAATACGTTTAATATACCTTGTTCACCTGAAGCTTAATTAATCTCAGGTCCTTAGTGTATGACTGATTTGGATAACGAGCTTCGCCTGAGAGCACCTCCTTTCCTTTAAGATGTGTAAGTACCTATAAAGCTACGATTATCCCAGGGGTGGGTGGGTGTTGGGGAGGGAGGGAAATAACACTTATTAAAAGAGGGCTGCTATACAGTACCCTGTCCTGTGCTGCTGAGGTAAGCTGTGACCAACTTCCTGGGCGATTAACAGTCCTTGCATGGATAGAAGGAGTCTTTTAAAATGGCCTTTTGACCTGCCACCTAGTGTTAACACCTATTGAAAAGTTTCACAGTTCTCTTGCTCCCTAGGTAGAAGGCCTCTTTCTAAAGGTCTCTAGAAGACTTTATTTGTTGCTCAAAGAGTACTGACCCTGTGTTGCCGTTTATGCTAAGTTATATTCTGATTTGATTTAAATTACAGCTCTTTGCTGCTGCTAGACGCTGACTTATTATGAAATTTAAACTACAAGCTCTCTGCTGGGTTCCAAATTTAACCAGAAAGCTCTTTTCTGTGTTTTAAATTTAAATTAAAAGTACTTTGCTGATACTAGGTCCTGAGTGACTATTAAATTTAAACTACAAGCTCTCTGCTGGGTATGAAATGTAACCAGAAAGTTCTCTTCTGTGTTTTAAATTTAAACTTAAAACTGCTGCTACTAGGCCCTGACTGATTTAACAAAAACCACTGGGTTCACAGATTAATTAGCTTTAATATAAAGAAGTCCTTTCAGAAAATTCCCAGAAGTATATACTCAAAATTGAAGATCTCTCTCCAGAAGTAGCAGTCCCTTTTTCTAGTCCTTCAAGCATCAGCATAGAGAAGGTTGTAGATGTGTGTCCCACCAATCTTCACACCTCTGTTGTCTTCATACAGTCCTGCTTCTCTGATGATTTGTTCTCCATATAAATTAAAGAGGTTGGGGGGAAAGTATGCAGCCTTGTCGTACACCTTTGTTGATTTTAAACCATTCTGTTTCTCCTACTTCTGTTCGAACTGTTGCTTCTTGATAAAGGTTTTGCAAGAGAACGATCGGTTGTTCTGGTATACCCATGCTTCCTATTGTGGCCCAGAGTTTCTCATGGTTTACACAGTCAAAAGCTTTGCTGTAGTCAATAAAACACATATAGATATCCTTTTGGTATTCTTCTGTCTTTTCAAGGATCCATCTCACATCAGTGATAATGTCTGTCTTTCCTCTCCCTTTCCAGAACCCTGCTTCCACTTCAAGCCGTTTTTGTTGCAGGTATGATTATAGTCTCTGCTTAATGATCTTGATTAGAATCTTGCTCGCATGTGGGATCTGAGCGACTGTGCGATAATTTCCACAGGCAGTCAGATCACCTTTCTTCAGTATAAACACATATCTTTTCTAGTCAGTTGGCCATGAATTTGTCTTCCAAATTTCCTGGCAGAGCCTTCTAAATATGGTAAGGGCTTCATCTGATTGCTGTAATAACTTAATGGGAATGCCATCTATGCCTAGTGCATTGATTTTTAATAAGGCTTTCAATGCTACTTTGACTTCTTCTTTCATCACCAATGGTTCCTGATCATAAGGTATAGATTGAAAAGGCTGTTGGTCCACTTGATCTTTATGGTATAATGACTCTGTATATTATTTCCACCTTTTCTTGATCATCTCAGCATCATTCAACATGCATCCTTGAGCATCTTATAGCATTCCAATTCGAGACTGCAATTTTTTCTTTAACTCTCGTAGCTTTAGAAAGGCCGATCTTGTTCTTCCTCTAATAGCTTCTGATTCTATTTCCTTGCATGTGTCATTGTAGTACTTTTCCTTGTCCTGTCTTGCTGCATGTTGAGAATTTCTGTTGAGTTCTGCAATTGCCTCTATTTCTCCTATGGCTTTAGCTTCTCTGCGTTCCTGGACAATTTTCAGAGTTTCTTTAGTCATCCATTTTGGCCATTTTTGCTTTTTTTACTTTATGTAGAGACTTATCGCTTTTTCCCAATACAACCATCTTGATGTCATCCCATAACTCTTCTGGAACTCTGTCATTTGTATCTAAAGCAGCAAATCGATTTCTCAGGCAGTCTTTAAATTCCAGTGGTATATTCTCAAGGTCATATTTTGCTACACTCATGAATGGCTTGCTCTTTTTCTACTTTAGCTTGCATTTGCATACTAGCAGTTGGTGATCTGTACCACAGTCAGCTCCAGGGAACTGGTTAAAAGATAGAAAGCAGAGTGTAGGGCTACTGTAAATGCCAATTTTCCTATTGGAGAAAGGTGAATAGTGGAGTACCTCAGGGATCTGTGCTGGGTCTGCTCCTTTTTAACATATTCATAAATGACCTGGAAATGGGAATAACGAGTGAGGTTATCAAATTTGCAGATGACACAAAACTATTCAAAGTTGTTAAAACCCATGAGGATTATGGAAAATTGCAAGAGGATCTTCATAAATTGGAAGACTGGGCATCCAAATGGCAGATGAAATTTAATGTGGATAAACGCAAGGTTATGCACCTAGGAAAGAAAAACCCAAACTATGTTTACACGATGCAAGGTTCCACATTAGGAACCACCACCCAGGAAAAAGATTTAGGCATCATCGAGGATAGCATGTTAAAATCCTCCGCCTAGTGTGCAGCGGCGGCTAAGAGAGCAAATAGAATGCTAGGTATCATAAGGAAAGGAATGGAGAATAAAACGAAGGATATTATAATGCCTCTGTATCGTTCCATGGTGCGACCACACCTTGAATATTGTGTGCAATTCTGATCGCCATATCTTAAAAAGGATATAGTGTTATTAGAAAAGGTGTGGAGAACAGCCACAAAATGGTAAAGGGGATGGAAGGATACCCCTTTGAAGAGAGGCTAAAAACGTAAGGGCTCTTCAACCAGGAAAAGAGACTGCTGAAGGGAGATATGATAGAGGTCTATAAATTAATGAATGGAGTGTAACGGGTAAACGTAAATTGATTGTTTACGCCATCAAATTATAGAAAGACTAGGGGGCATGCAATGAAGCTACAGGGTAACCTGTTTAAGACTAATAAGAAGAAATATTTTTTCACTCAATGTGTAATCAAACTCTGGAATTTGCTATCGGATGATGTAGTTAAACCTGTTAGTGTAGTCGGGTTTAAAAAAAAGGTTTGGACAAGTTCCTGGAGGAAAGGTGCATAAACCTTTATTAAAAAGGACCTGGGAAATTCACTGCTTGCCCCAATACAAACATTGTGGAACCTTTGTCTTTTAGGGAAACTGCTAGGTACTTGTGATCTAGATTGGCCACTGTTGGAAACAGGATACTGGGCTTGATGGACCTTAGTCTGACCTAGTATGGCATATCTTATGTTCTTAGGAACCAATATGAGGGGAAACTATTTAAGACCTAGTCTGTGGAGTGGAGGAGTGGCCTAGTGGTTGGGGCAAGGTACTTCAGGCCGGAAGGTCGGGGGTTCAAATCCCACTAGAGGACAGCAACTTTGGGCCGGAAGGACTGGAGTTTCTAGTCCCACAGGTGCTCCTTGTGGTCTTGGGCAAGCCACTTAACCCTCCATAGCCTATGTTCCCTGTAAAATAGTTATCTCCAAGTTATAATGCCCTGTTCAATGTAATTTCAGTTTGTTCAATCTAAACCGCACTGATGCAGAATAGCACGGTATATAAGAGAATGTAAGTAAGTAAGTTTAGGGGAACACAGGATCTGGTCTGATAGGTAACAAAGTTGGGGCCACTTGGCAATAGTAATCATAACATGATCGCATTTGATTTAATAAATGGAGGGAGGACAGCAAGGAAATCCACTGCGCTAACATATAAAATTCAAAAGGAAGACTATGATAGAATGAGAAAAATGGTTAAGAAAAAACTTAAAGGAGTAACTGCAAAGATTAAGAGTTTACATCAGGCCTGGGTGTTTAAAAACACCATTTTCGAAGCCCACAGCAGATATGCCACACTTTAAGAAAGGTAGAAGGAAGGCCAAACAGCCAGCATGGTTTAAAGGGGAGGTCAAAGAAGCTATTATAACCAAGAAAAACATCTTTCAGAAAATGGAAAAGGGAACATAAGGACTAGCAATTTAGATGCAAGGAAGTGATAATGCAGGCAAAGAGAGAATTTGAAAAGAAGCTTGCTGTGAAAACAAAAAGCCATAATAAACACTTTTTCAAATACATTCTTAGCAAAAAACCTGTGAAAGAGTCAGTTGGACCATTAGTCGATAGAGGGGAAAAGGGATCATTAAGTGAGGGCAAGGACATAGAAAAACTGAATGAATTCTTTGCTTTGGTCTTTACTGAAGAAGATACTTAAGGTACAGGGAAAACTGCTGTGCTGTTGGGAGTGGTAGCAAGCTCCTCCCTGCCTTGTTTCATCTACTGGCTTAAAGTCAAATGTGCTTAAGGCACGCCCGTGGCCTGAGGGCCTTGCCAGAGAGCACTTTGGCGTGGCCCTTAGGCAGGGCACAAGACAGTGAGCTTGGCGTTTAATATCTTTTGGCAGCGGTTCTTTAGGAGGATTTTCGTTCATGTTGGAGTAGTTCATCCTGGCCTTTGCTTCCATTGCTTTAGTTTTTCAAGATGCCTAAACGGAAAGTTAAATGTGTGTGTGTGTGGGGGGCGGGTATTTCCCCCTCTCCTGTTGCTATACCAGTGGGACAACGTGCCATGGATGATTTTGTACAGGCGAAGTGTTTGAGCGAACCATTGTTGGGAATAGGGAGTGCCCCGATTTGGGCAGCGATGTTTCGCTGAGCCTGCTTGGCCCTTCCACTCCCCCTGTCCCTGGGGGTGTTGAGGGTAGTGCACCTGATGTGGTTTCGGATGTGGCTACTCAGCAGTCCTTGGCCTTGGCATTGGTTGTGCCAGAGGCTAGTGGTATTGGGTCCAACTGCCCCCAGGTAGGGGGTTCCCCCCCCCCCCATATGATAATCCAGGATCTTCCTCCGGTTGTGAGACCAAAGGAGATAACCCCAGACTCCATTTGGGATGCAATGCAGTCACTTTATCAGGTTTGTGCTGGGGTATTGCAGGCTTCTGCTCCCTCTGCTTCTAGATTTGAGGGGGTGGAGGCAATGGTGCTCCAACAGCAAGCGCAATTGGATGGACTCGAGGTTAAAATTCAACATTTTCAGGATCAACAAGAGGTCCCAGCTAAGAATGGTTTGCTTTTTTATCGTAAAATTGAAAACTTGGAAAATCAACAGAGGAACTTAAATCTTTGTTTACTGAATTTTCCATAGCTTTCATTGTGCTCCCCTGGGGACCTCTTTATTCGGTTCCTTAAGGAGCTGTTTAACTATCCCGAGTCTGGGATCCCTCCTCTTCAAAAGACTTATTTCCTTCCCTCAATGATTCGTATTTGTTTAGCATTTTTGCTTTTTCAATGTCACTTTCCATGAATCTGTTCCCAGCACTTTTGAGTCCTGCAATTCCACTTCTGATTTTCCTCCCTCCCGAATATACCTGAAAAAGGTTTTTCGCCACATTTCACATCTTTAGCTATCTTTTCTTCTGCCTTTCATTTTGATTTCCTTGTTTTTATTTTTTTTATTTTTTTCTCTCTTTTAGTTTGATCTTGTATTCTTTTCTGTGTTTCTCTGTTTGCGAACTTCTGAATTTTGTGAAAGTTGTGTTTTTTGCCTTTATTTGTGCAGCCACTTCTTTGAAGAACCAAATAGGTTTCCTTTTACTCTTGTTTTTATTTACTTTCCTTTTATTGCCTTCTTTAGTTTAGCCCATTGCAATTCCCCTTTCCTTATCCCCTCCCACCCTGCCAACTCCTCCTTCAGGTACTTGGCCATTTTACTAAAGTCAGTGTTTTGAAGTCTAAGGGGCTTGTTTACAAAGCCGCGGTAGCGGTTTGCGATCGTAATCGGAGCCGCGGCCCCATTGATTTCAATGGGGCCGCGGCTGCGATCGCGATCGCGAACCACTACCGCGGCTTTGTAAACAAGCCCCTAAGACTTTGAGCTTGCTGTGATTGGATTCTACCTTGGCTTTTATCTCAGACCACACCGTGTGTTGATCGCGCTGCTCACGTGGGCACCCACCTGGCTATTTGACACGCTATCTCCATTGGTGAGCACTAAATCCAGCACGGAGTTCTCCCTGGTCAGTTCCGTCATCATTAGTTTAAGTAATGCATCTTGGAAGGCATCCACAATTTTTTACTTCTGTACAGATTTGCAAAAGGAACACTCCAATCCACATTGGGTAGATTAAAGTCACTCAATATGATCACCTCCCCCTTCTTGGCTATCTTGCAATATCAACAATCAATTCACCATCCATTTCTTCAGTTTGATTTGGAGGCCTGTAGACCACACCAGTATGGATAACAGTGCTATCTCCTCTTTCCAACACAATCCACGTCCCCTGCATTTCAGCAGCTTTAATATTGCTTTTGACATATAGGGCTACCCCTCTTCCTTTTCTACCCTCTCTATCTCTTCTAAATAGATTATAGCCAGCTATGACTATATCCCATTCATGTGACTCTTTAAGCCATGTTTCTGTAATGGCCACAATGTCCAAGTCCATTTCCAGCATTAGGGATCCCGATCAGGAACTTTGTTGGCTAGGCTTCGAGCATTTGTGCTCATTGCTTTCCAGCATTTGTTGACTGACTTGCTTGCGTTTTGCATAGATTTTGTTCTACACACCCCTTCCCGCTTGCCATTGATGTGTAGTTCAAAAATGTGGTTGTTTCCAATGTTTTGCTTTTGCTGAGAGTGATGTACAGAACTTGTCCTTCTCTATCCATCACCCTCTTTCCCTAGTTTAAATGTCTGTCCACATACTGCCTGAATTTTTCACTTACAGTAGGATCCTTTTCCCTGCGATGGAGAGATGTAGTCCATCAATACAGTATAGATCCATCTGTTTCCCCAGTCGCCTATATATGTAAATCCTTCTTGTTTGCACCAGGTTTGGAGCCATGTATTAAAGTTGTTTATGCGATGCAGCCTTTCTGCCCCTTACCATGAACAGGTAGAACTGAGAATGCTGTAGTGTTAGCATTGGGCTTGAGTTGCTCTCCCAGAGTCTGAAAGCCCCTTTGAACTGCAGAGGCATGTTTCTAGCCAGGTCATTTGTACCCAAGTGGATCAGTTTTGGAGTGTTCACTTTCTGCACTAACTATACAAACAATTTAGTTTGTATTCCTGCTGGCTGAAGAACCTGGGAGGCATTTGACCATCTTCTCTTCTTTGAACTGTGTTCCCAAGTTGGTGCCTCTGATGATGGAATCTCCAAGTAGTAATAGTTTTATGTTTTGTGATTTTTTTCTTCCTATTTAGTATATTATCAGTAGATTTGGCATTAAGTCTTTCATTTAAGGGTACTTCAGTTTCCATGGATTGGGCACCCTCATTATCCAAGGCAGAGGAGACATTATGCAGGGATATATCTTGATATATGGGGTGTCTCTCTGTTACAGGTTGCAACCTACCAGAGCCCACTGTGATCCATTTGTTCCTGGGCTGTTTGATTCTTTGTGGGAGCAGTGGTGGATTTTGTTCAGTTTGTACCCTAGAGGAGGTGTATTTAATTGCAGCTAATTCTTCTCTTAGTAGAGTCAATTCTTTATGCATAGCAGCTAACTTGAGGCATATAGGGCAAGCTTTTAGGTTCCAAATGATTCTTCTCAGAATGAAAGCACCACAGTAATTGCATTGGATACATGACATTCTGATTCAGCTGTCCTAGGAGAAGAAAAGGAGAAAAAGTGGGTGTAATATCTAATTAAAGGACAGATGTATATGATGACTATATAGGCAATGCAACCTTGGGTTGGGTGGGGGGAGGGATGGGGTGGGCGGGAAGCAATGTTCCCTCTAATTTTCTGTAGGCTGTGTGTGCATAAAATATCAGCTGTGCAGCTTTTGAAGGAAGGTTAAATTTTTGTGCGCCACATAACGACACTCGGAGTTATATACTTTAAAATTTGATTACACGTCAGAATACAGTATGTACACCACATTGATTTTAATCAAATTAAATGAAAATAGATGATTACTAAATGAAGCGTAAAATTTCTAGTAATTACAATCACAACTTTTAAATTTTAAGATGTCTGTGTTGTTTTCTATCAGAATCAGAACCGTAATTTTTGTGCGCTCTGTTGTAAAGTATGTGCGCTCGCTTGGCGAGGTGTGTGCGCGCGCACACGCTCACAGCTTAGAGGGAACAGTGGCGGGAAGTTAAGTGTCCCGGGCCAGTAGACCTTCTATGAACTGAGGGCACACTCAGATATCTGATTTAAAGGCTATGCAAGGAACAAAGGCAGACTGAAGATTCCTAAAAAACATATTCAACAGTTAAAGTTTATAAAAAAATAGGCAATTGTAAAGTTTGAAAGCCTTGCCTGAGTGTGTAGTCTCTTGAAGATCTGATGAGCAGAATGGCCTTATATATATATCAATGCAATTTATATGTGTAGGTGGACTCATTTACATGTGTCAATCACAAATAAGGTTTCTAAAGTAACCCCCTAAAGCTTTAAGCACTAAGACAGACCCTGAATGCAAATGAAGTAATTAGTAACGGTTTTACGTAGGGATGAATTCAACCAGCTTGTTATCAATACTATCACTTCAGAATCCAATATCCTTAAAGTGCTCCACTTATGAAAGAAAAAGGTTTATGTATAAAAAAAATGGAAGCTTCATATTGTCTATGCATAGTGGGCCATCTTATACCTATTATAACGTTTTCTAGTGAAATTATTTTAACAAGTAGAAGGATGATATAATAAGAGTTGACTGAGAAGCTTAAGAGGCAAATTTCTGTAATCAACATGATCAGATAATGAGAGTGCCTGTATTGCAACTCATCTGAATATGGATGTGGAACGGCGAGCAATTAAATCTACAGTCCAAATCTAAATAATGTCAGTTTAATCTCTGATGTAGTCAGTTATGAAAAAAATGCATCCTGGGCCTTGTATTATTCCTCCTTTAATTCAGAATTCATTGGGGGTAATTTTTATAAGGTGATCTAGGTTTATGTGTGTAACTAAGAGAGGACAAGGCCATAGCAGAGAGACTGAATGAATTCTTTGCTTCAGTCTTTACTGAGGAAGACGTAGGGATGTTACTCATGACTGAAATGGTATTTAAAGGTGATGCCTCTGTGCATACGGGGAGTCATGCCACCAGAATACAGTCCCCGTGAATAGCGGGGGTTACATACCCATCCCAGACGTACAACCCTGCTATTCAGGGATTAGAATGGCCCTCATAATGCTTAAAGTAGTGGGTTAGAAGCAAAGTGACAAGGGTTCACTGGTGTGGGTCTTTGTGAACTTAACTCTCTACACTCCCTGGATGTTTTAAGGCCAAAACAAGCACTTTCCTGATGCTTATTCATGCTTGGAGATGCCCTCATTGTTCTTGAAATTGAACAAAGATGCTTACATCCATTGTATCTCCCAAGACATGCCTCCACCATGTCCCCTTGCCTACTTGGATGTCCCTGCACCAAACACATCTGTTAACATTGTTTGTGGAATGGCTTCAGAGAGGTCTCCATGATTTCACTGTCCACATGCACATCTTCAGATGTCCTAAATCACAACTAAGCCTTCCAAAATGATCCCCAAAGCATCTTATTTTTCAAACACTATATAAATTGTTCTTTGCAGAGGTCACCGTAAAATCTAGTTGCCACTATTTCAAATGGAAGACTATACTCATCTTTAAAAATACCACTTTGGCCTTCTATCATGTCTCTCTTACCCCATAGAAAAGTCATACCATTCTCAGGTCTTATTCTAAGGGCCTCTTTTACTAAAACCTGTTGGAAGGTTAACGGGTATTTTAGCACATGATTACAGGCAGTTGGGAACATTAATGCCCAATTGTGTCTGCCTTCATGCATTAAAACGTACATTCATCAGCCAATGTGGATGGGAGGAGCGTGGGTGTGGACAGCCCATTACCACTAGTGCCAGGGCAATTGCCATGCGCTCACCAGCAATGGGGCCCCTAACGTAGGTTCATCTATCAGTTCCTCTATAGGAGTCATTAAGTGAACCTGACCTAGTGGAGAGCACATTAGGGAAACCCTTCACACAGCTGCCAGGTTCTTACTGAACATGCCCCCAACAGCTAACCTATGGCATTTTCCATTAATGCTCCTGAGATTGGCACATTTAATGGAAAATCCATAGTGGGTTTTAATAAAAGGGGCCCTAAGACTCATTTTTTTTCCTTCACAGTCCTAACATATTTCTCATGCTTATATTGTAATAGCTTGTACTTTCTCATTTGTCCGCCACACTTTTTCTAAATTCATATAAACACTTTTTTACATATTCCTCTTTCCTGGGCACTGTTGGAAACAAGATACTGGGCTTGATGAACCTTTAATCTGACCCAGTTTGGCAAATCTTATGTTCCTGTAAGTATAACATCATAAAAGGATTCACAGTATAAAATACAATTGCAGTAAACCAAGAAAAATGTTATAGTTTGTAAATCAATGATCCCGAGAAAGCCAGCAGTTTGCCACACAAAGTCAACTTAGTAAAAAGTTCAAGGAGTTGGTATTCAGCAGTGGCAGTGACTGGGATAAGTTAAAAGCTGCTACTGTTTGTTCTCTAGCAGATACTCAGGAGTGCTTCAATATTGTATTTCCAAGTACCTTTGAACAGATATTCATTACGGTTCTCTTATTGTGGTCACAGACCCCTGAAGAAGGCCCATGTGGTTGAAACACGTGTAGGGCTGACCCTCTAATAAAATTTGTTCCTTCCAAGGGTTCTCCGTCTCATGCTCTTCCTTGTGTGCTGGGTTTCTGTAGGTGGGGTGTTCATTTTGTTCTTGTTAGGGAGACATCCATGCCTATATCTGCTCCTGACCACAAATAAGGTGAAAAAGTGCTTGTTTCATGGATGTCAATCTTACAGGGAAAAGTGCATAATATGCTTACATCGCCACAGTTATTATTTTCCTGCATATCTGAGTATCTGAAATGGCAAGCTGGGATATGCAAGTCTCATAGCATAGTCTCCCCCCTATTGAAATACCACTAGCAAGTATCTGGTTCTGAGACCGTGACATTCGGGGACATCCATATTTGTGAAATGGCCTGTACCCGTGCATGTACCCAGCTTTGTAACATGCACGGGGGCCCTCCTCCATAACCGGTTACAGGAACATTCATTGTACAGGGTGGAAATGGTGCAATTTCAGAAGGCACTTATATGTACCTCCCTTCACTGCTGACATTCCCCCCTCCCCCTATCCCCCCATTTTTGGACATTTAGCTCTGGATTCTTTCTAGACGTCCCTTCTAAAATACCATTTCACATGGATAGTATTGAGCTGCTCTGGCAGATTTTTGACCAGATATTATCAATATCAGGCCCCCTAAACCACATCTACCCTAATCTAACGTAAATCAATTATCCTGCACTCACCCTACCTTGACCTCTCCATATGCTCTGCCTCCCCCCTCTTCCTTCCCAACCTCTTCCTTGTCCCCCTTGTCCATCCACCGTCTCTCTGTAAATATGTTAAAAGTTAACTGTTGAATTTACCGTTATGATTGAGAAGTTATTGTTCTCTGTAAAACAGCTGTGTCAACATTGTTACCTTATGTTCTATGTAAACCGTCTTGAATCGTAGAAAAACGGTATATAAAAAGCAGTAAATAAATAAATAAAAGGGCCAAAGATCCACAGATAAGCAAGTACTTTCACTGGCCAAAAGCGAGCATGTAACCTGTTTTGAATATCAGTCTGGATCCTTTTATAGCAAGAGGATGAAATCAAAACAAACTTAATTATCTTTTCTACCTCAATAAATAGAGGGGGGCTGACTTGTACAAAACGGCAGGTACAACCCTAAATACAGGCATGGAAGAAGTTGACCTGCACGGAGTGATAATTATAACCGATCTAGCATCTTACTGGGCAAACTAGATGGACCATAACGGGCTTTATATGCTGTCATATAATATGTTACCATGTTACTGAGTTTTTAATTTTTTCCAGAAAATTAGATAACTCATCAATAATGGTGGGAGTGAATTCCAGTGATTTATCATAGATACATTGGTCAGAGAATGGTCTAAAGGCCTACGGAGTTTGCAGGCACTAAAGGAAGAGATAAAGCAACAAAGGATCCCCAAGTTTGCTCATAAAGCAGTCTTAAAAGACAAGGAAGGCTGAAAAGGACCTTAGCAGCTCTAACAGGGCAATGCAGAAACCCTGCAAAGCTCCAGCGCAGGGATTCATAGCACGACTTTATTTATTTAGCTGAGTTTATATACTGCTGTATCTAGCCCTGTGCGAGCGCTGCAACCACGCAGGATGCAAAGGCTTAGGGGGCGCATTTCGGCTGCCTGCTGTTGCTCTGCCCCGTGCCACTTTTTGTTCTCTCAGTGATGGGAGGGCAACAGCAGGCAGCCAAAATTTGCCCCTAAGCCTTTTCGTGGGCCTTTCTGCAGGTCTGGTCCCTCCCTCCTCTGACGCGATGACAGAGCAGGGAGGGATCAGACCTGCTGCTGCTGACGGTGACTTGCACATCGGGGGTGCCCCCCCCCCCATACCTCCATCCAGCCGCTGCCTGCTCTTGCCCTGCTGAAGGCACCACCATGGAGAGAACAGAGGGCGGCGTCAGGAGCAGGGCCGGAGCAGGCAGCGGCTGGACAGAGTTATGGGGAGGACAGTGGCATGCCCAATGTGCAAGTCAAAAGAGTAAAGTTTTACAAATTAATAAATATATAACAATATCGCTTCATAACATTCAAGAACTTTTAGCCCTGATTTTATAACAGGAGACCTCTGTGAGGAGTCCAAAAAGGCCTATTTTATATAAGCAAAATAGGTGCCTATCTGTCTTAATAAAACTAGATCCCAGAACCATCCCTAACAGAGCACAAATGCCAAAGCACAATTTTACACCTCCTCCAAATGGTATACATTTGTACAAGCGCTCGGCGTGCACATGCATAGTTTATAAAATATGCTAGACCACAATCAAAAATAGCAATCAAACAATCAGAGAAATTCCACACAAAAAAGTTTTTATTTTTCAAAATTATTTATTTATTTATTTATTTATTTATTTCTCTTATATACCGCGCTCTTAATTCAGTGCGGTTTACATATGAACAAATATAAACACAATGGTACAAGCAGCATTGGTTTTATAGACAAAAAACTATATACATGGCTACTATATACATGGTTATTTGGTTAATTAGATGCGAACAAGAATATCTATAATGCCGTGGGTAAGAAATTAATTAAAGAGCAGAATAAAAATGCCAAAAAATTATTATATTATATTATTATATTCAAAATTATTTGAAATCTATATAAGAATAAATGCAAAAAATATGTATACAGTTTAAACAAGCATTCTCTCAAAAAAAGAAAGGGAAAGGTTGTTCAAACCAAAGGGCATTTAATCCACAGAGCACTATATCCAGTTTTCAATACCAGCCACCATCACTGGTCAGAAAAACGCCTTAATTTATTTGTACTTTCTCATTTTAATCTCACACATTTTTTTTATATTTTTTATTTGTTGTTGATACAAATAGAGAGATTTATCAATATTCAAATCTTATGCACAGAGGAATCACACCTTATAAAGGTGATTTCCCTTCTTCAGTTTACTTCTTCAGACTTTCTTATTCCAAACACACCGTGTAGCCACGAAACTAGACCCGCATCAATGCCTATGCACAGATTGCATCAAAGTAGGCTCACACTTTCTGTGCATGTACACATATATACAGTCATGCGATTTTGTAAAATCTCTTTCTTTTCCTGCTTGTAAAACAAGATTTGCACGCCGAAACAGCTTTATAAAATTACTCCTTTTGAGATCAATATTAAGCTGCGTGGAGAATGCATAACATAAAATCTTTCATCTAGATGATTTCGAATTATACACATATTCAGTAGCACCATTTTGCTTGAGCCTTGCCGCTGAATAAACACCTAGAACTCTCAATGTCCCATTTAGTCATCTCAAATTATAGCAGCCATTAGTGCAGATTACCTAGACCTTTAGTGGTTATTTTAAAAACATCCCTATTTGTAAACCAGCATTCGCATGGGTAGGTTGGTAGACACATGTAAATACCATTTTAGTAAGGAACTATTTACAAGAGATGAGCACCATGTTTAGTTTGCCAGGAGGTATGGTTAGAGCATGGAGAGGGAAATGGTTTGGGTGGGCCTAAAATATTGATATGTATTCCTCATTTTACAAGGGGAATCCATGTGCAGGAAGTGTGATCAAAAAGTATTGAGACTTGCTGTGTAGTTATATAACAATAGGTTGCATCACAATGCTATTAAGCATGCAGTGACCTAGTTATGTGACCTGCATGTGCAGAGTGTAGCATGGCTGCGGCACATCTGTACTTTTTTTGATCATGTGATTTTTAGTATTGTGTAAAAGCAGTTCATCAGATTTATGGTGGCTGAAAAAAATCGAACAGCGAATTTGCAATAAATTTTGTCAGAAACTTGGAGATTCGTGGCAATCTATGGGCAGAACAGCAAACTATCTGGATAGTGGCATAACCTATCACAGCAAAAAAGGCTTTCTTATGTAATCAACATGGCTTATGCCACTGAATATCAATATATGTGGAGAGCACAGCACTGACTGCACTACCCAAATATTCAGCGCCGGCCGCTGTTCAAATCCTGCTGCCAAACCAGATTTTTTTCAGCTGTGGCAGCTGGCATTTAAAAGAACCTGCCAATGTCTGTGGCTGAATATTGAGCCAATAAGAATTTAGTTATAGGAGGTATCGAGACTTGTCAGTAGAAGTAATGGTTTTTGGAGAGAAGAATTATTATTCGGTGAGACTGAAGAGATGTAATTTGCAGCTGATGTTAAATTGTAAGAGCATGGTTTTACGATATAATTGTGACTGATGGCGTTATATTGGTGGATTACCATCATTTCTAACGATCTAAATTAAATTAAATTTGCAATGAGAAAAACCTAGGACAGGATCGACTTGTTCCAACCTTAGGGAATAGTTCTTCTTATTTGTATTTTTTGAACAGTGGCCAAAGATAGTAAAATGAAATTGCCCGTTAATTGGTTTGTTGATATGATATTTCAGTGACATCATAAATTTATGAGATTTCCATATATGTTTATGTAAAAGTTGCTAAAGGTGCAATTTTCCAGAAGAAATGCTGACAATATAGCCAAGGGATTTTGTAAATAAAAGCATACGTTTAACAGCCAGAGGATGGCACCACAGCCAAAGAAAAAAGAATGAACTGATATGTACTGCAAAGATCAGAATCCTCCCTAAAACAGCATTCTTCCTTTAGCTAAGGATCAGCTCACATATTCTCTTAGCTCATCACTGTCTGACATTTTAGCATTGCTCCCTTGTATTTAAATCAACTTAAAGAGTTGTCCTTTCAACCTCCACACTGATATGAAATCAAAGTACCTTAAGAGCCTGATTTACTAAAGAGTTTTCCCCATTTGTAAAACAGGCTCTCAACTGTAGGTGTCAAATACTTTTTATAGATATTTTAAATAATGTCTACATTTTGTTTACCAGAGCTCTTAAAAGCAATTTAAACACCCACACCCACCTGCCTTGTATTCTCCCGCCTGCAAGCGTTCCTGCTTTTTTCCACCCTGCAGTGATGAATAAACACATGGTGGCTCTCGTTAAGGTTGCTTGTAATGGTAATATCAAATGGAGCCTCACGCACACAGCTCAAGAGAAAATGCAGTACAATGAGAAAAATGCTAGATACAACTTTTATGAAACTTTTCTGATTTTTAACCATGTATTTCTTCTGTTTAAAAAAAAAAAGGTGGAAAAAAATAATGGAGGAAAACAAGAAGGCATCTTCCCTTATACAACCCTCCCTTTTAGAACACAAGAACTGCCATACTGAGTTAGACCAAAGGAGATTGTCATTTTGGTCACCCTTCTCTTTACCTTTTCTAATGCTGCTATATCTTTTTTGAGCTACGGAGACCAGAATTGCACACAGCATTATGGTGCAGTCGCACCATGGAGAGGTAATGAGGCATTATGTTTACGATCACTTCTAGATCCTTTTCTTGGGCAGCGACTCCTAACGTGGAACTTAGCATTGTGTTCCTACAGTCTAGGTTCTTCTTCCCTAGGTGCATTACTTTGCACTTGTCCACATTAAATTTCATCTGCCATTTGGATGCCCAGTTTTTAGGTCTCCCAAGGTGTTTCTGCAGTCTCTCATATTCAGCATGTGATCTAATAACTGAATAATTCAGTGTCATCTGGAAATTTGTCTTGCTTGTAATTGTCAATTCCTAATCATTTATAAATATATTAAAAAGCACTAGTCCCAAAACAGATCATTGCGGTATTTCACTATTCACCTTCCTCATTTGAGAAAATGGACCATTTATCCCTACTCTGTTTTCTGTCTCTCAACCAGTTTCCAATCCACAATAGGACATTGCCTCCTAGTCTTATACCATGATTTTTTATCTTCCTCAGGAATCTTTGATGTGGAACTTTATTAAATGATTTCTGAAGTCTGTATCAACTGGTTAACCTTTTTCCACATCTTTATCCATGCCTTCACAGAAATGGAACAGATTGGTGAAGCAAGACTTTCCCTTGGGTAAATCCATATTGACTTTACCCTATTAAACCATGTTTGGGGGGGGGGGGGATATTCAGCAGCAGCAGCTAGTGCTTGTAAAGCAGCAAGCTGTTGCTGCTGAAGTTTAACCCCAGATATTCAGTGCCAGAGCCATATCCAGCCACCGGCATTGCATATCCGGGTTGGCCGCAGAACCCAGAAGCGAACCGGGCAGCAGTGATATTGAGCCACTGCTAAGTTGGCTTCGGCAGCTACAGTATGGCCATTGTTTGCTGCACATTATTTTAGCTGTGTCGCTAACTGGGCAACAGCTATTTGGCTGGATATGGCTCCGGCACTGAAGATCTGGGTGCCACCCTGGAATGCCCCCAACCTGTTTCGATGCTAAGTGGTTAGTATCTGGGCATGAAGCGGCGGCACTGGTGGATATTTAGCAGCACTAACCCAGCTCAGTGGCATTTATACAGTTTGAAGGTTTGCAAACCATGTAAATGCCTTGGAATATCCCCCTCTGTGTGGCCGTGTCCAGTAATTTTGTTAATAATGGTTTCCACCATTTTGCCTGGCACCGCCGTTAGGCTCACTGGCCTCTAGTTTCCCAGATCACTTCTGGAGCACTTTTTAAAGTAGATATTACATTGACCACCCTCTAATCTTCTGGTATCATAGATTATTTTAGTGATAAGTAAAAACTACTAATAGTAATTTCATTTTTTAATTTTCTCAGCACTCTTAGGTGTATACCATCCAGTCCAAATGATTTGCTACTCTTTAGTTTATCAATTTGTTCTACTGCATCATCAGGTTCAGTGAGATTTCATGCATCTCGTCTGACTCATCATTGTTAAATACCTTTTCTGCCATGGGTAGCTTCCATACATCTTCCTCAGTAAAGACCAAAGCAAAAAATTAGTTTAGTCTCTCAACTACATCCTTTTCCTCCCTGAGTGCCCTTTTCTCCTTGATCATATAATGGTCCCACTGACTCCTTCCTGAGTTTTTGCTTCATATACATCTGAAGAAGTTTTTACTGTGAGTATATCTCTATGGCAAGCTTTTTTTTCAAACTCTTTTTGCCTTCTTTATCAGTGCCTTGCATTTAACTTGCCAGGGCTTATACATAGTAACATAGTAAATGACGGCAGATAAAGACCAGTATGGTCCATCTAGTCTGTCCAGTAAGATGGCAAGAGTAGGTGCACCTACTCTCTTATTTTCTTCATTTGGTTTTTGGCTTTAATAGCCTCTTTCACCACATTTGGCCATTCTTTCTGTCTTAATGCATGGGATATATCTGGTCTGGGCTTCCAAGATCATATTTTTGAATAACATCCACGCCTCCTGTAAAAATCTAGACCTTTGTATCTGTTCCTTATAGTTTATTTTCTAGCCATTTTCTTCATTTTATTATTCATTCATTTATTTATTTGACAGGTTTTTCTATACTATCTTATCATTAATTCAAAACGGTTTACATGGAACAAATACAGCAACAAGCTTTTACATTGAACAGGGAATTAAAATTTGGAGGATTATAAGGGTTGAGGATACATTTAACAAATTCTAACTATATACAGAGACATTGTTGCGGATTGATGTGGTACTAGAAGATTTCACAGTTATCTGTTATATACAGTTGTATTATTGCTATATGGCATTTTCTTTTAGCTGGGTCCGTAGTATTCAAGGAAGAGATGGGCCTTTAAGGCTTCCTGAAGTCCAGTAGATCTTTGATTGCACAAATTGAAGCAGGAAGGTCATTCCACAGCTGGGGAGTGTACAGAGAGAAGGCTCTAATGCAAACGGATTGCTTTGCTGTTTTGAAGCTTGGTGGAGTTGCCAGGATGTTGGGGCCATCACCTCTTCTTGTTCTGGTTGGACATGCTTTCCTGATCTTTATTTATTTAACAAACATTTCTATACCGCGCTTTCCCATGATCAATGTTGAAGAGTTGCTGGAGATAGGTTGTTTAGTATTTTGAAGATTGTTATTATGTTCTTGTATTTAGTATGGACAGTGATGGGAAGCCAGTGTAGTTGGTGGAAAGTTGGGGTTATATGACTGTATTTTGCTTTTCTAGTGATGATTCTTGCAGCGGTGTTTTGTACCAGTTGCAAAGGAAGTATTGTTTTCTTAGGTAGGCCATGATAGATTACGTTGTAATAATCTATTATGGGAGTTACTATGGCTTGGCATACTGGTCTGAAGTCATTGTCAGTTAGCAGTGGTTTTTTTTTTTTTAAACGTTTATTTTCATTTTACAACAAGCAAAAAGAAACAACACACCAAAGGAGACAAATACAAGCATACAATAAGGAAAAAGCAACCCCAATTACCCCCCACCCCTATGCTTCTTCTCTAAGCTGATAAGTATCATCATATAAGCGCTTACAAACAACAGTAATTGTACATCAAAACAAACAGAAATAGTATCTGCGATACAGAATGATCATGTGACAGAGATTTACACAGATTTAAACAGTCAGATGAGAGCATTTAGCAGTTGGAACATAGTCGTTGAGCATCTTCCATTCAGACAAGTGGTGGGGGGTCTGAACGGAAGAAGCTAACATACGAGGTATTTGCTCATATTTACTGTAGAGACAGACATGATTCCACCATTCATTGGGACTCAGATGGGAGCTATTTTTCCAGTATTTCGTAATTAGGGAAATAGCTATGCCCCAAAAAACCAAGCACGGGGATGTTCACCTTGCGTAGTGACATGTAATGAGAAAGATATGGCAGCATGATCTGAAATATGGAGAGGATGAATCCTAGCCGTGTCCACTTGGGATATCAGTGCTTTGGAGATAAGAAGAAAATCTATTCTAGATTGTGAGTGATGGGGGGCTGAGAAAAAGGTGAACTCTAAGTCGGAGGGGTGAAGCAGCCTCCATATATCTACTAACGCAAGATCTTTCATCAGAGCTGTAAGGGTATCAAGACTCTTGGGTGGACCACTCGTTCTAGGCGGCAGTCTATCTATCAAAGGATCAAGTACTTGGTTGAAATCGCCGCCAAGTATTAATGGAGTATTGGCAGAGGCCTGTGCCAACTGCGCAAGACTTGCATAGTAAGCAGGGTTATCCACATTCGGAGCATAAATACAAATACACGTGAATTCACTATCTCCAACCTTAAGGTGTGCACGGGCCCATCTACCCTCCTTATCAGAGCTAGTATCCATTACAGTAGCTTGCAAAGACTTCTTTTTTTTTTTAAACTTTTATTTTCATTTTGCAACAAACAAAAGAAACAACACACCAAAGGAGACAAAACAAGTATACAATAAGGAAAAGTAAACCCAATTACCCCCCACCCCCATGCTTCTTCTCTAGCCGATTATGTCAGCATGTGAGCGCTTCCAAACAACAGTGATTATACATCAAAACGATCAAAAGAGTATCTACGATACAGAATGATCATGGGTCAGAGATATATACAAATTTAGACAGTCAGATGAGAGCATTTAGCAGAATGTACATAGTCATTGAGCATCTTCCATTTAGACCGATGATGAGGAGTCTGAATGGGGGAAGCAAACATACGAGGTATTTGTTCATATTTACTGTAGAGACAGACATGATTCCACCATTCATTGGGGCTCAGATGGGAGCTATTTTTCCAGTATTTCGTAATTAGAGAAATAGCAATGCCAAGCATAAAGTCCAAAAGGAAGTAAGCCGTTTTTGGAAGAGAGGGGATCCCCGCAGCTGAGCGAAGTCCCACTATCCTCCAAGAAAGGGGCTCTTGAAAGTGCAAAATAGACTGGATACGACCCCAGACCCGACGCCAGTAATACTGTAGTGCGGGACATTCATACATAACATGAGGTAGTGAACCAATGGCCGCATGGCATGTCCAACAACTATTGCCCTGAGTAGTGTTCCATTTGGCTAATCTGTCAGGAGTGTAAAAACACCGGTGGGCTAGAAAGAAGAGTGTCTGAGTAAGTGAGGCGGATCGGGAAACCCGTGTCACTCTACTCCAGACAAGGCTCCATTGCTCCGGGGTCAAAGTCACATGCAATTCTCTCTCCCATGCTTTCTGCGCTATAGGGGTATCTCTAGTTATAGCATTACATAAGGTTTTGTAAAAATTGGATGCTACACCCGGTGAACTACCGATAGATCGGATAGTCTCCGACCAACCTTGTGTAGGGGATGCCGATGGCGGGAGCACCTTAGCACTCCGAAGGCAATGCTGAAGTTGCACTAACTGAAAGTAGTGTTTCGCTGGGAGACCAAATTCAATTTGCAATTCACTAAAAGTTTTCCAGCGACCATCATGGAACAACTGGCTAGGAAGCCAAATGCCCCTAGTGTACCAGGGGCTCCACGCCATCGGCTTATTTTGTATTCGAAATCGAGTATTGTACCAAAGCGGGAGCCTGTCTAACGGACAGAGTCGGGAGTCTAAAGATTGCATAAGAGTATTAAAGGCACCTAAAGTGTCTAAAAGCATTGGTGGATAGTGGGAGTCTGATGGGAGAGTCATACCAGGGAGAAAAGTAAGAGGAATCGGTTTGCAAAGGTCCTCTTCTATGTCTAGCCACACAGGTCTACTCGGTACTGGATCTTCCAGCCAACGAGCGCCTTGTTTGAGAAGAAAAGATTGATGGTACTTCAGGAAATCAGGGAATCTGACACCCCCATTTTCCTTATCTGCTTGCAGCTTATGTTTCGCTATCCTAGGTGTCTTGTTTTGCCATAAGTATCTAGTCAGAAGGCCCTCTATATCTTTATATGTACGTCGAGGTAAGAGACAGGGCAACATTTCTAAAATATAATTCACTTTCGGAACAATCATCATTTTTATGGTTTCTAAGCGACCCCACCAGGTAAGTGTTAAAGGAGTCCAACGGTGAGTAAGCGCCCGGACTTTAGAGGTTAAGTCTTTGGCATTGAAGGAGATAGTGTCTTCCAAAGGAGAACAATAGTGAACCCCAAGGTATTTGACCATGCGAGGTTGCCATAAAAAGGGGAAGGATTGCATATCTGCCTGATGAAGCAAAGGATTTAATGGAAAGGCTACCGACTTGGTCCAATTTATCTTATAACCGGACAGTTGTGAGTATTTACCAATTTGCTCTAGGACAGCCGGTACTGAGTCTATAGAGACAAAAAGCATAAGGTCATCAGCATACGCTGAAATTTTGATTTCCCTATGGGAGAAGGGGACTTCATGAATCTCCTCCGATTGCCGGATTAGTAAAGCCAAGGGTTCGAGTGCAAGATCGAAAAGAAGTGGAGACAGTGGGCATCCTTGGCGAGTACCGCTTTGAAGGGGAAAAGGCTGAGACTTTAAAGCATTGGCACATATACTGGCTGTAGGCTGTGCGTACATGGTGCGGAGACAACGGAGAAAACCTTCCCCGAATCCGTACCAGCGGAGGACTGCAAACAGGAAGGGCCACTCTAAACGATCAAAGGCCTTCTCAGCATCAAGTGAGAGGCCAACAAATGGGCGATCAAGATTAACTGCGGCAGTCAGTACATGACATAGAGTCCGAGCATTGTCAGCAGTAGATCTACCAGGAATGAAACCGCATTGATCTGGGTGTATTAAGGTAGACATCCTATCAGAGAGCCGGGTGGAGAGAATGGTGGCAAAGATTTTATAGTCCGCGTTTAGGAGGGAAATTGGAGGATAATTAGCTGTTAGTTGCGGGTCTCTCCCCTCTTTCTCAAAAACTACTACATTTGCCATTGAAAAGGACCCAGAAGGAGAACCCTCCTCGGCCAGAGCAGAAAAATAAAGTTTCAAAACTGGAGCTAAGTCAGCGTGAAAGGTTTTGTAGAATTCAGCAGGGAGACCGTCTGGGCCAGCGGCTCGACCTGAGGCACATTTCTTGATAGCAGAATGAATTTCTGATAAAGTAAATGGTGTGTCCATGGCCACTCTATCTTCGTCAGATAGGGTCGGTCTTTGTACCCCTAAAAGTAAGCGTTCAAATACTTCTGGCTCAAAATCACATTCAGACTGATAAAGCCGAGTATAAAAATCACGAAAGAGTTCTAAGATTTCTGTATCTTTAGTGACCAAGCCCCCCCCCCGACGGATTACGGAGGGCGGTAACACGCTTGGCTTCTTTTTGACCTTTTAGGGCATTTGCTAATAGTTTGCCAGCACGGTTATTTTCCCGATAATATAGCCCTTGTTGTGATTCAATATTTTTAACAGCAGCAGTGTACAAAAGCTGATTGTATTGAAAACGCAAGCGTTGTAAACGGAGTAAAATACATGGGTCAGTACGGGACGTGAGGAGACGCTCCCCAGCTTGTATCTGCTGCTCTAGAATCAGTAAGTGCTGCTTTCTTTGTTTCCCCTGCCGAATTTGATAGCTAGTTATAGTTGCGCGGATAGATGCTTTAAAACCCTCCCACCAAGCCCAGCTCGCTGTGTCATGGGGTGAGTTAAACTGAAAATAATCTTGGATAGCGGCCTTTATATCAACCTGAAAATCTTTTTGACCTAGTAGGGATCTATCAAAAAACCAAGCTCGGGGAGAATCGTCCCGCGCAGTGACATGTAATGATAAAGATATGGCAGCATGATCTGAAATATGGAGAGGATGAGTCCTAGCCGTGTCCACTTGAGAAATCAGTGCTTTGGAAATGAGAAAGAAATCTATTCTAGATTGGGAGTGATGGGGGGCAGAAAAAAAAGTAAACTCTAAGTCGGAGGGGTGAAGCAGCCTCCATATATCTACCAGCGCAAGATCTTGCATCAGAGCTGTAAGGGTAGCAAGACTCTTGGGTGGACTACTCGTTCTAGGCGGCTGTCTATCTATCAAAGGGTCTAACACTTGATTAAAATCACCACCAAGTATTAATGGAGCATTGGCAGAGGCCTGTGCCAACTGCGCAATACTTGCATAGTAAGCAGGGTTGTCCACATTCGGGGCATAAATGCAAATACACGTGAATTCACTATCTCCAACCTTAAGGTGTACACGGGCCCATCTACCCTCCTTGTCAGCGCTAGTATCAATTACAGTAGCTTGCAAAGATTTTTAACCAGAATGGCTACCCCGCACCGTTTGGAAACGGCGGGAGAATAGGCAGCAACCATGTAAGGCTTAGCATTGAGTTTCAGTGTTTCAGCAGAGTTTAGATGCGTTTCCTGAAGAAACACTAAATCAGCATGCTCATGGCTAAGATAGCTAAGGATTTTCTTTCTTTTGATTGGACTATTAATGCCTTTTACGTTGAGTGATAGGATTTTACATAAGGCCATTCAGAAAAGTTAAAAATTCTGAGCATGATAGCGCACATAATTTCACAATGTCCCTCATATTGACTGTATCTGGCTGTACACATGGCATAAAAGAAAATAAGCTAATATAATACAATGAAGCGCCCCACATTAAAAAAGAAAAACCGCAGTGCGGTAGAGAAGAAGCAGAACCCCAGAAATTACTGGCGACCATGTGTCTGCGGGGAGAAACCCCGGAGAAGGCCGAAATTGAAAAAACACATAACCTGTAGGACTGTGCGTGCTCCGAATCCGACCGAGGCACACATCATGGAGGGATAGGAGACCAAAAAACAAAGAAGTCATATAGAGAAAGAAAGAAAGTCCAGGTAGTCTCTGTGCTTGACTATGACCGCCGCATCGGGCCCTTCAAAATGGCGGACAGAGCCGGCAAATAAAAAGTCCAAGTCTTTGGATTAGCGCATCTGCTCTGCTTCCTTGGAGTCTAAAAATGTTGATAGTAGATCAGGATCTTCGAATGTCCTGGTTTGGTTGTGGAGAGTCACTCGGAGCTTCGCTGGATACAACAGGCCAAAGCGAGCCTGTAGCTGTTGAAGTCGAGGGCGAAAAGCAAGGAGTTTCTTCCGACGGTCAACGGTAGGCTTTGCCAAATCAGGGAAGAAGGAGACTTTGTGACCTTCAAATTCCAAATGATGATTCGCCCGGGCAGCATTTAAAATTTGTTCCACTTGTTGATATCGTAGCAAGCGAAAGATAATAGGCCGGGGGGTCGTTCGGTTGAGCGCCATGTGGGTAGGAACACGGTGTGCACGATCGATTTCCAGTTCTCTATGAAAAGTGATCTTCAGCAAGGAGGGAAGAGTTTTGAGCAGAAATTCTCTTATATCTCCTGCTTCCACCCCCTCCGGTATTCCAATGAGCCTCACATTGTTGCGGCGGGCTCGATTATTGCTATCTTCTAACTCCTTTTGAAGATTCTGTATCTGGCGCTCAGCCTTGTCCAGTTTGCCCAAGCGCACCGCGTGCGAGTCGAGGACCCCCGCCATATTGTCCTGCCGTAATGAGAGACTTTCAAGTCGGTCCTGGAGCACTCCAAAGTCTTCTCGCATGGCTCGAAGCGCTTCTCCATTGGACTGCACCAATTCCTTCACGCCGCGTATTTCCTCTAAAATCTCCAGGTGCATTTCGGGGTTTTCACGAAATGGAACCATCTTCTGTGGGGAGGACACCTCTGTTTTGGAGCGTTTTCCGTGAGAAGAAGAAGGAGACCCGAAGTCCAAGCGCGCTGGTTTATGGGCCGCCATCCCCCCCGAGGTACCCCGGTCAGCCCGGAGCGAAATAGTAAGTTTGTATAGGTATTAAGTCAGGATTCTAAGTAGGCCTCTCGGGAGCTTCAGCGCGAAGCGTCTTACCCGCTGGACATCAGGCTCCGCCCCCCCGCTTGCAAAGACTTCTTAACCAAGATGGCTACCCCACGGGAGAGTAGGCAGCCACCATGTAAGGCTTAGCATTAAGTTTCAGTGTTTCAGCGGAGTTTAAATGCGTTTCCTGAAGAAACACTAAGTCAGCATGCTCATGATTAAGATAGCTAAGGATTTTCTTTCTTTTGAGTGGACTATTGATGCCTTTTACGTTCAGTGATAAGATCTTACATAAGGCCATTCAGAAGGGTTAAAAATTCTGAAAAAGAACATGATAACACACATAATTTCACAATGTCCCTCATATTAACTGTATATGGCTGTACACATGACATGATAGAAAATAAGCTAATGAAAAACAATGAAGCGCCCCATATAAAAAAAATAAGCACCGAAGTGCATTAGAGAAGAAGCAGAACCCCAGAAATTACTGGCGACCATATGTCTGCGGGGAGAAACCCCAGAGAAGGCCTAAATTGAAACATATAACCTATATAGCTGTGCGTGCTCCGAATCCAACCGAGGTGCACATCATGGAGGGATAGGAGACCAAGAAAGTTATATATAGAAAGAAAGAAAAGTCCAGGCAGTCTCTGTTCCAGGCTGTGATCACCGCGTCGGGCCATTCAAAATGGCGGGCAGATCCAGCGGATTACAGATCCAAGTTGCTGGATTAGTGCATCTGGTCTGCTTCTTTGGAATCTAAAAATGTTGCTAGTAGATCAGGATCTTCGAATGTTCTAGTTTGGTTATGGAGAGTCACTCTGAGCTTCGCTGGATACAATAGGCCAAAGCGAGCCTGTAGCTGTTGAAGTCTAGGGCGAAAAGCAAGGAGTCTCTTCCGACGGTCAACTGTGGGCTTTGCCAAGTCAGGGAAGAAGGAGACTTTATGACTTTCAAACTCCAGATGATGATTCGCCCGGGCAGCATTTAGAATTTGCTCAACTTGCTGATATCTCAGTAATCGAAAGATGATAGGCCGGGGGGTCGTCCGATTGAGTGCCATGTTGGTAGGAACACGATGTGCTCGGTCAATTTCCAGATCTCTGTAAAAAGTGATCTTCAGCAAGGAGGGAAGAGTTTTAACCAGGAATTCTCTTATATCTCCTGCTTCCGCCCCCTCCGGTACTCCAATGAGCCTTACATTGTTGCGACGGGCTCGATTATTGCTATCCTCTAACTCTTTTTGAAGATTCTGTATCTGAAGCTCAGCCTTGTCCAGCCTCTCCAAGCGCACCGCGTGCGAGTCGAGGACCCCCGCCATGTTGTCCTGCCGTAGTGAAAGACCTTCAAGCCGGTCCTGAAGCATACCGAAGTCTTCTCGCATGGCTCGGAGCGCTTCTCCGTTGGACTGTACCAGTTCCTTCACACCGCGTATTTCCACCAAGATCTCCCGTTGCATTGCGGGGTTTTCCCGAAGTGGAACTATCTTTTGTGGGGAAGACAACTCTGTTTTGGAGCGTTTTCCGTGTGAAGAAGAGGGAGACCCGAAGTCTAAGCGCGCTGGTTTGTGGGCCGCCATCCCCCCCGAGGCACCCCGGTAAGTTCGGAGCAAAATATTAAGTTTATGTAGGTATTAAGTCAGGATTCTGAGTAGGCCTCTCGGGAGCTTCAGCGCGAAGCGTCTAACCCGCTGGACATCAGGCTCCGCCCCCCCCAGTTAGCAGTGGTTTAAGTTTGTGTAGAGTTCTCGACTTGTGGTATGCTGATCTGGTTGTTTTCTTTATTTGAGGTTGGAAGGTGAGTTGATGGTCGATGATTACTCCAAGGTATTTGACCTCTTTTTTGTTGGTTAGGATGGTAGTCTAGGATCTTGAGCGAGTCTGGTGGGGAGAATTTAGTGTTTCTGGTAATGTGCATCAATTCAGATTTTTTAAAGTTTATGGAAAGATTCTGTCTTTTGAGCCACTTTGATATTGATTCAAGGCATGCTGTGAATTGAGAGTAATCCGGATGATTGATGTTAATGTGGGTGAAATTCATTATATCTGCATATATTCTGTAGTGGATGCTGTATTGTTTTATAATGTTGCATATTGGTTGTATATATATATATATATATATATATATATATATATATATATATATATATATTGAATAACAGTGCAGAGAGGGCTGAGCCTTGTGGAACACCCTAGCATTGTATAAAAGGTTTAGACTGTTTTTGATTCTCACTTGCTGGTTACGATGAGACAAATAGGAGAAGAACCAGTCTTGTACTGTACCATTTATTCCAGTATCTTGGGGTCTCTGTAGCAGAGTGTTGTGGTTAACAGAGTCAAAGGCAGCAGTGATACCTATGAAGCATAAGACGAAGCCATGTAATATATTATCTATGCCTGTAACCATGGTGTCCATAAGTGATGTGATCAGTGTTTCTACACTGTGATTTTGTTTAAATTCGTACTTGTGGGGGTCCAATGGGGCATATGAGTCTATGTGATCCTGTAGTTGATACTGTACTATCTTTTCAATTATCTCGGTTACAAATGTGAGACTTGATATCAGGCGGAAGGAGCTTGGGTCCTTTTTGTCGAGGTTATTGTTCTTCAGGATTGGTCTAATAGAGGCTTGCTTGAGTTGTAGGGGGAAGTATCCTTGAGTGAGTGATAGTTTGATGATCTTTTGCAGGTATGGTATTAAATATTCTTTTTTTTGTTTGATCAAGTTAACTGGACATGGATCAATAGGTGAGGTTGTTGTGTTAATATTGGTTCTAATGGAATCAAGTTGTTTTCTTGTTGGGATTTGAAAAACTTCCCATGTAACATCCATGGTGCACTGTAAGTTGGATTTGTTTGGTTTTTCAAGTGGTGTTTGAGTATATTTCAGCTGTATGAAGTCTGCCAGGGCTTGTGGGGATATTGACTTTGGATCATCTGGTCCCTTTGGTTCTTTTATCAGATTTTCTACTATAGTGAAGAGCGTTCTTGGTCTGTTAATGGATTTTGTTATTAGATTTGAGTGATATATCTTTTTGTAGCTATTTATTGTGATATGGTATTGGGCTTGCATTTCATTGTATTTTGTTGAATGCTGTTGACTATTAGTTTGCCTCCAAGCCTCTCTCTTCTTCGTAGTTGCTTCTTCTGTTCATTGATTTCAGTTGAGTACCAGGGAGCGTTGTGTTTCCTACTGTTTTGGGTTGGTTTGTCTGTTGCAATTGCAGCATTCTGGAGAGTTTTGTGCCAGTTAGTGATGGTGGTGTCGAGGTCAGTTATAATTTGGTCTTGTTCCGGTAGCATTTCTTCTAAGAATTTATCTTTGTTGAAGGTTCGGAATCTCCTTCGCTCTTTGAGGGTTGGCTCAGATGTGTTCTTCATTATTGAGGAGGTTATGGAGAAGTTGATCATGTGATGGTCAGACCATGGGATTGGGATGACTGTTGTGTGTCACAAGGTCTTTGGTGTAATATTGGTTCAGTGCAAAGATGAAGTAAAGGGTTCCTCCCTTCTTGTGGGTTGGGGAATCTATTAATTGATTGTAATGGAGGTCTTTCATAGCATCCAAGAAGGTATCTGCTACTTGGATAGGCAGAGATGGGAGGTTAAGGTCCCATAGGATAATTAGAGGTTTATTCTGGGTGGAATGGGAGCAGACTTGTTCTAGAATGGTTGAGAGTTCCTCTTTGCACTTGGGGCTCTGTAAATGAGGCAGAGCGCTAGCTGTTTGTTTCTTAGGTGTGACTTAACAATGACTGATACACCACCACCTCTTCATGAGGGACTTTTGGAATTGTGTATGGTATATTGTGAGGTGATTTGTTTTAAGATGACAGTATCTGTGTTAGCAAGCCATGTTTCGATGATACACCTAATGTCAATGTTCTGATTCTGCATGTAGTTCAATATTGTATTGAATTTATTGTGGATTGATCGGGCATAAACTAAAGCACAGTTGAGGAAGGTATAATGTGTTTTTTTGGTGTGAATTAATTCCTCATAGATAGATGGGGTTATTTGGATTAATCTACAAGGTCTGTTCTGGTGACTTAGGTTTAGATTAATGTTTATCTTGTAGGGTGGATACCTACTTGATTGTACAATAGATATCTGGTGGGTGAGAGAGGGTAGGTAGGCTGCACCAGTATTTGTATACCCATGGTATATCTTTGGGTTGGTGTATTTGTGGGAAATTGAGTTGGTTTATTCTATGTATGGGATGTGAGGTAGCAGTTTGAGTCCTGTTACGTTCAGCAGAATGGACTAATGTTTACTCACATTTCCATCTGCTTCTGAGGCTTGTGGTACTTTGTTGTACAGATGAATCTTATTCAGTGGGATGGTGTTCTCAGGCAGCTGTTTTTGGCGGTGGCATAAGCAGGCAGTTCATACAGATTTCAAATGCCCCGCTCAAGGGTCATACCTAAGGGCACTTCCTCTTTTAAAGTTTGGCACATTGAGCCCTGATTGGCCATGCGATAGAGAGCGGGAAGGGTTTCAGCCTCCTTCTCTCTGTCTTGCAGCCGATTGGGGCTCCTGGTGGAGGAGGAAGTCCTTTTGTGCCTGCTGGCACTTCCTCTTTTAAAGTTTGGCACGTTGGGGCCTGATTGGCCATGCGATGGAGATGGAGATAGAGATGGATTTGAAAATTAAACACTGACACAGTAGATTTCCTTTGCATACTCACTCCAGTTAAGTCAAACATGATCATATTGTGATCCCTAGTGCAAGTATTCCTAACACAGTTAGCTCTTGTATGAAAACCTGTATTCCATAAAGGAATAAAGGACTAAGGGTCCAATTCTGGGAAACAGGTTGTGAAGCTGCATGTCCTGGCAGGATGTGCAGCCCTGCAAGTCACCCAGGCCCAATTCCCCCTCTGGCTCTCCCTGTATGTCCTGAGCATCAGGATGGGGAGAGCCAGTGGGGGGCAGGATCAGGGTGGAGCCAGGGGCGGACCAGCTCGGCAGGATGTATAAAGCCGATTCAGATCACGTCCTTGTACGTCCTGCCAGGCCCCTGAGGACGTGCTGCTTATTCTACCTCAAAGGTGGAATAAGCTGCAAAAAACCCAGCGATCAGACTTGGGGGTCGTCCCCCCCCCCGGGGCTGGGGTCTGGTGTGTGGGGATCCTTGCCGCACAATCCAAGCCACAGCAAGCCAGCCATGAGTCGGGTGGTAGGGAAAGAGGGGCCGAGGCTGCAGGAGTGAGTGACGCCTGCGGGGAGGATGTCTTGGCCATACTCTGGCACGATTCTTGTTACCACGGGAACATTTTGTTCCCACAATCCAGAATCGGGTCCAAACAGGCCCATCTTGCTAGGGGCCATCCAGATGGTCCAGACATGCCCCTACCTGAATTGGACTGCACGTCTAAAATAACTCCTTCTCTAGTCAGTTCCTGTACCAGCTGTTCCAAGAAGCAATCATTTATTTCATCTAGGAATTTTACCTCCCTAGCATCCCTTGATGTAATGTTTATCCAATCAATATTGCAATATTGCAGTGTTGCACAATGTTCCATGTACTTATTACCTTTGTTCTCTGTAAACTGCCACTGATCTTGGGAAGTAGCGGTATATAACAGTTTTTCAAATAAATAAATATTAGGGTAACTGAAATCCCCCATTATTATTGTATTTTCAATATTGCTAGCTTCCCTAATTTCTGATAGCATTTCATCATCTGTCTGCTCATTCTGTCCAGGTGAATGGAACTAAACCCCTACCACTATTTCTCCTCTTCACACATGGAATTTCCATCCATAAGGAATGCTGTCTTTAGCATATAGCGCCATGCCTCTACCAATTTGATCCATCTTATCATTTATACTCTGGTATAAATGATAAGATGTCCCATTGGTTATCTTCCTTTTTCCAGGTCTCTGAGATGCCCACGTTGGTAATATGACCCACACATATGTTACCAGTGCAGAGTTTAGGAAACATACTGTTAAATATGGGTCTCAACAACAGCCATGTAGCAGCTCCCACAGCCATATGGCTCACAACTGACCAATGCGAATACTTACTATAACTCAGGAAGCTTGAGCGGAAATGGCAGCACTCTAGACTCCCCTAAGATCACGTCCCATACATGAAGACCCTGCAAGAACACCACAATGCAATTACCAGAGACGAAAGGAATACCACACAAATATTCTATTGCGCTCTCTTAACAAGCCCTGAGAGCTTTTTTTGGAATCATTAAGGCCCTCATAAAAGACACAACTAAACAACATACCACAGACACCACCCACCCGCAGGAATTTGCTACACACTTCCATACCAAAACAAATGGGAATTCCCTTAATTCAGGAAATCCTCTCTCAGATAATCCTCCTATTGAAAACACTGCTATTCCCAATCTAGATTCCTTCCACCCATGCTCCAGTGAGCACATCGAGAACGTCATAAGCATGCTCAACATCACCACCTCCCCAACCGATCCATGCCCCATACGTTGGATCAAGTCAGGCCGATCTGACCTAAGTGCATTAATTACTAGAATTGTACACCTTTCCTTTGCCATCGGCCTGGTACCATCACCACTGAAAACTGCCACTGTCAGACCACTACTGAAAATGACAAACTGGACCCACTCAACATAAACTCCTATAGGCCCATCTCTAGCCTCCCATTCTTTGCTAAGATAACCGAGAAGATAGTCCAGCGACAAATCTATAATCACATCGACTCCTACGCTCCCCTTGAACAACAGCAGCATGGGTTCCGTCAACAACACGGTGTCAGAACCCTTCTGGCCACTCTCCTGGACAGTCTCATTATGGAAATGAACAAAGAAAAGCAGGGATTCATCCTTATATTCCTTGATATCACATCAGCCTTTGACACGGTCAGTCACAATCTCCTACTTGCTTGCCTACAACTTAGTCCTAGACTGGTGCAGATCCTACATAATAGGTCGCCAGCAAATGGTGCACATAGGCACTCAGGCATCATCCACATACCAATAGATGCAAGAAGTTCTGCAGGGTTCATCTCTATATGCCTTGCTTTCCAACATCTACATCCAGCCAATCTGCTCAATAATCCAATCATACAACATACTATACCACTTCTATGCCTACAATGTACTACTATGCACTCCATTCTCCACTGAGAGTCTCAATTACACCAAGATTAAGGAATGCTTTAATGCAGTCTCAAAATGGCTCTGTACAAACAATCTGAGAGTGAACTGCACTCTGTACAAGCAATCTGAGACTGAAGTGTTTATCACAAAAGACGCAACCTCATTCCTCTATCTTCTCTGTGGGTAAAAGATGCAGAGCAGATGACGAAGCAAGAAGTCCATTACCTAGGAATCACCCTGGATCAATGACTGAGTATGGAAACGCACATAAATAATGTTACCAAGGCAGTATACCACAAAATAAGGACTCTACGTCATCTACGTCCACTGCTGGAGGCTGCTGACTTCTGCACCGTATTACAAGCACTTATCCTTCCACATTTTGACTATGCAATATCATTCCCGCAGCCTTCCAGGCTATGCACTTCATCCTCTGCAAATGGCCTTGAACACCATGGCCCGAACCCTGTATGGAGCCTCCAGATTTGAACATGTCACACCCATCCTAAGACAATTGCATTGGCTCCCGATAGCAGGCCACCTAAATTACAAAGCTCTTTAGATGACATTTAAGGTACTACATAACCTCTCTGCAGTCTCCCTTGCAGAAATCATACAATGAACACCAAGCAACAGAATGAGAAGGACAAACATGACAAACACACTCACCACCCCTTCAGCAATAAGAAAGAGTTCCCAAGCCGCTAAGAACCAAGTCTTATCATACGCACCAACTCTTTGGAACACCCTTCCTGCCCTGATTCAATCCATCTTCGACCTGTCAACCTTCAGGAAAGCAAAAAAGACTCATTTGTTCCAACTATACTATGACCATATACCATAGCTATGATAAGGACTTTGCCTGTGGCCAGCCCTACTCAGACTATCCTAACTGCTTACAGGCCACATACCAGCTTGTAACTTAGTTCTCCCTGTTACTACCCAAGTTTTCGCCCCTGTTCAATGTAATATGCTTACTGTTTATTGTGCAATGTTAGATGTTTAATGTTCTGTTCTGTGATGCCTGTTCAGTGTAAAACGTTTATTCTGCACTGTGTAAACCATGCTGATTTCAAAATAGTGCAGTATATAAAATCAAATAAATAAAAAATAAAATAAATAAACAAAAGTCACTTGGCACCTGAACACAGTATTTTCCACCTTCACAAAAACAAGAGAGGCTTGGTGGCTCCTACACAACACTTCCCACCCTTTGAAAAACAAGAGGGACTTTGTGTCCCCAACACACCTTCCACTCAAGCATAAATACCAACAAGGACTTGGCAACCACAACATAACTCCTGAAACTGCACACTGGACCAGCATGATGTTAATGTAAATATATATTCTGCAAAAAACAAAGGAAATGCAAGATGCTTGCACACCAAGGAGCTAAAAGAAAAAGTGAGAACCACAGTGCAGTTTATAACACTAAATTATAACTCATTTTGTTTTGCTATAAATTGCGTTATGCTTCTCGCTTTTTCTTTTTGAATATATATTCTGCATCCACAGAAACCTCTCCCTCGATAATGGGTGCAGAGCAGAAGTAGGACATTTACTCAGAGAACTCAACATATAAAAAAAAAAAAATATCCAGCACCAGGCATATTGTGAACTAATATAAAACCTTATATTGGTCACTGAAGATCTACAAGGCCAAAGCTATCATACTATACCAGTATAAATTTCCAAAACTCATACAAGGGGCCTACCCAGAAAAAAGCAGCACTATAAATAAAGACAGCACTATAAATAAAGACAGTGGGCCCTAGAATATCCATATACCTATTTGAAAAGCTGAACAAGTCAAATTAGTGCAGTACAGATCCCTATGTACAAACTACATGTTAACAGAGTGCCTGTCCCCAGTCACATACTCAGAACACAGACCCTGACCAAATACAGAATAAGTGACCACAACCTAAAGTGAAAATAAAAATATGTACAGAAAAATTAAACTGAAACCCCAAGAAGCCAGATTCCGCATGCAGTGCATCATCAGAGAAATAAAAGTGATGCATCTCCACATACTATGTGAAATATAAAGATAGCACAAAGTCCAATCACTAAATTGAAAATAAAATTATTTTTTGTACCTTTGTTGTCTGACCATTTTATTCTCTGATCATGCTGGTCCCGATTTGAGGCTTCTGCTTTCTTCGGTCTTAGCTCTCTTTCTACAGTCTCTAGTCCATCTGCCCTTTCTTGTCTCAAAATTTTGTTTTATTTTTCACTTCCTTCCATCTTGGATATTGATTTTTTTCTAGTCAGCTTTCTTCCATGTATTTCTCTCTTTCTCTATCCACCCATTTTTACTACTGTTTACTATCCAGTTTTCAACCCCCTCTTTTGTACGCCTTCTACCTACCGCTTTTCAACCTTCACTCCAGTCATCCCATTCCCCAGCTCTTCTTCCCTGGTCCATTATTCCCCAGTCTTTGCTCACTCTCTCTCCTGATCCAGTGTCTCTCTCTCTCCTTCCATCCAGTACCGCCACTGTCTTTCTTCCTATCCTTCCATGTCTGCCCCCTCCCTCCCTATTCCCCTGCAACCAACATCTTCCCCATCTCCATACCATATCATCCCTTCCCTATTACACCCATGTCCAGCATCTCTCCATCTCTTTCTCAATCTATTTATCCCATGTTCATCTTCTCCCCTCTCTCTCCTTATTACCCCAATGTCCTGCATTTCTCTCTCCCCTTATTATCCCGTGTCCAGCATCTCCCCTCTATCTCCCTCTGCCCCTTCCCCAAGTCCATCATTTTCCCATAGTCTCCCATTCTCCTCCTTGATTCTCCCCAAGCCCCTTCCCCCATGCCCCTTCTCATGTCCAGTATCTTCCTAGCCCTCCACCTCAGTCTTTTCCCCACTGCCTCTCTATTCTCCCCTTGCATCCTGCATCACCTTTCTGACTCCCTATGCCCATCCGCGTCCATCTCCCAATGCCTCTCATGTCCACGCCCCCCTTCCCATTTTCCCCCATGTCCAATCTTCCTCCCCTTGTCCACCTTTTGTATGTACAAAGGGCAAAGCCTGTCCATGGAGCAGCATGTCCTTTGGGCAGGGTCTGTGCAAGTTTCGATCCCAGCCCAGAGAAGCAGCACACAAATGATGCCTTCCACAGCCCCTGCCCACTGAACATGCTGCTCCTGTGGGCAAGCTCTGCTTCTTTGGGCTGCGATCACCTTCTGCCTAAAGGAGCAGCATGTCCCGCGGGCAAGGTTTGTGCAAGCCGTGACTGTGGCCCAGAGAAACAGCCTGCCTGCAACAGCAGCATGTCCCATGGGCAGGATCTGTTTCCTGCGGGACATGCTGCTGCCGCAGGCTGGCTCTCTTTCTCTGGGCTGCAGTCAGAGCTTGCACAGCCCCTGCCTATGGGACATGCTATTCCAGCAGGCAGAAGGTTACTCACAGCCTTCTGCCCATGGGAGCAGCGTGTCCTGTGGACAGGCTCCCCACTAAGCCACCAGCACTCCACAAGTCCTCCTGAATGGTGATTGGGGGTGGGCGGCTAGCGACAGCATCCTCCTGTCATCCTTACCCAGCCTACCGGGTAGGGTCATAGGTATTATTTATTTAACACCTTTTCTATACCATTTTATCGTTAAGTCAAAGTGCTTTACATTTAACTTGAACTTAATGTTATAAAAAAAAAAGAATGGGTACAGTTAACTTGTGGTTACAGTGTTTAGGCAACTTGTGCGCATTGTAAATGAGCTATAAAACCAAACATTAACTAGTTATAAACGGAATGTATTGGGTGCAATTCTTCTTGGGGAGATGATGACTGAGTGGTTTGACACTGTTGTGGGGGCGTGGTCATCTTGTGGGAAAAGGCAGTTCCTATAGTTATGTACTGTATTATCTTTTTATCTTTCTGTCTTTCGGTGTCGGGTTAAGTATTGTTTCCAAAGTGTTCTAGGAAGAGTAGGTTTTTAGCCTTTTGTGGAAGTCAGGACTATCGTCAATAGATTTTAGTTCATCCGGGAGCAAGTCCCATAGGAATGATGCAAATAGGGAGTATGCTCTGTTGCAGGTTCTTTGTTTGCTTTTTGCCTTTAGGATTGGAATGATAAGTAAGTTCTGATTATTGCTGCTTCTTGATATGGTTTCAGGAACTTTGTGCATCAGGGTTTGCGGACAATCTGCCGATAGCTTGTGTAGAATCTTGAAAATGCAGAGAATTGTTTTGTATCTGGTTCAGAACTGTGTCTTGATGTGCCTGTTATGATAAGGCATATCAAGACACCCCATTGATGTCTTGATGTGCCTTGGCCATTTGCAGTGGGTGGATTGCATATTTTGGGAGTCCTGGGTATATTATGTTGTAGTAGTCCAGGTACGATGTTATAGTCTGACATACTGTGTAGAAGGCATTGGGGTCTAGAACTTTTGAATGATCTTCATTTTGTAGTAGGCAATTTTTGTGGTTCTCTTGACATGCACTCGTAAACTTAGATTTTGGTCTAGCATAATCCTCAAATTTGACTTCCAGTTCGATGTCTGAGATTTTTGATGATGACGCAATGAAAGTGGTACCTCTAGTCACATGGAGGACCTCTGGCTTTTTGTAGTTAATCTTGTGATTGCCACTCCAGGGCCATGATTTTGCTTAGGGTTGTAATTTCATCCATTGCAAAGTTTTGCATGCAAAAGCTTCTAATCCCTGAAGAATCCCATGGATTACTTCATCAGCCTCCAAGACTAAAGCAGTGGTTCCCAATCTGTGATAAATGAGACCATAACAGGGAGTCTATAAGACACAGAAAAGAGAAAAGAGTGAGAGAGTCTAGTGGAGTTTGGCTGGAGAATGGGAGGGAGACTGGAGGTAACTAGCTAGAAGAGGGACTGGTGCAGACTGGTTGGAGAGAGAGGTGGAGACTAGTGGAGAGAGGAAAAAGAAGTGAGATAAAGAGGGCTAGTAGAAATAGGCTTGGCACTAATGTGTGGGGATCTGGAAAGAGTGATGGGGATGAACTGGGAGTCCCTTAACCTTTTGAAGGTTAATAAGGAGTCAACACCACCAAAAAGGTTTGGGAACCTCTGATCAAAGGCCTACAGTACTGCCCTTTGATCCAGTACATAGAGAGGATGATGTTAAGTGAATTATGTGGACAGAAAGCATTTTTAGTTGCCTTAATCTGCTGTCTGAAAATTGCCCTCTCTTAATGCACTAAGGGGCATGTTTACTAATAGACGCACCACTAGCACACAGTCACTACCAAAAATGAGCATGGAGGTGGGGCTCAACCTGCGCTAGTAAATGGAGGCATGCTTGGCATGTCCCTATGTTGCTAGCGTGGATATCATGCAATCTTTGCACATTGCCTTTGAAGCAATCAACCACATTGATAGGGAGTGAATGCTAATAATGTCCAAATAAGTATGATCTCCAGGAACAAGCAGGAATGTAGTCTTCACATATGGGTATCATCGGTACCGACAGAGCCTGCGTGGGAACCCTCCCCAGCGTCCAATAGGAAAGCTTTTGGGAGCATCCCACAGCGCCTGCGTGCTGCCTTCCCACCTTTCCCAACTGTCCCTCTCCAGTTCTTCGTTTTCCGTGGAGTCGACAGGTCACACATCTTTATCTTTATTTGTCACTTAATATACCGCCCAAGCGTGTGCATCAGAGCGGTGTACAATACAATCAATCAATCAAATACAAACAGGAAGAGAGGAAAGGAACGCCATCATTTTGGACAGGACAGAGAGAGACAGAAAAGATAAGAGCAAGAGAAATAAGTTAAGAAAGGTACTGGTGGAGATACAGGTCTTAAGGGTCTGGGAGTTCAAAGGCCTGCTGAAATAGATGAGTCTTAAGTAGGCATTTGAATTTTTGAAAGGATAACTCTGTGCGAATGGCAAACGGGAGTGAGTTCCAGAGGGCAGGGGCCAGGAAAGAGAAAGCGGAGTGGCGTGTCGTTTCCAGGTGCGCAGAGGCTGGGGCAGGAAGGTAGAGGCGGTAGCCGTGTACTGAATGGAGAAGACGGGGAGAAGGTTGAAGACGGATAGAATCCACTAGATACTGAGGGGAGCCCATGTGCAATGCTCTGTGAGTGACTGTGAGGATTTTGTATTGAAAACGGAAATTGATTGGGAGCCAGTGTAAACGAAGAAGGAGGGGGGTAATATGTTCACGGGGGGAGGAGTAAGTGAGCAGACGTGCGGCCGTATTTTTGACTAGTTGAAGACGTTGAAGCTGATATTGTGGGAGACCTGCGAGAATGACGTTACAATAATCTAACCTTGAAAGTACTAAGGAAATGATTAACGAGATGAGAGAGGAGGAAGGGAGATAAGGGCGAACAGTGCAAATTTGGCGTAGGAAAAAAAAGAACGACGGATAAGTAAGGAGATGTGATGGTGGAAAGAGAGAGGCATCTAAGGTGATGCCAAGATAGCGAAGAGAAGAGACTAGAGGTATAGGAGTTGAGAGAAAAAGAGGAGAGCAAGTAGGTGGGGGTGTGCTAAATGAGAACCAAAGAGCAGCTGATTTAGAGGGGTTAACATGGAGGAAGTTAGAGTTTATCCACGTGGCGAATCGGGTGAGACAGAGATTTAGAGTGGACAGGTCTGGTGAGAGAGAACTGGTGTGGTGGTCACCGCAGAAAATTCCCTTCTTATACTTCTTTGTTATCTTGCTGCCTTCCCTGGACGCTATACCGGTACCGCAGGTTCTTCTTTTCTGTTTTCTAAAAAAAAAAAAAAAAACTTTGTTTCTGGAGTCTTTCTCCAGTAATTTTTCTTCTCGGGTGCCACGCACCATTTTGGGCACTAGGCCCAATTTTTTTTCTCAAAATGAAAAAACCCGCTTCGGGTTTTAAAACGTGTTCTAAGTGTGGCGGTACCATCTCCGTCACCGACACCCATGAGTGGTGCCTCAAATGTTTAGGTCCTGACCACTCTATTTCAGAGTGTGTTACCTGTGGGATGATGTCAAAAAGGGCCCGGCAAAACCGAGCTGCTAAGCTTAGCACCCTTTTTCCCTCCGATGCAGCCTCCGTGGCATCGACATCTTCCAGGTCTTCCTCCCATGGATTTCAGGTAACTAAACATAAATCTAGCCGGTCCTCAAAGGGTAGATCTCCTTCTAAACATCGAGATGCCTCTGGCATTGCCCTTGAAGGACTTTCATCGGCAAAATTGCCCCGGCGGGAGGCTTCGACTTCCAAAGCATTAACAGGGCTCCAGGATGTTCGAGGCTTCAACCTCGGCAGAAGTACTGGTGCCATGCTCTGGGGTTCCGGCCGCTTTATCCGGCACCGATACCCAATAATCAGCAGCGTCGATAGACCAGAAATTCTTGGCTATTGAACGCAGTCTGTCGGCTTTTCTCACGGCCTCGATGCCCCTGAAACTGCTTCAGACAATTCAACCGGTACCGGCACCGACTGCATTGACATCGGCAGGTATTCTACCAGGACCGAGTCATGCATCTCTATCCGGCATCGACAAGTCGGTACCAGACCACTCCAATGCTGACTTCGATCGGTACCAGTACCGAGCCTTGCACGATCACCTGGATCGGAGATACTTCGAATCCTCGGATGAGTCTGAAGACTCTGAGAGCTCTGCCAATACCAGAGTACTTCTTCCCGAGGATTCCTTTTCTCCTCAGCGTAGGATGTCTCCACCAGAGGATATGTCCTTTCAGGATTTTATCCGAGATGTGGCCCGAGGTCTTTCCATCAAAGTGGCTCCTGAAAAAGAGCCTAGAGAAAAGGAATTAGAAATCCTACAATACCCTGAAGCTCCCAAGGAGGCAGCTACCTTACCTATTCATGAGATCTTGCATGATCTTATGTTAAGGATGTGGGAAACACCTCTGACCACATCTCCTCATTCTTGAAGACTCGACACCATGTATCAAGTTCCTCCTTGTCCTGGGTTTCAGAAGACTCAATTACCACACCATTCCATGGTGGTGGAATCAGCTATGAGATGGATAAAGAGGTCAAAAAGGCATGCATCTAATCGTGAGTGTAGGACTCTTGACACCTTTGGACGTCGATCCTTCCAGGCTTCCATGCTTTCTGCTAGGATCAGTTCCTATATCTTGTATATGGGAATGTTCCTTAAGGAAGTCACAGGAGACTTATAGCTTATGAGCCCTCTCCTTCCTGATGATAAAAGGCAAGATTATCTTGCTCTTGTTAAACATGCTCAGGATGTTTCCAAGTTTGTGAATCGTGCAGCCTTTGACTGCTTTGAATGCATAAGCAGAACCTCTGCTATTGCCATAGGTGCACATAGAATTGCCTGGCTCCAGGCATCTGACTTGGAAATCTGGGTACAGGACAAACTGGGGAATATACCTTGCACAGGAGAGAATCTCTTTGGCAAGATTTGGCAGGAAAAAGCTAATGAGATAGATGCTGACAATATCACTTTGGATAGATTGTCCAAATCTACAGCTGATCCTGCGAGGAAAAGATCCTCTAAGAAACCATTCTTCAGCAAGAAGAAAACGTTTTATCCCTCCTATATCCAGCAGGGACATCGTTCAGGTCAGTCTGCCCAAAAGGGACAGCAGCAACAACCTAGGCAACAAAGGAAACCAAAAGCAGCTAAGCCTCAACCGGCTCAGCAGACTCAGCCTCCACAGGGGCTTTGACTCCTGTCTAGAGAACTTTGCCTTCCTGGCGCTAAACGGCCCAGAACCCTCCACCATCGCAGGAAGGTTATGTCATTTTGCCCCCAGATGGTGTCAGATAACAGCAGAAAATTGGACTCTGTCAATTGTACGAGAGGGGTACAAGCTTCATTTCTTCAGCATGCCCCCTCCTACATGAGTAAGACAGTTCAATTCTCAGACCTCTCTCAACGACTGGTTAGGTCAAGAAGTCACTATGCTCCTTGTTCAAGGAGTAATAGAAGAGGTACCCATTCCCCAACGGGGTATAGGGTTTTACTCCCCCTATTTCCTTATTCCAAAGAAAACAGGTGGACACAGACCCATTCTAGACCTCAGAGAATTGAACAAATTCCTGTTCAGAGAGAAGTTCAAGATGATTTATCTAGGAACTCTGCTGCCATACCTTCAGAGTCAGGATTGGCTTTGTTCTCTAGATCTCAAGGATGCATACACTCATGTTCTCATCCATCCAACTCACCGAAAGTTCCTTCAATTCCTGTTTCAAGGAAAGCACTACCAATACAGGGTTCTTCCTTTTGGCCTGGCCTCTGCACCAAAGGTGTTCACACAATGCATGGCTGTGGTAGCAGCATTTCTCCGCACCCTGGGAATATTCGTCTTCCCCTACTTAGACGACTGGCTATTTCGAGCCCCTTCAGAGCCAGAGGCCAGGGTTGCTCTGTCTCACACAATGCACATCCTTCAGTAGTTGGGATTTGTCATAAACCTCCCAAAGTTCAACCTTGCTCCCACTCAATCCCTAGAGTTTATAGGAGCTCTTCTGGATACCAGACAGACAAGGGCCTTCCTTCCACAGCCCCTCTGCCTTCGCATTGTACAGTTAGCTTCCCAAGCAGTGCTAAAACCTCACCTCACTGCTCGGGAAATGTTACAGTTGCAAGGCCACATGGCATCCACCATACATGTGATTCCTTATGCTCGCCTCCATATGAGGGCAGCCCAGTGGACCTTATCCACTCAGTGGACTCAGGCGTCAGGTTGTCTGTCAGACAAAATAGCAAACTCAGATCACCTAATTCTGTCCCTCCAATGGTGGCAGTCACCCAAAAACCCTTTGGTGGGGTCTCCTTTTCAGCAACCCCCACCCCAAGCCACTCTAACAGATGCTTCACAGGTGGGTTGCGGAGCCCACCTGCATGGCCTCTCTACCCATGGTACCTGGACTCCACAAAAGGCCTATCTTCATATCAACCTCCTGGAGCTCAGAGCAATCTTCCTTGCTCTTCGAGTATTTCACAACCAGCTCAGCTACAAGAGAGTCCTAGTTGAAACGGACATAGAAACATAGAAACATGATGACAGAAAAAGGACCACATGGCCTATCTAGTCTGTCAATCCATATCAACAACTACAACAGTCCACTTTTTACCTTTAGAGATCCTCTGTGTTGGTCCCATGCTTTTTTGAATTCAATTACTGTCCTCATCTCTACCACCTCCACTGGGAGACTATTCCACGGATCCACTACTCTTTCCGTAAAGAAATATTTCCGCATATCACTCCTGAATCTATCTCCCTTCACCCTCATCCCATGTCCCCTCGTAGCAGAACTTGCTTTCAATTGAAAGAGGCTCTCTCCCTGAACATTTATGCCACGGAGGTATTTAAACATCGCAATCATATCACCTCTATCCCGCCTTTCCTCTAAGGTGTACATATTAAGATCCTTAAGTCTGTCCTCATATGCTTTATAATGAAGCCCACTAATCATTTTAGTAGCCACCCTCTGCACCGACTCCATCCTGTTCACATCCTTTTGAAGGTGCGTTCTCCAGAATTGCACACTATACTCCAAATGAGGTCGCACCAAAGACTTATATAGAGGCACTATCACCTCCTTTTTTCTGCTAGCCATTCCTCTCCGTATGCACCCAAGCATCCTTCTAGCTTTTGCCATCGCCTTTTCTACCTGTTTAGCTACTTTAAGATCATCAGACACAACCACGCCTAGGTCCCGCTCTTCTTTAGTGGACAAAAGTACTTCACCCCCTATACTATATTGCTCCCTTGGATTGCTGCAGCCCAAATGCATGACCTTATATTTTTTAACATTAAATCCCAGCTGCCAAATTCTAGACCATTCTTCAAGCTTAGCTAGATCCCTCCTCATGTTATCTACACCTTCCTGGGTGTCTACTCTATTGCAGATTTTGGTATCATCTGCAAAGAGGTAAACCTTACCCGACAGCCCTTCCACTATATCACTAACAAAGATGTTAAAAAGAATCGGACCAAGGACAGATCCCTGGGGCACACCACTGGTAACATCCTTCTCCTCAGAGTGAGCTCCATTTACTTGTACTCTTTGTTGCCTCCCATCCAACCAATTTCTAACCCAAGCAGTAACTTTAGGGTCCATCCCTAGGGTGCTCAGTTTGTTTATAAGTCGCCTGTGAGGAACAATGTCAAAGGCTTTACTGAAATCTAAATACACCACATCTAGAGCTCTCCCTCGGTCCAACTCCCTGGCCTTCCAATCAGGTAGCCATGTTCTATGTGAACAAGCAGGGCAGAACAGGCTCTCTGTCGCTGTGCAATGAAGCTTTGCGACTATGGGCCCTCGCCAGAGAGCATCAGATTCATCTCCTTGCGGTGTATCTTCCAAGCATTCAAAACTCTTGGGCAGACAGACTCCGTCGAGTTCTGCTTCCACACGAATGGTCTCTCCATGCAGACCATGTGGCCAAAATTTTTCAAATTTGGGGAGCCCCGGACATAGACCTCTTTGCAAGTCCGCTGAATGCCAAATTTCCCCGGTTCTGTTCCAGAATTCCGGCTCGAGGTTGTCAGGCCAGGGATGCTTTCCTCCTTCATTGGGGTCAGGACTTCCTGTATGCCTTTCCACCCATTCCCCTAATTCCCAAAACCCTGTTCATGCTTCAGAGAGAGAGAGAGGTCATATGATCCTTATAGCTCCACATTGGCCACGGCAACCGTGGTACCCTCTGCTCCTACATCTCTCTCAAGCTCTGCCTCTGGAGTTAGGATCTGCTCCAGATCTTCTTTCTCAAGAGGACGGGATGCTGTGGCATCCCAATCCCCAGTCTCTGCATCTCAGGGCCTGGTTGCTGAAAGCCTAGAACTTCACGGTCTTAACCTTTCCCAGCAGGTAAAGGATATCCTTCATGCTTCCAGGAAACCTTCCACAACACGCTCTTATGCATTTAAGTGGAAAAGGTTTACCATATGGTGCTCGCAGAACGGTCTTAACCCTCTTGTGATACCTCTGGAATCATTACTGTTATACCTCCTTCATTTATCAAATGCAGGGCTTAAGACCAATTCAATGAGAGTCCATTTGAGTGCTATTGCAGCTTCTTTCAAGCCTCTCAATGGACAACCTATTTCCTCTCATCCTCTCATAGCGAGATTTATGAGAGGCCTTCTTTTAACAAAGCCTCCCATTAAGCCACCACTGGTGGCATGGGACTTGAATCTGCTACTTGGGCAGCTCATGAAGCCGCCCTTTGAACCATTAGCCACTACCTCTTTGAAATTCCTTTCCTTGAAGTTTATCTTTCTCATTGCAATCACATCAGCACGTCACATCAGTGAATTGCAAGCGCTGGTGGCTGATCCTCCTTATACAAGGTTCCATCATGATAAGATAGTCCTTAGGACTCATCCACACTTTATGCCAAAGGTGGTTTCGCCCTTTCATTTGAACCAAGCGGTTTACCTTCCTGTATTCTTTCCAAGGCCTCACGCCTCAAATGCAGAAAGGAACCTTCATACTTTGGACTGTAAAAGAGCCTTGGCCTTTTACTTGCAAAGCACACAGCAACATAGAAAATCCTCTCAACTCTTTGTTGCTTTTGATCCTAGTCATTTGGGACTTCCAGTCTCCAAAAGGACACTGTCCAACTGGGTTGCACAGTGTATATCTTTTGCCTATGAGAGTAAGAACCTTCCTCTTGAAGGACATGTCACAGCTCACAATGTGAGAGCCATGGTAGCCTCAATGGCTCATCTTCACTCTGTGTCTATCAACGACATCTGTCGAGCAGCTACTTGGGCTTCGGTACATACCTTCACAGCCCATTACTGCTTAGACAAGGACTCCCTCCGGGATGCCTTGTTTGGTCAGGCTGTTCTTCAACACCTGTTCCAGACTTAATCAACTCCTACCCACCATCCCTGGTAGGATGCCAGAGATCCATGGGGGGAAGTGGAGCCCTTTCACAGGGACACACAACTTTCTGGGGCCATCTCCCTGGCATCTGCAGCTAGGGAGTCCCCATATGTGAAGACCGCATTCCTGCTTGTTCCTGGAGATAGCATAGTTACTCACCTGTAACAGGTGATCTCCGGGAACAGCAGAAATTTAGTCTTCACAATCCGCCCACCTCCCCTAGGAGTTGTATCTCTCTCTCTCTCTCTCTTTTGTCTCAGCTATAAACTCAACTGGAGAGTGACAGTTGGGGAAGGCAGCACGCAGGCGCTGTGGGATGCTCCCAAAAGCTTTCGTATTGGACACTGGGGAGCGTTCCTGCGCAGGCTCTGTCGGTACCGATGATACCCATATGTGAAGACTAAATTCCTGCTGTTCCCGTAGATCACCTGTTACAGGTGAGGAACTATGCTTTATTTTCAGTGAACAAAGGAACCCATGATAAACGCAAGTGCAGATGTTTGCCACTATATTGTAGCTGCAGCAAATTTCAAAGCGGTAATATGCCATACTATTGAAAAATGATGCAAACTCCAGAAGTAAAAAGTATCTGTAGACTTTGTTCCAGTGTGTACACTTTGAAAATTGCCCCCCACAGTGGTCTGCCTTAACCTTTGTAGCAAATTGTTCTCCAATAAACTATGGATCCTGTGTCAATACATTAGACTCCTTCTCTGGTCCTATTCAAGGCTGCTTTTGGACTCTCACCCAGGGCCGGATTTACCTATACGCCATGTACGCCATGGCGTAGGGCCCACAGCTGGCAAGGGCCCACAAAAATGGAAGTTAGCTTTTTTGTTTTTAAATAAAATTTTAAAAAAAACCTGCTGGCTGCCACCGCGGGGCCCCCTCTGCTGCCGCGGCAGCATGGACTGACCCGCGGGGGCCCCCTCTGCAAGGTCGATCCGTCCCTCCCTCCCTCCCTCCGTGCAGGCTGTGAGAGGCGCGAAGGGAGCGTGTCTCCCTCGCGTCTCTGTTAAGCCCGCAGGGGCTGATGGGAAATTTCCCATCAGCCCCTGCGGGCTTAACAGAGACGCGAGGGAGACACGCTCCCTTCGCGCCTCTCACAGCCTGCACGGAGGGACGGATCGACCTTGCAGAGGGGATCCTTTCTCTTCCCTACTGCCCCAAGTCCATTCTTCCTCCTTCATCATGCACTCTGTGTCTCCTCCCTGGTTGACAAATTTCCAGTCCTTGTCCTAAGTTCTGCCTGGGTTGGCTGTGAACCTGCTCTTCGACAGAAGTGCCAGGGACGTCTCTGAAAGATTCACACATCCGTTCAGTCTGCTAATTGTCGAGATCCATCTGGGCTGGATTCTGATCTAATTTCTGAATGATGCTCTGTGGTTCCTCCAGATTCCTCTGGTGCAGGTCCTGATCTGATTTCTGGCTGAGGTTTCTTGCTTTTTCCAGATCCCTCTCGTCTGCATTCAGGCTGGATTTCTAGGGATGCTTCCCTGCTTCCTCCTGCTTCCTGTAGCGTGCATTCTGACCTCATTTCTGGCTGAGGTTCCCTGCTTTCTCCAGATCCCTCTGGCCTGCATTCTGATCTGATGCCCCTGCTTCCTCTGGATCTCTCTGCTCTGCATCCTGAAATCACTTCTTCTTCAGGTTGGCTGGATCTTCTGGCTCGCTCTAACCTGCATGCTGATCTGTTTTCTTCCCGAGGTTGCCTAGCTCTTCTGGTCCTCATGGGCCTACTTCCTGACTTGATTCCTAGCTGTGCTCGTCTGGTTCTTGCTCTCCCTGGCCTGCACCCTACTGTCCTTCTGCTACTGGGTTGTACTTGCTGCAAAGGGGCCTCCCTTTGAGTAGTGGACTCCTGCCTGGAGATACTAGGAACATCTTGATTGTTTGGCCTGGCTGTGAGCACCTGGCCCCTCTGCCTATGTGTGCTCCTGGAGCGATATTGGGATCCGCTCTGTCTTGTTTCTCTTTGTTGAGGGCGAACCCTGGACTTGCCTGGTGAAGGGTGCTGGCGTTGTGGGCGAGCCCTGGACCTGCCTGGCGAAGTGGGAGGGCGAGCCCTGGACCTGCCTGGCAAAGTGGGAGGGCGAGCACTAGACCTGCCTGGCAAAGAGGGAGGGCGAGCACTGGACCTGCCTGGCAAAGAGGGAGAGCGAGCTCTGGACCTGCCTGGTGAAGTGGGAGGGCGAGCACTGGACCTGCCTGGCAAAGAGGGAGGTAACTGGCATTTTTGTTTTAGAAGTAGCCTGGAACAAAAGTAAAATGGGCCTAGTAGGGAAGGAGTTGGACTGTAATCCCCAAAGAGATTCTGGAAGATGGACTACCCAAACCTACTCTTGCATTGCGAGCTGTTTTCTAGACACTTATTTTGTGGCTGCCATGCAGCTGCACATCTCCACTTCCAAAATGGCTGTCTGGTATGTGTGTGCATCTCCCCACATAGGTATGGTCATCCTGAAATACTGTTTGGGCATGTCTATGTAGCTGCAGGCTCCATCATCTATTGCAGGCACGTGGAAGTATCCAGAATGGGCCTGAATTGTGAACATACCTGTGCTACTGTATGCACAAGTTTGGCATTTCCATGGTCATGGAGATGAAGCAATTTTAGAAAACATGTACTTTGACCTGCATTCATTGCTGCTACTTCAATGGTATACTCTCAGCCGGCGCTGAGTTGTAATCCAGGCAAAATCTGAGTGGATGAAATAGGAATGAGGAAAGAGCAAAAGGAGAAAGATTAGTATGTTAAAGCAGATGTAGAGAGAGAATGGAAAAAAACTCAAAGAGAGAAGAAAGGACAAATGGACAGCAGACAATGGAGAGCTAGCAGAAGACACGAAGAAACCAGAAGAAAGTGGCTGGAGCAATTGCAGCTGAAAAAAATGCACAAAAGGTAGAAAAATATCTCTTTATTTTGAATTTATTAATTGGAATATGTCAGCTCTGGTAAATGTGCATCATTAACGTCTGCGCTTTGTTTAGTACAAGAGCAAATTAATGTATAGTTTTATTTCTACAGTGTTGTACATTCCAAGTTTGGCTTTTGGGATTCCCAGTTTAATTGTCTTCCTGTTTCTAAATTGTGATTACTTGTTTGGTGGTGGTCTATGTTCTGCATGTGTAACTGAGTTGAGGTGTTCTGTTTATATAATTCCTATTTGACATTGCCACTTGTTCTCTTTCCCCAGTAGGTCATGTATTGTTGTTCTCTGAAATGTATTGGTTTAATATTTGCAGTGTTGCCTTTTGATTGGTAGAGTATGGTGCTTTGTGAGTCCTGGTAGTGCTGTTAGGATACGGCGGGTTTGCTATGGGTTCTAAATGGGCAGTGTTTTGTAGTGTTTCCTAATGTGTCTGGCAGTTGGCACTGGATTATAGTAATGTAGAAATCTTTTAGTCTTTCTTTATCCATACACTCATTAAGAGGCACGTTTACTAAAAGTTAGTATATGGTAACATTATGCAAATATTTATGCAAATGAGGCCCCTTATGCAAATGAGGCCCCGCACCCCCCTTGGGCCGCCCCTGCTGGGGTCCCACAATTTTTGTTGGCGTAGGGCCTCACTCAAGGTAAATCCGGCCCTGCTCTCACCTCCTTATTCTCTTTTCAACAGCCATGTGTATTTTAATTGCTTCCATTAAGAATTCCCCAGTTCCCTGTTTGCTCTGTTTGTCTTAGGAGATCGTAAGCTCAATGGAACAGGGACTGTCTTTTATATGGATGTGTACGGTGCCATATATGGCTTGTAGTGCTATATAAATAGTAAACAGTAATGAATAGAATTTCCCAGGCATCTGAAGATTCAATTTATTTCTCCATCGGATATTGGGAACATACATATTTACCGCTGAAGATGAACAAGGCTGAGAGCCGCCTGGATTGGGTTGACACTTTAGCGCACTGCTGCACCATAGTATATAATTTACCTGAAACATACTGTGCTGTCTGCAAACCTGCCTTGGAGCTGAAGCAAAGTCCTGCTTTTGACCCAGCAACCAGACCATTCTTCATAGAGAATTGCTTATGGCCTAATGCATAAATTGGTGCCTCTTACCTAAAACATATATGCTGCCGACCCCAGGATATGCGCAATCCTTTGCAATACCAACATTACTGGAGAACGGGTACAAAATTCAATACTAACCCCTGGCAAATCTTTTTTGCAGTAGCAATAATAGTAGTGCTTTGTATCAGATCTCATTCTTCAAAGGTCTGTCAAGCTGAACGGTCTCTTTCCCCTTAAAAATCTTAGAATTTAGACTTAGAATTTATGGCATATGATGAGGCGATGGTATGGTAGCTGTAGCACATAAAACAAAGCCCTCACTTCCCACTGGTTGCAAAATCTCATTATGGATGTTCATTATTTTGTTCCAAATCAAACCCATAAGAATATACGATCTGCGCAGTACTAAATTTTGCACTGTGTGATAACATAGACCGTATACTTTAATCCACCCACACCACTACATACAAAATCTAAGCACATCCGGGGGTGGGGGGTGGGGAGCTAAAAATGTAGCTCTTAAAGTCATCAGCCGTCAATCTTAGACTTTAACCTTTTTTTTCCATCTTGCTGAGACATGTAAAACAATGACCTTTATAGAAAGAAAGAATCCATAGGGAGATGTAATTTTCATCTAGTTTGTAGGTATTCAGAAGTAGGAAAGGTATTATAACACTAAAATACAAAATGTGGGTGCATTATGTGGCAGATGGAAAAGATTATTTGGAGAAATTAATATGGGAAAGGAGTGGAAACAATTGCATTTTGCAAAGTGAGGGTAGCAGATACTTTAAGAGATAATCAAAGGAGCATTACCATTGGTTTCTTTGACAGCTGTAAATGACTCTGCGTCATTCAAGACTTGGTCTCTTGGAATTGTCAGCGGTAGTTAACATTGGGTGGTTTGCCACGATTGTGCCGCTATGGAGATGAAACATTAATGGAAGGAGAATAGTAACTTCATTTAGCAGTTACCCAGGTGGAGCATATTTATGAAAGCGTGGTAAGCAGTTACCGCATGAAATAGCATGCAGTAACGGTTAATGCACATTTGCAGTAACAGTTACCGCATGGCTGCAGAATATCCTGTGCTAAAAACTATGTGGTAATTGCATTCCAAGGCAGGCAGCATAAAAGGGTTGGTGAAAAGGAGGTTTATGCAATCAGTGCATGGAAAATTAGCATGTGCTAATGCAGCTGCAGATAGCGTCCTTAAGTGGAGGTGCTAAATGCTCCTGCGCTATTAGGAGGCAGGTTTCATGGCCCTGATCCCCCCTCCTCAGTCAGAAACTCAGCTGTTATATCAGCTCTTTGAAGAGGAACTCAATCTCCCCAAAAAGCATCATTCCTCTGAAAGAACCTCACTCTTCTCTTCGCTGAAGGACAGGGCACTGGTGCAACCCACTGTGCAAATTGTGCACTCGCACAGGGCCACAGGGCAACAGCCTCGGAAGGGCATCATGGTCTGCATAGTGAACTGACCCAGCCTGCTGTGGGGTAGACAAGCAGCGAACAGCAGGCGGCAGACAAGCAGTAAAATCAGAGCAAGGCCACCACCATGATCAGCTCGGTGTATGTAGCATGAGCAATGTGGTGGAGGAAGTTGTGCTGATCTCACGAAGCAGCGAGATCAGCATAACGTCCATCTCCACGTAGCTCAGGCTGAATGCAGAGCTGATTGGGGGGAGGGTCTTTCAGCAGTACCATGCTGAAATGGGAAGCTGCTGATTGCTGGCATGTGCTGAGGGGGAGGGAGAAGAGAATGAGACAGAGACATATTGGGATTTTGGGGTGTCATCTGCATGGGGGGGTTGGAAACATTGGGTGTTGGCTGCATGGGGTGGGAAATTGGTTGGGGGGGACAATGAGAGACAGAGAGAGAGACACCAAGTGATGGTAGGTGGGGACTATATGAGAGAAATACACATAAACATTAGGTGACGTTAGAGGGCTAAGAGAGAAAGAGAAAGACACACACACATTGGGTGATGGCTGGGGGGATAAGAGAGAGACGCAACTAGTGATGGCTTGGGGCAATGAGAGAGACACTGGGTCATAGCCGGGAAAGTTCTAAGGGAGATAGAGAGAAATACTGAGTAATAGCTGGAGGGAGGCTCTCCCCATGACAGACACACATGCGGCCCCCAATAATCCCCATCACACACACACAGGTATGCAGCCTCTGACACACCCATACATGTACCCACCTAGCCCCTGATAAGACTGTCTGACACTTCCTGTGAAAGAGACATATGAACACCCCACATGACTGATTATGGAAAAGGGGTAAATACACTTTTGTGGCTAGTATACACTTTCCCGCTTGTTACTTTTCAAATTGGTGAGTCCTGCTATTATGTTACGGCAGATTTGCTGTGTACACTGGTCTTTTTATAGGGTTTTATAGTACTTCCTCATGTATATGGTAGTTGACTCTGGAAGGAAGTCATATAGAAATCTGGTAGCCTCTAACCCCACAGCACATGCAAATGATGTTCAGACATTTATACTCAAGTTATTGTTGGGAATAAAATGATAGAGGCATGTGGCATCTTATGGACTGACCAATTTATTGGGTCATGAATCTTAATACATTCATTAGTCTATAACAGGGATGGCCAACTCCAGTTCTGGTGCACCACAGTCTAGTCTGGTTTTCAGGATGTCCCTACTAAATATTCATGAAGTATATTTCCATCCACTGCCTCCCATTGTATGTAAATGTATCTCATGAATATTCATTAGGGACAGCCTGAAAACCAGGCTGGATTGTCATGCACCAGGACTATAGTTGGCCACACCTGGTCTATAAGGTGCCACCTGCCTCCGTCATTTTTGCTACTCCAGACTAATTCAGCAACTCCTTGGAAAATTGTCATCATGTTGAGACAAAAGAGAGGCTGGTGAAGGGTGGGCTCCATTGGAATCTACTAGGATGGGGGAGGGGAGTGGCACAGCATAATAATCACTTGCAAAAATGCAATGGAATGTGTGCCTTTGAGATAGCACTGGCCCTGCCAAGGGAATACCCAACCCTCAGTCACCATTTTGAACTTGGACCAGCAAATTGGAAGGAACATCTGGGGATCACTCCTGCCTTGCTGCTAAACCACCAATGAAGCCTGTGATGAGGAGAGTATGGCTGAGTCTATGGAATTGGAAGAAAATCAGTCATTTACCTTTAAAGAAAGAGACAGGCAAGGAATCAGTAGCTCTCAAACTGCAGGCAGAGAAAAAAAATATGCAGCTACTGAGGACAGGACACACCCAAGCTCTGCTAATCCAAGGACAGGCTTGGAAATTAATGAGGGACACCTGGGTGAAGGGGAGTGCACAGTAGTTCAGAGACACTCTTATAAACCCATGAAGATATTGGAGGAGAGGACGGACAGAGAGAACAGCCAGAGAGGGCAACAGGAACAGGAGTACCAGGATGAGGCAGCACACGCAGCAGCACGCTGGAAAGAAAGATACAGGAAACCAGCACTTGAGAGAGCTGACCAGGGAGAACACTGGAGAATTCAGTGGGGAGAGAAGCACCAGAGAAAGGCCCAGAGAGTTCACCGTGGAGGAGAACGCTGGGGACTTCCGAGGGAATCTCAGAGGTGAAAGCCCTTGTCAGAAGGAAAGCCAGGATTGCAGGGAAACTGCAATTGGTTTTAAAACTAGGAGAGCTGTGCCAGAGAGAAGTGCTGATAAGGGTCAGGCTGCCGTGCCAACTGTTCCTGAACCAGCTAAAGAGCTGCAACTTCCAAAAAGGTGCGTGAATAAAAGGGTAGCCAAAAGTGCCATGAGCCAGTTGGAAGCACTGTGTCATTTGATGCAAGAAAAAAATCTCCACGTTCCTGGTGGAAACCCTTTGCATAGGGAAAAGCCTCAGTGGAGAAAGGTTCTGGAACTTTTAGAGAATATTAAGCCTGAAGTTTTTCAGGTTGGCTTAAAGCCAGATTTACCGGACGCAGGTCCTGAGGAAATGCAGATAGACTGTTATGAATCTGATGAGGTGTCTGAAGATTCAGTAATGGATTGTTCTCTGTGCCAGAAGGCAGAATAAAAAATTCTTGGATAAAAGAAGGGAAAAGCCTATAACCTGAATGTCCTAGAAGGCAGTGTGAAAACAGGGAGAAATGTGTTTAGCCAGGAATGCTAAAGAACTCTGTTGCCGAAGAAAGGATATTTCTTTTGGGTTTGAAGAGAAGAGAAGCTTTGCTTGATTGCTGAATGATTTGAAAAACAGCGACACATATTAAAAAGCTACATAAAGCATTTTCATTGTTTGGTTTGGTAAAAATGCCTATGGATTATTGTTTGGAGAAAGAATCCTGTGTGTTTTGCGTTGAGCCTTAATGCTCTTTAGAAAAAGAAATAGATTCCTGTGTTTTGCCTTGTAAACCATCGGTCTCCACACTACTTGTTTTTTTCTAAACAACACAACTACAAATCCCAGCAGCCCCGGAGCTTGATGAGTAAGAAAACTCTTTAATTAAAGGACTAAAAAGTGCAGCCCTAGGCTTATAGGCTGTTGCCTGGGCCAGGAGCCTCCACAAACCTCATAATGCAAGAAGGGTTCAGAGGGTGGGGAGTAAAGATCAGGCCTTTCTCAGTGGGGGTAAGGGAGGTAGGAGAGCATGCTCCGCAGGGGTGGGGAATGGGAAGTGATACCCATCCCACAGCAGAAGAGGCAGGGGTCTAGTGTTTGAGTCTTGAAGGACTACCAAAAACGACTGCTACTACTGGAAAGAAATCTGCATTTGCAAGTATTAACCTGCTGGGAAATTCTCTAAATTGTGGGAAAAGGGGAATTCTTTGGGTTAAAGCTGATAAATCTGTGTATTCTAGAATTCAGTGTTTTTGTTAATTCAATCAGGGCTTAGTACCACCAGAGAGCTTTTCATTTTAATCAAAACAGAGTATAGCTTAGCATGGAAGGTAGAATAAGGTAAATATTCTTTGAGTAGAAAGAAAGAAATTGTTTCTAGAGACCTTTACAAAGAGGCCTTCCAGTTAGGAAACAAGAAACCTGTGAAATTGTTTTAAATAGGTATTAAAGCAGGCGACAGATCTATTTGAATGGCTCTCTCTATCAAAAAAAGGGCTGTTTAAATCACCCTGGAAATTATTATTAGAAGCACAGGTCAGGGCACTGTGTAGCAAGCCAGCTTTTACTAAATGTTTATTTCCTTCCCACCCCAAGCATAATCTTAGCCTTTTTTTTAAAGTGCTGTCTCCTGGCACCCCAGGAGCCCCTGGGTTTTCTTACAAGGTATGACTGGAAATATATTGACAGACCTCTTCTTCCAAGGCAAGGGAGGGTAACGTGACTTGCCCAAGGTCACAAGGACTGCCAGTGGGCATCAAACCCCAATCTCCTGGGTTTAGGCTGTTGTTCTAACCACTAGGCTACTCCTCCATTCTAATTTTAGCTTTATAGGCTCTTAAACCTATTAAAAGGAAAGAGGTGGTCAAATTCACTTTCAGGTTCAGCTGGTTATACTTATAAAGAATAGATTAATTAAGGCCCTGAAATTAATTAATCTTGACGTGAAAAAAAGTCCTTTAAACTTATTAGGTACAGTTCTATTAGTAGAAGTATCTGTAGCAACTTTAAGTAAGTAAACAACTTAAAAAGCTAAACAAAACCTTAAAAGTAAAATGCAGACAGCAGTCCAGCTGTGAGATGGGGCTGTCCAGTCTTACGATTTTCTCCCAATTGGTGAGGGGTCATACATATGCACTAAGTGCAAGAAGCTCTTTGCTCTCAGGGAACGAGTCATATCTCTGGAGGCTAGAGTAGCAGACTTGGAGGACCTAAGGAAGACAGAGAAGTATGTAGATGAGACCTATAGGGACATAGTACTGAAATCCCACCTCCAGTCTGGCAGAATCTCTGTTGCTGTAGAGGAGAGAGGTCACATGAAAGGAGAGCATCGTACCTGGTGTGGCAGGAAGCTATCCTGTAGCTAGGACCTTTCCTCTAGGTGATGTAAAAGCAGAATTAAGGGGTAGTTGAAAACTACAAGCCAGTTAGTGGTAAGTAAACTATTGGAAACACTGCTGAAAGAGAAAATAATGAGGTTTCTGGAGTCCAATGGATTACAGGATCTGAGCCAGCATGGATTCACCAGAGGAAGGTCTTGTCAGTCAAATCTGCTTTCTTTGACTGGTTAACCAGGGAGCTGGACCGAGAGAGAGCCCTAGATGTTGTGTACTTAGATTTCAGCTAAGCCTTTGACACTGTTCCACATAGATGACTTATAAACCAACTGAGTACTTAGGGATGGACTCTAAAGTTACTGATTGGGTTAGAAATTGGTTGAGTGGGAGGCGTCAAAGGGTACATGTAAATGGAGCTCACTCTGAGGAGAAGGAGGTTACCAGTGGTGTGCCGCAGGGATCTGTCCTTGGTCCGATTGCAGAATGGCTGCTGGGTAAGGTTTGCCTGTTTGTGGATGATACTAAAATCTGCAGTAGAGTAGACATCCAGGAAAGAGTAGATAACCTGAGGAGGGATCTAGCTAAGCTTGAAGAATGGCCGAGGATTTGGCAGCTAAGATTTATTGCTAAAAATGCAGGATCATGTATTTAGGCTGCAAAAATCCAAGGAAGCAGTACAGTGTAGGGGGTGAAGTACTTCTGTCCACAAAATAAGAGTGGGACCTGGGCATGATTGTGCCTGGTGATCTTAAAGTAGCTAAACAGGTAGAAAAGGTGACCGTGAAAGCTAGAAGGATGCTTGGGTGCATAGAGAGAAGAATGGTCAGCAGAAAAAAAAAGCTAATAGTGCTTCTGTATAAGTCTTTGGTACGACCTCATTTGGAGGATTGTGTGCAATTCTGGAGACCGCACCTTCAAAAGGATATAAACAGGTTGGAGTCTGTGCAGAGGGTAGCTACTAAAATAGTTAATGGTCTTCATTATAAAGCATATATAGTTAATGGTCTTCATTATAAAGCATATGAGGACAGACTTAAGGATCTTAATATTGTGGTACCGAAAGCATTCCTGAGCAGACAGAAGGGGAAAAGGGCGAGCACTGCACCTTTAAAAGCCAGAGCAAGCCAGGTTTCCATGACAGCAGGAAGCTTTCAGAGAGAATGCAGCTCAGTCAGATTCATGACGTAAGAGCTGGAAGCAGCCCTAATGAGGTGCACCTGGATAGTCAGAAGGGCATGCCTGAACAAGGAAGCCGTTTTAAACCAGCTTCAGGGCTAGTCTTGGAGAGCAGCACTGAAAATCAGGACGTACAAGAAGGCAGGGAAAAGCCTTTACAAGTGTCTATTCCACTTCAGCAAGGAAGGCAGCAACTGAGGGAGTCTTGGAACCCAGCCCCAGGCAAGAAGGATTCTGGTGGGTCCATTACTGGTTACCTTGAAGCTAAACCTAAGCCGTTGTGGGAGCTTCCTGAAGACAGGGCAAAGCCATTTCCCTGTAGAGAGGAAGAGAGCTCCGAGCACAGACAAACCAAGGTCAGCAGAAAAGGTACGTCAGGGTTACTGCCAAGCCAGAGTTTTGTGGAAGACGTTGTGAAGCAGTTAAGAGCAAGTGCTAATAGGTGCCAGGGTAGCATGGCTGTGAAAGCACCTAGCAGATACTCTTTTGACAAATGGTTTAAAGCTAATGTGACAACCATAAGGAAGAGCTTACGTTCTAACCCATTTCCTGAACTAGAAGAAGTCACTGTCAGTGAGAGTGGAGTCTTCTTAGAACAGCTGCAAATAGCTATCCCAGGATTGCAGCCAAGAAGTTCTCCTAAACAGAGCAGTGAGAATGCAAGCAAGGAGATGTTTAATGACGTAGCTGATATTCCTGACTCACCTGATTACTATAAGAGAGACTGTTCCAGGTATAATGTAGAAAGACTGCTCCTAAGATAAACAAGCTTTGGTAAGAAGAATTACAAAGTTGTTTGGAAGTTTTGTGCTGCTGTGAAGAAACAGTTTTTCCACTTTTATTTGATGCTTTTCATTTGCTCCTATTTTTCTGTCTATTCTGGAAAAGAATTATATTGCTTTGCTTATTTGCCTGAGAACCTCTGTGAGGGGAAAACCCAACAATAATAATAAATTTATCTGTTCCAAAAGACCCTTGTGCCACAACACATTTTTGTGAGAGTGAAACCAAAAACTACATATCCCAGCAACCCTTGCTGCTAGATAGTATAAAGGACACTCAGAAGCAAAACAGCGGTCACCCCTACTATAAAGCCTTCGGCCAGTAGCAGGGGAGCGTGACAATATGTATACTTTAGAGGAAAGTCGGAATAGAGGAGATATGATAAAGATGTTTAAATACCTCCGTGGCATAAATGCACTGGAGGAGAGCCTCTTTCAATTGAAAGCAAGCTCTGCTATGAGGGGACATAGGATGAGGGTGAAAGAGGAGTAATATGCGGAAATATTTCTTTATGGAAAGAGTGGTAGATGCATGGTATAGTCTCCCAGTAGAGATAGTAGAGATGAGGACATCTGAATTCAAAAAAGCATGGGACAAATGCAAATGATTTCTAAAGAAAAAAAGAGGACTACTGTAGAAGTTGATATAGAATGGCAGACTAGATAGGCCATGTGTTTTTTTTCTGCTGTCATGTTTGTATGTTTCTCTCGCACCAAGGAGGTTTCTCCAGGGACATGTGCCCATGAAGGAAGGCCATTATAGTTGGCGATTCAGTCATTAGGTATGCACATACCTGTGTGGTTGGTGGATGTGAGGATCACCTAGTAACATGCCTGCCTTGTGTGAAGGTAGCAGGCCTCATGTGCCACCTAGTCACGGTTTTAGATACTGCTGGGGAGAAGACTGCTGTCTTGGTACATGTTGGTACCAATGACATAGGAAAGTATGGGAGGGAGGTTCTGGAGGCCAAATTTAGGCTTACATAAGAACATAAGATATGCCATACTGGGTCAGACCAAGGTCCATCAAGCCCAGTATTCTGTTTCCAACAGTGGCCAATCTAGATCATATGTACCTAGCAGTTTCCCCAAGGGACACAGGTTCCACAATTCTTGTATTGGTTCAAGCATTGATATCCTGGGTCCCTTCTTAATAATGGTTTATGGACCTTTCCTCCAGGAACTTGTCCAAACCTTTTTTAAACCCAGCTAAATTAACAGCCTTTACTACATCCTCTGGTAACAAATTCCAGAGTTTGATTACACGTTGAGTGAAAAAATATTTTCTTTTATTAGTCTTAAATAGTTTACCCTGTAGCTTCATTGCATGTCCCCTAGTCTTTCTATATTCTGATAAGGTAAACAATCGATCTACGTTTACCCGTTCCACTCCATTCATTAATTTATAGACTTCTATCATATCTCCCCTCAGCTGTCTCTTTTCCAGGTTAAAGAGCCCTAACCTTTTTAGCCTTTCTTCATAGGAGTATTCTTCCATCCCCTTTACCATTTTGGTGGCTCTTCTCTGAACCTTTTCTAAAATCGCTATATCCTTTTTAAGATACGGCGACCAGAATTGCACACAATATTCAAGGTGCGGTCTCACCATGGAACGATTTAAAGGCATTATAATATCTTTTGTTTTATTTTCCATTCCTTTCCTTATCATACCTAGCATTCTATTTGCTCTCTTGGCCGCCGCTGCACACTGGGCCGAGGGTTTTAACATGGTATCCACAATGATGCCTAAATCTTTTTCCTGGGTGGTGGTTCCTAATGTGGAACCTTGCATCGTGTAACCATAGTTTGGGTTGTTCTTCCCTAGGTGCATAACTTTGCATTTGTCCACATGAAATTTCATCTGCCATTTTGATGCCCAGTCTTCCAATTTATCAAGATCCTCTTGCAATTTTCCACAATCCTCTTGGGTTTTAACAACTTTAAATAGTTTTGTGTCATCTGCAAATTTGATAACCTCACTCGTTATTCCACTTTCCAGGTCATTTATGAATATGTCAAAAAGCAGCAGACCCAGCACAGATCCCTGGGGTACACCACTATTCACCTTTCTCCATTGGGAAAATTGGCCATTTAGCCTACCCTCTGCTTTCTATCTTTTAACCAGTTCCTGATCCACAATAGTACACTGCCTCCTATCCCATGACTCTTTAGTTTTGCCAAACGTCTCTGATGAGGGACCTTGTCAAAGGCTTTCTGAAAGTCCAGATACACAATATCAACCGACTCACCTTTGTCCACCTGATTATTCACTCCTTCAAAAAACATAACAGATTAGTAAGACAAGATCTTCCTTGTCTAAAGCCATGTTGGCTGTCTCCCATTAGGTCATGACTATCTACATGCTGAGTAATTTTATTCTTTATGATGGTTTCTACCATTTTTCCAGGTACTGATGTCAGGCTCACCGGTCTATAGTTTCCCGGATCACCCCTGGAACCCTTTTTAAAAAATTGGTGTTACATTGGCGATCCTCCAATCTTCAGGTATTAAAGATGATTTTAATGATAGTTCACAGATTACTAATACCAGGTCTGCAATCTCGTATTTCAGTTCTTTCAACACCCTTGGATGTATACCATCCGGCCCAGGTGATTTGCTACTCTTCAGTTTATCTAATAGTTGATATCGATATTTCCTTCAATTCTTCCGCACCTTTAAATACCACTTCAGTCATGGGTAACATCCCTACTTCTTCCTCAGTAAAGACTGAAGCAAAGAATTCATTCAGTCTCTCCGCTATCGCCTTGTCGCCTCTTAGTGCTCCTTTAACCCCTTTATCATCTAATGGACCAACTGACTCTCTCACAGGTTTTTTGCTACGAATGTACTTGAAAAGATCTTTACTTCGCGTTTTTGGTTCCGCAGCAAGCTTCTTCTCAAATTCTCCCTTTGCCTGCCTTATCAATGCCTTGCATTTGACTTCCCAGTGCTTGTGCTGTTTCCAGGTTTCGTCGTTTGGCTCTTTTTTCCATTTCCTGAAAGATGCTTTTTTGGCAACAACAGCCTCTCTGACCTCACCTTTAAACCATACTGGCAGTTTTTTGGACTTCCTTCCACTTTTCTTAAAGCGTGGAATACAGCTGGTCTGAACTTCCAAGATAGTATTTTTCAACAACAGCCAAGCCTGATGTACGTCTTTAACCTTTGCAACTGCTCCTTTTAGTTTTTTCTTAACTGTTTTCCTCATTTTATCATAGTCTCCCTTTCAAAAGTTAAAAGGTAGTACTGTGGATTTCCTTACTATCCCTCCTCCACTAATTAAATCAAAGGCGTTCATGCTATGATCACTATTGCCAAGTAGCCCCAACAACCTTATCTCTTGCACTAGATCTGGTGTTCCACTAAGGATTAGGTCTCATATGGCTTCCCCTCTGGTCGGTTCATGAACCAGCTGCTCCAAGAAGCAGTCATTTATTTCATCTAGGAACTTTATCTCCCTAGCATGTCCTGCCGTGACACTGACCTAGTTGATAGCGGGGTAGTTGAAATCACCCATAATTATTACTGTGCTGTAAGTTTTGTTAGCTTCCTTGATTTCTTTGAGCATTTCATCATCATTCTGGCCAGGCGCTCAATTGCCTTCCCCCTTTTACATGGAATTTCAATCCATATAGATTTTACAGCAGATTTTGTTTCCTGCAAAACTTTAATCCTTTCTGACTCAATGCCCTCTCTAACATAGAGAGCAACCCCTCCACCAATTTGATCAGCTCTATCATTATGATATAGTTTGTACCCAGGTATCACAGTGTCCCACTGGTTGTCCTCCTTCCACCATGTCTCTGATATTCCAATCATATCTAACCTTTCATTTAGTGCTATATATTCTAACTCTCCCATCTTATTTTTTAGACTTCTGCAATTTGCATACAAGCATTTTGGAGAATGTATTTTATTCATATTAATTTGGCTATTGTTAGACATGGGTAATTTAGGATCTTTAAGCTCTGTCTGCTCTATACTTGAGGGCATTTGGCTACTTTACTCTTTTGGTATTATCTCTGCTTTTGGTATTATCTCTGCTTTTGGTATTATCCTTCAAAGATACATTCTTCCGAACCATCCGCTCTTGGGCGACTGTCGACTTTCCCCTAATATCTAGTTTAAAAGCTGCTCTATCTCCTTTTTAAAGGTTAATGCCAGCAGCCTGGTTCCATCCCGGTTAAGGTGAAGCCCATCCCTTCGGAAGAGCCCCTCCTTTCCCCAGAATGTTCCCCAGTTCCTAACAAATCCAAATCCCTCATCTCTGCACCATTGTCTCATCCACGCATTGAGACTCCGGAGCTCTGCCTGCCTTTTGGGTCCTGCGCGTGGAACAGGAAGCATTTCAGAGAATGCTACCCTGGAAGTTCTGGATTTCAACTTCCTACTTAAAAGCCTAAATTTAGCCTCCAGTACCTCCCTACCACATTTTCCTATGTCATTGGTACCGACATGTACCAAGACAGCAGACTCCTCCCCAGCACTATCTAAGACCTTATCTAGGTGGCATGTGAGGTCCGCTACCTTCGCACCAGGCAGGCATGTTACCAGGCGATCCTCACGTCCACCAGCCACCCAGCTATCTACATGCCTAATGATCGAATCACCAACTATAACGACTGTCCTAACCCTTCCCTCATGGGCACATGGCCCTGGAGAAACTTCCTTGGTGCGAGAGGGTTTTACATCACCTGGAGGACAGGTCTTACTTACAGGATCACTTCCTGCCACACCAGGGTGATGCTCTCCTGTCACGTGACCTCTCTCCTCCATGGCAACAGGGATGCTGCCAGACTGGAGGTGGGACTTCAGGACTATATCCCTGTAGGTCTCATCTGTGTACCTCTTTGTCTGTCTTATGCTTTCCAAGTCTGCTACTTTAGCCTCTAGAGAACGGACTCGTTCCCTGAGAGCAAAGAGCTCCTTGCACCTAGTGCACACGTAAGACCTCTCACCAACTGGGAGAAAATCATACATGTGACACTCAATGCAAAAGACTGGAAAGCACCCATCCCGCTGCTGGACTGCTGTCTGCATCTTAGTTTTAAGTTTGTGTTTAGATCTAAGTTCTTTACTTACTAAGGGTTGCTGTGGATATTTATACTAATAAAACTGTACCTAATATGTGTAATATACCTTGTTCACCTGAAGCTTAACTAATCTCAGGTCCTTAGTGTATGACTGATTTGGGTAATGAGCTTCACCTGAGAGCACCTCCGGTCTTGTAAGATGTGTAAGTACCTATAAAGCTACGATTATCCCAGGGGAGGGAGGGAAATAACACTTATTAAAAGAGGGCTGCTACACAGTACCCTGTCTTGTGCTGCTGAGGTAAGCTATATTCTGATTTTATTTAAATTATAGCTCTTAGCTGCTGCTAGGCTCTAACTTCTTATGAAATTTAAACTACAAGCTCTCTGCTGGGTTCTAAATTTAACCAGAAAGCTCTCTTCTGTGTTTGAAATTTAAGCTAAAAGTACTTTGCTGATGCTAGCCCCTGAGTGACTATTAAATTTAAACTACAAGCTCTCTGCTGGGTATGAAATGTAACCAGAAAGTTCTCCTCTGTGTTTTAAATTTAAACTTAAACTGCTGCTACTAGGCCCTGACTGATTTAACAAAAATAGTGGGTTCACAGATTAATTAGCTTTAATACAAAGAATTCCTTTTAGAAAATTACCAGAAGTATATACTCAGTTGCAGATCTCTCTCCAGAAGTAACTGTCCCTTTTTCTAGTCCTTCAAGTCACGAAGTTGAAATCCAGAACTTCCAGGGTAGCATTCTCTGAAATGCTTCCCGTTCCACACACAGGATCCAAAAGGCAAGCAGAGCTCTGGAGTCTCAATGCATGAATAAGGCAATGGTGCAAAGAAGAGAGTTTTGAATTTGTTAGGAACTAGACAACATTCTGGGGAAGTGAGGGGCTTTTCTGAAAGGATTGGCTCCATCTTAACCGAGACAGAACCAGGCTGCTGGCATTAACCTTTAAAAAGGAGATAGAGCAGCTTTTAAACTAGATAGTAGGGGAGAACCAACAATCACCCAAGAGCACATGGTTCAGAAGGATGTATCCTTGAAAGATACTAGCAAAAGAGGGAAGTTATGGCATCCTGACAGAGAGGTTCCAATAAAGATAATGGTAACCCAGATGCCCTAGATCTGAAAGATTCCAAATTACTCCTGTCAACTGATAACCAGATTAATATGAATAAAATAAAACCTCTAAAATGCTATTTGATAAACTGAATAGTAGCAAATGACCTGGACCGGATGGTGTTGAAAGAAATGAAATATGAGATTGCAGACTAACTATTAATTTTAATGATAGCACGCAAATTACTATCTGTAGTACCTGAAGGTTGGAGAATGGCCAATGTAATGCCAATTTTTAAAAAGGGTTCCAGGAGTGATCTGGGAAACTACAGACCAGTGAGCCTGACATCAGTACTGGGCTAAATGAGACAAAGCCAACATGGAATTAGCCAAGGAAAGTCTCGTCTTACTAATCTGTTATATTTTTTGAAGGTGTGAATAAACAGGTAGACAAAGGTGATATAGTGTATCTAGATTTTCAGAAAGCCTTTGACAAGGTCCCTCATAAGAGACTCTTGGTGAAATTAAAAAGTTATGGGATCGGAGGCAGTGTAGTATTGTGGATCAGGAACTGGTTAAAAGATAGAAAGCAGAGAGTAGAGCTAAATGGTCAATTTTCTCAATGGAGAATGGTGAATAGTGGAGCATCCCAGGGATCAATGCTGGGCCTGCTGCTTTTTAACATATTCATAAATGACCTGGAAATTGGAACAAGTGAGGTGATCAAATTTGCAGATGACCCCTGATTATTCAAAGCTGTTAAAACACAAGAGGATTGTAAAATAATTATAAGACCATGATAAATTGGAAGATTGGATATCCAAATGTCAGATGAAATTTAATATGGACAAGTGCAAAGTTATGCATGTAGGAAAAAACAACCCAAACTATGATTACATGATGCAAGATTTCACAGTAGGAACCACCACCCAGGAAAAAGATTTAGGTGTCATTGTGGATAGTACTGAAACCCTTCACCCAATGTGCAGCGGCAGCCAAGAAAGCAAAATAAAATGCTAGGAATCATAAGGAAAGGAATGGAGAATAAAACCAATGATATTATAATGCCTTTCTATCATTCCATGTTGTGATTGCACCTTGAACATTGTGTGCCATATCTACCACCACTACTACTACTGCTGAGCATTTGCATAGCGCTACAAGTCATACGCAGAGCTGCACAGACATGTAAGAGACAGTCCCTGCTCATCAGAGCTTACAATCTAGTCAAGACAGACAACACAGTTATAGTGAAATTAAAAAAGGTACAGAGAAGAGCCACCAAAATGGTAAAGGGGATGGAAGGATACCCCTATGAGGAAAGGTTTAAAAGGTTAGGGCTCTTCAACTTGGAAAAGAGACAGCTGAGAGGAGATAAGTTAGAGGTTTATAAATAAATGAATGGAGTGGAACGGGTTTTGTTGTTTAGTGCCGTCGAGTTGGAGTCGACTCATAGTGACCCTCTGGATAGCTATCCTAAATTGTGTTCGGTCTTCAGTCAGGCGGCTTTGCTTTTTCACCTTTTGTAGAGACTTCTCGCTTTCTTCCAGCACAACCTTCTTGATGTCATTCCATAACTCTTCCGGAGCTCTCTCATTTGTATCTAAAGCAGCAAATCGATTTTGCAGGCAGTCTTTAAATTCCAGTGGTATATTCTCAAGGTCATATTTTGCTGCATTCATGAGTGGTTTGCTCTTTTTCAACTTTAGCTTGAGTTTGCATACTAGTAGTTGATGATCTGTACCACAATCAGCTCCAGATTTTGTCTTTGTTGATGTTACAGAGCTTTTCCATCGTTGATTTCCACAGATGTAGTCAATTTGATTTTTATACAATCCATTGGGTGAAGTCCATGTGTACAGTCGCAGCTTGTGTTGCTGGAAGAAGGTGTTTGTGTTTCTGGAAGAAGGTGTTTGTGGAACGGGTAAACGTTGTTTATTTCATCAAAAAGTAGAAAGACTAGGGGGCATGCAAGGAAGCTACAGTGTAACCTATTGAAGAGTAATAAGAGAGAATATTTTTTCACTCAATGCCAAATCAAACTCTGGAATTAGTTAATCGGAGGATGTAGTGTAGCTGGGTTTAAAAAAGGTTTGGACAAGTTCCTGGATGAAAGGCCCATAAACCATTATTAAATAGGAACTGGGAAATCCACTGCTTACCCCAGGACAAGCGCTGTGGAACCTATGTACCTTTTTGGAAACCTGCCAGGTACTTGTGACCTGGATTGGCCACTGTTGGAAACTGGGCTTGATGGACCCAGTATGGCATTTCTTATGTTCTTATGGGATTGAGTTTTTTTGTGTTTGGGACTACGGTAATTGCATCGGCAGATAGAGCAGATGTAGTTACCAAGCTATCTGCCGATTGTATTTCTCATATGGTAAATGACTACCTTGTGTAGTAACTGCAGGGCAGATGCTGGCCATGCTCCCAACAGCTACTGCATGTTTATTGTTGCTCCTTATGTGTGGTAAGTGCAAAACTCTGCTGCATGCAATAAACAGGCTGTGTGTGCTGCATATCTGAACATGGAAATAGAAGATTTCTAAAATCATTATTTTCATGTGGAGGACATTTACAGGTGTAAAACCCACTATTTAAATGTGTAAGTGTTACACGAGCCTCCAAAATGATTGTCTCTAGGTTCAGGCAGCTGCCTTTGAAAGTCTGCTAAATTCTTTTAATGCTAATGTGAACTGGTTGCCATGCTTCAGTTTTCCAGGCTACTCAATGTTATGTCCTTTGGGCTGAGAAAGTCAATTGCATAACATGATGGGTTGATATCTCCAGGAACAAGCAGGAATAAGTCCTCACATATGGGTACGTCGGTACCGACGGAGCCCGTGCGGGAAAGCTCCCCAGCTTCTTAGAATAGAAGCTTTTGGGACCTCCCACTGCACATGCGCACTGCCTTCCCGCCTTCCTGAACAGCTCTCCTCAGTTTCTCTTTTTCCGCGGAGCCAGCAGGTCGTGTTCCTGTCACCGCTGAAGAAATTGTTATTTTATTTGTTTCTTTAGACCGCGTACCTGCCTTCCCCATACCGATACCGGTATCGCCGGTCTTTTCTTTCTTTCTTTAAAAAATTATAATTCTTTTTTCTTATTTTTTAGCTTTTTGGTCACTTCAGAGAGGCCTCTCGGCCTACTCAATTTCTCCTCATGGAGAAGCCAGCCCCTGGATTTAAGAAGTGTACCAAATGTAATGCTGTTATTTCAGTCACAGACACCCATGAATGGTGTCTGAAATGTTTGGGGCCTGACCATTCCATACCGGACTGCCCATCTTGCTCCCACATGTCTAAACGTGGGCTGCAGAACCGGGCCAACAAATTCCATGTGCTGTTTGCTTCAGAGAATACAGCATCACAGTCATCCAGGTCTTCTTCTCCGGATGGATCTCAGGTAACCAAACCTTCTGTGGGCAAGTCCTCAAAGAGCAAATCTCCTTCAAAGCATCGAGAGGCTCTTAGCTTAGAACTTGAGGACCCTGCCCCAGCCAAACAACCCCGGCGGGAAGTCCAACTTCCAAAAACGCCAATTCAGGGGTCTCAGGTTGATATCGATGCTACGGCCTCGACAGATCACCTGTTAGCCTGCTCTGGGGTACCGGGTCACTCCGGTACCGACATCCAGGCAGCTATGGCGTCCATGGGCGATACTGTACAGTCCATGCAGCAGGCCGTCATGGCTTTCATTAAAGCTGCAACGCCATCGGTTCCGCTTTCAGCGGTTCCGGGCCCGATACCGGTATCGTCCGCCATGCCGGTATCGAGGCCGTCCACCTCTAAACGCAAGTCGGTACCGTATGGGCTTTCGCTCCATACCGGTTCCATACCCGATACGCCCGATATCGATACCGATCGGTACGCGTATCGTGCGTTAGAGGAAAGCACCGATTCCTCTGAGGATTTTCACTCCTCTGATGATTCTGCTGAGTTTTCACTCAACTTACCTGAGGAGCCCTCTTCTCCTAAAAGGAGAATGTCCCCTCCAGAGGATTTGTCCTTCCAGGACTTTGTTTTAGATATGGCTACAGCCCTTTCTATTACCACATCCTCTGAAAAGGAACCCAGATCCAAAAAACTGGATATTTTGGGATACTCAAAGGCCCCTAAGGAGGCAGTTACCCTGCCTATCCATGAAATCCTTCAAGAACAACTGATGGATTTCTGGGAAAATCCTTTGACTTTGTCTCCTTATTCCCGTAGGTTGGACACCATGTATAGGGTCCCTCCTTCTCCTGGTTTCCAAAAGACTCAATTGCCCCACCACTCTATTGTGGTGAAGTCTGCAATGAAGAAGATTAGGAGTACCAAAAGGCACTCTTCCACCCCTCCAGGACGGGAATGTAAGACTTTGGACTCTTTTGGTAGGAAAATTTTCCAGGCTAGTATGCTTATAGCCAGGATTAATTCCTACAGTCTCTATATGGGCATGTTCCTGGAGGAACTTGCCAAAAAGGTGCGGCATTTTGCCCCCTTTATCCCTGAGGATAAAAGCAGGGATTCCTTTCCCTAGTGAAACAACTCTTAGAGGTTTCTAAGTTCTCTAATAGGGCAGCATATGATTCCTTTGAGGGAGCCAGTAGGGCTTCGGGCATTGCTATTGCAGCCCGACGTCTTGCTTGGCTCCAGGCCTCTGATCTGGAACCTTGGGTTCTAGATGGCTTACGGAATCTGCCCTGTACAGGTGAGAACTTATTTGGGGAAGAGTGGCAAATCAAAGCCACCCAGATGGATGCTGAAAATGCCACCTTGGAAAGACTTTCAAAGTCCACTTCAATTCCTACTAAGAAAAAGTCTTTTAAAAGGCCTTACTATAAGAAGGCCAGAGTTGCTTCAAATACTGGCCAGCAGTCTTCTCAACCTCGCTATACTGCTAAGCGTCAGCAATCCAAACAAGCACGAGCTAAGCCTGCAGCAGCTACTGTAGCTCAGCAGGCTCCAACCCCTCAGGGGTTTTGACTTGCTCCTAGGGAACTTGCCACTTCTGGTTCTAACACAACCAGAACCTCTCACCATACCCGGAAGGTTGGTTCACTTTGCTCCCAGATGGGAACAAATCACAACAGAACAATGGACCCTCTCTATCATTCGAGAGGGTTACAAACTTCATTTCTCCAGCCTTCCTCCCCATCATATGGTGAGACCATTCAATTCTCCCCCATCTCTCCTAACCCTGTTGGGTCAAGAGGTTTCCTCTCTTCTTGCCCAAGGGGCCATAGAAGAGGTTCCTCTTCCTCAACAAGGGTCCGGTTTCTACTCCCCTTATTTTCTCATTCCAAAGAAGACAGGGGGATTCAGACCAATCCTAGATCTGAGAGAATTGAACAAATTTCTCTTCAAGGAGAAATTCAAAATGCTGTCTCTCGGCATTCTCCTTCCTTACCTCCAGGGTCAGGACTGGCTTTGTTCTCTAGACCTACAGGATGCGTATACACATATACTCATCCATCCATCCCACAGAAAGTATCTTCGCTTTCTGTTTCAGGGAAAACATTTCCAATACAGAGTACTCCCCTTCGGTCTAGCCTCTGCTCCAAGAGTATTCACAAAATGCATGGCAGTCGTAGCCGCATTTCTAAGAGGCATGGGAATCTTTGTCTTCCCATATCTGGACGACTGGCTCATCCGAGCTCCAACTCAGTCACAGGCCCAGATTTCCCTGGACCACACAAGGAGCCTTTTGCAGTATCTGGGACTGGTAGTAAACCTTCCCAAGTCCCAACTCATCCCTACTCAATCTCTAGAATTCATAGGGGCCCAGTTGGACACCATCACTGCAAGGGCCTACCTTCCACATGTTCGAGGCCAGCGCCTCCTGAGTTTGGCCTCCCAAGCTCAGTCCAGCACTCACTTGACAGCCAGGGAAATGCTACGCCTACTGGGTCATATGGCCTCCACAGTGCATGTGGTGCCCTATGCTCGTCTTCATATGAGAGCAGCTCAATGGACCCTGGCCACTCAGTGGACTCAGGCGTCAGGAGCGCTCTCAGACCAAATACAAACCTCCGATCGTCTGTTTTGGTCCCTCCACTGGTGGACTTCCACCAAGAATCTGTTGTTGGGGGCTCCATTTCAACCATTGCTACCCCAAGCAACCCTCACAACAGATGCCTCCCAAACAGGGTGGGGAGCCCATCTGCAAACTCTCTCCACTCAGGGCACTTGGTCTCTACAAGAGACCACCCTTCATATCAATCTTCTGGAACTGCGAGCAATTTACCTTGCCCTCAAGGTCTTCCACTCCCTCCTAGCCAACCTCACTGTCCTAGTTCAGACGGACAATCAGGTGGCCATGTTTTACATAAACAAACAAGGAGGGACGGGCTCTCTGTCGCTTTGCAACGAAGCTCTAAGACTATGGGCCTTCGCCAGAGAGCATCAGATTCACCTGCTAGCAGTGTATCTCCCAGGAGTTCAAAACTCTCGGGCAGACAGGCTCAGTCGAGTTCTGCTGCCACACGAATGGTCCCTACATTTGGACCAAATAAACCGAATCTTTCAGGAATGGGGGACCCCGGACATAGACCTCTTTGCAAGTCCGTGGAATGCCAAACTTCCCCGGTTCTGTTCCAGAACTCCGTGTCAGGGAGCTCAGGCTACGGACGCCTTTCTCCTGAATTGGAGTCAGGCATTCCTATATGCCTTTCCACCCATTCCTTTGATTCCCAAGACTCTGTTCAAACTCCAGAGGGATCATGGAACTATGATCCTCATAGCTCCACGCTGGCCACGCCAAGTGTGGTTCCCTCTACTTCTACAGCTCTCCCAGGGATCCTACTTGGATCTGGGAGCTGCGCCAGACCTCCTGTCTCAGGAGGAGGGGACTTTGTGGCACCCAAACCCCAAATCCCTTCACCTCAGTGCTTGGTTACTGAAGGCTTAAGCCTTCAAGACTTTCATCTTTCCCAACCAGTGAAAGATATCCTTTCTGCCTCTAGGAAACCCTCTACCAGGCGTTCCTATGCTTTCAAATGGAAACGTTTTTCCATTTGGTGTGCTCAGCAGGGTCTTGACCCTCTGGCACTTCCTTTGAATTCTCTTCTTGATTATCTCCTGCATCTATCCAATGCAGGCCTCAAGACGAATTCGGTAAGAGTCCATTTAAGTGCTATTGCAGCATCCTTGCAACATATAAATGGACAACCTATCTCCTCTCATCCTCTTGTTGCAAGATTCATGAGAGGCCTGACTCTCACTAAACCTCCCATCAGACCACCCCCGGTCGCATGGGATTTGAATCTAGTGCTCGGTCAACTTATGAAGCCACCTTTTGAGCCAATGTTTTCCACCTCCTTGAAATTTCTTTCCTGGAAGGTCATCTTCCTCATTGCAGTCACTTCGGCTCGCCGCATCAGTGAGCTGCAGGCTTTAGTGGCTAATCCACCTTACACAAGATTTCATCATGATAAGGTGGTCCTTAGGACGAATCCCCACTTTATGCCTAAAGTGGTCTCGCCTTTTCATCTTAATCAAGAGGTATATCTACCTGTCTTTTTTCCAGCTCCTCATGCATCCAATGCAGAGAGGAACCTTCATACTCTGGATTGTAAAAGAGCTCTCGCTTTTTACCTTAATAGGACTCAGCCACATCGAAAGTCTTCTCAACTTTTTGTGGCCTTTGATCCTTCCCATTTGGGACTTCCAGTCTCCAAGCGTACACTTTCCAATTGGATTGCTCAGTGTATTTCTTTTGCTTACCAGAGCAAAAACATTTCTCTGGAAGGCCATGTCACTGCTCACAATGTGAGGGCCATGGCAACTTCTATGGCTCATCTGCACTCTGTTTCCATAGATCAGATCTGTCGAGCCGCTACCTGGGCCTCGGTTCATACCTTCACAGCCCATTACTGTTTGGACAAGGACTCCCGCCGGGATGCCTTGTTTGGCCAGGCTGTCCTCAAGCACCTGTTCCATTCCTAAACAACTCCTGCCCACCTTCCCAGAATGGATGCCTGAGATCCATACGAAGATGGCGAACCTTTACAGGGGATCCCATGCATCTAAGCTAGGGAGTCCCCATATGTGAGGACTTATTCCTGCTTGTTCCTGGAGATAGCACAGTTACTTACCTGTAACAGGTGATCTCTGGGAACAGCAGGAATTAGTCCTCACAACCCACCCACCTCCCCTAGGAGTTGTATCTTTTATCTATCTATCTTCCTGTCCTCTCTCTGTTGACTCAGCTATAAACTCGAAACTGAGGAGAGCTGTTCAGGAAGGCGGGAAGGCAGTGCGCATGTGCAGTGGGAGGTCCCAAAAGCTTCTATTCTAAGAAGCTGGGGAGCTTTCCCGCACGGGCTCCGTCGGTACCGACGTACCCATATGTGAGGACTAATTCCTGCTGTTCCCAGAGATCACCTGTTACAGGTAAGTAACTGTGCTTTCTATGCAGTCTCTATATTTTTCTCCATATAAATACATTTTGATATGTGTCGACCTCTAGCACCACTGAATAGCTCTTTTGGGTGGCCACTGTCTGAATAAGGATGCCACTTAGCTGGATGGTCAACCACTCTCCAGACAAGTTATCCAGTTGGCTTGGACTGTAGAAAAAGCTATCCTAAATTACTATCTGGATAGCTTTCCCAGATTATGGCTGAAAATTGCCACTGCCAAATAAGTGCCATTATTATTCAAATAGAAGGGGATTTTAGAAAGGATGTCCAGGTGCAAACTGGGAAATCTAAGCCAGAACATCTGGGAAAAAAAAGCAGGCGCGTCCAAGGGTAGACATGATTTCGCAAATGTGCCTTATGTGGATGTTGGCATCCCTGGAATAGTATTTCAGACTATGGATGTCTAGGAATAGCCCAATGGTTAGAGTAGCAGGGTAGGTCCAGGGACACCAGGGTTCAAATCCCACTGCTGCTGCTATTGAGATACTGCTGAGTACTGGGGATGATGGACTGCTATCTCCTCTATGCCTTCTGGATGATTTTCAGTCAAAACGAGAACTTTTCCGAGGCAGTGACATCCAGGACATTTCTGATATCAGGTTCCTGGGAAAGCCCCTACCACACCTCCACCATGCCCCTCATTCAGACTTGGATGTCCTCACGCTGGGGACATCCACAGACCTGGCTTCTAAAATGGCTATGGAGATGTCTCTGTGCTTTGGACGTCTCTATGCCCATTTCAGATGTTCAAACCACGAATAGGGCTTCCCAGATGACCCCCATTGTGGCCGCATAAATTGGATATTCTGCAGCAGCCACTATCTGGATACTACTGATGAATATCTGGAGGATATATAAACCCCACGGCTGTCCACCTTGGCATTTAAATATCTGACCTTTTAAAAACAAACTCCAATATCTTCATTAATACCACCACTCCCACAACTGCTTCCTAAGTGTCCCCATCCCCCAAATACCCCCAACACAACTGCCCCATTGCGATGTGTGTCCTTGAGTCAGTGCTGACTCCCAGTGGTCTAGCAGCCCCTGGGTTGTTTTGGCAAGGTGTGATCAGATGTAGATTGTCAGGCCTATCTTTCAAACCAATGGAGGTTGTCACTCGGTTGCCGGTGACACAAAGATTATACGCCACTAGGTAGCGCTGTTAAAGAACAAAGAGTCCAAGTGTAGGGTAATAAAGGCTTTTATTCCCCGTTTAAAGCAAGGTTCAACTAAGAGATAATTTTAGATAACAGAAACAGTCCTTTGTTTCAAAAGGTACCAATATTCACTGGCTAGTTAACTGTTACTTCACAGTTTAAAGCAGGTTTTCTTCAAAGTAATATTCAGTATAATAAACATCAACTTATACTTCATTTATTCTTCTGGGGAGCATACACACTTTGGAGCATAGGCAGTGCACCAATCACATTCCATTTCCTCAGGCAAAGGTGAGGGAATAGTGCTGGGAGAATCCACTTCCATCAATTCCTCTCTCCTATACTGATTCAAAGGGCTTCCACTGTCCCTGTCTATTTCAGCATGGTAATCTACTACTTGGGAGTTTGGCTTCACATAACCAGGGACTCTTAAGGCTGGCGGTAGTTTAGTGAACCAGTCTGCACTCTTGTTTCTCCTAGGAGGAATACTTCTTTTAGCATAACTTTTAGCAGTACAATCATTACAGTTAATCTTCAATGCCTCATACCTTGGCTCACTGAGTAAAAACTTCCGTTGCTTGTAAAACTTCTTTTCCCTCTGAATAGGTGAAACTGGGCAATGATCCTCTAGAGATAAGCTTCTGTCAGAACCTCCCTCTCTGGTTCTTAGCTTTCTTCTCTCTAGGTTACAAACAGGCAGAGTATAGGAACTAGGCGTGGCAGAGCCTCTCACCTTGGAGCAACTTCCACCAAACTCCCCTTGAACAACAGGTCCAGTTTGGGCTTTCTGGCTTCCCACCTTGTGAGGTCTGTTTCTCCTCCAGCTTCCAGCTTGGCTTCTTTCACAGCAATCAGGCTTATGTCCTTGATAGCCTCCAGGCTTCTCTGCTGTTTCTCCTTCTAGTCCAGCTCCAGTTCCTTCTTCCTCTTTCTCCTCCTTCCTCAGCTCCTGCTGTGTCCAGTGCTTCCTCTGCTTATGCCACTCCTTATGCCACTGCTGTCCAGAAGCATTCTGCTCTGGCTTATAAAGTGAACCGTTACTGCTGACTTCCTGGTTCCCTTTCAGCTGCAGGTCATCAGTGAGATTAGGTTCATTAAGACCAGTATGTCTGTTCCTGCTCCCTCTAGCTGTGCCTGAAGGTAACTGCACATCTAGTTCTTCTAAAACAGGATTTCTTTTCTTAAAACCAACTTTATTAGTGCCCGCATCATGACAAGGTTTAGTGGCTTGCCAAGAATCAAGCCCTGGTCTCTGTTACTAAGCCATGCCTCAAACCACTAGGCTGCTCCCCCACTCCTGCAATTGCCCCACCACCCCCACAAACTGGTTCCAAACCCTCACAAAGTTCCTAGGGTGACGTAATATGAGATAATGTCATTTTTTAGTGATACATATTGACCATATTTATTTCCTGAATACTGCATAATTGCAGAGCGTTTCTCGTATCAGAAATTGTGCTGGTACTCGTATGCAGGGATTTTTCATTAATACATGAGGTCCATGAGTCAGTATTAGCAGGCAATCAAAAGTATACCGGTACTCAATACCACCGAGTACTCTCTCAAAAAAGCCCTGCATAATTATACTATGAATATATTGATTAAATGCATTGTCTACAGTCACCACAATTAATTCATGTCATCTCTTTAGAGTGGGTTATTACATTTGAATGTACTGTACTTGGTTGATTCATATCTACTCATAAAACAAGCCATATGAGTTGATCCTCTATGATATTGTGACATAGGCTAACACTGACCATAGTAGTATTGTGAAGTTATAATGAAAAGGGTAAAGATGGTAATTATCATTTCTAAAAGCAGTGACAGGTGCTTCTCTGCCGTAAAATGTTTCAGAGATTCCCAAAAGATCTAGTAATGCAAGTAAACTCAGAACTCCTGTCTAGAAAGTTCTGGTAATTGGTCTCTGGGGCGAAGGGAGCAGGCTTTGCACCTCTTACCCTGCGCTATACCGAAGGTATTTATTTCCTAAAAATATAGCACAGCTAAGGTTATCCACTTCTCTTTATGTAGCACCATCATATCTCTTTATTTCACTGATGAATTAATGCATCTCTCGTCTGTTCCCCAATTCATGAGTACTAAAGCTTCCGTTTCAAGGAGTTTGTGGAGGGGTGAGGTGGAGGATTGGGGGGGGGGGGGTACAGTTGTTCATATTCCACTACCATGTCCTCATGGGAAATAAAGTATGAATGTACAAGAAAATTAGGGGCTTGTTTACAAAGCCGCGGTAGTGGTTCGCGATCGCGATCGCAGCCGCGGCCCCATTGAAATCAATGGGGCCGCGGCTCCGATTACGATCGCAAACCGCTACCGCGGCTTTGTAAACAAGCCCCTTAGCTTTTTCTGCTGCGGCTCTGGCTCATTGGAATGGTTTGCTGGGCCACCTCCGCACAGAATTAAATTTCAAGTGCTTCAAAAAATCTCTGAAAACCTTCCTTTTAGGACTGCTTTTAGCTTACTGAGTAGCTATTATGGTACACTGTAAGGACAGCCCTGTAGTCTAAGGGAATTGTGTGTATTTATCCTTCTTATCTTTCCATGCTGTTTCTATCTCTCCTATACTGTCCTGTCTACACTATGGAGTTCCTCTCACTTCTTTTCATTTTTTAATTATTGTTCACCGCATAGACTGCTATGCAATGTTGCCGCATATCAAATAAAATATAACCATAACCATTTCCATGAAGGAATATTTCCTATCGTGTAAAACGGGAAAACTAACAGGTTTGTGTTAGAAACACTATTCATGAGTGGGACATCTGAAAACAGGCATTTGAACATGCAAATCACAGAGACATCCCCAGCTACATTTTAGAAAGCCGGGTATGTAGACATCCCCAGAGCAAGCATGTCCATGTAACATGAGCTGTGGTGGGAGTGTGGCGGGTGGCGATGGGATTTCAGAATGGCCCTGGTTGTGAATGCGCCCATGTCTATACCTGCTCCTGACCATGAATAAGGTGCAAAAAAAGTGCTCGTTTCATGGCTTCAGTGCTTACAGGAGGGAGAGCAAAATGCACTTTCATCGTCGCAGTTAAACATATTACAGACGTCTTATCGCACATCTGATTATATTGAAATGGTCGTCCAGGACATGCAAGTCCCCTAACATAGTTGCCCCCCCTTCTGGAATATCTCTGTTGGTACATCCAAGTGCTCGGTTCTGTGGCTGTGCAATTTGGGGCCATTCGATTCAGTTCCTGGGACTTTCATTTTTGGGATGGAGATGGGGCAATTTCACTGCTGCCACGCCCCTGGAGTTTTATATGTTTTATTTATTTAATGCTTTGGACATCCTCGATTCTTCCTAGGCGACCCTTCTAAACTCCCACTTCACATGATCATGTTTGTTTATGTTTATTTATTAAAAACTTTATATACCACCTTTCGAATAAAGGCAAGGCGGTGTACAAAACAAAAAAAAAGTATAAAAGTGGTGAAAGTAGTGTCAAATAATGCCAGAAAGCAAAAGCAAAAGAAAAGCTGAGAAAACCAGTTCAGCAGTAGAGAGTGGGATCTAAAGGTCTCCGACCGTCAACCTAGACCTAGATTCTTGCTATAAAAATCAAAGGTCCAATTTAGAGTCCAAGTCCATCAGTGAACATGATTAAGGTATCATACAAACCTGGTAAATTTCAAGTACCACCTATAACCACTGAGCATAGTATGCAACAAAAACAATGATTTATAATTATACACCTTACTTTATCTCTCCGCGCATAGTTAAGTTTTAGAAGATGTGGGAAAAGCAATTAGTGTAGCTGGATTTAAAAAGGTTTGGACAGATTCCTTGAGGAAAAGTCCATAAACCATTATGAAGGTAGATCTGGGAAAAGCCACTGCTTATCTCTGGGGGATAAATAGCATAGAATCTGGCTGTTTTCGGATTGGACACTGTTGAACAGGATACTGGACTTGATAGAACTTTGGTCTGACCCAGTATAACAATTCTTATGTTCTTATTTGTAAATTTTTTAAATTATCAAATGCATTCCCGTTAGGAATAGCGTTGAAGGATGTTTGTAAGAACACATAGAGGAGTATTTACTAAACTGTACTACCCAGTAGTGTGGGGTTTAGCGTGTGGTCTGGGCGCTATGCTAAAAAGCAGCACGAGACCTCGCATCAAAAATCCCACGCGACCTTGGTACTACATGCACTGGCTGCCCGTAGTGCACTATTTTGCTAGATATCCTTTGGACTGCCTCTGCTTTCTTCATCCTGTTGATGATATAGTTGGAAAGGCCTATGAGGGAATACTGTGGCGATTGGCTCAGCCTCAGGTTGGCAGCATTGGGAGGGGATATCAGTGCCAGACATTGCTATAGAACAAGATGAGGCAACTGGAGGATTCCCATCAGGTTCTGAACCTAATGGATGGAGGCCAATTGGTGAAACCAGAGTAGTGGTAACCACATGTCTGGTGCTAGAATTAGTGTCATCTGTGCCTGATATCATTATGTTATACCCTATCTGGAATACCTTAATCATCCTGAAGTAGTCAATTACGAATTGTTCCTCTGAGAACTTTTTTCCTATGAAATTCAAGGACTGGCACAGCTGCATGAGGACTCTATCCTGCAAATTTCTGGCGCAAGGAGATGAGATGCACTAGGTGAACCTCATCCCTTGTGCCCCCTCCCCCAATACCATTTGCTGCCGTTGTCCCTCTCCGGGATGTGAAGCAGTGACAATGGCCGCAAACAGCTCCACGGCACTTATCTTTAAGCTTCAGCACCACGGGGCTGTTTGCTTCCACTCCTGCTTTGGTGCCCAATGCTGACATTGTGTTTGCAGCAAGAAGTCAGCAATGGGCATCAGAGGGGCGGAAGCAAACAACCTGGTGGTGCCAAAATTTAAAGTGCCACAGGGCTGATTGTGAGCATTGCTGCTGCTTCATGTTCTGAAAGGGCCGACAGCAGCGGCAATGGACGCCCTGGAGGGCCGTGCTCTAGGCAACCACCTAATTCACCTAATGGTAGTGCCAACCTTCATCTCCTACTGCTCCATTGATGAAAGATAGATTTCAAAGGGAAAATACAGAGTACAAAAATGGAAGCCCAATTCAACAAAGCTTTTCCTCTGAACTAAACAATGAGGAAGAAGCTCTTTGCCATAAGTCATGAGTACTGCAAAAGAATATGAAATTTATGCACTCGTAGAAGATCAGGTTATAACTACTCTCCCCCTACTATTCAAACTATCCAAACCCATAATAGAACAATCTCCCCCACCAGTGCCCCCTGAACTTAACCCTTTTGCATCATAACATTTCTTGTATATTAATTGTAAATAAGTTATTTTCTCCTGAATCATTTAAATTATTGATTGCAGCGCCATTTATTCTGTTGACATGTTCTATGTACTTGTTGTTCAATTGTAAACCGCTATGTTTACCTGATATAGCAGTATAGAAAACACTCAAATAAATAAATAAATAACAGGGTGCCTAGGTGGAGGGGCCAAATAGGAACCTAGGGGCCCTTTTACTGAGGGTCAGCTTGTGTTAATGAAGTTAACGTGCATTAAGCGGCATTGCGCCCATAGAAGTAAAAGGGCTGTGAGCACTTAATGCGCTTTAGCTTCATTAACATGTATTAAAACCTTTAGCAAAAGGGCCCTTATGCGTCTTTATAAAATACCAACAAAAAATCTGCAGAAATCACAGCCAAAATGAACCTGCAGACATGTATTTATTTGATTTATTTATTCAGTTTTATATACCACCTTTTCATCCTGTTCAAGAATTGGTATAAATTCATGTAATTTGTGAGTCTGATAGTTATCCACCGAAACTATAGCCCCCAACACCCTACACCCGAGCCGTGTACACATGCACCACCTTGTTATTTTGCATACTTTGCATGAGAAAAGGCTATTATAAAATTACCCCCTATGTATTTTAATTGAGAAGTTTATTTTGATGTAAACAAGACTACTAAAATCATTTGATCAATAAAAATGGGAAAAAAAGAAATAGCTAGTGCACAAGAAATTGCAAAGTTTGAAAGCTAACATCCAAAAGTTTAAAACTCATGTGCAATGTAAGAGCCCTATAAGCAGGCCAAAGCTGAGAGATTCATGATTTGTACCCAACTCTTGCCTCTTTGGTCGGCAACAATTGGGAACACTGTATTGTCACTGTTCATAGCCGCTAGGAGAGAGACAATCCTAGCTGTCCTTAAAGGCACTGTAATGACTAGGAGAAAATGGAAGAAAGCATTGGAAATGGAAATATGAAAAATCCTAGGCCATTGTAAAAGAAGGCTCATGGCACCTGATCCAAGGTTGAGGCTAGTTCTGCTTAGACCCTCCCTCCTCCTCCAAAAGACCAAAAAAGAATTGTACAACTAGTTAATAAAAACTCAGGATTGTGAGAACATTTAGGTGGTTTGTCATATTTAAATAGCTGCAGTTAGTATTTAATTAATGCTTTACAGTACTAAATGCTTTACATATTAATGTGTTATAGTATTTCTATAGGGGACATAGATTGAGAGTGAAAGGGAATAGACTCAGGAGGAATATGCGGAAATATTTCTTTATGGAAAGAGTGGTGGATCCGTGGAAGAGTCTCCCAGTGGAGGTGGTGGACATGAGGACAGTATCTGAATTTAAAAAAGCATAGGACAAACCCAGAGTATCTCTAAAGGTAAAAAGAGGGCTATTGTACTGATATGAAAGGGCAGACTAGATCGGCCATGTGATCTTTTTCTGCCGTCATGTTTCTATGTTTCTAAAATGGTCTCTCAAGCATCTTTATGCTGCGGAAAACATTTTGAAAGGAAGAGTTAACGATCCACCATTGTTTCAGTTTTTGAAATTGACCTGAATTCACAACAGCTCTGGATGTCACTCTGTCAACAATTAGCCACCTGACTGAAGACCCAATGCAGTTTCGGACAGCTATCCACAGGGTTGACATGAGTCGACATTGACCTGATAGCAATTAGAAACAGGTGGATGTGGCACTCCCCTTATCTCAGCACAGTTTGACTGCATAATGTTATGTCCAAAATTCCAGTGCCTCGCTTTTCCATGCAATCAGGATTTCACAGTTTTTTTTGTTTTTTTTTACTTTAGAGTTAACAAAGGACTTTAAAATACAGGGCTTTAACATTTATCATATGTAACCATAACATTCACAAGACAGAATAAGTACAGTAGGCAGTTAACTGGCCTCAGGTTCACTGTAGCATATGGTTTTTGCTGGATGCTACATACTTGCCTGCCCAAGGTTTTTAATGAGACAGAAATGCAATTTCTTTGAGAATCTAATGCTACAGGGCTATTCTGGTTTTTATCTGGAGATATTCATATTTTTCTCCGTGTATATTTATAAGAAGTGAGGGCAGCCAATCATTTTTAATGAATGCTTTGAGTCATTTTCAAGAATATGCACTGGACATTAGCTTAACATGAACTTACTAACTGCAGTCAGAATGGGAGTCAGTTCATTGTTTGAAAGGTCTCATACTGTAAAGCCGTTTTTCATATCAGCATCCTGAAGACAGAAGCATAAAGAAGGCTAGTGTGACATCTTGTGGTGCACTACAGACCTTGCATATTTAGTGTAAAAAGAGCAAAAAAAATGGATGCATCTGTACAAATGGAAACATATTCAAACTCCTTTTTTATCTTATAGTCCTGAAAAATACACATTATTTATTTGATATATTAATTTTATTCTGGTTTCTATCTTTACCGCCAAATGGCCAAAGGTCATAAAGGCAGTTCACCCAAGTTAAAGAACTCAAGAAGGGGGAGGAAGAGAAGCCGTAAAGGAGGAGGAAGGAAAGTGTATGTTGAGTGGAATAGATGAGGAGGGAATGAGAAAAAAAAGAGAGAGGCAAGTGAGAGTCAAGGGAAAGGGGTCAAGTTTCAAAGACACTTACCCAGTTAGCAGGTACCACGCTGCAAAATATTGACCCATTAAGTACAGCAACTTTCATGGTACATTGACTGGCATGTGCATCCCATATTTGCCTATTACTATAAATGTTCTAGCGCGCCATACACTAATTCATCCCAGTTAGGCTGGTTTTACACTCTGATTTTCTTGGAACCCAGGATTCATCTACTTAACAGAAATTAAGAATCGGAGGTGTGGAGTAGGAGGAATGCCAATGGAAGGGACAAGGACATGGATGAAAAGACAGAACTGAAATTGTTAAAATCCATCACTGTTAAAAGAATTATCTCTGTATTTTGTAACATAAATTATCTGCGTCGCATGGATAAGGAGATCCCTAATAGGGGGAGTTACAAAGCAAGACTCTCTGGTCATTCAAAACGCTGAAAAAAAGACAAACATCTTAGTTCATTTTCATTACTTTATTCAGTTCATTTTGATTCACTTTATTTATTTATTTATTTATTTATTTGTGTGCTTTTCTATACCGCCCCTTCCAGAGATCAAGGGCGGTTTACAAGGAACTTAAAACAACAGTCACTGATGTCACAAACTCCAAGAGCATTCCAATAATAAAGGAGACTGTAAATTGATCTCGCTTCAAACACTCACCTTCTTTAGAAAGAAAAGCTGCTTTTGAATCACGTAAATGTAGCCCCTGCCATATTCTGTATCCCTTACGGCGATGGGAATGCTGTCAGGTAGTCTGGTGATGCAATTTCCAAGAGCCAGACTCACCCTGCAAATTTGACTCTCGGGGTTACAGAGGGTTCTTGGGGTACGACCAGGATATTCTGAGAGGCCTGTTGCAATCATGGTTCACTCTCTCCACTCTTTCCACTGCAAAAAGCCTCCGTTGAGGCCAAAGGTTGGTTCAGAACCCAGTAAAGTTTATTTAAGACAAGTCAAAGACACTCCCCAAAAAATCTCTGAACACCAACTGTTACTTTCAATATATAACAAACAATATATCGACTTACAGCCTTTTGACTTTATACTGCGCTCCGAGTCCTTGAGCTCTCTTTCCACATAGAGCACAATCTCCAACTCCATTTTCCTTTTTCCAGAGAGTAAATAAATAGGGTCCTTCTATGTTAGAAAATTGCAAACACTGTTTCTCTTCTATGTACAGTCTCTTTGGCTCAGAGTCCCCAATATCTCTGTGTCTCCCTGAAGTCCTCCTCTTTCTCCTCAGTGGACGTTCGACTCCAGTAGTTCCTGATGAGGCCCCCTGTGGTGCCTTTCCTTAAATGACCTTGAACACCCCTTCTCAGGGGCCCAAATGTAAGCAGAGAGCATCTCTCAGGCACTATCCCCAGTTTCTCATTCAGAAGTTCCTAAAAAGGCACTCTGTAGTACTTAGGCTTAAGCAACCTCAGTCACCTCACTTCAGAAACCCCTTTGGATGGACACAGGGTTGCACCACTCCTCCTAGAGGGGCATCATCATCAACTCAAGGACCCTTCCAGCATTACCTCACTGACATTAGGTAGATGAATCAGAGACCAGAACATTCCCTCCTGTTCTCAAAAGAGGCAGTTTAATGAGGGGCGAGATGGAACTAGGGGTCCTTAAGAAATAAAAATGTAGGGGCTGATATTTCAAGTACCTGGCCATGCTTCTTTAAATAAAACAGGCTCCAGTGCTATGTGGCATCCAGTGCTGAATATTTGGTTTTACTGTGCAGCACGGTCGCTATCTCGTCATCGGCAATTTTCAATCACTAACTGGATAGTGAAACTCAGATATTTAGGACAGCCATTGACCTATCCTAACTTTATCTGGTTAGCGGTTAAATAGCACTACTGACCGGATAGCTGCTGGGACTACCCCTGACCCTGCCGCAGACTGCGGTGGCTCTATCCAGGTATCTGATCTGTGGTGAAATTCAGTGGGACTGACTGAATAGTGCTGCCGAATGTTGGGATCTACAGATAGTGTCACTGAAAATAATTACAGACCACCCCAGCGCTATCCAAATGGTGCCAGGGCAGAACGAGCATGCAGTGTGGGCATTCCACCTGTCTACGGTTAACCATCAACATTCAGCCGCTATCCAGATAGCTACTGTATACAAAAAAAGGCTGTCTGAAATGTATTGGTATATCTATACAGACGGCACCTTAATATCACCAGCTATCTGTATAGCAGTAGTACTCATCACTATACGTATATTCGGTGCCTCCCCTTCTCCGTGGACAAGCAGGAATGAAGTCCTCATATATGCGTGATGTTATCTGATGGAGCCCGTGTGGGAACACTCCCCAGCTATTAATGGAAGCTTTTGGGAGGCTCCACTGCACATGCATGCCATCTTCCTGCCTGCCATTGCGTCACTATTTTACCTCAGTCTTCATTTTTCTGTGAAGCCCAATGAATACCTTTACTGATGTCTCCAAAATTTCATAAATTTTTCCCCTCACCGGGGACCCTGCCATTTTCACAGTACTTCCTTTTTTCTTTTTTTTAATTGAACATTTTATTTATTATAATAACAGAAAGACAAGCTTACAGTGGGCTGACAACAGTACAAGAGCTCAGAGAAGTTTAATGATCTCAACAAGTACCTCAAAACCCCTCCCTCCCAACTGCTAGAGGAAGTACATTTTCTCACCCAGAGGGAACAGCGACTGGGCTGTGATTAGAGGGTTGACCCTACCCCCACATGGGGTTCATATTGCACACTATTGTGCACGTAGGAAGAAAAACTCCCTACCCCCTTCCCCTCCCTGTCCCCCCCCCCTTCCCACACTTCTCCGGGTTGTTCCCTACCCCTCCACCAAACAGTGCCTATACCATGTGGAACCACTCAACCTCCATGGGATACTCTTGTACTCTCACTAGCCATACCTCTTCACCAGAGGGCTTAGGCATATACCCAAAGGAGCCTTCCCTGGGGTCTCCCCCCCTTCCCAAAAGCTCTAAGAGTCTACATACTTCCAATAGGGCTCCCAGACCCACTGTATCTCCGTCTTATTCTCCCGAAGTAGGAGGAAAGGTATTCCGTGACATAAATATCTGACACTTTTCACAGTCATTCCGCTTTGTCCAGTGGCTCAGGCATTCTCCAATGGCGAGTGACCATTCAGCGGGTAGCTAGAAAGACACCTTGTTAAGGATCTAGAGCCTCTGGTTTTCTCCATGGTGGTTTCATCCCCCAACACCATCACCTCATACTGCAGCAGGAGCAAGGCAACCATAATGGCCTCTATTTTCCTCTGAACTTTCCCGCAAAAGGTCTGGATATCCACACAGCCCTACCACATATGATCAGAATCTCCATACTGGCCACAGCCCCACCAGCACAGATGAGAAGCTTGAGATATCCATCTGTAAACTCATGCAGGTTGTAGGTACTATCACATCAACATTTTAAACTGTACCATCATGACATTATGAGAAATAGGGACCTTATGCGTATGGATGTGGATGTGCTCCTAGAACTCATCCTCTTTCTGCCCCAAGTTCTCCTTCCAAAGTTTTCTATGTGAGGGTCTAGAGGAAGTTTTAAGTTCTTGAAAGGCTTTACCAGGTTTGGAGATTAGGTGTCCCTGCTGTTTATCTTGAAACAACACCCGCTCAACACGCAGTGGCGCTCTGTTCAGGGGGCTGTACCGTATGCAAATGTTGAACAAAGTGGTACAACTGGAAATACTGTAAATACTGCAAGGTGCAAGCAAACATTTCCTCCAGGGCAGACCTTAGGCATAAAGCATTTCCCTTTAAACAGTTCAGAAATGTTCAGAGATCATATGGTCGAGTTCCTCCCTCCCACGTTCGACCCTATCTCCCTAACAAAAGGTTGGGAAAGCACAGGGATGAACAGAGTGTAGATGTGGGATATCCCTGCCACCTTATAGATTGCCCTCCAGCAGTGTTGCAAAGCCACTAGAAAGAGATGAGTCTGTCAACCAGGTAGTTAGCTAGAGAGAGAAAAACACAGGTTCCCAAGGAGAAGGGCTTCACCCATTGTGCTTCAAGGGACACCCCTGCCAATTGCCAATCACCAATCACCCTCAAACCAGCAGTCCAATAATATATTAATGGGTCCGGCAGGCTGGTTTCCCCACACTCCCATGGTAAGGATAATCTATCCAGGGCAGTGAATGGAGTTTTTTCTTGCCAGATGTACAGATGTACCATCAAAGCTTTTAAAAAAGGTCTGGGGTAGTTTGATGGGAAACTGAGTAAACAAGGTCAGCCTAGGGAGCACTATCATTTTAAGCAAATTAATGCGCCCCAACCAAGACACTGCATAATCCTTCCATTTTTGCAGATCAGTATGCAGAGAAGTGAGTAATGCTTTGTAGTTCAGCTGATATAATGCCACAAGATCCCTGGAGATAATCATTCCTAGATACCGGAATTGCTCCACCTACTGAAAATCTGTGGCAACCTGCCTCATTCCCCCACCAACCGGGGAGCCACAAAGTAACAGTGTGGATTTCTGAAAATTAACAGTATAGCCAGCCTACCAAAGGCCCGAATCTCTTGCAGGAGCAAGGGGAGCACCACCTCTGGATCTTTAATATATATGAGCGTGCCATCTGCATACAGAGGAACACTCTGATGTTGTCCACACAGAAAGATTCCACACTCTAGCGCCTTCTCTCTGAGGAGGCAAGCAAAGGGCTCTATGGCCAGGGAAAATAACAAAGGTGACATCGGGCCAGGGCAAAGCGAGGGGATAAGTTCCCATTAACCAGCATGGCAGCTATCAGCTCACTGTAGATAATCTGTTCCTAACTGCAGAAGGCCGGTCCAAAGCCAGAACTTTGCAAGACGGCAAAGAGAGACAGCCATTCAATCTTATCAAAAGCTTTTTCCGCATCAAGCAACAAGATTGCATGCTGGACCTCCTGCCGCTGTGCCTCCTGAAGTATATTTAATACCTGATGTACGTTTTCCACCTCTTGCCTCCATTTGGTAAAGCTGGTTTTGTCCAGGTGTACTAAGTGGTGTATGACCTCCTCAAGCCGACAGCTCAGAATCTTGGTCAAAATTTTAGAATCTATATTCAGAAGCAATATGAGCCGATAACTGCTGCAGAGGATATGGTCCTTCCCCTCCCAAAAGAAGCATAGGAGCTGCTGCTGCGGCAGGATGGCATTGAATACCTCCACTAAGACCGGTATGAGGTGGTTCCATAATTGCTTATAGAGTTCTGCAGGTAGGTGATCCTGGCCAGCCGCCTAATTTTTCAAGGATGTAATTGCCGTATCCACCTCAATTGCACTAAAGAGCCTATATAACAGTCTGACTGCGGATTCAGACATCTGGTGTTTAAACCACTCCTCTATATGGGGGATTGGCTCTGAGAGCCGGGAGGAACACAGCTGCTGATAGAAGTTGGCAAAGCATGTGGCCATTTTCTGTGACAGTGGTGTAGTCACACCCAACTCATTCTTATTTTGCTGGATACATCTCTTAATCCTGACTTTTTTCATAGACGTGATGCTTTGTCATTAGCATCGCTGTTTTTTTCCACCTCCAAGGCATTCAGCTCACTGTGCACCCAGAGAAGCCTATTCAGCATGCTCGTGTCCCTCCCTTCTTGTGAATTTTTTCCAGGGTGACTAATTCCTTATAAGATCCTCATATCTCCCCGTTTCTGATGGTTAAGGGCTGCCACAAGAGAAGTGATATTCCCCCGAAGGACTGCCTTCACCATGTCTCTGAACAGCCCAGGGGTGATATCCGGAGCGCAGTTAAATGCCAAGAATTCCTTCCACCCTTTGACAAACTGTGCTACAAAGGAGGGGTCCTTTAGCAAGAGCCTATTCATGGACCAACCACGCGGTCCTTTGTTAGGATCTACCCCACACAACGTTAGTGAAAGGGGCATGATCAGAAAGGGTGAAATTATCTATGCTACAATTCCCTGTCCCATCACTGAGTGAGAGACAAACCAAAAATCGATTCGGGAGTAGGTATGATGCACAGCAAAATAGCACATATAATCCCGTTCCCTGGGGTGTAGCCAGTGCTAGATATCAACAAGACCCAGCTGGTCCAAATAGGATTGTAAAATCAGAGTGTCCCCTGGATTAGAAATCCTAGTTTCTGACCTATCAGCTGCCAGCAAAGTGCAATTAAAATCGTCCCCAAGTACTACCCCCTCCATAATGGACTTCAGTGAACCAAAGAAATAGTAAAAAGAGCCCACTTGAAGGTGTGTACACATTAGCAAGAGTGACCGTGGAGGACCCCCTCTTAAGTATCAGATAATGCCCTTGCCTGTCAGCACATTGGGACCCTAGTACAAAATTGTACCCTTCAACTATTAGGATAGTCACTCCCTGCTTGTGAACTTTATATAGGGCATAGTAGACCTGCTCCCGTCCCTTATCCCTCAACTTTAGGTGCTTGTCTGCCACAAGGTGAGTTTTTGTAGGAATATTTATTTTTTACATTCTCTTATATACCACGCTATTCTGTATCAGTGTGGTTTACATTGAACAAACTGAAATTACATTGAACAGGGCATTATAACTTGGAGATAACTATTTTTTACAGGGAACACGGGCTATGGAGGGTTAAGTGGCTTGCCCAAGACCACAAGGAGCACCTGTGGGACTAGAAACCCCAGTCCTTCCGGCCCAAGGTTGCTGTCCTCTAGTGGGATTTGAACCCCCAACCTTCCGGCCTGAAGTACCTTGCCCCAACCACTAGGCCACTCCTCCACTCCATATTACCTGCGCCCTCAGACTTTGTAAGTGTGAAAGCACTCTTTCCTCTTCATATAGCATTCCAAGATATACATTTAGCCATAATTCCACATTCTACCATCATTTACCAATGGGAGTTACCCACAGTAACATCCCCAAGCCCCCATGTCTGGAAAGAAAAGAAACTGTCACAGCTCCTCGACCCCCCCTCCCCCTGCCCCCACCCCTCCTCCTCCCCCCCAGGACATACCAGGACACCTTACCCTTAGACTTCCACATAACACGCCAATGATCCCTCCTTGCCCCAACCTACCCGCCCCTATCCCAGGGTAATCAAATCCAAAGGAACACAGGAAAAGTATGGGCTTGCAAGTATAGACTCCTGTATTGGGAACCAAAGCCACACAGACAGAATGGGAACCTTCACAACATTATGCATGCAATCATAAACAGCAACTTCTCCCCTACTAGTGCAAACTCAGCCATAGGGCCACCTCGGGAGGGGGGGGGGGCGAGACCAAAGAGAAAAAAAGACTCTGTCCCCTCCTCCCAGTCAGGGACATACAAAAACAAATTCCTCCTCCCCCCTAAAGTAAATGGGAGGGCCATAACAGCACAACAGAGTCATATAAAATACATGAGGCCCAAACAGTCACAAAGAACTCTCATCAATCCACAATCATTCATGGTGGATTGGTAGTATCCATATCTTCATCTTCGACAGGAGCCACGGCACTCCAGAGTTGTGGGGGATGCTGATGTCTTCCGGCATTTTGAGGTGGATTCCCTCCACTCAGGGCTTCCCCCTGCCTCCCCCCTGTCAGTTTTTGAGTGAACCACCAGCTAAAGGCAGTCCTCTAGATCATAAAGTCCATCTCAGCACAGCCTTTAGTTGTTTGCTTTATGGGGAGTTGCTTCTCATGAAGCCTCCCTACAAACTTCCCGCAGTGGCTTGAGACCTCATTGTGGTTCTAGCTGATGAAAGCTCCTTTTGAGCTACTCAATTCCTGCCACCTGAAGATTTTGACCTGGAAGGTTTTGTTTTTGGTGGTGGTCATTTCAGCATGCAGAATGAGCGAGCTTCAGGATCTTGTAGTTCATCCATTTTACACCAAATTCCATCATAAAAGAGTGGTGGTCCTTACTCATCTTAAATTACTTCCAAAAGGAATTTGTTGTTCTACCACATGTTTCCCAAAACCTTATGCCCACAAAGGGGAAACTGCGTTGCACATGTATGACTGCAAACAAACCTTAGCTTTCTACTTGGAGCAGACAAAAACCCATAGAAAGTCCATCCAACTTTTGTTTCTTTTGACCCCAGCAAGTGTCATCTGCTAACTTGTGCTCTGTCTCCATGGAAGAGATCTTCAGGGCTGCAATGTGATCTATCCACACATTCACATCTCACTACTGTCTAGAATGGGATTCCCGATGCGTCAGCAACTTCAGCCAATCAGTACTTTGTAATCTGTTTGGGAACTAGAATCCAACTCCATTCCCCTAGGCCCATTCTCTTCTAGTCAGGCTACCTTAATAAAAGAAAAAGAAAAGAGAATGACAACTTCTATTGCATGTAGTTATTTAAGCAGACAGACTTTGTTGCCTCTGTTGGCCTAGTCTGAATTCTCATTGACTTTTGGTAGCCTTAACTAGGGAGTCCCATACGCAAGGACTTCATTCCTGCTTGTCCACGGAGAAAAGGTAGTTATTCACCTGTAGCAGATGTTTTCTGTGGACAGCAGGAATAAGTAATCACAACCCTCCCAACTCCTCTGGGAGTTGTATTCTGCTATAGTATCAGATTGAGGTAAAATGATGCTGTGATGGCAGGCGTGCATATGTGGTGGAGCCTCCCAAAAGCTTCCATTAGTAGCTGGGGAGCATTCCTGCATGGGCTCCATCGAATGACAACACCCATACGTGAGGACTTATTTCTGCTGTCTATGGAGAACACCTGCTACAAGTGAGTAACTATCTTTTCTGTGCTAACAGTATTGAATATAAGTCATATATTTAAATTCCAGCATTAAAAAAGAACTCTGGCCACAGCGTTTGGATATTAACTCATTTAAGTACATTCAGTGCCATTATTTGCAGAGGTGCCGTGCTGAGTACGTGTACAGCAGTGAGTACCACTGCTGTATGGATAGTTGGCGATATTCAGCCACTGTGTAGATAAATTTAGCATGGCCTTCTTGCTTCCCTAAATTTTTCTATGTTGCAATATGGATAGCCGCTGAATATCACCAGCTATCCATAGACTTGGGCAACATGCTGCGATCTGCCTTTACTCTGTCATGGCACTATTTGGATAGCTGAAAATTCAGGGATAGAGAATTTAAGCACTCCCACTATCGTTCCCAGATCCACCTTGCCAAGTCCTCTTTTTCTCTAGACCCTGTCCCTTCCTCCTGGCTACTGACACCCTCGCAGTCCTTCCTCCCCCACATCCAAACCATCCTGGACAACAGTCTATCCACTGGAACTTTTCCTCCCCTGGAAGCACGCTCTCATTCGCCCCCTTCTTAAGAAACCCTCTCTTGACCCTCTTGACCCCAACAACTACCGCCCAGTGTCCAACCTCACCTTTCTGTCTAAACTTCTAGAGAAGGTTGTCTTTGCCCAATTATCCCATCACCTTGACTCCACCAACTTCCTTCACCCCGTCAATCGGTTCCGTCCTGGGCACAGTGTTGAGACTATCCTTCTTGCCTTTACCAAAGCCTTGCTGTTATCTCGGATTGGATGACCTCCTTTTTTATCTTAGACAGATCCGTCTCTCTGGCCTATCTAAGCTCCACCTCTCTCGTCTACAACGCATCCAAAACCCTAAACCTAAACCTAGTCTGTGCCAACGTGATCATTAGCCGTGTAGAACACCAGTGGGCAAGGGCAGCCCATTGCGGCCGCTGCTACCCCTCTCATGGATCTGCAGCAGCAGCAGCAGCAATAGCTTCGAACAGCCCTGCAGATCTTACCTAAGCTTCCAGCACTGCGGGGCTATTTGTGCTTCTGACCCCTCTGAGGCCCCCCATGCACAGGAAGTCAGCATCAGGTGTCAGAGGAAGCGGAAGCACAAACGGCTCCGCAGCACCAGAAGTTTAGGTAAACGCTGCAGGGCTGTTTAAAGCCTTTGTCAATGCTGCCAGTCCCTGAGAGGGGAAGCAGTGGCGTCAGTCGGGTCCAGGGAGGGGGCAGGAGTGGGAGCAGTGGGGAGCAAGGGATGAGGTTCACCTAGGGCACTTCAGATCCTTGCACCGACCCTGGGGGTAGTGGTCACCACCACTAAACTCATAAATCTCTTTGAATATTGATCCAGTGCTTTTTAGGATTTTTTTATCAGTTCTTAGAATATCTTAGACTGTTTTTACCTTTTCTTTTTTTTAAAGACAGGACATTTTTATACCTACTGAGTGACCTTAAAAGAAACAGAACAGTGATATATATTGTATTGCCTATATATTGCCTCAGTCATAGGCGCTAATGTCAGCAATAATTCCTTTTATTTAACTGTATTCTTATGAATTGTATTTGTTGTAAGCAGCTTTGGGCATCTCTTTGGAATTGAAAAGGTGGAATAAATAGAAACAGAGATATCTGAGTGCCTTAAAGGCCTATTTTAGAAAGATCATGAGGAGGGGAATTAAGACCTCCAGGTGGGATCATGGAAAATTTTCACTGTATTTAACAAAGGCTCTTGAAACTGCAGAGCCTCTTGTAAAATACATATAAGGATGTGCCAGACTGCTCCAGACTGCATACTGATGTCTCACCATGTCCAGTGAGAGCAGATAATTTAAAAAGCTTCTCATGTGGAAAAAGAGATTTCTGCTTGCCACAAATGTGTGTGGGCTCAACTTTTAAAAATTGCTGCTCCCGATAGGCACATATCCCCCATCCCCTTCCACCAGCATCACAAGCCTCCCATTCCCCATTCGCTACACCTACTTCAGATCCCCCCATTGCAGGTCCTTCTGAAAGCTATATGCCCCTATAAGGCCTCCCAGCAGGCCCTACACCCTCTGATCCCCTTCCACTCTTACTGAGGACCCTGGTAATCATGGAGAGTCCTAATTTCAAAATGGTGCCTGTGACTCCTAGAGATAATCTCATGGTACTACCTCTAGGGGTCAGGCTGCCAAAAGGGCACTTTGAACCAGGGATTCATCAAGAGTTGGAGCAATTATGGATCACTCCTGCTCCTGTTTGACTACCAAGGACTCTGGTAAGAGCCAGGGGATATGGGGAGTGGGGGATCTGTTGGAAGGGAAATTCAAGGGGTACAGATTCTGGGGGTGGGATCTGAAGTTGGGAGTTGTTGAGTGGTGGACCAGAAATCAGTGGTGGGTGTTTGGTGGAGTATCAGCGTCAGGAGGAAGTGATCAGGGTAATCAGATGTTGAGGGAGATGTGGAAGGATAGGATGTCGGAGTGATGGGAGGGCCGACTTTAGCCTTTACACTTGCCATCAAGCAGGCACATATCTCTGTCTTTGGGCAGGTGTAGATGCCTATGTCTCGACATTTTGATATCCTCCTTGTAAAACTGGGAATGTATGTTGATATTTTAGGCCCACCCAAACCACTCCCTCTCCACACCTGCTTGCAATCTGTGTGTAATATGAATCGCCATATATAAATAACAGCTTTCTAAGAAGCAGGTTTACTAAACCACGCTACCAGGGCAGCATGTGTCTGAGCAGTCCCTGAGCGGGGCTTGATGTTCCCACCGCGGCGCTACTAGCACAAGCCTTGAAAGCCCACACTGCCTGTACTAGGCAGGGAACAGCTGCCACCAGCACAGTGGGTCACTGCAGTTGCTTCCCATGGAAGTACTAATGCAATGAGCTGTGCTAAATTCAGGGGGGTGGCCGTCTCTGTCCTCCTGCATGTAGAACATTGGCCCATGTTAATAATGTGGCCCAAACCTGAGATACTGGCGTGGAGCTTAGTAAATATGACTCTAAATTCACTATTTGCACAAGGGGGGTGCTTCTAAAATAACCCCCTTAGTGTTCTAACAATAGTAACCACGGGCCCGATATTCAGTTGGGTGGTTCTATGTACCTCATCGGTGCATAGCCAGCCCACCTGCCGTCCGTCTAACCCGTAGTTTCAGTGCCGGGGGATCTATGCCCTTCTTCTCTTGAATACTCTTCTAATACAGTCCTCTCAGTCCTGATAGAGGAAGATGTAAAATTAACTTTTTTTTTAAAGAGGGATTTTAGAAATATATAGACTATTTATATTTGCGTGCTTGGAACTTGAGAAGGGCTGCTTTTGTCTTTTTTAAACTTTTGAAATTACTGAATGCTATCTAGACTGGTCATTTTGAAATAAACGATTTTGTAAAACGTTACAAAATCTTACAACATTTGTAACTTTTTACAGAAGAAACATTTTGCAACTGTTTAGAGGGTATTGATAGCTTACATGGCTTTTTGTCCTTTTGCAGGTGAGTTATCGGTGAAGTTATGTGACTCCTGTGGTGTCAGTGTTCCTTAAAAATAGATGGTTTTTAGGAACTTTCTGAAGTCGGCAGCATCAGTAATCGCTCTCAGGTGGTGTGGCAGGGAATTCCCTAGTGAAGGGGCATAATGCTCAAATACTCTATGGAGCATGTTCTGGGAGGTGCCTGTAGAGATTGTGGTATTTATAAGGATGTTTATGTGCTGCTTCCTTCTTGATCGAGTGTTTGGGACTTTTCTGATTAAGTTGCTTAGACATCCGGCAGATTGTCTAGAATTTTGAAAGCTATCATTATTGCCTTATTTTTTTATTCTGGAGTGAATGGGGAGCCAGTGGAGGGACTCCAGGATAGGGGTGATATGAGCTTGCTTGTTTGTTCCTGTGATCAGCCGGGCTGCTGCATTTTGCGCCAGTTGTAAAGTTTGGGTTGCGCATCTGGGTAGACCATGTAGGATCAGGTTACGATAATCAAGCTGCGGGGTGATCAGTACTTGGCAAACGGATCTGAAGTGGTTCTGATTGAGAAGAGGTCAAAGGTTTTGCAGCATTTTCATTTTATAGTAGACTTTGGAAATTGTTTTGTTAATGTGGGATTGGAAATTGAGTCGCTGGTCCAGGTGTATTCCTAAGTATTTTTCTTCACTGGGATTGTTTGTGTTCCTATTAATAGGCTAAGAGATGGGTTAAATGAGGTGTCCTAGGTAATTATGAGAGCCTCTGATTTGGTGTAATTGATAGTTAAAAGATGATGCAACTGAGTCTATCTGGGAAAGCTCACCCACCTGCAACCTGTTCCAGTAAAGATCAGGGGGAGTATTTAAATGCATGTAGCTACTCTCAGTTGTAGGTTGATGTACAACCTTAATAGACGGAAAATGAAAAACTAATTCCAACAGATCTATCCAGATCACTGGGGAGGAGATAATATCTGAAATATAACAAGATGAGGAGGAAAAGTAATATGCACATTGATCTAAATAATGACCAGTGTTGTGAGTAGTGGTTAGACATTACAGAGAAACCCAGAGAACACAAAGAAGCTATATAATCTCGAGCATTAACATCTTGCTTATCTTCCAGCAGAAGATGGATATTACCCAATAGTAAGCAGTTAGGATATGTGATCACCTATGTTGTCAAAAAGTCAAAATAGTACTCTTGCACTCCGGACCATGAACCTGGGGGATGATAAACCAAAATAAAAGTACATTTTTCCCCTGAGTCCCAAGTAGAGACTTCACAGCATAATGCTTCCAAATCTGGTGATGTAATAGTACAGTATCTAACAGTTTACGGCAATAAAAAGACTTAAACAATATCAAAAGACCCCTTCTCACTTTCCCCACTCCCACATTAATAAAACTATAGCCAGGGGGACAAATTTCAAATACTAAGGGGTCATCTTCAGACAGTAACTGTGATAAACACAAAGCCAGGATCTTTAGCCAAAAACAGATCGGAAAAGAGGGTGCCTTACATTCTGGAATGAACTGCCTAATCTGATCCACAGAGAGACTGACCTATCAACTTTTCAAAAGGAGGTTTATGTTCACTGGTGTTTGGATCATAATCTACTTATACGTTGTTAGCAATGACCTTTTGAGTTAATGTTTTATGTTATCCTGTAAATTTTGTATTGAGGTCTTTTGTATTGAGGTCTTTTTAATGTTTCTGATATATTCCACTGAGAATGTTACAACTAAAAAAATAAGAATGCATAATGGGATGGGCGTTGTTTTTTGACAAAGCAAACGATGATGCATGTCCTTACTGAACGTGTTCTTTTACGTAGCACGATGTTTCCTGAGTTCTTTTGTCTCTTTCTTACAGAAGTATCGCTATCAGGATGATGACACTCCCGCGCATGATCATACTTTCCCCCGATTAACCCACGAAGTGAGAAGCCCTGAACTCGTTCACGTGTCCGAAAAGAACTTGTCTCAAATAGAAAACGTCCATGGATACGTCTTGCAGTCCCACATTTCTCCGTTAAAGGTCAGTAGCACAGTTAATACTTGTTGCTGGTGTCCTAGGACGACAAAACTCGTGATATCCCCATGTTGCTTTACTTCTTTGTGGTCTGGATTTGCATCCTTCTTTTTGCAAGATGTTTCACGCATGTGTCTCTTTACCGATTGTTATTGTATGATGATGCATATAGACATTTCGAAAGAGAAGGACTTCTGAGACTCTCTATATTTGTTACGGTGTTAGCACTGATGCACAAGGGACAGTCTGTACAGTGTGACTTTACAACTCCATTCTCACCTGTTGTCATGTTGGATCTAGGTAATTGGAATGTGTGCAATGCATAATTTCCTAGAAAAATCGAAAGTAACAAGCGGGCCGTGTTTTAAAAGAAAATGTTTATACCTTTCGTCAAATCTGATTAAGAAGTACATTGGATTCTGCTTTCTGTATTAATGATTTGAATGCTTACAAAAAAACTCATTGTTTTAATTGCATCATGACCCTAAGCAATAAATCATATTTAAGTTTACATGCCATCTTCCATATTTTATTACAGTATATATGAAGCTCATGCGAGTGCCGTTTCTGCAGCTGCAGATATTACATCCCTCCCACTGCATGACAATGTCTCCTTTCCATCCTTTCTCCAACCCCAAGCTGCGGAAGAGCTGGGTGCAGGGCACACGATAGGCAAGAAGAGCACCAGTACAGCCGGATTTCACAGGGGGTGATAGGAAGCTCCCAGAAGCCTCTCCATCCCCTGGGCTACACTGGAGCTCGATGGAAGCATTTCCGAGCTACTGCTGATTTCCATTACTGGCATCTGATTTTCTCAGGTTAATGAAAAGAGACAATTGGCTCTGGAAGACAGATGCAGCAGCCAGGGCCTGCCAAACCATCAGACAAACCAGACAATCGTCTAGAGCATCGGCTTCTAGGGGGCAGCAAAAAGCAAGGCATTCAAAGCTAAGCAATAGATTTTGACAGCCAGGGGGAGGGGGGTTACAAGACTTTAAGTTTGCCTAAGTGTCAACACCTTGAACCAACTCTGGGGCTGACCCAAGAACATAAGAACATAAGATGTGCCATACTTGGTCAGACCAAGGTCCATTAAGCCCAGTATCCTGTTTGCAACAGTGGCCAATCTAGGTCATACGTACCTAGCAGTTTCCCCAAAAGACACAGGTTCTACAATGCTTGTACTGGATCAAGCATTGATATCCTGAGTCCCTTCTTAATAATGGTTTATGGACCTTTCCTCCAGGAACTTGTCCAAACCTTTTATAAACCCAGCTACACTAACAGCCTTTACTACATCCTCCGGTAACAAATTCCAGAGTTTGATTACACGTTGAGTGAAAAAATATTTTCTTTTATTAGTCTTAAATAGTTTACCCTGTAGCTTCATTGCATGTCCCCTAGTCTTTCTATATTCGGATAATGTAAACAATCGATCTATGTTTACCTGTTCCACTCCATTCATTAATTTATAGACTTCTATCATATCTCCCCTCAGCCGTCTCTTTTCCAGGTTAAAGAGCCCTAACCTTTTTAGCCTTTCTTCTTGGGGGTATCCTTCCATCCCCTTTACCATTTTGGTGTCTCTTCTCTGAACCTTTTCTAATAATGCTATATCCTTTTTAAGATACGGCGACCAGAATTGCACACAATATTCAAGGTGCGGTCTCACCATGGAACGATATAGAGGCATTATAATATCTTTTGTTTTATTTTCCATTCCTTTCCTTATGATACCTAGCTTTCTGTTTGCTCTCTTGGCTGCCACTGCACACTGGGCTGAGGGTTTTAACATGTTATCCACAATGACACCTAAATCTTTTTCCTGGGTGGTGGTTCCTAATGTGGAACCTTGCATCAGTCGTGTAACCATAGTTTGGGTTGTTCTTCCCTAGGTGCATAACTTTGCACTTGTCCACATTAAATTTCATCTGCCATTTTGATGGCCAGTCTTCCAATTTATCAGGATCCTCTTCCAATTTTCCACAATCCTCTTGGGTTTTAACAACTTTAAATAGTTTTGTGTCATCTGCAAATTTGATAACCTCACTCGTCATTCCCCTTTCCAGGTCATTTATGAATATGTCAAAAAGCAGCGGACCCAGCACAGATCCCTGGGGTACACCACTATTCACCTTTCTCCATTGGGAAAATTGGCCATTTAGTCCTACCCTCTACTTTCTATCTTTTAACCAGTTCCTGATCCATAATAGTACACTGCCTCCTATCCCATGACTCTTTAGTTTTGCCAAAAGCCTGATGAGCGAGCTTTTCAAAGGCTTTCTGAAAGTCCAAATACACTATATCAACTGACTCACCTTTGTCCACCTGTTTATTCACACCTTCAGAAAAACATAACAGATTAGTAAGACAAGATCTTCCTTGTCTAAAGCCAGGTTGGCTGTCTCCCATTAGGCCATGACTATCTACATGCTGAGTAATTTTGTTCTTTATGATGGTTTCTACCATTTTTCCCGGTACTGACGTCAGGCTCACCGGTCTGTAGTTTCCCGGATCACCCCTGGAACCCTTTTTAAAAATTGGCATTACATTGGTGATCCTCCAATCTTCAGGTATTACAGATGATTTTAATGATAGTTCACAGATTACTAATAGCAGGTCTGCAATCTCATATTTCAGTTCTTTCAACACCCTTGGATGTATACCATCCGGCCCAGGTGATTTGCTACTCTTCATTTATCTAATAGTTGTAATACATCTTCCTGATGTATCGATATTTCCTTCAATTCTTCCGCACCTTTAAATACCACTTCAGTCATGGGTAACATCCCTACATCTTCCTCAGTAAAGACCGAAGCAAAGAATTCATTCAGTTTCTCCACTATCGCTTTGTCGCCTCTTAGTGCCCCTTTAACCCCTCTATCATTATCATCTAATGTACCAACTAACTCTCTCCAGGTTTTTTTGCTACAAATGTACTTGAAAAAATCTTTATTTTGTATTTTTGCTTCTGCAGCAAGCTTCTCAAATTCTCCCTTTGCCTGCCTTATCAATGCCTTGCATTTGATTTGCCAGTGCTTGTGCTGTTTCCAGGTTTCGTCGTTTGGCTCTTTTTTCCATTTTCTGAAAGATGCTTTTTTGGCAACAACAGCCTCTCTGACCTCACCTTTTAACCATGCTGGCAGTTTTTTGGACTTCCTTCCACTTTTCTTAAAGCATGGAATACAGCTGGTCTGGGCTTCCAAGATAGTATTTTTCAACAACACGCAAACTTGATGTAAGTATTTAACCTTTGTAATTGCGCCTTTTAGTTTTTTCTTAACAATTTTCCTCATTTTATCATAGTCTCCTTTTTGAAAATTAAAAGTTAGTACTGTGGATTTCCTTACTATCCCTCCTCCACTAATTAAATCAAACACAATTATGCTATGATCACTATTGCCAAGTGGCCCCAACACCCTTATCTCTTGCACTAGATCTGGTGTTCCACTAAGGACTAGGTCTAATATGGATTCCCCTCTGGTCGGTTCATGAACCAGCTGCTCCAAGAAGCTGTCATTTATTTCATCTAGGAACTTTATCTCCCTAGCATGTCCTGCTGTGACACTGACCCAGTCGATACCGGGATAATTGAAATCACCCATTATTATTACTGCGCTGTAACTTTTGTTAGCTTCCTTGATTTCTTTGAGCATTTCATCATCCATTTGTTCATTCTGGCCAGGCGGTCGATAGTACACCCCAACTGCCATTGTCTTTCCCTTTTTAGATGGAATTTCAATCCATAGAGATTCTACAGCAAATTCTGTTTCCTTCAAAACTTTAATTCTTTCTGACTCAATGCCCTCTCCAACATAGAGCGTAACCCCTCCACCAATTTAATCAGCTCTATCATTACGATATAGTCTGTACCCAGGTATCACAGTTTCCCACTGGTTGTCCTCCTTCCACCATGTCTTTGAGATTCCAGTCATATCTAACCTCTCATTTAGTGCTCTATATTCTAACTCTCCCATCTTATTTTTTACATGCTCAGAAACATTTCCTTCTGGCTCCTATGGTTCTCTAAACTGCTCTTTAATGCTAAATAACTTAAAGAGCTTCTCCGGGGCATCTGGAATAGGATGAGCTCACGCTTGTTAAGCTGCTCTAATTTGATGCACCGCTCATGCGGAATTCTAAAGTCAGTGATGTGCAGCTGAGACCGCTGATGTAGCCAAATCCCAAGCTTCACAGTACATTTAGGGGAGTTTTTATTAAAGTGCAGTAATGTTATGCAGCTACTGCATGGTAATTGCCACAGTTACTGTGTGCTAACCGTAAAGACTTTATGTTAACTGTTGGAAGTGTTCCCAGCATCTTTCCATTTAATTAATGCAGGGAAAATACACTTATAGCGCGATTCCATAACGTGCATGTCCAGCCCGCGGACAATTATAGAACAAAAACAGGCCGCCTTTGAACTTAATTCTATATTTGCAGGTCTGGATGTGCCCGCAGGTCTGGAATCGGAGAGACAGACGTGTTTGGCGGGCATGTGAAAGTGCTATTCAGCCAGCCCTGTGTCTCTGACTTTGGACATCCCTGCACACATCGTTTTCTGAAACGTTACACATTTCAGATCCTGTCCATCCCCATTATGTACCCACAGATGCCATGCCCCTTGGGGAAAACCATGCATCTCCTAAACTGCTCATCATAGCCAGTACTTTGCTGATGCAAAGTAGACATAAATACCAATGAGAAATAACAGCTGCTGCAACTTAGATCATATACCAGTCCCCCTCATGCCCTGAAAAGTGCTAGGTAAGCCCAGAGCACCCCAATATGGTATACAAGAATGTAAATATGAACATGTATGTCAAGACATAACATGCATCACATGGTATGTGCCATTGCGAACCGGCCCCAGTGATTGCTGCCCTGGTCATCTCTACAAACACGCCTGAAACTACTAAGAATGTACCCTCACCAAGTCCACAAACCCCCGAACTAATCTTGCAGGTTCCAAAGCATGAAATCATTGCTGAGCAACAAATGCATGCCTCTGGCCTATAAGTGCACTCATTATGCTGCTCTACACTACCATTCCCCCCTCTTATCTCTCCCTTCACCCCTCCCCGTGAACAACGCTGTTCCCTCAGATTGCTTCAATCTGTGCCCTTCCCTTCTACTGCCAAATCTGGATGTCACTCCCTTCACCTTCATCAGGTTTTGTCTCTGGCCCCTCTCAAATCCAGGCTGAGTGCTCACCTTATCGGTGCTGCTGTTGGATCTGATCCGCCTAAGCTCCCTTGTGTTTCCTGACCATTTCGCCTGGATGTATACTATTCACAGCTACTGTGTTATCTGTCCTGACTAGAATGTAACGTCCACTGAGCAGGAACCATCTGTTACGTGCAGGGGCGGCCCAAGGGGGGTGCGGGGCCATGTGCGGAGGCTCAGTGTGGGGCCTCATTTGCATAGGGGGGTTTATTTGCATAAATATTTGCATAATGTTACCATACACTAACTTTTAGTAAACATGCCTCTTAATGAGTGTATGGATAAACACAGACTAAAAGATTTCTACATTACTATAATCCAGTGCCAACCGCCAGGCACATTAGCAACTACTACAAACACTGCCCATTTAGACCTCATGGCAAACCCGCCGTATCCTAACAGCACTACCAGGACTCACAAAGCACCAGACCCTACCTATCAAAAGGCAAAAGGGGAGGTAGCTAGGACTGGAAATGGGCTGAGTGAGGGGGGCTAGGACAGGAAATGGGCTGATGGAGGGCTAGGATAGGACTGGAAATGGGCTGTTGGGGGGGCTGGGATTGGAAATGAGCTGATGGAGGGACTCGGATGGGGGAGCTAGGACTGGAAATGGGCTGATGGTGGTGTTAGGATAGGACTAGAAATGGGTTTATGGGGGCTGGGATTGGAAATGAGCTGATGGAGGGACTCGGATGGGGGAGCTAAGACTGGAAATGTGCTGATGGTGGGGCTAGGATAGGACTAGAAATGGGTTTATGGGGGCTGGGATTGGAAATGAGCTGATGGAGGGACTCGGATGGGGGAGCTAGGACTGGAAATGGGCTGATGGTGGGGCTAGGATAGGATTGGAAATGGGCTTTTGGGGGTCTAGGACTGGAGATGGACTGATGCGGGGGCTAGAAGGGAGCGAATGCTGGGTGGGGCTGGAACTAGAAGGGAGCTGATGTTGGGGGAGGATTAGAATAGGATAGAGTTGGGAGAGTGAAATGGAGAGAGAAAAAATATTTTTTGTGGGAGGGAAGACAAATCTACAATTGGCCGGATATTGGGAGAGTAAGTGGGGATTGAGGATGGCGGGGTAAAATTTGAGTGGATGAAATAGGAATGAGGAAAGAGCAAAAGGAGAGAGATTAGTTATGTTAAAGCAGATGTAGAGAGAGAATGGAAAAAAACTAGAAGAGTGTAGTAAGGACAAATGGACAGCAGATGGAGAGTTAGCAGAAGACACGAAGAAACCAGAAGAAAGTAGCTGGAGCAATTGCAACTGAAGAAAAATGCACAAAAGGTAGAAAAATATCTCTTTATTGAATTTATTAACTGAAATATGCCAGCTCTGGGAAATGTGCATCATTAACGTCTGCGCTTTGTTTAGTACAAGAGGAAATTAATTTATAGTTTTATTTCTACAGTGTTGTTGGGCTTTTGGGGTTCCCAGTTTAATTATTGTCTTCCTGTTTCTACATTGTGATATCTTGTTTGGTGACGGTCTATGTTCTGCACGTGTAACGGAGCTGAGGTATTCTGTTTATGTAATTCCTATTTGACATTGCCACTTGTTCTCTTTCCCCAGTAGGTCATGTATTGTTGTTCTCTGAAATGTATTGGTTTAATATTTGTAGTGTTGCCTTTTGATAGGTAGGGTCTTGTGCTTTGTGAGTCCTGGTAGTGCCGTTATGATACGGCAGGTTTGCTATGGGTTCTAAATGGGCAGTGTTTGTAGTAGTTCCTAATGTGCCTGGCAGTTGGCACTGGATTATAGTAATGTAGAAATCTTTTAGTCTTTCTTTATCCATACACTCATTAAGAGGCATGTTTACTAAAAGTTAGTGAATGGTAACATTATGCAAATATTTATGCAAATGAGGCCCTTATGCAAATGAGACCCCACACTGAGTCTCCGCACATGGCCCCGCACCCCCCTTGGGCCGCCCCTGCTTATATCACGTTTCAGCAGGAATAACATGGACGTTTCCAGGAAACACTTAATATGTACACAGTCCTTTCCTGAATATGCTTTATACATCTCTGCAGCTGACCATGCCTTTATTTTGCCCTCTCCCACCTATGTTCTGAGATCTCTGTGCTAGCGCCATGGACATATATATCAGCAGCTTTTCAGGATATGGTCGGGGACATTTTTGGCACATAAACTTTCTCCGGGAACAAGCAGGAAGTCAGTCCTCACATATGGGTGACGTCGGCACTGACGGAGCCCTCCTGCAGAGCAAATCCCCAGCTTTCAGAGAATGCCTTTGGGAGATGCCACCACGCATGTGCGGTCCCCTTCCCACCCAAGGGTGCCATCTTGCTCAGTATCCTCTTTTCCGTAGAGCCCTTTGGACGTAGTCCACAGTGTCCCCCAAAAAAGTTGATATTTTCTTGTTTTCCTTCGACCGGACACCGGTACCTCTTCCCACCTTCGATTCGGTATGCCAGTATTGAGCCCGTCTCTCTTTTCGGTTTTTGTCATTTTTGACTTGCAGCATACGTGCCTTTTTTTTTCACTGGCAGCCCGGGTTTTCGACCTTGCAGGGGGCCTTTTTCTCCTGATGGCTACCAGCAGGTTTAAGAAATGTGATCGGTGTGTGAAAATGATGTCCCTCACCGATACGCACGACTGCTGCCTCCGGTGCCTCGGGCCCGACCATGACCCGACGGTCTGTGGCCTATGTAGGAAAATGTCCTCCAAGGCCCTGAAGGGCCGCCAGCAGCAGCATGAAAGGATTTTTTCTGAGTCCCCCATGCGTCCGAGAGCCCGGACCTCGTCCAAGGCCTCCATGTCTTGGGGGGAACATTCTGAGCCCGAGCAGTGTCAAGGTTCCTCAGAAAGGGGGTTCCCCTCGTGGGAACACAAGAGGAAGAAGAAATTCTCAAAGGCAGCGTCTCTGGATGGTTCTGAGTGACCCGGCTCCTCCTGGGGCCTATCGCAGAGCCCCGAGCACCGGCCCGGATATTCAGAGACGGAGTGCCCAGCAAAGGTTCATCGTCGGGAGACGGATCAGCCAAGGCAAGTACCGACTGTCCTCGTCGGGATTCCCCTCTGGGGGAACTGGTGTCGGGGCTCGAGCCAGTGGCTGCGGAGCCTTCCGGACTCAAGTCCAGAATGGTGGCCTTGGAGCGCAGTTTCACTGCCTTCATGGAGCAGCAGCGGGTGCTGATAGCTAGCCTGTCCGGTTCCTCCACCCCGACCACTGGGCCCTTGACGTCGACGACGACCCTGGAGGCCGAGCCGATCCTCGAGGCCTTTCGGGCTCGAGTCAATCCTTGGCCAAGGTCTCACTCGGCCTCCTGTTCGGGACTGAGGTTGTCGCGCCAAGTCTGCCGGTGTCGGGGCGGTCGGCGTCGGGGAAGACACAGAGTCTCTGGATACTCTCAGACATAGGGATGTCCCTTCCGATTCCCCGGTATCCGAGCCTCAGAGAAGGTCCCCCCCCCCCGGAGGACATGAGGTTCTTCGACTTCGTGCGGGACATGTCCAAGGCTTTGGCATTTCCCACAGAGTCCGAGGAGGATCCTCGAGTCGATGAGCTTGAGATCCTCCAGTATGAGGCCCCCCCTCTGGAGGCCCTTACTGTACCCGTTCCTCCGATCCTGGAACGACTAATGCTCTCTATGTGGGAGGCACCGGCATCGATGCTGGTGATCAGCAAATGGCTCGACTCGATGTATCGAGTACACCAGAGCCCTAGCTTTCAAAAGTCACAACTATTGCAATTTGGATGCCCTCGGCAGAAAGTGCTTCCAGGGAGCAATTCTGAATTGTCGGATCCAGGCATACCAGCTGTACATGGGCATGTACTTGAGAGACCTGGCGAAGGAGCTCACCGGGTTCTCGGCTGGTCTCTCCGAGGAGCCTTTGCAGCGCTTCAGGGGCCTGGTCAAAGCTGTCCTTGAGTGCTCAGTTTATGTCTCGGGCGGCCTATGACGGGTTCGAGTCGGTGGCTGGGTAGCCATGGCTGGCATCGGTGCATGCCGCCAGGCTTGGCTGCAGTCATCGGACCTCGAACAATGGGTTCAGGACAAGTTGGTCAATGTCCCATGCCAAGGGGAGAATCTCTTTGGCAAATCCATGACCGACAAGGTCGCAGAGCTGGAGACTGAGTACATGATGAGGACACGGCTCTCCAAGAAGACCTCTGCCCCTTCTCGCAAGAAAGGCTCAGGTAAAAAGCCCTTTTACCCAATGAAGGATACTGCTTACCAAAGCTACCCTCATTATCAGGCCTCTCCGACTCCCAAACAGGGGCAGCAGGCCAAGGGACAGGGGCATGGCCCATGTAAGCAGAAAGCCCCCAAACGCCAGGCACCAGCTCTGGCCCAGCCTTGGAGTAGCTTTTGACTCCTGTAGCATTGCCCCTCTTCCAACAGGAGACAGGCAGACCACAGGAGGCCAGCTTGCTTTGTATGCCCACAGATGGACGACCATTACCACCAATGCTTGGGCCTTACAGGTGGTCCAGAAGGGCTATCTTCTTCACCTAGCGCAGGTGCCTCCTCATTATTTCCCCTTCACCGGGACCTTCTTTTGAAGGAGTTAGGAGGTCTTCTCGAGGAACAGGCAGTAGAACCGCGTAGGGGCTTCTACTCTAGATACTTTCTGGTGCCCAAAAGGACAGGAGGCCTCAGACCCATCCTCGACCTGTGCAACCTCAACAAATTCCTGGTGAGGGAGAAGTTCAAGATTCTCTCCCTTGGGATATTGCTGCCTTACCTCCACCAGGGAGACTGGCTATGCTACTTAGACCTAAAAGATGCATATACACACATCCTCATACACCCAAGCCACAGGCAGTATCTACGCTTTGTTGTGGGGGGCAATCATTACCAGTACAGGGTTCTTCCCTTTGGCCTAGCCTCGACCCCCATGGTGTTTACGAAGTGCCTGGCAGTGGTGGCCGCCTTTCTCAGGCTCCAAGGGGTCTTTTTCTTCCCCTATCTCGATGACTGGCTTATCAGAGACACTTCAGCCATTGAGGTCCACTAGGCCACAACTCGCACCATCCAGGTGCTACAACACCTAGGGTTCGTAATCAACTACCCCAAGTCCAGCCTCACTCTGACTCAGCAGCTGGAGTTTCCTGGGGCCAGAATCAACACCCTTCAGGTGAAGGCCTTTCTGCCTGCAGACGGCAAAAAGGGTTATGGCTATGGCAGGGCAAGTGAGGCGCAGGCCTGTAGTGTCGGCAAGGCAATTCCTGCACCTCCTCGAGCACATGACTTCCACGGTCCATGTGACCCCAGTTGCCCGCCTCCACATGCGGACCGCTCAATGGTGTATCAGAGACCAGTGGTCTCAGGCCACAGGGCACCTACGGGACAGGGTTAAGGTGTCTAGGCGTCTGGTATGGTCCCTGGCCTGGTGGCTCCAACCACATCACTTGGAGGCGGGAATGCTTTTCCAGGCTCCTCTACACACAAGGATCCTCACCACAGATGCATCCCTGCTGGACTGGGGGGCCCACTGCCAGGGTTTCCATACTCAGGGAGTTTGGTCCCCGAGCAAGAGGACCAAACAAATCAATTTCTTGGAACTCCGTGCCATCCGTCTAGCCCTGGAGGTTTTCAGGCAGCTCCTGGTCCACGAACCTGTCTTGGTGCAGAAAGACAACCAGGTAGCTATGTTCTATGTCAACAAGCAGGGTCGTATGGGGACCCATCCCCTAAGCCAGGAAACCCTGGACCTGTGCTCGTTCGCAGCCCGGCATGGCATTCGTCTTCGAGCAGTCTACCTGCTGGGCCAGGACAACTGACTAGCCGACAGGCTCAGCAGGATTCTCCAGCCCCATGAATGGCAGCTGGACTGCTAGGTAGCTAACTGGCTTTTCCAGACCTGGGGGCGGCCAGTGATGGACCTATTTGCGAGTCCGGACAATCACTAGTTGCCCTGTTTCTGCTCCAGGCAGTCGCACCCTCACAGGGTGGCCGCCGATGCGTTTCTGGTTTCTGGTTTCATGGTCATTGGGCCTGCTGTATGCATTTCCCCTGACGCCTTTGGTGGCCAAGACTCCACTCAAGATTCTCTAGGACAGATCCTCGGTCATTCCTCATGGTGGCCCAGGCAACCCTGGTTCCCACTTCTACTACAGCTAGCAGTGGAAGTTCCCATTCCCTTGGGCTCCTCCCCGTGCCTCCTATCTCAGGAGGGGGACTCTTTCCTGCACCCCAACCTCAGCTCCCTCGCCTTGATGGCATGGCTGCTAAAAGGCTTATTCTTGCTCCGCTTCTCCTTCCAAGGAATATTGAGGAGGCCTTGCTGGCCTCATAGAGGCCGTCGACTAGATGGGCCTATGCCTTGAAGTGGCACAGATTTGCGTCGTGGTGCGAGGAGCAGGAGGTGGATCCCTTCTCTTGCCCGGTGGGGGTGGTTTTACGATACCTTCTCCACCTCTCTGATTTGAGCCTTAAGTCCAACTCTGTCAGGGTGCATCTCAGTGCCCTTGCGGCGAACCACTTTCTGGTGGATGTGAAGCTTCACTCCGCCCACCCCTTGGTCTCTCAGTTTCTGAGAGGCTTGCTTCTCTTGAAGCCCCCAGTCCGCCTCCTGGTGACCGAATGGGATCTGCATGTGGTGTTAGGGCAGCTTACTTGGCCGCCCTTTGAACCGATGGTGACCTGCCATCTCTGCTATCTCTCTTGGAAAGTGGTTTTCTTGGTGGCGCTCACCTCTGCCCAGAGGGTGAGTGAATTCCAGACACTAGTGTCAGAAAGGCCTTACACCAGATTCTATAGGAACCGGGTGGTGCTTTGCACGCACCCCAAGTTCCTTCCGAAAGTAGTCTCCTTGTTCCACCTCAACCAGGAGGTGATCCTGCCTACCTTTTTTCCCAGGCCACATGCCAGTCGGGCAGAGATGGTCCTGCATACCCTGGACTGTAAAAGGGCGTTGGCCTTCTATATCCAGTGTATGCAACAGCATCGGAAGACTTCTCAGCTTTTCGTATCCTATGACCCCAGTAAGCTGGGGGTAGCGGTATCAAAGCATACGCTGTCCACCTGGGTTGCAGACTGTATTGCCTGGGCATACAAGGCAGCCGAGCTTCCGATGGAGGGTCGTGTAACGGCCCAAAGGGTCAGGGCCATGGCAGCATCAGTAGCTCATTTACACTCTGTTCCTCTGGCAGACATCTGCCGGGGTGTCACCTGGTCTTTGGGTCAACTTTTGCCGCTCATTATTACCTGGACAGGGAGTCCTGATGGGACAGTGCCTTTGGCCAGGCTGTACTCCATAACCTTTTCGAGGTCTAGACAACTCTTGCCCTCCGACCCTTCTGTGTTCAGGCTACCGGAGTGCTATTCCTTAGTTTGGTTTTCTATTGCGGTTGCTTGCGGCTCTTGTAGAGGGAGCCTTTTTAGCTATGGGTTCTCAGTAGCCTATAGCTGGGGAGTCCCATATGTGAGGACTGACTTCCTGCTTGTTTCCGGAGAAAGCGTAGTTACTCACCTGTAACAGGTGTTCTCCGAGGACAGCAGGAATCAGTCCTCACAACCCTCCCTCCTCCCCTTGGAGTTGCAGTCCTATGATTATTATTTTATTATTTTTGCCATCTTTTCAGCTATGTCATTTGACTGAGCAAGATGGCACCCTTGGGCAGGAAGGGGACCATGCATGTGCGATGCAATCCCAAAGACTTTCTCTGAAAGCTGAGGATTTGCTCCGCACGAGGGCTCCGTCGGCGCCGACGTCACCCATATGTGAGGACTGATTCCCGCTGTCCCTGGAGAACACCTGTAACTACGCTTCCCCGCCATATGTACAAGCCCCTTATTTGTGTTCTGGAATGACCCTCTTAATGTCCATTAACTGCATAATGGATAATTGAGGTGATATTAACTGTTCTGCATTATCCGCTGTGTTAATTATTCATACAGTACGTGGCACCGTAGCACTCATTAAGTATAAGATGAAGACACTGACCATTCCCCACCTCATTCTGTCTTATCAGTGAATACAGGAATTAGCAAATGCTAGGAGAATAATTCTATATGGGCTGCTTAGTTCAGCATATGTTATCACATGCACATGCTACTTTATAGAATAGAGGTGTAAATGATCAGATAGTCTTGCTAAATCTGGATGTGACCACTTACACCAACTCTGCATTTGGTGTAAATGTGTGATACTAGATTTGTCAGAAACGCGCATATATAGTATTCTATAACTTGCACATGTAAATTTGCATTTCACCTATGTTCCACACACACTTTGCCCCTGGGCTTGCCTCTCCAAAACTACATGCCAGCTCCCTGCTGAGCATGTTGACAGAATAGTGACTGCTTACATGCCAGAGATAGATCACGAAAATACTGTGGTTTATGTGCACACGCTTACACGAAACTCCAACCTCCACTTGCAGAATTACCCTCCACGTTTGAAGTCGCTGCATTAACTATCAGCATGGGGGGGGGGGTGCTAACAGCACATGCTCATTCTCCACGTTAAGTGCTTAACACCGTTTCATAAAAGGAACCCTGAACGTTTTCTTTGCATAATGGGTTGCATTACTGCTGGGTGCTTGTGACCTGGCTTGGCTAGTGTAGGCTACTGGGGTTGATGGACCTTTGGTCTGATTCACTATGGAAGTTCTTCTGTTATTTTTTATGTGCATTTGCTGCAATCACCAGCTGCTACCATTACCTGCTGGAGAATACCACACTATAGTGCAAGAGCATTTCCATACTTTTGGCTCCTAAGAATCCCACCTGAGTTGGAAATGCTGGATTTTAATTCATGTACCACTAGATGGGGCTCTTAGCTGGTATTCATTATTTGAACATTTCATAGCCAGCATTTTAAGCTGTTTTTTGTTTCTGTAAAATAGAATCAGATTGATAACAGCAAGTTTTTCATGCGTCCAGATGCTCTTCCAGCTCAACTACAAACAATCAGACAGAAACTTCCAAAGCTTTTAAGTTTAGATCCAGCCTCCTTTTCTCTTTCAGGCATAATTTAAACTTTTGGGCTTAAGTTGGCCTGTATTGATGATCCAAAGAATTGTCAGGATTCTCAGTGTCATTTCGTGGGTTATTTTAGAATCAACCCCACAACTGAAAAGCAGCATTGGCACGGGTAGATTGGCATACACATGTAAATACTATTTTACAACCTGGGCTATTTGAACATGGTGATGCTTGCCAAGTTTAAATTTCCCGGAGGCATAGTGAGGGGCGGGGAGAGGGTATGGTTTGAGTGGGCCAACAACTTAGACATGGATTCCCCATTTCACCTAGGGAATCCATATCTGTAGGAAGAAATCACCATTTTGACACCTATGGCCAGCTGAGCAGGAGGGACCCATGGTAAATCTTAGGAGGAGGGTGGCATCAGGAGATGGGGTCTGGGCTCCGTGCTGGGAATATCTGCTCTGGGAGTCTTTGTGCTGGGAGAGTTCATTGGGAGACCGAAAGGATGCTGGAAGGAGGGGTATGAGGGATCAAATATGTTGAGAGATCCACTGGGGAAGGGAGATAAGTTGGAGGATCAGGTGTTAAAAATGGTAATGGGGGAGGGATTGATATTGGGGTGCATGCTGCTGTTGGCCTGGGCTGTCTGTACAGATTGGGTAAAGGGTTTTAGAAAGGTGCTCCCAACACCCATGTGGGGGATATTTCAATGTTTCCTTTCCTATTGCGCAACTATATAAAATCTCTGATTTTGCTCTATGTGGAGAATCATGCATATGCAGTCCTGCACTGATTTTATAAGAGGCTGTTCACTTGGCAGAGGCTCTTGTAAAATACTATGTGATTTTCCCTCTCCATGTACCATCTAAAATATGCCTTGCCATAAAATAGTAGGGCAAATTGATAACATTTCTCAGGTATAAGATCAAAAATATAAAACCTTCAACTATTTCCTAAACTTTGCTGATGCTTGTAGAAAAGGTCCACTTTAGAATTTTTTTATTTATTGATTTATTTTTACTAAAACAATGAATCTGGAATAAATTGTTGACAAAATGGATTCTTTTCCTTCCTCCCCCCATCTCTGAGGGCAAATGATGGTAGGATTACCATAGGCCCTAAAATTTATGAGGGCCTGCTTTTACATGACTTTTCTAAGCTTCCCATAAAAATAATTATTTTAAAATTAATATTGCTGCAGACCATTTATCTGACTTGAAAGAAGGACTTGTGAAACTCTTGCCAAATTATTTTAACAAAACAAAGTGCCCCTCCTTGAGGACAGCAGAGTTCATGCGAACACCTTGAGTAGCAAGTGGTAGCAAATTAATGTCCAGCGATTTTTTTTTTTTTTTTTGGGCTGGAGGAAGATGGCATCGGAAATGTTCACTGACTCACCTGCACAGAGATGCCTTGTTCTGCCGTATTTTGCCTTTGCCTTTTCTCTTCAATGCCCCATTCTAGCCGCAAACGCAAGGCGAAGATCTTGGTAGCTGAAGCAGAGACCCGTGGGCCGATGGACTCCTTCGTACAGCCTACCAGTAGGGAGAAAGCTCTGGATGGTTTGCTGGGAGCGGAGGGGGTGGAAGGAGACTCTTTGCGTCCCCTTGGTCTTGTGTATTTGAGCTTAGAGCACTGCGAGCCTTCACAGCATCTGCCATGAAGGTTCTTTGGAGCTGCAACTGGGGAACTGCCGCTGGAGGTATCTGGTAATTCTGCTCCCCTGATGTGACAGCCACGCTGCACCAGAAGAGAAGACTGGGTAATGAGGGTAATTCAGCGTGCATGGAGAGGTCGGGGCTTCAGAGGGCTGTCCTGCTCATCAGCAGCGGGGAAAAAAAGTTTCTTTGCCTCTTTTGGCTCTGAGATTGGTGGATTCTTCACAGGACGACTCTGATGTTGACCTCACTTCTGTTTTGGTGAGAACTAATATGTTTATATTGGAAACTTTGTGGGATGGTTTATCTAAGTTGTAACAGTCTCTTTTTCTCCAGCTTCAGTCCATTTTAATGCTGTTGAATTAGTCTGGTCAGAATATTTGAGGCCCACAAAACTTTATTGAATGACCTTGATTGTAGAATGTTTTCGTCAGAAGCAAGGTTGGATCAGCTCCAAGAGAATGCCTCTGCATTTAAGAAAGACTTGGAGGTTATACTGTGTATTGGAAGCTTGAATCTCTTGAAAATGCAAATAGGAGTAGAAATTTGCGGAGTCTCAATTTTCCCAAGATTCCTTTTATTTCTGCACCCGAACTGTTTAAGGAGTTTCTGATTTTGGTTTTGAAGATACCTTCTGACTCTGTGCCTCCAATATCTAAAACTTTTTATTTGCCAACTGCTAAAGCCAAGATAGTGGAAGGCCATGAACAATCTCCAGTGCTATCTTGTGATAGTTGGACTTGACTGCTTTTTTGGAGAGGTCCAAGTCCGAACCCAGGTTGACCACTACTTTGTTAGTCACCTTGGCTTTGGACTCAGATCGAGACTGGCTCCTAAAAATTTATTTTCATTCTTCAGATAAAGTGTTTATGGATTTACGCCTGGAACAAACTACCTGTGTCTGTACGCCAGGCACCTTCTCTAACCCTCTTCAAATCCAGGCTGAAAACTCACCTCTTCGCTGCTGCTTTTGGATCTTAACCCACCTGATCTCCTTTTCTTTCCCCTTGCTTTATCCCTGCCTACACCTTCTGTGTTTGTTTTGACTAGACTGTAAGCTCTGATGAGCAGGGACTGTCTCTTACATGTCTGTGCAGCGCTGCGTACGACTTGTAGCGCTATATAAATGCTCAGTAGTAGTAATAGTAGGATTGCCGAATTAGGATTTTCCCGGAAGCAATTTTTGTTAAAATCTGGGGAGCTTGAGTTAGGTGGGTTACCTTTTTTTTTTTTTTTACATTTCCCTTGGAAATGTTTAGTTAAGTTGGTGGAGTCCAATTTTCTTTTCTTTGTTCCACAGCATCTGTCCACCTTTATATTATCTAGGTTGGCTGCCGTCTAGTCTGTCCTTGAGGTGGGCCCTGACTTAAGCCCTGAAGCAAAGTAGGGGTGGTTTTCTGGTAGGATTTGTATGCCCTTTCCCCTGTCTGCCTTATTTCTTGAATCTGTTTCGGTATTGTGCTTTAGATATGAGTTCTTCCTCTTCTCCCTTTTCTTTATTGAGGGCTTGAAGATACTCACCTGATTAATTGCTTTTCAAAAGTTACCTTTGAATTTTATTTGTGACCATTGTGATAAGGAAGCTTATCATAGCTCAGGAAGGAGCTATAGAAAAGGTGAAGTGACTCTGAACAAGCAACCTGTCAGTTCTGGTAGAAATAAGAAAACAGAATTTTCCCATAAAAGACTACCAGTCCCAGAATGCACCAGGTTTCCAACAGCCATTAGAGGAGCTGAAGTGGGGAAACGTGTGTTCAATCAGGAGGGCTATGAGGTAATCTCTAAGCACTCATCTCAAAGGGCAGGGTCTGATTCAGCACAGCTGCGCTGTGTTAGGGAGGAGCACTCATCTAAGCAGAATAAGAGTAGAGTTTATTCTACAGATGACCATCTTCATGATCACCTTGGATATTCAGAGAAGGATCATCAGTTTCATCTGAAGGATCATCAGAAGCAGAAGCCAAACCGGACGGACAGAGACGGAAAGAGACCCTCTGGAAGAAAGAGGAGAAAAGCCTTTGAGAGGTCTAGAAGAGTCCAAAGCAGTACGTATACTGGGAGGTATTCCAAGGGCCAGCATACACCATTGGACTGGGGAAAGCCAGAGGAATGGTGCTGCAGAGCTAGGAATCTCCAGACGCTACCTGTGAGGGAGACGGCTGCACGTGGAAGGGACCCTAAGACCCGTGCCAGAAGGTATGTGAAGAGAGATCCAGTGTCCAGGGATCTGGATTGGAAGGCTGGACATAAGAACTGGACTACATACTGGCCAGGCTATATAGAGAGGAACTCTAGCAGCAATGGAAGCTCAGGTATGAACACTGATCTATGCCCTAGCTATAACCTTGAAAGACAGCAGGGAAACAAGTATTCTCCTGAAAATGCTCCATTGAGAGATTCATCTGTGCCAATCCATGATATTGAACCCATGCTTGTTGAACAAGGGGGAATAATAGCAGATGAGGATCCTGTTTATATGGACTGCTCTCTATCTAAACTCCGTTGGTAACTTTCTGTTATAAAGTACAGCAAACCATCACAAAGAAATACAAATTTGTTCTTTAATCTACTCAGAAAAGCTCCTGAAGCAGGATTTGACCCACACAGTGGAAGGCAAGCCAGCTAAGGGGTTTCAGCTGGTAACTGCTAGCAATTAAGCCTTACCTAATTGCTTGTGAGCTAGGAGAGAATCACTTCTGTATCTATGTGGGAAGTAATCAGAAGTTAACCTGAAAAGAACAGTTTGTTTCTTGCTTTGTGGCTTTTCATTTGTTTTCCTGATTTTGACTTTGTTTTTCCAAGTTAACACTGAAAGCAAGTAACCTAATTTATGTGCTACCAAGCATATCTGTGTTGGGAGAAATAACCCCATAAATAAATATCTTATTGGCTTTACCCAAGAGCACAACTAAATTATTGTCAGCAGCTGTGTCTGGTGTGAATGAACTACATTGCCCACAATACCTTGCAAATCATATAGAAATATGCACTTGCCAAGAGTGTGAAGATTCTCACCCAGGCAGCCGTCTGACACTATGCTGCCTTTTGCTAGATGAGAAATTGTTCTTGTATATATTGGAAATTGCATAAATAAAAAATAAAAATGAATGCCCAGGACCCAATTGTGAAGAAAGAACAAGTAATTTAATTTTGACAGAGGCTGTTACAGCATAAGGGCTTTGGGCAAAGACCAGTTTTATTACTTCGCCCTACGGGTGAGAACATTTAATTAAGAAATTACAGTTGTGCATGCATTGATTTGAATGGCAAAAAAAGGATTCTCTATGGGTATAATTATAATATCCTGGCATTCAAATCAGTAGCATTTATCTATGAATTTATCCATAGACAACTGTACTTTCTTAATTAAAATACGTGATCTTGTGTCGCTGAAGAAATTGCAAAGCCCAGGCTCCTTACTCAGATGGCCCCTGTGCGGGTAATTTTACAAGAAGCTTGCCTAGATTTAGGCAGCCAGAAGGTGCGCAAAGGGGGGCCGCCGACATGCGTAAATGCGTGCACTCGTGCTGTGCCTCGTTCTGTAAGTACGTGTGATGACGCATACTTTCACTGTAGGCGTGCACAGGGGGAAAGCTTGGGCGACGCATGGGCAAGGCACAGATTTACCACCCAAATTATAAAATGCTATAATTTAATCTAGGGTCTTTACACCAGCTCTAGGGCTTCTGTAAGTGATCACACCTTAAATTAATGCACATTTGGGATCACTTACGTTAAGTCTTTATAAAATAGCACCTTAGTGGGCATTTACCATCAGGCATAAAGTATGCGCCTCTTTATAACATTATCCTGCTACTATTACTATTTATCATTTATAAAGCGTTACAAGGCGTACGCAGCGCTGTAGAAACACACCAAAAAAGACAGTCCCTGCTTGTAGAGCTTACAATCTAGTTAAGACAGACATTACATAATACAAGAGAAATAAGGGTCAAAGGGAGAGGAGACACAAGGGAAACAAGGGATTAGGATTAGGATCCAAAAGAGGTAGGCCTTTAGCATAGGTTTGAGAGGGAGAGAGATGAGATTTGACGTAAGGATAAAGGAAGATTTTTCCAAGCATAAGGAGCAGAGTTGGCACTTGAGGAAAAGGGCATAGAGAGAAGGAAACCAGAGGAGGAGCAGAGTTCATGAGGAGGGGTGTAGAGAGAGAGGAGGGGCAGTAGAGTAAATGCATTTATAGGTTACAAGAAGTTTGAAATGGACATGGAAACGGAAGGGGAGCCAGTGAAGTGATTTCAGAAGAGGGATTCTATGAGTGTATCAGGGATGATGGAAGATTAGCCACGCAGCTAAGTTCTGAATAGACTGCAGAGGAGAAAGAATACTCAGAGGGAGACCAGCAAGGAGGAGGTTGCGGTAGCCAAGATGGGAGGTAACTAAAGAGCGGGCAAGAGTTTTAGTTGTGTGTTCAGAGAAGAAGGGGAAAATTTTGCTAATGTTAAAAAGAAAGAAATGACAAGCTTTAGCAGTTTGTTGAATATGAGAGGAGAAGGAGAGAGAGAGGAGTCAAAGATGACCCCTAGGTTACGGGCTGAGGAAACAGGAGAAAGGAGCGTATTGTCAACGGAGAAATGAGGAAGGGGATGAGGATTTAGGGGGAAATCTAAGAAGTTCAGTTTTAGCTATTTTCAATTTCAGACGGCGGTGGGACATCCAGGCAGCGATGTCAGATAAACGGGCAGAGATGCGAGCTTGAAGTGCGGGAGAAATGACAGGAGAAGATAGATAGATTTGAATCATCAGCATTCTCCTTTGTAATGCATTCTCTGTCTTTGGTCTCATATTTCTTTGTTCTTGCTTTTTTCCCTAATCTCTTCATTATATTTTTTAAGTTCTTTATTTCCCTTTTTATATTTTATGAATCTTTCTTTTATTTTTCTACTGGAGTTCTCTCCTTTTCTTCATTCTGGGACATGTTTACTATAATGTGGTAATGGTCACTGCACATTGAATCCCACACTATGCGGTTAGTGCAGGGCACTGGTAACTGTTGCTGCACTAAACCAGCCACCATGGTAAAAATCACACTGTAACGGATTTGCATGGTTAGGGGTAGGGGCAGAGAGGGACTGGAGTGGAGCATGGACGTTGACCACACATAGGAGTTAGAGGTGGCTCCATTAGCCTGTGCTAACCATCCTTTGTGCAATTTAACACAGGTATACTTACTACCACAAATGTATCCAAGGTATTGATGGCTGCCTAGTTAGTGCAGCTGGATCTTCCAACTCATGCTATCCTCATTGGGACATACTGGGAACAGTCCCATCAATCAGCTTGGGCCTGACCCAGCCCCCTTGCTGATGTGAGGCTACTACTGCGCACTATGGAATGACCCCTTAGCATACTTTAGTAAACATGCCCCTAGGACCTTCGTTTTGCATCTATCGTGCAAATAGCATGCAAAATCAAGGTGCGTTAAGTGCACTTGTCCCCAATAGATAACATGTGGTCTTGAATGGTAATGTAGTATGGTAATACTGCAGATAACTTCACCTACGGGGATGGAGGTAATTGCACCCATGCTAACTGCAAGACGTGCCATTATCACATGGTGTTTATCTCCATGCTGACTGCACAATGCGCACTATGCCTACTCTCAACCCCTAACCTGCCCATTTAGCAATCCACTGCATGTTTCACAGTTAGTGCATAAATTGGCCTGTGCTAACTGTGATGGTCACATGCTGACAGTTACTGTGAGCTACAGCGCGTGGTTATCTTGCACTGAAACCCATGCTAACTGTATAGTGCGCTTTAGTAAACGGACCTCTTTATTAACCTGACCATTTTAGCAAATTTTACCTTTTGCTTTGCTGCTCTTTTGTATGTACAATTTATTTGACTAGCTTTTCTTGTTTTATTGCATTAGCGGATTTCCTGGTTTTCTTTCTTGCCTCACTCACGTTCCATCATTCGCTTGTCTTGTTTTTTATTCCGGTACACCCCTACACCCACTGTATTAAATGATTGGTAAAGAAGCATAAAAGTTCCCAGAAGTGGAACACCTTCTCCCCCCCCCCCCCCATCAATCTCCCTTGTCCTTCTCCCTGTATCTCATTCTCTCTCACCCTTACAAGGGATGTGTGCTTGTTTGAACTGAAATTGGACATTTTAATAAATACATGGCTTCAATTCAGTTTTGTCTTAAAAATGAAATGAAAAACAAACAAAATGTTGCATGTTCCAATTTAAAAAAAAACAAGATGGCCACTGCATCTGCAAAATAAACAACAAAAAAAAACCCTCTTGGGCCTTCCCCCGCCCTTCCTGGGGCAGGAGCGATAGCCAGGCACTTCTGCCTTTCCAATGAGGCTATTGAATATGGTGCCGGCAGGTCATCACAGTGCAGAGCCCTTAGCAGGGCTGGTGCAAGGGTATTAAGTGCACTAGGTGAAATGTTAAATGTAAGTTGGTTGCATTGAAACCTAGAGATGGATGTCATAAAAAAAGTACACATTCAAGACCCTTTTTGATCCAGGGGCTCTGGTAAACAGGGGTAGGAAAACATTCCGATAGTAACAGTCTTCTGGCATTTTGCTAGCAGCCGCCTAAAAATTATGAAGGGCCGAAATGAGCACATGTAAATTTAATTTTAAATCCTTCATTCAGACGCGTCCACTAGCGGAAAATAGATTGTTTCACCACACACTCTTCTATTCCCAAACTCCATCTTCGGCATCAAAAGCATCCTTACCATCACAGGCATTCCTGTCTCAACCTAATTTAGCCAAGACATCTGCCCTTCCTGTCAAAGAAAAAGAGCAAAAAGCAACTTTGTGAGGCCAGAAACAAAATACAGTGACATGAGCAATGTTGTTTGTTTTCTTTTTTCCAACAAAATCTCTGGGTGGTTCCAATTAGATTTGCACCGTTTCAACAAACCCTGCCCAAGGTGCGTTAGAGGATGCCCAGATTTTGGGCATGTTCTAATACCACAATCCACAGCTGCAGTGTACATTGGTCTCGCTTCTGATTTTATACCGTTCTCCCGCTCTCTCTCACCTTCTGGCAGAGATAAAAAGGAGGCCTGTGAAGTTACATCTGTCACCGCATGATTTAATTGGGAAAAAAACCTCAGCGATTTAAAGCAAACCACAAGAGCAGCATTTCCCCCTTCGCACGTCAGAAATGGCAGAAATGATGGCCTGAGAGATGCACTAGCAAAGCAAATGCTGACAGCTATAGCAGCCTGCTGTCCACCTACCATCATATACCATTCTGAGGTTTGCTCAGAGAATTGATAAAGAGGTTTTCTTTCCACTTTTGCAAGGAGAATATTATAAAATAAGGGGGTATGTTTCATTTTATACAGCAGACCCTCTTGGAGTTACTGATCTTTTCGGATATGCATGCAAACTCATCCCAGGACGAGCACAGACTTTTTTTAAATTGGTGGCTTTCTTTGATTTGGACTGCTTTTCTGCTAATGGATTTTCTTGGTGGTATAATTATTTCATTGTTGCGTGATCAGATATGGTGTTTGAAGATTAATTTTGTCCAACATGTTTCCAAGACTTCTGATGTAATAAGACTGTTGATTTAACTTTCAGGTGTAGAAAGTAATTAGTTAGTTTGAGCTCTATTCACCCAAATTTGAGCTTAGAAAACTTTCTATGGAAAGTTATTCATTGGATTCTGTGTGTAGAGGACCCTGTTCTAATGGCGCTTCCAAGGCTCTAAAGAGATTTGAATAGTAGTTACTAAAGGGTGTTATGTGATAATGCACAGGATTCGCTTATTACCATGCGGTTGAGGGTAAAAACATGCATTATTTTTACCTTAATGCACAATGATCTAGTATTGAGTACTGAAGAGATGTAAAGGATGCAGAACACCTCTTTATTATTCAAAGTGAATAAGGCAGCTTGCAGTGATCTCCGGAAGCTGTATTCTTCTTGGGAAAATAATGCTAGCTCAAAGCTGGAGTTGCTGTATTTATCCTGGACAGGTGCATCTGACTGTAGTAGACCAGGTGATAGTCTTAAAGGGGCTACATTGTGAAACAACTGGTGGTCCAAGGGTCACCTTCCCCCAGCACCACGAAGGAGTTTGCGCCCCCCCCCCCAATATACAGTACCTCCTTCCCCACTGAAATTCCAGTGTCCCCAAAATCCCCAGAAATGGCCCCACTAAAAGATCTCCACCATTCCCCCAGATACCAAATCTATATCTCCCTGCCCCTGACGACCAACCCAACCACCTAAGGCCAGCCGGGCCTACCTTTACTAGTCCTTGTTGCTTGATGGACTGGCTGGCAGGAGTGATCCCCTCTTACTCCTGCTGGGTTCAAAATGGTGCCCATAACCCATAGCGACTCTCTCATGATATTACCGCTAGACATCAGTAGGCCATTTCTCTTCTATGGCTGGTTTAACCAAACAGTAATACTCTGAAACTACTGCTAAGGGTCACAAGCACCATTTTGAACCTGGTGCCAGCAGGAGCAAGAGAGCATAACTCTTGTCTGATGACTCGTAGACAACCAAGAACTAAAAAATGTGGACCTGGTTGGCCTTAGAGGATGGGGGGGGGGGGTCTTCAGGTGTGAGGGATATAGATTTGGCATCTGGGAGGAGGATTGGAGGTCTTTTGTGGGGCTCTACCTCTGGGGATATGGTCATGCTGGAAAAGGGAGTATATTTGGTGTGGGGGACCCTGACCTCTTGCTGGTGCCAGGGGGAGGGGTCCCCTTGGGCCACTGATTGTATTTTCACAACATGGCTCCTTTAAGACTGTGAGGATTAGCTTTGAACTGACATTATTCCCTCAGAATAATGCAGCTTGTGGTGATTTCTTTTCTGTAGGAGTTTACTAATCTGTGGTATTGAGTTATCTCAGGTTAGTGACTCCTGTGGCAAACTAAGCTATGGTAAAATGAGATATTTTACTATAGCTTAGTAACTAGCTCCCTTAGTTTTGTGTGGATCCTGAGAGATGAGGAAAATGTCTTCAAGGGTCTATGTTGGAACTAAGAGACTGAGTCTTTTGCTCCCTATCTCTGCCCAGTCCTCACCCCGGACACTATCCGGATAGTGCTCAGGTGTTCTCTGATGATATTCAACAGCAATGTCCAGATAGTGCTGTGAATAACTGGCTCAGAGACTTTTATTTGAGTAGTAGGTTCTGCTACTCAGATAAATGCTTTTGAATATTGGCCCCTTTATTTATTGGGTGGAATATCATTATAAGTACAATTTCCAAAAGGCAGATGAAATTTAATGTGGACAAGTGCAAGGTTACGCACCTAGGAAAGAACAACCCAAACTATGGTTACATGATGCAAGGTTCCACATTAGGAACCACCACTCAGGAAACGGATTTAGGCGGCATCATGGGTAATACATTGAAACCCTCCGTCCAGTGTGCAGTGGTCAAGAAAGCAAATAGAATTCTAGGAATCATAAAAGGGATGGAGAATAAAAGCAAGGATTTTATAATACCTCTGTATCATTCCATGCTGCTACTGCACTTTGAATATTGTGTGCAGTTCCAGTTGCCATATCTTAAAAGGATATAGCAGAATTAGAAAAGGTACATTTAGGGTATGTTTACAAAATGGTCGTAGCGGACTCCGTGGCTCCGATATTGCACGGAGTCCGCTGCCGCCGTTTAGTAAACATACCTCTTAAACTATTGCAACCTGTTCCTTGCTGGTCTCCCACTGAAGCATCTCTCTCCACTTCAATCCATTTAAACTCAGCTGCATGGTTAATCTTCTGCCAGTGTCACCACACTCATGTAACCCAGATCACTTCATTGGCTCTCTATCCAATTCATCTAGTTTAAACTTCTTCTACTGACCTACAAGTGCATTCATTCTGTAGCTCCTCATTACCTTTCCTCCCTTGTCTCTCCCTACCTCCTGTCTTGGGAACTCAGCTCATCAGGCAAAATTGTGTTTATCTGTGCCCTTCTCTTCCTCTGTGAATTTCAGACTGTTTGTTCCAGCTTGCTGCGCCGTATACCTGGAAAATACCTGTGTCAGTCTGTCAGGCTCCATCTCTGATCCTCTTGAATTTCAGGCTAAAAACATATTTTATTCTCCTGTTTAACATCCATGTGTTTTCTAACCATTTCTCTTAAAGGTTTACCCTAATCCCCTGTTATCCTGTTGGTCTGTCTTGAATAGATTGCAAGCTATGTGGAGCAGGGATTGCCGCTTCTATGTGTCTATGTACAAAGCTCAGTATGCCTAGTAACGCTACGCAAGTCATAGGTAATAGTAGTAGTGGATTAAAAAAGCCCCTTGGGGCTCCTTGTGCAGTGGAACTTTCCGAACTTGGATGCAAATCCCCACTTGCAATTCTCCTCTCTTCAGACATCTCTCCCCCTTCTCTTTGAATCTTCTTCTCTTGCCTCTGAATCACTCTCTTCTCTGATCTGGAATCATTGCCCACACACATTGTGTCATTCTGTGTTATCCGAGGAATCCTCTGCTCTCCGGTCCCTTAGATTGTCTAATGTCTCCTCACTAACACGCTTCCCTTTCTTCTTCAGTACATATTCTGCATGGATCCCCAGACTTTATGAAGATTGCCACATCTCACAGCAATTTCTGCTTGGCTTGCAATCATGTTTTCGGGGTCATGGTTCTTCTCTGGGTGACTGGCCAGCCGGAGAGTGTACGGTATCCCCTGATCTCTCCCAGGAGGGATCTCCCCTTTTTTTCCTTACATTATCTTATAGGCTTTTTGGCTAAGGGTGAGCAGGCAAAAAAAAATTGTTTAGTTTCCCATGTCTTTGCAAGTTTTTGTGTTGTCTCTCAGGCTATTACCTTTAATGTTTTGTTTTTTTTGTTTGTTTCAGGCTAGAGCAACAAATCTCCCTCTTTACCTTGGCATGTGATTTGAACCGCACCAACCCCCCCCCCCCTCCCAACACTAGTTCTCTTCCTTCCAGTTGTCAGCTTTGCAGAAAGAGGACATGGAAAGAGTGGTACTTTGCCTCCAAAACATCTACCTTTTTCTACCCTTTGAAACAAGGGTTGCCAACTTTTTCACCGAGAAAAACCCGACACCTGTGGCTTGCCATGCTCCGCCCCAGTCCCACCCCGCCCCAGTCCCACCCATGCTCCACCCTAGCCCCACCCACAAAAATTACTGAGGGCAAGTGTAGGCAGCTGTAGGGGAGAAACTCTAAAGATGAAAGGATGAGATTCTATAGATCTATTCTTAGAACTGTGAATACTGTATTTGTGTCTTCTTTGGAAATACCGTGAATGCTGAAGCTCAATGATATTTCAGTAAAGTTGCAGTTTAGTATACCTCACTGTGTGCTGTGGATTTTTTTATGAACTTCCTGACCCCCAAGGTGGACCAAATGGAATAATATTGCCCAATTAGGAGAGCTACTTAAACTAAATAATCCTATATATTGAAGGAATCAACACAAGAACCTACTCAAATCCTTCACCACTAATATGCTCAGTCACTGCAGGATGAAGATTGCCATTGGGAGTAATGCATTGCAGTCTAAAGCTTGAGCTAACTCCTTAGGCAGTAACTATGAAACCTAAAGTGGTGGGCTGCCCTTACACGGTGTGAGTAACCTGCCAGTCAGTCCCAGGACCCACGGTGATGCAGGGACATCGAGGCGCCATGTTTTGAATACTGAAATGCTGACAAGGAGTTACAAAAAAACCTGATAAGTGTGTGCCTGATTTGTGTTTAATAAAATATATAATGCTGAGAGTTTGAGTGACATTACGTTGATTGGCTGCAAGCATATATATTGATATGAACTGTCCTTGGCAGCAGTGAGCATCTGAATAGTTGGAAGTTAAAAATAAGTGACGACATGGACATTTATTTAAGTGAATCAAGGACCAGAGTTCAGGCAATGCAGCACAGCACAACAGCACCATAAAAAATCTTCATATAAAAAATATTTTTTTAAGACTCTGGGAAGTCCAGTATCACTGTTCAGACCCACTCACCGTCACTTGGCTGTGACTGGCTGGCTCTCTCTTTCCACCAGTCGATGAAAAACCTTGTGCTGGATATGGGTAGCACAGAAACAGGAGGTCCCTTCCGTCTCCTGTCTGTCAGTGGAGAAGGTTGGTAAACTCTCTCAGGCAGAGGATGACACTTGCACATTTACTAATGACAAACTACTTTCTTATATTGTTAAGCTGGACTCACCTACACAAACTGCTGTTCAGAAATGCAACTGAAACAGCCTCCTCCGCATCACACACAATGCAGCTTCACCCTTCCCTTAGTGTAGCTTCACCCCCCCTTAGTGCTGCTTCATACCACCCCCCAAGTGCTGCTTCACACCCCCCTTAGTGCTGCTTCACACCCCCCTTAGTGCTGCTTCACCCCCCTTAGTGCTGCTTCACGCCCCCCCTTTTGCTACTTCACCCCCTCTTAGTGCTGCTTCACCCCCCTTAGTGCTGCTTCACACCCCCTTAGTGCTGCTTCACGCCCCCCCTTTTGCTACTTCACCCCCCTTAGTACTGCTTCACTCCCCCCTTTTGCTACTTCACCCCCTCTTAGTGCTGCTTCACCCCCCCCCTTAGTGCTGCTTCACCCCCCTCCCTTAGTGCTACTTCACCCCCCCCCTTAGTGCTGCTTCACACCCCCTTAGTGCTGCTTCACTGCCTCTTAGTGCTGCTTCACCCCCTCTTAGTGCTGCTTCACCCCCCCTTAGTGCTGCTTCACCCCCCTCCCCTTAGTGCTGCGTCGCCCTCGTGCAGATGCTGCTTCTACTTTTTATAGAGCAGCGGCTACAATAAACTTAATTTGAAAGGAAAGAGAACCTGTGAGGAGCCCTCCGGTCGTCCTTCTGCAGCTCCCGAGGAAGTGATGTCAGAGGGGGCGGGCTTCTCACGGGTTTCTTCCTTTTCAAATTAACTTTATTGCAACTACTGCTCTGTGAAAAGCAGAAGCAGCGGCTGCACAGCCTTTCGCGATCGCGCCGCGGACTGCGGGAGAAAGCTGGTTTTTTGCTCTGGCCGCTCCCGATCTCACGGCCAGAGCAAAAAAACGGCTTTTCAAGGGCTGGTTTTATATCTGTGCCAGCAGCCGGCCTGGCCATATAAAAACCGGCCAAGCCAGCTGAAAACCAGCCGGTTGGCAACCCTATTTGAAACCCCTCTAATGCCTTCCTTAGACGTTCCTATAAATTCCTAGGTCATAAGAACATAGAACATAAGAACATAAGAAATGCCATACTGGGTCAGACCGAGGTCCATCAAGCCCAGTATCCTGTTTCCAACAGTGGCCAATCTAGGTCATACGTACCTAGCAGTTTCCCCAAAAGACACAGGTTCTGCAGTGCTTGTACTAGGCCAAGCATTGATATCCTGGGTCCCTTTTTAATAGTGGTTTATGGACCTTTCCTCCAGGAACTTGTCCAAACCTTTTTTAAACCCAGCTATACTAACAGCCCTTACTACATCCTCCGGTAACAGATTCCAGAGTTTGATTACACGTTGAGAGAAGAAATATTTTCTCCTATTTGTCTTAAATAGTTTACCCTGTAGCTTCATTACATGCCCCCTAGTCCTTCTATATTCTGATAGCGTAAACAATTTATCCACGTTTATCCGTTCCACTCCATTCATTAATTTATACACCTCTATCATATCTCCCCTCAGCCGCCTCTTTTCTAGGTTAAAGAGCCCTAACCTTTTTAGCCTCTCTTCATAGGAGTAGCCTTCCATCCCCTTCACCAATTTGGTGGCTCTTCTCTGTACTTTTTCTAATAACTCTATGTCCTTTTTAAGATACGGTGACCAGAATTGCACACAATATTCAAGGTGCGGTCGTACCATGGAGCGATACAGAGGCATTATAATATCCTTTGTTTTATTCTCCATCCCTTTCCTTATGATACCTAGCATTCTATTTGCTTTCTTGGCCGCCGCTGCACACTGGGCGGAGGGTTTTAACATGTTATCCACGATGACTCCTAAATCTTTTTCCTGGGTGGTGGTTTCTAATGTGGAGCCTTGCATCTTGTAACTATAGTGTGGGTTGTTCTTTCCTAGGTGCATAACTTTGCACTTGTCCACATTAAATTTCATCTGCCATTTGGATGCCCAGTCTTCCAATTTATCCAGATCCTCCTGCAGTTTTCCACAATCCTCTTGGGTTTTAACAACTTTAAACAGTTTTGTGTCATCTGCAAATTTGATTACCTCACTAGTTATTCCCTTTTCCAGGTCATTTATGAATATGTCAAAAAGTAGCGGACCCAGTACAGATCCCTGGGGTACTCCACTATTCACCTTTTTCCATTGGGAATATTGGCCATTTAGCCCTACCCTCTGCTTTCTATCTTTTAACCAGTTCCCGATCCACAATAGTACACTGCCTCCTATCCCATGACTTTTTAGCTTCGCCAAAAGTCTCTGATGGGGGACCTTGTCAAAAGCTTTCTGAAAGTCCAGATACACTATATCAACCGACTCACCTTTGTCTACCTGTTTATGCACACCTTCAAAAAAACATATCAGATTAGTAAGACAAGATCTTCCTTGTCTAAAGCCATGTTGGCTGTCTCCCATTATGCCATGACTATCTACATGCTGTGTAATTTTGTTCTTTATGATGGCTTCTACCATTTTCCCTGGTACTGACGTCAGGCTCACCGGTCTGTAATTTCCCGGGTCACCCCTGGAACCCTTTTTAAAAATTGGTGTTACGTTGGCGACCCTCCAATCTTCAGGTATTACAGATGATTTTAATGAAAGTTCACAGATTACCAATAACAGGTCTGCAATCTCATATTTCAGTTCTTTCAACACTCTGGGATGTATACCATCCGGTCCAGGTGATTTGCTACTATTCAGTTTATCAAATAGTTGTAATATATCTTCCCGGTGTAGCGATATTTCTCTCAATTCCTCTGCAGTATCACCTTTAAATACCACTTCAGTCTTGGGTAACACCCCTACATCTTCCTCAGTAAAGACCGAAGCAAAGAATTCATTCAGTCTCTCTGCTATAGCCTTGTCTCCTCTTATTGCACCTTTTACCCCTCTATCATCTAATGGTCCAATTGACTCTCTCACAGGCCTTTTGCTACGAATGTACTTGAAAAAGTCTTTATTTCGTGTTTTTGCTTCTGTAGCAAGTTTCTTCTCAAATTCCCGCTTTGCCTGCCTTATCAATGCTTTGCATTTAACTTGCCAGTGCTTGTGCTGTTTCCAGTTTTCATCATTTGGCTCTTTTTTCCATTTTCTGAAGGTTGCTCTTTTGGCAGCAACAGCCTCTCTGACCTCACCTTTAAACCATGCTGGCAGTTTTTTGGACTTTCTTCCACTTTTCTTAATGCGTGGAATACAGCTGGTCTGGGCTTCGAGGATAGTATTTTTAAATAACACCCAAGCTTGCTGTAAGTCTTTAACCTTTGGAACCGCTCCTTTTAGTTTTTTCCGAACTATATTCCTCATTCTATCATAGTCACCCTTTTGAAAGTTAAAAGGTAGTACTGTGGATTCCTTTACTATCTGTCCTCCACTGATTAAATCAAACATGATCATACTATGATCACTATTGCCAAGTGGTCCCAACACCCTTATTTCTTGCACCAGATCTGGCGTTCCACTAAGGACTAGGTCCAGTATGGCTTCCCCTCTGGTCGGTTCATGAACCAGCTGCTCCAAGAAGCAGTCATTCATTTCATCTAGAAACTTTATCTCTTTAGCTTGTCCTGCTGTGACACTGTCCCAGTCGATACCGGGGTAATTGAAATCACCCATTATTACTACTCTGTTGTGGCTTTTGTTAGCTTCCTTGATTTCTTTGAGCATTTCATCATCCATTTGTTCATTCTGGCCAGGTGGTCGATAGTATACTCCCACTGCCATCACCTTCCCCTTCATAAATGGAATTTCAATCCATAGAGATTCTACAGCATATTTTGTTCCCTGCAAAACTTTAATCCTTTCTGACTCAATGCCCTCTCTAACATAGAGTGCAACCCCTCCACCAATTTGTTCAGCTCTATCATTACGATATAGTTTGTATCCAGGTATCACAGTGTCCCACTGGTTATCCTCCTTCCACCATGTCTCTGAGAGTGCAATCATATCTAACCTCTCATTTAATGCTATATATTCTAATTCTCCCATCTTATTGTTTAGACTTCTAGCATTGGCATACAAGCATTTTAGAGACTGTATTTTATTAATATTAATCTGGCTATTGGTAGGCATGGGTAATGGGGAATCTTTATGCTCTGTCTGCTCCTTACTCAAGGGCATTTGGGCTACTATACTCCCTTTTGGAACCTCACTGCTTTTGGTAGTATCCTTCAAGGATACCTTTGTCCGAACCGTGCGCTCCTGGGTGACTGTCGGCTTTCCCCTATTTTCTAGTTTAAAAGCTTCTCTATCTCTTTTTTAAAGGTTAATGCCAGCAGTCTGGTCCCATCCTGATTAAGGTGAAGCCCATCCCTTCGGAAGAGCCCCCCCTTTCCCCAGAATGTTCCCCAGTTCCTAGCAAATCCAAAACCCTCATCCTTGCACCATTGTCTCATCCACGCATTGAGACTCCGGAGCTCTGCCTGTCTTTTGGGTCCTGCACGTGGAACAGGAAGCATTTCGGAGAACGCTATCCTGGAAGTTCTGGATTTCAACTTCCTACCTAAAAGCTTAAATTTAGCCTCCAGAACTTCCCTACCACATTTTCCTTATACTGTAGCTTCATGCACATGCAAGGACAAGTGCTACCCCTGACTGATCAGTACCCAAGATATCTACTACTTCAGTAGGGCACTTAGGAGTATGAGGTTAAGCATGTGCTAAGGGCACACTAACAATTAGCATAGGCCCTGCAGTTAGCACATGATTGAGCAGGGACTGGGCAGTTTAGGGGTGGAACATGTGCAGAGCGGGTAGCGCAGGCTTCTTTGGTGTGTGCTAAGTGCGGCTGTTGCTGTTAGTGTGAGTGCACTTAACGCCAACTCAGTGGATGATGTCGAGTGCACCCGTATGCCACTTAGCATGATCTAATGCAGTAAGAGCAAAGGGGACAGATGCACTTGTCCCGTAAGGTTAGCAAGAGCCTCTGCAATAGATTCAAGGCCCAATCGCATGCTGACTTAGAGTCACCCATGAATAAAAGTAATTATAAGTTACTTAAAGAAACGGCACCTTCAAGGCTTTAGCTATCCGGAGAATCGAGTAAACCGCCTTCGAAAGACTTTATATTCTGGAATCCACTCAGAATCGTGTAATGCATTATGCGAATCACTGCAACAGGCGTTACCCTCATTATCTCCTTTCGGAAATACAGATATTGTTTGCAAACATTTTTGCCCATGTTTAGTTTGCTATGTGCTTCCATCCATTCCAATAAAAAAAATATAAGATATAATAAGAAGTATATCTGTACACTGTCATGCATGACAAATATTTGGATTGAATTAGGGATGTAGTAGGGAAAATATCTACATTTTAATTTACATTTTTCTTTTATTGTTCATAATTTTCTTGTTCAATTTGTTTTCATTTACATCCATAAATGGGTTTTATGGGCCCAATATTCAACTGGGACAGTTATGCACCACAATGGCGCATAGCTGTCGCCGCCAACCTCTATATTTGTTTGAGTTTCTTGATATACCGCTCCTTCATAACACCAGGGCAGTTTACAAAATAACAAAAAAAAGACAAAGAGCAACGGCCATAGGCCGTAGAAAGGAAAGGAACTCCATTATATGGCAAGACAGTAAAAGAACAGCCATAGAGAAAAGAAGGGGAGAGAGGGACAGAAGCAGTTAGTGTGGACACGGTGAGGCAAGGACTGCGAGTCGTCACGGGGTAGTAAGCGGCAGGTCGAAGGAGGACTGGAAAAGGTGAGTTATCAAGAGAGATTTGAAACTGTGAAAGGATGGTTCTTGGCGTAGGATGGAGGGGAGAGAGTTCCATAGGGAAGGGCCCAGGAAGAAGAAGAAGGCGAAGTGACGGGTGGACTGAAGGTGAGTTCGGGAGGGGGATGGAAGGACCAGGCGGTTGATGTGAATTGAGCGGAGGCTACGGGAGGGGGTGTGAAATTGGAGTAGATTGACAAAATAACATGGGGCATTTGAATATATAGTGTGATGATTATGTTTATGTTTGTTTATGTTTATTAAAACTTTTGATATACCGCCCCCCGTTATATCGGGGCGGTTTACAATACAACTAAAAAATACATCAGAAAGGAAAAGGAAATTACAATTCAATATAAAGAAAAGTGAGAGAGGAGAGAAGAAAATAGACAAAACAAATTCAGTAGAGGGAGGGAGTGGGGAATCGAGAAATCAGGGAGGAAGGTTAAAGGCAGAGGAGAAGAGGTGAGTTTTCAGGAGGGACCGAAACTTGGGTAAGACTCACCAGACTGAGTGATGCACCAGAGTGAGAATTTTGTATTGAATACGGTAAGGGAGAGGAAGCCAGTGGAGCTTGATGAGGACTGGGGTAATGTGTTCTCGACAGGAAGTATGAGTGATAATCCGGGCTGCTGTGTTCTGTATTAGTTGTAAACAGTGGAGTTGGGTCTGGGTAATGCCTGCAAAATCCAGGTTACAAAAGTCCAAGCGGGACATCACCAGGGATAGGAGGAGGGTAGTCAGTGCTTGTGAGGACAGAAAGGAGCGGATTGTACGAATCTGGCAGAGATAGTCAAGGATCTACGGGAAAGGAGTGAAACATGTTCTTGAAGGGAAAGCACAGTATCCAGGGTTATTCCAATGTATCGGATTGTGGAGATAAGGGGGATTGTCGTGTTTGCAAGGACTGATGCGATTGATGGACAGGGACTGCCGAATGTAAACCAGACTGCAAGAGTTTTAGATAGGTTCAGATGCAGACAGGCATCGGTTGAGAGCGGAGAGATCAGGTTGATAAGGGTGAGTGTGGTGAAGCAAGACAATGCCATCGGCATAATAATATGCTGATAAGCCAGACTGTTGAATGAGGAGGGCAAGAGATGCTAGGAATATGTTGAACAGGAGTGGAGCAAGTACAGAGCCCTGGGGGACACCACAGTGGAGTGCAATCGGGTCAGAGGAAATAGTACCCACATGCACTGAGAAGAACTGAGAGGAGAGGAAGGAGTGAAACCAGTGGTAAATCATCCCACGAATCCCAGAATCCCATAAACGAGAGAAGAGGAGAGTAGTCAACTAAGTTGAAGGCCAGTGATAGATTGAGGGAGACTACCAATGTGATATCACCACAATCGTGTGCTGTGTGAAGATCATTGAGGAAGGAGAGTATAATAGTTTCGATGCTGTGGCCTGGATGAAAACCAGACTGGCGGGGGTGGAATCAAGATGGAGTGGAGGAGTGGCCTAGTGGTTGGGGCAAGGTACTTCAGGTTGGAAGGTCAGGGGTTCAAATCCCACTAGAGGACAGCAACCTTGGGCCGGAAGGACTGGAGTTTCTAGTCCCACAGGTGCTCCTTGTGGTCTTGATACTCTAAAACACTCCACTCCACTCCTTGTGGTCTTGGGCAAGCCACTTAACCCTCCATAGCCCATGTTCCCTGTAAAATAGTTATCTCCAAGTTATAATGCCCTGTTCAATGTAATTTCAGTTTGTTCAATGTAAACCGCACTGATGCAGAATGGCGCGGTATATAAGAGAATGTAAATAAATAAATAAGATTTTGGGAGAATTGAGAAAAGACAGCTTTTTCCAAAATCTTTGAGAGAAATGGTAAAGTAGATACTGGACAGTAGCTGGCAGGCTCAAGGGGGGTTAGAGATGACTTCTTTAAGAGGGGACAGATCCACGCATGCTTCCAAAGACTGGGGAAGGTGCCGGATGACAAACGTGAGTTCAGCATGGCAAGAACGAATGGAAGAAGTGCTAGAGAAGGTTCAAGTAGGCATGTTAAGGGGATGGGGTTGAGTTGACGAGTGGTCTTGTGGGAGGTGGAGAGGAGCTTGTGGCGCTCAGCGGAGGTGAGCGGACGGAAAGTGGACCAGAGATAGGAGGATGGGAGGACTGTATAGGAGAGGGGCAAGCAGTGAAAGATGAACATAGAGATTGTACCTTGGAGTCAAAGAAAAGGGTTAGCTGTGATGGGGTGGGAGTATCGGTGGTGCTATGGGGGGGAAACGAGGCTGTGTGGAGGACAGAGACTTCAGGACTTCAGTCGTCATGTAGAGTTAGCTGAAGAGGAGATGACAGTGAAAAAATGTGTGCGTTTGGCTTGATGGACATGAGAGCGGTAGATTAGATAGGAGGTTTCAAAATGTTGAAGCGCCATAGGAGAACGATGTTTCCGCCAAACCTGTTCAGCGTGGTGAAGCTGAGAGCGAAGGAGATGAAGCCCGGGGTGAAACCAGGGTTGGCGGGAAGATCCTGAAGGGGGCGGGGACGTGCAAATGCAACTTGGTCAAGAGAAGCAGTAAGGGAAGAGATCCATAGGGAATCCTGCTGCTCTGTTGAGAGGGAGGTAAAGTCCGGGGGAAGTAATTGATCAGCGGTGGGGAAATGTTGCAATGTCTGAGGCATAATATGCCGGGACCAACGCTGAGCATAGGAGTTGTGGGGTTGAGGAATGGGGGAAACATGCGGTAGGTGCATGCAAAAGTAGACGTGGACGTGGTCGGTCCAGGGGAGAGGGGTCGTTGCAAAATCAGAGAGCTGAAAAGAGGAGGCAGCCGAGGTTAGCACTAAATCAAGAGTTTGGCCTGCAGAGTGAGTGGCTGAGGTAACATGCTGCATGTGAGCAAGATCGTGGCGTAGGGTGACAGAGGAATAATCCTGGGTAGAAGAAGGGGAGTATTAGTGGATGTTGAAATCCCCCCTAGGATGAGCAAATGGGGGAACTGAAAGCATACATCAGAGATGGTGGCATATGACCCTGGCTATTCAATGCGGCCCTGGCTCTGAATATCTGGGGTCACTGCACAGCCTCTGCTGCTGCAGAAGCTAACCAGGTAGCAGCGATATTGCATCATTATCTGGTGGGTAAAACTAAGCCAGCTTTTGCTTCGTCTAGTTTTACTCGCAGGTCGCTAAGCACGTAGCAGTGCACTATCGCCACTACCCAGTTAGCGACTGTTGTCACCCACGATATGCCCCAGTTACCATCGGGGCATATAGCGGCATTTGTTGGGGATATTCAGCAGCATATCCCGTTCAGCAGCATTTACCCTATTTACAGGTCAGTAAATGCCTTTAGAATATTGGGCCCTGTATGTATAAAATTATATGCATATTCATAAAATAGACTTTTATGGGCATCAGTATGATTTTACACATGTAGTTATGAAACAAAACTGAACAGAAAGACCTCCCCAGATTGAATTGAATATGGTCAGTTCCCTCATTACTTGCATTTATGTATATATTTTATTCAGGACTGTTTTAGGCAGTGAATGCCAGAAGCAAGTACTGGCAGCTTTTCTTCCACCTGTTCACATTGCCCAGCCTGTCCCTAAACTAGACCTGCTACTGTGCACTGCCTCTCCTCTCTTCTCCGCACCCTCTCTTTAACAAGATAGTCAGCACGGGACTGCGGGATAATGCTGGCAACTCCGCTCAATCTGCAGCAGCCTGCCACACTACACAAAACACACATGATGAGGAGGTAGAGCTGGCCCTTAGGCCTTTCCAGCTGCTGCTAAGTGAGTTCTCACTGCTCACCACTGGGAAACTAAGGGGTATGTCTACTAAACTGTTAGTTGGGGCTGCTAACATGTTTTCTTTCTAAGTCCCGCTCTGTGGAATTCACTGTCACACTCTCTCCGTACTGAACTTTCATGTCCCCGCTTTAAAGCCCTATTCAAAACCCATCTTTACTGCCGGGCCTTCGACCTCCCTGCCCTTGAAACCGTCACATGATGGTCGCAGTGTTATGCATTACCCTTCCTTTCCCCCCCCCCCCCTTACCCTGCCACCCCACCCGCAGTCAGCTCTGCCTCTCCGTCCAGCTCTGTCCCTTTCCTATACTCTTCCTACTGCCTCACTATTACTTTCCTATTAACCAATGGCATTCTTTTTCCTCCTTTATTTTTCTAGCAGTCTCTATGATTAGTACACCGCCCTGACACTCCGGTATGGGTGGTATATCAAGCGCTGCAAATAAATAAATGTTAGTAGCCAAAAACATCCGATAAGGGGAAAACCTCCATGGTATCTGCAGGGGGTGTTCCCAAGGGAGGTCCTGCGGGTTCTCATGGTAATTCCATGGGAATGTAGTGACTGAATGCCCAAAGCTATCAGCAGCTCTATGCCCCAAACACTGCCATCGCCCCCCCCCCTCCATTTCCGCCTTTGCTGGTACTGCTGTGCAGTAATCTGCAGCACCAACAATATCAAGAGCTGCTTAAGTGGGGATCGGTGCAACTCCCAAGTTAGAAAAAGTCCTGAATAGCCAGTCAACTAAGCCTCCTGCTTCCCCTCTAATGCAGATGTAAAAGGGGGTGTGGGGGGGGGAGCCCCTGGTTCCAGCACCCTTCTTTAAAAGAAGGTGAATCCTAGTTAACCAGCCAGCAAGGGGGGACTCTGTGGCCCCCTGACCCCCCCCCCCCCCACCTACACATACCTAGTAGTCCGTGGTGATTTAGTGGAGAATGGGACAGGAGTGATTCTATTCACTCCTATCCCATCTTGCAACCAATTCAAAATGGCAACCATGACGTGATGCTTCTCTGTAGCCTCTTGCTATAGCAAAGAACCACGAGAGTAATATGCGTTAGATGCATGGAATAGTCTCCCAGTGGAGGTAGTGGAGACAAGTACAGTATTTGAATTCAAGAAAGCATAGAACAAATACAGAAGATCTCTAAAGGGAAAAAAGGGACTATAGTATTTGATATAGAAGGGCAGACTAGATAAGTCATATCATCTTTTTCTGCTGACATGTTTCTATGAGATCGCCGCCATCTTTGACTGGGCTTATGAAAAGGGCAGAAGAGAAGTGCTATTCTCCACTAGACCACCACAGACTACCAGGTATGTGCAGGGGGAGCCCAGGAGGCCGCAGGCCCCCCCCCTTGCCAACTGACTAGCCGGGATTTTATTTTAGTAAAAGGATGTGGGAAGGAGAGGGTGGGGGTCCGCAGAACCTCCCCACCCTTGCTATTGTGTATTAGGGGGGTGGAGGAAGGAGGGAGGCTTATCCCAGTTGGCTAGCCAAGAGTTTTATCCAGTCAGGGAGTGTACCGATCCACCCCCTTCCCCCCCAGGAAGCTCCCGATGGGGATTAGGAGCTGTCCAGGGGGGATCGGTGTTGCAGATCACAGCACTGAGTCACCAACAATATTGTAGGGGGGGGGGGGTAGGCCCGATCACCCACAGGGAAGAGCCCATATTATCTAACACCGCAATCGGGCACAACATCTTTTTTGAACCGTGGCTACCGACCATGACCATTCCAATTCCCCACCCCAATCCCAATTTCCGTAAAGAAATATTTCTACAAATTATTCCAGAGCCGCTCTCTTTTCACATTCATCCTATGCCCCCTCATTGTAGAGCTTTCCTTACTACTACTGCTAATCATTTGGGAGTTGCACCATGGAAAAAGCAGATATTGTGGGAAATTGTCTATAATATCTGCCTTTTTCACAGATTAGCTGTTACTGTGGGGCTAATGCAGGATTAACGCCCCGCAGTAGTAGCTAACGCACTTTAGTAAACATACCCCGTAAGTCTGTGTAAACTCTGCTGTCTTTGTCATCAGTGTAGCAGTGTCCCAGCTGAAAGAAAGAGAAGACCCTGTGCTAGAGGGAAGAGACTGCTGCCCGGGTGGGAAAGAGGGGAAAGCTGGGCTCTAGGGAAAGAGAGAAGATTCAGCCTTCTTGCTGGAAGATGGGGAGGGGGAGAGAGAATATCTGTCTTTCATCCCTTTCTCCAGCTGCTTCTCCTTGCAGGCATCTCTAGACAATAGGGGGAATCTAGGTATGAAGGCGGCAAGCACATCACACCCATCTTCACATCACAGCCCTACCTTCTCCACCTTTAAATTAGCTATAAAATAGACACAAAAAAATGTCCCGAAGGCCTTCTAGGCATAAAAACATCCTTGAGTCTGCTTTAAATGCCTAGTAAAACTACCATTAAAATGAATTCATAGCATCACTCAACCATTGCTATATTGGAGTGAAGTCTGAAGTGATATTGAGGAAGGGCTATCAGGTAATCTGCAATAGAGTAGACACCCAGGAAAGTGTAGATAACACGAGGGGGGGGGGTGGTTTAGCAAAGTTTGAAGAAAGGTCGATAATCTGGCTGCTGAGATTTAATGATAAAAAATGCAGGGTCATGCATTTGGGCTGCAAAACTCCAAGGATACTGTACCTTACAGGGGGCGAAGTGCTTCTGTCCATGAAAGAAGAGTAGGACGTGAGGATAATTTTTTTCTGATGATCTTAAGGTGGCTAAACAGGTAGAAAAGGTAATGGCAAGAAGTAGAAGGATGCTTTGGTGCATAAGGAGAGGAATGGCCATCTAGAAGGAGGAGGTGATAGTGCCTCTGTATAAGTCTTTGGTGAGACCTAGTTTACAGGTCAATGCAGCGCCAGCTGTCAACTCTGTAATCCTCTTTGCTGCGCACAAATAGCGAGCAACTTCAGCACTGACATGCACAAAAGGTCGCATATGCAAATTAGCCACATGTTAAACTGTGGCACAAATGGCAGCGATAAACTGGGAGAGCAAGCCAAATACATGCGCACAGAAGTTGGCGCATATTTGGCATGCTCTCCCAGAGAAATAAGGGCACCGTGTAGCTAATTTGCATATGCGCCCCAACAGTATTATGATAGCATAGGGGGCTTCTCCATCAAAATACTGTCAAGGTGGCTGGTGCCTCTGACAGAAAGCAAATCCCTGGTGGCCCAGTGGTTCTGATTTCCTCCCCCCCCCTGCCAAACTAAAAATAACCCTGGTGTCCCAGCAGCCCCAAACCCCCCATCCCCATCCCGCTACAATTACAAAGAAGCATGAACACTGTCCACGTGCTTCTGCACTGCCATCTTGAAAAATGGCAGTGCCTGGCCCTGTGTGTTGCATCCTGGGATGCACTGGGTGGAGTCAGGCTGCCATATTAGGTAGAAAATGCCTTATATGGCAGTCTGACCCTGCCCGGTGCATTGTGACACCATTTTCCGAGATGGTGGAGCAAGCGTGGGAGCACATAGGCAGTGCTCTCGCTCCTTTGTAAAAGTGCTGGGAGGGGGGTGGGGGTTCTTGGGGCTGCTAGGCCACCAGGGTTATTTTTGGTTGGGTGGATGGGGAGATATAAGCTTCTGGGCCACCAGGGATTTGCTTTCTGTTAGGGGCACCGGCCCCCCAACAGTATTTTGATGGCATTGGGGCTTTTCCCTGATGCCTGGATCATCTGAGGGGCCAGGCATTGAGGAAAGCCCCCAATGTCATCAAAATACTGTTGGGGGCATGCGCTAGATGTTTAAGCCACATCAAGACTAGACATAGAGATACTGGCGCTAAGGCTTGTTACAAAATCCTCTATGCGTTTCTCTGTATCGGGCGCAGACAATATTAGCATGCCATTTTATATGCTCAGCTCATTTGCCTATAATTTAAATACTTCCTGCGTTGTGTGCTCTAGCTTTTCCTTTGCTGTTTATGCACACATCCGCTGTGGTGGCAATTATGCCTAAAAGTTATGTGCATAAAGTCCGCGTTCGTTTTCTGCATCGTCTCATTAGGTTATTGTGTGCAATTCTGGAGACCACACCTTCAAAAGGATATAAACGGAATGGAGTTGGTGCAGAGGGTGGTTATCAAAATGGTCAGTGGGCTTCTCCATAAGGCATATGAGGAAAGACTTAAAGATGTTAATATGTATACTTTGAAAGAAAGATGGGAGAGGGGAGATATGATAGAGACATACATGCCCAGGAGTTGCAGGGACTGTCTTTTACCTGTGTCTGTACAGTGCTGTGTACACCTTGTAGAGCTATACAAATGATTAGCAGTAGTAGTAAGGAAAGCTCTACAATGAGGGGGCATAGGATGAATATGGAAAGAGAGCGGCTCTGGAATAATTTATAGAAATATTTCTTTACAGAAAGAGTGGTAGATGCATGGAATAGTCTCTGTCACCCTCACGGTGGCCAGCCCAACGTCTAGGGCGCTGAGACTTGGTCTGCCTGTGGTGTTCCTGCCTCAGAGAGTGTGGGCTTGCTTTAACTCTGCAAGGCCTTCTGGGAATGTGAGTCCCTTTACCCTTTGAGTACAGACGAGTTGCAGTCGAATGGTTTCAGGCAATGACAAGAATTTATTTTCCCCTTCCCAACGGATTAAATGCAAGTGAATAACTCAGGACAAAACATGCCATACATTTGGCTTGAGGAAATTATATATGAACTGAGGTAAATCAGCCTTGACAGCTTCAGGCTTTAAACATGCGGTGCTTGATACAAAACAAAATCACAACAGCTTCAATTAGCAAAGAAAATGTTCCCTTCTGCTGCTTTTACCATCTTTCTCAGACACTGTTCAGCATAAGGAATTCACATGGTCAGCCAAAGATAATGTACAGTCCATCCGATCATCCACTATTTCATTAGGGACAGAGTCTATCTACATTTCTTCAGCCTCAGGTATAGCAGGGTGTGGCAGTAAGCTGCTATCCTGATCTCTGAATCAAACGGTTTCTCTGACCCCACGTGGTTTCTCTCTGTAACACTCTCCTGAGCAGGGTTGTAAACTACCATATATGCTGTAGTCTTTGTCCAGGGAGTTTGCTACTTTCTGGTAACTATAGGGAACTGCTTTATAGCAGTGTTCAAACTTATATGAATTGTTAAGCCTACCTTTTGGCTTTGAAAGGGAAGGAACTCTCCACTCTGCAGGGTCAGACTGGTTCTCAAACACTTCTTGTGTTTGCTTGCCTCTCAGCCTATTAACTTTCCCCTCAGATGTAGCGGTATTCTCCAGCCAGCCTGTCTCTCTCCTCGGAGCGTGTGAGCTTTGCCAAGCCTGCCTCTCAGGAAGATTCTTTTCTCTCCTGCCTTTACCAGACAACACCTGTCCTGGGTTGCTTCCTTCTGGCCTCAGGAATACGGCTCCCTTGGTTCTCACTCCTCCTTGACTCCTTCCAGTCAGCGTGCTCCTTTGCTGGCTTCCTTCCACATTCTGCTTCCCCTTCTCACTCTTGCTCCTGCTCTGCCTGGTCCAAGCTAATGACCACTTTTTATCATTGTAACTCTCAGGGCTTAGCTGTGCCCTGCCCTGAAACAGGTGAAACTCATTACCTCCCGAGCTAGGGAATACGTCACAGCAGGGGCGTGTCTTTCTAGCTCCTGACTCTCTTTGTTTACTTCTTCTTTGCAAACACTGAGCCATGTGCTCAGACTGCCTGTCAGTTTCTGAAAGCAAATCCTCATCTTGCCCTACTTCCATAGGCTCAGAAGAGTCTTCTTCATGACATCTCCTAGTGGAGGTAGTAGAGACAAAAATGATATCTGAATTCAAGAAAGCATGGGACAGACACAGAGGATCTCTAAAGGAAAAAGGACTGTAGAGCTTAGTACTTCATATAGAAATGCAGATTGGATAGGTCATTCTGTAGGCTCCCATCTTCTCATCAGGTGTTAGTTCCCTCCCTACCCTCCCAACTCCCATCCACCCCTAGTGAGGAGTCTTGCTTTATAGGGCACCTCCCCAATTAACTACACACAGGGACTTGGAAAAGCACATTTTGAATACACTTAAAGAGATTTAACTGCTTTTTCTCTGAAAGGACAACTGGGAAACCAGCTGATACTTTGGTAGGTCTCTCTCTTTTGCTTTAACAGATACCTAAGCTCCACTGATTGAACAATGGCTGGGAAAAATCGTATTGCCAAAGCTGTTTCCCCTGTTACAGCTTCTGCATCTGTCCAGACAGAGGTCCCAATGCCAGTTGAAGGACTAATTCCATGTGCAGGATGGCTGCATGCTGAAGCTCTCAGGAAACAATTTGAGGAACTCAGAGAGGAGGTGGCGAGGCTGAAGAGCATTCAAGAGAGTAAGAAGTGCATTGATGAAATGCTTCTTGCAACATTCAAGCTCTCCAGCAGAGGAGAAGATGGGAGCCTACAGAATAATGAAGGTTGGACACAAGTCACCAGGGCCTGTAGAATCACCAATCCAACTTCTCCAGCCCTTGAACTGCAGAACCATTATGCAGCCCTGAAAGTGGAGGAGGTGAAAACATCTCTAGAAAGAGAAGAAGCACAACTCAAGCACCCCAAAGTTGCAGAATCAGTGACCACAAGGAAGCGAAGGGTAGTAGTGGTTGGTGACTCTTTTCTGAGGGGTACTGAGACATCCATCTGCTGACCAGACTTGATGTCCAGAGAGGTATGCTGTCTGCCAGGTGCCTTAATCTGAGATGTTACGGAGAGTTTGCCGAGACTCATCAAGCCCACTGATTTTTACCCAATGTTGCTAATCCATGTCGGCACAAATGATATTGCCAGGTATCCCTCTGAGCATATCAAAAGTGACTTCATGGCTCTGGGACAGAGGATGAAGCAGATAGGGGCGCAGATGGTGTTCTCTTCAATCCTCCCTGTTGAGGGTAAAGGCCAAGGCAGAGAAGCTTGCATCCTGGAGATGAATGCATGGCTGCGTGGATGGTGCCATCGAGAGCATTTTGGTTTCCTGGACCATGGGATTGTGTTCCAAGGGTTGCAGAGCAGAGATGGCGTCCATCTGTCCAAGAAAGGTCAACATGTCTTCAGAAGCAGACTGGCTAATCTACTGAAGAGGGCTTTAAACTAGATTCATTGGAGATGGGTGAAGAAAGCCGCAAAGGTAAGTGACACATTAAATACCTTTATGGAAATGGGTAAAAGGAACAACATATGAGAAGTGGTATGTATAAATGCCTGTAGCATGGGAAATGAGATCCCAGATGTTGAAGCTTTAATGGGAGAGGCTGACTTGGATTTAGTGGCAGTTATAGAAACATGGTTCACAGAAAACCATCACTGGGATATTACTATATCAGGCTATACTTTATTCAGAATGGACAAGGTAGGAAGAGGGGAGGAGGAGTGGCACTATATGTAAAAAATAATATTAAAGCTTTGGAACTACAGAGCTTAAAAGGCAGAGAGGAGGCACTGTGGGTTAAACTAAAAAGAGGGAAAGAGAAATTTATTTGCATTGTTGTGATATACAGACCTCCCTCACAGGAGGAAGAGGTGGATGGAGAGTTAATTGAAGACATACCCAGCATTGCTAGGAAAGGGGAAGTGCTACTGATAGGGGATTTCAATATGCCAGATGTTGATTGGCACATTCATGCTGCAGTATCATCTAGAAGTAAGGAGATCCTGGACTCTCTACAAGGAGAACTATTCAGGCAACTGGTAACAGAACCCACACGTGAAGGCCATAATGGACTTGGTGCTTACCAATGGTGAAAGTGTTTCTGATGTTATAGTCGGAAATCATTTTGCTTCCAGTGATCACCAGTAGGTGTGGTTCAGTATTAGGACTAGGGCGGTTAAAATCCATTCAAAAGCAAGGGTCTTAGGCTTTAGGAAAACTAACTTTGCAAAGATGGGCCAATACCTCAGGGAGTTGTTAGCAGGATGGGAACAGCTGGGGGATGTAGAAAAACAGTGGGCAAAACTGAAAGGGGATATTTTAAGGCAACCAAACTTTTTGTTAAAATTGTTAATAAAGGTAAAAGGATAAGGAGACCACTGTGGTTTTCGAAAGACGTAGCTAAACAGGTGAAGAAAAAGAGGGAGTTCTTCATGAAATACAAGAGATCACAGAGACAGCAAGACAGGCATCTATATTTGGAAAAACTTAGAGAAGCTAGCAAAGTAGTCAGGAAAGCAAATATTAAAAAAGAGGAGGAAATATCCAATGCAGTTAAATGGGGGGATAAGACATTTTTCAGATATGTTAGTGAAAAAAGAAAGGGCAAAAGTTGTATTGTCAGACTCAAGAGTGAAGGGGAAGAATATGTAGAAGCTGATGAGGATAAAGCGGAATTGCTTAACAAATATTTCTGTTCTGTATTCACAGATGAAGAACCAGGAGCAGACCTCGGAAAACACCCACAAACAGGAACGGAAGCGAGGGGCATCCTGAACAATTTTCAGAAGACTGTGTTCATGAGAAACAAGCTAAACTTAAAGTAGACAAAGCGATGGGACCAGATGGGATACACCAAGAATACTGAGGGATCTTGAGGACGTTCTAGCAGCTCCAATGACTGACCTTTTCAGTGCCTCTTTGGAGTCGGGATTGGTGCCAAAGGACTGGAGAGAGGCACATGTGGCCCCTTTACATAAAAGCAGAAGTAATGATGTAGTTGAAAACTACAGGCTGGTTAGTTTAACCCTTGGTGGTGAGTAAATTATTGGAAACGCTGCTGAAAGAGAAAATAGTGAGGTTTCTGTAGTCCAACGGATTACAGGATCAGAGGCAGCATGGATTCACCAGAGGCAGGTCTTGTCAGACAAATCTGATTGATTTCTTTGACTGGGTGACCAGGGAGTTGGACCGAGGGAGAGCCCTAGATGTGGTGTATTTAGATTTAAGTAAAGCCTTTGACACCGTTCCTCACAGGCGACCTCTAAACAAACTGAGCACCCTAGGGATGGACCCTAAAGTTACTGCTTGGGTTAGAAATTGGTTGAGTGGGAGGTGACAAAGAGTACAGGCAAATGGAGCTCACTCTGAGAAGGTTACCAGTGGTGTACCCCAGGGATCTGTCCTTGGTCCGATTCTTTTTAACATCTTTATTAGTGATATAATGGAAGGGCTGTTGGGTAAGGTCTGCCTCTTTGCGGATGATACCAAAATCTGCAATAGAGTAGACACTCAGGAAGGTGTAGATAACATGAGGAGGGATCTAGCTAAGCTTGAAGAATGGTCTAGAATTTGGCAGCTGGGATTTAATGTTAAAAAATGTAAGGTCATGCATTTGGGCTGCAGCAATCCAAGGGAGCAATATAGTATAGGGGTTGAAGTACTTTAGTTCACTAAAGAAGAGCGGGACCTAGGCATGGTTGTGCCTGATGATCTTAAAATAAGTAGTTAAACAGGTAGAAATTGTGATGGGAAAAGCTAGAAGGATGCTTGGGTGCATAGGGAGAGGAATGGCCAGCAGAAGAAAGGAGGTGATAGTGCCTCTGTATATGTCTTTGGTGTGCCTTCATTTGGAATATTGTGTTCAATTCTGGAGACCACACCTTCAAAAGGATATAAACAGGCTGGAGCCCAAACAGAGGGTGACTACTAAAATGGTTAGTGGTCTTCATTATAAAGCATATGAGGACAGACTTAAGTATCTTAATATGTACACCTTAGAGGAAAGATGGGATAGAGGTGATATGATTGAGATGTTTAAATACCTCCATGGCATAAATGCACAGCCTCTTTCGATTGAAAGGAAGCTCTGCTATGAGGGGACATGGGATGAGGGTGAAAGGGGATAGATTCAGGAGTGATATGCAGAAATATTTCTTTACGGAAAGAGTGGTGGATCTGTGGAATAGTCTTCCAGTGGAGGTGGTAGAGATGAGGACAGTATCTGAATTCAAAGAAGCATGGGACAAACACAGAGGATCTCTAAAGGAAAAAAGGGGGCTGTTGTACTGGTTGATATGGAAGGAAAGACTAGATAGGCCATGTGATCTTTTTCTGTCGTCATGTTTCTATGTTTCTAGGTCATATGGTCTTTATCTGCCATCAAGTTTGTATGTATAAAGGACAAGATAGAAAATCAGTATAAAACCTGCACCTCTTGTTCTATAACACACACACACACACACACCATATTTGTCAATAATGGGGTTAAAATGTTTCCCCTTAAAACTCACTGTGCAAAATAAAACCATACAGTATCCAGATTGGTAACACTCCCCTTCCATTGGCAATTACTTTTGGATATGTTTACTAAACTGCACTAATGGTTAGCGTAGGGTTTACAGTTTATTAATCATGCTATGCTGTAACCATGCACTAGCATGGTACAACCCCAAGTTAACCACTTTGCACACGATGGGGGCGATGACTGGGCGATTTATGGTGGAGTGTGGGTATGCATTTGAACCATAACAGTTCTAACTCCCAGGACTCAAACTGCTACAACCCTACCTATGAAAATGGAGTTTCTTCTGGAGTAAACTCAGCATTCAGTGGTTAAAACGGTATGTTTCCATTTCCCACTCTCTGAGACGTTTCCCATTTGGAATTGTGAAGATTAATATAACGTGAGTAGGTTAACTTAACTTGGTGTTGGTCAAAAGTGTGGTGTGTAGCTTATCTGGCAATCCAGCTGCAAAGTCTGTTTCTCAAGATTTGATACTATAAAGTAATACTATGACATTCAGGAGCAGAAAAAAAAGCTGCAAATGTTGGAAGCAGCAAATTCTGCACTGGTGAAAGGTATGGAAGGACACACAATAAAATAGAGAACATGGAAAATGCCATTCGCTATAAAAATCTATGGTTGTGTAATCTTCCTGTTAATGGGTCTTTGGAGAGTGATTAGTCCCTTATGCTTCAGGTCTTGCATCTTTCTGTGGACTCTATATTAAACATTTCACAAACCTAACAGACGAGGATCTGTGAAGAGAGCTGGAATAATAGAAGGCGGGATTGGCTAAAGGGGGGTGCGGGGCCATGTGCGAAGACTCTTTGCAGGGCCTCATTATAAGGGCTGCATTTGCATAAATATTTGCAAAATTTTAATGTGTGCTAACTTTTAGCAAACATGCCTCTTAATGAGTGTCTGGATAAAGAAAGGCTATCAGATTTCTACATTACTATACTCCAGTACCAACCGCCAGGCACGTTAGGAAGTAATATAAACACTGCCCATTTAGAACCCATACATCTCTTCTAATTAAATTGTAAATAAGTTATTTCTCCTGAATCATGTAAATTTCTGATTGTAGCACCAGCTATACTGAAAAAATGTTCTTGTTGTTCCAATTGTAAACCGCTATGATCACTCGAAATAGCAGTATAGAAAACACACAAATAAATAAATCAGAACCCTTAGCAAACCCGCCATATCATAACAGCACTACCAGGACTCACAAAGCACCAAACTCTACCTATCAAAATGGCAACACTACAAATATTAAACCAATGCATCTCAGAGAATACCAATACATCTTCTACTGGGGAAAAAGAACAAGTGGCACTGTCAAATAGAAACTACATAAACAGAATACCTCAGCTCGGTTACACATGCAGAACATAGACCGTCACCACACAAAAAACAAGGGATCACAATTTAGAAATAGAAAGATAATAATTAAACTGGGTACCCCAAAGGTCAAAGTTGGAACGTATAACAACACTGCAGAAATAAAACTATAAATTAATTTCCTCTTGTACTAAACAAAAACACAAAGGCGTTAGCAAAGCACATTTCCCAGAGCTGATATATTCCAGCTAAATTCGAAATAGAAAAAAGTATTTTTCTACCTTTTGTTGTTTGGGCATTTTATTTTTTAGTTGCAATTGCTTCAGTCACTTTCTTCAGTTATTTTCTTGTCTTCGGCTAATTCTCCATTGTCTGCTGTCCATTTGTCATTTCTTCTATCTTCTAGTTTTTTATGTTTATTTTGTTTATTTTATACTTAATATACCGCCCAGCAACACAAATATCTGGGCGGTTTACAATAAGACTATAAAATTTAAAAATTAAAAAAAATGCTGCAGAAAAGAAAAAGAAAAGGAATGCCATAAAATCAAAGAAACAGAAAAGAACAGAATAGAGAAAAGACAAAGGAGAGAGAGAGAACAGGGAGAATAAGGGGGAGAGATTCTGATTGGTAGGGACAAAGGACAATACATCAACATGGAGGTGGGGAAAGGGGGGAGAGTGAGGGGGGGAGGTCATAAGCAAGACAGAAAAGGTGGGTTTTTAATTTGGCTTTGAATGCAATAAAAGACTGTTCCAAATGGAAGGCATGGGGGAGCGAGTTCCAGAGCTTCGGGCCAAGGAAATAAAAAAAGCAGCGGAACGAGTGAACTCCAGGTGGGCGAGGGAAGGGGAAAGGAGTGACATGCGGTTGGCGTGAATAGAACGAAGGGTGCGCAGGGGGATGTAAAGATGAACCTGGTCAGCAAGATAGAGGGGAATACCTGTGTGAATTTATTTATGAAGAAACATAAGAAACTTGAATTGAATCCAGAAAGAAACAGGGAGCCAGTGCAAGCGTAGATGCAGGGGAGTGACGTGATCAAAGCGAGAGGCATGGGTGAGAATATGGGCGGCAGTGTTCTGGATACGTTGAAGACGGGTCAGTTGTGACTGGGGAAGGCCGGCTAAAACGACATTACAATAGTCAAGACGAGAACCACAAGAGAACGGAACAGAGTAGACAAGGCGGAAAAAGAGAGAAAAGGGCGAACTGTGCGGAGCTGCTTCAAGGTGAGGAAGGAGCGCTGAACAACAGAGGAAATGTGGGGTTTGAAAGAAAGGGATGAGTCAAGAGTAACACCAAGGTACCAGAGTGAAGAAACCATGGGGATAGGTACGGAGGAAATAAAGGAGTGAGGGAAGGAGAGGAAGAGTGCCCAAGAGTGAACCAGATAGCAGAGGTTTTGGCGACGTTAATGTGAAGGAAGTTAGTTTTTCCATTCTCTCTCTACATCCGCTTTAACATACTGATCTTGCCCTTTTGCTCTTTCCTCCATTTCTTTCTTGGAGGAAAGAGCAAAAGGGGAAGATCAGTATGTTAAAGCGGATGTAGAGAAAGAATGGAAAAACTAACTTCCTTCACATTAACCTCACCAAAATGAGGCATATGTCTTTTTCATCAACTCAAATTTCACCCTTCGATCTTCAGTCCCCACTTACTCTCCCAATACCCGGCCAATCATAGATTTTTCTTCCCTCCCACATAAAATATCTTTTCCCTCTCCACCCTCACTCCCCCAGCCCCATCCCCTTCTAGTCCTCCCCCAACATCAGCTCCCTTCTAGTTCCAGCCTCACCCAGCATACACTCCCTTCTAGTCCCATTCTCCCATTCCCCTGCATCAGCCCATTTCCAGTCCTATCCTAGCCCACCATCAGCCCATTTTCAGTCCTATCCTAGCCCACCATCAGCCATATCCAGTCGTATCCCACCGCCCCACCAGCCCATTTCCAGTTCTAGCCCCCACATCAGTCATTTTCAGTCCTATCCCAGCTCAACATTTGCCCATTTCCAGTCCAAGCCTCCCATTAGCCATTTCCAGTCCTATCGTCGCCCCCCCCCCCCCCCGAAGAGCCCCGCAGCCGTCCGAGCTGTTTACAAGGGAGCCGATTGCACCAGAGGCCCCGGCTCACCTCTGCACAGCGCTGGAGTGAAGAGCAGCATGCTCCTTCACTCACGCTGTGTTCACATGAACCCCACGGAGTGCTGGGAAAGGTTAAAAGTCATTTCCTGATTCCTGGCACTCCATGGGCTTCACGTGAACACAGCACGAGTGAAAGAGCATGCTGTTCTTCACTCCAGCACTGTGCAGAGGTGAGTTAGGTCCTCTGGCATCCCTGGCTTCAAGCCGGCCCCGTAAACTCCATGGAATGAAGTTCACGTGGGGCCCCCTGAAGCATGGAGCCTTGTGCAAACAACATTCTTGCTCAATGGACGGGCCAGCCCTGATAGGAGAGATGGACCATTTCTCTGAGTTAATTTATCAGATCCATGGTAATACTTAGTGCAGGAGACAACTAGCAAGGACTTCCAACAAAGATCTGATTTTGACCTTATGTTTTAAATTCCAAGCAGTAGTTTTTCATGGTCACAGAATTAATATGTTATATTTCCTGATCATTCTCCTGTGGCACAGGAGCTTAGAAGAGAATTTCTTGGGTTGAGACCCAGAGCGCTTGCTCTAGAAATGAATTTGTTTTTGGAATATTCTGAGAAGTGCATTATTAAGCACCCGCCAAGGTCTTATCTGTTTTTACAGCCATCTCAGCTGAAGGAATTTATAGAAAGCAATACTAATTAATTTGGAGAGTTTTTGTATCCTCTCCTTTGAGAGTGATTTGGGATGTTCTAAGGATAATGAACCCATTTAATTATTTTGGGATATGGTAATTTTCCTAATTTTCTTCTTTCTCCTCCGTTACTGTGGAGTTCAAAGCAATGTTGGTAGTGTTATAGAGTTTATTCTGTATTTGCCTTTAGAATGGCAATGTGTATCATTTCCCCATTTTAATGTTTCTTTTTTTAACTGTTTTGAAACAATAGTAACTACATTAAAAAAAAAAACCAGAAAACGCAGCACGGAAATTATTACTAGAGCACCACTGTATCTCCTATTGGGAAAAGAAAATATTCTAGACTGAGGCAGATCCCTACATATTCCAACCCTTAGCAAGTTGAAAAGAGCATAGTTGACAGGGTGACGGTGTATTCCCCCTTCCTCCATTTGCAGACTCATTCGTGTCTGCAAGTTCAAAAAAGATGATAAAGTGTGCCTCGTTATGGTAGCAGGGGCTGTGTGAGACATCTTTAGAATTGGTGTTACCTATATATTTATGTCTATGTCTGTGTGGTACTGAGATGGGGTTCTTATGTGTGTCTATATGTAATGTAGGGATGGGGTGCCTGCGTGTATGAAGATGGTGCGTGAGAGTGGGGTGTCTGTATATGTCTGTGTGGGGTGCCTGTGTGTATATATGTGGGGTAGGGGTGGGGTACATTTGTACATGTGCTGTGGGAATGAGGCATATGTCTTTGTGTATAGTGCAGGGGTGAGATGTTTGTGTCACGCTTTCTCTCATCATACCCACTGGCTCTAGGCATTCTTCCATTTGCAACTACATATTTATTTATATACGGTCTTTCTACAAGTCAGGGCAGTTTACATATAACACTGTGCTATGTAACATTCCCTCTTTCCTTCCCATAAACACACTTCTCACACCAGCACACCCCCCTCTCTTTCTCCCTCATCTCTTTCTCCTTGCCATTCCCTTTATCCAGATTTTTCCTTCTCACTTGCTCCTTTTAGAAACATTTCCCCCTTTTGGTGCAACTTCATGCTCTGTCCTCCCTGAGGAATGGTGACCCCTCCAATCCCTTCATGGTCCCCCCACAAGGTATACTTGCTCTTGTAAAAGTGGTGGTGATGCCTTGGATCCACCAATCCAATGCATTGGCACCCTGAAATGTCCCCCTCCCAAATCAGCACCCCCCTGGACACCTCCCAATTCCAAAGGGAACATTTTGGGGAAGGGGGTGGAACCCTGAATACCAGATCGCCACATGGCTAGCTTATTGGTTCTCTTTCCCTCCAAAAGAGATCCCTCCTGGCAAGCCAGGTGGCCTCCCATCTAAACTCCCAACAGCCCCAGCTCTCATTTTTAAAAGTATTGGTGCTCCAATGGGTAGAGGTTAGGAGTGGTCCTCCCAGTTCCTGGCTCCCTCCAGAGTGAGTAAAAATGGCTATTGATGTCTTGACACTAGGGGAGGCAGCACTACAAGACCAAAGCCATTTTACTTAGTGGCATAAAAGGGGGCAGAAGTGGCCCTCCCTGCTCCTGCCCCCCTTCTACACCACTTAGTAAAATGGCACAGGTCTTGTGGTGCTGCCCCTGGTGTTAAGACACTGATGGTGTCTTCAAACTAGGGGACAGCACCATGAAACTGACACCATTTTTAGTCACCCCAGAGAGGGGGCAGGAGCAGGGAGGACTTCTCCTGCCTACTGTACCATTCAAGTTTTGTATCATGGCTGTTTTCAATCCATGCAAATCAGCGATTACAAAAACATAAACATTTATTTTATTTATTTAACAAGTTTTCTATACCACCTTATCTTAGATTGAAAGTGGTTTACGCTATAATATTAACATGAGGCATACATTGAACAATAGGGAATAAAACTTGGAGGTTTATATATGGGGAGCCAATGGCAAACATGTTAAATGAGAAATATAATTTTGGGAAATCTATATCTAAATGTTGAGGGGCAGCAAGCAAAGGTCAAGGATAGCAGGGTTTGGGGAGGGGGCACATGAAGAGTTTAGGGTTGGGTTGAATAGAAGGTAGGGATGCAAGGGACATGTGCTATCATAAGTATGAAGGGTAGACACTGCAGTCTGATTATATGTCTGGTTGATAGTGTTCCTTGAAGTGGTGTGTTTTTATTGCTTTCCTAAAGTTAGAGACGTCATTGATGGATCTTATGCTCTCTGGCAGAGTATTCCATAGGGATGGTGCAGATAATGATATGACTCTGTTGCATGTTGTCTATTTGGCTCTCATTTTGTCTTACGGGATGGATAGTAAGTGTTTGTTTGAGTGTGTCTTAGTCTGGTCTCAGGTTCTTTGATAATCATCGGTTGAAGAATTGCTGGTGCTAACTTCTGTATGATTTTGAAGATGATCAGTTGGATCATGAATTTGGACCACATATGAATTGGTAGCTGGTGTAGCTGATGTAGAGTGTGTGTTGTGTGGTTATGTACTGCAGTGTTCTGGACTAGCTGGCATATAGTTCAGAAGTAATTTTTGTTGAGTGAGGGTTTGAGTTTCTGTATCATTCTTATTTTGTGATATTCGGTCTTCATAGTTCTCTTGATGTGTGATTGAAAGTTAAGATTTTGCTTGAGGGGTTACTCTGAGGTACTTCACTTCAAGTTTAACTGTCAGGTCATGGCTAAGGATTTTTAGTGTTTTGGCTGGTGAGAATGTGGTGCTTCTGATTTTTTGAGGTTGATTGTGAGGTTTTGTTGAGTCAGTCAACTTTTCAAGACAGTCACAATGAATATGCATGAGAGATTTGCATACAATGGAGGTAGTACATGCAAATCTCCCTCATGCATATTCATTGTGGCTATCCTGAAAACCCAGCTGGCTAGGTGTGTCCTGGGGACAGGGTTGAGAACCCCTGCTAAGAAGATTGACCAACCATCCTAATATAGAGCTGCTTCCTTAAAAGGATTCCAATTGGATCAAACACCATGAGCTGTGCTTTCTATCTAATGTTGCTTTCTATCTAATGAGCTGATATCTAATGGGACAGCTTGAGTCAAAACACAGCCTAAGTGGCCAAACCCTGGCAATTCCCTAAGAGCAATTTCTTTCATCTCACTTGAGTTGTCTTGCTAACATCTGGCAAAACATAGGTCTACAAAAGACCTATTAGGCAAAAAAGAAGTTCAAAAACACTGAGTGCTGGGTTCAAGAATAAATGATATCCATGGAACGCCCCTTTATTTTATTTATTTATTGCTAGTATTTAGCTCATGCCTTTCCAGGAGACGATCAAAGCGAGTTACATACAGATACAGTATGCATGTCCCTGTCCCCAAAGTGTTCATAATCGAAGTTAGTACCTGGGACTGCTCTGATATGTAAGTCATGATAAGGCTGCTGTTTTCTTTTTGCTCTACAGAGGTCACCTTAAAAGAGGGGGGGGGGAGTAAAGCCTATGCACCTACTAGGGGGTTATTTTAATCATTAGTGCATGTAAGTAGCCACATATGCACACCAATGACCTTCCAAACAATACCAACTACTTGACAACTGAATGTGTTGTATGATAATGCGTACTTTGCCAGCAGGTGTGTGCATGGGCAGAGTTTGGGCAGAGCATGGGCGTAACGTGCAGGTACAAGCGCAGGTTATAAAATACCATCGTTTACAAGCATTCTCAAAAAATCTAGGTGCTGACATTCATACCAGCTCTGGTGGTGGTGTAAATATCTACATAAGAAGCAATAAGACTGGTAAGGGGGACTGTTGCTTCTGGAGGGAGATCTGCAACTGTGAGTATTTACTTCTGGTAATTTTCTAAAAGGAATTCTTTGTATTAAAGCTAATTAATCTGTGATCCACTATTTTTGTTAAATCAGTCAGGGCCTAGTAGCAGCAGTTTAAGTTTACATTTAAAACACAGAGGAGAACTCTCTGGTTACATTTCATACCCAGAAGAGAGCTTGTACTTTAAATGTAATAGTCACTCAGGGCCTAGTAACAGCAAAGTACTTTTAGTTTAAATTTAAAAAAACAGAAGAGAGCTTTCTGGTTACATTTGGAACCCAGCAGAGAGCTTGTAGTTTACATTTAATAGTCACTCAGGGCCTAGCATCAGCAAAGTTCTTTTAGCTTAAATTTACAACACAGAAAAGAGCTTTCTGGTTAAATTTAGAACCCAGCAGAGAGCTTGTACTTTAAATTTCATAAGAAGTTAGAGCCTAGCAGCAGCTAAGAGCTATAATTTAAATCAAATCAGAATATAGCTTACCTCAGCAACACAAGACATGGTACTGTGTAGCAGCCCTCTTTTAATAAGTGTTATTTCCCTCCCTCCCTCCCCACACCCACCCTCCCCTGGGATAATCGTAGCTTTATAGGTACTTACACATCTTAAAAGACAGGAGGTGCTCTCAGGTGAAGCTCATTACCCAAATCAGTCATACACTAAGGACCTGAGATTAGTTAAGCTTCAGGTGAACAAGGTATATTACACGTATTAGGTTCAGTTTTATTAGTATAAATATCCATAGCAACCCTTAGTAAGTAAAGAACTTAGATCTAAACACAAACTTAAAACTAAGATGCAGACAGCAGTCCAGCAGCGGGATGGGGGCTTTCCAGTCTTTTGCATTGAGTGTCACATGTATGATTTTCTCCCAGTTGGTGAGAGGTCTTACGTGTGCACTAGGTGCAAGGAGCTCTTTGCTCTCATGGAACGAGTCCGTTCTCTAGAGGCTAAAGTAGCAGACTTGGAAAGCATAAGACAGACAGAGAGGTACATAGACAAGACCTACAGGGATATAGTCCTGAAGTCCCACCTCCAGTCTGGCAGCATCCCTGTTGCCATGGAGGAGAGAGGTCACGTGACAGGAGAGCATCACCCTGGTGTGGCAGGAAGTGATCCTGTAACTAGGACCTGTCCTCCAGGTGATGTAAAACCCTCTCGCACCGAGGAAGTTTCTCCAGGGCCATGTGCCCATGAGGGAAGGGTTAGGACAGCCGTTATAGTTGGTGATTCGATCATTAGGCATGTAGATAGCTGGGTGGCTGGTGGACGTGAGGATCGCCTGGTAACATGCCTGCCTGGTGCGAAGGTAGCGGACCTCACGCGCCACCTAGATAAGGTCTTAGATAGTGCTGGGGAGGAGTTTGCTGTCTTGGTACATGTTGGTACCACTGACATAGGAAAATGTGGTAGGGAGGTTCTGGAGGCTAAATTTAGGCTTTTAGGTAGGAAGTTGAAATCCAGAACTTCCAGGGTAGCATTCTCCGAAATGCTTCCTGTTCCACGCGCAGGACCCAAAAGGCAGACAGAGCTCCAGAGTCTCAATGCGTGGATGAGACAATGGTGCAGAGATGAGGGGTTTGGATTTGTTAGGAACTGGGGAACATTCTGGGGAAAGGAGGGGCTCTTCCGAAGGGATGGGTTTCACCTTAACCGGGATGGAACCAGGCTGCTGGCATTAACCTTTAAAAAGGAGATAGAGCAGCTTTTAAACTAGATATTAGGGGAAAGCCGACAGTCGCCCAAGAGCAGATGGTTCGGAAGAATGTATCTTTGAAGGATACTACCAAAAGCAGAGAGGTTCCACAAAAGAGTAAAGTAGCCCAAATGCCCTCAAGTATGGAGCAGACAGAGCTTAAAGATCCCAAATTACTCATGTCTAACAGACAAATTAATATGGATAAATACAGTCTCTAAAATGCTTGTATGCAAATGCTAGAAGTCTAAAAAATAAGATGGGAGAGTTAGAATATATAGCACTAAATGAAAGGTTAGATATGATTGGAATATCAGAGACATGGTGGAAGGACGACAACCAGTGGGACACTGTGATACCTGGGTACAAACTATATCGTAATGATAGAGCTGATCAAATTGGTGGAGGGGTTGCTCTCTATGTTAGAGAGGGCATTGAGTCAGAAAGGATTAAAGTTTTGCAGGAAACAAAATCTGCTGTAGAATCTATATGGATTGAAATTCCATGTAAAAGGGGGAAGGCAATGGCAGTGGGGGTGTACTATCGAGCGCCTGGCCATAATGACCAAATGGATGATGAAATGCTCAAAGAAATCAAGGAAGCTAACAAACGTTACAGCACAGTAATAATAATGGGTGATTTCAACTACCCCGGTATTGACTGGGTCAGTGTCACGTCAGGACATGCTAGGGAGATAAAGTTCCTAGATGAAATAAATGACTGCTTCTTGGAGCAGCTAGTTCATGAACCGACCAGAGGGGAAGCCATATGAGACCTAATCCTTAGTGGAACACCAGATCTAGTGCAAGAGATAAGGTTGTTGGGGCCACTTGGCAATAGTGATCATAGCATGATCGCCTTTGATTTAATTAGTGGAGGAGGGATAGTAAGGAAATCCACAGTACTACCTTTTAACTTTCGAAAGGGAGACTATGATAAAATGAGGAAAACAGTCAAGAAAAAACTAAAAGGAGCAGTTGCAAAGGTTAAAGACGTACATCAGGCTTGGCTGTTGTTGAAAAATACTATCTTGGAAGCCCAGACCAGCTGTATTCCACGCTTTAAGAAAAGTGGAAAGAAGTCCAAAAAAACTGCCAGCATGGTTTAAAGTTAAGGTCAGAGAGGCTGTTGTTGCCAAAAAAGCATCTTTCAGGAAATGGAAAAAAGAGCCAAACGACGAAACCTGGAAACAGCACAAGCACTGGCAAGTCAAATGCAAGGCATTGATAAGGCAGGCAAAGGGAGAATTTGAGAAGAAGCTTGCTGCAGAAGCAAAAACGCGAAGTAAAGACCTTTTCAAGTACATTCGTAGCAAAAAACCTGTGAGAGAGTCAGTTGGTCCATTAGATGATAAAGGGGTTAAAGGAGCACTAAGAGGAGACAAGGCGATAGCGGAGAGACTGAACGAATTCTTTGCTTCAGTCTTTACTGAGGAAGATGTAGGGATGTTACCCATGACTGAAGTGGTATTTAAAGGTGCAGAAGAATTGAAGGAAATATCGATACATCGAGAAGATGTATTACAACTATTAGATAAGCTGAAGAGTAGCAAATCACCTGGGCCGGATGGTATACATCCAAGGGTATTGAAAGAACTGAAATATGAGATTGCAGACCTGCTATTAGTAATCTGTGAACTATCATTAAAATCATCTCTAATACCTGAAGATTGGAGGATCGCCAATGTAACACCAATTTTTAAAAAGGGTTCCAGGGGTGATCCGGGAAACTACAGACCGGTGAGCCTGACGTCAATACCGGGAAAAATGATAGAAACCATCATAAAGAATAAAATTACTCAGCATGTAGATAGTCATGAACTAATGAGAGACAGCCAACATGGCTTTAGACAAGGAAGATCTTGTCTTACTAATCTGTTATGTTTTTTTGAAGGAGTGAATAATCAGGTGGACAAAGATGAGTCGGTTGATATTGTGTATCTGGACTTTCAGAAAGCCTTTGACAAGGTCCCTCATGAGAGACTTTTGGCAAAACTAAAGAGTCATGGGATAGGAGGCAGTGTACTATTGTGGATCAGGAACTGGTTAAAAGATAGAAAGCAGAGGGTAGGGCTAAATGGCCAATTTTCCCAATGGAGAAAGGTGAATAGTGGTGTACCCCAGGGATCTGTGCTGGGTCCGCTGCTTTTGACATATTCATAAATGACCTGGAAAGTGGAATAACGAGTGAGGTTATCAAATTTGCACATGACACAAAACTATTTAAAGTTGTTAAAACCCAAGAGGATTGTGGAAAATTGCAAGAGGATCTTGATAAATTGGAAGACTGGGCATCAAAATGGCAGATGAAATTTAATGTGGACAAGTGCAAGGTTATGCACCTAGGGAAGAACAACCCAAACTATGGATACACGATGCAAGGTTCCACATTAGGAACCACCACCCAGGAAAAAGATTTAGGCATCATTGTGGATACCATGATAAAACCCTCGACCCAGTGTGCAGCGGCGGCCAAGAGAGCAAATAGAATGCTAGGTATGATAAGGAAAGGAATGGAAAATAAAACAAAGGATATTATAATGCCTCTATATCGTTCCATGGTGAGACCGCACCTTGAATATTGTGTGCAATTCTGGTCGCCGTATCTTAAAAAGGATATAGAGTTATTAGAAAAGGTTCAGAGAAGAGCCACCAAAATGGTAAAGGGGATGGAAGGATACTCCTATGAAGAAAGGCTAAAAAGGTTAGGGCTCTTTAACCTGGAAAAGAGACGGCTGAGGGGAGATATGATAGAAGTCTATAAATTAATGAGCGGAGTGGAACGGGTAAACGTAGATCGATTGTTTATGTTATCAGAATATAGAAAGACTAGGGGACATGCAATGAAGCTACAGGGTAAACTATTTAAGACTAATAAAAGAAAATATTTTTTCACTCAACGTGTAATCAAACTCTGGAATTTGTTACCGGAGGATGTAGTAAAGGCTGTTAGTGTAGCTGGGTTTAAAAAAGGTTTGGACAAGTTCCTGGAGGAAAGGTCCATAAGCCATTATTAAGAAGGGACCCAGGATATCAATGCTTGAACCAATACAAGCATTGTGGAACCTGTGTCCCTTGGGGAAACTGCTAGGTACATATGACCTAGATTGGCCACTGTTGGAAACAGAATACTGGGCTTGATGGACCTTGGTCTGACCCAGTATGGCATATCTTATGTTCTTATGTTCTTAAGGTAGTATTTTAAAAAGACAAATATGCGCCTACTTGTTTTTATAAAATATGCTTATTACAGGCACCTTAAATAAGGCTTTTCTCCAGGAACAAGCAGGAAGTCAGTCCTCACATATGGATGATGTCAGCGCCGATGGAGCCATCGTGTGGAGCAATTCCCCAGCTTTCAAAGAAACCCTTTGGGATTGCCATGCGCATGCGCAGTCCCCTTCCCGCCCAAGGGTGCCATCTTGCTCAGTCTCCCTTTTTCCGTGGAGCCCTTCGGACGTGGTCCTGCTTTCCTCAGAAAAAGTGCGTCAAAACTGCAAAGTTTTCATTCGTTTCGGTCTGGTTCGGCGCCAGTTCCCCTTCCCGCCTTGGCTCGGTACACTGGTATCGAGCCCGGTTAAAGTTTTTTTGTTTTTTGTCCTTTGAGACTAGCGCTTGGGCTCTTTGTTTTTCACTGGCAGCCCGGTCGTTTGGCCTTGCAGGGGCCCTTTTTCCCCTGATGGCTGCCAGCAGGTTCAAAAAGCATGATCGGTGTAAAAAAACTAATGTCCCTCACCGACACACACGACTGCTGCCTCCAATGCCTCGGACCCGACCATGACCCGGTGGTCTGTGGGCCATGTGGCAAAATGTCTTCCAAGGCACTTAGGAGTTGGCAGCACCAACGTGAAAGACTTTTCTCGGAGTCCACATCCGTCCGAGCCCAGACCTCGTCAGTCTGACCCCGAGCATCGTCATGGGTCTTCTGAGCAGGGGTCTCCCTCCCAGGTACACCAGAGGAAGAAGAAGCTAAGCTTGTGAGGGCGGCGGTGTTGGAGGCCTCTGATTGGCCGGGGCCCTCGGGTTCCAGATCGCAGAGCCCTGATTGCCGCCCTGGCCCTCGGAGTCAGAGAGGCTGGCCAAGCTACCTCGCACGGAGCCGGAGACACCGAGTAAGGTAATGTCTGTTGTCCTCGTGGACTCTCCTCTGGGAGAACAGCGTCGGGACCCGAGCCGGAGGCTGCAGAGCCTTCTGAGCTTGGTCTCAGTTGAAGGCCCTGGAGAGCAGCATGGCTGTCTTCATGGAGCAGCAGCGGATGCTGATAGCCGGTCTGACCAGTCCATCTGCGCTGATCACCGGGACCTCAATGTCTAAGTCGACCCCAGAGGCCAAGCCGATCCTCGAGTCGATAAGATCTCGAGTCGATCCTCGGCCAAGGTCTCCCTCGACCTCCCGTTTGGGACTGAGGTCGTCGATGCTGGTGCCCTCGGCGTCGGTGCGGTCAGGTCCGAAGCCCTTACAGCTGGAGCCACTCAATTCCTCCTTGGAGGATTCAGCATAGGAGACGGAGGATGAAGAGTCTCCAGACACCCACCGAACCCAGTGCATCCCATTGGACTCACCGGGCTCGGAACCTCGGAGAAGGTCCCCTCCGGAGGATACCAGGTTATCGGACTTTGTCAGGTACATGGCCAAGGCTTTGGCATTCCAAGCTGAGTCCGAGGAGGAGCCTTGAGCCGAGGAGCTCGAGGCCCTCCAGTATGATTTTCCCCCGAGGGAAGCCTTTACTGTTCCGGTTCCTCCGATGCTGGAAAGGCTGTTGCTCCTCATGTGGGAGTCCCTGGCCTCGATGCCGGTTCTCAGCAAACTGATCGATTCCATATATTGAGTCCGTAAGAGCCCTGGGTTCCAGAAAGTGCAGCTGCTGCACAACTCCATGGTTGTGGAATCGGCCATGCAATGGCTCGAGCCAAAAACTGCACTCCTCGGTGCCTCCCACTTGTTTTTCTACATCCCCCAGCTGTTCCCATCCCACTAATGACTCCCTGAGGTATTGGTCCATCTTGGCAAAGTTAGTCTTCCTAAAATCTAAGATCCTCACCTTGGAATGGATTCTAACAGCCCTATTCCTAATACTGAACCATACCATCTGGTGATCACTGGATGCAAAATGATCTCCCACTACAACATCAGAAACACTTTCACCATTGGTAAGCACCAAGTCCAGTATAGCCCCTTCACGTGTGGGGTCTGTTACCAATTGCCTGAATAGTTCTCCCTGTAGAGAATCCAGGATCTCCTTACTTCTAGATGATACTGCAGCAGGAATGTGTCAATCAACATTTGGCATATTGAAATCTCCTATCAGTAGCACTTCCCCTTTCCTAGCAATGCTGCGTATGTCTTCAATTAACTCTCTGTCCACCTCTTCCTCTTGTGATATACAGCCACACCCCCAAAGGATGGCTGTATATCACACCAATGCAAATAGATTTCTCTTTCCCTCTTTCTAGTTTAACCCACAATGCCTCCTCTCTCCCTTTTAAGCTCTGTAATTCCAAAGCTTTAATAGTAGTTTTTACATATAGTGCCACTCCTCCTCCCCTCCTTCCTACCCTGTCCTTTCTGAATAAAGTATAGCCAGGTATAGTTACATCCCAGTCATGGTTTTCTGTGAACCATGTTTCTGTAACTGCCACTAAATCCAAGTCAGCCACTCCCACCAAAGCTTCAACATCAGGGATCTTATTTCCCATGCTACGGGCATTTATACACACTGCTTTCCATATGTTACCCCTGTTACCCATTTCCATAAAGGTATTTAATGTATCACTGTAAACGACTACTGAGGTTGTTGTCCTGGTAGCTTCAGCCATCCAATCTGCTCGAGGGAGTGTCTTTCCAGCCTCTCTCGTACACAAGAGTGCTGACGACAAATGCATCTCTGCATCTCTGCTGGGCTGGGGAGCCTATTGCCAGGACTTATGTACTCAAGGGTTGTGGTCTCCTCAAGAGAAGACACAACAAATCAACCTCTTACTCTGGGCAATATGCCTAGCTCTTCAAACCTTCTCTCATGTTCTCTCACACCATTCTGTCTTAGTACAAACAGACAACCAGGTGGCTATGTTCTATGTGAGCAAGCAGGGTGGGATGGGGTCCCGCATCCTGTGTCAAGAGACACTGGACCTCTGTTCCTTTGCAATCCGACAGGGTATGTCTCTCAAAGCAGTTTACCTGCCAGGTCAGGAGAACTGTCTAGCAGACAAGCTAAGCAGAATTCTCCAACCTCACGAGTGGCAACTGAATCGGCAAGTAACCCAGCAGATCTTCCATTGCTGCGGGGCATCCGACCATAGATCTATTTGACATTCTGTAGAATCATCAGTTGCCCAGCTTTTGCTCCAGACAGCCACACCCCCAAAGGATGGCTGCAGATGCTTTTCTAATCTCCTGGTCAGTGGGCCTCCTGTATGCATTTTTCCCACGCCTCTGGTGGCTCGAACTCTATTCAAAATCCTTTGAGACAAGGCCTCAGTCATCTTGATAGCCCCCAGATGGCCAAGACAACCTTGGTTTCCGCTTCTCCTCCAGCTGGCAGTGGAAACCCCACTTCCTCTGGGTGACGCAGCCCGACCTCCTGTCCCAGGAGTAGGGTTATATCTTACACCTCAACCTCAGGTCCCTCAACCTGATGGCATGGCTGCTGAAAGGGTAGTGCTGGCTCCTCTACTCCTACCTAAGGAGGTGGAAGAAGTGTTTCTGGCCTCCAGGAGGCAATCCACTAGGAAGTCCTACGCCTTCAAGTGGGGCAGGTTTGAGGTGTGGTGTAAACAGCGCAGTGAAAATCCTTTCTCTTGCCTAGTGTTGCAGTACTTGCTTCACCTCTGCGAATTAGGCCTCAAGTCCAACTCTGTCAGGGTTCACCCGAGTTCTTTATCAGCGAACCACTCTCAGGTAGAAGGTCAACCTCTTTCTGCTCACCCCTTGGTGTCCAGATTCCTCAGAGGTCTATTCCTACTGAAGCCCCCTGTTCGCCCTCCAACGACTGAGTGGGACTTGAATGTGTTCTTGCAGCAGCTTACTCGCCCACTTTTTGAACCGATGTTCACTTACCATCTGTGCTTCCTTTCCTGGAAGGTCCTCTTCCTTGTGGCACTCACATCTGCCAGACGTGTGAGTGAGCTGCAAGCTCTGGTATCTGTTAGACCGTACACATTGTTTTACAGAAATAGAGTGGTCCTTCGCCAAGTTCCTTCCGAAAGTGGTCTCTTCTTTCCACCTCAATCAAGAGGTGGTTCTTCCAACTTTCTTTCCCAGGCCGCATGCAAGCTGGGAAGAGGCGGTCCTGCATACCCTGGATTGTAAGAGGGCACTTGCTTTCTACTTGGAACGTGCGCGGGGACATCGGAGAGCTTCTCAGCTCTTCCTGTCTTATGACCCCAGTAGGCTGGGTCTACCTGTCACCAAGCGTACGTTATCCACGTGGGTGGCAGACTGCATCGCTTGGGCATACAGGGCAGCTGACATCCAGCTGCAGGGTCAAGTCACGGCCCACCATGTCAGGGCTAAGGCCGCGTCAGTGGCTAACCACTGCTCTGTACCTTTGGCAGACATCTGCCGGGCCGCAACTTGGTCTTCAATCCAGACTTTTGCAGTCCATTACTGCCTGGAGAGAGAGTCCCAGCAGGACAGTGTTTTCGGCCAGGCGGTACTCCATAACTTATTCGAGGTTTAGGCAACTTCTACCCTCCGGCCCTTTGGCGTCAGTCCTTTCACAGCTGCTGAGGCTCTTCTAGAAGGAGCCGTTTTTCAGCTATAGGTTCTCGGTAGCCTATAGCTAGGGAATCCCATATGTGAGGACTTACTTCCTGCTTGTTCCTGGAGAAAGTATTGTTACTCACCTGTAACAGTTCTCCAGGGACAGCAGGAATCAGTCCTCACGACCCTCCCTCCTCCCCTGGAGTTGCAGTTATTTTATTTTTCTCATTTTGACATCTTTTTAGCTATGTCATCTGACTGAGCAAGATGGCACTCTTGGGCGGGAAGGGGACTGCGCATGTGCATGGCAATCCCAAAGGCTTTCTTTGAAAGCTGGGGAATTGCTCCGCATGAGGGCTCCGTCAGCGCCAACGTCACCCATATGTGAGGACTGATTCCTGCCGTCCCTGGAGAACACCTGTTACAGGTGAGTAACTACGCTTAACAGGCAACCCCTTATAAAATTGCCCTTTTAGAGAGCACCCCTTATAAAATTGCCCTCTTAGAGAGAAGAGGCCATGCAGGTACCTACTTAGGCAGTATCTGAGAAACACATAATCTGTTTTAGAAGGGCCCATGTGTCTTTCTAGTGTGACATGATCGTGTAGTCCCCCTTTCTCCATTCACAAGCTCATGCATGAAAGAGACATGATAAAGTGGGTCCCGGTGGGTGGCAGAGATTATATAGATGGGTGCAGGCTAAATGGAAAGTATGGGTGAGTGATATTGTATATATATTTGTGTCCCGCTTGAGGGTCTGTGTTTTAGTGGAGATGTGTGTGGGGGATGAGAATATGTGTGGGAAGGGTGTGAAGAGATCTGGGAGTGGGTGTGTGGTGGCTTTGGTGTGTGAGTGTGTGTATGTTGGGGGAGTGGGTGAGAGTGGGGGTGGATGAGGTAGATGGTAAGTCTGGATGTATGCGTGAGCATATGTGAGGGTGTGATGCTTGGGGGAGGGAGTAAGCATGAAGGATAGGGGTGTTTCTGCCTTTTGGCATACAGGCATAATGTCCTTTCCCATACATTCTTCCCTGGCCCCCTTGCACTCCTTCCTCAACCTTCCACCTCTCTGAATTCCTCGTCCTTTCCATCTTCCTCCCATTAGCACTCCCTCTCCCCTGTTCTCCCTATCTCTGTCCCTGCCCCTCCCCTCTCTCTGAATCTTCTTCCTCCCTGCCCTCTCAGAAAATTTTCTTCTAGCCCCCTCCCCTCATATTCTCTTTGTCCTCTATCCCCTTCTTTCTTCTATTCCCTCTCACTCTCCCCCATCCCCTCCACATTCCCTTGTACTCTTTTTCTCCTTTTGCTTTGATCCTCTCCCTTCCCCCCTCTCCTCCTCTTGTTTATATTCTTCTGTCAGTGGTTTCGGTTCCAACTGGCAGACTTCAAAGTGTTTTGCCAAGACTGGTCATGCCACAGACCTTCTCTTCTTTGGCTAATGTGGGCTGAGGACCCTGCTAGTGCCTAGCATTTCCTGCACCACAGACCCTCTTCAGCCAGTAGGTCTTGGAGCACACCTGGCACCCAGCCCTTCTCTTTTTTGAGTGGCGAGGTTGAGGACTCTGTTGGCACTTTCTTCAGACTTCTCTTCTGGTGGCAGGACCTGACTTCCCTGCCACACTGCTGTGTCCTCTGAGCTGCTTCTTCAGATGGACAAACAGATGAACAGCAGCTTCTCCGATAGATACAATCACTTGAATGAAACACATCTAAGAAAGAAGACAGAGAACTGAGCTGACCCAGCTGGAATTGCTAGTGTGTCACTATCTTAGGTTCTTCTTTGGCCATTGCATCGGCATTGCGCAGAAATAGTCCAATTTACATCGGGATATATTGGGAACAATATATATTTATTTTTATTTATTTTATTTATTTAACATTTCTTATATACCGCGCTATTTGTCATCAGTGCGGTTTACATTGAAACAATATAACACTTGGTCATTTGAGTATGACCTTCGTTTACATATAACAGGGCTTTAACTTGGAGGTAACTGGGGAAAACTATATACATTTCTAGCAATTTACATGTTGGTACTCAATTCGCTGTAGTTCTATGCCATTTCTTCATATAATAGCCATTTCTTCATGAACCAGCATTGCACATTCTGATACCTATTTCTGTGTTGCAAGATTGAAGGCATTTTATTACATAAGAGAAAAAAAAAGAAAATGATTTTTAATTTCCAACCTGTTTTCAAAAGGTACTAGGAATAATAAATTTCCCCACTGAGTTTAACTGACACCCTGGCATTCCTCCACCAAATCAATTAGGAGAGTAACAACTGGTCTTAATGAGAAAATAAAAAATGTACTGTAGCTTGGTGGTCCATAGAGAATCTACAGTATAGAAATATTGGAGCACATGTCCAGAACTGCTACTAAAATGTGCTTCCTTTCGATGAAGACCAAGTCATGTTTTACCTTCGGGTTGCTAATTCTTCTTGAACCAAATGCAAAGTCACATACGAAGCGACTGCGATAAACTGAAAATTCTAGAAAAGCCACTCTGTTGGCTTCTGCATTCCTAATTAAGATTTATCCTCTTCTAGGAGGAAAGACCAGCACATATTTAACTGCACTCGTTATTTTTGCTGATTCAGAAGTATAGGCTTTATTCATTAATTGCTTTGACCTAATCAATTATTTAACAAAGTTTTCACTAAACTAAATTCTAAATATGCATGCAAAACTAGCTCTGTGCAGAAGAAGGATTCGTAGGTAGGTACAGTAGTTAAATCATATGGCCACATCTGAGCTGCGGTTGCATTCTGCCTCCAGGGATTGTCGTATTCATGTCTTCTGGTCCTTTTCAAAAAGCAGGGTAAGTTTCTGGAGGCGGGGGGGAGGGGGGGCACAGTTGCCAGAGGACTGTAGATTAGTTTTCATGTATAGCTGAAATTAAAATAAATGAAAACATGGCAAGCTCCATAACTCTTTTCTGAAACTGTAGTTACCGAACAATAGCATTTGTTGCATGCAGTCCTAAAACAGTTGGGTTTCATTCCTTGAGTCTCGCAATTAAATTGCAAGTGACAACAGAAAGATCAATGTCCTAGTCACCGTTCTAAGAAAATAAAAATAAACATTGAGTTTGTGACAAGGATACAAGGACAAGAAGACAAAGCAGATAAATAACAAACAATGCAGCTGTTACAGATTTCCAGCAGTTTGTGACTTCCCTCTAATTTGCCTGAGGTTGCTTTGGCAACCCAAACTCTGCCTCAGTGAAACCTATGGAGATGCAGCAGGTTGCTCTTGCAGTTCCTCTCAAATCTGGGCGACACTGCAGATTGCTTGGTTTATACTGTCACTGATGCCATTGCCTAGAATGTCACTCTTTGTACTACAGACAGGTGAAGAACCTTCGGTGAGATATCAAGCCCCTTTTCTCTTGAGCTAGGGTGATAGAAAGCGTATTCCCTGGGACAGGGCCGGCCCGTCCATTGAGCAAGAATGTTTTTTGCACAGGGCCCCGTGTTTCAGGGGGCCCCGCACAAAGAACATTCTGCTTTTTTAAAAATTTAATTTAAAAAAAAAAGCTGGCTGCTGTCGCTGCCGCTGCGACAGCAGCAGAATGGAGTGTCCCGCGGGTCCCCCTCTGCCCGGCTGAGCTCTCTCGGCCCGGCTGAGCCCCTCTGCACCGGTTTTCAGATACACAAAGGGAGAGTGTCTCCCTCGCGTCTCTGTTAAGCCCGCAGGGGCTGGAGAAAGTGTTGTTTCCCATCGGCCCCTGTGGGCTTAACAGAGACGCGAGGGAGACACTCTCCCTTCGCATATCTGAAAGCCGGTGCAGAGGGGCTCAGCCGGGCCAAGAGAGCTCAGCCGGGCAGAGGGGGCCCCACGGGACATTCCATTCTGCCGCTGCCACGGCGGCAGCGGCAGCAGCCAGCTTTTTTTTTTTTAAATTTTCCATGAGCCGATCTGATGGGGGGGGGGGGGGTTTAGGACTGGTAATGGGCTATGGAGGGGGTTAAGACTTGACTTGAGGTGGGCTGTTGGCTGTTGGGGGGGGGTTAGGACTGGTAATGGGCTATGGGGGGGTTAAGACTGGTAATGGGCTGTGGGCTGATGGGGGCTGTCTGGAAATGGGGTGATAGGGGGTTAGGACTGGTAATGGGCTATGGTGGGGTTAGGACTGATAATGGGCTATGGGGGGGCTAGGACAGGAAATGGGCTGCTGGGGTGGGTTTAGGACTTGAGGTGGGCTGATGTGGTTAGGACTGGTAATGGGCTGTAGGCTGATGGGGGGGGTTAGGACTGGCAATGGGCTATGGGGGCTGACTGGAAATGGGCTGATGGGTTAGGACTGGAAGTGGGCTGATGGGGGTTAGGACTGGTAATGGGCTATGGAGGAGGGGGTTAGGACATGACTTGAGGTGGGCTGTGGGCTGTTGGGGGGTTAGGACTGGTAAGGGGCTATGTGGGGGTTAAGACTGGTTATGGGCTGTGGGCTGTTGGGGGCTGTCTGGAAATGGGGTGATGGGGGTTAGGACTGGTAATGGGCTATGGTGGGGTTAGGACTGATAATGGGCTATGGGGGGCTAGGACAGGAAATGGGCTGATGGGGAGGGGTTGGGACTGGAGGTGGGCTGCTGTGGTTAGGACTGGTACTGGGCTGTGTGCTGTTGGGGGGTTAGGACTGGCAATGGGCTATGGGGGGGGGTTAAGACTGGTAATGGGCTGTGGGCTGATGGGGGCTGTCTGGAAATGGGTGATGGGGGTTAGGACTGGTAATGGACTATGGGGGGAGGTTAGGACTGATAATGGGCTATGGGGGGGCTAGGACAGGGAATGGGCTGATGGGGAGGGGTTAGGACTTGAGGTGGGCTGATGTGGTTAGGACTGGTAATGGGCTGATGGGGGGTTAGGACTGGCAGTGGGCTATGGGGGGCTGACTGGAAATGGGCTGATGGGGTTAGGACTGGAAGTGGACTGATGGGGGGTTAGGACTGGTAATGGGTTATAGGGGGGCTTAAACTGAAAATGGGGTGATGGGGGGTTAGGACTGGAAGTGGGTTGATGGGGGGCTAGGACTGGTAATGGGTTGGGGGTTGCTAGGACTGGAAATGGGCTGAGTGAAAAGGGAGGCTTGAACTGCAAATAGCTGATGGGGAGGGGGCTTGGAATTGAAATGGGCTGTGAGGAAAGGGAGCTAGGACTGAAAATGGGCTGATGGAGCAGCTAGGATCGGACTGGAAATGGGCTGTTGGGGGGAGCTAAGATTGGAAATGGGCTGTGGTGGGGGCTTGAATTGAAATGGACTCATGGAGGGGCTAGAACTGGAAGTAGGCTCATGGGGGGGGGCTTGGACTGGAATTGGGCTGAGTGGAGGGGAGCTAGTATTTGACATGGGCTGATGGTGGGGCTAGGAAATGACTAGAAATGGGCTGATGGGGGGGAGGGCTAGGATTTGAAAAGAGCTGATGAAGGGACTCGGACTGGAAATGGATGGGGGAGCTAGGACTGGAAATGGGCTGATGGGGGGCTAGGACTGGAAATGGGCTGATGGTGGGACTAGAAGGGAATGGATGCTGGGTGAGACTGGAACTAGAAGGGAGCTGATGTTGGGGGAGGATTAGAATGGGATGGGGCTGGGAGAGTAAAATGGAGAGGGGAAAAATATTTTGTGTGGGAGGGATGAAAAATCTACAATTGGCCGGGTATTGGGAGAGTAAGTGGGGATTGAGGATGGAGTGGTAAAATTTGAGTGGATGAAATAGGAATGAGGAAAGAGCAAAAGGAGAAAGATTAGTATGTTAAAGCAGATGTAGAGAGAGAGAATGGAAAAAAAAACTAGAGAGAAGAAAGGACAAATGGACAGCAGACGATGGAGAGTTAGCAGAAAACATGAAGAAACCAGAAGAAAGTGGCTGGAGCAATTGCAACTGAAAAAAAATGCACAAAAGGTAGAAAGATATCTTTTTATTTTGAATTTATTAACTGGAATATGAAAGCTCTGGGAAATGTGCATCATTAACGTCTGCGCTTTGTTTGGTACAAGAGGAAATTAATTTATAGTTTTATTTCTACAGTGTTGTTGTACATTCCAAGTTTGGCTTTTGGGGTTCCCAGTTTAATTATTGCCTTCCTGTTTCTAAATTGTGATTCCTTGTTTGGTGATGGTCTATGTTCTGCATGTGTAACTGAGCTGAGGTATTCTATTTATGTAATTCCTATTTGACATTGCCACTTGTTCTCTTTCCCCAGTAGGTCATGTATTGTTGTTCTCTGAAATGTATTGGTTTAATATTTGCAGTGTTGCCTTTTGATAGGTAGAGTATGGTGCTTTGTGAGTCCTGGTAGTGCTGTTAGGATACGGTGGGTTTGCTATGGGTTCTAAATGGGCAGCGTTTGTAGTAGTTCCTAATGTGCCTGGCGGTTGGTACTGGATTATAGTAATATAGAAATCTTTTAGTCTTTCTTTATCCATACACTCATTAAGAGACATGTTTACTAAAAGTTAGTGTATGGTAACATTATGCAAATATTTATGCAAATAAGGCCAATTATGCAAATGAGGCCCCGCACCGAGTCTCCGCACATGGCCCCGCACCCCCCTTGGGCCGCCCCTGCCCTGGGACATTCAGTATCACTCCAGGAGATGTGCCAAGCTGGGAGGATAGATGGAAGAGGGGAACATGGAACAACTAATCAGGGTCATTTGTCTCCCAGCCATAGAAAACCAGCTATAATAGCCTTTAGATCTATTAGATCCAATATTCAAAGGATTTATACTTTTAAATTTGAAAGTTGTGCTCCTCAATTGTCTTCTTTGGAAAATTAGGAGGGCTGAGTATCTAAAGTTTTATTCAAAATTTCACTAAAATCCTAAATTTAGGAGCATAAAAAGGTTGGCAACAGGAGTATGTTGAGGGCAGGGAAAAAAATAGGGGACGGCATTTTCAAAGGCATTTATATGGGTAACTGCCCTAATTCCACATGTAAAAGCCTTATCCAGGATTTTCTAAAGGCACCAGATATGTGGTCATTTACACCAGAGCTGTGCATTCCCAACCACTTAACATGAATTTGATTTTGTAGAATAGGTACCTTTAATACGTGTAAGTATGTGCATAAAACTAGCCACCAGTTACAGAATTCCCTCCAAAGTGTTTATCGTTCACAAATGCAAACCAAAGGGTTTCAAATATCATGTTACCTGAAAAGGCATTAAAAGACATGTACTGTATTTGTGCCCACAGACTGCTATAAATATTCTCTATGTAAAAACAAATCAATGCCAGGAGTTCTTCATCCTGAGGAAAAAATAAAAAATCGAAATTAACAAAAACTTCAGAAACTATATTATTAAAAACTGAAAGCTATGTGCATGGTATTATTATTATTAACATAGAAACATGACGGCAGAAAAGACTACACGGCCTATTTAGTCTACCCTTCCATATCAACTACTATAATAGTCCCCTTATAGAAACATAGACATATGACAGCAGAAAAATCATTTATAGAGTGCTACAAGGCATACGCAGCGGTGTACAACATGCAGGTAGATGGTCCCTGCTCAGAGAGCTTGCAATCTAGATGACAAACAGATAGTATAATACGATACAAGAGAAATAAGGGTGCAATATGGAGATGAAGCACAAGGGAAGGAGACTAAGATCCTAAGGCAGCCTCGAAGAGGAAAGCTTTGAGCATGGACTTGAAGAGGGAGCGAGAGGAGATTTGACGTAAGGACAGAGGATGCTTGTTAATAAATAAATTATCAAAATAGCCGAGCATTTTTCCTTTGAAAACAATGACAAAGAATGATATTTTAATGTACTACCATGAAACATTCAAATTAAAACTTCAAGAGCATTTAAAGAACTATCTATATATATGTATATTAACTTCCACTGAAAACTAGCCAAAATGGCAGTTACCCAGTATACCATCATTTTAAAGCAACAGGATGACTGAAGGAAAATAACATTGGCCCGTAAAACTCATATCAGAATTCCGCAGCATGAGCTAAATCCAAGAAGCAACTTCTATGATCAAGGCTTTGGCAGGACGGCTTACAACGCTGCAGTTTCCTGCAAGTGCTGGTGATTGGCAGTTCAGCACTAGTAGGGGCAAATTGAAAACTTAAAACTTCAAAGGTTCAAAATTCTAAAGAGTAGCTTGATTTAAAGAAAGGAGGTGTAAAAGTCAGCGACCTCAAAGTAGCTGTGTGTGCTGCTTTGATTTGAGCTAGTATCATATATAGGCACCTGCAAGACACATTTTAGGAAGTCTATTAAGGTGCAATCTCGCCCCTGATGTTCCCTTGGGCATGGCCGACTGACTGCCTAGGCAGTACTCATGATATTTCGGCCGATCGGCTTCCTTGCCCCCTTTTTTATTCTGTATACAAAAGGGGAAATTGAGGTCTCAGCCAGTCAAGAGTGCAGCCGTTCGGATAACCCTGCCCCCATTTCTCTCCCCTCTCCCCCACTTTCTACCATGATGACACCATGATGCTTCTTTATATCTACATTGCCACTTGTTTATTGGTAGTTCTTGGCCGCAGCATCCTTACTTAACACATTTATGCATTATACAATTTGATTAATCATATACAGCTCATACATCAAATCTAACATCTTAATGCTTCCATTCACAATTTATTTAAACACAGTTCAACTTTTTACAACTTTATACATTAATCAGGTTCACAAGGGGACCCACAGCCTTGGGGTGTGGAGCCGTGTGAAGCCCCACCCCCCATCCTTTAACCTTAATGCACCTCTTGTATATGCAACTCCGGTAAGGCATGCCGTAAGAAACACGTCTTATGTCCGCATCCCCAGGGTTCATCTCTCAGCTCTGCTATTACCCCCCTTTAAGGTCAGCTCAGAGCCGTCCGTAGCTATGCCCGCCTTCCCGTGCTATTTAAGCGCGGAGGATGTGTGGAGGGTGGCACTGTCTGCTCGTCGCCCCTAATGTGGCCCATTGCCCTGCTCGGGGGAGGACAATTTGCTCCTGGCTACTCCCCCTTTTATCCCTAACCTGGCTGTGAGTCCCCTTTTTCGCTCCCCTTCGGTATGCCGCGTCGTCGTGTCCCTGTATGGTGAGGGACGGGTGGGAGGGAAGCAGCCGTAGCTCCTTCAGAGGGGCAAGAGGGCGATCCCGGTGTTGTGGGCTCCTAAAGTAAGTCCACTCCGGCCTGTCCTCTTGCCGCCCCCACCCTCCGCCCCTCCTAACCCTTTCCTATCCAGTTCCCTCTGCCTGCCTGCGCCCCATGATGGCTATTCGCCGTCGCGAGACTCTTTTTTTTCCTCTACATTTATTATTCTTGTCTGTGTGGTGTTTTTTAGGAAGCTCTCATTCTTCTGTTTCATGTGTTTCTTTTTTGTTGTTGTTGTTGCCTTGCTGGGGGCTTTCTTATTAGGTTCTTATTGCTTTGCTTGGCTCCTTGAGGAGATTATATTTGATTAAGGTGCAATCTGGGACATCCAAGTCAAAACATCCAAAATTCCGTGGGAGGGCAGTAGTGAAGGTGGGCACATGTAATTGTTTTCTAAAATCTGCCCGTCTTCACCCTAAAAGACACATGATAAATATACAAAAAAAACCAAACTCCAGAGTATACTAATCCAAGCCACTATAGCTTAATTATTGGGGAGTGGCCCACATCTTGGTGGGACACATAACTCACATGATCAATACTATGGTTTCTGTCTTACATATGCAATATCCTGCTCTAAAGAGTAGACAATAAAAGCCACCTCCTTTTACCACCGCCAGTGGTAGACAACCAGCTTGTTCGCGACATTACCCTGCAATCCACTCTTTGATTACCGTGAAGAATAGCTTGTTTGTGAGTTGCTTCTCCACTCCAGTCCATGAAAGAAAAGGAGCAAACTTCTCTTCCAGGGGAGTTAGCTTACGCTGGAGGATAGCTTTGTCCCAATATTGAAAGCAGCTACTTGACCGTCATCTTGCCACTGTTCATTCCAAACATTTTCTCTTAACATTTTCTTATCGTCCCTATCCAATGTGGATCAACATATCACTTGTAATGGCTAGTTTGTGAGAAATAGATAGAACCTGAGGGGGAGGGGGGTAGGATCCTGTCACTGGTTTGGGAAATAGTTTATGCCTTTGCCTAGCAACAGCCTCATTCATCCCCTCTCCAACCCCTACTTGACAGGCTAATGTGAGTGGAGATCAGAGTGATGCTGAACTGGTCATATGTGCCTGAGTGCCACTCAGGTTCCCTCTTCATATAAGAGGAATTGGATGGCTCCTGTAATTGTATAAAAGTGGAAAGAATTTCAGAACCAATCCAGCGGATTGTAGATTTTAGCCAAAATGCTGCAAAGAATATGCAGCACAACTATGTTGTAATTGAATTGCAAAGAATTGTGAAATGTTTGCAAAATGTCATTTGGACGCCCTTCTTATTTGATATGTCTGCAATTAATCGGTTAAGATCCACTGCTGAGTAGAAGCTGCACATTTCCTTCTATCTCTTGTACAATGTACCTTTGGCATTCAGTGTCATCTCATGACATTCTGCCGGTTGCTATGGCAACCCATGATGTCACTGCAATGAAGTAAGTAAAACTGCTGCAGGTTTCTGTGGCAGCCCATTTGCAGGGCTGTGGTACGTTTGCTAGAATTTTATAAAAGCCAGTACCGTAATATAAGCAGCATGATAGCAAGGAACTGATAAATGTGTGCACACTCTACAGCCACAGCTGCATTAAGGGGAGAATCTTATGAGGAGCATTTTTAGGTACTAAAATTACATGTAAACACTGATATTTTAGTCATTTACACATGCAAAATACTGACCAGTGTACTAGTACATGTGTTAATTTGATGGTACATGTTTTCACTGTGAATGTGCACATAGGCAGTTTGAGCGAACAACGAGAGATGCAAGCAAGTATGATCATTGGTTATAATATAGGATAATGTTTGCACATACTGGCAAAATGTAGGTGTGGTCATTTACACCACTACTTTATTTATTTTATTTATTTAACGGGTCTTCTATACTGCCTTATCATACATTCAAAGCGGTTTACATGGAACAATTACAGCAACTAACTTTACATAGAACAGGGATATACAACTTGGAGGTTAATTGGGTATTACAAGCAAGTAACAGTTGTTAACTATATATAAAGAGACTGTTGCAATATTAAGTGGTCCATTCTGTTAGAGATCATAATCTTCTGGGGTAGCTCCAAAGTATTCTATGAAAAGGTGGGGTTTTTATTGCTTTCCTAAAGTCTACTAGGTCTTTGATTGCACGTGTTGAGGTGAGGAGATCGTTCTATAGCTGGGGTGCATACAGGGAGAAAGCTCTCTTGCAGGTGGATTGATTTGCTTTCCTGATGTTTAGTGGGGTCTCTAGGTTGTTGTCTGTTCCTCTTTTTGTTCTGGTTGAGGGTGTCTTCCTGATCAGTGGTTGGAGAGTTGCTGAGGAGAGGTTGTTTAATGTTTTGAAGATTATTATGTTTTTGTATTTGGTACGTACAGAGACCGGGAGCCAGTGTAGCTGATGGCGTGTGGAGGTTATGTGTTTGTATTTTGCTGTTCCAGTAATGATTCTGGCCGCAGTGTTTTGCACCAGTTGTAGGGGGAGGGTTGTTTTCTTCGGAAGGCCATGATATATTGCATTACAGAAATCTAATATAGGCAGTATTATGGCTTGGCATACAGTTCGGAAGTCATTGTCGGTGAGTAGTGGTTTGAGTTTGCGTAGCATACTATGTTTGTGGTAGGCTGATCTGGTCGTCTTTTTGATGTGAGGCTGGAAGCTGAATTGTTGGTCAAAGGTAACTCCAAGGTATTTGACTTCCTGTTTATTGCTTATGATGTGGTCAAAGATCTTTATTGATTCCGGTGGTGAGAATATAGTACTCCTGGTAATGTGCATCAGTTCAGATTTTCTGTCATTTATGAATAGGCTTTGACTGTTGAGCCATTCTGACATTGATTCAAGGCATGCTGTGATTTGTGTGTAGTCTGGATGTTTGATGTTTATGGGGGTGAATATCATGATGTCTGTGCATATTCTGTAATGGATGTTGAATTGTTTTATAATGTTGCATATTGGCTGAATGTAGACGTTGAATAGTAGTGCTGAGAGAGCTGAGCCTTGATGTTGGGTGAAGGGTTCAGACTGTTGGTTTTTGTTTCTTACTTGCTGTGTATGGTGGGAGAGGTATGAGAAGGACCAATTTAGCACTGTGCCATTTATCCCCACATTTCTGAGTCTTTGCAGCAGGGTGTTGTGATTCACTGAGTCACAGACAGCAGTGATGTCAATGAAGCATAATACAAAGCCACTGTGTATGTTGTCCATACCTGTTATGAGGGTGTCCAAGAGGGATGTAATAAGTGTTTCTATGGTGTGGTTTTGTTTAAAGCCGTATTGGTGGGGGTCCAGAGGGTGTAGGTGTCTATGTGGTCCTGTAGTTGATGCTGTACACATTTTTCAATTATCTTGGCTATGAAGGAGAGTCGATATTGGTCGGTAGGAGTTTGGTTCATTTTTGTCGAGATTATTGTTCTTAAGGATTGTTCTGATGGATGCTTTCTTGAGTTTCTGGGGAGGTATCCTTGTGTGAGTGAGTATTCAACGATCATTTGTAGATGGGGTGTTCTTTTGTTTGCTTGATCCAGGTAACTGGGCAAGGGTCAATAGGGAGGTTGTTGTGTTTATGTTGGTTATGATGGTCGAGTTGTTGTCTTGATGGGATGTGGAATGAGTCCCAAGTTTCATCCTTTGTGTGCTGTTTATTGGATTTGGTTGGTTTCTGGAGTGGTGTCTGTGTGTATTTGAGTTGTATATAGTCGGCTAGGTCTTGTGGATCATCTTTTTTCGTTGGTTCTTTCGTGAGATTGCTTACTATAGAGAAGAGCTCTCTTGGTTTGTTAATTGATTTCATTATTAGGTTTGAGTGGTATTTCTTCTTGTGACTGTTTATCATACTATGGTATGTGGCTTGCATTTCGTTGTATTTTGTCAAGATGTTATGGCTTTTGGTTCTTCTCCATCGTCTTTCTATTTTCCTCAGGCGTTTTTTATGTTCGTTGATTTCACTTGAATACCAGGGTGTGTAGTGTCTTCTTTTGTTGTCATTGGTTGGTTTATTTGGTGTGATTGCTGCATTATGTAGAGTTTTGTTCCATTTGGCAATGGTGGTATCAAGGTCTGTTATGTTTTGCTCTAGTTCTGGCAGTACCTCATCCAGGAATTTGTCTTTGTGAAAGGTTCGAAATCTCCTTTTTTCCTTGAGGTTTGTTTCAAGTGTTTGGCTCATCACGGGTGTGTTTATGGAGAAGTTGATCATGTGATGGTCTGACCAAGGGATTGGGGAGACTGTGACATGTGTTATCAAGTCCTGTTGGTTTGGTGTGAATAAAAGGTCGAGGGTTCCCCCCAACTTGTGGGTTGGGGTATTAGTTGAGTGTACTGCAGATCTTCCATTGTTTCCATGAAGGTGTCTTGATTCTGGGTGGATAATGATGGAACGTTTGGGTCCCCAAGGACTATGAGTGGTTTGTTTTGGATAGCCAGGTAGCAGATTTGTTCTAGTATGGTGGAGAGTTCGTCTTCACTTGAGCTTGGGACTCTGTAGATGAGGCAGAGTGCTAGATGTTTATTTGAGATTGTTACTATGTTACTTCCTGTGGTTCGGATATTGGATGTGGTGTTAAATTGTAGGTGTGACTTTGCAAAACTAGCATACCACCGCGTCTATGTGTTGGTCTTGTGGAGTTGTGTATCATATATTGTTGGGAGGCCATTTGATTTATGAGTACATTGTCTGTGTTGGAGAGCCATGTTTCAGTGATGCACATGATGTCTATGTCCTGGTTCTTTATGTAGTCCATTATTGTGTGGAATTTGTTCCGTATGGAACGGGCATTGACTAATGCACAGGAGAGTGTGGTATCTTGTGGTATTTTGATAGGAGGTGTTTCTTCATTGCTGATATGAGCTATGTGTATTATTCTTTGTGGTCTGTTGTGGTGTTTTTGATTCATAGTTGTATGTATCTTGTATGTGGCATATCTGCCTGTTTGTATAATCAGTATCTGGTGAGTGTGTGATGGTAATTTGGCTTCTCCAGCATGAGAGTTTCCGCTTTTGAGGAGTAGGCGAAGAAGGAGTAGTGCAAGTAATATCTTTTTATCCATTTTATTTGTCTTGCATATGTTGAGTGGATGGCAATAGATTAGGGTTGATTGCGCGGTGGCTAATTGGCAGGTACAATCGGTTTAACTTTATGTGTGATTAAGTTAGGTATGGATGCTTTGATCAGCTGAGTGCTGTGTTCTGGGTTTACTCACAGTTAGTCGTGTTCTGTGTCTTGGTTTGTCTCTGATCCGTGTCCTGTTTTGAGCTTTTGATTCCCCTGGTGTATGGGCTGGGGGCTTCAGGGTATTCTTATGATGGTGTTGCTTGGTTCCAATTGCTGTAGTCTGCCGGGACAGGAATTGTGGTGGCGCCTACTGTCTGCACCTAAGGGCCATGCCAAAGGGCCCTTTAGCGCGGCACTTAGGCGCGGGCACACCCTTCCTGCTTTTAAATTTAAAGGTGATACTGGGGCCTGATTGGTCTTCAGTGCAGGAAGCAGGGGGAGGCTCTGATCCTGCTCCCTGTGCTGGATGCCAATTGGGCGGGCAGATGGAGATGTTCGCTCCTATCCTGCTTTCAAATTTAAAGGTGGTGTTGAGGCCTGATTGGCCTTCGGTTGCCAAACCTTAATTTAAACGCATGACTTCTTAGAAACCTAGAACATGTCACCACCCGTAAGGAGAAACAAACATGATCCTGATGTTGCTTCCTTCCATTATTCACCACTTTCAGTTATCGAATTACGAGGATCATTTCTAAACATCTACGACCCAGAAGCTCCAGGGTTTTTTGTGGCCCCGTGTCACCGGGCACAAGTAATGCCATTCGGTGTTTGGCGGCGCGGTAGGCAATGGAAGGATTGAAGTCCAGCTGCCTTACGATCTGAATCCTAGTGGACATCGTCACAGGACCCTTTAGGTCATTACAAATGCGGGCAGTGTTCTAACCATATGTGCAATCCACTCCGAAACACCTTTTTTTCCTTTAGAGATCCCATCAAGGGAAACGTTCCCATGTTTTGTAAAACAGACAGAACATCTTGTGACCACCTCTATGAAGATCATGTGATAAATTTTCCCTCGGTAAAGTATTATGTCCATAGACACTTCAGAATCTATCCCCTTTAAGATCAGGATGCTGGAACAGCAGAACTTGCATAATCGAAAGAGGCTCAGCACTCCTGTGCATTATGCCACTGGAAGAGATGCACCATTGTTTCCACATCACCTCTATCCCGCCTTGGTTCTAGGTGTATATTAACCTTAAATCTGTCTCATGCTTTATAAAGCACTAATCCTTTTAGTCAAACCATCTGTACAGACTCCATGACAACGGTTTTATTTTTTTGGAGGTGCTACATTGCTTACAGCTCGGCAGAGGTTGAATGCCAAAGACTTATTAGAGGCACTATCATTCTGTTAAAGGCTATCCTGTCCCTATGCACGCTATGACCTTCTAGATGCAATGTTTTGAGAGTTTAGCTGCTTTAAGATCTATCAGACAGGGGAGGTTCTACATGGTGCCCATTTCTTCAGGGGCGTTTTTTAAATGATTCCCCCCTATACCAGTGATGGCAACCTTTTGAGCGATCGGAAGAATTTGTTTTCAATGCAGCATCATTGCATAAGTGGTCTTATTTGCATAAATATTTGCATAGGATTTTACCATTGTACACTAACTTTTAGTAAACATGTCTCTTAATATTTATGGTATTTATCACAGTATTTCTACATTACTATTTGCCAACCGCCAGGCAATTTAGGAACTTATGATCTTTTTTTCAGTTAAACCATAGCAAACCCGCTGTATCCTGACAGCATTACCCCTGAAGACCCTACCTATCAAAAGGCAACACTGCAAATATAAACCAATACATGTCAACGTTGTTGTGAGAGAACAAGTGGGACGTCAAATGGAATTTCCTCTACCAAACAAAAGAGAGTTAAAGCACATACACAGCTTTTTGACATAGATTCCAGTAATAGCATTACAAATAAGAGCTAAGTCTACCGATTTTGATTTTTTTCCAAAGTTGATTGGTCCAGCCATTTCTTCTGGTTTATAAAAGTTTTCAAGTATACACGATCGTCTGCTGTCCATTTGTCCTTTCTAATCTATCTTCTAGTTTTTGCCATTGATCTAAAGGGTACATCTGCTTAACAACTAATCTTTCTCCTTTTGCTCTTTCCTCATTGAAGTAACCCACACAATCTGAGGCCCTCATTCCGTAATTTCCCAATTATTCTCCCAATACCTGGTTCCACTTGTAGATTTGTTCAGCCATCCTACACAAATATTTTTCCCCTCTCCTTTTACCGCCACATCCCATTTAATCCTGTACAACATCAGCTCCCTTAATTTCAACCAGGCATCCATTCCCTTCTTCAAGCCCACTTCCCCTCAGCCCATTTCCAACTCCAAGAAAAACCCGTCCCCATGGTATTTGCAGTTCAAGCCCCCCACTCTAAGCCTTCCATTCCAACCCCATCCCCAACAGCTATTTGCAGTCAAGCCTTCGATTTCCAGTCCTAGCAACTCCTGGCGACCCAGAGCTCCTGGGTCCTAATCTTGGCAGTGTCACCGAAGTCAGCCCATCCAGTCCTAATCCCCATCACGAGGCAAGGAAGGTTTTAGTGTGACTTGCCCAAGGCCACACCAGTGCTAACCCCCCATCGATCACCACTCCTTGGTACCCAAGCCAATGTTCACCACTAGGCTACCCTCCAGCCAAGCCCAGTGCCTTTCAGAGATCCTCTGCCCAGTGTCCCATGCTCCTAACACCCCAGCCCAGTGCTGTCCTCATCTAACCCCCCTCCACGGAAGACTACTCCTAACACCCCCAGGAAAAGCCAGCCCAGCCATCATACTCCGTAACCCCCCCCAGAATATTTGCGCCCATATCACCACTCAGAACCCCCCCCATCCAGCCTTTCACCCTCACCACTCCTAACCCCCCCTCCAGCCCTCACCACTGCTTTCAATCGAAACCGCCCAGCCCAGCCCAGCCCATCACACTCCTATGCCCCCCCCAGCCCAGGTATTTAAGCCCAGCCCATCACCACTCCTAACCCCACCCCCCCAGCCCATCCCAGCCAGCCCAGGGAAAATTAAAAAAAAAATAAGATCTTAAATCTGTCCTCATATGCTTTATAGTGCGCCGCGGCAGAACCATCGTGCCGCGGGTAGCCCCCCTGTACCCGGACTCAGCCTGTTTATAGCAGCTCTCTTTGGAAGCTGTGCGGCCAGATTGCCAGAATTGCTCGAGAGGGAAGAGTTCCCTCGCTCCTGTTAAATGAGCGTGATGGGAACCATCAGCCCCCGCGGGCTTATACAGAGTCGCGAAAGGGAAAACTATCACCTCCTTTCTTCTGCTGGTCATGACCTGTAGCCCTAGCTGCTATGGGGACCAGCATCTGCCGGGTACACGGGGGCCCCGCGCACGCTTTCTGCAGTCATCTTTTCTAACTGTTTTTTTCGATTGCGGACACGTCACGCTGCAAGGTCCTTCGCGTGCCTTCAGCTGGCACAAAGTAGGTTCGCCATCGCCCCCTATACTATATTGCTCTCTTGGATTGCTGCAGCTCAAATGCATGACCTTCCATTTTTTAACATTAAATCTTAGCTTCCAAATTCTAGACCATTCTTCAAGCTTAGCTAGATCCCTCCTCAAGTTATCTATACCTTCCTGGGTGTCTACTCTATTGCAGATTTTGGTATCATCCGCAAAGAGGCAAACCTTGCCCAACAGCCCTTCCGCTATATCACTAACAAAGATGTTAAAAAGACACTTACACTAATATTTTGTAAAGTCAAGTAGGTATCTCCTGTTTTTAATAAAATAGGTTTAACTTAGATACATTTAAATGTACTTTAACTAGGCTCTTCCTTATAAAATTACCCTCTAAATGTTTGCAACAGCATTTTGGTAAAGCTCCCAGCACATACCTTAAGCACCTCAGTAGCAAAAAGATGTCCCGAGTTCTAGGTTCACAATTTTTGAATAGTTAGTAAGTGGACTTAGACTAGTTCAGGATCCTTGATTGTTCCTTGTATTGCTGGGTCCTGTTCTTTCTTCTTCTTTTTTTGCTTGGATTGCTTGCTATGCTATCATGCGATTGATATAAAAGATATTGTTTTGAGGTTATTTTCTGCTTTTGTTTAGTTAATGTCTTTAAGTGTGCATAATCTCATTAAGAGGGTTTGCAGACCAAACTGCTAGCACCATAATATGGCCAACTTCTGAGGGCTAATAAAACATAATGTAAGATGTTTTAGATTGGTTCAGGCCAAGTATCCTGCTTCCAACAGTGGCCAATCCAGGTCATAAGAACCTGTCATATCCTCCGGCAATGAATACAACAGTTCGATTAAATGCTGAGCGAAAAAAATATTTTCTCCGATTAGTCTTGCATGTGCTGCATTGTAGCTTCATTGGGTGTCCCCTGGTCTTTCTACTTTTTGAAAGAGTAAAAAACCAATTTAAGATTACCAGTTCCATTCCACTCATTATTTGGTAGATCTTGATCATATCTCCTCTCAGATGTCTCTTTTCCAAGTTGAAAAGCCCTAACCTTTTAAGCTTTTCCTCATCCCCTTTTATCATTTTGGTGACTCTTCTCTGTAGCTTTTATAATTCTGTTATATCCTTTTAAAGATATGGCGGCCAGAATTACACATGATATTCAAGTGCGGTTGCACCATGGAACAATACAGAGGCATTATAATATCTTTGGTTTTATTCTCCATTCCTTTCCTTATGATTCCTAGCATTCTATTTGCTTTCTTGGCTGCTGCTGCACACTGGGCAGAGGGTTTCAACGTATTATCCACAATGAGGCCTAGATCCTTTTCCTGGTTGGTGGTTCCTAATATGGAAATTTGCATCATGGAACTGTAATTTGGGTTGTTCTTCCCTAAGGGGTCATTCCAGAACACAAATAAGGGGTCTGTATGTGAGGCCTGTCCATTAGGTGAGTTAAGTGGCTACCTAGGGTGGTGGCAGCACAGCCCGCATAACCGGCTTTGCCACTCACCACCCCCCCCCCCCCCCCATCTGCCGCCGATTCTGTTTGGGGGAGAGTCAGGCAGCATTAGCAGTGGCAGCAGTATTTCTATAAGTAGCTGCTTTTGCCACCACTTTTGGAAATACTGCCACTGCCAGTCTCCCCCTCCTGAGATGGAATCGGTAGCAGCTGGAGGGGGGGGAGGGGGTGGCCGTAAGGCCGGGATTTCTGCCTAGGGCGGCAGAAACCTTGGGCCAGCTCTAGTACGGAGGCGACATTTATGTGCTGAAAATGTCCCAGATCATATTCTGAAACACAACTGACATGCACGTTCACAACGCTAGCACAGGGATCTCAGAACGTGGGTGGGAGAGGACGGAACGAGGGCATGGTCAGCCAGGAGACATAGAAAGAGTATTCAAGAAAGGCCTGTGTACATACTGTTTCCCGGAAACGTCCACGTTATTTCTGCTGAAACGTGCTATAAGGCTAGCACCAAGAAAAATTTTGCTCTTCACTGCAATGCAGCCCATTTTGAGGAATGGTTGTGACAAGTATGTCATGAACTGGTGTGACTGCAGTTTGGTAAAGATAGCGGAGGACAACGACCACGGCCAAACACAAGGCGATATCCAAAAAGCTTTATTGTAGAACCAACTTGACCAGTTTTGGCCCTAGGCCTTCGTCAGGGGTCTAAGGACAAACATGAACATAAAATTAAAATATGGATAATAATAATACAAACAAATTAAAAATTAAAGTACATGAAAAGTTTGTAATACATTGAAAAATATATAATACATTACCAAAGGGGTCAAAACAGAAACGTCTAAGGGGTGGACCAAGCCACTCTTCCCAATCTATGGTGAATAAATAAGCAGAATAAATATAGCATATTTTGTGCATATTATGTATAAGATTAGTACATTAAAAATATATAATTGGTAAATCATAAATATAATATATAGAGTGACTTAACCATAGAAACATAAATAAAAATAGAATTACTAAAACATAAAAACGGATAAAAAGAAAAATTATTATTATTATAATTATTACTAAGCATTTATAAAGTGCTGCAACATACAAAGCGCTGTACAGACATAAAAAGAGACAGTCCCTGCCCATTAGAGCTCACAATCTAGTTAAGACAAAATATGAAATAGACTAGACAATACAAAAAACAAATTAACAAGACAAGAACAAATGTTTATGGAGAGAACAAGAAAGGACGAATTAGGAACAAAAAGCAATAGTGAAGAAATGGGATTTCAATTTGGATTTGAAGATGGCCAAGGAGGAGGCTTGGCAGACAGTGAGAGGTAGAGTATTCCAGGAAAAGGGTGCGGCCAGTTGAAAGGAGCGAAGTCTAGAATTAGCAGTACGAGTAAAAGGCATAGATAAACGAAGACAATTAGATGAGCGGAGTAGGCGAGAAGGAGTGTAGGTAGAGATGAGGGATGAAAGGTAATGAAGGGCAGAAGAATGAATATATTTATAGGTTAGAAGGAGGAGTTTGAACTGGATACGGAAGCGGATGGGGAGCCAATGATGCGACATGAAAATCATATGTTATGATGCAATGAATGGTCATAAAATCGTTAAGTGTAAATACCTTATAATGTACTAGCAAGGTAGTATAAAGTGCACATAAAACCCATGAGTGCAATGGCATATCAAAAGTAGATGGATAAAAATAGGTAAGACATAACAAAAAATATTTGTATAAGTGACAGTTCTAAGAATATTGGCAAAAAACAGACAGTGGTACAATCACCTAAAAACACTACATAACTCAAGTGTGAAGCACTGCGATAAAAATCGAAGGGTGTCAATATAACTCATTGTTAACGATCTTCCATAAGAAAAGGATGTCGCCAGTGTAAAACAAAAAGATGTATTTCAAACAAGAACTATTCTAGAACAATTGTTAATGAACAAACTGTGCTGTAATCATCTGAAACCTCTATATGTTTATGTTTATTTGAATTTGATATACCGCTCAGGCCGAAGCATTAGAGCGGTTTACAATAATATATCATTTGTGGAAATATGAAAGGAACGCCATTTGTAAGATAGGACAGAGTAGAGGACAGAAACAGACAAAAGGATAGGCAAAGAAAAGAAAGGGAACAGCAGGTTACCATAATATATGCGTATGACAATCCAGGCCACATATTCAATGCTCATTTCAGGACAAACGCCATGGGCCAACGCCTAAGGGCCACGCCAAAGATACTCATATTGGGGCACTGCAGTAAAAATCACCATGTACAATCTCATGCTTCACACTTGAGTTATGTAGTGTTTTACATTCTCGTATACCATATTGGAATGCACTGGGCTTCCCAAGCACTTTTCAGGGCATGAAGGGGGCTGGTATATGGTCTAGGTTGCAGCAGCAGTCATTTCTCATTGGTATTTATGTCTAGTATGCATCAACACACTGCTGTCTGTGATGAACAGCTTAGGAGATGCACGTTTTTCCTGAAGGGCATGGTGAAGCAATACATTGCAGGGGCTGGCAGGATCTGAAACATGTAGCATTTCAGAATACAGTAGGTGGGGGACATCCAAAATGTTTCCCTCGACCGAGGCACAGGGTTGGCTAACGCTTCCACTTGGCCACTGAACATGTCTGTCTTCCCGATTCTGGACTCATGGGCACATCCAGACCTGTGGATGCGGAATTAGGTTCATAGGGGCCTTGTTTTTGATTTAAAAGTGTCCCCGGACTGGACATGCACATTATGGAAGCTTTCCACGTGCATAACTTTGCGCTTGTCCATATTATATTTCATCTGCCATTTGGATGCTCAGTGTCCCAATTTATCAAGGTGCTATTGCAATTTTTTACAATCTTCTAGTGTTTTAACAACTTTAAATAGTTTTGTGTCTTCTGCAAATTTGATCACCTCACTTGCTATTCCCATTTCCAGTTCATTTATGAATATGTTAAAAAGCAGCGGACCCAGCACAGATCCCTGGGGAACTGTACTATTTGCTTATCTCCAGGAACAAGCAGGAATGTAGTCTTCACATATGGGTATCGTCGGTACCTACGGAGCCTGCGCGGGAACGCTCCCCAGCGTCCAATAGGAAAGCTTTTGGGACCATCCCACAGCGCCTGCGTGCTGCCTTCCCGCCTTTCCCAACTGTCCCTCTCCAGTTCTTCGTTTTCTGTGGAGCTGACAGGTCGCACTTCCTGTCACTGCAGAAAAATTCCTTTCTTATACTTCTTTTTTTGTGATCGCAGATGCCTTCCCTCGATGCTATACCGGTACTGCCGGTTCTTCTTTTCTTTTTTCAAAAAACAACACAAAAAACACTTTCTTTCTGGAGTCTTTTTCCAGTAATTTTCTTCTCGGGTGCCATGTGCCATTTTGGGCACTAGGCCCAACTTTTCCCCTCAGAATGGAAAAACCCGCTTCGGGTTTTAAAAAGTGTTCTAATTGTGGCGGTACCATCTCCATCACCGACACCTATGAGTGGTGCCTTAAGTGTTTAGGTCCTGACCACTCTATTTCAGAGTGTGTTGCCTGTGGGATGATGTCAAAAAGGGCCGGCAAAACCGAGCTGCTAAGCTTAGCACCATTTTTCCCTCCGATGCAGCCTCTGTGGCATCGACATCTTCCAGGGATTCATCTTCCTCCCATGGATCTCAGGTAACTAAACATAAATCTAGCCGGTCCTCAAAGGGTAAATCTCCTTCTAAACATTGAGATGCCTCGGGCGTTGCCCTTGAGGGACTTTCATGGTCAAAATTGCCCCGGCGGGAGGCTTTGGCTTCCAAAGCACTAATGGGGCTCCAGGATGTTCTCGAGGCTTCAACCTCGGCAGAATTACTGGTGCCATGCTCTGGGGTTCTGGCTGCTTCATCTGGCACGATACCCAAGCATTGGCAGCATTGATAGACCAGAGATTCTTGGCTATTGAACGCAGTCTGGTGGCTCTTCTCATGGCCTCGATGCCCCTGAAACCGCTTCAGACAATTCAGCCAGTACCGGCACCGACTGCATCGACATCGGTAGGTATTCTACCGGAACCAAGTCATGCGTCTCTATCCGGCATTGACAAGTCGGTACCGGACCACTCCGATGCCGACTTTGATTGGTACCAGTACCGTGCCTTGCACGATCACCTGGATCAGAGATAATTCGAATCCTTGGATGAGTCTGAAGACTCTGAAAGCTCTGCCGATACCAGAGTACTTCTTCCTGAGGATTCTTCTTCTCCTCAGCATAGGATGTCTCCACCAGAGGATATGTCCTTTCAGGATTTTATCCGAGATGTGGCCCGAGGTCTTTCCATCACAGTGGCTCCTGAAAAAGAGCCTAGGGCAAAAGAATTAGAAATCCTACAATACCCTAAAGCTCCCAAGGAGGCAGCTACCTTACCTGTTCATCAGATCTTGCATGATCTTATGTTAACGATGTGGGAAACACCTCTGACCACATCTCCTCACTCTCGAAGACTCGACACCATGTATTGAGTTCCTCCTTGTCCTGGGTTTCAGAAGACTCTATTACCACACTATTCCATGGTGGTGGAATCAGCTATGAGACAGATAAAGAGTGCAAAAGACGCTGGGGGGCATTTCCAAGATGGCCACAGCAGCAGTCAGCTCCGGGTGAGTGTGCTGTAATGGGAAGGAAGTGAAAGGGGAAGTCAGGGTCGTTGCCCTCACAGCCTGTTGATGCCTCTACGCCGAGTGCGGTTTCTGTATTGGGTCCTTTGGATCCATTTCTTGTGCGCACAGTGCGGGTTTCGGAAAGAACGGGAGGAGTTTCTCGGCTTGCAGTTTCACCAGAGTCAGAGTGCCCAGTGTCTGCGTCGATATCATCTTCGTCCCCCGTATTGAGTCCGGCGGCTAAGTTGACTCGTAGCCAGCCCTTGCCAGAAGGCTTCCTGGAGCTTGCATCTCCCTCCTTTGAGGTGGGGGGCAATTGCTCACGAGGGTCATGTTGGGCTGTCTCAGCTGGGTCAGAGAGTGAGCTGTCTGGAGAGCTGCGCCCACAAAGATCTTTGGCGTCGTCGGGGGAGGCACGTGTGGAGAAGGAGTTTCTCTCCACGAGTGGTGACCGACCTTTGGCGTGTATGGAGCCTGTTACATCTCTTGCTGAATCAGAAGTGTTTTTTTCTCTGCAGAGACCGCAGAATTTCACGCTGGAAGCCATTTGGAACGCGATTCTCACCTTGGGTGAGGCTCTTTTGCCTCAAGTATCTTCGCTGGCTAACAAGATGAATGCTTCTACAGCTTTGGTGAGTGAATTGGAGAGGAAGGTTTCCATGCTTCAAACGGAATATGTTGATGTCCATAACAAGGTAGTGAGCCTTGAGGAACACTCAGAGGGACATAGAAAAAACTTTCAGTCTTTACAGATGAAAATTGAACACTTGGATAACCTATCTCGAGCTAATAATTTGAGACTTATTAACTTTCCTAAAGTTCCATCGATTTCTCCTAGAGATATGTTTAAAAAATATTTAGTGGAGACACTAGGAGTGTCCCCTGAGTTGGTGCCCCCTTTGGTAAAAGTTTATTACTTACCTACAGCTAAGCGTGTTTTGGCTCAAAGTGTTACAGGAGTTAACCAAACTCAGGAGGATGTTTTGAATGTCTCAGATATATTATAAAATTCTGGTTTTGAATCATAGGTACCATCTACGTTGTTGATAACCTTTGCTTTGTTATCTGATAAGGAATGGTTATTGAAACTGTTTTTTCAGAAGTGAAAGATTTTGTTTTGTGGGCTTTTTCAGTACGTATTTATCCGGACTTATCAAGAGAAACCCAGAAGCGGCGTATAGAGTTTTTGCTGCTTCGGCCTGGGGTTTTTAATTGGGAGGGCTTTTATTTTTTATTTATTTATTTACATTCTCTTATATACCGTGCTATTCTGCATCAGTGCGGTTTACATTGAACAAACTGAAATTACATTGAACAGGGCATTATAACTTGGAGATAACTATTTTACAGGGAACATGGGCTATGGGAGGGTTAAGTGGCTTGCCCAAGACCACAAGGAGCACCTGTGGGACTAGAAACCCCAGTCCTTCCGGCCCAAGGTTGCTGTCCTCTAGTGGGATTTGAACCCCTGACCTTCCGGCCTGAAGTACCTTGCCCCAACCACTAGGCCACTCCTCCACTCCATGGATGCTTTTGTTTCTTAAGCATCCATGCAAGTGTCTGGTGAAATACCAGATGTTTTCTTATAATTTTTTTGAGCCCTCCCAATTGCTGGCTTTCATTAGCGCCAGGCATCTGGAGGCCTCTATTGACTCATAGGATTTGGGTCCGATTTATGACTGTATGCATTTTCTTCTTATATTGAGTTTAAATTGCTAGGTTAAGTCCCCCCTTGATAGTGGGCTGGAGAGATTAGGCATTCTGTACTTATGTAAGTTATACTTCTTGATATTGTATCCTGTTTTTTTGTGGATGTTTTCTGAATGTCTTTTCTATTGCTTCAAGATTGGTCTTTTGTGACCTTTCTTGATTTATTTGAAAAATTTCATAAATAAAAAATTAAAAAAAAGAAAAATAAATAACGAGTGCAAAAAGGCATGCATCTAATCCTCCAGGACGTGAGTGTAGGACTCTTGACGCCTTTGGACGTCGATCCTTCCAGGCTTCCATGCTTTCTGCTAAGATCAGTTCCTATATCTTGTAAATGGGAATGATCCTTAAGGAGGTCACAGGAGACTTAGAGCTTATGAGCCCTCTCTTTCCTGATGATAAAAGGCAAGATTATCTTGCTCTTGTTAAACATGCTCAGGACGTTTCCAAGTTTGTGAATCGTGCAGCCTTTGACTGCTTTGAATGCATAAGCAGGACCTCTGCTATTGCCATAGGTGCACGTAGAATTGCCTGACTCCAGGCACTGACTTGGAAATCTGGGTACAGGACAAACTGGGGAATATACCTTGCACAGGAGAGAATCTCTTTGGCAAGATTTGGCAGGAAAAAGCTAATGAGATTGATGCTGACAATATCACTTTGTATAGATTGTCTAAATCTACAGCTGATCCTGTGAGGAAAAGATCCTCTAAGAAACCATTCTTCAGCAAGAAGAAAAAGTTTTATTCCTCCTATACCCAGCAGAGACATTGTTTAGGTCAGTCTGCCCAAAAGGGACAGCAGCAACAACCTAGGCAACTAAGGAAACCAAAAGTAGCTAAGCCTCAACCGGCTCTGCAGACTCAGCCTCCACAGGGGCTTTGACTCCTGTCTAGAGAACTTTGCCTTCCTGGCCCTGAATGGCCCAGAACCCTCCACCATCCCGGGAAGGTTATGTCATTTTGCCCCCAGGTGGGGTCAGATAACAGCAAAAAATTGGACTCTGTCTATTGTAAGAGAAGGGTACAAGCTTCATTTCCTCAGCTTGCCCCCTCCTAAAATGTTAAGACAGTTCAATTCTCAGACCTTTCTCAATGACCGGTTAGGTCAAGAGGTCACTATGCTCCTTGCTCAAGGGGCAATAGAAGAGGTACCCATTCTCCAACGGGGTACAGGGTTTTACTCCCCCTATTTCCTTATCCTAAAGAAAACAGGAGGACACAGGCCCATTCTAGACCCTGGGAATATTCGTCTTCCCTTACTTAGACGACTAGCTCATTCGAGCCCCTTCAGAGTCAGAGGCCAGTATAGCTCTGTCTCGCACAATGCGCACCCTTCAGTATTTGGGACTTGTCATAAACTTCCCAAAGTCCAACCTTGCTCCCACTCAATCCCTAGAGTTTATAGGAGCTTTTCTGGATACGAGACAGACAAGGGCCTTCCTTCCACAGCCCCGCTGCCTTCGCATTGTACAGCTAGCTTCCCAAGCAGTGCTAAAGCCTCACCTCACTGCTCGGGAAATGCTACAGTTGCTAGGCCACATGACATCCACCGTACATTTGGTTCCTTATGCTCGCCTCCATATGAGGGCAGCTCAGTGGACCTTATCCACTCAGTGGACTCAGGCCTCAGGTTGCCTGCCAGACAAAATAGCAAATTCAGATCGCCTTATTTTGTCCCTCCAATGGTGGCAGTTACCCAAAAACCTTCTGGTGGGCCTCCTTTTCAGCAACCCCCACCCCAAGCCACTCTAACAACAGATGCTTCACAGGTGGGTTGGGGAGCCCACCTGCATGGCCTCTCTACCCAGGGTACCTGGACTCCACAGGAGGCCTATCTCCATATCAACCTCCTGGAGCTCAGAGCAATCTTCCTTGCTCTTCAAGTATTTCACACCCATCTCAGCTACAAGACAGTCCTAATTCAAACGGACAATCAGGTAGCCATGCTCTATGTGAACAAGCAGGGCGGAACAGGCTCTCTGTCGCTGTGCAACGAAGCTTTGCTACTATGGGCCCTCGCCAGAGAGCATCAGATTCATCTCCTTGCGGTGTATCTTCCAGGCATTCAAAACTCTTGGGCAGACAGACTCAGTCGAGTTCTGCTTCCACACGAATGGTCTCTCCATGCAGACCAGGTGGCCCAAAGTTTTCAAATTTGGGGAACCCCGGACATAGACCTCTTTGCAAGTCCGCTGAATGCCAAACTTCCCCGATTCTGTTCCAGAATTCCGTCTCGAGGTTGTCAGGCCAGGGATGCTTTCCTCCTCCATTGGGGTCAGGACTTTCTGTATGCCTTTCCACCCATTCCCGTAATTCCCCAAACCCTGTTCAAGCTTCAGAGAGACAGAGGTCATATGATCCTCATAGTTCCACGTTGGCCATGGCAACCATGGTACCCTCTGCTCCTACATCTCTCTCAAGCTCCGCCTCTGGAGTTAGGATCTGCTCCAGATCTTCTTTCTCAAGAGAAAGGGATGTTGTGCATCCCAAACCCCAGTCTCTGCATCTCAGCACCTGGTTGCTGAAAGCCTAGAACTTCACTGTCTTAACCTTTCCCAGCAGGTAAAGGATGTCCTTCATGCTTCCAGGAAACCTTCCACAAGACGCTCTTATGCATTTAAGTGGAAAAGGTTTACCATATGGTGCTCGCAGAAGGGTCTTAACCCTCTTGAGATACCTCTGGAACCATTACTGGAGTACCTCCTTCATTTGTCAAATGCAGGGCTTAATACCAATTCAGTGAGAGTCCATTTGAGTGCTATTGCAGCTTCTTTCAAGCATCTAAATGGACAACCTATTTCCTCTCATCCTCTCATAGCGAGATTTATGAGAGGCCTTCTTTTAACGAAGCCTCCCATTAAGTCACCACTGGTGGCATGGGACTTAAATCTGGTACTGCTCCTGTCTTTAGCCCTAAGGCGGGGCAGGAGCGCCGCAGTACTTGGGCAGGTCATGAAACCGCCCTTTGAACCATTAGCCACTACAACTTTGAAATTCCTTTCCTGGAAGGTTATCTTTCTCATTGCAATCACATCAGCACATCGCATCAGTGAATTGCAAGCGTTGGTGGCTGATCCTCCTTATACAAGGTTCCATCATGATAAGGTAGTCCTTAGGACTCATCCACACTTTATGCCAAAGGTGGTTTCGCCTTTTCATTTAAACCAAGCGGTTTACCTTCCTGTATTCTTTCCAAGACCTCACGCCTCAAATGCAGAAAGGAACCTTCATACTTTGGACTGTAAAAGAGCCTTGGCCTTTTACTTGCAAAGGACACAGCAACATAGAAAATCCTCTCAACCCTTTGTTGCTTTTGATTCTAGTCATTTGGGACTTCCAGTCTCCAAAAGGACGCTGTCCAGCTGGATTGCACAGTGTATATCTTTTGCCTATGAGAGTAAGAACCTTCCTCTTGAAGGCCATGTCACAGCTCACAATGTGAGAGCCATGGCAGCCTCAATGGCTCATCTTCACTCTGTGTTTATTGACGACATCTGTCGAGCAGCTACTTGGGCTTCGGTACATACCTTCACAGCCCATTACTGCTTAGACAAGGACTCCCGCCGGGATGCCTTGTTTGGTCAGGCTGTTCTTCAACACCTGTTCTAGACTTAATCAACTCCTACCCACCTTCCCTGGTAGGATGCCAGAGATCCATGGGGGGAGGTGGAGCCCTTTCACAAGAGCACACAACTTTCTGGGGCCATCTACCTGGCATCTTCAGCTAGGGAGTCCCCATATGTGGACTACATTCCTGCTTGTTCCTGGAGATAGCATAGTTACTCACCTGCAACAGGTGATCTCTGGGAACAGCAGGAATTTAGTCTTCACAACCCACTCACCTCCCCTAGGAGTTGTATCTCTCTCTCTTTCCCTCTCTTTTGTCTCAGTTATAAACTCAGCTGGAGAGGGACAGTTGGGAAAGGCGGGAAGGCAGCACGCAGGTGCTGTGGGATGCTCCCAAAAGCTTTCCTGTTGGATGCTGGGGAGCGTTCCCGCCCAGGCTCCGTCGGTACCGACGATACCCATATGTGAAGACTAAATCCTGCTGTTCCTGGAGATCACCTGTTACAAGTGAGTAACTATGCTTTCTCCATTGAGAAAATTGTCCTTTTAGCCCTATTCTTTGTTTTCTATCTTTTAACCAGTTCTTAATCCATAATAGTATACTGCCTCCTATCCCATGACTTTTTAATTTCCACAAGAATCTCTCATGAGGGACCTTGTCAAGGGCTTTCTGAAAATCCAGATACACTCTATGAGCTGGCACACCTTTACCTACCTCTTTATTCACATCTTCAAAAAAAATATAACATTAATGAGACAAGACTTTCCTCAGTTAAATCCATGTTTGCTTCTTCCTTTCAAACCTTGACTATCTACATGTTCAGTAATTTTATTCTTTATAATGCTTTTTACCTCATCACACAGTTTACCACAAGATGTATAGCACCTCATCATTATGCAAATCTGATAATGAAGCTGAGTTGATCATGGAAAAATAATACCAGCTTTGAGCTGGTGGTATTTTCCATTCCCTGGAGCATCAGATTACTAACACATGATTTGGTGCTTCCAGGGACCACTATAAAGGGGCTGGAGGTAATGTACTTCCCTCGCCCACCTGCCCAAATCCCCCTTAGCAAAGACCATCCATGATCAGAGTCCCCTCAAAGACAACCCACTGCCACTAAACAGATCCCTTCTCCCCTGGACTTATTCCCTTCCACAGAAGACAGCCCCCAGTCCATCAAAGATATCCCTGGATTGACTGGGAATTACTTCTGCTTCCCACTGTTAGACACCAAACATAGCCCCAGTAGGTCTGGTAGGGTTTTCAAGAGTGGTGGGTTCCCTTCTAAAAGGGGGGGGGGATCCAGGGGTGTCATCTAGGTGTAAGGAGTCCATGGATTTTGGGAGCAGTAGGTTGTTTTTGGGAGAGCTTCTGATCATGGGGGATCTTTACTAGACGGCAAAGGTGCTTGAATTGCATCACTGGCCCCATAAGATGGCCCCTTGGTGCATTAGTGGTCTGATGTTCCCAGGGAAATGGAATGGCACAGCTTGAGAGGTAAATGTAGATATGTTGTTTACTCCATCAAAAAGTAGAAAAACTAGGGGACATGCAATGAAGCTACATTGTAACCCACTCCTGGGTTATGTCCCACCTCCAGCAGATGGAGACTGAGAATTCCAAACTTCTATGATGTCACGGTATAAGGGAGCTGAACTCCACACCTTAAGCCAGTATTCTCAGTCTTCAGCAGATGGGATGAGCTCAGTGCAGTCTGGGCTGCACTTGAAGGGTTTAGTTTGCTAGAGGTTTAAAAAAAAAAAAAATATATATGTTGAATGACAAGATAATCCATAGAAGGCAGGAGATTCTTTGGACAGAGACATTAGTGGCTGGTCAGAACTGCCCCTCAGGGAACTAAAGGCTTTGGGTCAGTTGCGGTCCCTGGTAGGGAGAGGAGTGGGGGAATGAAAGACCTGTTCATTCGAGCCTCTTGCCATGTTCGGAGTCCTTCTTCTTGTTCCGTAGCCTTGCTTCCTGGAGTGTGCCTGTCCCTTTTAGGTGCTGTGCCAGAGGGTTTAGTCTCTGACTGCTGGCACAGGAGGTGCAGAAGCCACTGGAGTCAGTTCCCGTTGAAGGGGCCAGATTCTGTGATGAGTGCAGTACTCTGCAGAGGGGAGTTCAGCAATTGTAGCCCCTTTTTCCTTTCGGTTTGTGGCTCTTTTCATTGTCTTTTACACGATGTCGTGGGGTTGCTTGTGCCAACATCAGCATGCCGAAAGCAATGTTCATGGCATGCAGGCTTAAGAGAGGCTGGTTGTCAGTGCTGGGTTTCTGCTGTGGTTGCGAGTCTGAGGACTGCGCCATGGGAGAGGGCTTTGGTTTGCTTGATTTTCCTCGGGAGATCCATCATAGCAGACCATAGAGGGAAATCAGCATGTCTGTGACCTGCCCTCTCAAACCACGGTTCCTGCGGTTTTGGTGGGAACCGTTGCCATTTTAAGCACTTCTATTTCACCATCTTCTGCCACTGCAGGGAGTCAGGATTCAGTTCCTGCTCCTCCCCACAGGCATTCAGACCACCTTTTTTGAGCAGCATTTGAATCCAGAGGCATTTCTCTTCTCCCCCTGGGGAAGCTTGGGAGGTCTAAATAGGCATCCCTGTGCCTGGCAAGGGAAACATCGCTAGGTAATGTGACATTTGAACCTTTAGGAGTGGAGTGAGCTCACATGCTGGAGGAAATGGCAAAGGATCAAGCCTCTGAAGAATCAGAGGTCCCCAAAAACCCTCTGGAGGGGCCTTCTGGTCTTTGGACGGATGAGTCCAGTGCAGAACTGGAAGAGGGGGAAATCCCTCTAGTGGAGGACCACAGTATAGTCAAGTTGTTCTGACAGGAGGAACGTTCGGCGCCGATTGCTTATTCTCTAGCGACGCTTAATATTTTGCAGAATTCTCGGGAACAGTTGATTCCACTGGAATCTCCCTTTGCTTCACGGCATCTGAACATCAGAGACAGCATTCCCAGTCCACCAGGCCCTCAAGCAGATGATGGAGATGAAATGGGAGGAGCCCAAAGCGGGTTTGCAAGACTAGCGAGCTGTGACTTGCTTACATCCCATTCTAGCAGTGGAACAGAAGCTCCTGAAGGTGCCTAAAGTAGATGCTCTAATCTTGGTTACCAAGACCCCCACCAGCCTAGTAGAGGGTGGTTCTGCACTCAAAGATGTGCAAGATAAGAAATTGGAGACCTTAGTGAAGCAGGCTTCAGTGTGCAGCTCTTACGTGGCCAGGGCTTGTTTGCACTGGTTGCAGGGCCTGCTGGAAGCAGACATGCAAAGCCATCAGCCTCTGTCAGAGGCAGCCAAGTTGGAGTCCAGCGTATATGGCAGATGCTTTCTATGATCTCTTTAGAGCGTCTGCTAAGAGTATGGCTCGCCGTTTCCTTTGGTACGCAACTGGTCCGCCAACGGTCAAAGTCTTGCCTTAGCAGGCTGCCCTTTAAGGAATAAGCTCCTCTTTGGGGAGGTGTTGGAGAAGCTGATCAAGTACTTGGGGGAGGCCCCCAGAGGATAAGCCTAAAAGCTCTAAGTCAGCTCTGCCAACAAGGAGCCAGTCGAAGGATTTTCATCGCTTCCGTGCAGTTCATTTAGCTCCCTATTAGCAAGGGCATTATTCTTCTAGGGGGCAGTACTTTCGTGGTGGCAAAGAATCCAGAAGAGGTTATTTTGCAGGTGTAGGAGTCTGTGCCAAGAAATCCTAATGAGATGAGTGAGACTCAGGCGAGTTCTACCCCACTTGGGTCAATATCACCTCCAACCAGTGGGTGCTGGAATTCATCTGCGAGGCCTATGCTCTAGAGTTTTTGTGACCTCTTGCTGATGCCTTTCTATTGTCACCTTGCAAGGCTCTGGCCAAGCAGCAGGAAACCCCACAGTGGCTCCTACAGCTGGAAGCAGTAGTACCCGCTACCCCAGTTACTTTGTCATCCCTAAAAAGGATGGGTCCTTTTGTCCTATCCTTGACCTCAAGTGTGTGAACAGAGTTTCTGAGTAGCTCACTTTCAGATGGAAATGCTGCAGTCCATTTTTGTTGCGGTACAAAAAGGCGAGTTCTTAACTATGTTTGAGCTGATGGAGGTTTATCTTCACGTTCTTGTTCAGGCAGGGCATCAGCATTTCCTATGCTTCACTGTACTTAGGGAGCACTTTCAGTTTCAAGCTCTTCCGTTCAGTCTGGTGACAGCCCCACAGACCTTTTGCAAAGATCATGATGATCGTAGTAATGGTGCTGCATCACGAGGGAGTGTTGGTGCAGCTTTATTTGAATGACTGGCTGATTAGGGTGAAGTCATTGGAGGAGAGTCACGCAGGCATTCAATTGGTACTCAGAGTTCTGCAGGGTCTTGGTTGGGTGGCCAACCCAGACAAGAGTAGTCTGACTTGACTCAGGATCTCACTTATCTGGGGGCACTTTTCAATGCGTGGATCATCTGGGTGTTTCTGCCACGGGATCATACCTGAAAGACACAGGAACAGATTCAGCAATTTTTGGGCAGTGACACTGGATCTGGTTTCCTGGGCTTGGGGCATATGTGCCCCTTGATGAGGTTCCTGCTGTCTCGATGGTTGCCACAAACTCACTGTCTTGAATTTGTGGCAACCATCTGTCTTGAGAAGCTAGTGTGCCTGCTGGCAGTCAGGATCAGCCTGGACTGTTGACTGGATCCCGGGAACCTGTTAGCGGGTATGCTGTTGGAACTGCTGGAATGAACAGTGGTGACGACGGACACCAGTCTGTCCGGTTGGGGAGTTCATGGTCCTGCAGGTTCATTGGTCAGTGGAGCCGAGTCAGTGGTCCAACAACTACCTGAAGGTGCGGGCGGTGTTTCTAGTGCTCCAAGCTTTCCATCCCCTGTTGCAGCAGAAGGTGGTGTGAATTTTCTAGAGACAATGCCATCATGGGTGGGGTACATCAATCACCAGGGAGGTACGAGGAGTACAGTCCTGGTGGAGGAGATAATGCCGCTTCTTCACTGGGCAGAGCTGAATCTCTTGGCATTGTCTACGGTGCATGTGGCAGGAAATGAGAATGTGCAGGCCAACTTCCTCAGCTGACAGCAGTGGAATCTGGGGGAGTGAGCTCTGGAGGAGTCAGTGTTTCACAGCATAACTTGTCAGTGGGGGATAACGATGATGGATCTCATAGCATCTGCTGTCAACACAAAGGAAAGTCATTTTTTTCAGTTGGCGCTGAGAGAGGATGTCCAAGGGGCTCAATGCTTTAGTGCAACCCTGGCTGTCAGAAGATCTCTTCTATGTCTTTCCACTGTGACCTCTGATAGGGAGGCTGCCCCTGAAGATTGAAGTGCACTGAGGCCTTGGGGTGCCTGACTGGCCTTGAAGAATATGGTATGCAGACCTATTCTGCTTGTCGGTAGGAGTTCCCTGTTGTCTATCGGTTCAGACCACCTCCTGTCACAAGACTCAATTCTCATGCCTCAAGTGGATTGATTCTTGCCATAGTAAACTGTGTCTCAGTAAGGCAGCGGGAGATGTGTTTTGACAGGGATACGACTTGGCCCTTGAGAGGGCTCTGTTGACAAAGAGAAGCTACTCATTATAGGTAATAGCCACCTTGCTATGAGTTCATAAGTGTTCCATCTCCTTATCATATATTTAAGTGTGGTGTGTATTTGAAGACTGGAAAAGAGACAGCTGAGGGGACATATGATAGAGGTCTATAAATTAATGAATGGAGTGGAATGGGTAAACAGATCGGTTGTTTACTTCTTCAAAAAGTAGAAAGACTAGGGGACACTCAATGAAGCTACAATGTGACACATTTAAGACTAATCAGAGAAAATATTTTTTCACTCAATAAGTAAACTCTGGAATTCATTACCGGAAGATGTAGTAAAAGCTGCTGTTGTAGCTGAGCTCAAAACAGGTTTGGACGAATTCCTGGAGGAAAAGTCTGTAAACTATTTTTAAAGAGGACTGGGGAAATCCACTGCTTACCTCTGGTACAAGCAGCATGGAATGTGTGTATATCTTAGGGAACCCGACACGTACTTGACCTGGAATGGCCACTGTTGGAAGCAGGATACTGGGCTTCATGGACCCTTGGTTTGACCCAGTATGGCTTATCTTATGTTCTTATGTCCTACCACTCTCCTGAACCCTTTCCCTCCCCTGTGCCACCCTCTCTCCTGCAATCTCCATCCTTCCCTGCCACCCTATTGCACTCTCTCCTCCCTCCCTCCTCCTCACTTCTTGCACTCTCTCCTGTAATGAATGTGTATGTTCATAGGCTTCTATCCCTTGCAGTTCTCCTATACTCCTGTGCAAACTCCCTGTATCTTTCACACCCTTCCCTACCCTTCATCACTATTCTTCCTTCCCTGCCACCCACCCATGTACACTCTCCCCCTCCCTTTCCTGCCGTCTAACCTTGCACTCTTTCACCCCTTTTACTCACTTCCTCTTCCTTCCCCCCTGCCTTGTTGCACTCTCTCCCTATCTTCCCTGCTCAACCAAGTACTTTCCCAGTTTCATTCCTGTGTCTCCACTCTCCTTTCTCCATGCACTGCCCCCTTTCCTTCTCTGGTTTTTAACCCTTTCCCTTTCTCTTATGCTCTGCCCTCTCTTCTCCTTTCCTTATGTTCCACCCCTCACCTCTCTTCTCTCTCCTCCTAACTCCACCCCTTCCCTTATGCTCTTTCTCTGCTGGCAGCCACCCCTTTTCTCCTGTCTAAACATGCCTTTTCCCTTGTACCCTGCCCCTTCACTCTGCCCCTACCCTCCCTTCTTTGAAGCATGGCCAGTTTCAGCAGGGCAACTGCAACTTCAGCTATGATAGGTCTGCTGCACTCTTCATTGCTTGGGGGCAAGACCAGGCTTTCCCACTACCTGCTACCAAGGCCAGCCCTACCATGGACTAGGCATTCACCTATAGCAGCAGAATTGAAGGGGGGTGGCAGTGGCAGGGTGCAGTGTGCTGCTGGCATGGACACACAGACAGCTGCACTGTGATTTAAATGCCATTGTCCATACAATGGTGAGCCCTGAGCACATTCACATGCTTAAGCCTTGGCCCCTTTTTGACAGGAAGTTTGCATCAGAAGGTTTGAGACATGGAAAGCATCGATGGGGTACATTTGCTCAAGGCCCACCACTGGGCTAACAACGACTTTTAGAGCTGCAACAATCGGAGGTAAGGGGCAGGAGCAATAGAAGGGAAAAGTGGGAGATGCTGGATACTGAGGAAAAGGGAAAGAACTTCTGGATGGCGAGGGACAGGGGGATTGTGGACCATGGATGGAAAGGCACAGGAGTATGACCTTCAGATGTCTGGAGTTGGTGGAGGGGGGAGGACAGTGGCACATGGCTGAAGGTCCACCTAAGATAAGAACATAAGAACATAAGATATGCCATACTGGGTCAGACCAAGGTCCATCAAGCCCAGTATCCTGTTTCCAGCAGTGGTCAATCTAGGTCATACGTACCTAGCAGTTTCCCCAAAAGACACAGGTTCAACAATGCTTGTACTGTGTCAATGGTTTATGGACCTTTCCTCCAGGAACTTGTCCAAACCTTTTTTAAACCCAGCTACACTAACAGCCTTTACTACATCCTCCGGTAACAAATTCCAGAGTTTGATTACACGTTGAGTGAAAAAATATTTTCTTTTATTAGTCTTAAATAGTTTACCCTGTAGCTTCATTGCATGTCCCCTAGTCTTTCTATATTCTGATAACGTAAACAATCGATCTACGTTTACCCGTTCCACTCCGTTCATTAATTTATATACTTCTATCATATCTCCCCTCAGCCGTCTCTTTTCCAGGTTAAAGAGCCCTAACCTTTTTAGCCTTTCTTCATAGGAGTATCCTTCCATCCTCTTTACCATTTTGGTGGCTCTTCTCTGAACGTTTTCTAATAACGCTATATCCTTTTTAAGATACGGCGACCAGAATTGCACACAATATTCAAGGTGCGGTCTCACCATGGAATGATATAGAGACATTATAATATCTTTTTTTTTATTTTCCATTCCTTTCCTTATGATACCTAGCATTCTATTTGCTTTCTTGGCCGCCGCTGCACACTGGGCCGAGCGTTTTAACATGTTATCCACAATGATGCCTAAATCTTTTCCTGGGTGGTGGTTCCTAATGTGGAACCTTGCATCGTGTAACCATAGTTTGGGTTGTTCTTCCCTAGGTGCATAAAATTGCACTTGTCCACATTAAATTTCATCTGCCATTTTGATGCCCCGTCTTCCAATTTATCAAGATCCTCTTGCAATTTTCCACAATCCTCTTGGGTTTTAACAACTTTAAATAGTTTTGTGTCATCTGCAAGTCTGATAACCTCACTCGTTATTCCCTTTTCCAGGTCATTTATGAATATGTCAAAAAGCAGCGAACCCAGCACAGATCCCTAGGTATCCCTAGGGTATACCACTATTCACCTTTCTCCATTGGGAAAATTGGCCATTTAGCCCTACCCTCTGCTTTCTATCTTTTAACCAGTTCCTGATCCACAATAGTACACTGCCTCCTATCCCATGACTCTTTAGTTTTGCCAAAAGTCTCTGATGAGGGACCTTGTCAAAGGCTTTCTGAAAGTCCAGATACACTATATCAACCGACTCACCTTTGTCCACCTGTTTATTCACACCTTCAAAAAAACATAACAGATTAGTAAGACAAGATCTTCCTTGTCTAAAGCCATGTTGTCTGTCTCCCATTAGGCCATGACTATCTACATGCTGAGTAATTTTGTTCTTTATGATGATTTCTACCATTTTTCTCGGTACTGATGTCAGGCTCACCGGTCTGTAGTTTCCCGGATCACCCCTGGAACCCTTTTTAAAAATTGGCATTACATTGGCGATCCTCCAATCTTCAGGTATTACAGATGATTTTAATGAAAGTTCACAGATTACTAATAGCAGGTCTGCAATCTCATATTTTCAGTTCTTTCAACACCCTTGGATGTATACCATCCGGCCCAGGTGATTTGCTACTCTTCAGTTAATCTAATAGTTGTAATACATCTTCCCGATGTATCGATATTTCCTTCAATTCTTCTGCACCTTTAAATACCACTTTACTCATGGGTAACATCCCTACATCTTCCTCAGTAAAGACCGAAGCAAAGAATTCATTCAGTCTCTCCGCTATTGCCTTGTCGCCTCTTAGTGCCCCTTTAACCCTTCTATCATCTAATGGGCCAACTGACTCTCTCACAGGTTTTTTGCTACGAATGTACTTGAAAAAGTCTTTATTTCGTGTTTTTGCTTCCGCAGCAAGCTTTTTCTCAAATTCTCCCTTTGCCTGCCTTATCAATGCCTTGCATTTGACTTGCCAGTGCTTCTGCTGTTTCCAGGTTTCATCGTTTGGCTCTTTTTTCCATTTCCTGAAAGATGCTTTATTGGCAACAACAGCCTCTCTGATCTCAGTTTTAAACCATGCTGGCAATTTTTTGGACTTCCTTCCACCTTTCTTAAAGCATGGAATACAGCTGGTCTGGGCTTCCAAGATAGTATTTTTCAACAACACCCAAGCTTGATGTAAGTCTTTAACCTTTGCAACTGCTCCTTTTATTTTTTTCTTAATTATTTTCCTCATTTTATCATAGTCTCCCTTTCGAAAGTTAAAAGGTAGTACTGTGGATTTCCTTGCTATCCCTCCTCCACTAATTAAATCAAATATGATCATGCTATGATCACTATTGCCAAGTGGCTCCAACACCCTTATCTCTTGCACTCGATCTGGTGTTCCACTAAGGACTAGGTCTAATATGGCTTCCCCTCTGGTCAGTTCATGAGCCAGCTGCTCCAAGAAGCAATCATTTATTTCATCTAGAAACTTTATCTCCCTAGCATGTCCTGCTGTGACACTGACCCAGTCGATACCGGGGTAATTGAAATCACCCATATTATTACTGCACTGTAACTTTTGTTAGTTTCCTTGATTTCTTTGAGCATTTCATCATCCATTTGTTCATTCTGGCCAGGTGGTCGATGGTACACCCCCACTGCCATCACCTTCCCCTTTTTTACATGGAATTTCAATCCATAGAGATTCTACAGCAAATTTTGTTTCCTGCAAAATTTTAATCCTTTCTGACTCAATGCCCTCTCTAATATAGAGCACAACCCCTCCACCAATTTGATCAGCTCTATCATTATGATATAGTTTGTACGCAGGTATCACAGTGTCCCACTGGATGTCCTCCTTCCACCATGTCCCTGATATTCCAATCATATCTAACCTCTCATTTAGTGCTATATAGTCTAACTCTCCCATTTTATTTTTTAGATTTCTAGCATTTGCATACAAACATTTTAGAGACTGTATTTTATTCATATTAATCTGGCTATTGGTAGACATGGATAATTTGGGATCTTTAAGCTCTGTCTGCTCAATACTCAAGGGCATTTGGGCTACTTTACTCTTTTTTTTGAACCTCTCTGCTTTTGGTAGTATCCTTCAAGGATACATTCTTCCGAACAATGCGCTTTTGGGCGACTGTCGGCTTTCCCCTATTACCTAGTTTAAAAGCGGCTCTATCTCCTTTTTAAAGGTTAATGCCAGCAGCCTGGTTCCATCCCGGTTAAGGTGAAGCCCATCCCTTCGGAAGAGCTCCTCCTTTCCCCAGAATGTTCCCCAGTTCCTTACAAATCCAAAACTCTCATCCTTGCAGCATTGTCTCATCCATGCATTGAGACGCCGGAGCTCTGTCTGCCTTTTGGGTCCTGCGTGTGGAACGGGAAGCATTTCGGAGAACGCTACCCTGAAAGTTCTGGATTTCAACTTCCTACCTAAATGCCTAAATTTAGCCTCCAGAACCTCCCTACCACATTTTCCTATGTCATTGGTACTGACATGTACCAAGACGGCAGACTCCTCCCCAGCACTAAGATCTTATCTAGGTGGTGCGTGAGGTCCACTACCTTCGCACCAGGCAGGCATGTTACCAGGCGATCCTCACATCCACCAGCCACCCAGCTATCTACATGCCTAATGATCGAATCACCAACTATAACGGCTGTCCTAACCCTTCCCTCATGGGGACATGGCCCTGCAGAAACTTCCTCGGTGCAAGAGGGTTTTACATCACCTGGAGGACAGGTCCTAGTTACAGGATCACTTCCTGCCACACCAGGGTGATGCTGTCCTGTCACGTGACCTCTCTCCTCCATGGCAATAGGGATGCTGCAGACTAGAGGTGGGACTTCAGGACTATATCCCTGTAGGTCTCGTCTATGTCCCTCTCTGTCTTTCTTATGTCTTCCAACTCTGCTACTCTAGCCTCTAGAGAACGGACTTATTCCCTGAGAGCAAAGAGCTCCTTGCACCTAGTGCACACGTAAGACCTCTCACCAACTGGGAGAAAATCATACATGTGACACTCAATGCAAAAGACTGGAAAGCCCCCATCTTGCTGCTGGACTGCTGTCTGCATCTTAGTTTTAAACTTGTGTTTAGATCTTTAAGTTCTTTATGTACTAAAGGGTGCTATGGATATTTATACCACTAAAACTGTACCTAATACGTTTAATATACCTTGTTCACCTGAAGCTTAATTAATCTCAGGTCCTTAGTGTCCTGACTGATTTAACAAAAAACACTGGGTTCACAGATTAATTAGCTTTAATACAAAGAAGTCCTTTCAGAAAATTCCCAGAAGTATATACTCACAATTGCAGATCTCTCTCCAGAAGTAGCAGTCCCTTTTTCTAGTCCTTCAGATACCGTTGTGCCAAGCCTTCCCACTACTTCATCTTTACTCCGCTACTAGCTCTTTTGCCTTCCCTGGGGCAGAAGCTTCTTCCTTCTTATCCCAACAGCTTTTTCCTTCTTCAGGTGGTGGGGCCTGACCTTCCTGCTACCCATGCCTCCTTCCTTACTTGACCACCTATTCTTTTTTCCTTCAAGTGGCTTCTCTGTCAGCATGGTTCCCTCTTCATTCCCCTGCAGTTCTTTGAACCTCATACCCACTCTTCAGCTTTCCCAGATACAGCCAAACGCATCTCTGTTTGGGCATGCACAGGTAGACAGATGGGCCTTCCTCAATAGGTGTGCTTGCTTAAGCAAAATCTGTCTAAAAGGTGTCTGAATTGCTTAAGTAACCATAACGGGAATGGTGCCTTGTCACAAAACTTTCTAGAGACTACTGCTAGGGTTCACAGGCACCATTTTGAACCTGGGTTGCCTTCAGGGCAGTGGCGGGATTTGATCTGAACAGGAACCGGTTCGGATCGATCCCACCACTGACAGAACCGAGCGGGTTTACATTGCCAATGCCATTTACGTTATTGTCGCTGCATGATCGGGCTGCTGTTGGCCACCACAAGGCAGCAAATCCCTGGTGGCCCAGCGGCCCGATTCCCCTCCCCCCCACCAGTGGTTTGATGGTATCGGAGGGCTTCCCCCGATGCTGTGAAACCACTGGTGGGTGGGGAGATTTCTGTCAGTGAAGTACCAGCATCGGCTGTTTTCGGCCCAGTTTGACGAACGCGGCGCGTGGTAGGAACTGGTTCATGTGAACCAGCTGAATCACACTACTGCTGCAGATGATTTTAATTCTGGATCTGGCAGGAGTGCTGGGTGGGGTTTAGGGGGTTTATTTGGTCAGGTCCCTGACTCATTGCCGATATTAGGGAGGAAGGAATCCTCAGACCAGTGGGTTTTATTTAAACGGTGCAAACTCTAATATTGCAGCCTGGCGCATTGAGTCACATGTTTGTGACCCAATGCTGTTGGGTGGGAAAAAAATGCTGGCTTTGAGCAAGTGGTGTTTTTCCCTCAGAATAACACAACTTGCTGTGATCGCTGCAGGCTGCGTCATTGCTTTACTGCAGGAGTCACCTGCACTGCTGAGTTACTGCAGATTAGTGAGTCCTGTAGTAAATTTACCTAAGGGGTAAATTAAGCCCTAAGGGCTTATTTACTAACTTGCGTTAGTTGTTTAATATGTGAATTAATTCATGCTTATAGTACAATACTGCTTTAAACAGCTAATATTTATTTATTTATCTGTTTTTTTATACTGCCTTATCTGGGAATCAAGGTGGTTTACAGGGAACAAGAATTGAACAGTTTTACATGGAACCTCTAAATCATTACCAGCACAGAACATTGCAAATACAATGGTAACTGTAGTCTCTAGCTTACCACTTATTTACAATTGGGACATGTAGAGGATGGGATGGGGTGGGAATAAGTACGGGGTGTTTGTAGGGGGAATGGTGGTTGTGGCGTATGTGTCCATGGTTTTGGCATTGCCCGGGGTCATCTGATTTATTTGCTGAATTGCTCTTTGAAAAGTGATGTCTTGAGATCCTTGCAAAATTTTGTTATTTTGTGTGTTTCTCTGAGGTCGATTGGGTGTGCTTTCCAAAGATCCGGTGTGTAGGTGAAAGCTCTGAGGCGGGTATTTCATTTCTTTATTGTTATTTGCGCTGGTAGTTCGAGGAGATTCTCATTGCATTTTCGCCTTTCTCTGTTGTTGTTGGTGTGTGAAATCTGTAATATGGAAACCCCTAGTGGGGGTATGGAATGTGTGGGGAATTGGCAGGCACTGCAGCTTATAGTTAAAGTGCAAGCCATTACCAGATAATACAGTGCAGTTTACGATATTTCCAGAGGTATAGGTAATTGTATTTCACATGCTGTCCTGTACATGTGATAGCAAACTTTACTAACTGTGCAGCAGCTCTTCCTGATGCGCTGAGAATACCCCCAACGGTTACCTCAGGGGACTTGTATCTAACCTTGCATAGCTTTTGCAGCTCAGAACTGTTAGGTGCAGAATCTTGGCACACTTTGGTAAATATTCCCCTAAGTGACATCAAGGGGTATGTTTACTAAACTGCATTAGTGTGATTCGCGTTAGGAGCCGCGTTAGTGGAAGAAATGCCAAAAAAGGACATGGGCGGTACATCGTTACCGATAACGCGCGTTATAAGGCGCCGCGCAGCAACGATCGTTACAGGGCGCGTTAAGCTTAAGAAGGCGCGCTGACACCCAAATACAGAAACAGAGCTGTAGCACAATGGTTACTACACAGACTGATGGCACAAGGGTCATGGGTTTGATTCCCCAGTGTGCCTAATGAATAAGGCTGGCTGAGGCGTCATGTGTAACTCTTTGAAGGCCTACTATAATATTTTAATCCACATTCTGCAGCCGGGTTAAAGTTTGCAGATGTCAGGAAAATTGTACCCGTCTTAATCAATATGTTCCAATAGTGACGTTCCCTCTGCCATGGTCATGTATTATATACCATTTGATAGGAATATTTAGGCAGAAGTTTGGATCCCGAAAGTTTTGGGCTTGGCCTGGAAAGGGTTAAGTATTGGGCTGTGAGGAAGTTTAGTTGTACTTTAATAGTGCTGCCAGCAAACACACCCTCACAGTGGCGTAACCTAAGGTGCCACATAAGGCACCCTAGAAGGCACTCCATAGGGCACATTATAAAGTGCGCTGTCTGCCAAGGCACCCTATAATGTCCCCTATAGAACACCATATAAGGCACCTTATAAGACGCTTTATAGGGCACCATATAAGGCGCCCTATAGGGTGCCTTATGAGCCACCCTAAGGTGACAGTACTCTGAGGGTGGTTCTGCTGGCAGCACTAATATACAATAAAAATAGACAATGCCTAAGACAGCCCTATCGATGAACCCCACTGTGGGTTTTGAACCCATGACCTATGGCTCCATGGGCAGTGAAGTAACCAGTGGGCTAGAGTTGCTAATAAACACCTGGCTGGCTACAGGAGGACTGCACGGCACCACACCCACATTCTGCTGTGGTTACCAGGATAGGGTCAACCCATCCATACCCAGGATGCACAGCACATGTACATCAGCTGTCTACAGATGAGCACAAGATGGGGTATGCACCCCACAGCACCTCAGCCTGGTAGGGGGTGCCGACGGTGTGTGTTAGTGACACAGAGTAGCTACAGACTGTCACAGTGTGCGGGTCCTGTGCTCATCCTGAGGGAGAGGTATGGTGCCCATCACCATTTTCACAGCACCTGGCTGTGCTGAGATAGGCTATGTTGCAGGTCCCCATCAGTGCCAATGTGTGATAGGTAGTCCTTGCAAACACCCCTAGGATATGCCTGTGTTCATCTGTATGTCACATCTAGCCCTTGTGGACTATGATGCACCCAGAAAAGTGCATACCCTGTGTGGGTGCCATGGTCACATGATGTAAGTGAAGGGGGCTGTTGGGACCCACAGGGAGATCATATACCACCACCCAACGCACCCTCTGGGGCTCAGGATGGGGGACAGGATCTCCCGCCAACAGATCCACTTTCTACCCCCCTGCAATGGTGGCAGTAGAGGGGACCATTACCCCAGTCCTGCTAGGGATCAAACACCCTACAGGGCAGGCAATGCAGAGCAGTACACATCCATAACGCAATAGCAGACAGACTGCAGGTCTAGAAATGCTCAGCTGCCCACCACCATTATCTGACATTCTCCAGCAGCAAGCCTCCAGCCGCTGCACCCTGCAAGGTGTTCCAGCAAGACACATACTTGCTGCAGACAGTCCGCCAGCTAGTCCATAGTGCATGGTCCTGGAGGAGATGCATGTACCCAGAACGGGGATATCAGCATACACACCAAGCAGATAAGTCAGTGATTGGGCCCCAAAAGAAAACCCATAAATATCACATGAGAGAAATACTATATAGCACTATGGGGGAACCTAGCCATGCCATGGTCACTGCTCAGTCAGGGTGAGAGTGACCTCCCAGAAGGACATGCTATGGCCACCCTGTCCGTGCAGGTGGTACCGGGCACTACAATGTCCGGCCATTGCCCTATGCCCTGTGCAGATGCGGCCAGGCCAGGCCACCCTATCCAGGCTATTCCCATGGTACCTTGCTCCTCATTATGCACATTGGCAGGCCAATACTGGCAACAGTGCTAGCAGTGTGGGCTGTGGAGGGTGTTGGCAGCCACCACACACTGGATAGACAGACACACACTCCCCACACCTATGCCAGCATTGTGCAACTATAGAGGTGTTGGGCAGCCCAGGCCACCACACCAGTCCTGGGCACAGTGCAGGCATGGCTATGGTACACAATACTGTAGGAGTCACTCCCCAGGTTGGTAAACACTGTCAGACACAAGACCTGTAGCACACTCTACAGACATCAAAAAGGTTGCTATGATGCAGCTCACTCCGAAAATTGTACTTAACCTAGGAATTGCTATCTGCCAGTAATCATAGCAACCTTTTGATAGATGTGTACCATATTCCCAGGTTTAGGGTGGCATTACTAAGGTATGCAAGTGGGAGATGCATGCAAGCTCAAAGTCCTGCCTCTCCAGGAGGCTTTGGATAATGGGGCCTGTGGGTGCGGGTGTGTCTGCCCCTGTTGGCTGCTGCTTTACGGCAGAGGTTCCCAACTCCAGTCCTGCGGTGCAAAACACTGTTCGGGTTTTCATGCTGTCCCTCATGAATATGCATGAGATACATCTGCATACTATGGGGGTGGCGCATTGAAATGCAGCACAGGCATCTTTATCAGAGGCAGCATGGAACCTGAATGGTGTTTGGCCCTCCAGGACTGCATTTGGGAGGCTCTGCTCTAGGTAATGTGCATGTTTATGGTGTCTGTGCTCTGTAGGGTAAAATGTAGGTGTTTTGGGCATGTTTACGTCATCTGCAAGAAAGGTTCTGTCTGTATTAGCACGTTATAGTACTGGGTAAAATATGAGGACTGGGTTGGCGGAAACCACAGCTGGGACTTGAACCTGTGACCTTCTGCTTCTGAATACACTGGTTTTGTGCACTGCACCACCATGTTATCACAGAGATGGTGCATTCCCTGGTGATACCATGACTGTTGGTCAGACAGGGCCTGTCTCTTGCAGTGCATGGCACCCACCTACACAGGGCTAGGCCACGGTCTGCTCTGGGCAGCTGCCACTGCCCCCTCCACCACCAGTATACCTCAGCCACCATGCTGACATGCCCTTCTGCTGGTGGAGCTGGTGGTGCGCAGTCTCAGGCCATCCAGTTTGCAGGTAGGTGGCTGCCTATGGTGCGGGTTCTGGGGTAGGGGTGCCTGCATAGACGTCCACGCTCCCCCCCAGCCCCGCCTGCCAATGTTCCGTGCCCTTGGGGGTAGCTGTGGGTACTATCCCCTGTGACACTTTGGGAAACACACTCGTGCCCATGTTGGGCCTTCAGCAGTTGCTGTCTGGCTGCTCCGCTGTTTCAGCATTCGTATGGGCCACCTAGGCATCACCCTAGTCCGCACTGTGGCCCAGCTCCACCACAGCATGTGTCACCTGCGGCCCTCTGTATCCCCTTCTCCGGCATCTGTCCAGTTGCCGTTCCGACATGCCCGCCCTGATGTTGCGGGACATGTGCACGCCATAGGAACCCTGTCCGATGGTGGGGAAAACCCTGAGCAGCGCTATTTCACTGTGGGCTCATTCACCTTGTATGGGGACGGCGTATAGACCCTTCCACGATTTATATCTGTTCTATGGAGCTTACTCGGGGGGGGGAGGGGTTGATGTTTCTCATTGATACCACTATTGGCCAGCTTGGTTATTGTTTTTTTCCAGTTTGTTGGGGTCATTTTCAGTGTTTCTGTGCCGTTTTGTTCTGTGCACATGTATCACACTTATCACTGTTTTTTGGTTTCCCTGCCTGGGCTGTACATTGCTGACACTGAAATGGTTTCTCTCCCCTGTAATGTGCATTTAACGGCAGGTTTTCATTCGCGTTGGAATTCAGCTCTGAAAATCAGCGCGTTAGTGTGAGGGGAGCCTCTCCCCGTCCACTCTCCGCCCACTGACCCCTTATCTCCGCCCTCTCTCCACCTTCTGTGGTGTTTTACCGCGCCACGGAGCATTACGTTCGTTAGCACATCATAACGCACATTATGTACGATTCCCGCAGTTTAGTAAACATACCTCCAAGTCTAGCTTATACAATTAGTAAAAAAAAAAAATCTAAAAACCCCAAGAAAGTTTCAAGATATGGGAAATTCAGGGAATTTCTGGCAGGTAAGAAGAGCTTGATCAACCGAATTTACCTATCTCTGTTCCTTTGTCAATGCGTTGACTATTCCCAGGCAAGGAAGCAAGTACAGGCATAGCAACCAGGTAATCTCCTGGTTGGCCTTTTTGGCATTTCCACAGTTGCTGTCCAGTCACCCTGCTGCCACCTTTATTTCATTCTTCAGTTTGACACCTCGCTTCAAGTTAACACCCCAAAGCAGTTTACAGTAAAAACAGACATAAACACAGACCACATCGGCAACCCTGTTCATTAGTTTATTTAACATTTCTTTTATTCCGCCTTTCAAATTATCAAGGCAGTTTACATAGAAGAGAAAACTTGTTGTACATGGAACAGTGAGTATAGAACGTAGTACAAGAAATAGAGGCTAGAGGGTAAACATAGAAGGGTGGTATGGTAGAACTGTGTACAGGGGGGCAGTATTTATGTAAGGCTAAATACAGGGGCTGTCCAGAACCTGAAGATTGGTAGCGGGGGGGGGGGGGGGTATTTTATGTTATGTGTTGGGGCTGAAGTGTTCTTGGAATAGGAAGGTCTTTAGTTGTTTATGAAAATCAGTGCAGTCATTGGTGTCTCTTAGTATGGTTGGCAGTGTGTTCTAGAGTGTAGGACCATATATAGAGAAGGATCTCAGGCAGGTTACTTGGGTGCTAGTTGTCTTGAGTGTTGGAATGTTGAGCAGGTTCTGGTTGTGCTGTTTTCTTGATTTTGTATTTTTTGGTTTTTGAATGAGGTCATGAAGGCAGCCTGGAACTTGGTTGTGGATGGATTTGTAGATGAGCATGATGGCTTTTAATTTGGGTTGTATAGGGAGCCAGTGAAGAGTTTTGAGCTCTGAGGTGATAACTTTGTGTCTTGGTGCCCCTGTAATAAGTCTTGCTATGGTGTTCTGAGCCAGCTGGAGAGGATGGAGGACATTTTTTGGAGGCTTAAAGGATGGAATTGCAGTAGTCCAGTTGTGGGGTAATTATAGCTTGGCATACTGTCCGGAAATGGCTGGGCTCCAGGAGTGGGCGAAGATTGTGAAGGGTTTTCATCTTATGGCAGTAGATGTAGTATTCTTTATGTGAGCCTGCACATTAAATTGCTGATCCAGGGTGGCTCCAAGATATTTGACCTTCTTTTTGACTGGGTTATCTTGTTGAGTGTGATAGTTTTTTTGGGGGGGAGTGAAGGAGGGATCCCTTGAGATGAACATGACTTCAGACTTTGCATAGTTTATTAGGAGGTTGTTGTTTAGCCAATGTGCCATAGTGTTAAAACAGGATTTTAAGGGGTGTAGTCACAGTTGGTTGTAGAGATGGGGGTGTAGAATATCAGGTCATCAGCATAGATGTGGTACAGGATATTATGTTCTTTGAAGATTTTGCATACTGGTTGGATGAACAGGTTGAAGAGTAGGGATGATAGGGATGCCCCTTGGGGTACTTACTCCATGTTGGAGTTTGAAGGGTTTTGACATTTGTGACCCCACAGGTTCCGTATAGGCCTTCGCCTAGGGCCCCGGGGTTATAGTTGCCTCCTATCTTGCAGAACAAAATAGTCTTCAGTTGAGTGTTAAGGCAAAACAAAGATAAGGGCTTTATTCCCCTTCCCTCAAGGATATCTTTTGTACAACAAAACTTGGAAACAAAAACAGTACTTCCAAAGAAAAATATGTTCTTTTCCTTTGTAGCTTACAGGTCTTCAGCGCAAGGATTCAACATCATCTGACATACATAACGTACAGTCCAGGGTAGCACATTCAGGAATATTGTTATTACTTTCCCACGGCATCAGCTCGCATTCACCCGGTGTTACACTTGGGTTTAAATCCTCATAGCTGTTTCTGTACAAGCCTCTCTCTGAGGATTCAGTTGGACTACAAGGGTACAGTTCTAAGCAAGTAGGTTTTGGAATACCTGTTACTGCAGTATGTCCTCTCTGGCTCTCCTCCTCTAACCTCCAATGGCTAGGAATTGTTTTATATCTTCCTGTAGTTAATTCATGCTCTGTGCACTGCTTTGACCCTCTGGTACAAACAGACTTTTTAGCTTTCCCTTTGATAAAGCTTGGTTCCCACCTGTATAAATGGTGAGGTTTTCTCTCTGGTAATGAGGGCTGTGGACTCCCCTGCTCTCCCAGTCTGGACAGCTTTCTGACCTCAGCTTGGTCTCTCCTTCTCTCTGGAGTTATAGCTTCTACCTCTTGGCTGTAAGCAGGCTCCACCTCAGACCTCCAGTTGCTAGCACTCTGAGCACTTTGACGGCCACGTTCTCCTGAAGCCTTTCCCTTGCTGCTTCCTGTTCCAGGGCTACTCCCACTGCTTCCTGGATTCAGCAGGCTTCTCTCTGTGACCTCTGCTTCCTGCACTGCAGCTGCTCACACTGACCTCTGCTGGATCTACCCAGAAGCTTTTATCTCCCTCTCCAATACACGTTCCCTGTGCTTTCCTGGACAGGTGATAATAATCAGATCCTAAACTTCTTGCTGCATCATGGCTTGGGTGTGGTAATCCTATTCCACTGTTTCTTTGCTCCTTCTGAGCTGTGTGTGCTGGCTGCCTAACAGGTTTTAAGGTAAATTTCTCTTTTTCCTCTATTATCATAGGCTCTGTATAGGCTTCCATGTCACACATTGCATATCTTGTTCTTACTTGTTATGTGCAGATATGAGCAGAACCAGGTCAAGGGGGTGCTGCTTATGCCAAGGTCTGTTAGGTGTTCCAGGAGTTCCTTGTGGTTTACTGAGTCGAATGTGGCAGAGATATCAATGAATTTCAGTAGAAACCCTTGTCTGGTGTGTTCAATTCTCTTGAGGAGATTGTTTAAGAGTGAGGTGAGCAGTGTTTTGACACCATGATTTGGTTTAAACCCATGCTGTTGGGTGTTGAATGGAGCTACTATGTCGATAAAGTCCTGGAGCTGGAGTTGTACAGTCTTTTCAATTAATTTGCCTAGGAGGGGGATGCTAGAGATTGGTCTGCAAGAGGAGATCAGCTTTGTGTCAGTGTGGGTCCTTTTGGAATGGGTCTGATGAAGGTGGTTTTTAGATTGGCAAATATGTGCACTTGGGTTAATGATTTATTATCTTAGTTAGGATATGAGAGAGCTCTGTTCTCGTCATCTTGATCCATGACACGGGGCATGGATTGAGTGGGGAGGTAGTTGTGTTTATCATGTTGAGGATCTCATCTAGGCACTGTGTCGAGATTTGTTGGAATGATGTCCATTTTTGTGTGGCTCTTGTGTCATCGTGGGTTAGATGGTTTGTGGTAGTGCTAGCTGGGCAGGGCGAGAGCTTATTCTGTAGGTAGTTGGCGAATTCTTGTGGGTAGGGAGCAATCTCGGTTTGGGTGGGTGGGACCTTTGTGAAGGATTGGACAATGTTGACTAATTCTATGGGTCGATTTAGGGATTTGAGGAGGAGGTTGGTGTGGTACTCTTTTATGTTTTGAAATTAGGTCATTGTACTTCTCTTGGTTGCCTGAGTATTCGCTCTGAAGGTGTGGATCTCTAGTTCTCCTCCAATGTCATTCGATTCATCTTAGTTTGAGCTTGGCTTCTTTTATTTCCCAGGAGTACCAAGGTGCATTGGATTTATGAGTTGAATGAGATTTTGGTGGGGCCTGAGCATAGAATGAAATGATATTATTCCAGTTGTCTGTGATTTCTAAGAGCTCAGGCATGGATGCATTGAGTCATGGGATAATGTGGTTTAGCAAGTCTTCTTTGTTGAACTCTCTGAACCTGTGAGGTCCTTGCGGTTGTTTGAGTCGTAGTTGCATTGGGTGTCAGGGGTATGTCAAATGATATGTTGTGGTGATTTAACCAGGAATAGCAGTGACTTGAGAAGAGATCTTTGAATTGCCACTGCAGAGTGAACTTGGTATGAATAGTAGGTCGAGGATATTTCCTCCCTTGTGAGTGGGTACTGTTATGATTTGGATGAGGTCCATGGCGTTCATGGCTTCAAGGAATGCAGATGTTTGGGTAGCAGGAGTCAACTTAAGGTCACCTAGGAGAATGGCTTGTTTTTTGTTGAGTGGGTGAATGCTAGTTCAATAGAGTAGAAAGCTTGTCTATATTTGCATTGGGTAATCTGTATGTTAGGCAGATAGTTAACTGCTTGCTTTTGATTATTGGAAACGCTGCTGAAAGAGAAAATAGTGAGGTTTCTGGAGTCCAGCGGATTACTAGGATCCGAGGCAGCATGGATTCACCAGACGCAGGTCTTGTCAGACAAATCTGATTGATTTCTTTGACTGGGTGACCAGGGAGTTGGACCGAGGGAGAGTTCTAGATGTGGTGTATTTAGATTTCAGTAAAGCCTTTGACACTGTTCCTCACAGGCGACTTATAAACAAACTGAGCACCCTAGGGATGGACCCTAAAGTTACTGCGTGGGTTAGAAATTGGTTGGGTGGGAGGCGACAAAGAGTACAAGTAAATGGAGCTCACTCTGAGGAGAAGGATGTTACCATTGGTGTGCCTCAGGGATCTGTGGTCTGATACTTTTTAACATCTTTGTTAGTGATATAGCGGAAGGGCTGTCGGGTAATGTTTGCCTCTTTGCAGATGATACCAAAATCTGCAATAGAGTAGACACCCAGGAAGGTGTAGATAACATGAGGAGGGATCTAGCTAAGCTTGAAGAATGGTCTAGAATTTGGCAGCTGGGATTTAATGTTAAAAAATGTAAGGTCATGCATTTGGGCTGCAGCAATCCAAGGGAGCAATATAGTATAGGAGGTGAAGTACCACTAAAGAAGAGCGGGACCTAGGCGTGGTTGTGTCTGATGATCTTAAAGTAGCTAAACAGGTAGAAAAGGCGACGGCAAAAGCTAGAAGGATGCTTGGGTGCATACGGAGAGGAATGGCTAGCAGAAAAAAGGAGGTGATAATGCCTCTGTATAAGTCTTTGGTGCGACCTTATTTGGACTATAGTGTGCAATTCTGGAGACCGCACCTTCAAAAGGATGCGAACAGGATGGAGTCGGTGCAGAGGGTGGCTACTAAAATGATTAGTGGGCTTCATTATAAAGCATATGAGGACAGACTTAAGGATCTTAATATGTACACCTTAGAGGAAAGGCGGGATAGAGGTGATATGATTGAGATGTTTAAATACCTCTGTGGCATAAATATTCAGGGAGAGAGCCTCTTTCAATTGAAAGCAAGTTCTGCTACGAGGGGACATGGGATGAGGGTGAAGGGAGATAGATTCAAGAGTGATATGCGGAAATATTTCTTTACGGAAAGAGTAGTGGATCCATGGAATAGTCTCCCAGTGGAGGTGGTAGAGATGAGGACAGTAACTGAATTCAAAAAAGCATGGGACCAACACAGAGGATCTCTAAAGGTAAAAAGTGGACTGTTGTAGTTGTTGATATGGAAGGACAGACTAGATAGGCCATGTGGTCTTTTTCTGTCATCATGTTTCTATGTTGATTACCAGTGTGTTGAAGGTATTGATGGCAGTGGAAGTGATGGCTTTTAGTAAGCCTTGCATCTTCCCCATTCTATCCCTCCTCCTTTCCTTCAGGCAGATGAAACAAGTAGAGGAAGGTACAATGAAGAGAACATCTTCAATGTCATTAGACAATAGTTTCTATCAGCAGCATGATCTTAATGGGGAAAGATAATTGCAAAATGCAGTTTCTACATCTTTATAAAACAAACAAGCTTGTAAAATATAGGTCTATGCCGAAAACCCCCTCCAAAAAAGGCTGAGTTATGAATGAGAGCTTAATGAATTCTACAGTAATTGAAGAATTCTTCATGGGCTACTTGTGTGTAGGTGGCAGACAGAACATCTTTTCTTCCTACACAAAACGAACCAAGGAACTGTCGTATAAGGCAATGTGGACTTCTCAAAGTTCATTTGCATTAATGGAACAGATTGTAAAGAAGAAAATTCACAAATGAATTGACTTACCCTGATTTTTAAAGTGCTCATTTATACTGAAATCTTTGAAAACAATACATCAGCATGCCTATACATACACACGGCCAATACATACAAAGCATAGTGTATAGCACTAGGTAACCATCCTTCATTGATTAGGGCCCTAAGTTGTTCAGACTGATAGTTTTCCCTTTTCTCCCTCTGAAACAATCAACAACAATGTTTAAACAAGGAGCAAAGAAATCAACAGCAGTACTTAGCAAAGGGGGAATCAATTAAAGGTTATCTGTTTGTAACATTCTCTGAGTTATGGATATTGACTGCAAACTGCTCATTTGGACATCAGGAAATACTAAATACTCCTCTTACTAAAGCCCACCAAGGTGTTCATTTAACATACAAAACAAACACGCATTATGCACTAAGCCTATGCATTATCTTTCAGGAGCGTGACCAGCAAGGACCCCACAGTTAATGCTTGGACATGAATGCTAACGTGTGCTCTAAAAAGGCGGGTTCATTTAACCACTCCCATAGCTGTGTTGAGTGAACTTGTGCTAACTGCCACATTACCACTGAGTGGACAGCAATAGCCCTCATGCTAATGACAATGTAGCTATAGTTTATCAGACTTGTTATACCACCCTTTGTAGGAAAATATATAGAGGGATTTATTCCACGCCCACACTCTACCCCTTCTATTACACCATAGCTGATTGCCCTGTGGTTTACCACATGGTCGCTGGCCTGCTGGCATATAAGTGTTCCTGGCTGCCAGTTGCTGTGGGTTAAAACACTTGTTAAACACTCCCCAGGCTTTAACAAAAGGAGCTTTATGTTTTATGCTGCCATATTACACTGATAGACCATACCAGGAATATTAAACAAATCCATACAGTCCATTGCTCTTATTTTACAGGCTATGCTCAAGTAGCCAGTGTCTCCTACAAAATATGTTCATAACTTATACTGCGTGATAAGGTATATAGAATGCCATGTGTCCTTCTCCAAAGGGATTATCAACAGCCCCCTTTAAGGGTTCAGGGCTGGAAGAGCTTGGCTCACAGGGAGAGATCAAGAATCTAGCAGGCTGCAGGACAAAAGAGACCACAAAGAGCCAGAAGATCTTCCGAGGCAAGTCATGCAAAGGAGTTCTTAGGTAGGAACTTTAACTAGGGCTGGAGGAAGAGCTGGGAGAACCAGCTTTTGAAGGTTTAACAAGCTGGGGCAGACTTAAAGCTGTTTTTGTTTTCCCTGTACTGCTGTTTTTTCTTGGTTTTTCTTGGTGGAGCTTTAACAAGATGGGACAGAAGGAAAACTGCAAAATAAAACCTTTTTCAGGTACATTTGTAGCAAAAAAATCCATGAGAGAGTTAGTTGGACCATTAAATGATAGAGGGGTAAAAGGGGCACTAAGAGGGGACAAGGCCATAGTGGAGAGATTGAAGAAGATGTGAGGAAGTTACCCATAACTAAAATGCCATTTAAAGGTGATGCATCAGAAAAATTGAAAGAAATATCTATAAACTGGGAAGATGTATTACAACTATTTGACAAACTGAAGAGTAACAAATCACCTGGACTGGGTGGTGTACATCTGAGGGTGTTGAAAGAACTGAAATATGAAATTGCAAATATACTATTAGTAATCTAATAGTAATCTAATCTATTAGTAATCTAATTGAATAATGTAAATATTTAACTAATGTAAATAGTTACAACATCTGCATAATTATATATTCCATGTTACTTGTTGTTGTTTACGAAAAGTTAATTGTACGTAGTTTGAAAAAACAAGATGTTCCATGTAAAACCATGTTCATTATGTTAATTGTAAACTGTTCATTGTGTTACTTGTAAACCGCCTTTGATCTTGGGAAAAAGCGGTATAGAAGAAAAGCATAAATAAATAAATAAAAATAAATAAAATAATCTGTGAACTATCCATTAAATTCATCTGTAATACCTGAAGACTGGTGAATGGTGTGATAAGGAGAGCTGTGTGGATCAAATGGAATGGGAGAAAAGTGAGGAATACACCTTTTTTTTTTTTTTAATAGTAGTTTTTATTCAGTTTTAACATATAAAATAACAATACAAACGATCGTGATATAGCAGGATACAAGCAGATGTTATTGATCAAAATAGCAAAAGAATATAATAACTTGAACAGACAGTACAATAACGTTAACAAGAACTAGTATCAGTCCATGCCAGCATGCCACCCTCCCTCTCTCTCCGTTCAATGTGGTTACAGCAGAGACCATTCCACAGGCAGCCTCCAGCAATCATTTTCATCAAACATAATTTTGTAAAGCTGACCATTTCTTACTTAGTTTACCAGACCATGGGTTCTTGGCTATATAGATCTCTTCGTAGGTCTTATGTAGGATTAAGAGACTCCACCAATGCTCGAAACAAGCTTTGTCGAGATTCTTCCAGTGTATTATAACTATTTAAAGCGCTATCCCGAGCATTAAGTCCAGCAGTTTACCATCCCATTTCATCAGAGTAGGTTCCAGAGCTATGGATTTATATATCACTATCCGATAAGTGATAGGAGTTTGTAAGTTGAGGATCTGTGATATGCGTTCCCAAACTCTGTTCCAATATATTTCCAGGGATTTACAATGGAACAACATATGTGCCAGTGTCCCAATTTCCATGTTACAGGACCAACATCGATTTCCCTCCTGTAGTGTCCATTTCATTTTCTTAGCCGCTGTGCTCGATGTGCTATAAAGTACATAGATTGTGTGAGAGACGCTGCTCTCGTGGCACGTATTTGAGTTCCCCAAAAAGTGTCCCAATTTTCCGGAGGTAGATCTTGACTGGTTTCAGTAGCCCACACCGACTGTATCTTAGAACATGTCTTGTCACTTTTGGATCGGAGAATCGCAACACATCTTGAAACAGCTTTAGCATCTGTTTGTAATTCTTGAAGTTTCTGTCGCAGTGGCCATCCGGTACGTATCAAGACAGGTGACACACCCGCTTGCTCATGCAGGATCGGAGCTGACACCATTGGAAATAGCATGTATTAGGCAATCGAATTCCGGTCTTAATCTGTCAAAGGTTTTAAATGCACTTCCATTGATCAGTTGTCCAATGGTGATAAGATCATGTTCCACCCATTTTTTCCATAAGACAGGCTTCCCTCCGATGATAAGGCGCGGGTTCAGCCATATGGGCATATCTGCGGCAAAGTCATCCCCTCCATCGATACATGATGCCAATAATCGACAGGCATGCTGTGTTTCTCGGATAATAGCATTATGTGGTGCAGTCTGGTCTACTACTGTGCCTACCAGTAGCCATGTGGGCAGGGGGGAATGTAGGGCCCGCTCCACACTCAGCCATCTAGGTCCTTTATCCGTGTCGTCAGAGTCGACCCATTGAGCACCCTGCTTTAAAAGAGAGGCAGTGTGTAGCCAGCCGAGATCTGGGAAATGGACACCGCCTTGTGTATTAGGTAACTTCAGTTTCCAGGCAGCTATTCGGGGTACTCGGTTTGTTCCATAGAAAGGCTATCAGTTGACTATTCATTTTCTTATAGAAGGCTGTCGGGAACGTAAGGGTATCATACTTAATATATAGCTGAGTTTTTGGTACCACATCATTTTTATCGTTTCTAGCCTGCCCCACCAGCTCAAATGAAGGGGGGTCCACTTGCAGATGTTATCATGTACAATTTCTTGACACATCTTAATGTTGATTGCGACAGTCTCTTCCAGGTGGTGCCATAGGTCACGCCCAGGTATCTAAAGGATGACTTCTCATATTGAAAGGGGTATCCACGCATCATTTCTTCGCTGACCTGTTCATTCAGAGGAATAATTGTTGTTTTATTCAAATTTACTTTATATCCGGATATCGCTGAGTATGCATCTATGAGTTGCAGTGTTTCAGGAAGGTCTGATGGTTGTAGAAAAATGAGCAGGTCATCGGCATATGCTGACAATTTACAGGGACCATCAGCTAACTCAATTCCTTTTATGTTTTCCTTCTGTCGGAGCGCTATAATAAGGTTCCAGGGCTAAATTAAAAAGCATCGGTGACAGGGGGCAACCCTGTCTGGTCCCTCTTTGCAACTGAAAAGGGGCTGAGAGGTGTGAGTTGACCGCTATTCGAGCTGTGGGTTTGGTATATAACAATTCAACGCGTTTTAGGAACTTTTCTCCTATCCCAAACCACCGTAGGGATCGAAATAGAAAGGACCATTCCAGTCGATCGAAGGCTTTTTCGGCATCCAATGCTAGCCCTATCAGGGGCTCGGCCTTGGTCTTGGCAGATGCCAGTACATGTGCCAATAATCTTCCATTATCTGTAGTGGATCTGTTTTGTATAAATCCACATTGATCCTCATGTATCAAATCTTTTAAGATCCGTCCTAATCGTTAGCAAGCACTTTAGCATAGATTTTATAATCAGAGTTTAGAGAGAGATGCGTCTGTAATTCTCTATCTTTTGTGTATCCCTGCCCGGTTTCGGGTGAATTACCACCACAGCCTCTGCCAGGGCTCCAATCTCTGGAGATTCATCTTGCAGGCCACTGTAGTAGATCTGTAGCATGGGAGCCAATTGAATGCAATATTTATTATAGAATTCCAACGGGATACCATCTGGACCGGCGGCTTTGCCACGAGCCATCTGTTTGATCGCATCTTGTATTTCAGTTACTGAGATCTCTTGTTCCAGCGTTCGACTTTGATGACTGGTTAATGTGGGTCCTACTATCTTGGAGACAAAATCTTCAAAGGCTCTGTCACTACATTGGGTATCTGAGCGATATAGTTCCTCATAGAATTCTTTGCAGCGGTCTAGTATTTTGTCAGATCTCAGGAGAAGGCCCCCTGGATTTTCCTGCAACGCCGCAAAAGCGGTCATGCTGGTTTTTGGTCTGAGCTGCCGAGCTAAGAGGGATCCTGAGCGGTTGCTGTCATAGTAGTATATACTACGTTGTAGCTGGATGCTACTCAGTGCTTCTTTGTTGAGGAGAGCATTATATTGGTATCGCAATTTTTGGAGTCTAATCAATATCATTGAGTCAGCTCTTTTGGCTAGTAACCTTTCCCCAGCTTTTATTTGGAGTTCCAATTCATCTTTTTCTTTTTTCCTGGCTTTACGCCGTCTAATGGTGTAGGTGGTAATATGAGCTCGTATGGTCGCTTTAAAACCTTCCCACCAGCTCCAGATGGAGGTATCAGTGGGTGTATTATATTTAAAATAGGTCTCAATTTCCCCTGGCAGTAGCTGTACAAAGGAGTCATCTGCTAGTAGGGATTTATCAAATGTCCATCTTGGTGGAACATGCTGTGTAACGTTGGTATTCAACACTAGGGAGACAGCGGCGTGGTCCGATACCGTTGTAGCATATATCTCTGCGGACAACACTTGGGGCATCAGCTCTGTGGACAGTAGGAAGAAATCGATCCTTGTTTGGGTATTATGTGGGATGGAATAAAATGTGTAGTCTCTTTCTTGGGGATGAAGTAGGCGCCAGGGTCTACAAGTGTAGCTCTGTTATGATGCCTTTAAGAATCGCCTGCGATTTGACTTTGTCTACAGCCCGATAGGGCGTGCGATCTAACAGTGGATCCAAGATGACATTGAAATCGCCCCCTAATATGATATTGGTGTGAGCCGCGGCTGTAACTTCTTTAGCTATCAGTTTGAAAAAGTTAGGGTCATCGAGGTTGGGCGCGTAAATATTGAAGAATGTGTAAAGCTGTTGATTTATTTTCATCGTCACTCTGGCCCATCGACCTAGCGGATCAATCCGTGTGTCGGTAATGGCGGATTGCAGGAATTTGCGCACTAATATTATTACCCCCCCCTTTGCGTTGAGTGGCAGAGGCCGAGGCCGCCACCAGGAAGTATTTAGAGGTTACTTTCTGCGATTCAGTATCTGTTAAATGTGTCTCTTGTAAGAGGGCAATATCTGCTTTTTTTGCTGGCAGTACGCTAAAATCTTCTTTCGCTTGACAGGGCCAGTAATACCTTTTACATTTAACGAAAGCATTAAAAGATCACTAGACATCAACGTTGGGATAAGCTGTCTTATAGGTGAAAGCTATCCTATGGATAGGCCTGCCGCGTACTTGCATTTGCGTGTATGTGGAGGGTTTTGTACTGGACTGGACTGACACAAACAACTGCATAACTGGCAAACATTGTATCGCTAAGGTGAACACAATCCACTGAAACAGTAACCAACCCCGACCTCCCGTTGCCACCCCTACATTTCAGGCAGAAATATCTGTTTAATTAAAAACTATTTAGAACAACAGAAATACAATCACTGAGGTGTTTAACAAGGCTTAAGGCGTTCTAAAATTTGTGAGAACGCACGGCCGCACCCCCTGAGTATATGCTGAGTTCTCTACACTGCGTGAGAGATCAGAATATTGACCTCAGGTTTCCATACCGCATTTTTCTTGTAGGAAAGTTTCAGTTTTTCAGCATCAACAAAATTCCTCGTTTCAAAATGCAGCGTGACCCGCATGGTTCCAGGGTAGAATAGCCCGTATCATGCCGGTGCACTTAGTAGCATCGGTCTACAGCCCAGCAACGCTTTTCTCCGATCTACCGTTAGCTAGCTCAAAACCGGATAAAGTGTTACTTTGTGTCCCTGGATTTGCAGTGATCCGGCCTTCCGTGCAGCTTGAAAGATCTGTAGGACCTGTGGGTATCTCAGTACCTTCATTATGAGTGGGCGCGGGTATCGTGTGTTTTCAGCTTTGTGTGCTGGGATTCGATGGGCCCATTCTAGTTCAAAAGGCCTTGCAAAGACAAGCTGCAGCATCTCCGGTATGGTTTTTTCCAGAAATCCAATCGGATCGGTACTTTCAGCGCCTTCAGGGACTCCAACAAGGCGGATATTATTTCTACGGGAATGGTTATTTTGATCTTCAATCAGATTTTCTATGTGCCGGACTCGTTTGGCCAAAGGGCCCAGCTGTTCTAATGCAACGCCATGCTTCTGGGTTTGTAATTCAACTGCATTAAGTCGAGTGGTGATGGTGAGGAGTTTCTCTTTTACCTCCAGCAAGTCTTCTTGAATCATGTTCAGTGAACTAGAATTGGCTGCAATCATTTCTTTAACGCATTTCAATTCCTGTAGCACTTCACGTAGGCCACCGCAGTCTTCTCTCCCGCGGCCATTTTCTGCGGGGAACCCACTTCGGGTTTGGATCGTTTCGCTGCTGAGCCGGATCCCTGTGGAAATTCCAGCCGGGCAGGCTTCAGGGATGCCATCCAGCTGTATTGCGGTGTTATTGATGTAGGTAGGGGGTACAAACTTCAATGGAATACCGGGATATGTTCAGGATTCTTGGGCAGCAACGGGAGCAAAAATTCAGGCGTCCATTCTGTTCAGTGGCTAGCTCCGCCCCCCCGAGGAATACACCTTTAAAAGTAGAGGTAAACAAGGTTCCCATAGAAACCACAAGCTACCAAAGCATGCAGTAGCTAGAGCTAAGCCCTGCCCTAGCAGTGACGTAAGAGCTAGTTTGAGCCCTAACAAATCTCACATGTGCAGCAAGGAGGGTGTGGCTGGAGAGAAGCACCATTTTAAAGCTGCTTCAGAGTTTTGTAGAGAGGAGCCCGGCAGAGACACAGGTACAGTCTCTGAGCTTACCAGAGACATAGTGGAGAGAGAAGGAGAAGTGGAGACTGCTGATTCTTATTCTCAGAGAGCACTGGAACCAAAGCTGAAGCTTGTGCCAAAGCACCCCAGAGAGGAGAAACTGGAAAGGTTTGACTCCAGGTGGGGAAACAGCTCTGATAGCAAAGGAAGCAATATATGTTGGGAAGGTACGTTTGCTTCAGTTCCTAGCAGGGGCTGTGCTGAAGACGTTGTCAGGGAGCTGAGGTTAAGCGCTCAACAGAGTGCTGGCAGAAACACAGTGAAAGCAGCTCCAAGCAGAAGTAAAAGGAATTCAAGTAAGTCCAATGAGACAGCACTAGAAGCTGTGGAAAAGCTGTTGCAAGAGAGAAAGGTTCAATCCCTAAGTAATGTGGGTGCTGACCAGAAAGAACAGTTTTTAGGACAACTTCAGAAGCTTCTGCACAATATTAAGTTTAAACCCTGTAATAAAGGCTCCCAGGAAGACAACCCAATTGAACCTTGTGAAGACATGCAAGTAGATGTTTATGAGACACCTCTTGATAATGACGTAATTGAAATGGATTGCTCGTTTTGTAAAACAAACAGCTTGAACATGTGCTAGGCTCATGCTGTGAGAAGAAGTTTGCATAGCCTGTGTGTTAAGTTGAAAGGGAAAGAACTGTTGCTGAAAACTTTAAGTTTACCTGATGAAATAACCAGCCATAGCTGTGAAAGGCATTTATCTAGGAGGAGCCTGAGAACAGCTGCTGTGTAAAGAATACTTCTGAGTTTTATGTTTCAGCCTAATTTGTTCCTGATATCCTTTACTTTGGAGAAGGAATCCTTGTCTTGTGTTGCGCTATGAATTTGATGCGAGGGGGAAACCCAGAATAAATATCTTTGTTTGCCTTGAACACCCCGTGTGGTCAAACTACTTTGTCTGAAGAGTGATAGAAACTACAAGTCCCAGCATCCATTGCTGGAAACCAAGTCTTGGGACATTACTTAAAGGCAAATAAGGCAGCCCTTTTGCCTACCAGCCATTGGCCTAGGCAGGGGTTCATGACAGAGTGGCGTAGTTGTTGCGGATCTCGCGCAAGCCGCATGCGCAAGGATTTAAAACCAGGAGCAGCGCTGAGGTCAAGTCTACAGGAAAGAACTCTGGTCTGAATTGCATCAGGACGGAGATGGAGTGTCTGAAGTCTGCAGAGACCAGCGTTTGTACAAGGCCTGAAGCTCCATCGGTACCAGGTAATTCATATCTAACAGGGGTTAGTTAAGGATACCTGTACTGTGGGGTATTGATGTAGCCGGTGACAAAGGGGGAATACTACCTTCTGTACTCTGGTACCGCACTTGGGTGGTCGTGTTGTCTGTTTTATCATTTCAGAAACAGAATGACCATGGAAGCCAAGGAGGTCCTTATCTGGATGGCCTCCCAGTTTGAGCGACAGAGAAAGCTTGCAATAGAAGCCCAAGAGCGAGCAGCAGCCAGAATGGAGGCTCAACCAAAACCGCTGATCGAGTTGATGGAGGCGTGGATACAAGGCATGAAGAAGGAGCCGGATCCTGTTCCTCCTATACCAGGTTCAGCAGGACTGTGTCAAGCCAGTACTTTGGGACCATGGTCCAAAGAGACATTGAGCTTTGGTCAGTTGACTGACAAGGACAATGTGGACGATTTCTTAGAAACATTTGAGCGTGTGGCACACATAGTTAAATGGCCTAAAGACCAATGGGTGGTCCGATTAGCGATGGCTCTTACCGGTGAGGCATTAGCCGCTTACCAGACCGTGCCACCGGCTTTTGCCAATGACTATTTATTTATTTAACATTTTTTATATACCGTCTTTCTACGAATCAAGACGGTTTACATATAACAATAAAGGCAGTATATTTCAACTGTTTACAAGGAACGAATAACTGGATACAGACTATGATGAGGTCAAACAAGCTATCAAGGATAGGTTAGGTCTAACACCCTCGGTGTACCACCGTTTATTAAGGAACACCAAATTAAGACTCGGTGAAACACCCAGAGCGTTATACCACCGTCTGAAAAGTCTGGTCAATAAATGGTTAGAACCAGAAGGAAAGACGCTGGAAACAGTGCTAGATAACATCATATTAGAACAATTCAAGGCTGCTGTTCCAGTAAATATACGCACCTTCCTGATATTGCAAGGTTGCCAAAGCACCCAGGAAGCTACCGTGCTCACTGAGTGATTCCTTGAGGGGGAGGTACCGCAGAAGAGAAGGACAGTGATTCCACGAAGGCGACATATGCTTTATCAGAAAGGGAAGAGAAGCCTAGGAATACTGTTGACAATATATGTTTGCCTATATGTAGGAAGAAAGATGTGAGAAGAGCATGTTTCAAGTGCGGAAGTGATAGTCACTTACAATGTGAGTGCAAGGTGAAAACAGCACTAATAACAGGTGACCCAGGTCAGATCAGAGAAGGTTTTCTCTTAGTAGTGACGGTGCAAGGAGTGAGGGCAAATGCTTTACTAGATTCTGGATCAGACCAGAGTATGGTATCTAAAAGGCTTTGGCAAAAGATAGAGGCCCAAAGCAAAGCAATACCCCGTTCACCCAATGGCACAGTGAAGATCAGATGTGTACATGGGGCAGTGTCCTTGTACCCCGTCTACCGAGACCTAATACGAGGATTAGGAGTAGAAAAAGAGATTCCGGTAGCCGTAGTATCCCGATTGCCCCAAGAATTAGTATTAGGAAGAGACTGGCCTCAGTTCCAGAAAGGTATCCAACAGGGTCTACAGAGGAGGGAAGGGATGGTAGCCACGAGCACCCCACCCGGAACCCTAGACCGGAATGCAACTAAGCCGACGGCAGTTCCTAGTCCATTATTTGGGAGGTGGCAAAAGTCAGCCCGACTTTTGCCCAAGGAAGAGATGACCAAGAAACCCATGTTTGTACTAAGGTTCTGTAAAATGAGTCCAGAGGCTCGTGCCCCAAAAAGAGCCTCACCGCAAGCGGCTGGGTTTGATTTGCATAGTGCTGAGGATGTGATCGTCCCTAAACATGGGAAAGCCTTAGTGAATACCGCCCTTCAGATGGAAGTACCAGTGGGATGCTACGGATGCGTCGCGCCCCGTTCCGGGTTGGCAGTAAAACACTTTATCGATGTAGGAGCCGGCGTCATAGACCCTGATTATAGAGGTGAGGTCAAGATACTGCTTTTTAATTTCAGGTCCGAAGTCTTCAAAATAAGTGTGGGCGACCATATAGCCCAGCTTATTTGCGAAAGAGTTGGGTTTCCTCTGCTCGAGGAAGTACCTATGGTTTCCATCATGACTCGAGGAACAAAGGGATTTGGTTCCACGGGGTATGCCGACCTCCAAGGGTTGGCAGCGACGGTGGAGGAGAAGGCAGAAGACGACTTGGGACCCCAATTGAGTGACTGTAAGAAGAGCCCAGAGCCGAGGATGGGGGCAGGCCTATCGTGGACACAGAAGCGAGAGTTGGGCCAGCTTATAGAGAGTTTCTCGGATGTCCTGACACCCATACATGGGGAAACCCAGCTTGTCGCACACGAAATCATAACACCCCCAGGAGAAGTAGTGCGGCAATGCCCATACCGACTGCCGGAGGCAAGGAGGCAAGAAGTAATAAATCAAGTGAGAGAGATGCTCGATTTAGGAATAATTGAGGAATCGAAGAGCCCGTGGAACAGTCCTATTGTATTGGTTCCCAAACCGGATGGAATGCTACGATTCTGTATTGATTTCAGGAGGGCCAATGCCATCTCAAAATTTGATGCATATCCCATGCCTCGTATAGAGGAGTTGCTCGACCGACTGGGGCAAGCCACGTATCTCACAACACTCGACATGACCAAGGGCTACTGGCAGATACCTCTGACCAGGGAATCTCGCCCAAAAACAGCCTTCAGTACACCAGTAGGCCTATTTCAATTTAAACGAATGCCCTTCGGCCTACATGGAGTGGCTGCTACGTGTTAAAGACTTGTCGACTTTGTACTCCGACCCCATCAGGAGTACGCGATAGCGTATATGGATGATGTTATCATTCACAGTACTCGCTGGGACCAACATCTATCAAGGTTAGGAGCAGTGTTACAGGCCATGAGGGATGCCGGCCTAACCCTAAATCCGGCAAAGTGTATGTTCGCCAGTCAAGAGGTGAAATACCTGGGCCATTTAGTTGGACACGGCACTGTAAAACCTTTGCTGGACAAGGTCGAAAGTGTGAAGGCTTTTCCACGACCTGCCAACAAGAAACAACTACGTAGTTTCCTAGGCTTGGTGGGATACTATCGGCGGTTTCTTTCACATTTTGCTGAGAAGAGTGCCCCTTTGTCGGACATGCTAAAGAAGAATCTGCCCAATCAGCTGAGGTGGACCCCAGAGGCAATCATGGCTTTTGAGCGCTTAAAGGAGGAGCTTTGCGATGCCCAGGTGTTGCGAGGGGTTGAGTTTGGTCTACCGTTCATTCTACAGACGGATGCCTCCGAGACTGGATTGGGAGCAGTATTATCTCAGAAGTATGAGGGAATAGAGCACAGAGCTGGCAAGTTGCATCAAAACGCCGATGCATTATCTAGAATTACGTGCTGTGAAGATGATATCTACCCAGCCCGTAATATCTTAAGGAGGGGAATGTGTGATAAGGAGAGCTGTGTGGATCGAATGGAATGGGAGAAAAGTGAGGACTACACCTTTAAAAGCAGAGGTAAACAAGGTTCCCATAGAAACCACAAGCTACCGAAGCATGCAGTAGCTAGAGCTAAGCCCTGCCCTAGCAGTGACGTAAGAGTTAGTTTGAGCCCTAACAAATCTCACATGTTGTGGTGTCGAAAGCCCTCTGGAAGACATGGAACTGGATGAAAATCCTGAATTCCCCTTGGAAGTGAATGGTAGTGCACATGTGCAGGGGAATTAAAAGCCAAGTCAGAGGAAAAGTCAGCTCCCTGCAAAAGTCAGGCCACGCCCTAGCTCAGGGGTGGAGACAGGCTTCCCTCCTGATTGGTCACACAGGTGCAGAGAACAGGGAAGGCCTAGCAGGCAGCAGTGTTTAAAATCACGAGCAGAGCAAAGCAAGAATCATCAAGGAAGTGATCGAGGAAGTGAAGGAAACAGAGGCTCAGGCTGTAGCCCTGACACAATCTCAGACACGGGAGAGAAAGAGCCGGTGGAGAGAGATACTGAGACAGCAACTGAAGACAGAAGCACAAGGGAACGGAAGAGAGGTGGACGTGGAGCAAGGAACAGCTGTTGGAGCTGGAAAGGTGAGAGCAGAAAGAAAGAAGCTGAAGCTGTGCTTAGCTGGAGGAGAAAGCCAGAGGGAATATCCCCAGAAAGCAGCTACCTCAGAGGGACTGGAGTAGGACGGAAGGACCCTGCATTTCAGAGCCTGGAGGAACCCAGGAGGAGAGAAAGCAGCATTTGTCTGAAAGAAAAGCCCCAAGGTAAAGCCAGCAGTTTCATTACTGATATTCTAGCAAAGAGACAATTTGCCAGTCTTAAAGGGCAGACAATTGTGTCCTCACCTTCCACTGTTAAGGAGTGGGTAGAGAGCTTATCAAAAGCTAAAAGCCATAGTCCTGTTAAAAGTACAGCCTTTGAAACCTCAAAGTTAGAGGCATTAAGGAAGCTGTTCTCTGAAGAGAAGGTTCACTCCCCTAATTTAAAAGTGCCACCGCAGGCTGAGTTGCTGTGGAGCCAATTTCAGGAGTTCTTGAAAGAAAGAAAGTTTGAGAAAACTCCTAACCTTGAGAGAAACACTATTTGCTCTGATGATACTGAAGGAATGCAAATAGACTCATGTTTGCCTAATGGTGAATGTTTGCCTATTCCAATGGACTGTTCTTTAGCCCTAAGGAAAGATTCTGCAGTGAAGAATAGGAGCTGAGAATCTGTGAAATTCTATAGGAAGGCAAGGGCAGTCTCTGCATATGCTGAAGAAAGCTAAGTTGTGTTTATTGAGTTTTACCACTGGCTGAAGATAAGCAGTGCTGTAAAAGAACTGTGTGCTTTCAAAAGAGAAACCACGGCTGTTAGAAAGTTTGTGTTACTGCTAATTGACCACACGGGGCAGTCCCCGGTGTGAATGTGTATGAAAAGCAGAACAGCTGTGAAGTGAAGCTTTTGTTACGTTATCCTGATTTAGTCCTGATTTCATCTTTTACGTTGGAGATGTATCCTTCTGCTTATGTTGTGTATTGAACCTTTTGCATGACCTGGAAAATCCCCACAAATAAATTTCTTGTCGCCTTATAACCACCGACTCAACTACAATTTTTGTCCCTCGAGGGTAAAGAGCACTACAAGTCCCAAAATCCTTTGGTCACTTTAAAGGGAACTTTATTCAGAGAGGACATACAAGGCCGTCGTCCAGTCTGTAAGCCCTTGGGCCCAGATGGAGATGTGGCAATGTGCAGCAAGGAGGATGTGGCTGGAGAGAAGCACCATTTTAAAGCTGCTTCAGAGTTTTGTAGAGAGGAGCCCGGCAGAGACACAGGTACAGTCTCTGAGCTTACCAGAGACATAGTGGAGAGAGAAGGAGAAGTGGAGACTGCTGATTCTTATTCTCAGAGAGCACTGGAACCAAAGCTGAAGCTTGTGCCAAAGCACCCCAGAGAGGAGAAACTGGAAAGGTTTGACTCCAGGTGGGGAAACAGCTCTGATAGCAAGGGAAGCAATATACGTTGGGAAGGTACGTTTGCTTCAGTTCCTAGCAGGGGCTGTGCTGAAGACGTTGTCAGGGAGCTGAGGTTAAGCGCTGAACAGAGTGCTGGCAGAAAAGCAGTGAAAGCAGCTCCAAGCAGAAGTAAAAGGAATTCAAGTAAGTCCAATGAGACAGCACTAGAGGCTGTGGAAAAGCTGTTGCAAGAGAGAAAGGCTCATTCCCTAAGTAATGTGGGTGCTGACCAGAAAGAACAGTTTTTAGGACAACTTCAGAAGCTTCTGCACAATATTAAGTTTAAACCCTTTGATAAAGGCTCCCAGGAAGACAACCCAATTGAACCTTGTGAAGACATGCTAGTAGATGTTTATGAGACACCTCTTGATAATGATGTAATTGAAATGGATTGCTCGTTTTGTAAAACAAACAGCTTGAACATGTGCTAGGCTCATGCTGTGAGAAGAAGTTTGCATAGCCTGTGTGTTAAGTTGAAAGGGAAAGAACTGTTGCTGAAAACTTTAAGTTTACCTGATGTAATAACCAGCCGTAGCTGTGAAGGGCATTTATCTAGGAGGAGCCTGAGAACAGCTGCTGTGTAAAGAATACTTCTGAGTTTGATGTTTCAGCCTAATTTGTTCCTGATATCCTTTACTTTGGAGAAAGAATCCGTCTTGTGTTGCGCTATGAATTTGATGCGAGGGGGAAACCCAGAATAAATATCTTTGTTTGCCTTGAACACCCCATGTGGTCAAACTACTTTGTCTGAAGAGTGATAGAAACTACAAGTCCCAGCATCCATTGCTGGAAACCAAGTCTTGGGACATTACTTAAAGGCAAATAAGGCAGCCCTTTTGCCTACCAGCCCTTGGCCTAGTCAGGGGGTCACGACAATGGCCAGTGTAACGGCAGTTTTTAAAAAGGTTCCGGGGTGATTCTGGAAACTGCAGACTAGTGAGCCTGATGTCGATACCAGGCAAAATGGTAGAAACTATTATAAAGAATAAAATTACTGAACATATAGATAGCCATGGCTTAATAGGAGAAAGCCAACATGGCTTTAGCCAAGGAAGGTCTTGTCTTACTAATCAGTTATATTTTTTTGAAGGTGTGAATAAACAGGTAGACAAAGGTGAGCCGGTCGATATAGTGTATCTAGATATTCAGAAAGCCTTTGACAAGGTCCCTCATGAGAGACTCTTGGTGAAATTAAAAAGTCATGGGATAGGACGCAGTGTACTACTGTGGATAAGGAACTGGCTAAAAGATAGAAAGCAGAGAGTAGGGCTAAAGGGCCAATTTTCCCAATAGAGAAAGGTGAATAATGGAGAACCCCAGGGATCTGTCCTGGGTCTGCTGCTTTTTAACATATTCGTAAATGACCTGGAAATGGGAATAATGAGGGAGGTAATCAATATTGCAGATGACACCTAATTATTCAAAGTTGTTAAAACCTAACAGGATTGTGAAAATTTGCAAGAGGACCTTGATAAATTGGAAGACTGGATGTTCAAATAGCAGATGAAGTTTAATGTGTAAAGTTATGCACCTAGGAAAGAACAACCCAAACTATGGTTACCCAGTAACTATGCTACCCTGTCAGTCTCTATGTTCATCCCAAAATCATCAATGTTGAACCCCCGGTGATGGGCCCCCCCCCCACCATTGATTCCCCCCCCCCTTGTTATATGTCCCACCGCTTTGACCCGGTGAAAAGCGGGATATAAATACAGTTAAATAAATAAATAAATAAATGCAAGATTCCACAACAGGAACCACCACCCAAGAAAAGGATTTAGGCATCATCGTGAATAAAACATTGAAACCCTCTGCCCAATGTGCAGCGGCAGTCTAGAAGGCAAATATAATGCTGGGAATCCTACGAAAAGGAATGGAGAATAAAAGAAAATATATTATAATGCCTTGTATCATTCCATGGTGCGACCGCACTTTGAATACTGTGTGCAATTCTGGTCACCGTATCTTAAAAAGGATATAGCGGAATTAGGAAAGGTACAAAGACGTGCCACCAAAATGGTAAAGGGGATGGAAGGATACACCTATAAGAGGAGGCCTAAAACTTTAGGGCTCTTCAACCTGGAAAAGAGACGGATAAGGGGGAAATATCATAGAGGTCTATAAATTAATGAATGGAGTAGAATGAGTAGACGTAGATAGATTGTTTATGCCATCAAAAAAATAGAAAGACTAGGGGACATGTAATGAAGCTGCAGTGTAACCCATTTAAGACCAATAAGAGAAAATATTTTTTCACTCAATGTGTAACCAAACTCTGGAATTCATTACCAGAGGATGTAGTAAAAGCTGTTGGTGTAGCTGGGTTTAAAAATGGTTTGGACAGGTTCCTGGAGGAAAGATCCATAAACCATTATTAAATAAGACCCGGGAAATCCACTGCTTGCCCCAATACAAGGATTGTAGAACCTGTGTGTTTTTTTGGGAAACTGCCAGATACTGGATTGGCCACTGTTGGAAACAGCATACTGGGCTTGATGGACCTTGGTCTGACCCAGTATGACATTTCTTATGTTCTTATGTACCCATGCCTGAAATGGTATTTAAAGGTGATATATCGGAAGAATTGAAAGGAATATTGATAAACCAGGAAGATGTATTACAAGTATTTGATAAACTGAAGAGTTGTAAATCACCTGGACCGGGTGGTATACATCTGAGGGTGTTAAAAGAACTGAAATATGAGATTACAGATCTATTATTACTGATATGTGAACTATCATTAAAATCATCTCTAGTGACTGAAGAATGGCCAATGTAATGCCAATTTTTAAAAAGGGTTCCAGGGATGATGCAGGAAACTAGTAGCTTGGAGATGGGTCCCAAGATGGTAAACTGGATTAGAAATTGGTTGACTGACAGACGACAGAAGGTGATTGTACATGGAGCTCACTCGGACGAAAGGAAGGTGATTAGCGGGGTGCCCCAGGGTTCGGTCTTGGGCCCGGCACTGTTCAATGTATTTTTGAGTGATATTGCTGAAGGACTCAATGGAAAAGTCTGTCTTTTTGCAGATGACACAAAAATTTGCAACAGAATGGACTCCCCTGAGGGAGTGGATAACATGAGGAAAGATCTACAAAAGCTGGAAGAATGGTCTAATGCTTGGCAATTTCGATTTAATGCAAAAAAGTGCAGTGTCATGCACTTAGGTAGCAGAACTCCAAGGTTGGTGTGCACGATTCATGAGAAAGACCTTGGTGTGATTATCTCTGATGATCTCAAGGTGGCAAAACACTGCGACAAGGCAGTGGCAAAAGCCAGGAGGATGTTGGGCTGCATACAAAGAGGAATTACCAGCAGAAAGGAAGAGGTACTTATGTCACTGTACTAGTCACTTGTGAGGCCTCACTTGGAATACTGTGTTCAGTTTTGGAGACCATATCTTGCAAAAGATGTTAAAAGACGAAACTGTTCAGAGGAAGGCGACCAAAATGATTTGGAGCCTGCATCAGAAGCTTTATGAGAAGAGACTTGAAGACCTAAATATGTACACTCTGGAGGAGAGGAGGGACAGGGGAGATATGATTCAGACATTTAAATACTTAAAGAGAAACGATGAACAAACAAACCTCTTTCAAAGACGGGGAAGCTGTAAAACTAGAGGGCATAACATGAAGCTGCAAGATGGAAAATTGAAAGACAATGTCAGGAAATATTTTTTCACTAAAAGGGTGGTGGATGCTTGGAATGCCCTCCCGATGGAAGTGGTGGGGGCAAACACGGTGACGGAATTCAAAACAGCATGGGACAAACACAGCGGATTCCTTTACAGCAACAGGATAAAAACAAAATAAAACTGAACCATCTAACTTCTAAACCATCTAACTTCTCAACAAATAGGGGTGTCCTACATGGAGTGGTGGGTTCACCCCTAAACAGACATGGGGAGGGGTGGCCTGCACAGAGAAACAGGTGCACCTACTCTTACCAGATTGCTGGGCAGACTGGATAGACCATGCTGGTCTTTATCTGCCCTCATTTACTATGCTACTATGTTACAGACCAGTGAGCCTGACAGGGCAAAATGATAGAAACCATTATAAAGAACACAATTACTGAACATGTAGATAGTCATAGTTTAATGGTAGAAAGCCAACATGGATTTAGCCAAGGAAGGACTTGTCTTTCTAATCAGTTATTTTTTTTGAAGATGTTAATAAACAGGTAGACAAAGGTGAGCCAGTCAATATAGTATATCTGGATTTTCAGAAAGCCTTTTACAATGTCCCTCATGAGAGAATCTTGGTGAAATTAAAAAGTCATAGGATAGGAGGCAGTGTACTATTATGAATCAGGAACTGGGTAAAAGTTGGAAATAGGAATAATGAGTGAGGTAATCAAATTTGCAGATGATACCTAATTATTCAAAGTTGTTAAAATCAAGAGGATTGTGAAAAATTGCAAGAGGACCTTGATAAATTGGAAGACTGGACGTTCAAATAGCAGATGAAATTTAATGTGGATAAGTGCAAAGTTATGCATCTAGGAAAGAACAACCCAAGCTATGGTTATACAATGAAAGGTTCCACATTAGGAACCCAGGAAAAGGATTTAGACGTCATCATGGATGGCACGTTGAAACCCTCCATCCAGTGTGCACAGTATTGGTGAATAGTACACATTATTGCATAACAGTGTGTATTATTGCTCAAGAATGTGCACTATTTGCCAATAGTGTGCATTATTGATGAAAATTCGGAAGTGATGTAATTTCATCATTTCCATTATTGTTTTCATTTGAAAATGATAGAAAATGAAATGGGAAATATTGTTGTTGATTCCATTTTATTTCAAATGAATGCACAAATCTAGTCCATCAAGCCCAACATCCTTTTTCCAACAGTGGCAAATCTAGCTCATAAATAGCTGGTAAGCTCCCAAAAATAGCAAGATTCTATGCTAAATACTCCCAAGGATAAGCAGTGGCTTTTCCAAATCTACTTTAATAATGGTTTATGGACTTTTCTTCCAGGAACGTGTCCAAGCCTTGCTTAAACCCAGCTATATAACTACTTTTACCACATCCTCTGGCAACAAATTCCAGAACTTACTATTTTCTCCTATTTATTTTAAATATACTAATTCATAGTCCATGCAGAGTGGAGGAGTAGCCTAATGGTTAGAACGCTGGCTTGGGAACCAACAAACCAGGGTTTGATTACCACTAGCACTCCTCGTGGCCTTGGGCAAGTCACTTAACCCTCCATTCCCTCAGAAAAAAACAAGTTATCAATGTCCCTGTTTAATGTACATTAACAAGTTTAAACCATTTTGACTGAAAGATTAAGCAGTATAAGAAACCCTGTAAATTAAATAAATGATATACACAGTATTCGTCACCAGCACTATATTTCAAAGGCATCATTTTTCTTCTTGTCTATCTTTTTCACTGTCCAACTTTTGCATCCATATGACTTTATTGAAAATACCATGGCCTGGACAAGTCGAATCTTTGTATGGAGAGAGACATCTTTGCTTTTGAGAATCGTGTCTAGGTCCTTCATAGCCATTCTACTAAGAGCGTAAATTAAAGCTGTCAACTATTTCTATTTCTTCTCCATCAATGATGAACTTATTGATTTTGCCTGTTGTCAGGATTTTTGTCGTCTTAATGATAAAGCACAGACCCATTTTAAGACTATATTCCTTGATCTTGAGACGCAAATGCTTGAAATTGTCTTCACTTTCAGCCAGTAATGTGGTATCATCAGCATAGCAAAGGTTGTTGATGAGTCTTCCACCAATCTTCACACCTTGGTTGTCTTCATACAGTCCTGCTTCTCTAATGATTTTTTCTACATATCAATTAAAGAGATAGGGGGAAAGTATGCAGCCTTGTCGTACACCTTTGCTGATTTTAAACTGCCCGAAGAACAAACCAGTCAGTACTAGAGGAGATCAAACCTAAGCTTTCCTTAGAAGCTCAGATGACAAGACTTTGACTTTCATACTTTGGATACATTATGCAAAGAGAGATCATTTGCGAAATACACAATGCTTGGCAAGGTAGAAGGTCAACATAAAAGAGGAAGGCCGGCAATGAGATGGATTGATACAATAACAGCAGCTATGGATACCACTCTATCAACAATGAGCTGCTTGGTTGAAGACCAAACAAAGTTTAGGTCAAATATCCAGAGGGTCGCCAGGAGTCGACACTGACTCGGCGGCACTTAACAACACTTAATAACTTCATGGCATAACCCCTAGTCTTTTTAATTTTTGGAAAAGTAAACAATCAATTTGCGTTTACATGTTCCACTCCATTCAGGATTTTATAGACCTCTATCATATCTCCTCTCACCAATCTATTTTCCAAGGTGAAGAGCCTTAAACTCTATAGCTTTTCCTCATAGGGGACTCATTCCCATGCCCATTATTGTTTTGGTTGCCCTTATCTGTACCTCTTCTAAATCCACTATATGCCTTTTGAGATCTGGAGACCAGAATTTCACATAGTATTCAAGGTGTGGTTGCATCATGGAGCAATGTGGAGTCATTATGATAGTCTTTGTTTTATGCCCTATTCCTCTCCTAATAATCCCTACATTCTGTTTGGGGTTTTTATGGCCATCAAAACCTTGTGTTCCATTACATCTTTCTTTTTCTCTTGTTCTTTGTTCTCCAAGTTCTTCTTTCTCTTCATTTCACTTGAGCTCCGCTCTTACTATCACTTGTGCCTGTTCAACTCTTCCATTTTCTATCTTCTTCTCCATTTTTATGTTCAGAAATTTCTGTAGGTTCTGGGGATGAGGAGCCTCATAAAAATAACTTTCTCTTCTATAGCGAACTGTTAATCTATGACATATTCTGGGGAAATATTGGCACAAGAAAACACTAAGGGGTGATTTTAGAAGCCCCATTTGTATTTCAAGAAAGGATGTCATGGCACAAAAATGTGCAAGTCATAGTCATACGGAAAGCATAATTTTGAAAAGGCTACTCTTGAAATGTTTTTGCCCTAGGCCCATCTATAAAAAAAAAGAAACATTCAGCCAAGAGACATTCCAGGGGCATTTCATGGCATAGCCTGGGCAGGGTAAACATTTCATATAGGGAATGCACATATGCGACCAAAATTCCCAGATCTGAAGTTACACTTGCCCTGGACAATAATACGTTTTGCAAAGGTGCCCCTTCTGGTCGTCCCTTCACATGAGGGTTTAAGGGGGATATGCCCCTTAATCCTCCCAGTGTTTATTTCACCTTGTGATGATGAGAGCTGTGCTGAGCCAATGGAAACTGAAGAAAACAGTGAATATGCCTTTAAGTTGAGAGACAGGCAAGGTATTCACAGGGTTCAGACTGCAGGCAAAGGAAAGAAGCACGTAGTTGCTGAAGCCAAGTCACACCCAAGCTCTAACGTAAGGGCAGGCTTGGAGGGTAATGATAATCACCTGTGCAGAGACAGGGGAGTGTTAGTTAGGAAACAGCTTTATAAGCCCTGTTCAGAGAAGAGGAAAAGGAGAAGTGGGAAGTTTGACTTTGAGTTGGAGAACGGCTCCAGCAAGAAAGGAAGCAGCAACAGAGGAAGCAGTCCTTGTAAGAGAGGTACTCTTAATTCAGAAACCAGCAGATGGGTGGCTGGGAGAGTTGCTGACAATGAGGAGCAGATTGCAGTGCAGAGTGTTCGTGAACCAGCTCAGAGAATTCAAGCTGCCAGAAGGTGGGTGAATACGGTTACAACTGGAAGTGACCAGAACCCAGCCGAGGGCAGAGGACCAGAGTTGAACACGATTGAAGCATTGAGGCAATTGATCCAGGGAAAGAAGCCCCACGCTCAAGGTACAAATATTCCATATCAGAGAGAGCAGCTGTGGAAGGAAATTCAGAAGTTCCTACAGAACAGTAAGCTTGAAGGAGTTAATGAAAACCCAGAGACAGACAAGCATTTCGTAGCACAGGAACAGATGCAAATTGACTCTTTTGGGCAGGATTCTGTTACTGAGGAGTCTCCTATGGACTGTTCTTTGTGTAAGAAGGAAGTTTGAAAGTTGGTGATAAAAAGTGTTAAGAGAAGAAGCTTTTGAGAAGTAGGGTTTTACCTACCCATGTGAATGCCAGGAACTTCTTCTAAGGTAAAGAACCCTTGCTTAACCTAGAGTTTGATAACCAAAGCAGCACATGATAAATGAAGAAATTTAGCTGTGCTGGACGAACAAAAGAAGCTGTGATTTACTTGCTGAAATGTTTTTGCTGAAAACAGCTGCACATGTTTAAAGGTTCTTTCAGTTTCTTCAGTTCCAGTTGCATATGTTTCCTGTTATTATTTACTTGGAGAATAATCCTTATGTCTGCGTTGAAACTTAGTGCTTATGGGAAACTAAATAAAAATTCTTGTTTTGCCTTAAAAACCAACGGTCTCACACTACTTTGTCTTTGAGTAAAAGAATCAACTACAAGTCCCAGAGTTCCCTGCTGGAGACAAGGATAGTAACTCTTTATTTAAGGACAAAACATTGGCAGCCCTATGCCTGTAAGCCTTTGGCCCAGGCGAGGGTCATGACAACCTTCAAAATGAAATGATGTGAACATAGCATCCTCTGTACTTCACTAGTGGCATCTACATGTCTAGGTGTCCAAAATGGTTGGGATGCACATGAACATTGCAGCATGTTGAAACTTGCATGTTTAAGCTTCCAGGGTTCCTCCCTCTATTTCCCACATGCAGATTTGCAAGCTTGCTCCTCCTGCTGCACATGGATATTTGTTTTCAATATTTAATTTTGCAGTTTTCAAATAATTACAAGAATATACTTTGCATGGAAAAGGCAGCAAGTCAAGATAATACAATAAACATTACAAATAAAGCAAAGGAAAAATATAAAGACCTTCACCCACAAGTCCTCAACATGGGGGGAGAGAGAGAGAGAGAGAGAGCACAAATTAAAGGAAAAAAAAATCCAAATCGGATACATTAGCAAGCAATACAGGTGGACATAAAAGGGGCTATTATCCTACTGAGAATGAGCCCTACTCAACCGCAGGGCTAATTTTAGGGGCCTCTATGGGAGTGGGCTGAACCTCTGTGACCCTAGAGGAAATAAAGGTGGACAGATGCAATGGATCAAAAAAAAGGTAATTAGACCCAACCAACTTGACTAGGCATTTACAGGAAAAGCGTAAAAAGACTAGCCCACCCAACTGAAGCACCCCAGGTTTAAGTAATAAGAATTACTGTGATCCTAGAGACATCAGGGAAGATCCTGATATGGCAGTCCATAAACACCTGAGTAGAAGAATGAAAATACATTTTTAGAAGCCAATCTCTAAAGCCAAGGTGACTAACAACCTGCCGGATCCATCCAGCGAAGATCCACCGACGGGCTCAAGGAAGCATCCAGCCCAGGGGTAGGCAAGGAGCTACCTTTCACCCCACCTTACCCAGCAAGCCACCCAGAGCTTTCACCCCACCAGTGGGCTGCATGAAAAAATACATGGGCCCGCTGACCTCAGAATGCACCGTCGAGATCTTTGCCTTCCGCTTGCGTGAGGCATATGGCATAAGGAAGGCAAAAAAGGAGAAATTACACCACACAAAAGGAGATGCTCTGTGTAGGGAAGTCAGAAAGCGTGCGCTGCCGTCATCTTTTCTTTCTCTAACTACGTAGATATGTATTTTAGAAACACTTTCACCTTCAGATGAGCAATTCCAAAATACTATCAGAACTGTAGACGTGGTGGCCTTCACGTCTCACTTCTGACTGCCATGGTTTTTCTAAAATGTGCCTTCACATAACGATAATTATGAGGGCATTAATATCCAAATGGCATATAGTGAATCCCAAAATAGAAGAAAACACAATGCTACATTAAACTCTGTTTGTTTCTTTGACGAGAACAGCTGCAGAGACTCGGTATACAAAATAGGAGAGACGGACATGTCTGGTAGTTTGCCTCTTCTGTGATTACTGCCCAATGAAAATTGCTGGTTGCTCTAGCAACCTGACAGCTGAAAGAAGAAAACAAAGATCAAAACCTGCATTGTCAACTGTTGCATAAATGTTGGTCATTTATGGAATACAAAGCTATAATTTAAAAAAAAACAACCCTTAATAAATATTGCTCTTGATGATTTTTTTTCCAGTATTTTTCAAAGGGCACTTCGGTATGGCTGCGTTTGGAAACAAAAGAACGGAAACTGAAGGCATCAGCAGGGGAAGCTGAAATGTAGTACACTCAAAAATATTTATCTTTTCGATATATTCACTAATAGATCCTCACCTGTTCAACCTTTTCCGAAATTTACTTCTAGCCCACTTAACTACTACTACTGCTACTACTACTCAAGACCGTATCAAGCTAGAAATGTGCCCTGTGCGACTCATGAATCTGGTGCCCCCTTCTCCCCCAGAGATGTGCAGGAACTCCTTCTTTGTGAGCTTCCTGGAAGCCCAGTGATGATATTGGCGCCCCTTCCATGCTTGCGCCCTGTGCAGCTGCACTGCTCTCACAGCCCTTGGTACGGCCCTGTTACTACTTATCATTTGTACAAGGCATACACAGCAGTGTACATAGACGTAGGCCCTCATATTCAAAACACTTATTCAAGTAGCAGCACTTTCTTTCTAGAAAGGCCCCACTAGATGGAACTTATCTGCTGATTCTCGTAGGAACTATCTGGATGGAGGCATTGAAAATCGTTGGACTACCCCAGCATGAGTGTTCCTTAAGCTTATTTGGATAGCAACAATATTGAGCCTACTATCCAGATAACTCTCTGAATATCTTTAGGATAGCAGAAAGGCCATCCCAAAGTTATTCAGGATAATTATCCGGTAGAGGACTTAGTATCACTGCTATGTAGATAATGGCAGTGTTCGCAGCTCTATTTGGATGTTCAGCATTGCTTGCCCTAGCTGCGCCCGCCACAGTATTTAAATATTGACCCACTATTGTTCTGAAGCATCTACATTCCCACAAGGACACAACTAGGCAGACCAGAGGAACAGCCTGTAACATATGTGGTGAAAGACCTAACTTTGCATACATAGACTAGTCGATCTCAATCTACTCTTTGGGACATGCCCAGTCAGGCTTTTTAGATATTCACAGTGAATATGCATGGTTTGCATATGATGCTTGTCTTCTACTATCCGCTATAGAAACAGAAAAATGACAACAGAAAAAGACCACATGGCCTATCCAGTCTGTCCTTCCATATCAACAACTACAACAGTCCCCTTTTTTCCTTTAGAGATCCTCTGTGTTTGTCCCATACTTTTTTGAATTCAGATACTGCCCTCATCTCTACCACCTCCACTGGGAGACTATTCCACAGATCCACCACTCTTTCCGTAAAGAGCTATCTGTGCTCCTGTGTCAGCTGAACACATTTGGATCAAATTCCTCTCCCTTTCTGACTTCCCTCACTTCAAATTCATGTTTGCTTCTTTCCAGTCCACCATTGCACTCACTAAGCAAAACTATTTTATCCATCTGACTGTCTTGCCTCTAACCCCCGCCGTCTCTTCTCTACTCTCAATTCTCTTCTTAAGGCACCACTGCCTCCAATCCCCTCTCGTCTCTCTGCCCAAACCCTAGCCGACTATTTCCATGACAAAATCCATATGATTACACGTCAGTTCCTTACTAATTCCTCTTCACCCTCTCTCCAATATCAACTTTTCCCTTCAACTTCCTCCACCCTTTCATCCTTTTGTAAAATCTCTGAAGAACAAACCTCCCTTCTTTCCTCCTCTAAGCTCACTACCTGTTCTTCGGATCTTATCCCCGCCCATCTCCTCAACTCCATCTCCTCCTCTGTCATGCCTTCCATCTCACATTTTCTCAACCTTTCACTCTTCACTGCAACCTTCCCTGCAGCCTTCAAGTATGCAGTGATCACTCCTCTCCTCAAAAAACCTTCACTTGACCTTACTGGTCCTTCTAATTATTGACCCTTCTCCCTTTCATTTCCAAGCTTCTTGAACATGCAGTTCTCCACCATAGCCTCAAATTTCTCTCCTGTCATGCCTGTCTTGATCCACTCCAGTCAGATTTTCATCCTTTTCATTCTACTGAAATGGTTCTTGCCAAAGTCTCCATTGACTTATTTCTGGCTAAGTCCAAAGGCTTTTACTCGGTTCTTATTCTTCTTGACCTTTCTGCTGCTTTTGATACTGTTGACCACTTTCTCCTCCTCAACACATTCTCTCTCTTGGTTGACTCTGTGCTGTCTTGGTTCTCTACTTATATCATCTCTTCAATCGCTCTTTCAGTGTTTGTTCTGGAGTTCCTCTTTACTGTCATCTCTTTCAGTTGGTGTCCCACAAGGGTTTCTTCTTCGCCATATCCTTTTCTCTCTCTACACCCAATCCCTTGGTGCCCTCATCTCTTCCCATGGCTTTTAGTATCATTTTTATGCTGATGTCTCTAAAATCTATCTTTCTTCACCTGACATTTTTCCTACACTCCAAGCTCGTATCTCTCCTTGCTTATCTGACATCGCTGCCTGGATGTCTCACTACCATCTGAAATTGAATATGGCTAAAACCGAGCTTCTCATCTTTCCCTGTAAACTCTCCTCCCACCTTCCTCCTTTCTCCATCACCATTGATAATACTCTTCTTCTATCTGTTTCCTCTGCCCACAACCTTAGGGTTATCTTTGACTCCTCTCTTTCCTTCTGCACATATTCAACAGATTGCTAAAACCTGTCATTTCTTTCTCTATAACATTAACAAAATTCACCCATTCCTCTCTGAACACACAAATAAAACTCTTGTTCACTCTTTAGTTACCTCCTGTCTTGACTACTGCAACCTCCTTCTCTATCCTCTTCAATCTATTAGAACTCTGCTGCACAGTTCTCTTCTGAAATCATTTCACTGGCTCCCCTTCCGTTTCTGTATGCATTTCAAATGTCTCCTTCTAAACTATAAATGCATTCACTCTACTGCCCCTCATCACCCTTCCTCTCTCCTTACCAGGACCGTGCCGAGCCCTGTGCGAGCGGTGTGGCCGCACAGGGCACAAAGACTTAAAAGGCGCATTTCAGCTCTCTGCCGTTGCCTGCCGCCGCCACTTTTTCAGTGGCAGGCAGCAGCAGAGAGAAGAAATGCGCACCTTAAGTCTTTGTGCCGGCACACTAAGCAGGTCTGGTCTCTCCGGGAGGGACCAGACCTGCTTAGTGTGCCGGCAACTTGCAGATCGGGCACGCGCCCCCCCCACCCCTCCTGCACCCCCATAAAGTGTCTAAATGGAGGTGCGGGAGAGGGGACGCGCGTCCAATGTGCAAGTCACATAGGGCGCATTTCAGTCTCGGTACGGCCCTGCTCCTTACATCCCTCCTTGTGAACTTCACTCCTCCTCTAGCTTCCTTCTCTCTTCCAGACTTCGATCCTTTCATCTTGCTACTCCTTATGCCTGGAACAAACTTCCTCTATCCTTACGTCTAGTGTCATCTCTCTCCCTCTTCAAATCCATGCTGAAGGCTTATCTCTTTGAGGCTGCTTTTAGATCCTGATCTCCTGTTCCCCTTGTGTCTCCTCTCCCTATTGCATATTATATTTTACTGTCTGTCTTTATTAGATTGCAAGCTCTAAGAGCAGGGACTTTCTTCTATACGTTTTTGTACTGCACTGTGTATGCTTTGTAGCGCTCTATAAATGATTAATAGTAGCAGTAGCAGTAGTAATGGGGATGGCAACTTGCCGGGAGGTTAAGCCATGCATCCAGCACCGTTTCTGTAAAGAAATATTTCCTTAGATTACTCCTGAGTCTGCCGCCTTTTACTTTCCTTTTTGGCTCCTCATCCCCGGGATCAAGCTGCACTACTAGGTGGCTGGGAATCCATCTAGGATGGCAGGCTTCAGGGTGTAACAGTGCAACATCTCAAAGACAGCAGCAGGGAAGCCCTTTAAAACCAGCGTTAGTGATGGGCCTTTGAGCATCTGTGCGCGTGTACCCATGCTCAAGGCCTGCCATCTCCTGCCTCTGTGTCAGAATAGGTAGGACATGGCGGGCCGTGAGCACGTGTGTGCACATGCAGATATTCAAAGGCTTGCTTCTGGCAATGGCTTTAAAGGGCTTCCCCATGGCTGCCTTTGCTCTACCCCCCCCCCAACCAAAAGCCAAATTTCTTTTGGCCTCCCAGTGAGGGAGAGTGGTGGGGGCAGCAGAAGCAGGGACAGGGGAGAGGTGTCTGGAAGGGAAGGAGGAGGTGATGCTGGATACCTGGGGGAGTAAGGAAAGGAGAGAGATTCTGGAAACCTTGGGAAGGGGAAGAGATGCTGGACACCTGGAAGGGAAAGGAAGGAGGGCGATGCTGGACTATAGGTGGTGTGGAGCAGGAAGGGGCAAGGGTGTATGGCTAATGGCTCACCTAGGGCGTTAAACACCCTTGGACTGGCCCTGTTCATTTCAGAGCTTTCTTTCAATTGAAAGAGGCCCACTTCCTGTGAGTTTATACCACAGAAGTATTTAACTGACTCTCTCGTATCTCTCCTCGCCTGCATTTCTTCCAATGTACACGTTTAGATTTTTAGGTATGTGCCTATAAGCTTTATGACAAAGACTGAGCATTTTACTGTAGTAGTCATCTCTGGAACCATTCAACTCTGCTAATATTGTTTTGAAGGTCTGGTCTCCATAATTGTCGACAGTATTCCAGATGAGCTCTCACCAGAGATTTATATAGTGGCACTATCACCTTGCTTTCTTCTGCTTGCCACTCATCTCCTTGTACACCCAAACATCCTTCTGGCTTTTGTACTCACCTTTTCTACTTATTTGTCTACCTACTCCAGGCACAAATAGGCAGCGGGAAAAGTGCTCATTTTGTCAGTAAAACATCCAACGGGTGTAGAGAATCTAGCACGCCACCATCCCCAGTACTCTGCACAGTCTCAGTGAGAGCAGCAGTGGCATTAGAACCCTGGCTTCCCTGGGCCTAGCCCACCACTCTGTTCATTATGCTATACCTAGACAGCCATCCAGGGATATCTATGTTGGCGCCCTCTGCAGATATCCATATCGGCAATTCCCACGTGCCTGAGCTTGGACAGACGTTTTGGCTTGGATGGGGTTATGTTTACTAAATGGCATACGGTAGTGTGTGTGTTTGTGGCATGAAACTAGCACAAAGGCAGCAAAGAACAGTTAAGTCCAAGTAAAACAGTAGATCCTGAGAATCGCACAAACTCAAAGAACCAGCAGATCGTACTTTATCTGAAGAGAGGGTGGGCAATTTTCAAGCAGTTCATTTACCTGGGTAAATGATTTTTTTGAAATTTTCCTCACCGCACACATAATATACATACCAAGCAAAGTTTAATATTTAAAAGTATGATGTTCATTTATTTTTACGAAATGGTTGTAGGAAGAATGGTGTTGGGTGATTATAATTGGTTGAGTTAAATAATCAAAATCTCGAGGACGGTTGGCATGGCCGTACCGATTGTGAAATGCGCCCTGTGCGACTTGCACATCGGGCGTGCACCCCCCCCTCCCCGCACCTCCATCTAGCCACTTTATGGGGGCAGCAGAGAAGAGGTGCACGCCCGATGTGCAAGTCGCCGGCATGCTAAGCAGGTCTGGGCCTTTCCGGAGGGATCAGACCTGCTTAGCGTGCCCCGAGAAGGCTTAAGGGGCACATTTTGGCTGTCTGCTGTTGCCTGCCGCCACTGAGAGAAGAAAAAGTGGTGACAGCAGGCAACGGCAGACAGCTGAAATGCGCCCCTTAAGCCTTTGCGCCCTGTGCGGCCGCAGCACTTGCACAGGGCTAAGTATGGTCCTGACGGTTGGTATAGTAGGTACCTGAAAGTTAATTGGGGACTAGGGGGTGTGAAACTGAACTGTTTACTTAGGTCTCCAATACCCGTTCACCAGCCCTGATTTCAACAGCCTTTACATATTCCTCCCCTTCATCCTGGAGTCTTTCAATGCCACTTCCTTCTGTCACACATATCTAAAAAAAAACCTTGTCCCTCCATTTTACTGTACTGGCTATTTTTTCTTCCATTTGCATCTTTGCTTTCCAGACTGTTTACCAGTTTCTTGTAGTTTCTCCAGATATTGTTGCTTGCCTTCCTCGTTCTGCAGTCTCTTGTAATATATGAACACTAGCCTTTTTCCTTACTTTTTTGGCTACTTCTTTTGAAACCTATAATGACTTCTTTTTCCTCTTACTTGTACTTAGTTTCCTAATAATAAGATTTGTTACCCTTAAAATATTTCCTTTAAGTTTTACCCACTGCTTTTCTATTTCTCCTAGATGTTCCCATCTAGCTGATTCCTTGAGTTATTCCCCTATGTTGACACTTTCCCTGGAATCTAGGATCCTCACTGTTACAAAGAAACATAACGGCAGAAAAAGACCACATAGCCTATCTAGTCTGCCTTTTCATATCATCTACTACAACAGTCCCCTCTTTTCCCTTAGAGATCCTCTGTGTTGGTCCCATGCTTTTTTGAATTCAGATATTGTCCTCATCTCTACCACCTCTACTGGGAGACTATTCCATGCATCTACCACACTTTCCGTAAATAAATATTTCTGCATATTACTCCTGAGTCTATCCCCTTTCACCCTCATCTTATGTCCCCTCGTAGCAGAGCTTGCATTTATGCCACAGAGATATTTAAACATATTTATCATATCTCCTCTATCACGCCTTTCCTCTAAAGTATACATATTGAGATCCTTAAGTCTGTCCTCATATGCTTTATAACGAAGACCACTAACCATTTTGGTAACCACCCTCTGCGCTGACTCAGACCTGCTTATATCCTTTTGAAGGTGTGGTCTCCAGAACTGCACACATTACTCCAAATGAGGTTGCACCAAAGACCTATACAGAGGTGCTATCACCTCCTTTTTTCTGCTGGCTATTCCTCTCCCTATGCACCCAAGCATCCTTTTAGCTTTCGCTGTTGCCTTTTCTACCTGTTTAGCTACTTTAAGATCGTCAGAAACAATCACGACCAGGTCTTGCTCTTCTTTTGTGGACAGAAGTAATTCTACCCCCCCCCCCCCCACACACACACACACACTGTACCGCTCCTTTGGATTTTTGCAGCCCAAATGCATGACCCTGCATTTTTTTACAATTAAATCTCAGCTGCCAAATTCTCGACCATTCTTCAAGCTTAGTTAGATCCCTCCTCATGTTATGTTCTCCTTCCTGGATGTCTACTGTTGAGTGAATGATGTTCACCTGTGTCCTCATACTGAATCACACTATCTGGTGATTACTGGATACCAAATAATCACCCACGATGGTATCAAACATTCTCCCATTCATAATCACCAAGTCTTGTATTACCCCCTCTCCCATGGGTCTCATTGCCAATTGCCGGATTTGTTCTCGCGGAGAATCCAGGATCTAAATGATTCTGCAACCAGGATGTCTCCATCAATGTCTGACAAATTGAGGTGATTTAGCAATAGCACTTTCCCTTTCATAGAAATATGGTGAATGTCTTCACTAAATCTCTATTTCTTCTCCCTTTGAGGGAGGTCTGTATATTCCACTAATATTAATAGATGTTTCATTCCCTCTTTCAAGACTGACCAACCCACAATGCTGCCTCCTTACTTTACAAGCCCTGTAATTCTGTTGCTTTATTATATTTTTTTACACACAGTGCCACTGCTCCTCCTCCTTTCTTCTTTCCTAGTCTTTCCTGAATAGATTATAGCTTGATATTACTAGATCCCAGTTATGATCGTCCATAAGCCGTGTCTCTGAATTCATCACTGAATCACCACTGAATTCAAGTCAGCTTTCTTCTATTACAGCCTCCAGATCCAGAACTTTATTAATGCTCATAGTATGGGAAATATACATAGCTACCCAGGTGTTGCCCTTTTTCCCATTTCTGTACAAATGTTTAATGATTTAGTTTCTTAGGGCCCAATATTCAGTTGGATCAGCTATGCGCCGCTACGGCATATAGCCGTGCCTGCTGAACCTTAACCACGGATATTCAGTGTTGGGGTCATATGTGAATATCTGGGGATCGCCGCACACATTGGAAGCCGCAGTAGCTAACCAGGCAGCAGCGATATTACAGGCTGCCTGGTTAGCTCCTGCACTTAAAAGATTGGCAAGGTTTTTCCTCGCCTATCTTTTAGGCGCAGATCGCTAACCATGCAGCATGCAATATTGCTGCTGCTCAGTTACCAATCATCTCTGCCTCTGCTCCAACTCATCCTGACTCATCCCGACGCTAAGCGGTTAGTATCAGGGCACGTAAGGGCCATAATTGGGGATATTCATTGTCACGAACGGTGTTAGAGCCATTGAATATCCCTCTCAGCGGCAGCTACATGGTTTACTGGGCTATAAACTATGTAACTGCCCTTCGAATATCAAGCCCCTAATGTTTTTACTTACCTGAGGGCTTTGTCTACCCATCCCTATCAATCCTAATTTAAAGCCCTTTGGGTAAGTTAGCCAGTCTGCTCTAGAAGGCATTTTGCCCCTTGTTACGTGGATATCATCTCTGCTCAGCAGCCTTTGGAAAACCATCCCATGGTCCAGGAAGCCAAAACACTCTTGTCAACACCATCCACAGAGCCTGAGCTTCTCTGCCTTGGACATTACCCTCATCTGGAAGGACTGAAGACAACACCACCTCTGCGCCTATCTGTTTCACCCTTTCTCTCCGAGACACCAAGTCACTTTTGATATATTCCGTAGGATATTTAGCACTATTATTTGTGCTAACAGGGATAAGCAGGATTAGATAATAGTCAGTATACTCGTTATGTGTATCCTGAAAACCAGACTGGTTGGATGTTTCCTTAACATAGGGTTGAGAAATGTGGTCTTAGATGATGGGACAACGTTATAATGGAGACATTTAAATATTGTACCTTGAAAATGTAAATAAAGCACAATAGGCAAGTATTTTGAATTGGAAAGTGAATTTTATTTTTATTTAAAAGATTTAGGGGCTGATATTCAGAAGGCTTTATTTTGTTTGCTGGTCCTGCAAAGTTCTAAAACCCGCTCAGCCCAATATGGCACTAGCCGGCTATTGTTGCTGAATATCCCCACAAACTGCCTTGCAAAGTCTGCTTATTTTTGGGGCAGTCTGTAGGCAGATTGGGGGCGGTCCCAATGACTATCCAGTTAGCAGCAATATTCAGTCATTCACGGGATAGGCAAATCACATAAAATTAGGACAGGTCAACGGCTGTCCTAACGTTATGAGATTATGTTATTCAGTTAGCGGTTGAATATCGCCGCCAACCAGAGAGCCACCGTAGGAGGTGGCAAAGCTGGATAGACTCCAGTGCTGAATATCCAGTTTCAGTTTTGTCTGTGGCAGTTCTGAGCGATGTTTACTGCTGCAGACTGAATATCGACCTCTTATATTCTGCTAATTGCAAAGTTGTAGGTGGATTCCATTGAAAAAAATAGTGTAACAAATGATCATGATAAAAGACTGAAAAAGGGTTAACTCTTTAAAAATCACACTGGATGCATGGAAAGTATATCAGTGGAAATGATGAAGGCAAAAGAACATGGGCTAGGCAGAAAGTATCCTTGGATTAGGAAAGTGTAGGTGAATTGAAGGGAAAGTAGTCATATGAGCTGACATTTCCAGAGGTCAATATTCAGCAGTTTACTGCTTAACTTTAGGCAGATAAGAAATCAGTTTAAAGTTGTATGGATTTTCAGAGGTGGTGAATATACAAGGCTCACCACAGAATCACATGTAACTTTAAATGGATTTCTTATCTGTTTATTTATTTGACATTTTTTATATACCGCCTTTCAGTTTTATCAAGGCGGTTTACAATAAACATAAAAACAGTTTGGTGTTTTCGATTCCTTTGAGAATTGTGTTCATTAGTGAAGTTAAGAGTGCTCTACCCCATGGTATTGTCTGAACCCGTGTTGTTGAGGATCAAGCGGGGCGGTTGTGTCGATGTGGTCTTGTAATTCCCGCTGAACTTTAAAAAAATTATTTTTGCTAGTAAAGGTATGCTGGAAATGAGGATAGAGAGCTTGGGTCAGATGTGTCGCTCTTTAAGTAAGGTCTTATAGAAGAGATCTTTAATAATGGTAGCATGAATCCTTGTGTTAACGATAGGTTTACTATTCTGCAGATCACCGGTGCGAGTTCTCATGTGGTCATCTTTATCCAGGATGCTGGGCAAGGGTCGAGTGGTGATGTAGTAGTGTTTAGAGATTTCAGTAATTTGCTGCAATGTTCGTCAGTGATTGAGTAGAATGATGACTAAGTGTTTGGGTAGTCCTGTTTTGTCTTGGGAACAAGGGTTTGGTTTGTTGCATGAACTGAACATGCAGTTTTGCTCTGTAGGTGAGTTGCGTATGCCTCTGGAGTTATTGTATCGGCGATCTGGTTCTGTGGTGATCTAGTGGGATTTCACTATTGTGAAGAGCTCTCTTGGGCGGTTTAGGGATTTCATGATAATGTATTGTTTCTTTTGATTTAGTATGAGCTCGTTGTATTCCTTTTGTTTGCTCATGTATTCCTGGAAGTGTGTTTGATTTTTAGTTCTCCTCCATTGTCTTTTCAACCTTCTTAGTACAAGCTTGTCTTGTTTTATGTCTGATGAGTACCATGGTGCTTTGTTAGTACGCTGGGGTGTTTTTGGTTTCTGTGGTGCAAGTGCAATTGGTGTTATGGTGTTATTCCAGTTTGTTATTAGAGCTATATGTCCCATGGTGTTTGTATCAAGCCTAGAAGGTATGAGTTCGAATAGATTGTCCTTGTCAAATTCTTTGAAGCGACGCTAGGTAGCTATGCATTGCTGTTTGGGCAATGGAGGTTTTATTGGGAATTTGAATGAGATTATATGGTGATCGGACCAGGGTACTGGATTTACTTGGTAAGGTATGCAAGAGTTGCTAGAGTGGAGGCTGGAGGGTACAAATACCAGATCAAGAGTGTTCTCCCTACTGTGTGTCTGAGTTTCGATGATTTGAGTGAGGTCTAGTGAGTTTAAAGCATCGAGGAATGCCGTAGCTTGCGCTGGAGAGGCTGAATTTAAGTTGAAGTCACCTAGTATAATTAGAGATTTTCCTTTGTTGGAGTGTTTGCAAGCTAGCTCGATTATGGTTGAGAAGTCATCTGGGTCAGAGGTAGGGGATTAAAATGAGGTTTCTTTATCGTCACTCCAGTCCAGTCCCTTTACTTCTGGGTTGCGTAACCCTTCCAGCAGCTTGGAGGCTGAGCCCAACCTTTTTGGAGGTGGAGCGGTATAAATACCACTGAGGCCACCCACCAACTCCAGTAATCTCAGCCTCCAAGCAGCTGGAGGGTTCCGTAAGACTAGGGCTTACTGGAGTCCTACTTTGTATTTATTTCATTAATTTCATTTGTTGCCTTATTTATTTCTTCAGTAATTTTCCTTATTGGTACTTGAATTTATTTTCTAGGGCTCTGCCCCTTTAATTGCTCCTGCTCTCTCCATCTCCCTCCCCCCCCCCCCACCGGATCGGGCATCGGAGGTGAGTCGCTGCTCGCGGCATCGAGGAGGATCTATCTGTCCTTCTCTGCTGCTGAGATACCAGCTCCTGGGCCTTCTTCATACAGATCTGCCCTGCCTCGCGCCGAAGCCCTACTGGAGGCTGAGCGCTTGAGGCAGCGTCGCTAGTCTACGTTCACCGCCAGACCCGTCCGGGAACGGAAGGACGCGGCGGCGAGACCCGGTCTCTTCGGGGACCGCGGGGGAACGTTTTAGGCGGCGATCCACAAGGAGAGCAGCGGTTTTCGGCTCCGGAGTGCAGCACGAGAGACAGGCATCTTCCGGAGGAGAGTCTCGTGGTCCCCCGTTCAGGCTCCACGTGGTGAGGCCTACCACGTGTAGAGCCAATGGGTGGTGATCGCTGAGTCGGCCCTGAATCCAGCACAGCCTTTAAAACCGCAAGTACCTCTAATTGAGGAAAGGGAATGTAATTTTATTTTAGTTAATTGGAATTTAACTCTAACTTACATTTTAAGTTAATTTTTTATTTCTATTCTTCAGTTTAAGTTTTGTTTTATACTCCGAGTAGATTCTACTTTATTTTGGTTTGCCTCCAAGACTAATAGGCTGTTAGTTTCCTTTCTTATAGGGGAAACATTGAGTCAATCTGCCAGAGGAGAGAGCTATCTCCTTAGTAAGGGGAGATCTTCCCGTTCTGGACTGGAGGGCTTGCAGTAGAAAGTCCTCAGCTCTAGGTCATGACAACCAAGTCTCGCTGCCTTTCCTGTGGAATACGCAGGGGTACATCCGCAGAGACAGGAATCTGCAGGAGCTGTACCGCAGTGGCGGCCTCAGCGGAACAGGAAATTAATTTAACCATGACCCATCCCTCTCAGGGGTCAGACGACCTCCTAGAAGGGGAGGGGGGGTCACAAGTCCCTCCTTCTACGTCCTCGGACTTACCCACTCCTTCCCTACCCCCTCCCCCCTCCCTACGGGGGAAGGTGGAGCCGGGGACTTCTTCTCCCCGGACTTCATCCTCTTGCTTCACAAGGCCTATTGCTTGCGTAAGCAGAGTTCAGGGGCAGGAGAGGCTGGTCCGGCGATGGAAGACAAGCCAGCCAGGCCCTCGAGGGCGAGCAATCCGGATTCCGGCATTCCACCTAAGCGCCCCCAGATGAGTGAAGAGGAGCATCTCTCACAGGGATCCCCGGAGGAGATTTCCTCGGACAAGGACTTGGACGAGGATGAAGAGGAGTTGGAAGAAGGGGAGATTCCAGAAGAAGACCAATCCAGGATAATTAGAGTCTTTCATCGGGAGGAGCTCCCGGCATTGATTAACGAGTCCCTGAAAGCCCTCAATGTGGCCTCAGATACGCCTGCAGAGGAGGAAGCGTTGGAGGATCCATTGATCCAAGCCATTAGGAGATCCCAGAAGGTCTTTCCTGTGCATAGGGTGGTGCGACAGATGATCCAGGAAGAATGGGACCAACCAGAGTCAAGTCTATATCCTCTTCCAGAGACAGACAAAGAGCTGCTGAAGTCTCCCAGGGTGGATGCGGCGGTGTCAGCAGTCACTAAGAAGACCACTATCCCAGTTGAGGGCAGAACAGCCTTAAGGGATCCTCAAGATAGAAAGTTGGATACTCTCCTGAAGCAAGCATTCGACGTAAGCGCCCTCGCCTTGCAGGCCTCTGTCTCCGGAGCTTGGGTAGCTCGGGCCTGTTTAAGGTGGTCACAACAGCTTCAGGCAGCCGAGGGCTCCGCAGGCGAGGCTCGGACCAACGCGGCCAGGTTGGAATCCGGAGCAGCCTACTTGGCGGATAGTCAGTATGACCTCATCAGAAGCCTGGCAAAGAACATGGCCTCGGTGGTGGTGGCCAGGCGATATCTGTGGTTACGGAATTGGGCAGCGGATACCTCCTCGAAGGCACGCCTGAGCCGACTTCCCTTTAAGGGGAAACTGCTGTTTGGCGGGGATTTAGAGAAGCTGGTAAAGGATCTTGGCGAGTCCAAGGGAGGCAGGCTCCCGGAAGATAGACCGAAACAAGGCCGCCCCCCCGCCCCCGGCGCGTACCCAGTCTAGGGACACCCGGAGGTTTCGCCCCGCCAGATCCAACTCCTTTTCCAGGGGATGTTTCCCCTCTAGGGGTCAAGGCTTTCGAGGGTTTCGGGGAGCAGGTCGCGGTTTTGGGGCATCCTCCTCCTCCTCCTCGAGCCTTTGAAAACAACAATGAAGCGACGGGGGTCCAGGGGGAAGAGCTGCCGGTGGGAAGACGCTTAAGACAGTTTCTTCCCGCCTGGTCCCGGGTTACGTCGGATCAATGGGTACTAGAGGTGATCAGAGAGGGCTACGCTCTCGACTTTTCAAAGCAAATACCTCCAGCATTTGTTCAGTCTCCCTGCGGTACCTCTGCAAAGAAGTCAGCGGTGGAGTCAACCCTCGCACGGTTAATTGCGCTCGGGGCAGTGGTTCCAGTACCTCCAGACCAGTGCGGCTCGGGTCGATACTCGATTTACTTTGTCGTGCCAAAGAAGGAAGGTTCCTTTCGGCCAATCCTGGACTTAAAACAGGTCAATCGCTGTCTCAGGGTACCACATTTCCCACCCAGGATTGAACTGCTCTGTTACATCCCAGAAGTAAAGGGACTGGACTGGAGTGACGATAAGGAAGAAGTAATTAGATCTTACCTGCTAATTAGTGTTCCTGAAGGAACGACAGTCCAGTCCCTGATCCCACCCTGCTATGTCGGACTTGAAGGCCTATCGGGTAAGGGCGGAACGGCGGACCGAGCGGGGAACCAGGTCTGGGTGAAGGAGGCCAGGAGAAAGTAGGCTCGGGCAGTATCGGACAATCCACCTACGGTGCCATTCCTCCTCCTCTACCCCTATTACCTATTTCCTTAAAAAAAAAAAAAAACACAAAAGAAGAAAAGGGCGAGTTTGCATATTATGTACCCCTTTGCGGTTATGGTTTATAGTTTTTTACAGATGTTCGTTTAGTCTGCTTTTTCATTCGATTACTGGAGTTGGTGGATGGCCTCAGTGGTATTTATACCGCTCCACCTCCAAAAAGGTTGGGCTCAGCCTCCAAGCTGCTGGAAGGGTTACGCAACCCAGAAGTAAAGGGACTGGACTGTCGTTCCTTCAGGAACACTAATTAGCAGGTAAGATCTAATTACTTCATGGTATTCAACATGGCCAGCCTAACTATTAGACAAACTAGGCAGCAGCTTCGGGGGGGGTGCAGCAAAGATCTGGGCAATAGATTCTGACAGCCATGGAAGGCATAAGGTTTAAGGTTTGCCTAGGGTGCCAACACCTTGAACCAACTCTAGGGCCGTTCCTGGTATTCGTGTGTTCAGAAATACATACATAGGAAGAGCAGATCTCCGGAGCTGCTTCTCTTAACGTTTCACTGTTGTTAACTTGTACATAGCTTCAATGGAGTCATTACACATTCTTAGTGCCATGTCAATATACTCTGCACAGTCTGCTGAAGAATTAGATTTTGCCAGGAGGAGATGCGTTGGCATTCAGCAAATGACCTCTAACATTCATGTAAACATCTGGAGGAAGTGAGACGATGTTCGATCAAAACTTTCTTTCAGTCTAGAGTCACTAACTTTAAATGCACATTCACTGCCAGTATCTGACTTGTTCTGAAGTTTGCTGACAACATGCTGGGAGCTTGACCTTTTAGCTTTGTTTACTTCTTGATACTCATTTAGTTATGTCCCTTGTGACCTTTAACTTGGACCTCTGGATGCTAAGCTTAGGTTTTGTTCATTAATCTTCCCTGCAGTCAGTAGCATTGTGTAAACTGAAAATGTTTCCCATCCGTACTAATTAAGATTGTTCTCTCTGAACCACATAATGACTATCAGCATTTTAATGATTAAAATGGGAGGTATTAGCAAGGAATTACACATGCTATAGATAGTTTTATGTACAGCAGCACTGAAAGATGATTTAGAAGATTACTCAGCATTCAATTTCAATCAAACCGTTTTACAGCTTCATGGTATCTCAAATGGAAAATGAAGAGAGGAAAGGAAAAGATTTTGGAAATGGGTGTCTATTTCCTCATTCTTGATTCCTTGTTTGTTGACATTATATCATTAGGAAATGTTTAAATATAACATATGAACACATTATATTAACTCATGCATAGCATCATTAAATCAGTTTCATCTTATACTCAATGTACATTGAAACAGTGATTCCCTAAGGCTTTTCTCCCGTGCTGTATCTATGGGAAAAGCAGTTGATGAATTAGACCTTGTGAGAAAGAAAGAAAGAGAATTGTAATTAAACTCCATTTAGTAATTTTACTTACTATACATGGTTTAGGTGCAGTGAGAGTTTAGACATTTAAATAACAGAGGTAGGTATTTAGTTTTGTCTCTTTGGACACAAAAGACAAACAAAAGGGAAGTAATTTTAGAAGGTGAAATTAGACTTCTCCAGGACCAAGCAGGAAGTCAGTCCTCACATATGGGTGACGTCGGTGCCGACGGAGCCCTCGTGCGGAGCATTTCCCCAGCTTTCAAAGAAAGCCTTTGGGAATGCAGCGTGCATGCGCGGTCCCCTTCCCGCCCAAGGGTGCCATCTTGCTCAGTCTTTCTTTTTCCGCAGAGCCCAATGGACATAGTTTGTGTCACCCAGTAAAAAGTTGATTTTTCTGTGATTTTTTGCGTTTCATTGTCCGGTTCGACACTGGTTCCCCATCCTGCCTTGGCTCGGTACACCGGTATTGAGCCCGGAGTTTATTTTTCGTTTTTTGTCCTTTGTGACTAGCGTTCACGCCTTTTTTCCTTTTTTTGACCTTGCAGGGGCCCTTTTTCCCCTGATGGCTGCCAGCGGGTTTAAAAAATGTGATCGGGGAGGTGCTCGATTTTCCTCTTTTGTGTGCCTGTACTCTTTTGGATTGGCTCTTGGTCCCTGCATCTGCGCTAATTGGTGCAGGTTTCAGAGGGCTATTTAAACAGCTGCCCCACTGGGGGATGTGGTCACGGGCGCGTGTCCAAAGGGGCAGGTCCCGCCCCTTTGGTGCCCCTTCGGTGCATATTGATGCAAGGATTGTGAGCTTGTAATGGGGAAACGTAAGAAGAGATATTTCCCGGTTGCTCAGATGAAGGCAGTTAAAGTCGTGGGTCCAATGGACGCCCATATACGTGTGGGTGAATCTCTTGCCCCAGCTCAGATGCCTAATCTTGGAGGTGAAGATCTATCTACCGTGAGTACCTCCTCTTCTATTTGTTCTCCTAATAATTGGGGTTTAGCTCCGCCCAGCCATGAGTTTGAATTCAGTCCTGGTGAGGCCGTTCCACTGGATCTTGGGGAGCGGTCAGGGACTGAAGGAGCCCCGCTTCCTGCTTCTTTTTTAAAGATTGATTCACCTACCCCAAGTCTCCCTCCTCCTCTGCCATCAGCGATTACATTCGCTTCTGTGGGAGATTCTCAGGCCCCACCGCCCGATGCATCTCTGCGTGACATTTGGGCTGTTGTTACACGTATGGAGGTGGCCCTTAGTGCTTCTCTACAGAAGATTTCCGACTTCTCCAAGGAAACTGTTGTTAAATTGTCAAATCATGAATCTAGACTTTTGTCTTTGGAAAGATCGTTTGTTGTGCAGGAGTCTCAGAGTTCCTCTTTTCAGGGACTGTTGGCAAAACAGTCTTTAGACTCTTATGCTCTTCATAGACAAGACGAGATGCTGGAGAACTCTTTGCGGTTTTTAAACTTTCCACAAACTCATTATCTTTCTCCTGTAATACCTTTTTAAAAGTACCTTGAAGTATTATTGTTTAATGATGCTGATTCCATTGGTTTATCAAAGATTTATTATGTTCCCGTGGGGAAATTACTTAATGAAGAAAGGGTGGGGGAGTCGGCTGTTCAATTTGATCATTTAGTTTCCTCTACTTTAGATATTTCAGGATTCTTGGAATCTGCTAGTGATGAAATACCATCAAGAGCTACTTTATTGGTTACCTTTATATCAGAGGCAGACAAAGAGAGAATCTTACGTGCTTACTTTTTTAAAAAAGCTGAGAAATTTTGTGGTCAACCTATTCAGATCTTCCCAGATGTCTCAAAGGTTACACAAGGGCATCGTAAGGCCTTTTTGGAGGTCCACCCTCGTGTATTAGCTATTGGGGGTTTGTTCTATTTAAAATTTCCATGTAAATGTCATATTGTGTATCAGGGTAAACAGTATATTTTCTTTGAGGTGAATCAATTGTTAGAATTTTTGAAAAGCAAGGCTTAACATTGCTTGTTTAATTTATTCCTTGTTCTCATGGCTTTGTTAAAGGAGCTTATTATTTGGTAATTACCAATAGCCAATTCAGATTTTTTCTTTTCTTATTATTTAGCACCTTCTTGATGTGGACTTGTTTAATGTTGTCATGTGTTGTGGAGTTTCTATGATGTATGGTTTTTTTCCCTTGTAATGTAATTTTTTATAAATGAAAAAAAAAAAATGTGATCAGTGCAAGAAACTTATGTCTCTCACCGACACACACGAGTGCTGCCTCCGATGCCTCGGGCCCGGTTTGTGGCCCGTGCGGCAAGATGTCGTCTAAGGTGCTTTGGAGCCGTCAGCATCAACGTGAAAGAATTTTTTCAGAGTCCGCGTCCGGACGGTCCCAGATTCGTCAGAGGCCTAGACATCTCGGGAGTCTGACCCCAACCAGCGTCGTGGGTCCTCTGAGAGGGGGTCACCCACCCAGGAGCACAAAAGGAAGAAGAAGCTCATGAGGGTGGCATCAGTGGAGGCACCTGGATCCCCGAGGGCCAGGTCGCGCAGCCCCGACCATCGCCCTGGGCTCTCGGAGTCGGAGCGGCTGACCAAACTACCTCGCCTGGAGCCGGAGTCCCCGAGTCAGGTAACATCTGTTGTCCTCGTAGACTCTCCTCCGGAAGAACCAACGTCGGACCCAATGCCGTCGAGGCCCGAGTCGAGGGCTGCAGAGTCTCCTGAGCTCAGTCTCAGGTTGACGGCCCTGGAGAGCAGCCTGGCTGCCTTCATGGAGCAGCAGCGGGTACTGATCGCCGGTCTGAGCGGTGCATCTGTCCCAACCACCGGGACCTCGAAGTCCAAGTCGACTCCGGAGGCCGAGCCGATCCTCGAGTCCATCAAGTCTCGAGTCAATCATCGGCCAAGGTCTCCCTTGACCTCCCGTGCGGGGCCGAGGTCGTCGACGCCAGTGCCCTCGGCGTCGGGGCAGATGGCATCTAGACCCACATGGGCAGAGCTGCTCGACTCCTCCTTGGAGGAGTCGGCGTGGGAGACGGAGGACAAGGAGTTCCTGGACACCTTCCGGATCCTGTGCGTCCCGTCGGAGTCCCCGGAGTCCGAGCCTCGGAGAAGGTCCCCCCCCCCCCCAGGAGGATACCCGGTTCTTGGACTTCGTCTGGGACATGGCCAAGGCTTTGGCTTTCCCAGCGGAGACCAAGGAGGAGCCTCGAGCCGAAGAGCTCGATGCCTCCAGTATGACTTTCCTCCGAAGGAAGCCTTTACTGTACCAGTTCCTCCGATGCTGGAATGGCTGCTCTTCCATATGTGGGAAGCACCGTCCTCGGCGCCGGTTCTTAGCAAATGGGTCGATTCCATTTATCAAGTCTGGAAGAGCCCTGGATTCCTGAAGGCGCAGCTACCTCACAACTCCATGGTTGTGGAATCGGCCATGCACAGACTGAAAAGTCAAAAGATGTACTCCTCAGTGCCTTCTGGCCGGGAGGCCCAGAACCTGGATGCCCTTGGTAGAAGATGCTTCCAGGGCTCTATGCTATCTTGCCGTGTCCAGACCTACCAGCTGTACATGGGCATGTACCTACGGGACCTGGCAAAAGAAATTGCCAGGTTCTCAGCTAGCCTCTCTGAGGAACCCTTGCAGAGGTTCAAAGCCTTGTCCACAGGGATCCGGGAGTGCTCAAGTTTATCTCTCGAGCAGCCTATGATGGCATCAGTGCATGCTGTCAGTCCTGGCTACAGTCATCGGACCTGGAGTCATGGGTGCAGGACAAGTTGGTCGATGCCCCCTGCCAAGGTGACAACCTATTCGGTAAGCCCATGACTGAAAAGGCTGCAGAAATCAAGACTGAGACTCTCACCAGGACAAGGCTGTCCAGGAAGACTTCTGCCCCTTCTCAAAAAAAGAAGGGCTCAGGGAAGAAGCCCTCCTGAGGAAGGATGCTGCCTACAAAACCTACCCTCAGTATCAGGCCACTCCAGTTCTCCAACAGGGCCAGCAGGTCAAAGAGCAGGGGCATGGGCCCCGTAGGCCAAAAACCCCCAAGCCGCCAGCCCTGGCTCCTGCACAGCAGGGAGGGTTTTTTTGACTCCCACAGCATAGCCTCTCCTCCACCAGTAGCTCCACTCAGCACAGGAGGTCGGCTGACCCTGTACGCCTACAGGTGGCCAGCCATCACAGGGGATACCTGGGTACTGAGCATAGTCCAGAAGGGCTATATGCTCCATTTCCATCAGCTACCCCCCTCCTACTATCCTTGGGAGCCTACAAGACTCCCTCTACACAGAGACCTCCTGCTTCAGGAGTTGCAAAGTCTTCCAAAGGAACAGGCGGTGGAACCGATGCCGCACCACCTGGAAGGGCAAGGCTTTTACTCCAGGTACTTCCTGGTACCAAAGAGAACAGGAGGCTTCAGACCTATCCTAGATTTGCGAAATCTCAACAAGTTTCTGGAGAGGGAAAAGTTCAAGATGCTTACCCTTGGAATACTGCTGCCCTACCTCTAGCAGGGAGACTGGCTATGCTCCTTAGATCTCAAGGATGCTTACACCAAATGCCTGGCAGTGGTGGCAGCTTTTCTAAGGACCCAGGGAATTTTTGCCTTCCCCTATCTGGACGACTGGCTAATCAGGGGCCAGTCACTCCAGGAGGCCCGACAGGCCACTCTGCGCACTGTCTCTCTTCTTCAGCATCTAGGCTTTGTCATAAACTATGCAAAGTCCACTTTGCTCCCCTCTCAGAACCTAGAGGTTATAGGGGCCAGGTTGGATACTCTTCAGGCAAGAGCTTACTTGCCCAAAGACAGGGCCCACAGACTTATGGACTTGGCCAACCAGTTCCAAAGCAATTCTCGTGTTTCTGCAAGGCACTACCTGCGGCTCCTGGGCCACATTGCGTCTATGGTACATGTGACCCCGAATGCCCGTCTGCACATGCGGGCTGCTCAGTGGTGCCTCAGAGATCAGTGGACACAAGCCACCGGCGACCTCCGAGACACAGTAAAGGTGTCCAGATGACTTTTGAACTCCTTACGGTGATGGCTACATCTGCCAAACCTCCTCAGGGCTGTACCTTTTCAGACTCCAGCATACACAAGGGTGCTGACGACAGATGCCTCCTTAAAAGACTGGGGTGCACATTGCCAGGGCACCTGCACTCAAGGCCTGTGGTCCCCTCGGAAGGCCACACAGCAGCTAAAGATACAAAAATCAAAATAAAGCCAAACGTTAAGAATTTAAAACTTTTAACAAATGCCTGTGCTTATTTGTCCCTTAGTGAGCCCAGCCTTCCAGGCTCACCACCTTCTCCAGCTGCTTGGAGACTGAAAACACTGGAGTGGGGAGGCGGTCCTTGCCTACTTATACCGGTGTCATCAAAGCGATGACGTGTTTCAGTCTCCAAAGCTGCTGGAGGAGGTACTTAACTCAGAGGTTCCGGGACTGGACTAGAGGGACGAAAAGGAAACTTTCAATAGTGCAAACTAAAAGCAAATTAGCAGATGACAAACTGAAAGAAAATGGAACACCCTGCCTAGATCCCTCTTGGCAGACAATGGATAATTTTTGTGCACAAGTGGAGGACAGGTATTATGTCTAAGGAAAGACTTTCTATATCTGGGCTTCCCTGACCTGTCCTGCGGAACTCGCAGCCACTCAGGTTTTATGGATCATTACAAATCTGTATGCACTGGAGAAACAATATAGGCAAATTTATAACATGCACATTCGTTGTTGATGTCCTGAAAGCCTAATTAACTGAAGTCCCCAGTACTGGCTTTGGAAGCCCTGGGCTATACTAAAGATGTTCCAGATGAGAAGTGTGAAGGGTGGGTTGGGAGGCAGGACTCACGCAGGCTGTAGACTCCCTAAGGGTTAGTCCTTGAACAATCAACATGGACATGCTGTTGGAAAGTGACAGCAAAGGATGTAAAATGGCATCTTAAGAGAGACTGAGTGCTGCAAGAGCGCCATTTCCATCTTAAATTTATTTTTTGATTGTACCTTTTCTTACCCGATGGAAAGAAAAAAGAAAAGTGAAGACCTAGGAGATACACTGCAGTCCTGGAGACTTCCCACAAAAAAGGTCTGATAGATTCCTTTATGGTCCAGCAAGCTGTAGTTGGCAACGACAGATTATGAGCGTTGGAGGGGAAACATTGCCTCCGTCGCCTCTAATTCAAAGTTTTTCACTTAGCCCCAACTTAAGCTATTCTCCAATGGATATGGCAGTGGACTGTGATTCAGCGAGACAGGCCCTGAGTTGTGTGAACTCTCTCAAAAGTTCTTGTAGTCAGTAAACACCCAAGAGAATTTTGGAAAATACTGGAACATCACTCGGGAAAGCTCTTTATTCTCACAAGTAACCTTGGGAACCTTTGGAAGACATGGGAATGCGCAAGAGGCCTTTCATCATGAGAGCTCCTCTGAATTTACCTGTGAGGAGATTTGGAAAGCGGTTTAGGGTCTGGGTCGGTCTTTAACAGCTCAGATTTCTGCACTTATTGCCAAGGTGCCAGGGTGCAGTATTTTATTTTATTTATTTTATTTAAAGTTTCTTATATACCGCGCTCTTTAGCATCAGCGCGGTTTACATGGAACCAAACAATCTCAGTACATTTGAAAACACGTATGAGTTACATATAACAGGGCAATAAACTTGGGAAACAAGGGTAACTATCTACAATAACGATTGAAGTATTTACATAAATTCAACTAGCAGCGAGACTTTAGTGAACAGTAACTGGAGCTTTCTGTGGCTCAGGTACAGGGTGAGGTGTGGGCTACTAAAAAAACATGTTCAAGATTTTAAAATAAAGGGGATAATTTTATAAAGACTTTTTGCACATATAAGCCAGTCTACATGTGTAGAATGCTTTTTATAAAATTACCTGGCACTTCCAGGTACACCTGATAACAAGAATGTGCCTACTTGTATGCAACTCTGATATAGGCCTTTTCTTGGGCAGATTTTGGGCAAAGTCATGATTTATGCTCATTCTTTATTAAAATACGCATGGTCGCACTTGCATACTTTTACACCATCCTCTTACAGCAAATGCGATCATCTCCTGTCCAAAACTATACTGCCACCATTTCGTGAACTAGCCCCCGAAGTTATACCAATGTGAGAATCCAGCCTCTGGGTGCTGTCCACTGTCAACTGCACAGTATGCCTATAGCCTGTCTAAATAACTTGGGTAACCTCTATTCTCTCCCTTCAAGCTTCTTTACCCAGCAAGCTAGTGCCACCCATTAGATAGCGTTGGAGTCTTTGGGTAAGCGCTGCATTGCTGGTTTCATGTCATTACTGCTGCTGCCAGTCCTGAAGAGGAGTAGAAGTGGTAACAATGGGCTGCCCTCCAAAGGTTGGTGCTTCTGAGAGTGGCCCGTTGCTGCCACCGCCATCCTTCTCTGGGACCTGCAGTGGCAGCAATGCCATTAAACAGCAATGCCGTGCTTACCTGAAGCCTCCGATGCTGCGTGCTCTTGGTGCCACTTCCGTCCCCATGCGAAGAGGAAGTCTGCATCAGAGGAGGCAGAAACTGCTGGTCAAAATGTGGCACCAATAGCTCACAGCATTGGAGGCTTTGGGTAAGTGCTGCATTACTGTTTTAATGTCGTTGACGCCCCTGCAGATCCCCTAGAGGGGCGGGGTGGGGGTGGGAGAAGGGGGTCAGCGGGAATGAGGTTTGCCCAGGGTACCTCCTATCCTTGCACTGACCCTGTTAACGGGATTAGCATTCCACAATGCAAAGAGCAGCCAGCAAATGAAGAGGGTAAATGGAAGAAATCCCTGAAATGAGTGGAAGCAAAAACAGGGTAACCTCTGACAGAAGACTATCTTATAACAGGGCTTGAGCAGGAAATATCAAGGAGCAAAAGAGAGTGCAACAATCCAGCACAAATTATTGAGAGAAAAGATCAGCAAAGAATGTTATGGAAGACTGAAACTGATATTGAAAAGTGCTTCAACAGCATGGACTAAGAGGCAAACTATCAATTACCTTTCAATCCCTGTGCTCTCAAATAGCTTTGAAACTGTAGACTATGCTCATAAAGATCCTTAAAAAATGCACGCAAGAAAAAGAAAACTTCTCCATGTTTATGAAGTAATCTGTAAGAATCAATTTATGCCACATCGGTATGTCCCAAGAACTGAAGGTGGCATGGATCTTATAAAAATAGATTGCATGGGGAGAGTCATGTGATGGCATGAATGAGTAAGGATGTTCCTTTGCTTGCTCCGGGGCCGCTTTTCTCTCCTACAACCTGCCAGAATTGGTAGTGAAGTATGCCTGGAAAGAATGGTTTGGCTGTGTGTGAAAGCCACGGCAAAAAGGATCAGGAGAGGACCCAGGAGAGAAAGCAAGATGGTGACCAGCAGCCCACCATCCTTGACTGTTGACAGCATGGACTCAAATCCGGAGGAGTTGGGCTCAGGATGTGGCAAAGTTGCTGGAACCAAAGTTTGACCAAGTAATGCAAAAATTGGAAATTACAGATGAGTCAATGGCTGAGATTGGTAGGAAGATCGAGGAAGTGGAACGCAGGTATTTACATTGGAGGACACGGAGGCCTGACATGAGCATATGATTGAGGCACATCAGATGCAATTGGAGGCCCTGTTAGCAAAAGTGGACAACTTGGAGATCTGTTTATGCAAGAACAATGCGCATGCAGTGGGGGTGCCAGAATTATGGTCAGACTCCACTTTGCCTTCTTTATTTGAAACCTGGCTATCAAAAAAGTTGGGCCTGGATTCCTTGATTGGCCAATTGCACCTGGAGCATGCGCATTGCATTGGGCCCAAGGTGGATGTTCTGAGTCAGCCAAGGGGGGGTTATTGCCTGCATATTACATTTTTAACATAAGATGCAATTCATGCAGGCATTTCAGAAGAAAGATGAAGTGTATTTGGACAATCACCAATTATTGCTGTTTCAAGATTACTCCACAGCGATGGTGGCCAAGAGGAAGGAGGTTTCGTCGTCTTGCACTGAACTGTTTAAACAGAGGATTAGGTTCACTCTGGCTTACCCGGCTTTGTTGAGGGATCAGTATAATGGGCAATCACACATGTTTGAGAAGGTGATGGTAGCAAAAAGGTTTCTCAGTCCCCTTACCAGAGTGGACAGTGGCTCACAATTATGAGTGCTGGGATGTGATGTCTGATTATGTCGTATAGGGTGGATGGCCCACCTGGACTGGACATTCTGTGCCTTTATTTGCTTTCCTCCTATCTCTCTGTCTATCCCCTCTTTATTGTGGTGGTGTGCATGTGGATAAACTTGAGGGGGGGGGTGATTGATTGACTGCAAGTTTGTGGGGCCTGGGGCAGTCCAGATGTGTTGGATGAGTGGCTGGCTCCATGTGAGTGTGGCGCATGAGGCTTGTGTATTTTGGGATTTAGTTGTTGTTGAATGTGGAGGGGATGGATGGAGGTTGGGTTTGAGGTTGGCATAGGAATACTGGATACATATTATGGTAAGGGGATGTTGGCTATGCTGGGGATTAGGAGGGGGAGAGAAGGAAAGGGGGGCTTGGAAGTAGTGCAGTACTGTCTGACAGGTATGGGAGTAGTCATTGGACTAGTTTAACTTTGCTCACTGCAGGTGGACTTTGAGAGTGATGGGTGGCCCTGGGTGATGACTTGGAAGGTTTTCTGTGGGATTTGTCTCATGGAAGAGAGTGATGTCATTTACATTTAGGCCGGTTGCATGGAATGTTAGAGGCATTAGCTCCCCCATTAAACCAAGACATTCCAAGTCCTTAAATGGAAAGGAGCACAGATAGCATTACTCCAAGAAACCCTTTGAGTGAACAGGAGCATGCTAAATTAAGAAGGGATTGGGTTTCCATGGTGTTCAATGCCTCCTCGGACTTTCAGAAGGGAGGTGTGGTAGTGTTGATGAAGAGGGGGTACCATTTAGGCTCTTGAGCGGGGAACTGATCCTCACGGGAAGTATGTGTTTGTACATACCAAGATTTTTAATGAGATTTTTTTGATTGGTAATAGCTATGCACCAAATGAATATGGTCACTCATTTTTCCAGAGGATTCTTAGTCAAGTGTCTGGGACTGCCCAAGCCACAGTGATTTGGCAGGTAATTTTTAAGTGCCCACATAATCCCAGAGCAGGACAGGTATGGAGGAAGTCAGAAAGGGGGCTGCAAGTATAAAGGAGTGGCCTATCTATGTAGATTGGGGGAGGGGGGGTTGGTCAATATCTGATGTGCCTTGCACCCTGGGTGAGGGACAACACACACTTGTCCCAAGCCCACAGGACATGGTCTTGGTTGGACTATGCGCTGGTTTCCTCGGAAGGGTTTGCCCAGGTTCTGCAGACTGAGATTGAGCAGATTGTTGTGTCAGATCATGGGATGGTATGGATGGATTGGGAGGGTAGAATGGATGTGCAGAAGGGGTGGAGCTTTTCAGCATACTTGATGAAGGATGCGAATGTTAAGATTTATTTAAAGAAACAGTGGACAGAGTATGAGAAGTTTAATAAGGTGCATAAGGATACCCCAACTCTGTTCTGGGAGGCGGGCAAGGAGGTCCTTAGGGGGGCCAGAATTTCCTATATAGCAAAGCAGAAAAGACATATCAGAGTATTTTGTAGCTGGAAAAGACTTTGCAGAGGCAGAAGCAGCTTGCGGGCATTGGAGATGATCTCGGCATCAGGAAAAGCCCCCAATGCCATCAAAACACTGTTGGGGGTCAGTGCCCCGACAGAAAGTAAGTACCTGGTGGTCTAGTGGCCCCTGTACCCCCCATCCCTACCCCAACGTAAAATAAAATAAAATCACCTGGTGGTCAGTCCCCCTAAATCCAATCTCCGCGCCCCCCCCCCCCCCGGTATCTTAAAATAGTCAGGAGCACTGCCCATCTGCTCCCACTCTGGTCTGCCATCTTGTAAAATGGTGACACCTGGCCCCATGTGTTGCATCCCAGGTCTAACCTTGCCCAGTGCATCCCAGGATGCACCACATGAGGCTAGGTGCCACCATTTTTTAAGATGGCGGACTTAGAGCAGGGGCGTGTAGGCAGCGCCCCTGCCTATTTTAAGGTACCTGGGGGGGGGGGGTTGGTTGGATTTAGAGACCACTAGATTTATTTGGGGGTTGGGGTACAGGGGCCACTAGACCACCAAGTTATATTATTTTAGTGGAGGTGGGGGTACAGGGACCACTAGACTACCAGGTGATTTTATTTTATTTTTACTTTGGGGTGGGGGTGTGGGATACAGGGGCCACTAGACCACCAGGTTATATTCATTTAGTGGGTGATAGGGGTACAAGGGGCACTAGATCACCAGGTTATATTCTTTTAGTGGTGGGTGGGAGGTACAGGGCTGCTAGACCACAATGTGATTTTAATTTATTTTATTTTACTTTGGGGTGGTGGGTACAGGGGCCACTAGAGAACACCAGTTACTTACTTTCTGTTGGGGCACTGGCCCCCGACAGTGTTTTGATGGCACTGGGGGCTTTTCCTGATGCTTCAATCATCCCCGATGCCATCAAAATACTGTTTGGGGGGGGGGGGTGGATTGAGGCCGATGGGCCACCAGGGATTCTCTTTGGTAGGGCACCGGCCCCCGACAGTATTTTGATGGCATCGGGGACTTTTCTCGATGCCTGATCATCTAAGGAGAAGATGATCTAGGCATCGGGGAAAGCACCCGGTGCCATCAAAATACTGTCGGGGGCACGTGTTAGAGGTTTAAGTCACCTCAGAACCTGCAGTAAAATTTTTGGCACTATGGCTGATTGCAAAGTCCTCTAGGCCTGTCTGTGCATTGTGCATAGCCATGATTTGCATACCAGACCATTACATGCAGCTGATTAAAATACATTTAAATACGCGTGGTGTTGATTGGGCGCTAGTTTTTCTGTTGATGTTTATGTCTGTTTTCTGCATTTAAAAAGTTTGTAAAGTATGCTTAAACGTGGTGTTATGGGTTCTTAAAGGCTGCACTAGCTTTCTGCATCGGCCTGTATGGGAGGATGTTTGAAGTTAGCTCACACCTTTCCAGTAGCAGCTAAAGCTAAGTAACATTTAGGGGCAGTAGATATGTCCCTGTCCCCAAAGGGCTTATAACTTAAGCTTGTACCTGAGGTAATGGAGGAGTAAGTGACTTTCCCAAGGTCATAAAGAGGTTCATTGGTATCTGAATTCTATATTCCCTGGTTTGCAGCCCTCTGCTCTAATCATTAGACTATGCCTCCATCTATTTATCTAGCTGGCTCTTTGGCTCTATTGGAATTGTTCAGCTATATATGCACAGTCACCAGGATGTAGATATGAATAAATGCACAGATACATATATGTGTATAGAGAAAACTATACAAATACCTTGGCCGATTTGCTAAGACCTCTTTCTCATTCTGTGTCTATAGGAAAATCCTTAGCAAACCCGGCCTATTATTTACTTTTAGCCTTTGTTCAAGATTGGTATGCAAAAAAGCTTTATTGTGGTACTTAATTCTGGTTTTCGATATTGATTTCCTAGTTTATTTACTGCTTGCATCTAGAGAACTCCGGCAGTTCTTGCTATTGCTCTTGTAATATTTAACAGCCTGAAAATATGGAGGCACTAATTCTGATCTTAAAACCCTTGGAAGAATTCCGCATAAGCGGGGCCGTCATGTACTACGACCACTTTACTAATGTGGTCTGAAAATAATACAGTACGCTTGGCTCTTCTGTTTTCCTATTTTCTCTTTATCATCTTGCTTTCTTCAGATTCTGCTTCTACTAACCCAGATTATGAGATCATAGTTATCTTAGAATGGGAGGAATTTTGTGAAGGCCACTCTTGAAAGACTGCGGAAAAATGCACAATCGATGTGCATATCGATGACTGTCATCCAATCTAGCGTCTGCAGCTTCCCCTTTGGATTTTTGTTGGTCCTCATACTGGAGAAAAAATGCTCTTCAGACATCTACTGAACCTAATAACGGATTCATAAAACAAAATATTAGACAGTAGAATTATAGCTTAGTTTATTTGCTTTGTGTTAGTGCCATATATCTGGGTGCAATTACATTATAGAATCATGAGGATGCATTTCAATCAAGTTGACATAAAATTCCCCTGCAAATAACTAGAATAACATTTGCCTTTAAAAGTTATGGGTCATTATTCAGTTCCCATAGTCAGCAGGATTTTTAAATGCCAGTCAATAATCGATATAGGAGAGGCCGGGGGAGCCATCTTTATATTAATTAATGCCCTGTATCGGGGCTGAGGATGAGGATTGCTAAGGCTACTGGCCCACCTGGGATCAGAGGCCCCTGGCAGGTGTCTCAGAGGCCTCTAAAGCAGACTGTCAAGGCTCTTTAAATTCTACTGCCACTGAATGAAACATAGAAACATAGAAACGTGACGGCAGAAAGAGACCACATAGCATTTCTAGTCTGCCCTTCCATATCAACCACTAGAATTGTCCCCTTTTTCCCATGCTTTTTTGAATTCAAATAGGTCCTGATTCTATCCTGGATGTCCCGGCCCTCTGTGTGCCCGGTCGGAACCAGATGCACAAGAGTTAGATGGGATTCTGATCCCGTGGGGCATGTCTAGCCTGTGGGATCAGAATCACGTCCAGGCATATACGTGCAGGACAGGACCTTGATCCCAGTCGGCCTGCACGTACAGGCCTAGCCCAGCTAACTCAGTCAAGACTCCTGAATGGAGCTGAGGTACCATGACATCCGGTTGCCATGGCACTGCGGCTCCATTCAGGAGCTGTGATCCCCGGCCACTGAACAGATTTTGCATTCCCGGCAGCCCGACCCCTGATCTGGCCTCCCAAGGTCAGGATTGGGCTGCAGGGAATCTCCTCTAGCCTCTCCTACCTACTCTGCTATCCCCCGCCAACTAGGGGAACTTATTCCACCTAAGAGGTGGAATAGGTTCCCCATTCAGTCTATCAGCCCTGTTATGTCCGGGACCCTGGACAGCCCACTGCCCACCCTAAGTCCGCTCCGCACCACCCCTTTCCCACTCCTGTCTAACCTCCCCGTACAACGTACGAGGAAGTTAGTTGGGGTCAGCAGAGGTGCCAAATAGCGGAATGGACGTCCCAATGGGACGTCCATTCCTGCTATTTGTGGCTCGGAATGACCCATATACTGTCCTCATCTCTACCATCTCCACTGGGAGACTATTCCACGCATCTAACACTCTTTACATAGACTCAGGAATAATATGCGGAAATATTTTTATCACCTTTCATCCTCATCCTATGTCCCCTCGTAGCAGAGCTTGTTTTCAATTGAAAGAGGCCGTCCTCCTGTGTATTTATGCCACTGAGGTATTTAAACATCTCAATAAAGGGGCTTTTGGTGCTCTTAGAGAAAATAACTATTCCTCCCAAGCTGTAGTTATTTCATTTTTTCCAAAACGGACCCACATAGCCTTTTCCACATGCTTCTTTTTGCAATTTTTGCTGTTAATGAGCTGCTTTGCATGACTACATCACAGATGCTAATTCAGACAAACTGACATAATTGTTTGCATGGAAAAGATTGTGAAAATCACAAAAATGCACTTCATGTGAAAAATAATGCAGAATGCTTGAAAAATAGCATTTTAGTGTTTGTCCTGGCATTTTGCACTTTTTTTAAACTATAAAGTGCATTTTTGTGAAGTCACTTTGCACTTTAGTATATAGTAACATAGTAAATGACGGCAGATAAAGACCAGTATGGTCCATCTAGTCTGCCCAGCAAGATGGTGGGAGTAGGTGCACCCCTTCCCATGTCTTTAGGGAATAGGTGCACCCCTCCCCATATCTTTGTTTAGGGGTGAACCCACCGCTCCTCCCCCCATCGCTCCATGTAGGACACCTTTATTTGTTGAGAAATTAGATGGTTCACTTTATTTTGATTTTATCTGTTGCTGTAAAGTGATCCACTGTGTCTGTCCCAGGCCACTTTGAATTCCGTCACTGTGTTTGCCCCCACCACCTCCATTGGGAGGGCATTCCAAGTATTTCCTGACATTGCCTTTCAATTTACCACCTTGTAGCTTCATGTTGTGCCCTCTAGTTTTACAGCTTCCCCGTCTTTGGAAGAGGTTTGTTTGTTCATTATTTCTCTTTAAGTATTTAAAGGTCTGAATCATATCTCCCCTATCCCTCCTCTCCTCCAAAGTGTACATATTTAGGTCTTCAAGTCTCTTCTCATAAGGCTTCTGACGCAGGCTCCAAATCATTGTGGTCGCCTTCCTCTGAACAGTTTCCAGTCTTTTTACATCCTTTGCAAGATATGGTCTCCAAAACTGAACGCAGTATTCCAAGTGAGGCCTCACCAGAGACTTATACAGTGGAATTAGTACCCCTTAAGCGCTTATCTCGAGGAGAGTATGACTGGCCCCAGAAACCTTCTGCAGAGATAGCAATGTCCTTTTAGAACTACAGGAATACATTCTGAAAGGTTTGCCTTTTCATAATTGATCACTTTGATCTGCCGCCCTACTGCAGTCCAATTCAGTTCCAAATTCAAAAGAAAAAAATAGGATGTAATGTTCCTGGAGTCATATTAGCTGATTCTATTGATTCCTGGAAAGCACTTTGAAAGGTGCTGGTTTCATGGCCCAACCACATGCTACTGGCTCACGTTTTAGTAAACATACTGCATAATGTTGCTATACAAAATTTTGGGCAGATTTTGCTCAAAATAATAAACTTGTTCTACAAACTGTGCTATACAACTTTTGACCAAAGTTTTCTGCACATAAGAAAATTCTTTTATGTTTCCAATGTTTCAGTCCCAGCTCTCTGTTGTGGGACCCCCCCCCCCCCCTCCCCTGTTATCCTGATCTGCCAATGTCTTTTCCCTCCTAGGCAATGATAAAACCTCGGGCAAGAAGGTGGAAGGAAAAATCCATATCACATCTATTCTCATTGGCGTTCCAAGACACGGCGTTCAAATGAAGACTAAGTGGGATGCTTCTCTCAAATGTTCCACCTGTGCAGGGAAATGGCGATAAGCACTGACGCTGCATTTAACAGCTTATGATTTGCCAAATCAGACCTGCCTACGTTTGCCTAGCTTGACCCGAGAAGATTCCTATCAGACAAATGATAACTGCTTATAAATCATAGAGAAAGGAACGATTCCCTTAAGAAGTAATTCCAAACATTGTCCACAGCTACTATATCTGCTAATGCTATAGTTTCTTATTTATTTCTTATTTATTTATTTATTACAATTTCTTATATACCGCACTATTGTCAGCGCGGTTTACATACAACAAAATGACCATAACAAACTGCTTGGCTTCACATAGAACAGGAGTAACAACTTGGATAACATGTTGGATAACATGTTGGATAACAACTTGGATAACATGTTTTTGCTTTACAGAGAACAGGAGTAACAACTTATCAGTGACGATAATATCTGGTGATAGCCCTGATAACCTTAGATGGCAGACTAGGGGTTGGTGCACCTGATTGATTAGTGCCACTTTTGTGCCATTGTTTTCCTATTAAAAATAGCATGCTTTTTTTATTAATCTAGTACAGGTTTTGGACCAGAGCAAAATTAACACTTGGAGGCCAACTCAGATTGGGGCACATCCAGGCCGTCCAGACATCCAAAACCTGGACAGCCTGGATCAGACCCCGATTCTGCACCCAAGTGAAATAGATGTTCCTGCAGGAGCAGAATCATGGCACTTGGACGGGCTGGACGGGGCCCAGTTGTGAAGGCCTAGACGTGCTGAGCTCTCCCTGGCTAGCCCTCCTCAAGCTTCTGCTGGAGCCCCTGTGCCGTGACATCCCATTTCACGACAATGCCATGCAGGTGCCCTGATTCTCTGCAACACTTTGAAGTGCTTTTTTCCACCACCTAACCCCCCGGCGGGGCCTGCCAGGGACTGGATCGGGCTGTGGTGATCCACCAGTTGTAGCTGGCCTCTTCAGGGGAGGTCCTCCGTCACTGCCCATCCTCATCGGGGGGGGGGGGGGTTGCTTATTCCACCTCCAAGGTGCAATAAGCTCCCTGGCCATCTTGCCCTTGATGGACGTACAGTGCCGTGGCCTGAATAGGCCCCGTACATCCAGGGTCTTGGGCACTGTTGCCGCCCCCCTCTCGCCCCCATCTGGAGCTCCCCACACACAGACTGTGTGCATGTGAGGAGCTGTAGTTTCAGAATAGGCCCCCAGCGAATATCGGGCCTATTCCAAACCGGACGTACATCCCTGTTATTCACAGTTTGGAATGATCCCCAAAGCGTGAATATATCAGGACTCTTGGCACAAAGGAGTATTCAGTTATTTTATTTTATTTATACAATTATAAACTGCCTTCCTGATTCAAAAGGATCACCCAAAGTGTAATACAAAGGAGGGTATAAAATAAATACAAAACTAGAATAAAAAAACAAAAAAAGAATTGCACAAAATTAAAATGATCTTAATAAACAAACACAACTGCAGCCTGTTCCTCAGCACACCAATTATGTCTTATTTTAGGGCCTCATTTACTAAGCTGCATTAAAAATTTACAGCTACCACACAATAACTGCAAAAATTAATGCATAGTGACTGCAAAACCTCTGCGTTAATTTATTGGAGGTATTTCCTGCATTTGCCTTGCAAATAACTCCGCAAAACATTTTACCATTCATTAACTGCACGGTTGTTAGCTACACCTCTTTAGGTGATCTTAACTGCTCTACTTTACATGACACATTAAAAGTTAAAGTGCCATAATGACCTTTCCGTTAACTGTATGATGCAGTCCCTACCTATACCATACTTTTGTTTGCAATAGCTCTTTTGATGCAAGAATTTTTGTGAGCTGTTAAAGCACAGCGTTAATTGTTAGTGCATGGTAACTCTCGTATTAAACAGCCAACACAGATTAGTAGATACCCCCCTAAATACTGGACATGGAAAGGGAAAAAATTCAGTTCATTTGCAGATTTATGGCCTTTTCCTCAATTTTAGGGCTTTTTTCAATTCATTTCACACATTCATATCAATAAACAAAATGTTAATGGTGTTAGAATCTTTTCATGCATGTGTATGATATTACATATCATTACATGTGTTCATTCATAGGTTAGCATGTAATTTAGGGGCATGTTTACTAACGTGTGCAAACGGTTAGTGCGAGCCTTGATGTGCACTAAGGGCTTCATGTTAAACTGGTGCGCTAATCGATTAGCATGCGATTGGGTGGGGACTGGATGGGTTTGGGGATAACGTGTTATTGATGATGTGTTGTGGTTAGCATGGGCATTTGGGGCATGCACTAACCAAGTCTGTTGCCAGTTAGCATGGGTGCCCCTAAAACAGCCTCAGTGGGTGCCATTAAGTGTACCTGTGTGCTGGTTATCGTTACGCTATATGTTAGCATAATGCTATTGACAGGGAGTCGGACATATATGCCCCCCCAAATTAGAATGGGCCACCACCAGGGCCGTACCAAGTGTGAATCGCGCCATATGCGACTTGCACATCGGGAGTGCGCCCCCTCCCGTGGCGGGAGAGAAGAGGTGTGCCCGATATGCAAGTCGCCGGCGCACTAAGCAGATCTGTCCCTCCCAGAGCAGGGAGGGACAGATCTGCTTAGCATGCCACAAGAAGGCTTCTGGGGCGCATTGCAGCTGTCTGCCATTGCCTGCCACCGCTGAGCGAAGAAAAAGTGGCGGCGGCAAACAACGACAGACAGCTGAAATGCGCCCCTTAAGCATTTGCGCCCTGTGCGGCCGCACCGCTCGCACAGGGCTAAGTACGGTCCTGGCCACCACACTATCTCGGAGGCACTTTCCTGTGCTACTGGGATGTACCTTATTAAACATGCCCCTAAATCAGTTTTGCATGCACTCAGTTTTTTAGCGTGTGTGCTAATGGATATGCATTCCTACCACTTTTGCTTGTACTGGAGCTAGGAAAGATGCAAGTAATAAACAGAATTACAGTGACAACTGAAGAGTTAAGGGATCCGTGCAACAGAAAATAGCAGCTTGCAGTTACTTTGCAAAAATATGGCTTCTGTAAGCTTGGATAAGGCAAAACTTGAAAAGGAAATTTACAAATGCTAATTTTCACTCCCTTTGAATATGGTTCTCTGAACGCAGAGCAAAGTAGCATTTTGCGTAGAATTAGTAAGCAAACTGCCTCATTCTACATACTAAACATGTGAAAATGTATGAGCTGAATCGGCTGGGTTAAGCTATAGTATACTATAGGAAGACGATAAAGATGTCTCTAGTTGTTTGTTTTTCTCTTCCATTGGATAGGCACACTCATTATTAGAGCTATTCACAGACCATGACTGTATTTCTGCCCTGCTCTTAATTTATCCCTACAACATCTCACTCACTATTGAAGTGTCGTCACTCCTGGCAAGCCAAGGAGAATGAAAGAGTCAGACTGCAGTACACAAGAAGCCGTTCACTGCAGCTTTCTTTCATGCGGGCACACATGTAGTTTTTTTTTTTGCGATGGTGCTAAAGAACTACAGGCGCTTAGCAGACTGGATGTGAGCTGGATGCAAAATGCCTCACCCAGGACCTTCTTCTGGCAGGATATAAATATACCTGCACTCTGGCTTCACAGGGGTTTCCAGAAAAACGGCACACCAGGATCTGACAAAACAGCTTGCCTACCAGTGACAGCTTGAACATTTGTTCAGTTTCTGCTGGGGCAGCGGTGGAACTTTACTGCGCCGTGCTTTCAGACTCGGTTCCCCTTTCGTCTCGATTATGTTTGCGTCTATCTGGTATGCCAAGAAGCTGGGACGCAGGTTTGTGCATAATGCCAGGAAAGCAAAATTGCAGAAGGTATGATTTATGTGGGAAGGCGGATCGCTGCTTCTGTGCTGTAAAATGTTTTTACGGTTTTATAGCATCTTTTCATTGAACAGTGTTTTCCCCTCTTATATTCAGCAATGGGTATAGCTGCTCTGCCTTGCTTGCTCTGTGTGTGTGTGTGTGTGTGTTTCAAGTATTGCTATACAACAGGGACAGAAACTCTTCACTTGAGCTAATATACAACTATGTGTTCAGTGTTTTGCGTTCAGAGAGGAAGCCAAAACACTTGTTGCAGTGCTACGGTACTGAGAATCATATGACCATTTACCTTTGATACTTTTTGTATCTTTTAAAATCAGCATAATTCGGGTGTACGGGTGATGTGGCGGATTTTCTCTCTTTAGATCATATACAGGCAATGCACTGGGTATGACTTTGGAACATCAGAACTTTTCATTAGTGTGCACGGCACTAGGGAGATCAGCTTTCTATTCCATGGCCCCTTGCCTTGAATACTTTCCGCATTTTTCTTAGCTCCTGCAAAATTATTCATGAGATCCTCCCCTGTTTCGGAGTCTCTCTGGCCATTTTTTATCGAAGTCATCTGGGATAACACTGCTGATCTCTCTATATGCACAATCATGACCCTGCTAACAAAATGTATAACTCGGCAACACAGAATGGAAAGATTTCTGTCTCTCTTTAAAGATGTATTCAAACTCTCATATTTAGCAGCAAAACAAATCAAACAGAGGTATAATGTACTTAATGTCAGTACTGACTTAAAGTTCTATAATTAGAAATAGTGGCATATTGTTTTAAAGGAGACTCGGCTCTATGTTTATAGTTTTGGCTGCTTAGCTTTTGTGGGGTAGCGTGTTGACTCTATAAGCGTTTGTTCTGCCTTTTTAAGATTTAACTTAGTAGTATAGTACCTTGCTAAAGATTCTTGAGTGCATTTTGCCATTTTTATGGTTTTTACAGGATGGCACCATCCGGCTCATAGGTGCTACTTTCCTTTTGAAGCTGAGAAGCCGTTAAATATTATAAAAGGTTAAATTTGTCTAGACGTGGTTTTTATATCTAACTTATAGACATGCATCATGGGCAAGTGCAAACCCTGCACTAAGTCAGCTATGAGAGGCTGCTATCTAAACTCATGGGGGGTGGGGAGACATTCAGGTATTTACATGGTTAGTGCCGCTGAATATACATGGGTGTTACTGCTGCTGCTGTGTGTCTTGAGGCTAACCGGGTATCATCGGGGCGTGCCAGTGGGTTCCAGGATGGCACCCGCTAATAAGTGGACAGCATCAATATCAAGCCGCTGCCCAATTCCCGGCAGGCACCGAAAGGCAGAAGCAGTAAAGACTTGCCTAACTTTCACTGCAAAAGCTAACCGGGCCGTGTCTGACTGTCACCGCTGTCCGGTTAGTATAAGGCCCGTCATTGAATATCCGGGTTGAGAATTCAGCGGCTATCACTGAATATCCTCCCATAGACTGTTATATTCATCAATTACTTCATATGTTATTGCAGATCTTATCGCACATTTTATAGTTCGACTTCATCGTACTAGGGAAGTTTGTCACGGTTAAAACTTTGGGCGCAAGCATTTTCTTACGCTGTACAATTTTCAAACCGATCTAGCCATGTGGAAACAGGTTAGCATGGTTAAATGAAAATGTCTGGATTGTTCATTGTCGGAAAGCATAAGGTAAGCCCGTGCTGAGTCAGACCAAGGTCCCCTGACCTCAGCATCCTGTCTGGATCGCAAGTATCATGCAGCATCTAAAAGGTAAATCTATCTCTTATAGCATTTGCCAGGACAAGCTATGGCTATTTGGCCAAATATTTAAGGACTTTTCCTCCAGGAACTTATCCAAGCCTCTTCTAAACCCTGATATGTTAGTCACCTTGACCACCACATCCTCCAGCAACAGATTCCACAGCTTAACTGTGCAGATGCATTGAAAAATACTCTATGATTTGTTTTCAGTGTTCTGGTTAGGGCTGGTGCTACCTTCAGACAAATTAGGGAGTTGCCCATAACATGAACAGTCAGAGTGGCCCATTGCCATCACTGCTGCCCCTCTCTGGGATCAGCAGCAGTGGCAATTACTTCAAACAGTCCCACAGCGCTTACCTAAACCTACAGTGTTGTGGGACATAATAACATAGTATATGACGGCACATTAAGAACAGTATGGTCCGTCTAGTCTGCCCAGTAAGGTGACTAGAGTGGTTGTAACTGCCTCTCCATGCAGGTCAGTCCCCCTCTATTTATTGACGTATAAAAGATATTTAGGTTTGCTTTGACATAGGAACCACATGCATCCAAATACAGCCACAAATAAGATATCTAGGCATTATCATTGACCAAGCGCTAACCCTCAAGCAACAAATTACCAAAACCACAGGAAATATATTCCATAAAGCGAAAACAGTGCAACGTCTCAGACCCCTCCTCGAACCTCAGAACTTCAGGACGGTGATGCAAGCTATGACACTCCCACATCTGGATTACTGCAACATAATCTACCATGGACTACCAGCCACACAGACCAACCCCCTCCGAACTGCATTGAACACCACAGCAAGAATCATTCAGCGAGCAAAGAAAAGCGACCACATTACCCCAATTCTAAGAGACCTACACATACTTCCCTTCAAAGCAAGAACTAAATACAAATCCATCCTACTCACCCACAAAGCCATCCACCAAGCACCGAACACCCAGCTTCGCACCCTGCTGACCCGTCCAGCCCACTGCAAAACAACCAGACAGGCCTCCAGCAACTACCTCACCGTCCCTCACAAAAGAACCAAATGCTCTCAATGGACATGCAACCGAGCCTTTGAACTATATGCACCCTCCCTATGGAACTCTCTACCGAGCCACCTCAGAAACAATAACGATCTCCTGTCATTCAGAAAACAGCTAAAAACCATCCTATTCCAAGAATACTTCAAGACAACCCCCACCAAAAAACGCACCAACCCCTGAACTCACCCATCATGAACCTCTGAGCGACAACTGCACTATACTGTCCATGTCTAAAGTCTGCCTTATGTCGAAATCATCAACGTTGCCCACCTGGTGATGGCCCTACCCTGATACTTAATTTTCCCCACCCTTATATGTAACATCGCTTTGACCCGGTGAAAAGCGGGATATAAATACAGTTAAATAAATAAATAAATAAATTTTAGCCTCTTGCGCCTGTCCTATGCCATTTTGAATTCTGTCACTGTATTTGCCCCCATCAGCTATTTGTGCTTCTGCCCCCTCCAAAGCCCAATACTGACTTCCTGTTTGAATGGGGGCAGAAGTGAGTAGACCAGTGAAGTCTCACAAAAGCCACCAAATCACGCTGCTGTTATCGTGAGACTTTGTCCCGGCAGTGGGAAGCGAAGGCTGCCGAGCAAGAAGAGGCATGCTTAAAAGCAGCAACGGGAGGCAGCGGACAGTAAATCGTGTTTGCTGTGCTCTGCCTTCCCTATCACAGTGCGGGGTTGCTGGGACGAGTTGGGCCCCTTTATGCCTTGGTCCCCTCGTGGCCTGCTTTGGCCACATGCTGTGTGACTGCACAGTTTCCACAATGAGTCACAATGGTCCTGACCAGGACTGGTGAGGGCACATCCAAATTTCTATCACCGCAAAGCCTTCATTTAGCAGCAAGTAGGTTTGAGTCAAATTGCTCTGCACTGGAACTAATAGCAAAATATCATCTGCATAAGAGTATAGGGAGAGACCTAATGTTTTTATGTATTTTTGACCTCTTACGCCCCTATTTTATAGGGTAAAATACACACACACCTGAATTTATAAAATAGGCATGTAATACGCATGTAAATCTAATCGACCCTTATAAAATTACACTCCACATTTTTTTTTATCAAGCTTGTTTTTCAATTTTGTAATGTTTTTTTTAATCTCACGATAGTGAAGAAGAAGGGTAGAAGCTAGAGCCTTTTCCCTCCACTCATTAATGGAGCATGGAGCAGTTTGTGGCATCAGTAGTGAGTTTGATGAGCCCTTGGGGATTCTGCTGGATATGTCTGTTTTGACAGCAGTCCTGGCACGGCTGGTCCCAGAAATGGTTCAAGATGTTAACACCCTAGACAAACCTTAAGCTTTATGCCCCCCCCCCACCCCCCGGCTGTCAGAATCTGTTGTTGAGCTTTGCATTCTCTGCTCTGTGCCACTTCCCAGAAGTTGCTGCCCTTGGCCGCTGCCTAGTTTGCCTATTGACTGGACCGGCCCCAGGGCTGGTGCTACCTTTTATGTTGCCTTGTCTGAGTGATTTTTGTGCTGCCCCCCCCCCCCTGCTCCGCCAGCCCACCCTACCCTATCCTGCCCTGGTCCAGTGGAGCCCTTTACAAGCCTTTTTTATGTCAACATCATGAAAGGTTTCTGAGGGGTAGCTGTGTTAATCTAGAGTAGCAACAAGGCATCTTATAGACTAGGGGTTCTCAACCCAATCCTCATGCCTCAGGCGTGTATGCCGTGGGGAGTGTCAAGGGCTTTGTGCGTCTTTGTGTGTCATTGGGAGCATTGAGGGCTTAATGCATGTGTGTGTCTGTGTGTGAAGAGGCACATCAGAAGCTGTGTGTGAATGTATGTGTCATGGGGAGTGTGGGGGGACTGTATGAATGTGTATGTCTATCATACGGAGTGTCAAGGCCGCATGCATGTGTCTGTCATGGGGAGTGTCAGGGGCTGCGTCTGTGTATGTGTGTCTGTCATGAACCCCCTCTGAGGCTTCCTCCAGTCTGTTTCTCTCTCTCTTTCTCTCTCTCTGTCTCTTTTATATTTTCTGTATTTATTTAACAGGTTTTCTATTCCACCTTATCCTATAGTCAAGGCAGTTTACATTGAAACAAAACTTGATACATTGTAACACGGCAATGAACTTGGAGAGAACTTAAATTAGGGGGGATCAGTGTTCATGACAGGGGGAGAATAGGGGAAAAGGGGGGATGGGGAAGGGGATGGGGTGAAAGGGGACAGAGGCTGTTGCATGAAGGAATTATGTATTGTTCTCAGTGAAGTAGGCTGTAAATAGGTGAGTCTTGAGCAGGGGCAGCCCAAGGGGGGTGCGGGGCCATGTGCGGAGAGTCGGTGCGGGGCCTCATTTGCATAATGGGCCTCATTTGCATAAATATTTGCATAATGTTACCATACACTAACATTTAGTAAACATGTCTCTTAATGAGTGTCTGGATAAAGAAAGACTAAAAGATTTCTACATTACTATAATCCAGTGCCAACCGCCAGGCACATTAGGAACTACTACAAACACTGCCCATTTAGAACCCATAGCAAACCCGTCGTATCTTAACAGCACTACCAGGACTCACAAAGCACCATACCCTACCTATCAAAAGGCAACACTGCAAATATTAAACCAATACATTTCAGAGAATAAGAATACATGACCTACTGGGGAAAGAGAACAAGTGGCAATGTCAGATAGGAATTACATAAACAGAATACCTCAGCTCAGTTACACATGCAGAACATAAACCATCACCAAACAAGGAATCACAATTTAGAAACAGGAAGACAATTAAACTGGGAACCCCAAAAGCCAAACTTGGAATGTACAACAATACTGTAAAAATAAAACTGTAAATGAATTTTCTCTTGAATTAAACAAAGCGCAGACGTTAATGATGCACATTTCCCAGAGCTGACATATTCCAGTTAATAAATTCAAAATAAAGAGAGATTTTTCTACCTTTTGTGCATTTTTTTTTCATTTGCAATTGCTCCAGCTACTTTCTTCTGGTTTCTTCGTGTCTTCTGCTAACTCTCCATCGTCTGCTGTCCATTTGTCCTTTCTTCTCTCTTCTAGTTTTTTTTTTCCATTCTCTCTCTACATCTGCTTTAACATAGTAATCTTTCTCCTTTTGCTCTTTCCTCATTGCTATTTCATCCACTCAAATTTTACCCCTCCATCCTCAATCCCCACTTACTCTCCCAATACCCAGCCAATTGTAGATTTGTCTTCCCTCCCACACAAAATATTTTCCCCTCTCCATTTCACTCTCCCAGCTCCATCCCATTCTAATCCTCCCCCAACATCAACTCCCTTCAAGTTCCAGCCCCACCCAGCATCCGCTCCCTTCTAGTCCCCACATCAGCCCATTTCCATTCCTAGCCCCCAATCAGCCTATTTCCAATCCTTTCCTAGCCACACCATCAGCACATTTCCAGTCCTAGCTCTCCCATCCATTTCCAGTCCTATCCGAGTCCCTCCATCAGCTCATTTCCAATCCCAGCCCCCCATCAGCCCATTTCTAGTCTTTTTCTATCCCCACCATCAGCTCATGTTAAATCCTAGCTCTCCTCCACTCAGCCCATTTCTATTCCAAGCCCCCGTCCCCATCAGCTATTTGCAGTTCAAGTCCCCCCTTCCACTCAGCCCATTTCCAGTCCTAGCAACCCCCCCAGCCCATTACCAGTTCTAGCACCCCATAGCCCATTACCAGTCCTAACCCCCATCAGCCCACTTCCAGTCCTAACTCCCCCATCAGCCCATTTCCAGTCTTAGCCCCCCCATAGTCCATTACCAGTCCTAACCATCCCCCATCAACCCATTTCCAGTCCTAGCCCCCCATAGCCCATTACTAGTCCTAACCCCCTTATCAGCCCACTTCCAGGCTTAGCCCCCCCATAGCCCATTACCCGTCCTAACCCCCTTATCAGCCCACTTCCAGGCTTAGCCCCCCCATAGCCCATTACCCGTCCTAATCCCCCCATAGCCCATTACCAGTCCTAAATCCCCCATAAGCCCCCTTCCAGTCTTATCCCCCCCATAGTCCATTACCAGTCCTAACCCATCAGCCCAATTCCAGTCCTAACCCCCCATCATCCCACTTCCAGTCCTAGCCCCCTCCCTAGCCCATTAACCGTCCTAACCCCCCCATCAGCCCACCTCCAGTCCTAACCCCCCCATCAGCCCATTTCCAGTCCTAGCCCCCCCTCATCGCCCATTACTAGTCCTAACCCCCCCATCAGCCCACTTCCAGTCTTAGCCCCCCCATAGCCCATTACCAGTCCTAACCCCCTCCCCCCATCAGCCCAGCTAGGTTTAAAAAAAACACAATATGGCTGCTGCTGCCTCACGTGTTTCCACCATTCACAGAGCCGATCGCAGTGCAGGAAGTACTGTGGACCTGACCCTTTGCAAACGCTCCTCAAAATAAGCACAGGTCTTTGGAGTTCATCCATGTGTTGCACATAGACTTCCTGACTCTCGTGGCGCCACCATTCACAGAGCCGATCATAGTGCAGGAAGTGCCAAGAACCTGGCTCTGCAAATGCTCCTCAAAATCAGCATGAGGTTCTGGAGCTCATGTACATGCTGCACATCAGACATACAGTGCATGCATGGACGTCTACACAGCGAAGCCCCGCGATGATTTTTGTGCCTGCTGCTGGGCCCAGCTAGCTGCACTTTCTGCCACTTGCCTGCCCTGCAGCTGGGCTCGGTTGGTTCATTGTCATGACCGTGCCACCCAACCAAGGCTGCTGCCCCATGTGACTGCACGGTTTGCACAGTGAGTCGCAATGGTCCTGAGCAGCCCTGATTCCTGGATGGTGTCTCACTAAGCGCTGGAGAGTCACTTGTGGAGCACTTCTGAGATCAGTGTCTGGTGCTCTTGCTGGCCTGGCTTTTTCCAGGTTCGTTTGAGAGGGAGATAGCATGAGCCAAAAAAGAGAAGTCTTTAAAGTTGGATCTTTGTTGAATTTCAGCAAGGGTGCCAGGGCAGCAAAAGTTGAGGGCTGAACCAGTTCTGATGAATGCATTAAGTTCAGTATGGCAAATCAGTGAAAAGTCTATTCTGCAATTGGAGTTTTTAAGATTAGTGATAGCAGTGGCTGGGAGATCGGTCTTCTGGAGACCCTCAAGTCAGATCTAATTGAACCCAAAATCATCAGTTTAGAAGAAATCTGGAAGGGTATAGTGAATATTGAGAGATTGGTTTCTGAGCAAATTTTTGAACTTTCTGTTCACATGGAGGCCAATTCTGATCTCTGCACGTCCGGGCCGTCCGGACATGCAGAAACTGTATGGCTCCCAGAAATACCCAATTCTTCAACCGCGGGAGCTATATGTTCCCGCGGTTGCAGAATCAAGGTGCTTGGACAGGCCGGCATGAACAGCATTCTGTGCTTGCCGACATCCAAGTGCCTGCTCGTTCTTCCCACACAGGACTCCTGCTTGTGTGTCGGTGCCGTAGTGTCCCATTGCCATGGCACCAGGACGCACAACAAGAGCTTGCAAGGTCTGCCAGCGATCACACTTACCATTCCCTGCCATCTGACCCTGCCAGGGCTGGGATCGGGTGGCAGGGGACATCCTGCTGCTGATCCTCCTTTTCGGTGAGGCCGTCCGGGCCATTTCCCTCCGTCGATGGGACCTATTCCACCTCTGAGTTTGAATAAATCCCACGTCTAACCTGCCGCCTTTGGACGTACAGGGCCGTGACCTGAATCGGTCCTGTACATCTGAGTTATGTGGCCTGTCCCCACTCTGCCCACTCCCCACCCAGTCTCCATCCCTCCCGGAGCTCCCGGCACAAAGGCACTGTGCTTGCAGGGAGCTATTGATGCAGAATACACTCCCAGCGAATAGTGGGGTCTGCAAGTCCAAACCGGACGCATATCCTAAGAGAACGTATATGACAAATTCTTTCTCCATGAGTAACAAATAGCCCTATGAGGATGAAGGGGCAGAACTATGCAGTATAAATATCTCCAATAAAAGAAGCATTGTCCTATGGTTCATCCTGCTGGTCAGTAAAGGTGCAATTATTTTTATTAAATCATTTTTATAATTATACATGAAGAAATCAAGCTAAGTGAAACATTCATACAGCAAAGAATATAGTCCAGAGAAAATAGCGAGGAAATTAAATATTAAAACAGGAAACAAAATCATATATGGAAAGACCCAAATTGATTAAACAAATGAAGAATTAATTAATGGCACTTCAATGGGTGGCGTTAAGTGCACCTAGATGTCGATTATCGTGGTGCCACATGTTAGCAATGTGCTAACAGCAGGGGGAAAGATGCACATGCCCTGAGAAATTAGAGCACATGCCTCTGCAATAATTTTGTACCGCAAACATGCGCTACTGGTGTGGACTTCAGTAAACATGCCCCCTGGTATTTATAAAAGCAACGAGCTGAGCTGGTTTGAAAATGCAAATTTGACAGAGTGCAACAACATATCGTATGGAAACTTAAGGGAGTACACTGGCTTCAAAAGAAAAAATTCCCTTTTCTGCTTCTGTGTTGCCATGGTCACGTCTGAGTACATCATTACGGTAAGATTCATAAAGGAAGCCTGACGATGTTTAAAGAACGGGCACTCTCGTTCCACATTTAAAACTAAAGTCACCAGTAATGTCAATGGAACAACTGATTCTAGAACATTCATAGACTGGTCCGCAGGTTTCTAAGTATCAGACAGCCTCTTTTTTTAACATTGGTAAATAATATATCTTAGAGATAAGTGATTGATTCATTTGGTATCATCAAAATCTCCAACATACATCTTTTGAACAACTCTTTCACAGATTTACTTAGGGAAAATTAATCTCAAATTGCAACTCTGAGTAGCATTTTCAAGAGATTCCTCTTTATTCTTGAGGAAAATATTATCTTTAACTAGAGCATTAATAAGACCTTGGAGGCTCTGGACTTTTATTTCCATATCTACCATCATTGAATTTATTTGTGCAAGAGTCTACCCATTTTAATCAATATTAATTATATTGGCCTGAACCTGTGCTGTTAAAGATAGAGTTTGTGGAGAGCCTTTCCTAAATCAGAAATAGGGTCCGATATTGATTAGAATGAAAAAGTCTTAGAACGTGTCAGGGAAAATCAAAATCAAAGGAAAAACCGGCACTGCCTCAAGGGACATAGCAGCTGCAGACTGGCCAGCTGTTGAATGTTGCCCATCCCTTTAATTCCTCCACTCCCTGAGCTGCCACAACTCCCTGAAGATCCTGTACTCCTGTGCTGGTAGCTTCCCCTTCAGTGCAAGTCTCAGCTGTGTCATCCTCCCGTGACACTACATCAGAACCTTCCATAGGCATTTGAAACCACAGCGGAGAGGGTGGAAGTCATTGCTCAGGGGAAAATGATGTTTCCTTTCTATCACCGAGAAAGATGATCAGCTGTCTAGATCCAACGTCCATGCAGCCGGGGTCATCCTTGAGTCACCAATACAACAGTCTACGCACTTCACATAAGTGACTATCGGATCACTAGATGTAGGCAACCAGGTTACAAAGGGCTGGTTCCCCAACTTCCCTTTCCTCTTCCCCATAAGAATGTCATGTAAGGAAATAGCATCACAGAGCAGAGAGCGAGGTTGCTGCCATCTTGGATTCCAAGGTACAATTAATTTAAGAGAGAAGATAGGTAAGGGTAACGAAAAGTATGTTAGGGGGTATAGTTTCGGATAGTAAGAGAATGAAATGGAGAGGAGGGAGCTGAGGGATAGTGAATGTGTAAGAGGAGGGAAAAGGATCCTGGAATGAAGCACTACCAACCCTACTTTATTTTTTTATTTATTTATACATTTTTCTATACCGCCTCTTCCAGAGATCAGAGGCGGTTTACAGGTAACAAAACTCAAGCTATTATTTTACAGGGAACGATTGTAGAACATTTTAAAAATTTAACTCTTAACATGAAAACAGGTGGAACTGGTGGCAAATTAATGCCATGCCCTATAACTAATTACATTCAAAATTACATCAGGTAACTATTTACATAAGTGGCAAACAAATATATTCGAAGTTGGGTGATCTAGGTGGCATTATAGCTGTGGCATTATAGCTGTGTAAGAAGTGTGGGTGTGTGCTTTGTCTAAGTAGGATCAGAGTATGGTTGTTGATCAGTGCTGGTCTGTGAATTCTGAACATCATCATGTTGGAGGGTGTGATAGTGCTGGGTAAATAGATAGGTTTTTAGTTCGTTTCTAAATGATTGAAGGTCTTTAATTTCTCTTAGCTCGACTGGGAGCTTTTTCCACAATGTAGGAACGAAGAACGAGAAAGCAGTGTTGCTTGTCTTCCGCCTTGTCTTTCGAATGGTATCCGGAACTAGTAACATGTGTAGATTCACTCTTCTTCTTGACCTGTTTTCCTGTGGGCTATTGATAAGCGTAGACAGGAATGATGGTGCTAAATTATTAAAGATCTTGAACGTAGTAACTAAAGATTTATAGGTAATTCTACACAAGACTGGTAGCCAGTGTAGGGCGTAGAGAATAGGAGATATGTGGTCTGTTACTTTCGCTTTGTAAATGATCCTTGCTATGACATTTTGGACTAATTGTAGAGTGTAGGTTTTTCTTAGAAGTTACATCTTCCTATCTAGTCATCTCTTCTCTCCTCCTTGTTCCTGCCTACCAATCAGAGTAAATATCTGGCTCTTTAAAAACTGGATCTGGCTCCTTGCACCCTGGTGTTAAAACATATTGGCAGGGTGATGGCTTCCAATCCCACTACTTATGCTGATTTAATTCTGTGGATAAATGAAGGACTTCTGCCTTTAATTAGCATAGAGTAGATTAGAATCAAAGATTATGATGGAAATTTACCAAGTTCAGTATTAGCAGTTGTGATTATATATAACCGTGAGAACTGTCAATATTTTCTGTTGATTATACATATTTCATAGAAAAAAAACATTTTAAACATAGCTATAAGGAACTGCAGTTAGGTTTATTTGTATTTGACTAACTTAATGTATCTGAGTGTAGCTTTTGAGAGTTCTGCTCTCTTATTCAGATCAGGAACATAAACAATGCACATACCCAATTCTCCCATAAAGAGGCTTGTGATGCGAACATATGGGAGTAATTTTATAAAGGGGTGCATACTTTGGGAAAGGGTGTGCCTACTTTGGCAGTGTTTTAGTCATTAGCGCAAGTATGTGACCACATATACGCATTCATGACCTCTTATAAGTTTCCAACCAGCATGGGGTGGAGGGTTGGGACTTGCACAATTTATATTGGTCAGGGATCAGGAGTGAGACGTGTCACCAGCCCCCTTTAGAGCATCCCCAGAAGTTGTAAAGTTTAACACAAGCAGCAATGGGCATTTTACATTATAATGAGTTGTTTTGCATGCCTTTGCAGAAATCCATGTCAGATTTCTATACTTCCAAATCATCCTGCACAGGCTTCATTGCTGAATAGTAAAGATCCATTTTTAGTTCCTCAAAGTGAGCTCGGGTCAGTGTTTCAGTGGAATCTTCTCCTTCAAACTCAGAAACATGATGGCAGATAAAGGCTATATGGCCTATCCAGTCTACCCTGCCATACCAACTACTAAGCTCTACAGTCCTCTGTGTTTGTCCCATGCTTTCTTGAATTCAGATACAGTTTTCGTCTTTACCAGCTCCACTGGGAGACTATTCCATGCATCTACCACTCTTTCCATAAAGAAATATTTCCACAAATTACTCCTGCGTCTACCTCCTTTCACCTTCATCCTGTGCCTCCTCATTGCAGAGCTTGCTTTCAGCTGAAGAATGATTCAACTTCACTTCTGACCTGATGCTGTGAGCATAGTTGCTCTTGCCTTTTCCATTTCATGATGCCATTTCTGAATTACTCTGTTATCTTTCTTGGCATCCCTTCCAGTCTTCTTTTTGTACAGCTTAATAAGATGCTTCATCACACACTGATCTAAATCCTTTCCACTCAAATGTGTGCTTCCATGGGTAGCAGCTACTGAAGACACAGCATCATTAATGATAAGCAGTGAAAGTAGACCACCTAGATCAACCAAGAGGTGTCACCAAAATCTTGTCTGTTGACCCTTATTTCTACATTTATTTCTGAGATTGCAGGCCTACTATTACCGAGATTGCAGGCCTACTATTACTAATCTGTTGACTATCATTAAAATCATCAGTTAATACCTGAAGATTGGAGGATGGCCAATGTAACAACACATTTTTAAAAAGGGTTCCAGGGGTGATCCGGGAAACCACAGATTGGTGAATCTGACTTCAGTACTGGGAAAAATGGTAGAAACCATTATTAAAAACAAAATTTCTGTACATGTAGATAGTCATGGTTTAATGAGAGACAGCCAACATGACTTTAGCCAGGGAAGGTCTTCTCTTACTAATCTGTTATATTTTTTGAAGGTGTAAAAAAGCAGGTAGACAAAGGTGGGTCAGTCGATGTAGTGTATCTGGATTTTCAGAAAGCCTTTGACAAGGTCCCTCATGAGAGACTCTTGGTGAAATTAAAAAGTCATGGGATAGGAGGCAGTGTACTACTGTGGATCAGGAACTGGTTAAAAGATAGAAAGCACAGGGTAGGGCTAAATGGCCAATTTTCCCAATAGAGGAAGGTGAGTAGTGAAGTATCTCAGGGATCTGTGTTGGGTCCACTGCTTTTTAACATATTTGTAAATGACCTGGAAATGCGAATAATGAGTGAGGTAATCAAATTTGCAGATGACACAAAATTATTCAAAGTTGTTAAAACCCAAGAGGATTGTGAAAAATTGCAAGAGGACCTTAATAAATTGGAAGACTGGAAGATCAAATGGAAGATGAAATTTAATGTGGACAAGTGCAAATTATGCACCTAGGAAAGAACAACCCAAACTATGCTTACACAATGCAAGGTTCGAATGCTAGGAATCATAAGGAAAGGAATGGAGAATAAAACAAAGGATATTATAATGCCACTGTATCGTTCTATGGTGCAACTGCATCTCGAATATTGTGTGTTATTCTGGTCACCGTATCTTAAAAAGGATATAGCGGAATTTATTTATTTACATTCTCTTATATACTGCTCTATTCCACATCAGTGCGGTTTACATGGAACAACAAACTTACATATTTCAATTGGTTGATCTGTGTTTACAATTAACAGGTACTCGAACTTGGATCAAAACTTGGGTAACTATTTGCATCTGTACAATCTAGTATTAAAGAATCCTTTTGTTTAGAGAAGGTACAGAGAAGAGCCACCATAATGGTAAAGTGGATGGAATGATAACCCTATGAGGAGAGGCTAAAAAGGTTTGGGCTCCAACCTGGAAAAGAGATGGCTGAGGGGAGATATGATAGAGGTCTATAAATAAATGAATGGAGTGGAACGGGTAACTGTAGATCAATTGTTTACACCATCAAAATGTAGAAAGATTAGGGGACAAGCAATGAAGCTACAGTGTAACCCATATAAGACTGATAAGAGAAAATATTTTTTCACTCAACATGTAATCAAACTCTGGAATTTGTTACCCGAAGATGCAGTAAAAGCTGTTAGTGTAGCTGGGTTTAAAAAAGTTTGGACAAGTTCCTGGAGGAAAGGTCCATAAACCATTATTAAAGGGGACCTGGGAAATCCACTGCTTGCCCCATTACAAACATTGTGTCCTTTGGGGAAACTGCTTGTGACGAAGATTGGCCACTGTTGGAAACAGGATACTGGGCTTTATGGAGCTTGGTCTGACCCAGTATGGCATATCTTATATTCTTATGTACTAACACAGCAACTGCAATTCTATGGCTAGGAAACAAATTCATAATCTGCTTGTCAAAACTACAAGGCAGTGTAAAAATCTATAGTTAAATAAGATCAAAAGCAAAGAGGTCAATATTCAGGTATAAGATATCCACGAGCACGTCACTCAATCCTGAAAAAGCTCCATTCGTTACCAATTCAAGCCAGAACCCAATATAAGATCATAATTATAACCTTCAAAGCCCTGAACAGTCAGACCCCCACAGCCATCACTGAGCTGATACACACCTCACCCCACAATAGAAGCAGAAGATCAGCAGCAGTAAACACCCTGATAATTCCGAAGGAAACAACGAGATGCACAAAGGCAACAACTAACAGAGCCTTCAGCATCTATGCCCCCAGAGCCTGGAATGCCCTCCCACCTGACATAAGAGTTATCACCAACCTAACCCAATTCAGGAAGGCCCTAAAACACTACCTATTCACAAGATACTTCTCGGTGTAGACCCGATAGGGAAATACACTCCCCATGTAAATAACTGTAGATACTTGTCAATGTAATAACTGTTGCTGTTTACCCTTGTTATCCAAGTTTCAATCAAATGTGAATACATTGCAGTTAGCCTGCAATGTATATGTTTGTTGGATGTACACCGCACTGATGTTAATAGCGCGGTATAAAAGAAATGTTAAATAAAATAAATAAAATTAAAGATTTTTTTAACTGGTCCAGTTAGCCTGATGATGTTAACTGAATATTGCAACTATCCAGTCAACATTTCAACATGCCCTGGAAAGCCTCCCAGCTCTTCTCCACTTATCTGGATAATTTCTAGCCAGACATCTTAATGTTCAGCCAAATGTTGCCCATTTATTTGCCCTAAATTTTCAAAGAAAAAGATTGATCTGCTTATTGCACACAATTTACCTGAGGAATCCTTTTGAATACACACAATCGAGTTGCATATCTTGGAAATCTGCATGACTAATGTACTATTCTTCTGCCATTACTATGAATCTACTGAGGGTATTTGTGCATTTCCCGTTGACGTGCTCAGCTATTATAAACGTTGCCACTAATAACAGGCTACCTCCACGGTATACAGTATATCATTTCACTATGAGCAACCATTTTCTTATTTGGACACTTCACTAATCAACTAGTCTCTGCATTCCCGCCTTTACCATATAACTGTCTAGATCTTGACCTACTGTCTTGGTACAAAGTCACAACCTAACAAAGTTAATTGCTCCACATACTAACTATTCCAAAAAAATACCACATTGAATCGGTGAACAGGTCTCAGACTAAGCCGGGGAAGAATATAGGAGGTGATTTTCCTCTTTTCACCTTTCCCCTTTATTGCATCAATGACCTGAACGTTTTTTCCCCTTTTTTTTTTGTTTTTTAGAAAATTTTCCTGTAAATTACTCAATATTTCAAATGACCTTCAATCAATTTTTCGATGCTTATCTATAGAGATGATGATGAAAGTCTGAGTGGAGACACGTTGGTACAAAGTCACACAAAGTTTCTAGTCAAAGGTTTTTGTTTTTTTATAATATGTCCCATAGCTTTTTATCATATGCTGCAAGGGATAATGTCCACTAAAAAATAAACCCAAGTGGAAAGTTTACCTTTTCATGGTTGCACTAAAATGGCATTTTAAACTATCACATCGATTTCAATTTTTTATTTTTTAAATATATTCTTGTGGTCTTTCAGTGGGTCCTACTAGAAGTGGGTTCTGCTTACTTCTATGAAATGTGCTTTTTAAGCAAATAGGATTTGCGGTAAGTGTGAAAATAAGGGTTTTAGAGTGTTAATATTCTGTATTTCTCCAAATACACCATAAGCCCGATTCCATCCCCGATGTCGATCCCTTCTGTACATCTGGTCTGAGCTGGACGTACAGAGGGGATAGCGATTCTGATCCCGGCTAACTCAGTCAGTGCTTTTAAATGGAGCTGCGGCACCATGGCTCCATTTAAAAGCCGCAGTGACGGACACCTGAAAAAGTGTTTATTCCACACAGCCCGAACCCCAATCTGGCCTCCTAAGGCCAGGGTTGGGCTGCGGGGACTGTCCCCTGGTTCCCCCTGTCCCATCCGCACCCCGAGCAATTAAAAAAAACACGTCCAGGGAAGTTATTCGATCTCGGAGGTGGAATAACTTTCCTGCCCATGTCGCCGGCCCTAGACCTACAGGGCCAACATTAGAATCGGCCCTATACATCCAGGGCTGGCGACCGCTCACTGCCTGTCCAGACTCTGCCCCCGGGCTGCACAACCAGCGGGGAAGTTATTCGTGGGCAGAAGAAGGCGCGAATAGCGGGGATAGACGTCACATTGGTAAGTCCATCCCCGCTATTCATGGCTCAGAATAACCCTGCATAGCAATAGATCTTCAATACCACTGGGACCTATATTCAAAAGTGCTTATCCACATAGCAGCATCTGCTGTCCAAATAAGTGCCACTGCCTATTCTATTAGCTGATTTTCAGTAACGCTATCTAGATTGTGCTGCTGAAAATCATTTTTGACTGCCCAGTATCTATTATATTAAGCCATAGGTTTTCAACCCAGTCCTCGGGGAACCCTAGGCCAGTCAGTTTTTCAGGATTCCCACAATGAATATGCATAAGATAGATTTGCATACAATGAAGGCAGAACATGCAAATCTTTCTCATGCATATTCATTCTGGGAATCCTGAAAACCTGACTGACCTAGGGTTCCCCAAGGATTGGGTTGAAAACCCCTGTATTAGGCATATGGGGGTCTGTGGGGATCAGCTAGGGTTGATGGATCCAGAAGGTGGTTGAAAAAATTGCTCTGAACTTGACTGATGTTTGTCTGTTGGATGTATGTTTTTTCTTTTAGTAAGAATTGTAAACCACTCTGATATCTTGATTTAGGGACAGTATAGCAAGCATAGAATAAACAATACCTAATATAGTGCTGGGGAGGTATGTGGGCAGTCCCAGAAATTACCCAGATAGCAGTGATATTCCATCTGCTACCTGAATAACTTTCAATCAAGAATCAAAAGACGTCACTGGCCATTCATCTTGGCGTTTTTTGTCAGTTACAGAAGCAGGAAGGACGCACTTTTTCATATCATGGGCACTTGATACAGAAGCCTTTGCTTCGAAACGTGCACGTCATGCAAGATTGATTAAGATAAGTGTGGTTTTCATATAATTTGTGAATAAGGAACAAACGATTATTTTGAATAAAAACGAATAAAAGGGGCATGTACTGCGTGGGAGTAAGTGAAATCTTCTCTTCTTCCTGCGGTTTATGCCCGACAAAAATTAGATTGGTGCTGTCTATGGGGATTATGGTGTTCTTTATGTTTTGATTCTATTTTGTTGGAATACCAGATAGCTGGGTTTTGTATTTGACCTGAATAACTTTAGCAGAAAAAAGACAGTCCTAAAATATTCTAGAGAGTTATCCAGTTAACGGTCTCAATATTGCTGCTATTCGGATAACTCTAGTGCTGACCACCTTATACATGTGAAGATGCATTTTAGAAAAGAGGTTTAGGTGAAATCTAAGACGTCCATATCAAACGCCTGAAATTCTGTGGGAGAAGCAGCAGTGAAGGTCGACATGTGTAAGTGTCTTGTAAAATAGACATGTCTCTGCTCCAAAAAGATAAACATGTCCTTCACAATATAAACAGAATGCGGATGTGTGGAATAAGGGCCCAGACACACGCAGAAAAATGGCTGATTTTAGAAACGTGGCTGTGTGAGATCTGGGTGTGCACAGTCCCAGCCACATGCTGTGGAGGAGTAGCCTAATGGTTAAAGCACTGGCTTGGCAACCAAAAGACCAGCATTTGATTCCCACTAGCACTCCTTGTTGCCTTGGGCAGGTCACTTAACCCTCCATTGCCTCAAAAGAATCCAAGTTATCAATGTCTTGTTTAATGTACAGTACCAAGTTTAAGTTACAATATAAACTGCTTTGACTGAAATGATAAAGTGGTATAAAAAACCTGTTAAATAAGTAGATGCACAAGTGCTGGAATTCCACCAAATACACATCCCAGCCTGCCATTTTGTAAACAGAGATGGCACAGTAGTAGACAATAAGGCCTTAAAATTGACCTGCTAGGTGTCCTTGAGTCAGGGCCGGCCGTCCATTGAGCACGAATGTTGTTTGCACAGGGCCCCGCGTTTCAGGGGGCCCCGCACAAACAGCATTCTATATTAAATGCCCAGGTAAATTAAACAAAAAACAAACAAACTGGCTGCTGCTGATGCCACTGCCACTGTGGCAGCGGCAGATTCAAGTGTCCCACGGGCCCCCCACCCCCCGCCCGGCAGAGTCCTCCCTCCTTGCATCAGTCCCTTCAGCGTTGGATTTCAGAGACGCGAAGGGAGAGTGTTCCTCTCGCGGCTCTGTGAAGCCCGCCGGGGCTTTTGGGAAACAGGAAATGCGTTTCCCATCAGCGCCAGCGGGCTTAACAGAGCTACGAGGGAGAAATTCTCCCTTCGCAGCTCTGAAAGCCGGCGCGGAGAGGGACTGATGCAGGGAGGGAGGACTCTGCCGGGCGGGGGGGGGGGGGGGTGGCCCGCAGGACACTTGATTCTTTTTTTGTTTAATTTTCCCTGGACTGATGTGAGGGAGGGGGGATAGGACTGGCTATGGGCTAATGGGGAGGTTAGGACTGGTAACGGGCTATGGGGGAGGGCTAAGACTGAAAATGGAGTGATGGGGGGTTAGGACTGATAATGGGCTATGGGGGGGTTAGGACTGGTAATGGCTATGGGGGGGCTAAGACTGAAAATGGAGTGATGGGGGGATAGGACTGGAGGTGGGCTGATGGGGAGTTAAGACTGGTAATTGGGTGATAGGGGGGGTTAGGACTGCTAATGGGCTGGGGGGGGGTTGCTAGGACTGGAAATGGGCTGAGTGTAAGGGGGGCTTGAACTGCAAATAGCTGATTTGAAGGGGGCTTGGAATGGAAATGGGCTGTGAGGGGAGGGAGCTAGGACTGGAAATGGGCTGATGGAGGGGCTAGGATAGGGCTGGAAAAGGGGCTGTTCAGGGGTGCTAAGATTGGAAATGGGCTGTGGTGGGGGCTTGAACTGGAAGTAGGCTCATGGGGGGCTTGGATCGGAAATGGGCTGAGTGGAGGGGAGCTACGAGTTGACATGGACTGATGGTGGAGCTAGGAAATGACTAGAAATGGGCTGGTGGGGGGCTGGGATTGGAAAAGAGCTGATGGAGGGACTCGGATAGGATTGGAAATGGATGGGGGAGCTAGGACTAGAAATGGGCTGATGGTGGGGCTAGGATAGGACTGGAAATGGGCTGATGCGGGGACTAGAAGGGAGCGGATGCTGGGTGGGGCTGGAACTAGAAGGGAGCTGATGTTGGGGGAGGATTAGAATGGGATGGGGCTGGGAGAGTGAAATGGAGAGGGGAAAAATATTTTGTGTGGGAGGGAAGAAAAATCTACAATTGGCCGGGTATTGGTTGAGTAAGTGGGGATTGAGGATGGAGGGGTAAAATTTGAGTGGATGAAATAGGAATGAGGAAAGAGCAAAAGGAGAAAGATTGGTATGTTAAAGCAGATGTAGCGAGAGAATGTAAAAAAACTAGAAGAGAGAAGAAAGGACAAATGGACAGCAGACGATGGAGAGTTAACAGAAGACACGAAGAAACCAGACGAAAGTGACTGAAGCAATTGCATCTAAAAAAAATGCACAAAAGGTAGAAAAATATCTCTTTATTTTGAATTTATTAAATGGAATATGTCAGCTCTGGGAAATGTGCATCATTAACGTCTGCACTTTGTTTAGTACAAGAGGAAATTAATTTATAGTTTTATTTCTACAATGTTGTTGTACATTCCAAGTTTGGCTTTTGGGGTTCCCAGTTTAATTATTGTCTTGCTGTTTCTAAATTGTGATTCCTTGTTTGGTGATGGTCTATGTTCTGCATGTGTAACTGAGCTGAGGTATTCTGTTTATGTAATTCCTATTTGACATTGCCACTTGTTCTCTTTCCCCAGTAGGTCATGTATTCTTATCCTCTGAAATGTATTGGTTTCATATTTGCAGTGTTGCCTTTTGATAGGTAATGGTGGTTTGTGAGTCCTGGTAGTGCTGTTAGGATACAGCGGGTTTGCTATGGGTTCTAAATGGGCAGTGTTTGTAGTAGTTCCTAATGTGCCTGGCGGTTGGCACTGGATTATAGTAATGTAGAAATCTTTTAGTCTGTCTTTATCCATACACTCATTAAGAGGCATGTTGACTAAAAGTTAGTGTATGGTAACATTATGCAAATTTTTATGCAAATGAGGCCCCTTATGCAAATGAGGCCTCACACCGAGTCTCCAAACATGGCCCCGCACCCCCCTTGGACCGCCCCTGTCTTGAGTTGGTAAAAAATATTGAGAGAATGAGAGGGCATTCTCCCCTTCTTTATACTGTTCTTACTTGGTTGAAATGAGCTATTTTGAAATGTCTAATCAAGACCAAGGACAGGAATAGATACGAATGTGTTTACATGGTGGTTTTGAATGTGCGGTGTAATCTGAAATCAATCGTACATGTACATCTTTTTTAAAATGCCCTTAACAGGCCTCCGCATGCCACCGTGCAACACACATTGGACACGTGCAACCGTGGGATGTTCTAAACTGGCTGTTGGAACACAGATGTAATTGGGAAGTTCGAATGGCCATTTTCAGATATCCAAATCATGAATAAGACTTCTAAAATGACCCCCATAATCACACTCAAAGAAAAGCTTCCAGCCCACTTTTCTTAATTGACAATACCCTTCACTTAAAAAAAAGGCTGAGTGACCAAAAACAGAAGGAAAAGACCTCGGTGAAAAACATCCTCAAGAAGGCGATAACTCAAGCTCACTACATTTTTTATCAGCAGCCGTGTATCCAGGTTATATATTTATCAGTCATTGGTCTGAAAATCCTCCTGCATGTAATGAAGTCCAAAACCTAAAATGTGTGTCAAACAACTTTACAATCCAACTGTCTCAAAGTTGTGAACAATCACTTATCTTGTAAATGCATCCATATTGATAAATCCACTGAAGACTAAACCTTTCAAAAGTGTTCAGCAAAGTTAAAAATCAACGCTGGCCATTTTTTCTTCAAAAGGCTGCCTCAGGATTAAATCACCAGTGTTTCTTCTTAAAATAATTTTTAGAAAATATCAGTGATATGTGCTTATCATTCTAAAAGTCACCACATTTACAAAAATTAGCGCCAAAAACAATAAAAAAAACCCAAAAACAGATCTACCCTCCAAGCAATGTAACATATTTATCATACATTCTATCTGCGAGTCCAGTCTGCCTAAAATTGGTCAATCTAGCAATTCCCAGAGATATCAGTCCAAAATATATATCTTTTTGATAGACCTACACAAACGTAAAAAGTGTACCCTGGATTTAGCTAATAATCTTAGGGTCCATTTTGCTTTATTTATATAACACTGTGTAGCAGATATATCCAGAGTTCAGTAGGATATATACTTCCTATCATTAATCAAACTATGCAAAAATATCAAAACATCAATGTTGATATTGGGTCATTTGTGCAGTATGCCGATCTCATCCACTTTCATACCCCTCGGCACACCCCTCGGTCCTTCCACCTCAATCGCCTTGCAATACCCCCCCCCCCCCCCCCCCCCCCCCCCCGTCACAGGCCCACCTTCATTCCACCCGTTCCTCAGCCTTCTTTTTTGTAGGTCCCGCCCTCTGGAACTCCCTCCCCGCTACCCTCCGTCTTGAACCACAACACCCCACTTTCAAACACGCTTTAAAGACCCACTTATTTTCCCTTGCCTTCGACCTTCCTTCTTCCCAGCCTTAGCCTCTCCCCTGTGTCTGCTACTCTCTCCCTGTCCTCTTTTCTCTGTCCTATTACTAAGTTGTAACTTCTTTTCCTTTTCTGGCCCCGAGCCTTGCTGTATTGTTTTTTTATTGTAAACTGCTCTGTTTACCCTGAAGGGCGGTTAAGTAAATAGTAAACATAAACATAAACATATGATACATCACAGTTCTGATGGAAAAAAGCCACATTAGATGGTAATAGTTGTCTCACACCAGATCCTCTGTTCCACTAAGAACTAGATGGAAAATAGCTTACCCTCATTTCAGTTCCTGAACCAGTTGCTCCATAGGAGCTTTACCTCCCTAACATGTTCTGGTGTGACATTGACCCAGTTGATACTGGGGTAATTGAAATCATGCAATATTATTGTGTTGTAAATTTTGTTAGCTTCCCTGATTTCTTTTAGCATTTTGTCATCCGTCTCTTCATTTTGGCCAGGAGCATGTTAGTACAACCCCACTGCCTTTATGTTCCCCTTTTTACATGGAATTTCTATCCATAGAGGTTATACGCTAATCAATAGTTTGTTTCCTGTAAAGGTTTTAGTCTGTTTGACTCAATGCCCTCTTTAATACAAAGCGCTAGAATCTTTCAACTCTGTCTGCTCTTTACTTAAAGGCACCTGGGTTACTTTTACTTTTATTGGACCCTCTCTATCGGGATGCCCTAACTTCCCTGTTTTGCTAATAATCTTCAAAGACACATTATTCTGAACCATATGCTCTTGGATGACTGTTGACTGTCCCCCATTGCCTAGTTTAAAAAGCTGCTGTATCTCCTTTTAAAAGGTTAATGCCAGCAGCCTGGTTCCACCCTGGTTAAGGTGGAGCCCATCCTTTCAGAAAAGCCCCCCCATCCCCCTTCCCCAGAATGTTGCACAGTTCCTAACAAATCTAAAACTCTCTTCCCTGCACCATTGTCTTATCCCCAGGGACACCTACATGAGAATATTGGTGCTCTATGTCTGTAAACTACTGTACCCTAGTCACGCAAGTATATTCTCAGGTAATTTAATAAGAGCCTACTTGAGTGGGTAAGATGCTCCTCTACATGCTCATGTCCATTATAAAACTATCCTGCCCCCCTCCTCCCCTCAAAAAAGTCCAAAGATATTTATTTTAAAATAGGGTGCTATTTGCGGGAGGACCATGGGCAGACATGAAAAATATTTGTTCAGTGGGAAAATTCAGCCACCGATCTTATGCATTTAAGTACAAATGCGCTAATAGCAGATATCATTTTAAATGGATAAGTTATCATTTTTAAAGTTACATGTGGATTTTCAGAGGCACCATTGTATGCATAGTGCCACTGAACATCCATTAACTTCAAACAAGTAATTTAACCATTTAAAGTTGTGCATTTGGCCCGTCACCAAATATGCACATTTGTGTGCCAACAGGCAGTCCAGCAGTTGAGCTACTTGCAAATAGTTCCAGCAAAATCCATTCAGCTTTTAGCCTATGGCCTTCATAAGCACATAATTCTTTTTTGCCTTAGGATAGTTTAAACAACATGTATTGAGGCTGATTTAAGCTTTTAACTTTGAGAGTTATGCTATTTTACTAGCGGCAAGAGTAATATTGTATTCCCAGTTTATAAATCACTTTGGGCCCGATACTCAAAATAAGCTGAATCTTTAAACATAAAATCCTAAGTTAGGAGCCTAAATTTGTGTCCTATTTTCAGCCAACTTAGGAGGCTGAAAATTTATCTTTATTTAGGAGCTTAAAAGTTATGGGGGGGGGGGATATTTAGCCTTGGAAGTCGGCATTTGCTTTATACGCCAACTGCTGTGGCTATAAAAATTCTAGATATTCAGCACCAGTATCTGAATTGCAGCCTGCACTGAATATGTGAGTTCAGTAGTGACTGGCACAGCTATCTGGATAGCTGCAATCTTTAGCACTCTACCAGGATCGCCACAGCTGAATTACTGTGTACCCTTCCTCGGCTCCGCCTAAGGTCTGCGCAGTGTTATCAGGATAGACAGCGCTACTATCCGCAAAGTGCTTCCCTGGATAGCCGCTGCTAAGAAAAACATTTGCTGCAGTTATCCAAATATTTTCCTTTGAATAGTGGGCTGTATTCTTATAAATTTAGATTCTGTATCTTCATTTGCCTCCCAAAAGGTCTCTCTTTTTGTTTTTTTGTTTTTTAAAGGTTTTGCATGAACAGCCTGCGCCTTTACCAAACACTCGGATCCACTTTGGCCTCTATGGACAAACGCCACTTTTCAATCATTTACCAGTTGGGTATAAGTTTGTCACACTGTACAAATCTTGCAACATTGTATAAGGTTAACAGATGTCCCTGATTTTCGGGGATTGTCCCTGATTTTAGAGCTGTGTCGCTGACTCACACCTGTCTGGCAGCCTCCTGTCCCTGATTCCAGCAATGGGGACAGAGGGGGGAGGAAAATATGTATTTTCTATATAGTGACTTGAATATGTCCATTTTTAGAATTTCCATCCATTATCTTTGTATTTTGTTGATTTGTCTGCTTCGAAGTGATGTTGTTGCTGTCATGGGAAAGGAGACATGGTAATGACTCCTCTTCCCTCCTCCACAAAGGTATTTATCTCTCTCCCCCCTCCCCCAACCTAGGGTTGCCAACTTTTTCAGAGAGAAACTGACCACAATTCATGCTTGTGCTCTGCCCCACCCCTTGCCCCACCCCCCAAAATAACTGCACTGATGGCAGCAGAGCAAGCTTCAGCACCTGCTGGCCATATCGGGGTGGGGGGTACAAGAGGTTGCAGTCCTCTTCTCAGTCCTGCAACACACACATTCTCCCCCATACTATATTAAATCCAAAGATAGATTCTGTATTCACAGAACCCCTCCCCCAGCACTTCCTTCAAAATGAGTGCAGAGCAGGGCTAGGACATTTCCCCCATAGTGTCACTGGTCATCTGAGTAACAGCAACATTAACCCTTTCAGTACTAGGCATATTGTGAATTAATACAAAACTCTACCAAAAAATCTAGAGTGAATCTACTGTGCCCAGGACCATACCTAGCCCTGTGCGAGCGGTGCAGCCGCACAGGGCACAAAAGCTTAAGGAGCGCATTTCAGCTCTCTGCCGTTGCCTGCCGCTGCCACTTTTTCTTCTCTCAGCGGCGGCAGGCAATGGCAGACAGCTGAAATGCGCCCTTTAAGCCTTCTCACGGCACGCTAAGCAGGTTTGGTCCCTCCCTCCTCTGACGCAGCGTCACAGCAGGGAGGGACAGATCTGCTTAGTGCGCCGGCGACTTGCACATCTGGCACACCTCTTCTCTCCTGCCCCCCATTCAGAAAGTGGCGAGATAGAGGTGGGGGGGGGGAGGGGTGCACGCTCCCAATGTGCAAGTCGCACGGGGCACGATTCATGCTCGGTACGACCCTGACTGTGTCAACACTAACTTCCAAACCAAACACATCAAGGTCTCTACCTAGGAAAAGGATCCTAACAAAATACTTTTTCTACAACCTACAGAGACTCCTGTTTTATCCTGGTCTATTACAGCTGCTAATGCTGTATGGTACCGATCTAATGAGGCAATAGTGTTAGCATATACTATATCATATCACATGTTATATTACCATAAAAATATACCACTGAAATCGTGTACATCAAGCACATGCTAGAGCACCCAAGAAAGGAAAACATTCTTCATCCTTCTTTCCAATGCCAACTGCAGTACCAGTGATGGCTTCAGGGCGTGACAAACCAGGCAACTGCTCAGGGCCTCACATCTTATGGAGGTCTTGCAAAGTGCATTTGCATTCTGACACTCGACTATTTACTTAATTCTCCCAAGATTCATGAAACAAATTTCTCTGCAGTTTTATTGATAGGGCAACTGCTGATATAAGAATACGTTCCTTGTAAACGTGTGTGTTATAATATAAACCGCTTTGACTTAATGAGAAAGCGCTATAGAAAAACTGTTAACCTATAAGTGGTTTTATTTATTTATCTAATGTAAGCTCCCAAGTGGTCCTTAACTCGTCTCTTGCATAGGGTCTGAACAGGACTACGGCCACCACTGTCTGGAACTTCCAGTATTCCAATTTATTTCCAATACATTAAACATTCCTTGGCTCTGATTCCACCTCCATTTCTTTCATCTGTTTCTATGCTTTGTTTTAATTTATATTTCATGTTTTATTTATTTAATTTAACATGTTTTTTATACCGCTTTATCATTTCAATCAAAGCGGTTTACATGGTAACTTAAACTTGGTAATGTACATTAAATAGGGACATTGATAACTTGGATTTTTTCTGAAGCAATGGAGGGTTAAGTGACTTGCCCAAGGCCACAAGGAGTGCTAGTGGGAATCAAACCTTAGTCTCTGGGCATTTTAATGTTTTTCTATTTATTTACTATTTGTTTACATTTCTTCCCCACTCTGATTTTTATATTTCCTTCTTCTCTTACCCAGTCTGTCAGACGTTCTTTGAAATGTTTCCTTCCCACTCCCCTTTGCTGATTTTATTCTCACCTCCCATTTCTTTTCTATCATTTATTACTTTTGTTAGTTTCTTTACCTTTTTTCATGGGAATTACTCAGGTTCCCTTCCTCCCCTCCTTCTCACACACACACACACACACATTCATCCTTCTCCCTCAAATCCAGCTCATTCCCATCTTGTTTACACACATCCCTCTCCAAGTCTCACATATACACACTGCTCATCTGCTCCTCTCACAACACATGCACACCTCCGTCCGACCATCCATCCATCTCTCTTCACCTTCGTCCATCCCTCCCTTCTTCGGTTACCTTTCTTCTCTTCCTCTCTTTCTCTCCCTTGTCTCTCTTCACCTCCCTTTTCCTCCACCCCTTTACGCTCCCTTACCTCTCACTGAATTTCTTTCCTTCCCTGAAGATAGCACAAAACAGAGGTCCCTGACCATCTGCAGGCAGTGGTAATGCCAGTGCTGTCTTTATGCTTTCTCCCTCGATCCCAACTCTCCTCAGGGATCCTTGACCATGTGCCTCCCTCTGAACAGGAAGTGCTTTGATTGAGGGAGGAAATGGCAGGGAAAGGCAGTACTGTCTGCGCATGGTCAGGGACCCCGCGTTCTGACTCTGAAGAGAACGTCAGGATCGGGAGAGGAAGCGGTTGTGGGGAAAGGCAAGGCAAGGCAGCTGGCTCTCAACAGAAAAGCCGGAATTGGGGAAAGGCAGCGTGCTGTTGGCACGTGACTAGAGACTCCTATCCTCGGCCGCCTCTGAGTAGAAAGAACCAGGTCTGAGAGAAGAAGCAGTCCTTGGGAGAAGCAAGGCTGCACATGGTCAGAGATGACGCTCCCATACTTATCTCACTGCTCCATGGCACAGGCAAGAAAGTAGAGCCCGATGTGGACCAATGTGCAATGGCTGTGTTTCTCCTCGGCTGCTCAAGCCGCGAAAAAACAGCTTTCCTGTTGACAGCTTTACGGCTCTGCGGGCAGCCAGCCTGGCCACATAAAAAACGGCCAGTCCAGCTGAAAACTGGCCAGTTGGCAACCTTACCCCTACCACACTTTGGATAAGGGCCACAGATTAGCCTAAAATAAAATCTGGTAGCCTTAGCATTGTACTAATGCAACATTGTAGCACCATTCCAGCAGTCCCTTGCTGCTGCCTCTATTTACATTTCAAATAAATAAGGGGTAAAGAACACCAGTGAGTAGCATATTATTTCTTTATTTTATTTATTTGAAATGTTAGGTGCCTGCTTTATAAGTTTAGGCTTGCCATTCATTTGCCTAGATTTGTGAGTCTAATCCGTGCCAAGCTCCTAACTTTTTGCCTTTCCTAAATCTGCCCCTTTTGCCACCCATTTTTATGCCCCTAAATTTAGGAGTTTAGTGAAATATTGAGTATAACTTTAGGCACTGAAGCCTAGTAAATTTTCAAAGAGGCCTACTTTACCCACAGAAATTGGAACTTCCATTATTGCCCACCCTGTCTGTGGGAAAAAGTAGGCATCGTCTTCAAAAATGTACCTAGTTTTAGGCACCAATTGAAGAGGCATTACTGGGGATTCAGATGGGCTAAACAAGCAACAACATGCATAGAAACCTATACACATTGTTTTAGGATGAAAAAATTACCCACAGTGAAAGCAGACTCAAATGTCTGCAGGCAGTTCTTTTGTTAGGCAATAATAAAAGCAAAGCTATCCATGTAGTTTTCCTTCAGTTATAGCTGCAGACCCTGTGGGGATTTGCAGGACTGCCGTCTCTGAGCTTTGGAATCTTGTACCACATCTGGATTTTATAAGAATATTGCTACTGAGATCCCATATGGTACTTTTGGGAAAAAAAATATTTCTCTTGAGAAAAAATGAAACTGGAATGGGCTTGATACGTCTCGGTTTCCCTTCCACGCTACATATGTCAGGAAAATGTTTGATAAATCAGTCTCACGAGTTCTTCTTAAAAGAAAAGTTTTACCCTTGTTACAGAATTGGAAAAACCTTTTGAAGTCAGATACCAGAAAGCTTACACGCTGATGTATTGATTCAGTTCAGTGAAGGAAAAGAAGGGTGACATTTAACAAATGTACATTTTTTCTAAAAGCTACTTTACCTGCTCTGGTTGCTTTTTAAGCAGTTTCTAGGTAGGATCTATTTTTGAGATAAGATCACCTTTTGATATCTTGTAGCGTCTCCTTTTCTGATGTTACAGCATCCCTTCCCATTGTACTTTGCTTGTATTCCATTCCATAGGGATATTAAGTGGAATTTAGAATGTCTAAGAATGCAATCTCTTCAAAAATATAGTGCATTTCAAATCTTAAATGAGCATTCCTTCCATTTAACTATCTATGAAAAGTCAAAAGGGAGTCTTCGTTGCCTCTCTAATACATTAAAATGCCATCAATGTACCTACGCCAGAGGAGGGTTTCCGTAGAGGAAACATCCTAAAAACAACTTGTTGCTCAAACTCTGCCATATATTCACTATATCTAGGTCCCTAGCAGCTCCCATGGCACGGTCCCTTTGATTTGCTGAAAAAATTGATTCTGAAAGCAAAAATAATTTCTTGTAAGGGCTTCAAGTTCATTAAGAATTCCGTGGGACTTCAGATATCATTCCTTCTACAGTTCAAACAATTGCATACAATTGACAGAGCCTCTCTCTGTGGAATATTGGTATAAAGTGATTCTACATCTGGAGTTACTAAGAAAACATCTGATAAAATCACCATCAAATTCATCAAGTAGAATAATCACATGAGTGGCATCCTGTATGTATGAATCCATATCTGAAATCATTGGTCTAAGGAAAATATCAATAAATTTGGAAAATGGTTCTAAAACTGAACCAATTCTAGAAATCATCTGTCTTCCTGGTGGACTTTCAAGAGATTTGTGGATTTTGACAAGAACATAGATGGTTGCAAAATCTTTCTTTTGTACTGATGTACCCTGCAAAGTAGCTCAATTGAATCAGTGTATCAATCTCCTTTTTTAAGAAAAAAGTGGGATACCTTTTGTGCCATCAAGTCAATGCTAACTCCTGTTGACCCAGCAGCCCCTGGGTTTTGTTTTTTTTAGCCAAGTATGACCTGAAGTAGATTGCCAGGCTTTTTCTTCCATAGGTTATCCTATGTTTTTTTTTCCCTGTTCTATGTAAAACTCAATGTTGCTTGTATGCATTGTAGTATGTTTTGTTCGATGTACACCGCGCTGATTGTAATAGCGCGGTATAGAAGAAATGTTAAATAAATAAATAAATAAATAAATAATAGAGAGTAAAGTGACTTGCCCAAGGTCACAAAGAGTGTCAGTGGGTATGGGGCTGTTGCTCTAACCTCTAAGCTGCTCCTCCACTCCAATCTCCTTTTTTTAAGTGGGATCCTCAGATAAGGGGACATAATAGTCTCTATCTAATAACTGATTATATATTTCCTGAATATAGTCATTCTTATTCATGACTATCCCTCCTTGTTTATCTTCAGATTTACATAGAAACATGACAGCAGAAAAAAGCCACATGGCGTATCTAGTCTGTCCTTCCTTATCAAAGACTAAAATCCCTTTTTTTCCTTTAGAGATCATCTGTGTTTCTCCTGTACATTTTTGAATTCAGATACTGACCTCGCCTCTACTACCTTCACTGGGAGACTATTCCATGCATCTACCACTCTTTCCATATTACTCCCAAGTCTATCCCCTAATAATAATGTCCTTTTTCCTTTCTTCCTTATTGTGTTAATAGCTTTCTTCTCTTCCTTAGTCAACTTATAAAATCACTTAGGGCTCGATACTAAATTAGGCAGGCTATGCGCTGCTACGGCATTGGGCATGTAAGGGAGATAATCGCTGATATTCAGTTGCACTCACCATGTTAATGCTGCTGAATATCCCTCTCAGTGGCAGTTACATGGTTTACAGGGCCATAAACAATGCAACTGCCCTTCGAATATTGGGCCATTCATTTTTTTAGTTTTCAATGCTTCAGTATCTCTTAACACACACTTATTTAAATGTCTGTATGATGGGACCCATCCAGATGGCCTTCATACAACTGATAAATCTGACTGTCTTGCTGTAATTTTAGGAAAAAATGCATTATTTGTAACTTTCACAAGCTTAATCTATCATAGCAGCTATATTTTTAGAGTGATCTTTGTTATGTAGACTTTTTTAAGTATCCTCTGTCTTTTAGTTTCTGATGTCATCATACAGTCTTTTAGAAATAGCCCTTTGGGAATAATAATAAAAATAAGTTTATTGATTTGACATTATGATATTTATTTTATTTATGATATTTTATGTTTTATATTGTACCTATGCATGGTTATTTATTATATTTTACAATTTCGTTGTATGTATATTTATTTATTTTTTATTTGACAATTTTTCTATACCACTTTATCCACTGGTCAAAGTGGTTTACATTGTAACAGAACATATTACACAGAAGAAGGTAAACAAACTTGGAAACAACAACATAATCTATTTTAAAAAAGTGGTAGAAAACTTATTTGTTTAGATTGGATTCGTTAATTAGTCAGGGCATATTCTCCAAGAAGTAGTAGTCTTTAAATATGCATGTCTTTAAGACCTTTTTGGACGTTGATGTGGCTACTTAAATGGTATATATGAGTTAATTTAGCTCTCTTTCATTCTATTTATTTTTTATTTGTTTTATGCCTAATGTATGTTTTATAATCCTCTTGTAGTGCTCTATATGTTTTTAGGCACTCGTTCTTGAGAAACCTGGCAATATTTCCAGCTTAGTATGTTCTTAATGCAAGTTAATATTTTAATATTATTATTTGTATGTACTTCCTTTATATATTTATGATTATTGCATTTACAGTATCATATATATTTGTGTTATATTTTAGACCCCTGACAAAGTGTCTTGCAGCCAAAACTTTGCTGAGTCGGGCTCTATTTGCAATAAAAGTCTGCCTCTATCCATGGTCTCCTTCCGCTCCTTTTTTATGTGATTCCTCCATTGTGGACCTGGTTGCTTTCAATCCCTTTTTCATTACATGTGATAACTGTCTCCACATACTAATTCATGTGAGAACTGCTTACTGCGCTTTAGTTAACAGGTGTCTTAGCTACACCTCTTGCCCTCAGTGCCGCTCACATCAGGAGTCGCAAGACAATATTGATGTCATTAGATTCTTAGAGTGATCATGAACAGTTCCATTTCTGGCATTCAGGATACTGTTGGTACAATGGGTGCTGCTGTTCCCTCTCTTTGCTGCATACTTCCCAGGACTGGGTTGAGAACAACTATCATAGGCGTTATGAAATAAAGTTTAGGGGATAATTTTAAAAGCAGTTTATGTTCATAAAAGAGAGGTTTATGCCAGGGAAGAGTATGTGCTAGTAAAAAAGTGTGTGTAATGCTGTTTCCTGTATAGTTTTACCTATGACGAGCAGAGGCATAGCATAGCAACAGTAGTATATGATGGTAGATAAAGAGGAGTATGGTCCATCTAGTCTTCCCAGTATTTTATTTATTTATTTATTTATTTAGACAGTTTTGTATCCCGCCTTATCCTTCAATCAAAGCGGTCACAACACAATTGGGGGATACATTTAACACGTGGGGATATGAGACACATACACTAATACTTACAGGGAACATGGGCAATGGAGGGTTAAGTGGCTTGCCCAAGACCACAAGGAGCATCTGTGGGACTAGAAACCCCAGTCCTTCCGGCCCAAGGTTGCTGTCCTCTAGTGGGATTTGAATCCCCGACCTTCCGGCCTGAAGTACCTTGCCCCAACCACTAGGCTACTCCTCCCTTAAGCCAGTAAGGTGGCTAGAGAGGCTGTAGCCACCGCTCCATGCAGGTCACCCTTCTCTATGCCTTTGTTTAGGTTTGTACCCGCTGCTCTGTGTAGATCACCCCCCTCTATGCCTTTGTTTATGCTTGTACCTATCGCTCCATCCAGGTCACCCCTCTATGCATTTGTCTAGGGTTGTGTCTGCCACTCTATGCAGGTCACCCCATCTATGCGTTTGTTAAAATTTGTACTCATTGCTTCATGCAGGTCACCCCACTCTCTGTGTTTAGGGTTATACCCACCACTCCATGTAGGTCACCCCCTCTATGCTTTTGTTTAGGGTTGTTACCCTGTGCTCTGTGGAGGTCATCCCATCTATGCTTTTGTTTAAGGTTGTACCCATCTCGCCATACAGGTCACCCCCTATTTGTTGAAGTTTAAAAGATATTTATGTTTGTTTTGATTCCTGGGACAGAGATTTTCTTTTTATATATTTTTCATATTTTTATTTAAAGATTTTAGTTTTGAAATTGTTTTTTATGTATCTTATTGTTTTTCCATTATCAGTGTTTTTAATTATATATTTTAATTTGTGTTTTTAATATTCTTTACTTTTTCCAATTACAGTTGTGGTCAACATTATTGACACCCTTGCAGATTAACCCCTTAGTATCCAACATCTCCTAAAATAAAGTGGCCAGTGAAATGGCTTTGGAATATATATGCACACATATTTAGCACACAAAAGAATCAAATAAAACAAGATCAATTTAAAAATGAAATAATAGGAAATAATATAAAAACTGGAACATTGCCAGGACATGATAATTGGTAAATCCCAGGGCTTTTAATGTCCAACAATACCAGAATGAAGAAAGGAGATATATCCACTAAGCGTACTTCATTCTACCACTAACAAGAATGAGGATCAGAAGGTCTGAATGAGCAATGGCAGCAGCTTGTAGCGTTTGCATGGGATCCGCTGCATGATTTGCGACATGGATTGATGGCACATTACAGGCTTGTCTCCCCCTGATGAAGCAGTTGCGAAATGCCGTAAGGGAGTCTGCAGTGGCGTTGGGGCTTTAAGCAGATAAGTGTTATGCTGTGCCTCTTTTTGGATCATTATGTTAAAATTAAGTGCTGTAGTTTTCTGCGTTACATGCTCTATAGGCTGTGTTTTAAGTGTGTGGTTAACTATTTTACAAAAATTGTTAAAAATTATAGAAAATATTGAACTTTAAAGAAATGTAATAAAGCATAAATGGGATAGGACACACACCTGTCCTTTAGGGAGTGTTTCAGGATCTTTGATGTTCCAGAGCTTAGTCCTAGGCCTAGATTGATATGCCAGGACATATTTCCTCGAGGGTCTGAGATCCTTTTTCTCCCTTTGGGCTTAAGGCTGACCTGGAGCAATCTGGAGTGGTGGTTTCAACCCGCACCTTATGCTGAAGGACTTTATGGGCGAAGGCCAAGGAAGACCCCACTGCTCAATGACTGTCATGCTCCCATATAACATTTATGTGATCTCAGTAGACATGTGTAAATTAGGTCCTTTCTAAAATCGCTGTTGGCGGCATGGATGTGATTTGCGCATGTGGATGGGCATTATCACATGTGCAAATCACAAACAGAGTTTCTAAAATGACCCCTTTATTGTAAACTACTTTGATTTGATGATCTTTTGATGTTTTTCAGTATATAAATTTTTAACAAAGTCAGCATAACTTTAGAACATGCATAAAAGGCAAGGAAGAATGGGAGAGACCACAGCCACATGGAAAGCATCTTCTGTTATTGCTCTTTATTCTTCTAGTTGGCTGTGGTCTTCGCTCTTCCTTGCCTTTATTGCCGTATGCGGACGTTGCCTTCCTTTTTAGTTTCCATAACTATATAGCACACCAGGTCGTCCTTATAATTGGTTGTGGTCTGTGCACACATTCTGTTAGCTTTCCTCTACACCATGGGGTACGTTACTTGTGTAAGACTTTGGGTGATTTTGTTGATGTAGTAGTATAGAAATTACTTAAGTATAAATTCAGAAATCTCTTGGGAGGGAAGCATATTCATCGGAGGTTGACAGCACTGATTAAGCTGCTGGCCATCGCCATTTTATGAGTGGATAGGCCATACCCAGATAGTGTTTTAGCCGGATAACTAAAATGCCTAAAGTTAGGACAGCCTTTTTTCTGCCCTAACTTTAGGCAGTTAGTTAGTTAGCAGCTCAATATCACCACTGACCAGTTAACTAAGGCGACCACCATCACTTCGCCCCAGAATGCTGTGTACTAACTGATTAGTGTGTGGGTGTTTAAACCAGTTAGGAGGTGATATTCAGCAGCACAAACTACATTAGTACTGTTGAATAACCTGCTGACCTCATTTTAGCTGGTTAGCAGGTCTGCTAACCAACTAAAATGTTTTGAATATGTCTCCACCTTGATGTTTGTTTCGTCCAAGTTCAATATGGCAGTGATCTATATAAACTTATAGTACAAAGTGATATATGTGGTAGAGGTGTTTGTGATCTTTGAATACTGTTTCCATTAGTCTAAAACAGTGCTTCTCAACCTTTTTCATTTTTTGGCATACTTTTGAGTTTGTTTAATCATCCGAGCACTCAAACACAATTTTGCATGCAGGGCTGGAGCAAGGATATTAGGCGCCCTAGGCAAAACTTCAGTCTTGCGCCCCTTTGCAATTAGCTTTTAGACCACCAAGCAGCCCCTTCCTCCCCAAGATTTTCATTATCAAATTCAACTATAATCATCTCAGTACCATCCCTCCTAGAATATGCTATATCACACTTTTAAATATTAAATTTTGTTTTGTAAATATATGTATGAGGAGGGAGATTTCAAAAAAGCCACTTAAAAGGGTAAATGGACTATTTAGATATCGCCCATTCTTCCTGCAGGTAAAAGCACGCATGATGAGTCTGAGTTTGTGCAGCTGCCAGGACCCATTGCTTAGCTCTCACTGTAGCTGCCCTCCCTACCTCCCCCCCCCCCCACCTCAGAAGCTGTTGCCCTAATAGATGGGCTAGCACTGATTGCATGATCATCACTGCTCAGTCCCTCCCACCAGCAAAGGAGAGCAGCATTGTTTTTTTATCTGTGGGTGCTACATTTTGCCAGTTTCGATCTCACATCTGAACAAATGAGGCCAGCAGGTCATGTGAGATGGCAGGGCTCCATGCATCCAGACACCAGACTGAAGCTCGCAGGAAAGGCACACAGATAAGATTCTTCCGGACACCCTGGCTTAGAATTGAGCTTCACTACTGTCATGTGCAAAGCTAACCCATTTGGAGAAATTGTCCCCATAAGAAGTGCTGCTGTCCTACTGATGGAAGGGGTGAGTGCTAGTAGTAAGGATCAGTTCAGTTTGGTGTGGAGAATAAGGGGAGTCCGGTGGACACTCTCTCCATGAATAGTTGCAGTAATCTACTCCCAAACTATACCTCAAAGCACATTCTTTCAGCTTTGCTACTATAAAATATTTTTAGCTTCACTTCAAAAGTCTCGGGGCTAGTAGGTATGTCCTGCCTATAATTAATTATGCACCAGAGAAAATCAGATTAGATAATACAATCAAACTATTCCTAACATGTAAATACTGTGTAGGAGATAGGTTCAAGTCAGAGATGTTGCACTGGGTTCCAGAGCATCAAGCTTACTCCAGGGAGCTGCTAGATCACACATTACAGTCGCTAACCTGAAAACAAAAGTTGTTTTTCTACATCTGGGATAGAAGAGAAAGGAACCGGAGCCTAGAGAGTAGGAGTGTGTGCTCCAGCCAGTCATGCTGCTGGAATGGGGGGGGGATTAAGAGGCTGACTAGAACTTTGCTCTGTTTGCTCTAAGAAGCTTACCCTGTTCTCTCCTGGTCTCTGTGCTCTGCTTGGGAAAGGTGGGACTGGAGCAGGAAGCAGTGCTGTCCAATAGAGATCAATAATAGATACAGTCCAATTCTTTTTAAACGGTAAACACCAAGGTAATAAATCAATCACGCCTTTTAATAATTAAACATAGCAATTCAGAAACTATCTTATTTCATCAATGAGGTGCTTGTCTCAGAAAAAACTGACGGCACTTTTTCATAGGCTTACAGCCACTGAACAGTGCCAGCTTTCACATCAATGACCAAGCTCCCTCATAAATTTTCTTAAAGTTCTCGTGGTTTCTTTGATTTTTCTTATATATATCTCAAATCAATCCTCAAGGAAAATTCTTAGTAATAAACATTTCAATAGAGAAAAATTAGACTTAGCTTAGCATAGCTTAAAAAAGCCAGCCAGATGACCAAAGCAGGGCAAAAAGTTTCATCAGGGAATTGTCCATCCACGGCTTATAATAAGATGCTGCCAGCGTACTACAGCAACGAACATGACAAACACTTAGCAGTTAAAGGTACTGTTCGTATTGCGCGGCGTCAATACGAACAGTACCTTTAACTGCTAAGTGTTTGTCATGTTCGTTGCTGTAGTACGCTGGCAGCATCTTATTATAAGCCGTGGATGGACAATTCCCTGATGGAACTTTTTGCCCTGCTTTGGTCATCTGGCTGGCTTTTTTAAGCTATGCTAAGCTAAGTCTATTTTTCCTCTATTGAAATGTTTATTACTAAGAATTTTCCTTGAGGATTGATTTGAGATATATATAAGAAAAATCAAAGAAACCACGAGAACTTTAAGAAAATTTATGAGGAAGCTTGGTCATTGATGTGAAAGCTGGCACTGTTCAGTGGCTGTAAGCCTATGATAAAGTGCCATCAGTTTTTTCTGAGACAAGCACCTCATTGATGAAATAAGATAGTTTCTGAATTGCTATGTTTAATTATTAAACGGCGTGATTGATTTATTACCTTGGTCCAATAGAGATCTGCAAGCACCTAATGAGCCCATGCCCAGCCACACCCCTGGCTGTCACCATCAAACTAGTTGAGAAGCACTAGTCTAAAGCATGTCACAAATTACAGCAACTCTGCAGGTAATATGTCAGTTACAGATGCGCATGGTCAAAAAAATAATTTGGCTTAGTTTTGGAATTTCTGAAGTTTTCCTAATTTTCAAGTGGTTTTTTTGGCTGATTTCACACATTTTTTTTAATGCACATATTATATACATGTTAGAACTTTCTAATGCATACAGATCGATTGTACACATCTTTATTTGGTGATGTATGTGCCTAGAATTGAGTTTGTGTGCACCAACATTTCAGGCATCTAAATAAACCAAATGTGTGTTAATAAATTAACATCCTTAGTATCAGTACTGCAAACACGGCAAACCTTGAGAGCTTTTTTAAGACATGCTAGCTACTCAGAACACTGTCAAATAATGCATTCTGTACTGTGTGGGCTTTAGAAACATGAAACGATTTACACACAACAGAACAACACAGTTCACCCCACAGAGAACATCCAGTTTGAAAGATAATGAATCTTTTCATTATGCTTCATATTAGACATGCTGCATGATCACAGGAAAGCCAGTAGTCTATTGACTGCGACCTAAATGTTTTACAAGGCGCCATATTGTTTCTAGTAAATTAATAGTGAAGATTTAGGTTTCAGCTAATGAAATCTAGGGTTCATTCATTATGAATCTAAAATAACAGCTGCAGTTCAGCTTCGACAATGAGCAAGATTAGTGTTGAAGGAAGGCTGAAGAAGAAAAAATAAAAGATAGTTTATCCTTACACTTTTTTGAATTCCTTCACCATTTTTGTCTCCTCCATCTTCCCCAAAAGTCATTCTAGGCAATCACCACCCTTTCCATCAAAAAAATATTTCCTATTGCTATCTCTGGGTCTACTTGCCTTGTAGCTTCATATCAATGTCCCCTAATCTTGTTATGTTGATAAGTGCCATTGAGTTGGTGTCAACTCATGGTAACCCTCTGGACAGTTGTTCTAAACTGTGTTTGGTCTTCAGTCAGGTGGCTCATTGTTGACAGAGTGGCACCTATAGCTGCTGTTGTATCGATCCACCTCATTGCTGGCCTTTCTCTTTTACATTGACCTTCTAGCTTGCCAAGCATGATGTCTTTCTCTAATGATCTTTCTCTTCGCATAATGTGTCCAAAGTATGAAAATCGAAGTCTTGTTATCAGAGCTTCTAAAGAAAGCTTAGGTTTGATCTCCTCTAGAACTAACTAGTTTGTTCTTCGAGCAATCCATGGTATACACAGTATTCATTGCCAGCACCATAATTCAAAGGCATCAATTTTCTTCCTGTCTATCTTTTTCACTGTCCAACCTTTGCATCCATATGATGTTATTGAAAATACCATGGCTTGAACGAGTCAGATCTTTGTATGGAGACAGATGTCTCTGCTCTTGAGAATCTTGTCTAGATCCATCATAGCCCTTCTGCCAAGAGAAATGTGTTGTTGGATTTCTTGACTGCTTGTTGTTTCTTTATTGATAGTTGATCCAAGTAGGTTAAAGTTGTCCACTCTTTTGATTTCTGCTCCATCAACAATGAACTTATTGATTTTGCCAGTTGGCAGGATCTTTGTCTTCTTTACATTAAGGCACAGACCCATTTTAAGACTGTTCCTTGATCTTGGGAAGCAAATGTTTCAGATCGACTTCACTTTCAGCCAGTAATGTCGTATCATCAGAATAGAATAGAGTCTTCCACCAATCTTCACACCTCGGTTGCCTTCATACAGTCCTGCTTCTTTGATGATTCGTTCGTTATACAAATTAAACAGGCAGAGGGAAACTATGCAGCCTTGTCATCCACCTTTACTGATTTTAAACCATTCTATTTTTCCTTGTTCCGTTCGAACTGTTGCTCCTTGATCAGTGTAAAAGTTGTGCAAGAGAACGATCAGGTGTTCTGGTATACCCATGCTTTTTAATGTGTCCTAGAGTTTCTCATGATTTACACAGTCAAAAGCCTTGTTGTAGTCAATAAAACACATAATGATATCCCCTAGTCCTACAGCTTCCTTTTTTTTTGGAAAGGATTTGTTACTTGTGCATTAATATCTTTCAAGTATGTATACATCTGTATCATATCTCAACTGTCTCTCCTTTCTTCTAGGGCAGGTGTTCTCAACACAGTCCTTGGGACACACCTAGCCAGCCAGGGTATACATATTTAGGTTCTCAAGTTCCACACAATTTTGGTTGCTCTTCTCTGGACTGCTTCTAGCTGCTTCATATCCTTACTGAGATACAGCCTCCAAACCGGAACACAGTGTTCAACACAAATGACTCCTGATAAGGAATAAATATTTGTAAAAAACACATGTGGAATCAGTTGTTCATAGGTCGTACTTCTAGATATTGTGAACAGAATTTTGAATTCTCGTCCTTAGGAGCTGTGATGCCTCTGTTTGTATAAAACAATCAAGTGTTATGTTTTTAAAAACTGGAGCTGGGCAGTTCCATTACAGCATCTCCAATGCACCTCAAGGGAAAGTATGCAGTCTCGAAGCACTAGTCCTCTGCAAAAGGTTGTAGGAGATCTCTCCCACCCTTCCTGACAAAAACATTCCAAATGCAAATATCATATGGCAGATATGATACTGACTCACTATAGAGGCATGCAGCTTTAGAAGCTGTATATGTTAACGTGATTTAGTTCAAAAGAGGCATTTTAATTAACTCAATTAACTTTCTGTGATTTTCTTAGTTTTCAAAACACATTTCATTCTAGTCACAAGCTGCTGATTTTCACTGGTAGTTGCTCATGCTGTGTGCAATAATGAAGGGTGTAATGGATACAATTAGGGAATAAGAAGAGGTAACCTTGTGTCTCCAGGAGGGTTATCAAGTAGAATTCTATAATTAAAGCTGAAAGTCATGGGACTATCTAATTTTTTTTTAACTTTGCTTTAGTTAGAGAGGAAAAAATTGCATATTTATTGTGTGTGATATCTAGTTATAATGCCGGGTGTGTCTGCTTGCATATGAAAATGCATTTGCAATGGAGCACGTCTGTGAATATATAAATGCAATAAGTATATTCAATCAGACTACATCAACTGCTGATGGTTATTGCTTTTCACAAAAATAAAGAACAGTTAACTCAGCATGAGACATTCTTGACATGAATCTTCTGGACCTTCAAAGAGGTGTTTCACTGAAATTAAGAAAAGCTGGCTCAGGATGACTTGAATCTCTAGGGACATTCAAAAAGACACTGACCAGATAGGAGAGCCATGTTTAATTTACCAATCCCAGTACAGGGCAACATTTTCAATTGGGCATAAGAAAGGATTCCTGAGGCATTGCTGATATTAAACTAATGGCTTAATATCTGCACAGTCAAATTTTGATCCCTTGCTCGGGGGAGGGGGGGGGTGTGGAAGGGGTGAGAAGGGGCACACATTGTTTTACTGCAAAGTCCGTAAGTACCTTTTTGTAAAGACTGCACCAGAGTTCAAAGGGGACCTATGCGCATGCTTTCTCTTCTAAAATGTGCACTGCTTTAGGTGTAGGGAAGATTCAGTTGGAAATATAAGGCACATCAACTTGAAAATTCAATCTGTAAAGCCAATTTTGAGCCTCCCCGCAGAGCTTGAACCTGAAGCCTGTGAGTTGAAGTTTAGAAAAAAAAACAGCCTATTGATTTTCTTTTAAATCACTTCCCCAGCAGGTTTATAGGCACAAAAGTATTTACAGTGTTTACAGATGCAGACTCCCTACCTGGATGTAAATGCAGCGAGTTAAAACTAAACTCCCCACAGGTACCTTGCAGGATCAACTCCAGCCCTGTTCCAGCATCACCCCTTTTCTCCTGAGAGGAGGGGAGAGTAATTTTTAAAGAGACCTTTTTAAAAAAAAAAAAAAAATTTTTTTTGTAAATCTTTTTTTTTTATTTATGCATTTAATCCAAATTATGGAAGCAAAACAACTTGCAACAGGAATATGGGTAGCCAAGAAATATAACAATTTTTAAAGAGACCTTTATTGCCTATTAATGCCCATTTTGCCATAGTAGATCCCTTTGAAAAATTGCCCCCGTCTTTTATTTTCCAGTTCTGTCCAAATTCTGCCACCAGAGGTCCATTTCCCGAATGTGACTAAAGGTGCATCTGCTCTAGCACACTGAAGGAGGGCAGTTTTCAGCCTGCCAGTATACATGGCTAAATCTCAATTTTCCCCTATAAATGAATGTGAAAATTGCCCTCCATGGGAGTAAATTTATAAAGCTTTATGCAGAAAGGAGCTTTTAAAAAATTGTGCAGCTCTGTATGTGTATAAATCTTAGACACCTGGAAAGAATGTGTCTAATTTTATGCAATGTATGTGCAAGCCTTCCCGAGGGTGTAGTTTTGGCAGAGTTGCGATGTACTCATGGATTTTATAAAATATGCGGGGAGATGCATTGCATGCACACACGCATTCACGCCTTTAATGGAGCAGGCGTAAATTTGTGCTTGGGGCTGGTTCTGGGTACCTATTTTATAAAGCATGTGGCTTAAAAGAAGAGCCTTTTTGGACTTCTCACAAAAGCATACTCATAAAATTCCTCCCATATCTCTAGAGCCAATTGTCTTCAGAAGAGATGTCATCTAAGGGGCACTAATGTTTTGCACCTAGTGCATGGCATGATGAGGGGGGGAGGGGTCAGGTCTTCAGGGGGAGAGGGTGCTGGTGCGGCATGGGCATACATTTTTGTTATTGGTAGTGGATGCACTTAACGCTATCTCTTGAGTTGGCATTAGGTGTAGCCATGCCGTAGGCAGTTGTGACCGTTAGCACGTGACAATATTCCGTATGCTCGCTGACACGACCATTCTCCATCCTCATCCCACCCTGTGTCGCACTAAGCAGAGAGCATGGAAAAAAAACACAGGCTGTCTGTTTAGCGCTAGTCCTGAGTTGGTTCATGCTGGATGGCTCACACTTGATCCCCTGCTAACAGTTAGTGATATTTAGTAAACATACCCATAAGTCCTGCATTCATTATGATATAAAATGAAAATGAAAAATGCAATAGAACACTCCATGCAACTAATAGCTAGCAAATTGAAAACAAATCATAAACAGGTTTTTTTCTTTTTCATGCAACTCATAGTTAAGCTGCAGAATTTGTTGCCAGAGAATCTAATTCTAACAGCAGGGTTCAAAAGATATGGACAAGTTCTGGAGGAATTCCTGGGAGAGTTATGCTTATCCCTGGAAATGGGCTATGAGAGAGAGAGATCTACTTTTTGTGATCTGTTGGGTCTTTGTGATCCTGACCGACCACTCTGAGAGAGGATGCTGGGGTTGTTAGACCTTGGCTGTTTATGTTTTTATGGTTCAAAATTAATTGGAAAACAATTTGCAATGAAATCGTTTTGTTATATTTTATTTAAACAAATTGTACACCGAGACAGGAAAAATTTGAGGTAAGTTAATCGGATGCAAATTACTAAGCCTTATTGCATTCTCCAAATAGTCTGAATGTTCATGAGAAGCTAGACAATCTGTCATCACAATCACTGCTGAGACTAGTTTTTCTTAGAATTTTTTTCTTTTTACCCTCATGAATCTGTCTTTTCAAAATCACTTGCAACGTCTTTCTCTTGAGCAGATTCCTCAAACCATTGACTCATCTTGTTAGATAGTTTGCATTTCCCCAGATAGGGAAGTTTGCCTGGCAGTACACTTCCCAAAGTGTCTCTAAGGTAAATACTTGTGAATGTTTCAGAGACATGCTCTCAAACCTGGAAGCTATCAATGCTTCCACCTCAGAACTAGAAGAAATACTGCATGGCGCTGACCCAAAATACCAGTGTCCCAAGAGATTGTCATCTTTGATCCACAATCTTGCCCAGAAAAAAGCCTTCCTCATCTTACCCAAAATATTAAATGAGATAACCTCATGTTGCTGCCAGCTTGAGTTCTTCCACTACCCTCCTCTGTTTCAGCTGTTGCCCCTAGCATAGCACCACTCAACTGCATTCTTTCATCTCCTATGTGAATATGGAACATTCATAATAAAATGTGAGTTAAAATTTATGCTGACTTTTAGTGCACATTCTTGTTAACGCCTGATGCAATAAGGTATGCTAATGTATCGGGCATTAAAAAAATCCAAAGCAGGATACAAGGGCACCAAGTTTAATACACAATTTTACAAAGGATGGTGTGCTAAAAATGAGAGTAAAATCATAATGTGCACTAACTTTACTACCATTTCATAATTTAAGTAATTAGAGGCTCTCTGGTCTAGCTCAGACCTTCCAAGTCAGAGACCCTCTGCCCTGGGACCACAAAGCCCTCATCCCTACCTACCTACCCCATCCACCTCCTGAACCCATATCCATGTACCTAACTAGTGCCATCAAACTCTATGGGGTTGACTGCTTTCCTTGCCAGCATCAGGGGTGACCCACTCCTCAGGAGAGAGCAATGGCACCTCTGGGGAGTGAACCCCAAACTCTTTGTTCTGCCCTCCATTTCCAGGGTGTGTCTGGCTGGATGCAGGGGTGGCTCTATAATGAGGCTGAGTGAGCTGGTGGCATCAGGTGGCAACCAACTTATTTATTTAGACAGTTTTGTATACCACCTTATCCTTCAATCAAAGTGGGCACAGCACAATTGGGGGATACATTTAACATGAGGGGATATGAGACACATACACTAATACTTACAGGGAACATGGGCAATGGAGGGTTAAGTGGCTTGCCCAAGACCACAAGGAGCACCTGTGGGACTAGAAACCCCAGTCCTTCCAGCCCATGGTTGCTGTCCTCTAGTGGAAACGTTTCAGAGAAGAGCCACCAAAATGGTAAAGGGGATGGAAGGATACTCCTATGAAGAAAGGTTAAAAAGGTTAGGGCTCTTTAACCTGGAAAAGAGACAGCTGAGGGGAGATATGATAGAAGTCTATAAATTAATGAACGGAGTGGAACGGGTAAACTTAGATCGATTGTTTACGTTATCAGAATATAGAAAGACTAGGGGACATGCAATGAAGCTACAGGGTAAACTATTTAAGACTAATAAAAGAAAATATTTTTTCACTCAACGTGTAATCAAACTCTGGAATTTGTTACCGGAGGATGTAGTAAAAGCTGTTAGTGAAGCTGGGTTTAAAAAAGGTTTGGACAAGTTCCTGGAGGAAAGGTCCATAAACCATTATTAAGAAGGGACCCAGGATATCAATGCTTGACCCAGTACAAGCATTGCGGAACCTGTGTCTTTTGGGGAAACTGCTAGGTATGTATGACCTAGATTGGCTACTGTTGGAAACAGGATACTGGGCTTGATGGACCTTGGTCTGACCCAGTATGGCATATCTTATGTTCTTATGGGATTTGAACCTCTTACCTTCCAGCCTGAGGTAACTTGCCCCAACCACTAGGCCACTCCTGCCTCCAAAAAGCTTGCCTCACTCAGCCTTCAAATAAAATAAAATTTAAAAAACCCTGATCAGAAGAGCCGCAGCCACTGCTGCCGCAGCAGCAGCATCAGAAAGTGCCCCGTGGCTGCCCCGGCAGAGCCCTCTTCTCTCCCTCAGCGCCGCCTTTACAGAGCCATGAAGGGAGTGTTTCCCTTTCTTGCGGCTCTGCTAAGTCTCCCTCTGTAAAGACGGTACTGAGGGAGAGAAGAGGGCTCTGCCGGGACAGCCGCGGGGCACTTTCTTCTGCCGCTGCGGCGGTGGCAGTGGCAGCAGCTTCAGCTTCTTCAACTGGGTTGATGGGGGGGGTTAGGACTGGTAATGGGATATGGGGGGGGGGCCTAGGACTGGAAATGGGCTGATGGGGGGTTAGAACTGGAAGGGAGCTGATGGGGGGTTAGGACTGGTATTGGGCTATGGGGGGGGGCTAGGACTGGAAATGGGGGAGTTAGGAATGGAAGTGAGCTGATTTGGGGGGGCTAGGACTGGTAATGGGCTATGGGGGGGCTAGGACTGGAAATGGGATGATGGGGGGATTAGGACTGGAAGTGGGCTGATGGGGGGGTTAAGACTGGTAATGGGCTATGGGGGGGTTTATAACTGGAAATGGGCTGATTAGGAGGGGGCTAGGGCTGGTAATGGGCTATCGGGGGTCGGTAGGACTGGAAATGGGCTGATGGGGTGGGGGGTTAGAACTGGAAATGGGCTGATCAGGAGGGGGGGCTAGGACTGGAAATGGGCTGATGGGGGTTAGAACTGGAAATGGGCTGATCGGGAGGGGGGCTAGGACTGTTAATGGGCTGATTGGTGGGGTTAGGCCTAGCAATGGGCTGATTAGGGGGGCTAGGACAGGAAATGGGATGATTGGGGGGCTAGGACTGGAAATTGACTTGTTCGTGGGCGGGGGTGTTAGGACTGGTAATGGGCAGATGGGGAGCTAGCACCGGAAATGAGCTAGGACTGGTAATGGGCTGATTGGAGGGCTAGGACTAGAGTGGGCTGATAAGGGGGATAGGATTGGAAATGCGCTGGGACTGGAAATGGGCTAATGGGGGAGGGAAGGAGAGTGCTGCTGGCCCTGGAAGAAAACTAAGGGCTAGGGCTACAAATGGGCTGATGCGGGAGGATGGTAGAATAGGACTGGAAGGGAGCGGATAATGAGAGGATCTGCCAGGGGAAGGAGGGGACAGGAAGGAAGATAACACGGGGGAAGGAGGGGACTGGAAAGGAGCTGACACCTGGGATGTACTGAAGGGGGACTGGAAGGGAGCTGACACTTGGGGATGGGAGTGGTAGGTGGTTGGGTAATGGGGAGGAGGCTGGAAGGAAGCTGACATGTAAATGGCACTGGAAGGGGGATGGACAGAGGGTAGGGTGACTGGAAGGGAGCTGACTGGGGGGTGGTACTGAGAGTGGACGTAAGCTGATATCTGGGATGGTATTTGGACTAGAAGGGGCTGAACAGTGGGGAAGGAGGGGGACTGGAAGGGAATGGACACCAGTGGCAGTCGTGGGAATGCAAGGCGGTTGACATTGGAAGGTACTGGGAGAGGAGGACTAGAAAGGGGGCTGATACTGGGGAGGGTTACTGGAACTGGAAATGGGCTGATGGAAGGAAGTGAAGAAAACAAAAGAAGAGACAAGAAATGGCAGATGGACCATGGACTACAGAAAGAGAGCTAAGAGAAAACAGGAAAGCAGAAGCCTCAGATTGGGACCAGCATGATCAGAGAATAAAATGGTCAGACAACAAAGGTAGAAAAAATAATTTTATTTCATTTTAGTGAATGGACTTTGTGCTATTTTTATATTTTACACAGTATTGGGGAACTGCATCTCTTATTTATCTGATGTTGCACTGCATGTGGACTTTGGCTTCTTCGGGTTTCAATTTAGATTTTGTCTACATATTTTTATTTTTACTTTAGATTGTGGTTACTTCTTCTGTACTTGGTGAGAGTCGATGTTGTGAGTGTGTGACTGAGGTCAGGTGTTCTGTTAACATGGAGTTTGTACATAAAGATCTATACTGTACTGTAATAATTTGACTTGTTCAGCTTTTCAAATAGGTGTATGGATGTTCCAGGGCCCACTGTAGTATTTACAGTGACGCTTTTTTTGGATGGGCTCCTTATGTGAGTTTTGGAAGTTTGTGCTGCTATGGTATGGTAGGTTTGCTCTTTGTTGTAGGGTTTTATATTAGTTCACAATATGCCTGGTACTGGAGAAGGTGAAATTAGACTTACCTGCTAATTGTAGTTCCTGGAGGAACTCCAGTCTAGTCCCAGAATCTCTGGGGTTGTGCTTGTCCTCCAGCAGCTTTGGAGACTGAGAAACGTCATCCTTTTGATGACCCTGGTATAAATACAGAGGGACCACCTCTTCACTCCAGTAACCTATTGACAAAGCAGACTCACCGGAGCAACAATTAAGTAACAACTCATATTTAAACAAGTATAGACTAACTGAACAAGTAAACATTAAGGGAGACTCCCTTTCCATTCGGATCCCCCTTACCCCATTCTATCACTGGGTAAAAACTTCTGAGGCCCGCTCCCTCCCCTCACGGAGCAAAGTGACCTCCTTACCACTGTTCTGATTCGACACTTTTTTTTTTTTTTTTTTTATTCCCTTGTCCCCGAAGGGCTCACAATCTAAGTGTACCTGAGGCAATGGAGGGTTAAGTGGCTTGCCCAAAGCCACAAGGAGCAGCCATGGGACTAGAGACCTCAGTCCCTCCGGCCTGAGATTACTTGTCCCCATGTGGGAATTGAACCCCTGGTCCTCCAGCCTGAGGTAACCTTGTCCCAACCACTGAGCCACTCCTCCCTAAATGTAATGGTCTCATATGGGCCCTTGCCCACGGCACCAGCTCTAGCGTTGCTGCCATCGTCCCCAGCACCTGCAGATAATGCCACGCCGTGGGAAGCGGCTTTTTCAGAAACTCGCGAACCAACTTTCTGAGCCCTCTAGCTCGCCGGTGAGGAAGAAACACTCTGCCAACTGCCGTATCGAACCTTGCTCCCAGGTATTCCAGGTTCTGCATCAGAGTCAATGTACTCTTTTCCCCATTGACCACTCATTCTAGGCTTCAGAGACACGCTACAACCCAGGCCGTGGCCCTCTCGCTTTCTTCTCTTGACTTCGCCTGGATTAGCCAATCGTCCAGATAGGGGTGTACTAGGATGCCATCCTTTCTCAGCGCTGCAGCTACCACTACCATCACCTTGGTGAACGTCCTTGGTGCCATAGCCAATCCAAAAGGTAATGCCCGGAACTGAAAATATTCCATAGGCACTGCAAACCGGAGAAACTTCTGGTGTTCCTGCTGAATGGGAATGTGCAGGTATGCCTCCGACAAGTCTAGGGATGTAAGGAACTCCCCTTTCCTTACGGCCACTATGACCGACCTCAACGTTGCCTTGTGAAAATGAGACACTTGGAGACAACGATTTACTCTTTTTAGATCCAGAATTGGGCGATAAGTGCCCTCTTTCTTGGGAACTGGCACTATTGCCTTGAGAGCTACTAGTCTCTCTACTGTCTGTTTGATGGCATCAAATTTGAGATAAGCTTTGCAGGGGGACTGAACGAACGAGTCGTGTACCTCCGTAGCAAATCCAGTGCAAAGCCTTCTCGGATAACTTCCAGCACCCACTGGTCGGATGTTATCTGGACCCAGGCAGGGTAAAATTCTTGTAACCGACCCCCTACCAGTACTACTCCTACCTGGGTCCCCCTCGCTTCATTGCGTCTTCCTAAGATTTGAGGAGGAGGCCGCAAACCCTCTGCTTGCTCCTCGAAACCCCCGAAAGCCCTGGCTTCGATAGGGGAAACGCCCCCTCTGGCTTTGGATGAATCTAGGGGAATGAAAACGGCTAAACTCCTGCTTCAAAGTCTTAGGAGGTACACTTGGACGCCCTTGCTTCTGCTTATCTTCCGGAAGCCACCCCCTTTTGGATTCCCCCAGGTCCTTCACCAGCTTATCCAGATCTTCCCCGAAAATAAGTTTTCCCCTGAACGGCAGCTTACTCAGCCTAGCCTTAGATGAACTATCCACTGCCCAGTTGCGCAGCCACAAATTCCGCCGCGCCACCACCACTGAAGCCATACTGTTAGATAACCCACGGATAAGGTCGTAATGGATATCTGCCAAATAGGCCATCCCCGACTCTAGCCTTTCCACCTCCGCGGCCGCTGCCCCATCTGTTCTCCTTGAATCCGCTGCGACCAACGCAAACAAGCTCTAGCCACCCAGGCTCCACAAATAGAGGCTTGTACTGATAGCGCGCTTACGTCAAATACCTGCTTCAGCAAGGTATCCAACTTTCTATCCTGAGCTTCCTTAAGAGCCGCGCTACCCTCTACCGGAATGGTAGTTTTCTTGGTAACAGCTGCGACAGCCACATCCACCCTCGGGGACTGAAACAACTCCTTATCTTGCTCTACCAGTGGGTAAAGACGGCCTATAACTCTGGATCCCTTGAGAGTCGCCTCCGGCAAATCCCATTCTCCTTGAATCATTTCCTTGACAACCTTGTGAATCGGAAACGCCCTCTGCGTCTTCCGAAAGGTCTGCAACAAGGGATCTTCCAAAGTCTCATCCTCTGCCGACCCCCCTGCCGGCATATTAAGCGCCTTGAGCGTCTCTGAAATGAGAGCTGGTAACTCCTCTCTGTGGAAAATCTGGACTACCCTAGCCTGGTCTTCCTGTTCCGCGATTTCTCCTTCCTCTTCCTCCTCAAACTCTAGTTCCTGATCTCCCTCTTCCGAGAGAACCACCTCGGACACCACCGACTGATCCGTGTCCCTGTCCAACTTGGACTTCTTAGCTGGAACCCTTGCTGATCCCATAGAAACCAACATACCTGGCCCCTTCTCCTCCGTCTGCACCTCCGAAGATGAAGACGGGAAGGCTCTCTTAACTCCCCCAAGTGCCTGCTGTATTAGTGTCTCCACGTAAAATGATTCGGTCTTTTTTCTTGAACGTAGAACTTTCTAGTAAATAGTATGATGACGTTCAGTAGAACTACAGGGAAATACTTTAAAACTATGTAAACCTGCAATTTACTCCATTTAAATGTTGTAGAAAAAAGCTTAAACAGGTGTACTATAGTCTTAATCTTCTTTTAATTGTCCAACAGCATTCTGCTATCCACCGGTGGTACTCCCAACGTAAAAAATTTTTTTCTGTTTTATTTTCTTAATCTTTAATTACTTATTTATACTCTGGTAAAAAACCACTAGTGCTCATCTTAAAAATAATATCGAGAGGTCATAAATTTTCTATTTTGCGTCGTACTTCTCAAAACTCGACTCCCGTCTTTGAAATGAAATTAAAACGATCTCTCAAAGACCATCTCAATATGAAATTCTAAAGTCCGAAGTTACCAAAACGTTCAAAAATGTACTGAAATGTTTTAATCCATTAAGGTAACAGCTGACAATGTTTGTGTGATCCCGACGCTCTCCCCCAGCGCCAGTAGCGTTCTCCTAATCGGGTTCTTCAGGGGATCATGAACCCTGCGAACAAACAATATAGACGACATGTTACTTCCCATCAAACAATTGTTATATTCTCGGCAAATGTGTATGAACTGAGCTAAAACGATAATACAAGCTACTTACAAAATACAGCTGCCCACGGTCCGAAACTTCAATATGTCTCCTTCTCTTAACTTGCGTAATTAAACTGAAAGATGAAGGGACGCCGCGCATGCGGTTCACAATTCTCAAAAGGTATTTAAAAGGATTCGTCAAAACCAACGTAATTGACTCCTCCCCTCTAAAGCGCCAATCCTATCCCAAAGCGGGATTTCATGAGTCCGGCCTCCCATTCACAAAAAGCCATTCATTACAAGCACGCTGCCCATTCTATCATTGCGTTCAATCCATGTGGAGCGACGGTGTTCAAATTATATATCCACCGCTGTTCTCTTTGTGTCAGAATTTGATCCTGTGACCTACTTCCCCTACCTTCTGCCACTTGATCAATGCAAAAACACACCAGCTGATCAATGTATGGCTTTCTTTGAGGCAATGTTGGACCAATGGGGCTTGCTCAACTTTACAGCGCAATCTGCTCCGATGTTCTCGCATGCGTACCCTAAAAGAGCGTATCGTTTGCCTATATAAATTAAATTACATGGACATTGTACCACATAAACTACCCCTTTTGAATCGCAGTCAGTGGAAAATGTAAGAGTATAATTTCTCTGACGATGGTGAAATGTTGTTATCTCTAATGTAATGGCACAAATATCACAGTTGCCACAGCGTTTATGTCCCTTATTATGTATTGCTTCTAGTACAGTGGGCAAAACCGTAGGACTCAAATATTCCTTTAAATTGCGGTGCCTTTGCCAAACGCACCGCAATTTCTTACCTGCTAAACCCGGTACTGTGGTTAGTACATTTTTATGTTTCTGCAAAGTATGTTGAATATCTCTGCTAAAGGGTGAAAATTGTGTTATCAAATTAACTGTGTTATCATCAACCTGCCGTCTGTGACTAGACGGTTGACATAGTAAATTGCGGTGATTATATAAAGCTCTACGGTACGCTCTCTTAATTACTGTACTCGGATACCCCCGTTCTAAAAAATTCATTTTCAACTGTTGTGCCTTAATCTTGAACTCGTTATCACTCGAACAATTCCTCCGAAATCGGAGGAATTGAGAGAACGGGAGCCCCTCTTTCAATGATCTGGGGTGTGCACTATGATAATGCAGAAGAGTGTTACGATCAGTGGACTTCCTAAAAACTGATGTGTCCCAATGTTCTCTCCCTCTCGTAATCATTACGTCTAAGTAAGTTAAGGTGTTATGATGGTAGTTTGACGTAAATTTAATATTGGGATCTAACTGGTTGATCCATTGAAAAAAAGATAAAAGCAGCCTTCTGATCCCTGCCAAAGCAAAAAAACATCATCAATGTACCTTTTCCAGATAATGATGTTAGGGGTGAACGGGGAACTACCTATCCAATGGTCCTCAAACATGGCCATATAGAAGTTGGCGATTGAAGGGGCACATGTGGCTCCCATGGCCACATCCGAGATTTGTTTAAACAGCTGCCCTTCAAAAGCAAAAATAATTATATAAATTGCTAAATCTGCTAGTTCCATCAAAAACTGAATCATAGATTCAGAAAGATCACCCCTATTGAATAATGTTGCTTGTACTACCTCTAAAGCTGCACGCTGAGGGATGTTGGTGTAAAGGGAAACAACATCCATCGTGACGAGAATTACATCTACATCAGCTGCCCATTTATCCAACCCGCTCAATATGCAAAGAAAATCAGTGGTGTCCCGTAAATATGCGGGGATATTGATTAATAACGGGCGCAAAAAATGTGTCTATGAAAACGGACAACGGCTCAAGCAAACTGCCCTTGGTCGATACAATCGGTCTCCCGGGAGGCCGGACCAGATCTTTATGTATCTTAGGCACTAAATAGAGTTTAGCCACTGCTGGAGAAATGACATTTAAAAATTTAAACTCTTTCTTAGATATTAATTTATTTGACATAGCCAATAAGGTCAAGTCCCTAATGCGTTGTTGTAATTCCGGGCCTGGATCTATCGCTAAGCGCTCATATATGGTTATATCTTCTAATTGACGAAAAGCCTCTGTCAAATAGTCTTCTCGTTTAAGGATCACCACTGCTCCCCCCTTATCCGCACGTTTAATGACTAAGTCAGAACGTGATTTTAAAGATTGTAGTGCTTGGTTTTCTGGATAGGGAAGAGCATAGTGAACTGATGTCTTCGACTGCTGCAATCGTTGAATGTCCTGTAATACTAGTGTTTTAAAGATTTCTAAGCCCGGATGTAAAGGGCCTGGTGGTGACCAGTTCGATCTGAGCGGTAGTGGGATCCGTGGCACATCAATAAGATCCAGATGGTTATCTGATGATTGAACGGTGGAAGAGGAAGGGACATTTTCCGCAAAAAAATGTTTCAAGGACAGTTTACGAAGAAATCTCTCAAAGTCAAGATGAAATTGGAACATATCGAAATGTGTCCGGGGAACAAAGGAAAGGCCTCTGTTCAAAAACAGTTAGTTCTTGCGCTGTCAAATTTGCTCCTGAAAAGTTCACTACTAGATCAGGTCCAGCCATACTGGAACCGGCACCCATCATTTCTTTTTCGGGGGTGCTCGCTCCCGTGTTTTGCCCCTGTCCCCTTCTTTCTTTTTGTTTTCTTTTGACTGATCGGTTTGTTTTGTTCTAAAAAAGATCCTGTTCTTCCGGAGGCCATCGAATCAGTGGACCCAGTCTCATCGGTCGAGTCACTAAACTCAACCCGTTTTCTGATTTTCTTGGTTTTACGATTCGTAGCCATCCAGGGGTAGACATACCCTGCTGTATAGTCTAGATGATCCCTCTTCAATTTGTTTGTTTTTTTGAGCATTATCTCAGTACCGGGTTTAGCAGGTAAGAAATTGCGGTGCGTTTGGCAAAGGCACCGCAATTTAAAGGAATATTTGAGTCCTACGGTTTTGCCCACTGTACTAGAAGCAATACATAATAAGGGACATAAACGCTGTGGCAACTGTGATATTTGTGCCATTACATTAGAGATAACAACATTTCACCATCGTCAGAGAAATTATACTCTTACATTTTCCACTGACTGCGATTCAAAAGGGGTAGTTTATGTGGTACAATGTCCATGTATTTAATTTATATAGGCAAAACGATACGCTCTTTTAGGGTACGCATGCAGAGAAATCGGAGCAGATTGCGCTGTAAAGTTGAGCAAGCCCCATTGGTCCAACATTGCCTCAAAGAAAGCCATACATTTGATCAGCTGGTGTGTTTTTGCATTGATCAAGTGGCAGAAGGTAGGGGAAGTAGGTCACAGGATCAAATTCTGACACAAAGAGAACAGCGGTGGATATATAATTTGAACACCGTCGCTCCACATGGATTGAACGCAATGATAGAATGGGCAGCGTGCTTGTAATGAATGGCTTTTTGTGAATGGGAGGCCGGACTCATGAAATCCCGCTTTGGGATAGGATTGGCGCTTTAGAGGGGAGGAGTCATTACGTTGGTTTTGACGAATCCTTTTAAATACCTTTTGAGAGTTGTGAACCGCATGCGCGGCCGTCCCTTCATCTTTCAGTTTAATTACGCAAGTTAAGAGAAGGAGACATATTGAAGTTTCGGACGTGGGCAGCTGTATTTTGTAAGTAGCTTGTATTATCGTTTTAGCTCAGTTCATACACATTTGCCGAGAATATAACAATTGTTTGATGGGAAGTAACATGTCGTCTATATTGTTTGTTCGCAGGGTTCATGATCCCCTGAAGAACCCGATTAGGAGAAACGCTACTGGCGCTGGGGGGAGAGCGTCGGGATCACACAAACATTGTCAGCTGTTACCTTAATGGATTAAAACATTTCAGTACATTTCTGAACGTTTTGGTAACTTCGGACTTTAGAATTTCATATTGAGATGGTCTTTGAGAGATCGTTTATTCATTTTCAAAAGACGGGAGTCGAGTTTTGAGAAGTACGAACGCAAAATAGAAAATTTATGACCTCTCGATATTATTTTTAAGATGAGCACTAGTGGTTTTTACCAGAGTATAAATAAGTAATTAAAGATTAAGAAAATAAAACAGAAAAAAAAATTTTTACGTTGGGAGTACCACCGGTGGATAGCAGAATGCTGTTGGACAATTAAAAGAAGATTAAGACTATAGTACACCTGTTTAAGCTTTTTTTCTACAACATTTAAATGGAGTAAATTGCAGGTTACATAGTTTTTTAAAAGTATTTCCCCTGTAGTTCTACTGAACGTCATCATACTATTTACTAGAAAGTTCTTTCTACGTTCAAGAAAAAAAAGACCGAATCATTTTACGTGGATTCACGATGGCAGAAGGGTCGTCTGGCTGGCATAACGTGTTGAGCTTTACCCAGGACCATATTGCAGGTCTAGTACAAGAGCTTACTCCATTTGCTACTTCTACAGCTGCACCGCAAGATTCAGATGTAGTAACATGGGACTCTCTGCTAAAAATTACAGCAGAAAGAAGATTCGTTCAGAATTACATCGGCTATCACTCATAGAATATATTAGCAGACAACAAATCCCCCGCGGTTTGAGAGTGTACAAAGAACCTCGAGTACGCACGGCTGATCCGGATTTTACAGATAATTTGGAACAAAATATTAAATAAGTGTTCTCTGGACTTGATGGTCCTTATAGTCGACACAGTAAAAAAAGATGTTCAACAATTAACAACAGAAATAGAAGAGACCCAAAATCGCCTGAAATCATCTGTGGAAGATAAAAGCTATAAAGAGAAGATAGAAACAATGCAACAACAACTCTCTACACTTCATCAAGAGATAATGCTCAAAAAAACAAACAAATTGAAGAGGGATCATCTAGACTATACAGCAGGGTATGTCTACCCCTGGATGGCTACGAATCGTAAAACCAAGAAAATCAGAAAACGGGTTGAGTTTAGTGACTCGACCGATGAGACTGGGTCCACTGATTCGATGGCCTCCGGAAGAACAGGATCTTTTTTAGAACAAAACAAACCGGATCAGTCAAAAGAAAACAAAAAGAAAGAAGGGGACAGGGGCAAAACACGGGAGAGAGCACCCCCGAAAAAGAAATGATGGGTGCCGGTTCCAGTATGGCTGGACCTGATCTAGTAGTGAACATTTCAGGAGCAAATTTGACAGCGCAAGAACTAACTGTTTTGAACAGAGGCCTTTCCTTTGTTCCCCGGACACATTTCGATATGTTCCAATTTCATCTTGACTTTGAGAGATTTCTTCGTAAACTGTCCTTGAAACAATTTTTTGCGGAAAATGTCCCTTCCTCTTCCACCGTTCAATCATACAGATACCCAACTGGATCTTATTGATGTGCCACGGATCCCACTACCGCTCAGATCGAACTGGTCACCACCAGGCCCTTTACATCCGGGCTTAGAAATCTTTAAAACACTAGTATTACAGGACATTCAACGATTGCAGCAGTCGAAGACATCAGTTCACTATGCTCTTCCCTATCCAGAAAACCAAGCACTACAATCTTTAAAATCACGTTCTGACTTAGTCATTAAACGTGCGGATAAGGGGGAGCAGTGGTGATCCTTAAACGAGAAGACTATTTGACAGAGGCTTTTCGTCAATTAGAAGATATAACCATATATGAGCGCTTAGCGATAGATCCAGGCCCGGAATTACAACAACGCCTTAGGGACTTGACCTTATTGGCTATGTCTAATATATTAATATCTAAGAAAGAGTTTAAATTTTTAAATGTCATTTCTCCAGCAGTGGCTAAACTCTATTTAGTGCCTAAGATACATAAAGATCTGGTCCGGCCTCCCGGGAGACCGATTGTATCGACCAAGGGCAGTTTGCTTGAGCCGTTGTCCGTTTTCATAGACACATTTTTGCGCCCGTTATTAATCAATATCCCCGCATATTTACGGGACACCACTGATTTTCTTTGCATATTGAGCGGGTTGGATAAATGGGCAGCTGATGTAGATGTAATTCTCGTCACGATGGATGTTGTTTCCCTTTACACCAACATCCCTCAGCGTGCAGCTTTAGAGGTAGTACAAGCAACATTATTCAATAGGGGTGATCTTTCTGAATCTATGATTCAGTTTTTGATGGAACTAGCAGATTTAGCAATTTATAATAATTATTTTGCTTTTGAAGGGCAGCTGTTTAAAACAAATCTCGGGTGTGGCCATGGGAGCCACATGTGCCCCTTCAATCGCCAACTTCTATATGGCCATGTTTGAGGACCATTGGATAGGTAGTTCCCCGTTCACCCCTAACATCATTATCTGGAAAAGGTACATTGATGATGTTTTTTTTGCTTTGGCAGGGATCGGAAAGGCTGCTTTTATCTTTTTTTCAATGGATCAACCAGTTAGATCCCAATATTAAATTTACGTCAAACTACCATCATAACACCTTAACTTACTTAGACGTAATGATTACGAGAGGGAGAGAACATTGGGACACATCAGTTTTTAGGAAGTCCACTGATCGTAACACTCTTCTGCATTATCATAGTGCACACCCCAGATCATTGAAAGAGGGGCTCCCGTTCTCTCAATTCCTCCGATTTCGGAGGAATTGTTCGAGTGATAACGAGTTCAAGATTAAGGCACAACAGTTGAAAATGAATTTTTTAGAACGGGGGTATCCGAGTACAGTAATTAAGAGAGCGTATCGTAGAGCTTTATATAATCACCGCAATTTACTATGTCAACCGTCTAGTCACAGACGGCAGGTTGATGATAACACAGTTAATTTGATAACACAATTTTCACCCTTTAGCAGAGATATTCAACGTACTTTGCAGAAACATAAAAATGTACTAACCACAGTACTGGGTTTAGCAGGTAAGAAATTGCGGTGCGTTTGGCAAAGGCACCGCAATTTAAAGGAATATTTGAGTCCTACGGTTTTGCCCACTGTACTAGAAGCAATACATAATAAGGGACATAAACGCTGTGGCAACTGTGATATTTGTGCCATTACATTAGAGATAACAACATTTCACCATCGTCAGAGAAATTATACTCTTACATTTTCCACTGACTGCGATTCAAAAGGGGTAGTTTATGTGGTACAATGTCCATGTAATTTAATTTATATAGGCAAAACGATACGCTCTTTTAGGGTACGCATGCGAGAACATCGGAGCAGATTGCGCTGTAAAGTTGAGCAAGCCCCATTGGTCCAACATTGCCTCAAAGAAAGCCATACATTTGATCAGCTGGTGTGTTTTTGCATTGATCAAGTGGCAGAAGGTAGGGGAAGTAGGTCACAGGATCAAATTCTGACACAAAGAGAACAGCGGTGGATATATAATTTGAACACCGTCGCTCCACATGGATTGAACGCAATGATAGAATGGGCAGCGTGCTTGTAATGAATGGCTTTTTGTGAATGGGAGGCCGGACTCATGAAATCCCGCTTTGGGATAGGATTGGCGCTTTAGAGGGGAGGAGTCAATTACGTTGGTTTTGACGAATCCTTTTAAATACCTTTTGAGAGTTGTGAACCGCATGCGCGGCGTCCCTTCATCTTTCAGTTTAATTACGCAAGTTAAGAGAAGGAGACATATTGAAGTTTCGGACGTGGGCAGCTGTATTTTGTAAGTAGCTTGTATTATCGTTTTAGCTCAGTTCATACACATTTGCCGAGAATATAACAATTGTTTGATGGGAAGTAACATGTCGTCTATATTGTTTGTTCGCAGGGTTCATGATCCCCTGAAGAACCCGATTAGGAGAAACGCTACTGGCGCTGGGGGAGAGCGTCGGGATCACACAAACATTGTCAGCTGTTACCTTAATGGATTAAAACATTTCAGTACATTTTTGAACGTTTTGGTAACTTCGGACTTTAGAATTTCATATTGAGATGGTCCTTTGAGAGATCGTTTTATTCATTTCAAAGACGGGAGTCGAGTTTTGAGAAGTACGACGCAAAATAGAAAATTTATGACCTCTCGATATTATTTTTAAGATGAGCACTAGTGGTTTTTACCAGAGTATAAATAAGTAATTAAAGATTAAGAAAATAAAACAGAAAAATTTTTTTTTACGTTGGGAGTACCACCGGTGGATAGCAGAATGCTGTTGGACAATTAAAAGAAGATTAAGACTATAGTACACCTGTTTAAGCTTTTTTCTACAACATTTAAATGGAGTAAATTGCAGGTTTACATAGTTTTAAAGTATTTCCCTGTAGTTCTGCTGTATTAGTGTAACAAAAGCTGGGGAAAAAATTGCCTCCAGACCCGCCGGGGCAGGCGGGAAATCTAGAGCAGAGGAAGGCCCCGCTACGGGCTCCACCGGCTGCTCGGCTGGAGATCCTCATTCCTGCAAAGGTTCTACCACCCCCTTAGAATCCTCTGAGACCGACTCTAAGGCTTGTTCCAGCATACAGCCTCTGCACACACCTGTGTCTGAGACAGCCCCTCTCCGAGCACCACAGAGCACACACTGCGGTCTAGAAGGCATCTCTGTAAAAAGGGGATAAAAGGACTGGATATCAATAAGTGACTCTGTAGCCCCTGTCCTGTACAGGCTCCCTGTATGTACCCCTTTAAAAAATTTTATTTTTTTATTTTTTTTTTACTTTTAAAGATAAATCTTCAGTCTAAGACGTTATTCCAGGCGAATGCTGAAGAAACTATGCTAAAACGAAGCTCTGTGTCGAAAAACAGAGACCTTTTAGCTTGCCCGATTCAAAACGGTGCTTCCCGCGCTGAACCACGCGGTCGGGCCTGCAGTGAGACACGCGCTCCGCAGACTCACGCCCTGTCACCCGGTGGCTTACCTTGACGGGGTTTACACTCACCCCCACTGCCACAGCCGTACTTGGACCTCCACTGTCCGGTCTGACCGCCTCAAAGGCCAGGCTTAGCTTTTCTCTCCTCAGCCGCCACTTCCCCCGATCAGCTGCCATCGGCTCTGCACACTCTCAGGCAATGACTTCTGGCGCGCTGCAGAGCCTCCGCCCCCGGTTCCTCACCCAGCTATGTGGGATCGGGAACCGGAGTCCTCTCTCCCCCTCCAACAGTGGTTTCTCGGTGCTGCCTTTCTCCTTTCTCTCTCCTGACAACGAACCGTGAGGGGAGAGGGGGAGGGGGCCGTACTCCTCAACTAATTTAAAGTCACAGACCCTGAAAATAAAAAATTAAATTTAAATTTAAATTTGAAAGCTACTAAATTTCTCCCTAACTCTCTAAACAACAACAAAAAAAATCCTTAATTGCTCCTCTAGTGAGCCCCTAACCTCCGGGCTCACTACCCTCCAGCTGCTTTGAGAGAACTGGAGTGAAGAGGCGGACCTTCTGTATTTATACCAGGGTCATCAAAAGGATGACGTTTCTCAGTCTTCAAAGCTGCTGGAGGACGAACACAACCCCAGAGATTCCAGGACTAGACTGGAGGGCCAATCAGGAATAGTGGTGGTTGTTGTTGTTGGTGAGATGATCAGAATCAGATTTTTTTTAAAAATATTGAGTTCTGTAGGTGAATGTCCTGGTTCTGCTCTGCACCTACTGTGAATGCAAACTATATATTGAAAAAGAAAAAGCAAGAACCATAACGCAGTTTATAACAACAAAATAAAAATGAGTTATAATTTAGTTTTATAAACTGTGCTGTTGATTCTTGCTGTTTTTTAGTTCCTTGATGTGCAAACGGGACCGTACCTAGACCTGTGTAAGTGGTGCAGCCGCACAGGGTGGAAAGGCTTTGGCAGGACAATAGCAGGCAGCCGAAATACGCTCCCCAAGCGTTTTCACAGCACTTTAAGCAGGTCTGGTCCCTCCCTCCTCTGACGCGATGTCAGAGTAGGGAAGGACAGATCTGCTTAAAGTGTCGGTGCCTTTCATATCGAGCACATGCCCCACCCCCCTCCTCCCCATACCTCCGTCCAGCACTGCCTGCTCTTTCCCTGCTGCCGGCGCCGCCATGAAAAAAACAGAGGGCAGCAGCAGCAGCAGGGAAAGAGCAGGCAGCGCTGGATGGAGGTATGGGGAGGAGGAGGGGGACATGCGCCCGCGCTGCAAGTTGCACAGGGTGTGATTGCAGCTCGATACGGCCCTGTGTGCAAACATCTTGCATTTCCTCCATATAATCATAGAGTATAAAGTTTCAGGATACTGGAGGAGTGGACAAGAGGATTTTGAATGTTTTCCTAATTCAGACAGTGTATTAGTCTATTTTAGATTATTAGCTGAAATGTTTGGAACATAGTTTGGAACACATCAGTGGACTATAGTCTGTCTTTTGGAGTGTGAGCAAAAGGAGTGAAAGATCCTGGGGTGAAGTCCTCTCAGCTATGCTGGTCCCATTTCCAGGACACTGATTCTAGACAGTATGCTGGATTAGTAAAGTGAACTGCAGCCTCTGAAGTGTGTATGCCCGTTCTCTTTACAGGGTGGGATCTCTGATAAGGATGATGATGATGAGACATCGGATACGCTATTTTCAACCAAATTTAAGGGTATAAATTCTCAACTGAAAGTTTGCCTAAAGTTATGATTCTCTAATCCTTCTTTACCTACCCCCTGTATCTGTCCATTTTTGGCTCTTAAATTTAAAAAACTGGGAGCCCATATTTACAAACTCAGTCCTAGTCCATTTTTCAAAGGGGCCAATTAAGGCTCCTTGCTCCCAAAGTGAGGCTCCTAAGCCCTTTAAAAACTGGCCTACCAGCTTTGCCTCTCTTTATGTGTCGAACCCTAAGCCTCATTGTCTATGGCTTCTGGTGCAGGTCCTACAGCAGTGGTTCTCAACCCAGTCCTCTGGGACTCCCAGGCCAGTCACGTTTTCAGGCTATCCAGAATGAATATACATGGGATGGATCTGCATGCAATGGAAGCAGTGCATGCAGATCTATCTCATGAATATTCATTGTGGATATCCTGAAAACCTGACTGGCCTGGGGGTCCCAGAGGACTGCAGCTCTACAGTATTGACTGACAGCTCTTCTTTGGAAACTTCTCTCTGCCCAAGTCCTTTCAAAGATACAACCTTTACAGTAGAACTGGCCACTATGGGAGTAATTTTATAAGAGGGTGTTTAGGTTAATAGTGCATGAAAGTGTCAAGTTCTAGCTTATTTTACAGAGACACATAAATGTCTATGTATCTTTATAAAATACGAGCTCATATCCTGCAGAAAATCCATCGACTGAAGGCATGAGCAATACATCTGCTCAAAAGTAGGCAAAGTACATACATTTTAGCATGCAAAGTACACACTGGTGTGCGTATATTTTATAAAATATGATGTACATTGTGACTGGCATATTCAGCCATTATCCATACAACTGAACATTTTAATTTAGGATAAGTTTTTTGCTGCTTAGGACAAGAGAGACTGAAAGGAACTGGCTGGTAGAGGAGAGACAAAGAGACAGGAAGGGGGGGGGGGCAAGATAAAGGGCTGGTGGGGATGAACTTGGGGCTGAGAGGAAAGGTTCTGGGAAGAGTGGTGATGAGGAACTGGGGGTTCCTGAAATTCTTCGGGGTTAAGAAGGGATCCACACAACCAAAACATTTGGGAACCTCTGATATAGTGATAGCAATTCTTGACGTGATTAATTGTCTCAAATTGTCTTTTGAATGAATCAGTGTATTGGAAGGGCTGTGAAGTTGGTTGCACAATTCCTAATAATCTTGTTAATGTTACCCTTGACTAACTGACCAAAAAAGATCATGTGCCCCTATCAGCTGATTTACGTGGAGGGTAATTTTATAAGGCTTTTTCTGCATGTAACTCCTGTATAACCTTTTATAAAATTGCATGACTACACGCGCTCATAAAAAGTATGTGCATGGAAAATGTGTGCCCACATTCTCACATTGCATTCTCGGGAGTACAGTTTGAGTGAAGCGGAGGGAGAGTTGTGATGTACGCATCTATTTGATTAGGGTACACGCCTTAGAGCAGGTGTCAGCTACTTATTGGCATTTGCACACTTGCAGCTGGATGCGGGAACTTGTTTGATAAAGGCACATAGGTTGGACTTCTCAAATTTATTTATTTTAGTTTTGGACTTCTCATATTTATTTATTTAATATTTCTTATATACCGCCTTTCAATATTATGAAAGCGGTTTACATATAACTCAACAATTATACATAGAACTGGTGAAGATGTAACATCAACCAGGGTTTATTATGTTATCAACAACAAGGTAACTATTTAGAATTACATTTTAAAGAGTGAAGTATATTTACATTTACATTTGAGGTATGAGGTAGCTGAGCAAGGTGGGGGGAGTGAGACGAGGTTATTTACAGTCTAAGTGGTGATGGTGTTCGGTTAATGAGTGATGGCAATGTAGGAGTAGATGCTGGGACTAGGTGCTAAGTCACTGGGCTGTAGTGTTCAATGAACAGATGAGTTTTTAAGTTGTTCCTAAAGTCAGAGAAGTCATTGATGGATCTCTTGTATGTCATCATTAATGCTTTATATTTTAGACGAGATTGTATAGGTAACACTGGTCAACATTGAAATCGTTACTGATTTAAAAGGCCCTAATCTGTAGTATCTTGGTGAGCTGAACACGAATATAACATTAAAAAATATTTATTGGCTCTCGTTTTGAAGATATTGCATGTAGTTCATTTTTGACGTTTCACTGTGTAAATTTATCCAGTAGGACATCAACAACATCCCAAATAAGCCTTGAATGATGCAATATTGCATCACATTGCATAATACCAGCATGCACACATCATCCAGAGTTGATTGCATCATCATTTTCTGATGCAATGCAATACTACTGCCAGATGGCTGCTGAAGCCATCTGATGTCAGCAGTGTACTATACGCAGTCGGAAAGGAAAGTAATCTGGTATTCTGTTCCGATATTGAAAGCCTCATGAATGCCTTAAAAATCACTCATGACCCACACGACTGGAGACTATTTATAGACTCTTCGAAACTGAATCTGAAGGCTGTGCTTTTGAACAATGGAAACCGTCTTCCATCTATTCCAGCAGCGCATGCCGTCCACATGAAAGAGACATACGATAACTTAAAGCATCTACTAAATTCCATTAACTATAACAAGTACAGCTGGCACCTCTGTGGTGACTTGAAGGTAATTGCCCTTTTAATGGGACTGCAGCATGATATATAAAATACATGTGTTTCTTATGTGAGTGGGATAGCCAAGCAAGGGATTGGCACTACTTGCGGAAGGAAGGGAATTACAGACAAAATGTAACAGTTGGAGAGAAGAATATCCAGCACCCAGCTCTGGTTGAGGCTCACAAAATCCTGCTACCACCCCTTCACATCAAACTAGGTTTGATGAAAAACTGTGAAAGCCATGGACCGCACTTCACCAGCTTTCCGATACCTGCATGAAAAATTCCCTCGACTCAGCGAAGCAAAGATTAAAGAGGGAGTTTTTGTGGGTCCTCAGATTCGAGAGCTCTTCAGAGATGACCGGTTCAACAACTTGCTGCAGGGTGATGCGAAACAAGCATGGAATGCTTTTCGCCTAGTGTCAACAAACTTTCTCGGGAATGTTAGGGCAGAAAACTACAAGGAACTAGTAGAAGACATGCTGATGCAGTATCAGAAACCTGGCTGCAATATGTCTCTAAAGATCCATATCCTTGATTCCCATCTCGATTTCTTTCCTGACAACTGTGGTATGGTTAGTGATAAACAGGGTGAATGTTTTCACCAGGATATCACAACGATGGAGCAAAGATACCAGGGAAAATAGTCCACTACAATGCTGGCTGACTACTGCTGGACACTCCCCAGAGAAGCTCCCGAACAGCTATATAAGAGACAGGCGAAAAAAATCTAAGAAGTAGTCTATGACTTGTTTTTTTACAGGTATTAACCGAAGGCCTATTATATTTATTATTGACATGCATTTCGTGATGTAAACATTAATTCTTGTAGATTACAAAAAAACTAGAGCCAACTTTGCAATTTCACTCTCATATTTGTGTTCAGCATATAAAAATTGATAAGAAATGACTATTTTTATTTCAGTAACTTGACTTTAGTAAAAAATTGTTGGCCAGTGTAACCAGTGAAGTGCTTTCAGAACCAGTGTGATGTGTTCTTGCTGTTTGGATCTGGTAATGAGTCAGACTGTAGTGTGTTGAGCTAGTTGTAGAGCTTGGATGGTGTGTTTGGGGAGTCCTTGAGGTATTTGATTGCAATAGTCCAGGTGTGGTGATTATTGTTTCACATACTGTGTGAAAATGGGTGTGGTCTAGTAGTAGTCGTTGGTTTTGAAATGCCTTCATCTTGTAGTATGCTGTGGATATCATTTTTTTAAATATGTGCTTAAAGGTTGAGCCTTTGATCCAGGATTACACCTAGATATCTTACACCTTTTTTCACTGGGATGGAGAAGTTGTCAATTTTGAGTGCATCAGGTAGAGTGTAGGGGGTGTCTCTTGTGATTGTTAGGATCGTGAGATTGTGATGTTGTAGCCAATTTGTGACCGATTTCATGCAGGATATTATAGGTGAGTAATCTGGTTTTCTGGTCTCAAAGGAAGCATAGATCATCAGCACAGAGGTGATAGTATAGGTTCTGTTTTTGTATGATTTTGCAGACTGGTTGTATGTATAATGAGGAACCCTGGGGTATACCTTGTTGCAATTTAATTGGCTTAGAAGTTCAGTTTGCTATCTTGACTTGGAACTGCCGATCTGTTAGGTAAGAACGGAACCATGAAAGCATTGTCACTGATTCCAGTCTCCATCAGTCTGTGTATGAGCATGGTGCGGCTTAGCGAGTTGAAGGCGACAGCTATATCCATGAAGATGAAAATGTGCCTTGACTGTAAGCGCAGTTGCTCATGAAGTGGTGTAAACGATCACACGTAGTTTGCGTACTTACACAGACAGATTAAGGTATTTTGTAATTTATGCATGTACTTGTGCGCTCTACCCATGTTCCTCCCAAACTCCACCCATGTACACGCCCACAGTGACAGTTCAAACCATCAAATCAATGCGTGTACTTATATGCTGAGCACCATTCTGTAAAAACCCATTTATGCTGGTATATGGCCACATATTAGGCACACAAGCACCTTCTTATGAAATAACCTCCTTTGTGTTCTAAAATGTGTTTTTGTCTGGGTTGGAACACAGAAAACATGAATGTTCACCTGCAGTCTTTCAACAGATCAGTCTTCTATAGTATTTAGATTATTGACTCTTGTCTGCATTATGGTTCCAGTGATGTAGTCTCTTATAAGGCGTACATTTAAAGGCAGTTCTGTGAACAGAATACGTCCGCTGGATATATTTTACTGGTAGATGCTCATTTGTAATATATATTTTTAACATCTAGTAAATTATGAGATAAACATTTAAACACCATAGTTAGTGTTTCTAGTGCAATGCAGAGCCCCCTGACATGGAAAAAAGAGTTTTCTTTTCCAGAAACTTTTACTGTGGTCATATAAGTGCCTCACCTCCACACTGCCTGGAGCAGAAACTGCTGAATCCCAAATTTCTGACATGATTCACTACAGGAATTAATCTTTGCAATTTATTTTTGCTGCTGACATAACAGTTATTAGTTACAGAACATTTATGGACATAAACACCTCTCTGGGCTACTTGTAATAGCTGCTTGAGAAAAGATCCTGGGTTCTACAGCACCAGTAGTTTACCCAGCATAGCACATGAAAGTCTATACAGAGATGTAGCGAGGATATAGGTACAGTACAAAGAGCTCATGGGCTAACTGATTATACAGTAATGTACATAGATTTCAGAATACAACCCTGTCAGAACAGGTGAAAGGATATGAGGCAAACCTCATTCCTAGAACCCCCCACCTGTTCCTGTTCCCGCCCCTGCCTGTGTAGCAGCGGTATTAATTTTAAAATGGCACTATAATACATACCATCCTCTCCAGTGCTGCGCTGCTTTCCTGCTTTTGCTTCTTCGATTCCACTTCCTGTTTGCATGGGGGGGGGGGGGAAGCAGCTGGTCCTGCTGATTCCACCCCCATGCAAACAGGAAGTGGAATCAGAGGGGGTGAAAGCAGGAACAGCACTGCGGCACTGGAGGTGATGGTAAGTACCAGAGCTTGAGTGAAAGAGGGGGACCATGATTTTATGGTATACCAGCTTTTATCTATAGCTGCTGAGCACCTGCTTCCCAGAATCGTCTTTTGTGACTCCAGGTGAGAATGTGTGTGTGTGTGCTTTGAGGGTTGCACAAGAGGATCTGGTGTGCTGATCTGCATATCAGGGAGGAGGGCCAGGCACTGGGAGACATGACTGATGTAGTGCCTGTAGTCCCCCGATTGTGTCATGCAGCATCCCATAACCAGGGCATACATTTGTGGCTCAGCAATTGTATACATCTCTTGGGGAATTGTTATGTTAATGTTGATTTTCCTATTCATCTCTCCGGGCCAGTCCAGGTACAGTTGGGTAGTCAATCTCCTCCAGCAGCTGAGGACTGAATACTGAAACTTCTGCTGACAGCCCATCCAGCTCCCCCTGTTGTCAGAAAGTCAGTTTTTCAGTCCTCAGCAGCAGAGAAGGATATATCTCTGGCAAGCTCCCAGGAGAGATGGATTGGGATTAAGCAGTAGGATAGTAAAAAAAAAAAAAAGAAAAGAAAAGAGAGAGAAATGAAGAGAAAAGACCTTGCTCACTTGCCCTAGCAGGGCAGTACTGCAATGAAGTGCTCCCTTATGTGTATGTAAAAAAAAAAAAAAAACCTACACTAACAACAATGATTCTCAGCTGCTAGACCGAGTTAGAGCAGCATAGGGGGCAGAGCCTGCCTAACCAGAGGATCCGTTGCTGAAAGGGGGTTGAGAAAGGAGCTGGGAGCCCCAGAATCTTCTTCCACCCGCCGATCGCTGCATTTTCCATGACCCGCTAGCAGCGGGAGTCCGGAGAAGAAAGCACCATCATCGCTGCTACAGGTAGGAGCGAGGGACAGCTTCACAGAGTTTAGTTGGTGTTAGAGTTTGGTTAGATCTTGGTAGCTCGATGCCGCATTTGTTTCAGGAGCCATCCGTTTCACTTTCAGATAGTGTGGGGGAAGATTAGGCCAGCGGGAGAATCGGGCGCACCGGTCTGGAATCGCCGCGCGGTTAGGTGAAAGGCCTTTATCAATCGTGGTGGTTCTTCGGCTTCCTGTCAGTTTGGTTTCGTTCGGGTACCAGACGCCTAATGGAGCACACAGTGACTGCAGAGCTAGTTGGAGAGAGGCCTCCGGGGCTATTGGTTAAGGTGGGAACGGCAGCAATTGGGGCTTCAGAGGCTGCTGTTTCTCCCGCGCTTTTGCCACGCTCGGGGAAAAGGACATCCAAAACTCATAAAGCGCTTCCTGAGAAGGAGTCAGGCCATAATTCATCCCCTGGAGGACAGGGGACTTTGGATTCGTTGTTTTCCCCTGATTTTATTCTGGCATTGCATAAAGCTTATATTTAAAGATGGCTCAGCCATTTGAGAGCCAGGCTGCTGCTGGCCAGGGGGATTTAAAGTTGGAGGAGTCTAAGGTATCTGACCCTGGAGAAGGGGTCTCAGCTAAATCTCCAATTTTAGAGACAGGCTCGGAGGCATTAGGGCCACAGCTCTCTTAATCCTCTGATGGCTGAGGAAGGCGAAATTCTCTCTGAGGCAGGTCTGGACTCATGGTCATTGGAGGAGGAAGGAGAGATTGGGCCAGGAGAAGATCCAAATGTCTTCCGGGTTTTTCATAAGGAGGAGCTGGGGGCTCTGATTGTTCAGTCCCTCGCAGCATTAAATATAGTGCTTCCGGCGGTGCAGCAGGAGCCCCTGGAAGATCCCTTGTTGCAGGGATTTAAGCCAGAACAGCGGTGTTTCCTGATACACAGGGTAATTAAACAGATGATAGAGTCTGAGTGGGAATGCCCGGAAGCTAGCCTGAGGGGGGGGGGGGGTACGCAGCATTGCGCACCTTTACCCTGTTCCTCAGGAGGAGAAGGAATTATTGTGGATGCCTAAGATAGATGTGCTGGTTTTGGCGGTCACTAAAAAGACTACGATTCCGGTGGAAGGGGATGCAGCCCTTAAGGACCTTCAAGATCGTAGGTTAGAGGCACTTCTGAAGCAGGCCTTTGATGTAGTGCCCTAGCTTTACAGGCTTCGGTTTGTGGAGCGTATGTGTCCAGGGCCTCTATCCGTTGGCTACAGGGAGAGCCGGGCTCGGAGAAACAGGAGGATTCTACCTCGGAAGGAGCGAAGCTAGAATAGGCGGCAGCTTACCTAGTGGACGCTTTCTATGATTTGGTAAGAATATCAGCGAAGTCCATGGCCTCAGTTATTGCTGCTAGGCGATTTCTTTGGCTAAGAAATTGGGCGGCAGACGCGTCTTCTAAATCTCGCCTCATTAAGCTTCCATACAAGGGCAAGCTGCTCTTTGGGGAAGCGTTGGAGAAGATTGTGAAGGATTTAGGTGATTCCAAAGGGGGTCACCTTCCTGAGGACCGGCCCAGAGCTGCAAAGACAGGGGCAATGCAGAGAGGTCAAGGAAGGGATTTTCGCAGGTTCCATGGATCTCGGTTTGCGCCTTATCAAAGGGGCCGCATTGTATCCAGGGGGCAGTCCTTTCGAGGAGCCAGGGGGTTCAGCAGGGTTTTTTTTAATGCCCAGCAGAACTCTGCTAAGAAGCCCCAATGAAGGGAGGCTGGTCCAGGCGGAGATGCCAGTAGGAGGTAGTTTACAAGGGTTTCTCTCTGCCTGAGATGCCATAACTATGGATCTCTGGGTGCTGGAGATCATCTGGGAGGGGTATGCGCTGGAGTTCGCTTATCCACTGGCGGAAGCCTTTGTGGTGTCCCTGTGTGGGCCCCAATCAAAAAGGGTGGCAATCAGGGACACGCTGCAGCATTTGTTGCAGCTGCAAGCGGTGGTTCCAGTGCCTCTAGACCAGTGCTGCTTAGGTCGATACTCAATTTACTTTGTAGTTCCCAAGAAAGAAGGGACTTTTCGGCCTATTCTGAATCTCAAGCACGTAAACCGATGCTTGAGGGTCCCGCAATTTCGGATGGAGACCCTGAGATCGGTTATCCGGGCAGTGAAGCCGGGAGAGTGGCTTTCCTCCATAGATCTAACAGAGGCTTATCTGCACATTCCGATCAGATCGGAGCATCAGCAGTTTCTGTGGTTTGCGGTTCCCATGGGTCATTTTCAGTTTCGAGTGTTGCCATTCAGGCTGGCTACAGCGCCTTGGACGTTCACCAAGGTGATGGTGGTAGTGGTGGCGGCCCTCCGGAAGGAAGGGATTCAGGTGCATCCCTACATGGACGACTGGCTGATAAGAGCAGGATCGCAGGCGGAGTCCGTCGCTACGACTGCTTGGGTGGTGCAGTTCCTAGAACAGCTAGGTTGGGTCATCAACCGGGCAAAGAGTCAGTTGCTACTGTTGCAGCAGTTGACATATCTCGGGGCCTTGTTCAACATGGAGAAGGGGGCAGTTTTTCTTCCTCTGGACAGAGTGCAAAAGATTTTGGCACAAGTGATGGCATTCCTGCGATTCGCAGCTCCAACGGCTTGGAGATATTTACAGTTGTTGGGGTCGATAGCCACGGCCTTGGATCTGGTGCCCTGGGCCAGAGCTCACATGCGCCCACTTCAGCAAGCATTACTTTCCAGATGGTCTCCGCAGGATCATCCACTGTCTCAGAGGCTGCGGTGTCCGGAGGACGTCCGCAACAGACTGCAGTGGTGGCTGGTTCCAGCGCATCTTCAGGCAGGAGTTCGCCTGGAGCATCCGGAGTGGGTTTTGGTCACAACGGATGCCAGTCTTTTTGGTTGGGGGGCTCATTGTCTGTCTCAGGTGGCGCAGGGGACTTGGTCTGCGGAAGAAAGCAGTTGGTCAATCATTCGCTTGGAATTGCGAGGGGTGCATTTTGCTCTTTTGGCATTTCTAAGTCTAATCGAAGGTTGAGCGGTACGAGTGTTTTCCGACAATCTGGTGACCGTGGCCTACATCAACAAGCAAGGAGGCACGGGCAGTGCGCCATTGCTGGAGGAGAGTCAAATGTTGTTGCAGTGGACGGAGTTGCATCTAGTAGCGCTCTCGGCTGCTCATGTAACAGGGAAAGAGAACGTTCAGGCTGACTATCTCAGTCGCAATGTCCTGGATGGAGCTGAACTGGGCAGTATTCCATGAGATCACGATACAGTGGGGCCAGCCAGTTATGGATCTTATGGCTACCCTGGGCAATGCCAAAGCGTCCTGGTTTTTCATCAGGCGCAGGGAGCACATGTCGGAAGGCCTCGATGGTTTGGTGCAACCCTGGCCGGCGGGGGAGCTGCTTTACATTTTCCCTCCGTGGCCTCTGCTGGGGCGAGTCATTCGGAGAATAGTGGCTTACAGTGGCAAGGTGATTCTCATTGCTCCGGATTGGCCCAGACGTCCCTGGTATGCGGATCTGGTGCGTCTGCTGCTGGCCCCTCCTTGGAGACTACCCTCACGGGTCAATCTCTTGAGCCAAGGTCTGATATTGATGCCGCAAGTGGATCAATTCTTGCTTACGGCCTGGCTCTTGAAAGGGAGCGGTTGCGGCAGAGGGGGTACTCGAGGTCCGCAATCGCTACTATGTTGAAGTCCAGAAGGAGGTCGACGTCATTGGCATATGTTCGCGTGTGGTGCATTTTTGAAGCATGGTGTGAAGAGCGTAGGGTGCAGCCATGTTCCGCACGGTTATCAGATATCCTGGCGTTTCTTCTAGCCCTCAGTACTCTTAAGGTGCAACTAGCGGCTCTTGCTTGTTATAGGGGAAGGGTGCAGGGGAGCTCTCTCTCGTTGCACCCAGATGTTCAGAGGTTCCTTAGGGCGGCCAGGAATATTCTGCCACCGGTTCGGCAAGTAGTGCCTCCTTGGGATTTGAATTTGGTGCTGGAGCTTTAACGGGGCCACCATTTGAGTCAAGTTCGCCTGAAAATCTGGGAGAGTTTTCTTGGAAAACAGCCTTCCTAGTAACTTTGTGTTCTGCTAGGAGAGTTTCGGATCTGCAAGCGCTCTCCTGTAGAGAGCCGTATATACCCTTTTCAGAGGAGAAGGTGGTTTTGAGGCCCGTACCGTCTTATTTACCTAAGGTGGTGTCTGTCCGGTTTTCACATGAATCAATCCGTTTCACTTCCCACTTTTCAGACGCAGGGGGGGGAGATAAGATGGACCGGTCACTTAAAACGTTGGATTTATGTCGCGTGTTGCAGAGATATCTGAAAAAAACGGAGCCGTTTCGGAAGTCCGATCGGTTGTTCGTTCTGTTTGGGGGGCCTCGTAAAGGTCAGGCGGCTTCCAAGGCTTCTATCGCTCGCTGGGTGAAGCAAGCGATAGGAGGGGCTTATGAAGCAAGAGGCAAGGTGCCTCCCAATGGGCTCAGAGCGCATTCTACTAGAGCTCAAGCGATGTCGTGGGTGGTTTGTCTTGATTCCGCCAAGGGATATCTGTCGGGCGGCGACGTGGTCTTCGCTGCATACATTCGTGAAGCATTATAGGTAGATGTGCAGGCAAGAGGGGATGCAAAAGTGGCGGGGCTCGTAGGTTTAGGTATTGCTTTGGTACTGCCCAACTGTACCTGGACTGGCCCGGAGAGACGAATAGGAAGGAGAAATTAGACCTTACCTGCTAATTGTCTTTCCTTGAGTTCTCTCCGGGCCAGTCCAGGTCCCATCCAATTTGTCTGCGAGCAATGACTAGACTTAAGGGTTCCGTGTTTAGTGCGGAGATTTTGTCGGTTACTTCGTTGTTAGCCGAAGCTGCAGAAGAGAATCAAGTTTGGTAGAAGAGGATTTTGGGAGATCCCTCTAGACTTAGAAGGGCTCTTCGGAAAAAAAAAAAAAGAAAAGAAAGTAAAGTTAGAATAAACAGAGGAGTATGCTGGATTAAAGTTCATAAGGGAACGCTTTTCAGCGGTATGGAGCGTGTTCCTAGACTCCTTCAATAGTTGTTATTGTAATGTTAGTTCACAAGTTCATAAACTATTTAAGACAAATAAGAGAAAATATTTTTTCACTCAACGTGTAATCAAACTCTGGAATTTGTTACCGGAGGATGTAGTAAGAGTTGTTAGTGTAGCTGGGTTTAAAAAAGGTTTGGACAAGTTCCTGGAGGAAAGGTCCATAAACCATTATTAAAAAGGGACCCAGGATATCAATGCTTGACCCAATACAAGCATTGTGGAACCTGTGTCTTTTGGGGATACTGCTAGGTACGTATGACCTAGATTGGCCACTGTTGGAAACAGAATACTGGGCTTGATGGACCTTGGTCTGACCCAGTATGGCATATCTTATGTTCTTATGTAGTTTTGATCCGCTGCTTTGACAATAGGAGACTGACTTTCTGACAACAGGGGGAGCTGGATGGGCTCTCAGCAGAAGTTTCAGTATTCAGTCCTCAGCTGCTGGAGGAGGTTGACTACCCAACTGTACCTGGACTGGCCCGGAGAGAACTCAAGGAAAGACAATTAGCAGGTAAGGTCTAATTTCTCCTTTGTGCACATGATGAAGGTCCATCCTGAGTATTTTTGATGGTGTCTGTATAGCTGACCAATGCAGGACTCACTGAAGCCTTTTTATGATGCCAGGTTCCATTTGATGCAAGGAATGTTCTGCCATACATGTTCATATTTACCTTCTCTTATACTCTTTTAGTGTGCTGGGATTACCTAGCACTGTTCTGGGCATGTAGAGGTCTAGGATATGGTCTAGTTTGCATCAGCATGCATTTATCATCAGTTTCTATGTCTTGTATGCATTAGCAAACTACTGTCAGTGAGCACAGCAGCTTAGGAGATGCACGTTTTTACAGTGGAGGCGTGGCCAGCTTGAAGATGGGCGCAATCGGAAACGACTAACCACAGAATATGGTGAGGATGGGCACATCCAAAACCTGGTCACCATTTACCTGTATCTCCCACTATTGCCAGAGACAGGTTACACTGCTTTACTCTACGGCCTGTGCTTGTATCCATGCACGGGCCTTGCGCTGCATATGTGCACAGGCCTGCCAAACAGCATGATGGACATCTATGATCCCAATGCCAGAAACACAGGCATGTTTAAACTCATGTTTTCAGAACTGGGTGGGAATCGCACCCGTGCCAGAGTTAAAACATTTCCGTGTTTGCTAGCCGGCCTGTACATTAATGTACTGCTAAACTAATATAAACAAAGAAATTTGGACATGAACTTGAGAACATTTATATATTTTCAAGCAATTTGTTTGATCTTACAAATATACAATTTAAAATTCTTTGAACATATGGGTTCGATGGCATTGATCATTATTTTAGCATAGCACATGTTAATTTTTCCCAGCGCGTGTTGAGTAATGAGATGCAAAGCATGCAAATGCATGCAAAACACCTCATTATTATGCAAATAGCATAACACAGCTTGTATTCAACAGTGCGAGCTACTTTATTCTTGGAAAGGTAACGCCAGCTTAGTTATTTTTCCACCTGGGAGCATTGGACTGATAACATCTGGCCTGATGCTCCTGGATACCATCTTAAAGGGGCCGCCCTGAAAAGGAAACCCCCTTATTTGTAAAGGGCCCCATTCCGATCAGGCTGTCCATGCCCCTGTGCGCCCGATTGGAATCAGATGCACAGGGGAAGACGCGATTCTGATCCCGCGGGGCACGTCTAGTCCGCAGGATCAGAATTGCGACTTAGTCTGTATGTGCAGGCTGGGACCTGATTCCTGCTAACCCATACCAGCTAACTCAGTCAAGGCTCCTGAATGGAGCCACGGTGCTATGGCGTCCCGTTGCCATGGCACCACAGCTCCATTCAGGAGCTGTGATCCCCAGCCACCAACCTGTTCTTAGATTCCCCCTAGCCTGAGCCCCCGATCTGGCCTCCCATGGCCAGGGTTGGGCTCCGGGGATCCTGCACCCCGCTGACACCTTTTGCCGCCCAAGCCTGCCATCCCCCGCCGTCCCCACTGCCTGCCCTAATTCCACTTCCACTCTGCCCCTTTCCTGCCCATCTAGTCTCCCTGAACAAACACCTTGTTCATATGGGGAGATTAGCCGGGGATGCAAAGGGGGCCGAATAGCAGGGATGGACATCACAACGGGATGTCCAATCCCGCTATTTGCATCTTGGAATGACCCAGAAAGCGAATATGGCTTCCTCACCCACCCCACCTGAAGACAAATTGCAAGCTGCACTTCACCTGAAGAACCCCCCCCCCCTCACCTCCTGGACCCCCGATTACCAAAATGCAACACTTTTCAAGCCACCCTGGGCCTTAATAAATCCCTGGTGATCAAAAGGAGCTGAGCCAGGAGCAATCTCACCTCAATCCTGCTGGGACTAGCACCAGGTTCAAAATGGCAACATAACCCCTAACATTAGTCTTGCAATACTACTGCTAGGGGGTCAAACTGCCATATAAGGGCCTTTTAATATAATGTTGGCATTTTGCCTTTATATGGTAGCTTGACCCCCCTAGTGCTACTGCTAAGGGTGGTGGCTGTAGTTTTAAACCCAGCGCTGGTCTTAGCAGCAAGAAGAGAAGATCACTTCTGCAGGATCCCATTAGCCACCAGGAATTCATTATGGTAGGCCTGGGGAGGAGATTTGGTAATTGGGAGTCCAGGGGATTTGGCGGGAAGGGAAATGTTTGGGATGGCAATATTTGTTTTAGGGGGGAGTGGACCCTTGAAGCGGGTTGCATTTTCAATGCTGGCTCCTTTAGGAGCAATGGGCCAGGGGGACAGAGTAATGCAGCTTGCCAGACTGATTGCAAGCTCCGTCCTTTACCGCAGGACTTACTAACCTGTGATACTGAGTTATCAGTTAGTGACTCCAGTGGTAAATTAGACTGCAGGAAAATGAGAAATGTTACCTCCGTTCAGTAACTAGTCCCCTGAGTTTTGGGATCTGGCTCTTTAATTGGTTTCTGTTGTATGCACAGGTTTGTAAAATCCACCTTTTACATGTGTATGTGGTGGAGTTTACTTGCACAGGTTGCCAGCACTTACATGCTCAATGCCCTGGTGTGATGCCGCTGTTTTTGTGTACAAGATTTTTCTAAAATTACTTCCTCTCCTCTGTGTGCTGCCAAGTACCTGGGGAAGACTCCTTCAAGTGATATGATGCTGTTATAAAATACCAACTCAGATTTGCATATATGGCCTAAACCTCCATTTTCTCAACTATACTCCCTATGCAAATATGGGCTACATGCTTCATCACTGAACTCTTCTGGGTCTCTATGTACATTGATAATTTCCTGATAAATCCCTATAGGAACATGAAACTGCAATGTTTTTTAACTTCTGATTCAAATTTAACTAAGGGGCATGTTTACTAAGCTGTGCTAATGTTTAGCACAGGAACTTAGTTACTATTAGCCCGTGCTAACCATTAGCCCAGCTTATTAAACATGCCCCTAAGACTTCTTAGATGTCTGAAAAATTGAAACATGATGGCAGAAAAACACCACATAGCCTATCTAGTCTGCCCTTCCATATCGACTATAATAGTGCCCTTTTTATCTTTCGAGATCCTCTGTGTTTGTCCCATGTTTTTTTTTAATTCAGATATTGTCCTCGTGTCTACCAACTCCACTGGGAGACTATTCCACGAATCTGTCACTCTTTCCATAAAGAAATATCTTTGCATATTACTCCAGAGTTTATCCCCTTTCACTCTCATCCTATGTACCCTCATAACAGAGCTCGCCTTCATTTAAAAGAGACCCTCCTGTGCATTTATGCCATGAAGGTATTTAAATGTCTCTGTCACACCACTCCTGTCCCACCTTTCCCCTAAAGTATATACATTAAGATCTTTAAGTCTGTCCTCATATGTTACATAATGAAGACCACTAACCATTTTAGTAGCCACCTTCTGCACTGACTCCAACCTGCTTATATTCTTTTGACGGTGCGGTCTCTAGAATTACACACAATACTCCAAATGAGGTCACACCAGAGACTTATAAGGAGGCACTATCACCTCCTTTCTTCTGCTGGCCATTCCTCTCCCTGTACACCCAAGCATCCTTCTGGCTTTTGCAGTCACCTTTTCTACCTGTTTAGCTGCTTTAAGATCGCCAGACACAATTACGCCCAGGCCCCACTCTTCTTTTGTGGACAGAAGTACCTCACCCCTTACACTGCACTGCTTCTTTGGTTTTTTGCAGTCCAAATGCATGACCCTGCACTTTTTAGCATTAAATTTCAGCTGCCAAATTCCATCTCCAGCCCTTCTGACCCCATTTCTCCCATACGCTATATGTGACAGGAGTTGGAGATGGTACAAACACACAGAGCCATGTGCAAGAAACTGGTACTGAGATCCAGCTGAGCACCAGACCCGTTGTGCCTTCTCCAACTCCGGTCACATATAGCGTGTGTGTGTGTGTGTGTTATACACACATTATGTGCTATACTTAGATATAAAATTTGTGTGTGTGCCCATGCCAGTATATCTATGTGTCTGTTATTATAATCCATAATATTTGTATATTTTAGTGAACGTTAACTGCATGCACTGCTGTACAGACGTGAGGGTATTCTGGCAATGAGTTTTCTTTGCTGTCACTTGGTCATACAGCTTTCTTCAGATGATCTAATTTTGATCTCTGTTAATTTCAGTCCAACACAGCTGCATCTAGCCAGTAACTCTTTTTCTTTGAGATTCTCAAGATCAAGGGCTCTTATGTACCAAAATGTTTGTGGGTTAGTACCCGTTCAGCAAAAGTTAGCTACAAGATTCCAGTGAGGTCTTGGTTCATTTGCATCCTTGGCGTAACTTCATTCAAATTTCTCACACGTTGCAATTTCATGTTTTATGGGCTGTGACAACGTGTGAGAGAATTTTTAAAAGACTGACCCTTTGTGTTAAAGTTTAAAAAATATCCATGTTCCAAATTTTCTTGAAAGATTGAGGCTTAGCATGTAAACCCTCCGCATTGGGGACAGTTATGTCGATTTTCTGGCTTCTTCAGATATTGGTGGAGAAAAATTCAGTTTTTGCACTAATCTGTAGAACTGTTTATAGCATGATCATAAGATCCAGTTACTTAGAATTAGCACCTCAATAATTATGAATTATCGGCTCCACGGTATATTTGTCAAGTGCTAAATTTAACATTTACATACACAGCAGCACTAAATAATAACACATTCGACCTCAAAAGAGCCCCATTAACTATGAAAGACACATCCAAAGGCTGATTTCATAAGAGTCCTTGTAAAGCTTCAGGATTCTTTTGTAATTTTAAAAAATGAGGACACATTTTCATTTTCTGCTCAGTTAGTAGGTGGATATAATTACTATATCTGCCTTGCATGATATTACAGTGCTGTTTCCCATTTCATCTGAGTAACCACATTGACTGACTGGAAGCAGGTAGTTTATTATGGAATATCCAAATTTTATAATATATCAAGGACTATTCCAAAAGCTTATTTTGCATGTCTAACACTGTTTTAACCACGGAAATTGGCTATTTGGAAATGGCCTGCCCTTCCAGAAGTAAGAGGTGCATGCATTAAGGAAGAACATGCATGCTGGGGTTTTTTAGCTACATTAACTGGAAGCATTCTCAGAGGTGGGGTCAGGGTGAAGATTCCAACAGGTGGCAGCATTAAAAGCAGGTGCAAAGGTTTTTTGGCTACTTTTTCCTTCATGTATTATTTCTGTTGATTCTTACTTTTTCAAAGTGATGTTGAATCTACAGAAATGATACATGAAGAAAAAAATGATGTAAGGAAATGTTTTTAACAGTGAAACAACTAAAGTCCTCAAAAGGGGTTCCAAGTAAATGATCCAAAGAAAAATAGAAAATTACAAAATAAGTCTGCTGAAGATCCAAGATAAACTTAACAGACTCCTTTTAGCTGAAACCAAAGAGGGGGCATCTGAACCCAACTCCAGGCAATATCTTAGTGGCAATAAACGCCATCACAGATCAGAATAAAGAAAAACATTTTACAGAAAAATATTTCACAATACATTTGTATGGAAATTTCAAGAACAGGGCACCAAGTTTTAGAACTCTAAGCCATAACAAGATAAATTGTTTTATCTTCTTCTATGTTTCTTTAGTAAAATCAGGGCAAACTATAACTTTGAAATTACTGTGTTAACCCCTTCTCCTCTGGCTCTCATAAGGCCTATTTCAAGTTTACCTTTTTTGGCAAAAATAATGGAAAAACTGTTCAGCACCAGTGGCAGGATCACATCAACTCCAATGCACACCTTGACTTATAACAGCATGGCTTCCGCCCAGGCCACAGAGTAGTAACCTTACTCATCTCACTTATTGACAGACTCATGAAAGGCATAGAAAACCCTAAACAGGACTTCATCCTGATATTTCTGGACATAGCTGCTGCATTTGATCAAAATGCCACAACATTATCTTGTAGCAGCTTTTGCCATAGTTTATCTAGAGTAATTTCTTTTACTTGTTGTACAACATTATCTTGTAGCAGCTTCAAAACATCAGAATCCAAAATACAGCATTAAACTGGTTTCACTCATACCTATCTGGTCGACACTGGTTCATGTATTTAGGACCCAATACATCTGAGCCATATCTGCAAAAACAAGGAGTTCCCCAAGGATCTGCATTACCAACATTATTATTCAAAAATCTATATCCAACCAGTTTGTTACATCATTCACGCTCATAATATCTTCTTTCACCTATATGTAGATGACATCATGCACCTTTCTCCACCATAACAACCTATGCAGCATTAAACAACTGCTTTAATGCAATCACTCACTGGTTAACTCAACATCGACTCGCTATTAGTTACAAGAAAACTGCGGTGCTCTTTATTACTAGAGATCAATCCTTCTCCTCACCAATATCGCTGAAGGTTAATAATGTAGATCTGGTTGTAAAATCAGAAGTATGCTCTCTTAGTGTAATCATTGAATGCCTCTCCCTACAACCATATATGAGCAAAATGGCACAAACCATTTATAATCAAATAAGGACTCTCCAACATCTCCAGCCACTCCTTGAGACACATGACTTTCAAACTGTCTTTCAAGCCTTGATGTTCCCTCATTTTGACTATTGCAATGCTATCATTCAAGGAGTATCCAAAAGCTTACTGCACCCCCTACAACTCGCCCTACATGCAGCTGCTCAAATCCTTCAGGGTGCATCCAGATCCAGCCATATCACTCCCAAACTAAAAGATCTGCACTGGCTACCTTTTCATTACAGTATTAACCCTGGAATTACCAAGAATTTTTGCACACACTGAATACCGTTGGGGTCATAAATGTCCCCACGACAAATTTTAATTGTTAACCATGAAAATTTTAAACTAAACAGACAAAATATTATTCCGAATTAATTATTTATTATATGAAGGTTAAAAGTTTTGAAATTTAATGCTTTATCATTATTTATTTATTTACATTCTCTTATAAACCGCGCTATTCTGCATCAGTGCGGTTTAGATTGAACAAACTGAAATTACATTGAACAGGGCATTATAACTTGGAGATAACTATTTACAGGGAACATGGGCTATGGAGGGTTAAGTGGCTTGCCCAAGACCACAAGGAGCACCTGTGGGACCAGAAACCCCAGTCCTTCCGGCCCAAGGTTGCTGTCCTCTAGTGAGATTTGAACCCCTGACCTTTCGGCCTGAAGTACCTTGCCCCAACCGATAGGCCACTCCTCCACTCCATCATAAAATTACATGAAGAAGAGTTTTTTATTATTTATTACAGTTTCTTATATACCGCGCTATTTAGAATCAGCGCGGTTTACATCATAACAAAACGACCATTACGACAAACTGTCAGGTTTTACATTGAACAGGAGTACAAACTTGGATAACTGGGTTAACTATATACATAATCTATCTACACTGCAGTGTGCGGGCATTTCTAGATTGGGTTATTTCTTGGAGGGGATATCTGGTTTAGTTGCTGTCTGGGAAATATTGGCGGAAAAGGTATGTGTTGAGAGCCTTTCTGAACTGATATAGATTGGTAATGGCTCTCATGTCGGGGGGTAGGGTGTTCCAGCATTTTGGTACATAAAAACTGAATGCCCTGTTTGTGGTGTTCGTGTTGGACTTTGTTGAAGCCTTTGGTATTGCTAGCAAGTTTACAGCTGATGTTCTTCTTGCTCTATTGGGGGGGACCATGTGGATTAGATTCGTGAGTGAGAGGGATGAGGTGCCTTTGATTGCCTTAAATGCTAATACAAGGGATTTGAAGGTGATTCTCCCGTGAATTGGTAGCCAGTGCAGCTGTTTGAGAATGGGAGTCACGTGGTCGTTTCTGGATGCACCGTAGAGGACCCTAGCTGCGGCATTCATGGCCAACTGTAAGGGGGTTAGTGTGGATTGGGGGAGACCTTGTAGGATGGCATTTGCAAAGTCAAAATGCGGCAGGATCAGCGCTTGATATATGGTACGGAAATCGTCTGGGTCCAGCAGGGAGCGTAGGTGTTTGAGGGAACGGATTTTGAAGTAGATGGCTTTGACTACGCTGCTTATGTGGCGTCTCATGTCTAGATGTTGGTCCAGGGTAACTCCCAAATATTTTATTGCATCTTTAGTTTGCAAATCAGCTTCCTTGACACTGACGTGGGATGGGGGCGTAAAGTTGGAGTCTCTGGAGATGAAAAGGACCTCTGTTTTTTATGCTGGATACGTAGGTTCTGTGTCTGGAGCCATGTTGAAACTGCATTGAAACAATCTGTGAGTGGGGTCAGGTCCATGTGGGTTGTGGAGAAAGGCATGTATAAAAGAATGTCATCTGCATATATCATGCAGTTTACGTTGAATGATCTTATGATATTGCATATGGGCTGCATGTAGATATTGAAGAGTAAGGAGGATAATGAGGATCCTTGAGGTACCCCTTGTTTTTGATGGAAGTGGCTAGACTCTTCTGATCCAGACTTCACATATTGCCATCTATCGTCCAGATAAGACTTGCACCATTTTAGTGCCTTGTTGCAGACACCCTTTTCTTTTAGTCTTCCCAGGAGGATTTCGTGACTCACGGAGTCAAAAGCCGCGGCGATGTCTAGGAAAATGAGGACAAAACCTTGATGGATGTTGTCGATTCCTGTGATGATATTGTTGATTAGACCAGTGAGTAGTGTCTCAACCCCGTGATGTTCTCTGAACCCATGTTGGCAGTTATCTAAGGGAGCAACAGAGTCTATGTGATCTTGAATTTGCCGTTGTGCTTCCTTCTCGATTATTTTGGCTAAGATGGGGATGCTAGCTATTGGTCGATAGGAGTCTACCTTTTGGGGGTCCAGTTTGGGGTTTTTCAGTAATGGTCTAATGGACGTCTGCTTGAGTGAAGTGGGAAAATAACCTGTTGAAAAGGAGAGTTTCATTATATTTGCGATGACAGGACTGAGCACATCACGTAGTTCCTTGATCCAAAAAGCTGGAGTTGCCATGAAAGCAGTTTTTGCATGCACTTGATGAACACAGTAAAGTACTACAGTCATTTGCATGAGACACAGACAATTTCTGAATGTTCTTTGCAAACATTGCGCTTGCAGGAGGTGCAAACTATGCTGCTTTTCTTGTCTTTTTCTCTGGAACAGCAGTGACACCTTGCCCTTTTCTTTGGGATCCCGACATTGCAAACAGCATCAGTGGCTTCTTCAATGCTGGAAGACGTCTCGCTTCAATTGATCTGCCGTATCTACTCCACCTTTACTAGAATTATAGTCCAAGATCATGCGTGTTTTTTTGTCTGGACGTGTGTTATCTACTTCTTCTTGATCATGCAAACTGCTCAGAAGAACAGACACTTTTCCTTTCTTCGGGCAATAGGAAACCAAAGTGGCGTCATCGCGAAAGGCAAACAGTGAAGTGAATACCTCTCAGCCCTTTGCTGTTACAAATTCTGGAGGTAATTCTTTTCTGTTCTTTCAAATTGTCCCCAAAAGTGTCATTTGTTTTTCTAGCAATTTCCGTGACAGGGACAAACTGCAGAAGAAATTGTCAACAGTAACATTTCTGCCAGATCGCGTCAATCCTTCAGTGAGTTGCAGCACAACCCTTTCACCCTGATTCTGTTCCCTGTTTTGTCCGAGTTCCCTTCCTGTATATACTTGAAGACGCAGAACATATGACGTTACACTGTCACACAACATCCATAGCTTTATGCCATATTTCCCAGGTTTGCTGGGAATATATTGTCTGAACGGAACACGGCCACGAAATGTAAGCAGTTGCTCATCCACGGTAACATTTTCACCAGGAACAAAGGCGTCACTTAGAGTTGCTTCCCAGTTATCAAAAACGTGTCTGATTGGAGCAAGCTTATCCACGTCTTGTTGTTCACATCTGTTGGTTGCTTCATCAAATCTGAGAGCACAAGAAATTTGCTGAAAATGGTTACGGGCCATATTTTTGCCGAAAACAGAATGACCATCTTCAAGGTTCCACAACTGAACTATGGATTCATTTTGTGACTTATACACACCTGAGAGGATCAGAAGTCCAAGAAATCGTTGAAATTCTCCATCTGTCAAATCTTTCCAGGTGTCGTCATAAATGTGTCTTCCTTGTTTGCTCGTCCACATCATGATTTCATTCAGTAAGTTCTTCCTCATGAGCAAGTGGAATGCTGCGAGAGGACCATCAACATTTCGTACAGCATACCTTGTAGGACCTTGTTGTACGGGCATGACATTAGCTCTGGCGTATCTTCCAGCAGCTTGCTTTATAGGTTTCCTGTTCCATGATGTGGCATCCTTAGATACATAGGCTTCAATGGCAACATGTGTGCTTATAGTTGATGACCTCTTAGCTCCTCTATGACCACAACTAAGATTCCTCACAGATGATACTGACACCGAGGACTCCTGCCTTCTTCCCTGTCCAGCACAGCCTCGACCTTTGCCTCAACCTGTAACTTGACTCTTTGCTGCAGGCGATGTTACCGGCTCAACATCAGTCTCACATTCACTTGGCGACCAACTGCTGTCGCCATCTGAATTATGACTGTCATCATCAGATTTATCGCCCGAACTTGGCTGATATGCTTCTTCGCTTGCTGAATATGCTGCATCATCAGACGACTCAGAGACGTCACTGTCAGCATCTTGTTGCAATATTTCTCTTACTTGGGCAGCTGAATACTTTTGTTCTGACATCATAAACAATAACCTAAAATAAATAAAGATAAAGTTGAATAAAATGCAAAGCAGTTTTACTATAGGTGTACAATAATCGTGATGAACGAGCTGAAAGCCTTTAGATTTCATCGGAAATAATGAGAGAACGTATGATATCAATTACAGAAAATGTGTAATTTTCATAAAATAAGAGTACAAAAAATAAATGATACATAATTAATGATAAATACCTTTGTCACAAAACTGCAAATTGTATCATGATCCAAACCGGACGTAAGCAACTGGGGTCAAAAATGACCCCACTGGTACTCTGTGCTGCAATTCATCACTAGCATCACCTAGCGGATGAAAATTATTCCTCTTATGGCGCAATATAAAGAGAATATTGACATGTGAAAAGTCATAAAAAGATTGCATTCTTGAACAACTAGTTTCCGAGATACGCGTTGTGAAACTTGCAATAGGGTCACTTTTGACCCCGTCGGTACTCCCAGGGTTAAATACAAAATTCTTATAACCATCTTAAAAATGTACTATAATTCAACCTCACAGTACTTGCAGTCTCTACTGCAAAAATCACAGAAGAATCTCTGCTAACCATATGTTTCTACTTCCCCACGAACTTACCAGGAGAAACCCGACACGTACACGCGCATTTTCTCTATACGCACCTGGCCTCTGGAATGCTCTCCCTCAAGAAATCAGAACCACTTCTGACCTCATAACCTTCTGTAAGCTACTGAAAACCTTTCTGCTTAAAGAGTACGTTGATGATGTAACCTTATCAACCAAAGCAACTTTCCATTCTCCTCTGATTCTTCCCCTTATTATCCTCTCTAGGCACCAAGTCTGTACAAACCAGTCTGTACTAGAGGAGATTAAACCTAAGCTTTCTTTAGAAGCTCAGATAACAAGACTTCGACTTTCATACTTTGGACACATCATGCGGAGAGAAAAATCATTAGAGAAAGGACATCATGCTTGGCAAGATAGAAGGTCAGCGCAAAAGAGGAAGGCCAGCAATGAGATGAATCGATACAATAACAGCAGCTACGGGTACCAGTCTGTCAACAATGAGCCGCCTGACTGAAGACCGAACACAATTTAGGATAGCTATCCAGAGGGTCGCCATGAGTCGACTCCGACTCGACGGCACTTAGCAACAACAACAGGCACCAAGTCATCATCGTCTATCAAAAACTATCAAAACTTTGTTCTCGCTCCATTGATATACTACATCATATTGTTCCTACTTTTTGACGTCTCTTTTGATATATGACAAATTTCTGTTGAATTTTGCTTTGTGTCCCTTCCCTCTGACCCTTGATTACCGTTAACTACAGTTTTTATGTATCCCTCCTACTTTCCCTGTTACTATTGTCAGGGTCAATGTAAACTACATCGATCTGTAGGAATGCAGTATTTAAATCTGTTAAATAAATAAATTCTAGAACAATTAATTTAAAGTCTAAAATAATTAGAAGGTTTCAATGTTGTTGCTCAATATAATAACAGGTACTGTGTATTTTTTACAATACATTGATAGGTGAGAAGTTGCATTTCACGGTTCTTGGATTGTTGAGTTATTGTTTGTCATCTCATTTTCTTTCAATAGTGTCCTTACTTCAACTCAGAATAATGTAGTAGCTTATGTTATAATAACAAAAGCTGGTGCTTTAGTTGAGAAATACACTGTACACTTGATTGTATTTTGATCTGAGAGACTCAATTTTCTGTAACAAAAGCTCACTCTCATGGAACATTAACTGCAGCAATAATGGACCAGTTTTCAAGATTGTTTTGCTATGGACTTTTGGTTCTCACCATAATCCTTGTGACACAATCGGTGGGGTTTTCAGGGTATCCACAATGAATGAGTGACATGATTGCATACAATGAAGACAGTGCATACAAATTTGTATCATGCATATTCATTGTGGACATTCTGAGAATCCGAATGATTGGGGCTGTCCTGAGAACTGGGTTGAGAACTTCTACTGTAGACAGAGTGCAGGGAAATCTTCTTGAAAATATAGATTTTTTTGGCAAGCTTTTTTTTAAATTTCAAGTTATGTGAAATAGAATTTATTTAAGTTAATGTTCAATATATTTGAATATTTATAGCCCACTTAAACCCAAACAGCTCTAAGTGGATAACAATAAGTTCAACTAATGAACATACAATGCAAAGCAGGAAAAAATACAATCACATATCAATTCAAATAGTACAGAGAATGGTTCTAAAAGCAAACATACTATGGTAACTGAAATGTCTTACCAGCTCATTACAAATTTCAGTCTATTTGAAGAAGTAAATCACCTCTCAGCTGATCTATTTATCAATGACAATCATAAAAATTAAAATGTCTAGTGCTAAAAGAAATTAAATACATCATAAAAAAACTAACCTATTCCAATCTAGAAACATAAGAATGGAGTATCGTTCATCATTACATAGACACATAGACAAAACAATCCAAAAAGCCTACTACAAGATGCGAATCATCAGGAGACTGAAGCCGCTCCTCGCCCCGGAACACTTCCGTACCGTCTGTCAAGCACTGATAACCCCACTACTGGACTTCTGCAATCCGATATACCTTGGACTACCGAAACAAGCCCTCAAGCCTCTACAACTAGCACAAAACACTGCTGCACGAATCATATCAGGAACTGCAAGACAGGAGCACATCACACCCACCTTAAAGGACTTACACTGGCTTCCAATCGGTGCACGCATCAAATACAAAACTATCATAAACCTATTCAAGATAAAACACCACACATCAGCCAACAGCCTACACACCCTCATACAATCAGACACCAGTACGCGTCCCAGAAGAAAACAAACCCACAACCGAGTCAGCACCCCAAGTGAATACAAACACACACGCAAGGACACAACAGACAGAGCACTCTCAATGGCCGCTCCAACAATATGGAACAAACTCCTGGACGAATTGAGGGCCGCTACAGACCTCAAAGACTTTAGAAAACAGCTGAAAACCATGCTGTTCATAGAACACTATGGACACATCACATAACTTCAGAGAATGAATAACAGCACATGATTCCGCCTAACCAATGTATGTATGGAATATGTTTTTGCACCACTGTATATAGCCCACTCTGTACATAGCTCATACCAATCTAGCACACAACACAACACACACTCAATTTCCCCCCACTGCATGTATAACACACTCACTTGACCTGATTGTTTGCTGTGATACCACCTTGATTATTAAGATAAGGCGGTTTAGAAATACTGTTAAATAAATAAAAAAATAAATCATTAATACATATCTGGAAACACAAAATGATAAGTACTTTAGAGTTGGTGTTGACTCATGGTGACCCTCTGCATAGTTGTCCTAAATTGTGTTCAGTCTTCAATCAGGCGGTTCATTGTTGATAGACTGGCACCCATAGCTGTTGTTATTGTATCAGTCCATTGCATTGCTGGCTTTCCTCTTTCGCACTGACCTTCAACCTTGCCAAGCATGATGTCTTTCTCTAATGATCTCTCTCTTCGCATGATGTGTCCAAAGTATGAAAGTCGAAGTCTTATCATCTGAGCTTCTAGTACTGACTGGTTTGTTCTTCGGGCAGTCCAGGATATACACAGTATTCTTTGTCAGTACCATAGTTCAAAGGCATCAGTGTATCACCCTTAATGCTAATATAAGTTATTTTGATCTTTAAAATATTAAAAGACACATTTTAGAAAGGCTCTTTATGCCATGGAAGAGACATGGAAGTGAGAACATCTGCATATCTGTCAATTTTAGAATTAAGGTTGTTGACATGTGAGGCACATGTAAAATTGACAGGCCTGATATTCAAAGACATTTATATGGTTTACAGACCTGTAAACCGTGTAAATGCTGCTTTCTGAGATATTCAGTGGCACTAATACTGATAGTGCTGCTGAATATCCCTGATTCTCCAGGAACAAGCAGGAAGTCAGTTCTCACATATGGGTGACGTTGGCACCGATGGAGCCCGCGTGGAGCATTTCCCCAGCTTTCAAAGAAAGCCTTTGGGAATGCCACCATGCATGTGTGGTCCCATTCCCACCCAAGGGTGCCATCTTACTTAGACTCCCTTTTTCCGTGGAGCCTTTTGGACGTGCGTCTCATCCCAGGAAAATGTTTTCTCTGTTTCCAACTATTTTTTGCTCTACCAGCTCTCGCAGGGAGGTCCTCTTTCCGCCTCCCAAGTGCCTCTGCTTCGGCCCTGGTCTCGGGTTTTTCTTTTTGCCTTTTTTTGTTTTATTGCGCTTTGCACCCCTTTTAACCGATGGCTACGTTGAGGATCTTCGACCTTGCAGGGGTCCTTTTTGCCCCAATGGCCTCTGATTTTAAGAAATGTGATAGATGCTCCTAAAACATGTCACTCACGGACACCCATGACTGTTGTCTCAGGTATCTAGGAGCCGACTATGACCCAGAGCTATGCTCCCTCTGTAAAATGTTCTCCAAGGCCATCCAGAGTCGTAAGCAGAAGCTGGATGATCTCTTCTATAAGGCAGCCCCAGTATCCCCGGTAGCCTTCCACACTTCGGCCCCACAAAGGGAGGAGTGGCCTAGTGGTTGGGGCAAGGTACTACAGGCCAGAAGGTCGGTGGTTCAAATCCCACTAGAGGACAGCAACCTTGGGCCGGAAGGACTGGGGTTTCTAGTCCCGCAGGTGCTCCTTGTGGTCTTGGGCAAGCCACTTAACCCTCCATTGCCCATGTTCCCTGTAAGTATTAGTGTATGTGTCTCATATCCCCTCGTGTTAAATGTATCCCCCAACTGCTTTGACCCGGTGAAAAGCGGGATATAAATGCAGCTAAATAAATAAACAAGCTCCGGAGTCTCCGAAGGCTTCTCTATGGACCCAGTGGCATTCTGACTAGGGGTCGCCTGAACGCGAGTGGAAGAAGAAGAAAGCCTCGAGGACTCTCTCGGGGGCACCAGACAAGCGTGAGAAATCATGTGCCCGATCTCTCAGCCCCCCTCGGCAGTCTCTGGAGTTGAAGAGGGAGCGGCCCAGTAAGGTACCTCGAACCGATATGGAGGCCTCTGGCAAAAGTGCCCAGTCTCACAAAGGTCATCCCAGCGTGGACCCCCTCTCTTCCTCGACACCCGACCCTGTCACCACGGCGTCTGTGTCGCAGGGCCCCACTCCCAAGTGGGAGCCCTGGCTTCTGGCCTTGGAACATAGCATTTCTGCATTCCTCGCTGCCGAGAAGGCACTGATGCCCAGCCCCACCGACACGCGCCTCGAGACTGCAGGGACCTCGACTTCGAGGACTCCCTGGGATGCTGTTGTGACCCCTGAGAGCCAGAAGCCTCATGAGGATTCTCGGTGCGGGTCTCGATCTCCATCCTGTTCCTCATTCGCGAGATCTTTGCGGGTGAGCACTTTTGGCTCCGGGCAAGTTTTGGCCTTGGAGATGTGGCGCAGGTCACTGACCTGTCTTGAGCCACCAGACCTTGAGTCCTCTATGGATTACTCAGACTGGGAGTCTGATGGAGAGACCTCTCCAGAGATTTGGGCCCACCGAGACCTCCCCTCCAACCCCTCCCCACTGACTCAGAGGTGGCAGTCACTTACCGGGGACACAACCTTTCTGGAGTTCATCTGGGACATGGGCACAGGCCGTAGCACTCGCTACTGAGTCGGAGGAGGAGCCCTGCGCTGAGGAGCTCAATATTCTGCAATATGAAGCTCCTCTGAGGGAGGCTGTCTCGGTGCCGGTTCCTCCCATTTTGAAATGCCTCCTACTCCACTTGTAGGAGACCCCAGCCTCTGTCTCGATTGTGAGCAAGCGCCTGGACAATATGTATAAGGTCCAGCGAAGTCCGGGGTTTCAGAAAGCCCAGCTTTCCCACACCTTGATGGTGGTCAGATCGGCCATGTGGAAGCTAAATAGCCAAAAGACTCATTTGTTAGTCCAGCCGGGCAGAGAGTATCGTACCCTCGATGCTCTCAGGTGCAAGGCTCATCAGGGCTCCATGCTGTCATGCCGCATCCAAGTTTACCAATTATATATTGGGATGTTCCTCCGTGATCTCGCTAGGGATCTCAGAGGCTTTGCAGTTGTCCTTGATGGAGACCATCTCCGGCATTTTCAGGCCCTCTCAAAGTCCAGCGGGGAATGCTCGAAGTATCTCTCGCGAGCAGCGTATGACGGCTTCGAGTCTTCCACCCAGGTGGCGGTGGCTGGCATCAGAGCCCGCCGGCAGGCTTGACTACAGTCCTCAGACCTGGAAAAGTGGGTCCTGGAGAAGCTGCTCGATGTCCCTTGCCTTGGGGAGCAGCTATTTGGAAGCCCATGGAGGAAAAGGCCGCAGAGATAGAGATGGAGTACGTGACTCGTACTTGCCTCTCCAGGAAAACTTCCTCCATCCACAGGAAGGAGCAGCAGAGCTAGAAGCCTTTCTTCCATCAGAAGGGGCTCCCATACAGGGGCTACCTGGCTTATCTGCCGGTGTCGACCCCCGTTCAGGGCGGCCAGGGCAAGTCCATGGTCTATGGCCCTCGTAAGTCGAAGGGCCCCAAGACTGAACCCCGGCTCTGGCTCAACCAGCCTCGGGGTTTTGATGCCATTGGCATAGCCTCTCCCCTTCTGGCAGGGCGGCTGTCCATTGGGGGGGGGGGACCTCGGGTACATTCCTCCCACAGATGGGAGTCCATCTCCACCGATGCCTGGGTTCTCCAGGTCATTTGGGAGGGCTATCATCTCCATATGGACCAGGCCCCTCCTCTGTACTTTCCTGGGGAGCCATGTTGGCTTCCCCAGCACCAGGTCCTCCTGAGTCAAGAGCTCGCAGGCCTCCTCAATGATGGCATGGTAGAACCAGTCCCACCGTGCTCCCACGGACAGGAGTTTTACTCCTGATACTTCCTTATCTCGAAGCGGACTGGGGCCTTCGGTCCATCCTCGACTTGCGGAACCTCAACAGGTTCCTAATGCGGAAGAAGTTCAAGATGCTCTCCCTTGGAACGTTATTGCCCTACCTCCAGCAGGGCAATTGACTATGCTCCTTGGACTTAAAGGATGCCTACGCTGACATCCTTGTCCATCCCAAACACAGAAAGTACCTCTGCTTCATGGTTTAGGGAAACCATTACCAGTACAGGGTACTTCCCTTCGGTCTCATCTCCGCCCCGCGGGTCTTCACGAAGTGCCTAGCTATGGCTGCAGCCCATCTGCGGCTGCAGGGCACCTTCATCTATCCATATCTAGACGACTGGCTCGTAACAGGGGGCATGGCCTCTGAAGTCAGGCAGGCCATGGACCGCCCCATTTGCGCCCTGGAGCATCTGGGGTATGTGATCAATTACCCAAAGTTCCACCTCACTCCAGTTCAGTCCCTGGAGTTCATTAGGGCTCATTTGGAAACCCTTTGGGCCATGACTTTTCTCCTGGCAATCATCAGCATCTTCAGGAGGAAAAAATAAACCAGAGTTAGAATGTACCTTCCAACAGAGGAACACGCAGATCTATCTCACAAACATTCCTCCATCCTACCTCAACCCAAAGCCACACCATGGGGAGGAGACTGCTTCCTCTGTATACATGCAGGTGAGACTAATCCAGGTAAAAGACTACCTCATACCAAGCAGAGTGCTTCCTTCCTACATGTGGGAATAGGACTGGGGTAGTGCTTTTCATGGAACTCCTACAGATACATGGGGACCATTTTGGGCAATGGATGGTCTCAGCATGTTTACTGTCCATCAGCAAGCAATTTTGTAATCATCCATTTGTAGGTAAGATAGAAGGGCTTCACCATCTTCTAAAATGACCATTACCATGTTTATCCCTCATACAGATGCCCAACTGCACGTTATTTCAGAAGCAACTATGTATAAAATGCCAACATGGAAGAACTGTCCCTATACACATGCATAAAACCTGAACATACATGTTTAGAAGCCCATTATAGAAAGTTCTTGATTTCTGCTGCATATATGCTTGTAGTAGCACCTAAGAAACGGGAGCTCATCCACAAAAATAATTTCTGCCAAGGGGAGGTAGAATTACTGCTGAGGGAGGTGCTGAAGCATCAGTATATTCTCTTGTGCATACTAGTATTTTCATCACCGTTTACCAGAAGCAAATGATCTGGCTTGGCATATGCCACTGAGTCAGTGCTATCTGCTATTACAATAGAGATGCAGAGGATCTGAAAAGCAAAAGGCAAGAGTTTAGGAGAAAGACTGAGAAGAAGGCCAATGAGACTGGTCCAGATGGCCCTGATTGGCCCTGATTGGCTTTGAGTGCTAGGTGCTGGTCACTATGGATGAGGAGTCTGAGAGAGGAGTGAGCGAGCTAGACGCTAGAGTTTGAGCATAACAATAGGTATCTCTAGCACACCTTACATTCCATTTCTACCTTTCCTTGAATTCTGTTCTACTTATTGCTGTGACATCCTCTGCACCTAGACCTGATGTGGAAGCATGCATTTACCAATCACTCTTCAGTCTTCATCCATAGTGAAAGTGAATGTACCAAGCCTTTCCAGTGGTTCATGTGGTGGGAGAGAGGTGGGTACTGGTCCCAAAAGGAGTAGTAATTCCATGCAGTGGTGTAGTCTCACCTCCTAACACCTGCAATGCTGTGCTTATATGGCTGATACCCTGCCAATTTCATCTCCATGTGGTACCGTGTGTGCAGATGTAGTTCACTACAATGATGCTCCTCAGGTCTCAGGTTTTCCCTAGGCAGTACCCTTCAACCAATGAGGGTAGGGTAATTGAGTTGGAAGGAGTCTTGGTGGGACACATAGGGCACTCTCCAGACCATCCGCTATGGGGTTGGAGAGAACCATTCATGTTTGACAGATGTATCTGCCCTTTGCTCCTGTGCTCTTCACCAAGTACATCACCGCCCTCTTGTCTAAGAGCTGTTTCCCCACTTGAATGTCCTTCTGCAGAGTGTCTCTTCAGTCCTGAGGTGTGGTCACCATGCATATCTAGGCTGAACAGCTTGCACTGCATGGGCTTAGGTGTATGAGTGGTAATTACATATGTATAGCTCAAGTAAGTATTGATGCCATAAGAAGCAGGGCAGCATTGAGCACTGTGCATGTCTAGACAAGAAGGGATATCTTAGGTGGAATGATTATATGATATTCTCTCTCAGTAAAGGAATGCCTTGCAAATAGTAAAGGAGTGCTTCTGATTTTATACCTATAGGTGAAGCCAAGAGTGATGATCAATATGAGGGCAGCAGTGCTGATGTTGGCAGCAAGACCTCTAGAGAGGGACCTTCCTCACAGATTGTAGCATTCAGAGCAGAGTGTGGTACATGCACCATGGTAGAAGACCAGATGACCAGCCAGGAAGGAACCCAGGATGTAGGGGAATGCTTAGGAGTAATCTGAGGAAATATTTCTTTATGGAGAGAGTGGTAGGTGCATTGAATAGCCTCCCAGTGGAGGTGGTAGAGATAAGGACTATATCTGAATTCAAGAAGGCATGGTTCAGAGAATCTCTAAGGGAAAAATCAGAATATAGCTTACCTCAGCAGCACAAGACAGGGTACTGTGTAGCAGCCGTCTTTTAATAAGTTATTTCCCTCCCTCCCCTGGGATAATCGTAGCTTTATAGGTACTTACACATCTTACAAGGCAGGAGGTGTTCTCAGGTGAAGCTCATTACCCAAATCAGTCATACACTAAGGACCTGAGATTAGTTAAGCTTCAGGTGAACAAGGTATATTACACGTATTAGGTACAGTTTTATTAGTATAAATATCCATAGCAACCCTTAGTAAGTAAAGAACTTAGATCTAAACACAAACTTAGAACTAAGATGCAGACAGCAGTGGGATGGGGGCTTTCCATTCTTTTGCATTGAGTGTCACATGTATGATTTTCTCCCAGTTGGTGAGAGGTCTTACGTGTGCACTAGGTGCAAGGAGCTCTTTGCTCTCAGGGAACAGCATCCCTGTTGCTATGGAGGAGAGAGGTCACGTGACAGGAGAGCATCACCCTGGTGTGGCAGGAAGTGATCCTGTAACTAGGACCTGTCCTCCAGGTGATGTAAAACCCTCTTGCACCGAGGAAGTTTCTCAAGGGCCATGTGCCCAAGAGGGAAGGGTTAGGACAGCCGTTATAGTTGGTGATTCGATCATTAGGCATGTAGATAGCTGGGTGGCTGGTGGACGTGAGGATCACCTGGTAACATGCCTGCCTGGTGCGAAGGTAGCAGACCTCACATGCCACCTTAGATAGTGCTGGGGAGGAGTCTGCTGTCTTGGTACATGTCAGTACCAATGACATAGGAAAATGTGGTAGGGAGGTTCTGGAGGCTAAATTTAGGCTTTTAGGTAGGAAGTTGAAATCCAGAACTTCCAGGGTAGCATTCTCTGAAATGCTTCCTGTTCCACGCGCAGGACCCAAAAGGCAGGCAGAGCTCCGGAGTCTCAATGCGTGGATGAGACAATGGTGCAAAGATGAGGGGTTTGGATTTGTTAGGAACTGGGGAACATTCTGGGGAAAGGAGGGGCTCTTCCGAAGGGATGGAACCAGGCTGCTGGCATTAACCTTTAAAAAGGAGATAGAGCAACTTTTAAACTAGATATTAGGGGAAAGCCGACAGTCGCCCAAGAGCGGATGGTTCGGAAGAATGTATCTTTGAAGGATACTACCAAAAGCAGAGAGGTTCCACAAAAGAGTAAAGTAGCCCAAATGCCCTCAAGTATGGAGCAGACAGAGCTTAAAGATCCTAAATTACCCATGTCTAACAATAGCTAAATTAATATGAATAAAATACATTCTCTAAAATGCTTGTATGCAAATGCTAGAAGTCTAAAAAATAAGATGGGAGAGTTAGAATATATAGCACTAAATGAAAGGTTAGATATGATTGGAATATCAGAGACATGGTGGAAGGAGGACAACCAGTGGGACACTGTGATACCTGGGTACAAACTATATCGTAATGATAGAGCTGATCAAATTGGTGGAAGGGTTGCTCTCTATGTTAGAGAGGGCATTGAGTCAGAAAGGATTAAAGTTTTGCAGGAAACAAAATCTGCTGTAGAATCTATATGGATTGAAATTCCATGTAAAAGGGGGAAGGCAATGGCAGTGTGGGTATACTATCGAGCGCCTGGCCAGAATGACCAAATGTATGATGAAATGCTCAAAGAAAATCAAGGAAGCTAACAAAAGTTACAGCACAGTAATAATAATGGGTGATTTCAACTACTCCGATATCAACTGGGTCAGTGTCACGGCAGGACATGCTAGGGAGATAAAGTTCCTAGATGAAATAAATGACTGCTTCTTGGAGCAGCTGGTTCATGAACCAACCAGAGGGGAAGCCATATTAGACCTAATCCTTAGTGGAACACCAGATCTAGTGCAAGAGATAAGGTTGTTGGGGCCACTTGGCAATAGTGATCACAGCATGATCGCCTTTGATTTAATTAGTGGAGGAGGGATAGTAAGGAAATCCACAGTACTACCTTTTAACTTTCGAAAGGGAGACTATGATAAAATGAGGAAAACAGTTAAGAAAAAACTAAAAGGAGCAGTTGCAAAGGTTAAAGACGTACATCAGGCTTGGCTGTTGTTGAAAAATACTATCTTGGAAGCCCAGACCAGCTGTATTCCATGCTTTAAGAAAAGTGGAAAGAAGTCCAAAAAAACTGCCAGCATGGTTTAAAGGTGAGGTCAGAGAGTCTGTTGTTGCCAAAAAAGCATCTTTCAGGAAATGGAAAAAAGAGCCAAACGACGAAACCTGGAAACAGCACAAGCACTGGCAAGTCAAATGCAAGGCATTGATAAGGCAGGCATAGGGAGAATTTGAGAAGAAGCTTGCTGCGGAAGCAAAAACGCGAAGTAAAGACCTTTTCAAGTACATTCGTAGCAAAAAACCTGTGAGAGAGTCAGTTGGTCCATTAGATGATAAAGGGGTTAAAGGAGCACTAAGAGGCGACAAGGCAATAGTGGAGAGACTGAATGAATTCTTTGCTTCAGTCTTTACTGAGGAAGATGTAGGGATGTTACCCATGACTGCAGTGGTATTTAAAGGTGCGGAAGAATTGAAGGAAATATCGATACATCGGAAAGATGTATTACAACTATTAGATAAACTGAAGAATAGCAAATGACCTGGGCCGGATGGTATACATCCAAGGGTGTTGAAAGAACTGAAATACGAGATTGCAGACCTGCTATTAGTAATCTGTGAACTATCATTAAAATCATCTCTAATACCTGAAGATTGGAGGATCGCCAATGTAACACCAATTTTTAAAAAAGGTTCCAGGGGTGATCCGGGAAACTACAGACCGGTGAGCCTGACATCAGTACCAGGAAAAATGGTAGAAACCATCATAAAGAATAAAATTACTCAGCATGTAGATAGTCATGACCTAATGGGAGACAGCCAACATGGCTTTAGACAAGGAAGATCTTGTCTTACTAATCTGTTATGTTTTTTTGAAGGAGTGAATAATCAGGTGGACAAAGTGAGTCGGTTGATATTGTGTATCTGGACTTTCAGAAAGCCTTTGACAATGTCCCTCATGAGAGACTTTTGGCAATACTAAAGAGTGTTGGGTTAGGAGGCAGTTTTCTATTGTGGATCAGGAACTGGTTAAAAGATAGAAAGCAGAGGGTAGGGCTAAATGGCCAATTTTCCCAATGGAGAAAGGTGAATAGTGGTGTACCCCAGGGATCTGTGCTGGGTCCGCTGCTTTTTGACATATTCATAAATGACCTGGAAAGTGGAATAACGAGTGAGGTTATCAAATTTTCACATGACACAAAACTATTTAAAGTTGTTAAAACCCAACAGGATTGTCGAAAATTGCAAGAGGATCTTGATAAATTGGAAGACTGGGCATCAAAATGGCAGATGAAATTTAATGTGGACAAGTGCAAGGTTATGCACCTAGGGAAGAACAACCCAAACTATGGTTACACGATGCAAGGTTCCACATTAGGAACCACCACCCAGGAAAAAGATTTAGGCGTCATTGTGGATACCATGTTAAAACCCTCGGCCCAGTGTGCAGCGGCGGCCAAGAGAGCAAATAGAATGCTAGGTATGATAAGGAAAGGAATGGAAAATAAAACAAAAGATATTATAATGCCTCTATATCGTTCCATGGTGAGACCGCACCTTGAATATTGTGTGCAATTCTGGTCGCCGTATCTTAAAAAGGATATAGTGATTTTAGAAAAGGTTCAGAGAAGAGCCACCAAAATGGTAAAGGGGATGGAAGGATACTCCTATGAAGAAAGGCTAAAAAGGTTAGGGCTCTTTAACCTGGAAAAGAGACGGCTGAGGGGAGATATGATAGAAGTCTATAAATTAATGAACGGAGTGGAACGGGTAAACGTAGATCGATTGTTTACCTTATCAGAATATAGAAAGACTAGGGGACATGCAATGAAGCTACAGGGTAAACTATTTAAGACTAATAAAAGAAATTGTTTTTTCACTCAACGTGTAATCAAACTCTGGAATTTGTTACCAGAGGATGTAGTAAAGGCTGTTAATGTAGCTGGGTTTAAAAAAGGTTTGGACAAGTTCCTGGAGGAAAGGTCCATAAACCATTATTAAGAAGGGACCCAGGATATCAATGCTTGAACCATTACAAGCATTGTGGAACCTGTGTCCCTTGGGGAAACTGCTAGGTACATATGACCTAGATTGGCCACTGTTGGAAACAGAATACTGGGCTTGATGGACCTCGGTCTGACCCAGTATGGCATATCTTATGTTCTTATGTTCTTAAAAAAAGGGACTGTAAGCTTAGTATTTGATATGGAAGGGCAGACTGGACAGACCATAAGGTTTTTATCTGCCATCATTTGTGTATGTTTCTATGTATCCAGGAGGATGAGGGTGAGGTGACTGACATCCATCTTCCAGCACCATCTCCCTTCCATGATGACCAAGAGTCTGTGAAAGGAGCGCCAACAGCATTTAAGGGGACAAACCACCCACCAGTCAGAGAAGCTATCAGTTGCTGCAGTGTTGGCAAGGTCTGTAGCAGCAGAACCAGAACCAGAAGCTGCTGGCTTAGTGGTCAGAGAAGATCAAGTTGTAGAAGTATTTGGTAGCTATCAGTGAGTGCTAACTCGACCTGGAGAAAGAGCAGATACAATTGCAAGAAAGACAGCTGAAGGTATCAGAGCGTTTTACATATTAACATTCATAAAAACATAAAATCATAAATGCATCATAAAACCACTTTACAATATACAAGGGTATACATTTCTGCAACCACAATACAGATTAGTTCAAACTATATGTCTGTTGGAAGTTTGTGTTCAACTTCTTACAATAAGTTAAAAAATGTTGTCCTAACTTCCACAGGTAATGAGTTCCAGTTAAATGGTGCCCTAATTTGAAAGGTCTACTTTCTGGTCCCACTTTTTGTGCCATAATAACTAGGGGAGTATAAAGCAAACCCTGTTGACTAGGTCACATGGGTCTATCCATCTCATTTCTTTTCAATAATGATGCCAATTCATTATCTCCTGGCCTCTCTCTTGTGTTCCCTGTAGGCCTCATGCTGCGTGGCCTGCACAAACCATCTGTTTAGGCCACCCATGACTCCTGCATCTCTGCACCCATACCTAGTGACTTCCTGTACCCATACCAACAGCAGTGACCATGCACTTACACTCATACACTGAAGTAGAAGACCTACATACACACACAGGCAGCAGAGAAGCACACAGATGCAGCAAGAAACACTTAGACACACAGAGATAGAAAGCACCAAGCAGTTGGCCAATGAGACTGATATACCCTGGGCCAGAGTAGGATACACTAGGAGTTTGGAGTGAGCCTGGCTGAGGGATGGTTGGAAGAAGGATTCAGGGAGATGGTCTGTACAGGTGTCTATGAAGAGTGGGGGGGGGGGGAGCGATTGACATCCTTTTGTTTTTCTGCACCCTTTCTTGTGCATATCAGAAACCTATCATAAGCCCTAAGCTTTAGGCGGTAACATTACTTCATCCACTATCGACCCCATATGAGTCAGTCTTTCTTTTGCATCCTAGCCATAAGAATGTGGTCTTCTCTACATTTAGCTTTAGTTGTGTGTCTTCATGATGCATTTATCCCATCAAAGCATCTCTAGACAGTTTATAGACATCATACAAGGATGCTTGAAAACGTATAACCTGGATGATGTCTGCATAGATGACATAAGATAGTTCTAAGTGATTTATCACTTTCTTGAAAGAGCTTAAGAAAACGTTAAATAGTATGAGTGAGAATGGATGAACTTTGCAGTACTCCACATTCTAGAGCCAAGGATTCCGTTTTTCTTAACTCTGTACTCCCTGATTTCACTGGTCAACGTTGAAATCGTTACTGACTTTAAAAGGCCTAATCTGTAGTATCTTGGTGAGCTGAACACGAATATAACATTAAAAATTTTTTATTGGCTCTCGTTTTGAAGATATTGCATGTAGTTCATTTTTGACGTTTCACCATGTAAATTTATCCAGTAGGACATCAACAACATCCCAAATAAGCTTTGTATGATGTAATATTGCATCACATTGCACAATACCAGCATGCACACATCATTCAGAGTTGATTGCATCATTTTCTGATGCAATGCAATACTACTGCCAGACGGCTGCTGAAGCCATCTGACGTCAGCAGTTTACTATACGCAGTTGGAAAGGAAAGTAATCTGGTATTCTGTTCTAATATTGAAAGCCTCATGAATGCCTTAAAAATCACTCATGACCCACAAGACTGGAGACTATTTATAGACTCTTCGAAACTGAATCTGAAGGCTGTGCTTTTGAACAATGGAAACTGTCTTCCATCTATTCCAGTAGCGCATGCCGTCCACATGAAAGAGACATACAATAACTTGAAGCATTTACTGACTTCCATTAAGTATAAAAAGTACAGCTGGCACCTCTGTGGTGACTTGAAGGTAATTGCCCTTTTAATGGGACTGCAGCAGGGATATATAAAATACATGTTTCTTATGTGAGTGGGATAGCCGAGCAAGGGATTGGCACTACTTGCGGAAGGAATGGAATCGCTGACAAAATGTAACAATTGGAGAGAAGAATATCCAGCACCCAGCTCTGGTTGAGGCTCACAAAATCCTGCTACCACCCCTTCACATCAAACTAGGTTTGATGAAAAACTTTGTGAAAGCCATGGACCGCACTTTGCCAGCTTTCCGATACCTGCATGAAAAGTTCCCTCGACTCAGCGAAGCAAAGATTAAAGAGGGAGTTTTTGTGGGTCCTCAGATTCGAGAGCTCTTCAAAGATGACCGGTTCAACAACTTGCTGCAGGGTGATGCGAAACAAGCATGGAATGCTTTTCACCTAGTGTCAACAAACTTTCTTGGGAATGTTAGGGCAGAAAACTACAAGGAACTAATAGAAGACATGCTGATGCAGTATCAGAAACCTGGCTGCAATATTTCTCTAAAAATCCATTTCCTTGATTCCCATCTCGATTTCTTTCCTGACAACTGTGGTATGGTTAGTGATAAACAGGGCGAACGTTTTCACCAGGATATCGCAACGATGGAGCAAAGATACCAGGGAAAATGGTCCACTACAATGATGGCTGACTACTGCTGGACAGTCCACAGAGAAGCTCCCGAACAGCTGTACAAGAAGCAGGCGAAAAAATCTAAGAAGTAGTCTATGACTTGGGTTTTTACAGGTATTAACCGAAGGCCTATTATATTTACTATTGACATCCATTTCGTGATGTAAACATTAATTCTTGTAGATTACAAAAAAACTAGCACCAACTTTGCAATTTCATTGTCATATTCATGTTCAGCATATAAAAATTGATAAGAAATTACTATTTTTATTTCAGTAACATGACTTTTGTAAAGATTTGTTGACCAGTGTTTCAGGAAGGAGGCAAACCATTTCCAGACAGATCCACCAATACCTATGTTGCTGAATCTAGTGAGTAGAAAATCATGATCTATGACATCAGATGTTGATGAAAAGTCTAATTGTATCAGTAAGGCTTCTCTTCCTTTATCTACGATTTTCAAAAGTGCTAATATCCCCTCGTGTTAAATGTATCCCCCAATTGACCGCTTTGACCCGGTGAAAAGCGGAATATAAATACAGCTAAATAAATAAATAAATAAATAATAGTAGGATTAAAGTGCTAAAACAACTTCTGAAACCAGACTGCATCTGATCCAACATATGAAATTTCCATTGATAAACTGCAAGATTATCTGCTACCGCTGCCTGTAATTTTCTTTAGCTAAAAATGGAATATTTGTAGTTGGTTGGTTAGGCAAATGCCCTCTTATTTGCTCCCCTTGATTTCAGAATGGGTGCTATTGTGATTAGTCCCAGAGACCTGGGGAATTGTCCACTCTCTAGGACTACATTGACGTTTATGCTCTCGTCTATTAAAATCCTTAATATATCGCTGTCCGTTGCAGCATCACAGTGGTGAAGAGCTTGAGTAACCAAATAAAGGCAATGGGTGGAAGAATTTTAGAGCTGTTACAGGACAAAGGTCTCTAGGTCACAATACCCCTTACTAAACTTGTTAAACATCGTAGGAAGATCGCATGGCATTAAAGGGGAGAATTTATTCCAAAATGGATTCACTGGCATCGCATGTAATTCTAATCATTTTTCATCTAGACCTTCCTCCAATACATCTTGAACCGATTTTGATTCATTCTTAATGAGTCACAAACTTTTATTTATTTCTTCCTGAAAATAACCCACCAGTTCCAAGGCAGTGGTTTCATTTTACTTTTGGCCCAATTCAGACTTTTTTCCCTGGCATATATCTCCTATGTATAAAGAACTTATGGTGGGGGGAGGAAGGGGATAGGCTGAATTAATCAATCAGATTGGCTTCCTCTGTATTTTCTGGTTTTCGCTAAATGTAGTATCTGTGCAAGAAAAAAATGTTCCAATATGACTGTAATGGGGCTTTTTTGCAAACAATCACTTTGAGATGGTGAATTTGAACTTTAACAAAATGGAATTATTTTACTCTTTATGTATATTTTCAGTCAATAATATAAATATTCTGTTTCAAACAGTCCTAGAACAGGATAACAAACATTACATCACATCATGGTTACAATATATACATACAGGCAAATAGAGGATGGTTACCCAGTAGCCCAGCACAACGGTGTCCTTTGTGTGAAGCTCGCCATCATGCCGCGCCTAAGGGCCATGCCAAAGGGCCCTCTTGTGAGGCCCTCAGGCCTGGGCCTGCAAGGCGCGGGCGCACCCCCGAGGCGGCGGTTTCAGCCATTGCTCTGGGCTGCTGATTGGTGGCATGAGGAGGTGAGGAGGAGCTCTGGCTCACTCCCTCCTGTGCTGACAGCCTCAGTCCTGTTGCCGGGTGCCCCCCCCCCCGAGGCGGCGGTTTCAGCCGTTGCTCTGGGCTGCTGATTGGTGGCATGAGGAGGTGAGGAGGAGCTCCGGCTCACTCCCTCCGGTGCTGACAGCCTCAGTCCTTTTGCCGGGCGCGCCCCCGAGGCAGTGGTTTCAGCCATTGCTCTGGGCTGCTGATTGGTGGCATGAGGAGGTGAGGAGGAGCTCTGGCTCACTTCCGCCGGTGCTGACAGCCTCAGTCCTGTTGTCGGGCACGTCCCCGAGGCAGCAGTTTCAGCCGTTGCTCTGGGCTGCTGATTGGTGGCATGAGGAGGTGAGGAGGAGCTCCATCTTCACTGCTGCCCCATCCACAGAATTTCAGATGTTTTGAAAAGGATGTCCCACATTTCACCTAAGCAGCTTTTCTAAAATGCATCACACTATTCTTTTTACCAGTAGTTAAGCACTCATACTCTGAGAACAACTCATAAAGACTTAAAGCAGTTACTCTTGGTTCTAGTTCTTCTTTCAGTAAGTTCTATATTTTCCAGCTTCGGTTAGTGGTGTTATGGAAGGCAAGAAGGGAGTCTGCCTTCTCATTCTACGCTGAATTGACATTCAGTTCTTTGTGTAGCTGCACATCTCTTAATTGCAACGAGAACAGAGTATCCTATTTTCCATGGTTCACTTCCTTTCTTGGTTAGCTAAAGCTCTACTCCCAACTTTATGTCACCTTTCCTATGCTTCTTTATAGTTAATCCAGTCTTGTCTTTCCTTTCCATGCCAATCCCTCTTTTTGTTTGGACCATTAATAGATATTCAGTAAAAAATGATCCCTGCTACCAGTGACAAAATAAAAAATCATTGCAAAAGAAAGTCACCAATGTAATCCCTGAAAAAACTTTTAACATATTTTTTGTCGGAGTCTTCCGAGGGAGGAAAGGACCTTTTGTCATCCACACCAGATGGTAAACTTCAAACTTTAGTTTAGTCCCTAGAAAAACATCGCAATTGCAAGGCTGGTGTTTAATGGCAATTTATGTCAGCATGATCACTGAAAAGCACTTGAAACAGGGATTTTTGTCCCGAAACGTGCACGTCGTGTCTTCTGAATGACAATTTATCAAGCTTTTGGATATTTCTAAAGATAAGTGTGTTTTTCCTAAAGGTTTGGTTAAAAATTGGACCTAAATTGATTAAAATGAAGTTTACCGTCTGGTGTGGATGACAAAAGGTTCTTTCCTCCCTCGGTAGACTCCGACAAAAAATACGTTAAAAGTTTTTTTAGGGATTACATTGGTGACTTTCCTTTGCAGTCATTAATAGATATTGACTTTCTTATAATAATGCTCGTCTCTCTTAACTTTTTCCAGCTTCTGAGCTTTCCTTTAATCATAAGATTTTTATTAAAATCATTCAGTAATTCATCAAAGTTCTTATCTTCGACTTTAAGATAATCTATTTTTCTGTTTGCTTCTATTTTCAGCTCATCGGCCTTTTCTTTAGTGGTCTCTGCTATCAGAACTATAAGGTCTAATGACCACATCATCTGTCGATGACACTCTTATCTCAGAACATGTTGAGTTCCTTTTGTAGACGAAGGCCTCTGGGGATATGCTGTGAGTGGCAATAACTCAGCAGTCCTGCGTAATGTAATTCGTATCTGATTATTATCTTCTTAGTCTTTACCAGGTCAATCCATTTATCCACATAGAGTCTTTACCTTCCTCAAATAGAGGAAGTTCCTGTAACAGTTTATTAAGATGTTCTTCGGAGAAACTGAAAACGTCCCATTTTGAAAAGGCGATAGTCACCCTTCTGACAAGAAGTCCAAACAAAAGCCACGAAGGAAGCAAGACTTCTGCAGTCAAGTAAACAAGCACAAAAGAGGAGTGGAAGGCAGACCAGGCCTTGTAAGCAGAAAACTTTATTTTAGAAAGCCTGACTTGGCCAAGTTTTGGAGGTTAAGCCTTCATCAGGGGTCTACAACAACGACAACATAAAAATATAAAAGATCAACAGAGAATTACAATTAGTAGGAAATGTCAGTATCATACATGTATAGTAAACACAAACATGAAAATATAAACAATTCAATAAAAGCATAAGAATTATATATATATATGTTTGTTTTTTAAGTGCCATCAAGTCAATACTGACTTCTGGTGACCCAGCAGCCCCTGGGTTTTCTTGGCAAGGTATGACTGAAGGTAGATTGCCAGGCAATGGTGGATAAAGTGAATTGCTCAAGGCCCCAAGGAGTGCCAGTGGGAATCAAACCCAGATCTCTTGGATGCTAAGCTGTTGCTCTAACCGCTAGACTACTCCTCCACTCTAAGAATGATATAAAAAATATAATAATAGAAATCCTAAAAAATAGTATGAAAACTGATAAATACATAAAATAAGTAACATACCAGACTTTCAAAACCATAAATGCAAACACCTACAGGCATTCATGTGACAGCATTCACTAAAAAGGGGACAATACAGTTATCTTTAATATTATAAAATCATAGGACCATTTAAACATCACAAAGAACAGAGGCCACATTGAAATTGTATACAGTCAGTAGATATCAGCATTGTACATTCATAGTTACAAAAATAAAAGTCAGCTACCATCTGAAGGGGTAAAAAGTACACATACATATAAAAGGGTATGTATAAAAAGCCATCTTAAATATGAATGGATAATAAAAATATTGTACTGCAAGTACATTAACAGACTGTTACAACAATGACAGTAAGCCATTCTAGAATACCAGTGCGGACGAATCAGAAAGATGCCTTTCCTGCTTAGCTAGAAATATATATTGCCATCATCTATATAACCTAAACCTTATTAGGGCACCATTAGTTGGAGTATTGTGTCTCTCATGGTAATCTGAACAAGGCAATCACAACTTTCAGAAAAAGCATATGTATACACATTATTGGCTTCACGCGATAAGGCAGCATCACGATAAGTTACAGTATTTCCCTCATATGACCTTCCGAGATATACGCATTGTGTACATCTCAGGAACATGACCAGACAATGCTAAGTAAGGACGTGAACCCAGCAGAACAAGCCCCCCATAGCGAACTATCCAAACATTTCCGCATCACTACTAAACAGCCATTGGAATGACAGCTGTCAGCAATGCAAGCACCATATAGACATGCTCAGAGACACCATCGTCACGCTCTACCACTGTGCACATTTGTAGAGACCAATGCTGGTGCACCTGGGAATGGTATACTGTATTTTGCATGGTTGCACGTTCTCCCTCTGAGGTCCCCTGATTAGTGGCAGGGAAGTACATGGACAGGGAAGTAATTGCGGAACCATCCTGCTCACTCCTGTCTGATGCACTGGCACTTGGTAATGATGCAGTCATCCCTGTGGTCCAGGTACCTGCCAGGCATGAGGAATGCCTGTCCCCAACCCCTCCCCCCCCCCCGGATATGTGGATGAGCAATCTAGAACACCCCCCCCCCACAGCCCTCCAACAATGCATACACACATACACACTCTCACTTGCAGTCCCACAGACACTGCCATCTGCCAAAGGAATGCCCTGCACTGAATGTCTTAGCTAATGGAAAGGAAACCATTGCAGTCAGTACCTCCAACCCAGCATCATACTTGCATATTTTATTTAGATTTGGCAAATTACATACACGATAAGAACAATAATGGACCACAAACAGATACAGAGCTGCAGTACTGTAGGCCCAAACAGCCCTTCCAGTATATCAGCCTCAAGGGTCAAACCTTGTATGTTGTGGCAAGGAGGCCTATCCAGAGTCCAGGGGAGGACAAAGAGACAGGGAATTCACCCTAGTAAAGGGCCCCCTTTTTCCAAGACAGGGTAGGAAAGCCATAAACACCTCCAGGGATCAGAAAACTTCCACGTGGACCACATTTCATGCTCCCCCTAGTGGAATGAAGGGGAGAGGATACAAGGCTCAGAACCCTTTAGGCAGTGAATGCTTCAAGCACTCAGGTGCCCAGAGTCAGGCTGATTGCCATCACCTGAGTAGGGTGGGGTTGGAGCTAGAGTCCTGGAAGTATAAACCCAGAGCAGAGTATGATTTAGTGAAAAAGGAAAGGAGGAGAGGAGAAGCAGGAAGCCAGGCTGAGCAGAGCAGAGGAACGGAGCTTCCAGATGGAGAGAGTGCTATTTGGCAAGTAGCACGGCTGCAGGAGAGTTTGGAGCCAGGAACAAGAGAGACTCCAAAATCCACCGGGAGGCGGTTAGCTGAGCATGCTGAGCAGGACGGGGAGTCAGAGCCTATGCAGCTGGGAGAGCCCGAGGTGAAGCTGATTGAGGAGGACACTCCCATGGACTATTCCCTGTGCCAAGCTATAAACCTGGGGAACGTAGAGAAAGCAAGCCAGTCCTGAAAGAAGGTCTCCCAGGAAAAAGGTACCCTTATATCACAAGCAGGGTGGCTGAGATCCCCATGTGTTTATAAAGGGGAAGTTTACCACAGACTTTGAATGTGCTTTTTGTTTGTGCTTTAGCCAGCAATGCTAAGAAGGGAATACAATAAGCTTGCTGGTAAAGACTGTGTATCCTACAATAGAGAGAACCTTTAAAACTGCATTTTGTGGTCGGATATGTTTTGGACAATTTTTGCTTCCAAGAGTCCTGAACCAACAATCCTATGTGTGGTATGATCGAACCATTGTGTATATAAAAATAATAAATTTTTGTCATTTGCCTTACCTACTTGAGCCTGACTACAGCTTTCTGCATGGTGCACTCATACAGCTGAATAAGGACTACATTTCCCAGAGAGCATTGCTGGGAAATAGCTTAGAAAAAAAGCTGAAAAAGCATACAGCAGAAAGTTCCTTCAATAATCCACGTCCCTCTAACCCAGAGGCGAGTGGTGGTGGTGTGACAATGTGCATTGCACATCATAGGGCCACATATGTACACAACTGCAGCAGTGATCTGTGCGCAAGCTATGTCCCATATAGCCACCGGCATAAGATAATCCCTAATATAGTGTTCCAATAGGATTTACATAAGACCTTATCTGCATCAGGGGACTGTGCATATTGCATACAGCATATTGTAGAAATCCACTGTGTGGAACACAACACTCCAGCTGGCTGGGTGCTGCACAGAGCACCAATGGCTGGGCTAACATTTTCACATAGGGTCCTAGGACTCCATCACCAATATCATTTCCAGGACCTTGGCATTGTTAGGAAGCCCTAGTTGTGCCCCTTTAGCTCACAAAGCAAATGCCAGCATAGCTGGATTGAGCACCAGTGCTCTGCTGCATACATTTGTGGGGGTGTTTATTTCTGCTGCTTTGATGTACATCTTCCCTCTCCTCTGCTTTCTGTTCCATAACACTGCATGCTGTGTTTTTCCAGACTGCAGTCACACAAGTGCACAGCATAGGTTAGACATCCAGTCACCACAATTGGCTGCATTGTGGTGAAGAGCAGAAATATTTCTAAGTCCTACCTTTATTCTACGTTTCTGCAGGTCTAATCTGGACATCTGTGGGGCCGACTGCGGGCAAACATGGGTGTGAAGGAATAAGCTTTATATATCTCTGTCGCTGGCCACTCCCCATTCCGCCCCTTCCTGCCCACATTCTGCGATCCCTGTTTAGGTGCTGTGTACATGCAGGGCTGTGAAGATTCAGAATACGATTCTAGATGTTTTCATGGGATAAACGTCTATCCAGTACGTACAAGTGGCTTATTCGTGATTCAGAACAAGCTGCATAATGAAAAATAAATTAATAAACTAATGAATGATTATGTAACACAATTCAAAGGGCATAAAATATTATACTATTACACATGCCTAGTCCTTAGAGAAACTGTAGGTGAGGAGTGGGTGACCTCTGCGATTTTGCATAGCAAAATATGATGCTGTCATTTAATAAGTAAATCATAACATTACATTTATAATGCGAAGGAGAAGTGGAAGGAAGAGGGAAAGGGTTATTGAGCTGTAGTGATAGAAACAGTAGAGTGGCAGAAACAGTAGGATTATGCCTGACAGTGACCTAAGAAACCCATGTTTCTGTTCAGTCCTTGTTTGTCTTTCTAACCCAGTGGAAACGGGAAAGAATTACACAAAAGGGATCCAGAATATCTGTCCATCTGTCTAGGAGCAAAATAATCTGAAAAATTAATGGAATTAGGATGTAACCTGGCTTGTGGAAAAACTGATAAAAGGACACATCATGTTCAAAAATAGGTCAAATCAGACCGGGGGTTCTAAAGAAACAAGACTCCCCCTAAAATAAATGGCCTAGCAGATTTTTATGGGAGGAGTTCCAGCTGTTGCCATGTTGAGCGTGATCACACTCTAATTTGCTCCCCACCCCTGAACTCCACTCCTAGCCCCCCACTCTGCACATCAGGGCACGTGTGCCAGTTAACATGCATTTTAGCTGTCTGTAGCTGGCATGCCCATGTGTTAGCATTTGCTGCTGCAAGTTACCACATGCAATAATGCACATTAATTGGTTAGTGGTGCCCTTAGTATTTTGCTTTTCTTAATGTATTGCAGGTCAGCTCAATACAATTCTTATTTCTGTGTGTATGAACAGAACTAGATGTTTCTAAATAACGTTACTAACAAACTGTCAAATCTGCAGGAGATTTTAGGATACAGAAATCAGAGCAGGATAACACAAAATAAAATAGACTGTAGATAGGATGTAGAGAAGGGAATTCAAACGTCCAGGTCAGGATATGGAGAATTTTCAAAGTATTTTACAAGAGGCTGTGCAAAATGTATAGCCTCTGCTAAAATAGGTGCAGGATTGCATGGATGTGTCTCCATGTCTGGTCGGAGCAGCAGTTTTCAGAAGCTTCACATGGAGGGAAAAAAGGGGTCAAAGGGAAGTACAGCATCAAGTTCACTAGCTGTGGTTGGTGAATTGCTGTGCATCTCTTAGGGGCAGAGCATAGCGTTCCCTCCCCACGTCTTGCTGGGTACCTTCTTGTGGTGACCCCATTGCACAAAATCTATACTAAATTCCAGCCAGGTGACACTACAATTGATGTATAGTAGTAAAGAAAAAGAAAACTACATACTGGCCGCACGTCGCCCAGGATAAAAAGATGCCCACCTGTAGCTTCCGCACTAGGGCGAACGATGGTGGTGGCGATATTGCGGACACTGCCGATGCGGGTAGCACACCTGCCTGGATAAAGACCATAGTGAGTTTGTTCATGGACCCACTATGGCAAGAGATAAACCTCAGAAATGAATGGAAAAGTTAAGAGGATTAACTACAGTTAAGGGGACTTCTGCAGATAAAGAGGAGATGATGTACTGCTACTTTTATGCTACAAACCCTATATTAAAATCAAGAGGGTATACAAAGACAATCCGCCAGAAATTGGAAGAAAAAGGAATAGTGCCACAAGAAAATCTGCAAAAAGCAACAGATGCAAATTTAAGCATTTAATTTCACAGATCAAGGTGAAGAAGTATGTGAATGATATCATCTTGAAACATCTGAGGGCTTCTATGGAAACAGAAATGCTGGGAGGAGGAGAAGGCCTGTGCGAGAGTACCAGAAGAAAGGAATACACAGAAAAAGAAGGAGCAGTTGAGGGAGAGATGGGGCTGAGAGATCTGGAACTGCATGAGGGTGAATGAATAAAGGGCAGGTCAACAATCAACTGAAGAGGAGAAAGAAAGGAAGGAGAAAGACCCAGAGGTGGAGGAAGTCAAGACTGAACTCCTAGTCTACAGGGAAAAAATAAATATGCTGGGTTCCAGGCAAGGGAAAGATTACCCAAATTAAATTTAACACCTAAGGTTAAAAGTATGATAATTAGGATGAACAAGGCCATGATCAGGGGCGGTATAAAAAAGTAACGATTTCAATGTTGACCAGTGCTATAAGAAAGCTTTTGACAGCGTCCCACACTGTCAGATAATAAATTGCCATGAGATGTAAAAGATAAATCCTGGTTTTATAGAGTACTTAAGAACATAAAAAATGCCATACTGGATCAGACCAAGGTCCATTATGCCCAGTATCATGTTTCCAGCAGTGGCCAATCTAAGTTACAAGTACCTAGCAGTTTCCCAAAAAGACACACAGGTTCCATAATGCTTGTATCGGGGCAAGCAGTGTATTACCCTGGTCCTCTTTAGTAATGGTGTATGGCTGTTTCCTCCAGGAACTTGTCCAAACCTTTTTTAAACCCAGCTACACTAACAGTTTTTTTCTAAATCCTCTGGTAACGAATTCTAGAGTTTGATTACACATTGAATGAAAAAATATTTTCTCCTATTACTCTTTAAATGGGTTACATTGTAGCTTCATTGCTTGTCCCCTAGTCTTTCTGCATTTTGATGGAGTAAACAACCAATCTATGTTTACCTATTCTACTCCATTCATTCATTTATAGACCTCTATCATATCTCCCCTCACTAAGTACATTAAATTCACCATGACAGTGTGGCAAACCACACTCTTTTTGAAGTCTGAAGATGGTCAGTATATCATTGCTAACATCAAGATCCAGCGGGGAATATTTCAGGGAGATTCCTTCTGTTTTGTATGATGCTTAATCCAGTGAGTACTCTCATCAACTCTTTGGGATATGGATTTAGCCTGAATCCTAAGCAAGGTAACAACTCAGAGGTTAACATCCCATTTACTATTTGTAGATGACCTGAAGCTCTACAGTTCCAGTGATCAACAATTAGCAGAACAGCTCCATGTAGTGAAAAGCAAAAGTATATAAATGATCAGATTAATACAACTGAGCCAGTTACTGGAGTGTTTCGTTTGTTCTCTTTTTGAAAAGAGAGCCAAATGCGGTCCAAATAAATAATGCAGACAGGCTGCAATGAATTTTGAATAAGCAGAGAAAAATGGGGCACTGGGGAAGGGGAAAGGGAAAGGGTGGTGACTTTTGGCATGAACCCTTTGCCGATCAAGAATGGCACATGAATGTTTAAGGAGAAGTGAAATGAAACCAAAGGGTAAGAAATTGATAGTTGCTGCCCAGAACAGCAGATTACAGATGAGATGGTTTACAGTGAACATTGAAAAAACAGGCAAAACAGACATATATCAATTCTGTAAGAAAGATATGGAAACAGTGGCTCGCTTAATTAATTAAGTAATTAATTAATTAATTAATTAATTTAGCTATATTTGCATACCGCTTTTTACCAGGTCAAAGCAGTTTCCAGAGAACAAAACATTATACATTCATAGCTGGCTGTGAAGTTCTGATGGCGGAAAATGGCATCACTGGAACAGCGCTTGAATGGTGCAGGTCCTACTTATCCGGAAGATGGCAGCATGTCCGCTCAGGAGGCAGAACTTCAGAACCCTTCCACCTAGATCAGGGAGTCCCTCAAGGTTCTTCACTCTCTGCACTTTTATTCAACATCTACATGCAACCAATCTGTAAGATCATACGGTCATTTAATGTCGACTGCATGCTTTATGCAGATGATGTTCTACTTTATACCCCCATCTCCACTGACCATCTGGATCTTTCCCCTCTAATAAACTGTTTCAATGCAGTTTCTGACTGGTTGCTCTCCCAAAACCTCCGTATACAACATAAGAAAACAGAAGTCCTCTTTATCTCAAGGAATCACAACTTCATCCCACCACAATCTATCAGAACTAATGATGCTGAACTGCAATTCAAACCTTCAATACGTTACTTAGGAGTCACTCTGGATCAACATCTGGATATGAAGTCCCACATTGGAAACACAGTCAGAACAATATATTACAAGATCCGATCCCTGAGACACCTACGCTCCATTCTAGAACCAAAGGATTTCAGGACTATCTACCAGGCACTGATAATACCCCACTTCGATTACGCCAATGTCATTCTTCAAGGTCTCCCTCAATCCACCTTAAACCCTTTACAGCTAGCTATGAATGCTGCAGCAAGGGTACTCCAGGGGGCCACCAGGACTGACCATGTTACTCCTTTGCTGATTAAATTACATTGGCTACCTATTCAGGCCAGAATTATCTTCAAAACTCTACTCCTTACGTTCAAAGCTCTCAACAAGCTTTCCGCTCCTTCCTTATCTGACCTTATTAATACTACCACACCAAACAGAGCAAGAAGATCCTCAGCCATCAACTCCTTAAAACTCCCAAAGGCCCTTACAAGCTGCTCTTCTTCCACAGCCAAGAGAGCCTTTATCCTCTGTGCCCCTAGGTGCTGGAATACACTACCTCCTGACATTCGGGCTATCACCAGTTTATCACAATTCAGGAAAGCTCTCAAATTCCATCTCTTTAATAAACATCTTATAGAGCCATCGATACCCACTGACATTAGTGATTCCACTCAGATTCTCAGCTTCGTAGTCTCTCAATATCAGACATGTGATGAATCGCTTTGATTATTGAATATTTTCTTAGCACCTGTTCCTAATAACCTGTATTCATTCAGTAGTATTACATCTGTAAATAGACTGTAAATAGTTTCCCTTGTTATCCAAGTTCCTTCCCTTGTTATCTGTAAACTCATGCTTGTTATTGTACTGAGATCTTTGTTCTGTGTAAACCGCGCTGATGCTGAATAGTGCGGTATATAAGAGAATGTAAATAAATAAATACATACAGAAAGGCACAATAAAGTAGCATGTCTCATACATTGGAAACTTTGTAAACACTACATCACTGTGCCTGAAAAGCACTGGGATCATGGTCCTAAGAGAATGTCAAAGAATGAAGACGTTACGATCACCTGGGATATTCCCATTCTGATGGAGAAAAACACCGGAATGGCATTGATAAGAGAGGAGTCGGTTCCAAGTGATTAGTCTGTGAATCACATAGAGATGCAGAAGATCCTGAAGTACCAAGAAATGCAGTCAGAGACCAAGAAAAGTGACAGAAAGATACACAAATATTTCCCATTGTATTGGAAGCTACAGGCTTGTTAAAGAATTTCCAAGCACGTCTTGACAAATTATCCATACATATTACATCTTGCGAACTCCAGAAGGAAGCTCTCTTCATTACAATGCAAGTGCTATGCCAAGCATTAGCAGTAAATTTAAGAGACTGAGCTCATACTCCATATTCTCTGCCTTAGAAATGAGGTTCTTGACTTCCATGGTATATGCAAAACTAACTCATTTGGAGAAATTGCCTCTGAGAGAAACCCTGGAGTGAAGTTTATTGCCATCATGGTATGTGCAAAACTAACCATTTGGAGAAACTGCCCCAGGAGAAACATTAAAAAACCACCCCACCTATGCATAGGAGAAGCTTCTTAAAATTTCAGCTTCTGATCTGCACATGCATCCATTTCATCATTACTGGGTTCCCCCTTGATCACACTCCCCGATCTCCCTCTCCTCCCCGGGGCCATCCCTGGACCTTGATCCCCTCCCCCATCCAATCCCTCCTCCTTCCATTCCCTGATACCCCCAAGTCATTTGATATCCTCCACAGTGACGTCTGCCTCCTGGGGTGAACCCCCCCCCTCCCACATGACCACCTCCCCCAGCAGCAGAGACTTCCCCTCACCGAGGTCACACCCAGAATCTCTATGCATACCCCAGCTCCTCGGAATCCCTAGTGTCTAATGAGAGCAGGAATGATGCTCACTTGCTCCTGCTCTTCATGTACTGGGTCACAAAATGTTCCAGTGACCCGTAGTGGTAAGTTGTTTTTCAAAGGCATATTTCTAAAAGCATAGGAGTGGCAGAAATATGTTTTAAGCTTGCCGAAAAATATTATAAGAAAATTTATAGGGACTATATGTTATGCATTGAAGATCCATTATATCTGTATGTTTGCTAAGCAAGCCATTTCTAAATTACAGCAGGCATTCATACCAATAAAACTGCACAGCTTGCAAAGCATAAGTATACAAATGATCAAAATGAAAATACAACTCAGGCAATTAGTAGAGCCTTTCGTTTGTTCACTTTTTGAAAAGAGAGCCAAATGCGGTCCAAATAAATAATGCAGGCAGGCTGCAATGAATTTTGAATAAGCAGAGAAAAATGAGGCACAAGGGTGGTGGATGCTTGGAATGTCCTCCGGGATTAGGTGGTAGAAACAACAACAAGGGCGATGGAATTCAAAGCACACAGCATCCCTTAATGGCAAGAGGAAAGAAACCAGGCACTCTGGTAACCTACAATGCTCAAAACCTCCTTTTTATGCTTTTTATGGAGGTGAAGTGCATAGCACAGCAAATGCAATCCTGACAACTTTCCTAGGCAGACTAGTTGAGGCACTGCAGTCTTTATCCACCGTCATCTGCTATGTTGCTATGTTACTATTTTAAGCAGAGGTGTTTTGTAAATAATAAGGACAGTGGTAAGTAGCTGGGAGGATTGAAGTATCGGGTGGAGATGATATGCCAAACCTTTGTCCACTCTTCCCCTTCAGTGGTGTGGGCCTGTTTCAGACTCGACCCCTGTCCTTAGGGATCTCTCTCTCTCTTTCCCCGCAGTCCATCCTCACCACTCTCCCTCACCACTCCGTTCCCTTAGTTGCTCTGTTTCCAGCACCACGCTCTCTTTCCCTATCCATCCCTACCAGTCTCTATCCCTCTCTCTCTCTCCCCTTCCCATTACTGTTGCCGTTGCTGGCCCTCCTCCACGTTTCTCTTCTTCAGCCTTGGTGTAGGTTTCCTTTTAATTGGCAGTGGCAGTTTATGGTCTTGGAACCATAATTAGCTCCCCCCCCCCCCCCTTCCTTCCTTACCTACAGTCAAGTACAGGAACAGAAGGAATACACAGTCCTGCAGTTGCAATCTATCTCTTCTTTTCTAATGGTGGATAGGGAGGGCAGCAGTGGTTCACAGTCCTGGAGTTGAAGTTGACCCCCCTCTTCTTTCTGTTGGAGGGGAGAGAAGGAAGGAACAGCAGCAATGGCTGTGATTGGCCTGGCTTGCTCTTCCCAGTTATGAGGTGCAGTTATCAATCGAGCACAAGCAGTACAACAGTGATCGCCAGCCCACTCTTCCCAACCAGATTCTGCATTCTAATCTCTCTCCACAGATTGTCTTGCAGTCACAAAGGTTCCAGATTGGTGACTTGATACAAAATCATTGCTGATACTAGTTTATCCTTACATTGTTTGGAGACAGTGCATGAGAATTCTTAGTTCGCTGTCCCGGATCTTTGATCATAGCTAAATGGCAAATCGGCTATATAATGCATGCACTTTGAGTGATAAACTTTAAAAATATGCATTTTATTGCATTCCCGCTATTTTAGAAATCTAAATATGTATACCATAGAGAAAAACCAAAATAGAGGAGATGTGACAGAGACATTGAAATACCCAAAACATATTACTAATGCATAAGTAGCAAATCTATTTCAAGGAAAAGATTGTTCTAGACCAAACCTTAATGACCTGGGTGCTTCAGAGCTATAGACCAAGGAGTAGCATGGGAATAATGTTTTCCTGTAAAGGGTGGTGGAAATGTGAAAAGCCTTTCTGGGGTGAGTGGTGTTGGCTAAACAGAGTTTGAGAATGTTTTGAGTAAGCCTAAAGAAGAGATCAGAAACATAATCTAGCAACACACAGAACGGCATTGATAATAGAGGTGTCAGTTCCAAACGACACTGAATCGCATGGAGAGGCAGATGACCCTGAAATACCAAGAAATGCGGTCAGAGGGCAAGAAAATGTGGCAGAAAGATGCAGAAATATTTCCCATCATGTTGGGTGCCACAGGCTTAATAAAGAAGAATTTCCAAACACATCTTAACAAACTACCCATACAATGTTACATCTTATGAACTCCAGCAGGAGGCGCTCTCTGGCACAACGCAAATACCACACCAAGCCTTAGCGGTAAATTTGAGAGACTGAGATCATACTCCACATACCCTGGCTTAGAAGTGAGGTTCATGACTGTTATAGTAGGCACAAAACTAACCCTTTTGGAGAAACTCCCCTGAGACAAACACTTGTACTTGATTCAGTGGTGGATGTTCAGGCAGCCAGATTGTACGGCAGAGAGGATGATATAAAATGTGACGAGTTTTAGCATTAACGTAGGCTTCCATATGGCCAGCTTGTTTGACAGGTAGCGGTGGTAGAATTGTCTAAAAGCTGAGTCTGTCTGGCAGGCTGTAAGTTCTCTAATAATAGGAAGTCCTAGTGGAAGTGCAGGTGCTCATGTAGCCAGGCTTGTCTCACTAATTGGATCATCCTGTGATGATGTGGCCATTGCGATATTGCAGGGAAAGTCCTGTAGAGAGTGGTCATCACCCTTATTGAAGGATTTGCATTGGTTGCCACTCTGGGCTAGGATCAAGTATAACGTTTCAGTGCTGACTTTTAGGACACTTAGGGGCCTGTTTACAAAGCCGCGGTAGCGGTTCGCAGTCGTTATCGGAGCCGCGGCCCCATTGAGATCAATGGGGTCGCGGCTCCGATAACGATCGCGAACCGCTACCGCAGCTTTGTAAACAAACCCCTTAATTATGCCCAACTGGGATATTTGACAGGAAGATTAAAGAGGTATAGGTTAAGCCTTAGTCAAGGTTTTTTGTTGGAAATACCTAAAGTAAAGGGGGAAAAGATTAGAAATAGGATTTTCTTTTTGTTGTGGCCCCCCTACTTGGTAGAATGAAAAGTCAAAGGTCATCCTGATGAATCAGATGTAAGAAATTCAGTCAAATGCTTAAAACCTGGCTGTTTCAAGTGAAAAAAAAAAGGAATAGATTTTTTCAGGCAGAGGTGAGAGGGCAAGTTTGACCTTTGTTTAGGAGTAAATTGGAGCTTTGGGTTTTATTGTTTGTTATTTTTAATGTTTTGTTTTATAGTTTTAAGAATGCTTTAATATGTGAAGTGCTTTGAAGAAATAATTGAGTGGTTATTGGTTTAAACGGTACATAAGTTTTTAAATAAAGGTGATAGAATCAGATTGGTAGTTTGGTCTGTCTGGAAGGCTGCAAGTTCTGCAAAATATAATCAACTAGAAATTCGAGTGGAAACCCTGCCATAGATAGAGCTGGTTCTCTCTGCTGGGTTATGCTTAACTTTACCAGGCCTGGCACGACCCATCAGGTGAACTAGGCGGTTGCCTAGTGTGCCAATATTCTCAGGGCAGCTCATTGCCACTGCTGCCACCTTTATACGGGACCTGCAGTGGTGGCCATCCCATCTAAATTGCAACGCAGTACTTACCCAAATTCTCCAGTGCTCATTGCTTTTACTGCTGTCTTTGACCTGCTGCTTCCACACCCTCTGAGGCAGATTTCCTCTTTATATCGGGTTAGCAGTGGATTTCTCCAGTCCGCTTTAATAATGGTTTATGGGCTTTTCTTTCAGGAACTTGTCCAAATCTCTTTCAAGCTGAGCTACACTAACAGTTTTTACTACTCCATCAGCAGCAAATTCCAGAGTGTGATTATGCGTTGATTGAAAAAATATTTTCTCCAATTAGTCTTAAATGTGCTACACTATAGCTTTATTGTGTGTCCTCTAGTCTTTCTAATTTTTGAAGGAGTAAACAATCAATCTATGTTTACCCATTCCACTTCACTCATTATTTTATAGATCTCTATCATATCTTCTCTCGGCCATTTTTTTTCCAAGCTAGAGAGTCCTAACCCTTTAAGCCTTTCCTAGTAGGGTATCATCCTATCTCCTTGATCATTTTACTCACTCTTCTCTGTACCTTTTCTAATTCTGCTATATCCTGTCTTGGATATGGCAATCAGAACTGCACATAATATTCGAGGTGCGGTCGCACCATGAAGCAATGTAGAGGCATTATAATATCCTGGTTTTATTTTCCATTCCTTTCCTTATGATTCATAGCATTCTAATCGCTTTCTTGGCCACTGCTGCACACTGAGCAGAGGTTTTCAAAGTATTGTCCACGATGATGCCTGGATCCTTTTCCTGAGTGGTGATTCCTAATGTGGAAATTTGCATCATTTAACTGTTGTCTGGGTTGTTCTTCCTTAAATACTATACGTAACTTTGCACTTATTCATAGTAAATTTCATTTGCCATTTGGATGCACAGTATAATGGTGCCCAGTATCCCAATTTCTCAAGGTCCTCTTGCAATTTTTCACAATCATCATGATTTTTAACACTTTGAATAATTTTTTGTTGTCCGCAGATTTGATCACCTCACTCATGCCAATTTCTAGGCTGTTTATAAATGTGTTAAAAAGCAGTGGACCCAGTACAGATCCCTGAGATATGCCACTATTCACTTTTGTCTAATGAAAAAATTGACCATTTAGCCTTACTCTCTGTTTTCTATATTTTAACCTGCCCTTCTCTCTCCCCCCACCTCCCCCAGCCAATTTCCACTAGCCTTTCTCTCTTTTTTCTCCTTTCTGTGTCCTGCAGGCAGGGGCGGTTCTATTATTAGGCGAACTGAGGTGGTGGCCTCAGGCGGCAGTTTCTAGGGGGTGGCACTATTTGCCGCTCCCTAGAAACTGCCTATGATAGAACCGCCGACCCATCAAGCCAGACTTATCATTTAAAATCAAATGAAAGCAGCTGCGGGAACAGAGCTGCTTTCATTCTGGAGGAAGCAGCAGCAACACAAGCAGAAGGGTGGTGGAAGTGATGACCTCGGGCCCCCCCACCCCGCCAGCTCCAGGAAGATCGACGCGACCCAGCAGTTTGAAAGCAGAGCCGCGGGAATGGAGAAATGTTCCCGCGACTGCTTTCATTTGATTTTAAAGGATGGATCAGTGAGGTGAGGGGGGGGGAGGAGGAGGGAAGGGAGCAGACAAGGGGGGGGGGGATCTGGAAGGGAGCAGACAGGGGGGCCAGGAGGGGAGCAGACATGGGGGGAGCTGGAAGGGAGCAGAGCAGACATGGGGGGGGGGGCTGGAAGGAAGCAGACATTGGGGGGGGGGGGGAGCTGGAAGGGAACTGACACCTGGGAATGCCACTGGAAGGTGGATGGACAGGAGATAGGAGGAGCTGGAAGGGAGCTGACATAGGAGGGGGCACTGGGACTGGAAGTTCGCTGATACCTGGGATGGTATTTTAACTAGAAGGGGCTGGATGATGGGGAAGGAGGGGGACTGGAAGAGAATAGACACCTGTGGCGGTACTAAGAAGGCAAGGGGGTTTGTACTGGGAGGGGAGGCTGTAAAGGGGGCTGATGCTAGGGAGAGTTACTGGGACTGAAAAAAGGCTGATGGAAGAAAATGCAGAAAGCAAAAGGAGAGACGAGAAATGACAGATGGACTATAGATCATAGAAAAAGAGCTAATAGAAGACAGAGGAAAACGGAAACCTCAAATCGGGACCAGCATGATCAAAAATCATCAGACAACAAAGGTAGAAAAAATAATGTTATTTTCAATTTAGTGACTAGACTTTGTGCTATCTATATTTCACACAGTATGGGGAACTGCATCTCTTAACTGGTGGCACCGCATGCAGAGTCTGGCTTCTAGGGGTTTCATTTTAATTTGTGTCTACATATTTTTATTTTTGCTTTAGGTTGTGGTCAGTTATTCTGTACTTGATGAGGGTTTGTATTAGTGTGTGACCAAGGCCAGGTGTTCTGCTAACACGGAGTTTGTACGTAGGGATCTGTACTGTAGTAATTTGACTTGTTCAGCTTTTCAAATAGGTATATGGATGTTTTGGGGTCCATAGCAGTGTTCATAGTGCTGCTTTTTTCTTGGTAGGCCCCTTATTGTATGAGTTTTGGAAGTGTATGCTGGTATGGTATGGTAGATCTGGCCTTGCAGATCTTAGTGACTTTAGTAGGGTTTTATATTAGTTCCCAATATGCCTGGTACTGGTGAATGTTTGTTGTTAGTGAGATGACCAGAATCAGCTTTTTTTTAAATATATATTGAGTTCTGTGGGTGAATGTCCTACCTCTGCTCTGCACCCATTGTTGAGGAGGGGGTTTTGTGAATGCAAAATGTATGTTCAGAAAGAAAAAGCAAGCACCATAATGCAGTTTATAACAAAATACAAATGAATTATAATCTGCTGTGGTTCTCGCTCTCTCTTTTAGTTTGTTGGTGTGTGAACATTTTGCATTTGCTCCACATTATCTAATTGACTTTTTGATTTGGTTCAGTCCCTGACTGGAGTCTTGAGAAAGATCCCCACCCGGGAGGGGGGGGGGACATGCCGGGAGGGGGGGGCACCATCTCATCCCTCGCCTCAGGCAGCAGATTGCCTTGAGCCACCCCTGCCTGCAGGTCCCCTGTAATTGTCTCATGGACCCACAAGACCTCAGATTTGGCACCATTGGTCTATGCAGAAATGTGTCAAAGGCCTTGCTGAAATCTAAAGACATCATATCTAGGGCTCGCCCTCAGTCCAACTCTATGGTTACCCAGATAAAGAAATTAATCAGATTCATCTGACCATACCTACCCCTAGTAAGAACATGCTGCCTCAGATCCTACAGTCCATTGGACTCTTGTAGCAGTGCTTTCATTGATTTACTCACCACTGAGTTCAGACTGACTAGCCTGTACTTCCCCACCTCCTACTTACTTCTGCTTTTATGCAGAGACACCAGGTACCACTCTTAAAAATATCAAATATGTCAGACAGCATAGCTGCCAGAATATACCTAATTCCTTCAATACCCTCTGATATATTCTGTCAAATCCCTGAAAAGTTTTAGTTTAGTTAGCTTCTCATGAACACAGTCTTCTAAAAACTCATTCAAGGTCCACCTCGCTTCCATTTCTATTTGTGCTTTCTGCACTCCTACTACCAGGGCTTCATCTGGAAAGAGAACAGAAATATTTGTTAAGCAATTCCACATTGTCCTCAAAAGCCTCTATATATTCCTCCCTTCATCCTTGAGCCGTGCCACTTTTCAGTTCCTATTGTCACCAACATAGCTAAAAAATGTCTAGTCTCCTCATTTTAGTATATTGGCTCTTTTTAATACCATTTGCATCTTTGCTTTACTAACTATTTTTCTAGCTTCTCTTAACTTCTCCAAATATTGTTGCTTGTCTTCCTTTTTTTTGTCATCTCTTGTAGTTTATGAATGTTAACCTCTTTTTCCTTACATTTCCCTTCCCTTTTCAGCAATCTCTTTTGAAAAACCTTAGCAGCCTCATTTTCCTCTTTATTTATTTCCCTAGCAAAAGGAGAAGGGGGAAGGGAAGGAATTTTAGATTTAGCTCATATCTTTTTTTCAGGAGGAGCTCAAAGTGAGCTACTTTCAGGTACAGTAGATATTTTGCTATCCCCAGAGGGATTACAATCTAAGTTTGTACCTGAGGCCATGAAAGATTAAGAGCCGATTCTGAAAGGGGCAAGTCCGGGCTGTCCAGATGTCCCCGTGCAGGATGGGCCTGTTAGGACCCGATTCTGGACCGAGGAATTGGCCCGAGGACAGCCCGGCGTGCCCCTGCCTGCCTGCCTGCGGGGACATCTTTCCTACTGGCACCCTTAGCTACTACGGCTCAGCCCCCCCCCCTCTTCCCTGCCAGCCTGGGCCTGGATTGGGCAGCGGGGACCCCCCGCATCCAGCTCTGGTCCCAGGGGGGGATCCCCGGGCCCGATTGCCTAGTCAGTGCTCCTTATTCCACCTTCGAGGTGGAATAAGCAGCACGTCCCCTTTGACCTGGTAGGATGTACAGGGCCATGATCTGAATTGGCCTGTATGTCCTGCCGGGCTTGCCCGCTCCTGCTCTGCCCATATTCTGCCCCCTCCCGCCCCCCACTAGCTCTCCCTATCCTGCTGCGCTGGACATGCAGGGAGAGCCGAAGGGGGAATCGTCCCCACAACCGGCATCTCTGCTTCAGGCCCTAAGTGACACCCAAGATCGCAGTGATTGGCAGTGGGGTTTGAATCCAGTTTTCCTGATTCTCAGCCCACTGCTCTAAACATTGGGCCTTAAAATATCTCTTTTCTGTTTTGCCTACTACTTTTCTAACTCCCTCTGATGTTCCAGTCTAGCTAGTGACTCCTTGAGGTATTTCTCTATCTTGACAATGTTAATTTTCCTGACGTCTTGAATCCTCGCTTTTGAATGAGGCATCTCCATCCATGTCCTAATACTGCATGGAACAAGAGAGAGAACTCAGGGTAATAGTGTCTTAGGATCTCAAAATGGCGAAACAATGTGAAAAAGCAATCGCCAAAACTAGTAACAGCATAGCATAGTATATGACAGCAGATAAAAAAACAGTATGGTCCATCTAGTCTGCCCAGAAAGGTGACAATAGTAAGTGCACCAGCTGCTCTGTGCAGGTCACCCCTCCCCATACCTTTGTTTAGGGGTGTACCTACCGCTCTGTGCAGGTCACTCCTACTTGTTGAGATATAAGAAGTAGTTAAGTTTATTTTGATTTTATCCTGTTGTTATAAAGGGATCCACTGTGTCTGTCCCATGCCATTTCAAATTCTGTCACTGTATTTGTCCCCACCACATCCATCAGGAGGTCATTCCAAGCAGCCACCACCCTTTCATTTATTTAACCAGTTTTATATTATTTATTTATTTACTTAACAGTTTTATATACCAACTTATCCTTCAATCAAAGTAATTTACAGAGAACTAGGTTATATACATTTATGAAGGACAGGGTGGGAGGGGGGTTATGAACATCTATAACTATTTACAGGCAATTGAATGAGTCAGTTGCAGACTGTGTGTGATCAAGTCTATAGCAGGGCTATGGGCACTGGGAGGGTTCATAGTATTCTACAAACAGTATGGTCTTGAGCATCCTTTGTAAGTCTTCGGTGTCTCTTGTGGCTCTCATGACATCGGGTAGTGAATTCCATAGCTCAGGAGCATAGAGGGATGGTGCTCTTCTGGACATGGCCTGATTGGTTCTCTGGTATTCTGCAGGGGTGATGATCTTGTTGTCCATGTTCCTTCTCCTAGGCCTCGTGCTAGTATCCCTGGTTACTAGGTTTTGAAGGGCATTGGCTGAAATGTCGTTAATGATTTTGAATATGTTTAAAGTTGCTTTGTATCGTGTGTGTGCATGTATGGGCAGCCAGTGAAGGTGTTGGAGTACAGGTGTGATGTGCTCATTTCTTGCTGAGTTTGTGATAATCCTGGCTGCTGTATTCTGCACCAACTGCAGGGGGTGGGTGACCTGTTTAGGGAAGCCCTGATATAGTGAATTACCATAGTCCAGTATGGGCATGATGATTGCTTGACATACCGTTCTGAAGTGATCCTGGTTTAGGATCGGTTTGAGCCTCCTGATAAGTTTCAATTTGTGGTATGCCTTCGCAGCTGTTTTGTTAATGTGTGAATGAAGGTTTAGCTTGCTGTCTAGGGTGATTCCTAGGTATTTTACTTCCTCCTTCACTTCAATTGATTTATCCTGGATGCAAATTCTGGATGTCGAGTTGAAGATGGTACTTCTGGTAATGAACAAAGCTTTTGTCTTGTTATAGTTGACCGACAGATTGTTGTTGGTGAGCCATGTAGTCATTTCCTCCAGGCATTTGGTTAAGGAGGTCAGCTCCAGTGTGTGTATGTTTATTGGGGTGTATACCATAATGTCGTCTGAATAAATGTGGTAGAGCATCTTGTGTTGCTTGAGGATATTGCAGATGGACTGTATGTACAATTTGAAGAGGATGGAAGACAATGCGGATCTTTGTGGTGCATTGAATTGTATTGATCTCTTTTCACCACGAACCTGCTGTGTTCGGTTGCTGAGGTATGATTCAAACCATTTTATTGTGTTGTTGAGTAGCCCAACTTCATATAGCCATTGTATCATTCTATTGTGGAAAACTGTATCGAAAGCAGCTGATATGTCCATAAAAATTAAGAGGAATCCTTTTTTTTTATATTATCTATGCCCCTTATGAGATTGTCAAATAAGGAGATCAGCAGGGTTTCAGTGTTGTGCTGTGGCTTGAAGCCCTGTTGGCGTACGTCCATTAGTGCATTTAGGTCGATGTAATCCTGTAGCTGCTTTTGGGCAGATTTTTCAATAATTTTTGCAATGAATGGCAGACTGGAGATTGGATGGTAGGATTTAGCATCTGCTGGATTTAGGGTGGCATTTTTAAGGACTGGTCGAATGATAGATTGCTTGAGGCGAGGTGCCATGTAGCCCTGTTGGAGTGATAAATCCACTATCTTTTGGATGTGCTGGCTTAGCTGTTCCTTGGATGCTTTGATCCATGCCACTGGGCAGGGGTCTGCTGTCGAAGTTGTCGTGTTCAAGGAGTCCACTATTTGTTTAATCTGGAGCACTGAGGGAGTAGTGTTGTTTTCCCATGTATTTTGGTGTTCTGTGGCTGCTGTTTTGTTCCTTGTGAGGGGAAGTTTAGGGCGAGGGCCCTGTGTTCACCAATTGGTCATCATGCTGTGTAGAGTCTCTGGTGAGCCTCTGTACTATGCTAAAGAGCTCTCTAGGTCTGTTCGCTGCTTTCATAATGGTGTTGGTGTGGTATTGTTGTTTGCATTTGCTAATTAGATCATTGTATTCTATCTGCCTAACTCTGTATTGTAGCATGTTGTCCTGTGTCTTATTTCTTCTCCATTTTCTTTCAAGTTTTCGTAGTGCCCTCTTAGCTTCTCTGATTGTGTTGGAGTACCAGGGTGCACTGGGGTGGATTTGATTTGTTGCTGAGGCTGCAGCAATAGTGTCATTCCAATTTTCAATGATACTGTCCAAATTTTGGCTGTCGTGCTGGAGCTTTGGGGTTATCTCCTGCAGGAATAGGTCTTTGTGAAAGGTTCTGAATTTTCTGTTGATATGTTCCTCCCTCTTATGGCTGGCAGGGCTCTTGATTAGCATTGAGAATGTTATTGCGCGATGGTCCGACCAAGGAATAGGGGCAATTGTTACGGCCGTGGCCTGGTCATGTTCCATTATCATTGCCTTTCAGTTTACCCCCTAGCAGCTTCATGTTATACCTTCTAGTTTTACAGCTTCCCCGTCTGAAAAAGGTTTGTTTGTTTATGAATACCCTTTAAGTATTTAAAGGTCTGTATCGTATGTCCCCTGTCCCTATGTAAGGTTGCATAGAGAGAGGCATCACCAGCCAAAAGGAGGCGGCGATAATGTCCCTGCACAAGTCATTGGTGAGGCCTCAGTTGGAGGACTGTGAATTTTAGAGGTTGTACCTTGCTAAAGGTATAAAAAGACTTGAAGCTGTACAGACAAAAGCACCAAAAATGCTATGGAGTTTGTGCCATAAGCTGTATGAGAACAGACTTGAAGACCTGATTATGCATACCTTAGAGAAAAGGAGAGAAAGTGGAGATATGATAAAGACCTTCAAATACTTGAAAGGTGCTAATGAACAAACACATTTTTTTCAACGTTGCGGAAGCTGTAAAACTAGAAGACATGGAATTCAGCTACAAGAAGATAAACTTAAAAGTAACATCAGGAAATACTTTCTCACAAAAATGGTGGAGGATAATTTCCTGGGTGACTTCCCCTTCTTGCTTGATGTTTGGGCCAAGCCTGCCTACTGTTACTTCCTCAAAAAAACAAAATCCTATGTAGAATCCAATCATCATACTTCAGTTAAGGGAAGAAAAAAAGACCTCGGAGACTAACCAGTAGGTCCAAAGGGCCTTTCACTCGTCTCACATCATTGGTCATAAAAAAACTCAGTTGAATAAAACTGTACTTAATATTTAGGCCCACCATAAATGACATCCAAATATCATTCAAACATTATGTTTAAAACCTTTATTAGTAACACTCATCCCTCTGCTATATCAATTCAATATGTATGCTCAAAAACCCTCAAAAGGGGGAATAATTCATCAGTAATTCATTAAAGTCATCAACTGCAACACTGCATCAGGGAGAGAAAACTAATAACGAAACAACACTCGTTCAATCACCGCTGTGTTCTGCTCATTGCAGTAGAACTCATATCAACCAAGGGTGTGTGTGTGTGTATGAGTTTGCAAATGTGCTGAACAAGTGGGCACATACAGATTTCGCAGGCACAAATTTGCTGCGGGCAGCAACCATGCAGGTGTAGATCCCCACGTAAACACTATGCACTTGCATCTTTATTTTGGTATGGATATGCATGTTGCCGCAGCGGTTCCTTTCTATGGGCAACTGTGCACATGTGCGGCAGCCCGTTTTCGTTTGTGCGCATGTGCAAATCTCCACGGTACATTTTTTTTTAAATTTGTATTTTGGGGGGCAGGGATTTAGCCTGTGCACTTGCAATGTGCCTTTTCTAAAATCGCTATTGATTTTCACACATTTTGGAGTGCTGTGTGCAATTCTGAAGACCGCAGCTTCGAAAGGATATAAACAGGATAGAGTTGGTGCAGAGGGTGGATACTAAAATGGTCAGTGGTCTTTGTCATAAGCCATATGGAGATGGACTTAAATATCTCAATATGTGTATTGGGAAGAGAGGTGGGAGAGAGGAATTGTGATAGAGATGTTTAAATAACTCTGTGGTGTAAATGCACAGGAGGAGACCCTCATTTGATTGAAAGAAAGCTCTGCAATGAGGGGGCATAGGATGAAAGTGAACAGGATAGACTCAGGAATAATTTACAGAAAAAGAGTGGTAGATGCATGGAATAGTCTCTCAGTGGAGGTGATAGAGTTGAAGACTGTATCTAAAAATGAGAAGGCATGGGACAAACACAGAGGATCTCTAAGAGAAAAAAAAAGGACTATAAAGCTTATAGTCCTTTATAGTTATGGAAGGGCAGAATAAATCTTTATCTGTTGTAATTTTTCTCTGTTTCTTTGTTTATATATTTTGCTTTGCGCGTTCCTGCTGCTGCCTCGGCCTTTCTAAAATGTGCTTTTAAATCGCTAACAACTTCAAAAGTATCTGATACAGGCACAAAAAACTGGATATCAGCTGTGTATGACTGATAATCCACACCAAGCTCATTAAGCAGCCACAGAGTGGGCATAAATAGATAATAAACAGGAAAGTTCACAGTGAGGAGGACTTCAAAGCAGTAGCATTGCCAGGGCTGATATTTTGGTGAGGTCTGAGTTTACTCTGGGTAGGCATGAGACGGCACACCCCCTCCTCCCCCAATACTCCTCTCATTGGGCTCTGCCACTGCTGCTGACTGGGCCAACGCGACCCAAAAGCTGAACCAGGCAGCCACCTCGAGCACAATTGTTCCTGGGGCGGCAGATCATAGAGAAAAGGAACGGCAACAAAGCACTGAAGAGTTCAGCTAAGTGCTGTGCTATCATTTAAATGTCATTGATGCTGTTCCAGGTCCCACAGAGAGGCAGTGGCAACTGGGGGTGGTGGCGGCAGCAGGATTAAAGGCTTGTCTAGGGTAAATATATCTTTGCACCACCCGAGATGGGCCTGACTTCAAGTTGGAGAGGGGTCATGGCTTACTCAGGGCCTTCCTTGACTGCTCCGGCCACATCCAAAGCTACACCTCTTTTTTAAGAAGAAATTACCTCAAATGATTTGATTTTGTTTTCAGCACTGTTAAAAATATATATTTTTTAGCACCTATGAGCTTATTGATCTAAAACACACAGACCATTCTATTTTTATTTATTTATTTATTTTTGTTTGTGAAGCTTTTCTATACTGCCCCTTCCCAAGATCAAGGGCGGTTGACAAATAACAAATATTTTACATTGAACATTTTGGCTCAATCAAGGGTGAATTTACATCAAACAGTTAAGGTATATAGACAAATTAATCTAACTATGTACAAAGAACTATTTACAAGAGGTGCAATGTAAACACTAGATGAAGTGTTACATGAACATTTTTGGGGTTATGTGCGCACGTAGTATAGCGAATGCAGTGTCCGAGTATCAAGGGGAGGTATCTGGATTAGTAGCTAGTGAGAGGTATTGTTGGGTAATGGTCGTCAATGTCATTGTGATTGCCATAGTGCTCTATGAATAGGTAAGTTTTGATTTAGTAAGCCTTTGTTGTCTTGTCAACCACTTTGATTGAAGGATAAGGTGTTATACAAAACTGGTTAAATAAATAAATTTGCTTTCTGAAGATTTGAAGGTCTTTGATGGATCTAATTATGTCTGGGAGGGTATTCCAGAGGATTGGTGTTACCTAGGAAAATGCTCTATTCTTTTGGAGTGCCGTTTCCTTCCTCTTCCTAGCTATGTTGAAGTTATTTATCCAATGAAATATTATGGGCCAAGGACCAAGTGGCTTGAAGGATCTTTGCTTTCCTTTACCAACCTGCTCCTGTATGTGTAATGGATTTCAGTGCTTACCGCCGCCTACAGATTAGAACACAACTATGCAAGCATTCAGAAAGTAGAAAGAACTCTGGTCGTTTTGGCTGAAAATAATAATGTTTCAGATAAGGTGGTGGTTGTATCATTCCTTTTCAGTCTTTGCCATTTGCCATCTTCTCACTCCCCTCCCCTCTCCCATGTTATTGGCTTTTTCTTTTGCAAATTCTAAACCTATTTTGAAGAAATTAAGATATTTGAATTGCCTATTGAAGAAATTACACAGAACCTTATGCAAACATGGGTAAGGATTGTGCTGGGGCCAATGGCAATACCAGACCAAGCTTGCTTTCATATGGTATGCTCTGTGTTTATAACAGATTTCTATTTTTGCTTCTGGGCTCTTCTGCTCCCTTTACTCACCAGCGAATAAAAATCATTGTAGAAAATCAATTTTGTAGATGCCTTAATTCCCACACCCACTGCTAGGAGACCTAAAGCTCCATTTTGCATAGAACATTGGTGGGGGAATTGGAATGTCTGGATTGGGCGTTCACAGTTCTGGTGATATTTTACAAAAGGTTCTGCCGAACGTGGGGCTATTGTAAATTATGAATAAGGACTGCAGGAGTGCACCGATATCTGATGGCACGCACAGCTGGAGCATCCATTTTACAAATATACACCTGCACAGGAAGCACAGCATCAACTTGGCAGCTTCCCTGTAGAAGTGCTGATTTTGCAATTACCACATATAAGTGCCAGCACTTAAAGATATAAGGGGAGAATTTATAAGGGAGCCATGGAAAGATCTGCAGCTCCTATGCAACTAAGTCCATATTTTACAGGAGGCAGTGTAATTGAATGAAACATGGGCAAGTGGTTGTCCTCGGTTTGAACTGAGGTCATAATGTAAGCATACTCCATGTGCCTCCTCTGTCCAACCGCAGACCTGCATACCAGGAAAAGGATAATGCTGGTTCTGTATTGTAGATTGCAATCAGAGATTTTAATTTTGGTTACCACTGGAAACCCCCTTCTTCCCATGGAGAATTTGTTTTCCAGTTATAACCCAAAACTCTAAAAGTCCATGCCCCCCTCCCCTGTCTTGACCGGATGATATCACTGAAATGAAACTTTGACTGGTCAGCACTCGCTAATAGCAATACTGTTTTTTTCAATTGGCCTTTGTGAGATAAAGAGGAATATCTGATCAGCATATTGATATATGAAGCTGACATATGCTCTGAAGGGGGCTGGCTGGGGGCTGGCAGAGGGAAACTGAAGAGAAGCTGCTGGGGCTGGGGAAGGCTCTGAAAGGTGATGATCAAGGCTGATGGGTAGGAGATGGGAGGTGGAGGATTGAGGCTAAAGGGCACCGAGGAAGGATAGGCAAAGCCTTGAAGGGGAGGGGGGAGTATTTATAGTGAAGCTTCTTTCTAAGATTTTGAAGGGAAACCTCTTTCCCCAAGAGTTCCTTGATTATAAAAGAACTGCTGACCTAGCAACAGAAGAGGACTACTTATGTTTTGTAGCAAAACACTACCCAAATGCAAATGACAATTAGAACTGCTGCTTTATGGTTAATGGTGAGCAAAAATATAAATATTATAGCATGCAACTTGTGATAAGGAAGCTTATCATAGTTCAGGAAGGAGCTATAATAGAGATGAATTGGCTCTGGTAGAAATAATAAAACCAAATGTTTTCATAAGACTACTAGTCCCAGAATGCATCAGGTTTCAAACAGCCACTAGAAGAGCTGAAGTGGGGAAACGTGTGTTCAATCAGGAGAGCTATGGGGTAATCCCCAATCACTCATCTCCAAGGGCAGGGCTTGATTCAGCACAGCTGAGCTGTGCTAGGGTGGAGTATCCCTCTAAACAAGTTAAGAGTAAAACAGATTCTACACAGAATCAGATGGAGTTGAGGAACCCAGAGGTCAAGGACAGAGAGAGCAAGAAGCAACAGCAGCGTGGAAGGAAGAAGAGAAAAACATCTTGGAGGTCTAAAGAAGGAGCCCATAGCAGTACGTGTGTTGGGAGTCATTCCAGAGGCAAGCATACTCCATTGGACTGGAGGACGCCAGAGAAGTGGGGTTACAGAGCCAGGAATCCCCGGACGGCACCTGTGAGGGAGACGGCTGCATTTGGAAGGGGCCCTAAGACCAGTGCAAGAAGGTATGTGAAGAGAGACCCAGTGTCCAGGGATCTGGATTGGAAGGCTGGACATAAAAACTGGATTACTTACTGGCCAGGATATCTGGAGAGGAAACCTAACAACAAAGGAAGCTCAGGTATGAACACTGATCTATGCCCTAGCTCTTCACTTGGAAGACAGCAGGGAAACAAGTATTGTCCTGAGAGTGCTCCATTAAGGAATTCCTCTGAGCCAGACCATGATATTGATTCTATGATAGTTGAAGAAGAAGGAGATATTTTAAAATCTCCAGGAACAAGCAGGAATAAGTCCTCACATATGGGTACGTCGGTACCGACGGAGCCCGTGCGGGAAAGCTCCCCAGCTTCTTAGAATAGAAGCTTTTGGGACCTCCCACTGCACATGCGCACTGCCTTCCCGCCTTCCTGAACAGCTCTCCTCAGTTTCTCTTTTTCCGCGGAGCCAGCAGGTCGTGTTCCTGTCACCGCTGAAGAAATTGTTATTTTATTTGTTTCTTTAGACGCGTACCTGCCTTCCCCATTACGATACCGGTATCGCCGGTCTTTTCTTTCTTTCTTTAAAAAATTATAATTCTTTTTCTTATTTTTTAGCTTTTTGGTCACTTCAGAGAGCCTCTCGGCCTACTCAATTTCTCCTCATGGAGAAGCCAGCCCCTGGATTAAGAAGTGTACCAAATGTAATGCTGTTATTTCAGTCACAGACACCCATGAATGGTGTCTGAAACTGTTGGGGCCTGACCATTCCATAACGGACTGCCCATCTTGCTCCCACATGTCTAAACGTGGGCTGCAGAACCGGGCCAACAAATTCCATGTGCTGTTTGCTTCAGAGAATACAACATCACAGTCATCCAGGTCTTCTTCTCGGAGGATCTCAGGTAACCAAACCTCTGTGGGCAAGTCCTCAAAGAGCAAATCTCCTTCAAAGCATCGAGAGGCTCTTAGCTTAGAACTGAGGGACCCTGCCCCAGCCAAACAACCCCGGCGGAAGTCCAACTTCCAAAAAACGCCAATTCAGGGGTCTCTGGTTGATATCGCTGCTACGGCCTCGACAGAGCACCTGTGAGCCTGCTCTGGGTTTCCGGGTCTCTCCGGTACCGACATCCAGGCAGCTATGGCGTCCATGGGCGATACTGTACAGTCCATGCAGCAGGCCGTCATGGCTTTCATTAAAGCTGCAACGCCATCGGTTCCGCTTTCAGCGGTTCCGGGCCCGATACCGGTATCGTCCGCCATGCCGGTATCGAGGCCGTCCACCTCTAAACGCAAGTCGGTACCGTATGGGCTTTCGCTCCATACCGGTTCATACCCGATACGCCCGATATCGATACCGATCGGTACGCGTATCGTGCATTAGAGGAAAGCACCGATTCCTCTGAGGATTTCACTCCTCTGATGATTCTGCTGAGTTTTCACTCAACTTACCTGAGGAGCCCTCTTCTCCTAAAAGGAGAATGTCCCCTCCAGAGGATTTGTCCTTCCAGGACTTTGTTTTAGATATGGCTACAGCCCTTTCTATTACCACATCCTCTGAAAAGGAACCCAGATCCAAAAAACTGGATATTTGGGATACTCAAAGGCCCCTAAGGAGGCAGTTACCTGCCTATCATGAAATCCTTCAAGAACAACTGATGGATTTCTGGGAAAAATCCTTTGACTTTGTCTCCTTATTCCCGTAGGTTGGACAACAATGTATAGGGTCCCTCCTTCTCCTGGTTTCCAAAAGACTCAATTGCCCACACCACTCTATTGTGGTGAAGTCTGCAATGAAGAAGATTAGGAGTACCAAAAGGCACTCTTCCACCCCTCCAGGACGGGAATGGTAAGACTTTGGACTCTTTTGGTAGGAAAATTTTCCAGGTAGTATGCTTATAGCCAGGATTAATTCCTACAGTCTCTATATGGGCATGTTCCTGGAGGAACTTGCCACAAAAGGTGCGGCATTTTGCCCCCTTTATCCCTGAGGATAAAAAAAGCAGGGATTCCTTTCCCTAGTGAAACAACTCTAGAGGTTTCTAAGTTCTCTAATAGGGCCAGCATATGATTCCTTTGAGGGAGCCAGTAGGGCTTCGGGCATTGCTATTGCAGCCCGACGTCTTGCTTGGCTCCAGGCCTCTGATCTGGAACCTTGGGTTCTAGATGGCTTACGGAATCTGCCCTGTACAGGTGAGAACTTATTTGGGGAAGAGTGGCAAATCAAAGCCACCCAGATGGATGCTGAAAATGCCACCTTGGAAAGACTTTCAAAGTCCACTTCAATTCCTTACTAAGAAAAAGTCTTTAAAAGGCCTTACTATAAGAAGGCCAGAGTTGCCTTCAAATAATGGGCCAGCAGTCTTCTCAACCTCGCTATACTGCTAAGCGTCAGCAATCCAAACAAGCACGAGCTAAGCCTGCAGCAGTACTGTAGCTCAGCAGGCTCCAACCCTCAGGGGTTTTGACTTGCTCCTAGGGAACTTGCCACTTCTGGTTCTAACACAACCAGAACCTCTCACCATACCGGAAGGTTGGTTCACTTTGCTCCCAGATGGGAACAAATCACAACAGAACAATGGACCCTCTCTATCATTCGAGAGGGTTACAAACTTCATTTCTCCAGCCTTCCTCCCCATCATATGGTGAGACCATTCAATTCTCCCCATCTCTCCTAACCCTGTTGGGTCAAGAGGTTTCCTCTCTTCTTGCCCAAGGGGCCATAGAAGAGGTTCCTCTTCCTCAACAAGGGTCCGGTTTCTACTCCATTATTTTCTCATTCCAAAGAAGACAGGGGGATTCAGACCAATCTAGATCTGAGAGAATTGAACAAATTTTCTCTTCAAGGAGAAATTCAAAATGCTGTCTCTCGGCATTCTCCTTCCTTACCTCCTGGGTCAGGACTGGCTTTGTTCTCTAGACCTACAGGATGCGTATACTCATATAATCATCCATCCATCCCACAGTAAGTATCTTCGCTTTCTGTTTCAGGGTAAACATTTCCTATACAGAGTACTCCCCTTCGGTATAGCCTCTGCTACAAGAGTATTCACAAAATGCATGGCAGTCGTAGCCGCATTTCTAAGAGGCATGGGAATATTTGTCTTCCCATATCTGGACGACTGGCTCATCCGAGCTCCAACTCAGTCACAGGCCCAGATTTCCCTGGACCACACAAGGAGCCTTTAGCAGTATCTGGGACTGTTAGTAAACCTTCCAAGTCCCAACTCATCATCCCTACGCAATCTCTAGAATTCATAGGGGCCCAGTTGGACCCCATCACTGCAAGGGCATACCTTCCCCATGTTCGAGGCCAGCGCCTCCTGAGTTTGGCATCCCAAGCGCAGTCCAGCACACACTAGACAGCACGGGAAATGCTACGCCTACTGGGTCATATTGCCTCCACATTGCATGTGGTGCCTATGCTCTTTCATATGAGAGCAGCTCAATGGACCCTGGCCACTCAGTGGACTCAGGCGTCAGGAGCGCTCTCAGACCAAATACAAACCTCCGATCGTCGTTTGGTCCCTCCATGGTGGACTTCCACCAAGAATCTGTTGTTGGGGGCTCCATTTCAACCATTGCTACCCCAAGCAACCCTCACAACAGATGCCTCCCAAACAGGGTGGGGAGCCCATCTGCAAACTCTCTCCACTCAGGGCACTTGGTCTCTACAGGAGGACCACCCTTCATATCAATCTTCTGGAACTGCGAGCAATTTACCTTGCCCTCAAGGTCTTCCACTCCCTTCCTAGCCAACCTCATGTCCTAGTTCAGACGGACAATCAGGTGGCCATGTTTTACATAAACAAACAAGGAGGGACGGGCTCTCTGTCGCTTTGCAACGAAGCTCTAAGACTATGGGCCTTCGCCAGAGAGCATCAGATTCACCTGCTAGCAGTGTATCTCCCAGGAGTTCAAAACTCTCGGCAGACAGGCTCAGTCGAGTTCGCTGCCACACGAATGGTCCCTTACATTTGGAACAAATAAAACGAATCTTTCATTAATGGGTGACCAAGGACATAGACCTCTTTTCAAGTCCGTGGAATGCCAAACTTCCCAGGTTATGTTACAGAACTCCGTGTCAGGGAGCTCAGGGCTACAGACGCCTTTCTCCTGAATTGGAATCAGGCATTCCTATATGCCTTTCCACCCATTCCTTTGATTCCCAAGACTCTGTTCAAAACTCCAGAGGGATCATGGAACTATGATCTCAATAGCTCCACGCTGGCCACCCAAGTGTGGTTCCCTCTACTTCTACAGCTCTCCAGGGATCCTACTTGGATCTGGGAGCTGCGCCAGACCTCCTGTCTCAGGAGGAGGGGACTTTGTGGCACCCAAACCCCAAATCCCTTCACCTCAGTGCTTGGTTACTGAAGGCTTAAGCCTTCAAGACTGTTCATCTTTCCCAACCAGTGAAAGATATCCTTTCTGCCTGTTGGAAACCCTCTACCAGGAGTTCATAGGCTTTCAAATGGAAACGTTTTTCCATTTGGTGTGCTAAGCAGGGTCTTTACCCTCTGTCAATTCATTTGAATTCTCTTCTTGATTATCTCATGCATCTATACAATGCAGTCCTCAAGAAGAATTCTGTAAGATTCCATTTAACTGCTAATGCATCATCATTGAAAAATATAAATGGACAACCTATCTCCTCTCATCCTCTTGTTGCAGATTCATGAGAGGCCTGACTCTCACTAAACCTCCCATCAGACCACCCCCGGTCGCATGGGATTTGAATCTAGTGCTCGGTCAACTTATGAAGCCACCTTTTGAGCCAATGTTTTTCCACCTCCTTGAAAATTTCTTTCCTGGAAGGTCATCTTCCTCATTGCAGTCACTTCGGCTCGCCGCATCAGTGAGCTGCAGGCTTTAGTGGCTAATCCACTTACACAAGATTTCATCATGATAAGGTGTCCTTAGGACGAATCCCCACTTTATGCCTAAAGTGGTTTCGCCTTTTCATCTTAATCAAGAGTATATTCTACCTGTCTTTTTTCCAGCTCCTCATGCATCCAATGCAGAGAGGAAACCTTCATACTCTGGATTGTAAAAGAGCTCTCGCTTTTTACCTTAATAGGACTCAGCCACATCGAAAGTCTTTCTCAACTTTTTGTGGCCTTTGATCCTTCCATTTGGGACTTCCAGTCTCCAAGCGTACACTTTCCAATTGGATTGCTCATCAGTGTATTTCTTTGCTTACCAGAGCAAAAACATTTCTCTGGAAGGCCATGTCACTGCTCACAATGTGAGGGCCATGGCAACTTCTATGGCTCATCTGCACTCTGTTTCCATAGATCAGATCTGTCGAGCCGCTACCTGGGCCTCGGTTCATACCTTCACAGCCCATTACTGTTGGGACAAGGACTCCCGCCGGGATGCCTTGTTTGGCCAGGCTGTCCTCAAGCACACCTGTTCCATTCCTAAACAAACTCCTGCCCACCTTCCCAGAATGGATGCCTGAGATCCATACGAAGATGGCGAACCTTTACAGGGGATCCCATGCATCTAAGCTAGGGAGTCCCATATGTGAGGACCTTATTCCTGCTTGTGCCTGGAGATAGCACAGTTACTTACCTGTAACAGGTGATCTCTGGGAACAGCAGGAATTAGTCCTCACAACCCACCCACCTCCCCTAGGAGTTGTATCTTTTATCTATCTATCTTCCTGTCCTCTCTCTGTTGACTCAGCTATAAACTCGAAACTGAGGAGAGCTGTTCAGGAAGGCGGGAAGGCAGTGCGCAGTGCAGTGGGAGGTCCCAAAGCTTCTATTCTAAGAAGCTGGGGAGCTTTCCCGCACGGGCTCCGTCGGTACCGACGTACCCATATGTGAGGACTAATTCCTGCTGTTCCCAGAGATCACCTGTTACAGGTAAGTAACTGTGCTTAATCAGAATGAATACATGGATTGCTCTCTGAATAAGCTGCTGTGGTAAAATACTTTCACAAATACAACAACCATCAAAAAGAAATATAACTTGTTCTTTTATCTACCCAGAAAAGTTTACAAGAAAGATTTAGGGTAGGATTTGAGCCACGTATAGAAAGTAAACCAGCAAAGGGGTTTGCAGCTGACTAATTGTTGGCAATTAAGCCATGCACAATTGCCCGTGAGCTCTGAAAGGAAACTACTGTTTGTGTATAAAAATACAAGAAAGTTATCCTTGGAAAAGAACAGTTTTTGGTTACTTTTTGGGTTTTGTTTTTCTTTTGGAGCACTGCTAAAAGGTATTAGCAGGAGCCCTCAGAAAGACCTTTCTGTTCCCATCAAGGTCTTTATTGTTATGTTGATTGCTTAAGAAGTTCAGTTGCTGATATCATGATTTGTTTTTCTTAAAGTACAATACTGAAAGCAAGTATCCTTTTGTGTTACCAAGTAAATCTGTGTGGGAGAAATAACCCCATAAATAAAATATATTTTCTTTGCTTACACTCGAGCAACACAACTCATTATTTTGTGAACGGCTGATTCTGGTATGAATGGACTACATTCCCCACAATCCTTTGCAAGTCATAATAGTATTTGCCTTTGCCAAGACTGTGGACATTCTCACCCAGCGCCCCCGTTTACAAACTTAACTATGAGAAATGAACAGGGAGTAGAGTGAACTGTCCATTTATTCTGGGACGTCTTCTGGAAAGGTTACATCTGATTATAGATGTTGGTTCTGTGACATTTTGTGGCTATGTGTTAGGTAGTTGTAACCGTAGGTAAAACCTGTTGCACCAGTATTATGTTTCTTGTGAACAACAACAGAGGTGAGGCATGAGGTTGATCTGTCATTGTACCCTGAGGAAACAGGAGTATTGTCATCATTAGACACATCTGTTGAAGGAGCAGGGAGCTGAGCAGTAACCATATACTTTAGTGTTTTATTCATTCCAAATCCCTTTCTTCCCTCCCCTCCCCCGATGGCAGGTTGAACGTAGCTCATAATAGACACATGCTGGACAAGTCTAATTTATATAGGAAGGGGAAGCTGTAATACTAGAGGGCATAAAATGAAGCTGCAAGGAGGTAAACTTAAGAGCGATGCCAGGAAATACTTTTTTACTGAGAGGGTGGTGGATGCTTGGAATGCCCTCCCGATGGAGGTGGTGGGGCAAATGCAGTGACAGAATTCAAGATGGCACGGGACAGACACAGTGGATCCCTGTATAGCAAGAGGATAAAATCAAAATAAACGTAACTATTTTTTATACTTCAACAAATAAGAGAGGGTGACCTGCACAGAGCTGTGGGTACAACCCTAAAGAAAGTCATAGAGGTGGGTGACCTACACGGAGCAGCAGATACATCTACTCTAGCACCTTACTGGGCAGATTAGATGGACCATACTGTTTTTAATCTGCCATTATATACAATGTTAAGTTATATGACTTACACTAGGAAAATACAGAAAGAAGTAAAACACTATGCATAGTTTGCATACTTAGTTATTCTGTGGAAATAAAGCATTTGGAGAGGATTATCAGGACCGCATGACTCATTTCAAAGCGCTCTTTAAGTTAATCAACATTGCATACCCATCATTATTTGGGTGACACCCCTACCTGCACGTCATAGATGATGATTCGTAAACCCAGACTCTTCAACTCCTTTTTTTTAAACTTTTCGTATTTATGAACTCCCAGCAGGGGTGGACTGACAGTGATCTGGGTCCCCAGGCAATAAGGGTCATTGGCCCCCATCCGACATAAATGGAGGCTAGGGAGTGTGGGCACCATACTGCCCTATTGCTCGATTGGCCAGTCTGCCTCTGACTCCCAGAATGCTTTTGAGCACTAAGTTGAAGCAAAAAAGTATTTTGTCACTTACCCCCTATTCCCTGGAGTCAGGTAGGCATCTGTTAACAGCTCCTAAATGAAGACTGCATGGGAAATTCCATCATGCACAATCCTGAGATTATTTTTCCTCATTTTAAGGAATTATACATATTATTTTTCAAACAAGGTGCAGTATATGGCTCTTTTGAGTATTGTATTGACAATCTGGAATAGATTATATAGCCCAAATATATGATATATTTATGACCATCACAGAAGCTGGTATAAAAGTGTAACAAAAGTTCTCCAGGAACAAGCAGGAAATCAGTCCTCACATTTGGGTGATGTTGGTGCCAACAGAGCCCACGCGGAGCATTTCCCCAGTTTTCAAAGAAAACCTTTGGAAATGTTACCACACATGTATGGTCCCCTTCCCGCTCAAGGGTGCCATCTTGCTCAGTGTCCTTTTTTCCGCGGAGCCCAATGGATGCTTGTCCTGTTTTCCCAGAAAAATCCTCCAAAATGTATCCTAAAACTTGTCTTTTCTTCCGGTTTGCGTACCGGTTCCTCTTCCCATCTCGAGCCGATGTCGTCCTTGGCTTTCCCTTCTTTTTCTTTGAGGCTTGCCTCAACCGGCATTCATGCTCTTTTTCGCCCGGGGTTCGTCGACCCCAGCCAGGTGTCTCCATCATGTCTCCTGGTGGGTTCAAAACATGTGACCACTGCAGTCAAATCATGTCTGTTTCATAAATCCACGACTGCTGCTTGCACTGCCTCGGTCCGGACCACGACAGTACCACCTGCGACCTGTGTCAGGCCATGACCCTGAAAACCAATAAAAAAAGGTTGGAGTTGCAGAAGAAGATGTTCCCATGGTCTGGCTCAGCCCCAGATTCCCCAACGCTGAACCCCAAGCCAAGCACCTCCCATGAGACCCAGGCATCTTTGGAGTCCTGTGGCAGCAGCTCCTCCATCAAGACCTCAGACCCTGGCAAGAAAAAGAAAAAAATCCTTGAAGCCAGTCAAGGTTCGACCGGTGAAACCCGGCGGGACTCGGGCGACTCTGAGCAGCCCCCTACTAAGGTCTTTAAGCGGGAGTTCTCGGCAGGTGGTGACCGTGTGAGGCTCCCTGAGGCCATGGTCCTCATCAAGGACACACTCGCGGGGGTGTCGGCACCGGGCCCGAAACCCTTGGTACCTGTGCTGAAAGCTGTGGAGCCTTCTGACATCGAGGCCAGAATGGCAGTCCTGGAGCAGAATATGTCTGCCATCTTGACCATGCAGCAGGTGATGTCAGGTTCATCCGCATCATCTGCCCCGATGATCGGGCACCCGACTGTGGTGGCATCCCTGGGCGTCGAGTCAAGCCCCGAGTGCCACCGGCCTCAGGCGAGTCCTCAGCACCGTTCGAGGTCCCAGTCCTCCCTGGCTAGTTTCCGAGAGTCTGACCCGAGACCCACTGAGGGATCTCAGTTCCTCAGAACGGGTCTCAAGGCACGGGTAGCCTGCGTCTTGGACTCCGACACTCTCCAGCTCTGACTGGGAGGCTGACATTGAGGCCTTGCCCGAGACCTCCAGGCACTAAGATGTCCCTTTGGAGCAGTCTTCCCCGGAGCCCCGATGCTGTTCTACTCCTGAGGACATGGCCTTCCATGACTTCATCTGGGACATGGCCCAGGACCTCTCGGTCCCGACCGAGTCAAAGGAGGATCCGTGCACCGAAGAACTGGAGATCCTCCAGTATGAGTCCCCACCAAAGGAGGCTCTGTTGGTGCTGGTGCAACCCATTCTCGAGTGGCTCCTCCTGCAGATGTGGAAAACCCCGGCCTCAGTGCCAGTGGTCATCTGATGCCTCGACACCATCTACTGCATCAAGAAGAGCCCAGGCTTCCAGAAATCCCAGCTCCCACACAGCTCCATGCAAAAGCTGAGGAGTCCTCAATGCAAAAGCTGAGGAGCCCGAAGAATTATTCTCCTGTCCCCCTGAGTAGAGAGGCCAGAGCCCTCAACACCATGGGGCGCAAGTGCTTCCAGGGATCCATGCTGAGCTGCCAGATACAGACCTATGAGCCCTACATAGGCATGTATCTGAAGGACCTCATCCAGGAACTCGCCGGGTTCTCGGTGGGGCTCACCGGGGAACCCTTTCAGTGGTTCCAGCCTCCGGTTGCTGTCATCCAGGACTGTTCCAAGATCATGTCCTGGGCCACTAACAAAGGTTTCAAGGCTGCAGCCCAAGCCGCAGCCGCAGGCATCGGTGCTTAGCTCCAGGCCTGGCTTCAGACTCCAGACCTCGAGCAATGGGTCCAGGAAAAGCTGCTGGATGTCCCCTGCTCCAGGGAGAACCTGTTTGGAAAACCTATGGCAGATAAGGCGGCTGAGATAGAGGCTGGGGTGGTCACCTGACAGAGGCTCTAAAAGAAAACATCTGCCCTTCTCGAAAGAAATCAGCGGGCAAATGGTCCATTTTCTCAAGGTAAAAGGGGCCTTTTCACTAGTCACCACTATCGAGCCACTTCTGACCAGTGGATGCTCCAGATAGTAAAGGAAGGATACGAACTCCACTTCCAGCAGAACCCCACCAGGGTATTTTCCAGGAGAGCCAGTGCAACCTCTCCACCACCAGGCCCTCTTGCTCTCAGAGCTAGCAAGTCTACTCAGGGACAAGGCAGTAGAGCCTGTACCCCAAAACCTTCGGGGGAAAAGCTTCTACTCCAGTTATTTCCTTGTTCCCAAAAGAACTGGGGGTCTCAGGCCCATCCTGGACCTTCGAAACCTGAACAAATTTCTGGTGAGGATTAAGTTCAAGAAGCTCTCCCTTGGAACGCTGCTGCCCTACTTCCACCAGGGAGACTGGCTGTGCTCCTTAGACCTCAAGGATGCATACACTCACATCCTGATCCACCCCTCTCACAGGCAATTCCTCAGATTCATGGTTGGAGGGGGCCACTACCAGTACAGAGTACTTCCCCTTGGTCTGACCACTTCACCAAGAGTTTTCACAAAGTGCCTAGCAGTAGTAGCTGCCCATCTGTGCCTACAAAGGGTGTTCATCTTTCCCTGCTTGGACGACTGGCTCATCAGAGGCAGTACAGCCACAGAGACCAACCAGGCCACAGGGCGTACCATTCTCCTGCAGTCTTTGGGATTTGTCATCAGTTACCCCAAATCACATCTTTCTCCAGTCCAAAAACCTGGAGTTCATAGGTGCTCAGCTGGATACGATATGGGCCAGGGCCTCCCTCCCTTAAGACATGGCAGAATGCCTCAGACAGCTGGAAGGGGAGGTCCAACGCCCCAAGACAGTGCAGGCCCACCTCCTTCTCTGCCTGCTGGGCCACATGGCCTTCACAGTCTATGTCACACCCCTAGCTTACACATGCGGACAGCCCAGTGGTGCCTGCGTTCTCAGTGGACCCAGGCCACAGACGGGCCCTGGGACAGTGTCGGGATCACTCATCAGTTGGTGAGGTCCCTCTACTGGTTGCAGGACCTGTCCCACCTTCAGGCCGGAATGTCCTTCTGGATGCCCTCACCACAGAAGACCCTGACCATGGATGCCTCCCTCCGGGGGTGGGGAGCTCACTGCATGCAGGGCTGCTGGTCCCAGGAGGAGTCCCTGCTACAAATCAACTTCCTGGAGCTCCGGACAGTATTCCTAGCCCTATGAGTGTTCTGCAGCCACTTGCGAGACAGACCTGTGCTAATCCAGATGGACAGCCAGGTTGCGATGTTCTACATAAACAAGCAGGGGGCACAGGTTTGTTCTTCCTCTGCCAAGAGGTGGTAGTCCTCCTCTCCTTCACAGCATGCAATGGCATGCTCCTGCAGGCAGTCTACCTCCTGGGCCAGGACAACTGCCTGGCGGACAGACTCAGCAGAGTCCTGTGTCCGCATGAGTGGCATCTCGACCCACCAGTGGCGGAGAGGCTCTTCCACCTCTGGAGCTGGCCCAAGTTAGACCTGTTCACCTCTCCAGCCAACACACAGCCGGCCCGTTTCTGCTCTCCATCAGCCACACCTGCAAAGGATAGTGGCAGATGCCTTCTTGATCTCATGGTCAAAGAGACTCCTCTATGCATTTCCACCAACTCCTCTGGACACCAGGACTCTGTTCAAAATCCAGAGTGAGAGGGCATCAGTGATACTGATTGCCCCCAGGTGGCTCAAGCAAGCCTGTTTCCTTCTGCCCATCTCGCTGTCAGTGGCACTCCCAGTCCCCCCCCGGGTCGAGCCCCAGATGCCCTGACCCAGGAGGGTGGATCTTTCTTCCACCCCAATCTGGGGTTGCTGATGCTAATGGCCTGGCTGCTGAGAGGGTAACTCTGGCCCCTCTCAACCTGCCAGCAGAGGTTGACGAGATCTTGCTGGCCTCTAGAAATCCCTCTAACAAAAGGGCCTATGCCTTCTAGAAGCGCAGATTTACCCTCTGGTGCACGGACAGGAAGGAGAATCTCTTCTCCTGCCTTGTACAGCTGGTACTCCGGTACCTGGGGCACCTGTCCCATGCCGAGCTGAAGTCTAACTCTGTCAAGGTATACTTGAGCGCTATAGCCGCTCACCACCACCCGATCGAGGGCAAACCCCTCTCAAGCCAGCCCCTAGTCTCGCGGTTTCTATGGGGTCTTCTATGTCTAAACTCCCTCTCCACCCCCCAGCGGTTGAGTGGGACTTTAACGTGGTGCTCTCCCAGCTTACCAGACCACCGCCTGAGCCCCTGGCAACGTTCCACTTGTGGTATCTGTACTGGAAGGTGGCCTTCTTAGTGGCCTTAACCTCAGTTCACAGGGTGAGTGAACTTAAAGCCCTGGTGGCAGATCCCCCTTACATCAGATTCTTCAAGAACAGGATGGTGCTCTGAACTCAACCCCAAGTTCCTCCCGATGGTGGTATCCCTGTTCCACCTTAACCAAGAGGTTGTACTTCCCACCTTCTTCCCGTGGCCTCACGCTGGCAAAGAGGAGCTTATACTCCATACAAAATGCAATGTGTGCCTTCGAGTCAGTCCTGACTCCTGGCGACCCAGAAGCTCCTGGGTTTTCTTGGCAGTGTCACCGGAAGTAGATTGCCAGGCCTTTCTTCTGAGGCAATGGAGGGTTAAGTGGCTTGCCCAAGGCCACAAGGAGTGCTAGCGGGAATCGAACCCTTGTTGCTTGGTTACCAAGCCAGTGCTCTAACCACTAGGCTACTCCTCCACAATACTCCATACACTGGACTGCAAATGGGCCCTGTCCTTCTATTTACAGAAGACCCGGGGCCACCGTAAAACACCTCAGCTTTTCGTGTCCTATGACCCCAGCAGACTGGGGCTTCCCGTGATCAAGCATACATTGTCCACTTGGGTGGCAGACTGTATCACTCTTGCTTATGAGCGAGCAGGCCTCTCCCTGGAACCCCACATCATAGCGCATTGCGTGAGGGCGATGGCCACACTGATAGCCAACCTCCGCTCGGTGCTGGTGACAGAGATCTGCAGAACCGCCACATGGTCTTCGGTTCACAAGTTTGCAGCTCACTACTGCCTGGAAAGTGAGTCCCACAGGGACAGTGCCTTTGGCCAGGCAGTACTCCGCAATATCTTCGGGGTGTAGGCAGCTCCTGCCCTCCGACCCTTCTGTGTTCTGGTTACCAGAGTGACAGTGCTGCTGGACACTAGGGTCTTCCAGAGCCTCTCATTGGGGACTCATCTTCTGCAACTCATGGCTACCCGATAGGCCTCCATTGGTGCTGTCGTGGTTCAGTCCTCAGCAGCCTGGAGCTAGGGAGTCCCATGTATGAGGACTGACTTCCTGCTTGTTCCTGGAGAAAGTGTAGTTACTCACCTGGAACAGCAAGAATCAGTCCTCACAACTCTCCCTCCTTCCCTAGACGTTGCCTTTCCTACCTTGCTTAATTTTCACCACTGTCTTAGCTATGTCACGGACTGAGCAAGATGGCACCCTTGGGTGGGAAGGGGACCACGCATGCGTGGTAGCATTCCCAAAGACTTTCTTTGAAAGCTGGGGAAATGCTCTGCCCGGGCTCCGTCAGTGCTGACGTCACCCATATGTGAGGTAGATAGAAATGAGGCCTTATTTAGTAAGGCCTTCCACCTGTGTCTGTTCAGAAAATGCTTAGTAAATAAGGCCTGAGGACTGTTAAGACAATAGAGGATTCATTTCTGACGATTTACTACAGTTCATGTCTAATATATGTGAATTCTATAGTTGAGGATATTGTAGAAAAAGATTAATTGTATTCCTAAATTTCTGCTATGAATAAAGGTCATTAAAATTATTTTCTGCAGCTTATAGCATAAATCTATGCCATTTCAAAAAGTGCATGCCAGACTGATTGCACCAGAGGTTGTTTTAGTTGACTCCCTTCTCCAGGACCCCCACTTGGCTATACTTAGGCACCACCATGGCTGGCTCCAGCTTCACGAGTGGCCACTTTGCTCTACTACCTTCTCATCCTCCTCTATACCATTCTTCTGCAGCGGGATTAGGAACCCACAGGTCCTGCAGACTGCATGGCATAGCTGCACAGATCTTCCTCTTCTGATTGGCTACTCCATCAGCACTTTCTGCTGCATCACACCATGGTTTCCTTTTTGTCTGGCAAGCGGTCTGAAACTCAATCTGCGCTTCAGACATCATGCCATCACCACTTAGTTGTATCCAGGTGGGGTCGGGAAGCAAAATGAAATTCCCCTGTGCTTTTATTTTTTTTTAATCATCCCTGCCCTCCCCCTGACCACATCTGTTTGTGCTGCAGATAAAAGTAGGGAATTTTTCTTTACAGGTTGGGAGGGCAATTTTTAGCCACTTATTTTACTTGAGTGACTTTTGAGTTACCAAGATAAAATCACTTGAAAGGTATCCTTCATACCATAGGGTCTGGATCTTTCTCCCGGATGAGTGATATCACTAGACTCTGTGGAAATGATCGTTCAACTGAATGTAATATCCAATAGCCCCCATCCACAGATGATGATCTGTTTCTCTGTATATCTGTCCTGGACAGTAGAGGTCTTTTCTCTAACTTGCATGCAGATGATATCCAGATTTTAATTGCCAATGATTCTTGGGTTAAACCCTACCATGAAACTGTTAAGAAAAAATCTGGAATGGCAAAAAATAGCCCATTATGGCGGCTAACTTGATCCCAATCAAGGAATTAAATTTGTACTTTTCTTCCCAATGCATATTCCATCTCTGATTATAATTTTTTTTTATATTCTCAGAATGATCAGATCTATATATTCCAATTTAGATACTAAGGGGGTTATTTTAGAAACCTTATTTGTAATTTGCACATACAAATTCACTCACTTACACATCTAAATCGCATCCACATGTAAAAGCCATTTTAAAAATAGTCCATTTTACATGTAGACACCCATATCAAGTCTGCACGACATGGTGAAGGGGCGGGGGGCATGGCCAGGACATCGCCAAAATCTTCCTGTGTATCCCTGATTTCATATAGAGAAAGCACATGCAAGAGTAAAATTGTCCACATGTGGGCTTATACTTGCTCCCCCAAATGAATAAGAAAAAAGTGCTCATTTTGTCTTTCCTTCTACAGGAGGGATTAAAGGGGATATCCCCCTTTATCTCCAAGGTTTATTTTCCTCTCTTACTTGCAATAAGGGAACGATAGAGGCCTCTGCAGTTCATTAGCAGTATCTATGGGCCTGATATTCTACTAGACAGGCTAAGCGCAGCTATGGTGCATAGCCCTGTCCGCTCACCCCTAACCCCAGATATTCAATGCAGCAGCAATGGCATTGAATACCCGGTTTTGGCGCCCAGAGGAAACTGCCGCAGAGCCTACCTGGGTGGTGGCGATATTGCACCACTAATCATTTAACATTTACGGCCAAAACTAGGCGGCCCAAAAGCTGGCCTTGTTTTAGCCGCAGATTGCTAACCAGGCAGCAGTGTAATATTACTGCTATCCGGTTAGCAGCAATCTCCGCCTCTGCTCTGCCCTGCAATGCCTCCAACATGCCCTGATTCTAACCGGATAGCACTGGAGGAACGCATAGGGGACATAGACGGGGATATTCAACAACACTAACCATGTAGGTTTAGGCATTTACATGGTTTACTGGGCTGTAAACTGTGTAAATGTCTTTAGAATATTGGCGCCTATATGTCTAGATTTGCAGAATGGCAAAGACACGTGTAACTGCTGACACCTGTCAGTTGTAAAATGCCAACACGTTCACATGTCTGTTGGCAAGTTTCTGATGGTGATTTTTCCCGCGTATACCTCTATGACATGATGACTCCCGTTGTACGTGGATGCCCATCCCCATGAGTTTCTGTACTTCCTTCTTTGATCTAAATCATATGTTCAAAGTGAGTGAGGTTGGATATATGTCGATTTTACATCGGACTCCCTCTCCCCTAAAATTGACAGATCTACAGATATTTTCACTTTGACTTCGCTGCAGCAACATAAACAGCCTTTCTGTAATGTGTCTTTAAAGCTTTGAAAACTTTGCTTTATGCATTGATCCTGAATCAGTTGGCTTGGTACACCAAATGTTGGCTTTCTGCCATTAAGCCATGACTATCTACATCATAGGTGTCAAACTCTGGCCCGCGGGCCAAATTTGGCCCGTAGTGTAATTATATTTGGCCCGCGAGGCTATACCAAATGACTACTAGAGCTAGCCCGCCGGTATTATACAGCGCATTCATTCATCGCTAATACTACAAATCCCATAATGCCTTGCTGTTGTTTTGGTGCGTCAATCAGGACAGGTCCAAGAAACGCCCTCTCCTGTGTGACAGAAGTCATAGCGATCTCAAGCTACAACTGTCACTGTGGAACCCCTTCCCAAAAATGGCAAAAAGAAAGGCAGACAACAGGAACTTTCTGGACAGGTGGGAGACAGAATATTTGTTTACATATGTAAAAGACAGACCTGTTTGTCTGATTTGTGGAGTCAACGTGGCTATAACTAAGGAGTATAACATTCGACGACACTATGAAACAAAACACCATGACAAGTACAAGGACCTGGACATGACTCAAAGGAGCCAGAAAGTGGAGGAGATGAAAAGAGGTTTGGTTTCACAACAGAATATGTTCAAAAAAGCCACATCACAAAGTGAGGCTGCTGTAAAGGCTAGTTATATTGTGGCAGCAGAGATCGCAAAATCAGCCCGGCCCTTTAATGAGGGAGAGTTTGTGAAAAAGTGCATGTTGAAAGTTTGTGACATTGTGTGCCCAGAGAAAAAGCAAGCCTTTTCAAACGTGAGCCTGAGCAGAAACACAGTAGCTGATCGCACATGTGATCTTGCCACCAATCTGTATGACCAGCTTTTGGAAAAGGGAAAAGATTTCGTTGCATTCTCCCTTGCTGTGGATGAGAGCAGCGACGCATCTGATACTGCTCAGCTGTCAGTCTTCATCCGTGGAGTGGACTCAAATATGTGTGTTACGGAGGAGCTATTGGGATTCAAATCAATGCATGGCACAACCACAGGAAAGGAAATTTTTGAGGAGGTTTCCAAATGCGTAACTGAAATAAAGCTGCCGTGGGATAAACTCGTGGGATTAACGACAGATGGTGCGCCAGCGATGTGCGGTAAAACAAGTGGACTGGTGGGCAGGGTCCGGGAGAAGATGCAGGAAGAGAACTGTGCAGGTGAACTAACTGTTTATCACTGCATCATACATCAGGAATCATTGTGTGGCAAAGCCCTAAAGATGGAACATGTTATGACCACAGTAACACAAGTAGTTAACTTTATAAGAGCCAAAGGTCTGAATCACCGCCAGTTTAAGTCTTTTCTGGAGGAGTGTGGTTCGGAATACGCAGACGTGCCGTATCACACAGAGGTGAGATGGTTAAGCCGAGGAAAAGTACTGAATAGATGTTTTGAGCTGCATGAGGAAATATGTCAGTTTCTGGAAAGCAAAGGGAAGGACACAGCAGAGCTTCGGGAGAAAAAGTTTCTGTGTGAGCTGGCCTTTCTGTGTGACATCTCGAGCCATCTCGATGCGCTGAACCTGCAGCTTCAGGGGCGGGGGCGCATCATCACAGACATGTACGCTGCAGTGAGGGCTTTTAAAACTAAACTGTGCCTGTGGGAGAATCAGAGGCTGCAAGGAAACCTTGGCCATTTTCCCTGCTGCCAAACCATGAAAACGCAATTCTTTACCAACTTGTTCCCATGCGCACAGTTTGCTGAAAAACTCAGTGTACTCGGCGCTGAGTTTAGCCGGCGATTTGCCGACTTTGATGTCCAGAAATGTAGGTTTGAACTGCTCAGTAATCCCTTTGCAGTTAATGTGGAAAACGCACCAACCAACCTCCAAATGGAGCTAATTGAACTCCAGTGTAATGACACGCTGAAGTCAAAGTATGATGCTGTGGGCGCCGCCCAGTTTCCACAGTTCATCCCTGACACAATGCCTCAGCTCCGCACCCAAGCTGCTCAGATGCTCTCCATGTTCGGCAGCACTTATCTATGTGAGCAACTTTTCTCCTCGATGAAGATGACCAAAACATCTCACAGGAGACGTCTGACTGATGAACACCTTCGCTCGATACTGAGGATTTCCTCAGCTCAAAGCCTGAGCCCAGACATTGATGAACTATCATCCAAGAAGAGATGCCAGGTATCTGGCTTGGGCACATCAGATTAGATCAGTGTGCAGCAAACTGAGCAATAATTAACGTTTTCTTTATGTACTTTTTCTTGCTACTCCAAGACATGGGCTTGAATAGTTGATTAATTTTATTATTGTTATTTTATTTTAAAAATTATTATTTATTATTATTTAAATCTTATTTAATAAATGAATGTCATTGATTTTTTTTTTATTTGAAATTGGTTTTTGCATATCTGAACTATTAAGTTATAAATTGTATAGTAATAAGTGTTGCTTCATATTCAATGTTAAAGCAAATCTTGTTTGGGTCCATATTAAAAGGTTCATTTGTTCAATGCTGGCCCGCGACTTTGTTCAAGTTTTACATTTTGGCCCACTGTGTATTTGAGTTTGACACCCCTGATCTACATGTTCAGTAATTTTATTCTTTGTAATGGTTTCTACCATTTTACCCAGTACTGATGTCAGGCTCACTGGTCTGTAGTTTCCCGGATCACCCCTGGTACCCTTTTTAAAAATTGGTGTTAGATTGGCCATTCTCCAATTTCAGGTACTACAGATGATTTTAATGATAGTTCACAGATTAGCTGGTACACCAAATTACAATATTGTGGTAAAATTAATTTATAAAGCAAAATGTTCCAACCATACCATACCATACCATATTTAATGGAGCAGCACCCGTTGCCGGGTTTTTAGCCCCTTCATACTGCAAATTGGAGTTGTTATGATTCTTAATGACATTGCTGTATGATCTACAGGTTATATCTGATTATTTTGGTCATTAAATTAATTCTAGGCCCTCCACTCACTCCCTTCAGAAGCTGTACTCATTGGATAGAGCCATCCCTTTGTCTCAGAATATCAACACCTGGCTACATCACCTGGATGTTTATATAACATTCCAGTTACCTTTGTTTACCAGAGGAATATCTCATTGTATTTAAAGCGTGAGAAGAAAGAAATACATTCACTGCCTTCCCTATGAGACACAACAATCCTATGCAGGCATCAATTATTTATAGCACCACGTAGACCTTTTTGCATTGTGATAGCAATGTGCCTTACCATCATGTTTTACTTTAGATGACAGAATAGGTGAGAATATTTAGGAGGGATGTGCATTCATTTGAAACAAAATGGGACATGTCAACAATATCATTTATTTTGTTTCATTTAATTTTTGAATGACAATGAAACTCCCCCCTGAAATGTCATCACTTTCCATCTGTCCACAGCACGAAGAACAGAGCATTCTCACACTTCCTGCCCATACCCTGGAACACATTACCTGACGAACTAAGAGCAATCAAAGATCTCTCCACATTCCACAAAGAGCTCAAAACACACACCTTTTTAAACAGCATTTTGGAAACATATTGGAACCCTCGATCACCGACCCTACCTAATACCACACCTAAAGCACCCCCTATGCAATCATATGTCTCATTTCCCCTAACACAATGCCGCCAGATCCTAACACCACTTGTACATATACACCATAAAAGAGCATTTTCTGCAACAGCATAGGTACTGTAATTAGTGCAGGACAAGCCAATACTGCACACTCTGAATACGAAAACAAGACACTCTCTACATACACATATAGAAGGCACAAACATCCACTCATTGTAATTAACTCACAATTGGACTATAAGTTCATTGTACATGTAATTGATATTGTTGTTGTTTAATGTAAACCACATTTGATCTCTGGAAAAAGCGGAATATGCTAATAAATAAAAATAAAAAATCTATTATTAATAGTGCGCATTACTGAGCTATAGTTCCACTATTGAGCCAGAGTTATGCAAATGTGCTCTATTTGCGTATGCGTGAATAGTGTAGACTATTGCATTATAGTGAGTACCATGGCTTAATAGTGCACACTATGACTCAATAGTGTGTACTGTTAAATGATAGTATGCACCTTAATGATAAATGAGAAGTGATTAAATTAAACCAAAAGGAAACCAAACCTATGAAAAATTCCACAAACAGCATGGGTAATGAAACAAAATAAAAAAACTTTTGGCCTGTGCACTGCTAATATTTAGTGCCTGATTTAGCAAACTCTTCACTGACAGAACACAGAAATAAAGCCTTAGGTGATAAATTTATCAGGGGGGTTTATACTTTAAACCTAAGGTGCATGCCTACTTTGGTGGTATGTTAATTATTAATGCATATATGTGGTCACATATGTGCATTAATGACCTTTTATAAAATATCAAAAGGGTTTTTTTTGGGGGGGGGGTCATTTTTTATTTATCAGTTTTAAACAATATAACAAGCAAATCCGACTTGTACAGAAATGATATACATTTGCCACAAAAGAAAAAGGAAAAAGTACAAACATGTAAATACAAAGCAAATTACATCTTTAGTCCACAAAAAGTGGGGGCATAGCTTAAGTATTTAAATTGAGGGAAACCCACAATTCACCAAGAAACAATAATAAAGGATTAAACAGCCACAGGAGCAAACAATGATCATAACTTCATTGAAGAACTGGACCTAAAGGTGAAGAAGCTGCTGCATGAGAAGTGATGAAAGACGACAATTCCACAGGTTGAAAAAACACAAATTTCTGCAAGCGATATTGTACTATACATCTACATGGGAACCTCAACACAAACGAAGCCCCCATCTGAAGCACACCAGGTCTTAATACAAGAAAAGCTTTCCATCGCTTCTGTGTTTCCCTAGAAACATCAGGGAACACCGAAATTCTCTTACCCAAAAATAAGCTAGCCCTTTTTTTGTAAAACAATTTGAGTAACCAATCTCTATCAGAGGACATGGCAAAAGAAACTAGCAATGTGGATACAGAAATTTCATCTACCTTAGGAGACTGAAGCAATGCAGATACATCAAGAGAATCAAATTCTAATTGCCCAACAACCACTTGAGCCCCCTTTTTTGCAATAGGAATATAGTAGGCTTTCGCAATTGGTGGAAACAATTCAGATGGTACCAGAAGAGAATCCTGCAAGTATCTCTTAAATAAATCTATTGGAGCCACCCCTGGAAGTACAGGAAAATTAAGCAAACGTACATTGCCCGGATAGCATTTTCTAATGTCTCTGATTTTATCTTCAAAGCAGTATTGTCTTTCATTAAAGAAAAAGTCAAGTCAGAGACTTGTATAAGCCTCTGATCAATAGAACCCAATTTACTGCCAGTATCAGAAACATCACTAGATAAGGAAGCAAACTTTTCCTCCAAAGAGATAATTTTCAAAGAAGACTGGGCAAGTTGTTGATTAACCACAAGGGACAGTTGAGTAAGCGCTTCCCAAATATTTTCAAGAGTTACAACAGTGGGACGGGATAATGCAAAGGCAGAAGACGTTACCATCTCAAGTTCTCCTGCAGACGCCGCCTTCTCACCACTTCCAGCTGCAGTCTCAACCCGGTCCACACCTCCTGCAATTTTTCCTGCCAATACTGGCGGTCGACTCCCCAGGCATACCTCCGTCGCTCCCCGCTCAGACTCATCAGCCCCCTCTTCTTCAGGCAAGGCCGAAGTACCAGCCGACGGAGGCATCTTGGAGGAACAAGCTGGAGCAGGAGGGACCACTCGTTCTTCTGGGGAGAGAGACAGTTCTAGGGCGGCAGACACCAGCATCTCATCTGCCGACACCGCCAAGCCCGCTCTAACCTCCCTTCGTTGATCATCCGTAAGTTGTACAAACCGATCCATAGGACCCTTTGCCGCAGACTCCGACTCCGCGGGGAGAGTCTTGAGTTTGCCCTTCCGCTTCGGCATCCTGAATCGGCTCACTCCATCGCCATCTTGAGATTAGCCACACCCACGGTAAAATATCAAAAGTTGATGTGATGTGCGTACTTTGCTGGTGGGAGTTGACATGGGTGGAGTTTGGGTGGAGCATGGGTAAAGCACGTAGTACATGCATAAATATAAACTACTATAATTTATGTATGTTCTGGAAAAATCTAGGCTGAGATATTTACACCAACTCTAAGGCTGGTGTAAATGCCTGCACCTTAACTTAAGATGCCATCTGTGCCATAGCAGAGAGACTGAATGAATTCTTCATTTCACTCTTTACTGAAGAAGGTGTAGGGAAATTACCCATGCCTGAAATGGGATTAAAGACTAATGTATTGGAAGAACTGAAACAATCTCGATGAACTGGTAAGATGTATAACAACTATTTGATAAACTAAAGAGTAGCAAATCAACTAGTCTGGATGGTATACATCCCAGGGTGCTGAAACAACTGAAATAAAAGATTGCAGACCTATTGTATATAATTCTATTTGTCATAATTATGTAACCACTGTTCTTAACTTGAATAACTTGTAACCGTTTGTGTGAAATCACCGCAGCTGATCACTGGAAGCTGCGGTATACAAATGTTTCCCAAATAAATAAAATAAAATACTATTACACAGGTACACTAAAAAAAATTTTTTTTAAACTGCCTCTAATGTTTCGATTGATTTTTACGTTTTTTGGTGCGCTGAATCCAAATCTGGTAACCAGTTTGCTCCATCACGTACAGATTTTTTGCTACATTGGGTTAGCAGTTTGAGGTGAGCGTTTCAGATTGAGTGCGATCGAGATAAAAGTTTCTTGGATGAATTCTTTATACTAATTGTTTAGTAGTTATTCAAATAAGAATAAAGAAAATTGTAACAAGGCAGCACATAAGAATAGAGTAATGTCAACAAAACACACTGTGATGGTAGCAAAATTGTCTGCACTTAAAACAGCCACATACATGTGCACAAACATTGAGCATATAAGAGCGAGGTTAGACACAAAGCAAAGCAAAGAAATGTGCAAAAAATGTTGTACAGGTATGTATGTAAGAATAGAAAACGCAAACCGCACCATTGCAATACATGAAGACAAACACCCGATGGTGTGAAAATAAAATTTTAATAAATGAGATCCGACACTGTGGTAATAACTAGCAAATTTTTATTTCAAAGTTTAGTAAAAACACGATATTTGTCAACACAGTTTAGATTTTAAAGTCATTCTTGGGTCAATCAATCTCCTGGTGGGCCCGTTTCTTCTTCCCCCGAATGCTTCTCTTGGTGCGCTGCTTGGCGTATTTTTCATCTGGGGTTTCCCGCAGCAGCAACCAGCAGAAATCAGCCATCATAGTGGTGTTCCATCTTCCTTGGTACCTTCTCTCTGCGTCCTTGATGTCCTGGTGAAACCTTTCACCTTGTTCTTCACTGTACGCCCCCAAGTTTTCGGGAAAGTAGTTCACATGGGAGTGCAAGAAATGGACTTTCAGGCTCATGTTACAGCCTTGTTCTTTGAAGGCATTGAGCATCCTGGCAACAATATCCTTATAGTTCTCATCCCGCCTGTTCCCCAAGAATTTGAGAACAACATCCTTGAAGGAATCCCAGGCTTCTTTTTCCTTCTCAGACATCGTTTCAGCGAATGCTCCATCTGAAATGAGTTTCCTTATATCAGGGCCAACAAACACTCCTTCCTTTAGCTTTGCTTCAGAAAGTCGGGGGAACTTTGAGCAAAGGTACCGAAAGCACTCACCATCTTTTGGAAGGGACTTGATGAATTGCTTAATGAGACCCAACTTAATGTGGAGAGGTGGTAATAGAATTTTATCACAAGGTACCAAGCTCTCATGAAGAACATTTTTCTCACTGGGTCTCAAATACTCCCGAATTGGCCAGTCTTTTTTCCCCCAGTGTAGGTCGCGGGCCCTGCTATCCCACAAGCAAAGGAAGCAGGGATATTTGGTGAAACCGGATTGCTGCCCTAATAGCATGGATAGAATTTTAAAGTCTCCACAAATCATCCACTTATGCTCATCATAACGAATCTTCTGAAGAATCAGGGCCAAATTCTCGTATTTTTCTTGGAGAATAACAGAGTGAGCAATAGGAACTGAAGCGAATGTGTTGCCATTATGAAGAAGAACACCTTTTATTCTGTCTTTTGACGAATCAATGAACAGCCGCCATTCAGCAGGATCATACTTGAGTTTAAACTTTTCCATCACTCCGTATATATCGTTGCAAAATACCAAATCTTCCTCTTTGCTGAAATACTTCAAAAATTGTGTCTCACGGTTGCGGTACCAATAAAAAGTTGTTCCTGGTGACAATAGATTTTTCTGTTTAAGCCGAGAACCTAGCAGTTGGGCAGCATCTTTTGGGAGTCCTAAATCCCGGACTAAATCATTCAATTCAGCTTGAGAGAAAAGTTCATGTTTCGGATCTGGTTCAGTTTCAAACTCGGAAGTACTGGACTCATCGGGAAAAGCCATCTGATGAGTCTCATCATGATCAGAACCGTCCACACAAATATGATCCAAAGATTTTGGTGGTTCAGGCACAGGTACTTCGTTGCTATGAGGCATAGGCCTAATTGCTGAGGGAAGTTTGGGGTAACTTATTACGTTCTTATTTTTTAAGTTGTATCCCTTCACAATGCAAGAGCAAAAATAGCAGTCACTGCTGTGGTCTCTTTGTTCACGCCACATCATAGGTATTCCGAAACGAAATGCTTGTTTTTTACCTTTCATCCATAAGCGTAGATCTTCCTCACATGTCTTGCACACTTTGTGAGGAGCCCACGGTTTGTCTTGATCGCCTAACTTCAAACCGAAATAGGCGAAATATACTTTTTTAATAAATGCAGAAATGTTCCTCTGCCGCTTTTTCACGGTATATTCCCCACAAATAAAACAAAAACTGTCCGGAGAGTTGACGCAACCTCTGGCTCTGTGAGCCATCACAAATACACAGCACTGCAAACTACAACTGTAGTGAACCACTTCGGAATAAAGCTGGATTACGACTGAGCAAACAAAAGGTAATAATGAACTTGCAAGAAACTGAAATTTGACAGGAACGTTCATGTCGCAACCACCGTGTTTGAGCGAGCGAACGAGGCGAGGCGAACAGGAAAGAACATGCGCCAGCGCGAGTACTGGATTTAGCCCCCCGCCTCCCAATTGTCCTGTTAATGTATAAAATGAATACAAAACACTCTAAAATATCATGAGGGAGTGTTTCTAGTTAGTTAACCATTACAGCCTCTATTTTGGGCCAAGAAAATAAACTGCAGTCGGCTAAAAAGAAATTATGTGAACATTCCTTATATGGGTAAGAAATCTAATTTTGCAAGAAAACGTGACGTGATGGAACATTTTGGCTATTTTTCCTGGATTCAGCACCCCAAAATCTATAGGAATCAGTTGCAAAACTGGAGGCAGTTTTTTGGTAGTGTACCTGTGTTATTAATCTGTGAACTATCATTAAAATCATGTGTAGTACCTGAAGATTGAACAATGGCCAATGTAACACCAATTGTTAAAAAGGTTTCCAGGGGTGATCTGGGAAACTACAGACCGGTGAGCCTGATGTCAGTACTGGGCAAAATGCTAGAAACCATTATAAAGAATAAAACTACTGAACATGTAGATAGTCATGGTTTAATAGGAGAAAGCCAACATAGATTTAGCCAAGGAAAGTCTTGTCTTATTAATCTGTTTATATAAGGCGGTATAGAAAACTGGTTAAATAAATTTTTTTGAAGATGTGAATAAACAGGTAGACAAAGGTGATCTGTTTGATATATTATATCTGGATTTTCAGAAAGCCTTTGACAAGTTCCCTCATGAGAGACTCTTGGGATTGGAATCAGTGTACTATTGTGGATCAGGAACTGGTTAGAAGATGGAAAACCGAGTAGGGCTAAATGGCCAATTTTCTCAATGGATCCTTGGTCTCTGACCCAGTATGGCCTATCTTATGTTATGTAAAAATATCCAAAGTCTATGTGTAAAAACACAGCTTAGAATATGATATATTAGCCAGAAAAGTGAATACATTATACTCCAAGATCATTCTTTCCTTTTGCTCCCCTCTCACAGTCCGAAACTCTGTCCCCTTTCCTGAACATGCCATTGTTCTCCCTCCCCCCTCCCCCCTCCCCCTTGTCTCTGCTCACCTCTCCTACCCCACCCCCCCAGTCTCTACCACTAACCTACTGTATAAAAAATGAAGTGAAACCAGCTGCTTCCTCCTTCCTCATCCTTCAGTACTGCCAAGCTTTCTCTCTCTCTCTCCTCTTCTTCCTTTCAACTGAAGTGGGAGGGAAAGTTAACATGGAGGAGACTGAGCCAAGAGCAGCATGCAGAAAACAGACTGCAGTAATACCAGCAGTGCATGAAAGATGTCAAACCAGATTCAGAAATGTGTGAAGGGAGCAAGAGATGTAATGACAGTAATTAATGGAGGTCATGATTGTATGCTGGCTGATGGGGTGAGGCAAAAGAGAAAGCAGTCCTGAGGACTGCGTGGTGGCAAAAAGAAGCAGCGACTGGGGTGGAAGGAAGGAGACTGGAGGCAGGGGCGGCCCAATGGGGGTGCGGGGCCATGTGCGGAGACTCGGTGCAGGGCCTCATTTGCATAAGGGCCCTCATTTGCATAAATATTTGCATAATGTTACCATACACTAACTTTTGGTAAACATGCCTCTTAATGAGTGTATGAATAAAGAAAGACTAAAAGACTTCTACATTACTATAATCCAGTGCCAACCGCCAGACACATTAGGAACTACTACAAACACTGCCCATTTAGAACCCATAGCAAACCCGCCGTATCCTAACAGCACTACCAGGACTCATAAAGCACCATACCCTAACTATCAAAAGGAAACGCTGCAAATATTAAACCAATACATTTCAGAGAACAACAATACATGACCTACTGGGGAAAGAGAACAAGTGGCAATGTCAAATAGGAATTACATAAACGGAATACCTCAGCTCAGTTACACATGCAGAACATAGACCATCACCAAACAAGGAATCACAATTTAGAAACAGGAAGACAATAATTAAACTGGGAATCCCAAAAGCCAAACTTGGAATGTACAACACTGAAGAAATAAAACTATACATTAATTTGCTCCTGTACTAAACAAAGCGCAGATGTTAATGATGCACATTTCCCAGAGCTGACATATTCCAATTAATAAATTCAAAATAAAGAGATATTTTTCTACCTTTTGTGCATTTTTTTTCAGCTGCAATTGCTCCAGTCACTTTCTTCTGGTTTCTTTGTGTCTTCTGCTAACTCTCCATCGTCTGCTGTCCATTTGTCTTTTCTTCTCTCTTCTAGTGTTTTTCCATTCTCTCTCTACATCTGCTTTAACATACTAATCTTTCTCCTTTTGCTCTTTCCTCATTCCTATTTCATCTACTCAAATTTTATCCCTCCATTCTCAATCCCCACGTACTCTCCCAATATCCGGCCAATTGTAGATTTGTCTTCCCTCCCACACAAAATATTTTTTCCCTCTCCATTTCACTCTCCCAGCTCCATCCCATTCTAATCCTCCCCCAACATCAGCTCCATTCTAGTTCCAGTCCCACCCAGCATCCGCTCCCTTCTAGTCCCCGCATCAGCCCATTTCCAGTCCTAGCCCCCATAAGCCCATTTCCAGTCCTATCCTAGACCCACCATCAGCCGATTTCCAGTCCTAGCTCCCCCATCTATTTCCAGTCCCATCCGAGTCCCTCCATCAGCTCATTTCCAATCCCAGCCCCCCATGAGCCCATCAGCCCATGTCAAATCCTAGCTCCCTCCACTCAGCCCATTTCCAATCCAAGCCCCCCATGAGCCTACTTCCAGTTCTAGCCCCTTCATGAGTCCATTTCAATCCAAACCCCCACCACAGCCCATTTCCAATCTTAGCACCCCCCCAACAGCCAATTTCCAGTCCTATTCTAGCCCCTCCATCAGCCCATTTCCTGTCCTAGCCCCCCCACTCACCCATTTCCAGTCCTAGCTCCCTCCCCCTCACAACCCATTTCCATTCCAAGCCCCCGTCCCCATCAGCTATTTGCAGTTCAAGCCCTCCTTCCACTCAGCCCATTTCCAGTCCTAGCAACCCCCCCAGCCCATTAACAGTCTTAGCCCCCCCAGCCCATTACCAGTCCTAACCCCCCATCAGCCCATTTCCAGTCCTAGCCCCCCATAGCCCATTACTAGTCCTAACCCCCCCATCAGCCCATTACGTCCTAACCCCCCCATCACCCTATTTCCAGGCCTAGCCCCCCCATCAGCCTATTTCCAGTCTTAGCCCCCCATCAGCCCATTACCAGTCCTAACCCCTCCCATAGCCCATTACCAGTCCTAACCCCCATCAGCCCATTTCCAGTCTTAGCCCCCCCCCCCCATGGCCCATTACTAGTCCTAACCCTCCCCCATCAGCCCACTTCCAGTCTTAGCCCCCCCCATAACCCATTACCAGTCCTAAACCTCCCCATCAGCCCATTTCTAGTCTTAGCCCCCCCCCATAGCCCATTACCAGTCCTAACCCCCCCATCAGCCCACTTCCAGTCTTAGCACCCCCCCCCCATGGCCCATTACTAGTCCTAACCCTCCCCTATCAGCCCACTTCCAGTCTTAGCCTCCCCCCCCATAGCCCATTACCAGTCCTAAACCCCCTTCCCCTCTATCATCCCAAATTTAAAAAAAAAGAAACAGCTGCTTCTGCCGCGGCAGCATCAAGAGTGCCGCCGTGGGGCCGCCCCCCTGCCCGGCAGAGCCTGCCTGCATCGTAGGCTAGCGTTGAATCCCCGAACGCGGGCTTCTTTCAGAGCCACGAGAGTTTGAAAGAAGCCCGCATTCGGGGATTCAACGCTAGCCTACGATGCAGGCAGGCTCTGCCGGGCAGGGGGGCGGCCCCGCGGCGGCACTCTTGATGCTGCCGCGGCAGAAGCAGCTGTTTTTTTTTTGTTTTGTTTTTAAATTGGGATGATGAAGAATGTTTTTTGCGCGGGGCCCCCTGAAACGCGGGGCCCTGTGCAAAAAACATTCTTGCTCAATGGACGGGCCGGCCCTGACTGGAGGAAGTAGAAATCAATCGTGAGGGGGGGCGGAGCCTGATGTCCAGCGGGTAGGACGCTTTGCGTTGAAGCTCCCGAGAGGCCTACTCAGAATCCTGACTTAATACCTATATAAATTTACTATTTTGCTCCGAGCTGACCGGGGCACCTCGGGGGGGATGGCGGCCCACAAACCAGCGCGCTTGGACTTCGGGTCTCCTTCTTCTTCTCACGGAAAACGCTCCAAAACGGAGGTATCCTCCCCGCAGAAGATGGTTCCATTTCGTGAAAACCCCGCAATGCACCTGGAGATTTTGGAGGAAATACGCGGCGTGAAGGAATTGGTGCAGTCTAATGGAGAAGCGCTTCGAGCCATGCGAGAAGACTTTGGAGTGCTCCAAGACCGACTTGAAGGTCTTTCATTACGGCAGGACAATATGGCGGGGGTCCTCGACTCGCACGAGGTGCGCTTGGGCAAACTGGACGAGGCTGAGCGCCAGATACAGAATCTTCAAAAGGAATTGGAAGATAGCAATAATCGCGCCCGTCGCAACAATGTGAGGCTCCTTGGAATGCCGGAGGGAGTGGAAGCAGGAGATATAAGAGAATTCTTGCTCAAAACTCTTCCCTCCTTGCTGAAGATTACTTTTCACAGAGAACTGGAAATCGATCGAGCACACCGTGTTCCTGCCCGCATGGCGCTCAACCGCACGACCCCCCGGCCTATTATCTTTAGCTTGCTACGATATCAACAAGTGGAACAAATTTTACATGCTGCTCGAGCGAATCATCATTTGGAATATGAAGGTCGTAAGGTCTCCTTCTTTCCGGATTTGGCAAAGCCTACCGTTGACCGTCGGAAGAAACTCCTTGCTCTTCGCCCTCGACTTCAACAGCTACAGGCTCGCTTTGGCCTGTTGTATCCAGCGAAACTCCGAGTGACTCTCCATAACCAGACCAGGACGTTCGAGGATCCTGATCTATTATCAACATTTTTGGACTCCAAAGAAGCAAAACAGATGCGCTAATCCCAAATCTTGGACTCTTATCTGCCGGCTCTGTCCGCCATTTTGAAGGGCCCGATGCGGCGATCATAGCCCAGCACAGAAATAGCCTGGACTTTCTTTCTTTCTCTGTATGACTTATGTCTTTGGTCTCCTATCCCTTCATGATGTGTGCCTCGGTCGGATTCGGAGCACGCACAGTCCTACAGGTTATATGTTTTTTCAATTTCGGCCTTCTCTGGGGTTTCTCCCCGCAGACACATGGTCGCCAGTAATTTTGGGGTTTTGCTTCTCCTCTACCGTACTGCGGTTATCTTTGTTAATGTGGGGCGCTTCATTGTATTATATTAGCTTATTTTCCTATGTCATGTGTACAGCCAGATACAGTCAGTTTGAGGGACACAGTAAAACTATGTGTGCTATCATGCTCAGAATTTTAATTTTTTTGAATGGCCTCATGTACAATCTTATTATTCATCGTACAAGGCATTGCTGGTCCACTCCGCAGAAAGAAAATCCTTAGCTATCTTAGACACGAGCACGTTGATTAGGTGTTTCTTTCGGAAACGCACTACACTCTGTTGAAACACTGAAACTCAATGCTAGGCCTCACATGGTAGCTGCCTACTCTCCCACCGGTTCCAAATGGTACGGGATAGTCATTCTGGTCAAGAAGTTTTTGCATGCTACTGTACCTGATATTAGCGCTAACATGGAGGGTAGATGGGCCCGTGTACACCTTGAGGTTGGAGATAGTGAATTCACGTGTATTTGCACTATGTCCCGAATGTGGACAACCCTGCTCACTAAGCAAGCTTTGCTCAATTGGCCTCGGCCTCCGCTAATGCTCCATTAATACTTGGTGGCGATTTTATTCAAGTGCTCCCTCAATCTTTTCTTCTCAAACAAGGTGCTTGTTGGTTGGCAGCTCCTGTACCGAGCAGACCTGTGTGGCTAGATATAGTAGCGGGCCTTTGCTCACCGATTCCTTTTACCTTACTCCCTGGTATGACTCTCCCATTAGATTCCCACTATCCACCAATGTTTTTCGACACTTTAGGTGCCTTTAATATTCCTATGCAACCTTTTGACTCCCGACTCTGGTCAATGTAACTTTAGCATCGCATTCGGAGCACTAGAGTATTCCCGCCATTGGCACTCTTTGCATAAGGTTGATTGGAAACTTCCGATCTCTCGGTAGTTTACCGGGTGTAGTATCCAATTTTACTAAACCTTATGTAATGCTATCACTAGAGATACCTCTATAGCGCAGAAAGTATGGGAGAGAGAATTGCATGTGACTTTAACCTCGGAGCAATGGAGCCTTATCTGGAGCAGAGGGACACGGGTTTCTGACCCGCCTCACTCACTCAGACCCTCTTCTTTCTAGCCCACCGGTGTTTTTACATTCCTCACAGTTTAGACATATGGAACACTACTCAGGGTAATGGTTGCTGGACATGTCCTGTGGCCATTGGTTTATTACTTCATTTCATGTTATGCATGAATATCCCGCACTACAGTATCACTGGCGTCGGGTCTGGGGTCGTATTTAGTCTATATTGCACTCTCAGGAGTCCCTTTCTCGGAGGGTAGTGGGACTTCGCCCAGTTGCGGGGATCCCCTCTCTCCCAAGAAATGGCTTATCTCCTTTTGAACTATATGCTTGGCATTGCTGTTTCCCTCATTGAGTAATACTGGGAAATTAGTTCCCATCTGAGCCTCACTGAATGGTGGAATCATGCCTGTCTCTACAGTAAATATGAACAAATACCTCGTCTGTGTGCTTCCTCCGTTCAGACTCCTTCTTATTGGTCTTAATGGAAGATGTTCAATGAATATGTACATTTTGCTAAATGCTCTCATCTGACTGTCTAACTTTGTATCTATCTCTGTCTCATGATCATGCTGTATTGTGGATATTTTTTGATTGTTTGATGTATAATCACTGTTAACGGGAAGCGCTCACATGCTGATACAAACGGGTAGAGAAGAAGCACCGGGGTGGGGGGTAATGGGTTTACTTTTCCTTATTGTATACTTGTTTTGTATCTTTTGGTGTGTTGTTCCTTTGTTTGTTGTAAAATGAAAATAAAAGTTTCAAAAAAAAGAAATCAATCGTGAGTGCTGTGGAGAAAGAAACAGGACAGAGATCTAAGTCAGCATTTCCCCAGGACCCACAAAGGAAAACCTGTCAGATTTCAGCAGATCTGAGAAAAATTTTAATTTCTCACTGAACTTAAGCCAAGCTGAAATCAACCTGATTTCAGTTTGAGACTAAGACGTTACCCCATCTCTTCCAAGCAAGACAGTAAGATCAAAATTTTATAAGGAGGTGTCCAGCTAAAGTACTTTTTAAGGTGCCAATGTTAAGCCTATTTTATAAGCTAAATAGGCTAAGAGCATAAGATAGGCCATGCTAGGTCAGACCATCAAGCCCAGTATCTTGTTTCCAAAAGCGGCCAAACTAGGTCACAAGTACCTGTCAAGTTCCCCAAAAAATTATACAAATTCCACATTGCTTATCCTGGGGTAAGCAGTGGTTCTCTTTAATAATGGTTTATGAACTTTTCCTCCAGGAACTTGTCCAAACCTTCTTTAAACCCAGCTACACTAACAGCTTTTACTACATCCTCCGGTAACGGATTCCAGAGTTTGATTATATATTGAATGAAAATATGAAAATATATTTTCTCCTATTAGTCTTAAATGGGCAATATTGTAGCTTCATTGCATGGCTCCTAGTTTTAACATTTTATGAAATATTTTTACCCTTTCTACTCCATTTGTTATTTTATAGACATCTATCATAATTCCCCTCGGCCATCTTTTTTCCAAATTGAGGAGCCCTAACCTTTTAAATCTTTCCTTACCAAACTGGTGGCTCTTCTCTGTACCTTTTTCTAATTCTGTTATAGACTTTTTAAGACACGGCGACCAGAACTGCATACAATATTCAAGGTGCGATCGTACCGTGGAACGACATAGAGGCATGATAATATCCTTTGTTTTATTCTCTATGCCTTCCCTTATGATTCCTAGCACTCTATTTGCTTTCTCGGCGGCTGCTGCTGCTGCTGCACACTGGGCGGAGGATTTCAAAGCATTATCCATGATGAAGCCTAGATGTTTTTCCTGGGTGGTGATTGTCTTCCCTAAATGCATAACTTTGCACTTGTCCACGTTAAATTTCCAGTGCCATTTGCATGCCCAGTCTTCTAATTTATCAAGGCCCTCTTGCATTTTTTTCCACAATCCTTTTGTTGTTGTTTTTTTTTTAACAACTTTGAATAATTGTATGTCATCTGGAAATTTGATCACCTCACTCATTATTCTATTTCCAGGTCATTTATGAATATATTAAAAGGCAGCAGATCCAGCACAGATCCTTGAGGTACACCACTATATAGTAAGATTCATGGTAATAGATATCCTATAAATAGGGTGAGAATAAAATTTCATATCAAGGGGGACAAGATGAGCCAATATTAATTTAACCCACTTGCACTGCATGGAGAGATAGAGCTGCTTTTCTTAGGAAACTCAGTAGGGGAATCGGGATAACATCACCATGCATGCAGTGGAGTAAATCCAATGCTAGATCATTTTCAACATGTAACTATATTCTCACCATACTTAAAACGAATTTCTTCATTACTGACAATGGCTAAGTCTACTGTAGTGTGGGACCAATGATTAAGCTTGTGGGAAAAGAGTGTTAGTATGCAACTCAGTAGAAGTACTACGGGCACATTAAACTGGGACTTCAGTGTTAATGTATTCACTTTACTGAGGCAATGCCAAATCATCCCAATGTTATGGCTTGGATACTAAACTGGATGTTGACATACAAAGCTATAACATCTGTAACCCCACTTGAAATATCTCACTGCTTGGTTGTCATGCAATCCATGGAAATCCCCGGGGTTCCTCTGACTGAGGGTGAAGCCTTGATTCAAGCCCTTTTGTTGTATCGATTCAATGTTGATTCATGGTGACCCCATGGATAGTTGTCTTCTAGGTCTACAGAAACACTCCTATCCTGAAAGAGAGGCAACGCCACACCAAACAGTGTTTCAAAGTCAATAGAATTCAGCCGGTAACCGGTGTCACACCCTCATCGGGCCCCTCCGGTGGAGACTGGTATTATGGCTTAATACCTTTTCTTGGCTCTCTATATGTTATAGATAGCCCTGCCTGGCCCTCTGTGGGTGGTAGTTGTACCGTCTTCTTATAATCACTCAAACACACAGTTCACACTTTAAATCAAGTGCTTTATTCCCCGTCCAATGAGGTATTCTTTTTCTTGAAGAACAAAATAATCAAAAGCCACTCTGGCAAATAACAGAAGCAAACATTGAACAAAAAGTGCTTTCCTCAGCTTTAACTTTTTAACAAAAGAAAAACAGTTCTCTTCATGAGCACTTAATCCTTTTCTTTTGCTGATATAAATCAATCAGGATTCACTTTAAACCAAGCAACTTCTGCCAGTTACTGTGTTGCTGTTTAAACCCTCCTTGTACATGTATTTTCTTATCTCAGTGAAAACTCTTCCTCTTCAGTTGTCACTAACGAGCATTCCATGGGTTCAGTGTTATCTGGTACATTAGAAATATCATATGGCATTAAAGGATAACCATTTGTACCTACGTTTTCTGTAGCAGCTGTCCTGCCGAGCTCACTCTGGTTAATCACGTCAGCTACGTGACTGCTTCCTGGCTTTAGGCTAAAACACTGCTGGGTATTACCGTATACTCTGGATAATGGCTTGTAAGAGCACTCCTCCTGTGTAAAGCTATGAGGTAACTGCCCATAAACACTGGTATTAGAGTCAAACAGCTTGTGTCCTGCCTTGAATGGGTTAAAGGCTAATTCCTCTGATACAGCTGTGGGAGTTTTCAGTGCTGACAACGGCACTCGAGAGAAGTCTGAGCATTTAAAGTTGCTAGCAGAATTATAAGGTAAGAGACCTTCCTTTCTCTTGTAACTGCCCGTACAAGGAAAGAAGTTGTTTCCTTTTCCCTTTATCTCTGCTCTAGGCTGGCTTCTTCTATTAATCCTGGACTTAGCCCATTCGGGTGTAAAACAGTCCTGTTCCACTTTGAATGCCTTGCTTCCTGCAACAGGATTCCTCCCTCTTCTCTTCTGGCTTTCACACACACACTCTGTGTTCAACAGCTGATCTCCACACGTACTCACATAGTCCCGAGACTCATTCAAGCTGTCCTCTGGTATAGGTTGCTGACACTCTCTCTCATTTCCTTCCTTCCACCAACTTTGGTCCTGGAGATGAGATTGGCTTATAGTGTTTCTTTCTCTTTCCCTCCGTTCCCACGACTGAGGTTGTTGCTTCCACCTCTGTCCGTGCTTACTCTCCCTCACTGCTTGTGAGTGTGCCTTATGTATCTGTCCCCGGGTTCCACCCCTTCTCAGCTGATCCCTATCAGGTAAATCAACCTCCATTCTCATGCTGGCTGGGTGTGTCTTTTTACCCTTTTTCCACGTGTGCTGTGGTTGCTCATAGTAACTATTTGACATGTTTTTGTTTACCTCATCAGGTTCTTCCTGATTTTCTCCGTTAATCTCCATTTCCTCTGGGTCCCCTGGGTTTACCTTGTGACACCAGATAGCCTAAATGGTTAAAGCTAGGACAGATGAATGACTGTCATAACTTTAAAAAGTTAATGCTATTTGATTATTGGCGGGACCGGCCCAGTAAAGGGGTTGGCCCCAAGACCTGGCCGCAGGCAGAGGAGGGCCAGAAAGGAGAAGCTGAGGCAGCAGGAAGGGGGGGGGGGGTTGGAGGTGGGGGCCACAGTAAAAGGAAGGGGCGAAAGCAGCCGCTTCCTTTTTCCCGGGCAGAGAGCATAGCCCCACCCTCCACACATGGGAGATAGGGACGGGGGGTGGGTGTTCATCACAGCAGGCGGGAACTCACCAATAGAGAAAGAGGGGAGGGGTACCCCGGAAAAGAAAAGGGGGGCCCAGGTACCGAGCTGGAGGTGCCTAGGCCTGGCAAAAAGGGGGGGCCAGGTACTTGATTACCGGGAGCGGGGGTTACTCCAGCATGGAGTTGTTAGTGATGGGGAGGCAACCTTGGCCACAGGGCTGGCTGGGGTTGCCAAACCTGGCAGCTGGGACAGCTGTGCTCCTCCACATTAGCTAGCCTAGGGTCAGTGTGTACCTATGGTTACTATTTATTTAACAAGGCTTTTATATCGCTTTTCTACCAATCAAAGCAGTATGCATTCAGGTACTGTACATTGTGGTCAGCACTCCCTGGTGGCCAGTGGCTGTAAGGGTAGGCTGAGCATTTTTTATTGTTTCAAAGAGGAAGGGGCTCTTTAAGGCCAAGTGCAGGTTGGTCTTTGTAGTCCAGCTCCTTGTATGAACAAATTGTATAAGCCAAATAGAGGGTATTAAGGCTTTTATTTCCCCTTTAATGCAAAGGCTCAGTAAGGCACAGAAATAAAGAAAGTCCTTTCTTTCAGGGTTTTACCAAACATAAGCAAGAAGAAAAACTGTTTCAAGTTTCACAGTTGATTGGAGAGATTAACTAAAAGATTCTCTTACTTTAGAGCAACTTAAATAAGCAAAACAGTTCTCTGGCACTTAGCACAAAAGATGAGCATTCTTAAAGCAAAAAGGTCTGTTCAATTCACAGTTCTGCTAATGACTCAAGGCTGCTAGCAATACACAAGGTACAATCCATAAATTCATCTGGAGGCATGGGAATAGGATTCTCTAGGTCTATTTCCATGGACTCTGGGTCACTGGCCTCGCCCTCTGAATTGGATGTCTCCCTTGCGGCTATACTTTCCCAGACTCTGTCTCTGTTTGCTTGTTTCCAATAGGGCTGTTCTAAGGCTCCCAAACGAACATGGCCTGTTCTTCTGCCCTTAAATACTGGTTTGTAAGGCTCTGACTTGTTTCCTTTTCTTCTGCACTGAGCATCTGTTTCACCAGAGCTTCTAGGAGATAAACTTTCTTTTATAAATGAAGTGGCACCATACCTGGGCTTCCTCCTGTAGCCGGTATAACTGGAGCTTTCTCTCTGAGGCACCTCTCTCTGGAGATAGGCTTTCCCTTGGAACCTTCTGAGCAGTGCTTGCCCCTTTTGTAGTTTAGAAAAACCTGGTGAGGAATCCGGATTTCCTTGCTTCTGGGTAAAGGTAGCTCTGCTATCAGAACCTTTCCTTCTTGTACCTCTTAGTCCTGATTCAAACTCCACCGGTGAGTGTAGGCCTCTCTCAAAGCATGGCTTTCTCCTCACAAGCTCTTTGCCTCTGTGGTCCTCTGCTACCGAGTCTCTCTCCAGATTGACTCTCCTCGAGCTGTCTTTCTTTCTGATTTTCTCTGCTCCTTTTCCAGCACTTACTATTCTGGGTGTTCTGCTTGATCCAGCTACGCTGCTTGGGCTGGAGGTGTCACTCCTTCCGTCTGAAGTGCTTCTCCTGGCAGTCTCTCTCTGGACTGCTTCCCTCCAGACTGCTTCCCTCTGGACCGGTTCCCTCTGAACTGGTTCCTTCTCCTGGCCTGCTTTCCTCTGGACTGGTTCCTCCTGCTGGCCTGCTTTCCTCTGGACCGGATCCTTCTGCTGGCCTGCTTTCCTCTGAACTGCCTTTCTCTTATAAAGGCATTCTACCTTTGAGTTTCCCGGGGTTGTCGTCAGGTGCAGCTGATTAGCTCTTACATAATCAGGGGCTGGGTGTGTTAACTCAGCCTCAGTAGCTTTGCTCCTGCTCCCTCTATCTGGGCTGCAAGGTAATTGCATCCTCTGCACATCAACAGCTCTGTTAAAGACAGGTTTTTATTCTCGTAAGTCTGCACTCTCAGTAGCTTCAGCTTCATGACAAGATATATTTCTCCCTTGTTCCCAAAGGGCTCACAGTCTGAGGCAATGGAGGGTTAAGTGGCTTGCCCAAGGCCACAAGGAGCCCCTGTGGGACTAGAAACCCCAGTCCTTCTGGCCCAAGGCCTGAGGTAACTTGCCCCAACCACTAGGCCACAATGATTATTGTTCTTGTTAATGGTCAAATATGACTGTGTATCCGCAAGCTGTGGCCTGAAAAGATCCACTAATAAAGCAGTTTAAGAAAGAAACGGTGGATTGGGCCTTTATTTGCAAAGGGGGGGATGGGGTGGAGGGGCGGGGGAAGGGGAATGGCAAAGGGCCCAAAGCCAGTCCGGCGTGCCTGGGGTCATAATGGAATAGCATCATTAACTGGACAGCATCACTGGTGTCTAGCTAGCCCAGATATTCAGCAACAGAAACTGGGTATCTTCTGCCATTGGTTGTAATTAAAGCGGCAGCGGCTAAGCATTTTATTTAGTCCGTAGTACCTAATCCTAGTCGGGTATTAAATTTTTTTATGTTATGCCTATAGTAAACATGTGAAGAGAGCATCAGTATACCATGTTATTGATTGTATACATTTTATAGCCTCATTTCTATGTGATGCTTTCATTCACATGTGTGGTGATGCTAATTTTAGCTCAGTCCCACGAACGGCTGCACAAGAAGGACTTCTTGCATAGCATGCTGTTTTTAGTGCATACAAGAAGCCTTTACTGTGCATATTAAACTTTACTGCTTAGACCTTTGCATAATGCAAAGATGAACTATTTTGGAATTGATCTGAATAGTTGCTGTTTGTTTCCCCATGAAAATACTGGTTCTCTCTGATTTTAATTTAAACTAAGGCCCATTATGTATTTATGAGCAACTGGGAAGTAATAGGCTTTTCCATTTTTAATGTTTACTACTTCCCCAGAGTTAAAACAGAACATATAAAAGCTTTCCTAATTCTATAAGTTTCAGTTTTTAATTGTGATTTTTTTTCTTAAGCACAGTGGACGATCCTCTGGACCATATTCTGTGAATTAAACATTTATATAAAAGTCTTTGCTATTGAATACGTTTTATGGCAAGGTCTGATTTTTAGAATATTCACAATGAATATTCAGTAGAAGTCTCAGGCTATATGGTTTATGAAAATAAACTTAAATAATTTCAAAAATAGAATGGGATGACCTGCACGTAGCGTCAGATACAACCATAACAAAGACATAGAGAGGGGTAACCTGTACAGAGCCGCAGGTACAATTCGACAACTTAGTGGACCATACTGGTCTTTATCTGCCAACATTTTATATGATACTATTTTTCTTGAGGTAGATGGAGGATGCTAGTTTCTAGAGGGGAGCTCCCTTTTGCTACTCTCTGGATTATTGCTATTCCACCTAGTTTCTGGAGGAAGATGTTTCCGCACATTGGCCTCTGGATTACTGCTATTCTAACTTGTTTCTGGAGGGGGGGGGGGAGCTCCCTTATGCTAGCCTTTGTTTTGAGCCCTTGAGCTGTGCATCCTTGATCAGATTATATATTTTCTCATTTCCAACCCTTTATTCATTACAGCAAAGATTCATAACGCCACTCCTTAAGGACCAAAAGCTTCCAGGATAACCAAGTTATGCAGATTAATATATTTCTTAAACCAACGGACCCAGTATTCGAAAGGCATTTGCACAATTTACAGCCCTGTAAACTGTGTAAATGCCTTAAGCCCAGATATTCAACGCCGCTTACACAGTTAGTGTAGTTGACTATCCCCTCCTAAGTCCCCTATGGGCCCCGATGCTGTCCAGTTAGCCTCAGGGCATGTTGGGGGCATTCCGAGGCAGAATGTTAGTGGCGATATTGCACCTCTACGCAGTTAGCGATCCATGGCTAAAACTCTGCCAGCTTTTGGCTCACCTAGTTTGGCCGCGGATGCTCACCGGGTATCAGTGCAATATTGCCGCTACCCAGTTAGACTTTGCGGAGGTTTTCTCTGGGTGCCAAAACCAGCCATCACAGCAGGTTTTAGGGGTGAGCAGGCAGGGCTATGTGCTGTAGCGGCACATAGCCTGCCTTGTTGAATATCAGGCCCTATATACCCAGAGACATCCACTGAATATTCATGTCAAATATCCTGAAAACCTGTGGTCCTCATTGTGAACACTTACATGAATGAAGGTGTGAATGATATGACAATAATGCTCAAAATAGTCTTGGCTTACCTTAGCCAGCCTGTTTTTTTAGGGTACGCCGAATGAATAGGTGTAAACAGGAAAATAGCAATAAGTAATGTAAAAAAGATCAATAAGCTGAATAAATACATTTATAAAAATACACATTTATTTAAAAAATATAAAACCTAAGACACACATTTTAAATAATTAACATCCAAACATAAAACCTGACATAGGCATGTTTCAGCAGTGCCTACATTAGGGGTTAAAATGACATAAGTGATCTATAAGACAATAACACAACATTAACATACATCATCTATAAGACAATAATAATGCAAAAAAATGTATAAATACACATTTATTTCTTTATTGATTATTTGTGGGCATATGTGGGCTGTTTTCCTCTTTCCACCTTGATTGATAGAGAAACACACCGCTAGTTTCCTACTTTATATATCCCTAATGAATATACATCAGATATATTTGCATGTATGGGGAACTGCCTTGTTTTGCGTGGTAAGAGCATGTGTAAATGTTAGTATTTTAGTCATTTACTCATAAGTGATATCTTCTAAAATATTGACTAGCGTGAAGTAATAGACATTGTTGCATGACACATACTTTCACTGTAGGTGTGCACTTTATGGACTTTGGGTGATGCGTGAGTGGTACAAGCAAGCACATATATTGATTACAGCCCTTTATACCAGCTCTAGGCATGAAATACATATATGAAAATGTGCATTAGCTAGGTGTGACTTTATAAAATTGTCCTCATAATGGGTGCGAGAACCAGAGTGATGTAGGCAAATATATTTCATGCATATTAATAAGGGATATCCTGAAGATCACACCAGCTTGGGAGTTCTGGTCTACAAAGTCAATTAAACTGTTTAATAAAGAAAATATTACATTCTCTGGATTTGTGAAGAGGGATTTTAGAAGGGACATCGAGGAAGGATCTGGGACATACACACGCCTTCAGAAATCAGTTTGTCCTTACCCTGAAAGATGAATGTCCCAGTAACCAGTTCAGGTAATGGGCCCTGTGCAGATAGCAAGGCCGGGTACATGCATGGGTGTAGACCGTTTCACAAATGTGGATGCTTCCGAATTGCATGGCCTCAGAAATGGGTACTTGGATCTGCCAGCTGGGGTATTTCAGAAGGGGAATGACTACGCTATGTAACTTGCACATCCTGGCCAAGGACTTCAGATAATCAGACATGCACTGGGTGATCAGCGATATGTTTGGAGGATGTATTTACAGGCAGGTTTCTTTGGCCAGAAAATACCACTACTACTTCTGCTTATCATTTGTATAGCACTACAAGGCATATGCAGCACTATACAGAGAGTCCCTGCTCTATAGTGCTTACAGTCTAATCAAGGCAGACAAACTAGGACTGGGGGAAATCTAGGGAAATGATAATGATACAACTAGGTGGAGAGCAGGAGAACAAGGGAATAAGGTTCAAAGGCAGCCTTGAAGAGGTGGGCTTTTAGCCTGAATTTGAATAGCGCCAGAGATGGAGCCTGTACTGCTGACACAGGAAGTTTACACCTTGCTGCTCCATATGTTGGGAACAAAAACAAAGTCGGGGATGGGCAGTAGCAGACAGGCACAGATAAAGAAAGATCTGCCCGAAGAATGGAGCTCCCGAGAGGGAGAGATAAGAGGGGAACAGTAGAGGAGCCACAGAATGGAATGCACTTATAGGTCAGCAGGAGAAGTTTTAGCTGGAAGCGGAAATGGATAATAATAATTGTGGCGATGAAAGCACATTTTGTTCTTCCCCCTAGATGTGTCGCAGTCATGAAATGAACCCTTTTTTGTACCTTATTTGTGGTTGGGGCAATTATAGGCAAGGACGCCTCGACAACAACGGCCAGACATGCTTATGCTATTCTGAAATCACACCACAATGTGCGTCTCTGTTGCTTCACCAAGGCAATTCCCCCCCCCCCCCCCATCCCTATGCTACATGGATGTGCCCACATCAGGGATGTCTATATGCCCAACTATTGAAAATGGGTCCAGGGATGTCTTTGTAATCTGAATGTCTGAATGCTCATTTTCAGACTTCCAAATCATGAATAGAGCTTCTAAAATAAACCCCCATTGTAAATAAAATCTATACAACTTACTTCCTACTTTCTACGAGTAATCTGTATTCTCTTGGCCACAATGCTGAACAATGTTTCTTAAAATTCTAGAGATTTTTCCATTTTTGTTGTGGACATTCACGGTAATAATAGATCGTATATGCTCTGTTACCAAATTCTTACGTTTTCATGTATTTCACAGCAGGAAATTGCCTACAGTGGTTATTTTAGAAGCCCTGCTCATACTTTGGATGTCCAAAAATAGGCATAGAGACATCTTAGAAGCCCGGTCTGTGGACATCCAAATCTGAATAGGGGTGGTGTTCCCAGGAACCTGGACATCGGTGCAGAAGGTACTCCACAATCCCCACTACCCTGCACAATCACAGTGATAGCAGCAGTGAGATTTGAACACTAGATTTCCTGATCCTAGCCCACTACTCTAACCATTGGGCTATTCCTAGATGTCCATGAGCTGGCATGTTATTCCAGGCATGTCTATATAGATGTCTCCCCCCCCCCCCCCCAATCCCTTCAGACATCCATATCGGGCATGTCCATGTTTGTAAAATTGTGCCTGAACTTGGATGTGCTTGCTTTCTTTCAGACTTCTGGCTTGGATGTCCCAAATTGCATTTGGATGTCATTTATAAAATGCCCTTTTATGTGGAGAGGGATAAGGGGCAGCTATTTTGGTCCTATTTTATAGAGATACACAGGTACCTCTGTGTTTTGATAAAATCCTAGCACCAGTCCTGCAGAAATGGCAGCTATAGTGAAACCATGTACATTCACACCAGCTCAAGAGGAGGAGTAAATATACAAGCATACAGTACACGGGATAGCATGTTTTTATAACGTACACATGGAAATGTGATTCCACGCAGGACCATATCATGCCAGAGCTGTACCCTGTGTGTCTAACTAATCTGGCACCTCCTCGGCTCCAGCCACATGCCCTAACCTTTTCCTCTTTCTGAGCTTCTGGAAGCCCATCGATGATATCTGTGCACTTTATGTACTGGTCGCACCTCTCGCACATCCCTGGGTATGTCCCTGACTCCACCTGTGCTCCACCCAATCTCACCCCCAAAAATGCCTATGCCAAAGCTGCATACAAAAGTGTGGGTAATTTTGTAAGAGACAAAGTGTGTGCATATAATGCCTTTATAAAACTACCCTCAAAGAGTGTAATGTTATAGGCCTTTATTGCATTTGAAACAGCATTTTGCACATAGAAATAGGTGCTTATAAAATCAACCCAGGGTATACATGCAATAACGTGGACACTGTAAATACATAGTGTGAGGGTCATTTTATAAACCATTTATGCACCTGAAATACTGTTTTAGGTGTGTAAGTGGGCTCTTATAGAATTAAGTTTGGTATAAACATAGGCATGGTGCAAGCTGGCCTGTATATTTACAGTAGGTATGCACAGGGGCAGAGTTTGGGCAGAATCATGAACTGCAATCGTATTTTATAAAATACGCTCAAAGGCATGAAGAGTTCACATTGACATTTACACCTGCTCTCGGGCTTGCAATCTAGGCGCAATCTCAGTAGGATATATAACCTAGATGCCTTCTCTATTCCTGATTTAGGCGTGCTGTAAAATTTACCCCATATGCCCAGGCATTCATGGAAGTGGAAGTTGGGTGTAGATATGCAACATAATAACAACATATGTGCCTATGGGCCTAGACAACCTAGGCTCCCAGTTATATGCTCTTATCTGCCTTTATAAATTGGCCCACCAGAAAACTCCCATACTGAGTTATACCTGCTCCAAGGCCAGAGTAACTTTGTGCATGTATCTCTATCTCTTCTGCTGTCATCCTTTCCATCTGTCATATCCTTAAGCTATTGCTTTCCACTGCAATTGTTCTTGTGGACTTCAAACATGCTGTGGTTACCTCTCCTCAAAAAGCCTTCACTAGATCCTACCTGTTCTTCCAGTTAGTGACCTATCTTTCTTCCCCTTTGCTTGAAAAGTACTTGAAGAGCAGTTCACTGCCGCTGTCTTGACTTTCTTTTCTCTCAAGACCTTCTGGACCCACTGCAATCTGGCTTTGGGTTCTCTACATTCCACAGAAACTGCTCTTGGCAAAGTCTCCATCACCTTGTTCCTGCCAAATCCAAAGATCTCTACTTGATTCTCATCCATCTTGACCTTTCTGCTGCCTTTGACACTGTTGATCACCACCTTCTCCTCGATACCTTATTCTCCCTTGGATTTAGGAGCTCTGTTCTGTCCTGGTTTTCTTCTTCTCTCCCATCGCATTTTACTATATGTTCTGGTGGATACTCCTCTACCACCATCCCACTTTCAGTTGGTGTACCTCAGGGCTCTATCTTGGGTCTTCTCCTTTTCTCTCTCTCCACTGGTTCCCTTGGTGCACTTATTTCCTTCCATGGTTTTCAGTACCATCTGTATGCTGATGATTCTCAGATCTACCTTTATGTGCCTGACATCTCTCTAGGAATCCAGGTCTCGGTCTCTGACTGCTTATCCGACATTGCTGCTTGGATGCCTCACCACCATCTGAAACTGAACATGGTCAAAATTGAGCTCCTTATCTTTCCCCTAAACCCACCTTCCCCCTTCCTCCTTTCTGTGGATAACACTACACTCCTCCTTCTTTCCTCAGCTTGCAACCTTGGAGTCATCTTAACTCTATTCTCTCTTTCTCTCCACACATCCAACAGATAGCTAAAACATATGGTTTCTTACTCTATAACATTGGCAAAATTCATCCCTTCCTTTCTACACACACTACTAAGACACTTATACACTCTTTAGTCACCTCCTGTCTAGACTATTGCAACTTCCTCCTTGGTCATCTCCCTCTAAAATCATATTTCTCCCCTTTAATATGTTGAAAACTCAGCTGCTTGACTAATTTTCTGCCAGCCTCTATAAGCTCAGATAACCCCTCGTCTCAAGTCACTTCACTGGCTCCCTATCCGTTTCCATATCCTGTTCAAACTTCTCCTACTGACCTATAAGTGCACTCATTCTGCTGCTTCTCACTGCCTTTCCTCTCTTATCTCTCCCTACACCCCCTCCTCGGGAACTCTGCTCTTCAGGCAGATCTCTTATATCTATGCCCTTCTCTTCTACTGCCAGCTCCAGACTTTGATTCTTCCACCTTGCTGCTCCTTATGCCTTGGACAAATTACCTTAGTCTGTGTGTCAGGCTTCATCTCTAGCCCTTTTCACATCCAGGATGAAAACTCACCTCTTCGAGGCTGCTTTTGGATCCTGATCCGCTTAATCTCCTATGTGTTTCCTTACCATTCCCCTAGATATGTCCTTGTCCTCAGCTATTGTGCTATCTGTCTTGACTAGATTGTAAGCTCTGATGAGCAGGGACCATCTTTTACATGTGTCTGTACAGTGCTGCATACGTCTTGTAGTTCTATAGAAATGATAAATAGTAGTAGTAAGAATCCACATTAATAATGACCTTGTTTCATTACATCCCAACACGGATCATTGTGCTTTCCCCACTGGGCAGAAATGGAGTTATATGTCCATTTCGGATATCAGAGAGACCTCAGATCCTCAACACATATTTGTTGGAGAAAAGAAGGGGCAGATGATGACTGAAATATGTAGCAGGAGGTTGCAATATTCCATAGGGAAGAGGCATTCTTTTGCAAGTAACAAGCCAACGGTAAAGTTATATGTAGAAAGGAACAGATGGGTGGAGGCCATTGATCTTTATTCACCATCATCTGTTATGATGTTATGATTACAATTAATGGCCCAATATTCCAAAGCCTTTATCTATGCAATGTCAGCGGTTATATTGATAAGTGCCTTATCTGGGAATTTTCAGTGTTACTATCCATGTCGTGCCACTGAAAATCCTTATAAGATTACCGTGGCGCCATCTGGATTGTGTTGGGGCAGAATGTGGGCATTGTGTCTAACTCTACAGATAGTCGGCGGTATTCAGTTGCTATCCATATAACTGTGAGGTTTAATTTAGGACAGCAAAAAGGCTGTCGTAAATTAAATTGATAAGCTAAAATAAAGAGCAGCTGAATATCACTGCTACCTAAAGAGCGGTAGCGGTCAGCACTCTCCATGTATGTTCGGTGCTGTTTGCTATCTGGATAATGTTGCTGAATATATGTGGATAATCAAAATGCCACAGCCAGCATTTAAAATAGAACATAAGATATGCTTCACTGGATCAAGCCAACAGTGGCCAATCCAGGTCACAAGTACCTGTCAGATTCCCAGAAGGTACACATATTCCATGCTGCTAGTCCAATGGATAAGCAGTAGATTTCCTGGTCCTCTTTAAGAATGGTTTATGGACTTTTCCTCCAGGAACTTGTCTAAACCCCTTTTCAACCCAGCTACACTAACAGTTTTTACTACAGCCTCTTGTAATGAATTCCAGAGTTTGATTATGCATTGAGTGACAAAATATTTTCTCTGATTAATCTTAAATGTGCAACATTGTAGCTTCATTGCATGTCCCCTAGTCTTTCTACTTTTTAAAAGGGGGTAAGCAACCGATCTCCGCTTACCTGTTCCACTCCATTCATTATTCTATAGATCTCTATTATATTTCCCCTCAGCTGTCTGTTTTCCAAGTTGAAGAACTCTAACCTTTTAAGCCTTTCCTTGTAGGAATATCCTTCCATCCCCTTTACAATTTTGATTGCTCTTTTATGTATCTTTTCAAATTCTGCTATATCTTTCTCAAGGTATGGTGACCAGAATTGCATACAGTATTCAAGGTGCGGTCGTACCTTGGAGGGATATAGGGGCATTATAATATCCTTGGTTTTATTCTCCATTCCTTTCCTTTTGATTTCTAGCATTCTATTTGCTTTTTTGGCTGTGGCTGCAAACGGGGGTGTGGGGGGTGGGGGTTGGGAGGTGGGGTTTCAATATATTATTCACGATGATGCCCAGATCTTTTTCCTAGGTGGTGATTCCTAATGTGGAACCTTATATCGTGTAACCATAGTTTGGATGACTGAAGTATTTAAAATATTGACCCATGTTGTCTTAAGTACAAACTTAGTACCAGTGTGCAGCAGCAGCAGCCAAGAGAGCAAATACCAGGGTGAGCCAGTCAAACCTGCATTTTTGAAATGACTGTAAAAAATAAACGGATGGATATGTCAAAATTTTATTGTTACTATCTTAATGTACAATAAAAAGCATTTAAGAAACAACATTCACTGTTAACAAATAACGCCAGTAAGATGGTGTCCTTCCCGATTGAGACATTCTTGTAGGCGATTTCTGAAACTGCCCATCACATCACGGAGCATACGCTGAGGAATTCTCTCGATTTCCAACCGGATTCTCCTCTTGAGTTCCCCAAGCGTTGGAGGTCGTTGTTCAAAGACTTTACTCTTCAGGTACCCCCACAAGAAAAAATCGCACACTGTGAGGTCGGGCGATCGGGGAGGCCAAGAAATTGCTCCATTTCGGGATATCACCCGATTTGGAAAAACATTGTTGAGAACATTCATGCTCACACGGGCTGTATGACTTGTGGCACCGTCTTGCTGGAATAAGGTTTCATTGTTCATTCCATGTTGACGAAGCTGAGGAATGAAGAACGAATGCAACATTTCCGAATAGCGTTGTGCATTCACAGTAACTGCTTGCTCCCTGTCATTTTCAAAAACATACGGGCCTATGATTCCCAATGAGGACATTGCGCACCAAACTGTTACCTTGCTTGAATGGAGTGGTTTTTGATGGAGTTGTTGAGGGTTTTTCATCACTCCAATATCGGAAATTTTGTTTATTCACAAAACCGGAGAGATGGAAATGTGCCTCATCGCTCATCCACAGGTTGTGAACAAGGTCCTCGTTTTCATCAAACATGTCCAACACGTTTGACAAAAACGCCGTCGAGCTGCAAAATAGTTTTCATTCATAGCCTGAACAACCTGAATTTTGTACAGGTGATGGTGTAAATCTAACCTCAAGATTCTTCGGACGCTCGTGTTTGCCATGCCAAGCGCAGCACTCTGTCGACGCGCCGATCTCCGAGGGCTTCTTTCCACAGCAACTCTCACGCGGTCAATATTCGCGGGAGTTCGCACTGATCTTGCACTGCCACTCCTTCTGCTTCTCGTTTCACCAATTGCTTCAAAGTTTGTCACCCACAATTTGATTGAATTAACAGACGGCACTGGCTTATTTCGATTAATTTGAAAATTCGTAAAGAAACGACGCTGAGCGGCTGCATAACTACCACTTTGGTAAAACGCTTTCACAGCGAATGAACGTTGTTGTTTAGACCACTGCTCCATGGCGACTGAAATGCTTAGTTGTGGGGGACACAATGGTAACCTTGCTAACTCGCTCCGCCCACTTTCACGGCTCTCCCGCCCTTTTCAAAAATGCAGGTTTGACTGGCTCACCCTTTAGAATGCTAGGAATCATAAGGAAAGGATTGGAGAATAAAACCAAGGATATTATAATGACTCTGTATCGTTCCATGGTGCGACCGCACCCTGAATAGTATGTGCAATTCTGGTTGTCATATCTTAAAAAGGATCTAGCAGAATTAGAAAAAGTACAGAAAAGAGCCACCAAAATAGTAAAGGGGAGAGGCTTAAAAGATTAGGGATCTACAACATGGAAAAAAATGGCCGAGGGGAGATATGATAGAGGCAAAAGAGAATTATGTGACTTACCAAGGAGCAACAGTGGGGTTTGAACAAGGCTTCCCTGGTTCTGAGCAAACTTCTCTAACCATTAGACTACTCCTCCACCCAAAGCATCTTAACCAGTTAGCAGATCTACTAACTGGTTAAAATGTGCCGAGACCGCTATTCAGCAGCACTAACCAGTTAGCCACTGAATATCCCCATAGACTATATAAAAAACACCCAATTAAAATTGGGACTGATCAGGGGCAGTGCCAGTCGCTGTCCAGTCAGTGGTGATATTCAGCTGCTAACCGGATAGCTTAACCGGTTAAAGTTAAGTCATCTGAACAGATGTCTTAACTTTAATCGGATTTCGCTATCCAGTTAATGGCTGAATATTCTTGCTAACCAGATACTGATGCCACTGCCCGGTGAGCCTGGATATTCAGTGCTGGAAACCGGATATGTTCTGGTACTGAATATCCGGGTTTAAATAAAATCGTGGTAGCTAGGCACTCTAAATAGGCTGAATATGCCCCCCTTAGATTGTAATCCTAATCAAAAATAAATCCCCTAGTATCCCCAATAGAAATACCACAAAACTCTTAATTTTTGTTGGACTATTTGCCATGAGAGATCCTCCCTCTTGTAGCAAATCTAGTCCATTTTAATCATTTTAATGAGCTTAAAAAAACAACTCAATGTTCACCTCCGTGAAACCTCAAGGAGACTTACATCAGTAATCCCCTACTCCTTTTTATTTAAAAAAAACTTAATCAGCGGACCCCCTATTTAGTATAATCACCCACTCCCTGTAGGTAATATGTACTTAGCTTATAAAGTAGTTTTCATTTGTACAGTCCGTCAGATATAAAGAACTACTCCCTCCGGATATAATTTAGCTTGGCGTAACTCTCCACGCTGTCCAGCATTTCTCAAGGGAACAGTCCACCATTCTCTCCTTCAATCCAATAACAGCCACATAGCACCATGTTTCAAATCAGAGAATCCTCACGATCCTTCTTCAGGCTCATTTTCCGGCTGAATAACAGCCGTTCCTTTTCTTATCAGGCAATCCCTCCGATGTCATAGCAGACTCCTCCTATGCCAAACCAGCTAACTTGTCTGACAGTCTATTTGACCAATCAGCTCCCTCGCCACCTAAAAAAAGATTAGCTTGTAAGCAGGGCTGGCGCCACCCACTGTGCAAATTTGCACTCTCACAGGGTGGTAGCCATGGGAGGGCAGCATGGTTGGAACAGTGAGCCCGCCAGGCCTAGCTGTTGAGAAAGCAAGCAGCGGGGGGCAGAGCCAGCCAGGCCTGGTGGCAAGTGGAAGGCAGTAAACATCAGCATGAGCCGACGTGCAGCGAATGCAGAAGCTCCAAAGCTCCGAGCCGAGTTTTAGAGGCATTTCTCTAAGGGATCAGCAGTATTTCCCGCACTGTGATGCAGCCATGTGAGACAGGAAGTTCATGCTGATCTTGTAGTTTGAGAGATCAGCCCAAACTATCCTACCCTTCGTGTCCCCACCAGTCACGGTGCAGGAAGCTGCTGAACCACAGTGTTCTGGAGGAGCTGCAGTACAATGGGTAAGTGATGGATGCTGGGGGGGGGGGGGAGGGGGAGGGGATATGAGAGAGAGACCTTGGGGGCCGGGGTTATTAGAAGGAGACGCTGAGTAAGCCTGATGGGGACTTAAAAGAGAAAGAGACAAATTAGAGTGGGAAGGGAATGAGAGAGAGACAAACAGGATGGGGCATTTTGAGAGAGAGAGAAACCAACTGGTGGAAGCCTGTGAGAGGTATCATGAGAGAGAGAAATGTACTGGAAGAATATGAGAGAGAGAAGAGAAAGACAGATTGTACAAAGCCTGGGAGAGGGTAGGGAGTCATCAGTGAGAGAGAGAGAAACAGACTGTAGGAAGCCTGGGAAGGGGGTGTCATGAGTGAAAGAGAAACAGACTGGAGGAAGCCGGGGGGGAGGGGGGGTCATGAGAGAGAAACAGAATGGAAGAAGACTGGGAGGGGGGTTATAAGGGAGAGAGACACACACAAACACACACAAACGCACAGCCCTAATAATCCCCATGAGAGAGACACACGCACACACACGCGCACAGCCTCTGACACACTCACCATGGCAGACGGACACGCATACACACAAAAAGCCCTTGATGATCCCCATGACAAACACACACACGCATGCATGCATGAAGCCTTTGCCACTTTTCATAACACATGCACGCACACAGACCTCTCAGAATGACAAACACACACACACACACACACACATACACACACCCATATGCATCACTTGAGATGCACACATGCACCAGCATATCCACTTCCCTTCACTCACACCCACACTCTTAGCTCCAAATAATGCCGGTGTGCCTTTCGGGAACCTTGTGACCTGCATTGGTCACTGTTGGAAAAAGGATACCGGGGTTGATGGACCTTGGTCTGACCCAGTATGGCTGTTCTTATGACACGTGCTATGAGAGAAGCACGTGAACATCTCAAATGGCCGATTCAGGAAACGGGGGAAATGCGCCCATTGTGTTACTACCATATGCTGCTAGTGTACGCTTTTCAACATGTTTTCAAACTGGTGATTCTAAATGGAAAGTAAGGGGGACAGAAGCAGCAAGAGGGAAATGGAAGCAAATTCCAAAAGGTTTCAGGGGTGCTGATCTGGTGGAAAATCACCATTGAAAGCATCCAAGCTTTGGATGCGCTGTGTAAGGCAAGCCTTGATAAATTTTCTCGGAATCTAGGAGCCAGCCTAAAAATCTAGGAGCCAGCTGCTGAAATCTAGCTCACAGTGCATGCCCCTGCCCCCCAAAAAAGTATATCACAGGTACTTTTTTAGGTTTTAGGGCCTGATTTACTAACACCAATTTCCCATTTTCTATGGGAAAAAAGCTTAATAAATCAGGCTTTCAATGGATTACTGCACAGTGCCAACAGAAAGCAGTGGCCCACTTCTCCTCTTCCCTCTCCCCTCTCCCTCCACACCCACTGACACATTAAGCTATACCTGTGTGTATTTGTGTAGTATGGAAGTGGAGTATCTCTGTATGTGTGTGTGATACGGAGGTGCGGTGCCTGTGTGGGGTGTGGAGGTGGGATTGGTGCTGTGTGAGTCCTGGTATTGTTATGTTATGGCAGGTTGGGTATGGACTCTAATCTTTTGCAGGGTCTTATTATTGTATATGGTAGTTGGCACTGGAGGGAAGTCATATATTGACGCTGCCCACTTAGCTTCATCGCTATCTAGCAATCCAGATATTCAATGCCTATGTCCGGCATTGAATATCCAAGTCTAATGTTCGGCGGCGACAGTTAGCTGCTTTAGCAGTGCTGCTGCTGAATATCATTCCCTAAATTCTTAAGTGTGCATCAAATAATAAATATGTAATGGGCCATCTTAGTGGCTCAGCGCTACTGCTACGCTTTGCCATGCGGAAATTCTTGTTCAGTTTCTAAACCCGGACTTTGTATTCCCAGGCTAGCTGGGGGCTGGTGATGCTGTGGAGTCAGTGCTCGTAGGTCCTGGTAAGGAAACATTAGCCATTGCTCATCAGTGACACCTACTGAGAAGATCCAGGCATTACGTTTGGCAGCATGGTTGCATGATCCCTGCCCAGGACCATTGCTGCAATGGCAGGTTTAAAGGGGGAGAGAGATTTAAAATAGGAGTAAAATACCTCTGGGAGGTGCAAACCAAGATTCATGAAGCAAATTTCCAGACCTCCTGCTTCCTGAGTTTGAAAGAGTTATGGACAATGAGGAAACTAAATGGCTTCAAAGTTATTTTTCTAATCACATATGCAGCATGTTGTTTCTTAGAACTGCAAATGCAAATGATATTGGGCTCGATATTCTAAAGGAATAAATGCCGCTGAACGGGATGTTCAGCAGCACTAACCGCTTAGTACTGGAGCATGTCGTGGGCGTTTCAGGGGTGGCGACAGTCGCTAACTGGGTAGTGTCACCAGTAACCCCCCTAGAGCCAGGGGCAGGTAGGGAGGTCAGCCTGGGCTATCCAAAACTTAAGGAGCAGGGTAGTACAGTTGGCTCTGCACTGCCTTCTGGGTGTTGTAGTCCCTCTTGCTCTCTAAGCCAAGGAATAATTGTAGTCGAGTGGTTTAGGCAAAAATGACAAGGTTTTATTTCCCCTTCCGGGTGGATTCATTGCAAAGGAAATTAAGAACAAAAATGACCATACTTCTGGTACAAAGAAAACAATGCAGGAACAAAAACAGCTTCTATGGTTTTCGGCTTTCACAAACAGTATTCAGAACCAACTTAAATGCAGCAGTCCCTTTTCAAACAAAGGCAAACACTCTTGCTTTTTCCCACTGCTGTTCTAACAGCCTTGTTAACAGCTAGTTTAGCACAGAGATATGACGTGATCTGCTAAGGACAGCGTACAATCCATCTGCTCATCTGATGTCTGTTCATTAACAAACTCTGTCTGCATTTCCTCACAGTCACTTTCAGACAAGTAAGTTTGTGGATAACTATACGGTACTTCAAAATGCAGTCTCTCTTTACTTCCCCAAGACTTCTCTTCACCGGGTGCTACAGAGCAGGGTGGAGCATTACCATATATATGGGATTTAGCTAAGGGAGAGTCCAGCAAACCCTGGCAGTCACAGGGAAAACGTTCAAATCCAGTTTCCCTTCTACACGGTTTATACCGCCTACCTTTTGGCTTCTTCACAGAGGGATTTCTTAGCACAGCTGGGTCAGCAAGGCTTTCACACACCGGCTGTGTTTTCCTGCCTTTTAACCTTTCTTTTCTCTCAGTCATATAAATGTCCTCTGGCCAGCACGTCTCTCCCTCTCTGGACCTGAAGCTCTCCATTTGGAAACTCTCTTCTGGTCTCCTTTTCCCACTGTAGCTGGTTCCCCTTCTAGTTCCCCCTCCGGTTCTCCAGCTCTCTTCTGGTGAGTACTTTTTATATGCCTGTGTCTTAGGGCTTAACTGCGCCCCTCCCCCAACCAGGTGCTTCTCCTTAAACCCTGAGCTCGGGGCTACTTTGCAGTTTGGGCGTGTTCTCTCCCCTCGTGACACACTCTGTTTATGTTGTCCCTGGCAACCCTGGGCCATGTGGTCTGCCTGGCTGTCAGTTTCTGACACAATCTCTTCAGCTTTACCCAGTTTCATAGCCTCGGAAGGATCCTCTACATGACAGATCCCCCCCCCCCTTAAAATATTACGGGCTGCTGACTTTTTCAGACAGCACGTAATCTTTGACTGCGTGCTCATGCGTTTCTCCACACTGACTAGTCTAGCTGTTGCTGACCTCTCCTGCCATGGTTTCATGACATTTAGATGGTATACCTGGCGGCGTCCCCTATCATTTTCCACTGCATACGAGACAGGCCCTACCCTCTCTACCACCGTGCATGGTCCTTTCCACCGGGATTCAAATTTGGGTCCCGGGTCGGCTACTAGGACTATTACCCTATCCCCTATAGCCAATTGTCAAGATTTCGTTCCTCGATCATAATAGCGTTTTTGACGCTGCTGACTGGCCTGCAAATTCTTTACAGACGCTTGTGACGTCCTTTTTAGGTGATTCCTCTGGTCTTTAAGAAACTGAGGTACCCCAACCTCCTCTATTTCTGGCTCTACCCATTGCTCATGCAATATATCTAAAATCCCCCTCGGGGCTCGGCCAAATAATAGTTCATAGGGTGATGCCCCCAAGGACGCTTGTATGCGCTCCCGACACGCATATAATACAAATGGGAGTAGAGTGTCCCACTCAGACATCTCCCCATTTAAGCCACGTCTCAACATTTGCTTTATGGACTGGTTCATCCTCTCTACCAGTCCGTTGGACTGAGGATGATACGCAGCCGTCCTTATGTGATGTATGCCAAAAGCATCCCACACCATAGCTAAGTGCTTTGACATAAAATTACTCCCCTGATCTGTGAGTACTTCCTGGGGAAATCCAATTTCACAGAACAATTTGATTAATTCAAGGGCTATTATTCTAGCTGAGGTACTTCTTAATAGTATTGCCCAGGGGAAACGCGTAGCCTGGTCTACTACCATTAGAATGTATTGAAAGCCCCTCGGTGTCCTAACCAGGGGTCCCACGATGTCCATCGCTATTCGGCGAATCGGCATCGATATGGTGGGCGTGGGTATCATGGGCACAGCCTTGGGCTTCGTAGCGGTAACCCGCTGACAAATGGGACAGGATTCGCAGTATTTCGTCGTCTCTTTAAAGACCCCTGGCCAATAGAAACGGGCCAGTATTTGGTCTAATGTCCCTTGAATCCCTTTATGGCTGCCCACTGGGTGATCATGTGCCAAACGAAGAACTACGGCCTTAAATGTTATTGGCACCACCAATTGTTTTCTCACTGCCCCTGTACGTGGGTCACTGCTTTCTCGATACAGCACCTCCTTCTCTAAGAAGAATCTGGGAAGGGTATTTCTATCTTCTTGGGCATATTCGATCGCTCGCTTTAAAGCGGGGTCGGCCTGTTGTTCCTTCGGAAAAGAAGGAAATTTTTGGACAAACTCTGCGGGAACCCAGGGTAACCCTTCTCCGGCTTCTAACTCAGCCCTACCTTGGGTCCTGCGACGCCTCTCCTGATGCCTCTCGGCCTTCTCTTTCCTAACCTTTTTGGACAGGGCGTTGATTAGATCCTCATGCATAGGAAGCGTATCTGACACCTCCTCTTCTAATCTATCCCCACGCTCCGGGGACTCTTCTCTATCCTTGGGCAGTTCCTCTGTCCTATCCGGTGACACCTCCCTTACCCCTGAGGTTCCGGCCTGGGACCGGGTGGATACTAGGCCTGTTTTATCATTCAGACCCTTCACCATCCCTTTACAGAATGGAGGCCAATCTCTCCCTAGGATGATATCATGCAGGAGCCTTGGGACTATGGCCACCCGCACCTCCTTTTCTGTGCCTAGCCCTTTCACAGACAACTTATATAGGGGGTAATACGAAGATGCCCCATGCACACATCGTATTTTTACTTGCCCTTCTGCTTGACTCAGTGCTGATTGCAGGCGGGCTTCAATGGCCTGCCAGAGCTTGCGCGAGACCATGCTCTGATCAGCACTCGAGTCAAGCAGTGCCAGAGCTTCAATGCCCTCTACTTGAACTCTCAATAGGAATCCTTCTTGTATCCGCTTTTCACCCCCAGATACAAGGACTGTTCGTTCCATACAATCTTTACGGAAGTGTCCTGCCTTGCCACAGCTATAACATTTTCCTTTACATACAGGTACTTTAACCTTTAGGTTCTTTTCCGCTTTCCCAAAGTTAGCAGTACCAGCCACCTTTAAAACACCCGCTCTTGAGGTGCCAGCCATCTCAGCCTCTAAATAACGCTCAGTGAGGTTGGCTGCTTCCTCAGTGGTCTGGCAACTTTGGAGAGTTAGAAAAGCCTTAACTTCTGGAGGTACGGCTTGCATGAATTGCTCCAGGACTATGGTATCAACCACCGACTCGAGAGTCCTCCTCTCTGGAGCAAGCCATTTCCAGGCCAATTCCTTCAGCCTTTGAAATAAAGCTTTGGGAGTCTCCCTAGGCTTCAGTCTAGCCTCCCTAAACATACGTTTGTAATACATTGGTGTTAACCCCAGCCTGTCTTTCACAGCTTTCTTTACCTCAATATAATCTGATGCTAGTGCAGCAGGCATAGTCTTATAAGCTGCCAGAGCCTCTCCTGTGAGTGACATGGCAAATCTTACAGCCCACTGTTCTACAGGCCATTTAACTGCTTCTGCAATTCGCTCAAAGGCCTCTATAAAATCATCAACATTATCATGAGCGGTTAACTGTCCAAATGCAAGTGCACTACAATCCTGTAGTCCTACCCCCTTAACCATTGAGGGAATAGTTCCTTCAACGTCCTGTGGCTTCTTTAGCAAAGCCTCCAACAGCTCCATAAGCGGCTTCTGCTGCGCCTTCATTGCTGCAGCACTCTGCTCCTGCGTTTAACGCGCCAGCTCCATTTGTTTCTCCCATTGGACCGACATCCACCGCATTACGTCCTGGGGATCCATCCTGGTGTCCACGGTACCTGCAAAGACAAAAAAAAAGAAAAAGGGCCACCAAGTGCGGCACTATGGTTTTCTTTTTAAACCCCGTCTATTTAGCTGCAGGACAGTAGTTCCCCTTTCTCACCCAGTATCCGCCTACACCCGTGCCCAGCTACTTTTACCTTTGCACTGTGTAGACTCAGGCTTTGAGAAAAGGTATCCTGGTCCTCCTGGCCGGTCTGCTAGCGAAACTTCTGACTGTCCTTCCGCACACAGGATAGCAGTTTTTCTCCGCTTATGAACTGGTGTTTCCTGATGTTTCTTTTTAAATGTCCTTATTTTTTTCAAGTGAAAAAAATCCAAAAAACTACGCCAACTTGTCACCAGTAACCCCCCTAGAGCCAGGGGCGGTTAGGGTAGGTCAGCTCTGCACTGCCTTCTGGGTGTTGTAGTCCCTCTTGCTCTCTAAGCCAAGGAATAATTGTAGTCGAGTGGTTTAGGCAAAAATGACAAGGTTTTATTTCCCCTTCCGGGTGGATTCATTGCAAAGGAACTTAAGAACAAAAATGACCATACTTCTGGTACAAAGAAAATAATACAGGAACAAAAACAGCTTCTGTGGTTTTCAGCTTTCACAAACAGTATTCAGAACCAACTTAAATGCAGCAGTCCCTTTTCAAACAAAGGCAAACACTCTTGCTTTTTCCCACTGCTGTTCCAACAGCCTTGTTAACAGCTAGTTTAGCACAGAGATATGACGTGATCTGCTAAGGACAGCGTACAATCCATTTGCTCATCTGATGTCTATTCATTAACAAACTCTGTCTGCATTTCCTCACAGTCACTTTCAGACAAGTAAGTTTGTGGATAATTATATGGTACTTCAAAAAGCAGTCTCTCTTTACTTCTCCTTAAACCCTGAGTTCGGGGCTACTTTGCAGTTTGGGCGTGTTCTCTCCCCTTGTGACACACTCTGTTTATGTTGTCCCTGGCAACCCTGGGCCATGTGGTCTGCCTGGCTGTCAGTTTCTGACACAATCTCTTCAGCTTTACCCAGTTTCATAGCCTCGGAAGGATCCTCTACATGACAGTAGCAGTGATATTGCACCGCTACCCAAGCGACCTGTGGGTAAAACTAGGAAAGCAAAAGCTGGCCTACCTTTATCCATGGACGCTAACTGGGTAGTGGTGCAATATCACCGCAACCCAGTTAGCTTTTGCAACATCGGAGGCTGTGCAGTAACTCACAGATATTCAATGCTGGGCCGCATATGACCCTTGTATTGAATATCTGGGATTAGACGTTGGCAGCGACAGCTCTGCACCGAAGCGGCACATAGCCGTCTCAACAGAATATCGGGCTCGCTATTTCTAGGGTAATTTTCAATTTTGTTTCTTCCATATAGTGAGAAAGAGACCAGCTGTCCCTTATTTTCTGTAAGCACAATATATATATCAGTGAGGAGATGATATATATTTGAAGGAATATTTAAATTCAAGAATTTGATTTGTTTTACTTTTTTGATTTAAAATTTCCTGTATTTAAGAGTCACGTTTATAGTGTTTTACACATGACTGGTAAGTAGTTCATGTTGTTGTTTTTGTTGTTGCTGTTGCTGTTGCTAAGTGTCCTTGAGTCTGTGTTGACTCATGGCGACCCTCTGGATAGTTGTCCTAAACTGTGTTTGGTGTTCAGTTAGGCGGCTCATTATTGATAGAGTGGTATCCGCAGCTGCTGCTGTTTTATCGATCCATCTCATTGTTGGCCTTCCTATTTTATGTTGACCTTCAACCTTGCCAAGCATGATGTCTTTCTCTAATGATCTCTCTCTCTTTGCATGATGTGTCCAAAATAAGAAAGTCAAAGTCTTGCCATCTGAGCTTCTAAAGAAAGCTTTGGCTTGATCTCCTCTAGTATTGACTGGTTTCTTCTTCGGGTAGTTCATGGCGTACACAGTATTCTTTACCAGCACCATAATTCAAAGGCATCAATTTTCTTTCTGTCTGTCTTTTTCACTGCCCAAGTTTTACATCCATAAGACAAGTTGAATCTTTGCATGCAGAGAGACATCTCTGCTCTTGAGAATCTTGTCTAGGTCCTTCATAGCCAGTCTGCCAAGAGCAATGTGTTGTCTGATTTCTTGACTTCTTGTCATTTCTTTATTGATTATTGATCCAAGCAGGTTAAAGTTGTCAACTATTTCAATTTCTTCTCCATCAACGATGAAGTTATTGATTTTGCCATTTGTCAGGATCTTTGCCTTCTGTACGTTAAGGTGCAAGCTCAAGTTAAGACTATATTCCTTGATCTTGAGAAGCAAAGTTCATGTTAGCTTAGATCATATGATTTTGTCTGAACTTACAGGAAGTGCTGTTACAAATGATAAAGTCATTAATATATAGACTTCCATTTTGTTACCTTGAAGACTAGAGTTGATAGCTTCTGAAAGGTCTAATTTCTTGACATTTAGATTAATGCAGTCTAGGTTGCAAGAAAATTTGCAAAGCAAGAAACAGAACTGTAATTTTTACTGGTTCTATATATTCCAAAGAACATCACCTCCATGTCTCAGCTATGCAACGGGGGAAAAAAGTTAAAATGTTATTATAGGAAACAGAGATACAAGCAAGAAGGCTGTGATCAGGAACAGGTACGATTTAAGAAGAAACCTCAAAAACGTGGGATTTTTAGGAGAGGCCAGAGAGAGGGCGTGATGCTCCATCCTGGAGAGGTTGTACCATGCATATTGCACACCAAGGTATAAATCAATGAGTCGGGAGTTGGCAGTAGACAGGGGCACAGGTAAGAGCAGCTTACCCAATGAATGGAGACCATGGGAAAGATTACTACTACTACTTATCATTTATGTAGCACCAATACTTTCCATAAGAGAATTATTGGATACGGTGCTGCATCCCGTAAAACCCACAATTTTGCAGGTTGAAAACGTCTAATATAGCACAAGAACTTCACATTTGGGATTTGCCTAGTTACTGAGTATGTCTTGTCACCCCTGAAGAAGGTATTTGAAACACAGCCTGGGTCGGGTCGTTTCGGTGGAATTTCTCATTTTTTTGTACTACAAATAAAGAAAAGTGTTGTCTTTCCCAAATCACGTTTTTAGACTGGGTGCCTTAATTGACGTGGTTTTTTGCTTTTGTTGGTGGACCAGACGCATGTAATAGACAGTCCCTGCTCATCAGAGCTTACAGTCTAGTCAAGACAGACAATGCAACACAACAACTGAGGTCTAGGATATGTTAAGGGGAATGGTAAGAAAGGGAGGCTACCTTCTCAGTTTTTTCATCAATATTTTGGTTTTCCCACATTTAGCAGTTCTGCCAAGGTTAGTGAGGGCTTTTTATTTCAGTAAACAACTAGACTAGCACTGAGTATTTATGAAGCAGCCAAGCTTACTTTAGACAAATATGGGGCCTGTCAAGGACCATTCAGTTTTTGGTCTTATAGGGGTACTTCAAAATAAGTGAGACATAATAAATATATTTCCCAAAACCTCTTACTTGTCTCTGTGTCTTGACTAGACAGTTTACTTTGAGCAGTGACTGACATTTACGTGTATCTTTACAATGCTGTGTGCTGGCCAACATGACAGGTCAAGCATAGCTATTTTGCAAACAAACTGGCAAGTCGTGTGCTTGCCAAATGATTTAGGATTCCGTTAACTAGAACCCACTAAGAATTTTCCATTAACGCACCAATTGTATGCACATTAATGGCAAAGGCTGCACGCTAGCTGTTGGAACATGTTCAGTATGTCCCCAGCAGCTAACGCATAAAGAATTTTCTTAATGTGTACTCCACTACGTCAGGTTCATTTGAAGACTCATTAATAGCCACATTGCCTCTGAGCATACGGCAATTGCCCTGGCGCCAGTACTAATGCATATTTTCACACTTAAGCTCCGCCCATTTCTCATCCCATCCCACCCCACTATCACTGTTTCATGTGCTTTTAGCATGCGAAGTCAGACTATTGGGCGTAAGTACTCCCGATGTCCTGTAGTAGCGTGCTAAAATGCCGTTAATCAGCTAACAGGCTTTAGTAAAAGAGACCCTTAGTTTAGAAAAAAAAAGAGGGGTTCATCTAAATAAATAGAGCATAGGGATTTATCTAAATAAATAGAATGTGAAAGTCCTTTATTGAGAGAACATAGTGCAAAGTCTTTCAAGCAATAAGTGAGGTTTGTGTACCACCTTGTGGTTTCCAGAGTCATCACAGCCTGAATCAAGAGGAAAGCTAAATTTGGGAGGAAGAAAAGCATAAGAGATGAAACTTTGCAGGGCAAAGAAAATTTGCCACCGCTCTTCAAAATAGTTATACTCTCTTTATTTTCATTTTAAGATTCATTTTAGTTGTTGCTTTTGTAAGAACTGTACAAGAGGTTTGTAATATTGTGCCTGCCTCCTAACAGTGCATTTTTATTGCAATATCTCAAAATAAAATGACTACAGGCAGTTTTTCATTCATCTACTGTAAATCTGAAGTAATCATTATAAATCGATGTAGTAACTTGGTAGCTGCATCACCGTGACAATAGGAATGAGGAATGAAAATATTCAAAAACTCATTCATTGGCATTTCATAAGGCTTATTGGAAGCTTGAGTGAACTGTGAACCTGATAAATTCCAAAGAAAACGAGTCATTCAATAGGTTCATTCATAACTACTAAGGGGGGCATGTTCAAAATGATTAACGTGGTGTTAATCGTGATGATTAGGATATTCAGTGGAATATAGCCAGTTTCTATCGCTGAATATTTCCCTCTAACACCTCTAGACAGTCTGATGCTAACCGCTGAGCACTGAGGGTGATCTGGGGTTGGTGCCATAGATAGCCATGCAGCAGCAATATGTAACAACTGGCCGCTTAACTTAAAGTAGCCAAAATCAGGCAGAAAAAAGGCTGTTCCAACTTTAGCCAGTTTAGCTAACCGGGCAGTGACTGACTATCACCACAAGCCAGTTAGCTGCAACGCTATTCAACTGACCCGGATACTCAGTGTTGGTGGCCAGATAAGATCCCTGCATTCAATATCCGGTTCTTAGTTAAAGCAGTAAAGGCCAGTAGCTTTAACAGCACCGCCACCACTAAAAGTCCAAGTGGTGCTTCTAGGTTCAGTGAATCTGGCTGAAAACCAAGTTTGGCAAGTGCCAAATATTTGAATTCAGGGAACTGAAATTGCATCGATTATATGTGATCAGTGAAAAATCCAAAGGTGCACCATGTAAGAGACTTGGGGAGGATCAACCTTCCCAGTCCCAAGGGCAACCTATTCAATTCTTAGTAAAACTGGTAATGAATACAGATATTTACCCTACCTGCCAGTTTTATTTGCAATCAGGTAAAAAAAAAATGCCCTCACTCATGGCCCAGCAACTTCCTCCCCCCCCCCCATTACTTCTTCCATCATGCTGCTATAGCCTAAAAAAAACCACAGAAGACAAGCATGGGGCTTCTCAATCTATGTGTGCCGTGGATGACTGTGCTGATCACACCCCCTCTGATGTAGACGTCCTGTTGATGAGGGGTGGCCCAGCACAGCAATCTACGATGCATCTGAATAGAGTTGTCCTGCATCTGTCTTAATATATGTGTTTTCAAGGCCTCTGCAGCACAAGGGAAGTGGAGGTAATGTGGAGAGGGAAAGAAAGGAACAGGATAAAATCAAAATACATATAACTATCTCTTATATCTCAACAGATATCGGTATCCTGCACGGAGTGGTGGGTGCACCCCTAAACAAAGGCATAGAGAGGGGTAACCTGCACAGAACAGCAGGTGCACCTACTCTAGCCGCCTTGCTGGGCAGACTAGATGGACCATGCTGGCCTTTATCTTACATAATATACTATGTTACTATGGTGCTGAATAAGAGGCAAGAGTGAATGTTTATATTTTCCACTGCCACAGGTCCCTGAAATGTGGAAGCAGCAGCAGCAGTAGAGGTGGGGGAAGCTGAATTGGTGGAGGGGGAAAGACAGAGGATATGGCGATGAGGGTGGAGTCAGGAAGGGAAAGCATGGTGACAGAGGGGATATGCTAGCTCGGAGGGGGGGGAGGGGAGAAGCTAGGGATACAAAGAGACTTGGAAGGAAGGAAATAGGGGAGATGCTGGACATGGTGAGGATGAATAGGGTCATGGGGAGTTGACCGGCACAGAAGGAATACTAAGGACAAGGGGGATGCTGAATAAGGGGAAAGGGAGACAGAGAAGAGATGCCGGGCATGGGAGGGAGTAAGAAGGCGAGATGCTTGATGGAGGGGAGATACTGGAAACTAGGGGAACAGGAAGGCAGAGAGGAAATGGCTTACATAGGGGAGTGTAGGAAGACGAGGGGGATGATGGAGAAAAGGAGATACTGGACATGGGGAAGTACAGACACAGAGGGGATACGATTTATTTATTTAACTGGTCTTACTGGTATATACAGCTCAATCTTAAAGTCAGAGTGGTTTACCTGAGCAGGCAGAAAACAGTGATCTAGTAACTTCCAGCACAGCGTCAAGAGAATCTGCACAGCTAAGCTTTCAAATGTTTTACTTTTGGGTTGTTTTTTTTATATAGTTGGGGTCAGCAAATATTGGCACCCTTGTAGTTAAACTCCTTAATGTCCAATATATTCTAAAAAAAAAAGTAGTCAGTGAAATGGCTTTGGACTACATATGCATGTATATATATATTCGACACACAAGAATCAAATAAAACATGACCAATTAAAAAAAGGAAATAGTATAAAAACTGGAAAATTGCCAGGACATGATTATTCATATCAATAAGAGGATACAAATTCTTCCTGAATAACTAGATTAAATCTAGACCATAATTTTTTTGTTGGATTGTTTGCCTTGAAGTATTAACCCTTTCTCATAGCAAACCCTCCATTTTTCCCTATTTATAGAAGGAAAAATCCCTTTGTTACACACTAAGGGACAACACAAGCCTTCCCCTAGATGTACTTATCTGAAGCAGCAACCCCAAAGAGTCTGTAAGTCCAACAGTGTCTTGAAAACTTATTCAGTACGACCCAATTGCACATAAAGGCCAACCGATTGTCAATAAGTATTCATGAAATCCACAATGCTGGTACAAATGACTCATCCAGACTCAAGTGTACAGCAGGCTAGATATAGATACATAGAAAAATGATGACAGAAAAAGACCACATTGCTATCTAGTCTGTCCTTCCATATCAACAACTACAACAGTCCCCTTTTTTCCTTTAGAGATCCTCTGTGTTTGCCCCATGCTTTTTTGAATTCAGATACCGCCCTCATCTCGACCACCTCCACTGGAAGACTATTCCACGGATCCACCACTCTTTCCATAAAGAAATATTTCCACATATCACTTCTGAATCTATCTCCCTTCACCCTCATCCCATGTCCCCTCATAGCAGAACTTGCTTTCAATTGAAAGAGGCTCTCTCCCTGAACATTTATGCCACGGAGGTATTTAAACATCTCAATCATATCACCTATATCCTGCCTTTCCTCTAAGGTGTACATATTAAGATCCTTCAGTCTGTCCTCATATGCTTTATAATGAAGACCGCTAATCATTTTAGTAGCCACCCTCTGTACTGACTCCATCCTGTTTATATCCTTTTGAAGGTGCGGTCTCCAGATTTGCACACTATACTCCAAGTGAGGTCGCACCAAAGACTTATACAGAGGCACTATTACCTCTTTTTTTCTGCTAGCATTCCTCTCCCAAGCATCCTTCCAGCTTTTGCTGTCACCTTTTCTACCTGTTTAGCTACTTTAAGATCATCAGACACAACCACACTGAGGGCCCGCTCTTCTTTAGTGGGCAAAAGTACTTCACCCCATATACTATATTGCTCCCTTGGATTGCTGCAGCCCAAATGCATGACCTTGCATTTTATAACATTAAATCCCAGCTGCCAAATTCTAGACCATTCTTCAAGCTTAGTTAGATTCCTCCTTATGTTATCTACACCTTCCTGGGTGTCTACTCTATTGCAGATTTTGGTATCATCCGCAAAGAGGCAAACCTTACCTGACAGTCCTTCTGCTATATCACTAACAAAGATGTTAAAAAGAATCGGACCAAGGACAGATCCCTGGGGCACACCACTGGTAACTTCCTTCTCTTCAGAGTGAGCTCCATTTACCTGTATCCTTTGTCGCCTCCCACTCAACCAATTTCTAACCCAAGCAGTAACTTTAGGGTCCATCCCTAGGGTGCTCAGTTTGTTTATAAGTCGCCTGTGAGGAACAGTGTCAAAGGCTTTACTGAAATCTAAATACACCACATCTAGGGCTCTCCCTCAGTCCAACTCCCTGCTGACCCAGTCAAAGAAATCAATCAGATTTGCCTGACAAGACCTGCCTCTGGTGAATCCATGCTGCCCCGGATCCTGTAATCCGCTGGACTCCAGAAACCTCACTATTTTCTCTTTCAGCAGCGTTTCCAATAATTTACTCACCACCGAAGTTAAACTAACCGGCCTGTAGATTTCAACCACATCCTTACTTCTGCTTTTGTATAAAGGCACCACATGAGCCTCTCTTCAGTCCTTTGGCACCACTCCCTACTCCAATGAGGCACTGAAAAGGTCAGTCAGTGGAGCTGCTAGAATATCCCCAATTTCCCTCAGAATTCTAGGGTGTATCCCACCCGGTCTCATCGCTTTGTCTACTTTAAGTTTAGCTAGTTTTTCACTAACACAGTCTTCTGAAAATTCTTTAAGATGCCCCTCGCTTCTATTCCTGTTTGTGGGTGTTTTCTGTGGTCTTGTTCCTGCTTCTTCATCTGTGAACACAGAACAAAAATATTTGTTAAGCAATTCTGCTTTCATCAGCTTCTACATATTCCTCCCCTTCGCCTTTGAGTCTGACAATACCACTTTTGCCCTTCCTTTTCTCACTAACATATCTGAAAAATGTCTTATTGCCCCGTTTTATTGCATTGGCTATTTCCTCCTCTTTTTGAATCTTTGCTTTCCTCACTACTTTGCTAGCTTCTCTAAGTTTTTCCAAACATAGATGCCTGTCTTCCTCTCTCTGTGATCTCTTGTATTTCATGAAGGCCTCCCTCTTTTTCTTCACCTTTTCAGCTACTTCTTTTGAAAACCATAGCGGTCTCCTTTTCCTTTCATCTTTATTTACCATTTTAACAAAAAGGTTGGTTGCCCTTAAAATATCCCTTTTCAATTTTGCCCACTGTCTTTCTACATCCCCCAGCTGTTCCCATCCTGCTAACGACTCCCTGAAGTCTTGGCCCATCTTTGCAAAGTTAGTTTACCTAAAGTCTAAGACCCTTGCTTTTGAATGGATTCTATCAGCCCTAGTCCTAATACTGAACCACACCATCTGTTGATCACTGCATGCAAAATGATCTCCCACCATAACATCAGTCCAATATGGCCCCTTCACTTGTGGGGTCTGTTACCAATTGCCTGAATAGTTATGCCTGTAGAGAATCCAGGATCTCCTTGCTTCTAGATGATACTGCAGCAGGAATGTGCCAATCAACATCTGGCATATTGAAATCCCCTATCAGTAGCACTTCCCCTTTCCTGGCAATGCTCCGTATGTCTTCAATTAACTCTCCATCCACCTATTCCTCTTGTGAGGAAGGTCTGTATATCGCGCCAATGTAAATAGATTTCTCTTTCCCTCTTTCTATTTAATCCATAGTGCCTCTTCTCTCCCTTTTAAACTCTGTAGTTCCAAAGCTTTAATATTATTTTTTACATATAGTGCCACTCCTCCTCCCTTTCTTCCTACCCTGTCCTTTCTAAATAAAGTATAGGCTGGTATAGTTACATCCCAGTCATGGTTTCTGTGAACCATGTTTCTCTAAATGCCACTAAATCCAAGTCAGCCTCTCTCATTAAAACTTCAACATCTGGGATCTTATTTTCCATGCTACAGGCATTTATACACACTGCTTTCCATTTGCTGCCCCTTTTACCCATTTCCATAAAGGTATTTAATGTTATACTTACCTGGGGGGCTTTTACTTACCTGTGGGCTTTCTTCACCCATCCCCAACGAATCTAGTTTAAAGCCCATATGTCTGGCGATAAGTAGCACAAGCTATGAGACTTCTTATCAAAAGGCAACACAAAGACATGGATTCTTTTCCATCTTAGCCCACAATTGAAGGGACAAGTGGCTACGGTTAATCTATACCTTAATTCCCATCAACAGCTTGGCCCATTGCATGGAATTAAGCCATGGATCCAAAGGACTGGAGAGAGGCTCATGTGGTGCCTTTACAAAAAAGCGGAAGTAAGGATGTGGTTGAAAACTACAGGCCAGTTAGTTTAACCTTGGTGGTGAGTAAATTATTGGAAACGCTGCTGAAAGAGAAAATAGTGAGGTTTCTGGAGTGCAGCGGATTACAGGATCTGAGGTAGCATGGATTCACCAGAGGCAGGTCTTGTCAGACAAATCTGATTGATTTCTTTGACTGGGTCAGCAGGGAGTTGGACTGAGGGAGAGCCCTAGATGTGGTGTATTTAGATTTCAGTAAAGTCTTTGACACTGTTCCTCACAGGCGACTTATAAACAAACTGAGCACCCTAGGGATGGACCCTAAAGTTAATGATTGGGTTAGAAATTGGTTGGGTGGGAGGCGACAAAGAGTACAAGTAAATGGAGCTCACTCTGAGGAGAAGGAAGTTACCAGTGGTGTGCCAAAGGGATCTGTCCTTGGTCCGATTCTTTTTAACATCTTTGTTAGTGATATAGCGGAAGGGCTGTCAGGTAAGGTATGCCTCTTTGCAGATGATACCAAAATCTGCAATAGACTTAGACACCCAGGAAGGTGTAGATAACATGAGGAGGGATCTTGCTAAGCTTGAAAAATGGTCTAGAATTTGGCAGCTGGGATTTAATGTTAAAAAATGTAAGGTCATGCATTTGGGCTGCAGCAATCCAAGGGAGCAATATAGTATAGGGGGTGAAGTACTTTTGTCCACTAAAGAAGAGCGGGACCTAGGCGTGGTTGTGTCTGATCCTGAAGTAGCTAAACAGGTAGAAAAGGTGACGGCAAAAGCTAGAAGGATGCTTGGGTGCATACGGAGAGGAATGGCTAGCAGAAAAATGGAGGTGATAATGCCTCTGTATAAGTCTTTGGTGCGACCTCATTTGGAGTATAGTGTGCAATTCTGGAGACCGCACCTTCAAAAGGATGTGAACAGGATGGAGTCGGTGCAGAGGGTGGCTACTAAAATGATTAGTGGTCTTCATTATAAAGCAGATGAGGACAGACTGAAGGATCTTAATATGTACACCTTAGAGGAAAGGCTGGATAGAGGTGATATGATTGAAATGTTTAAACACCTCCATGGCATAAATGTTCAGGGAGAGAGCCTCTTTCAATTGAAAGCAAGTTCTGCTACGAGGGGCCATGGGATGAGGGTGAAGGGAGATAGATTCAGGGGTGATATGCAGAAATATTTCTTTATGGAAAGAGTGGTGGATCCGTGGAATAGTCTCCCAGTGGAGGTGGTAGAGATGAGTACAGTAACTGAATTCAAAAAAGCATGGGGACAAACGCAGAGGATCTCTAAAGGTTAAAAGGGGACTGTTGTAGTTGTTGATATGGAAGGAGAGACTAGATAGGCCATGTAGTCTTTTTCTGTCATCATATTTCTATGTTTCTATGTTTCTGTGCTACCTGACACACCCAGGGACGAAGAGCAAGCAGGTAGCAAAACAAAAATGGTCTTCCATATTAGCCCATTCAATTATCTAATCCGCTCGACAGGTTTCTAAAAATTGACCTGATTAGATATAAATCTCTGGCTTTTAAAATATATACATCAAGGATGTTTTTCACCCAAATCCATGGCAGAAACCTTTCTCTGATTTTGTGAATAAAAAGAATCACATGCTCTGATGACAAAGCATATCTCAGGGGTTCTATATATTTTGGGAAACTGAAAAAACACACATTACACATCTTTTTCAGTTTCCCTTTGCTCCTGATAGCAAAAGATATTAGCCTTATTTTATTATGCATAAGCCTCAGTATCCCTTATCTCATCTGTCTTTTGCTTCTGTGACAACATTTACAGTACAGGAACTCTATGGCCTGCAGAAAACAGGAATGAAGCATATTGAATATGCCAAAAAACAGGATTTAATCTTGTTAAATGTAGTTCTAAATCATATACGCACACGTCATGTTGTGGATTCTGGTTTGATTTTGTGCTGCATGCAAACACGTCTAGATTGTCCTGGATAAAAAGAAATATTTCAGCATTTACACTGCAGCTGGAAGCTGAGATGCACAGTATCCTTACTCCCGTGGGGAGAATAATACGATAGACTGAATGGGCCAAATGGTCTTTTTCTGTCACCGTTTACTATGTCACTAAGAGTGTAATTTTAATACGGCCCTCGTGGGTCAAATACACTTGTAAGTTCCATCGATCTTCAAAGGGAAGATATGCACATACTTTTTCTTTGAAAATTATCCTATAAAAAGCACATGCTATTTAATATGCACACATTCCTTGGCTTATTTTCCTTGCATATATGCATATTTTATAAAATATGTGCATTTATATCAAGCTTTTCCGCAGCCCTTCCCCAGGCATGCCTCTGCTCGGTTTGGGTGAGCTAATGCATATATAGACTATGGGGGTCATTTTAGACGCTGTCTTTGTGATTTGGATGTCTGAAAATGAACATTCAGATGTGCAAACCACAGAGCTGTCCTCAGACCCATTTTAGAAAGCAGGATTTGTAGACATTCCCGGCACAAGCGTGTCCAGGTGGCATGGGGTATGTTGGAAGGGTGGCCTGGGTGGAGCAATGGGTGCAGCGCAACAGAAGCAGATATCACGCGGGATGCAGAAACCAGTCTGAAACGTGATATCGTGGAAAGACAGAGCCTTTATTGAACCATTGACAACCCATTGGCTCTGTCTTTGCATGATATCACGTTTCAGGCTGGTTTCTTGGAGGAGCAATGGACATGCATGTCACGGTGCAATTTCGGAAAGGCAGAAGCATGTCTGGCCCTGACTGTTGAAGCGTCCATGCCTATCACTGCTTCTGATCACGAATAAGGTGCAATAAAGTACTCGTTTCACGGCTGAAGGGCTTCCAGGGAGAAGCTCAAAATGCATTTTCATCACCACAGTTAATATTTCCTGGCCAAAGAAACCTGCATGCAAATTCATGCTCCAAACATGTTACTGGCCCACCGCCTTATGTCTGATTATTTGAAATGCCGGACTAGGACACGCAAGTCTCATAACATAGTCACCCCTCCCTCCCCCCTTCTGAAATACCCCTGCCAGCACATCCAGGTACGCAGTTCTGTGGCCGTGCTATTCAAAAACATCCACATTTGTGAAAAGGGCTACACCCAGCATGGTACCTAGTCTTGTGCGAGCGGGTGCATGTCTGGCTGCCGGCTCTGGACCGCTCTCCCATGTTGCCCTGCTGCCGTTGCTGCCACCGCCACTTTTTTGTTTTCTCAGAGGCGGCTGCGGCGGCAGAAGAAATGAGGCAGACCCACGTTTTTAGGCAGGTCGGGTCCCTCCTTTCCTTCTCTAATGTAAGTCGCAATAGAGGATGTAGGGACCAGGCCAGTCATTCAAACACGAAATTTGCAATTCAGCGTTTGCATGGCTGGCCTGGTCCCTCCCTCCTCTGACGCAACCTACATCGGAGAAGGGAAAGAGGGACCCAACCTGCCTACAAATGCGAGTCTGTCTCACTGCCGCTGCCCCCGAGAAAACAAAAAAATAGTGGCGGTGGCAGGGCAACCTGGGGGGGGGGGTGCAAGGGCACACCAGATGTGGAAATAGCACAGGGCACAATTATGGCTTGGTATGGCCCTGCCTACATCCGTGAATGTACCCGGCTTTGCTATATGCATAGGCCCATTGACAGAGCCAGTTACTGGGATGTTCATCTTTTGGTGCAGAAATGGAGCCATTTCAGAAGGGCCTTATAGGTGCCTCGCTTCGCTGCTGCCACTGCCCCAGATGTTTGGATGCTGTGCTCTGGAAGTCCCAGATTCTTCCTAGATGTCTTCTATAACCCCACTTCACACGAGAGAAATATTTAAAGGCAGTTTGGATAGCAGCATCGCTACTGGGGCTATCCAGCATTATTCAGCTGCACTGACCGAAGGCTGCTGAATATCTTGCCGACTGCCTTTTCATTATCCGGTTTGTGCCAGGGTGGTCTGTGAACAGAGTGGCAAATTATCTGGATAGTGGCAATATTCAGTCCACTATCCGGATAACTATCTCCTACAGTTAGGAGAGCAATAGGGCATCCTAAGTTCATTGGGACAGTGCTGCCTGTCACCACAATATGCAGATAGTCAGCAATGCACCAGTGCTAAATATCTGTCTTTTTTGTGGCTGCCATAGCCAAGGTTAAAAATGGTAATTGCAGCGGCTGAATATATAATGTATACTTCTATACAGGTATAGTCTGGGGAATTTAGAAGAAACCATTTCTGCAGATAAACCCATTTATGCATATAAATGGCTTTTAAAATGACTGCCTCAGTTCCCATGTTTATAATTGAAATAAAAAGCTATTTAGTATTTTATTCTCATAAGGTTTATTGTGAAGAAGCAGCACATCTGATATGACCAGGGTCATACACAAGCATCCCACATCTTAATTGCACAACTCAACAGTCACATAGCACAGTCAACCTCTCCTATGTTTGATGTACCGACATCTTTGGGCAGATATATTTAAAACAAACCATCATGGGGGGGGGGGGGTCCAGAAAATGCTGATCTGACTTAGAAGTCTGAGACCTCTTGGTTCTCACATAAATATAACCCTGAAACCCACAACTATACTGGACAGCTAGATTAGAAGGTGCCCTACACTTGTACAATCACACAAAGCCATCTTTTCCAAGCACCTTTCTTTTTTATCGCTACCTAAGAGAACCCCTAACCTACAGACTCTGTTTCTACATGTACTCATATAGCAGAGTGGAAGAGTGGTCTAATGGTTAGAGCACTGGCTTGGGAACCAAAAGACCAGGGTTCAATTCTCACTAGCACTCCTTGTGGCCTTGGGCAAGTCGCTTAACCCTCCATTGCCTCAGAAGGCTCCAAGTTATCAATGTCCCTGTTTACATATATATATAGGCATTATAACAGAACCTAGAACTGTGGCATGTTTCAATTGTACTAATATGTAGGCTGCTTAAAGCGCATTATTGGCAGATCTAATCACATAGGCAAAATGAGCCTATGTGTATCTCAAAAATGTCTCTTTGCACTTTCTGTCTCTCCTGCATTAAATAATTGCTATGTATTACTTTAAAATATGTATGTCTTGTACTATCTACAAATCAAGAATGTCTGTTGAAAGATGTGCGAGTATTTGTCATGGATACAGTGTTTGCGCAGACAGACTTGTTTGCATCACTAGAGGATGGGCAGAAAAAAAGAGAATAGGCAGTAACATCCATGTAGATATAGGGACAATTCAAGTGAGCAGGTTTAAGGCATCTGTAGTCAAAATGGGACCACAAGAGAACTTACTTTCTGAAAGGCTTGAAAAAGAGGGTGAGAAAAAAAGAGACTATTAGTCACTTACAATGAGGGAGAGGAGGGGCTTGCAGAGCTTAATAGTTATTATGGATGGACAGACTGGATAGGCCAGGCCATATGGTTTTTATCTGCTGTCATTTTAATTGTTTCTATGTTTTTACGTTTTAAAACACTGTGATGGGGTATACAGAATGTTACACATCCCTCTCCAAAGGGATTATCGCAGTCCCCTTTAAGAGGCTGGGAGGGCGTGGCTGATAGGGAGGGGTTAAAACCCAGCAGTCTGCAGGAGGGAGAGAGGCCTGTGGAGCCAGATGTCCTTCCAAGGCAAGGCGTGCAAAGGAGTTCTGAGGTAAAAACTTTAACGGGTGCTGGAGGAGGAGCCGGGAGCACAAGGTTCGTGGAGGTTTAACAAGCTGTAACAGAATAAAAGATGATTTTGTTTTCCCTGAACTGCTGTCTGTTCTGTGTTTTAAAGAAAACCCCTTCCCACCACATATGGTGGCAGCTTGGGGATTCCCTCCAGCCACATGACTGAGGGCAAATCCACATCCCTGTAGGGTTAGGCCTCTACAGCAGGTCAGGATTTTTTTGTTTGTTTGTATGGGCTATGAGGGTTAGCCCCACCCTAGTTAGGGAGCTTGAAGAAGGTCAAGTCGCTGCTGAACAGGCAGTCTTTGTTTTGGCCACTAGAGGCCGCTAAATGTTTGTTGGAGCTAGCATACTGCACGGTTAACTCTGCTTCAGAAGAGGAAGCTTGGTGGTGTTGAAAGGGAACAGTGACAAGCCAGGATGGAGCAGCTCCTCCAGATTCTGGCAGAAGATCAGTTGCAACAGTATCAGCAGCAGCAACATGTCAGCAGCAGTTTCAACATGCCCTACAGGAGGGGCAGCGACAACAGCTGTAGCAGATACAGGGCCTTATTAGAGTGCAGGGGGAGCTAAAGAAGCATTCCCTAGCTCAGTTGACCCAGGTCCTGCTGAGACCGCAACTCTACCTTCCAGCGCAAGTGCTTCTTAGAATGACAGCAGACGATGAACCGAACCACTTTATGGTGAACTTTGAATGAATCGCCTGCATGGCCAGGTGGTTGGAGGTGACATGGACTACTTATTTGGGAAATCTGCTGACAGGTAGCAGTCAGGCTGCATTTCAGGATGCCAGCCCAGATGGGCGAGCTACATATGCAACTGTCAAGGCCGCCATACTGTAACAGGTCAGCCGTACCCCAGAGGTCTACCCCCAGCAATTCAGAAAGGGGGTCTCCAGATAAAAAAATAGTCCTCGGAAGTTCCTCTATTGATTGAAGGATCTCACATGGAAGTGGTTGTAACCGGAGGGAAAGACCGGGCCCGAGTTAGCCAAGATTTTACTATTGAAGCAGTTTTTGGAGGGCTTGACCGCCCCGATGAAACAGTGGGTACGTCAGCACCCCAAGCTTACACTGGAGAGTGCACTAGAAATAGCTGAAGGGTATCATGAAGTCCAGCCAGTGATTGAAGTGGATAGTGAGAAGGAAAAGAAGTCGGTCATTAGCTTAAGAAGGATGGAAGGGAAGTCAGAATGGTTGTTGGCTCCCCTGTTCCAACCCCCAAAGTCACCACCTAGGCAAGGGCATGGCCCTGGCCATGACCCCTTCACCTGTTTTAGGTGTGTAGCCTGGGGACACTTTGCTCAGAAATCTCCCCTGGGTACAGAGAAACCCATGGATGTCAGCCTAACCACCCCTCACACCTGCACTCCCCACCCAGGGGCAAAGAACTTTGTGATTCCAGTGGAGCTCGAAAGGAACTGCCTCCAGGCCTTTATAGACTTTGGAAGTGTGTGGAGCCTCCTTTGCCAGGAAACAGTAACCAATTTCAAATTGACTATGCAAAGACAGTAACACTGGCCTATGTGCATGGAGACCAGAGGCAGTATCCAATGGCACAGGTTTCACTTGTAAATCTGTCAGGGCAAACCATGTTCGAGGTTGTGGTGGTGCCCTGGCTCCCGTATCCAGTAGTGATCAGCCGAGACTACCAAAGCTTCGGAGTGATATGGGCTCGGCTAACTGACGGCTCTGCCAAGTTGGACCAGGAAGATTTCCCAGAGATTTTCCCCCTAGAAGACTCAGGCCTGCTAAGTCCCAGAGTCAGCGTCGTCAGGATAAGCTAAGCTACCAACACAATCTGGGTGCGGCTATGGGGGAGGGAAAGTCTAAGGAAGAAACCCCTGGGGATAGATCAAGGCTCAGTGGTAGTGACCCAAATACAATTGTCCCCTTCCCAAAGTGGGATTGGGGAAAGACTCAAGGAGCTTCATGAGGGCCCAGAAAGAGGATAAGTCTCTTAAACATTCCCACAAGTGGGTTTTGGATGTGGATGGGGTTCCAGTAGGTAGCAGAGAGTCCCCTGTAAGAACCTTTTCCTATTTTGTAAAAGTGGCTGAGGGTGCCCTAGAGGGGAAAATGGTAGAACAACTGATTGTGCCCCAGCCCTCTGATCAGCAGGTATTATCGTTGGCCCATAGCTCTTTATTAGGGGGATACCTGGGAGTGGAGAAAACAGTAGAGCGTGTTCTAGACCAAGATCCATAAACAGCTGCAGCTATATTGCCAGTCATACTCTGCTTTCCAACTTCATAACCCCACCAGAGTCCAACCTGCCCCTATAGTGCCTATGCCCATCATTGAAACCCCTTTTGAAAGAGTGGCCATGGACCTGGTAGGACCCTTGGAATGAACCACCCAAGGCAACAAGTATATTTTAGTCATACTTGGCTATGCTACCCGATATCCAGAGGCCATTGATCTAAGGAATATGAAGACTACTACAATCACGTATGCCATCTGGGAAATAATATACTGTAAGGTGATGAAGCAAGTATGTGCTTAGTGAAGGTAAAGATGCTGTGAACATCAGTATATCATCCCACAGATGGATGGCCTCATCGAACAATTCAATAAAATTCTGAAACAGATGTTGGGGTGTGTGTGAGAGGAGTCCAGCTGATGCCCCTGTGTCCTGCGCCTATCCTGTGCGGTTGGGGAGTCTGACCTTCCGGAGCAGTAGTGCGACGCAGTGATTGGCCCCGACGTCATCTCCGGGGCTAGAAAAGGAAGCGGCAGTGTTTGCACCTCGGGTGTGTGTGAGAGGAGTCCAGCTGATGCCCCTGTGTCCTGCGCCTATCCTGTGCGGTTGGGGAGTCTGACCTTCCGGAGCAGTAGTGCGACGCAGTGATTGGCCCCGACGTCATCTCCGGGGCTAGAAAAGGAAGCGGCAGTGTTTGCACCTCGGGTGTGTGTGAGAGGAGTCCAGCTGATGCCCCTGTGTCCTGCGCCTATCCTGTGCGGTTGGGGAGTCTGACCTTCCGGAGCAGTAGTGCGACGATGGCCCCGACGTCATCTCCGGGGCTAGAAATCCGCGGTTGTACCGCGGTTGCCGGGTCGCGGTTGCGTTTTAAGGGGTGCGTTTAAAGGGGTTTGATAGGCCCCTTGTGCGCCCCTTAGGCGCACGTGGCGCGCTGGGAGCTGGGAGACCCAGGATTGCTATGGGTAAACGTAAGAAGAAGCTAAATGTGAGTAACCCTAATCCTGATAAAGCTGTTAAGATCTCTGGGCCTATGGACAGGCATATAGTAGCTGTGCCTGGTGATGGGGAAAACATCTACTCCCGTACCCAAGCCCTCGGTCTCCTTTGATAGCTCCATTGGTTCTTTAGGGGTTTAACTCTGCCCCACGTGCTAATTTACGGGACCCTTTACATTTAACGTCATCTCCCGTTGAAGGAGGAGTCCTTGGCGGTATGGAACCTATACCATCAGTGGTGTCATCTAGTTGTCTGACGGATATTGCAGCAGTGTCTCTGCCTCAAGTACTTCAGCTTCCGGTGGTTCCTGGAGACGTTCAAAGTGATGGTGTTTCTGCTTTACCTGAGGCTGCTCAGAATGTGTCTTTATCTGACATCTGGTGTATTCTGTCAAGGATCGAGCGCTCTTTATTATCTGTTACTACTCAGATTAATGGTTTTTCACAAGATTCTGTCTCTAAGATGGCTCAGCATGATTTACAGATTTCTGCTTTAGATAACAAATGTCAGAAAATTGATGTACAATATTCTATGCTTCAGTCTGCTAATTTGTCATTCATGAGGGATAGTTTAACGTTACATACTCAACAAGAATTATTGGAGAATAATTTGAGGGCGGTAAATATTCGTTGTTGAATTTTCCTTGCACTAGACTAATCTCACCTAAAATTTTTATTTGAAAAATATCTGACAGAAGTGTTGGGCTATCAGTCAAACACTTACCAGTAATTACAGAAATATATTACTTGCCTGGCCCGAGGCCAATAACCTCAGGTGACCGGCAATCAGTAGTCTTAGCTGAACCTTTAGATTCCTTGGATATCACAAATTTTATAGAGTCTTCGCGTGACTTAATTGGAACTAGATCTACTCTTTTGGTATCTTTCTCTTCTGAGACAGATAAGAGTACTGTCATGCGACTTTATTTTCGTAATAAGAACGCTGAATTCTGTGGTGGAAAAGTTAATATATTCCCAGATGTGGCCAGACAAACTCAAGCTAGGCGTAGAGCCTTTTTGGCTTTGAAGCCAAGGGTTCTCGCCTCTGGCGCAACTTTCTTCTTGAAATTTCCCTGTAAATGTCTGGTCACATCTGGGGGTACTAAGTATGTGTTTATGGATGTTGGTTCATTAGAAATATTTCTTAAGGGGCTAGATCCTCAGGTTGTAGCGGATGCATGAATATAAGGTGTGTGTTGCCTTTATATTTATTTTCTTGACTGGTTCTATTAGCATTGTATGTAATAATTAGAGTTTAGATTGATTGGCTGTCAGCTGGATGTTCCCCACCGCTCCCCGTGATGTGGACTAAGTTTGTTTCTTTCTATTCTTGTAATAATTATTATGCCTATGTTTGATTTTTTGTATAATCTCAATAAAAATTAAAGTGAAAAAAAAAAAAAAGAAACAGATGTTAAAAAGGTTTGTGCAACAGGATGGGAAGAATTGGGACATTTACCTACCCTACTTGATGTTTGCCATCCATGAGGTACCTCTGAGTTCCACAGGGTTTTTGCCTTTTGAGTTGCTCTTCGGAAGACAGCCAAGAGGCGTATTAGACATGATAAGGAAAACCCGGGAAGAAGAACCCCATGCTGGGCATACTTTGGTAGAGAACGTTATACATATGCAAGATCAGCTGAGGAAAGCCGGAGAGGTGGTCAAACTCAGTCTGGAAAAAGCCCAAACTGAGCAGGCCAAAGGCTACATTTGGGCAGCTGTGCACTGCACCTTCCAACTGGGAGACAGAGTTTTAGTCTTGATTCCCTCATCTGAGAGCAACTTACTCTGTAAATGGTAGGGGCCCTATGAGGTGGAAGAGAAAGTGGGACTGTTAACTACAAGATTGTCCAGCGCAATAAGCAGAAGAAAGCTAAAATTTACCATATTAACCTATTGAAAAAGTGGAGTCCAGTGATGGTTGTGGTGGTACAGGGAGATGGTTTTGGGCTGGAAATTTCAACCCCATCAGATCCAACTGAAGTCCCAATTGGAGAACAGCTCTCTGTTGCCCAGAGAAGACATCTAAAAGGTTTGATCCACCGGAACCTGAAAGTGTTCTCCACCACTCTGGGATGAACCCACCTCATTTGTCATGATGATATTACTGACTCTGGGGTGGTTATCCAACAGTGACCATATTGGATTCCAGAGGACTGGCAACAGGCTGTCACCATGGAGCTGGAAGATATTTTTAACCTGGGAGTTATAGAAGAGTCTATGAGTGACTGGTTTTCCCCCATCGTCTTGCAAGGCCGGTGCTAGGGTTTCTAGTGCCCCCTGCAACCCATAAATCGGCGCCCCTCCCTCATTATTATTAATGTTGGCTGCATCCCACTCTCCTTTTTCCCAAACTGCTTCGTGAACTCCTTTCAAGTGATATTAGTAGTTCTCCTTCAAATCCAGCGTTGTAAGAAAATTGCAGCAAAAGAGCAAATGCATAACCAAAATAAAAATATTTAGCATCATACAAATATTTGGCTGTGAGAGTCCAAAAAAATAAATAAATAAATAATGTCTGATTCTGGTCATCTCACTTACAGCAACATAAAGATGCTCCAGTGCCAGGCATATTGTGAACTAATATAAAACACTGCAAAAGTCTCTGAAAATCTACAAAGTCAAATCTACCATATCATACCAGCATACACTTCCAAAACTCATACAATAAGGGGCCTACCAGGGGCGGCTCAAGGCAATCTGCTGCCTGAGGCGAAGTCTGAAATGGCGCCCTCCCCCACCTTAGAAGGGGTGGGGCTTTTTCAGAAATCCAATCAGAGACTGAACCAAACCAAAAAGCTGATTAGATTATATGGAGGAAATACAAGATGTTTGCACACAGGGCCGTATCGAGCTGCAATCACACCCTGTGCAACTTGCAGCTCGGATGCATGCCCCCCCTCTCCCCCCCATACCTCCGTCCAGCGCTGCCTGCTCTTTCTCTGCTACTGCCGCCCTCTGTTTTTTTCACGGCGGCGCCGGCAGCAGGGAAAGATCACGCAGCGCTGGACGGAGGTATGGGGAGGAGGAGGGGGGCATGCGCCCGATCTGAAAGGCACCAGCACTTTAAGCAGATCTGTCCCTCCCTGCTCTGACATCGCTTTGGAGGAGGGAGGGACCAGACCTGCTTAAAGTGCTGCGAAAAGGCTGGGCGAGTGCATTTCGGCTGCCTGCTATTGTCCTGCCAGCGGCGGCAGGGCAACAGCAGACAGCCGAAATGTGCCCCCAAGTCTTTCCACCATGTGCGGCTGCACCGCTTGCACAGGTCTAGGTACGGTCCCATTTGCACATCAAGGAACTAAAAGACAGCAAGAACAAACAACACAGTTTATAAAACTAAATTATAACTAATTTTTATTTTGTTATAAACTGTGTTATGGTTCTTGCTTTTTCTTTTTCAACATATATTTTGCATTCACAGTAAGTGCAGAGCAGAACCAGGACATTCACCCACAGAACTCAATATTTTTAAAAAAAATCTGATTCTGATCATCTCACTAACAGCAACAACAACCATTATTCTCCAGTACCAGGCATATTGTGAACTAATACAAAATCCTACAACAAAGAGCAAACCTACCATACCATATCAGCACAAACTTCCAAAACTCATATAAGGAGCCCATCCAAAAAAAACATCACTATAAATACTACAGTGGGCCCTGGAACATCCATAAACCTATTTGAAAAGCTGAACAAGTCAAATTACTACATTATAGTATATATCTTTATGTACAAACTCCATGTTAACAGAACACCTGACCTCAGTCACACACTCACAACATCCACCCTCACCAAGTACAGAATAAGTAACCACAATTTAAAGTAAAAATAAAAATATGTAGACAAAATTTAAATTGAAACCCCAAGAATCCAGACTACGTATGCAGTGTAACATCAGATAAATAAGAGATGCAGTTCCCCAATACTGTGCAAAATATAAAAATAGCACAAAGTCCAATCACTAAAATGAAATAAAATTATTTTTTCTACCTTTGTTGTCTGACCATTTTATTCTCTGATCATGCTGGTCCCGATCTGAGGCTTCTGCTTTCCTGTCTTCTCTTAGCTCTCTTTCTGTGGTCTATAGTCCATCTGCCATTTCTTATCTCTTCTTTTGTTTTCTTCACTTCCTTCCATCAGCCCATTTCCAGTTCCAGTAAACCTCCCCAGTATCAGCCCCCTTTCCAGTCCTCCCCTCCCAGTACCTTCCAATGCCAACCGCCTTGCATTCCCATGACTGCTACTGGTGTCCATTCCCTTCTAGTCCCCCTCCTTCCCCACTGTTCAGCCCCTTCTAGTCCAAATACCATCCCAGATATCAGCTCACATCCACTCTCAGTGCCAATCCCCATTCAGCTCCCAGTTGCCCTACCCTCTGTCCATCCCTGTTCCAATGCCATTCACATGTCTGCTCCCTTCCAGCCTCCTCCCCATTACCCAGCCACCTATCACTCCCATCCCCAATTGTCAGCTCCCTTCCAGTCCCCCTTCAGTACATCCCAGGTGTCAGCTGCTTTCCAGCCCCCTCCTTTCCCCATGTCGGCTCCCTTTCTGCCCCCTCCTTCCCCTGGCAGACCCTCTCATTATCCGCTCCCTTCCAGTCCTATTCTACCATCCTCCCTCATCAGCCCATTTGTTGCCCTAGCCCCTAGTTTTCTTTAACGGCCAGCAGCACTCTCCTCCCCTCCCCCATTAGCCCTTTCCAGTCCAAGCCCATTTCCAATCCTATCCCCCTTATCAGCCCACTCTAGTCCTAGCCCTCCAATCAGCCCATTACCAATCCTAGATCATTTCCTGTCCTAGCCCCCCATCTGCCCATTACCAGTCCTACCCACCTCCCCCCAGTAAGTCTATTTCCAGTCCTAGCCCCCCAATCAGCCCATTTCCTGTCCTAGCCTCCCTAATCTGCCCATTTCTAGGCCTAACCCCACCAATCAGCCCATTACTAGTCGTAGCCCCCCTCCCGATCAGCCCATTTTCAGTTCTAACTCCCCCATCAGCCCATTTCAAGTCTTAGCCACCCCGATGGCCCATTACCAACCCTAGCCTCCCCTCCTGATCAGCTCATTTCCAGTCCTAACCCTCCATAGCCCATTACCAGTCCTAACCCTCCCATCAGCCCACTTCCAGTCCTAACCGCTCCCATCAGCCCATTTCCAGTTCCAGCCTCCCCCACCCCAGCCTCCCCCAGTCCCAGCCTCCCCCACCCCAATTAAAAGAAGCTGGCTGCTGAAGCCGCTGCCGCGGCCAGGAAGTACCCCACAGACACCCTGGCAGATCCCGCCTCTCTTCCTCAGCGCTGCTGGCTTTACAGAGCCGTGAAGGGAGAGTTTCCCTTTCTTGCGGCTCTTTTAAGACCACCGGCGCTGATGGGACACAGGCATTTCCTGTTTCCTATCAGTGCCGGTGGGCTTAGCAGAGCCATGAGAAAGCAAAACTCTCCCTTCGCAGCTCTGTAAAGCCTGCGGCGCTGAGGGAGAGAAGAGGGCTGTGCCGGAGTGGCCATGGGGCACCTTCTTTATTGGCTCTTCTGATCGGGTTTTATTTTTATTTTTTATTTTTTGAAGGCGGAGTGAGGCGACTTTTTTGGGGGCATTTCTGCTGCCCCCAAAAGTTTGCCGCCTGAAGCCACCACCTCACTCCGCTTAATTATAGAGCTGCCTCTGGGGTCTACCCAGAAAAAGGCAGCACTACAAATACTGCAATGGGCCCCAAAACCTCCATACACCTATTTGAAAAGCTATACAAGTCAAATTACTATCATATCATATCATATCCCGACGTACAAACTCCATGTTAACACTTGGCCTTGGTCATACACTCAGAACACAGGCCTTCACCAAGTACAGAATAAGTGACCACAACCTAAAGTAAAAATAAAAATATGTAGACAAAAATTAAAATGAAACCCCAAGAAGCCAGACTCCGTATGCGGTGCCACACCAGATAAGAGAAAACAAACAATCAAATCCACAATTCCTAGGTTAGAACCATTCACAGATTCAAAAAATCCAACCCAAACAATATTATAAAAAAGGGAAAAACAAAAGCTATTTTTAAATGTTGGAATGCTTGTTGTGCAGGGAGAAGAAAATCCCTCCGAATAACAAACAACTCCTTTTAATCTTTTTTAAAGAGCATGGAATTATAAACTCCAAATATATCATCCAAAAGCCAATAAGCTAAGAAATTTAAACATCCTACAGATTTGTAAAGTAAAGTGAATACTTAGCTGGCAGTTGGAGGTAAAGAATTTGCCGGTTTTAAACCGGTAAGGTCTGTAGATGCGAAGATGTCTAAGATTTTCCAACCACACCCCTAGTTCTTAATATACAGCGACACAGTACTGCGTTTCAGGTCAGAATAGACCCTGGCTCAAGCTTTCAGTATACAGATGGTAAAACGTATGCCTCAACAGTTGCAAAAGGCATGCAAATCTCAGCTTTGCCCACTGGGCTCAAAATCCTCAATTCCCACAAAGAGATGGTGTCTGACGTCACCAAACAAGTGAAGCCTTATATAACCAATGAAGTGATACTATAGAAAAAACAGATAAGAGATGCAGTTCCCCATACTGTGTGAAATATAGATAGCACAAAATCCAGTCACTAAATTGAAAATAAAATGATTTTTTTCTACCTTTGTTGTCTGATGATTTTTGCTGGTCCTGATCTGAGGTTTCTGTTTTCCTCTGTCTTCTCTTAGCTCTTTATCTATGGTCTATAGTCTTTCTGCCATTTCTTGTCTCTCCTTTTGCTGTCTTCATTTTCTTCCATCAGATTTTTTCTAGTCCAAGTAACATTTCCCAGTATCAGCCTCCTTAACAGCCTCCCCTCCCAGTACCTTCCAGTGTCAACCCCCTTAGTTTCTCAGCACAACCACTGTTGTCTATTCCCTTTTAGTCCCCCTCCTTCTCCATTGTCCAACCCCTTCTAGTCCAAATACCATCCAAGGTATCAGCAAACCTCCAGTCCCAGTGCCCCCTCCCATGTCAGTTCCCTTCCAGTCACCTTCTTCTCTGTCCATCTGCCTTCCAGTGCCATCCCTGGGTGTCAGCTCTCTTCAAGCCCCCAACTTCCCTCCAGCCTCCTCCTTCCCCTCTTTTATGCTCCCTTCCAATCCCCCATGTGAGCTTCCTTCTAGCCCCCACCTTCCCCCCGTCAGTTCTCTTCCAACCCCCCTCCTATTACCCAGACACCTTCCAGCCCATCCCAAGTGTCTGCTCCCTTGTAGCCCCCCATCTGTTCCCTTGTAGACCCCCGTGTCTGCTCCCTTTCAGCCCCCCTGTGTCTGCTCCCTTGTAGCCCCCCTTGTTTGCTCCCTTTCAGCCCCATACCTTGTCTGCTCCCTTCCAGCTCCCCAGTATCTGCTTCTTTCTAGCTCCCCATTATCCGCTCTCTTTCAGCTCCCCCCTCTGTGTCTGCTCCTTCTAGCTCCACCCCCCATGTTTGCTCCCTTCTAGCTCCCCCTGTGTCTGCTCCCTTTCAGCCCCCTTATCCCTCCGTATCTGCTCCGATTTGTCCTTCAAAAAAGAAAACAGCCGTGGGAACATTTCTCTGTTCCCGCGGCTCTGCTAACTTTTAAACTGCTGGGTCACGGAGTCTCTAATGGCAAGAATAAGCATTTCCAACAGGCGAGTGGCTAGCAATGGCACCCCCTGCCGCCGGCACCCTCCTGCTGCGCTTACCCAGCTTACCAGGTAGCACCAGCCCTATCATCTTGGTTCCTAAACCTGAAGGAAGCATCAGATTCTGCATTGACTTCTGGAGCGTCAATGCAGCTTCTAAACTGGAAGTCTATCCCATGCCCAGAGTAGATGAACTAATCGAACAACTCTGTGGATCACGCTTTATATAAACTAGCAAGTTCCCTTGACTCCAGCTATCCAAGGAGAAGACTGCTTTTTTGACACTGCAAGGTCTGTTTCAGTTTACAGTGCTGCCCTTTGGATTACCCCGGTCTCCTGCCACGTTCCAACACCTAGTTGACCGCCTACTGAGACTGCACAAGGATTATGCAGCTGCATACCTTGATGACATCAGTATCTACAGCAGAGACTGGATGAGAAAGACTGGAACATCCTCTAACCCAAGTATAAACCATGGTGACCAGCCTACAGAAGATCAGATTGATGACCAACACCAAGAAAAGTTTTCTGGAAGGTCAGGATGTTCCATGCCTGGGCTATTTAATCGGGAATGGGCAAATACGACCTCAGCTATGGAAGGTGGATGCCATTGTCAAGGTCTCCACCCTGAAATCGAAGAAAGAGATTCATGCCTTGCCTGGATGGATTGGCTATAACTGCAGATTTATCCCTAATTTTGTAGAGGTGGAAGACCCATTAACCAATCTCCTCCGGAAGAGAACTCCCAATCAGATTCAGTGGTCACCAGACCTAGATCTGACCTTCCAGCATCTCAAGAAGGCCATGTATTCTGAACCCATCCTGATTAGCCCTGATTTCTCTCTACCCTTTATTGTGTAAACAGATGCCTCTGAGGTGGGCCTAGGAGCTGTTCTGGCCCAGGAAGCCAGAGGTTAAGAGCATTCATCAACAGGAAGCTGCTTCCTCAGGAGAAGTGTTGATCGAGAAGGAAGCCCTGACTGTTAAGTGGGTGTGAAACCTTCAGATATTACCTGCTCGGCTGTCCATTTATGCTGGTAATGGACCACCAACCCCTCAAGTGTCGGGCTCGATATGAGTCCAACGGCCTTATTATGTGGTGGTTTTTGAGTTTCTAACCCTACCAGTTTCAGGTCCACAGGGCTGGTCAGGCTCACCTGAATGTGGACTTTCTTTCCTTGGTGGGGGTTCAAGGTGAGGCAGATGTTGAATGGGGCATGGTCGAGCTGAGGGAGAGGGTGTGTGATGGGGTATATACTGTAGAATGTTATACATCCATCTCCAAAGGGATTATCAGCAGTCCCTTTAAGACAGTTTGCAGCCCAGAGTTCTGGCTGGGAGGGCATGGCTCACAAGGAGGAGTTAAGAACCCAGCAGGCTGCAGAAGGGAGAGAGGTTCGTGGAGCCAGACATCCTTCCAAGGCAAGCTGTGCAAAGGAGTTCTGAGGTAAGAACTTTAACTGGGGCTGAAGGAGGGGAGAACCAGCTTTGTGGAAGTTTAACAAGCTGGGACAGAATAAAAGCTGATTTTGTTTTCCCTTAAATGCTCTCTCTTCTGTTTTGTTTTTTTTTCATTTTAAATCTTTATTAGTTTTCCATACACTCCAGAATAAACTGAATGTAGACAGAATATAGAAATATATCATAAGCAATAACAAATTCAAATAAAAACAAATCAACTGGAATAGACCACAATATGTAACCTCAATAAGGTCCCAAGAAAAAAGAAAAAAGAATTAAAAGAAAATCAATAAAGTAAACCCAAACCAGGCATCTATTAATGGAGCTAAGCTATTAAATGTGGCAGCCGGTGCGGGATTCAACCCTCAATTCCTTCCTCAATTGCTGGGGTTCAAAAAAAAGAAATTGCTTTGAATTATATGTTGTTGTTGTTAAGTGCCGTCGAGTCGGAGTCGACTCATGGCGACCCTCTGGATAGCTATCCTAAATTGTGTTCGGTCTTCAGTCAGGCGGCTCATTGTTGACAGACTGGTACCCGTAGCTGCTGTTATTGTAGCGATCCATCTCATTGCTGGCCTTCCTCTTTTGCGTTGACCTTCTATCTTTCCACGCATGATGTCTTTCTCTAATGATCTCTCTCTTCGCATGATGTGTCCGAAGTATGAAAGTCGAAGTCTTGTCATCTGAGCTTCTAAAGAAAGCTTAGGTTTGATCTCCTCTAGTACCGACTGGTTTTGTTCTTCGGGCAGTCCATGGTATACACAGTATTCGCCGCCAGCACCATAATTCAAAGGCATCAATCTTCTTCCTGTCTGTCTTTTTCACTGTCCAGCTTTCACATCCATATGATGTTATTGAAAATACCATGGCATGAACAAGTCGAATCTTTGTATGGAGAGAGACATCTCTGCTCTTGAGAATCTTATCTAGGTCTTTCATAGCCATTCTGCCAAGAGCAATGCGTCGTCTGATTTCTTGACTGCTTGTTGCTTCTTTATTGATAGTTGATCCAAGTAGGTTAAAGTTGTTCACGATTTCAATTTCTTCTCCTTCAACGATGAACCTGTTGATTATGCCAGTTGTCATGATCTTTGTCTTCTTTACATTAAGGTGCAGGCCCATTTTGAGACTATGTTCTTTGATTGTGAGAAGCAAATGTTTCAGATCATCTTCACTTTCTGCCAGTAGTGTGGTATCATCAGCATAGCGAAGGTTGTTGAATTATATACTATTAAGCATTTACATGGATATTTCAACTTAAACTGTACCCCCAAGACAAGAGAGCGCTGGCGTAAAGCCAGAAATTCTCTCCTCCTCTTTTGGGTATCCCTAGCTAGATCAGGAAATATCAATATCTTTGACCCCATAAATTGGGAAGCATTCATCTTTAGGAAATATAGTCTCAGGACAGAGTTCCGGTCTGACTCGAAGGCAAAGGACACCAGGGAGCTTTCCAAGAATCCTGTTAGCTCCAATTGAGCCGGCTCAACAATCTCCACAGGTCTTTTCCCACCACACTCTTCTTGAGAAGAAATAGATACATACTGAACCCGAACTATAGGAGACAAATTTTCAGAAGGCATGAGGAGAACCTCTGTGAGGTACTTACGAACTAGCACCATGGAGTCCAACAAAGGAGATCTAGGAAAATTTAGAAAGCGCAAATTGTTCCTCCTCGCTTGGTTGTCCAAGAACTCCAAACATCTAGCCATAATCAAGCTATCTTTAGCCTGGGTGGCACCCAGGGCCTGAAGCTCTTCCACCTGGGTTTCAAGCCGTGATATTCTCACGGCCTGACCTGCTACTTTCGAGCTTTCCGACTCACTCTGTACCTTCAATACAGTAAACTCCTTGGAAAGAGACACCACAACCGGAATAAGGGACTTCTGAAGGGAAGAGATGGTGTCCCACAAGTTCTCCAATGTCACCTTTGCCGGTTTTTCCAGAACATGCAACTCAGATGAGACCAAAGACGAGGAAGAGACAAAATTCATAGTCTCTAGCCCACCGCTTGCCCCTACCTCCTCCAACTTCCCTCCTCCAGAGGGTAGGGCAGCGGGAGCACTCTCACTTTGGCACGGGGCGGCACCCCCCACTGCAGACGAACTCCCACACACCAGGGACACACCAGCAGGCAAACCTTCCCAGATATCCCTTCCGGGTTGCGGCGGCAATTCCTGTTGGGGGCTCAACTCTACCCCATCGCTCAGATCAATCGAAATCCTCGATTGATCCGCCAAAGCCACTAATGCTGCCATCGGGGGGAAGAAAACCGGAATCACCGATTGAGATGAACCAACAGTAGGAGTAGAGGTTTCAGGGGGTTTCACGGCTCGTTGCTTCCTCTTTTTCCCCATTGGAGCAACTCAACGGAGACAGCTACCACATCTCCGACACAGCATACAGCTCCTCCGCCATCTTGGGACCTTCTGTTTTTTTAAAGATAACCCATTCCCACCTTATGCCACACTTGCCACAAAAAAAACATACCTGAAATGACATTGAAAAGTGGCACTTTTCTCTTATGTGGCACTAGCCATTTACATATCATTAGTTCTTTAAAAGCAACATGTACAGGCCAAATAAATTGGAAATCTTTGAGATGAAAGAAAATATTTGAAAATATGTTTGTTGTTTTTTTTAGGAGTAGTCATTTTTTGCTTTTGTGTCCTTGAATTTTAAGATTGAAGATTGGCCTCTGGGATGCTGACATCCATTGCATTTTTACACATAACAGGAAAAACCGTAGGCAGTTTATCATCTTCCTTCCCTTTGGATGTAGTACAAGATGAAGTATCTGTAGTGCAAGAAAAGATTTTAGAACTGTGAAAAGACTATCTATAGCAATGAATAAGAGCTGCAGGCATCAGCAGCTTTCAGAGCCAAAGTTATTCCTGCTTCATCTATTTGGGTCTAAGGACTCCTGAAGGTGAATTAATGGTCTGATGAGCCAGCCCCTGTAGGGAATTGACATACTGTAGGTAGAGTTGAGGGCATTAGTGGAGTTTCTGTGATGGCCCTTCCTCTTGTTTGCCCTGAATTTCATTTTTTCAGTCTTTGCTAAATATTTTGTATAGCAAGCTGTATTACCTCCAGCTGCTAGGTGGCAGTCAAGAGCATTCAAGATTGAAGCACAGAATAGGAGCTATGCAGTAAAGTTTAACATGCATGTTAAAGGCCTTGTTTGGAAGCTAAAGATAATGTGCAATGCAGCAAAGCCTTCATATACATGTTATGGTGCGCCCTTATGGGGTTAAGAAGGTCAAGCTAAATTTAATTCAACCTCAGAAACAAATGAAGGAGTATCATATGTAAATTAGGTTTTACATCCTAATTGTGATTGTCCTGCATTTTCAATAGAAGCAGAGCGACATGTAATGTCTGAAATTGATAGTAAGGTTCATAGGTGCCAACCCAGTATTAAATAAAATCCTTTACTGTGTCTAGGACGGGGTATAGTGTGTTGAGTTTATCACGCCCAATGAAAATGAGGCATCCTGACGGGAGTCCTTGTCTAAGCAGTAATGGGCTGTGAAGGTATGTACCAAAGTCCAAGTGGCTACTTTGCAGATGTCATCAATAGAGACAGAACGAAGATTAGCTGTTGAGGCTGCCATTGCTCTCACATTGTGAGCTGTGACATGGCCCTTGAGAGAAAGTCCCTTACTCTGATATGTATAGGATATGCAATCTGCAATCCAATTTGACAGAGTTCTTTTGGAAACTGGAAGTCCCAAATGACTAGAGTCAAAAGCCACAAAAAGCTGAGAAGATTTTCTATGTGGCTTAGTTCTTTGGAGATAAAAGGCTAAGGCTCTTTTACAATCCAAAGTGTGAAGATTCATTTCTGCACTGGAGGCATGAGGCCCAGGGAAAAATATAGGAAGATAAACCAACTGGTTTAAATGAAAAGGCGAAACCACCTTTGGCATAAAGTGAGGATGAGTTCTGAGGACTACTTTATCATGGTGGAACCTTGTATAAGGAGGGTCAGCTGTAGTTCACTAATGCGTCTTGCAGAAGTGATGGCAATTAAGAAAATGACTTTCCATGAAATAAACTTTAGGTCTGAAGTGGCTAAACGTTCAAAGGGCGGTTTCATCATCTGACCAAGAACAAGATTTAGATCCCATGCCACTGGCGGAGGTTTAATGGGAGGTTTTGTTAAGAGTAGGCCTCTCATGAATCTTGATACAAGTGGATGAGAGGAAATAGGTTGTCCATCGAAAGCCTGGGAGTTATAGAAGAGCCCTTGGTACGGCCCTCCCCCTATATTGGCTGCATTTCACTAGGCCAGTTAAGATGAGTTGCAGAGGTAAACTGCAGGCTGAAACCATGTTTAAATATCAGCATTACCATTTATTTATTTTATTTATTTAACTAGGCTTATATACCGCTTTTCTACCAATCAGAGCGGTGACCATGTTAATATTCTTTCTACATGCTTCCTGGCAGGACTCAGCCTACCTTTATTTCTGGATATACTAGTCACATTTTTCCCCCAACATTTACTCTCTAGGATGCATATAGATGTTGGGGGACTCTTATCAGGAAACATAATGCAAAGTTTTAGTAGCAGTAGTAATACTAGACAAAACTAGGGTTTTTCCTGATCGTGGTAATTTATTTTTCCAGGAACAAGCAGGAAGTCAGTCCCTCACATATGGGTGACATTGGCACCGATGGAGCCCGTGCGGAGCATTTCCCCAGCTTTCAAAGAAAGCCTTTGGGAATGCCACTACGCATGCGTGGTCCCCTTCCTGCCCAAGGGTGCCATTTTGATCCGTCTCCCTTTTTCCATGGAGCCCTTTGGATTCACGTTTTGTACCTCAGAAAAATTTCCTAAACTCTATCTCTAATTCCGATTTTCAGGTCCTCTTCCCACTGTCTCCAGTGCCCTTACCTCGGCAGCAGGCCCCAGGATTTTGTTGTTTTTCAATTTTTCATTTTTTCTTGACCAGTGCGTTTCCATGCCGTTTTCAACGCTATCCAAGCCGAAGGTCTTCGACGTTGCGGGGATTCTTTTTGTTCCAATGGCCTCCAATTTCAAAAATTGTGACAGATGCTTCAAAAATATGTCGCTCACAAACGCCCATGACTGTTGTCTTAGGTGTCTAGGAGCCGACCATGAGCTGGAGCTCTCTTCCCTTTATAAAAAGATGTCCTCCAAGGCCATCTAGAGCTGTAAGCAAAAGCTGGATGACATTTTCCACAAGGCAGCCCCGGTGTTCCCAGTAGCTTCCCGCTCCACCAACCTTCAGCCTCTGTGGTCCCCCACGGCTGCTTGGTGGCCTCGGCACCACTCTGAGCAAGAGTACCCCAAAAGGGAGCGGAAGAAGAAGAACCCTGTCAGGGGATCCAGACAAGCGTGAGCGTTCTTGTGCTCAATCCCTCAGCCCGCCTTGGCAGTCCCAAGAGTCGGAGAAGGAGTGGCCTCGAAAGGTACCTCGTACAGACATGGAGGCCTCCGGCAATGGCGCCCAGTCTCCCGAGGTTTGTCCCGGTGAGGAACCCCTCTCCTCCTCGACTCTCATCCTGGTCACCCCAGCATCGGTGTCGCAGGGCCCCACTTCCGAGTGGGAGGCTCAAATGCTGGCACCGGAGCACAGCGTTTATGCCTTCCTTGCTGCCCAGCAGGTGCTAGTGCCAGACCCTGCTGGCACACGCCCTGAGAACTCGAGGGTGGTGCCTGTGATGTCTCCCCAGACCACCATGATAACACCCAAGAGCCAAGGTCCTCGTGAGGGATCCTGGCAGTGGTCTCGATCTCCATCCCGGTCTTCGGATGTGAGATCTTCTCGAGCTAGCACCTCCGGCTCCAGGCAGGCTTCTGCCTCGGGAGCCCAGCGCAAGGCACAGGCTCTGATTGAGCAACCTAGTTCCGAGTCTTCCTCGGAATTCTCGGGCTGGGAGTCCAAAGGGGGCACTTCCCCTGAATCCAGGGCTCATCAGGATCTCCCCTCGGATCCTTCCCCGCCGGTTCAGAAGTGGCGGTCTCCTCACAAAGACACCTCCTTTCTGGAGTTTGTGGAGACATGACTCGAGCCCCGGTGCTCTCCACGCAGTCCAAGGAAGAGCCCCGTGCGGAAGGACTCGATATTTTACAATACGAGGCTCTGCTGAGGGAATCCCTCATGGTCCTGATTCTGCCCATCTTAGCCCGGCTACTCCTCCGCATGTGGGAGACGCCTGCGTCTATCCCCATTGCCAGAAAGTGCCTGGACACAGAGTCCAGCGAGGGCCTGGCTTCTGGAAAACCCAGCTTCCTCATATTTTGATGGTGGTGGAGTCCGCCATGCGGAAGCAAAAGAGCCCAAAAACTCACTCCTCAGTCTCGCCGGGTAGGGACTCTTGCATCCTCGATGCCCTTGGGCGTAAGGCCTACCAGGGCTCCATGCCGGCATGCCACACCTAGGCCTACCAGCTATACATATGTATGTATGTTCCTTCTCAACCTCGCAAAGGAGCTCGGGGGTTTCCAGGCAGGCCTCGATGGCAGTCACCTCCACCGTTTCCAGTCAGAAGTGAGGGGACTGTTCAAAGTACCTTTCTCATGCTGCCTACGACAGCTTCAAGTTCTTTGCTTGGGTAGCGGCTGCTGGTATCGGGGCCAGGCGGCAAGCCTGGCTCCAGTCCTTGGACTTCGAACAATGGGTCCAGGAGAAGCTGCTCGATGTACCGTGCCTGGGCGAGCAATTCTTTTGCAAACCAATGGAGGACAATGTAGCTGAGATTGAGACAGAGTACATAACCTGCACCCATCTCTCACAGAAGACTTCCTCCCTTCCGCGGAAGAAGCAACAGGTCAAAAAGCCTTTCTTGCAGAGTAAGGGTCTCCCCTATCAGGGCTACCTGCCTTACCCTCCAGCTCCAGCTCCGCCCCAAGGCGGACAGAGCAAGAGAAGCCATCATGGCCCGCGTAAGCCGAAGGGTCCCAAGAGACAAACCCCAGCACTGGCCCAGTCGGCCCTGGGTTTTTAATGCCAGATTCATAGCTGCTTGCCGCTGGTGACCCAGCTACCTGTGGGAGGACGCCCTGTCCACTTTGCTCCCGGGTAGGATATCACCTCAGACACCTGGGTCCTCCAGGTCATCTGGAAAGGTTACCTCCTTCACCTGGACTGGCTTCCTCCACCATTCTGCCCCGGGGAGCCCCCTCGGCTCCCCGTGCACCAGGCCGCTTTGGCGCAGGAGCTTGCCAACCTCCTTGAAGAGCGAGCGGTGGAAGTGGTCCCGCTGCACCTCAGAGGTAGCGGGTTCTACTCCCGTTACTTCCTTGTGACAAAACGGACAGGCGGTTTCCGACCCATCCTCAATTTAAGAAATCTCAACAATACCTGGTGCGGGAGAGGCTCAAAATGCTCTCCCTTGGCGCCTTGCTGCCCTTCCTCCGGTGGGGCGACTGGCTATGCTCCTTGGACCTTCGGGATGCGTATGCTCGCATCCTTGTCCATCCCAAGCACAGGAAATACCTGCATTTCAGGGTGCAAGGGAACCACTATCAATACAGAGAGCTTCCTTTCGGCCTGGTGTCCGACCCGTGATTGTTCACCAAATGCCTCATTGTGGCTGTGGCCCTCCTTCGGTTACAGGGCACCTTCATCTACCCCTATCTAGATGATTGGCTCACTACAGGAGGGATGACCGACGAGGTGCAGCGAGCCACAGCCTGCACCGTCCACCTCCTCGAGCACCTCGGCTTTGTGGTCAATTACCTGACATCTCAGCTCACTCCAGCCCAATCCCTGGAGTTCATCGGCATGTGCCTCAACACTCAGCGAGCGACAGCCTTTGTTCCCCAAGACAGGGCAGACCGCCTCATCGCTCTGGCATCCACAGTCCAATGCTGCGATGCGATATTGGCCTGAGCGATGCTCAGTCTCCTCGGCCATATGGCCTCAACGGTCCACGTCATCCCCAACGCCCGGCTGTACATGCAGGCAACACAGTGGTGCCTTGGGGCTCAGTGGTCCTAGGTAACAGGTCGCCTATGAGATACTATCTCAGTAATGCCTCTGCTCACTGAATCCCTCGACTAGTGGCGGGACACCCAGAACCTGCTCCGAGGCATGCCGTTTCAGGCCCCACAACACGATGTAGTCTTGACCACGGATGCCTCATTCATGGGCTGGGGGGCCCATTGCGGCGAGCTCCACACATAGGGGACTTGGACCCTGGAGGAGTCCCGGCAGCCGATCAACCTTCTTGAACTCCGAGCGGTCAGACACCACAGTCACCACTGGGTGGTGCTTGTCCAGACGGAAAACTGAGTAGCAATGTTCTATATGAACAAGCAAGGGAACACCGGCTCTTACAGCCTCTGCCTGGAGGCGGTAGCCCTGTGGTCCTTCGCGGGTCGCCAGGGCATTACCTTAACGGTCACCTATCTTCCGGGCCAAGACAACAATGTCCTGGCAAACAGGTTGAGCCGGCTCCTCCAGCTGCACAAGTGGCGCCTCTGCCCACAGATGGTGCAGCATCTGTTCCATCACTGGGGGACTCCGGTCCTAGACCTCTTCACCAGCCCAGCAAACTCTCAGCTCTCATGGTTCTGCTGCCCAGTTCCACACCCGAATAGGGAAGCCCTTGATGCCTTCCTCCTGTCATGGACGCACGGCCTCCTGTATGTGTTTCCCCCCACGCCGCTCATAGTGTGAACTCTCCTCAAAATACAGCAGGACAGTTCCTCGGTGATTCTTGTGGCCCTGCAGTGGCCTTGACAGCCCTGGTTCCAACTGCTGCTCCGCCTCTCATTGGAGTCTCCGGTTCCCCTGGGCGATGTGCTAGGCTTGTTGACGCAGGAGGAAGGTCTGCTACTTCACCCAAACTTGAGATCCTTATCCCTCATGGCTTGGTGGCAGAGTGGGTCACTCTAGCCCCCCTTCATCTCCCAGTGGAGGTCGAGGACATACTGCTGGCTTCGTGCAGGGACTCAACTAGGAGAGCTTATGCCTTCAAGTGGCATCGGTTCTCGGTGTGGTGCTCGGAGATGCGTGCCGACCCGTTCTCTTGCCCCACACACTTGGTCCTGTAGTACCTGCTCCATCTCTCACAGGCGGGCTTGAAGTCCATCTCGGTCAGGGTCCACCTGAGTGCCATCTCGGCTAATCACCACCCTGTCGGGGGTGGACCCCTCTTGTGTCAGCCTCTGGTTTCCCGCTTCATGCGCAGGCTGCTTCTTTCCAAGCCCCCCATCCAGCCACCTCCAGTGATGTGGGACCTCAATGTCATCCTCATGCAGCTGACTCAGCCGTCCTTTGAGCCGATGGTGCTCTGCTTGCTTCAGCACCTTTCCTGGAATGTTTTTTTTTCTGGGGGCCCTCACTTCGGCCTGGAGGGTGTCAGACGGCTGCCTGGGTGAAAATCTTCACAGTCTTGGCAAGTGCATATATCTGTATGATTTGCAAGGTATTGTGGGCAATGTAGTTCATTCACACCAGACACAGCTGCTGACAATAATTTAGTTGTGCTCTTGGGTAAAGCCAATAAGATATTTATTTATGGGGTTATTTCTCCCAACACAGATATGCTTGGTAGCACATAAATTAGGTTACTTGCTTTCAGTGTTAACTTGGAAAAACAAAGTCAAAATCAGGAAAACAACAAATGAAAAGCCACAAAGCAAGAAACAAACTGTTCTTTTCAGGTTAACTTCTGATTACTTCCCACATAGATACAGAAGTGATTCTCTCCTAGCTCACAAGCAATTAGGTAAGGCTTAATTGCTAGCAGTTATCCAGCTGAAACCCTTTAGCTGGCTGGCTTTCTACTGTGTGAGTCAAATCCTGCTTCAGGAGCTTTTCTTAGTGGAATAAAGAACAAATTTATATTTCTTTGTGATGGCTGCTGTGCTTTATCACAGAAAGTTACCAACAGAGTTTGGATAGAGAGCAGTCCATATAAACAATATCTTGATCTGCTATTATTTCTCCTTCATCAACAAGCATAGGGTCACTATCATGAATTGGCACAGATGAATCTTTCAATGGAGCACTTTCAGGAGAACACTTATTTCCCTGCTGTCTTTCAAGGTTATAGCTAGGGCATAGATCAGTGTTCATACCTGAGCTTCCATTGTTGCTATAGTTCCTCTCTATATAGCCTGGCCAGTATGTAGTCCAGTTCTTATGTCCAGCCTTCCAATCTAGATCCCTGGACACTGGATCTCTCCTCACATACCTTCTGGCATAGGTCTTAGAGTCCCTTCCACGTGCAGCCGTCTCCCTCACAGGTAGCCTCTGGTGATTCCTTGTTCTGCAGCACCATTCCTCTGGCTTTCCCCAGTCCAATGGTCTATGCTGGCCCTTGGAATACCTCCCAGTATACATACTGCCTTGGACTCTTCTAGACCTCTCAAAGGCTTTTCTCCTCTTCCTTCCAGAGGGTTTCTTTCCTTCTCTATCCGTCCGGTTTGGCTTCTGCTTCTGCTGATTCTTCAGATGAAACTGATGATCCTTCTCTGCATATCCAAGGTGATCATGGAGAAGCTGATGCTTGTCATCTGTAAAACAAACTCTATTCTTATTCTGCCTTGATGAGTGCTCCTCCCTAATACAGCGCAGCTGTGCTGAGTCAGGCCCTGCCCTTTGAGATGAGTGCTTAGGGATTACCTCATAGCCCTCCTGATTGAACACACGTTTCCCCACTTCAGCTCCTCTAATGGCTGTTGGAAATCTGGTGCATTCTGGGACTGGTAGTCTTTTGTGGGGAAAATTCTGTTTTCTTATTTCTACCAGAACTGACAGGTTGCTTGTTCAGAGTCCCATCATCTTTTCTATAGCTCCTTCCTGAGCTATGATAAGCTTCCTTATCACAAGGGTCAGTGAGCTTCAGGCCCTGATGGCCAACGTCCCCTACATGAGGTTCTATGGGAACCGGGTGGTTCTCCGAATGCACCCCAAATTTCTCCCAAAAATTGTCTCGGATTTCCACCTCAACCTGGAGATAGTACTGCCAACCTTCTACCCAAAGGTTGATCGAGCGTCGGCAATCCTCCATACTCTTGACTGCAGTTGGGCTCTCTCCTTCTACCTGCAGTGTAGAAAGATTCACCACAGGTCTGAGCGGCTTTTCATTTCCTATGACCCTGCCCGCATGGGGCTCGTGGTCACTAAGCTGAACTTCTCCATCTGGGTGATAGGTTGCATCATCTTCGCCCAGACTCAGGCCAAGCTGCCCCTGAACCACTGAGTCATGGCGCTTGGGGTTCATGCGAGGGCGGCATCAGTGGCTCATCTATGCTCCGTGCCGCTAGCGAACATATGCCAAGCCGCAACCTGGTCTTTGGCTAACACCTTCACGACACATTACTGCCTGGAGAGAGAGAGAGCCCCTTCAGGATGCCACCTTCAGCCATGCTGTACTCCATAATCTGTTCGGGGTTTAAGCAACTCCTGCCCTCCAACCCTCTTTCTGTGGCTACCAGAAGCTTGGTCTTCTGGGGACCTGAGGTCTGTGGGGTTTCTTCGGTTGTGTGACCGCTCACGACTCACCGTGGCATTTTCCACAGGTCCTTGGTAGCCTGTAGCTGGGGATTTCCATATGTGAGGACTGACTTCCTGCTTGTTCCTGGAGAAAGCCTAGTTACTCACCTGTAACAGGTATTCTCTGGGGATAGCAGGAATCAGTCCTCACAACCCACCCACCTCCCCTTGGAGTTGCCCATTGTTCTTGGTATTTTTTTGCCTTTGCCTGAGCTATGTCATCTGACTGATCAAGATGGCACTCTTGGGTGGGAAGGGGACCATGCATGTGTGGTGGCATCTCCTAAAGGCTTTCTTTGAAAGCTGTGGAGATGCTTCCATGCGGGCTCTGTTGGCACTGATGTCACCCATAAGTGAGGACTGATTCCTGCTGTCCCTGGAGAACACCTGTTACAAGTGAGTAACTACGCTTTTTGGAACTGCATAAAAACAACATGCTATTGTGTGCATTCTCCAGGATCAAGCAGGAAGTCAGCCCTCACATATGGGTGACATCAGCACCAATGGAGCCCACATGGAAGCATCTCCACAGCTTTCAAAGAAAGCCTTTGAGAGATGCCACCATGCATGCGTGGTCCTCTTCCTGCCCAAGGGTACTATCTTGCTTAGTCTGCTTTTTTCCATGGAGCTCAATGGACGTATGTTTTTTTCCCCTGGAAAAATCCTTGACAAACTGTTCCTAAAACTTAGTTTCCTGGTAGGCATATTGGTTCCTCTTCCTGCCTCGAGTTGGGGCTCCCTGGTGCCGTTCTTGGCTCCTTTTTTATTGAGGTCACCCTCAACCGGTGTTCATGCCTTTTTTAGCCTGGGGGTTGTTGACCCCGTTAGGGTGTCTCCCGGTGAGTTCAAAAAGTGAGACCGCTGCAGTCGAACTATGTCCATTACTGACACTCATGCTGCCTGCGCTGCCTGAGTACGGACCATGACAGAAGCTTCTGCAACCTCTGCCAGGCCATGTCGGCCAAAACCAACAGGAAATGGACAGAGTTTCAGGAAAAGTTCCCCAGGTCTGACTCAGCACCCATCTCCCCGGCATCGAGCTCCAAGCCCAGAACATTCCAGGACGCCCGGGCGTTTTCAGAGTCCCACAGCCGTGGAGCCTCAAAAAAGACCCTGGAACAGGAGAAGAAGTCGTCTAAGTCCACCGAGGTTGCACCAGAAAAACCCGATAAAACTCCACGGAAGAAATCTGGCGACTCCGAGAAGTGCCCCACCAAGGTCCTCAAGAATGATTCTTCAGCCAGCAGAGACCATGCCCTTATTGAGAATGCACTGCCAAAGGTGTCGGTGCCGGCCCCAAAATCCTCAGTGCCTGCAGTGAAGGCTGTGGAGCCTTCTGGCTTGGAAACCAGAATGGCAGCCTTGGAGCAGAACATCACTGCTATCCTGGCCCTGCAGCAGGAGATGATGGCCAGTTCGTCTGCTTCATCTGCCCCAACGACCTTGCCCTCTACTGTGATGGAGTCCCTGGTCGTCGAGCCGAGCATCGAGTGCCCCTGGCCTCGAGACAGCCCTCGGCACCGGTTGAGTCCCAGTCCTGTTCATCGGGTCTCCGGTCCTCACCAGCCAGTCCACGACTCGTACCACAGGTCCTCTGCATGCCGTCGGCCCTTTGGCATAAACCTTGATGCAAGGAGTTTCAGGGCCTTGGACTTGTCCTCACCGCTCGACTCCGAGTGGAAGATGGAGGACAAGGCATCCCCCGGACACCAGATGGCACCGAGACATCCCATTTGACCCGTCTTCACCAGCGTCTCGATGCCACTCTTCCCAAGGACATGGCCTTTCATGACTTCATCGCGGATATGGCCAGGGCCCTCAGTGCAGATCGAGGTAGAGAAGGACCCGTGCACCGAGGAGTTGGAGTTTCTCCAGTATGAGATTCCATCCAAAGAAACCCATACAGCTGATCCTCAAGAGGCTGTTACTCCAAATATGGGAGACCATGACTTTGTGTGTGATTGACATTTCCTCGGCTGTGTGTGATTGTCTTTGACACAGGATTCAACTATTCAGAACATGGACAAACCATAATTTAAGTGCTTGCTTTTTTGTTTTTACTGCATTATTGATTAAAATGGACACGGTCTGAGATAGGGGTTTAATCCTCACCCAGACACCAGTCCGACAATACTTACCATTTTTTATGGTGCCATTTATGGGAATAGGGTTCTTTGTTGCTGTTTTATGGGTGCCCCTTTCCTTTATCCCATTTGGGATTTTTTGTATTCTTTAGCCACCAGCCCGATGCTATGTACCGCGTCCGGAAAGGACTGGGGTTCCACAAACCCCAACTCCCACACAATTCCATGGTCGTCGAGTCAACTGTGCAAAAGCTCAAGAGCCAGAAGACCCACTTCTCCATCCCTCCCAGTAGGGAGGCCCGAGCCCTCGATGCCCTTGGGCACAAATGTTATCAAGGCTTGATGCCGGGTTGCCAGATCCAAGCCTATGAACTCTACATAGGAATGTACCTAAAGGCACTGGCCAAAGAGCTGTTGGGGTCCACAGCAGGCTTCATTGGGGAACCCCTCCAATGGTTCTAGACCCTGACTTGAGTGTGAGACTGTTCTAAATTCCTCTCCCAGGCCGCCTGTGTTGGCTTGAGTCAGCGGCTCGAGTTGTGGTGGCTGCCATCTGGGTCCAATGCCAGGCTTGGCTACAATCCTCCAACCTCGAGCAGTGGGTCCAGGACAAACTGCTCGATGTCTCCTGTACCAGTGAGAACCTTTTCGGCAAACCCATGGCTGACAATGCTGCTGAGATCGAGGCCGACTTTGTGACTCATCAGAGACTGTCCAAAAAGACCTCATCCCATCCCCGCAAGAAACTGTCGGGCAAAAGGGCCCTTTTCACAATGAAAAAAGGATGCCTTTGCACAGGATCATCAGTACCAGCCCTGCTCTGGCCATCAGCAGAGGTCTCACTGCAAGGGGCAGGGGGGCTCAGAAAAAAAAAGCATCTAAGCCCCAGATTCCAGCTCCTACCCTGCCTGGGGGGAACTTTTGACTCCCAGGGCAGGGCCACCCCTCCCCCAGGAGACCTTCACCAGCCCATAGGAGGGCGCCTGGTGCTCTTCGCCCACAGATGGGCCTCAATCACCTCAGACTTGTGGGTACTGCAGGTGGTCAGGGAGTGATACCTCCTCCACCTACAGCAGATTCCACCCAGGTTCTTTCCAGGAGAGCCGGTACGAACCCTCCTTCACCAGACCTTGCTGCTCAGTGAGCTCGCAGGTCTTCTCAAGGACAATGCAATAGAACCTATACACAGACACCTGTGGGGCAAAGGCTTCTACTCTAAGTACTTCCTTGTCCCAAAGAGGACTGGGGGCCTCAGGCCCATCCTAGACCTATGAAACTTAAACAAGTTTCTGGTGAGGGAGAAGTTCAAGATGCTGTTTCTTGGAACACTGCTGCCCTACCTCCACCAGGGAGATTGGCTTTGCTTCTTGGATCTAAAGGATGTTTACATACACATCCTGATCTACCCCTCCTACGGGCAGTACCTAAGGTTTGTGGTAGGAGGAGGGCACTACCAATGCAGGGTGCTATCCTTTGGCCTGACCTCCTCACCGAGGGTTTTCACAAAATGCCCAGCAGTAGTCACTGCCCACCTATATCTCCAAGGGGCCTTCATCTTTCCCTACCTGTACGACTGGCTTATCAGATGCAGCATAGCCACAGAGGTCCACCAAGCCACAATTCTCTTGCTACAGTACCTGGGGGTCTTTCATCAACTACCCCAAATCTTATATCACGCCATTCCAGAGTCTGGAGTTCAGAGGTGCTCAGTTGGACACCCTGCAGACTGCCTCAGTGAGTTAGATGCGAAGGTGTAGCACCATTGCTCAGTGCCCACCCACCGCCTCCTCTGCCTTCTGGGCCACATGGCCTCCACGGTCTATGTGACCCCGTTAGCCCACCTACATATGCGAACAGCGCTCAGTGGATGCAAGCCATGGACAAACTGTGGGACAGGATCAGGATAACCCACTAGATGGCGTAGTCCCTCGATTGGTGGCAACTTCCTGCCACCTCTGGGTTGGGATGCCTTTCCAGGCGCCCCCACCTCAGAGGGTCCTGACCACAGATGCCTCCCTCCTAGGTTGGGGGGTGCACTGCAATGACTGTCACACACAAGGCAGCTAGTCCCAGGCGGAATCCCTGCTACAGATCAATCTTCTGGAGCTCAAGGCAATCTTCCTGGCCCTATGGGTGTTCCAACACCACCTGCGACACCAGTCAGTACTGGTACAGACGGACAACCAGGTTGCCATGTTCTACGTCAACAAGCAGGGGGCATGGGGTCATATTCCCTCTTCTAGGAGGCAGTGGCCCTCCTGTTATTTTTGCAGCTTGCAACAACATGTTCCTGCAGGTAGTCCACCTCCCGGGGCAAGACAACCTCCTGGCCGACAGACTCAGCAGGGTGCTTCAGTCGCACGAATGGTGCCTGAATGCCAGGGTGGCCTCACAGTTCTTCTGCCTCTGGGGGACACCCGTGATGGACCTATTTGCCACCCCGGACAATGCACAGCTGCCCCGCTTCTGCTCATGGCAGCTGCACCCAGCGAGGGTAGCGGCAGATGCCTTCCTGATCCCGTGGACGGAAGGCCTCCTTTATTTTATTTATTTATTTATTTAGCAAGCATTTGTAGCCCGCTCCTTCCAGCGATCAGAAGCGGATAGGATTACTATTGTGAAACTGCCGAATCAAGGCAGGTACAAATTTTGTTTACATACAGATTGTCAGAAAAGCACATCATACAGAGTTAACACTTCTTAGCTATGGGGGAGTTCATTTACATATATACATAAATACATATATACAGGATAATCTTCTTGGACACAGTGGTCAGGGCATATGACGTTCTGCTGATCCCTCTGGTCGCCAGGACCCTCTTCAAGGTCCAATAGTACTGGGGGGACAGTACTGATACTAATTGCTCCCAGGTGGCCCAGATAACCATGGTTCCTGCTGCTGCTCTCCCTGTCGGCAGCGCTCCCGGTCCCGCTGGGCTGTGCCCTGGACCTCTGACCCAGGAGGGGGGATCCCTCCTGCATCCCAATCTGGGGTCTCTAATATTAATGGCATGGCTGCTGAAAGGATAGCCTTAGCCCCTTTCAACCTCCCACGAGAGGTCAAAGAGGTCCTGCTGGCCTCCCGCAAGCCCTCCATGAGGCGAGCATATGCCTTTAAGTGGTGCAGATTCTTGGTATAGTGTGCAGAGAGATGGAAGAAACCAGTCTCCTGCAACTGGTGCTCCAATACCTACTGCATCTGTCACACACTGGACTGAAGTCCAACTCAGTGAGGGTGCACCTGAGTGCGATTGCTGCACACCAGCACCCTATCGAAGGGCAACCTCTCTGAAGTCAAACTCTGGTCTCTCAGTTCCTCCAGAGCCTCCTACTGTCTAAGCCCTCTGTCCGCCCCCAGCGGCAGAATGGGACCACAATGTGGTGCTCTCACAGCTCACCAGGCCTCCATTCGAGCCGCTAGCTACTTGCCATCTGTGGTATCTTTCATGGAAGGTGGCCTTCCTGGTAGCTCTCACATCCGCTTGCAGAGTAAGCGAGCTTCAGGCCCTGGTGGCAGAGCTACCATACACAAGAATCTACAAAAACAGAATGGTGCTCTGCACTCTCCTCAAATTCCTCCGAAAGGTGATATCTCCTTTCCACCTCAACCAGGAGATGGTCCTTTCCACCTTTTTCCCACGACTTCACGCCGGTCGGGAGGAAACTCTACTCCATACATTGGACTGCAAACAGGCCTGTCCTTCTATCTACAGCGGACCCAGGACCATTACAAAGCTCCTCAGCTTTTCGTTTCCTATGACCCCAGCAGACTGGGGCTTCCTGTGACTAAGCAAACTCTGTCCACCTGGATGGCGGACTGTATTAACCTCTCACCTATGAATAAGCTGGGCTCTCCCTGGACCACGGGATCACAGCGCATCACATGAGAGCAATGGCCACATCGGTGGTGAACCTGGGCTCAGTACCGTTGATGGAGATCTGCAAAGCTGCCACATTGTCTTCAATCCATACGTTCGCAGCTCACTACTGCCTGGAAAGTGAGTCCAATTGGGACAGTGCCTTCAGCCAGGCGTACTTCGTAATCTGTTCAGGGTGTAGGCAACTCCTGTCCTCCTACGCTTTTGTGTTTAGGTTACCGGAGTGGAGGAGTAGCCTAATGGTTAAGAACACTGGCTTGGGAAACCAGAGACCAGCGTTCGATTCCCACTAGCACTCCTTGTGGCCTTGGGCAAGTCACTTAACCCTCCATTGCCTCAGAAAAATCCAAGTTATCAATGTCCCTGTTTAATGTACATTACCAAGTTTAAGTTTCAATTTAAACCACTTTGATTGAAATAATAAAGCGGTATATAAAACCTGTTAAATAAATAAAATAAATAAATGATGACATTGGACACTAGAGTCTTGCGGAGTCTCTCACTTGGGGGACTTGCCTTCTGCAACTCACGGCTACCCGACTTGGTCGCTGTTGGTGCTGTCATGGTTCGGTCCTTGGCAGCCTGGAGCTAGGGTGTCCCATATGTGAGGACTGACTTCCTGCTTATTCCTGGAGAAAGCATAGTTACTCACTTGTAACAGGTATTCTCCAGGGACAGCAGGAATCAGTCCTCACAACCCTCCCTCCTTCCCTTGGAGTTGCCTCCCTACCTTGTTTTATTTTTACTACCCTCCTAGCTATGTCATCTGACTGAGCAAGATGGCACCCTTTGGCAGGAAAGGGACCACGTATGCATGGTGGCATCTCCCAAAGGCTTTCTTTGAAAGAGGGAAGATGCTTCCGCGTGATCTCCATCGCTGCCGACGTTACCCATATGTGAGGACTAATTCCTGCTGTCCCCGGAGAACACCTGTTACAAGTGAGTAACCGCTTTTTGAGATGACATGAGCTCCCTTTTCAGGTAAACATAAATTTCCAATAAGTCAGACTAGCAATGATAAAAATTGAAGAGGAACTCGATCTTTTTCAAGGTCAAGGTGTGTCTCACTGACGTGAATTTAACCATTTTATGCTTGCACTCTAATTAAGACAGCCCTCGCTGATGCACAAAGTATTTAATGAAGCACCTCCCTATAATTATGGAACCTCAAGGAGCTAGATAATAGTTCTCATATAACAGACCTTGCATCTCTGACCTTGGAACTTCGATGTTTTATTTGAATTAATGGAAGGTGACAGTGCATAAATTAGGAAAGTGTACCTGACTGTTCACCAACAGTCAGAAGTACTGTAAGCTACGACAATGCAATAAAGACACAAAACAAAGCTTAAGAGGCATGTATATAAGAAGTAAATTACCTGTCAGTGGCCGAGAGTTTGCCATTACTGGCTGCATTATACAGTGAGTAGTATTCTTCTTACTTTCTTTGCCTTCATATATTTGTAATAACACATACGTGAATCAGTCTGTCTTAGGATTTAGAATATCTCCATTCTATAACGGCAACTTAAAGAAATTTATTTTTGTGAATGATCTCTCTTACCTCTTTCGCCATTATCCAGTTTACAGACTCTTTGACTGTGGCGAAGAGATGTGATTAAAGCTGAAGTGATAGATGCTTATGTGTTTAGGCTACAAATAGGCTCCTTCTTGACAATTGGCCAGTTTTTTCAATGGAGAAAGGTGAATAGTGGATCTGCTTTTTAAGATATTCATTAATGATCTGGAAATGGACTAACAAGTGAAGTGATGAAATTTGCAGATGACACAAAATTATTCAATGTTGTTAATATGCAAGAGGATTGTGAAAAATTGCCAGAGGTCCTTGATGAACTGGAACACTGGATGTTCAAATAGCAGATGAAATTTAATGTGGACACGTGTAAAGTTATGTACCTAGGAAAGAACAACCCAAACTACGGTTACACGATGCAAGGTTCTATATTAGGAACCACCACCCAGGAAAAAGATATAGTCGTTATTGTGGATAATATTTTGAAACCCTCTGCCCAGTGTGCAGCAGCTGCCAAGAAAGCAAATAGAATGCTAGGAATCATAAGGAAAGGAATGGAGAATAAAACCAAGGATATTATAATGCCTCTGTATCATTCTATTGTGTGACTGCACCTTGAGTATTGTGTGCAATTCTGGTCACCATATCTTAAAAAGGATATAGCAGAATTAGAAAAGGTACAGAGAAGAGCCACCAAAATGGTAAAGGGGATGGAAGGATACCCCTATGAGGAAAGGCTTAAAAGGTTAGGGCTTTTCAACTTGGGAAAGAGAGGGCTGAGGGGAGATATGATAGAGGTCCATAAATTAATGAATGGAATGGAATGGGTAAATAATGTGAAATGGCCTATGCCCATTCATGTACTCAGTCTTGCAATCTGCATGGGGCCCATCTCCATAACTGGTTACTGGGACATGGATTTTTTGGGGTGGAGACGAAGTGATTTCCCTTCACTGCTGCCACTCCCCTGGATTTTTGGACATTCTGCTCTTGATGTCCCGGATTTTTTGAATATTTACTCCATAATATTCTACTTAGAGTTAGCTTTTTTGGATGGTGATGTTTGTGGCTGTACTCTATTGATGTTGTAATTTTGATCCAGATTTTTCCTGGACACGCCTTCTAAAATCCCACTTTATTTGAGTAATGTGAACCTACTTTGTCTAGAATTATATGTTATAATATAATCTTTCATGAAAATTGTTGACCAAAATTTGAGTCCTACTTTCTTAGTTTTGAGTTAAATGTGATAACCTAACTTGCTTTTTCTTACTGACATGGCACTGAGGGGGAATAAAATCCTTAGTCAATGACCATAGCAAAGGTATTACACATTGGAGGTTCTCTCAGCTACTGTTGTAAATATTGCACAGCCACTTTAAACATGAATTATTTGACATTAAAACCCCACAAAAACATTACAATAGCTATAAAATGTTTAATAGCAGAGATTTAAGAAAGAGAGAGTCATACAAAAAACCTTGCTGTATTCTAATTCTCCTCTCAGGTGGTGTTTGCATAGTGACATTCACCATGCATGGTTACATCAGAGGCTCCAATTATCTTCAGCTAGGCTGCAGTTAACCTAAATTCTATTGTAGCCAGTGGCCATGACGCATCATAATGAATTCCTGCAACTCAAAAGAATGTCAGATGGAATGATATTAGTCACTTTTATTAATGGAGACAGAATTTGATGCAGTTCTCTGATTTATAATTGCATATATTGGTGAGTGGTATATGTACAAATACAGTATTATTCAGTATTCACACACACGCTCACAATAGATATACATACAAAGACAAAACACAGTTACACACACACACACCCAGTGCAGATGCAAACACAGATGGAGGTGTGCATGCATGTGCTCAGAGGGGTTGGAAAGACTTCCATGGTCCATGCTCTGCATGCTTTCTCCACTTATTATTCAGGATAAGATTAGGACTTATTGAGGAAAAAAAAGAGGGATTCCATAACACAAATATGAAAAGAAGGAGAGAGCTGGTGAATTAAAAGTGTACTATCTGGTTAGATCAACAAAGGGTTCACCAACAGAGCTAATCACATCGACCTATGCTAACAGTTGTACAGCAAGTTCTATGACAGGTGATATGAAGGAGATCAATCCTAAGCTTTTCTTGGACACATCATGCAAAGAGAGATATTAGGGAAAGATATCATGCTTGGCAAGGTTGAAGGTCAATGCAAAAGCGGAAGACCAGCATTGTGTCCTACCAAGATTTCTTCTGTTAAGGAAGGTAAGATATGGTAGAAAAGAAAGAGAAACAGTTCTTTGCATTATCAAAAAAAAACAACAACAATATTAAGCAACTGAAATGTGTGTGTGGGGGGGGGGGGAATGAGGCAGTGCTGTGGGACATTTTCGAAAAAAGCAATGGCACTTCCATCTGCTTCAGCATGATTGACACAGCTCTGACCCAGAGAAAGGAACTGCACAGAGGATTGGTGAAAGACTTCCAAAGGGGGGGAAATGAAAGGGAGGTATTGGTACCATCTGCCAAATCAATAAGAAGTCGAGAAATAGTGGCTGTCGGGTGGCCAGTTTTATAAAAGTCCAGTTGTGTAGGTAAAGCACTTTTTTATTTGCAGAAATGGAATGAACAGTGTTTGATAACCCCAAAGAAATAATATTGATAGGAGGATTTCATGAGGTTCCTTAAACCTGTTTGTTGTTCTGTATTCCCTCATTCCTTGTACTGTAAATTCACTTTGGCAGTGCAAAACGGAACTGAGGTAATTTGTCTAATATTTTATCTCACTGCCCGACTTCTGCACACAAGTCACAAATAATTGGGAACAACATAAAACTGTCAATGGAAATCTTAATCCTTGACATGTCTGCTTTACAGAAAGCATATTTAAAGAAAAAATCCCATAAGACATTTTTAAAACTATTTCAATTATGACGGGGGTTTTTGTTTTCTTCAAAGAAATACTGAATACTCACATAACATATGGTGAAATATATGCCGTGAAGAATAACAAATAGTATGCCTGGACCAAAAAGTCTGGTTTCAGGTTACTAACAATAAGTATGCATGAGACATATCAGTATGCAACCGAACATGCAAACCTACCTCATCCATATTTCTTCTGGATATCCTGAAGACCAGATTGTCTAGACTCTAGAGCAGTGATGGCTAACCTTTTTGAGCCCGAGTGCCCAAACTGCCGCACAAAACCAAAGAATTTCCTCAAAGTGCCAGCACGTCATTTGCATAAGTGGTCTTATTTGCATAAATATTTGCATAATGTTACCATACACTAACTTTTAGTAAACATGTCTCTTAATGAGTGTATGGATAAAGAAAGACTAAAAGATTTCTACATTACTATAATCCAGTGCCAACCGCCAGGCACATTAGGAACTACTACAAAAGCTGCCCATTTAGAACCCATAGCAAACCCGCCGTATCCTGACAGCATTACCAGGACTCACAAAGCACCATACCCTACCTATCAAAAGGCAACACTGCAAATATTAAACCAATACATTTCAGAGAATACTGGGGAAAGAGAACAAGTGGCAACGTCAAATAGGAATTTCCTCTTGTACCAAACAAAGTGCAGATGTTAATGATGCACATTTCCCAGAGCTGACATATTCCAGTTAATAAATTCAAAATAAAGAAACATCTTTCTACCTTTTGTGCATTTGTTTTTCAGTTGCAATTGGTCCAGCCACTTTCTTCTGGTTTCTTCATGTTTTCTGCTAACTCTCCATCGTCTGCTGTCCATTTGTCCTTTCTTCACTCTTCTAGTTTTTTTTCCATTCTCTCTCTCTCTCTACATCTGCTTTAACATACTAATCTTTCTCCTTTTGCTCTTTCCTCATTCCTATTTCATCCACACAAATTTTACCCCTCCATCCTCAATCCCCAATTACTCTCCCAATACCTGGCCAATTGTAGATTTTTCATCCCTCCTACACAAAATATTTTTCCCCTCTCCATTTTACTCTCCCAGCCCCATCCCATTCTAATCCTCCCCCAACATCAGCTCCCTTCTAGTTCCAGTCTCACCCAGCATCCATCTCCTTCTAGTCCCTGCATCAGCCCATTTCCAGTCCTAGCTCCCCCATCCATTTCCAGTCCAAGTCCCTTCATCAGCTCATTTTCAATCCTAGCCCCCCCATCAGCCCATTTCTAGTCATTTCCTAGCCCCACCATCAGCCCATGTCAAATCATAGCTCCCCTGCACTCAGCCCAATTCCAGTCCAAGCCCACCATGAGCCGACTTCCAGTTCTAACCCCTCCATGAGTCCATTTCAATTCAAGCCCCCACCACAGCCCATTTCCAATCTTAGCTCCCCCCAACAGCCCATTTCCAGTCCTATCCTAGCTGTTCCATCAGCCCATTTTCAGTCCTAGCTCCCTTCCCTCACAGCCCATTTCCATTCCAAGCCCCCTCCCCATCAGCTATTTGCAGTTCAAGCCTCCCCTTCCACTCAGCCCATTTCCAGTCCTAGCAACACCCCAACCCATTACCAGTCCTAGCCCCCGTCAATCAACTTCCAGTCCTAACCCCCATCACCCCATTTTCAGTTTAAGCCCCCCCTATAACCCATTACCAGTCCTAACCCCCCATCAGCCCATTTCCAGTCAGCCCCCCATAGCCCATTGCCAGTCCTAAACCCCCCCCATCAGCCCACAGCCCATTACCAGTCCTAACCACATCAGCCCACCTCAAGTCCTAACCCCTCCCCATCAGCCCATTTCCTGTTCTAGCCCCCCCATAACCCATTATCAGTCCTACCCCATCAGCCCACTACCAGTCTTAACCCCCCCCCCCATAGCCCATTGCCAGCCCTCATCAGCCCACAGCCCATTGCTAGTTTTAACCCCCCCATAGCCCACTGCGTCTTAACCCCCCTCCCCAGCCCACTGCCAGTCTTAACCCCCCCAGCCCACTGCCAGTCTTAACCCCCCCAGCCCATTGCCAGTCTTAACCCCCCTCCCTCCCTAGCCCATTGCCAGTCTCAACCCCTCTCCCTCCCTCCCTAGCCCATTGCCAGTCTTAACCTCCCTCCCTCCCTAGCCCTTTGCCAGTCTTAACCTCCCTCCCTCCCTCCCTAGCCCATTGCCAGTCTTAACCCCCCTCCCTCCCTCCCACCCCAGCCCACTGCCAGTCTTAACCCCCCTCCCTCCCTCCCTAGCCCATTGCCAGTCTTAACCCCCTCCCTCCCTCCCTAGCCCATTGCCAGTCTTAACCTCCCTCCCTCCCTCCCTAGCCCATTGCCAGTCTTAACCCCCCTCCTCCCTCCCTAGCCCATTGCCAGTCTTAACCCCCTCCCTCCCTCCCTAGCCCATTGCCAGTCTTAACCCCCCTCCCTCCCTCCCTAGCCCATTGCCAGTCTTAACCCCCCTCCCTCCCTAGCCCATTGCCAGTCTTAACCCCCTCCCTCCCTCCCTCCCTCCCTAGCCCATTGCCAGTCTTAACCCCCCTCCCTCCCTCCCTAGCCCATTGCCAGTCTTAACCCCCTCCCTCCCTCCCTAGCCCATTGCCAGTCTTAACCCCCTCCCTCCCTCCCTCCCTAGCCCATTGCCAGTCTTAACCCCCCTCCCTCCCTAGCCCATTGCCAGTCTTAACCCCCTCCCTCCCTCCCTCCCTAGCCCATTGCCAGTCTTAACCCCCCTCCCTCCCTCCCTAGCCCATTGCCAGTCTTAACCCCCCTCCCTCCCTCCCTAGCCCATTGCCAGTCTTAACCCCCTCCCTCCCTCCCTCCCTAGCCCATTGCCAGTCTTAACCCCCCTCCCTCCCTAGCCCTTTGCCAGTCTTAACCCCCCTCCCTCCCTAGCCCTTTGCCAGTCCTACCCGCCCCCCCCCCCTCGGCTCATGGCAATTAAAAAAAAAAACTGGCCGCGCGGCGGCGGCATGGAGTGTCCCGCGGGGCTCCCTCTGCCCGGCGGGACTCTCCCGGCGCGTCTCAGCCCCTCTCTGCCGGCTTGCAGATACGCGAGGGAGGGATACGCGAAGGGAGAGAGTCTCCCTCGCGTATCTGTTAAGCCCGCAGGGGCAGATGGGAAATTTCCCATCAGCCCCTGCGGGCTTAACAGAGACGCGAGGGAGACTCTCTCTCCCTTCGCGTATCTGCAAGCCTGCAGAGAGGGGCTGAGTCGCACCGGGAGAGTCCCGCCGGGCAGAGGGAGCCCCGCGGGACACTCCATGCCGCCGCGGCCAGCTTTTTTTTTAATTGCCATGAGCCGGCATATCTCAATTTGCGACCTTCCCGCGTGCCAGCTGCAAGGCCTTCGCGTGCCACAGCTGGCACGCGTGCCATAGGTTCGCCATCGCTGCTCTAGAGCATACTCTAGGACCAGCTTGGGAACTACTGACTTAGCTGTTAAGGGGTGTAATTTTAAAAAGCATGTCTGAACATAAAACAGTGATTTACACCTAGAACTAGCTCTTTAGAAAATTTCTCGAACTCTCGGAGCACACACAGCGTTTTTTGTGCAAATAGCACTACATTGGTGGCAAATGCAGTGCGCTATCTGATGGAGGAGATCACAACATTTCTCCAGCAGATTACTCGCCGAAATTGCAGAGAGAATGGCCTAGCAGCACTGCAGATGCACAAAACGCCACCCATTGAGGTGATGGTATCTGTACCTATGCTGTCCATGCACTGTGACGCCCACGGTAAGCATGCGTTACAGACCACCCATTTCCCAACCACTCTGGCCACGGTAAGCATGCGTTACACACCACCCATTTTCCAACCACTCTGGCCACGGTAAGCATGCATTACAGACCGCCCATTTCCCAACCACTCTGGCCACGGTAAGCATGCGTTACAGACCGCCCATTTCCCAACCACTCTGGCCACGGTAAGCATGCGTTACAGACCGCCCATTGTCCAACCACTCTGGCCACGGTAAGCATGCGTTACAGACCGCCCATTGCCCAACCACTCTGGCCACGGTAAGCATGCGTTACAGACCGCCCATTTCCCAACCACTCTGGCAGTTAACATGCAGTTGTGCAGATAGCGCAGTGAGTTTCGGCACTAGCTGCATTTGCCCTGTGTTATCAATGAACGTAGCTGGCTAGCGTACCCTATCTGCCATGTTAACAGGTAGTACAGCTTAGTAAACATGCCCCTAAATGAGTATAAACTTACTTGCATGCAGTCTGTATGCTCTCAAGCTTATTTGACCTAGCAAATGTGTTCCCACGAGAGGGGTTGGGGTTAAATTAGTGTTTACATGCGTATTTGATAAAATATTCATCAACGCATATAAATAAGCTGAGGAATTTGCATATACTAAATAGCAGGTAGGTGTGAATATACTTTCCATGTGAGAACTTTTAAAGGAAAAGAACATGCATGCTTCCCCTTAGAAAGTTCATGTAACTCATATGTACACCTTTTGCAAAAGTGAAGCAGCCTTTCATAAAATTACCCTCTTAACTAATAAAATATTCTAAATAATAATTTTTTCTATAACTAACATTTAGTTTAAATGTACTGATTTTGAGCTAGCAATCTAGAAGCCATAAAGTCTATTCTAAGCTTTTTAGCTTCACTCCAAGGGAGGGATCAGTATTCCAACGTCTCCTTGAGAGATATTGGACACGTTTTACCATTTTGTCAAACAAATTTACTGATCCCTGGACATTTCAGGTGTTTATCATGACTCTGGTTTCTTTCCATCCAGTTGGCCTTGTCTTGTTTCCCAGAAATGGACAAAATGTTTTCATCATTTATGAAGGCTAATTTTTTAAAAAGGTCTAATTCAGATGATCATGTTAGAAAGGAACTTTGAGATGTTCTATCAACAGGGCCGGTGCAAGGCGGTGAGGCAAAGCTTATCCCTTGGACCTCCCAAGCTCCTGCTCCCACCCCTGCCCCCACTTGCCACCTCTGCCACCCCTCTCCGGGACCTGCAGCAGTGGTCGCAAACAGCCCCGCAGTGCTTACCTTCCACCTCCAGCACTGCAAGGCTGTTTGACTCCCATCCCCGCTGAGGCCTGAGGCCGACTTTGGAAGTCAGCATTGGGCCTCGATGGGGACGGAATGGAAATAGCTTTGCAGCAACGGGGTTTGAAGGTAAGCACTGCAGGGATGTTTGTGAGCACTGCTGCTGCAGCAGGTCCTCGAGAATGGATAGCGGTGGTGTGCCCCCGGACTACTGGTGCTCTAGGCAACTGCCTAGTTTGCCTAATGGTCACACCAGCCCTGTCTATCAGACACACACACACACAGTGTGGTCTGGCTTGGATAGAATTTGTGGATGTGCTACCAGAGAAAGCATAGCAGCATTGTGACCAACAATTCCTGGGACGACACAGTAAAATTTACCAAGAGGATTATTTTAGAAGCCCTGTTCATGAGTTAAATGTCTGAAAACAGGCACTTAGTCGTGCAAAGCATGGAGATATTCCCAGGAGCTGAAATTATAGACGTCCCCAGTGCGAGAATGTCCATGGTAGAACAAGGGTGCGGTGGAAGCTTGGCTTTAGCGAAGCAAGACAGAGGCATGTCGTGGTGTGTTTTCAGAATGGCATGGCAAATCTGGCCCCGGTTGGTGAGGTGTCCATGCTTCTACTTTCTCCTGACCATGAATAAGGTGAAAAAAGGGCTTGTTTCCTGGCTGGAACGCGTCCAGGGGTAAGCGCAAAATGCACTTTCGTCACCACAGTTATTTCCTGCCCAAAGAAACATGCACGTAAATACATACTCCAAACATATTAGAGGTCACCGCCGCACATCTGAGCGTCTGAAATGGTTTAACAGGACTTGCTAGTCTCAGGACATAGTTGTCCCCTGGCTGGGATGTCCAAGTATGCAGTTCTGCAGGCGTCCAATTTGGGGATGTCACATTTGTGAAATGGACTACACCTGTGTATGTACCCGGCCTTGCTATGTGTGGGGTGTGGGTTGGAGAGCAGAGGGATGCTTCCAGAACTGACTACCTGGATGTTCATTTTTCAGGGTGGAGACAAAGCAATTTCAGAAGACATGTATACGTACCTCAGTTCACTGCTGCCACACCCACTTTTTTTGGATCTTCTGCTCTGGACATCCCAGATTCTTCCTAGATGTCCCTTCTAAAATGCCACGTTACACCAAATGGATGCAGCCAAAAAAAGGTTTAACATTAAGGGCAGTAATGTAAATACTTGTAGCTGCATTTGGTAATGTGTGTTTGGAAAGTTTCAGCTTATTTTATCACCAGGTTTCCCACTACAGATATTTGGCGCTGTGCTTTATGTCTACAACTGAGCAAAATGCAATGTGTGTCTTTGAGTTAATGCTGACTCCTGGCAACCCAGCAGCAGTTGGGTTTTTATGGCAGTGTGACCAGGAGTAGATTGCCAGACCTTTCTTCCAAGGCAATGAGGGGTTAAGTGACTTGCCCAAGGCCACAAGGAGTGCTTTTGGGAATCAAACCCTGGTCTTTTGGTTACCAAGCCAGTGCTCTAACCATTAGGCTACTCCTCCACCGTCAACTACTGTAATAAAAGCTTTTTACTTCCCTGCACATTATTTCCAATAACATTTGGGCCCTAAATTCAGAATATTGGATAGTTAAACACCACCATGCTCAGCCATGGCTTTTAAATATCATCTGGATATTCAATGCCAGTATCCGGATAGTCATTGATGCTGAATATCTGGCTGGAGCGAAGTGGAGGAGTAGCCTAATGGTTAGCATAGTGGGAGAACTAAGAACCTGGGAAGTGTGGTTTGAATCACAGTTGCTTTAATGCTATTTTTCACATGCAGGGTTATTCTTCCACCTGTTTGTCCATCTCTGTCTCTCCTAAAGAGATTATGACCCAGTATGGCGCTGTCCAATTCATGGGACTCATTAAACCATCTCTTTCTAATAGCAATAATATCTAAGTCTGCTTTTACCATTAGGGCTTGCAGATCTGAAACTTTATTACTTAAACTGTAAGCATTTGTGCTCATTGGTCTCAGCTATTTTTATTTTTATTTATTTAGTATTTAGCTCACACCTATCCAGTAGTAGTTCAACACCAGTTACAGTCGCGTATTATGGGTATTTACTACTTGTTGGGTTTCTCATCAACTGTATAGCCTTTTTCCTATTACCCTTCTCTGACTTGCCGCTGAGAAGTGAGAAGCTAAGATGGTTTATTTTGTTGTTTATTTCCCACTGCTCTTTTGCTTTTGCAGGCGGTGATATCCCAGTCTCATCTGATTCCATGTGTCACCCCTATCTTCTAGTTTTAGGGGTACCCAACTGGCAACCCCTGGGCAGTATTGGGCCTGCCAGAGGTTTCTGACTGGTCCTCAGTGACAGACAACTGCAACTGCAGGGAAACGACTGCTGCTTTCTCACTATGATTGGCTCTGAGAAGAGGTTGAGCTGCCGTGAGGATGTAGGCCATCGCTACAGGATAGCCTTTTGTTTTGCAATATATTGCCCCGGCCTCCAATGCATCCAAAACCTTCTCGTTGACACTGAGTTTTGAATTACTTATTGAGGTTATCAGTATGATATAACCTTCTCTCCCTTTCCATAGGCAGGTAGTACTTATGAAAATGTTACACACCTTTCCATGGACTTCAGACCCTCTCCAAGCTTCGGGAAATCTCTCTGTGCTGCTCTTTCTGGCCAAGTCATTGGTGCCCAAGTAGATTAAAATGTCAGTTCTAGAATCCTTAGTTTCTTCTCAGATTTCACCCAGTATTTGATTTATATTTCTGCTAGCCTAAGATCCTGGAAAGCATTTAGTCTTGTTGGGGCCCTTGGATTGTGTTCTCAAGTTAATGTCTCTCATGATGGAGTCCTGCTAGCAGTATGAATATTCTGTTTTGGGATTTTTATCAATGTTTAGGGAATGTCTCTTTTGCAGCGAGCGACTTTGTTCTCCTCAGGCTCCACCTTTGATTTCATGCCATGAGCACAATAATGTTCCAGTGAAGGAAAGTTATAAGGGCAGCAATTGGAAGGGAAGATGCCTGTTCACCACATGTCGTAATCTACCTGAGCCCTCTGTAACCTGCCTATTCCGCGGTTTTCTTATTCTCTCTGAAGTGGAGGTAAAATGTCAGGATGCTTACTGGTTCTGGAAGCACTGCAGCCAGTTCCTGCTTGAGCTGAAAAGATTTTTTTATTGCAGTGTTGGAGACAGACAGGGCAATCTTGGATCCTCCATATGGCCTGTTTTAGGAATAAGGCAGCAAAGGTGTTGCACTGAAAGGAAGATAGATCATTTAGTTGAAAAGAATTAGAACTGTTGACTGTGATAATGAAGATCAAATAGCAAGTTTACTTAATTGTCCTTTAATTGAAGACTGTGTAGGAAAAACAAACTGCAGAGTGGGAGGGATTTTAAGTGGCAAAATCTGCTTGGACTTTCAAATGATTACTGAAACAAATAGTAAGAAGCTAAATGTTACAATTTTTCAACCAGACACCCTTGATGGGCTACTGTTAACTACTTGAACCCAGCCCTGTTCTTTCTCAGATATGGGCCAAGACTGCTTTTCTAAAACTACTATGTAATAGAGGTTGAAATTTAGGCGGTTTATTTATAGCTAAATTGCAGGCAATAAAACTAGTGCAATCTGTAAAGCTACAACAAAGTTCTACCTAGACTGTCCAGCAGTTTTAAAAGAGAAAAGCTATTGCAGGACAATTTTCAAAAAAGAGCACCATTAACCCAGGACAAAAAAAGAAGGCAATTTTTAGTAACTAATGCAATGAGAGAGAGAGAGAGAGAGAGAGAAAATGAAGCAGTTAGAAGCTTCCCAAAATTAAGCAAACATCTGTTTTCAGGAGACAAAGGTGAAACCTGTTCTTGGTAGCTGATGATTTGGAGAATATACATGAACTAATGTGAATCTGGAAGAAGTGCTAGATAAATTTGCAAACTAAAGAATAACAAATCACTGGGATAAGATGGTATCATTCATGGTTCTGGAAGAACTCAAATAAACAATTGCAGACCTGTTATTGGTAATCTAAGACTTATCATTTAAATGCCACTGTACTTGAGGACTGGAAGGTAGAAGGATTCTATGACTGATTCTGGAAACTGTTGACCAAAGAACCTGATGAAGAAGACGTAGATAACATAAGGAGAGGTCTAGCTAAACTTGAAGAATGGTCAAGAATTTGGCATTTGGGCTGCAAAAATCCAAGGGAGCAGTACAGTGTAGGGGGCGAAGTACTTCTGTCCACGAAAGAAGAGAGGGACCTGGACATGATTGTTTCTCATGATATAAAAGTGGCTGAACAGGTAGAAAAGGCGACAGCAAAAGCCGGAAGGATGCTCGAGTGCATAGAGAGAGGAATGGCCAGCAGAAAAAGGAGATGATAGTGCCTCTGTATAAGTCTCTGGTGCGACCTCATTTGGAGTATCATGTGCAGTTCTGGAGACCGCATCTTCAAAAGGATATAAGCAGGATGGAGTCGATGCAGAGGGTGGTTACTAAGATGGTTAGAGGTCTTTGTTATAAAGAATATGGGGACAGACTTAAAGATCTTAGAATGTATACGTTAGAGGAAAGGCGGAATAGAGGAGATATAATAGAGACACTTAAATACCTCCGTGGCATAAATGCACAAGAGGAGAGCCTCTTTCGATTGAAAGCAAGCTCTGCTACGAGGGAACATAGGATGAGAGTAAAAGGGGATAGACTCAGAGGGGGTTATTCTGTGCTATGAATAGCGGGGATGGACGGCCCGATGGGACGTCCATCCCCACTATTTGTGCCCTCGCCTGCCCCCGACTAACTTCCCTGCCGGTTGTGCGGGGAAGTTAGATGGGGGGGGGAGGGGTGGTCCGAGGGCAGAGTCTCGGTGGGCAGTGGGCGGTCGCTGGCCCTGGACATACAGGGACGATTCTAAGTTGGCCCTGTACATCCAGGGCCGGCAAAATGTCTATGGAAGTTATTCCACCTCCGATGTGGAATAACTTCCCTGGACATTTTTTTTTGATGGCCTGGGGTGCGGATGGGGAAGAGGGGGCCAGGGTTTATTCCCCGCAGCCTGACCCTGGCTTTAAGAGGCCAGATCGGGGGTCAGACTGCGGGAAATAAACCCTTTTTGCTGGCAGCTGGCATTGCAGCTTTTAAATGCAGCCACGGTGCCATGGTAACATGACACCATGGCACCGCGGCTCCTTTTAAAAGCCCTGACTGAGTTAGCCAGGTGCAATCCTGCATGTGCAGAATCGCTGTCCCGGCCTGCACGTGCAGGACTGTTGGCAATCCTGATCCCGACTCTGTGTTTGGTTCAGACTGGACACACAGAGGATTTCTATGTCTGGGACAGAATCGGGCCCAGAAATAATATGTAGAAATATTTCTTTATGGAAAGAGTGGTAGATGCATGGATTAGTTTCCTAGTGGAGATAGTGGAGACGAGGACGGTATATGAATTCAAGAAAGCATGGGACAAGCACAGAAGATCTCTAAAGGATAAAAGGGGACTATTGTAGTTGATAATGGCTAGATAGACCATGTGGTCTTTTTCTGCTGTCATTTTCTATGGTTCTATGTTGGTTCTTGGTTGAATGGTAGAAAAAGAATGCTAATTACAAATATACTGTGCATTTGGATAGACATTCCTTAAAAGAGGAAAGCTACCATAGAATAAAAAGAAAGTAGTACTTTACTGATCTGTTAGAAACCATTATTTAAAAGATTTGTCTTGCTAAATTAAAGAGTTACTCTGGACAAATTTTGTATTTGGAATTTCTTGCCCCATAGACTGGTTAACATTTATCTATGTAGGCAACTCATTATCTGCACAATAGTTAACTGGCTAACTATCAGAGGGAAAAGGGGGGCAGGGTGGTCTGCCAGGAGTGGTATTAAAGCGAGGTTACTTATCTTTAATGAGAGTCCTCCATGGACAGCATGATAAGTCCCCCATACCTGGTGACGTCCTCGATGGCACCATAGATGGAAGTGCTCTCCAGAGCTCAGAAAGGCAATCCTTTCTGAGCATGTGCAGGTAGCCCTACCCACTGGCCCGCCCCTAGCCAGCCCTGTTTGTCCCAAGCTGTGCCTGCATGGCTAGGTCAGCGGGCTCTAGGTCGACCTCATCTAGGGGAGGTATGCGGGTATGTGTGGCTGACTTATCTGCTGTCCATGGAGAACTGCCATTACAAGTAAGTAACCTAGCTTTCTCCATGGACAAGCAGGATGCATCAGCCACACCTGGTGCCTCCCTAACTGTGTGCTAGTGCACACACTGTGGTGGACGAGGGAGAAGCCAGAGAAAGGTGACAGGGTTTTGCCATTTTATTGCATAACTCAATGGAACCATCGTAGTCTGTCAACAGGACATGATAAATCCATGACAACAAGTGGAACAGTTTTAACAAGGGCCTTTTAGGTACTGGCATTCCTGAAGGACGTCATTGCAAAGCAAGGTAATACTCTGCCTGAAAGCTCTCAAAGAAGTTATAGACAGTTGAGGAACCAGTAGGAACTTTGGTAGGTCTCTCTCTTTTTTTCTTAAACAGGTACCAAAGCTCCACCAGCTAAGCAATGGCTGGGAAAAATCATATTGCTAAAGCTGTTGCCCCTGTTACACCTTCTACCTCTGTCCAGACAGAGATCCCAGTGCCAGTTGAGGGACTGGTTCAATGTGTAGGATGCCTGCTTGCTGAGGCTCTCAGGAAACAAGTGGAGGAGCTCAGGGAAGAATTGGTGAGACAGAGAAGCATTCAAGATGATGATAAGTACATTGACGAGATGCTTCTTGAAACATCCAGAGGTGGAGATGGGACGCTACAGAAGGAAGAAGGCTGGACACAAGTCACCAGAGCCTTCAGTATCGACACTCCAATTCTTGCAGCCTTTGAATTGAAGAACCAGTATGCAGCCCTGGAAGTGGAGGAGGTGGAAGCATCCACAGAAAGGGAAGAACCACAGCTCGAGCACCCCAAAGTTAGAGTCAGTCACCACAACAAAGTGAAGGGTAGTGGCGTTTGGTGACTCTCTCCTGAGGGGTATGGAGGGATCCATCTACTAACCAAATTTGATGTCCAGAGATGTGCTGTCTGCCAGGTGCCAAAATCTGAGATGTTACGGAGAGTTTGCTGAGACTCATCAAGCCTACTGACTATTATCCTATGTTGCTCGTTTATGTCGGCTTCTCATCTAAAAAGACCTATTACACCACCATTATTTCATCTGCCTCAAATTCCTTCAGGCAACTCTTTTCAGTGTTTCGCTCTCTTTCAAAGGTCATTGACGGCTCAGCACTCTCAGCCCACCCCTCTGCCAGACCCCTCTCATCTTGCCAGCTACTTCTCTGAGAAGATTGCTGTGCACCTTTCCAAGTTTCCCCCTCTCCATCCCCCTGAAACAGAAGTTTCATCTTCCCTCCCCACCCTTGGCTTGGTGCCTTCACCACCATCCTCCTCCTCCTCCCTACCCACCCCTATCTTCCCTCATCTTTGGTCTTCCTTCCAGCCTATCACTGCCACCACCCTACTAAAGGTTATCAATTCATTCCATAAGACTACATGCCCCTCTCACCCTATCCCTTGCCCTTGGATCACAGAACCTTCCCTTACCCTCCTTCCTTTTGTACTCTCCATCTTTAATTCCAGTCTTGCTTCGGGTATCTTTCCCTCTCTATGGAAGCACACCCTTGTCCGTCCCATCCTTAAAAAGCCTTCACCTGGCCTAGGCACTCTGGCTAACTGGCATCCAATTTCTAATCTTCCCTCCCTTACCAAGATCCTTGAGAAACTAGTCTTCTCTCAACTATCTTCACACTTTGATTCCACTCACTTCTTGCATCCACACCAGTCTGGTTTCTACACTGGCCATAACACAGACGCTATCTTTCTTTCCTTGCTCAGCGAAACACACACTGCTCATGAACAAGGCAACATCTCTCTTGCAATTTCCTTTGATTTGGTAGATCACCCGCAGCCTTTGATTTGGTAGATCACCCGCTTCTACTTTCTCGTCTCTCTGACCGTGGACTTCGGGACACAACCCTTCACTGGTTTCAGTCTTTCCTGTCCTCACGTTCCTTCTCAGTGCTTTGCGGTTCTGCCTCGTCCCCCCCATCCCACTAACTTGTGGCGTCTGCCAGGGCTCAGTTCTGGCCCCCCTCCTCTTCAACATTTTCTTAGCCCCCCTTGCACTACTAACCCAGCAACTTGGTATCTCTGCCTGCTTTTATGAAGATGATATCCTCTTTTTCTTTCACACAAATGCTCACTCCCCGGATATAACCCCCTTAAATGCTTGTTTATCCTCTGTCTCTGACTGGCTTCATTCCAATTGTCTCTCCCTCAGTCCCTCCAAATGTTCTGCAATATGGCTCACCTTTAATATCCCATGACCCACAATAGCCCCTTCTCTCTCCAACTCCCCAGTCCCCCTTGTTCAATCCCTCCACTATCTTGGGGTCATTCTAGATTCCTCTCTGTCATTTCACGGCCACATTTCCTTCCTTGTCCAACGGTCTTTCTTCTTCCTCCATCGGATCCATGCTCTTCGTTCTTCTCTCGACCAGCACCCCCTTACTACCCTCCTTCTATCATTAGTAATATCTAGAATAGATTATTGCAACAGTGCTCTTTCTGGTCTTCCCAACTACCAACTTCGTCAATTGCAACTTCTCCAAAATGCAGCAGCCCGGATTATCACTTACACCTCACACTGTGAACACATCACTCCCACCCTGACCTGACTTCACTGGCTTCCCATAAAATTGTACATAAATTACAGAATTCTCATATCCAATCACCTGGCAATCCACACAGGCATACTGCAATATTCGGCTGACCACCTTCATTTTCACTCACCCCACCGTCTCCTCAGATCCTTCCACACTCACCTCTTGGCCCTCCCCTGAGTTTCCCATGCGCATTTGGAACAAACACATCATTCCTCTTTCTTTTTCGTTGCTCCTGCCTTATGGAATTCCCTACCTGCCTCACTACATGCAGAGACATCCTTTCTCCAGTTCAAATCTCAGCTCAAAACACACCTGTTTCAGTTGGCTTATGACCTTCCCTCCCCTTCCTCTGAGCAGTCTCCCCTTAGCTCGTTCCCTTAGTCTAAATTCTTCTCCTCTCGTCCCCGTCTGCCCATTGCTCTCTTCTTCATTCTCTTTCTTTTCTGTCCTGTCCTATATATGATTGGCGTTCATTTCCTTTTCCTTATTTTTCATTTAGATTTTTGTTAACTACTCTGTTGCCTTGCTGCCTAGGGCGGTATATCAAATGACAATAAAGATAAAGAAAGATAAAGATACTGCTCCAGGTACTGGCCAGGCTTTTATGTCCCCCCTGAATTGCAGACGAGCACACCAGATCCCCCTCTGCACCCCGCAAATCACACACACTATTATTTTCGGTCACAACATAATTCTGCCCATAAAATTTATTTATTTATCAAACTGGTTTTTTATACTACTTTATCATTTCAGTCAAAGCAGTTTACATTGTAACTTAAACTTGGTAATGTACATTAAACAGGGACATTGATAACGTGGATTTTTCTGAAGCCACAAGGAGTGCTAGTGGGAATTGAACCTTGGTCACTTGGTTCCCAAGCCAGTGCTCTGACCCTATACATAATAGCTATGGTATAACATAATCACATGGAGTTCCAGGACTACAAATATGATCTCCGTTTCCCACCCAAAAAGGAATCCTTTTTCTGTTCACGCCCATACTATCCCAGTATCATCAATCCCATGGGAATTGTTAGAGTCCCACAGATTGATTCCTTTAGCACAAACAGCACATAGCGTTTATTCAGGCTATCACCTAATACTCATCCTAGTATTGCTGCAAGGGTGTCTAGAAATATTTCTTTACCTTACAGATTCCCTCACCTCTGCTCCCTATACCTTAAGACGGAATCTGACCACGCCCCATTCTGCCCTCTCCTGCCCATATTCTGGGATCCCCATCCTAGTGCCATGGACATGCATGTCAGCAATGTTTCGGAATATGGTCCGGGATGTTTGCAGCACATAAACGTCCCCACCGCACATACAAACCCTTTTTTCATGTTCTGGAATGACCCTCTAACTGTCTGTAGAGTTAGGTGGAATGACCATGCTTTACCCTCACCCTTCCCGGCACTATCTGAATAATGCTTGGGCAGTCTAAGAATTTTCAGTGGCACTATCCTTATAGTGCCACTGATAATTCAAAGATAGGGAACTTAAACATAAAGCGACAGATAAGCCCTTCTGAATATCAACCATTTATGAATCAGACTCTAATTCTTTGAATATTTAGCCCGTTATGCATATACCTCGTATATGAATTATAACCTTTTCAGCAGCATATGGGATAGATTTACTAAAGTTCACTACCGTGTTAGCATGCACTAACATGAAATTGACACAAGTTATTTGCTACAGGTCCTGTTTTATGCACTGGGACCTCTTTACCAGTACTGCACGTTAAAAGCATTAGCATATGCTAAGACAGTGGTTCTCAACCTTTTTTGTACCCTGACCCCTTTTACCACTGGTCAACTTGTGGTGACCCCCAATGATAAAATCAAATGCGTCTCTCTTCCTTTACCGTTAACGCATTGTCGCTGTAATCATTTGTTGAATTATTAATATATTATAGGCCTTTGCAATATTTTTTTATTTGTAAAATTTACTTATTTAAACCACAATAATTAATCACAATAACAAGTAACAATATTTGATTTCATAATTATTTATTTATTTTATTTATTTATTTTATTTATGCTTTTCTTCTATACCGCTTTTTCCCAAGATCAAATGCGGTTTACAGTTAACATTTAATGAACAGGGTTTTACATAGAACAGTGTTTTTTCTTTCAAACTATGTACAATTGACTTTTCATGAACAATGAACAATAACATGGAACATATAGTTATACAATTTTACAATTAGCATTGACTAGTAATGCTGTAACTATTTACATTAATCATTATTAAACGTAGAGTTGCATTAATCATTATTAAACGTAGAGTTGCATTATTCCTAAGTGTGTTGGGGTTTGTGGCTTTTTGATCTGTGGTTAAGGGGGCTCGTTGTGAAGGTGTAGTGTGGGGGTTGTGGGGGATTCATTAAGATTTATAAAGTGTTCTTTAAACAGATATGTTTTTAGTTTTTTCCGGAATGTCAGGAGACCTTTTATTTTGCGGAGGCTTAGTGGGAGTTTATTCCATAGGGTGGGGGCTGCATATGAGAAGGCTCTTGAGCTTGTGGTTTTATTTGTTTTTCGAATGGATTTTTTTATGTCTAGTGAGTGGGTTGCGTTTTGTCTGCGGGTTCTATGTTCTTTTGGAGCATGTATTAGAGTGGTTAGATGTGAGGGTGAGATGTCGTTGATAAGTTTAAATGTGGTTAGGAGTATTTTGTACGATATTCTACTATTTATGGGAAGCCAGTGTAGTTCGGCGAGGATGGGAGTTATGTGGTCAGTGAGGCGGGCTTTTGCTGTTACTCGAGCACAGATATTTTGAGCTCGTTGGAGTAAATTGGTATTTGTGAGAGGGAGGCCGATAAGTAGACTATTATAATAGTCGAAGTGTGGAGTGATGAGTGTGCTGATAACAGATCTGAAGTCATGCGTGTCCAGTATTGGTCGTAGGTGTTGGATGGTCTTAAGTTTATAGAATATGGTTTTCACTGTTTGTTTTATGTGAGGGAGCATACTAAGTTTGTGATCTATTATGATGCCTAGGTATTTTACTTCTTTTTTGATTGGGATTATTGTGTTGTTAATTGTTATAGTTTCAGGGAGAGTAGTATCTGGTTTTCTTGTTACGAACATTGCTTCTGTTTTCTTTAGGTTGATGCTGAGGTTATTATTTTCTAGCCAAGTATTTGCTTCACTGATGCAGTCTAGTAAGTTCTGGTAGGTGGGATTGTTTGTGTTTATTGGTAGAGTGAGCATGATATCATCTGCATATATGTAGTGGTTGACTTTATATTTTTTAAATATATTTGTGATGGGTTGGAGATATAAGTTGAAAAGGAGGGCTGATAGTGCCGAGCCCTGTGGAATACCTTGTCCTTGTGTGAAGGGCTCTGAAGTGTCTTGGCCTAATTTAACGCGTATCGATCGGTTTGTGATGTATGATATAAACCATTGTAGAATTGTTCCTCCTATTCCTAGGCTTAGGAGTCTGTTAATGAGTGTGTTGTGGTGGACATTGTCAAAGGCGCCAGCTATATCAATGAATATGAGGATGTAACCTTGGTTGTATGTGTCAGTGCCTTTGATGAGGTCATCCATGAGTGTTATTAGCAAGGTTTCGACTCCGTGTGATGGGCGGAAGCCGAATTGGTGTGAGTCAAGTGGTGCATGCGTGTCGATAAAATCTTGTAGTTGAAGCTGTATGATTTTTTCTATTACTTTGGCAATAAACGGTATGCTGGCTATAGGTCTGTATGAGTTTGGGTCTGTGGGATTGAGTTTATTATTTTTTATTATAGGGCGTAAGGATGTAAGTTTTAGGGCATCTGGCATGATGCCCTGAGATAGTGATTGGTTTACTATATTTTGTATATGTATAGCCAATTCAGTTTTGGTGTTTTTTATCCATGATACTGGGCATGGATCCAGGGGGGAGGTAGTGGTGTTGATCATTGATATGACATTGAGGAGGTGTGTTTGATCAATGTCTTGAAAGGTTATCCATTTATTGATTAGTTTTAAGTCCGTAGGTATTGTTATGATTGTGATGATTTTGTAGTCAAATCACTAATATGAAATACAATTATTTTTTCTACCTTTGTTGCCTGACCAGTTTATTCTCTAATCATGCTGGTCCCGATCTGAGGCTTCTGCTTTCCTGTCTTCTCTTAGCTCTCTTTCTGTGGTCTGTGGTCCATCTGCCATTTCTTATGTCTTCTTTCATTTTCTTCACTTCTTTCCATCAGCCTATTTCCAGTCCCAGTAACCCTCCCCAGTATCAGCCCCTTTCCAGTCCTCACTCCCAGTACCTTCCAATGTCAACTTGCATTCCCATGATTGCCACTGGTGTCCATTCCCTTCCAGTCCCCCTCCTTCCCCACTGACCAGTCCCTTCTAGTACAAATACCATGGCAGCCCCTCTCAGATCCACTCCCTTCCAGTTCCATTCTCCCATCCCCTCATATCAGCCCATTTGTAGACTTAGCCCCCAGTTTTCTTCCAGGACCAGCAGCTCTATCCTCCCCTCCCCACAATCAGCCCATTCCCAGTCGAAGCCCCCCAATCAGCTTGCTTCCAGTGCTAGTCCCCCCTCAACCACATTGCCAGTGCTAGCCTCCCCTAATCAGCCCAATACCAGTCCTACCCCCCATCAGCTCATTACCAATGCTAGCCTCCCCTAATCAGCTCATTTCCAGTGCTAGTCCCTCCTCAACCCCATTACCAATGCTAGGATCCCCTAATCAGCCCATTACCAGTCCTAACCTCCCCGATCAGCTCATTTCCAGTGCTAGCCCCCCCATCAGTCCATTACCAGTCCTACCCCCCCTATCAGCACATTACCAGTCCCAACCCCCCTTGATCAGTCCAGGGGAGGAGTGGTCTAGTGGTTAGGACAAGGTACTTCAGGCCAGAGGGCCAGGGGTTCAAGTCCCACCTGGGGACAGCAATCTCATGCCGGAGGGACTGAGATTTGTAGTCCTATAGGCACTCCTTGTGGTCTTGGGCAAGCCACGTAACCCTCCACTGCCCATGTGCCCTGTAAGTATTAGTGTATGTGTCTCATAACCCCTCGTGTTAAATGTATCCCCCAATTGACCGCTTTGACCCGGTGAAAAGCGGGATATAAATACAGCTAAAATAAAATAAAATAAAATAAAATCAGTCCATTCCCAGTCCTAGCCTTCCCTAGTCAACCCATTACCAGTCCTAGCCCCCCCCCCATCTGCCCATTATAATCCTAACCTGCACTGTCTCTCCCCTCTGTCTAGCATTTATTGCCCGTCTGTACAGTATGTCCCCCTGTCTGTTCCCTTTGTCCATGTCAGCCCCCTCCCTCCCTCCATCCATCCATCCATGTCAGCCCCCCTCTGTCCATGTCAGCCCCCTCCCTCCCTCCCTCCCTCTATGTCAGCCCTCCCCTCCCTCCTTCCCTCCATACATGTCAGGCCCCCCTCTCTCCATGTCAGCTCTCCCTCCCTCCATGTCAGCCCCCCTGTCCATGTCAGCCCCCCTCTGTCCCTCCCTCCATCAGCCCCCTCTGTCCATGTCAGCCCCCTCCCTCCCTCCATCAATGTCAGCCCCCCTCCCTCTATGTCAGCCCTCCCCTCCCTCCCTCCATTCATGTCAGCCCCCTCTCTCTCCATGTCAGCCCCCCTGTTCATGTCAGACCCCTCCCTCCATCCATCCATCCATCCATCCCTCCATGTCAGCCCCGTTGCAGGTTCCCTGCCCCCTCCTCACCTCTCCCTGTCTGCCTGCTGCTGCCCTGCTGTTCTTCTGCAGCCGTGACTCCCTGTCTCTTAGGGAACCGCGGCTGTGCCTGTAAAGCCATTGCGGAGCCTTCCTGTCTCTCGACGAGCTCCGTGCAGCATTGTCCCGCCTCCAAAGGAAGTGATAAACAATTTCCTTTGGAGGCAGGACAATGTTGCAAGGAGCCCGTCGAGAGACAGGAAGGCTCTGCAGTGGTTTTACTGGCATAGCCGCGGTTCCCTAAGAGACATGAAGCCGCGGCTGCAGAAGAAGGGAAGTGGTGAGTTTGCCGCTGCCGAGAAGCGGACTCGGCAGCGGCAGCAACTTGGATGCTTTTTTTTTTTTAACGGCGGAGTGAGGTGGCGACCCCCGCTAAATCATGTGGCGACCCCTGTAGGGGTCGCGACCCACAGGTTGAGAACCGCTGTGCTAAGACCATGCTATATCTGAAAATTTCAGATTTGGAAGGTCCTAATGTTATGGTAAAAGGCTTTTTTTTGTTTTCCTTAGCCATAGAAGCGTAATAAGGAACTAGTTTGATTTTAATATAAACTGGGCCTTCATGTGTGAGGGGAGTTTTGCCTCTCTATATCCTAAAGACAGGAGTATTTTCAAAGTTATATAGATTTCTTTTAAAACAACAACATTTTCAGGAAGTAGAACTTTTCTGAGAAAGCTATTTTCCTTTGCAGAAGCTTAATTTATGCAGCTGTAGTGGGTAATAATAACCTAACCGATAATGCTGATTTGGCTCTTTTCCCTCTCCCCTTTGGAATTTACAATATTGTGCCGTATGCAAACCAGCATGCATAGTCATCAAATTTAGTATGCATATTCCTAAGGTTTCTTACTATAAAGCACATCAGGACCTTGGTTAAATAAAGAACTGCCTTATAGATAAATATTTTGCAAAGAGGTTTGCTATGCACAGAAACTGGAGAAAAAAGTTTTGAAGCGCCACCTAGGGCAAACATATTGATACACTATTGTAGAAGTGGATCACAAATTAAATCCTAGAAGAAAGGTAAGAGCAAAAGAAAAACAATGTCTCTATCCCATGGTGTGCACATCCATTCTACATAGGACACACGTGGAGTTTCAGGATGAGGGTGGCCAGAGGAAGAGTACATAAGATATGCTATACTGGGTCAGACCAAGGTCCATCAAGCCCAGAATCCTGTTTCCATCATGGCCAGTCTAGGTTACAAGTACCTGGCAGATTCCCAAAAAGGCACATAGGTTTCACAATGCTCATCTCAAGGTAAGCAGTGGATTTCCCGGGTCCTCTTTAATAATGGTTTATGGATCTTTCCTCCAGGAACTTGTCAAACCTTTTTTAAACCCTGCTACACTAACAGCTTTTACTACATCCTTTGGTAACGAATTGCAGAGTTTGATTACGCGTTGAGTAAAAAAGATATTTTCTGTTATTAGACTTAAATGGGTTGCATTGTATCTTCATTGCATGTCCTCTAGTCTTTCTACTTTTTGATGGCGTAAACAACAGATCTATGTTTACCTCTTCCACTCCATTCATTAATTTACAGATCACTATCATATCCCCCCTGAGCTGTCTCTCTTCCAAGTTGAAGAACCCCAACCTTTTAGGCCTCTCCTCATAGGGGTATCTCACAAAAGATCCCTAAAGGTAAAAAGGGGACTATTGTAGTAGATATGGAAGGGCAGACAAGATAGGCCATCATGTTTCTATGTATCCCTCCATCCCTTTACCATTTTTGTCGTTCTTCTCTGTACCTTTTTGATTTCTGTGATATCCTTTTTAAGATATGGTGACCAGAATTGCACAATATGCTCTATGCATCCTTTTGGCCTGCATTACTTCTATTGCTATTGTCCTGATTCAAGGCCAGGAGGGGAAGGATCAGCAGCAATGGTGGCAAGTAGGAGTCAGAATAGAAACAAAATCACTCCCTCCAAAAGACTCAACTATACTTACTGCAACAAGAGTATCCACTGGAGAAGGAAAAAAGACCTTAGTACCGACAAAGCCATTAACTACTAGCTTTATGTCATACCCTCACATCAAAGGGACTCAAAAAATGCCATAAATAATCACATCAAAATATGTCCATTATAAATCCATATCATCTTGTATGAAGAAATTTAATATAGAAATTCTTATCTTGTATTATTCTAATTGATTCACTCCAACAGGCCCCATTTTGCTTAATAGCTGCGTCAGGGAGTGCACATAGTGTAAATAGCATCTTTAGATCCAACCATCTTCAAAACAGACGGGACTCACATCCTCCACTAATCCCAGAAAGCTTTAATCCCCAAATAGCCTGCAGACTCAGAGCACAGAACCTGGGAGAAATTTTTAGAGGACGCGATTTTGTTTTCATTTTGTATATATTGTTCACCTTCCTAGTTTTAGATGTGCTTCTGTAGTTTATTTAAGTAGGAATCAGAGGTAGATGAGCATACTATAAAGTTGGCTTCATGTTGGCTCATTGTCGCTGTTGGTTGACAGGATGAGTCAGAGCCCGGTGATAGTCTTGAGCATTCTTTGACTTCCCATCTTCAATCGGCAAATGAACATGCAAATTGAGCTTCATCTGCCTGGGTATCAGGGCCGGCCCATCCATTATACAAGGATATTGTTCGCACAGGGTCCTGTGCATACTTCATTCCGCTTAGTTTGCAAGGCCGGCTTCAGAGGGAACCAGGGAGGCCCGAGGCCCCGGCTCTCCTCTGCATAGCTGCCAGAGTGAAGAGCGGCATGTTCCTATCTCCGGCAGCTGTGCTCTCGTGAAGGGCGCTGAGTGCCAGGAAACAGGAAATGCCCTTTAACCTTTCCCAGAACTCAGTGCGCTTCACAAGAGCACAGTGGGAGTGAAGGAACACGCTGCTCTTCACACCAGCACTGTGCAGACGTGAGCTGGGTCTTTGGGTCCCCCAGCTCCCTCTGAGGTCGTTCAGACAGGCACAGGGCTCTTTGGGAGGAAGGGGGGGGCTAGTATGGAAATAGGCTGATGGGAGTGGCTAGGACTAGAAATGGGCTGTTGCAGGGGCATGGGAGAATGGGACTAGAAGGGAGCGGATTCTGGTTGAGGCTGAAACTGGAAATGAGCTGATGTTGGGGGAGAATTAGAAGGGTATGGGGCTGGGGGAATGAGAATGGAGAGGGGAAAAGATATTTTGTGTGGGAGGGACGAAAAATCTACGATTGGCCGGGTATTGGGAGAGTATTGAATTTGATTGGTTGTTATTTGTACAATTGTTCCTTCTAAACTATTCTTATTGTAAACTATCTTGTGCAGTAGTGAAAATGTTATATGTAAACTGCTTTGATTACCATGACAAAGCGGTATATAAAAAACAATAAATTAATAAATAAATAAGTGAGGATTGTGGATGAAAGGGTGAAATTTGAGTGGATGAAAAAAGAATAAAGAAAGAAATGGAGGAAAGAGCAAAAGGGGAAAGATCAGAATGTTAAAGCAGATGTAGAGAGAGAATGAAAAAAAAACTAGAAAGAAGAAAGGACAAATGGACAGCAGACAAAGCGAGGTTACTTACCTGTAACGGGGGTTCTCCGTGGACAGCAGGATAAGTCAGCCACACTTGGTGACGTCCTCCGGGCGGCGCCAGGTTCGGAAGTGCTCTCAAGTTTCTCAGGTAGCCCACCTCCCGGTTCCACCCCCTAGCCTGGCCAGTTCTTTACCAAGCTTGACAACAAGGCTAGGGAGCGGATCTTCAGGCAGACCTCCTCCAGGGGAGGTGGGAGGGAGCATGTGGCTGACTTATCCTGCTGTCCACGGAGAACCCCCGTTACAGGTAAGTAACCTCGCTTTCTCCATGGACCGCAGGATTGCGTCAGCCACACTTGGTGACTCCCTAGCTGCGCGCAGCGTGCTGAGGTGGAGGAGGGAGGCATGAACTGAGGACCACGGACAGTGGAGGTAGTCTTTTACTGGAACATAGTGCCCAAGAACAGATGAATGACAACGACATGTTGTAACAGTGCATAAATGTGCAAAGCAACACAACTAACAGTGCAAACAGGTGCAATAACAGTGCAAGCAGTGAAGGATTGGAACAGTGCAAAAATAACAACGTGCAAACAATGCAAGCTTAAATGGAACAGTGCAACATGATTAACATGAGCATTAAGGTGCATCTGAGTTCAGGTATATGCCATAAGGCCAGTCTTCACGGTGTAGTCCGTGGAGTCTGTAGGGTGGTGGCAAGGACCGCGCTGCCAAACGCCGAGTCCTCCTGGGAGCGGAGGTCAAGGCAGTAGTGCTTTTGGAATGTGTGAGGGGATGACCACGTAGCAGCTTTACAGATGTCAGGCAGGGGAACTGACCGCAGGTTGGCTAGAGATGTGGCCATTGCTCGTAGACGATGAGGCCCTATTCTGTTGTGTGGTTGACTCCTTTCAGGGTCAAGGCAGAAGGATACACAGGAGGCGACCCAATGGGAAAGGGTCCGCTTTGTGACAGGAAAGCCGGGCCTGAGAGGGTCGTAGGAAACGAACAGTTGCTCGCCTTTACGGGCGGATAGTGTCCTGGCCAGGTAGATCCGAAGTGCATGCAGACAGTCCAGAGTGTGCAGACGTCGCTCCTCCTCCGAGTGGTGAGGTTCCGGAAGGAAGGAGGGGAGCTCAATGGATTGATTGACATGGAAGGCCGACGGCACTTTGGGTACGAATCTGGGGTTTGTACGCAGAGAAGCTCGGTCTTGGTGTAGTTGCGTGTAAGGTGGATGTGCAACTAGTGCCTGGAGTTCATTGATCCTCCTGGCTGAGGTGATGGCCACCAGGAATATGGTCTTCCAGGAGATGTATTTCATATCCGCTGTGAGCAGAGGTTCGAAGGGGGCCAGGATGAGACTGTGGAGGCTACGCCGAGGTCCCGGGGGGAACCAGGGCCCTCACCAGGGGCCGAAGATTCGTCAGACCTTTCATGAAGCGAGCCGTCAGGGGTAGCGCCACTATAGAGTCGGCGCCCTCAATAGGGGCGTGCAGAGCCGCAATAGCTGACAGATGTACTTGGATGGATTGTGTCTTGAGGCCGAGGTCAGAGAGGGAACTGAGATACTGCAAGATCTGGGCGACTGGGCAGGAGATCGGGTCGAGCACTCGAGTAGCGCACCAGAGGCTGAATCTCTTCCACTTGAGGCCGTAGGATTTCTGGGTTGAAGGCCTCCTGGCCACCAGGACCATGTCCTGCACCTCCGCGGGGAGCTCGAGGGAGGCCAGGTTTACCCGCTCAATATCCAGGCAGTGAGTGACAGGGTTTTGAGATTGGGGTGCCTCGTGAACCCCGAGTTCTACGTCAGGAGATCCGGCCGCAGGGGCAGGTGCCACGGGGCATCCTGTCCCAGGTGCCTCAGGAGTGCAAACCTGAGGCGCCTGGGACAGGCGCGGCCAGTGAGGAACCACAAGGATGACACGTGCTTTGTCTTGAACAATGCGTTGCAGAGTTGCTGGGATGAGGGGAGTCGGGGGGAAGGCATATACCAGAGACCACCCCCCCAGCACACGTCGAATGCATCCCCTGCCAGCCTCTTGATCAATGGGTGCCTCGAGCAGAACTGGGGGCATTTGGCATTCTCTTCGGTGGCAAAGAGGTCGACCTCCGGGACTCCCCACCGCTGGAAAAGAGCTGTGGCCACCTGTGGAAGGAGAGCCCACTCGTGGGGTTGCAGTTGTCTGCTCAGCTTGTCTGCTAGGCCGTTCATGTCTCCGGGAATGTAAGAGGCGCGCACCCAGCACTCGTTCTTCAGGGCTAGCGTCCAGATTGCCAGTGCCTCCTTGCAGAGGGAGCGGGAAGGCGAGCGAGATGATGGCTAGCAGCCTGTAATGCGGTAGGTAGGCTCTCAAGGACTGAGTGTCGATGATGGCTCCAATAAACTCCATCCATTGAGAAGGGAGGAGTTGCGATTTCTTGTAGTTGATGACGAACCCCAGGGCGGAGATCAAGGTGGTGGTGGTGCGCAGGGACGCTAGCAGCTCGTGGGCTGAGGGAGCCGAGATTAGCCAGTCGTCGAGGTATGGAAACACTGCGATGTTCTGCTTGCGGAGGTGAGCCGCTGCGACCGCCACACATTTCGTGAAGACCCGCGGGGCCGGAGATAGTCCGAAAGGAAGTACTCGGTATTGATAGTGCTGTCCTAGCACATGGAACCTGAGGAATTTCCTGTGGGCTTTGTGAATGCTGACATGTGTGTATGCCACCTGCAGGTCCAGGGATACGAGCCAGTCGCCGGCCTGGATCAGGGGTAGGATGGAGTTGAGGGAGTACATCTGGAACTTCTCCTTCACTACAAATCTGTTCAGTTTGCGAAGGTCCAAGATGGGGCGTACCCCCCCCCCCCCGACTTTTTCGGGATGAGGAAGTATTTGGAGTAAAACCCCAAGTCGATCTCTGTCTGAGGGACCGGTTCGATCGCCTTGGAGGACAGGAGGTGTATCAGCTCCAGTGCCATGGCACGCTGCAGGTGAGGTGGAGTGTTGCTGGTGGGCCTGCTGAGTTGGTAGGGAGGTGTAGAAAATCTGATGCGGTACCCCTTGCAGATGATTCGTAGCACCCAGGAGTCGGAGGTGATCCTCTCCCATTCCGGGAAGAAGGAGGAAAGGCACCCCCCGATCTGGGAGGGGGGCGGCCCATGGTTGTCAAAAAGAAGGGCCACCCTTGGCGGGTTGCGTGTTGGTGCCCTTCTTCTGTTTGTGGTCTCTTTGGAAGTGGTGCTGTTGCGAGTGCCCTTGGTAGGAGTTGGACTTATACCGGGGGCCCTGCCACTTCCTGTTGGAAGAGTACCTCTTGTCATAGTTGTAAAGGGGTTTCAGTTGGTAATTTGATTTTTGGGTGTTACCGTACTGGTCGAAGCCCTCCTCCGCCAGGGTCTGCAGGGTGTTACAGTCTTCCTTTATGCTGTTTACCGTATCGGCCACTTTGTCTCCGAAGAGGGATTCGCCCGAGCAGGGAGCGTCGGCGATCTTGTCGTGGGAGTCATTCCTCAGTCCGGAAGCTCGCAGCCATGCCCATCTCCTGGCAGAAATCGCTGTGCCTGCTGTACGTATGGACGTGTCAAAGGCGTCAAAGGCCGTGCTAGCCAGGTGTCTGTTACACTCGATCAGGGCAGTCAGCGTGGCTGAGAATGAGGCGAGAGACTCCTTAGGGAGGGAGGAGGCTGCGTTTCTGATGTTGGAGACACAGGTGTCCTGGAACAAGGTCTGTTGAAACTGATGGGCGGCAATCCTTGCTCCAAGCATGGCCCCTTGAAAGACCTTCTTTCCGATATCGTCGAGCAGTTTGTTATCTCGTCCGGGTGGGTGGTTGGTGTGTGCCCGTGAGGACTTAGCCTTCTTAAGGGCAGAAGAGACCACTATGGAATGGTGAGGCAGCTGCGCTTTTTCAAACCCAGAGGTAGGCTGAAGTAGATATTTGGAGTCCAGCCTCCTGGAGGTTGCACGCCCTGATGCCAGCATCTGCCAAAGTCTGGAGTGGTTCTCCTTCAGCTTGCGGTGCAGGGGCAAGGCAAGGGGGATTTTAGGGGCACACAGGTATTTGAGTACCTCGGGTTCTGCCTCCTCTGCCGTGCTGGACGGGGTTAGGCCCAAGGTAGAGGACAACTTGCTGATGAACTTGGGGTAAGTAAGATCCTCTGGGGTGGAGGTGGTCCTTCCTTTTCCGGGGAAAGCCGGGTCCCGGAGGCGTCCGTGGCAGCGGACCCCACGACCACCTCATCTGCCTCCTGCTCCTCTGCGGAACTGTCCGGGGAAAGAATAGCTGAGGGCTCAGGTTGGCGCTGACTGCAGACTGCGGCTGTAACCTGTAGCGGAGGGTTCCCTGGGCACGGAAGTAAAGGTGCAGTAGCAACCGTTGGGGGGGGGGGGTGCTGTTTGCTGAACCAGCTGGGTGAGCAGTTGGAGGATAGCTGATGAATTGGCAGAGCTGGAAGAAGTAGAGGAGCTTCTGTGTGAGCAGGCTCTGCATCTGGAGGAGTGTCTTTTTGATCTATGCCTCCTGCAGTGATGAGAGTCGTCGCTGGATTCAGAGGAGCTGTCGGAGTAGTCCTTTGTGCGCTTGCTCCTTTTGTTGTGTCCCCGGGAGCCGGCGTCGGGAGTTGCAGGGGCACAGCTTCTTTTCCTCTTCTGTTTCTCGGGGCGGGGAGCCAGAGACATCCGAGGCTCCTCCGCGGTGATTCCGGTGCTGGTCAGACTCCCGAGCATCGAGGAATGATGAGGTAGCTGGCCCTGAGTCGACGGTGGATGACGTCCGTGGGCGGGGCTTGCAGGCGCCGGCGGCAGAGAGGCCGACGTCAGAGGAGGGGCAGAGCCGGCGGTGGGAGATTTGGAACCCGTGAGGGAAGAGAGGGACTCACTGACAGCGCCATCTTTTGTATGTGGAGGTGCCGCATGGCCGGGGGTCGTCGCGTGGTCTGGAGCGGGGCCGAGAAAACGGATGTCCCAGCTGGGGCCCGGAGCAGGCAGCGCTGGAGATCCGAGCGTTGGGCCGGGGATGGAGGCCAGAAGGGGCACATTCTGGGCCTTGGAGGCTGCGGCAGAGCTCGTTGCAGGGTGCCGATCCAGGCCGGAGGGTCCTCCGTTTTGGCAGAGGATGCACAGATCAAGATCTGTGGAGCGCAGCTTCTTCCCGCAGGGGCATTTCCTCGATCCCGGTTTAGGCATCATGTGAGTATCTCTGAATTATGCTTCTTTAATATGGAGAGAGAGCAGATCCGTCTTGGCGGCAAGGCGGAAGAAGAAGAACTGGCCAGGCTAGGGGGCGGAACCGGGAGTTGGGCTACCTGAGAAACCTGAGAGCACTTCCGAACCTGGCACCGCCCGGAGGACGTCACCAAGTGTGGCTGACGCAATCCTGCGGTCCATGGAGAATGGAGAGTTAACAAAAGACACGGAGAAACCAGAAGAAAGTGTCTGGAGCAATTGCAACTGAAAAATAAAGTGCCCAAACAACAAAAGGTAGAGAAATACTTTTTTATTTTGAATTTATTAACTGGAATATGTCAGCTCTGGGAAATGTGCATTGCTAACATCTTTGTGTTTTTGTTTAGTACAAGAGGAAATTAATTTATAGTTTCATTTCTCCAGTGTTGCTGTAGATTCCAAGTTTGGCTTTTGGGGTTCCCATTTTAATTATCGTCTTCCTATTTCTAAATTGTGATCCCTAGTTCTTTGTTTGGTGACAGTCTATGTTTTGCATGTGTAACTGAGCTGAGGTATTCTGTTCATGCAGTTTCTATTTAACAGTGCCACTTGCTCTCTTTCCCCAGTAGGAGATGTATTGCTATTGCTTTTTGATAGGTAGAGTTTGGTGCTTTTTGAGTCCTGTGGGTTATGATATGGCTGGTTTGCTAAGTGTTCTAAATGGGCAGTGTTTATAGTACTTTCTATTGTGCCTGGCGGTTGGCACTGGAGTTATAGTAATGTAGAAATCTGGTAGTCTTTCTTTATCCAGACACTCATTAAGAGGCATGTTAACATTATGCAAATGAGGCCTGGCAATGGTTATGGTTTAGACATTTGACATTTATCTATCCTAGAGCGATGTTCTAAAAAACGTTTCCGCACCGGTCTTGTAGTTCTACCCACATATTTCTGATTGCAGGGACAGAGCAACAAATAAACCACAAATGCAGTCTGGCAAGTAGAATATTGAGAGGAACGATATTGGAGGCCCGTAACAGGATCTTCCCATAAAGCGCCCTGCAGCGTGGTGAGACAAAAATCACAGTTCTCACATGCATAATGGCCCCATTGGAAATCTTGGGATACTGGCGCTTCAGTCAGATGAGTCCTCACCACCCAATCCCCTATAGTTCGAGACCGACGATAGGCAACCAAAAGAGGCTTATGAAAGCATGCATGTAAAGAGAGCAATGTCCAATGTTTCTTCAAAATATGCACAATAGCGGAAACGTTTATTAGAACATCGCTCTAGGATAGATAAGTGACAGGAAGGTGCTCCTGGGGTGCTTCATTGTCAACAGTTGAACCACCGTTTTTCGGATTTGCACTGGAGGATTCTGGAAGTGGTTCCCCAAGCTATGAGGGGTGGCGATCGTTTGGCTCGATTGCAGTTTAAAAAGCAGCAATGGATATATCGCCTTCAGTCCATGGCCCCTTTGGGCATGAATGTTGAAATTGATTGGTGGAGTCTGCAGTTGGGAGTTTCATAAAGTTTTGGAATTGACATTGATGTTTCCGACGTCATTTTTATCACCGGATTTAAATGGACTTGTCTTTATGGGGTTCATTATGCCTGAAGAAGAGCTGTGAAGCGGGAGTGCGGCTTGAAACACTGCTGGTGTTGCGTGAACCTCGGTCTCTCGTCTTGGGAGGAGCCTCATTGGCGTTTCCATCTGGTGTCCGGCTGTTGCTGAAGAGATAGAAGATCTCAGCCTAGAGCATAGGGCAGAGGAACTGATAATATGGGGCGCCTCCTTCATTCACCCATCCAGCTAAGTCTTTTTGAATCTTTTTGAATGTTTTTGTGAGGACTGTTATGTTGGAATGGTGTTTCTTTTTTAGCCCTATGACCTGCGGCAATTTTGATATTTTCACTTAATACTGACGGCAGCAAGTGCTGTTTTGTCTGTCTTTTAGGCCGTCATTAGGCCATGTTAAAAAATTGATTAAAATGGAGGGTTCACTTCGAGAAAGGAAAAGTTTCTTTTCACGGTGAACGATCTGACAAAAAATTAGATAAACAAGGAGCAGTCATTGAAGGGCTATTACTAAGTGGGTATACTGGTTGTGGTGATAAATTGGTGGGGGAATCAAGTTTGGGTTGGATACATTTAGAACCCATAGCAAACCCGCCATATCATAACAGCACTTCCAGGACTCACAAAGCACCATACTCTACCTATCAAAAGGCAACATTGCAAATATTAAACCAGTACATTTCAGAGTATAGCAATACATGACCTACTGGGGAAAGAGAACAAGTGGCAAAGTCAAATAGGAATTACATAAACAGAATACCTCAGCTCAGTTGCATATGCAGAACATAGACCATCACCAAACACGGGATAACAATTTAGAAACAGGAAGACAATAATTAAACTGGGAACCCCAAAAGCCAAACATGGAATGTATAACAACACTGTAGAAATAAAACTATAAATTAATTTCCTCTTGTACTAAACAAAGCGCAGTCGTTAATGATTCACATTTCCCAGAGCTCACATATTCCAGTTAATAAGTTCAAAATAAAGAGATGTCTTTCTACCTTTTGCGCATTTTTTTTCAGTTGCAATTCATCCAGACACTTTCTTCTGGTTTCTTCGTGTCTTCTGCTAACTCTCCATCGTTTGCTGTACATTTGTCCTTTCTTCTAGTTTTTTTACATTCTCTCTCTACATCTGCTTTAACATACTAACCTTTCTCCTTTTGCTCTTTCCTCATTCCTATTTCATCCACTCAAATTTTACCCCTCCATCCTCAATCCCCACTTACTCTCCCAATACCCAGCCAATTGTAGATTTTTCTTCCCTCCCACACAAAATATTTCCCCCCTCTCCATTTCACTCTCCCAGCCCCATCCCATTGTAATCCTCCCCCAACATCAGCTCCCTTCTAGTTCCAGTCCCACCCAGCATCCACTCCCTTCTTTTCCCCGCATCAGCCCATTTCCAGTCCTAGCCCCCATCAAGCCAAATAATAAACAATTACTCTAATTATAACACGAGAATGTCTAAGGGACAAATTCTAACTTCCTTTCTCAGATATTAAAGTGGTTTGCACTGGGTCTCCTACAACAAAAGCTAAGCCTGACTCATTTGCCTTTAGAACTACGTGTATTTTAAATGCCTGAAAATTAGCACAACAATATAATGAAAATGACGGGTCATTGATGCAAATTTGAGCATTTGGTTATGAAATACAATACCATAGCTCATTCAAGTCTGAGACCCAGTGCAAACCACTTTAATATCTGAGAAAGGAAGTTAGAATTTGTCTCTTAGACATTCTCATGTTATAATTAGAGTAATTGTTTATTATTTGGCTTAATGGTGTATTACTCTGAAAGTATCAGACCATTTTTTGATTGTCTAGCCCCCATCAGCCCATTTCCAGCCCTAGCTCCCTATCTATCTCCAGTCCTATCCGAGTCCCTCCATCAGCTCATTTCCAATCCCAGCCCCCCATCAGCCCATTTCTAGTCCTTTCCTAGCCCCACCATCAGCCCCTGTCAAATCCTAGCTCTCCTCCACTCAGCCCATTTCCATTCCAAGCCCCCGTCCCCATCAGCTATTTGCAGTTCAAGCCTCCCCTTCCACTCAGCCCATTTCCAGTCCTAGCAACCCCCCAACCCATTACCAGTCCTAGCCCCCCCATAGCCCATTACCAGTCCTAATCCCCCCATAGCCCATTACCAGTCCTAATCCCCCCATCACCCCATTTTCAGTCTTAGCTCCCCCATAGCCCATTACCAGTCCTAACCCCATCAGCCCACCTCAAGTCCTAACTCCCCCATCAGCCCTTTTCCAGTCCTAGCCCCCCATAGCCCAATACCAGTCCTAACCCCCCATCACTCCATTTCCAGTCTTAGCCCCTCCCCCCCATAGCCAATTACCAGTCCTAACTCCCCTCCCCCCATCAGCCCAGGGAAAATTTAAAATTAAAAAAAAAAGCTGGCTGCTGCCGCTGCTGCCATAGCAACGGCAGAATCGAGTGTCCTGCAGCCTCCCCCCTGCCCGGCAGAGCCCTCCCTCCCTGCATCAGTCCTTCTCCGCGCCAGCTTTCAGAGCCGCGAAGGGAGAGTTTCTCCCTCGCGCCTCGGTTAAGCCTGCTGGCGCTGATGGGAAGCAGGCATTTCCTGTTTCCCATCAGCCCCGTTGGGCTTAACAGAGCCGCAAAAGGGAAACTCTTCCTTCGTGGCTCTGAAAGCCGGCGCGGAGAAAGACTGATGCAGCGAGGGAGGGCTCTGCCGGGTGGGGAGGGCCACGGGACACTCAATTCTGCTGCTGCCACGGCAGCAGCGGAGCAGCCAGCTTTCTTTTTTTTTAAAATTTACTTTTAATGCAGAATGTTGTTTGCACGGGGCCCCCGGAAACGTGGGGCCCTGTGCAAAAAACATTCTCGATCAATGGACGGGCCGTCCCTGCATGAGATAGATCTGCATGCACTGCTTCCATAGTATGCAGATCTGTCTCATGCATATTCATTGTGGATATCCTGAAAACCTGACTGGACTAGGGGTCTCAGAGGAATGGCTTGAGAACCACTGATCTATGCAAATAAGTGATGGCGATAAATTGATTGGATGATTGATTTGGGGCTTTTTCATGGCAGATACTTTCTGCAGTAGTTTTACATATCATTAAAATGGACCATATTTGAAATGAGGCACGTATTTACTAAAGTATACTAATGGTTAATGTGGAGTTTAGCATGCATGCTGTGAGAACCATTGGAATGTGTGCCTTTCGGTCAATGCTGACTCCTGGCAACCCAGCAGCTACTGGTTTTCTTGGCAGTGTGACTGGTAGTAGGCTGCCAGGCAATAGAGGGTTAAGTGACTTCCCCAAGGCCACAAGAAGTGCTAGGGGGAACTGAACCATGGTCTCTAGATTCCCAAGCCAGTGCTCTAATCATTAGATTAGTCCTCCACTCCGATATGGGGCCGTGCTAAATATCCTGTGCTAAGCGCTTAGCACGGGTCGGGACGGAGACTGGGTAGTTCAGAGGTGGGGCATGCACACTACGGTTAGCGCGGATACCTTTAGGGCACCCTAACTGGCAATGTTGCATTTAGACTTACTGCCACTTCAGTGGGTGGCATTAAATACAATCACGCTAATCACGGCAAACTGCTAAGTGAGGGGGAGAAGCAGAACTCATGCTAACTACGTGGGGGCATGCCAGACACCCCTCCATGTGTTAGTGTGAGCCTAACCCAACCCCTGCTCTGTTTTGGGGCTTGATGTGTGGGGGACTGCTGCATTTTAGTAACTATGCCCCTTTAATGTGCCATAGAGAACCTTCCTCTGTGGCAACTTTATAGCAAGATGTTGGAGATGCCCAATGATTAACACACAGGTTTGGCTTTGACAGCGCATTAATTTTGGTAATTGCAACATGAACATGGCTAAACGTTAGCACAGTTTAATAAATAAGAATTTTCATAAAAATAATACTGTATTTTAAATTATAATAATATTCCACAGCATACATTGCAAAGCTATTTTTACCGTATTAAAAGGTTGAAGCCAAACTGATAACTGTTACTTCTCTGTTGTTTAATTCTTGGTATTTTATCTTTCAGTGTCTATGTATTTATGTTTATTATTTAAATTGGTAATTTTCACTCTGATCTCACTGGTGGTTGTCGTCTGTGGAAATTTATTCAGTGAACCTGATTATATAAATAGTATACAGTCTTACCCTGTGGGTAGCTCTTTAGAACATCTTACAGACATATGCTTTAGTAGGTTTTCATTGCATGCTTTACATAATTTTCAACGAAATAGATTATTTCGAGAGGGAACAATATGTGATGATTTCAGTCTTACATACAGTATTGCTCTGACATAGCTTTATTCCTTGGCTTATGCCAGAAAATGCATATATGGGAATTTCAGCCTGCAAGAGTGTTTGATGCTCTGGTATGTGAGCTGAAAAAGGTTTATTGCACAGTACATAATCTTGTAGCCCAGCTGTGTAGAGCATTGATTGCTTCTGCCTGGAGCAGGGATGCTGTCAAGTTTCTCTGTGAGTTGAGTCATCTATTGACAAAGAGCTACCAGCCAGCAGATAATGTGTACAGCTCTGGTCTCCTTGCTCCCACGATGCATTGCTCAAAGCAGCTGGTAAAGAACTCGCGGGTCCACCGAAAAAGACTTTGTTTCTGCTAAGAAGAGAGACACGTCTAGCTAAGCCGGACAAGGAATGCACTAGGTATCACGGCAACATGACCGCCTATCTTACTAAACAACACAATTCCTACAGGGGGGCTGAAGGAATGAATACTGGCAGAGGTATGCCTGCCCTTGTGAGCGATGCCCATTGTGCTTGTGGATGGCAACGGAACCCTCAGGAACTCTGCTGCAATGCACAGACTCTGCACACCTCAGGGACCCTGGGGCCAGCCCAAAGAAGAACGAAGTTTTCTACTCTGTGGGACACTATGCGAAAGAGTCCCAATAAAAGTATGCCTAAAATAAAGGGGACCATGGGCGAATGGTGGTCAGGATGCCCCTGTTCCCATGGCTGGTACAACCCAGTACAGGTGAGCCTCCTCATAAAGGTACATGTCTTTGGGGATGCTTAAACAAATAGAATTGTGAGATTTAGTATGGCTGAGCAACTTTCGTACCCTTGATTATTATGCAAGGTTTGTATAGTCAGTAAAATATTATTTGCATGTTGAATGCAGATGTTTTATGGCCCGAATAACCTGACAATACCAGTTTCTTAAATGAGTTTTCTTGACAAGTATGTAAATACAACTTTTTAGACCTCAGAAATCATTAGTATTTTAGTTTTAAAATCTGTGCAGGAATTTACACAGTCAAGAGTATTAACATCTTTATCTGCTTCTGCTGGGAAAGAAATATTTTTGATAACAGTATGCAGAGCTATATATGCATTTACACTTTCATAGAAAGATGATACATAAGAAATGTATAACTAAACCGAGACTGGGAAAGCATTAAAAATATTTTAGATTTTCTTGTTAACAATCCTTTTGATTTGTTATGAACATAAAATCTTGGTCCACACATCTCTCTAGCAACCAGCACCACTAAGTTTAGATTAAGTAAGTACAGATTAAAAGTGCTTTATTAACTTTGCAATATTGAAAGGTAGCAAGGACTTGCAGCGGTTATAAAGTGAAGAAGAACCACTAGACAGGTTGGCAAAAGTAGAGAGCTGTGAATTAAGAGCCTAATTCATGTGCCACTGCTTTGAGTCGCTTAATGTGATCTGATCCTTTCCAGCTGTTTTCATTCTCACTCGGCTTTAGGATCTGTGAATTGATACTGTGCTGAACAGGTTCAGGGTCTGTATTGTATTTAATTCTGTGCTCGTAGGAAAACACAACTTCTTGCTGGGTAGAATATCCATGTTAAATGCTTCATCATTAATTCATGGTTCAATACGATTGTACTCCAGCAGCTGCCTGTATTGCTGATGAGTTAAAAAAAAACAACAACCCTCTGAAAGATGGAGCATGTTGCTGCTCTAAATGTTATTTAACCTAACACTGCAGCAATTAAATACAGAAGACAGAAGTGTATATTTTATTGAGTTGTCATATGGCAGCCCATATGCATTGCAATTGAAAAAAGCAACGTTTGCTTAGCTATTTTCCAAACAATTTAATGTGAAGTTACAGCATACTTCCTTAATAGTCTGTATTAAGGCGATCTCGCTGCTTTTGTATTTGTCAACATCAGTAGCAATTTCTGACATTTTAAGCTGTGATTGGTTTATAATTCAAGTATTTTAGATGTAAAGAACTCAACGTGCCTTGCAGGCCAAATGCAATGATGTTTGATCAATTACGTTTTAAATAATGCTGCATTCTGAAAATATCCTGCGAGGCAGGTAGAAAGTGCAAACAAATAAAAAATACAATAAAAGCAAATTAAAGATGAGGTGCTCAATTAATTAAATGTGTAAAATAGTGAGAGAAAACTCTTAAATATTCTCAATCAAATAACACACACACACACATATATATATATATATATATATATATATATATATATATATATATATATCACTTATTTAGGAGATAGCGTATGTTCTTATGTTGTCACACTGTCCAGTATATTAAAAGTATACAAGTGTGTATCCATACAGCAGGTGTCCATATCCTATTTTAAAAGTATGAGAGAGAGAATTACATAAGTACAGAGCTCTCTCTACATTTTGAAACATGGGATGTGTGACCTTGTTTCGCAGAGTACATGCCCAAAGCATGTGTTTAGATTTAAGATTAAAATACAGTGTATATAGCCTGGACACTACTAGATTTAAATGGGTAATAAAAACATTATCAATACTCTATATTGCACTTAGCAGTTACCAGCAGAAACAAATAATGCATTTTCCATAGCAACACAATAAAAAGCCTTGCATTCAATGTGATCTTATCGCTCTACTTTTGGATTGCTAAGTGGAAGCAGTTGAGGAGAGGAGAATGGGTTTTGCAGCCACAGCAAACAGATATCAGAATTGGGGTGCTTATTAAGATTTTTACAGTGGGATATTTCTAATTCTTCTCAAAGCCAGTTTGATTCTGTTCTCTGTACAGATTGGGGGTAATTTTAAAAGCTTTGTTGTGATTCAGGATGTCTGAAGATGTGCACGTGGATGTCAAAAGCATATAGACGTTTCTGAAACCATTCCACAAATAACATTTATAAATGTCTCTGGAGCAGGAATGTCCAAGTAGGCAAAGGGGGTGTGGTTGAGGCATGTCTGGGGAGGTGCAATGTACTTACATGTCTCCATTTGATTTCAGGATATCTGCAGGGACAAATAGGCATCAGGAAAGTGCTATGTAGAGAAGGGGGAGAGTCAAGTGACTAGTCTAAGATCACAAAGACCCATACTGGGATTTGAACCCTGGTTACTCTGCTCCTGAATCACTACTTTAACTATTATGCCATTAGACAACCATGCTCTGAGATGCTATTCTGGGGATGTCTATGTAGACATCTCTATAGATGTCCATATTGGGCACATCCACGTTTCTGAAATCATGCCTAAACTTGAAGACGTTCTGTCTTTGACGTCCCAGATTGCACTTGAATGTTCTATTGTAAAATGTGCCTTATTGTGTCTGGCATTACATCACAATAAGCATTGCAATGTGCCTGGTGTAGTTAGTTCTAGAAATGGCTGATTTTTCTCTTGCAGCTTCCTTCCTACACTAAACCATTCTCATCTGGGAGAGTACATGATTTGTAAATCCAAAGAAGATTATTATTACTCTTTTTTGGTGGTTTTTTTCTTCTTTCAATCTGCACCACATTTTTATATATTTAATTGCTTTAAAGCGTTTTTATATCACTAAAATGTAAAACATTCAAATTGGTATATAAGCCATAAAAACTGCATAAAATGCAATAAAAATGTAAACAAATACACAATGGAAATCTCAATTCTTAACGCTTTCTGTCATCAACCACAGGAACCATTAACAGTACCTAACAATATCTAAGCTGAAAACAAGAATTGTTAAATTTTTGCAAAACGGGAAGGCCGCGGGCCCACGTGCCGGGCGGCCGCTGATAACCGGGTCGGCGGCGCGGCATGTGGTCCAGGCCTCATGGAGCGGGAGGGGACGTCGGCGGCATGTCAGGAAGCTCATTGGCTCCCGCGGCGGATTGAAGAGCGCAGGAGCCAATGATTAAGCGTTGGAGGGGGTCGGAGGTGATGGCGAGGCGAGAGGAGCCGGGGGATAGCCAGTTGCTGTTTGCTGCGGTGGAGCAAGGTGCTGGCATCCCACCCACCCAGCCCATGATTTGGGAGGTTCGGGGGAGGGGGGTCGCAGCTAGTGGGAGTAGGCGGGATCCCAGAGGTGTCCGGGGTCCAGAGCCGTTGGCAATACGCAGGGCGGGGGTGGGGTACCCCTGACCCGGAGAACCCCTCGGGCTTTTGCTAATAATAAGGCGAAGCTAGAGGAAGTGGGGCGGAAATTGCCTAGGGCGGGTTCGCTGCAGAGGCGGGAGGGAACTCACTTTGCTACTCATACGACTGGTGAGGGTATGTCCCGCTGCCGGAACCTGATAGCGTAATGGTTATCTGGTTGTTTATGTTGGAAAATGTTATTAGTTTAATAAAGCTGCGACCAGTTGGTTTCCCAAAAAGAATGTTGTGTTGTGGTTATTTTGGTGCTGTAGGGGGGGTTAGGTCGGGGAGGGAGTGGCGCGTCCGCCGTACCCGGTTACCGTCCCCAATCCAACTCTTGCCTTAGCATTAGAGGGAGCTGATTCCACCAAGAGGGGGCAGCAACTATAAATGCTCTTCCCTTCCATCCCTGCTGTCACACCTTTCAGTGGTAAATGCCCCAGGTGGAACTGCAAAGCAAAGTGTCGCCCTTCCAGTGAAATTGGAGATCTGAATGTAGCTCATGTTTATAAGGAGCAACAGGAATTGCAAGATGAGTATTGGTCTACTAAAGTAATTCTTTAAGAATTATTCAAACGATGACAAGTTTAGAAATATTATTAAAGAATAAAGACAAAAAAGCTGCTTGAGAATGGAGATTATGGTTATGGAGATACAAGAAAATGCTGTCTGAGAATGAACTGTAAATTGTGGATTGAGTGGCGGTATAATAGAATTTGATTTCCAGCTAAATGCATTGAGTGGAAGACTGTTTTAAATCACTACAGAGGTAAAATGTTTTCAGTGCTGTACGTTGGAGCCTATCACTTGTAAAAGGAGTTTGGGCCCTTGATGCCAACAGTGCTAACCTCGTATTAGGCCTATCATCTGAGGTCTTTTCTCCAGATGAAAAAAACTATATGGAATTTGTGTGTTGGTGACAATAGAAACAGCAGTTAGTTGTAATTGTTCGGCTGGACCTACTGTTTCTCATATTTATTTCTTCACCAATAAATGCCCCTTGACTTGGTCTCAATCTCCCAGGCTGGTACCAGTGTAAAATTCCCTGTAAATTGCCCTTCCCTTAAAATTTGAAACATCAGGAATAACATTTTAAAATGCTACATTCACAAACTGGGAGCCAACATAATACCTCAACGCATCTTCAACCGAATCCCTTTTCCTCTGCCCTAATAACTCTTGGCCACATGTAAGGCCGTGGGATAGCTGCAATAATAAATATCACTATTTTTAATCCCACGGTAGTTCAAATGTTTGTGCTTTTGTTTTTGGGTAATGATGAACAGCTGGTGACCTTTTGGATACTCAGAGCGTACCCTCTTCTGTAGGCCATTCAATAGCCTTCCTTCCATAAAATATGTATGCAGGGCCTGTCCAAGCAGCATTTTTCAGCGCCTAGCTCAAGGTGGTTCTCTATCAGGTCACCAAGGATTGGCAGTGCTATGGAGATGATGTTCAATAGGCCCCAAAACTGTAATGGTGTTTTTTGTCTGTTCCCTGGCTCAAGACTGACACTGAAATAGCTCCATAGGGAGATGTACCCTGTCTTCGAAGAAATAGTAGCTGGCTTTTATGTCTGGTTCTCTGCCGGGAAAGGAGAACAGTAGAGAAAATCTGTGGGTGGTTAATGATGTTTGTTTGACTAATGCGTGCTGGCACGCCCCTTCCCTTCCCCAAGCACTCAGAAGGTAATAGACCACAGCAGGACTGGTTGGAATGCAGGTGTATGGGACCTTGACAGTTCTGGTTAGTGTGTAATATAATAAGAATAATAGCAAAAAAAAAACCCAAAAATTGCTTTTCCTTAGGTCAAAGAAATTCTAATTTAATTTGTCTTTGCATTTTTTTCTTATTAGCAATCAATATTTTAATGATTTATTTGTCATTACTCTTAATATCTCTTGTACCTGAATGTAATTCGCCTTGAGCGTTTGAGAAAAGGCATGAGTTAATTCATTTCCCTTTATTTTCCCTTTATTAGAGTATACAACTGTTGTCTTTCATCTCCTTCAGATTCACTGGTTTTCTTCTGCTAGCAAAACTTAACAATGGAACTTTTGATGTACCCAACATTTCCTAAGTTGAATTCTGGAGAAGTGAAAAGTCTTTTCCTTTCCTTTTTGCAGAGTTGATTAGCATTTTCTGTTGAAAGATATTTTCTAATGTGCAATGCAGAAAATGATGTAGTAGGATTGCAGAAGATACTCTCTCTGCACCTTGTCTCTTATATATTTGATTCTCCCAGCCTTGCAAGGATGCATTCACATCACAGTGCAAGCACTCCTAATAACAAGGAGAATTCAATTTGTAGAAATGCATATATTAAACATTAAAAAATCCAACTTGATAAACCATGCATAATAGAAACAGCCCAGACCGAACTATATTAAACCATCTCCATCATGTTTGGTTTCTGCTGCATATGGACCAACTGGTATGTACCTATTTGTGACTCCTCAGTTATAAGACCCCTGTTTAAGATCAAACATTTTTTCCAAGCAGAATGCAGAAAATCATTGATCATCTGGAAGAGCTCCCTATTCAACTGCCCCTATTTTTACCTGACTCAGGAGGTCTTTTTAAAAGCATCTCTTTGTGTAACTTGCAGCATTTGCATGTGTAAATTGGCATACACATGTAATTGCTGTTTCAGAAAGCTGCTGTTCACACATGGAAGTGCTATCGGACACAGATGTTTTGGTCAGCCCTAAAATTTATACAGGTAATTTCTGTTTATAAAGGCAATTCACAGATGTTCAAACAGATTTTCCAGTTGGTCTTGCCCTGCTCTGAAGTGTGCACAGCATTTTTAAAAGTGTTCCTTTCGGTGAGGGATTGAGGGGATGAAGGTCCTAATCACTCATATATTATTTTTGCCTTTAAATGAAAAAAAAATCATTTTGTGTGTTAATTGTAGGCACGTGCACCAGTTTTCATATGAATGCAAAAATCAATGCAAATCACAATTTTTTGTTCATCCTGGTGGCAATTAATCCAGAATGCATGCTTGGGAAATTTGCATGAGCAGTTATTCATGACATTCATTTTTGTTGTGTGCAGACATGTGGGCAGATACACTGGAGTCAATCTGGGGGCAGGAGGAGTCAAGGACAAGACATCATCAGACAGCAAGAAGCACTTGAGCCAATCATGTTGCAAATCTTTGACAGGCAGCCAGAGAAACATATCAATGTCTGAGCTCTGCAAATCCTCTGGTTGATGAGGTCACAGCAGGGCTAGAACAGACACCCCAGTCCAATCCCCAGAGAACCATTGTATCTCTCACTTTCAGAGAGTGAGAAAGGAGTGCTAGTTGGGATTTAAGATTGGAAGAAATAAATAAAATAGCTTGGCTATGGCTAAGGATAGGACTGAAAAGAAGAAAACATAACAGCAGCTTGGCTAGGTCTGTATCTATATTAAGGAGGATATTAAAGGAGAAAAATGCAGACTTTAAGGCACTGAGGAAAGACTGGTGGCTGAGACTTGCTTGCCTTGCTAGTTGAAAGTACAAAAAAGTCAAGGATAAAAAACTATCTTGAGTGTTGCCTCCCTTATTGCTGCAGACTGCTTCCACAACTAGGTGGTTGATAGGTTTGAGTAAGGCAGGGAGTGCTATGCTGTGTGTGCTTTATTGTTATAATAGAGCCCAATGGAAGTGGTGGAAGGAGAGGTTACTGTATTGAAATCTATGTGTTTCATTGCACAACCAGAAGATACAGTGCAATTTTTTTTTTTTTGCAACAATATTGTTTGTGTATTATCTGTTACAGCAGTGGTGGAGGTGGGAGGGCACTTTATCTATTCCATCCCATGTTCAAAGAATACAGTCACATAAAGCTAAAATACAGACAGTCCCTGGTCCCAAGAAGTGGGAGTCCAGTCCTATAGGAGCATTAGCTGGGCAAACCCAAAAGTATTTTGTTGCTGCGAGTTCTATCACTGAATACTTTTGTTGCTGCGATGACTTGGGGACTCAGCTAAGTACTTCTAGCTTTCAAAATTTGCTGACACAGTTTTTAAATGTTTACTGCAAATTGATTAAAATGGACTGTACCCTTCAATTGAGGTGTCCTTCCCTGGGGGTAATTTGGTCCGACAAAAATGATACTTTGGAGGTAATTTATGTCTTTAGTACGTATAGATATGACGTACTCCCCGCTTATCAGAGCTTACAATCTAATTAAGATGAAGAACATCACAAAACTGAGGACTACAGTATAGTAAGATACACATAAGTAGTGAATAAGAGCATGAGGAGCATCAGGATTCAAAGGCAGCTTCTCTCCAGTCCTTTGAAGAGTGTCAGCAGGCAGGCAGCATAACCAGGCACTGTAGGGCCTACCCCAGAGAAAGGTCTATATGGAAAATTAAATGGTCATAGAAGGAAAGAAGGGAGAGAAGGTGAGAACAGTACTGGCACAAGTGTGCAGAAAGAGACAGAGTATGCTTATTAGCCCCTCTAGTACACCACCCAAATTAAAGAGATGTCTTTACGATGAGAGTATAAAGAACTAAAACGTCCAGATGGCCTAACTTTCATCACTGAAGTTGACCGGGTGGCAGCTGAATATTGCTACTGCCCGGTTAGTTTCGGCACTATCCGGCTGACCTGGGTATTCAGTGCCAGTGGCTGGATATGGCCCCGCATTGAATATCTGGGTTTAAAGTTTAGTAACGATGGCTAACAGCTATAATCATGCCAGCCACTGAATATCCCACCACCACCACCACCACCACACACACACAAATGTTTTTTTCAGGAAATGAGAATTTTTGGTTAACAGATTCTCAGAAAAACAATGCTGGATTGTATGTAAAAAAAGGAAATTTGCATTGCTCCCCTACACTGTGATACTAATTACTTTTAAATGTGTTTAGGGGACCTTTCTGTAAAGGACATTAAGCAATTAGTACAGGCTACAGCACATGTTAACCCTGTTCTGTGACACATGGAGCCAGCACAGTAGCATGGCCTGATTTTCAACCCCACAGTGACACATGTTGGGGTTGCAAGTGGACAGCTTAGGGGCAGAGAGTAGGCAGAGTGAGCACTTTGCAGTCTGTGCATTCTGGGCTACCTGAAAAATGAGCAATTAGTGTGGATGCACCTATCACCACCACCATAGGTGGAGGTAAGTAGATCTGTGCTAATTTTGGCCCATATTAACATGGTTCACCCTGCCCCAACAGCCAGGAACATCCTTTCCACGCCTCGTGATAGTTAAAATGGTGGTATTTCATCTAACGCCCTATGGTTTTGAGTGCTATGGACACATTTGGTGCATCACCATAGCGCCCTTTGCTAATAAGGTCCCTTAGTGTAGTAATATGAGCTTACCTTTTTTAATGAGAATCTTATCTAGCACCTTGACCATCAAGGCTTGACGTAACCAACAGCCAGGCTTAATTATTTGGAAGTTTGCATCAAATTTTAATGGGGTTTCGTTCTTTGTTACCCACTCCCAGAACTAAGAGTGGTATTCTTCATCTTCTGGCAAAATATAGTTAATAGATGGGTCCTCCAGAAATTTGTCCAAATCTGTCTTAAACTAAGCTACACTATTAGACTTGCAAACATTGTCCAAAAAATTTCAGTTTTAAGTGACTGGAAAAATTCTTAAGGTTATTTTAACTCTGCTACTAGTTAGGTTTGTAGAGTGTCTTCTAGTCCTACTGCTATTTGAAAGAGGAAATAACCAAATCTGTGGTATATTGTATTTTATCTCATTTATCTCTTCATCCTGAAAAGCCCTAACCTATTATACTTTTCTTCATTAGGACCCTACAAAGTGTAACAAACCCCAATTAACCCTCACAACAAATACTCACACTAATCTAAGAGTAAAGTCACCCAATTGGAAAGCTGTTTCACATCTAGACCTACTAATTTTTTTTGTCCTTTTCTGTGACTTTTCTAGTTCTGTTACATTGCTTTAAAGAAGTGATAGCAAAAAATGCACACAGTGCTCAAAGTGTGATTGCGTCATAAATTCACAGAGATATTATATCAGTCACACTTTATGTTCCTTTCGGAATAATTCCTAGCATTCTCAATTTTTTTTTCACTGCTGCTGTTGCATGTGAGCTGAGGATTTCAGTGGTAACTCTTAGGTGCATGTATATTAAACCTTTCTAGCACATGCCACCATGTCATTGAGCTGTGTTAATAGTGCAGGGAATTTTTCAGTGCAATCTGCATAGCCCATGTTAACTGACAGAGTGCATGGGATATGGGCGGAGAGTGTGCGTGTCTGTAGCATGTGGTTACAGTAGGCATCGCCAGTGCACAGTAACCGTTAAAGATGCAGACAGCGCGGGGGTGGAGCCTGGTATCTGGTCAAGATGGACATGTAAGAGCGGTGCTGCAGAGGGCAATTGACAAGAATCCTGATTTCTGCAATATTTAAACAAATAGTTCATACCTACTTGGAAACCATTCTACCCCGGCTATATCCGGCTCTAAACAGACGCGGCTGGATTTCCAAGTATCTCAAAATGCTAGCGCAAAGAGAACCAAGACGGAACCTCTCTCACCTCACAAGATGGCGGTCATCCGAGACAGTCCTGAGACCTTGTAGGAGATCTTGGCTGAGATTCGGGCAGTCAAAGAGTTGGTCAAAGCTAATGGAGAATCGCTTTGTGCAATGCAGGAAGATATCAACGCTTTGAGATCCTCTTTGGAGTCAAATATGACTCATTTGGAAAAGGTAGAGAAGGTGGTGGCGTCACATGGGGAGAGGCTCGAGGCCATTGAGGAACAGGCCAAGTTGATACGTTCACTGCAAAGGGAGGTGGCAGATGGTGACAATCGTTCTCGGCGGAACAACATAAGAATTCTAGGAGTTCCTGAGGGAGCAAAAGGTCATGATATGATATCATTTCTGCAGGCCATGATTCCAGGTGTATTAAGGTTGCATTTCAATATGCCATTCAAGATCGAGCACGCCCAGAGAGTGCCTACTCAGCCTGTGGTCACGGGCAAGCGTCCACGCCCAATTATCTTGAAAGTGCTACGTTCTCAGCAAGTATTGCAAATAATGGGAGCAGCCAAAACATTTTCAGCCTTGGCGATGGTGGATCGGAGAAGGAGTCTTTTGACGCTGCATCCACTCTTGGTTCAACTGAAGGCCCATTTTGGACTGTTATATCCTGCCCGCATGAAAATCACACTGCACAACCAGACCAAAACTTTTGATGATCCCGGAGATCTATGCGCCTTTCTGGAGGATAAGGAGTCGGCGGTGATGCGGTGAAGGTTATATTACATCTCCTACTTGCTACAGTCTGATGGCGCTTGCTATCATGGGCATTTAACTGATCTGAGATCATGTGAAGGAGGCCTATTTATGCAGAAGCGACATCTAAGCCTGTAATACTGTCATATACTGAGACATTTATTCTGTCTCTTTGAAGGAGAATATCTCTATTCTTAATAAGGGAGGTGGGCAAGGTGCGATATTCTTTGAGTTACAGAAATGTGGAAGGGTTGGGTCAATGAGCCCTCCGTGTCTGTCTTGTCCTAGCGGGCTCACCCACTAAGTTTTGTGTGTTATATAGCCCCCCCCCCCCCCGGGTTTTGTGTGGTTTTGAGAAATGTTTTGGTATAATTAGGTGTGTTATTGCGTTTGGGCTATAGATGCAGCCATACTTTAAAAGCGCTTAGGAAATTGTTCTACAGTGTAAAACTAAATGCTACATTTTGATCTGTTTCTGTAACATGTGATTGTTAATTCAGAGCTATATTGTCAATATGCTTTCTTTAAGATTGTGTAACTGAATGTTAAGGGCATTAATAATCTTTACTAAGAGGAATGGTTCCCTCTGAATGGTAGGAAAGAAAGTGCTGGCATCTTATTGCTGCAGGAGACGCATTTGAAGGTAAGGGAGGTGTCGTAGTCAGAAATCCAAGCCCTATTTTTAAGGGTTTTCAGCTACCCATCATAAGATTAATGGAGTGGCCATATTAGCATGGACAGCTGTATCCCCATGGTTTTAAAATCCACGTGTTGTCTCTTCCTATCTTCCAAGGGACTTTGTTCTAGAATCAGTGAATCTACTATTCATGCGGCTCACAGCTATGTTTATACTGTGATCTCATTTACCCTATTTGACTTGACGAGCTCTAGTTATATACAGTAATGTGGTCATCGATCTGTTTCTTGGTGGGGTCGTCTTGAAGATATAGATATGTCTATCACTCCTAAAGTGAATTATATAATAGGAATACTACCAGTCTTCCTTGCAAGGGAAGTGTAGTGTCAAAGTGATAGAATTCTAGTTCAACGCTTATGGAGAATTAACTGCCTAGACTTGCTCTTTGGAAGATAGGGTCTTCTTGAGAGGAAGGATGGATATGTCTTTCTAATTCTTTGGTCTAATACTATAGCGTTTGCAGAGGCAAGGTTCACGATGGGTGGAGGGGGCCGTAGGCATACTTCAATATGCTGCTGAGATTAAGGGTCGGTTTCAGCGAGGAGATGTCAGCACTTTGAAGCAGGTGGTATAGGACTGTCCTAACATTCAGTTTTTTTTGATTTTTCAATATGGAACCATATTAGGGTGGTGTTGGGATTCAGGGCCACTCTCTCCCGATTTGGGATCGTTTTTCAATCAGTAATTGGCAGCTTGTCCTTATAAAGGGAATGTCTGTCTGAATTAGCTCCATGTTGGGAGTGGCCCTGTGTCCATTATTTCTAACTGGAAACATATAATAGATCTTGGTTGAGGCCTATGGTGGTATACCTGTACCTATGCTACTCATGGGTGCAAATACCATGGTGTACATCCTCCTCTTTCTTAAGTGGAAGGGGTTACCAGACAAATCTCCTTATTTCTCTGTAGTAGAATTCTTGTCCTTCTATAGCCCCCTGCAGGCCTCACAGGCTTGCAGATGTTTTATGTTTCTTTCATATGGCCCCTGATGATCGCATGATGATGGGAGGGACAGGGTGGGTGGGCTGTGTTCAGTCTTTGATTGTCTCATTTTCCAGAGAAGGATTGTGTATTTTAATTTACTGTAACTTGTTTTTCTCTTTTGTTTGTATTTTGTTGGAAAATATAAATAAAGAAATTTAAAAAAAAAAGTTGCAGACAGCGCGGGTACAGATAAGACCATGTCGATGGGTGGCGTTTTGCGCATCCATGTGCTGCTGGGCCACACTATTTGCAATTGCAATGCACTATCGGCTGAGGAAATGCTGTTCTTGGAAACTGGTTTGGTAGAAAAGGAAACTATTAGGAGAGAGTATGAAGACTGATATTTCTATAATGGGGAGAATAAGTGAATTTTGGTAGACTGTAATCGCAAACAATGTACCTTTTGCTGAAGTTCAGAAAATGGTGAGGAAATTTAGTAAAAATAATTGTGTTTTAGGCCAATGTTCTGCAGGATTATTACAGAAAAGAAAGACTTCCATAAGAGGGAATTGGATGGCTGACAATTATGAATGAAGCTTTAAGCAAAAGGATATTATCCTAGAACAGGGATGGGCAAACTACGGCCCGCGGGCCGTATACAGCCCGGCGGACCTTTTAATCCGGCTGCCTCTGCCCGGCTGAACTCTCCCGGCGCGGCTTGCAGATATGCGAAGGGAGAGTGTCTCCCTCGCGTCTCTGTTAAGCCCGCAGGGGCAGATGGGAAATTTCCCATCAGCCCCTGCTTCCCATCAGCCCCTGCGGGCTTAACAGAGACGCGAGGGAGATACTCTCCCTTCGCGTATCTGCAAGCCGGAGCAGAGGGCTTCAGCCGCGCCGGGAGAGTTCAGCCGGGCAGAGGGGGCCCCGCGGGACACTCCATGCTGCCGCGGCGGCAGCGGCCAGCTTTTTTTTAAATTTTAATTTCCATGAGCCGAAGGGGGGGGGGGTTAGGACTGGCAGTGGGCTGTGAGCCGATTGGGGGGGGGGACTGGCAATGGGCTGTGGGCTGATGGGGGGGGGGGGGTTAGGACTGGTAATGGGCTATGGGGGGGGGGTTAAGACTGGCAATGGGCTGTGGGCTGTTGGGGGCTGTCTGGAAATGGGGTGATGGGGGTTAGGACTGGAAATGGGCTATGGGGGGTTAAGACAGGCAATGGGCTGAGGGCTGATAGGGGCTGTCTGGAAAAGGGGTGGTGGGGAGTTAGGACTGGTAATGGGCTATGGGGGGGGTTAAGACTGGCAATGGGCTGTGGGCTGATGGGGGCTGTCTGGAAATGGGGTGATGGGGGGTTAGGCCTGGTAATGGGCTATGGGGGGGGTTAAGACTGGCAATGGGCTGTGGGCTGATGGGGGGGTTAGGACTGGTAATGGGCTATGGGGGGGGTTAAGACTGGCAATGGGCTGTGGGCTGATGGGGCTGTCTGGAAATGGGGTGATGGGGGTTTAGGACTGGTAATGGGCTATGGGGGGGTTAGGACTGATAATGGACTATGGGGGGGCTAGGACAGGAAATGGGCTGGTCACTTGGGAGGATCTGGATATCCCACTTCCTGACGCTTCGGCACACAATAACTGCAGATTCATGTGAGGTGATTCAGAATCTTAAATCTCGCTCATATCTTGCCCACCCATCTTTTCGGATGAAGCGGGTGGGACAGCCCCCACTTTGGCTACCACGCTTCAGAAACCAAAAGACCCACCCACAGAAGGAAGTAGGGAGGCATGGTCTAGTGCAGGGATGGGCAAACTACGGCCACTAAAATTGAAGGTACTATTTTATGAAAGAAATACATTGCATAAAAGTTTTGTAAAATAACTCTTTTTATGCTTGTCTACCTTAAATTAATCTAAACATTTAATGTTACAAATTTAAATTTAATTTATATTAATTCACACATACACACCGTCCATCTACTCTTGGTCCGGCCCCCGGGTCCAATATATGAACCCATTGCAGCCCTCGAGTCAAAACGTTTGCCCACCTCTGTCCTAGAAGCTTGAAAGTAATTATACTTAACCCTTTACTAAAGAGTGAAAGATGGCAGCCATCATATGTCTGCAATTCTCAACCTATAGCAAATATTCCGTTTTCTTGAAAAAAAACTGCTAGTACGAGCAGCTGAAATGGAAGATGTTGGAAGATACTGTGAGCTGAAGGAAAATCTCAGGAATTAGAACCTGTTTGAAGCTGCAGTCTTTTAAAAAAATATGTAGAACGTTGTGGTTCTTTGTGAAAATGCAGCTGTAGGTGCTGGAAAAAAGATTCGGAAGGTGGCGTTGCTTGATTAAAGTGAGACTGCTGTGCCTGCAAAGATTGTAACAGGACAACTTTGCTGTGAGTGGGAAATCGAAGAGCAGAAACTAAGTTAAGTATTGGAATGTCTGTAGTGGAATGGTGAATAATGTCATGAATGTGTCAGGAGAAGTGGATGGCAATGAAGTAGTTTACCTGATGCAGTCTGAAACATAGTATTGTGTCATTGTGAAAGGAAATATGATTGAGGTTTGAGTGGCAATGAATGTTTGATAAGAATTTTAAGCCTGGTTGAATTCTCTAGGGGTAAGTTTGAAACTGATTTGTATACTGTGTTGCAGCTTAAAAGGATGGCTAACATATCTGGACATTTTTCAGAGTTTTTTTAAACGTTTATCTGCTATTTTCTAATACGGTAATTCTCAAATCTTTCCTGGAGCCACACCTTGCCAGACAGGTTTTCAGGATCACTACAATGAATATTCATGAGCCTGATTTGCATATAGTGGGTCTCTGCAATAAACAGAGTTATCTCATACATTGTAGTGATACTGAAAACCTGAGCCTCCAGGAGAGGGTTGAGAGGTATTATTCTAATCCTCTACCCTGCGTGAGCAAGCCTGCCCTTCCAGCTTTTCATGTAACCAACCGCGGACACGGTGGGTAGTATCCAGCCAATGGGAAGGCTGTTGGGGCAGAGAACTGGAATGCTGCTCTAGTCACAGAAAGGGAGGAGGTTGGTTGGTAGAAGTCTCTGTGCTGTACAAGTTAAGTTTCAGTGTGTGGTAGGAGATGGAAGAGAAACATAGAAACATGATGGCAGAAAAAGACCACATGGCCTATCTAGTCTGCCCTTCCATATCAACCACTACAGCAGTCCCCTTTTTTCTTTAGAGATCCTCTGTGTTTCTCCCATGCTTTTTTGAATTTAGATACTGTCCTCATCTCTACCACCTCCATTGGGAGACTATTCCACGCATCTAGCACTCTTTCAGTAAAGAAATATTTCTGCATATTACACCTGAATCTATCGCCTTTCACCCTTATCCAATGTCCCCTTATAGCAGAGCTTGCTTTCAATCAAAAGAGGCTCTCCTCCTGTGCATTTATGCCATGGAGGTATTTAAATGTCTCAATCATATCACCTCTATCCCGCCTTTCCTCTAAGGTGTACATATTAAGATCCTTAAGTCTGTGCTCATATGCTTTATAACAAGACCACTAACCATTTTAGTAGCCACCTTCTGTATCGACTCCAACCTGTTTATATCCTTTTGAAGGTGCGGTCTCCAGAATTGCACACAATACTCCAAATGAGGTCGCACCAAAGACTTATACAGAGGCACTATCACCTCCTTTATTCTACAGGTCATTCCTCTTCCTGTACGCCCAAGCATCCTTCCAGCTTTCGCCGTCACCTTTTCTACCTGTTTAGCAACTGTAAGATCATCAGACACAATCACGCCTAGGTCCCACTCTTCTTTTGTGGACAGAAATACTTCACCCCCTATACTAAATCACTCCCTTGGATTTCTGCAGCCCAAATGCATGACCTTGCATTTTTTAACATTAAATCTGAGCTGCCAAATTCTAGACCATTCTTCAAGCTTAGTTAGATCCCTCCTCATGTTATCTAGTCCTTCCTGGGTGTCTACTCTATTGCAGATTTTGGTATCATCCACAAAGAGGCAAACCTTACCCAACAGCCCTTCTGCAATATCACTAACAAAGATGTTAAAAAGAATTAGACCAAGGACAGATCCCTGGGGCACACCACTGGTAACCTCCTTCTCCTCAGAGTGAGCTCCATTTGCCTGTACTCTTTGTCGCCTCCCACTCAACCAATTTCTAACCCAAGCAGTAGCTGTCGAGGAAAGGTGGGATAGAGGAGATATGATTGAGACATTTAAATTCCTTCCTGGCATAAATGCACAGGAGGACAACCTCTTTTGATTGAAAGCAAAGGTATTGAAACAAATTTATTCAAAACATGTACAAATACTTTTTCTAAACTTTTTAATAGCACTCTCAGAACAGAAGCAACACTCATGGTTGGGTCCAGACTGACTCAACCTTTGGACTGTAGTGGGAAATTGTTTTATGGTGGCATTGTGTTAACGAATCAGAGGGTAGAATAGAATAAGTGAATGATCACATGACAACAGCGGCGCACTCTCTTTAGCTGATTCTACAGTGCAGACCAGACTGTCAAGGAAAAGGCTTGCTAAATTTTACTCTTAGAGCCCAACTTTCTTGGCAAATTAGCCACGTGATGCAATTGGTGATAGGGTTAGCTGCCCTTGGGTTAAGTTGAATGAAGATGCTAATTTAAATTCAATTCAATTACTGTAAATGCCTGGATAAAAGGTCACATAGACCTTTGAGATTCCACTTTGGTGATATAGTACTTAGCATTGTTAAGTGTATTTGGGTCAGTATTCAATGGAGACTATCCAATTAAAGAAATATGGATAAAATTCCCTGGACATCTGTCGGTGGATATTCTGTGAGGTAGGTTAATACTATCCAGATAGCTTTGGCCTGCTATATCTTTATGTGAAGTAAAGTTATCTGAATAGCACTGAATAGCGTCCTTAGAGCTACTTTTTTGAGCATGTCTCCAGATCATCCCTGGCTCTTCCTTTATCTGGATACCTTTTGACTGGACACAGAGAGGTCCAGAAAGAGATTATCCATTTGTCTGAGCAGAATTTGAAAACTAAAAACTTATCAGGATAATTCCTGAAATAATTTAGTTAAGTCCTTCTAAATATCTAAGGCATTGTGTAATTTCTGAGGTGCACACTAGAGCTAATTTCGGGGTGCCCGTGGTAGTGGTCCTTTTCTAGCAGGTTTGCAAGGTGTGCTGTTTTTAGAATGCATTTTATCATTGATCAGAGGTCTCAGTTGGATCCTCTGTGCATGCGCATGTTCAGAAGAACAGAAAGCTACTCCGTGTGATATCTTGAAATAAATAAATCTCCTTCTGCAAGAGTGAGGGAGTATGAAAGCTGTAAAGGGCAAATTGACCTGATTTCTTTGCCTATCCCAGTAGTTCTTCCCATTATTCAACTGTGAAACCATGTTGCAGCTGAGTAATGCAGAGTCATTTCAGGTAAATTGTGATAGGCACCCACAGGCAAGCATTAGGTAAGACCATCAAATGCCTGAGAGTTCCTGTAGACACTTGCCATGAGTCATAATTATATGTGAGTTGCAGAGGACAGATTGCCCTGAATCTTACAAATCCCTCTACTTTGCAACAGTTCATTTGTGAATACTGAGAAATTAAAGCCAATGTTGTGTTGGTAGGGATGGCTTAGCTGGGACGTTTCTTTTTCAGATTAATTGGAAATAAACTTTTTAGTGTTGTGGCCAGAGTCCCACTTAGAAACATAGAAACATGATGGCAGAAAAAGACCACATGCCCTTCCATATCAATAATTAGAACAGTCCCCTTTTTTTCCTTTAAAATGTGTTTTGGAGGTCGAAATCAGCTCTGTAGGCAGGTGAGTATACTTCTTTAAACTGCTTTTTTTTCCTAGTCAAAAAGGTGCCGGTACTCACATCCAAGGCCATCCTTAAGCAATGGGGTGACCACTGAGGGACCTGACCCCACAATAGTCATGTCCCCTGCACCCAGCCACAGAGCCTATGAAAAGACAGCATTGAAAATATTACACCACACCCTAGAACCCCAGCCCTTGTTGGGAAAAGAGAGCATGTTGCTAGTGGTTCTCAACCTTGTCCTCTGGGATCCCAAGGCCAGTCAGGTTTTCAAGGTATACACAATGAATATGCATGAGATAGACCTGCATACAATGGAAGCAGTGCATGCAGATCTATCTCATGCATATTCATTGTGGATATCCTGAAAACCTGACTGGCCTGGGGGTCCCAGAAGACTGGGGTGAGAACCACAGTGTAGCTGGACTGCTACAAATCCCTAACCAATGGTTCTCAACCCAGTCTTGTCTAGCAGGGAGCGTATCATGATTCTTCACAAGGCTTCTCCCCAGAAAACTGAGCATGAAGCACTGTGCGTGGCTCTGTGAGGAATCAAATCAACCCTATAAGCCCTTTGTTAAACAGGACTCTGTGATCCAGCACCCCCCTAAGCAACAGGATTAGCATTCAGAGTAGTTGCCAGGATTGCACTGGATTATTCTAACCTCGCACTTTGGATCACATTTCCAGGCATATGTGACTCCACTTCCCTCATCATCTTGCAATCATGTTCCAAAGAGAGAGGAGTGAAGATTTCTACGATTTGGTATGCCAGCCAGACAATTTACTACTGGAGCTACTACATGAACTCAAACTCATTGGAATCATATGTGCCCTATGCAAAAAAAATCTAATGTGTCCTGAATCAAATTGTTGACATCTTGAACTGACCCACAAGAAAATCTACCTTGTGTTCTACACAATAAAACAAGGTGTAAAGTGTATTTTCCCTTCCTCCACTTGCAGATTTAGGTACATCTTTGTAGAAAATTTGGTGGGAAATGATATAGTAAAGTGTTTCTCAATAGGGTGGTAGAAGCTGTGTGATCGGGTATGAAGGGCTGTGTGTGCAAGTGCTGTGGATTGGATATTTCTCTGGGGAAGTTTCTCCGAAGACCATGACAGTCATGAACCTCACTTCTAAACCAGGGTATGTAGAGTATGATCTCAGTCTCTCAAAGTTACTGCTAATGCTCGGTGTGGTACTTGCATTATGCCAAAGAAAGCTTCCTTCTGGAGTTCGTAAGATGTAACATGTAGGGATAGTTTATCAAGATGTGCTTGGAAGTTCTATTTTATAAAGCCTATGGGAAATATTTGTGTATCTTTCTGCCATGTTTTCTTGGTCTCTGACTGTATTTCTTGGTACTTCGGAATCTTCTGGATTGCTAGCATCTATATGCAAGTTATTTAATGGCCTTAATCCGAATTAGTGGATATAAGTAGACAATATGAAATTCTTTGTTCTAGTTACTAATTCATTGTTGTACAAATTTGATTATGTAGATCTTTTTATTAAACCGTGGATGATCTGAGCAAGTTTGCCCTCAGTACTGAAGTATTGCATTTGTGGGCGTGATTGTGTCTGACGATATTAAAGTAGCTATACAGGTTGAAAAGGTGACGGCGAAAGCTAGAAGGATGTTTGGGTGCATAGGGAGAGGAATGGCCAACAGAAGAAAGGAGGTGATAATGCCTCTGTATAAGTCTTTGGTTTGACCTCATTTGGAGTATTGTGTGCAACTCTGGAGACCGCACCTTCAAAAGGATATAAATAGGTTGGAGTCAGTGCAGAGGGTGGCTACTAAAATGGTTAGTGGTCTTCGTTTATAAAGCATATGAGGACAGACTTAAGGATCTTAATATGAATATATTAGAGGAAAAGCAGGAAAAAGGAGATATGATAGAGATGTTTAAATACTTCCATGGCATAAATGCATAGGAGGAGAGCCTCTTTCGATTGAAAGCAAGCTCTGCTACAAGGGGACAAAGGATGAGGGTTAAAGGGGGTAGACTCAGGAGTAATATGGTGATAGTAGTGATGAGGACAGTATCTGAAATGAAAAAAGCATGGGACAAATAGAGGATCTCTCAAGGAAAAAAGGGGACTATTGTAGTAGTTGATATGGAACGGCAGACTAGATAGGCCATGTGGTCGTTTTCTGCCATGATGTTTCTATGTTTTTCCTCATTTTCTGATCTAATTCTTTGAAGAGTTTTTTCTCTTGTTTTGCAAATTTTGTTGTTTCCTTTCCATTGTGTGCTTGTGGGTTCTTACTTATTCCTTCTACTTGTTTGAGGCAGATTCTGGATGTTTGCTTTTATATTTCAGCACTTTTTGTGCATTTGGAACCGATGATGCTTTTAGGTAGGCCTGGAGACCTATGATAGTAGCTCTGTATATGTAATAAATCTCTGAGACCTAACTCTCCTTCAGGTCTTGGAATATACAGTCTTGGCATACACTAATTCTTGTAAATTATCTCATGGACAAGGAGCCATCTTCCCCGCATGCTGTGACAAATTCCCCCCTTCCCCTGTGCTAATTGGGTGGGTTGGGAGGGTGTCCTTCTCCTCTAGCAAAAAGGGGGGTAGCGGCGAAAGAGGCCGAGCCGGCGCCGGGCGCGCTGTTTTATCTCCTGCTTCGGCCCGCCCTCACTGACCCCCCCTCCCCGCCCCCCCAATCCCTCGGCCCGCCAATGATCGCCTGTGCCCGGCCGCGGTAATTCGCGACCGGGTCTTTTCTGTTCCCACATCCGGTTTTTCAAGATCTTTAAGAAGCCAATCTACAATCCTAAAGCTGTATACAAGTACATGAATGGGCAGCTGATTAATGGTTTGTATCTTATTCCATGATGTTAAGGCACTTTTCAATAATAATTTTAACCTTCTATAGTATTCTTTACTGATCTTTTCTCTCAGTAATTTTCTGCTTGAGTATCATTCCTTCTTCTATTCCAAGATATTTATATATACCTTCCTGTTCAAGTTTCTTGATGTTACAGCCCTCAGATAGGGAGATGTTTTCTGTTTTGTTCAGCACTGTGGATGCCTTGTAGCACTTTATAAATGTTTAATAATAGTAATAGTAGTGTTTTGCTCAATTTTCCTCTAAAAAAAACCAAATGTGCCTTAGCACATTTGTCTAGGCCAAAAGTCATCCTGATGTCATTTGAAAAGATTTCCAGTACACAGAGTTCTTCTGCTAATTGTTGTCACTGAAACTGTAGCGCTTCAGGTTGTCTACAAATAGTAAATAAGATGTTACCTTTGTTAGGATTCAGGCTAAATCTGTCTCCCAATTAATGAGAGTACTCTTTGGATTAAGTGCCATACAAAACTTGTCTATGTGGTGAATGTATATATGGGGATGCATGAATGGGAGCTATGGGTTTTGTGTCTGTGTGCATCAGGCAGTGTGTTTCTGGATATAGGTATATAACCAATCTCGTCCCCTTTAATCAATTGTCAGAGAAGGAGGCTGGCAGAAAGATATAGAGGAGGAAGTGAAGAAGACAGGGTGAGAGAAGCAACAGAAAATAGACAGAAACTATTTTATTTTCACTTTTTAGAGGATAAAAAATGCCATCATTTCTTATTTCTTTGTATTTTGCTCAGTTCTGTGTTCTACTGCTTATGGTGTTTGTTTGTTTTTAAGACCCTGGCTAGGAGGTAGGCAACCTTTAGATTTGGGGTCCTGCTGGGGAAGAAACAAAACAAACACAATCCCCAGGTCAAGAACAAGGCTTGAAACATGACATAATTATCTGAGGAACTTGAAACAAAAACCAGCATAAGAACTAGATTGCAGGAAGCCAGCACAGGAAGAACAACTCTAAATCAATGTGGTGAATAGCATGTACTCTCTCAAGTAGGAACTTCTAAAACTGTGTAACCCCTTGTTTGTGTCTAGCCCCTACAGTGCACGACAGACAGTGGTCATAACCATCCAAGAGAAAAGCAGTCTCTGTGTTTACTCCTGGACAATAATTTAGAGGGGTTCTCTGCACTTCAAGCTCCACTCAGCCTCCTCCTTTTTCAAAATAATCAAGTCCAGGTCCGAAGGTATATTCAACAATAGCAAAAAATACAACTGGCAGAAACAACAAGGGCAGGACCATATTATAAGCGATCAACTCTTTTTTTTTTTATTTTTTGCCAAAAAATGTTACAAGCAGATTCATTCTCTGTTATAACACAGTTCACTCTTAAAACTCCTCCTTCTGTGCTGGAACTTTACTCCAAGCTTCTACACTCTATCATTGTTGTTACTCCTTGTGGTTACCCTGAATGAGACCCTTGTCCTGCTCTAATAATTTTCTCAGTGCACCTTGAGCTAGTAGCTGTGCAGGTACAGGTACAGGTCCCCAGTACTGCCCTATGTTCACCCCTGACTCGAGTGTTGCTGGGTGCTGAGTGTTAATGTACTTCTCTGAACCTTCTCTCCTTCCATCCTGGAGCATGTGGCTCCTCAGTTTTTACTTCTTGACACCTTTCTGTCTTTGTAGCCAGATTTCCTCTCCTACTGAGTTAGAGAGGATGCTGGGTGGGTTTACAAAGTCTCTCAGGAGTTCAGGGTTTAGGTATGAGCCCAAAACACCCTCCTAACCTTCTGCTCTCTTATTTGCTACTCCTGGACTTGTGGCACTCTCTCGATGGTTTGAGAGGCTGGGTAAAAGCCACCAATGTCTGCTTCCCCTGGAGCAGACTGTTCCCTCCTTCCTCGTGGTTAGGGTTGCCAACTGGCTGGTTTTCAGCCGGCCTGGCCAGTTTTTCCGTGGCCAGGCCGGCTGCCGGCAGAGAACAGAAACCGGCCTTTGAAAAGCTGTTTTTTTGCTCTGGCCGCAAGATCGGGAGCAGCCAGAGCAGAAAACCGGCTTTTCTTCCACGGTCCACAGCCTCCTTTTGTAGCCGCTGCTCCTGCTTCTTACAGAGCAGCGGCTGCAATAAAGTTAATTTAAAAAGAAAAGACAACCTGTGAGGAGCCCTCTGGTCTTATGAAACTCCTTCTGCAGCACTCGTCCCCTCCAACATCACTTCCTTTTCAGCCTGGGCACTGCAGAAGGAGGGTGGCTACTAAAATGGTTAGTGGTCTTCATTATAAAGCATATGAGGACAGACTTAAGGATCTTAATATGTACACCTTAAAGGAAAGGGATAGAGGTGATATGATTGAGACATTTAAATACCTCTGTGGCATAAATGTTCAGGGGAGAGCCTTTTTCGATTGAAAGCAAGTTCTGCTACGAGGGAACATGGGATGAGGGTGAAGGGGGATAGATTCAGGAGTGATATGCGGAAATATTTCTTTGCGGAAGTGGTGGATCCATGGAATAGTCTCCCAGTGGAGGTGGTAGAGATGAGGACAGTATCTGAATTCAAAGAAGCATGGGACAAACACAGAGGATCTCTAAAGGAAAAAAGGGGACTGTTGTAGTTGTTGATATACTGTAGAAGGACAGACTAGATAGGCCATGTGGTCTTTTTCTGTTATCATGTTTCCATGTTTCTAAATAAAGTACCGCATCTTCAGCTAATTCATATTAAAAGTTGTAGAAAGAGAATTGCACACCTACACTATAATTACAGTGCCAGGCTTTTTTTGGCTCAAGGCAGGTCTGTAGGACACTACAGATGGTTGGCATCTCATAAGGGATGGAACTGTACGTACTTATGAAGCAGCAGTAAAGGAAACCAGAAAAGTGTGTAAACGGTTTTCAGTTTCCAAGATTTTATAGATACTCTTATTCATGAGACTTGGAAAGCGGCATTTTGTTGAGTAGTGATGTCACTGATGACATACACGTAGTCAAATATACAAAGAGTTTACCCATTGATTTAATAATTGATGGTAGCATTTTATAAGTGAAAACTGTTGTTTCTAAATTCAACATGCATTCCTACTATCAGAGATGTACCCTCCTATTCACACATTTTTATTTCCAGTATAGATAGCTAGAGGATGTAAAGCTAACCATGTTTGTATTATGACTATCGAGGTGTGAAAAGTTGCTTCAAAAAGATTTGGACAGATTCTTGGAGGTAAAGATTTTTTTATTTATATTGTGCTCTTTAGAATCAGTGTGGTTTACATGTATGCTAACAGGTACTTTTTATTTGTTCCTTTGTCCCTGAAGGATTCACAATCTAAGTGTACCTGAGGCAATATAGGGAATTGAACCCATGGCCTTCTGACCTGAAGTAACCTGTCCCAACCACTGAGCCACTCCTTCTCCCCTTGTTAAAGTAGACCCTTGGAAAGCCACTGCTTTTCCTTGAAAACTACTTTTTAAGATCTTGGCAGGTACTTGTGACCTGGACTACCCACTGTTGGAAACAGGATATTGGGCTTGATCGACCTTCGGTCTGATCTGCTGCTGGGTGCACTACTTCGCCAGAAAAACAGTGCCATTTCCATATCCATCTGTATACTGTAGTAGGGGAATTCCCTGGAGAAAGATTTTCTTGCAATTTGTAAGAGACTGTTGCTAAGATTCCAGTTGTCCTACCTAATTTCTTGTAAATCCACGCATGGGGAAGTGTCTGGTTTTTGGTTTTTTTTGTAGATCATATTCATATTTACAACAGAGCGGATGCCCTTAAGGAGGGAGTTAAGGAACCTTAATGGGATAATTTTATGAGGAGCCACCGATGTTTATGTGCAAACAATTTGTGTAAATGCTGGTATGTTAGTCATTTACATGCACAAGTGCCCCGTTATAAAATACCAGCTAGCGTAAAAGTAAAAGCATTGTTTGCATCATGCGTACTTTTACTAGGTGGTGCACATGGACACAGTTTGGGCAAAGCATGGACAGTGAGAGCAATGACATGCACAGATTATAACATTCCTTAATGAACTTACATGGTGGCTATGGTCATTTACACTAGTTCTAGAGCTGGTTTAAGTGATTGTGCCTTAACGTGTGTGTGTACTTTCACGCTTATGCCTATTGTATAAAGTCAAGTACACCTATGAAAACACATGTTAACTATGAGACAGTTTAAAAAATACACTCCATGGCTGGTTGAATGCTTGGTGCAGTGCAAAAAAAATACAGAATCACTACATTTAAGGTACAGAAATTCGAGGGAGCTGTACAGATATGATGCAAATGCAATGTGCGCCTTCACGTTGGTGATGATTCCTAGCGGTCCCTGAGTTTTCTTGGCAGCATGACCAGAAGTAGATTGCAGGCCTAGTGGGAATCAAACGCTGGTCTTTTGGTTACCAAGTCAGTGCTCTAATCACTAGGCTTCTCCTGCACAAGAGGTGGCCCTCTTCCAGTTGAAAAGAAGTTCTGGAATGAAAGGGGATAAACTCGGGAATAATCTGAGGAAAGATTTCTTTATGGAAAGGGTGGTGGATGCATGAAAAGCCTCCCAGTAGAGATGGTGCAGACCAGAACTGTATCTGAATTCAAAAAAACCATGGGACAGATACAAAGGATCTCTGAGGGAGAGGAAGGGGTTGTAGAACTTCATAGTTCTTATGGATGAGTACACTGGATAGGCCGTATGGCCTTTATCTGCTGTCATTTTCTGTGTAAAGGGGAGGTCATCTGTGGTGATTCTTCCTCCTGTGAGTTCTGAATATGCTTTCTGGACCTATGACAGGGGTGTTCATTGTGCTCAATGTCTTCTAGCCTGGCAGCTGCTATTTGGCAAAAACCTTGATATTTTCAGTAACTCCAAAGTTCAAAATGAATTAGGGTGTATTGAATCTGCCCTGCGATTTAATACATATTTTTTACACTAATTTTGAATACCTATTTTCTTAATTGTTTAATGGGGCTTTTTTCTGTTGCAGGAGATATTTAATAGATACTCTCGAGTAACAGTATGACTGCTAAAAAGCTTTTTTGTAAATGTCTCTGTATTCTGTGAGTGTTCTACTAATGGACTAATTCTAATATTATCAGTGACTAATCTGAAAATTCTAAATGCTCCTGGTCTATGACCACATAATGTTGATGAATGTCATCCCTATTAGGACGGCTTTTATCAGCATTTGTTAAGTATGCATGCGGTATCAAGTAATTGTAGACATCCTGTCCAATCACCTCTTAATACTATTTACATAGCAACTGCTGCACATCATTTTATGCAACTGGATGGAAAAACTAATTTGATTTGCAATAGATGCTAAGCTTGGATGATCAAATTATGGAACTTGATATGCAACATCCTTGCTTTTGCAAAGTACATGTTGGATGATTTCATTGGCATAAATAGAATTAATGGATGTGGGGATGAACTGTGTCACTGATTAGGTTATCTTACTGTAGGCAATGAGGCGGTGACTGAGGCATGCTTTTATTCAAATATACAAAGAATAGATACTGCATTTATCATGGATGGCATAGTATAGAATAATGGACTTAACATTTTCATGTGCTCCTCAAGTGGAACAATCATCTAGTATTGTGGTTTTCGCTTCTGAAAGAGTTTGGTGCGGAAGGCATTTTATTGAGCTGCCACTGCACCTAAAGATTCTTAAACATAACTGGCCCTGAGGGACAAGCACCACTGAACCAGCCTAGACCTGAACTAGGCTGGCACCATTTAGTAAGGCAGAAATTAACAATGGCTGCACTCTAACGCTATAGTTCCGGTGCTGATTGCCGTAGACGTATATTCAGCACTGCTTGCTCTCTGGATGTCAGTACTGAGTACACGTGTTGTATTTAACTGACATTTTAAGTAAAAAGCTGACCATGGCTGTTAAATTATTGGGTCATGCATGTGTAAATGCTGACCCCTCTCCAACCCAGTCTTGGGACTGCCTCCACTCAGGTTATTCAGGCTTTTTGTGCATACATTTACATGTATATAGTCTGTGCAGTTTTATAAAAAAAGGCTTTCTGCAGGCATACGCTGTTTTACTTGTAAAAATGTTTACTAAAATGACCCCCCATGATGAGAATGTCATGGGATGTGCGCAGTTTCTCGTACTAGACACAAGTAATATTTAATGTATACTGTATGGAGAGAGCCTTATTCAATAAAGATTATTTTCCACAGACACAAAAATGAAAAAAAAAAGTCTTAGGGCCCTTTAATAAATGCATATGGTGACTGTCAACATGGGGGCCGCAGTAACTCTTACCATGTAGGCATGACAATTACTACACGCTAATTCCTGTGGTAAGTGGTAATTGTGGGTGGGGATGGGGAATAAGTGGATTAGGGGTGGAAAGTGGGTGCAGAGAGCACATTACAGTTAACGTGGGGTACAAACTTACACTTCCGTATATGCCACAAATAGCAAGCAATCCTTTACAAAAATAAATGCAACATTCAAAAAGCTTGCTTGAAAAAACAGCTCTGCTCACTCAAGAAAACATATACACACAGTATGTAAATATTAATGGATTAATGGATACAGGTACAAAGGAGCTCAAACATTTAGAGTGGCTTATTTTACAGCAAGATAACTTTCTGATAAGTTAGACAAAAAAAATTTTGAAAAAAGGAGGGTATCTAAGGAGCGATGATGAGTAGTATGGCAACTAGCCAGAAAATTCTCTTGCTCTAAAAGAAGCCGCACTTTAAGGGGCATGTTTACTGAAGGTTAACACGCGTAAAGTGCTGCAATGGCCCATACAACTGAATGGGCCGTGGCAGCAGTGTGCGTTAAGTGCTACCACAGCAAGTTAACATGTGATGACATATTGCTCACTTTCTGTTTTGCGCTTAGCGTGGGTTCACGTACAACACCTAAGTGGATGATGCTAAGTGCTCCCACATTAATTGCACATGCTGCTGCCACACATTAGGGGGCAGTTCAGTGTGGTAACTGTCGTGAACATTCTAGACACCCTCCGACAGCGCATACGTACAAAATCCTATTGTACTTTAGTGAAAGGGCCATTAATGAATCGGTCCCGAAAATTTCTTCAAATAAATTATTTAGAAAATGTTCATAATGTGCTAATGACATTTTGCTTTGTCTGTGTTAATAGCATCCACAGAAAAAGATAATCCAGTGACCGTTTTTATTTTTTAATATATGTTTTTAATATATGGCACTTTTCAAATTTTTAAAAAATTAGTCTATTTTGCATGCTGACAGTCTCTACTTATAAATGTGAAAAAGGAATGCAGGAGCTGAAGGCATGCAATGATCTAAAGAGCCATCCAGAGTCCTCTCGAGCTGGTTTTAATTAGAGTATAATAACAATGTGACAACCTTCAAATATCTGTTTAAAGAGAAAGAGGCCTATTAAAAAAGGTTTACTTGAAATTGGTAATCACACTGTAATAGAATTTCTCAGCTTTTTAATGAGGTTGATATTCAGATTTGTACAAGTAACTTCACATGTTAACTGGGCAAAATTGTGTTTAAATAGTCTGCTTCCCACTTCCAAGGCCCCCACTGACTAGATATCTTTAAGGAGCGACAGTATTTTGGGCATTCTGGGAAAATGGCTTATCTGGAGAGGCAGTTAAAATTTATCCACACAACCTGGGTTATTCCAGAGGGCTGTCCAAAATTTAACCAGATATCTTTATCCAGTTAACTTTAGCCAGTTGTATTCAGCAGCGTGTTAACCAGTTAAGTGCCTGGGTAAAGTTAACCGGATAAAGATATCCAGATAATTTTGCTGTGGACCATATTAGTGAATATGTTCCCCATTAATTATATAACTAGAGCTAAGAGGTGTAAAGCTGAAGTTGGAATAGCACATCGAGAGAGAAATTGAACATCCAAGTCAAGATATTCAGAGCTCTGATGATTTACAAAGGTTGTGCTCAAAGTGGGGCCTTTGGTTGAATACATAGGACACCAGCGATTCAATGTGTATTTGCCGGCACAAACAGAGGAAGCATCAGTTTTACAAAACTATCTCTAGAGAAACAAAGCAGCATTATTCAGTGGCTTCCGCGTATAAGCTCTGGCACTTACATGTGGAGGTGCCAGTTTTGCAACTTCCTCGGTATATAAGTTCCAGCACTTATATACAGTGCTGTATATGGGGATAATGTTCTAAAGAGCTTGTAAAGTTACACACCATCTACATGAGTAAATCATGTACGTTATTCACATAGATGGGTATTTATGTGCATACTCTAATCAGTAGTTATTCTATAGGTACGTACATTAGGTCGATGGCGCCTAGTTTCACTGTGAGCTTTCACATAGACGGAGCACACACTTATATGTTTACTTTATAAACTACAGTTGTTTATCTGTAAGATACACATGATCATTTACGCCAACCATAGGGCTATTGTACATGATCTCATATAGATTTGTCATGCTTTTCCTGCCACTTACTCCTCTATTTTATGAACTAAAATACATGTGTACTTGATTTTATAAAATAAGCATGATTGATGTGTGCAAAAGCATGTTTTAACTACATGGGAATTTAAAAAGTACTCTCATAATGGCCCTGTCTCACAGATCTTGTACATAGGATATTAAGGTAAGAGCTTGAGAATGAATTGGCTAACATGGTAAGAACACATTCAACTCAACGGAAGTTGAGTTCAAATGCACAAGGCGTTCGATATTGAGCAGAAGCGGCTAGCCACGGCTGCTGAACTTTAAACCTGGATATTCAATGTGGGAGCCATATCTGGGCCCCGACATTAAATATCCAGGCTGCCCGGATTGCTGGGAAGCTAACTGGGCAGCGGTGAATTAGGCCAACCTTTACTGCGTCTGATTTTCACCTCATGTTGATAACTGGACAGTGGCTCAATATCATCATTGCACAGTTAATTAATGGGTGCCATCCCGGCATACCCCAATGCTAGTTTGTTAGCATCGGGGCATGCAATGGTGACACTCTTGGATATTCAGCAGGTCTGTAACTGTGTTAATCCCTTTGAATATTCTCCCCTCTCCACCCCCCCCCCATGTTTATCATATACCCTTACTCCAGGATGGATGGTTATCTTGCACAAGAAATAGGGAATTTCTATTATTGCTCCAAGAAAATTACTATTTTAGTTACAGCAAGAGCAAGATGTCCTTTCATAGTTTGTTTGGTATGCTAATGTATTCAATTTGAGTAATTAAGTGGGGTGGGTTTTATTGGGGTTTTTTTGGCTGTTTTTGCACTACTTAAAATTTAATTGTATTGTCCTTGTTTTTTGCACAATATTGTGGATATAGAAACATAGAAACATAGAAACATGACGACAGAAAAAGACCACAAGGCCCATCTAGTCTGTCCTTCCATAACAACAACTACAACAGTCCACTTTTTACCTTTAGAGATCCTCTGTGTTGGTCCCATGCTTTTTTGAATTCAGTTACTGTCCTCATCTCCACCACCTCCACTGGGAGACTATTTCACGGATCCACTACTCTTTACGTAAAGAAATATTTCCGCATATCACTCCTGAATCTATCTCCCTTCACCCTCATCCCATGTCCCCTCGTAGCAGAACTTGCTCTCAATTGAAAGAGGCTCTCTCCCTGAACATTTATGCCATGGAGGTATTTAAACATCTCAATCATATCACCTCTATCCCGCCTTTCCTCTAAGGTGTACATATTAAGATCCTTAAGTCTGTCCTCATATGCTTTATAATGAAGCCCATTAATCATTTTAGTAGCAACCCTCTGCACCGACTCCATCCTGTTCACATCCTTTTGAAGGTGCGGTCTCCAGAATTGCACACCATACTCCAAATGAGGTCGCACCAAAGACTTATACAGAGGCATTATCACCTCCTTTTTTCTGCTAGCCATTCCTCTCCGTATGCACCCACGCATCCTTCTAGCTTTTGCCGTCGCCTTTTCTACCTGTTTAGCTACTTTAAGATCATCAGACACAACCACGCCTAGGTCCCGCTCTTCTTTAGTGGACAAAAGTACTTCACCTCCTATACTGTATTGCTCCCTTGGATTGCTGCAGCCCAAATGCATGACCTTACATTTTTTAACATTAAATCCCAGCTGCCAAATTCTAGACCATTCTTCAAGCTTAGCTAGATCCCTCCTCATGTTATCTACACCTTCCTGGGTGTCTACTCTATTGCAGATTCTGGTATCATCCGCAAAGAGGCAAACCTTACCCGACAGCCCTTCCGCTATATCACTAACAAAGATGTTAAAAAGAATCGGACCAAGGACAGATCCCTGGGGCACACCACTGGTAACATCCTTCTCCTCAGAGTGAGCTCCATTTACTTGTACTCTGTCGCCTCCCACCCAACCAATTTCTAACCCAAGCAGTAACTTTAGGGTCCATCCCTAGGGTGCTCAGTTTGTTATAAGTCGCCTGTGAGGAACAGTGTCAAAGGCTTTACTGAAATCTAAATACACCACATCTAGAGCTCTCCCTCGGTCCAACTCCTTGGTCACCCAGTCAAAGAAATCAATCAGATTTGTCTGACAAGACCTGCCTCTGGTGAATATATTATGTATTGCTTTATAGAAGCATTCACATAAGTGAAAATGAAATGAAAACGGTGGGGGTACACAGTCAGCAGCAGCGACGGCGGCTAAGCTCCATAAAGCATCAAGCTGCTGTTGCTTTTGTTAAAACTGGATAGCCAATGGCAAAACATACCCGGTTTCTGCCACTGGAAAACCGGGCCGGCTGGACACCAGAGACGCTACCCAGATAGCAGCAATATTCCGTTACAAACTGGTCAAAGTTAGGACAGTGATTCATCTGTCCTTACTTACAGCTTAAGCTATCCAATTAGTGGCCGAAGATCACTGCTAACCAGATTATGGCTGTCACCACCCCCAGTCTGCCAATGGACCACCCTGGTTTTAACCGGGTGCTTGTTTGGCGGTCTGTGGGGATATTCAGAAGCACTAAACCAGTCAGTGCCACAGAGTATTGCAACGACTGCATTTTAGCCAGTTAATAGGTGTTCTAACCAGCTAAAATGCTTTGAAAATCCCACCCTATAGGTGTAAGTGCCACCAATTAACAAGCAGAGCTGTAATTATTATTATTTTTTTTTTTTTTACTTTTGAAGGAAAAAGAAGAAATGGAGGATTTAGGGGCGTTTCCCTCTTAATCCCTTGTTTAAAACCATGGGCCTTAACAAGCACTTTGAAAACCCCAGTGCATGCGTCAGTGCTGGTGCAAAAGCCAATGGGAAATTCTTTTAAAAATATATGTGTATTCCGATGGTGAAATGGAGAAGATAGGTATACATTTTTGAGCCATCCTAACCACTTCCAGGCCATGGCCCTTGAAATCTCTTCATCCCGGGGAGCTCCACATGTAAACGACGCTTTTCTGAAATCTCTATTTACATGTGTACCCACTTGCTATTTTGCTGCTATTTACATGTGGAGACTGTTAAAATGACTTCCTGTAGACTGCTGGAGACAAAGAATATTGGAGAGCCAGTGGCTGTACGCAGTGGTATAAATTCTGTCCAAGCAACCCCTGCAGTGGAGGGAGTCCCAGGGAAGAAGGGGGGGGGGCCCACTTGCAGCTACTCTCATATCTTTTTAAGTGGACTTCCCCTGCTCTGGGGGTCCACAATTTTAATTTCTGGCACTGGGTGCACAGTGCCTATTATAGGCCAGAACTCCCAGCTCTATAGTCTTTGTCTCCCTCTGCTGACTGGCAGACATAATGCATGCATTCTGGACTGATCTGGTAGGCGAGAAGGAAAAAGCATTTATTCCAGGCTTTTACAGCATGTTACCCTGAGCTTAGACTGTTAGAACATAATTTCTTCAAATTCAATAGCATGCCCATGGCAAAAACCTGTAAAGGGTAAAACAGCAGAAACCTGATTGATTAAAAACAAGAGAACACACACTGCCTATGTTGCTGAACGACTTTTAATAACTTAAGTACAGAAGCGCAGCATCTTTCTTTTTAATCAAAAGAAGTCTGCCCTTCAGCTGTCAGCACGATCCCACATTCTAAACTGTATTTCTGCTGTCAAAATACAATATAAATAATCTGGGGAATCTATTAGAAGCACAAAACAGGCAGCTTAACCTTGACTTGTGAGGCAAAAGAAATCCCATGAATTGTCAGGATGCTTTGCATTTATGAGAAGGAATATATTACTCAGACCTTATCATATCAGGAGTCAGTAAATCAGAAATGAATCACCAATTCCTCTCCACTGTTGCTGCATGATTGGATGATCATTTCTTGAAGTAACATAGATGGGCTGTATGCCATGCAAATTCAAAGGTTAATTTGCAGCCTGTTTGACATTCATGTTCGGTCTCTCCTTTAGTTATTTATTTAGCTGGGTTTATATACCGCTTTTCACTGGGTCAACACAGTTTACAACAAATGATAGATCTTTAACTTATTTACACTTTAACAGTGGGGGAGGTGGGGGGTTAGTAGGAGAGGGGAGCTAAATTATATTCATTATATACAGTCCGAGTAGGTATACATGTTGAGTTTTTTTCTATACATAGAGGGTGGTATCCCCAGTTTATTTATGTAGTTTCCTCTGAGGTGCCAAAGTGTTCGGTGAATAGATGCGTCTTCAATTGTTTCCGAAAGATTTGTAGGTCGGTGGTGGTTCTGATTTCAGTTGGGAGTGAATTTGATAAGGAGGAGGCATAGAGGTTAAAGGAGTGTGCGCAGGCTTGGTTGTTGTGCTTTGTCCTTGCATGGAGGATGGTTAGGATGTTATCTGCTGACTGCCTTGTGACTCTGCTAGGTTTAGGCTGCTGAAGGAGAACATTTAGGTGGGATGCCTTCTGTAGGTGGATCGCCTTGTGAATGAGGAATAGGGTTTTATATTTGATGTGGCTTTCCAGGGGGAGTAGGTGTAGTTATTTCAGGATAGGCATGATGTGGCCGTACTTCCTTGCTTTCAGAATAATTTGTGCGGTAGTGTGGAGGGCTGTGTGGAGTGGGAGGAAGGAGGAGCGGTGGAGTCCCTGGTATATAGCGATACAGTAGTCTATGTGGGAAGGGTCATGACCTGTAGCCCTGTGCAAAAATTATGTAGGTCAGGGTGAGGGCGGAGCCGTTGAATGGTCCTGACTTTATGATATATTGTGTTTGTGTTTTTTGTTATTTGTTGTTTCAGTGAGTGGATTTGGTCGAGGATGATGCCTAGGTATTGCATTTGCAGTTGAACATTTATCTGGGTGGAGTTCAGCATGAGATGGGTTGGTGGAGTGAAGGATTGATCCTTGGTTATGTAAAGTGCTTCTGTCGTTTAGTTGATGGTGAGGTTGTTCTCTTGGAGACATCTGGAGACATTGTTGAGGCATTGTAGGAGCTGAGGGCTTACTCTTTGAACGCAGTAATGTGCTTTCATCCTGAGACACGTCTGTCAGTTACTTTTTATATTTATAACACTTTTTCCTTGTAATGAATTGCAATTGAACTTGAATGCCTGCATATTTGTTTTTATTGCCCGTCTTTGCAAGTAACAGTATCTTGGACATATTCAGGCACTTCTGAGCTTTACTATGGCCCTCTATGTCTGTTCCTGGACACTTCCATCTCTCATCTCTTTCTGCATTATTTTTGGGTTACCTTCACCATAATAACTAGCATTTTATGCTCAGTGCTCTGAATTTGGTTCTTTTTTTGGATTATAACCAGATTAGAGTTCATTATATTGTTCTTTTATACAAGGTTTGACCAACGGACTGATTAAGAGAGTAGAATGTTTAGAGAAATCTGATACATTTTGCTATATCTTTTTGCCTTTTAAATGCCTATTATGTAACATCAAGTCCAAGACGGTGTTTTTGTTTTCATTTTGTTTAAACATTTCTGAGTGCCTTTATTTTGAAAGAGTACTTTATTTACTAAATGTGGTATCACATGTTCCGTTGGGTGGTTTGTCCTAGCGAAGGAACTATTCAGATGGTTGAAGTTTTCAAAAAACAGTTTACTACTCTATAGTGTCGTTAAGCTCTCTGGCGTCTGTTACATAAATATTTGATTTTTTTGTGTTGTTTTTAAGGGCCCCTTGTTTGCGATTGTCTTGTAATTTAGCACTTGATTATGCCACTACTGTTCAGATTGTGTCATGTCTGGGTGATTTTCTCCTTACTATCTTCTCGTGAGAAAGGGTTGACACTGGCACAGCATTCTACCGTTTTATACATTAGCTAGGAAAACTGCCCTCCCTTTTTATGCGTACCCGCCCCTTTGATGTACAATTTTTTCTTTTTATACATAGTTTAAGCTGGTCTGTTTAAATTTATAGTTTATTCTCTCAGGGACTTGTTAAGTATAATATTGTATCCCTTCATCAACAAATAGGATAATCAGGTGCCCCCCAAGTACTGATGTCCATATATGAGGATTTTATATTTGTATATGAATGTATGCTTTTAATTCTATCTTCATGTGTGATTAATTAGTTTGAGTTTGCTAGTACTTTTTTAAAAACATCATAATATTTATATATGTTCATCTTTTTACAGTTCTGTCAGTCTTCCTTAGGTCACTATTAGTGTTTCTTTTCTTTCGTTTTTTCATTTGTTGTTTGTCTTGAATATGAATGTTGCATTGATTAGCAAGTTAATGTCATTGTTGATTTATCATATTATGATTTTAACTATTTATTTGTGACCTATTTAATTGAGCATCCACAAATGGTAGCCTCTGACTTTATCATACTTTTTCATTTTTTAATTGTTTATCGACTATATTTTATGTGGATTTTACATTGTGATTATGTGTTCTTAATTGTTTTTATGTTCTTCTCATAGTTCTATAACTCCTAACAAAGGCCATGCCAAAACACGGCATGTCGGGTTGCCATACCTTATATGCAATTCCACAATAAAATTTTTATACTCTACTTGTTTTGGTCTTAGTTGTGCTGTTTTCTGTAAGTACAGAATGCTCTTGGTGTTAGATTGACCCAAGAAATCCTGACAGCTTTGCCTTTCACCAAGAGCAGAAAGGCCTGGAAAACCCTTCTAATAGCTGCTAATGCCAGGTGGATGATGGATCAAATGGCTTCCATCGCAAACTAGCACCCCTGAGATTCGAAGACCTGCACGGTCAAAATGGCCACTCTCCCTCACTTTTCTCCTTAGACCCACCAATATGAGAAAAAACTGCACTCAAAAATGAACACGAAATAGATTCATCCACTTCCACTCTGCTTCCCAATGCTGTGATCGAGAAGGGAATATGAATAATCAAATCCCAGCAATAGACACACAGTGTCCGCACATTGTGAGCACCAGGCTAATGAATTGTGGCGATCCTAACTGGAGCTCAAGAGAGCAGTGGCTCCCACAGACAGAAACCCCAATCCCAGCACTGAGGAACCTTTCGCTATTGTGAAGGCCTCAGCACCTGACCTTCCTAGCTTCTGCATCCCGGCAAGCTACCTGGGAGCTTCCTCCCGCGTAGCATCCCTCTGACAACACTGAAGAAACAACTGAGTCCTCCTCTTGCAGCAGCAAAGCAAGGCGAATCAGAGGGACACTTCCCGACATCCCAATGAATATTCTACAAATGAAATTAGTAAATTTATTTATTTTTTACTCAGATCCATGCGGCACATGTGTAAAAATGCACGATCTTGTTGGCACATGTACTTATACATATATATTTTTGGCCATGTAGTTTTAAGAGCCCTTTTCCACATGTAAAACCTGCTGTACCCACAAAAAATGCTTTATAAAATTACCTCATTCCGTGCATATTCTCTTCTGCCAATCTTTATTTTTCAAATGGCTAAAAATTACCAAAAGTCAAACCCCACTTTTGTTTTAATTGATATATTTCTGCAAGTTTAAAGGCCAGCAATGAGATGGATCGATACAATAACAGCAGCTACCGGTACCAGTCTATCAACAATGAGCCGCCTGACTGAAGACTGAACACAGTTTAGGACAACTATCCAGAAGGTCGCCATGAGTCGACACCAACTTGACGGCACTTAACAGCAGCAACACAACAGTCCTTAGTCTCATACAATTACAACTATCATGCATGGGGAGTATCACTTTCGTGTAAGGGTGACATGAAAGCAGCTCATGAGAAGGTAACACCAGCTGTATAGACTGAAAGACATGGCATCAAAAGAAATACACCTTGGGTCTCCATCCAAATCCATGGGCGAGATTCAGTGATAGCTGCTTTGATCCTAATGGATTCCTGGATAGGGATAGGATGGGTAAATATAATTATGACCGAATTCCTTGTGGGCTGTGATTCCTTCTATTGAACCAAAATAAAAATTGGTCAAAGATCTGAACTTTTGAAAAATGCATCAAAGATTTAAGGATTTGAAATTAAATGAGCTTTTGAGACCAAATAAACCCCTTTGTTCAAGTGTGCAGGTGTGTGAATAATTTTTAGGTTAATGTTATATCTGAAGCAGAAATTTAGAGCAGGGATTTTGAATGGTAGTCCCGGAGGGCTAAAAACCGATCTACTTTTCAGGGTAACCAAGCTATGCAAGTTAGTCTTATTCTTAACCGATACAGCATTCATTATCGAGATCCTGAAAATCAGACCTGTTTGCTGCCTTCATGCAGAATCCTTGGCTTAGGCCATTCATCCACTTAATTTGAAATCGTACATCAGCAGGATTAATATGCAGAATATGCTTCTGCTTTGCTCATTTCCTAACTAAATAATACAGACCTAAGTGCATTAAACCTGTCATGGGTTTTGCACGATGCTAGTCTAATTCACTTTAACTGGAATCTATCCAAATTCATATAAAATAAGTCATTCTCCATCAAATGCCTGCTATACAGAGAGAAAAAAGGGTATATCAAAAAGGATTTTCCCTTTATTTCATTTAAATTGAAAGAAGACTGCCATTTTTGTTACACATGAAAAGACTTGAGGAAGAGAGCTGAATGGCTATATGTAATAGACTCAGAATGTCTCGTGAGAGAGCATATCATGGGCATTTAGACTATGTATTACAGATAAAACATTGTAACGTAGTATATGATGGCAGATAAAGACCATTTTCTGCAGCCATCACACAATCTCTCTCTCTCCGTGTCCTCCTTGCGACTATCAGCTGATGTCTCTTTCTCTTTCCTTTCCCCTCAGCCCTGCAGCCATCACCCGATGCTCTCTCCATGATCCCCCTCTGCAGTCATCACCCGGATGTTTTTTCTTTCTATCTCTCTCTGATTCTTGTCCCCCATAGCCAGCACGCGATGTCTTAGGCTTCTTTCACGGTGGACAGGAAGCTACACGCTCTTTGAAGTCCATGCACATGCTATATATCAGACGTGCAGTGTGCGCATGGGCTTCAAAGCCCTGTGCTGTGTGTAACTTCCTGTTCACCACAAGAGAAGTCTAAGACATCGTGCTGAATATGGGGGATGGGAATGAGAGGGAGTCGGATAAAACATCCGGGGCATGGCTGTTGGTGGGTGTGGGGGGGGGGGGATCAAGGAGAGAAATTGAGAGAGAGACATTGAGTGATGGCTGTGGAGGATAGAGGAATGAGAGAAAAATCAGTTGATGGTTGGGGGCAATGAGAGAAGAAACTGGTTGATGGATGGGGAAATGAGAGTGAGACACACACAGTGATGGTAGGGGCTTTGTGAGAGACATTAAATGATGGTTAGGGGAGTTATGAGAGAGAGAGAGACACTGGATGATGACTGGGGGGCTACAAAAGAGTGATGGCTGGGGGGCTACGAGAAAGAGACACTGGGTGAGAGCTGGGGTGGGCTATGAGAGAGAGAGAGACTCTGGATGATGACTTGGGGAGGGAGGGCTACAAGAGAGAGAGAGAGACACTGAGTTATGACTGGGGGTATAAGAGAGAGAGAAACATGCACACAGCCCATGACACTCCGCATGCTGGACTCACACACACACACACACACACACACACACACACACACACATGCAGCCCTTGATACTCCCCATGACAGACAGAGACACATGCATACACACTCCCCTTAACACACAAATGCAGCCCTCAACACCTCCCATGAGCGACAGACCGACATAAATACAGGCAGCCCCCAACACTCTCCTTGTGACACACACACAGCCTGCACCACCTAGCCCCTGATACCACCTGATACTTTCAGTGAAACACATATGAACGCCCAGCATGCCTAATTCTGGAAATAGGGGTAAACGTGCCATTGTGTTACACTGCTAGTGTATATTTTTCAACTTGTTGCTTTTCAAATTAGTGATGGTAAATGGTAAAGTAAGGGGGAAATGGAGCACGGGAAGGGGGACAGAAGCTGCAATGGCGAAAAATAAAGCAAGTTCAAAAAGGATCTAGGGGAGCTGATCTGGTGGAAAATCACCACTGACTGACAGCATCCAAGCTTTGGAGCACTGTGTAAGGGACCATGGCAGACCTCTGTGGGGACTCATCCTAGGGATGCAGATTGTCACTGAGTTGCTGGTGCAGCAGGTTCGACTGGGGAAATAAGGTGCAGGATTTGGGAAAGTAGGAGGAGGTGATGTGCTGGACTCGGGGCTGTGGGAGGGAGGAATAAGGGCACTGATGAGGGAAATGCTGGGATTGGGGAAGGTGAGGTGTGATGGAGGAAATGTACTGGTTTGCTGGATATGATGGGGCTCAGGGACTGTGAAAAGGAGAATAGGGGGAATGGAGGACTTGGGGAGGAGGAGATTTGCTGGATGTGATGAGTCGGTAGGAGGGAGAATAGGGGCACAGCTAGGAGAGGCTAGAAGGGGGGTAGAGAAATTGAAGGAGATATGTTGGCCTTAGGATGATAAATAGAGAAACAGATGGGGCTGATGCTGGATTTCGGTGGGGGAAATAGGGGCACCAGTGAGATACGCTAGATCACCTGGGCAGGCAGGACTAGGGGGGCAGAGAGAGGAGGCAGGACATAGGGAGAGGGGACTGATGGAGGACAAGGAGTGGGTGCTAGATATAATACACTGGATGGAGGGAGAAAGAGTGAGAAAGGAGATGATGGACCAAAGGAAGAGGAAAAGAGAAATGCTGGATCTGGGGAGGAGAGAGTGGAGATTCTAGGAATGGAGAGAGGGGGTGGAGAGGGAGAAAAGGAAGTTAGTAAGATGTTGGATAAGGAGTGAGTGATGAAGAATGCAAGGACTGGGGTCATGGAAAATTGTAGGTAGATGCAGTAAAAATGAAGATTGAGAGCTGCTTTGTAGGAAGGAGGAGTGAAACCTGGATAGAGAAGCAGAAAAATGATTGGAAGAAAGCTGAAAGGAAGAGATTAATATCAGAGATGAATAAAGGGGAGGAAGTGAAGATAGGATATCCTGAAAAATGAAGAGAAAACAGAAGAAAGCAGAAACCAGAGCCTGGGACCATCATAACAAGGAAAATAAATTGGTCAGACAAAGGTAGAAAAATAATTGTATTTTCTATTAAGTGATTGGAATATGTCCATTTTTGCAATGTATATCTGTCAGGGGCTGAGTATTCTGTTTGCAAGAGTTTATATGTAAGAATGATTTTTTCAGTTTTTCCTAACAGGTGTACTGATCTTGGGCTCACTGAAATATGTACAGTACTGTCTTTTCCTTGTTGTGTGAGTTTTGGAAATTAGTGCTGGCATGAGAGATTTTCATTAGGTCCTAAATGACTTTTTTATAGAGTTTTGTATTACTTCATGGCATGCTTGGTACTGAAAGGGTGTATATTGCTATTGGTGGGACGACAACAGAATCAGGACATTTTTTTTATATAGTGTGTTATAGGGGGAAACATCCTGGCTCTGCTTTGCATCCACTGCTGGGTGAGGGGAAGGGACTTCTGTGGATGCAGAATATATATTTGGATTTTAACACCACATGAGGGAGCATATGTGCATTGGGGGACTAAGAAAGGGACTGTAGTTCAAAGGGAGCTGAAGACTGCAACCTCTTGTACCCACCCTACCCTACCCTATGTGTCCTGCAGAAGCTAAACCCTGTATGCCGCCATCATAGCAGTTAGGGGTGGAGCAGGGGCGGAGCACAGCACAGGCAGCAACAGGTGACGGGTTTTTCTCTTTCAATAAGTTAGCAACCCTACCTCTATTAAAAGATATTTAAGTTTGCTTTGATTTCCTCCTCCTGCTATGAAGCTTTATCCTGTATTCTTTTCTGTGTTCCTCTTTCTGTAATCTGAATTTTGTGAAAGCCGTGTTTTTGCCTTTATTTGTGCAGCCACTTCATTGGCAAACCATATAGGTCTCCTTTTCCTCTTGTTTTTATTTCCTCTCCTTACACATATATCTGTTGCCCCTTTTATTGCTTCTTTTAGTTTAGCCTACTGCAGTTCTACTTCCCTTATCTCCTCCCTCCCTGCTAACTTCTCCTTCAGGCGCTTTCCCATTTTACTGAAGTCAGCATTTTTGAAGTCTAGGACTTTGAGTTTGCTGTGATTGGATTCTGCCTTGGCTTTTATCTTAAATCACACTAACTACTACTACTGGTCATCATTTATATAGCGTTACAAGGCATATGCAGCGCTGTACAGGCACATATAAAAGACGGTCCCTGTTTTTCAGAGCTTACAATCTAATCAAGACAGACATTATAATATAGTTGTGTGATGATCACTGCTGCTCACACCCACCTGCACATTCGACATGCTATCCTCTATTGGTGAGTACTAAATCCAGCATTGAACTTTTCCTGGTTGGTTCCTTCACCATTTGTCTGAGCAATGCTTCTTGAAAGGTATCCACAATCTTTTTATTTCTTTCCAGATATGCAGAGGTTAAAGTCACCTAATATGATAACTTCTCTCTTCATAGCTACCTTTGCAAAATCAATGGTCAAGTTTCTGTCTATTTCTTCAGTTTAAGTTGGAGGTCTGTAGATTACACCAGTATGGGTGATAGTGCTATCTCCTCTTTCCAACACAGTCCACAGTGCTTCTTCTTTTCACCACATCCCCTGCATTTCAGCAGCTTCAAAATTGCTTTTGACATAAAGGGCTATCCTCCTCCTTTTCTGCGTTCTTGATCTCTTCTAAATAAATTATAGCCAGCTACGGCTATATCCCTTTCATGTGACTCATTAAACCATGTTTCTTTAATGGCCACAATGTCCAAGTTCATTTCCACCATCAGGGCTTCCGATAATTATTGGTTGGCTTGCTTGTATTATGCATAGATTTTAATTCCAGACTCCTCTTCCCTCTTGCCATTGATGTGTGGATTAATATGACGGTTATTTCCAATGTTATTATAATGTTTTAGCTAGGAGTGACGTCCTGAACTTGTTTTCTTCCATCCGTCACACCCCCTTTTCCTAGTTCAAATGCTTGTTCACATATTGTCTGAATTTTTCATTTAGGATTCTTTTTCCTGCCACAGAGAGATGCAGTCCATAAACACAGTATAGCCTCTTTTTCCATCTGTTGTTGCAGTTGCCTATATATTTAAATCCTTCTTTTTTACACCAGTTTGGGGCCACATATCAAAGATGGCTATGTGATACAGCTTCTCTACCCTCTTATCATGAGCAGATAGAACTTCTGACAGTGGGTTTAAGTTTCCCTCCGAACATCTGGAAGTCCCTTTGTATTGTAGAGAAGAGATATTGGGCCTGATATTCAAAAGGCATTTACATGGTTAGTGTTATTGAATGTCCCCTTCTAACCCTGCTACATGCCCCAATGCTATGCAGTTAGCATTGGGGAATGTCGTGGGCGTTCTGGGGCGGAGAGGAGGTGGAGACTGTTGCTAACTGGGTAGCGGCGATATTGCACTGCTACCCAGTTAGCGACCTGCGGGTAAAACTAGTCCAGCTTTTGCTGCATCTAGTTTTACCCGCAGGAGTTAAATGGGTAGCCGTGCAATATCGCCGCTACCTGGTTAGGCTCTGCGGTGGTTTCCTCTGTGCAGCAAACCCAGATATTCTATGCCATCGCCACGACATTGAATATCTGGGGTTAGGGTTGGCTGGCATGCCCAACTAAATATCGGGCCCACTGTTTATAGCCAGGTTGCTTACACCGAAGTGGATAACAACAACAGTTTTGGGGTGTTTACTTTCCTCACTGACTATTGTGGGGGCCCCTAGCCCAGGCCACGGCCTATAGATATAGGGGTGCCACGGTTTAGTCTTTGAATAAAGAATTATTTGTCCTCATCCAGAGCTTGGGCTGTTGGGACTTGTAGTTGTGCTACCACTTAAAAACAGTAGTATTGAGAACCGAGGGTTTTTTTTTTTCAAAAGACACACAGGAATTTATTTCCTTCTTTTCACAAGCGTATAGCTCAAACAAAACAACAGGATTCTTCTCCAAAACAAATGATCCTCAGGAAAATCACACAAAAGCCCAACAGTGAAATTGCTTTAGCTGGCCTTCACAACATACGTAGCTGTTTCTCAACCATACAGCAATAAACACAGTTTATTTTCTTCAAATCAAAGTAATTGTCTTTTCTTCTTTCAACAGGGTACTTAGCAATTCAGGCTAGAATCATTCTCCCTGTCATACTCACTGCTTTTGGTGGTTTTCAGGTTAGAGACTTTTTCTTTAACCAGCAGCTTCTATTCTGCCTTTTTGCACCATGAACAGTCCATTAATAAATCCTCTGAGTCAGAATCAGGTTCAACAGATTCTACCTGCATTTCCTCCGGGTTTTCAACCGGTATGTCTGGCTCTAAGCCTTCATGCAATGCTTCTTGCTTGAAACTCTCTAAGAGCTCCTGAATTCTCCTCCACTGGGGCTTCTTACTAGGAAAAGGGTTTTCACCTGGAGTGAAAAGGTTCTTCTCCTGACTCAAATGCCAGAGTGCCTCTAACTGGCTTAGGTCACTTTTAGATATATTTTTATCCACCCACCTTCTAGGAACTTGAATCTTTTTAGCTGGTCCATGTACTGGAGGAATTGCACCTTGCCCTTTGACTGCAATTCTTTCAGCTACAGCTCTACTGGCTTCAGAACCAATTGCAGTTTCCCTGCAAGCCTGGCTCTCTTTCTGGGTGCTGCTTTCACCTCTGAAATCCCCCTGGAAATCTACACCATTCTCCTCTTTGGTGAGTTCTCTGGGTCTTTCCCTGGTGCTTCTCCCTCCACGGAAGTCTGCAGTGCTCTCTCTAGTCAGCTCTCTCGTGTGCTGCTCTCTCCCTGAGTACTGCTCTCTCATGGAATCCTCTCTCCAGCCGTTACTGGTCCTGGTGCTGGTGCCCGTGCTGGCTCTCACTCCCTTCTCATGTGTTTCTCTGGGTTTATAAGGCTGCCTTTTCCCTAACTTGCACTGTCCCTTACCCAGGTGTCTCTCATTATCCTCCAAGCCTGCCCTTAGATCAGCAGAGCTTGGGTGTGGCTTAGCTTCAGCAAGTGCATGTTTTTTTTCCTTTGCCTGCACCCTGAAAGCCACAGATACCTTGCCTGTCTCCTTCCTTAAAGGTAGATTTACAATTTTCCTCTGTTTGCATGAGCTCAGCCATGCTCTCCTCATCACACTATGCTAACCATTTCCTGCTGGCTGAAGAACCTGGGAGGCATTTGACCATCTTCTGTCCCTTGGCTGTGTTCCCAAGTTAATCCCTCTGATGATGGAGTATCCAGGTAATAACAGTAATTCATCATCAGAGGGAGTTATTATCAAAGTACTTTATTATTTGTTTATTTACTTACATCATGTTTATACTGCTATTTCAAGAGAATTCCTGACATCAAGGCAGCTCACATCATTAAAAATGAATCTGAAGCATAAAAATCAAGAACATTTCAAACAGAACACTAAGATCCTCAAGGATGGGGAGGTAGGAAATACATAGAACAATAGTTCCTCCCATCCATTTAAAACAGCCACATTAGAGAGGGTGAGAGAAGAATTTAAGCAGGTCTGTGGTTTGTAAATGTCTTAACTTATTGATTGGCAGCATATGAATATTGCTATAACCAGGCTTGAGACTCTTAAATATTTTTATATGAACTGTATGCAGCAGTGGCCAAGAAGGCAAATAGAATGCTAGGAATCAAACGGAATTGAATGGAGAATAAAGCAAAGGATATTATAATGCCTCTTTATCGTTCCATGGTGCAACCGCACCTTGAATATTGTGTGCAATTATGGTCACCATATCTCATGTTTGATTATGCGTTGTGTTAAAATATATTTTCTCTTATTTGTCTTAAATGGGTTTCATTGTAGCTTCATTGCATATCCCCTAGTCTTTCTGCTTTTTGATGGAGTAAACAACCAATCTACATTTACCCGTTCTACGCCATTCATTTATTTATAGACCTGTATCATATCTCCCCCTAGCTGTCTCTTTTCCAAGTTGAAGACCAGAAACCATTATTAAAGAGGACCTGGGAAATCCACTGCTTATTCCGAGGTGAGCATTGTGGAATCTGTATGCCTTTTTGGGAATCTGCCAGACACTTGTGACCTGGATTGGCCACTGGTGGAAACAGGATAGTGGGCTTAATGGACCTTGGTCTGACCTAGCATGGCATTTCTTATGTTTTTATGAGAAGGGAGTGTAATAAAGACGGTAATCTGTGCAGAAGATTTGATGTGACAGCATTAGGAGTTTGAATTCTAAGACATGGCAGCCAGAGCTGCTCCATCAGGCGATTGATAAAATTAGTACTGTCGTTTCATTTTACTGCCATTTTTTGTTTCATTATACTCTGTTAAATATTATACTACGGGACACAAATGAGGAGGGAATTACAGTAATCTAGTTGGTTGAGGATTAAGGTGTGAAGTAAGATTTCAAGAGCTTTAGAATCTAGAGCAATGGTTCTCAACCCAGTCCTCTGGGACCCCCAGGCCAGTCAGGTTTTCAGGATTATCCACAATGAATATCCATGAGATAGATCACTGCTTCCACTGTATGTAAATCTATCTCATGGATATTCATTGTCTGATGTGATGGGGTTCTCTGCACCCTTTGCCAACGTACTCCAAGTCGTCCTGCCCCTATTCCCCTCAATCCCTCCCCACACAGCTAGAGCAGCAGTATGGGCAGAGTCGGTGTGGAGCAGGGCCGGTTACAGGGCTGATTCTAGTCATGGTCCTGCGGGGTCAGGGGGAACGTGCTGCTTATTCCACTTTGAAGGTGGAATAAGCAGCATAGACCTGGTGATTGCATTTGGAACCCCTCCCCCCCCCCAAGGGTTGGCGCCACGGGCGGGTCCGGCATTGAAAGTCTTAAGCTCTCTCATCTCAATGGCTGGATTTATAGATCTGTGGAGATTGCAACACCATACTGTAAAAGACTTTACCTTTTATCCCCTCCCACTTAAATCCCACTCATTTATAGATTTCTTCCTCATCTCTAAATCGCTTATCCCCAATCTGATTCATACGGATATTTGCCCTATGTCGCTCTTAGATCACACTGCAATTAAACACTCGGTAAGTGGATTACACCCAGGCAAGGATACTCCCTTGTGGAAGTTTAATAAACTGCTACCAGGAGATGAACAGTTCGATGAAATGATCAGAAAACATATTTCAATGTACCGTATTTTGATTGCAATTGCCCCCAAGGGCACGATGGGATGGGCATGGTGGGAAGCCTTCAAAGTGTCTGTTAGAGCCCAGATAACGACGTATGCAATTGGGGTCAATGCCTGCAAAAAAAAGGAGCTGCAGAATCTAGAAGTTCAAATAAAGGATGAAGAATGATGGCTCTTTGATTGCTGATATTCTTGTAGTTTAATACAATTGCAAAAGTTAGGATATCAATATAACATCATCTTATCAGATGCTACTCAAATTTTGCTGCAGCAGGTTACTTCATGGAGGGTAATAATGCAGAACGGCTTTTGGCACACACTTTAAAGGCCAAGTCTATAACCAGACGCATTGGGGCTTTGAGCAATGCCCAGTGCACTCTGCTTCTACAAGATAAAGGTATTTTGATCGGAGGTGGAGAGTGACCTTGCAGGGTTCAGACACTTTGGGCTTGATTCCATTGAAGACCCAGACGTACAAAGGAGATCATGATTCTGATCCCGCAGGGCATGTCTAACCCCACGGGATCAGAATCGCAAACAGCACTGTATGTGCAGGCTGGGACTGTGATTCATCCCGGCCTGCACATACAGCGCTAGCCTGGCTAACTCAGCCATGGCTTTTAAATGGAGCCGCGACACCATGGCGTCCTGTTTCCATGGCACTGAGGCTCCATTTAAGAGCCACGATGCCAGCCGCTTCCAACAAAGTTAATTCCCCGCAGCCTGACCTATGATCCGGCCTCCTAAGGTCAGGGTCGGCCTGCAGGGGATTAACTTTGCCCCCCCCCCTCCCAGTCTCTTCTGCGCCCTGACACCACGAAAAAAAAAAAATGTCCAGGGAAGTTATTCCACCCGGGGGTAGAATAACTGCCCCGGACATTTTGCTGGCCCTGAATATACACTGTCCAACTGCCCACTGCCCCCCATTTCTCTACCCCCGGGCCACCTCTTTCTTGCCCCCGACTAACTTCCCTGCATCCGCTATTTGTGGTTTGGAATAACCCCCTTTCTGTTTTCAGTGCCTCATACTACCTTAAACTCTGCCCAAGTAGATAACCTAGTAGATATTTTCTGAGGAGATTCTGAAGGCCCCTCAACAACTAGCGGTTGGGAGGCTTCTGGACCGAATGGCCTTTCGATCGAATTTTATAGAACCTTTAAAGCTGAACTTGTCCCCCACTTGACTACATACTATCGAGTGCTGATAACCCAAGCACCTGTGATAAGGGCCTTCGCAGAAGTGACCATTGTTGTCCATGAAAAACGTGGCTGGGATCTGTTGAAAGCTGAACAATCACCTCTTATCCCTCTTAATTTCTGACTACCTCGTATAAAAATTTACACTAAAGTATTAGCTACCCGATTAAGCATGGTGGCCCCCAATCTTATACATGAGGATCAATGTGGGTTTGTGGTGGGGTGTATTATTCTGACAATGGCCGGCTTCTATGTCATCTTCTGTCTCTGGCGGAGTGTTCTTCTACCCCATTGATAGGTCTTTCTCAAGATGCCGAGACTGGAGTGGCCATACCTATTTCAGTTCCTTTTTATGATCCGCTCTATGTTTATGAATCCCACTGGACATATCTTGGCTAACTCTGGTCTATTGAGGTACTCAAGAAGGTTGCCCCTTATCTCTCCACTCCTTTTAATCTAGCTCTAGAAGCTGTGACCATTTTACTGCAATTATCCCTGCAGATTCATGGTGTTAAACTACGGGACACACAACGTTACTTCCAATATCTCCAGCTTCAGCATTGTCTGACAGGTGAGGGTGCAGCCGGCCAGTCTCATTCCAGATTCAACTCAGATATCTACATTCTGGGAATTATCAGTAGTAGATAAAATAGCTTCTAAAATCTACAACTATATTCAAGATAAAACAAACTGACATTGTAAGAGCACAGAAAAAGTCTGGACGCTAGATGCCAGAGATCTCGTGACATCCTCATTGGGATCGCTTTTGGGGATCCTGAATTCGTATATCACAGGCAACCTCTTTAACCCAAATGCTTTTCTTCCTTGCCCATAGAGCTTTTATCATGCAAGGAAATCAGTGTTGAACATGTGCTGGGGAGGTTGGTACCTTTTACATCTCCAGTTTAAGTGCCCCCATACCCAAGTGTTTTGGTCACAAGTTTGGGGAGAATTGACTAAAGGTTTCTGCTTACAAGAGTCTTTCACATATTGGATTGTAGTTTATTGCTCCCTGTCCGGGCTTCCTGCACTAGGAAAATATGCTGCACCACTCTTTGAGTTACTAATAAGCTTAGCATTGAAAATTATTATGATTCATTGGAAAGACTTGGTTTGTCTTATCTTACAACAATGGTGGCTCATGGTTGGTGTATATCGTAAATATGAAGGGGCGTACATACATGGTCAGCAGCATTCCTTGTCTAAACTTAAGAAATGGAATATTTTAGCTGAATATGTTGCGCAGCTATCATAGCCCACTGGGCACACCACTCTACTCTAATCCTGCAAGTAGTTTTTGGAAACTTAAATAAAGACAAAAAAAATGACTTTGTGATTCTATCCATTCTGCTGTAATATCTCAATGGGAAGCTAGTGTTTTCTGAAAACAAAGTGCCCAGGTTCATGGGCAATTATGATTTAAATGTCGTCTGCACAAAGATGGACACTTAATTCCAACCCTTGTACAAGTATAGCTAGAGGAGGCAAAAAGAGACAAAGGCTTGGAGACAAAAAGAGACAAGGGTTGGAGACAAAATAGATCTATGAGGGGCTTCACATTGCACGGGAAAGTCTGAAGATAACAGATACCCATGTTTAGCCTAAATGTCTAAGGGGAGAAGTAGGATCAGCCTAAAGCTGATTCTTTTTTTAAATTTATTTTTGTCATTTCAAAACAATTCAAATGCAACAGTTTAAATGCATATCCACATAGTGCCTGAATTTTTCACTTAAGATTATTTTCCCTGCGACAGAGAGATGTAGTCCATCAGCACAGTAGTCTATTGTTGGTCCATCTGTTTCCCCAGTTGCCAGTAAATCTGAATCCTTCTTGTTTGCACCAGGTCTGGAGCCATGTATTAAAGCTGTTAATGTGATGCAGCCTTTTTGTCACCTTACCAAGAACAGGCAGAATCTCTGAGAATGCAACAGTGTTAACAATGGGCTTGAGTTTCTCTCCCAGAGATTGGAAGTCCTTTGGACTGTAGAGGCACTGTTTCTAGCCAGGTCATTTGTGCCCAAGTGCCCTTTCTCCTCTCCCTGTACACCCCACAAACTTTGTTCTTCTACTGGCTTGCTCCTTTCTTTGCCCTTTTCTACCTTTGCTAACTCCAGACTTTGGTCCTTTCACCTCGCTGCTACGTATGCTTGGAATAAACTTCCTGAGTCTCTACATCAGGCTTCATCCCTGCCTCTTTTCAAATCTAAGCTAAAGGCTCGGCTCTTTAAGGCTGCCTTTGGATCCTGATCCCTTGTTCCTTATGCCTCCTTAGCCTTCCTTATTCTGTGCAATTGTGTGCAATTCTGGTCGCCGTATCTTAAAAAAGATATAGCGTTATTAGAAAAGGTACAGAGAAGAGCCACCAAAATGGTAAAGGGGATGGAAGGATACTCCTATGAAGAGAGGCTAAGAAGGTTGGGGCTCTTCAACCTGGAAAAGAGACGGCTGAGGGGAGATATGATACAGGTCTATAAATTAATGAATTGAGTGGAACGGGCAAACGTAGATCGACTGTATACGTCATCAGAATATAACAAGACTAGGGGACATGCAATGAAGCTACAGGATAACCTATTTAAGACTAATAAGAGAAAATATTTTTTCACTCTCCGTGTAATCAACCTCTGGAATTTGTTACCGGAGGGTGTAGTAAAAGCTGTTAGTGTAGCTGGGTTTAAAAAAAGGTTTGGATAAGTTCCTGGAGGAAAGGTCCATAAGCCATTATTAAAAGGGACATGGGATATCACTGCTTGACCCAATACAAGCATTGAGGAACCTGTGTCTTTTGGGGAAACTGCTAGGTACTTGTGACCTGGATTGGCCACTGTTGGAAACAGGATACTGGGCTCGATGGACCTTGGTCTTACCCATTATGGCATATCTTATGTTCTTATGTTATGTCCTCTTTCTCACTTTTGTCTTATTTGATTAGATTGTAAACTCTGATGAGTAGGGACTGCCTTTATCTTTGTACAGCACTGTATGCCTAGTAGGACTTCATAAATGTTTATTAATAATAATAATAATAATAATAATATTTAACAGAAGTAATAGAATATCTTTACCATTATCTAGCTAATAAAGTATCTCATTCTTTATGGCTACCAAAAGGGTCTTGGTGCTGTGCTGGTCGTCAGACGTTTTAGGGTGAAAAGAGTTATTATCATGAAAGCATGATTAATAATCAAGGCAGCAATGATCTAAAACTATCTGGAGTTAACCACCTTGAAAAAATAACAGAGGGCACTTAATTTCAAGTGCATTGAAATAAGGCCACAACCTTATTAATACCCTAACAAGAAAATCTAGCCGGTGGACCTGAGCATCTGTCAAGTAACAGTGATATCAACTAGCTTATAATCATCTGGCCTCCCCCAACAAAGGAAAACTGTGGTTTCCTCATTGCACGAAGGCCAAGGCTCCTCCGAGTAACCCACCATATTGAAGCAGAGTCATTGGCCTTCTTTGCATGGTTAATTCCATACTATGAGTCACCAATCTCACCTTTCACTGGGGCCTCCTGACCAAGGTGCCAGATGACCCCAGCAACAAATCTTCTGGTATGTTAGCTGCATCAAAAAGACTCCGTATCAGACCCAACACGGAAACAAAACATAATTTCAGAGAGTGAAATATACCACAGTATCAATTGCAATTGTATTCTATCTAGACAATACTCGTACAATCCTAACTATACTGTTGTTGTTAAGTGCTGTTGCGTCTGTGTTGACTCATGGCAACCCTCTGGATAGTTGATCTAAACTGTGTTTGGTCGTCAGTCAGGCGGCTCATTGCTAATAGAGTGGTATCCATAGCTGCTGTTATAGTATTGATCCATCTCATTGCATCTCATCCATATTACAAGTTAAAAAAGAGTGAATGGGAAGGTGTGCTCCATGAGGAGCAAAGGAGTAGGGAAGCAAGAAGAGAGGTCACAACCTACCTCCATGTTGCCTATAAACCCCTGCCCTTCTCTTTTCCTCTTACACCAGCCATCTAATCCTCAGACATCATCAAAGGGGAAGGAGAGCATGCTGGTCCTGGCAGCAACCCCAACAGTACTCCTGCTTCCTCCATCCTCCTCCTCCTCCTCCTCAGCTTGGTTGCAAGCTCAGCATGAGGCTGTACTGGGGTTTGGTGAGTTGGCTTACATGGGTGCCTGGTCGATCATGACCTTGATATTGGGAGTGTAGTAAAGCACACTTTTGGAAAAACATGATTTTTATCTGAATGGAAAATGTAACTTGGGCTTAGAAGTTGTTTGTAACCTCTTTTGAATGAGAATTTAAAAAGTATACCTATGACTTGGTTCCTACTGTTTTGATATTAGTGCCTGATAATAAACATTAGACAATGGATGTTTTTGGAATAGGTATAAAAATTCTGTGAATCACAGTGTTCTTCTGCGTTTCTGCAACATTCAACTCAAGGAGATAAGTTCATATAAAGCACGTTGAGCTTTTTTAAGTGTGGTTAGTAGGAATAATTAGAATTGTTTTACCACAGTGTCTATAAATGTACATTAGGTCTAATCTTCTACAAGCTGCTACTAATTTGCAATCATGTAAACAACTAGGGTGATGCAAAATCAGTAGCTGATAAGAAGTCTTTGCATTAGTCAACCAGAAGCAAAGCAGAACAGTAGGCAGAATTCATGGTCCCAGGAGTATTAGATATTGTAGAAACATGGACAGAAACAGCATTGCTAACTTGCATATCTTCCACTAGGAGAAAATATTATTTTACCTATCACATACTTTAGATCTGGAATTTATTGCCGGAGGATGTAGTAAAAGCTGTTAGTGGAGCTGGGTTTTAAAAAAGTTTGGACAAGTTCCAGGAGAAAAATTCCATAAACCATTATTAAGGTGGACTTGAGGAAACTCATGGAATCCTTGCTACCTTTTGGGATCTTGCCAGGTACTTGTGACCTAGATTGGCCACTGTTAGAAACAGGATACTTGGATTGACGGACCTTTGATGTGACCAGCATGGCAATTCATATATTCTTATGATCTCACAGTAACTTACTATATTTTATAATTTATTTAAGTCTTAAGAATAAAAATGTCAGGTCAAGAAAGATGTTTAAATTTTGAGCTAACCGATTGAATCCTGTTAAATGAAAGAAATCAAAATGTTGGTTTCATTATTTCCTGGGAATAATATGTATGATTTTAATAACATTATCTAAAGTGCCAGAAACGGTGACATTTTGGAAGGCTTAGAGTGGATAGATGGGGGATAACTTTGAATATGTTGTCTGGGCTGGAAAAAGGAGGTTTAGGTCTGTGCATGCTGACCAACTGTGGCATTTTAGAAAGGGCTCTACAAACACAGAGCCTTTTGTAAAATATGTATAGTGCTATCAAAGAAGCATTTATGTTTGGTGTCGTGCATGATAGGAACAGCCACTTTGCAAAATATAATCTTAAAAAATGTATGGAAAAAAAGCATCATCACTAGCGGGGTTGTATATATAGGTAGCACTACATTCATATGAAAGTGCCAATTGTACTACTTGCACTTACTCATACAAGTGATAGAGTTTGGAAATTGGAGTGTCAGAAAAATCAGGTGTAGATATTTATTTATTTAAACGGATTTCTATACCGCCTTTTCCTACAATCAAGGTGGTCTACACAGCAAACAATCAACAAGATACAGTGTCTAGTGTGCGCCTGCATTGAGCAGTGAGTGCGTGTGTGTGTAGACGGACATTGATTCTTGGTGAGCTATTTACAACGTGCGCTATTTACAATACTATGTACATCAGGACTTTAATACTAATACTATGTACATCAGGACTTTAATACTAAATCATGTAGCTAGGGTGGGGTGTTGAGTTGGGGTATTGTCTGTTGCTCTATGAAGAGGGTCATCTTTAACAGTTTCCTAAAGTCCTTAATGTCTGTTGTTGACCGTAGTTTATCAGGGAGGGCGTTCCAGATTCTTGGTGCCGCCTTTGATAAGGCTCATTTTTCGGTGTCCTTGCGTACCTTGTTGATGTCTTTAGGTGTGTTGATACGGTTGGATGTGCCTCCCCTCCTCGGTCTTGTGCTGCTGTCGGGTTGTATGAGTGGGTGTAGGCTGAAAGCTGACGACTGTTGCTTGATTTTGAATATGTTTATGATCGTCTTGTATCTGATGTGGAAGCCTATTGGTAGCCAGTGGAGATCTTTTAGGGTAGGTGTGATGTGTTCTTCTCTTGTGGTGCCAGTTATTATGCAAGCTTCTGTGTTTTGGGCCAGTTGCAGTGGCCTGAGTGTCTGTTTTGTTAGGCCAAGATAGACTGGGTTGCAGAAGTCTAGGATTGGGGTTATTAGTGCCTGACAGACTGTGCGGAAGTGTTCCTGAGAGAGGAGAGGTTTGAGGCGTCGGACTAGTCTCATCCTGTGGTATTCATTTTTGGTGGTTCTGCTGATGTGGGACTGAAAGTTCAGTTCTTTATCCAGGGTCACTCCGAGGTATTTCACTTCTGGTTGTATGGTTGTGTTGTCTATCTTGATGTTGCGAGGAGGGATGAAGTTGGAGTTTTGTGTGATGATTAGAGCCTCGGTCCTGCTGTAGTTTACGTTCAAGTTGTGTTGAAACCAGCTGTTCATGTGCATGAGACATTCTGTTATCTTGGTGTAGTCTGGGTTGTTGAGGGTGAGTGGTATGTATATTGTCGTGACCCCCTGCCTAGGCCGATGGCCGGTAGGCAAAAGGGCTGCCTTTTTTGCCCTTTGAGTACTGTCCCAGGCTTAGGTTGCCAGCACTGAATGCTGGGACTTGTAGTTTTGTATACTCTCCAAGCAAAGTAGTGTGACTACACAGTTTGTCAGGCAAAACAAAGAAATGTATTCCGGGATTTCTCCCTCGCATCAAAATTCATAGCGCATAAACAAGGCAAGGATCATTTTTCCAAATTAAATAATGAAGGTGAACAAAACAGGCTTAACATCAAAGTTAGAAATATTCTTTCCACAGCAGCGGCACTCAGCTTCCCTCAGACAAATGCCTTTCTCTGCTATGGCTGTTCATTTACATCAGGCAGACTTTAAAACTTCTCAGTCAGGGTTTTCTTTCTCATTCAGCTTAACAAACCAGGGTAAATAAGCTTCTTCACCTGGCCTGAGCCTAGCACACGTTTGACTTACAAAATGAGCATTCCATTTCTACTACGTCATCAACACAAGGGTTTTCAAACATTTCTATCTGCATATCTTCCACGGCTTCATTTGAATCCTCTTCTAGGGAGCTTATATCAGAAGGTTTAAACTTCTCACTCTGCAGAAACTCTTTTAGCTTCCCTAAAAAGTATTCTTTCTTCTCTGTATCAGCACAGCTTAAAGAAGGAGTTTCTCTCTCAAAGAAAAGCTTCTCCACAGCATTTAAAGCTGACTCACGGCACTTACTTGCACTACTCCTGTTCCTGGCTTGAACTGCTTTCCTTGTCTTTTGACTAGCACAGCTTTCAGAGCTTTTCCTCAGCTCTCTGACCACTTCTTCAGAAAAGCTTCTGTTAGGAACTGTAGCAAACTTGTCTGCCCCACCTTTCTTACTTGGCTGGCTCTCTGAGCTGTTTCCCCACGTGGAAACAAACCTTTCCAGCTTTCCTTCTCTGGGGTGCTTTAGGACAGGTTCCAACCATGGTTCCACTGCTTTCTGAGGGCAAGAATCAGCTGTCTTTCCTTCTCCTCTCCTTTGCTCCTTAAGCTCCCTTCTCTCGTGGCTTCTTTCCTTGTGAATGCTTTCCTCCTGACTACTTTTACCAAACTCTGAAGCCATTTTAAAATGGTGCTTCCTTTCAGCCACACCCTCCTCTTTGCACACGTGAGAGCTGTTAGGGCTCAACCTATCTCTTACGTCACTGCTTGGGCAGGGTTTAGCTCTAGCTACTGCATGCTTGGGTGGCTTATGGTTTCTATGGGAACCCTGTTTACATCTGTTTTTAAAGGCACATTCCTCATTTCTCTCCCATTCCATCTCATCTTCATAGCTCACCTTATCACAATATCATTATGTCATCTGCATAGATTGTGTATTTTATCCCCTGTTCTTTTATGATGCTGCATATTGGCTAGATGTAAAGGTTAAATAATAGTGCTGATAGGGCGGATCCTTGAGGTACGCCTTGCATGACCTTTATTGGTCGGGATGTGTTGGGACCGATCTTGACCTGTTTCTGTCTGTCCGTTAAGTAGATAGACTGAGAGTGTCAGCATAAAAGTGATACTGAAAGCATTGGGTGGAGATCAGAGCATCAAGGGACTGGGTGTAGAGAGAGAAAAGGAGATGGCACAGAACAGACCCTTGGGGTACACCAACTGAGAGTGGGATAACAGTAGAGAAGGAACCACCAGAACAAACATTGAAAGAGCATTGGGAGAGATAAGAGGAGAACCCGGACAGCACAGCCCCTAAAACCAAGAGAGGACAATGTGTCGAGGAGAAGGTGGTGTCAACAGTACCAAAAGCAGCAGAAAAGTAAAGAAGAATGTGAACTCAATAAATGCCTTTGGATTTAGCAAGGAATAAGTTGCCGGAGACTTTGGCAGGAGCCATCTCAGCAGAGTGTAAGGGACGAAAGCCAGATTGAAATGGATCTAGCAGGACTTAAGAGGAGAGAAATTTAAGGCAGTGGCAGAGAACTGCATGTTCAAGAAGTTTGGAAATAGAGGGAAGAAGGGAGATGGGACAAGAGTCAGTTGGCCCATTAGATGATAGAGGGGTAGAAGGGGCACTAAGAGAGGACAAGGCCATAGTGGAGAGACTGAATGAATTATTTACTTCGGTCTTTACTGAAGAAGATGTAGGGAAGTTACCCATGACTGAAATGCATCAGAAGGATATAAAGAAATATCGATAAATCAGTATGATATATTACAACTATTTGATAAACTAAACAGTAGCAAATCACCTGGATCAGATGGTATACACCAGAGGGTGTTGAAAGAACTGAAATATGAGATTGCAGACCTGCTGTTAGGAATCTTTGAACTATCATTAAAATAATCTGTAGTACCTAAAGATTGGTGAATGGTCAATGTAACACCAATTTTTAAAAAGTGATCTGGGAAACTACAGGCCGGGGAGGTTGACATCAGTATCAGGCAAAATGGTAGAAACCATTATAAAGAACAAAATTACTGAATATATAGATCATCATGGTTTAATGGGAGAAAGCCAACATGGCTTTAGCCAAGGAAGGTCTTGTCTTGCTAACCTGTTATATTTTTTTGAAGGTGTGAATAAACAGGTAGACAAAGGTGAGCCAATTGATATAGTGTATCTGGATTTTCAGAAAGCCTTTGTCAAGGTCCCTTACGAGAGACTCTTGGCGAAATTAAAAAGGCATGGGATAGGAGGCAGTGTACTATTATGGATCAGGAACTGGATAAAAGATAGAACGCAGAATTTAGGGCTGAATGGCCAATTTTCCCAATGAGAAAGGTGAATAGTGGAGTACGCCAGGGATCTGTGTTGGATCAGCTGCTTTTTAACACATTCATTAATGACCTGGAAATGGGAATAACAAGTGAGGTCAAATTTGCAGATGACACAAAATTATTCAAAGTTGTTAAAACCCAAGAGGATTCAATGTAAATGTAAATGTTCAATGTAAATGTATACATCTGTGTACAATTGTTAAAATGTTCCTTGTAAACCGCCCTTGATCGCTGGAAGGGGCGGTATAGAAAAATATAGATAAATAAATAAATAAATAAAAAGAGGATTGTGAAAAATTGCAAGAGGGCCTTGATAAATTGAAAGACTGGATGTTCAAATGGCAGATGAAGTTTAATGTGAACAAGTGCAAAGTTACGCATCTAGGAAAGAAAAACACAAATAATTATTGTTACACGATGCAAGGTTCCACATTAGGAACCACCACCCAGAAAAAAGATGTAGGCGTCATCATGGATAACACATTGAAACCCTCCGCCCAGTGTGCAGTGGCAGCCAAGAAGGTAAATAGAATGCTGGGAATCATAAGGAAAGGAATGGAGAATAAAACAAAGGATATTATAATGTCTCTGTATCGATCCATGGTGCGACCACACCTTGAATATTATGTGCATTTCTGGTTGCCGTAACTTAAAAAGGATATAGTGGAATTAGAAAAGATATAGAGAAGAGCCACCAAAATGGTAAAGGGGATGGAAGGATACCCCTGTGAGGAGAGGCTTAAGAGATTAGGGCTTTTCAACCTGGAAAAGAGATGGCTGAGGGGAGATATGATAGAAGACTATAAATTAATGAACAGAGTAGAACGGGTAAACGTAGAATGATTCTTTGCTCCATTAAAAAGTAGAAAGACTAGGGGACATGCAATAAAGTTTCTATGTAACCCGTTTAAGACTAATAAGAGAAAATATTTTTTCACTCCACGCATAATCAAACTTTGGAATTCATTACTGGAGGATGTAGTAAAAGCTGTTAGTGTAGCTGGATTTTAAAAAGTTTGGACATGTTTCTGGAGGAAAGGTCCATAAACCATAATTAAAGAGGACCCGGGAAATTCACTGCTTGCCCCAGTACAAGCATTCTGGAACCTGTGTGTCTTTTTGGGAAACTGCTAGTTACTTGTGACCTGGATTGGCCACTGTTGGAAACAGGATACTGGGCTTGATGGACCTTGGTCTGACCCAATGTGGCCTTTCTTATGTTCTTATGCAGTTCAGCTGTGTTTATACACAGGTTTCTTTGCCTGGGACATATTGACAGTAATGATGACAGTTCCCTCTGGTAGCATTGCTGCCATGAAACAAGCACTTTATTGCTTCTTATTCATGGTCAGGATCAGGTCTAGGGATAATCACCTCAACATCCAGGGCTAGATGTGCTTGGCCCGTTCTAGAATTGTACCACAATGTGCATATTCATTGTTCTCCCCAGGCCATTCCTCAAACACATCTCTGTTCTACTTGGACATTCTTGCTCTAGGGACATCCATATACCCAGTTTCTAAAATGGCTTCAGGGACACCCTTGTGAAGTTTACATCTGCATATCCATTTTCAGAGGTCCAAAACACAAATAGGGCTTCTAAATAACCCCATTAAGGTAGAGACAATTGGCCCGATATTAAGTGCCGGCGGCTAGTGCTGCTGACTCATTTAGCAGCCGGCACTGAATATTAAACCCGTATATTGAATACAGAGCTAATATCCAACCCCAGCATTGAATATCCATGTTAGCCGCTTTTGCCAATTGGTAACTGGGCAGTGGCTCAATACCACCACTGCCCGGTTAACAATGTGTGGTGAAAGTTATTCCAGGTTTACCTGTGCTTGGCTTTCACCGTATATCACTAATCGGGCAGTGACTCAATATTGCCGCTGCCTCTGCCCTGCCGTGGAACCCCTCAGATATGCTCCAATGCTAAACCTTTAGCACTGGGGCATGTACAGCTGACAGCTGCAGCTCTATATAGTCTGTTAACTGCATTAGTCAGTTGGAATATCGGGTCCAATATTCTTACCATGCATCAATTGTGCTACAGTTAATTCTGCTTATTGAGAAGGTGTTCCGTTCTTGCGTTACCATGTAAGTTACCATGTGTTAACTCCAAGAAGCAGTCCACACCCACTGTGCCATTCAATGCTATGCGGTTTACACTTCGATTAGCATGTGCTAAGAGGATAATTTCATTAGAGTCACCTAAATTTGTGCATGTTCTGGCATGGAAAACATGGTATTTAAATGCTTTCCATGCATAAGTAGCCACTTAAAGCCCAAAATGTAGTCTGTTGCTATTCTGTAAGTACGCACCTTGGACCCCTTGCACATACTTTCACTGTGGGCATGTACAAGGTGTAGTTTGTGCAGACATGTGTGGAGTGTAAGTTTATGCATGTAAGTTATAAAATACTACAGAACTCATGTGCGTTCTTGAAAAATTTAGGTGCGGGCATTTACAACTGCCACAGGGCAAGCGTAAGTGCTCATGCCTAGTGTAACGCACGTTTTTGAGCACTTACTTTATAAACTGGGCTTGAAATACACCTACAAAAATGTGTGTAAATCTAGTTGACCCTTGCAAAATTATCCTTGATGTGTCAAGCTGATGTGTTAACAGTGCAGCTCTGTGCTCACAGGCCAGCTAATTCTCTCGTTAAACGTTTAACATACTTTAGTAAAAAAACACTCTTAAAGATTCTGCAGCTTGTACTTTGTGCAACTGTTACTGACTCCAGTACAAATGATCTTAACGAAAGAACATAAGAAAGGTCATGCTGAGTCAAATCAAGGTTTATAGGAAAGTGAATTCAGAGTGAATTTATAAGAACTGACAGATGATGGTTTTTTGGTTGAGTAATGTTTTCCAGTGGGCTGTTGTGAGAGTGTGTATTGCTCCTGAGTGAAGTCTGTTGATGCTGTGCAGGAGTAATAGAGCCAGGAAGGGAATATTTTCAAGCAAGCTTGCTACACAATTTCCCCATTTTGATTGTTTATTTTTTTTTATTTGCTCAGTTGGGAGTGTTGCTGGGTTGGAGGGGGGTCAAGATTAATTTAGCATAGGGGTGAGCCATCCAGCTTTGAATAAAAACATCAAGTTGAAGTTGCACTTCAGAAGATGACTCACTGAGCAGAAGACAATCGACCAGACTTGGGCCCCAATGGGAGAGACGATGACAGGATAAGTAGAGACACTTACCTGTTATATGTTATATTTAAGTTCAAATATTTTAAGAGACTTTGAAAGCTTAATTCAGATTGAGTTTCACATACTTACTTACTTACTGTGTATTGTAACAAATTGTTTAGAAAAATTGTTAGCAACTTTGTTTCCTATATGGACACTTGCTAAATTTGTATACATTTATATTACTACACCTTTATTTTGATTTAGAAAAGAAAATCATACATTTATTAAGATATGAAAATTTGGGGAAATAAATCTTATTCTTTAACTAATCCAATTACTCCTTAGCTTCTTTCCTTTTAGTTCTGTTTAGTTTCCTGACTGTGTGCTCTTCATGGGTAGTCCAGTCTGACTTTGTGTTTTTGAACCCGCCGTCACACCCGAAGTGGGTTAGATAGTAGAAACATCCCAGCTACTGTGAGAACTCGACAAGGGAAAGCCTATGCTATCTTGCCCAGGTGGAGGCGGGCAGGGTTTACAAATGGCTGTTACAGTATTTTATAACTTACACGCCTCATATGTCAGCACAAACTCCACCTTTTACATGTCCACAGTGAAAGAGTGCGGCAGGCGTCTAGTGTGCGCACTCACAGAATAGCCTGTTAGCCTTTCCTCATAAGGAAGGTGTTCCTTCTCTTTATTATTTTTGTTACCTTTTTCTAAATCTTTTCTGGTTCTGCTGTATCCGTTATACGATACAGCAACCAGTACAGAACAACATATTTAAGATACAGTTGTAGCTGAGATTCTCAGTTTTATTCTCCATTCCTTTTGAATAATCCATATTTTATTTTGTGTTTTTGGCTGCTGCAGTACATTGGCATGAAAGTTTCAACCTATTGTCTGCAATTACTCCAAGATCTTTTATTGGGTAATGACAGTATTTTGTATCTGTAGTTGGAATTATTTTTTCCAACTGCATTACTTTGAACTTGTCCATATTAAATTTCATGTATCATTTAGGGGCATGTTTATAAGTCCTGTGCTGGTAACTGCAGGGTGGTGGATATCCAGGGCCATTGCTAGGGTCTTTGACACCCCCCTGCAACCTATTGATCAGCAAACCGGGCCTCATTACTATTAATGGTAGGTTGCACCCTCCCTCTTCCTCAAACTTCTTTGTGAACTCTGTTCACATGATGCTAATATGTCTCCTCATAGTCAAATGTTGTAACAAGAAAATTGCAGTGAAGGGGCAAATGCATAGCTGGAATAAAAAGAATTACTGAGGAGTAAATATTTAACATCGTATGATCAGGTTGTGATAGCAAATGGTTAAATGTGATTGAAGTAAACTTAATCAATGTGTTTATTATTTAACCAAAAAACAGATCTACTAAGGTAACAACCACTTAGCTTTTCCTGCCTTTTCTTTCATCTGTTAATGTTGCCATAGATACTACCGCCGTTCTACCTCTGCATCCATGGTCATGCAGCTGTTTGATAAATCCAACAAATAAGGAGGTGGTGATAAAAGCAGTTAGTGTAGCTGGGCTTAAAAAGATCTCGACAAGCTCCTGGAGAAAAAGTCAATAGACTGTTAAGACAGACCTAGGGAGGGAGAGAGCACTGTCTGTGTGGGAGCTGCCACGTGTTTTCATCAGCGCGGTTTCAGTGCAGCAGTACCCTGTTGGAGGTTTGGTGTGTCAGCGTGCAGGCGGGAGAAGGACGTGCCCTGATTCGAAGGACCCTTCCCTGCTTGATAAAGCCCAGAGGGTTCCCACACGGCCGCGTGTTGCGGTCTGCATGGCATGACCTCTGGGGTGTGACTCAAGGGGCAGGACACGCCCCTTTGGTGCCCCTTAGGTGCACATGAGGTGTTCATGTGAGATGTGAAGTTTGTTTACGCCATGGGCAAATGGAAGGCAAAGGTTGGTACAAAATCTGGTGATGGTGTTGCAAGTGGGAAAGTGGTGGGTCCTATGGACAAACATGTAACTTCACTGCTGCCTGAGGATCATTCACCGGAAGGGGCATCATGAAGCCCTGTTCTCCGGTCTCCTCCTCCTCTCCCTCTACCTCCACTCTCATCAGCATTTTTGGAGTCTTCCCCTGAGAGTTCTCCTCCAGTTCCGCTCCCGGTTTTTCTGGCTGAGGCAGACTCAGGAACTTCTGCTCCCCTTACAGGGGAAGTGACTCTTGTGGATATTTGGACCGCTATTCAGAAAATTAATTTACGTTTAACCTCTACTCTATCCTCTCTTTGTAAATTTTCCCAAGAGGTGGTTGGTAAATTACAATATGTTGCTAATCAAATGGGTTCTTTTAGCAAGTTTGTTGCTCGAACTGATTCCCAGCTCCAGTCCTGTCGTGACTCTGATGCTGTTTTGACCAGAGATTTTCTTTCAGTTTCCTATAGGTTGGAAGTGCTGGAAAATCAGTCTCGGGCATGTAACTTGCTTTTTTTTTTTTACTTTCCTTTCACACACTTATTATCTCCTGAAATTTTATTGGGAAAGTACTTTTCTGAAGTGTTACATTTAGAGGGGGATTCTCATGCTGTCCATATGTATTACCTTCCCGTTGGTTCGTCTTCCACTTTGCAGACTGCGGGGGCGGGTGCTCCCTCAGTTTTCTCCGTGGATCAGAACTTAACGGCTTTCCTGGAGGATTCATGTGATGTTATTTTAAAACACTTTGGTGGTGAAGTTTGGTTCTGAATCCACCAAACTGTGCGTTTTGAGAGCATACTTTAAGTTTAGAGATGCTCTCTTTTGTGGTTACAAGCTCCAGGTTTTTCCTGATGTCTGTCGAATTACTCAAATCCAGCAAAAGCAGTTTTTGATGCTGAATCTCGGGCTGTGGCTCTGGGGCAATGTTTTTCCTGAAGTTTCCCTGCCGTTATATTGTTACTCATGGGGGACAAACTTATGCTTATACGGATGTAAAGTCTTTGCAGCACTTTCTTGCTGGGAAAGAGGTGGGTGAGATTAGTTGGAGGAAAAGATATTATTTTTCAGCTCCCTATCATGGAGTTTTGATACTCCCTATTTCCTTTCTTTTTTTATGTATGATGTATATTTCATGGTTCTCTCTCCCTTAATGTGGTCTGTCTAATGTGTTATGGCTTTTACTTTTGGATAGAAATTGGTTTTGTATCTTGTCTATTTCTTATTCTGTATATTGTATTCAGAAAACTCTTAAATAAAATAAATACAAAAATAAAAGACAGACCTAGGAAAAGTCACTGCTATCCCTGTCTGTAATACACATGGAAACCACAGTGAGCACCAAGAGGCAGGACTCAATCCCATGTACATTACCAAGTTTGAGTTCCAATGTAAACTGCTTTGACTAAAACATGGTAAAGTGGTATAAAAGACCTGTTAAATAAATAAAGTGTGCATGTGTAGCTTACGCTCCCTCAAATGGTCTTATTCTGCTTTGAGTGTTTTATGTTATTTTTTCTTGTTCCATATCTGCTTCATTTGAAGTACAATGAGTAACACCAAGTATTCAAAATCTTCTGTCTTGTCTTTACTGACTTGCCTTGACATTTCCTTTTTGTATGGCATAATTTCTTGTTTTATTTCACCAAGTTGTGCATGTAGGAAGCTAATTAGAGCTAGAGGTTGGCAAGCTTTGTTCCCATGTTGTAACATGAGAGATCATTTGCAAGGGTACAATGCAATGTGTGCCTTCGAGTCAGTCCTGGAGACCCAGAGGCTCCTGGGTTTTCTTGGCAGTGTCACCGGAAGTAGATTGCCAGGTCTTTCTTCCAAGGCAATGGAGGGTTAAGTGACTTGCCCAAGGCCACAAGGAGTGCTAGTGGGAATTGAACCCTGGTTGCTTGGTTACCAAGCCAGTGTTCTAACCACTAGGCTACCCCTCCACTCCACTGGTAGGTTGTATTGATTCTTGTAGTGTTATGATAATGATGTGCACTACTTCACTAATATTCCTTACCACTAGTCAATGTTAAAAAAAAATATATGAATTTTGTTCAGAAAATCCCATAAATGAGGTAGTATACTGGACTAGAGGAGGACCCAGGATACAGAGCTTCACTGGCACACCAAGAAAAAACAAAAGGTAGGCCTGAGGAAATAGATAAAAGAGGGCTGTTGGTCAGAGCAGCACCTTAGGGAGCCACTCTGATCCACCCTGCAAGATGGTCCTGAAAGGTCAAGGATGAATCCAAGATAACACCCAAATAGCGAAGTGAGGGGACTAAGGGGATCGGAGCATCCAAGAGTATCGAGAAGGTAGCTACTAAAACTAAGAGACTTAAAGATATAGGGCCCTATTCTGATCTCAAAGTACATCTCCTTTGTATGTTCGTCTAGCCCAGCGGGATCAGAATTGCAAACAGCATGTACACGCAGGCTGGGACTACGATTCAGTCCTGGCTGGCCTGCACATAAAGCCATAGCCCAGCTAACTCAGCCAGGGCTTTTAAATGGAGCCGTGGTGCCATGGTGTCCTGGTGCCATGGCACTGTGGCTCCATTAAAAAGCCGCGATGCCGGCCACCTGCAGACAAAGTTAATTCCCCGCATCCCGACCCTGATCCAGCCTCCTAAGGCCAGTATCAGGCTGCGGGGAATTAACTCTGCCCCCCAGCCCCTTCCATGTCCCAGGCTGCATAAACAGAAACGTCCAGGGAGTGGAATAACTTCTTCGACAATTTGCCGGCCCTGGATGTACAGGGCCGACATTAGAATCGGTCCTGTATGTCCAGGGCCAGCGATCGCCCACTGCCCGCCCACTCCCTGACCCCGGGCCACCTCTTCCCCACCCCTGACTAAATTCCTTGCTCAAGCGGTAAGGAAGTTAGTCGGGGAATGCAGCCGGCACAAATAGCAGGGATGGACGTCCCGTTGGGATGTCATTCCCCGCTATTCGTGTCTCAGAATAACCCCCATAGTATGGAACTCACACCGGATGGAAATTTCTGAAGACCTCTTTCCACTTACCTTGCGCAAACATCATGAGTTGACAGATGTTACTTACAAGCTGAGAGATGAGGGCATAAAATATGGATGGATGTTCCATTTGTACTGGCCATGACAAAAGCTGAGCAAATTTACAAGGCCCAGTTTAAAGAGAAACAGTGGATTCACTGATGGAGATGGGCACTGCTGGTGTGGAGGATAGGCTGCTGGCCTGTCACATGCAGAGAAAGCCTGGGGTGAGATGGAAACATGTGGATAGAGGCAAGGGCTGGCTACATCACCATTCAGGAGGAGTCCAACAATGAGATCAGATGGGAAACCAAAATTGAAGATATATCCATTGGAAAGATGGTTAATTTGACACTGTATTTTGATTTAGTTCCTACAAGATTTGTTTAACAATTGTTATTAGTGGTGTCCTTTTGGGTTCAGATAGAAGAAAGGATACATGGATGCATGGGTAACTGAAAGTTGGTATGGTGTGTTAGATGTGTTGGTCTGAGTGGGCTACATTTCTTTGCTTCTAAATGAGAAGTGCTTGCTGGTAGTGTTTGTATGTATGCGTGACAGGTGATAACGGGTTGAGAGTAAGGGAAATAATGTGTTCCTGTAATCTATGGTGGGGGAGGGGGAGAGTCTAAGATGGGTATTGTCGCACTGCCGCCCTAGTGGTCAAAGGTGTTTAAGGCAGGTCGGGTGGACATGAGTTTGGTTCTTGTATGCGGGGTCTGGGTATCTGTTCCCAGTGGCCTTCCGTGTACCAAAGCCTCAAGTAAACACAAAGTCCGAGAGTAGGGAAAGAAAGGCTTTTTATTTCCCTTAATGCACAATGATTCAGGTAGTGGAATCTACGTCAACATAAAGAAACCTTACTTCAGGTAGAAAAGAAACATAACCAGTTATTACTTTATCCACTGTTATCTTCACAGGATTTTATACAATAAAACACACAGTCTTTGCTTGCTGAGCCTTGCTTTATACACTAGGCAGGGATTCTAGGCTTCCTGCCTGACAGTAGCTACAATCCATGGCCACTTCGGACGGGTCTAGGGTTGCCAACTGGCTCCAGATGCGCCCGACAGGCTTGATCCAGTCCTGGGTTTACCCCATTGCATGCAGGGACATTTAGTTCTACTTTCTCCATTGCACTCCATAGGAAATGGAAAACTACAAGTCCCTACCTGCAATGGGATAAACCCAGGACTGGATCAAGCCTGTCGGGCGCATCTGTAGCCAGTTGGCAACCCTAGACGGGTCCTCATTAAATTCCACCTGCATGGGCTGTGGGTCTGAGATCTGTGACTCTGTATCAGTGTAGTCTGGTGGAATATGCTGAGGCTTTTTATATACAGCTTGTATCAGCCTCCAATGTTCTGGGCCTAGGTTTTGGCCTTGGTCATGTGAATGCTTGTTATGAGAATACCTTCCCTTGTCTTAGTGCCTTGTATTAAACAGTCTCTCATCTGGTAAAAGCTTGTGTCTTGTCTTACAAACAGCTTGATAAGGCGAGCACACCCTTGTTCCTTGTGCTCCCTGTGTCACCAGGTTATAACGGTTAGAAGTATAAAAATGTGGATTACCTTGTTCTCCAGGCCTATCCCAGTAAGCTGAGGCTTGAGGCCTAGTCCTGCTGCAATTCAGCCTTACTCGAGTAGCAGGCCTCCCACTGTCCAGCTGGCCTTCGGGTGGAGTTATCTCTCTCCCACACCCATACCTCTTTCTCCTTGAATAAGGAGTGTTACCTCCTATGGCAATGACTTCACCATCCTTCTGGTAACCTCCACAGGGTCCTGAGTCTGCTGGTACCGGTTCATCAGATAAAACTCTGACTTCTGTTTCTCTCCTGGTACCTTTCCTCCCGGTGTCTCTTTGCCAAGAACTCCTGGTGTCTTGCTGCACCGGACTCCCTGTGTCTCCTTGCCAGGAACTCCTTCCTCTCGGGTCTCTTTGCCAAGACTCCTTCTTCTCCTTCTCCTCCTCCTCCCCCTTTCCAACTTCCCAGCCTTTCTTAAAAGGAACTCCCCCTTTCCTGGATTGGCTGTTGGCCGGTATCACATCACAAGCTCTGGGGTGCGGTTCTCTAGGCCTTGGAAGGTCTCTCTTGCTCCCCCTATCTGGCTCCTCGTAATGTCGCATCTGGTGTTGGAATCTTTTTTCTGAATTTAAAACCTTTTTTTCTGTTTGCATAGGCTCTGCAGTACCACAGTATCTTCCTTGCAATGGAGGGATGCAGGAGATGGGATTAACAGACAGTTTAACATTGGGGAAAGGGGTATATGGGAGGCTTCGGGAGGACAGGTGTTTAACTCTGTTAGTTTGCAATATGGGAGTATTGAGTGTTTTGGGTGTTTGTTTGAATTTTGGCTGCCATATGGTATATGATATGCTCTAGTGTTTCATATTTAGTTTGATGCAATATGGTGTTGATAAAATTATAAAGCAATGATGTGTAATGTTAAGGGGCTTAATTCGAGATTTAAAAGATCAGCAGTGATTAAAGATACTCACCTCCTATGAAGAGATGTGAGGCTCTTAAAGTCCCCACACTATCCACTGGTACAAGCGACGTTAAATTTAACAAATAGTAAGAAGGTCAGAGTGGTATTAATCTAAAGAGCTTCAGTTGCTGTTTTCTAGCAGTATGCTGACCACCAGGGACATTTTTTAGAAACATAGAAATATGATGACAGAAAAAGACCACATGGCCTATCTAGTCTGTCCTTCCATAACAACTACAACAGTCCCCTTTTTACCTTTAGAGATCCTCTGTGTTTGTCCCATGCTTTTTTGAATTCAGTTACTGTCCTCATCTCTACCACCTTCACTGGGAGACTATTCCACGGATCCACTACTCTTTCCGTAAAGAAATATTTCCGCATATCACTCCTGAATCTATCTCCCTTCACCCTCATCCCATGTCCCCTCGTAGCAGAACTTGCTTTCAATTGAAAGAGGCTCTCTCCCTGAACATTTATGCAACGGAGGTATTTAAACATCTCAATCATATCACCTCTATTCCGCCTTTCCTCTAAGGTGTACATATTAAGATCCTTCAGTCTGTCCTCATATGCTTTATAATGAAGACCACTAATCATTTTAGTAGCCATCCTCTGCACCGACTCCATCCTGTTCACATCCTTTTGAAGGTGCGGTCTCCAGAATTGCACATTATACTCCAAATGAGGTCGCACCAAAGACTTATACAGAGGCATTATCACCTCCTTTTTCTGCTAGCCATTCCTCTCCGTATGCACCCAAGCATCCTTCTAGCTTTTGCCGTCGCCTTTTCTACCTGTTTAGCTACTTTAAGATCATCAGACACAACCACGCCTAGGTCCCGCTCTTCTTTAGTGGACAAAAGTACTTCACCCCCTATACTATATTGCTCCCTTGGATTGCTGCAGCCCAAATGCATGACCTTACATTTTTTAACATTAAATCCCAGCTGCCAAATTCTAGACCATTCTTCAAGCTTAGCTAGATCCCTCCTCATGTTATCTACCCCTTCCTGGGTGTCTACTCTATTGCAGATTTTGGTATCATCCACAAAGAGGCAAACCTTACCTGAAAGCCCTTCTGCTATATCACTAACAAAGATGTTAAAAAGAATCGGACCAAGGACAGATCCCAGGGGCACACCACTGATAAAATCCTTCTCCTCAGAGTGAGCTCCATTTACTTTACTCTCTGTCGCCTCCCACCCAACCAATTTCTAACCCAAGCAGTAACTTTAGGGTTCATCCCTAGGGTGCTCAGTTTGTTTATAAGTCGCCTGTGAGGAACAGTGTCAAAGGCTTTACTGAAATCTAAATACACCACATCTAGGGCTCTCCCTCGGTTCAACTCCCTGGTCACCCAGTCAAAGAAATCAAACCTGCCTCTGGTGAATCCATGCTGCCTTGGATCCTGTAATCCGCTGGACTCCAGAAACCTCACTATTTTCTCTTTCAGCAGCGTTTCCAATAATTTACTCACCACCGAAGTTAAACTAACCGGCTTGTAGTTTTCAACCACATCCTTACTTCCGCTTTTGTGTAAAGGCACCACATGAGCCTCTCTCCAGTCCTTTGGCACCACTCCCGACTCCAATGAGGCATTGAAAAGGTCAGTCAGTGGAGCTGCTAGAACGTCCCCAAGTTCCCTCAGTATTCTCGGGTGTATCCCATCCGGTCCCATCGCTTTGTCTACTTTAAGTTGAGATAGTTTCTCACGAACACAGTCTTTTGAAAATTGTTCAAGATATCCTTTGCTTCTGTTCCTATTTGTGGGTGTTTTCTGAGGTCCTGCTCCTGGTTCTTCATCTGTGAACACAGAACAAAAATATTTGTTAAGCAATTCCGCTTTATCCTTATCAGCTTCTACATATTCCTCTCCTGCACCCTTGAGTCTGGCAATACCACTCTTGCCCTTCCTCTTCTCACTAATATATCTGAAAAATGTCTTATCCCCCTATTTTATTGCATTGGCTATTTCCTCCTCCTTTTAAATTTTTGCCTTCTTGACTACTTTGCTAGCTTCTCTAAGTTTTTCCAAATACAGATGCCTGTCTTCCTCTCTCTGTGATCTCTTGTATTTCATGAAGGCCTCCCTCTTTTTCTTCACTTTTTCAGCTACTTCTTTCGAAAACCATAGCGGTCTCCTTTTCCTTTTACCTTTATTTACCATTTTAACAAAAAGGTTGGTTGCCCTTAAAATATCCCCTTTCAGTTTTTCCCACTGTTTTTCTACATCCCTCAGCTGGTCCCATCCAACTAACGACTCCCTGAGGTATTGGCCCATCTTCGCAAAGTTAGTCTTCCTAAAGTCTAAGATCCTCGCCTTTGAATGGATTCTAACAGCCCTAGTCCTAATACTGAACCACACCATCTGGTGATCACTGGATGCAAAATGATCTCCCACTACAACATCAGAAACACTTTCACCATTGGTAAGCACCAAGTCCAGTATGGCCCCTTCACGTGTGGGGTCTGTTACCAATTGCCTGAATAGTTCTCCCTGTAGAGAATCCAGGATCTCCTTACTTCTAGATGATACTGCAGTAGGAATGTGCCAATCAACATCTGGCATATTGAAATCTCCTATCAGTAGCACTTCCCCTTTCTTAGCAATGCTGCGCATGTCTTCAATTAACTCTCTGTCCACCATTTCCTCTTGTGAGGGAGGTCTGTATATCACACCAATGTAAATAGATTTCTCTTTCCCTCTTTCTAGTTTAACCCACAATGCCTCCCCTCTCCCTTTTAAGCTCTGTAATTCCAAAGCTTTAATAGTAGTTTTTACATTATAGTGCCACTCCTCCTCCCCTACTTCCTACCTGTCCTTTCTGAATAAAGTATAGCCAGGTATAGTTACATCCCAATGATGGTTTTCTGTGAACCATGTTTCTGTAACTGCCACTAAATCCAAGTCAGCCACTCCCACCAAAACTTCAACATCAGGGATCTTATTTCCCATGCTACAGGCATTTATACACACTGCTTTCCATATGTTACCCCTGTTACCCATTTCCATAAAGTTATTTAATGTATCACCTACCTGGGGGCTTTCACTTATCTGGGGGCTTTCTTCACCCATCCCCAACAAATCTAGTTTAAAGCCCTCTTCCGTAGATTAGCCAGCCTACTGCTGAAGACGCGTTGACCTTTCTTGGACAGATGGATGCCATCTCTGCTCTGCAACCCTTGGAACAGCATCCCATGGTCTAGGAAACCAAAACACTCTCGATGACACCATCCATGCAGCCATGCATTCATCTCCAGGATGCGAGCCTCTCTGCCTTGGCCTTTACCCTCAACAGGGAGGATTGAAGAGAACACCAACTGTGCACCTAACTGCTTCACCCTCTGTCCCAGAGCCATGAAGTCACTTTTGATACGTTCCGAGGTATACCTGGCAGTATCATTTGTTCTAACATGGATTAGCAACATTGGGTAATAGTCAGTGGGCTTGATGAGTCTCGGCAAACTCTCTGTAACATCTTGGATTTTGGCACCAGGCAGACAGCATACCTCTCTGGACATCAAGTCTGGTTGGCAGATGGACGCCTCAGTACCCCTCAGAAGAGAGTCTCCAACCACCACTACCCTTCGTTTCCTTGTGGTCACTGATTCTGCAACTTTGGGATACTTGAGCTCTGGTTCTTCCCTTTCCAGGGATGCTTTCACCTCCTCCACTTCCAGGGCTGCATAATGGTTCTTCAATTCAAGGGCTGGAGAAGTTGGATTGGTGATTTTGCAGGCCCTGGTGACTTGTGTCCAACCATCGACATTCTGTTGGCACCCATCTTCTCCTGTGCTGGAGAGCTTGGTTGCTGCAAGAAGCATCTCATCAATGTACTTCTCACTGTCTTGAATGCTCCTCAGCCTCGCCACCTCCTCTCTGAGTTCCTCCACTTGTTTCCTCAGAGCTTCAGCATGCAGGCACCCTGCACATGGATCTGGTCCTTCAACTGGCATTAGGACCTCTGTCTGGACCGAGGCAGAAGCTGTAACAGGGGCAACAGCTTTAGCGATACGATTTTTCCCAGCCATTGTTCTGTTGGTGGAGCTTAGGTATCTGTTAAAGCAAAAGAGAGAGATCTACCCAGCTGTCCTTTCAGAGAAAAAGCAGTTAAATCTCCTTAATTATATTCAAAATGTGCTGGTCCAAGTCTCTGTGCTTTGTCAAATGGGGAGGTGCCCTATAAAGCAAGACTACTCGCTAGGGGTGGGTGGGAGTCGGGGTGGGTAGGGAGGGAACTAACACTTGATTAGATGTTAGCAGTTCCCAAAGCTGAGGAGGTTACTGGATTTCAACCACTTACTGTGCTCAAGGAAAGTCCCACTAAAGCACCAAAAGAAAGTAACCTTGCTTTACAAATGTACAAAAAAAACCTTTTAAGAGCTCCCAGTCAGAGAGCTAACAATTTAATATAATAAAAAAAACCCTTAAAGCCTTACCGTTGGTTGATCTGGAGAGCTCCTGTAGGAAATTTGAGGATTCAGTTGGCGGAGAAAATTTGAACTTGCTCAATGTGTATGCTCCTTAATATGGAGTAGGAGTCCTTCTTCAGTCAGTTAAGGGATAGGCTGCTGGTCATAGCTAATGAGAGATGAATGTTCGGGGAGGTTTTAATTTAACACTAGACTCAGGGAAAGACAACTCTGCTGTAAGAGGCTACAAGGGTAAAGATAGGAAAATATTGAGGGAACTGATAAAACAGATGGAAATAACAATTGTCAGACATCCACCCATCTCATCTACTAGATTCTACCGCTTTTAATCCCCAGCCCATAACGTTTAGTCATGAATTGACCTCCTGTTAATTGACAAGGGGCGGGTGGTGAATTGCTGATATCTATTAGGCTTATTCTGAGGCTACTTCCTGGTCAAACCAGGAATATTTTGAAAGCAATGACACGGGACATGTATCAATACTTTGGGATGCTTTTAAGACCCCACTTAGGGGGCAGCTGCTTATGTGGACATCCATAAAAAAGGCAATGAAAAAGATACTTTATGATCTCCTGAGAGAGGTTGAGGAGAAAGATCAGGCTCTTCTGAGGCCTTAGGTAACGAGCTGGGTAGGTTGCAGTGAAAGTGAGGGTGTGCTTATTTGACAAAGGGGCCCTTTTACTAAAGGGTGCTATGGTGTTGCACCTAACGTGCCAATAGCACCAAATCCATAGCACATTAGCTGCAACACCACCTGGGTTAATTGTCGGGGGCATTGAAAGCATGTTCCCGGCAGTTCACAGAGTGCATCCTGATCTAACGTGCCATAAAAATAGTAAGTGCAGTTCATATATTGAGGTGGTGATAAGTGCACTCACACTAATTGAATGCCTTGATGTTAGCATGGGAGCACTGACTGCAAGATGCTCACTTTACCCACTCTCGGCCTCTAACCCATGAACTTTCTCCCTAATATGCCATGGACAGATAGCGCCAAAATCCGGTAGTGCTGTCATAGCCTTGTACTAGCTGTGAACACATGCCAGAACCCATGCTAACTGCTAATGCCCTTTAGTAAAAGGCCCCAACGTTTCCCATGAGATGAGGCTGACTCAACTACAGTATTCTGAGTATGGGAATCGAGCTGGTTAGCTGTTGGCCTCTCCATTACAAGTTCAGCAGAAACACAATAATATAGTGCAAATTCAGAAAGTCCTAATGAGAAGGTAATTAACCCAGAGGAAATCCAAGATTGTTTTGTTCAATTTTATACAGAGCCCTATGCCTCGGAGAGAGGTAGAAATGGGGGAGGGTTAGATGACTACTTGAATGATATTGCTCTTCCCACCCTGGGGTAAGGGCAGATTGACCTACTAGATGTTGAAATTTTGGAGGACAAAATACTGACAGCTATTAAAGGTCTAAAAGAGGAAAAGTCCCCAGGGTTGGATGTGCTGACTCCCCAGTTTACATCACTTCTGGTGAGCCCGTTAGCCGGGGCCTTTAATTCTGTATTGAAGGGGAGATACTCCTTGATTAAGTGGTTGGAGGTGGGATTACAGTTATCCATAAGGAAGGGAAAGACTCAATTCAATGTAGTTCCTACTGCTCTATTTCACTCTTGAATATTGACACTAAGCTACTTTCTAAAGTCCTACCTTCTAGATTGAACAATTTCTTAGCATCACATAAAGGGGAAGATCAATCACATTTCATTCTGGGTAGGTAGGCTGGGAACAATGTGAAAAAATATAAAGTAAACCACTACATATATGCTGACGATATCATGCTCACCCTACCGATAAACACAAATAATCCCACATACCAGAAATTACTAGACTGTATCAGTGAAGCAAATACTTGGTTAGAAAACAATAATCTCAGCATCAACCTAAAAAAAACTGAAGCAATGATAGTATCAAGAAAACCAGACTCTAATCTCCCTGAAACTATAACAATTAACAACACAATAATCCCAGTTAAAAAAGAAGTAAAATACCTAGGCATTATAATAGACCACACACTTAGTATGCTTCCTCATATAAAACAAACAGTGAAAACCATATTCTATAAACTTAGGATCACCCAACACTTAAGACCACTACTTGACACACATGACTTCAGATCTGTCATCAGCACACTTATCACTCCTCATTTCGACTATTGCAATAGCATATTTATTGGCCTCCCTCTTACAAGCACCAACCTACTCCAAAGAGCTCAAAACATCTGTGCTCGAGTAACAGCACAAGCCCGCCTCGCTGACCACATAACTCCCGTATTAGCCGAACTACACTGGCTTCCCATAAATAGTAGAATAACATACAAAATACTCCTAACCACATTTAAAATAACAAACGGCATCTCACCCTCACATTTAACCACTCTGATTCAAGCTCCAAAAGAAATTAGAACCCGCAGACAAAACGCAACCTACTCACTAGAAATAAAAAAATCCATCCGGAAAACAAAGAAGACCACAAGCTCAAGAGCCTTCTCTTATGCAGCCCCCACCCTATGGAATAAACTCCCGCTAGAACTCCGCAAAATAAAAGATCGTCAAACATTTCGGAAAGAACTGAAGACATTTCTATTTAAAGAACACTTCACAAATTTAAATGAATCCTATCCACCCAACACACCACACAACCATAACAAGCCTCCTTAACTACAGCTCAACAAGCCTCAACACTCACTACATTTAAGAAACAAAGCTTAATTTAACAAAGAATCAATGTAAATAGCCAAAGCATTACTAGCTAATGTTAAAATGTATATAGTTCTGTAACAATAATCCATGTTAAACTGTATTTAGTTCTGTAACAATGTTCCATGTTATCGTTTATCATGTTAACTGTACATAGTTATGAAAAAAAAACGATGTTCTATGTAAAACCATGTTCACTAAATGTTACCTGTAAACCGCCTTTGATCTTTGGAAAAAGCGGTATAGAAATAAGCATAAATAAATAAAATAAATAAATAAATAAAAAATAAATAAAAGCTGCTTTGGCTATGTGGTGGGTCCAGCAGAAGAAGAATCTTACCCAGCTCCTCTCTGCTGATGCTGAAAAAGCATTTGACAGGATGCAGTGGGAGTTTATATTTGCAGTCTTGCAGCAGATGATCCTCATTTTTTGGCCTGGGTGCAGGCTTTATTTTGACTCCCAAGGCATGAGTTTAGGTAAATGTGGGGTATTCTAGAGAATTCCTGTTAGCAAGGGGACATGTTAGGACTATCTTGTCTCATTTTTGCTTTTTATTTTAACATTGGAACCTTGGATCAGAGTCAGGACCGTACCGAGCCCTGTACGAGCGGTGCGGCCGCACAGGGCGCTAAGACTTCAGCGGCAGCAAGCAACGGCAGAGAGTCAAAATGCACCCCTGAAGTCTTCCTGCTGGCACACTAAGCAGGTCTGGTCTCTCCGGGAGGGACCAGACCTGTTTAGCGTGCCGGCGGCAGGCGGCTTGTACATCGGGTGTGCGCCTCTTCTCTCCAGCCCCCATAAAGTGGCTAGATGGGGGTGCGGGGAGGGGGCGCCCAATGTGCAAGTCACACAGGGCGCATTTTGCCATCGGTGCTGCCCTGATCAGAGTAAACCAAGCCATAAAAGTGGTTCCCAGTAGGGAGGAGGGAGCTGCTGTTTTTTAGCTATGATGTGAAGGCGTGTTTCAGAAAGTGTTATTAGATGAAGCCTGAGACATTCATCTAAAATCATCAGAAGTGCTGTGGGAGGGGCAGCAGTGAAGCTGGACACATGTAAGGGCCCCCCAAAAGATAAATATGTCCATCGCAATTAAAGGAGAATGGGGACATGCAGAAAATCAACTGATTTTAGAGCAACTTGCACTTCGACATGTGAAATCTGGATGTGCATGGTATTGACCACATAGACATGCCAGTATCAATATTTTGGAACATGTATATGATACCACATCCCATAATCCCATTTTAGAAATGTAGAAATTTAGCGGTGCTGCGATAGACAATAAAACCTCAACAGTAACCTACAAGGTTTTTGTGATTTGTGAAAATTTTGAAGGAATGAGACGGAATCCTCCTCTTCTCCATACTGTCATTAGTGTGCCAAAATGAACACCTTTCAAATGTCTAGTCATGCTAAGGGGCAGGTATAGAAATGCACTTATCTGCCAGTAGATTTAAACATCTAAAATTGACCACACATGTATATCTTTTTTGGAATGCTCCAAACATGCCTCTGGCGTGCATGACATAGTTATAATTGCACTGATGTGTGTAAGCTCAGGGCTTTCTAAAATGGCTCTTGGAATGTGGGTGTGATTGGGATGTGTGAATAGCCATTTTCAGCCAAGCAAATCATGAATAGAGATTCTAAAATAACCCACATTTTGTTTACTGTAGCTCAACCAGAGACCTCCCTACCAAGTATCATCCAGGAGTTCAAAGATTATGGGGCTCTTTCTGGATTTAAGATGAACATGTCCAAAACAGAACTCCTGAATGTATCCCTCCCAAGATATCAGATGTAGGAGATCCTGAATGGGTTTCCTTTTAGATAGACTACTAAGTCATTGTGATACTAAGTCATTGTGATACAGGACCATACCTAGCCATGTGCGAGCGGTACAGCCACACAGGGAGCAAAGACTTAAGGGGCGCATTTCGGCTGTCTGCCGTTGCCTGCCACCACCACTTTTTCTTTTTTTTTTTAATTCTTTATTTTCGTTTTACAACAACAAAGGAAAGGAAGACATACAACTAAGAGACAAATACATACATGGAATATGATACATACACCAAAGTAAACCCCTACCACCCCCCTCCCCCCTGCTTCTTCTCTAGAAAACTAAAACATTCTCGAAGCGGGCGTGTACTGACATTATTGTGTTACAAAACCTTACAGCGATCTGAAACATTATTGTGTTACAAAACCTTACAGCGATCTGAAACATGATGAGTGTACATTAAACAGACATGTCGAAGCAATGAGCAGATTGTACATGGTCATTGAGCATCTGCCATTTAGACAAGCGAGAATGAAATTGGGTATGGAAAATAGCTCTCCGAGATATCTGCTCATATTTACTATATAAGCAGACAAGGTTCCACTATTCATTGACAGTAAGTCGAGAGCTATCCTTCCAAGTCCCCGTAATTAAACATATGTTTAAATAGTTTCTCTGTTACTCCAAGTTTATGCTCCTGTTACAATGTACTGTCCAAGTTTAAACTCCTGTTACAATGTAAGCACAGAACAGTTTTCTGACTGTGCACCCTTGTTGTATGTAAACCGCACTGATAACAAATAGCGCGGTATATAAAAGCTGTTAAATAAAAATAAAATAAATAAATAAAATATGGCTATACCCAGCATGAAATCAGGAGAAAGCGACCCTTCTTAGGAAGAGAGGGGACCCCCGCCACTGAGCGGAGTCCCACAGTCGTCCAAGAAAGAGGCTCGTGAAGGTGCAAGATAAATGAAATACGACCCCAGACCCGCCCCCAGTAAACCTGTAGTTAAGGACATTCATAAAGAACATGAACGAGGGTTCCCACATCAGTATGGCAAGACCTACACTGGCCCCTGGCAGTTGTGTTCCATTTGGCTATTTTCCTGGAATATAAGAACATCTATGTGCGAAAAAAAAAAGACGAGAGTTGAGTTTGGGTAGCTAAAGCAGATCAGGAAACCCGCATTATTTTGCTCCAGAAAACGCTCCAATGCACAGAGGCGTTATTTATTTCTCGTAACCATAATTTTGCGCATCCTCCTGACATCAAAATAGATAACTCAACTATTCCTATTAAATCAGAAGTAAAATATCTTGGAGTTACTCTGGATAATGAGTTGAATCTCAGATCACACATAAATAAGACAATTAAAAGCGCTTATTACAGAATGAAGCTCATCAAAAGACTAAGGCCGCTTCTTGATACTGTTCACTTCAGAAATGTTTGTCAAGCATTGATTACTCCATTACTTGACTTCTGTAATCCAATATATCTGGGTTTATCTAAGCAAGCACTTAAGCCTTTACAACTGGCGCAGAATACTGCTGCACGTATAATTTTTGGTCTATCAAGTAGAGAACATATAACTCCCATCTTGAAAGAGCTTCACTGGTTACCAATAGCTTCACGTGTAAAATATAAAACTATAATTTATATTTTCAAGATAAAACAACAATATTCTGCAGAAAGCCTGACATATCTCATACAGTCAGATATTAGCAACAGACCTAGAAGAAGAGGATCTGACAACAGAATCAGCTTATCAAATGATGTCAGAAAAACACGTAAAGACACCTCTGAAAGGGCTTTCTCTTTTGCTGCACCTTCCATCTGGAACTCTCTACCTAATGAGCTGAGAGCAGCTCAAGACATCAATGACTTTAGAAAGCAACTGAAAACATCTTTGTTTATAGAACACTACGGTCATGCAATTAACTAACTTAATTTGTCTGGAATGTAAATCATATACATATTGTATAATAGCTCACATTATAGTATAGCTCACTATGTAGATAATGCAACTCACTCTAACACATTATACCATAACTTTAACTTTTATTTCTTTACATTTTCTCACTAATACTCTTAATATCTTTGTTTGTAAGACCGCTTTGATTGTATGATAAGGCGGTATAGAAATCCAATTAAATAAATAAATAAATAAATAAAGTGGTTTGCGGTTAGCGATCCCAGGCTTGTTGGACTCTACAAGTGGCAGTATCTGTACCCTGACCAGCCTGAGCAGTAATAGCAAAAGGGCAGGGTCATCCAGATTAGGAGCATGAAGGCATATACATGTAATTTCAAAGTTACCCATCTTGAGGTGAACTCTGGACCATCTACCCGCTGTGTCTAAGCAAGTCGCAACAATAGTAGCATGCAGAGATTTCCTATCCAATATAGCAACCCCACATTTCCTAGAAACAGCTGGGGAATAGGCGGCCACCATGTAAGGTTTAATATTGAGGTTGAAAGTTTCCTTCGAATTGAAATGTGTTTCTTGGAGGAAAATCAGGTCCGCAGCTTCATGACTTAGATAGCTTAGGAGTTTCCTCCGTTTTATCGGATTATTGATTCCTTGTACATTCAATGAGAAAATCTTACATGGTGCCATCAGTCGATAATAGACATTTTAGGTAAGAGCGCTTGAAAACTTACAACATAATCAGAATCTGTACAATAATGACATAAGCACCAAGTATGCTGGCCAATACACCCATATTGAAAAGTATGTACCAAAGTAACTTAGAGAAGAAGCAAACCCCCAATGAATATGGCGACCAGATGTCTGCGGGAGGAGGCCCTAGAGAGGAAGATAGAGACATAATAAAAGAAAAGAAACACCAGAGTCCATAAGAAACACTGTCTCTGATACTCGTCGAGGCTACTATGGGTAGATGGAGTCGGGTCCCAGATATCTTCAAAATAAGGCAACAAACCGCCCTCGACAGACTCTTCGCTGAGCCGCGGTAGATCCAATATGGCAGGCACAGCGGATATGAGAGTACTGGCAGGAATATTCTGGAAGTCAGCGCATCAAGTCGGCTTCTTTAGAGTCCAAAAACTCCGCTAGTAGATCAGGGTCCTCAAATGTTCTTGTCTGATTGTGAAGCGTGACTCGGAGCTTGGCCGGGTACATCAGGCCATAGCGTGCTTGTAGTTGTTGAAGCCTCGGCCGAAATTCCAGAAAGCGCTTTCGGCAGTCGACCGTGGGTTTAGCCAAGTCAGGATAGAAGGAGACCTTGTGGCTCTCAAACTCCATATGGCCCTTTGCCCGGGAGGCACTAAGAATTTGTTCCACATGTTGATATCTCAAAAGTCGAAAGATGATAGGCCGCGGGGTCTTCCTGTTGAGCGTTATGTTTGTGGGTACACGATGAGCGCGATCGATCTCCAATTCTTTGGTAAAGGTGATTTGGAGCAGGGAAGGGAGGATTTTACTTAAAAACTCCTTCATGTCTCCCAATTCCGCTCCCTCCGGTATGCCCACGAGTCGTAGGTTGTTGCGGCGCGCTCTATTATTGCCATCTTCCACTTCTTTCTGCAAGGCCCGCACCTGACGTTCAACTTTGTCAAGTTTGGACAGCCGGACCGCATGGGAGTCTAATATACTCTCCATTTTGTCCTGACGCGAAGAGAGCCCCTCTAGCCTGCCTTGCAGTACACCAAGATCTTCCCTCAGCGCTCGAAGTGCTTCACCGTTTGACTGCACGAGATCCTTAACCCCTCTAATTTCTGCGAGGATTTCCTGCTGCATTTCGGGGCCCTCGCGCAAAGCCAGCCCCTTCTGCGGGGACGGGGGTTCAGTTTTGGAGCGTTTACCGTGAGAAGCCGCTGGAGAGCCAAATTCCAGGCGCGTGGGTTTGGTCCCCGCCATCTCACCAATGTGCCCCGGCAAGATCAGAGCAGAAATTCAAGTTTGTCCGGTGTTAATTCAGGATTCTGAGTAGGCCTCTCGGGAGCCTCAGCGTTATGCGACCATCCCGCTGGACATCGGGCTCCGCCCCCCCACCACCACTTTTTCTTCTCTCAGCGGCAGCAGGCAATGGCAGACAGCCAAAATATGCCCCTTAAGCCTTCTCGCGGCACGCGAGGGACCAGACCTGCTTAGTGTGCCGACGACTTGCACATCGGGTGCGCGCCTCTTCTCTCCCACCCCCATAAAGTGTCTAGGTGGAGGTGTGGGGGGAGGGGGGCACGCGCCCGATGTGCAAGTCGCACAGGGTGCATTTCACAATCAGTGCGGCCCTGTACTTAGGTATTTGGTTAGTGAATGATTTGTCTCAGATTTATGAAGCTAATTATCCTCCCCTTATTATGCATGTGTTTGATGACTTGGAAAGGTGGGGAAAGAGGATGGTTGGGGCATATGGCAATATTAAAGATGACCATCTTCCCATGCTTCCTCTTTTCATGACCCTGCCAGTTCCTTTTTTTGAGCGAGAGCATTGGCTTGTTCACAGAAAGTTTTTTGCCTTCATATGGAGGTATTGACCTAACAAGTTGCCTGTAGGATATTGATTCAGCCAAGGAGGGATAAAGGCTCTGCTGTCCCTAATCCGAGGAAATGCTATTTGGCTTTCCAATTACCCACTCTATCTGAATAGGGGAGAGATCCTCTGAAACAATAGGTGTGAATCATCCACAGTGTTTATAGCTTGAGCTTATGGAACTCTTGTAGTTGAGGGGAGATAGGCCAAGATTAGGGGATCCTTTCACTAAATGTTTGGGAAAGATCTGGGATAACGAAAGGAAAGTACTACTGGATGGAAAGGGTCACTTTTTGGCAATGAAAATCAATCATGTCCAACAGTTCGTTTTGGGCATATCAAAAATATCATTAGGAAATGGAACTTGAAAGGTCTGACCATTTATTTCAGTTGTATGAACAGGGACTTTATGTGCTTTTGAAGCACTTATGGATCAGTTTGAATTTCTATACATATCGACAAATCCGTCACTTTCTCAAGGGAAGATTGGTTCATTATGACTTGCATAGTGATCCCTCCTAATTTGTATTGGTGGGTCATGTAGGATATATGAAACTGGTGGCCAACATCTAAAAATGTTTAGTTGCAAGCCCCGGGAGCAAGCTCCCCTACATGATTAAATGGGATAAAATATTTAACTGTACTTTAGACTTAAAGGATTAGTTAGCCATAGTAGCTAATATATCTAGAATCTCGTTGTCAAATATAATTGAGAATGGGTATAAAGTATTATTGAACTGGTGTCTTACACCTAATGAGCTACACAATCTATATGCAGCTCACTCCATTCTACAGTATGCTGGATGAAATGTGATAGAGTAGGTGATATGTTTCATGTATAGTAGCCTTGACCAATTATTTATTTTATTTTATTTATTTAGACAGATTTGTATACCACCTTAACCTTCAATCAAAGTGGTCACATCACAATTGGAGGGTTACACTTAACATGAGGGTACTTAACAACATTTAGACAGCACAATTGGGGTTATATTTAACATGAGGGTATTTAACAACATTGTACAATGAACTCGTATGTCTAGTTGGTATGAGTGAGTATCGAGTTGGCGGAGGTAGTTGCATTACCATTCAGGTGGAGACCATTGTCTGTCTACTCATAGGTTTCTGTCTGTCTTCTCTGTCTGCTGTCTGTCTGCTCATAGGTTTCTGTAAATTAACCAGGAGTGAAGGAGGAAAGTGCAGACTTATTATGGATTTGATTAAGAGAGAACTTTTGACTGAACCTATCATTTACCTACTATTGTGTTTACCTGATACAGTGGACAAATGGCTGAGTAGTTCAATCATATTATGGCCAGGGACGAGCCAGCCATCAGGGAAATTAGAATCTGGGCCTGGTATGCTACCTGATCTGTAAAATGAGCAACTTCATATCTCAGTGCTTTGTTTGTAACTCCTGTATGGGTGGGAGGAGAGGGAAATAATGTAACTGGTTTTTTTTTTTGTAAAATACAATAAAGAGAGAATTTAAAAAAAAACAAAAAAAGAAATACCTCTCTTGTTTCAAGAATTCTACTTGTTCAAGGATTCATCTCAGTATGCTGTTCAGCGATATAGCACTACAATATTAATAAATGGAAAGTGTCAGTAACAGCTATGCAAAAAAAAAGACCTTGAGTTGTGACACCTGGTTATTAAAGGAATTTTCTTGCTAACATTTTTATTGATAGGATAAAATGACAAGGACAAGTTAGAACATTGCCAAAAAACTCATAAAGGTGTCTACCTTCATTGTCTATATCTTCAGAAGGATATAGTGACATGTCATTTCCTTTGGAATATATAGCAACCAATTAAAAGAAACATTTTTTGCACATCTTGCTAGAAAAAAATCTTAGTGCCTATAGACAGAGAAGCTTCTCGTATTAAATGCAGATCAATTGCAGCTCTTTTTAGTTGGAACTTCTCACTAATGGCTTGATTTACCCAAATTTAGAAATTAGAAAAATGTATACAGCAGAAAGCAGGCAGGCTGATCATTACTATTCATCCCATGGCTGCTGTTTCCTGCCAGAGGCCATTGTGTTCCTTTCTGGATATTTATATAAACTTGATCACCGGTTTCCTTGCCAGAGCTTTGTCTGCACTTCTTGGTGTCATATTGTGCTTTGGTTGCCTTACTACATTCCAGATTCCAGTTCTTGCTGGAAACGTCCTTGATCCTTTAGTAGCCCCTGCTGGATGCAAGCTTTACTTCTGCTCTTTGATTTCTCAGTGAGTGCCCCATGCTCCCATTTCCAGTCTTCTTTCTGCATTCCTTGGGCTCTGGTGTTCAGGGAGCTAAGACCTGGCTGCAGCCAGAACCTGGGTGCTTAACCTGGAAGGAAGATGGCTGCTTTAGGCAGAAGAGCCCAACCTGTCTTCCCTTGGGCTTGGTGTCACATCCTGTGGAGAACCTGTTCACTGTGAGTCCTACTTAAATTTGAGAACCATGAAACTTAACCATATCACCCTTTAAGTCAGTTTTTGTTGTCTTCCTTTTTGGTTCTTTCCCATTCTGGGTGGATAAGCATATACTGTAAATTCCCTTACTTACAGTAAAGGCATGTTTACTAAAGGACAGTAATGGCTACTGAGCACTAAATCTCATGGTAAGCAGTTAGCATGGGACTGCAGTAGCCATTATCATATGTTAAAAAGGCCACTGTGGTAACAATCCCAAGGTAACAGCTTAGCACGGGTTGGGGCAGGCACTGGGCAGGATCATGGTGGAGAGAAGCTTAGCGTGGGCATCATTAGCTCAAGCTAACTGTGATTGTTGCAGATAATGGAGAGAAGTACCAATATGTTTATGCTTATTGCGGGACTTTAAACTTTAATTGTAAACTACTAGGATACAGACTCTATGAATGGGGGTATATAAAGTAAGGTTAAAAAATATGGGGAAAGGGGGGGGGGCGGCGGAAGGAAGAGGAAATGGCGAGCTTGAAGAACTACCATAAGGGATTGCTACTGCTGAAAAGAAATATGCACTTGTAGATATTTACTTCTGAGAAATTCTCTAAATCTTGGGGAAAAGGGAATTCTTTGGATTAAAGCTGCTAAATCTGGGCCTGGGGGATATGATAGAGGTCTATAAATTAATGAATGGAGTGGAATGGGTAAACATAGATCGGTTGTTTATGCCATCAAAAAGTAGAAAGACTAGACGACATGCAATGAAGCTACATTGTAACCCATTTAAGACTAATAATAGAAAATATTTTTTACTCAATGCATAATGAAATTCTGGATTTCGTTACCAGAGGATATAGTAAAGCTGTTAGTGTAGCTGGATTTAAAAAGTTTGGACACGTTCCTGGAGGAAAGGCCATAAACCATGATTACAGAGGACTTGGGAAATCCACTGCTTACCCCGAGATGAGCATTATGGAAATTGTGTGTCTTTTTGAGAACCTGCCAGATACTTGTGACCTGGATTGGCCACTGTTGGAAACAGGATACTGGGCTTGATGGACCTTGGTCTAACCCAGTATGGCAGTCCTTATGTTAAATCCCAGTGGAATTACCCCCGAGGCCCTTTTACAACGAAAAATAAAGTTTTGCACTTACTGCACAGTAGATACCCAACATACCACCTGTTAAGTGCAAAGCCTTTATCCTAATTGTTGGGGGTATTCCCAGCATATCCCATACAGTTATCATACATACAAATACTTTACCATGTGGCAAGTGTATTTACAAATAGTGTGGATGCACTTAACACCTTCTATTTAGGAAGGCATTAAGTTCATTCACTATCCGCTCCAGTGTCAGCACGCATTAGTTTGCCTTGGGGGACAATTTCTCCAAATGGTGTTGAAAGATGTTCAGATTTAATGAATCTTTCACTGGCTTGAACCAGTTAGTGCTTGTGTAGTAGTTTCTGGTCCATATTCATAAGACTCCTGACATTGGCTGATATTTACGCTTCACAGAAATATAAATATTTCAAGTGCCAAAATGTGGGCAGATGAGCTATTTGTATGGCCATACTTCCATCAGAAAGTTTAAGCATATGAAATTTCCATTTCTCCTCGATGTAGCCTAAGCCAAAATATAAGCTACTGTTGGGAATTTTATGAATATGGGACAGATGCTATTGATGAACCTTTAAGTGGTGCAAGCTAGCAAATGTTACATCAAGCCTAGAGAATATTGGAGCCATTAGCCACGGAACACCATCTTTGCACACAGGGCTTAAGACTCTCCTCTCTCTCTTCTCCAGCTTCAGTGAAGATGCTAGAGAAAGGGAAGAGGAGAGACAGGGAAGATGGATTATAGGGAAGTAGGTAAAGGAAAAGGGATGGATGCTGGGACGAGAAGTAGATGAGGGGGGAAGGAGGCTGTGAAAAGGAGAAAGAGGAATGGTAGATTCCATAGAAAGAGGTAGGAAGGTGGATGAAGGGAAAAGCATGAGGGGAAAAGGACAGGATGCTCTACTAGAGCCACAACCATCAAAGGTGAGAATGCTCTACCAGAGTTGACATTGATACGAGGGAGTGACCTTTTGGAGCTGTCAGTAGATACGTCCAGGGCCGAGGACTAAAGCTGTGAAGTGAAAATTCTCCCAGGGTATCTAAGTGGTAATTTTACAAGGGGGCATGTATTTCACTGCTAAGTACACACTTAATTGGGGGTTATTTTAGTTAACATGCATATGTGGCCATAGACATGCATTAATGAGCAGTGCATGGCCAGAGTGCACAAGTGCACGCATAGATTATAATTTCTGTATGTTCTTGAAAAACATAGGTGCATATATCTACACCAGCTCTAGGGACTGGCGAAAATGTCTTTGCCTTAACTTAAGGAGTGATTTATGCCACTTACCAGTATGGGGCGACTTGTTTTTATAAAATAGTCATAACTTAAGCTCCTTAAGGATGCATTAACTAGGTGCCCCCTTATAAAATGATCCTGTGCATATCTTGCGCCAATTATGAGCTCAACATCAAATGAATCAATGAGGAAAGGGAGGGATAAAGGTATCATTGCTGGCTGTTGAAATCTATTACAACTACAAGGAAATGAAAGAGAATTCTATCCAGAATCAATGGAAACTCATAAGCATTTAGAGATTTAAAAAAGTAAATGATCTCATCTCATTTGAAGACCTTTTAGATCCTTACTCCCTTAGCATCAGCACTGCATATGAAGGGGAAGCAATCTTTTCGTAAACACAGGCTTACGTTATTGCTACATTGAAGGTTTGTCATCCATAACACTCTTAATAGGATAATATGTTGCAACAGCTCAGAACCTAGGATATAGAGACAATGTTGTAGAGCTATAAGGAAAGAGACACTCACTGGTGTCATACAACACAGGAATCCTCAGCCTTCAACAGTCCATGATATACCCTGGAGGGGCACATAACCAAGTGGATAACTACAATATTCACATGCAGCCCATTAAGGAACGGTAGAGAAAAGAATACAGCCAAGCAGCTTAGAATTTCGTTTCATAGATTTTCATCCATCAATAAATCTTGTAAATGTTATTTCTTGTGTGTGTTAACTTTTTATGCCATGTTTTCAGAAGCGCTTTATATAGGATTGCCAACTGGTCAATTTTCAGCCAGCCAGGTCAGCTGCCGGCAGAGAGCTAAAACCGGCAGTTGAAAAGCCAACTTTTTTTGCTCTGACCATGGGATTGGGGACAGCCAGAGCAAAATACTGTCTTTTCGTCTCTCTCTTCTTGTACCCCTGCAACCTCATCCTCTCCTTGGATCCAGCCACGACTCCTGCACCTTAAAGAGCTGCGGCTGTGATACCAATAATAATTTTAAAAAAATCCAAAACAGGTGCACAGACACTGCAGAGCCTTCTGGCCTCTGCTATGGAATCCTGCTGCTGTGTCCCGCTGCCTCTAGCGTAACTTCCTTTTGGGGGCAGGACACAGCAGCAGGGTTCCATTGCAGAGGCCAGAAGGCTCCACACTGGCTGTGCACCTGTTTTGGATTTTTTAAAACTATTATTGCTATCACAGCAGTGGCTCTGTAAGGTGAAGGAGCCATGGCTGGATCCAAGGAGAGGGTGAGGAGCTGCATCAGAATCCAAGGAAGGGTAAGTAATTTTTTTAAAATCATTTCTATTGCAGCCACGGCTGTCTTTTCCGTGCAGGAGCCATGGCATGGTAAGAGCATGGTACTGGACTGAAGTGGAAGGGGGGTGGAGAGGTAAGAGTTGGGCCAATGTGGGGACACTGGGGAGAGCTAGGGGAGAGCTGGGTCAATGGGGATAAAAAAGAGAAAGGGATATTCTGGATAGCATGGGAGCAGGGAACAGAAGGAGAGATTCTAGAGGGGGAAAGAGGAGAGGGAGAACAGAGAGTGTACCATGGGGTGAGAAGAGAGAGCGAGGAGATAGTAGATCACTTGAGGAGGAAAAGAGAAGAAGAGATGCTGCATCATGTGAGTTAGGGGAGGTGCTGGATCAGTGTGTGGGGGTAGGGAAGAGAGAAGGGGGGAATATGGTGGATCAGTGGGGGGGGGGAAGGAAAGAGAGAAGGAGATGCTGGATGAAGAGTAGAGAAGAGAGCTGGGAAGATGCTCCATCATGAAGGGGTAGAGGAAGACAGAGGGGTGTGCTGGACACATGGAGGAAGATACTGGATTGGAGGGGGAAAGAAACAAAGCTGGTACTGGCAGGTGGTAGGTTGGGAGAAGGTGGAAACATTTTAGAAGAGTCTGACGCAAAAGGATGACACACAGGATGGGAGAAGGGGACCAATGCTGGCAGATACTGAAGGTTGGTGGTGGGAGAAGGGGCTCATGTGGGGTTTTGCAGCTCATGCATGTGCTGCATCATGCACATAGACTTCAAAGCCCCATGCGTTTTAACTTTCTCTCCACCAGGAACTGATAGGTGATGGCTTGGGGGGGGGGGGCGCAAGGATAAGGAGAGAGAGAGAGAAAGAGATTGGGGGTGGGGCAAGGAGGGAGAGAAAGAGAGATCAGGTGATGGCTGCAGGGGGGAAATGAGACAGAGAGAGATCAGGAGGTAGCTGCAGGGGGGCCAAGGAGAGATGCTGGACACTGGATGGAGCATAGAAGGATGGAGAGAAGATACTGGGCATGGGGAATAATGGGATGATGGACTGCAGGTGCTAGATATGGGGTGGAGGGTAGAGGGCAGAAGGCACCTAGTGGCCACTAGGTAGAGGCAGATGGTGGCCATAGGGTGAGGAAGGTAGAGGACAGATGGTGGACATGGGATGCGAGTAGAGAGCAGATGTTGACTTAGAACGGAGGGTGGACAGATGATGGACATGGGATGTGAGTAGAGAGCAGATGTTAACTTAGAATGGAGGGCACAGGATATAGAGGGCAGCTGCTGGACATGAGATGGAGATAGGGGAGAAAGGGTGATGGAGGGAGATTCTGGACACAGGGCAAAAATGGGGGAGATGTTGGACATGGCGGGGGGAGGGGGGAGAAGAAAGATCAGTAGAAACATAGAAACATAGAAAAAATGATGACAGAAAAAGACCACATGGCCTATCTAGTCTGTCCTTCCAAAGAAACAACTACACCAGTCCCTTTTTTTTTTTTAGAGATCCTCTGTGTTTGTCCCATGCTTTTTTGAATTCAGATACTGTCCTCATCTCTACCACCTCCACTGGGAGACTATTCCACAGATCCACCACTCTTTCCGTAAAGAAATATTTTGCAAATCACTCCTGAATCTATCACTCCTGAGATGAGCATTGGAGGGGGGTGGGCGAATGAGAGGTGTAATGGTGGACATAGGACATAAGAACATAAGATATGCCATACTGGGTCAGACCAAGGTCCATCAAGCCCAGTATCCTGTTTCCAACAGTGGCCAATCCAGGTCACAAGGTCACAAGTACCTAGCAGTTTCCCCAAAAGACACAGGCTCCACAATGTTTGTATTGGGTCAAGCAGTGATATCCCGTGTCCCTTTTAATAATGGTTTATGGACCTTTCCTCCAGGAACTTGTCCAAACCTTTTTTAAACCCAGATACACTAACAGTTCTTACTACATCCTCCAGTAACAAATTCCAGAGTTTGATTACACGCTGAGTGAAAAATATTTTCTCTTATTAGTTTTAAATAGGTTACCCTGTAGCTTCATTGCATGTCCCCTAGTCTTTTTATAGTCTGATGACGTAAACAATAAATCTACGTTTACCCGTTCCGCTCCATTCATTAATTTATAGACCTCTATCATATCTCCCCTCAGCCATCTCTTTTCCAGGTTAAAGAGCCCTGGTGGCTCTTCTCTGTACCTTTTCTAATAATCCTATATCCTTTTTAAGATACGACGACCAGAATTGCACACAATATTCAAGGTGCGGTCGCACCATGGAACGATACAGAAGCATTATAATATCTTTTGTTTTATTCTCCATTCCTTTCCTTCTTATACCTAGCATTCTATTTGCTCTCTTGGCCGCCGCTGCACACTGGGCGGAGGGTTTTAACATGTTATCCACAATGACGCCTAAATCTTTTTCCTGGGTGGTTTCCCAATGTGGAACCTTGTATCGTGTAACCATAGTTTGGGTTGTTCTTTCCTAGGTGCATAACTTTGCACTTGTCCACATTAAATTTCAACTGCCATTTGAATGACCAGTCTTCCAATTGATCAAGATCCTCTTGCAATTTTCCACAATCCTCTTAGGTTTTAACAACTTTAAATAGTTTTGTGTCATCTGCAAATTTGATAACCTCACTTGTTATTCCCTTTTCCAGATCATTTATGAATATGTGAAAAAGCAACGGACCCAGCAGAGCTCCCTGGGGTACGCCACTATTCACCTTTCTCCATTGGGAAAATTGGCCATTTAGCCTTACCCTCTGCTTTCTATCTTTTAACCAGTTCATGAAGGAGGGAATGACAGAGAGGTAGGGTTGCTACACACAAATACCCTGGTCTGATCATTACATTATCAAAACAAAATTCACATTCCACACCAACAACACTAAAAATAACACACGAAGTGATCCCACTACAAAATTCAAAAAATTTAATGAAACTGAATTTTTAGATACAACAATACCTCACCTCTCATCATCCCCAATGAATCTAGACGAAGCTGTAATATCCTGGCATGTAACAATCAATAATGCAGCTAAACTTGACCAACGAATCAAAAAGCCCCCTAATTTAAAAATAAACAGAACTCCATGGTTTAACAACACGCTAAAACAAATGAAAAAAGAACTAAGAAAATTAGAACATAAATGGCGCAAAACCAAATCAACCATCAACAAGGAAATATATAACAACCATCTCACAAAATACAAAGATACATTAGATAATACAAAAAAATCTTATTTCGCAGCAATCTTATCAAAATCTTACAACAGACCACGAGAACTATTCTCCATTGTTAGAAATCTTACTAATAATCCCCAAACATCGAACACGGATATCACTGAAATATCGGTACAAACTTTAGCCATCCATTATCAAAACAAAACTATGCAACCTATAATGACACTAAACAATATAAATACAGTTCATCACTGCTCAGATGAATGGTCAAAATTTCACCCCATATCAAAAGACGCACTAAAGAACATCATTTCTAATCTCAACACCACAACCTCCTTTCTTGATCCATGCCCAGTATCATGGATAAAAAGTACACTCCCAATACTACTATCATACATCCTCCCTATAGTCAACCTCTCATTGCTTCAAGGACACCTCCCTTCTACGCTCAAACATGCACAAATCCGCTCAATTCTCAAAAACAACACGCTTGATAAAACATCACCAAAATCATACAGACCTATATCAAGTATACCTTTTTTAGCTAAAATAATAGAAAAAGTGGTACAAATTCAGACACAAGAATACCTAGATTCATCCTACCCACTTGATGACCACCAATATGGATTTAGGCCTCAACATGGAGTTGAAACACTTTTAACAGTCTTAACTGATGTACTACTCAAAGGAATCGATAATCATAAACAAGCATTTATACTCTTATTTATTGATATTTCGGCAGCATTCGATAGTGTTCACCACACTATAATGCTTAATAACCTGAAACAAATAGGAATAAAAGACACTGTACATAAATGGTTTACCTCTTACTTAAATAATAGAACACAAAACGTAAGAATTGGTAACCAAACATCAACCATATATAAACAAGAAATTGGTCTCCCACAAGGCTCTGCACTATCAGCCCTCCTGTTTAACATTTACATAAAACCTGTCAGTGATATCTTTAAAAAATTCGGAGTATACTATCATCTATACGCAGATGATATTATGATGTACATCCCATTCACGATTCCTAATTTACCAATAAAACTACTATCAGACTGCTTCAATGAAATTACTACATGGCTAAAAGCTCAAAACCTTCACATTAATCATTCAAAAACAGAAGTCCTAATTGTAACAAAAAATCAATCATATATCCACCCAACCCATATAACATTACAAAACCATGACATTAAAATAAAAAATGAAATAAGATACCTAGGTGTTATTCTAGATACTCATCTTTCGATGAACACTCACATCAGAAACACCATAAAGAAAATATACTTTAAACTTAAAATTCTTAAACAATTACGCCCGTTAGTACACCAACTAGACTTCATTAATATAATCCAGGCTACAATAACACCGCACTTTGATTTTGCCAACCTAATTCTTTTAGGTATAACGAAACAAAACATAAAAAGAATCCAATTAGCACAAAACGCAGCAGCAAGAATTATAATGAAAGCACACTCAATCCAGCACATAACACCAATACTAGCGTCCCTACATTGGCTGCCAATTCAAAGTAGGATAATATATAAAACCATAATAACTACATATAAATCTTTAAACAACATGGCCCCAATCTCATTAAGCAAACTAATTAGCATGGAATCTCAAAAAACCACGCACAGAAAAGGATACTCAAATAAACTAAATACTTCTAATGATTTCATAAAAGCAAATAAATTAACTAACAAAAGAGCTTTTTCTCATGCTGCCCCATCTATTTGGAATTCCCTTCCGGAGGACCTACGAACTATAACTGAAATTATGGAACTCCGTAAAAAACTAAAAACCTATTTATTCTCCATGCACTACAGCAACATAGATAACCCCTGGATACACTCAGATAAAGGTTAAAAATTATGACAGAGTAATACTAATCCCAACAATTTAACAGACAATACACAATTATAAAAACACTATGATCCAATTCCAAAGTACCCACAACATGTATTTGTATATAGTTTTTTGCACATAGTTTACAAGCCAGTTTTGCTATTTTTGCATTAGTTCATGCTGTTAACTATTACGTTTATTGTTACAAAATGTTCGATGTAAAACTAAGCTTTTGCTTTGTGGATTGTTGTTTTTTGTGAACTGCAACTGAACTCTGGAAGTTGCGGGTTATAAATATATGTTAAAAATAAATAAATAAATAAATAAATAAATAAAAGACCACTTTTAGGCCAGCCTGGCTGTTTTTCAGAAATGGGAGACCGGCGCCCGGCGGTACATTTAAACCGGCCAATGAAAGGCTGGGTTTTCAGCCTACAGCCAATCGTTCCCATTCCCAATTGCCACTCTGTTCTACCTAAATGCTGCCACCACTTCCATAAAACCCTGGATCAGGCTGTTGGAGTCTGTAACTTGATGCAAGAGCACAGTGCAGGGCCTATATTTAGATCATGCATGCACTGACATGGCTCTGTGATGTCCCGTCCCATCCAATGTCTGACATTAGAGCGGGACTGGACATCACAGAGCCATCTCAGTGCATGCATGATTTAAATGTAGGCCCCGTGCTGCACTCTTGCTTTTTCTTTTGCTGGACATTGGAGGGGAAGGGTGTAGTAGGACACACTGTGGGCATGGGAGGTAGGGATGTTGGACATGATGGTGGCAGGGGTACACAGGGGATGATACTGGGCATGAGGGGATAGGGACATAGAGGGGGATGTTGGGCATGGGGGGGATGGACAAGAGGAGAGATGGACATGGAGAATAGAGACACAGAGGGAATATGGGGGGAATGGAGGGAGAGATAGGAAAATATTGAATGGAGGAGAGGAAACAGGAAATGGAGAGGGGGAATACATAGGGGAGAGAGGAGAAGAGTTAATGAAAGACTTGGAAATAAGAGGCTGGGTAAGGAAAGAGAGCTAGGAAATGGGACTGTTGGGGGTGAGGAAAAGAGTGAAATTGAGGAGTGGTTGTTTAGGAGAAGGAGTGAAATCTGAATAGAGGAGTAGAAAAATAAATGGAAAAAAACTGAAAGAAATGGATCAGTGTTAAAAACTGATATAAGGGAGGAAATGAAGACAGGAAAGGGAAGAGAGAGAAGAAATCACAGATAGAGAGGAGGCCATGAAAATAGAGCTAAGAGAAGACAGAGGAAAACAAAAACAGAGACTGGGACCAACATAGAAACATAAAATGACCGACAACGAAGATAGAAAAAAGAATTTTATTTTCTATTTCTGTGATTGGAAAATGCTGGTTTTTGGAAAGTACATCTGTCAGGAGCCAGGACTGGTATTGGACATGGCTAGGGCCTAGACCATGGCAAAACTTTGAGAGGGGACCCTAAAGCTTTCTAGCAAGCTGTGCCTTTTTGAGTCTCAGATAGATCAGAGGCCCTCTCTGTCTTGGGTCCCAGGACAATTGCAAGGTTACATCTCTCCTAATACCAGTCCTGATATCTGCTGTCTTTGATTTTGTACAGTTCAGGGGGAAATGCAGTTCTATTTCTCTTATGTCGCACTGCATGCAGTGTCTGACTTCCTAAGGTTTTAGTTTAACTTTTGTCTTTCTCTTTTCAGTTTGTGGTCACTTATTGGTGAAGGCCTGTCTGTATTGTTGATCAAAGCTGGGTATTCTGTTAGTATGGAATATCTGTTTAAATGTGTAGCAAATGCACACATAAGTCAGCTTGCACATAGGTCTTTCTGCAGTTATTTATGGAGGCGGGGGCAGGGGACAGGGAGGGCAGGGGATGAGCATGGGCGGAGCATGGCTAGCCACCACAAGTGGCTGGTTTTTCTCTCTCAAAAAGTTGGCAACCTAGCTTTATATGGCAGGAAAGTTATGCACAGTAGACTATCGGGGTTATTTTAGAAGACATTTGTGATTTATACATGTAAATACAACCACTTGCTTGTGTAAATTGTATCCACTGCAAATGGTCATTTTAGAAAAGGATTATTTTACACGTGAATGTCCTTACCATATTAAAATTGCAAAGGGGGGAGGGGGGAATTTCAAGGGTGTGGCCTGGTTAGGACAAAAATCTATCTGTGTATTTCCCATTTCATATAGGAAATGCATGCGTCAACTCAAAATTGTCCACACCTGGATTTACATCTTCTCCCTGACATGAATAAGGATTTAAAAAGTGCACCTTTGGTCTTCCTTTTACAGGGGGGTTTAAGGGTGCTATTCCCCATAATTCCCCAATGTTTCTTTCCCCTCCAAATTAAAATGAAAGTAAAGATAGAGTTCTCTGAAGTTCATTAGGGGCATCTGTATGTCTAGGTTTGCAAAATGACTCAGCTACAGTACACATACAATGGCTGACATTTACACGTGCATGTTGTAAAATGCTGTCACTTCCACGTGTAAGCTGCCAGGTTTCCTCCATCACATTTTCCCACATGTATAGTTCTGAAATAGCTCCTCCCACTGCACATGGATATTAATCCCTGTGTGGTCCTGTTCTTCCTTCAGTGTATTATAGAAATGGTTCCTCCTTTCACAGAGCTGTTTCTAAAATACTATTGGCATGGAGTACATCCAGACCTCAACGTCGCGATTGCATTCTCCAGTACTGTCTAAAATGTGCGGGGGGCAAGATAGTGGATTGTAGTGGCAGTGTACTGTGAGCCCCACGTGTCCAGGAACAGACTTGTCCCACTGCTCTCATGCCAAAGAGGAAGGGCAAGAACCCAATCCACCCACTGGGGTCGGGTCTGGGAGAAAGGGGTCAGCTTACACTCGATCAGCTGGGGGCTTGCCTGATTTTAGAGTCTCATACCATTTTGGACAGCTCTGGAAGTTCTTTTCTGGAACGGAGCACAGAAGGGGTATTTCTTGGCCCTGAAGAGAAAGTCTTTCACTGCCAACCTGGAAGTGCCCTGTGCGGGGGAGGGGGTGCATTCTCCTGACTGGGAGCCTAGACGCTGTGCTGGAATCTGGAGATTTGATGGGCTCCCCATTCACACGTTCTTTCCTCGATGCTACCAGCAAGAAGCAGAAGAAGGAAGGTAAGCCAGCTGATCATCTACCTGTGGGAAGTCTTGGTCCACTTGTTGGTGGAGGCAGCTCTCCTGTAACCTTGTTGGCGCTTTGGGATTCCATCAAAATGCTGGGCCCTTCCCTGAATTGTAACATTGGAAAAATTAGTGCAAAGGCTGATTCCTTAGTGGATCTTGTTTCTTCTCAGAAGGTTGAGCTTGGCCAACATGCTTCTAAATTGGAGCAAATGGAACAGCAGGTGGAGGAGTTGGGGGCTGTTAAAGATGCTCGTGTTAAGGAGAGTTTGGTACTGTGGAGGAAGCTGGAATATCTTGAAAAACAGACCTGGAGGAGCAACTTGAGTTTTTTTGGTTTCCCTCGGTCATCCATGATATGATGAAGAAGTATGTGGTGTATATCCTGGCCAGGGCTTCAGGCAATCTGTCTCCCATAATTTGGGCGTATTACCTGTCAGCCAGCAGTGCATGTCCAGGAGCCCCACTCACCCCCAGAATCAGTTGGATTCAACTGTTTTTTTTGGAAAGCTCTTTGGAGCTGGTGAGTGCCCATAGTACTATGTTGGTGACCTTCACTTTTGATCAAGGTAAGAACTCTATTCTCCATCTTTACTTCAAACATATGAAGGAGTAGTTTTTTGGCTCCATAGTTTGCATATTTCCAGATATTTCTAAACACACTCAAGCCTAGCTCAAAGAATTCTTGGCTTTGTGGCCTTGAGTTCTTGCACTTGGGGGAACTTGGTTGTTAAAATGTCCTTGTTAATGTTATATTAGTCTTGATGCTAAAACTTATTTTGTTACAGAGCCTAAGCAACTCCTTGAGCTTGTGATTTCACGTGAGGGGAAGATCAAGGTAGAGAGTGGGAACCATAGTGTGCATTCAGTTAGTGATGGGATACCCCTCAGTCTCTACTTTGTTTGTTGTATATTTCTTTGGATAATTACTCTTCTTGTCCCACTTTCTGTGGATGAAGTGGCAATGATATGTTGAAATTGTTTTCATTAATTTTCTATTTTGCTTTTTTATTCTTGTTGATATTGCCCTACCTTTTTTTTGAATGCTTATAAATAAAAAGTTAAATAAAAATAAAATATGCCTTCACAGATTGATGTACTGTGTGAGATGTCAGTGATACATCTGTGCAATAGTTTGATTGAAAGAGAATAAAAATTGCGTGGCACTCCTATGTAACATTGTGAGTCGTCATTGTGAGTGATACTTGGTAGGGTAGTATTGTTGTATACCAATTATGTTTTGTACCTTGGAATTTTTGTAACCTTGGGCTCCATTGTACCATAACTCTCTAAAAGAGAAGTCAAAAAATGAATATGTGAGAAAATGTTTGCATTTGTGCACAACCTGAGTTGTTGTCAATAAACCTTTTATCCTTTTGTTCTGCACTTAGCTGATTAATTTCTCTCCCTCAGCCTCTTCTATACCTGGACTACTGCAAAATTATGTACCAAAGAATATTACACACAATATTATATACCAAGGAATTCCAAACACATTTTACACCTCCTGCAAATAGCACAACATACAGCAAGACGTATCCTATACGGTGCGTCAAAGATCAACCTTATCACACCTATTCTAATACAGCTGCATTGGCTGCCACTGATAATAGAATCAAGTATAAAGCTCTGATAACCGCATACAAAGTAAATCACACATTATCTTCAACATATCTACAATCCATCCTACAAAAGATGACAAATGACAGAACTAGGAGACCCAGTACATAAAACTTGTTTGCTATACCCAAGCAGCATGTTTGCAGTTTCTCATTCTATGTCCCAGGACTCCGGAATTCAGTACCAGAGAACATAGGAGCCACACTAGACCTTATAACATTCTGTAAGGAATTAAAGACCCTACTCTTTAGGGAACATTTGGATCTGAAACACAGCATTTGCAAACCCAACCAGGAAACTAGATTGCCAAACAGCAGAATAGCTTCAGTGATGACCCTAAGATTGTATGACGCACTGTTATCCATGTTATCTGAGTCAAGAGTAAAATGTTATAAGTAAAATTAAATTTACCATCATTAACTGTGAACCACTTTGATTCAAGAAAGGTGGTATGTAAAAGCAAATAAATAAAATCAAATCACAGACCCAGAACCTTTGATCACTCGTGACCACGCTATGAGAGGCTGTCATTTTTTTAACATGAAATGTTATGTTCTGGGGTAGAATTCAGGCAGTGTCAGGGTGGTCAGAGTATGCAGGATTCTGGTACTCCACTTCCCTCACCCTGGGGACTGAAAGACAAACTTTCAGAGTCCTAGTGTTTGCATGGTCCTCCTCACAAGTGTCCCTTTTCAGCAGGAGCACACTAAGGGGTTATTTTAGAAGTCTTAGTCACCATTTCCATGTGGACCTTTCAGCATTTATACTTAGAAATGACATCCATGCGTAACTGGCAATTATAAAATGGGTTCACTTTACACATGGATATCCAGAATGCGTAGAACTCGCAAGGGCATCTGTGGGGGGCATTATTGGGCATGGTCGAGGAGGGTCAGGTTCAATGTTCCTGCTAAGTAGCTTGGAGATGTGCAGGAGTCCTCCAGTGGCATTCCTGCCAGTGTGGGGAGGTGACACGATTGTGCGTAGAATCATAAGGTATAGGCAGGTCCTGAGAGATGGGCAGGTCCTGCACAGCTTCAAGTGGGACCTGGTCAAAATTCAACACATGAATTGGAATACAAGTGTATGACCAAACATTTACGTCAGGATTCAGAGCAGGTATAGGTTTTTAAAAAGTGCTTGTTTCGGCCAACTCTTTACAGGAGGAATTAAGAGAGTTATCCTACAAAATCCCCTAGTGTTTGTTCTCCTCTCCAAATTGAAAATAAGACTGTGGCCTCTGTATTTAATTAGCGGAATTTCTATGCATAGGTTTGAAACTCTCAGTTTACACATGCAAGTTCTCCAGGACCAAGCAGGAAGTCAGTCCTCACATATGAGTGACATCGACGTCGATGGAGCCCCCATGCAGAGCATTTCCCCAGCTTTCTAAGAAAGCCTTTGGGAATACACCCACACATGCGCGGTCCCCTTCCCGCCCAAAGGTGCCATCTTGCTCAGTCTTTCTTTTTCCGTGGAGCCCAACGGACGTCTGTCCTTGTCACCCGTAAAAGTTGGATTTTTTTCTGCGATTCTTGTGCCTCTTTTGTCCGGTTCGACGCCGGTTCCCCTTCCCACCTGGGTTCGGTACGCTGGTATCGACCCAATCTCTATTTTTCAGATTTTTGCCCTTCGTGGCATGCGTTCGCGATCTTTTTTCTTTTCCCTGGAGGGCCGGTCCTTTGACCTCAAGGGGACCCTTTTTTCCCCAATGGCCTCCAGTGGTTTTAAAAAGTGTGATCGTTGTAAGAAACTCATGTCTCTTACCGACACACACGACTGCTGCCTGAGTTGCCTCGGGCCTGACCATGATCCCAAGGTCTGTGTTCCATGTGGCAAAATGTCCACCAAGGCACTCAGGAGCCGGCAGCATCAGAAGGAGAGGATTTTCTCAGACTCGGCCTCCGGACGGGCCCGGACCTCGTCAGAGGCCTCGATGTCTCGGGAGTCGGACCCCGAGCTTCGTAAGGGTTCCTCTGAAAGGGGGTCCCCCAGTTGGGAGCATAAGAGGAAGAGAAAGCTCATGAGGGCAGCATCGGAGGAAGCTTCTGGTTCCTCGAAGGCCAGATCTCAGACCCCTGACTGCCGCCCCGGGCCCTTGGAGCTGGAGAAGCCATCTAAGGTATCCCGTGTAGAGCCGGAGTCTGTCGAGCACCTAAGTCCTGTTGTCCTCGAGGACTCTCCTCCTAGGGAGCCGCCGCCGGGGCCCGAGTCAGTGGCTGCTGAATCTCCTGAGCTTGGACTCAGGCTGACAGCCTTGGAGTGCAGATTGTCTGTCTTCATGGATCAGCAGCGGGTGCTGATGGCCAGCCTGACTGGTGCATCTGCCCCGACCACCGGGACGTCGATGTCTAAGTCGACCCCGGAGACAGAGCCGGTTCTCGAAGCCATGAAGGCCCAAGTCCGGTCTTGGTCACGGTCTCCCTCGACCTCCCGTTCGGGACCGAGGGCGTCGACGCTGATGGCCCCGGCGCCGGGGCGGGTGTTGCCAGAACCCGCGCAGTCGGAGCCCCTTGACTCTTCTTCAGATGAGTCTGCATGGGAGACTGAGGACGAGGAGTCCCCCGATACTTTTTGGACTCGGTGTGTCCCTTCGGACTCGCCGCAGTCCAAACCCCAGAGTAGGTTCCCTCTGGAGCATACCCGGTTCTCGGAGTTCGTTAAGGACATGGCCAAGGCCTTGAATGTTCCTGCGGACCCCGAGGAGGAGCCTCGAGCCGAAGAGCTCGATGCCCTCCAGTATGACTCTCCCCCAAGGGAGGCCTTTACTGTGCTGGTTCCTCCGATGCTGGAACGGCTCCTCTTCCGAATGTGGGAGGCACCGGCCTCAGTGCCGGTTTTGAGCAAGCGGATCAATTCCATGTATTGAGTCCGGAAGAGCCCTGGTTTTCAGAAGGCACAGCTGCCGCACCATTCTATGGTTGTGGAATCGGCCATGCATCATCTGAAGAGCCAGAAGATGCACTCTGTGGTGCCCCCCGGCAGGGAGGCCCGAAGCCTAGATGTCATCGGCAGAAAGTGCCTCCAGGGCTCGATACTTGCTTGCCGTGTCCAAGCCTACCAGCTGTACATGGGCATGTACTTGCGGGACCTGGCTAAAGAGATAGCCGAGTTCTCAGCTGGTCTCTCCGGGGAACTTTTGCAGAGGTTCCAATCCTTGTCCTCGGGGGTCCGGGACTGTTCTAAATTCATCTCCCGGGCAACCTACGATGGCTTTGAGGCTTTGGCCCGTGTAGCGGCGGCCGGCATCGCTACTCGACGCCAGGCATGGCTACAGTCATTGGACCTCGAGCCATGGGTGCAGGACAAGTTGGTCGATGTCCCATGCCGGGGTGAAAATCTCTTCGGCAAGCCCATGGCCGAAAAGGCTGCTGAGCTCGAGACTGAGACTCTGACGAGGACAAGATTGTCCAGGAAAACTTCTGCCCCTTCTCATAAGAAGAAGGGCTCGGGGAAAAAAGCCTTTTACCCGAGGAAGGCGCCTGCCTACAAACCTTTCCCTCATTATCAGGCCTCCCCAGCTCCCCAGTAGGGTCAGCAGGCCAAGGGGCAGGGACATGGGCCCCGTAGGCAGAAAGCCCCCAAACCTCCAGCTCCTGCTCCTACTCATACTCAGCAGGGAGGGGGCTTTTGACTCCCTCTGCATAGCCTCTCCACCCCTGCTGGCCCACCTCAGCATGGGGGGTTGCTTGGTCCTGTTTGCCCACCAGTGGCCACCCATCACAAGGGATGCTTGGGTACTGAGCATAGTCCAAAAGGGTTATCTACTCCATTTCAATCAGGTACCCCCTACCTACTTCCCAGGGGAGCCTCCAAGGCCTTCTCTGCATCAGAAACTCCTTCTCCAGGAACTGCTAAGTCTGCTTCAAGACAGGGCGGTAGAGCCTGTACCTACACACTTGTGGGGACAGGGCTTCTACTCCCAGTACTGTCTGGTGCCAAAGCGGACTGGAGGTCTCTGGCCCATTCTGGACCTGAGAAATCTCAACAAGTTCTTGGAAAAAGAGAAGTTCAAGATGCTAACTCTTGGAACACTGCTGCCCTACCTCCAGCAGGGAGATTGGCTATGCTCCTTAGATCTAAAGGGTGCATACACTCACATCCTCATTCATCCAGACCACAGAAAGTACCTCAGGTTCGTGGTGGCAGGAAGCCATTTTCATTACAGGGTACTGCCCTTTGGCCTGACCTCCGCCCCACGAGTTTTGACAAAGTGCCTAGCTGTGGTAGCGGCCTACTTGAGAAACCAGGGTATATTTGTCTTCCCCTACCTGGACGACTGGCTCATCAGGGGTCAGACTATCCAGGAGGCCAGGCAAGCCACCCTCCGTACTGTCTCTCTCCTTCAGCAACTAGGCTTTGTCATAAACTTCGCAAAGTCCACTTTGCTCCCCTCCCAGAACCTAGAGTTCATAGGGGCAAGGTTGGACTCCCTGCAAGCGAAGGTTTACTTGCCAGAGGACAGGGCGGAAAGGCTGATGAGCTTGGCCAACCAATTCATAAGCAACCCACTGGTTTCCGCCAGGCTTTGCCTATGGCTCCTAGGCCATATGGCATCGACAGTGCATGTGACCCCCAATGCTCACCTGAATATGTGGCCTGCACAGTGGTGTCTCAGAACTCAGTGGAGGCAGGCCACAGGAAACCTCAGAGACAAAGTAAGGGTGTCCAAGCCCTTCCTGAGCTCCCTGCAATGGTGGCTACACTCCCCCAACCTGCTACAGAGGATTCCTTTTCAAGTACCTGTTCCCACAGTGGTACTCACGACCGATGCCTCTTTGCAGGGCTGGGGTGCACATTGCCTGGACAAGTGCACACAGGGCCTGTGGTCACCATGGGAGGCCACTCAGCAGATCAACCTGCTATAACTCAGGGCGATACGTTTAGCCCTCAAGGCCTTCGCCCATACCCTGGCCCACCAGTCTGTCTTGGTGCAGACAGACAACCAAGTGGCAATGTTTTATGTCAGCAAGCAGGGAGGCACAGGGTCAAGGCTCCTGTGTCGAGAGACACAGGCCCTCTGTTCCTTTGCACTTCAACACAATATGCTGCTCAGGGCTGTCTATCTTCCTGGCCAGGAAAAGTTTCTGGCAGACAGATTGAGCAGGGTCCTACAACCTCACGAGTGGCAACTGCACCCTTTAGTGGTCCAGACCATTTTTCTGAGATGGGGACTTCCGTCTATCGACCTCTTTGCCAGTCCCCTGAACCGGCAGCTGCCCCAGTTCTGCTCCAGGCAACCGCATCCCAAAAAATTGGCGGCAGATGCCTTCCTGATCTCATGGTCCCAGGGCCTACTGTATGCGTTCCCTCCCATGCCCCTGGTGGCTCGAGCCTTATTCAAGATTCTAAGGTACAGGGCCTCGGTCATCCTGGTGGCCCCCAGATGGCCAAGGCAACCCTGGTTCCCCCTCCTGTTACAGATGGTGGTGGACACCCCTCTTCCTCTGGGGTTTCAACCCGATCTTCTTTCTGAGGATCAGGGATCCCTTCTGCACCCCAATCTCAAAGATCTCAATTTGATGACCTGGAGGCTGCAAGGGTAGTGCTGGCTCCCTGGGGCTTGCCTCAGGAAGTCGAGGAGGTTGTCTTAGCTTCAAGGAAGCAATCCACCCGAAAGACTTATGCCCTGAAATGGAGGCGGTTCTCCCTGTGGTGTGATCAGCGCCAGGAAAACCCCTTCTCCTGTCCTGTGCCAGTGCTTCAGTACCTGCTGCACTTGTCTAATCAGGGTCTTAAGTCCAATTCGGTTAGGGTACACCTCTCTGCTCTAGCAGCCCACCACTCTGGTGGAGGGGCACTCTTTGTTGGTTCACCCCCTGGTGGCCAGGTTCCTCAGAGGCTTGCTCTTGCTAAAGCCTCCTTTCCTTTCCATCCACCTGCCCCTGAGTGGGAGTTGAATGTGGTTTTGCACCAGCTTACTCGCCCACCCTTTGAGCTGATAGCTACGTGCCCTTTTCGCTTCCTTTCTTGGAAGACTCTCTTCCTAGTGGCACTGACTTCGGCCAGGCGAGTGAATGAACTTCAGACCCTGGTCTGTGACAGGCCATACACCCGTTTCTATAAGAACAGAGTGGTCCTTAGGACTCATCCTAAGTTCCTACCGAAGGTGGTCTCCTCCTTCCACCTCAACCAGGAGGTGGTTCTTCCGACATTCTTCCCTAGGCCCCATGCTAGCAGGGCTGAAGAAGTCCTCCACACCCTGGACTGTAGAAGGGCCTTGTCTTTCTACCTAAAGCATACTAAGGGTCATAGAAGGGCTACTCAGCTCTTCGTCTCCTTTGACCCAAACAACTTGGGGGTTCCTGTCTCCAAGCGTACCTTGTCCATATGGGTGGCGGACTGTATCACCTGGGCTTACAGGGCGGCAGACCTTCCCTTGCGGGGTCGAGTTACAGCCCACCGTGTCCGGGCCATGGCTGCATCTGTAGCTCATCTCCGCTCTGTACTGTTGGCAGACATCTGTAGGGCTGCAACTTGGTCCTCAAGCCAGACTTTTGCAACCCATTACTGCCTAGAAAGGGAGTCCCGTAGGGACAGTGCTTTTGGTCAGGCAGTACTCCGGAATCTCTTTGAGGTTTAGGCAATTCCTACCCTCCTGCCCTCTTGTTGGGCTACTAAGGGGTTCTAGTTTCAGTGAAATTCTTTCCTTCATGCTCCGGCTTCACAGAGGGAGTTTTCTTTTTCAGCGAGTTTTCTTTTTCAGCCTGGGTTCCTGGTAGCCCAGAGCTAGGGAGTCACCCATATGTGAGGACTGACTTCCTGCTTGGTCCTGGAGAAAGAGTAGTTACTCACCTGTAACAGGTGTTCTCCAGGAGCAGCAGGAATCAGTCCTCACAACCTTCCCTCCTCCCCTGGGAGTTGCAGTTGTACATAGTTCATTTTGTTTTTTGTGCTGTCTTTTAGCTATGTCATCTGACTGAGCAAGATGGCACCTTTGGGCGGGAAGGGGACCGCGCATGCGTGGGTGTATTCCCAAAGGCTTCCTTAGAAAGCTGGGGAAATGCTCCGCATGGTGGCTCCATCGACGTCGATGTTACCCATATGTGAGGACTGATTCCTGCTGCTCCTGGAGAACACCTGTTACAGGTGAGTAACTACTCTTTCATGCACTTCCTCATGTAAAATGCTGAGTTTCCTCCATTGATTTTTCTCATGTACCAATTTGTAAAACGGCTCCTCTGGCTGTACGTGTCAGCAAATACAGATGTACTCTTGCACCTCCTTAGGCACTTTTTATAAAAGGCTCCTTTCCTAAAACACCATCCTGACCTCAACATCTGAATTCCAATCTCCACACGAAGTGGCATTTTAGAAGGTATATCTTGGAAAAATGTGGTGCGTCCAGAGCAGAATGTCCAAAAACCATAGGAGTGGAAGCCAAGCCTTCTGGGCCCGATTTTCATTTAGGAAAAACCTCGCCTATCTTTAAGGTGCAGAAGACTAAGCGGGTAGCATCGAAAATTGCTGCTATACACTTAGCCCTTTCCTCCGCTCCGGAATGCCCCCCAACATGTCCCAATGCTAACCGCATAGCATGTGGGCATGTTAGGGACTTATCCGGGATTTTCCAAAGGCACTACCCATGTAGGTGCCTTTGGAAAATCATGAATAAGGCATTTACATGGGTAACATGGGCAGTTAACCATGTAAATGCCTTCGAAAATGCTGCCCTCTGTCTCCACCCAAAAAAATGAACATCTCAGTAACCAGTGAGAAAGAAAGGTGGAGGTATGAGCCTGGGAAGAAAGGGGAGGTAAGGGAGAGAGAAGGTTTGCTTCATGGGGAGGGAAAGGGGAAGGGAAGTGGGGGTATGTGCATGAGGGGAGTCCTTAGGAGCAGATAGCATTAGGGATCTTGCTAGAAGTTGGAGAGAGAAAAGTGGGGACAAGGAAGGCTTTGGGGTTGTGGAGGGAAGTGTGATTGGAGCTAAAGAGGAAAAGGTCAGGGGGATTTCAGATCTAGAGGAGCAGATGGGCTTTACAATGGGGAAATTCTGCACAAAAATTCATTAATAAAGCATGCAGAATTTTGCAGAATTTTAAAATATTGAGTGAAGAATTTTCTAAATTTTTGTGCAGAAATTAGAATTTTTTTGTGTAGAATTCCCCCAGTTGTAAGATTTCTTTGGCCAGGAAACATTAACTGTTGCGATGTAAACACTTTGTGCTCTTCTCCTTGAAAGCATTGCAGCCATGAAACAAGCCTTTCTTTGCACCGTATTTGTGATCAGGAGCAGGTATAAGTATGGATGTCTCAATAACCAGGGCCTGACATGCTTGTGCTGCTCTGAAACCAGACCATGACGTGCTCCCCCCCCCCCCCACAACTCCCTTGCTTGGCCTCTACCACCCCCCCCCCCCATGCTACCTGGATGTTCTCGCACTGGAGACATCTATATACCTGGCTTTCTAAAATAGCTCCAGTAACTTCTCCATGATTTTCTCTTCTTTGTGCCCGTTTTTGGACATCTACCTCATGAATAGAGCTTCTAAACTATCCCCCATCCTATCTAAAATTTGTTTTTCAGTGTCCTACAAAGGCATTGTTAATTCTGAAGGGTTGTTCTACATCCAAGAGATGTTTGCGGTACATATTCTTCATGTCGGGCACAAAAACAAAGCGTGGAAAAACAAGAAAGCAAAGTACACTCTTTGATTTCTTAATTCTCTTCCACTCCCCTTAATAACTCCAGCTTCTTGCAACTCTGAATATTAAGGCATCTCTGCTGCCAGCCTTCTTCATAGACTTCCTGAGTCACTCCTCACAACATCTGGGACTTGCTGAGATGCAGACTTCAAAGACAATGGACATTCCCTTTCATCTCCCTGGACATCTCCAACCTTCAAGACCTTTTCCTTAGAACAGGGTACTCCCGTTGAACCCCAGCACCTCTGAAGAAGTTGGAAAAGGAAAAACAAACTTGCTGCTTCCATACAGGGTCAGTCTCATGTATAACATCGGTAACTCCTCCCTCTTGTAGCAGGTTATTTGAATTCACACACCTAACTAACATTTACTACTAGCAGAGATTTGATTAGACTCTGAAGTTACTATTATTTAATGTCCCTTTACACAGATCCTAAATTCTCTTGCAGAATTATCTTGAATGATTTTCAATTGCATTTCTTTCATGTAAACAGATAATGTTACTTTGCGTGCCACTTTGAAATAGGTGAAGCAGGGTATTGGGTCTGGTGCAGGTGTACCATTTCCATTAGGGATGTGCATTGAAACAAAATGAAAAATTGCAATAAAATGGTCTTGTTTTATTTTATTCTAAAATAAACCTAGACAGTAAAAGTCAGCACAATTTGTTTTTTGTTTCATATTCAGTACACATTTTTTTCGATAACACATTTAATATTTTTGCATGTAACAAAATGAAAAAAAAATTCAAATAAAATAAAAAACAAAGGGGATCATTTTAGAAGCTGTATATGTGATTTGGATGTTTGAAAACAGCCGTTCAGATGTGCAGATCACAAAGATACCGCTGGTGCCAGCACATACCTCTGACACGATCACGTCCATGTCACATGGGGACTTAATGGAGGCATGGCCTGGGCGGTGCCACAGAGCTGCACATCGCTGTGTGATTTCAGAAAGGCCTGCACATGTCTGTCCCTGGCTGCTGATACGTCCATGTTTATACCAGCTCCTGACCATGAATAAGTTGCAGAAAAGTGCTTGTTTCATAACAGCAACACATGCAGGGAGAAGAGCAACATGTGCTCTTACCAACACACAGGGGCGGCCCAAGAGGGGTGCGGGGCCATGTGCAGAAAATCTGTGTGGGGCCTCATTTGCAGAAGGGACCTCATTTGCATAAATAGTTGCATAATGTTAACATGCACTAACGTTTAGTAAACATGCCTGTTAATGAGTGTACGGATAAAGAACGACTACCAGATTTCTACATTACTATATTCCAGTGCCAACCGCCAGGCACATTAGAAAGTACTACAAACACTGCCCATTTAGAACCCATAGCAAACCAACCATATCATAACAGCACTACCAGGACTCATAAAGCACCAAACCCAATCTATCAAAAGACAGCACTGCAAATATTAAACCAATACTTCTCAGAGAATGCCAATACATCTCCTACTGGGGAAAGAGAACAAGTGGCACTGTCAGATAGAAACTACATAAATAGAATACCTCAGCTCGATTACACATGCAGAACATAGACCATCCCCAAACAAAGAACAAGGGATCACAATTTTGAAATAGGAAGACAATAAACTGAGAACCCCAAAAGCCAAACTTGGAATGTACAACACTGCAGAAATAAAACTATAAATTAATTTCCTCTTGTACTAAACAAAATGCAGATATTAAAGACACAAATTTCCTAGAGCTGACATATTCCATTTAATAAATTAAAAATAAAAAAGTATTTTTCTACCTTTAGTTTGTGCATTTTATTTTTCAGTTGCAATTGCTCCAGTCACTTTCTTCTGGTTTCTTCTTGTCTTCTGCTAACTCTCCATTTTCTACTGTCCATTTGTCCTTTCTTCTAGTTTTTTCCATTCTCTCTCTATATCTGCTTTATCATACTGATCTTTCCCCTGTTGCTCTTTCCTCCATCTCTTTCTTTATTCCTTTTTCATCCACTCAAAAATTTTACCCCTCCATCCTCCATCCTCAATCCCCACTTACTCTCTCAATACCAGGCCAATCGTAGATTTTTCTTCCCTCCCACACAAAATATTTTTCCCCTCTCCATTTCACTCTCCCAGCTCCATCCCATTTTAGTCCTCCACCAACATCAGCTCCCTTCTAGTTCCAGCCCCACCCAGCATCCGCTCCCTTCTAGTCCCCGCATCAGCCCATTTCCAGTCCTATACTAGCCCCATCAGTGCATTTTGAATAGAAGCCCCACCATCAGCCCATTTCCAATCCTAGCCTCCCATCAGCCCATTTCCAGTCCTATCCTAGCCCTTCCATTAGCCCATTTCCAGTCATAGCTCCCCAAACACTCAGCCCATTTCCAATCCAAGCCCCCCCCATGAGCCCATTTCCAGTCCTAGCTCCCCCATCCATTTCCAGTCCTATCCTAGCCCCTCCATCAGTCCATTTCCAGTCCTTTCCTAGCCCCATCATTAGCCCATTTCCAGTTCTAGCTCCCCCCCCCAATTTCCAGTCCAAGCCTCCCCACTCAGACATTTCCAGTCCAAGCCCCCTCCCCATCAACTATTTCCAGTCCTAGCTCCCCCCACTCAGCACATTTCCAATCCAAGCCCCCCTATGAGCCCATTTCCAGTCCTAGCCCCTCCATCAGTCCATTTCCAAACCAAGCCCCTCCAAACAGCCCATTTCCAATCTTAGCCCCCGAACAGCCCATTTCCAGTCCTATCCTAACCCCTCCATCAGCCCATATCCAGTCCTAGCTCCCCCAGCTCAGCCCATTTCCAGTCCAATGTCCCCTCCCCATTAGCTATTTACAGTCAAAGCCCCCCTCCACTCTGCCCATTTCCAGTCCTAGCTCCCCCCCCCCACAATTTGCAGTCCAAGCCCCCCACTCAGCCCATTTCTAGTCCTAGATCCCCCACAGCCCATTACCAGTCCAAGCCCCCTCCCCATCAGCTATTTCTAGTTCAAGCCCCCCTCCACAGCCCATTTCCAGTCCTAGCCCCCCTCCCCATCAGCTGTTTCCAGTTCAAGCCCCCCTCCACAGCCCATTTCCAGTCCTAACTCTCTCCACAGCCCATTACCATTCCAAGCCCCTCCCCAGCAGCTATTTCCAGTTCAAGCCCCCCCCTCTAGAGCCCATTTCCAGTCCTAGCTCTCCCCCCCCCACAATTTTCAGTCCAGGCCCCCCCCCCACTTAGCCCATTTCCAGTTCAACCCCCTTCCCAACAGCTATTTCCAGTTCAAGCCCTCCTCCACAGCCTATTTCCAGTCCTAGCTCCCCCCCAGCCAATTTCCATTCCAACCCCCCTCCCCATCAGCTATTTCCAGTTCACGTCCCCCTCCACTCAGCTCATTTCCAGTCCTAGCTCCCCCCACAGCCCATTTCAAGTCCAAGCCCCCTCCCCTCCCCACCCGAAGAGCCCCGTGGCTATCTTAAATGCATTAGAGGGAGCTGGAGAGGCCCTGGCTTACTTCTAACAGCTGCCGAAGTGAAGCACGTCTTTTTCTTTCACTTTGGCAACTGTATTATAGTTTAGAATGCTGCTGCACTGAGGTCAAAGGGGACTTCCTGTTTCCCGATGCTCAGCACGGCAGCATTCTAAACTTCAGTACAGCTGCCAAAGTGAAGGGAAAAGACGCGCTTCACTTCGGCAGCATTTAGAGGTGAGCTGGGGCCTCTCTGGCTCCCTCTAAAGCCGCCCTGCCTGCCAGTGTTCAATTCAGGATGTTGTCGGCGCAGGGCCCCCTGAAACACGGGGCCCTATGCAAACAACATTCTTGTTCAATGGACGGGCCGCCCCTGCCAACATAGTATGTTTTGCTGGGTCAACAAAACCTGCATGTTAAGTAACAGTCCTCTCCTTTTCACTTGCGCTGCTACTGTACGCCTACCGATCTAAAACATCAGGCTGGTATGTGCATGTATTGTTGCGGAGATGCCCTCATTCTGAAATACCTTGGCCGGCATGTCAATGGCCAAAATATTTCTATAGCTGTACATTTCAAGGATGCCCACATTTCTAAACTGGCCTAGAAACATGCCAAAAGCTGGAAATACCATTTCAAGAACTGGTTGCGGGAATGGGCATCTTTTGGGGTGGAAATGGAAGTCCCTCCCTTCACTGCCCCCACTCCCCCCGGTATTTTGGAGATTGTGACCTGGACGTTTCAAATGCTTCCTAGACATCCTTTCTAAAACATTGCTTCACACCCCTTCTCCTCCCCCATCTGCTCACTTCTTATGTCCACCAACATGAAGATGAATATAATCGCTATCCAAATAGCAATTCAAATTTTGAGGTACATTTATGGAAGAAAAGTATAACATGTGCACCGAAACTGACCCATGAAGGATTTGTTGTGAGCACTGTGCACTACTTTGGGCAGATTATTGATTTGTAAAATTGTGCAAGTTTAATTAAATTAAGGGGCCTTTTTATTAAAGTTCATTAGGTGTTTTCACTTACTGTGCATTTTGCGTGAAAATGAATGTGCATTAAGTACAAAACCAATGTGGTACCTGCCAGGTGCGTGAGCAGCATGCTTCCAACACTTAGCACCTACCGTTCAGGGCAATTACAGTGGGTACATTTACTTCCACCTATTGAAGCACTTTGCTAAAACGGCAACATTGACAGCACATGGTATGTACCTCTGTGCTCACCATGCCTACTCTTTGCCCCTAACCTGCCCTCGTGGTAACTGCATACGCCTTGTAGCGCTATACAAATGATTAGTAATAGTAGTAATGGTTACCGTGGGCCCGAGTACATGCTTACCATGCACCAGTTTGCACATTAACTGCATAGTGTACTTTAGGTAAAGGGCCCCTCAATTTTCAACATCTTTTATCTGCAGCAGTGTTGGTGAAAGCACTAAGAAGTAGAAAAAAACAATAGTCATTGTGGATGCCCAGAAAGCATTTGATATGGTCTGTTTTGTGGTTGTTGTTAAGTACCTGTTTTAGGCACTATAACAATGAGCTTTTGAGGGAGATACTTTCCATTGGATTAAAATGCAATATAACTCACCTAGGGAGTCATTCATCAAAAGTAAAACACAGTCAAATGTTAAGCTATATATTTTAAAAAGTGTCTCTGCTTTGCAAACTGAAGTGATGATGCAGCTGTTTGTTGCATAATTTAGTTTTCTGTCATCCTACCTGGTGCCAGAATGTGCTCACTTTCCTCTTTTAGATTTGCTCTAAGTTTCTGTTTAGCTTCTAGTAAATTCTTATTTAATGCTAGGCTATTATTTTTCTCCTTGACAATAATAGATATTTTTCTTCCACACAGTATATCTGCTGAAAACAGCTTTGGACATTTCCCCCTAAAGAGTATGCTCAGGTTGTTGAACATTATGGTGCATATTTCCGAAAGGTTCACGCACACCAAGGTCCATTAGTGCATGTTAAGTGCCGCTATGACCCATTTTATTGCTATGGCTGCGGCAGCACTTATCACATGCTAACAGATGTTTGTTTATTTATTTATTTTATTTAGCAACTTTTCTATATCGCTGTATCTACTAGTCACAGCGGTTTACGGCAAACAATTAGAACAAGAACGTTACATGGAACAAAGGCAACAATGTAAACAGTGTGCTATACAGTTAACATTCACTAAAACAAAGCTAGTTGCTAACCACATGCACAGTATATGAGGATGAAGACATTCATTGGGCTAAGGGCCTAAATTTATCTAACGGGCTGAAGCTTAGCAATTGGATGTATAGGGAGTAAGGTCCGTTTGATGGGTGAGCTGCAGGAGAAACCGTGAGGGACACTGAAGTAACTTTGCTGTGTGCCACTAGTGAGAGTCAAAGTATTCCGCTAGCGTCCGAGCCAAAGTATTCCAAGAAGAGGAAAGTTTTTATCTTGTGGCAAAATTCTCCAAGATCTGCAAGAGAACATATCCCCGGGGTGAGGGAGTTCCAGATGGTTGGTGCATAGAAGCAGAAGGCTCTGTTGGAGGTAGAACTGTTGCTGCGAGTGATAGATGCGGGTACTGCGAGGAGGTTGTGATTGGCTCTCCTCTGTGTTCTCTGACTTATTGGCTGGTTAAGTAGGGGGTGAAGATGGTCCACTGAGAGGTGGTGGATGGTCCTGAAAACAGCTTTGTATTTCACCCTTGTGTGGATGGGAAACCAGTGTAGCTGCTTTAGTATGAGTGTTGTGTGAATTCCGACTGGTGCCTGTGATTATTCTGGTTACTGCATCCTGTGTGAGCTGTAGGGGGTGTAGGGTGGATTTAGGGAGTCCTTGGTAGATTATATTAGCATAGTCAAATTTGGGGGTGATAAGGGCTTGGCAGACGTTTCTGAAGTTGCTGTGAGCCAGCAAGGGTCAGAGGTTCTGGAGAGTCTTGATACGGAACTATGTAGATCTGGTAAGATGCTTGATGTGTGCATGGAAATCCAGGTTTTGGTCCAGGATTATGCCCAGGGATTTTACTTGTTTAAAGATTCCAATAATGTGTTTTGGCTGGGAGGAGACACTAAATTTAACTTTTCTCTTTCTTTTGTCGGAGTCTCAATCACATGAGGGGCAAGAAAACATTGCTCACCTCACACTGTAGAGGCTCCTTTTAATGTTTATTATAAATGATTCCTACCAAACACTGTGCATACACCGTGCATATTAAAACTTATAACTTATCTTGCCATGTCAAATGTCCATCAGCAATTGTGACTTATCTTGTCAGAAGAATGCCAATCCAATTTGCCGTTAGCCATCAGCAAAAACAAATGACATGCTACCTTTCGGGCCAGTCACCCGTTTGGCTCTGCGTCAGGTTTTACTTGCTTGTGCAGGCAAAACTTCTCCAGATCACGCTCGATACTGCAGGTGATACTTAATGCATAGAAAGAACACCACCCGCATGTGTTTAAAGCACGATGGCGTCTGACGTCGCACTGACGTATTCGATGAAAGTGGCCAATAGCCCAATAGCACCCTTCCACCAATAGGGAGGACCTAGCGGATTAAAAGCAGCATGTGGGCATAATTCTAGTCACTTCTGGTTTGATTCAGAGGGAATCAGAGGGGTATGTTTACTAAACAGCGTTAACATCGCAGCTGCGACATTATTGCGCGATAAGTGATGTTATCGCGCGATAAGTGATGTTATCGCGCGATAATGGCGCATTACTGTGCGAGAACGTCACGTATCGCGCGATAATGTGGCCGGAGGCGTTAAGGCTCCCCAGAGGGCGGAGTAAGGCTCCCCAGGGCGGAGAGAAGGGGTCAATGGGTGGACAGTGGGCGGGGAGAGGCTTCATGAACACTAACGCCGTGAAATGAAGGTCTGAATATTAGCACCAGTGAAAACCTTTTGCTAGAGGCACATTTGCAGGAGAGAAAAAACATTTCAGTCAGCAATGTACAGCAAAGGCAGGGAAACCAAGAAAAGTGATAGCAGTGATACATGTGCAGCAGCAGCAGCATAGTGGCCAAGTACGAGAGGGCACGATGGTGAGGCTACAAATGGGCCACAGGGGGCTGAAGGCAGGACATGCAGTGGTGCAGCTGGGGCACAGAGTGGACCAGGCAGATGCCTAGGTGGCACATAGGAACACAAAAACAGAAAAACAGCAAGCCAGCAACTGGCCAAGGGCAAACATGCCCACTAGTGTGTGACCCACAGTGTCCCAGCAGACATCACCCAGCAGGTATCCCAAAGGGCACATAACATTGACAGGCGGTGCCAGGGGGAAGCGCAGATGTCAATGTAGGCACCCCTACCACAGACCCCACACCATTGGCAGCCGCCTACTGGCACACTGGATGGCCTGGGACTGTGCACCACTGGCATAAGGGCATGTCAGCATGTTGGCGGAGGGGTACTGGTGGTGGAGAGAGCAGTGGCATCTTTCTACAGCACACCAAGGCCAAGCCCTTTTCAGGTGGGTGGTGTGCAGTGCAACAGACAAGGTCTGTCTGATGAACAGTAATGCTATCCCCAGGCAATAACCTGCCTCTGTGGCAACAGTTTGGTGCAGTACACACAGCCAGTATATTCAGGGGCAGAAGGTCACAGGTTCAAGTCCCAGCTGTGGCTCCTGCAGACCATGTCCCCTCATTTTACCCTTACTGAACCGTGGTAATAAAGACGGAATCTTTATTGCAGATAAAAGTAACACACCATAAACACCTATATTGTACCCTACAGAGCACATACACCATAAACCTGTGCAATCCCTAGAGCAGAGTTTTCCAACGCCAGTCCTGGAGGGCCAAACACCATTCAGGTTGTCAGGATGTCCCTAATAAATATGCATGAGATGCATTTACATGCACCGCCCCCATTGTATGCCAATGTATCCATGCATATGCATTAGGGACGGCATGAAAACCTGAACCATGTTTGGCCCACCAGGAACCGGAGTTGGGAACCTCTGCCCTAGAGCAGTGGCCGACAGGGGCACAAACACCCTCACCCACAGGCCCCACTATGCAGCGGCTCCTGGAGAGTCAGGCTGTTGGGCCCTGCACGCAGCAGCATCTACCAATACTAGCACCTGCGTACCTTAGCAATGCCGTCTTAAACGTGGAAACACGTTCCACATATATCAAAAGGTTGCTATGAATAATGTCAGATAACAAATCCTAAGTTGAACACAATTTGTTGACAGGGATTCATCATATCAACCTTTCTGATATCTGTGGAGTGTGTTTCAGGTTTTGTTTCTGACAGTGTTTAACTCCCCCGGAGAGTGACCTTAACAGTATTGAGTACCATAGCAATGCCTGCACTGTGCCCAGGACTGGTGTGGCGGCCAGGGCTGTCAACCACCTCCATATTTGCACAATGCTGAAATAGGTGTGGTGGTGTGCATATGTCTATCCAGTGTTATGTGGCTGCCTACACCTTACTGAGCCCACAATGCTTGCACTGTTTCCAGTGTTAGCCTGCCAAAGTGCATAATGAGGAGCAAGGTACTGTGGGTATGGCCCGGACAGGGCGGCCTGTGTAGGTAGCATCTGCACAGGGCATAGGGCAATGGCTGGGACATTGTAGTGCCCGACCAGCACCTGCACGGACAGGGTAGCCACGGCATGTAATGCTGGGAGGTCACTCTCACCCTGACTGAGCAGTGACCACGGCATGGCTAGGTTACCCTATAGTGCTATATAGTATTTCTCTCACGCGATATCTCTGGGTTCCCTTTTCTGGGGCCCAATCACTGACATATCTGCTTGGTGTGTGTGCGCTCACATTCCATTTTTGGGTGCATGCGATTCCTCCAGGAACATGCACTATGTACTAGCTAGTGGACTGTCTGCAGTTAGCATGTGTATGGCTGGAACACCGTGCCCTCTGCTGCTGAATGTCAGATTAGGGGTGGGGGGCAGCTGAGCCTTTTCCAGGCCTACTGCCCTATGTGATGCATGCAGATCTGCATTGACCTCCCTGTAGGGTGCCCATTCCTCTCTACTGCCACCATTGTAGATAGGTAGAATGTGGATCTGTTGGTGGAAGATCCTGTCCCCCACCCTGACCCACAGGGGCGGTTTGGGTGGTGCTACATAATCTGGCACTGGCACTGATGGGGACCTGCAGCGCAGCCTATCTCAGCCATGCCATGTGCTGCGGATCTGGTGCTGGGCCCCCCACTTCACCCTCAGGGTGAGCACAGGAACCGCACGATGTCACGATGTGTAGCTACTCTGTGCCAGTAACACACACAGTCAATTCCCCCTACCAGGCCGGGGTGCTATAGAGGCGCATACACCATCTTGTGATCAGATGTAGGCTGCTGATCTGCATGTGCAGTGCATCATGGGTACGGGTGGGTTTACCCCATCCTGGTAACCACAGTAGACAGTTTGTGTGGTGACCTGCAGTCTTTCTGTAACCAGCCAGCAGTGTGGTAGTAGTTATAGAGATGTATCCTACTGGTTACTTCAGTGACTGTAGAGGCAGAGGTTATGGGTTTGATTCCACAGTGGTGTTATTTAGGAGTGCTGTCTGAGGCTTTTCCTTTTCATTTCAATCAGTGCTGCCAGCAGAAACACCCTCACAGTGCTGTAGCTTAAGGTGCCTCATAGGCGCCCTGTAAGGTGCCCTGTAAAGCGCCCTATAGGGCACCCTATAGGGCACATTATAGGGTGCCTTGGAGGACAGGACACTTTATAATGTGACCTATGGGGCGCCTTAGGTTACAGCACTGTGAGGGTGTTTTTGCTGGCAGCCCTGATTTAAATTAAAAGAAAATGCCTCAGACAGCCTTTTTAGATTACACCACTGCAGGATCAAACCCATGACCTCTGCCTCCACTGTCATTGCAATAACCAGTGGGCTACATCTTTATAGCTTCTAACACTGCGCTGGCATGTACATAGGGTTAACGCGCATTAACGTGCCACGGCACCCACTATCGCGCGATACAGTTTCTTGCTACCTTAGAACTGGAACGCCACTCCTTATATGTCATTCTTCACATTATCGCTGCAACTAGCACCGGTATCATTAAGACGGTTTAGTAAACATACCCCAAAGAGTTTCCTGTTTAGTCCTGTTGCATAATAAGGATGAATCCAGTGCAGTCTTTGCCAAGGGTGTCTTGCATGGTTTGCCTTAGTCATCCAGCAAGAAGCACTGAGATGTTTCAGGCTTTTCTTTCCAATCTATGAAAGTAAATATCAGAATTTGGTAAGTCGATTATTCAGTTCATTGGTAAGCTCAGCTAGGATGGAATCTGCCTTAGTGAGGCCCTCACATGCGCATCCCTAATAACCTTTTGTTTGGTGTCCTGTCTACACCAATTTTTTTAGGTTATGTCAGGGGACAAGAGGACTATGGCAAGGGTGATTTCTGGATCCATGCATATGTACAAACTGTGGAAGAGTAAATGCACATGTCCTGGAAAGTAAGCTCCTTTAGTTCTTGTACCTAGGCAGCCATTACCCGTCTGGGTGGGACTAACCCCAGAGTTGGTTCAAGGTATTGTTGCCCTAGGCAGACTTTAATTTTTACAGCCTCTAGGCTATCAAAATCTATTGTTTAGTTTTGAATGCCCTGATCTTTGCCAGCCCCAGAAGTTGCCACCCTAAGCAATTGCCTAGTTTCCCTAATGGTTGGGCCTGCTCTGCATCTGGGACTCATGTAAATGACCAAACATTCAATGAGCATATAGAGAGAGTTACTTGTGGAAATAGTTAAGGCTTATCTTTATTTTAAAAAAATATCTTGACAAGGGAGTCTGGCCTGCATATCTGAGGTATCCCAAGAAAAAAATGGAGAGAATGCATCTGGCCTGTACAGGCAAGCAGCACCGGCCACCCTATGACTGCCCATCCCTTGCATGCAGCCCTCTTGGCCTGTGACATGGGTGCATTGGGAGCTGCTGGGCTGATGCCTCACTGGAGACCAATGTTGAGGCAACAGACAATGCAAGTGGAAGCCTAGTTGCAGATAAGACTTTGAACATAAGATATACCGTACTGGGTCAGACCAAGGGTCCATCAAGCCCAGAATCCTGTCCTCAATAGTGGCCAATCCAGGTCACAAGTACCTGCCAGGTTCTCAAAAGGTACACAGATTCTATGTTGCTTGTCCAATGGGTAAGCAATGGATTTCCCTGATCCACTTTTTAGGCAGGTTAAGGTATCTCCACTCACTATGAATGTGAGGAAAATGAAAGCATAATAGGTACAAAATGTTTGTGAAAGATATAGAGAAGGAAGCGAATGGTCCAGAATACGTGGCCTATTACATGATGTACAGTAACTAACAGAAATATTTATGCTGAGCCTTAAAGCATTTTTCCTAGGCATTCCTTATGGCTCTTCCTTCAATGGGTGAAATTCTCTCGCCAGATACTTTCCAGGGTTTCTCATGTATCAGCTATCAGAAAAGCGGGTGATTGAATTTTGCAATTACAGGCTTCTTTCCCTTCTTCCTCTGCTTCAGCAACATCTCTTTCAGCTGAAACCTGTCATTCTAATATAAACAATCTACTCTATGATTCCCCACAGATGAAAACTCATATTGTCAAGGGCAGGAAGACATATTAGGATTGTGACCTTATAAAAATCTAGTTATAAACCGTGACCTCTTTTTTTCAAAAGTGTAGGTTAGATTTTGTGCTGCTTTTGTCTTTAGAACAATAATAATTTCCTCTTTCTTATACTAAGAGAACTGGAATATTGCATCTAATTCCACAGAGAAGCACACAGCATACGCAATATGATAACAAGAAAAATCCCTGAGGTGTCACTGCTTTTCCTTCATATTTATACTCTGCCTGAGGCTTTGATTTATGCTCAGTCTTGAAACCGTGAAACAGTGTGGTACATTGACCAAAGAATGAGGTATACAACTATCAAAAAAACGAACAGAACATCTTCAGCTGCTATTCTGGGATACTTTTAAGGTAGTACCTAGTATCGCCCTCTCTAAGGCTCTCTCCACCTCTCGGAAAACTACTTGTTCCTTGGATCCCATACCGTCATCTTTTCATTCCGTTCCTTCACTCATACTTCTACTCATCATTTTATCTATTATAAATACTAGTCTTTCAAATGGCCTGTTCCCTGCTACTTGGAAGCAAGCCGTTGTCCACCCCTATTAAAGAAGCCCTCCTTAGACAAATCAATTCCTGCCAACTATGGACCCATATCCAATCTGACCTTCTTATCTAAGCTACTGGAGAAACTTGTCTTTGAACAGTTACTGTAGCTACATACCTCGAGGCCACAAATTCTCTCCATCCTCGCCAATCTGGGTTTTGCACTGGTCACTCCACCGACACCATTTTGCTGTCACTTCTTAGTGAGAAGCATCATACCTTGGATCATGGGAATATTACCCTTGCTGTTTCCTTAAACCTATCGTCGACCTTTGATCTTTGATCACAATCTCCTCCTCACCCGCTTGCATGACATTGGTCTTCGGGGGGTACTGTGCTTAACCGGTTCAATTCTTTCTTATCACAGAGCTCCTTCCCAATCGCTGCGGTTTCTCTTTCTTCACTTGCCTGTTCTCTTTCCTGTGGCATTCTCAGTGATCATCCTGGCCTCTCTTCTCTTTAATATCTTTTTGGCTCCACTTGCCCTTCTGATTCAACAACTTGGTGTCTCATTTTACATCTAACTAGATGATATTCTTCTGCTCTTCCATACTAGTCCTCTGAGCTCCGATCTCTTGCCCATGAATGTCTGCCTCATCCGTGTCATTGCATGGTTGTGTAATCATTCTCTCACACCTAATTCCTCTAAGACCACAGCCACTTGGCTTTCTGGTTCTCTGTCCGCTCCCTCTGTTTCTCCCAGTCTTGATGATTATCCTATCAATCTTGTACCTTCCTTTCACTATCTTGGCGTTCTTCTAGATTCTGCTCTTTCTTTTCAGGAACACATCATTCTAGTGGTACAACGCTCCTTTTGTTTTCTCCACCTCATTCAGGAGGTCCGTTCCTTTCTATCCACCTCTGCTCTCACTACTCTTATTGTTTCTCTCATACTTGCTCGTCTCGACTACTGCAACTCTGCTTTGGCTGGACTCCCTCAGTACAAACTTCATCTTCTCTAACTTATCCAACATACAGCAGCACGACTAATTTTTCATGCTTCACATTTCGACCATATCACTCCCCTGCTAATCCGTTTTCATTGGCTCCCAGTTTCATTTTGCATCCAGTTTAATATTCTCACTCTGGTTCGTAAAACACTTCACACCAATCTTCTGCAATACCTGTCCTCCCTCATCATACCACACACTCCTCACCATTCCCTCTACACCAATCATATGAATTGCCTTCCCCCTGCCCCCTCCCCCCCCAGGCATATTTAGAATCCACGTGTCACTCCACGTTTTATTTCCTTGACCTTTTTCTCTGGAATAATCTCCCACCTGCCCTCTGGTTTGAACTATCATTTCCCAAGTTCAAATCACTGCTCAAAACCCACTTATTCTCCATAGCATATAACCTTCCACTGGAACCCCATAATCCTATTTCCCCTCCCTAGCTATGCTCTCTAGTCTGCTTCGGATGTCTTGTGCTTCTTTCATGTCCATCATTGGTGTTCCTTTCTATATGTACTTATAATTTTGGTTTTATCTTTGTAAACCACTCTGCTGTCTCTCACTAAGGGCAGTATATCAAGTTCTAATAAATGAAATGAGTGATATAGTAAAGATGTGGATGATCAGCTGTTCAATCATATCATGCAGTCAGCTTTGTGTTCAACAGGATTTCCTGGCAGATCACATGATATCTTCGTAGGTGCACCTGCAGTAAATGTTGCAAATACATGCCTTATTTATATATTATTTTTTAAGGGTCCCTTCATGGTAAGTGGGTAAAGTGTCCCAGTGAGCACAGATCTGAATTTTGTAATTCTTTAATACAAGATGTCGGGTCCCTGATTTCTGCTGCTGGAAGCAGTTTGTTTCTAGAACTGTAATATATAGGCTAGTCTTCCCCTTCCCAATGGCACTAGATGGTGATTTACTCCTCATTGTATCTAGTTCAATAGTTTCATGTATATGAAGTGATTTGTTGGCAGTAAAAAGCTTGCTCGGGGTTTCAAAAAATTTGAGGTCAATTATTTGCCTCGTTTTTTAGAGGCAGAAAGGAGATGCTACCTGCAAAAGGGCAAAAAATTAAAATCAGTGCCGATCAGTGTCTGATTTATTTAGTGGTATTTAGCTCACACCTTTCCAGTAGTAGATCAAGGTGAGTTACAATTAGGTACTTCTCGAGCTGTAGCTTGTCAGTGATAGGGGATGTGTATTGGTCAGCCATTGGGGAAGTGTATTAGGGTTATGTATTTAAGGCTCATTTGGTTCAATAACATGTCGTAAAACGTCTAGTGCCTGCAAAATTGGTTTAATGCATGTTAAGATATGAATTAATCTGTGCTATGATTTTGCAATTTAAAAAATTCTAATGTGTGTTGAAAAAAGTTACTGTATTAACACGAATCTGTGAAAAGAGCTGAAACCTGCAGAGGTCAGGAAACAAAGCCAAATGAACTCGGAAGAAATGAATTTTTGGCCTGAGCCCATCGCTAGCTTCTATGGTCTAAAAGCTTGACGGTTACGTCCAAGATACTGAAGCACTCATGACATTTTAATCAATAGGGCTACATTTTCGAGTTTGTACTGTCACACTGTAGGGCATGTTTACTAAGGTGCGCTAGCTGTCATCCCAATAGTAACACGGGAAACTTAGGCTGCATCATGGCCGCTGCCAATCAGCCATGGTCACTGCGGACAGATCTGATCCCTGCCACCCCCTTCAACCCTGAAAGTTGCCAGTGCTGCAAATCTAATGCAACATCATATTCTCAACAAAATATAGTTGTTTTCTCGTTGTTTTAGGTTAAAAGCAATATGCAATGACGTTTATATTTCCTATGTCATTTCCCATAGGTCCTTCTTCAGCTAACAGTCTGTATTAGCTAAGAAATGTAATGTTTCATGGGCACATTCTTTCTTCTCTGTAACCGCTATGGAGACATTGGAAGGATAGACCTACAAGTTCATGCAATGCATAATCAAATCTATTTATGCACATTTATGGGGTCCTATAATAGGCTTTTAACAGTTCCTAATTTTTCTTGGTCCAATATGGCAACAAATATTCTGATTCACTGCATCTCACAGTAAAAATGTCTCTTGTTTTTTTCTTAAACCTTTGAACAAATGGTGGTTAATATGCAGGGTGAAATAATATGTTTTGATGCTAGCTTAAATTTACCAGATTTATCAGCTTTTCTCATAGACGGTATCTTTACATAATATGATCAGTCTTCTGTTGGATGTCCTTACATTTCAATTTCTCACATTTTTCTTTTATTTTTCCAGGCCAGCCCTGCCCCCATAATTGTGAATACAGATACTTTGGATACCATTCCTTATGTAAGTTGCATGTTTTTTTATTATAATAGCAGTCGTAACCATGCCTCTTATATTTTTAATTAAAATCTTTAAGTCTTACAACATTATCATACAGAGCATGGAATCCAGTCCTTGCATTTCAAATATTTGCATGTGTTAAATCATCCCAACCTGCATTGCTTAATAATGAGATACAAAGAATGCAAATGTGTGTAAAAAAAAAAACCCTCATTGTTATGCAAATTCAATAATGCAGCTTGTTATTTCAGGAAAAATAATTCCAGCTCATAATATTTCCACCTAGCCGCATCAAGCTGCTAAAACATGGCCCGACTCTCCTGGGTGCCATTTAAAAGGGTCGGTGTTGCAAAATGAAGCCTCTCTGGGAGTAGGAGACTGTCCCTGTTCCTCCTAAAGCAAATATGCTTGACCACAGGACTATTGCTAAGGGTTCTGGTCACCATTTTGAACCCCACATTAGCCTTGGCAGGGGCAAAAGAAGAACGCTCATGCCAGACTCCCTAGACCAGCAGGGATTCATATAGGTAGATACATGCTTCAGAAATCAGCATGGAATTTTTAGAACATAAAGATAAGATTTATAATGGCTCCAGGCATAAAAGCAATTACTCTGCCTACTATAGAACTGCAGGTGTGAAGTGACATTTTAGCAAGGAGATGTCCAAGTCAAATCAGGAAAGTCTAGGGCAGAATGTACAGAAAAATGCCAGACGTCTATGTCACCTGCTGATTTTAGGAACATAGGCTACGATGTGGACGTCCGCACAGGCTGCCACATAAACGTCCGCCTTAGGAAAGCGTGGGGTGGGGATGTCCATCTCAACCTTAGGCGTGAGTGGATGTTCAGGATGTTTCTGGGATCAGGCGGGGACATCCAGGTTCTTGGGAAAGCCCTGGCCATGCCTCTGACACCCCCCCCCCCCCCCATTCAGACCTGGGCATCTGTCATGAGGCTGGAGCCACGGAAGGTGCAGGTTTAGAAAAAAACCCTGTCTTTCATAGAGCTGTGGATGTGCAGAAGATGCAATTACCTCGCAGCACAGCTAGAGGGGACAGGAGTAATCCTACAGAGGCTGAGTCAACACGCCCAGCCACTGATTGTATGAGAGTTAACCAGCTGCACCTGAAGGCAAGCCCGAGAGTTTCAAAGGCAAAATGCCTTTATAAAGGAAAGGCAGCCCAGAAGTCAGGAGGAATCAGGGAAGGAGGAATCCAGCCAAGAGGAATTCAGCCAAGAGGAATCCAGTCGGAGGGAGCTCAGCCGGCAGCAGTTCAGCCAGAAGGAAGGAGAAGGAGTGTGGAGAAGGAAAGAGTCCACACGGAGCAAGCACAGAGGGACAGAATCCAGACGGAGATTATCCAGAGGGATAGAGTCCAAAGGGGCCGAGCACAGGGAGACGGAGTCCAGAGAGAGGCTGCCAGGAGAAGCAGTTTGGCTGGAAGGAGTGACACTCCCAGCCCAAGTAACGTAGCTGGATCAAGCAGCACAACAAGAGCAGTAACAGCTGAAAGAGCAGCACAGAAAACCAAGGAGCCATGCTTTAAGAGAAGCCTACATTCACCTGAATTCGTTGGACCAGGATTACAAGGTACAAGGAGGAAAGATTCCTATAGCAAAGCTACCTTTACATAGAAGCACAGAGGTTGGGAATCCTCACCAGGATTTCCTGGTAGAAGTGTTGAGTCCAAGCTTCCAGAAAAAGGACGCTGCTGCTCTATGGCGTAGCACTCTGCGACTGCTGCCAGCAACACCCCGGTCTTCCTTTCTGGATTTTCTTCTTCCGGTCCGGGTTTTCTACTCCCAATCCGGGCTTTTCCTCTTCCAGTCCGGGTTTTCCTCTTCCGGTCCGGGTTTTCCCAGCTTAGTACTGGTGGTTTTTTCTTTTCCTGTACGTTTTAGGGCGGTATCCTTATCCAAACAACTACGCCATTATGTCATCAGGTGCCCCCAGTGGCCAATGGCTGTAAGGGCATGCTGAGCATTTTCATTATTTTTTAGGAGCAATGGCTCTTTAAGGCCCAGTGCAGTTTGGTCCTAGAAGTTTTAGCTCCTTGTGAGAACAAATTATATAAACCAAAAGTGGAGGGTAATAAGGCTTTATTTCCCCTTTAACGCAAGGGTTCACTAAGACATAAGAAAATAAAGATAGTCCTCCTTTATAAAGGGTTCCACCAAATAAGCAGGCAAACAACTGTTATAAGCTTCACAATTGAATGCAGGGTTTAACTGAGGATTCCTTCATTCCAAGGTAAATTAAACAAGCAGGCAAACAAACTGTTATAAGCTTCACAATTAATTGCAGGGTTTCTTTTATATTTACAGTTCTACTAAGGACTCAAGACTAGTAGTAGTACAAAAAGTACAATCCATGGATTCATCTTGAGGAATGGGAATAGTATTCTCAAACTCTATTTCCATGGACTCTGCGTCACTGGCTTCTCCCTCTGAATAAGTGCTTTCCCTTGCGGCTACAGGTTTACAGGGTCTGTCCCTGTTTCTTTGCTTCCAGTAAGACTCTTCTGTTAAGCCCTTAGGTATTGTTTTGAAAAGCTCTGCTTTGTTCCCTCTTCTCATATACTGAGCGTCTGCTTTATCAGAGTTTCTAGGAGCAAGGCTTTCTTTTAAAAGTAAAGGGCCACCATACCTTGGCTTCCTGCGGCTGCTACACCTGGAGCTTTCTCTCTGACGTACTTCTCTCGGGAGACAGGTTTTCTTGTGCAGTGCTTTGCCTTCCTGAAGCCCAGGAAAACCTGGTGAGGATTCCCAACCTCTGTGCTTCTGTGTAAAGGTAGCTTTGCTATAGGAACCTTTCCTCCTTATACCTTGTAATCCTGGTCCAGCAAATTCAGGTGAATGTAGGCTTCTCTTAAAGCATGGCTCCTTGGTTTTCTGTGCTGCTCTTTCAGCAGTTACTGCTCTTGTTGTGCTGCTTGATCCAGCTGCGTTACTTGGGCTGGGAGTGTCACTCCTTCCAGCCAAACTGCTTCTCCTGGCAGCCTCTCTCTGGACTCCGTCTCCCTGTGCTCGGCCCCTTTGGACTCTATCCCTCTGGATAATCTCCATCTGGATTCTGTTCCTCTGGGCTTGCTCTGTGTGGACTCTCTCCTTCTCCATACTCCTTCTCCTTCCTTCTGGCTGAACAGCTGCCGGCTGAGTTCCCTCCGACCTGGATTCCTCTTGGCTGAATTCCTCTTGGCTGGATTCCTCCTTCCCTGATTCCTCCTGACTTCTGGGCTGCCTTTCCTTTATAAAGGCATTTTACCTTTGAAACTCTCGGGCTTGCCTTCAGGTACAGCTGGTTAACTCTCATACAATCAGTGGCTGGGCGTGTTGACTCAGCCTCTGTAGGATTACTCCTGTCCCCTCTAGCTGTGCTGCGAGGTAATTGCATCTTCTGCACATCCACAGCTCTATGAAAGACAGGGTTTTTTTCTAATCCTGCACCTTCCGTGGCTCCAGCCTCATGACACATCCTCGCGCTAGAGACGTCCACAGACCCGGTTTCTAAAATGACTCTGGAAATGTGTCTGTGCTTTGGATGTCTCTATGCCTGTTTTCAGATGTCCAAAGCACAAATAGTTCTTCCAAAATAACCCCTATAAATGTGTGACGGAAATGAATCTGCCCGCATGATGTTATTTGCAAAGTCATTGTAAATTCTGAATTATGTAACAGAATTATAGAATTATATACCATTTTAAAACTTCAAGACAAAAATGGCAACTTGTCTTATCTACATCATCTTTACTCAGGCCATCCAGGAGAATGTCCCAGGCAATCTGGTTTTCAGGATATCCACAAGGAATAATCATGAGATAGTTTGCATGCAATGAAAGCAGTGCTTGCAAATCTATCTCGTGATTATTCCTTGTGGATATCCTGAAACCAGGCTGACTACTCCAGGAACAGTTGAGAGACGCGGATTTATAGAATTGTACATCTTGCATATTGAGAGAGCACTAGAGAAATGTATTGTGACCACAAGAAATGCAATAGTCTTGAACTGTATTTGATCACCTGCATTGGGGCTACTTAATCGCATTGTGTGCTGGAAAGTGAAAACAGCGGTGCATGCGTGCCTTAATTTACCGAGGAGCAGAAACCTTGATCCATCTTGCTGTGCACTGCTGCATGGCCCTATGCCACAATAAACTCCAGTGCTTTTCTCGCAGTCTAATAGTGGTCCATTTGTCATGCAGCCTTCCCTGCCGTAATGAAAATGTGTGTACTAAAGAAGATGCATGAGTCTTCACCCCTTGGAGGACTTTAATTTCTTGAGTACATTAACTTGTGCCTTGCGGCAATGTTCTGACCCTTTTTTGAGGTGGATGTGTCATCAAGCTCTTTTTATCTTCTGACTCTCAACTCCTCTGCAGAATTATCCTACAGTAATCTGTTCTCAAAAAATGCAATTGCAGTGTGTGCCTTGGACTCGGCAGCTCTCTCCATATTTCATTCTCCATTTCTTCCTCCAGTTTTCTGTTTAATCATTGTCTTTCTTTTTTTCAAGCCCTATAGTGCTATAAATTGCAACCTCTTAGACCAAAGAATTTTGACTATTGGAAAAAAAATGTCTAAACATAATATCACATTCTTCTTTGATTAGTATGTAGCAAAGCAGAAAATATTTTATCCGCACAAAAAGGGGGTTCTGCTGCTGTGTGTGACTCTCTGATTTATAATTGAAGCTAAATTACGGAGCTGCAACACTTTGAAGTAATAATGCTTCCATTTAAAGGGAATCATTTATAGAAACAGAACTTGTCTTCTCTGATACTCCTAATTTCACTCCCTTTAAAATAAATAAATCTTGTCAGGATGTCCAGTCATGTAAATACTGGGGGCATATTCAGCAGGAGTGGTTAGGCTAGTTAAAGACATCTAGTTGCTGCCACTTTATTTAAAACCAGTTAGTCAGCGGCAAAAATATCCAGTTTCTGCCAATGAATATCTGGACTTGCCAGATTGTGACATCACCGTCTGGTAGCGAAAACTGGCTTAAGTTAGGACAGCTATTCAGACGACTTAACCAGGGCTGGTGCAAGGGTATTAAGTAAGTACCCTTGGCAAAACATCTGCCATGTGCCCCCTTGCAATTAGCTTTTAGACTCTTAGAGCCCCCACCCAAAGACTTCGATTATTAAATGTAATTGTAATCATCTCAACACCATCCCTCTAAGAACAGTCCTATAGAAATGTATCATACTTTTTAAATATTAAACTTTATTCTACAAATATATGCATAACGAGGAAGATTTTAAAAAGCCACTCGCAAGGGTACATGGACTAGCTGCATAGCTCATTTTTCCTGCAGCTAGAAGAACTCACTGATGACTCGGAGTTTGTGAGGCTGCCAGGACCCATTGCTATCCTTCCAAGAAGCTGCTGTTCTAGGTGACCACCTAGTGTTCCTAGTGGTTGGGCTGGCCTGGCCCTGGAACTATCTTTAGCCAGTTTATAGCTGAATATCACCATTAACTGGATTGCGAATGTCAACACCCTTGAAAGACCCACAGACCACCTCGGTTTTAACAAGGAATATTTTCGGTGATCTATGGGGACATTCAGTGACACTAACTGGTTAGTGTCACTGAACATTGGGTTTTAACCTGTTTGCAGGTCTGAAAATGCTCCCACTGTTTTCATTGAAGACCAATGGGGAGCATGGCTTGTGAAATTCTTTCCAGACCCTCTTTTTGTGCGTGTGTGTCTGGAGGTACCTCTCCGTATCTGCATTGTTTATGTGTGTCTTGTGTATGTGTTTTGTCTATGTGTGTATGTGTCGTGTGCGTGCACATATTTGTTTTGTATATTTATCTTGTTTTGTGTGCATATCTCAGTTTTCTTTGTGTATCTGTGTATTTTTGTGGGCTGGTATGTCTGTGAATATTTATATGTGTGTGCATGTTTGTGTACCACTGCATGTGTGCTTGTATATGTGTCTGTGTACGTTTGCATATCTGTGCATGCATGGATATGTTAGTACGTGTGTGTGTGTTTTTATCTGTGTTGTTTCTCTGTATGTCTGTGATTGGCAGAGGAGATGAGATGAGGGCTGCTTGACAGGTGTCCTTCTGCAATTGCTATGTTACTGTGAATCAGTGTTTGTATGTTGCAGCTGTTGGAACAGTTTTTCCTGTAGAAATGCATCGAGGCATTTTTTTTTAGGGTCAGATGTTTCATTTCTCTTCCATTTCCCACCACACTCAGAAACATAACTTGTACAGCACATGAACTTCCCCAAACTCACCTAAGGAAGTGTATGACATATGTTTGGGGGGCCCACATAGAGACTGCTGGAGTAATCCAAGCGCAAAATAGCTAATGCTTGAATTACTGTATGCAGATTACTGATCAATAAAAAAAGTCTTAATCTCTTAATCATTTTTAATTTGTAAATAGTAGTTTTGAGCACAGTTGAAATTTCAGGTCAGATTTTTAACTGAGCGTCCAATATGACGCCTAGATTTCTGATATGGGAAGACAAAGGGATGGCCCGATCATCAACTTTAAGTGAGTAAGAATAGTACATGGTGTAGCTCAACTAAGATGCAAGACTTCAGTTTTATTGATACTGAGGGCAAGCTTGCTAAGAGTCATCCAAGCTTTTACTCTTTCAATACAAAGAGCTATATAATCAAAAGTGTACAACAATGAATTAGTAACCAGAACAAAAGATTGAATATTGTCTGCATATATCCTCTAATTCAGATCAAGGCCCTTAAATAGCTTGTCATGACATGTGGAACAGCACGACAAAATCAGATGCTCCTAATAGATGTCGATCTTTACTCCCTTCCAATATTATCGGTGCCAAAACAACACAGATCTTTGTTATAGATCATTGACATTGTAAAAAAACAGTATATTTTGCCACTTTCTTCTGACTAGTGAAGTTTTCATTGAATTTTTCTCATAGTTTCAATTATCCACAACTTAAATTAAAATATACCCTTTGCCCCAAAGTCTTTATCACTATCTATCTTTTTCTATTATCTTTTTTCTTTTATATTTCTTCTTTTTCTCTATGAGGCCCCTTTTATAAGAGTTGCCTGTTTGTAAAACTCAAGTAGATTCCTTTTTGTAGACTATCTTATGAAAATACATAGACGTGTCTTTATAAAATACTAGCACAAATCCTGCAGAAATTGCAGATAAAGTGAACCTGCATACATTTCTACCAGCTTGAGAGCAGATGTAAGGTGTCTGTCGTGTGTATTTTATAAATTGTTGTTGCTGTTAAGGGCCATCAAGTTGGTCTCGACTCATAGAAACCCTCTGGATAGCTGTAAACTGTATTCACTCTTCAGTCAGGCGGCTCATTATTGCTAGAATAGCATCCATAGCTGCTGTTATTGTTATCGATCCATCTCATTTCTGGCCTTCCTCTTTTGCGTTGACCTTCAAACTTGCTAAGCATGATGTCTTTCTCTAATGATCTCTCTTTTTGCAAGATGTATCCAAAGTATGAAAGTCAAAGTCTTGTCATCTGAGCTTCTAAAGAAAGCTTTGGTTTGATTTCCTCTAGTACCGATTGGTTTGTTCTTCGGGCAGTTCATGGTATACAAAGTATTCATCGCCAGCACCATAATTCAAAGGCATTGATTTTGGTTTGGGACGGTCTTACTCTGGGATTCAATTAGTTGCCAAAGCTTTCTAGACATCATGCTTTGATCAGCTCCGGAGTCTAGTAAAGTGTCAGTAACAATACCTTGCACTTCTACAGATAAAAGAAAACCTTCCCTGATCTCCTTTGTATTTGCAGTTATCAGTGCTGTTTTCGCTTTACATTCTTTTTGCAAATGACTCACTATTTACCAGGCATTGATGGCATTCCTATAGAAGTTTTGCAGCAATCTGATGCAGCTGTTACCATACTTACAAGGCTCTGCCAAGAAATATGGAAGACAACATCATGGCCAACTGACTGGAAAAGATCTATGTTTATACCAATACTAAAGAAAGGTGATCCAACTGACTGTGGAAATTATCGAACAATCGCTCTGATCCCACATGCCAGCAAGATTCTACTGAAGATTATTCAAAAGAGACTACAACCATACCTGGAACAAGAACTACCTGAAGTGCAAGCAGGGTTCAGGAAAGGGCGAGGAACGAGAGACATCATTGCGGATGTGAGATGGATCCTTGAAAAGACTAAAGAATACCAAAAGGATATCTATTTGTGCTTTATCAACTATAGCAAGGCTTTTGACTGTGTAAACCATGAGAAACTCTGGGCCACATTAAGAAGCATGGGTATACCAGAACACCTGACCGTTCTCTTGCGCAATCTGTACATTGATCAAGAAGCAACAGTTCGAACGCAACAAGGAGAAACAGAATGGTTTAAAATAAGCAAAGGTGTAAGACAAGGCTGCATACTTTCCCCCTACCTGTTTAATTTATATGCAGAACAAATCATCAGAGAAGCAGGATTGTATGAAGACAACAGAGGTGTGAAGATTGGTGGAAGACTCATCAACAACCTTCGCTATGCTGATGATACTACATTACTGGCTGAAAGTGAAGATGATCTGAAACATTTGCTTCTCACAATCAAAGAACATAGTCTCAAAATGGGCCTGCACCTTAATGTAAGGAAGACAAAGATCATGACAACTGGCATAATCAACAGGTTCATCGTTGAAGGAGAAGAAATTGAAATTGTGAACAACTTTAACCTACTTGGATCAACTATCAATAAAGAAGCAACACGCAGTCAAGAAATCAAACGACGCATTGCTCTTGGCAGAATGGCTATGAAAGAACTAGATAAGATTCTCAAGAACAGAGATGTCTCTCTCCATACAAAGATTCGACTTGTTCAAGCCATGGTATTTTCAATAACATCATATGGATGTGAAAGCTGGACAGTGAAAAAGTCAGACAGGAAGAAAATTGATGCCTTTGAATTATGGTGCTGATGGCGAATACTGTGTATACTATGGACTGCCCGAAGAACAAACCAGTCGGTACTAGAGGAGATCAAACCTAAGCTTTCTTTAGAAGCTCAGATGACAAGACTTCGACTTTCATACTTTGGACACATCATGCGAAGAGAGAGATCATTAGAGAAAGACATCATGCTTTGCAAGATAGAAGGTCAACGCAAAAGAGGAAGGCCAGCAATGAGATGGATCGATACAATAACAGCAGCTATGGGTACCAGTCTGTCAACAATGAGCCATCTGACTGAAGACCGAACACAATTTAGGATAGCTATCCAGAGGGTCACCATGAGTCGACTCCGACTCGACGGCACTTAAGAAGAACCACATTTAAAACATTTTCTTTTCACATAGTGGTTCCTTAACATAGGCATGCATACTTTCATAGCATCATCTTTCGGCCTTACCTTCCTTTCTGATACTTCAACAATTGCCATTTTGGAAGCGCTGCCTTTTTCCTGACCTACTAATTCTGTTTCCATAGGAAGTAAGCAATGTTGCTTCTTTAGTGTTCCGGCAATTCTGTAATATCAGGAAGGTTTGTATGTCCTTCGAGACTGCGGCCATAAATTGCTCTAGCACAATACTATCGATTATAGATTCTATCGTTTTTCCTTCTGGTGCTAGCCATTTTATTACCAGGCTCTTAACTCTCTGGCATAGAGCTTTCGGCGTTTCACCAGGCTTCAACTTTGTGCTCCTCAAGATGCGATGATACACCATGGGAGTCAATCCTAAACGATCCCTTATGGCTTTCTTTAGCTCCTCATAATTATTCGCGAGTGCCGCAGGCATGGCCCTATACGCCACCAATGCCTCACCCGTGAGGGATGTGGCCAGGCGTACAGCCCATTGTTCCTTAGGCCACCAAATTATGTGTGCTACTCTGTCAAATGCCTCTAGGAAGTCATCAGTGTCATCTTTATCAGACAATTGTCCAAAATTAAATGTTCCACTAGACTGTGGTCCTAGGGCACAAGAATGTAATGGTCCTGTAGAACCTGGTGGGGTCAGTGCTGGTTCGGCCTCCTTCTTCTGGCTTGCCAGCCACGCCTCCATCATATTAAACAGTGGTTTCTGCTGTGCCTGCATTAGTGCTGCGGACTGCTCCTGGGCTTGTAAAGACATCTCCCTCTGTCTTTCAAATTGGCCAGCCATCCACTGAAGCACCTCCTTGCACTCCATGATCATCCTTGTTCTGTGGAAAAACAAGAAAAAGAAACACCACTCAAGTGTGATACGGCAACAACAGCTTTACTATTCCCTTTGGTTTTATCAGAATAGAGCTCTACACCCCTGTACTGGTATCCCTAATAACCCAGTTAGCTACGGGCTACCTGATACAGGTGTGGAATCAGGCTTCTCACAAACGAAGGTCTCTGCAATCCTTCTGTGACTCAGATTCACCTCCAGCACACTCCTCTGCACGGCTCTGCAGTAAACTTATCTCCAGTGCAAATCCTGAGGCTTGAAAATCCTTGGCGCACGCGTGAAATCCTGCCAACTACCCCACTTGTCGTGACCCTCGCCTGGGCCAAAGGCTTACAGGCATAGGGCTGCCAATGTTTGTCCTTAAATAAAGAGTTGCTATCCTTGTCTCCAGCAGGGAACTCTGGGACTTGTAGTTGATTCTTTTACTCAAAGACAAAGTAGTGTGAGACCGTTGGTTTTTAAGGCAAAACAAGAAATTTTATTTAGGTTCCCATAAGCACTAAGGTTCAATGCAGACATAAGGATTATTCTCCAAGTACGCAAATGGTGCAAGAACCCACTCACGAGAAAGACAACATCCTTGACCTCATTTTCGCCCCGCAGCTAATTTTAGATCAACCACAAGATATCGTATTATCAATAACTGCAGTACCATGGACTGACCACAAACTCATCACCTTTCAGATGCCTACCCTCAACTGCTCAAATAAGCCTAAAACAGTTACAAGCAAGTCTCCTAACCCAGCTGCCAGAAGTTTCTACCCACTTAACAGAGAACTCATCCTTGCCGAAACAAGCACACTCATTGATGAGACCACCTTGAGCCTAGACGAGTTGATCGCTGCCTGGAACAGCAAACTCAGCACAATCGCTATCCGCCCCCCAACGAACAAGAACCCAAAGAAGAGATCATCAGCTCCATGGTACACAGCCGACTTGAAAGCTTCACTAACCATTCTAAGACGGCTGGAAAAATGATGGAGAAAGTCACGCACCAGCAGTGACCAATCAGCCTACATCCAACACCTGGCGGCACACCGTAAAGCCATCACAGACAAGATCAGGCAATATCACACAGATACCCTGAAACGATCACTGAATAAACCACATGACTTGTTTAACCTAGTTAAAACGCTTACCAAAGAGCCCACCCCTGAGCTCCATAGCGGTATCCACCCACAGGACTATGCGATCTACATGCAATCTAAAATGTGCAAGACTAACAATATATTAATACCGGACCCTCCTGACGAACAAGACTACCCAGCGCTACTGACAGCCTTCTCCACTCCCTCGAAGAAAGTAATTGAAGATACCATCCTAGCCCTAAACACAACCACTGCGCACACGGACCCTTGTCCCGCACACTGGATAAAGGACTTGCGATGTGACCTATCCCCAATCATAGCCAAAATCTTAACCCAATCCTTTACCACTGGCTATTTCCCACCCACTCTCAAGTAGACCTCTGTAAGACCTCTTTTAAAGAATACCAAACTGGATCCTCAAATGGTAGAATCTTACAGGCCCATATCCAGCATACCGATGCTTGCAAAAATCATTGAGAAAATAGTGCACAGGCAATTACAAGATCATATAGACACCTCAGCCCCTCTGGATCCGGCCCAACATGGATTCAGAGAGTCACATGGAGTGGAAACACTACTTACAGCCCTCTTCAACAACATAATCTCAGGTGTGGATAACATACGACATGGCTTCGCTCTTGTCTTTCTAGACATAGCAGCGGCCTTTGACTCTGTATGCCACGAAATTCTCATCTGCCGGCTAAGGGAAAAAGGTATCTGCGGAACAGCGCTCGAATGGTGTAAATCTTACCTGTCTGGAAGATGGCAGCAGGTCCGAGCCGACGGAGCTACATCAGAACCATTCCAACAAAGTCAAAGTGTACCGCAAGGATCCTCCCTATCTGCATTGATGTTTAATATATACATCCAACCCATCTGTAACATCATCAGATCCTTCAATGTCAGTTACATGATATATGCAGATGATGTGCTATTATATATGCCAATATCATTGGAGAGCCTAGACCTCACGCCTCTGACTAACTGCTTCGACACCATATCAGAGTGGCTCCTGTCACAAAACTTGAGAATACAACATAAAAAGACAGAAGTCCTTTTCGTCTCAAGGAATACCAACTTCACCCCACCTAGCTGTGTTAAGGTAAAGGATGCCCAACTACAAGTGAAGCCTGCGATACGTTACCTTGGAGTAATGTTAGACCAAAACCTTGACATGAAGAACCACATAGCCAATACTGTCAAGGCAATCTACTTTAAAATCAGATCCCTCAGACACCTACGAGCGCTACTCGAATCGGATGATTTCCGCACCATTTATCAAGCCCTTATAATTCCTCATTTCGACTTCTCAAACTCCATACTACAAGGACTCCCACGGTCCACCCTGAACCCCCTGCAACTGGCTATGAACAGTGCAGCGCGGGTACTCTTTGGGGCATCCAGGAGAGACCATGTGACCCCCCTCCTAAGACAGTTACACTGGCTCCCCATTCAAGCAAGGATCAGTTTCAAGACTTTACTGCTAACGTTCAAAGCTGCTAAGGGGCTCACCTCATCCTCTCTCTCTAACCTCATCCAACCACTTGCACCAAACAGGCCACGAAGAACCGCAGAGTTGAACATGCTAGTTATCCCAAATGAAACCACAAGATGCACCAGATCAACAGCCAACAGAGCCTTCTGACTCTGCGCCCCAACTCTATGGAACGCTTTACCAGCACAAATCAGAGCAATCCCCAACTTGAGCCAGTTCAGAAAAGCATTAAAACATTTCCTCTTCCTTAAATATCTCAATGACAGCTCCGAACATAACCACCAAGCGAGTAGCAGAAGTAGTCAAACAGGCAGACCCTCGCAATAGGCTTACCCCACAATGTATATAACAAGCATTTTTCTGTATGGTTGTACCACATATGTATATAGTTGACCATGTCCATTATCAGGTGAACCACCAATGTATATAGTTTTCCCGTTTCTCCAATTTCTACTCCCTGTTAAATGTAATGACCAGACATTTGTAAATTGTCGGATGTTTCTGTTCAATGTAAACCGCGCTGATGGATAATAGTGCGGTATATAAGAATAGTTAATAAATAAATAAATTTTTTTAAAAAAGTAAATAATAACAGGAAACATATGCAACTGGAACTGAAGAAACTGAAAGAACCTTTAAACATGTGCCGCTGTTTTTATCAAAAACATTTCAGCAAGTAAATCACAGCTTCGTTTGTTTGTCCAGCACAGCTAAATTTCTTCATTTATCATGTGCTGCTTTGGTTATCAAACTCTAGGTTAAGCAAGGGTTCTTTACCTTAGAAGAAGTTCTTGGCATTCACATGGCTAGGCAAAACCCTGCTTCTCAAAAAGCTTCTTCTGTTAACACTTTTTATCACCAACTTTCAAACTTCCTTCTTACACAAAGAACAGTCCATAGGAGACTCCTCAGTAACAGAATCCTGCCCAAAAGAGTCAATTTGCATTTCTTCCTGTGCTACGAAATGCTGGTCTGTCTCTGGGTTTTCATTAACTCCTTCAAGCTTACTGTTCTGTAGGAACTTCTGAATTTCCTTCCACAGCTGCTCTCCCTGATATGGAATATTTGTACCTTGAGAGTGGGGCTTCTTCCCTTGGATCAATTGCCGCAATGCTTCAATCATGTTCAACTCTGGTTCTCTGCCCTCGGCTGGGTTCTGGTCACTTCCAGTTGTAACCGTATTCACCCACCTTCTGGCAGCTTGAATTCTCTGAGCTGGTTCACGAACACTCTGCACTGCAATCTGATCCTCGTTGTCAGAAACTCTCCCAGCCACCCATCTGCTGGTTTCTGAATTAAGAGTACCTCTCTTACAAGGACTGCTTCCTCTGTTGCTGCTTCCTTTCTTGCTGGAGCCGTTCTCCAACTCGAAGTCAAACTTCCCACTTCTCCTTTTCCTCTCCTCTGAACAGGGCTTATAAAGCTGTTTCCTAACTAACACTCCCCTGTCTCTGCACAGTTGATTATCATTACCCTCCAATCCTGCACTTATGTTAGAGCTTGGGTGTGGCTTGGCTTCAGCAACTACATGCTTCTTTCCTTTGCCTGCAGTCTGAACCCTGTGAATACCTTGCCTGTCTCTCACCTTAAAGGCATATTCACTGTTTTCTTCTGTTTCCATCGGCTCAGCACAGCTCTCATCATCACAATATACATTCACAACTTTTCAGTTTTTTTATATATACAAGGTATTTTATTGTCATTTCACTTCACCAGTTTGGACTATATTGTTAGGTCCATTACCTAACATCTGAATGAACCTCCAGTTTCATTCCATGTTGTATGAAATGTGACAAAACAGTACAAAAACCAAGGGGATGAATACTTTTGCAAGGCACTATACATGGTTTACAGGTCTGCAAACCATGTAAGTCCATTTGAATATTGTGCCCTATATTCCTTGATCTTGAAAAGCAAATATTTCAGATCATCTTAACATTCAGCCAGTATTGCGGTGTCATCAGCATAGCAAAGGCTGTTGATGAGTCTTCCACCAATCTTCACATCTTGGTTGTCTTCATACTGTCCTGCTTTTCTGATGATTTCTTCTGTATAAAATGTTAACAAGTAAGGGGAAAATATGTAACTTTGTCAAACACCTTTGCTGATTTTAAACCATTCTGTTTCTCCTTGTTCCATTCAAGCTCTTGCTTCTTGATCAATGTAAAGGTTGTGCAAGAGAACTATTACGTGTTCTGGTATACCCATGCTTCTTAATGCGGCCCAAAGTTTTTTATGGTTTACACAGTCAAAGGCCTTGCTGTAGTAAATAAAACATATAAATACCTTTTTGGTATTCTTTTATCAAGGATCCATCTCACATGTTGTCTCATTCCTTGCCCTTTCCTGAACCTTGCTTGCACTTCAGGCAGTTCTCGTTCCAGGTATGGTTGTAGTCTCTGCTGGATGATCTTGAGTAGAATCTTGCTGGCATGTGGGATCAGAGCAATTATGTGATAATTTCCATAATCAGTCTTCCAAATTTCCTGGCAGATCCTTGTAAGTATGGCAAGAGCCAAATCTGATTGCTGTAATACTTCAATGGGAATGCCATCAATACTCAGTGCTTTGTTCTTTGATAATGCTTTCAATGCTGCTTCGATTTCTTCTTTTATCACCAATGGTTCCTGATCATAAGGTACAGGTTGAAGCGGCTGTTGGTCCGCTTGATCTTTATAGTATAATGATTCCGTATATTCTTTCCATTTTTTCTTGTTCATCTCAGCATCATTCAAAATGGATCCTTGAGCATCTTCTAACATTCCAGTTCTATGCTGGAATTTTCTCTAACTCTCGTAGCTTTGGAAAAACTGATCTTGTTCTTCTTCTAATAGCTTGTAATTCTATTTCCTTCCATGCATCATTGTAGTACTTCTCCTTGTCTCATCTTGCTACATGTTGGAAATCTCTGAGTTCTGTGGTTGCCTCTCTTTCTCCTCTGGCTTTAGCTTCTCTGTGTTTCTGGGAAATTTTCAGAGTTCCTTCGGTCATCTATTTTAGCCATTTTTGCTTTTTCACTTTTTGCAGAGACTTCTCACTTTCTTTGAGCACAACTTTCTTGATGTCATCCTGTAACTCTTCTGGTGCTCTGTCATTTGTATCCAAAGCAGCAAATCAAATTTTTAGGCAGTCTTTAAATTCTGTTGATATATTCTCAGGGTTATATTTTGCCACATTCATGAATGGCTTGCTCTTATTCAACTTTAGTTCGAGTTTGCATACTAGTAGTTGGTGATCTGTATCACAGTCGACTCCAGGTTTTATCTTTGTTGATGATATTGAGCTTTTCCAATGCTGACTCCCACAGACGTAGTCAATTTGATTTTTGTACCATCCATTTGGTGGTCTATGGGTCCGATATTGCAGGAGGCACCAAAGAAGCTGATAAGTGGCTAAGAAAAAACACTCAGGAAAGGGGCACAAATTGCGAGTAAGGCAGCGTACACGCAGGCAAGAGGAGAATATTGTCACGTATCAGAAGAAGTGCAGCTGGCAGTGAAATCCACATACCCGGATAGTGCGGAGCAGGCCATATTTGTTGTATGCACGCAGACACATACAAAATAATATTGGCCCATAACTGTGAAAGGCGCAGAAGAGTGGGGTAAACCGTGCAATAGTGAAAGATGGGCAAAATGGGAAATGAGCCAGGGTTATAGCGATGCGGCACCCCGTGAATCGATGTGGGTGGCCCCGACCATGTGAAACATGGGTAACGTTACCAACATACCTGGGTCATGCATGTCACAATGCCCACACCTATGCATTGGCTTGCCCATGCGAAAAATGGGTACCATATACTGCCATTCCCAGGTAATGACTATGCTAGTGCAGGAGACCCCTCTAGCTGGGCTGATACACAGCAGTAGCATGGCCACCAGGAGGAATGAGAATCTCAGTCCTGCTGAAGCAGAGACCCTAGCCAGGAAGGTCCTGTGCTATGAGGAGGTGCTCGATCCCTTAGGGAACCGCAGAGCAAACCTGCTCCTTCTGGTGGGGGATCCAGTGCCAGCTGTGCAGGTGAGCAACCAGTGGGATATGTAAGGCCTTGGAGGACACTGTGGAGATGATCAGACATAGCTTAAAGATTCCAAATTACCCCTGCCTACCGAAAGCCAGATTAATATAAATAAAATACATTCTCTAAAATGTTTGTATGAAATGCTAGAAGTCTAAAAAATAAGATGGGAGAGTTAAAATATATAGCACTAAATGAGAGGTTAGATACTTTTGTCCACTAAAGAAGAGCGGGACCTAGGCGTAGTTGTGTCTGATGATCTTAAAGTAGCTAAACAGGTAGAAAAGGCGACGGCAAAAGCTAGAAGGATGCTTGGGTGCATACGGAGAGGAATGGCTAGCAGAAAAAAGGAGGTGATAATGCCTCTGTATAAGTCTTTGGTGCGACCTCATTTGGAGTATGGTGTGCAATTCTGGAGACCGAACCTTCAAAAGGATGTGAACAGGATGGAGTCGGTGCAGAGGGTTGCTACTAAGATGATTAGTGGTCTTCATTATAAAGCATATGAGGACAGACTTAAGGATCTTAATATGTACACCTTAGAGGAAAGGCAGGATAGAGGTGATATGATTGAGATGTTTAAATACCTCCGTGGCATAAATGTTCAGGGAGAGAGCCTCTTTCAATTGAAAGCAAGTTCTGCGATGAGGGGACATGGGATGAGGGTGAAGGGAGATAGATTCAGGAGTGATATGCGGAAATATTTCTTTACGGAAAGAGTAGTGGATCCGTGGAATAGTCTCCCAGTGGAGGTGGTAGAGATGAGGACAGTAACTGAATTCAAAAAAGCATGGGACCAACACAGAGGATCTCTAAAGGTAAAAAGTGGACTGTTGTAGTTGTTGTTATGGAAGGACAGACTAGATGGGCCTTGTGGTCTTTTTCTGTCATCATGTTTCTATGTTTCTATATGATTGGTATCTCAGAGACATGGTGGAAGGAGGACAACCAGTGGGACACTGTGATACCTGGGTACAAACTATATCGTAATAATAGAGCTGATAAAATTGATGGAAGGGGTGCGCTCTATGTTAGAGAGGGCATTGAGTCACAAAGAATTAAAGTTTTGCAGGAAACAAAATTTGCTGTAGAATCTCTATGGATTGAAATTCCATGTAAAAATGGGAAAGCGATGGCAGTGGGAGTGTACTATCGATCGCCTGGCCAGAATGAACAAATGGATGATGAAATACTCAGAGAAATCAAGGAAGCTAACAAAAGTTACAGCACAGTAATAATAATGGGTGATTTAATTTACCCCGGTATTGACTGGGTCAGTGTCACGGCAGGACATGCTAGGGAGCTAAAGTTTCTAGATGAAATAAATGACTGCTTCTTGGAGCAGCTGGTTCATGAACCGACCAGAGGGGAAGCCATTTTGGACCTAGTCCATAGTGGAACAACAGATCTGGTGCAAGAGATAAGGGTGTTGGGGCCACTTGGCAATAGTGATCATAGCATGATTGTGTTTGATTTAATAAATGGAGGAGGGATGGTAAGGAAATCCACAGTACTACCTTTTAACTTTCGAAAGGGAGACTATGATAAAATGAGGAAAATAGTTAAGAAAAAACTAAAAGGATCAGTTTCAAAGGTTAAAGACTTACATCAAGCTTGGGTGTTATTTAAAAATACTATCTTGGAAGCCCAGACCAGCTGTATTCCATGCTTTATGAAAAGTGGAAGGAAGGCCAAAAAACTGCCAGCATGGTTTAAAGGTGAGGTCAGAGAAGTTGTTGTTGCCAAAAAAGCATCTTTCAGGAAATGGAATAAAGAGCCAAATGACGAAAACTGGAAACAGCATAAGCACTGGCAAGTTAAATGCAAGGCATTGATAAGGCAGGCAAAGAGAGAATTTGAGAAGAAGCTTGCTATGGAAGCAAAAACACATAATAAAGACTTTTTCAAGTACATTCGTAGCAATAAACCTGTGAGAGTCAGCTGGACAATTAGATAATAGAGGGGTGAAAGGGGCAGTAAGAGGAGATAAGGCTATAGTGGAGAGACTGAATGAATTCTTTGCTTCGGTCTTTACTGAAGAAGATGTAGGGATGTTATCCATGACAGAAGTGGTATTTCAAGGTGATACTGCGGAAGAATTGAAAGAAATATTGATACCGGGAAAGATGTATTACATCTGTTTAATAAACTGAAAAGTAGCAAATCACCTGGACTGGATGGTATACATCCAAGGATGTTGAAAGAACTGAAATATGCAGACCTGCTATTAGTAATCTGTGAACTATCATTAAAATCATCTTTAATACCTGAAGATTGGAGGATGGCCAATATAACGCCAATTTTTTAAAAAGGGTTCCAGGGGTGATTCGGGAAAATACACACCAGTGAGCCTGACGTCAGTAGCAGCAAAAATGGTAGAAACCATTATAAAGAACAAAATTACTGAACATGTAGATAGTCATGGCTTAATGGGAGATAACCAACATGGCTTTAGACAGGGAAGATCTTGTCTTACTAATCTGTTATGTTTTTTGGAAGGTGTGAATAAACAGGTAGACAAAGGTGAGTCAGTTGATATAGTGTATCTGGACTTTCAGAAAGCCTTTGACAAGGTCCCTCATCAGAGACTTTTGGAAAAATTAAAAAGTCTAGGATAGGAGGCAGTGTACTATTATGGATCAGGAACTGGTTAAAAGATAGAAAGCAGAGGGTAGGGCTAAATGGCCAATTCTCCCAATGGAGAAAGGTGAATAGTAGAGTACCCCAGGGATCTCTGCTGGGTCCACTGCTTTTTAACATATTCATAAATGACCTGAAAGTGGGAATAATGAGTGAGGTTTTCAAATTTGCAGATGACACAAAACTATTCCATGAGGATTGTGGAAAATTGCAAGAGGATCTTGATAAATTGGAAGACTGGGCATCCAAATGGCAGATGAAATTTAATATGGACAAGTGCAAAGTTATGCACCTAGGAAAGAACAACCCAAACTATGGTTGCACGATGCAACCTCACTGATCGCTGGCAACATGTCCGTTCTGGCCCCTCCAACTCCGATTCCTTCCCCCAAACTAAAGGTGTTCCACAGGGCTCATCTCTATCCGCCTTGCTATTCAATGTCTATATGCAACCCATTTGTGATCTCATCCAATCATTTAATATCAACTGCCTGGTCTATGCTGACGACGTCTTGATGTACATGCCAATTTCGACAGAACATCTTGAACTATCCCCACTTATCAGGTGCTTTGACGCTGTCACAGACTGGCTAAATGCACAAATGCTTAAGTTAAATTTCAAAAAGACAGAAGCCCTTTTCGTAACCAGGAATCCGGCTTTTACTCCACCCCTGTCTATCAAGGTTCGCGACGCAGAGATCATATGCAAGACTACAGTAAGATACCTAGGTGTAACGCTTGATCAGCAACTTAATATGAAGGCTCATATCAAAAACATAACAAAGTCGGTGTACCATAAAATCCGGACCCTCCGCAATTTGCGTCAACTGTTAGAACCTGATGACTTCCGAACTGTCTTTCAGGCCCTAATAATGCCTCACTTTGACTATGCCAATGCGATCTTGTATGGTCTACCTAAGTGCACGACTAACCCCTTACAACTTGCAATGAATTCAGCTGCAAGAATCCTTCATGGAGCCTCAAGAAGTTCTCATATTACCCCAATACTAAAACAATTGCACTGGCTACCCATACAAGCCAAGATCTCATTCAAGATCCTAATTATGACCCATAAAGCCATCAATAAATACCCTGCTACTGCCATTACTGATCTAATTTCAATCACACCTCCCAATCGAGCAAGGAGATCGAATGCCGCAAATACTCTCATATTACCTAAGGCAAGCAAGAAAGTGTTCTCAATTCACTAGATCCAGAGCCTTCTCCTTCTTTGCTCCATCCTGCTGGAACGCACTACCAGCAACTATCAGAACCATCAGTGAACTCTCCCAATTTAGGAAGGCACTGAAACGGCACCTCTTTCTTCATCACTACGATGATGCAGTCTTCTCCCCACACTCACCCACTCTCACATCTCAATGCAGCACCTCAAACTCATGCACGTCACATTCCCAGACTGATCACTCGCAATCACACCTTCCCCTCTAACCACCATGAGAAACTTATGCAGTGCCGCATAACTCATTATATTGTTGCATAAAGTAGACTGTATTTATTCATCGTATCTCCTTGTTAAGGGACTGGTTATTTATACCCTATTTTACCTGTTATACCTGCTTAATGCATACCCAAGTTTAATTTTCCTGTTTAATGTATACCCAAGTTATTACACCTGTTTCACTGTAAGCACAAATCACGAAATTGAGATGTGCAACTCTTATGTTCATTGTAAACCGCACTGATGTCGAATAGCGCGGTATAAAAGAGACTGTAAATAAATAAATAAATAAATAAATAAAGGTTGCACATTAGGAACTACCTCACAGGAAAAAGATTTAGGCGTCATTGTGGATAACATGTTTAAACCCTCTGCCCAGTGTGCAATGGTGGCCAAGAGCGCAAATAGAATGCTAGGTATCATAAGTGGAGTGGAGGAGTGGCCTAGTGGTTGGAGCATGGTACTTCAGGCTGCAAGGTCGGGGGTTCAAATCCCACTAGAGGACAGCAACCTTGGGCCGGAAGGACTGGGGTTTCTAGTCCCACAGGTGCTCCTTGTGGTCTTGGGCAAGCCACTTAACCCTCCATAGCCCATGTTCCCTGTAAAATAGTTATCTCCAAGTTATAATGCCCTGTTCAATGTAATTTCAGTTTGTTCAAGGTAAACCGCACTGATGCAGAATAGCACGGTATATAAGAGAATATAAATAAATAAGGAAAGGAATGGAGAATAAAACAAAGGATATTATAATGCCTTTGTATCATTCCATGGTGTGACCGCACCTTGAATATTGTGTGCAATTCTGGTCGCTGTATCTTTAAAAAGATATAGCGTTATTAGAAAAGGTCCAGAGAAGAGCCACCAAAATGGTAAAGGGGATGGAAGGATACGCCTATGAAGAGAGGCTAAAAAGGTTAGGGCTCTTCAACCTGGGGGAGTGCCGAGGAATGGCCTGGGTGGAGCAACAAAGTTGCACATCACTGTGTGATTCCAGTATGGCACAAACAAATCTGGCCCTGGTTGTTGAGTCATCCATGCCTATACTTGCTCCTGACCCCAGATAAGGAGCAAAAAATGCTAATTTCATGGCAACACCACTATCGCGGGGGAGGGTTGGGAAGAGTACAATGCACTTTCATTGTCTCTATTAATATTTCCTGGGCAAAGAAACGTGCATATAAATACAAACCCCAAACAGATTACTAACCCCTCCACTGCATGTCTGAGTGTCTGCAGTATCTCTGAATATAGATGTCCCCCTTCTGGAAAATGCTCGCCAGGTTTCTGAAACTGGGCCAAAATGTAAATGTCTCTGGGGTTTTCTCAGGCATTTTGCCCTGGTCATCCCAGATTGCACCTGGACATCCTTTCTAAAATCCTACTTCACATGTGCATAAAATGAGATAAAACTACATGCAGCAGCGCGAATGTGCCTACTTTTACCAGCTGACATGAAACTCTGGAATGAGAGGCCATAGGATGAAGATGAAAGGTGATAGGCTTAGGAGGAATCTGAGGCAGTGGATGCATGGAACAGCCACCCAGTGGAGCGGTAGAGAAGAGAACTGTATCCGAATTCAAAAAACGTATGGTAAAAGTACAGAAGATCTCTGAGGGAGAGGAAGAGATTGGAGAACTTAATAGTTCTTATGGATGGGCAGACTTGCTAGGCCGTATGGTCTTTATCTGCAGTTGTTTTCTATGTTTATGTTTTTATAGGTGTTGCCGGAGCCGTGGTGTGGGCAAAATCATGTAATATGTTCATTGATGATAAAATATGCTAATCTAAGTGGCTATTAGTTCCATTTGCGCATGGAGTACACAGTCTATGACCTCAGTGTGGCTGAAATTGCTGCTGGATTTGCATTAATATTATGTAAGGACATATGGGGGTATATTTACTAAACCGCGTTACACTTTTGCAGCTAATGCGCCATTATAGTGCAAATAACACCGTGTTAGCCCCAGACATGATGTGCTATCTGTTGGGGGTATGCACAGCATTTCCCCAGCAGATAGCACACTGAAATTGCCAAGAGCGTGGCCCGAAAACACTGTGGATGCAAATAACACCACCCACCGAGGTGGTGTTTTCTGCACCCATGCTGTCTGCAACTTTGATGGTGACTGCGCGCTGTTGATGCCTATGGTAATTACGCATTGCAGACACGCTCACTCTCCTATATCCCGCCCACTCTTGCTAATACTGCTGGCTCTCTGCATTTTCCCTGTGCTATCAGTAGCCCGATAGTGCAGGGAAAAAGCAGATAGCGCTGTGCACTTCGGTTAACTTGGCCCAATAGCGTGCAGTCTTTGCCATGTTAACAGGTAGCACAGTTTAGTAAACATGCCCCATAGGCACCAATGTGTCATTATAAAACTGGGCTAATAGGTACCCTGTTATAAAATTGCCCTCCACATGATCAGACACCTAGTGGGAACAATGGATTTGTTTGCTGTTGTGGTGGTCCTACACTAGACAGTGTGGCTTCGATTTTAAGGATGTTATAGCAATGCATAAATTCAAGGTTACTCAGTCTGTGTTTTAGTAAGATTATGGGTCTTATGGGAATCTTATTGCCTTGTAATGAGAAACTGTTCAGTTAATGAAATAAGTAAACATCAGCAGGGAGAGATCATAAAAACCTCTAGAAAATCCAGGGAAGTGTTGAGCGAGCTGTGTTTAATTAGATGCAAGGTTTTCAAGATGTATTTGCCCACAATTTGCAGTGAGTTCAGATAATTGCTAGTAGAATAATTTGTTTAGATTAGATGTACGTTTGAAATGTACATCTAATCCCACTAGCACTCCTTGTGGCCTTGGGCAAGTCACTTAACCCTCCATTGTCTCAGAAAAATCCAAGTTATCAATGTCTCTGTTTAATGCACATTACTAAGGGGTATGTTTACTAAACCGGGCTAACGGTTAACCCGGGCTATCTGCCACTAAATCCCATATTATTCAATGGGACCTAGTTGCAGATAGCCCGGGTTAACCGTTAGCCCAGTTTAGTAAACATACCCCTAAGTTTAAGTTACAATGTAAATGGCTTTGACTGAAATGATAAATCGGTATAAAAAACCCTGTTAAATAAAAAAATTAATAAATGAAAAGGATATGGGATTCTGTCTGGAAAACTGCAGATCCTGGAGTGGTGTTCTCCAAACATGCACTAAACAGCTGTACCTTCAAATTAGGATCACACAGCCAGTAGTGCAATAGTGAAAACTCTGATCTTTTGTTTTGAGTTTGAATTAAGGACATACCGGAAGCTGCAGTGAGCCAATGATCTGCTGTTGTAATCACAGTTAAGACTCCTGGTTCTCAGTGGCTATGTGGAGGTAGATTCTTCAACAAGCATGAGAGAATTCTGTTACACAGTTTTCAAGATTCTTTAGAGGTTCTTCTGCACATTTGCAAAAGGTTTGCATTAATCAATAGATATGATTTCTTTAAAAAGCTAGATCCTGATTTTCCAGTAGTTTTGCATTTGTTGGTAGGTGGTGTATATTTCCTCCCTTACATGGATAAAACTGAGCTGTTTAACTTCTTAAACAATCAAATTATATTTGTAGAAGAAGGTGGAGCCATAGGGGGTCATTTTAGAGCACAAACAAGGAGTTTGTATGTGCAGCAGGGACGTTGATGTGCCGAAAAAGTCCCAGACCGGATTCTGAAACCCTGCTGACATGCATATATCCACAGTGCTAGCACAAGGATCTCAGATGGTGGGCTGGAGAGGGCGGAATGGGGGCCTGTCAGCCACGGAGACGTAGAAAGCATATTCAGGAAAGGTCCATGTACGTATTAAGTGTTTCCCAGAAACATCTACGTTACTCCTGCTGAAACGTGGACTAAGGCCAAGAATTAGAAAAAATTCTGCTGTTCTCTGCAATGGGGCCCATATTAAAGAATGGTTGTGACAAGTATGTCATGAACTGGTGTGACTGAAGTCTCGAAAAAAACACAAGATATAGTCTTAAGGTACAGGGATTAGAGGTGAGGGCATGCTGTAAGATATAGACATGTCGATATTGTAGAAACTAAAAGTAGACTTGAATCAACTGATCAGAAGCTCTCACAAGTTTCTGATTTGACTTTTTCCTTAATGAAAGATAATATTGGTTAAAAATGAAGTCAGAGTCTTTAGAAAATGCTACCCGGGCAGCTAATGTTCGTTTGCTTAATTTTCCTGTAGTTCCAAGGGTGGCCCCTTTGGATTTGTTTAAGAGATATTTGCAGGATTCTTTATTTGTACCCTCAGAATTGATTCCACCAATTGTAAAAGCTTATTATATTCCTCCTGGGAAAAAAGAGGGGAAAGTGGTTATGGGGCAGTTAGAGTTGGATTCTTTGGATGCCTCTGTGTTACTTCAGTCCCCTAAGGAAGATGAAATATCTGTCTCTACGCTATTAGCTTCCTTTGCTATTTCCTCTGATAGAGAATGGTTGCGCAAACTGTTTTATAAAAAAAGGGCAAGCTTGTTTTTTGGTAAGAAAATATCTATTTTCCCTGATGTTTCAAGGGAAACGCAGAAGCAGCGTAAATCCTTTCTGTTATTGCGACCTGGGGTGATTCAGATGGGGGCCTCCTTTACGTTAAGGTTTCCTTGTAGATATATTGTATGTTATCGCTCACAGAAATTTGTATTTTTTCAACCTAATGAATTATCCTCGTTTATCACTTCTCATGCTGTAACATCTTCACCTTCTTAGGTCTTGTTCTTTATGTAATTTATGGTTGGTCGGTTTCCTGTCGCTGTTTTATTGTTCTTGTAACTTTTGCATTTTGTGGTATTGTCGGTTCTCCTTCCCTCAATTACATATTCTTTAGCTACCCCCTATTTTGTGGACTAAAGATGTAATTTGTGTTTGAATAATGATGTTGTTTTCTGTTTTTCTAGTGATTATTTTTTCCTACAAAAAACATCATTGCTGTACAAGTGTGTATCTTGCTTGGTATATTTGTAAAAATTGATAAATATAAAATTTAAAAAAAAAAAAGATTTAGACATAATAAACACCCTTACAGAAATATTAAGAAGAACAATAGTGGCTATTCAAGCTATGCACTAATGTGCTCTTTGTGTTAAAGAAGCTAATCTATGGGACCCTAACAATTTCCATGTTCAGAAAAATGGGACTGCTGATGCTTCTACTGCTAATACTTCTACTATTAATCATTTATATAGTGCTACAAGGCATACACAGTGCTGTACAAACATATAGGGAGGAGGAGTGGCCTAGTGGTTGGGGCAAGTTACCTTAGGCCAGAAGGTCAGGGGTTCAAATCCCTCTAGAGGACAGCAACCTTGGGCCAGAAGGACTGGGGTTTCTAGTCCTACAGGTGCTCCTTGTGGTCTTGGGCAAGCCATTTAACCCTCCATTGCCCATATTCCCTGTCAATAGTTATCTCCAAGTTATAATGCCCTGTTCAATGTAAACTGCCTTGACATCATGAAAGGCAGTATATAAGAAATGTTAAATAAATATAAGGGAGGAGTGCCATAGTGGTTGGGGCAAGTTACCTCAGGCCAGAGGGCCAAGGGTTAGGATCCTGCTAGAGGACAGCAACCTTGGGTTGGAAGGACTGGGATTTCTAGTCCAACAGGTGCTCCTTGGGTAAGCTACTTAATCTAGTTTCAAATTCAATTTTAGCCCAGTAAAGTTGGAAGATTCCCCCCCTCCATTTTTAATGAACCTTCTGTCATTTACTTGGATGTGATCAACTGTTAAGCAAATTGAGCAAAAACAAAACAGAGAGACGAAGATCCAGTAAGAACTGCGAGAGGAAATGGAAAGTACATTTTCTCTTAAAGTTTTATTGAGTAATAACTTTCTTTAACTGTCTTAATAACTTTCTTTAACTTTTATTGAGTAATTTGTGTTAAATATAGGTCGAGTATTGATCCAGGCTGATCTTGCACAATCTTTAATATTTCGCTCATGCTCATTAGTGAGACGTCTGAGCCTGCATTTCATCCACCAGCTTTTTGAAGTTGAATGAATATTGCGTGAGGGCCAGTCTCAGGGAATCCTGGAGATGTTCATCTGTCATGTTGGAACGTTGTGTACTCTTTGTCATTTTCAGATGGGAAAACACAGATTCACACAAATAAGTTGAACCGAAACAGGAGTGTACAGCTTCACTGCAACTTCTCAAGTTGGGAAATTTGTCTCGAGGCACTAGCTTCCAAAATTATTCTTGCTCAGCACGGGTCTTGAGAAAAATGTCATTTTTAAGGGTTAATATTTTGTTTTCAAGAGATGGCTTGTTCAATGAGTAATTTTTACTGATAGCAGCTGCAGTTTCTTTAATGTCCACATCTACTTTGAATGGGTATGACAAGTACTCCACAACTGTTCCAATTTTTTAGAAGTCACATAATCTATTTTCAAATTCCTGGATAACAGAACAGATTTCTGTCACATACTTCTCGTTCTGAAAAACAAAATTTGGATATTGTCCCAGATGGTCCTGCGTATTAGGAAAATGATCAAAAGTGTTGTTTGCAAGGTCAGTCATCATTAGCTCAAATTTGCTCTTGTAGGATGAAATTGTACTCATCTCGCCAATGCATTTGTTTTTACCTTGTAGTTCAAGGTTCATATCACTTAGTTCGCCTGTAAAGTCAGCGAGAAATGCCAGATCACATAACCACTCCTCATCTTCCAACTCTGCTTGGTCATCTCCCCTCTCCTTCCAAAAACTGCTTATTTCATACAGCAAATCACAAAATCTTTGCTGAAATTTATGCCTACTTAACCACCTTACATCTGTATGCAAAATGATTTCCGCTGCCCCTTCATCAAGAGTAAGATTGAAAAGCCGTCTTTGAAGTGATCTTCCACGAACTGAATTTGCAATTTTGAAAGTGATGTCCATGACAGTCTTTGTATTGAGTCTGTTGCTTGCCAAAACTTGCTGGTGAATGATGCAGTGGTAAGAAAGGAAATCTGGGAAGTCGTCATGCTGTCTACAGAGGGCTATGAAACCGTTAACCTCACCTGTCATTGCTCTTGCTCCATCAGTAGTGATGGAAACAAGTCTATGCAATGGAAGATTACACTTTGTCACAAAAGAATGGAAAGAACTGAATATTTCCTGACCGGTAGTTCTCCCTTTTAAAGAAATCATTCCAAGTAGTTCTTCTTTAACAATGAAGTCTTCTAAAACCATCCGGATAAAGACTAGTAACTAGGCTATATCTCTTATGTCTGTAGATTCATCCAATTGGAGTGAGAAAGCAATACAATTTGAAACATCCTCCAACAGTTGTTCAGTTGTGTCTCCACACATTTTTTCTATTCGCCACACGACGGTGTTTCTTGACAATTGTACATCTTGAATAGCAGCTATGATCTCTTTCTTATTTTTAAATCCTTCAAAAAGATTTTCAGCTGCTTCAAGAAAACAATCTTTTACAAATGCCCCTTCAATGAAAGGTTTGCATTTCTTTGCGATCAGGTTGCTGACCTTGAAGGATGCTATGGTTGCATTGACCGAATGTTACCTTGGCTTCGCCATCAACTGTTGCTGTGTAGCCAATTTTAATTTAAGTTCTTTGAGCTTCAGTTTATGAATTTCACTTTTGGGTGGAAAATCAACATCAAACTTATTGCTATGCAGAGCCTTATAATGACATTCCAGATTACCTTTTTTGGGCAAGGATACTGGGGCGTTACAAATTAGACAACACTACTTGTCTTTCACCATGATGAAGAAGTAGTCCATTTCCCATTCATCATGAAAGTGGTAGGTTTTGCTCTTCTTTGGAATACTCATCTTCATTATACTGGGGTGGCTGGATGTAAGAAGGCCAGATCTGCTAAGTTAGTATAAACACTGGCTGAATCTGATCCAAAACTGTCACTGTCCCAAAGTATTAAAGATCAACAGGAACTGAAGACCTCTGGATGATGTGCAATACAAGGACTGGAGATGCCAAAACCACACATGCAGTTCTAAAAGTAAAAATAAGAATTCATCATACTGGCACCAATAATCAAATACCACCAAACAATCATCAAAAAAACTCAAACACCTGTCCAGCAAACCAGATAAAATCAAATACCGCCAAACAAGTTCAAATACCACCACACGTGATTTAATAAATTCTGCACACAGTATAGAATCAATGCAAAGGCTAGGCAAAATAAAATTGCAGAGGCAAGCAAAGGTCACAGTGGTTTGAACCAATTCAAAGGCATGGCATAGGCAAGTTAGAACAAAATTGGAAAAGCCCGCCAAAATCACCAAATTCTTGACACTTCGTTGTGTCTGCCCGAAAACATTTAATGAAAGCGAACTATAAAGTGACCAACGACCAGCACACGACACAACCAATACGGTAAGTGTATTCAGGTAAAGCCCAGGCGAATGGATATCGCCCAGTATATAACACACTTCTAAGGGGTGTTGGGACGGGGGCAGGAATGGGTGATTCTGAGAGGCAGGAGACCAGGTATGACGCCGGGCCTGTGGTGTCTCGTCGCGGGGCATGGGCAGTGGCCCCCTGGGGTACCCACAAACTATTGGCATGAAAACAACAAGTGTCCCCAATTCACCCGCAGGCAAGAGTCCTGCAGACAGGGGAAAAAGACAGGCAAAGGATCAGCAGCGGCGGCAAGCCCTCGGCAGAAGACCTGCTGGCACGAGCTCTCTCCTAGTGACGGGGCGAGCTGCTGGAGAGATGGAGCCAAGTGGGGCTGGCAATCTACCTCTGACCCCTCCGCAATCTACAGGTAGATCGCGATCTACCTGTTGAACATGCCTGGTATAGATGACCGCAGCATCACCAGCTGCCAGTGTGATTGGCAGTCAAACTCAGAAAGAGTTCACCGTAGCTAAGTGTCAAAACATATCCCTTTCAATGCTAAGGGACTCTCAGATTAAGGGCACTCAACAGTGAAAACAGCACTAATGCATGCCTATAATGCACATTTTGTGGAACCAATGGTATTGCTGTTGAGCATGTATTAGTGCTGTTCGCACTTCTAAATGCCCGTATTCTGAGGGTCCCTATTATTGACAGAGATATGTTTTGACATTGAGCCATAGGGAACCTATGCTGATTCCTTCTGGATCATTTTATATAGGATACTTTAATAAGATCAGATATTGTTGGCAGTGTGATAGGGCAACCATACATCTGCTGTGCCTGGCATGCGGAAATATGACTGATATTGTGCCAAATCCCCCAGATTGCCCCGTGTGGCCTACATCCTTACCCAGGCTAGGGTCAGTGACAGCTACGAGACTGGTGATTTATCTGGAGCCTGGTTACTTGGTGTGATGGTACAGGGATCCCCCCTCCCTTGCCCACATAGTCCTGACCAGGGGAGCAGTACCATAAAATTAGCTCTGGGAAGGCAGACAGGGTTGTCCCACAGGTAGCGGATGTGTACATACCAACATACGCCATGATGAAACAGCTGTAGCTGCTATGAGAAATGACAATACCGAAAGGTGGGCCTCAGATGCCATAGCCAGAAGGCCCTACTACAACTACTACTGATCATTCGTAAAGCACTACAAGGCATATATAGCACTGCACAGACACACATAAAAGATTGTCCCTGCTCAGCAGAGCTTACAATCTAGTCGAGACAGACAACACAGCAGCTGTGGACAGAATACAACTAGGGGGAATGCTCAGGAAACACAAGGGAGCTTATGCAGATCAGATCCAGCAGCGGCAACGATGAGGTGAGTGCTCAGCCTGGATATGAGATGGGCCAGGGATAAAGCCTGACATACAGATGCAGGTAGCTTGTTCTAGGCATAAGGAGCAGCAAGGTGAAAGGTGTGACATCTACATCTAGCAGTAGAAGAGAAGGGCACGGATAGAAGGAATCTCACAGAAGAGCGGAGTTCATGGGAAGGGGGTGTAGAGAGATGTAAGAGGGGAAGGGTAGTACAGAGTGCAGAATGAGTTTACTTATAGGCCATGGGAACGAAACGGGCATACATTTGTTGCTCAGCAATATTATGCATCCTTTGTGGACCTGCAATGTTAGTTTGGAGTTTTGTGCACTTGGTGAAGGTCCATACCTAGCAGTTTAGGGTATGTTTGTAGAAATTACCAGGTAAGGAACCACTGCTTACCTAGCATTTTTCAGAGCATGAGGGGACTGGTATATGGTCTAGGTTGCAGCAGCTGTCATTTCTCATTGGTATTTATGTCTAATGTGCATCAGCAAACTACTGTCTGTCATGCAGCTTAGGAGGCGCACGTTTTTCCCGAGGGACATGGCATCCACGGGTACATTGCGGGGAAGGGCAGGATCCAAAATGTGTCATGTTTCAGAATATGGTGGGCGCATGGATGTCCAAAACGTTTACCAGTGTCTGAGGCATGGGCCAGCAGAATAACACTTGCACGTGCCTGCCGAACACGTCTATCTCCTTGATTCCAGACCCACTGGCACGTCCTGACCCATGGATGCAGAATTAGATTCAAAGGGGGCACGTTTTTTTATTTAGATGTGTCTGCAAGCCGGACGTGCACTTTATGGAATCATGCTCATATTCAACCACTAAAAGGATCAGTTCTGCATTAAATAGATAATCGCAAGTCAGTTAAATGGATAACACATCAAGTTGCGTGCCACTGCCGGTGCTTAACTTCATATGCTGACCAGGCCAGATGAATATCACGCCCATATTTTCATGTTAGTTGATATCACAAATAGAAAAACCATACACCTGACTGATGTTTCCAAATCCTTTTCCTTTCACTCGATGTTAATTTGTTGTTATTAATTGCCATCGAAAGAATGTCAGCTCATGATGTCTTAGTGGATAGTTGTCTTAAACTGGGTTTGGCCTTCATCCAGGCACCTAATTGTTGACAGAGTGATATTCATAACTGCTGCTGTTGTATTAATTCATCGTAATGCTGGTCTTCCTCTTTTCTGTTGATCTTCAACCTTGCCAAGCATGATGTCTTTTTCTAATGATCTTTCTCTTTGCATGATGTGTCCCAAGTATGAAAGTTTGAAGTCTTGTCATTTGAACTTCCAAGGAAATCTTAGGCTTAATCTCTAGTGCCAAGTGATTTGTTCTTCGGGTAGTATACACGTGTTCTTTGCCAGCATCACAGTTCAAAGGCACCGGTGTTCTTCCTGCCTTTCGTATTTATTTTTTATTTATTCTGAACACTTGATATAGCATCAGGGAGCCAAAGACCATCATGGCAGTTTGCAAAATTTTTTAAAATAGGGGGGAAAAAAGTGAGAAAAGAAGGAGTGGGAGAGAGCAGGCTTTACGGAAAGATAGAGGGAGTGGTGAGAAAAACAGATGCAGCTCGGTACAAACGGCAGAGGGAGCAAAGGAACAGAGTCACAGCAAGGGAGAGGGGTTGGAGAGTAGGGAAATGGAAGGTGGAAAAGCAGTAAGAATCACATCAGCACAAGGGGGACTGATGGAAGCTGGTCTGAAAGATCTGAGTTTTGAGTTCTTTCTTAACTCTGGAATAACCGAGATTTTTTGCACACACTGAATACCGTTGGGGTCATAAATGACCCCACAACGCATTTTAATTCATAACCATGAAAAATTTAAACTAAAGAGACAAAATATTATTCTGAATTAATTATTTATTATATGACGGTTAAATGTTTTGAAATTTAATGCTTTATCATAAAATTACATGAAGAAGAGTTGCCATGAAAGCAGTTTTTGCATGCACTTGATGAACACAGTAAAGTACTACAGTCATTTGCATGAGACACAGACAATTTCTGAATGTTCTTTGCAAACACTGCACTTGCAGGAGGTGCAAACTATGTTGCTTTTCTTGTCTTTTTCTCTGGAACAGCAGTGACACCTTGCCCTTTTCTTTGGGATCCCGACATTGCAAACAGCATCAGTGGCTTCTTCAATGCTGGAAGAAGTCTCGCTGCAATTACTCTGAAGCAGCTGCTTTCCTAATTCCAAGAGGAATAGACGATGTCTGTGCTTTGACAAGGACGGCCATTCTGGATTTAGTGACATCCAAACAACGAAGGCGTTCAAAGCACTGTTGTCCAACATGTTGTAGAAGATTGTCACTGGCCAGCGTCTTGTCATTCGTTTTGTGGTATACGTGCACAACATTTGATCTGCCGTATCTACTCCACCTTTACTAGAATTATAGTCCAAGATCATGCGTGGTTTTTTGTATGGACGTGTGTTATCTACTTCTTCTTGATCATGCAAACTGCTCAGAAGAACAACCACTTTTCCTTTCTTCGGGCAATAGGAAACCAGAGTGGCGTCATCGCGAAAGGCAAACAGTGAAGTGAATACCTCTCGGCCCTTTGCTGTTACAAATTCTGGAGGTAATTCTTTTCTGTTCTTTCGAATTGTCCCCAAAAGTGTCATTTGTTTTTCTAGCAATTTCCGTGACAGGGATAAACTGCAGAAGAAATTGTCAACAGTAACATTTCTGCCAGATCGCGTCAATCCTTCAGTGAGTTGCAGCACAACCCTTTCACCCTGATTCTGTTCCCTGTTTTGTCCGAGTTCCCTTCCTGAATATACTTGAAGATGCAAAATATATCACGTTGCACTGTCACACAACATCCATAGCTTTATGCCATATTTCCCAGGTTTGCTGGGAATATATTGTCTGAACGGAACACAGCCACGAAATGTAAGCAGTTGCTCATCCACGGTAACATTTTCACCAGGAACAAAGGCGTCACTTAGAGTTGCTTCCCAGGTATCAAAAACATGTCTGATTGGAGCAAGCTTATCCACGCCTCGTTGTTCACGTCTGTTGGTTGCATCATCAAATCTGAGAGCACCAGAAATTTGCTGAAAATGGTTACGGGCCATATTTTTGCCGAAAACAGAACGACCATCTTCAAGGTTCCACAACTGAACTATGGATTCATTTTGTGACTTGTACACGCCTGAGAGGATCAGAAGTCCAAGAAAACATTGAAATTCTCCGTCTGTCAAATCTTTCCAGGTGTCGTCATAAATGTGTCTTCCTTGTTTGCTCGTCCACATCATGATTTCATTCAATAAGTTCTTCCTCATGAACAAGTGGAATGCTGCGAGAGGGCCATCAACATTTCATACAGCATACCTTGTAGGACCTTGTTGTACGGGCATGACATTAGCTCTGGCGTATGTTCCAGCAGCTTGCTTTATAGGTTTCCTGTTGCATGATGTGGCATCCTTAGATAGATAGGCTTCAATGGCAACATTTGTGCTTATAATTGATGACCTCTTAGCTCCTCTACGACCACAACTAAGATTCCTCACAGATGATACTGACACCGAGGACTCCTGCCTTCTTCCCCGTCCAGCACAGCCTCGATCTTTGCCCCGACCTGTAACTTGACTCTTTGCTGCAGGCGATGTTACCGGCTCAACATCAGTCTCACATTCACACCATCTGAATCATGACTGTCATCAGATTTATCGCCCGAAATTGGCTGATATGCTTCTTCACTTGCTGAATGTGCTGCATCATCAGACGACTCAGAGCCGTCACTGTCAGCATCTCGTTGCAATATTTCTCTTACTTGGGCAGCTGAATACTTTCGTTTTGACATCATAAACAATAACCTAAAATAAATAAACAAAGATAAAGTTGAATAAAACGCAAAGCAGTTTTACTATAGGTGTACAATAATCGTGATGAACGAGATGAAAGCCTTTAGATTTCATCAGAAATAATGAGAGAACGTATGATATCAATTACAGAAAATGTGTAATTTTCATAAAATAAGAGTACAAAAATAAATGATACATAATTAATGATAAATACCTTTGTCAGATCAAAAAATTCACAAAACTGCAAATTGTATCACGATCCAAACCGGACGTAAGCAACTGGGGTCAAAAAGGACCCTACTGGTACTCTGTGCTGCAATTCATCACTAGCGTCACCTAGTGGATGAAAATTATTCCTCTCATGGCGCAATATAAAGAGAATATTGACATGTGAAAAGTCATAAAAAGATTGCATTCTTGAACAACTAGTTTCCGAGATACGCGTTGTGAAACTTGCCATGGGGTCACTTTTGACCCCATCGGTACTCCCAGGGTTAAAAGATCAGAAGGAAGGGTCCTGGCAGAGAGGTAGGTGAAGGGAATTCCAAAGGTGGGACTCCAGGTAGCCAAAGAAGTGGTGTCAGGATACCTCCAGGCCAAGAGAAGATGGAAGAGGAAGAGACCGCAGAGAAGCTCTGAAAGCATGAAGAGAGTGAGAGGGGGGTATAGGGCGAGATAAAGGAAGCAAGGTATAGTGAGGAGGAGGTAAAAACAGCATGATAAACTAAGATCAGATCTAAGACCTTGTCTAAGTGTGTCTGCTACCTTTGCACCAGGCAGACATGTTACCAGGCGATACTCATGTCCACCAGCCACCCAGCTATCTACATGCCTAATGATCAAATCACCTACTATAATGGGTACAGGTTTAATGGAGCTCACTCTGAGGAGAGGAAGGTTACTGGTGATGTGTTGCAAAGATCTGTCCTTGTTCCAATTCTTTTTAACATCTTTGTTAGTGATATTACAGAAGGGCTGTCGGGTAAGATTTGCCTATTTGCGGATGATACCAAAATCTGCAATAGAGTAGACACCCAGGAAGGAGTAGATAACATGAGGAGGGATCTATCTAATCTTGAAGAATGGTCTAGGATTTGGCAGCTGAGATTTAATGCTAAAAAATGCAGGGTCATGCATTTGGGCTGCAAAAATCCAAAGGAACGGTACAGTGTATGGGGGGAAGGGGGAGAACTTCTGTCCACAAAAGAAGAGCGGGACCTGGGCGTGATTGTGTCTGATGATCTTAAAGTAGCTAAACAGGTAGAAAAGGTGACAGCAAAAGCTAGAAGGATGCTTGGGTGCATAGGGAGAAGAATGGCCAGCAGAAAAAAAGGAGGTGATAGTGCCTCTTAGGTGCGACCTCATTTGGAGTATTGTGTGCAGTTCTGGAGACCACACCTTCAAAAGGATATAAACAGGCTGGAGTCGGCGCAGAGGGTGGCTACTAAAATGGTTAGTGGTCTTCATTATAAAGCATATAAGGATAGACTTAAGAATCTTAATATGTATACTTTAGAGAAAAGGCGGGATAGAGGAGATGTGATAGAGATGTTTAAATATCCATACTGGATAACATAGGGCCTCAACCCGGAAGCACAAACTGTACTGTAAATAATGTGTAGATATGTTACCCCAGTTGAATCCAAGTTTTAACCCTTGTTCATTGTAAATGCTCTGTGGCCCGTCCGCATAGTAACGTGTTTTGTTTATTGTAAACCGCACTGATATTGTAATAGCGCGTTATATAAGAGAAGTTAAATAAATACATTAATAAATAAATAAATATCTCCATGGCATAAATGTACAGGAGGAGAGCCTCTTTCAATTGAAAGCAAGCTCTGCTATGATGGGACATAGGATGAGGGTGAAAGGGGATAGGCTCAGGGGTAATATGCAGAAATATTTCTTTACTGAAAGAGTGGTAGATGCGTAGAATAGTCTCCCAGTAGAGATGTTAGAGATGAGGACAGTATCTGAATTCAAATAAGCATGGGACAAGCACAGAGGATCTCTAAAGAGAAAAGAGGGGACTATTGTAGTAGTCGATGTGGAGGAGCAGACTGGATCGGCCATGTGGTCTTTTTCTGCTGTCATGTTCTATGTTTCTATTGTCTGTGTCCTTCCTAGCCATTCTGTAAGAACAATAGGTCTTTGGATTTCTGACTGCTTGTTGTTTCATTATTGATTATTGATCCAAGCAGTTAAAAGTTGTCTATGATATCTATTTCTTCCCCATCAGGAATGAAATTATTGATTTTGCCATTTATCAGAATATTTGTCATCTTTACGTTAAAGTTCAGGTCTATTTTAAGACTGTCTAAATCTAAATATTTACAGCACCATAAATAAACCGAGGTCAGTATACCTTTTGATGTTAAATGGGTATGTACTTCTCTATCTTTTCAAACTGCTAGAGGTAGGGCAGAGGACTAGACGCAAAAGTCACATCTGACTTTGGTACCAGTGCCTTGAACGGTGAGAATATGAGAAACCTAAGCATGAAGATGTTCTTGCTTAAGTTAAATGACCCATGCATACAAAATCTGTGCATAGAAAAAGCAAATGCAAATATCTACAGATACGTAGTACTAACAGCAAGTTAGGAGGAGAAAGTGTCTGTGGAGTCTTTCCCAAAGAAGATAGTGTGTAAAATTCTCCCCATAAGTGGTACTTCCAGCTACAGTGCACCCCCTCATGGTGTAGAATTAATAGGCTGTCGCCCTTCTGCTGAGAGCAAATGAATTTAGCATCTTAAATTATGGATACTTTAGTGCCCAAAGCTTGCTTTCTGCTCTTTATTTAGTTATCTGCTTCTGTACCTTGTTTACCAAATGAACATCAGGATGGAATTAGTCATTCCTTAATATAGCATTTCATACGTACGGTACATCGGAAACAAATGACAAATTTATTAACATTTGGAATTTGCAAGACAATTTCATATTGCCTCCAAATCTGTCTCGTTTTATCTCTCTGGTTCTTTATAATCGAAATTTCATTTTGTTTTCCTCGGCTGTCTCCTATTGTTATGAGTATCTTGAGCAGAATTGCAAACATACAGTAATATGGTCTGTTCCTGCCAGCAGACACGCTTACTGCAGATTACCATCTTTGTATCAGCTTTCTGAAAAGATGGTGCAGCTCCTGCAGCTCCAGAGATTTGTTATTTGTGGGGCTCTGACCTTATAATTGGCAGAAGTAGGTGAGATTGTACTGCTCGAGATAAGCACCTGAAAAGAGGCTTCTTTCTTTTGGTCGTGGTCTCATTGCTGCCCTGATCTGCTTTTTAGATGGTATCCTGAAATTGTCTCTATTCCCTATGGTTTTAGACTTTAGTACGAGCGCATGGCAACTGACAGGAACACTAACACACAAGCGTGATGGGATGCAGAATGGGCAAAATGTGGGCATGGAGAGCTCATCACTAGCGCCAAGACTGTTGCCATGCACTCAGTGGCAACGCAGTTCTTAATATAAACTCACCTAACGACACCTCTATGGGAGTCGTTAAGTGAAGAGCTAATGTGGAGGCTTTGCAATTTAACGTGCGTTTGTTTAGCGTATGAATTGCAAATTCTTTGTGGGCTTTAGTGAAAAGGGTCTTAGGAGTGGCCATCCACGTCTTTGTAAATAAGAGAAAAATGGCTATCAACGATTAGTATTCTTTTGTCTTCATGTATGGTACATCAAAGCCAGTGCTGACTGGTTTTAACTCTGTTTATCTGAGTCCTACCCAAGGACCTGGTAATCAAAATATCAGTGCAAAATATAGGCGGTTCCAAATAGCGTAGTGAATGGGATTATGTCTTTTAAATTTACAGTTTCCTAATATTTTGGGTTTCTAGTTAGTAGCACCAGAAGAACTCAAGTCACTCTTGGTATTACAATATTTGTTTTCCTCCAAAGACTTTCTGCTTCAGTATTATTCTTATCATATTTTGTATAGCACATGCCAGATGTATGGAAAGCTGTAAAAAAGACAGATAGGTGCCGATATTCAAAGGCAGCTATGGAGTCAGCATGAGTGTGGCCCATGTAACTGCCTGATGTAAAATTCCTGGCACTTACCTGAACATCTTTGGATGTATAAATTTCTACCTGTTTCAAGTTATGCTCTAGAAATAAGGGGCGCATAAGAGTTGTCCGGGAGAATGGGTAAAGTTAGACGGGCAGCGGAGAAACTCAGCTGCGTGCCATGTCAAATGCATCAACAGAAAGTTTAACTACTACCAACACTTCTTATCATTTATATAGCGCCACCAGGCATACACAGCACTGTACAGATATACGTAAGACACAGTCCCTGCTCCACAGAGCTTACGATCTATTCAAGACAGACAAACAGACAGAAGACTAGGATAATTCTTTAATGATGAACATACACTTGGGTGTTAGACAGGAGAATAAAAGGGGGGCGGGGTAAGGATCCCAAAGCTGCCTCAAAGAGGTGAGTTATTAAATTCTTGCTCCCTAGATATATCCTTGTCCCCAGCTGTTGTGGTGTTCATCTTGATTAGACTGTAAGCTCTGAAGAGCTGGGACTCTCTCTTACATGTCTCTGTACAGCACTTCGTACGCCTTGTATTGCCATACAAGTGATCAGTAGTAGTAGCTTTTAGCCTGAATTTAAATAGGACCAGAGATGGAGCTTGATATACCGACTTGAGTAGCTCTTCCAAGTATACAGTGCAGGAAGGTGGAGCAAACAGAGGCTGGAGTTAGCGGTAGAAAAGAAGGACATAGATAAAAATGATTTGCTTGATGAGTGGAGTTCCCAACGAGGGAGGGGTGTAGGGAGAAATAAGAAAGGTCAGTAGGAGAAGGTTGAAGTTTATTTATTTATTTATTTGAGTGCTTTTCTATATATATAGCTTAAGTTCTCAGTTTATCATTATATGTGTATACTTAGCCAGACCTGTAGGCTGAATATATTGCATGATTTTAAACAGTGACCATCCCACTGAATATCTACTTCATTATGGGTCGTCCTTCCTCCTTGGAGCTTACAATCAATCAAAGCAGACAAGGCACACAATCAAAAAGAAATTGAGGCTTGGAGTTAAGACAGCAAGACTGTGGTTGAGAAGATTTAAGATAAGTGGAATTAAGTCAAGGAGAGGCAACTTTTAGCTGAATATCAAAAATAGGGTTTGACTTACTAAGCTGTCATATGGAAATTATGTGGAAAATCAACAAATAGCATGAATTATTAGTATGATATTTGCTAATTCCATGTGGTATTTTTCTCATTATGGCAAAAATATGTGCAATTTGGAGGTCAGAAATAATGAGTTGTACCCAGGACTTTCCCAAGGGTTTCTGCTGCCCTAGGCAGACCCTCAATACTGCCCCCTCCCATGGATTGTGGCCCCCCCCAACATCCATCATCTTGTCAGGGGGAGGGGCAAAACCCAGCGATCCCTCCACTGCAATGGGCTTTAAAGTGCCTGCATTGGCGTGCTGATAGCCTGCTACTCCTGTCCCCTCCGACGCAACTTCCTGTTGGAGGGAGGCAGGAATGGCAGGCCGTGAACATGCCAGTGTGGGCACTTTAAAGTCCACTGCAATGGAGGGATCACTGTGCTACCCACTTCCCTCAGGTGAGAAGATGGATGCCGAAGGGGGGGGGGGGGTGGCATGGCACAGCAGGTAGCGCTGAATTACCACTTCAAAAAGGGGGACCTATGCCACACTCTGGGCCTGCCACCCTAGGTGACCGCCTAGTTCTCCTAGTGGATGAGCTGGCTCTTGTTGCACTGCATACAAAAGTAATAATGTTGTTTGTGCTAACATAGGTAATAGAATAACAAAAAGCAGGGTCATAATAAAAGACCCTCTGGGCTATTGTTATCTTTAATAAATAAAATTCCAAATGTAAAAGCTTAAGTAGTGGATAAGAAAAATGACACAATTTATTAATAAATACAATTAAAATAATCTAAAACAGATACAGATCACTACCAAAAACCACATGATATGTTATCTTGCACATTAACACTGAAACTTTTGATTAAGCCAAGTCTGTTAAACCCGATCAAGTCACTCATCCTGTTTTGGCCAAAGCCTTTCTCCAGGGACTTGTTGTGGGGGTGTTGACGTAAGGTATGTGGACAACCATATACCACCCAGTCTAAAGGGAAAAATAAAATTCATGAAAGGAAAAAATTCTTAGAACAGAACGCAAGAAAAAAGTAGTCTTGAGAAGGACTATTGTCAAACTTACCCCACAAGGGGAAATTGCTGGCCTACCAGATCGCAGTGTAGCGAAACTGTATATACTACACAAAAAGGTCCAACTAAAAGCAAAAATAAAAATAATATATGAAGTACTAAAGATGACTATTGAACATAAAACATTTAAAAAAAGGTGTACACAAAGCTAAAAGTACTGTAAAGAGATATCTCCGTGGTATAATATAAATCACATTGACAGATCCACTAAACAAAAAAAAATACATAAAACATAGGAAAAAAGGGGGAGAGAGAAGGGAAAATGGGAGGAAAAAGGACAAAAAAAGGGAGGAGAGGAAGGGGAGCTGGAAGGAGCTGCATTATAGCATGACCACATTCTTATGCCCCAATTTACTAAGGGGGGTCATTCCGAATCATAAATAGGCTGCCTGGACTTGCGGGATAGACATTTTGCTCACGAAAACATCTCTAGACCCATATTCTGCAACCATGTGGCCCTGTATGTATGCAGCATTAAAACGGGGATCTTAGAACGTGGGCAGGAGGGGGCGGAATGGGGGCGTGGCAAGCCATGGAGACGTATAACGTGTATTCAGGAAAGGCCCGTGTATGTCCTGAGTGTATCCCACGGATGCCTACGTTATACCAGTGGCAATGTGGAATAAGGCCAGCACTTAGAAGTTTTTCTGTTCATATCCTCAACACGTCCCATAGAGATGAATGGCAGTGATGAGTTTGTAGTGACCTGGTGTGTCTGCTGTCTGGGAGGGCACAAAGCGCAGTTGCAAAGAATGGATTGCACAGATGAGGGACATTTGTAAGGTGATGTACCAATAAAAAGCACCCCCAAAGAACTATAAAGCACTGCAATAGTCCTTATTCTGGCTTTGCTGTCATTTCCCATTTGTGCTAAAGGGCTATTTTAGGCTTCCCTAACCATTCCTGTGTTTGGAGAAATGGGACTGTAGGTGTAGGGATGGTAATTGAGTTAGCATGGAGCAGAAGCATGTTGGGCTGAGAAGTGTGGTCCTGAGACGTACTGCTATTATATTTTACCAGCAGTTGTTTATAGGTGCAGGACATAGTTTTGGCAGGGGTATGCTATTTGTGATCGCAAGCAAGAGAGAGAGTGTGTGTGTGTGTGTTGTATGAGGACTGTAGGGGAGGCCCCGGTGTGCTGATCCGCAACTCTGGGAGGGACATGTATGTCTGGTCAGTACCTGGACCGTAGGGCTGACTGCAGCATCATCAGCTGCCAGTGTGAATGGGCAGTAACTTCTGTACAGCTGCTCTGCAGCAACATATCAGAGCAAGTACCCTGTCACTGGTAGGGGATCCTTGGAGTGGGGGCATACTGCAGTGCAGACAGAACTAATGCATATCCATATGCATCATCAGAGGTGTCTAATATTGTGCACATTTGTCAGGATAGAAGATGGTGCTTTTCGGGGGGGGGGGGGTGTTTTTGATGTCTGTTGTATGGGCCCATCCTGATGGTTTCCTATGAATGACAGGGATACGTTTTGACATGCAGCTGTACAGAGCCATTTCAGTTTTTTTCTGGCCCTTTCTTAGCATTGCAAGTACTGTTTTCAGTGATGGCCACTGAAAGAATAACTAAGGTGTTCATCACATGCCAGGTATGTTTTGCTGCAGGGTCTGTCATGGCAAACATTTCACTTTCCACTTCCTTTCACAATAGCTTCGGTGCACTTCGATAAACTCCTAGTGTTATAGGCATGCAGGAGACTAGTATATATAGCCTGGATTGCATGACCATATCTGTTTCCTCAGTTTACATTAACACAATGCTGTCAGTGTGAACACCAGCTTAGGAGATGTATGTTTTGTCAGCGGAGGCGTGGCCACGCGGAGATGGGTAGCATTGCAAACATCTATCTTTTCAGAATACAGTGAGCTCGGGGACGCACAGGCCGTTTACTGCGTTTACCCGTGTCCTGTTATAACATCATGGGCCCGCGTTTACCCAGACGTGTTGTTTGTGCCACGCCTGAACCATATATCTCCCTGATTCTGGAACCACGAGCACATCTATGTCTGAAGTTTTGGAATCGGGTATATTACATGTCTGTTTTCACTTTAGATGTTTCTGCCATCCAGACGTGCACATTATAGAATCAGGCTTCATGGCTTCAAAGTGAGCTAAATAGCCCCATAAATGAGCAACTAAAACCACATAAAAGAGGGAGATGTTTCTTTAAAAAAATGATGTTAAAAAGACTGCAGCAGCTCTACAGCAGTGGAGTGCCAAATGATTAACCTAGGCTATCTAGTGACCTAAAACTAACATAAAATACATTCAAGCAAAACTAACATGACATAAAAAGGGGATAAAAAATACCCTAAAAGCACTGACTAATATAAGAAGCATTAAAAAGGTGAAATAAAAAGAAAGGAGTGTCACTGTAAAAATCAGGTAAAAAGAAACAGAAACTAAAACTAAAATCAGGGGGTCCAATATTCGAAAGCAGTTACATGGTTTACGGCCTTATAAGCCGTGTAACTGCCGCTAAATATCCACAATTATCTCCCTTACATGTCCTGACGCTAACTGCTTAGCATTGAAGCGTGTTGGGGGCTTTCCGGGGAGGATAGCGGCGGCGACTGTCTCTAGCCGGGCAGCAACGATATTATGTAACGCGCAGTTAGCGACTTGCTGCCCGGTTAGGTAATACGGTAAACCCCTGACATAAGGGAAAAGAGGGGACTATTGTAGTAGTCGATATGGAAGGGCAGACTAGATAGATCATTTGGTTTTTCTGCCATCATGTTTCTATATGACCCCGGCATTTTTTTTTTATTATTATATTTATGCATTTTACTACAATAAATCAAGCAAAGCTTGTACAGAAAGATACAACTTGCAACAAAATTACAAAAAGAGATAATCAAGAAACAATAATAGCAAGAAATATCATTAGTCCACTAAAATGAGGAGTGGTACTTAAACTAAAACCAAAAGGGGAGGAACTGCTCCTTGGCATACTTAGGAAAAATTACATTTACCAAATTCAGGTGAAGGCGGGAAGCCACGAATCCTATATACATGAATGAGAATCCTATATACATGAATGGGAATGACCCCGGCATTGAATATCCGGGGTTAGGGGTTGGCAGGCACGGCTGTAGCAGCACATAGCGTACCTAATTGAATATTGGGCCAGGGAACCTATCCACCTAAAAGGATTAAAAAAGTTAGTTTCTTTTGATCTCATTCAAAAATGCTAGCGAAAGGTTCCCAAGCACTAAAGTAGGCCATGCTAAAAATTCCACACTAACTGCATAGCGCGCGACTGGGCATGGACTGAGTGGGTTAGGGGTGGAATGTGGGTATTGATGGTGCATCATGGTTAGCGGCATGGGCATTTTGCATGCACGATAACAGTGAATGTTGCCATTAGCCTGGATGCACTTAACGCCATCTCAATGGGTGGTATTAAGTGCAACCACAAGCTGCTTGGCACGGTGCTGCGCTTTTGCAATGTGCTAACGACAGAGGGATGCATATGTCCCCTGAAGATGGCATGGGCATCCATGCTAGATTAGCAGCCCAAATGCGTGCTATTGGTGCACTCTTTAGTAAACATGCTCCAGAGTTCCTAGATGAAATAAGACTGTTTCATGGAGTAACTAGTTGAGGAACCAAGAAGGGAAGCTATTTTAGACCTTCAGAGGAAAGGTGGGAGAGGAGAGATATGATAGAGACATTTAAATACCTCCGTGGCATAAATGCACAGAAGAAGAGAGCCTCTTTCAATTGAAGAAAGTTCTGCAACAAGGGGGCATAGCATGAAGGTAAAAGGGGATAAACTCAAGAGTAATGTGCAGAAATATTTCTTTACGGAAAGAGTGGTAGATGCATGGAATAGTCTCTCAATGGAGGTTGTGGAGACAAGGACTATATCTGAATCCAAGAAAGCATGGGACAAACATAGAAGCTTTCTAAAGGGAAAAAAGGGACTGTAGTGGTTGATATGGAAGGAAGACTGGATAGGCCATATGGTCTTTATCTGCCACCATGCTTCTGTTTTTCTGTGTTTCTAGTCCTTAGTGGAACACGGGATTTGGTGCAAGAGGTTAACAGTGTTGGGGTCATTTGGCTATGTTGATCATAACATGATGAAATGTGAAATAATGGGATTGAGGACGCTAAAGAAATCTATTGCAGTAGCATTTAACTTTCAATAGGAGGCTATGATAAAATCAGGAAAATGGTTTAAAAAAAACAAAACCTAAAAGGAGCAGCAGCAAAGATTAAAAGTTTACCTCAGGAATCTTGGAAACCCAGATAAAATGTTTCCAGACATTAAAAAAAAAATGAAAGGAAAGCCAAATGACAACATGGTTAAAGGTGAGGTGAAAGGGACTATTATAAGCAAAAGAACATACTTCAAAAAATAGAAAAATAATCTGAATAAAGAAAACAGCATAAACACTGGCAAGGTTTGATGCAAAGTACTGATAAGGCAAAAACAGAATTTGAAAAGAAACTTACCCTGGAATAAAATAACTCATAACAAAACCTCTTGGAGGTACTTTCGAACCAAGAAGCCTGTAAGGGAGTCCAATGGACCATTAGATGATCAGAGCACTCAGGGAGGACAAAGCCATAGCAATAAGACTAAATTAATTCTTTGTTTTAGTCTTTACTGAGGAATGTGTAAGAGATGGTATTTAATGAAACAAACCTCAATGAACCAGGAAGATATAATAGGTCATCAGCACACTAAAGAACAGGAAATCATCTGGATCAGAGTGGCCAATGTGGCGCTTTTGCCTCCATGCAAACAGAAAGTGGAATTGGAGGGGGGCAGAAACTCAAACACCACCACAGCATTAGAGGTGAAGGTAAGTGATGCGATGCCATTTTAAAAGTATTGCTGCTGCCGCATATCCCAAAGAGGGGTAGTAGTAGTGACAATGGAAGCAGGGACTGGAGCAGGGAGGCGCTAGGAATAAGGTTCACCTAGGGCACTTCATATTCATGCACTGGCCCTGGTTATAGGGGGCATAAGTTGAGGCAGAAGCAACTCTAACTGAGTAAAGATGAAAGAAGTAAGTCTACCTTAAGTCTGTATAAGAATTATTAGTTCCTATATCTCAAGAATAGTTTAATGGTTAAGAGAAATCAACTTTCTTTCCTGCTTTTAAGAGGTCGTTGAACACTTGTTCTATGATATACCTTTCTATATCTTGCAGTTGAGTGCTGTGATTTCATTAAAGTAGTTCCACCTCTCAGCAACACTTTATTGCAAAAGATGCTGTAAAAGCAGATATTCTCAATCCAGTTCTCTGGAAATACCTAGCCAACCACAATGAATATGCATGAGAGAAATTTGCATGCATTTCCTCCATTAGATGAAAATCTCATTCATGCATATTTATTGTGATTATCTTGGTAGATGGGTCCCGAGGGCTGGGTTGAGAACCCCAGTTAAAGGGATTCCTACATCCTCCTTGCTACACTCCAGACTAGTTCTCAGTGCCTATGTTGCTGTTTAGTGGGTGAACTGAAGGTTCTCTCTGGAAAAATTATCAAATTAGCTGTCTCAGAGGGTTTGGTTTATCAGGATTTTTGAGTACCATCTTTTGGGGGAAGCATCGTAAGACTGTTAACTGAATAAGAAGATGGCAGTGCTGTTACAGAGAAGATGGAGAACTTGAGTTTTAAAAAAAGATTAAACATGTTACTGGTAATACATGAAGATCATGCAGTGGTTATTCTAATATATTGTAAGGTTGCAACATGCAAAAGACAGATTTCTATATGTGACAATCATGAAGACCATGTTTCAAGAATACATTACCAACTTCATAGCAAAATGGCAGCAAGACGCAGCTACCACAAAGCTCTCATATTCATCTTGGTTTCCCAGTGATAAACTTGTAACTAATATTGACATTCCTCAAGAAACATCCCATTGTGACCCTACAATATCTCAGAATTGTTCATTTCCCATTGAGTTTCAGCATTCAAGAGACTTCCCTCAAATTCCAATGACTTTCTGTGATATTGATTCTCCACCGAACCTGTTACTCTTTGAGATACCACCTTACGTTTGGCCCTATAAAGTTTTGAAGCAATAATTTCTAACTTATTTTACTTATGTATTTGTTTAGAATATTTCTTATCTGCACCATCCAAACCTCTAGGTGGATTACAAAAGTGCAAACACAATCCATACCATAAAACTATTACACAATACAGCAGAATAGAGTTTAGCCACAACCCTCCATGCCAATGTCTCTAAAGACCATGTGGCACTAACAGGTACAGGGGAAAGTGGGAAAGGCAAGGGAGAGAAAAGTCAGAAAATCAAATTGATTCATAATTTAGCAGCTTGAACCCAAACATTACTACTATGAGATTACCATTTGGGGTCATTGTGGTCATTTTGGAACCCGGAAGAGGCAGCAATGAGTGAGCATTAGTTCTGCTCCCACTAGACACTAGGAGAGGGATCGGGGGATGGGGGAGTATTTTTCTTGTTGTGTGGGGGAGGTTGGTTGGGGTATTTTCATGCAGGAGAGTGCTGAGTTGGGGGATCGCATGGCTTAGAGAGATCTGCTGACTTGGGAGGGTTAGGGGAATAGGAAGGTTCTATGCCTTTGGGAGGTCCTGGGGGATTGATAGGGGCAGTTGTAAATGTTGACATCTAGATTTTTATAGATCAATCTGGACTCCCCTTGTAAGATGGGGAATCCACATTGACAGGGCCAGCCCTAGAATTGGTTCAAAGTGTTGGTGCTCTAGGCAAATCTCAATCTTTATACCCCCTCTCGCTGCCAAAATCTATTTTTTAGCTTTGAATGCCCTGCTTTTGCTGCCCTCTGGAAGTTGCTGCCCTAGGCGACCGCCTAATTTGCCTAGCAGTTGGGCCGGCCCTGCACACTGATGTGTTAGGCCCACCAAAACTACATCCTCTCCCCACCTCTACCATGCCTCCTTGCAAAATAAATGTGGTGAGCATCACCAGCTTTAAAGAATCCTTCTCTAAAATGACATTTATATGCTTAGATCAGTCTATACGAGTAAATGCTTCTAAAATAATCTCCATATTCATTTAGATTTGAGCCATGTGTAGCTGTGCATAGCATTAGCCAGATAACTTCCATTTACTGAGCTTATCTTCTCTCTCAAAATATCCACTCGGGGATTAATATTCAGCAGGATGGGAACCTCATTAAGATACATGGATAGCTTATCCATATATCTTTATGTGCATTTTCAGCCAGGCTATAAATTTAAACCTGTATGCTGACTATGCTGGTATAAATTTATAAGGACAATGTTGCCCCTATTAAGTTTACAATTTCTCAAGCAAGATGTCCAGCCAAACATTATCTGCTCACTGGCCCTAAATTAAATAATAAAAAGATTTATGCAGTCAGCTCTGCAGCTAACTACACAAGTCATTTTAAGTATTGACCTCGAAGGCTTTTGGCATTAAAAATATGTCTCATTTAAAATCAATCAATCCATCCTCTCCAGAGTGTATATTTTTTTTACATCAGGCCTTTTACTGGAACATGACCTCATTTGACTGAAGATGGAACAAAACTAGAACATACACCCACTGGCAAAATTATACTTTTAGAAAGGCAAAGAAAAACAGTATTTTATAAACCTTTTGTTTTATGAAATACAGTTTTTTTAAAGCAGCATACTTCGAAAATGTTTCCTATGAATGTGAATGCCGCCAAGTCAATGCTGACTCCTGGTGACCCAGCAGCCCCTTGGGTTTTCTTGGCTCATGGGAATCAAACCCTGGTCTCATGGTTACCAGGCCACTGCTCTAACCACAAGACTTTGATTCTCTGAAATGCAGAGATGTGCAAAGGTTGTGCCAGACAACACCACTTTCCCTAGGAGATAGCCCAGTATCTATCTTAGTGTATGACAGCAAATACATAAGAACATAATATTCTCTTATTTATGCGTATCAACAATGATTTGGCCCCTTCACGTGGATTATGTTGCCGGAATAGTTCTCTCTGTAGAGAATCCATGATCTCCTTACTTCTAGATGACACCATAGCAGGGATGTGCCAATCAACATCCAGCATATTGAAATCACCTATGAATAGAACTTCTCCTCTCATAGCAATACTGCATATGTCTTCTATTAAATCTCCGTCCACTTCTCCCTGTGAAGGAAATCTGTATCACACCAATGCAAATGGATTCCCTTTCTCTCTTTCTAGTTTACGGTTATGGAGACATGGCTCACTGACAACCATGACTGGGATGTACAGTGGTTATGCTGTGAATGTCTGTTCTTACATACGGTGGTTCTCAAAACCAGATTGGAGGGTTTGAAGCAGGAAATTTGAATTTTAGTGGAAAAGTTCATTGGAGAAAAGCCAGGAAATTTGATTTTGGAGGGAAAGTTTGTAGGAAAAAGGCAGGAGTTGTAGTCTTCCACATAATGGAAACTGGCCATACAATCAAATTCGACACAAGAATCCTGGAAAAAGAACAATGCCAGTGGCCAAGGAGGACCAAAGAGGAAGAAGAGATAATAGGACACCCAAAAAACTTCAATGGAAACAAACGACATAACATCATCAAAACATGGCAACCCCTCTTTCATAGGTGTTGGAAAGGGGTGCGTCAGACGGATCCTGGCCCCACCTAAAATCGTGGTGTGGTGTGGCATGGCATAGCAGGCAGTAGGCTGCCTGCAGTGATCCCATCCCCTGTGAGCAGAAGAAGAAAAGCCCTTTCCTGTCTGCCCGCAGGAGATCAGATCCCCACAGGCAGACAGGAAGGGTATTTACTGTGGTCACAACTTCTTCTCTTCTGACCACGGTGGATAGGATCCCCACCTACTGCCTATCCGCTGTGATCTTTGCAAAGACCTGTGGGCAGACAGGAAGGGTCTTTGCAATGATTGCGGCCTGGCGATCCCATTCCCCATGGGCAGAAAGAAAGCCACAATCATGCCAAAGACCATCCGTATCTGCAGCCAGGAAGGGTATCTGCCTGCGGGGTGGTGCTTGGGCAGAGCTTGGAGCGATGCTTGGGACCACTGAAAGAAAAAGCCATTCTGCCACCACAGAAAGTTTAGTGCTACAAGATCTGATGCCGAAGACAAACTATTTTTCCACCTTCCATAAACTGAGATTCACAACAATTTTCCAGCTAAAATCCATAATTCCCTCCCTCTAGGATTCCTACTTGAACTATTCCCATCTTTTCTCCAATGAACCTTCCCACCAAAATTCAAATTTCAAAATTCCCGCCTTTTTACAATGACCTTTCCGTGCAAAATCAAATTCAAATTTTCCGCCATTTTTTCAATTATCCTTCCTGCCAAAATTCAAATTTCCTGCTTAAAACCCACCAATACGGGTTTGAGAACCACTCTATTAGAACAGACTCACTGCATAACTACTTCACCATCAAGAACGCCACAGCATGTTGGCAGAAATATCTGTTTCACTTACCAATATGCGGCATGACCCGGAAAACTGCAGAGATTATGATACTAACCTGAGAACTTTAGCTTTGTTAGTAACTGGGCTACAAATGAGGAAGGGAGAGGCTGTTCCAAAGAATGGGCTCCACCTTAACCAGGATGGATCCAGGCTGCTGGTGGTTACCTTTAAAAAGAAGAGAGAGCAGATATTGGAGAAAAGCTGACAGTCATTCAGGGGCACATGGTTCAGAATAAGGTATCTTCAATAGATACTTGCAAATCGACAAAGTTAAAATTGCCCAAATAGTAAAAGCTTGAGTAGCCCTGTGTATTAAAATAAAGAACAGATGTTGTAATTTCAGTTTGTTCAATGTAAACCGCCTTGATATCATGAAAGGCGGTATATAAGAAATATTAAATAAATAAATAAATAAAGTATCATCGAGTCTGTGTCAACTCATGGCAAAACTCTGGATAGTTGTCTTAAATTGTGTTCAGTCTTCAGTCAGGCACTCATTACTGATAGAGTGACACCCATAGCTGCTGTTGTTGTATTGATCCATCTCATTGCTGGCCTTCCTCTTTTGTGTTGACCTTCTACCTTACCAAGCATGATGTCTTTCTCTAATGATCTCTCTCTTCACACGATGTGTCCAAAGTATGAAAGTTGAATCCTTGTCATCTGAGCTTCTAAAGAAAGCTTAGGTTTGATCTCCTCTAGTACTGACTGGTTTGTTCTTCGGCCAGTCCATGGTATACACAGTATTCATCGCCAGCACCATAATTCAAAGGCATCAATTTTCTTCCTGTCTATCTTTTTCACTGTCCAACTTTTGCATCCATATGACATTATTGAAAATACCATGGCTTGAACAAGTCAAATCTTTGTAGGGAGAAAGACATCTCTGCTCTTGAGAATCTTGTCTAGGTCCTTCATAGCCATTCTGTCAAGAGCAATGAGTCATCGGATTTCTTGACTGCTTGTCTTTTATTGTTATTGATAGTTGATTCAAGTAGGTCAGTGTTTTTCAACCACTGTGCCGCGGCACACTAGTGTGCCGTGAGATATTGTCTGGTGTGCCGTGGGAAAAATTCCAATTTCATCCGTAACATGTGGCCTTGGCTCACAAATTAGGGTTGCCAACCAGCCGGTTTTCAGCCGGCCTGGCCGGTTTTTCCATGGCCAGGCCGGCTGCCAGCACAGTTGTAAAACCGGCCATTGAAAAGCCGGTTTTTTGCTCTGGCCGCAAGATCGGGAGCGGCCAGAGCAAAAAGCCGGCTTTTGTGCCGAAGTCTGCGGCGCGAACGCGATCACGATTCCCTATAGCAGTGCAGCCGCTGGTTCTGCTTTGTACAGAGCAGTGGCTGCACTACACTTACATTGAAAAGTAAAGAGAAACTGTGTCAGGAGCCCTCCGATCATGCAGAGCCCGAGGAAGTGATGTCATGGGGGTGGGCTCCTCACAGGCTGTCTTTCCTTTTCAAATTAACTTTAGCTGCAATAAAGTTAATTTGAAAAGGAAAGATAGCCTGTGAGGAGCCCGCCCCCATGACATCACTTCCTCGGGCTCTGCGATGACCGGAGGGCTCCTGACACAGTTTCTCTTTACTTTTCAATGTAAGTGTAGTGCAGCCGCTGCTCTGTACAAAGCAGAAGCAGCGGCTTGGGCAGAGGGGGGTGTGTGTGTGTGAGTGAACCAGCAAAGGGAGGGGGGGGGGAGTGAGTGAACCAGCAAGGGGGGGGAGTGTGAGTGAACCAGCAGTGGAGGGGGGGGGGGGTGTGAGTGTACCAGCAATTGGGGGGGCGTTGGTTTGATTGAACCAGTATGGGAGGGTGGTAAGTGATTGAGTGACCCAGCAGGAGGGGTGAGTAAGTGACAGGGGGGTGGGTGAGTGAACCAGCAGGGGAGGGGGGTTGGTGTGAACCAGCAGGGGAGGGGGGTTGGTGTGAGTGTTTGATTCCTATTCAAGAGAATTACTTTATATATAGTCAATATAGGCACAGAGGTAAAATTTTTTAACATTTTCTAATGGTGGTGTGCCTCGTGATTTTTTTCATGAAAAAAGTGTGCCTTTGCACAAAAAAGGTTGAAAAACACTGAAGTAGGTTATAGTTGTCAACTATTTCAATTTTTTCTCCATCAACAATGAACTTATTGATTTTTGCCAGTTCTCAGGATCTTTGTCAACTTTATATTAAAGTGCAGGCCCATTTTAAGACTATGTTCCTTGATCTTGAGAAGCAAATATTTCAGATCGTCTTCACTGAGAGAAATAATTCTAAATTACCCTATCAACTGCTATGTAAGTTGTGAATTCAGATAAACATACTTTTAATCCTTTCCATTCGGATAAATTTTCTATGTTGCTCAAGCCAGATCAGTTTTTATACCACTTTATCCTTCAGTCAAATGAGTTTACATTATAACATAGTATAGATGATTAAAATAAACAGGGAGTATGAACTTCGAACTTAACTTAAAAATTAGTCACTTGGTTAACACTGGGAAAGGTAAGGGAGTAGTGGTTAGGACAAGGTACTTCAGGCCGGAGGGCCAGGGGTTCAAGTCCCACCTGGGGACAGCAATCTCAGGCTGGAGGGACTGGGATTTCTAGTCCTATAGGCACTCCTTGTGGTCTTGGGCAAGCCACTTAACCCTCCATTGTCCATGTTCCCTGTAAGTATTAGCATATGTGTCTCATATCCCCTCATGTTAAATGTATCTCCCAATTGACCACTTTGACCCTGTGAAAAGCGGGATATGAATACAGCTAAATAAATAAGTTAAGCATTGAGAAGGGTAACAGTGTGCTGTTTTATGGAAGATTATGCCTTATCCATGCTGGGCTATGTAATAGTTCCAAAGTGTTCTGTGTACAGGAAAGTTTTTAGTTTCTCTCTAAATCTTGTATGTCCTTTGTGGAGCTGATCTCTTCTGTAAGTGAGTTCCATAGTTAATATGGGATTTTTTCCATGCTTGCTGCTTTTACTGCATGGTAACCATTAACTTAGGCCTGCACTAGTAGTAGAAAAATCCTTGTTTACTGGTTAGTGCAGTTTCATAAAAGGGCCCCTAAGGAGCATGTTTAGTAAAATGCAGTAGTGCACCGCATGTTAAGCTCCAAAACTTAAGTTAGCCCAGGTGCGCTTAATGCCACCCATAGAGGTGAAAGTAAGTTCACGCATGCTAAGTGCAGCATTGCCAGTTAGAGTGTGTTAAAGAAACCCACACTAGCCACAGTGTGCACGCTTCACCCCTGAACCACCCAGCCCGCACTAAGAGGGTTATTTTAGAGTCCTGTATTTGATCTTTGGACCTCTGAGAATGGGCATAAAAATGTTCGAAGTGCAGAGGTGTCCCTGGAGCCATTTTAGAAGCCAGGTCTGTGCAAGGACATCCAAGTCAGAATGGGGGCATGGTGTCGTCATGGTCGGGATATTCCCAAGAACCTCAACATCTTCGCTCAATTTCTGAAATGTCCTGGACTTCCCGAGTCATGTCAAAGGTTATACCTGCTCCAGGCACGAATAATAATCTATCAGACAGAGGGTGTGGAGAAGGAGGCACACTCATATCACCTTTATTTTTACAATTTCACAGTGAACATTGTCCAAGAATGGGGGCTCATGTTTTGGTTTGCCTATGCTGCTGGACATCCCCTTTTGGAGCCTTGTTTGAGATGGACATCCCTGGCCCATGGTTTCATAGCAGCAACATCTATATCGATGTCAGCATTGGTGTCTATGTCGGGGGCATCTGTTTCTAAAATTGGGCCAAAACATAGACTTCCCTGAAATCTTTCTTTATGTTCTGCCCTGGACATTCCTTGAACACCCTTTCTAAAATGCCACTTTAAGCAGTTAGCACAAGAGTTTTAGTGTGGCCGCATTTTTTTGTGCATGGTAACGGTTACTTCAAGCATGCTTAGGGCGTACTAAACCCTCTTTTGTCTTCCCCACCCTTACGGGGGAAGCAATTAGTCATAAGGGGAGGTCACCCACATTTAAACCCTGCCCCAAAGCTGCGACAAGAACTACCCCTCAGCCGGGCTCCCGGAAGTCCCCACGCATCACATACCAGCTCCCCCTTGATGATTTGGAGAATGCAGATTAGCAGCAACAGCAGCCCCGAAGCCAACCTCCAACATAAAAGGGCCCGCCAAGATAACTAACACTGTCCTCACTGCCCATAAACCAGCCCCTATGTTACTCCAGGTGGCATCACAGATATTTCTAAAGGCTCGCTCTCAGAGCACTGCAGAACATTACAGACAGCCATGCCCTCAGTGTGCCAGGCAGAATTGCCTAGCCGCATACAGCTATACCATCATGTTCCATCCTGTTCTGATCACTAGCAAACCATGCAAATGCCTAACTTATGTTACATTGGTGAGGCTCTGTGACCTTTAGGAATTTAATTCACCTGTTTTGCACCAGAAAACAGTCAGATAAAAACAACTTTTTGGTCAGGCCTTGGTGCAGCTAAAAGAACATTTGGCAAGTCTGAGGTTGAGCATTCTCCAGGAAATGTTTAAGTCAGAGGAAGGAAAATGCAAATAGAATCCAGAGGAACAAACTGCATGTACAGAAAGGGGAATCGAGAAAGTTGCAAACAACAAGATGAGTAGATATGATAGGAGCAGTCTGTTAAATGCATGCTAAACATCTGGTATATAAAACTACAGCAGAAATATTAACATAAAAAGTATTACTATAAATGTTGCAAAAAGGCATAATCTCATACCAAACACATTTTTACAGTATTATAATGAAATACGTCAACAAAGACTATATTAATAATGAAGTCTTAAGATGATTGCATTACGATATCAAAGGCCTTTTTTCCGAGGAAAGAAAACATGAAATACAAGATGTGCTACGCTTGGCATCTTGTCTCTGAGTGCAGACTGTCTGGGTCACGGGAAGTATTGAAGAGATCCTAAAGAATAGATCCATTCCTTGCTTCTCAATTTCAGGGATAAGCACAAGACATCAGCTTCTGGGACAGTCTTCACGTATGCACCTGTTTAGTTTTTGTAGAGGAGGAGGAAGTATAAATACGTCAGCTGGGAACATCGAGATGAGACGCAAAATAGCCAGCCTAATAGCCAGCTGGAACACAGGAATTCAAGAGACGTCAGCACCAAAATGGAAAGCAACAAAAAACGAACCCAAGTCCAAAACCGAACCATGGTACACGGAAACTCTGACCAAACTAAAGAGAAAACTACGAAGAACAGAGAGAAAATGGCGACAAAGCAAAACCGACGAACACAAAACACAATACCTAACCCTACTCTCGAAATACAAAAATGAAGTCAACCTATCAAAGCGAACGCATCACACAAACTTACTAAACAAAGCATTAAACAAGCCCAGAGAACTGTTCACCCTGGTTAAATCCCTTACCAAAACAGTGCAAGAGGATCAATACAACGACAAAATCAAGGTCCAAGCCCTAGCAGATCACTATGCTAGCAAACTAAACCCACAGATGGGATCCAAACCCATACAACCCTTGGACGAAACCCCCCCCCCCCCCCGTGCCACAACACAGCACGAGGACAAATCAAGCCCACATCACCCACTGGAACAATTTTTGCAGCATTGGAGAAAAGCACATCATGAATATAATTGCCAGCATTAACACCACAACCTCTCCTCTAGACCCCTGCCCAGCAGCATGGGTTAAAGCAACGAAAGCAGAAACCGCCCACCAAATCACTCATATAGTAAACCAATCACTCCAACAAGGAACCATGCCAGCACAACTTAAGAAATCCATCATAAGACCAATACTAAAAAATAAAACACTCAACAAGGAAGACCCAGCATCCTATCGCCCAATATCCAGCATAGCACTGCTAGCAAAAATTATTGAAAAGGCAGTCCTACAGCAATTACAAGACCACCTGGACAGCAACGAAATACTAGACGAGCATCAATACGGATTCAGGCCACACCATGGGGTCGAAACTCTGCTTATTGCACTACTGGACAATCTACTCAAAGGGATTGAAAACAAAAAGAAAATGTTCATCCTCATATTCATTGACATCTCAGCGGCTTTCGATACGGTTCACCATCAAACTCTACTAAACAGGATAGAAGCAATAGGAATATCGGGAACCCCACTAAAATGGTTCTCATCTTATATCTCCAACAGAATGCAACAGGTTCAATTTAACAACGAAAAAGCAAAAGCTTTCCCCCAAACTCAGGACATACCACAAGGCTCAGCCCTTTCCTCGCTTCTTTTCAACGTGTACATGAAACCAATCTGCGAAATATTCAAAAAGCATAAAATCCAATACCACATTTATGCTGACGATATTATGCTGTACACTGAACTCGACACAAGGAACCCAAACTACTCCCAGCTAGAAAAATGCATAAGAGAAATGCAAACATGGCTCCAACGAAACAACATGGCCATAAACCATAAAAAAACCGAAGTCATGTACATCTCAAGAAAACCAGAGTTCAACCCACCAGCCACAATCTCCCTATGCGAGAATATCTATCACACAAAGAATGAAATAGAGTACCTTGGAGTAACACTTGATAGTGAACTAAAGATGGTAAAACACCTCCGTTTAGTAAACAGGGCCATTTTTCACAAGCTCAGAGTCATACAGCCACTAAGGAACATCATTGAAGCTACCGATTTCAGGACAGTAGCTCAAGCCCTCATCATCCTCATCTCGATTACTGTAACGCAATTCTACAGGGCCTTCCAAAGAAAACCCTAAGCATACTCCAGATGGCACAGCACGTCGCAGCCAGAATCATCATGAAAACAAGCTTTGCTGAACACATCACACCAGTGCTAGTCGAACTACACTGGCTCCCCAGCACGCATAAAATACAAAACCCTAATAACTACATTTAAACTCATCCACAACCTGGCACCAACTTTCCTCACTAACCTAATCAACATGCAACCTGCTGACAGAAACAGGAGAACCAACAACTTAAACAACCTACATGTACCAATAAGTATAAGATCAGTTAAAACAGCCACAGGCAACAGAGCATACTCCTATACTGCTCCCACACTCTGGAACCAACTCCCACCGGAGCTACGCTCAATTAACGACCTGATGGTCTTCAGAAAAAAACTAAAGACGTTCTTATTTCAACAGGCCTACAACATGTCCTGAACAGCAATGCATTCCACCATTACCAGCATAACCAAAATGTAGTCAAGTGTAAAATGTATATATGTAAATATCCCTCTCTCCCCCCTACTAACTGTGTGTTGTGCATTTTCCCTTGAATCACACTGTACATATTGTGAAAATGTTTTTGCTTTGATCTGACAACTTTTAACATAACCCTGTAAATCATGCTGTAATTTTTAAATCTGTCTTTGATCTGACAATCTCCATCACACAATCAAACCGCTTCTGATCGCTGGAAGTAGCGGTATACAAATGTATGCTAAATAAATAAATAAATAAAATGGCTTTCACACTTATGCTTAATAACACTCTCGCATGAAATTAAGGGAGAGTAAATGAAACTGTTGAGTTATCCAAGTTAAAAATGTACACCTTGTATGCAGCTAAAAGTAGTGAATTATTCCCCCAAAACACAGAGGCAGTTCCAGATCGCTCCAGTTTTTCTCCACAGGCAGGTTTTACAGGGAATGTATTCTCACACAATCCCATTGACAAAATTTCTTTAACTCCAACTCGTTCAATACAACTGGGGCCAGTGACTTGTGGGGCTTTCTTATCTGGAGTATTGAGGATCACCGATGCTTCGATGCAGAAGGCAACTCCAACAAGATCATTCCTCCTTTCCGCAGCGACCAATCATCGTAACGTTGAGGATGTAAGCTATTTTTTTCTCTTCCGTTATCCCTTGAAGCGCCAAGTGACATAGGAAGAGCAGGCAAAGCTCCATACCTTGGCCATTTTTATCTGGATCTGGTGGGCTGAGCAGGAACATAGGCACTGGATAAATATGATGAGGGTTCCTAGAGGTAAAAACAGCGTGGCATCGGGCAGAATGGATATAAACGAGAAGAGATAGCCGAATACAAGACTGCCGCACAAAAAAGAAGAGCCGTATACATTGTAATGCTTCTTTCTTCAGCACTTTCATTTCATTTAATTTCTTCTGGCCACCAGGCAGAAAAAGGTGCAGAGCATCGCCGGCGATATAGGAAGCTGCATTTTAGGCTTTCAAAGCAGACCCCGAACCACGGAATAGAGCAGCCACTCTGAAAAGCAGAAAAATCCACAATTGGCATCAGCTGCAGGGCGCTCCTCCACCAAATCGCAAGTTCAAGTCACCAAGAAATCAATGAGAAAACAAAATAGCAATAGCGCAACAGCCAAAAATTAAGACATTTTGACAGAGTCTAAAAACCTTCTAAGCTCATTCGGGTCCTGATAAACTTGGCTGCAATCATTAAAGGTAACATGCATTTTAGCTGGCTAGAATAATCCATATTGGGTTCCAATTTCTTTCAATGGCTGCCGAAGCTGCAGGAATTCTTTCCTTCGAGAGACAGTTTCCTTTGCCAGATCTTGGACAAGAATTAGTTTCTATCCATTTACTTTCAATTAGTCTGGATTCTCCTTAGCAAGGGAGAGCAGCTGGAGAACATGGGTTGAAGAATTATCGGGCGAGGGAAACGCTGAGAAACTGCTGACTTGTACCGAGGAGAACAGTGAGCTGATTCAAATTGCCGCCGCGGCTTAAAATACTGATCAAACACCTTGAATAATTTTGAAATGTAACAAATTAGGTTTTCACCTTCTGTTCCTTCTGGTAGTTCAAGCAGACGAATATTAAGTCTTCTATTGAAATTTACAGTGGCATCTAATTCTTGCTTCAGCTTCTTAATTGAGCTAGTATTTAAAGCTACTTGGGCAGCCTCCTTCTGAACCCGATCTTCAAGGTCATTAAGACGAATCCGTGAAGCTTTCATTTTGCTGTAAGTTTTTCCATGTCTTTCCTGATGCTGACGGAAACCTCCATATGTTGTTCAACCATAGATTTAAGGGCACAAACCCCCAGTAAATCCAAATTCTCAGGGGCTTCATTTTTATCTGGTGTTGGTGTCCCTTTTTTTCAGTCATTTTGATCCAAATGGAGGAATATGGAGATCTAATACCTTATCAGCCATGAGTTTTGAGCAAGTAGAGAAACTGACAGTCATAAAATGATAGACCCAGAGAAAAAGATGCTGTGCATCCCACAGAGCAGAGGGTTCAGGCAGCCATCTTGCACAGTTCCAGAACAGAACAGGAGCTTTTGGATATTTCAATGCACATAATGTTTGCAGATTTCATCGCATATACACACTGTCAAAAAATGTTTTACAGCATCTTTTGTATGTGAGAGAGGATTTTTTAGACCATGGATGTATCGAGCTTTTACCAGTCACAAAGGTCATTCCTTCTCAAATGGACAAAAATACAATGCAGTATATTATATTGACGAGCCTCCAGTAACAAGGGCAGCAATTGAGACCAGCGCATCCCACGTAAGCCCGTCCACTGCAGCTGCCCACCACCTCCAGCCAGGCCAGGATTCAATCCCCATTTGGATTCAGCTACCCTCTTCCGGGCCCAGCAAACGAAAGAATATTCACACATCCAAACAAGGAACTCCCTCCTCTGCCCACCTGTTGAAGAAACTGAAAGAAAGTTAAGCTGCAAAGGCTATCAGTGAGCACCATTTAGTAAATATATCTCTTATACATATTAAACTGCCAGTGACGCAAATGCTGAATCGCCAGCACAGAAAATCCTTGTGCGGCAGCTAGCGTGGTCGGCCCTATACGGAATGAATGCATTCCGAACTCTCCAGGAGGGAAACCCACTGAAAGTAGACCCTGCTTCAAGATGTAAGAAAACTGGAGCCAGGTTAGCAGATCCCCCTGCTAATGGCACAACCAAAACTAGCCACCAGCTGGACGAGAAAGTAAAAAGGTCTGAGCACTGAGAACCAGGCAGGAAACCAAGCCCGGAACAAACCGAAGCTGTACCCATGCACCTCGTCCCAACTGATTCATTTTACTCTGATGAATACGCAATTGCACCTCCTCTTCCAGAGCACCACATCCTCAGCTAACAGCCTGCTATGACTCAAAGAGGACTTCGAATCTGCCACCAACTCCCCAACTCACAGCACTGCAAAGAACACAAAGGAGAAAGCAGCCCTGAATATATCCACTTCAAATAGGGTAGAACACACCCACGGCAAGACTGCCAAAAGAGCCACCAGAATATCCTGCCGGAAGGGTTGCTGCACAGGCTGCAGCACCACAGTGGCTGAGTGTGCATTTGCAAAGCCTTTCACCAGACTACAAACAAAGCTGTAGGGTCTCCAAATCCATGCAGCATAGAGACAAAAGCCACACTCGCCAGCACTCCTGATAGGGCATGAGATGACATGTGATGTTCAAACACCAACTCCAGAATATGCAAAAACATCTTTGTGCGTGATCCGCTGTCCAGGCCGCAGGGCCCCGGATGGAGCCAAGCCCGCAAAATGTCACCAACCTGCTTCATAGGCCTTCCAAGTGTTACTGCTAATGCTGCCCTGAGAAATCTTGCAAGTGATGTGGAAGGATGGCCCAACAATTCTTTGGGATCTGGGAAGGGGCGTCATCCGTAGCTGGAGCCAGAGCTCAAAACTGGGCCCACTGCAAACAAAGTAAAGCATCAGTAATTGAGTTAATTTATTTAGCTGTGCTTATATACTGCTTTTCACCAGGTGAAAGCAGTTTACAGATATGTGCTAACAGGCACTTATTATTCCCTTGTCCTTAAAGGGCTCATAGTCTAAGTGTACCTGAGGCAATGGAGGGTTAAGTGGCTTGCCCAAGGCCACAAGGAGTGGCCATGGGACTAGAGACCCCAGTTCCTCTGGCCTGAGGTTACTTGTCCCTACGTGGGAATTGAACCCCTGGCCCTCCAGCCTGAGGTAACCTTTCCCAACCACTGAGCCACTCCTCCCTCTTGGATTTATCTACACCAGGCACATGCTTCACCCCATTAATACATTTAACTGCAAGCAGTGAAGTACCAACTTGCGTAGCAGTCCCATGATCATGGCCGACTGCCTGTTATTTGCCAGCACCACAGCCACATTATCGAAACGCAAGAGCAACCACTGATTTCGCAGGAGCTCACCCCATAGCAGCAAAGTCACCCACACCAGAAAAAGCTCTAAAAAGGTAATATTTTGGAACCAACCCTGGTCCCTCCATGCATCGGGCCAAGACTCAGCGCACCATGCACCACCATAATATATTCTGAAACCGATTCCCGTAGACGCATTTGTATAGAGCTCTAAGTCGTGGGTAGACACCAATGATAACTGCCAGACACAAACCCCATTGAAATCCCACTAAAATTCCATCCAAATGGCCAAATCTGCCCTCACTGCACTACTTAACCGAATAAAATTATGCTTTTTCTGTACCCCTTTCATCAGACATGTGAGTCACCGCATAAAAACTCAACCCATAGGTATCATGCGACAGGCAAAATTGAAATGCCCCAACATTTCCTGCACCTGCCCCAATGTCATCTTCGGATGAGACAGGGCCTGCTGACAAATTAAGGATTAGCTGATACTTGCCCGGCTCCTCCTTCAACACAACCCCCAAAGGTGGCCACCAGATTGGGCAAAGGAGGATGGGCAAACTGACCAGCTATTCTACCCAGCTCTAGCTCCTTCTGCAACTTGCCAGCCACAATCCCCTGTAACCACTGCATGGAAGGAGCATTTCGGGATGGTTAGACAAAGGTGACCTGGAAAAAGAAATGACAAACCTGTCCCGAAAACAACTGGGCAGCTTCGAAATCAGGGTAACTCTGTAACCGATACTCCGAGGCCTCCAAATCAATGGGTGATGGTGCCTTGTCCAGGGACCATTGCCGAAGGCTCCCACCTGGCCTGGCCTGTCCCCCTCTATGTGGGCCCCAGCCCCGGTTGAAACATCAAAAGGCTGGGTACCCACCCCTGCACATTGAGCATTTATGCTTGAACCAACATGCTGGTCTTTTACAACGGCCTGTATTGAACTGAAAACAGGCATTGTCTGCTCCGAGGCTCCAAAACACCCCAGGAATGGGAAAATTCCCCCCACCACCAGAAAACCCAGCACTCCTCCCCTCCCTCCACCCAAACCACTCCCTGCCCCTAGCGACCAACCCTCCAAGGTACCTCCTGCAGCGGATCCTGACAACCCCACAGAACCTGGCTTCCCAAAAAGAGACCTACAAGGAGTCATCTCTGACAACCAAATGTCCACATCCCGAAATCCCCAAGCCTCAGACCTGTCCTTCGCTAAGCTCTTTCTAAATTGCTCATCATAACTGAGCCATGCCCAAACCCCATAAGTTCTATGAGCCCTCAAGATCACATCCAAATAGCGCTACAAACCCAGATAAAGGGCTGGCATGGTGCCTACTATCCCCATCATCATCGTACTCTGTGTCTGCTGAAGAGGAGGAATCAGAAGAATCCAACAAGTCAGAAGTATCCCACACCTGTACCGCTGACTCGTCCCCCAACTGGTGCAAGTGCTTCTCTTGATGCTTGCAACTTTACTACCCTCCATAAATTCTTCAAAAAAAAAATGTTATCCCTTAATGTCCAAGCCAGATTCCTATCCCAATCACCAGCCCACACAGTCCTCCTCGTACCCGTACCCCCTGCCACAGACACACCTTCCATCTCCAGATACCGACCTGTCCATCCAGGCACAGTATCCATCCAGCGCTGGCTCTCATCACTGGAATACTGCTCACCACCGTCTGCAGACTGCTGGTCATCATCACTGCTCGCAAGGTCTGACCAGTCTACCCTGGCAGGATAGGACCCCCTTTCTACCCCCACTGTAGTCCTCTCCTTACTACCCCGCCCGGACCGCCACGCTGCCTCCTACCTGGAACCCCCTCCTCCCAACCTTATGTGGTGCTGGGCCTGCCACATCCCTGGCACTGCCTTCCTCAATCTAGCGGGCAGGCCGCTTAGCCTGCCTCTGTGAGGAACCCCGAGCCATCTGCACCACTACCTTATCCCCCTTTGCCTTATTAGGGACAATGATTGCTCCCCTCTGGACCACTGCCCCAGACAAACCTCTCAAAATTAAAGAGCAAACCCCCACACCTACCAACAAATACCAGCCATACACAACACAAATACGACCCTCCCGTTACCCCCTACTTGCCCGGCCGCTGCTGCTGTCTCCTGCCAATTCCACTACTTCCTGGTAAGCCTGCGCAGATCTTCCTGCACTTGCCCAACCCCCCCCCCCTTTTCTCCCACCCGATCCCAATACCTCCCTCCACCAGGTGAACGGATGGTGCGATTCAGCCATGTTACCCGTCCCGCTCCTGATTTGCATGAAAGGGAGGGGGGTGCTGGGGCACTAGTATGCCGTATTTGCCAAAAAGAGCAAATAAAACATTATGGATTATTTGAAAAGAAACAGAGAACAAAACTGCAAATATCATAATGTCTCTGTAGAATTCCATTGTGCAACCTCTAGTTGAGTAGTATTTGCAGTTTTGGTTACCCCATCTCAAAAAAAGATATCGCAGGACCAGAAAAGGTTCAGGGAAGAGCGATGAAAATGATACTCGAGACGGATCAGCACTTTTATGAAGAAGAATATTTAAGATCGAGCTTTACAGCATAGAAAAGAGATGAGGGGAGGAAGGGCTGCGAGACATTTCTAAAATCATTGAGAGGCATATTCAGCGGCAGTAGCCAGAGCACTTAAAATGGCTGACCGTCGCTGCTTTCATGTCTGACCAGATATTCAGTGCCGGGCCAGATCCAGAGGTTGGCACTGAATATGCAGTCTGCCCGTTTAGCACTTTTGCTAGCTGGTCAGTGGTGATGCTGAGCCTCTGGCTAGATAGCAAAGGTGCCTAAAGTTAGGAAAGTCTTTTATCTGTCCTAACCTCAGGTGTTTTACCTAGCCAGTTAGCAGCTCAGTATCACTGCTCAGTGGCTAGCTACAAACGCCACCCTGCTCCGCCCCCGGAACTACTCAACGCTAGCAATGGGTGGTTTAGTTGGCGTAGGAGAGGATATTCAGAGGCGGTAACTGGATAAGTGCTGCTGAATATCCTGGTGAGCGGGATTTATGTGGTTTGTAGGTCTGTAAACCATGTAAATCCCTTTGAATATCCCCCATTATGTTATGATTGTTTATTACAGTGGTTCTCAACCCAGACCTCTGTAACCCCCCCCCCCCCCCCCCAAGCCAGTCAGGTTTTCAGGACATCCACAATGAATATGGATGAGATAGATCTGCATACATTAGTATGTACCACCTCCCCACGCTAACTGCAAAGTGCTCGTCACACCCACTCTCTGTCCTTAACACACACATTCCCCACCCCATCATGTGTTTTGCAGTTACCGAGAGGATTAGAGTATGGTAATTGTCACGCCTGTGTGGTAACAATTACTAAGACCCCACGCTGACAGTTAACCACAAGCTAAAGCACACATACTTAGCAAAGGGGTCCCCTATGATTTTATATTCTTTTTCTATTGAAATACATTTTCTAAATCTTTAGGAATTCTAATTTTCTGTCAAGTCCCGTTTCATTTTACTCACCCCTTCCAGTGTAAATAAACAATTATAGATTTTTGTATAACCTGCGAATAAGCATGCTTTTCATCAAGTCCCCTTGCAATGGTGCGAAAAAAATATTGTAAAAACAGGCCCTAGCACCATGCCCGATGTACCCCATAGGTCATTTTATTTTCATGAGAATTGACTCCATCTACCACTGCTGTTGATCAATCAGTTCCTCACTGGAATTGGCAGAGAGTTTATAAGCATGAGAGTAGCTGAGACATTTTGCAAGGAAGGCTTTTCCAGGTCATTGTAACCTAGTCCATATGGATGTTGTAAAAATGCTCAGATTGTTTCAAACACCGTACCTTAGTATGCCTGCCTTTACAAAATGTGGAATGTCTGGACCCTGCTCATGTCTTCCAGATTGAATAGTTTTAATGGCATTGATCATTATCTTTGGACATATTTTAGGCTGGCATCTTAAAACCTTTTCATCCTGTCCTATTCTTTTTTTGCCAGTTGCCCTTCTTTGGAATGGACATGAACAGGCCTGCATTTCCATTAAGCTTCCGTCTGTTTGATAAAGGACAGCAGCAAATTGGCATGGAGGATAGCTAATTATCTTTGCTGTGGAGTTCAGTGATTTGAAACAGGCTGGCAAAGCTCCTGTTGTGGGAATTCATTTTGATGGACTAATACATCTAAATGAATTTTTGTGGTTGTTAAGGCAAAATTAAACATTAGTAAATGAGTATACATTCTGTGTTTACTGGCTACACGTTCTTGCTTCCTTCGGAACCGGGAACATTAATCAAACGACTTATGACTCATTGACCGTTTTTTTGTTGTTGTTTTTAGGCACTAGCTTATTTTCTGCATCAGAGAACAAGCCTAGCATGGGAAAAGCGCCAGAAAAATGCGCACTAAGGTTTTCTGCATCAGCCCCATATTTTGCATTATCAAACCTTTCATTGACACCCTGTGTGACTCAGTCACTGAGCTACACAGAATCATAGAAGCAGCAGTGGCTGGATAAGGAGCTGTTCAGTGAATAAACACCATAGTCGACAAGGTAGAACTAAACATGTGCTTGTGTTTACTTCTTTTAAGATCTTAAGATAGTAAATTCTCCCATGGTACAGAGAGACTAGGTACTGTAGGATAGTTTTGGTTAAAGAGGAGCTACCTCCTACTGTGAGTTCACTGCCTCATGTTTCTATAGCTCCTGTTTTTTTTCTCAAAGCCGATTTTAAGGTTTTGGTCCTTTTGTCTGAAGGATTCTGAGGTTATGTATATTTTTTTTCAACTGTTGTGTCCTATTTGGGGCAGTCCTCGTTGCTGGATGTGGGAATATGACCCAAAGAATATTTAAACTAAAAATTAATCATTACAATATCCCTGTGTACAAGGTTGTATTTGAGAGGAGCGGAGAATGGAGCTATCAATTACAGTTTGTGCCTCAAACTCTGGGGTTTTTTTTTTTAGGTTTACGTTTATAGCATTTACAGATAATTTCAACCAGTGTTTACAGGAAAATGGCACAAGATAATAATTTTAAAAATAAATAGTAAATAGTAAGTGACGAGACAGCTATTAGTTGGAAGTATCTAGTCTGCTATCTAAAGGGGGGTTCATACATTTAAAAAACAGCTTGCAGGGGGGGCGGAGCCTGATGTCCAGCGGGTAAGACGCTTCGCGCTGAAGCTCCCGAGAGGCCTACTTAGAATCCTGACATAATACCTATACAAACTTACTATTTCGCTCCGGGCTGACCGGGGTACCTCGGGGGGGATGGCGGCCCATAAACCAGCGCGCTTGGACTTCGGGTCTCCTTCTTCTTCTCACGGAAAACGCTCCAAAACAGAGGTGTCCTCCCCACAGAAGATGGTTCCATTTCGGGAGAACCCCGAAATGCACCTGGAGATTTTAGAGGAAATACGCGGCGTGAAGGAATTGGTGCAGTCCAATGGAGAAGCGCTTAGAGCCATGCGAGTAGACTTTGGAGTGCTCCAGGACCGACTTGAAAGTCTCTCATTACGGCAGGACAATATGGCGGGGGTCCTCGACTCGCACGCGGTGCGCTTGGGCACACTGGACAAGGCTGAGCGCCAGATACAGAATCTTCAAAAGGAGTTAGAAGATAGCAATAATCGAGCCCGTCGCAACAATGTGAGGCTCATTGGAATACCGGAGGGGGTGGAAGCGGGAGATATGAGAGAATTCCTGCTCAAAACTCTTCCCTCCTTGCTGAAGATCACCTTTCATAAAGAACTGGAAATCGATCGAGCACACCGTGTTCCTACCCACATGGCGCTCAACCGAACAACCCCCCGGCCTATTATCTTTCGCTTGCTACGATATCAACAAGTGGAACAAATTTTGAATGCTGCCCGGGCGAACCATCATTTGGAATTTGAAGGTCACAAAGTCTCCTTCTTCCCTGATTTGGCAAAGCCTACAGTCGACCGACGGAAGAAACTCCTTGCTTTTCGCCCTCGACTTCAACAGCTACAGGCTCGCTTTGGCCTGTTGTATCCCGCGAAGCTCCGAGTGACTCTCCACAACCAAACCAGGACATTCGAAGATCCTGATCTACTATCAACATTTTTAGACTCCAAAGAAGCAGAGCAGATGCGCTAATCCAACGACTTGGACTTTTATTTGCCGGCTCTGTCCGCCATTTTGAAGGGCCCGATGCGGCGGTCATAGTTCAGCACAGAGATTACCTGGACTTCCTTACTTTCTTTCTATGACTTTTGTTTTGTGGTCTCCTATCCCTCCATGATGTGTGCCTCGGTCGGATTCGGAGCACGCACAGTCCTACAGGTTATGTGTTCGTTCAATTTCGGCCTTCTCTGGGGCTTCTCCCCGCAGACACATGGTCGCCAGTAATTTTGGGGTTTTGCTTCTTCTCTACCGCGTTGCGGCTTTTCTTTTTTAATGTGGGGCGCTTCATTGTATTATCTAAGCTTATTTTCTTTTATGCCATATGTACAGCCAGATACAGTCAATATGAGGGACATTGTGAACTTATGTGCGCTATCATGCTCAGAATTTTTAACTTGTCTGAATGGCTTTATGTAAAATCTTATCACTCAACGTAAAGGGCATTAATAGTCCAATCAAGAGAAAGAAAATCCTTAGCTATCTTAGCCATGAGCATGCTGATTTAGCGTTTCTTCAGGAAACGCACTTAAACTCTGCTGAAACACTGAAACTTAATGTTAAGCCTTATATGGTGGCTGCCTATTCTCCCGCCGTTTCCAAACGGTGCGGGGTAGCCATTTTGGTTAAGAAATCTTTGCAAGCTACTGTAATTGATACTAGCGCTGACAAGGAGGGTAGATGGGCCCGCGTACATCTTAAGGTTGGAGATAGTGAATTTACATGTATTTGCATTTATGCCCCGAATGTGGACAACCCTGCTTACTATGCAAGTATTGCGCAGTTGGCACAGGCCTCTGCCAATACTCCATTAATACTTGGTGGTGATTTTAATCAAGTGTTAGACCCTCTGATAGATAGACAGCCGCCTAGAACGAGTAGTCCACCCAAGAGTCTTGCTACCCTTACAGCTCTGATGCAAGATCTTGCGCTGGTAGATATATGGAGGCTGCTTCACCCCTCCGACTTAGAGTTCACTTTCTTTTCTGCCCCCCATCACTCCCAATCTAGAATAGATTTCTTTCTCATTTCCAAAGAGCTGATTTCTCAGGTAGACACGACTAGGATTCATCCTCTCCATATTTCAGATCATGCTGCCATATCTTTATCATTACGTGTCACTGCGCGGGACGATTCTCCCCGAGCTTGGTTTTTTGATAGATCCCTACTGGGTCAAAAAGATTTTCAGGTTGATATAAAGGCCGCTATCCAAGATTATTTTCATTTTAACTCACCCCATGACACAGCGAGCTGGGCTTGGTGGGAGGGTTTTAAAGCATCTATCCGCGCCACTATAACTAGCTATCAAATTCGGCAGGGGAAACAAAGAAAGCAGCATTTACTGATTCTAGAGCAGCAGATACAAGCTGGGGAGCGTCTCCTCACGTCCCGTACTGACCCATGTATTTTACTCCGTTTACAACGCTTGCGTTTTCAATACAATCAGCTTTTGTACACTGCTGCTGTTAAAAATATCGAATCTCAACAAGGGCTATATTATCGGGAAAATAATCGTGCTGGCAAATTATTAGCGAATACCCTAAAAGGTCAAAAAGAAGCCAAGCGTGTTACCGCCCTCCGCAATCCGTCGGGGGGGGGCTTGGTCACTAAAGATACCGAAATCTTAGAACTCTTTCGTGATTTTTATACCCGGCTTTATCAATCTGAATGTGATTTTGAGCCAGATGTATTTGAACGCTTACTTTCAGGGGTACAAAGACCGACCCTATCTGACGAAGATAGAGTGGCCTTGGACACACCATTTACTGTCTCAGAAATTCATTCTGCTATCAAGAAATGTGCCTCAGGTCGAGCCGCAGGCCCAGACGGTCTCCCTGCTGAATTCTACAAAACTTTTCACGCTGACTTAGCTCCAGTTTTGAAAATTTATTTTTCTGCTCTGGCCGAGGAGGGTTCTCCTTCTGGGTCCTTTTCAATGGCAAATGTAGTAGTTTTTGAGAAAGAGGGGAGAGACCCGCAACTAACAGCTAATTATCGTCCAATCTCCCTCTTAAACGCGGACTATAAAATATTTGCCACCATTCTCTCTACCCGGCTCTCGGATAGGATGCCTACCTTAATACACCCAGATCAATGCGGTTTCATTCCTGGTAGATCAACTGCTGACAATGCTCGGACTCTATGCCATGTACTGACTACCGCAGTTAATCTTGATCGCCCATTTGTTGGCCTCTCACTTGATGCTGAGAAGGCCTTTGATCGCTTAGAGTGGCCCTTCCTATTTGCAGTCCTCCGCTGGTACGGATTCGGGGAAGGTTTTCTCCGTTGTCTTCACACCATGTACGCACAGCCTACAGCCAGTATATGTGCTAATGCTTTAAAGTCTCAGCCTTTTTCCCTTCAACGCGGCACTCGCCAGGGATGCCCACTGTCTCCACTTCTCTTCGATCTTGCACTTGAACCCTTGGCTTTACTAATCCGGCAATCGGAGGAGATTCATGGAGTCCCCTTCACCCATAGGGAAATCAAAATTTCAGCGTATGCTGATGACCTTATGCTTTTTGTCTCTATAGACTCAGTACCGGCTGTCCTAGAGCAAATTGGTAAATACTCACAACTGTCCGGTTATAAGATAAATTGGACCAAGTCGGTAGCCTTTCCATTAAATCCTTTGCTTCATCAGGCAGATATGCAACCCTTCCCCTTTTTATGGCAACCTCGCATGGTCAAATACCTTGGGGTTCACTATTGTTCTCCTTTGGAAGACACTATCTCCTTCAATGCCAAAGACTTAATCTCTAAAGTCCGGGCGCTAACTCACCGCTGGACTCCTTTAACACTTACCTGGTGGGGTCGATTAGAAACCATAAAAATGATGATTGTTCCGAAAGTGAATTATATCTTAGAAATGTTGCCCTGTCTCTTCCCTCGACGTATATATAAAGATATAGAGGGCCTTCTGACTAGATACTTGTGGCAAAACAAGACACCTAGGATAGCGAAACATAAGCTGCAAGCAGATAAGGAAAATGGGGGTGTCAGATTCCCTGATTTCCTGAAGTATCATCAATCTTTTCTTCTCAAACAAGGCGCTCGCTGGCTGGAAGATCCAGTACCGAGTAGACCTGTGTGGCTAGACATAGAAGAGGACCTTTGCAAACCGATTCCTCTTACTTTTCTCCCTGGTATGACTCTCCCATCAGACTCCCACTTTCCACCAATGCTTTTAGACACCTTAGGTGCCTTTACTACTCTTATGCACTCTTTAGACTCCCGACTCTGTCCGTTAGACAAGCTCCCACTTTGGTATAATACTCGATTTCGAATACAAAATAAGCCGATGGCGTGGAGCCCCTGGTACACTAGGGGCATTTGGATTCCTAGTCAGTTGTTCCATGAAGGTCGCTGGAAAACTTTTAGTGAATTGCAAATTGAATTTGGTCTCCCAGCGAAACACTACTTTCAATTGGTGCAACTTCAGCATTGCCTTCGGAGTGCTAAGGTGCTCCCGCCATCGGCCTCCCCTACACAAGGTTGGTTGGAGACTATCCGATCTATCGGTAGTTCACCGGGTGTAGCATCCAATTTTTACAAAACCTTATGTAATGCTATAACTAGAGATACCCCTATAGCGCAGAAAGCATGGGAGAGAGAATTGCATGTGACTTTGACCCCGGAGCAATGGAGCCTTGTCTGGAGTAGAGTGACACGGGTCTCCCGATCCGCCTCACTCACTCAGACACTCTTCTTTCTAGCCCACCGGTGTTTTTACACTCCTGACAGATTAGCCAAATGGAATACTACTCAGGGCAATAGTTGTTGGACATGCCATGCGGCCATTGGTTCACTGCCTCATGTTATGTATGAATGCCCCGCACTACAGTATTACTGGCGTCGGGTCTGGGGTCGTATCCAGTCTATTTTGCACTTTCAAGAGCCCCTTTCTTGGAGGATAGTGGGACTTCGCTCAGCTGCGGGGATCCCCTCTCTTCCAAAAACGGCTAACTTCCTTTTGGACTTTATGCTTGGTATTGCTATTTCCCTAATTACGAAATACTGGAAAAATAGCTCCCAGCTGAGCCCTAATGAATGGTGGAATCATGTCTGTCTCTACAGTAAATATGAACAAATACCTCGTATGTTTGCTTCTCCCACTCAGACTCCTCATCATCGGTCTAAATGGAAGATGCTCAATGACTATGTACATTCTGCTCAATGCTCTCATCTGACTGTCTAAATTTGTATATATCTTTGTCCCATGATTATTCTGTATCGCAGATACTTTTTTGATTGTTTTGATGTATAATCACTGTTGTTTGGAAGCGCTCACATGCTGACATAATCAGCTAGAGAAGAAGCGTGGGGGTGGGGGGTAATTGGGTTTACTTTTCTTTATTGTATACTTGTTTTGTCTCCTTTGGTGTGTTGTTTCTTTTGTTTGTTGCAAAATGAAAATAAAAGTTTAAAAAAAAAATAAAAAACAGCTTGCATAAAGAAATGCAAATAACATTTAATATATATTACAAAAGGGCAGCCTAAGAATTTAGTTTACTGTTACTCCATCTTCCCCTAAAGCTATAGTGAAGGGTGAGCAGAAACAAGAAGACAGGGCATCACCCTGACAGCTCTGTCTCTTAAAAAAAATTTAATCTAAGCCTGAGGATTACAAAACATACAATGGATACCTTGATAACTGGGCAAACCCCAGTCAACTGGCGCTTAAGCATGTGTGTACCCGAGATTTTTGGGCATGTTTTTGTTCATCAGAATATAGCCAATCGGTTAGTCTTCGAGGACCAAAGCATTTGTTCATTTGTCCCTTTTATCCCCGTTAAAGCCTACGGGGGAAGCTATTTTACAATGCAGCAGTCAGGTTTGCCATCTATTTTCAATCAGACCTGCTTGAAACTTGATGGCAAGGCTCTGTAATAGCACTACAAGCCATTAAGAGTATCAAAAACCCCAGGGGTATCAGAAGAGAAGCACGGAGTATGAAAATGGCAGGATGAGAACCAGAAAGGCAAAGCAATACAAAGAGCCCAATGAACACTTCAAGATAGTGGAAGAGGGCATAGGAGCACCACAGTTGGTGGAAGTACACCAGGCACTTTGAGAGCTGTTAAATGGCAAGGAGTCCAGCGCAACACTCAGATCAGCTGTACGGCACTAAATTATGACAGGAAGACCAGCAAGGCACAGCACCCATATTGCTTGGGAGACCCTAAAACAGCAGAGGAGAAGAAGAGGCAGCACAAGCCTGGGCTGCAACAATGGGGCAAGTTCAGCTAAACTATGTGCCCTAAGTTAGAGTCCTGGCACTTAGGGCTTTGGTCCCAGCTTGGGAGCCTTAAATATAGAGGAAGATCCCCCCTCCCCCAGGGTGGATGAAGAAGCGGCATTAGAACATCAGCACACCTATTGGGAAAACTAAACAAGACAGATTACTACAGGTAGAGCATCGCACCATTCTCAGTCTTAAGCACTTGAGCTTCGCCATCAATCACCCCAAGTTTCATCTACAGCCGATGCAGCATTTGTAGTTCATAGGGGCCTCCTGGATACCATCCAGACCAGGGCCTTCCTTTCTCTGGACAGGACTTGGCGCCTAACTGCCCTTGCCACAGAAGTGCAGCATCGCTTGACGAATTCAGCCTGCCTCTTTTTGTGCCTCCTGGGGCACATGGCCTCAATAGATTACATCATGCCCGATGCTCGCCTCCACATGCATCAGGCCCAGTGGACTCTCTGCACTCAGTGGATTCAGGCGATGGGGCACCTGGAGGACAGGATCCGCATGATTGCTCCTCTCTCCAAATACCTCATCTGGTGGCAGCAGTCACTGCACCTCATAGCGGGGATGCCTTTTCAGGCCCCAATACCTCAGAAGATCCTCACTATGAGTGCCTCCAAACTGGGCTCCACCAAATCAACTTTCTCGAGTTTTGAGCAGTTTCGAATGCCTTGTGGGTTTTCCGGCACCACGGGGGAACCAGGTTGTTCTGGTATAAACAGACAACCAAGTGATGATGCTTTATGTCAACAAACAAGGGGGTACTAAGTCATACCTCCTGGGCTGGGAAGCAGTTTACCTCTGCACATTCACGAGTGAGAGTGGAATGCTCTCCTTAAGGTGGTCACCTCCTTTCATCTCAAATAGGAGGTGGTTCACCCTAACTTCTTTCCTCAGCTTCATGTGAGAAGGGTGGAGGCCACTCTCCACATCTTGGATTGTAAGAGGGCGCTGGCCTTCTACCTATAGCAGACTAAGGCTTATCTCCACTACTCGAAGCTCTTCATCGCTCCTCACAGCTTTTCATCTCCTACGACCCAAATTGTCTTCATGTTGAAATTTCTAAGTGCACCCTGTCTACCTGGATGGCAGACTGCATTGCCTTTGCCTATAAGCAGGCTGGTTTCTTTCTCAAGTGCCATGTTATGGCCCATAATGTGCGGGCTATGGCAGCCTCTGTGGTGCACCTGCATTCCGTCTCCATGCTGGAGATCTGCCTGGCCACCACCTGGTCCTCTGTTCACTTCTTTGCAGCTCATTACTGTCTGAAGGTTGGACTCCTGACATGACAGTGCCTTTGGCCAGATGGTACTCTGTTATCTGTTTGGAGAATACTGCAACTCCTACCCTCTGGCCCTTCTGTATGTCCAGGCTACCAAACAATTGATTCCCTGGTCAAAGCTGTGGTCCTGTGACCACTCAGAGCTCTCTGCTGTCATTCACGGTTTGATTTTTCAGTTGCTCATGGCTTTTTACAGGTTTTTTCAGTAGCCTATAGCTGGGGAGTCCCATATGTGAGGATTGAATTTCTGCTTGATCATGGAGAAAGTGTATTACTAACCTGTAACAGGTGTTCTCCGGGGACAACAGGAATCAGTCCTCATAACCTCCGTCCTCCCCATGGAGTTATTTTTCTTTTTTGGCTTGATTAAGCTGTCATCATACTGAGGTAAGATGGCATCCTTGGGAAGGAAGGTGACCATGCATGCATGGTCTAACTCCTAACGGCTTTCTGTGAAAGCTGGGGGGTGTTCACAATGCGGGCTCCATTGGTGCCAATGTCCGATAAGTGAGGACTGATTCCTGCTGTCCCCGGAGAACAGCTGTTACAGGTGAGTAGCTACACTGTTTCAATCGAGGGAGGGGTGGGTGCCCTTGCCCTTATTTGGCAAATTGGCCCCTAGAAGTAGAATACTATTAGGGGATAAAAGTGCTAGTTTGAACTCAGGCATCGACAGGGCAGGAGCATCCAGAGATTGTTCCTGCTTCCCACTAGACACCAAGGAAACCCCAGGTCAGAGCCAAAGAGGTATATGGAATGATATCAGTGGAGGGTGTGGGGCTGCTGTTGGAGACTGTGGGGTGGTTTAGAAGTATGTGTTGGGGGGCTCATGGAGAGGGGCTTGAACCATGTGCTGGGGGGGGGGTTAGACTCTAAGTTTAAACTGCTAATTGGCACTTGTACATACCTTAGCTCAGGTGCAAAACTCGAGAGATTCTTTTCATTCACATGTATTCCCATTGTACACGAATACACGAGCAAATATTTGACCTGCCCAAACCATGCTCCCTTGAATCTCTGCATCGTGTAAATCTTTGCCTGTAAATTACAGTTTTCTGAATTCTACATTTGCATGTGTTTGCGATCTATACTTGTAATTGCCACTATTTACACCTGGGAGATTCTTCTAAAGGAGCATCCTTTGTATTTTTACAAAATACGAGTGCAGATCCTGCAGGAATCAGCCTGCATGCATTTATATTTAAATGTACCCATGTACAGTATGTGCGCATTAGAATCACAACTCTGACCATGCGTGATTCAGACTCCTTCAAATGCGCTTGTACTCGAGTTGAGGAAAAGTACACGCATTCTTGTTGCTGTGTGTACTTTTACACATATGGCATTGTGCGTGCATCTTTATAAAATTATCCCCAAAGGCTGTTTCCTATTTCCCACATGTGCAAATGTCGACATTTAAGTAAGCACCGGATTTTATGAAACTGGCGCTATCAGAAATCTCAATTAAGGATCCGAGTAAGAAAACCTTTTTAAAACAATTTTTGAGGTGGTTTTAAACACCAAACAGGTAAGCATAATTGCCTCCTTAATCACCCCAAGTCAGATGAGAAGTTTAGCTGATGCACCTGCCTCAGAACAGATGTTGGTGCTGACATCTAGATTTTTTTCAAGTATACCTGTACTGCCATTGCCCCATTGGCCACTGTGTGTGCTGCAGATCAAAATGAGTAAGTAGCGGCTTTCTATTTACATGCACTGATCATTTACACATGGAAGGGGCTGTAAGCTCCCAAAATGAGTTTAAAAATGTATTGTTAGTGCAATAAAAATGCATCACCTTTTTTTTTAAAATCTTTATTTCTGTGCATTCAAGTGAACTAACTTTAGCCCTTGTATCGAGAATGCTTAAATGGGATATTGACAAACCATTGCTCAATACTTTGGCAGAGAGCATCTCTGGTGCAGTTTCTCAATTTTTAAATGCCACATTTTTGGGCAGAAGTCCCATAATGATTGTCTATTGGTTTGTTTCTGCACAATGGGATTTACAGCTGCACCCTGTCACATATAATTTATAAAAAATACTTGTTTCGGCCAATCCTTTACAAGAGGGATTAAGAGGCTTATATCCCATAATGCCCTACTGTTTATTACCCCCTCCGAATTGAAATACATTAAATATAGAGGCATCTGTAGTGAACTAGCAGCATCTAAACGTATAGGTATGCAAAATACCAACTTACATATGTAAAATGCAAAATACAAAACTACACATGTAAGTTGCCCAGTTACCTCCATTGACTTTTACCAAATGCAGATTTATAAAAATGGCTTCTGTAGCTTTACATGTCGGCAAATACAGGTGCATTCCTGAATGTCCTTTTACGTATTTTAGAAAAGACTCCATGTTTGGCGAAGCCTTTTCAAAAAAGATTGCCAGAACTGTGTATATCCTGACTTTGATGTTTTAATTCCAATCTCCACATATTATCTAAAATTTGCCTTCATAAATTCAACCAAACTGCATTTTATTTGATCCACCGTCTGCCTGTCTGCATTTGAAAGGGCCAACTTTATTGAATGGAGCAATGGCCCTTTCAGGTATATAGGAGTGCTCTTATCAGTGGATCTGAATTATAATCCTATTCTCAGAGGGTACAAAATGATTTCTGTAATTGACTTGCTTCTTAGCTTATCTGGTTAGGAAGAATAACTGGCATTAAAATGAATGCAAGTTAATTTCTGCAAGTTAATTTACTTTTCTCTGTCACTGATTTCCATCCCAGATAAGCTTTTCAGGGAGCTTAATAAAAGTGTCTTCACATTTATCTAGAGAGAGAAAAGAGGTCAGGGCTAGTTAAAAGTTGTACGGTAAAAAAAAAAGGAATAGAGGACTATTGATCTCAGAATTTTCATTATATCGTTGGGCTTCTATGTGAGGGGGATAATTGCCTCAGAAGAATGGGCACTGAACTTTACATTCTGTTTCTACCCACAGTTTATCACAACTGCTGATTTTGCAGACATGATCTGGATGGATATCCTTAATCATCCTATTAGTTTCATATTAAATGTATGGAACTTCATTGTTTCAAGCTGCACTTTACAGCATTCCTCTGTCTACTCTCCTCTTTGTGGAATAATCCAAAATCGTTGAATATGTTTAATAAGGGAAATTTTGAGCCTTAGAGCAGATGGGATTAGTTAAGATGGGCAAATTCATCAGCATATATTAATTTTAGGAGGAGCTTGGCCTTCAGACTGTGTTTCAAGTACCTTCAGGTTGCTATAGCCATCAAACACCCTTATAATAATCTTTGCAGTAGAGAGGTCCACCAAATATGAATGCCGGTTTTGTTCAGATAGTCTCAGTAAAGGCTTGATTTACAAACACTAGACTATTTTATTGGATGGAAGGAATAAAGGAAAGGAGATAGTCTGTGAAAAGGTTACTGGAGTTAGCCTGACAGATCAAGATTGGGATGGTATTATTGACAGCTACCCAGATATTCCTGAAGCCTACTTGATATGGAGCCATCTACCATCATGAGGACTTAGATCTATCATGGATAATGGTTATGTTGCTCAAATAAAATGTCACATCCTTCAAAGAATCCAGCTTTCTCCAAAGTCACTAGGACAATTCACAAACATTTTTGTATTCTGAGTTAGCTAGGCTGTAGCTGGAAATTATCCTAAATAAATCTAGCCGCCTGTAATATATCAGATTGAAATAGATTCAGTAGATTGAAACAGATTGAAACTGCGTGCCCTGTTGACCATGCGTTTAGATCCCAGCACTCCGATTTTAAAATACCCTTTCCCCCAAAAAACTGCAGTGTTTTTTCTATTTCCTCCTTCCTTGGTAAGTCTTGATGTTAAAAGAAAGCCCCTCTAGATGTGCAGTCTGCTTCTAGGATCAATTCTCTTTTAGATGCACTCAATAAGACACAGGGAGAAAGAAAGTACACTGGAAATCAACTTAGAAGATTCAGAAGATAAGAAAAGGAAATGTAGGTGTATGTTTATCTTCTGCAACATAGAGATAAAGTACTCTTTGAAGAGGATGAAAAGCCAAGACAATGAAGGTAAACAGAAAAGAACAAGAGCCCAAGACAAAATCTGGGGAAGTCAGATGCAAAATTAACAAAAGCATTGAAGAATCGGTAAGATGGGTAAGAGAAAACAAACCAAGATCTGGCTGAAACCACAGGAAAGAATTTTATTAAAGATAGAATGATCCATCATGTCAACAACACAATTAGAAAGGACAAGTCAGCTAGATGGGATCTCAGAAGAGATCCATACGGTGAACAAAGAGACACAGTAGAGTGAGCATGATGAAAGCAGATTTGAAAGAGTTAAGAGTATAATTAGAAATAAAAAAAATCTGAGAGCTGTTTCTATAGATCTTGCTCAAGGATGTAAGAATAAAAAGGAAGAAATAAGTTTAGTTTAATTTATTCTGGTATTTGCTATATCGCTCTTTGGAGTGGTTAAATCAGAGCAGATTACATTTTACAACTGAGAGTTGGGGGGAGGGGGATTCACAACTTGGTTAAAAACATTAACCAGTAGCATTTTACAGTTTACAATAAAGGATGGGGGAATCACAAGCGGGATATAAAATGTGTTAAACAGCAAAAAGAGAGAGGCACGGCTTGAGGGAAAAGGGAGGTAGGGAAGCAGAGGGATAGCCTCCCCCCTGGGTCCAATGCATCCCGAAAAGTCATACAGTAGAAGGCTTTTAAAGCTTCTTTGAATTTGAGAGGAGGATAATAGGGCAACAGGGCAAGAGTCGAGAGAGGTTGCTACAGAATAGGCCTAACAGGCTTCACTTTGAAAGCAGAAGCAGAGATACATGAAAAAATAGATGGATTACAGATAGCAAGTATGAAAGAAGTGAATTAAGTAAGATTCATAAGAAGGGTAGGAGCAGGCAGATGGTCTTTAGGGGAATTAGCAGACTCTGAGGCAAGTAAGAAATTAATGAGCTCAATTTTCCAGAGCAGAAAAAAGGAGTTAAGTGAGATAGTGGATTAGTTAGCTCTTAAGGTATCGTACAGTGAAAAGGTCAGATCTACCTGGTGGAATAGAGGAACAGGTGATGATAAATTTATTTATGAAGTAATGATGGTAAGAAGTAGAAGTGAAAATGGGACTGAAGGAGACAGGGACCTGAGTGAACTAAAGGCAGTGAAAAAATAGCATTGGTCTCTCAGAGACTGAAGTGAAACTAAAATAATAATGAGTTTTTGCTTGCAAAGGACAAATTGGAAAGCAATGTTGAAACAAACGGCTGGATCTTCAAAGGGATTTACATGCTTAGCGGATTTAATCTATAAACCCCCCTATCCAAGAATTTTCAGCAGCTCTATATGGCAAGTGCAGCTGAAAATTCTCTCTGAAGGCTACAATGTAGAAGAGGCAGAGTGGATGCGGAGCATTTCACCTGGTTATATGGATGGAAGAGATATACTACTGCTCTGACTATGTAGTTTAAGTTAGGAAAGAAAAATAGCTATCCTAATTTAAACTGCTTAGAGGCCGATTCCATACCATGCACCTCCAGGCCTCTGAATGTCGGCAATATGGACGGGGCACAATTGTACCTGATTCTGCAACCGCAGGAACTATGCATACCCATGGCTACAGAATCAGATCACTTGGATGGGCCGGCATGCACAGTATGCTGAGCGCTGAGGCATAAAGCTGGTTGCCCGTCCCCACCGCTCAGTGCTCCTGCTGGTGTTCTGGTGCTATGGCATCCCATCGCCATGGCACTGGGATACCCAGCAGGAACAAGCAAGGCCCAACAGTGGAACACATCTCCTTTCCTCGATGCCCATCCTTCCATGGGGTCTGCCGGTGGCAGGGACCCACCTGCATGCATCTGTGTTTCAGTGGGAGCAGCCTGGCCCAATCACAGCCTCGCCCAGGTCTTATTCCACCTCAGAGGTGGAATAAGCTGGACGTCCATCTTGCTCCCGCCGGACATACAAGGCCCGACTGGAATAGGCCCTGTACATCGGGGTGCTGCGGCCTGCCCCCACTCCGCCCTGCCACCATCCAGCACTCCCTGCATAGCGGCTCTGTGCATGCGGGGAGCAATCGATGCTGAATATGATCCCAGAGAATAGCAGGAGTGGCATGTCCAACCTGGACGTACATCCCCGCTAGTCACGTGTCGGAATGACCTCCTTAGCTATAAGTTTGAAGGCACATTTTAGAAATGACATCCAGGTGAAAATGTTCAAAAAAGGCCAGACATGTCCAGGTTCAGACATGATTTCAGAAACATGAATGCATCAGATATGGACATCACTGGGGACGGATACATAGATGCCCCAGCAATGGTATTCCAGACAGGGAATGCTTCCCAGCCAGAGATGTTTGGTAGTGCAACAACCACAAAAGAGATTTCCCCAATACCTCTCAATTGTCTTTACGGTTATGGCCAGTACCGGGCATATTAGAGTAGCATCTCTTCTAGACCATCCAGATGTTTTACTGGCAAAATGAGCCCTTTCCAGATGCCTGTTCGCGCCCTAGAGAAGATATAGACTTGGATGAGTGCAGAGACATTATGGCCATTTCTGAAATCATGCAACCCGTCTATGGTCTTCGGAATGCCCCTGAAATGCCGTCGTCTTAGATGGACATTCCTGCACCAAGGATGTCTCTAAAACCATTTTGTAAAATGGCTCCAGGGAAGCCTCTGTGATGTATTAAAAATTGAATAGTTTCTAGCAAGAAAGGCACTGCTTTCCAAAACACACTTGGGATTTGCCCAGTGACTTTGTGGTCATGCTGTATAAAGACACGTTGTACTGCATAATGTTTTACTTTGTTGGTTTATTTATGTTGAGGCCAGTATCCAAAAAGTCCAGTTAATAGGGATGTGTGGCGCAAAGATGTTTGGTTCGCATTTGGTTCAATCATCTTTGGATTCCTAATTATTTGGAACATTTGGGTCCATTAAAGTCAATGGAGCAAGCGGTTTTGTACTTTAATAGTGGGAATGTCAGTCCATTTGTAAACAAACCTATTAAAAACTTTCTGGCAGGCATCTGCTACAGAGGCAACAGCTCTCCGAGGCATCAAGAGCGCCATAAAGAGCCAACAGCAGCAAGAGGGACATAGGGCACTAACAGTGGCATGAGGACTCCAAACAACTGTGAGAGGGGCTAAAGAAAGAGTGCAATGAACACCCCAACGAAGGGAGAGAGGCAGGGCTGGTGCAACACACTGTGCAAGCCATGCACTTGCACATGGTGGAAGCTCTAGCAGGACAATGGCACTGGCATTGTGGAGCTCAACTGCATACTTGCTGGCAGAAAAAGAGCGAGCACAAACGCCGGCTGTTTTTTTTTATATTTAGAGCTCCTTCCTTGGTTGCAGAAGCATGCATCTCTTTTTAAATGCTTCATTTCCAGTGTGCAACTTAGAAACTGCCCTCGCAGACCAGAAGTGAAGCATTTAGGACCTGCATGCTGTTGCAACTCAGGAAGGAGTTCTGGAGAGGAAATAAAGCTTTGATTTGCACCGCTGCCATTGGTCCTGATAGTGAACTGGGGGGGGGGGGGGAGGGTGGTGCTGGACTTACTGGACTGGGAGATGGAAAAAGGAGAGGTGATGGACCAGACTGGGAAGGGAGAAAGGGGAAGGAAGGAAGGAGACATGGGGAAGAGACTGGAATGGACAGAAGGGGAAAGGGGAAAGATGATAGGATTGGAAGAGGTGGAAGGGGAAGATGATAGACTAGATAGGGCAGGAGGGGAGGAAATGCTGGACTGGGCAGAATTGAGAGGGGAGGAAGGGAAAATGCCATGGGCAAGGGATCGACAGAGGATAGTAGTAAAGCTGGGGTATTAGTAGACAGGGTCATTTGGAGACTGGGTGGGGATAAGACACTGAGAAAAGAGACTGGAGAGAATGACTGACAGGGAAAGAGCTGGGGCTGGTGAGGGGATGAGAGAGACAATAGATGATGGCTGAGAAGGGAGTGAGTACAGAGGGCGGAAGTGGTGTGGGTGAAAGACAGGAGTGGAAGAGGGCTTGGGAGGGAATGAGACTGGTAAGTGTGGGGAGAAGGGCTGGAAAGTAGTTGAAAGGTGAGAGAAAATTGATAGGTGAATGATAAAAAGAGGAGAATTGAGTGACGGAGTAGCCAAATGGTTAGAGCGCTGGCTTAGGAGCCAAGATTCCCACCTGCCCTCCTTGTGCCCTTGGGCAAGTCACTTAACCCTCCATTGCCTCAGAAAAATCCAAGTTATCAATGCCCCTGGTTAATGTACGTTAGCAAGTTTAAGTTTCAATGTAAACCGCTTTGATTGAAATGATAAAGCAGTATAAAAAAAACCCCCTGATAAATAAATTGAGGACACGAGGGTGCAACATGAATGCAGAAGTAGTAAAGAAAGAAATGAAAGGGAAAGAAAAATAGCAGCGAGAGATGTAGGTGAGGACTAGAAGAGAGACTGGGACCAGTGTGAATGAAAAAGTAAAATTATTAGACAAAATATTTTATTTTGAATGTATTCATTGTAATATGTCAGCTTTGCAAAATGTACATCTCTGATGTCTTTGTATTGTGCTTAGTGCAAAAAGAAATATCTGTTTCTATTTCTCCCATTGAATTTGCGTCTGTATATTTCTGTTTCTAATTTGTGGTCTCTTGGTCTATATTTGATGAGGGTCTGTCTGTGTTTTCTATATGTGACTTTGATAACTTTCTATGCATGAGCGGTCTGTAACATTCCTACTTGTTCTGTTTTCCCAGTAGGAAGTGTATTAGGGCTCTGGGGCCATAAAATATTATCTGTAGCGTTGATGCTGTGTGAATTCTGGCTGGCAGGTTTGCTTTAGGCTCTGAATGAGCAGAGTTTTGTAGTACTTTACAGTGTTCATAATAGTTGGCACTGGAGGGGGAGCAAGGCAAGAGCAGGCAGAGGCTGGACAGAGCCACAGAGGTTGGTGGGGGGGGGGGGGTACTCGCCCAATGTGCAAGTCACACAGGGTGCAATTCTTGCTTGGTATGGCCTTTGCCATGAACCATGTCTCCGTAACTACCACTAAAAACAAGTCAGCCTCATCCATTAACGCCACAATATCTAATTTCCCATATTATAGGCATTTATGCATACTGCTTTCCAAATGATGCCCCTTTGACTCATTTCTACAAAGGTATTTCATGTTTTACTTACCTGAGTGCTTTTATATACCTGGGGGCTTTCTTCACCCATCCCCAATGAATCCAGTTTAAAGCCCTTTTCAGTAGGTTGGCCAGTCTGCTGTGGAAGGCATTTTTACCCTTCTGGGTTAGGTGGAAGCCATCTTTGCTCTGTAGCCCTTGGAAAATCATCCTACGGTCCTGGAAACCTAAACACTCTTGATGATACCATCTACGCAGCCATGCATTCATCTCCACAATGCGAGCTTCTCTGCCTCAGCCTTTACCCACAACAGGGAGGACTAAAGAAAACACCACCTGCATACCTATCTGATTCACCCTCTGTCCCAGAGTCATGAAGTCACTCTTGATATGCTTGGAGGGATATCTAACAGTATCATTTGTGCCGACATGGATGAGCATCATCAGATAATATTCAGTAGGCTTGATGAGTCTTGGCAAACTCTCTAACATCTTGGATTTTGGCACCTGGCAGACAGCACACCTGCCTGGACATTAAGTCGGCAGATGGACGCCTCAGTACTTCTCAGAAGAGAGTCACCAATCACCACAACCTTTTGCTTCCCTGTGGTCACTGATTCTGCAACTTTGCTGTGCTTGAGCTCTGGTTCTTCCCTTTCCTGTGATGCTTTCACCTCTTCCACTTCCAGGGATGCATAGTAGTTCTTATGTTCGAGGGCTGGAGGAGCCTGATTGTTGATTCTGCAAGCTCTGGATGACTTGTGTCCAACTCTTTTCATTCTTTAGCCTACCATATTCACCAATGTTCCCGCTAAGCTGTGATGAGTCCTCTGCCAGCATTCCTGTTGGTGGGGGGAGCTGCAAATCTATTGTGAAAGTGATCGCGCTTAGCATCGCACAGCATCGGCAGGCCCTTGGGATCTGCCTATGCCACGCGATCCTAAGTGTGATCGCCTTTGCGATTGCTTTGCACTTCCTCCCACTGGCAGGAATGCCAGTGGAGGACTCAGTGCAGCTTAGCGGGAATATTGATCTTCACCTCTGTTGGAGAGCTTGGATGCTTCAAGAAGCATCTTATGAATGTACTTCTTGCTTTCTTGAATTCTTCTCTGCTTCACCACCTCTTCTCTGAGCTCTTCCACTTGTTTCATGAGGGCTCCAGCTTGCAGGCATCTTGCACATGGAACTGGTCCTTCAACTGGCATCAGGCTGTCTGGACAGAGTAGAAGCTGTAATGGGGGCAACAGCTTTGTCAGTATGATTTTTCCCACCCATCACTCAGTTGGTGGAGCTTTGGTACCTCTTCAAGTAAATGTGAGAGACCTACCAAAGTCCCTAACTTTTCCTCACCAAAATGGTAAAGGGGATGGAAGGATACTCCTTTGAGGAAAGGCTAAAAAGGTTAGGGCTCTTCAACCTGGAAAAGAGATGGCTGAGGGGAGATCTGATAGTGGTCTATAAATTAATGAATAGAGTGTAACGGGCAAACATAGATCGATTGTTTATGCCAGCAAAATGTAGAAAGACTAGGGGACATGCAATGAAGCTACAGTGTAACCTATTTAACCCTGGAATTACTGAGATTTTTTGCACACACTGAATACCGTTGGGGTCATGAATGACCCCATGACGAATTTTAATTGTTAACCATGAAAAATGTAAACTAAACAGACAAAATATTATTCCAAATTAATTATTTATTATATGAAGGTTAAATGTTTTGAAATTTAATGCTTTATCATAAAATTATATGAAGAAGAGTTGCCATGAAAGCAGTTTTTGCATGCACTTGACGAACACAGTAAAGTACTACAGACATTAGCATGAGACACAGACAATTTCTGAATGTTCTTTGCAATCATTGCGCTTGCAGGAGGTGCAAACTATGTTGCTTTTCTTGTCTTTTTCTCTGGAACAGCAGTGACACTTTGCCCTTTTCTTTGGGATCCCGACATTGCAAACAGCATCAGTGGCTTCTTCAATGCTGGAAGAAGTCTCGCTGCAATTACTCTGAAGCAGCTGCTTTCCTAATTCCAAGAGGAATAGACGATGTCTGTGCTTTGACTTGGACTGCCATTCTGGATTTAGTGACATCCAAACAATGAAGGCGTTCAAAGCACTGATGTCCAATATGTTGTAGAAGATTGTCACTGGCCAGCGTCTTGTCATTTGTTTTGTGGTATACATGCGCAACATTTGATTTGCCGTATCTAATCCACCTTTACTAGAATTATAGTCCAAGATTATGCATGTTTTTTTTGTCTGGACGTGCGTTATCTACTTCTTGATCATGCAAACTGAAGAACAACCACTTTTCCTTTCTTCGGGCAATAGGAAACCAGAGTGACATCATCTCGAAAGGCAAACAGTGAAGTGAATACCTCTTGGCCCTTTGCTGTTACAAATTCTGGAGGTAATTCTTTTCTGTTCTTTCGAATTGTCCCCAAAAGTGTCATTTGTTTTTCTAGCAATTTCCGTGACAGGGATCAACTGCAGAAGAAATTGTCAACAGTAACATTTCTGCCAGATCGCGTCAATCCTTCAGTGAGTTGCAGCACAGCCCTTTCACCCTGATTCTGTTCCCTGTTTTGTCCGAGTTCCCTTCCTGTATATACTTGAAGACGCAGAACATATCACATTGCACTGTCACACAACATCCATAGCTTTATGCCATATTTCCCAGGTTTGCTGGGAATATATTGTCTGAATGGAACACGGCCACAAAATGTAAGCAGTTGCTCATCCACGGTAACATATTCACCAGGAACAAAGGCATCACTTAGAGTTGCTTCCCAGGTATCAAAAATGTGTCTGATTGGAGCAAGCTTATCCATGCTTCGTTGTTCACGTCTGCTGGTTGCATCATCAAATCTGAGAGCACAAGAAATTTGCTGAAAACGGTTACAGGCCATATTTTTGCAGAAAAACAGAACATCCATCTTCAAGGTTCCACAACTGAACTATGGATTCATTTCATGACTTATACACGCCTGAGAGGATCAGAAGTCCAAGAAAACGTTGAAATTCTCCGTCTGTCAAATCTTTCCAGGTGTCGTCATAAATGTGTCTTCCTTGTTTGCTTGTCCACATCATGATTTCATTCAATAAGTTCTTCTTCATGAACAAGTGGAATGCTGCGAGAGGGCCATCAACATTTCGTACAGCGTACCTTGTAGGACCTTGTTGTACGGGCATGACATTAGCTCTGGCGTATCTTCCAGCAGCTTGCTTTATAGGTTTCCTGTTGCATGATGTGGCATCCTTAGATAGATAGGCTTCAATGGCAACATTTGTGCTTATAGTTGATGACCTCTTAGCTCCTCTACGACCACAACTAAGATTCCTCACAGATGATACTGACACCGAGGACTCCTGCCTTCTTCCCTGTCCAGCACAGCCTCGACCTTTGCCTCGACCTGTAACTTGACTCTTTGCTGCAGGCGATGTTACCGGCTCAACATCAGTCTCACATTCACTTGGCAACCAACTGCTGTCGCCATCTGAATCATGACTGTCATCATCAGATTTATCGCCCGAACTTGGCTGATATGCTTCTTCGCTTGCTGAATATGCTGCATCGTCAAACGACTCAGAGCTGTCACTGTCAGCATCTCGTTGCAATATTTCTCTTACTTGGGCAGCTGAATACTTTCGTTTTGACATCATAAACAATAACCTAAAATAAACAAAGATAAAGTTGAATAAAACTCAAAGCAGTTTTACTATAGGTGTACAATAATCGTGATGAACGAACTGAAAGCCTTTAGATTTCATCGGAAATAATGAGAGAACGTATGATATAAATTACAGAAAATGTGTAATTTTTATAAAATAAGAGTACAAAAAATAAATGATACATAATTAATGATAACTTTATCAGATCAAAAAATTCACAAAACTGCAAATTGTATCACGGTCCAAACCGGACGTAAGCAACTGGGGTCAAAAATGACCCCACTGGTACTCTGTGCTGCAATTCATCACTAGCGTTACCTAGCGGATGAAAATTATTCCTCTCATGGTGCAATATAAAGAGAATATTGACATGTGAAAAGTCATAAAAAGATTGCATTCTTGAACAACTAGTTTCTGAGATACACGTTGTGAAACTTGCAATGGGGTCAGTTTTGAAACCATCGGTACTCCCAGGGTTAAGACTAATGAAAGAATATTTTTTCACTCAACATTTAATCAAACTCTAGAATTGGTTACTGGAGGATGCAGTAAAAGCTGTTAGTGTAGCCGGGTTTAAAAAAGGTTTTGACAAGTTTCTGGAGGAAAGGTCCATAAACCATTATTAAAGGGAACCTGGGAAATCCACTGCTTGCCCCAGTACAAGCATTGTGGAACCTGTGTCTTTTTGGGAAAATGTCTGGGTACGTGTGACCTAGACTGGCCACTGTTGGAAACAAAAAACTGGGCTTGATGGAGTTTGGTCTGACCCAGTATGGCATATCTTATGTTCTTAGGTTCTTTTAAGTGAAAAAACAGCTAACCTCTTTTATGTGTGTTCTAACAGTGCTGCTCGATGTCCTTGTATGTAGCCCTGCTTCCTTGCAAATCAGTTATTACTTTACACTAGTAAATTTTGATATTACATATCTGAGGTATATAGATTAATGGGTTCCCCTTGTAAAATTGCCTAATTAAAGCACCTTCAAAAATAGACAGTTGTTTACTTTTAGCAGATATCCAAATTTATTTATTTATTTATTTATTTATTTATTTACAGTTCTTCTATACCGTGCTTTTCGTATCAGTGTGGTTTACAAATAACAGAAAAAAATTTGCCACAGACAAAACGGCATAGGCTTACATTATAACAGAATGGATAACTTGGGAAAGAATTGGGGAACTGTGTACAGTTGCAGTATATAAATTATATACAAGTATCACCGTAGTATTGGGAGATTATTTACAATATATAACCCGTGTTAGAAGGGTCGGTTTGTGCTTTGTATAAATCATGTTATGAGTGTGTTAGTGTCCTCGTGAGTGAGATGTAGTATGGGGGGTGGTTGCGTTGGGTTAGGGTGGGAAAAGTGTAGGAGGAACAGATGGTGCTTAAGAGCTTTCCTGAACTAAGAGAGGTCCTTTCTGTTCCTTAAGAAGAATAGTGCTTTCCAGAGCTCTCCCAAAAGGTGATTTTTGCTGAGTTTTCTGCATAACTGTGTCTGTTTGTCTCCAAATAACTGTGAGTCTGTCTCCACATATTTTTCTATCTAATTGTCCTTAGTGGTGGGTTCCCTTGCCTACTCCATTGCTGTAAAGTTTTAAACTTTCTCTTAGCCTACCTGAGGGACTACTCCTCCCCCCTGCTGAGTTATTGTTGTGGACCTCCATTTCGTGTGCTGCACGTGGGCTTGCTCAGATTGCCTTTCTGTTCCTTAAGAAGAGGAGTGCTTTCCAGAGCTCTCCCAAAAGGTTATTTTTGCTGAGTTTGCTACATAACTGTGAGTCTGTTTGTCTCCAAATAACTGTGAGTCTGTTTGTCTCCACATATTTTTCTATCTAATTGTCAGTGGTGGGTTCCCTTACCTACTCCATTGTGAGTGCCCACAGTTCAGAAACAGCCTACTGGCCAGAGACACTTAGATTCCCCTCGCCCCACCCACCCCAGGGGTTACATTGCCTATATAGTGGTCACATACGTGCCATCTATCGTTCCTAACTTGGGTTAAAAGCCACATCGTCTTCATCTTTTCTTCTTCTTCTTCCTCTTCTGGGACTGCATAAACAACATGTCGTGTATTCAGTGCAATAACATAGTCAAAGCTGTATACTTCAAAATACGCTCGCTTAGGCATATGCGCTCCCTGTTGGACCCGGACGACTTCCGAACCATATACCAAGCGCTAATCCTGCCACACTTCGACTTTGCAAATGCCATATTACAAGGTCTCCCTCAATCCACTCTTAGCCCATTACAGATGGCCATGAATGCCGCAGCAAGAGTCCTCTACGGAGCCTCCAGAAGCGACCACGTAACTCCCATTCTTAAACAGCTTCACTGGCTCCCCATCCATGGGAGGATCATCTTTAAAACCCTAGTCCTATCATTCAAGGCAATCAAGGGTATCTCATCCTCCTCACTCACAGATCTGATTCACACTGTACCCCCCAACAGATCCAGAAGAGCAACAGCCATAAACCTACTGACAACCTCGAAGGCGTCGACAAAGTGCAACATGACAACCTCAAACAGAGCCTTCAGTTTCTATGTCCCCAAATGCTGGAACGCTCTACCCTCCGACATAAGGGCCATTACTGACCTACTCCAGTTCAGGAAGGCACTCAAATACCACCTCTTCCTTCAATACTACCCTACCAGCAATTGAACCAGAGGAAGTGACCCACTCATGAACACACCATGCCGTTCTTTATATTACTAAGACTCTATTCTGTTCTATGTAATTATCTCATGTATATAGTTTACCCCGGTTCTCCAAGTTTGTACTCCTGTTCGATGTAAACCAAACAGCTTGTTGTTATGGTCTTTATGTTATAATGTAAACCGCGCTGATGCCGAATAGTGCGGTATATAAGAACTTGTAATAAATAATAATAAAATAAATAAATAACTGCGGTACTTTCATACAAAGACAAATCATTTGGAGACTAAGAGCTTGTCCTGTATGCCTAAAGTCAGCTGCCATGCATGAAGAACTGACTCTACTAAGGGAAGACCTAGCTGCCATGCATAAAGAAGTGTCTCTACTGAGGGAGGAACTGGCTGCAATGAAGCGCACCTCTTCTAGGATACAAAATGAACAAAGTCCACCACCGCTCCCACAAAGAATCAAACGCCCCAAGAACAAATGGATCACAGTGGGTTCTGGTAGATTGCGACCTGTAACACAGAGACATCCTATACATCAAGAGATATCCCTGCACAATGCCTTCTCTGCCTTGGCTAATGAGGATGCCCAATCCAAAGAAACTGAAGGGCCCTTAAATGAGTCAGACAATGCCCAATCCCCTGCTAAAGCACTAAATATGAAGAAAACCTCACCAAACAGAAAACTACTACTACTTGGAGATTCCATCATCAGAGGCACCAACTTGGGAACACAGTTCAAAGGAGAGAAGATAGTCATGTGCCTACCAGGCTCTTCAGCCAGCAGGAATGCAAACCAAGTTGTTGAATTACTTAGCCCAAAAAGTGAACACTCCAAACTTGATGTTATTATCCACTTAGGCACAAACGACCTGGCTAGAAACAGTGCCTCTACAGCCCAAAAGGACTTCCAGTCTCTGGGAGAGAAACTCAAGCACGCTGTTAACACTGTTGCATTCTCAGAAGTTGTACCTGTTCTTGGTAAGGGGGCAAAAAAACTGCTACGCATTAACAGCTTTAATACATGGCTCCAGACCTGGTGCAAACAAGAAGGATTCAGATTTATTGGCAACTGGGACAACAGATGGACCAACAAGAGACTATACTGTACTGATGGACTACATCTCTCTGCCGCAGGGAAAAGAATCCTAAGTGAAAAATTCAGGCAGTATGTGGATATGCATTTAAACTAGGAAAAGGGGGTGACGGATGTGGATGGTCAACATCTGCCTGCCACCCCCAGCAAAAGCAGAGCAACATCAGAAACAGCCACACTTTTAAACCACACATCAAAAACATGTGGGAAGAAGTGGGCAGAACAAAATCAATGTAAAATACACACAAGCCAGGAAAATGCTGGAAAGCAATGAGCACAAATGCTCGAAGCTTAGCCAACAAAATTCCAGACCTGGAAGCCTTAATGGTGGAAATGGATTTGGACGTTGTGGCCATTACAGAAACATGGTTTAATGAATCACATGATTGGGATATAGCCATAGCTGGCTATAATCTATTCAGAAGAGACAGAGAAAATGGAAAAGGAGGAGGAGTAGCCTTGTATGTCAAAAGCAATATTAAAGCTACTGAAATGCAGGGGACATGGGGAAAAGAAGAAGTGCTCTGGATTGCGTTGGAAAGAGGAGATGGCACTGTCATCCATACTGCTGTAGTCTACAGACCTCTGACTCAAATTGAAGAGAGAAACAATGAATTGATTATAGATATTGCCAAAATAGCAACAAAGGGGGAAGCGATCATATTGGGTGACTTTAATCTACCTGATGTGGATTGGATTACTCCTTCTGCACATCTGGAAAGAAGCAAAAAATTGTGGATGCTCTCCAAGATGCATTATTTAGACAAATGGTGATGGAACCAACCAGGGAAAGCTCAACGCTAGATGTAGTGCTCACCAACGGTGATAGTGTGTCGAATGTCTGCGTGAGTGCCCCTGTGAGCAACAGCGACCATCACATGGTGTGGTTTGAGATAAAAGCCATGGTACAGGCCAATCATAGCAAGCTCAAAGTCCTAAACTTCAAATACACTGACTTCAATAAAATGGCAGAGTACTTAAAGGAGGAGATGACGGGGTGGAAGGAGATAAAGGAAGTGGAATTGCAATGGGCTAAACTAAAGAAGGCAATAAAAGGGGCAACAGATAAATATGTAAGAAAAGTAAATAAAAACAAGAGGAGAAGGAAACCTATTTGGTTTTCCAAAGAGGTGGCTACTCAAATAAAGGCAAAAACCCACAACTTTTGCAAAATTCAAAAGCTTGCAAACAGAAGAACACAGAAATGAATACAGGATCCAAAGAGTCTAAAAGAGTAATAAGGATAGCAAAATCAAAGGCAGAGGAAAAGATGGCAAAAGATGTTAAGGGTGGCAACAAAAGTTTATTCAGGTATATTCAGGAAAGGAAGAAGATCAGAGTTGGAATTGCAGGACTCAGAAGTGCTGGGAAAGGACTCGTGGAAAGTGACATTGAAAAAGCAAAATTGCTAAACAAATACTTCTGCTCTGTTTTTACTAAAGAAAATCCTGGAAATGGACCAACTGACTCCCAAATATAAAAATGGGAATGAAGAAGATACCACACCATTCACAGAAGATGAAGTGTTAGAACAACTTGCTAAACTGAAAGTGGACAAAGCCATGGGACCGGATGGGATACATCCCAGGATACTGAAAGAACTCAGAGAGGTTCTTGCAGGACCGTTAAAGGATGTCTTCAACAGATCCTTGGAAACAGGAGAGGTTCCTCAGGACTGGAGAATGGCTGATGTCGTACCTCTACACAAAAGTGGTGACAGGGAAGAAGTGTCAAACTACAGGCACGTGAGCCTTATCTCGGTGGCGGGAAAAGTAATGGAGGCGCTCCTGAAAGAGCGAATAGTGAACTTTCTCAAAACCAACAGGATGCAAGATCCGAGGCAACATGGTTTTACCGAAGGACGGTCTTGCCAAACAAATCTGATTGAGTTCTTTGACTGGGTGACCAAGGAACTAGATCAGGGGCATGCGATGGATTTCAGCAAAGCCTTTGATACTGTTCCTCATAGGAGGCTTGTCAGCAAACTCAGTAGCTTGGGGATGGGCTTGGATGAGAGGAAGGTGATTAGCGGGGTGCCCCAGGGTTCGGTCCTGGGCCCGGCACTGTTCAATGTATTTGTGAGTGATATTGCTGAAGGACTGAATGGAAAAGTCTGTCTTTTTGCAGACGACACAAAAATTTGCAACAGAGTGGACTCCCCCGAGGGAGTGCTTAACATGAGGAAAGATCTACAAAAGCTGGAAGACTGGTCTAATGCTTGGCAACTACGATTTAATGCGAAAAATTGCAGTGTCATGCACTTGGGTATTAGAAATCCAAGGGAAATGTACACGATAGGGGGTGAGAGGTTGGTATGCACGGTTCAGGAGAAAGACCTTGGTGTGATTATCTCTGATGATCTCAAGGTGGCAAAACAGTGCGACAAGGCGGTGGCAAAAGCCAGGAGGATGTTGGGCTGCATACAAAGAGGGATTACCAGCAGAAAGGAAGAGGTACTTATGCTACTGTATAAGTCACTGGTGAGGCCTCACTTGGAATACTGTGTTCAGTTTTGGAGACCATATCTTGCAAAAGATGTAAAAGGACTGGAAACTGTTCAGAGGAAGGCGACCAAAATGATTTGTAGCCTGCGTCAGAAGCCTTATGAGAAGAGACTTGAAGACCTAAATATGTACACTTTGGAGGAGAGGAGGGACAGGGGAGATATGATTCAGACTTTTAAATACGTAAAGAGAAATGATGAACAAACAAACCTCTTCCAAAGACGGGGAAGCTGTAAAACTAGAGGGCATAACATGAAGCTGTAAGGGGGTAAATTGAAAGGCAATGTCAGGAAATATTTTTTCACTGAAAGGGTGGTGGATGCTTGGAATGCCCTCCCGATGGAAGTGGTGGGGGCAAACACGGTGATGGAATTCAAAAAGGTATGGGACAAACACAGAGGATCCCTTTACAGCAATAGGATAAAAACAAAATAAACGGTACCATCTAACTTCTGAACCATATAATATCTCAACAAATATATAACATCTCAACAAATAGGGGTGTCCTATATGGAGTGGTGGGTTTACCCTTAAACAAAGACATGGGGAGGGGTGGCCTGCACACAGTGACAGGTGCACCTACTCTTGCCATCTTGCTGGGCAGACTAGATGGACCATGCTGGTCTTTATCTGTCATCATTTGCTATGTTACTATGTCCTTAATTGCTCTGATATGTGGAGGGAGGTTGTTCTAGCATCTCAGGGCAAAGAAGGCGAAAGATCTATTTCTGGTAGATTGCGTGCATTTTGTCGCTTCCAAAGGTATAATAAGTGTGTTTGTAGCTACTGATCTCCTGAGTCTGTTGTTGGGGGTGGTTGTGATGAGGGCGGTTAAGGATGAGGGGGCTATGAGGTTGATTGCTTTAAAAGTTAAGAGTAGTGCTTTATAGGTGAATCTGCTGTCCAACGGTAGCCAGTGCAACTCCATAAGTATGGGTGTGATGTGATGTCTTATCGATAGGCCGCCCAGAATATGGGCTGCTGCATTCATCGCCATTTGCAATGGGTTGTGTGGGGAACTGGGAACTATGTACAGTTCCAGTATATACAAGTATCACCGTAGTATTGGGAGATTATTTACAATATATAACCCGTGTTAGAAGGGTCTGGTTTGTGCTTTCTATAAATCATGTTATGGGTGTGTTAGTGTCCTCGTGAGTGAGATGTGGTATGGGGGGTGGTTGCATTGGGTTAGGGTGGGAAAAGTGTAGGAGGAACAGATGGTACTTAAGAGCTTTCCTGAACTGAGAAAGGTCCTTAATTGCTCTGATATGTGGAGGGAGGTTGTTCCAGCATCTCGGGGCAAAGAAGGCGAAAGATCGATTTCTGGTAGATTGCGTGCATTTTGTCGCTTCCAAAGGTATAATAAGTGTGTTTGTAGCTACTGATCTCCTGAGTCTGTTGTTGGGGGTGGTCGTGATGAGGGCGGTTAAGGATGAGGGGGCTATGAGGTTGATTGCTTTAAAAGTTAAGAGTAGTGCTTTATAGGTGAATCTGCTGTCCAACAGTAGCCAGTGCAACTCCATAAGTATGGGTGTGATGTGATCTCTTATCGATAGGCCGCCCAGAATATGGGCTGCTGCATTCATCGCCATTTGCAATGGGTTGTGTGTGCTCTTGGGGAGACCATGAAGGATAATATTTGCGTAATCGAAATGTGGTGTTACAAGCGACTGGAATATTGTTCTAAAATCTCCTGGTGCCAACAGAAGTCTGAGGTGTCTTAGCGTCATGATTTTATTGTAAATAGCCTTGGTGGTGTTCTTTATGTGTTCCTTAAAGCTGAGCTGTTGGTCGAGCGTGATTCCCAAGTAAGGTATCACATTTTTGCAAGGAAGCTCTGCATCTCTCACTTTCAAAGTAGTGGGGGGAGGGAAGCTCTTGTTCTTAGTGATAAATAATACCTCGGTTTTCTTAAAATTTATGCGTAAGTTCTGAGTTAGGAGCCAGTCGGTGATTGCGTTGAAGCAATCAACTAGGAGGGAGAGGTTAGGCTGCATAATTTTTATTGAACAGCAAGACATCATCTGCGTATATCAGACTGGAAATGTTAAATGAACGTATAATATCACATATGGGCTGCATATATACATTGAAAAGTAAGGCAGAGAGGGAGGAGCCTTGGGGTACTCCCTGTTGTTGCAGGAATTGGTAAGATGTTGATGGACCTATCCGAACATGTTGCCATCGGTCAGCAAGATAGGATTTGCACCATTCCCAAGCCAGGCCTTGGATTCCCTTATCATAGAGTCGGGTGAGGAGTTGCTCATGATTGACCGAATCAAATGCCGCAGCGATATCGAGGAAGATAAGTACAAACCCATTTTCTGCTTTGTCCATGCCTCTGGTTAAGGTGTTGGTTAGCATTGCTAGTAGGGTCTCAACACCGTGTGATTCTCGAAACCCGTGTTGGCAAGGATCGAGGGGGGCTGAAGTGTCGATATGTTGTTAAATCTGTCTTTGTACCACTTTCTCAATTAGTTTAGCTAGAAGGGGTATGCTCGAAATCGGGCGGTATGAGTCTGTCTTTGTCGGGTCAAGTCTGCTGTTTTTCAGGAGGGGGCATATGGATGTCTGTTTAAGAGCTGTTGGGAATGTTCCAGATGAGAAAGAGAGCTTCATGATGTAGGATAGAGTTGAGCTGAGTTCAGTGCGCATCGCTATGATCCAGTATGCTGGACAAGGGTCATTCGGAGCTGTAGTGGTGTTGATCGTAGTGATGAGATCTGTGATGTATTTCTCAGATGGAGGGTTAAACTCTGTTAGCAAGGACTGTGGGATGGAGATGAAACTAGGTGTGGGACTCGGTGCGGCATTAGTATTGATGGTTTTGGATTGGAGATAGACTGCGTAAAGTTGAGGATGAATTGATTCAGGCTGAGGAGGAGAGGGTTCCTTGATTAAGGATTTTGCAATGCTGAAAAGGTCTCGAGGTTTATTTAGGGAGCGAAGGAGAAGCTCAGTGTGGTATGTTCTCATTCTTTTGGATATTGTCTCACGGTGGACTTTTAGGAGGTCTTTGTAAGTTGTTTGGTCAGTTGTGGAGCGTGAACGCTGCCATTTTCGTTCATACTTCCGTAGAAGGCAGAGGGATGATCTTAGTTCATCAGTAAACCATGGGGCCCCTCTCTTGTTTTTTGATGGATTGTAGGCAGCTGATGATTTATTAGAGTAAGGTCGCTGAGAACATGATTTCAAAGTGGTGTTCCATCTAAATGTGGAGCTATTTACTTCCTAAATTTTCCCTACCAAGCTATCTTTTGTCAACAAGCTAATTGGGAAGTTGCCCTGTATAGCAAGAATTCTTACATGGGGTGGCTGGGAGCTGGAATGGGAAGGGAGAGATCTAACACCTGAGGTCAGTGATTTTAAAGAGCTTGCCTACCACTCTGAACTTGAAGGCTAGAGGAGAAGAAAAAGAACTCTACTAGCAGAAAAAAAGCTTTACCCAAGAACACAAAAAAATTCCCCTTTTGCAGTACAGCTACAATGCAGCAGAAAAAGAATTAGCCATTAAAAATGGAAAGAAATTATTCAAGAACATACAGTATTACTATTACTTATAAAGTGCTACAAGGTATACTGCTTGCAATACCTTGCTTGCAATGGAGACCCTCTAGGAATGGCAGTACTTGCATGACAATGTAAACCTTTATATAACACTCAGCTTCCTGGCTTCTATTCAAGTTAATTAAGAACACTAACACCTGAGGAGGTCAGTGACTTCAAAGAGCTTGCCTATACCTCTTTGAACTTGAAGGCTACAAGAGAAGAAAAAGACATCTAGCAGTAGAAAAAAAGCTTTGCTGAAGAACACAAAATATTCCCTTTTTGCAATACAGCTATAATATAGCAGAAAAGGAATTAGTTATTAAAAATGAAAAAAACAAAACCCCTTTAAGAACTCTCAGGCAGAGAGTTTGTATTCAAGAGGCACACAGTATTATCTTGCTCGCAGTGGAGATCCTTTAGGTTGATATAGTGTATCTGGATTTTCAGAAAGCCTTTGACAAGGTCCCTCATGAGTCTCTTGAGGAAATTATAAAGTCATGGGATAGGAGGAGGAGGAGTATACTATTATACAATGGGAACTGGTTAATAGATAGAAAACAAAGAGTAGGGCTAGATGGACAATTTTCTGAATAGAGAAACGCAAATAGCAGAGTACCCCAGGGATCTGTGCTGGGCCTGCTGCTTTTTAACATATTTATAAGTGACCTGCAAATGCAAACAAGTGAGGTTATCAAACTTTCAGATAACACAAACGTATTCAAAGCTGTTAAATCGCAAGAGGATTGCAAAAATTTTCAAGGGGACCTTGATAAACTGGGAGACTGGTTGTCCAACTGGAAAATGAAATTTAATGTGGACAACTGTAAAATTATGCACTTAGGGATAGACAACCCAAAATAAAGTTACATCATGCAAGGTTCCACATTAAGAATCACCATCCAGGAAATGGATCTAGGCATCATCATGGATATGTTGACACCCTCTACCCAATGTGCAGTAAGAGCCAAGAAAGCAAGTAGAATGCTAGGAATTATAAGAGAAGGGATACAAAATACAGCCAAGGATATTATAATGTCTCTGTATTGCTCAATAGTGCAACCACGTCTCAAATATTCCGTGCAGTTCTGGACGCCTTATCTTAAAAAGGATATAGCAGAATTAGAAAAGAAGAACAAACAAAATTATAAAAGGGATGGAAGGATATCTCTATGAGGAAAGGCTTAAAAGATTAGGGCTTTTCACTTTGGAAAAGAGACAGTTGGGGGGGGGGAGAGATATGATAGAAGTCTATAAAATAATGAGTGAAGTGCAACTGGTAGATGTAGATCGGTTGTTTATTCCTTTAAGAAGTAGAAGGTTAGGCGAGACACAATGAAGCTACAATGTAGCACATTTAAGACTTATCAGAGAGCGTTTGGTAATTGGAGGCTAGGGGTTGCAGCAATCATTTCCTCTATGTATCATGGAGGGAAGAAGACCACTATAGAAATGATAATGTAGCACCAGCAGCAATGGAATGAAGACCCAAGCCACCAAGAAAGGCAAGCAGAAGAGGACAGCAAGACAAAGTGTGGGCATTCATTTTTTGGGTGAAGCTGTGCACTCAGTTCTCACTCGGTCACATAGACAATGAGGGAAACCGAGCAGGGGGAGATTTGTTTTTAAAAACACTAACTTTCCATTAAATCTGGTACTAGCCGTGAACTATGTGGGCTAATGAGACCTCCTGCCATTGAGAATATGATTCTTTGGGCATACTGGTTGGTGAGCAGGAAAGAAAATGCTGGGCATCCATAGTCAGATCTTCCTAGACTGTTTCAGCAGGACTGATGAAGAGCTTTGTACTTCTGCCTTTACCTCTTCCCAAAGCAGCTTCACTGTATCTGAAAGTATAGGCTGTATCACAATGGTACCAAAAACGAATGTGCACAAATGGGGACCTGGCTCATTCTGCCTCCGTGGTCATTTGATTCCTACACTACTCACAACCCAGTAATTCAACCTCACCCACCATACACCCAGCTAGGCAATTGTAAATTACAGACAACTCATGTTTATATTGTAGATAGTTGTAGATAGCTGTAGATAGTTTCCCCAGTTTGAAATCCAAGTTGTATCACCCGTTCAATGTAAGTACATAAAGGCCTCCTGTTCTGTATAAAAATGTTATCTGTAAACCGCACTGATTTTAAAGAGCGCGGTATATAAAAGCAATAAAATAAATAAATAAATAAAATACACAAAGCAAAGATGTCCGTAATTGTGTTGCATTTTAACATTGTCTGCGGAAGAATGCGCATCCCTACCAGCTAACTTATCTGGAGATCCCACCTAGAGTCACATGCGTGGCATTTGCCCTGATCAAGTAATTTGACTAACGTGAGGTCTGGTACTTTCTCTGTTCAGAGTTAGCCAGTTAACTTTGTTCTCGCAGTGCTGAATATCATCTCTGAGCAGTCATTGAGCAAGGAAAGCCATGTACCGGGAACACCTTCAGCGCTGCCTCCTTTGATGCAGGTAACTTTTGTGTGTAATAATGATGTGTTCACAGAAACGTTACCTGGCCCTAGAGGGAGATCAGTGAAAAGCTTAACCTTGAAGATTTGTCTAGCTAGCTCTCTAGCTTAGCCTGAAAGTTTTTAATACCGATCTCATAATATATATTGCACCCTTGTTCACAGAGCCATATACGAGGTGTGACAAAAAAGAAACAAGACTGTCCCATAAATGTTTTATTACAAAATCTACAGAGAAATTACTCATTGCCCCTTCAAAGTAATCCCCCCCCCCCCCAGAGTTAATACACTTCTGCATTCGCTTTTGCCATATATGGAAGCACTCGGTAAAGTCCTCCTCCTTGAGGTCCCTCAGCTCCCTCGTCACAGTGGCCTTGATCTTTTCTACACAGGTGAAATGAGTTCCTTTGAGCACTGTCTTCAGCCTGGGGAAGAGCCAGAAGTCACACGGTTCGAGATCTGGGGAATAAGGAGGGTGGTCAAGAGTAGTGATCTGTTTGTTGGCCAAGAACTGCCTCACACTGAGCGCGGTGTGTGCAGGTGCGACTTGTTTTTCCACAGAGCCCACCTGCTGTGCCGAACTCAATCATGGAGGCGATTGAGGACCTGCTGGTAGAAGTGCTGGTTGATTGTCTGACTCTCAGGCACAAACTCATGATGGATCACTCCCTTCTGGTCGAAGAATGCGATTAGCATGACCTTGATCCTTGATTTGGCCAACGAACTCTGGATCGTCTCCTATCTTCTCTAGCAAGTCTCGACAAACATTGATCCAGTGCTCCTTCTGGTTGTCCGATAAAAGCTTGAGCACCATCTTGGCACACACGTTCTGCATCCTCAGCTCCTGCACCAAGATGGTCCACACTGACTCCCTGTTCAGCTGAGCTCCTCAGCTATCATCTGCAGCATCAATCTGCGATCACTCCACACCAGCTGGTTCACTCTGTCAATGTTCTCAGCCGTCTTTGTCATGGAAGGCCGTCCTGACTTGGGGTCATCCTCCACCTCCTCGCTGCCAGTCTTGAAACATTTGTGCCACTCGAAGATTTGCGGCCTTGACATTGCGTCTTCCCCATAAGCCTTTTGGAGAAGTTGGAGACACTCAGATGGGCCCTTCTCCAAGTTAACCAGAAATTTCAAGTTGATTTTTGCTCCATATTTCTGCCACCTCCAGTTGCGTGACAAAGTGATGGAGCAGTGTGCTTCAAAATAACCTGAAAAAGAAAAACAGAGTGAGAGAGATGAAAAATATCATAGCAGAATAGTGGTGAGATGTTGCACAGTCCCGTTGCACAGTCCTGTTTCTTTTTTGTCATACCTTGTACTTTGACAAGATGGCTAGTTATTAACCTGTCATCTTATCAACTATAAGACACCCTGGACAAGAGAATCTAACACTGTAAATAATTTTTTAAAATACTCTATCGTATTGATATAATATTGTAAGCAACAGAGCCAGAAATAGTTCCTAGTAACTGTGCTGATTTCTTTATGAATTTATTACATCCTCCTTATTACTCAAGTAATCCCTTGATAATGAAATTCTAGTCCTACTGGGAAACAATTATAATTAAAACCATTTACAGTTCTGACTATGCATTGTAATTACAGCATGTTCTGTAGCTTTGCTCCCTTGCTGCATTTTACTGGAGAGATAGAACCACTTTTGGACGTGCTGTTTAAAATTAGCTAGAAGAAGACAACAGAGGGGGAAAACACAACAAAACAACCGAATAAGAGGGGGAAAATCCTATTCTACAAGTATTTCTAAAGAAGTGTGTCAAGAAAAAGTAGAGAAAATGAGATTTTACAAAACTTTCTGTGCTTAATTTATACTGCAGAGGTAATAACTTCCTTTTTTGTCACTGAAGTTATCAAAATGAGCTGATAAAAAAACAAAACTAAACAGAGAAAGCTTAGCAAACAGCATTCGGAAGTTTACATCCTAATTACACACTAACATCTTTTAGAACAGAGGTTCCCAACCTTTTTTGAGTGCAGGGACCTCTTTTCAACATCCAGAATTTTAGGGACCCCAAACTGTCCCCACCAATCTCGTATTCTGTCTCTAGTCTCTCTCCCTTCCTCTGTCAGTACATCTCCCTCCCCCCTGCCAGACTTTCTTTCCCCTAGCTCCTTCCCAGCAGTTTCTCTCATCCTGGCCCTCCATATCATCCTTCCCAATAGTGTCTCTCTCCCTACCATTCTTTCTCTCGCCATCAACACAGGATGTGGTGCCATCATGAAAAGATAAGCCTTTGTCCTCCGCCTGGTTCATCTTGGGACATTTTGGGAGGGCTTATAGGGGATGGGGAAAAGGAATAAGAGAAAACATTGGCCAAGTGTTAGGAAGGATGGAGAGCTGTCAAATCTATGATTTTATTTTCAGTCAGACAGCAGAAAGTTTACTGAACTATCATTTCTATGACTTTGCTTTCAATTGAGCAGGTGGAAGTGAGGCTCTGAAAGTCCTTTTGACCCCTTGAGTCAATTTTGCAGTCTAGAGGTATTGGACCCTTGTTTTGCTAAAACGTTTTTCTGTGGAGTGTATGGAGTTGATAATAGAATTGGTAATTTCAGCCAATTTTAAATCCTGGGAACATTGCAATGGAGATGACTGGTTATTGATCAATATCTAGCCTGTATTTTTTTCCTTCATGCAATTTTACAACAGAATTTAGTCAAGTAGAATACATATAAAATGGAGCAAATACAAAAGGAAATAAAGCAATCTTAAGAAAAATAATTCATCAAAATATTACAGTCCCCAGTATATGTGGGAGAGATCCAATACACAATAACAAGTGGGGAAAGCATGTCGATCATAGCTGATGTAATTCTTTCCAACCCCACTATATATGTATGTGGATGTATGGGTGTAAGCGTTAGCTGTGGGGTTTTGGCTGTGGAGGTATATGTATGCATGTGTTGCTTATGAGTTTGGGAATGTATCTGTGTGTCTGTGCTGGTGTTGTCTTTTGTGTGACAACTGGGTATATGTTATAAATGTTAGTTTTCATTTTATTTCTATTAGCATGTATTACTGTTATATCTAGGGGATTCATTTTGAAATTTGTTCATTGGTCTTACACCAGATAGGCTTGTGCTAGCTTAGTACCAGTGGTGGGATTTGGCTGGTTCATGCAAACTGCTTCCTGACACAGGCCGCCTTTGCCGAACCGGGCCAAAAACGGCATCTTGATGCCAGTGCTGCACTGGCGGGAATCTCCCCCCCCCCCCCGCGCCCACCCACCAGTGGGTTGATGGCAATGGGGGCTTCCTCTGATGCCGTCAAACCACTGGCAGGTGGGGCGATCAGGCCGCTGGGCCACCAGGGAGTTGTTGCCCTGCGGTGGCTGCCAGCGACCCGAGCATGTGGTGCCAGCAACGCAAATGTGCCGTGCTGCCACCCGCACTGTACTGTTAGTGGCGGGATTGATCCGAACCGGTTCCTATTCGGATCGAATCCCACCACTGCTTAATACGTTTTCAAAAACTCCACTAGTGGCTGTGAAGTTGATAAAAATGGCATCAAGCTGGGTGTTTCCATCAGTAGTGATGGTGTTAGGAGGATATACGTTATATTCTTGAGTGGAAGGAAAGTTTAGACTGCTACTGCTGTTCTCGTTAAGGTCAATTTTGAAATCTCCAGCTATACATTTTTTATCCCCTTAATGAGAATTTGTCAGCAAGCTGAAGAGCGTAGCATAATTTGCTTTGGGGGAGATTAGCATAAAACAGAAATTGTTATGTCTTTGTAGTCAAATTGGATAGCCTCTACATGAGCATTTGGTGTGGACTGATCTATTAGCACAGTGTTGCTGTTGTACGCAAATGTCATCATACATGTTTTAAGGAAGGCAACCACTCAATAATCACTTTTTCTTCCTCCTATTCCTGGCATAATCACCTATTATTCCTCTCCCCCTACCGCTGGTATAGTCACCATGCCTCTTCCCTTCCCCCTACAAATACATGATTCATCCCCCAGAACCCCTCAAAACATGATCAGCCTTCTAGAACCCCCCCATACATATACACAGAGACCCCCCAAGACATGATCTATGACCATGAATAGAGGCAAGCCCTCCCATAAACATACCCAATCTCAGAGTCCCCCAACCATATACCAAAAATCCCATATACATCTGCCAGTCCCAGATCTTCCAATCATACGAACCCCTTCATCTGCAAGCTCCCAACCATACACATGGTTCCCTTCATAATACTTACCTTTTGCAGAATCCCCAACTATACATGCCCCCCTCCTCCTGTCTGCTTTTCAGACCCCGTACCGGCCTGCACAAGAGTTTCTAACTCACTCCTTCTTGCAGCCAGATTATTTCCCTCCTGTGTGGGTTGAAATTGATCTGAAGTGCACAGGAGGGAGAGAAATCACTATAGGAGGAATGGCTGCATCTTAAATCTGTTGTCCCACCAATCAAGCTGGGAGGTGGAGAGTACCACCGTTCATCTCTCTCCCTGGTCTCAAAGATCCAGAAAACGTTTCTCATTTTTAAGACAGTGCACCGATTCAATCCTTCCACTTTGTTTATGTTTATTACAATTTTGATATACCACCCTTCATGACAGTAATAGAGCGGTTGATGTCATAAAACAAATCAGGAAAGTAGAAGGAACTACCATAGATAGGACAGAAAGGCACTCAGAGGGAGTGAAGAGATTTATAAGAAGGTCATGGGAGAGGATGTGTCAATCGGGGGGGATGTTGAAGGTTCTTTGATACAGGGGAGTTTTAAGTTGAGATTTGTATTTGGTCAATGATGGCTCCGTACGGAGATCTGGGAGAGGTTATTCCAGAGAATGGGACTAAGAAAATAAAATGCAGAGTGATGGGCGGACTTGAGGTGAGCTTGAGAGGATGCAGGGAGGTAAAGGCGATTAGTGTGGCATTAGGAATGCCACTTAATATTATGCCAACGTTCCATGCCCCGTGGAACCATTCTCACCAAACTGGTCCCCTGCAGTACAGAAGCCGACATGTTATTAAGTGCCGTTCCTGCTGCTAACATGGAGAAAGGTCAGGAGGACCTGATAGCCAGCCAGCAAGGGGTAGGTAAGAATCAGTAGTATGAGCGGCTGTTGGCATTTCACTGCACCACACAAAGATGCAAGGAGAAAGGGGAGCACCCCTGTGCCTTTGTCTCTGCTGGAATCGGAAACAGGTGGTTACTACAGGCAGTTGAGCTATGGAGTCTAGTCTGAAATCAGGGACAATACCAGAAAGTTAGGGACTTCTTTTAACCTTACCTTTGATGAAAGAAAGGAACGTGCCTCACTCCCTCAGGCTGGGCTCTCATTTACAGCTGAAAACAAAGGCCACAAAGATGTCGTCATTTAGTATCAGGATTCTTCATTCTGTGATGTTTTTATTCCTTTCTTTCATTTCCCCTCTGTCTTGAGGCCACAATACTGTGTGTCTTACAGGTTTTTTTTTACCGTGAGCGGAAGTTCAGGGGTCACTGACCACAGGTTTTTCTTAATCAAAGGAGCAGGCTGGCCATCCTGGGTTTTCAATGGAATATATAATAAGAACGTTATGAGAAAGTGATCAGTCCAGGGCAGGCAAAAAAAAAAATTCTACTTGGTTGCAGGGCCGTACCAAGGGAAGATCGCGCCCTGTGCGACTTGCACACTAGGTGTGCGCCCCCACCCCCCACGGCAGGGAGGGAAAGATCTGCTTAGCATGCCGGCGGAAGGCTTAAGGGGCCCATTTTAGCTTTCTTCCATTGCCTGCCACCGCTGAGAGAAGAAAAAGTGGTGGCAGCAGGCAACGGAAGAAAGCTAAAATGTGCCCCTTAAGCCTTTGCGCCCTGTGCGGCCGCACCGCTCGCACAGGGCTAAGTATGGACCTGCTTGGTTGCATCTGTGAAGTAGATAGAGAGAAGATCAATTCACGTGTATTCCCAGTTTGATGTTAGGGAACCAGGACTTGTCAATTAAAGCCTAGATTATCCATAAACATAATACAGTTTGCCTCGAGACCTGGGCAGATTATAGTGGATATTAAAATCTCCTATAATATAAAATGAAGATAGAGAATGGAAGGGTCAGAAATAGTCATATGAATAGATTCTTAGCCAACAGACCTTACGAATGGTGGATAATATAAAGAATAGAAAGATTTGCACTGAAAGATTAAGCTGCACTAAAAGGGCCTCTGAGTACCGGATATCAGTTATACTAGAATCTGTATGGAGTTTGTAAATTTTGGAATATTTATTTTATTGTTCAAATTCTGAAGCAGAAACACAAAGTGGCTTTCAAATAACTTCCATCTTGAGTAAAGAACTGCGGCTGCTGCATTTGTCCAGATGGATATGTGGAAATAAGAGGGCAAAAACAAGTTGTAGGTGATAGATTTTTATTGGACCAAATTAATATTTCTGTAGCAAAGTTTCAAGTATGTCCCCCAAGCCAGTGGGACCTGATGAAGAGGAAATTACTCTTGAAAGTTTGCCATGGTGATATTAAAAGATAGTCCAATTTAAAAAAAAGTATCACCTCTAACTGAGGGGCGGTGGAAGGGCTTTTTCTTTGGGCGGGTCCTAACTCCACTCAAGCCCTGCCACATGGGCAGAGACCCTTCCTGTTCAAAGACAGAAAGGGTCTTTGCCATGATCGTGGCTTTTCATCTGCCCGCGGGGGATGGGATCCCCGCAGGCAGATTGCTACCTTCAGGCCACGGTCATCACAAAGGCCCTTCCTGTCTGCCCGCGATCCTTGCACGTAGGCAGGAAGGGTCTTTGCAATGATTGTGGCCGGCAGGCAGTAGGCTGCCCACGAGGATCCTATCCCTCGTTGGCAGAAGAAGAGGAGAAGCTACGATCACAGCAAAGACCCTTCTTGTCTGCTTGTAGGGATTGAATCTCCTGTGTACAAACAGGGAGGGGCTTTTCTTCTTATGCCCATAGGATCCCCGTGGGCAGCATGCTGCTTACTATGCTATGATTTTTGGTGGGGCCAGAGCCAGTGTGGCCCATCCCTTTCTGACACCTTTGTTGTAACGTCTGTTGATTCTAATTTCCAAAGACCTTCCAGAAACTTCCATGAATAGCAGATGTTTATGGCAAATTCCTATGAATGTCTGTTTGCCATTCTATAAATAAATGTCCACAAAAATAGAGGCTAACAGGCCATAAAATATTATAAGGTGAAACCTTGGAAATGCAGAGTTGGATGCAATACCTTCCATCTTGATTAAAGAAGTGTGATTGCTGTGTTAGTCCAGTCGAATGCGCGGAAGTAAAGGTTAAGAAAAAAAATATAAAGAGAGAATATTTTATTGGATTAATATATTACACTTCTTGACAGACTTTCAGGGTCTATATTTCCTTCATCGCCTCTGAAAAATGCAATGAGCTAAAGATAGCATGTATAGAAAATATAAGCAAATCATAATATGCATTCTGATTACAATTTGAATGGGAAAAGAACATATCCCTGAAGATAAAGGGAGAGGGGTTAGGTTGGAGAAGAGAAAGTATGCACAGTAAAATATTTTGAAATCACACAGGTCAGTTTTTATTAAATGTCAACCATGATGTTTAAATGATCCATGTATATTCAGTACTGCTTTCTGGATAGTGAGCAGTATTGAATATATGTGGAGAGTCAACCATTATCCATTTTAGCTAAGTGGATTAATCTAGGACAACCATTTTGCTGTCCAAAACGTAAACCACACAGGTCTACAGATAGTAGCTGAATATCCCCAGCTATCTGTAGAGTTAGGCAGAATGCCCACGTTCTGCTCTGACTGCACCGCGGCAATGTCCAGGTAGTGTCAATGCAGTCTGTAGGAATTCTCAGTGGCACTGTCTCGATAGTTTTGCTGAATATTCACAGAAAGAGCACTTATCCGTATAGAGGGCAATTTTATAACAGGGTACCGTGGGTAAGCACCTACAGAGGTGCTGTTTAATAAGTAGCCACCTACTTGCTTTATAAAAGACTAAGGTCTGATATTCAGCCCTGGGCAGTTAGCGCTGCTTAAGTACCTGACCACCGTGGGCAAACATGAAACTGGATATTTGGTGCCAGAGCCCATCTGGTGCTAAATATCCAGTTTCGCCGCCAACTGTGGTGGCTATCAGCGATATTCTGCTATTTATCGGATGGCACATCCCCATAAAGTTAAGACTTGTCCTCACTTTGTGTTTTGCCTATCTGGTTGGCAGCTGAATAAGCATCACAAGGACCATCCCAGCTTTGAACTCCCAGAAACTAACTGCACATTTCTACGGCGGTCTGCGGGACTGTTCAGTGACAGTAGCCTGAAAACCACTTAAACACTTTTGAGAATGTAAATAGCAGAGAACACACTTTGAATGTAGGCACAGTCACGTACACCCAATCACTAGTAGGTATAAATGATCATGCATACTTTACACACATACAAATGTGGATTCAAGTATTTTATAAACTATGGGATGGATATTCAGACCACGGTAGTCAGCCTGCTAAGGCACCTGACTGCTGCAGCCAAAATGAAACTGGATATTCACTGCTGGAGTCTATACGGCGTCCAGCACCGAATATCCGGTTTCAGCCACCAACCAGATAGCAAGATCCTCATAAAGTAAGGGCCGCCATTGACCTGTCCTAACTTTATGCTGGTTGCCTATCTGGATACGCACTGGGACCATCCCAGCTCCACCCATAAACCATCCTGAAGCTAACCAGATGTTTTCAGGGCAGCCTGTGGGAATATTCGACGGCACTAAGTGGTTAGTGTGCTAACTATTGGGCAGAATGGGATTTATGCAGTTTGCAGGTCCCACAAACCATATAAACCCTTTTGAATACTGACTCCTATGTACTGTACATACATGAAAACTTTGCCCAGGCTCCACCTAGACCACACCCCTGCTTACGCCTACTGGCAAGGTACATGCCATCATGCCCAAGTGCATATTTTTATGCCGGTCAATATATTGTAAGGGTCATTTTACGCACATTCGCACAGAAATAACTTTATATAATTACCTACAGAGCAGCAGCCGCCATTCAGATGAATTCGTTTGAATATTGGGCAATGTCTGCTTTTCGGCATATACTTTGCAACTGCAATGTAAGTAAAAGGCCTGCAAGTACTTTTTTATCCACATTGTGTCCTTGGACCTGCAAGCTGCATGGGGAACGTTTCCCCCTAAATATCTACTACATGAGATATATTTTGCATCTTCTAACACAGTGCCACATTAGAAAGAAGTGCCTTACTTAGGGCTCACTGTTTTAAAAATCTCACTAGGGGACAAAAGACATAATTACAATATCTGAATCTGAGTTTGTTTTTCATTAGGTCAATGGAACCGAAATTGAATATGAATTTGAAGAAATTACATTGGAGAGGGTAAGTCAACCGTATTTGTTTCTTGCAATAGTACGAAATATCTAGATGAAATATTCATTTTTCAGAGTATAATTATACTTATTTTGAACACAGCAAATAGAAAGAAAATTCTAATGCATGACTGGTTCCAAAAATCTTAAAAAGTCTTGTAAGATATATTTGAGTACAAATATATACTCTAATGCTTGATGATATGTATAAACATTTGAAAGTTCTTGCATCAAGGATATAAGAAGGGTAAATATTTGTCTCCCCTTAATCTTTGAACAACTTTATTGGTTTATCAGCAAACAAAGCAACTTTGGATAAACTATCCAGTACCTACAAAATTCAGTTACTTCTCTGGCTGATTTTTATTATTTCCTGCTGCTCTGTGTGCATGCGTGGTCATAGCATGTAGTTCACAATGCCACATGCTGTCCACCATTCAATGAAGGCGTGGTATGACTGTCTCGGAGCCCGAGCCCAAGCCAAGTCTCCAAAGGATTTGGCATAGGTTGAAATTATCATTGCTGCTAGTCGGGAGCATAGGGGAATTGACAGGAAACCCAGGCCCTGTCCACTGACATGATAGAGGAGCATCTGAGATAGAGGTGGAAACTGGGGATGATGAAGAACATGTTCAGTAGGCTTTTGCAGCAAATATGGCGTGTTAGGTCAAAAGCTGTGTGGGATCTGTTGGGGGCTTGCACAACATTCCCCCAGAGCTTTATGTAGAGGTACTATCCTCTTTTTCCTGCTGACTTTTCTTCTCCCTAAGCACTCACATTTCTTCTGGCTTCTGCCATCATCCTTTCTTCCTGTTTGGCCACCGTAAAATCATCTAATATGATCACCTCTATGTCATAAGAACATAAGATATGTCATACTGGGTCAGACCAAGGTCCATCAAGCCCACTATCCTGTTTCCAACAGTGGCCAGTCTAAGTCATAAGTACCTAGCAGTTTCCCCAAAAGACACAGGTTCCACAATGTTTCTATGGGGTCAAGCAGTGATATCCTGGGTCCCTTTTAATAATGGTTTATGGACCTTTCCTTCAGGAACTTGTCCAAACCTTTTTTAAACCCAGTTCACTAACAGCTTTTACTACATCCTCCAGTAACAAATTCCAGAGTTTGATTACACGTTGAGTGAAAAAATATTTTCTCTTATTAGTCTTAAATAGGTTACTCTGTAACTTCATTGCATGTCCCCTAGTCTTTCTATATTCTGATAACGTAAACAATCAATCTACGTTTACCCATTCCATTCGGTTCATTAATTTATAGACTTCTATCATATCTCCCCTCAGCTGTCTCTTTTCCAGGTTGAAGAACCCTAGCCTTTTTAGCCTCTTTTCATAGGGGTATCCTTCCATCCCCTTTACCATTTTGGTGGCTCTTCTCTGTACCTTTTCTAATAACACTATATCCTTTTTAAGATACGGTGACCAGAATTGCACACAATATTCAAGGTGCGGTCGCAACTTGGAAAAATTCAGAGGCATTATAATATCCTTTATTTTATTTTCCATTCCTTTCTTTATGATACCTAGCATTCTATTTGCTCTCTTGGCTGCCGCTGCACACTGGGTGGAGGGTTTGAACTTATTATCCATGATGACGCCTAAATGTTTTTCCTTGGTGGTGGTTCCTAATGTGGAACCTTGCATTGTGTAACCATAGTTTGGGGTGTTCTTTTCTAGGTACATAACTTTGTACTTGTCCACATTAAATTTCATCTGCCATTTGGATGCCCAGTCTTCTAATTTATCAAGATCCTCTTGCAATTTTCCACAATCCTCATGGGTTTTAACAACTTTAAATAGTTTTGTGTCATCTGCAAATTTGATAACCTCACTGAAAAGAATGCCCTCCCGATGGAAGTGGTGGGGGCAAACACAGTGACGGAATTCAAAATGGCATGGGACAGACACAGTGGATCCCTTTACAGGAACAGGACAAAATCAAAATAAACTGAACCATCTAATTTCTCAACAAATAGGAGTGTCCTACATGGAGCGGTGGGTTCACTCCTAAACAAAGATATGGGGAGGGGTGGCCTGCACAGAGTGGCAGGTACACCTACTCCTGCCATCTTACTGGGCAGATTAGATGGACCATACTGGTCTTTATCTGCCATCATTTAGTATGTTACTATGTTACTATTCCCATTTCCAGGTTATTTATGAATATGTTAAAAAGCAGTGGACCCAGCACAGATCCCTGGGGTACTCCACTATTCACCTTTCTCCATTGGGAAAATTGACCATTTAGCCCTAACCTCTGCTTTCTAACTTGTACCAGTTCCTGATCCTCAATAGTACACTGCCTCCTATCCCAGACTTTTTAGTTTTGCCAAAAGTCTCTGATGAGGGACCTGGTCAAAGGCTTTCTGAAAATCCAGATACACTATATCAACTGACTCCCCTTTGTCTACTTGTTTATTCACACCTTCAAAAAACATAACAGATTAGTAAGACAAGATCTTCCTTGTCTAAAGCCATGTTGCTGTCTCCCATTAAGTCATGACTATCTACATGTTCAGTAATTTTGTTCTTTATGATGGTTTCTACCATTTTTCCCAGTACTGGCATCAGGCTCACCGGTCTGTAGTTTCCCGGATCACCCCTGGAACCCTTTTTAAAAATTGGTATTACATTGGCCATCCTCCAATCGTCAGGTATTGCAGATGATTTTAATGATAGTTCAGAGATTACTAATAGCAGGTCTGCAATCTCATATTTCAGTTCTTTCAACACCCTTGGATGTATACCATCTGGTCCAGGTGATTTGCTACTCTTCAGTTTATCAAACAGTTGTAATACATCTTCCAGGTGTATCAATATTTCTTTCAATTCTTCCCCAGTATCACCTTTAAATACCACTTCAGTCACGGGTAACATCCCTACATCTTCCTCAGTAAAGACCGAAGCAAAAAATTCATTCAGTCTCTCCACTATGGCCTTGTCACCTCTTAGTGCCCCTTTTACCTGTTCTTCTTTCATACATAGCAGCTCAAATTCATGACTATATATTTTTAGCATTAAATCTTATCTGCCCAAATTTTAGACCATTCTACAAGTTTCACTAAATTCCTCTTCATATTATCCCTATCGCAGATTTTGATATCATCTGCAAAGGGGCAACCCTTACCTGATAGCCCTTCTGCAATATTGCTTGCAAAAATGTTAAAAAGAACCAGACCATGAAATGATCCCTGGGGAACACTACTGGTAACATCCTCATTCTCAGAGTGAAGTTCTTTGTCACCTCCTACTCAAACAGTCACTCACCTTAGGGCCCTTACCAAGGGCATTCAGCTTATTTATAAGGTGCCTATATGAAATGATATCCAAGGCTTTTGCTGAAATTCAAGTACACCACATCTAGTGCTCTCCCTCAATCCAAATCTCTGGTCACCAAGTCAAAAAAATTAATCAGATTCAGCTGCCAAGATCTAACGCTAGTAAATTCCCAAAACTGTCCTGTCCTCTGTTTTAGCACCATTTCTACGAGTATACATATGCTCACCCTGTTGTTCCCTACCTTCTGTTTATTTCTGCTTTTGTGGAGAGGGACCACATGTTCCCAGCCATTCCTTTGGGACCATCTCCTCACTCTAAAGAAGCATTGAAAATTTCAGACACTGGAGCTTCCAGAATTGTCCTAAGTTCTTCATTTCCCTCAGATGTATTCCATCCAGCCCCATTGCTTCATTTACTTTTAGTTTAGGTAGTTTCTCACAAATACAGTTTGCTGACAATCATACAAAGGATATCTCATTTGCATTCCCATTTGTTTGTTTTCTGAGATCCTGCTCCAAACCCTGTACATATATATATATATAAGACACAGCCCCTGCTCATCAGAGCTTACAATCTAACCAAAACAAAACACATAGAGCCCGATTCCCTTAGGGGTACGTCCAGGCCATCTGGACGGCCCTGAGCAGGAAGGGCCCGTTAGGACACGATTCTGCACTGCAGATGTTCCCGTGGATATGCAGGTGAAGAATTGGGCCCTGACACGGCCCGGCAGGCCCCTGCATATCCATGGGAACATCCTCCCTGCCTGCCCCCCTGACTGCCGCAGCGCCAACCCGCTGTTTCCCCGCCACGCAACCCAAGGCTGGGCAGCTGGAGCCAGGATTGGGCGAACCTATCTGCCCTGACCCTGGCCTGTGGGGGTGGGGGGGGTTTCCAGCCCCAATCCCCCTGATCCAAGCTGCTTATTCCACCTCGGAAGTAGAATAAGCAACACATTCCCCCTGACCCACAGGACGTACAGAGCCGTGAACTGAATCGGCCCTGTATGTCCTGCTGCCCTTGCTCTGCCCACACTCCATCCCCTCCTGCCCCCCCCCCCATCAGCTCTCCTCATACTGCAGCTCTGGCCATGCGGGGAGAGTCGGAGGGGGAATATGGGCAAGACGGCTTGTGGGGTTACATATCCCGCCGGGACATGCAGCCCCACAAGTCACCTTGCAGAATCAGGGCCATAGTGAAACTGGAAACTGGAGTATGGTGAGATACACATAAGTATTGGTCAAGAGAGTGAGGAGCATCAGGATCCAAAAGTGGCTTCAAAGAGGTGGTTATTTAACCAGAATTTGAATAGGGCTAGAGAAGGAGCCTGATGCACAGATTCAGGTGGTTTGTTCCAGGCATATGGAGCAGCGAGATGGAATGGCAGAGAAGGGCACAGATAACAGGAATCTGCCAGAGGAATGCAGCTCCCAAGGAGGGGTGTGGAGTGAGATAAGAGAGGAAAGATAGCGATGAGACGCAGAATGAATGCACTTGTAGGTTAGTAGGAGAAGTATAACTGGATGCAGAAACTGATAGGAAGCCAGTGAAGTGACTTGAGAAGAGGGGTTGCATGAGCATGGGCTGCAATTCTGGAGACCGCACCTTCAAAAGGATGTGAACAGGATGGAGTTGGTGCAGAGGGTGGCTACTAAAATGATTATTTATTTATTTACATTCTCTTATATACCACGCTATTTTGCATCAGTGTGGTTTACATTGAACAAACTGAAATTACATTGAACAGGGCATTATAACTGGAGATAACTATTTTACAGGGAACATGGGCTATGGAGGGTTAAGTGGCTTGCCCAAGACCACAAGTGGGACTAGAAACCCCAGTCCTTCTGGCCCAAGGTTGCTGTCCTCTAGTGGGATTTGAACCCCCGACCTTCCAGCCTGAAGTACCTTGTCCCAACCACTAGGCCACTCCTCCACTCCTAGTGGTCTTCATTCTAAAGCATATGAGGACAGACTGAAGGATCTTAATATGTACACCTTAGAGGAAAGGTGGGATAGAGGTGATATGATTGAGATGTTTAAATACCTCCGTGGCATAAATGTTCAGGGGGAGAGCCTCTTTCAATTGAAAGCAAGTTCTGCTACGAGGGGACATGGGATGAGGAGTGATATGCGGGACAGATTCAGGAGTGATATGCGGAAATATTTCTTTACAGAAAGAGTGGTGGATCCGTGGAATAGTCTCCCAGTGGAGGTGGTAGAGATGAGGACAGTAACTGAATTCAAAAAAGCATGGGACCAACACAAAGGATCTCTAAAGGAAGAAAGGGGACTGTTGTAGTTGTTGATATGGAAGGACAGATTAGATAGGCCATGTGGTCTTTTTCTGTCGTCATATTTCTGTTTCTACGTTTCTAACACTGGTAGAAAATATTCTGTGCAGCTGAGTTTTGAACAGATTGAAGGAGAGTGAGATGATTCAGAGGGAGACTAGCAAGGAGCAGGTTACAATTGTCAAGATGGAAGGTGACTAGTGAGTGGATAAGGGTTTTATTAGTGTGAGTAGAAAGGAAGGGACAAATTTTGTTGATGTTATAGAGGAAGAAGCAGCAGGTTTTAGCCATCTGTTGAATGTGCTTAGAGAAAGAGAGAGTAGAGTCAAAGATGACCCCAAGGTTGAAAGCTGAGGAAACGGGAGGAAGTGTAGTGTCATCCACAGAAATAGAGAAGGGAGGAATACACCACCACACCTTCACTGGATGCTATATTTCCATACATTACAACATCAGAAATACTCTCCCCATTCGTAAGCATCAGATCCAGTATCATCCCCTTCTACATGGGCTCCATTACCAGTTTCCAGAACAGTTTTCCCTATAGATAATGCAGGATATTACCACTTTAGATGACTCTGCATCTGGGATGTTCCAATCAACATCTGGCAAACTAGCCACTTAACAATAGCACTTCCCCTTTCATAGCAATTTTGTGAAAGTCTTCAATTAAGATGTACTGGATCAGTATTCAGAAGCACTTATCCAGATAGCAGTAACTGATATCTAGCTAGGTACCATTGAACGGGATATTAGGAATTATGTGAATTATGTGTATAAATTCTGGTATTTTATTCATTTGTTACTTGCCTTTTTAAGGAATTTACATTAGTCCCAAGGGATTAGATTGAAAGTTCACTAAAAGGTGTAAACCATGCTATTTTTGTCTTGGCAGTCCCTTATCTTTTTTTTTTCTTTTGTGTCTTTTAAATTTCAAAAATGTAATAGTTAACTAATTTTGATAATTATACTTTATAACTGATGAATGACAAGTAAATGTATGCTAATTGCTATTGTTAAAGCCCAGTAACATGTCAGTGATTAGACTTTATCTCTACACTGTTTTTTGTTTAATATTGAGTCGTCACACTGGAAATTAAAATAATTTTACGAATGCAACATGTTATGAAGTAAGAATTAAAAGCTTTTACTTTTATATAGAAATTATAGCAAACTACCCTTACACAAAGTACAAAACAAAAAACAGTATGAAATCAACGATATTGTTCCCCATTGATTACATAAGTGATACTGCTAGAATTCTGCTTTGATGTTCATATTTACAAATCATAATTACACCATCAGGATTTTGGCTATTTTACCTTAGATAAAATATTATATTTGTAACTCTTAATTCTTTTTCAGCTCTTCATTGTTTTTCACATTTATGTTCTCTCATCTTACATTGTTAAGTGACAGAATTAAATGCAACAGCAAAAGCCTTTATTATCGATGGGTCATTGGGTCCAACACATCTGTCTCCTTTTCCTCATGGACTTGGTCCTGCGCTTCCACCACTTCCTTTATGTCAGACTCTTGTCATTGAAGTTCAAAGACTTGCGGCTGTCTTCTCTCTTCTTCAGTTTGTCTCCTCTAAAGGCAAATTCACAAGATAGTGAAGGAGTAGACTAATGCTCAGAGCAGCAAGTTGAGAATCCCACTACAGTTCATTGTGATCTTGGACAAATCATTTCACATGGCAACCGTGTGCTCGGATCCGTGGCAACAGTTACTGCAGGGGCATGACAGTTACCATGCATTGATTCGTTCACTAACTGCCAGTCATGTTGGGGTGGCAAATGGTGGGTTAGGGGTGGAGAGTAAGTGTGGAGAGAACATTGCAGTTAGCATGGAGGGACATCGAAAACTGTCAATGTTGCAATTAGTGTAGATGCATCTAATGCCATCTCAATAGATGATGTTAGATGCGCCCACGATATTTGCACATGCACCGTGTGTTAGGTATGCATCTGCACGTTAATTGCCAGGAACATTCTGGCCACATCCCGAACAGTTACTGCAGAGGCTTTGTGCAATACATATTGGTTTTAGTGCTAAATGTATATTAGTGCAAAAACTTAACACACTTTAGTAAAAGGGCTCTTTATATTGTAAGCCCTCCAGGGGATAGGAAAATACTTGAGTTACTTCTGAAAAAGGCATGGGCTAAATCCAAAATCTTATCACCCCACAATTTAGAATATACGGATAGATAAAGGTGAACTGGTTGATATAGTGTATTTGGATTTGACAAGGTCCCTCGTGAGGAAATTAAAAAGTCATGTGATAGGAGGCAGTGTACATTATGGATTTGTAAATGGTTAAAAGATAGAAAACGAATAGGGCTAAATGTCCAATTTTCTTAATGGAGAAAGGTGAATAGTGGAGTACCCCAAGCTTCTGTGCTGGGCCCGCTGCTGATATCTGAAATTACAGGGGCATGTTTACTACAGCGCAGTAGCTGGTAGCGTGAGGTTAACATGCGTGGTCCAAAGGTGACCATGCTAAAAATCTCACACTAACAGAGCAGTAGGTAAATAGGCGAGATTAAAGCAGAGAGAGGGCAGAGATGGGGTGTTGCGGCTGGGACGGGCACACTAGTCACACAAACACAACTGCTAGCGTGGGTGTAACTACCACCTGCCTCTGAGCAGGCACTAGTTGCACTCGCCATTCTCAGGTGTTACAAACATATGGTTTGTACACAAATGTTAGGAAATATGCAGAAGCAAGGTAAACACATAAGAAAAAAAAGGGCACATAGATGGTGTTAACAGAAAACCTTGGTGAAAGCCTAGGCCGCCTGTTCGGAGGGGCTGCATGGTGTAGCTGCCATGGTAGTGGACCACAACAGCCTGACAACCACAAAACCAGGGCCTGCAGGTCAGGAATGACCCTGCTGGGATAGTGGGCAAACAACCACAGAAACATCAACAGATGTCTTGACTGACTACTGTTCCCATCTACATGTGCGATGGATAATTTTCAGAGAGCTGCTGGTGCTATGTTCTGGGGGGATGTCAGGAGATAGAGCCTGTGCTCTGTGCATCAACCAGTACTGGCCACTTAGCCAGAGTTGGAGCCCACAGAATACAGCTGGGGGTGGGGCGTGCAAATGAGGTGTTGAGCATACTGGCTACATGACAGTGTGGCATGAAAAGGTGCCACCTGACCCATAACTCCCCTGCATGGAAGGACATGTAGCAGTGCATACATGCAGCTTGGGAGCCGTGCCGCTGCCCTGGTCTTATTCCTGTAAGCAGATGGCCCCTCTCCTTGACCAAGGGAAAATAGGACTGGGGCCTACCGACTCTAAGCAGCTACTCAACATTTCTAGCTCTGACCATGGGCTTCTTGTGTTGGAGCTCACTGATTGGTGTCCCCTCCCTGGTCCTTCATGCCCAGGGATAGAACTGGGTAGCTCTTGTGGGTCTCTGCTTCCCTGACAGCTGGGGTGCTCTGTATGGTTTGGCCACCTCCATGGGGTTCTTCCCTGTGGTGGGGAGCATGAGGGCCCTCTGTGGACTGCCCTCACCCCCCGTTGAAGATATCAGGCCACAAGGGTGAGTGTCCTTATATGATGGGTAAAGGGGGTTCTTCTTGACCCCATGTGGTAGGGGTACTGGCTGGCAGACTGCCCAGAGCATGTAAACATATTCTTGTAATTCAGCTTTTATGAAGGCAGATTATCCTATAGGTGATATTTTTATTTTATTGTTTTGATTTTGTTTTCATTTGTATTGTTTTGATATTATTTAGGTGTTTATATTATATATTCTAGTCCTGTTAGTGTTATCATTTCATGATGTGCATCTTACTGACTTCTTTTGAAGATATGATAATCCATAAATAAAAGTAAATAAATGCACTAAAATAAAGAACAAAAATATGAATGATTCCAAACAGGGCCGGCCCTAGAGTTGGCCCAAAGTATTGGAGTCATAGGTGAACCTCAAGCTTTACACTCCCTCTGGCTGTCAAAATCTATTATTTAGCTTTGAATGGCCTGCTTATGCTGCCCTCCAGAGGTTGCTCCCCTAAGCGACCACCTAGTTTGCCTAGTGGTTGGGCCGGCCCTGATTCCAAAATGCCCCTAATTCAGTTTGCCAAAGAATGCTTGGGTGCATTAGGAGAGGAATCACTAATAAAGACGTAGTAATATTGTTTTGCAGATCTCTGGCGGGATCCCCACTTAGAGTAGTACTGTGATACTTCTGGAGACTATATCTGCAGAAGGACATTAATATGGTGGAGGCAATTTAAAGGAGGGCTAACAAAATGGTGCATGTACTCCACTGTAAATCTCTCTGGAAGCAAGAAGAGAAAGTGAAAATATGATACAAACATTCAAATATCAAGCAGACTTCAATAAAGCACCAGAAAGTAGCTTTTCTAAAGAATGGGGAAGGCTCAAGAACAAGAGGTCATCGTATGAAACTGATGGATTCCTTTGCAAGTTTTGAAAATTGTATCATTTTAGTCACTGTTCATATCAAACTTGATCTTTTTAGTCAGATCTAACCTTCAAAATCAGCGGATAACAGACTTGGTGTTCTATTTACTACTTTAAAGCAATAGCAAATGTAATCTGCCAATTAACACGTTAATTGACAGTAATGTGCATTGTTTGCCAATAACACAGGTTAACATGGGAGTTTTTTTATTATAAAGCACATTAAATAATAATGAGATGCAATGCAAGAAAATGAAAGCAAAGCAGCTCATAATTGTGCAAAATGTATAACATCATTTGCGTTAAATCTCACAAGCTGTGTCATTTTTGGAAAGATGAAAGCATTCAATGCTTCTGGGAGCAACTTAAAAGGGCTGGTTAGAGCAGCAGCCTGAGCACCAGAAAAAAACAGTTCAAATCCCACTAGTGCTCCTTTTGATCTTGGGCAAATAACTTTATCCTCCATCCCCTCAGATACAAACAGAATATAAGCTCTCTGGGGACAGGAAAATACCTACTGTACATGAATAGAACTCATCTTGAGCTGCTATTGAAAAAGGCATGAGCAAAATCCAAATTTCCTGATCCCCTTTCAAAAAAACCACCCTATCCCAATTTCCTTTCGAGGACCTCTCTCCAATTTTGCCACTTCCCATGGTACCCATCAAGATTTGTCCTGTTGGGGTAGGGGCAGGAGCAATCCACAGGGGCTCCTCCTTGTCGGCTCCAGACCTCAAAATGGCAGCCTCAGCCCCTTAGTAGTAATCTTGTAATGCTACTGCTAGGGAGTGAGGCTGCCAAATCTTTTACTCCTTAATCTCGACCGTCCTTCAGATAGTGCAGAAACCTCTTTCCTGTTGTGAAAGTTGTCTGGCTAAGTAAGAAATAATTCTACATTCATTCAACAGTTACCTCTACACAGTCCAGTTCTGGCACAGCTATACTATCTTTGTTGTGATGGTTGCTCGTGCCTGTTCCTTCTATAATACTGAATGAGAAATCTAAAGCTACATAACTATAGAACAGAGGGGGAATGCAGTCAGGAAGTTCGCTAGTCTCATCATTGTTATGTGACATTATTCCCTATTAATATAAATGGTAATGTTCGGTGAGTCTATTCTTTCACCAATAAGCAGCTAATTTCCTGTACTAGTTCATCAAGAAATGAAACATTTTTAATATATCCAACTATTCAACAAAAAGTCTACCTTTCTTAGAAATTTGTAATTACATAGCAATTCTTCCTTGGCTTAATATCGTACTACCTATGGAGTGTGATATAGAATTAAATTGTCCTCTTTAACCACCTGCCAGCTTCAAAATCATATGGTTCTAAAGGTTGGATCTGAATTATTAGTACCACAGAGATCAACTGATGGAGAAATTAATGAGGTAGTAGGAAAACTGAAATATTAGAACGAGAAGACTTAACTGTGAAAATTGCTTCATAAGTAAGAGAGTGGAGGAGTAGCCTAGTGGTTAGATCAAGGGCTTGAATCCCACTTGCACTCCTTGTGACTTTGGGCAAGTCACTTTACCCTCTATTGCCTCAGAAGAAAAGGCTTGCAATCTACTTCTGGTGATACATTGCCAAGAAAACATAGAGGTAGCTGGGCCACTATGAGTCAACACTGACTTGATGGCAAAAAAAAAGTAAGAGAACCTCTTTTGAAAAACTCAATATGCCTGGTTCTATAAATATGATCTCAGACTAAAACACACTGCAAAGCATGCTAATCTTTACTGTAGTCCAATGATTTGTGACCGATGCAAACTATTTTAAACAAGACAGCGCTAAAGTATTTTATGCTTAGAAAAAATTATCCGGTCAATATGCGAGTCACCACAGCTTAATAAAAACTAGATATTCAAGTCACATGATGGGTTGAATGGAGAGAGCCAAGTTGGAACTTTGCTTCAGGGTCCCTTTGACCGATTCCATTGCCGTTGACGGTGACAGTAACTAGTGAGGGTTCTTCCTCTCTAAATGTGTTGTGGAGGATTTATGGACAAATATTTGGCAAAAGTGGGGGAAGATGTGGTAATGAAACTAAATAAAAAAGACAAGGGGAAGTTGCAGCCTATGGAGTCAAAGATGACAACTGTTTCTCTCTGAGGAAGCACAAATGAGGAAACTGCTGGAGCGCAGATTACAGCTGCTGTAGTGGGTGTGCTTAAAAAGGAAGGTTGATAAAATATCTGACTAGATAGAGATAATAACTAACTTCATGTCGGAGTTTACAGCCTGGAGGAGGGAAGACAAACAGCGTGTGGCTTCTCTGGATGAAGGATGAGTGGTACACAGAGCCCGCTGCAGGCTTTAAAGGCAGCGATGGATTAATGTGAAAAGAAGATTGATGACCTAAAAACTAGATCATGGGACATCAACTTGAGTTTTGTCGACTTCCCAAAAGATATGGCACCAAATGACCTTGAACACTTTTTAGAAACATGGCTCACAGAGGAACTGTTGAGAGATCCCTCCCTGGGCCTGTTAAAAATTTCACGCCTGGGCCACAATGATGAGACACAGCTGTGGCCTGGACTAATCATCGCCAAAATCTTGGACTTTGCACAAGTCAGCCATCTTACAAGCATAAAGTATAGAAGGTGAAATGATTTGAGTTATCATAATAAATAGATTTATAATTACCAAGATTACTCAGTATATGTCTTAGCAAAGAGGCACAAATTTATACCCATTTGTGCTTCTCCTTCAATATCCAGCGGTACTGACAGTAGCCGTCAATGGACAGCAGAAAATAATGTCATTTCCAGATGAAATTGGACTAGCTCCTTGTGCTGGGAGATGCCCCCTCCCTGGCCAATTGACTATATTCAGTCTTCTGGATTGTACTCCAGTGGTGGTTCATCCAGTGGTGATGCTTATAGAGTGAAGGGGCCCTTGAAGCATTGCTTGGCTCTTTTCCTCAAATAATTAGTTTTATTATTCTGAAGGACTGGCGAAAGAGCTCATTGACATGGTGCTGTATCAGTATTCCTCTGAAGAGATGGAGATTTTGTGACAGGACTATCTCTTGTTTGGCCTGCGGAATGCGGTATGGCTGTTGCCTTACAATTTCACCATCTCGGGTGATAATTCTGTGAGTTTCGAGATGAGTTCTCCCAGGCAAGGGTGAGAACACATCCGGGAACTGGGCTAGCAGGTGCTTCACCTGTCTCTTCTGGTCTCCTGTCAACTCACTTCCTACTGAGACCTCCATGGGGTCCTTCGTCTGGCCAATTTCCAGACCCAGGTCCTCTTCCTCTTCACTTACTTGATCTCCTAGCCCCTCCTGACACACCCAGGGTTTGAGCAAATTGATGCGGAAGATCTGCACCTTGCACTTCCACTGTTCCATTTCATAATCTACAGGGCCATTTCCAGCACACCATAAAGGGGCTTCTCCACTGGGCTAGTAACTTATTATTAGAAGTGGGCAGCATAACTAATACCAGGTCTCCTGGGTTAAGACTCCTCTCCCATGCCTGCTTGTCATAACAGACCTTTTGCTTCTCTTGTTTTTTCCTCAAATGTTCGTTAGCCCTCCGGGAGAAGGTTCTTAACTGGGTTTTCAAATGGGTAACCTATTCAATGACAGTCTCTAACCCTCTTTCATTCCTACCCAGGCTTCCTGTACCACATCCAAGAGTCACCCTGGGTTGTCTCCCCATTAAAACTTCACATGGGGAAAAGAACAATGTAGCTTGGGGGACTTCTCTATATGCAAACAGGACAAATGGGATCACTTGCACCCATGCCCGATTGTTATCAACTATACTTTTTCTAACCATTTGCATCAGGGTCTGGTTAAACCGCTTGATGAGGCCGTCGGTTTGTGGGTGATAGGCGGCGGTCTTAACATGTCTGATTCCAAACAATGCCAGGACTGCCTCTAACTGTCCGGACAAAATGTTAGTGCCCCGATCTGTCAAAAGTTCTCTGAGGAAGCCTACCTCACAGAAATTTTTCAACAGTTCCTGTATTATCTGACCTGTGGTAACCTTCTGTGGGGAATTGCCCACGGATAGTGGGTGGCATAGTCAGCAAGTACTAAGAGGTACTGGTAACCTGCTATACTCCTATCTAATTGACCCATAATGTCCATGGTCATTTGATCCAGGGATTGTTCGACCCCTGGGATCGGAATCAGGGGAACTTTCTTAGGCTGGTTCTTATTTTTCCATTGGCACATGCTGCATGCCTGGCAGAATCTAGTCCCCTTCTGATATAGGTTAGACCAGAAGAAATGTTGTGTAAGACATGCAATAACCTCCTGCTTCCCTAGGTGTCCTGCCAAGGGGTGGCTGTGGACCAAGATCAATAGAGCCTCCCAGACTATATTGGGCACCATGAGCTGGGCTTGCTCTCCTTTCTCTTCCCGGAATGTAATCCGATGTAAGAGGTTATTCCTGTTCCTAAAGAGAGGATAACTCTCCTTACCCTTCTCAGAGCCTGCCCCTTCTGCATTAACCTAGGCTTCCTGCAAGGATGGGTCTTTTGCTTGCTCTTCAGAAAAATTACCAAACTTGGAGAGCCTCGACTCCCCCTGGGGGAATCAACCCTTTCCACTTTTCCGCCCTCCGCTGAGCCCTGCTTTTTCTAGTTTTTCCCCCTCTCTCTACCACATCCGGGGTTGCCAATGGGAACAACTCCTCAAGACTGGGGACAGACTTTTTCTCTGGGATATAGTCTTGGAAACGGGTGGCTACTAAAGCAGGTTGAGTCTAATAACCCCTCCCAATCCCGGCCTAGGATTAAGGGCACTGGGAGTCCCTTCACAATGGTCATTCCTAGTAGCTATTGTTTGTTATCCCAGGTGATTTTTATCTCATAAGCAGGGTCATGCCATATGTCCCCATGGACACACCTCACTTGTACCTGCCTCTCACCGACCCTAGACTCTGGGCCAGATCTCGAGACATCAGAGACTGATTATTCCCAGTGTCTATGAGAGCTTCCAGGTCCATCCCACCAATCCAGATCCCTTTTTTAAAGGGTCCATTCCAGCTTCCTGGGTCCCCTGCGAGTCCTACACCAGAGAAGGAGCATTCCCCTTTTGGGCACTCCCGTTGGAAATGGCCCAGCTCCCCACACGCAAAGCATCGTGGCCCTCTTCGGGACTCCTGAGTGGGTTTCTTCCCTGTGGGATCCTTAGGGTTATCCCAACTTCCCTTTGGCCTAGGGGGTCCTTTTCCCACATGAATCCCTTGGAGTATCTTTCTCCCTTCCCTGTGGGATCCTTGTGATTCAGCGTCAAGAAAGGCTTATGACTTGTTATGGACATGGGTCCCTACCTAGGTACCCATGCCTGTGCTTCCCTTGGCAAAATACAGAGAAATTGTTCTAGCACTATCTTCCTTATTATGTTAAGTCCAGCGTTCTTATTGGGTTCCAGCCACCTGGTGGCCAAATCAATTAATTTGTGGGCCATGGCCCTAGGCCTTTCTCCTAGGTGAAATTTGGTGGCCCAAAAAGCTTTTGATAGTTCTCTGGGGATAGCCCCAACCAGTACTGGATAGCCGCTTTCACCTCGTAATAGTCTGCACCTTGAGTATTGTCTAAGGACTGATAGGCTGTCGGGGCTTCCCCTTAAGCAGCAGTGCTAAACACATGGCCCACTGGTTCATAGACCAACCTGCTGCTGTAGCCACCCTTTCAAATGTCAGAATGTATGCTTCGGGATCGTCCGCAGGACCCATTTTTGCTAAGATAAGGATCTGTTTCTCCTCCAGTACTCCTGTTGCAACAAATCCCTCAGGTTTCAGTGTCCTTGCTGATCCGATCATCCCAAGTGAAAACAACCCAAGTGCAGGTCTTTATGAGAGTACACCCACTCTGCCTTTATCCAGACCAACTGTCCTACCCCCATCCCATGCCCTAGATACTCATACCTTCTGGGTAGACAGGTCTGAGTGTTAGTCTCTTGTCCTTGATGGAATAGGCCCCTCCTCTGACTCCTGCTTGCTCCTTCCTCAAGAGATCAGCGGTTCCACTCCAGCATGTTTTGAAGATCCCACTCTAACACCATTTGTTACTCCACCTTGGATCCAGTCCAGTATTTATTTTATTTATTTATTTAGTATACATTTGTATACCGCTACTTCCAGCGATCAGCAGCGGTTTGATTACAGATTGGAAATTGTCAAATCATGACAGGAAATTTTTGAGGTATAAACACATTGATTAGACAGGAAAGCACAGCACACAGAGAACTATTTTACAGGGAACATGGGCTATGGAGGGTTAAGTGGCTTGCCCAAGACCACAAGGAGCACCTGTGGGACTAGAAACCCCAGTCCTTCCGGCCCAAGGTTGCTGTCCTCTAGTGGGATTTGAACCCCCGACCTTCCGGCCTGAAGTACCTTGCCCCAACCACTAGGCCACTCCAGTATTGTCTGTCTCCAGGTCCAGCAGGCCTCTGATGATCCTCCTGGCTTAGTCTGCTCTCTAAATAGAGTCCAGGAACCACCCTTATTGTCTCCGGCGTACTTCTATATGTTTGGGTGAGGTTTTTAATATTTCCAGTATCCCCATCTAACAGGGTTCCTCCACACAGATGGGGCCTGTCACCCCTATCTAGGATGTCGGTCCCTCACCTGGGCCAAAGGTTGTCCCTCACAAGGGTCCTTTTTGGCAACAAAAGTAATCAATATGCAAATCAAGGGGTTAGTATGCAAATTAACTTCCCAATGTCCTTCAGTTTAGACAAACATGCACATCCAAGATCACAGTAAATTCCCCCCCCCCCTTTAAGTCTCTGGTTCAGCTGGGGTGTGTCCCAGGTGTAGAATTACCTGGATGCCCCTGCTACCTCCACGTAGCTGCTTGTTGCTACAGCCACCCCAAGTCTGGTGGGTTATCTACCAGCTGAATGTCCATAGGGATCTCTTTAGGGATTAGCTGTTGATCATTTCCCAGCTCCATCTCCTCCTCCTCCCGCTGCAGTCCCCTCGATCTTCTCCAAGGGGGTCTGTCTCTATGGGGGTCTGGACCAAGTCCCTCACCTCCCTTTCCACCTCTCTCTCCTCCCAGATGTTGTCAGGGAGCCAGGCTTATATCTCCTGGCTTTGGAGGAAGCAAGGGTTTGGGTGCTTCCTCGGCCCCTGGGTGGCCTCGTCTGCCGCTCTAGGGGGTCCATCCTAGATGGATTTATACCTCCAGAGCAGGGACTGGCCGGGGTCCACCGGGTCTCTGGCAGTAACAGGATGTACACCCATCACACCCACTTAGCCCATGCTCCTTTATGTGGATTTTCAGCTGAGCTATGCTTTCAAGCCTGAATGCTGAAAATGTCAGCACAACATTAGACAGATAACTGATACAACCCAAACTAATCTGTATAAGTGCTGGCAATGTTATTTTTAAATGGGTGCTTACAATCAGCTTAAATGCATTTAGTTACCCCTCTGTTATCTTCAACTGTAGACTTGGTTGATCTTGAATTGAAATCATGCTGGTGATTGTTTTCTTATTAAAATTCCCTGCCAGTGCATAGATATCTGTATAAGTAAATTTATGGCCAGAAATTATCCTGAGGAAGGGCTAAGGGTGTTCTGGAGTAGAGCAAAAAGTGATGCAGATAGCAATAATATTCAGCTGCTACCCAGATCTTTCTCTGTTTAAGTACACTGTATTAATAGCAGTTCTAATTTTAACCAGATCCATTGAAAGTTAAGACTGCATATTCAGGAGTCTGACAAATCATTTCCAAAGTCATGAGCTCTATTTATTGATTTTTATGCTGTTTTGTAGCTTTCTTTGGGCACTTTTGGGGAAAGCACGCCGCCGTTGGAACAGATCAAAGGGCAGCTGCCCTTTAAAGCGGCGTGCTCTATCGGGTGTGCCCGCGCCTGGCGGGCCTGCGCCTGAGGGCCTCGCCACAGGGCCCTTTGGCGTGGCCCTTAGGCGCAGGCCCGGGAGCGCTCTGCTGCAAGCCATGAACCCTGCTCCTCCTAATCATCACAGCTGCCTGGAGCTGACCCTGGAACCGGGTAGTGTGACATAGTGGGTCCTTCCAGCCCAGTAGATGAGGCTAAAAAGCCAGGAACAGGAGTAGGGCTGACTTGTAAACAAAAGCACATGGCTCCTGGTTACCTTAGAAACCAAGCACAGAGGCAAGAGAAACGCCCGTGCTACCATTCAGGGAATGAGTCACGAGCTAATGCAGGACACCTGCTAGGGGGTGGAGCTGAGCACTGCCCTAGAATTCACCCTGATAAAGAGAGTTCAGTTGAGCTTATGGAGTTAGAAGAGGAAGGGGAGGAAGGAGAAGAAGGAGCTGAGGCATGTGTGCTGGATAAGGAAGCTAATGAGAGCTACGGTGAAGACAGCAGTGCCAGGAAAAAGCCAGAGTCTCTGTGGAAGGGGGAGACAGTGTCTTTCTTCAGGAAAAGAAAAGAAACCCCAAGGGAAGGATATAATAAGGCCAGAGTGGATTACCTGCAGTATCCAGGGGAACACAAAAGTGAAAGAAAGCCAGGAAGGCAAGTGAAATCTTCTGTGCAAGGCTTAGGTTGGGAACCTACAGCCAGTCCAAAACCACAAAGGAAACCTCCACCAGCTAGGCTAAAAGGTAAGCCAAAAGGCTGGTATAAAAATAATTACAGTGACTGTATTTACCCAGAGGGTTGGAGCTGGGAAGAGAATACCTGTGCTGATAACGTTTGTGAAAGCCAGTGTTTAACTCAGGAATATCAGGTGAAACCTGAAGCAGTTAGAAAGGGCGTGGCATCAGGATTGCCGTTACAAACATTTCCTTCTAACCAGGAAGAGTTAATGGACTTTGAACCTGAGTGTGTGAATATTGATGAAGATATCATGGACTATACGATATCGCTTGCTAATGAAATAATCTCATTACGCTGAAGGCATGCTTTGAAAGAGAAAGTACAGCACTACTAGCATTGAGAAGCAGAGAGCTGTGAAGAAACAGCATTGTTACGTTGGAATGCTAGATATCAACCTGTTTATTGCTGAAGTAAGCCTTTTCTGTTAAAGAACCTTTGATTTGCCCTTATGCCAGTAAATACCTGGTTTGTGTTACTTTGTTCATGGTGAAATCCACCCCAGGAGGGGAAATAAAATCCTTTGGTTGCTTAAACCACTTTTCCACAACTGCTCCTCATTGATTCGGTGAAGGGACTACATTTCCCAAAAAGCCCAGCTTCAGGATTTGTAAAGTAGCTGCTTCAGTGGGGAAGAACCACTCACTTAACCTCTACCCACTTATACACGGGGGTTTAAGGAGAGCTGGTGACAGTAGGCACGATCGCTTCTCCACACGTCTCACACTTCTCCTCCTGACCCTTACCATCTCGCCAACACCACCTTCCTTCAAGCAACTTTCCTTGACTTGCTGCCCACGGCGGTCATTGACCTTTCCTTCCATTATCCGCCTCATACCTGCTACCCGTTGTCTGCTTAGTACTGTTACCTACTGCCTGCCTAGAGCTGCTAACTATTGTTCGCACTGAACCGCTACCCACTGTTTGCCTAACCTGTGACCCACTGCCTGCACTGAACTGCTACCCAGTACTTGTAAAGAACTGCTGCTCATTGCCAGCACCCCAGCAGAACTGCTACCCAGTACTACTCTGAACTGCTACCCATTACTGCACAGAACTGCTACCCAGTGTTGCGTAGAACTGCTTCCCAGTGTTGCACAGTACTGCTACCCATTGTTGCTTAAACTGCTACCCATTATTGCCTGAACTGCTACCTTTTTTGCTTAGAGCTACTACCTACTGTTGCTCGAACTGTTACCCATTATTGCTTATTATAGCAGTAGCAGTTTCCCCAAGGGACACAGGTTCCACAATGCTTCTATTTGTTCAAGCATTTATATCCTGGGTCCCTTCTTAATAATGGTTTATGGACCTTTCCTCCAGGAACTTGTCCAAACCTTTTTTAAACCCAGCTACACCAATAGCCTTTACTACATCCTCCGGTAACAAATTCCAGAGTTTGATTACACGTTGAGTGAAAAAGTATTTTCTTTTATTAGTCTTAAATAGTTTACCCTGTAGCTTCATTGCATGTCCCCTAGTCTTTCTATATTCTGATAAGGTAAACAATCGATCTACGCTTACCCGTTCCACTCTATTCATTAATTTATAGACTTCTATCATATCTCCCCTCAGCCGTCTCTTTTCCAGGTTAAAGAGCCCTAACCTTTTTAGCCTTTCTTCATAGGAGTATCCTTCCATCCCTTTTACCATTTTGGTGGCTCTTCTCTGAACCTTTTCTAAAATCGCTATATCCTTTTTAAGATACGGCGACCAGAATTGCACACAATATTCAAGGTGCAGTCTCACCATGGAACGATATAGAGGCATTATAATATCTTTTGTTTTATTTTCCATTCCTTTCCTTATCATACCTAGCATTCTATTTGCTCTCTTGGCCGCCCCTGCACACTGGGCGGAGGGTTTTAACATGGTATCCACAATGACGCCTAAATCTTTTTCCTGGGTGGTGGTTCCTAATGTGGAACCTTGCATCGTGTAACCATAGTTTGGGTTGTTCTTCCCTAGGTGCATAACCTTGCACTTGTCCACATTAAATTTCATCTGCCATTTTCATGCCCAGTCTTCCAATTTATCAAGATCCTCTTGCAATTTTCCACAATCCTCTTGGGTTTTAACAACTTTAAATAGTTTTGTGTCATCTGCAAATTTGATAACCTCACTCGTTATTCCACTTTCCAGGTCATTTATGAATATGTCAAAAAGCAGCGGACCCAGCACAGATCCCTGGGGTACACCACTATTCACCTTTCTCCATTGGGAAAATTGGCCATTTAGCCCTACCCTCTGCTTTCTATCTTTTAACCAGTTCCTGATCCACAATAGCACACTGCCTCCTATCCCATGACTCTTTAGTTTTGCCAAAGGTCTCTCATGAGGGACTTTGTCAAAGGCTTTCTGAAAGTCCAGATACACTATATCAACCGACTCACCTTTGTCCACCTGTTTATTCACACCTTCAAAAAAACATAACAGATTAGTAAGACAAGCTCTTCCTTGTCTAAAGCCATGTTGGCTGTCTCCCATTAGGTCATGACTATCTACATGCTGAGTAATTTTATTCTTTATGATGGTTTCTACCATTTTTCCCGGTACTGATGTCAGGCTCACCGGTCTGTAGTTTCCCAGATTACCCCTGGAACCCTTTTTAAAAATTGGTGTTACATTGGCGATCCTCCAATCTTCAGGTATTAGAGATGATTTTAATGATAGTTCACAGATTACTAATAGCAGGTCTGCTATCTCATATTTCAGTTCTTTCAACACCCTTGGATGTATACCATCCGGCCCAGGTGATTTGCTACTCTTCAGTTTATCTAATAGTTGTAATACATCTTCCCGATGTATCGATATTTCCTTCAATTCTTCCGCACCTTTAAATACCACTTCAGTCATGGATAACATCCCTACATCTTCCTCAGTAAAGACTGAAGCAAAGAATTCATTCAATCTCTCCGCTATCGCCTTGTCACCTCTTAGTGCTCCTTTAACCTCTTTATCATCTAATGGACCAACTGACTCTCTCACAGGTTTTTTGCTACGAATGTACTTGAAAAGGTCTTTACTTCGCGTTTTTGCTTCCGCAGCAAGCTTCTTCTCAAATTCTCCCTTTGCCTGCCTTATTAATGCCTTGCATTTGACTTGCCAGTGCTTGTGCTGTTTCCAGGTTTCGTCGTTTGGCTCTTTTTCCATTTCTTGAAAGATGCTTTTTTGGCAACAACAGCCTCTCTGACCTCACCTTTAAACCATGCTGGCAGTTTTTTGGACTTCCTTCCACTTTTCTTAAAGCGTGGAATACAGCTGGTCTGGGCTTCCAAGATAGTATTTTCAACAACAGCCAAGCCTGATGTACGTCTTTAACCTTTGCAACTGCTCCTTTTAGTTTTTTCTTAACTGTTTTCCTCATTTTATCATAGTCTCCCTTTCGAAAGTTAAAAGGTAGTACTGTGGATTTCCTTACTATCCCTCCTCCACTAATTAAATCAAAGGTGATCATGCTGTGATCACTATTGCCAAGTGGCCCCAACACCTCTTGCACTAGATCTGGTGTTCCACTAAAGACTTGGTCTAATATGGCTTCCCCTCTGGTCGGTTCATAAACCAGCTGCTCCAAGAAGCAGTCATTTATTTCATCTAGGAACTTTATCTCCCTAGCATGTCCTGACGTGACACTGACCCAGTCGATACCGGGATAGTTGAAATCACCAATTATTATTATTGCGCTGTAACGTTTGTTAGCTTCCTTGATTTCTTTGAGCATTTCATCATCCATTTGGTCATTCTGGCCAGGCGCTCGATAGTACACCCCCACTGCCATTGCCTTCCCCCTTTTACATGGAATTTCAATCCATATAGATTCTACAGCAGATTTTGTTTCCTGCAAAACTTTAATCCTTTCTGACTCAATGCCCTCTCTAACATAGAGAGCAACCCCTCCACCAATTTGATCAGCTCTATCATTACGATATAGTTTGTACCCAGGAATCACAGTGTCCCACTGGTTGTCCTCCTTCCACCATGTCTCTGATATTCCAATGATATCTAACCTCTCATTTAGTGCTATATATTCTAACTCTCCCATCTTAGTTTTTAGACTTCTAGCATTTGCATATAAGCATTTTAGAGAATGTATTTTATTTGTATTAATTTGGCTATTGTTAGACATGGGTAATTTGGGATCTTTAAGCTCTGTCTGCTCCATACTTGAGGGCATTTGGGCTACTTTACTCTTTTGTGGAACCTCTCTGCTTTTAGTAGTATCCTTCAAAGATACATTCTTCCGAACCATCCGCTCTTGGGCGACTGTCGGCTTTCCCCTAATATCTAGTTTAAAAGCTGCTCTATCCCCTTTTTAAAGGTTAATGCCAGTAGCCTGGTTCCATCCCGGTTAAGGTGAAGCCCATCCCTTCGGAAGAGCCCTTCTTTTCCCCTGAAAGGTTTACTTAATTCTTAAATAGCCTGGCTGCATTACACCATCTTGTGCAGTCATGGATGGGGGGAGGTAAAAGAGGTGATCGTGACTCATAAACTGCTGTGTGACTGAGAGAAAGCTCCAGGCAGAAACATTTTGAAATAGATCACTGTATCTAAAAAAAAAAACCCTTTGCGTTCACTTATGTCGGTTTTTTGTTTTCATTTTGTCCATATTTCTTTTCCTTTTGCTTTCGGCGACTATATGTTGTTGTTTTTTTTTTTCAATTTATGGCTGTCTTATGTTTCCAAGTGAATTTTATGAATGTATTTGCTATTTTTGCATTAATATCTTCTCCATCACATACCTCCCAGTTAAAAAAGGGATTAGGAAATTTGAGATGCATAGCTCAGTGTTCAAATATTTCTTTCTGAAAAGAGGCAGGGAATGCTTATAACACTCTTCGGTACTGACGCCCCCATCACCGGCATTAGTCTGTTTAATTGAAGCATTAAGCTATACTGATATATTTTTAATGTAATGACATTTAAAGAATACAACTTCATGTCAACACAGGATTTCATATCCCAGAAGCAAAAGATTTGATATGATTTATTGTCCTTAGTTTAAAAAAATAATATATATATATATTGGAGGGCATATTCAAAAAGCTTTAGCCAGATAGCAGACCTGCCAGTTAGCTAAAACGTGCTCAGCCCAATGTTCAGCGGCACTAACCATTTAGTGCCACTGAGTATCGCCACAGACTGTATAAAGAACGCCCAGAGCTGCGGGTAAATCGGGGTGGTGACAGTAACTGTCCAGTTAATGGTGATATTCAGCCGCTGACCGGATAGCTTAACCATTTAAAGTTATATCATCTGAATAGCTGTTCTATCTTTAACTACTTAGCGCTGGTTGACTAATTGGATAGTGACGCTGCTGTCTGGTGAACCCAGATATTCAGTGGTGGAAACAGGATACGTTCCGGCATTGAATATCCAGGTTTAGTTAAAGTGGCAGTGACTAGGTACTTTAAATGGCTTAGCCGCCACTGATGTATATGCCCTACCCCCCAATGTGCAAAATTCTTTAGAACTAGAGCAACTGTTAACCTGTTGAAAGGTATAACTCAAAGGCACGTTTCCCTTCATCCATTTGCAAATTTATGCACTTTTGAGCAAGGGAATCAGTGGGAAGAGAGGTGCTAAAATGTGTCTCTTAAGGATAGCCCACCTGTCGGGCTGTGCACATGGGGGCGAGGGGCAGGGTGCCTGTATGGAGAGGTGCCTGAGTGGTATTGTCTCTATATTTGTGTTTTATCTGGGGTATAAGGGTGGGTGGGTGAGGGTACAAGAGTGTGAATGAGGATGGGTGGGGGAGTGTGTGTGTAGGGGATGGGAGCATGGTTTATGGTTTATTGGATTTTCTATATTGCCTTTCCCAGGGAACAAAGTGATTTACAATAAAATAACAATTCACATAAAAGAACCAGAATTCCATTCAATTATAAAATAGTAAAAGGTACATTAAATAACAAGAATAATCAAAAGAGGGACAGAGGAGACAATACTGCATGTAAACTTAAGGCCTCATCCTGAGACCCCAAACATTTGTGCAAACAAAAAGGTTTTAAGGTCTGCTTTAAAGCACTTGAAGACTGGCTGAAGACATAGATGTGATGGTAAACAGCTCCAAAAAGTAGGGGACATGAAAAAGAAGGCAGATTGTCATGTGGCTTTAAACCGGGCCCTTCCAGGTGAAGGGATTAACAGCCAGTTCCCATGGATCAAGCAGAGAGAACAAGCTGGGACATGTAAAGTAATAATGGATGAGAGATAATGAGTACATGGTGGGTATGTGTGAGAGGTTTCCTTCTGTGTGTATGAGAGGTGGGGATGAAAGCTGTCTATGTTGGAGGGTTGGGGGTTGGGGTGGAGGGTATGTATGTGAGAGGAAGTAAGCAATGCTGGATGAATGAAAGAGCCTCTACTTCTGTGAATCTGTAATGAAATGTTGGCAGTGTACATCAAAGTGGCTTAAGAGTTAATCGATTTTGGAATCATCTCATCCATCCGATCACACTCTTGTCAAGGTCTTCCATACCAAAGTGAGATGAGGCCAGGTCAAAAGATCAGATTATGTCACAAATCTCGATTAATCACATATTTCATAAAACAAGGAAACAATAAATCAACCAGATACTTTTGGATAAGCATCTAGCAGAAAATGGTAGCCAATGTAATAATACAAGTGCTGCAGTAATATAGTCATGTTTCTTAATAACAACGATCAGATGTGCTCTTAGAGTTCTGAATTATCTGCAAAGAACATATATAGTTTTTCAATAACCCTAAACAAATAATATTACAGTAATCAATCAATATAAGGCAAAATCAATGACTGGACTACCATTATAAACTGATCCTGCAGTAAACAGAATTGCAGTTGCCATACTAACCGGTTTGTAAAAAACATTTTTCTCTACTTTATTAATCTGAGATTTAAAAGTTAAACTAGAATTCAGTGTAATAACTAAATAGTTTACTTTTCGCATAATTATTTTGTTTTTCCCAAAACTAACATATGCTGGTAAAACAGTGCTCCTTGAAAAAGAAACAACCATAGCTTCTGTCTTATTTGTGATCCATGGTCTATCAACCAGTTTTCCAATAAAAAGAAAATGGGAAAAAAATTGTGCCTGAATAATCTCATTGATAACATTAAAGGGAACATATATCAAAATATCAACAGCATATATCTTACATTTAATTCCTAATTCCTCTAGTAAATTTAAAAAAGGAGTCAAATATATATTAACCAGAGTTCCTGTTAAGGGAGGCCTAGCGACATGTTTACTAAACCGCGTTAGCGTGTGCGCTATCTGCCGAGTTATCTGGCCATGTTAGAAATTAAGTGGGACAACAGCAGATAGCATAGCGAATTTCTGCATTATTTGCAGAAAGCACGTTATCTGCAGGAGTGGTTGGGATTAGGGTGGAGAGCGGGCATGTCTGCAATGCACAGTTACCACAGGCCTCAACAGCGCATGGTAATAATTGAATTTGCAGACAGAGCAGGTGCAGCTAACATCTCCTCAATGGGTGGCGCTAGCTGAATCCACGATGCTGCCTAGTCATGCGCTCTTCACTTTCATTGCATTATCTGCTGGGGATATGCTGTGCATGTCCCCAGTGCATAGCGTCACGTTAGCTACAAAAACCATGTGTTATCTGCACTTTTTTCCTGTGTTAGCTGTACAAACCTATCATAGTTTAATAAACATGCTCCCTAGTGATCTATTCATCAAATATGACTCAAACCATTTTAATACAATCCCAGATATTCCTATATTTGTAAGTTTCTGGAGCAATAGAAGGTGTCTATCCGCCCTCTCTTCAAAAGCAAAGATTCGGATAAAGCCGACCCAAGCTCATATAGACCAATTTCGAGTCTACCATTTATGGCAAAATTCTTAGAAAAAGCAGTACAGATCCAATTACAAGACCACGTTGATATCTTCGCCCCACTCGACCCACAACAACATGGGTTTAGAATAGGTCATGGGATAGAAACCCTTCTATTAACACTACTAAACAAGCTATTAAAAGGAATGGAAAAACAGAGATCAGGATTAATCCTAATATTCTTAGATATAACAGCAGTTTATGACTCCATAATTCACGAGCACCTCCTAACCAGACTTCAAGAAATTGATCTTACTGAAAAAACACTAATGTGGTTCAACTCCTACTTTTCCAATCGAACTCAACAAGTGAAAATGGGTAACGACACATCTAGACCATTCAGCCAAAGGTTGGGTATTCCTCAAGGTTCAGCATTATCAGCTCTTTTATTCAATATATATATATACAACCTCTATGCAAAATAATCCAGGACCACAATAGTCATTATCACCTTTATGCAGATGATATCATGCTGTATACGCAATTCGACACCAAGCAACCAACCTACACAAAAATAGAAGAATGCTTCAGGGACACAATCACATAGCTAGCCAACCATAACCTACGGATCAATTATAAGAAGACAGAAGTCTTGTTCATAGCAAAAGATAACTCGTTCACCCCACCGGATAATATAAAAATAAACAAAACAATACTACAGGTAAAAAATGAAGTGAGATACCTGGGAGTCACGCTAGATTATCAACTCAATTTTTCTAAACATATAAATAATATTTTTAAGGCCATATTCTCAAAGCTGAAGATGCTTCAACATCTAAGACCCCTCCTATCATCAAGTGACTTCAGAACAACAGTCCAGGCTATGATCTTCCCTATTTAGATTTCTGCAACAGTTTACTAATGGGTCTTCCTAAGCAATCTATTCACAGACTTCAGCTGGCCCAAAACACAGCAGCGAGAGTCATCACACAAATGCCAATTAGGGAGCACATAACACCAATTTTAAAAGAGCTACATTGGTTACCAGTAGGCAGCAGAATAAAGTTCAAAGCAATCCACACAATATTCAAAACTCTACAAAATGAATCATCTTCAAGCTTTAGGTCGTTAATACATACCACCCCAGAAATCAGATTACGAAGAAGCAGCAATAAAAATACACTAACAGTTCCCTCGATCTTCAGGAACAGCAAGGCATCAACAACAGAGATCATTCTCCTTATATGCACCAACATTGTGGAACTTGCTCCCAAACAGCATAAAGGATATTAAGGAACCAAATACTTTTCGCAAGCTCCTAAAAACCTTTCCATTGTGGAGAGTCAGTTACTTAACACAAGTCATACATGACTACCCTTCAGTTTTTAATGTAAACTCAACGTCACACAATACATAACCTGAAACAAGACACACAGGGCAACATTTTTTGAAAATAGATTAAGCAACTTAATTTAACTGAAGGTTAATAATTAGGTCAGAACTTTTCATATTTCACACAAATACTACATGTAAATAGTTGGTTGAAATTCTTTGTTAAATGTTATCTTGTGGGGGATCACGTGAGCGCATGAGCGGGTGAGGACGTGTCCTTGCCAAGCTCCCAGGCCTCTTTAAGAATCTGCAGTTAAATCGGCGGCATAAAAGAACACTTGGGCGGTAAACTTACCCGGCAGCTGTACCGAACACTAAAGAACCGCTCCGGTGCCCTGCATTCGGTGCTAACGGGGCCGGATAATGAAATCTGTGGCGAGGCGGGAGAAGGCTGCCGGGGCGCGAGAGCTCAAGATGGCGCCGGGTTTGGGGGGGGTTTGGGGGGGTGGAAGGGGAGGGGAAGAACCTTGGAGATGGAAGCTAGTTGTTGTACGGGTGATAACTTTGTTTTGCACAATGTAGGGCTTTCTATACTGTATATTCAAATCTTGTTATTTCTTGCATTGATGTCTATTTTGTTGTTGCTGTGAAGTTCTAGGGCTGTATAGTGTCCTATTTCGCATTGTTATGGGTGTTGTGCATCTTGAACCCGTTGTTTGTGCTTCTCCTCTGTTTGCTGATACAAGTTGTGTACATGTCTTTAACAGTTTAAACTTAATAAAAATGATTTGAACTAAATGTTATCTTGTTTATTTACTACTATGGCGCACCCTGTTATCAAAGTTCTATGCAATGATTGTATGTTGGAATGTTCTTGAGTTCATTGTAAACCACTTTGATTTAGGAAAGGCGGTATATAAGTGCACATAAATAAAAAGCAAACATAAATCCAATGCAATTAATTAAACAACTTAAAAATAAACACTTATACATAAAAATATTGAACTTATAATTGTACAAAAAATACAATAAAATGTTTCATAATTTTATTTACATCATTTATGACATGTAATATTGGGAGAAATACAAAACATACCAAAATTACCACAAAAAAATAGACAAAAACATATAACATATAAACAAATTTGATACAGTTACAGTTTCGCCACACAACGGCTTCATCAGGGTAGGCTACAAAAATATAATACATAGAGGAGACTCCCTAAATACAACATACTATCACAAAAATTCTCTATTGGAAAAACATATAATTGTATCATTACTGACCTCTAAACCAAGTTGGTGCACTTCTACTCGCTAATGGCTTCCAAAGGATACTCAGCCCTTCAGAAAGACGCCCACACATGCGTACTTATATCCAAATGAGTAACCCGTTAAATCAGGGGTGTCAAACTCAAATACACAGTGGGCCAAAATGTAAAACTTGAACAAAGTCGCGGGCCAGCATTGAACAAATGAACCTTTTAATATGGACCCAAACAAGATTTGCTTTAACATTGAATATGAAGCAACACTTATTACTATACAATTTATAACTTAATAGTTCAGATATGCAAAAACCAATTTCAAATAAAAAAAAACATCAATGACATTCATTTATTAAATAAGATTTAAATAATAAATAATACTTTTTAAAATAAAATAACAATAATAAAATTAATCAACCATTCAAGCCCATGTCTTGGAGTAGCAAGAAAAAGTGCATAAAGAAAACGTTAATTATTGCTCAGTTTGCTGCACACTGATCTAATCTGATGTGCCCAAGCCAGATACCTGGCATCTCTTCTTGGATGATAGTTCATCAATGTCTGGGCTCAGGCTTTGAGCTGAGGAAATCCTCAGTATCGAGCGAAGGTGTTCATCAGTCAGACGTCTCCTGTGAGATGTTTTGGTCATCTTCATCGAGGAGAAAAGTTGCTCACATAGATAAGTGCTGCCGAACATGGAGAGCATCTGAGCAGCTTGGGTGCGGAGCTGAGGCATTGTGTCAGGGATGAACTGTGGAAACTGGGCGGCGCCCACAGCATCATACTTTGACTTCAGCGTGTCATTACACTGGAGTTCAATTAGCTCCATTTGGAGGTTGGTTGGTGCGTTTTCCACATTAACTGCAAAGGGATTACTGAGCAGTTCAAACCTACATTTCTGGACATCAAAGTCGGCAAATCGCCGGCTAAACTCAGCGCCGAGTACACTGAGTTTTTCAGCAAACTGTGCGCATGGGAACAAGTTGGTAAAGAACTGCGTTTTCATGGTTTGGCAGCAGGAAAAATGGCCAAGGTTTCCTTGCAGCATCTGATTCTCCCACAGACACAGTTTAGTTTTAAAAGCCCTCACTGCAGCGTACATGTCTGTGATGATGCGCCCCCGCCCCTGAAGCTGCAGGTTCAGCGCATCGAGATGGCTCGAGATGTCACACAGAAAGGCCAGCTCACACAGAAACGTTTTCTCCCGAAGCTCTGCTGTGTCCTTCCCTTTGCTTTCCAGAAACTGACATATTTCCTCATGCAGCTCAAAACATCTATTCAGTACTTTTCCTCGGCTTAACCATCTCACCTCTGTGTGATACGGCACGTCTGCGTATTCCGAACCACACTCCTCCAGAAAAGACTTAAACTGGCGGTGATTCAGACCTTTGGCTCTTATAAAGTTAACTACTTGTGTTACTGTGGTCATAACATGTTCCATCTTTAGGGCTTTGCCACACAATGATTCCTGATGTATGATGCAGTGATAAAACAGTTAGTTCACCTGCACAGTTCTCTTCCTGCATCTTCTCCCGGACCCTGCCCACCAGTCCACTTGTTTTACCGCACATCGCTGGCGCACCATCTGTCGTTAATCCCACGAGTTTATCCCACGGCAGCTTTATTTCAGTTACGCATTTGGAAACCTCCTCAAAAATTTCCTTTCCTGTGGTTGTGCCATGCATTGATTTGAATCCCAATAGCTCCTCCGTAACACACATATTTGAGTCCACTCCACAGATGAAGACTGACAGCTGAGCAGTATCAGATGCGTCGCTGCTCTCATCCACAGCAAGGGAGAATGCAACGAAATCTTTTCCCTTTTCCAAAAGCTGGTCATACAGATTGGTGGCAAGATCACATGTGCGATCAGCTACTGTGTTTCTGCTCAGACTCACGTTTGAAAAGGCTTGCTTTTTCTCTGGGCACACGATGTCACAAACTTTCAACATGCACTTTTTCACAAACTCTCCCTCATTAAAGGGCCGGGCTGATTTTGCGATCTCTGCTGCCACAATATAACTAGCCTTTACAGCAGCCTCACTTTGTGATGTGGCTTTTTTGAACATATTCTGTTGTGAAACCAAACTTCTTTTCATCTCCTCCACTTTCTGGCTCCTTTGAGTCATGTCCAGGTCCTTGTACTTGTCATGGTGTTTTGTTTCATAGTGTCGTCGAATGTTATACTCCTTAGTTATAGCCACGTTGACTCCACAAATCAGACAAACAGGTCTGTCTTTTACATATGTAAACAAATATTCTGTCTCCCACCAGTCCAGAAAGTTCCTGTTGTCTGCCTTTCTTTTTGCCATTTTTGGGAAGGGGTTCCACAGTGACAGTTGTAGCTTGAGATCGCTATGACTTCTGTCACACAGGAGAGGGCGTTTCTGGGACCTGTCCTGATTGACGCGCCAAAACAACAGCAAGGCATTATGGGATTTGTAGTATTAGCGATGAATGAATGCGCTGTATAATACCGGCGGTCTAGCTCTAGTAGTCATTTGGTATAGCCTCGCGGGCCAAATATAATTACACTACGGGCCAAATTTGGCCCGCGGGCCAGAGTTTGACACCTATGCGTTAAATTAAAAAAAAACACTGCCATTCAATCTATTAAATTCCCAGATTGAATGGCAGTGATTTTTTTATTTAACGGGTTACTCATTTGGTTATAAGTATGCATGTGTGGGCGTTTATTGAATAGCGTAGTTTTAAGAAGCTTTTTGAAGTCTTTAATGTCTGTTGTTGCTCTCAGGTTGTCGGGGAGTGAGTTCCATAGTGTTGGTGCTGTGAGTGAGAGTGCTCTTTTTGAAGTTTCCTGTTTTGTTTTTTTAAAGATTTTGAGTATGGTGATGTGGTCTGAGGTGCCTTTTCTCCTGGGTCTGGTGCTTGGGTCGGGTCTGATGAGGTGTTTTAGACTGTCTGCTGATTGGTTATGTTTGATTTTGAAGGTGTTTAGTAGCACTTTATATTGAATGCGGGAGTCGATGGGGAGCCAGTGGAGTTGGTTGAGAATTGGGGTGAGGTGGTTGTGTTTTGATGATCCGGTTATTATTCTTGCTGCTTTGTTTTGTGCCATTTGGAGTGGTCGGGTAGTCTGTTTTGGGAGTCCAAGGTAGATGGGGTTGTAGTAGTCGAAGATGGGGGTTATGAGTGCTTGACAGATGGTGCGGAAATGATCATGTGAGAGGATTGGTTTTAGGGGTCTTATGGTTCTCATTTTGAAGTATGCATTCCTTGTGGTTTTGTCAATGTGAGATTGAAGGTTTAATTCTTTGTTGAGAGTTATACCTAGGTATTTTATTTCAGGTTGTATTTGTTTTGAGATATTGTTTAGCTTGAGTTCTTTGGGAGGGTTGAAGTTTGCATTTTTGGTGATGATTAGTGCTTCTGTCTTGTTATAGTTTATTGTTAAGTTGTTTTCCATGAGCCAGCTTGTCATTTGTTGCAGGCAGTTGGCTATTCCAGTGTAGGTTGATAGGGGTGTATATCATAATGTCATCTGCATATATGGTGTATTGGATTTTGTTATTTTTGATAATCGAGCATATTGGTTGTATGTAGAGGTTGAATAGTAGTGCTGATAGGGCGGAGCCTTGTGGAACACCCTGGGTGACTTTCAGTTGTTGGGATGTTGTTGCGCCACATTTGACTTGGAGTTGTCTGTTTATGATGTATGATGTGAACCAATTCAGTATAATGCCGTGTAATCCAATTTCCTGAAGTCTTGACTGTAGAGTTCTGTGGTTTACGATGTCAAATGCCACTGAGATGTCTATAAAGATCATTATTACTCCTTTCTTGATGTTGTCGATTGTTTGAATCAGGTTGTCTAAGAGATATATTAGTAGGGTTTCCATGCCTTGGTTTGGGCGGAAGCCATGTTGATTGGGGTCCAGAGGGGCATGGTTGTCAATATGGTCTTGGAGTTGTAGTTGAACTACCTTTTCAATGATTTTCGATAGGAGGGGGAGGCTTGAGATTGGTCTGTATGCAGCTGGATTGTCTATACTTGATGTGGCTTTTTTGGGGATTGGTCTTATTGTTGCTAGTTTTAGTGTGTCCGGCATTATTCCTTTGGTTAGGGAGTTGTGTACCATGTTTTGTATGAAATGAATGCGCTCTTTTTTTGCTGCTTTTATCCAGATCACGGGGCACGGGTCTGTGGGAGCGGTGCTGGTGTTGAGCGAAGTAATGATGTGAGATAGATGATCCTGTGAAGGGATGCTGAATTTTTCCCAGATTTGGTTTGGTGGTATTTTGGGTGTTATTTGATGGGCGGTATTGAACTTGTTATGTAGGTAGTCTGCATAGGTCTGTGGATCAATTTATTGATCTTTCTCTGGATTAGGTTCATTGGTGAGGGTCTTTATTATTGTAAATAGTTCTCTGGGTTTGTTGGTAGATTTAAGGATTAGGTTGGTGTGGTATTCTTTTTTCTTTTGATTGATGAGACTGTTGTATTCCTGTTGCTTTGTCTGGTATAAGGTCTGTATGGTGTAGAATTTATTGCGTCTCCAGCGACGTTCTTTCTGTCTTAGGGTTCTCTTTGTGTCTCTGATTTCCTTTGAGTACCAGGGGGTGGATCTGCCTTTAATGTGGTGTGTTTTGTGGGTACTGGAATCGGTTGCTCTGGCTGCGGCTGTGATGGTATTGTTCCAGTTTGCAATTTGTTCATTTATGTCCTCTGAGTTTGTGAGCAGGTGTGATATGGTTTCTTGTAGGACTGTGTCCTTTTCAAAGCTTTTAAATCTCCTCTGTGTGGTTGGTTTGTCTTGGTATCTGTTGTGTTCTGTAGATTGTAGTTTGATTTTTATTATGTGGTGGTCTGACCATGGCACTGGTGATATCTGTGGTTTTGTGATTCTTTTTCAATGAGGTTGTTAGGGACGAATATGAGGTCGAGGGATGATCCGTGCTTATGTGTGGGGGCGTTTATGATTTGGGAGTATTGAAGGGAGTCCATGACTGTTAGAAATGTTTCTGCATCCTTAGTTGTGGAGGATTTGAGATTAAAGTCTCCAAGCACTATAAGGGGTTTGTTGAGGTTGTTGATTGTGCAAATTAATTCCAGTATGGATGATAGTTTGTCTGGGGGAGCGCGTGGTGCTTGGTAGGTGAGGCACAGGGCTAGCTGTCTGTTTTCAATCATTATTGTGTTGCAGTGATTTGTATTTGTGGTGGCTCTACATTTGAGTTTTAGGTTGTTCCTTGCGATTATTAGTACTCCTTCTCCTCTTTTTTGTGTTCGAGTTGCGTTGAATGCGGTGTGGGTTGGGGGGACTATCTGATTGAGGATCACATTGTCTGTGGGGGTGATCCATGTTTCGGTGATGCAGAGTATGTCTGGTTGTTGAGCCTCCATGTGGTCTGCTATGGTATTGATTTTGTTTCTTATCGATCTGGTGTTGATGAGTTCAATCGTGATAGACATCTTCTCATTATGGTGTTTTGTGTTTTTATGTGAGTGGGTGTGAGGTTTAACTGAATGGATTAAATTCCCAGATTGAATGGCAGGTTTTTTTTTTTTTATTTAACGGGTTACTCATTTGGTTATAAGTACGCATGTGTGGGCGTCTTTCTGAAGGGCTGAGTATCCTTTGGAAATCATTAGCGAGTAGAAGTGCACCGACTTAGTTTAGAGGTCAGAAATGATACAATTACATGTTTTTTCAATAGAGAATTTTTGTGATAGTATGTTGTATTTAGGGAGTCTCCTCTATGTATTATATGTTTGTAGCCAACCCTGATGCAGCCGTTGTGTGGCGAAACTGTAACTCATGATGTGGATCCTGGATGATATGGAAGATGAAGTAAACTTTGTATACCTGAGTTGGATTGCAGTTTGGGTGTCGCAGTTGAATTTTCACAGATATTCCCTTTGGGATAGAAGATGCAATAGAATTTTGAGATTGTGCAGAATTGGTAATGTAGACACTTCCTTTAGTACTCTAGAAGTTTTTTGTTTTTCTGGGTTTTCCCCTAATGGGTTGCTTTTCATCTAGGAAGCGCTATATGGATGTCCTCCGCTTCAAAAGTTTTGTAATGATATATATTGATGGATTTTTCCTTTGCATGAGTGAGCATTTGCCGCTTTAGAAATATCGATTGAAAAACACCATCGGTTGAGATCACAGACTTTTTTATAGTGTCATTTTTAAGAAGGTTGAGAAACATTGTGGGGAAGAGCCCTTAACTTCTTGTGTACTGCGACATCATCAAGAGTGTTCAAGAAACATCATGAGAGAGAGTTGGGTTGTGCAATACAGCATTTGGAACAAATGAATTTGGATTTAGAGAAAGATCATATGTAGGGTTGTGCAATATATATATTAATATGGTATTGTTAGAGGATAGTGGATTTAGAGTAATTATATGTAAGATTGTGTAATACACACATCTATATGAAAGTAGGGCTGTACAATTATATGTAATTAGTATGTAATGATATGATATTGAAGAATTTATGTTTTGAGGGTTTTGTATCTAATTTGTTTATATGTTATATGTTTGTGTAGTTTTTTGTGATAATTTTGGTATGTTTTGTATTTCTCCCAATATTACATGTCATAAATGATGTAAATAAAATTATTATTAAACATTTTATTGTATTTTTTGTAAGATTATAAGTTCAATTTTTTATGTATAAGTGTTTATTTTTAAGTTGTATAATTAATTGCTTTGGATTTATGTTTGTTTAATTATATTTGCAACTCAGTGGTTATTGTTTGTATAGCATAAATAAAAAGCTGCAGAAGTATCTATAAATAATAGTACATAAGCAGTGTCCTAAATAGCCAGGTTGTGGGGTTACAGTATGGATAATTGCTGCATTTTTCTGGATAGTGGTGATTTTCAGCCGCTATCCAGATAAGCTCCAGGTAGTAACTTACGACAGCATTTTCAGCAGCCCAAGCTACCCACATAACTTATTTGGATAGAAGCTGAGAATTGCCTCTAGACCAGCGGTTCTCAACCCGTGGGTCATGACCCCCACGGGGGTCGCCATAGGATTTAGCAGGGGTTGCCTCACTCCGGCGTTAAAAAAAAAAAAAAATTGCACAAGTTGCTGCTGCTGCCGAGTCCGCTTCTCGGCAGTGGCAAGCTCACTGCCTCCCTTCTTCTGTAGCCGCGGTTCCCTGCCTCTTAGGGAACTGCGACTGTGCCTGTGAAAATGTTGCGGAGCCTTCCCGTCTCTCGATGGGCTCCGTGCAGCATTCTCCCGCCTCCAAAGGAAGTGGCAAACAACTTCCTTTGGAGGTGGGACAATGCTGCACGGAGCCCGTCGAGAGAAAGGAAGGATCCGCAATGGCTTCAAAGGCACAGCCACAGTTCCCTAAGAGACAGGGAACCGTGGCTTCAGAAGAACAGGGCAGTAGCAGGCAGACATAGGGAGAGGGGAAGAGGGAGCAGGGAACCTGCAATGGGACTGACATGGGGGAGGGAGGGGGCTGACATGGAGGGATGGATGGAGGGAGGGCTGACATGGACAGGGGGGGCTGACATGGAGGGAGGGAGGAGGACTGACATGGACAAAGGGGGGCTGACATGGAGGGAGGGAGAGGGGTTGACATGGACAAAGGGGAGAGACAGGGAGACATACTGGACAGACATATTGGACAGACAGGGGATAAATGCTGGAAAGAGGGGGAGACAGTGCAGGTTAGTATTATAATGGGATGATGGGAGCTAGCACTGGTAATGGGCAGATCAGGGGGCTAGGACTGGTAATGGGTTGATTAGGGAAGGTCGGGACTGGTAATGGGTTGATAGGGGGGTAGGACTGGTAATGGACTGATGAGGGGCTAGCATTGGAAATGAGTTGATCGGGGAGGTTAGGACTGGAAATGGGCTGATGGGGGATAGGACTAGTAATGGGCTGATTAGGGGAGCCTAGCACTGGTAATGGGGTTGAGGGGGCACTAGCACTGGAAGTGAGCTGATTGGGGGGGCTTCAACTGGAAATGGGCTGATGGGGGGTAGGACTGGTAATGGGCTGATTAGGGGAGCCTAGGACTGGTAATGGGGTTGAGGGAGGACTAGCACTGGAAGTGAACTGATTGGGGAGGGCTTCAACTGGAAATGGGCTGATGGGGGGGCTAGGACTGGTAATGGGCTGATTAGGGGAGCCTAGCACTGGTAATGGGGTTGAGGGGGGATTAGCACTGGAAGTGAGATGATTGGTGGGGTTTCAACTGGAAATGGGCTGATGGGGGGGGGGGAGGATAGAGCTGCTGGCCTTGGAAGAAAACTGGGGGCTAGGGCTAAAAATGGGCTGATGCGAGGGGATGGGAGAATGGGACTGGAAGGGAGTTGATGCTGAGAGGGGCTGCCATGGTATTTGTACTAGAAGGGACTGGTCAGTGGGGAAGGAGGGGGACTGGAAGGGAATGGATACCAGTGGCAGTCATGGAAATGCAAGTTGACATTGGAAGGTACTGGGAGTGAGGACTGGAAAGGGGCTGATACTGGGGAGGGTTACTAGGACTGGAAATAGGCTGATGGAAAGAAGTGAAGAAAACGAAAGAAGAAATAAGAAATGGCAGATGGACCATAGACCACAGAAAGAGAGCTAAGAGAAGACAGGAAAGCAGAAGCCTCAGATCGGGACCAGCATGATTAGAGAATAAATTGGTCAGACAACAAAGGTAGAAAAAATAATTTTATTTCATAATAGTGATTTGACTACAAAATTGTCATAATTTTGAAATAAAATATTGTTACTTGTTATTGTGATTAATTATTGTGGTTTAAATAAGTAAATTTTATAAATAAAAACATATTGCAAAGGCCTATAATATATTAATAATTCAACAAATGATTACAGCGACAATGCGTTAACGGTAAAGGAAGAGAGACGCATTTGATTTTATCATTGGTCACAAGTTGACCAATGGTAAAAAGGGTCGCGGTACAAAAAAGGTTGAGAACCACTGCTCTAGACAGATAAGTGTGTCAATTATCTGGTTAGTGGTTGTACCACCTTTACTCCCCCCACAGACCGCCCCTGCAGTCTTCGGATAGTGCTGGGGAGGATTGTACAGATATTCAACTGCACTAGCCAGAGAGCACTGGGATGGTGTGTGGGTGGAGCAAGGGCTTGTGCCACTAAATATACCCTCGTAACCCGTCGCAGCCCCGCCTCTTTCAGCTTCTGTTGGCTCTTCACACCATACCATGGGCCGTTCCTTACTCAGTAAGCACTCCTGTTTTCTGCTTTTGTCATTGCTGCGCTCCATCTGCACTTCTCCTACTATGTCTACTATCCCTGTTCACTGGGGTCGGTGCCCCATAGATTTGTTTTCTCATCTGTCTGTCCATCTATCTCATGTTCCCTCCAATTTGGTTCCCTGTTTCTCCTTGACACTGCCTTGCCCTGCTCGTTCCACAGTTGCTCCCTGATATCTTTTGCTGTCTAGCCCTCACGAATTTCAGATCATTGCGGGTCAGAACTGTTTTAGTACAAGATCTTATTATTCAGTGTTCTCTATATATTTTGTTACTAAGACGTGGCTGAGAGAGGGTGAAGAACCTCTACTCAACTGCTGCCGTCCTCCAGGTTACTCTTCCCTCGCTACTCCTAGTCTGGGTCATAGTGGGGGTGGGGTGGCAATCTTCTACCGTTCCTCCCTGCCTCTGGTCGAAATCCATTCCCCAGCACTTCACTACCCTGAATATCTTCTCTTCCACTTGACCTCCTCCTCTCCGCTCTATTTTCTCCTTGTTTACTCCCCCCCTTCCATCCACCCACACCTCTGAGATGCTCTTCTTTTCACCCTTATTGAAATCACCCTTCAATCTCCCGCCTCCTGATATTGGGTGACTTTAATGTTCATTATGACACTCCCGGGACAGAATCTTGCTTACCCAACTCCACACTTTCACAGCACATTCTCTGCCCAGTGAACGTAGCCGGCCGCGCACTTGACCTGGTCTGGCTCTCCTTTACTTCCCTTCTCTATCTCCACAACTCCACTACCCTGGACTGACCATCTATGTATCTTATTCTCTTTATGGTCTTGGTCAGCCCCCCTCCTCTGCTGTTCTGTCCCCCTCCTCTCCTCCTGCTTGGCCCTCCCGCTGTATCACCCCTTCTACCTTTGAGTATTTTCCCTCCTCTGATTCACTCCTTCTGGAAGATTTTTTCTCACTCTCTTCAGACACCCAGGCTGAAACCTGAAATTCCACTCTGTCTACTGCCCTTGATCATATTGCTTCCCTTCATCCTCTTCCCTTCCGTCAATCTAACCACTATCCCTGGTACCACCCCAGTGCTCGTCTACATTGCTCCTGCCTTCGCCACTCAGACCTTCCATGGAGAATGTGGCGCTCCCCTGACTCCTTGCATCATTTTCAACAGTGTCACCATCATTACCGTTCCCTTCTCCACGAAGCCCAAAAATCATATTATTCTGTTCTCATCATTCTCTAACTCTTCCCTTCAGTTGCACAAGGTTCTGAGATCCTTCTCCACGCCTCTTCCCCCTCATCCCCTAATCCCGTCCAGCTTGCCTCTTTCTTCTACAATAAAATTCAGTCCCTCTGCTCCTCCTTTCCTACCTGCCCACCTACTCTTTCCTCCCCCCTCGTCTTCTTCGCTCTCTCACACTTGGTCTTCCTTTCGACCTATCACCTCTGCAGAATTACTTAAGACTCTTTCCATTTCACATAAGACCACCTGTTGCACTGACCCCATCCCTTCTTCCTGGCTACTGGAACCTTCACTCACCCTTCTTTCTCCTCTACTCACCATTCTTAACACTAGTCTCTCCTCGGGGATCTTTCCATCCCCCTGGAAACATGCATTGGTTTACTCTCTCCATAAGAACCCCTCTTTAGATCCCACTGACCCTGCACACTACTGTCCTGTTTCTAATCTTCTCTTTCTCTCAAAGATTTTAGAAAGGTTTGTGTTCTCTAAACTTTCCTTGCACCTCAACACTATGCACTTTCTACATCCCTGTCAGTCTGGTTTTCATCCCAGTCATAGCACTGAGACAATTCTACTTTCCTTTCTTGATGAGCTGCACGTCTCACATGATCAGGGTGATATAGAAACATAGAAACATAGAAACATGATGACAGAAAAAGACCACAAGGCCCATCTAGTCTGTCCTTCCATAACAACAACTACAACAGTCCACTTTTTACCTTTAGAGATCCTCTGTGTTGGTCCCATGCTTTTTTGAATTCAGTTACTGTCCTCATCTCTACCACCTCCACTGGGAGACTATTCCACGGATCCACTACTCTTTCCGTAAAGAAATATTTCCGCATATCACTCCTGAATCTATCTCCCTTCACCCTCATCCCATGTCCCCTCGTCGCAGAACTTGCTTTCAATTGAAAGAGGCTCTCTCCCTGAACATTTATGCCACGGAGGTATTTAAACATCTCAATCATATCACCTCTATCCCGCCTTTCCTCTAAGGTGTACATATTAAGATCCTTAAGTCTGTCCTCATATGCTTTATAATGAAGACTACTAATCATCTTAGTAGCAACCCTCTGCACCGACTCCATCCTGTTCACATCCTTTTGAAGGTGCGGTCTCCAGAATTGCACACCATACTCCAAATGAGGTCGCACCAAAGACTTATACAGAGGCATTATCACCTCCTTTTTTCTGCTAGCCATTCCTCTCCGTATGCACCCAAGCATCCTTCTAGCTTTTGCCGTCGCCTTTTCTATCTGTTTAGCTACTTTAAGATCATCGGACACAACTACACCTAGGTCCCGCTCTTCTTTAGTGGACAAAAGTACTTCACCTCCTATGCTGTATTGCTCCCTTGGATTGCTGCAGCCCAAATGCATGACCTTACATTTTTTAACATTAAATCCCAGCTGCCAAATTCTAGACCATTCTTCAAGCTTAGCTAGATCCCTCCTCATGTTATCTACACCTTCCTGGGTGTCTACTTTATTGCAGATTTTGGTATCATCCGCAAAGAGGCAAACCTTACCCGACAGCCCTTCCGCTATATCACTAACAAAGATGTTAAAAAGAATCGGACCAAGGACAGATCCCTGGGGCACACCACTGGTAACATCCTTCTCCTCAGAGTGAGCTCCATTTACTTGTACTCTTTGTCGCCTCCCACCCAACCAATTTCTAACCCAAGCAGTAACTTTAGGGTCCATCCCTAGGGTGCTCAGTTTGTTTATAAGTCGCCTGTGAGGAACAGTGTCAAAGGCTTTACTGAAATCTAAATACACCACATCTAGAGCTCTCCCTCGGTCCAACTCCCTGGTCACCCAGTCAAAGAAATCAATCAGATTTGTCTGACAAGACCTGCCTCTGGTGAATCCATGCTGCCTCGGATCCTGTAATCCGCTGGACTCCAGAAACCTCACTATTTTCTCTTTCAACAGCGTTTCCATTAATTTACTCACCACCGAAGTTAAACTAACCGGCCTGTAGTTTTCAACCACATCCTTACTTCCGCTTTTGTGTAAAGGCACCACATGAGCCTCTCTCCAGTCCTTTGGCACCACTCCCGACTCCAACGAGGCATTGAAAAGGTCAGTCAGTGGAGTTGCTAGAACGTCCCCAAGTTCCCTCAGTATTCTAGGGTGTATCCCATCCGGTCCCATCGCTTTGTCTACTTTAAGTTGAGCTAGTTTCTCACGAACACAGTCTTCTGAAAATTGTTCAAGATGTCCCTCGCTTCTGTTCTTATTTGTGGGTGTTTTCTGAGGTCCTGCTCCTGGTTCTTCATCTGTGAACACAGAACAAAAATATTTGTTAAGCAATTCCGCTTTATCCTTATCAGCTTCTACATATTCCCCCCCTGTACCCTTGAGTCTGACAATACCACTTTTGCCCTTCCTCTTCTCACTAATATATCTGAAAAATGTCTTATCTCCCCATTTTATTGCATTGGCTATTTCCTCCTCCTTTTGAATCTTTGCCTTCTTGACTACTTTGCTAGCTTCTCTAAGTTGTTCCAAATACAGATGCCTGTCTTCCTTTCTCTGTGATTTCTTGTATTTCATGAAGGCCTCCCTCTTTTTCTTCACTTTTTCAGCTACTTCCTTCGAAAACCATAGCGGTCTCCTGTTCCTTTTGCCTTTATTTACCATTTTAACAAAAAGGTTGGTTGCCTTTAAAATACCCCCTTTCAGTTTTGCCCACTGTTGTTCTACATCCCCCAGCTGTTCCCATCCCACTAACGACTCCCTGAGGTATTGGCCCATCTTCGCAAAGTTAGTCTTCCTAAAGTCTAAGATCTTCACCTTGGAATGGATTCTAACAGCCCTAGTCCTAATACTGAACCACACCATCTGGTGATCACTGGATGCAAAATGATCTCCCACTACAACATCAGAAACACTTTCACCATTGGTAAGCACCAAGTCCAGTATGGCCCCTTCACGTGTGGGGTCTGTTACCAATTGCCTGAATAGTTCTCCCTGTAGAGAATCCAGGATCTCCTTACTCCTAGATGATACTGCAGCAGGATAGTGCCAATCAACATCTGGCATATTGAAATCTCCTAGCAGTAGCACTTCCCCTTTCCTAGCAATGCTGCGTATGTCTTCAATTAACTCTCTGTCCACCTCTTCCTCTTGTGAGGGAGGTCTGTATATCACACCAATGCAAATAGATTTCTCTTTCCCTCTTTCTAGTTTAACCCACAATGCCTCCTCTCTCCCTTTTAAGCTCTGTAATTCCAAAGCTTTAATAGTAGTTTTTACATATAGTGCTACTCCTCCTCCCCTTCTTCCTACCCTGTCTTTTCTGAATAAAGTATAGCCAGGTATAGTTACATCCCAGTCATGGTTTTCTGTGAACCATGTTTCTGTAACTGCCACTAAATCTAAGTCAGCCACTCCCACCAAAGCTTCAACTTCAGAGATCTTATTTCCCATGCTACGGGCATTAATACACACTGCTTTCCATATGTTACCCCTGTTACCCATTTCCATAAAGGTATTTAATGTATCACTTACCTGGGGGCTTTCACTTACCTGGGGGCTTTCTTCACCCATCCCCAACGAATCTAGTTTAAAGCCCTCTTCAGTAGATTAGCCAGTCTACTACCAAAGATGTGTTGACCTTTCTTGGACAGATGGATGCCATCTCTGCTCTGCAACCCTTGGAACAGCATCCCATGGTCTAGGAAACCAAAACGCTCTCGAAGACACCATCCACGCAGCCATGCATTAATCTCCAGGATGCGAGCCTCTCTGCCTTGGCCTTTACCCTCAACAGGGAGGATTGAAGAGAACACCACCTGTGCACCTACCTGCTTCACCCTCTGTCCCAGAGCCATGAAGTCACTTTTGATACGTTCCGAGGTATACCTGGCAGTATCATTTGTTCCAACATGGATTAGCAACATTGGGTAATAGTCAGTGGGCTTGATGAGTCTCGGCAAATTCTCCGTAACATTTTGGATCTTGGCACCAGGCAGACAGCATACCTCTCTGGACATCAAGTCTGGTCGGCAGATGGACGCCTCAGTACCCCTCAGAAGAGAGTCTCCAACCACCACTACCCTTCGTTTCCTTCTGGTCACTGATTCTGCAACTATGGGGTACTTGAACTCTGGTTCTTCCCTTTCCAGGGATGCTTTCACCTCCTCCACTTCCAGGGCTGCATAATGGTTCTTCAATTCAAGGGCTGGAGAAGTTGGATTGGTGATTTTGCAGGCTCTGGTGACTTTTGTCCAACCATCGACATTCTGTTGACACCCATCTTCTCCTGTGCTGGAGAGCCTGGTTGCTGCAAGCAGCAGCTCATCAATGTACTTCTCACTGTCTTGAATGCTCCTCAGCCTCGCCACCTCCTCTCTGAGTTCCTCCACTTGTTTCCTCAGAGCTTCAGCATGCAGGCACCCTGCACATGGAACTGGTTCTTCAACTGGCAATAGGGCCTCTGTCTGGACCGAGGCAGAAGCTGTAACGGGGGCAACAGCTTTAGCAATACGATTTTTCCCAGCCATTGTTCTGTTTGTGGAGCTTAGGTATCTGTTAAAGCAAAAGAGAGAGATCTACGAAGTACCAGCTGGTTTCGCAGCTGTCCTTTCAGAGAAAAAGCAGTTAAATCTCTTTAATTATATTCAAAATGTGCTGGTCCAATTCACTGTGATTTGATAAAGGGGGAGGTGCCCTATAAAGCAAGACTGCTCACTAGGGGTGGGTGGGAGTCGGGGTGGGTAGGGAGGGAACTAACACCTGATTAGGTGTTAGCAGTTCCTGAACCGGAGGGGGTTACAGAGTTCAGCAATACTACTGTGCTCAAGTACAGATTCCCCTAAAACAGCAAAAATGAATTTAACCTTGCTTTAAAAAAATATACACAAAACCCTTTTAAGAGCTCCCAGTCAGAGAGCAAGCAATGTAACAAAAAACACCAAACAAAGAAACCCTCAAAACCTCACTTACTGTTTGATGTGTGGAGCCCTGGTTAAGAAAGCCTCAAAAGGGCAGGGCCAAGCAGCCTTTTTATGCAGGCTTCAATTGCACTCAGGAAACAGGCCCACTAACCCCTGATTAGGTGTTAGCAGTTCCTGAACCGGAGGGGGTTACAGAGTTCAGCAATACTACTGTGCTCAAGTACAGATTCCCCTAAAACAGCAAAAATGAATTTAACCTTGCTTTAAAAAAATATACACAAAACCCTTTTAAGAGCTCCCAGTCAGAGAGCAAGCAATGTAACAAAAAACACCAAACAAAGAAACCCTCAAAACCTCACTTACTGTTTGATGTGTGGAGCCCTGGTTAAGAAAGCCTCAAAAGGGCAGGGCCAAGCAGCCTTTTTATGCAGGCTTCAATTGCACTCAGGAAACAGGCCCACTAACCCCTGATTAGGTGTTAGCAGTTCCTGAACCGGAGGGGGTTACAGAGTTCAGCAATACTACTGTGCTCAAGTACAGATTCCCCTAAAACAGCAAAAATGAATTTAACCTTGCTTTAAAAAAATATACACAAAACCCTTTTAAGAGCTCCCAGTCAGAGAGCAAGCAATGTAACAAAAAACACCAAACAAAGAAACCCTCAAAACCTCACTTACTGTTTGATGTGTGGAGCCCTGGTTAAGAAAGCCTCAAAAGGGCAGGGCCAAGCAGCCTTTTTATGCAGGCTTCAATTGCACTCAGGAAACAGGCCCACTAACCCCTGATTAGGTGTTAGCAGTTCCTGAACCGGAGGGGGTTACAGAGTTCAGCAATACTACTGTGCTCAAGTACAGATTCCCCTAAAACAGCAAAAATGAATTTAACCTTGCTTTAAAAAAATATACACAAAACCCTTTTAAGAGCTCCCAGTCAGAGAGCAAGCAATGTAACAAAAAACACCAAACAAAGAAACCCTCAAAACCTCACTTACTGTTTGATGTGTGGAGCCCTGGTTAAGAAAGCCTCAAAAGGGCAGGGCCAAGCAGCCTTTTTATGCAGGCTTCAATTGCACTCAGGAAACAGGCCCACTAACCCCTGATTAGGTGTTAGCAGTTCCTGAACCGGAGGGGGTTACAGAGTTCAGCAATACTACTGTGCTCAAGTACAGATTCCCCTAAAACAGCAAAAATGAATTTAACCTTGCTTTAAAAAAATATACACAAAACCCTTTTAAGAGCTCCCAGTCAGAGAGCAAGCAATGCCTTGGATCTTGTGGATCACCTCTGCCTTGGATCTTGTGGATCACCTCACTCTTCTTTCCCGTCTTCGTGACACTACATTTCACAGGATGATTCTTCTAGGTTTCGTTCATTTTTTCTTTGCGGCCTTTCTCTGTCATCTCTGACACTTCTTCCTCTCCACTCATGCCTCTCCAGTACTGGCTCTGACTCAAGACTCAGTACTGGCTCTGCTTCTTTTTAAGATTTTCTTGGTCCCTTTCATTCTACTCGTTCAGCAGCATGGCCTGTCAGCATACTATTATGCCAACGATATCATCCTCCTTTACTATACTAACCCTTCTGCCCCAGATTTATCACCCTTGTATTCCTGCCTTTCACATATCGCCCATTGGTTATCTTCTAACCACCTGTACTGTAACCCAGCAAAAACGGCTGCTTTCTGGTTCACCTTTGGCAGCCTCTTTCGTCCTTCTCTTCTGGATTCTCCTGTCCCATTGGTTACCATGCTTCGCTACCTGGGTGTCACACTCAACTCAGCATTGTATTTCTGGCAGCACCTCTCAGTGTTCATTCGTCGCTCCTTCTGTTCACTTAGACAAATTTGTGCTGTCCATCCTTTCCTGTCCTCCTCATCTCTGATCACTCTCCTGCTCTTTCTTTTTATGTCTCGTCTTGACTATTCTAGTGTTGCACTCACTGGCCTTCCCCAACTTCAACTTCCCCAGAACACTGCCGCTCGGATCAGCTTCCATGCTTCATGCACTGACCACATCACTCCATTACTTATCCATCTTCACTGGATTCCCATCAAGTTTCAAATTCAATAGAAAATATTTACCCTGGTTCACAAATCCCTTCACAACAATACTCCCCTGTACCTCTGAGACGCTGCATCTCTATGCCCCACACTGAATACTATGCTGTGTATTATGCACTATTCATGCACATTCGCCCTGCCACAAGAGCCCATCTGGAATCCACACATCACTCTGCCTTTTTCTTCCTTGGCCGTTTTCTTTGGCCCTTCCTTTGCGCCTTGAATCTTCTTTTCAAAGATTCAAATCTATATTTAAACACACTTGTTTCAATCTGCCATTGACCTTCAGCCCTCCCGCATCTGATCCCCCTCCCGTTTCCCCTTCCCCTATTTTCTCCTTGTTTCCTCGACCTCTTTCCCTTCTGTATGAATGCAATGCTCTTACCTGTCGATTTATGGAGTTACTTTCTTTTCCTCATTTGCAATCATGTTATTTTGTAAACCGCCCTGCTACCTGTGAAGGTGCGGTATATTAAGTCCCAGAATAAAGATAAAGATAAACGTCCTGAGCTAACTACTTAGCACTGGAGTTTTCCTGGTGCAGAGTGGGAACGGCAACCAAGGTTAGCCAATCAGTGGCAATATTGAGCCGCTAACCTACAACGTCTAACGTTGGTCAGAAAAAAGGCTGGGCTAACTTTAGCCATTTTAGCTATCTGGCTAGTGGCTGAATATCGCCACTGAATGGGGCTAACTAAATTGCTATTGTGCCTGACGGGCTATTCAGTGAGACTAGCCAGATACGGCCCTGGCACCGAATATTCAAGCATTAGTTAAAGCCGCGGTAGCCAGCATTCAATATGACCCCAAAGTGCACTACATATCTTCATAGAATCTGTTTAGCAGGAGAATATAGTGAGAGAATGAACTAATAATTCTGCATGTTAAAAAACCACAATGGACAAGAAAGAAGGTGTCCTATTCTTTAGTTTGCATGTCCCTAAATTAAAGAATTGGGTAGTTTTACACTGAGGCTGAGGCGCCATTCTGGATGATTTATTGTTAGGAAGCCCACAACAGTTTTATCACATCCTTAATCCTGCCTGGAGCCACCAGAGCCCTCAGTGTTTAGGAGAGAACACAGCTGGAAAGTACAGGAAAGTGTTGGAAGAACATTGAAATCCCATTCTGTGAGGAATATTAATGAAGCCACACAGAGCTGCAGGATGTTGTAACAGGCCATTTGCTGATACAACGCTTTAAAAGGAAAACCTCCAGACCCATTAAAATTGCAGTGGAAATGACCTAATAGTACTCTGCTTTCTGTTGGCTGTGTTTGAACCTCTTATGTCTGCTTTTTCTCGGATGATCTAATCCGGGCTTGTATACTGCTTCAGCAAGTTCTTCTTCTTTCACAAACAGGGTTGAGGATTTAAAGCAGAATGTTGGACACTATAGCTTTAAATTATGGTCAAAGCCAGGGTAAAAAGAGTGCAAATAATTTTCAAATCAGTTTCTATGCAGAGCTTTGAAACATTATGGGGGTCATTTTAGAAGCCCTATTTGTGAGTTGGACATCTAAAAAACAGGCACGTAGACATGTGAATCCTGAAAAAGTCTGCGGAGTTATTTTAGAAAGCTGGATAAATGGATGTCCATATCGCATAGGGGTGTGGTGGAGGCTGGGTCCAAGACATTCTGGAAAAAATACACGTACAAGCCCGATTTCAGAAATGTCAAGCACATCTAAACCCACCAACGGTAACGACTATGTCTGTTCCGGCTCCAGGGCACGACTAGGCATAAGAAAAGCTCTCATGCTGACAGGAAATTACCTGGAGGAAGTAAAGAACAAGGTACTTTGACAATACTTTTCATGACCAAAAAGAAAACAGAATTGAAACACAGACACTTGTTTTCTGGTCGGCATGCCGGTACACATCTCCACTTGCAAAACATCAGGCAGAAACATATATGCAGCATGTGATAATATCCGTATTGTAAAATTTTGTTGCGCAGATGTCTATGTGGCCGTGACCGCTGACATTCATTTAAGGCACATGCAGGTTTCTGAAATCGGGCCAAAAGTTGCACATGGCTGCCATTTTTCATACGTTTTATCCTACATATTTATTTAACAGGTTTTTTTATACTGCTTTATCATTTCAAACATTGTAACTTAAACTTGGTAAATGTACATTAAACAGGGACATTGATAACTTGGATTTTTCTGAACAATGGAGGGTTAAGTGACTTGCCCAAGGCCACAAGGAGTGCTAGTGGGAATTGAATCCTGGTTTCTTGGTTCCCAAGCCAGTGCTCTAACCACTAGGCTACTCCTCCACCCAAGATTGCCCCCTACAAGTCATTTCTAAAATGTGCCTTCACATCTTTTGCCCAAGGATTTAATATTTTATAACCACAGAAGAGGGAAAATGCACATAAAAGAAATTGCATACAAGCCAAAGCATCTACATAAAACACTCTAGAAAACCCACCTGAAAATACACACTTTGGGGATCATTTTTTAAATAGCTTGAGCATGTAGAACTGTGTTTTACATTGTCAAGTACAGTTGTGGTCAACATTATTGACACCCTTGCAGTTCAACCCCTTAATGTCCATTCAAATGGCTTTGGACTATATATGCACACATATTCCACACATAAAAGAATCTAATAAAACAAGACCAATTAAAAAAGGAAATGCTATAAAAACTGGGACATTGCCAGGACATGATTATTCAATCCTCAAGCGTCCCATCAAATCAGAGACCAAAATAAATATCCTAACAGAGAAGGTCCTGAAGTAAGACAGCAAACAATAATTTTTTGTTGGAGCCGCAGAAACAAAAGAAGGTGGGAAACACCCCACCTCCTTTTTACTCACGTTTTAAAGTGAAAGAACCTTAATATCTGAAGCTTTTCATGTCAATTTTTTCTTCCAGTGCGTGCTTCCCATCATTCTCGTCAGCACGGGCCGACGAGAATGCAGGCTTCAACTCTTATAACCTGACGCAGGGTCAAGAGTGGTGGACCCAAAACATGGCATGTTGTTTTGCTGTTTGTTGAGATGATGGGAAGCACTATGTTGACGTAGTGCCATGTTTTAGATGTCATGACTCTTGCCTCAGGGAATACATACAGCATTTTTTTTTTGAAACCCTGGGAAAACCATAGTACTTCTTATATATCTCTTTTATTTAACAAAAATTTTAACAGTATTATAAGCTTACAACAGAAGATGCTAAACCTAAATACAGTACAATCAAAATTAAGAAATGGGGTTGATCACTACTACTAATGCACATTTGTATAGCGCTACAAGACTTATGCAGCACTGCACAGACACATGTAAAAGACAGTCCCTGCTCATCAGAGCTTACAATCTAGTCAAGACAGACAAGATAGTAGCTATAGACATGGGATACATCTAGGGGGAATGGTAAGGAAACACAAGGAGATCAGGTGAGTCAAGATCCGAAAGCGGTGAGTTTTCAGCCTGGATTTGAAAAGGGTCAGAGAAGGCATCTGATATACAGACTCAGGTAGTTTGTTCCAGGCATAAGGAGCAGCAAGGTGAAAGGAACGAAGTCTGGAGTTAGCAACAGGAAAGAAGAGCACAGATAGGAGCGATTTGCCAGAAAAGCGGAGTTCCCGAGAAGGGGTGTGGGGAGTGAATAATATCTGGATATCAAATGTTAATTAACTCTGCTTAGTTTGACTCTGAAATCTTACCTGCAGGATTTGAAGATAAATAACTGATCATTATACAGATAGGTGACTTTTATTGTATTTTGTATAACTATATAAGTGATACATGACCATTTGTGGAAGAAATATGACCTGTATTGTTAGATAGTGACATTGCAATGAATCAATCTTGCTGTTTAACAATAATACTTCTTGTTGCTCATTTTTCACAGGGGAATTCTGGTCTGGGATTCAGCATTGCTGGAGGAATAGATAACCCTCATATTGGAGATGATCCTGGTATATTTATTACTAAGATTATACCAGGTGGCGCAGCAGCAGAGGATGGAAGACTCAGGTATGATGGTTAAGAGTGGATAGATGCTTTGTATTTACTCATAATGAGGGTTAGTTTATAAAAGTATTTTGAGACGTACTTGCCAGTATCTGTGAATTAAATGCCTTGTATAAATTACCCCAGGCACCATGTACATGACTTTACTGTAGACACATTTCGGGCTGCAGTATGGGTGAAACTATAAACAAAGCAAAGCATAGATTTTCTTTCATCATTAGTATAAACTTTGCAGGTAAATTTATTGATAGCTGGGGTTTTGAACATGCACTGCCATATTAGCACAAGCTAAATTATATTACTTCAGATTCAATTTTATATTATTGGAGCTAGTTACTAATAACATGCATTCTCTGTGAACAAGCAGGAACAAGTCCTCATGTATGGGTGACATCCGCGATGGAGCCCCGCACGGGAACGCTCCCCAGCATCCATGGGAAGCTTTTGAGAGCCTCCATCATGCATGCGCGCCTACCTTCCCACTAGCCGTGGTGCCATCCTATCCTCAGTCTGCTTTTTCCGAAGAGTCCTGAGGACGTGTTCCTGATCACCGCTGGAAACAGTTGTTCTTTCAGGCACTTCAGGGTTCTCTTTATCTCCAGGAACAAGCAGGAATGAGTCTTCACATATGGGTATCGTCGGTACCGATGGAGCCTGGGTGGGAACACTCCCCAGCGTCCTATCAGAAAGCTTTTGGGAGCATCCCACAGCGCCTGCGTGCTGCCTTCCCGCCTTTCCCAACTGCCTCGCTCCAGTTCTTCTTTTTCCATGGAGCCAGCAGGTCATGTTCCTGTCACCGCAGAATAATTTCTTTATTTCTTTTGTATCGCGTCTGCCTTCTTCGACGCTCTACCGGTACCGCCGGTCTTTCTTTTCTTCTTTAAAAAAAACAAAACAAAAACTATTTCTTTTTTCTTCAGGTGCACTTGCGTTTTGGGCCTTAGGTCCAAAAAGTTTTCCTCGACATGGAAAAGCCTGCCTCAGGATTTAAGAAGTGCACAAAATGTGGCGGTACCATTTCCGTCACCGACACCTATGACTGGTGTCTAAAATGTTTAGGTCCTGACCATTCCATCACAGATTGTATGTCCTGTACTATGATGTCTAAAAGAGGTCGGCTCAGTACCCTGTTTCCCTCTGATGCGACTTCGCTGGCATCGACGTCTTCCAGGGCTTCTTCTTCCTCCCATGGATTTCAGGTAACTAAACATAAATCCAGTCAGTCCTCGAAGGGTAGATCTCCCTCTAAGCATCGAGATGCCTCTGGTGTTGCCCTCGAGGATTCTGCACCGGCAAAATTACCCCGGTGGGAGGCTTCGGCCTCCAAAGCATCATCATCAGGGTTCCAGGATGATCTTGATGGCTTGGCCTCGACAGATCACCTGGTGCCATGCTCTGGGGTACCGGTGGCTTCCACCGGTACCGACTTCCAAGCATTGGCGGCGTCGATGGACCAGAGGATTCTGTCCATAGAACGCAGTCTGGCAGCTTTCCTTGTGGCATCAACGCCCCAGGTACCGCAACAGACTACTCCACCGGTACCGGCTCTAGCACCGCCATCGGTACCGATCCCGGTACCGGTGGCATCGACATCGGCATCGGTGTCTGCTATGCCGGTACTCTGTCCTCTGAGGCCTCCGGTACCGATACCCCAGTACCAGTTATTCCCGATACCGATCCTTGTCGGTACGGGTATCAGGCTTTGCAGGAGCATCCGGACAGACGATACTTCGATTCCTCTGAAGAGTCTGAGGATTCTGATGCGTCTGTCGATGCACCGATGCTTCTTCCACAGGAGGAGTCCTCTCCTAAGCGAAGGATGACTCCTCCAGAAGACTTGTCTTTTCAAGACTTCATCAGGGATGTGGCTTGGGGCCTATCCATCACGGTGGCCCCTGAGACAGAACCCAGAGCCAAGGAGTTAGATATTTTACAATATCCTAAAACTCCTAAGGAGGCAGCTACCTTGCCTGTTCATGAGATTTTTTATGATCTCATGTTGAGGATGTGGGAAACACCTCTTACCACCTCTCCTCATTCTCTCAGGTTAGATACCATGTATCGTGTCCCTCCTTGTCCTGGTTTCCATAAAACTCAGCTTCCTCACCACTCTATTGTGGTTGAGTCTGCTATGAGAAAGATTAGAAGTGCTAAGAGACATGCCTCTAATCCTCCAGGACGTGAATGTAGAACCCTGGATGCTTTTGGACATAGAGTCTTCCAAGCTTCCATGCTTGCTGCAAGGATTAATTCCTATAGTCTTTACATGGGAATGTTCCTAAAAGAGGTCACTGATCATTTGCAGACTTTAAGTCCTTTCATTTCTGAGGATAAAAAACAGGACTTTCTCACTTGGCTCAAACATGCCCAAGATATCTCCAAATTCTCCAACCGTGCAGCTTTTGACGCTTTTGAATGTGTAAGCAGAGCCTCGGCTATTGCCATAGGTGCACGTAGAATTGCTTGGCTTCAAGCATCTGATTTGGAGATCTGGGTCCAAGATGAATTGGGAAATATCCCTTGTACCGGTGAAAACCTGTTTGGTAAAGATTGGCAAGCAAAGGCCAATCAGATGGATGCTGAAAATTCTGCCTTGGATAGACTATCCAAGTCTACGGCTGCTCCTGTTAAGAAAAGGTTGTTCATAAAAGCACCTTTTTCTAAAAAAGGAAGATTTTATCCTGCTTATAGTCAGCGGGCATCTTCTGCAGCTCAGTTCGCTACCAAACGTCAGCAACCATCCAAACAGAACAAAGCAAAAGCTGCTAGGCCTCCACCGGCCCAGCAACCTCAGCCTCCTCAGGGCCTTTGACTTTCCGCTAGAGAACCTAGCCTTCCTGGCTCTGGAAGGACCAGAGCCCCCCACCATTCCAGGAAGGTTATGTCATTTTGCTCCCAGGTGGGGACAAATTACAGCAGAGCATTGGACACTCTCCATCATAAAGGAGGGGTACAAACTTCATTTTTCAAGCTTGCCCCCTCACACAAGAGTGAACCAGTTCAATTCTCCGACCTCCCTCCTCAACCTGTTGGATCAGGAGATTGCCACCCTTCTTGCCCAAGGGGCAATAGAAGAAGTGCCTCTTCATCAACAGGGCACAGGGTTCTACTCCCCCTATTTTCTTAATCCAAAGAAAACAGGGGGCTACAGACCCATTTTAGACCTCAGAGAATCAAACAAATTCCTAGTCAAGGAAAAATTCAAAATGATTTCTCTGGGAACTCTGCTGCCATACCTTCAGAGTCAGGATTGGCTTTGTTCTCTAGATCTCAAGGATGCGTACACCCATGTTCTCATCCATCCAACTCACAGAAGGTTCCTTCGGTTCCTTTTTCAAGAGAAGCACTATCAATACAGAGTGCTTCCTTTCGGTCTGGCCTCTGCACCAAGGGTGTTCACGAAATGCATGGCAGTGGTAGCTGCATTTCTGCGCACTCTGGGAATATTCGTCTTCCCTTATTTGGACGACTGGCTCATTCGAGCTCCCACTCAGTCAGAGGCCAAAAATTCTCTATCCTGCACAATGCATATCCTTCAGTATTTAGGGCTGGTAATAAACATCCCAAAATCCAATCTAACCCCTACTCAGTCCCTGGAGTTTATAGGGGCATTGCTGGATACCACAAGGGCAAGAGCCTATCTTCCCCGGGCCCGTTGCCTTCACTTGTTGCAGTTAGCTTCTCAAGCAGAGTTAAAGCCCCATTTGTCTGCTCGAGAAATGTTACAGTTACTAGGCCACATGGCATCCACCGTGCATATGGTACCATATGCTCGCCTTCACATGAGGGCAGCTCAGTGGACTTTATCCACCCAGTGGACCCAGGCATTAGACTGCCTGTCAGACAAAATAGCAAACACAAGTCGCCTCATTTTGTCCCTCCAGTGGTGGAAGTCCCCTAAAACCTGTTGCTGGGGTCCCCCTTTCAGCAGTCTCTAACCCAAGCAACTCTCACAACAGATGCTCCTCCAATGGGTTGGGGAGCTCATCTGCAAGACCTCTCCACCCAGGGCATCTGGTCTCCACAGGAGAGTTGTCTACATATCAATCTCTTGGAGTTCAGAGCAATCTTCCTTGCTCTACGAGTGTTTCACACCCTCCTCAGCTACAAGATAGTCCTTATCCACATGGACAATCTGGTAGCCATGTTCTACGTGAACAAGCAGGGCGGAACAGGCTCTCTGTCACTGTGCAACGAAGCGTTGCGACTGTGGGCCCTCGCCAGAGAGCATCAGATTCATCTTCTGGCAGTTTATCTTCCAGGCGTTAAACTCTTGGGCAGACAGGCTCAGTCGAGTTCTGCTTCCACACGAGTGGTCCCTGCATGTGAACCAGGTGGCCAGGATTTTTCAAATTTGGGAAACCCCGGACATAGACCTCTTTGCAAGTCCATGGAATGCCAAACTTCCCCGGTTCTGTTCCAGGACTCCGGCTCAGGGAGCTCAGGCCAGGGATGCTTTCCTCCTTTATTGGGGTCAAGACTTCCTGTATGCCTTTCCACCCATTCCCCTAATTCCCAAAACCCTATTCAAGCTTCAGAGAGACAGAGGTTGCATGATCCTCATAGCACCACATTGGCCATGCCAAGTGTGGTACCCTCTGCTTCTATCTCTCTCTCAAGCTCCCTTCCTGCAGTTAGGGTCTGCTCCAGATCTCCTATCTCAGGAAGACGGAACATTATGGCATCCCAATCCCCAGTCTCTGCATCTCAGGACTTGGTTGCTGAAGGCCTAGATCTCCAAAATCTTGATCTTTCTCAGCAGGTGAAAGATATTCTTCATGCTTCCAGAAAGCCTTCCACTAGACGTTCTTATGCTTTTAAGTGGAAAAGGTTTACAATCTGGTGCTCGGAAAAGGGGCTTAACCCCCTTGTGATACCTCTAGAATCTTTACTAGAGTATCTTCTTCATTTATCTAATGCAGGCCTTAAGACAAATTCAGTAAGAGTCCATTTGAGTGCTATTGCAGCTTCCCTTAAGCCTCTCAATGGACAGCCTATTTCCTCTCATCCTCTTATAGCAAGATTCATGAGAGGCCTTCTTTTAACTAAGCCTCCCATTAAACCACCACCGGTGGCATGGGACTTAAACCTGGTTCTTGGGCAGCTCATGAAGCCACCTTTTGAACCGTTAGCTACCACTTCCTTGAAATTTCTTTCTTGGAAGGTTATCTTTCTCATTGCAATCACCTCAGCACGCCGCATTAGTGAGTTGCAAGCACTAGTAGCTAATCCACCTTATACAAGGTTCCATCATGACAAGGTAGTCCTTAGGATTCATCCACACTTTATGCCTAAAGTGAACTCACCCTTTCATCTGAACCAAGAGGTATACCTACCTGTCTTTTTTCCTGGACCTCATGCATCAAGTGCAGAGAGGAATCTTCATAGCTTGGATTGTAAAAGAGCTCTAGCCTTCTACTTACAAAGAGCACAGCAACATAGAAAGTCCTCTCAACTCTTTGTTGCTTTTGATCCTTCTCATTTAGGACTTCCAGTTTCCAAAAGAACACTGTCCATCTGGATTGCTCGGTGTATTTCTTTCACCTATCAGAGTAAGAACCTTTCTCTGGAGGGCCATGTCACAGCTCACAATGTGAGAGCCATGGCAACCTCAATGGCTCATCTACATTCTGTGTCTATCGGCGACATCTGTCGAGCAGCCACTTGGGCCTCGGTTCATACCTTCACAGCCCATTACTGTTTGGACAAGGACTCCCGCCAGGATGCCTTGTTTGGTCAGGCTGTTCTTAAACACCTGTTCCATACCTAGTCAACTCCTACCCACCAACCCTGGTTGGATGCCAGAGATCCATGGGGGGAACTGCAGCCCTTCTTAGGGACACACAGCTCTGGGGTCTCTCCCTGGCATCAAAAGCTAGGGAGTCCCCATATGTGAAGACTCATTCCTGCTTGTTCCTGGAGATAGCACAGTTACTTACCTGTAACAGGTGATCTCTGGGAACAGCAGGAATAAGTCTTCACAACCCACCCACCTCCCCTAGGAGTTGTATCTCTCTATCTATCTTTCCTTTCCCTCTCTCTCTCTTTGTCTCAGCTTTAAAACTCGAACTGGAAAGAGGCAGTTGGGAAAGGCAGGAAGGCAGCACGCAGGCGCTGTGGGATGCTCCCAAACGTTTTCTGATTCGACGCTGGGGAGCGTTCCCGCGCAGGCTCCGTCGGTACCGACGATACCGATATGTGAAGACTTATTCCTGCTGTTCCCAGAGATCATCTGTTACAGGTAAGTAACTGCACTTTATTGTTTTCTCAGTCTAACTGCCTGTTGTTGGTGCACCAGTTCCTGCCAACACCAATTCTCGATTTTTGGTGGAATTTTCACTCTTCTTGTACCTCGGAAAGTTTTCACTTTTCCTGGGCTTTTATCGCTGGTCGGTATTGAGCCTTTTGATCTTGCGGTGGCCGTTTTTCCGGTCATGTTCAAACCAGCCAGCAGCTTCAAGAAATACACTCGCTGTGCACACATCATTTTGGTGACCAACCATCGCAATTGTTGCAGTCAGTGCCTCGGCCCTGACCATGAGTCCATTACCTATAATCTGTGCATGCAGATGACCAGAACGGGCCTCAAGGGCTGAGAGAAGCAGCATGAGTCCCTCTTTGGGTTGACAGACTCTGCATTCTTAGCACTGGCATCGACATCAGCGTCGACGCCCTCACTGGGCTTCACCAAGGCATCAGTGTTAAGAACATAAGAACATAAGATATGCCATACTGGGTCAGACCAAGGTCCATCAAGCCCAGTATTCTGTTTCCAACAGTGGCCAATCTAGGTCATATGTACCTAGCAGTTTCCCCAAGGGACACAGGTTCCACAATGCTTGTATTGGTTCAAGCATTGATATCCTGGGTCCCTTCTTAATAATGGTTTATGGACCTTTCCTCCAGGAACTTGTCCAAACCTTTTTTAAACCCAGCTACACTAACAGCCTTTACTACATCCTCCGGTAACAAAATCCAGAGTTTGATTACATGTTGAGTGAAAAAATATTTTCTTTTATTAGTCTTAAATAGTTTACCCTGTCGCTTCATTGCATGTCCCCTAGTCTTTCTATATTCTGATAAGGTAAACAATCGATCTACGTTTACCCGTTCCACTCCGTTCATTAATTTATAGACTTCTATCATATCTCCCCTCAGCCGTCTCTTTTCCAGGTTAAAGAGCCCTAACCTTTTTAGCCTTTCTTCATAGGAGTATCCTTCCATCCCCTTTACCATTTTGGTGGCTCTTCTCTGAACCTTTTCTAAAATCGCTATATCTTTTTTAAGATACGGCGACCAGAATTGCACACAATATTCAAGGTGCGGTCTCACCATGTAACGATATAGAGGCATTATAATATCTTTTGTTTTATTTTCCATTCCTTTCCTTATCATACCTAGCATTCTATTTGCTCTCTTGGCCGCTGCTGCACACTGGGCCGAGGGTTTTAACATGGTATCCACAATGACACCTAAATCTTTTTCCTGGGTAGTAGTTCCTAATGTGGAACCTTGCATCGTGTAACCATAGTTTGGGTTGTTCTTCCCTAGGTGCATAACCTTGCACTTGTCCACATTAAATTTCATCTGCCATTTTGATGCCCAGTCTTCCAATTTATCAAGATCCTCTTGCAATTTTCCACAATCCTCTTGGGTTTTAACAACTTTAAATAGTTTTGTGTCATCTGCAAATTTGATAACCTCACTCGTTATTCCACTTTCCAAGTCATTTATGAATATGTCAAAAAGCAGTGGACCCAGCACTATTCACCTTTCTCCATTGGGAAAATTGGCCATTTAGCCCTACCCTCTGCTTTCTATCTTTTGACCAGTTCCTGATCCACAATAGTACACTGCCTCCTATCCCATGACTCTTTAGTTTTGCCAAAAGTCTCTCATGAGGGACCTTGTCAAAGGCTTTCTGAAAGTCCAGATACACAATATCAACCGACTCACCTTTGTCCACCTGATTATTCACTCTTTCAAAAAAACATAACAGATTAGTAAGACAAGATCTTCCTTGTCTAAAGCCATGTTGGCTGTCTCCCATTAGGTCATGACTATCTACATGCTGAGTAATTTTATTCTTTATGATGGTTTCTACCATTTTTCCCGGTATTGACGTCAGGCTCACCGGTCTGTAGTTTCCCGGATCACCCCTTGAACCCTTTTTAAAAATTGGTGTTACATTGGCGATCCTCCAATCTTCAGGTATAAGAGATGATTTTAATGATAGTTCACAGATTACTAATAGCAGGTCTGCAATCTCATATTTCAGTTCTTTCAACACCCTTGCATGTATTGTATACCATCCGGCCCAGGTGATTTGCTACTCTTCAATTTATCTAATAGTTGTAATACATCTTCCTGATGTATCGATATTTCCTTCAATTCTTCCGCACCTTTAAATACCACTTCAGTCATGGGTAACATCCCTACATCTTCCTCAGTAAAGACCGAAGCAAAGAATTCATTCAGTCTCTCCGCTATCGCCTTGTCGCCTCTTAGTGCTCCTTTAACCCCTTTATCATCTAATGGACCAACTGACGCTCTCACAGGTTTTTTGCTACAAATGTACTTGAAAAGGTCTTTACTTTGCGTTTTTGCTTCCGCAGCAAGCTTCTTCTCAAATTCTCCCTTTGCCTGCCTTATCAATGCCTTGCATTTGACTTGCCAGTGCTTGTGCTGTTTCCAGGTTTCGTCGTTTGGCTCTTTTTTCCATTTCCTGAAAGATGCTTTTTTGGCAACAACAGCCTCTCTGATCTCACCTTTAAACCATGCTGGCAGTTTTTTGTACTTCCTTCCACTTTTCTTAAAGCATGGAATACAGTGTTCTGTGGTGCCCATGCTCACTCAGAGCCGAGAAGCCATGGTACCATGGAACAGAGGCTCTCCATTGACATCCAGTCAGAGCCATTTGCCTTATCGATATCAAAGGGAGCGGCCAGGAACTGTGACAAGTACGGACATGGACACCAGAGCCCTTCTCATTGCGCTGTTGAGGGTGATGGCTGGGTGCAACCTGCAAAGGTGCCCCAGTGATAGGACTCAACTCCTAAGGCCCCGGAGGACTACTGGAAATCTTCTGATGCCTTGACCATCATGAAGTCCCAAGAATGAGTTTAGAAGTCGGTATCTGAGGTGGTTGTACCAGCCTCGGAAACTGCAATGTTGATGGAGCATCTTTGGGCCCTAAGAGGCACACATGGTGGCTCTTTTAGCTGCAGGTGTTCTGGTGGCATCACTGCAAGCTTTTCAGCCTATTTTGGAGACCCATGCCCTCTCTGTTGAGGCAGAGATGTCAGGTTTGCAGTTGGAGTCCACCCTGGTTCTAACCGCCATCTCCTTATCCAGTGTCTCGGACTCCAATGTCCCGATGCACAGGCACCCGACAAGCACTGCCATTGGTCCCAACAGCAACCATCTTCCCTGCCAGAGTAATGACATTGCGGGAGAAGGCTTGGCACTACTTCAGCTTTCTCTCAGAGTCAGACCCTGAGGGATGGGAGATAGAGGAGGAATCACCAATGTCCAAGAGGGAGTCTCTGGATCTCCCCTCAGAACTGTTCCCTCCATACAAGAAATGAAAGTCACCTCTGGAATACATGTCCTTTCAGTACTTTGTCCAGGACATGGTGAAGACCTTTCCCTTCTCCCTTGAGGCAGAGGATGAGCCAAGAGCGAGGACTTGGAGATCTTCCAGTACCTCTTGGCACCAAAGGAAGCCATCACGGTGCCCATGCACAGGATATTGCAGTGACTCCTACTCAGAGTGTGGGAGAACCCATGACTGTACCGGCCATCAGCTGTTGACTTGACTCAATGCACTGGGTGTAGAAGGCTCCTGGGTTCGAGAAGCCTCAACTGCCTTGCTACTCCCTGGTGGTGGAGTCTGCCGTGCGGTGCATTAAAAGCTTGAAGACTCACTTTTCTGTGCCCAGAGCCAGGAACAGAGGACTCTCAATGGCTTCAGGATGCAGTGTCTCCAGGGCTCCATGTTGGTCACCCACATCCTGTCTTAGCAGATCTCAGTGGGTGCCCCTGAGGAGGGTGGTTGACTCATCCACTTTGCACACAGGTGGCCCCTCATCATCAAGGATGCCTCGGTGCTGCAGATCGTATGAGACCGGTATCGGCTGCATTTTGCCCAGCTCCCTCCTCACTTCTTCCCAGGGGAGTATCCTCTAGATCTGCACCACTGCGGTTTCCTCCAGATGGAGGTTGCCACATCTGTTGGCTGAGTTGGCTATCAAGCCAGTGCCCCCAGCTGAGTTGGCCATCAAGCCAGTCCACCAGTACTTCTTTGTCCCCAAGAAGATAGGGGGTTTCCAGCCCATTCTGGACCTCAGGTACCTGAACCAATTTCTGCTTTGAGAGAAGTTCAAGATGGTCTCCCTGGGAACATTGCTCCCATATCTCCTCAAGGGAAATTGGCTATGCTCCTTGGATCTGAATGATGCATACATGCACATCCCAATACATCTTCTTCACAGGCAATACCTGTGCTTCATGCTGGGCGGCCAGCACTTTCAGTACTGGGTGCTGCCCTTCAGGCTGGTATTGGCCACCAGGGTCTTCGCCAAGTGCCTAGCAGTCATCGCCACTTATCTCAGGACCCTGAGGCTCTTCATCTTCCCCTACTTAGACAATTGGCTAATAAAGAGCTTCACACTGAATGGTGTGTTGCACTCAGCCCACCTGATGATTCAGGTGCTCGAGTGGCTGAGGTTCGTCGTAAACTATCCCAAGTCACATCTTCACAGCAGCTCAAGTTTATCAGGGCCCTGCTTGATACCACATGGGTTCAAGCCTTTCTCCTGATGGTCTGCCTGCAGGAGCTCACAGAGGTGGTCACCACTATCCATCAGAAGTGACACACGATGGCTCAGGGGATGCTGAAGATGTTAGACCATATGGTCTCCACAGTGCATGTAACCCCTGTGGCTCACCTCCGAATGTGCCAGGTCCAGTGGACTCTGAGCACTTGGTGGTGGCAGGTCATGGGCTGCCTTATGGACTGGGCAACAGTTACTGTTCCCCTTGTAGAGTCCCTACAGTGGTGGCTAGAACTCATCATCCCATACTGGCCCCAGCAGCCGTGGATCTCCCTGTTGCTTCAACTGTCCCAGCGGGAGCTCCTTCATCTGGGCTGTGACCTCCTCTCTCAGGAGTGGGGGATCTTGCTATATCCCAATGTCTGGTTCATGGCCCTCAGTTTGGATGCTGAGTGAATAGTTCCCTCAGGGCTTAACCTGCCAGGGGAGATGACAGACATCTTCCTGGCTTCCTGCAGGGATTCAACTTTGCCTTCTTCTGCTTTCAAGTGGTGAAGGTTCTTGCTTTGGTGCATAGACAAGGCACTGGATTCCTTCTCCTGCTCAGTGGAAAGGTTGCTGCAGTACCTCCTGCATCTGTCTAATTTGGGCCTTATGTCCAACTCAGTCAGGGTCCACCTGAGCACAACTGGATCCTACCATCACAGTTTGGAGGGCAGGCCCATCTCTGCTCAGCCCCTGGTGGCCCATTTCATGCGGGGCCTGCTCTTGTCTAAACCCCTGTTTAAGCCCCCACCGATGGTGTGGGATCTCAATGAGATCTTGAGGCTATTCCTATCGGCTCCTTTTGAGACATTGGCAGTCTGCCCTCTGAAATTCCTGACCTGGAAAGTTGTGTTTCTTGTGGCGCTCACCTTGGCTCGCCATGTCAGTGAGCTTCAAGCCTTGGTTGCTCACCTGATGTACATAAGGTTTCATCACAACCAAGTGGTGCTGGATACTCACCCGTGTTTCTTGCTCAAGGTGTTCTCTACTTTCCACCTGAATCAGTTGGTAGTCTTGCCCACCTTTTTCCCCAGATCTCACACCAACAGAGTGGAGGCCCAGCTGCACACATTGGATTGTAAACATGCTCTGGCTTTCTATATCGAGTGGACCAGAATGTAGCCCAGTATCTTTTGATCCCAGCAAGCATTTCCTTCACCTATGCTCAGGTGGGTCTTTGCCTCGAGGGTCATGTCTTGGCTCACAATGTCTGGGCCATGGCTGCATCTGTGGCCAACCTGCACTCTGTCTCCATGGAGGAAATTTGTAGGGCCGCATGTGGTCCTCTGCCACACCTTCAGAACCCATTATTGCCTGGATGGGGATTCCCAGTGTTACAGTAACTTTGGTCAAGCCATACTCCAGCATCTGTTTGGGACTTAGGTACAACTCTTTCCCACCAGTCATTCTGTTTGTCCAGGCTACTGAAAGAGTCATCCTGATATGGATGTATGCAGTGGACATTGAATTAATCAAGTCCCAGAGAAAGAGTACACGTGCTGTTTCTTCTGGTTCTCATTGCCCTAGTTGGGCTGTTTTCGTGTTTGTTAGCCTGTAGCTTGGGAGTCCCAACATGAAGACTTCTTCCTGCTTGTTGACAGAGAAAGCGTAATTACTCACCTCTAGCAGGTGTTCTTCATGAACAGCAAGATTAAGTCCTCACAACCCTCCCACCTCTTTGTGAAGTTGTTTTGGCTACTAGCTTTTGTACCTTACTGAGGTTAAGATAGCAGGTGGGAAAGCAGGCAGCGTACACGATGAAGGCTCCCAAAAGCTTCCAATGGACGTGGAGGAGCGTTTCTGTGTGGAGCTCCATCAGGGACATCACCCATACATGAGGACTTATTCCTGCTGTTCACAGAGAACACCTGCTACAGGTGAATAACTACACTTCAGTGGCATTAGCACACGTGAACAGGATAGCACACATTAATAATTCAAGCTGAAAGTTTGTAACAACACAGGACATTTTGCATCTTACCCTATTATGGAAGCCTTTATGCTCGTATTCCTCATGAAGCTGTATGCGTAGTCTGCAAGAAAGCGTTCCTGAATCGGACAAGACGATCTCTTAGGGTAGCATGTATTAACCTAGAGACACCTTACTTTTTTATAGCCAACTCTAGGAAGCATGCTCAAGGGTTGGACCTGGGAATGTCTATGTTTGATCTTAACTATAAGACATAAAATATTATATATATCAATAAAAATCTGTTGTATGTATTTTACAAACTGTATTTTACTTTGATCAGTTGTTAGATATTGAATTTCTTGAGCAATGTTTGGTATTTCAAGTGTTTTTCCTAAAGGCTTGAATGGTAAGAATAATTATAAGAACATAAGATATGTCATACTGGATCAGACCAAGGTCCATCAAGCCAAGACTTATGTTTCCAGCAGTGGCCAATCCAGGTTACAAGTACCTAGCAGGTTCCCAAAAAGACACACAGGTTCCACAGTGCTTGTATTGGGGCAAGCAGTGAATTTCCTGGGTCATCTTTAATAATGGTTTATGGACCTTTTCTCCAGGAACTTGTCCAAATCTTTTTTTAAACCCAGCTACACTATAACCCCTCACTTGGTTTGCAGGTTGTCGTGCTGTCAGGGCTTGTGTGCATCAGTGATGCTGAGGGCTAAGCTAGCGGTAGTTTTACTACTGGCAGGGTCTCCCAAGATGGACAGGTCTCAGCTGAGGTGCCAGACCAAGACAAACCACCCATCTGGGCAGCAGCAGAATGGGACAGTGTTGACAGCGGAGGATCACATTTCTGTGACAACAGAACAACACTAAACTTAAACTGCATGGAGGAAAGGCCCGGCAATCTACATCTATATCTTGCCATGAAAACCCATCTGAGCAGCAGCAGAATGGGACAGTGTTGGCGGTGGAGGATCACATTTCTGTGACAATGGCAACAACACTAAACTTAAACTGCGTGGAGGAAAGGCCCGGAAATCTACTTCTGTATCTTGCTATGAAAACCCAATGGATAGTCACAACAAAACAAATTGCACTATAGTGCTGGAAGATGAGACCCCCCAGGTCGGAAGGCACTCAATTAGCTACTGGGGAAGAGCTGAAGACCTTTCAGAGTAAAGCCAGCATTTATGATGTGGTTGGATCAAAGTCCTTGGGATGTCTGACTGCTGATGTAGCTGTGCATGAAATGAGAGTCAGAAGCTGTAAAGATGTCTTACATATTGGGACATGGAATGTATGAAGCATGAACCAAGGGAAGTTGGAGGTGGTCAAGAATGAAATGGAACGTGTACAACTTGATCTTTAGGAAGTCAACAAACTGAAATGGACTGGTATTGGGCACTTTGCATCTGATGATCACATGGTCTACTATGCTGGAAATAAAAGACAAAGAAGAAATGATGTTGCATTTATAATAAAGAAGAAACTTGCAAGAACTGTAATGAAATACAGTGCAGTCAGTGAACGCTTAATCTCTATTCGTCTACGAGGAATGCCTATCAACACAACTATACAAGTATATGCCCCAACAACAGCTGCAGAAGAGGATGAAATTGATGAGTTCTATGAACAAGTTCAAGCTGAAATTGACAGAACATGCAAACAGGATATCCTGATAGTCATGGGTGACTAGAGCGCAAAAGTTGGCAACAAAGAAGAAGGCAAAGTGGTTGGAAAATATGGACTTGGCAACAGAAATGAAGCTGGAGAAAGACTGATAGAATTCTGCAAGACCAATGATCTATTCATCTCAAACACCTTCTTCAAGTAACACAAGCGATGATTGTACACATGGACTTCACCCAATAGATTGTACAAAAATCAAATTGACTACATCTGTGGAAGTCAATGATGGAAAAGCTCTATAACATCAACAAAGATAAAACCTGGAGCTGACTGTGGTACAGATCATCAACTACTAGTATGCAAACTCAAGCTAAAGTTGAAAAGAGCAAACCACTCATGAATGCAGCAAAATATGACCTTGAGAATATACCACTGGAATTTAAAGACTGCCTACAAAATCGATTTGCTGTTTTAGATACAAATGACAGAGCTCCAGAAGAATTATGGAATGCCATCAAGAAGGTTGTGTTGGAAGAAAGCAAGAAGTCTCTACAAAAGCAAAAATGACCAAAATGGATGATGGAAGAAACTCTGAAAATTGCCCAGAAACACAGAGAAGCTAAAGCCAAAGGAGAAAGAAAGACAATCGCAGAACTCAACAAAGATTTCCAATGTGCAGCAAGACAGGACAAGGAAAAGTACTACAATGATACATGCAAGGAAATAGAATCAGAAACTATTAGAGGAAGAACAAGATCGGCTTTCCTAAAGCTACGAGAGTTAAAGAAAAAATTCCAGCCTCAAATTGGAATGTTACAAGATGCTCAAGGTTCTATGTTGAATGATGCTGAGAAGATCAAGAAAAGATGGAAAGAATATACAGAGCTTTTATATGATAAAGATCAAGTGAACCAACAGCTGTTTCAACCTGTACCTTATGATCCGGAACCATTGGTGATGAAAGAAGAAGTTGAAGCAGCATTGAAAGCCTTATCAAAGAACAAATCACCAGGCATTGATGGCATTCCCATAGAAGTATTACAGCAATCTGATGCAGCTGTTACCTTACTTACAAGGCTCTACCAAGAAATTTGGAAGACAACATCATGGTGAACTGACTGGAAAAGATCTGTGTTTATACCAATATTAAAGAAAGGTGATCCAACTGACTGTGGAAATTATCGCACAATCGCTCTGATCCCACATGCCAGCAAGATTCTACTGAAGATTATTCAACAGAGACTACAACCATACCTGAAACAAGAACTATCTGAGGTGCAAGCAGGGTTCAGGAAAGGGCGAGTAATGAGAGACATCATCGTGGATGTGAGATGGATTCTTGAAAACACTAAAGAATACCAAAAGGATATCTATTTGTGCTTAATCGACTATAGCAAGGCTTTTTACTGTGTAAACAATGAGAACCTCTGGGCCACATTAAGAAGCATGGGTATACCAGAACACCTGATCGTTCTCTTGCACAATCTTTACATTGATCAAGAAGCAACAGTTCGAATGGAACAAGGAGAAACAGAATGTTTTAAAATAAGGAAAAGTCTAAGACAAGGCTGCATACTTTCCCCCTACCTGTTTAATTTATATGCAGAACAAATCATCAGAGAAGCAGGATTGTAGGAAGACAACAGAGGTGTCCACAGAGTGCAAGATGGCTGACACACGCTAGACGCCACTGCCGGTACACTGCTTAATTTCCTCTTTTTCATGATGCCGCGTAAAAGGAAGGCTAAAAGCTGGATGTTACCTGCTGCAACAACAACGGCAGCAACTACGGGACCTCTAGATGCTTTCTTGAGGCCCGCTGGTGTGGTCGAAGCTCTGGTGCTAACTGGCTCGTTGGGGGCACTGAGAGTGGAAGGAGGCTTGTCGCGCCCCTTTGAGCTGCATACCTCTCTTAGCTCAGAGGCACGGACCCTTCCGATTCAGCCGGCTTTGCTTTCAGTGGGAGTAGCGGAGCCAGAGCTCCGTGGTGTTGGGGAAGCTGTCTCCGCTGAGTCATCCTCTCCTGCTATGATGAGTGGCTCCGCGGCAGCTGGTTTGGAGGCTGCGGAGTTTGCCGATGCAGTGAGCAGTTCAGCCGAGTGTGGAGGAAGCTTGTTTGCAGATGCAGCTGCAGGCCTTGGTATTCCTGCTCCTAAACCTACTGGGATTACAAGCATATTGCCTGCACAATCTGTGCTTCAGCGCCCAGTAGCAGTTACCTTGGACTCCTTCTGGGAAGGTCGCCAAGCCTTGGAACAGTCCTTTGTCCTGCAATTTGGAGTTCTACAGAGTGCTTTAACTCCAGTTCGTCAAGCCGTTGATCTACAAAAGAAAGAAGTTGCTTTAATTTCCACTAAGGTGGTCCAGTTAGAGGAAAAAATGAAGGTCGTAACATCCATTTCAGGTACTGTTTCTAATGATTTGGTTGCTATCCATGGGAAGATTGAGATGTTGGAAAATTCTGTCCGTAAAAGAAACCTGCACTTGTTGAATTTTCCCCGGGTGCCTTCTGCGTCGCCTAAGGAGTTGTTTAACTCTTATGCTACTTCAGTGTTAAAGCTTCCCGCTGAGTCTGTTCCTCCTTTGGCTAGGATTTACTATCTGCCTACTGCCAAGCGCAAGCCCATGGAGTCTCTTCTCCTTTACATTCACCGCCGATGGATTCTTTGGATAACTGGTTTCCTGGAAACTACTGACCCCGGGTTTATCCCGCGGGCTACACTACTTCTCACTGTGGATCTGGAACCAGATCGTGATTTCCTTTTGAGACTTTCTTTCAAGGCAAGGAATGAGACCTTCATGGGAGGGACAATAAGGATGTTCCCGGACGTATCTAAGCCTACCCAGAAACGTAGACAGCAATTCTTTTTGCTAAGACCTCAGGTTCTATCATTGGGTGGTTTGTTTTTTTCTACGCTACCCTTGTAGATGCTTAATTAAATATCAGGGAGTTAGTTATACCTTTTTTGAGCCTGCACACTTAACTCAATTTGTTACTTGTAAAAATATTCCTCTGCATAGCAGTTGATCTGTTCTTATTCTCCCCCCCCCCCTGGTTTAGGGGGGAGCGGTGGTGGGATTGTGCATTAGTTAATCCACACCAGAGTTGTGTTTATTGCCTCTGACCCTTTTCTTTTGAATTGTGTTTTGCTCTATCAATTGTGGGCTAGTGAATCTTTACTTATACATATATTTAGTGCAAGGTGAGGGTGGTTTTTCTCTCTCATTGCTTGTTGTTTCTTATCTTCTTGTATTGTATTCTTTACTGTAACAAGACTTTTCTTGTATAAAATTTAAAATTGCATAAATAAATAATTAAAAAAAAAAGACAACAGAGGTGTGAAGATTGGTGGAAGACTCAACAACGTTCGCTGTGCTGATGATACCACATTACTGGCTGAAAGTGAAGATGATCTGAAACATTGGCTTCTCACGATCAAAGAACATAGTCTTAAAATGGGCCTGCAGATTAATGTAAAGAAGACAAAGATCATGACAACTGGCAAAATCAACAAGTTCATCATTGAAGGAGAAGAAATTGAAATCATGGACAACTTTATCCTGCTTAGATCAACTATCAATAAAGAAGCAACAAGCAGTCAAGAAATCCGACGACTCTTTGCTCTTGGCAGAATGACTTTGAAATACCTAGGCAAGATTCTCAAGAGTAGAGTTGTCTCTCTCCATACAAAGATTCAACTTGTTCAAACCATGGTATTTTCAACAACATCATATGGATGCAAAAGCTGGACAGTGAAAAAGATAGAAAGGAAGAAAATTGATGCCTTTGAATTATGGTGCTGGCGGCGAATACCGTGTATACCATGGACTGCCCAAAGAACAAACCAGCCTGTACTATAAAAGATCAAACCTAAGCTTTCTTTAGAAGCTCAAATGACAAGACTTCGACTTTCATACTTTGGACACATCATGCGAAGAGAGAGATCATTAGAGAAAGACATCATGCTTGGCAAGATAGAAGGTCAACCCAAAAGAGGAAGGCCAGCAATGAGATGGATCGATACAATAACAGCAGCTACGGGTACCAGTCTGTCAACAATGAGCCGCCTGACTGAAGACCGAACACAATTTAGGGCAACTATCTAGAGCATCCCCGTGAGTCGACACTGACTTGATGGCAATTAACAACAATAACACTCACAGCTTTTACTACATCCTCCGGTAACAAATTCCAGAGTTGGATTATGTGTTGAGTGAAAAAACACTTTCTCTTATCAGTCTTAAACAGGTTACATTGTAGCTTCATTGCATGTCCACTAGTCTTTCTAATTTTTGATGGCGGAAATAATCAATCTGCATTTACCTGTTCCACTTCATTCATTAATGTATAGACCTATATCATATCTCCCCTCAGCCGTCTCTTTTCCAGGTTGAAGAGCTCTAACCTTTTAAGCCTTTCCGTATAGGGGTATCTTTCCATCCCCTTTACCATTTTGATTGTTCTTCTCTGTACCTTTTCTAATTCTGCTATATACTTTTTAAGATATGGCGACCAGAATTGCACAAAATATTCAAGGTGCGGTTGCACCATGGAACAATACAGAGGCATTATAATATACTTTGTTTTATTCTCCATTCCTTTCCTTATGATTCGTAGCATTATATTTGCCTTCTTGGCCGCCACTGCACACTGGGCAGATGGTTTCGATGTGTTATCCACGATGACACCTAAATCTTTTTCCTGGGTGGTGTTTCCTAATGTGGAACCTTGCATCGTGTAGCTATAGTTTGGGTTGTTCTTTCCTAAGTGCATTTGCACTTCTCCACATTAAATTTCATCTGCATTTGAACATCCAGTCTTCCAATTTATTAAGGTCCTCTTGCAATTTTTCACAATTCTCTTGGGTTTAACTTTGAATAATTTTGTGTTATCTGCAAATTTCATTACTTCACTCATTATTCCCATTTCCTGGTCATTTATGAATATGTTAAAAAGCAGTGGACCCAGCACAGATCCCTGTGGTACTCCACTATTCACCTTTTTCCATTGAGAAAATTGGCCATTTAGCCCTACCCTCTTCTTTCTATCTTTTAACCAGTTCTTGATCCATAGTAGTACACTGCCTCCTATCTCCTTACTTTTTAATTTTGCCAAGAGTCTCTAATGAGGGACCTTGTCAAAGGTCTTCTGAAAATCCAGATATACTATATCAACTGACTCATTTTTGTCTACCTGTTTATTCACACCTTCAAAAAAATATAACAGATTAGTAAGACAAGACCTTCCTTGGCTAAAGCCATGTTGGCTTTCCCCATTATGCCATGATTATCTACATGTTCAGTAATTTTGTTCTTTAGAATGGTTTCTACCATTTTGCCTGGTACTGACGTAAGGCTCCCCAGTCTGTAGTTTCCTGGATCACCCCTAGAACCCTTTTTAAAAATCGGTGTTACATTGGCCATTCAGCAATCTTCAGGTATTACAGATGATTTTTAATGATAGTTCACAGATTGTTAATAGTAGGTCTGCAATCTCATATTTTAGTTCTTTCAACACCTTCCAATGCATACCATCTAGTCCAAGTGATTTGCTATTTTTTAGTTTATCAAATTGTTGTATACATCTTCCCAGTTTATCAATATCTCTTTCAATTCTTCCAATGCATCACTTTTAAATAACATTTCAGTCATGGGTAACTTCCCTACATCTTCCTCAGTAAAGACTGAAGCAAAAAATTAATTTAATCTCTTCGCTATGGCCTTGTCTCCTCTTAGTGCCCCTTTTTACCCCTGTATCATGTAATGTCATTGTCCAACTGACTCTCTCATAGGTTTTTTGCTATGAATGTACTGTAAAAAAGTTTTATTAAGCGTTTTTGCTTCCACGGCAAGCTTTTTCCTATTTCCTTCAATTATAATCAACATGTAGCAGTCATATTAGTGTAGCACTTATATTAATGATCAGCTAGGGTGTAGAGGCTCCCAGGATTCTTTATAAAGGAGAAACAGTAGAAAGTGAGCTTCAGTCGTGATGATGGTGGGTGCCAGTGACAGAAAATCATGTTATTAAAGTAAAATTATAGCAGTAATGAACCTAACAAGCAGGATATTACTGTGAAAAGATGGTGGACAAAAGGGGACAGCAAATGTATTTGGTGGTTCCTATGGCTTCTATTCTAGGGTTTCAGGGCCATGGTGCTGGTCTGGGGAGACATGCTGAAGGAGAGGCAAGAGCATTTACTCAAAGAGTACAAGATGTGTGTCTCTGCAACATGAGATGCTTGCCCAGGTCTGATGGGCTTCTGGGAGGCAGGCTTCAGGAGTTCACAGAAGGATGGACAGCAGTGAGGCTGTGCACATCAAGAAGAAATAGCGGGTGACATCAGCCTTGTCAGCTATGGTTAAGGAGCTTATGAAGGTGGACAGATGGTCTGGGGCAAGTGCAGTAAGGAGCAGGAAGCATGTGAGGGTCTTTGGGGATAAAGTAAAATGGACTAATTTAGAAGAAACTAGTACAGAATAAATAGGACGGTGAGAATATTCCCCTCTCCTTTCAAAAAAGCAGTGCAGGCATATTTTTCAGCACAAACCAGTGCTCTCCCCACTAATCAGTGCGCTGATTGGGGGACTGAGGTGAGCTGTTGGGGAGGGAGAGTTGGGATTAGACATTCATTAGACATACTGCATTTTGGGTTTTAGAAAGAAACATGCTTGGGTTTTAGAATTAAACATGCTTGAAAACCAACCTGCGGTGGCCATGTGTTATTTTCTTAAGAGCTGACTCTTGTCCTGAAATAAGGTTTGAAGTTGATTAAAAGATGTGAGTGTATGTATGTGCAAGAAATATAGTTCTGAAGAATGAAAATACTTTGGAATGTGTTCTGAGGTAGGTGGGAAAGTAGTTTAAAGGCAAATCTGAGCAGACGTGGGAACTGTTCCTGTTCTAGTGCATGAAAGACAGAGAGACTGTGAAGCAAGGGAAAAACTGAAACCCACATACTTATGCCACATGTGAAATCCCAAATAAAGTTCCCCTTTCTGTGAAAATTTAGCAGATTAAGGAAAAATCTGTCAGAAATCTAGACATAAAAATGTAACTGAAAGGATGGTTGCACTTGTTGGCAAGATTGACAAGCTGAGAGTTATTGACTGTCCTAAAGGAAAACAAATTATCAGAATGCTTTTAAGATCAAATTGCCACCTCTTAGTAAAAGATGCAGACTTTCTTGGCACTTAAGTAAATGTCAGTCAGGGAACTGGGAGCTTTACCAGAAGAATAACCTTGCTGGGAAAATATAGTAAAATGTATGATGAATAAATGTCAGCAATTACAATGACATAGCATGTTTTACTGGAAATACTTTTCTTATACGTATTACTTTAAGAAATTAACATAGTTTCTGCTGTATGAACCAAGTACTTATTTAACTTACTGCCTGGAGTGGAGGAGTGGCCTAGTGGTTTGGGCAAGGTACTTCAGGCTGGAAGGTCAGGGGTTCAAATCCCACTAGAGGACAGCAACCTTGGGCCGGAAGGACTGGGGTTTCTAGTCCCACAGGTGCTCCTTGTGGTCTTGGGCAAGCCACTTAACCCTCCATAGCCCATGTTCCCTGTAAAATAGTTATCTCCAAGTTATAATGTAATTTCAGTTTGTTCAATGTAAACCACACTGATGCAGAATAGCACAGTATATAAGAGAATGTAAATAAATAAATAAAAATTATAAATAATGCCCCTGTTATGCAGCCAGCCCTACTATTGCATAAATATAAGCACCCATATTTAACTTTATGAAGGTATAATCTTACAACAGGGCACCTATTTGAAGCCTGTTTTATAAAAAGCAAAATAAAAGCAACAGTGCACATGTGCAACTCTATAAAATAAACTCCAAGAACCAGCCCTAATAGCATACAAAATCGCATCTGCAAATTTCCACATTCTCTAGAAAAGTTGTATATGTGTGCATGTGCTCTGTATGTGTCACCAGGTATTTTAGAAAATATGAATGGAACTCGCTGCTACCTCAAATATGATCCATCTAGCTAACCAGCCAATTCCACAAAATCTTAAAGACTCAGCTGTTCCTAGAGTATTATGGGTCAAATACGGAACAAGGAACGCCCTGCTAAGCAACATCTACAACCCATTAGTACGTTGCAAATAGTGAAGCTTAAACCGTTTGATGTTGAATAACTGTTAAACTATGGGGTATGTTTACTAAGCCACGGTAGCGGCTTCTGTGCAGTATCGGAGCTGTAGCCCCACTGAATTCAATGGGGCCATAGATCCAATATTGCACAGAAGCCACTACTGCTGCTTAGTAAACATACCCCCCCCCCCCTATATATTTCTTGTAATGTGCACCTTATTGTTCAAGTTTAATTTTACTGCACTGAGTTATCTGGAGACCATCTTGACAAGTAGAAAGATGGTATAAAAAAGATGTTAATTAAATAAATAAATAAATAAATAGCAACTCTGCTTCCGTTCTGTCCAAATTACATGCAGATTGCGTAAACTTAGGCCCTGTCTTTTCATGGTTCGGCATTTTGCTTGCATATGTGATATTGCAATTTTATAAAAGCTCTTTTCTGTGTGTAAAACGTTTGATAAAATTGCCCCCTTTGTGTATAGTCTCTGAGTTACCTAGCATTCCTTGGGAATCCACTATCTAAAGGGCGATATATTAGAAAGCAGTCATAGTCAATCAAGCTTTGTAAAATATATATTAGATTTTTATTGGAAAGCATTCAGATATACAATAGGGCTGATTTTCAAAATGGACAATTTTCAAACATCATGGCAATCATCCATGACACTTGAATATCAGTCAGATAATGTCACTGAATATCCTGATAAAAGCTTCCACTGAATATCTGCGCCAAGTGACGCTAGCCAGACTTTATCTAGTTATAGTGTCAATATTCAGCCAATACCTATTTGCCTTGCAACTTCGACCTGCTTTTCAAGTGGCTTAAGTTCAGCAGGTTAGTGCTGACTGAATATCGGGCTAACCGGATAAAGTCACCATTTATCCAATTAGTGCAAGCCCCATCCTTGTTCCGCTCCATTCATTAACCAGATAAATGGTGACTTTATCCGGATAGCCAGATAGTGCCTCTGGTGAGTGCCTTTAGCTGGCTGGCCTTCCATTGGCTGGCTGGCTAAGTGCTTTGAATATAGACCCCATTTATTTTTGTTTGGAAGTTAGGGGCTAATGATTATACATATTTTCCAATTCCAAATCTTCAGCACACTAAGGTTGATACAAGAAAAGCAAGATTTTGCATGGTTAATATGTGCTATCCTATGTGACTGTCCTTGAGCTTTATTGATGGAGAGTAAAAAAAAAAAAAGAGAGAACGTATGTGTGTTTCTCAGATAGAAAGAGCTTAACCACTGCAGTAGTAACACCGGACTACCACTAAGGCAGGCCTTGACAAATTTCATATGGATTTAGCAGCCAGGTCAAAATCTTTGGACCCATTGCTTGTAACCTCCTCGTGCCTCCTTGTAACCTCCTCGTGCCTCCTCCCCCCATTGACTCTCGTGCTGGTCTCAAGTTCTCAGGTCTCATGAGACCAGTACTAGAGTTCCTTTACCAGATGGCATCTTTAGACAGAAATACAGATAATATCTGAAGCTACAACTGTTAAGTGTCTTTATGCCTGCCTGTGCGTAGGAAGTGGCGGTATGTGGGTGGGGTGCAGGATTGCAGTGCATGTGTGTGTGTAGTGCACAAATGGGTGCCTGTGTCTGTATGTGAATGAGAGAGTGTGTGTGTGTGTGTGCGTGGTGCAAAAGTGAGGGGGTGATTATGTACATGCTTACATGGTGTGGAGATGGGGTGCCTGTGTATGCATGTGTGGTACAGCCTTTTTTTTTTTCGCCGCAGCAACCAGCTACAGCAGCTCCCCGGTCGGGGTAGAGAGAAGAACGAGCGATTTCCCGCTCCTGCAACTCCGGCCCAATCCGGGCCGTGGGAGGACCCAGCTGCACAATTTAAAAGCAGCCGCGGGCAGGAGACAGCCCTTTTCGCCGCAGCAACCAGCTACAGCAGCTCCCCGGTCGGGGTAGAGAGAAGAACGAGCGATTTCCCGCTCCTGCAACTCCGGCCCAATCCGGGCCGTGGGAGGACCCAGCTGCACAATTTAAAAGCAGCCGCGGGCAGGAGACAGCCCTTTTCGCCGCAGCAACCAGTTACAGCAGCTCCCCGGTCGGGGTAGAGAGAAGAACGAGCGATTTCCCGCTCCTGCAACTCCGGCCCAATCCGGGCCGTGGGAGGACCCAGCTGCACAATTTAAAAGCAGCTGCGGGCAGGAGACAGCCCTTTTCGCCGCAGCAACCAGCTACAGCAGCTCCCCGGTCGGGGTAGAGAGATGAACGAGCGATTTCCCGCTCCTGCAACTCCGGCCCAATCCGGGCCGTGGGAGGACCCAGCTGCACAATTTAAAAGCAGCCGCGGGCAGGAGACAGCCCTTTTCGCCGCAGCAACCAGCTACAGCAGCTCCCCGGTCGGGGTAGAGAGAAGAACGAGCGATTTCCCGCTCCTGCAACTCCGGCCCAATCCGGGCCGTGGGAGGACCCAGCTGCACAATTTAAAAGCAGCCGCGGGCAGGAGACAGCCCTTTTCGCCGCAGCAACCAGCTACAGCAGCTCCCCGGTCGGGGTAGAGATGAACGAGCGATTTCCCGCTCCTGCAACTCCGGCCCAATCCGGGCCGTGGGAGGACCCAGCTGCACAATTTAAAAGCAGCCGCGGGCAGGAGACAGCCCTTTTCGCCGCAGCAACCAGCTACAGCAGCTCCCCGGTCGGGGTAGAGAGAAGAACGAGCGATTTCCCGCTCCTGCAACTCCGGCCCAATCCGGGCCGTGGGAGGACCCAGCTGCACAATTTAAAAGCAGCCGCGGGCAGGAGACAGCCCTTTTCGCCGCAGCAACCAGCTACAGCAGCTCCCCGGTCGGGGTAGAGAGAAGAACGAGCAATTTCCCGCTCCTGCAACTCCGGCCCAATCCGGGCCGTGGGAGGACCCAGCTGCACAATTTAAAAGCAGCTGCGGGCAGGAGACAGCCCTTTTCGCCGCAGCAACCAGCTACAGCAGCTCCCCGGTCGGGGTAGAGAGAAGAACGAGCGATTTCCCGCTCCTGCAACTCCGGCCCAATCCGGGCCGTGGGAGGACCCAGCTGCACAATTTAAAAGCAGCCGCGGGCAGGAGACAGCCCTTTTCGCCGCAGCAACCAGCTACAGCAGCTCCCCGGTCGGGGTAGAGAGAAGAACGAGCGATTTCCCGCTCCTGCAACTCCGGCCCAATCCGGGCCGTGGGAGGACCCAGCTGCACAATTTAAAAGCAGCCGCGGGCAGGAGACAGCCCTTTTCGCCGCAGCAACCAGCTACAGCAGCTCCCCGGTCGGGGTAGAGAGAAGAACGAGCGATTTCCCGCTCCTGCAACTCCGGCCCAATCCGGGCCGTGGGAGGACCCAGCTGCACAATTTAAAAGCAGCCGCGGGCAGGAGACAGCCCTTTTCGCCGCAGCAACCAGCTACAGCAGCTCCCCGGTCGGGGTAGAGAGAAGAACGAGCGATTTCCCGCTCCTGCAACTCCGGCCCAATCCGGGCCGTGGGAGGACCCAGCTGCACAATTTAAAAGCAGCCGCGGGTAAGCGCGCCCGCGCCTTGCGGGCCCGCGCCTGAGGACCTCGCAAGAGGGCCCTTTGGCGTGGCCCTTAGGCGGTGGCACGACAGGCACAAACCAAAAAACCAACGACTCCACTCCAACAGCTACTTCACCACAGATGGGGACTACAAATAAGAAACAGCAGATCTGGACCCCTTTAAATAAAGCCTCCAACGACCTCCTGAGACACACACGGAGTCTATCAAGCAAGCACATCACACAAATAGCTCGAGCTCCCCTTGGGTCGAGCTCGCTTCCACTCTCAACAGACGCTCCGTTCGATTACAGCAAGTATAAAACAACCGACCTGACTATATTAACCTACTCAGTATATGTATCCTATGCTCTTTGTCAGTACCAAACTCCCACTCCCTCTTATTTAAAAAACACAACTGTACCACTGCCTTACTACCATATCAACTGCAACATATACCTAAAACTGTACCTAATGTTGTCAACACTCACAGCATTGATTCTACTGTTGCCAGTATTCTCAACATAGATTCAACTGTTGTCAGTACCCATTTTGGTTCTACTGTTGTCAGTACCCACATTAGTTCTACTGTTGTCAGTACCCACATTAGTTCTACTGTTGTCAGTACCCACATTAATTCTACTGTTGTCAGTACCCACATTGGTTCTACTGTTGTCAGTACCCACATGGTTTCTACTGTTGTCAGTACCCAAAAATGATTTCTACTGTTTGTCAGTATAGTCAGCAACTAACCAGATAGTACTCTGAAAGTGCATTGCTAATTTAGCTAACAACCTGAAAGTACCATCATCTTAACTACAATATAACTTTGTCTATAGTGTCTGAAATCACCCAAAGTAACCATTGCATTTAATGTTACAAACAAACAAACCAAGAGCAACTGTTGCAAGATCCCCCAAAATACACTAAACAATCTGAACCCTACCACAACCTGAACCCCCTAAAACATACAATAAAACAATGCCTACTCAATCTTCATCTCCCATCAGGGCAACACTAATCTGTCTCCTCATTCTCACACTGATAAACCTAACAAAATGTATAAAAAACAATTACAACAGACCAATCCCTATAATACAAAGTACATCACGCTTTAACCACCTAATAAACTCAATATCCCCGCTCAAAAATGGTTCCAACCCCAGACCCAAACAATCTCGTCTTATATATATAACAGCCACACCTAAAAATAACCTCATACACCCACAACCACCTGATACACAGAAATACACAACTATTACCTGCCAACTTATCAACGCAAGATCCATGAGAAACAAACTACCAATCTTTACTGACATCATCAATGATTATAAAACAGACATTGTCTGTATAACAGAAACATGGCTCAAAGATACGGACTCAGTATACTTGAACCAATTAAAGTCAACTGACTATGAGATTTTCCATACCCACAGAACATCTAAAAAAGGTGGAGGAGTACTAATAATAATAAAGAAAAACCTCAACGCAAAACTGATCTCATCCACAAATATTGAGAATGTAGACATGCTAAATATAAAAATTAAAACCACAAAGATATGCCTAATATACAGACCTCCAGGATACAACATAGACAACATTGATAACCTAATTGAACTAATGGCATCATCTACTGACACAAACCCAATAATACTAATGGGTGATTTCAATCTCCCTTCAACACCTAACAACCAATCAAATCACTTCACAGAAGCAGTAAGTAATTTAGAATTCCATCAAATAATAACAGAACAAACACATAACAAAGGAAAAACACTAGACATGGTCTTTCTACCAAATTCACTGCACAACCTGTACAACCCTGAATCACTCTCAACCATACCGGTTCCCTGGTCCGACCACTACCTTATGAAATTTGATATTACCATCCCCGATAACACCCATAATAAACGTAATCATCCCCCACAAAATAGGAGATTCAGAAAGTTCAATGAAGAAGAATTCCTAGATCAAATAATTCCTCACCTCAACCTAACCCCCACAAACCTAGAAGAAACCATCAAAACGTGGAACAAAACTATCTCAAAGGCAGCAGAAAAAACCCCAAACCCTTCACAACAAAATAGCAACAACAATAAAATTGATAAAAAGGATGCCCCATGGTATGATATGACACTCAAAAATATTAAAAGACAACTAAGAATAGAAGAAAAGAAATGGAGACAAAACAAATCCCCAACAACTCAAGAGAAATACGTAAATACTCTCAACATATATAAGCAAGCAATAGACAGCGCCAAAAGAAACTACCACTCTAACATACTCAACAATTCAATAAACCGACCAAGAGAATTGTTCTGTATAATACAGAAACTAACAAACAAAACATACAACTCAGACGAAACGTCCATCGAAATCTCCCCACAAGAATTAGCACAATACTATATTAATAAAACAAAAATACAAATGAATAACCCTCCAATAACACACAATGAAAAGAAGCACCCAACCCTCGATACCTGGTCCAACTTTAGTCCAATATCAAAGACTACTCTCAAAACTACCATATCTAACATCAATACCACTACATCATACCTTGACCCATGCCCAGTTGATTGGATAAAAAAGACACTCCCAATACTCTCCTCATTCATTCTCCCTATGGTCAACATATCATTAGAAAAAGGATATCTTCCACCATCCCTCAAACACGTCCAAATACGACCAATACTTAAAAATAAAACATTAGACAAATTATCCCCAAAATCATACAGACCTATATCAAGCATTCCCTTCATGGCCAAACTCATAGAAAAAATAGTCCAAACCCAACTACAGGAATTTATCGACACATCGAACCTCCTTGATGAACACCAATATGGCTTCAGACCATTCCATGGGGTCGAAACATTACTAACAATCCTTTATGACACATTACTAAGAGGAATTGATGACTCTAAACAAGCCTTCATCCTAGTATTCCTCGACATCTCTGCTGCATTTGACAGCGTCAATCATATAACAATGCTCAACAGACTTCAACAAATAGGAATTACATCCACTGTTTACAACTGGTTCAAATCCTACCTGTCAAATAGAACCCAAACAGTAAGAATTCTTAACCAAACATCTAACACTTTCAACCAAACACAAGGCCTCCCACAGGGATCTGCACTATCAGCATTATTATTTAATATTTACCTTCAACCAATCAGCAACATCTTTAAAAGTCACGGTGTCTATTACCATATTTACGCCGACGATATAATGTTCTATCTCCCATTTAAAATCCCACATCCTCCACTACAACAAATAACGGAATGCTTTAAAGAAATAACATTATGGCTCAAAGACCAGAACCTACACATAAATTTTTCTAAAACGGATGTACTATATATTACTAAAAACCAAACCTACAAACCTCCAACTACTATCACCCTAGATAACCATGAGATCAACACAAAAAAAGAAATAAAATACCTAGGTGTGATACTTGACAACAAACTTAACATGGACTCACACATAAAATACCTAACAAAAAACATACACTACAAACTTAAGACACTGAGACAACTAAGACCTTTAATTCACTTGCAAGACTTCATAGCTATAATTCAAGCTATTATAACTCCACACTTCGATTTTGCAAACTTAATCCTTAATGGCATCACAAAGCAAAATATTAAAAAGATACAACTAACCCAGAACATCGCAGCAAGGATAATAAGGAACTTAAGCTCAACAGAACATATCACACCGATCCTAGCTGAACTCCATTGGCTACCCATAGACAGCAGAATAAAATACAAGATTCTTCTAACAACATTTAAAACTATAAACAACTTAGCCCCGTCTGTACTCAATACTCTCATCAAAGTAGAAAATGATAAACGAACACAAAGAAGTCGAAACTCAAATACTATAACAGTACCAAAGGATTACACAAAAGCTACAAAACAAACTAACAAGAGAGCATTCTCACACTCAGCTCCCACCCTCTGGAATAACCTTCCTGACCACATTCGCCAACTGTCAGACATAAAGGAATTTAAAAAACAACTAAAACCCCATTTATTCTCTCTATACTACAACAAAGGAGCAGAATTCACCCAGACCACTCAAAGAGACACAGGTTAACAATCATAATACAAATCATAGCTACATGTTCTCTGAAGTATAAATTAAAATACAACCCAAGTGATATATACCACAATTTATAATTCATGACATAATTGTAAATATCAACAATGTATATATGTTCTAACAGTTTAATGTTCTAATAATTATAATGTTAATACTTTATATTGTTACCTGTAAATAGTTCAATATGTTCTATGTAAACTGACTTGGTATGATACCACCCTTACTATATAACATACTGTTCATTGTAAACCGCACTTGATACTTGTGAAAGAGCGGTATAGAAATAATTGCTAAATAAATAAATAAATACAGAGATGGGGCGCCCTTGTGGATGCGAGTCTGTTGTGCAGAGATGGAGTGGGGCGGGCTGCTTGTGTGTGTTCTGGGGGGAGGGGAATGCACCTTATGGCAACACCTTGCACTCTTCCCTCCGCCCTCCAAGCCCTCGCCTGCTGGCTCCCCTCCTCTCTTCCTCTTAAATATTTTCCCCTTCAGCACCACCCCAACACTGCCATCTCCTGTCCTAAAATCCTTCCATCCTCCTTTTTTAATAGACCCACTCCCCCTTTAAAATGTCTCTGCCTTCTCTATCTCACTTAATCCTCTCCCCTACACACACAAATCAATCCATTGCAAGCCACAATCGCAACCTTCTCTTCTCTTCTGCCCATAGGAAATGGGGTCCTAGCAGGCAGACAGACAGAAGAGACATTTACTGCAGTTGTAGCCATATAATTCTTTTCTGCCCACAGGAGATATGATCTCCACAGGCAGACAAGGGGGTCGCAGCCATCGGGAGCCAAGAAACCCTAGGCAAAGATGCAAATTTCTGGTCATCATGATGACCTTGTGCCTGGGGTTTGTTGAGTCCTGCACTAGTGGGTCAGAGGTGTAATTTTGAATGAAGGGCCGATGGGGCTGGAATGTTGGGGATCAATCCTGACCCCATTAGACACTGGGAAGAACCCCAGTAAGAGCAGGAGGGGTAGGGTGTGCTATGCTGTTGTTGAAGGGGTGTTCAGGTGGGCCTGGGGATAGGAGGTAATTTGATCCCACAATTGGACCCTTTATCAGATAGTGCGTCTGACTTGGGCTACACTATCTGTGTTGCTGCAGCCAGGTATCTGTGATGTTCCATGGCTATAGCAATGCATACTGTAACTGGTGACCTCTGCAGTACCTTTTTTTAAATACATTTTTTTATAAAATTGCTGCTCCTGCTGGACATGCTGGCAAATACCCATGTGTTTGCCAGTGTCCTAGTATTTTGCAAAAGGCCCCACATTTGGCAGAGTATTTTGTAAAATACAGTGGGAACTGTGCATGTCCCAGCCTGGACATCTCAATTCCTGTCTCAATGATCTATCTAAAATGGCACTTTACATTTATATATTTTCTCTTTAGTGACGTACTTAATCTGGCTATTTTCATCTCTGTCTTTTCAGTTTATATGCCTAGAGTTATAAAAAAAAGAACCCAGACAATTTTTGGATATGTCTCTATGGCTTTAAAGATAAAAAATCAATCCACATTGATTGCCGCTCTCTGAGAGTCAAGCCTGATTGACCAAAGGGGTGTATTATTCTCCTCTTCATTCATGAAAGAGGACAATTACTTTAGAAATCAGATTAATTAATTTATTTTATTTATTTATTTGCGGTCTCTTTTATACCGCGCTATTCGACATCAGTGCGGTTTACAATGAACATAAGAGTTGCACATCTCGATTTCGTGATTTGTGCTTACGGTGAAACAGGTGTAATAACTTGGGTATACATTAAACAGGAAAATTAAACTTGGGTATGCATTAAGCAGGTATAACAGGTAAAATAGGGTATAAATAACCAGTCCCTTAACAAGGAGACACGATGAATAAATACAGTCTACTTTATGCAACAATATAATGAGTTATGCGGCACTGCGTAAGTTTCTCATGGTGGTTGGAGGGGAAGGTGTGATTGCGAGTGATCAGTCTGGGAATGTGACGTACATGAGTTTGAGGTGCTGCATTGAGATGTGAGAGTGGGTGAGTGTGGGGAGAAGACTGCATCATCGTAGTGATGAAGAAAGAGGTGCCGTTTCAGTGCCTTCCTAAATTGGGAGAGTTCACTGATGGTTCTGATAGTTGCTGGTAGTGCGTTCCAGCAGGATGGATTAATGTGATCAACCTGACAAAGCTTTAAGTATCACTACATCTAAGGAAGAGGCCTGTGAGATTTTGAAAATTCTTGAGATGGAACCTCATTTTCATTGGTCCTTGAAATGGTATCACAATTTATAAATTGATATTAATTTCTGGGGTAACAGCCTGGAAGAGGTGGATGAGTTCTATGAACAAGTACAAGCTGAAATTGACAGAACATGCAAACAGGATATCCTGATAGTCATAGGTGACTGGAACGCAAAGGTTGGCAACAAAGAAGAAGGCAAAGTGGTTAGAAAATATGGACTTGGCAACAGAAATGAAGCTGGAGAAAGACTGATAGAATTCTGCAAGACCAACAATCTAGTCAATCAAACACCTTATTCCAACAACACAAGTGGCAACTGTACACATGGACTGCACCCAATGGATTGTACAAAAATCAAATTGACTACAAGTGTGGAAGTCAACATTGGGCCAAATTCAGAAGAATGGGTATACCAGAACACCTGATAGTTCTCTTACACAACCTTTACATTGATCAAGAAGCAACAGTTTGAAGGAACAAGGAGAAACAGAATAGTTTAAAATCAGCAAAGATGTATTACAAAGCTGCATACTTTCCCCCTACCTGTTTAATTTATATGTAGAATAAATCATCAGAGAAGCAGGCCTGTGGTGTGAAGATTGGTGAAAGACTCAATCAACAACCTTTGCTATGCTGATGACACCACAATACTGGCTGAAAATGAAAACAATCTAAAATATTTGCTTCTCAAGATCAAGGAACATAGTCTTAAAATGGGCCTGCACCTTAACGTAAAGAAGACAAAGATGCTGACAACTGGCAAAATCAATACGTTCATCGTTAATGGAGAAGAAATAGTGGACAACTTTAACCTGCTTGGATCAATAATCAATAAAGAAATGGCAAGCAGTCAAGAAATCTGAAGATGCATTGCTCTTGGCAGAATGGCTATGAAGGACCTAGACAAGATTCTCAAGAGCAGAGATGTCTCTCTCCATACAAAGACTGAACTTGTTCAAGCCATGATATTTTCAATAACATCTTATGGATGCAAAAGTTGGATAGTAAAAAAGACAGGAAGAAACTGATGCCTTTGAATTATGGTGCTGACGACGAATGCTATGTATACCATGGACTGCCCTAAGAACAAATCAGTCAGTACTAGAGGAGATCAAACCAAAGCTTTCTTTAGAATCTCAGATGACAAGGCTTCAACTTTCATACTTTGGACACATCATGCGAAGAGAGAGATCAATAGAGAAAGACATCATGCTTGGCAAGGTAGAAAGTCAACGCAAAAGAGGAAAGTCATCAATGAGATAGAGCGATATAATAACAGCAGTTATGAATGCCACTCTGTCAACAATGAACTGACTGAATACCAAACACAGTTTAGGACAGCTATTCAGAGGGTCACCATGAGTTGACACAGACTAGATGGCATTTAACAACAATAACAACAGCCTGGAATGCAATTCTGCCATTTTATTTCAGATTCCAGAGCAGCAGGATGAAGGGGGGGGTGGGGGGAAGAGCCTGGAGAAAAGCAGCAAACAGTAACTTTACAACCTAATCTAGCCCCTTTTCTCCTCTTGCTCCTGCTCCTACCCTGCTTACCCCATCCACCCAGCTCCACAGTTTTCTCCAGAACCAATATGGCTGCTAGCATGCTGCATTGTAGTATCACTAAAAGAAACTTCACCAGAACTGTCATGCATTTGACCTTAATTGTCCTAAAGCTATTACAGGTCCAAATCCACTTAAACGTTTCCATGTCCCACATGCTTAAAAGTGCTGAATACCCTCCAAGAAACACTGCAACCTCCTAACCATGTGCCTACTGGCAAATTGTGCATCTAATAATATATTACTTTTGTAAACCCTTTGTGGAGACTGCTCGGATGGTACTGTGTGAGCAGCAGCACCATCCAGTATCCCTAATAGACTACTACATTGAAGGTTAGAGAAAAGCCTAACATATTCCAGAAGAGGGAAGGTTCTTGCTGTCAGTCATGTCATTCTGAGAGGAGACTCCTCTATGAGGGAAAATCTAAGTTTGTATGTAAACCAGTCCTAAAGATACATCTCTCTTTGGCACCAAGCCACTGCACCAGGAGGAAACAAGAGTGTCTTCCCTTTGGGCAGGTGTCTTTGGCATACAGCTGCTCATACCATCCAGAGTGAGCAACAGGCATCAGAGCAGCAATGAAGGAGAAAAGAGCAGAGGACTGATATCCATGCAAAACTTGCCAGCACCCCACTATCTCAGGAGAGTAGCTCAGCCTGTGAGAGAAGTTCCAATAACTGTACCAACAAATAAGCCCCCCGGTTCCTCAGAGTCAAGGAGCCCTGCAGAGCAGTTTCAGGGACCTACATTTATAGAAGCAACCAGCTCTCAGGAAGAAAAGAAACCCAAGCACTCATCATACACCAGTGACAGTAGATCTAGGAGTGAGCCAACACGGCATTGGAGACCTGGGCCTGTTCACTTCCAGCTTTCGGTACACTGGGAAAGAGTATTGGAAATAGGAGCAGGGGGTTCCCTCTCAGAGAAATGAGAACAAGTAATAAAGGTGGAGGAGTGGTGAAGAGTGGAGTAACTATTCAACTATACAGAGTAACTGAAGGGATTATGTTAACTTACATAACCGAGAGGAGAGAAAGAAGTACCATTTTGACCAAGAAGGAGGTGTCAACTCCTTCTAACACAGTTCTTGTTTTTTGTTTCTGACACTTGTTATTTCTATTGTTCAGTGACCCTAAGGAGTGGAGGAGTAGCCTAGTTGTTAGGGCAATAGTCTAGTACCCAAGCGATCAGGGTATGATTCCAAATGGCACTCCTTGAGCAAGTCACTTTACCCTCCATTGCCTCGGAAGAAAAGATCTGGCAATCTGCTTCTGGTCATACCTTGCCAAGAAAATCCAGGGGCTGCTGGGATGCCAGGAGTCAGCACTGAGTTGACTGCACTTAAAAAAAAAAGTGACCCTAAAGTTTAGGTAAATTCTTGGTTCAGAATACAATTTTTGGCCTGGCCTCATTTATTTGAGAAGGGAAAGATGTGACTGTCAAGTGCCAAGGGCTTCCCAGTGTATGCCAATCCCCACCATAAAGAACCCTGATATTAAATTCCAAGATCGAAGAATAAAAGAGTGCCAAAAAGCTCATCGGATTAATGTTCTCCCTTGTCTGCCAAGCCATCATAAACAGCTGCGAGGATCACACTGAAAGCGGGTTACACCTGTTTACTTAAAATGGTGTGTTGCAGTCACCTTGACTATAGTTTTATTTTGGTGTGACCTGGTTGATTAGAGAATTCTCAGAAATTAGTCTTGGATAGTATGGAGAAAGAAAGTGTAGAGTGCAGATACAAAAGATGCACTCTGTGAAAGTTTTCCCATAAGAAAGTAATGTTAGAACAGGGAACCTAAGCTGTGAAGGCATTTAGTCACATAGGTTGCACTCTTTTTATAAAGATAACTCATGCTCCTATCTTCCTTTAGAAAAATTGCTTCGCCGAAACCCCTGTACAAAGTTATACCTGGTCCAAGGCAGGCGGAACTTTTCCACCTAAGTTAGCATGAATACACACATGTTCTATAACATATGCGTGTATCTTGTAATTCTTCCCCAGTTTTGCCCATCTGCCTCTAAGAATATCTACATGTATACCACATGAAGATATTCACTATGATTCAGCAGCATATATACATATATACCCCTGGGCAATTTTGTAAGCATCTGCTTCTGTGCAGGATGCGCTGTTTGAAGTATTATAACTTTATTCTGGAATCTGAGACTGTTTTAGAATTGTTGTATGAAGAAGACAGATGCTGTGTAGACTTTTATCAACTGGTTCAGAAGAATTAATTATCTTTTAACACCAATTATGACTAGCTGTGAGGTGGTTTTATTTATTGGTGCTGTGATAATTAAGCTAGGTGTTTAGACCACATCCCAAAGCATGATGTCTTTATTGAAACAAGCTGCATTTTCTGACACATAGCAAGGACTCAACAAAGAGATAAGTCCCAAAGCTTCCAGAAACAAATATTTTTGTTAACTAGGGCAAAAGAACCTGCTGTGGCTGCTGGCAAGGAGGAAGTTCACATAGAGAAGGGTGGCCCCTTTATCTTATGAAATCAAATATCTTTGGATTTATTACTATTTCTCATAAGGACATAAGATATTCCATTCTGTGTCAAACCAAGGGTCCATCATGCCCAGTACCATGTTTCTAAAAGTCGCCATTCCAGGTCTTAAGTAACCTGTCGGGTTCCAAAAGATATTCACATTCCTTGCTGCTTGTCCCAGGGGGAAGCAGTGGATTTCCCCAGTCCACTTTAATAATGGTTTATGGTCTTTCCCCCTAGGAACTTATCCAAACACTAACAGCTTTTACTACATCCTCCAGTTATGAATTCCAGAGTTTGATTATGCGCTGAGTGAAAAAATATTTTCTCTGATTAGTCTGAAATGTGACACATTGTAGCTTCATTGCGTGTCCCCCTAGTCTTTCTACTTTTTGAAGGTGTAAACAAGCGATCTACATTTACCGGTTCCACTCCATTCATTATTTTATAGACCTCTATCATATCTCCCCTCAGCAGTCTCTTTTCCAAGTTAAAGAGCCCTAACCTTTTAAGCCTTTCCTCCTAGGCATATCCTTCCATCCCCTTTACCACTTTGGTCACTCTTCTCTGTACCTTTTCCAATTCTGCTAGATCCTTTTAAAGATATGGTGACCAGAATTGCACAAAATATTCAAGGTGCGGTCACACCATGGAGCGATACAGAGGCATTATAATATCCTTGGTTTTATTTCCCATTTCTTTCCTTATGAGTCCTAGCATTCTATTTGCTTTTGTGGCTGCAGCTGCACACTGGGCAGAGGATTTCAACGTACTATCCACGACGACGCCCAGATCCTTTTTATGAGTAATGATGTCTAATGTAAAACCTTGAATCGTGTAACTGTAGTTTGGGCTATTCTTCTCTAAGTGCATACTTTTGCACTTATCCACGTTCTCTTTTCATTTCTGTATTGTTATCCCATATGGACTTACATTTAGGATTCTTTGTATTATGGGGTTGTAGAAGGATGGTCTGCTATTTTCAAAATCAATCAGATCAACAGATTGCTAGATAACTTACTTAAATGGCCACTACACCTGGGGTAAGCTTGAGTTGTTCATCTACTACTAACATTCAGATGGTGCTGGTAAATGTTCACTCTGTAAGGAAAAAGTCTGTTTGATCCATGATATAATCCTTGACCACGGATTACATATTTTCTGCCTAACTGAAATTTTGGCTGATGAGAGATAAAGCTGCATTTCTGAGGCAAGCTTGTCCTCCTATCTGTCCCCTTTTATTTAAATGTCTTGGAGTGAAATCAGGGAGGGGAGGGTTACCCTTATCTACTCTAACCAGCTTACGCTAGCTGAACTTAACACTGTTGCCACTGCAAGTATTTGAAGCTTTATTGATACAGATGTCTGCTCAACCTGTATTTAATGTATTATTGATTTACCTTCTCTTGCCATCTAGTATTAGTTGTTCAGATGAGTTTAATGAGTTTACCCCATTTTCCAAATGTTTTGGTGCTAGGAGATAGTAATGTTCATACAGAGGACTCCTATAAGCTTCATGAGAATGTCTCTGTAGTCATCTTGGAAAGAGTAGGGTTGTTTCAATATAACCACTCGGCTAACCCACAGCTCTAGCTTCTCCTTTGATCTTATCTTTTCTACAGGAAGGCCTAACATGAGGCAAGAAGAAATTTATTTTTTATATCCCTCTCTTGTCAGATCATGTTTTGATCTCCTTTGTTCTGGATATGACACTTATAATAAACGGGCCCGATATTCAAAGACATTTACACAGTTTGTAGATCTGCAAGTAAGGCTTCTAAAATAACCCCTATATCCTCTTGGACTGCTGTTGTCTCATCCATGTATTGCCCCATCGCTATCTGGCTGGTGCTGAGGTAGTCAGAGGAAGCTTTCCTCTGGCATTATCAGGATAGCGCTACTGAATATCGTACTTGTCCTACTAACTGGATAAGTGCTTTTGAATATTGGTACGTGACTTTGTTCTTCAGCTGCGGTTCTTGACATGATATTCACATTCTCTTTCTCACAGCAAAGCTGGACATCCTTTTATGGGCAGCAATAGGCTCTATTTTCAGAGCAGATCGATACATATATGCGGGTATATATGTGGTGTTGCGGAATAATAAAAGTAACTTTATAAGGGTCACCTAGTTTTGCGGGCCTCTACTTTTCTTTATAAAATATAAGTCATGAGATGCACGTGCCAGACCTAGGCACAAGCACTTACACCAGTCCTAGACTTGGTGTAAATATGCACACCTAGAGTTGTATAGAATGTGCATATGTTATAGTATTGTATAAATGTAGCCTCCACCTACGCTTTTCCCAAACTGCACTTCTGTGCTCACCCACTTCAAAATTATGCACCATCAGCCTCATACTTGTAGAATAGTGACTGCCTAAAATATGCACTTGAAGTGCCCATCCACACTCGTAAGTGATGGAAAATACATGATTTATACTCTATGAATGGCATGTAACTTTACAGCTGTTATAAAATGATTTCCAGTGTGTGTATGTATTACTTCTTTACGCTATTTGGCATTAATAGCTACAGAATTTGGAATGGACTTCTATTGTTGCACATGCACATCAAAGAGTAAGCAGTGACATCTTTATTTTGATGCCACATGAGGGGAACAGACTCTGTTGGAGGACATAAGTGGGGGTTTGATCTGGAGAGGGGTATGGCAGGGGAAGAAATGTCATAGAGAGTGGAGGTTATATGATCTCTGAAAGTCCTTGTCTGCTTCACAGTTGGGTAGACATGGAGACCCTTGTCTTTTTGTGAAAAATGAGGGTTTCGTAGTCTGTGAAGGCCCAATGGTAAGTTTATGGAGGTGAGATGGTGTTGAGACAGCCATTTACAATCATATTGGAATTTGATGGAAGAGGGAAAATTCCCCTCATTAACTGCCCATTTCACTTTGGGACAGTTAGCATGGGAAAACCCGATCTATCAAATGTGGTAGTGCTAACTGGCCACGCCATCTGTAATGAGGTAACCTGTTGCTTTCTTTATCTTTATTTGGCACTTGATATACCGCCCAGGCGGCCCTGGCATCAGAGCGGTTTACAATAAAAACAGTGGCTGTAAGAAAGTTGGAAAAAGGGATGCCAGAGTTATGACAGGAAAGCAGAGGAAGGAAAGAACAGGAGAGAACAAGAAAAAGCAGAGAATGAGCGGTTGCAGGACAGGAAAAATATGCAGGACTAAGAGGGGGAGGGGCTTGGAGTAGCCTAATGGGTGGTAGGGGGAGGAAGATCAAACGCAGTAAGGAAAAGGTGGGTTTTCAGGAGTGCTTTGAACTTTGAGAAGGAGGTTTCAGAATGCACAGTAGGAGGCAGGGAGTTCCATAAGGCAGGGCCCAAATAGAAGACAGCGGATTTCCTGGTCTGCTCAAGATGGGCCTGGGTAATTGCAGGGAGGGCCAGGCGGTTGACATGAAGGGACCTGCAGAGACGATGAGGGTATGATACCGAAGCCGGTCTGTGGGATACCGGTATACACGGCACTGTGAACATGGGTGAGAATTTTGTAATCGATCCGGAATTTGAGGGGAAACCAGTGCAGGTGGATTAGAAGTGGGGTGACATGGTCGCATCGTGAGGAGTGAGTGAGTATGCATGCAGCGGTATTCTGTAGGAGTTGAAGGGGGAGGAGCTGGTAAAGTGGAAGACCTGCATGTGCAACATTACAATAGTCTAGCCTAGGCATAACTAGTGAGCGGAGGGAAGTCATGAGGGAAGGCACCATGAGAATAGGGCAAACGACACGAATCTGACAAATGTGCATTTTATTTATTGGCTGCCTTAAAATCAGCATGTACAGTATTTTGGATAAACTGCTATACTGTTTTGTCCAATCTTTTTATCCTACCTTTTGTTTATCCTACTCTCCAAATGAAGAAAGAAGGTCAACAGTCAATGGACTGGCCAAAATATAACTTTCGATAGATAGGTTTTCTGTTTAAAATTATACAAATGTTCATCGGAATTATGCATTCAACTGTGAATGCTAAAAATGCAGGGCATAATTTTTATCATAAAATCACTCTCTAAATGGATAAGTTATAAGGCATGCCTACATTTCTGCATGCAGGTGAGCACATATATCATGGTATTTTAGTGTTCTATGCAAGTAAGTGGCCACTTACATGCATAATATAGGTGGCCACAATTCTGTTTTCAGTTTGGGCATGCACAGGATGGGAATATGGTCAGAGTACAAATTTACACATTAGTTATAAAATACTATAACCAGGACTGACCCAAGGGCTTCTGCTGCTGCTCTAGGCAGAATGACCATGCTACAACCCTTGCGCAAGGCCACCCCCCCCCCCTTCCTCCAGCATCCATCATTGCACCTGGGGGACGTGGGCATGATGATTTGTCCATGCTTTTTCAAAGCAGCAGCTTTCTGCCACAGCTTCATCACCATGGTGGGTCTTAAAGCATTCATAGCCTGCTGCTCCTGCCCCCTCTGATGAAATGTCCTGTCAGAGGAGGCAGCAGCGGCAGACCATGACTGCGCACACATGCTTTAAGGCCCACTGTGGTGCTGAAGCGGTGGCAGAAAGCTGCCACTTTGAAAAATTGTGGAGTGGGTCACATGCCATGCCACCCACCAAGGTCTGCCTCCCTAGGCAGCCCCTAGTTCGCCTAGTGGAGTGGCTTGCCCTGACTATAACTTAGATACATTCTTCAAATCTAGACATGGACATTTACATCAAACCTAGAGCTTGTGTAAGTGCTTGTGCCTAGTTGACTGTGCATTTTCCGTCATTTATGCCCTTTTTTATAAAGAGTGTAGCTCATTGTAAATTATAGGCACGGAGCTGACCCTAATAAAATTATTCTGCCTACTTCTGCTTTTAAACTTAAATGAATAAGTTATCTAGAGAGTGGTTGAATGTTTCCATTCATACAACTTTTTGCATTGACCCTTGACTGCTCCACACCATGGATAACTTGGCCTTATAGCAACGTATACTGCCAAGTTATCCATACAAGTGGCAGCAATTCTGCGGTCAGTACCCCCTGCTGACCACATAAATGTTTTTGAAAATCAGGCCCAAAGGTGTATGAGATATATCTATGTGTGTGCGGGTATCCATAATAATTTTTTTGTTTCATGTCCCCTGTCCAACACCAAATCTTCAGGAGATGTTGGAAGTCATGAAGAATCTTGATGGTGTGTTTTTTTCAGAACCACACATAGGCATGGACCACAGATGTGAACATGCATGCATCCTAGAAAGGAGACCCCTTTTGTTTTGGGTGGAACTTATTGTAGCTTTCAGCAGTAGTTAATTAATAATCTAAACGCGGGTCTGTTTCAAAGTACCCTAGCATGAAAAGATAGAAATGTGATCATTAGATACTGGAAGAAGTAATCACACTCAGAGGACAGCATTTGATTAGCTTAATTCAGTCAAGTGAAGGGTGGGAGGAGCCACCTTACTTATAATTTAACTCAAATCTTCTTGGATCTAAATGCTTGACATAATATACCATATGCAAGAACCTGCTAGATTCAGCATCCTGAAGACTGAGCTATGTTCTCCATTGATAGGTTGCAATGGCATAGGATATATTCTGAATATGTCTACATATCTTCAAATTAAAACAAACTGTTTTTTCCCTCAGGTAATACATACCTTACATGTTTCTTGTTTTGTAGGGTCAATGATTGTATTCTGCGAGTGAATGAAGTGGATGTTTCAGAAGTCTCACATGGTAGTGCAGTAGAAGCTCTTAAAGAGGCTGGTTCTATAGTACGGCTATACGTTCGCCGAAGAAGGCCCATCCTGGAAACTGTTGTAGAAATCAAACTTTTCAAAGGCCCAAAAGGTAATGATTGGCATGTTTATTGCATAACTAATATTGGAATGGTAAATGAACTGTGGTTGTCTGGGATCCCAGGCATCACAGACAAACTAGAACTTTATCTAATTCTAATAAGGGTTTACTTTATCATAAGGAATGGAAAGCTGTTGGCAAAGTGTAAGTGTTGCACCTTAGTATGGTATTCCTGGGTAATCTGGGTGTGATGTTCTTTTAATACTGATGCAGATACACTCTATTCTAGATATTCTTTTCAAATATAAATAGTATTGTCCAGGAGATGAACTCTACATAGATGTGCTAGGTAGATACAAAATATGTACAGATACAAGATAAAATTCAGTGATGGTCTCATCCATGTCCAAGAAATAGGTGATCCCTAGATTCATCTCTGAATTAGAGATCTCCAGGAGTTTTAACCTAGAAACATTGAAGAAGGAAATGAATTTCTATGTAAAGGATGTATATCTCATGTCTTAGTTAAGAATACTACATTTGGAAGTTGCAACTACAAGAAACAAGTTACTTATGGGGTGACACAATGGCACATTTGCCCCTTTTCTAGTAGTATACTTTAGCATATCTATCTGATCGAGCTGGGAGATGGTATATGTGTTATGGGGTAGGTGGTGTTTATAGAGAATATGTATGGGTGTGGGTGTGGGAGGGTCTCCATATGTGACTTTTGTTGGAGGAGGAGTGGCTCTGTGTGTGTAAGAGTATGTGTATGGTGGGGCCAAGACCATTAATGGTGCCCATATTTCTCCAAGGATAAACTATGAAGTCATTCCCATTCCTCTAGATATATTCTAGTCCCTAGTAGTTATGTTTATTTATTTATTTATTTAGTGTACATTTGTAACCCGCTGCTTCCAGTGATCAGCAGCGGTGTCTATACATAGGAGGTTTGGCTGTACTGGCCAGGATTAATTTATATACAATGTGATTTGGGGGGGGGGGATAGAGCACAGCAAGCAAAGGAGAAAGCTCGGTTGCTGGTGCAAGCATTAACCTTTGCGAAGCACTTCGGGATACAGAGGGTGTTGAGGTTCTGTGTTCTTCTACTTCTATTGCTAGGTAGTTTTGCTATTAGGCTGTTGAGGTGTGATGGCGCTATATCATGTATATCATATCATATATATCATATATCATGTCTGTCTTTACTAGACTGTAAGCTCTTATGAGCAGGGACTGTCTCTTACATGTCTCTGTATAGTGCTGCATATGCCTTGAAGCCTGGCCTATACAAATGATAATTTATTTATTTAACTACTTTTATATACTGCCTTATCAGAATGTTAAGGTGGTTTACATATTAACAGATTAACAAGAACTTTGAAGTTACATATGAACCAACAGGAACAAAGAAAAGTAAGAAACAATATGCATATTGCTGGAGAATCAATGTGGACAGGTGGGAAGGGGGAGGGGGCAGAACCAGGGAATGAGGCTGAGTAAATTATACAATGTACTCAGAATAGCTAACTGGAGGGTTGAGTTCTGTGCACTTAATGGTAGGAGGAGAACTAGTCCTCTCTACCAAAGTTCTAATAGGAAATCTAATAGGTCGCGGATGCCTCGAAAGCACTGAGGGAGAGCGTTCCATATGCTTGGGGCATATAGCGAGAAGACTCGATTCAAGGCGCTCTAGTTGATCTTCACTTTTGCTGTAATAATGATGAAGGAATTTTGCGTATTGCTTCTTCTCTGTCGTCTGGTGTAATAAAGACTGTAGGCCTTGTATTTTGTGTGGCTCATTATGGGGAGCCAGTTAAGTGTCTGAGGATTGGCTGCTCTGTAGAGAATTCGGGCAGCAGTGTTTTTCCGCCAGCTGTAAAGGGTGAATTGTGTGATTTGGTAGTCCTTGTAGGATGATATTACAGAAGTCCTGGGTGCTCAGTAATAGTCAATGACTCTGCACTGTTTTTATTTTGTGGTGGATGCATTTGATGGTGTTGCTGATATGAGGTTGTAAGGTTAGCTTCTGGTTGAGGGTTATTACCAAATAACACACACCAATTTCACTTTTTGCTGTGCTTCTGCAATTTTAATAGATGTTGGTGGGTCGAAGTTTGTGCCTTTTGTAATATGAAGCACCTCTGTTTTCTCGTAGTTCACGAGCAGGTTGTGTTCTGATAACCACTGGGTGACTGATGTAAAGCACTTTATTTGTGAAGTGTGGACGGGCTGTGTGGTGGAGAAGGATATATAAAGAAGAATATTGTCTGCATAAGTGTGGTAGAAAATATTATGTGCTTGAATAATTGAGCAAATGGGTTGCAGAAATATGTCGAAAAGAAGCAAGGACAGTGCAGAGCCTTGAGGAACTCCTTGGTGTAGTTTGTATGGAGCGGAAACAATTCTTGCTGCTTTTACTTGCTGTTGGCGGTCTGTTAAGTAAGAGCTGAACCATTTGAATGTTGTGTTGCCTAGTCCTATGGATTGCAGGCACTGTAATAATGCATTGTGAGGAACTGAGTCAAAGACGTGATATCCAGGAACAGTAAGGTGAATCCTTGATGAGTTCTTTGTATGCCTTGTGTTAATCAGTCCATGAGTGCAGTTAGAAGGGTCTCTACACCATGATTGGGTCTAAATCTGTACTGTTGCGGATTTAGAGATACATGCAAATTAATGTGATCCTGGAGCTGAAGCTTCTCAACCTTCTCAATAATCTTTACCAGAAAGGGTAGACTGGATATGGGTCTATATGAGCTAGGGCTCTCTGGGTTTAATGATAGACGATTATTGTTCAGACAGAGGTATGCTTGAGTTTGGTGGGCATGTAGCCTTGGGTGAGAGAGTGTTGTGTGATTTCAAGTAGTGCTGGGGCAAGCTGAGTGTGAGATATTTTGATCGAGCTTACTGGGCATGGATCTAGAGGGGAAATGGTGTGTTGAGGTTTCTGATAATGCTCTCTAGGTGCTCTAGCAAGATTGGGTTAAAGGTATGCCAGGTGGAAGGTACTGGATGGTTGTTTGGTGGCAGTATGTTTGCAGTTAGTATGTTTCCCATCTTGTAGGTTTGGGCTTAGAAGTGGTCTGCTAGTGCTTGTGGAGATGGGACGGCATACTTGGTCTCTTCAGTACAATTCATAACTAATGATTTCACTATGCCGAGTAATTCTCTGGGTGATTTAATGAATTTAAAATGAGCTTGGTGTAGTGTTCCTTCTTCTTTTGTTGTATTGTATTCTGGTATTCTTGTAGTTTAGACATGTATTCATCACGGTCATGTGTGATCTTCGATCGTCGGCATCTTCTCTCAAGCTGTCTGGCTCACATTTAGTGCTTCTCAGGGGCAGCTCTATAATGAGGCAGAGTGAGGCAGTGGCCTCAGGTGGCAAACTTTTGGGAGCGACAAAAATGCCCCCAAAACAGCCGCCTCACTCTGCCTTCAGATAAAAAAAATATGCGGACAAGCTGCGGCGGCTGCAATAGCAGTAATTTAAAATGAAAGGAAACTGGTGCAGAGCCTCCCAGCTCTATGGAACCCATGCTGCCACGTCCTGCTCTAGTGTCACTTCCTTTTGGGGTTGGGACACAGCTGCAGGGGCTCCATAGGGCCAGGAGACTTCGCACCAGTTCCCTTTCATTTTAAATTACCACTATCGCGGCCGTAGAGGAAGGGGAAGGAGCAGAATGGAGACACTGGTGGCAGGCGGCAGGTAGGGGAGCAGAACGAGCTACACAGGAGAAGGAGAAGAGCAGAGCGAGCTACATGGGGGAGAAGGAGAGGGAGTGGAACGAACTACATGGGGAAGGAGGGGGAGCGGAACGCAGCTACACAGGGGGGGAAGGAGTGGGAGCAGAACAAGTTATACGGAGGGGCAAGAGGGGGAGTGGAATGGGGCTGACACAAAGGGAAGGAGGGGGCGGAATGGAGCTACACAGGAGGGAAGGAGAGGGAGAGGAACGAGCTACATGGGAAAAGGAGAGGGAGTGGAATGAGCAACATGGGGATAGGAGAGGGAACGGAACTGATACAGGTGGCAGGAGGGGAAGTGGAACACAGCTACATGGGGGAAAGGAGAGGGAGCGGAACGAGCTGCATGTGGGGGAAGGAGGGGAGTGAAACAGGGCTGAGGCAAAGGGAAGGAGGGGGAGTGGAACGAGCTACACAGGGGAAGCAGAGGGAGTGGAATGAGCTACACAGGGGAAAGAGAGGGAATGGAATGAGCTACATGGTGGAAGGAGAGGGAACGGAGCTGACACGGGTAGCAGGAGGGGGAGCGGAACACAGCTACACAGGGGGGGAGGAGAGGGAGAAGAACGAGCTACACAGAGGAGAAGGAGGGGGAGCAGAACGGGGCTGACATGAAGGGAAGGGGGGAGTGGAATGGCGCTACATGGGGGGAAGGAGAGGGAGCGGAATGAGCTACATAAGAGAAGGAGAGGGAGCTGAACAGAGCTGACAGAGGGGGAAAGAGAGGGCTGGAAGAGAACTGACAGGGGGGAAAGAGAGGGCTGGAAAGGAGCTGACAGAGGGCAAAAGAGAGGACTGGAAGAGAGCTGACAGAGGGGCAAAGAGAGGGCTGGAAGGGAACTGACAGGGGGAAAGAGAGGGCTGGAAAGGAGCTGACAGAAGGCAAAAGAGAGGGCTGGAAGAGAGCTGACAGAGGGGCAAAGAGAGGGCTGGAAGAGAGCTGAGAGGTCAAAGAGAGTGCTGGAAGAGATCTGACAGAGGGGCAAAGAGAGGGCTGGAATTGAACTGACAGAGGGTGAAAGAGGTGGCTGGAAGAGAGCTGACAGAGGGGCAAAGAGAGGGCTGGAAGGGAGCTGACAGAGAGGGAAAGAGATGGCTGGAAGGGAACTGACGGGGAAAAAGAGAGCTGGAAGAGAACTGACTGAGAGGCAAAGAGAGGACTGGAAGGGAACTGACACAGGTGAAAGAGATGGCTGAAAGGGAACTGACAGGAGGGAAAGAGGGCTGGAAGAGAGCTGATGGGGAAAGGAGAGGGAGCGGAACGAAACTGACAGAGGGGAAAGAGAGGGCTGGAAGGGAACTGACATGGGGGTAAGATGGAGATGGAAGAGAGCTGACACCTGGGGATGGGACTGGTAGGTGGCTGGGTATTGGGGAGGAGGCTGGCAGGGAGGGGGCACTGGGACTGGAAGGGAGCTGACATGTGGGGAGGGTTACTGGGACTGGAAATAGGCCGATGGAAGGAAGTGAAGAAAACAAAAGAAGAGACAAGAAATGGCAGCTTGAGTGCTAAGAGAAGACAGGAAAGCAGAAGCCTCAGATCAGGACCAGCATGACCAGAGAATAAAATGGTCAGACAACAAAGGTAGGAAAAAATAATTTTCAATTTAGTGATTGGACTTTGCACTATCTTTATAGTTTACACAGTATGGGGAACTGCATCTCTTATCTGGTGTTGCACTGCATGCAGAGTCTGGCTTCTTGGGGTTTTGGTATAATTTTTGACTAAATATTTTATTTTTACTTTAGGTTGTGATCACGTATTCTGTACTTGGTGAGAGTCTGTGTTCTGAGTGTGTGACCAAGGCTGTGTGTTCTGTTAACATGAAATTTGTATGCAGGGATATGTACTGTAGTAATTTGCCTTGTTCAGCTTTTCAAATAGATGTTCTAGGGCCCACTGCAGTATTTATAGTGCTGCTTTTTTCTGGTTAGGCACCTTGTATGAGTTTTGAAGGTTTATGCTGGCAATGGTATGGTAGATTTGACCTTGTAGATCTTTGCTGACTTTTGTAGGGTTTTATATTAGTTCCCAATATGCCTGGTACTGGAGAATATTTGTTAGCGAGATGACCAGAATCAGGTTTGTTTGGGTTTTTTTTTTAAGATATTGAATTCTGTGGGCAAATGTCCCATTTCAAGTTTGTAGGATAAATCTTTTGAGAAAGGGGAACATTTATCATCTTAACAAGCGCTTTAACAACAAGGCTCTTAAGGATCACAACAGCTATGAAGAACGAGGAACAAACAGACCTCTTAAACAATGTCATATGAAGTAACTAGGAAAAAAGATCACACCTAGATAAAAAAAATTATGAGGTATTAGTTAAATACAGCAATTGGTATTTTTTAAACATTGACCTTGACATTTAAATAAAGTCCAGATATTCAGCACCGATATCTTGATAATGACTAATGATGAATACCTGGATTCAGCAATGCCTGCCCAGTGCTATCCAGATAGAAGTGATTTTCAGATGGTTATATTACATTGATTTAATTTATTGAATCGATATCCCTTCATAGTTACACTGTAACATACTGTACATATTTAAATCAAAAATTATAAAACAATCATTTACATATAACAAATAAAAGCATAAGAACGCAAGCACATTACAGCAGTGAACAAATTCAAAAGGCTTGTTGACATAGATACGTCTTTGCTGGTTTAGGAAATGTTAAATAATCATGTTCATGGCATATAGATGCAGGTAGTGACTTCCAACATACTAAGCTATGGACTTTTTTTTATTAGTGCCATCAAGTCACTCCTGGCAACCCAACTGTCTCTGTGTTTTCTTGGCAATGTATCACCAGAAGTAGATTGTCAGGCCTTTTCTTCCGAGGCAATGGAGGGTAAAGTGACTTCCCAAGGTCAAAAGGAATGTCAGTGGCAATTGAATCCTTGATCTGCTGGTTACTAGGCAATTGCTCTAACCACTAGGCAGCTACTCCACTATGGACATATGAGCTTAAAATTTATGTGCACTTTATGAGCCACTGCAATAGTTGAGACCATTAAAAGATCTTGTTGCAGTGAATGCAATGCATGACACAGTTCAATTCTCTGAAACATGAAATCAAAATCAGGGTAATGTGCTGTGCCATGTCCTTCTCTTCCTCTTGTCTATTTGACTATCTCTGTCCTCTACTCTGTCCTATCTTATAAATGGCGTTCCTTTCTTGTTTCCCTAAATGATGTAATATTGTAAACCGCTCTATGCCTTCGGGTATGAGCGGTATATCAAATTCAAATAAACATAAACAATAAACATAAACATAATTAACTATCTAATAAATAGTTGTGAACATCTTTCATTTAAAAACAGTATGGTGCTTAACTGGTAACCATTGACATCTGATTAGTATGGGTGTGATAGGATTAAGCCGTCAAAGCCCACACATCTCCTGTGCTTCAAGATTTTGGGTCAACTGGAGTGATTTAACAGAAATTTCTGGTAACCTCATGGCAAGTATTAAAATAATCTAATTATGGACAGACCATAAACTCTACTACTAATCTAAAACAGTCAGCTTTCAAGAAAGGGTTCAATCATCTGACCACCATCAATTTAAAAAAGACTGATCATAGCACTTTATTTATTTGGGCGACAAAAGAATGATGGGAATCAAGAATCAACTCCATGAATCGAACGTTCTCATGTACCATTGCTTCGGTCATTTTAAAATTGAGATCCAACTCCTTGATGCAAACCATCTTGCTATCATGGCAAAATTCTAGACAAGACTTACAGCCTGCAAAATCTTTAATAAAATGAAAGAAGTCAATTAACAAAATATCATCAGCATATTTATTTATTTTTATTTATTTAACTGTATTTATATCCCGCTTTTCACCAGGTCAAAGCGGCCCAACATCAAAAAAGGGGGGGGGGGCAGTAAACAATTCTAGGGTGGAGGGGCTGTCACCGGGGAGGCCAACATTAATGATCTGGACGGACATTAAGGACTTAAACAATGGACATCAGTCTCTTAGTAGGTAGATCTGTGGGTATGTTAGGGGGTCTGGAGGGGTAGTCATTGATGGATGTTTGTTTCTGGTCCAAGGTATTCCTGGAATAGGATGGCTTTTAGTTGTTTTCTGAATGTTGAAGGATCTCTGTTGTTTCTGATTTGACTTGGTAGGGAGTTCCAGAGGGATTTTGCGTATAGTTTGAAGGCTCTGTTGCAGGGCCGTTGATTGTATTTGGTTCGTTCGTGGGGGATGGTGAGGGTGTTGCTGGTGGTTTGTCTGGTTGTTCTGTTGTGGGTGAGTTGGGGCAGTAGAGTGCGGAGCTGGGAAGTCTGTGTTTGATAGAGGGCTTTGTGGATAAGTAGGGTTGATTTGTATTTGATTCTTGCTTTGAGAGGGAGTATGTGCAGTTCTCTCAGGACTGGGGTGATGTGGTCTTGTTTTTTTTGCTTTCTGGATAATTCTTGCTGTGGTATTTAAGGCAGTTCGTAGTGGGTTGGTGTGGGTGGTGGGTAGTCCGTGATAGATTATATTGAAGTAGTCCAGGTGGGGGAGCGTCATAGCTTGCATGACTGTCCTGAAGTCCTGTGGATTAATGAGAGGCCTGAGGCGTTGTACTGTTTTTGCCTTGTGGAATATTATTCCGGTAGTCTTTTTGATCTGTTGCTTGAGTGTGAGCACTTGGTCTATGATGATTCCTAAGTATTTTATGTGTGGTTGTATTTGTATTTGAGTGGTTCCTAAGTTGAGGTGTGGTGGTGTTGTGAAGTTTGGGTCTTTGGTTACTATGAGGGCTTCTGTTTTTTTTATGTTGATGAATAGGTTGTTCCTTTGTATCCAGCTGGAGACGTCTATGAAGCAGTCTGATAGGTGATTGTTTGTTGGGTTGGTGGTTGTGATTGGTCCATAGAGCATAAGGTAATCTGTGTAGATGTGGTAGTTGATGTTATGAGCATGTATGATTGAGCAGAGTGGTTGCAGGTAGATGTTGAAGAGCATGGCGGATAGTGTGGATCCTTGGGCTACTCCTTGGTGTTGCTGAAAGGGGGGGAAGGTTGCTATGCTTGTGCAGATCAGTTGTTGTCTAATTTATTTATTTATTTATTTATTTAGCTGTATTTATATACCACTTTTCACCGGGTCAAAGCGGTGCTACATGGGGGGGGGGAATTAAGTACAAGGGTGGGGCCAACACCGGGGAGGCAACATTGATGATTCTGACATAGGATAGACTTTGGACATAGGACAGACATTGGACATAGACAAAGGCTTTGAGTTAGAGGTTCATTGTGGGTGAACTCGGGTGGTCAGGTAGGAGTGGAACCACTGAAGTACGACGTTTTTGATGCCAATTTCTTGGAGCCTGTGTAGGAGGATGTTGTGAGAGATGGTGTCAAAGGCTGCGGATATGTCCAGGAAGATCATAGCTTATCCAGAGTGCTTGGTCTGTGCCCTTGATGAGAGTGTTTATTAGTGAAGTCATGAGGGTCTCGACTCTGTGGAATGGACGGAAACCATGTTGTTGCGGGTCTAGTATGTTGATGGTATCCAGGTGGTCTTGAAGCTGTTGTTGAACTATCTTCTCAATGATTTTGGCGGTGAATGGAAGACTTGCTATAGGCCTGAAGGAGGCGGGGTCAAGGGGATCCAAGTTGTGTTTTTATTAGGGTTGGGCGGATGATGGAGGTTTTGAGGACGTCCGGCATATGTCCTTGCCTGAGGGATTCATTAACAAGGTGGGTTAGGGGTGTGCTTATGTCCTCCAAACATCCTAAACAAGATCTTTAAATCCTCAATAAATGGCAACAAAAAGATACTAAAAAGCATTGAGAAAATAGCTGAGTCCCAAGGCACCCCTCTAGCAATGCCATGTCATTATTAACTTGCTGCACAAATAGAATTCTCTATATAACCCTCCAGGTTGTAATCCCTCATTTAATGTAAGATCATGTTGTGTTATATGTAAACTGCTTTGAGTATATGATGGGGCAGTATAGAAAATGGGTTAAATAAATAAAATTTGAAACATCGTTTATAATATAGACACATTGCTGGCACCCTCTTAAATATCACCATAAAAAGCTAAACTCTGTGGGCCCGATTCCGTCCCACATGTAGATCCCCTCTATGCATTTGGTCTGAACCGGATGCACAGAGGGGATCGCGATTCTGATCCCACAGGGCACATCTAGCCCCGCGGGATCAGAATCATGAACAGTCCAGCACGTGCAGACCGGGACTGTGATTCAGTCCAGCCTGCACGTGCAGGACTGTCCCCAGCTAAATCAGTCAAGGCTCTTCAATGGAGCCGTGGTGCCATCGCACCGCAGCTCCATTGAAGAGTCACGATGCCGGCTGCCTGCAAAAAGTGGTTATTCCCCACAGCCTGACCCCCCAATCTGGCCTCCTAAGGCCAGGGTCAGGCTGCGGGGAATGTCCCCTGGCCCCCCTTCCCCATCCGTCCCCCAGCATGGTAAAAAAAACACATCCAGGGAAGTTATTCCACCTTGGAGAGGAATAACTTCCCCAAACATGTCGCCAGCCCTAGATATACAATATTAGAATCGTCCCTGTATATCGAGGGCTGGCGACCGCCCACTGCCCACCCAGACTCCATCCCCGGGCTGCCCATTCCCCCACAACTGGCAGGGAAATTATTCGGGGTCAGGAGAAGCAACAAATAGCAGGGATGGACGTCCCAGTGGGCTCAGAATAACACCCTATAGGTTTAAACCGGAGTCCTACAAACTTTCTAACTCATCACAGAAGATTTTTTGACGGACAATTAACAACATATCACAGTTGGTTGTCAATGTGATTAGTTGTCATAGATACATTTTACTTTAATAATGATACAACAACTAAGGAGAAATTGAATAGTCAGAGAACCAAGGAAGTTATTACCCCTGATCCCGACATAGCGCTGTTTCGAGCGGTTAGAGTAAATGTATATAACCGCCCTGCATCAGAGGAATTCTTATCAAAATGTCCAGCTTGTAGAGCATCCACTGTGTAGAATCACAAAATGAAAAAGGTTTCTAGAATACACATCCAACAATTTTTTTCCATCACTTTCTTCAAAGTGCACCTTCAGCGTTCCCTATACCAGTAATCGTGAAATTTAAATGGACTCCCTGGTTATTTTTATTGGCTGAATCAGTCACTATTTCCAGTTCCCATCATAGGGGCTTCCTAATACCTTGAAAACTACCGCACCCAGCATTTCAAAAGTACATCAGAAAAGAGAACTCCACTCCACGTTCCCATTCATATCTAGGGGGACCATAGTACGTAATTGGAAAATCCAGAATTGTTTACGAATGTTTAGAAATGCATCTCGATCACCTCCTCTCCGTGTTTTCAGGATATAATCAATAGCCCGCTATTTCAGGGAGGAAAATGTGTGACCTGCCTCCAAACAATGGGTAACCATTGGGGCTGATCCTGATTGGGTCTTTAAACGTTCTTTAAACTGTTGTCTGGTCCTCCCCACATATAATTTGGGGCAATCACAACTAATTGCATATACTACATACAATGAAGCACAAGTGGTATAATGTTGTGCCCGATATTCATGAGGTGAGAGGGGATCCAGCCAAGTCAAGCTTGGCCCAGATTGAGAACAGGAGCATGATTGACATAGAAAGTGACCCGACTGAGGGGAGATCTCCTCTCCTTCTTGCTGTCAAGGTTTTATAGAATTAGACACTGCTGCTTGGATGTCTCACCGACGCTTGAAATTGAACATGGCCAAAACAGAGCTGCTTATTTTTCCCATTGTACTCTCCTCTCCCCTTCCTCCTTTCTCAGACTCTGTGAATAACTCTCTACCCCTCCCTGTCTCCTCAGCTCGCAACCTTGGGTTGGTCTTTGACTCCTCTCTCTCCTTCTCCACACATATCCAACTAATAGCTAAAACCTGTCGTTTCTTTCTCTACAACATCAACAAAATTTGCCCATTCCTTTCTAAACACACTACCTCCCATCTATACTATTGTAACCTACTCCTTGCAGGTCTCCCTTTAAATCATCTCTCTACCCTTCAATATGTTCAACACTTTGCTGTACAGGTTATCTTCCACCAGCCTCGTCATGCTCATATTGCCCCTCTTCTCAAGTCACATCCAGTTGAAACTTCTCCTGCTGATCTATAAGTGCATTCACTCTGCAGGTCCTCACTACCTTTCCTCTCTCCCTACACGCCTCCTCAGGAACTCTGCTCTTCTGGCAAATCGCTTCTATCTGTGCCCTTCTCTTCTATTGTTAACTCCAGACTTTGCTCCTTTTACCTTGCTTATCCTTATGCCTGGAACAAATTATCTGGGTCTGTACGTCAGGTACCTTCTCTGTCCCTTTTCAAATCCAGGCTGCAAACTCACCTCTTCACTGACACTTTCAAATCATGGCTCACCTGATCTTCTTCATGTTTCCTTACAGTAACCCCTAGATGTATCCTATGTCTACAGATACTGTGTTGTCTGTCTTGACTAGATTGTAAGCTCTGATGAGCAGGGACCGTTTTTCACATGTGTCTGTGCAGCGCTGCATACATCTTGTAGCGCTATACAAATGTTTAGTAGTAGTAGTAGACACATAGAGCCCGATTCAGAAAGGAGCACATCCGGGCTTTCCAGATGGCCCCAAGCAGGATGGGCCCATTAGGACCCAATACTGTAATGCGGGAGCAAAACATTCCCGCGGATACAGAATCGGGCCTGAGGATGGCCTAGCATGCCCCTGTATGCCTGCAGGGATGTCCTCCCCACAGGCTCCCCATTCATCCATGGCACTGACCCTCTTCTTCCCCGCTGCCTGACCCAGGCCTGGGCAGCCGGGGCGTGGATAGGGTGGCAGGGACCTACCTGCCCCCAGCCCCAGCATCTGGGGGGGGGGGGAGGGGTTCCGGCCACAATCGCCAGGTTCATGCTGCCTATTTCACCTTTGAGGTGGAATAAGCAGCATGTTCCCCCTGACCCTGCAGGATGTACAGGGCCATGACCTGAATTAGCTCTGTACGTCCTGCAGCCTCGGCCTGCCTCTGCTCTGCCCAGACTTCGCCCCCCACCAGTCTCCCTGCACTGCTGCTCTAGCCATGCAGGGAGGGCCTAAGGGGGAATAGGGGCCGGATGGTTTGCGGGGCTGTACTTCCCACTGGGACATGCAGCTCCGCAAGTCGCCTCTCTGAATCGGGCTCATAGTCTGCAATACTTTTACACCATGTAAATGTAGTCACAGGAGTGGAGGAGTAGCCTAGTGATTAGAGCAACTGCCAAGTACCCAGAAGATTAAGGGTTCAAGTCTCACTGGCACTCCTTGTGACCTTGGACAAGTCACTTTACCCCATTGCCTCAAAGAAAAGGCCTGGCAGTCTACTTCCAGTGATACATTGCCAAGAAAATCCAGAGGCAGCTGGGTTGCCAGGAGTCAGCACTAAAAAAAAAGTAATAATATAGTCACTGAAAATACAGGATGTACCAAAATGATATCACAATGGGTTTAATTGTGATAGCTTTCAGAGAATATGGTAGTATACAGGTTAATGCATTAATTTGTGTGCTACCATGTTTGTTTTGTTTTATCTGTGATTTTTGTGATATGTCGGATTTTTTTTTATTTGCATATTTTAAAGTATTTACAATTTTATTTTTTTTCATTTATATCCAGTTATATTTTTTAATATTATATGGTTTGATGTTGTTGTTAGATGTTTTATTTTGATTTTTAGCTTATTAATTATTTGATTCCTTTTTCTTCTGGTGCTACCATTTTTATCCCCCTGTTTCTGTTTTTCACTTTGGCAATTGCACAGGTTATGCCTCTTTTTTGTTTGGTTCTCTTATTAAGAATTTGATCCATCACAAGATGGAAATGTTTGAGAATCAGAGTCGGAGGTATTGAATTAACTGGGTTTCTCAGTGTAAGGTTGATCAGGATCATTTTGGGGTTCTGGTTCTAAGTGAGGCCCTTCAAGCAATAAGAGCCAGCTAAGTCAAGTTCAGAGAACAAAACAAAGCTTTATTCAGCATAAGAAAAAAAATAATGCTTGGCTTACCTTTGCAGTTTTTACAGCAGCACATTCTCCATTCCATCATAAATCATGTGCATGTAGGCTAGAGATCTCCCTCTTCCTGTTCTGGGTCTCATATACAGACTTTCACACCCAGATGGAAGTGGTTTCCAGGGTCCCTTCTTTCTCACGTTCACCTTAGAGCCAGATAGGAATTGGACATTGAAATGTATTTCCATTGGGAAGAATTTTGGCCATTAGGTAGCCTTATTTCCTGTATAGAGAATATATGTACAAACCCTCAAACCAAAAACTTTGGCTATGATCTACCTCATTTTAGTAACATGTAGTAGATTTCAGAATAAATTTTATAAAGAGAAAACAGGTCTCAGACTCTTGTTTAGCACATTCCTGCAGACTGTGTCAATAAGGATGTGTGCTACATTTGCATCAACGACCCATGTTTTCACTTAATCAAAACGTAATTAATGACAGGCAATTTGACATTTCAAGGTGCAAGATGTTAATTCTTCGCTTATCTTTATAGTTCCCCGACGCCGTCCTCCGGCTGCCGTTCCGCGTTTCACGTAAACTGGTTAGTTTCCTCAGGGGGTGAAGTTTGAAATGTCTAGTGAATGTCAACGATTCCAACTTGAAGCTGCTTTGAGTGTCTCAAAAACTGGCACTCAATATTGATATTATACGTCTTCGTGCTTAGCGTATTAACATTGAGCCCGTTGGCTTCCCCAAAAAACGCCGCCTTATTTCCTGAGCAATGTGAACGCATCAGTGCAAAATATTTTTAAATAAGTGGTAGGAGATGATCTCTTTAGGAGTCACCTTCATACTTTGAAAATGTGATGTTAAACTAACTGGGAATACATTTGCTTTTATGAGCCATAAAAACTGTAAACCTTTCTGGAGCAGAAAATTAGCCTTAATGCAATGGTATTCAAGATTGATTCTAAATAGTCTTTAAGAGGATGATTTTTTGAGAAGCTGCATAAAGATACATACCATTTACACATGTAAATCACTTATTTTTGAGGACTTATATGCATGAATGGGTACTTATGTGTATGCTTTGTCACAGGTAGGGGTCACTCTATGATGATTACATGTTATGCACTTTGGTCTTGGTTCAATGTCCTGATGTTCTTTTGGGATAGATAGGATTTAATCAAAGTGCTGACGTAGTGTGTTAGAAAATTAAAGCAAGCACTTTATTAATTTAGAGCATAAAGAAACAAACTAACTAGTCCTCCAGTTACATTTATTTCATGCCACGGTCTTTACTAGATCATGTTTCATGGTGTCCACAACACAGTAACTCTTCCTACCAGCCACCTTCCGGGCTAGCTGGTTCCATGCAAATGTACTCCTCCTTGTAAGGGACATTTCTTTCAGGCTAGCCAAAACTCCTCAGGGACTTTTCAGCTCCCTCCACTGTCACTGGGATTACACAATTCCTTTTCAAGGGATCTGGGTAAGTAGCAACACTCCCCCCCCCCCTGGCAAATCCCATTCACTGGACTTGAATTCCCAAACAGTCAGAATTCAGGGAAGCCCCACAGGATTTGCACAATGAAAATAACTGTCCTTATTGTTCTTAAAAATCCTTCCACTTATTGTAGAAAGCAGGGGCGGCCCAAGGGGGGTGCGGGGCCATGTGCGGAGACTCGGTGCGGGGCCTCATTTGCATAAGGGTCCTCATTTGCATAAATATTTGCATAATGTTACCATACACGAACTTTTAGTAAACATGCCTCTTAATGAGTGTATGAATAAAGAAAGACTAAAAGACTTCTACATTACTATAATCCAGTGCCAACCGCCAGACACATTAGGAACTACTACAAACACTGCCCATTTAGAACCCATAGCAAACCCGCCGTATCCTAACAGCACTACCAGGACTCATAAAGCACCATACCCTAACTATCAAAAGGAAACGCTGCAAATATTAAACCAATACATTTCAGAGAACAACAATACATGACCTACTGGGGAAAGAGAACAAGTGGCAATGTCAAATAGGAATTACATAAACAGAATACCTCAGCTCAGTTACACATGAACAGAACATAAACCATCACCAAACAAGGAATCACAATTTAGAAACAGGAAGACAATAATTAAACTGGGAATCCCAAAAGCCAAACTTGGAATGTACAACACTGTAGAAATAAAACTATACATTAATTTGCTCTTGTACTAAACAAAGCGCAGACGTTAATGATGCACATTTCCCAGAGCTGACATATTCCAATTAATAAATTCAAAATAAAGAGATATTTTTCTACCTTTTGTGCATTTTTTTTCAGCTGCAATTGCTCCAGCCACTTTCTTCTGGTTTCTTCGTGTCTTCTGCTAATTCTTCATCGTCTGCTGTCCATTTGTCTTTTCTTCTCTCTTCTAGTTTTTTTCCATTCTCTCTCTACATCTGCTTTAACATACTAATCTTTCTCCTTTTCCTCTTTCCTCATTCCTATTTCATCCACTCAAATTTTACCCCTCCATCCTCAATCCCCACTTACTCTCCCAATATCCGGACAATTGTAGATTTGTCTTCCCTCCCACACAAAATATTTTTTCCCTCTCCATTTCACTCTCCCAGCTCCATCCCATTCTAATCCTCCCCCAACATCAGCTCCATTCTAGTTCCAGTCCCACCCAGCATCCGCTCCCTTCTAGTCCCCGCATCAGCCCATTTCCAGTCCTAGCCCCCCATAAGCCCATTTCCAGTCCTAGCTCCCCCATCTATTTGCAGTCCCATCCAAGTCCCTCCATCAGCTCATTTCCAATCCCAGCCCCCCATGAGCCCATTTCTAGTCCTTTCCTAGCCCCACCATCAGCCCATGTCAAATCCTAGCTCCCCTCCACTCAGCCCATTTCCAATCCAAGCCCCCCATGAGCCTACTTCCAGTTCTAGCCCCTTCATGAGTCCATTTCAATCCAAATCCCCACCACAGCCCATTTCCAATCTTAGCACCCCCCAACAGCCAATTTCCAGTCCTATTCTAGCCCCTCCATCAGCCCATTTCCTGTCCTAGCCCCCCACCCTCACCCATTTCCAGTCCTAGCTCCCTCCCCCTCACAACCCATTTCCATTCCAAGCCCCCGTCCCCATCAGCTATTTGCAGTTCAAGCCCTCCTTCCACTCAGCCCATTTCCAGTCCTAGCCTCCTCATAGCCCATTACTAGTCCTAACCCCCCATCAGCCCATTACGTCCTAACCCCCCATCACCCTATTTCCAGTCCTAGCCCCCCATCAGCCTATTTCCAGTCTTAGCCCCCCTCCCATAGCCAATTACCAGTCCTACCCCCCATCAGCCCATTTCCAGTCTTAGCCCCCCATAGCCCATTACCAGTCCTAACCCCCCCCATCACCCTATTTCCAGTCCTAGCCCCCACATCAGCCTATTTCCAGTCTTAGCCCCCCCATAGCCAATTACCAGTCCTACCCCCCCATCAGCCCACTTCCAGTCTTAGCCTCCCCCCCCATGGCCCATTACCAGTCCTAACCCCCCCCCCCATGGCCCATTACCAGTCTTAACCCTCCCCCCCATCAGCCCATTTCCAGTCCTACCCCCCCACTTCCAGCCTTAGCCCCCTCCCCATAGCCCATTACCAGTCCTAACACCCCCCATCAGCCCACTTAGCCCCCCCATAGCCCATTACCAGTCCTACCCCCCCCCATCAGCCCATTACCAGTCCTAGCCTCCCCCCCCATGGCCCATTACCAGTCCTAACCCCCCCCCAGCCCACTTAGCCCCCCCCCATGGCCCATTACCAGTCCTAGCCTCCACCCCCCATGGCCCATTACCAGTCCTAACCCCCCCCATCAGCCCACTTAGCCCCCCCCCATAGCCCATTACCAGTCCTAACCCCCCCCCCCATCAGCCCACTTCCAGTCTTAGCCTCCCCCCATGGCCCATTACCAGTCCTAACCACCACCCCCCCCCCTGGCCCATTACCAGTCCTAACCAGCCCCCCCCCCCCGGCCCATTACCAGTCCTCACAACCCCCCCCCCCATCAGCCCACTTCCAGTTTAGCCTCCCCTCCCATAGCCCATTACCAGTCCTAACCACCCCCCCCCTATCATTCCAAATTAAAATAAAAAAAAAACCAAACTGGCTGCTTCTGCCGCGGCAGCATCAAGAGCTCTGCCGCGGCAGCATCAAGAGCTCTGCCGCGGGGCCCCCCCCTGCCCGGCAGAGCCTCCGTGCATCCTCAGCAGCTTTCTTCATGTCCAAAACGCGGGCTTCTTTCAGAGCCGCGAGAGTTTCTTTTCTCGCGGCTCTCTTAATCCCGCGGGGCTGATGGGAAATCCCATCACCCTCGGCGGGATTAACAGAGCCGCGAGAAAGGAAACTCTCGCGGCTCTGAAAGAAGCCCGCGTTTTGGACATGAAGAAAGCTGCTGAGGATGCACGGAGGCTCTGCCGGGCAGGGGGGGCCCCGCGGCAGAGCTCTTGATGCTGCCGCGGCAGAGCTCTTGCTGCTGCCGCGGCAGAATCAGCCGGTTTGGTTTTTTTTTTTAAAACTTGGGATGCTGAAGAATGTTTTTTGCGCGGGGCCCCCTGAAACGCGGGGCCCTGTGCAAAAAACATTCTTGCTCAATGGACGGGCCGGCCCTGGTAGAAAGTGGTAAGCTTTCTTGGGCTTTCCCTCAAACCTCAATTAATTATAGCACCATGCAGATATTCTACCATTTTGCCTCATGCTCATTCAGTAACTGCAGTGAGTCCAAACTACTGCTTCCAGGTAGCCAGCAATCTGAAGCTGTCTCTCAGCATTCCAATGAGCACTTCCAGCTCTCCCTTTCTGTACACAGCAGGCAGCACACATAAGAATATAAGAAATTCCATACTGGGTCAGATCAAGGTCCATCAAGCCCAGTATCCTCTTTCCAACAGTGGCCAATCCAGGTCACAAGTACCTAGCAGGTTCCCAGAAAGGTTCACAGACTCGACCCGGGGCAAGCAATGGATTTCCTGGGTCCTCTTTAATAATGATTTATGGACCTTTCCTCCAGGAACTTGTTCAAATCTTTTTTAAACCCAGCTATGCTAACGGGTTTTACTACATCTTCCGGTAATGAATTCCAGAATTTGATTATGCGTTGAGTGAAAAAATATTTTCTCTTATTAGTTTTAAATAGGTTAAATTGTAGCGTCATTGCACATCCCCTAGTCTTTTTACTTTTTGATGGCGTAAACAACCGATCTACATTAACCTGTTCCACTCCATTTATTAATTTATAGACCTCTATCGTACTGTATCTCCCCTCAGCTGTCCATTTTCCAAGTTGCAAATCCTTAACCTTTTAAGCCTTTCCTCATAAGAGTCTCCTTCCATCCTCTTTATCATTTTGGTGGCTCTTCTCTGTATCTTTTCTAACTCCACTATATCCTTTTTAAGATGTGGCAACCAGAATTGCACATAATATTCAAGGTGCAGTCGCACCATCGAATGATACAAAGGTATTATAATATTCTTGGTTTTATTCTCCATTCCTTTCCTTATGATTCCCAGCATTCTATTTGCCCTCTTGGCCACTGCTGTACACTAGGCGGAGGGTTTCAACATATTAACCAAAATGACACCTAAATCGTTTTCCTGGGGATGACTCTTAATGTTGAACCTTGCATGAAGTAACCATAGTTTGAGTTGTTCTTTCCTAGGTGCATAACTTTGCACTTATCCACATTAAATTTTATCTGCCATTTGGATATCCAGTCTTCCAATTTATCAAGGTCCTCTTGCAATTTTTCATAATTTTTAACAACTTTGAATAATTTTGTCTCATTTGCAAATTTGATCACCTCACTTGTTACTCCCATTTCCAGGTCATTTATAAATATGTTAAAAAGCAGCAGGCCCAGATCCTTGGGGTACTTCACCTTTCTCCACTGAGAAAATTGGCCATTTAACCCTATTCTCTATCTTTTAACCAGTTCCTGATCCACAATAGTACACTGCCTCCAGTCCCATGACTTTTTAATTTGGCTAAGAGTCTCTCATGAGGGACCTTGTCAAAGGCTTTCTGAAAATCCATACACTATATCAACCGGCTCACCTTTGTCTACCTGTTTATTCACACCTTCAAAAAATATAACAGATTAGTAAAACAAGACCTTCCTTGACTAAAGCCATTTTGACTTTCTCCCATTAAACCATGACTATCTACATGTTCAGTGATTTTATTCTTTATAATGGTTTCTACCATTTTGTCTGATACTGATATCAAGCCCATATCAAAAATTCACCATAAAAGCTCCCCCCAACTTTAATTACAATCTTTTGTCAAAGCTAGTCGAGGGAGGGTAAGAATTGTATGTCTAACCCACTCCTGACGACAAGCTGCTTTTTTATTTTTATAAGGTACTCCACCTCAAAAACATTTTTTAAATTGAAAACTTATCTGCCCGACATCCAAACCACAGTCAGTAAAATCGTTGTCCTTTAAAGATGCAATGTTCTGCACATTGCAATGTTCTGCAGAACATTGCATCTTTAAAGGACAACGATTTTACTGACTGTGGTTTGGATGTCGGGCAGATACGTTTTCAATTTAAAAAATGTTTTTGAGGTGTTGTACCTTATAAAAATAAAAAAGCAGCTTGTCGTTAGGAGTGGGTTAGACATACAATTCTTACCCTCTCTCGACTAGCTTCGACAAAAGATTGTAATTAAAGTTGGGGGGAACTTTTATGGTGAATTTTTGATATGGGCTTGTTGAATTATTCACTATTTTAGGTTTGTGATAATATTGATACTGATATCAGGCTCACCGATCTGTAGTTTCCTGGATCACCCCTGGAACTAGTTTATCAAGGCAGTCTTAAACACAGTCTTCTCCACCCCCCCCCCCCCCTTCAGCTTTCCTCAGCTTCTCACGTCACTTCAGGGGAAAAAAGGGATTGATAGCCTCTCTCCTTGCAGGCTTGGCTTTAATAGCATTCCTTCCAATGATGTCATACAGCCAATAAACAAATCGAGTAAGGAATAGTTCACATAGTTTAAGGACTTGGCATATTTCCTTGCTCCATAGATTCCATAATCTCGGTCTCTTGTATCTTGGAGGCAGCAGAAGTCAAGTCTAGTCTATCTCTATTTCTTCTATGTCAGCCATTTTGTTTAGTGAAGGCAGGAAAGCTTTGCTCTTTGAGAGGGGTGGCCCCAGCTCCACTTCCCTGTGAAACTGCTCCCTTGTGGTTGGGAATACCTCTTCCTCTGACTTTTAAGTGTAAGCAGCTCAAGCTGGCTACTCTTCCTCCAGTTCTTCAACGGAACTCCCCTGCTTCACCTACTGCTGTATTTCTGTTGTTTTAACCCCTTCAGTTGCAGTTTTTTGGGAAGAGATGGACATTTTACGCTGCTCATAGTCTGATCCCCTTGTTCAGACTGGTCACAGCATTAAACGGTGACTATTCTGTAAGTGGGTGCTTAAGTCTTATTGCATGTATTTTCAAGGGGATGTGCATAGGGGCTGAGCTTGGATGGGGTGTAGGCAGAACTCAAATTTATGCACATAAAGTAGTCTCGGCAGTTGTGCCTGCTTTAGAGCAGGTGTAAATGCCTATACCTAGATTTATCAGAAACACGCGTAAGTTAATGCATAGTAATGACTTCTGTGTTAACTGCAAAGCACAGTCTCTGCCCAATCCTCGCTGATACCATGTTCCCTAATAAGAATTTTTGCCTCCTGTTCCTTAGGTACAAACTCATTTGCTAAACAATTTTAATGTTCTACTGCATGTTAATGCATTAATGTGAGCTATGCATTTGGGAGCCTGAGCTAATGTTTTAAACTTATTGCACTTTGGTAAAGGCAGCCATGCAGTTAACCCAGGACAATGCCACCATGCATTACTGCCACAACCTAAACATGGAATGCAGTAAGCTGTACCTCTGAAGGCATAGCTAACTTCACCGGGCTATCTGCCCTGTTAGCATTGAATGCATAGTTACAACTTTTGTGTTAGCTGCAAAGCGCAGTCCCTGTCCATGCCCCAATGATATCATGTTCCCTAATAAGAACTTTCACCTTAGGAGTTTAATGCAGCAATTAGCACAAATTAAAAGCCATATTAAATGCCTAATGCAGCTTAGTAAATAGGACTGTGGTAAGTGTGGTGTGCCGTGGGAAGGGGGTTTTCTTTAAAACACAGAACAGACAGCACTTCAGGGAAAACAAAATCAACTTTTATTCTGTTCCAGCTTGTTAAACCTCCACAGGCTAAAAGACAGAATAGACAGTGGTTCAGAGGAAATGAAATCAGTGTTTATTTTGTCCCAGCTTGTTTAACCTCCACAGATTGCTTCCTCCTGTTAAAGTTCCTACCTCAGAACTCCTTTGCACGCTTGCCATGGAAGGACTTCTAGCTCCACGGGCCTCTCTCCCTCCTGCAGCCTGCTAGGTTGTTAATTTTTCCTTGTGAGCCACACCCTCCAAGCCCTGAACTCTGGGCTGCAGACTCTCTTAAAGGGGACTGTTGATACTCCCTTTGGAGAGGGACAGGTAGCATTCTATATATCCCATCACAAGGGGTATAGGCCCTACTGAGAATAATGTGTGTTAACTATGGCGAGACTTGATAAGTGTCTTATGACTTAAGAGTAGCCATTTGGTAGTTAATTCTGATAAGACTAAGAGCCCCTTTTACTAAAGCCCACCAAGGATCTGCCATCAATTCACTGATCTCATATGTGCTAATGGCAAAGGCCACATGTTAGCTGTCAAGGACATGTTCAGTATGTCCACAGCAGCTAATGTGCGAAGGGTTTTCCTAACATGTCTTCCACTACCTTGGGTTCACTTAATGACTACTATAGAGGAGTCGTTAGGTGAACCCATGTTAAGAACCGTGTTTCCACTGAGTGTGCGGCATTTGCCCTGGTGCTAGTGGTAATGTGCTCACCATGCCCACTCACTGCCCATTTCCCGCCCCACCCACATTCACCGATTAACATGTCTTTTAGCATGCACATGCAGACACTATCACCTGTTAGTGTTCCCTATTGCCTGTAGCACGTGGTAAAATGCTCTTTAACCAGCTGACAGGCTTTAGTAAAAGACACCCTAAGTCTAGTGGTTAGGACAGCAACCTGGGGTCAGAAAGACCAAGGTTTGAATCCCACTGATACTCCTTGTGGCCTTGGGTGAGTCACTTAATCATCCATTGCCACAGGCACAACCTTAGATTGGGAGCCCTCTGGTGACAGGGAAAAACCAACAGTACCTGATTGTAACTCACCTTGATCTACTCTAATATGTGAGCTATATACTACTAAATAAAAAAGGCTAAACAATATGATTGCTTTTTCTAAACGGTAGTAAAATTCAACTAATGAGAATTTCTATTAATGATTAAATCACAAATCTAGGAGATAAATTTGATGTAGTAGGATCTTTTAGGCAGCAAATAGAAATGGTGACCCATCTTGCCTATTATAAATTATATATGGTTAGACCTTGAAGTCTTTCTTTTAACGATCAGCCCTTTGGAAAGCAACACAAGTGCTGGTATTATGCAAACTTGATTATTGAACTCCCTACATGTAGGCCTATGCGGAAATACAAATTATTCAGAATATACAAATTATTCAGAATATGACTGAACAATTGGTAATGGGAGGGCGGAGGCAGGAGAGTGCTCAGATCCTATTAGCTGGTTTACATTGGCTTCCAGTGATGAAGCATGTGAAATTTAAAATGTAAGTGTTAGCTTCTAAGATTTCACACTAATCACCCAAGTTATTTATTATTTTTATTTATTTAACATTTCTTCTATACTGTCTTTCAGAGTTATCAAAGCATTTTACATTTAACTCAGATTTTTACATGGAACCTAGAAAATTGACTATGTTACACCGAGGCGGGTGACGATGTTACATTTTAAAGCTTGTGTGTTTTGATACAACAACAGGGAATGGGATAAACAGGGAAAAATGCTTATTTACAAATTAATTTAGTAGCATATATGTTGAAGCGGATATAAGTTATTGGCCCAAAGTGTTCAGTGAATAGGTGGGTTTTTAACCTCTTTCTAAAGTCGAAGGTGTCTTCAATTGATCTCAATTCAGGTGGTAGCGAGTTCCATAATGTTGGGCCATATATTGTGAATTTTCTCTGGCAGGTTGCTTGTGAACTTCTGGTCTTTTGAGATGGAATCGAGAAGATTTTGATGCTGTTGTCTTTTTGCTCTAGATTCTGGAGCCTTCCTGATAAGTGAATGCAGACATTCAGCTAATTGGTTATGTATAGATTTAAATGTGATCATTATTGCCTTATTTTTAATACGGGATTGTATAGGTAGCCAGCAGGGCCATACCAAGGGAAGATCGCGCCCTGTGTGACTTGCATATTGGGCGCCCCCCCCCCCCCGCAGCGGGAGAGAAGAGATGCGCTCAATGTGCAAATCACTGGCATGCTAAGCAGATATTTCCTTCCCTGCAGGGGGGGAAAGATCTGCTTAGTATGCCGGCAGAAGGCTTAATTTCTTCCATTGCCTGCCGCAGCTGAGAGAAGAAAAAGTGGCGGCGGCAGGCAACGGAAGAAAGCTAAAATGCGCCCCTTAAGCCTTCGCGCCCTGTGCGGCCGCACTGCTTGCACAGGGCTAGGTACGGGCCTGGTAGCCAGTGTAAGGTTTTGAGCACCAGTGTGATGTGTTCTTGTCGAATGGCTCTTGTGATTAATCAGGCTACAATGTTTTGAGCTAGTTGCAAGGCATAGATAACTGTACTTGGGGAGGCCATGTAAAATCAAATTGCAGTAGTCCAAGTGTGGGGTGATTACGGCTTGGCATACCATGCAGTAATGGTTGTAATCCAGTAGAGGGCAGAGATTTTGTAGAATCTTCATTTTATAGTAGGCAGTAGATATCATCTTCTTAATATGTGTTTGCAGGCTGAGTCTCTGGTATAAGATCACTGCAAGATATTTAACTAACCTTTTAACCAGAATAGTAATGTCATCCATCTTAAACACTTCGGGGGGTGGGGGGGGGGAATAGGAGGTGTCTCTAGTAATGGTAAGGACCTCTGATTTATTATAGTTAATTATCAGATTGTGATCCTTTAACCAGCTTACAACTGTCTTCAGGCAAGATTTTATGGAGGAGTATTCTGGGGTTTTAGAGTTAAAGGGGGCATATATCATCAGGTCATTGCATAGAGATGATAGTTTAGATTGTGGCTTTGTATAAGTTTGCAGACTGGTTGAATGTATAAATTGAATAGCAGGGCAGAAAGGGAGATCCCTAAGGTAGACCTTGATGCTGTTTAACTGGTCTTGACATTTTATTCTTTATCCTGACTTGAATCAAGCATTCTGTTAGGTAGGAACAGAACCATGAGCAATGTGTCGTCGGATTTCTTGACTGCTTGTTGCTTCTTTATTGATAGTTGATCCAAGTAGGTTAAAGTAGTCAACTATTTCAATTTCTTCTCCATCAATGATGAATTGTTTACTAGAGAGGATGAATACCCCTCCACCCTTACGATTCAGTCTTGGGCAGTTATGGAGGGTCATTGTTGAGGAAGTGAGTTAAGTTATTAATACATCAGTATCTGTTAGCCATGATTCTGTAACAAACATGATATCCAATTTGTGATCCTATAAGTAATCAGATATGATGTGAATTTTGTTGTGGGTGGAACGGGTGTTAACTAAACCGTATCTGATGGGGTGAGCATACTGGGTATATATATGGTAGGAAGTTGATGAGGAGAATAGGATGTATGGATATGAGTCGTTGTGGTCTCCTCTGGAAGTGTGGATGGGATAAGTATCCAGCTAGGGAGTATCTCTCTGTATGAATGATTGGGATCAAGCTATCACATATGTTCTCTGAGTTAACTAGACTTATTAGAAAAAGTGTGAGGAAAAGTATTGTTCCACTAATGAGCCAATTCATGTTTTATGAATGGATGGAAGCCCTGCACTTGAGACCCTTGAGTATAACCGTGAGTGGAAGGAACTCCGTATAGTGTGTGCCAGTGGTAGAAGATCTTACCTTATGTCCAAGTAGGGGATACAGCGGCTATATGATCTACACACTGGTCAAACTTATAATGGCGAGTGGAACCTAGTGTCCCGAGAATTGCAGAGGCAGGAGTTGTGCTCTCCTCATTCAAGTCTGTCTGCCATTAGGGCCTCACCTAAGGGCAGACACTGGGGTGCCTTGGAGGTACGGGTATAAATCTTCCACCAGAGCAGGGGATTCATCAGAGGGAGGAGCTTACCTCCTCTCTGTAGTAGAATCCTGGTAAGTTGCTATGTGGCAATCATGCAGCTCGGCAGATGCTGGACCTGGAGTTCGGTGTTGACCTTTCTCAGCTGAGACGGGAGATCTATGCTGCTGCTGCTCTGGTGCGGTGTCGGGTCACCGATCCCTTGTCTCGGGCGCAACTTTACTAATATTCTCCAGTAGAAACATTGAGAGTACCTACTAGTAATTCTAAAAAGGTGGGTTGTGTGTAAAAATTGTTGAAAATCCAAAGTTTTTCTATCACTGCACCAGATTTATGGAACAAGTTTCCTTATGAAATTTGCTCAGAATTCAATATTTTAATCTTTAGGTAAAAGTGGAAAGCCTTTATATTTCAAGTTCTGAGGATATTTACAATATTTTTTGAGATGATTTGTTTATTCAGTCTGTTTTTTATTTTATGTTATTTTGCCAAGGATGTTTAGACAGGAATTGTGACATCCTGGTCAGGACAAGCACAATTTTTCATGCATTTTACAAAAAACTCACTGAACGAAAGCTTGGAACGCTTACTCTTACCATCTTATAAGATTTCTGGATCCCTCACAGGACTTTTAATAGCTTAAGAGAAAATATTCATTATTATCATCATGACTTTGCAAATGTATTGTCTAAGTGTGATTTTTTTTGTCAAGTGTTTCTCGGTCAGTATTCAAAAGCACTGATATGGTCATCATATTAGTATTAAAAAAGGGACTATAGTAGTATATATGAAAGGATAGACCAGATAGGCCATATGGTCTTTTTATGCCATTATGTTTCTACAATCGGGTTTTTGCTGCATAAGTGCCTTAAAAACATTCCCACTGGTGAAGTAAATGAATATATAGCTAAAACATATCTGTTGAAGAGGGGCTGAGGCATTTTGGTACAAGGTGAAAACTTATGTTTATTATAGTGATTTACAACCTCTGTTCTGACAACTTTATTTAAGTAGACTACATAAATATCAGTGCTATAATATCCTTTTAAAAACAGTATCTCCTATTCATTGGTCTTATCCACATTTTTAAGCAGCAAGGGCCCCACTTAATCTTCACCCTGGCATTTGTAATACAGAAAGAAAACTTATACCATTTTTTAAGTGCAAAATTTTGCAACCAGTTAGAATGGTGATGCTGACCCGTACATTAACAGGTCTCTCAGGATATGATCAAGGATGTTCATTGTGTCTGCAGGTTTAGGAGATCGGATTACAGCAATCTGAAAAACTCTAGTTGTGGGAAAGATCCCCCATATCTAGGGTCCATGAAGCATGATTTTCATTTAGTAAATTACACTTATCTAAAAAAATGCTATATTTATTTATTTATTTATTTATTATTTTATTTATTACATTCTCTTATATACCGCGCTATTCTGCATCAGTGCGGTTTACATTGAACAAACTGAAATTACATTGAACAGGGCATTATAACTTGGAGATAACTATTTTACAGGGAACATGGGCTATGGAGGGTTAAGTGGCTTGCCAAGACCACAAGGAGCACCTGTGGGACTAGAAACCCCAGTCCTTCCGGCCCAAGGTTGCTGTCCTCTAGTGGGATTTGAACCCCCGACCTTCCGGCCTGAAGTACCTTGCCCCAACCACTCGGCCACTCCTCCACTCCTATAATGATTTATTGTAGTTTAAACCTGTGACCATGTTGTCTGGAAATATTAGATGGTATATCTTTAATATTTTTTTTGTGATATTCAGAAGACGATATAGTTAGATTAGTCGTTCATTTCTTTTGAAGAGTTGGTGTAGATGGCATGACACTCCAATAAAAACGAATTCTAGCCAAGTGGCAAACCATTTTAGTTCAGTGCGTGAGACTGAAGTACATGGGATATTATTATTAAGTAGACCTATAGCTTTTTTTTCACCGATGCTATCTGCTTACTGCTCTATACAAGATGAATTTTCCTTTCAGGGATCATTGTAACATATGGTACAAAACATTTATTATTGTATTGCTATTCCACATCTTATCAATTCAATGAGTACAGTGACCCATAGGGTAAAGAACAGATTCTACTCTGAATTCAGAAGCCATGTGATATTGCGATGGTCTAACAAGTAAAATTGGCTTTCTGCTGTGCTTAGCCTCCTTGAAGGATCTTTCCTATCATATAAACAGCAGGGTTATGACTTGTGATATTGACAGAGTAACACTGCGGCAGTCCTCCCCTGTGGGAAGGATTCTATTATTTCACAGTGCTGTGAAGATAACGAGAATTATAGTTGTATTGGCCACATCTTAAGAATGTAGTCTGAAAATCTCAAGTCCAATAACAGGCTAATTCATATGCTGTTCAATCAACAGTGTTTCAAATGGCAAAATATGCAGAGATCATGCAAATACAAGCTGTGCAATGTCTTTTTCATTTTGTAGAGGAGCTGTCATATGTGTTCTGAAATAAATTGCAGTCTGGTAATACCACTCAATCGATGTTTTTGATTGTTCGAGGTTTTACTTTAGACTTAAATCCACAATTAAAATCTGGGGCCTTGCCGTTTCAAAAACTCATACACTGTCCGTGTGTGTACTCTCAATCCTTCAAAAGACATCATAAACTACAAAGAAAACGCCTATATAATCTGGGCTGACTACGGCTTCTAGAACTCAGCACCATTACAGTGAAATGGAATGTAATAGATTGATGATGTCTTTGTTAATAAAAGTTAGATTTTGCATGTTTGATGAATTAGATAATGCATCCTATAGTGCATATATTTATTTTGTTTTGATTAAATTTAACCCTGGGAGTACCGATGGGGTCAAAAGTGACCCCATTGCGAGTTTCACAACGTGTATCTTGGAAACTAGTTGTTCAAGAATGCAATCTTTTTATGACTTTTCACATGTCAATATTCTCTTCATATTGCACCATGAGAGGAATAATTTTCATCTGCTAGGTGACACTAGTGATGAATTGCAGCACAGAGTACCAGTGGGGTCATTTTTTACCCCAGTTGCTTATGTCTGGTTTGGATTGTGATACAATTTGCAGTTTGTGAATTTTTTGATCTGACAAAGGTATTTATCATTAATTTTATTTATTTATTTATTTATTTACATTCTCTTATATACTGCGCTATTCTGCATCAGTGCGGTTTACATTGAACAAACTGAAATTACATTGAACAGGGCATTATAACTTGGAGATAACTATTTTACAGGGAACACGAGCACCTGTGGGACTAGAAACCCCAGTCCTTCCAGCCCAAGGTTGCTGTCCTCTAGTGGGATTTGAACCCCTGACCTTTCAGCCTGAAGTACCTTGCCCCAACCACTAGGTCACTCCTCCACTCCTAATTATGTATCATTTATTTTTTGTACTCTTATTTTATGAAAATTACACATTTTCTGTAATTGATATCATACGTTCTCTCATTATTTCCAATGAAATCTAAAGGTTTTCAGCTCATTCATCACGATTATTGTACACCTATAGTAAAACTGCTTTGCGTTTTATTCAACTTTATCTTTGTTTATTTATTTTAGGTTATTGTTTACGATGTCAAAACGTAAGTATTCAGCTGCCCAAGTAAGAGAAATATTGCAACGAGATGCTGACAGTGACGGCTCTGAGTCGTCTGATGTAGCATATGCAGCAAGCGAAGAAGCATATCAGCCAAGTTCGGGCGATAAATCTGATGATGACAGTCATAATTCAGATGGCGACAGCAGTTGGTCGCCAAGTGAATGTGAGACTGATGTTGAGCCGGTAACATCGCCTGCAGTAAAGAGCCAAGTTACAGGTTGAGGCAAAGGTCGAGGCTGTGCTGGACGGGGAAGAAGGCAGGAGTCCTCGGTGTCAGCATCATTTGTGAGGAATCTTAGTTGTTGTTATAGAGGAGCTAAGAGGTCATCAATTATAAGCACAAATGTTGCCATTGAAGCCTATGTATCTAAGGATGCCACATCATGCAACAGGAAACCTATAAAGCAAGCTGCTGGAAGATACGCCAGAACTAATGGCATGCCCGTACAACAAGGTCCTACAAGGTATGCTGTACGAAATGTTGATGGCCCTCTCGCAACATTCCACTTGTTGATGAGGAAGAACCTATTGAATGAAATCATGATGTGGACGAGCAAACAAGGAAGACACATTTATGACGACACCTGGAAAGATTTGACAGATGGAGAATTTCAACATTTTCTTGGACTTCTGATCCTCTCAGGCGTGTACAAGTCACAAAATGCATCCATGGTTCAGTTGTGGAACCTTGAAGATGGTCGTTCTGATTTCGGCAAAAATATGGCCCGTAACCGTTTTCAGCAAATTTCTTGTGCTCTCAGATTTGATGATGCAACCAACAGACGTGAACAACGAGGCGTGGATAAGCTTGCTCCAATCAGACACGTTTTTGATACCTGGGAAGCAACTCTAAGTGACGCCTTTGTTCCTGGTGAAAATGTTGCCGTGGATGAGCAACTGCTTACATTTCATGGCCGTGTTCCGTTCAGATAATATATTCCCAGCAAACCTGGGAAATATGGCATAAAGCTATGGATGTTGTGTGACAGTGCAACGTCATATGTTCTGCGTCTTCAAGTATATACAGGAAGGGAACTCAGACAAAACAGAGAACAGAATCAGGGTGAAAGGGTTGTGCTGCAACTCACTGAAGGATTGACGTGATCTTGCAGAAATGTTACTGTTGACAATTTCTTCTGCAGTTTATCCCTGTCACGGAAATTGCTAGAAAAACAAATGACACTTTTGGGGACAATTCGAAAGAACAGAAAAGAATTACCTCCAGAATTTGTAACAGCAAAGGGCCGAGAGGTATTCACTTCACTGTTTGCCTTTCGCGATGACGCCACTCTGGTTTCCTATTGCCCGAAGAAAGGAAAAGTGGTTGTTGTTCTGAGCAGTTTGCATGATCAAAAAGAAGTAGATAACACACGTCCAGACAAAAAAAACATGCATAATCTTTGACTACAATTCTAGTAAAGGTGGATTAGATACGGCAAATCAAATGTTGCGCATGTATACCACAAAACGAATGACAAGACGCTGGCCAGTGACAATCTTCTACAACATGCTGGACATCAGTGCTTTGAATGCCTTCATTGTTTGGATGTCACTAAATCCAGAATGCAACAAAGGGCAAGAGTCGTCGGTGGGTGTAAACAAATTTTTATTAACCCCTACGCGTTTCGGCCGTAGCCTTCTTCAGGGGGCACACAGCTAAATGACATACAACATATAAAACATATAAATATCTGTAAAATATTAAAAAACATATTTGCCTATGATATTGGACCAATATTAAATAAATACATAAAAAACGTATTCATGTACATGTGCTCACAAATCCAAATTTTTAAAAAAATTTTTAAAAAAACATACATCTATAATGAACGAAGAAAAAACAGGGTGGAATCACGGAATAGATAAACAATAAATGTTCAAATAAAATAATGTATATTCAAAAATATATGATAACAAACTTATTATATAATATGAGACAAAGGGAGGGAGGGAGGAAGGGAGGGAAGGTGAGGACAGGAAGAAAGGGAGGGAATGGGAGGAAGGAAGGAGGGGGGGGGGGGGGAGGGAGGGAGGGGAGGAAGGAGGGGAAGGGGGAAGGGAGCAGGGGAAGGGAGGGGGGAAAAGGAGGAAGAGAGAGGGGAGAGAAGGGAGGGAAGGGGAGGGGGGAGGAGGAGGGAAGGGGAGAGAGGAATTGGATGGGGAAGAGAGGAAGGGGGGAGGGAGGGAGAAGGGGGGGGGGGGAAAGGGGAGGGGAGGGGCGAAGGGTAGAGGAGGAAGGGGGAGGGGGTGGGGGAGGTGGAGGAGGAGAGAAAGATACTTGATTAAATGACTTACATGTGTATGATCGATGAGATCTGCAAACCGTAAATTATATTCACCAAAGCAACTAAGATACAAATAACATATATTATAAGTATTGTTTGATGGACAGAGGAGTGAGGGGGGAGGGGGAAGGAGAGGAGGGGAGAGGGGAGGGGGAGGGAGATGGAGGGGACAGGGGAAGGGAAGGGGGAAGGGGACTTGTGTGTGCACTTTTGCCAAACAATCTGTGAGCCTTAAAAATGAGATGATCTGTTGTAAAGTATGATAGGTCAGAAAATGGCTTCATAGTAATACTAGATAGTAGATTGTACTTAAAAGCAAAGTGACAATAAATTTTTGCTAAGGAAATAAAGAAGATTCACTTCTTACTTACATATAAACCTTCTATTGTGTGTCTATATCATCTGCAAAAACACTGTAAAAATAAACATATTGGAAAATTCATCTATATAAACTATTGAAGTAATTTGTACAAAAGATGAAGATTTTCAACGACATGCTGAAGACATGCATAATAGGTTTCAACAAAGAGGTTACCCTACAAATTGCATAACTAAGGCCTATATAAGAGCAAATAATGTAGAACGTACCACACTTTTACAACAAAAAGAGAAAGAAAAAATGGGTGATAGAATAGTGTGTGCACTTTCTTACACTTCACATTCCAGGGCCATTGCTGATATTTTACGTAAAGAATGGCATTTATTGGCATCTATTCCTTCATTAGCTACAAAACGCCCCATGGTAGCTTACAAACGCAATGTTAATCTATCACACCATTTGGTACCTTCTGCACTCCCAAGAATTAAACCAACTTCCACAATTAAAGGGCACTATAGTTGTGGCAACTGCTCCGTTTGCATTCATACGATCGTTGTCAAGAATGCCTTTATACACCCCACCACAGGAACGAAAGTATACCTACAACAATATACTAATTGCAAGACCATCAATACCATTTATCTCATACTATGCCCATGTAATTTGATATACATTGGGAAAACATCAAGACAAATACGTACGCGTATAATAGAACATAGGAGTAATATAGTAAGAAAGGTCTTAGATAAGCCATTAGTATCTCATTGGATGGAAAAAATGCACAAAGTTACAGATCTTAAATTTACTGTTCTTAGAACCATAGTTCCTCATTGGAGAGGTGGAGATGTTAACAATAAGTTATTAAAGTTGGAACAACGGTTTATTTACGAATTCAATAGTCTGGAGCCATATGGCCTTAACCAAGAAACAGATCTAACGATATTTCTATGAAAGTAATTTTATTTATATTTATGTTATTTATTTATTTATCTAAGCTCACAAATGAAGAGTCACAACGTACACCTATTTTCAATGATGCATTTTTATTTATGTATTTATATCTGTTCATTTGTCTTTTCATTGTATTATTCATTATATTTATTTAGTTCACACGATGATTTATATATCTTGTAATGACCTTGTGTAATAAGATCATCACACTTTCATCAAGCCTTTTTGTTCATTATATAAGCAATATCTGTGTACATTTATGTTGTTTTAGCAATGGTTAGATTCAATGATTTTCATAGGCATCATTTTTTAATTTATGGGTTTTTATTATTTACGTTTTTTATATTACTAGGCTTATTTTAACTGGTCCTCAATGTCCACATTTATATGCCTATTCATTCTTATGCATCTAGTAATATATTTTATAATATGTTTTTAATATAATTGTAACCTTTAAAGTTGGAAAGCATTTGATTAACGTTATACTTCTGTCACTAGTTTTTAATAGTAATCTTATTATTTATAATGATAGTAATCGATGCCTTTATTTACTACACATTTTGTTACTAATTACCCTATCGAGTATGCAATTCATTTTCCCCCCTCCCCCCCCTTTTTTCCCTTTCCCCCCCCCCCCCCCCCCCTCCCAATCCCCCCTCCTCCTCCCCCCCCCCCCCTCCCCCCTTCCCCTCCCCCTCCCCCCTCCCCCCTCCCCTCCCCCTCCCCTCCCCCCTTCCCTCCCCCTTCCCCTTCCCCTTTCCCCCCTCCCCCCCCCTTTCCCCCCCCCCTCTCTCTCCCCCCCCTTTTTTTTTCCCCCCCCCCTCCCCCCCCCCTCCCCCCCCCCCTCCCCCCCCCCCCCTCCCCCCCCTTCCCCCCCCCCCCCCCTTCCCCCCCCCCCTTCCCCCTTCGCCCCCCCCCCCCCCCCCCTTTCCCCCCCCCCCCCCTTCACGTTTCCCTGCCGCAAGATACCTTCATGACCTTGTCTTTAAGTTACGAGTTTTTAACCCCTTTTCTATCACATCATCCTAAACCGTTTTTCAGAGTTAGTAATTTAGTACATACATCATTGTCCTTTTTGGATCGTGTTCTAATTAGTCCCTTTAAAGTCTCTTAATAATACTTGGCGCATTTCTTAAGAGATTTTGTTTCAGTTTTCACGATGCATTTAAATAGTTGTACCCATCACTTAACAAAACAAGTTTTGGTTTCAAATCCAGTCCCCCTTTCACAAAATTTATTTTGCAGCCAATGTGCCTCTCTCTCTCTTTTTTTAACAGATCCCATAGACAGTACTAGTTTCTTATACAGAAGTTTTACAAAGGTGCATAACAAGTTAGCTGTTTCTTTAAAAGATTACGCAGTCATTTTATAAGTGTCTTCAGTCTCTCTCTTTTTCAATTCAATTGGTCCAAATATAGTCAGGATTGACGTAATTTAGTTCCTCCCCTTCATTTGACGTCATTCAAATTTGGCGCGCAAATCGGCGTTTTTTAAAAGACACCGTTTCAGTTGACATATCCTTTGCTGTTCCAGGAATAAGTTTTTCACGATTCGAACAGGTGCGTTTTTTATCTAATATAAATCTTGAAAGTCATGTCCTCGCAACGGTTTAATGTTTTTTATATTTGTTGCCTATCTATCTCCTACATTGTATTCATCAAGTCCGTTTTTTTTGGAATAATATAGATTTCTCTTTGCATCACATTAGTCTTTATAGGCTCAACAATTTGAATTTAGACTCTGCACATCATTCACTTTTTTCATTTAAGACTGATTTTCAAGTATTATATACATATATATATTTTTTTGAAGAGCATTCATACACATTTTTTAGCCGTCCTCAGGATCGTAGGTTCACATATGAGCATTACAACACAATTGTCACAAAAGATGCAACATTCTATTAAGCCCTAACATAGCGTAATTGATCTAATCCACCCCCTACCCACCACCCCTACCCTCCCCTCTTCTTCCTTCCCCCCTTTCCTCCCCCCTCTCCCCCTCCCCCCTCCCCCTACCCCTCCTTTCTCCCCCCCCTCTCTCCCCTCCCTTCCCCCCCCCTCCCCCCTCCCCCCTCCCCTCCCCCCCTCCCCCTCCCTCCCCTCCCCCCCCCCTCCTCTCCCCTCTCCCCCTCCCCCTCTCCCCTCCCCCTCCCCTTCCCTCCCTCCCCCCCCCCCCTTCCCCCCCCCTCCTCTCCCCTCTCCCCCTCCCCCTCTCTCCCTTCCCCCTCCCCTTCCCTTCCCTCCCCCTCTTTCCTCCCCCTCTCCCCCCCTCTCCCCTCCCCCCCCCCCTTCCCCCCCCCCCCCCCCCCCCCTCGAATAAAATGATTCATAATCAAAGTTAGGCTTTTAGACTCAACATTCCCCCTTTTTTTCACTGAATAAAATTTAGTACCAAGTCTGAGTACACTGCGTTGTATCGGTCTATCATGATAATAGTCTCCTCTATCATTCTTATATATCTTTTTCATATACATATATATTTTTTAAGTAACATAACATATATATTTTTCATGTATATATAATTTTTCAAACTACACAAAAATTACTTCAATAGTTTATATAGATGAATTTTCCAATATGTTTATTTTTACAGTGTTTTTGCAGATGATATAGACACACAATAGAAGGTTTATATGTAAGTAAGAAGTGAATCTTCTTTATTTCCTTAGCAAAAATTTATTGTCACTTTGCTTTTAAGTACAATCTACTATCTAGTATTACTATGAAGCCATTTTCTGACCTATCATACTTTACAACAGATCATCTCATTTTTAAGGCTCACAGATTGTTTGGCAAAAGTGCACACACAAGTCCCCTTCCCCCTTCCCTTCCCCTGTCCCCTCCATCTCCCTCCCCCTCCCCTCTCCCCTCCTCTCCTTCCCCCTCCCCCCTCACTCCTCTGTCCATCAAACAATACTTATAATATATGTTATTTGTATCTTAGTTGCTTTGGTGAATATAATTTACGGTTTGCAGATCTCATCGATCATACACATGTAAGTCATTTAATCAAGTATCTTTCTCTCCTCCTCCACATCCCCCACCCCCCGCCCCCTTCCTCCTCTACCCTTCGCCCCTCCCCTCCCCTTTCCCCCCCCCCTTCTCCCTCCCTCCCCCCTTCCTCTCTTCCCCATCCAATTCCTCTCTCCCCTTCCCTCCTCCTCCCCCCTCCCCTTCCCTCCCTTCTCTCCCCTCTCTCTTCCTCCTTTTCCCCCCTCCCTTCCCCTGCTCCCTTCCCCCTTCCCCTCCTTCCTTTTCCTTCTTCCTCCCCTCCCTCCCTCCCTCCCCCCTCCTTCCCTTCCTCCCATTCCCTCCCTTTCTTCCTGTCCTCACCTTCCCTCCCTTCCTCCCTCCCTCCCTTTGTCTCATATTATATAATAAGTTTGTTATCATATATTTTTGAATATACATTATTTTATTTGAACATTTATTGTTTATCTATTCCGTGATTCCACCCTGTTTTTTCTTCGTTCATTATAGATGTATGTTTTTTTAAAAATTTTTTTAAAAATTTTGGATTTGTGAGCACATGTACATGAATACGTTTTTTATGTATTTATTTATAATATTGGTCCAATATCATAGGCAAATATGTTTTTTAATATTTTTAATATATTTATATGTTTTATATGTTGTATGTCATTTAGCTGTGTGCCCCCTGAAGAAGGCTACGGCCGAAACGCGTAGGGGTTAATAAAAATTTGTTTACACCCACCGACGACTCTTGCCCTTTGTTGCATTCCTGTGTTTCCTGCAAGAGCAGCTGTTCCCCCTTGTTTTTCCCCCACTAAATCCAGAATGGCCATCCAAGTCAAAGCACAGACATCGTCTATTCCTCTTGGAATTATTTATTTTATTTATTTATTTTATTTATAGTCTTTTTTATACCGCGCTATTCAGCATCAGCGCGGTTTACAGTAAACAATGAACACACACATTTCCAATAGTACTTTGTGTTTACATATGAACAGGAGATTCAACTTGGCTAACAGGGGAACTATATACAATAACAATATATACAAATCACAGAATAGTCATGTGCTCGTATGGTTTCAGGCAGTGGAGATTTTGGTGGATTCAGCAGTTTGTACTGAGCTTCTATTGTTAGGAAAGCAGCTGCTTCAGAGTAATTGCAGCGAGACTTCTTCCAGCATTGAAGAAGCCACTGATGCTGTTTTCAATGTCGGGATCCCAAAGAAAAGGGCAAGGTGTCACTGCTGTTCCAGAGAAAAAGACAAGAAAAGCAACATAGTTTGCACCTCCCGCAAGCGCAGTGTTTGCAAAGAACATTCAGAAATTGTCTGTGTCTCATGCAAATGACTGTAGTACTTTACTGTGTTCATCAAGTGCATGCAAAAACTGCTTTCATGGCAACTCTTCTTCATGTAATTTTATGATAAAGCATTAAATTTCAAAACATTTAACCTTCATATAATAAATAATTAATTTGGAATAATATTTTGTCTGTTTAGTTTAAATTGTTCATGGTTAACAATTAAAATTCGTCGTGGGGTCATTTATGACCCCAACGGTATTCAGTGTGTTCAAAAAATCTCGGTAATTAAAGGGTTAAACCTTTAGCTTATTTGTAATAGTTATTTAGTCATTATATGTTAAGCCTAGGTATTTTTAAGAATATTGGGCCTGATATTCAGTGTCGGAGGCTAGTATTCCTAATGTGGCTAGCCACCAGCGCTGAACATTAAACTGGATTTTCAATTCCAGGGTCCTATCTGGTCCCGCTGCCCGGTTAGTGATCGGTGCTGCCTCCGCTCTGCCCCGGAACACCCCCTACACGCCTCAGTGCTAAGCGGTTAGCACTGGGGCGTGTAGAGCCGGCAGCCTTGGATATTCAACGGCACTATCCATGTTAGTGCTGCTGAATATCCTGTTCATTTAGCATATTGGGCCCATTGTCCCTGCAATCTTTTCCTGAAATTTTAAATTTCTCCAGTTTACTATTTTTGCACAACCCTTGGCAGTGATGACAGCCTCCAAATGTTTCTTGTAGCCATTTATAAGTTTCATAATCTGTCTTCTGTTAGTTTCTCCCACTCTTCAACTGCAATTTGTTCCAGCTCATGAATGTTTTGAGGATTCCTTTTACCAATGGCAGATTTGAGCTCTTTCCAAAGGTTCTCGGTTGGATTGAGATCAGGACTCATTGCTGGCCAGTTTAAAACAGTCCATTTGTTCCTTTTTAACCATTCTTTTGTACTCTTGGATATATAATGACATAATATATGACACAGATAAAGACCAGTATGGTCCATCTAGTCTGCTCAGCAAGAGTAGGTGCACCTGTCACTCTATGCAGGTAACCCCTCCCCATGCCTTTGTTTAGGGGTGTACCCACCACACCATGTAGGTCACCCCTATTTGTTGAGATATAAGAGTTATGTTTATTTTTATTTTATCATGTTGCTATAAAGGGATCCACTGTGTCTGTCCCATGCCATTTTGAATTCTGTCACTGTATTTGCCCCCACCACTTCCATCAGGAGGGCATTCCAAGCATCTACCTCATACCTTTATATTCCACAGTTCTTTCATATCTCAAAAGCACATCTATACACTGAGCATAAAAAGTGCTAATTATTTCTAGTCATTATTTCCTTACAAATTAGAGCAGGAATGCTAATATACTAGGCATACATGTATATGTATGCAGAGAGAGCAGTTGGAGAACAAGAGGAGATAAGACTTAAATTTGCTTTAATAAAACGATGACTATGACAGAATAAATTTAGTGATACATCCTCAGGATGTTTGCATGGATTTTGCAAAAAGATTAGTTTTTCATATTCATAATGTCAATCATATTCATTTACATTGTCATACTCTGCAGTATTTATTTCTGGCCCAATATTGCACTGCCTGGATTTTCGAAGGGCTATGCGCCAATAAGCACATAGCCCTCCCCACCCATCTTCAAACCAGATATTCAATGCCGTGGCGCTGGTATTGAATATCCGGTGATCTCCGCCAAAGCCGGAGGCCACCAAAGCCAACTGTTTAGCACCTTAAAGATAGGTGAGGATTTTCCTCGCCTATCTTTAGGGTGACGATCTCTAACCAAGCAGCAGCCCAATATCGCTGCTGTATGGTTAGCGCCATTTTCCACCACTGTCCCACCCCGGACCGCCCCCAACATGCCGCAATGCTAATTGAATAGCATCGGGGTGCATAGGGGACTTAGCCTGGAATATTCAACGGCACTGTGTACGTGAAGTTGAATATGCCCAGCTAAGGCATTTTCATGGTTTATTGGGCTTTAAACCATGTAAATGCCTTTTGAGTATCGGGCCCTTCATATTTGCAAGCATGTCTATTTCTCGGCATGCAACTATATAATAGATTGCGGATAGGAAGTTTTAATAAACAGGCAGCAGAAGCCATTATGGAGATATAGTAGACCTTCCTGCAAGATGTCTGCCTTCTAACTCAGTGATTACCAGTTTGAGGCCAGCTTGCTTGTAACAGCAATGGGGAGAAAATACAGAATTTTGAAATTTTTAACATTATGCTTGAATTAAAAACAATATGAAATGTTGTTGATATTTCCCATGATGTTTCAAATGAATGCACACCCCTACTATCTACAGAGCAGGTTTATCTCCATCATTCCTTGGATGAGAAACAATTATACACCTTAAAGATTATTATCTGTTTGTCATCCTGCTAGAGGTCTCTCTTTCTGGAATAGCCGTTAAATATATATTTCACCTCTTGATAGCTCTTATTCCAAGCCTTCCCATCGGGATGTCCTCGCAGGCAAAGGACAAGCTAGGTATTAGGGTCTGGAAGGCCAGGCTCGAATGTGTTATACGTTTTAAGTTTTGTGCTCCACCCCTAATTCAGGAACTTCTGTCCCTGAGTGAGGAAAATGGATGAGTTTATTCTTGACTACACTAGTGATGACTCTTTAGCCCTCATCTACAGTCTGAATCTTCTTATTCTTCCTTTGCCAAGTCAGTGCACTGGGTCACACAGCAAGTAGTTGTTTCACATTCTGTAACAAAAAGGGAAAACATGGAGAGAACCCCTGAAGAGAGAAAATAAGGAATAACGATATGACTCAAATCAGGATTGATCTAATGTCAATCACATTCATTAAGTCAACTATGTACATATTTAAAGTTATTTATTTTATCAATGTCTAGCAGTGCATGTAAGGCAATATTTACGATAAAGGAGATATTCTCTAAACATGACAAAGGTTTGCTGCAATTCTGCTAAAGCTTATCTTTTACAACAATGGAATATACAAGTGCTCTTGGTCATATAGGTGCTTGGCGAGTGCTATGGCTGACTCAAAAGAGGGTAGCATGAATTTGAAATGTAGGTAGTCAGCAAGGGTACATGATTTAAGCCAAAGGCGCTCAGCTAAGCGAGCACAGGAATATAGGTAGCGGGTTGTCGAGGACAGCCAGTGTTGCGGTATGGTATGCTTCACAGGGCGTGGAATGGGAGAAGCAAATGCATCCAGAGCAGAGTATAGTGTTATAGGAAGATATGGCTAAGAGGAGATATGATAGAGGTCTATACATTAATGAATGGGGTAGAATGTGTAATTGTAGATAAGTTGTTTACTCCATCAAAAAGTAGAAAGACTAGGGGACATGCAATGAAGCTTGTCATACGCCCCCCAGCCCTCCGCCTAGGGGTCAGAGGGTTGGGGCTGCCATGATGTCCTTTATGCAGAAAATGACTATAGCTTTTACTCCCGCTATGCCTTATGGGAGTGGTAGTTTTTAGTCCTCTGATAAAAGGATAGCCATGAGTCGAGTGTTAGGCAAAAATTGACAAGAAAATTTATTCCCCTTCCCAAACAGACTTAGTGCAGAACAAACAGTGCTCTTTACAGGAGCTTTGCTTGAAGGTTATTTACAGAAACAAAATAGCTGTATTTTCATTCTCCAGGCTTCCGAAACGTGCAAGGTATTTTTCTCTACAACAAAGTAGTAAATCAAAACAGCTTCTTCTTTTTCCTCAAAGAAGAAGATTCCTTTCCTCTGCTTTATCTTAGCTCATTCAGCCAAATCTTTAGCGAAGAGATTTAATGTCGTCTGCAAGACAGAGCGTACAATCCATTGGAATTTCTTCGGAGTCAGCAGAATTAAATTCCCATTGCATCTCCTCCACCTCAGGGCTTACTGAGCTTTGTTTCAAACTATTACTGCTAGGCCGGGAATAACCTCTCTCTAAGAACTGGGGCGTTTCCCCTGGGTACAGTTCTAGATGATGAGGTCCTGTAAGGTTTGTGGCTGTGGGGATTCTTCCCTGGCTCTCCCCTAGTTCTCTCCAGCTGCTAGGCAATGCTTTATACCTTTCTGCATTCAATTCCTGCCTAAAGCACTGCCCTAGCTCTTTAGTACAAGCTGAGCCTCTTGACTTCCCTGGTTTAGTGTTAGGTTCCCACCTGTATAGACCTTGAGACCTTTCCTCCGGCAGTGAGATCTGAAGGGCTCCCAACTCTCTCCGTCTAGGCAGGTTCCTAGTAACAGGCTGTGCCTTCTCTCCTTCTGCTCGGTTAGTCTCACTTCCCGAACTGCAACCAGGTTCTTCACAGAGTCTCCAACCTTCTGAAGTCTCTGAGCCTCTCCACTTCTCTGAAGCTCTCCGTGTGCCAGTCTCTCCTTCTTGGCCACTGCCTCCTTCTCTGCCACTCCTTCCACCTCTTTGCTCTCTGCCAGGCCTTCTGCTTCCCTTCTTCTCTGCCTCCTTCTCCTCCCTTTCTGGGGCTACTGAGCAGCGTTTATATTTCTCCCCTCTGAAGCTTGGCTCGGCTTTTTCAAGCAGGTGAGAGTAATCAAACTCCAAGCTTGCTGCTACATCAGAGCTTGGGTGTGTCAGCTCAACTGCTCTCTGCTTGCTTCTCTTGTGCAGACCCTGAGCTGTGTGTGTTGGCTGACTGTCATTTTTAAAGGTAAAATCCACCTTTCTTTCTGCTTCCATAGGCTCTGCCTGTGCTTCTGTATTACAAGCTACAATGTAATCCATTTAAGAGTAATAAGCAAAAATATTTTTTTCACTCAACGTCTAATCGAACTCAGGAATTCATTAATGGAGAGTGTAGTAAGAGCTGTTAGTGTGGCTGGTTTAAAAAAAAGTTTTGGGCAAGTTCCTAGAGTAATGGTCCATAAACCATTTTTAAAGAGGACCAGGGAAATCCATTACTTACCCTGGGGCAAACATTGTGGAACCTATGTACAGTACCTTTTTGGGAACTTGCCAGATACTTGTTGGCCACTGTTGGAAACAGGATACTGGGCTTGATAGACTTTGGTCTGACTCAGTATGGCATTTCTTATGTTCTTATGTTCTTCAGATATTTGAAAAGATCTTGCCTTGACAACAGTTTTTCACTGTTGTTCTGCTGCAGGAAGATGCATCAGCCCATGTTGAGAGGTCTAACCATTTGAGTGTTGTGCTGGTGGTAACATGTCCAAGTGGTGACAATATCACTGCTGTTCTGATTCCATTGGGGAAATCTATAAATGAAAAGCTGTGACAACGCTAAGCAAAGTGTGATAATAGTTCAAATACTACCTTCGGAATCATAAGGTCTTTTTCATCTTCAGATAGTTTGGTCTTGCTTCCCAGCAGTTCTTTGGGACTTTATAGATTGCCTCCCCTGTCTCTGACGTGTTAGCCTAATTTCTTCAAGAGGTTGCCAAATTATTCCCATATCTACCAGTACAATAACATGAGGGCAATGTAAATTCTGTTCAGCCAGCAAAAAAGATTTTTCTGCATGCAGGATTATGCTACTACCTTTAAATCATGGAGCTAAAGTTCCATTAACAAAATTCTGTATGATGATCTCAGTGGAGTTAGGACAGTAAGAAAACTGGGTTAACATAATAAGGACATTTTTTTTCTGCTGTGTGCTAACAGTAACATGGAAATTGCCATAGAACGAGCAGTTGAAAAAACTGGCAAAATAGGCATATGTCAATTCTGTAAGAAAGAGCTGGAAACTGTGACTCACCTCATACCTGGCTGTGAAGTTCTTATAGTAACATAGTAAATGACGGCAGATAAAGACCAGCATGGTCCATCTAGTCTGCCCAGTAAGATGGCAGGAGTAGGTGCACCTGCCGCTCCGTGCAGGCCACCCCTTCCCATGTCTTTGTTTAGGGGTGAACCCACCACTCCGTGGAGGACACCCATGGTTGTTGAGAAATTAGATAGTTCAGTTTATTTTGATTTTATTCTGTTGCTGTAAAGAGATCCACTGTGTCTGTCCCATGCCATTTTGAATTCTATCACTGTATTTGCCCCCACCACTTCCATCGGGAGGGCAGTCCAAGCATCCACCACCCTTTCAGTGAAAAAGTATTTCCTGACATTGCTTTTCAATTTATCCCCTTGCAGCTTCATGTTATGCCCTCTAGTTTTACAGCTTCCCCATCTTTGGAAGAGGTTTCTTTGTTCATTAATTCTCTTTTAAGTATTTAAAGGTCTGAATCATATCTCCCCTGTCCCTCCTCTCCTCCATAGTGTACATATTTACTGTAGGTCTTCAAGTCTCTTCTCATAAGGCTTCTGACGCAGGCTGCAAATCATTTTGGTCACCTTCCTCTGAACCGTTTCCAGTCTTTTTGCATGCTTTGTGAGGTATGATCTCCAAAAATGAACACAGTATTCCAAGTGGGGCCTCACCAGTGACTTATACAGTGGCATTAGTACTTCTTCCTTTCTGCTGGTAATTCCTCTTTGTATGCAATCCAACATCCTCCTGGCTTTTGCCACTGCCTTGTCGCACTGTTTTGTTACCTTGAGATCCTCAGAAATAATCACACCAATAATCACACGGTCCTTCTCCTGGTCCGTGCACACCAACCTCTTGCCCCCTATCGCGTACATTTCCCTTGGATTTCTGCTTCACCAAGTAACATAATTACAAGGAGCAAACTAAGGAATAAAAATCAGACGCGTTAGTAACAGAAATGTGCATATGAAATATCAAATGAAAAATTATACTAGTGACTCTGAAAACTGGACTGGATGCAGTCTTCAAGGCCACAGAAATAAAACAAGTGGGTCTTTAACCTAAAGAGAATAAGCAGATAGTTCAATTCAACCAGAATCTTGGGGTGTGTAATCAGTAAAAAATGTTTCTATTTGCTTGCAATATAGCTAATCTCCCTTAGGATTTCTCTTTGCTCTCCAGCAGGGTAAATCGGTGATCCTCAATATAGTTACTGAAGGACCTCAGTCTAGTTCAGTGATTCCTAAACATTTTCGTCCCGCCACCTCCTTGGTTCCATAAATTTATTACAGCGCACCCCCCCCCCCTCCACCCAGAGAAGCTATTACTCAAAACAAATAATTCAAAATGTTGATAAGTGTTTATTTAATTAATAACATAAATAGTATTGTTTAATAACATTAATGATGAAATTGAAATTTTTATGTAATTTACAACACAAAAGCAATTACCATTTTTCAACAAACAATTTAAATAAAATAGTATACCTACTCTATCTATTGAACATGTTCAATGGGATGGATGGGTTTGATGAAGTGATACCAGTTTCTCAATATCTGGTTTAAAGTTACTGAGTAGGAGCCTTAAATTCCCACATTCAACTATTTGTAAACTCCTTTGTTTGTCCTAATCCCTCCAGCACCCCCAGACCACCATCTTTTCTTTCGATGCCCCCCTATATTAGCCCAATGTCTCCCCGGGGGGTGGTGTCGCCCAATTTGGGAATCACTGGTCTAGCTGAATTCCTGTTGAAATCTAGTTTAGCGGTGTATATTTCTAGGTTGAGTTCCTTCCCTCATTCTGAGCAGAGGAACTGAAGTGCATGTCGGTTATCTCAAACGTCAATTCTACGTGTATGGTAGTTGCTCTGTTATAGTGCTGAGCTCTATCCTTATTCATGGGGAGCTTTAGTTGGCAGGGCTGCCTGCAGATGCTCAGTGCTTGTCTCCCTCTATAACCCTATGCTGGGTGGAAAAATGCTCCTTTCCTGGGTTGTAGTCTGCTATCGGTTGGATTCCAGGGCTTGGAACATTGCATGAGAGCCGAGTTTCAGTTCCTGTCACATCCTCACTGCTGCTTTGCCTTTTCACTGCCCAAATGCTTCTGCTGAATTCAAAAAGCTCAGGCTGCTCAAACATATCCCAGAGGACTGTTCAAAGTAAGAGTTAACCCTGTTCCTGCTGACATAAACAGAGTCAGTCCAGCACTTCCTCTTCATTCCTCAGGGTTTAATCATTGTAATCCACTCTGGTGTCTACTGTTAGCTGACTGCAGGCTTATTTGTAAGCCCCAAAAGCAGGTAGCAAAGTGTCCATGTCAGAATGTGCTTTTTCAAAGACAGAAATCTCCAGAAAGGTTAATTCTTTAATATAAATTCTGAATATTCATGGGGAGGGGGGGATCTATTTTATTGAGATCCTCATATCAGCCACTAAATTCTATTGTGTAGCTGCCCTGTTCATCACTTACACAGACTACAAACAGGACAGATTTATTGCTAAACCAAGTTCCAGGTTAACTAAATCCAATTAAAGATTGAGGAAAGATTACACAAACTTCCTCAGCAACTCTGAAAAAGTTAGAAATGTACAGAATTAGGAACTGTGACAATTTGCAATGTTAGATTTGTGAATCTGCTATTCCCTCTTTTGCCTCCACGTTTCTGGCCATGACACATGGAGGCAACATGGGGGGAAAAGGACATCTTGGAGCATGACTGGTCATGAGTTGCTTTTCCAGATGCATGCTGAAACAAGAGGTTGCAATTCAAAGACAATGATTATATAGACAAATGCTAACAAAATATATTTCCATAAATCATGTTTATCTAATTAACACTCACCAAGGGGAATGCTGTCATATTTTTTTTTTTTTTAGCTGTATTTATATACCGCTTTTCACCGGGTCAAAGCGGTGTAACATAGGGGGTGGGGGAATTAAATACAGGGTAGGGCCATCACCGAGGAGGCATCATTGAAGATTTTGTCATGGGACAGACTTAGGTCATGGAACAGACGTTGGTCAGACATAAGACATGGGGCAGGCATTGGACATGAACGGGTTGAGGTAGCTTTGAGTTAGAGGTTCATTGGGTTGAGATCAGGGGTTTGTGGGTTTTTCGGTGAAGCATAAGCATAAAGAATCTTTCTAAACACAATACAGTTTTCTTTCCTCTACCTGATCCACTGTTAATTCTATTTAGGGTTTAAAATTCTTAAATGCCAATACAATCATTATCTTCCTCTTTCACATCAAGGACAGGGTAGGAAGAAGGGGAGGAGGAGTGCACTATACGTAAAAAATAATATTAAAGCTATGAAAATACTGGGCTTAAAAGGAAGAGAGGAGACACTGTGGGTTAAACTAGAAAGAGGGAAAGAGAAATCCATTTGCATTGGAGTGATATACACACCTCAATCACAAGCAGGGCCGGCCCGTCCATTGAGCAAGAATGTTTTTTGCACAGGGCCCCGCGTTTCAGGGGGCCCCGCGCAAAGAACATTCTGCTTTTTTTTAAAATTACATTTTAAAAAAAACCCTGTCTCTGGCTGCTGCCGCGTCCGTCGCAGCAGCGGCAGAATGGCGTGTCCCGCGGTGCCCCTTCTCCTCGTCGAGCCCTCTGCAAGGGCTTTCAGATTCGCGAAGGGAGAGTGCTCCCTCGCGTCTCTGTAAAGCCCGCAGGGGCTAATGGGAAATTTCCCATCTGCCCCTTTAGACGCGAGGGGCTGATGGGAAATTTCCCATTAGCCCCTGCGGGCTTTCCAGAGACGCGAGGGAGCACTCTCCCTTCGCGAATCTGAAAGCCCTTGCAGAGGGCTCGACGAGGAGCGGGGGCCCCGCGGGACACGCCATTCTGCCGCTGCTGCGACGGATGCGGCAGCGGCAGCAGCTAGAGCCAGGGTTTTGTTGTTTTTTTTTAATTTGCCGGAAGGGAAGGGAAGGGAAGGGGGGGGGGGCTGATGGAGGCTGTCTGGAAATGGGGTGATGGGGGGTTAGGACTGGAAATGTGCAAGGGGGGGGTTAGGACTGGAAATGTGCAGGGGGGGGGTAAGGACGGGAAATGTGCGTGGGGGGGTTAGGACTGGACATGTGCAAGTGGGGTGGTTAGGACTGGAAAGTGGCGAGGGGGGTTAAAACTTCTAATGGGCTGGGGCTGATGGAGGCTGACTGGAAATGGGCTGGGGGAGGTTAGGACTGGAAATGGGCTGGGGGGGTTAAGACTGCTAAGGGGCTGGGGCTGTTGGAGGCTGACTGGAAATGGGGTGAGGGGGGTTAGGACTGGAAATGGGCTGGGGGGGGGTTAGGACTGGAAATGGGCTTGGGGGGGTTAACACTGCAAATGCCCTGGGGATGATGGAGGCAGACAGGAAATGGGCGGGTGGGGTTTAGGACTGGAAATGGGCTGGGGGGGTTAAGTGGTAATGGGCTGGGGGGGTTAAGACTGGGAATGGGCTGGGGGCTGATGGAGGCTGTCTGGAAATTGGGTGATGGGGGGGTTTGGACAGTAAAGGGGCTGGGGGGGTTAAGACTGGTAATGGGCTGGGGGTTGATGGAGGCTGACTGGAAATGGGGTGATGGGGGGTTAGGACTGGAAATGGGCTGGGGGGGGTTAAGACTGGTAATGGGCTGTGGGCTGATGGGGGCTGTCTGGAAATAGGGTGATGGGGGTTAGGATTGCTAATTTATTTATTTTATTTATTTATTTTTCTTATATACCGCGCTATTAAGATCAGTGCGGTTTACATTACAACTGAACAATGCAACAATGTTTTTACATAACACAATGTGCTTACATAGAACAGGGGTAAAGTTATAATGGGAGAATAACGGGGAAACTATTTATAAGATATATACACATAAAATTTACACAGAGTTATATACAACTGAATATTTAAGCTCTTCATATGATCGTAGCTAGGTCGGCTGGGGAACAGGATACAGCTATAGGGGGAGGGGTGGCTAACCATTTTCATGTTGGGTTAGGGCGTTGGGATAGTTAGAGCAAGGGCTGAATGCTTGTGTCTTGTGTTTTTCAGGACTGGTTTCAGGATAGTAGATTTGAAACAGATGGTGTTTTATTTCTTTTCTGAATGTGGTGAGGCTTGGTATGGATCGAATCCAGGTGGGAAGTTCATTCCAGGCTGTCGGAGCATAAATCGAGAAAGCTCTATTGGTAGTTGTTTTTGTGCACCTTGTGGTAAATTTGAGTACTATTAACATGTTGAGTAGTGCAGGTCGTCTTATTCTGTTCTCAGGGATATTGTTAATCAGATTGCTGATAGGTGTGGGAGACTGGTTGTTCAGTGCCTTGAAAGTCATGACTAGTACCTTGTATTGGATTCGGGCTTGTAGTGGTAGCCAGTGTAACTCCTTCATTACTGGTGTTATATGTCCCAATTTTGATACACCTGTTAGAACCCTAGCAGCTGAGTTCATGGCCAGCCGAAGCGGGCTGAGGGTTGCCTGTGGGAGGCCATGGAGGATGATGTTTGCGAAGTCAAGGTGTGGGATTACTAGGGCCTGAAATATTGTTCGATAGTCCGAAAAATCGAGTAGTGGGCGGAGGAGGCGGAGGGTTCGTATCTTGTGGTAAACTGATCTTGCAACGGTCTTTACGTGGGTTGTCATGTCCAGACGCCGATCTAGGGTAATTCCTAGATATCGGATTGTGTCTCTTGTTTTGAGTTCAGCATTTTTAACTTGCAGGTATGGAGGTGTGACGAATTTCTGGTTCCTAGTGATAAAGAGGACATCAGTCTTGCTATGATTGATCCTCAGGTTTTGAGTGAGGAGCCATTCAGCAACTGCATCAAAACATCTGATGATAGGGGAGAAATCGGGCTGCTCAATAGTGAATGGAATGTATAGTAGTATGTCGTCGGCATACACCAGGCATTCTACATTTAGGGAGCGGATCAGGGAACAGATAGGCTGCATATAAATGTTAAATAGTAAAGCAGACAGGGATGATCCCTGGGGTACTCCCTGCTTCTGTAGGAAAGGCTCGGAGGAAGTGTTGCCTGTTTTTACTTGCTGCCATCTATTAGTTAAGTATGATTCACACCATTGTAGTGCAGTATCCTGTAACCCTTTTTCTTGGAGACGTTGTAATAGTATCTTATGGTTCACAGAATCGAAGGCGGCTGCAATGTCGAGAAAGAAGAGGATGAAGCCTTGGTGTATATTATCAATTCCTGTGATTAGTTTGTCGAAGAGGGTAGTTAGGATGGTGTCTACCCCATGCGATTCTCTGAAGCCATGTTGAGCTGGGTCGAGAGGTGACTCAGTGTCAACGTGTTGCTGGATCTGTCGCTGGACTATTTTCTCGATGATCTTAGCAAGCAGGGGAATACTTGATATGGGTCTGTAGGATTCAACTTTGGATGTATCAAGGCGACTGTTTTTTAGTAGGGGCCTGATTGATGTGTGTTTTAAACTTTGTGGGAAGACGCCTCTTAGTAGTGATTGGTTGGTTATGTTGCATAATGAGTGGCTTAGTTCATGTCGAAGTTCCTTTATCCAGCTTGCTGGGCAAGGGTCATTTGGGGCCGTGGTGAGATTAATGGAGGTAATGGTGTGTTCAATTTCTTTAGTGGATACTGCAGAGAAATTGAGTAGTAGGGTAGGCTTTGGTGTACTTGTTGCAATGGTTGGGTTACAGGTGGATGGAACCATGTTAGATTGAATCATTTTTGATTGCAGGTAGTTCGAGTAATCCTGTGGTTGAGGCATGAGTGGGCTTACTGGTGCTGGGTCCCCTGTTAGTGATTTTACTATATTAAATAGGTCATGTGTCCTATTCAAAGACCGTTTTAGAATGGTTGAGTGATGTTGTTTCCTTTTTTCACTTATTGTCTCTCTGTGTAGAGCTAGATGTGAGTTATAGTTGTGATAGGCTACTGTAGTCTGATTCCTGCGCCATCGTCTTTCAAGTTTACGTAGTTGTAAGAGGGAAGCTCGAAGGTCAGTATTGTACCAGGGGGCGTGCGCACGTTTCCTGGGTACCTTGTTGGTGGATGGGATACAGGCTATAGCTTTGATACTGTTGTTCCAATTCACTACAAGTTCGTCAGGGTCAAGGATAGGAACATCGAGGCGTGGCAGTAGCTTGATAAGTACATCTTCCTTGTCGAGTGGACGAAATCGTGTTGTTAGTATTCCGGGGTTGGGGGTGCTGGCCCTGTCACTGGTCTTATGGTGGTATGTAATGTCAGACGGCTGCCTAGGGTGAGAACTTACACAATCTTGACGATGCATATATTCATATGATTCTTGCAAGGTATTGTGGGTATTGTAGTTCATTCACTCCCAAACACAGCTGATGACAATAATTTGAGTTGTGAAACCAAGTGGTAAGATCAATAAAATACTTCTTTTATTGATGGGGTTTAATTTACCCAGCACATGTATGCTTGATAGCACTATAAATGAGGTTACTTGCTTGCAGTGTTTAAAAATAGATAACAAAAAGTCACAAAGTAAACCAGAAACAACCTTCAGCTTGTCAGGCAATTAGCTAATGTTTTCTTAGCAAATAATTACCAAATACAAAGGCACAAAGTAAAGAATAAACTTTGCTGGTTAGGTTAACTCAGGGGTCTCAAACACGCGGCCCGCGGGCCGCATGCGGCCCGCGAGACAACTTTGTGCGGCCCGCGACAGAGGAAAACAAAAAAACCCCAAAACCCTGGCTTCTGCCGTTGCCGCCGTGGCAGCGGCAGAATCAATTGTCAAATTTAAAAAAAAAAAGACTTCTGCTGCTCAAGCAGCAAAATCAGCTGTCCTGCGGCCCCTTCCCCTGTGCCCGGAGATCCGAGTCTGCTCTATCAGTGGCGTGCTTTTCAAGCCGCGAGGAGAGTATTCCCCTCTCGCGCGGTTTCCGCGCGAGAGGGGAATACTCTCCTCGCGGCTTGAAAAGCACGCCGCTGATAGAGCAGACTCGGATCTCCGGGCACAGGGGAAGGGGCCGCAGGACAGCTGATTTTGCTGCTTGAGCAGCAAAAGTCTTTTTTTTTTAAATTTGACAATTGATTCTGCCGCTGCCATGGCGGCAACGGCAGAAGCCAGGGTTTTGGGGTTTTTTTGTTTCCCTCCTTCGCTGGCCGGTAATGAGCTATGGAGGGGCTGACTGAAATGGGGTAATGGGGGTTAGGACTGGAAGTGGGCTATTGGCAGGGGGGGGGGTTATGACTGGTAATGGGCTATGGTGGGGGCTAGGACTGGAAATGGGCAGATGGGGGTTAGGACTGGAAGTGGGCTATTGGCAGGGGGGGGTTATGACTGGTAATGGGCTATGGTGGGGGCTAGGACTGGAAATGGGCAGATGGGGGTTAGGACTGGAAGTGGGCTGATTGGGGGGTTAGGACTGGTAATGGCCTATGAGGGGAGGTAAGACTGAAAATGGGGTGATGGGGGATACGACTGCAAGTGGGCTATGGGGGGGACTAGGACTGGTAATGGGCTATGGGGGGGGTAAGACTGAAAATGGGGTGATGGGGGGGTAAGACTGGAAGTGCGCTAGGGGGCGGTTAGGACTGGTAATGGGCTATGGGGGGTCTAGGACTGGTAATGGGCTGGGGGGGTTGCTAGGACTGGAAATGGGCTGAGTGGAAGGGGGGCTTGAACTGCAAATGGCTGATGGGGAGGGGGGCTTGGAATGGAAATGGGCTGTGAGGGGAGGGAGCTAGGATTGGAAATGGGCTGATGGGGGGCTAGGATTGGAAATGGGCTGATGGTGAGGCTAGGATAGGACTGGAAATGGACTGATGCAGGGACTAGAAAGGAGCAGATGCTGGGTGGGGCTGGAACTAGAAGGGAGCTGATGTTGGGGGAGGATTAGAATGGGATGGAGCTGGGAAAGTGAAATGGAGAGGGGAAAAATATTTTGTCTGGAAGAGAAGACAAATCTACAATTGGCCAGGTATTGGGAGAGTAAGTGGGGATTGAGGATGGAGGGGTAAAATTTGAGTGGATGAAATAGGAATGAGGAAAGAGCAAAAGGAGAAAGATTAGTATGTTAAAGCAGATGTAGAGAGAGAGAATGGAAAAAAACTAGAAGAGAGAAGAAAGGACAAATGGACAGCAGACGATGGAGATAGCAGAAGACACGAAGAAACCAGAAGTGGCTGGAGCAATTGCAACTGAAAAAAAATGCACAAAAGGTAGAAAAATATCTCTTTATTTTGAATTTATTAACTGGAATATGTCAGCTCTGGGAAATGTGCATCATTAATGTTTGCACTTTGTTTAGTACAAGAGGAAATTAATTTATAGTTTTATTTCTACAGTGTTGTTGTACATTCCAAGTTTGGCTTTTGGGGTTCCCAGTTTAATTATTGTCTTCCTATTTCTAAATCTTTTAGTCTTTCTTTATCCATACTCATTAAGAGGCATGTTTACTAAAAGTTAGTGTATGGTAACATTATGCAAATATTTATGCAAATGAGGCCCCCTTATGCAAATGAGGCCCCCGTCTTATGCGGCCCCCGGGTTACTTTACAAGTCCTCATTTGGCCCTCAAAGCAATTTGAGTTTGAGACCCCTGGGTTAACTTCTGCTTATTTTTCCACGCCGATTTCAGCAGTGATTCTCCCTTGCTCACACACACAATCAGGTGCAGCCCTAATTACTATCAATGGACCAGCTGAAAGCCTTTAGCTGGCTGGCTGCTACTGTGTGAGCCCAAATCCTGCTTTAAGAGCTGTTTGCAGTGGAAATAAAGAACAAAGTTAGGTTTCTTTGTGATGGCTGATGTGTTTGCTCAGAGAAAACTAGCAATAGCATTTAGATAGAGAACAGTCCATATAAATAGTTTCATCTGCTGTATCTCCCCCTTCATCAACAATCATAGGGTCAATATCATACATTGGCACAGATGAGTCTTTCATTAAGGCACTATCATGAGAATGCTTATTCCCTTGCTGCCATTCTCTATTATAGATAGGGTCTGGATCAGTGTTCATACCTGAGCCTCTCCTGCCATCATAATTCCTCTCTGTAAAGCCTGGCCAATATGTAATCCAATTCTGATGTCCAGCCTTCCAATCTTGATCCCTGGACACTGGATCTCCTCTCACATACCTTCTGGCCTTGGTCTGAAAGTCCCTTCCACGTGCAGTCTTCTCTCTTCCAGGTAGCCACTGGTGATTCCTATCTCTGCCACTCCATTCCTCTGGCTGAATCCAGTCCAGTGGACTCTGCTGGCTTTTGGAATACCTCCCAGTATGAGTACTGCCTTGGAATCTCCCAGACCTTCCAATGGCCTTTCTTCTCTTCCTTCCAGAGAGTTTCCTTCTCTCTCTATCTGCTTGGCTTGGCTTCTGTTTCTCCAGGTGATACTGGTGCTTGTAGCCGTTGCTGAAGCTCTTCTTGAAACTCTCCTTGAAGCCCTTCTTGTAGCTCTCCCTGAAGCTGTTATCTGAAGAATAATCTCTATTCTTATTCTTTCCTAATGTGTGCTGCTCCCTAACACAGCGCAGCTGTCTTGAATCAGGCCCTGCCCTTTGAGATGAGTGCTTAGGGATTACCTCATAGCTCTCTTGATTGCACACACATTTCCTCACTTCAGCCCCTCTCATGGCTGCTGGAAACCTGGTGCATTCTGGGACTGGTAGTCTTTTATGTGAAAACTCTGTTTTCTTGCTTCTACCAGAACTGACAGGTTGCTTGTTCAGAGTCACATCATCTTTTCTATAGCTCCTACCTGAGCTATGATAAGCTTCCTTATCACAGTAATTGGTATGTGGAAGTTGAGGAGATTATGGTCAGACCAAGGTACTGGGGATATAGCAGTCAACAGCTGAGGATTGGTGTCAGCTATATATTGAGGGGAAAAGATAAGGTCAAGGATACCACCCTTAGCATGCGTAGGGGAGTGTACTATTTGCTTGTAGTCCAGGTCATGTAAAGCTTCAAGGAAGGTTCTTGCTTGTGCTTCTATGGGGGGGGGGGGTTAGGAATGATAATGGGCTTTGGGGCGCTAGGACAGGAAAAGGGCTGATGGGGAGGGGTTAGGACTTGAGGTGGGCGGTTGTGGTTAGGACTAGTAATGGGCTGTGGGCTGATGGGGGGGGTTAGGACTGGCAATGGGCTATGGGGGGCTGACTGGAAATGGGCTGATGGGGTTAAGACTGGAAGTGGGCTGATGGGGGGTTAGGACTGGTAATGGGTTATAGGGGGGGCTTAAACTGAAAATGGGTTGATGGGGGGCTAGGACTGGTAATGGGTTGGGGGATTGCTATGACTGGAAATGGACTGAGTGGACGGGGAGGCTTGAACTGCAAATAGCTGATGGGGAGGGAGCTTGGAATGGAAATGGGCTGTGAGGGAAGGGAGCTAGAACTGAAAATGGGCTGATGGAGCAGCTAGGATAGGACTGGAAATGGGCTGTTGGGGGGAGCTAAGATTGGAAATGGGCTGTGGTGGGGGCTTGAATTGAAATGGACTCATGGAGGGGCTAGAACTGGAAGTAGGCTCATGGGGGGGCTTGGACTGGAATTGGGCTGAGTGGAGGGGAGCTAGGATTTGACATGGGCTGATGGTGGGGCTAGGAAATGACTAGAAATGGGCTGATGGGGGCTAGGATTGGAAATGAGCTGATGAAGGGACTCAGACTGAAAATGGATGGGGGAGCTAGGACTGGAAATGGGTTGATGGGGGGCTAGCACTGGAAATGGGCTGATGCAGGGACTAGAAGGGAATGGATGCTGGGTGAGACTGGAACTAGAAGGGAGCTGATCTTGGGGGAGGATTAGAATGGGATGGGGCTGGGAGAGTAAAATGGAGAGGGGAAAAATATTTTGTGTGGGAGGGATGAAAAATCTACAATTGGCCGGGTATTGGGAGAGTAAGTGGGGATTGAGGATGGAGGGGTTAAAATTTGTGTGGATGAAATAAGAATGAGGAAAGAGCAAAAGGATAAAGATTAGTATGTTAAAGCAGATGTAGAGAGAGAGGATGGAAAGAAAACTAGAAGAGAGAAGAAAGGACAAGTGGACAGCAGACGATGGAGAGTTAGCAGAAAACATGAAGAAACCAGAAGAAAGTGGCTGGAGCAATTGCAACTGAAAAAAAAATGCACAAAAGGTAGAAATATATCTCTTTATTTTGAATTTATTAACTGGAATATGAAAGCTCTGGGAAATGTGCATCATTAACGTCTGCGCTTTGTTTGGTACAAGAGGAAATTGATTTATCGTTTTATTTCTACAGTGTTGTTGTACATTCCAAGTTTGGCTTTTGGGGTTCCCAGTTTAATTATTGCCTTCCTGTTTCTAAATTGCGATTCCTTGTTTGGTGATGGTCTATGTTCTGCATGTGTAACTGAGCTGAGGTATTCTGTTTATGTAATTCCTATTTGACATTGCCACTTGTTCTCTTTCCCCAGTATTCTCTGAAATGTACTGGTTTAATATTTGCAGTGTTTCCTTTTGATAGGTAGGGTCTGGTGCTTTGTGAGTCCTGGTAATGCTGTCAGGATACAGCGGGTTTGCTATGGGTTCTAAATGGGCAGCGTTTGTAGTAGTTCCTAATGTGCCTGGCGGTTGGCACTGGATTATAGTAATGTAGAAATCTTTTAGTCTTTCTTTATCCATACACTCATTAAGAGACATGTTTACTAAAAGTTAGTGTATGGTAACATTATGCAAATATTTATGCAAATAAGGCCACTTATGCAAATGAAGCCCCGCACCGAGTCTCCGCACATGGCCCCGCACCCCCCTTGGGCCGCCCCTGATCACAAGGAGAAGAAGTGCATAGAGATTTAATAGAAGACATAGGCAGCATGGCCAGGAAAGGGGAACTGCTACTAATGAGGGATTTCAGTATGCCGGATATTGATTGGCGCATACCTGCTATGATGTCATCTAGAAGCAAGGAGGTCCTGGATTATCTACAGGAAGACTATTCAGGTAACTGGTAACAGAACTCACATGTGAAAGGGCTATACTGGACTTAGTGTCTACCAATGGGGAAAATGTTTCTGATGTTATAGTGGGAGATCATCTCGCATCCAGTGATCACCAGATGATGTGGTTCAGTATTAGGATTAGGGCTGATAAAATTCATTCAAAAGCAAGGGTCTTAGACTTTAGGGCAACTAAGTTTGCCAAGATGGACCAATACTTCAAGGAGTCGTTAGCGGGATGGGAACAGCTGGGAGATGTAGAAAAACAGTGGGCAAAACGGAAAGGGGATATTTTAAGGGCAACCAAACTTTGTTAGAATGGTAAATAAAGGTAAAAGGAAATGGAGGCCACTAGAGGTAGCTGAAAAGGTAAAGAAAAAGAGGGAGGCCTTTATGAAATACAAGAGGTCACAAAGAGAGGAAGACAGGCATCGATATTTGGAAAACTTTAGAGTGGCTGGCAAAGTAGTCAAGAAGAGGAAATTGCCAATGCAACAAAATGTTATACTACTGGGGGATAAAAGATTTTTCAGATAGGTTATTCAGAGGAGGAAAGGCAAAAGTGGAATTTTTAGACTCAAGGGTGAAGGGGAGGAATATGTAGAAGCTGATGAGCATAAAGCGGAATTGCTTAACAAATATTTCTGTTCTGTGTTCACAGATGAAGGGCCAGGAGCAGAACCACAGACAGCACCCATAAACAGGAACAAAAGTGAGGGACATCTCAAACAATTTTCAGAAGACTGTCCGCGAGGAACTAGATAAACTAAAAGTGGACAAAGCGATGGGACCAGATTGGGACATTCCAGTAGCTCCACTGACTGACCTTTCCAATGCCTCTTTGGAGTTGGGGGTGGTGTCAGAGGACTGGAGAGAGACACATGTGGTCCCTTTACACAAAAGCAGAAATAGGGATGTGGTTGAAAACTACAGGCCTGGTAGTTTAACCTCAGTGGAGAGTAAATTATTGAAAATGCTGCTGAAAGAGAAAATAGTGAGGTTTCTGGAGTCCAACAGATTACCGGATCTGAGGCAGCATGGATTCACCAGGGGCAGGTCTTGTCAGACAAATCTGATTGATTTCTTTCACTGGGTGACCAGGGAGATAGACCGAGGGAGAATCCTAGATGTGGTGTATTTAGATTTCAGTAAAGACTTTGACACTGTTCCACACAGGTGACTTATAAACAAACTGAGTACCCTAGGAATGGATCCCAAAAGTACTGCTTGATTTAGAAATTGGTTGAGTGGGAGGTGACAAAGGGTACAGGTAAATGGAGTTCACTCTGAGGAGAAGGAGGTTTCCAGTGGAGTGCCGCAGAGATCTGTCCTTGGTCCGATTCTATTTAACATCTTTGTTAGTGATATTGCAGAAAAGCTGTCTGGTAAGGTTTGCCTCTTTGTGGATGAAACCAAAATCTGCAACAGAGTAGACACCCAGGAAGGTATAGATAACATAAGGAGGGTTCTAGCTAAGCTTGAATAATGGTCTAGAATTTGGCCGCTGAGATTTGATGCTAAAAAATGTAGGGTCATACTTTTGGGCTGCAAGAATCCTAGGGAGAGGTATAGAACAGGGGTCATACTTCTGTCCATGAAAGAAGAACGGGACCTAGGCGTAATTGTCTCTGATTTTATTTTATTTATTTATTTATTTAACAGTATTTCTAAACCGTCTTATCTTAATAATCAAGGTGGTATCACAGCAAGCAATCAGGTAAAGTGTGTGTGTTGTACATGCAGTGAGGATAAAACTTAGTTGTGTGAGGGATGTGTTGGGTGCTTGATTTGTTTGAGCTATATACAGGGTGGGCTATTTACAGTGGTGCTAGAATCATATTTTATATATATTCAGTTGTTTGGGAGGATTGGAGTGCTGTTATCCATTCTCTTAGGTTATGTGATGTGACCATAGTGCTCTATGAACAGCATGGTTTTCAGTTGTTTTCTGAAGTCTTTGAGGTCTGGAGTTGCCCTTAGATCGTCCGGTAGATTGTTCCATATTGTTGGAGCAGCCATGGAGAGAGCTCTGTCTGTTGTGTCCTTGCGTGTGTGCTTGTACTCATTTGGGGTGCTGACTCGGTTGCGTGTTTGACTTCTTCTGGGACGTGCGCTGGTTTCCGGTTGTATGAGCAGGTGGAGGCTGTTGGCTGATGTGTGTTCTTTTATCTTAAATAGGTTTATGATAGTCTTGTATCTGATGCGAGCAATGATTGGGAGCCAGTGTAAGTCCTTTAGTGTAGGTGTGATGTGCTCCTGCCTTGCGGCTCCGGATATGATTCGAGCTGCAGTGTTTTGTGCCAGCTGTAGTGGTTTGAGAGCTTGTTTTGGTAGTCCGAGGTATATCGGATTGCAGAAGTCCAGTATTGGGGTTATCAGTGCTTGACAGACTGTACGGAAGTGTTCTGGAGCGAGGAGTGGTTTCAGTCTCCTGATGATTCGCATCCTGTAATATGCTTTTTGGATTGTTTTGTCTATGTGTGGTTTGAGGTTGAGTTTACTGTCCAGAGTAACCCCAAGGTTACTCTGATGATCTCAATGTAGCTAAACACGTAGAAAAGGCAATGGCAAAAGCTAGAAGGATGCTTGGGTGCATAGGGAGAGGAATGGCCAGTAGAAGAAAGGAAGTGATAGTACCTCTGTATAAGTCTTTGGTGCGACCTCATTTGGAGTATTGTATGTAATTCTGGAGACCGCACCTTCAAAAGGATATAAACAGGTTCGAGACGGTGCAAAGTGTGGCTACTAAAATGGTTAGTGGTCTTCGTTATAAAGGGCAAAATCCTTTATAATGGAGTGGTCTTTATTATGAGGTCAGAATTAAAGACCTTAATATATGTATACTTCAGAGGAAAGGTGGGATAGAGGTGATATGATTAAGATGTTTAAATACCTCTGTGACATAAATGCACAAGAGTAGAGCCTCTTTTGATTGAAAGCAAGCTCTGCTATGAGGGAACATAGGATGAGGATGAAACTGGATAGACTCAGGAGTAATATGCGTAAATATTACTTTATGGAAAGAGTGATAGATGCGTGTAATAGTCTGCCAGTGGTGGTGGTAGAGATTAGGACAGTATCTAAATTTAAAAAAGCATGGAACAGACACAGCTCTCTAAAGGAAAAAAGGGGACTCATGTGGTGGTTGATATGGAAGGGCAAACTAGGTAGGCCATGTAGTCTTTTTCTGCCGTCATGTTTCTGTTTCTAACGACAAGAGCATAATGGAATTCTGAGCATTTCTGGATCAGGTATTAAGTAGAAGCCAGAATCAATATATACATATAGTGCCCACATTTCCAATTATTTGATTAAATCCTAAGATTAAACTTCTAAATATACCTTCATCCATTCAAAAGTGAGGGCTTAGATTTTAGGAAAATTAACTTTTCCAAGATGGGCCGATATTTCAAGGAGTTGTTAGTGGGATGGGAACAGCTGGGGGATGTAGAAAAACAGCGGGCAAAACTCAAAGGGGATATTTTAAGGGCAACCAACCTTTTTGTTAGAAAGGTAAATAAAGGAGGCCGCTGTGGTTCTCAAAATAAATAGCTGAAAAGGTGAAGAAGAGGGAGGCCTTCATGAAGTACAAGAGATCATAGAGAGCGGAAGACAGTATCTATTTTTGGAGAAACTTAGAAAAGCTAGGAAAGTAGTCAGGAAAGCAAAGATACTAAAAGAAGAAGAAATAGCCATGCAATAAAATGGGGGGGGGGGGGGGAGGAATAAGACATTTTTCAGATATGCTAGTGAGAAGAGGAAGGACAAAAATGGTATTGTTAGACTCAAGGGTGAAGGGGAGGAATATGTAGAAGCTGATGAGGATAAAGCAGAATGGCTTAACAAATATTTTTGTTCCGTGTTCATAGATGAAGGGCCAGGATCAGGACCTCAGAAAACACCCACAAATAGGAACAGAAGCAACGGGGATCTCAAACCATTTTAAGAAGACTGTGTTTAGGAGGAACTAGTTAAACTAAAAGTAGACAAAGCGATGGGACTGGATGGGATACATACGAAAATACTAAAGGAACTTGGGGATGTTCTAGTGGCTCTGCTGACTGACCTTTTCAATGCCTCTTTGGTGTTGGTATTGGTACCAGACGACTGGAGAGAGACACATATGGTCCCTTTACACAAAAGCGGAAGTAAGAATGTGGTTGAAATCTACAAGCCAGTTAGTCTAACCTCTGTGGTGAGAAAATGATTGGAAACACTGCTCAAAGAGAAATAGTCAGGTTTCTGGAATCCAGTAGATTACAGGATCGGAGGCAGCATGGATTCACCAGAGGCAGGTCTTGTCAGACAAATCTGAATGATTTCTTTGACTGGGTGACCAGGGAATTGGACTGAGGCAGAGCCCTAGAAGTGGTGTACTTGGATTTCAGTAAAGCCTTTGACACCATTCCACACAGGCAACTTATCAAACAACTGAGCACCCTAGGGATAGACACAAAAGTTACTGATTGGGTTAGAAATTGGTTGAGGGGGAGGCAAAAAGGGTACAGGTAAATGCAGCTCACTCTGAGGAGAGGGAGGTTACCAGTGGTGTGCCACAGGAATCTGTCCTTGATCCGATGTCCGATTCTTTTTAACATCTTTGTTAGTGATATTGCGGATGGGCTGTCGGGTAAGGTTAGCCTCTTTGCAGATGATACCAAAATTTGCAATAGAGTAGACACCCAGGAAGGAGTAGATAACATGAGGAGGGATCTAGCTAAGCTTGAAGATGGTCTAGAATTTGGAAGCTGAGATTTAATGCTAAGAAATGCAAGGTCATGCATATAGGCTGCAAAAATCCAAAGGAGGGTACAGTGTAGGGGGCGAAGTACTTCTCTCCACAAAAGAAGAGCAGGACCAAGGCATGATTATATCTGATGATCTTAAAGTAGCAAAACAGGTAGAAAAGGCAATCGTGAAATCTAGAAGGGTGCTTCGCTGCATAGGGAGAGGAATGGCCAGCAGATAAAAGGAGGTGATAGTGCCTCTGTATAGATCTTTGATGCAACCTCATTTGGAGTATTATGTGCTGTTCTGGAGACTACACCTTCAAAAGGATATAAACAGGTTGGAGTCGACGCAGAGGGTGGCTACTAAAATAATTAGTAGTCTTCATTATGAAACATATCAGCACAGACTTAGGGATCTTAATATGTATACTTTAGAGGAAAGGCAAGATAGAGAAATTATGATATTTATTTATTTAACATCTTTTATATACCGCGCTATTTGTTTTCAGTGCGGTTTACATATAACAAAGGTTGCACATTCAGAGGACAATTGTGTGCTTACATTATAACAGGAGATTTGAACTTGGAACAACAGGGTAAACTATATACATCTGTACAAAACATTTTAGATTCTTTAGTATTCTTAAGAAGGGCTAAGGCAAAACAGCGGAGAACTTGTGGCAAAATTGCTTATGTGGAAATTGAGAGTGGAGATTGAGAGTTTGTGAGTTTTGGAGTGCGGATGATTGGAAGCGGATTGGATACTTGTGCAAAGTGGAGAAGGAAAATGTGGTGCTTGATTGCCTTGCGGAATTGAGTGAGGTCTTTAATTGTTCTTATTTCAGGTGGGAGGTCATTCCAGCATTTTGGTGCATAGAAGGCGAAGGTCCTTTTCTTGGTTGTCTGGGTACACTTGATGGAATCTTTGGGGATGATCAGGGTGTTGTCAGTTGTTGATCTTCTCATTCTGTTTTTCGGAGTGAGGGAGATGAGCTCACTGAGAGACGTGGGGGCAAGGCTGTTAATGATCTTGAAAGTGATGAGAAGGATTTTGTAGGTTAACCTGCAATGAATTGGTAGCCAGTGGAGTTCCATGAGAATCGGGGTGATATGGTCTGATCTTGCTAGACCACAGAGCACCCGTGCAGCCGCATTCATAGTGAGTTGCAGCGGATTAAGGATGTTCTTGGGGAACCCATATAAGACAACGTTTGCATAATCAAAGTGAGGTAGTGTGAGGGCATGGAAAATGGTCCAGAAGTTATTATGAGGTAACATGGGCCTGAGGTGCCTTAGCGTTCTGATTTTATTGTAGACGGATCTGGTGGTGTTCTGTATGTGTTCCTTAAAGTCAAAATGCTGATCCAGATGATAGAGATGTTTAAATATCCCCATAGCATAAATGCACAGGAGGAGAGCCTCTTTCGGTTGATAGCAAGCTCTGCTACGAGGGGACATAGGATGAAGGTGAAATGGGATAGACTTAGAAGTAACATGCGGAAATATTTTGTTACAGAAAGAGTGGTAGATGGGTGGAATAGTCTCCCAGTTGAGGTGGTAGATATGAGTACAGTATCTGAATTCAAGAAAGCATGTGACAAACACAGAGGATCTCTAAGAGAAACAGGCACTATTGCAGTAGTCGATGTGGAGGGGCAGACTAGATAGGCCATGTGGTCTTCTTTTGCTGTCATGTTTCTATGTTACTTCTTACACCCTGGAAATGACTGCACATTTCAAAGTTTCAAAACTTCAAACTATTTGACCAAAAGACATCAACCCTTCTCAAAACAAAGGGGCCTTTTTACTAAAGAGTGCTAGGGTGTAGCAACTAATGCACATTTATTGCGAAAAATGACAGTAGTCTCAATCCCTGTGCGCTATCCTCTGGGGCATGGCCAACATGTTTCTGGCAGTTATTGCACAGAACGGCACTCTTAACGTGCCGTTGCAGTCTGCACGCGCACTAATTGCATGAGGCACAAGCAACATACAGTGTGTATTTACGTCCTGCCTGCTGTGGGCTCACCAAGTCCACTCTCCACCCCCACTCTTCACCACCCGAATGCGTGACACACTGATAATGCGGTAATTATCCCATGCTTGCTGTCCTGAGCATGCATTGTCGGTCACCACGGGCTTCAGTAGGCACTTACCACATATCAAAACCTGTGCTAACTGTGCAATGCACTTTAGTAAAAGGGTGCCTGAGGCTTCAAGCATAGTATAATTGTATCAAATAAAGTAATTAGTGGTTTCCCTTTGAAACATATAGTGAAGTGGCAAAGCAAAGGAAATGCAGTGGCAGGCAATCTAAACGTAAAGCAATATAGCTGCTCCCTTTTCTTTTCCCTTAGACAGACAATCTGGGATGTTTTATGAAGGAACCACTATCCTACCAGTCTTCTTACATCTTCACAGTCTTATCAGGAAAGAACACATTTATATCTGGCAAGTTCATTTTTTCCTCATTTACACACCTTTCTTAGCAAAACATAATTAATTTGTTCAACAAGAAACACTGCACTTTCCAAAGAAATAATTTGGATTAGCTCACACAATTTAAAAGGCTGCAAAATTATTATTTTCCCTCTTTACAACTAGATCAAAGAGACGAAAAGATGTGGGAGGAGTCGGGTGGGTTGAGCAGAAAAATATTTGATTGTAGTAGGTAAGCAACAAATTATCAAAATTCTAATATGCAAATATTATACGTCTATGATAATCATTTACATATTACTGGCCAGCATTAAGTAAGCTTGTTCCACCATCTTGACTGTGCTTTTTCCATAGATCTATTTCTGTGAATTTCAAACTTAGTCCTGACTTCCTCTTTTACACTAATAGCATCCTCTCACTGGAATGCAAACGTTAGATGAACGAGGTAGATACGTGAAAATATCCCCCAGGCAGACATGCAAAGATGACCAGAAAGGTAAGTAAATGACTTGAGCATATCTGACCATTTTAAACAGCCACCTGTTGCCGATAAATATAGCAGGTCTTCCGTTTCTCTTTTTCATTGGGTAATGTATTCCACTGAAAACCTTGCAGGATTTTTCTCTTCTACATAAACTGTGCACATATATCGAGTTGGGGATATTCTTTTTGGGGTTTTAGAACCTTCCTGATTTTTTTTAGCTTCCATACTAACTCAATTCGCACGATTTCCCACTTGATTATTTCAATTTTTTTCTCTCACCTTACATTCTAGTTTAAACCCGATTATTACACAAGAGGCCAAGATGGTGGATGCATGCTGAGTGGCTCTGGACTTTATTTCTTTCAATTTAATATCTATCTGGCAGTGACTCGGAAGCGGAAGGCGAAAGTGGCAAGAGCTGCTGAGGGGCGCTCAAGAGTCTAAGGGGCCACTCGATGCATTTGTGCGGTCCGCTGGTACAGTTCGAGATACTCCTCCAGAGGAAAGTTTGCTTGGGACAGTAGGAGCTGAAGGCGGCTCCTCACATCTCTTTGAGCCCGACGGAATGGTCTGCTCCGACACATCTCTCACTTCGTGGCATGGATCTATCTTTGGCAGGCCCCTCTGGTACTGGGAAGGTCTTGACTGAGACATGGTTAGCAAGGGATAGCAGTTGGAACTCTGGTGGATGCAGGAACTGCAGCATTAGGATCCTCCCTTTCCTTGGGCTCGGAAGAGGTACTTTCCTTGGCTCCTCAGCTGACTCACGCCGGTGTCTTGGAGTCCAAGCCCTCACTAGTGAAATCTACAACTTTCAATTTTGAGAATCTTTGGGGTGGTTTGCAGGCATTGGAATCTTATTTCTCCTCCAAATGTGCCATGCTTCTTTGTGAGGTAGTACAAGCCATTGATCAACAGAAGCATGAGGTAGCGCAGTTGACATTAAGGGTGACCCGGTTGGAGGCTAAATCGGAAGATTCAACTACATTTGAGGGTACTGTTGTGAAAGATATATTCGGTATCCATTTAAAGATATATTCAGTATCCATTTAAAAATTGAAACCTTAGAGAATTCTGTATGGAAGAGAAATCTGTGCTTATTGAACTTTCCTCAGGTATCTTCTGTTTTGCCAAAGTTGCTGTTCAATTTATTTGCTACCTCTTTGTTAAAGATTCCTTTAGTTTCTGTTCCTCCTTTGATTAGGATATTCTATCTTCCCACAGCCAAGTGCAAGGAGCCTGGATCTTCCTCACCTGTTCAACTACCTTCATTTGACTCCTTAGACCTAACTGGGTTTCTGGAGACCTTGGACCCTGAAGCAATCCCGCATGCTACTCTCTTGCTCACACTGGCCCTTGAATCTAATTGCGACTGGTAGTTAAAATTGTACTTTAAAGCTAGGAATGAATTATTTATGGGATCTTACATCCATATGTTTTGATGGCCTTTTTCCAAGCATCTGGAGCAATACCTTGCGACAGGCTCATTTTAACCAACTCCAAAAGAGACTCCTGGAAAACCAAAAAAAATAGAGGTAAAAACGGATCTGCAATGGATGATCTTAAATTCATGACTGCAATAGCTCTCTGCAGCACTACTCCACTTACTGGTGGAAAGCACTGCAGGGTATCCAAAGGAGTACTTACAGACTCAGAACATTGGGCCACAAGAGACTGACCAGGCAAAGAAACAGGCAACGCATCCTGCAGATCCGAAACTTTATTAGAGACATATGAGTAAAACTGTGCAGTAGAAACAAGAATCTGACCCCCCCCCCCCTCTAACCACTGCTGGGGATCAAGACCCCAGACCATCCTAAACAATGGACAAGATGGATGCTTATTGCTGTTAATCAGCCCCAAATAGTACTCTCTCTGTGCCTTCCCAAGAAGAGACTGATACCTATGGAAAAGAGTTCTACATTCGCTCCTATGAACTTCAGAACAGGCTTTCCGCCATCTCCACTCAGCACTACGACAAACTCATCTTTTATAGGCTAAAAGCCAGCAGGATCAAAACCCAAAGATATAGGGAAGCAAAGGGGTTAGAAGACACCTTGACTTCTTTATTCTGACAGATCTTTCAGCAGATATCTATAAGATCTCTGTATCATTTTCCTTGGTCTAGTTACACAATATAATTTTAGCAAGCAGCCTTACCAAACCTTTACACAAACAACCTTGCCGTTCTCCTTTAAGTTTTTATTTATTTATTTATTTGGCAAACATTTATATACCGCTACTTCCAGCGATCAGCAGCGGTCTGATTACATAAGGAGAACTGTCAAATCAGTACAGTAAAATTTGGAGTGCGTACACGTTGATTCGGAGGGAAGGCACATCACACAAGCGGGTTCTGTTTGAGGATATGGGTACTAATTACATATATACATGAATACTTATATACATTTGAGGATAAGGGCAGTAATTACATATATACATATATACATTTTCATAAACGAGCAGGCGTACATAGATATGTTTTGGTCTCCTGGGGTGGATAAGCTTAGACCCCTTGGGTTTAAGTCAAATTGAAATGACTCTGGAACAGATTAGTCTTGAGTTTTTTCCTAAAGTCAGTTAGTTGTTTTCCCCTACAAGTAAGTTGTTTCCCCTACAGTAAGTTGTTTTCCCCTACAAGATCAAGCTCTGTCATCATTATTAAGTTAACCATTTCAAACTGATGGTCTAATGTTTATCTTCTCCTGTTCTCCTTTTGTCTGGTTTCACCACTCAGTACAGTTAACAGACATATATCTACAGACTATCGAAGGGTGGTATAGAAAAATAACCAAATAGATAAAATAAATCTAACAGACATTGCTAGTTCTCTTAGCATCTTGTAGTTTCTTATTTTTGTAATATTTTCAATTCATTTTTAGCAAGCAATTCTAACACTTTCCCTCCTCACAGCTTCTTCAGTCTGGATATTATTTAAATTGATTCATCATATCATGCCATTATTAAATGATGTCCCTGTTATCTCTCTGCAGGTAGTAGAGCAGACTGATCAGCCATTGCCAAGTCAGCAGCTGTGCATGGGACCAGCAGCATCGGGCAGTGTAACAAATACTGCTTTGTCTGTGTAAACCTACAGTCACAATGGGCCCAATCTTCAGTTGCTCAGGCTATGCACCGCTACAATGCATAGCCATGCCTGCCGACTTCTAACCCCAGATAGTCAATGCCGTGGCGACGGAACTGAATATCCGGATTTGTCGCACAGAGGAAACTGCTTCAGAACCTAACCGGGTAGCGGTGATATTGCACTGCTACCCGGTTAGCTCTTGTGGGTAAAACTAGATGTAGCAAAAGTTGACCTAGTTTTACCCACAAGTCACTAACCGGGTAGCAGTACAATATCGCCACACCTGGTTAGTGTCAGTCTCCACTTCTGCTCCATCCTGAATGCCCAGGACATGCTTTGATGCTAACCGCATAGCATCGGGGCTTGTAGCGGAGTTAAAAGGGGGTATTCAATGGCACTAACTGTGTAAATGCTGTTAAATATCCAGATTAAAGGCATTTATATAGTTTACTGGGCTATAAACTGTGTAAATGTCTTTCCAATATCAGGCCCAATATGTCTGATCTGGTTATCAGTCTCCACTTTACCATTCGCTGGACCAATCTGATGAATATGAATTTCAAACCTTGAAATTACACCAAACAGTTCATGAATAGTATTAATAAAATGTGGACATTTTAATACAATGAACAGCCCCAGGGACGATCTAGCCTTTAATTATTCTGGAAGAAGCCTGGGGCCCTGGGTAAAATGAGCAGTACGACTGTACTTCCTGGTATTTATTCCTGGTCAGGTATAGTAAATCCTTAATCATGGACCTATAAAGAGGCAGCCTAAAGCTTCTAGAGAGCAAGAGACATAAATGTGAGCCAGAGTGAATCTGTGAGCAGATTAACAGAGAAGTATGCTGAAAGAAAAGGAAATGTTGGTTTCTTTTTGTACCTAAGGAAAGGAATTAATGACTAACAGGATGAGACCATGGGAACTGCCTTTGTGAGAATGTAGAGAGCTCCACTGATTGATGCTTCTGTGTGCTAAGTGCTCAGCTACCTCCATTTCTGTGAATTCTGTGTTAGTAATTCCGATGACTGTGTTCGAAGTATCTATATGTGAACTTTGCCTGCAATCGCTTATACTTTTAAAGCTGTGTCTGAAGTGAGGACAGTGAAATTGATTGTAGTGGGGACTTTTATGTTTAAAGATTTGATTTTATGATGTTTTTTTTTTATTTTTTATTTTATATTTATGCATTTTAACAGCATCTTTTGCGGGGGGTGTTCCTGGCCCTCTGTAATAGTTCTGCGACCTCTCTCCCTTTTTTGGGGACTGCCAATAGCATTGTATAATCTTTCTTGATACTATGTTTAATTAACCTTTTCTACAATGTCTCTTACTGTACAAGTATTATGCTTGATTTTATGATGTTTTGTTGAGATAAAAGTATTGATTGCATGTTTTGAAAACGGCATCTTCTGTAGGAAATCCCCAAATATTTCCACCCCTAAAACTAAACATAGAAATGTAGAAAATGGCAGCAGATAAAGCTCATACAGTCTCTTCAGTCTGCTCATCTATACCAATTACTAAGTTCTACAATTCCTTCCATTACCTTAGAGATCCTCCATGCATGTCTCATGCCTTCTTATATTCGGATTGTCTCCACCACCTCCGCTAGGAGGTCACCAATGCATCCATCACCCTTTCCATAAAGAAATTCATGGAAGATGATGTTTATGGGCAGCTTGCAAAACTGAAAGTAGACAAGGATATTGGACCAGAGGAAATACATCCCAGGATACTGAGAGAGCTCAGAGAGGTTCTGGTGGCACCATTAAAGGATGTTTTTAATAGACAGTTCCACTGGACTGGAGAAGAGCTGATGTGGTCCCTGTTCATAAAGCGATAACAGAGTATAGGTGAAAAACTATAGGCTGGTAAGCCTTACCTTAATGGTGAGAAAAGTGATGGAGGTGCTGCTGCTGAAAGAAAGGATAGTGGGCTTTCTTGAATCCATGATCCAAGACAGCATGGTTTTACAAAAGGATGATCGTGCTAAACATGCTAATGATTGATTTGACTGGGTGACCAGAGAGCTAGATCAAGGGCATGCGATGAATGTGATCTACTTAGACTACAGCAAAGCCTTTGATACTGTTCCTCATAGTTGTCTTATGAATAAACTGAGCAGCGCGGTGATGGGTTCCAAGGTGGTAAAATGGATTAGAAATTGGTTGACTGACAGATGACAGATGATGGTAACTGGAATTCACTCGGAATAAAGGAAGGTGAGTAGTGGAGTGCCTCAGGGATTGGTACCAGTACTGTTACTGTTTAATGTCTTTAGAGTGATATTGCCAAAGAATTGAAGTGTAAACTTGCAGTTGAATAGAAATATATATATTTTGTAGCCAGCAGTTGGACCATGGACTTGCGGTGCTAGAGTTGTGAGGTCATGCTGTGGGCTGCTCTGAATTCTACTACTGGAGTCTGTACGTCAGGTTTCATCTCTACCTCTTTTCAAATCGATGCTAAAAGCCCACCTCTTTGAGGCTGCTTTTGGATCCTGATTCCTTCTTCTCCTGCATGTCTCCTTACCTTCTCTAGTTCTACCCTTGTTCTCAGTTATTGTATTGTCTGTCTTGATTAGATTGTAAGCTCTAATGAGCAGGGACTGTCCTTTTACATATGTTTGGCAGCATTGCATATACATTGTGGCGCTATATAAATGATTAATAGTAGTAGTGGTAGAGTGGTGGGTAGCCGGGGGTGCTTCAAGCAGCACTCGGTGAATGGGGAGAGTCACAAGTTGCATCGGTCATGGATGGCGTGGCCTGAATTAGGTTCAGGTTGTGCTGGACCTGGAGCAGAGTGAGGGTCATGTCCCTTTAAAGGAGTGGGGCTGGAAACGGACCAGACAGAAATCAGGCAGCGGCCTGAAGAGTGCGTGGCGGAATTGAGGCTTTGTTTTGATCGAGAAGATCGTGGCCATGAGTGTTTCTGGGTGGCTAGTTGGGATGGTAACATGGCTCCTGGAGGAGAGTAGGAGACATTATATTTAAAAATAAGGTTTTGTCATGAGCAGCAGTTCCAGGGGGTGATAGCAAACAGACTCAGGAGGATTCAGGTAGAGGTCTACGGCCCCCAGAGCCCCAACAGCCAGACACTGTTCATTCCACCTTGCTGCACTATATGCCGGAATATATTACCTCAGTCTATCCATCAGTCTGTCTTCATCTCTGGTCCTATTCAAATCCAAACTCAAAACCCACCTCTTCGGGGCTGCTCTTGGATCCTGATCTCCTTTTTCTCCTGTTTAACATCCTGATGAGTTTTATTATTTCCTTTAAACAACCCTAGCTCCCTGTTTGTTCTGCTGTCTGCCTTGAATAGATCGTAAGCTCTGTCGAGCAGGGACTGTCTCTTATGTGTTTGTGTACCATGCTGCATATGCTTTGTAACACTGTACAAATGATTAGTAATAGCAGTAATAGTAATCAGTGAGCACTGAAGAATTTTCTAGGGGTTAAGGAAAACAAAGTGCTAAATCGAATATAAATTATTAATTACGGGGCTGCGGCTGGAAATGTAAGGCCATCGGTGTATGCATTTGTGATTGGGCATGGGCAGACTGATGAAAACACGAAGCCAGTTTACAGAAAGCAAAACAAACATCAGGAAGTGAATAATTAGCACAGGAAGTGCGAGGAAGAACCAATGTTGCTGATGCACTTAATGAAATATATTACATTAAAGTTAAGGGTTTATACTTAAGTCATATCATTTTTTTTTGTTGCCAACAAGTATGGTAGACAGGGATTGGGGATTTTTGATGTATGCAATTAAGACCATCGTTGGACTACCCAAGGGACTATTTAAAGTGGGAATGGCATTGAAGGAAGGAGTTCCTGAAAGAATTCTGTGTGCTATGGACAGTTGGCTAAGCAGTTGGGTGTGGCTTTGAACGAGACCAGTTATATGTTTGCATGAGAGGTATGAAAGAGTCTAAAGAAATATCCTGAAGAGAAATTCGAGTTTGTTTTGATGAGAAGTGAATGTGCATGCGTGTTTTGAAAAGGTCTGAACATTTCGTGTGTGCGTTTCTTGCTGCCTACAAGCTTTCCTAAGAGGTAGAACTAGAGGGAATGAAATGAAGCTGCAAGGAGATAAACTTGAAAACAACGTCGGAAAGTACTTTTCACAGAAAGGGTGGTGGGTGCCTGGAATGGCCTCCTGATGGAGATGGTGGGGCCAAAGTCATATAGGGCCCGATATTCAGCAGAGGCAGCTAGCACGATTATAGCGCCTAGCTATCCCCGCAGAACACAAAACCTGGATATTCATGGTCATGGCCATATCCGGCCATTGGCATGGCATATCCAGGTCAGCTGCACAACCCAAAGACTAACCAGGTAGCAACGATATTGAGCCACTACCCAGTTAGCTCCCCTAGGTAAAATAGGCCAGCTTTTGCTGCACCTATCTTTACCCGCGGGTCGCTAACCGGGCAGCGGCTGAATATTGCCACTGACTGGTTAGCGACGGCTATCGCCCTCGGAACACCCTGATGCTAAGCGGTTATCATACGGGCATATAGCGGCAGTGCCCAGGGCTATTCAGTGGCACTAACCATGTTAGTGCCGCTGAATATCCTGCTTAAAGGTATTTACATGGTTTATAGGTCTATAAACCATGTAAATGCCTTTGAATATCGGGCCCATAGTTTTTAATCCAAAAATTGCATTAAAAAATAGGTTTTTTTCCCCACTGTCATCAATGCCTGACCTGGCTTCAAACCAGGCACTCTGCGTTAGAAGGCACTAATTTTCTAAAACGAACACTCACATTCCCTAGAGTCTAGCTATAGCCAACCTGCTCTTAACTGTGACTTGTATTTCTGGTGATATTGGTTCCTGTTTCCTGATAGGCCCAGCGACGGAACTATATCACTTTTGTTGCTATTTTCCATATTGTACAAATGCACTTTTCTACCAGTTATGCAGTGGTAGTTCTGCCTCTTTCATGCTCTGATTTACTTTTTACAAAATGTCTCTGTATGCATGTTTGTATTGTAAACCAAATTTCAAATGGATGGTATGAAGTTCCTTTTCCTTTGAAACTTGCTGTAAGTAAAAAGTACCTGCAGACTGTTGAACCTACTCTTGAACAAATAGGTTTTTACAGAAAATAACACCTGTAGATTTTAAAATACAGTCTACATGTGTTGCCTTCTGACTTTACTCAAAACATATCTCCTGGGAGCATCACTCTTAAATGTGTGGTCATTGTGTGTAGTTCTAGACAGATGGATAGAGGAGAGTTTTCAGCCAGCCAGTTTACATGAGTTCATCACTATTTAGCAAATGACTTTGACAGTATCTCTCCAAGTAAACCATTGGCTGAGTTCTCAAAGAAATGGCTAGAATATCATATTGGAACATCTGACTTCTTTGCTTTCATTTCTGCATACTTAAGCAAATCCAATTGAGACCAATTGTATTTAAGTGGTTATAATAATAATAATAATTTGTAAGTTTAGTTCTTCTTTTCCTTTCAGAATTTGTCTTGCAATTTAAATGAAACCTAGGATCTGATAGCAGATAAGAATCAATGTTGTCCGTATGTTTAATTAATGCTATAATTGTATTCGATGTCGCAATCTGGTCTTGATGACAGGTACCAGTCAGACTATTGCCAAAAATGTATGCTATCCCCTGCATTACCTGGATATGTGCTTTTGTAACCATGCCCCTTAGTTTCCTATCTTAACTCTATTGGAGATTATTCTATGTATTTTCTATGCATGAGTGCTGTTATAATGGTTGGAATTTTCTGTCATCTTCTTGGGGAAGAAGTAAATAAGAACGTTGCATATTTCTATTTTAGGTTTGGGATTTAGTATCGCAGGAGGAATAGGGAATCAGCACATCCCTGGAGATAACAGCATTTATGTTACCAAAATTATTGATGGAGGAGCAGCTCAAAAGGATGGACGATTGCAAGTGGCAGATAGGCTTTTAATGGTGAGTATAGCGCCATATGCGTGAAGGCTCATTTTAGCTAGGTCATGGAGAAAGGAACTGAGACATCAAGGATGGGATGCCCACAATTCCTCTGTATTTTAGAAAGGCTCTGCCAAGTGCAAAGTCTTTTGTAAAATACTTAGATGGACCTCAGAAATACGCATGCATTTGTTGATGCATCAATTTTAAAAGCAGCACTTGGGCAAAACAAGCATTTTTCTCTCACCCAATAGTGCATGGAATAGCTTTTTAAAATTGCTGCTCCGACATCATCCATGCAATCTCTCATCCCCCCCCCCCCCCAATCCCTTCCCTCACCAGACAAGACTCTCTCCCATGCCAGTCCAGATTCCTATTCTGAAGCCCTCATATGCCATTCAAGATTCTCCTGGAACCCCCAGAACCTCTCCAGCACGCCCCCAAAGACCCTCTTGAACCAATCAGCATTCCAATCTCTTTGAACCTCATACAAACACCCTAAAACATGTCAAGACTTCCCTGAATCTCCCACCAGGCGAGAATCCCCACCCCAGCACTACCATGGGCTCTCCCTGATGGTTTGGCAGGGAGTAGGATCAATCCAGTCACTTCTGCTCCATCGGGCTCCATGTTCAAAATGGTGCTTTTGACCCCTAGTAGTAGTCTTGCAATACTACAGCCAAGGGTCAAATTACCAAATAAGGGTGTGCTCCTTATTTAGCAGCTTGATCCCTAGTACCGGTATTGTGAGATTACTGCCGATAGACGCACCATTTTGAATCCAGGCACCCGATGGAGTTAAGAATCACTTCTGCTTCCTTCCAGACCACCAGAGAGACCCCCTCCCCTGTAGGTGCTGTGGGTGGGATTTGGGGGGGGGTAAATGGATTTTCACATTTTCAGGGGGCTTGGGGGAGGTTCAAGGATACTAGAATGGTACAGGGGGCTTTGGGGGAGTGCTGATCTGGATTGGTAGGCTTCAGAGGAGTGCAGAACTGGTTTAGCATTTGGAGAACTGGGTAATGATGCTGTTAGGGGGATGTCATGGGGTGGAGAGGGATTACCTACCTACCCTTCAATCTGGCACTTGTATGTGCCTCAGGGAAGATGTAAAAGCTGCCATACAAAATTTTGGATATCCATGTGTATTCCCCTTGTAGAATGGGGAATATCATGCCCTATCCACCATTTCTATTTGAAATCTATATGTGGCATGGTTGCCTACGGGCAAATAGCAGATGTCTAAAATCACTGTTTATTTATTTATTTAGCATTTTTTATATACCACATTTCTGAAGATCCATGCGGTTTACATTGAACAGGAAATATTAACATGTAATGAAAACGTTTTAGAATTTTAACTATGGGTGTAGAACAAGTGATAATTCTTATGAATTAGACTGTGTTACATGGTGTGTGTATGTGGTAAGGTGATGTTTTGGGATAGGTGCAGGGAGGTATAATGAATTGATTAGTGGTTTGTATGATTTAACATGGGTATGGAATCTGATTGTCCAGGTTTCTCTGTAGGCGCAGCCAAGTGCATGGGAGTGAGGATGCAGGACGTTTTTTGGGGAGGTTATTCCAGAGTCCAGGTGCATACAGTGAGAAGGCCCATGCACAAGTTGTTTGATTACATGTTAGTTTTTCTATGGGTACGCTTAATGTGCTTTGCACACCTGATCTGCTCCTCCTATTTTGTGGAGGTCTTTCTAGCATGTTTTGTAGGTAATAGTCATATTGACATGTGGAGTTGGTCTACACATGTATGTTTATGTTATGTTTATGTTTGATTACATTTGATATATGCCCTTCACATGTGCAACAGGGTGGTGAAAAATTAAAAACAAATAAACAAGAAGAACAGAAAGAAACGCCATAGTTTGATAGGAAAGATAATGCAGTCACACAAGGGGAAGGTAAGGGCAGGGTGGGAGCTATGGTAAGAGCTAAAGCAAGGATGGATATGAGGGTGGATATGAGGGTGGAAACTCAAAGGCTAGTTGGAAGAGGTGGATTTTGAGCAAGGACATGAACTTAATGTAGGATGGCTCAAGAAGGAGGTCGGGGGGGGGGGGGTAATGCATTCCATTGTACATGCTGTCCATGGAGATGCTTCTAAAATAACCCCCTTAGAATATTACAGTGGTACTGTAGAACCCTCCATTGGCCTGGGTCTTTTTCTCTTCTTAGATTGTTATAATATTCACAGTTATTATTATTGGTACACTTGCCATGCCAAATACCAGTAAAACATATTTTCCATGTGGAGAAAGATGAGGGAAAAAAAATAAGGAACAAAAATTAGCTGCACTTATCCCAGCCAGGGGTATTTATCTGGATTGCAGACTCTGTCAACTGGATATTTAGCAGTGCCGTGCAAAAAGTGATGACACTGAATAATTTATGTGGACCGCCTCAACCGGATAGTCCGTGGGCTGAGCGGGGATGAAGCAGGCAATTAGCCATAGAGTGGCACTATTCAGCGCCACTATAAGGAGAACTGCCAGGATTAATTAAGACCCCAGAAAAGGTGTCCTAAAGATGTCCTAAAGCATCTGGATAGACTATCCGTAGAGAACACTGAATATCTGGATTTTTTCAGCCATGGAAGCTGGCATTTTAAAAAATGTACCGATCGCAACGGCTGAATATTGATCCAATATTTTTTCATTTAAAAAGATCTCATCCCGCTCAAACATCACTCTAAGAGCTCCTTTTACTAAAGCCCTCTAAGGTTCTGCACTTAACGTGTAAAACAAATGCACATTAAGTGCAAAGCCTCCCCATTAGCCATTGGGAGTGTGACCAGCATGTCCTCGGCACAGGCGCAAATGCTAACGTGAGCTCCAGTAAGATGGGTTCACCCAACAGCTCCCACTGAAGTGCTGTTAGGTGAACTCGCACTAATGGCCAAATTACTAATGAGCGCGTGGCAATAGTCCTCATGCTAGCGTCAGCCTGCTCTCCACGCCCACACTCTGCCCATTCCCCACCCCATCGCACCATAGCCGATTAGTCTTCATTTTACTATGCAGTCGCTGGCATACTGGCACATTTGTGTTCCCGGCTACCAGTTGCCGTGTGTTAAAATGCACATTAACCATCACCGGTCTTTAGTAAAAGGGCCCCTAAATTTTAAAAACATATTTTGTATTCTAGTTGAACTTGTCCTATCTAGATGTCCTTGATAGTTATCTACTTTCCAGACATTTTTGAGGCTAATTTTTTTAACTGTTTCCCATGAGCAAAACAGTGTTTTATTTGCATAAAAGGGCCCTTATAACATTAGCTCATGTCTAAAAGCATGTACTCTGCAAGCCAGAATATGCTCATAAAGTTTTGCGTGGACATTGGTAGAGTTTGGGCAGAGCATAGGCGAAATCACAATATACATGTGTATTCTGTAAAACGTGTGCATGTGCGCACGTGAAGTGGCATTTTAGAAGCGACGTCTAAGAAAAATCTGGTGGGAGTGGCAGCCGTGGCTTCTAAAATCGTTCATTTCCACCCCAAAAAATGAGCATCTCAGTAACCAGTTTTAGAGACAAGCCCACGGCGCTAGCAAGACCAGGTACGTCACAGGTGTAGGCCATTCTAGAAATCTGCGTGTCAAGGAAGTACATACTCACTGAATCGGGCACTTGGACACCACAGCCTGAGAAGGTCAGAAGAGGAGCTTCTATGTTACAAGACTAGCACATCCTTCCCCTGCCATTTCAGATACTCAGACGCGTGGTGGTGGACCAGTAATATGTTTGGCGTATTTATTTACAGGCAGGTTTCTTCAGTCAGGAAGAAACCAGTCATAGGAAAATGTGGGAGGGAGGTTCTGGAAGACAAATTTAGACTTTTGGGCAGAAGGTTGAAATCCAGGGCCTTCAGGGTAGCATTTTGAGAAAGGCTTCCTGCACCACATGCAGGACCCAAGAAACAGCTAAAGTGTCTTATTGCATTGAAGAGATGATGGTGGAGAGAGAGGTTTTTGATTTCTTAGGAGAAAGGAAAAAGGGAGCCTATTCCAAAAAGGAGGGTTTCACCTTAGCTGGGATGGTTGCAGTCTGCTGGTGCTAATGTTCAAAAAGGAGATAGAGCAGCTTTTAAACTAGATTCTGGGGGAAAGTAGACAGTCATTCAGGAGAGCATGTTTCAGAGTAAGGCATCTTTGAAAGATACCATCATAACAGAGAACTGGAGACATCCCAATAGAGTCTAAAATAAAGACTATAATAGCCCAGGTACCTTTAAATAAAGAGCAGAAAGAGTTGAAAGATTAGAAATTATCTCTGCTAACTACTATGAAGTTTGTAAATTCAAGCAAATATACCTTGAAATGTCTCTGCACAAATTCTAGAAGCCTAAAAATTAAGATGGGATAATTCAAATTTATTTATTTATTTATCTATCAGTTTTTCTATTCCGCTGTATTTCCAAGTCTAAGCGGTTTACATGATAACAGAAATGGCCAACAGTGTTCTACATGGAACCTTCTAGTAATTGTAACATTAAAGTATGTTAATTATAACATTATAGAACATTGCAACATTGAAATATAATACATTCTTATAGTTACATGAGTAAGTGAATTGGGTGAATGGGGAGAGGGGATGAATTTTGTTTAGAGAATGAGATGTCCATTAAGTATAATCAGTTAAGGTGGGTCAGTAAAGTGTCCATGGAAGAGGTGGGTTTTCGGTTTTCTTCTTAATTTTGCCAAGTCATTTGTGGCATGTAGATCATGCCAGTGCATTCCAGAGGGTGGGGGCGAACAAGGAGAAGGTTCTCTTGGATGTTGTGTGGTTAGTCTTGGTAATTGTTGAGGTGTGTAGAGTATTAAGGGTGTGTGTTCTCCTGGATCATTGTTTGGTGTTTTCTCAGTGAGGGATTGTAGGTTGATTGATGACAGTTCCTGGTTGATCTTGAAGATTGTGAGTAGGGCTTTATACTTTACATGCTTCTCTACAGGTAGCTAATGTAGGCGTTTAAGTATCAGGGTGATGTGTTCAGCTCTGGTGGCATTGCACAGGATCCTTGCAGCAGTGTTTTTGGCTAATTGTATCGGGTATAGTGTGCACTTAGGCAAGCCTTGGAAGATAAGGTTTACAGTAGTCTAGGTAGGGGAAGTTGAGTGCTTGAAACACTGAGCGGAAGTCATTGGGGTTGAGCAGAGGCTTGCAACATTGTACTGTTTTGAGGTAGTGATTGATGGATTTCATGATGTTCTTAATGTGAGGGGTGAGGGTCAGACCCTGATCAAGTGTGACCCCTAAGTAGTGAACTTCTTGTTTCATCTGCAGCTGAGTTCTGGCAATGGTTATGGCAGGAGGCGGTGCAAAGTTGTTGTTTTAGGTGATATACAGATCCTCTGTCGTCTTGTAGTTTTATGTCATGTCATGTTCAGAGAGCCAGTTTGTGATGTCTTTAAAACATTTCTCAATGTGTGAGGTTATGGGGTTGTTGGTTGAGATTATATAGCACTGGATGAAGAGATACATGAATTAGGCATCTCGGTGGAAGGAGGATAACCAATGGGACACTGTGATAGCAGAGTGCAAATTATAGCAGAATGATAGGATGGATTAAATTGGTGGAAGGTTAGTGTATATTTAAAGAGAGCATTGAGTCAAAAAGAATAAAAGTTATACAGGAAAAAAAAATGTGCCATTGAATCCTTATGGATAGGAATTTCATGTATGAAGGGGGAGAAAATAGTAGTAGGGGTTTACTACTGTCCACCTGGACAGAATGACCAGACATATGATGAAATGTTATCAGAAATTAGGTAAGATAACCAAATTGGCAACACAGTAGGTGATTTCAATTACCCCAATATAGATTAGATAAATGTCAGGTCAGGACATACTAGAGAGGTAAAGTTTCTAGATGAAATAAATGACTGCTTCATGCAGCAGCTGGTTTGGGAACCAACGAGAGAGGGAGCTACTTTAGACTTAGTCATGTAGGGAGTATCAGCAGCCAAACAAAATAAGGTATGCTTGGTTATATTAGGGGAAGTTTGCTGTTTCCCTTCCTGTGGGTTCGATGAGACTTTCTGGCAATGAGCAATGAGAGACAAGTCTGTGAATATACAGTTGTGATCAACATTATTGCACCCTTGCATTTTAGGTATGTTGCGTACAATATCTTGAGAAATAATTGGAAATATTTCAACTGTATGTCATCATAACATTTTAATAACCAAATTCAGAGTTATACAACAAAAAAAGATGTCTGTGCAACTTAAACGAAGTAATTTCTGAGAAAAAAACCAAAGTATGACCTGGACAGGATTAATGAAATCCTTCACTAATATTTGGTTGCACAAGCCTAGCCAGGTATGACAGCCTCCAAATGTTTCTTGTTGCCATCTATACGTTTTGTACATCTATCTGATCATAGTTTCTCCCACTCTTAAACTGCAATTTGTTCCAGCTCATGAATGTTTCCAGGATTCCTTTACCAATTGCAGATTTCAGCTCTTTCCAAAGGTTCTCAATTGGATAGAAATAAGGACTCATTATTGGCTAGTGTAAAACAGTCCATTTGTTCCTTTTTAACCATTTTTTTGTACTTTTCGATATATGTTTCGGGTCCTTTTCCTGCCTCCAGACCTAGCTTTCTGACACTAGATTTCACATTTCATTCCAAAATACCTTGGTAGACCTCTAACTTAATGATTCCTTTAAAACATTCCAGGCCTCCATTTTGTGAGGCAGCAAAACAGCACTACAACATTATGGAACCTCCACCATATTTAACTGTAGGAAGGGTGTGTTTTTTCCTTATAAGCTTTATTTCTTCACCTGGAAATATATCGCTGGTCTGCATTGCCAGAGTGCTCAAGTTTGATTTCATCTGTCTACAGAACATTTTCCCAGAAGGATTGTGGCATCTCAAGGTGGGTTTAGGCAAAGAACAGGCGTACCTTTTTATGTCTGTCTTTGAGCAGTGGGCTCCTCCTTGGCCTTCACCGATGACGTCCTTTGTTTAGTGTATGGCATATGGTGTGGGTTGAAACCACCACTCCAGATTGCTCCAGGTCAGTCTTAAGCTATTTGGATGTTGTATGTGGTATTTTTCCAACAGTTTGCACTAGCCTTTGAAGACTCTTGGATTAATTTTCCTCTTCCCACCACATCCTGGGAGGTTCTTTACAGTTCCATGAGCAGAAAACTTCTTAATAATATTGCAAACTGTATTCACAGGCATCCCAAGGTCTTTGGAGATGGCCTTGTACCCTTTTGATGTATGGTGATAATGGCTTTTCTGACAGTCTCAGGCAGCTCTCTTGTCTTCACCAGTGTGAAAATGGAGAAGAGAGTGAATATAGCTATTTTAAACATTAGAACCATCTTTCATTGATTGATTCAAGTCATGTGAGTACTGACAATTGATCACAGGTGCATCTAATTTTACTGCAGTGAGAATGTGGTTCTGATTTGAATTATTTCTAAGGGTGCCATTAATCATGTCCTAGCAATGTCCCAGTTTTTATATTATTTCCTATTTTCTTTTTTAATTGGTCATGATTTATTTGATTCTTTTATGTGTCAAATATGTGTGCATATATAGTCCAAATCCATTTCACTGGCCACTTTTCTTTTAGGAAATACTGGATGTTAAAGAGGTTTATTGTGGGTAGAAAAATATACAGGCCAGCACTAGAGAATGAGGTAATAAGTTGTAGCAGCACTGTAATTATGATTACATAGTAGCAATGAATCACTATGAGGCAGCCTATGGGAACTGTACCTGTCAGCTTGCTGCACTCTAGGAGAGAGTAAGAGTGGCGTAAGTTTCAGCAGGAATTTCCAGTTACCTTTCACCTGCTTGTGCTTGTGCCTCATTTTCCTGGACTGGACCATTTTTGTGCTTGTAACATTGGCATTTCTACTAATGTTATCACTGTGAGACGCCAAGGGGGCCCATGAAAGCCCCGTGAGGTCTCTAGGCCTGGTCTGCGGTTGTTAGGGATTGGTGGGGTGTGTGTTTCTTCCTTTTATGTTTTTATGTAAGAATTATATTTATGATACATGTTTATTATTTGTATAAAGTATGTATGATGGGGATGGGATGGTTGTGTTTGATTTTGTTTGGGTTGTGGTGCCTGGGAATGGATGGGGTGGGTTGTTTGTCATATATTCTGGTTGTCCAGGGGTTCGGCCGGTATGGTTCGAGTAATGCTATTCATAAGATAAGGGATAGAGGGCCCGCTGTTCATACAGTGATTTCTGTTGCCTCATCGGTTCCTGGTAGCTCCAAGTTATATTTTGCCATAGTGAATATGCGTTCTGTTTGTAATAAGGTGGATGTATTGTATGACTATTTGTCAGATTATAGGCCAGATGTGATGGGTCTTATGGAGACCTGGCTTGTTTCTAGCGATTCAGTTCTATTGAATCAGTTATGTCCCCCTGCCTATGTTGCTTTTCCTGTGTCGCAGGTGGGGCGACAGGGTGGTGGTGTGATGCTTATCGTGAGAAGAGAGTGGGGATTTTCAAAGTTGGCTGCTGTTTCACAGCCATATATCGATCTAGTGACTGTGGTATACCATTCCCCCTCTGCATGTCTTTCTAGCCTTTTGATGCTGATAGCGCAGTTAGCGTTTTTAGACGTTAACCTTGATTGTATGCTGCTGATGGGTGATTTTAATCTGCCCATGCTGTATGCTCTGTATGAGGTGTCCATTTTGGACCCTCTTGTGTCTGCTTTTCTATATGCTATGGAAGCTTTGGGATTCATTCAGATAGCGTAGCAGGCGATGCATGTCGGTGGTTCAGTTTTGGATTTGGTGTTTGTTGATGCTGGGTTCAACACCCAGCATGTTGCTTCAGGGTTGCGTTCTTTGTCTGTCTCTTGGCCAGATCAGTATTTGTTGATATTTTCTATGCCAGGGATGGGTGTGTGTTCGACTTTAAGGTCTGGTTCTTCTTTGTTTTGCAGTCGTTCTGCATGGTTCAATATAGATTGCTTTTTGCATGCCCTAACACCATGTTTTGGTGTTGCTGTGCAATCTGATGTGGACTGTCTGGTCGCTGCTTGAGATTCAGCTGTGGCTGTAGTTGCTTGTCAGCAAACTAATGCAACTACAGTGTCTCAAAGGCATGTGGCTCCTTGGTTTGATGGATCTGTTTGGGATAAGAAGCGTCTCATGCGATAAGCTGAATGTAGATGACGTAAGCATCGTACGGATGAGGCGAGAGTGGCATATTTGTGGCTTTTTACTGATTATCACAATTTTGTACTGGCCAAGAAGAAGACGTATTACTTTGAATGGCTTACCACAGATCACTGAATCGGCCCCAGGAGTTATTTGCTATTGTTCAGTCATTAACGTGCTCTGTAGAGGACAAACGAGGTGTGTGCTGCCCTTCTGCTCAGGAGTTTGCTGGTCATCTCAAAGCAGGTCAGGGTGTGGTTTCTGTGTCACCAAGTCACTTACCTATTGTTTGTATGGATTTTCCACCTGTATCTCTGAGTGATATCTATTGGAGTTTTGTCTGGTTTTGGTACATGAGGTGAGGGATGTGATTTCAGTTTTATCACCCTCTACAGATCCTCTTGATCCTTGTCCTGTTTAGAGGGTGAGGTCCGTTCGGGAGGAGTGTACTTCATTTCTTAGAAATTTGATGAATCTTTCTCTGCAGTCAGGTACTGTGTCGGCAGCTTTTAGCTGGCTTCTGTTTGACTGCTGCTTAAGAGGAGTACTCTTGATGCATTGTCGCCTACGTAGTAACATAATATATGACGGCAGATAAAGACCAGTATGGTCCATGTAGTCTGCCCACCACCAACATGTGTTGCCTGCCTCGTACCATCCAATTTCAAGTCTCCCTTTTCTAGCGAAGCTGCTTGAGAGGTTGGTGTTGGTGCAGCTGTCAGAGTTTGTGGAGTCTCATGGCTTATTGGATATACAGAAGCATGGTTTCTGTCAGGGTTTTGGTGTTGAAACCTTGCTGCTGCCATCATTTAATACCCAATGGATTGGCTGTAAATGGGAGTTATGATGATTTTTATTGATGTTTCTGTGGCTTTTGATTCTGTTAACCATGTTTTGCTTTTGCAGTGCCTCCATTCTTTCGGTGTCACAGGACAAGTGTTGAATTGGTTTGCATCCTATTTAATGGATCAATTTTTTCAGGTTCGAATAGCTCTGATGTCTCAGACTGGACCCCTTTGGATTGTGGAGTGCTGCAAAGTTTTGCGTTGTCTGCCTTATTGTTTAATTTATATATGGCTCCTGTGTGTGCTTTATTTCAGAGTTGTGGTGTTTTTTTTATCATGTTTATGCTGATGATATTTTAGTGTATATTCCATTTGATGTCTTTACAGGGTATGCCTCTTTGCCCTTGTTGCATTGTTTGAAGGTAGTTTTGCTGTGGTTTGCCCAGCATGAGCCTAATATAAATTATCAGAAAACAGAGGATTTGTTTATCTCCCGTGATACCTCATTTGTTGCTCCTGAAGAGGTTTTGTTGAATGGTCATAAGGTTGTTGTTCATCAGGAGATTGTTTTTTTGGGCATAACTTTGGATCCATGCTTGAATATGCGAGCTTGGGTTGCTAAGCTTGTTCATCGTTCTTTTTTTCTGATTCGGCTTTTGCACCATTTTCAGTCCTTGCTGCCACCTTCTGACTTTTGCTCTGTGTTTCAGGCAGTGTTATTGCCAATGTTTGATTATGCCAATGTAGTTTTACTGGGTTTGCCTACTTCTACCTTGTTGGTGCTTCAATTGGCGCAGAATGCTGGGGCAAGGGTTGTTTTAGATAAGGCATGTTTTGATCATATTACTCCTTGTCTGCATTTGCTGCATTGGTTACCTATTCAACATCCGATTGTTTTTAAGGTTCTCTGTGTGGTTTGATGCTTCAACTGGGTTTGTCTGCTGTTTTTTAAGGCAGAGTTGTTGACATGACATCTCTTCCCATCTGATTTGCCAGGGTACGAGTGATACTCATCTTCTACCATCCTCATTTTGATCTAATTTTGCAGGATCCTGTGCTTTTGCTCTGGTGATATTTGTTTTATGGAACTATTTATTTGCTTCTTTACATGGTTATTTCAATGTGTTTTTTTTTCGTCGGCTATTGAAGAGCCATTTGATTTGTCAAGCGTTTGGCTCTTGATTTTGTTCATTTTTTGTTTTAATTGTGTTATATGTTTTTGATCATTTGTGATTAGGAGGTTTATAAATGTTGTAAATAAATAAGCAAATAAATAAATATGCAACCAGAGGTCACAGGCTCACTCTGGAAAGGAAAAGTACAGGAAAGGCATAAGACCGGTACCTTAGCCTTGCCAGGAGGAAAAATGCAGCTGGGGTGTGAAGCAGTCTCCAAAGGGACATTTAAGGTAATTACGCTAACTCAAGCCATAGGAGGAGAGCCATGTAAGAACACAGAACCTTACAGTGCCTGTGGGAGTCTTAGATTGTCTCACAGGGTTAATAGAATAGCCTTCGAATGACACAGTGTGTTTTTGAGCTTATAGAAACAGAAAGAAAAGCAAAAGGCACAAAATGGCACACAATTTCTTCTTTGTGATGAGTCCTTATCACATTTTGGTGATCGGTTCGCATGAGATACTGTGAGTGTCACAGCGAATCAGGAGATAGTAATCAGGTGATCATCTTTTAGACAAAGGGTCCATAGTGAGAGACTAAATGCAGTAGAAGATGGTATGTAGTCTCATACATTTTTGCAACTGTTGAAGGCCAGTAGAAGCAGTCTGTGACTGAGAAAGGCCCAAGAAAAAGATTCTCTTGCATTTAAGCATGGCGGGGAACAATAGTCTTCCATATACAGACACATAAACACTTAGCAGGCAGTTGCTTGGTTCAATCTTTTGGTTCAGAACAGACCACATGGTACCAGTTCTACAGTCCTTTGTGGACACATGATTTGATTCCAAAGCTGACTATGTTGGGATCACTTGGAACTAGATTAGAGTGAGTATGCAAAGGAAATCTACAGTGTCAGTGGGAGACTATGAGGAAAATAGAAAAAAAACTAAAAGGACCAACTGCAAAGGTCAAGAGTTTACATCAGGCATGGATATTGTTTAAAAATACAATCTTGGAGATTGGATCCAAGATGGATGCTTAGATGGTCTGGTTCATCTTTTCAATAATGCCTAAGCGCAAGGGGAAGATGGAAGAAGCAGCCCCCCTTTTTCTCGGAGGCTCTCCTGTGCTTTCTCTCACCTCAGTTGTGGATCCTAGGGACACATTCCTTGTGCGACCAGAGCATCAGCATTCTCTTGCCAGTGGGAGCCTTGCTGGTGGGAGCCCGGCTATTGCGATGCCAGGACTGGGCAGTCTGACGTCGTCCTCAGGCTGTGATCTTTCGCCGGAGCTACAAATTTCTCCCACTCTGCCTGCTGCTTCTCATACAGATGCTCCTGCCCAGCTGGATCCGATGCTGGCTTCGTTGGCTGTGACGGTGGTAGACAGAGGGTCTGAGTTGGCTGCAGCTTAAGAGCAGATGCTACGGGAACCATCTGTATTAGTTGCTGGAGGTCTACAACCCTTGGGTTTTCAAGTTCAGGATTCAGATACAATGTTGCCATCAACTCCTTATTCTCCAATGGGCTTGGCTTCCTCCGATACAGGTCAGTCATTTGTTCTTCAACGACCTGAGAACTTTATGCTAGAAACTATTTGGAGCACAATTTTAAAGTTGGGGAAAGCATTGGTCCCACAAATCCATCAATTAGAGGCTCAAGTTCAAAGAAACGCTAATATGATCAGCCAGAATCAGCAAGAGATTTCTCATTTAAAAATGGCCAAGGAAGTTACAAGTGGGAGAGGGCAGAGTTTGCAAAACACAAGTTTGGCTCAGAGGGAGGAGTGGCCTAGTGATTGGGTCAAGTTACCTCAGGCTGGACGGTTAGGGATTAGAATCCCACTAGAAGACAGCAAACGTGGGCCAGAAGAACGGGGGTTTCTTAACCCTCCATTGCCTCAGGTACAAAAACATAGATTGTGAGCCCTTCAGGGACAAGGGAAAAATATATATACAGTACTTGAATGTACACCGCTTTGACTGGTAGAAAAGTGGTATATGAGCCTAGTTAAATAAATAAATAAGTATTATTCAGGACCTGACTGTTTCCAAGCTGAAACTGGAAATGTTGTAAAATCAGGTCGGATCTGCTAATCTGAGATTGATAAATAGGTCATCATTAACATCTCCCCAGGATATGTTTAAAGAAATATCTTGAAGTTTTGGGGGTCCATCCTGAATCTCACCCACCAACATCTAAAATATATTTTCTCCCTGGATGTAAAAAAGTACCGACTGAAGCTGCCTCTTGGGCTATGTTGGATAGAAAACATGGATATTTTAAATATTTTGGCTATTTTGGAATCCTCAGATGTGGAATCTTTGACCCCTCTACTTTGTTGACGTCTCTGGTTCTTCCCACAGATCGAGATTGGTTGTCAAAGATGTACTTTAAATAATGCTCTGTGTCCTTTAAAGGATATATGGTTTGTTTCTCTCAGATCTTAGTAGACAGACCCAGAAGAGACTTTGTGAGTTTCTTCTTCTAAAGCCTGGAATAATACAATTGGGGAGGGCTCTTTTTTCTAAAGTTTCCATGTAAATGCCTGATTAAAATACAATCAGTGAGTTAAATTTTCCTGGAGCCCTCCCAATTAGTTGCTTTTCTCAGTACTTGTATTCCTGTAACTCCCCAAGATGTTGGTTAGGGAGTAGCATATGAAGTAATATGCTTGCTGTTTGCTGTCTTAGTTTCCTTCATGTTTCAAATATAATTTTTATTTCTTGTTTCTTGGATCCCCGCTTATGAGGGACTAGAGCAGAGGTTCCCAACTCCAGTCCTGGAGGGCCAAAAACATTCTGGTTTTCAAGCTGTCCCTAATATATATACATGAGATGCATTTGCATGCACTGCCCCCATTGTATTTAAATGTATCTAATGCATATTCATTAGGGACAGCCTGAAAACCTGAATTGTGTTTGGCCCTCCAGGACTGGAATTGGGAACCTCTGGACTAGAGGGTTATGGGTAGTAATACGTTTTCTTTGTTTTTTTTGTATATATTTTCCTTATATTCTTGACATATTGTCCACCCTATCATTTCTGTCTACTTGGATTTATTGTAAAAATTGATAAATATAATTTTAAAAAATACAATCTTGGAAGCCCAGACCAGATGTATCCCATGCATTAAGAAAGGCGGAAAGAAGGCCAAACGGCAGCCAGCATGGTTAAAATGTGAGGTGAAAGAGGCTATTAGAGCCAAAAAACATCTTTCAAAAAATGGAAAAGGAACCAAATGAAGAAAATAGGAAACAGCATAAACCCTGGCAAATTAAATGCAAGTCACTGTTAAAGAAGGAAAAAGAGAATATGAAAAGAAGCTTGTCATAGAGACAAAAACTCATGATAAAAATTCTTTCAGGTACATATGAAGCAAGACGTCAGGGATGGAGTCAACTGGACCATAGATGATCAAGGGATAAAAGGGGCGCTGTGGGAGGGCAAGACTGTAGCTGAGAGACTAAATGAATTATTTGCTGAGGAAGATGTGAGAAAGCTACTTATGGCAAAAAGGGAGTTAAACGATGATGAGTCAGAATAACTGAATGAAATCTCAGTGAACCTGGTTGATGTGGTGAAACAAATTGATAAACTAAAGAGCAGCAAATCACCTGGACTCATAGAATACAACCACGAGTGCTGAGAGGACTCAAAGATTAGTGCTTTATAACCTCTCATTAAAATCTTCTGTCATACCAGGAGATTGTAGGCTAGCCAACATAATGCCTATTTTTAAAATGTGCTCCTGGGATGATCTGAGAAACTACATACAGTATAAGTGAGCCTAACATTGATGCTGGGCAAAATGGTAGAAACCATTATTAAGAACAAAATTACTGTTCACCTGGACAGATATGGTTTAATAAGACAAAGTCAACATGGATGTAGCAAAGAAAAATCGTGCCTCGCCAATCTGCTCCACTTCTTTGAAAGCATAAATAAATACATGGATAAAGGTCAGTCAGTTGATAACAGTGTATTTAAACTTTCAGAAAGTCTTTGACAAAGTACCACATCAGAGACTCTGAGGAAATTAAAAAGTCATGACATAGGAGGCAATGACCTATTGTGGATTGTAAACTGGTTGAGAGAGAGAAAACAGAGAAGAGAGTAAGAATAAATGGTCAATTATCTCAATGAAGGAAGATGAATGGTGGAGTACTCCAGTGATCTGTATTGGGATCAGTGCTTTTAACATACTTGTAAATGATTTGGAATCGGGAACAAGCAAGATGATTAGATTTGCAGATGACACCAAATTCTTCAGAGTTGTTAGATCATATGTGGATTATGAGAAACTGCAGGAGGACCTTGTTAGATTGGGAAACTTGGTATCCGAATGGGAGATGAAATTTAATGTGGACAAGTGCAAAGTGATGTATGTAGAGAAGAATAGCCCAAATTATAAGTACACAATGCTAGGTGTCACAGTCGTCCACCCAAGAAAAGGATCTGGGTGTGATTGTAGACAATACATTGAACGCTTCTGTTCTGTGTGCAGTAGCAGCCGCAAAAGCAAACATGAATCATTAGGAAAGGAATAGAAAATAAAATAAAGGATGTCATAATGCCTCTGTATAGCTCCATGGTGTAACCACACCTTGAGTATTGTGTGTAGTTCTGATGGCCACATCTAAAAAAAATATATAGTGGTATTAGAAATGGTACAGTGAAGGGCAACCAAATTATACAGGGGATGGAACAACAATCTTTTGAGGAAAAACTAAAGAGGTTAGTGCTCTTCAGTCTGGAGAAGTGGAGGGGTGATATAGAGTTCTATGAAAACCTGAGTGGAGTAGAATAGGTAGACACAAATTGATTGTCTATTCTTTCAAAAAGTACAAGGACAAGGGGGCACGCCATGAAGCTACAGAGAAACCAATTTATTTAAAACACATAGGAGAAAATATTTTTTCTTTCAACGTAAAATTTGTCTTTGGAACTCATAGCTAGCAAATATGATAAAAACAGGTAGTGTAGTTGGATTTTAAAAAGGTTTGGACAAATTCTACTAGTTGGGAGAAAATGACGGAGTTACTACACATCACCAAGGATCCCTGCTTCACTCCACCACCACACATAGATATGGGTGGAGAAAAGATCCACATTAAATCGAATGTGCGATACCTCAGTGTCACCCTGGATCAGGATCTTACTCTAAAACAACACATAAATGCCACTGTAAGTTTCTTCTACCAGAAAATGAGAACAGTCAAAGCTCTGTGACTACTCCTCGACCAGACTCACTCAGAGTCTTCCAGGCCTTAACCTCATCCCATTTAGACTATTGTAACATACTTACATCTGTGTCAATTCATCCTCTGCAGATGGCCATGAATACAGCTGCGAGAGTGCTAACCGGCACCCCCAAATTTGATCATATTACCCCAAATCTCAGAAATCTCCATTGGCTTCCTATAAGAGCCCACACTAAATACAAAGCACTGGTTACAATCTTCAAAGTGCTGCATCATATATCACCGGAGTATCTGTGAACACTAATAAGAAGACCATCAGTTGATCGTCCCAGACGGATCAGCAATCAAACTACCCTCGCCATCCCTGCAGACAACAGGAAATACAATGCTAGAACCTCAAGTAGGGCATTCACCCTGTTTACTGCAACACTCTGGAATGCCCTGCCAGACAACATTCACACAATAAATGATCTCAATGACTTTCGTAAGAAAACAAAAACGTATATATTCCTCGAGCACTTCTCGATAGCTCCAGATTAACCATGCATACACTTCTGCCTTGGTCCTAGTTGACTCTCTTATCATGCTCTCTGCCCTATCCCTGATGCCCATTGCCCAGTCTCCTAACATCCCCCTCTCCTAGCCCTACCTCCCCCCTCCCCTCCCCATGGCTGCTTCTACACCTTACCCTAGCCTCCCCACCAGTAGAATGTATCTAACTCATGTTATATCAATCAAGTTCATCAAATTCCATGTACTGTTAGCATTTCATGCATGTACTCGTTAGTTTCATATATAGTTACTTAAGTTTCATGTTGAAATTACTGTTGAAGATACTGATTGATGTAAAGGCAGCATATAAAATCAGTTAAATAAATAAATGATGACACCAGATATTGTTTCTGGTTTATTGAATATGATGCTGTTTTCCTTAAATTATGGTTTATTTATTTATTTATTTGGCTGTATTTATATACTGCTTTTCTCTTGGTCAAGAACATAAGAACATAAGATATGCCATACTGGGTCAGACCAAGGTCCATCAAGCCCAGTATTCTGTTTCCAACAGTGGCCAATCTAGGTCATATGTACCTAGCAGTTTCCCCAAAAGACACAGGTTCTGCAATGCTTGTACTGGGTCAAGCATTGATATCTTCGGTCACTTCTTAATAATGGTTTATGGACCTTTCCTCCAGGAACTTGTCCAAACCTTTTTTAAACCCAGCTACACTAAGAGCCTTTACTACATCCTCCGGTAACAAATTCCAGAGTTTGATTACACGTTGAGTGAAAAAATATTTTCTTTTATTAGTCTTAAATAGTTTACCCTGTAGCTTCATTGCATGTCCCCTAGTCTTTCTATATTCTGATAATGTAAACAATCGATCTACGTTTACCCGTTCCACTCCGTTCATTAATTTATAGACTTCTATCATATCTCCCCTCAGCCGTCTCTTTTCCAGGTTAAAGAGCCCTAACCTTTTTAGCCTTTCTTCATAGGAGTATCCTTCCATCCCCTTTACCATTTTGGTGGCTCTTCTCTGAACCTTTTCTAAAATCGCTATATCCTTTTTAAGATACGGCGACCAGAATTGCACACAATATTCAAAGTGCGGTCTCACCATGGAACGATATAGAGGCATTATAATATCTTTTGTTTTATTTCCATTCCTTTCCTTATCATACCTAGCATTCTATTTGCTCTCTTGGCCGCCGCTGCACACTTGGCCGAGGGTTTTAACATGGTATCCACAATGACACCTAAATCTTTTTCCTGGGTGATGGTTCCTAATGTGGAACCTTGCATCATGTAACCATAGTTTGGGTTGTTCTTCCCTAGGTGCATAACCTTGCACTTGTCCACATTAAATTTCATCTGCCATTTTGATGCCCAGTCTTCCAATTTATCAAGATCCTCTTGCAATGTTTCACAATCCTCTTGGGTTTTAACAACTTTAAATAGTTTTGTGTCATCTGCAAATTTGATAACCTCACTTGTTATTCCACTTTCCAGGTCATTTATGAATATGTCAAAAAGCAGCGGACCCAGCACAGATCCCTGGGGTACACCACTATTCACCTTTCTCCAAAGGGAAAATTGGCCATTTAGCCCTACCCTCTGCTTTCTATCTTTTAACCAGTTCCTGATCCACAGTAGTACACTGCCTCCTATCCCATGACTCTTTAGTTTTGCCAAAAGTCTCTGATGAGGGACCTTGTCAAAGGCTTTCTGAAAGTTCAGATACACAATATCAACCGACTCACCTTTGTCCACCTGTTTATTCACTCCTTCAAAAAAACATAACAGATTAGTAAGACAAGATCTTCCTTGTCTAAAGCCATGCTGGCTGTCTCCCATTAGGTTGTGACTATCTACATGCTGAGTAATTTTATTCTTTATGATGGTTTCTACCATTTTTCCTGGTACTGACGTCAGGCTTACCGGTCTGTAGTTTCCCGGATCACCCCTGGAACCCTTTTTAAAAATTGGTGTTACATTGGCGATCCTCCAATCTTCGGGTATTAGAGATGATTTTAATGATAGTTCACAGATTACTGATAGCAGGTCTGCAATCTCATATTTCAGTTCTTTCAACACCCTTGGATGTATACCATCCGGCCCAGGTGATTTGCTACTCTTCAGTTTATCTAATAGTTGTAAGACATCTTCCCGATGTATCGATATTTCCTTCAATTCTTCCGCACCTTTAAATACCACTTCAGTCATGGGTAACATCCCTACATCTTCCTTAGTAAAGACCGAAGCAAAGAATTCATTCAGTCTCTCCGCTATCGCCTTGTCGCCTCTTCGTGCTCCTTTAACCCCTTTTTCATCTAATGGACCAACTGACTCTCTCACAGGTTTTTTGCTACGAATGTACTTGAAAAGGTCTTTATTTCGCGTTTTTGCTTCCGCAGCAAGCTTCTTCTTAAATTCTCTCTTTGCCTGCCTTATCAATGCCTTGCATTTGACTTGCCAGTGCTTGTGCTGTTTCCAGGTTTTGTCGTTTGGCTCTTTTTTCCATTTCCTGAAAGATGATTTTTGGCAACAACAGCCTCTCTGACCTCACCTTTAAACCATGCTGGCAGTTTTTTGGACTTCCTTCCACTTTTCTTAAAGCGTGGAATACAGCTAGTCTGGGCTTCCAAGATAGTATTTTTCAACAACACCCAAGCTTGATGTACGTCTTTAACCTTCGCAACTGCTCCTTTTAGTTTTTTCTTAACTGTTTTCCTCATTTTATCATAGTCTCCCTTTCGAAAGTTAAAAGGTAGTACTGTGGATTTCCTTACTATCTCTCCTCCACTAATTAAATCAAAGGCGATCATGCTATGATCACTATTGCCAAGTGGCCCCAACATCCTTATCTCTTGCACTAGATCTGGTGTTCCACTAAGGACTAGGTCTAATATGGCTTCCCCTCTGGTCGGTTCATGAACCAGCTGCTCCAAGAAGCAGTCATTTATTTCATCTAGGAACTTTATCTCCCTAGCATGTCCGGACGTGACACTGACCCAGTCGATACCGGGGTAATTGAAATCACCCATTATTATTACTGCGCTGTAACTTTTGTTAGCTTCCTTGATTTCTTTGAGCATTTCATCATCCATTTGGTCATTCTGGCCAGGTGCTCGATAGTACACCCCCACTGCCATCGCCTTCCCCCTTTTAAATGGAATTTCAATCCATATAGATTCTACAGCAGATTTTGTTTCCTGCAAAACTTTAATCCTTTCTGAGTCAATGCCCTCTCTAACATAGAGCGCAACCCCTCCACCAATTTGATCAGCTCTATCATTACGATATAGTTTGTACCCAGGTATCACAGTGTCCCACTGGTTGTCCTCCTTCCACCATGTCTCTGATATTCCAATCATATCTAACTTTTCATTTAATGCTATATATTCTAACTCTCCCATCTTATTCTTTAGACTTCTAGCATTTGCATACAAGCATTTTAGAGAATGTATTTCAAGGCGATTTACATGGAACAATATGCAAACTACATTATGACGATGTAATCAACTATGTGCAACATGCAATAGAGACCTTTAGGCTCTTAACTATATACAATATTGACTATATACAACAGTAATGGTAGGTATTGTGTTTTATTCTTCTGGGGAGGAGGGGGTTATTCGCTGGTGTTGAAGTATTCAGTGAATAGGTGAGTGTTTAACTGTTTGTGGAAAGTTTTGAGGTCAGGGATGTTCCTGAGCTGGTCTGGTAGTTTGTTACATATGAAGGGTGCCTAAAGTTGGAAGGCTCTTTTACATGCTTACTGGTTGGATTTGGTTCTGATGTGGGGGATGATGTGGGTGTTCATTGTAGAGGTCCGTCTAGATCTGTATGGTTTGGAGGGCTGTAGAAGTATCCGGAGGTGTGGAGGGGGGTGGTCTGAGTGGATAGCTTTGTGAGTTAGCATGAAGGTTTTGTATGTTATACAGTTCTGTAGTGGGAGCCAGTGGAGCTGTTTGAGTATTGGGGTAATGTGTTCTTTTCTTGTTGCGGCTTGTAGGGTTCTAGCTATTGAGTGGAGAGCTGTTTGGAGTGGTAGGAATGTGAATTGTGGCAGTCCTTGGAAGAGGCATTGCAGTGGTCCAGGTGGGATATTATTGAGGCTTGTAGTACAGTATGGAAGTCTTCTGGTTCGAGGAGTGGTCGGAGGCACTGGATTGTCTTTGTTTTGAAGTAAACTGCTTGGGTGATTTTGTTTATGTGTGTTTTGAAAGTTAAGTTTTCATCAAGGGTGATCCCTAGGTATCTAACCTCAGCTTTGGTTTTCATTGTAGTGTTATTCAGTGTTATCGTAGAGGGGGGAACAAATGTGGTGTCCCTCGTTATATAGAGGGCCTCCATCTTGTTGTAGTTAATTTGTAGGATGTTGTCACTTAGCCAGTTTGTTACTTCGGTGAAGCATTCTTGGTGGGCAGATAGAGTGGGTCGGTCTGTGTTAATAGGTCCATATATCATAATATCATTGGCGTAGACATGAACGTTTAGATTGTATGTTCTTTTGATTGTGCAGAGTGATCACAGGTAGAGGTTGAAGAGTATTGTGAAGTGGGTGGATCCTTGGGGGATTCCTTGTGTTTACTTGTATGGGGTGGAGGTGGTGTTTCCAATCTTTATCTGTTGGTGTCTATTGGTGAGGTAGGATATGAACCATTTGAGTACAGTGCCTTGGATTCCATTTGTGTGGAGACGTTGTAGTAGTATTTGATGGTTTATAGTATCAAAGGCCAATGAGATGTCCAGGAAGATTAATAGGAAGTCTTGACTGGCTTGCTGCATACCTTGAGTTAGTGTATTTATCAAGGTGGTTAATAATGTTTCCATTCCGTGCTACAGTCAAAACCCATATTGCTAGGGGTCTAGAAGATTGTGTCTGTCGATATGGTCTTGCAATTGGTGCTGTACTGTTTTCTCAACAATTTTTGCTGCGAAAGGTAGGCTTGCAATGGGTCTGTATGATGCTGAGTCTGAGGGGTCCAGGGTTGTTTTTTTCAGTGTTGGGCATATGGAGGAGGTTTTCAAGCAGGTGGGCATGGTGCCTTGTTGAAGTATTGACTGTGTGAATTTGGAGATTACTCTGCTGAGCTCCTTTTTGGTCACTTGAATCCATGATGTAGGGCAGAGATCTAGGGGGGAAGTTGTGTTTAGAGAAGTTATGGCATTTTTTATTTGGCTTTCAGTAATTTTATTGAAGGAGTCTGGGTGGCTGTTTTCGGTAGGGGGCGGGAGTTGGATATTTGGTTGTGGATGAAGTTGTTTGTAGTGTTGAGCTAATTGTTGGGAGGTGATCATGATTTTTTGGTTATCAGTGGATGGTATTTTCATCAGGTGTTTCACGATGGGAGAAGAGCTCTCTTGGTCGGCTGATTGCAGAATTTAGTAGTTTGGTGTGATGTTCACATTTGATTTTGTCTGTTGCGGTGTGGTATTCTTTCAGCAATTGTAGATATTATAGATATTGTAGTTTGTCATGATTTGTTTTGAGCCATTTTCTTTCATGTTTGCAGAGTTGCCTTTTCAGATTTCGGAAAGTTGGAGTATACCAGTCGGTCTTAGGTTGCTTCATGTGAAGGTTTGCGGTTGTGTTGGTATTGGAGGCGACGGCTGCAAGGGTTTCTTGAATGAAATTTTTCTTATTGAAAGGTTTAAACCTTCTGGTTGATGAATGCTGGTTGTAATTTATCCAGATGGTGTTCTGTGGGAATGAGAACTTGATGAGTTTGTGGTCAGCCCATGAGACTGGGTATGCTTGTATAGAATGAGGGTTGCTCACTTAGGCATTATGGTCATTGAAGAAAATTAAGTCAAGGTGTTGTCTTTTGTGTGTGTGGGAGTGTAAATGAGTTGTGTTAGGTCCATTGCTGTCATTACTTGGATGAAGGACTGTGCGTGGTTTTCTATGCAGCGAGGGGAGGTTAAATTCTCCTAGTCCTAATAGGTCCTAGGTCCTTTCTGGTTTTTGATGCTGCTATTACTATGTTGAGTATTATTGATAGATCATTGGTGTTAGAGGTAGGTGTCCGGATATGAAGCAGATAGTGGTTGTTTTGTTGGAGATGATGATGGAGTCTGATTCTTTGGTGCTGTTGCCTGCTTGACATTAGAGGTTGAGGTTTTTCCTGGCTATATCAAGCTGCCACTTCTGCATTGTGTTCCTGGGCATTGGTATAAGGTGTATCCATTTGATGTGATTTGGTTTAGTAGCACATTGTCTGTTCCTGTGATCCATATTTAAGTTTGCAGAGTATGTCTAAGTTATGGGACACCAGGAGGTCTCTGATAACTTGGATTTTGTTCGGATTGATCGGGAGTTTATTAGGGCCCAGTGTAGTGTATGTGTGGGGGGGACTTAGAGGAGGTCAGGGTAGTTTGAGGGGAGGAGTTTTTTATGTATGTTAGGTGTCTTGGGGTTCGGTAAGTGTTGTATGAGAGTGGTATGAGCATTTGAATGGGTGGTTTGTTGGTGGGCCATAGTAGGGGTGCTGAGGTAGCTGGAGGATTATGTTGTGGTTAGCAACTAGTAAAGCAGAGGGTAAATAGTGAGCATGTTATTTATTTATTTATTTAACAACTTTTATATACCGCGCTATTTGTTATCAGTGCGGTTTACATATAACAAAGGTTGCACAGTCAGAAGACTGTTCTATGCTTACATTGTAACTGAAGTTTAAACTTGGAGCAACAGGGTAACTATAAACATATGTACAAAAACACAATTAGATTAGGTTGGAATATTCAAGAAGAGCTAAGGCATGTGGTGGGTTAGGTGATTGAGGGTCTGTGTTGTTTGTGCTGGTGGGATTACCTTCTGCTGGTTGTTGTTGTTGAGGCTCTCTGTCTGGAGATCTGTTGTTTCCAGCTTGGTGAGTGAGTCTGAGCTGTAGTCTTTCAGTGTTCTTTTGTTGCGGTGATTGCGGAAGCAGAGATTGAGGTGTTATACCTGGAGCAGGCGTTGCATTCTCTGTTGTCTTTGTTTAGGTCCCCACCTAAGGGCCACGCCAAAGAGCCCTCTGGCGAGGCCCTCAGGCATGGGCCCGCCTAATGGCACCTTTTCTTTTGAGTGCGGTGGTCGGCTGCTGTTGCTCTGGGGCCCGATTGGCCTTGGTGGGGGGAGGGGGGCAGGAGGGGCTAGGTCTCCTGCTGCTTCCACCTCCAATGCCGATTGGGTGCTATGCTGGGAAGTCCAGAGGCGGTATATAAACCAGTGAAATAAATAAATAAATGATGACACCAGATATTGTTTTTGGTTTATCGCTTTCCTTAAATTATGTTTTAGTTCCATCATTAATGAGGAAGGTGAGTATAAGCCCCATTTTGAAAAAGCCATTGTTCAATGTGAGCCACTCTGGTTCTTATTGTCTAATTTCAAGCCTCCCCTTCTGAGTAAGCTCATTGATTGGATTGTTTTGATTCAGCTTCAGGTGTTTGTTCACATGAATAATGCATTAAATAGTAAGAAGCATGGTTTGTGGAGGGGCCATGGGGTAGAGACCTCGTTAGAGGTCATATTATATTGAAAGGTTTAGAAAAGAATAAGAAAATGTGTATATAAATTTTTAATGATACTTTATCAGCAATGAACAGTGATATCCATCATATTTTGTTGGAATGGTTGCATCGAATAGGAATTAGTGACACTGTATTATCTTGGTTTGAATCATACTTGGATGGGCATCAACATCAGATGTACATAGAACAGCAGATATTTTCATGGAGTGAAATCAATTTTGAGTACCATAAGATTCAGCACTTTCTGCACTCTTATTTAATCTATATTTTTGCTCATTGTATGATATAATTCAAAGTTCTGGGGTTCAGTTTTAACTTTGTTGATGACATCATGATTTTTAATCTTTTTGATGTATAAGATGGGATCAATGGGGCCACCTTTGCCCCTTGTTTTCAGGTTATGGTTACGCAGTTAGTGCAGAACAAGTTTGTAATTAATATTGATAAACCTGAGAATCTGGTTATTCCTCACAGTAATAAGTTCAGCCACGTGGCTGTACTACAGCTGGGCAATAAATGGGGTGTCAAGGGGGCACATTTGAAAATACGCGTAGGCCTGATAGTCCCTTTGGGCGTTTGTACCAAGCACATGCAGGATTTTTCTTTGAAAATGCATCCAGCCATGGACGAATGGAAATGGACCAATGGAAAACACCCACAGGGCTTCCAAAAGAAATACTCGTATGTACTGTCCCTCCCTCAGTCTTTCTCCCCCTCTTTATGTGTATTCTGACCAGCACGAGTGCTTTTGCCTGCACTCAGAGGAACACATTTCTGTTGATCTTTTTTTTTTTAATTTATAAGTGAAAAGCTGTTTAACTGCAAAAAGGTTTTGAAAATTACCTTCAAAAGCTCACAAATGAGAAATAATATATTATTTAAAACTGTTAGAGGGTGATTTTAGAAAGGACATGCAGGTTAAATCAGGGATATCTAGGACAGAAGATGCATAAAAATGTCAGGAACGTCTCTCTCTGGCTGATTTCAGGGACAGACATCTCCGATGTGGACTTGCATGCGGGCGGTCACATACTCGTAGAAATCCACAGTATGGACACTTGGGTCAGGGACGTCCATCTTAGGCAAGCTAGCATACGAGGATGTCCAGCAGCACAGCAAAGTGAAAACATGAGCCCTCATTCACTAACAGTGTCTGTTGACATATTGTAAAATACAGAGGGTATTAGTGTAGCTCGGGGAGTTCCAACTCCAGTCCTGAAGGGTCACGAGCCGGTCAGATTTTCAGGATATCTCTAATGAATATGCATGAGACTGGAGTTGGAGATCCCTGGTGTAGCTCTTTTTCCACACCTTTCATATGTTTGGCGAAAAAACAGCACTTTTCAGATGCCTGTTCATGTCTAGAACAGGTTTATACTTAGCTGCGATTCAAGACTTCCAGGACCTTTCTCAGATCCAGTAAGGACGTCCAGATTCTTAGGACTGTCTTAGCCATGCCTCCACCACCACGACCCCATTCAGGTGCCACTATCTTTTTCTAATTTCCTTATGGAGGGTAAAATAAACAATGGGGGATTAAGGAGGATACCCCCCCCCCCCTTTAGTACCCTCTGTAAAGAGCTGGCTTAAACAAGCACTTTTTAACAACCTAAATGTGCTAGGGAGCAGGTATAAATCCGGAGGCTGACATTTTTGGTAACATACATTTATTTTGCATATGAAATAGGGAATACCCATGTGGAGCTTTGACCCACCCCGATCATGTCCTAATCACGCCCTTATATTTGCTTGCAATGTCCACATAGTAAGGACATCTATGTGTAAAAGAAGCCCTTTCAAAAATCGCCATTTCCACATGCAAGTGCTGGTACATAATGCGCAAAATGTGAATAAGGCTTCTAAAGTAACTCCCTTTGTGTGATATCCTCACAGAGTTACGTGAAATGGAGATAATCAAATTTTTTGTTTCCGTTTAGGAATTTTGTTGTATCCAAGGGTTCCAACACCCTGGTGTGGACTCGGCACCTTGCAAATGAAGGTTTTTTGTTTTTGTTTTTAATCTCTAAAATCGTTCTGTTTTACCAGCTTTACATACACTGGCAATGCGAAGCCTAGTCTGTACAAACATCTTTTCTTCTGGAATGCTTAGCACAGACTGTGCATTTATCAGTTAATGTATTTCCTACATGTATTTTTACAGGGTGCTACATTGTGCATCTAGTTTACAGTTCTTCCTGACAGCTTTTCAGGCAAGTCACTGATGGCTTGTTTTAACCTCTCCCCTCAAGCAAACATACCTCAGTCGATTTCATATTGCCACGGGCAGTAATGATCTGTATCTCTGTTTACAATGCCATCGGTAATTATTCTCTGTCTCCAAAGAATATACCCCCTCGTAAACAGGAACATGGAGACCAATTTTCCTGACATCATTTACCTTTTACGGTATTTTTAGTGTTCTTTTCAGTGGGCAGAAATCCAAACATGGAAGCTTGACTTTTTCCTGCGTTCACTTCTCATTATGTCTGATTACCTCCATAGTGTTGTGTATTGCTGCAGTGTAAAACCACAGCTAAGTGTTTAGCTTACTCTGCTAGAGCTCCTCACTGGGGCTGAATCATAGGGAATCCAACTCACTCCTCCATCATAATAAACTATTTATAGCCCACATGCTTCCTGTCACACAGAACAGCAAGCAGCTTGCGCTTTTTCTGCTCCGAGGAATAAGTGAAAAAAGGTGGCATGCTGTGATAGCAGCAGGCATTATGTTCGTCGAGCTATAGCGGTGATTCTAGATGATCGTTTCTGTTGTGTTATGAACCTCAATGCCAATTGTAGGTCAGGTATACCAAAGAGTCTTTCACATGTGAAGGTACATTTTAGGTACTATGTGGAGGTCAAAATTGAGACGTCGAGGTCGTTACATACTCGATGGCGGTGGTATTTAAGGAAAAGGCTCTGCCAAACGTGGAGCCTTTTCTAAAATATGAACAAGGAGATACAGGAGTGCATGTGTGGAGCCAGGGGAGCCATTTTGCAAAGCTACATGTCGGAAAAATTAACGAAGGAAAATCAGCACTGTAAACGTACTGTTGTCACCCTCATGGTGGCCAGCCCAACGCCTAGGCGCTGAGACTTGGTCTGCCTGTGGTGTTCCTGCCTCAGAGAGCATGGGCTTGCTTTAACTCTGCAAGGCCTTCTGGGAATGTAAGTCCCTTTACCCTTTGAGCACAGATGAGTTGCAGTCGAGTGTTTCAGGCAATGACAAGAATTTATTTTCCCCTTCCCAGCGGATTAAATGCAAGTGAATAACTCAGGACAAAACATGCCATACAATTGGCTTGAGGAAATTATACATGAACTCAGGTAAGTTAGCCTTGTCAGCTTCAGGCTTTAAACGTGCAGTGCTTGATACAAAACAAATCACAACAGCTTCAATTAGCAAAGAAAATGTTCCCTTTTCTTCTGCTGCTTTTTCCGTCTCTCTCAGACACTGTTCAGCATAAGGAATTCACATGGTCAGCCAAAGATAATGCACAGTCCATCCGATCATCCACTATTTCATTATGGTCAGAGTCTATCTGCATTTCCTCAGCATCAGGAATAGCAGGGTGTGTCGGTAAGCTGCTATCCTGATCTTTGAAACAAACGGTTTCTCTGACCTCACGTGGTTTCTCTCTGTAACACTCTCCTGAGCAGGGTTGTAAACTACCATATATGCTGTAGTTTTTGTCCAGGGAGTTTGCTACTTTCTGGTAACTATAAGGAACTGCTTTATAGCTAGGTTCAAACGTATATGAATTATTAAGCCTACCTTTTGGCTTTGAAAGGGAAGGAACTCTCCACTCTGCAGGGTTAGACTGGTTCTCAAACACAGCTTGTATGTGCTTGCCTCTCAGCCTGTTAACTTTCCCCTCAGATGTACCGGTATTCTCCAACCAGCCTGTCTCTCTCTTCAGAGCGTGTGAGCTTTGCCAAGCCTGCCTCTCAGGAAGATTCTTCTTTCTCCTGCCTTTAGCAGACAACCCCTGTCCTGGGTTGCTTCCTTCTGGCCTCAGGAATATGGCTCCCTTGGTTCTTACTCCTCTTTGACTCCTTCTAGTCAGCGTGCTCCTTTGCTGGCTTCCTTTCTGGTTCTCTTTCTCGTCCTGGTTCTCTTCCCAGTTCCCCCTCTGGCTCTGCTTGGTCCAAGCTAATGACCACTTTTTATCATTGTATCTCTCAGGGCTTAGCTGTGCCCTGCCCTGAAACAGGTGAAACTCATTACCTCTTGAGCTAGGGAATACGTCACTGCAGGGGCGTGTCTTTCTAGCTCGTGACTCTCTTTGTTTATTTCTTCTTTGCAAACACTGAGCCATGTGCTCAGACTGCCTGTCAGTTTCTGAAAGCAAATCCTCATCTTGCCCTATCTTTATTTTATTTATTTATTTTATTTATTTTATTCGCATTTATATACCGCATCTTCCAAAGTTCAGATGCGGTTTACAGTTAACAACAATTAACAAAGCAAGTTTGTTTTACATGGAACTTCAAAATGTAACAGAACATGTTTACAAGGAACATCATATAAAATGTAGAATAAACAATGTGATAAAATACCAAACAGTGCGATAACTATGTACAAATTTATATATGAATATATATACATGGAAGGGAGGGGACATAGGTCAAAAAGATCATAATGGGTGAGTGCTATTTGTGTGGGTTAAAGGGCTTTTGCATGGAGGAATCCGATTATCTCTTTAACCTTTGTCTAATGTAGATAATGAATTATCTACATTGTAATGTTTGGTAAACAGATAGGTTTTCAATTTCTTGCTCAGAAGAGACTTCTTCATGACAGATCCCCCCCTTAAGATATTACGGGCTAATGAGCTACTGCTCGGACAGCACGTAATCCCTAATGGGGCGCTAATGTGCTTTTCTACTCTAACTAGACGTGCTGCCGCTGACCTCTCATGCCAGGGTCTAAGAACGTTTAAATGGTAAACTTGGCAGCGTCCCCTATTGTTTTCTACCACGTAAGAAACAGGACCTGCTTTTTCTACCACTGTACACGGACCTCTCCATTGGGACTCAAACTTTGGTCCAGGGTCCGCGACCATAATTATGACTTTATCACCTACTGCTAACTGCCTAGGCCTTGTCCCTCAGTCATAATATTTCTTTTGCCGCTGTTGACTAGCCTTCAGGTTTTCTATTGCTGCCTGAGAAGTCCTTTTTAGCCGACTTCTCAACTCCTTCAAGAAGTGAGGCACCCCTACGTCCTGAACTTCTGGCTCCACCCATTGCTCTCGCAAAATGTCTAAAACCCCTCTGGGAGCACGACCAAATAATAATTTGTAAGGTGATGCCCCTAGGGATGCCTGCGTACGCTCGCGACAAGCATATAAAACGAATGGGAGTAAGGTATCCCATTCAGACATTTTCCCATTCAGACCCCGTCTCAACATCTGCTTAATGGTCTGATTTAGACGTTCAACCAGTCCATTGGACTGGGGGTGGTATGCGGCCGTCTTTATATGACGCACCCCAAATGCGTCCCACACTTGTGCTAGGTACCTTGATACAAAGTTACTGCCTTGGTCTGTGAGCATTTCCTGCGGAAACCCCACCTCGCAGAACAACTTAACAAGCTCTAAGGCTATCGTCCTAGCTGAAGTACTCCTTAAGGGTATCGCCCAAGGAAAATGCGTGGGCTGATCTATTATTACCAATATGTATTGGAACCCTCTTGGCGTCTTAATCAGGGGTCCTACAATATCCATCGCCATCCGGCGAATTGGGGTTGATATTGTGGGCGTAGGTATCATGGGTACTGCCCGTGGTTTGGCGGAGGTCACACGCTGACATGTGGAACATGACTCACAGTAGCGGGTGGTCTCTTTAAAAATCCCCGGCCAATAAAAACGGGACAGGATTTGATCCAACGTCCCCTGGATCCCTTTATGGCCGCCTGCAGGGTGATCATGGGCCAACCTTAGTACTATTGCCTTAAATGTAGTGGGTACTACTAACTGTTTCCTTATAGCTCCTGTTTGTGGCTCATTGGACTCCCTATACAACACTTCCTTATCTAGGAAAAACCTAGGAAGAGTCTCTCTATCAGTTTGGGCATATTCAAATGCTCGTTTCAATGCGGGGTCAGCTCTTTGTTTGTTAGGAAAGGACGGGAATTTCCTGACTAGATCAGCGGGTACCCAGGGCAACCCCTCTCCAGCCTGCAGTTCGGCCCTCCCTTGGGTCCTACGTTGTCTCTCCCGGCGCCTATCCACTTTTCCTTTCCTGACCTTTTTAGAAGGGGCATTGACTAGGTCATCATGTACGGGAAGCAGCTCTGATACTTCTTCCTCTACCAAATCATCCTCACTCTCTGAGAGCTCATTTCTATCTTCGGGGAGTTCCTCTCCTCCCTCTGGGGTTTCGTCCCTTACTCTGGAGGTTCCTGCCTGGGACCTAGTGGAGACCATGTTTGTTTTTACACTTAAGCCCTTCTCCACCCCTCTGCAGAATAGGGGCCAGTCCCTCCCCAACACAATATCGTAGGGAAGCTGTGGGACAACAGCCACCAAAACCTCTTTTTGGGTCCCCAACCCTTTTACGGAGAGCCTACACGGTGGATGATAGGATGAAGTACCATGCACACAACATATCTCAACACGGCCCTCTGCTTGACTCGGTGCTGACCTACCGTGAGCTTCCATGGCCTGCCAGAGCTTTTCAGAGACCATGCTCTGGTCAGCACCCGAGTCAAGCAGTGCCTTAGCCATAATGCCTTGGACTTCTACATTCAACCGGAAGCCTTCTTGCACCGGTTTCCCTTTTCCAGACATTAGTGCAGTTCGCACTGTACAACTCTTCTGGAAATGTCCTGTCTTCCCACAATTGTAACACTTTCCTTTTGTCACAGGTAAAACAGTATTTACATTAGACACATTTGCTTTTATGCTTCTTTCTAATCCTGCAAAGTTGCTTGTTCCAGCCAACTTCAGAGCGCCTCCTGTTGGCCTGCTCGCCAACTCCGCTTCAAAGTAACGCTCTGTAAGGATGGCTGCCTCCGCAGTGGTCTGGCAACTTTGTCGGATTATGAAAGAATTTGCCTCCGGAGGTACTGCCTCCATGAATTGTTCCAGAATGACTGTGTCTATCACAGAGTCAAGGGTTTTTCCCTCTGGAACAAGCCATTTCCAGGCCAAGACTTTGATCCTCTGATATAATGCCTTTGGCGTCTCATTAGACTTAAGCCTAGATTCTTTAAACATCCTCCTATAATACATTGGAGTCAGACCTAATCTGTCTCTCACTGCTTTTTTAACCTCCTCATAGGTGGACGCGAGAGCAGCGGGCATGGTTTTGTATGCAGACAAAGCCTCTCCCGTTAGGGACATGGCAAACCTCACTGCCCATTGCTCAGGTGGCCATTTAACTGCTACTGCCACCCTCTCAAAAGCCTCAATAAAGTCATCCAAATTGTCATTGGTGTTTAACCGGCCAAAAGTTAAGGCTCCGCAGTCTTGCGGTCCTACCACTGTAGAAAATGTAAGACTGGCATCTTCAGCAGCCTTTTGCTTTGTCAGGAAAGCTTCCATCAGCTCTACAAGAGGCTTCTGCTGGGCTTGTATAACCGCAGCCGTCTGTTCCTGTGTGCGGTGAGCGAGTTCCATCTGCCTTTCAAATTGACTGGACATCCAGCGCAACACCTCTTGAGGATCCATTTTGAGGATTATTGTCCCTGCAAAGAAAGCAAAAGAAAAGCCCACCAAGTGCGGCACCAAATTTTCTTTTTAAAACCTCACTAGCTTTCTGCAGACAAAACTCCCTTTCTCACTGGAATCCTTCTACAGCCGTGCTCACTTACCCGTTACCTTTGCATGGTGTAGACTCAGACTTTGAGAAAGGAGTCTATCCTCCTGGGTCCTGGTCCTCCTGGCACGATTTGCCAGCGAAATCTCCACCGCTCTTTACCAGCAGCTTAGCAGATTTCTTGTTCCCTTTGTATTTTCCAGCTATGGCAAAACTTTCTGTTGTATTCCTGAACTTCTTCTTCTTTTCTTTTCCCTCAATTGGGATGTCCTTTTTGTATTCCAAGCGAAAAAATCCGAACAGACTATGCCACTTGTCACCCTCACGGTGGCCAGCCCAACGCCTAGGCACTGAGACTTGGTCTGCCTGTGGTGTTCCTGCCTCAAAGAGCGTGGGCTTGCTTTAACCCTGCAAGGCCTTCTGGGAAAGTAAGTCCCTTTACCCTTGAGCATAGATGAGTTGCAGTCGAGTGTTTCAGGCAATGACAAGAATTTATTTTCCTCTTCCCGGCTGATTAAATGCAAGTGAATAACTCAGGACAAAACATGCCATACAATTGGCTTGAGGAAATTATACATGAACTCAGGTAAGTTAGCCTTGTCAGCTTCAGGCTTTAAAGTGCAGTGCTTGATAGAAAACAAAACCACAACAGCTTCAATTAGCAAAGAAAATGTTCCCTTTCCTTCTGCTGCTTTTTCCGTCTCTCTCAGACACTGTTCAGCATAGGGAATTCACATGGTCAGCCAAAGATAATGTACAGTCCATCCGATCATCCACTATTTCATTATGGTCAGAGTCTATCTGCATTTCCTCAGCATCAGGAATAGCACGGTGTGTCTGTAAGCTGCTATCCTGATCTTTGAAACAAACGGTTTCTCTGACCTCACGTGGTTTCTCTCTGTAACACTCTCCTGAGCAGGGTTGTAAACTACCATATATGCTGTAGTTTTTGTCCAGGGAGTTTGCTACTTCTGGTAACTATAGGGAACTGCTTTATAGCTAGGTTCAAACGTATATGAATTATTAAGCCTACCTTTTGGCTTTGAAAGGGAAGGAACTCTCCACTCTGCAGGGTTAGACTGGTTCTCAAACACAGCTTATGTTTGCTTGCCTCTCAGCCTGTTAACTTTCCCCTCAGATGCACCGGTATTCTCCAACCAGCCTGTCTCTCTCTTCAGAGCGTGTGAGCTTTGCCAAGCCTGCCTCTCAGGAAGATTCTTCTCTCTCCTGCCTTTAGCAGACAACCCCTGTCCTGGGTTGCTTCCTTCTGGCCTCAGGAATATGGCTCCCTTGGTTCTTACTCCTCTTTGACTCCTTCTAGTCAGCGTGCTCCTTTGCTGGCTTCCTTTCTGGTTCTCTTTCTCGTCCTGGTTCTCTTCCCAGTTCCCCCTCTGGCTCTGCTTGGTCCAAGCTAATGACCACTTTTTATCATTGTATCTCTCAGGGCTTAGCTGTGCCCTGCCCTGAAACAGGTGAAACTCATTACCTCTTGAGCTAGGGAATACGTCACTGCAGGGGCGTGTCTTTCTAGCTCGTGACTCTCTTTGTTTACTTCTTTGAAAACACTGAGCCATGTGCTCAGACTGCCTGTCAGTTTCTGAAAGCAAATCCTCATCTTGCCCTATCTTTATAGGCTCAGAAGGGACTTCTTCATGACACTGTATACATGTTGAAGTTGGCATTTCACAACTTCCACATGCAAGTGCTGGCACTTATACATGTATTTCAACTATTTTGCATACCGAAATGTATAAATGTCGCTAGTTAAATACAGATGCCGCCACCTTTAATTTTGATTTGGAAGGGGAAATAAGCAATAGGGGATTAAGAAGGATATTAAAAACCTAAACATGCCAGGGAGCAGCTATAAAGCCCTGTGTGGACAATTGCAGTCATGCTCATGCATACCTTATATGAAATGGGGAAGACATATGTAGAATTTTTATTTGCCCAGACCACCCCCTATCCGTGCTTCTGACATGTCTCTTTGCAATTTATATGTGTTAAGGACATCCATCTGTAAATTCAGCACCTTTTTAAAATCAACATTTCCACGTGTAAATGCCATGTTTTACCACATGCAATTGCTTCTCAAATAATCCCCTCTGTGTGTGGAAAAAATATTTAGCAATCTGGCCCTATATTTATTTATTTATTCGCATTGATTGATCGCCCCTATAAAACTGGATGAGGCAATTCTCAACCAAACTAGAACATGCATTAAAAAATCCATAACATTATATTAAATCCCCCCACCCCCCATAAAATTCATCTAATTCAGAAATCAAACCCTCATCTATAACCCTGCTGCCACAATGAGGCCTTCTTTTTCCTGTTAACAAGTAAGGTGTTAATACCACATGTAGCCATGTAGATAATGCAGTACACTGCTTACCTGCTCAATCAAGAGATACTGGCAATCGTAAAGCAAATTCTTGAATTCTACTATGTACGTCATAAATAGAACTAAATTAATACATAAAATAAGAACCAAACAGCTAGCCTCTTTACTTGACCTGTCGTCTTTTAACATAACAGCCAAGCAAAAGGCAGAAGGTCTTTGTGGAGCTCATGGTGGCTAATCGGGTTCTAAAATATTAAATGAAGGGGAGTACAAATAACAATAAGAACTTTTGAAATCAAAGAGGTAAATGGTCACTATGGAGAGATTCATGTAATTTTATAAGGTTGAAATAGCCATGTAAAGTTGTACATATATTCAGTGGTGATAAACATATAAGTGCTGCCACAGAAATCACACATATAACTTTATGCAAATATCTTATCACTTTAAAGTTGTACCTGCTGTTTACGCGACTGCACTTATACGCTTGACTTAATTACGGACAGCATCTGAATATCGCCAATATCCATACCAGTATCAGATCACTTCTGGCCTGCCCCAAATGCCACCAAAATTAAAGATGGCTAATTTTGGATTTATAGAGAATTATATATCCAAATGTTAGCCACTTTGTAGGCCAAAACATTTTTCAAAAAAGGACTTATGCAACTGGCACTGCCACTGCCAACCATATAAGATCCTTTAAATACCGAGATGTGTTTAATCAATGTGTGTTCTATCTTTCACTGTGCCCTTAGGAATAACATGGGCACTGCAACAGATAGTACCTACTAACATATCATAAACATAGCCCATGGACCCTAAAACCTACATTAGAACTAATGAATGGCCAAGAAGAAATGTCTAACAATATATCCATGTGAAGTGGGGTTTTAGAAGAGGCGTCTAGGGAGAATCTGGGACATCCAGAGCACAACCAAAACTCCAGCAGAGGCGGACATGTATAAATGCATTTTGAAATCGCTCCATTTCCGCCCTGAAACATGAACATCCCAGTAACCAGTTCTGGAACAGGCCCACGCAGATAGCAGAGCCATGTATGTACACAGTTATAGGTCATTTCACAAATATCGATGGTAGAAGGGGGATGACTACTGTATGTTATGAGACTTGCACATCCGCCGGCCATTTCGGTGTGGTAGTGGGCTTGTAACATGTTTGGAGTATGCATTTACATGCAGGTTTCTTTGGCCAGGAAATATTAGCTGTGGCGATGAAAACACATATTGCTCTCCCCCCTGGAATTGTTGCAGCCATCAAATGAGCACCTTATTTGTGGCCAGGAGCAGGTATAGGCATGGATGCCTCAACAATCACAGCCGGATGTGCTTGTGTCGTTCTGAAATGACATCACAACACACATCGCCATTAATCTGCTCAGGCCACGCCTCCACCACGACCACATGTTGCATGGACAAGCTCGCACTGGGGATGTCTAGATATTCAGCTTTATAAAATAGGTCTTGGAATGTGTCTGATTTGCACGTTTGAATACCCATTTCCGAAATCCAACTCATGAACAGAGTTTCTAAAATGCCCCCCATATTCTAGTAAATAGCATATGCAATGAATTAAAAAACATATAAGGGATATTTCTGTATTTCAGCACTGTTCTGCCTGCCTAGTGGTTAGAGCACTGGCTTGGTAACCGGAGACACGCGTCCGATTCTGCTGGCACTCCTTGTGGCTTTGGGCAGGTCATTTAACTCTCCATTGCCTCAGGAGAAAGTCCTGGCAATCTACTTTGGTCACACTGCCAAGAAAACCCAGCAGCTGATGGGTCACCAGGAGTCAGGATTGACTCAAAGGCACACATTGCATTGCATTTTTGCTTCTTGCAAAACAAATTAAATGAAGACCAGTGATAGAAATGTGCCCATTGTATTTACTGTGCGGCCTATTTTTAGGTACTGGCCACAGCCTTATATTTTTATTTGAGGGTTTCATTAAAACTGACCACATGCTATAAAAAACTGTGCTTTGAGAAATAGCATCCATTTTAAAGTCTTATTTTTAAAGTGCTAGTTGTAGTTGATTGTACGTCAGCCCTGGCTGTCATCAACTACCCGCTATCTTCGCTCCTTTGCTGCTCAACTGAGCGCATTTGGTTCAAATCCCGCTCCCTTTCTGCAAATTCATCTTGCTTTCTTCCAATCCACCATAGCTCTCACCAAACAAAACTACTATGTCCATCTAACTAACTCTCTTGCCTCTATCCCCTGTTGTCTCTTCTCTTCTCTCAACTTTCTCCTCAAGACACCTCTGCCTCCGACCCCTCCTTCTCCTTCTGCCCAAACCCTAGCCAACTATTTTCATGACAAGATTACAGTCCAATTCCCCTCAAGATCAGCCTCATCCTCTTTCCAATACCAACTTTACACTTCAATCTCTGTTACCCTTTCTTCCTTTTCTAAGATCTCCGAAGAGGAAACTTCTCATCTTCTTTCCTCTTCTAAACATTAAACTAATGTTAAATGTAACCCTCCAATTGCGATGTGATGTGACCACCTTGATTGAAGGAAAAGGTGGCATACAAATCTGTCTAAATAAATAAACTTACTACCTGTTCCTCTGATCCTTTCCCCTCCAGTCTCCTTAATTCCATCTCCTCCTCTGCATCCCTTCCATCATACACATTCTCAACCTATCATTCTCTATGGCTACTTACCCTACAGCCTTCAAGATATACACCTGATATTTCTCCAACACTGCAAGTGTGTATATCTGCCTGCTTATCTGACATTGTTGCCTGAAGGTTTCACCGCTGAACTTGAAATTGAAAATGGCCAAAACTGAACTTCTTGTTTTTCTCCCTAAACCCTCTTCCCCCTTCTTTATCTCTGTTGATAGCACTCTTCTGCTTCCTTTTTCCTCAGCCTGTCATCTTGGGGTCATCTTTGACTTCTCCCTCTCCTTCTCCTCACATATCCAACAGATAGCAAAAATCTGTTGTATCTTTTTCTTAGTCAACTTTCTCCCCTTCAGTCTGTTCAAAGCTCTGCTGCGTGGCTAATCTTCTGCCAGTCCCATTATACTCATATAACCCCTCTTCTTAAATCACTTCATTGACTTCCCTTCCCTTTCCGTATCCATTACAAACTCCTCCTTCTGACCTATAAATGCATTAATTCTGTTGCTCTCTCCTCTCTCGCTACACCCCTCCTCATGAACTCCGCTCTTCCTCTGGCTTTCTTCTCTCTGTGCCCTTCTCTTCCACTGCCAGCTCCAGACTTCGCTCCTTTCACCTTGCTGCTCCTTATGCCTGGAATAAACTACCTGTATCTTTACGGCAGTTTTCATCTCTCCGCCTTTTCAAATCCATGCTAAAGGCTCACTTCTCTCAGGCCATTTTTGGATCTTAAACTTTTGTTCTCCTTCAGTCTCCTCACCCTTTCCTATTGTACCCTCGTTCTCATCTACTGTACAATCTGTCTTGATTAGATTGTAAGCTGTGATGAGCAGGGACTATCTTATTATATGTGTCTGTACAGCGCTGTGAACACCTTGTAGTGTTATATAAATGATTATTAGTAGCAGTGGTAGATTTTAGTAGTACTGTAACAATTGGAACTGGACTTTTGATGTCACTGCAGATTTCACAAAATGAATTCATATCCAAGAAAGTTTCCAAGCTTACATCCTTGAACAGTAAAGGATTAACAGTGCTTGGTACTCGGATAAATCTACCCTAACTCACATTTGAGTGGTGGGGGTCAGGATAAAAGGCAAGAACTGATTAATGTGAGCAAAGGCTGCTAATCAGCCTTTGCCTTTTGATGACAGATCTTAGATGAGAAGTGGCAGAAGTAGGTGGTCAAAATAAAGATTTTAGAGGGAAAAGAATATAAGAATTTCCTTCAAATGTGAAAGAGACAATCAGCCTACATGTTAGATGGAGATTTATGAATACTGGGCTTATCAAATCCACTAGAGACTGAATTAATGAACCCTCAGAGTACCAAGAACTGGTTCATTTTGGTCCTAGTGTTACATATTGTGCATCATAGATTTTTTTTTATTGTGTGTAGGCGTGCACAGGTCGGAAGAGTCTGTCCTGCAGCTGATGAAAATAATGACTTGACTTTTATCCTATTACGGGTTTGTTTGAAGACAGAGTAAACAGAGACATATGAATATCAGCAGATTAAAATTGGTGTCAGTATCTGTCGCTATGTGCCGTAGGTTAGTACAGGGCTGCGTCTGTCTCATCCTCTTTCACTATCGCCTCATGTTCCATGGGTGCTTTACTTCAAAATGGTAGGTTTGAAGTATGTGCTCTGGAAGGGAAGGAACAGCTCAGGAGATTACTCTTGTTTCATTTGGATTAGGAAATGGGGGATCAGAGACAAATCTGGGAACGCATGGGGTTAGACTTTTTTTTGTTTTTAGTCATTGATATTGCAAATAGTGTGCACTAAAATGAAAGAAACAAAAAAACATGGAATTTTATTTGTGGTTTTCTGTCATTTTGTTAGAAAGCAGAAGAAAGAATATTATTATTTATTTATTTGGTTTTATATACCGCATTATTTTGAAATCCGTGCAGTTTACAGAGAACAAGTATCTACTCATTACATAGAACAGGTTTTCACAGAACAGGTAAAAACAGAACACTCTCCAGTTATTACAGTAAACAGTAACCTTTTACATTAAAACAGGGAGTGTCAACTTGCCTAGTAATGGGGTGAACTATTTACAAGATGGTTAGTGGGCTATGAGGGTAGGTGTGTCTGGGATATGGCAAGGAGGTGGATCCAAAGCGGAGCTATGTTATCTGTTCAGAATACAGTTGGAAAAGATGCATCTTTATTGCTTTCCTGAAGGCAGACAGGTCGGAAATGGCATGGATTGGGGCAGGGAGAGAGTTCCAGAGAGATGGCGTGTATAGTGAGAAAGCTTGGTTCCTAGCAACTTGGGAGCTTTTTCTTATTATTGACGGGATGGTGAGTGTGTTTGCCATGACTGTCCTTCTCATTCTATTGTCCGGTGACCAATGTATGAGCTCCTCCAGGAAGACTGCGGAGAGGTTGTTCAGAATTTTGAATGTCATTAGGAGGGCTTTGTTCTTAAGGCGGCTAGCTATAGGGAGCCAATGCAGTTGCTTTAGGATGGGTGTCACATGTTCATATCTGCTGGCTCCATACAGGGCTCATGCTGAAGTGTTCATGGCTATTTGTAGGGGATGAAGTGCGCAGTCTGGTAAGCTGTGAAGAACGATATTTGTGTAGTTGAAGTATGGGATGATAAGTGCCTGGAATACTGCGCGGAAGTCGGGAGCTTCCACTAAGGGCCGTAGGTGATGGAGGGTCTGTATTTTGAGGTATACTGCCTTAGTGATATTGTTTGTGTGATTCCATACTCAGGTGCTGGTCCAAGGTGATACCTAGGTACTGCACCTCTTGTTTAGTCTTCAGCTCTGCATCTTTTAAGGCAGGTAGTGGTATGAATGTTGGGTCTTTTGTGATAAACAACACTTCAGTCTACTTACAGTGCACTCTCAGGTTGTGTTTTCCCAGCCAGTCTGAGACTGCATTAAAACATTCTGTAATTCTGGTGTAATTGGGACTGTCCATGGAGAATTGGGGTGTAGAGCATCGTCAGCATAGATGTGGTAAAGTATGCCATATCACGTAAATTGGCTGGATGTATATGTTGAAAAGCAAGGCAGATAAGGATGAACCCTGCAGCACACCTTGAGTTTGCTGGTACATGGAAGATGTTTGAGTGCCTATGCGTACTATTTGTTGGCAGTCTGCTGAGTATGATCTGCACCAGTCTAAGGCTAAGTTCTGTATGCCTTTCAGTTGTAATCTGGTAAGTAGAAGGCTATGACAGACCAAAGGCCAATACGATATCCAAGAAAATAAGAATGAATCCCTTTTTCGTTTTGTTCATGCCCATGATTACATTGTCTAGAAGAGTGGCCAGCAGAGTTTCAACACTGTGTTGTTGGCAGAATCCATGCTGCTGATGGTCCACAGGAATGTACGCATCAGTGTGATCTTGGATCTGCTGCTGGACTATCTTCTCCATTATCTCAGTCAGGAAAGGAAGGCTAGATATAGGCCTATATGAGTTTGTCACGTGGGTCAAGCTTGGCATTCTTTAGTAGGGGTCTGATGGTGGCAATTTTTAGTGGTGACGGTACCAGACGTTTGGAGACGGAATGATGTATGATTTTTGTGATGTAAGCACTTAATTCAGAGCAGGCTGACTTGATTCAGTGAGAGGGGCATGGATCGGCTTGTAAGGTGGTGGAGTTGAGCCCCCTTATGATGTCCTCGATGTGCTCAAAGGAGCATGGGTGGAAGAAGTTTAGCACATTACATTGGTGTTTTCACTGGGAGGATTGTCTGAGAAAGGATTTCCTATTTTATGGGGAATCCCATTGGTTTTGTTTTGGAAGTGGGTAGCGAAGTCTTGAGGATGGTGTGTGCCATCAGTATGTTGCTTCATCATGTCCTTTATGAGAGACTGAAAAAGCTCTTGGGGTATGTTAAGGGATCCATAAGATACTGGTGTGGTATTCCTTTCTTCTCTGGTTAACTGTACTGCAGTGTTCTTGCAGGGTCTTCATGAATGTGATGTGATCCTGGGGAAATCTAGAGTGTCGCCTTTCCGCTCCAGCTTCCTGAGATGTAGCAGGGACTCATGTAGGTCAGCTGTGAACCAAATGGCTATGTGATTAATCTGCCCAATATTTAAAATCCAAGGTGGGCGTTTAAATTGAAGCTGGATATTCAGTGCCAGTATCCGGATAGTGACCAGCTCTGCATATCTGGATGCAATGCTGGCTGCCTGGCCTGCCAGCTTCCTGCAGACCCGGCCACAATGCCCAGCCAAAACCTGTATGTGCCCAAGATAGACCCAATTCTGCTGCCACAGGGCCCGGACTTACCTGCCATGGCGAAATCTGGGACATGCAGATCTGGGCACTCCCCATATGTCGAGGAGATTGACGTACAGAGAGCTGCCAGTCCCCCTGCCAGAACGGCACTGCTGGGGCGAGGGAGCAGTGGCATTGTAGCACCCACCTACGTGCAGCTCTGAATGCCATGGCCCACATCTGCCCCTGCAGACCATTCTCTGGGCAGCACCAGAGGCCCCCATGGCCTGGATCATGGCAGGAGGGGCATGGCGCTGCCAAGTCCAGAGGGTTATGGGGTGTGCGGCATGGACGATGAGAGGACCTCTGGTCCTATTCCACCTTTGGGGTAGAATAGGACCTCTGGTGGACTAGCCGGGACGTCCATGTCGGTGCCGGGGTACTACAGAGGCCTTTCCTGAATAGCCTCTGTATGTCCTGGCACTGACCACTCCCTCTCTCTGCCCTCTCCCACCCATGTACAGCACTCCCTGCACAAACACAATGTACGTGCAGGGACCGCTGGTGGCAGAATTGGAGTCAGGAGCTGAGTGCGGGGTGGACGTCCAGCCCGCACATCCAACCCCACTATTCACAACATGGAATGCTCCCCATAGTGACAATTTTCAACCTGCTATCTGCATAGTACTTAAGACAGCCACTATACAGATAAACTCCCACTCCACCCCAGCACAATCTGGATAATTCCAGTGGGGTCAGCGTTGATATTCAGTAGCACTATTCAGATTACACTGCTTTATATCATGGCCTATGGGGTTTATCCAGTTAGCAAGTGGTGCTAATCAAATACACCTGAATATCGGGCCCGATATTTCTTATGCTATGTGCGATGACCGCACATCCAACTTTTATATGTTATTTGCATTTAGTTTATAATATTCTATGGTTCATCATTCCATATTTTTAAACCTTTCTTCATTCTAAATGTATTTTTTTGTAACGGGTCCATCAGTGGTCTCTGTGGTATCTCCAAGAGCTATAGATTATAGAAGGGGAAACCTTTCCTTTCCGTTTTTTGGGGTGTTCTGAGGGACGGGAAGATGATCACTCTCCAAGGCCTTAGCTCAATAAGCATCCTCTCATCATGGCCAGTCGCTCACATCATATCATCTGGGCAGTGATGCATTCCAAAATAGTCATTTCCCACTCCAAGAGTCTATATAAAATTATATGGCCCTATATTCCAAGGAGTTTATACATCTAGTGGCAGCCACTAAGGAGGTAATTTTATAATGAGCCAATTAAGCTACACACAGTCCACTCGTATAAATCATGTACTTGCCATGATTTACTTGCACAGATGGACACTTATAGGCATATTTTAGGCCTGGCCTTGACAAATTTTCTTTGAATCTAGGAGCCTGCGTAAAAATCTAGGAGCTGGCTGCCGAAACTTAGATCACAGTATACACCCCGCCCCCAAAAAGGGGTATCACAGTTACTTTTTTAGGTTTTATGACCTTATTTACTAAGATTGTTCTCCCATTTTCTGTAGGAAAAAGTTTAACAAATCAGGCTCTTAATGTGCCAATGCACAATGCCAACAGAAGGCAGTGGCCTCGTTCCTCTTTCTCCCTTTTTCTCCCTTTCTCACCATCTCCACTCATAGAAACATAGAAATATGATGACAGAAAAAGACCACATGGCCTATCTAGTCTGTCCTCAAATAGCAACAACTACAGACCATTCTCTGGGCAGCACCGGAGGCTCATATTAAGCTACTCCTGTGTGGAGCCAGGTGGAGAGCCTTTATGCATGTGTTTGTGTGTGTGTGTGTGTGTGTGTGTGTAGAGCCTTTGTGTGTTTGCTTTGCCTTTACTTCCTAAGCATTTTGGGCCTGATATTCATTTGCAATGACTATACGCCTCTAAGGCACGTAGCCGTTGCTGCCAAACTTTAACTTTGGATATTCAATCTGGGGCCATATTGGCCACCAACATTGAACAGCTGGGGTCAACACAAACTGCATATGGCACAGAAGCTAACTGTGCAGCGGCAATGTTCAACTGTTGCCCAATTAGCTCCGGCAGCGAAAGTTAGGACAGCTTTTTCCATGCCTAACTTTGGCTGCTGAGAGATAATTGGGCAATGGTTGAATATTGCAGATGCATGGTTATCCCTGGGTACTGCCCGACATGCCTCGATGCCAAGCGGTTAGTATCAGGGCGTAAAGTGACATTACTCGGGGATATTCTGAATATCTTGCTTAGGAGCGTTTACATGATTTACAGCTCTGTAAACCGTGTAAATGCCTTTGGATATCGGGCCCTATTTCTTTTCCCTCCAACCCTTTATGCTCTTTCTTCTCCCACCCCACTCCATTCCTTATCTTGCTTTCTCTCTTCCACTCCCCAACTCTGTTTCCCTTCCCATTCACCCTCCCTCCTGCTCTACATTCACACCACCAAGTGCTACAGAACTGGCGCTGGCTGCCCACAGGGAGCCCATCTCCCATGGGAAAAAGTGCTACAAAGACCACAATTGTGGGTAGACAGCTCTGGTCCTGGCTGAGATCATGGCCTTTTGCAGCACTTCTTCCCATGGGAGATGGGGGTCCCCACAGGCAGCTACTGCCAGTCTGAGCCCCAGCAGCTAAGTCTGATTTTTTAGTTGCCATGGCAGTCTGGCACCTGGAGTTTGTCGAGCCCTGTTTTAGGTGGTTGCTATTCTATAAGTATGTATGTCATGCTGATGATGCATACTTTTGGAGTAGTCGAGCAGAAGGATGGAGCTTGGACAGAGCATAGGTGGAGTCTAAATTTACATGCATAAATTCAAAAATACTATATCTTACGTGCATTCTTTATGTATATCTAAGCGCAGGCATTTACAGCTCTGCTAGAGCAGCTGTAACTGCTGCGACTAAGTTAGGGCACATCATTATACCCCTATTTTCTAAAGTAAACTATGCGCACACTTCGCTTTATATAATAGGCCCCACATATGTGCATTGTAACGCGCATTAACTGTGCAGGAGATTATAAAATTACTCTCCACATTTATAAACCCCTTGTCCATCAGTTTTCTGTGGCACTATGGATAGTTTTGCTGAAAATTATTACTGACTAAGTTTTCCAGATGTCTCTGATTTTCGGGGATTGTCCTCGATTTTAGAGCTGTGTCCCCAATTCCCACCTGTTTGGCAGCTCTCTGTTCCCAATTCCAGCAATGGTGATAGAGATGGTAGAAAAAAATATTTTCAATTTATTGATTTCAATATGTCATTTTTTAGAATTTACATCCATTATCTTTATATTTTGCACAGTATGGGAGAAATACATCACTGTTTCTATTTCTCTGTTGATTTCTCTGCTTGAAAGTGATATTGTTGCTGTCATGGGATGGATGGAGAGCAGGATAAAGTCTCCTCTTCCCTTCTTCATGCTTTGTTGCTCAAACTTGGAACTAAGCTTTCCCTCCCTCCACCCCTTACTTCAGATAAGTGTCCCAGATTTGCCTGAAAAAAAAAATCTGATAAGCTTATCACTGACCACGCTGGCACTACACAGATAGTGCCAGGGTGGAACAAGAAAGGAGCAAGGGTATTATGTCTAACAATATAAATAGCAGCAGTATTCCACCGCTGTCCTAATTTAAACCAACTAGCTATATGGATAGCAGCTGAATATCGCCTTTGTTGGTACAGTGAAGGCCACTACTCTACACAAATATTCAGTACTTCTGCTTCTGTGTGAAGTACTTAAATGCCATGGCTGTCACTAAAACAATTCTAGCAGTCCAAAAGAAAACGCACACACTCACAGCCACGGAAAAACACCAGCTGGAGTGAGGTGAAAAGACCAAACCTTTATTCGTTGTTCCCAAGATGGCCATGTTTCGGCTCAAGCCTTCATCAGGGGTATGACCTCGGGTGTGAAAACAAAAGCAATTAAAAACTCTAACAATTAAAAAGGCATATAGAGTATGATGTACATACCATATAAATTAAAAAATACATAATCATATGTCAATAAAATTGCAACATACATTATAAAGAAGAGTCTAAAAAATAATAACAGCAAAACAAGTGCAAAAAATGTAAACATTAAGAGATATGTCAAAGAAAGAGAATGTTCAATTGGAAGGAGGTAAAAGTAGTGGACTCCTAAAGAAATATAAAAGGACCAAAAGAGCATAGAAAGCAAGGTGCCATATAGTATCACTCACGAGGATACTAACACACCCATAACATGATTTATACAAAGCACAAACCAGACCCTTCTAGCACGGGTTATATATTGTAAATAATCTCCCATCACTACGGTGATACTTGTATATAGTTTATACTGCATCTGTACATAGTTCCCCAGTTCTTTCCCAAGTTATCCATCCTGTTATAATGTAAGCCTATGGCCGTTTTGTCTGTGGCAATTTTTCTGTTATTTGTAAACCGCACTGATACGAAAAAGCGTGGTATAGAAGAACTGTAAATACATAAATATATATATATATATATATATATAAAGGAACAATAAAATGACTAATTGTATGTCGATTAAAACAGGAACAATCAAATAAGTAGTTGTGTGTCAATTAAAAAAGGGGGGAGGGGATTAGTTGGGGGTGTGAAGGGAAGGGCATAGGTGAAGGAACAAAATCCAATGAAGACAAGACAGCAAAAATGATATAAAATGGCATATACTAAAACATATGATAAAAACATATAATAGCAGCAATAAAACTAAAAGTAACATAAACAATAAAAACATATAAATACATATAAATTAGGTATATGATAGCCATAAAAATGCTAATAAAAACCATAATTAGATGAAAACGAATAAGTCTACGATGCAAAATAAAACCCCTATTGCGCATAAGACTAGCCTTTTTATGGATACAGATTAAAAAGAGGACTAAATCTATGTAAAAACCCATATTTTTTAAAAAAAACTTGTAACTTACAATGAAAATGCTGAGTGGGGCTTATGGATCAGCATAAGCCCACTGTAGTTGTGTTTCTTGTAAAAATACTGTGATTAAGGGAGAAATGATCAAAACGGGATAGTTCTTACTCACTGTTTCTAAAAATAAGTGAAAGTCAGCCAGGGGGTACTCTCCGTATAGACACTAGACTGAACTTTTAAACAAGAGAAATACAGTGGTGTGAAAAACACCATGACAAATATAAAGGGTGCAGATAATACTAAACAATTGAGGAAACACAGTAAAACTGCAAAGATGTAACATCACATACCACGGTGTGTAACCGCCAGGAGTTGTCCAATCTGAATATCGGAATTGAATGAGGGACCCAAACTTTTAAATTGGCCACTAGAGCTGTGGCCAATTTAAGTTTTCCCACAACCATAGTAACCATGGCTGCGGGTAAACAAAAGCAGTACACAAGTGTAAGATCTCATACAGAAGTCACTACCAGGAAAGTAAAATAAAATAATCGACTGGTCATGGTGGTGCAGGCTGTGTTGATAAGATATACGACTTGGACAGGCTTTTACCGATCGCCAAGAGATTGAATCGGGAAACCCTGGAGAAGGAATGATACAGGTTCTGCTGGTAGATATGCCTTAAAAAAAGATAATCCAATCACTGATGGATCAGATAAGGGAGAGCAGGGAATAGGGGGAGACGAGAGGGAAAGAGAATGAAGGGTAAGAAGGAAACTAAAAACTGCAAATAAGAGGAAAGCTGCCAGTACTTGCAAAACAAGTTCAAATTAGAGGCATTGCCTAGGATTGGAATGAGTTAAAACTAGACTGTGAACAGTCAGATATCCTCTAGGGAGTGAGACATCAGACTGCAGGCATAAGATATAATCAAGATAATAAAAAAATTGGAAAACCTGCCCTAAAATGAAAAAAAGATAAAAATGAAGAAGACTGAAAAATGAAATAAAACATTTAGTTAAAAAAAATGTACACTCGGATAAACAAAAAAATTACAGTCAAATATAAAAAAACATGCCCAATAAAATTGTATAACAAATAAATAAAAAGGGGGACAAAATAAAAATAGAAAAGCAAAGTAAGAACAGGGCAAAGTGGGGAAACCATAGGCACTCATTGGACGACCTCCTTAAAAAGCAACCAAGGAAAATATAAAAAGCAAAGCTAAGAAATATAAAAAAGCGGGATGATAAAAAAGCAAAGTAATAACAGAAACAATAAAAAGGAGGAGCTAGGGAAGGAAGGGGAGGGGGAAAAGAGAAAGGAAAAGGAAAGGGGATAGAGGAGGGGGAAGAAAGGGAGGGGGAGGGAAAACGAAAGATAAAAAGGTATTGTATTTTTAAAATGTATTATTAAAAAGAGGATCACCTACTGAAAGGTAAAGGTAAAGAAGTTAAAATTGAAAAGTAAAAACTGCATAAATAAAAAATGACAAGTCAAAAGAAAGATTAACAATAGGTATTTATATAAAAAAGAGTTATATACAAAAGGTATATATATAAAATTGTATGTAAACAAGGGGTGTATATAAAAGGTTGTATGTAAAAACAAGTGCATATAAAAAAGTATATAAAAAAGGGGGTATGGAACAATAAAAATAAGTTAAACCTATAAGAAAATGGAGAAATCAAAATCTAAATTGAGACCCAAAGTTGAAAAATATATCTTTGTGCCAAGCAGAGAAGTGTCTCGTTGTTGTCTCCTCCTCCACTATGTGGTTTCATGACTATGATAACGAAGAACTTGAGATTGCATATTTGGTGCTGTTTTTCCAACCAATTTGATATCAAAGATTTGTCCTTGGCTTTCCTTTTCAGACAGCTTCTGTGCACGATAATCTGGGTCTGTATAGGGCATTTCATTTTTCCCACGTATAAAAGATCACAAGGGCAAGAAATAATGTAAATAACATTCTCAGATTTACAATTAGAGAAATCCTTCAAGGCATGCTTTTGAGTTCTGGGATGTGTGAAGGAGCCCTTCTCTAGTAATACATGCATGCAAATGGAGCAACATCCCCATTTAAAATGGTCCATGATCCTTGGAGGCTCGAGTTTAACTGTGAAAGCTGATGGAACTCAAAGGTTGGCCAGGTTTATATTTCTCTTATGGGCAATGGTGACAGAGCTACTTGCAAACATGGGGACAGTATAATGGGGACAGTATATATGGGGACATGTTTCCTTAATGATCCTAGAAATATCCTTGGATAGATTTGAAAAGGTGAGTGGACATACTAGTTTGTCCTCAACCTCCTGTGTAGACTTCTTAAGGAGAGTCAATCTGTCTAAACACTGAACTGTGTTATATCCACGTTTAATGCATCCATCTGGGTATCTCCTTTCAGTAAAATGTCTATGAATGTCACCTGTATGTCACTCAAAATCAGTTTCTGAAGAGTAAATCCCTTTAATTCTGAGAAACTGGCTGGAGGGAAAATTATTCTTCAAAGACTGGTTATGAAAGCTGTCATAAAGTAAAAGCTGGTTGCGATCAGTGGGTTTCCAGTAAAGGTCAGCATAAAAATTTATAGAGCCCTTTTTAATAAGAATGTCCAAACAGGGTATTATAGTTTTTAATTGCTTTTGCTTTTACCCCTGAGGTCATACTCCTGATGAAGGTCTGAGCCGAAACACGGCCATGTTGGATACGATTAAAAAAATGCTAGCCCTGAAGTTTAAATATCAAGCTGATAATTTACTGTGTGAATCAGAAAAAATTAAGGATGTGCATTCATTAGCACACATTTGGTTTGCTTTAAAAATATAAGTGCATGCAAAATAGATTTACCATGCATTAACCTATAAATTAACACATGTAAATTAGGTTTCTATAAGTTCAAAAGTTCTATCATGCCTAAAAAAATATATCAAGGTCTGTGGTATATATTTTATGATCCCTCTCATTTGATGTGTCTTCTCTGCTGCCTATATAGCAGCTTCTTTTTAAGGGTTCAGAGCCTCATAAATTCATTCCTGTAATTAATATGGGTCAATTTTTTTTTTTTTAGTGCCATCAAGTCAGTGTTGACTCATAGTGACCCAGCTACTTCTGGGTTTTCTTGGCAATGTATCACCAGAAGTAGATTGTCAGCCTTTTCTTCTGAGGCAATGGAGGGTAAAGTTGCAATGAGTGCCGGTGGTAATCAAACCCTTGATCTTCTGGATACTAGGCAGTTGCTCTAACCACTAGGCTACTCCTCCACTCCAATATGGGTCAATAGGGATCAATAACTGCTTGTTAAGCTCTTCTTATTCCGTTATTTATTTATTTTTTTTTTAATTTTTGAATTAGGGCTTCAGTTCTTCCTTTTCTTTATATTTTTTTGGCCTGGTATACTATGAGTAGATTGTTATTTCCTGCAGTTGTTTTCCAAAATTTACTTTGTGATGACTATATATTAGTCATGTGCATTCGTTTTTGTACAAATGGAAATATCAATGAAAAACACAATTTTCGGATCATTCCAATGTCAACTAACCGAGTGCACATGCTTGAAAATTTTTCACAAATCATCATTCATAAACTTCATTAACTCCGTTGACCCGGAGGCCCACCTCGCCTCTGCTTCTTCAGCCTTCCCCCCTCCACCACCCCCTCTTCCCCTCTCAATAACAACAAAGAGACTAATCATGGTACAAAATTTGGTCGCAGCTTTATTACACTTCTAGTAACCGCCCAACATGGGCAAACATATTCAACATCTCCCCAACAATAACCCCCCACCCTGGCACCGGACAATGCCCCCTCCCGCCATCTTAGTAGCAAGGCGGAGCATTCTCCTCACCCGCCCCCGCCGCCTGCTTCGCCATACTAGTAGCAAAGGCTGGCCCCCAACCCCTTGTACCGGGCCGAGACCCCCAACCGGGATGTCTCGCCCCACCCCGGGAAGCCCATCGCTCCCCCACTGGTCCAAAATCGGTTAAAGCCCCGCCGCCTTGGCGAGTGCGGGCTCTCTACCCCGCCACCGGTGCGAGGTAGCTCATCTAACCTCGCACCGCCCCACCCCGATAAAGCTGCGACCAGTGCACCTCTCCAGGACCTCCTGCCAATCATTTAGCAAAAGGTCCTGACCTACAGGAGACAAGTGCACACCATCAATACGGTATAACCCTGCACATTTCGGATCCGCCCACGGGTGCTGCATCTGCCAGCCCCCCATCAACTGTACCCAACGGCCAATCTGCCAGTTGACCTTCGCCAGGCCTCGCGACCACCGCCGTGGAATAATGTCCAACCATATGATCATCACTCCAGGCCAATCCTCCTGCAGCATGCGAATGTCCCGCTGCACCGCTCGAATGAGCTGCCGGCACATCCAATTGGTCAAGTCATTTCCTCCTAAATGCAGCAACACCCCCACCGGGCGCTGCCGTCGCTCCGCTTGCTGCCGCACACAAGGAAGTAGTTGCCACCAGCGCATGCAACGCTCCCCCATCCATCGCAGCCGGACGTTGCGGGCAGACAGTCCAAGATGTGGACCCAGCGGGCGCAGCACGGCTCTCCTCTCTGCCCAGTAGACGAAGGAGTGCCCGATAATCCACCAATCTCCGGTCGGGCCCCCTCTCACCTCTTCGGACCAAGAAGGCCACCCTGCAACAGGAAACACAGCATTAGCAACCCCCCCCCCCACACCCTCCAACCTCCCCCTCCCGCTTGCACCCTCAGACCTGGTCCAGGCGGACATAACTCTCATAAACCCCAGACCGCCACCGTCCAATCCTTTGAATCACCGCACCCTCCAGACCAGCCGCCGCCGCGCTGGTCGCCGCCCCAATCCTGAAGGAATGGGATGCATACTGCTGCTCCTCACACCCAAGCCGCCGCAGCGCCAAACGCAACACCGCCGTAAATTGAAATTGCGTGACAGGTGTTCCGTCTGCATGGCGAAACAAGACACCCGCCACACCCGGTCGCTGTCGCAAGTATGCCCGCAAATTCAGCACTGGGCAGGAACATAGGCCCGGAATCGCTCTCAAGGACACCCAGCTGCCAGAAGCGCGCCAGAAAAATACGCACTGACGACTCAGTCAGCTCCACGTGTAGGACCTCTAACCCACCCCGCACCCCCCGCCCACGGGACTTCGGTACCAACTCACTGACCCGAAATGCCCCGAAAAAGGCAGTGACAAATAACGCCCGAAACAGTACCACTTCAAACTTCGACGCCGCTACGGCTGGCAACACGCCGCAGATAAGCACGAGCAGGTCGTGGGACACAGGGCGGCGCCAGTCTCGACTAGGCGGCCGGTCCTTCGCCCACCCCGCCATAAGCCGCCGCACCAGAAAGAACGCGCACGGGCTACCCCAACCCGCTGCTTTACTAAAAAAGGAGAAACCCGCCAAAGCCGCCAAATGCCTCCCTCCCCTGTGGGGGATCGAACCAGGGACCTCCTCCCTCCGCTTCTCACCGCAGTCCTGTATTAACCACTGCGCTACATCTTTGCAGCTCGTACTACTGACCTAGACCACCCCTGCCCCTTAGCCCAGACTATGAATGCCCCCACCGTCCGGTCATCTATGCTGCCCCCCTCCAACCTCTCTGCCTGAGATACTCCCGCACCTTGGCATCCCCCCGCACGTACGACGCCCACGTACCTGGAGCTATAGAGGAGCGCAACATCGCTAACACTGCTGGGTCCCAATCTGCCACAGGTGCTCCGGTACCACCACCGACGAGGCGTCCGCCTCCGGGGCCAAGGTTCGAAACTGCTCCCACTGGAAACGGGACAAAGCATCAGCAATGCCGCCACTCTAGGGCATTTGGGCGACTGCCTGTTAATCACCTGCACCACCGCTGCATTGTCGCACCAGAACATGACTTTTTTGTCCTGTAACCTGTCTGGCCACACCCAAAACGCCACCACTATAGGGAAGAACTCCAAAAAAGTCATGTTACGCGTCAACCCCACCTCAATCCAGGACGCTGGCCATGCCGCCGCACACCACGCTCCCTGACATTACAAACCAAGCCCGGAACTACCCGCCGCATCCGAAAATAACTGCAGGTCCACATTTGTCAGCTCAGACGCTTGGACCAAAGCACTGCCATTGAACTCGGAGAGGAACGCTTGCCAGACCCGCAGATCCTCCCGCATACCCGCCATCACTCGAATGCGGTGATGAGAGCGGCGCACCCCTGCCATAGCCAGGGACAGCCTCCGCGCAAACGGCCTCCCCATGGGAATAACCCGACAGGCAAAATTCAGATGACCCACTAAAGCCTGTAACTCTTTCAGCGTCACTTTCGTAGCTGATCCTACCGCCGCCACCAGCTCCCGCAGCCGCTCCACCTTATCCTGCGGTAAGCGCACTACGAAATCCACGGAATCAATTTCAATCCCCAGAAACGAAAGGCATGTCACGGGCCCTAGTGTCTTACCCGCTGCTAGCGGAATCCCAAATTCCCTCGCCATTTCCTGAAACAGCCCCAACAGTGACGCGCAGCCCTCCGTCCGCGCCGGCCCTACAAACAAGAAATCATCCAAGTAATGGACCAACGACTTACACCCGGAGCGCTGCACCAGGACCCAATGCAAGAAGGAACTGAAGGCCTCAAAATGAGAACAGGAAATTGCGCAACCCATCGGGAGACACTTATCGTAATAATAATGGCCGTCGAACTTAAATCCCAGTAAAGGATAAGCCGACGGGTTTACTGGCAACCGAAAGGCCGATTCGATGTCAACTTTCGCCAGCAACGCCCCCGGCCCACAAAGCCGCACCAACTGCAGCGCCTCATCGAAGCGGGCATACCGCACCGAGCATAACTCCCGTGGTATATGGTCATTCACGGAATCACCAGGCGGAAAGGACAAGTTATGGATAAGCCGATAACTCCCGCGCTCTTTCTTCGGAATCACTCCCAGCGGTGATATCATAAAAGGCGAAAAGGGGGGGAGCCCGAAGGGCCCCGCCACCCTTCCCAGAGCACATTCAGTATCGATCTTACGCCGGGCAACCCCCTCCAAAAGGCGCACAGAGCTGGGGTTGCTGGCCGCCACTGCTGCCACCTCCCCTTGAAAAGGTATTCGGAACCCCTCAGTAAATCCCAACCACAACAGCCTACCCGCCCTCCCGTGCCTATCCCGTGTATAATGCTCTAGCCACGGCCTCAACGCCTTGACGTTTACGGGAGTAGGCGCCAACTCCCCGAACCCCGTATCACTTACTGCCCCCCGCCGCCCCAACCACCCCCTTTCTACTGCACTTCGCCGCCGAGTGACCCGCGCCGCACAGCGAGCAGGCATGCCGGAACTTACAGTCCGGAAAGGGGCAGGAAGCCTTATTGTAGCGCCAGCATAAGTCCCCCCCCCCCCGGCCCCCCCAAGGATGACCCAGACGCTGCCCCCGGCGTCCGAAAGGACCGGCCACTAGCCGCCGGCGCTTGGCTCGTTGTCCTCGCCACCACCCCACCCCCACCCCCTCTCTTGGCCGACATTTGCGTCAGCCATAAGTTAACATCCTTCATCCCCCAGGACAACTGCTTATTCTCCTCCATCATATCCCGAAACTCCTCGTCATAATTAAGCCACGCCCAGCCTTCATGCGCCTGTGAAGCTGCCAGGATGGCATCCACGTATGCCAACAACTCACCATACTGACTCGGTTCCGCATGCCCCCAAACGCTCGCTAGCCGTAGGAAAGCACACATCCAATTTAACATATTGCGCGAAACCTTCCACACCCTCCCCACCTTCTCGTCCTCTTTGCGCTTTTTCCTACTCTCCCCCGAGCGCTTTCTACCTTCCAACAACCGAAAAACATCAATATATTTACGCTTCAATATACGGCACCGGAGCTTGCGCGGCACTCCCTCCCAAAGTTCCGCGCAACGCACCACAGTTGACGCCGACCCTCCCCCAGCCCGCTTCCCCGCTTGCGAGCCATCTGACGAACTCTCAGAAGACGACGAGGACGAACTCCGCCTGCAGCGCCACCAATGCTTCCTTTTCGCTTTGGCTTTTCGGCCACCCTCCGCCGTCGCACCCCCCACCAACCTGTCGCCTCCCCCATTACCTGAGTCTCCCGCACCCTCGGCCGCCGCTGCCGCCACCACTCGTTCACTCTGCTCCTGCGCCTTCATGGCCTGACTGGCCCGCACCGTGGTAAGGGCCGTCATCGGGCTGCCCTCCGCACTTCCCGCTGTCGCCGCTCCGCTCGTCGGCACCTGTAATGGAATAGAGGAACAAACCGTACAGCCCTGCTCCCCAACCTAGCCCCCCTCCCTGCGGCCACGAGGAAGTACCCAGTCCCCTTGCCGCCCAGCTAGCCCCCCCCCAGGTCGGCTGCACTCCCCGGCAAGGGAATCCCGAGCCACTCCACTCACCCCAACCCTGCCCCCAGGGCCCAATACCCAGGGGCTGACCTAATCCAGGCGGCCAACCCGGCACCCCTTCCCCCTGTGCATACTGCCTGCCCTGGCTTCCCTGAAACCATGCCGCAAATGCCCCCGCCCCGCCCGGGCCCAAGGAGGCCCCCCCTGCACTGGAACCCACGTCAGGCAGCCCCCCCGTCGCCCCCCTGCCAGCTATCGCCCCACACCCCCTTTGCCCCATCGCTCCCCCACGAGTCTAACCCGCCCCCCACCGCCCCCACGTCTGCCGACCCCTGAGCCTCCAGCCCCACTAGTGCCATGCCCGCGGCTAGCCCCGAACTAGTAGCCCCCCCAGCAGGCACCCCCCTGCCCCCGCCAACCCCCCGTCCCCTCTCCCCTGGCCTGGAGGCTCCCCCAGCCCTCCTTCGTGACTGCCCACCAGCCCTGGCTCCCTTGCCCCCCACCCCCCCATCACCTGAGACCGGCCTCCCCTCCCCCCAGCCTGAGCTCCACCTCCCCTACCTGCCTGCTGCCCCCGCAGCCCCCTGGGAGAGCGTGCCATGCCCTACCTATTGCAGGAGACAGAAGGGACTATTACCCTTTCTTGTATGAGACTGGGTCAGCTCCCAGCCAATCCCCTATTGACCCCCCCCCCCCCCGCAATTCGGGCTGCTCAGCCACGCTGCAGGCAGGCAGGCTGTAGCTGAAGGCAGGCCACTAGCCTACCGCCCCTCCCCCCCCCCGCTCTTCTCTCCCACCCGTTCCGCTGCACACCCTCCCCCACCTCCCATGCTCACCGGTGCTCCAAACCCGACATCTGACTGCCGATGCGCCCGGTTCACGGCCCCAATGCTCCTGCAGCAAAGAAACACGGCCGTCTGCCCGAGGAGCCGCGCCGAAAAGACTGGCCACGCGGCTCCTCGGCTCCCTTAGCCCCCACCTCCCCAGCGCTGGAGCCAATGGGATCGCCCCACCGCCGTGCGGCGATCTGTCTCCCAGGCTCCACCCCCATACCCCTACCATGTGCAGGAGGCCGAGGCCGGGCCCGGGCACGAGTTACTGTCGGCCGCGGGACCCGGCCCGCGGCCTCATGCATTTTCATCAAGTGCACAAGCACTGGAGACAATCTAGGTGGGGGAGAAGGTCAAGAAGAGATGACCAGCAGCCAGCACAGGGAACCTGAGCCAATCATGCTACAAATGCTTGACTGGCAGCCAGAGAAACATATCCCAGCCTGAGTTCTGCAAATCCCATGGGCCTTGTCATCACAATAGGGCTGAAACAGTCTAAGCCCCAGAAAACCATTTTGTCTTTGACTTTCTGATACTACTTTTATTTGTATTATGCTACCAGGCTTACGCAGCGCTATACAGAGGCATGTAAGAGATGGTTCCTGCTCATCAGAGTTTACAGACTAGTCGAGAAAGAGGCTTAGGATTAGAAAGAAGAAAAAAAGAGCAGCTTCAAGTCTCTTTTTGAGAGAGTGGGGAAGGGCTTCTTGAGGCTTAGGACTTGAAAGCACAAAACACAGACAGCTTCAAGCCTGACTGTGAGCTATGGAGAAAGGAGTAATGGTTGCTGGACTTGCTTGCCACTTGAAAGCATGAAAAATAAAGGTTGAGGAAAAAATAAAACAGCTTGAAGGGAGCAGAGTGTTTTTGCCTTCCCTAGGAGTTTAGTAAACCACATTAGGCTTTTGCAGCTAATGCGGCAAAAAAGTGCAGATAGCACCATTTAGCTGCAGAAGCCTTGCAATTTCTATTGGGGACCTATACAGCATTTCCCCAGAAGATAATGCATCAAAGTTACAAAGAACACTGTGGATGCAAATAATGCCACCCATTGAGGTGTTCTGTTTGAGTCAATTTGTGAGGGGACATTTGTGTGGCTGATACTTGTATTGTTGATTGTTCTATAAAATTGGTTTAAATGAAGAGGGAAACCTGAAATTATAATAGCAATGATAATAACACAATATCCTAATTATTACTGTTACAGAAAAGGAAAAAGTATGGTTTATAAATGTAAAAAAACACAAAAAAACACAAAAAAGAGGAGCCAACCTCTACCAATAAAAGTCCACAACAGAAAGAAAAACAGGAAAGGGTAATTTAAAAAGCTGCAGGACAGATAAATTCACAGTCTGCATGGCAAGAGCCACTGCTAACCCTGAGATTTGGTTCTATATATAATTTTGGATTTTGTTCATTACCCCTGATGCAGGTAGACTGTGCCAAAACACAGCCGTGACGGAATGAATAAATTTACCCTGTGGCTATTTATTTGCTCTACAGCTTTTTAAATTACCCTTTCTGCTTTTCGTTTTGTCGTGGTTTATATATGTGGAAATCCCAGGTGATGCCCAAATTCAGGACAAAGAATGAGAGAAATTGACAAAATATAAGAGACCTTTAGATTGAAGTTGAAAAACATTGGAAGAACAAATCTATATAAAAACATAAGAAATGCCATAATGGGTCAGACAAAGATCCATCAAGCCCAGTATCCTGTTTCCAACAGTGGCCAGTCCAGGTCACAAGTACCTGGCAAGTTCCCAAAAGGTACATAGGTTCCACAATGCTTGTCCTGTGTTAAGCAGTGGCTTTCCTGTGTCCTCTTCAATAATGATTTATGGCTCTTTTCTCCAGGAACTTATCTAAACCTTTTTTTAAATCCAGCTACACTAGCAGCTTTTACTAATCCTCCGTTGAGTGAAAAACATTTCTCTTTAGTCTTAAATGGATTACATTGTAGCTTCATTGTGTGTTTCATGGTCTTCTACGTTTTGGTGTCATAAACAACCAGTCTACGTTTACCCATTCCACTCCATTCATTAATTTATAGACCTCTATCATATCTCCCCTCAGTTGCCTCTTTTCCAAGTTGAAGAGCCCTAACCTTTTAAGTCTTTCCTCATAGGGGTATCTTTCTATTCCCTTTACCATTTTGGTGGCTCTTTTCTGTACCTTTTCTAATTCTGCTATATCCTTTTTAATATATGGTGACAAGACCTTCACATAATATTCAAGGTACGGTTGCACTATGGAACAATCCAAGGCATAATAATATCCTTGGTTTTACTCTCCATTCCTTTTCTTATGATTCCTAGCATTCTATTTGCTTTCTTGGCTATGGCTGCATACTGGGAGGAGGTTTCAACGTATAATCCATGATGACACCTAAATCTTTTTCCTGGGTGGTGGTTCCTAATGTGGAACCTTGCATCATGTAACCATAGTTTGGGTTGTTCTTTCCAAGGTCCATAACTTTGCACTTGCCACATTAAATTTTATCTGCAGTTTTTCACAATCCTGTTATGTTTTAAAAACTTTGAATATTTTTGTGTCATCTGCAAATTTGATCACCTCACTGGTTATTCCTATTTCCAGGTCATTTATGAATATATTAAAAAGCAGCAGACCCAGAACAGATTTCTGGGGTACTCTATCTTCACCTTTCTCCATTGAGACAATTGGCCATTTAGCTCTACTCTTTGCTTTCTATCTTTTAACCAGCTCCTGATCCATGAAGGTATACTGCCTCTTATCCCATGACTTTTTAATTTCACCAAGAGTCTCTTATGAGGGACCTTGTCAGAGGCTTTCTGAAAATCCAGATACACTATATTGACTGACTCACCTTTGTCTACCTGTTTATTCACACCTTCAAAAAAATATAACAGGTTAGTAAAACAAGACTTTCCTTGGCTAAAATCATGTTGGCTTTCTCCCATTAAACCATGACTATCTACATTTTCAGTAATTTTATTCTTTATAATGGTTTCTACCATTTTGCCCAGTACTGACATCAGGCTCATCGGTCTGTAGTATCCCGGATCACCCCAGAACCCTTTTTAAAAATTGAGGTTAAATTAGCCATTCTCTAATCTTCAGGTACTACACAGATGATTTTAATGATAGTTCTCAGATTACTAATAGTAGGTCTACAATCTCATATTCCAGTTCCTTTAAGACCCTCAGATATATACCATCCGGTCTTGGTGATTTGCTACTCTTCAGTTTATCAAATATCGTAATACATCTTCCAGGCTTATTGATACTTCTTTCAATTCTTCTGATACATCACCTTTAAATACCATTTCAGGCATGGGCAACTTCCCTATATCTTCTTCAGTAAAGCCCAAAGCAAAGAATTAATTCAGTCTTTCTGCTATGGCCTTTTCCTCCCTTAGCACACCTTTTACCCCATATCATTTAATGGTACAACTGATTCTCACAGGCGTTTTGCTATGAATGTACTTGAAAAAGATTTTATTATGTGTTTTTGCTTCCATGGCAAGTTTTTTTTAAATTTTCTCTTTGTTTTATCAATGCCTTCTTAAACACAGTTCTTATGTTGTTTCCTGTTTTCGTCATTTGACTTATTTTTCCATTTCATGAAAGATGCTTTTTTTGGCAACAACAGCCTCTATAATCTCACCTTTAAACCATGCTGGCAGTTTTTTGACCTTCCTTCCACTTTTCTTAAAGCATGGAATACATCTGGTCTGGGCTTCCAAGATAGTATTTTTAAGCAGCACCCATGCTTGATGTAAATCTTTAACCTTTGCAGTTGCTGTAATACCAGTAGTGCTTTGAGATCTCAGGGCTATACCTAAGGGATTCCTAAATTTTTACAAATTTTGGACCTACTAGACTTCACAAATCCTACAAAGGACTACCCTACTTGGAACAGCTGTCATCTTGTGCTAATACCTGCATGATTCCTCGATTCTTGGTTAGAACCCAGATCACAGGATTAAAACCAGTCATAGATTGTGTCTTCCAATGAAGAATTTGCTATTATAATAAAAGATCATGGTCTACTAGGCCAAAGGTAGCAGTTAAGTTGATTTGCACCAATAATCCAGGTTCTCCCTTACCAGTTATGACTCGCAAATCTTCCAATAAGGCTTAAGAACCAACTCTGTAGTATAAGTGGACCTAAAGCCTGGTTGAATCTCAGTTAAGTGATTTTCAGTTGCTGCCTCTAATATTTTAGATAAAATGTGCCAAATTGGTAATGGGCCTATTTGATAACATCAGAAATGTCTCCCTTGGGATATATTTACATAAGGCCTCAACACGTTACGTTTAAACTTACAGAATAATTTCTTTGAGCAAATGCATGCTTGACAGACTCAGTAACCCAACCTATTTTCTCCTCTTTCAAATTCTGTGACAACATTACAAGGCATGGGTTCTAAATTGCAATGTCTAGTAAACTAAAGTGCAGTCACAGTTAACTCACATTTTAGCCTGTGCTAATGGCCTGCACTAATGGATACCACATGCTAATAGCAGCCAGTGCAGTAAAAGTCCTACACTAACTGCTTAGCACACGATGGAGCAGAGGTAGGGTGAGTTATGGGTGGAGAGTGGGTGTGGACTGCACGTTATGGTTAACCTCCACTTTCGCTGTGAACACAGATGGGCTTAATGCGTTAAAAACACCTACATTAATTCTGAATTGAGTTACCTTGTGTTAAGGAACTTTTCAGTGCCATAACTGTAGGGTTCATGCTGGCCACAACCGTCATGGTGTATGGCCTTTGCACTTACTGCATTTTAGTGCTTACTTCTAACGTACAGTACAGTAAGTGCAAAATCTTGCTGCATTTTAGTAAACACGCCGCTTTGTGAGGAGAAACTACTTCAATGTCATTTTCTAAAAATTAATCCCAAATATTATCTGCCCTTATAACTCTTTCCATTTGCATTGAAGGTAAGTGTATTTGCTGATCATTTAGCCTTCCTTCCACATGAGTCTCATCAGTATCCCCTTCATTTGATCCTTTATAATCCCTGTCCTCAGTTGACACCTCCTCCATAATAAATGCTCTTAAATTTAGTGGGTCCGATATTCAAAGCCCTTAGCTGTCTGGCCAACAGGAAGCCGGATGGCTAAGAGTGGTAAATGGGATATTCAGTGGCACTATCTGGAGGACGCCACTGATTATCTCAACAGAGTCCCTCGGCACACCTCAATTAGTGCAGCGGTGGTCTGTGGGCAGAGAGGAGGCTTATCAATACTAAGTGCTAGCACTTTATCCAGTTAGTCCAATTTTCAGCCGGGTCTTCTGTGGGCAACTTAAAAAGCTCTCCTAAGTTGCTATCTGCAGACATCCCAACTGAATCTCCACTATCCACACAACCAGGATATTCAGAGACAGTTTCTATTTGGATTCTACAGCTGAATATCCTGCCGTCATTTAATTACTGTGGCTAATCACCGAGGCAGTCAAATTTCGGCTTTTCTGAATATCAGCCCCAGTATTTTTTGATCAGAATGTCCTGCCAGCTGATCTGCTGATGGACTGGGTTCCAAAGTTTTTTCTTTTTTACCTTATTGGCATTTAGTATTTCATTGGCTATTTAAAATAGCTCTTTGGAGCCACTCGGAGCATTAACAATCTGGTCGACATAATATATTGTTTTGCCAGAGTTCCTCTCTATATTTTTATATTGACCTTCAGTGTATCCTATTAATCTTCATCACCATTCTAATTTTCTGTATTCTTTTTTGGTATTTTTTAATTCTTCTGTATACCAAGGGAAAACTCTCAGTCTCGATGGTTGAACCCATTTCAGTGCGGCTATAACATTGAAATAAGTGCTTAATGTAGAATCCTAAAACTTGCTTCTACATCTACAAGTGATATCTCAAGAAATGTACCTACCATGGTACTGGTAAAATATTTAATGATATTATTAGCCATAGATAAGATCTTTCTAGTGGTTTTTATTTTTTTACTCCTTGTGAAGAAAGACAATGACAATTTTATCAAACAGTGATCCAGCCAAACACGTGGTTATAATAGACAATTTCACCCCTTTTTAAATCTTGATTAGATATTAAGATTACATCTAAAAAAATGTCCTGATTGTAAGTACATTTTGAATTAATTTCAGCCCGAGTTTTTATTGCTATTAAATGAATTGTCTGAATACCCTCTTCATCTTCTAGATGTCAATTTAAATCTCCCAATTCCATCAGAGTTTGGAATTTAACAGTTAGATAGATGCTTCTAATTCCTGTAAAGAGGTTGCCGTAGGTGGTAGGATGGTATAATAGTAAAATTCCTTTTTTTTTCTTGTACCCAATGATATTAATAAACTATCTATCCCCTACAGAGGGATATACTCCTGAATGCTATATTCCAGGGTGTATCTGCATATCACTGCCATCTCCACTTCTCTCCACACAAGGCTTATGCTCTATAAAGTAGCCCTTTAAGCATGTCTCTATTAAGAGTGGGCCATCTTCACATTTTAACTATAATTCAATAATAAAAACCAGGTCTAACAAAGATATGTCAAGGGGCATATGTTTATAAAGGAAAATGCCTATAAAACTGTATATCAGTGGTGTCTGATACCCTCAAGGATAAAAGCCTTAAGGTTAAATTTCAGTAGGATGTCTAGAGAAAAATTTGAAATGTCTAATGTAGACATTTCAAATTATTCCTGTGTTCAGCATCACTAAATGTGTTTCTAGTGCCATGTAATATACAGGTATAAATTATAAGTGACCTTTTAGAGAGGACATCCAAGTCAAATTAAGGATATCCAAAGCGGAATGGGAAGAAAACTGCCAGGGATGTCTATGTCTTTAGCCAATTTTAGTCCACACTAATGGCCACATAGGGGCATGTTTACTAAACGGCGCACCTGTGCGGGGCGCACCTGAGCGCCCTAAAATGATGCATTTAAGTGCTCTTAAACGCCCCGTACACGTGCGGGTCACATTAACGGGCCCCGCACACGTGCGCCGAAAACGCGCACGTTTGCGGGGCGGTAATGTGCGAAAGAGGCGTGCCAAGGCGAAATGAGGGCGGAGGAAGGCCCCCTAGGGGCGGAGAGACGGGGTCAGTGGGCGGAATGTGGGAGGGGAGAGACTCGCCGCACAGGAGCGTGCCCGAATCTGCAAAGAACTTTACCGCCAGTGAAACACTCGCGTTAGAGGTGCTGTGCAGGGAAAAGAAACCGTTTCCGTCAGCAATGTGCAGCACAATAGTGGAAGCCCAAAAACCGTGAGCAGTGTGATCTATGTGCACAGATCAAACGCCGTAATGTCACAGGGCACTAACCACACGGGCGCCGCGCACCTTAGCGCATCTGTCAATCACAGCTTCTGTTCTTCACGACGGAACGCCCACTCCTTATACGGCACCCGCTCGGTACCGCGGACCGCACAACACCGGCCTTTAGTAAACAGACCCCATAGACATCCCCGATGTGGACATCCATGCTAGTGGCCACAGATATCCCCTATGTCCATGCTAGCAGCTACATAGACATCCAGCACTGTAGCAAAATGAAAACATGAGTCCCTGTTCCCCGTCCGTGTTCGTTGACATATTGTAAAATAAAGGGGTATTAGTGCAACTCCTTCTCCACACCCTCCAGACATTTGCCTGAAAAAATGAGCACTTTTCAGATGCCTGTTTGTTCCTGAAGCAGGTGTAACCCTAAATGTGACTCCAGATGTCCAGGATGTTTCTGAGATCAGGCAGGGATGTCCAAATTCTTGGAAATGCCCTAGCCATGCCTCTGCTATGCCCTTATTTAGACTTGGATGTCTTCAGGCTGCGGACATCCACAGACCTGGCTTCTAAAATGGCTCTGGAGACATCTCTGTACTTTGGATGTCTCTGTGCCCATTTTCAGACATGCAAAGCATGAATAGGGCTTCCCAAATACCCCCCTATATGTATAAATATACATATACATATACAGTGGTGTGCAAAAGTCTTGCATAGGCTGCATGATCAAGCTATTCTCAGCTTTATTTTGACAATCTTTCCAAATTCTGTGGCAGAATTCTGGTTTATCAGATTTAATTCAACAGTCATTTCTATATGCAAAATTACATGTCTGTGAACTCTTGTATGGCTGTCATGAGGAAATGATGCCCCGGTACGATTGACTGGATTCTGTGTCAAAGCGGGATCAAAATGAACCAATAGAATACTGTGCTTTCTCAGCCAATAGGAAGTCATATTTGATAGCTAATCAATCATGGTATTTTGGTGGCATACAGGGGTTGAGTTTAACGTGGATCAACTGGTGTGTATCGCATCTGATGTTGAACTTCTGGCATTTTCTATCAATAGAGGGCCAGGTCCGGGTGGTGGTTTTGCACGAGGAGGGATATTCCAGCCCACAGATTGCATTAAAGGTCTGTTGTAATCAGAGCACGGTTGTTCACATTCTGCAGAAGCATAGGGAGACAGGAAATACGCTGGACCGATATCAAGTGGTTGGCCTAGAAAGTCAACCAAGAGGGATGACAGGATCTTGATATGGACATCTCTTGGCAACTGCAAGCTAACCTCCCCTGAGCTTCTGTGGGAATGGAAGGAGAAGTGTTCTGTTGCAAGTTTGCACTTCCACTGTGAGGTGATGCTTAGAGTATGGTTTGAGAGGCTGCAAGGTGTGGAGGAAGCTGCTACTAACGGTGAAATTAGAAGTAATTTACTGAAAAATCAGCTTACCAAACAATCCAGAAGACTGAATCGAAAATAGAGCCAACAAAGTGAACAAATTTTTGTTGGATTCTTTGTCTTGAGGGGCTATAAGTAAGTCTCATAACAAAGTTTCCTTTTTATTTTTAATATGAAACATACCCATCAAAGGGTTGTAATGTGAAACACCACAAAGTGAACACATTAAAATCAATGACTAAATAGTACTTAGCTTAAAACCCATGCCTCAAAGGTTTTTGGAATCGCAGATCCCAAACCATGGATCAAGGATAAAGTCTAATTAACCCGATCATTAAACATGAGCGACACAGACTGTTTCGAGTTTGCTATGTTTTTAGAAGCTCTGCATTAGGCCACTTCCAAGTTGGGATTAAAACTCAATATGCGATGTGAGAAAATCCTTCCACTTGGTGCTCTTTAATGTTGTCAAAAAAGCATCAGAAAAGAGGGGAACCAATCAAACCAAATTACTCATATAAAATAGATAATCCTAAACAAAGAGTCTCATATGAGGCTCCACCAGTCTATTTCCAAGTTCATACCAGCAGGGGAAACCGAATTTAATACAAAAATCCAGTGCTCTTCACAAAACTGAAGACAGGACGCCCCATCACCACCTCAAAGATTGGGAGGAATATGATCAATCACTCGCCATTCAAGTTGGAAAAAATCATGCATCAATGATGGTCAAGGCAGTGAGCCACCTTATTCTTAAGACGTGACTAATGCTCACCCAAATGAGTCTTAATAGAAAGTATAGTCCTGCTCACATACAAAAGCGGACAGGGACAAATAAGGTAAACTACATGAGTTATGGGATCGGTTCAGGAGTCTCCCTTTATCACCAAATCACAATACTTGTGGTGGAGCATTCAAATGAGAAGTGGTATCAGCATCTATAAGTGGTACAGTCTGGACCAGCAAAGCCCTTATGTTTTACCTCGGCTGTATGCAATTGTAAGGTCAGTCTGAAAACATTGGTATAACATTAAAATATGCCAGTATTTCTGTAATATTGTCACTACCAGGGGAAGAGTGAGTGGTAAATGGAAAAAACACAATAATTTTATTATTGGATGAAGATCTCCCGTCCTGATGAAAGTAGTAACCATTCATGGTGAGTATACCGTGCTCATATATATGCTTGATTAATAATATGTTCCAGATATTCCCACTCATGCAATTTGTCACCCTGCACCCACTCCCTAACCTTGAGGGTTAAGGAGGGATGGGCCTTGTGTAGTTGTGGGGGCCAATGAAAGTCGGGAACAAGACATTTATATTTACAAGGATTTTATTTTCCCCGCTCCTTGGTGGACAGGAACAGGTGAGAAGAATAACCAAATCAAGAACAACGCAAATTACAGGCTTTCAATACTGTGCTTCAGCCAAATCTCCACTGAGGAAGCACATTACACCATGTGTCTTCTCTGTGCTATATTTACAAATACTCCGGTAAGAAATAATATTGTTTTCTCTTGCAATCAGGTTACAGTCCAGCTTATTTCAGTGCTTCATAAGCTTTCCTTTCAGTTGCTCAAACAGTATTCACTTCATAAGCTTTTCACACATCTTTGGTTAACATAACCAGAATAAAATGTCAGGTATAATCATTCAAGCTTGGCTCTTGTCAGCTCTATCTATTAGACCAAACGAGCAGTCCATCGGCTGGTTAACTTCAATCATGGGAACTGGAGCCAGTGGGGGAAATCCTATCTCAGGATTACTTCCTGCTTGAATGCAAGTCTGTTCTGAAACAGCTCTTCTATTTAGAAATTGTTTGAATTCATTCAAGAGTAGTTCTGCCTGTCTTCTAGCAGGACTACTGGGAGAACCTTCTCCTTGCTTGGGCAAGTAATTATCTGCTTCTGGTGAACAAACAATGCTCTCCCTGTTTAGACACTCTGTGCCCGTGGTGGAGTTACCCCTGCCCCACTTATCTCTGTTAGTGAGTGTTGGAATCACACGTTCCTCTGCACGAGCTCTGCTCTTAAAGAATGCTTCAAAGGTAGGACCTTCTGTATCAGTGTAGCCTAATTCTCTTGTAAACAGTTTAGCTGAATTCCTCTCATCAGCTTGCTTGTTAAAAGCAGGAACTGCTGGCTGAGAAAAGCTAGGCTTAGTTAGAGAGCTTTCAGGCTGTAACCAACGTCTCTCACATTGCCTGAACCTATCCCTTACTTTAAAATCAGGATTCCCTCTTTCTGGCTTATAAAACTTGTTAAATGAATTAAGTGCAGCAGGTACCTTAAAATGAGGCTTGTCAGAAAATGCCTTGCCAGCGTGCCTTTCTCTCCAAGGGTAAAGGCTGTCTCCCAACAACCTAGGCTTTACTCCTGGTTCTGAATCAGTTTCCCTTCTGTTGCAGCTGGGCAGTATTTCTGTAGCAGGGTCAAAGGGTTCTGCATTCAAGAGAGCTTCTTGCCTTCTCAATGTCTTTTGCCTTCTCCCTTGTGGCTTCAAACCACCTTCACTTCTCATTCCATTTGTAGTGCTTACTTCTCCATTCCTTCTCATCACCGTCCTACTCCTTCTCCTTCTCCATCCACTGTCTTCCCTCTCTCTGCTTAACAAGGGGCCCCTGCTCTGGGAAGCCCGCCTCCTACTAGGGCGTGCCCAATCCACAGCTCTGGTTCTCTCCTCCCCTGAGGTGAGCTGATTAGTTGCCTGTAGGTTATGCTGAGAATGGAAAACCCTGTCTTTTCTTGCAATACCTGAACCAACCAGAGGGTCAGTATCAGTTTCCATGGCTTCTGAGGTTGCCACTGCGTCACAAATTGCAACCCTAAAGATATTGCATGCTTTTTAAATTCTGGAAGACTAGTACAGATTCTCTGTAATCTCAAAAACTATCCAACCGATAACCCTCATCTAAGTGGTGCAGGATGATGTCTATGATATCTCAGGATATTGTTTATTTAAGCCGGTTTTCTATATAACATGATTTCCAACTTATTATCCTGCTTGAAAATTAATAATTTAAGAAATTCAGTAAATATGAGACTTCATGGTGAATTGAATATTCGGTTTTACAGAATTAATCCACTGACAAATTTGAATCTAACCCAAAAGGGTACTAGAAATATCCAAGAAGATTTATACACATGTTCCACCTCAAAATTGGCCATATATAATGTAGCCACAAATGGGGCAACCGTTGCTCCCATCGCAATTCCTAAAGTCTGCATATAAAATTGCTTGTGGTATAGAAAGCAATTACGTGTTAACACTAGTTCCAATAAATGCATCAAAAAAGATTTTGGTAACTGAGGTGGTAATTGAAATGTGTGTTGCACTGTTACTGATAATGCTTCATGTTGATCAATGTTCGTATATAAAGACATGCGGCGACCCTGCCCGGCTCAAGGGGTTAAGGACATGAGCAGCCGCTGTACTTCGTGAGGGAAGGAGGAAACCTTTGCCCCCAGGAATGCTGGGAGTTGTAGTTCCAGCTCTTCTCACTCCGAATTAAGAAACTTGTAGTTGTGGTTTCTTTATAATAAGTATTTTATTAAAGCAAAAAGGTTAATGTTCCATCACATGCAAACAAGGGTGCTTCAAAAAGGCAAACAGAAACTTCAGGATAAATGCAACTCAAAATACAAATGCTGCTTTTTCTCTTTCCAGCAAACTGCTCTCTTTTGCCTCCAGAGGTCAGTTGGCTTCACTGCACCTCTTACAGCCACAGTTACTTTCACTATGCTGAGAATCAGGTGGAGGTAATTAGAACTTCCATTTTCACGGCAATACAACAGCTTTACAGAACTCAGCTCACACACGATAAAGGCAGTTCCCTTCAGCTTGGCTTTCCTATACAACAGAATGTACAGTCCATTTGTTCACACTCAGGTATGCTTGTATTTCCCTGGGTTACTCCTTCAAGCTGTGCTGAATTATTTGCCTCTTGTGGTCCTAGCTGTTTTCTAGCCTGTAAGTCTAAAAACTGTTGGAAGCTCTGAAGTAGCAATTCAGCCTGTTCCTTATGAGAGAGGGCACTACTATCTGCTATAGCTTTTCCCTTCTGCTCAAGGCTGTTTGTCTTCTCTTCCTTTAAGATAAAGGTATTAGGATAATTGCTAGTTTCTTTAGCAATTGACTCATAGGAGGAAGAATTATCTCTATATTCAGCTTGGCAGCCGGGTGGCCAATTACTCACTGTTTGTGCAGCACTTCTGCCTGCAGATGGCTCCCAGGCTCTCCAGCTGATCTGTTTGTTGCTCTCCGGCACACACGACGTTTCAGGGAATGATTGCTCTTTCACCTGTGCTTGTCCTGAAGTCTTTCTCCCCCAAGGCGATGCCTTCCAAGGGCTATCCACTTTAAGGTTAAATCCTCTCTGCGTGGGACTTCTGCTTATTTCCCTGGAATAGGATTGTGCAGGTTTTCTTCTTATGCCAGGTTCCAAAGTATCATTAATCACTCCACTGGCTTTCCAACCATCCCCTTGTTTCTTCTTCCAATATTCCTTCCTTCCTTTACCTCCTGTATTCCTTGTACTTCTTGTACTCCTTGTATCACCTCCACTCGTGCTTCCTCTACTCGGGTCTCTCGTCCTTCCCTTACTCGGGTCTCTTATCCGTCCTCCACTCGGGTCTCTTATCCGTCCTTCACTCGGATCTCTTATCCGTCCTCCTCTCGGATCTCCTATCCGTCCTCCACTCGGATCTCTTATCCGTCCTCCACTCGGATCTCTTATCCGTCCTCCACTCGGGTCTCTTATCCGTCCTTCACTCGGATCTCTTATCCGTCCTCCACTCGGGTCTCTTATCCGTCCTCCATTCGGATCTCTTATCCGTCCTCCCTCTTCAGAGCCATGCTCTGGTTTAAATGTACATTCTCTTTTGGACACGCCCCTTCCTAGGGCTGGGTGTGCCCAATCAGAACTGCAGGGCTCCTCCCCTGGGCTGGTCTCCCTACTCAGCTCTGAGGAATAGAGTCTCTCTTTTTTCCTTGCCCTGTCATTTTGGTATAAATCCTGCTGACCCTCAGGATTTTCTACTATCTCCATAGGCTCAGGAGGGCGCTGTTCACCACAGATCCCCCCCCTTAAGATATCACGGGCTGGCTTCTGACCAGAGGCACAGCACGTGATTCTACTCCGGGGTCTGGCGTTGACCTGTGCGTTCTTCATCCTTTTCCTGTCTTGCACTACGGTAGCTACTTGAGCTAGGGCTGTTCTATCGTGCCAAGGCTTCAGAAGGTTAATATGATACACTTGTGTGCGTCCTGTCTGATTCTTCACGAGATAGGATACTGGACCGACTGGTCGGACCACGGTACATGGGCCTTTCCACCGGCTCTCGAATTTCGGATCAGGGCCCGACACCATCACAATAACCCTGTCTCCCACGGCTAACTGGCGTGGCCGTGTGCCTTGGTCATAGTAGTCTTTCTGTCGTCGCTGATTATGTCTTAAGTTGACTTCCGCCTTCTTGGCTTCTGGCAGCCTATATGGACGTTGGCGTACTATCTCGCCCGGCGGCGTTATAATCCCATGGGTGATCAGGTCTGTCTTGCCTGGCATGGGTGTGAGGACATCCTGGTACCTTGTCAGTAGCTGGACCAACTCTTGTTTCTGGGCCCACGACAAGCCTTCATCCATTCTAGGCTCAGGGTGGCTTTTACAGACTGCGATTTGCGGCCCTAGGTCTTCCTCTTCCTTTTCTTCTACCACTGCAGCTAGAGCTTGGAAGCTGGTACCCCCCGTTGACCCGAATCCACCTGCTCCTCGAGCCGTTGTAGATAAGCTGGATACTTCTTCCAGCGGAGGCAGACCTACACGCTCGCAGATTAGTTGAGCTACTCGGTCTCCAACCTGGATTTTAAAGTCCTCCTTGCCGAAGTTGAACATAAGAATTTTAATAGACCCCCTATAATCCGGGTCTATCACTCCGGCTCCTATGTCCAGAAAATGTTTCACGGCGAGTCCCGATCGTGGGGCTATTCGGCCGTAGCATCCTAGTGGCATTTCCATTTGTAGAGCAGTATCTATCAATGCCTTCCCTTGCTTAGGCACTATGACCTCCTCAGCACTACAGAGGTCATAACCTGCTGAGTTACTTGAAGCTCTCTTAGGGGGTTGCGCATTAGGGTTCAGTTTGCAGAATCTCAGCACAAATACCGGTTTCTTCACCATTTCTTCCCGTGGAGCCGGTATTATCCCGTTTTGACTGTTTAGGTGAGCAAACAAAGGACTAGGCACTATGCTTTTCCTAGTGGCTTGGGTTGGAGCTTCTACCGGGGATTCTCTGGTAGCTTCTTGCTCTTTCAAAATTAAGCCTTGTTCCACTCCTTTATGGAAGTGTGGCCAGTCTTTACCCAAAACTAGGTTATGAGGTAGCTTGGGGACTACTGCAATGGGGATTTTCTTCAGCACACCTAGTGCTTTCACCTGCAGACTGTATACAGGGTATAGCGACGTACCACCATGTACACAGCGTATCTTCACATTTCGAACAGGCTGAATCGCTATCCCTGTTGCCTGGATTTGCCGCCACAGCGCCTTGGAGAGCATTGTTTGCTCTGCGCCAGAATCAAGTATCGCAGTGGTGGCAATCCCCTGCACCTCGACCTCTATAAGAAACCCTTCACGAGCTTTATGCGCACTCTCTGCTACTAAGGCAGTCTTAAAGCAATTTCTCTGTATATGCCCTTCTCGGCCACATTTAAAACATTTGCCAGGCTGAAACCTAGCCTTTACAGTCGGCATACACATTCTGCTTGCACCATATTGAATTTTCCCCTTCCTTTCTGATTCCGTGATTGCTGCCCCCTTTAACTCACTATTGCTGTCAAGAGGTATTGCTTTGGCCTGCAAGAAGCGTTCCGTGAGGTCCACTGCCTCATGTGGGGTTTTGCAGCTTTGCAGAATCAGGAAGGTCTTTATTTCATCTGGTATAGCGTTCATATATTGCTCTAGCACTAAGCTTTCTAGTATGGACTCTTTAGTCCTATGCTCCGGATTAAGCCATTTATTCAACAATGTGCTTATCCTATACACTAGGGCTTTTGGTGACTCACCCTGTTTTAACCTCACCGCTCGCAAGAGATTATGGTAGGCTAGCGGCGTAAGGCCTAGCCTTTCCCGGACCGCTTTCTTCACCTCCCCATAATTTCCGGCAAGGTCAGGTGGCATGCTCCTGTAGGCCGCCATTGCTTCTCCTGTGAGGGAAGCTGCGAACCTGATGGCCCAATATTCCTCTGGCCATGCACTCAACTGTGCTACCCTTTCAAAACTTTCAATAAAATTGTCAATGTCATCATTGTCCTTTAACTGACCAAAGCTAAACATAGTCTCTGCGCCTAAACCATGCGCAACTATAGGAGCTAAACCTGGAGGTACGGTCGGTTTCTCCTTTGGCATCTTCTGCTCAGCTACCCAGTTTTTCAGCATGTCCAGGAGGGGTTGCTGCTGAGCCTGTATGGCAGCGGCAGTCTGCTCTTGAAACTCTAGACTCAGGTCTCGCTGTCTTTCAAGTTGGGTTGCCATCCACTTGAATACTTCTGCTGCTTCCAGCGACATCTTTGCTATCTGTGAATGCAAACAGAGAGAAAAAAAACCCAAGTGCGATTCCTCACACACACCAAAAAAAAAAAACACTTTTCCTTTTTTTTTTTTTTTTTCACTAGCTGGCCAACACCCTCAGCCCTGTATCCTTTCCCTTTCCCAGGTGGATACCTATTACCTGGCTCAGGTGTTGCGTCACGCTTTCACAGCCTTCGTTGCAGCTGGCACACCGATGCTGGGACTGTCTCCTTCCTCTCAGGATGGTCTGCAATCGGTTCCTTCTTATAGTTGCTCCTTTGAAGTTTCTTTCTCTGCGCGGCACCTTGCGCATGCGTGGAAGATATCCTGCCAACGTAGCCAACTTGCGGCGACCCTGCCCGGCTCAAGGGGTTAAGGACATGAGCAGCCGCTGTACTTCGTGAGGGAAGGAGGAAACCTTTGCCCCCAGGAATGCTGGGAGTTATAGTTCCAGCTCTTCTCACTCCGAATTAAGAAACTTGTAGTTGTGGTTTCTTTATAATAAGTATTTTATTAAAGCAAAAAGGTTAATGTTCCATCACATGCAAACAAGGGTGCTTCAAAAAGGCAAACAGAAACTTCAGGATAAATGCAACTCAAAATACAAATGCTGCTTTTTCTCTTTCCAGCAAACTGCTCTCTTTTGCCTCCAGAGGTCAGTTGGCTTCACTGCACCTCTTACAGCCACAGTTACTTTCACTATGCTGAGAATCAGGTGGAGGTAATTAGAACTTCCATTTTCACGGCAATACAACAGCTTTACAGAACTCAGCTCACACACGATAAAGGCAGTTCCCTTCAGCTTGGCTTTCCTATACAACAGAATGTACAGTCCATTTGTTCACACTCAGGTATGCTTGTATTTCCCTGGGTTACTCCTTCAAGCTGTGCTGAATTATTTGCCTCTTGTGGTCCTAGCTGTTTTCTAGCCTGTAAGTCTAAAAACTGTTGGAAGCTCTGAAGTAGCAATTCAGCCTGTTCCTTATGAGAGAGGGCACTACTATCTGCTATAGCTTTTCCCTTCTGCTCAAGGCTGTTTGTCTTCTCTTCCTTTAAGATAAAGGTATTAGGATAATTGCTAGTTTCTTTAGCAATTGACTCATAGGAGGAAGAATTATCTCTATATTCAGCTTGGCAGCCGGGTGGCCAATTACTCACTGTTTGTGCAGCACTTCTGCCTGCAGATGGCTCCCAGGCTCTCCAGCTGATCTGTTTGTTGCTCTCCGGCACACACGACGTTTCAGGGAATGATTGCTCTTTCACCTGTGCTTGTCCTGAAGTCTTTCTCCCCCAAGGCGATGCCTTCCAAGGGCTATCCACTTTAAGGTTAAATCCTCTCTGCGTGGGACTTCTGCTTATTTCCCTGGAATAGGATTGTGCAGGTTTTCTTCTTATGCCAGGTTCCAAAGTATCATTAATCACTCCACTGGCTTTCCAACCATCCCCTTGTTTCTTCTTCCAATATTCCTTCCTTCCTTTACCTCCTGTATTCCTTGTACTTCTTGTACTCCTTGTATCACCTCCACTCGTGCTTCCTCTACTCGGGTCTCTCGTCCTTCCCTTACTCGGGTCTCTTATCCGTCCTCCACTCGGGTCTCTTATCCGTCCTTCACTCGGATCTCTTATCCGTCCTCCTCTCGGATCTCCTATCCGTCCTCCACTCGGATCTCTTATCCGTCCTCCACTCGGATCTCTTATCCGTCCTCCACTCGGGTCTCTTATCCGTCCTTCACTCGGATCTCTTATCCGTCCTCCACTCGGGTCTCTTATCCGTCCTCCATTCGGATCTCTTATCCGTCCTCCCTCTTCAGAGCCATGCTCTGGTTTAAATGTACATTCTCTTTTGGACACGCCCCTTCCTAGGGCTGGGTGTGCCCAATCAGAACTGCAGGGCTCCTCCCCTGGGCTGGTCTCCCTACTCAGCTCTGAGGAATAGAGTCTCTCTTTTTTCCTTGCCCTGTCATTTTGGTATAAATCCTGCTGACCCTCAGGATTTTCTACTATCTCCATAGGCTCAGGAGGGCGCTGTTCACCACAGACACCATGTCCATAGTTACCAAAATTACATGGGTGAAATCACAGTTAACTGACTCCAACAAGGTAATAAAATGAGTAGAATCCAGAATAAAGGACTGAACTTTAGTGGCTGTTTGCTGCAAAAAGTAGTCTGTGAACTTAGACAAGGGTTCAAGCACTGAATCCCTACATGAAACTATATTTATTTAGCAATGCTTATATACCACTTTTCACTTGGTCAAAGTGGTGTACATTCAGGTATAGTATATATTTCCCTTGTCCCCAAAGGGCTCACAATCTATATTATGTACCTGAGGCAACAGAAAGTTACGTGGCTTGCCCAAGGCCACAAGGACTGCCTGTGGAACTAGAAACCCTACTCCCTCTGGCCTGAGGTTGCTGTCCTCCAGTGGGATTCAAACCCCTGGCGCTCTGACCCGAGGCAACTTGTCCCAAGCACTAGGCTACTCCTCCCTCTATAGGGTGTCCAGATGGTTGCATGAAAGATTTATGCATCTTTGGTTCTGTGTATATTATTGGGATTCTGGGGTGTAATTTAACCAAAAATTATATTCATGGGTGGTAATTCAGCCTGCTTGCATGGCTTGAAGGATAATGGCCTTAATCTCCTGTAATGACAAGGAGGTAGGGTCATTATTAAGTTGCTGATAATACTTGGTATCGGAAAGCTGTGACAACAGATGTTGATGGTACTCCTTGATCGAATGGATAACTTTGTCAGTATTGCAAATTATAATGTCCAACCTAGAACTCTGTTCCTTCCATGCTTGAAATTCTCCCCATCCAAGATTAGTAGAAGACCTTTTAGGAAGTTGTTCCATATTCATTAATTCTGTTAAAACAAGAAGTTGGTACACGAATATGGTAGGGTCAGGATTTCCTGGAGGCACCCATTTCTATGGATTAGATAGAATCTAATCATCTACACTTTTTTTACATGAATTAGAAAAATAATGTAATTTCTGAAAAAATCTATATTGGGCCTGCCTACTAATGGTGGAACAGAGGAAGAGACATATTGAGTGGGTATTCAAGAGCTCAAAATGGAGCAAGGCTGACTGGGAGAAAGTTCTGTTCAGTGATGAAAGCATGTTCTGCATTCTGGGTGACCAGGGCAAAACCTATGTGAGGAGGTTTCCTCATGAAGAGTACAAACCAGAAGCATCCAACCAAGGTCATGATCTGGGGATGCAGGGCAGTGAGTGGTATTGGAAGACTCTGTATCATTGACAGAATGGTGAATGCAGTGAAATACATAGGAATTACATCAGTGCATGCTGCCATCAAATGAGTAACTGTTTCCTGGCAGATATTTCTTCCAGGTTGACAATGTACCTTGCCACCAAGCAAAAACTGTCACAGGCTGGACGAAAATAAACGGAGTTCTGACCATTGACTGGCCAGCTCAATTACCCAATCTAAACCCGATTAAGAACATAAGAACATAAGATATGCCATACTGGGTCAGACCAAGGTCCATCAAGCCCAGTATCCTGTTTCCAACAGTGGCCAATCTAGGTCATACGTACCTAGCAGTTTCCCCAAAAGACACAGGTTCCGCAATGCTTGTACTGGGTCAAGCATTGATATCCTGGGTCCCTTCTTAATAATGGTTTATGGACCTTTCCTCCAGGAACTTGTCCAAACCTTTTTTAAACCCAGCTACACTGACAGCCTTTACTACATCCTCCGGTAACAAATTCCAGAGTTTGATTACATGTTGAGTGAAAAAATATTTTCTTTTATTAGTCTTAAATAGTCTACCCTGTAGCTTCATTGCATGTCCCCTAGTCTTTCTATATTCTGATAACGTAAACAATAGACTTCTATCATATCTCCACTCAGCCGTCTCTTTTCTAGGTTAAAGAGCCCTAACCTTTTTAGCCTTTCTTCATAGGAGTATCCTTCCATCCCCATTACCATTTTGGTGGCTCTTCTCTGAACCTTTTCTAATAACTCTATATCCTTTTTAAGATACGGCGACCAGAATTGCACACAATATTCAAGGTGCGGTCTCACCATGGAACGATATAGAGGCATTATAATATCTTTTGTTTTATTTTCCATTCTTTTCCTTATGATACCGAGCATTCTATTTGCTCTCTTGGCTGCCGCTGCACACTGGGCCAAGGGTTTTAACATGTTATCCACAATGACGCCTAAATCTTTTTCCTGGGTGGTGGTTCCTAATGTGGAAACTTGCATTGTGTAACCATAGTTTGGTTTGTTCTTCCCTAGGTGCAAAAATTTGCACTTGTACACATTAAATTTCATCTGCCATTTTGATGCCTAGTCTTCTAATTTATAAAGATCTTCTTGCAAATCTCCACAATCCTCTTGGGTTTTAACAACTTTAAATAGTTTTGTGTCATCTGCAAATTTGATAACCTCACTTCGTTATTCCACTTTTCAGGTCATTTATGAATATGTCAAAAAGCAGCGGACCCAGCACAGATCCTTGGGGTACACCACTATTTACCTTTCTCCATTGGGAAAATTGGCCATTTAGCCCAACTCTCTGCTTTCTGTCTTTTAACCAGTTCCTGATCCACAGTAGTACACTGCCTCCTATCCCATGACTCTTTAGTTTTGCCAAAAGTCTCTGATGAGGGACCTTGTCAAAGGCTTTCTGAAAGTCCAGATACACTATATCAACCGACTCACCTTTGTCCACCTGTTTATTCACACTTTCAAAAAAACATAACAGATTAGTAAGCCAAGATCTTCCTTGTCTAAAGCCATGTTGGCTGTCTCCCATTAGGCCATGACTATATGCTGAGTAATTTTATTCTTTATGATGGTTTCTACCATTTTTCCTGGTACTGACGTGGGGCATGACTATCTATATGCTGAGTAATTTTTTCTTTATGATGGTTTCTACCATTTTTCCCGGTACTGACATGAGGCTCACCGGTATGTAGTTTCCCGGATCACCCCTGGAACCCTTTTAAAAAATTGGTGTTACATTGGCTATCCTCTAATCTTCAGGTATTAGAGATGATTTTAATGATAGTTCACAGATTACTAATAGCAGGTCTGCAATCTCATATTTCAGTTGTTCCAACACCCTTAGATGTATACCATCCGGCCCAGGTGATTTGCTACTCTTCAGTTTATCTAATAGTTATAATATATCTTCCCGATGTATCGATATTTCCTTCATTTCCTCTGCACCTTTAAATACCACTTCAGTCATGGATAACATCCCTACATCTTCCTCAGTAAAAACCGAAGCACAGAATTCATTCAGTCTCTCCGCTATCGCCTTGTCGCCTCTTACTGCCCCTTTAACTCCTATATCATCTAATGGACCAACTGACTCTCTCACAGGTTTTCTGCTGTGAATGTACTTGAAAAAATCTTTATTTCACGTTTTTGCTTCCACAGCAAGCTTCTTCTCAAATTCTGCCTTTGCCTGCTTTATCAATGCCTTGCATTTGATTTGCCAGTGCTTGTGCTGTTTCCAGGTTTCATCGTTTGGCTCTTTTTTCCATTTCCTGAAAGATGCTTTTTTGGCAACAACAGCCTCTCTGACCTCACCTTTAAACCATGCTGGCAGTTTTTTGGACTTCCTTCCACTTTTCTTAAAGCGTGGAATATAGCTGGTCTGGGCTGCCAAGATAGTATTTTTCAACAACACCCAAGCTTGATGTGTCTTTAACCTTTGCAACTGCTCCTTTTAGTTTTTTCTTAACTATTTTCCTCATTTTATCATAGTCTCCCTTTCGAAAGTTAAAAGGAAGTACTGTGGATTTCCGTACTATCCCTCCTCCACTAATTAAATCAAAGGCGATCATGCTATGATCACTATTGCCAAGTGGCCCCAACACCCTTATCTCTTGCACTAGATCTGGTGTTCCACTAAGGACCAGGTCTAATATAGCTTCCCCTCTGGTCGGTTCATGAACCAGCTGCTCCAAGAAGCAGTCATTTATGTCATCTAGGAACTTTATCTCCCTAGCATGTCCTACCGTGACACTGACCCAGTCAATACCGGGGTAATTGAAATCACCCATTATTATTACTGCGCTGTAACTTTTGTTAGCTTCCTTGATTTCTTTGAGCATTTCATCATCCATTTGTTCATTCTGGCCCGGTGGTCGATAGTATACCCCCCTGCCATCGCCTTCCCCTTTTTACATGGAATTTCAATCCATAGAGATTCTACAGCAAATTTTGTTTCCTGCAAAACTTTAATCCTTTCTGACTCTTTGGTACAAAATATCAGTTGAGATTGCCAAGAAGCAGCTCCGGACCAAGCGAGTCACTGATTGCAGCCAGGAATCGCATCATAACACGAGAACACCTCATCCAAGTGGTCCTCTCCATGCCAGAAAGATGTCATCTGGTGAGAAAAAACAAGCTTTGACCCATCAGGTTCTAATGGCCACCAACAACAAAAAACAGCCCTTTTCAGGGCCATCTAATGAAATTAAGAAGAACACATGCACACTGCCAACATACAGAGAACAGAAAACACAACGTTTTGGTCACACGTTACATCTTTGTACACTGGTTCAGAACCAAATGAACATGGGTATTAAACAATCATAAAAGAATGCTCAAGTCATTACAATTTTGTCAGATTTGTACAAAAGACAAAAGGGAAGAAAATGGCATACAGAAGGAGTTGTAAATTGTAACGCATTTTGTCCCTGTGATCCAAAAACTAAAAATTGCCAATTTGGCACTATCTATGCAAGACATTTTCACACCACTATATGTAGAATATATGGATACTGGGGCTTATATGTATAAGTTATACAGCTAGCTTGGATAGGCCATGTTTTTCCATGTCCGAGTCAAACATATAATTTATACATATAAGCACCAGTTATCAGCGCCTATACATGTGGAGGCCAATTCAAACCTATACGTCCCTGGGCCGTCCAGAATCCAGACATCTGGACAGCCCAGGGATGCTGTAGGAGATATTGTCCAGTATCAGATAAATACACATGTACAGTATAAATACTCGGTATGTCTAGAGAAAACAGCTACCCTCCATTTTCCCAGAATTCCCTAGGACTACCTGGCAAACAAACCACGTGATAAAACAAGAACCAACCCTGTGTTTGTATATAAATTGGACTTTATTACTGATAGCAAAAATAGTGTAAATATTAGCATAAATTAGTTTTCTGAGGTTATAAGTTATGCAGCTCTATGTTACAATTACCAAGAGACCTAATCTGTTTCAGGAACCAACGTCACTGATTCACTCTGGTGGAATTAAAGACCAATACCTTAGCTCTTTCCAGAACACTTGTAACTGGGTCTGAGAAATTGTTTCAGGAAAGGCACAAAGTCAAAGTATGGCAGAGGTCCATCGTCAGCTGAGATGAACTGCGAGGTCACACTGAGCTGCAGGTCTGTGGGAGAGATTCACTCCATCCTGAGGTTTTGCCCTTGGACATTATCTGACTTTCCAGACAGAGAGACAGGCCAGCAAGCATATAAAGTGCAGGTTTGGCAGAGGAAACCAGAAAACCAATCTGTGTCAGAAGTTAAAGTTCCCAGGTGTTCTGTAAGCCTCTGAGTATGTTCCCAGAGTGCTGCCTGTGTCCTGTCTTGGGCTGTGTCTGTGTTCTCTCCATCTCTCTCTGTGTCCACCGTATATTTATTTATTTGTGAGGTTTTTATACCGCAATATCTTTTAATCAGAGCGGTTTACAGTTAAAACAACATATACATTGAACAATAAATCAAATAACAGGTGCTGAAGCATTCAATCAAATATTTACATGATTCTAACAAAATGACCTATATACAATTAATGGTTGAGATCGTAAATCAGCTTAGTGGAAAAGGAGAGAGGCTAATTATGTTGGGTCTGTGTCAAATGGTTGAGTGTAAGATGGGTTTTGTGTGAGATGAGTTTTGAGATGGGAATGAAATGAGGATAGATCTGTAATATTATGAAGGCTTGTTGGAAGTGAATTCCAGAGCATTAGCGATATTTATTTATTTATTTTAGATTTTTCTATACCGCGCTCTTTAAAATCAGCTCGGTTTACATTAGAACAATTTTGTACAGTGAAGACGGCGTCTGAACTGTACTTACAAGAAACAGGGTTTATAACTTGGTTAACTGGGGTAACTATATACAGGCTACATGTACGTATTCAAATGCTCTATTGCTAGTGCATTGCTTGGCCTTATGGAATTCTGTAGGGGTTTTGAGCGTATTGTCCAAATGAACTTTTCTTTGGAGGGAATTATGCACAACAATGATTAGCTGAGAGAGGGTGGGGGGCCATTTTCCTGATGATCTTGAAGGTGGTCATCAGCAATTTTTATTTTATCCGGCTGTGTATGAAACGCCAATGCAAGTCATATAAGACTGGAGTAATGTGATCTATCTGACATGAGTTGCTGATAATTTGTTTAGCTACATGTTGAGCGGGTGTAGGGATATTTTTGGCAGGCCGTGGAGTAGACTATTACAGTAGTCTATATGTGGCATGATTAATGCTTGCATAATTGTTCTAAAATCAGATTGTTGTAGTAAAGGTTTTATGGGTTGAAGGAAACAAATCTTGTTGAATATTGTTTTAGTTAGGTTCTTGATGTGGGATTGGAATGTGAGGTGTTAAGTGTTACTCCCAAATATTTAACTTCATCTTTGACTTCAAGTGCAACATCATCAAATGAGATGTTTTGTGGTGGCTTGTATGTTTGATTCCTAGTGATAATTAATACTTCTGGCTTTTTTATAGTTAATGTTCAGACCAACGTCCTTAAGCCAGGAAGCAATTTCCTTTGAAGCAATCAATTAAAGGACTGAAGTTAGGGGAAGTTAGGTTGAAAGGCATAAAGAGCATTATGTCATCAGCATATGTGGAATAATCAATTTTAAATTGTTTTATTAATTGGCAGATTGGTTGTAAGTATATAGTAAATAACAGAGCTGAGAACGCTGAACCTTGCGGAAGACCCATGGTTTGAGGGTAGGAGTTTGAGGATGTGTGATAAATGGTTACTTGCTGGAATCTATCAGCAAGATAGGAAGTGAACTATTTTAGGGTTATATTACTTAAACTTATTTGTTTCAGTCTTTGTATTAAAAGAGAATGGATTACAGAATCAAAAGCTGCAGCAATATCGAGAAAAAATAGTATGTAGGCATGATTGATGTTATCTATTCCCTTTATTCTTTTATTTATTAGAGCTAGTAGCCAAGACTCGACACTGGTAGGGTTTAAATCTGAACTGGTTGTCATTGAGTGGGGCATGGAGATCAATGTGGTCTTGCAATTGCATGTAAACATTTTTTTCTATTATTTTGGCAAGGAAGGGGAGGCTGGAGATAGGTCTATATGAGGAAGGGTCTGATTTGTCAAGGGCTTTGTTTTTTAGGACTGGACGTATTGTGGCTCTCTTTAGCTCGAGTGGCATGTAGTCCTGGGATAAAGACTTGTTTACTATTCCGTTAATTGCATCCTTAATCCATTTAACCAGGCATGGGTTGGCAGTTGATTTTGTGGTATTCATACTTAAAATTGTTCTTTTAAGGCATTCTGGGGAGACAGGGTAGAACACCTCCAGGGTTCAGCATGTGATAGTGTAGCATTTCTTCCTAAGCTAGTATAAGTTTGGCGGCAATATTAGTTTTTGAGGAGTTCCAATTATTAACAAGTATGTCAAGATCATTTGTGCTTAAGTCAACAGAAATTAGGAGCTTGACAGTGAAAGTATCTCTATCGTATTGTTTGTATTTAGAGTACTTTTTAGGGGGGATTCTTCTGTAAGAGTCTGGGATTGTTTCATCTCAAGGGTGAATTCACTGAGGTGATGGTCAGACCATGGAACAGTAGCTATAAGGTGAGGTATTATGTAGTAATTGGATTTCATGGGGTAAGAATATTAAGTCAAGGATGTTACCTTTCTTGTGGGTAGGGTTTGAGATGATTTTTTTGCAGTTTAGATCCTCCAGAGCACTGGTGAAGGAGGAGGATCTGGATGTCTGCAGTGATGGGAGATTGAAGTCACCTAGTAGTACTGTTTTGTTCTTTGGGGAAATATTAATAATTTCCTCAATTATGATTGCAAGGCCATCCGGGTCATTTGTTGGAGGTCTGTATACAAGGCAGAAAGCTAAGGGGCTTGTTTACAAAGCCGCGGTAGTGGTTCGCGATCGCGATCGCAGCCGCGGCCCCACTGAAATCAATGGGGCCGCGGCTCCGATTACGATCGCAAACCGCTACCGCGGCTTTGTAAACAAGCCCCTAAGTTTCCACTATTGATTGTTAGAAGGTCCGTATCTGATATAATGGTAGAATGGAGTAATTGAAGTTCAAGAGAGTCTTTTATAATAATAAGTCCTCCACCACCATGCCTAGATGGTCTGGGGGTGTGGAATATTTTATAATTGATTTATAATGCATTGTCTAACTCAGGGAGCCATGTTTCAGTAATGAATATCACATCTGGGTTGACTGACTTTGCATAGTCCACAATGATTGGAATTTTCTTTGTCCTGATGGCCCAGAGACTGGCTGGTCTCAAATCCTGTATGTCATCTTCAGCAAATCCAGTAACAGCTAATAAGTGGCCCTTCTGCAAACAAAGGTCCATAGTGCGAAGGTTTCTGGTATGCAAGTCCATGCGAATGCTAGTACCAGTAGCACAGTGAAGGTCTCAGCAATGTTCTTCTGCATGTAGTTAGCTGGAATAATATTTCTGCTGTGAAGTATGTAAATCTGAAGAACTGAAGAACAAGTTTTAGTGCTGAGTTATAACAAAACTGGAATCCATCTTATTTAATTCAGAGCAGGCCCCATCTTGTAACAGGAAGCCATGCTATTGGTTCAGACATTAGTTTCTGAACAGGTACCAGCTCTACAATGCACCCGATTTTGCTTCTGCGAGGGCTAGATAGCCCCGTAGGAGCAGAATCACAGCACAGCGACTGGACATCTGGAACATGCCCCGATTCAGGCACCCTGGATATCCATCCACATCCCCAGCTAGCTCAGTCTGGCTCTTGCATGGAGCCACAGTGCCATGGCATCATGTTGCCATGACACCACAACTCCATGCAGGAGCCGCGTTCCCTACGGCAACAGCAGACTCTTCGTTCCCTGCAGCCCAACCTCTGATTGGATCTTCCATAGCCAGGATCAGGCTGCGGGGCACCCCATCACCTGCTTTCCATGCCCTGGCTCCAGAATCCCCCATTCCCCGAAGTCCCCCGTTTAAATGGCCAACTCCGCACATACATGGCCAACCTTGGAATTGGCCCTGTACATCTGGGGTCATGGTTCCACCTACTGCCCACCCTTGCTCAACCTATGGCTTGCCCCCTCCCACCCACAAACAGAGCTCCCCACACATTTTGCCTATACATGCGGGGAGCTCTGTTGGCTGCAGCGGCACCCCGGCTTTTAGCAAAGATGGACGTCCGAACCAGACATCCATCCCTGCTAATTGCAAACCAGAGTCTACCCCATAATCTATATATATCTGCTACCCTGCTCCTGAACACACTCATCCTGCTCCTTTTGCTTTATGTATAGCATTATACATAGAGTGGATTTATGGATTTTTTAAGAAAAAGCAATTTTACATTCAGCAGAGCACTGAACATCGACTGGCTTATACCTGGAGGCCTTGGATAGATGCTGAAGAGGTTGATTGTAAGTGGAACGTTTCTGTACATATGGGGGACATGTCCAAAGATAATGATGGGCTCCAAATGCTGCAGTATCTGTTCTTTTTTATCCTGTTTGCACCTATTTGGTCTCCCTACTCCAGCTTTGAATAGCAAATATTTCTGCAAACAGTCTGCCTAAATAGCTGTTTGCCTTCTTTCCAGTTTCAAAATGGGTAAATCAATCTCTGTGTAATTTTCTAAGATTACTTTGAAAAACTTGTGTTGTTTTTCCCATGTACAGTATAATCCCACAACAGTTTTCTTTTCCTGTTCTAACCAATTTGTTCTGGTTCTCTTTGCAGGTAAATAACTACAGTTTAGAAGAAGTATCACATGAAGAGGCAGTAGCTATATTGAAAAACACCTCAGATGTAGTTTATCTAAAGGTTGGGAAACCCACCACCATTTATATGACGGATCCTTACGGCCCACCCGACATTACTCATTGTAAGTGGTTTTCTATGCTTTGTAGGACAGTGAGATACTTTTGCAAGAATAACATCTCTTTATTGATTACTCTACCAGCACATAACAAATAATTTGATGCCGCCCTTTCTCACTTGTCGCCTATTCTTGTTTGATGGTAGCACTTCTCATTAAATATGAAATTAGAAAAATAAGCATGTCGGGAATAATTTTATAAATCATTTTCCAAGTGAAAAATATATTTTGCTTATAGAAAATGGCTCTTATAAAATTGTGCTAGTGTGTACCTGTGCCATCAGCCATACTTTAAACAGATAACACAAAGGCATAGCCAGGGGCATTGTTTGAGCAGAGAAGGATGGAGTTGCAGTACAGTAGTGAATTTTATATAATGCACATTTGTAAAATACATACTTGAGCCCTTTTTTTAAGGCACTTAGGTATCTATGTTGCCTTTGTAAAATAATAATAAAGTAAGTGCTTTTTTTGACCATGTTTTAGGATTCCTCTTAAGAAACTATTCCAAATCTATTCAGATATTCAGTGGAATATATCCAGATACATTTGCCACTGAATAAATCCAAGTAAAATAGTCTGAATAATTTCAGGCCTGCTACTTCGGTGACTTGACTTAGCTGGATAACCTTTTCCAGGCAGTGCTGATAGAACTGTTTCAACTCACTCAATAATTGTATAATATGCTAAGTAAGGACTTCCCTAACAAAAATCGTACTACTCATTAACTGAACTATAGATAGGACTTGTCAATTAGAATTTTAAAAAAAAACTGAAAAATCACCCCTTTGTCCAGCATTCTTAAGATTACCAGATGTCTTCCATTTTTTACGAATTGTCCCCGATTCTGAAATAGTGTCCCTGATTCACAGACTATAACAATGTCCTGTGTGTCGATTTCAGTGGGACTGCATACCCCTTTGATACACTCTTCTCGATCCTGGTAGGAGAAGATCTAAAATTAACGTATTTTCTGAAAAAAGAAGGGGCATTTATTTTAAAAATGGACAGTATAGGATATGTATATACATACTTATAAAGTTTAAGCATATGTGTAAGTATGTGCGCTTCTAACTTGATAAGGGCTGCTACTGTCTTTTTAAACTTTTGAAATATACAGGGAAAAGATGTCTGAGGAAGAAGGACCCCTATCCTAGCCAGCCCAACTCAGCCCTGCCTCGAAAATTGGATAACTCTAAGCAGTCTGGTGACATCACCCAGCAGCTGCTATTGCAGTGGGGTGACATCATTAGAGCCGACCACTTTGGAAGAGTCCCTCAGTGGCTGCTTTTGCTCCTGCTGGTCTGTGCTGCTCGGCAGCTCTGCCTCCAGCGCTTGAAGGGTTGGAAATGCGAGGGCACTTCCTATTCTCAAATATCAAAGCCTCCCATGGTGCTAGCTGCAGAGAGCACTGGGAGCAAAAGCACAAGTTCCTGCCATCTTGCCACTGTAGCGGGTTTGGGAACTGATACAGAGGCTAGGAGAAGGGAGGGGCTGCTGCTGATACAGGGGTTGAGAGGGGCCTGTGGCTGATACTGTTGCTGGGGCTTGAAGAAGGGGGGGGCTAATGCAGTTGCTAAGGATTGGAAGGGGACTGATACTATTGCTGAGGCTTGGAGGGGAGTTGATCCTTTTGAGAGAAGAGGGGGTTTGGAGAGTGCTGCTTATGAGGGTTGGGGGGGGGGGGGCAATGCTGTGGCTGAGAGAAGAATCGGCACTGGAAAATCGTTTTTTTGCGGGGTGATAAAATGGAATCCACTAAAAAGCCACACTTTTTTTTTCATTGCACAATTACACCAAGAAATCCCTGTTTTTCCCATTCTTTGGAAATCATCTAAATGCCTCAAAAACAAATGCCTAAAATTCCAAATGGTAAACAGCTAGAATCAGAAACCCTGGCTACAGCTTAGCACAAAGCTTCTCAAACCTGTCAGTCCGATTTTCAGGATATCCACAATGAATATGCATGAGACCCAGTATATGCAAATATATTTCATGCCTAGTCACTGTAGATCTTCTGAAAACCTGATGGCAGAAGGATCATTAGGACAGGCCTCAAACTTTATGCTAAGCTACAATTCGGTTGATTATTAGTAAGATTTTTAGGAAACACAACCTTTAGATTTAAACATCTCGCCTCACAAGTAATATGTAGCAAATAGCATCTCAAATTTTTGTCTAATTTAAGAGCTTACAACTCTCTGCTGTGTAAAATTATATTATAGAAGAAGAACATTTAAAGTGGTTGAGACATTTTACTGCTTAAAAAGGCCCATGTCTCAGATGCATCTCCTTGTTAATACAGTATATTAAGATCTTTTTCCTCTCTGCAGATAGAAATGTTTCTATAGAGCACAACAGTCTAAGCCAGCGGCTCTAAACCTTTTTTCCTTTGGGACACAACTAATGGATCAAGTTCACATACTCTAGGTGACACACTGCACACATTACCATCAGAGAAACCCTGCCTTCTCCCAACAAGGAGTGCAGAGCAGAACTATGACATGTCTACATACAACTCGCCATACAAAAACATATTTGGATTCTCTAGTCATCCCGCTACAGCAACACAGACTCCCTCTGCTACCAAGCACATTGTGAAATAACCCAAAACCTGCTGAAGAAACCCATTCAGCACAGGTATAGCAAACCTGTCATACCATGGCTGTACTAATTCCTAGCATTCAAATAGTAACAATCCTACCTATGAAAAGGCAGCACTGCCACACCAATTCATATTCCATCGTCCAACACAACAGATAGGCTGTTACAGATCTCAGTGCACTAGAATAGGACTACCAAATTTTTAGAGAGCGGATCTGCAACACCTGGGTAGGGCTGAGCTGGGCTGTGAGGAGCAGGGGTCCTCCCTCATCAGGTATCTTTCCCCCATATATTTCAAAATCACCAGTCTAAGTAGCATTCAGTAATTTCAAAAATTTATAAAAACACAGTAGCAGCCTTTGAGTTCTAAGTGCATATGTATTTATGCTTAAACTTTATTTTATACAGCTAGATAAATATTCTACAATGTCCCCCTTCCTCCCTGGAACACCCCTCCCCCCTCCCCCCCCCCCCCCCCCGATTATTTTCTCCCCAGACATTCTCCCTCCAAGCCTCCCTGGGTCTTACCTGGTGTTCCCTGATAGTGTAGTGGGCATCAGGGCAGAAGCAGTCCTCCTCCACTCCTGCCCCAGCTGTGGAGGCTGTCAAATTAGGGGATTTGACTCCTAGCAGTAGTGCCATGAAGCTTGTCATAACGCGGAACCTATGAAGGAAATAGTTTTAGAAAAAAACCCTGTTTTACATGGAACTGAGAATATGCAGAGAGCGCAGTTCCAGCGCAGCACAGCCAGAGGGCGTATGAGCAGTTCCACAGAGCCAGAAGCAACGTGCTCTGACACTGATTGCATTAGTAGCAAGCAGTTTCACCTGAGATCAAGCCCAAAATTTATAAAGGAAACCAGATGGTAGAAGAGAGGGGCAGCAACAAGGAGAGCAGTAGTAAGAGCTGGCAAAGCAGCAAGGAGAGCCGTGGAAGCAACAGGAGCGGCGAAAGTAGCCTAACCAGGAACATAGCCAGAAGCACAGCAAGTATCACTGCAAGAGGCTCAGGACGGAGCACAGTCTGGAGCAGCAGTTTGGATAGCTGTGGGAAAAGGAACCTGGAACAGGACAGCTTCCACGTGCAGCCAACTCAAAGAGACAGAATCCAAAGGAGTTTCACTCAAAGGGATAGAGTCCAGAGAGGCCAAACATATTGGGATAGAGTCCATAGCAAAGCAAACAGAAGAAGCAGTCTGCCGGATAAAAGCAACTATCCTAGCCCAAGTAAGTTCATTGTATCAAACCAGCAAGGAACAAGGAGGGGAAGTTCCTACTACAGAGATACCTTTGCTAAGAACCACAAAGGGTGGAAATCCATACCAGGTTTGCCTGATAGCCCTGAAAGCAGAGCACTGCATAGAACAGCTTGTCTGCCTGAGAAAGAGAGCTCTGGGTGTGGCAGCTTAGAGAAGCCAAGGTATGCAAAATCCTTAATTCTAAGAGAAAGTTTTACTGATGAAAACCCTGTTCAAAGAGTTAAACTTTATAAGGGGAGAAGAAGTAAAACTGACCTTTTAAAAGCATTTCCCCAAAGCTTAGTAAGAGAGTTTTGTGGGAAGCAAAAGAATCCCTGTGAGGAGTTAACAGGGAGTGAAAATTATCATTCATCTGAGGAGGGCAGTGACCCTGAGTCAATGGACTTTGAATATGAAAACAGTATTCCCATTCCTCAGGAGGAGCTGATGGAATGTAATCTTTGTTCAGCAGCTAGCATGAATTCCCTGCAGGATTTCTAGAGAGAGAAGAACTCTGCTGATGGTGAAGTTTGTAACCATTTCTCTGCTGATATATTAATTTGTTTTGATTTAAAAGAAGCCTTAGCCCAGACTTACACTTAACTGTGAAACCTACAACAGTTGATTGTTTGAAATGTTGGTGCAACCTTTTTGTTAAAGAGAAGGACTGTATTTACTTTCTTTGTGTCTTACTGAACCTTAGCGTTGACCGGGGAAATAAAGCCTTGTTACTCTACACTTTGGCTTGAATCATTCTTCATAAGGAGTTCTGTACTACAAGGGCCAGAATACTCTAGGCCAGCGATGGCGAACCTATGGCACGCGTGCCAGCTGTGGCACGCGAAGGCCTTGCAGCTGGCACGCGGGAAGGTCCGCAAGTAAAATTAAAAAAAAAAAAAAAGCTGTCTTCTCCCGCTGCCGGGGCCGCCGCGGCAGAATCGAGTGTGCCGCGGGGCCCCCCCTGCCCAGCACAGCCTGCCCTCCCCCTCTATCCGCTCTCTCGTCGCAGTTCACAGTGACACGCGCCGGCTTTCAGAGAGCGAGGGAAGAGGGAAATCATCTAAATGAGGGAAACTAATCCCTTCGCGCTCTGAAAGCCGGCGCGTGTCACTGTGAGCTGCGACGAGAGAGCGGATAGAGGGGGAGGGCAGGCTGTGCTGGGCAGGGGGGGCCCCGCGGCACACTCGATTCTGCCGCGGCGGCCCTGGCAGCGGGAGAAGACAGCTTTTAAAAAAAAAAAATTCCCTCGGATGGGCTGGGCTGGGCTGGGGGGGTGTTAGGATTGCTGATGGGCTGGGGGGTTAGGATTGCTGATGGGCTGGGGTGGGTTAGGAGTGCTGATGGGCTATGGGGGGGCTGGGGGGGGTTAGGAGTGCTGATGGGCTGGGGGGGTTAGGAGTGTTGATGGGCTATGGGGGGCTGGGGGGGTTAGGAGTGCTGATGGGCTATGGTGGGGCTGGGGGGGGTTAGGAGTGCTGATGGGCTATGGGGGGGCTAGGACAGGAAATGGGCTGATGGGGAGGGGTTAGGACTTGAGGTGGGTTGATGGGGTTAGGACTGGTAATGGGCTGTGGGCTGTTGGGGGGGTTAGAACTGGTAATGGGCTATGGGGGGGTTAGGACTGATAATGGGCTATGGGGGGGGCTAGGACAGGAAATGGGCTGATAGGGAGGGGTTAGGACTTGAGGTGGGCTGATGGGGTTAGGACTGGTAATGGGCTGTGGGCTGATGGGGGGGGTTAGGACTGGCAATGGGCTATGGGGGGCTGACTGGAAATGGGTTGATGGGGTTAGGACTGGAAGTGGGTTGATGGGGGGCTAGGACTGGTATTGGGTTGGGGGGTTGCTAGGACTGGAAATGGGCTGATGGGGGGCTAGGACTGGAAATGGGCTGATGCAGGGACTAGAAGGGAATGGATGCTGGGTGAGGCTGGAACTAGAAGGGAGCTGATGTTGGGGGAGGATTAGAATGGGATGGGGCTGGGAGAGTAAAATGGAGAGGGGAAAATATTTTGTGTGGGAGGGATAAAAAATCTACAATTGGCCGGGTATTGGGAGAGTAAGTGGGGATTGAGGATGGAGGGGTAAAATTTGAGTGGATGAAATAGGAATGAGGAAAGAGCAAAAGGAGAAAGATTAGTATGTTAAAGCGGATGTAGAGAGAGAGAATGGAAAAAAAAACTAGAAGAGAGAAGAAAGGACAAATGGACAGCAGATGATGGAGAGTTAGCAGAAAACATGAAGAAACCAGAAGAAAGTGGCTGGAGCAATTGCAACTGAAAAAAAATGCACAAAAGGTAGAAAGATATCTCTTTGACAAGTTATCAGCATGCATGCAACAACAAACATCACATTAATTTTTTTCATGTATAGATTCTTTGGGAATACACACCGAGTCCTGACACAGTTAACAGTTTTAAGAAGTTTATCTTTTTTTTACTCAGGATACATTTGACATGTTATGTGAATAATACATTTAAAATATATTGTGTAACTGAATCAAATTCTTCCTAAATTCATTAAATTGAATGAAATCATTAAAACATTATAAATTGCCAATAAATTGAAATGAAAACCAAAGGATTGTGAATCAAATTGATTCTCTGACAATACAAAGATTCCAACCTTTACAAATGATGTTACATAGTTCAGGCAACTTTATAAAGAGTTTTTAGATACTAAAATCTTGTTGTTAAGGTTTAATTGATGTGCTGGCACTTTGAGGAAATTCTTTGGTTTTGTGCGGCAGTTTGGGCACTCGGGCTCAAAAAGGTTAGCCATCACTGCTCTAGGCCCTTTAGGTCAATCACTCCTTAAAAATTAATTAAATGCACCAGATGCCCTTACTCCAACCAACCACTAGGGGCACCTGGTGACAAGCTATCATTAGGAGTCAGATCCACAGCTGGGATAAGAATGGAAGGCGGAACAATGCCCACTTAGACTATCAGGGATCCCCTGCGGAAGGGTGGGGTGAGGGTCAGAGGAGGGCCATGGGGGGACCTTTTTGGGGGGAGTTCGGGAGAGCCTGGAGAGTTACCAGTTCTTTTCCTGGAGATGGGAGGATGCTCAGGGAGGGGCACCGATCAGTGCTCAGAGGGAGGGGTTGGTTCTTGAGGGGGTGGGGCACCACCACAGCCCCCGCGTCCTTTCTCTTCACTGGGTACCAGTCATACTAGCGGATTGGCAGTAGCACGGCTGCAGTAACAGGGTCCCATAATTAGATATTTAGCATTTCCATCATAATATCTCTATTAGTTACAAAAACGTAATCTTTTAGATTCTTGTACTGCACTATACCAAGCCAAGGAATATGATACAACAAACTGAGGATTCTCACTCTGTTGTGGTCCTAGCAGTATAGCATCGCCAGCTTGCTTGTAAAGTCATTGTAAGAATTGGCATTTGTTTTAATCCTCAGCATATTCTCCACCAATGGAAAATCATCTCATCACCTCTGGCAACACTGGCACTTTGGAGTACAAGTCTTCTATGGCACCCATCTCACCAGGAAGGTACTCCCCAATTCCAAAGCACATGCTTGTGGAGGACGACTACACCAGGTCAGATATCCCTGTGTGCTTTCATTTTTGAGCCCATGCTAGTTTACTCTTGCAGTGAGCGTGAAACACAAAGCCAAGCTCTTCTGTACCAAGTGCTTTACTTTGCTTGGTACCTGGAAATGAGGCGACTACAGTAGATTCCATTTCAAGCAGCTCCTCCAATCCGATCTCGGTGCATCTTGTTTTCTGTGTCCCAACTGGGCGACTATGTCAAGAGAAACCACACGCTGTCCTATGATTATTTTTGCTCTTTTATGAGAATAGACATATCCCCCACCAACCCCCCAGGCCAGTTTGAAAACTCATTAATGAACGGCAGAAGTTAAATGCCATAATCTTATAAAACAAGGCTCTGTTATGTAAGGTTGTGAAAGATTCTTCTCTGATTGCTGAGAGAGTTGTAATGCTTCCTCTATCTTTCCCTTCAGTCTGCTGTTCTCTATAGCCACTGTATTATAGATTTTTGTGCAAAAAATAGTGGGACAGGATTACTTCCGGTAACGTTGATGCTGAAGTAAAACCAAAAGCATATTTTTTCCCAGCATTTTTCCTCCCAATTTCAATTTTAAGAAAAATCTGATGAGCGCATTTTCACTTCAGTTTCACAGCAACCTAAACACAATCTTAATTGCGAAATAAGTTTCATGTGTTTTTTTATCTGTAAAATCATACATGTACTTATGCCAGTGATATATTTTTTATTTTCTTGATAGTAGATTTTAAGGCAAAGATCGGGAAGGAGAATCTCCGCTGAACAGGGCTTGCTGTAAAGACACGTCTATACTGGGATTTAAGCACATTTCAGGATAAAGCCAGCATTTGTTATATTGTTTGCTAAGAAGAATTTGAATGTTCTTGAGTTGATAGCCCTTGGATCCTGGTCCGTGTTGCTATGCAGCAGATTCGGTCATGTGATTTTCCCCCTTCCTTCCCCCTTCATACAACTCTCTGTAAGGGTCTCTGTGTGATCTTTGCTCCCATATCGAATTCGCTTCCTTGATGCATCAGTTGATATTGACTTTGCCTCACTGTATTGAATCGACTAACCTAACAGGTTGCAGTCCTATTAATGCGCTGTGCCAGGTTTAATAAGAATTCTGCCAGCACTACGTTCGTGTTTTACAAGTAGACAATATTTCTTTGCTTTTCTGCAGTCATTGTAGGCAGTTATAGATTTCTTAAACCAATACCCATAATCAATAGGAATTGATTAATTAGAAGAATTTTCCACTCCCCCAAAAAATCATTTTTTTCCCTGTATAAAGCATTTTTAAGCTGGATTTATTTGTATTATTCATACTTTGCCTTATATGCATTCCATGCCATCTAAGGGAGGTAATTACCAAAGTGCGTTAAGGGAATAATGCATGTTAAAAGGCAAAATTGTGTGTTGTTTTATCATCGCGTACATTAAAGTGCCATAATGTACATTAGCAAATAATGAGATGCAAAGCTGTGTTATTTCTGGAAAAAGTAATCTCACCTCAAAACTGGCATTACATTTCCTCCTGAAAGCATCAGAGTGCTAACATGTGGCCTAATGCTTTCGGGTGCCATGTTAAAGGGACTGGCACCTGTTGAACATTCAGCAAACCCCCTTTCCGCCAGTCAAGACCCCACCCCACATTGGCAGAACACTCCCCCTATGCTGTCCAGTCCTCCCACTCTTGCAGAGACTGTGAAGATCTTCTACCCTAGAAGAAGACCCCCCTTAAAAGACCCCTCCCCCTCAAGACCACCCACCACCATGTAGACTTTCCCACATGTGATCCCCAGTTACTCCTGTCCCTTCTGGTATGGGTTTAAAATAGCTCTGTTCAAACCCTAGTGGTAGTCTTGCGGTACTACTACGACTAGGGGTCAAGCTGCTATATATGACCCCTTAGTAGTTGTATCATGAGATACCACTAGGGGTCAACTAGTGCCATTTTGAATCCAGCACCAGAAAGGACAGGAGCCGCTGGGGATTGCTCCTGCCCCTTTACCCTACACCACCACTGCTTTGATCAGGTAGGCCCAGAGGTGGGTGTGTTCATGGATGGGGGGAGCTCTTCCAAAGGGTAAAGGGATCTCGGAGTCTCTACTAAAAGGGGAGGATTGGATTGGGAATCGGACAGTGTCCTGCAGAAGTGGGTGTATCTTGAATGGGGGAGGGGTCTCCCTCAATGTTCAACAGGTACTAGCCCATTTAAGAAGGCTTTTCGGAGAGCATCAGGTCACACATTAGTGGCCTGATGCTCCAGGGAAGCAGAATAATGCAGCTTGCAAGACTAAGTGCAAATTGTATTCATTTACTGCAGAAGTTACTAACCTATGATGCTGAGTCACCACATGTTAGTGACTCCTGTGATAAATTAAACTGCAGTAAAATGAGATATTTTACTGCAGTTTAGTAACCTTCCCCTATACGTTTTTAAACTCAAGTTGAAGCCCAGAATTAACTAAAATTGTCACAAGCTTTCCCAAGATCCTTGCATGCTCTTGACATGTCTAAATCATTTGTATACTTAGAAAATGTGTTATTGCAAGACAATTGTGACTTCTTGCTTTAATCTGTGGCATGTTAACTCAAGCTATAATCTATCGTATGCATGGCAATGGCTGCTTTCGTGTCAGGTCACTTTTGAAGATGAGGTCTTAGATTTCAATGTTCTTTTTACATTTGGGTTAAATAAACCCAGAATTTAATATTGTCACTATTATGTGGGTAGTTCTGAAGATTATATTGTATGGAAATTTTTTTTTCCAATTGAGGACATTTTGCTGTTGGGTTTGATCCTTTAGCCGACCAATTGAATTTAATAGGGAAGCTATTAGTTAATAACTTCCATCAAAGAAACCTATAATGTTTTTCAACAAATGTTAGCACTATGTAAAGACAATCAAAAAAGTGACTCTTTCTACTTTAGGGGGTCATTTGCTAACAGTTAGCAGGTGCTATCTGCCTCAGGGCCCCATCAGGTTTAGAATGAGCCCTGTGGCAGTGAGTGAACACTAATGCCATTAACCTACGCTCTCCATTAGTAAATGACCCGTTCAGTGAACTATAGTGAATGATCGCGATTTCACTCATTTTTCAAGTTCTTTGATAACAGAAGCCACTGGTCATCATCACAGCTATAATGACTGACGGTGCTTGGCAATCGCAAATATTTTATTTATAAAACTATGATTGTTCCTCAATGGAATTTCTTACTTTGTTTGGTATGCCTGGCTTCAGGATAATGAAAATGACACGTCAAGAAAGGAGTAGAACCAGCTTGATTTTTGTGTTCAGTGCATTCATAAACACACACTGCCCATAAAAGAGATCTATGAGGCTGCACAGATCCAGGATAGGTGAAGCCCTTTTGTATCATGTATTCAAATGTGAACGACATCTCTCAAACGTTTTAGTTTATTTTATTTTTGTATTTTGATATGTTGCTCGTTTATGAAGCTGATAGGAGTTTCCAATGGTTTTGATTTGTGCAATTCCAGATTGTGCTGAGTAGAGTAATAATGTAAATTTCTGGAGGTGAAATTGTGCCTTTATGGTGTAATAAAATGTGCATTTGTGCCAGAAACATTAGAAAATATAGTGTTATTTTTTCTGTTTAATAAACTATGTTGACTGATAATCTTAGCGCAGTATTGGGGGAGCGGGAATGAAAGGTTGGCATTGGTCACAGGGGAAATAATGTAAGTGACCTTTTTATCATTATGTGTCTTTATAAATGGTTTTGTACTCTGCTCCTCAATAATACCAATTAAAAACAAATTTTACTTGTACATGTACTTAATGCTCTTTATTTCAAATGAATATTCTATATGGTTCACAGGACCAAAGGGTTTGCAGAAAATTGTCACTGCACTGTAAAAGCTTCACTCAAAAACGGTTACCCACACGCTAATGAGCATGTTTACTAAAGGGTGTTAGGCTTTTGCAGCTAACGTCAGGCATTAGCGCAAATAGCTCTGCGTAATCTGCAAAAGCCACGGGTTATCTATTAGAGGCATGCACACAGCATTTCCACAACAGTTAACATGGTGAAAATACAGGGAATGGAGCATGGCAGCATCGCAGATGCAGCTAATGCCATCCATTGAAGTAGCGTAAGCTGCAGCCATGATGTCTGCAAAACATGCAATTGCTGCAGCACCCGCAGTAACCGTACATTACAGGCACACCCATTCTCTGCTCACTCCACCCCCCCCCCCCCATTGACGCTGCTAATGCATGGTATGCAGATAGCGCAGAAAATTCCCTGGGCGCTCTGCATTTGGCCCGCGTTAGCTGTCACTACAACGCGCTTTTCCAAGGTCATCGCCACATTAACAGCTAATGCGCTTCAGTAAACATGCTCCTAAGAAAAAGGAGGGTTTTCAATGTTTTTTAGCTATATCTGTCCATCTTAAATATCCATTAAAGATGAGCTCACTTATAATCAGGGCTTTTGATTTTAGGTTTTAACTGATAAATGCCAATAAATCATTACTGATACGCAATATTAAAATAAGTATTTATCAGATAAACACCAGAAAAACACCATTTCCCCATTGTGTTATTAGATCCTCAAATCTGTTTTTGGGCCATTTCTATGCTGACAATTCCTAAGTGACACAAACTCAACTATTTGATTCCATTGGAAAAGGCACCCAGCACTTTTATCTGTGCTATGAAAACACTGATAAACACCATTTTTGTACCCTCAGAGAGGCCCTAGTTATCTGGAAAATAAACACCTAAATTTACAATTTATAAACACCGAAGACTAGAAGCCCTAGCTATAATCCAAGTCTCCCATCCTCTGATTCCAGGAAGCAGCTCTTAAGCAATAGGTAGCCTATAGGTAGCTGGTTTTATCCTAGAAAACATAGAGCTTTTATAGCAAATGTTTATTAAAAAGGTTTCTCTGCCATTTCATATTTTATTATTCATTTTTATATTGTAGAGCAATCATCGATGGCATATGGGGAGGTGCAGGAAGAAAGGATCTAGCCAATACTTGCCATTAAATTAGCTATCTGTGAGATAAACTCAAGTACCTTTAAATCTGTAAATCTCCTATGCTTTATGCATCTATGCTTCCAGCAGACAATAAGAAAATATTCCCTCTTTTCCTTGGAGTGTGGGCTACTCTTTTTGACATCATAGCCACGTCTGTAGCATGCCTCTCTCCCTTTTCCTGATTTTCACAGCTTCACTAGGGATAACAAATATCCGATAAGAAATAGGGGACATTATTTATGTGCCTGACAGAAGGGCAGGGCTCGCACAGTGTGCTGAGATGTGCTGACCTCCCTCAGAACTCTGAGTGAACTGCAGTGCTTATTTCCAGAAGGAAAACTACCAGGAATGACACACAAGGCCTACTTTAGGGAGCAGGTGACTGTCTATGCCTGCAGTAGCCACTCTCTTACAGTAGCCACACTCCCTGGAGCTAGCCACAGAGCATGTCAGCCAAATCCATCACTTTGGCCACCTATATACTGTACAGAACATGGATAGAGCCTCATGAAATACAAAATAAGTGACTCCAAATTACAAATAGAAACGTGCCTTGAAAAACTGACGTGGGAACCCCAAGAAGCCAGGTTTTAGTCCAACACTGAAGAAATTGAAAGAGAACTACTTTTCTCCTGTATCCAGCCTTCCCCAATCTATTTGCTAGGGCACAAACACTGCCTTAATATTATTGCTGTCATTACGAAGATGTGAGTCAATGAGCCCCTTCACTGGGACATACATACAGTCGTATCAGGCAGAGCAGACTATGTACAGGATGGAGAGGGCAGGCAGAAAAGGGGAGGCCTGGAACTAAAATGCCATTCAGTCATTTTCAATATATTTGTTTAAGAAACATGAAATGCAAAATAATCATTATGAAAAAAACATAAATACTTTTGGATCAGTTTCACAAGTCTCTTCAAATCCGAGTCAGACCCCGAACAGGTTGAGTATCTGAGTTTTGCTAATTTGGTTTGTGTCAAAGTGGGTACACTGTCCCTTGTTTGCATTTGGTGTCTACGGCAGACTGGTCAATCAGTTTTTGTTGATGAACATCAAAGCTTTTAGGCATGTGCATTTTGGGCTCATTTGGGCATTCATTTGCATGCCTAAAAAATAAGCATGTGTGCAAATTGCTTGTGTACTTGTATATCAATTGTGCATATATTCATAGGTATATGTGCATATAAGCAATCCTTGTGAATAGTAGGCATGCAATTACGATGAAAACAGAAAAAAAAACCTCTGGTTTATTTTCGGTTAAAACAAAGTTTTCTTTGACCCTGCACATGCTTTACTTTCTGTTAATGTGATCTTGATGGAATCGCAGTAAGATTCATCTGTGAAAATATTATTTCATGCTCCCTTGATGTTGAGGACATTGGAATGATTTCAGGACTCAAGAGTGTATTTCAGTAGAATGGATATAATTTGTCTAGAATAATTTTCTCCATCAGATATTCTTACAACCTGCAAATCATCTCTCATTCAGACGAAGTTTTTTGAATGAAACGTCTTCAATTTTGGTTCGCCAAATGTTAAATGCATCTGGATTTCTTCTGGTTACTGTTTTGCATGTAGCACTTGAGTCCATTTAGTTAGATCCATTTATGCACCATCAAGCAGTCTCTTTTCTATCGATATGTTTGGATTTTCATAAAATGCATTTGGACAGATTTGAGGGTCCAATTTGGAGAATTTTCACATGAGCTCCAAAATCTGAGTCATGCCTAGAATAGGTTCGGTCGATTTTGTTGTTTGCTTTTGGTGTCTATTGCAGAATAATGTCCAGGAAGCAGTCAAGACTCCTCTAACTCAGTTGTTGGATCAAACTGAGTTAGAGGAGGCCCAAGGATCTTGATGAATATCAGTGCTGATACTGAGTTTACTAACAAAGAAGATCTTGATGGAAATACCTCTTTCACACTCACTTGAAACATTTGTCTGGAATGTTTTTCTCCTCGAGATACTCTTAGAACCCTTGAATCATCTCTCTTTCGTTCAATTGGAGTCTTTTGGACAAATTTCTTATTTCTGTTTCACTAAATGTCAAATGTTTCTTTTTGTTCTCTGGCTACTGTCTGGGATCTAACACTTTGGCCCATTTAGATAATTAGCTTCTTCATCGTCAAGCACTCTTCTATAGAACTTTTCAGGTTTTCATAGGAAGCATCTGGACATATTGGAGGGTCCTCTCTTCTTTCTTTTCTGTGGAGAGCAATCCCTTGAAATGTGAGACTACTGGCAGTAGTAATGGATTTTTTGTAATATGGTCCATATTTTTGTATTATGGATTTTTGTAATCTCGTCTCTCTTCGAAAACTTGAATAAGACTTTTAATCTTGCTATTTAGAGCCATGTCATGTTCTTGTAGGTCTAGGCTTTGTTCAGACAATTCTTGACATGCATCACACATCAATCCTAAATCTACATGTAAAGCAAATTCTACAGATATAATCTTCCTTAGCAATTCTTCATACATCAAAATCTTTCCTTTCTGTGGTACAATCCTCCTTACATTCTCCAAAATGAAGTGCCAAATCATCATAATCCTACAATACTGCAGAAACTGATCGAAAGCTAGACACTACTCAATGAGTGCTTAAATGCATCCAGTTTACAAAAGCTGAATATCCAATGTGTTTGTACAAAATTATAATTCTCTATCGTTTATTGGTGATACATGGTACAGCACATACAGTTTATCGGTGAAAGTATAATTAAATCCATTAATGCCTGAGACAGCTTTTTCAGCATCACGGACTGATCATTCTAATCTGTGATTAGCACAATGCAATGCAATAAATAAGGAGAAATGTGTCATTTAACAATTTCTTACTTTTACCACGAGTCCCCAACATTAGAGCTGCTCCATCACAAGAGCAGAAACTAAGGGGCATCTTTACTAAACCATGCTAACCATTAGCAAAGGCATTAGTATGCAGTTAAGTGCATCATGCTAAATGTCAGCACGGTTCTCTGCACTAAAAATCCCATGCTAACTGGGTAGTGCACAATTATTTCGGGACTGGGTTCTTTAGCGGCGGAACATGGGCATTGATGACACAGCATGGTTAGCGCAGGCATTTGGGCATAAACTAAAGGCGAATGTTGCCATTAGCACAGATGCACTTAATACCACCTCAATGTGTGGCATTAAATGCACCCACATACCAGTTAGCATGGTGCTCAGTGTTTGCAATGCATTAAACAGTAGGGACATACAAAATCAGAATGTAATTTTAGATTCTCCTGTGCAATTAACGCGTGTTACCATGCACATATTTGGGGGCCTATGTTATATAAGGGAAGTATGTATATACTTTACTTTACAAAACTGAGACACATCTTTATTCCCCTATCTAGTCACAAGAATAAATGCCTGTGCCTAGATTATTCAGAAATATTCCAAGTTATAATATTTTGTAACTTATGGGTATAAATTGAAGCTCCGCCTGTGCTCTACCCAAGTTCTGCCCCTGTGCACCCCAAAAGTGAAAGTACGTGCGATAGGACCTAAGTGCATACATACAGAATAGCAACCACCTAAAGAGTGCGCTTAAGCGTCCATTCACACATGATGCCCTTTCACACCTGTACGTCCCTTAAAATAGAGACTTGCGCACGTAACTAGCATGTAACTTTCTGCACAGCCCTTTTATAATTAGCCCCTCAATGTGGATTTTTGATATTTGATTAATAATGATATTTTGCTTTCAGAATTTATAATTTTTTGAAACAAGCTATTTTTCATTTCACTAGCAACATGATGAACAATGTTGATGGGCACCTTTGTAGAGTGAACTATGTGACCCATGTCAACACCGTTAAGTTTCTGTACATCTATTTCAGCTTCAAAACTATTAAAGTACGGGTTCTTCTTTGCCACTTTGTAAGCCATGTAAAATATTTCACACATATATTCTGTAGCATCTCTTTGTTGGCTTCAGCCAGGAGCCTTAAAGAAACTTTATGAGAACTTTCTTTGTGATCTAATAATGTCTCCAATGGGGATGTTAACTGCTGCTGTCATGTTGTACCAAAATAAGTAATTTCATTGTTGGCCCATTCTTTCGATATTTTCATTCCCAACTTTGGCATGGCCTACACACGAGTTATTTATTTTCAGTCGATAGCTGGTCATATTTTGGAAGACGTCTTCCAGTGTCCAACACCTAAGCCAAAGATTGTCATCATTTTGCTCTTCAACAAGAAGAAGTACAAGATGACACCAAAGCAGTTACAATGGATTCAAGAAGAAGACACCAAAACAGTTATAATCGATTTAAGAAGAAGAAGACACCAAAGCAGTTATAATGGATTCAAATGTATTACCTCCTTCATCATCATCATTGAATTCCCTTCCCCCACCCTTAGACTTGCGACCTCCTATCTGAAATTTAAGTCTCTTTTAAAGACCCGCTTATTTGTCCTTGCCCTTGACCTGCCACTCTCCTGACTATCCCGTTCCACATTTCTTGTGCTTCCTTTCTCTTTGTATGATGATGTATTTTAAACTGTCCTTTGATTTTATAGTGTTCTTTTCTACCTTTATTTTGTCTATGTTTTTTTTTAAGTTTGTACACCGCCTTGCTGTTTGTGTGAAATGTGGTTAAGAAAATCTTAATAAACATAATCATCTACTTTCTGTTTTTAAACATAGATGAAAAATATCTTCTGATTTTTTTTTTCATTTTGATTTCTGTAAGTCATTACAGCTTCATTATACCCACAATGACACAAACCAGATTAGTGCACAGACCAGGAAGTTGGAAGAACAGTGTCGCAATATATGAAGCGCAACATGTTATCATAACCTGAGAACCTACAGATCTATCAAATCTGTCATATCATGAAGGCATAAATCCAATACTTAAACAGTAGCACCTGTACATGGGCCTTAAAACAACAATGTACTTTACGGCTCATAAAAAAGCTATGTGGAGCAGAGATGGTCTCTTATGTGTATGTATATAGTGCTGCATATGCCTGATAGCACTATAAATGTTATAAGTAGTATCAGTAGAATACGGCACTTGATCACATATGAACAGAATAGACAGACCCTCAAATCAAAAAGAGAAATGTGCCGACAGAAAACTGAACTGCAAATCCCAAGAATCCGAACGTTGCCTGCCACTGGAATAATAGAAACAGAAAATAATTTCCTCTTGTACCACCGAAAAATAGCAAGATATCAGAGATCTGCACAGTTCCATTCCCAAACCTGACCTTAAACCAACATAGTACCTCCAACATGCGCAAGTAAAACATAAGGGATTAGGGATTATTTTCAGTCGACAGCTGGTGATGTTCATCTCCTCCCTGCAGGGTGCAGCATTCCCCCCCTTTTTCCCCCATATGTCCAGCTGTTGTCCTCTTCTCTCTCTCTCCCCTTCTGTGCGCAGCTACCCCCTTCCCTTTTTCCCTATGTGTCCAGCTGCTATCCTATCTCTCTCTCCCCCCCCCCTCAAGTGTGCAGTTCCTTTCCCCCTCTTTTTGCCTCATGTATCCAGCATATCCCCCCTCCCCATGGTTAGCAACTGTTCCTTTCACTTTCTTCCCCCCCCCCCCCCCGCCCTCTCCCCAAGGTGTGCACATAGTGTACTTACACAAAGAACTTGCTTCAGGAATACTTACACTCCCTGCTGTAGACTTCTTCAGTGACTGGCCCTTGCTCTTCTCTGCCCCCCTCTCCCCCAGTGGGGAGCCAGCCCAGGGGGAGGATTTTGCTGCTGTTTCAAAAGCCCTTTGAAGTAGGACTCAGCTGCTACCATGCCAAGTCAGGAGACCAGCTGAGAAAGGACCCACATCCTTTGGGAGGTTGAGAAGCCCATATGTGTGCTGGCAGCCGCAACTGGGCGGCACTAATGATCCTGCACAAGGGAAATCCAGAGGAGCTCTGTTTGGATATGGCTGATGAGTGGCACTACGATGGTTGCAGAAGTCAGGCGGGCAATGGCACACACCGTTCAGGCAACCGAGCACGTGTTACAGCTATACATGGGCAAGCACTCACATGGCATTCTGGGAAGGCAGAAGAGGTGCCAGTACAGTGTACCGGCATGTACTGACAGAAAGTAAGCCCTGAAAATGACCCCAAATATCTGTGCTCATGGTATTTTGCACACCTCTAAATTTCACAGAACGGAATTTCACGGATTATGTTCTTATGTTTCCATTTATCTTTTATTGCTCCATCTGTTGTGAATGTAGTCAAATTATCTTCCAATAGCAAATCATGAATAAAAAACTTTTAGAAGCCAAAAAACATACAAAACCCATTTGTAACTTTTTTAAAGAAAGACAGATTTTTATAATTCTGTCATTCTCTTCGGATAGTTTCCAAAGTGGAGGAGCCCTTTAAAAAAATAAGAGTAACAATGCCCCCCCCCCCCATGATAATATGCATATTCATAACCTCCTGGAAGAAATCAAAACATAGAACCTGATATTTAAATTATATTAGCAAGATCAAAGTATTTTTCTGATCTGGTTAGAAAGAAATTTGACTTGCAATTGTAAACTTAGATCCAGGGGCTCTTCTCTTCATCTTTTTAAAAAAGTACACCTTGTTTAAAAGCAAAAACTGTAAAAATATTTAGTTCCCAGAATGAAATGATGAATTTACACACAAAATATAATCATCTTCCTAATTTCTAAACAAAGGTCATGGCTAGCAGTCCTCGGTACTGAACTGTAATGTTGTAAAACGGATAAAAAGGTACATTTTTCATAGTACTGGGAGATTGGAATTGAGACGTCAACATCATGATGTAAACAATTCCGGCAGCATTTTAGACAAAAACTCTGTTAAACGTAAAGCATATTCTACATGGTGCAATGGAATTACGACAGTGATAGAGGGCCTATTGACCGATGATTCAAATCTGGATGACGTTAATAGTGACTAAAAATCATTACTTTCTGAAAAATCTTTTCTCCTGCTACCAGTATACAGGTGTTAACATCAAAAGAAAAAAAATTACTGTCACCATTTGGTAATAATTGACAACATTGTTGGTAGCTTTAGTAGAGGGGTGAGCAATTACAGGGACATGGAGACTGGATCACCCTCTCACACCTAGAGGTGGTTGCCAAACAGGCTTGAAGCAGAAGAGCAGAGCAGGGTGAGGAAGTCTGCACTGCTATTACCCATGCTCTACTTGTTCTGTAAATAAATGGACACTTCGCTATTCAGCATTGCCAATTTAGCATATTACATTCTCACTGAAAAAGAAAAAAAGAAAGTGTCAAATTTAAGAACTGGACCAGGCTCCCAGAATTGAATATCTTACTTTATTTGTAAATTTATTTCAATATTACACAAGACAAATGGTTTTTAATGCACTTTTATACTGCATATTCACTTAAAAAAACTATTTATGGCACCTTAAATTGCACGCACAACTACAATTTATTGCACATAGTACACGCTACAACTTGGGAGGTTTTCTTTACCAAAAATAACATGCTCTAATCACTGTGTGTACATCAAAACAATTCCCCCCCCCTACAACACATCTGTATCACCAGTATCAAATCCAACATGGGTACAAAAGCCAGCTCCAATTGGCAATAGCATGCAATTCCTGAAAAACATTTTTTGGAATTGAGAGACCTCCGTACAGGGCAGTAATTTAGTTATAACTGCTGCAACAGTTTCCAATGAACTCAATCATCGGTCTCCAAACAGTGTCCCAAAAGAAAGAAATTGTATGATTGATATATATATATATATATATATATATCAATCTTCTTTTCAAAATGCATAGAAATTTATTTATTTATTTATTTATTTTATTTAACAAGTTTTCTATACCGCCTTTTCCTTCAATCAAAGCGGTCACAAGAAATACAAAGGTTATAGGCAAGGGAAACAAACACAGTATAAACATTAATCGAAAAGTACCTATCTGAGCGCCTCCAAGGGATGAGAACCATTTGAACGGGCACCATACTACCAAAGCAGAGAGGCTGCTGCTTGCATGCACCTCTCTGCAGAAGTTTCAGTAATTCTCCTGATGCAATCAGTTTTCAGCTGATAAAACTCTAGTTGAGCAATGCATGCAAGCAGTGCCCTCTCTGCTTTGGTACTATGGTGCCTGTTCAAATTATTCTCTTTGGGGAAATTTCTACAAATGGGTTAGCTTTGCACATGCCATGACAGTCATGAACCTCACTTCTAAGCCAAGGAATGTGGAGCAGGATCTCAGTCTCTCAAATTCACTGCTAATATTCATCGTAGTACTTGTGTCATGACAGCCACCTTTGGAGTTCATTAGATGTAACGTGTATGGGTAATTTATCAAGGTATGCTTAGAAATTCTTAATGAAGCCTGAGGCACTCAATGCAATATGTGCCTTCAAGTCAGTGCTGACCCCTGGCGACCCAGCAGCTCCTGGGGTTTCTTGACAGTGTGACCAGAAATAGATTCCCAGGCCTTTCTTCCAAGGCAATGGAGGGTTAAGTGATTTGCTCAAGGCCACAAGGAGTGCTAGCAGGAATCAAACCACTAGACTACACCCCCATGATGGGAAATAACTTGTTATTTTTCTGACACATTTTCTTGGCTCTCTGATTGCATTTTTTGGTACTTGAAGATCTTCTCACTCTCAATGCGATTCACAGAATAGCTGCTTGGGACTGACATCTCTATAATGAATGCCATTCTGGGGTTCTTCTCCTTTACTCCTATGACTGGCTTCCTTGCATCCAGCTTTTTATTGCTTGGAATGGGAATATTCCAGGTGATCATAACCTCATCATTCTCTGTAATTCTCTAGGGTTATGATCCCAGTGCTTTTCAGGTACAGTGATGTTACACTGTTTATAGAATTTCCAATGGATGAAGCGTATAACTTTATTGTGCCTTTCTGTATAGAAATTTTCTGCCATCAGGACTTCACAACCAGCTGTGAGAAGTCACTGTTTCCAACTGTTTCTTACAGAATCAGCATATGTTTGTTTTGTCAGTTTTTCCAATGCTCATTGTAGACCATCTCATCCATAATCTGCTTTCCTGGGCTGAAATTATCAATCTCATATTGTTTGGTTTCTTTTCACCTCTCCTTAACCAGTCATGTGTCCGTTCTTAATGGACAAAGTCTTCCTGGAGTGTTTCTGTATTTCCCACTGTATTTGTGTGTTTATCAATTGGTTTTCTTCGTTTGCTGATCTAATTCTTGTTGTGCAAATTCTGTTGGTTCCTTCCCTGTGTGTGTTAGTGAATTTTCACACATTCCTTCTAGTAATCGGAACACTTGTCCAAGTTTGATGATAGAGACAGATTCTGAATGTTTACTTTCATATTTCAGCACTTTTTGCATGTTTGGATCTGATAATACTGTTAGGGAGGCCTGGAGGCCTATGATAGTAGCTCTGTATGTATATCAATCTCTATGAGGCCTAGCCCCCTTCAACTCTAGGGAGGTACAATCTTGGCATACACTGATTCTTGTAAATTATCTCATGGCCATGAAGGAGTTTTCTTGTTCACACATCCAGTTTTCAAGATCTTTAAGAGGCCAGTCTACAATCCCAAAGCTGTATGAGAGTACAGGAATTGCCATCTGATTGATAGCTTGTACTAGATCTTATTCCGTTATGTTAAAACACCTTTCAATAATAATTTTAATCTCCTGTAGTATTCTTTACTGATATTTTCTCTCAGTAATTTTTGCTTGAGTATCATTTCTTTCTCTATTTATATATGCCTTCCCGTTCAAGTTCCTTGATGTCGCAACCCACAGCCAGGGAATGTTTTCCATTTTGCTCAATTTTCCTCTAAAATAAATTGCCTTAGCACATTTGTCAAAGCAAAAAGTCATCTTGATGTTATCAGAAAAGCTTTTCACTGCACGGAGTTGCTCTGCTAATTGTTGGTCACTCGAAATGTAGAGCTTCAGATGAACTACAAATAGTAAATGGGATGTTACTTCTGAGTTTTCTTCCCTGGGGGTCATTCAGATAAGTACTTTTAGAGTGGTGTGTGATACTCCCGTTTTTATATGCATTTTGAAAACAAGATATATATATATATAATATGTGCATGTGTATGTGTATATAGATACATACACATAGAATCAGAAAAATTATTTCTTATGGGGCACTGGAGACCGAAGACTTGAGTTCACGGGAAGCTTATAGCTGAATTAATGCTGAGGTCTTGCAATTCCAAACATTTTAAGGTCTCGCAATTCCAAACTTTTTTTCTGGAATTGTGTGATCTGCAGTTAGAACTGCTTTTTATACACATGGTGGATTTGATACTGGTGATACATTTGTGTTGTATGGTGGTAGCTTGTTTTTTAGCATTTTTGCAATTCTCTGCACCCTTCTTAAATTTGGACAATAAATTTCAAAAGGATCAGAACTGAATAGATAAAATAAGCCTGTAATTGCTTGATTTGTAATACTTTGATTAACTTCGACTTCAGGGTTGTATTTCCTTAAAATTTACTTCACTGGGCACAATTTCTATCTTGTAAGAGTTAGAGGAGATGGAACATTTTGAGTCTAGTCCACATGAAGACCTTTTTGAAGAGACAAATTTGTATCAATCATAAAAATTCCTCATGTTGGTAAATGAATTTTTGTTCCCTTAATTATTGCAACCATAAACCTGAGACTATAAATGAATGACCCCCATGGAGTCTGTTCTATATTAATATGTTTTTTCTATGGCATGTGATTGCCATGCAAAATAATGCTTGTTGCCTTGATTATACAATATGGAATTTTCTGCTGAGTCAGAACCAATCAGCAAGTACCGATGTCATACAATATGCCAATTTCTGCTCCTTTTCACATGAACAAGCTTTCAGAATTACTCTATAAACTCTAGTTTTATTCATTCACATGTGTACAAGTCCTTCAAGCACAATTAGATAGTTATAAACTCTGTCTAGGAGGAATGCTAAACTAAAACCTGCTAAGCAGTTGATGTGAGTTGTAATGGGCGGTAACAGTCCGCAGTGATAGTTAAGGCATGGGCATGGCAGCTACTGGGTGTTAAAATGCATTTTAATTGCCTATCATGCAAAGGGGTGGGGAATGGACAGCGTATGGGTGGAAGGTGGGTGCGGAGAGCACATTGCAGTCAATGCAGGGGTACATGCCAAGCACTGTCAATGTAGCAATTAGCGCAGACGTACCTAGCAGTACCTCTGTGGGTGACCTTAGGTGCACCCACATTAATTATGCCACATGTTAGGATACTTGCCCATGTGGTAACTGCTGGGAACATGCTGCCCACCTTTCTGACAATTACCTCAAAGGCTTGGGACTTAATGTGTGTTAGTTTGCATGCTAAATGTGCGTTAAGTAGAAAAATCTTAACGGGCTTTAGTAAAAAGGCTTCTAAATCGTCCTCTGTTCAAAGAACACTGTGGCCTAATTTGGTGCTCTGCTGCCTCCCAGGGTGTGAAAGTATATTATTTTCTCTTTGTTGAATTGAAATTACCCTTCCACATACAACAGATCTGGAAAGAACTATGATCCTTTCAGGTTCTTTGAAGGCTCTTAAAGTTGAGGCCAAGTCTACCTGAGTGAGGCACATTGTTAGAACAAAAGAAAGCAACTTATTTTCAAATCCTAAGGCCTGCTCTAGCATTTGATCAGATACTATAATGCCTTTCTATAGCCTGATGGTTTTATGATATAATCTGCCAAACTGCTGGAGCTATGATCTGCACTCTTGAAGCAGGTCAAAAGACTCTACATCAAAAAGATCTCAAGGTCATTTGGAGGAATATTTAGGGAGATGCGAAGCTTAGTTATCCATGACAGTAAAAGGTGACGGAACATCACATGACTCTCCATGAACTTCACAAAAAGAAGTGGCAACCACCACTTCCACAAGGTCCTGTATAGTGAGGTTACAAGAAGGCATCAATTTGGACTCTAGTAAGTATTTTTTGTTTGCTAAGCTCTACATAGACATGCACTGTAGTTCAATTTCATAATATCAGAAATGGAACAGACTATGGGAAGTAAGAATGTTACAGATCAAATTAGTTAAACAGAATTTATTGTGGAACAGGTTTGAATGTTGCAGTAATCTGAAAGTAATGTCAATACTATTTTACATCAAGCTTTTATTAAGATATATTTAGAAATAAATAATCTTCAAGCAATGGCTTGAATCTCTGCTTCTTTAATTATTGCAGCTTTGCATTATGTGCTAAGGAAGAGATGTCAACAGGAGAAACCCAAACCCTTTGCAGACAATGGGACCAGTCAGCATATTCCAGATGCTAAGTGTGGAGTGAAATCAGATAAGATTTTCTGCCAGTGTTTTTAGATGTATCTTTTAGACTAGGCACTGTAGATTGTGTAATCTAAAAATATTAATATAGCAGAAATCTTTGTTGTGAACAAAAATGTCATTAGTGTCTTATGAGGCTTTGAGGATGGACAAGAAGACACGTCTAAAAAGTGGCAAACGTATACAGATTAGTTTAGATGAGGTATAGCATAAGTATGATGCTTTCTAGGAAAAAAAAGAGAGTGAATATTATTCTAATTTAATTTTGCAGGTGCATTCTATCCTAAGATCAAAGTTTCAGAGAGGCCAATGAATTTAAATGTTTAGTGAAATGGACTGTGGAGAATATGCTGCTTCAGAAGAACAACAAAACACATTTATACTGGAGAAATTAGAGAAGCTTGAATACCAGGGGCATGACTGGAAATCCCAAGGTGAGAAGAGGATGACATCATTGACCAGGCTATGGGTGTGGGATCAAGTTAAAGGACGTGCCATCTTGATTTACCAATTCCTCATATGGAAACCAGGCAGAAATCTTCTAACGTGCTTACTAGACAGAACTAATGAGAGAATATGGGTATGAACTTTGCATTTCTGACAACTGGGCTTTTTTTAGAGGAATGCTTTCCATTGTGAAGAATTTTTATCTTCTGAGAGCAGAAAAAAGGAATGGGCAAACAATTATTAAACTAGCAATGCCATTAAAAAAATAAATCACCACCCCATCTTTGTTTAGGGATGATCATGCTATGTTTAGAAGGCCAAATGCTATCTGGAGGCCTTTAAGTACAGGCCTGCACTCGAGCACTACAGCATCCTGACCCCACCCCCAATTCAAACTTCCTTTCAGAGTGAGCCAGACACAGCAGTGACCTGTGCTTGAAGTCCCACTTCCATGCTGAGTTTCATTACAGTAGCAGCCGAGGGCTTAAGGCAGAGGGTGGAGGTAGGTGGTGGGACAGAGAAGGGAAGGATGAGATTCTGGTCATCTGGGGTGGGAGGGAAAGAAAGGGTAGATGATACCTGGGAGAGGGAGAGGGAAAGGAGAAGGGGAGAGGGGATGTTGGCTACCTGGGGGGCTAGGGAGGGGAAGGAATGCTGGCCAAATCAAGGGGTACAGGGGAGGGGAAAAGTACATGCTGGCCACCTTGGGAGTGTATGGAGGGGAAGGGTAAATGCGATCCAGCTGGGGGTAAGGGGAGAAGCTGGACTATGGGGTAGGGCCTTGAGCTTTCCCAGGAGGGTAACACAACTGAAGGTTCATCCAGAGCATCAGATACCTTTGGACCAGCCCTGTAGAGAAGATAAGACATGAATTATGTCTCTAAAATTTGGCATTGGGACATACTTATGAAAAAAGGTAATTATTAATTTACATCAGAAATGCATCATTACAAACTAGAAAAGAGACACTCCATCCACAAAAGATGGGCTTCTGCATAACTCGTCAACTAGGCTTTTTAATCTGTATAGATGTACTAAGTCCTAAGTATGTACATTTTAGTGAATTATGCTATATTTTTTGCTTAGTGTTAGGTACTTCAAACCCTCTTCTTCAAGTCAGGACAGGTTGTATTGCCATATTTAGATGTTGTCTTGGATCATACAGAGGGTTACAAAAAAGAGGCTAACAGTTCAGCTTTTAAATTTTGCTTCCCCAGAAGAAAGTTTATCATCCTCCTCATCTTAGTTATCCAGTAGCAGGAGGGATGTAAATGTTTATCTTAATAAAAATTGCCTTCAGTCTAGCTGTTGTTGTTAGTGTGATACTTCCTTATATAAATCTTAGGGGTATGTTTACTAAACCGCGCACACATGCGCGGCGCACAAGAGCGGATGCTAATGATGCACTTAAGTGCTCTTAAGCGCCGCGCACGCGTGGGCGTCACATTAATGGGCCGGCGCACGCGTGCGGGGCGCTCATGTGCGATAGAGGCGGGGAAACGCTTACGGAGGGCGGAGGAAGGCTCCCGAGGGGCGGGGGGACGGGGTCAATGGGTGGAGAGTGGGAGGGGAGAGGCTCCCCGCACAGGAGCGGGGCTGAATCTGGGCATTAAAAATACCGCGAGTGAAGCCCTCGCGTTAGAGCCCATTTAAAGGGAAGAGAAACCATTTCCGTCAGCAATGTACAACAAAACCGGGGAAACCTGAAAAACGTGAGCAGTGTGATACATGTGCACAGAACAAAATAGCAAATATAAATTGAAAATGACCACGAAAAATTCCAAATAAATCATAATCCAGCTGGGCAACAGTGATATTAATGGGCAACCAGAAAAAACACTCCCAGGAAAGCTCCAAAAACAAGAGATGATTTTTGGAAGGGTCTACGCTCCGTAGACTCGTTCAAAAATCACTGCATTTTAATGGAGCTTTCCTGGGAGTGTTTGTTCTGGTTGCCCATTAATATCACTGTTGCCCAGCTTGGTTTTGTTTTTTCCCCTTTTTTGGAGGTCATTTTTGAGGTTTAATTGTACCCCTGTCCCCATACAAGGTAAAAGAGCCCACAGTAAAATTGTGCAGAGCAGGGTGTTTGACTCGTGCGGCCAGGTTTCCTATCTCCAGAGACTGCACTGTCTCTGTGGCCACAGTGTGGTGCAGCGGACACAGCCAGTGCCTGTAGGACCAGAGGGTCACTGGTTCAAATCCCAGTTGGGGCTCCTGCCAACCCAGTCCCCATTGTTTTACCCACTACTAAACAGTGATAGTACAGACACTCCTGTATGGCAGAGAACATAAGCATGGTTCCAACACCTATATTTTACCCCACACCGCACACAAACCATAACAATGGGCATTACCGACAGCCGAGTCCCCCAAATTCAGTCCTGGAGTGCCACAACTCAATCAGGTCATATGCTTTTTCCAGATAGGGACATGTCTGCATGTTGGCGGAAGGGTACAGGTGGTGGAGGGGGCAGTGGCTGCAAACCACAGCAGACAGTGGCCTAGGCCTGTGCAGGCTGGCATCGTCCACCGTAACAGACAGGCTCTGTCGGATGTACAGTCATGGACTCCCCAGGGAACACAGCATATCTGTGGCAACACGGTGGTGCAGGAACAGAAGGTCACAGGTTCAAAGCCTAGCTGGGGCTACTGCCAATCCAGTCCACATATTTTCCCTACAACTAAACCGTGATAGTAAGGAGAAACCTTTATTGCTGAGAACCTACGCATGGTTCACACGCCTATATTTTACCACACCAAACACAGACACCATAAACAGCCGCATTACCCAGAGCAGAGTCTCCCAAATGCAGTCCTGGAGGGCCCCACATCATTCAGGATCCATGATGCCTCTGCTAAAGATGCCTGTGCTGCACATCTCTGCACCACCCCCATGGTATGCTGATGTAGCTCATGCATATTTATGAGGGAAAGCATGTAAACCCGAACAGTGGCTGGAACACCAGGACTGGAGTTGGGACACTCTGCCGTAAAGCAGCAGCCAACAGGGCCAGACACACCCCCCCCCCCCCCCACCCAGGCCCCATTGGCCAATGCCTTCTAGAGAGGCAGGACATTGGGCCCTGCCTGTATCCCCCAATACTAGCAGTTGCATACCTTAGCACTGCCACCCTACACCTGGGTATATGGTACACAGCTATCAAACGTTGCCCATGGTAACTGGCAGATATCAATTCCTAAGTTAAGCACATGTTGCTCATTGACCTCCACCATAACAATCATTGTGATGTCTGCGGTGTGCGCTGCAGGTCTGGTCTCTGACAGTGTTTACCACCCTGGGGAGTGACCCCCAACAGTAGTGCGTCCCATATCCATGCCTGTACTGTGCCCAGGACTGGTGTGGTGGGTATGGCTGCTGGACTCCTCTATAGTAGCACAATGCTGGCATAGGTGTGGGGGTGGCTGTCTGCCTATCCAGTGTGTGGTGGCTGCAAACACCTTCCACAGCCCACACTGCCAGCAATGTTGCCAGTATTGGGCTGCCAATGTGCATAATGAGGAGCAAGGTACCATGGGTATAGGCCGGACAGGGTGGCCTGGCCAGGGTGCATCTGCACAGGGCATAGGGCACTGACTGGGACATATTAGTGCCCGGCCACCACCTACACAGACAGGGTGACCTCAGTATGTCCTGCTGAGAGATCACTCTCACCCTGACTGTGCAGTGACCACAGCATGGCTAGGCACCCCCATAGTGCTATATAGTATTTCTCTCATGTGATAGATATGGGTTTCCTTTTGGGGCCCAGTCACTGATTTAACTGCTTGCTGTGTATGCTGACATCCCAGTTCTGGGTGCATGCATCTCCACCGGGAACATGTACTGTGGACTAACTAGCACACTGTTTGCAGCTGGTATGTGTCTTGATGGAGCAGCTTGCGGGGTGCAGCGGCTGATGACTTGCTGCAGGAGAATATCAGATAGTGGTGGGGTGCAGCTCACCATATCCAGGCCTAATGTCTGTCTGCTATTGTGGTATGGATGTGTATAGAGCTGCATTGACTGCCCTGTGGGGTGTCTGTTCCTCAGCAGGACCTGGGTTGATGGTCCCCTCTACTGCCACCTTTGCAGGGAGGTAGAATGTGGATCTATTGATGGGAGACCCTGTTTGCCACCCTCAGCCCTGGAGGAGGGGGGGGGGGTGGTGGTACATAGCCCACCTAGGGGTCCATAGGGGCTACACCTGACTGAAACAGACAGAGATATCCAAGGTGTTTGTGCAGAAACTACCTATCTCACACATTAACACTGCTTTGGACCTCCGGCATGGCCTCTTTCAGCCATGGAAGGTGTTGTGGACCTGGTCCTGGGCGCCTCATTGCACCCTCAGGGTGAGCACAGTACCCGCACAATTTGACGGTGTGTAGCTACTCTGTGCCAGTAAAACACACGGTCAGTACCCCCTACCAGGCCGAGGTGGTGTGTGGGTGCACATGGTCACTTCCCTCTACCGGGCCGAGGTGCTGTGAGGGTGCATTGCCCATCTTGTGTTAATCTGTGGACAGCTGATTTGCATGTGCAGTGCATCATGGGTATGGGTAGGCTAACCCTATCCTGGTGACCACAGCAGACTGTCTGTGTGGTGACGTGCATGCTCTCTGCAGCCAGCCAGGGGCTTGCTAGCAGCTATAGAGCTGTAGCCCAATGGTTACTGCACTGCCTCTGCAGCCAGAGATCATGGGCTCAAACCCACAGTGGGGTTATTTGATAGGGTTGTTCAATGCATTATCTTTTTTTAATGTACATATTTTGATGCCAGCAAAAACACCCTCAGCGTACTGTACCCATAAGGTGCCTCTGAGGGTGCTTTATAGGGCGCCCTATAGGGAACCTTATGGTTCCCGTCCATATAAGGTGCACTATACATTCTCCTGTGACGCAACCTATAGGGTGCCCTATAGGGGACATTTTAGGGTGCTGTGGCGGAAAGTGCAATTTGTAATGTGCCCTATGGAGTGCCTTGTATGGCACCTTCAATTACGGCACGTGAGGGCGTGTTTGCTGGCAGCAATTAATAACATAAATATAAAGTGCTGCAGGACAAATTATGTACAATGCAAAGCTGATGCCACAACCAGCCTTACGTATTAGGCACACTGGGGAGCAAACTCATGACCCCTGTATCAGCAGTCAGTGCCTTAACCATTGTGCTCCACTGCTGCTCCTCCTTGCCTGTCAGCGCACCTACGTATGCTTTTCATTCCTTAAACTGCACAGTGCTGCCATAATAAACAGTACACTGACCTTGCGGTACCTCATACGGCACCCTCTCAAGCGCCCTATAAGCAACAATCTAGGGTGCCTTGGCTGACAGTGCACTTTAATATGTGCCTTATAGGGCACCTGCTGTTAATACGCTTTGGGAGTGCGTTTGCTAGTAGTGGTAATTAAAATATGAATAAAATGCCTCCTAAAGCAATCTTCCCCATAATATGTTATGCCTCAGCCAGCCTTGTTCATTGGGCACTTTGGGGGATTGAACCCCTGATCCCTGCACCATTGGTCAGTGTCTTTACCATTGTACTGTGGTTCTGTTCCTGTGATTGCACATCAGCACGCCGCCTTATGCCGCCCATCATTTATATGCCTCCTAAAATATTGCCTCATCCAGCTGTCTCCATTGGGCACTGTGGGGGATTGAACCCCTGATCCCTGCACTATTGGTCAGTGTCTTAACCATTGTGCTGTGGCTCTGCTCTTTTTCTTGCACTTCAGCGCGCCACTTATACCTCCCAGTATTAGACTGCCTCCATAGACATCAGCGCCTTATGCCGCCCAGTATTAATATGCCGCCAAAAACATCAGCGCGCTGCCTTATGCCGCCCAGTATTAATATGCCGCCAAAAACATCAGCGCGCTGCCTTATGACGCCCAGTATTTCTGTGCCTCATAAATTACCGCCTCAGCCAGCCATCTTCATAGGGCACTGTGGGGGATCAAACTCCTGATCCCTGCACCGTTGGTCAGTGTCTTAACCTTTGTGCTGTGGCTCTGCTCTTTTTCTTGCACTTCAGCGCGCCACTTATGCCTCTCGCGCAGCTATCCCATGCGCTAAGGTGCGGGGCGAACATGGGCGCCACACACCTTAGCGCATATGTAAATTACGGCGTTTCTTCTTCAGCGGGTAACGCCCACTCCTTATATGGCACCCGCACTTTACCGGGGTTTTAGTAAACATACCCCTTAGACTTTTATTTTAAGGAGCAGCTCATACATCCTGTGGGAAAATATGGATGAATCCATTATATTTAACTAAAAGAAATAATTTGTTTGCCAGTTCACTTTCAGTTTGTAATTGTAGTCACACAAACACACTCGGCCTGACTTCCTTGGCCCTCTTGAAGTTGATATATCATGCTAACCATGTTTGCAGCGACAGTTCATTTCAATTCAGTCTCAGAAAATATGAGAGTAAAGTTAAATCTTAAATATGTTCTACTATAGGATTAACTCAATTCCACCTTAAATGTTTATAGAGGAGCATTGTAAGGCCAGCTCCTCTTTCAAGCATCCAATACCCAAGTCAGGGCTCTGTCCCAGTTTATATCTTTCTGCAGAAGAGTAAGATGTAGTTCGACCTTAAATCTCCTAAATTGAATTCTTAGCTTCTCCTTTAATCTCTGGTGGGGCCTTAGTTCAGGCATGAAACAGTCCTTCTGCTATCCTGCAATCTTCCTCTCTCTTTCGTATATATGTCCCATTACAGTAATATATCTGTCCCACAGATATATACTGGGGCATATATGCAATGTTATTCCAAATGAAGTACAACAATATAGTTATAGTTTTATATAAGTCTAAAGACCTTCACCAAAGATCAGGAGCCTCAGACTGTTAAAAGAATAGAATGCAAAGCATTATGAGGCAATATTCCAGCTAATCAGCGGCATTGTCTAGATTGTTGTGCTGAATATTTCCTTTGATCGCCTCAGTGCAGTCTGGGGGTGGAGTGATGGCGGTGTCGTTAGTTATGTAGAGAGCAGAGATTTCAGTGTCACTATCCGGGAAGCAATCTGCTTAATTTAGGACAATTTTTATGCTCTGCGGACTGGCAATCCAGATAGTGGTTGGATATCAGAGCTATCCAGATAGGCATCACGCCAGCTGTAAAATCCGGATATTCAATGCTAGCCGTTATTCAGATACTGCTGAATATTTAACCGTGGCACCCAGCATTTAATAAAACACCGACTGCAGTGCTTGAGTATCGACTTGTTTATATTTGGATATGGTAGGGAAGGTGAATAGTCAGACTGATACCTTCTATGCCGATGAATGTTGCTGAAGTATGGGCTTAGTTACAAAGAGTCTACCGAATAGTTTCTTCACTCCTGGACACAGCATAAGCTTTCTAAACACAATGCTGAGTCTTTTACTGAAGGGCCCTAGCAGGCAGTGTTTGTCAAGCACAACCTAAAAGCATGCCTTGGACACACGTTCCCAGCTAACATGTGGCTGATTCCCGCATTAAGGATGCCAGTGGGCGGGGCAGGACCCGAGAGTCGGCATGTGAGTGCTGCGTACTTCATGCAGAGTACACACTGTGCGCTGTGTCTCGCAGGATTAGTGGAGGTTCACCTAATGCCACCTCAATAGATGGATTTAAGTGCAACTACGTTAATGTGGCACATCTTAGGGGCCAGGGCTCCATGTTCACTGCTGCGAAAATGCCGTCTACACCCCCAACCGTTAACACGGTGGCGTTGCATCTAACGCACTATGGCTTTGGACCTATTGATGCACTAGGCACAACACCTTAGCACCCTGTAGTAAAAGATCCTCAATGAGTATATATTTAAAAAGCTGTTTGTATTTTTTTGTCCATAAAGCATAAATCATGATTAGAACACAACACATTTTGCTCCCACACTGGTGAGAATTCATTTGTGACAGTAAACCTGTTTAGATGCATTTTAATACTGCTGTTTATTCCAGTCCTATATGCTTCTCTATCTTCATATATACATCTCTGTACATTAGATACTGAGCAATACTAAATAAGCCCTCTTTTTTTCCGCATCCATTTTGGAGTTGTGTGTTTCTCAGCAGGATGCACCAGGATGGCATCCAAAAATGCCATATGCCATCGAAGCTCCTGGGCGGTTTCTGAGTGCCCTTCCCTGAGATACCTAAAAAATGGATCTGACTAGCAGCAATTGTTGGATACAGAGAACCTTCCCATGGAGAAGAAACCATACGATCTTCTGTGGCCTGTTAGAGAAGGTTCATCTTCCCCACTTGCTCTAGCAATCTTTTCACTCCATGAAAATGGTGTTCTGAGAGAGCAGTAATGAAATACAGAATAACAAAAGTTGGTCCAGCTTTCAGACTCCTATGGGGCAAGTCATTATAGTCTCATGGTTATGTGTGTATTGGGGATATTTCCCAAACTTTCCCACCAAACAAGGTTCATTGACTCATTGCATGGGGTCAGGAGCACAGGCGCAGAGGATTGATGAATCTGTTGGATTATAAATAAACAATGAATTATGGTTTCTTATTTTGGAATTTACATTTAAATCTGCGGCACAGATCTTTAAAAAGGGTTAAATAATCAGGTTCAATTGTGGCTGGTGGATAGAAAATAAAGTGTCTTGAAAAAATAGCAATCAGGATTTGTAATATGCTACCAATTGCATGCTACATTTGTTTTTATGTTACTCTGAAGCAGAAAAGCAAAGTGAACTAAACAGAGCTCAAGGGATTTATTTCCTCCAGTGGTTGTAGAGCTGTTTCCCATTTGCTGAGCTAACTGTAGGGCATGAATGATTGGCCATGCTTATGAAAAACGTGTTACTTTGATGTAAGGTTTCATAATTAAAATGTTATGACTAATCGCATAATGTAAAATTTACCAAGAAATACTTTCCTGACAATGTCGCTGGTTTTCATTTTAGCCACAGAGAGGTGTGGAATGATATTTACATAGCTGTATAATGTACTTTCCCTAGGGTATTCTTGACAGGTTGATTAGTCTGCGTATTAACAAGACAGTGGAAAATTGTATGAAGTCTTGTTTTTCCTCTTGGAGATTCAAAGCAGTGTGAATCTTATAAACAGCAGGACTGGAAAGCAGAGCTGTTGGGGACAAGTTGCAGATAATGCCCTCCACCCCCCCCCACCCCCACCCCCAGTGAATTCAGTGAACTTCCCCAGGTTAACAGGAAGGATAAAGAGTGTAACAATGTTCTAACTAAAATGACAGTTCTAAATGGATTGTTCAGTCATTTGCAAGATTCCATCCAACAATGCGGCTGCCATTCACCCCAGAACAAAGGGTTCTCAGTGGTCAGCCGCAGAAGAATGGGAAAACCATCTGTAAATCTACACAGTCCACTGCTCAGAATTTTTGACCATCGTGTAGAACTAGACTCTGGAGATAGTTATTTCACCACTGAAAAGGTCATTCTCCATCTGCCAGACAATATTTCTCCCTTCATAGCATTGGCCATTTATTTAATTTTTGCATTAATTCAGCCTTTTGGAAATATGAATTGCTGACGTACATGTGGAAGTCAATTTTCAAAAGCTGTTTACGCAAGTAGACCACCTGTTTACAAATTCCCAGCCTCCTTAGGGTTAGAAAGTATATGGACCACCACATATTTTAACCCGTATTCAAATGATACATTGCCATAGGAGGAAGTGGGGCAGAGAATGCTACAATGTACCTAGTTTTGCATTTTGAAAACTACATGCATTTTTGGGACAGGATAAAGTATTCCCAGAGAAAGCACTTGCAGAGCTCTGTGAGTAATTTTCCTTATGAAGCTGAAAAAGGGAAGGTGCTTTCCCTTTAAGAAATGGGACAAAATCCATGGTTGCAGCACATGTGGGCTTTGCAGGTACTGATGTTTTTCGAAAATTGCCCCATAAGTGACTCTCTGTGTTCCAATGTTCAATATTTTAGTTAACTGTCGATATTCAGCATGGTTTCTTTTGATATTTTTATTTTGGTAATGTGATTTCTTTTATTGCAATTACTTTAGCCTTGCTTGAAAGGACACCATGTCTTCTCATTTTTATTTCTATGTTCTTCTTTATCTAGATTGATATTCAAGTTAATAATGAAGAGACGTCAACACGCTTTAGTAAATAGAGGAAAAAATCTATAGAACTAATCTTCTTTCCCTGTTTACCAAAGCCCGGTAATATTTTGCGGCTAACATGCACTTACAACCAAAGATGATTTAGTGGTCTGCTCAAACTTGTACTTTCTATGCTATAGTAAGTCTTTTAGAACTTTCTTCTCCTTTGGTCAGCTGAAGGTCTTGACCTTAGCTCTACAGTAGTTATCACACGTGTCAACTACTGCAATTCCCTTTATAACAGCCTCCTACTGTCATCCCGCAAGCACCTTCAAGTTGTTCAATCTATGGCAGTTTAACTACTCCTTGGTGACCACCACCATGATCATGTCTTCCCCCTTCTCAAATTCAGTACTGGCTTCCATCACTAGCCGTATCAAATTTAAGGTCCAAACGCTAGTCCATTGTGCTCTGTTCACCTCATCCTTCCCTACCTGTCTTGTGTGTTGATACCGCATGTTCCCTGACATTCTCTCCAATCCTCCGTCACACCATCTGGAAATCTCCCAGGACTCTACCTTGTCTTATCGTGGCCCACCTCCCTGGAACCCCATTCTTTTCTGCATTCACCAAGAAAGATGCCTATTTTCAGAAAAGCTATAAAGATCTCCCTGTTTAAGTTCATTTTCAAACTAGCCTCTGGCACTGAGAAGCAATACCTCCTGTTTTCTTTCCCCTTCCCCCTTTTCAGCCTTACTTCTCTTCCTCCCAGTGGTCTTTACTGTAAGTTTTGTAAATTTCCTTGCTGTGTCTTTGTCCAAAGGGTGCTATAACAAATGAGTATAAATGAATATATAATACAAAACAGAGGCAATGTTCATAACGAGAAAACCTGACACTGACTATAACTACCCTACTACAATCACAATAAGTAACACACCAATACCTGTTAAAAAGGAGGTAAAGTACCTGGGTATAATTCTGGACCACTCACTCACCATGCTCCCACACATAAAACATACAGTAAAAACAATATTCTATAAACTCAAGACAATACAACATCTGAGACCCCTACTCAACACACATGATTTTAGATCAGTAGTCAACTCCCTCATCACCCCCCACTTCGACTACTGTAATAGTCTCCTAAACGGCTTACCACTAAAAAGCATATACCTCCTCCAAAGGGCCCAAAACATATGCGCTAAGATGGTTACAAAAGCTAAACTAACAGACCATGTGACCCCAATACTTTTAGACCTACACTGGCTCCCCATATGCCGCAGAATAAAATATAAAATCCTCCTAACTACTTTTAAACTCATCAATAACATCTCTCCCTCACAATTATCAACACTAATACAACCCCCATCAGAAACTAGAACACGCAGACAGAACGCAACCCACTCCCTCAACATAAAGACAAACTTTAGAAAAACTAAAGCAACAACAAGCGATAGAGCCTTCTCCTTTGCCGCACCCACCCTCTGGAATGAAATTCCATTAACCCTCCGCATGATAAAGGACCTCCACCAATTCAAGAAGGAATTAAAAACATACCTTTTTACAAAACACTTTGAGATCCCCTACCAACAAAAAACCTCCCCAAGACAATCTCAAAAAAATATCCACAGTCCTCAAGACAGAACAAATGACTAACACAAGAAAGATACTTACCTTAATACACACAACACCTAAACGAGTTACCCTAACTGACAGCTTTATCACTAATGTAAATAACTTATGTTAATTAACTATGTTATGTTCCATGTTTCATAACCTGTATATAAGTTTTAAAAAAGTACCATTATTAACGTTAAAATATGTTCCATGTAACAAAACCTGTATATAGTTAAAACATGTTCCATGTAAAATATACGGAAGTATGTTAATTTTTGTTTAATGTAAACCGCCCCTGATCTCTGGAAGGGGCGGTATAGAAGAAACTGTTAAATAAATAAAATAAATAAATAAATAAATATTTTTTAAAAAACTTATGTGCAAAAGGCTCTTATATATATTGAGGCCAATGTACAATGGCAGTGGCCAGCCCACGTAAAGTAGGTGGCCATCACTGTTTTGTTTTAGACCCAGATATTCAATGCTAGGGTCATATACGGCCACCAACATTTAATATCTGGTCTGGTTGGGTAGCGTTTTAGCTAACCAGGTAACGGTATTATTTCAGTCGCTGCTTGGTTAGCCAAAGAGGCTAAAGGTAGGCTAGCCTTTTTTGTGCCTAACTTTAGCTGGTTTGCATTAACCAGTCAGGCTGAATATTGTCACTGACCAGTTAACATGAGCACCGCCCTGAAAATGCCCCAGAACACCACGATGTTACGCGGTTAGCATCGGGGTGTTCAGTGGCTTTAGGAGGGCATATTCAGTGGCCCAAAATGGTTAAGTGCCGCTGAATATTCTGCTCACCATGATTAATACGGTTAGCAGCTCTGCTAATTGTGTTAATCATTTTAAATATGCCTCCCAGAATATTTAGACTAGAGCAAATTATCTCATAAGCTATTTTTATCAAGATTGCAACCTCATGTTTGCATTGACCACTAACTTATCTTTGGCTCCCAGTTGTTCAATTCTCTTGTTTTTGTTTATATTTTTATATAAAACCCCATTGGGTATTACTGCCTTATACAGCAGAGACTTTCAGTGGGCCTACTAAATTACTACAATGTAACCTGTAAGTGGCTTAGCAATTTCCAAAACTGGGAACGTTACTTATGACAAATATCATCATACTCGAAGGAAACTCCTCTGGGAGGGAAAATCCAACCAATATATAAGCTGCAGACATAGGCCGAATTATGTCATTGGCAGCCAAGCACTTAATAATGAGTCTGCCTTGAGAGGCAAGTGTTGTGGCCATTCTGTATCCCCTCATAATACCTGGAGAGAGCTACAGGATAAGCAGGTTCAGAGGTGCGAGCAGAGGGGTTGGAAGGTGTCTTGTGCTCTTGCCTACACCCTATATTCCTGTGTGACTGTGCAGACCCTGTCAGCACCTTCACTTGCTCAGGAGGAGAGCAGCTCTAGTGGTAAGAAGGAGGAGACATGAAGTAAGCAAAGGGGAGCAGCCACTCCAGGAGGGAAGTAGTGAGAATCCAGAGAAGTAGATCAACGTCTCAGCCTCCCAGTGACACCAGAGCCAGGAGCATCTGCAGAGCAGTATTGGGGAACTGCATCTACAGAAGCCACGATTCTAAGTTACAATACATAGAAACATAGAAACATGATGGCAGAAAAAGACCACATGGCCTATCCTTCCATGTGAACTACAACAGTCCCCTTTTTACCTTTAGAGATCCTCTGTGTATATGGAGTGAAGTACTTCTGCGCATGAAAGAAAAGTGGAACCTGAGTGTTATCATATCTGATCATCTTAAGGTAGCCAAATAGATAGAAAAAGGCAATAGCAAAAGCCAGTGAATGCCTGGGTGCAAAGGAAAGTACCTGTTATATATGACATCATTGCAGATTATTGATGACTATTAGTTGTTTTAAACAAAACAACCATTTCTGGAGGTGGGGTGGTGTGGAGCCTGTGGCCTTGAGGATGGATGTATAAGCACACCACTCCTATCAGTGTTAAAACAACTGGAGAGCATTTGGCAGCTCCCTGTTTCCACCATTGCTGGAGAGTTCCAGAGGAGTGGTTTGTTCTTCTCTGAAAGCCCACCAGGTTGGCAAAAGAGGAAGCAAACTCTAAGTACTGAATTAAGTAAAGCGAAATCACTATTTATTTGTTTGGAAGTGTTTGACTCTGGATGGAATAATTATTGTTAATAATAATTATTATTGTTCTTGTTAAGTGCCATGAAGTCAGTATTGACTCATGGTGATCCTCTGGATAGTTGACCGAAACTGTGTTCGGTCTTCAGTCAGGCAGCTCATTGTTAATAGAGTGGCACCCATAGCTGCTGTTATTGTATCGATCCATCTCATTGCCGGCCTTCCTCTTTTGCATTGACCTTCTACCTTGCCAAGCATTATGTCTTTCTCCAAAGTTTGAAAGTCAAAGTCTTGTCATCTGAGCTTCTAAGGAAAACTTAGATTTGATCTCCTCTAATACTGACTGGTTTGTTCTTCGGGCAGTCCATGGATATACACAGTATTCGTCGCCAGCACCATAATTCAAAAGCATCAATTTTCTTCCTGTCTATCTTTTTCACTGTCCAACTTTTGCATCCATATGATGTCATTGAAAATACCATGGCTTGGACAAGTTGAATCTTTGTATGGAGAGAGACATCTCTGCTCTTGAGAATCTTGTCTAGTCCTGCATAACCATTCTGCCAAGAGCAATGCATTGTCTGATTTCTTGACTGCTTGTCCTTTCTTTGTTGATACAAGTAGGTTGAAATTGTCAACTATTTCAATTTCTTCTTTATCAATGATGAACTTATTGATTTTTCCAGTTGTCAGGATCTTCTTAGCGTTAAGGTGCAGGCCTATTTTAAGACTATGTTCCTTGATCTTGAGAAGCAAATATTTCAGATTATTTCACTTTCAGCCAGTAATGTGGTGGTATCAGCACAGCAAAGGTTGTTGATGAGTCTTCCACCAATCAGAAATGAAGCTGTAGAAAGACTGATAGAAATCTGCAAGACGAATGATTTATTCATCTCAAACACCTTCTTCCAGCAATACAAGCGCCAGCTGTACATGTGGACTTCACCCAATGGATTGTACAAAAATCAAATTGACTACATCTGTGGAAATCGACGATGGAAAAGCTCAATAACAAAACCTGGAGCTAACTGTGGTACTGATCACCAACAATTAGTTTGCAAACTTAAGCTAAAGTTGAAAAAAATCCCTGTATTTATAAAATATAATTTTAGGGGGCCATTTTCAGTGGTGGTGATCAGCAGTATTAAAGTGGCTGGCTGTCGCTGTTTTAAAATAAATCCAGATATTCAGTGCCAGGCCATATCTGGCAACCAGCACTGAATATCTGGTTTGCCAGGACTGATCATTTCTAATCCGATTAGCAGCTATATTCAGTCGCTAACTGGACTGCATAACTGTCTAAAGTTAGGACAGGCTTTCCCCTCACAGTGCCACCCTCATTCCATCCTGGTAATACCTCATCACTAACCGGATAGCGACAAGGCATTTAAACCACTTAGAGTGGGACATTCAATGCTGAATATCCCAGTGAGCAGCATATATGCGGTTCACACATCTGCAAACCATAAGTGTCTTTGAATATGTCCCCCTTAAAATAAATCCTTACATGCTGGTGAGTCTGGAATACAGTACAGCACATTGGGATATTAATAGAGCAGGAAATAGCCAACAAGGTCCGCGTACATATTTAAAAAAATGAAGTGCAAGAAACTATTAAGCACTAATAGATGATCATAATGGTATTTATTTATTTGTATTTAGCTCAAGCCTTTCCAGTAGTAGTTTGAGTTATATCCAGGTATAGCAGACCATTCCTTGTCCCCAGAGGACTTAAACAGTGTAAGTTTGTACCTGAGGCAGTGGAGGGTTAAGTGACTTGCCTAAGGTCACAAGGATTTGAACCCTGGTCTTTCTGGTCCCAGGCTATTGGGACCAGAAAGCTATTGGCCTTCTACATACATAATAATAACATATGAAAGAGTTATACTTACATATCCACCTGTGAAAATAGTAATTATTCATGTGACTTACCGTGTTTCTTCCTGGCTTGTCTGATATGAGCTTCAAGTAGATTTTCTTTTTCCCTGTTTGACTAAGGGATATGTTTACTGAAGTGTAATATGCGTCTAACATGCATTTCGATGAGTGTTAACCATTTCAATGGGCCATGGTAAATGTAACTAGGCAGGTGTGACAATTACCGCAAGCTAAAAAGCATGTTAATAGTGCATCACACAATAGGGTGGGGTGTGGGCAGAGAATAGGCTTTGACTGCAAATCAGAAGTTTGCACTCAGCGCTAATGTTGCCCCTACGGTAATTGCCAAAGGCTGGAATGCACTCTTAAGGGCTTGCCTGCGTGTAACTATCAGGCACATGCTGGTCACACCCCTGGCAATTATTGTGGCTGCATCTAATGTATGTCGATTTGTGACTCAAAATGTACTTTTGTGGCACAAAACTACCGCACTTAATAATAATGCCCTATAATGTTAATAATTATTGTTAGTATTAATAATAGAAATAGTTTGCTCTCGTGCCATCTCAAGCTCTGGTTCTGTGGGATTCTAGAAAATAAACAAGTTGGGCTTCTCTTTTTCTTTGGATAAGTAATTATCTGCAGAGAATACTAGGTATTGCAGGAGTAAGTGTTTGTAGCTAAACAGCTTGCATTCTTCTCTTTTGAGAACTGTTGGGGTTTTTCTGGGCTTCCTTTTCTTATTTTGTATTATGGCTGCAATGTCCGCCCCAACATCCATACAGGACCTACCTTAAACAAATTGCTCGAGCCACCGTAAGAGCATGGAAAATTTTTTATTTTATTTTGCCAGGTCTGTAACATCACAAGCTTTGCTTTTTATCTTATACGTTACAAATTTCAATATCAATCCATAGCATCAATACATCTATAACAAGCAAAGCACCTGACTTAAGTGTAAAGGGTCCTGGAGACAGAGACAGCCTTACTCCAAAGAGATCAGCTAATATCTGTCTCCCTATCAGAATTTCTCTGCTATATTTATATCCACTTTTAGGCTTGAGACAAATCTACTATTGATATGCAGATTTCCTTCCTTTCATGTTCCCTATTTTTTTCAAGCAAATCTGCTCCTAAATCTCTGCCCTCTATTTTTCCCTTGGGGCATCCTGTCTCAATCATTCTCATGGTAATCTTTGTAGCTGTGTGCTGACCCTGGTTCCTGTAGATAAAGTTCTTTGTTTTCCCCTTTGTTCATTCAAGGGACCCAGGTGACAGTTTTGTCACTAGCTGTGTAGTTCTCATTGTCTCAGCCAGGTGACAGTTTTTTTTTCACTAGCTGTGCAGGTCTCATTGTCTCAGCTCTGGGTCAGGATATTAGCTTATTCCCTAGCTCCAAACTGCTAATTCTGAAGTTTTAGTGTGAAAAGATGAAAGGGTCAGCAGGCTTTTTTTTTTCTTAGGCCTGGAGCTCAGACATTAGCACAAAGATGGAAAACAGTATTACCTGAAGGGGGATTCATTTTTTCCCTTCATTCCCCTCTTGAATCCCACTTCAGGTCCCTTCCACTGTTCCCATAGTGTGCCCTTCTAAACTCAGCCATCCGGAACCTCACTGAGGAGATGGAGACATGACAAGACAAGGTTGCAACATGAGATCTGAATCCCATTAATTCTATACCTAACATAGGGAATTTGAAAGGAGAGGAAATTCATATAGGGTTACTTGTTACCTGAATATTGGACCACTACCAAGTGGAACCCCTCTGGAATAAGAGGATGGGCATCAGACAAGTTACCATTTACATTAGTAATTCTAGGTCTATGGGCTAGGGTAGTATATTCATTGGCCTGATTCTTGGAAGTAAGAATTAGAGTTGTGGTAGACACCTTAGTCGAACACCTTCTACAGAAAGCTAGAATAAATGAAAAAACACAGCAGCCAATTGATAAGGTAATGAGCAGACCAAAGAAGGCTACAAGTAAGCTACATAGGCCAGAGCCTAGGCCTGTAAACCAAGAAGCAACATCATTCCACCACGCTCCAACCTGAATTCCACTCTTCAAATCATCCAGATGTAATTCTGATAAGTGTCTAATTCTGTCCATTGCATTAAGTACAAAAGTTCTATGGTTTGCTATAACTGTGCAACAATTTAAGAACATAAGAACATAAGATATGCCATACTGGGTCAGACCAAGGTCCATCAAGCCCAGTATCCTGTTTTCAACAGTGGCCAATCTAGGTCATACGTACCTAGCAGTTTCCCCAAAAGGCACAGGTTCCGCAATGCTTGTACTGGGTCAAGCATTGATATCCTGGGTCCCTTCTTAATAACGGTTTATGGACCTTTCCTCCAGGAACTTGTCCAAACCTTTTTTAAACCCAGCTACACTAACAGCCTTTACTACATCCTCCGGTAACAAATTCCAGAGTTTGATTACAAGTTGAGTGAAAAAATATTTTCTTTTATTAGTCTTAAATAGTTTACCCTGTAGCTTTATTGCATGCCTCCTAGTCTTTCTATATTCTGATAACATAAAAAATCGATCTACGTTTACCCGTTCCACTCCATTCATTAATTTATAGACTTCTATCATATCTCCCCTCAGCCGTCTCTTTTCCAGGTTAAAGAGCCCCGACCTTTTTAGCCTTTCTTCATAGGAGTATACTTCCATCCCCTTTACCATTTTGGTGGCTCTTCTCTGAACCTTTTCTAATAATGCTATAACCTTTTTAAGATACGGCGACCAGAATTGCACACAATATTCAAGGTGCGGTCTCACCATGGAACGGTATAGAGGCATTATAATATCTTTTGTTTTATTTTCCATTCCTTTCCTTATGATACCTAGCATTCTATTTGCTCTCTTGGCTGCCGCTGCACACTGGGCCGAGGGTTTTAACATGTTATCCACAATGACGCCTAAATCTTTTTCCTGGGTGGTGGTTCCTAATGTGAAACCTTGCATTGTGTAACCATAGTATGGGTTGTTCTTCCCTAGGTGCATAACTTTGCACTTGTCCACATTAAATTTCATCTGCAATTTTGATGCCCAGTCTTCCAATTTATCAAGATCCTCTTGCAATTTTCCACAATCCTCTTGGGTCTTAACAACTTTAAATAGTTTTGTGTCATCTGCAAATTTGATAACCTCACTCATTATTCCACTTTCCAGGTTATTTATGAATATGTCAAAAAGCAGCGGACCCAGCACAGATCCCTGGGGTGCACCACTATTCACCTTTCTCCATTGGGAAAATTGGCCATTTAGCCCAACCCTCTGCTTTTAACCAGTTCCTGATCCACAGTAGTACACTGCCTCCTATCCCATGACTCTTTAGTTTTGCCAAAAGTCTCTGATGAGGGACCTTCTCAAAGGCTTTCTGAAAGTCCAGATACACTATATCAACCGACTCACCTTTGTCCACCTGTTTATTCACACTTTCAAAAAAACATAACAGATTAGTAAGACAAGATCTTCTTTCTCTAAAGCCATGTTGGCTGTCTCCCATTAGGCCATGACTATCTACATGCTGAGTAATTTTATTCTTTGATGGTTTCTACCATTTTTCCCAGTACTGACGTGAGGCTCACTGGTCTGTAGTTTCCCGGATCACCCCTGGAACCCTTTTTAAAAATTACATTGGCGATCCTCCAATCTTCAGGTATTAGAGATGATTTTAATGATAGTTCACAGATTACTAATAGCAGGTCTGCAATCTCATATTTCAGTTCTTTCTTCTAGATAGTTTGCAAGAGAGCTGCCTGTAAAAAAGAAAAAAGAAAAAAAAGGTGTGAATTAGCTGTTGGACTGGGCACAGAGTATGTATCTTGCAAACTATCTAGAAGATTGTACAACTCCAAGCGTGCATAAGCCATTGTAAAACATGCCATGAAAACATTGGTGCTACCCAACAATATACAGCAGTCTTTTGAGTGTCTCCAAGACACACAGGCTGTTTCATCATCAATAAAATCGCATGATGAAACCTCAAATTCAGGAGAAAACAGATATTTAAAGAGATCATCAGTTTCTCTCACAATGCTTGTGGTAGGCAGGTTTGTTCTTTGACCAAATTTACCCCACCGGGAATTTAAGAAAAGTTATGCTATTTGACGCTTAGCAGGGTTTACATTAATCTGGTCTGCACGCAAACACACCCCCTCTTTTCTAAAGAAATCAGCTATGTACACATTTTGTTTTTTAGTATCATTGCACCATCGAGGGTAGCCAGAAGCCTCTTGTTTTTGACGGAGGTGCATTTTGATGAATTCAGAAAAGAGATTATCAGATTTTTGCTCGAAATGCCAGATTTCATAGATTTCAACAACCACATACCCTTTTGCAATGGCTAAATTCATCTCCACCGTACACCAAGTCCCCACAAAAGCTCTCTCCTCATCCATGTGGGCACACATTTCCTGCTGCCGTGTGTCAGCACACGTGTGACACAGTGGAAACATAAGCTTACCGCCGAACCGTATGGGTAACACCGGGAAAAAGAGCTTTCGTGGGGGATATACTTTTGATTTTATAAAACCAAAGTACTTTGTAGGGGGACCAAATTTGTCATAAATGATTTTTGGATGGCCTATTGGATATTCCTTTGTTTTATTGACAAAAGGGTATAGGCTGGTAAAATCATAGTAGTGTATTTTTTCCCCAGGTCTTGTTTTGTGGTACAGACAAATGGCATTTGTTCTACCCCCCCCCCCCCAAAAAGGGCATCTCGTGGAATCAGAGGTTGCGGTAATGCAGAGTCAGCCAGGAAATCGGCGCAGCCCCCGTCATTTTCTTTTACCATCCGCTTCCACTCATGCTCCCATAGACTTATGACCTTGAACCCCCGGCTTTCCAGGAATGCAGCTTTTAGCTGTGTTTTGTAATAAAGAAAACCATAGGTCGTGGCTGTTACAGGTTTTTATCGTTATAACAACTCGGACAGCCGTGATGAAAACAATCATTAAATTCAAAAGCTGTTTCTACCCCATCGATCACGGCATAGCCATCAAGAAAATAAGACCCCCACCTTTTTTTTCGCCACCTTTCAGAGCATGTCTGATCTGTATGTTTTCTTTGGCCTCTACATACATCAGCCATTGAATAGAGGGGGATGAATATCTCTTTGTCTGCCGGTGATAGTTATCTGGTGGAATGAGTGCCACAGTCTTGGGTTCTAAAAACATTAATCTGAACATAGCCATACATACAGATGCAAGGGTTATATATTGGAAAGGGTCTAAACACCTTGTTAGAATTTCTGAGATGTCACCCTGCTCTACAAACACTTCTTTCTCTGTCATTTTCATGATTTCAGCTCGGTAGGGAACACAGGCCTGCCGCAAAATAGATACATCCTGCTGACAGTAATAAGCCAACTCTTTTTGCAAATTAAAAGTTTTATGCTGATTGTCCTTGTACCATTGTGTAAAAATTCCTCTTTTTCTTCAGGCAACATGTTACTCACACCGTAATGTTCAACACCCGGCATGGGGCCCACATAATTTTGATTTTCCAGCGTATTAAAAAAGTGCGGAAAGTACCCCTTGCTGCCTGTAAAACCCATGGCTTGCGGAAGTTTGCTAAGTTTCATAGGCAGGAAATTTAGAGAGTCTATAAAACGGATAGTCAAAGGTCCAACGGTAATTTGTAAAAGTTTAGCACCTTGAACCAGCAGCCCCATGTCAATCTTTTCCTTAAGCAGTTGTTTAAGAACAAAATATCCGTCATAATCTTTGGAATTATGGGCTATGAAGGTGTAGCCTTTACATTTTTTGTCACAAAAATCAGTATAAAGGCAGAAATACATTCGAGACCCTTGAATTCCCAGTTTCTTTCATCATTTAAGTCCGACACATATATGTAATTAGGGACATGCCAGTCTGTTTCTTGCATACATTCACAATCATAAAAAATATACTTTTCAGATGTTTCAGTTTTATCAATAGGGGTCATAAAACGTAAGTGGACGCCATCCCCGGTTAGGGGTTCACGACATAGTTTACAATGCCGGCCCTTGCACTTATGTTTCTTGTCCACATAAGACTCACATTTCTGGCACAGTTTCTTAGATAAACACGCCACTTCTTTTTTCAAAGCCAAATACACGTGTCTATCTAAACACTCTTTAGAACGTCAAAAGAGTTTGCAATTAGGGCATCTCTGTTGTACACCAACATTATTCACACACGTTAGTGTCAAACAAAGATGGCACCACAATGTGCAATTATGATCGTGACTGTACGGTTTCTGACAGTAACTACAGAAGTTGCACTCCCCATAGAATTTTTTGACATTGGTTATACCATAGAAATGGTCATCGTGTAGCAACAAGAACACAGTCTTAGGGAACACAGGTCTGTCTGATGTCTTAAAACAAACCCGTGAATTTGTGTGAAGCACAACGCATATGTTTATCTTTAAATGCTGTTCAAATATTGCTACATCATCGAGCATGACTTTTCTATGTACCGACCACCCCAATTCATTATGTAGTTTTTTAGCACCTTCTAACAATTCGACATCTGTCATTTTTACCTGTGACATGAGGGCTGTGAGGCTACCTGCAAAACACAGGTTATTATCAGTGTTATTCAAGTCTATCAAATACATCCTTTTTTTATGAATAATATGGCTAAACGATATAGTCTTTAAGACCCTACGAGCTCCCCCACCCCGATTTCTTATGACAAGTACAATAACATGGAATATGTCACAAACCTGGATTTCTCTGTGACTCTGAAGGAGTTTAGCAATCTGATTTAAGAAATCGTCAGCATCTAATGCTTCTGGGTTTAACTTTCCAGAATACAAGGAATTGTGAAAAAGAGATGAGTGTAGATGCACCTCTAATCACCGGGGTGAAACCCTGCTGCTAACCTCATCCAGAATATGCTGGATACCTTGTCGAATGGCGAATTGAGCCTCAGATAATGATGTTACCCTGTCTAAATTAATAAACCGAAATTCCTCTGAATAAATTACACCATTAAACTTGTCCAATTTACGATCCCACCTTTTCACAAACTGAACATAGCTAACTGGTTCTGATTCTGCAGCGGGGCCTAATGCATGATTATTTGCGCTGTCCTCTGAAACACTATGATCAAAGACACGGCTTTCACCATGCCCTCCGTATTCTGTACCGGCGTGTGTAGATTCACCGGCAGAAAAACTTTCGCTGTGTGATCTTTTCCTGTTAGACTTCTCTCCCATAGCCATTGGTTTTCTAACATTTTCTCGATCTGAAAAAGAAAAACGTAGGGGCTAATACTTTTTTCTTTTACAGCGGCCTTAAAATTTAGGAGCTGGATAAAACTGGAATACTCACGATTCTGCTTGTCTTTTGGTTTTCTGTAAGGTGCCGTCTGTTGATTAGGCTGGTCATCTTGTTTTGTAGCATCTTCTTGGTCTAAAATAAAAAAGATTAAAGGTTGAGGCTGTCCTCTGAAACACTGTGAGACACATAATAAAGAGCATAGCTGCTGGAAAAATTAAAAACCACCGGACATACCTTTTAACTTTCTTTGCTGCCTTCTTTTTGTAAGAGAGAGTTTATTTGCAACCCCCATTTTTCTGCTCCTATTTTTTAAAGACAATCATAAGAGACAGAAACATTACATAGCCAACAATATTTTTAAAAAGTAAGGCACATATCTACTCACCATGTCTGAAGAGGAGTTGCAAGCTGTAGAGAGACTATGTGATCTTTTCTGGCTGCTGAAATGTACTGGATCTCATAATCTTATCATACGACCTGGCTAATTCACAATGCCTTTTTTTCCGCAGACAGTACATTGTAATAGATGCTATATATTGTGTATGTGGCTAATACACATTCCCATCCATTTCCCAGACGTCTTAAGGGGATTTTAGTTCTACAACGGAGCTCTGCACATTCTTATCTTATGGCCTATTGTTTAGGACACACCTAGATGCCCCATTTGTTTTTCCAGACAACCCATTGTAGGTTTAATTAACTAAGCATTCCTAAAACACACCACACAAAACTGTAGGTTCGAAATGTTTTATTTCAAATAAAATGTTTTCATCTTGTGATATGATTTATTTGCGCATTACAAGTTTAAAAAAATAAAAAATAAAAGGTATACATATAATTTTTGTTCATCTGTATGTTCAACTAATAGATTCTGGAAATACATACATTTTCTTTCATTTTATGATCAACAATCATGGCAACATTTTTTAAAGAACGATCTATAATCTCTGTCACAGATTAAACCTTCATATCACAGTTTGCAGATCTAAGCAAAATATTGAACAGTTGTCCTGGATTTCTAGTGGTATTAAAATCTCTGATGAGTTCAAACAAAAAATTCAAATTTTCATAAACTAGGGCAGTTGCTTTCATTTTATGAGCAACAATCATGGCAACATTTACAATAGGTCCTAGACACAACCTGTTACAAGTTTTATGGATTTTCTGTTGTATTTTCTTGTGTCACACAATCATGATGTCTTTGCCCTGGAGCATGTATCTACCCTGTCTGTACCTCTGTGAAAAGCCCTGTGCTGTGCTAAGAATCTTTTGTGAGAAAAAAGAACTGGGGCAGTGGGAGAGAGAAAAGCATTTTTTGTTTTCCAGGGTTCCTGCTTTTTGCAGATGTAAACATTAACCAGAAGCAAAACACATTTCCGGAGTCAGTCATTCTCTTACCTCTGCTGATCCTAGTTCTTCCAATAAACAGTTTGTTTCTGCATCTACAGCGGCATAATATAATTCTATATCCTCCGGATCCATTGTGTTGTCAGATGTTAAGTCAAATTCGGTGCCAAAATCGCAGGGTTCTTGAGAGTCGAAAAATATTTGGGCATCTGGATAATATACATTCTCTGTTATTTCTTGTTCAAGCTCTGCCGGACTCTCCAGTATTTCAAGTGGATTTTCAATCGGTGGATACCCCTCTGCTTCTGCATCATGGTCCTTAAGGAAGTAATTAATGTTGTGTACCCTGCTGGAAATTCTGCTTGGTGTTCCAAAAAGAGCCATTTTTTCTTTTTGAATCTCTGTGTTAAAATGTTCCCCTTACACACAGGACACATAGCCCTTACACCTGGAGCATGCTCAGAACAGACCTCTTGTTTCAACCAATCACGTGTTACCACACCCTAGAGAGGCATGTTCAGACTTGTCTCTCAGTATTGGTTTTTTCAAAGCCACTAAAAAATAGCTGTGGCTGTGTTTGAACTCAGCTCTCTCTCTCCAAAAAAATAGCTGTATTAGGGGGGATTTGAACTCAGGTCTCTCTCTCTCTCTCTCTCTGAATTTCAGTCTGAACTTACACTGTGTTTGCCGAGAATATTTCTCTCTAACCATGAGGTCTTAAAAGCAAAATTCTATCACATGGACAGCACTGGTTTCTCTAACAAAAGATGTGTTAATTGAGGTTTAACATTTGTAAAGAAAAGCTTCTATCCTGTCTGATTGGATGATGTCATCCTTGGGGCAAGGTGGAGGCATGTCAAGTGGGGGCGGGAGTGGGTGGGGCTAACTTACCATTCACTTCTATGGGAGGGGGCATGGCCTAAGGCGGGACATACACCAGAAGTGGGCGCTGATTGGTACCTGTCAACAGTTTGGGGGTGAGAGTGGGCGGGGCTAACTCACCATTCACTTCTATGGGAGGGGCATGACCTAAGGCGGGACATACACCGGAAGTGAACGCTGATTGGCTCCTGCCATCCTTATCTCACCTGTCAATCAGTTTGACAAGTAGTGTACGCATTATACTACTGTCCTCCTTCCACCATGTCTCTGATATTCCAATCATATCTAACCTCTCATTTAGTGCTATATATTCTAACTCTCCCATCTTATTTTTTAGACTTCTAGCATTTGCATACAAGCATTTTAGAGACTGTATTTTATTCATATTAATTTGGCTATTGGTAGACATGGGTAATTTGGGATCTTTAAGCTCTGTCAGCTCCATACTCGAGGGCATTTGGGCTACTTTACTCTTTTTTGGAACCTCTCTGCTTTTGGTAGTATCCTTCAAGGATACATTCTTCCGAACCATCCGCTCTTGGGCGACTGTCGGCTTTCCCCTATTATCTAGTTTAATTACCTAGTTTATAATTTGTTTCATTAATGAATTTACATGCCCCTCCCTCAGCTGCTAACAATAGATCTAAAGCTCGTCTATTTTGCAGAGTCATTTGATTGTTTTGCTCAAGGGATTTAGCTAGGAGAGTAATGGAATCAGTGACAGAACGCATTTGGACATGAAGCAAACATTGCAACCTATGTACTGCCATACCTAGTTCAGCAGTAATTGCAGGGGTCTGAAATATAGGAATCCAAGAGGTATAGCTCAGGGCATCAAGCCGTGTTTTAGTCAGCAGATATGTGGAATTAATATATTTATAAGAAAGCCATGAGAGCATCATCTTCAGATTTATCATACCAGGGGGAGGTGTCTCTTTTGTGTCTGTGGGTGCTTGTGTGATAGTGACTGACATTGAGAGGGATTAACACTAAATAGGCCTCAGCCCTAACCAGAGCACAAGGAAGGTGAGTCAGGCCTATAGCCTGATATAGAAAACCCCGACAATACCAATAGTGGCCTGCCAGAGCCGGGAATCGAGTATTTTTGGTCCAGGTCCAGTTCATATGGTGTCTCCATGCAATTGAAGTATGCCTTATGATAAATTGATCATTACGGGGAAAATAACAGGAGGAATAAGGGGTACCAGTTCTGCGTCCAGGTGTCTGGACTGCTGAACCAGTTCTATAAATAGGACCCACTGTGTATGTGTTGTGCGAATAAGCAGAGGTAACATTCAAAGATGCATTAGTGATAACAAACCAGTGGTCCAAGCTATAAGGAGCTGAAAAGCTATAAGGAATTATGGAACTGGAGGAAACAGAAAATCACTGTTGTGCAGGATGGTAGGTAATATTACACCAGTGAAGGTCGTGAGTCAGAATGGGCTAGCCCCCCATTACCAATACAGTATGGATATATCAGATGAGAAGGGGCATAGACTTGGACTGGGACCGAGTCAGATAAATTGAAATGCTCCCAAGTATGGGAGCAGTTAGGGAGGCCCAGCATGGAGTAGTGTAGTATTCGGTAGGGTTCTGGCAAGCCAAGTTCCCTGAGTACTCCACTGGTTGTACTGGTACTATATTGACTGGTGCATACCCAACTCCCTTTGGCAGTGGGGTGCATATGATACAGTCCGGAATATTCATTAATTGGACAACTTCAAGAACTGTGGATTTCCATAGATTAGGTCCTGGTGTGGACCTTCAGGATCGTAAGGGACTACCCTGGGAAATATTAAAGGAACTATTAAAAGAACTATTCAGATTCTGGGTAGAGAGATTCAGAGGAGCAGGTTGAAGAATATATAAGTATGGAAGAAAAAGAACTAGAAGTGATCCTACCAATGCTCCACAAAGAATTGCCCATACCATGAAAGGGGAGGGATTCAATGGGGACTGTTGGACCTTATGCATTATAAAAGCAATCTAAAAAGCAGCAATACTAAGCAAAGTACAACAAATATGATTACTAACAGAATGAAAATTACAGGAGGTGGATCTAACACAGAGGGACTCACAGGAGATAAATAGGCTTCAGATAGTATACACATTAATCAGTTATACTAATATCTTAAACAGCTACTGGGTAAGTGTCTTTATAGTGGGTCCAAGTGGAGCTTCTCTTTTTCCAGATCTCTCTGAGAAGTGTCCGTCACTAATGATATCACTGTTCTGTACCCACAGTTTGTTGAACACTACTGGTGGTAGGGGCTGGAAAAATATCTTTGCTGTGTATCCACAAAGTGCCATTATCAAGCTGAATAGTGGTTGGAGTTACAGCTGTAACAGTATGTGGTCCAGAGTAGATAGGATGATACCACTTGTCCCTCACTTGGATCCGGCGGTATACAAGATCACACAACTCAAAAACATATGGGACTAACGCTGTTGGTGGTATGCGGGAAGCCAACTTCTGTTGAATCAAGGATACACTGGTCTGAAGTCCTGTAAGATAAGCAGAAAACAAGTCAGGCAGATTTTGGGTACCTGAATTCATAACTGGGCACATGCTCCTTCTTCCAGTTATGATTTCATGAGGAGTTAAACCTAACCGCTTGATAGGTTTATTTCTCAACAGATACAGGCAAAGAGGTAATGCTTGCAGCCAGGTCTGGCCACTCTCAATCATTAACTTTCTTAACTGTGTTTTAATAAGACCATTGCACCTTTCTACAAGGCCATTTGAGGTTGGCGAATAGACAGCAACATAACGCCATCTAATGGGCAATTTTTCAGAAAATTCTTTAATTGATTTTTAAAATGGGACCCTTTATCTGATAAGATTTGGGCAGGGATCCCATACTGGGGAATTATATGTTCCATTAATACCTTTAGGACTTCAGCAGCGGTCTCTTTCTTACATGGAAATGCTTCAACACATTGTGAGTAAGGACAAAACAAAATCAATAGGTATCGTCTGCCCTGACATTTCACCTGCATATCAGTGAAATCAATGTGCCAATGCAGAAAAGGTCCTTGTTGTCTTGGTATTGCACCCCCACTTGGTTTAAGATGTGCATGGGGAGTGCTAGTGATACAGGTGTGGCAGCCACTAACTACTGCCTGAACCAACTTACGCAGATCAGGACACCACAATGTATCCCCAAGATGAGAGACAATGGCTGTCACACTGCAATGATCTGCATAATGCAGCATAGTTGACAGATTTATCAAAGCAGCAGAGGAAACACACATCTTCCACGAAGGGTGCATCCATACTTTGTGGATCTTAGTACATCCAGCATTAACCCATCGCTGTAATTCATTCTGTAACACATTTTCTTGTAAATCTTCAAGTTTGCAAAAGTCATGCTGGCTACTCTGCTGACGGGTTACTACCATAGTCTCGGGGACACCTAGGACAGGTGGTTTCTTGTGCTAGGCTGTCAGCTATCGAGTTTCCATACTGCTCCCATGTCTTAACTTCCTGATGTGCTGCAACCCACTCACATGCTGTCAAATCGCCCTGCTCTGCTCTTTCTCTGAGCATTTCAAACACTTCCATTAGGATCTCAGCTTGTTGGAGAGGCTAGTCTTTAGCTGACAAATATCCCCTCTTGGCTCAAATGGTACTATATATGTGTACTGAGCTGCTTACAAACTGAGAATCGGTGTAAATTACTAGATGTTTGTTTTCATTTTCTCTCAGGACTTGTGCTAGTGCTGCGATTTCTGCACTCTGTATCCTAGGGGCATCTCATACTGTGCTGTGGAAGTAACTGCTCCCTGTGGGGTTACTCTACAGATAGCAAAACCTGCTCTGCCTTCTCTCTGGGATCCATCTATGAACCAACATTCAGCCTCTTGAGGCACATCTGAATGTGGCACTATCCCTAACATGGGTCTGACATCTTCTCCTACTTGCTGCAGGCAGTCGTGTGTGACAGTAGATACCTGGAGGAGGTTCTGTAAATCCCTAAACGGATTCTGCTTTGGTACCAATTGGTGTCTAATATGGCTGCGTAGTAGCACAGCTACACATTTACCTATCCTGGCGGGTAAGAAATGAATGGTACTGGACTTTAAAAGCGCATGCAGTGTGTGGTCAGTATATAAGTTTACCTGTAAGGGAGTCATATAACCATACAATTTTTCAATTGCTGCGCTGGCGGCCACTAATCCCTGTTCACAATTTGTGAATACTTGCTCTACTAGAGAAAAAGATCCTGACAAATGTCCCACTACTTTACCATCTCTCTGCGTGGCAACTGCTACCCAGGCAGTGGGGCTGTGAAACACATAGACATCCACTGGGATGCTGTGATCAGGTAAATAGAGTGATAGCAAATTGTTCAAATCTTTCAATAATGATTGCAAACATAACCTTTCTTCGATCATGTCACCCCTCTTCTGTATCACCTTCACTGGCTTCCTCTGCGTTTCCGGTTCAGATATAAGTTCCTCATATTAATACATAGAGTCATTTATTCCTCCAATCCTCATTATTTAGCAAACCTGATCTATCTTCATACTCCCTACCGACAGCTTCGCACCTTACATGCTAATCGTTTATCTCTTCCTTCCCCTGCACAAGCTCATCTAGAACAGACACGTCACGCTGCTTTCTTTTTTCTGGGACCCTCTCTCTGGAATTCACTACCACCCTCCCTCCGGTTAGAACCCTCTTACCAGAATTTCAAAACACTGCTAAAAACCCATTTATTCCAACAGGCATTTGACCTCCCTCCTGGGCACCCTGTTTAGTCTTTCGTTTGTCTGTTTTCTGTTGATTTACCGATTGTTAGTCTTCCGTTTGTCTGTCCTCTGCTGACTTCTGATTTGTCTGATTATTCTCTTTGTATTTACTGTTTTGTCTCTGGTGGCCCCTTCGGCCCTTCTTTCTCTTTATTTTGATGGAGTTCCTTTCTTTTCTGACGCTAGCATCTATATTTTATTGTATACCGCCCTCATGTTTCGACAAGGGCGGTATATAAAGTGTTTAATAAAGATAAAGATAACCTTTCTTCCTCACTGAGAGTTATAGGCTGGGACCCTTTCGGGTTCCCTTTCAAATGTCTCCTGAATATCTGAGTCCTCACACTATATCCTGGCACCCAGAGACGGCTATAGTTTAACAGTCCCAAGAGTGCCCGTAACTCTTTCACAGTGTGAGGTTCAGTGGCTTTGAGCACAGCTTCCTGAAATATGGGTCCTAATAGTTTTTCCTTTTCACTGAGTGTCATTCCATGGAATGTCACCTGCAATTGACAGTGCTGAAGTTTCTCCCTGTTCACTCTGTAACCACCCTTAGCCAATAACACTAACAATTCTCGGGTATATTGTTTACACAATTCCTCAGTGTCTGCTGTCAAAAGTAAATCATCTACATACTGGACAAGTGAAACTGAGCCGGGCAGCTGGCGTTTGAAAGGAGCTAGATCTTTGTCTAAACATCGAGTGAAAATTGAGGGACTATCTGTGTATCCCTGAGGTAATCTAGTCCACTGAAAATGTTGTCCATTATATTGAAATACCAGCAATGGCCTGCTATCAGGATGGACCGGGACCCAAAAAAATTCATTTGATAAATCTAAGACAATACTATATTTCCTTGGTGGGTTTTGCTGTAACAATGTAGCTGGGTTAGCTACAAGAGGGAACTCTGCCTCCACCACTGAATTAAGACCTCTCAAATCATGGACCACTCTCCACTTACCATTGGGCTTTTTAATAGGAAACAGGGGTGTATTAAATTGAAACGTGCTGGGTTCTATAATTCCATTTTACAATAGCATATCAATTTCCTCACTTGCTCCTGCTACAGCTTTTGGTTGTAGGGGATATTGAACAACTCTTGGACCCTGACAGTTTTCTTTTAATGTAATTCGGACAGGTGATGCAGACCTTATTAGGCCAAAAAGGTTTTCTGGGGTAGCCCAAACTTCAGATGGCATTTTAGAAAAATTTGGCTGACTGTCTGCAGGAGTAAAACAGATGGTGTGCTGCTAAAGGTCATCTATACCTCAAAGACAGATAGTAGATCCTGTCCCATCAAATTAACTGGACAATGTGGGGCATACAATAGGAATTTACAAATATGTTGCCCCATGAGTTCTACCTCAATGGGTACTGTCATTTTGGTAGTAATTGGATCTCCATTAAACCTTGTTGTCACAGTAGTTTGATGAGAGAGGTTTACACCGGAATCCAACAACATCTGTACTTTATACTGTGGAGGCCCCTGGCCCAGGCAACAGCCTATAAGCTTAGGGCTGCACTTGTTAGTCCTTTAATTAAAGCGTTTTCTTCCTCATCCAGCACCGGGGCTGCTGGGATTTGTAGTTGTGTTGTTTAGAAAAACAAGTAGTGTGGAGACCGAGGGTTTACAAGGCAAAACACAGGAATTTATTTCTTTTTCTAAAGAGCATTAAGGCTCAACGCAAAACAAACAGATTCTTTCTCCAAACAATAATCCATAGGCATTTATATCAAACCAAACAATGAAACTGCTTTATGTAGCTTCTTAACATGTCGCTGTTTTTCAAATCATTCAGCAATCAAGCAAAGCTTCTCTTCTCTTCAAACCCAAAATAAATATCCTTTCTTCAGCAACAGGGTTCTTTAGCATTCCTGGCTAAACACATTTCTCCCTGTTTTCACACTGCCTTCTAGGACATTCAGGTTATAGGCTTTTCCCTTCTTTTATCCAAGAACTTTTTATTCTGCCTTCTGGCACAGAGAACAATCCATTACTAAATCTTCAGACCCCTCATCAGATTCATAACAGTCTATCTTCATTTCCTCAGGACCTGTGTCCAGTAAATCTGGCTTTAAGCCAACATGAAAAACTTCAGGCTTAATATTCTCTAAAAGTTCCAGAACCTTTTTCCACTGAGGCTTTTCCCTATGCACAGGGTTTCCACCAGGAACGTAGAGATTCTTTTCTTGTATCAAATGACACAATGCCTCTAACTGGCTCACGGCACTTTTGGCTACCCTTTTATTCACGCACCTTTTTGGAAGTTGCAGCTCTTTAGCTGGTTCAGGAATGGTTGGCACGGCAGCCTGACCCTTATCAGCACTTCTCTCTGGCACAGCTCTCCTAGTTTTAGTTTCCCTGCAATCCTGGCTTTCCTTCTGACTAGGGCTTTCACCTCTGAGATTCCCTCGGAAGTCTCCACCGTTCTCCTCCATGGTGAACTCTCTGGGCCTTTCTCTGATGCTTCTCTCCCCACTGAATTCTCCAGTGTTCTCCCTAGTCAGCTCTCTCGAATGCTGGTTTCCTTTATCTTTCCTTCCAGCGTGCTGCTGTGTGTGCTGCCTCGTCCTGCGACTCCTGTTCCTGTTGCCCTCTCTCTGGCTATTCTCTCTGTCCGTTCCCTCCTCCAATATCTCCCTGGGTTTATAAGACTGTCTCTGAACTACCATGCACTCCCCTTCACTCAGGTGTCCTTCATTAATTTCCAAGCCTGCCCTTGGATTAGCAGAGCTTGGGTGTGTCCTGTCCACAGTAGCTGCGTGTTTTTTTTCTCTGCCTGCAGTTTGAAAGCTACTGATACCTTGCCTGTCTCTTTCTTTAAAGGTTAATGACTGATTTTCTTCCAATTCCATGGACTCAGGCATACTCTCCTCATCACACATCCCCCCCTTAAGATATTACGGGCTGGCGTTGGAGTACCCGCACAGCTCGTAATTCTCGACAGGGCATCTGCGTTCATGTGCAATTTTCCCGCTCTATGTTCCACCTGGAAATAAAAAGCCTGTAAGGCCATGTACCAGCGGGTTAAACAAGTGTTGTGATTTTTCATTTGGTTTAACTACTTCAGTGGTGCATGGTCTGTGACTAACAGGAATCTGCGGCCTGTAAGATAAAACATAAGAGCCTCGACCGCCCATTTTATTGCCAAACACTCCCTTTCTATAGTGGAGTATTTTCTTTCCAGTGGTGACAATTTCCGACTCAGAAACATAATGGGGTGCTCCGTGCCCTCATGTTTCTGGGATAGTACAGCCCCCAAACCTGTCTCCGAAGCATCTGAACGATGAACGGTTGTTCAAAATCCACCCCTCGTAACACTGGTGCACAGCAGAATTTTTCTTTTAATAAAATAAAAGCTTCATCTGCTGCCCCGGACCACTGCAAGTGGTTGGGAGCATTCTTTTTCAACATGTCCGTTAGGACCGCACTCTTTTCTGCGAAATGGGGGATGAAGCGGCGATAGTAGCCTATTAGGCCCAGAAAACTGCGCAACTGTTTCTTTGTCAGCGGCCTTGGAAAGGCTTTTACGCTTTCTATTTTATTTACTATAGGCCTAACTGTCCCCAGCCCCACCATATGGCCTAGGTATTTTACCTCCTACCCAGCAAACATACACTTCGCAGGATTTAGCGTTATGTCTGCGTGCCTCATTGCTCGCAAGACTGCTTCTACGCGAGGCAAATGTTGATCCCACGTGGAGCTATGTATTATTATGTCATCCATGTAGGCGACGGCATATTTTTGGTGTGGGCGTAACACGAGGTCCACCAACCTCTGGCAAGTCGCGGCTGCGCCATGCAAGCCAAAAGGCATTCTCCGAAATTGGAAAAGACCTATGGGAGTAGAGAACGCTGTCTTAGGACGTGATTCTCGGGTTAAGGGGATCTGCCAATACCCCTTGGTCATATCAAGGGTAGTGAGGAATTTTGCCTGGCCTAAACGATCCAATAAGTCTGCTATCCGTGGCATCGGATAGGCATCGAACCTAGAGATGGCATTGACACGTCGAAAGTCTATACAAAACCTCATCGTCCCATCAGGTTTTGGCATGAGCACGATGGGGCTGTTCCAGGGGCTTTTTGATTCTTCAGTGATCCCCATTTTACACATTTCTTTTACCTGGTTCACCACCTCCTGTTGCTTGGCTTCCGGTAGCCTGTAGGGCCTTTGCCTTACCACCTCACTGGGTGGGGTCACTATCTCATGGGCCACTAACATAGTTTCCCCAGGCACTGGTGTTAGGACGTCAGGGAATCCTTTCAACAGTTTGGTCAACTCTTATTTATTTATTTTATTTATTTAGCTGTATTTATATTCCGCTTTTCACCGGGTCAAAGCGGTCAATTGGGGGATACATTTAACACGAGGGGATATGACACACATATGTTAATACTTACAGGGAACATGGGCAATGGAGGGTTAAGTGGCTTGCCCAAGACCACAAGGAGTGCCTATAGGACTAGAAATCCCAGTCCCTCCGGCCTGAGATTGCTGTCCCCAGGTGGGACTTGAACCCCCGGCCCTCTGACCTGAAGTACCTTGTCCTAACCACTAGACCACTCCTCCCTCTTGCCTTTGTACCCACGACAGTTCTTCTCCCATTCGGGGCTCTGGGTCTGTCTTGCAGTCAGATAACTGCGGACCCAAATCCTCCTCTTCCTTCTCTTCGAAGGTTGCGGTTAATCCTTTTCTCTCCGCTAGCCCTGTAGACCCAAATCCTCCAGTCCCTCGGATTGTAGTGGTCATCATGGGAACTTCTTCGAGTGGCGGAAAACCAACCCTTTCGCAGATGAGTTGGGCTATCCTATCCCCCATGTTTACTTTGAAGTCTTCCTTCCCAAAGTTAAAAAGTAATACCTTAACAGCCCCTCTGTAGTCTGGGTCGATGACACCCGCCCCCACATCTATAAAATACTTCAGGGCTAGCCCCGAACGTGGTGCGATGCGGCCATAACACCCCAGTGGCATCTCCATTTGGAGGCCCGTATCCACCAAGGCCTTCCCCTGCCCCGGGATAACCAGGTCTACTGCGCTACATAAATCGTAACCGGCCGCTTGCTCGGAAGCGCGCCTAGGGCTCCGCGCATTAGGAGTTGTTCTGCAATACTTAAGGACAAACTTTGGCTTATTCTCAGACTCTTGCTGTTGGGGTGATCTTCTCTGTCCCTGCTTCTGCCTTTTCCCAAACAACGGACCGGGAACTGAGCTCACCCTGGCCTCAGCTTTTCGTTGTAATGCGCTCTGTCCCTTCCTAGCTCTGTCCATAGGGGAAACCCCCAAGTCTTTCTGGAGAAGTAGATTCCCTACTGCCTCCCCAGGAGATCCCTGTTCCCCCTCTATGATCTTAGACTGCGCTCGGGTAGATACCATGCCTACCTTTTGATGTAGCCCCTCTTCCAGGCCCTCCCTGAACTGGGGCCAATCCCTCCCCAATACCAGGGCGTGTGGTAACCTGGGCACAATAGCTACAGGGATTTTCTTCTTCATGCCTAAACCCTTTACTAGCACTCTGTGTATGGGATAGAATGATGATGCCCCATGGATACACCTGATTTTCACCTTCCCGTCAGGCTGGTTTTGGACTGGTTTATAGCGAGATTCAACCTCACCTCCTTGGTATGGGCAGTTACCAAAGCAGTCCTCGCTCTACAATCCCTTTTCAGGTGACCCTCACTACCACATGAAAAACATCTTTTTCGTATAGAGTAGTTTTTAACCATTGGCATAGACATTCTCATCTCATCCCCCTTTGGCCTTACCTTCCTTTCTGATAATACGGAATCTGCCCTTTTAGAAGCATCCCCTTTTACCTGGCCTGCCAATTCCGCTTCCATAAAGCGCTCAGCCAATAAGGTGACTTCATTGGTATTCCGGAAGTTTTGTAAAATCAGGAAGGTTTGTATGTCCTTCAGGACTGCGGCCATAAATTGTTCCAGTACCATGCTATCTATAATGGATTCTACGGTTCTAGCCTCTGGTGTTAACCATTTTAATACCAAGCTCTTAATTCTTTGGCAGAGAGCTTTCGGTGTTTCACCAGGCTTCAATTTACTATTCCTTAAGAGACGATGATATACCATGGGCGTTAAGCCTAGGCGGTCTCTTATAGCTTTTTTCAGCTCCTCATAATCGTTGGCCAAGGCTGCAGGCATGGCCCTGTATGCCGCCAATGCTTCTCCGGTAAGTGAAGTGGCTAAGCGCACGGCCCATTTTATTTATTTACCGGGTCCTTAGGCCAGCCAGTTATGTGTGCCACCCTATCAAACGCCTCTAAAAAGTCATCTATATCATAATTCTGTGTTAATTTACCAAAAGAAAATGTCTCGCTAGGCTGTAACCCTAGCCCATGTGTGTGCAAAGCTCCTATGGAACCTGGAATAGTCCGTGCTGGCTCTGCTGCTTTCTCCTCAGCTCCCAGCCACGCTCCCATCATGTCCAGAAGAGGTTTCTGCTGTGCCTGCATCACTGCAGCAGTTTGCTCCTGAGCTTGTATGGACATTTCACACTGCTTCTCGAATTGTCCAGCCATCCACTGTAATAGCTCCTTACATTCCATGGCTAACTTCTGTACTGCAACAAGAAAAGACAAAACACCACCAAGTGCGGTACAAACAAATATATCTGCTCCTTTTCTGGTTTATATCAACAGTGCTGCACCCCTGTACAGGTATCCTTTAAAACCCCTTTTTATCTACGGGTTACCTGCAACCGGTGTAGACTCCAGCTTAGCAGAAATGAAGGCCACCGCCTTGTCCTCCTTGACTCCGGCTTTTTTGACCTCAGCTGCACTTCACCTTTTAATCCTCAGCAGGGCTTCCGCAGTTAGCACTGTCTTGTGTTGAATTCTTGAGTGGTTGTAAATCCTGGCGCATGCGTAGAAAAAGATCCGAAAAACTACACCACCTGTGGAGGCCCCTGGCCCAGGCAACAGCCTGTAAGCCTAGGGCTGCACTTGTTAGTCCTTTAATTAATTTCCAAGCCTGCCCTTGGATTAGCAGAGCTTGGGTGTGTCCTGTCCTCAGTAGCTGCATGTTTTTTTTCTCTGCCTGCAGTTTGAGAGCTACTGATTCCTTCCCTGTCTCTTTCTTTAAAGGTAAATGACTGATTTTCTTCCAATTCCATGGACTCAGGCATACTCTCCTCATCACAATACCCATTTAGACGGACTTCATCGGCCCATGCTCATTGAGCATGGCCCGCATCACCATAGAGAGTCATTGTGGTCCCCCTTGAGGAGGTTGCCACTGAGGAAACCTGCTCTGAGGACCGGGGTAGGCATTGGGTGGCTCTTGCGGTTTTGCTGATCCTTGGATTGGGGGGCTTCGACATTCACGCTGAAGATGTCCCCTTCTGCCACAGTTCCAGCAACTAAGGGTGCTTCTCTGAAAACACTGTGACTGAGGTGGTCCTGCCCGTCCCCCTTTCCAAGTACCCCCACTGTTTGGTCCTGTCTGGTTCCAAGACTGAGCATATAAACCAAAATTCTCCCAGGGGTCGTCTTCTTCAATGTCATACTGTTCTAAATCTCTAATAATTTCATTTTTCTGTTTTATAATAGCCGTAAGTTTTTGCTTTTCTGCCTCATGCTGCTTTTCTGTTTTATTTAAACCTTCTCTTTCTTTTTCCTTCTCATCGTCCTTTTCCTTGTCCTTCTCTTTAACCTTACTTTTATCAAAATCCTCCTGCAACTCTTTCAGTTGTAATGCCATTAATTTTGTCTGCAAACTTTCCATATCCTTCTCAGGTTTTATCTGTTCTTCTTCAGCTAATTTGACAAAATGGTGTATATGTGACTGCTGTCTTGCCCAGGACTCATCTTCTAACCCCACAATCGTGTCAAGTCTTGATTGAACTGATTTAGGCAAAGTATTGCTAAGTGTTTGAAAAAATAGGGGCAGGAAACCTGGGTCAGAATAAACCATCCCAGTCTGGGTTTCCCACAAATCTTGAAATCGGGCAATATATGCACTAATATCTTCTCCTATCTTAAAACGCATTTTCAGTAGTGGCCCTAAATTCTTCTGGGTGGGGTATAGTTCTTTTATAGAATTCCAAACTCTGGGTCGGTGGTCATTAAACTCAGACCCATCATATCGTGTTTCTGCTACTGTAACTTGGGGTAAATTAGCTCTGGCAAAAACTTGATTTGTTGCATGAGTTCCCAGGAGTTTTGCTAACAGTGCTTTAACATCCCCTAGCCCTAAAGTATACCCTGCCGTAACCTGCTCAAATTTTTGAATCCAGGAAGCCCCCCCTCTACTAAGAGGAGGTAAGGCACTAGCTATATTATCCCTTTCAGTAAAATTCCAAGGACATATCGAATAGTTCCTCCTCTTGAATGCAAGAGGGACAAGCACAGTTTTTCTTCATATTTTTCCCAGATTTCTAATCCTGTCTTCATGTAATCTAAATCCCATTGTGGGTCTCCCGCTCCCTCATGAATGCAAAGTCTAGCAGTATTCAAATGTGCAGTGTCAAGTGCTCCCTCGGGAGGCCATTGCAACATTTGCGGCTGGTTCTCTAATGTCCAGCCATACATATTGTCATTCCATCGGTCGATGAAGTAATGATTTCCCTCAACCTCAGCTACTGTTTCCTTAGGCATTAGTGAGGCTCCAGCCTGACTGTTATTTCTTGCAATCCCAATGTGCTTTCTATTACTGTCCTTGTTTTCATAGCTGGATCTCAAAGAGTCCAATCTTTCTTGAGCTGAGTTTAATTTGTCCCACTCCTCTTTCATTCTGTCTGTCTCCTTTTTGATATGCTGTTCCCACTCCTCCAGTTCTGACTTCCACTTCTCCCAATCTTTAATTTTTGACTCTTCCAATTTCTTTTGTTTCTGTTCTTTACATTTATCCTGTTCTTCCTTTTCCTTAACTTTCTCTTCCCACTCAGCCTGCTGATTTTCTAGGCTTATTCTAAATTGTTCCTCTTGTTTTTGACGAGCCCTTTTCCATTTCTCAGTACTGGCTTCTAACTCTGCTTTCCATTGTGCTAATTCGTTCTCACAAATTGTCTGCTTATAATATTCTAATTTAACTGTCCCTGTTATTTCTGCCCACTCTTCTCTCTCTCTCCCTATATCCTCCTTATATCCTGCCCTCATCTTAGGATCTTCTATCACTCCTGGGGCATTTGGTTATAGAATCTCCTTTCGGGTGAGGTCTCCTTCAAGTTACTGTGGAGGATCCCCTTGGATTGTTTAGGTTCCTGATCTATAGGGATAGAGTCTTGGTATCCTATAGCTGCAACTGCCGTTAAGGTAGGATATAGTCCTGTTTCTCCCAAATTATGTGTGGGGTTATAAGAAGGGGGTTCCTTACCACATTCTCTTGCTACCTCCATACATAATGTAACATGTTGTAAGTGTTCCACTAATTTCTGTCCTGTTTTGTCCTTCTCTATCTTAGTTTGCAACTCACATAGCGAACGTGGGTCTAGGGTACCGCTTGCTGGCCAGGCAAAAAGCAGAGTTTCGTAGTGCCCAGTTACGCTACTTCTTGCAGAACTGTTCTAAAGTTTTAGCAGCAAGTGGATATCTCCTAATAACTTTCTGTATGGCAGTCTGCTCTTGTACATCCACTTTTCTAGTGTCAGAATCAGTTTTTTTGTCTTTTTCTTAAACATCCTAACTAGTCTATAATATCCTACATATGCAAAATTTTCTACTAATTACTATACCTATGCAAAGTGAAAAACAACAATATATATATAAGAAAAATGTCTCTTACCCTCTCAACGTTTCTTCTGCAGGGATTCATAATCACACTTACCTCCTTCTCGACCTGTGCTTCGTCCAGCGAACATGGGAGAACACTTCACCATGATATTAATGGCGTCGGGGTCACCAAGATGTTGGGGTTTTTCTGGGCTTCCTCTACGATTATTTGGGGAATTTTCTTATTTTGTATTATGGCTGCAATGTCCGCCCCAACATCCATACAGGACCTACCTTAAACAAATAGTTTGTGCCACCGTAAGAGCATGGAAAATTTTTTATTTTATTTTGCCAGGTCTGTAACATCACAAGCTTTGCTTTTTATCTTATAAGTTACAAATTTCAATATCAATCCATAGCATCAATACATCTATAACAAGCAAAGCACCTGACTTAAGTGTAAAGGGTCCTGGAGACAGAGACAGCCTTACTCCAATAAGATCAGCTAATGTCTGTCTCCCTATCAGAATTTCTCCACTATATTTATATCCACTTTTAGGCTTGAGACAAATCTACTATTGATATGCAGATTTCCTTCCTTTCATGTTCCCTATTTTTTTCAAGCAAATCTGCTCCTAAATCTCTGCCCTCTATTTTTCCCTTGGGGCATCCTATCTCAATCATTCTCATGGTAATCTTCGTAGCTGTGTGCTGACCCTGGTTCCTGTAGATAAAGTTCTTTGTTTTCCCCTTTGTTCATTCAAGGGGCCCAGGTGACAGTTTTGTCACTAGCTGTGTAGTTCTCATTGTCTCAGCCAAGTGACAGGTTTTTTTTCATTAGCTGTGTAGTTCTCATTGTCTCAGCTCTGAGTCAGGATATTAGCTTATTCCGTAGCTCCAAACTGCTAATTCTGCAGTTTTAGTGTGAAAAGATGAAAGGGTCAGCAAGCCTTTTTCTTTCTTAGGCCTGGAGCTCAGACGTTAGCACAAAGATGGAAAATAGCATTACCTGAAGGGGAATTCATTTTTTTCCCTTCAGAAACCACTCTCTTGACAGCATGATGTTCCCAATGATGTCAGTTTCATGGATGTTGAAGATGCCATGGTACATTTTATAAAAATAGAGAAAGTAATTCCAACATCTTAGTTATATTCTATGTCGGTACTATATTAGAGATTTCAAACATTCCCCAGAACAACTTACTTAAGGTCAGAAAAGACTCATCTTTGCTTGATGAGTATTTTGAGCTGGATAATAGTACTAACACAATAACAGTAATAATAAAGAATTTGAATATGGTGTAAAATAAATTTTATGTTATTGCATGACCGACAATGACTCACTAAGTTTTCCCACTTATCTGCTGCAGATGCTGTTCCAGGTATATGGTGCAGCAAGATGAAATAAAGGAAGTTTGGAGTTAGCTGTTGAAGAAAGGGGCACAGATAAAAGGGATTTGCCTGATGAATGGAGTTTCTGAGGAGGGGTGAATTGCCCCTTTCTTTCTGAGCACACTACCAAGACTCTTATATACTCTCTAATCACCTCCCTTTTAGACTATTGCAACTTGCTCCTCAAAGGTCTCCCCCTGAATCATCTCTCTCCCCTTCAATCCATTTAAGATTCAACCACATGGCTAATCTTCCACCAGTGTTGCTATGTTCCTCTTCTCGAGGCACTTTACTGGCGTCCTATCCATTTCCACAACCAATTCAAACTTTTACTGACCTACAAGTGCATTCATTTTGCAGTTCCTCATTACTTCTCATCTTTTATCTGTCCCTACACCCCTCCTCAGAAACTCCATTCATCAGGCAAATCCCTTCTATCTTCAAGTGGTATCTCATTGTCGCTGTCCTGGGATGATCGGGGCAGGAGTCCATTATCGTGCGGGGATGTTCATTTACTGAGGGCCAGGTAATGTTCTCAAAGTGTTCTGTGTATAGGAATGGTTTTGGGGGGTTTTCTGAAGTTTTTACTGTCTAAGGTGGCTCTTATGTCGTCCAGGAGGGAGTTCCATAGTTCTGGGCGGAGAGTGAAAAAGCTCTTCTGAGGGTGATGTGTTTAGATTTTTGGTATGCGGTGGGTGTGACGATCATATTTCTGTTGTTCCTTCTGGGTCGAGTGTCTGGATCTCTTATGATTAGGTCTTGCAGGATGTCTTCCGAGGAATGCTGTAGGATTTTGAAGTTATTAAGTGTTTTGAACCATGTGCAGGAGTGTACTGAGAGCCAGTGTAATTGGTTCAGGATGGGAGTGACATGATTGTGGTTTGTTGCACCGGTGATGATGCGAACTGCTATGTTCTGTGCCAACTGGAGTGGATGGATGGATTGCTTTGTGAGGCCCTGGTACAGTGAATTGCAGTAGTCCAGAATTGGAGTGACAATGGCTTGGCATACCGTGCAGAAGTGATCCTAGCTGACATCTGGCTTTAGTTTCTTAATGATTTTCATTTTGTGGTAGGCGTTCCTAGTAGTCTTGTTTATGTGGGACTGTAAGTTTAGGTTTTGATTCAGAGTGACTCCTAAGTATCTGACTTCGTTCTTTACAACTATACTTATGTGTAGTATATCAGTTGATTGTGGGGGATTAAATGTGATGTTTCTTGTGATGTAGAGGGCTTCTGTTTTGCTGTAGTTTATGATTAGGTTGTTTTTGTTGAGCCATGTGATCATATCCTCCAAGCATTTTGTTATGACTGAGTGGTCCGGTTTGTCCAGGTTGATTAGGGTGTATATCATGATATCATCAGCATATAACCAGTATTGTATTTTGTGTTTCTTGATGATGTTACAGATAAGGCTGTATGTAGATGTTTTTTATTTATTTATTTAACTGGTTTTATATACCTTTTTTCTACAAGGCAAAACGGTTTACAATGAACAGGAAATGAATGTTTACATAAAATGATTGAAACTATGTACAGGTCAACTTTGATACAAAGTAAGCAAACAAATTAACACAAGAATGTTTACATAAAACTGATTAAACTATTTACATGGGGCTTAGATAATGTGAGGCATGGCGTTTTGTTTATAATCTGGGAGGGTGGGAGGGGATTGGTGTGATAGTTAGGGGGGATGGGTCATGGGAGCGGTGATATTTTCAGTAGTGAATGTGTTAAAGTGTTCCTCAAAGAGAAATGTCTTGAGGTGTTTTTTGAAAATGGTGTGGGTTTGGAGGCAGTGTACGGTGGGGGGGGGGGGGGTAGTTTGTTCTAGTTGGTGGGGGTGTAGAATTGGAAAGCCCTTGTGTAGGTGCGCTGAAGTCTTTTGGTACTTTGAGCTGGTAGTAGGAGAAGATTTGTTGCATTTTGACGCCGGAGTCTGCTGTTGTCAGGTCGATGATATAGATGATCCTTGTGGTATGCCCTGGTGTATTGTGAATGGCGTGGATTTTTTCACTCCACATTTGACTTGCTGCGGCCTGTTACTTAGGTAAGATCGAAACCACTTGATAGTAATGTTGTATAGGCCGATTTCTTGCAGTCATTGCAGATGTATGCTGTGGGATACAGTATCAAAGGCTGATGATATGCCTAAGAATATGAGTGGAAATCATGTTTTTATGCTATCTATGCCTCTGATGATACTGTCAAGAAGTGATGTAAGTAATGTTTCTACATTGTGGTTTGGCTTGAAACCATGTTGGTGGGGATCTAGTGGCGCATATTGGTTTACATGGTCTTGTAATTGCATTTGTACTGTTTTTTTTCTGTAATTTTAGCAATGAATGGTAGGCTTGAGACTGGCCAGTATGTCTAGTGAGGCATTTTTGAGGATCAGCCATATGGTTGCTTGTTTAAGAGATGGTGACTTATCATCTTGCATGAGGGATGTCTTTACTATTTTGTGTATTGGATGTTTGAGTTCTTCAATGGCTGATTTGATCCATTATAGGGCATGGGAAAGAGGGTGATGTAGCAGTCAGTACCATACCTTGCCCTGTGCGAGCGGCTGCCTGCTGTTGCCCTGCTGCCACCACTTTTTGTTCTCTTAGTAGAGGCAGGGCAACAGCAGGCAATCGAAATGCAGCCCCTAAGCCTTTCCGTGTCTTTCTGCAGGTCTGGGCCCTCCCTTCTCAGAGCAGGGAAGGATCAGATTCGTGTGCATATCGTGTGCACACCCACACACCTCCATCCAGCCTCTGCTTGCCGCCGCTGTAGAAAAAAGAGAGGACGGCAGCAGCAGGGCAGAAGCAGGCAGCAGCTGGACGGAGGTATGGGGAGGAAGGGGGCACGCGCCCGATGTGCAAGTCTCACAGGGCTCGATTCTGGCTTTTTACAGCCCTAGTGGTAGCGTTATACGATTTATTTGCTCAATAGATGGTATGCTAAATTCACCCCATGTTCCAGAGAGGGTTGTGCCTTGTGTATGGTCTGTTTTATTTGGTGGAGTATTCTGGTCGAGGTTCCTGTGTTTCGCCATTATGTGGTTTGCCATGTGTTGTGGTTATAGTAAGGGATCCCTTCTGCATGATGGGTCATTGGTAAGAGTCCGTACTATTTAGAATAGTTCTCTAGGTTTGTTTGCAGATTTCATAATGAGCTAAATGCCCTCTGTTTCTTTATAGCTGTGATTGTTGCAGGATCTCTGCTGGTATTTTATAAAGACACATTGGCACCTATGTGTCTTTATAAAATGGGCTTGGCACCTTCCAACTTAGGTGCCTGTTATAGAATAACCCTCAAAATAAATTTTTATACTTCAAAGCTGTACTTCTTCTGTGATACATACGTTAACTGCAAAGGAAACTCCTCAGACTAATATGTTGAGACACAACAGCAAAACTGCATATGGAGCATGGATACATATTATAGTTAATAATATTATTTTTAAAGATTTTTATACAGATAGATGTTGCCATAAAAATAAAGACGAGGCCCCACAAACTAACCATATGTAGTATTAATTGACCTCAAACAGATGGGAGTTGAGGGATTCTTTTACCTATAGGCAAAAGGGGATCTTGCCCTAGGCTGTGTATGGCAGGGGACCCATTGGATAAGCATGTAGTAATCTGCCCTGGTAATTCTGTTGAGTGTACCTGAATCTCAAACAGCAGAGAACAGCCCTTTACTTTTTTATTTATTTATACCATGCTCTTTAGAATCAGTGCAGTTTAAATGTATACTAACAGGTACTTTTTATTCCCTTGTCCCTGAAGGGCTCACAATCTAAGTGTACCTGAGGCAATGGAGGGTTAATAGAGGGAGGAGTGGTCTAGTGGTTAGGACAAGGTACTTCAGGCCAGAGGGCCGGGTGTTCAAGTCCCACCTGGGGACAGCAATCTCAGGCCGGAGGGACTGGGATTTCTAGTCCTATAGGCACTCCTTGTGGTCTTGGGCAAGCCACTTAACCCTCCATTGCCCATGTTCCCTGTAAGTATTAGTGTATGTGTCTCATATCCCCTCGTGTTAAATGTATCCCCCAATTGACCACTTTGACCCGGTGAAAAGCAGGATATAAATACAGCTAAATAAAAATAAAAATAAAAAAGTTGCTTGCCCAAGGCGTGGCCATGAGACTAGAGACCCCAGTCCCTCTGGCCCAAGGGTGCTTGTCCCCATGTGGGAATTGAACCCCTGGCCTTCTGGCCTGAGGTAACCTGTCCCAACCACTGAGCCACTCCTCCCCTTCTTTTTTGGTCACTCTCCTCTCAGGCAGACTGGAGAGGGGTGGGGACTAGATTGAGCAGAATACATTGTAAATGAAAGAAGAGCTCATCTGCACCCAAAACCAACCTCTTTCTTTCCTCTTGTCCCCTCCACCTTTCTGTGCAGGGTTTTGTATTCCTTTACCAAATATCTAGTAATGAAGGTAGTTTGTGTCATTGTTACTAAAGTGAGGACAGAATTAGAATCTCTTGTCTATGGTGAGTATGCACTGTGAATTGATTCAATTTATAAACGTATGTATTGCATTTATTTTTATTCTGTGCAGCCTACTAGAAAAATAACAGGAGACATTCATCAAACACCGTGATGTGATGTCTGAAAGATTTGTAATGTACTGTATATCTGTTCAAGGTTTAACGTTTAAAAGCATGAGGATAGGTATCAGAGAAGCTAACAAACATTATAGGCCCGATATTCAAAAGGCATTTACATGGTTTACAGCCCAGTAAACGGCGTAAATGCCTTGGGATATTCAATGGCCCTTCTAACCCCGCTACACGCCCCGATGCTATGCGGAGGCAGGGACAAGCGATAACCAGGCAGCAGTGATATTGCATGCTGCCCAGTTAGCGACCTGCCAAAAAGATAAGTGAAGAAAACCCCCGCCTATCTTTTGGTGCAGGAGCTGACCAGGCAGCATGCAATATCATTGCTGCCCGGTTACCTAATGTGGCTTCTGGTATGTGCGGCAATCCCCAGATATTCAATGTCAGGGCTGCATAAGACCCTGGAATTGAATATTTGGGGTTAAGGGTTGGTGGGTAGGGTTATTCTGCCCAGAAGAATATCAGGCCCTATGTGCATAATTATGCATATAATTAAGCTTCCATATTGTCCTGATAGACTATTCCAGACAAGTGGGTTGTGTTCCCCTACCAGCAGTTTGGTGGAGACAAAGAACCAATGAAATACCCAGGTTTCAGTTACATCACTCCCATATCTCTATCTGTCTCAGCTACCAGAGGTCTCTTCAGTATTTTTTTGTCTCCAGCAGATGGTGGATGGATTTTCTACACTCTGAAGAAAATCTGAATAATTGAGTGGAAAATATTGATTTAAAAGCTTGTGAATGACCACCTTGAGAGTGACTCTCTCACTTGAGCATGATGTGAAAGGCTCCATTAGACTGCAGTCTTTCGGTAGCCATAGGAGGAGGGAAAATTGGTTCAGCCCCATGCTCTTTCTCTTTTAAGGGCCTGTTGAGCAGACAGAAAATTGGAAGAATCTGGAAGAATTCAGCAGCCTTACATAACCTCAATGCCCCCTCCCTCCTGCACTATCCCCTCCCTGCTCTCTCCCGAAGATTGCAGAAGGCTTTCAGAGAAATTTGCCTGCCAGCCACCTTAAACGCAGTTCCTACAAAGCAGAGAAACAGTTTCAAGAGAGTAGAGCTGAGCCCAGTATGGATTTCTGCCTGGGGCTCTCTGGGGGTGAATACCAAGGCTTGACCTCATCATTGTCCTTGATGGGGTCTCCCGATTCCGTCCATCTGGGGCACAATTTGGGGTGGACCACTGGTAACCATTGGTGAGGTGTGTGGGTTTCTCACCATTTTCTGCACAGGTTAGTAGCACCTTTTACTATTGTGCACCTGGTGGTTGCATGGTCTGTGCGTACATTCCTACCCAAGCACCCATAATGCACATTGCTGTGTAAGCGCCGTTAATGCATGCCTTTCTGGCCACTGCGGCCTTAGCATGTGCTGTTGTGATACTTGCATTAACTCTCTGTCTTCTTCCAGGAAACATTGTTTGACCTGTGGCAAGCGGGGCACTTCATCTCCAGCTTCTGGACTCTGCTCTTCTTGCATGGAAGTTCCGAGTCATCCCTAGAGGGCGTGCTCCCTCTCTCCCAACCAGGGAATTTAATTTACTGTTTTTCTATACCACTTAGTCAAGAAATTAAAGTGGTTTACATGAAATGATATACCTATATATAACCAAGGGATGTGGTCGATACGGCCTTGCCTGTCTTAGGGCAGGAGGTGGTGGATATGACACTGTGGGTAAAGATGTCCAACTGGTCAGGGTTTCTGGCAACTGTGTTGTGGGCCGCCCTCCGTCTTCTAGTGACTATGGCTATGTCCTCTGTTCTTGGGAGGTAGTTTCCGGAGTCTTGATTGACTTCTCTGGAATTATTTTCCTTTTTTGCAACAGGCCTGGTCTTTCTGACATGGAAATTCAGACCTTGCAGCTTTTGGGTTTCCCCGAGTGCAGTTTCATGAGAAGCACTCTGAGAGTAGAAGCCCTGTTTGATTACCTTTGACTACGCATCCCCGGTGAAGGGTGCCCACTGGAGATTTGGATTTTGATGGCTTGGTTCTGGGCTCTGATGTGGTCAAGGAAGTACTCTCACCTTTGGAGGATTGTGAAGAGGCCAGTATTATCTGCCTGTTCCAGAAGGAGGAAATGGTGGCTTTGATTGCCCAGGTCTCATCCACCTTGGGTTTTGCAGATGCTGCAGACACGGAGCAGGAGCCAAAGGTGCATCCACTCCTAGAGAAGGAGAAGGAGTGCGTTGTGTGGTTTGATATTCCCAAGGTGGATAAGCAGGTCACGGTAGTTACCAGACAGACCACCATTTCTGTGGAAGGCGGATTGGCCTTAAAGGATGCTCGGGACTGCAAGGTGAATTCCTTGTTGAAGAACCAGTTCACTGCAGCAGCTGCTATTCTTCAGTTGGCAATATGTGCAGACCTGACATCTTGAGCCCTGCTCCAGTAGGTTCAGTCTCTTCCACCAGATGATACTACCCCTCTTTTAGAGTCGGCTACGGCCTTCTTTTCTGATGCCATGTATGACCTCATCCGCCTAGTGGCCAGGGACAGTACCCTGTTGACAGTGACGCAGTGTTGGATTTAGCTCTGTCACTGGGCAGTGTAAGCCTCTTCCACTGCTCACTTTTCTCAAATGGCTTTTAAAGGGAAATTTCTGTTTGGAGTCAGTTTGAAGCAGCTGGTGAAGGATCTGGGTGAGATCAAATCTTACTGCCTTCCAGAGGATAGGTCCAGGGGGCCTGTGAAGTAGGTAGGAGCCCCTTTTCTGTCAGCCTCCGCCAGCGCTTCGCAGCGCACTGTTCAGATCCCTGTGGGTCTCAGGACTCCTGTTGCTGCCGGCCTAGAAAGCCTTTCTTTCCCTCTGCTTCCATATTTCATACTCATTTTCAGTCCTTTCGAGGAGCTCATGGAGCCAGGAATTCGGTCCCCTCCAGAGGGGGTTCTTCTCAGACTGTGCAATGAAGGTTTGGGGACCCATTCCTTGATACCTCCGGTTGGAGGCAGGCTTCGCCTTTTCTTTCCAGAATGTGCCCAGGTCACCAAGGATTGCTGGGTGCTAGACACCATTTAGTATAGCTATGTCCTGGAATGCAAAGAGCTGACCCCGGCTACTTTTGTCATTTCCCCTTGTGGGTGTGCAAACAAAAGGGCTTCTATGTGGATCACATTGGACAAGTTGCTACTCTTGCAGGCTGTGGTGCACTTTCCCCCAGACGATTGGGGCAAGGGCAGGAATTCCATATATTTTGTGGTGCCAAGAAAACATGAATCATTCTGGCCCATTCTGGACCTCAAGGGAGTCAATGGACATTTGTTCGTCCTGCACTTCCAGATGCAGGAGCGTGATTCAAGCGGTGCACCGAGGGGAGTTCAGGCATCTCTGGATTTGGCCGAGATGTATTTTCTTAACTGAATTCAGGAGGATCATCAAAAGTATCTGTTTTGCCATGCTTGGCTCTCACTTTCAGTTCACTGCCCTCCCTTTTGGCATGTACACTGCCCCAAGGAAGTTTTCCAAGGTCATGGTGGTGGTGGCTGCAGTGCTACAGTGCTAAGGGATTTGTGTACACCCATATCTGGATGACTGGCTCATCCAAGCCCGTTCTCTTTCAGAGGCGTCTTGGATAGCACTCCGAGTGGTGATCTTTTTGAAAAGCCTCAGCTGGGTGATCAATTGGGGAAGGAGCCAGTTAGGAACATACAAATACGATGGCATAAAAAGACCACATGGCCTATCTAGTCTGCCCTTACATATCAACTATAATAGTCCTCTTTAGAGATCCTCTGTGTTTGTCCCATGCTTTCTTGAATTCAAATACTGTCTTTGTCTCTACTACCTTGATTGGGAGACTATTCCACGCAACTGCCACTCTATCCATAAAGAAATATTTCTACATATTAATCCTGAGTCTGTCCTCTTTCACCCTCATCCTATGTCCCCTCGTAGCAGAACTTGCTTTCAGTCAAAAGAGGCTCTCCTCCTGTGGATTTAGGCCATGGAGATATTTAAACACACTTGGAAGAAGGTTAATGGAAGAAAATATTCCTTGAAGCCTCCTGTATGCCACAGAGATATTTAAATATCTCTATCATATCTCCTCTATCCTGTCTTTCCTCTAAAATGTACATATTAAGATCGTTAAGTCTGTCCTCATATGCTTTATAATGAAAACCACTAACCATTTTAGTTGCCACCCTCTGCACAGACTCTAACCTGTTTATATCCTTTTGAAAATGTGATCTCCAGAACTACACACAATGCTCCAAATGAGATCGCACCAAAAACCTATACAGAGACACTATCACCTCCTTTTTTCTGCTGGCCATTTCTCTCCCTATGCACCCAAGCATCCTTCTAGCTTTTGCCACCACCTTTACTACCTGTTTAGCCACTTTAAGATCATCAGAAATAATCACGCCCAGGTCCCATTCGTCTTTCATGGACAGAAGTTCTTCACCCCCTACACTATACCGCTCCCTTGGATTTCTGCAGCCCAAATGCATGACCCTGCATTTTTTAGCAGTAAATCTCAGCTGTCAAATTCTAGACCATCGTTCAAGCTTAACTAGATCCATCCTCATCTTATTTACTCATTCCTCGGTGTCTACTCTATTGCAGATTTTGGTATCATCTGCAAAGAGTCAAAACTTACCTAGCAGCCCTTCCGCAATATCACTAACAAAGATGTTAAAAAGAATCAGACTAAGGACAGATCCCTGCAACACACAATTGGTAACCTCCCTCTCCTCAGTGAGCTCCATTTATCTGTACCCTTTGTCGCCTCCCCCTCAACCAATTTCTCACCCAATCAGTAACTCTAGAGTCCATCCCTAGGGTGCTCTTTTTGTTCATAAGTCACCTGTGTGTAATGGTGTCAAAGGCTTTACTGAAATCCAAGTATACCACATCTAGGGCTTTCCCTCGGTCCAACGCCCTGATCACCCAGTGAAAGAAATCAGATTTGTCTGACAAGACCTGCCTCTGGTGAATCCATGATGCCTCCGTTCCTGTAATCCATTGGACTCCAGAATCGTCACTATTTTCTCTTTGAGCAGCATTTCCAATAACTTACTGACCACAGAGGTTAGAATAAGCGGCCTGTAGTTTTCCAGCACATCCTTACTTCCACTTTTGTGTAAAGGGACCACATGTGCTCTCTCCAGTCCCCTGGCACTACTCCCAACTCCAAAGAGGTATTGAAAAGGTCAGTCAGTGGAGCCACTAGAACATCCCCAAGTTCCTTCAGTATTATTGGATGTATCCCATCCAGTTCCATTGCTTTGTCTACTTTTAGTTTAGCTAGTTCCTCATGAACACAGTCTTCTCAAAATCATCCAAGATGCCCCTCACTTCTGTTCCTATTTGTGGGTGTTATCTGAAGTCATGGCCTTCATCTGTGAACACAGAGCAGAAATATTTGTTAAGCAATTCAGTTTTATCCTCATCAACTTCTATGTATTTCTCCCCTTCACCCTTGAGCCTGACAATACCACTTTTGCCCTTCCTCTTCTCACTAACATTTCTGAAAAATGTCTTATCCCCCCATTTTACTACATTGACTATTTCTTCTGTTAGTATCTTTGCTTTCCTGACTACTTTGCTAGCTTATCCAAGTTTTTCCAAATATAGATGCCTGTCTTCTGCTCTCTGTGATGTCTTGTATTTCATGAATGCCTCCCTCTTCTTCTTTACCTTTTCAGCTACTTCTCTTGAGAACCATAGCAGCCTCCTTTGCCTTTTACCTTTATTTACCTTTCTAACAAAAAAGTTGGTTGCCCTTAAATATCCCCTTTGAGCTTTGCCCACTGTTTTTCTATATCCTCCAGCTGTTCCCATCCCACTAATGACTCCTTGAGGTAATGGTCCATCTTGGCAAAGTTAGTTTCCCTAAAATCTAAGACCCTCACTTTTGAATGGATTTGATCAGCCCTAGTACTAATGCTGAACCACACCATCTGGTGATACTGGATGCAAGATGATCTCCCACTATAACATCAGAAACACTTTCACCATTGGTAAGCACAAAGTTGAGTATGGCCCCTTCATGTGTGGATTCAGTTAACAGTTGACTGAATAGTTCTCCCTGTAGAGAATCCAGGATTTACTTACTTCTAGATGACACCGAAGCAGGGATGTTCCAATCAACATCTGGCATATTGAAATCACCTATAAAAGCACTTCCCTTTTCCTAACAATGCTGCATGTCTTCTATTAAATCTCCGTCTACTTCTTCTCCCTATGAGTGGGGTCTGTATATCACACCAATGCAAATTGATTTTTCTTTCCCTCTTTCTAGTTTAACTCACAATGCTTCCTCTCTCCCTTTTAAGCCCTGCAACTCTATAGCTTTAATGTTAGTTTTTACATATAGTGCCATTCCTCCTCCGCTTCCTCCTACCATATCCTTCCTGAATGAGGTATAACCTGGCATAATTACATCCCAGACATGGTTGTCCGTGAACCATGTCTCTATAACCACCAACAAATCCAAGTCAACCTATTCCATTAAAGCCTCAGCACCTGGGATCTTATTTCTCATGCTACGGGCATATATGGTGTACACCCCGCTTTCCAGATGTTGCCCTTTTTATTCATTTCTATAGAGGTATTTAATATTTCAATTACCTGGGGGCTTTCTTCACCCATCCCAATGAATCTAGTTTAAAGCCCTCTTCAGTAGGTTAGCCAGTCTGCTACTGAAGACACGTCGACCCTTCTTGAAGGACTGAGGAGAACATCGGCACATCTAACTGCTTCACCTTCTCTCGCAGACACACAAAGTCACTTTTGATATGCTCAGGTGAGAATCTAGCAATATTGTTTGAACCAAAATGGATGAGCAGTGCCAGATAATAGTCAGAAGGTTTGAGGAATTTTGGCAAACTCTCGCTAATGTCTCAGACCTTGGCACACCTCTCGGGACATCATCAGAAAAATTCATGTTGTCAATGTCCCTGTTTAATGCATATTACCGAGTTTAAGTTACAATATAAACCGCTTTGACTGAAATGATAAAGCAGTATAAAAAAACCTGTTAAATAAATAAATAAAAGCATCTCTGATTGGCAGATAGGTATCTCTTTACTGCTGAGAAGAGAGTCACCAACTGCCATTACCCTTTGCTTCCTAGTGGTTGTTGATCCTGTTCCGGAGCTCCATACCAGGTCCTGTTCCGGAGCTCCATACCAGGTCCTGTTCCGGAGCTCCATACCAGGTCCTCAGTTCTAGGAAAGATGGAATCAGGAGGTCAGTTCTACAGACTATGGTAATCTGTGTCCAGCTGTTATCTTTTCATACAGTGTCAATGTTGCTTCTGCTGGTGATCTTAGATGCCTTTAGAAGCATTTAATCAATGTACCTCTTATTGTCGTGAATGCTTCTTAGCCTTGCCTCTCTGTTTCTCCTTTGTTTCCGAGATGCCCCGAGTGCCCATAAAAAAAATAAGAAAAAGCAATATAGAAACCAAAGACCAACACAGAGGCCAACAACAACAAAAAAACTATAGATAGTTTAAAAAGAGATATTACACTAGATAAAAAATGAAAAGGAGGAGACAACAGGAAAGAAGAGATAAAAAAGAACTAGAAATCTGGAGAGAGAAAAAAAGCTATGAAAAAGCCTAGCTAAGCTGAGAAAAGCCTTGATTGTTTTCAGTCTGCTAAGTCCCACCTCCCACAGCAATATGGACAGTTTACCCCAAAGTGAGGAGGGAAGGAAGAGTTCTCAATTTACAGAGCCATAACTAGTCCACTGCTGAAGCCTCTGCCTGGCTAGCTGATTCAAAAATTTTAGTTATGTCATTTGCAGAAGCTTTAAGCTTGCCTTGGTAGAACATTGCATAAGAAGTACTACATTTACGAAATTCTTTATTGACCTCTAAAAACTCCATAGATTCTTAGCATTTTTGGGCCAGATGTTGAGGACAATGTGGGAAAAGAGTCAAGAGGGAGGGAAGAGACATGAGGAGGAGAGTTGAATTATTGGGGGAGGGGGAGGGAACTGGTTGGAACATAATCATCTCAAGTTGAACCCAGTGAATGGCCACTTAGCTAACAGGATCCTCTAGTTCATTATCTCTTGCCCCTGGTTTGCTGGCTCTCCCCTTGCATTAATGCCTTCATTTAAATATCTAGGAGTGCTTGGTGATTCAAAGCTCTTTCTCACAGCAAATAGGTATGGTCCGAACAGAACTTAAAGCCCTGCTCTTTACAGAACATTATAGCACTACAATAACAACCCCCCCCCCCCCCCAACTACAAAAACGTTCTGCCCAGCAAATCAACACTCTCCTAGCACATCCTCCTAGGTAGAACCTCCCCTCTCCCTATTCCGCTCACTGCATAAGGATTGCATCCTTTTATTTATTTATTTTTTTTATTTATTTGTGCGTTTTTTTATACTGCCCCTTCCAGAGATCAGGGGCGGTTTACAGAGAACATGTCAAAACATTAGCATTAAAGTTACATGGAACATTAAGTACATAGGTAACTAGTATATAGGGAAAACATATTAACATATTAACTATTTACATTGGTTGAGAGAAATTATTCATTATTTACAGATGATAGTATAGTATGGAAAAATTATAATAGACAAGAAAACTATTTAAAATAATCATTATAGGAGATACTGGAGTATGGAATTCTAAAACAGTCAGATTATTTACAGCAGTCATTATAGGACTGACTAACATTCAGTATGAGTGAAGTATGGGAAAGTGAGTTTTGGGTTAGGTTGGGTAAACTTGTGTTAGTTGAGTTGTGTAATCTTGTACAATTTGCTCGAGTGTAGGTTGTAAGTCGTGAAAGTGTTGGGTGAACAGGTATGTTTTAAGCTCCTTCCTGAGGTCGTAATCTCTCTCAGACTGCATGGTAATTTGTTACATTGACTGGGCGCATAATAAGAGAAGGCAGTATTGGTTATCTGTTTCAGCTTTCTCACAGAGTCGGGAATTAGCAGCATGTTGAGGTTTGCTCTTCTTCTTATTCTGCTTTCTGAGGGGGACTAGATTAATGCTGATAGATGTGAAGGGGCTATATCATTAATGAGCTTAAAAATGGTGACTAATGTTTTATATTGTATCCTACTGAGAATAGGTAGCCAGTGGAGAGCGTATAGAATTGGAGAGATGCGGTCAGATAGTTTGGCTTTAAAAATAATCTGAGCAGTAACATTCTGGGCCCTTTGTAGGATATGTAGATTCTTCTTAGATGTACCTTGTAGTAATCCATTACAGAAATCTATGTGTGGCATTATAAGGGCCTGGACAACTGATCTGAAATCATTAATGTCAATGAGGGGTCTGAGATGTTGGATGGTTCTGAGTTTAAAGAATATAGTTTTGGCGGTCTGTTTTATGTGATGTGTCATGCTTAGAGTTTTGTCCAGTGTAACTCCTAGATATTTTACTTCGGATTTGACTGGAAGGGTGATGTCCATCAGATTGACAACAGATGGGGGGGGGGGGTGAAATTAGAGTTTCTGGATACAAAAAGTGCTTCAGTCTTTTTGAAATAAATATCCATATTAATTGAGCAGAGCTACTGTTCAGCTTCAGAGAGACAAGTTGTGATTACATCGTAATTAGGATTAGCTATGTCACAAGGGGCAAACAACATGATGTCATCTGCATAGATGAAATATTTTAGATTGTGGCGTTTAAAGATTGTGCAGATGGGTTGGAGATAAAGGTTAAAAAGTAAAGCCAAGAGAGATAATCCTTGTGGGATATCTCGCTCTTGTGGGAATGGTAGAGAAGGGGAATGGTCAATCTGGACATATTGGAAACGTTTAGAGATGTAGGATTTAAACCAGCCAAGTGTTTTCTCTTTTAAACCTAATTGCGATAACCTGGATAAGAGGATGCTGTGATTCACACTGTCAAAAGCTGAAGAAATATCAAGGAAAATTAGCAAGAAAGCCTGCTTAGCATTATCCATGCCTTGGATTTTATGTAAGCTATGCATCCTTATATGTATATAGTTATGCATACTACTATGTATATAGTTATGTATCAACTAACCTATACAATACCCATCCTGGGTTGTTGTTAGGTGATATGTTCCATGTATATAGGTTATAGTTCTATATTGTTATACATTGTTCTGTGTAAACCTAATTGTTTGATGTAAATTGTAATGATAACTATTCTGGCCTTCCAGTTTTCAAAATAAAACATCTGTAAACAGTTCAGAGTACGGGTTTCAGAAAGCTTTTGTTGGCCGGAAATGTAATCATGCAACTCCTCTCCTCATGCAGCATTATTGGCTCCCCATAGGAACTAGGATTACATTCAAAATGCTAACATTGACACAGGAGGCTCTGTACATCGGCATTCCAGAATATCTATCTTCTCTCATTATGGTACATGCCCCCACAAGAGCTCTGCATTCCATTCATGGTAATCATCTTCATATTCCTTCACCCACACACATTGAGCATGAAGCCACCTGACAAATGTCTTTCTTCAGCAAGGCTCCCTCAATATGAAGCCATCTTCCTCTGCATCTTCATTTAGAGCTCATCTACTGAAAATACCATAACTCTCAAACGTCACCTATTTGAAGAAGCATTCAGGCCCGTATAGTCTGCTTCTCAAGGAGAAGGGGGATTGGCTACCATCTACCTATCGCGTGCTTACTGGTCTCTGTTCTCTAGGTTTCTATTTCTACTGGTTTCTTCCATTCCTATCCTATTGATTTTGGAATTCCTTTCCATGCTTTTGAAGATTCCTACTTCTTGTTATAAAATACTAGCCCAAGTGGAGAGAAATTGCTCCTTAAATTAAGACATGGAAATTTAAGCCAGCCCTATAGCTGATATAAATGCCCACATCTATATTTTTCAAGGACATGCATAAATTATAGTATTTTATCATCTACACTCATATTGGGCTCTCTTCCTACTATAGCAAAGAAGTCCGCCAAGCCCAGTGGAGAGGGGGACCACAAGACAGGCTGGTCTAGACTGACTTCAACACTCTATGTCCTTACCAGTAGTATGAATCACCCCTCTGAGTAGAGAATTGAAGACAGATCTCTAAGAGCCAGAGTTACCTTGATCTAGAAAGTGAGAATGGAAGATGGTCCCTGAAAGCAATGCAGCCCTCAGACACCAGGAGCAAGCTGGATGACACAGCAGTTCCCAGGGCAGCCAGGGGAGAGGGTGTGACCAAAGTGTTCCCTTGTGAATATAGAAACATAGAAACATGATGGCAGAAAAAGACCACATGGCCTATCTAGTCTGCCCATCCATATCAACTACAACAATAGTCCCCTCTTTTCCCTTAGAGATCCTCAGTGTTTGTCCCATGCTTTTTTGAATTTAGATACTGTCCTCATCTCTAGCACCTCTACTGGGAGACTATTCCATGCATTTACTACTCTTTCCGTAAAGAAACATTTCCGCATATTACTCCTGAGTCTATCGCCTTTCACCCTCATCCTATGTCCCCTTGTGGCAGAGCTTGCTTTGAATCAAAAGAGGCTGTCCTCCTGTGCATTTATGCAATGGAGATATTTAAACACACTTGGAAGAAAGTCCATGGAAGGAAATATACCTTGAAAGCCTTCTGTCTGCATCTCTGATCAATCTGAGGAACCAGCTATAGACATACAAGTGGATATCAGTATGGGGATACCGTGCAATACCGAGGAAGGGACATGAAAATGGAATACCAGGAAAGATTCTACTAAAGGTCCACCAATTTTTTCATATTTTTTCTGCTTTGGAATAAGCATTGAGGAAGCTTCCTGGAAGAATGAGAGCACTGGTTTTCTGAAAAAGATAAGAAGCAGTGTTTTATTTATCTCTCCCACCAAACCTGTGCAGAAATGGAAGACACTAGCAAGGGGAGGAATGTAAAAGATTGCCTTTTACATAGAGAGAGTGCATCCAGGTGGCGAAGCCCTACAGTGCTGTAGGGAAAACCTGTATTGGAATAGTTTATACAGAACATAGGTCTGGAGAAACCCTGATCTCTTGTAAAGGAACCTCTGTCAGCTCAAAGGACTGGAATAAGTGATAAAGAGCCAGGGCTTGGAGGCAGCATGGGTTTTTGCAAAAAAACAAAACAAAAACATGCTTTAAGTGTAAAGGACTGAGATTAGGGATTTTGTTGTGAATTATTTACAAGTTAAAAACAAGATGGGAACCTGGAAGCCAGCCTGCAATCTAAGACAATTGCCAGCTAAAAGCAAGTTTGGAACCCCAAAGCCTTCCTGCCCTTAAAGAGACTATGCCCTGTATTCCAAAGGAACTGTGTTTTTCCCTTTTATGAGTTTGGCATCTGCAAGCCAGGACTGATTTTTAAAGAAGCCCTTGTCCTTTTTCTGTGAAGCATTTTTTTTAATGCCAATTACTGTGTTGCAGAGGAAGATTTCTACAGGTGCAGACCCTCTATGTGGAACTTTATGCATTTCTACTGTGAAATAAAGGCTTTCATGACTTACTTTAATAGCTGAATAAGACTGATATTTTTTATGTTACTCGGAGAATGACAATTGGGACTGGGGCCGGCACAGCATCTAGAGTCACTCATCAATCCACATGCCCCCGTATAAGACACTACACGCTGTCCAAACTCTGCCCATGTGCATGCCCACCAGCCAAAGCATGATTCATCAAGCAACGCACCTGCTTTACACTGGTCAGTATTTTGTAAGAGGTTATTAATGTACATATCTGGCCATATACATGCATTAATGACTAAAATTACCTAGTTAATGCACAGTTAAACGCATGCCAATCACACTTATTTTTAAAGTCAACTACGCACAGACTTAATTTTATAAACAGATGTGGGATACACATAAGCACAGTCACTTACACCAACCCTAGAGATGCTATGGGCCCAATATTCAATGCTGGTAGCTAGCCACTGATTCTGAACTTTAACCCCAGATATTCAATGCCAGGCCTTATCTAGGCTCCAGCATGGAATATCTCGGCTGCCCGGATTGGCGCAAAGCTAACCGAGTAGCAGCAATATTCAACCGCTGCCCGGCTAGTATCTGTGGCGAAAGTGAGGCCAGGGTGTCCTGCACCTGACTTTTACCATATATCACTAAATGGGCAGTGGCTCAGTATCATCACTGCCCAGTTAGCAATGGGTACTGCCCTGGAACGTCCTCTGCAGGCCCAATGCTAACCGGTTAGCAACAGGGCATGTAGTGGCAGCGCCCACGGATATTCAGCATGATTAGTGCCTCTGAATATCCCACAGAACAGCATTTACATGGTTTACGAGTTTTCAAACTGTGTAAATGCCTGGAATATACCCCCTATATTTTTTTTTAAATTTTTTATTTATCAATTTTTTAAATACAATCCAGAAAACAATCTGAATCTGAATCAGAATTAATCAACAAAGGAAACATAGAATCAAGGACTATCCAACAAAAGGACGGTCCTACCAGAATTAAACCAAACAATTGGAATAGCCCACAATAAACCCACAATATGATCCAAGAAACAAGAAATTAACATGGTTAATTTACCATCTAAAAATGGAAAAACAATTATAACATCATAGGAGCATAGATATTATTATATGGCAGCCGGTATGGTAGCTTCCCGAGCCCCTTCTCCCTCCCTACACAAAAGAAATTGCAGAAGTTGCTTGGACTCAAAAAACATAAATTGCTTTGATTGAAAACTAACCATACACTTACAGGGGTATCTTAACTTAAATTGCGCACCCAAGGCAAGCATCCTCTGGCGCAACGACAGGAATGCTCTCCGCCTTTTTTGTGTTTCCCTAGCTAAATCAGGAAATATTAATATTTTTGAGCCCAAAAACTGAGAAACTGACATTCTACGGAAATATAATTTAAGCACGGTATTCCGATCAGACTTGAAGGCAAAATTAATCAGCAAAGTAACCTTGCTAGTGACCACCTCCAGTGAGCTCTCCAAAAAGTCAGAAAGATCCATACCCCCTATATTTTTAACAGTCAAATGTGAATTATAGTATTTTATAATTTACTCATGTAAATTTTTGCAGTATCCACCCTTTGCCCAAGCTCTCGCCATATGCACACTCAAATTGAAAGTACACGCCATCGGCCTGATGCACGTACTTACAGAATAGTGACTTGCTAAAGTACACTCAAAAAGGCCCATTCATATGCGTAAATCACTGAAAAAAGGTGTTTTACATGCATTGATGGAACATACAGTATCTTTACGAGGCTCCTTATACAATTATTCCCATATGTGCATCTACTAAAATTGGATGCCTCTCTTCTGGGTAGACCATTTTGATCTTATTCGCACATCATTTACTATCAGATAAATTGACTTGCCCAAGGTCCTCGAACTGCTTTGGGTTAATTGCTTTTTTGTGCAAATCTCTCATAGGCTCATCAGCAATCATACTTAACACAGCTTTAAGAGTGAAACAGCTTTTGTTGGATGTTCTAGAAATTTATACTGCAGGAGTGAGGAACACAGTGAATTGAAGAATATTTAAAGAAGATAAGTTCATTAAGTTTTCTTTTGAAATGTAACTTTTTTTGAGAAATGGGCACTAAACATCTTGTGGGAGAAAATTGGCACTTTGGCATTTTATATAGAAAATTGGAGTTTTCTCATGATCCATGATGGAGACAAATACAAACCATTTAATAGCAATATACAGCTAAATAATCTCCAAGGTCTTTCCTCTCCAGTTTAATCCAGTTCAGTTGAATGACTGGGTGCTTCAGAATATCTTTTTCTATCTAATTAGCAAATGTGTCGCTGACACATTTTTTAATTATTCTGCTATATCCATTTGGAGGTTTTGTTTTTCCTATACAGTACATACAACTCAAGCTCCATCCAAACGACATTCCCAGGACATCTACTCGTGAAAGTCATAAAAGTACGCATGCTGTTGTCAGCCATATGTTCTTGTATGTGCGTAGTCACCAAATCGGTTTTATAAAAGCCATTTTTGACATGTAAAACATACTTTACATATGGAAAATGCTTTGCAAACCTACTCCACAGTACTCAGACAATAACTGTCAGTACTTGAACCCGGTATCGACATAACCAATTAGTTCTTAAAAATGCAAATCATGGTGTCTAATAAAGCAAGTAAGGGCAAACACATTCTGCCTGCTTGCTGTCATGATCTGTAGTCCTGGCATGTTGGTGTACACCAAGGAGAACATGAAGGAGTGTGTAAGTGGATGTACTCTGTTGTACCCTGCTGCTTGGCGTCTCAACAAAAGCTGAGCAACTCTACTCCACTAATGACATTCTCTGTGGTTCATGGATCAAGAGCCCCAGTGCTGGTGGAGAAGTCCTGGTAAACCCAGCTGAGTAACTATCAAGAGAGTTTCCTGCTCTGTCGCCCATCAAACAGAGACGGGAGAAGATGGAGAAGCTTCAGCTGGACTGCACTTAATGCTATACTGGTTGCTTGTATTTGTGGCTAATAAGCATTAGGAAAGTCGTTTTCCGCCAATATTCTCTATGTTTCTATGCCAAGTAGTGAATGAATATCACCCTTTATGAGAGGAGATATTCAAAAAATCTAATATTCACCCTCTATTTATCCCTCCTAGGCTTAAATTAACCCCAAAGTGATTTCTACCAACCATGCTGAGTATGAATCTGTAAATGCTGGGTTACAAGCCGAGCCATCTCAAGTGATAACATGAAAACAGGTGCTGGGAGGTGTGGAAGGCATTGAGTCCCAGTTGTATAATTTTAAAAACTAAGGCACTTAATATTCCTTTTCTGGTTGTATTTGCTTTTCTGCTACATGCAATTTTTACTAATCTAAACAACGGAGATAAAGCAATATAAAACCATCAAGCTGACAGGCATTTTATGTGCCTTATTATAGGCAGGTTGAACAGAACATTCTGTTGCCTTTCAAAAAATCTAGGTAGATGCGGGACCTCAGCAATGTCATATAGCAAATGTAGTTATATTATAATACTTGAAAAGTCAAGACAAACAAAATTGTTTTTGGAATCGGTGTACTAAAGGTTTTTTCTCTTCTGTTCCTATAGGAAAAATGCTTAGTGCGTAGGCCCCTTTATCTTGCAGCAGATGAAAGGGATGGAGTATAATAGGTTTCATAAAAGGATGATATGCACTAGCCTGCATGTACTTAAGGCCTTCCACATGCTTTGCTTTGTACTTTTAGTTCTCAGAATCAACAGATTAAGAGGATAATTCAGTATAGGCAGGGGTGGCCCAAGGTCTTCCATCGCCCCAGGCAAAGGTCCCTGCCGCACCACCCCTCCCTTTGGCTACCGCCGTCTTCGCCTCCCCCTCCCCTGTTGCCACGACTTCCCCTGAATTCACCCTCTCATCTTGCAGCAATAGTGGCCCGTCTCTGCCTTGATCGGCCGTCGCTGTTGTAAGATGAGAGAGAAGCGTTCCGGGGGCAGCGGCTGCTGACTCCATTTTGAAAGCAGCGACTTTGTGCTGCCATTTTCAGAATGGAGCCGGGCTGCCCACCAGGGTTTGCTGCCCTAGGCGGCCGCCTAGTGAACAGGCTGGCCCTGAGTATAGGTTATGTAGATAGGAAAATGGATGTTTAGATTTCTATGCTCAAAATTAAACTAGTATTTTATAAGAGGTTCATCAAATGCAGAGCTTTTTATAACCTAGATAAAGTGTTCGCTAAAGAAGCATGGATATTTGGTACCAAGCACAAAAGAAACCATTTCATAAAATAACACTTGCAAAGAAAAGAGCGGCATCATTAGGGGCTTGAACATTTCAGTGGTGCTACTTAAATGTACAAAGCTGCAATTTCTTTTAACTTATACATGTAGGGGGTTATTCTGTGCTGCGGAATTTGTGCTGGCTCCTGCCCCGACTAACTGCGCTGCAGGTTGTGCAGGGAAGCTAGACAGGGATGGGGAATAAGCGGCCCAGGGGTGGAGTCTAGGAAGGCAGTGGGCAGTCACTGGCCCTGGACGTACAGGGCCGATTCTAATGTTGGCCCTGTATGTCCAGGGATGGCAAAATGTCCGGGGAAGTTATTCCACCTCCAAGATGGAACAGCTTCACTGGACATGATTTTGTGCATAGCCCGGGGCGTGGATGGTGCAGGGGGGGGCAGGGTTTATTCCCCGCAGCCCGACCCTAGCCTTAGAAGGCCTGATCAGGGGTCAAGCTGCAGGGAATAAGCCCATTTTTCAGGTGGCCGGCATTGCGGCTTTTAAATGGAGCCGCAGTGCCATGGCAACATGATGCCATGGTGCCGCGGCTCCATTTAAAAGCCTTAACTGAGTTAGCCGGGGGAATCCTGCACATGCGGGCCAGACTGAATCGCAGTCCCGACCTGCACGTGCAGGACTGTTCGCAATTCTGATCCCGTGGGGCTAGATGTGCTCCGTGGGATCAGAATCGCGATCCCCTCTATGCATCCGGTTCAGACTGGACGCACAAAGGGGATCTACGTGTGGGGCAGAATTGGACCCGTAGCTAGCACTTAAGTGGTGATTTTGCAAACATGCACATCTGCAAGGAGCTGATTAGGGAGCTGAGCTTGAAACTCAAATTTTTGATAAAAGAAGGTACTTCAGGAGTACAATTCCTTTCTCAGGCACTTGTCCACATTCCAGGTCCAAACAAGAAGTTAGCCTGGGCTTATGCATGAATCAAAACACATGTAAATGGCGATGGAGAACCTTTCTGAGGTACATATGTGTATTGCCATTCTAAAAGATGGACTCCAAGCTTACTTTGAAGGACTGCCCATTCCCAGAACACCGCTTCTTTAAAATTAGCATGCTGTTGCACTTATGTGTAAGTAGCACCTGCTCTAATTCACTGTACCTACATGCCAATTTACATGTGTAAGTCTGCCATACGCGCATGTACATGGCATGAAATCCTCCTAAAATGCAATCTTGAATGCTTTATTCATCATGGATTCGGGGCTGCTGCAAGAACATGAGGCCCTAAGTGGACTCTCAATCCTGCTACCCACCCCTCTGCCCCGGCCCCATTACCGCCTCTCTCTGGGTCTTGCAATGGTGACAGCACTTCCCTGAACTCTGGTGTTGTGTTGCCATTCCTTTCCTCTATGATTTGCCCCTTCCACCCCTCCAATGCAGGAAGTCTGGGGAGTGATGACGATCTAGATGGCCACCTTGGTCACCCATGGGGTGACACTGGCTCTAATTGTATTATATTGGAGCTTAGGCTCAGGATATTTTGACAGGCACATTGAGTTTGAAATAATGTTAGGATAGCCAACATGACTGAGGCAAATGGTACATTACAGACTCTGAGGCGTGAGCTTATGAGGACAAACATCCACTTTGGCAGATGCATGAAGTGGCTGCTTGTCCTTGGAAGCTCATGCCTCAATAAATTGGTTAGTATTTCAGGTGCCACCTATCTCTATCATGTTTGCCATGACAGACTAACAAAGCTTCCCTGTGAAAATGTTAGGAGTTCAGAATCTGTGGATTCCAAGGAACCAATTAAGGGGCTGGTGCAATAAAACAATCCAAAAGATGTTCGTCATGCCCTCACAAAGTAGTCAGAGCCAGCCTGTCCTGTCCACTAGGCAGTCACCTAGGGTGGAAGACCTCTGTGGGTGGCATGGCACACATGGCCTGCCACCCCCTCATGCTGAGCTGCCATCCCCTGCTACCATTGATTTCGGCGGTGAGGTTGCTCAGCGGCAGCAGCAGGCCATGTGCTTGGCATACATGGCTTGCCACTACTGCTGAGCTGACCCCCCCCCCCCCGACCCCGCCACTGGAATCAGCAGTAGTGCAGCTCAGAACAGGGAAGGGGGGCAGAGAGCAGCGTGCGGGGGAGGGGGGGGGTCAGCATCCAGGGCTTCTGCCTAGGGTGGCAGAAAACCTTGAGCTAGCCCTGAAAGTAATATAGCAGACATATTGAAATGTCACTTAATAAGTGATGCAAAAAGATTTAGCATGGGAATAATAGAAAATATCTGTAATAGCACAGACATGTTGAATATGGAAATGCAAAACTGCACAGGTCAAATAGCTTGAGCATGCTTCCTAAAGAGGAGTAACTAAGTACCATGAGCACACTAAACCAAGTATGCGCTTAGTGCTCCTTTTCTCTTGGTTTCACTTTCTGGTTTCCAAAGGGTGTACATGTAAGCCTAGACGGGGTCACTTGTCAGTGCACCGAGAACAAGAGGGAGAACTATTAAACTGCAGGAGAGGAAATGAGAGGAAAGCACAGTTTCAGAGGAATGAAAACCAGACCATCCTCAGCCGTCTGCCAGAGAGGTAATGTAGAAAAAGCAAAAAGGGAACGTACAGCCTACCAAATAGAATTAGCAGCTGAGTCAAATTTGGTTAGTTATCTTTTTTTCATGATCTTTTTCTGATTTTCAGGTGTTTTGTGGTTTATTTCACACATTCGCTTTAGTGGAGGATTTTAAATAACGTTCTGTCTAATGTTTCTTTCTCTCTCCCTCTCTCTCTCATCATAAATCAGCTCAGAGACCGACCCAATATCAATTTCCTTTTCTGTGGGTTTATTACAGATAATTACAAGACAATTACAAAGACAAATTATGGCAGTTGCTCGGAGAGTGGGCCCAGCCCCTCCCAAATAGCTCACCTGGTCCGAATAGCCCAGTCGGTCTGAATGATTCAGGGTTGCCTCCAGTCTGCTTGCCAAAAGCCGAACAGTCCCTTTTATAATGAGTTACACAAATAAAGCTTCTTTTGCAAATCATGTTCAGTCACACATTCGTTTTGTCATTTCTTATCAAGATTAGGCTCCTCTTTCAAGAACTCACCCTGGTTGAGCAGCCATTTTGTGATGTAGCAGAGACCGAAGGCAACCATTTTATGACCCAGTAGCCCCCCCCCCCTCTTGGTCACATGGTACTGGCAGCCATTATACGTGTGGTTCCTAATCCACAATAGGAACATGAGATATGCCATACTGGGTCAGACTAAGAGTCCATTGAGCCCAAAATCCTGTTTCCAGCAGTGGCCAATCCAGTTCACAAGTACCTATCACATTCCCAAAAGGTACATAGATTCCATGCTACTTGTCCAATTGATAAGCACTGAATTTCCCCAGTCCTCTTTAATAATAGTTTATAGACTTTTCCTCCAGAAACTTCTCCAAACCTCTTTTAAATCCTGCTAATCTAACAGCTTTTACTACATCCTCTGGTAATGAATTCAAGAGTTTGATTATGCATTGAGTGAAAAAATATTTTCTATGATTAGTCTTAAATGTGCTAAATTGTAACTTCATTACATGTCCCCTAGTCTTTCTGCTTTTTGAAGGAGTAAAACGACAATCTACATTTACCCATTCTAGTCCATTCATTGTATGGAGGAGTAGCTTAGTATCCACAAGATCAAGGATTCAGTTCCTGCTGGCACTCTTTGTGACCTTGGGCAAGTCAGTTTATCCTCCATTGCCTTGAAAGAAAAGCGAAATGTACATCTGGTGAAACATTGCCAAGAAAACCCAGAGGCAGCTTGGTTGCCAGGAGTCAGCACTAACCCCCCCCCCCCCCACTCTATTCATTATTTTATAGACCTCTTTCATATCTCCCCTCATAGCCATCTCTTTTCCAAATTGAAGAGCCCTATTCTTTTAAGCCTTTTCTCATAAGGATATTCTTCCATCCCCTTTACCATTTTTGTCGCTATTCTCTGTACCATTTCTAATTCTGCTATATTCTTTTTAAGATATAGTGACCAGAACTGCACACGATATTCAAGGTGTGGTCGCACCATGGAGCGATACTTAGGCATTATAATATCCTTTGTTTTGTTCTCCATTCCTTTCCTTATGATTCCTAGCATTCTATTTGCTTCCTTGGCTGCTGTACACTGGGTGGAGGGTTTCAATGTATTATCCACAATGATGCCTAAATCCTTTTCCTGGGTGGTGATTCCTTATATGGAACCTTGCATCATGTAACTGTAGTTTGGGTTGTTCTTCCCTAAGTGCATAACTTTGCGCATGTCCACATTAAATGTCATCTGCTATTTAAACACCAAGTCTCCCAGGTTATCAAGGTCCTCTTGCAATTTTTTACAATCCTCTTGTGTTTTAACAACTTTGAATAATTTGGTGTCATCTGAAAATTTGATCACCTCGCTCGTTATTCCCATTTCCAGGTCATTTATAAATATGTTAAAAAGCAGCGGACCCAGCACAGATCTGTGGAGTACTCCACTATTTACATTTCTCTGTTTTATATCTTTCAACCAGTTCCTAATCCACAATAGAGAGCAGGAGGCCCTGCATGAACCGAGTAATGAGGGACCAGGCAGAGAAGGGTTTACTCTCCATAGAATGATGATGCGCCAAGAGCCCACTCAGGTGCACCCTGACAGAGTTGGACTTGAGTCCAGTTTGCGAGATATGAAGCAAGTTCTTGCAGCACCGTGTGCACATGGCAAGAGAATGGGCCAATCTGCTCTGTGCACCACATTGTGAGTCTGCGCCACTTGAAGGCATAGGCCCGTCTCGTAGAGTTCTTATGAGAGGTCAGTAGGGCCCCTTCACTTCCCTTGGGAGGTTGAAGGGGAGCTAAAGCTACCCATTCAGCAGCCATACCGTTAATGTCAGGGATCCCAGGTTGGGGTGGAAAAGGGAACCTTCCCTCTGAATAAGTAGCCCCAGGGCATTCCTCAGAGGGACCGGGGGCTCCATTGAGAGGCGGAGCAACAAGGGGAACCAAGGCTGCCTGGGCCATCAGGATCAGGGAAGCCTTGTCCCACAAGACTTGAAGAGGGTCCGAGTGATTAGTGGCGTGGGAGGGAAGGCGTACAGAAGGCCCTCCAACCACGAGAGGAGTAAGGCATCTGCTGCTACCCGGGATGGGTGCGGCTGGCGACAGCAGAAGAGGGGCAGCTGAGAATTGGTCAGGCTAGCAAAGAGGTCCAGACTTGGGTGCCCCAGAGTCAGAAGCACCACTGTGCCACCCTGGGGTCTAGTCACCATTCATGTGGCTGGAGAAGCCTGCTCAGCCTGTCCATCAGGGCATTGTCCTGGCCCATAAGGTTCACCGCTCTGAGGAGCATTCTTTGGCTGATCGTGTATGAGCAGAGGACTACTGCCTCCTGGCAGAGGTGGTAGGACCCTGTGCCCCCTTGTTTGTTCAGGTAGAACATTGCGACCTGGTTGTCCGTCTGGACCAGCACCAACTAGTGCTTCAGGTGGTGGTGGAAGGCCCTGATTGCCAGAAAAATGGCCCTTAGTTCCAGCTTATTGATCTGCTGCTGACTCTGCTAGGGACCAGTTGCCTTGCATGCGGAGTTCCTCGCAATGGGCACTCCAGCCCAGTAAGGAGGCATCCATGATAAGGATCCTCTGGGGATTTACCGGCTGAAAGGGCATGTCCTCCTGCAGGTGCTGTGTGGCATGCCACCAGTTGAGTTACTCCGCCAGGTAGCGGGTCACTAAAATGTTGACCTGGAGCCTGCCTGTGGCTTGTATCCACTGGGAGTGGAGGCACCATTGTGCAGCCCGCATGTGAAGGCGGGCTTTGAGAACAACATGGACTGTGGACACCATGTGGCACAGCAGGCAAAGCATGGACACTGTATGGTGTTTGTTTGTTTATGTTTATTAAAATTTTCTTAACTGCCCTTCACAGATGCACCAGATGTATAATATAAAATCAAAATTAAAAGAAACAGAAAGGAACGCCATTAATCATAGGACAGAGGTAACTTCATTCATACAAAAGATAGAGGAGAAAGGAATCCAAGAAGGGAGGGGAAGGGAGCATCAGGAAGGCAAGAGGTTAAATGACAGGTTAAATACATGAGTCTTTAGAATTTTGTATAAGATGTTTCTAACCTGAGGGTAGAGGGAAGGAAGTTCTGGGGTCAATGACATAAAACACAGAGGAGCAGGTGGATGACAGATGGGCTTGAGAGACAGAGGGAAGGTGCAAACTTTGGCATGAATCTCACGGAAGGCATAATGAAGGGCATGGTAGGTAAGGGAATCAGAAAGGAAGCGGGAAAGATCAATATGTAGAGCACGATAGACCTGAATAAGTATTTTGAACTGAAGACGAAACTGTACCAGAAGCCAGTAGTGGTGGATAAGGAGAGGTGTGATGTTCCCTGTAAATAATTATTTCCAAGTTATAAAGCCCTGTTCAATGTAATTTCAGTTTGTTCAATGTAAACCGCCTTGATATCATGAAAGGCGGTATATAAGAAATGTTAAATAAAATAAATAGTCAAAACTTGCAGCATGAGACAAGATACGATCAGCAGTATTTTGAATTAATTGCAGACAGCAGAGCTGGTACTGGGGCAACCCTAAGTAGATAATGTTACAATAGTCAATTTTGGAAATGACTAGAGAAAGCAGCAGAATAGCAATGGAGTGTGGTGAAAGAAAAGATCGGACAGCAAATATTTGGTGGCGTGATAGAAAACGACGACGGAATAAGGAAAAGAGATGAGCCTGAAAGGACAATGCTTTGTCCAAAATAACACCCATACCGGAGGGAGTCAACCAAAGGAAGGGGGGAGAACCAGTGGGGGAAGGAATCAAGAAAGGAGAGGACCCGCCAAAGGTGAACCAAATAGCTGCAGATTTGTTAGAATTCAAGTGCAGGAAGTTGTTGGATAACCAGTTGTTGGATAACCAGAGACAGCAGAAAGACAGGTGTTAAATGGGGGGGGGGGGGTCAATATTAGGAGCAGACGGATTAGTATGATGGAGTAGGATGACATCATCAGCATAGTAATGAGCCGAGATGCCATGCTGCTGAATAAGGAGGGCCAGAGGGTTCATGAAAACATTGAATAGCAGAGGTGCATGAACAGAATCCTGAGGTTGACCACAATGTAGAGGAAGTGAAGAGGACGATGTGTTACCACCAGAGACAGAAAAGGAGTGATGCAAAACTACTGAAAAACAGTTCCTTTTAATCCCAAGATTGTGAAGCCAGGAAATTAATGCAGCATGATCAACAAGGTCGAATGCAGCAGAAAGATCAAGAGAAACGACTACTGAGATATCACCACGGTCATGAGTTTGGTGCAGCTCACTGAGAAAAGAGAGGAGGACAGTTTCAGTACTATGACCCATGCATAAACTGGATTGACGGGGGTGAAGGGCCAAAGTAGAATTCAATTGAGAGGAGAGTTAAGCAAAGACCAAATGCTCAAGAAGTTTTGAGAGGAACAGAAGTGTGGAAACAGACCGGTAATTAGACGGAGAGGAAGGATCAAGGAAAGAACTTTCAAAAGAGGATGAATAATGGCATGTTTCCAGGAGGATGGGAAAACCCCAGAGGTAAGGATATTATTAAGATAGATAAAGCAACTAGGAGTAGGGTAAGAGCAGGGATGGATATCCAAGAAGAAGGGATGGGGTCAGTTTTTGAGGTTGTCTTATGCGAGGAAGTAAAGACTTTGAGAAGTTTAGCTGCCATAATCAGAGAAAAAAGACAACCAGAGTGAGACAAACAAGAACCAGAAAGCATAGAGGATGCCTCTGTGTTGAGTGAAACAGGAGAAGATGGGAGAGAGTAAGGGTGAAAGCGGTGTGGGACATGCACCAAAGGAAGCACGTAAGGTAGAAACCTTAGAGCTGAAATAGTTTGCAATGAGCTGCAGCAGGGATAATAAGGAATCAGTAGGAGGGGACAGACTAGTATAGGGCTTGGAAAGGGATGAAAGAACAGAGTACAGTCAGTGAGAGGAATTTTCAGAAGAAGTGATAATGTTTGACTAGTAATTTCCCTTGGCTAACTGAATTTGCGTGCAATAGAATTGTTGGGCCAGATTATAGTCACAGAGGGTGGTTGTAGAGGGATACTTGCGCCACTGATGCTCAGCGTGACAGAGCTGCTGATGGTGAAGGAGTCCTGGGTGAAACCATGGGTGATTATGCCTTGGATTTCTTCTAAGGGGACAGAGCGGGCAATAATATCTAGGGCAGAGGAGAGAGAGGAAAACCAGAGATCAGCCTGCGGATTAACCGGAAGAGAGGTTGCAGAAAGACTAAAGGAAGAAAAGATTAGGTCTAGGGTATGACCAGCAGAATGGGTAAGAAATGAAATATATGGTTAAGTCAGAAAGCAGTTGACATAAGGATCTATCATGGGCCATTGTGGGGGAAGAATAATGGACATTAAAGTTATCTAGGACAACAAGGTGAGGGCAAAGGAGGGAGGCTTCAGAGAGGGATTGAAGAAAAAAATCCCAGAGATGGGGGCGCACAGCTGGAGGAGCATAGACCAGGAAGAAATAAGTGGGCAGAGAACTACTGAGTCAGACAAGAAGAGCCTCTGGGTAAAATTATGAGGGAGTGGATAACAAAGTGAGGGGGAGAGTGGACCCTGCCAGAAGGGCAACACCCCTTCCAGCACCGCACAGTCTAGGGACTGAAAAAACCAGGTGGTGTTGCACCTTGGTGGCCAGAGCCATGAGGCGACCTGTCATGTCCAAGGGCAGAAAGGCCTTGGCCTGAAGAGTGTCCAGTTGAGCCCCTATGAACTCCAGGCCCTGTGCCGGAGTGAGGTCGGACTTGGGGTGGTTTATCATGAACCTCAAATACTGTAGAACACTGATGGTGTGGGTCATGGCCTGTTGTACCTCAGTGGCCGTGTGTCCCTTTATGAGCCAGTCGTCCAGATATGAGAAGACAAAGGCCCCTTGGAGAAGGAGGTAGGTGGCCACCACTGCTAGGCATTTGGTGAAGACTCTTGGTACGGAGGCTAGACTGAAGGGTAGCACTCTACTGATAGTGGTTGCTCCCAACCATGAATCTTAGGTACTGCCTGTGGCTGGGATGAATGAGAATGTGTGTATAAGCATCCTTTAGGTCTAAGGAGTACAACCAGTCTCCCTGATGGAGGTATGGCAGCAACAGGGCCGGATTTACCTATACGCCATGTACGCCATGGCGTAGGGCCCACAGCTGGCAGGGGCCCACAAAAAAAGAAAAAGTTAAAATTTTTTTTTAATAAAATAAAAAAAAAACCTGCTGGCTGCCGCCGCGGGGCCCCCTCTGTTGCCGCGGCAGCACCGACTGACCCGCGGGGGCCCCCTCTACAAGCTGACTCCGTCGGTTCGGTTCATTCCGTTCCTCCCTCCCTCCGTGCAGGCTGTGAGAGACGCGAAAGTGTCTCCTCGCGTCTCTGTTAAGCCCGCAGGGGCTGATGGGAAATGCCCCATCAGCCCCTGAGGGCTTAACCGAGACGCGAGGGAGACACTCTACCTTCGCGCCTCTCACAGCGTGCACGGAGGGAGAGAGGGATCGATGGACCGACGGAGTCAGCTTGCAGAGGGGGCCTCCGCGGGTCAGTCCGTGCTGCCGCGGCAGCAGAGGGGGCCCCGCGGCGGCAGCCAGCAGGTTTTTTTTTTTAAATTAAATTTTACTTTAGGCCGACGGGGGTGGGGGGGTAGGACTGGTAATGGGCTATTGGGGGGGGGGCTGGGGCTGGGACTGGAAATGGGCTGGGGGGTTAAGGCTAGAGGTGGGTTGAAGGGGTTAGGACTGGTAATGGACTGTGGGCTGTTGGGGGGGGCTTAGAACTGGCAATGGGCTTTGGGGGGGGTTAAGACTGGTAATGGGCTGTGGGCTGATGGGGGCTGTCTGGTAATGGGCTATGGGGGGCCTAGGACTGGAAAGGGGCTGGGGGGGTTAAGACTGGAGGTGGGCTGATGGGGTTAGGACTGGTAATGGGCTGTTGGGGGGTTTAGAACTGGTAATGGGCTTTGGGGGGGGTTAAGACTGGTAATGGGCTGTGGGCTGATGGGGGCTGTCTGGTAATGGGCTATGGGGGGCTAGGACTGGAAATGGGCTGGGGGGGTTAAAACTGGAGGTGGGCTGATGGGATTAGGACTGGTAATGGGCTGTGGGCTGATGGGGGGGTTAGGACTGGCAATGGGCTATGGGGGGCTGACTGGAAATGGGTTGATGGGGTTAGGACTGGAAGTGGGCTGATGGGGGGTTAGGACTGGTAATGGGTTATAGGGGGGGCTTAAACTGAAAATGGGGTGATGGGGGGGTTAGGACTGTAAGTGGGTTGATGGGGGGGCTAGGACTGGTATTGGGTTGGGGGGTTGCTAGGACTGGAAATGGGCTGATGGGTGGCTAGGACTGGAAATGGGCTGATGCAGGGACTAGAAGGGAATGGATGCTGGGTGAGGCTGGAACTAGAAGGGAGCTGATGTTGGGGGAGGATTAGAATGGGATGGGGCTGGAAGAGTAAAATGGAGAAGGGAAAAATATTTTGTGTGGGAGGGATAAAAAATCTACAATTGGCCGGGTATTGGGAGAGTAAGTGGGGATTGAGGATGGAGGGGTAAAATTTGAGTGGATGAAATAGGAATGAGGAAAGAGCAAAAGGAGAAAGATTAGTATGTTAAAGCAGATGTAGAGAGAGAATGGAAAAAAATCTAGCAGAGAGAAGAAAGGACAAATGGACAGCAGACAATGGAGAGTTAGCAGAAGACACGAAGAAACCAGAAGAAAGTGGCTGGAGCAATTGCAGCTGAAAAAAATGCACAAAAGGTAGAAAAATATCTCTTTATTTTGAATTTATTAATTGGAATATGTCAGCTCTGGTAAATGTGCATCATTAACGTCTGCGCTTTGTTTAGTACAAGAGCAAATTAATGTATAGTTTTATTTCTACAGTGTTGTACTTTCCAAGTTTGGCTTTTGGGATTCCCAGTTTAATTATTGTCTTCCTGTTTCTAAATTGTGATTACTTGTTTGATGGTCTATGTTCTGCATGTGTAACTGAGCTGAAGTGTTCTGTTTATATAATTCCTATTTGACATTGCCACTTGTTCTCTTTCCCCAGTAGGTGATGTATTGTTGTTCTCTGAAATGTATTGGTTTAATATTTGCAATGTTGCCTTTTGATTGGTAGGGTATGGTGCTTTGTGAGTCCTGGTAGTGCTGTTAGGATACGGCGGATTTACTATGGGTTCTAAATGGGCAGTGTTTGTAGTAGTTCCTAATGTGTCTGGCAGTTGGCACTGGATTATAGTAATGTAGAAATCTTTTAGTCTTTCTTTATCCATACACTCATTAAGAGGCACGTTTACTAAAAGTTAGTATATGGTAACATTATGCAAATATTTATGCAAATGAGGCCCCTTATGCAAATGAGGCCCCGCACCCCCCTTGGGCCGCCCCTGCTGGGGGCCCACAATTTTTGTTGGCGTAGGGCCTCACTCAAGGTAAATCCGGCCCTGGGCAGCAATATTTATTTATTTATTTATTTAACAACTTTTTTTATACTGTCTTTCTATCATCAAGATGGTTTACAGGAAACTCAGTGCAAAAAACATTATAACTTGAACGGTACAGGTGCACATTACAAGGAACATATGTTAAGATAATTAGTCAACATCTATGCTTTAAAACTAACTATTTACAGAGTGTCATTGTATGTAGATGAGTGTGCTGTTCCTTATTTTGTGTTTGGTCCATAGTATTATAGGCCCAAACAAGAAGCGGAAGGCACAGACCACGACCACACTGTTTGAGTTGAACAAGAGACAACTCACACAGTTTGGCCATGGTCTGTGCCTTCCACTTCTTGTTTGGGTTTTTGTTTTTCCGGAAGATGTACTCCTCCCTCCACTCCATAGTATTCTAGGAACAACAGAGTCTTTAGTTTTTTGCGGATGTCTCTGGTGATTTGGAGGAATCTTATTTGGGGTGAGAGATAGTTGCAGAGGGTGGGGCATATAGAAAAAATGCATGATTGTTGGCTCTTTGCCTGATTGAGGGTTTGTCTGTGGGTAGTTCCAGCGAATTTGCTGTGGTGCTTCTTCTGGGTTTGACGGAGCTGTTATTTGATAATAGTGAAGCGAGACTGTCTGCATATTGGCGGGTTAATATTTTATGAGTGCTGAGTAGGATTTGTACTTGATCCTGTTTGTAATGGGTTGCAAATGTAGCTGCTTAAGGAGGGGCATAATGCGGGTTTGTTGAGATTTCACCAGTATGATTCTCGCTACAGTGTTCTGCGCTAATTGCAGAGGGTATAATGTGCTCTTTGGAAGACCATGGTATATAGAGTTACAGTAATCAAATACAGGTGTGATTAGTGCCTGACAGACTGTGTGGAAGTCCATGGGGGTTAAGTGCTTGCGTAGATTCTTTATAGTATGGAGCTTGAAATAGGCAGACTTAGTGACCCGGCTTACTTGAGGCTGAAAGCTGAATTCTTGGTCCAGTGTGATTCCTAAGTAGTTGACTTGGGTTTTGACTGAGATTGGATTATTATGTATCATGATTGTAGTTGGCGGATTGAATTTCTTGTTTCTTGTAATGTGTAGTATATCCCATTTGCTGTGGTTAATCATGAGGTTGTGTTCTTTGAGCCAGAGGTTGATAGCAGTGAAGCAGTTTGAGATTGTGGTGTAGTATAGCAATATTGTGGTGAAAGGGGTGACTATCATTATGTCATCTGCATATAAGATAGCTTATATCCTGTTATATGTAACATGTTGGTTCCTTGTAAACCACCCCTGATCCCTGGAAGGGGTGGTATAGAAATGTGTAATAAATAAATATAAATATACCAAAGCTCTTAATGATGTTACATAGTGGCTGTATGTAAATATTGAACAAGATGGAGGAGAGTGCCAATCCTTGTGGTACTCCTTGGCTGAGGGAGAATGATGCAATGACTGTGTGTGGTCTGATAATTTATTTATTTACATTCTCTTATATACTGCATCAGTGTGGTTTACATTGAACAAGGCATTATAACTTGGAGATAACTATTTTACAGGGAACATGGGCTATGGAGGGTTAAGTGGCTTGCCCAAAACCACAAGGAGCACCTGTGGGACTAGAAACCCCAGTCCTTCCAGCCCAAGGTTGCTGTCCTCTAGTGGGATTTGAACCCCCGACCTTCTGGCCTGAAATACCTTGCCCCAACCACTAGGCCACTCCTCCACTCCAAGTAAGTAGGACTGGAAGCATTTTAATGGAGTTCCTTGGATTACGATGTTCTAGAATCTGCTTAGTAGAAGTTTATGTTAGACGGAATCAAAGGCGGATATAATATCCAGGAAAATTAGTATAAAACCTTGTGTAATTATTTCAGTGCCCTTGATTAGGGTCTTGAGCATGTAGGTCAGGAGGGTTTCTACACTATGGTGTGGTTGGAAACCGTGCTGGTGAATGTCTATAGAGAGAGCATCTTGAATTTCTCCAGCACTAGGAACTTGTTCAGGTTTCGCAAGTCTAGGATAGGCCTTAGGCCCCCTGTTCTTTTTGGGACCAGAAAGTACTGGGAGTAGAAACACTTGCCCTTATGGGGTACTGGTTCCATGGCTCTGTCCGTGAGGAGGCCTGCGAGTCCCTGTAGTAGCGGGGCCTACTGCAGGGGAATCCGAGCGTGCTCTCCTGGAAAGAAAGGGGGAGGCATCTGGTCCAGGAAAAGCAGATAGTCAGGAGTCAGTGGTGATAGCAGGCCACCAATGGACAAAGTGTACTAGATGTCCCCCTGTTGGTAGCTGCTCCCCGGAGGTGGAGAGGCTATGCTTAGGGAGTCCAAAACCCATCCCAGGCAGGGCTGGAACTGGGGTGTGAGGTTTGGAGTCCTTAGGCTTGCTAGGACCTGGCCTGATCCCTTGCTCTGGTGACCCTGTTGTGGGGTCTGGGGAGCCTGGTAAGGTTGGCCCTTTCGCTGGAATGGGGGCCTCTTCCCCAGTGATTTCTTCTTAGGGAATGTGGAGATCTTCCTGGAGAGCCGAGTCCTCGTGAGGTAAATGATCTCAATATCTGCCACTTTCTCCTCCATCGGCTTGCCGAATAAGTTTTCACCAAGGCAGGGAATGTCAAGGAGCTTCTCTTGGACCCACTGCTCGAGGTACGATGCCTAGAGCGAGAACTGACATTGAGCACTGATACCCACGGTGGCTACTCTCATGTTTGGCTCAAAGCCGTCATAGACAGCTCGAGACATATACTTCGAACACTCCCCAATACACTTCATAAGGATTTGGAACTGCTGGAGGTGATTCCCTCCAAGGCTAGCTGAGAAACCTGTGAGTTCCTTTATCAGATCCCGAAGATACATGCTGATATACAGCTGGTAGGCTTGGATTCCATAGGCCAGCATCGAGCCCTGGTAGCATTTGAGGCCAAGGACATTGAGGGCATGGGACTTCCTGCTGGAGGCACAGAGGAGTGTGTCCTCTGGCTCTTCTGCCTGCACATAATCAACTCCACCACTATGGAGGTATGTGGCAGTTGTGACTTTCAGAAACCAGGGCCCTGCTGAACTCGGTACATGGTGTCCTGGTGTCGGCTAACTATGGGTACCGACGCCGGTATCTCCCACATACGAAGGAGGAGCCACCTGAGGATGGCAGGGACAGGAACCGTCAGGGCCTCCTTGGGTGGGGCCTCAAATGGAAAGATTTCAAGTTCCTCCATACAAGGGTCTTCCTCCAACTCCATGTTGAAGGACAAAGCCTTTGACATTTCCCAGACAAACTCGAAGAATGATGTGTCCTCGGACAGAAACCATCACCGCAACATTGGGGGAGACTGGTCTGATGGGTCCCGATGGGTCTCAATGGGAGGTCTGACTCTCAATCATTACCCAGATTGGGGGCCCAGTGGCCCACAGCTGCTATGTGGCCAGAGCCATGAGCACTTGCCGGAAAGAATCTCACTCCCAAGGAGCGGGATCGTGATCGAGACCCTTACCAAGGATCAACTTCAGGTTCAGGCTCACGAGGATCAGCTTGGCGACAGGGGGAGTCCTCGATAACAAAGCCCCTGTGGTCTCTGTGGATGCCCCAGCAGTGCTGGGCATCAGTGCCTGCTGCATGGTGAGGAAGGCAGTGAGACTACGCTCCAGCGCCATCATCCTGGTTTCCCACTCGGGAGGTGCAGCCTTTGATGCGGTCATCGGGTCCAGCGTCAGTGAGGAAAGGGAGTCCTTAATGAGACAGGCTTCAAGGGTCTGGGACCTGTCTCTGGAAGCCTCTGTGTCCATTCGGGCAACTTTATCTGGCCACTCTCACTCCAACTCCTCAAGTTTCCTCCACAGGCTGCAGGATTTGCCCGGTGTATCTGAGTCCTGGGATGAGGTCCTCGAGGATTTCTTCTTTTTGTGTTCCCACTCCAGGGAACCCTTGTCAGAATGTCCACGGTCCTGGTTGGGCACCACCGGGACATTACTTGACTCTGAGGACCTTTGCGAGGCTTTGGAGTGGAAGACTACTAGGGATACCGGGATAGATGATATCCTGCTTCTGCTGACGATGCTGGATGGCCTTCACGGACATCTTTTTACAGAGGGAGCAGACCTCTGGGTCATGGTCAGCCCCTTAGACACCAGAGGCAGCAATCAGTGATGTATTTTTGCGCACCAATCTCACTTTTTGAACCTGCTGGCCACTGGGGGGAAAATGTACCCCAGTGAGGTCGAAGGATCGCACCAGGGAAAAAGCCTAGCACAGTTCTGAGACGCGATGATGGGGTAAGCACACTCAGAGGCAGGAAAGGCAAAAGGTCGCAACTGGATAAAGAGGAGTTTTTTCACATGAATTAATTAACCTTTTCTGGGGAAAAGAGACATGTCTGTTGAGCTCTGCGGAAAAAAGGAGACTGAGCAAGATGGCACCCTTGGGCGAGAAGGGGACCAGGCATGCGTGGTGGCATCTCCCAAAGGCTTTCTTTGAAAGCTGGGAAGATGCTTCCACGAGGACTCCGTCGGTGTGACGTCACCCATATGTGAGGACTGTTTCTTGCTGTCACTGGAGAATACCTGTTACAGGTGAGTAACTACGCTATTACATCTTCTCGATTTATCTAGATTTGTTTTAATTCCTCTGATACATCACCTTTAAATATAATGTCTGGAATGGGTAAGTTTCCAAAATAAAATGCACTGCAACATCAGCAAGGAGTCCCAAAATTTCAGTACCAAAAAGATGCAAAAATAGGTCCTAAAATTAGCCCCCTAAAAGGGAAATTTCAGGCAAATAAATAAACTCTTCTGTATAACACTTTGTATAGTCCGTATCCTTCTCACTCCATCTGATAATTCAACATGGCCACTGCAACAACCATTTCTTGGATTTACTTTGGTTTGCAACTTCAATTTTGAGAAAGCTGTCTTTTGGTGAAACCAGTCAGGAAGTTGTTTCCAAAGCACTATGGAGGCCATTCCAGGACATGACTAAGCCGGTTAGACATGTGGGATAGACATTTTTTTTGCTAAAACATCTAAAACTGTATTCCAAAACCATGCAACCCTGCATATACATGGCGCTAGCACGGGGATCACAGAACATGAGTGGGAGGGGGCAGAATGGGAGCATGGCAAGGCACAGTGACATAGAAAGCATATTCAGGAAAGGCCCATGTACGTCCTGAATGTTTCCCACAGGCACCTACGTTATACCAACAGCAACGTAGAATAAGACCAGGACTTTCTGCTGTGATCTTCAACGCGTTCCATAGAGATGAATGGTTGTGACATATCTGTATTAAAATGGTGTTCCTGCTGTCTGGGAAGGCATAAGATGCAGTTGTAAAGAATAGAATGTACAGGTGAGGGATATGTGTAAGGTTAAGGAACAATAAAAAACACCCCTACAGAAATATAAAGCACCGCAATAGTCTTTATTTTGGCTATGCTGACATTTGCTGTTTGTGCTAAAGGGGCTATTCTCAGCTTCTCTAACAATTCCAGTGTTCAGAAAAATGGGAATGTAGATGTAGAGATGATAGGTGAGATATTATGGAGCAGAATCGTGCTTGACTGAGAAATGCAGATCAGACGTGGTGTCCTGAGACGCCATGCCATTATGTCTTCACAGCAGTTGTTTATAGGCGCAGGGCATGGATTTGGCAGAGGTATGTTATTTGTGACTGCAAGTTAGAGTGTGTGTGTGATTTGAGTGTTGCATGGGAGGATCTGGTGTGCTCATCTGCAAATCTGTGGGGGGCATTGAATGCCTGCCAGTACCTGGGCCTTAGGGATGACTGCAGCGTCACCAGGTGCCAGTGTGATTGAGCAGAATAAATCAGAACGAGTTTTCTATAGTGAAATGTCAAAACATATCCCTGTTACTAATAAGGGGCCCTCAGAATAAGGGCATTCAACAGTGCAAACAGCACTAAGACATGTCTAGAAACACCATCATTGGTCTCTACAAATGGGCATATTTGTAGAGACCAATGATTTCCTGTGTTCAGTTTGGACGTGCCCGTGGATTGGATGTGCATGTTCTGGAATTGGACTCTATATGAATATACTGCGACAGTGAAATTGACTTTTAAGCATAGGAATCTGAGAACTTTTCCACTTTTTGTATTATAATTCGATATGTGAGTGAAAGCATTAATAACTAACAAAGGAATAATAACAAAGGAATACGATAAGAAGACTTGGTTGTTGCAGTGCTATGTTGAATTATCAGGTGTGAGAAGGAAACAGACTATACGAAGTGTCATACAAAAAGAGAGGGAGGAGTGGCCTAGTGGTTGGGGCAAGGTGCCACAGGCCAGAAGGTCAGTGGTTCAAATCCCACTAGAGGACAGCAACCTTGAGCCAGAAGGACTGGGGTTTCTAGTCCCACAGGTGCTCCTTGTGGTCTTGGGCAAGCCACTTAACCCTACATTCCCTGTAAGTATTAGTGTATGTGTCTTATATCCCTTCATGTTAAATGTATCCCCAACCACTTTGACCCAGTGAAAAACAGGATACAAATGCAGCTAAATAAAAATTATTTTCCTGAAATTTCCCTTTTGGGAGGCTGATTTTAGGATTCCTATTTGTGTCTTTTTTATGGGTAAATTTCCTACATCATCTTCAGTAAAGACTGAAGCAAAATATTCATTCAGTCTCTACACTATTGCCCTGTCCTCCCTCAGTGCACCTTTTACCCCTCTATAATCTAATTGTCCAAATGACTCCCTCACAGGTGTTTTGCTATGAACATGCTTGAAAAAAAGGTTTTATTATGCATTTTTATTATGCATTTTCCACGGTAAGCTTCTTTTCAAATTTTCTCTTTGCCTACCTTATCAATGCCTTCCATTTAATTTGCCAGTATTTCTTGTTTCCTGTTTTCATCATTTGACTCTTTTTTTCCACTTTCTGAAAGATTCTCTCTTAGCTGTAATAACCTCTCTGACCTCACCTATAAGCCATGCTGGCTGTCATTTGGCCTTCCTTCTACATTTTTCTAGGCATGGAATACATCTGATCTGGACTTCCAAGATAGTATTTTTAAATAATGCACAGAGCTAATGTAAACTCTTAACCTTTTCAGAAGCCCCTTTTAGTTTTTCTAAACCATTTTCCTCATTTTATTATAGTCTCCATTTTTAAAGTTGAATGCTAGTGCAGTCAATTTCCTTGTTATCCTCCCTCCATTTATTAAATCAAATGTGATGGGAGAGAAGGCAAGATGGCGGCAGTGATTAGCTCCGGGTGAACTGGCCCCCTCGGAGGCTTTCTGTTTCTGGCGGTCTTGCACCTTCGACAGTTGGAATGGGGCAAAGGAAATGCAAGCAAGCTTCCCTACCCTCGGGTGAGGCTTTTACCTGCTCCGTCGGGCAGAAAACGCTTCCGATGTGTGAATTTGCAGTTCCAGGAGTTGGAGCGGCAACTTCGGCGGGTCTGGCATCTGTTCCGGACCTGAGCACATCAGGGGCATTGCTTTCCTCTGAGCAGCGGGTCCACCCGCCATGCCCCGGAAGTGTTGCAGTTGCTTCTGGAGTGCTTCCCGACGGCATGAAACTAGTACGCCGGTATGGGGGAGTAAAGAGGGCTCTGTGGCTGGTTATGCACACTTGACTTTGCCGTCTGGAGTAGGAGTGAGAACGGAGGCTGTTTCTTTCTTGAAGAATAGCACACTTCAGGCTGGCTGTACTTTGGTGTCCATCGGTAGTGCTGGTGTGTTGGTGAAGCCCCAGATTTATTTATTTATTTATTTAGACAGTTTTGTATACCGCCTTATCCTTCAATCAAAGTGGTCACAACACAATTGGGGGATACATTTAACACGCAGAGATATGAGACACATACACTAATACTTACAGGGAACATGGGCAATGGAGGGTTAAGTGGCTTGCCCAAGACCACAAGGAGCATCTGTGGGACTAGAAACCCCAGTCCTTCCAGCCCAAGGTTGCTGTCCTGTAGTGGGATTTGAACCCCCGACCCTCCGGCCTGAAGTACCTTGCCCCAACCACTAGGCTACTCCTCCCTCCACCATGGTCACGTTGGAGGTGCTGTGGGATGCTATTTCCTCCATGAATTCTTCTCTTGTGGCTATTTCAACCTTTGTAAGTACTGAGACTGATTCCCTACGTATGCATATCCAAGAATGTTCCAGAACTCAATAGGAGCAAGAGGGGAAGTTGGTGCGGTTAGAAGGAGATCTTGAACAGCTCCATGAGTTGCATGGTGCCCACATTAAGGATAGGAATGTGACTTCTAGGAGACTGGAATATCTTGAGAATCAAGTCCGGAAGAACAATTTGAGGCTGATTAATTTTCCTAGATCCCCATTACAGTCGCCCATGGAGATGGTTCGTAGGTACTTCCAGGAGGTCTGGAAGATATCTCAGGATGACCTACCACCTTTGACTAGGGCTCAGTACCTTGATGTGGGCCGGGGTAGCCAGGGAGTTGCCAGTGAAGCTCATGTAGAACCCTGAGACCTTACTGGGTTTTTGGAGAGTTCTCTGGAGCTGGTTATGGCCCGCACCACTCTCCTTGTTACTCTGGCTCTTAAATTTGACAAATTGTTAATTCTTCGTTCATATTTTAGAAATTTCAGTGAGTAGTTTTTGGGCTCTTATGTTCGCATTTTCCCCGATCTTGCTAGGGATACCCAGCTGAGGAGAAAGGAATTCCTGCGGATTAAACCCAGGGCCCTCTTCCTTGGCGTGTCTTTTTTGTTGAAATTTCCTGCTAGATGTCATGTTTCCTATAAAGAGAAGTTATATTTGGTTTTTTAGCTCCATCAGCTACTGGAGTTTCTCGTGGCTAGGGAGGATTCTGTGGTTGTTCTTGGCTCCCATACGGCTGATGCATAACTCTCTCACTGCTATGTAATGATTTTCTTTTCTTCATGTTAATGTTTACCTGATGCCTCCTTCCTTTTAAATAATTGTGGGCTAATTTTGGCTAATGCTGTATTTCCTTTTTGTATGATGTTTACCATTGTTTCCTTTGTTTCTGTCAACTTTTCCTCATTCATTTTCTTGAATGTATTGGAATATTCAATAAAGATTTAAATAAATCAAATGTGATCATGTTAGGATTTTTATTTGCCAAGCGCCCCCAAAATTGATTTAACCTGCACAGACAAATTAAAGCATGCTAAGTTGATAAATGTGTGTTAAATCAATTTAGCTCACACTGATTTTTTTAAGGCATACTAACAAACGATCTACGTGCTAACAAATGCACACCCCTAGGTTTTCTGTGCTTATCTCGGGCTTTCTTCTAATGAGTAACCGACTTGAAGAGGGTATGAGATAAGCACAGAGAATCCTTAGTTACCAACAAATGAAGAAATAGCAGAATTAGGAGCTCGGTCTTTCTGGCAGGCTACAAACGAAGTAATAAGAAAAGTCCTAGTGGAAGTGCAAGCACATTTATATCAGACTATGTCTGGTGAGCTATATATACCATCTGGGAAAGCCACAGTGACCTAGGAGGCCAGATGTTCAGGCAAAAGCCACACTCTTGTATGAGAGGGAAGGGACGGAGGGGGGATGAGTACTCACTGTGAATAATATAGGGTCTTTGGCATGCTCAGCTACCCAGAATTTGACCCCTGGTTCCCCTAATTCTCAATCCTTTATTCTAGCCCTTGAGCTGCTGCTCCTCTTCCATTTTCTTATTACCAGAAGTCCTTTGAGCTTGCCCCATGCTTTTTTCAATTTTGCCACTGTTTTTGACTCCAACCATTTCCCCCATCAACACCCTTTACCTACAAAAGTATTTTCAACTGTTGCGCCTTAGTCTACTTCCTTAGAGCTTCCAACTATGACCTAGAACATTCTTTCCTCTGAAAAATGTATGATTCTTGTGCAGTTTTAATAAATTTGAGGCATTTGAATGCCTTATCACAGTCCCCTTCCTTCTCCCCATCTCGTCTTTACATTCTTAAGTCACTTTTCACAGGAATTGTGCTGTAGACCCTGCATCAATTTGTAGTTTTTCTCTGAACTGTTCCACCCGATCTGAATCCATTTTTGAGGTTTAGCCTCCAGAGCCATAAACAGTATTCTAGGACATGTCTCACCAAAGACTTTCAGAGTCATTATCAAATCTTTTCTAATAGTTTTGTGTCATTGTGCTGGTTATACCTCTTCCTATACATGCTACCATTCCTCTGGCTCTGGTCACTACCGGGTTACACTGTTTCACCACCTTATCATCAGACACAATCACTGCCTGGCACGAGGGAAAAGAGGGGAGCACATCAGTTCTTCTCTAATCCTGAAGTGCCTCCCTGGTCTCCAGGGATCTATTAAACATATTTTTTAAAGGTCCTGCCAAAACCTCCCTGAGCTCCTTCGGTATCCTAGGATGTATATGATCCGGTACCACAGCCTTGTCCATTTTGAGTTTTGCAAGATGTTCATAAACATTTTCTTCCATGAATGGTGTTAGATCTACTCATTCCTCGTATTCCCTTCGTCAGTCATGCATTGCTCTTCTCCAGGATATTCTTTTGTGAACATGGAACATAAGTATTTGTTTAGCAATTACGCTTTTTCCTCATCACTTTCCACAAATTGGTCCTCAGCATCTCTGAGTGTTGCAAGTCCACCTTTGGCTGTCCCCCTTTCCATAAAAACATAAGAAGTGACATACTGTGTCAGACCAACCTCCATCAAGCCCAGTATCCTGTTAACAGTAGCCAATCCAGGTCACAAGTACCTGTCAGATCCCCAAAAAGGCACACAGGTTCTACAGTGCTCGTCACAGGGTAAGCATTGGATTTCCTGGGTTCTCTGTAATAATGGTTTATGGACCTTTCCTCCAGAAACTTGTCCAAACCTTTTTTAAACCCAGCTACACTAACAGCTTTTACTACATCCTCTGGTAACGAATTCCAGAGTTTGATTATGTGCATCGAGGGAGAGCAGACAGGCGAGCCCCTCTCTGCTCCCCTCTGACACGACCAATTGAGCTGAAGCACCTCACAGCCAGCAAAGAATTTAAAAAGCAGTATGCTCAGGCGAACCCGCGCCTGAGGGCAGGCCTGGACCAGACACCAGGGCAGCTCAGGATCACCATTGATCCGAATACTAGCATCGAAAGCTCATCAGTCAACCTTGGAACACTTTGAGGAACAACCCAACTCTCCCCAGCTCAATGGATGCCATATAAACAAATTGTAACTCTCCATTAACCAGGCAGCCTAACATCAGTGACTGTAAATTGGATGATAAATAATTGATTGTTGCAGCATATCCACATAATTAGTGCATTCTGCTTAAAAAAGATCGGATGGTATTGATTGTTGCACTATATCACATAATTACTGTATTCAATTTAAAAAGGTTCAACATAATATTCAACATAAACTGTAATTACGCTTACAAACTGCCAGATGGCAATCTCAAGGTTAAGAGAATCAATTATAACTATCGATATCAAGAGATAAATAATTTGCCACAATCCTAAGTGCTCAGTCAACTAGAAGTACTATTGTCAAACGTACAGAACATGAAGTGGATTAATACAAGTTTGCTTCTCATCCTCCTAATAATCCTAATAAGATCATTCAGATCCACACAAATATGGAAAGGCCTGGTTCCAGTTCTATACAGAGGGTGACACCATCTAGCAACATTACCACTGCACCCTCACCCACAGAGGAGACCACATCGCCTTATCCCAATATACAGAAAAGATTTCACATAAGTGCACCAAAAACTGCACAGCACCCTCAAATAATCAAATGCTCCATCCGCAATAAAATCCACATCATATCAGATTATGTACAAGATCAAAAAGTTTAGATTATGTGCATCACTAAATCGTGGCTGACTAAATCAGCTTACCTCCTCAACCGTGGACATCCCCAACTGTCCCAGACTTTAACGCAAGTGTGGAGGAACATTCCCTTTGTCAAACAAGTGACTAATCCTTAAACCCATCAGTACCCTATCAACCCTGACACTAAATACCATAATACTGGAGAACAAACAAATGACACTATGTCTGATATATGGAGTAGCCTAGTGGTTAGAACACTGGCTTGGTAACCAAGCAACCAGGGTTCGATTCCCACTTGCACTCCTTGTGGCCTTGGGCAAGTCACTTAACCCTCCATTGCCTCGGAAGAAAGGCCTGGCAATCTACTTCCGGTGACACTGCCAAGAAAACCCAGGAGCTTCTGGGTCGTCAGGAGTCAGGAGTCAGGAGTGACTCGAAGGCACACATTGCATTTTGCTGATATATAGATCCCCAAACTCTGATCCAGACGACCTTATTCCAATAAAGGAAAGTCTAATTATGCTAGGTGACTTCAACTTGAATTCAGCCCCTTTTTTCTTAATTCATTCATTTTCAGCGGAACTGCTCAGATCTTAAGGATTTTATTTCTCAGTCCCATGATCTCAAGAGGGATTTTGTATCTCAAGGGTAAAAAAGGTTGGAGATAGGAAGAAATTTGAAAATTGTTTATTAGGAAGGGCATTTCCTTTCTCTTCCTTTCCTCTTCGAAACAAAGAACACTAAGGGGCATGTTTACTAAAGTTTAATGAGCGTTAAGTGCCACAGCACCCATAGAAATAAAACAGTTCTGGCACTTGGCGTGCATTAACTTTATTAACGTGCGTTAAATTCCTTTAGTAGCCATGCCCCTAAAACGTCTCACTGCCTATCTCAGAAACAATTTTATACCATATAGCAGAGGTACTCATATCCAGTCCTGGAGGGCCGCAAACCAGTCAGGTTTTTGGGATATCCCTAATGAATATGCATGAGAGAGATTCAAATACAATGGAGGCAGGGCATGCAAATATATCTCATGCATATTCATTAGAGATATCCCGAAAACCTGACTGGTTTGCGGCTCTCCAGGACTGGATTTAAGTACCTCTGCCATATAGTATAGGTGATCCTCATAAACTGTGGTGCTAAATGATTTTTTTGGGGTCCATTTAAGTGTCTTTAATTTTCAAGTGGCAATTTTTATAAGGAATGACAAATATTTATCTGCAAAAAGGGAAAAAATTGTATGTGCATACAAGGAGAAATTTTATAATTGCCCACATAGGTGAAAAGTACATGTTATGTTAACAGATTTTAAAGTGACAGTACCTGCATACTTTCCAAATTATTCCAGAAATAATACCTGCACACATTTGCACCTACTAACTTATATGGATATTGTTTATGAATTAAAATACATAGTGCAAGTCTTTCCCCGCTCCCGCCTTGGTGAGGGTCTGTGTTCTGTGTTTGTGGTGAAGGCCAGGTGTTCTGTTAACATTGAGTTTGTATGCAGAGATCTGTACTATAGTAATCTGAATTGTTCAGCTTTTCAAATAGGTCTTTGGATGTTCCAGGGCCCACTTGCAGTATTTACAGTGATGCTTTTTGTGGATGGGCTTCTTATGTGAGTTTTGGAAGTTGGTGCTGATATGGTAGATTTGCTCTATAGATACTCGGTGACTTTGTTGTAGGGTTTTGTTTTAGTTTACAGTATGCCTGGTACTGGAGAATGTTTGTTAGTGAGATGATATTTTTTTTAAGATATTGAGTTCTGTGGGTGAATGTCCTCATTCTGCTCTGCACCCACTGTTGAAGTGTGTTCTGTGGATGCAAAATATATGTTCAAGAAGAAAAAAGCAAGAACCATAACACGGTTTATAACAACAAAATAAAAATGAGTTATAATTTAGTTTTATAAACTGTGCTGTGGGTCTCGCTCTCCTTTAGTTCCTTGGTATGCAAACATCTTGCATTTACTCCATATAATCTAATCGGCTTTTTGGTTTGGTTCAATCCCTGACTGGAGTTTTGAGGGACGCCTCAGGCAGCAGATTGCCTTGAGCTGCCTCTGGGTAGATCGGATCCATCGCATGCCCTTGATCTAATTCTCTGGTCATCAGGTCAAAGAACTCAAACAGATTTGTTTGGCATGATCGTCCTTTAGTAAAACCATGTTGTCTCGGATCATGCAACCTATTGGTTTCGAGAAGGTCCACTATTCTCTCTTTCAGGAGCACCTCCATTACTTATCCCGCCACCAAGATAAGGCTTACTGGCCTGTAGTTTGCCATTTCTTTCCTATTACCGCTTTTGTGACGAGGTACCACATTGGCCCTTTTCCAATCCTGTGGAACTTTTCCTGTCTCCAAGGATCTATTAAAAACATCCTTTAAAGGCCCTGCAAGAACCTCTCTGAGCTCTTTCAGTATCCTGGGATGTATCCCATCCGGTCCCATGGCTTTGTCCACTTTCAGTTTTGCAAGCTGTTGTAACACATCATCTTCTGTGAATGGTATAGTATCTACTCCATTTCTATTTGTATATTTGTCAATCACAGGTGGTCCTTCTCCAGGATTTTCTTTAGCAAAAACAGAACAGACGTATTTGTTTAGCATTTTTGTTTTTTCAACGTCACCTTCCACAAATCCATTCTCAGCACTTTTGAGTCTTGCAGTTTCACCTCTGATCTTTCTCTTCTTCTGAATATACCTGAAAAAAGATTTTATCACCACGCTTTAGATCTTTAGCCATCTTTTCTTCTGCCTTTGATTTTGCTATCCTTATTTCTCATTTTGTCTCTTTTAGATTTATCCTGTATTCTTTTCAGTGTTTCTCTGTTTGCGAACTTCTGTATTTTGTGAAAGCTGTGTTTTTTTGCTTTTATTTGTGTAGCCACTCCTTTAGAAAACCAAATAGGATTCCTTTTCCTCTTGTTTTTATTTATTTTCCTTACATATGTATCTATTGCCCCTTTTATTGCCTCCTTTAGTTTAGCATTTTGCCCTTGATATCACAGCTCAACATGTTCAGTTTGATATTCGATTAATATTGGATTTGGTGAGATCTGAAAATCAAGTCTGCATATGTGAAAGAGAATATAGCAGCACAGTAATGACAGCAGATAAAGATGGATGTTTTAGGAAGCTGCATTAGTCTACATGAGTTTGATTATACACTAGATTTCAGGGCTTACTAAGGGTGTACATGAACAAAAAAGTATGGTTCATGCTTGTTCAAAATGAGTTTGTTCTGATTTTCAGCCATTTTTTCATATTTGTTTCATCTACTTGTTTTCTACATGCCCATGGTATGTATGCTAGAACTCTTTAAAGCATGTAAATCAATGCTATGCGTGTTCATTCATAAGTGCATGTATGTATGTATATGTGCAAGCAATTTGCACCTACTTTCAATGTTTACTTGCCCAAATGAACCAAAAGCACACTCGCAGATGCATACCTCAAGGGCTTTGCTTTCTGAAATATTTAGGATCTGTAAACTGTATTTTCTTAGAGCCATGGAAAGCATTTTTAATTTTTCTGGAAGTCTCGAGGTTTTATTATTTGACTCACCCTAGTGGCGCAGAGATGCTGCTTTTCATTCCTGTGGATATAAATCTGTGTTTATATGTGTTCAGCTACATATAAATTCATTCCCAGAATCATGCCTGAACTGCTGAGGCACAACCTGGCTACCATGCTACATTTTCCTTTGGTCAACTTCTGACTACCTGCAGGGAAGCGTGAACTCCAAAACATCCTCCCCAGAAGTCTGTACTTTGACTACGAAGCTGGGGATGGATCTGCTATCCAGTCAACCAAAAGATTGACTGGCCTTAGTCCTGGCTACCTGCTTGGCTGGTAGCATCTAAAGCCTAAAAGAAATCTTGTGTTACAAGTCATTCTTGGCACTGGATCTCGATTAAGGGTTACATAATTTAAGCATGACAACTGTTAGAATTTTAACAATCAAACCACAGAATTGAGTAAATAGAGGGACTTAGTAAATAGCTGAATAATTAAATGATCTTTTCCTAGAACACTCTGGTAGAGAGAGAGCAAACCATCATGACTCAACACAATACCTCCAGACTGTACCAACTATTTACTCAAGTCTTGTTTGGTGTTCCACACCCTAATTAGAGTTAAGTTAGTTTTGTTATATTATATTTTTGTTGCAATGTAAAGTTAAGTTTCCATTTAACCTGTAAACCGCTTTCACTTTCAGATAAGGCAGTTTATAAAAGTAGCTACATAAATAAGTTAGGAAAGTGTAGACAGAGCTGATATTAATTAATGCTCAAGTTAGATGCACATTTATTAGTGTGAATTCAGTCATCAATTAATGCACTAGGGGGTCTAGTGCACTAAGGTTAACATGCATTAAATCACAGTTAATGCTTGTTATTTTTACAGAGATCCCGTATTATTCAATGGGACCTAGTTGCTAATATCCCATGTTAATGGTGAACTAATGTGCATTAACATTAGCGCACCTCAATAACTACCCCCCCCTCTCCCCCAGGGAGTCTATTTTACTAAGCGGCAGTAGAATTTTCTGTTTACTGTGTGTTAAAAACATGAAAACGCATGCTTTCAGTAATACCTGTGAATGTTACTAATAAGGTTCAAACATTTTGGGGGAAAAAAGAAACTATTAATGAACTACATTGCATACAAGTGCATGCATCGCAATGTAGCCCATTAATATTAAAAAAAAGCTTAATACAGATACTGCTGAACCTCACTATCAAAGTCAAGGAAAATGAACTTTCACATAAATGCTCTTGTTGCCTTTATTTTTGAATATCTAAAGAGACAGCAAGTCTCGAATGATGATGCTCCTCCCCAGGGCCGGCCCAACCAATAGGTAAGAGTAGGCAGTGACATGGGGCGGCAGCTTCTGAAGGGCAGCAGAGGGCAGCAGCAGTCAAAGCAAAACAAGAGATTCTGACATCCACACAAGCTCAGAGAGTTATCAGCACATTCTTTTACCTACAGGGAGAAGTGGTATAAATTCCGTCCAAGCAGCCCCCGCAATGCAGGAAGAGGGCACACACCTTTCTCTTTCTTTGGAGGCCCAGCAACCGTCACCTCCTATTGCTGGGCCAAAGTCTCATGATAAAAGCTGCACAAGACTTCAGCCTGGTAGTGGGAGGTGACTATTTAATGTAAGTTTGCTGCCAAGACAATGGGGGGGGGGGGAGGGGGGGGAATGCCAAGACAATGTGGGACTGCTGAAACAATAGGAGGCGGACCACAGAAACAATTGGAGGCCCTCAGCAAAGATTTGCTTGGGGGCCCCTCATTAGAACTTACGCTACTGATTGTGCGCACAGCTCATGATTTTTCTGTCCCCACCATAGTACTGAAACACTTTTTATTGTTCTCTTAAATGAAATCTGGACCTTCTTATCTCTCAGCTTATCGTCTGCCTTCTATTTAATTGATCATTCTTTCTTACTCTTTTAGCACTCCCATAGCATAAACTCTGCCATGGAGATCGCCCCTATAGTCTGCCCCCAAAAATTGCAAGGCACCACACTCCATGGCAGAGGAATCTTGCATCAGCCATTTTGAAAATCAGGCACTTGAAATACCACATTATATGGGGTTATAAACAAAACCAGGACTGGCCACAATGTCTTTTTTGGAATGGCTAACTTACTAGCTCTGGAAATGTTACCTACACTTTACAGAGTTGCCAAGTTAACCAGTTCCAGGAGTGAGATTTTTTTGCCATTTCTGGTTTTCAATTTGCATTGTATGCAGTGTGGTATTTATAGTCCTTGATTTTACCCATTGGCATCAATGCCGCAGATCCCATAATACATCAGGATGAACTTGCTGGAAATCCAGGACTGGCTTAAAATCTCACTCCTGGAAGTGAGCAATTTGGCAACTCTTACTTTAAGAGGAAGATGATCACATACTTTGGTGTATAGGGCAGATCATCAGTGGCAGAATTGTAATTTTGTTGCTATGGGTTCCAGGAAGGAAGCTGGCTGTCTCCTACCGACAAATATTAGGAAGATTTGGGGGGTGAGTTGGAGCTGGGGCTGGATGCTGGGCTCGGAGGCTTATTGGTTTGAAAGAAGTTGGGAAGTCAGTGAAGCCAGAGACCTCAGTCTGGTTCACAGTGGGAGAGAGGGCAGAAGGTGATGGACCTGGAGGCCTAATATTGCTTTTAGGGGTAGGTGAAGAGGTTACTTTAGCCACGGAAGTCTAATAATTTGCATTTCCAATCTGACTTTAATGTTTGTTAGTACATAGAGCACTAAATACAACAAATTTTTGTATGGGGTCAGCTTAGTTTATTTATTTATTTTATTTATTTAGCAGGGTTTTTTATACCACTTTATCATTTCAGTCAAAGCGGTTTACATTGTAACTTAAACTTGGTAATGTACATTAAACATGGACATTGATATCTTGGATTTTTTTCTGAGGCAATTTAGGATGAAGTGACTTGCCTAGTTGAAAGTGCATATGTGTTAGCCATTTGGATCTTACAGATTAGCAGATTACATAGATACTGGAAAAATATATTTATATTTAAATTTGAAATGTTATTAAATTCAATAAAATTGAGGCATTTATGCAGTTTATACAGGGTATGTATTTGAAAGAATTTAGGCTGGAAAGAAGGCTGTTTAAAAACGTAGGCTGGCAAAATGTTTAACAAATGTCTGGTTTAAAAAGTTGGTCTTGGGAAGCTGGATAGGTTGACAACGAGCATGTAAGAGGGTACTTTGGACTGGCTGGTCTCCAAGTCGTGTAAAGCATTTTCAGCTTTGCTATAGGATGGATACTCCTCACTGTGCCTTTTTGGACATATGAAGCCTCACTGGTGATATACATCCCTACAGGAAAAGCAATGCAAAGGGACCGGAGCATTCTAAGACCATGTAGTCAGCATGACCTAAGGGCAAGAAGCCAAAAATGCAACCTGATCTCCTCTAGCATATTGTCTTCATCACTTATTCAGCTCATTGCCTGATTAAGAGAAAAGGGCAGCTCAAGCAAGTATCCCTGCTGCTACTGCAGAAACTATTCCTACCCCATTCCTCCAACCTGTCCTCCTATCCCAAAAAGGGTACCATCAGGAAAACCCCTGGCAGGTCTTTCTGCCCCAGTAAGTTTCCATGTCTTTCTGTGCATCATTTTTTGCATGAAGATGTTGAGTGATCGCAAACTGTTGATGAGTCCGGTGTGAGTTACCATTAATGTTGCCTTTGTAATTTCTTCTGCCCTTGCTAGAACATAAACCGGTGAGGGGTTGTTTTGTCACACTGATTTGGACTTTGTTTCGATCTTTGTTTTCAGTCTTGAGGCTCGGAGAAAGGCATTCTCCCTCTGAATTTTCAGCAGGGTCAGTCTGTGCACTTGCAGATATCCCAATAGCTTTTGGAGGGTCCTGATGATTCAAGGGGCCTAAATACCAGCTGAGAGTGATAGAAGACAGTCACTCCAGGAATATTTCCTTTTTTATTCCTTTCGTTGTCTAGCGCAACTGCTTGTGAGAGTGCAAAGGTGGTTCTAAGTGTTGCATGCATCTGTCTGGCTTTCTGATAGTTTAGGTGCTGTGTTCTAGCATTTTCTGTGTGTAGGACTTACTGTACCTTTTTTTCACAGTGGCTGGCTACTGCTTTTGTCTCTGTCCTGTGTATGTATATGCTGCATTGTCATTTCATGTGTATGTTTTGGGTGTAATCTCTTCTTACATGCAAAGGACAGGGATGTACCTTTTCTGTGTTCACTGAATGATGTTCTTCATGAAGACCCCGAGCCACCATGAGCAGGACAAAAAGACATAAACAGTAGAATGAAGACCTCCCAGGGCATGTGGATAAAGCAAAACTACACCAGTAATGGAAGGAAGATCTCAAGGAACCAGAACATGGGTAAAGCGGCACCAACATTAGCAGGAAGACCCCAAAGTGCCAGAAGAGGGGCAAAGCAACACCAAGATTAGAAGGAAGATGTATTTATTTAACTATTTATGTAGACCACTTTATCTCAAAGTGAAAGATCCCAAAGCATCAGGAAAGGGGTGAAGCAGTCCCAATACTGGAATGAAGACCCCATATCCTCTCGGTATAGGGTAAAGAAGCAAGAAGATGATTAGGTAAGGGTTGGAGTTTTTTTGAATAATGAGCCCATCTGACAGGTGCATGGAAGGGTGGGTGAGTGTTTCCGTAGACAGGGTTGTCTGGGATTATTTGACAGCAAGAACCTACTTTCTATCACACAGCCAAACAGATTACTTAAAAGAACTTAATTCCACTTCCTGCTGGCATTCCTCTCCCACCAAGTCTGGCACTAGCCATGAATGATATAGGATGGTGACCAGGAAAGGACATGCTGAGACAACGTGTTCTGTTCTGACCACACTGAAGACTTGCCTGTCCAGTATATCAATGGGACTGTGATCATGGCCTTGCTGAACTGTGGAAGGTATAGTGTCAGAGAAATTCATGCAGTGGTCTCAATTATAGCCTGTGTCAATAAAGGTGGTTCTGCAATGCCCACAGGATATTTGTGGATAAGGATGGGAAGGAAATGTTAGCAGGCTGGTGCTGCACATGCTGATGCCACAGCTTGCTAGCATGCTACTAATATTACCACTACTAGTTATCATTTGCATAGCACTACAAGGCATACGTAGTGCTGTAGACATATATGTAAGAGCCACATCCTGCTCAATAGAGGGGACTAGGGTAGAACTAATGAGAAATGATTTTTAATACACAAGGATAATAAACAGGAGAATAATGGAGCCAGGATCCAAAAACAGTCTTGAAGAAGTGGGGTTTTGGCCTGGATTTGAATAGGACCCGAGATGGAGCCTGACGTACCGACTCTGGTGGTCTGCTCCAGGCATACGGTGTAGCAAGATAGAATGAATGAAGTCTGGATTTGGCAGTGGAAGAGAAGGACACAGATAAAAGTGATTTGCCTGAAGAGCGCCATTTCTGAGAATTGGTGTAGAGGAGAGGAGATGTGTAAGACAACTAGTCTTTTCCCCTGCTGCATCTTGTGACAACGCACCGCCTAGCCTGTGGCGTAAGCAGGCCAAGGGGATGTGAGCCACACAGTGGGGTGAGTTTAAAAGAGTCCTTGTTAGTGCTGAAGCCTTCCTACTGTAGTTGTGGAGTGAGTGACGACAGCCAAGGTTGGGTTTCCAAAGTAAGTAATGCTTTATTCATGCATAAGGTATTTGCACAAAGTATAGCAAAGGACACCGTACAGGACTTACTCCCCCGCCACAGAAGTATAATGGTAACCTTCTGTACCAAATAAAAGTTCAAGTGTTTATATAGCTTCTCCTGATACTTCTCAGGGACACATAAAATATTTACAAACTTTCATCATTCTTCCAGCTTCATTATTACAACAGGGCTTCAATCTTCTAGTACTGCTTTCTCAGTATCTACTGGTAATAAAGAATCTTTCTCCTGTTGTACTTCTTTCTAGTGTCAAACAGCTTCCCATAGAAATGGCAATCTCCACAACTCTGGCTTATTAATGACTGCCTTCTTGTGTAGGAGCAGTTTCTCTATATTGCCTTCTATTCACAGCTGTACCACATGAAGCTTTGATTCATTCCATTCACTAGAACGCTGCTGTCTCTCATGTAGGTTCTAGAACATTTGCTTAAGGCTTCTCAGCACTCAATCATCAATTAGGAATACTTATAGTTCTTCACTCTAGCATACAAATTCCACATTCCATTTCTGACTCACTGGAACTAGATACTGGAGCCCCCAATTCCATTGCTTCCTCTTGGTCCTCAAAGGGTTCCCTTAGCTCTCTGCACGATTGCTGCCAATTAGCCTCTTGCTGGCAAGCAGGTGTGTGCTCCTCTGAACTAGAGCTTAGGTCACGCTGTCTATACCATGGAAATGTTTGTAGCTTTCTAACAGGGACTTTTCTATAGCCCCTCTTCCCTCTATTAACTTCAGGGTTATATTCAGGGTCTGGTTTACCCCTGCCTCTTTTAGCAAGCAGTCTATTGTCAGTTCCTATAGACTGACTTCTTTCAAAGCTATTTACTTTACAAGGCTTAGAAGAGTTTGCTCTGACCTGGTTTTTGCAGCGTCTGCCTCTGGGAAACTCCCCTGACTCCAAGTCAGTATTCCAGACTTCTAAATCCAGCTCTGGGTCACCTCCAGGGTTTTCTCTCTCATGGAGCTGAGGTCTGCCTGTCCCTCTTCCAGGACCACCTGCAGGAACTCTCCCTTCCCTGGTTCTCTCCTTAGTTCCTCTGGGCTCAGCCTTTCTGCTTGCACTGCTCTGTAACCAGTTCCTCTCCTCCTTGATTCCTCTCTCGAGTCTGGACCTCTCTCTGCCCCCGACTCCGACTCTGAACCTCTTGCTAACTGCTGCTTCCTGGTTATGAGTGTTGAGTGGCCCAATCCGGTCTGACTCCGCCCACCTCCCTGATTGGCTATGTCTCTGGGTTAGCCTAGAGCTAGGGTGTGGTTCCTTCCCTGCTCTTCTCTGCAGAGAATGTTTGTGTGCAGGAAACTTAACCCCTTCCTGTCCTGCCTCTCCAAGCCTCTGAGGTGACAGAAAGTGATTTAAACCCATTTTCTCCTGTTTCTGAGCCTCTGCCTTGTCACAATCTCCACTGCCCCCCCCCCCCCCTGCTTCTGGTGCTGCCATTCTTCCACTTTCCTACACTGAGGGCCATATTTCCTGCACTGAGGGCCTTATGCACGTATTTGACATGTAAGTTAGGTTTAGTTTTTTGTTCAATCATTTGATAAACTGCCTTTCGTTAACCAATAAGGTGGTTTACAAATACAAAATAAAGGAGTTCATTTTAGAAGCATATACATATGGAAATTACAGATTTATACATGTGCACTGCAGACACAGGTCAATAGTGATTTCAGAAAGCCGTTGTTTCCACATGTAGATTCCTGGAATGCAGAGTTTTCAATGGGGTATGTTTTGGGCAGTCCAAAAAATATTCATGTAGTTCCCGTTTTACAATTCAACGGCACTAGCTTGATCAACAATGTTGAATATCCACGGTTAGTGTTGCTAAACTCCCCAATGCACAATAACTTGCATGGGAGCATTCTGAGGGTAGAGTGGGGATGACACCAGAGTTATCTGGCCAGCAGTGATATTCAGCCTCTGGCCAGTTAACTTAAAGCAGCTAAAGATAGGCCACAAAAAAGCTGTCCTAACTTTAGCCAATTTAGCCAACTGGCCAATGGCTGAATATCGCCACTGTATGGATAGCTAATCTGTCTGGTCAACCCAGATATTCAGTATCGGTGGCTATATATGACCCCCAGCATTCAATATACAGGTCTATCTTAGAGAGGCAATGGCCAGCCGCTTTAAATATATTGGTTGCCACCTCTGAATACACTGGTCAACACTGAAATCGTTACTGACTTTAAAAGGCCCTAATCTGTAGTATCTTGGTGAGCTGAACACGATTATAACATTAAAGGAATTGTATTGGCTGTCGTTCTGAAGATATTGCATGTAGCTCATTTGTGACGTTTCACCGTGTAAATTTATCCAGTAGGGCATCAACAACATCCCAAATATGCCGTGAATGATGTAATATTGCATCACATTGCATAAAACCAGCATGTACACATCATCCAGAGTTGATTGCATTATTTTCTGATGCAATGTAATACTACTGCCTGACGGCTGCTGAAGCCGTCTGACGTCAGCAGTGTACTATACGCAGTCGGAAAGGAAAGTAATCTGGGATTCTGTTCCGATACTGAAAGCCTCATGAATGCCTTAAAAATCACTCATGACCCACAAGACTGGAGACTATTTATAGATTATTCGGAAATGAGTCTGAAGGCTGTGCTTTTGAACAATGGAAACCGTCTTCCATCTATTCCAGTAGCACATGCCGTCCACATAAAAGAGACATACGATAACTTAAAGCATCTACTGACTTCCATTAACTATAACAAGTACAGCTGGCACCTCTAAGGTGACTTGAAGGTTGTTGCCCTTTTAATGGGACTGCAGCAGGGATATATAAAATACATGTGTTTCATATGTGCGTGGGATAGCCGAGCAAGGGATTGGCACTACTTGTGGAAGGAATGGAATCACAGACAAAATGTAACAGTTGGAGAGAAGAATATCCAGCACCCAGCTCTGGTTGAGGTTCACAAAATCCTGCTACCACCCCTTCACATCAACCTAGGTTTTATGAAAAACTTTGTGAAGGCCATGGACCACACTTCGCCAGCTTTCCGATACCTGCATGAAAGGTTCCCTCGACTCAGCGAAGCAAAGATTAAAGAGGGGGTTTTGTGGGTCCTCAGATTCGAGAGCTCTTCAAAGATGACCGGTTCAACAACTTGCTACAGGGTGATGCAAAACAAGCATGGAATGCTTTTTGCCTAGTGTCAACAAACTTTCTCGGGAATGTCAGGGCAGAAAACTACAAGGAACTAGTAGACGACATGCTGATGCAGTATCAGAAACCTGGCTGCAATATGTCTCTAAAGGTCCATTTCCTTGATTCCCATCTCAATTTCTTTCCTGACAACTGTGGTATGGTTAGTGATGAACAGGGCGAACGTTTTCACCAGGATATCACAACAATGGAGCACAAATACCAGGGAAAATGGTCCACTACAATGCTGGCTGACTACTGCTGGACACTCCCCAGCTCCCGAACAGCTGTACAAGAGACAGGTGAAAAAATCTAAGAAGTAGTCTATGACTTGGTTTTTTACAGGTATTAACCGAAGGCCTATTATATTTACTATTGACATCCATTTCGTGATGTAAACATTAATTCTTGTGGATTACAAAAACACTAGAGCCAACTTTGCAATTTCACTGTCATATTCGTGTTCAGCATATGAACATTTATTTATTTTATTTATTTATTTGAAAACTTTTATATACTGCCACTTCCCAAGATCAGTGGCGATTTACAGAGAACAGTGGTGAAAAAATACATGGAACATTATGCAACATTGCAACTATATACAAAAAAACGGTACATTGATAAAATGAACATTGATAAGAAATGACTATTTTTATTTCAGTAACATGACCTTTGTAAAGATTTGTTGACCAGTGATATCAGCCCCTCTGGTTCTCTAGAAGGCAAATAGTGTAAAAATTCTAAACAATAACTATTCTTCAGAAGGGGGACATTTTGGCTAGTACTGGTTTTCAACTTATATTGCAATGCTGCATAGTATATATAGTCCCTAATACTGTCCTTTGAAATCAGTGTTGTAGATCCCATGATGCATCAGATTGAGGTGGTTAGAAATCCAAGACTGGCCTAAAATCTCCCTCTGGGAGCTGTCTAATTTGGCAGTTCTGGAGATATCTGGCCAAAGGAAAGTTATTTATCTTGGCCTGAAGAAAGATATTCAGAGTATGTAGAAAGGCCACCATAGATGCTTCATAAATGCCTTCCACTCCATAGATATGCATATAAATGTCTACCCATCCTAATAATCATATTTTATTCATCGCTGGGAGCCAGCATTTGCAAATATATATTTTTGACATACTCCTGCTCTAGTCTGATACAAGACCAGGGCAGAACATGGCTGCAACCATTTATGTGGGATCCTCTGGTATTCTCCATAATTTGGGTGTCCATTGGGTTTTCACAGGGATAAGAAAAGGTACACGTCTTACCATTCATGCTCATGTACGATGGGAACAAGGAGACAAGTAGTAACTCAGTTCATGACTCTTTGGGGTATGTTTACTAAACCGGGCTAACGGTTAACCCGGGCTATCTGCCACCAGGTCCCATATTATTCAATGGGACCTAGTTGCAGATAGCCCGGGTTAACCGTTAGCCCGGTTTAGTAAACATACCCCTTTGTTTCATGAATGCTTTACATGGAAGCTCCACAAATGAAGTGAAGATTTGGACTCTGAGGGGGTTATTCTGAGCCATGAATAGCAGGGATGGATGGCCCAATGGGTCTTCCATCCCCGCTATTTGTGGCTTCACCTGCCCCTGAATAACTTCCCTGCCAGTTGTGCGGGAAAGATAGATGGGGGCAGGGAATGGGTGGGCAGTGGGCGGTCGCCAACCCTGGATGTACAGAGCCGATTCTAATTTCGGCCCTGTACGTCCGGGGCCAGCGAAATGTCCGAGGTGGAATAACTTCCCTGGACATTTCTTTTTGGAAGGCCCAGGGCATAGATGGGGCAGGAGGGGCCAGGGTTTATTCCACGCAGCCGGACCCTGGCCTTAGGAGGTCAGATCGGGAATCAGGCTGTGGGAAATAAACTCTTGTTCTTGGCGGCCAGCATTGTGGCCAGCACCACAGCTCCATTTAAAAGCCCTGACTGAGTTAGCCGGGTGCAGTCCTGCAGGTGCAGGCCGGACAGGACATGCCCAGGGAACACAAGGAGAGCAACAAGACCCTTGCAGAAAACCGCAAACACACACAAAGAGTGAGGGTGTAGAAGGTCACTGTTGTAGTTTATTCAAAAAATACCCCAACACGTTTCGGCAGGATGCCTTCTTCAGGGGGCACACATAAAGGGCACAGTATAATCTGCCGTCAAGTTGTCTGAGCTGTTTGCTGACACTGTGCAGACATCGTTCACGATATTGGCTGACATTCTGGTTTCTCCAGTATAAACAGTTGAAGTCTTTTTAAAGACCACTGCAGATTATACTGTGCCCTTTATGTGTGCCCCCTGAAGAAGGCATCCTGCCAAAACTCGTTGGGTTATTTTTTGAATAAACTACAACAGTGACCTTCTACACCCTCGCTCTTTGTGTTTGTTTGCGGACAGGACATGCCTTACAGGATCAGAATCTCGATCCCCTCTGTGCGTCCGGACTAGACGCAGAGGGGATCTATGTTTGGGACAGAATCGGGCCCTATATGAAAAATCAAATCAAATCTTTACTGGATAGTTAAAAATTAATAAAAACTCGTATCTTCACAGCAAAATGGAAGAGTAAAATAAAATTTAAACAGGGTCCCAATTCTTTTCTTTCCAAGTCTGGGGGCTCCTTCTTCACAGTCTCCCATCTAGAAGTCCTCCTGTTTCAGCTGCCTGGAATCCTCCTCTTTGTTACTTCAATCTCACAGTCAAGAACCTGCTTCTCTGATCTGCAAGACAATTCATTATCTTCTTTCCTCACATCTCACATCCAGGAATTCTCTCCTCTGGCCTGCAGCACATCTCATAGCATTTCCACACTCCAAATTCCTTCTTCATCCTCAGATCTCACACTCTGGCTTCCTTGATCTCAAAGAAAAGATCAGACTAGGCACACATCCCAATTTCTCCCAATCCCATCTCTTAGGGGCTTCCTGAACCTCCCAGAATAAATGGACTATTAACCAACTGGGTCTTCCTCATCTAGCTTTTTTCAGTCTTACAGAACATTTCCCTGTTTGGAGCCTAACCTGTAGAGATGTGCACAGGCCATAATAAATTCGGGTAGGGGGTTTTTTTCAGCATTTTTCCTGATTTTCAATTGCTTTTTCAATTGAATATACGTGCTAATTTGTAGGTTAGTGTGCATGAAATCATTTTAGTGTGCACTAAATTTAATGCACACTAATGAATGAACATCCCAACTAATCTGGGCACTCTGACCAGGTGAGTTTTCAGAGCTAAGAATTTCTCCTCACAGCTCTTGGGGCTTCTCTTTGAAATTCCCTGCCTTGATTCCTACCGATCTGGTGATTCTTTGATTCCCTCAAGGCCTAGATGCTGGGGTCTATTGCACTTTCTACCTGATTTGGACCACCAGAAAAGAGACATGTTGCCTGCTAAGTTAGGGGGTTTTATACTCTTGTCTAGCATCATCACATTTCCATATCTTCTCCCATTCCCAGTCAACAGGCTATCTAGATACACACCACCACATATTACACGTTACATTGTTGCTACCATAGCCAGTGGTGCCCCCGCATCACCCAGCCAGCTTGCCCTCAGACTAAGGTATAATATCAAGAAATGCTAGGGCATTTAGTGAGCTTGTCACATTTATTTAAAATGTATATAGTGTCTTCCCACCCCAAAACGGGTCATTCAAGCACTTTACAAAGCATAAAACCATTTAAAACAAAAGCTTCATAAAAGATTAAATGCTAAAAATGAGGCATTATCACCAACAACATAATAAAATCAAGATAAAAAGAACTCAAGGACCATATACTGTAGAACAAACAGTACAGGCTGCTAATATGATGTTATTAATCCCTGGTGGGAAAAGCCATGCTTTTAACCTCTTACAAAACACAGAAATAGTTCTGCTCTAAATAAAAGTTTATTTCAAAGACATCAGTGTTACAACTGAGAAAATCCTTAACCTAACTTTCATGTTTCACTGCTTCAATAAGGTGAAGTTTCAAAAAGGCAATTTGGCTTGATCACAACGACCATCAGGGCTCTTAGGATAGGTGTTTTTCTCTTGAAATATTGACGGCCATCTTCCCTAAAAGCACAGAAGCTCAAATTGGAATTTTAAACTGTGGCTGCTGATGAATGGACAATCAATGTAACTGTGCTACATAAACAAAGGAGATACATAGTCTGCCATATGCTGCGCTGGGCCCTCCTGGAGAAGTGGGAGTCCGCAGGCCTCACCCTTCCTCTTCCTTTCTAAATACTCTATCCCTCTCCACTTGGCGAGGCTCCTTGTCCCTGTCCCCTATACCTTTCCTTCCCATGTCCTCCCTGCCCTGTCCTGCCCTATGCCTACCTCAGGATTTCCTGCTCCTTCCCCCCCCCCCCCCCATCCTTCTGGCACACTTAAGTGTCTAGTCCCCATTACCTGGAAATCATGCACCAGTCTGGCAGCAGAATTCTGAACTTCTGAAACTCGTGTGTGAGCCTCGGTGGGAGACCCACGTGGAGACCATTACAGTAATCCTGAAGAGGTGGAGTCAGCATTGGCACCATAGTATGGTAGCATGGCTGATCTAAAAATGCACAAAATTTGAAAAACTGTCCTTATTGTCTGGGTTACGTGAGTCTCTAGACCAGGAATTCTCAACCCAGGCCTCGGGACACACCTAGCCAGTCGGGCTTCTATTTTATGCATATCTCTCTCACGCATATTCGTTTCGGTTATCCTGAAAACGTGACTGGCTAGGTGTGTCCCTAGGACTGGGTTGACCCCTGCTCTAGATTAAACAAAGGATCTAAAATAATCTTCAGAACCCTCATCTGATCAGTTAGCAAAATAATCTTAGAGCCCACCTCGACTGGATAGTCAAGACAAAAGTTATCCACTGGGAATAATGAGGCCTGAGGAAGCACGGCAGGGCAGATTTAAACTCTGGCCAGATAGCAGCCATATTCAGCAGCTGTCTGGTTAAAGTTATCCGGGTAAACCAGCCACAGATATCGTAAGCCTAAAATATCCAGATAAAGTTATCTAGATAATTTTAATTGACTGTGTTCAGTGGCACTTTACCTTTATAAGTATCTAGTTAAAATATTCAAATAATCTTATCTTATTTAACCAGGCATCATTCAGCTGAATATTGGCCCTCATGTATTTCTTATTGAACCAACATAACAATAATTCTAGGACAATTTATAGCACAGACTTTTTTGTAACCGTGTCAATCTCTTCTTCTGATGTAGAGATAAAAAATGAGAATATCATTAGGGATTACTGCCGCCATTTTGAAAGTGGTGGCAGACCGGATCAGGAGCAGAGAGGGATGACTCCTTCCCCATCCATTCATATTACTAGGGAACCCCATGGGTAATTCTGGGGGTGGTTAGAGGGTGGAGGAGGGGTTAATCTTGGGTGTTTGTGGGCGGGGGGATCTCTTTGAAATAGGAAGCTCCAAAGATAGTTATCTTGGTGGATCATGAGACATGGAGGGGTATACTTCTCATCAGAGGGAGCTTCTGAGCTGGAGAGCACCTTGATAAGGTCTACATGTGTGTGTCGGGGGGGGGGGGGTTGTTAACTGTCTGGATGGATTGGTCCTGGATGGGGGGAAAATGGATGAAGGTCTTGAGTGCGGGGGATCAGATCAGAGACTCTTGAGTGTGGAGGGGGAGGGAAATGGTATATTTTCCATGGCAGGGGATATCGTAGCTCCCCATTATCCATGACTAGCATCGGACTTGGTGGAAAAGCTAGTGTTTCTGAAGACAAACCTCCTCTTGCTTGGTTTCCCTTCATTTTCATGCATCTGGAAGGAGGAGGTGTGTAGAGCTATACTGAGGGGAGGTTGCCCACACTCTCTACCTTCAGTGTGTCTGTTGTGCACTTGGCACTGCAGTCTCTCCATGATGGTGCCCATTTTCAGTGGCTACCTTTCAGCTGCCCATGCCAAAACATAATATCAAAAAAACAAGACAAAAATCATTATTACAGTTTAAGAAATTCAGAGGGAGTAAAAGCAAAATTACTGGCACACTGATAGCTAAAACCTGTTGCTTCTTTCTCTATACCATCAGCAAAATTTGCCTCTTCCTTTCTGAACACACTGCTAAGACACTTATCCACTCCTTTCACCTCCCATCTAGACTATTACAACCTCGTCCTTGCTGGTCTTCCTCTGAATCCTCTCTCTCCTCTTCAATCTGTTCCGAACTCAGCTGTGTGGCTAATATTCTGCCAGTCTCGATATGTTCATATAACCCCTCTTCTCAGGTCACTTCATTGGCTCCCTATCTGTTTCTGTATCCAGTTCAAACTTCTCCTACTGACTTATACGTGCACTCATTCTGCTGCTCTTCACTACTTTTCTTGTCTTATCTCTGCCTACACTCCTCCTCGGGAACTCCTCTCTTCTGGCACATCTCTTCTATCTGTGCCCTTCTCCTCTACTGCCAACTCTGGACTTTGATCCTTCCATCTTGCTGCTCCACATGCCTGGAACAAACCATCTGAGTCTGTGCATCAGGCTTCATCTCTGGCCCTTTTCAAATCCAGGCTGAAAACTCACCTCTTCAAGGCTGCTTTTGGATCCTTACCATGCCCTAGGTTTATCCTTGTCCTCAGCTGCTATGTTGGCTGTCTTGACTAGATTGTAAGCTCTGATGAACAGGGGCCATCTTATAAATGTGTCTGTACAGCACTGCATATGCCTTGTAGCGCTATACAAATGATCAGTAGTAGTAATAGCAGTAGTACTGCAGTCAGAGGGTGCTGGTAGCCCTTTTGCACTCTGGAACTCAGTTGCTACCTCACTCCTCATGTTCTGCATCCCAGTGTTGGTCTGTTTTCTTTAAGGCTATAGGAGCCTACCTAAATCTATCAGGAATTAATTTAAAACCTCTAAAGCAAGTTGTTGGCCTTCTTAGCCCAGAAATTAATGTAAAGCCTCTGAAGCAAACTACTATTTGCCTGCTTTCTTTAGACTATAAAGGCCTACCTAACTCTAATAGAAGTTAATTTAAAATCTCTAAAACAAATTGTTATTTCTCTGCTTATAGCTCACCTAAATCTGATTTAAAACATCTACAGCAAGCTAAGAACTAGTTTTGCTTTTTTAAATAAAATCAAAAAAGGCTTTTCCAAATAAACCCACAGTCTCCCCTCTATTCCAAGCTTTAAGTCACCAAGTTTGTCAGCAAAGTAACGATCACTTACCCACAGAGCCTTCATCTAGTCTCAGCTTTCCCTCAGAAAAAGCTCGTCATTATGTGACTTTCACACTTCTTAATTGCCATGCTGGTTTTGCACCACCCTTCTAACTACATGGCTCTGTGACCAGTGTACCTTGGCTTTTCCTGGACCACTCCTCTTCATCCTCCTGTTTGCACCTTTGTGGTCCCTTTCGCTTGTTATTATACATTTCTTTTCTGCTACCCATTTTGACATGCAGTTCCATACCACCCGAGTCTCAGAGAAAAAACCCGGAGTGGTGAAGGGACACTTCCAACCTACCACTGTTGACAAGCCTTGAGCTCTTTCTTCAGAGTTCTTTTCAAATCTCCATAACTGTACTTGTTTGGAGGTTCTAACAGGAAAGATCAGCTACTGTTATACTCATGACCAAAGAATGGTCTTTCTATTAGGAGATATGAGCCTTGAGCACGGACAGAGGAAGGGGGACACCCACCTAGCTAATCTGATAGCTGAATCAACCTTGGCTATCATAGGGTGATACCATCCTCTATTATTGTTCTTGTTGACTAAGAAATTGTATTTGTCGAGTCATCAACTAGGAAACCCTCAGATTGTTCTGAAGGACTGGCATGCACTCCATGAAAGCTGCTTCCGCCCTGGGGGGGATTTTCCTCTGTACTTAATGTTCCAATGCTGGAACCAAAGTCCTCAGTGCCAGGGCTCTAACTTGCAGGGACACTGCTTAGCTGAATTCATCCCACTCCTGGGACCTAGGCACATGCTGCCTCTTTCGCTCTTGTGTTGGCTATCCTCTGCAGTTTTAGAGCCTTGCAGCAATCTGGGTGCTATGCTGTGCTATGCAGGTGGTCCTGGCATAATTTAGGGCCTTACAGCTGATCTTGGTTCTGTTCAATCGTCTTGCCATTTTAGTCCTCTCAAAGTTCCTTGTGTGCTTGCACTAGTTGCGGTGCTGCTTTGCCCTCTTCCCCTATCTGAGCTGTTCACTGTGTTTCTTGTAGCACTTTGCCTTTCTGATGGTGTTTCTGGTACTCATCCTGTCACTGTTCATACTCGTTGCCCCTCTTCTGGTGCCCCTGAGGGGTTTGTGACACTCTTGATAGCTTGAGGTGCTGTTACAAATGTCTGTTATCAAGTGTGAAGCAAATTTGAATGAAAATATTGTGAGCCCCGCCCCTGTGCCAGATAGCTTGACCAGCAGGAGGCGCTGCACCTTAACCTTGAGGTTGTATAAGAATTTGTAGTTGAGCCGTTGGTTAAAGATCACAGATTTTTATTTGGGTTCTCAGAGACTCACAACAGGTAATGTCCACAGGAAAACAAAAGTAGGGATACTCCTCCCAAAGAAAATATATGCAAACTTTGCCAGGTCAAAAATAAAGTCTTTTAAACAAGCTTTTCTTCTTAGCTCTTACAAAAGGTATTTTCCCTCTTAACAGTTATTCACATACAGTGCAACAATCACATTCCATGTCAGTGACTGAAGGATCTGAATCCCCTTTGAAAGAGTCAATTTCCATGCTCTCTGGAGGACTCTCAGGTAGTGGTTCTGGACTCTTAACTGGAATGGTATTAGTCCCATACATTAACAGTTTCTTCAGTCTTGGCCACCTAATAGGTTTCTCCCCTTTAAGTAAAAGCTCATGGGGTTTCAAAAGCCGTGGTTTAAAAGTTCCTTTCCTTTCATGTAAATGTCTACAGGTAATCTCCTCCTCATCTGAAGAACTGTCCCTGTGTTCAGTTTTGGGCCTAGGCTTTCTCCTGGTTTGATGCTTAACTTGCACAGTTTTATATACAGGCCTTCTATCAATAAAACCCTCTTCTGAGCTGTAATCAGAGGACAGGTCAGACCTCCTTCGGGCTCTATAAAAAGTTCTTGCTTTGGAAGCTTCCCTAGCAGAGCAATGCCTGCATCTAGGTTCCAGCAAGGGTTTTGCCTGGGTAAAAGTTCTGCCTTCTTGTGCCTTCTTTAAGCTTCTTTCAAATACAGGGTTTAGCCTGCTCACTAACCTGCATTGTGGTTTCACTGCAGTAGCAGTGTATCTCTGGGCCTCGCAACAGCAGCTGCCTGGCCTGTGAGTATTTCTTCCTGGAGAGCAGCAGTATTTCCCTTTCTCCTGTGGAGCGAATCTGGCTTCAGGTCTTCCCTTCCTCTCAGCATAGAGCCTGGGAGCCTTGTTCCAGTCAGGTTCAGAATCCTCGTGCTGGTAAGACAGGTGATTCTCTTCCTCTGCTCTCCTCTCTCTCTCTCCCTTCTCCTTTCCGTTTCTGTCTGCCCTTCTTTACAAGCAGCTACGTGACAAGGGAACTCCCTTGCAGGCTCCTCCCCCGAGTACCTGCTTCTCTGATTCCTATCTGGTGTGTAACGTGGGAATGACTCAACACTAGTTTTGGCCCACTGACTATCAACCCTGGGGTTTTTCTGCTGTGAACTTCTAACCCTGGGTTTTCTCTGACAAGTGTTTTCTAATGTGCCCATCCCCCCAGCCAAGGTAAAACCTTCAATGTTTCCTGCTTTTCTAGGTGGCACTACTCTCTCCTTGCCACAATATATATAGCAAACTTGACTGTTCATTGCAAAATAGCTTCCCCTATAGACTGTAATGGGGACTGCAGGGACAAATACAGGAATGTTTCGGTTCCCAAAGACTAAACAAATGGGTGCAGTTTACTTAACAAAAACAAGTCCGAAAATCTTTGTCACACACATGTCTAATATTTAGGGTTTAGGCAAATAGTGCACAGAGCCACTAGGAGGCCTATATTCAAAAGATTTGCGCGGGTAACTTTGGGAGTTACCCAAATGAATCTTTGAGTTATGTATAAATTCTTCCCCTATCTCCACCCTGCCTAATATATAAATATCGTCTAGCCCACTTGTTTCCCAGTTATCTTTGGGCAGAGTAGAGGCATGCCAAAGGCACAATTGGATTATACTTGGGCCACTGTTGTTTATGGGATTGAAGAGTAGCCTAGCGGTTAAAGCACCAGGGTAGGAAATCACACTGTTGTCCCTGAGCTGGTCACTTCCCTCTTGATTGCCTCATGTATAATCTTAGAGAGTAATTTTAAAGCAGGACCTCTAGGTTGGGACAGGGCTGGTGCTACCATTAGGTGAATTAGGCAGTCATTTGGAGCACCAAACTTTGGAGGGTGGCTCCGGCAGAAAGTGTCTTGAGATATCCTCTGATCTCCTGTCATTGGCATTGCCGCCTCTACTGCATCTCTGAGCCCAGCAGTAACGGCATTGGCAATAGCAACAGAAGAAAAGCGCGGTGCAGAGGGATCTTCTGAATCCCCTGCCTGCTGTGTTCCGAACGTTTCTGTTTGCGTCAGAGTGGAACTTGCATTGCACAGGGATTCAGAAGTTTCTCTCTGTGCGGTGCTTCTGTTCTGTTCTACTGATCCTGAAGAGGTGCAGCAGGGGCGGGAGCAGGGGAGGCAGGAACAGGAGCTGCCTAGGGTACCAAATTAACTTGCACGGCCAAGTAGATGCTGATTTTATAAAGGCATATAGGCACTGGTCCGCCTTTCTAAAATTACTCCCCGAAAGCTGAGGGAAGCTGCGGACATGCCCTCTGAGGACAGAGAAATACCCACCGTACCTGAACGTTGGTGTTATCTAAGTCTGACCACACCAATACTTATAATAAAGTTATCTGGATAAGTTGTCCACTTAATTTTAATTGGGTATTTTCAGTGGCCCAACTTAAATGTATAATTCTCTGAATATCCAATTAAAGCTAATGAGGTAACTTTTCCTGTTAACTGGGTATTGGGCCAATAAATGTTGCTCTTATGATTATGATATTCAAACAAAGCTTGGTGCCTAAATCTATAAACCCAAGTTAGGTGTCTAATTTTCCCACTGTAAGTTCAGCAGATAATAATAGCCTAACAGATGCCTAAAACGGAGACACTTAAATTAGACTTGCTATTTATGAGCCTTCGTTAGGAGCCTAGTGCTGGAAATCAGCATTAGGCAATTAATTTACTGCTTCTAAGCCAAACCCATCCTTAGTCTTGCCTACAGCAAGGGAAATTTTGCATTTAGGTAGATCAGTGCACCAAATTCCTTAAAATTAGACATTTAGGTCTTTAAAATATTGGCTCTTTCCACCCCCTCTGATGCAGCTTCTGGAAGGTATAAAAATGGCACATAGTAAGTAAAAGAAATTGCGACGCAGTGTAGTGGTAAGCGCTGCATCGGTTTGGGAACCATTTACGCTACTGCAGGCCCTGGAGAGGGGTGGCAGTGTCAGCAATGGGGGGCACAGGTCTAAGGGGGGGGGGGTGGCAGAATGCAGGGCCCCACCTAGAGCACCTCCGATCCTTGCTTATGGGATATCAATTATTTTAAAAGGTATGTCGTCTCCATAGTGACAGTTGTCACACTGACAGTAAGGTTAAAATTCTAAAAATAAATGTATATTCCATCGTTACAATGTTCAGATAAGGAAGAGTGGCATTTATTTACCGATCACTGTTTTGTTCACCTTTGTTTCTTCTCTATAACAAAATTATTTTTCTGGCTCCATTGGGATTAAGATATACTGCCTAAGCATTGATTATCAAAAGCAGAAGATTCCACATGCATTACTCATGCAAAAAAGCTGTCGACAGAACCAGCATACTTCATATCTAATTTAAACAAAGTAAACATTGCCCATTCCTTAGCCTTTGATTAGCTCTCTCTCGCTACAGCAATCATGCCTGAGCGCTAGGGAAAGAAACTGAAATTCACTGAGAAACAGAGCCCGTTATCTCAAATCAAGAACCCTTTTTAAATTTTTTGCCTGGAAGGTTTCCTTCAATTTCTTAGGGGCCCTTTTGCTAAAGGGCGTTGTGGTGTTGTACCTAACGTGCTGATAAAATGCAAATCCATGGCGTGTTATGGCAACACCACGGTGTTACCTTTCAGGAGCATGGAAAGCATATTTCTGGCAGTTACTGTGGTGCACACAACCCTACAATAGCACAACAACCGAACAGCTGCATTCAACAGCACCTATGGCTGCCTGTGTGGTGCTCGCCCCACCCACTCTTCACCCCTCCCCCTCACACTTGCATCATGGACAGTTAATGACAAAATCTGGCGGCGCTTTCATAACCCCATGCTAGCTGTCAACGTGTGTCCAACATGTGCCGTTAACATGCGCCTTTAGTAAAAGACCCCCCTAAGTCTTTTTTCCCAGACCAGAGCCTCCTCGGCCGTGCTTGCAGCTAGTTAAAGCACAGGGCTCTGAGACTAAGGAGCCTTGGGGCCTACATTTGGACTTTTTTTTTCCACTGTGGCCCAACTGTTGTAGTAGAAATCCTTTGAGTTTGATTCCCCCAGTCGAGGTTACTTGCTTGATTTCAAGGACTCTGCCCCACTGTCAGCAGAAAGAAAACACTATTCTGACAGCTTTCCTAGTCCAGTAATCAGAATTTGGGTCAGAAACTGGACCCCAGCTGTCCAGCAAGGTAATAAATAATGTTGAGTATGAGACATCAGCAGGACAGCCTCATGAAGATATATTAAAATATTATGTAAGTTTTGTACTGGGGAAAAAGTGTTTTGCTGTGTGCCAAAGGTACAATAGGAAGAATAATAGAGTGACCCAGAGATACAGTACACGGTTGCAGTCTTTTAATACAGCTTTCCCCTTACATATTCATGTTAAAAGTTGAAGACACGTTGGGTTGTCATTGATCTTTGAACAACTAACAATTATCAAAGAATATAGCTGCGAGGCTTCGACTGTGCATCATTTGAACTAGAAAGCTCTCCCTTCCTGCAGAGACGGAGAAGGTTGTATGATGTCCTATTTCATTTGTTTATCTGCCTACCCTTGAAGAGAGGGGCTCAATTTGCTTAAACTGCAGCTTCTTATTTCTAGTATCTAATGAATATGTATGTTTTTCGAACTTCTCAGTTTTTGCCTGTTACTGACGATAATGAGTATAGTATGTTATATATAAAGGTAATTTTTCTTAACCTTTTTAGTTTCCCATCTACTAGAAGGTCCTCTAGTTTGTACATATAGCACAGTATTTTGGTAAATGAAAATCCTTAAAATTGGGAGCTACAGTCGAGCACTACAGTCTTATCTGGTCCTGCTTAGCCTAAGATGAGCAGTGCTCACCCTGAGGCTTAGGATCCATATGTGGATTTTTTAACTTCACAGAATTTTATGAACAGAACAGAAGGGAATGTTGCCTTGTATTTAGTTGTAAGACCAGGTTTACAGAATATTCAGATGTGTCAGATAATACTTTGCTGCTTTCATCATGAGTAGAGAGTCTCAAACACAGCTATCCTGAGGCCTGCTTTGGGGCAAGTCTCTCTTAGTCCCTGCTCCAGAGTGCAGTCTGCTATCTTCTGTGTGTACACGAATAGTGCTGTGTATGCCTAGTAGCGCTATATATATAGTATGTAGTAGTAGTGGAGTAAATGAATACGCACATGGATTAGCATATTATATAATCAGTGTGTGTGTGGTTTACGATTCTGCACAGGCTGTGATCCCTGGCAAGGTCTACAGAAAAATTACATATATTTCTACCACCATGCAAACCTTTACACCTGAGGTACTTTTATAAGACTCGTTGTGCCTGTGTATATTGCCATATACACACTAAAATGACTTTATAAGAGTACCCACATAACGGCCCACATTTTGAAATTCGGCTCTGCTGTCTTCTATTCTCAGTCAATTTTGCTTATTGTTTTACTGTATTGTTCCTGCACTTGGTTTGAAGGTAAGTGTGGAGGAGTAGCCTAGTGGTTAGAGCCCTGGCCTAGAACCAGGGAAGCCACTATTGTTCTTTGTCATCTTGGGTAAGTGACTTAACTCTCCATTGCCTCCTATACCATACGACCTCAGATTGTAAGCCCTCTGGGGCAGGGAAGTAACTCACTTTGACCTACCATCAGGGCCGCTGTGAAGTGGTTAACTGCTTAGAATGCTAATAGTCCAGGGATGGCCTGCTGCCACTACCTCAACCTGTGGGGCTGTTTGTGTTTCTGCCTCTCCTGATGCCGACTTCCTTTTGCATGGGAGTGGAAGTTGCTGATTAGCCGCTTCTGCTCCCATGCAAAAGGAATTCAACATCGGGCATCGGAGAGGGCGGAAGCCAAACAGCCTCGCAGCACCAGAGGTTGACGTAAGCGCTGTGGGACTGTTTGAAGCCATTGCCACCACTGCAGGACCCGGAGACGGGCAGGAGCGTCAGCAGGGGGGGTTGGAGTGGGAGGGGAAGCAGGAGCAGCGGGGCACAATAGATGAGGTACGCCTAGAGAACCTCACACCCTTGTACCTGCCCTGTCTACCACTGGAACGATGCAAATTAAACATAAGTAAGTAAATGAACACTTGCTATCATTAACCCGCAAAACCTCAGAGGATTCTAACCTCCATGTAGTGGAAGCATTCCCGGGAGATAGATTGTCACAATCCACACACATTTTCATCAGGAAAACGTACTCACAGACAAAGGAAGTGTGTGTGTGTCTGCAGGTACTTTCTTCAATAGTCGGTGCAGGGTCCACAGCTAAATAGGACACGCTGAATTTGCTGAAATGCAGGGCAGTCTGAAAAGCGCCCCCTGCAGGGACAGAGTTTGAATGCCTGCATGAAAAGGAAATCCAGAACTCTACAACAATTCCTAAAACCTCGCCCAAGCAACTCTGCCTCACCATATACAGTTTTATCCCTTGGATGTAATGACTTGCATTATATTCAACAATTTGTTTCCTGGTTGTGTCTTACTAAACTCGTAACGTCCTCAGATATTCGGTTCCTAATCATTTAGGGTGCAGGTCAGGCCCTCAGTTTTTGTTCTAACATGTCACTCTTTTCTGTGTTTTAGCCAATAAGGCCTTTCTGGGATATTTATATGCCTTCCACAAGCAAAATTAATAATCTGTACACAGGTTGCATTTGATGTTTGTTGATGCTCAACCCTATCATGATAAAAGAGAAACCAATTATCAATGAATTTTGAGATTATACTGTACAATACAGCTGAAATATCCTGACCCGATAATATCAAATGACATTACTTCACTTAAAAAGCATAATTGATTATGGATTTAGGTCATTCAGTTCAGAGTGTTCACCGCTACAGTTCCTTGGGGTGCTGTTTATCAGGTGACTTTTAAAACTCTGCAGTGCTTGCAGGCCCGTGGACATATCCTATCCCAGCTTTACTGGGCAGACTGGTCTTTTATCTGATCTCATTTACTATGTTACTAAGTTTCCCCTTCAGTCATCCCTCTTTAACCCCTCGCAGACTTATTTATTTATTTATTTATTTTTATATTTAGCTTTCACCTTTCATTTTGTCGCTCCCTCCAGTCTTGATCTCCCCATCAGCAACTCATTCGCCTTTTTCAACAGAATGGATTGACATCCCTCACAACCAGTTCCCTATAACATCTGAAGTATTATCCATCCAGCTTTACTCTAACTTCCATTCTCCACCAGCTTAATTCTCTTTTTGGCATTATCATCCCCCAAGCTGAAAATGGTTTAATTCTTCCCTCCATTACTTTCGTCCTTCTCCCCTTGCACATCCACCCCAAAACTAGATTTTCCTACATAGTCTTCCTAAGACCGATAAAGGCCCTTTCCTAAAGGTGTGCACTTACCGCACAATTAGCGGCAATACCAATGCACGGGAATTGGCAGTTAGCACATGATCTAATGTGCGGTGAGATGAGATTAACACGGGCGCATCTAACACACACAGAGGTATCGTTATGTACATTCACCCTAATAGTCACATTGCCATTGAGTGCACAGCAATAGCCCTGATTCTAGCAGCAATATGTTCTCCACACCCACATCCGCCGCTAATCCACTTACGGTTTGCCCTAGCATGTCATGGTCAATTACCATGCATTATAGCAGCTGGTAGCTGGCAAGCACACGTTAGAATTCACCACTGCCATTTGCTGCATGCTAAAATAAACATTGACTGATTGGCAACGTTTAGTAAAAGGGCCCCATAGTCGGATGTCCTCAATTAAGCCGAAAGCACGCCTGTGTTGTATTTTTTTAAAAAAGTGCTCTATATCAAACCCAATAATCAAAATGACTTTTATTTAGGGCGGTAGCTGTGCTGCCTTAATCCTAAGGATAGAGCTTGCCCTATCTGTCTCAAACTATTTGCTATGAAAAAGGAATTGACTCAACTAAGGGAAGAATTAGTTGCAATAAAACAAGCCTTCCCCAGGTTATAATTTAAAAGCAATCCACCACCATTCTCACAAAGAATCAAACACAGGAATAAATGGATCACTGTGGGTTCTGGCAGGCTATGACCAGTAAAACATGGAGATACTCCACCAAGAGAGACCCTGCAAAATGCCTCATCTGCCTTAGTAAATGAGGATGCTCCATTAATGAAAACTGGTCGTCTTAGACAAGGGTGACACTCATCGTACCAGAAATACCCCAGGCATTGTCAAAAAATCTCAAAAGAGAAAACTATTACTATACCCTTGTGCAAATTAATTGAAACAAACCGGATTATTTGATCTTTTCAGCCTACAAATTGTATATGCATTTCATTTTGATCTTTTTTTAATCAACTGGTTTAAATCATCACATATGAGATGTTCCAACGTTATTTATGGGTTTATGGGTTAAATAATGTAATACATGATGTAATATGACGTCGGAATGACTTATTGTGTATGCGACTATAGTATCAGCCAACATTGCTTCAGATTTTCTTTCGAGTGTATTCTTAGTTGTTAATCCAACCGTTGTGCATAATGGTCACGACACGCAGAAAATGCACAAAGATCGTCACCTTGCATGAACAAAAAGGGAAGACCTACAGGGATATAGCAAGTATAGTTGGTGTCAGTCTCGCAACTGTCAGTCGTGTGATCAAATCTAAAAAGGAGACAGGATCCATCTCGCCTAAACAAAAGGAAAATTGTGGTCATAAGAGGAAAACCACACTCAGAGACGACAACTATGTTCTCAGGGAAAATAGAAAAGACCCATCGAAGACAAGCAATGCATTAAAAAGAGATTTAGAAGAGAAAGGTATAACAGTCAGTTCTTCCACAATTCGAAGGTGACTTTTGGAAGTTGGTTGAAAAACACGACGACCTCTGAAAAAACAACGTCTGGAAAAGGTTATGAAAGAGAAGTGCTATAAAGGGGGACTGAAACATAAAGAGTGGACTAAAGAAGATTGGAGAAAAGTACTATTCAGTGATGAAAGTCATTTCATCGTCCAGGGCCAAAGAAGCCAACATGTTCAGTGTTCACCTGGAGAAAAGATTTGTGATCCCCACACCAACCAAAATGTGAAACAGCCCCAAAAGAAGATGTTCTAGAGGTGTTTCAGTTATTATGGAGTCGGCAGCTTGCATTCAGTTGAGGGAATGATGCGTTCACAACAATACATCGATGTTCTCCATAGAACAGTTGTTCCAGAGCTAGAGAAGACATTTCCTGATAGATCTGGCATCTTTCAGCAGGATCTTGCCCAAAGCCACACATCAGAATTAGTGAAAAGTTTATTTTCAAAAGAAGCAAATAAAGGTATTGGACTGGCCAGGAAACTCTCCAGATTTAACCCCAACTTTAGAATTTGTGGTCCATTTACAAACTTTGTCTTTGTGGAATGAACTGTACGACAAAGGAGAAGCTTATTCAAGTTCTGATTCAAGTCTGGTACAAGGACCCAAAAATCAGTGCAGACTGCTCAAAATTACTGGACTCCATGCCAGATTGTGTCCAGATGCTGGTAAAAAAAAAAGAGGTCATATTATGTTCTAATATGTGTCTATTAATAATATTTTCAATGGAAATACCAGTTTTCACTTATTATTTAGTTTGTTTCAATTAATATGTACAAGGGTATACATGGAGATTCCATTATCAGAGGCATTAACCTCAGAATACAGTTCCAGGGTCAGAAGATGGTAGAATGCCTCCCAGGTTCTTCAGCCAGCAGGAATGCAAACCAAATTGTTAGTGAAGTCAAAGAGGAAAGTAAAGATTCTAAAACTGATGATGGTATCCATCTGGGAACAAATGATCTGGCTAGAAACCTACCTCCGAAGTTCAAAGAGACGTCCAAATTTTAGGAGAGGGATTTAAATCCATTCGGGGTCATTCTGAACCATGAATAGTGGGGATGGATGTCCCGTTGGGAGGTCCATCCCTGCTATTCGTGGCGGCTGCAGGCCTCGACTAACTTCCCTGCTGGTTGTGCAGAGAAGTTAGTCGGGGGCGGGGAAGAGGCGGCACAGGGGCAGATAGTGGGCGGGCAGTGGGCAGTCGCCAGCCCTGGACTTACAGGACTGATTCTAATGTTGGTCCTGTACGTCCAGGGCCAGCGAAATGGCCTGGGAAGTTATTCCATCCCCTGGGTGGAATAACTTCCCTGGATGTCATTTGTTGTCATCATCAGGGTGCGGATGGGGCTGGAGGGGCCAGAGTTAATTTCCCATAGCCCGACCTTGGCCTTAGGAGGTCGGATTGGGGGTCAGGCTGTGGGGAATTAACTCTTTTTGCAGGCGGCTGGCATCATGGCTTTTAAATGGAGCTGTGGTGCTATGGCAACATGATGCCATGATGCTGTGGCTCCATTTAAATGCTCTGACTGAGTTAGTCGGGCAAGGCATGTACGTGCAGGCCGGGACTGAATCACAGTCCCAGCCTGCACGACCATACCTGTTCGCGTTCTGATCCCACAGGGCTAGACCTGCCCCACGGGATCAGAATCGCGATTTCCTTTGTACGTCCAGCTCAGCCCGTACATACAAAGGAGATCTACATCTGGGACATAATCGGGCCCATTGTCAACACATTACAGAATTCTCAGAAGCTCTGTCTTTTCCTTGTAAGAAAGAAGAGAGACTGTAAACCTGGTTTAGACTAGAAGGTGTCAGATACATAGGTGGCTGGGGCAATAGATAGAACATCAAGGCAGGGAAAAGATCTAAGTGAAAAATTCAGACAATATATGGACAATATATGGACAAAATAGAGAAAGGGGGTGCAGATGGGGGAAAAAAAACAAGTTCAGGATGTCACCCCCTGCAAAAGCATCACAGTAATGTTGAAAACAGAAAGAGACATAATCTTAAGCCATCCATTAAGAGGAGGAGTAGCCTAATGGTTAGAGCAGTGGGCTAGAATGAAGGAAGCCAGAGTTTGAATCCCACCGCTTCTTCTTGTGATCTTCAACAAGTCAGTTAACCTTCCATTGCTTTAGGTACAAACTAGCAGGCTGATGGAGCTAAATGCGCACTGAATCAACTTTTTATGCGTCCGACAATGCACACCTTTTAAACCGTGATTCAGCAAAAATAGGGTATGCAAATTAAGGATGCGGTAACCATGCACATGCAAATGAGCCACTTGTTAAACTGGGCGCAAAATGGCAGCGTTAAACTGGGAGAGCAAGCCAAACACATGCGTATAAGAAGTCGGCACTAGTCTGAAAAGCTCTCCCAGAGAAACGGGCACTCATGACTAATTTGCATATCGACCCCCAACAGTATTTTGATGGGGGACAATCGTAGCATTGGGAAAAGTCCATGATGCCATCAAAATAATGTTAGGGGCTAATGCCCTGGCAGAAAGTGACTACCTGGTGACTACCTAGTGGCCCCTGTACCCCCCCCCCCAAATTAAAATAAAATAACCTGATGGTCTAGTGTCCCCTGAAACCCCCTCCATTCAAATGATGGGGACTCAATTACCTGTCTTTTCTACAACTTAAATGAGCTAAGTGTAAAGAGTTTTTAATGTCATTTAACAACATTTTTTTCATGCTTATATCTTATAGCATGCCTATCTATGTTTAAAGAATAAAAATGAAAGTTTGTGCTCGTGAGAGTGATTGTTTCTCTCCGGACAAACAGTCCAACAAAAAACATTCAAAATTATTTATATTTCACAAAATTTAAATATTGTTTTTGCTCTTTTGCCCAACTTTTTAGTTTGGAGACATTCTTGTGGTTGAGGCTTTTTTTGTTGTTGTTGTTGCATATAAGTTCAAGCAAATATTCAGCCACCATATAAATTTAAAATGGGTGGCTGAATATTCAAGGCCAACTTAACCATCTAAAATTGGGTCAGCTATTTCAGAATGCCAGTTACACAGATAAATTAATGCATTCAGTGGCTGATTACCCTTAAACAGGCCAATGGTCACCTCTTCCTATATGGCCAGAATTTGGTCATATATCTGCTGGGATATTTTTCTTAACAAGCTATGATGTGGTGAGACAGCTGCTAACCTTATCAAGGCTTTTGAATATTGATCTCATGTTGTCAAATTCCATATTTTTTACAGGATTGTGCTGGGAGCACTGGTGGTGTGATCATGATGATTTTTATTAGTTTAATTATCAAAATTTGGTGTGGGGGGGCACATGAGCCAAAAAATTAATTAAAAGGGTGTAAGGCTTAAGGGTTCCCGGTTTGCTTCCATAACTATTTATTGGTATTTAGCTTATAGCTTTCCAGTAGTAGTTCAAAGGGAGGTATTATCGGGTGCTATAAGTATTTCACTGTCCCCAGAGGGCTTACAATCTAAGCTTGTACCTGAGGCAACAGACAATTAAGTGATTTGCCGAATTCATGCCAGAGGGATCTGAACGCTGGCCTCTTTGGCTACCAGGTGACAGTGCTAACCAGTGGACTATTCCTCTACTCCGATACGTTTCACACTGTATTTACACCTGCCTACAGAGGGCAGAAGGAAGCTAATATTTTGTATCATACTTGCCTTGGCCCCACAGGTTCTCAGAAGGGAGAGGGGTGCTTGCATCGACCCTCATGGGACGAGAAGGAGGACAGTGTATTCAGCTCTCCTCCCATCAGCTGGCAAGGAGGACAAAAGTTGCAGCAGTATGTTCTGGCAAAATCAGATTAACAGGGGCTGGTGGGGGGTCAGTTAGTAAAGAAACGGTATTCAATTTGGAAAAGTTAAAAGGGGGCTGATCCACACAACTTTCCATTAAGTGGTTAAAGCCGCCATATTCACAGTCTAGGCAACAAAGTTCTGACCTGGAAGCCCTGATGGAGGAAATAGACTTGGACATTGTGGCTGTTACAGAAACCTGGTTTGATGAGTCTCGTGAATGGGATATCACCATACCAGGAGGTACAGACAGAGAAGAAAAGAAGGAGGAAGAGCAGGCTACATCAGGAAAAGAAGACGCACTATGGATTGGTTTGGAAAGAGGAAATGGCACTACCATCCACACTGTTGTAGTCTAGAGACCTCCAACTGAAACAGAAGAAATGGATAACGACTTGATCAATGTTATTGCTTTTGGATCCTGATGCTCCTTATTCTCTTGTCCACTACATATGTGTATCTTGCCATATTCTAGTCCCCAATTTTACGATGTTCTTTGTCTTGAGTAGATTGTAAGCTCTGATGAGTAGGGCCTGTGTCTTACATCTCTAATTACAGTGCTGCATATAACTTGTAGCACTATACAAATGATAAGTAGTAATAGTACTGCAAAATGGTAGTGAAGGAAGAAGTGATAATACTGAGTGACTTTAATCTACCGAATGTGGGATGAAGTATCCAGTCTGCAAATCGTGAAAGAAGTAGAAAGATCATGGATGCCTCACAGGAGGCTTTGCTCAGATAATTATAATTAGAATTGGTGATGGAACCAATTATATTATAATTGGTGATGGAACCCACCAAGGAAGGGGCCACACTAGATCTAGTATTCACCAATGGAGATAGTGTGCCTAATGTCTGTGTGGGCACCCATTTGAGCAGCCATGATCAGCACATGTTGTGGTTTGAGGTAAATGATAAGACAGAATCCAATTACAGTAAACGCAAAGTCTTAGACTTCAAAAATTCTGACTTTAGTAAAATAGAAAAGTACATGAAGGAGGAGCTAGCAGGATGGGAGAAGAGAAAGGAAGTGGGAAGACAGTGGGCTAATCTGAAAGAGGCTATAAATAGAGCAATGGATCTATGTGTAAGGAAAAAAAAAACAAGAGGAAAAGGAAACCAATATAGTAAACCAAAGAAGTGGCTGCAAAAGTAAAGACAAAAATGACAGCGTTCACAGAATTTAGAAGTTCACAAAAAGAGGAACACAGACAAGAACATCTGATAAAGCTGGAAGAGGCAAAAGAAGAAATCAAAATTGCAAAATCACATGCAGAAGAAAAACTGACTAAAGTCCTGAGGTGAGGTGACAATTTTTTTCTGGCATATTGAAAGGAGGTGAGAGGAAGAAGGCCAGAGAACTCCAAGACTCAAAGATGCTGAGGACTGATTTGTGTAACGTGAAAAGGAAAAGATGGAAATGCTAAACAAATATTTCAGTTCCATTTTCACAAAAGAAAATACTACAGAAGATCCACTTATGAATGACAAATGTGCTAATGGGAATGAAGTAGATACCACACCATTCACATAAGAAGATGTTTATAAACTGAAAGTGGACAAAGTCCTGAGACCAGATGAGATACATCTGGTATACTGGGAGAGCTCAGAGAGGTTCTAGCGAGACCTTTAAAGGATGTGTTTAATAGATCTGTGGAGATAGGGGAGGTTCTGTGGGACTGAAGAATGGCTAATGTGGTCCTTCTCTTCAAAAGTGTTAATAGGGAAGTGGCAAGCTAGATGCTGATTAGCCTTACCTCACTGGTGGGAAAAGTAATGGAGGTGCTGCTGAAAAAAAGATAGTGAACTTTCTAACAACCAGTGGGCTGCAAGATCCCAAGGCAGCCTGGTTTATCAAAGAGAGATTGTGCCAAATGAATATGATCAATTTCTTTGACTGGATGGCCAGAGAACTGGACCAAGGACCAGAATGTCCTGTTTCGGCATTGGGCATCAGAGAGGGGGTGGAAGGAAATATCCCTGCGGTGCTGAAGCTTACAGGTAACCGCTATTGGACTGTTTGAAACCATTGCCGCCATTGTACATCCCAGAGGGGTGTGACAGTGGCAGCAATGTGCACAGCCGGTGGGAGGGCACAAGAGATGAGGTTCACATAGGGCACCTCATCTTCTCACACCGGACCCGTCAAGGGCATACAATGGATGTGACCTATTTAGTTTCAACAAAGCCTTTGACACTCATCCTCATCGGAGGCCTATGAATAAACTGAGTAGCTTGGGTATGGGTCCCAAGGTGGTGAAGTGGATCAGAAAGTGGTTGACTGTCAGACAGCAGAACGTAGTGGTAGGTGAAAGACACTGCTATTTTTCTAAAAAAAATAAATACATAAAAGTGCCATATTCCTATCAGTCCTGGGACCGGTACGGTTTAATGTCTTTGTCAGAGATATTGCCGAAGGTTAAAAGGAAAAGTTTGCCTTTTTGCGGATGACACAAAGATTTGCAATAGAATTGACACATTAGAGGGAGTATACAACATGAGAAAGGATCTACAGAAATTAGAAGAATAGTCTAATGCTTGGCAGTTAAGACTGAATGCAAAGAGGTATAGAGTGTGCAGAAATCCAAAGGAGCTGTATGTGATAGGGGCTGGTGTGCACGGACCGGGAGAGAGACCTCGGGTTGATAGTGTCTAAGGATTATGAAGGTGGTAAAACATTATGATACAAGAGTAGCCAAAGCCAGAAATATGCAGAGAGGCATAACCAGCAGAAGGAAGGAGGTATCAGCATCATGAATGAGGTCTCACTTGGAGTATTGTGATGATTTAGAGATTGTACCTCACAGGATATAAAAAAACAAAATGGTTCAGAGGAAGGCATCCAAAATGATATGGGGCCTACGGCAAAAGACAGAAAAGAGTCTTGAAGACCTAAATATGTATATCCTAAAGGACAGGACAGATATAATACAGGCATTTAAATACCTAAAGAGTATTAATGAATAAACAAAAGTCAAAGGCAGGGAAACTGTAGAACTAGAAGGCATGAAATAAATCTGCAAAAAGGTATTTTTATGTTTGTTAAAAATTTGACATCACAAAATTAATAAAGAAAGTGAAAAGAACTCCATTAGTATTGAAAGAACAGAAATGCACAGTCACTCAATGGAAGAGCAAAGGGATTTTAGAAGGAGGTCCGAGGGGTGGATACGTTAAGGGATATTGAAGGATTTTTGAAACAGGTAGGTTTTGAATTGAGATTTGTATTTGTCAAATGATGGTTTAATATGGAGATCTAAGGGTGGGGGGAGGTTATTCCACAGACTGGGACCGAGGAAGTAAAATGCAGAGCGACGTTTGGATTCAAGATGAGCTTTGGAGGCATTAGGGAGGTGAAGGCAATTTGCGTGAATAGAGTGGAGAGCGTGGTGCGGTGTATGGAGAGTGATAATTGAGGAGAGATATTGTGGTGTGCTGGAGGAAGAGGGTTCTATGGACCAGCGTGACAAACTTATATTGAACATGGTATTGGATCGGAAGCCAGTGAAGATGGATTAGTACAGAGATAACATAGTCAAAGCATTAGGCATGGGATAAGAGATTAGCAGCAGTGTTTTGTATGAGTTGCAAGTGTTTTAGCTTGGACATGGGAGACCAGCAAGAATGGTGTTGCAGTAGTCTAAGGGTGACAGAACAAGTGATATGAGCAGAGTAGTTAGAGCAGGAGTGGGGAGGGGTGCTTGGACAATCCTGATCTGCCGGAAAGGGAGAAGGAACGCTTGACAATGGAGCTGATATATTGCTGAAAAGTCATGGCAGAGTCTAGAATGACACTGAGGTATTTGAAGGAGGAAGCGATTGATGCTTGGGATGTCTTCCTGATGGAGGTGGTGGAATCAAAAACAGTGACAGAATTTAAAAAGGAATAGGACAGACACAGTGGATCCCTTTATAACAACAGGATGGAATCAAAGCAGACAAATAAATTTCATAGTTCACAAAATGTAGAGGAGTAACTTGTATGGAGCGACACGTACAACCCTAAACAAAGGCATAATGGGGGGTAAACTGCAAGGAACACCAGGTTCAGCTCTAGCCACTTCACTGGGCAGATTAGATGGACCATGCTATACTTTATCTACCATAATTTACTTGGTGTGTTATGTGTTATGGCTTGATCTGCCATAATTTATTGTGTTTATTGTGTTAGTTAAAGATGTATTAGTATGTTACAATGTTTACAGAGCAGAAGTGGGACGCCTATTGCCACAACTTGAAAAGAAACAAACTGGGGTTTTGGGCATGTGGCTGAAAGTATAGTTGCCTGGTTCCTTGGTAATCAGTTCAAAATATAGGGCCCCAGTTGCTAATGTTTAATGCACACTATCTGCCACACAGTCCATAGGAATAAAACGGGCCATGCAACAGACAGCATGCACTAAGGTGATCTACTGAGGTTTCACACTTAACACGCATTACCAATGCATGTTAAGTCCATGGCCCTGCGTTAGCTGTCTGGGCCATGATCAGTAGTTCCCAGCCGCTAACATGCAACTGAGTATCATAATGAGTGGGCAAATAACAAGGGTACATCTCATGGTACCCATAGAGGTGCTGTTAGGTGCACCCATGCTAAGTGCCAAATTAATTGCACGCATTATAATGTGTTCTCCTTACCCACGCTGCACCTTTAACCCTCCCACTATCTGCATTGGCATGTGAGTGCCAGTTAATGGGCATTCTAGCGGTCGGTAGGTGGCATGCCCGCATGTTAGAGTTCACCACGGCCAGTTGCTGCTCGCTAAAATACATGTTCACTGGTTAGCAGCATTTAGTAAAAGGGCCCCTAAGAGTTAATTTAAGGGGCTCTTAATGTGTTTGATAACCTCTAAGAATGTATTTTTATGCCAACTATTAAGTTTTCTGAGACAAAAACAGAGACTATGAGAGCATCTTTCCTTTAAAAAAATAGTGTCTGGTATAATCCAAGAAAATCATGTGCATTCATATAAGGCTTTATCGACAATAATTAATAATCATTTTGTAAGCTCTGGTAAATGCAATAAAATAACCATTGATTCATTGTGCTACAATTCACAAAAAATGGATAAAAGAGATAATTGCATAGCAACAGTCGCATCAATGGGTAGAATGATTATGAATGCATCTGGACTACCCATTATCATTTTCACAAAGAGTCTGAATCAACTCCATTAAAGGGACTGTTTCACACATTCTAAAGCAGCATATTCAAGGTCCCATTTTCCTACCTACACTACTCTAATGACATACTTTCACAATATGCTCTCAGAAATGAACTCTTCATCTTTAAGTGTATGGTCTGGTTTCTAATTGTTAATTCTTTGTCGTAGTGTGCATATTCCGGATTTTTCTTAACATCATTTGTTTTCCTGTTTTTCTTGTCTTCTTTTCTTTTTAGGCCTCCTGAACCGGTTTACAGCACTGTGAACAAACTGTGTGATAGACCTATTTCTCCTAGACACTATTCCCCGATAGAGTGTGACAAAAGCTTCCTTCTCACATCTCCCTATTCCCACTACCACACCAGCCTACTCTCCGATACTGAGATCTCCAGGTACTGCATGCATTTCTTCCTTATCCTTAGTTAACAAGCTCTTGCCTTGTGTCAAAGCTCTGTATTAAAGAGCTGATCTCCAGGAACACTGGTTTGCTTGGGTCACCATCGGTAAAACTAGTAACCAATCCAAGAAACAGACTGTGAACTGTTTAAATGTGTCTAGTATGCCAACACGGAAACAGGTTGCCGCTCGACCAAGGACTTTCCTGATGGGCCAATGCAGCTCTGTCTTTCTCCATTGCATCCAGATGAAGAACCTCAACTATATACATGTAATAGATTTGCATAGATTGTATGCAGAGCTATCTCACGCAGATTCATTGGATTTAGTTTGGTTCTGATTACTCACATTTCCAAATACAAGCTCATTGCAAGTTACATACAAGTACGATAGGTATTTTTCTGCCCAAGAGAGCTTACACTCTTAGGCCCTATGTACTAAGCTGTGGTGTACTAGTGCACTTGCATGCAACTTTATTGCAGGGTTCCGAAACCATTCTATCTCAGTGGTGTGGGTTAGTGAATCCCATGGCAAGTTTTATAGTGTTCCTGCAGCCACTATCTTTTAGAGAGTCTAGTGAATTTAAGAAAGAAGCACTGTAGCCCCTGATTCCTTTAAAAACAAATTGCAGACATCACATGGACCCTACCCCCTATCCCTTCAAAAAAATGTGGGCCGCTCTACTCCCTAATCCATTTGTAAAAATTTGGGCACCCTTCTGGACCCTTCCCAGCACCTACCAGCATAATCTTGGTGTCTGATGAAGGACAAAAGTGATCCCTAGTCGCTCTGGTGGCTCCACTTTCATAAAATGGCACCACCAAACTCCTCGTGACAGTCTTGTGGTAGTAGCACTGCGAATCAAGCTCCCAAATAAGGGAGAGTTTATACAGATCTAAAGAGGAAGTTCAGACGTCACGGAGATGCTTTTCTCCCAAATGATATTTGGAACTCCTCCCTCTATCCTCTGCTTAAGCTTTGGACTGGTAGAGGAGGCAGCCACTTCTGTCCTCTAGGTGGGAGAGGGGGTAGAGAAATGGAGGCGAGCAGAATTGAATCCTCACATAGAATCTTGTGGTAACTCATCATCCATTTCTCCAAGGTTGTGTTGTGCGCCACAAGTTCACACTACTAAAATTTTGAGGGCCCGATATTCAAATGGCGGTTAGTGCCTCTGAATATCTGTGAGTGCTGCCACTGCGCACTGGTTAGCTTCAGGGCGGTCTGGGGGCGGCCTCCGGTGATAACTGGGCAGCGGCAATATCATGTTGCTGCCCAGTTATCGCAATATGATGAAAGTCAGGTGCAGCAAAGGCTTCACTGTTATCCGGGCAAGCCAGATAGTCAATGCCGGGAACCAGATATGGCCCCCGGCCTTGAATATCTGGACTAATGTTCAGCGGTGGGGGTTAGCCGCTTTAGCAGTGTTCGCTGCTGAGTGTCAGGCCCTGAATATTCAGGACATTGTAATGGGTACCTCTATGCCAAATGTCTCAAATATCCAGCTAGCAATGATTATTGGTTGGCTGTTAATAGACCAGAAACTGCCAAACTAACGAGTTACATAGAAACGGAGAAAACGATGGCAGATAAAGCTCATAGGGCCTGTTATCTCAGAGATGATTTCGTACCTTGTCTTAGAAGGCTGTTGCTTGCATACTTTGTCACATGCACTAGCAAAGCGTCCTCAAATTTAAGTCATTTACAGTAAACAGTTTCCCCTCTTTAGATGAAAAAATGCACTATATTCCCCAGATGGAAATCGTATGGAATCCTGTGGAAAGCACCACAACTGCACTTCGCTTTTACTAAAGTGTGTTAAGCAGTTAATGGAGGAATGAGTGTGTGCTGTCAACGCACACTCATGCTAACCGTCAATGCAACCACATGATACTTAGTGCACATTAATGGGGCAGGTAATGGGCAGGTAGTAGGTAGAACTGCACCTTACACTTAATGTACAGTATGGTATTGAATTTTAGCTCTTAATGCAACAGACAATGCGACATGTCCAGTGCCATCTCACTAGGTAGTATTAAGCGTATCTGCATTATCTGCGATGCAATTGACATTCAGTAAGTGTATTGTATCCACTGCTACTGCCAATCATTTGTATAGTGGTACAAGGCATATGCAGCACTGTCCAGAGACATGTACTTGTTAACTGTGTGGGAAGCTGTTGGGCCTGTCCAACAGTTCACACAGACTCTTTGCGGTTACCGTGCATTCATTTGGTCCATTAATGTACGTTAACTGAAACATTTTAATGCACTTTAGTAAAAGGGGCCTTTTGTGCTGCAACTTCAAGGTTATAGCTTTGATCTGTGTGTCCCTGTGTGATGTTGTCATTGATATCCCAGGGTATTCTACTGCCCCAAATTAGCCATTCATCCTAGACATTTCACAATGCGGATGAAATGCAGCTTGCTTTTCAGTAGAAACGTCTGTGTGACTTCCTATGGGACTGTCTTACTCTTGTCACATACTGTATGTTCATGTCCATATCTCCAGGCTCATTGTTTCTGCACGCATTGTCGCTGGTGTACAATGTCCCCAGATCAGACAGCTGCCATAAACAGCTATCCTTCTTTCTATCTACGAAACGCTGCTGCTTGTTACCTCATGATACTACATTGAGATCATTTAGGGACTTTTTTGCTAGCACTTAGCACATGCTATCCACCACAGAGCCCATTAGAATAAAATGAGCCAGGCAGCAGATAGCGTACGCTAAGAATTTAGTAAAAGGGACCCTTCGTAATGGCTGCTATGAGGATCACGGAGGTAATTTTATTAAGAATAGAAAAGAAGAACTCCCTGTAGAAAAACTCCGTACACTCTCAAAACATTTATATCATATTTGTTTCTATGAGACGGAAAAAAGACGTCAGTACTAACATGCCAGTGTGTACTGATCTATACATCCTCGGTCATAAAAAAAACCCTTCTCAGTCTTCAGTCTTCAAACAATGCATATGACCCTAGTGCTAAGATTGTTTGGAGAGTGTACCGAGTTTTTCTGTGTGGTAAAACAAAGGGAGTTCTTTTTTATTATTTGTAATTCTTCCCTTTTATAGTGGTAATTTTATAAAGTCATTCCCACATGTATGTGGCCCAGGGTTGTACCAATGGCTGTGCGAGCCGTGCAATGTGCAAGCACAGAAGGGAGTGATGATACCATCACTGGGCTTCCAAGAAGCTCAAAAAGCGTGAGCTACCGAACATGACTGCTGGAAGGGGGCAATAGATTCATTAGTCACAGAGGCTGCATTTCCAGCTTGGTACGGTCTTGATGTGTCCACACACACATGCTAATGATCTCTTATAAACTACCGACCGGCTTTCACAAGATGCATATTTTGCTGGTGTGCATGCACATGGGAAGAGTTTGGGCACAGCCTAGTTGGAACACACAAGTACGTACATAGATTTGAAAATTTACAGGCACACTTGAAAAATACAGGCACAGGCATTAGCACCAACTCTAGGGCTGATGTAAATATCTGTGCCTGCGATGTAGGTACACGCTAGGCCACTTGCGCTAGTGTTTTATAAAGACAAGTAGGCACCTAATTGTCTTAATAAATTAGGCATATTATAGGTGTCTTAAATATACTTTATCTGGTTCCCCTTTATAAAATAACCCTCCCCATGGCCTTCATCCAGTAGGCTGTAAACAGACAATGTTCATCGAAGGGGATGGGGAGAGGTGTCATGAGGTTAATGAGGCGCCTAGGACAAAATATCAATCAGCGGATGTGGAGCTCTGTAACATCCTTGATGTACCTTGGATGGAGGAGGAGGAGGGAAAGAGATTTACTTTGGGGAGGAGGCTGGATTTTAAAAAATATAGAAAAAGGTATCCCCCCCCCCCACCCACACACACACAAACACATAGACAGCAATATTGGTTAGGGAGCCAAGATAAAATTATGTCTTTAATCATGTTGCCTAGACTAAAAGCCTAATTTACTATGGATGTTCACTTATGCTTAGTAAATAGAGTCCTAATTTAGAACATCCCACGCCTGTCTTGTAACCCCACAACCAGTCAGGTTTAGAAGATGAATATGCAGTAAATCATGTTGCATATATCCTGACTATCCAATGCATGCAAATATTTATTGTACTGTACGTATCCTGAAAAAGTGACTGGCTTTGGGGTCCCCAGTACAGATTTGGGAAGTCATACTCTACTTGCTGTTTTCTATCATGTTATATTTGTACGCAACACTGTAAATACAAGGACCCAAGTTCTACAGATTAAACGATAAAACAACAGAGTGTACGGCTACATGCTGTTATTGTGGTACTGTGATAGCCACCAGTTGTGTTCCTATGTCAGAGCACAGAAAGCATGGCTTGTGCTTTGCATTTCAAGTTGAATATAAGAAAAATCTTGATAGCATCAAATGTTGGCTTGATGCGTCACTTACTAAACCTTAAGAGACCTAACGTAATAATTAGATCTCAGACAGTGTCCAGGCCTCCCTTGAATGTCACTAAATCACCATCTGGTAAATGCTGCATGATGAATTAGACACTCTAAGCCTAAATGGAAATGCACTTTTTGGTAGGCTGTTTTTCCTTGCCCATGCCTGCTGCTACAAAGTAAGAGATAAAGTAGGAATTCTATAAATAATGTACAGCATGAATTGTTCATCTCAAAAAACAGCATTTTGTGAAGCTTTAGACTTTGACAGTCCCTGAATGTGGTTACCGCTTAGATCTAGTAAAAGCAATTGTAAATCCTTGGCAATAATTAAGAACTATTAATTAAAATCAGTGGCTGACATTCGTAACCCACAAGGACATGCAGCATCGAAAGAGAACAGAATAGTGTGTTGCTGAATTTTATTTATTGGTCCAAGTTTGGTGGGGTTTTGTTTTATCCTTCAACCAGATACATTCAGCTTAAAAACTTTCCTGGTGTTAACTGCTTTAAATTTACTGATTACCTGATGCACTTTGCAGTTCCATGAAAACTGACTCTCTAGCTGCTAACATTAACATGTCTGTGTGGTTCTGGCTTTTTCCATCGTTGCAGGCATTTGCTTCTGTGCTATTATTTTCCATGCTGCACAATCAACTCATTTTGTAGGGGCATGTTTACCAAACCACGCTAGTTACTACCGAAGGGTTAACGCGGAATATCGCCTGATGGTAGCAGCTAACACTGTGGAACTGCCGATATCGCAGCAAACTATAAACCATTAGCCACTTCTCTGTGATATCTTCATTTTGTACAGTGGATCTGGGGAAGGGGGGGGGGGAGGAATCTGGGCAGGGAGTACGCATGCTGATTGTCAGCAGCGATTGCACAAAACCTTGTCGCGCATTGGCTGGCAAATTGGGCCGAATCGTGGTTGCAGATAATGACATCCCAAGAGGTGGACTTATCTGCATCAACTCTGCTGTGGGGCTGAATGTAGTCATGATCAGCTCCCCAATGCCAATAGGCCCCCCCAACCAACAATATTGGTGGTGCCGTGGCTCTAAAGTTCTGCGACACTGACTTGATAATCAAAGTTCCTGCCCCCCCCTTCAGCACTGATCCATCTTGGACAGCTCCCAATACCCATCGGGAACTGTCTTTGGGGTACTGCTGCACTCCCAAACCAAGGCAAGCATCACGGCTAGTCATTTGCGTGGTCAAAGACCCTGCCTCTCCATCCTAACCAAAATAACAGAACCAGTCAGGGTTCCTCTTTCCCTCCCTCTCCCCATTCTAAACAAATAAAAAAAAATGGCTAGCCCAGTTAGCTTGGAGGCCTTCCCTCCCCTCCCTCCCCCGCCCCCCCTCCCCCAGGGCCATACCTGCTCTCCCTGGTGGTCTAGAGGTAAAGGGGGCAGGAGCAGTTCTCCCCGTTCCTGCCCCTGTTGCTTCTAATGGCCAAAATGACCATGATCATGAGATGCTGCCCTCTAGCATCATGCTAGGGGGCAGCATTGCAAGATCATGGCCATGTTTGTGAAGATCATGAGGAGGGCAGGAGTAAAGGACCGACTGCTACCTTTCCTTTCCATTGAATTACCATACAGCCCCGCGATACCTGCATTGCATGTAGCGTAGTACATCCCGCGCTACATGCTGATGCAGGTATTGGAGGTCTCTGTGGTAAATCCAGAGCCTCTGCATTATCTACAGGGGTGAAACTGAGAATGCCCCCTGTACATACCACGCAGATTTGAGCCTTAACTGCAGGCCTTTTCCAGCTATCGCACTACAAGAGCTGCAAAAGACTAATGCAGTTTCAGAAACATGCCCCATAATCTCTTTTCAAAGAATTGCTGTTGAACTAATTTAGAAATCATTTACTATGTCATCAGAAACATGATGTCTAAGGCAGGTCATTTGCAAAGTAATGTATCTGCACGTTATATAACAGTTGATTGCACTATATGAAATGGTTTCTGGCATCCTGAGAAAATCCTATGTGAAGCCACTTATTGTTAAACCTTTACGCTAAGGAATTTGAGAAGCTGAATCAGTCATCCTAGCATTAACTCAGGATCCTTAATCACAGAGTCCTCCTATTACACTAATAGCATCTTTAGATGTCTTGCTCCAGTGGGCTGTCAACAAACAGTGCTTTTGCAAACAAGGGAAAATTATATATCCACCAGAAAGTCACATTTTTCTTTTCTGGACTTAGTTGTCAAATATGTTGCAAATGGGAAATATTGCATACAATGTGCATATCTAGCGTGTCTTATTCCAACCACACTGAAATTGATATCTTTACAATTAAAATTGACTGTCACCCATGTAATCTGTCCTTTTCAAACTATTTCACTTTTGCCCAGTTCATGCAAATATTTCTATATGGAAAAGGTTACCAGGCCAATAAGGGGTGAAGCTGTACGTGTGATGAAGATTGGCTAATATATTTAGGAAGAGAGTCCCATACTGGGTGTTAACTGGCTACATTTGTGCATCTGACCCATATGTACAGCAGGCCTGTTGTTATCTTACCCACGCAATGGATTTTTGAATATGGACCTCACTGCCTTTTGTTATTTTACTATGGAAAGCCATCTGATAAATGGATTGTGACCAACAGCATATACAAACTAGGGTGTGCATGTCTATGTCAACAGTCCAAAAAGGTGCCTATTGTAAGCCTGTTTTCCAAAGGCAACGTAGGTGCTCATGTGCCCTTCCAAAAGTGGCCACAGGAACCAGTCCCAATTGTGTACAAATGCCCATGTACAAATTCACATCTGCTCTGAAAGATGGGTAAATGTATATATGCATTGTATATGGATTCCTATGTACTTTTGGAAAATACATGTATACGTTGCAACTCCCCCTCTGCTCTGTCCAAACTACACCTCCAGGAATACCTCTGCACAGATCACATAAATGTAGGGGCACTCCTTCTGCAAGCCTACCTTGTACATCCATTTGCGGATATTCAATTTTACAAAAGTCCTTTTCTACATGCTCGCACATGGAAAAAACATTATTAAATTATCCCCTTGGAAGGTAGCTATGTATTCTCCCGTGTAGGCAATGACCAGTTTGAGCTTATTTTATAAAGCAAAGTGCGCATACACTTTACGTTCTACAGTAAAATGGGGCTATATGGACATGTTGGAATCTAGGTGCGGCCACTTACGGCAGCTCAGGGCAATCATAACTTGCCGCACCTAGATCAGTGCACTGACGCATATAAGTCATGCCATTCTCTAACTTATTCACAGCAGCTGAGGATGCACCTCTGCTCCACCCAAGTGCCACCCCCATGCATGGCCACCGGAAGACATGCATAGTGGGCATTTTTGCATGTACTTGCAGAATAATGCATGGGCAAAACATGCACATAAGACCTTGATAATAGGGACGTACACTTCTGACTCGCATGTAACTTTCCATGCTGCCCATGTAGAATCAGCATTTAAAAATTTAAAATCATGTAGCTGCAGTTCAAAAATAAACTAACTGCTTACTATTTAGGAGGTCTGTATTCAGCGGTGCCTTACCTGCTCAAAGCTTACGTTAAGTAGATACGTCTCCGAACATCTGATTAAGTCGGTGATTCTGAATATACGAGCTTAAGGAAAACTGGATATCTCATCCGGTTAACGTAAACCTACTATTTGTGAGGTCCAGTTTAACTGGGCATCTTTAACCAGATAGCACTAACTATTCAAGTTCTTGGATTAAAAGAAAAACGTATCCTTGGCATGCCTCCTGGCCCTTCTCCTTTTATCAGGATAATTTTTGATTGGACATCAAACTTTCTGGCCAAAAATGAACCTCTCAGTGTTTAGTTTAGTTTAGTTATGCACTTATATTCCCCTTAACCCCATTAGCTCAAGGCAGATGACAAGCAAGAATAAAAGTATCCAATCAAGTATAAAATACCATCATAAAACATTCAATATATGCAGTCATCTTGATAAAACATCTGGATGATCAAAGTGACAATTGAACCTGCTCAGAGTACTGACGACATAAACAAGGGCCCGATATTTAAAGGCATTTGGACTATTTGCAGTTAGTGCCGCTGAATATCTGTGGGTGTTACTGCTCAGCACTCTGATGCTAATTGGCTAGCATTCCGTGGGCAGTACCCAAGGGTAACTGGTCAATGGAAATATTAAGTCACAGACTGGTTAGCTTCCTGCTTCTCCGGCTGACCTGGATATTCGATGCTGGTGGCCAGATATGGAACTGGCATTGAATATATGGGTTTAGCATTCAGTGACTACAGCTAGCCACTGTAATTACACTAATAGCCACCGCTGACTATTGGGCTTCGAGTTTTTAATTTTTCATGAAATCTTAAATAATCATTTTCAGTCCTCACTTCAAACGGTGTGTTCCACAAACTCGAAACTTAGCCCTGATAAGTTTTTTTCAAAGTAAACAACTTTTTAAATTGAGATGGTTGTGACAAAGTTAACTTATTTTGATGGACACTTCTGATCCAATGCTGATGCACTACCAATGAAAACATTGATCTCAAATAAACAGGAACTAATCCATTGATACAGTTTAATGCTAAGCATAATAATGTAAGACCAATTCTGGCCCGAATGGGTAATCAATGAAGAGAAATCAAAATTGACATTTTCATAGTAACATAGTAAATGACGGCAGATAAAGACCAGCATGGTCCATCTAGTCTGCCCAGCACAATGGCAAGCTCCGTGCAGGCCACCCCTCCCCATGTCCCTGTTTAGGGGTGAACCCACCACTCCATGCAGGACACCCCTATTTGTTGAGAAATTAGATGGTTCAGTTTATTTTGATTTTATCCTGTTGCTGTAAAGGGATCCACTGTGTCTGTCCCATGCCATTTTGAATTCCGTCATCGTGTTTGCCCCCACCACTTCCATCGGGAGGGCATTCCAAGCATCCACCACCCTTTCCATGAAAAAGTATTTCCTGACATTGCCTTTCAATTTACCACCTTGCAGCTTCCTGTTGTGCCCTCTAGTTTTACAGCTTTCCCGTCTTTGGAAGAGGTTTGTTTGTTCATTATTTCTCTTTAAGTATTTAAAGGTCTGAATCATCTCTCCCCTGTCCCTCCTCTCCTCCAAAGTGTACATGTTTAGGTCTTCAAGTCTCTTCTCATAAGGCTTCTGATGCAAGCTCCAAATCATTATGGTCGCCTTCCTCTGAACAGCTTCCAGTCTTTTTACATCTTTTGCAAGATACGGTCTCCATAACTGAACACAGTATTCCAAGTGAGGCCTCACCAGTGACTTGTACAGTGGCATAAGTACCTCTTCCTTTCTGCTGGTGATTCCTCTTTGTATGCAGCCCAACATCCTCCTGGCTTTTGCCACTGCCTTGTCGCACTGTTTTGCCACCTTGAGACCTTCAGAAATAATCACACCAAGGTCTTTCTCCTGATCTGTGCACACCAACCTCTTGCCCCCTATAGCATACATTTCCCTTGGATTTCTGCTACCCAAGTGCATGACTCTGCACTTCTTCGCATTAAATCTTAATTGCCAAGCATTTGACCATTCTTCCAGCTTTTGTAGATCTTTCCTCATGTTAACCATTCCCTCGGGGGAGTCTATTCTGTTGCAAATTTTCGTGTCATCTGCAAAAAGACAGACTTTTCCATTCAGTCCTTCAGCAATATCACTCACAAATACATTGAACAGTGCCAGGCCCAGGACCGACCCCTGGGGCATCCCTTTAATCACCTTCCCTTCATCCGAGTGGGCTCCATTTGCCATCACCCTCTGTCATCTGTCAGTCAACCAACCAATTTCTGATCCAATTTACCATCTTAGGATCCATCCCCATGCTACTGAGTTTATTGATAAGCCTCCTATGAGGAACAGTATCAAACTCTTTGCTGAAATCCAGGTAGATGACATCCATCGCATGCCCCTGATTTAGCTCCCTGGTCACCCAGTCAAAGAACTCAATCAGATTTGTTTGGCAATATTGTCCTTCATAATCGGGTCTTGCAACCTGTTGGTTTTGAGAAAGTTCACTATTCGCTCTTTCAGGAGCGCCTCCATGACTTTTCCCTCCACCGAGTTAAGGCTCACAGGCCTGTAGTTTGACACTTCTTCCCTGTCACCACTTTTGTGTAGAGGTACGACATCAGCCATTCTCCAGTCCTGAGGAACCTCATCTGTTTCCAAGGATCTGTTGAAAACATCCTTTAACGGCCCTGCAAGATCCTCCCTGAGCTCTTTCAGTATCCTGGGATGTATCCCATCCAGTCCCATGGCCTTGTCCACTTTCAGTTTTGCAAGTTGTTCTAACACCTCATCTTCTGTGAATGGTGTGGTAACTACTTCATTCCTATTTTTATATTTGGGAGTCACAGGTGGTCCTTCTCCAGGACTTTCTATAGTAAAAACAGAGCAGAAGTATTCGTTTAGCAATTTCACTTTTTCAATGTTACTTTCCACGAGTCCGTTCACAGAACTTCTGAGTCCTGCAATTCCACCTATGATCTTCTTCCTTTCCCAAATATACCTGAAGAAGGTTTTGTCACCACACTTCCCATCTTTAGCCATCTTTTCCTCTGCCTTTGATTTTGCTATCCTTATTTCTCTTTGTCTCTTTGAGTTTGATCCTGTATTCATTTCTGTGTTCCTCTGTTTGCGAGCTTTTGAATTTTGCGAAAGCTGTGTTTTTTGCCTTTATTTGAGCAACCACTTCTTTGGTAAACCAAATAGGCTTTCTTCTCCTCTTGTTTTTGTTTACTTTTGTTACATATTGTGGTAAGGAGACTGCAGCCCAGCCTGGAGAAACAAAGGGAAAAGGGACATTTTCCTCTTTGCGGGGGATGGGTGCACCTGAACACATATACCAAACTAAAGGCAGTGAGAGAAACCACAGCTGTAAGGCTAGGCTAAAGCCCCACCCAGACTCCATAGCAACCCTAGGTAAGGAAGGGAGTTACATGGGGGTGGAGTCAGAGGGGGAGGTGCCCTGCTCAGCATTTAAGTTTGAGCAAAGCAAGAGGAGAAGGAGAACAAGAAAGGAGCAAGGCAAGCCAGGCAAGCCACGCAAGCAAGGCAAGGAAGCCAAGGAGGCCAAGGAGAGCCAGGACAAGAACAAGGCTAGCCAGCGCTGCAGCCAAGAGAGCAGCAGACAACACTCCCAGGAGAGGAGCAAACGCAGTGGCAAGAGGGAGAGAGACAGAAGGTTGGTGTTGGAGAAGCCAAGGCAAGAGAGCTCAGACTCCTCTGAAGAAAGGCCTGTCTTCAGGCAGAGGAAACCTCGGGTAGCTGAGAGGAATTCCTACAATGATTCCCTGACTAGCTCTGAGGCAGAGATAGCTCCAGCCAGCAGAAACTCCAGCCGTGAGACTCCCACAGTAAAACTCCAAGGTAGGAGAAAGAAACCAGAGAGAGAGAATGTTTGTATCTCTTGCTCAGACTCTGAGGAGAGAGTTATATCTGGAAAAACCCAGAACAGAAGAAAGGGATTTTTAAAGAACGCTGAACAAGGAAAGCCTGCTAGGGTTCTGCCAAAGGAAGGGAAGGCAGTACAGTGGGATAGGCTGTTCAAGCTTTTAAAAGACATTAACCAGAAAGTACGTGAGCAGTTCCAAGATTCCCCAGCACCCAGCTCTGAAGAAAGCATGGAAGTGGATGATAGAGAGAGTGACCAGGGATCCACATGCTCTGAGATGGAGTGTGCTGTATGCATGGGTGCTAATTGAAAGAAACCAAAATAGTGGGGAAGAACTAAGGAAACTGTTATCAGTGTGGCATAGCTGAAAGCAAGAAAGAAAAGGGAAAAAGAATCCTATGTTGAAGCAATAAGATTCTTCCTACAGAAAAGTGGATAGTAATCAAGTCTGTGCTAGACAGCTGAAACTGTTTAATTGCAAGCAGCAAAGAGAGAGAGCTGGCAGCACTGCTAATCTTGATTGTCTGTTGTATCTACATGTGCCTGAGTTAACCCTAAAGCAAGAAGCTTCTTAAAGGAAAAGAGGAAAAGAAGCCATTGTAAATAATTCTACTGAAACACTGTTTTCATGTTCTTTATTTTTTTAGAACTATCCTTGTTTCTTTTTGCTAAGAGGAAAGTTTCTTTAAAGGCTGTAACCAAATTGGCTTAAACGGAACCCAATAAAATTCCTGTGCGCTTTAAACATCCACTTGGTTTTACTTTGAGTTCACAACTACACCTTTGGAACAAGGGAATACAAGATGGACTCCCGTCCCTTCTAGGCAACCGCCTAGGAGGGGCGCGAGCGCCACAATATTTATCTGTTGTCCCTTTTATTGCCACCTTTAGTTTAGCCCATTGCAATTCCACTTCCCTTATCTCCTTCCACCCTGTCAGCTCCTCCTTTAGGTACTCAGCCATTTTATTGAAGTATCATATTTCCTTTTTAATATAATTTGTAAATGATGAAGAGCTGCTTGTTGGAATCCTACATAAAGAGTAATGCAATAATCCAAATTCATGAGAATGGTAGTCTGCACCAAACTCCTTACATGTTCCTGCGATAAGAAAATATCTATCTGATGGATCATGCGAAGATATAAAAAAAGAATTACCTACTACTTTTCCAATTTGCTGTTCTAAGTCATTCTGCCTTTTATTTTTTCGAATTGTATCTTTGGAATTCTCTCCCAGTAGAACTCCGGCTAGAACTGACCTTTAAACAATTTAAGATACTTCTCAAAACTCATCTGTTTCACTATGCCTATAATCTCCCAGCCTGAATATCCCCTCCACACCCTTATTTTAAAGCCCTACCCATCTTCTCTTTCTGTTGTGTGAATGCTCAACTGTTCTATCGGATTTTGTAGTTTCTTTCGCTTTTTTCGTTCTGTCTAGCATTTTAATTGTACACCGCCTCGATACGTTGTCGAGAGGCAGTATATCAAGTATTTTATAAACTATAAAGCAGAGTCCAAGATGATCCCTAAACTTTGAATCATTTGTTGCAAATCTAATCGTATCCCATTTATAACAGGACCAAAAGCAGGCATTACATTTTTAGCCATATCTACCTAAAGTAATATTTATTTCTCCACATTTAATTTCAATTGATGCCTTAGCTTCCAACTTCTCACTGTCTAGGGCGGCAATCAGAAACCAACTCATAAGTACCATCTGCATAGATAAAATAAACTAGACTTAAATTTCTCAAAAATTCTCCTAATGGAACTAGGAAACCATTAAACAAAATCAGGGAAAGGGGGGAACACTGTGCAACTCCACATTGCGGTAACCATGAGAATGAGTATTCCCTATCTGTTTTCACTTTATAGGATCTGGCTGTCAAAAAAGAATTAAACTATTTCAATACTAATCCTGAAACTGACAACTGATCTGGCTAACTCCCAAAGTTACTCCCAGATATAAAATTTCAGGGTGTACAGGAATCAAAACATCATCCAACTGTACAGTAAATGAACAGGCCTCCGGGCCAAGGTCCTGGTAGGCCGAATTGTAACAAAGGCACCCGGCACCGGGTAGACCCAATGAGAGGCGGTAAGGGATTGGGGGTGGGGATCAAAAGGCGAGTGAGACATGTTGCAGTTTGAAATCACCCTGTGTCCTTACGCGGGTGATTTCATTGGGCACATGTAATTAGGCTGGCCAGAGAGGGATGAGTGAGTGAGTACCATGAGGCTGAGGTCCCTCACTGTGTCTTGGAGCAGGGAGCGGTGTGGTCTTCCCACCCTCCCTCGCTTGAGGTTGTGGACAGAAGGAGGAGGAGGTAGGGGCTAAGGCGTCGCAGCTGGAGGGCAAGGTCCCGAGCCAATGGGCGTGGTGACAGCAGGGCCTAATGGCCAGGGAGAAGGCATATGGGAGCTTAGCTCCTGGAAAGAGCAGGTAGGGGGAGATCTCGATGGGGATCTTCACCCGGATCAAGGAAAGGGAGGTGGGGCCATCCTTTGCTAATAACATGGCAATGCTGGCGATGGGGGATGTTTTTTAGTGAGTTGAGGATGCACCACTTTGCTTTTATTATGACTGGTAGTGAGCTTCGTTCAGAAAAAGGGGACGTAGAATCATAAGTGTTATATTTGAGTTATTTGTTGGCTCAGGCTGTGTTAACAAAGTTGTGTTAATAAAGTTGCGACCATGCTTGTTTGACATTGTTGAAAGGGGGACAAGGGGCTAAATAAGTGGTGGCGGTGGTGGATTGGGGTGGGATGGGGAAGGGTTGTACTCAGAGGGGGTGGACAGGTGTATGGGCTGCCCATGGTTACTGGAGGGAGATACCCAACATATCTGCATATAATCAGCTCCTCAGTCTTAACATTTAAAGACATCTCATGCTTGGCCAGCCAATGCATAATTGCTCTAAAGCAGACTGTCATTGAGCTTGGAATTTATTTACCTACCACAAACAATATATAAATCATAATGTCGTCAGCATACACATGATAATATACATTAAAGCTCTGAATAAAAGTACATGATGGTTGAATTAAAATGTTTAATAATGCAGAGAGAGCGACCCTTCCGGCAACCCTTCTTTAACAAAATCCATTGAAAAACTTGTTCAGCACTGCACACTTGTTACATTTAGATGACACATAGAAACTTGATGGCAGAAAAAGACCACATGGTGTATCTGGTCTGCCCTTCCATATCAACTACAATAGTCCTCTTTTTACCTTTAGAGATCCTCTGTGTTTGTCCCATGCTTTTTTGAACTCAGATACTGTCCTCGTGTCCACCACCTCCACTGAGAGAATATTCCATGAATCTACCACTCTTTCCGTAAAGAAATATTTCTGCATATTACTCCTGAGTCTATCTCCTGAGTCTATTTCTCATGCTATGTCCCCTCATAGCAGAACTTGCCTTCAGTTGAAGGAGACCCTCCAGTGCATTTATGCCACGGAGGTATTTAAATATCTCTGTCATATCACTCCATCCCACCTTTCCTCTAAAGAATACATATTAAGATCTTTGAGTTTTTCCTCATATGTTACATAATGAAGACCAATAACCATTTTAGTAGCCACCTTCTGCACCAATTCAAACCTTCTTATATCCTTTTGAAGGTGCAGTCTCCAGAATTACACACAATACTCCAAATGAGGTTGCACCAGAGACTTATACAGAAGCATTATCACCTCCTTTTTTCTGCTGGCCATTCCTCCCCCTATACAACCAAGCATCCTTCTGGCTTTCGCAGTCACCTTTTCTACCTGTTTAGCTACTGTAAGATTTTCAGACACAATTACGCCCAGGTCCCGCTCCTATTTTGTGGACAAAAGTACCTACGCCCTACACTGTACCACTCCTTTGGATTTTTGCAGGCCAAATGCATGACACTGCATTTTTTAGCATTAAATTTCAGCTGCCAAATTCTAGACCATTCAAGTTTATCTAGATCCCTCCTCATGTTATCTACTCCTTCCTGGGTGTCTACTCTTGCAGATATTGGTATCATCCACAAAGAGGCAAACCTTACCTGACAGTCCTTTTGCAATATCACTAATAAAGATGTTAAACAGAACCGAACCGAGGACAGATCCCTGCGGCACACCACTAGTAAGCTCCTTCTCCTCAGAGTGAGCTCCATTTATCTGTACCCTTTGTTGCTTCCCATTTAACCAATTTCTAACCCAATCAGTAACTTTAGAGTCCATCCCTAGGGTGCTTAGTTTGTTTATAAGGCTTTACTGAAATTTAAATACACCACATCTAGGGCTCTCCCTTGGTCCAACTCCCTGGTTACCCAGTCAAAGAAATCAATCAGATTTGCCTCACAAGACCTGTGTCTGGTGAATTCATGTTGCTTTGGATCCTGCAATCCATTGAACTCCAGAAACTTCACAATTCTCCCTTTTAGTAGCCTTTCCAATAATTTACTAACTATAGAGGTTAGACTAACCAGCCTGTAATTCTCAATGTCATCCTTATGTCTGTTTTTGTGTAAAGGGACCACATGTGCCTTTCTCCAGTCCTCTGGCACCACTTCCGACTGCAAAGAGGCATTTAAAAGGTCAGATAGTGGAGCCGCTAAAACATCCCCAAGTTCCCTCAGCTTTCTTGGATGTATCCCACCTGGACCCATGGCTTTGTTTACTTTTAGTTTAGCTAGGTCCTCACGAACATAGTCTTCTGAAAATTGTTCGAGATCCACGTCACTTCTGTTCCTATCTGTGGGTGTTTTCTGAGGTCCTGTTCCTGGCTCTTCATCTGTGAACATAGAACAGAAATATTTGTTAAGCAATTTTGCTCAACTCATCTTCAGATCAAGTGGCCACTCTCCATTTCTGATGTAAAGGCATGCTATCTTAATGCTCAGAAGCCCGTTTAGGGTGAAACCACCAACCAGGTTGAGGTTTTATATGCGCTATTGTGAATGCAGCAGATTCTACAATACTGGTTAATTCTACAGTCATGAGGAGCAGATGTGTCCTTTTCACATCCTTTCCTTGGTTTAAATAAATCATCAAAAATTTACAACAAAAAATGAAATAATAAGAAAGAGAGATTGTCAAACAAAAGTGAAGTATTAGACTGAAAACGTTTGAACTATGATGGCTAGAAAGGTGCTGCAGATCTTATTGCACCGTGAAGATATTTCAGCTCCTGCATACAAAAAACATATATAGTAGAAATTAGCAAGGTGTAATTTCTGGTTGTAATTGTTCTTGCATGATTTATTGTGGATACATAGATACACATATGTACAGATACAAATATGGTGTGTATTAATTTTAGTCATCTTTGAAGTACAGTACATGTCTATACTGCCACACACATGGCTGCTCTTGCATACAGCAATTCAAATTCCAGGAATTGCATTATGGAAGAGACATCTCTTCCTTTTCAAAAGCACATATTTTCTTATTGAGATTTTTTTTATAATGTCAGTAAAAGCAAACATATGCATACAAAGTAAGATAAGAGCTTACCAACTCAGTCCTATTAAAGTAGGTCATCTTGCAATAGACAGCAAAACAGAATTAAAATCTTTAGAGTGATAGCTCATTGGACACCTATTATGAATTTGTACTTGCTGAGATAAAGTATTTTCAAGTTGTCTATAATCATAAAGAATTTCAAACAAGTTGTTTTCTCTCTTATAATTAGTCTCAAGGGAAGAGAAAACTCATTTAAGTTTGAAGCTGTTGGTGCTGGCAGTATAGGAGAAACTGGTTCCACTTCAATGGATTGAATTAAAATCCCATCAACAAGAATTTGAAACAAGCAAGGTCTGTGATGCTTTTGTCCTACTGTAACAGGATAAAAGCATTGCTTCTTAAATCAAAGCAATAAACTGCAAACATTTTCATGGGTGTCTAAACAATTCCTCCTAGGACCAATGTTCTATAATGGGCATTGTTCAACTGTGTCGATGCTTTGCTTTTCGGAAATGATTCCTTCCTTCTTTTATATGGTTATATTTTATATGAACAGTCAACTCCCCCTACCCCCCTTCCATGTGGTGTTCCCCAGGGTTCTGTTCTTGCCCCTCTCCTATTTAATGTCTTTATGACCCCCCTTGCCCTTCTGGTCCAGCAACACAGCATCACAGCCCATTATTGCACGGATGACATTATTCTTCTCCATCACACAGACCCCACCACCCCTGATCTTTCATCCCTTAATTCCTGTCTAGCATCTGTTGCCACCTGGTTCTCCTCCAACCTCCTGCACGTCAACCCCTCCAAAACATCTGCTATCTGGTTCACCTCTGGCGCTCCAGCCCCCTCTCTTGCCCCTCTCCTGTCCTCCTCTCCACTTCCTGTTGTTTCCTCTTTGCGATATCTTGGGGTTATCCTGGACTCTGCTTTATCCTTTAAAAAGCACATCTCCTCAGTAGTTCAGTGATCCTTCTACACCCTGAGACAACTTCGTGCAGTTCGCCCTTTCCTATCAGCTCCCTCCATGACCACGTTATTTTTGTCCCTAGTAGTGTCCCGCTTAGATTATTGTAATATCGTATTAGCTGGCCTTCCTCAAACACAATTACAAAGACTGCAACTAGTTCATTACACAGCCGCATGTATTCTGATGCATGCTTCATGATTCGATCACATTACCCCTATCCTGATTCACTTACATTGGCTTCTGATCGTGTATCGTATACAATTTAAAATACTCATAAATGTTCACAAAATCATTCACACTGGCGCTCCTCTGTTTTTTCTTTCTGGGCCCTCGGCTCTGGAACTCGCTTCCCCCTGCCCTCCGCCTAGAGCCCTCTTATAAAACATTTAAAACCAGGCTAAAGACTCACCTATTCTGCTCTGCTTTCAACCTGCCTTCTCCTTCTGCTCCTCTTTCTCCCCCCCCCCCCCCCCCCGCTGAATTCGGTTGTTCCCTACCTCTTTACACTACGTATATATACTTTGTCTCTACTCTGTTTCTCTTACATCTACCCTATCTCTCCTCTCTATCCTGTCTTATAATTTTGGCGTTCTTTTCCTTTCAGCAGTCTCAAATTTTTTGCTATTGTAAATCGCTCTGGTACTTCCAGTAAGAGCAGTATATTAAATTTTTTCAATAAAGATAAAGACAATAAAGAAATTGTTAAATTTGGCCGACCTTAGCCAAACCAAAGTTACATCTATATGGTCGTCAGCTAGAGTTCACCAAGTTGTACCATGTGGAGGCCAATGGTATCAATCGATATAATAGACAATATAGAAATTTTTGGCAAATAAGAGGCAATGTTATAAAGAGATTTTCATGCATATATGCCACTATATGCATCTAAAAGGCCTCTTATAAATCTTCCTAACACATACATGTAGAAGTATGCATGGTGCAATTAGATATGGATTTGATCAATTGACTGATTTACTGACTTAATTTACCCCCTTTCCACTTAGTAGAAAAGCAGTTTACAAAGATAATGTACACTAACACAATAATAAGTCACATTTTCATACAATCAGAACAGCAATAAAAACCTCACAAATGGAGTTAAAGACTTCAACATAAGATTCACCAGCAATGGCTAGTGAACCGTTTGTATCTTTTAGGGGAGAGCATAACGTTTTCTCCTCAGGTCTTGCTGATTACCTTCACATAGTGATCTCATTGTATAACATCAATACCAAATCTCAGCAAGGCAACACTGCAATTGAAGTATGTAGGAAAGAAAAGGAAAACTATATACTGACCGCATATCACCCAGGATAGCGAAAGCACATACTCTACAGATGTAGATAACATCCCTGCCATAAATGAAGGCTATAGTGAAATTGCTCATGGATTCACTACAGCAGGAGATACATAACCACAGATATTAATGGAAACGTTATGAGGATTATGTTGACTCCTGCAGGTAAAGAGGAGATAATGTACTGTTACTTTGATGCTACAAACCCTTTATTTAAATCCAGTGAATCCTTCATCTTGTCACATGAAAAACTATAAAAAGCAACATACCAATTTAAGGGTTCTAATTTCAAAGATCAAAGTAAAGAAGTATGTGAATGATAACATTTTAAATCAGCCGAGGGCTTCTGTGGTAAAAGAAATAGAGAGAAAAGGAGGAGACTTAGGTAGAGCATCCAAAGAAGGATATATATGAAAAAGAAAGAACACCCTCAGAAAGGAACAGAGAAAAAGCTGGGGCAGAAAAAGAAAGAGGGGATCTGGAAAAGAGAACTAGAAGAAAAATTGGTGGAGAAGGAGAGGTTCTGGAGGGATGCACAAGAACTGAGGTAATGAGAGAAAGAAGGGTTCTGAAAAGTAACACCAAAAAGAAGGTTGATGAGGAGAGAGAAAAGGGAGGCTTGTAAAGAGTACTAGAAAGAAGGCTGAGGTGGAGATGGAGCTTGGAGGTCTGAAAGTGCAGGAAAGCAAGGTAAATAAAGGACAGGCCAAGAAGTCAACTGAAGAGGAGGAAGAAGAAAGGGAAAAGAAAGACCTGGAGGTGGTGGAATTAAAAGTTTTAGTTCCTAATCCATTAGAAAAAGATAAGTATTCTGGGTTCCCGGCAAAGGAAAGATACCCAAGTGTGATAAATAAGATAAACAAGGCCACGGCATATAGAAAGAGACCGTTTATTGACATCCCGGAAATAAACTGAGTACAATATTCCACAGTCAAAATTATTACTGAAAGAATTCTACCAATAAGAGCTGAGGGCCAGATGAAAAAGAGAACAATAACTCCTCCTTGGAAAAAGTGCATCAAAGGAAAAGTAAAACTACTGTGTGCAGAAGTACCTAAAAGGATTAAGATTATCAAAGATATTAATATCCAAAACAGCAAACTGAAACATGCTGCATTAACAGAAGACCTTAAATTCATATCCTCCAACAATTAATTGAAAGTAGCAGCAGAAGCAAAAAAAACCCTGTGAAGATATAGAGAGAATACAAAAGGGAGATCAAAATAAACTATTTAGAAAGAAACCAAAACAGTTCTACAAAGAATTAGGAAAGAGCATTAGTATAGTAAAAACACCACCAACCAAATTGGAAAAAGAAACCTTCTGGAAAAAACTATATGAGGACCCTGTAGAGCACAATTGATAAAAAGAATGGTTATACAGCATACGGGAGAATTTAGAAAAGGCAAAAATCAAAACTATTGAATAATCTGATGTTACAACAAAAGAGTTGGAAAACAGGCTAAAAAGATCCCTAAACTGAAAGAGCCCTGACCCAGATGGAGTGACCCACATCACTCCACCAAGACCTGATAAACTGCAAAAATCAATTGATCAAGTAACCAGATTTAACACTGCAATAACTTATAACAGGAAGAATACTTCTCCTTCCAAAGAGGATCAAAGTAACATTGCCAAAAATTACAGACCAATAACTTGTCTACCAACCATCTATAGTATAAGCTGTTCACTGCAATAGATATAGATAGAATATATGATCAGATTGATTCAAATAGCACCTTGGCAATACAGCAGAAAGGTAATAAGAGGGGAGTACTGTATATGGAACCAGAGACCAGTTAATGTATAATAAGGCCATCATGCTCAGTGCTAAAATGGATTGACTATAAGAAAGTCTTTGATTGCATCCCACATTTTTTTGATAATAAATTGCTTTGAAATGTATAAAATAAACCATGACTTGATCATATATATTAAGTTCACCATGAAAATGCCTTTTGAAGTATGAAAATGGCCAGTTTACCGTTACTAACATCAAGATCCAGCAAGGAATATAACCAAGGCAAGCGGACCCGGTGCTTCGGGCCCAGCAAACATGCACCCCCCCCCCCCCCTTTTCCTCCTCTCCTTCAACCACAAGAAGAAAACACTACACAAGACTCTTATGGGAACAAACTGGTCGCAGCTTTATTAACCATAAAACATTTAAACATTCCAACATCATAAACCTTAACCAGCCCCAGCGGAGTAGTGCCACACCAGCCATACCTTAGCAAAGTGCATTACCACCGCTACAGCCATAAACTTGCCCCGGCAAGCTTCCAATCCCTTTCCCCGACTTCGCCATGCCCATAGCAAAAGTCGGCCAGGGTTTGTCCGGGTCAGGGGCACCCCACCCCCGCCCAAGTGTACCCTGAGGCACCGGACCCCGGAAACCTCCGGGATCCTGCCACCGGCACAGACGACAACTCTGTCGCTGCGCCGCCCCCCAAAACATGAAGCTGCGACCAGCGAGCGTCCCGCAAAATGACATACTCCAAAGCCTCCTGCCAATCATTGAGGAGCAGATCCATGCCAACAGGAGACAAATGCACCCCATCACCTCTATAGAGCCCCTCGCAACCCACTTCTACCCATGAATGCATGACCTGATAACCCCCCCCCCCCCCCCGCTCACAAACCCAACGCCCAATCTTCCAGTTTATCTTAGTCAGACCCCTGGACCAACGCCGCTGACTCCAGCACGCCGGCCACGGGATAATGTCGGACCACAGCAAAATAGTCCCCGGGAACATTCAGAGAACAGCCTCAAAGTCCCCCTGCGCGGCTCTGATCAGCTGTCGACACGACCAGGAGACAAGGTCATTGCCCCCCAAATGCACAAGCAGCACTGCCGGTTGTCGCGACGTCCTCCTGTAGTGCCGAAGCAAAGGGAGCAGCTGCATCCAATGGAGTCCTCGCTCACCCAGCCATGACACCGACACCACAGCAGGATCCATCCCCAAATTCAGGCCCACAGGCCTTGTCGCAGCACGCCGTCCCGCCCAGTGGACAAATGAATGCCCAATCACCCAGGCTCCACCAGGCTCGAGACCCCCATTTGCAAAACAAATGAACAGTTAGTATCCCCCACCCCCTGAACACAGCCGACCACTCACAGACGAACATAACCCTTGAACACCTGAGATCGCCATCTCCCAATGCTCATAATATCATTATTGGGCAGCCCGGCCCCCGCCGCACTCGTGGCCGCACCAATACGAAATGAGTGAGGCGCGAAGCGCATGGGGTCCTCACCCAGAAAATGCAGCGCCAGCTGCAGCACTGCAGTTACTTGAAAACGGGTCAACACCCGCCCATCTGCATGCAGAAAAAGACCCCCAGCGCGATCGGGACGCACCTGAAGATACCGCCTCACCGCCCCCACAGGGCACGACACGAGCCCCGTGACCTCCCTCAGTATGACCCACAAACCCTCCCCCGCTGATCCGCCTTGGATTTCACCAAAACAATCCGTAGCTACCCTGCCTCCAAACGCGCATGGTGCCACTGCAGGGTACTACCGCCCCCCACCCTGCCAGAATTCGCCACCAGCTCCCCAATCCGAAAAGCCCCAAAAAAGGCAAGACGAAAAAACCGCCCGGAATAGCACAACCTCGAAACCGGACGTAGCCACCCGAGGCAATACCGTCAGTAGTCTCACCAGCAATTCGTGCGTAATGGGCCTACGCGGATCCGGGGGCGACGGCCGTACCTGCTCCCACCCTTGCAGGAGCTTGCGCGCCAAGACCCCTCCCGCAGACGATCCCCACCCCACCGCACTCGCAAAAAAGTTAAACCCCGCCAAATGCAAACGCACTGCCGACCTGGACAACCCGCGACCGTGGGCCTCAGCAATATAAAAGCCAATGAGGCCCTCCGGCACCCTGCCCGCACAACACCCCCGCTCCCCCAAAAATTCGGCCACCTTGTCACAGCCACGCTGGTACGCCAACCATGTCCCAGCCGCCACCGAACTCCGCAGCAGGCTCAGCATCCCGCCAGGCCAATGCTCCACAATGTCTCTGGGACTACGGATCCTTCTCTGTCCGCCTCCGGGGCCAACGCACAAAACCTCTCCCACTGAAAACGAGAAAGAGCATCAGCTATCGCATTACTACAGCCTGGGATATGCCGAGCCCTCACAGCTACATTCAACTACAGGCATGCCAATACCACTTCCCGCATCAACCCCGCCACCTGCAAACACTTGGGAGAGAAACAATTGACTACGCTGACTACAGCCTCATTATCACACCACCAAACTATCCGCCGATCGCGCAACTTATCCGGCCATAATTCCAATACTACCCGCAGCAGAAACAATTCCAGGAAAGTTATGTTGGTGGTCAAACCCGAGACATGCCAAGCCTGTGGCCACCTGCCGGCACACCAGGCCCCGCCAAAGTACACCCCCAATCCCGCGCCCCCCGCTGCATCCGTAAAAAGCTCCAGCTCCGGGCTAGAGACCTCGGCTCCCAGCAGAACCGAAGTCCCATTAAAATCCTCCAAAAAACGGCTCCAAACCCGCAAGTCAGCCTTCATCACTTCCGTGACTAATCCGGTGGTGCGGCCTCCGCACCCCCGCAGTTGAAGCCGCCAGGCGCCTGGAAAACACTCTGCCCATGGGTATCACCTTACATGCAAAGTTCAAAGAGCCTACCAAAGCTTGCATCTCCCGCAAGGTAATCTTGGAGGATGCCAATACGGTAGCCACCAACCCCCGCAAACCGGCCACTTTCTCCAGAGGCAAATGCGCTATCATATCCATGGAGTCCAACTCCACGCCCAGGAAGGTGAGCCGCATCGTATGGCCCTCCGTCTTATCCGCTGCCAAGGGCACACCCAGCTCCTGTGCTAAGTCCCGGAACCCACTCAACAACTGCTGACACCCATCCGACTGCGCCGGGCCCACGAACAGGAAATCATCCAGGTAGTGCACAACATTCCCCGAGCCCTTCTTCTGACCCAACACCCACTGCAAAAATGTGCTGAACATCTCAAAATAGGCGCAAGAGACAGAACAGCCCATTGGCATGCACTTGTCAAAATAATACTCCCCCCGAAAACAAAACCCCAGCAAAGGAAAAGAGGAAGGATGCACCGGCAGCAAACGTAAGGCCGACTCAATATCAACCTTAGCCATCAACGCCGCCCTCCCCGCCAATCTCACCAACTCCGCAGCCCTATCAAATGAAGCATACCGCACTGTGCAAAGCTCACGCGGAATATGGTCATTCACCGACGCGCCCAATGGACAGGACAAATTGTGTATGAGCCGGAACTTCCCCGGCTCCTTCTTAGGGACGATCCCCAGTGGCAAAATCACCATGTCCAGGAAAGGAAGGTCACTAAACGGGCCTGCGATACGCCCAAGCTCCAACTCCCCCGACAACTTGTCCTGCACCACCGTTGCGAAATGCCGCACCGAAGGCGAATTCCGGGCGCAAGAAGCCACCACCACCCGCACCGGAATACGAAATCCCGACCGAAAACCCTCCCCTAACACCTCCTTATCCCGCCTTCTCGGATACCGCTGGAGCCAAAAACGCAAGGCATCCAACCGTATCGGAGACGGCGCCCGGCTACCCAACTCATTGAGGTTTGGGTCCGGACCCCGCAGCACCGTTGGACCCCTTTCTGCTGCACTTAGTCGCGGAGTGCCCCCTGCCACAAATGGAGCAGGAGTGCTTGAATTTACAGTCTGGAAAGGGGCAGGTAGTCCTGTTGAATCGCCAGCACACATCGCTGACCCCTCCCGAGCTAGCCTTCTGCTGCAACCCACCCACCGACCGAAAGGAACGGCCACCTCCCGGCACGCCAACCGCACCCCCCCTCCCCCACACCAAAGCCCGGTCTAGCAGACATTTGCGTCAACCAGAGGTTTATGTCCTGCGTGCCCCAGGACAACAATCTATTCTCCTCCATCTTATCCCTAAACTTCTCATCGTAATTTAACCATGACAACCCTCGTGGGTCTGCGACGCCTCCAAAATAGAATCCACATATGCCAGCAACATACCATAATGCGCCGGCGAATAATGCCCCCACACACTGGCCAGGCGCAGAAAGGCCCGAGTCCAATTTACCACATTGTGCACCACTTTCCTAATCCGACCCGCCTTCTCATCCTCCTTCCTCTTCTTCCGGCTCTCCCCCGACCGCTTTCTACCCTCCAAAAGCCAAAAGATATCGATGTAACGCCGCTTCGTATCTTACGTCGCAGCTTCTTCGGGACCCCCTCCCAGAGCTCCGGGAATGCAACCACGGATGGGGCCCCACCCCCACCCCCAGCCCTGGACCCTGACGCCCCGCTGCCGTCCCCCACCTGACGCCCCACCTCAGCCCCAGGCGACGATGACAACTCACCCGAAGAGGAGGAAGAAGACGACTCAGAGCTACGCCGATGACGGCAAGAACGACGCCTCCGTTTCCCAGATCCATGCCCCGCTTTGCCCCGCCCAGGCGGGATGAAAGGCCCCACACCCTGGTCCCCCGACAACTCACCTGTCGCCTGTCCATCCAGCTGAGAAGCCGCCGCGGGCACTTGAACCACCTGGCCACACTCTCCATCGAGCTGTCCTGCTTCGACCAGGCCCCTGCTGGCCGCCACCCCCGCGGAACCTCGCCTCACCGCCGCTTCCCCATCAGCTGACTGCATCTGAGTTGGGCTCACCACACTCTGCCCCCATGAAGGCTGCATCATCCCCCTCACCTGTGGAGATAAAAGAGAAAAAACAGGGGGGGGGAACTGCTGGAGACCACATGGGGGACCACGCCACACCCCATTCCGCAGCCGAAGTACCTTGGCCCCCACTTACCCAATGCTCCCAAGGGGACGGCCTCCCCCCCACCCCAAATCCCCCCTGCATCGACGGCCACCCTGTATGGGAGGGAGCCCCCTGACCATAAGGCGCCCAACCCGGCTGCACCAACCCACCTTGCCCCTGCCCAACATTAGCATTCACCCCCCCACCACTGCCAGCACCCACTTCACTCACACTCCCCCCAGTGTCCCCGCTCGGCGGCACCCCGCTCCCGCACTGCGCACCGCCAGCCCGTGAAGACCCACGTGGTGTGTGCCCCCTTGCTCGGCCCCCCCCTACCCGGGAACCTCCCCCCATGCCCCACGCACCCCCTGAGTTCCCCCCCTCCCCCGAGTCACCCCCGCAACCCCAAAGCACCTACCCCCCTAGCTGCAACCCCACGCAACCCCCTGCCAGCAGCAGAACACCCCACTGCACTCCCGACCTCCCCTTCGCCCCCCCTTACCCCACCTACTGCTGTCTCCGCCCTGGAAGATGGATGACGGGTCCCTGCGGCCTTACTCTGCCCGCCTGCCCTGCCCACGCAACCCCCGCGGTGCGGCATCAGACCCTGATCACCACCCGACTCCCCCAACTAAGCTCAGCTGGCTTTAGTTGTGTTTGTATGCTTAAGTAGCCTGAAACCGCTGCACCTCTATCTGTGATGCTTTTTTTTTTTTTTTTGAAACAGCTCCCCTGCCAAACCACTGTCAACCTGCCACGAGCTCCCCACAGCCCTCTCACCCCCCGCAGACAAGGGACCCCGCCGCCAACACTCCAACCGGCCCACCGACCACACTTGCCTCGCTTGTTCAGCTGCCCGGGCCCCGCCGCTGCGCTGTAGGCCCCAATCCGCCGGACACACAAGCAGAAGCAGCCACCGGTTAGACCTCCGCGCCCGCAACTGACCATGCGGAGGCCCCAGCCTACTCCTCCTCCCGCTGCGCCCACCCGACAGCTCGCCCATTGACTCCCGTACGGCCGCATTCGCTGGGAGCCAATGGATTTAAACCACCTCGCCCATGCACCCTCAGCCTCGGCCGCGCGCAGGGTCCCCGCACCGGGCCGCGTGCCCGGTTACGGTCGGCTGCCGGGACCCTGCCCGCGGCCTCACTAATTTCAGAGCAACTCACTGCTGCCACTTCTGGTTCGTGTGATGCTTAATCCACTGAGTACTCTCCTCAACTCTTTGGAATATGGTTTAGCCTTAATCCTAAAGAAAGTAACAACCCAGAAGTAACATCACAATTATCATTTGTAGATGACTCAAAGCCCTACACTTCCAGTAACCAACAATTAGTGGAACAACTTCATGTAGTAAAAGGCTTCTCACATGACATCAAGATGACTTTTGGTCTTGACAAATGTGATAAGGCAACATTCCCTAGAAGAAATTTAGCAAAACTGAAAACACTTTCCTGAGTGAAGATTAAACAGGAAGACATATATAAATTAGGGATGTGCATTAGCTTGAAATGAAATGGGAAATGTCAACAATATTTCCATTTCATTTTGTATTGTTTTCAAATGAAAATGAAACGGGAAATGCTGAAATGTTGTCACTTCCTTGGTTTTGTTAATAGTGCACCCTATTAAGCCATCATGCACCATATTATGCACCCTATTGCTGAATATTGTGCACTATTTACCTATGCCACTATTGCTCAATTTGCTCAATTTGCTCAATAGTGCACATCATTGATAGTATGCACTATTAATGAAACCTTGGAAGTGATTAAAAAACCACAAGCACATGAAACAAAATGACAATTTTTGCATAGTAAATGTAAAATGAAAGTAAACCAATTTTTTTTCCTGCATTCCTCTAATATAAATACCTAGGAATAGAGGAAGGAACAGCAATCAAACAAGAATTATAGAGAGAAAAGATCAATAAAGAATATTACAAGATATTAAAATTGCTACTGAAATGTGCTGTAACATCCTAGCTTGCAGGTTAACTTTAAATGTAGTGGTTGCGCTGTTAGAACACGTTAACAGCCACATTAACAGCTGACACAGCTTAATAAGTTGGCCCCTAAATAACCTACCTCATTGTTTCAAAAACTGATCACATTGTGACCTTTCTAGCCTTCTATTTTTCATTAGCCATTCCAGTCCACTTTAAAGCTCCATCACACCAGTATAGTCCTCACTTTGTTTCATAGAGGGGTTATCTTAGAAGCCCTATTCATGCTTTGGACGTTTTTTTAACACTAGAAGCCCCAAAGTGTGTCCATTGACGCAAATGCATCTTCGAAGTTGTATACCAGTGCCACTGCTAGAACCATGTCAGTCATGTTCCATGACTTTGTTAGCAAAGTCAAGATGTTCAAATGTGTGCATCGAAAATTAATGAGATGCACCACCTAGCGGGAAAATGAATGTATACCTAGAAGCCCCAAAGTACGTCAATTGACGGACTCAATTGTCTTGGATGCGTCAATTGACGTACTTTGGGGCTTCTAGGTATAAATTTATGTTCCCGCTAGGTGGAGCATCTCAATCACTGTTTACAGTTTTTCTCCGACATTACAAACAATAAACACATGATGTTGTGTAATGACATCACATACTGCACGTATTTAACAAATAAATAACTTCACATTAATTCACATCTGCATTTCGTGCTAAACGCAGTCGTCATGATAATGCGTCAATTGACGCACTTTGGGGTTTTTAGGTAAAATGCCTTTTGGGGCTTCTAGTGTTAAAATCTGCCTCTTCTATTTTATTTATGTATTTATTTATTTAACAGGTTTTTTTATGCCGCTTTATCTTAGAGGTCAAAGCGGTTTACATTAAACACAACTTATTACATTTTAACAATATAGCAAACTCAAGAGGGTAGAAGAGCGGGATGAAAGAAGAAACAGGGTGGGAATAAAAAGCCACAGAGGTTAATTCACATTAAATCACACGTTCTCTATCGTAAAGTAGGATGAAAATAGATATTCCTTTTTATCTGCATTATGCATAATAATAAAATAATATAAAATACACCTTCTTAAAAATTGCATACAAGAATGAATATACCAAAAACTCTATATGCCATCTTAGTAAGCAAAAGAAAAGCCCACCTTCGGACAGTGAGGGGACATTAAAGGGTTTTTTTTGGAAGCCGCCTTTGCTATTTCCACATGGAAATGGCGATTTTACAAAAGGCAAAATTTACACATGAATCTACATAATACGTTGAAGTTGCAAGGGAACATGCCAGTGCATGATTGAGGCATGGCTAGGTGAGTCAACAATTTACATGTATATTCCTCATTTTTTATAAGGAATGTAAGTGTGAGACCAGAATTGTCTATGTTGGGATTTACAGCTGCTCCTTGGCACTATAGATTTTTAAAAAGTGCTCACTTCAGTCAACCCTTTACAGGAGAGAGTAAAGGGCTTATCCTCCTTAATCCCTCCTTGTTTATCCTCCCCTCCCCCAAATCCAAATTAAATAAAGATAATGGCTCTGTAGTTAACTGGTGGCATTTCTACAAATAAGTTTGCTAAATTGCGCATGTAAATGCCAGAGCTTACACGTGTTAATTGCCAGGTTTCCTTCATTGATTTTTCCTATGTTTAGATTTGTAAAATGATTCGTCCAGCTCCACATATTGGCAAATACATGCATGTCCTTGCTTGGTTTTAGAAAAGGCTCCACATTTGGCAGAGCCTTTTCTAAAATACTGCCAGAATTGTATTCATCCCAACCTCGGCATCTCAGTTCCGATCTTCACAAGAACGACAAAATATGAAACAAGAAAAAGCTCACTCACCAATGTATCATGCAGTCTTCCATGGTCTAAGGAGGAGGATAGTGAAAGTCCTTTCTGGGGGTAAAACAGTCTTCTGTTGCAGGGCCAATACTACTTCTCTCTAAGGGCCGGCAGCAGCAGCAATGGCATGGAAACCGCAATGCAGCATTCACCAAAACTCTCCGGAGCTGCATCGCGGTTCCTGCTTTCCACTATCTGCCGCTTCCATCCCCTCCAGTGCAGACTTCTGGTGTGCATAAACCAGAAATCTGCGTCGGATGAGGGAAGAAGTGGCAGCTAATAGAAGGAACCACAACACAGCGCCAGTGAGTTTAAATAAGGGCTGCATCACAGTTTCTAGGCCATTAACGTCGCTGTAAGCCCAAGAGAGGGGTGGCAGTGGTGCCAAGGGAGGTGAGGGATGGGATGGCACGATGGAGGGCCCACCTAGGGCATCTTCGATCCTTGCACCGGCCCAATACTATCCACAGTTGGAATCTTTAATTATTGTGAAATCTATCTGCAGCTAAAGACACCTGCATTGCTCAACAATAGGTGAATTAGAAGTGATGCCGGGGTGAAGAAAGGGTGAAGATGGCAACAATGAGCACAGTATTGTTCATTCAAAACTACGCGCATTGCTTTGTCCAGAAAAACTGCCCACAGAAAGCAGGTACAAATCTCTGCATGTAATTGCTTGTTAGACAATAATGAAAGCAGAATTTCCTACAGAGTTTTCGTTTTCATTATTGCTGCAAACACCAAAGGTTAAGATTGCCCCTGGGGTTCGTACAGTGATTTACAGATTGATTATTTCTCCCTCTCTGCAAAATTACAGCAATTCTTATAAAGGAAGCAGATAAAAATAAATCAATTAAAATATCTAATATTAACCTAATCCACAGGAGATTGCAGGTGAGGCACAAGATGTCTCCTTTGAGATGTCATCTCAAATGCTCAGCTAATTTTGCAGATACAAATTCCTTACTCTGAAAAGAATCATGGGACATATACCTTCTTATCCCCAAATTCTAAATTTGGCTTTCAGCACTTGTCAAATTAATTGCAGGAAAATCATTTTTCAAAAAGCAAGCTTTCTTCAGTGCATTTGCATTATTCATGCTAAATCATAGTCAAGGAGGGTAAGGGTAATACATAAAGCACTATATAAAATAAAGGTATATAGAACAACAGGGGGTGGGGGTGGGGGGGGGGCAGCAGCAGTGGTCACTGAACACGAGTAAAGGGTCTAGATGGGTCAAGGAAGTTGGTGTCGGAAAGAAATAAACTAATCAAGAGCAAAGATGTGGGGGAGACAGCTGGGTATGTTTAGATAAAAGATAAAGATAAAACATGCTTAGATAAAGTGCTTTAGGTTTTTACACTTAACGTGTATTAAGCACTAAAACTAATCTGCGTTAAGTGCAAAGCCTCCACAGTAACTGTCTGCACCCCAATGTAGGAGTGGCAATTAGCACACGAATCAACGCAATTGTCGTGCCCGGAAGGCCTGAGTGTGCAGTTGGCAAGCATGAAAATACGCAATAACTACTTAGCCCACTTTAGAAATAGGGCCTCCTAGTGGCTCTCCAAATAAAGTACATACAAGACAAAAACAAGAAAAATAATAGTAAGAAAACCAGAAAGGGACTAGCCAAAAAATCTTCACGATCCTGAGATGTGAAATAGCTCCTCTGTTATTGGGCTAGGCACCTTAGACTCCTTCAGGCATACTTGCAAACATTTGTACCAAATATAAAACTCCCTACCTTTAGTACCTTAGACAGACATAGTTAGGGAGCTCCTATAGGAAACATATCTCCTTACTGGAAAAACACAACTGGGCATGTGGCAATCCAGGCTCCATGCAATCGACTCCCCTTATCTCCCCCCCCCCCCCCATTGCCACTGACACCATGCAAGGACTACAAACTTACGAGAGAAAAAGAGGTTTATTAAGATACAATTTTGGAACAATTTCTGGCCGCAGCATAACCTATCATAACCTATATACACAAACTGGAAGAACCCCACTTTGAGACGTGCAGCCTGTACTCTCCTGGAGGTGAGGCCATTAAAGCCCACCCTTCTGCCTCAACTCTTTCGATTCACATTATCGGCCACCAACAAATATACTGCTTGCATGCTGCAACTGCTGGGGGAGAGGGAGGGGCAAGCCGTTAAAGCATGCCCCTGGCCCCCTCTTTGCAGCAGGGTTTCATCTCTATGGCTTGATCCGACCTGTCAAGTCAGGATTCACACCCGCTTGGGTTACTGATGCATGGTTGTCACCCTCCCTCTCCCGCCGCCCAAGAATGGGGAGGAGCATTGCTCTCTGGTCCTGCTACAAACCCGTTGACTCTAAATCAGGGAGGACAACGTCCCCTATGGCCACTCCCCTTAGGCTGTACTGTATGGCTGTGCGCTCGTCCTGTTAGCCCTTCAACCCTGGCCACTCCCCCCCCAACAGCGACTCCTCACTTGCATGGGGGGCCCCCACTTGGGACTCAGCTGCGGCGAGCTCTTGCCTTGTCCAAAAGCACCTCAACTGCATCCTGTATCGCGCACAGGAACATGTCCATGCTGATATCCAACAGGTGCACTCCATCTGCACAATACATGCCCTGGCAGGTTTCTTTGATGAGATCATAGCGTACACAGCTCCCCCTGATGGCCTCCATAAACTGGGCCATCCATCTATTCACCTTGCATCAGAACTTTTCAACTGCATGGTGAGATCGTTCATCCATCCACAATCTTCATGGGATGATGTGTGACCATACCAGCCGACAGCCGGGGAAATTATCCGTCAGTGTCAAGAGCTCCCTCTGGATCTTTCTGGTGAGCTCCACACTAGGAGTATTCAGCAGATCATTCCCCCCCAGGTGTATGACCAATGTCCAAGGGGTCCCTCCCGCCCTCTTTTTGTGCGTGAGTGTTGCCACTAGCTAGTCCCACAGCATACTACGAACACCTCTACACACTACTGACTCTTCCGCCATGCTTAGGCCCAAGTTAAGACCCTGGGGTCTAATCCGCACTTGCTGTTGGGCCCAATGCACATAGGAATGTTTGCAGATCCAAACCTCCGGGGGGGCCTTGTGGGAATCCTGTGCCTAGGACAGATAAATCAAAACAAGAAAATATAGGACAAATTAGTTAGGAAGCAAAGGCATCACATGACACAGGAACCATCACTCCCTTCCCTCTGGGTGCACATACAGCTTGTAGCGATCAGAGCACCAATCTGCCAATAGACATGATCTCTTCCCACAACATGCCCAATCCCACTGCAGTTGTAGCCGCCCCATTGAGGAATGAATGTATGCCATAATGTCCCACCTCCAGTCCCACATGCCCAACCACCAACTTCAATACCCTGTCAAACTGAAAACATGATGGGGATGTACCATCTGTGTGGATTAACAGTTGTGCACCACCAGGCGGACAGATGTGACTGTGATCCCTGAAATTCTGCACCGGGCACATGGCATCCATCGGGAAGGGGGCAAACGACAATTGGGCCCCCTACCCTTGGGGTCTGTCTTGGATTACCTTATATGTAACAAGTTGATAATAGCACGGATTGAATGGGCACTTGAGACAGGGCGTCAGGCCCGAAACGTGCACGTCGTGCTTCTCTATAATTTTGACTGCAATTTTCAGTGGCATCACTTCAGATAAGTGGAATTTAAAATAATAGTGTGGGTGGTGAACCTTATATGAATAAAAGAAGTGCACCGACTGGTGTGGATGATTCTCTGTTCATTTCTCCCTCGGTACGCTCCAACAAAAAGTGTGTATTATCTTTGGGGACTACACCAGTTTATTTATTTATTTAACAATCATTTATATCCCGCATCTTCCAGAGTTCAGTTGCGGTTTACAATAAAACAACAATCCACAAAGCAAGAGCTTGGTTTTACATAGAACATCTTGTAACAATAAACAATATATTGGTTAACAGAATGATTTAATATATGTCAAAACAAAACTGGCTTAAAAACTATATACAGTAAACTATATACAATTACAATTTTGTGGACACTTTAGAGTTGAATCATAGTGTTTTTTAGATCAGTGTATTATATGTTAAGTTGTTGGGTTTAGTATTACTCAGATAGTTGTCTTTTTAGCCTTTATCTGAGTAGATCAAGGGATTATCTGGGTTGCAGTAGTGCATGGAGAATAGATAAGTTTTTAGTTTTTTACAGAATTCCATAATCTCGGTTATAGTTCGTAGGTCCTCTGGGAGGGAATTCCAAATGGGTGGGGCTGCGTGTGAAAAGGCTCTATTGTTAGTGAATTTATTTGCTTTTATGAAATCATTAGGAGTCTTTAGTTTATTTGAGTGTCCTTTTCTGTGCGTGTTTTTTTGAGATTTCATGCTAATTAGGTTGCATAGTGTGATTGGAGCCATGTCATTTAAGGCTTTAAATGTAGTGATTGCAGTTTTATATATTATCCTGCTTTGAATTGGCAACCAGTGTAGGGAAGCTAATATTGGTGTTATGTGCTGAAATGAGTGCGCTTTCGTGATAATTCTAGCTGCTGCATTTTGTGCTAATTGGATTCTTTTGATATTTTGTTTCGTTATACCTAATAGAACTAGGTTGGCAAAATCAAAGTGCGGGGTTATTGTAGCCTGGATTATATTAATGAAGTCTTGTAAGTGTACTAATGGGCGTAGTTGTTTAAGGACTTTGAGTTTGAAGTAGATTTTCTTTATGGTGTTTCTGATGTGAGTGTTCATCGTCAGATGTGTATCTAGGATAACACCTAGGTGAATGTTATCTAGGATAACACCAGTGAATGTTTTTCTGGTTATATGTAACAAGAGCACACTGCCGCTCAACACGACATCCCCCAATTGCAGACATGCATGTCCCGGTGCATTTTTCGAGGTACCAGCTTCCCCACCCTAAGAGCCCGAAAAAATGCCAATATGAAGGTACATTATCCTTGCAATGATGAAGTCTGCAGAAGGGCTCCATTCTCCCATTGCTTTGGCGAAGAAAGAGATGGCTGCTAAGCATGTTCCAAGCACAGATTTGCTCGTGCCCATGTCCCTGCAGCAGAATATCCACTGAAGAATGGTGGTGGTCGCCAAACGGTCATCTTCCCTTATGCTGTCATGCACACAGAATTTCCGTAAGCACTCCCATGCCTTCAAGTAGGTGAGCCTGGTATGATCTGCCAGGGAACCCATCAGGAGGCTCCAAACTTTAGCAGGCCAAATGCCCAGAGCTCCTACGAAATGGATGTTTCGACTGCGTTGGCCCGGAATGCTGCCATCTTAAAACAAGAGAGGGCATCAGCAATCAGGTTATTCAAACCAGGCATGTGTTCAGCCCTGAATGTAAAGTTGTGCAGCAGGCAACTCAACACAATCTCTCTTAAGAGCACCATCACCTCTAATGTTCTGGCATACATCCTGTTGACTGCTTGCACCACTGCCATGTTGTCAGTGTGGAATATAATTGCCTTGTTGGCCCCAGATAAACAGGGCTGTCATTATTACATTCTCTTATATACCGCACTATTCTGCATTAGTGCAGTTTACATTGAACAAACTGAAATTACATTGAACAGGGCATTATAACTTGGAGATAACTATTTTACAGGGAACATGGGCTATGGAGGGTTAAGTGGCTTGCCCAAGACCATAAGGAGCACCTGTGGGACTAGAAACCCCAGTCCTTCCGGCCCAAGGTTGCTGTTCTCTAGTGGGATTTGAACCCCTGACCTTCCGGCCTGAAGTACCTTGCCCCAACCACTAGCCCACTCCTCCACTCCTGATGTCCCTGGTTATGCCGTACAAGTGCCAGAAGTCTGGCCAGGGCTCAGAGCACCATGCTCCTTTAAAGTATATACACCAAAGCCCACCCCACCTGATGCAAATGTAAAAGGTTCCAGGTCACTGCTTGCAATGGGGGAATGCTACCAGAACACCAGGCCATTGAAAGAGTACAGGAATTGTTCCCAGACACGCAAGTCCTCCTGTCTGGCCCTGCTGACCCTGATGTAGTGGTGTCGCATTTTTATCCTCCTCGTCGCCAAGGCTAGGCGGCGACATAAAACCCATCCCATGAGGATTACCTGGAAGCAAAGCATAGTAAGCCAAGCAGCGACTTGAAACTGCTCTATTGTTGCTTTCTGAAGACTCATCATCTGCCCTATGGCCGATCTCAGTTTTCTCAAGATTATCCTCAAGCAATTGAGAATCCTGGGCTCTGACATCCAGCTTGATACCTAGGAATATAATCATTGACAAAAGACCCACAGCTTCTCAACTGCTAGGGAAATTCTGAACCCATTTGCGATTCGCTCAAAGGAGCTGTGTACCTTGTCATACTCACCGACCCCAGCATCCATGAACAGGAAATTATCCAGGTAGTGCACCATTGAGTAAGGGCCAGACAACTTCTTAACCACCCAGTGCACGAAGGAGCTAAACAACTCGAAATATGCACATGAAATTGAGAATCCCATGGGCATACATTTGACATAGTAGTAGCAGCCTTCAAAGAGGAATCCTAGCAGTTGGAAGGACTCGGGGTGCACTAGGAGGAGTTGAAAAGCCAACTCGATGTCTGCCATGGCGAGTTGGGCCCACAAACCTGCCTTCTTAATGACTGCTATACTTGGTCAATAGAGGTATATCACACCGAACACAGGTGGAGGTTGATATGGTCATTGATCGATGCCCCTTCTGGGTAAGAGAGGTTATGAATGAAGTGGAATTTATTTATTTTATTTTATTTATTACAATCTTTTATATACCGCGCTATTTGATATCAGCGTGGTTCACATACAACAACATCAACAGAATAAGAGGCTATTCCGTGTTTACAGCAAACAGGTATATAAACTTGGGTAACATAAGGTTAACTTGCCCGGAATTTGCCCGGCTCTTTCTCCGGGACCGCCCAGTGGAGAGAGGACCAGTCCAGGTAAAGGGGGATTCTAGTATGGACCTGCTATCCTCCCCAGACTGAGTTCTCTAGCCAGCTTTTCTTTGACAATGGAAAAAATATTTAAGCATGGAGGGGGCATTTCTCACTGAGTGCGTGGCAGTGGGCTGGTGGCAGGAATACCGAAACCTTATGAGAAACCATTGATGATCTTATGCGCCTTATCACGATGGGGATAAAGGCAAAGCCAATGGCGCAACCCCCCAAGCCTGATTGGTGATGGGGCTAATTCCACCGGCATGGCAGTGCGGTTGTAGCCTGAAGGGCTTGCTCTCCCTGGCTGACCTGCACATTGTAGCTGGGTGATTGGATCTGCAGGCCAAACAGATATGATGGAACTTAAATGGGTTCTATTCCTATCTCACCAACTGAAATCAACATATAAGGATTCAAATGCACACCTCATCTCCTTTCACACTTAAACGAGGGTGATCTTAAAGTAGCTAAACAGGCAGAAAAGGCAAGAGCAAAAGCTAGAAGGATGCTTGGGTGCATAGGGAGAGGAATGTGCAGTAGGAGGTGATAGTGCCTCTTATAAGTCTTTGGTGCAACCTCATTAGGAGTATTGTGTGCTATTCTGGAGACCTCACCTTCAAAAGGATATAAACAGGCTAGAGTCAGTACAGAGGGTGGCTACTTCATTATAAAGCATATGAGGACAAATTTAAGGATCTTAATATACACACCTTAGAGGGAAGGCGGGATAGAGGTGATATGATTGAGATGTTTAAATACCTCCGTGGCATAAATGCACAGGAGGAGAGCCTCTTTCGATTGAAAGCAAGCTCGGGTATGAGAGGACATGGTATGAGGGTGAAAGGGGATAGATTCAGGAGTGATATGCGGAAATATTTCTTTACGGAAAGAGTGGTGGATCTCTAAAGGAAAAAGGGGACTGTTGGAAGGACAAACTAGATATGGAAGGACAGCCTAGATAGGCCATGTTGTCTTTTTCTGTTGTCATGTTTCTATGTGCTAACTGTGATGGGCAATCCTGCCCATTCCCTGTCCCATAACATTTTATTTATTTACTTATTTCAAAATGGTTTACATAAAACTAGGTGCAAACAGGGAACTTTTGAGTGCATATAAGAACATAAGATATGTCATACTGGGCAAGACCAAGGTCCATCAAGCCCAGTATCCTGTTTCTAACAGTGGCCAATCTAGGTCATACGTACCTAGCAGTTTCCCCAAAAGACACAGGTTCTGCAATGCTTGTACTGGGTCAAGCATTGATATCCTGGGTCCCTTCTTAATAATGGTTTATGGACCTTTCCTCCAGGAACTTGTCCAAACCTTTTTTAAAACCAGCTACACTAACAGCCTTTACTACATACTCCGGCAACAAATTCCAGAGTTTGATTACACGTTGAGTGAAAAAATATTTTCTCTTATTAGTCTTAAATAGTTTGCCCTGTAGCTTCATTGCATGTCCCCTAGTCTTTCTATATTCTGATAACGTAAACAATCAATCTACGTTTACGCGTTCCACTCCGTTCATTAATTTATAGACTTCTATCATATCTCCCCTCAGCCGTCTCTTTTCCAGGTTAAAGAGCCCTAACCTTTTTAGCCTTTCTTCATAGGAGTATCCTTCCATCCCCTTTACCATTTTGGTGGCTCTTCTCTGAACCTTTTCTAATAACGCTATATCCTTTTTAAGATATGGCGACCAGAATCACACACAATATTCAAGGTGCGGTCTCACCATGGAACGATAAAGAGGCATTATAATATCCTTTGTTTCATTTTCCATTCCTTTCCTTATGATACCTAGCATTCTATTTGCTCTCTTGGCTGTCGCTGCACACTGGGCCGAGGGTTTTAACATGTTATCCACAATGGCGCCTAAATCTTTTTCCTGGGTGGTGGTTCCTAATCTGAAACCTTGCATCGTGTAACCATAGTTTGGGTTGCTCTTCCCTAGGTGCATAACTTTGCACTTGTCCACATTACATTTCATCTGCAATTTTGATGCCCAGTCTTCCAATTTATCAAGATTCTCATGCAATTTTCCACAATCCTCTTGGGTTTTAACAACTTTAAATAGTTTTGTGTTATCATCTTTGAAGAGCTCTCGAATCTGAGGACCCACAAAAACTCCCTCTTTAATCTTTGCTTCGCTGAGTCGAGGGAATTTTTCATGCAGGTATCGGAAAGCTGGCAAAGTGCGGTCCATGGCTTTCACAAAGTTTTTCATCAAACTTTGTGATGTGAAGGGGTGGTAGCAGGATTTTGTGAGCCTCAACGAGAGCTGGGTGCTGGATATTCTTCTCTCCAACTGTTACATTTTGTCTGCGATTCCATTCCTTCCGCAAGTACTGCCAATCCCTTGCACGGTTATCCCATTCACATAAGAAACACATGTATTTTATATATCCCTGCTGCAGTCCCATTAAAAGGGCAACTACCTTCAAGTCACCACAGCGGTGTTTTTTCTTGCCGCGGAGCAAGCAGCTGGTTGGAGCCCGGTGCCAGGTGAGTCAGCTGCAGGCACTGAGAGGCCGCCCCTGGAGTGGAGGACCCCCCCACGAGCCCTACAAAACCTAGCCGGCGCTGTGTGCTGTTGGAGAGAGATCTGCCTGGTGTGGGAGCAGCCACGGTGTTTTTTCTTGCCGCGGAGCAAGCAGCTGTTTGGAGCCCGGTGCTTGGTGAGTCAGCTGCAGGCACTGAGAGGCCGCCCCTGGAGTGGAGGACCCCCCCACGAACCCTACAAAACCTAGCCAGCTTACACGCGGCCGCGTGTTCGCGGCCCGCGGGGGCGCTTTCTAAGGGGCGTGTTGCAAGGGGCATGTCTTGCTCCTTATGTGCTCCTTTGGTGCTCTTTTGGTGACATAAGAGCTCTAGCAGTTTCGGTTCATCCATGGGGAAGCGGAAGGCTAAGCCATCAACCAAGGCACCATCAGGAGAGAGAGGTAAGGTGTCCGGTCCCATGGACAAACATGTTACTGCCCTTCCGCTTGCTAGCCAGTCTCTGGATGGGGCCTCCTTGAGCCCAGACATCCGGACACCACCTCCTTTCCCTCAGCCTACTCTTTCGTCTACTCCTTTGAAATTAATTTCACCTGCTCCACTTCCGGTGTTAGTTCCAGTGGACCCTGCTGCATCTGAAAATGATTCCTTATCACTTAAAAGTGAGGTGACTCTTGCAGATATTTGGTTAATGCTTCAGAAAATTGAGACACGCTTGTCTTCTACTGTCACTTCTCTATGTAATTTCTCACATGATGTTGTTAATAAGGTTAAAGTTATTGATGATCAAATGACCAATTTTGCTGGTTCCATGACTCTGGTAGATTCTCAACTCCACCCATATCAAGATTCTCATCTTGGTTATCTTAAAGATATTTCCTCTGTTTCCTACAGATTGGAGTTGCTTGAAAATCACCAGCGTGCCAGGAACCTTTGTTTTCTTAATTTTCCATCCACACACTTATTATCACCTGAGATTTTGTTGAAAAAGTATTTATCTGAAATCTTGCATTTGGAGAATTCGGTAGATATTGTGCAAATGTATTCTTTTTTTCCCAGGGTTAGGGACTCCGAGCAGGCCAAGGATGATTTTCCTTTGGCTGACTCGGTCGGTCCTAATCTTACTGAGTTTCTACAGGATTCACTTGATATCATCCCAAAGCGATGTACTTTGGTGGTGACCTTCGGGTCTGAATCACTTAAATTGAAGATTATCCGTGCTTATTTTAAGTGCAAAGATGAGTTGTTTTGTGGATACAAACTTCAGGTTTTTCCAGATGTGGGTAAGGCTACCCAGGCCCGTCGGAAGCAGTTTCTTGAGCTTAGAGCTAGAGTGCTTGCGTTGGGGGCTTCATTTTTTTTTAAGTTCCCCTGTCACTGTTTAGTCACTTATGAAGGTCATGATTATATTTATACTGATGTGGCTTCGCTACGTCAGTTTCTAGTGGATAAGGAAGGTGACGGTGGGCAGGAGGGTGTATAGGTGGGATGGCTTGATTGTTTGGCTCCCTGATTGGAGTTTTAATAACTCCTTTTTTCTTCTATTATATGATTTGCCTCCCTTAGGGGAGTATAGTGGCTTTCTCTCCCTTGATGTGTTTTGTATATTGGTGTGATATTATGTTCTTGAATGTATCATTGTGAGTGGTATTTGGTTTCTTTTGTATGTTTCTTGCATTTGAAAAAACTAAAAGGAGCAGTTGGAAAGCTTACCGCCCAACCGTATGGGTAACACTGGGAAAAAGAGCTTTCGTGGGGGATATACTTTTGCTTTTATAAAACCAAAGTACTTTGTAGGGGGGCCAAATTTGTTATAAATGATTTTTGGATGGCCTATTGGATATTCCTTTGTTTTATTGACAAAAGGGTATAGGCTGGTAAAATCATAGTAGTGTATTTTTTCCCCAGGCCTTGTTTTGTGGTACAGACAAATGGCATTTGTTCTACCCCCGAAAAGGGCATCTCGTGGAATCAGAGGTTGCGGTAATGCGGAGTCAGCCAGGAAATCTGCGCAGCCCCCATCATTTTCTTTTACCATCCGCTTCCACTCGTGCTCCCATAGACTTATGACCTTGAACCCACGGCTTTCCAGGAATGCAGCTTTTAGCTGTGTTTTGTAATAAAGAAAACCATAGGTCGTGGCTGCTATAGGATTCTGGTCAAAATTTCTATCACATTGTCAAAAACCCCATAAACAATCATGTTAACTGTATGGGGTAAGGCACTGGCAAAACGTATTTCAGCCCGCAGGTTACCAGTTTTAATCAGCGAGTAATGGTCTGCACACTCCTGATCCGGTGAAAGGTCAAACGCCAACAGGGTATAACCTTTGTAAAACTCCTGACGGTCAATCAGCAACGCTGTATCTTTCAGATGTTTACCACTTGCTTGTATCAGTTGCATATATTCTCTTACACAACATCCGTTTTGAAAGTCAGGTTGAAGAGGTTTCCCGGGTACTTGTTCACCATCCACATATAGAGCGGCAAAATTAATATCATAATGTTTAAAATTGAAGGGGTTTTTAGCATAATTACCGCTGAAAGCATCATTATCCACAAATCCCAGCACAATGAGTTTTGGTAGCTGCCCCAAAAAGAGATTTTCCTGGTTAGTCACACGGGCACCGGCTGGTATGCTAAACACCTTCAGCCCCACACGGTCAATAGCATACTTGACATTAGCTTTCAGCAGAGCTTCCGCATGTCCCAGGCGCACTCCGGGGGAAACTTTAACTCTCTTTACAAAGAGCGCAGCATTTAGGATAAGGATTTTATAACTTTTTTCGGCATCACCGCTCATTAAACAGAAAGCGTTTTTGTTGCGGGTCAATTTGATTTTGAGATCCACGCCATTAATCAATAGCTTTTCTTGAAAAAATAGATCGCTATGTAATTGCCCCAATAGCTCTACCTTGTTGCTAGAGACCGTAAATTGAGCCCTTTCAGTAAAGCCGATGTTGTGAGATCCTATCTCTCTCACCTCATGCTGCCCGGCTGTGTCTTTATAAAACAGACCGCTTGTAAACTGTGATTTGAGGGATCCTTCGCCATAATTGAGAAGCAGCTCTATGAGGGCTCTGTAGGGGTAGCAGTTGTTGCTCTGGCTAATGAGTTGGTCACCCAGTGTAACATCCAGCTGGCTAAACAGAGCTGCGATTGGGTAGTTCACCAGCGCTACTTTGGCTGCCGGTTCGATGTTCGAGCCATCTTCTGCCACAATTTTACAGGTCAGGTGCAAAAGTGTACTATTTAAATCAATGTAGTCTTCACCATGACCTGCGATATAGAAGTCCAAAGGGGCTGTTTCCGACAAAGCCGATAATGGCGGAATTTCCACATAAATACTTTTTTCGATACTTGTTTGAGTCGGTGCTAGTTGAAACAGGTCCAGTTCCGATTTAACACACTCTTCAGAGCCGTGGTGTACAAAAGCCATGGTGCTTTTTAGAATATATCTCGCTGCCTAGAGCTAGCGCTTCTCTTCTTAGACCGGCGGTTAAGCTTCTGAGACCTGCCACCCACGGGTTTCTTTCTTTTAAAAGGTTTGGGCGGTCCTTGTGGTAACTCCCGAGACTCGGTTCTCTTTCTTTTAACAGCTCTTCTAATCACAGCCAGTCCTGATCCTGCCTGTTCTGTAGCCTGGTTCATTTTATTTAGAACGGCCGTTGTGACATGGCTCATGACATCCTTGGCTATGTTTTTTGCGGCGCCTTTCACGTGTGGTTTAATAATTTCAAAACCCCTTCTCAAAAACGGCATAGCTTTTCTAAAGAGGCTGCGAAAAACACCACCTACACCGGCCCCATACATGACCGGTACTCCATGATATCCTGAAAGCCCATAGCCGGCTTGGGTTGTATAATAATGCCTGTATGCTTTGGGGTCTCCGTAGTCTTTAGCCACAACCATTTTAAAAAACAGTCACCCTCCGGGGTCGCAGATGAAGCTTAAGGATCACCTTCCCGTAATGAAATGAGACGTACTTGTCCTGATCCGTCTTTATTTCAAATGTGATGGTATCAATATGCTGTTTGTTCACAGGGACATAGTGCGGCTTATCATAAGTTAACGTGATAAACTCATCCCTAACCCCTTTAGTTGGAACACAGCGCAGCAGTGGCACAAAATGGTCACCTACTAACTGGTGCTCTACAATATCTGTGTACAGGTAGAGGGTATTAAAACCGGCCGTGATATCCGTTGGAAAATGGGAACGTTGTGTATTAACGTATGCTTCTATTCCCAAAATGGTTGCCAAATCACCATATGCATAAATAGTAGACCTATCTTCCGATTTTATCCGGATTCTTCGCGCATGGGGCTCATAAATGATTAGTGGTACCGCCGATTTATAGATGTTGCTAATGTCCTGATTCATGGATTCCACTAAACGCTGCATGGTCGCGTAATGTCCTTTCCTGACTATAAGGTGCTGTATATTTCCTGCTGCGGAAACGATAACATACTTATGGTCTTCCTTAATATTCTCTCAGGTGTTGGGGTATTGTATTTCCACGAGCCCCACTTCCCACTGTCCTTGTAAGTCCAAAGGCCTTGCTAGTTGTATGGTAAAATTAGAGCTGGTATTTTGGGAAAACACATCTGCTGAGGCATTGCTAGGCAGGGTGATATAAAAGCCACCATCATTCATTTTCAATTTTATTTTAATGCTGCTTCAAAAGAAAGAAAGAAATCAGATGTCTTGAATCTCTGATGCTTTAACCCAACTGTTAAATTTAACAGGCCATCCCCTCCATTTCACGAGGTAGAATCTGTTCCTGCCACATCCTTTTACCTTTAGAACCTTTTCGATTCGGTATATTCTGTCCTGTTGCTGCGTGACTTTTAGCAATTCTTCAGGATAAAAAGAACCTTGTATGGCTTCACCGTCATAATCCTGTATCTTGTATGTTGCTTTCTGGCCCCTGTTTAAAATGTCCGTTATTATAAATACCTCGTCAGTCCACGTTTGCTCGTAACCTTTTTCAAATTTTCCTTTAGTTTTTGAAAGTCTTACATGATCTCCTTTCTTTAAGGGATTCTCGGTATGCTTACGCTTGATGCTATCACCGTAGACTCTTTTCCAGATCTGCAGAGAATTTGTGCGTGTCACATCTACAGGTCTCGTCTTTATTGTTCTGTGAAAACTATGATTATAACTGTGCACAAAAGCCTGCAATACGTCTTGATACCTAAAGGTGTTGTGTGTAGTAAAATAACGCCACATTTTGGATTTCAAAGTCCTGTTAAACCTTTCTACCACCGCTGCTTTAACATCGTTATTGGTTACAAAATGATGAACCCCTCTTTGTTTTAATAAATTCTTCAGGGACCTATTTAAAAATTCTTTACCCTTGTCTGTCTGTATTTTTTCAGGTGTACGACCTAGATTAAATATTTTTTCAAAGGCTTTAGCAACTTCATGACCGGTTTTCGATTTTAAACTTGCAGCCCATGCATATTTTGACAGGATGTCTACCACTGTTAATATGTATTTATAGCCATTGTTATAATGGGACAAGGCTGCCATATCAACTAAATCAGCCTGCCATTGCGCATCCACATCTGACACGATCGTCTTGTTTCTTTTAAAACGGACCCTAGCAGGTCTGTGTAAAGTATAAGCATCTTGTCCGGTAGCCCATCTAACTACATCATTTCTGTTGACTGTTTTATCCTGCTTTTTAGCAGCTTGAAGTAGAGGATTTATGCCCCCAAAGCTCCCTGCTGCTTTGGGGTTATAGTAAATGCTCTTCAATAAGGTTTCCTTCATGATTGCCGTGCTTTGACTGTTCTTTTTATTTTGCCAACATCTTCCGAATGGTTTTAGTAATTAATGTTGTGTGCCCTGCTGGAAATTCTGCTTGGTGTTCCAAAAAGAGCCATTTTTTCCTTTCTGAAAGTCTGTGTTAAAATGCTCCCCTTACAGCAGGAGCATGCTCAGAACACCTGGAGCATGCTCAGAACAGACCTCTTGTTTCAACCAATCACGTGTTACCACACCCTAGAGAGACATGTCCAGGCTTGTCTCTCTGTATTGGTTTTTTCAACGCCACTAAAAAATAGCTGTATTTGGATTTGAACTCGGCTCTCTCAAAAAAAATAGCTGTATTAGGGGGATTTGAACTCAGGTCTCTCTGTATTTCAGTCTGAACTCTACAGGTCTGTCAGAATACTTCTATCACATGGACCGCACTAGTTTTTCTAACAATTGCATTTGTAATTGCATTTGTAAAGAAAATTGTGTCTCTCTGTGCCGTGAATCTTTTTGTGAGAAATAAGAACTGGTGCCGTGGGAGAGAGAAAAGCATTTTATTTTTCCAGGGTTCCTGCTTTTTTTTTGCAGGTGTAAACATTAACCAGAAGCAAAAAAAAAAAAAACACATTTCCGGAGTCAGTCACACTGCTCCCCGCTGATGTCAGCACAAAGGGACAGTCCATTTCCAATGATGTAGGCAGGGGCGTGGTTGAGGGTGAGAGGGTGATCCCTCTAACAAAGATGTGCTAATTGCATTTTGGAAAGAAAAAAGATTCTAGCTTGCCTGTCTCTCTGTGCTAGGAATCAGTTTTTGTGTGAGAAAGAAACAACTGAGTCTGTGTGGGAGAGAGAGACAGAGAGAAAAGCATTTTTGTTTTTCAGTATTAAGCAGAAGCACAAACACATTTCCGGAGTCAGCCATACTGTTTCCGCTGATGTCAGCAAAAAAGGGACAGTCCCTCTTCTGATGACGCCCTGTTTCCGGTGATGTCATTTCCGATGATGTAGGCAGGGGGCGTGGAGGAGGGTGGGAGGCTGTAGGTGTAGCACAAACCCCGGAAGTGGGTGCTGATTGGCTAATGCCATATTGTGGGGCGTGGCATGGGTGTGACACACCCCCGGAAGAGTATGCTGATTGGATGATGTCATCCTTGGGGCGGGGGCAGGGGTGTGTCAAGTGGGGGGCGGTGGCCATGCCTGGGGGCGGGACTGGGCGGGGCTAACTCACCATTCACTTCTATGGGAGGGGCGTGGCCTAAGGCGGGACATACACCGGAAGTGGGCGCTGATTGGTACCTGTCAACATTTTGGGGGCGGGAGTGGGCGGGGCTAACTCACCATTCACTTCTATGGGAGGGGGCGTGGCCTAAGGCGGGACATAGACCGGAAGTGAACGCTGATTGGCTCCTGTCATCCTTATCTCACCTGTCAATCAGTTTGACGAGTAGTGTACCCATTATACTACTGTGGAGTACCCCAGGGATCTGTGCTGGGTCCACTACTTTTTAACATATTCATAAATGACCTGGAAATGGGAATAATGAGTGAGGTAATCAAATTTGCAGATGACAGAAAATTATTCAAAGTTGTTAAAATCCAAGAGGATTGTGAAAAATTGCATGAGGATCTTGATAAATTGGAAGACTGGATGTTCATATGGCAGATGAAATTTAATGTGAACAAGTGTAAAGTTATGTACCGAGGAAAGAACATCCCAAACTATTATTAAATGATGCAAGGTTCCATATTAGGAACCACCAAAAGATGTAGGCATCATCGTGGATAACATGTTGAAACACAGTGTGCAGCGGCAGCCGAGAAAGCAAATAGATTGCTAGGAATAAGAAAAGGAATGGAGAGTAAAACAAAGGATATTATAATGCCTCTGTATCGTTCCATGGTGTGACGGCACCTTGAATATTGTGTGCAAGTCTGGTTGCCGTATCTTAAAAATGATATAGTGTTATTAGAAAAGGTACAGAGAAGAGCCACCAAAATGGTAAAGGGGATGGAAGGATACCCCTAAGAGGAAATGTTAAATTGGTTAGGACTCTTCATCCTGGAAAAGAGACAGCTGAGAGGAGATATGATAGAGGTCTATAAATTATATTTTTTCACTCAATACGTAATCAAACTCTGGAATTTGTTACCAGAGGATGTAGTAAAAGCTGTTAGTGTAGCTGGCTTTAAAAAAGGTTTGGTTCAAGAACCAGGCAGAGAAGAAGGACACTAAGAAAAGACTTTAAAAAGCAGGGTCTAAAAACATAGATAAAACCCAAAGCAAATGATAAAACAGTACATAAATATAAACCAGGAGGAGTATCAAATAATAACACATCGGGTAAAAAATAAAAATACAGATACATTACCAACAAATGGTAGGGGGCCATCTCGAGGAGGACAGTCAGGAATGCTACTAAAGCTCTTTCCTGGTCTATAACATAAATTATAATAAAACGTTCACATCCGTTCAAAAAATAGGATGAAAAAACAGGATGAAAACAATACAACCAGTACAAGAAAATGGAAATTAAAAATATATCACAAAAGCCATGAGATATTAGAATATGTGAAATAAATCAAAACCCAATACATTGCATATCATCCTAGGGGGGGAGGGGAAATAGGGGCGGGAAGGGAGGAGGGAGGAAGAGGAAAAAAGGGAGTTAGGGGAGGCCTGCACATTCCTACCTAAAACCAGGTATAGGCCAACATTTACTCTACATTTAAAAGTGTGCATATTGGCAAAACGGCATGCACTGTTCAGTGACCCAGAGATAGGCACTTTCAAGTATATACTTTGGGTGGGCAGAGGCATGAAGTACACATGTTTATAAAGTATGAACATACGTTACACTTACTCCCAAGCAGGTTCACTTTAGCACAAAGCTTACAGAAACTGTGGCTAATATTTTACAAAGCTACTAGATGCCTATGTTTTTATAAAATAGATGGCATGTCATTTTAGTAATAGCATGCACTATCTTATAATATTTTGCACTATTATACAATGAGGCATAGTATTACAAAATGAATGTAACAACACAAAGAAAACCCCAAAACACAAAATGCCCAAAGAAACCTGCGTGTAAATACATACTCCAAACATATTACTGGCCCGTTGCCTCACGTGTGAGTGTGTGAAATGGCGGGCCAGGATGTGCAAGTCTCATTGCGTAGTTGCTCCTCTTCTGAGATACCTCTGTCAGCACTTCCAAGTATGCATTTCTGAGGACATACAATTCAGGGAGGTCCACATTTTTAAAATAGCCTACATTCATACACGTTTGTTGACTTTTCACAAGATTCATTATTTGTCCCCTTTAATTTTGTTGCAGAAATATTTTAAGGAAGTTTTGAGTAGTTCCAGTTCTGACCAAATATCTATTGCCAATTGCTACTATTTGTCAGCTAAATCCTTGGTTGAAGAAGCCGCTAGGAAAAGGTCACAACTGGTGGATAAAAAAAGATACCCTGGATTGGATGAATTTCTTGGAGTCCTCTTCTGAGGATATTTCTGTGCAAGCTACCCTTCTGGTAACCTTTACCTCGAAACTCAATAAAATTTCTGGTATAAAATTATATTTTCAGAATAAGCTAACAACTTTCTGTGGTCAAAAGGTAATGTTGTTTCCTGACATTATCAAGGGTCCCACAGATATGTAGGAAATCTTTTCTCAGATTCAAGCCTAAGGTCCTTGCTATAGGTGCTAGGTATTTTTTTAAATTCTTTTGTAGGTATTGAATAACATATCAAGGTAATCAATATCGTTTTTGGATACTATACACTTAGAGAAGTTTCTTCATACTAGAACGGTGACTATGAGCTAAGGGAACTTTGGTTATTTATTGTTTCTTTTGTAGATGACGTGGTCAAGTTCCTTTTTGTAATTTGGTTGTATATTGTTTTGTGAGTGGGGAGGTTTCCTAGTAATATTGAACATAACATAAGAACATAAGATATGCCATACTGGGTCAGACCAAGGTCCATCAAGCCCAGTATTCTGTTTCCAACAGTGGCCAATCTAGGTCATATGTACCTAGCAGTTTCCCAAGAGACACAAGTTCCACAATGCTTGTACTGGGTCAAGCATTGATATCTTCGGTCACTTCTTAATAATGGTTTATGGACCTTTTCTCCAGGAACTTGTCCAAACCTTTTTTAAACCCAGCTACACTAACAGCCTTTACTACATCCTCCGGTAAAAAATTCCAGAGTTTGATTACACGTTGAGTGAAAAAATATTTTATTTTATTAGTCTTAAATAGTTTACCCTGTAGCTTCATTGCATATACCCTAGTCTTTCTATATTCTGATAACGTAAACAATCGATCTACGTTTACCCATTCCACTCCGTTCATTAATTTATAGACTTCTATCATATCTCCCCTCAGCTGTCTCTTTTCCAGGTTAAAGAGCCCTAACCTTTTTAGACTTTCTTCATAGGAGTATCCTTCCATCCCCTTTACCATTTTGGTGGCTCTTCTCTGAACCTTTTCTAAAATCGCTATATCCTTTTTAAGATACGGCGACCAGAATTGCACACAAAATTCAAGGTGCGGTCTCACCATGCAACGATATAGAGGCATTATAATATCTTTTGTTTTATTTTCCATTCCTTTCCTTATCATACCTAGCATTCTATTTGCTCTCTTGGCCGCCGCTGCACACTGGGCCGAGGCTTTTAACATGGTATCCACAATGACGCCTAAATCTTTTTCCTGGGTGGTGGTTCCTAATGTGGAACCTTGCATCGTGTAACCATAGTTTGGGTTGTTCTTCCCTAGGTGCATAACCTTGCACTTGTCCACATTAAATTTCATCTGCCATTTTGATGCCCAATCTTCCAATTTATCAAGATCCTCTTGCAATTTTTCACAATCCTCTTGGGTTTTAACAACTTTAAATAGTTTTGTGTCATCTGCAAATTTGATAACCTCACTCGTTATTCCACTTTCCAGGTCATTTATGAATATGTCAAAAAGCAGCGGACCCAGCACAGATCCCTGGGATACACCACTATTCACCTTTCTCCATTGATTTATTTACACACTCCTGCTGCTTTGGTGTGGGCTATTTTTCTGGTTATTTGCTGATTATAAGATTGTTCCCTTTTACCATGACGTTTGTGTCATTGCTGTGATTTTGCTTAGGTAAAATTATAAAAATGTCTGAAAATAAAAAGTGCTTTAACTAGACATCATAGAAACGTAACCCTCCATGGTGGTAATTTCATAAAGCCATTTTTATGTGCATGTAACCACAAAAATGCAAATGCAATGTGTGCCTTTGAGTCGGTCCTGACTCCTGGTGACTCAGAAGCTCCTGGGTTTTCTTGGCAGTGTTACTGGAAGTAGATTACCAGGCCTTTTTTCTGAGGCAATGGAGGGTTAAGTGACTTGCCCAAGGGCACAAGGAGTGTTAGTGGGAATCAAACCTTGGTTGCTTGGTTACTAAGCCAGTGTTCTAACCACTAGGCTACGCCTCCACTCTGCATGTAACCACATCCACGCATAAATGACTTCTTATAAAATTACAACATCATTAAAGGACACACGTTGACATCATGGCTTGTACTTTGCCGGCCGGGTGAAGTTTGAGTGGAGTGCACAAGTACTGTATGCACACAATTTATAAAATCCACTAATTTATGCATGTACTTAAAAAATCGAGGTGTGGGCATGTACACCTGCTCTCGAGCAGGTGCACACGTATGTGCTTGCATTGCAAGCGGGATTTCTGCTGCTTACACTAGTATTTTATAAAGACACATCTACGGCTATGTGCCTTTATAAAACAGGCACCTATTTGTCCTTGTAAACTAGGTGCTCCCTCCTAACTTCCCCCTCATTATCCCTATATTTGAAAAAGCTAAATTGCCTTCTACTGATGTGACAATGAACAGTGTCATACTATTTTATCCCATTTGTATTCAGCATAGGGGACATATGGAACATCAGGCAAGATTCAATATTGTGAGATTCTTAATTGACCTGCTGGAAGAACTTCTTTTTTTTTAATAACAGCTGCATAGATTGAGTTACCGTGTTCAGAGTTTAAATTGAGAGCTACTCGGCAGTTAATTAGAAAGCAGATTTAGTATCTCTCTTCCTAACTCTTTTTTCATGCCATAATCTTTTTAACAGCAATCCATAGAGGCCTTGCCAACAGAAAAATGGATGCCTGATGTACAGACAGGTACAATGTGAGCATTATTGGGATAAGAAAAGAGCTCTTTTGCTTATTCCAGACTACAAAGCTGCCACAGAGAAGCTATTATGGATCATTGCTGAATACTCCTAGCACCGTGCTTTGTATTTCCGAGAGACAAGTCCTCATGCAAAGCTGAGAATAGCAGAAGGCTCATTTTACACAGAACACTGAGATCAGGAATTGCGATGTCAAAGTTAAGACATGCTCATGTCTAGTATTTTACAAAAGGCTGAACGCTGAGCATTTTCCATTATGCTACTTACATTTAAGGATGCACAGCAGTGCCCTTGGATTTTCTGGCTTGCACAGCAGGGGAGGAGTGACATTTTACAAATCTACACATTGGAAAAATGAGCGCCATCGGCTCAGAAACTTTCATGTGGACGTGTCAGCATGTTTCACATTTATCTGGGTCATTTTGCAAGTCTGTAAGTTTAAGTGCCACCCATTAAGTATTGCAGCTGCAATTTTGATTTTGTTTTTGGAAGGAAATAAACAATGAGGGATGAAGATAAATTAATTCCTTTATCGGCCGTGTAAAGCCCCTGTGTAACAGGCACTTTCGTAAAATCTTTGCTGGCCTCTGAGCTGGTGTAAAACCCAATGGGGAAATTTTTCCCCACTTACGCGGATGTCCTTTGAAAAACTGGAAATACATGTATAGATTTTTGCTTTGCCCAAATCACGCCTCCATCACTCTTTATCAAGAACCTCATGCAATTTTCCAAAATCCTCATGGGTTTTAACAACTTTAAATAGTTTTGTGTCACCTGCAAATTTGATAACCTCACTCATTATTCCCTTTTCCAGGTCGTTTATGAATATGTCAAAAAGCAGCGGACCCAGCACGGATCTCTGGGGTACACCACTATTCACCTTTCTCCATTGGAAAAATTGGCCATTTAGCCCTACCCTCTGCTTTCTATCTTTTAACCAGTTCCTAATCCACAATAGTACACTGCTTCCTATCCTATGACTCTTTGGTTTTGACAAAAGTCTCTGATAAGGGACCTTGTCAAAGGCTTTCTGAAAGTCCAGATACACTATATCAACCGACTCACCTTTGTCCACCTGTTTATTCACACCTTCAAAAAAAAACATAACAGATTAGTAAGACAAGATCTTCCTTGTCTAAAGCCATGTTGGCTGTCTCCCATTAGGCCATGACTATCTACATGCTGAGTAATTTTGTTCTTTATGATGGTTTCTACCATTTTTCCCGGGACTGACGTCAGGCTTACCGGTCTGTAGTTTCACGGATCACCCCTGGAACCCTTTTTAAAAATTGGTGTTACATTGGCGATCCTCCAATCTTCAGGTATTACAGATGATTTTAATGAAAGTTCACAGATTACTAATAGCAGGTCTGCAATCTCATATTTCAGTTCTTTCAACACTCTTGGATGTATACCATCCAGCCCAGGTGATTTGCTACTCTTCATTTTATCTAATAGTTGTAATACATCTTCCCGATGTATCGATATTTCCTTCAATTCTTCCGCACCTTTAAATACCACTTCAATCATGGGTAATATCCCTACATCTTCCTCAGTAAAGACCGAAGCAAAGAATTCATTCAGTCTCTCTGCTATCGCCTTGTCGCCTCTTAGTGCCCCTTTAACCCCTCTATCATCTAATGGACCAACTGACTCTCTCACAGGTTTTTTGCTACGAATATACTTGAAAAAGTCTTTATTTCGCATTTTTGCTTCCGCAGCAAGCTTCTTCTCAAATTCTCCCTTTGCCTGCCTTATCAATGCCTTGGATTTAACTTGCCAGTACTTGTGCTGTTTCCAGTTTTCGTTGTTTGGCTCTTTTTTCCATTTCCTGAAAGATGCTTTTTTGGCAACAACAGCCTCTCTGACCTCACCTTTAAACCATGCTGGCAGTTTTCTGGATTTCCTTCCACTTTTCTTAAAGCATGGAATACAGCTGGTCTGGGCTTCCAAGATAGTATTTTTCAACAACACCCAAGCCTGATGTAAGTCTTTAACCTTTGCAACTACTCCTTTTAGTTTTTTCTTAACTATTTTCCTCATTTTATCATAGTCCCCCTTTCAAAAGTTAAAAGGTAGTACTGTGGATTTCCTTACTATCCCTCCTCCACTAATTAAATCAAACACTAGCATGCTATGATCACTATTGCCAAGTGGCCCCAACACCCTTAGCTCTTGCACTAGATCTGGTGTTCCACTAAGGACTAGGTCCAATATGGCTTCCCCTCTGGTCAGTTCATGAACCAGCTGCTCCAAGAAGCAGTCATTTATTTCATGTAGGAACTTTATCTCCCTAGCATGTCCTGCCATGACACTGACCCAGTTGATACCAGGGTAATTGAAATCACCCATTATTATTACTGCTCTATCTCCTTTTTAAAGGTTAATGCCAGAAGCCTGGTTCCATCCCGGTTAAGGTGAAGCCCATCCCTTTGGAAGAGCCCCTCCTTTCCCCAGAACGTTCCCCAGTTCCTAACAAATCCAAAACCCTCATCCTTGCACCATCGTCTCATCCATGCATTGAGACTCCGGGGCTCTGCCTGTGTTCTGGGTCCTGCGCGTGGAACGGGAAGCATTTCGGAGAACGCTACCCTGGAAGTTCTGGATTTCAACTTCCTACCTAAAAGCACCAAGACAGCAGACTCCTCCCCAGCACTATCTAAGAGCTTATCTAGGCGGCACGTGAGGTCCGCTACCTTCGCACCAGGCAGGCATGTTGCCAGGCGAACCTCACGTCCACCAGCCACCCAGCTATCTACATGCCTAATGATCGAATCACGAACTATAACAGCTGTCCTAACCCTTCCCTCATGGGCACATGGCCCTGGAGAAACTTCCTCGGTGCGAGGGGGTTTTACATCACCTGGAGGACAGGTCCTAGTTACAGGATCACTTTCTGCCACACCAGGGTGATGCTCTCACGTGACCTCTCTCCTCCATGGCAACAGGGATGCTGCCAGACTGGAGGTGGGACTTCAGGACTATATCCCTGTAGGTCTCGTCTATGTACCTCTCTGTCTTTCTTATGTCTTCCAAGTCTGCTACTCTAGCCTCTAGAGAACGGACTTGTTCCCTGAGAGCAAAGAGCTCCTTGCACCTAGTGCACACGTAAGACCTCTCACCAACTGGGAGAAAATCATACATGTGACACTCAATGCAAAAGACTGGAAAGCCCCCATCTTGCTGCTGGACTGCTGTCTGCATCTTAGTTTTAAGCTTTTGTTTAGATCTTTAAGTTCTTTACTTACTAAGGGTTGCTATGGATATTTATACGAATAAAACTGTACCTAATACGTTTAATATACCTTGTTCACTTGAAGCTTAATTAATCTCAGATCCTTAGTGTATGACTGATTTGGATAATGAGCAGCACCTGAGAGCACCTCCTTTCCTTTAAGATGTGTAAGTACCTATAAAGCTACGATTATCCCAGGGGTGGGAGGGGGTTAGGGAGGGAGGGAGGTAAATAACACTTATTTAAAAAGAGGGCTGCTACACAGTAACCTGTCCTGTGCTGCTGAGGTAAGCTGTGACCAACTTCCTGGGTGATTAACAGTTCTTGCTTGGATAGAAGGAGTCTTTCAAAATGGCCTTTTGACCTGCCACCTGGTATTAACACTTACTGAAAATGTTTCACAGGTTTCTTGCCCCCTAGGTAGAAGGCCTCTTTGTAAAGGTCTCTAAAAGACTTTATTTGTTGCTCAAAGAGTACTGGCCCTGTTTTGCCTTTTATGCTAAGTTATATTCTGATGTGATTTAAATTACAGCTCTGTGCTGCTGCTAGGCTCTGACTTATTATGAAATTTAAACTACAAGCTCTCTGCTGGGTTCTAAATTTAACCAGAAAGCTCTCTTCTGTGTTTTAAATTTAAACTAAAAGTACTTTGCTGATACTAGGCCCTGAGTATTAAATTTAAACTACAAGCTCTCTGCTGGGTTCTAAATTTAACCAGAAAGCTCTCTTCTGTGTTTTAAATTTAAACTATAAGTACTTTGCTGATACTAGGCCCTGAGTATTAAATTTAAACTACAAGCTCTCTGCGGGGTTCTAAATTTAACCAGAAAGCTCTCTTCTGTGTTTTAAATTTAAACTTAAATTGCTGCTACTAGGCCCTGACTGATTTAACAAAACACTGGGTTTACAGATTAAATAGCTTTAATCCAAAGAAGTCCCTTCAGAAAATTCCCAGAAGTATATACTCACAATTGCAGATCTCTCTCCAGAAGTAGCAGTCCCTTTTTCTAGTCCCTCAAGTAGATAATCTTCTAATTGTCACAAACTACTGCTGTTCAGTAACATACAGCAAGAGCCCGATTCCATCCCAGACTTCAAAGCCCTCTGTACGTCTGGTCAGAACCGGACGTACAGAGGGCATCACGATTTTGATCCCATGAGGCACATCTAGCCCCGTGGTATCAGAATCATAAATAGCCCTGTACGTGCAGGCCGAGATTGCGATTCAGCCTGGCCTGCACATACAGAACAAGCCCGACTTAGTCTAGAACTTTTAAATGGAGCCACAGTGCCATGGCATCTGGTTGCCATGGCACCACGGCTCCATTAAAAAGCCGTGATCCCGGCCGCCGGCTCCTGCAGCTGATTCCCCGCAACCCGACCACTGATTTAGCCACCCACAGCCTTGGAGGTGGAATAACTTCCCCATACAAGTCACTGGCCCTGGACGTACAGGGCTGACATTAGAGTTGTCCAGGGCCAGCGACCACCCACCACCCGCCCTTACTCGGCTCCCTCCACACCCCCGTCAAACTTCCCTGTACAACTGGCGGGGAGGTTAGACATCAGAAGGAAGGCCCATGAATAGCGGGGATGGACGTCCCATCGGGGACAGAATAACCCCCTAAGTGTGCATTGTGAGGCCTGTTTTTAGAAGATGAAAAAAGCTACACAGGGGATTAGTAGGTGTGGCAGGATATAGAACAGGTGACTCCATATTGTCCCACATGGTATTTGGTGGTACTATATTGCTGAGGGTGTTTGCTATGCAGGATATCCTCATGTAAGGGCTTGTCTGTTCAGTGGACATCAAGAATATTAAGGAACGTTTTGCAAGAGTAGGGATGCTAATGTTTGTCTCACTGCTGACTCCAATACAGGTTGAACAATCTGGTTTACTAAAATTCCTCATGTGAAAAGCAAAACTATTCCCAATTTTGGTCTGATACCCGCTTTCTTATAAAATAAGAGGCCAATTTTGTTCTGGGCGTGCCCCCCCTCCCCCCCGTCTGGGTGTCCAGAATCAGGAAGTATCATGGTTACACCCGATTCTGATCCCAGACCTACAGCCCACTACCCAGCTAGCCCAGCCAGGCTCTTGCATGGAGCCGCGGTGCCCTGGCGTCCCTTTGCCATGGCTGCATGTAGGAGCCACAACCCTTGCAGGAGTCACGATCACCAGCAGCCACAGCAAAGTTCTTTTCCCCACAGCCCAACCCCAGATTGCGCTGCTGTGGCCAGGGTCAGGCTGCAGAGAACCACCTGCACCCCTCACCTTCCTTTCTGGCCCCGGATCAGTCATCCTCCTCCATCTAGGGGGACTTATTCCACCTCAGAGGTGGAATAAGTCCCCTGTGCAAATGGCCGTTTCTTCAGTGCTGCATGTTGAACCCTCCAGTGGATTGATCATTCTCGCCAGAGGAGTTTGTATGGCAGCCGACTGGGCTAATTTTCAAAGGGAAAGTATGTTCATGGTTCCCCTCTGAAAACTGGTTTAACTTACGTGTATGCTTGCTGCACAAGTTAGGAAGCCTGTTATAAAATTACCGGGCCCAACATTCAAAGGCATTTACATGGTTTGCAGACTGGCAAACCGTATAAATGCTGCTAAGAGTGCCGCTGAATAACCATGGGTGCCACCGCCGGCACACCCCAATGCTAAGACGCACGGCCCTGTTAGCTTCCAGGTTCTGTGGACGACTCATAGCTAATTTCTTTGAGAAACTTTTCTTGCACTGCCTTGACTACAACATTTACATATTCTGGGGTGTGGAACTGTACAATCTTTTTTTTTAAAAGCCTTTCTTGCATGGTGGTGGCAATGTCTTGGAGGTGTGACCCCCTGGCAGAGGGCTCCTGGGGGTCCTCAACTATGGGCTCCAGGAAATTTCCCCCGAACCTACAGCAGACCATAATGTAAAAAAGGGGTCCCTACCAAGCCCTACTTCTTTTCAAACACCATTCCTTTTGCCCCATTATGACCTCTATACCCTCTCATCTTCAAGCTTACCCCAAAGGTGCTTTAATAGTCGGGGGCCAGGAGCGATCCCATTCATTCCCTCCTCTCCAGTCAGCACCGTCTTGCAAAATGGTGCCACCTGCCTCCTAGTGATACATTTCTGCATTTTTAGACATTTGCTGATGTTTTTGTATTTTTTAATGCATGAAGTCTCCTTTTGCAAAAACATTTAACACTTCAGTGCATCAGCCTCCAGCTCGGGATGGCTGTTGCAGGCATAACCTGCAGCAAGGTGGAAAGCAACGCACTTGGATGTGGACAGAAAATTTGTGTAACATTTTGACTATATAATGCACTTTGCATAATATTAGCACGACTGTGTGTGTCTAATTAAGATTATTATTTAACGTCAAATGCTGATGAATGAAAACTGCACCACATTTGGACGCTGAGGCCAGTTTGTTGTATTAAACATATAAAAGGAGTCTTATAATATCACAAGTCTTTACAAGAAAAACAACCATGGCAAAGTAGAAAAAAATATACCCTCCACCCCCTGATTACTTTATGAAATCGTTAATACACTACGGTACCCTACATCCCCCATCCCTTTGGAAACCATTAGTACTGTCATCATCCCCTCCTCCCCCTTCCGTGTCCTCCACCCCATTTCTTGCTTTTAAAAAATCGGGGCAGCATCAGGCCTTCCTTTTATCCTCCTACTCATTTTCCTTCCAGAACGTATAGCTGCACTGAATATACGTGGTTTGTTTAAACACTGCTGCTACCATTAAAAAAAAACACTTGCTACCATGGCTGAACTTTGAACTGTTCCTTGTTATATATAACCAGTTTTTATGTTGCATTTTAATACGGCCAGAGAAGGTGCATGAGGATCCAAGAGGTCAGTATTGTAACCTATAACGTGTTTGTAGGTTCAAGGCCCTATTCAGCAACTGATGCACTGAAGTCGTTCAAGGCCCTATTCAGCAACTCTAGCTAATTTCTGAGAGAAACATTTCTTGTGCATAAAAACTGTTTATTTTTATATATAGCCAGTTGGAGTGGACATTTGACTCTTTGGGTGAATGAGTGTAATAGAAGAGAGGCGAGAGATATGGGAGGTGGTGAGTGAATATTTAATGAGCTAGAGCCCTGGAGAGAATTCTCATCCCCATTTCTCAAGACCCACCAAAAGAGGGAAGGGAAGGGTCTCATTCTCCACACATCTGTACATACAACCTACCAAGGGTCCCACAAAACACAAAGGAGGTTGGTCAGCACAAGTGTGAAAATTTTGAGTTGTAATGCCAGCAGGAATGGAGTTGGGGGGGGGGGGTGCAGCCAGAGATATTGCCATAAGCCCCCAGGCTACAAAGGACCACAAACTATCCCCAAGGTAAACAAGGCATAGCCTACTTGTGGGCTTTGGGCTCCTCTCCAAATTTCTGCCCTGGGCCCCTGCGTGTCTAGCACCGCCCTGCTGTCAGAACCAACTAAGCCATAAGGCACACTAGACCATCACTAAGGACAGCGGTCTAAACCCAGTCCTAGGGACATACCCATCCAGTCAGGTTTTCAGGATATCCACAATGATTATACATGGGCTAGACTGTGTGCACTGCTTTGCACCTAACACGTCTTAAGCTTCAATCCTGTGGAACAGTTATCCCAAATCCAGTCCTCAAGGATTTCAGAGACCTCTGATTTTCAGCATGTCTGTATAAAGCCCCCAGCCTCACAAACAGACTGAAGCAGAAAACCGGTGCTAAAGTCATGCGATCTCAGTTCTGTATGCCTTTTTGCAGTGCACTGATTGCATGCGACTTCAGTTCTGGCATGCAGAAAGGGGCTTATATGCAAATTAGCCACGCGTTAGCCACGTGTTACACTTGGCGCAAATGGCAGTGTTAAACTGGGAGAGCAAGCCAAACACATGCGCACATTATCTGTGCTTAAAGGCTGCACTAGTTTTCTGCATTGGCCCAAAAGGGATTAATTTGTTTCAGTATTTTCTATAGTACTGTATCTGTTCTAAGCACAGCATTAGGGGAACATCTAGTGGTGAAATAAAGTAATAGAGAAAGGAAATAGATGTTGGAGAAGAGCCAGAGAGAACATCAGCTGTGAAGAGCAGAAAAGGAGTGAGAACAAGAAGGAGCTGGCTCCCTGCTCTTAGCGTCCTTAACAGAGAAGTGCAAATGATACCTGACTAGGGAGGGATGGAGGGGAGAGAGAAAAGGAAAGGCCTAAGGAAAATGTATGCTATGGTAAAGTGACCAACCGTCCTATACTATAATGGACAGTCCCATATTTTAAGGATTTGTCCCTGGAATTGTATTACTTTGGTAGGAATTCCTAAATGTCCCCTATTTTAAAACACATGTCCCACTCCTACATTTCTCTACATTTGTGCCAGCGGACGTCTCCACTCCAGCTGAAATTTTCAAAAAGAAACTCTATGAGACTATTTCCATCAGAGACACAGAAACATATATACATGTGTGCACTCTTGTACTTAAGTCACGCACACATACACATGCATTCATCCACACACCCCTCCCCACACTCCAAATCAGGTAGACACATGCACACTAGCACTGTGCTGCTTCTGCACTCCTCTACCTCATTGCCTCCAGTTCTTGCTTTTGCTACCAGTTCTTTTTCTCAGCCTGCAATGGCCTCCTCACACTTTACCCCATTCCTCTTACATTTCTACCCTTTCTCAGCAACCCCACTCACTCCTACTAAGAAACCCATTTATTCCACTGAGATTTTCCCAGACCCTGCGCAGAAAATCAGCCCACCCTTCCTGTGACTAGAGCAGCTTTTCCATTGGTTGGAACCTACTACTTACCCTGCACACCGAGGGGGGAACACTGGCGAGCTGTAGAGCTAAACTCTAAAAAAAACCAAAAAACCCAGCTACTTTCAAAGCTGTAGAATCCTAAAATAATTCATATGGTTGGCAATCCTAAACTCCCGAGTCCCCAGCACATCTAACAAATCTGGCTCTGCTTCATCCCAGGGCCCAGACAACCATCAGTCACACAAAGCCAGCCAATAGGCTGCAGCAGACATAGCCAGCCAATAGAGAGCAGGGGGAGGTGGGAGTAGTAACTAGGATACAGAAACCTTCCTTGCTCACTTGTCCTGTATCTCTGGAGTATGGTTGGAGTTTTTTGCTGCAGCTATACAGGTGTGGAAGAGCAGCCTAGTGGTTAGAGCAACTGCTTCTTGCCCAAAAGATTAAGGGTTTGATTCCCACTGACACTCCTTGGGCAAGTCACTTTACCCTCTATTGTCTCAGAAGAAAAGGTTGGTAATGTACTTCTAGCAATACATTGCCAAGAAAACCCAGAGGTAGCTGGGTTGCTATGAGTCAACATTGACTTGATGGCACAAAAAAAAAAATACAGATTTACAGGAGAAAATATTGGGGATGCTCAAGCACCCACAGAGCTGGCACTTATGATCCTGGGGCCAGTATTAGTATCACAGTCAGTGCTCAGTTGATTCTGTCATCTTTGTAGGCTCTTTACCTAGGGTGTATGTTTCTATTTCATCTTTAGACTTTATGTTCATTGTAAAATGTCGAAAAGAAAGTGTGTTTTTTTTAGACTAGCTACAAAATGAATACCCGTTCACATTCTGGTGATAACACGGTGTCTTGTAACAAATGTCGGTCTTCCTTTTCAATCGCACATGCAGAAAAGGGTGACGTTGTTCAGCACCTAAGAACGGACAAACACAAGACAGCAGATGTAAGTGTTCCTTCAAGTAGAACTGTGACTTTTTTTTAAAAAAGAGACAAACCTTTGATGAGAAAACTCAGTTACTGACTATAACTGAGCAGAGTACATGGGCTTATCACTGTGTTGTCCACAACCATTCTTTTTTGGTCGTCAGACTGTACTTCAAAGTTGTTAAAAAAATATTTTGATGAAAAATACTCTTGTGTGTGAACCAAAAAGGAAGCAATTGTCTGTAATGTTTTCAAACTGACTCTGTTGATTTCCTCAAGAGAGACCTTTCTGAGAAAGTTTTTTTTAACAGCCTTTTGTGATTGCTCAAACCATGGAAGCATTAAAGTATGCACTGTTTTAGTAAGGAATAGCCTAGTGGTTAGAGTAACTGCCTAAGTACCCAGAAGATCAAGGGTTCAATTCCCAATGGTACTCAATGTGACTTTGAGCAAGTCACTTTACCCTCCATTGCCTTGGAAGAAAAGGCCTGGCAATCTACTTCTGGTGATTTATTGCCAAGAAAACCCAGAGGCAGCTGGGTTGCCAGTAGATAGCATGAAAAAAAAATTAGTAAGGCACTTTCTTCCTGAGAAAGGGGTTCAGGTAAAAGTCCTTGAAGTTAAAGATGAAATCTCAGCCATTCTTTGCAAGTGCATTCTTGATATAGTTGAGTCCAATGGGCTAAGATCTAAAGTTTTGGCATTGTGTGCTGACAATACCAATTGAAATTTTGGTGGGGCCTCTAGGACGGATAGTAATATTTTTTACAAGCTGCAAAAAGATTTAGGAAGTAATTTAATTGTTGCAAACTGTGCAGCTCACAGTACTCACAATTGTATCAGCACTGCTGTCAAATGCCTGCTATTTGAAATTGAAGTTATTGTTGACAAGATTTTCAGACATTTTCACATTTGTACAGTGAGAATTGAAAATCTTAATGAGATATGTGACTTTGTTGAGAGTGAATATCAAAGGCTCCTCAGATACAATAAAACTAGATGACTGGCTTTACTACCAGCCATAGAGAGGTTAATTAAAATGTTCCTACCTGTGAAATCATATTTCCTGAGCCGGGAAAAATGCCCAGTTATCATCTAAAACCTTTTTGAGAATGAACCAGCAGACGTTTGGCTGTACATTCTGCAAAGTCAGGCAGTGATTTTCCAAAATGCGACTTTAAAAATTGAGTTTCAAAAAATCTAAATGCTAGAGGTGGCTGGAGTAATCACTGACCTTAGAAACAAGTTAGTAACTAGGAAGAATGTAGTATTTTTGTCTCTGACAATCAGAAAGAAGATAAAAGATCTTGAAGAAGAGGACAGCATTGACGAAGGAGATTTCAAGCAATCTGTGTCATCTTTCTACACCACTTGCTTTGATTACTTGGATCAGTGGACCACTCACTTCCAGGAGATGGGGAAACAATGGACTTTCCTTCAAAAACAACCAGAGTGGTGTGAGCTGAGTCTTTAGAATACGTTTTGTTTACAAGACCCAGGCTAGAGTCAGTAATAAATGATACTGAACTGTTTGATGAGTTCTCTTGTCTTAAGTCATTTGTTTCTGAAGAAAAAGTTCAAGAATGGAAAAAAAAACCCAGAACCCACGGTTGACAAAAAATGGAAGGATGTGTTTGGACACCTCAAAAGTAATGAGGTACCATATACAAATTCATGCAAACTGGCTGGATTTTTTTTTTGTTTGCCAGGTTCCAATGCTCCAACTGAAAGGGCTTTTCAATCATGAACAGTGTGGTCTACAGAAAAAAGCCCAACTGCATGTAGAGACTCTCAAATGTCTAATAATTGTAAAGTACAATTTTGAGTTGAGTTGCCCAAATGTTTTTAATCTTAGTGGAAATCTATGTGAGTCTGCACTACAACAACCAGTAGTAACACATATCTTGGATAAAGAAGAAAATTCCACTATGAATTATGAATGGCCAGGTACCATTTATCTATTGAATTAAAGCAAAGTGCATATTGCTTAGCTCAAGCGGATATTGCCACTGAATATCTGGAATTTTTCCCCATGGTGGCCAGTATTGAAAAAAAAAAGCTGATTGCCATGAGTTGATTATTATCCCCTAAAGTGGTCATTTAAAATCCTTATTTGTAATTTGGATGTCCAAAATCAGGTTTGTGAACATTCATATCATATAGACATCCCCAGAGCCATTTTGACAAACAGTATTTAAAGATGTCCCTGATGCAGGGACGTCTGAGTAGACAAGAGGTGTGGCGGAGGTATGTCTGGGTTTGTGCTATAGACTTAGATGTCCCTGCTTGATTCCAGAAATTTCGGGGATATCAGCAACCTTGTCCAAGTTTAGAGCTACTCCAGGCATGACTAGGCATCAGAAAGTGCTTGTTCCTTATCGTCCCTCTAGTCTAGTCCCGAACCTCTGGGGTTGTGCTCCTCTTCCAGCAGCTTGGAGACTGAGAAACGTCATCCTTTTGATGACATTGGTATAAATACAGAGGAACCGCCTCCTCACTCCAATTCTCTCAGTCTCCAAGCAGCTGGAGGGTGGTGAGCTCGGAGCTTCGGGGCTCACTAGAGGAGCAATTAAGGAGATAAGGAGAGCTAAGGAATGGTGTTGGGAGAGTTAGTTAATCAGGATTGCTTTAAATCCAATTTATTGTTTTTAGATAGTCTGTCTCTTTAAAAAAAAAAATTCTGTTTGGAGCGGAAAGGCCCCCTCCCCCCCATCCCCCCTGTTTGAGTATACGGAGCTTAACAGTTGGACATACAACAGTAAAAGGGGGCAAGGCTCCGGTTCCCGATCCCACATAGATGGGTGAGGAACCGGTGCCTTAGGCTCTGCAGCGTATCCAGAAGGTGTTTTCCTGTGAGTACTCAGAGCCAGCGTCGGAGGATCCAACGGATAGCGGTGGCAGTGCGGTAAGCTGAGGCTTTGTTTCTCGCAGTCAAGCCAAAGCACTGGCGGAGGACTGCGGGAGTCCAGGACAGTGGGGGGGGGGGGGCGCGAACAGAGAGTCCCGGTAGAAGAAGATCAGGAATGAGATGGATCAATACAATATCAGCAGCTATGGGTGCCGCTCTGTCAACAATGAGCTGTCTGATTGAAGACCGAACACACTATAGGACAACTATCCAGAGGGTTTCCATGAGTCGACACCAACTCGACAGCAGTTGACAACATTTATAGACCGCCATATGCCAGAGCATTCAAGTCAATGAACAGACATACAACCTTTAGAGATATAGTTTCATGCAAAAATACAAAGATACATTGCATATTAAAACCCCCCAACCCTCCCAAACAAATTGAATAAGTAGTAATAATAAAATGTGCCTTTAAGAGAATCAATGACTTTAGCAGTTGTGAATTTGTTGATATCTGTGAATCAACAGAACGAACTGTGTTTTAGGGGTATCACTCAGTAAATTTTGTCTGTGTAGTTGTTTTTATTGTGTATGTTTTTGTACTATTCCTCAGTATTCAGTAGACTTGTCTAAGAGTAAGACGGCTGAGAGGAGCCGGTTGGATGGATACTGTTTCCTGTACTATTACTTGGAAGTTGAGTTTTCCTTGACTTAGGACCAATTTACCTTTAGCAGTTATGGATTTGATTAACACACACATACTAAGGAGTGAGTCGTTATCCAGTCAATAGTGTAAATATTCTCCCTTCTGTAAAGATTTCTTTCTCATAATACTCAAATTTATCTTTAATCTCAGCACCTGGGAAATTCCAATAGTAGTGTTCACTAACATATCACCCACTGTTGAAATATAGGAAGTTTCATAACTTTGTGCATTGTTCAGTTTGTTATTGTTAGATCATCTCTTAAGAATCGCATGTAGCAGCCAGAGCTATAATGAATTCTCTCAGCTTATATTTCTGTGGCTGGTAATAGCTATGGTGTGCCTTAAATCTGTCATTAAGGGGTGTCTTTTATGTGTTGTGGAAACTATCAAATCCAGGAATAATTCATGAAGTAAATATTCAGTGGTAAAGTGAACAGAAATGTAAGGGGACTTTTGGTGAACCCTCTTTTTAGTGGCAGATTCATGGGGCTACATAAACTATCTTATTTGTTCAGTGTCCTTGGAGACTGAGTCTTCCCCCCTCTCCTTCAACTCAAGTCCCTCTTTTTACTGATATACTTTATTGAAGGAGCAAAACGTGTTGCTACAGTTGCAAGGTTGCAGAAACAAGCACTTTTCAGATGGATATTTATACCTAGAAGCAGATATAGCCATGGACATATCCGCTGGTGGGTTGAAACATGCAGCACCATTCTAAAATCAGACACTTATGTGTATCTTTTTCGGAACACCTTGGACATGCCTCTGGCATGCACCTGTGCGACATAGATGTGATCGTGCCTGCAGGTGTACATTTGGGGCTTTCTAAAATGGCTACAAGGGTGTCATTAGGTGCATTGGCATTAACTGGGAGGAGTGGGCCTAGTGGTTGGGGCAAGTTACCTCAGGCCAGAAGGTCAGGGGTTCAAATCCCACTAGAGGACAGCAACCTTGGGCTGGAAGGACTGGGGTTTCTAGCCCCACAGGTGCTCCTTGTGGTCTTGGGCAAGCTACTTAACCCTCCCTGTAAAATAGTTATCTCCAAGTTATAATGCCCTGTTCAATGTAATTTCAATTTGTTCAATGTAAACCACCTTGATACCATGAAAGGCAGTACAAAAGAAATGTTAAATAAGTGCTCACATATTAAGGTACCCTGTTGTACATTAACTGCTAGGAACATGTTGGTCACACTCCAACAGCTAACATGGATGCTTTGCATTTAACATGCCTTTATATCACATGTTAAGTGCAAAACCTTAGTGGGGTTTGGTAAAAGGGTGCCTTATGCAGTTCGAACATGCATAAATGTCAGAGGTTTAGTCATTTACGCAAGTAAGTGGCCCCTTAAGCACATAAATGACTCCTTATACTGCTTAGCAAAAATTTACACACGTTCTTCGGACGACACATACTTTCACTTTGTGTTTGCACATGGGCAGAGTTTGGGTGAACGGAGTGGAACGGGTAAACATAGATCGATTGTTTACCTTATCAGAATATAGAAAGACTAAGGGACATGCAATGAAGCTACAGGGTAAACTATTTAAGACTAATAAAAGAAAATATTTTTTCACTCAACGTGTAATCAAACTCTGGAATTTGTTACCGGAGGATGTAGTAAAGGCTGTTAGGGTAGCTGGGTTTAAAAAAGGTTTAGGACAAGTTCCTGGAGGAAAGGTCCATAAACCATTATTAAGAAGGGACCCAGGATATCAATGCTTGAACCAATACAAGCATTGTGGAACCTGTGTCCCTTGGGGAAACTGCTAGGTACATATGACCTAGATTGGCCACTGTTGGAAACAGAATACTGGGCTTGATGGACCTTGGTATGACCCACTATGGCATATCTTATGTTCTTATGGGTGAAGCAGAGGTGAAGTCAATACTTACGTATGCAGATTATAGAATTTCTTCATTTATGCGCATATGTGCTGAGAGTATGCACAAGCGTTTGCATCAGCATTCTTCTGCACGCATGCTAGTGTTTTATAAAATCAAGTAGGTTCATACTCAATCAGGTGCATGAAAACGCATGGTATAAAAGGACCCTCTATATACCTTTCTAAGCATGCAAATTGTATGCATGTTAATTCATAGGTATATGTGTGTACAAGCAATCTGCACGCACTTTAAATCTTGAGCAAGCAAATCAAGAGTTAAGAATGAAAGTAGGCATGTTAATTGTTATTGTAAAAATGCAATGTGTGCCTTCAAGTCAGTCCTGACTCCTGGCGACCCAGAAGCTCCTGGGTTTTCTTGGCAGTGTCACCGGAAGTAGATTGCCAGGCCACAAGGAGTGCTAGTGGGAATCGAACCCTGGTTGCTTGGTTACCAAGCCAGTGTTCTAACCACTATCCAGTTTTATTTGTTAAAGGTCCAAAGTAGCCCTCATCAGGGTGCTTTGTATCAGCACACAATGTGAAGACTATGCATATTAGGTCAGAAATATGCAAATGACATCTTCCCAATGTCCTTCAGTTTATAAAACATAATGTCCAATATCACAATAAATTCCCCCTTTGTAAGTCTCTGATTCAGCTGGGGTGCATCCCAAGTGTGGAATTACCTGGATGTCCCGCCACTTCCCACATAGCTGCTTATTGCTACTACCAACCCAAGTCTGGCGGGTTATCCACTGGCTGAATATCCATGGGTGTCTCTTCAGGGACTAGCTGTTGCTCATTTCCCAGTTCCATCTCCTCCTCCCGCTGGGGGTCCCCTTGAGCCTCCCTAAGTTGGGTCTACCTCCATGGGGGTCTAATGCAAGTCCATCACCTCCCTTTCCATCTCCCTTTCATCCCAGGTGTTGTCATGGAGCCGTGCCCTAGGTCTCTTTGCCAGGGAGGGAGCAGGGGATTTGGGCCCTTCCTTGGCCCCTGGGTGTCCTTGTCTGCTGCTCTAGGGGGGCCCCTCCTAGATGGGCCCATACCCCCAGAGCAGGGACTGACTGGGATCCCTCGGGACTCCTGCAGTGATGGGATGTACACCCCGTCACATACAATTCCCTTGGCAGAGACCCTTTGGGTCAGGGTGTGATGGGGTCAACCCATTCTGGGAGTCCTTCACCCTCTTGGGACAGGGCATATGCATTTATATGGGCTTTCACAGCCCGGTGTTAGACTTCAAAGTCATAGGCCTGTAAGGCCATCTACCATCAGGTCAAGCGATTTTTCATAGAATGTAGCCACCTTAGGACTGCATGGTCGGTTACGAGGGTGAAATGCCTACCTAGCATATAGTATCTTAAGGCATCAACAGCCCACTTGCAAGGCACTCCTTCTTCATGATTGAATACCTAGTCTCTGCCTCCCCTAGCTTCCGACTAAGGTACATGACCGGGTGTTCTTCTCTGGCCACATTTTGGCTAAATATGGCTCCCAAACGTACCACAGATGCATCCGTTTGTGACAAAAATGGCTCTTTCAAATCTACATTTCGTAACACCTGTTCTTTACAAGGGGCCTGCTTGATGTTAACAAAGGCCTCTTCTTCCCATGTACTCCAAAGTACCTGGTTAGGGGATTTATTTTTCAGCAGATCAGTAAGGGGAATGGCCCTCTGGTAATAGCCCACTAGGCCCAAAAATGCTCTAACTTGCTTTATGTTTTTTGGCTGGCTCTTCCCTTAAATTGCCTGTACTTTGCTAAGGGTGGGTCACACTACCCCATTTCCTACCCTGTGGCCTAGGTACTGTACCTCCTGGTTTGCCAACTGGCATTTCTTAGGGTTAGCTGTCAACCTGGCCACCTTAAAGACTCACACATCTTACGTAGGTGGATTAGGTGTTCCTCCTCCCAGGTCCTGAAATAAATAACCACATCATCAAGGGAGGCTCCTGCGTACCCTAGTTGTGGTTTGAGTACCTTATTAATAATACACTTGAACGTAACTGGCATCCCATGCAAGCCGAAAGGGAGGACAGTAAACTGGTATAGCCTCCAGGGTGTTCGAAAAGCTGTTTTCTCCCTAGAGGACTGCTCCAAGTATCCCTTTGCAAGGTCAAGGGTTGAAATATATGTAGCCCCCCCCCCCCCAACTGCACTATCAGTTCCTCTATCTTGAGCATGGGGTAGGCATCAAAAGTCGAGATGGCATTCACTTGCCAAAAATCAATACAGAGCCTACTGGTTCCGTTGGGTTTAGGCACTAGGACTATCGAGCTAGACCATTCTCTGTTGGACTCTTCGATGACCATTAAATGCAGCATATCCGCTTTCTCTTTCTCAATCTCCCTTTGAGTTCCAAGATGGGTTCTCCCAGGCAGGGGTTGAGAACATATCTGGGCTAGGAGGTGCTTCACCTGACTCTTCTGGTCTCCCGTGAACTCATGTCCTATTGAGACCTCCGTGGGGTCCTTCAACTGGACTCTTCGATGACCCTTAAATGCAGCATATCCTCTTTCTCTTTCTCAATCTCCCTGAGTAGGGTACACTCAGATATCTGATTTAAGGGCTCCAGGGACATCTCTGTGATTTGCATGTCTGAATGCAGTTTTCAGACATCCAAATCATGAATAAAGCTTCTAAAATGAACTCATAATGTGCACTATTACTCAGTAGTGCACATTATTAATAACATTTTCCTGAAGCAAAATTTAAAACAAAACAAAACAAAAATCCCACAAACAACATGGGAAACTAAACAATACAAAACTGTCTGGTTTGTACGCCCCTAAAATTTACCATCAAATGTGCAAAAGGCAATAGATCTGATAATCATCATCTAATGGAACAAGATCAGATGGAGATTTATAATTATTCATTGACTATACAATATCTTACATGCCCTGCATTAAATAGGATTGAATTACACAAATAGTCTTCTACCCGTAAGTAATCAGCAGAAAGTTCTACTACCTGGTGTCCATTGTGTATTTAAATCCAAAGTTGTTACAGGCATGCCCATCTGTAACGATTGAATTTCCATTTCAAAAAAATCAGCTAAGCAGTTAGCACTGGGCACAGTTGATATAAGAGCCTTAGGGACATATTTACTAACCTTGTGCTAACCATTAGCATGGGATACAGTGATGGTAAGCGCCCCACGCTTGGTGCATTAAAAATCCCATGCTAACCAGTCAGGGCACGATTGGGCGGGTTAGAAGTGGAATATGGGCATTGACGCACTTAGCGTGGGTATTTTGGGTGTGCAATAACAACAGATGTTTATGTTAGCATGGGTGGAGTTAAAGCCACCGACTGAAGTGGTGTTAAATATACCCGCAGTGCTAGTTAACACAGTACTGTACGTTACCATTGCATTATCAGCAAGAGGATGAACATACACACCTTCACAAATTAGCACAGGCCTCCACACTAATTTGGCGGCACAAACGCATGTTACTGGTGTTAGTAAGCATGCCTCTTAGTCACCATAAGTATAGGTATAAACTACCTTGATGTGTTTTTAGTACCTGTCAGATTAATACATTGTGCAAAATATTTTTAATTGAATCCTTATAATATTGTATCTGCTGTTTGACATTTCCGTCAGCACTCATCTGTTCTGAGGTTGTCTCCTTTGCTTGCACACTTCAGATATGCTTTACCGGGATACTATATTCCTTCAATGGGGCAAGAGCATCCGAGGCTTGGCGTCTGGCAGAATTCCAATTTTTGATCCAAATGTCAAGTTCTCCTTTTGGTGATATATGAAATCCACACAGACATTTATAAAGTACCATGTAGTTAATGTGTTATGGACACGTAAATAGCACCTATGTGTTAAAGTCAAGCACGTGGTTTCCTCGGGTGACTGGGATTCTGCAGGTGGCTTTAAGGATGCTCCTGATGTTGCTGTGAAATTATTAATACGTTAGGATGTTGATGTAATGTTATTCTTATTTGATTTAATTGTATGATTATGTATTTTTCTATGTACCCTGCTTTGGGCTTTTTGAAAGGGCAAGTAAAATATCTAATAAATAAAATGTTTACTTTATAAAACAGGAACCTAAGTAGTGGGAAATGAGTGGGCAATCCGGGCGTGATCATTTACACCAGCTACCAGTTGATGTAAATGCCCACACCGAGATTTCTCAAGAAGGAACATAAATTATAATATTTTATAATTTATGAGCGTTAATTTGTGCTCCGCCCATGCGCCATCCAAGCTCCGCCCATCTGTATGCCCACAGTGAAAGTACGAGCCATTGGTTGCACATACGTGCTTATAGAATAGCAACTCATTCAAGTACATGCGTACGCATGTTGGTAGCGGGTAACTACGTAGCTTCTTAAAAAATGACCCCCTCCTTGGCCAAATCCTTTTGATTTAACAAACAAAGCTTTCTAGGAGTTCTTTGAATAATCAAGTTATCCACTTTCCTTTCCCTTGTACCAAACTCCACCAAGTCAAGGAAACGATCAAACCACACTACCGGTAAATTTGTGTTCAAATTAAATTTCATGAAATTCTCCTTGGTTGTTAAAACTATAGCAAGACAGTGATCATAAATATGCATCAGTATCTCATTTATTAAGTGATCTTTCTGAACAGTAGCACTACATCAAAGTGTGAAAAAAAGAAAAGGTGCATAGAAACACTGGTGTGTGTGCTTTGAATGACGAGGCAATATCATTTGTTTCGCAGAGAGCCTCGGAAAGTCGTCCTGCACAAGGGCTCCACAGGACTAGGTTTTAACATTGTGGGAGGAGAAGATGGAGAAGGGATCTTTATCTCCTTCATACTAGCAGGAGGACCAGCAGATCTCAGTGGAGAGCTACAGAGAGGAGATCAGATTTTATCTGTAAGTACAGTATTTGTGGTTCCACTTCGCATGCTTTGGATGTTTTGTTTACCTGCACGAAGTGATTACTATTGTGTAATAGTGCACAGTTGTGCAATAACACACACTATTGATGGGAACCAGGAAATGACACAAATTTCATCATTTCGTGTTTTTGCCTAGATTGGCGCTTCCATTCTAAATGAAAGCACATCCATAATGAAAAATGGATAAAGTTACACACTGCTTTACCTGTTTTGGATATAATGTTACGAGAGGCAAATAAGAGTATGAACTTCAAAGTTGTGGATTCACCAGTAAATCTGTGGGTTTTGCATAAAATCTGAGGACTGTGTCTTTACGTGGGCAGTTTGGAGCAAACCCCACATAAATGCATGGCCAAAAAGAAAAGTTCCACTCAGTGGTGGGTTTTGCCAAGAGTCTTCCTATTTTAAAGAGAGCCTGCAATGGGCCTCTACTGACATTCATGCATTTAAAGACATAGATTTCCCGTTACTATTCCCCTACTTCACTCACCCTCACTTTTATCAAGACACATTCTTCTTATGAGCTCTGTAGATTGCTGAGACATTGATTTCTCGTGGATCCTTGTATGTTTTGACTAGAGGCCTGTGTGACATGAAACTGACTTATCCTGGCACAGCTGAGCACATAAATTCTAGCTACTGCCTAACACTGCCATGCTCTGAGACATTAGCTTCCAAGGCCAATGTCACACTTTCCAAGATACTGAGTCATTTGATCCTAGTATTTCCTGGGACACTTTTTTTTTTTTGCAATTAATTTTGGTACCATATGACTTTAATCTTTCTCTGAAGAACAGGAAGAATAGCCACCTTCTCCTAGCAGTCTCCTTTTGACCTTGAGCAAGTTACTTAACCTTCCATTGCCTCAGGTACAAACGTAGAGGCGCATGTACCAAGATGTGAAATGGGCTTCATGGGTACAATAGCTCCAAACACAAAAGTTTCAGCATTTTCTACATAGATCCCATTTTTCCAAAGTGGATTTTGCAGTACAAAACTCTTCTGTATAATTTGCTGCATTTAATGAGTAGCTGGGATGTAAAATTATGCAAAACAGATGCAGCATTTTTTGAAAATTGGCATAAAAAAAAAGCTTTTTAGCCCATTTTTGCAAAGAAGATAACTATTCCTCAAAGCAATGAAGTTATCCTTATGCTGAATACCCCCAAGCTGCCTTGATAAGCAGTGGCCAGTTGTACATAAAGGAGCTTCACTTCCGCTGACACTGGCCCACTTGGGGTCTAGAATGTTCTGGCAGCCTAACACTATGCCAGGACAAAATATATGCAGAGAAAATGCTATTGCCATCAAATCCCACCCCTCTTTCCCCTTTTAAGGATTATGTTTCTTAAACCAAAAAGAAAGAGATGCCCCCTGGTGGGCCCCCACTGGAGCAACAAATCCCCGACGTTCCACAGAATCCCTCTCCACTATACCCACACCTGTGAATATGTTTAAGTCTAATCCACATTATCATCTATTCATGTTTAATCCCATATTATAGTATATTACCCCTATCCACATCATATATAAAACCCTCATGCCCTGTCCTGTTGTTATTTATTGTAATGTGTTAATTCAGTGTAAGCCTGTTAGCATGCTCTTTGTAACTTGTTGTTCAATGTCAACTGCTTTGATTTATAGATAAAGCAGTATATAAGAATGACTAAGTGGAGGAGTAATCTAGCGGTTAGAGCAACTGCCTAGTACCCACTGGCACTCCTGGTGACCTTGGGCAAGTCACTTTACCCTCCATTGCCTCAGAAGAAAAGGCCTGGTAATCTACTTCCGGTAAAACATTGCCAAGAAAACCCAGAGGCAGCTGGGTCGCTAGGAGTCAGCACTAAACCCCCCCCCCAAAGAATAAATAAATAAAGGTAGAATTGAAAAAAAAAATCTTTTTCACAAAATCTCGCCCCTTAAATAAAAACTGTCAGCTCAAAGAGACACCTTAACCTTACTTTGACTCCCCCCCCCCCTTGCCTAGGCTTATCCCAAAATGTAATTTTCCTAAAAGGGGATGGAGTAATCCTCATTCATTACGGCCACACCGGTAGCAGTTGTTCCCTAGTGGGGGACTGCAAGTTAACACTGCTGAGACAAGTGTGAGCGATGATTGCTCCAGCCCTAATCAGAAAAATCATCTTTTGGCGTAAGCTCGAGGGTGAGAGAGTCCCCTGTGGACTGACATTCGTTTTTGAAAAGAAAGTGAGGCTTGATGGGGATGGGGTCTTTTATGAAACACTTTCAGCTGCCCTGGGTGTGGGTAAGAATTGGCTACTACACTAAAAAGGTGGTCTATGTGCCAGGAGGGACTGTACGGCCCTTTCAGATTCAGCTTGCCCCACACAAAAGGACCTAATTTTGTTGATTTTACTTGTGTTTCCATGGCTGGGAACTCCTTAAGATACGTAAGATACGTTTTCTGCAAACATTGGCTATGGATTCAAATGAGCCAGGAGCTCATTTGCATCAATAACATGAAATTTTTTGTGGGTTATTACATAGGTCTTTTAGATGATAAGCTCTCTGGGGCAGGGAAAATACCTGCTGTACTTGACTGTATTCCTGTCTGAGCCTGGATATGGAAAGACAAGTAAACCTATATCCACTGTGTGCATCCTTTGCTGTCGCTGTGGGATCCGTCCTTGTCTTCCCTGTGATTAATCCCAAAGCAACCCCCAAACAGTAATCAAAGTGACACCATAAAAATAAGATACCGTTATAATCCCCAAAAAATTCTTTCAATATATTTTTTTGTCGGACATAAATCGCGAGGAGGAGGTACTATGAACCAACCCCCAAACACGATACATATCCCTTTTATTCAACCACATAGGTTTAATTAGTCCAAACTTTAAATATGCCAAAACATTTCAGCAATAAGAAAACACTGCACTTATCTTATAAACACGCGCGACGTGCACGTTTCAGGGAACAAGACCCCTGCATCAAGCGCTCAAAACTCAACTCATAAAGGAACTTGATCCGCCATGAAACTGGCAAAAAACGCCGAACAGTTGGCCATTCAAATTGAGGATACCAGCTTAAGATTGGCTAGCAAAACATGCCATTCAAGACAACCAACCAATCACAGAGGGGAATCCCCACAAATCAGGGAACCCCCTAACGTGAGAGGATGACCTCACATCGCCCCCAGCCAGTCGATCTCACAATTCAGTCCCATAGGAGTTACTGCTTGCAAAAGAAATATCCAATGTTGTTCAAGCCTCCGTAACTTAAAAATGCGATCTCCCCCTCTAGGGTCAGTGGGGACATGATCAGTCACCATCCACCGTAATTGTTGAAAATCATGTTGAAGTTGTGAACAATGTGGAACCATCGGGGCTGTAAGGACCGCTTGTCAAAGGCGACTGGCATGCTCAGCTAGGCGAATCTTGATCGGCCGGGTAGTACTGCCCACATATCGTAAAGGGCAAGCACACGCAATAAAATAAACAACATAAGTTGAATTACAAGTTGTTTGCCAGCGACGATGAAAATTTTGGCCCGTACGCAAATCAGTCCAAGAATTGCCAGAAATGGTAGTAGCACAAAATCGACATGCCCCGCAAGGCTCATGAGTCCCAATCTGGTGCTGAGGGCACAACGGGCGATCTGATGGCATGGCAGAAAACACCAGTTTATCCCGAAGATTGGCCCCCCGTGAATATGCAATCCGCAAGGGTTTATTTAAACTCGAATGCAGAGATAAAACCGGCCAATATTTCTTCAAGATGCCTACCACCCGTGAAGTATTTGACATATAGGGTAAAACCCCTGTCACCGTGTCATCATCTTCCACAGACGATCGAACCAATTGACTATCTAAAAACCACTCACGATGTGAGTACAAGGCCCGTCGGTAGGCACGAGATATGATTGACTTGGGATACCCCTTAGCAGTGAGTCGTACAATCAAATCCGCAGCATGGTGCCGAAATTGGTCAATAGAAGTGCACAGTCTTCGAAGTCTCAGAAATTGTCCATAAGGCAGCCCATTCCGTAAAGGTTCTGGATGAAAACTACGATAGTTCAGTAAGCTGTTACGTTGAACCGTCCTAAAATACCGATCATATATTTTGTACCCAAGGTGCATAAATCTTTGACAGATCCTCCGGGCAGACCTATAATATCTTGTCGGGGTTCGGACCTTGAACCTTTGTCTAAATTTTGCGATGTGTTCCTAAGTAAGGAGGCTGCGTTGGTACGGTCTTTTATTAGGGATTCCACAAAATTTTTGCAGGCATTACAACATGTGGTACTGCCATCTGGACGAATATTTTTGATTATGTTAGATGTCACTGCGTTATACACCAATGTGGACCAAAGGGAATCGCTTCAATTACTGCGAAATTTGTTTTTGCAAGCTCCCCCTCGTTTACCCAAGTCCTTTTTAATGACTTTGATGTCGTTGGTTCTCACCCGTAATTATTTTTTGTTTGAGTCTTTTACCAGCAGATATTCGGTATCGCCATGGGCGCCACTGTGGCCCCTTCGGTTGAGACCTTGTATATGGCGGACGTGGAAGAACGATTTATTTACAGCTCCCCTAAATTTTCACCGGTGTTAATATGTGTCATGGCGCAAGGCAAATAGTGCCTAAGGAAATAGATGAAAATGTGCAGGGCAGTTTTAAAACGGGCAGCTCAAAGCACATGGCTAGGGGTTGCTATGGACAACCAACCAAAACACGAGCACCGGGTGTAGGTAAACGCCCCGGAGATGCATTACCTCATAGCTCATTAAAGGAGCAGGAACAGCTGCAGGGACTTGAGCTGATGAGGGGCTCAAAGAATGACGCATTTAAAATAGAGTCAGTCTTGAGCAAAAACAGGACACGAGAGGGAACTGGAGGAAGAACAGAGGCAGAAACAGGAACACGGAAGAGCAGAACATATGAGAACCAGGATACATACCTGAGAGCTTATGACGGAGATTCCAGCAGCACCTCAGAGGAGTTTGCCCAGGAGGGATTACCCGAGGTTAGTGCTAGAAAGTTGGGCTGCACTGAACCAGAGTCCGGTTGGGGACCCAGAGGGATTCCAGGCAGCAAACGACGAGGAGCTGTGAGAGGGAATTCCCACGAGAGCAGGTACCTGGGGAATAGAAGCTCTTATCCAAAAGAGATTTCCCGGCTGAAAGAAAGACGTCCTGTGAGGGGAAGTGAAAGGGAGAAAAGTTTCCAGCTTCCTGGCTGCAAACGTTCAGGCAGAGCTAAGCCTGAAGAAAGGCCAATTCCCTGGAATAGAGGGGCACTGGATTTTACCTGCACTAGTCCTGAGGTGTATGGCCCTCTAGAGGGAAAATCCACATTGCATGGTAACCTGCCTTTCCACGTTAATAGAGGGGAGAGAAGCCCTTGCCAGGAAGAGGAGGGATTGCTAAACACTGATACAAGTTACAGCCATACAAGAGACAATAGCAGGGAAGCTCATGAGGCCATGGACTGTGATTTCTGTGGAGAAAACTCAGAGGATTTCCAGTTGGACTGTACGCTGGTGTTTTCAGATAGCGTGACTTCTTTCTGTTGAAGCATAAGAAAAGCCTGCAAAAGAGAAATCTGTGTAAGGGCACAGATTTCACTCTACAGCTTTTTGTGACGTAAAAAGCCTGTTTTTCACTTTTGTTTTCCTTAAAGCTGAAAAGAAGCATTTCCTTTGTCATTTTGTAATACCCTTCTGGTGTTGTGCCAGAAGCATGGTTTACTTTCCTTTATGACTCCTATTTGCAAAAGTTCTCCCGGGAAGGGAAATAAATACCTCTTTATAAGCATAACTACTCGTCCACGACTACACTCTTATTGAATAGCTATTGGGACTGCAACTCCCAGGAGGCACCACTAGTCCCTGCTACATAGGAGGAGCCTCACTGAAGCCCCAGGCCTTTCGCCTCCGGGGTAAGTAGGTGGGTGACATATGGAAGCTTTTTTTGGATGACATCTTTTTTATATGGACTTCCGATCTGGCATCTTTACATGAGTTTCTTGCTTGGTTAAATGGATTGAAACCTTGTATTAAATACACTGCTTCATATAGATTCAGAACGGGTGGAATTTTTGGACATGATTGTTTTTCGTGTGGGGGATCTCTTGGCTACTACTCTCTACCACAAACCGGTTCAACGTAACAGCTTACTGAACTATCGTAGTTTTCATCCAGAACCTTTATGGAATGGGCTGCCTTATGGACAATTTCTGAGACTTCGAAGACTGTGCACTTCTATTGACCAATTTCGGCACCATGCTGCGGATTTGATTGTACGACTCACTGCTAAGGGGTATCCCAAGTCAATCATATCTCGTGCCTACCGACGGGCCTTGTACTCACATTGTGAGTGGTTTTTAGATAGTCAATTGGTTCGATCGTCTGTGGAAGATGATGACACGGTGACAGGGGTTTTACCCTATATGTCAAATTCTTCACGGGTGGTAGGCATCTTGAAGAAATATTGGCCGGTTTTATCTCTGCATTTGAGTTTAAATAAACCCTTGCGGATTGCATATTCACGGGGGGCCAATCTTCGGGATAAACTGGTGTTTTCTGCCACGTCATCAGATCGCCCGTTGTGCCCTCAGCACCGGATTGGGACTCATGAGCCTTGCGGGGCATGTCGATTTTGTGCTACTACCATTTCTGGCAATTCTTGGACTAATTTGCATACGGGCCAAAATTTTCATCGTTGCTGGCAAACAACTTGTAATTCAACTTATGTTGTTTATTTTATTGAGTCTGCTTGCCCTTTACGATATGTGGGCAGTACTACCCGGCCGATCAAGATTCGCCTAGCTGAGCATGCCAGTCGCCTTCGACAAGCGGTCCTTACAGCCCCGATGGTTCCACATTGTTCACAACTTTAACATGATTTTCAACAATTACGGTGGACGGTGATTGATCATGTCCCCGCTGACCCTAGAGGGGGAGATCGCATTTTTAAGTTACGGAGGCTTGAACAACGTTGGATATTTCTTTTGCAAGCAGTAACTCCTATGGGACTGAATTGTGAGATCGACTGGCTGGGGGCGATGTGAGGTCATCCTCTCACGTTAGGGGGTTCCCTGATTTGTGGGGATTCCCCTCTGTGATTGGTTGGTTGTCTTGAATGGCATGTTTTGCTAGCCAATCTTAAGCTGGTATCCTCAATTTGAATGACCAACTGTTCGGCGTTTTTTGCCAGTTTCATGGCGGATCAAGTTCCTTTATGAGTTGAGTTTTGAGCGCTTGATGCAGGGGTCTTGTTCCCCGAAACGTGCACGTCGCGCATGTTTATAAGATAAGTGCAGTGTTTTCTTATTGCTGAAATGTTTTGGCATATTTAAAGTTTGGACTAATTAAACCTATGTGGTTGAATAAAAGGGATATGTATCGTGTTTGGGGGTTGGTTCATAGTACCTCCTCCTCGCGATTTATGTCCGACAAAAAAATATATTGAAAGAATTTTTTGGGGATTATAACGGTATCTTATTTTTGTGGGTTCCCTGTGATTAAAGCATCTTTCTTTTCATTTCTTTTTACAATCGAGCTCTAACTTATTGCTAAACCAATTGAAAGCTCCTTCCTGTTGAATAAAGAGATATTGGGTCAATATTCAGCCTGCGAGAGTCAACAAGCATTGCTCAAATGCCCGATTGCTATGGGCAAAAATGAAACCAGCTTTCAACACCGAAACCTATTTGGTTTCGTCACCGCCCATGATGACTATCCAGTCAGCAGCAATATTGAGCCACTAACCAAATAGCAAAACCACATAAAGTTAGGACAGCCGTTGACCTCTCCTAACTTTATGTGATTTCTCTATCTGATTAGCGACTGAATATCACTGCTAACCAGAGAGTCACCGGGGCCACACTGACTCTACCCATGGACCACCCGAAACTAATTGAACATTTACAAGGCTGTCTGTGGGGATATTCAGCCACTCTAACTGCCACTGAATATTGGGCAGAGTGGGATTTATGTGTTTTGCAGGTCCTGCAAACCATCTCGCCAACCCTTCTGAATATCAGTTTTGTGCTGCAGCTTCAGAGCTGAAAGTAAAACCAGCTGAACCTTTTTTGCTGCTATAGCACAAAATCAATATTCCCAGCAACATTAGGGGCTCTTTCTATGACATGTTTTAATCAAAACCATTGTCCCACCAATGGGGAGTTTTCATCCGACTCCAAGACATTGGCCTAAGTGGCTTTACAATCAAATAGTTCCATTCTTACTTAGATGACCGCAGCCAACAGATAAGAATTGGATCTACGAAATCTCACCCCTTCACCCAACAGCAAGGCACACCTCAAGGCTCCTCCCTCTCAGCTCTCCTATTCAACATTTACCTGCAACCGTTGTGTTCCCTATTCCAAAAGTGCAATATCCACGACCAGATCTATGCGGACTATATTATGATCTTCGCACCATTTGCCACAACTAACCTGGACCACAGCCGATTATCTGATTGCTTCAGAGCAGTTACACGGTGGCTAAGTCTGCACAGCCTCACCATTAACTATAAGAAGACAAAGGTCCTCTTTGTAACCCGAGACACATCCTCCTACCGATCACAATCAAGTTGGCAGAAAGTGAGCTACAAGTCAAGAACGAGGTCAAATACCTGAGAATCACCATTGACCAATAAGTCAATCTACAGGCTCAAATTAAAAACAGGTCAGCATACTTCAAACTAAAAACCTTGAAGAATCTATGTCCCCTGCTAAATCACAACAAATTCTGAACAGTATGCCAAGCAATAATAAACCCGCTCTTAGATTATAGCAACGTCATCTACGGGATTATCTAAGCAGGCTCTATATCCTCTCCAACTAGTCCAGAAAACTGCAGCCCGGATCATCTTCGGTGCACCAAGGCACTCACACACCACCCTCGTACTAAGACAATTACACTGCCCCCCCCCCCCCCCATTCTTGCCAGAATCAAATACAAGGCACTACGCACCATGTTCAAGGTGATCCACAAGCAATCAGCAGAATGCCTATAGCCACTACAGATCCAATAGGTTAAGGAAACAGAACAACCAGATTCTTCTCCCTACACCTCTCCACAGAGCCAAAAGCAATCATTCGACCTGCAATCGTACTTTCACACTCTACGCCCAGCCATCTGGAACTCCCTTCCAGCTGAGCTTAGGGTCATACAGAATTCCGGAAAAAGCTAAAGACCCACCTATTTCTGGAATCCTTTGGCCTAAATGCAGGTCATGGACAAAGCCACCACTGCCCACTCACAACTTGCCTGCCCACACACAATTGCAGATCTCCAGATAACTCCTACAGGCATCTTCTCTACAGGACATATTCTGGACTCAAATAGTTCTTACCTTCAGACTGTAAATACTGCTAGTCTGCTTGTAAATAGCCCACAGATAACCAGTATACTCTCCCTGTAAATAAGGTCTAAGAAAGCCATCTCGGTGCCCATGCCTTTTACAAATGTTTTAGTGTTCATCACCAGTTTTATGCAAGAATTACCACAAGTCATTCTTTATAACTGTTGTTTACAGTTCTTGAAAACTGCCTTGACTTGTAGATTCCGGTGGTATAAAAACAGCGTTAAATAAACAAATAAATAAATAAATACAGGTGCTAAACCCCTAAAAAAGACAACCAGCATCCCCTGTAGGCAGTGTGATCGAGCTCCAACCCGTGTCATAGAAGAAGAGACTTTGTGTAATATACTGCCTGGAGGAAATTGTGAGGATATACTGTGGATATAGTAGCACAACAGACAGCTAAAGCAGACTTACATGCAGACCAGTGAGACCAGTATCATGAGCATACCAACAAGAAGAATATCGTCATCCAAGACTGATTGGTGCTTTAATGCTGTTGGGGTCAGCAGCAGAAATGCACCATCCAGTTTATACCAGTGAACCGTATAATGCCAGTATGCTCTCACTAAAAATGCTCCAGTTCAGTAGAGACTTATATTTTTTTATTTAACTTGTCTCTTTGTGCCATCCTGCTGACATTATTTGTATTGCAGAAGAAATACAGCTATAGTATTATTTAGATATATTTAATTGGACTTGGCTCATGCCGGAAGTCAATGGGTGTACCAGCCAGTGTATGTACAGGCAACTAGTGGAAACATCCTCGCAGTAAAAAAGAAAACGTACTTTATCTATTCCTTCAATTTGACATACTGTACCACTCTACCTTTGGAAGTCCCAAATCACTTCTGAAACCTTTTTTTTCAACTCTGCAATAGCAGAGAAAAGGAGAAATTATGGACAAGGCTCATTGGACTCATAAGCAATAGTGAATTTAAAAGGCTTTGGGCCTGATGTTCAAAGCTGCTTTTGTAGTTGGTGATGTGGCTGAGAATATTTATTTACATTCTCTTATATACCGTGCTATTCTGCATCAGTGTGGTTTACATTGAACAAACTGAAATTACATTGGACAGGGCATTATAACTTGGTGATAACTATTTTACAGGGAACATGGGCTATGGAGGGTTAAGTGGCTTGCCCAAGACCACAAGGAGCACCTGTGGGACTAGAAACCCAAGTCCTTCTGGCCCAAGGTTTCTGTCCTCTAGTGGGATTTGAACCCTTGACCTTCTGGCCTGAAGTACCTTGCCCCAACCACTAGGCCACTCCTCCACTCCATATACATGTAAGTGGCTCTGGTTTAAAAATCCATGACACTTACGTGGATAACATTTATCCATATATCCTGCAGTAGTGAGTCATATCCGTAAAAGCGATGCATACACCAGGAGGTGGGTTTAGGAGCCAGCACAGACGTCCCTCAGAGAGCACCTCTATGTAAACATCTGCTGATCCACAGGTGCAAGTGGGGCCATTTAAATGACCGGTGCCACCAATTCTTCATATAAAGTCCAACTCAAACTCCGGAATTCATTATCAGAAGATGTAGTAAAGGCTGTTAGTGTTGCTGGATTTATCCCAGGATAAGCATTGTGGAATCCTTTTTTGGAACCTGATAGGTATTTGTGGCCTGGACTGGCCACTGTTGGAAACAGGATACTGGGCTTGATGGACCTTGGTCTGACCCAGTATGGCATCACTTAAGTTCTTATGTTCTTACTGGCCCTTAACTTTATGCAATGTTCGGCGCGGCTTAATATCAGGCCTTTTTCTTTTGGCGATGGTAAGAATCTTCTAGATACATCTGGAGTATCCAGCCCTGCTGCTTTCATCAGTAGTTCTTGGATGATAGCATTGCATGAATACCTGTCCCCATCATCACTACTGCCACCCTCAGAACAGCATGTTCTTTGCCATGCTGGCTGCAGGCCTGTTCATCCTGCCAAGAGAAAACAAGCCACATCAGTGGCAACTCCACTGTAAGGGTGTGCAGTCCAAACGTTTTCATTATCTATCATTTCATTTTTCTTTTTTTTTAATATCATTCCCATTAATAGCATGCACTATAGAGGGACCCCTGGCCATTGGGGACTGCCCCGGACCTCCTGTCCCAAGAGAACAGAACATTGAGGCACCCCAACCTCCAGTTTCTGGTGCTCACAGCCTGGATGCTGAGAGGCTAGCTATTGCATATCACCGCCTCCCTCGACCGGTGGAGGACATCTTGCTGGCCTCGCGTAAGGACTCTATGTGCCAGCAAGATGTCCTTATGCCTTCAAGTGGCACCGGTTCTCCCTCTGGTGTGTGAGTGAAGGCCTTAACCCTTTCTCCTGTGCAATGGTGGAAATATTGCGCTACCTCTTTCACCTGTCAGGGGCAGGTATAAAGTCCAACTCAGTCAGGGTGCATCTCTGCACCATCTTGGCTCACCAATGAGCTTTCACCAATGTGGATGACCAGGCAGTGTCTCTGCACCCCTTGGTGGGCCGGTTCATGAGGGGCCTCCTCCTCTCCCGGCCTCTGGTCTGCCCAGTCAGTGGTGTGGGACCTCAATGTCATGCTAGGAAAGCTCATGGTGCCGCCTTTTGAGCCCCTTGCTACCTGTCCTCTCAGGTACCTCTCCTGGAAGGTTGTCTTCCTGGTTGTGCTCACCTCAGCTAGGCGCATGAGCGAACTGCAGGCCCTAGTGGCACATGAGCCCTACCCCAGGTTCCATAAGAACAATTTCATCCTGCAAACGCACCTTTAGTTCTTACCGAAGGTGGTTTCTGCATTCCATCTGAACCAAGAGGTGGTGTTACCCACCTTCTTTCTTAGGCCTCATGCCTCTAAGGTGGAAGCCTCTCTGCACACATTAGACTGCAAGCATGCCCTGTCCTTCTGCCCCATCACCACTCAACACAGCTCTTTGTCTCATTCGATCCCAGTCATCTGGGGGTCACAGTCTCCAAGTGCATCCTCTCTCGATGGGTGGCTGACTGCATTTCATTCGCTTATCAACAGGCGGGGCTCTCCCAGGAGTATCAGGTGACAGCTCACAATGTGCGCACCATGGCAGCCTCCATAACCAGCCTGCGATCAGTGCCCTTGCTGGATATATGCCGGGCCACCACCTGGTCATCTGTGCATACCTTCGCAGCACACTACTGTTTGGGGGGAATCTTCCCAGAGGGACAGTGCATTTGGCCAGACTGTGCACTATCACCTCTTTGGGGAATAATGCAACTCCTTCCCTCCAACCCTCTGTGTGCCGGCTACCGGAAGGAGGATTGTATCTTCGATGTTGCTGCTGCTGCTGCAGTCAAACTTCCAGCCAGTCAGCACCCCCTGATGCCCTTTATGGTCTGCTTTTTGGGTCGCCTGTGGCTTTTACAGGATTTTTCGGTAGTCTGTAGCTTGGGAGTCCCATATGTGAGGACTGACTTCCTGCTTGTTCACGGAGAAAGCAAGTTACTCATCTGTAACAGATGTTCTCTGGGGACAGCAGGAATCAGTCCTCACAATCCTTTCTCCTCCCCATGGAGTTGTTTTTTCTTTTTTGCCATCTTGTGCTATGATATCCTACTGAGGTAAGCTGGCACCTTTGAAAACGCCTCATACAACATCCAAAGAGCTTAAGGCTGTCTTGGACAATCTGAAGTTGTGGTTTCAACCTAGATTATATGCCATGCACTAAACAAAGAAGGACTTCATGGGTGAAGGCCAAGAAGGACTCCACTGCTCAAAGACAGACATAAAAAAGCATGCTTGATCTTTGCCCAAACCCACCTTGAGAAACCACAATCCTTCTGGGAAAATATTCTGTGGACAGATGAAACCAAACTTGAGCTCTTTGGCAATGCAAACCAGCAATATATTTACAGGCAAAGAAATGAAGCTTACAAAACCCTCTTCCTACAGTTAAATATGGTGGAGGTTCTATAATGTTGTGGGGCTGTTTTGCTGCCTCAGGAACTGTAGGCCTGGAACGTATTGAAGGAATCATGAAGTTAGGGGACCACCAAGATATTTTAGGGCAAAATGTGCTACCCAGTGTCAGAAAGCTGGATCTGGGCCGAAGGTCATGGGTTCTCCAGCAGGACAATAACCCAAAACATACATCCAAAAGTAGAAAAGAGTGGTTAAAAAGGAACAAATGGACTGTTTGAAACTGGCCATCACTGAGTCCTGATCTCAATCCAATTGAGAACCTTTGGAAAGAGCTGAAATCTGCCACTGTTAAAAGGAATCCTGGAAACATTCATGAACTGGAACAAATCACAGTTGAAGAGTGGATGAAACTACCAGCAGACAGATGTAAGAAACTTATAGATGGCTACAAGAAATGTTTGGAGGCTGTCATCACTGCCAAGGGTTGTGCAACCAAATATTAGTGAAAGGTGCCATTAATCCTGTCCAGGTCATATTTAGTTTTTTTCTCAGAAATTATTACATCTAAGTAGCACAGACATCTTTTTTTTGTTGTATACCTTTGAACATACTATTAAAATAGTATGATGACATACAGTTGGAATATTTCCAATTATTTCTCAAGATATTGTACATAACATACCTAAAATGCAAGGGTGTCAATAATGTTGACCACAGTAATACACAACACTACTCATAGAGATCCGAGCCTCACAACTCCGCCACCCTAAAGAGACACACTTTGCCATGTCCCTTTGCGACCCCCTCGTCCTTACCCAGAATTCATGAGTTTGCAAATGGAGGAAGGAGAAGGACCCTGCTTTGTCATACTACTGTATGTGTGCACTTTTTTACTTTTTTTTAAATTCTCCATTGGTAACACCTTCAATTCATAACTTAGCAAATTATTCTTTCAAGTTTTGACACTTTTTGAAATAGTTCAGATTTTTCCAGAATTATTTTTGCATGGTACTTTGAGTTCAGGTCATCTTAAATTCTCTTTTATCTAATAATCTGAATCTTTAATAAATTGTTGTTTGGGAGAAGGAGGGTCTGTCAATTAAATTTTCATTGATTTTCTGACTTTACCTATGATGGAAAACATTTACCCTCATAATCACAATAATGTGATTCTTTGATATACAGCCGTGGTCTTCATTCCGAGTTCTTGAGGGCCACAAACAGGTCATGTTTTCAGGATATCCCTAATGAATATTTATGAGAGAGATTTGCATGGCCACTATCTCCACTGTATGCAAATCTCTCTCATGCATATTCATTAGGGATATCCTGAAAACCTGGCCTATTGGTGGCCCGTGAAGACCAGGGATCTACAAAATTATCCCGTTGTCCATTTTCTGTATCTTTTCTGGGCCTCCGATGAGCATTCAGGTCCTTATAGGTCTCAGCTCATATGGCTTCTGGTACGAACCTGGAGACAGAATCTTCAGAACTGAACACTTTGCACTAGATGGCATCTAACCAATGATTTGGACAGAGCCGCTAGAACCTTTGGCTTTTCTGCTGGTTGCATGGTTTGCTATGCAGCAGCCTTGTATTCATCTGCCTCTCCCCTTTCCCTTATTTAACTGACAAGGCTGAGATCATATTGACCACTGCCTTGCCCTTATCTGATTGATAAACCACATCCTCCATTAAACCCCTCTTCCCTAGGTTTATCTACTGCCAAATGTGTGACTCTGTACTTTTTAGTATTAAATATTAGTTGCCAAATTCTTGAACGCTCATTAAGCCTAGTTGCATCACTTAGGCGCTCCTCTATAAAAAGGTCTTAATACAAAAAGAGGTTTCTAAAAGTTCATTGTGCCAATCATCTTGGGCTAATCAATTAGGATTGATTTTGCCCTAAAATTCCTTGTTTCATACTTTATAAATTAGCTCTCCTCTCCTCCACAAGATGGCAGCATAAAATCATTCTAGCTTATTTTGCTATTACGGTTTTACTATCCAAAAACGAACACATCTTATTGTGGAATAGCTATGAGAAGTCTAATATGCTTGTAAAAGCTGACCGGTACAATAAAGAAAAGTTATAACAGTAGACAAAATGTAATTCTAGGATTCAATTCGTACATAGTTTATATGGTACATTTAAGAAGGGTAATCTAGTTTCTGTTGCTTTTTCTGGCAAATGTAATATATTTCTGGCATCACTGTTTTTCAAATGAACATCTATTAACACTCGAATAGTTCATTCATTTTAGAGCCTTTTTACTAAAGTGTGCTAAGCAGTTAATGTGTGTTTACACATGCGGCAATTGTGCTCTAAGACCTGCGGTAATTGTTATACTCTGGGCAGTTTCTCCAAATGGGTTAATTTTGCGCATACTATGGCAGTTGTGAATCTCACTTCTAAGCCAGGGCATGGGGAGTATGATCTCAGTCTCTCAAATTTACTGCTAAGGCTCGACGTAGTAGTTGCATCGTGCCAGAGAGAGCTTCTTTCTGGAGTTCGTAAGATGTAACAGGTATGGCTAGTTTGTGAAGATGTGCTTGGAAATTCTTCTTTAGCAAGTCTGTGGATCTCAGTACAATGGGAAAGATTTCTGTATCCTTCTGCCACATTTTCTTCGTCTGTAACTGCATTTCTTGGTACTTCAGGATCTTCTGCCTTTCCACGTGATTCACAGAATAATCACTCGGTATCGATGTCATTCTGGTATTCTTCTCCTTGACCATTATGTCAGATTTCCTGGCATACAGTTTCTTATCCGTCGGAATGGGAATGTCGCAGGTGATCATAACCTCTTCATTCTCTGTTATTCTCTTAGGGTCATGATCCCAGTGCTTTTTAGAGGCAATGATTATTGTAATGTTTACAGAGTTTCCAATTGATGAGGCATGCTACTGTGTTATGCCTTTCTGTATAGAAATTTTCCACCATCAGAACTTCACAGCCTGCTATAAGGTGAGTCACTGTTTCCAGCTCTTTCTTACAGAAACCAACAAATGTCTGTTTTGCCATTTTTTGCAATGCTCATCTTAAAACATCTTGTCCGTAATCCGCTGTCCTTGACTGCAACTATCAATCTTTCATCCTTTGGTTTCAGTTCACCTCTCCTTAACCATTCATGTGTCTGTTCCTGATCAACAAAGGGTTCTTGGAGTAACGCTCTGTATTTTCCACTTGTTTTTCCTCGCTTGCTGATCTGTGCATTCTCTCGTAGATTTTGAGCTGTCCTTTCTGAGTGAAGCTTTTACCACACTCACTGCACATATATGGTTTTACTGGGGGTAGTTTCTCCATATGGGTTAGTTTTGCGCATACTATGGCAGTCGTGAACCTCACTTCTAAGCCAGGGTATGTGGAATAGGATCTTAGCCTCTCAAATTTACTGCTACTGCTTGGCATAATACTTGCATCGTGCCAAAGAGAGCCTCCCTACTGCTCTGTGGATTTGAATTCTTCCTTTTCGAGTGTAGCCTTTACCGCTCTCATGACATGTAACCTTTCTCTCCCATGTTTGGACTTGCTGGTATTTTGCATTGTCTTTCTTCACACTGAAATCTTTTTTAGACTTAGTTGAAGTGAATGATCTCTGGGGGCATGCATTAACTGCCACTCACATGTTAGGGTGCTGAACGGGCAAGGCATGGGCAGAAAGTGGGCATAGTAGCCATATATCACGCACTGTCAATATGGCCATTAGTTAAGTGCTTCCACGTGATAGGACCTTGCTTTAGGGTACTCATCCGCATGTTAGCTGTCAGGAAAATGGTGGACACAACCTCGACAGTTATTGAGAAAGCTTTGCACATTTGTTTTTGTGCTAAATATGCATTAGCTGCACAAACCTAACTCACTTTAGTAAAAGAGCCCCTTTGAAAGGCAAGCACTCAAGTAACGAGTTGAAAATTGTATGGTAGAAGCACACAGAAAGATACATTTCCTAGAAATGTGGACTTCAGTCCCATTTTGTTTTGAGGATTTGTGTTTTTCATTTTATGGTGTTTCATTTTTAGCAAACATTATTTTGCTATACAGTAATGCATACTAAAAGCAAATTGTGCAAAATAAGTTCATTAGATTTGTTTCTTGTTTGTTTTGACATGCCATGAAACAAGCTTATTTTGTTGTTGTTTTTCGTTTTGAATACACATTCCTAGCATTGCCGTCTTCCAGGAGACTGCAAGTCAGAAGGTGGGACTCAGACTGTGTTGCATTTCAGCCAAATCCATTCAGTGTGACCTCTAATAGTAGCACCACAAGATTACCAGTAGGGGCTGAGTGGAGCTGAAGGGCAAGATCAACTGGGAATCACTGCTGCCCATTCACTAGACATCCGAGAAAATTCTAGTACTAGTAGGTGCCTAGGGGAGGATTGTGCGGGTGGAGGGGGGCTCTATCTGACCTGTTGGGGTAGATGTGGGTGGTAGTGATTCTCAGGATATACACAATGAATTCTCACAAGATACAATTAAGACAGTGCATGCAAATATATAAGTATGTCATGAATATTCATTTTGGATCATTTATAAACCTCGGCCTCTGGCACCTGCACTTTGAGGCCATCCTATGCAGCCACCACCCTTTCCATGTAAATATATTAACTGATATTATGCCTCGATCTATCTCCTTGATCCGTGATACCATGAAGTTTCTTGGCATCCGCTGTACACTGGGCATATTATCCACGATGATGCCTAAATCTTTTTCCTAGGTGGTGGTTCCTAATGTGGAACCTTGCATCATGTAATCATAGGTTGGGTTGTTCTTTCCTAGGTGCATAACTTTGCACTTGTCTATATTAAATTTCATCTGCCATTTGGATGTCAGAGTCTTCCAATGTATCAAGATCCTCTTGCAATTTTTCACAATCCTCTGGAGTTTTAACAACTTTGAATAATTTTGTGTCATCTGCAAATTTGATTACCTTACTCGGTATTCCCATTTCCAGGTCATTTATGAATATGTTAAAAAGCAGCAGGCCCAGCACAGATCCCTGGGGTACTCCACTATTCACCTTTCTCCATTGAGAAAATCAACCATTTAGCCCTACTCTCTGCTTTATATCTTTTAACCAGTTCCTGATCCACAATATTACACTGCCTCCTATCCTTTGACTTTTTAATTTTGCCAAGAGTCTCTCATGAGGGACCTTGTCAAAGGCTTCCTGAAAATCCAGATATACTATATCAACTGGCTCACCTTTGTTTATCTGTTTATTTACACCTTCAAAAAAATATAACAGATTAGTAAGACAAGACTTTTCTTGGCTAAATCCATGTTGACTTTCTCCTATTAAACCATGGCTAAGCCCTGTGCTACCAAGTAGTTCAGTTTAGTAGACATGCCCCTAAGAGTTTAATTGTAAATCCAGTTAAAGCCCAGTTTTAAAAATGTCTCTTAGTTGAAAAATGTCTCTTAATGTTTTGCTTCTCATCCCCTGCCTATCCCACTTCCCACTCACACAAGGCTCAGTCTATGATTTATAGGTTGTTAAGCCAATTAAGAGGATAGGAAGACATTTTTTTAATATTAAGGTTTAATTGGCCATCTTCATTGGCAAGTTTTATAGCCTTTAGGGATAGATTAGTTCTAGGTCCTTCAGTTCATCTTGAAGCAAATATAAAATAAATAGCTTACAATATAATAAGTTTAAGGGAATTTATATTAAAGTCTTCCTGCTGCCTTAATAACTTTAAATAACTAAACAACTCACGAATACAAAGATGCAGATGATGATTCAGCAGTGAGATGGTGACTATCCAGTCTTTTGCACCATGCCACAGTAATGATTATTTCTTAGTTGGTGAGAGGTCCTATGCGTGCACTAGGTGCAAAGAGCTCTTAACTTTCAGGGAATGAGTCCAGTTTTTGGAAGCTACTGTATAAAGAAAATAATTACTGCACATGTAGAAAGCCAACATGGATTTAGCCAGGAAAGTCTTGTCTTACTAATCTGTTATATTTTCATGAAGGTTTGAATCAACAGGTACAAAAAGGTGAGCCAGTTGATACAGTATATCGGATTTTCAAAAAGCCTCATGAGACTTTAGGCAAAATTTAAAAGCATGGGATTAGAGGTAATATACTGTTGTACATCAGGAACTGGTTAAAAGATAGAAAACATAGAGTAGGGCTAAATGGCCAGTTTTCACAATGGAGAAAGGTGAATAGTGGAGTACCTAAGGGATCTGTGCAGGGCCAGCTGCTTTTTAACAAATTCATAAATGACCTGGTAATGGGAATAATGAGTGAGGTGATCAAATTTGCAGATTACACAAAATTATTCAAAGTTATTAAAACACAAAAGAATAGTGAAAAATTGCAAGAGGACCTTGATAAATTGGAAGACTGGGCGTCCAAGTGGCAGATGACATTTAATGTGGACAAGTGCAAAGTTATGCACTTAGGAAAGAACAACTATGTTTACACGATTCAAGTTTCCAGATTAGGAACCACCACTCAGGGAAAGGATTTAGGCATCTGAAAAGGTACAGAGAAAAGCCACCAAAATGGTAAAAGGGATGGAAGGATACCTCTATGAGGAAAGACTTAAAAAGTTAGGACTCTTCAACATGGATAAAAGATGGCTGAGGGTAGATATGATAAGAGGTCTATACTGTAAAATAATGAATGGAGTGGAACAGGTAAACATAGATCCGTTGTTTATGTCTTTGAAAAGGTAGACAGACTAGGGAACATGCAATGAAGCTACAGTATAGCCCTTTTAAGACTAATAGGAGAAAATATTTTTTCACGCAACGCATAATCAAACTCTGGAATTTGTTACCAGAGGATGTAGTAAAGGCTGTTAGTGTAGCTAGGTTTAAAAAAGGTTTGGACACATTCCTGGAGGAAAAGTCCATAAGCCATTATTAAAGAGGACCAGGGGAATCCACATTGCTTATCCAAGAATAAGCAACGTGGAATCTGTGTACCTTTTTGAGAACCTGACAGGTACTTGTGACCTGGATTGGCCACTGTAGGAAATAGGATACTGGGGTTGATGGACCTTGGTCTGACTCAGTATGGCATATCATGTTTATATTTTATTTATTTATTTATTTAACATTTCTTTTATACCGTGCTATTATCATCAGTACGGTGTACATCAAAACAGAACATATACATTTCAGGGTTACTGAAATGCATTTACATTTGAACAGGGATTGGAACTTGGATAACAGGGTAATTAACAACAATTATACAATATAGAGTATCTACAGTTACATACATGGTGAATGTAATTCCCTATTGGGACTACACCGGAAAGTATCTGGTGAATAAGTGGTGTTTTAGGGCCTTCCTGAGTTGGGTTAGGTCTGTGATAGCCCTGATGTCTGGGGGGAGTGCATTCCAGGTTTTGGGGGCATAGATGCTGAAGGCTCTATTATTTGTTGCCTTTTCGCATCTCGTTGATTCTTTCGGGACTGTCAAAGTGTTTACTGCTACAGATCTGCTTCTATTATGAGGTGAGGTGTGTATCAGTTCGGTGATAGCTGTGGGGGACTGATTGTTCATGGCTTTGAAGGTCATAATTATGTTCTTATATTGGATTCTAGCTTGAATTGGTAACCAATGAAGCCTTTTCGGGATTGGTGTGATGTGGTCAGTCCTGGTGATTCTTTCTAGTATTCTGGCTGCCGTGTTCATTGACAGTTGGAGAGGGTTTAGAGTTGCTTGTGGGAGTCCGTATAAGATTGCGTTTGAAAAGTCAATGTGTGGCATCACCAGGGCTTGGTAGATTGTTCTGAAGTCTGTGTACTCGAGTAATGGTCGTAAATGACGAAGTGTCCTTATTTTGTGGTAAATTGATTTTGTTGTATTTTTTATATGCGCCTTCATGTCCATCCTTTGGTCAAGGGTGATGCCTAGGTATCGGATAGTGGATTTAGCTGTCAATTCTGTGCCCTTTACCTTTAGTGTGAGTGGGGGTGCGAAGTCCTGGTTCTTCGTTATGATCAGTACGTCAGTCTTGCTGTGGTTGATTCGCAAGTTCTGTGTGAGGAGCCATTCCGCAACTGCGTCGAAGCAGTTTACCAGTGGGGTAAAATCAGTTTGGTCTGTCATAAAAGGCATATATAGGAGAATATTTATTTATTTAACAATCATTTATATCCCGCATCTTCCAGAGTTCAAATGCGGCTTACAATTGAACAACAGTCAACAAAGCAAGGGCTTGTTTTACATGGAACAATTTTTTGACAGTAAACAATGTAATAGTTAAATACGTAACAGAACAATGTGATGGTTAAATACATAACAGAACAAGAACAATTTAAGAACTATGTACAGATACAGGTTTGTAGGTTCCTTAGATTTAAATCATGGTTATTTACAAGAGGGTGTAAATCTGTTAAATTATGCGGTTTAGCTTTACTCAGATTGAGTTTAGCTTTACTCAGTTGGGTGTTATCTAGCCTTTTTCTGGGATGATTAGTGGATTATTAATGTTGTTGTAGTGCATGGCAAAGAGGTAGGTTTTCAGTTTTTTGCGGAATTCTATAATTTCTGTTGTAGATCTTAGGTCCTCTTAGAATATCATCTGCGTATGCTAGGCAGGATACCTTAAAGGAGCGAATTAGGTCGCAGATGGGTTGCATGTAGATATTAAACAATAGTGCGGATAACGAGGAGCCTTGAGGTACTCCCTGATGCTGTAGAAATGGGTCTGATGTTGTGGTGCCGAGTCTCACTTGTTGCCATCTGTCAGAAAGGTAGGACTTGCACCAGCTCAGTGCTGAGCCCTGGATTCCTTTTTCTTCAAGGCGTTCGATAAGAATTTGATGACTCACAGAGTCAAAAGCAGCCGAAATGTCAATGAATATAAGGGCAAAACCTTGTCGGATGTTGTCTATTCCGGTAATTATGGTATTGAAGAGGGTGATGAGTAGGGTCTCCACGCCGTGTGTTTCCCTGAAGCCATGTTGGGAAGGGTCCAGGGGGGCTTCAGTATCAATGTGTTGTTGTATTTGGCGTTGCACTTTCTTTTCAATTATTTTGGCTAGTAGCAGGATGCTGGATATCGGTCTGTATGATTCAACCTTTAGCGGGTCAAGTCTATTGTTCTTCAGTAGTGGCCTGATGGAGGAATGTTTTAGGCTTTGTGGGAAGGTTCCTGTTGCAAACGATTGTTCTATGATTTTATTTAGGGAGGGGCTTAGTTCACTGTGGAGCTCTCTTATCCAGGATGCTGGGCAAGGATCATTACAGTAATAAGGTCAAATATCTGAGCGATAATTATGAATCAAATCTATTATTAGATTATACGCTCGTACTTTTACCACGCTGAAACAACAGAATTAATCACGCCTAAAAGGCTTATCAAGATCAGGTACTGAGGTCTCAGTAAAACACACGCAGCTGCTCAACCAGTTCAGTTTGGCTGCTATTCACATCAATGACCCCATTTTTTATCGTACCACGATCAATTTATTTTTTACTAATTACTCATTTGACTATAGTTCCTTAAATCTTTCAATTAAATGTCTCTCCAAACAATTTTTACTTTTGGCAATTTTATCAATATGGATATCCAACGTGTTCCCAGTTAGCCACCATAACTTCACAATGTCCATATAAAAAAAAATTTTCTTTCACAAAAATAATGATTGCATGGGTACTTAGCTGCGGTCTTAATCGTTCAAAACTCTCCTCTGAGGATATCCATAATGCATGCTGGCGGCTGGAAACAAAATCCTAACGCCGTACTTCTAAGGCGCCCAAGAGTTTCACACAGTGTGTTTCATCAGGGGATTATTTTCCTGCATGTCAAACAAATCTGAAACAGCCAAACAAGCACTTTCAAACTCTATTTCTTTGTTTCATTTAAATAATTTCTCAAAACGTTGCATACTAAGTTTTTCTAAAATTACCTTCAAGGTTGTTGTATTCCACTCTTTAAGCATTCACAGAATAGGGCTAGATATTTCAAACTCACTTTTCAATTGCCCAAAAAAACGCCGCGCATGTGGTCTAAACAAACTCTCAGCTTAATATAGTCCACCCGGCTCAGCTCCTCCTACTCGAAGTTGACATCAGTGTAGACTCTTTAAACACATCCAGACCAATCAATTTCTGAATTGAGACCATACGGTTTAATGGTATTTAACTTAAAAATCCATCTCTGTTCTGCTTGAAGTAAAAGTTTTTCTTTTGTGACACTGCCCCGAGGGGCAAAAATTTGATCGATCGCAAAACATCTTAACTGATCAAAATCATGATTAGCTGTCTGACAATGTTGTACTAGTGGTGCCTCAAAGATCTTATTGTTAACCCGACTCCGATGTTCAATCATACGGGACTTCAAAGACCGAATGGTCTTACCGACATACAGCAGCGGACAAGGGCACCATATCCCATAAACGACAAACAGAGATCTGCAAGTAGTAGCTCTTCGTAATTTATAAACTACACCACGATGTTCAAATATCACCGTCTCCAAAGTTATAGGGCAGATGCTACAGTTACAGGCGTGATTAATTCTGTTGTTTCAAAGTATGAGCGTATAATCTAATAATAGATTTGGGCAAGAATCATTAGGCACAGTGGTAGCATTGATGGAGGCGATGGTATTTTCAATCTCTTTGGGTGTTAAGGTGTGGAATTTGGTCAGTGGGGATAGTTGTGGCATTTTGGGAGGTTGGGATAGTCTGGCAGGACAGGGACTTTTGGCTATCTGTATCATTTTTGATTTTAGGTAGTTAGCATAGTCTTGGGGTTGAATTACGTGCGTTTGTTCCGGGGTTGGTTCTCGTGCTAGTGTTTTTACTATGTTGAATAAGTCATGGTGCTTGCTTATTGATCATTTCAGGAGGTCTGTATGGAACTGCTTTCTTCTCTCAGCTATTTCTTGGCGATGCTTCTCTAAGTATGAACAGTATATTGTGTGTGCTTCGACAGAGCGGGATCGGCGCCAATGTCTCTCAAGCTTGCGTAGATGGATAAGTGAAGACCGTAATTCATTTGAGTACCAAGCTACATGTTCTCAGTTCTTGGTCCTTCTATTTGTATCTGGGAGTTGTGAGCTAGACCTGAGGGTGTTATTCCAGGTGTTAATCAGATTGTCAAGACCGGGCTCTGATGAGTTTAGGGGTGGGAGGAGTTTCTTTAGTATCTCCTCTTTGTTGAAGGAGTGAACTCTTCTCGCTGGTGGTTTGGGAGGGATGGAGTTGGTGTTCTGATTGTTAAAGTAGGTGGGTAGTTGGAATCTGATCAAGCTGTGGTCAGACCATGGTACTTGAGTTATAGGTATAGCGAAGTCATGGTTTGCTTCCGTGATGGCCTGAGGGGTGAATATCAGGTCCAGAGTATTTCCCTTCACATGTGTGGGTGCTCTGATTATCTGGCTGAATCCGAGGTCAGCAAGTGCTTCGAGAAATGCTGAGGTTTGTGCATCTTGTAGGGTTGGGAAGTTGAAATCACCCATTAGCCAGCTTGATGATTGAGGTTTGTCTGTGTTACAGGCAAGGTCTATTACACAGGTACACTAAAAAAACTTTTTTTTAAACTGCCTCTAATGTTTCGATTGATTTTTACGTTTTTTGGTGTGCTGAATCCAAATCTGGTAACCAATTTGCTCCATCACGTACAGATTTTTTGCTACATTGGGTTAGCAGTTTGAGGTGAACGTTTCAGATTGAGTGCGATCGAGATAAAAGTTTCTTGGATGAATTCTTTATACTAATTGTTTAGTAGTTATTCAAATAAGAATAAAGAAAATTGTAACAAGGCAGCACGTAAGAATAGAGTAATGTCAACAAAACACACTGTGATGGTAGCAAAATTGTCTGCACTTAAAACAGCCACATACATGTGCACAAACATTGAGCATATAAGAGCGAGGTTAGACACAAAGCAAAGCAAAGAAATGTGCAAAAAATGTTGTACAGGTATGTATGTAAGAATAGAAAACGCAAACCGCACCATGCAATACATGAAGACAAACACCCGATGGTGTGAAAATAAAATTCTAATAAATGAGATCCGACACTGTGGTAATAACTAGCAAATTTTTATTTCAAAGTTTAGTAAAAACACAATATTTTTCAACACAGTTTAGATTTTAAAGTCATTCTTGGGTCAATCAGTCTCCTGGTGGGCCCGTTTCTTCTTCCCCCGAATGCTTCTCTTGGTGCGCTGCTTGGCGTATTTTTCATCTGGGGTTTCCCGCAGCAGCAACCAGCAGAAATCAGCCATCATAGTGGTGTTCCATCTTCCTTGGTACCTTCTCTCTGCGTCCTTGATGTCCTGGTGAAACCTTTCACCTTGTTCTTCACTGTACGCCCCCAAATTTTCGGGAAAGTAGTTCACATGGGAGTGCAAGAAATGGACTTTCAGGCTCATGTTACAGCCTTGTTCTTTGAAGGCATTGAGCATCCTGGCAACAATATCCTTATAGTTCTCATCCCGCCTGTTCCCCAAGAATTTGAGAACAGCATCCTTGAAGGAATCCCAGGCTTCTTTTTCCTTCTCAGACATCGTTTCTGCGAATGCTCCATCTGAAATGAGTTTCCTTATATCAGGGCCAACAAACACTCCTTCCTTTAGCTTTGCTTCAGAAAGTCGGGGGAACTTTGAGCAAAGGTACCGAAAGCACTCACCATCTTTTGGAAGGGACTTGATGAATTGCTTAATGAGACCCAACTTAATGTGGAGAGGTGGTAATAGAATTTTATCACGAGGTACCAAGCTCTCATAAGAACATTTTTCTCACCGGGTCTCAAATACTCCCGAATTGGCCAGTCTTTTTTCCCCCAGTGTAGGTCGCGGGCCCGGCTGTCCCACAAGCAAAGGAAGCAGGGATATTTGGTGAAACCGGATTGCTGCCCTAATAGCATGGATAGAATTTTAAAGTCTCCACAAATCATCCACTTATGCTCATCATAACGAATCTTCTGAAGAATCAGGGCCAAATTCTCATATTTTTCTTGGAGAATAACAGAGTGAGCAATAGGAACTGAAGCGAATGTCTTGCCATTATGAAGAAGAACACCTTTTATGCTGTCTTTTGACGAATCAATGAACAGCCGCCATTCAGCAGGATCATACTTGAGTTTAAACTTTTCCATCACTCCGTATATATCGTTGCAAAATACCAAATCTTCCTCTTTGCTGAAATACTTCAAAAATTGTGTCTCGCGGTTGCGGTACCAATAAAAAGTTGTTCCTGGTGACAATAGATTTTTCTGTTTAAGCCGAGAACCTAGCAGTTGGGCAGCATCTTTTAGGAGTCCTAAATCCCGGACTAAATCATTCAATTCAGCTTGAGAGAAAAGTTCAGGTTTCGGATCTGGTTCAGTTTCAAACTCGGAAGTACTGGACTCATCGGGAAAAGCCATCTGATGAGTCTCATCATGATCAGAACCGTCCACACAAATATGATCCAAAGATTTTGGTGGTTCAGGCACAGGTACTTCGTTGCTATGAGGCATAGGCCTAATTGCTGAGGGAAGGTTGGGGTAACTTATTACGTTCTTATTTTTTAAGTTGTATCCCTTCACAATGCAAGAGCAAAAATAACAGTCACTGCTGTGGTCTCTTTGTTCACGCCACATCATAGGTATTCCGAAACGAAATGCTTGTTTTTTACCTTTCATCCATAAGCATAGATCTTCCTCACATGTCTTGCACACTTTGTGAGGAGCCCACGGTTTGTCTTGATCGCCTAACTTCAAACCGAAATAGGCGAAATATACTTTTTTAATAAATGCAGAAATGTTCCTCTGCCGCTTTTTCACGGTATATTCCCCACAAATAAAACAAAAACTGTCCGGAGAGTTGACGCAACCTCTGGCTCTGTGAGCCATCACAAATACACAGCACTGCAAACTACAACTGTAGTGAACCACTTTGGAATAAAGCTGGATTACGACTGAGCAAACAAAAGGTAATAATGAACTTGCAAGAAACTGAAATTTGACAGGAACGTTCATGTCGCAACCACCGTGTTTGAGCGAGCGAACGAGGCAAGGCGAACAGGAAAGAACATGCGCCAGCGCGAGTACTGGATTTAGCCCCCCGCCTCCCAATTGTCCTGTTAATGTATAAAATGAATACAAAACACTCTAAAATATCATGAGGGAGTGTTTCTAGTTAGTTAACCATTACAACCTCTATTTTGGGCCAAGAAAATAAACTGCAGTCGGCTAAAAAGAAATTATGTGAACTTTCCTTATATAGGTAAGAAATCTAATTTTGCAAGAAAACGTGACGTGATGGAACATTTTGGCTATTTTTCCTGGATTCAGCACCCCAAAATCTATAGGAATCAGTTGCAAAACTGGAGGCAGTTTTTTGGTAGTGTACCTGTGTTATTGTTGATAGGTCCTCTGACGAAGTTGTCGGGGATCTGTAGACTAAATTGATTGAGCAGGTGTCGTTGGAGATGGAGATCATGTTGAGGTGGGTTGTGCTGGTGGTGGTGCTCAGCTGAAATTGGAGCACTCATTTTTCACAAGGATGAGTGCTCCACCTCCTCTTTGGTTCTATATGTTCTTATTGCATGTGTCTCATATACTGGAATTTATTTAAGCGTGCAATGCATTTAATAATCAGGGGCAATAATACTCCAGTCCTATGTGTACGAAACAGATTAACCTTTACTGGATCAAAAATGCATTTAAAAACTAATATAGCATCAATTTTGTTAATCATCATAAAATAACACTAAGGGGCCCTTTTACTAAAGTATGCAAAGCAGTTGAGGCGCATTTTACCGTGCAGTAACATTTAGCATGGGCCTGCTACCGTGCATTAAAAATACAGGTAGCATTGTAAAAATCCTGCATTAATTGCTTCATGCACAAAGAGGCAGGGCTTGGACGGGTTAAGTGTGGAGAGTGGGTGTGGGCTGCACATTACAGTTAGCACATGGTAATTACCATATGCTGTCAATTTTGCAGTTACCATGGGTGTATTTAATGCCACCTCAAGAGCAGTCATTAAGTGAACTTGTGCCAATTGCGAATGAACTTGACATGCAATTAGGGACTTTCTGGGCGCACCCCTGATAGCTACCACATGGCTTTTTTACTTACCACATATTGGTACTGATGCGTGATGTGCAAAAACTTACCATATTTTAGTAAAAATATTTTCTTAGTTCACTGTTGTCCTTGGGGGCAGATAATGACTGTGTCCAAGATAATGACTCTTATAAAGCTGACACTCCAGGCTGCTTTCTCTAGAGCAGTGGTTCTCAACCTTTTTTGTACCACGACCCCTTTTACCATTTGTCAACTTGTGATGACCCCCAATGATAAAATCAAATGTGTCTCTCTTCCTTTACCGTTAACACATTGTCACTGTAATCATTTGTTGAATTATTAATATATTATAGGCCTTTGCAATATGTTTTTATTTATAAAATTACTAATTTAAACCAGAATAATTAATCACAATAACAAGTAACAATATTTGAATTCAAAATTATCATGATTTTGTAGTCAAATCACTAATATGAAATAAAATTATTTTGTCTACCTTTGTTGTCTGACCAATTTATTCTCTGATCATGCTGGTCCCGATCTGAGGCTTCTGCTTTCCTGTCTTCTCTTAGCTCTCTTTCTGTGGTCTATGGTCCATCTGCCATTTCTTATCTCTTCTTTCGTTTTCTTCACTTCTTTCCATCAGCCTATTTCCAGTCCCCTTCTAGTCCAAATACCATGGCAGCCCCTCTCAACATCCACTCCCTTCCAGTCCCATTCTCCCATCCCCTCGCATCAGCCCATTTGTAGCCCTAGCCCCCAGTTTTCTTCCAGGGCCAGTAGCTCTAACCTCCCCTCCCCACCATCAGTCCATTTCCAGTTGAAGCCCCCCCAATCAGCTCACTTCCAGTGCTAGTCCCCCCTCAACCCCATTACCAGTGCTAGGCTCCCCTAATCAGCCCATTACTAGTCCTACCCCTCCCCCCATCAGTCCATTACCAGTCCTAGCCTCCTCTAATCAGCCCATTTCCAGTCCTAACCTCCCCGATCAGCTCATTTCCAATGCTAGCCCCCCCATCAGTCCATTACCAGTCCAACCCCCCTATCAGTCCATTACCAGTCCCAACCCCCCATTAATCAGTCCATTCCCAGTTCTAGCCTTCCCTAATCAACCCATTACCAGTCCTAGCCCCCCCTGATCTGCCCATTACCAGTGCTAGCTCCCCCCATCAGCCCATTATAATCCTAACCCGCATTGTCTCTCTCCTCTGTCCAGCATTTATTCCCTGTCTGCCCAGTATGTCCCCCTGTCTCTCCCCTTTGTCCATGTCAGCCCCCATTTCTCCCTCCCTCCATGTCAACCCCCCTCTGTCCATGTCAGCCCCCCTCCCTCTCTCCATCCATCCATCCATCCATGTCAGCCCCCCATCCATGTCAGCCCCCTCCCTCCCTCTCTCCATGTCAACCCCCCCTCCATCCATGTCAGCCCCATTGCAGGTTCCCTGCCCCCTCCTCGCCTCTCCCTATGTCTGCCTGCTACTGCCCTGTTCTTCTTCAGCCGCGGTTCCCTGTCTCTTAGGGAACCGCGGCTGTGCCGGTAAAGCTGTTGCGAAGCCTTCCTGTCTCTCGACGGCTCCGTGCAGCATTGTCCCGCCTCCAAAAGAAGTTGTTTACCACTTCCTTTGGAAGCGGGACAATGCTGCACAAAGCCCGTCGAGAGACAGGAAGGCTCCGCGACATTTTCACAGGCACAGCCGTGGTTCCCTAAGAGGCAGGGAGCTGCAGCTGCAGAAGAAGGGAGGTGGTGAGTTTGCTGCTGCCAAGAAGCGAACTCGGCAGCGGCAGCAACTTGTGCGCATTTTTATTTTTTATTTTTATTTTTTATTTTTTTAACTTGGCGGAGTGAGGCGACCCCTGCTAAATCCTGTGGCGACCCCCATGGGGGTCGCGACCCACAGGTTGAGAACCGCTGCTCTAGAGGCTTACTTCTGTCCTCTATCAGTCCTGGGATCTTTGCAAGCCTTTGCTCAAACAAATGAAACAATTCAGATCTCTCTAGGGTTTTCTGTGTTCAAAGCTAATCTAGCTGTGAGAAGATTCCACCTTACAGTCTTCTCAAAGGCTTTACCCAATTGACTATAACATCAGCGGGAAGCCAGTAGTGATTGGAGGGGAATCTGCCCAACTCATAAAGGGGCCTCATCACAATTATATGAGAAATGATAGCAGGGATACCCTCTCACTCAATAATGAAGGTTACATCTGCTGAAACCATATGTTTTGATATGCTAAAGTATTCACCAGCAGCCATCACAAATCTGGCCAGATACAGGAAATCTTTTGGCAGCTCAAGAGAGAGAGAAGCCCATATTGAAAATGACACTGAATAGGATAATTACCCAGGTAATGTTATCAGGGAATTCTACGGATTGTATCTAGATAAGCATTCCACTGAATAGACTCGGATAAAGCTTTTTCAGGTAACTTTAGGGCAGCTATTGATTCCATCAGAATATTGGTGCTGACCAGCTAAAGAATAATTTCACCCCAAGAATGCACCGTGGGCAGGGCCGGTGCAAGGGTATTGGGCAATCTAGGCAAACCTATAGCCTTAAGCACCTCCCCCCCCCACACACACACATAAACACACGGTTAGATAATTAAACTCAACAATCGTGATTGTCCCAATATCATTCCTTCTACAACAATCCTAAAAAACATATAACTTGACATCATATTCAGCCGCAGCAGTCAGTGTGTTTTAAAGCACCTGACTGCCGCAGCTGAAAGTGAATGTGGATATTCAGCGTTAGAGCCTACCAACTTCCGGTACTGAAAATCCAGTCTTGCCACCGACCAGTTAAATCCGGGGTGGTGTGGGAGCTGTCACAGCAGCTATCTGGTCAGCAGTGATAATGAGCTGCTAAACTGCATAACCTTAGGATGGGTCAATGGCTGTCCCATCTTTATACAGTTTAGCTATTTGGTTAGCAGCTCCATTTCACTACTGACCAGATAGCTGCTGAAACCAGATATTTACATAGGTTAGGCTCTGATGCTGAATAGCTGGATTTATTACCAGCAGTAACAGACAGGTGCTTTAAAAGTGCTAGCCACCTCCGCAGAAGATCGACCCCCAAAGATTCATGTAGTTAATATTGGCACTGATTCATGTTTTTTTTAAATCAGGCCTAACAGGTATTATTGCTACATTAAAAAAAACATACTGAGGATGGCTAGGGGAGTAGCTCTGCTGAAAAAGAACATAAAAAATAGCAAAACAAAGCTCCCAGATGCAAAAAGTGTCCCCGATAAATACGTAAAAGTTGCGGTAACACCAGTAGAATGAAATGACTACAACACCCAAGAAAACCGCTGATTTAAGAGAATTTGCCATCACTAACGCTTAGGGAAACCCCCAGGAGAAAGAAAAAATGGCGGCAGAAGAGCCGATTGAGCGGGAGACAGCAAGCGGCAAAGTAAGAAGAAGGAACTGAAAAGTATGGGAGCTCTATTACCCATCCCAAAAGAGGAATTGTGATCATGGTTCACAAAGCTTAAAACAGAAACTGCAGAATTCAAGGCAGAGGAGAAGCAGATGTTTACACAGATCCAGACCGATATAAATGAAGTGGGATATAGAGTTACAGAAGCAGAGGGGTGCATAGAGAATTTAGAAATGAAAATAGAGACGATGCAAACTACACCACAAGATCTGGTAGAAGCAAAGGAGACTCTCACTTTAAAATTAGAGGACTTGGAAAATAGAGCATGCCGAAATAATCCGAGCATCGAGAGGGTCCCATGGAGCGATTTATACTGGGATTGCATGAAAATGACAAAAGTGATTTTTGGAGCAGTGTTGGCCAGGGAGGAAGGTTCAGATCAGGAGACTGCACTGGACAGAGCACACAGAACACTTGGGCTAGGATGAAAAGACCAGCCCAGAGACATTATAGTGTGTATACATGACTACATTATAAAATAAAAAATAGCTGCCAAAATGAGAGCTTTGGGGAGATTTGACTGGCAAGATAATACAATAGCAATTTTTGCAGATCTGGCAGCTGCTACCTTGCAATGACGCAAAAACCGGAGTGCTTATGCAGCCCAATTGTGGGAGGAAAATGTAAGATATAAATGGTTGTATCCAATGGGTTTGGCGTTCACCACAAATGACAGTACACATAGAGCAGTGACTCTGGCAGAACTTGCAACAGCCATGAAAGAAGCAGGAATTCAACGCGTACCAGCAGTCGAGTTGACAATAGCGAGAACGAGGCAAGATCAGGGAAAGCCATAGCAGCAAGTGGAGTGGAGCGAGAGAAGAAACACAAGAACTGAACTGAACAAACCACCAAAAGGGTGAAGAACAATCCAAAAGACTGTGAAACTATAAAAAGTTGAGTGATATATAGTTTGTAAGATGTAGAGCCAAGGTAAAATTTAAAGAACGGGAAAGAGAAGTTAAATAGAATCTGTAGAGAATGAGTGGTGGTATGAGTGGGAATTAGAATAAAAAGGGAGAGAAACTGCTGATGATTGTGAAATATAATAGGGTGGGGGGGCAAGAAGGATAGTGAAGAAACAAGATTAAAGGGAGCACATGGGGAACATAGGCGGGCTAGGCGGGATGGCACCCCCTCTGAATGATGGTAGAAGCGGAGGGCACTATGTGTGAGGCCCTGTTACTCACAAGAGACTGATTACTAATTATCACTAATTTCCTGTATAGTCCAGATCCAAAAGTCAGTACAGGTGCAATCAGAATCTCTGTTTATTAGATAACAGATGGACAAATACAGGCAGGGGAGAGGAGAATTTCTGTCAGTCATCAGACACCAGACACTTCCAGAATTCCTCCTCCCCCGAGTATAATAGTCATGTTACATATATACATTTTTTGCTTCCGTGTATTGCTTCCGTATATGCATACAGTCTCCAAATCCATCCCTCTGTGAGGCCCCCTCTCCTCCCTCCTTCTGTTTCCTGTCATTGACCTTTCTGTCCCCTCTGTTCCTGTTTCAACATTCCCCAGGCCTCTGTCTTGCTTATACTCACCAACTGTCAAAAACCGTCTACTGTCTTCAGGACTAACGGCTCAGCTTATACTTTTTTGCATGGTTTCCTGTGTACGTGCCCTCTGCAAAAAGTCTCTGCATGGATTCTCCAGTCCATGCATACACTCTGCTAAGGCTTATAATATCCTTATGCTGGCCTGGGTTTTTTCCTTTGTCCACAATATAGTAGTTTGGTTGACATACCTCTATTAGAGCAGAATAAAGGCCATTGAGTGATTATGAACCAGGAATATATCCCTAAACCTTATAATCCCTACAATTCTCCCATTTTTTTTTTATTGTGGAGGAGATAAGACCAAGTCAGAGAATTCAGAAGTGGGGACCGCAGCATAGGAAACATTCACATGTGTATGGCATGTTTGAACAGGCATAAGGGATAACAAGAGAAACAATACAACAAAAGGACAAGGCAAAAATTAAAAAGATGCCAGCAGAAATTAAAAGGCCTTTTAGGCCAGCACCTAGCGAGTGAAACCAGGAGGTAAGGGATGAGAACCAATTACCTACATTCAGTCCTCCCTTAAAGTCATCCATATGTAAATCTGACAGGTGGCGTATTTTATCCATAGCATTAAGCACAAACACTGAATGATTCGCTATGACTGTACAACAAATAGTGGCATTAATAAAAAATCACAGGCCTCCTTCAGATGCAAGGAGCAGATCTAGTGCCTGTCTATTTTGTAGAGTCATTTGGGTATTCTTCTCTAGGGACTCTGACAACTTACTAATAGAATCAATAACAGTTTTCATTTGAACATACAGTAAGCATTGCAGACGGCGTATAGCCATACCAGGTTCAGCAGTTATGGCAGGGGTCTGGAAAGGTACCAAGGAAGTCCAGCATCTAACCTACATTTAATAGCAATGGAGAACACAAGGGTATCAAAACGTTCAGCAGAATGTCCCGATAAGAGTTCAGTTCAAGGCAGGGGGTTGAAGTGAGAACTTCTTTGGAGATGTGGGTTGTATTGTGAACACGCAGAAGTAAAACTAATTGTCCATCAGGATGAAGGAAACAGATGGTGTCCCAAGGAGCAGGTTTGGCAGCAATCATCTTGGTACAGGAAGGAAGTAGATCAAACAGAGGTGACAGTTGGAGAAACCTTCAACTGACTGACATGAGTCCAAGTGTCAGTATCATTCAAGTGGGCAGCAAAGGGGGAAGCAACAGTGACAATGGTGAGCTGGATACAGACTGTGTAGCAGCCACCCGATCAGCAATTTCTTGGAACGTGATCCGAAGCCGAGGCTCTGGTCGAACCTCTCTAATGTAATTAGCCAAATCAAATAGACAATGTGGGAATCACTTATTCAAAAGTAGCCTTAAAGAGGTAAGCCTAAAGCATGGCTTAGAAAAAGAGCAGAAATAGAGCCTGATACACTAGCTTCCAGGCATAAAAAGGATTAAGTACAACAGCAGTGAAACCCTGATATTCCTGGATACATGATAGCATTTAAAACATAATGCAGCAGACACTTGCCACTCTCCAGAGAGAGAGCAGAAGGAGAGAACACACAATACTGTTTATACCATTATACCATTCTACATAAATTGCAAACAAGCTTGAACCAGTTCAAAAGGTCACACAAAAGTCAGCATTATGTAGTTGCAGTAGGGGTCGCTGTTGTCCACAGGTGTGCTGCATCAGATCTGAAATAACTTCTTATCAGAATGTCCTTCACTCGCTCCACCAATTCAGTTGCCTGAAATCTACAAGCACAAACAAAAGAATGCAGCACCCCTCCCCCTTCTTCTTCTTGGATTGCGTTCTGGGATTGCTGCTCGCACACAACAGCTAATTCTGCTTCTAAAACAATTGTTAAAAGTCAGTATTGTGGCAAACAAATGGGAGGCAGAAAATATAAATTTAGATTCTTAAACAGTGTCCCAGTCCCACTAACTTAATTGGTGTAGTTTGAATGGATATATGTGCTCATTCTAAACAGCAACTAAAGACAGAACTCCTGGAACTGAAATTTAAAAGACTTCCAAAACAAAGTACACTTTTGCTCTGGACACTAACACATAACTTTAAAAACAGGTGAATTTATCCTAAAATCCAATATCGTAGCAAATAAAAACTGGGAAGATGAGTGAACGCCCATGGTGACACTGGCCTGTTCATCAGTCATCAGTGCAGAGCTTAACACACACACAGTAATTTACCTTGAATCTTACAGTTCGGGGAAGCAGACATTTAAAACTGATACTTTTTCATGAAAAGACTGGTGGACATCTGGAATGCAAACACTTCCCTTTGAAGTTATTTCAAAGCAAATCACTGAGAGTTACAGCCAACTAGGACCTCCATGAGGTGCTTGCCACAATATATAAAATCCCTGTTTAACTTTTAATTTTGCTTAATAGCATAACAATCAGAACAAAATCCAAACATGATTAACTTCTTATTCATTCAGGATTTAAACCATTCTCAAGTTGCAATCTGTCTACCACTGGCCCAGAATACCACATTATCCTTCAGGGCTCTTAACCTCTACTTTGGAGGTCAAAGGAAAAACGGAAACAGTTTTCCCTTGTTGTATCAGTAGCAAAGAATTCTAAGCAGTTCAATTCCAGAGATCATAAAATCTAATTAAGAAAGCATTGATTGCGTGAGTATTATACAGAACTAAAACAGGCACTTCCAGAAGGGAAACGGCTGCACTGGTAATTCTGCTTCAAAAGCAAAGTAACTTTTGAATCACACTCTGCAGTTATCATAGCTGTTATTGTTCCTCTATTACCAATTTTGTTTCCAGAATATATATCTTACCACAAAACAATAATCATATATCAAAGCATGGAAGATCTTCCCATTCATTCATTCATTCATAACAATTTATAACTAAAAATACATCACACATAGAATGGAATCAGGTCCCTAAGTTTTCTAAACAGTTTTTTCTTTCTCTCAGCGTCATTTCCGTACCTAGAAAGCTAGCAAGCTAATTACAGAGGAAAAAATACTTCACCAAAAGAGTTCTGAACTTCATCTCCTGTTTTGACTGAATAAATCCTTTATTTAAACAAACAAGAAAGACTGCTCAATCGAGAGTTTCCTCTAGGTAATGCATCCATTCCCAGAAAAAATCCCTTAGCAGCCTTTCTCCCTCCCTCTAGCTGAAACAGGCAACCATTAAACAACCAGCCATTACGCAGATGATTAGCTATCTTTCATCAGACGACATATAGGGGCAGTTATCCATTAAACACAGCCAAGACACTGGCCAGGTATCTGACAATGTTCAAGGAAAAATACCTCGAAGTTCAGAACTCCATAATTACAATTGATGTGTATCTTGTTTATATTGTTATGTAACTAGACTGGTTTTTTTCAATTGATCTAATTGTCACCCTCTCTGGTCTGATCCCAGATAAGGAGATTTCTTCCATTTTTTCTTTTAGAACAATCTTTTATTCTCCTTCACTGTCCCTCAGCCTATAATCAGTAAACCTGGTGTTTTCACTGTGTGGGGGTGAAAATAGACAAAACTTTCTCTATTTCCTTTCCTAATAAGGGATTATCTCTCATCATCCGTTCGACCGGAGTCACTGGGGAAACTTGATTTACCATTATGTCCTGATTGCCATCTTTCTTTCTCCTAACAGAGACATGATTCCTACGTGCAACCTTTTATTTAAGGATCTCAATATCCACCCTCTTTATTTACAGAGGAAGGAAGTGCACGAAATGTCCAGGACACCTTTCAAACAAGAATTTGCTTCGTTCAAGCCCAGCCAATCTCCTCGCGGAGGTATGGAACCGTGAGCAAGAACACACACACGCTTCGTGTCAGACACGACACGTGCAGTCTCAAACACTTATCATTCAGTCCCAGTTTATAACAGCAAATTTTTCTTACATTTTATTCATATAACAAAAACAAAAACTTAAACAACACTTACCAAGCTTGGTTAAAAATACTTATACTCACGACGCCGTCGTCACAGCCGCCATCATCCTAGGGAATCTGTCACTCACTTCTTCTCCTCCGGTCTCTACTACTCACCGGGAACGTACCTCCCTCTTCTTTCTTGAGGGGAATCCGAATCTTTAAATTTGTATCTTGGTCATAAAGACCCACACGTACCCCAATCCCGGGTGTTCGGCACCAATTGTGAGGCCCTGTTACTCACAAGAGACCGATTACTAATTATCACTAATTTCCTGTATAGTCCAGATCCAAAAGTCAGTACAGGTGCAATCAGAATCTCTGTTTATTAGATAACTGATGGACAAATACAGGCAGGGGAGAGGAGAATTTCTGTCAGTCATCAGACAACAGACACTTACAGAATTCCTCCTCCCCCGAGTATAATAGTCATGTTACATATATACATTTTTTGCTTCCGTGTATTGCTTCCGTATATGCATACAGTCTCCAAATCCATCCCTCTGTGAGGCCCCCTCTCCTCCCTCCTTCTGTTTCCTGTCATTGACCTTTCTGTCCCCTCTGTTCCTGTTTCAACATTCCCCAGGCCTCTGTCTTGCTTATACTCACCAACTGTCAAAAACCGTCTACTGTCTTCAGGACTAATGGCTCAGCTTATACTTTTTTGCATGGTTTCCTGTGTACGTGCCCTCTGCAAAAAGTCTCTGCTTGGATTCTCCAGTCCATGCATACACTCTGCTAAGGCTTATAATATCCTTATGCTGGCCTGGGTTACAATATAGTAGTTTGGTTGACATACCTCTATTAGAGCAGAATAAAGGCCATTGAGTGATTATGAACCAGGAACATATCCCTAAACCTTATAACCCCTACATATGGCGGAGAGAAGGGGGGAGGGAGGAGGGAAGCAGGAGGGAAAGGAGGGGAGATAGGGAGCAAAATTAAGTGTGGGGGAACCTGGGGAACATATAATAAGGTAACACAATACTCAGTAAATGGGACGTGAATTAAAAATAACAACCCTTAATGTGCATGGCCTCAATACATGGCAAAAGAGGAGAGCGCTGATATGGGAAGTAAATTGTATACATGCAAACATGATTCTGATGCAAGAAACCCATTTAAAAGCATCTCAAGGAGCAGGGTTATGCCATGGAAGGAATGATAAGGTCTTATTAGAAGCCAAAGAGGGCAGTCCCAAGAAGGGGGTGGGAGGTGGGGATTATGTTTGCGAAGGATTTGATGATCGAAGAGACAGAGATCATAATATATCAGGAAGATAGATATATAATATGGGTTGGGCTTCTAGGAGGGAAAGAGTTCACGATATGTAGTGTATAAGCACCAAACAGTGCTCAGGGGTGATTTTATGATAAATTGCTACCTTAGGTGGAAGATCACAGAAAGGTGCCTTGATTCTTGGGGGGGGGGGGGGCTTTAACATTACAGTAAATCCCCAATCCTTCAAGAGGCGGGAGGGAAGGAGAGAGGGCAGGACAGAGGAAGTTGGGAAAGATGATGGCAAGCCTTGAGCTGGTGGTTGCTTGGACAGTTCCATGGATCCAGGCTGGAATACACCTACTATTTGCACCCACATCAGTCATACAGCAGAATAGACATGGTATGGATCGAGAACAGTTTGTTTGAACGAGTGGGGAAAGTGGAAATAGGGACCATAACGTGGTCGGACCACGCCCCAGTAACAGTAGCCATTGATATTCATAGAGAAATAGGAGGCTTATGTTTTTGGCACCTAAAAGGAATCCCTATTAGATGACCCTGTGAGGGCTAACTCAATTAAAGTGGTCATTAAGATTATTTTGCAAATAATGGCACAGAAGACACAACTAAGGATGTAGTGTGGGATGGAATGAAGGCGGTGGTGAGAGGCCACTTGATAGCACTAGCTACCAAAAAGAAAAGACAGAAAGAACAGGAGGAAGCGTGCTTAAGAACCTAGTTGAAGTTACTGGTGAAAGAGCACTAGGGTAGGGGAAAGAAACAAATATTAAGGCAAACAGAATAGACAAGAAGAGATTTGAAAAAATTGAGGATTGCAGAGTGGGCCTTTTAAATGAAAGAACTTCAACATGCCTACTTTATTGGAGGCAATAAGCTTTGCAGATACCTGGCCAGACAACTAAAAGAGAGGCGTACAAAGCAACAGATAGTTAAATTTAAAAAATGGGCAAAGGAGGCTGGGAATTTGGCACATCTAACATCTAAATCACATTCTGCAACTTTTATGAAAAGTTATATCAATCAGAGCAAAGGGGGGATTTGAAAGAGATAGAAGCGTATTTAAGGGCAGCAGGCCTCCCGGCTCTGGATGGGGAAGAGCAGCGTTGGCTAGACTGCAAAATTGAGGGAGTAGAAGTACACTCTGCCGTTAAGGCGCTTAAGGACGGGAAGGCCTCCGGATTGGATGGCCTAACGGCAAAGTTCTACAAAACCTTTCATGAAGAGGTAGGAAAGGAACTAACAGAATTGCTTAATGATGTCATACAGAGGGGAAGGTTGCCAAAATTAATGATAGTGACGGGAGTAGCAGTACTGCCAAAACCAGGGAAGGATACAGGGGAGAGCGGATCATACAGACCTATATCTCTAATAAATCTAGATGCTAAAATATTAGCAAAGATATTAGCTACCAGACTTCAAAACTTTCTTCCAAAACTTATACAAAATGATCAAACCGGGTTCATACCAGGGAGGCAAACCAGTGATAACATTTGCAAGTTGTTGAATGTAATCTGGGCAGCACGTTGAGGTAAAATAGAGTCTTTGGTGATGGCTGTGAATGCTGAAAAAGCTTTCGACAGAGTTGAATGGAATTTTATGTTTGGAGTACTTCAGGCAATGGGTATAGGGCAAGATTTCTGGAAATGGATTCAAGTTTTATGTACAGACTGCAAAGTTAAGATCCGAGTGAACGGGACTTATTCGCAAGAAGTTCCTCTAGGCCGAGGCACAAGGCAAGGCTGCCCTCTCTTGCCCCACCTTTTTGCCATGGTAATTGAACCATTTTCTGAACAGGTATGAAACCATTAATCTCACTCCTGAACTTATTAAAAGAAATACAAACCTACAGTGATATGTCTGGCTACAAAATGAATATGAGGAAAATTGAAATATTGAAGATACATATAGAAATGGACCTATAGAATAGATTAAAAGATGTCTACCCATTTAAATGGGCGATAAAGCAGATTAAATATCTTGAGGTACAAATAAGTAGTAATTGGAAGGAGCTTAAACATCTGAACTGTGACCCACTGGTGACTAAAATGACGACAGACCTGCTGAGGTGGGGCAGGCCTGCTTTCTCCTGGTTGGGAAGAATAGCCATTATAGAGATGAATATACTCCCTATTTATTTTATTTATTTATTTAAAGTTCTTTTATACCACGGTCTTTATTATCAGTGCGGTTTACAGTGAACAAAATGACTCTCGGACAGTAATGGACCGTCCTGAGTTTACATACAACAGGGAAAGTAACAAGGATTTAAACTTTGGGAAACTTTGTACATATAATGTAGCCAACTATTTACAGTGATAGAATTCTATTTACAATGATGTGCATCATGAGACAGAACAATTGGTACTTCATATTGAGGGCTTGGGTTGTTTTGAGGGAGAAGGGGAGGCGTTGTTGGGTTGTGAGAAGTGTATAAGGAACAGGTGATGCTTTAGGGCTTTTCTAAATTGCATGAGGTCTCTGATTGATCTGATGGTGGGTGGGAGGTTGTTCCAGCATCTGGGGGCGTAGTACGCGAATGCTCTATCATTAGTTGAGTGTGCGCATTTTGTGGTTTCTCTCGGAATGGTTAGTGTATTGGCCGCTACTGATCTCCTAGGTCTGTTGTTGGGGGTGTGATTGAGAAGTGTTGAGATTGAGGAGGGAGATATTTTGTTAATGGCCTTGAAGGTAATGAGGAGGGCTTTATATGAAATCCTGCAACTTATCGGGAGCCAGTGTAAGTCCCTTAGAATGGGGGTTGTGTGGTCTCTCCTTGATGCTCCACACAAGACGCGGGCAGCGGCATTCATGGCTAATTGTAGCGGGTTTAGGGTGTTCTTTGGGAGGCTGTGGAGTATGATGTTTGCGTAGTCAAAGTGGGGTGTAGCTATCACTTGGAATATTGTTCGGACGTTATCGGGATCAAGCATGGGTCTCAGGTGTCGGAGGGTCCTGATCTTGTAGTAGATGGTTTTTACAGTGCGGTTTATGTGCTCTTTGAATTCTAGCCGTTGATCCAATGTCACACCCAGGAATCTTATGGTGGACTTGATTGGATGCTCCGCATCTCGTACTTTTAGGGTAGCAGGGGGTGAAAATCCTTTGTTTTTTGTGACGATTAGGACCTCGGTTTTTTTGAAATTTATTTGCAGGTTCTGTTCGAGGAGCCAGTCTGTTATTGCATTGAAGCAATCAACTAGGGCTGTATAATCTGGGAGCATGACATTGATCCCTAGGCTGCTCTTCATGTTTATGTCATTACCTATAGAAGTGCTAGCAGAGCAGTTAAGATTATTGCAATGACAAATATTCTCCTTCATTTGGAGAAGATGCCCCCTGAGAGTAAATAGGAGAGTGATGTGCTGGGGTAGAAGGGAAGCGGGAATGAGATGATAAGATACTACAAAGCAACATAGTTAAGGGTAATACTGTACTAGCAGAAGGGCCCTGAGAGCCTTTCAATGGTGAGGATAGAGCAAGAGGAAGGAGGTACAGACCACATCACAGATAACGTATGGGGGAACATGGGCAGGGGAAGGGACAGGGAGGGAGTAGACAGAGAACAAAACCCATTTAAAGCTCTTTAAAATTTTGGCATTAGGAAAAAGGCCAATTGGTGAGTAAGGGTGGAGCAATTCGCATGCAAAGAATAACATCCTGTGAAGGATTGAAGGAGGGGGAAAATTCACAAATATTTCATAGGTAGGAAGTACAAGGGTTACAATATATAGGACACATGTATAACAATGTAGGCAAGATGCATACATTTGAGGAGTTGCAAAAGGCTTTTTCACTTGAAAAGGGAAGCTGATATGGTTACCACCAACTGAGACATTGCCTACGACAGAAAGCAGAGGGGGCAGCTGGTGATAAAGAAAAGCTACCTTTCGAAAAACTGTTCCATCGAAGAAGAAGAAAGGCTTTATTTCTCAAATATACAGAGAACTGGATCCTGAGGGCCATAGAGGAGGATACCAAGCAGCCTGGGAGAAAGCGTTAGGAGGGCAGTGGGATGAAGAAAGATGGGGTAATATCCATGAGGTAACAACGGGATCAGCATCCATATAGGAGCACTGCGACAAGATGCGGTACCAAACATATATGACACCAAAGAGGATAGCAGCCCCCTCTGCTGGAAAGGGTGTGGAGCAGTAGGCACATACCTACATGTTTGGTGTGAGAGCCCAGTTATTCAGAAGACCTGGCAATGGATGAAACAAGAAGCTCAAGAGATGCTTGGCTGGAGAGGCTCTATGGGCCTGGAACAAGTCTTAATGAATGAATGGGGGCTAGGGGGGAAGACATAGGATATATACTTAAGTTTTTGGCAATTGGGGTGTGGATGGAAATAGCATGTAAATGGAAAGAAGTTAAGGGCCCTGAGAGAGGCCAGATTTTGAAATGTTTAGAATTTATATTCCAAATGACTGAGCTGAGTGCTCATATGAACCAAAGATTAACTAACTTTCAACGTAGATGGGCAACCTGTGTTTTATGACAGGCATGTCCAACAGGTAGATCGCGATATACTTGTAGATCGCGAAGGGGTCAGAGGTAGCTCGCCAGCCCCACTTGGCTCCATCTCTCCAGCAGCTCGCTCCATTGCTAGGAGAGAGCTCATGCCGGCAGGTTATCTACCGAGGGCTTGCCGCCGCTGCTGATCCTTTGCCTGTCTTTTTTCCTGCCTGCGGGAATCTTACCTGCAGGTGTATTGGGGGCGTCATACCTGGTCTCCTGTCTCTCAGAATCACCCATTCCTGCCCCCGCCCCAACACCCCTTAGAAGTGTGTTATATACCAGGCGATATCCATTCGCCCAGGCTTTACCTGAATATACTTACTGTATTAGTTGTGTCCTGTGCTGGTCATTGGTCGCTTTATAGTTCGCTTTCATTAAACGTTTTCGGGTAGACACAACAAAGTGTCAAGAATTTGGTGATTTTGGCCGGCTTTTCCAATTTTGTTCTAACTTGCCTATGCCTTGCCTTCGAATTGGTTCAAACCACTGTGACTTTTGCTTGCCTCTGCAATTTTATTTTGCCTAGCCTTTGCGTTGATTCTACACTGCAATTATCTCCAGGAACAAGCAGGAATGTAGTCTTCACATATTGGTGATCACATCTGTTTTAAGAATACATTGTTCGCTGTGTGCTTTGAGATCTCAGGACTTGCAGTTGTTCCAAGTACCATCCTTTCAGACCATTCATTTTAAAATTTTGCGTGAGCACATGCTCTCAGTGGCAGCGCCAAAGCTCTAAAACTCTCTTCTGACTAAACTGAGAACATTATCTGGCAAAGAAAGCTCTCAGTAGTGAATGAAGCAAATTTTATTTTGTCAGGCATACCATAGGATGGGTATTTTTTCAGATTACACAATCCCGTTTCACAGGTACATTTTTAGAATAGGTTACGTGTTTTTGTCATTGTTTCGGTGCACGATTATGTTATGGTTTTACGCAGTGTGTTTTTCCTAGCTGGTAGTCATAAGCAAGGTTCTTTCATTAATGCATGAGGACCATTGGCCAATTTCAGTAAGCAAAAGGCGCCAGTACTCAGTACCACCGAGTACCCCCTTAAAAAAAGCCCTGGTGTTATGTTATTTTACATTTCATGCGTGTTTTATTGGAATCTGCTTAGATTTTAATAAGCGGAATATATTTCTTGCTAAAAAATAAATTTAGCTCACTAAGGAATTGGTTGACTAAACCATGCTAGGATTTTGCAGCTAATGGGGTGTGTTTGTGTAAATAGCACCACGGTATCTATTGGGGATATGCATTGAGAATGCAGAGAGCATGGTTGGACAGCAGCCTGTAGGCAGCCAATGCCACCCATTGAAGTAGTGTTAGTTGTACCCACGCTGTCTGTGAATCCAATGGTTACCGTGGCCAGGTATGCCCACAATAACTGCATGGTGTAGACACGCCCATTCTCAGCCTTCGCCCTACCCATGCACACAGCTAGCAAATGTCCTGCAGATAGCACAGAAAATCGCTATGTTCTCTGCATTTGCCCCACGTTAGCTGGTAGCACTTTCTAAGCATTTCAGATTATCTGCTGCATTAACGCGGTTTAGCAAACTGACCCCTAAATAGCACTATGGGAAGGTAATATACCTATCTAAACATTGGTCTCCTCTGGCCAGCTAAAGGAATGTGCAGTTTTCCCTAACTTGTGTACTTTTGGCTGGGCTGCAAGGAGGAGTTCCCAGATCAGGCGAGGAAAGTAGCACACCGGCTTATGATTTTTCACAAGTACGTGGTCTATTTTTCTCCTTTCTGCCATCGGCATGCAATTGCAAGGTACATAGCTTGGAGTGGAGGAGTGGCCTAGTGGTTGGGGCAAGGTACTTCAGGCCAGAAGGTCGGGAGTTCAAATCCCACTAGAGGACAGCAACCTTGGGCTGGAAGGACTGGGGTTTCTAGTCCCACAGGTGCTCCTTGTGGTCTTGGGCAAGCCACTTAACCTTCCATAGCCCATGTTCCCTGTAAAATAGCTATCTCCAAGTTATAATGCCCTGTTCAATGTAATTTCAGTTTGTTCAATGTAAACCGCACTGATGCAGAATAGCGCGGTATATAAGAGAATGTAAATAAAATAAAAATAGCTGCGTTTAATGCACATTCTTTCTACTGCTCAGATTTCTTTTGCAGCATTAACGTAAAGTACACATACTAAAAAAGCCCCTTGTATTTTAGACCTCGTATTCGTACTGCTGTTTAATTAGATCATGTTCTTTTTTGTAACTCTCCGGCAGGTGAATGGTATCGATCTCTGTGGTGCAACGCACGAGCAAGCTGCAGCAGCACTGAAAGGGGCGGGGCAAACAGTATCGATGATAGTGCAATATCAGCCCGATGGTAAGTGGAAGGCTTCATTTTCAGAAATGAGTCCCTTCACAGAATCTTCATTGTGCCTACCGAATGATGGAGTTTGCCTCTTTCTGATCTCTGTGTATTATCTGAAAGGGGAAACCGAATGATGAGTCGACCTGTAGGTGACGGACCCCTTGTTTGCAGCTCTTCTGTTTTCACTGCTATCTCGTACCACAAGAGCCAGGATAATAATGCTCATCTGGTTGCTATTTGCTGATAGCTTTCTTTATTGACTAACCAAGCACTTTTTCTTTAAGTGGATGGTGCATATTTGCATAATTAAGCATCTGCAATAATTTGAAAAAAACATTTAAAGCTGTCATGATTGGACACTGTCAGGACTAATTGATGGTGAGAATCTATTTAATAAAAAAAGGAACGGGCTGATATTCACATTTAACAGTGGTTGCTAGTGCCCTAGAGGGGGTAATTATAGAAAGGTTTTTTTCCACGAGTAAACTCGGTTTTATGCATGAAAATGTTTTTTATAAAATTGTGCAGTGATGTACATGTGTGACAAGGAGGCTTATGACACGCAGATAGGTATGTTTGGGGAAGGGAACTGAATTTAGGCCATGCCTTTTCTCAGACGTTCAAGGCGGGTTAAATTCAGGTACGGTAGGGATAACGACCTGAGCTTGCATCTGAGGCAATGGAGGGTTAAGTGATTTATTCAGATCACAAGGAGATGCAGTGGGATTCAAAGTTCTAGCCCACTGCTCTAACCATTTAAAGTCACAAATTATGCACATGGAGGGGAATTTGAGAAGAGCCGTCCAATTGCAATCTGGGGCATCTAAGCCAGAACATCTGAAAAAAATATAGGTATGTCCATGTGCGGATATGCTTTCACAAACCTGGACATGCCCGCTATGGACGTCTGTGGGGGCATCTGCCTAGATATCCTCAAAACGGTATTACAGCACCTTGATGTCTAGGATAGCCTAATGATTTGAGTCGTCATCTAGGAATAGGGAAGCCAGGGTTCAAGTCCTGCTGCTGCTGGCGTTGTGCTGAGTACTGGGGAATGATCGAGTACATTCCTCTCTTCACCCTCTGGAGGGTTTGCAGTTACAACAAGCATGTTGCTGTTCATGCAGGTCTAAAGTTAGATGTGACGCTGGATGCCCATGTTGTTTCTGTGATCAGGTGGAGACATCCCAGTTCCTGGGAATGCCCTGGTCGCGCCGCCTCCATACCTTAGTTCAGATTTGGACATCCTCACCCTGGGAACATCCCCAGAGCTGGCTTCCTCTGTAAAATGGCTCTGGAGATGTCTCTATGCTTTGGACATCTCTATGCCATCTTTCAGACGTCCAAAGTACAAATAGGGCTTCTAAAATGACTCACATAGTTTATAAAATCTGGGTCGATATTCAGAAGAGTTTATGCAGTTTGTAACACCAGCAAGTCACATAAACCCCTGTGATCCCAGTACTATCCAGATAGTGCTGCTGAATATCCTCATCGACCGCAGGAAAGATGTCGGCTTAATCCCGGGATGATCTATGGGCACAGCTGGGGTAGTCCCAGCAGATATCCGATTAACAACATATTCAGCCACTAACCAGAACGGGTCAAATGCTCTTTGGCTGTCTGGTTAGTGGCTGAATATTGCTGCTAACCAGAGAACGATACCTTTGGCTGGCAAAACCAGATATTAGTGCAGGAAGCCGGTAGGCTCTGGCATTGAATATCTGGTTTTAATTAAAGCGGTGACGACCAGCTGCTGACCACTGCTGCTGAATGTCGACCCCTATGTGCCTAAGCATGTACTACACCTGTATGTATTTGTACTTATTCCCAAGCAGGTATAAACATGCACAGCTGCATTTTAGCTACGATTTCTGCTGCATTTGTGAGGCTATATTATAAAGACACTTAGGCACCTATGTTGTCTATTTAGAATATCCCCAAAATAGGCACCTACTTTGCCTTTCAACCTAAACAACCTGTTATAATATTACAGCTCATGGTGCTACTGAAAATTCATAGACTATCCCTGCACTATCTAAGCAGTTCAGGGGGAGAGTGTGGGCATTCCACACCGATAGCAGCAATAGAGCTGAGATATTGCTGAAAATCCAAGTGTCCAAGACTATGGGGCCTATATTCGAAGGCATTTATCTGATTAACAGCCCCTACTAAACAGATAAGTGGTGCTGAGCCTAATATTCAACAGCACTATTCCATTAGCTGACAAACTGATGTGGGACTTCTCTACCAGTCCCTGAAGGTCTCCTCTGTATACCTCTTTGTCTTCCTCAGCTCCTCCAAGTCTCGTAATTCTAGCCACCAGAGGTTGGACCCATTTCCTGAGAGCCAGCAGCTCTTTGCATCTAGTGCACATACATGACCTCTCACCAACTGGGAGTTAATCGTTCATGTGGCACTCAGTGGAAAAGACCTGATAGTCCCCATATCACTGCTGGACTGCTGCCTGCATCTTAGTTTTGAAGATTTGTTTAGTTATTTAAAGTTACCAAGGGAGTAGGGATACATGAATTAATATAAAGTTCCTTAAACTTCTTAGGTATATTGTATGATATTTATTTTAAGTGGCATTTTGGAAATGGTGTCCAAGTGCATCTGGGACGTCCGGGGCAAAATGTTCAGGAAAATACCAGGGACGTCTATGTCTCAGCTGGATTTTGATCCTGATCCCCTTGTCTCCTGTTCATCTCCTACGTGTTTCCTTACCATTCCCCTAGATACAGTGTATCCTAATCCCCAGTTGTGCTGTCTCTTTTGACTAGACTGCAAGCTCTTATAAGCAGGGACCGTCTCTTACATGTCTCGGTAGAACACTGCGTATGCCCTGTAGTACTATATAAATAATTAGTATTAGTAGGATTTCAGAAACAGATGTCCCCGTCCGGGATGTCCGCGCATCCATATAGCCATCCCTGCTACAATACTGTGGGCAGGAACATCCATCTCATACAAGGTTGCCTAGGGGACATCCAGCAGTGAGGCAAAATGAAAGCATGAGCCCCCCAATCCCCATCAGTGTTCGTTCTCAACTTGTTAAAGGGAATATCAAGGTACCTCCTTCTCCCCACCCTCCTGATGTTTGCCTGACAAAATGAGTACTTTATAGATGCATATTCGTGCCTGGAGCAGATGTATAACCTTTGACAAGGCTCGGGACATCCAGGAGGTTTCTGAGATCGGGTGAAGATGTCCAGATTCTTAGGAATGCCCCGGAACACCTGCACCATGCTCCCGTTCCGACTTGAACGTCGTCACGCGGGGACGTCCATAGAACCAGCTTCTAAAATGGCTCTGGGGACATCTCCGTGCTCTGGACATCCGTATGCTCGTTTTCAGACATCCAAAGCACGAACAGGGCTTCTAAAATAGTCTCATGTTTTCTTCAGGATGAACTCAAATACCGAGAACTAATTATTCCTAAGAGCTAATAGCTTGCTGATGAAGATGGCTAGTTAAACTGGAGGTGAAAAGTTCTCTTAATTGGCTTAACAGCCTGTAAATCAAAGATTGACCCCGGGGTGGATGGGAATTTGGAGGAGCGAGGGGAAATAAACACTTACAGAAAGTTTGCCTGTTCAGCTATATCTTATTTATTTATTTATTTATTTATTTTATTGGATTTCTATACCGCCTTATCATACAATCAAAGCGGTCTTACAAACAAAGATATTAAGAGTATTAGTGAGAAAATGTAAAGAAATAAAAGTTAAAGTTATGGTATAATGTGTTAGAGTGAGTTGCATTATCTACATCTATATCTTGACTATATAAATAAACACAGAATTGATCAGTTTAAGCCCGAACTCTGTTATCCCTAATTTTGAGAAAATTTCCCAGCAGGTAAATACTTAAAAGTGCTGAATCTTTCCCAGCGGTAACAGGCCTCCTCGCGGCACTCCTTCGGCCCTCCTCATTACTCTTTCTATTCCATCTCAAAATGTTCTGCATCTCAGCATTTTCTGATTATCCCTCTATTACCCTGCCTGAAATTCCATCTTCCTTCTATCAAATAACGTGTACCAGTTCTGTGGAATCAGCTAGCTTGTCTATCACATCTTCATGCTTACATTCTGACTAGAAAATTTGAGGCCAATTATCAAAAAGCCTGATACTCAACGGGCTGTCCAGTGTCTGGGGTGCTGCTCACATTATCCAGATACTGAGCGCCCCTATCTGGATAACTGCTAATTTATTCGGATAAGTGACATTTTCTGGGTAAGTGGCGATTTTCAGTTGACACTTATCTGGATAAGTCACTTTGGCCTGCTTTGCATGCGGTCTAAGTTATCCAGATAAGGGCTGACTGAAAATCACTGCTATCCGGATAAGTTAGCACTTATCTGGATAGCAGCTTTACCGCCATCATTCCACCCACGGGCTGCCCCTGCACTAACTGGAGAGTGTGAGAGTGGTCTGTGGAGATATTCAGCTGGTCGTCACCCTTATCCGGACAGCCTCCCATTGGTGGTCTGGATAAGAGTTCTGAATATCAGGAATCCTTGTTTTTTCTTAAATCTTCTGATCTTTCTAATTTGATGTGGCTCTGTGACAGTTCTTTGTTTTACGATCAGAATCATTTTAGTTCAAAATGCTTTGGCGTAATATTTTATTGAGATGGAACTTATGGAAGCGATTTTCAGAGGGATTTTTGGGAAGTAAGAAGGTGCTTGCCATGGCTAAGTCCCTTTGAAACCTCCCCCCATGGGAAAAAAAGGTGAGGGCAGGTAAGAGAAAGTACTTTACAAGCACAAGCCATTGTGGAGCTCATGGAGCTTTCTTTCCACTCACCCATCCCCATGGATCTTACAGCTCCTTTTTTCTACTTACCGACCTTTGATTAACCTCATAGCTCATTTTTCCCCCCCTCCAACATGAACCTTGTGGCTCCCCATCACCACTTACTCACATCCCATGGTCCTTATCATTCACTCTGTCCACCTATTCCCCCTGTGGATTTCCTTCTGCCTGCTCCAGTATGTTTCATGGTTCTATCTTCTCACCTCTCTTGTGGACCTCACAGCTCCTTTCCTTGCAGACCTCTCTGCCAGAACCCCACCCTCCTCCGGACCTTCAGGCTCTCTTCACAGATTCCCGTGGATGTCACACTTCTGTCAGACCTCTGTGGACCTCAATACTCCCTCTTCCTGTGCTTCTATCATGAATAACATTGCTCTTATGGCATACTGCTGCTTCCCACCTGCTCTCCTTCCCCTCCCCCAGCCCTCTCTGTTTGGGATCTGACACTTTCAGGACCTGTCGTCTTCTGCCTAGTATACAGCAGCAGACAAGAAAGCAAATAGAATGCTAGCAATCAAAAGGAAAGAAATAGAGAATAAAGCCAAGGATATTATAATGTCTCTGTACTGTTCCATGGTGCAACCATGCCTTGAATATTCTGTGCAATTCTGGTCACCATATCTTAAAAAGGATATAGCACAATTAGAAAAGGTACAGAGAAGGATGACCAAAATGGTAAAGATGATGAAATGATACCTCTATGAGGAAAGGCTTAAAAGGTTAGGGCCTTCAAAAAGTAGAAAGACCTAGAGGGCATGACATGAAGCTAAAATTTAGCACATTTAAGACTAATCAAAGAAAATATTTTTTCACTCAATGCGCAATCAAATGCTGGAATTCTTTGCCGGAGGTTGTAATAAAAGCTGTTAATGTAGCTTGGTTTAAAAGAAGTTTGGAAAAGTTCCTGGAGGAAAAGTCCATAAACCATTATTAAGGTGCACTGGGGAAAATCCACTGCTTACCCCTGGGATAAGCAGCATGGAATGTACCTTTTGGGAACATGAAAGGTACTTTTTGCTTGAAATGGCCACTGTTGGAAACAGGACATTGGGCTCGATGGACCTTTGGTTTGACCCAGTATGGCATTTCTGGTGTTCTTATGGCTCCTTGTCACTTCTTCTTGTGGCCTGAATGGGGAAAAAACGTGATACTAGGAGTGGGTTGAGAGCATGTTTTTCACACTTCTCCGCCTCTTGAGATCTTTCTTTCCTCCACTTGCTCCTAGGTATTGTCACGTCTCTTTCCTCTGGTACCCTTGCTATACTCTTCTCCTGCACTTTCTTCACCCCTTCTTAATCTACTCTTGTATTCTCTCCATTCCTCTGCAGGGTCTCTCTCTGTTGCTTCTCCCTCTCCCTTTTTTCCTATTCCTTAAGCAGGTTCTCTATTTTCTGCCTTTCCACAAGGAATGCCCAAGTTGAAGCTGAGTTTGAGTCAAGATCTTAGACTAACAACTCCCTCAGAGGATAAGCTAGGAATGAGACAGTTTCTCCTAATGAAGACGAATGCCTCTATATCGATCCATGGTACAGGCGCACTTTGAGTACTGTGTACAGGCCTGGTCACCCCATCTCAAAAATGATATAGTGGGTCGAGAAAATGTATAGAAAAGGGTAATAAAATGATGAAAGGAAATTAATGGTTCCCTTATGAAAAGCCCTAACTTCTTTAGCCTTTCTTCAACTTGCAAAAGAGGCAGCTGAGAGGGGATGAAACGGCTCTATAAAATATTGAGTGGGGTAGAAGAGATAAATAGAGAACAGTTGTTTACCTGTTCCTATGATACTAAGACTAAAGCACACTCCGTGAAACTAATAGGTATCAGATTTTTCACTCATTGTGGAATTTGTTGCCAAAAAGTGTGGTCAAGGCATGTGGCATATTTCGGTTTAAAGGTAGATTAGACATGATCTTCAAGAAAATGTCCTTAAACCATTATTAGTCATGTAGACTTGGAAAAGCTGGCACTTATCCTTGAGAATGCACAGCGAGGAGGACTGGATTTACTCTTTGGAATCTGGATTAGCCACTATTGGAGGTAGGATGCTATGCTTGATGGGCTATTTCCTGACCCAGCATGCAGGGCTGGCTCAACCATTAGGCAAACTTCTGGAGGGGTGCCAAAGAGCAGCGCATTCACAGCTAAACAATAGATTTTGACAGCCAGGGTATTTCCTGTTTTATTGTCAGTGATAAGGAAGTGATACGGTTATTTCCTGTTTTATTGTCAGTGATAAGGAAGTGATACGGTTATTTTCTGTTTTATTGTCAGTGATAAGGAAGTGGTAACAAGGACCAAGAGCAAATGTTCTGTCAGATCTTGTGGCACCATATTGAATAAATATAGACTTCTTAACCCAGGTTAAGTCAATAGTGTTTCCCTTTCAACAGTGATTGGATACACTGGGTATAGCTTGGGACAAAAGTACTGAACACATAGATAGACATGGTTTAATGGGAAGTCTTGCCTAACCAAACTGCTCCATTGTTTTGAAGGTGTGAATAAACATGAGAATGAAGCTGAGCAAGTTGACTTAATATATCTGGAAATTCAAAAAGCCTTTATGTTTATGTTTATTAAATTTGATATAATGCTCAGGCCGAAGCATCAGAGCGGTTTACAATAATATATCATTTGAGGAAATATGAAAGAAACGCCATTTGTAAGATAGGACAGAGTAGAAGACAGAAACAGTCAAAAAGATAAGGCAAAGGGAAGAAAGGGAACAGCAGGTTACCCTAATATATGCGTATGACAATCCAGATCACATCTTCAATGTTAACTTCAGGGCAAAAGCCATGGTCCAATGCCTAAGGGCCACGCCAAAGGGCCCTCTGGCGAGGTCCTCAGGCGCGGCCGTGCCCCCAAAGCGGCGGTTTAAGCCGTTCTTGCTGGCTTCTCATTGGCAGGCTTTAGGAGGAAGGAGGGGCTCCTGCTCACAGCTCCGGTGGTCAAACACTGCTCTCCTGCGCGCCCCCGAAGCGGCGGTTTAAGCCGTTCTTGCTGGCTTCTCATTGGCAGGCTTTAGGAGGAAGGAGGGGCTCCTGCTCACAGCTCCGGTGGTTAAATACTGCTCTCCTGCGCGCCCCCGAAGCGGCGGTTTAAGCCGTTCTTGCTGGCTTCTCATTGGCAGGCTTTAGGAGGAAGGAGGGGCTCCTGCTCACAGCTCCGGTGGTCAAACACTGCTCTCCTGCACGCCCCCGAAGCGGCGGTTTAAGCCGTTCTTGCTGGCTTCTCATTGGCAGGCTTTAGGAGGAAGGAGGGGCTCCTGCTCACAGCTCCGGTGGTCAAACACTGCTCTCCTGCGCGCCCCCGAAGCGGCGGTTTAAGCCGTTCTTGCTGGCTTCTCATTGGCAGGCTTTAGGAGGAAGGAGGGGCTCCTGCTCACAGCTCCGGTGGTTAAACACTGCTCTCCTGCGCGCCCCCGAAGCGGCGGTTTAAGCCGTTCTTGCTGGCTTCTCATTGGCAGGCTTTAGGAGGAAGGAGGGGCTCCTGCTCACAGCTCCGGTGGTTAAACACTGCTCTCCTGCGCGCCCCCGAAGCGGCGGTTTAAGCCGTTCTTGCTGGCTTCTCATTGGCAGGCTTTAGGAGGAAGGAGGGGCTCCTGCTCACAGCTCCGGTGGTCAAACACTGCTCTCCTGCACGACCCCGAAGCGGCGGTTTAAGCCGTTCTTGCTGGCTTCTCATTGGCAGGCTTTAGGAGGAAGGAGGGGCTCCTGCTCACAGCTCCGGTGGTCAAACACTGCTCTCCTGCACGCCCCCGAAGCGGCGGTTTAAGCCGTTCTTGCTGGCTTCTCATTGGCAGGCTTTAGGAGGAAGGAGGGGCTCCTGCTCACAGCTCCGGTGGTCAAACACTGCTCTCCTGCGCGTCCCCGAAGCGGCGGTTTAAGCCGTTCTGCTGGCTTCTAATTGGCAGGCTTTAGGAGTCCCATTGAAAGACTCCTGAGGAAATTAAAAAGCCATGGGATAGGAGGCATGTCCTGCTGTGGATAAGGAACTGGTTAAAAGAGAGAAAACAGAAAGCAGGGTTAAATGGTCAGTTTTCTCAGTGAAGGAAGCTAAATAGTGGAATTCTCCAGGGACTGTTGCATTTTAACACATTTATATATGATCTGGAAATGGGAAAAATGAGTGAGGTCATTCAGTTTGCAGATGAGACTAAAATTATTTAAAGTTGTTAAATTGTATGCGGATTGTGGGAAACTATAGGAGGTCTTTTCAAGACTGGGGCACTCTGGGCCAGCCCATCTGCTAGATGAAGTAGGCGGTCACCTAGGGCGGGAGACCCTGGTGGGCAGCATCACTACCACAACCCCCCCAGGAAGTGGCAGCTGACCTGCCACTTCAGCGCCATGGCAGGCTTTAAAATGGCCAACACAGGTGCACAGTTCCGGCCTGCCACTCCTGCCTGCCCTCCAAGAAAGTTGCACTGGGGGGGGGGGGGGGCAGGAGTGGCATGCCATGAGCATGCATTTGCACGGGCACTTTAAGGCCCAACACAGCACTGAAGTGGTTGTTCAGCTGCCACCACTTCAGCACATAGGGGAGGCGTCATGGTGGGCTGGTTGGAGGCACAATCCTTTGGGGAAGGCGGTGGCGGCAGCGGCACGGAGGATCTAGGGCAGCAGAAACCCTCATGCCACCACTGGGGACACTTGGCATCCAAATGGCAGATGAAATCTGATGTGGGCAAGTGCAAAGTGATGCACATAGGGATGAACAACCCAAATTATAGCCACGCGATGCAAGGTTCCACATTAGGAGTCATCACCCAGGAAAAGGATTTAGGCTTTATCTGCAGGTCTAGGGTTCAGTGGTGATGGCTACCGCTATAATCGCGCTAGCCGTCACCACTGAATATCAGGCCCTAACTGTCCATGCAGAGTTGAGCTCTGTTGAAAAAAAATCGATTTTTTAGACTCAGAGGACAAATGTTCGCTCTGCGTGTGTATGTTTATGTTCATTTATTTTTATATTCACACACACACATGTGTATGTGTGTGTATGTTTTAATCTGTTTTAACCTTTTTTCTTTTAAATCTGATTAGGTGTTCATTGCTTTTCTCCAAGGCTTCAGGTGGGACCCGGGGGGTGTGTGCTGAGGGGCTGAATATTCGTCTGCGCACTGGGATACCTGTGTCTGTGATTGCGAGTGAACCTAAGGCCCCGGAATCACTGGGATAAGAACTCATGTTTATATTTATTTATAGGTGCGTGTATGTGTGTATGTGTGTGTGGGGGGGGGGTGTTACATTAATTCACTATTTTAGCAGCTTAATCATCTAGAGGAGGGTTATACAGAAAATTAAGCAGTTTTGGTAAAATGGGAGTAAATGGTAAAATTCATTGCTTTTATTAACATATACTATAACTACTATTTATCGTTTGTTTAGTGCTAAAAGACTTACGCTGCACTGTACATTTACAAGTAAGAGGCAGTCTGCTCATCAGAGAGTACAATCTAATTAAGACAGACCACACAACTGAGGAGTAGGGAAATTAAAGGCGAATCACAAGATACAGAGAGCTGATAAGCAGGAGAACGAGGGGATCACGATCCAAACGCGGCCTCAAAGAGATGGGTCTTTAGCCTGGATTTGAATAGGGCCAGAGAAGGTGCCCGACATACTGATTCAGGTAGTTTGTTCCATGCCTATAGAGCAGCAAGATGGAATGAGCAAAGTCTGGAAGTTGGCAGTGGCAGAGAAGGGCACAGATAAAAGGGATCTGCCGGAGGAGCGGAGTTCCTGAGGAGGAGTGTAAGGAGTGATAAAAGAGGAAAGGTAGCAAGGAGCTGCAGGATGAATGCACTTATAAGTCAGTAGGAGAAGTTGGAATTGAATGCAGAAATGGATAGGGAGCCAGTGAAGAGGCTTCAGAAGAGGGGCTATGTGAGCAGAGCAAGACTGGTGGAGGATTAGCTATGTGGCTGAGTTTTGAACAGACAAGGGGAGAGAGATGATTCTGAGGGAGACCGGAAAGCAGCAGGTTGCAATAGTCTCTATGGGAGGCGACTATTGCATGGATGAGGGTCTTTGTAGTGTGTTCAGAGAATGAGAGAGAAGAGTCAAAGATGCTCCCAAAGTTTGTGAGCTGAGGAACAGGGAGAAGTATCCACAGAAACAGAGAAAGGAGGAAGGGGAGGGGTGGCTTTACGGGGAAAGATAAGGAACTCTCTTTTAGCCATGTTCTCTTTCAGATGGTGGTAGGACATCCAGTCAGCAACATCAGATAAGCAGGCTGAGATATGGGCCTGGATTCCCAAAGAGATCTCAAGTATAGAGAGGTAGATCTGAGAGTCATCAGCATAAAGATGATACTGAAACCATGGGAGGAGATGAGTGCGCCAAGGGACTGGGTATAGAGAGAGAAGAAGAGAGGTCCCAAGACAGAGCCCTAAGGTACCCGACCGAGAACGCGATGGGGGTAGAGGATCCACCAGAACATACACTAAAGGTACAATGGGAGAGATAAGAAAACAAGGCCAGAACAGGGTCCCTAAAACCAAGGGAGAACAAGGTATCAAGGAGAAGGTTATGATCAACAGTGTCAAAAGCAGCAAAAAGTTCAAGGATGAGGATCGAGTATAGACCCTTGGGTTTGGTGAGAAACAAGTTGTCATTAGTTTGACAAGGACAGTTTCTGTAAATTGTAGAGGATGAAAACCAGATTGCTGTGGATCCAGGCAGCCTTGAGAGGACAGAACGTCCACACAACGGCAGTGAACCGCATGTTCGAGGAGTTTAAAAGCAAAGGGGAAGAAGGATATGGGCCAATAATTTGAATAGGTAGGGTCTAGTGAAGGTTTTTTGAGGAGGGGTGTAACCACAGCATGTTTGAAGGCTGCAGGAACAGTTGCAGGGGAAGGCGATAGGTTGATGATATGACAGATGGAAAGGATGGCAGTGGAGGAAATGGAGCTTAGTAGACGGGTGGGACTGGGATCAGAGGAACAGGTAGTAAGTTTGGAGGAGGAGAGAGGATGAGGGGTTTCCTCTTTGGTGATTTTATAAAAGGAAAAAAGAAAGACAAAGGCTGAGGAAAGGATTTGGGAGTGCAGAAGAGGAGGGAGGTGACCTTGTGGACAACTCAAGACTAATCTTTTAGTTATTTAACAGATTTTGTACACTGCTTTATTTGCATTGTGTTAAACAGGGTTAAAATAAAATAAATTTTGTCTGGATAGGCTGGGGAAGTGTTGTCCAGGGCTATCTTTGGCAACTAGAAATGTTTTTTTCCCCCTCCTGGAACATTTTGCAGCCTCCAGAGCTACGTGTTTATGTGTGGGAGATGCAGGGATCTCTGCAGGAATCTCTTGAGTGAGTAGCCAACTGCAGAGACTAAGACAGGGAATTGAAACTGAAAGCAGCAGTTGGAGCTTGCTCATGGAGAAGTTGAGATGTCTGAGAGATTACTGAGTGAAAAGAGGTCTGAGAAGAGTGTTTTTGAAGGGTGCCGAATAAAGAAAAGGTTTGAACTGGTGATTGGTGACTGTGGAAATGTGGTTTAATTCTCTGGAAACTGAATTTGGAGACCATTTGGAATTTTGGGTGAGTGGCTCTGAGAGAAAGTGGTTCTGAGAGTCTTACTGAGTAAAGAATATTTCTTAAGGAAATTTTTTTTTTTTACATAAGAAAGATGTTTGTTTATTGAAATTTTGGTATACTGCTTTAGACATAGGTATGCTTCAAAGCGGCTTACAGTAAATACATCATTAAAAAGAAAGGAACATCAACGTAGCACAGCAAAAGTAGTAAGGATAAAGATAAAAGCATTACCTCACCAGAAACCGAAAACCAAGGAGCACTAATTACTGTCCCCGATAGTCTGAGAAAGCTTTTTCAAAGAAATAGATTTTTAACTGTGATTTGAATTTCTTGAAGGACAGTTCAGACCAAATATATAGATTTGCATGCAAAGGAGGCAGTTTATGTGGTGTGCATGGGGGCTATGCAAAATTCATTGTAATTGCATGATGGACATACAAAGGAAATTGTGTGTACAAGGATATGTGTCTGGGAGAGGTATGTTGAGAGGCAGGGCATTGTGTGCTCAGTGGGAAGTGCATGGCTGGTATGTGCATCAAAGAGTATACAAGGGTGAGTATGGTTCTGTATTTAGAGGCAGGGTTGCCAGGTCGAGTGCAAGGTATTGGGTACACTAGGAGAACCTTCAGTCTTATGCCTCCCTCCCACAACAGTCCATGTAAAAATGCATAAATAGGCATCATAGATTTTCAGTATTAAACTTTGCTTTGTACAGTATGTATGCGGGTGCCCACACTCCCTGTTTGGTTCCTTGAGTTGGTATGACTGTGAGGACCTAATGTTTTTCTTTTACTGCTGCCCTTCAGAATCCTCCGCCTAGTCTTCCCTGAGAGCTGCATGTAGAAGTTGGGTAATTCAGCTTTTCTCTTGCCTTCCTTCTCATCACCTGCATGCTTCCATGCCAACCATTCTTTCTATCTGTTGTTACTCTTCCTTCTCCATCCACCTTCCACCTCACCGATATCTTGTGCTGATCGAGGCTGAGTTCCTTTTTTTTTTATTATTATTTATTTATGAAAAGTTTTACAGCTTATACAGTAAAATTTAGAATTTAAAGCAAACAAAACATATCAATAGAGAATGTAGTGAGGTAATCATTGAAAAAAAGAAAGCAGCCGACATTTCGGGGAGACGTACATACAATTGATATAAGTAATGATAATAAAGAAAACAAGGCAAGGAAAACGCTCCTTAGAGAGAAATCCATAGCCAACTTAACAGCCTGTTGAGACACCTCCTTTCCCTGTTACAAAAAACAAAAAAGTAAAACATAACCTAGGAGGTCAATGAGCCCTTTCCTTTTCCAGGATCCATTTCTCCAATTCCGAAGGAGACAAGAAGACAAATCTTTCGTAACCAAAGGTAATACAACATTTACAAGGATATCTTAGAAAAAAGGTTGCCCCAGAGCGAGAATTCTGGCCTTAAACATAAGAAAAGCTTTTCTACGCGATTGTGTAGAACGTGAGACGTCAGGAAAAATGGACACCATGTCCCCACAAAATTTTATTTCTTTTTTCCTAAAATAAGCTTTAAGACTGGTGGCCTTGTCCTCCTCAGAGGACAGAGTCACCAGTAATGTAGTCCTAGCGGAAATATCATCTTGCGTTTCCTCTAAGAAAGCAGTCAAATTAAATTTATCCAAATTCAAAGGAGAAGCCGCTTCTTCATTCACCGCATTAGACAAAGTTTTAATAGAAAGATAATAACAATAGAAAATGATGCAGCCTGTGAAAGAAGAAGGGCATCCTTCAAGAACTTTCTAAACAAGTTTAAGGGGGACAATAAAGAACAGATAGGAAAATTGAGCAACCTTAAATTCTTGCTCCGTAAAAGATTCTCCAGATTCTCAAGTTTCTGGTGTAAAATAAGTTTATCTTTCACGTTAGACACATGAAATTCAGAACAGGACTTAACCTGAGATTCCATGTTGGTCACCACAGAGCTCAAGGCCCCAACCTGAGAATCCAGAGATTGAAATTTCACAACAGCATCCTTAGTAAATTGACAGAGCAAAGGAAGAGTCTCTGCAAGAATTTTTTCAGTACGAGAAACAACTTGCCAAATATCCAGAAGTGAAATTTTGGTAACCTGCGAGTCCTTAAATAGAGCAGCGGGCTCCTTCCATGAAACCACTTTGGGGAGCTCACCATCCCGTCGAGGACCCGAATCGGGAACGGGCTCATCAGACAACTCCAAAAATCCTGGGGGAAGCGGAGGGGTTCGCTCCACTGAGCTTAAACTCGCTCCCTCTACTGAGAGATTGAAAGGCACAGTACCTGAGTTGATAACCCGTGATTCTCCTGCTTGAGAATCATCCTGAGGAAGTTTCTTCTTTTGTTTCCCGCCAGGCATTTCCACTACTTTCCAGTTACCCTTGCTCCTTCTGTGCTCCTACGGGGCTCACAAAGGGCGCATAATGCCCCTTTGGACATGCCCCTTAGGAAACGCCCACCGAAAGCGCAGATGGCTAGCGCCGTAAAGAAACAGCGCAGAAATATCGGGGCTCACACGATGACGTCAGCTGGGCTGGCCACACAGGTGGAGGAACTCAGATCGGCACTCTCACCCTCCATGGGAACAGGACTGCAAGGTAGATGCTGCCGATTACAGCACACTGCAGGGATCTTATATCGGGGCTCAAACGATGACGTCAGCTGGGCTGGCCACACAGGTGGAGGAACTCAGACCGGCACTCTCACCCTCCGTGGGAACAGGACTGCAAGGTAGACGCTCCTCTTTAAGGAAATTAAATTCTCTTTGGAATCCTGTCTAAGGTCTGGAGAAGCCATTTATACTCAGAGCTGGAACTGTAATTCTGAATCTGACTTTAAGCTATTGAGAGTGGATTGAAGTTATAAGAAATATCCTCTTGGACTAGAGAAAAGAAACAGAATTTCCAGAAGTGGGTAATTTCTGACTGAAGTGACTGACAAGTACCCTGAGAAAAGAAGGGGAAATTGAAACCTAAGCTGTGACTGAACTGTTTGGAAGCAACTGAAGCAGAAGGCAGAGCTTAAACATTCTGCTGGGCTCTGTGCTTAGTTAATTGAGACTGACCCTTAATGGGCCTGAGAAGATAGCCTTATTCCTGGACTGAAAGAATAAAGCAGGAAGAGGCTGTTCCATTTGCACTGAGGGGCCTGGTGAGAGTTGTGTGGATGTTTACTTGGACCTGTGCTCTTTCCTGCTGTGGTCTTCCAAGGATGTCAGGAGCTGGATGGCATCACTTCCTGTCCCATGGCTTAAATTTGATCTGTAGCCACAGTCTAGTAGAGAGGCTGTTCCATCTGCACTGAGAAGCCTGGTGGGAGCTGTGCAGAGGCTTACTCAGACCTGTGCTGTTTCCTGCTGTGGTCTTCCAGGGATGTCAGGACTCAAGCATTGTCGTCACTTCCAATCCCATGGCTTAAATTTCATCTTCAGCCACGGTACGCAGCCTGTGGTCGCATGACCTAAGGGGCATGACAGAGCCCCTTAGGAGCCAACTGAGGAGCCAAGAGGAGTGGCACGGTAGATTTACATCTGGTACAGGTACATTCTTTGTTTTTTTCACAGTGATGGGGAAGAGGAAGGCAAAACTTAAGGATGGACCTGGGGGTGTTCAAGCTGTGACTGTTGGACTGACGGACACCTTTGTTCTATTGCAAGGGTGATGGAGGCCCCAGACTATCTTCAGACTTTGAGCCCTATTATCTCTGTTGCCTTCATTAAGTCCAGACTCACACTTGCCGCCTACCAATCCAGCAGTGAGCCAGGTTGCAATTGGTTTGGTTTCTATTCCATTGGGCAACAAGGAGCTGGATGTTAACATCTCTGTGTCTGCTGCTTCTGTGGGGTGTATATCTCCCATATCTTCTGGTGTGATGGTCGAGAGTGGAGGGCTACTCTGATTGTGTTATCTTCTCCCTTAAAGCCTGTAGTGTTTAGTGGAGCTTTAGGGAGTGGATTGCTCATTCCATTGACTCCCCCCAAGGAAATTATGAATTTGGATTTCTGGAGAATTTTAGCCAAAATGGATGTAATTGTTTGGCTGTTTTTTGCAATTGTGTCTGTTCTCAGGGGAGACTGCAAACTGTGTGACTATCTTTGAGAAGGATTTCAGTCCCAGCAGGAGTAAATTAGTGGCTTTGGAAGGGGCTAATAGTGCTTTACTGAGGGGTAATTTGATGATGGAGAGTAAAATTGATAGGTTAGAGAACTCTCTGAAATTATTGAACTCGTGATTTTTTAACTTTCCGTATTGTGTAAAGATTTCTGCTGTAGAAATGATTAAGTCATATTTTGTGAACCATTTGCATATAACGGAGGGTCCTGAAGGTGACTTGACTGTGCTCTTGGAGACATCACAAGAGGAAACATGTAACAGAGGTACTGTGGTGGCTTCCTTCCATTGTCTTATGGATAAGGAGTGAGTTTTTTCATCCTTTCATAAGTAGAGAGTCCAACCTTTTCATGGTTTTCTTATATTTTTTTTATTTATTTACATTCTCTTATATACCATGCTATTCTGCATCAGTGTGGTTTACATTGAACAGACTGAAATTACATTGAACAGGGCATTATAACTTGGAGATAACTATTTTACAGGGAACATGGTCTATGGAGGGTTAAGTGGCTTGCCCAAGACCACAAGGAGCACCTATGGGACTAGAAACCCCAGTCCTTCCAGCCCAAGGTTGCTTGCCTCTAGTGGGATTTGAACCCCCGACCTTCCGGCCTGAAGTACTGTGCCCCAACCACTAGGCCACTCCTCCACTCCACTATATATCCTGATGTCTCCTTAAGACTCAACAGATTCAGAAGGGCTTTCTTCAGCTGAAGCCTAGAGCATTAGCGTTAGGTATGACATTCTTTTTGAAGTACCCAAGACAATGTTTAGTGCAATATTTAGGGAATGATTATGTCTTTATGGACCCAGCTCAGTTGTTGGTATTTATTCAGTCTCATGCGGTCGGATGTTGAATAATATTGAATTATTTATTTATTTATTTATTTAATTTTCTTATATACCGCGCTATTTGTCATCAGTGCGGTTTACATTGAAACAATACAACAATTGGTCAGATATAACAGACCTATTACAAGTAACAGGAAAATTAACATGGAAGTAAACAGGGAAATCATTTATATTTCTAGAATTATGTTTTCCTTACAGTTTATGTAGAAGGCTGTTGTATTGTAGTAGACTACTTATATGGGGTGCATATAATTGAGGAGCGTTTCTTTGATGCCCTTCTGTTAATTATTGTGTTCTTTATTATTTGTATGTTGAGATTATCCTCTTCCATTTATCTTTTGAGAGGTCAAGAGGTCCCTCGTGACCTATTCTTGTAGCTGCTTAATCTCTTTAAGTGCTGATTTTTTTGTGGTTATATTTTCAATTTGAGCAAACTTAATAAACATTAAATTGAAAAAAAAAAGAAAGAATAAAGCCGTCCCTAGCCGGCTCAGTTAAGGGAAATATGTTTGGGAGACTGCTGCTTGTGGGTGTGATTGAGTTGCAGTTCAGACTGGACGTGTGTAGTGGATGTATTCAAAGAAACAAAGGAAGACAGGGTATATCAATGATCCTTTTATTTAATTAGATAGGAAAAGTGTTATAGCTGCTGGGAAAAAAAAACAATATTCTTTCTTAAAGAGAAAGATATTTTGCTCCAACTTATAGAATAGACAGGATTTTCCCTTGTTGATTTGTTAAAGTTAGTGAGTAGGATCCAGCACAGAAGAGGACATTTGAAGAACCTGGGAAGATCTTCAAGCCAGTAGCAGAAGGATCCGGAGTCCTGGGCCCCCTTCGCAAGAAAAAGAACTGGAAGAGGTACTGGTGCACCCTACACAGAGAGAAAAAGGGAAAACATATTTGAGCTCAAATAAGGTAGACACTAGGAAAATAACCCACAAGAAACATTAAGAATTCCCAAAAGCAAAACTTAGAGGGGAAAAAATGTGAAGGTTTTGAAAAGGAAAATAAGAATTCCTTAGTAGGAATTGACCTGGAAATTTCTGTGTAATAGTTTCACCAGCAGATCTAAAGAATAACTTGACTTGCCTGTTACTTGATGTGACTGAACACCCTTACCTAAGTTATTGTTATGTTGGTGTGAGCAAAATGTTACTGTGAGTTAAGGAGACTATTTTGAATGGTTACACTATTATTATATTTAATAAATTGCACTAAAAATCCTATTCCTGAAAGTAAATGTCATCTATGTAGTCCATTATTACAAACCACAGCCTAGCTACAATTAATACATGTAACATCATCTTGATATATTGGCTTATCCACGTTAGTTTAGTTTCCTCTTGCTCTCTGCTTGCCTCATAGTAAAGGAAAAGTAAGACGAGGTTAGTGAAATTTGTCAGCTTACACCTGAAGAAACTGGCAGACTCCGACCACTCAGGCCATCTGACTACATTTAAACATCATTGGTATTGTTATAAGTGAGTCTGACGATAAGCTCTTTGGGGTATGGGGGGGGGGGCTACAATTGTAACTTAAAATTGGTAATGTACATTAAACAGGTACAGTGATAATTTGGATTCTTGTGAAGCAATAGAGGGTTAAGTGACTTGCCCATGGTCACAAAGAGTGCTAATGGGAATCGAAGCCTAGTCTCTTGGTTCCAAAGCCAGTGCTCTAACCATTAGGTTACTCCTTTATTCCAACCTTGTTGACTTTATCTGACCGAGTCTGAGCAAAAACAAAAGAAGGGTTTGGAGACAGAGGCACCTTGAGAAGAGAGTTGAGTGGAGCTTGGCGAGAGCTAAGGCTGACTGGAATGAGGTTAGCGTGAATTTGAAATGCAAGAACATAAGAAATGCCATACTGGGTCAGACCAAAGTCCATTAAGACCAGTATCCTGTTTACAACAGTGGCCAATCAGGTCACAAGTACCTGGCAGGTTCCTAACAACGCACACAGGTTCCATAGTGCTCGTCCCGGGGCAAGCAGTGGATTTCCCGGGTCCTCTTTAATAATGGCTTATGGACCTTTCCTACAGAAACTTGTCCAAACCTTTTTTAAACCCAGCTACACTAACAGCTTTTACTACATCCTCCAGTAACAAATTCCAGAGTTTGATTACATGTTGAGTGAAAAAATATTTTCTCTTATTAGTCTTAAATGGGTTACACTGTAGCTTCATTGCATGTTCCCTAGTCTTTCTATTTTTTGTTGGAGTAAACAACCAATCTATGTTTACCATTCCACTCCATTCATTAATTTATAGACCTCTATCATATCTCCCCTCGGCCGTCTCTTTTCCAAGTTGAAGAGCCCTAACCTTTTAAGAATTTCCTCATAGGGATATCCTTCCATCCCCTTTACCATTTTGGTGGCTCTTTTCTGTACCTTTTCTAATTCTGCTATATCCTTTTTAAGATATGGCGGCTAGAATTGTACACAATATTCAAGGTGTGGTTGCACCATAGAACAATACAGAGGCATTATAATATCCTTTGTTTTATTCTCCTTTCCTTATGATTCCTCGCATTCTATTGGCTTTCTTGGCTGCCACTGCACACTGGGGGGAGGATTTCAATGTATTATCCACAATGATGCCTAAATCCTTTTCCTAGGTGATGGTTCCTAGTGTGGAACCTTGCATAGTTTAACCGTAGTTTTCATCTGCCTTTTGGACATCCAGTCTTCCAATTTCTCAAGATCCTCTTGCAATTTTTCACAATCCTCTTGGGTTTTAACAACTTTGAATAATTTTCTGTCATCTGCAAATTTGATTACCGCACTCGTTAGTCTCATTTTCAGGTCATTTACAAATATGTTAAAAAGCAGCGGACCCAGCACAGATCCCTCGGTACTCCACTATTCACCTTTCTCCATTGAAAAAATTGGCCATTTAGCTCTACTCTGCTTTCTATCTTTTAAGCAGTTCCTGATCTACAGTAGTACACTACCTCCTAGTCCATGACCTTTTAATTTTGCCAAGAGTCTCTCATGAGGGACCTTGTCAAAGGCTTTCTGAAAATCCAGATACACTATATCAAGGGTATGAGGTTAAGCCAGAGGTGCTCAGCTGAGCGAGCACAGGAACAAAGGTAGCAGGATTTTGAGGACAGCCAAGGTAGACTTATGATACACCGCACAGAGCGAGGAATAGGAGGAGCGAGTGCATCTGGAGCAGAGGAGAGTATAGTGTTATAAGAAGACACAGCCTCATCCACAGATTCAGATGGCAGAGTGAAGGAAAATGATAGTGAGACAGCAGTGGAGAAGGGTCGACAGAGTAAAGATTGCTAAACCTGTTGGTGGAGATTGGCGGAGACCGAGTTGGGGGGTGGTTAAGAGGTGATGGTCAGATAAGGGAAGAACTAAGGTGGAAACTTCTGAGGATGAGCAATTGGAGAAGAAAGAGAGGTCAAGGCAGTGGCCATACTGGTGAGTATGGTCAGTAGATCCCAACTGGAAGTTGAAAGAGGATATTACGGAAAGCAGCTGCTTTTTTTATTCCATTTTTAAATACATAATACAAGAAAAATATCAATACAATCCAAGTACCCATCAAGGAGGGCACCTTTCATACACCTATACAATAAACCCCTGAAAATACCTATATATAACCCACTTGTACGTAGCCAATGAACACAGCAAAAGTATAGACAAAGAAAGCAAATTGCACTACTCCTTCCCTTAGAGAAACTGCTCCAACTGGTCTGACTCAAAGAAAACATAGCAATATATCAATAAGCACTTGCTGGGATATTTTACAAAGAAAGAAGCACCCAACGCTAAAATGCAGGGTCTGAAATCTAAGAAGGCCTTCCTACGTCATTGTGTCTGCCGGGAGATAGCTGGAAAAACTTGTATAGTCTGACCACAAAATGTTGGAGTTTTCTTAATAAAGCCAAAGTTTACTATCTTTATCAGTCTGAGAAAGGAAGGTAACAATCAAAGTCGCCTGTGTGGAAATCTCTTCAACGGAAGACTCTAGAAAAGCAGATAAATCTATACGAGGACCGGAGGTAATGTAATCCATTTCCCTGCCTGAACCAACCTCATCTGCTGCCACAGACTTCACACCAGAGGGAATATAATATATTCTAGAGAGTTTAACCACCACTGGATCTGGGAGCAGTAAAACCTCTTTCAGATATTATTGAATAAAATTTGCGGCGAGAGGTAATGTGTCCGGGAGAAATTTAACAAACGCAAATTCTTGTCACGATACAAATTTTCCAATATCTCACATTGCCTATGTAATAACAAAGAATCTTGTACTGATGAGGCACATGCTGCCTGTAACATCAAAACTTGTGACTCAGTTTTCGTACATCGAGATTCCACCCTAACAATATAGTCTCATGTTCTGAAAGTTTAGTAACCACCCCTTTAGAGAAATCAGAAATTGCTTCATTGAAGACTGTAATGAAAGTTTTGTCCGTGAAACAATATCCCAGATGTCTCAAATGGAACTCTCCTTGGGAGGGACAGCTGATTTAGGGAGACCATTGCACACTCAATAGGAAGCAGTAAAGGGCCCAGTTTATAAGAGGACAGGCCAGTATCATTGGAAACTTCTACTAAGGGGGGGGGGGGGTGCCAGCAAGTCCCTCCCCTGTATCTTGAACTGGCAAGGAGGTCTTTGTGTCTGGAAATGGACTCTGGCTGGGTGGGGTTAAGGATCCCAGAGCACGAGGAGGAGAAGGTTCCAATATCGTACTGAGAGTTAAGTCTGAGGCTTCCAGGCTAGGCAGTTTATATCTGAGTCTATGGGACCTACAACGTTCACTGCCTAGAATGCGCAGCAGTAATAGCCCTCTTTCGCTGTTTCCCCATATCCGAACAGCACACTCGGCTCTCCACTCCTAAGTGCTCCGAAGGGGTGCCAAAGGGGCAAAACCTGCCCCTTTGGACACGCCCCTTTGGAGCATGCCCAAGAGCACACAGCCGCAACCGCATCCCGTGGTGGGACTAAGGTGATATATAGCCCTTAGAAACACTGACGTCAGACGCCAGAGACACGAGTCCAGGAGTTAGTCCAATTAGGAAACACTCGAGTACAAATGAAGTAAGCAGGTAATCCCCCAGGATCTTTAAGGTGTAAGAGTCAGTGGGGTCATCAACATGAATGCTGAAGTCCCCAAGAATAAGAGAAGGTGAAGATGCATCCAGAAAATAGGACAGCCAGGAGTCAAAGTCAGTGAGAAAGGTAACGGTGGATTTGTCAGGGGGGTCGATAAATGGCAGGAGTGAGAGAGTAGAAACCCAACATCACCACAACAGCCAGTGGGGCGAGGAGCATGAGAAAATAGGTAGCTTCCATGAGAGAGGACAGCAACTGAAGCGGAGTCTTCAGGGAGAAGCCAAGTTTCAGTGGGAGCAAGGAGATGCAGAGCATTAGAGATCAAAAGATCATGAATTGAAGACAAGCATATTGGAGACATAGTATGCGTTCCACAAGGCGCATGAGAAAGAGAGAGGAGGGAGAAAGGAGAGGGATATTAATAAGATTTGAGGGGGCTGCACATTGATCTGCTTTGAGAGTGTGAAATCTAGGAGGACCAGGGTTGGGATCACTATCCCCAGATGAGAGGAGAAGGAGCAGGAGAGTACGTGGGAGAGAAGAGACAGCACGATGGTGACGAGGGTGAGGTTCTTTCAGAGAGTGGAGATGGATGAATAAGAGGGAGAAAATGGTGAAGCTCCAGAGCGGATGATTTATTTAGTTATTTAGTTAGTTATTTAGAAGGATTTAATATAGCGCCTTATCGTTAAATCAAGGCGGTGTGGCACATCAATCAAAATCAATAATAAAGTGTGGTTTGTAGCATGCAGTGTGAGAACTGAGAAGTGTAGTGTGTGGGGCAGTGCGTTAGATTATATCGGTGAACTATTTACATAATGAGCTATATACATATATGCAAAATGGGGATGATAGGGTAGAAGACAAAATGGCAGGAGAGGTGAGAATAGTAAGCAGTGGGTGATAAGGACTAGAGAACTGGAGATGTTGGAAGAAGGGGAAAAGATTAGGGAGAATCAACAGTAAGAAGATGTGGAGGTGTGGAGCCATGGGACTATGATAGGAGGAGAGTAGATAAATTAAAGAAGTTACATGGGGAGGCAGGATTGGGAGCACCTGAGAGCAATGCGACTAATGATCCTAAGAAATCTATATGAGGCAGCTAAGCCACGGGGTGAGTGTGTTTGGGGTGGGTGGGAGGAAAAGAAGAAGGAAATTGCAGTACTGTGCAGAAAGCTGGACATGATTACAGCAAGCCAAATACAGTTAATTAATAACAGCAGTCACACACACAAGAATAAATACCAACAAACCATCTTAAAGCTTTGAACACGCAAAGAAAGAGGCATGAGAAGGGAAAGCAAAACTACCACAAAGACTGAGGTAGAGATTCCAGTGTAGACACACATTAGGTGCTGCTGAATAGCACAGCAAGGGCCGAGTCCTTCCCCCTCAGGTGCAGAGTAAGGAACAGAGGCAAGCAAGCCTAACAGTATTTAAGATTGTAGACGGGACATTACAGATAAAAAGAGGACAGGCTTAGCAGATGTGAGATTTTAATACAAGGCATATTGAAGGAAAGATGCAGCCAAGTAAAACAATATTTAAGAAAAGAGTTAACTAGAGCAGACCTAGAAGTTAAGAGTTTTTAATACAAAGAAAGCCAGAGAACAGGGACACAAATAAAAGCACAACAAAGACAAACAAAAAATAGCAGAGTTAAAGCAAATAATATGCAATATGGGGGTCATTGTGGACATACAACCCCCTGCTATTTGCTGGGGACCTATTCTGGGCCGATAGCTCCCCGCACGTATAGGGCCTTTTGCGGGGAGCTCTGGACAGGGGCAGGAAGGGACAGAGAGTGGGTGGAGCAGGGGTGGGCCGCACAACCCAGGTGTACACTGCCGATTCAGGTCACAGCCCTGTACAGCCGGCGCAGAAACACTGGACATCAGACTTATTCCATCTTGGAGGTGAAATAAGTCTGATGGTTGGCTGTGCCCAGCACAGGAATCCCACCCCAACACATGGCGCAGAGGATGGTAGGCACCTGCTGCCCAATTCCAGCCCTGGCAGGCCCCTTCAGGAGTTGGGAGGTGTGGAAAAGCAGTTCCACAGTGGTGCAAGAAATCGTGGCTCCTGCTGGGTGTCCTGGGGCCATGGTAACGGGATGCCATGGCACTAAGGCTCCAGCAGGAGCATAGGGAGGGCTGGCCGTGCAGGGAGTAGGATGTCTGGCGCGTCAGAATTAGGACCTGTCTAGCCCATCGAAGTGCCCCAATTCTGTACCCATGGGAAAGTCCAAGGGTGCAGAATCAGATTCAAATCCAGGCCATCCATATTTTAGACATCTGGACGGCCCGGACGTGACCCGATCAGAATTGGCCTCCATGTATGCAACAACAAAGCTATTAAGTGTGGTAACTAGCAATGAGGTACCAAATCTAGCTCAGAGGAGTACTTGGAAGCTGCTTTCACCATGCAAGGAGGATTCCATTATTCGGGGGGGGGGGGGGCTGTGGCAATGTATTTAAATGAGTTAGCATTAACATGGGTAAATGCTGTGCTTAACACACATATAAGTCTTCATGAGATGCAAATGAGGCACATGCTACCAGCGGCGGCAAGGTGCATGCATAAGTGTGACACAATGCAGGTGGTGATGCAAAACTTTAACTGTACCTCCAAAAAAGATAGTTGTTTATTGTGCATGTGTTATATTTTCTGCATACTAATGTGCTTGCCTTCATGGCTATTCTAATATGCAAAGAGTTGTTTTGCATGCAAATCTTTGACCCTAGCTCATCCGAACTAGCTCATCTCTGTACTCTGTAATCCACTTTGATTCTATAAAAAGCAGTGTATAAAATTGTTAAATAAATAAACATTAGCATACAATTTGCATTAGCACTAAATTGCTTCAGTGTTAGCCGTTTTTCATGCTTTAACTGCTCATGATAAATAATGCAGGTGGAAATGCAGCTGAAAATGGGTTTAAATTAGCTGAACAAAATTTGGAGTAAACTGAGTTTTAAGTATTAAATGACTGCATTTCAAACTGCAGGAACATAATTTTCAGAGATTTCCATAAGTAAAATAGTGCTTTGCACATGGAAATGGGTTTTTGTACCTCCAAAGTCAAACTAAGGGGTATGTTTACTAAACCGGGCTATCTTCCAGTAGGATGGGACCTAGTGGCAGATAGCCCGGGTTAACCATTAGCCCGGTTTAGTAAACATACCCCTAAATGATAGATGGTCAAATCCACAATAAACTGCTTATGAGAGTTAGAATGAGTGCCTGCTTTCAACAGCAAAACAATTCAGTACTTGAACACCAGGTGGCAGCACCTTCCCTGCATATCTTCAAGAAACCATACATGAAAATAATATAAAGGTCATTTCATTTTGCTTTCTTTAGAACCAAGTAAACATTGGCTTTGGCACATGTTAAGGAAGGGCTTCTGCTCAGTTACACAATAATACCCCTGATGAACTCTTAAAACAATGCACACCAAGCTCTTCATATAGAGATCTTGTAAACATTACAGCAAGCTTTAGCAGTAAATTTGAGAGAAAGATTATACTCAACATGCCCTAGTTTAGGAGTGAGGTTCATGATTGCAAAACCTCTCTCCCAAATGACACTGTGCATCATGTGGAGGGAGAAGATTCCCAAGTACCAAGCAGTGCGGTCAGAGACCAAGAAAATGTGGCAAAAATGTACAGAAATATTTCCCATCATATTGGGCTTCAAGGACTGATTAAAAGCAATTTCCAAGCACATCTTGACAAAGGTTGCTAAATTTTTGGTGAGCAAATCTAGGATACCTGGGCAATGCTGAGCTGGGTTGGGAGGGGCAGGGGGTCCTCCCTCCTCGGGCATCTGTTCTGCAAATATTTTGAAATGAGCAGTCTAAGGGGCTTGTTTACAAAGCCGCGGTAGCGGTTTGCGATCGTAATCGGAGCCGCGGCCCCATTGATTTCAATGGGGCCGCGGCTGCGATCGCGATCGCGAACCACTACCGCGGCTTTGTAAACAAGCCCCTAAGTAACATTCAATAATTTCAAAAGTTTTAAAATAAAGTAGCAGCTCTTCTCGAGTTATAAGTGAACATACATACATGTATGCTTAAACTCTATTTTATGTATATAAATATTCTAGATATCTCTAAAATTCCTCCATTTTTTCAGAAAAGAAGTTAATTTTATATCTTCTCCTAGCAGGATTAAGAGGACTGCATTAGAGGGATATGCAGGAGAAGCAAATTCCTTTGCCTCTCTCCCCAGTGAAATTGGGGATAGGAGTTCGTTCCATGGAGTCTGGGACACTACTTCAAATCTGGGACAATCCCTGAAAATCGGGACATCTGATAACTTTACCCTTGATAGATTCCTTACACATATTAGATCTTATGATCTCTAGAAGAAGAAGGTTGTCTTTGACACACTGCAAGTACTACGATGAGCATTAGCAGTAAATTTGAGAGTCTAAGATCATACTCCACATACCCTGGCTTAGAAGCGAGGCTCGTGACTGTATTGGTATGTGCAAAACTAACCCATTTGGAGAAATTATCCCTGAGACATTTAGGACCCGATTCCGACATCGATGTCCTGTCCCTCTGCGTCCGGTCGGAACCAGATGCACAGAGTTAAACGGGATTCTGATCCCACAGGGCACATCTAGCCCCGCGGGATCAGAATTGTGTACAGGTCTGTACGTGCAGACCAGGACCCTGATTCAGTCTGGCCTGCATGTACAGGCCTTGCCCAGAAAGCTTAGCCAGGGCTTTTCAATGGAACCGCGGTGCCATGGCGTCCAGTTGCCTTAACACTGCGGCTCCATTCAAAAGTCACGATCCCCGACCGCAAAATCAAAAAGTGCTTTCCCCACAGCCCGACCCCTAATCTGGCCTCCCAAGGCCAGGGTCTGGGTGTGGGGAATCTCCTCTGCCCCTTCCCGCCTCTTTCCAGCCCTGGGCCTGACATCTTCTGCCTACTCGGGGAACTTATTCCACCTCAGAGGTGGAATAAGTTCTCCGTTCAGGCCGGTGGACCCGGACGTACAGGGCCGACATTGGATCGGCCCTGAACATCCGGGGCCAACGACCGCCCACTGCCCACCCTAATGCCACCCCCGATCCTCCCCTGTCTAACTTCCCTGTCCAACAAGCAGGGAAGTTAGTCGGGGTCGGGAGGGGATCCAAATAGCGGGACTCAGAATGACCCCTTTAATGAATATAGGGGGTTAATAAATATAGGGGTAAATAATCAAACTACCTTTGATCTTTCAAACTCTGTACATAAATTTTAACCTGTGAAATTTGCTGTAATAATGGATTCCTGAAATGCAAGCATTTGTGAATAAAGGTTAGAATCTATGCACTGGTTCTGATGAGCTGGAAAGAGGAGGTACCAGCCAGCCATTAAAAACAGCAAGAACAAAAACAATAAAAGACCTAAACTTGCAAAAATACACAAGCAAGGTGAGAGAACAGGGAAACACATTTTTTTTGGCAACCCCCAGACCAATAACCCCAAAGGAAACGAGAGGGTTAACTGAAAAATTACTGCAAAACCAGAGATGGAACTAGTCTTAGTAAAATTATGCTGAAAGACCAAAAATCTTCATAAAATGACAACAGATTGTAAACACATTTTCCTGACTCCGCGACCTTTGTATCCAAATCCCTGCAAGCGTGTATTCAGTATTCTGTATCCCTTATCATTTCTGTGAATGTCACAGTTTTTTCCATCTAAGCTAATGTGGTAGTTCTATAATTCTTATAAACCTTTTACTACTGGCACTTCTTCTCTGTATATTTGCCAACAGCATCAGAAGAAGATGTACAGCGACCCAAATTCGGTGACTACACACATCAGGGTGGCCAGAGTCCAAACAAATGCTGATCCCCTACATTCCACGTAGTCTAGAACACTTTCCTCGCATGACAAAGTAAACTTCCATTACCTAGGAAAGAAGCAGAACTGTCTTGCATACAATGACCCAGTCCACTCTCCAGACATCAGACGTTAAGAAGAAACAGTACGATCCTTGGGAATCTGGTTACTCCAGGCTTAAAACCCCAAAAGGAAGGGAAAGAGTTAACTAAAATCAGAACTGATAAATAACAGAAAAAGCAGAAATAGAACTTGGCAGAATAACATTAGCCTAAAGGCCAAAAATCCCTAGTAAAAGTCAAAACAGTATAAACAAATTGTCCTGGCTCCACAGAGTCTCTTGTTTGATGATATTTATGCTGCGGTCCCTGACTGTTCTAAGCTTTATCCTGCGGGTTCTTGTTGGTTCTAATAACAATTTTACCATAGCTCCCATTCTACGTAATTATAGAGTTGGCATTTTAATGAAAGAATATAGAACTAGTTCAGACCATTATGCAGGTTTGTCAGAAACGTGGCTAATCGCCAGGTAAGCTAGATAGCTGATTAAGATATATAATCACCATCTTTGAAGACCAAATGAGGTGAGGGAGCCATGCAAGATGGAGACATAGAAATGAAGGAAAAGAGAGAATATTTCCAACAGAAAGCATTTGATCTCTCAGTTCTTGTTTCTGCCAGGTCAGACCAACATACGGTGAAATGAAAGCTGATATATGCTGAACAAGGTGGTTGCCTAGAGTGTCAGGCTTTGGAGTGTAGCTCCGTAGCAGAGATTTCTGACTTACAGTCACCTACCCCTGTCCTCACCCTTACTGCTGCTGCGACCATGCCATCTCTCTTGGGTCCAGCAAGTAAGGAAGTGGAAGCCTCTGAACCCCTCAACCAGTCTGCCCCAACTCTGCTTCAGAGGGGATGAGACCCGGCGAACCTTCAGAGTGCAGCGCACAGACATTCAGAGGCTTCCTTGCATGTTGCGCTTCTGTTTCCTTACTGTCATTTTATTATCGCCGCTGGATCCAGGAGATATGGCATGAAAGTGGCAGCAGCAGTAAGAATGGGGTGTGAAGAATGAGGGTTGCCTATGGAGGTCAATGCCCTTGCATCAGCCCTGATCAGATCACAGTCGTGAGTCATACTGGGCATGGACCGAGGTCAGCCTCTGCTCTCAGTAAACGGAGTAACTGTCACATACAGAAGCTGATATTTGGCCTTCCCACCAAAAATCACCCATGAATCTAGAAGCTGGTGCATGATAGCTAGTTCACACCAAGTCCTAGCTGTTGTTATTCAGTGGCCATCTTGCAAGCTCTAGCAAAATAACCATGCTATTAGCGAGAAATTGCAAAGCCCTAATTCACATTTGATATTTTTTTAATTAGCATGTTTTTGTAAGCCCCTATAAACATCTCTTGGGACCTGGTTTCAATTACTCCACAATCGACTGGGTCAATGTCACATCAGGAGATGTTAGGGAGATAAAGCTACTAGATGAAATAAATGACTGCATTATGGAGCAGTTGGTTCATGAACCAACACGAGAAGAAGCCGTTTTAGGCCTGGTCCTTAGTGGAACACAGGATCTGGTGTGGGGGATAATGGTATTGGGGCCACTTGGCAACAGCGCTCATAATTTGATTAAAGGATAAGGCGGAATATAAAATCTGTTAAATAAATAAATAAAAATAAATGACATGATCATTGTAAATGTAATAAATGGATATAGGACGGCAGGAAATCCATGGTGCCAGAATTCAACTTTCAAAAGAGAAACTACAATAATATGAGGAAAATGGTTAAGATAAAGCTAAAAGAGGCAACCACAAAGGTTAAAGGTGGGCATTGTTCAAAAATACTATCTTGGAAGCCCAGACCAGTTATATTCCACACTTTAAGAAAGGTGCAAGGAAGGCCAAACAACTGCTGGCATGGTTTAAAGTGAGGTCAGAGAGGCTGTTGTAGCCAAAAAAGCATCCTTCGGGAAATGGAAAAAAGAGCTAAATGACAATAACACGAAGCAACATAAACACTAACAATTTAGATGCAAGGCACTGATAAGGCAGGCAAAGAGAGAATTTGAAAGGAAGCTTGCTGTGGAAGCAAAAACACATCATAAAAAGTTTTTTGGTACATTCATAGCAAAAAACGTGTGAGAGAGTCAGTTGGACCATTAGATGATAGAGGGGTAAAGAGGCGCTAGGGGAGGACCAGGCCATAGCAGAGAAACTAAATTAATTCTTTGCTTTGATCTGAGCTTTGATCTGAAGATGTAGGGAAGCAACCCATGCTAGAAATGGTATTTAAAGGAATGTATCAGAGGAATTCAAACAAATCCTGATAAACCAGGAAGATGTAATACAGCTATTTGATAAACAAAAGATGGTACACATCCTAGAGTGTTAAAAGAACTGAAATATGAGATTGCAGACCTACTATTAGTAATCTGTGAACTATCATTAAAATCATCTATACTATATAAAGATTGGAAGGTGGCCAATGTATTGACAATTTTTAAAAAGGGCTCCTGGGGTGATCCGGAAAGCTACAGACTGGTGAGCTTGACATCAGTACGAGGTAAAATGGTAAAAACCATTATAAAAAGCAACATTACTGAACATGTAGATAGTCATGGTTTCATAGGAGACAGCCAACATGGCTTTAGCCAAGGAAGGTCTTATCTTACTTATCTGTTAAATTTTTTTGAAGATGTGAATAGGCAGGTAGATAAAGGTGAGCCGGCTGATATAGTGTTTTTGGATTTTCAGAAAGCCTTTGACAAAGTCCCTCATGAGAGAGTCTTGGGGAAATTAAAAAGTCATGGGATAGGAGGTAGTGTACTATTATGGATTAGGAATTGATTAAAAGATAGAAAGCAGAGAGTAGGGCTAAATGGACAATTTTCTCAATGGAATAAAGTGAATAGTGGAGAACCCCAGGGATCTGTTCTGGGCCTGCTCTTTTTTAACAAGTTTACATGGGCTCCCAAAAACATGTTAATTACAAAATATCAAATGGAAATGGGAATAATGAATGATGTCATCAAGATTTCGATTGACATAAAATTATTCAAAGTTGTTAAAACACAAGAGGATTGTGAAAAATTGCCAGAGGAACTTGAGCAATTCATAGACTGGGCATCCAAATGGCAGACAAAATTTAATGTGGACAAGTGCAAAGTTATGCACCTAGGGAAGAACAAACCAAACTATGGTTACACGACACATCTTCCACATTAGAAATCTCTGCCCAGGAAAAGAATCTAAGTATCATCGTTGAAAACCCCAGTGTGCAGCAGCAGCAGCCAAAAAAGCAATTAGAATTCTAGGAATTATAAGGAAAGAAATGGAGAATAAAACCAAGGATATTATAATACCGCTGTATCTTGAGGAGAGGCGTGACCACAGCAAGCCTGAAGGCTGCAGAAACAGTTGCAGTGGAGAGCGATCGGTTGAGAATATGAGAGATGGAAGGGATGACAGTGGGGGAGATGGGTAGGAATAGCATCAGAGGAGCAGATAGTGAGTTTGGAGGAGGAAAGAAAATATGTGATTTCCTCCTTAGAAATCTTAGAAAAGGAAGAAAGGGTGGCAGAGTTTGAGGAGGAGAGTTGGGAGTGAAAGAGGGGAAGAGGGTTTGGAGCTGATCTCATGTGGAACTGGAGTGTAATCTTGTAGACTTTGTCATGGAAGTAGTCGGCCAAGGTTTGGGCAGAAAGAAATGGAGGGGTTGGAGGTGGAAGCACCTTGAGGAGAGAGTTGAGAGTTGTAAAAAGATGGCGAGGTCAGAGGCAAGAGAGTTAGTCAGGTGGACAAAATAGTTTTGTTTGGCAAGTGCTGTCTGAGGCAAGCATGAATTTGAAGTGTAGAAAGTCCACAAGGGTGTGGGATTTCAGCCACATGCACTCATCTGAGTGGGTACAGGAATGTAGATAGTGGGTAGTGGAAGACAGTCGGGGCTGAGGTACATTATGCCTCACAGGACGTGGCATGGGCGGAGCAAGAGCATCCAGAGCAGAGGAAAGTTCAGTGTTACAGGACGGACCAGACATGCTTAAGCCATTCTGAAATTAAACCAAGATGTGCATTAACCTTGCTCTACCCAGGCCAAGCCTTCACCACACCCCATGCTATATGAGCATTCTCATGCTGGGAATGTCTTTGTACCCGGCTTCTAAAATGCTATCAGGGATGTCTCCGTGCTTTGCATCTCCAAGTGCCTATTTTCAGATGTCCAACTCACAAATAGGGCTTCTAAAATACCCCCATAGTGTATTTAGACGTTTGGAAAGCATTTGAGAAAGTCCCCACATCAGAGACTTCTGAGGCAATTAAAAGGTCATGCCATAGGAGGCAATGTCCTATTGTGGATTGCAAACTGGTTGAGAGAATACAGAGAGTAGGAATAAATGGTCAATTTTCTCAATGGAGGAAGGTGAATAGTGGAGTACCCCAGTGATCTGAACTGGGATTGGTGCTTTTAAAATGTTTTAAATGATCTGGAATTGGGAACAACAACCAAGGTGATGACATTTCAAGATGTTAGTGTAGCTGGGTTTAAAAGAGGTTTGGACAAGTTCCTGGAAAAAAAGTCCAGACACCATAATTAAAGAGGTCCAGGGAAATACTTTACTTACCCCTGGGATAAGTGGCATGGAATCTGTGTATCTTTTTTGGAACCTGATAGGTACTTGGAAACAGGATACTGGGTTTGATGGACCCTTGGTCTGACCCAGTATGGCATATCTTATGTTCTTACAGTATATTCTTATTCAGAGTAGTTAAATCACATGCGGATTGTAAGAAACTGGGACACTGGGCATCAAAATGGCAGAAGACATTTTATGTGGACAAGTGCAAAGTGACGCATTTAGGGTAGAATCATCCAAACTACATATGCACAATGCTAGGTGCCACATTAGGAGTCATCACACAAGTAAAGGATCTGGGCATGATCACTTGTGGTGTCCCTCAGGGTTCTGTCCTTGCACCATTACTGTTTAATGTATTCTTGGCCCCATTAGCACTACTCATCCAGCAATCGGGTATTTCAGGGTACTACTATGCCGACGACATTTTCCTTTTGCATCACACTTCCTCTTCCTATCCTGACATCACCCCATTAAATAACTGTCTTTCCTTGGTATCCTCCTGGTTATCTTCCAACTGTCTTGTTCTTAACGTCTCCAAGACTGCTGCTATCTGGTTTCCTCACACCTCTGCTTGTCCCTCTCTTACTCCTTCCTTTTCTGGCTCCTCTATTTCTTTAGTACCTAAGCTTCGTTATTTAGGTGTTCTGCTTGATAGCACCCTTACATTTGCTGATCATATCTCCCAGGTTTCTCGTCGTTCCTTCATTTGTCTCCGAACCATTCGTACTGTCCGTCCATTCTTATCCTCTCAAGCTCTGATCACTCTCCTTCTCTCACTCGTCATTACTAGACTTGATTTTTGCAATTCTATATTCATTGGTATCCCTCAGTATCAGCGTCAACGATTACAACTTCTACAGAACACAGCGGCCCGGATGATTACCCATGCTTCCCCCCGCAATCATATCACTCCCATCCTGCAACAGCTTCATTGGCTCCCGGTAAAATTTCGGTCACAATTCAAGATCCTTACACTTGTTCATCGTGCAATGTATTCCCACAGACCTCAATATTTAGCCGACCTGTTAACATTTCACACACCCACCCGGAGTCTTCGCTCTATTCATATCAACCGTTTACACCTCCCCTCCCCCTCACAAGCACATCTACAGGTCACCAGACAGTCAGCCTTCTTCTACGTCGGCCCTCCCTGTGGAACTCCCTGCCCATTGCCTTAAGATTGGAAGAGTCTTACCCCAAATTTCGTTCCCTACTAAAGACCCACCTTTTCTCCACTGCTTTCAACCTCCCCCTATACCCTTGACTCTCCTTCCCCTCTACTTTATGAGTCTCATTACCCTCTTCTTGATCTCTCTCTTTCCTGTCTCTATTGTTTGTATTTCCTTTCTTTCTTTCTCTTTCTTTTTTTTTTTTTGAATTGTAAACCGCCCCGGTGTAATGGGGGGCGGTATATCAAATGCTTGATAAACAATAAACAATAAACAATAAACAATAATATATTGAAATCTTCTGCAGATTTACCTAATTTGTGCCATACGTTATACCTGTGCCTTTTGATTTTATTTCATTTTTTGTGTGTTTGCAGTCTGTCCAATGCTGGAATGCTACCTTTCGTGGCTCCATATACTGACCCCTGGGATGCCAGTGATGTCCACTGAGAGCTTGAAAGCAATAACTACAGCAGTGTGCAGCAGCTGCTGGTGCGTGGCCAAGAAGGACAATGTACTTCTTTACATTCTGTTTTTCACATCCCTTCGCATGTCTCTTTGCTTCTCATTTGAATTCACTTAAAACTGCATTATTATTTAGTGCTTTGCTCATGTCTGATTTCCCAGTTCATTGTTGTAATTGTCCTTTAGCGCCTCATTTTGGCTTTCACATGTCAGACCAACGGCCCCATTGTCTCTTGCAAGTAGGACTCTGCGATCTTGTTGCACTTGGGTCTACTCAGCTGGACACCCTTAGTTTAGGCCTACTAAATACTAGATAACTGTGAGGTAGGTGCTCCTTAGTTGTGGATTTGTTCCTTATACATAAATTAGATGCCCTGGCTATTTGCGAATCCTGGTTGAAAGATGGGGATACATATTACTTGTCTACAGCTTGTCCTTTAAATTTTTCTCATTTTGCTTATAACTGCCCCCATCCTCATGTTGGTAGTGGCATTATGTACTCATCCTAGACTACAAGTACGTGAACTTTGTTCCTCATTGCTAAATCAGAATTCCTGGTGTTTTTGAAATACTTGGGTTTTGAAATCCTTACCCCTTAGTACATTCATACAGGGGCTCATTGCTTAGACCTGGTCGCTGTTAGGGCCTGCCATTGCATTCAAGATTCTCTGTCTATTCTTTCTCTTTCTTGGACTGAGCATTGTCTAGTTACTTTTCAATGTGTGTCTATTACAAAAAGGACATCTTGACTTGAGAACTTTGTCACTTGTAATCTTGGAAGAAGACAGTGAAAAAGATGGGAAAAAAATTGAATTATAGTGCTGGCGGCAAATACTGCGTATACCCGAAGAACAAACCAGTCAGTACTGGAAGAGATCAAACTTAAGCTTTCTTTAGAAGCTTAGATGATAAGACTTCGACTTTCATACTTTGGACACATCATGCGAAGAGAGAGATCATTAGAGAAAGACATCATACTTGGCAAGATAGAAGGTCAATGCAAAAGAGGAAGGCCAGCAATGAGATGGATCAATACAATAACAGCAGCTATGGGTACCAGTCTATCAACAATGAGCCGCCTGACTGAAGACCGAATGCAATTTAGGACAACTATCCAGAGGATCGCCATGAGTCATCACTGATTCGACGGCACTTAACAACAACAACAATCATCTTGGAAGCATAAATATTAGGTTGCTTCTCTCCGACTGCCAAATGTTGCCAGATAATTTTTCATCTCTTTCTTTGGAGGAGAAAACTTCAATCTGGTCCACTCTTTTGAAGACTGCTCTCAACATTCATCTCCCTGCCAGGATTAAGACAGTTTAATGTTGTCTCAGATATCCCTGGTTTATCGACAGATTATGCCAGCTCAGAAGGGCCTTACAGAATTCTAGTGGTGCTGGAGGAAACATAAGCGAAATCTAGATTTAGACGATTGAAAACAACTCTAAGCTACCTATAAGAAGATGATTCATCAGACAAAATATAACTATTATAACGATACAGTCCCAAGAAAATTATCAACTCACTCTGTTTCAGGTTGTAAAAAAACTCTGCTCAGTAAGTAGCTCTGATAGATATTGAGTTACTTTTATTAGTGACCAATTCCCATCCCATCAAGGGAGTAGATGTTTGGAGGACAAATGTTTTTGACAGTTCAGCTGGGGTCATTTCTCAGCCTAACTATAGTAGTTTTCTCCCTGCTATCCTGATTTTGTTACTTGCTAGCACTAACCCATTGGGCCTTGTCATTGAAGGGCTCCCTTTTTACTTTTGGAAAGAGCTCTGAGAGTAGTTTACTCCTGTCCTTCTGGATCTTATTAATTCCAGCCTGAGCTTTGGGTCGGTAACCTCTCCTTGGAAACTATCTACTGTTCTCCCAATTCCAAAGAAGACTAATCCTGATTCTTCCTCTATGACAGATTTTTGTCCTATTTCTAATATACCATTTGTGGCTAAACTTACTGAAAAAAACAATAGCTCAACAGCCCACTAAATTCCTTGAAGCAATAAACTGTATTCATCCCCAACAATCGGATTTCCAAAATGGCCATAACACTGAGACTGCTTTTGTAGCCATGCAGAATGAGATGATGCTCCAATTAGACGGCTATAGAAATGTTTTGCTGATCAAACTAGACTTGAGATCAGCTTTTGATGTCATCTACCACCCTCTCAGTTGCAAGAAGTTGACATATGTTACACTGCTCTGAATTGGTTCATAAATTCTCTCTCAGGATGTACCGTTCAGTCTTATCCCCCCTTATCCATTATGTTTCAGTGTCCCACAAAGATCTGTCCTTGCCCCTACTTTATTTAATGTATTCATCGTCCTATTAGTTACTATTATTCAGGCTTTTGAGTATTAGCCCTTACTTATATATTAATGACATTCAACTTTTAATTGTTCATGATGTCTGGGACTTATCCTTTCAACAGCAAATATCCTTGCACTTATCTATGACAGTAGAATGGATTACTTCAAAAACACTGACTTCAGCAAAATGGCCAAGTACCCGAAGGAGGAGTCGGCAGGGTGGAAGGGGATAAGGGAAGTGGAATTGCAATGGGCTAAGCTAAAGGAGACAATACAAGGGGCAACAAATACATATGTAAGAAAAGTAAATAAAAAGAGGAAAAGGAAACCTATGTGGTTCTCCAAAGAAGTGGCTGCACCAAAAAGGCAAAAAACACAGATTTCACAGAATTCAGAAGCTCGCAAACAGAGGAACACAGAAAAGAATACAGGATCAAACTAAAAGAGACAAAAAGAGAAATAAGGATAGCAAAATCAAAGGCAGAAGAAAAGATGGCTAAAGATGTGAAGTGTGGCAACAAAACCTTTTTCAGGTATATTCGGGAGAAAAGGAAATTCAGAGGTGGAACTGCAGGACTCAAAAGTGCTGAGAACAGATTTGTGGAAAGTGATATTGAAAAAGCGAAAATGCTAAACAAATACTTCTGCTCTGTTTTTACTAGAGAAAATCCAGGAGAAGGACCACCTGTGATTGACAAATATACAAATGGGAATGGAGTAGATACCACACCATTCCAAGACGATGATGTGTTAGAGCAGCTTGCAAAACTGAAAGTGGCCAAACTCATGGGACTGGATGGGATACATCCCAGGATACTTAAAGAGCTCAGAGAGGTTCTTGCAGAGCCATTAAAGGATGTTTTTAATAGATCTTTGGAGACAGGAGAAGCTCCACAGGACTGGAGGGCTGATGTGGTACCTCTTCATAACAGTGGCAGTAGGGAAGAAGTGACAAATTACAGGCCTGTAAGAAATGGAGGCACTCCTGAAAGAGCAAATGGTGGATTTCCTCGAAACCAACAGGTTGCATGATCCGAGGCAACATGGTTTTACCAAAGGATGATCTTGCCAAACAAATCTGATTGAGTTCTTTGACTGGGTGCCCAGAGAACTACATCAAGGGCATCTGTTGGATGTGATCTACCTAGATTTCAGCAAAGCCTTTGATACTGATCCTCATAGGAGGCTTATCAATAAACACAACAGCTTGGGGATGGGTCCCAAGGTGGTGAGCTGCATCAGAAATTGGTTGACTGACAGATGACAGAAGGTGATGGTAAACAGAGCTGACTCGGATGAAAGGAAGGTGATTAGTGGTGTGCCCCAGGGTTCGGTCCTGGGGCCGGTACTGTTCAATGTATTTGTGAGTGATATTACTGAAGGACTGAATGGAAAAGTCTGTCTTTTTGCAGATGGCATGAAAATTTGCAACGGAGTGGACTCCCCTGAGAGAGTGGATAACATGAGGAAAGATCTACAAAAGCTGGAAGAATGGTCTAATGACTGGTAGTTAAGATTTAATGTGAAGAAGTGCAGTGTCATGCACTTGGAAAGCAGAAATCCAAAGGAATTGTATGCAATAGGGGGCGAGAGGTTGGTGTGCACGGACCAGGAGAAGGACCTCGGAGTGATTGTTAATGAGGATCTCAAGGTAGCGAAACAGTGTGATAAAAGCGGTGGCAAAAGCTAGAAGGATGCTGGGTTTCATACAGAGAGGAATGACAAGCAGAAAGTGACTCTACAAGTCACTGGTGAGGCCTCACTTGGAATACTGTGCTCAGTTTTGGAGACCATATCTTACAAAGGATATTAAAAGACTGGAAACAGTTCAGAGGAAGGTGACCAAAATGATTTGGAGCTTGCATCAGAAGACTTATGAGAAGAGATTTGAAGATCTAAATTTGTACACTCTGGAGGAGAGGAGGGATAGGGGAGATATAATTCAGACCTTTAAATACTTAAAGACTATTAATGAACAAACAAACCTCTTCCTAAGACGGGGAAGCTATAAAACTAGAGGGCATAACATGAAGCTGCAAGGGGGTAAACTGAAAGGCAATGTCAGGAAATACTTTTTCACTAAAAGAATGGTGGATGCTTGGAATATCCTCCCGATGGAAGTGATGGGAGCAAATACAGTGACAGAATTGAAAATGGCATGGGACAGACACAGTGGATCCCTTTATAGCAACAGGATAAAATCAAAACAAACATAACTATCTCAGTAAATAGGGGTGACCTACACAGAGCGGTGGGTGCACCCCTAAACAAAGGCATGGGGAGGGGTGACCTGCATGGAGCGGCAGGTGCACCTACTCTTGCCACCTTGCTGGGCAGACTAGATGGACCATAATGGTCTTTATCTGCCGCCATATACTATGTTGCTATATTACTCATATGTTAGCCTTGAACTCGCAAAAAAAATGAGGCCTTATGGAACTCGACAAATAATACACCCCCCACCTTTACTAATACAAATAAATGGTATTCCACTTCCATTTAAGTAAACTTAGATCTTTGGGCATCATTTTGGATGCCAAATTATCTGTAGCCCCTTTTATATCCAGTACAATATATGGGGTCTTTTTTGCACTAAGGAGAATAAGATAAGAACATAAGATATGCCATACTGGGTCAGACCAAGATCCATTAGGCCCAGTATCCTGTTCCAACAATGGCCAATCCAGATCACAAGTACCTAGCAGTTTCCCAAAAAGACACACAGGTTCTACAATGCTTGGATTGGAACAAGCAATGGATTTCCCGGGCCCTCTTTAATAATGGCTTATGGACTTTTCCTCCAGGAACTTGTCCAAACCTTTTTTAAACCCACCTACACTAACTGCTTTTACTACATCTTCTGGTAAGGAATTCCAGAGTTTGCTTACGTGTTCAGTGAAAAAATATTTTCTCTTATTTGTCTTAAATGAGTTACACTGTAGCTCATTGCATGTCCCCTAGTCTTTGTACTTTTTGGTGGCGTAAACAATCAATCTATGTTTACCCGTTCCACTCCATTCATTAATTTATAGACCTCGATCATATCTCCTCTCAGTTGTTTCTTTTCCAAGTTTAAGAGCCCTCATCTTTTAAGCCTCTCCTCATAGGGGTATCCTTCCATCCCCTTTACCATTTTGGTGGCTCTTCTTTGTATCTTTTCTAATTCTGCTATATCCTTTTCAAAATATGGTGACCAGAATTGTACACAATATTCAAGGTGCAGTCACACCATGGAACGAGACAGAGGCATTATAATATCCTTTGTTTTATTTTACATTCCATTCCTTATGATTCCTAGTATTCTGTTTACCTTCTTGGCTGCCGCTGCACACTGGGCGGAAGATTTCAACATGTTATCTACAGTGATGCCTAAATCGTTTTCCTAAACTTGGTCAGTTACTGAACGATTGGTCAATACCCCAAATAATAGCAAAAAATCGCTCATGTATCAATGTAGGTGATTACAAAGCTTCTCCTTTTGACAATAACTCAAAAAATTAAAAAAATAATTCTTAAGTAACTGAGGTCTCAGACTCATTGGCTCTGCCATAGGGACTCTCGTCCGTTTCAAAGCAGGTTGCCCATTTGTATCAATGACCTCTAAGAACTCAGCAGGTGACTAAACTCAGGTAAATCATCAAATTTCACCAAAAGGCTCTATTGCTGTACTTATCTGGATAACCTGAGTACACCCACTGGAATGGGACTGTTTAAGGATCCCGACGCCCTTCACAGGTACCGATCATGCGTTTCATAACTGTACTTTCATCAGGGGATCACTCCATAACAAACGTCCATAATTCTTCTTGTCAATATTCTATCAAAATGCAAACATATCGAACAACATTTATTGCCATTACACCCAAACTCCCATTCCAGTGGGTGTACTCAGGTTATCCAGATAAGTACAGCAATAGAGCCTTTTGGTGAAATTTGATGATTTACCTGAGTTTAGTCACCTGCTGAGTTCTTAGAGGTCATTGATGCAAATGGGCAACCTGCTTTGAAACGGACGAGAGTCCCTATGGCAGAGCCAATGAGTCTGAGACCTCAGTTACTTAAGAATTATTTTTTTAATTTTTTGAGTTATTGTCAAAAGGAGAAGCTTTGTAATCACCTATATTGATACATGAGCGATTTTTTTGCTATTATTTGGGGTAAATATTTTTCCTGGCTGGTGGTTCCTAATGTGGAACCTTGCATTGTGTAATCCTAGTTTGGGTTGTTCTTTCCTAAGTGCATAAATTTCATCTGCCATTTGAACGTCCAGTCTTCAAATTTAATCAAGGTCCTCCTGCAATTTTTCACAATCCTCTTGGGTTTTAACAACTTTGAATAATTTTGTGTCATCTGCAAATTTTATTTCCATTTCCAAGTCATTTACGAATACATTAAAAGCAGCAGACCCAGCCCAGATCCCTCTCTCCACTGGGAAAATTGGCCATTTAGCCCTACCCTCTGCTTTCTATTTTTTAACCATTTTCTGATCCACATTAATACACTGCCTCCTATCCCATGATTTTTTAATGTTGCCAAGAGTCTCAAATGATTCTGAAAATCAAGATACCTTATATCAGCTGTCTCACTTTTGTCTGTTTATTCACATCTTCAAAAAAATATAACAGATTAGTAAAACAAGACCTTCTTTGGCTAAAGCCATGTTGGCTTTCTCCCATTAAACCATGACTATCTACATGTTCAGTAATTTATTTTTTATACTATTTTGCTCGTTACTGACGCAAGCTCACTGGTCTGTAGATTCCCAGATCACCGTTGGAATCCTTTAAAAAAATTGCCAATCCTCAGGTATTACCGATGATTTTAATGGTGGTTCACAGATTACTAATAGTAGGTCGGCAATCTCATATTTCAGTTCTTTCAACACCCTCCGGAGGCATATTCCTGCCATCCAGCCCCTTGTGCGGCTGACCAGAAGCGGGATGCCCAAAGGTATACCCAATTCTGATCCCATGGAGGCTAGACATGCCTGTGGGATCAGAATCAGGTCTCCAGCCAAAAGTGCATGCCCAGCAGATCCCTGGCTACCTCATTCTGGCGCCTGAATGGAGCCGCAGTGCCATGGTGTCCCATCGCCATGGCAACGCAGCTCCATTCAGGAGCCGCAAATGCCGGCCACCGCAGCTTTTCTTCTTTCCCCACAGCCGGACCCTTGATCCAGCCTCCTATGGCCAGGGTCCGGCTGCAGGGATATTCCTGCACCCCCTACCTCTTTGTCCTGGTCCGGCAGGCATGATCACCTGATGTGTAGCCCCACAACCCGCATTTCGGAATGACCTTCAAAGTAACTAAAAAAAAAGTAAAATAATTTTAAAAAGATTTTGAGTTTTCTTTGCAGATGTGGAAGTGGATTCCTAAAGCTCTTTTGAAGAATCACATCCTCTTCACTCCTTACATAGCTTTTAACCTAAACTTATCTGTGCACAGTAATAGCCCAACAAGGTGCATTCATTTATAATTTAATGCCAAATTAGTAGTTTGCTAATGCATAGTTGGTTTTGGCATGCAAAAGCCGGGCATTACAATTCTGAAATATAAATAAGCATGTACTGTAGATGATCTAACGTAGATTGACAACACTTTACAATATAGAGGAGTTGGTGGACTAATGCTGATATTGGAGGATACAAAGGTGAGTTATGCGTGCAATATTTGTTCAATAATTTTGCATGCTTTTTTGTCTACTAGCATTTACATTTTCAGACTGGGCTCATTTGATTCTCTGTATGGGGCATATGTAAAGAAAATGGATTAGACGCTGATTTAAGTTTTATGACTGTCATGGTAAGTGAGATTACTGAAAGTAGCAATTTGAATGAGTTATTTCTATGCAGATTTGCCGTGAGTGAGGGAGGGAACTGATTACTCTATGCTCTTCATTTCGTTGCTGAACAACAGTCTGAAAAAACTTTGATCAATTCGACAGGCTGCTGCCACTGCACAGCCTTCTATCCTTTGGCCATGAAGATATGTCATGCTATCCTGTATATTCAGTGATACAGCAGTGTGCCTGTCCTGTGTTTTTTGTAATCGCTTTTTCATTTTTTTTCATTGCGCATTTATGTTTAGCATACTTTAATCAAGTAGTAAGTGATTTATAAATAAGGCAGTGATATTGCTTTAAAAACACAAAGGAGCCACTCTAGTTTAACAATAAATTCTGGTATATTTGGAAGTCTCCATTGCAGACAAAACCAAAATTACATCTACTCATTTGTGCTGCATTTATATTGTTTTGATGGTAATTTTATAATAGGTCGCCTTGGTTAAATGGCAAAGTAGCTGCCTGTTTTGGGGCTATTCTATAAAGACAACATAGGCATCTATGCAGCATGTTAGTTAAGTGCGGTAATGGTTCCTGCATGCTTTAGTGTGTGCCAATGGCCAGCAGTAACACTACTGCATGATAAAAGCAGCCAGAGTGGGAAAAATCCCTAGTTAACTGGGACTGGAGGAGGGCTGATACTGGGGGACCAGGACTAGAAATGGGCTGATGTTGTGGGATGGGGAACTAGGACTGGAAAGGAGATGATGCTGGGAGGGACTGGGACTAGAAGGGAGCTGATGCTGAGGGAGGACTGGAAGGGGGTGGGGCTGGGGGGGGGTGAAGAAAAGAAGCCAGGGGAAGAGGGATGGAGAGAGGACAGATGTTTTGTGTGGGAGGGAAGAAACAAGGGAACAGAGGGAACAGTTGAGAGGGAGGGGCATAAGAATGAATGCTGGGGTAAGAAGGAGGAAAGGCAGGGAGAAGGAAGTAGCTGGGTGAGTGTGTAGTGGAGATGTAGGAGGCGGTACTGGAGACAGGGAGATGGGGGGGAGCAGGCACCGGGACTTAGGTGGGAGAAAAGAAGAAGACAGAATTTTAGATTGGCTGGCTATGAGGAGAGCAAGTGGGGATTCAGATGGTGCACCCATGAGCTGGCACAACTCACTGCGGATACAGCTCCAGCATCATGTAGCACTATCTCCCCAGTTTCCTCTTTCCTTCTCTGAGTCAGCAAAAGCAGCCAATGCTCCCTGTAGCATTCACTTCCAGTGCGTAGGGCCATTCACCGGAAGTGACTGCTACAGGAGGACTGGCTGCTGCATTCTTTATCTTTATTATTTTGCTTGATTGATTGCCCAGGCCCATGGCGTCAGGGTGGTTTACAAAAACAAAAGTAGGCACATAAATGGCTGCACTTAGGAAAAGGAACACCAAATTTATGACAGGAAAGATAAGAGGATAGAACACACACAAAACATAATATACATAAAGAGATACCAAGAGTTAGGAAGGGGAGGCAGAGGGGAGGTCAAATTCCCCGTGAAAGAGACATTCTGACTCAGAGAAAGGAATATAGAATGGGGATGATGCTAAGAGAAAGACAGAAGACGCCAAGGATGATGTCACACAATATGTTTTCCCAGGGGGGACAGACAGAGAGAGGGAGAAAAAGAGAGTTGGGATATGCTGGAGGGGGAGGGGGATATAGGTAGATAGATATAAAGAGAGAGAGATGGGTGGAGATTTTAAGTTATGAAAGAGAACGGATATATTGGCCGGGAATGAGGAGGAACAGGGGAAGAGAGAGAAGATGCTGGGCTGGGAGGGGAGATAGGAGAGATGCCGAATCACTGCAGGGGGAGAGGATGGAGAAGGTGATATAAAGCTATAGGAGGAGTAGGGCCAGTGAGATGCTGGAGTTTGGGGGTAAAGTAGAAGGGTGAGGGGATTGGGAGATGCTGAATTAGGGTGGTGAGAGAGAGGGGGGAAATGGTGGGCATGATGAAACTACATGAGAGAAGGCACGAGAAGTTGGCAAGGAGATAAGCGAGAGGAGAATGGTGATTCCAGAGGGTTGACGTGTGATAATGGAGAATAAGAGGCTAGCGAAGAAGTGAGATGAGAAATGGGGGAGCTGGGCTGGAGGTTAGAAGAGTAGATGGAAAGTTACTAGGTGAAAAGTCAAGAGGGGATTGAGGACGGAGGGTTGAAATTTGAGTGGATGAATGAGTAAGGAAAGAAATGGAGAAAATAGCAGAAAGTGAAAGATCAGTATGTCAGAGGTGGATTTAGACAGAAAATGGAAAAAAGAAGAGAGAAGAAAGGATAAATGGACAACAGAGGATGGAGAGTAACCAGAAGACACGATGAACGCAAAAGAGAGAAACTGGGGCAATTGTGACTGAAAAATAAAATGGTCAAACAACAAAAGGTAGAAAAACAAGCATTTTATTTTTAATTTATTAACTGGAATATGTCAGCTCTGTGAAATGTGTATTGTTGATGCCTTTAACCTTTGTTTGGTACAAAAGGAAATTCATTTCACTTTTATTTTTCCAGTGTTCTGGTGCATTCAAAGTTTGGCTTTTGGGGTTCTCAGTTCAATTATTGTCTTCATATTTCTAAATTGTGATCCCTTGTTTTGTATTTGGTGACAATCTGTCTGTTTTGCATGTATGACAGAACTGTGCTCTTCTGTTTGTGTAGTTTCTGTGAAGCAGACCTTGTGGCCTCTTTTCCCAGTAGGAGTTGTATTGGTTTAATATTTGTAGTGCTGCCGTTTGATAAGTAGGGTTTGAGCCTAGGAGTGCTGTTATGATACGGCAGGTTTGCTATGAGTTCTAAAGGAGCAGGGTTTTGTAGTAATGCACCTGGCAGTTGGCACTGGAGGATAGTAATGCAAAAAAAATGGTAGTCTCTCTTTATCCTCACTGTATATGCATATGGTTTACAGACATTCATTAAGAGGCATGTTTACTAAAGATTAATGTGCTTTCACAAATTTGAATATATGCTAAGTACAGCAACACCCATTTATTTCTATGGGAACAGTGGCACTTAACACACATTAATGTTTAGTAAACACACCCTAAGTCACTGTTAGGACAAAAAGAGGCTTGTAAAGGACTCCTTTGAAAGCCATTTAAAATTATAGATAGGCAGCATATATGTTTTAAAATAAAATAGATTAGATTTATACAAATGAAGCCCAATGGAAATGCAAATATTTATGTAAATGATGCCCCACAATGAGTCTGCACATGGCCCCGCAACACCATTGGGGTTTTTTTTTTACCCATTGACAATGCTTGATTCACAGAATCAGTCAATCATCAAATCATTTTTGAAGATGCCCCTTTTATCAAAAAAGCCCAGCATGGGTGAACTTCACTACTACCCTTAGTAAATGTATTTAATGCTAAGAAAAACATGTCTCATCTACCTTATTAAACTTATCCCTCATCCTATCAAGATCTCCTGAACCCTTACACCTAAGAACTCTGACTGAGATCTACCCCTGAACTCCTTAATGTTCCCTTCTGCAATATGACTGACAAAGATATTGAACAGAATAGGCCCCTGGATCAGTCTCTGAGGCGCCTAACTATTCATCTTTCTTTTCTAAATCTCCATAGTCTGTGAACTGCACAGCGGGTCTATCGCATTAACACTCTAATTCAGGTTCATGGATGATTTTCAAGATATAGTATGTTTTCAGTAGTTAATGACAGGGCAACTTCAGGAACATATCTGCTCTCCTTGTCCTCTTCCCTATGTACTAATGCATCCACTCCACTAGGTGAAATTAATATCCTGAAGTACTTTCAAAAACTACTAGTCAAGGTAATACCTCGCTAGAACCTGTTCAGAAAATGTAACATTTAAGGATACAAGATATTATGGTATCACAGTGGAGATAAATATAGCATCATCTTTGCTTCTACACTGCATGAACTGAACAAACAAACTCTTGTGGATGAAGTTCGATATTAAATCTTAAAGAAAAATGCAGATTTGTACGTTTGTTTCTGGGATCCGGCTGGAAAGTTTGTTTTTAGTTCTTTGATTTTATATTTTGGAGATTATGCTATTTAAAGTTTTGAAACAGCAGCTGTCATCTCCAGTGTTTCACAGAGAGCGTAAAATAATCCAAGGACTAAACATATCTGTCAGTATGTGTTTATTTAAAAGTTAAAAAAGAAAAGAAGATTTGGTTGTGTTATGACCACTGACAGCAAAATGTACTTGGAAGATACAAGGGACAAAAAAATGCTAAGTTACAGGGTGGGTTTTTTTTTTATATAATTCTTCAAGTTAAAATTAGCATTTCCAAAGTGTCTTCAAAAATAACTGGCTTTTATATAATCAGGAAGGGTTTTTTGTCCTGAACATCTGTCATAACGGTGGTAGGGTACTACATGTCCTCATCCCATAGAGAGAGAGAATGTCACAATCTGTGAAGATGGGACAATCTGAAGATTATTTGTTTTTACTTTTCACTTAATTAAACATAAATTCCAACATGCAATCTTGAAATCTGCAACAGAGGTACAAATGATCTAAGAAGAAATGATAGTAGATACGAAAAAAAGAAAATCCAGATTCTTCTCTGACCTAAAAACTTCAGATTGAAAAGACAACTCTAGGTGAATCATGCTTAAAAGCACGCAAAGTAAAGAAGGAAAACGGAGAGAACTAATCTAAGATATCTCTGCACCAAATCAGACACATTATGAAAGTTAATTTAGAAGCCTTATTCACGCTTTCCTTGTGAAGAATCCGTCATTTACTTGTGACAATGGGTATCCATATGCAAACGCAAATTTTAGAAAGGACTGAACTTATACATGGATGTCCTTACTACAAAAAATGTATGAGGGGGTGTGTCAGAGCATGAATTAGAAAGTGGCCTGGGGGGATCAAAACTCGACATATGTATTCCCCATTTCAGAGAGGGAATTCACATATATGGCGAAAATTGTCAACGTTGGGAGTTACACTTGCTCCCTGGCATGTTTTTATATTTAAAAAGTGTTCCTGTCAGTCATCCTTTTACACAAGAGATTGAGAGGGTTATACTCCTTAATCTCCTCCTTGTTTAGTTCTCCTTCCAAATTTAGTGGTATCCTGCAATAAAGATAGTGGTATCTGTTGTTAAATGGTGACATTTATACATACAAGTTTGCAAAATGGCCGTCATACATGTGTAAGCTCTGCCACATGCGGAACTTATGAAATACAGTCTTCCACGTGTCCATGCCAGTACTTACACGTGTGCAAGTGGTCAAGTTCGCCCCAGTGATGTCTCCCACATGTACATTTGCAAAATGGCTCATCTAGCTCCATGCACTGTATTTGGTACATACATGTCTACTCTTGCATCTGCTTATTCATATTTTAGAAAAGGCTCTAGTAGAGTCTTTTCTGAAATACCTCCAGAATTGTAAACATTGTGACCGCAGCCTCTGAATTCGGATCTCTATGATTTCTCTAAAATATACCTTCACATGTTGCAGAGCAAAAGGAATAAATAGAAGAAATATCTCAAAACATGGTCAATAAAGAGGAGGGAGTTGGTGTGCTCATTATAAAAACCCCTTGGCATATTCTGGAATGAGGGGGGTCATAGGATGAGGGTGAAAGGGGGCAGGCTCAGGAGTAATCTAGGCAAATATTTTTTTGCCGAGGGGGTAATAGATGTGTGGAACAGCATCCCAGTGGTGGAAATGAGGACAGTAGCTAAATTCAAGAAAGTTTAGATTAGGAGCATATTCAGTGAGCCCCGAGGTTCGGGCCTCATTACTAGCACAGGGCTTTGCACTAACTGCAGGGGACAGGTACAGCATGGGTCACTGCAGTAAAACTTCCATGGGAGCAACTAACACTACCCAGTGATGTGGCTTTAGTTGCACCCACACTACCTGCCCAGTTGCCTCCTACGTAGCTCAGGATTTTAGCATTGGACCCTGTTCTGCTTTTTAGTGTGGGTGCTGATACTGTGCACTAATCCCAAGCTCCCTGAGTAGCACACTTTACTAAACATGCCCCTGAGTTTATTATTTGATATACCTCCTCTCGGAACTCTGAGAAAGAGCGGAAGGGATGGTAGCTCTGCGATTAGGATGAACATTAGATATCTCTATATGTCCTAAATAAATAATAAATTAAAAAAATAAGCACCTAATTTCTCCACTTTTCACCAAACACGTCCATAGATACATTTTAATCTGGTGCAGACTTTTTCCTAAAGTATCTTAATGTATCCAAGAAACATATTTTATGCCGATATTCAAAAGCATTTATGAGATCAGCATCAGTGCCAACTACATAAATGCATTTAAAAACAATTCTCATACTTCTGTGGATAAATGTGTGTTTTGTTTGTAGACTGGCCAAAATCATTTGTCTATAAAAGGAGGGTCATTTGGAGACGGTGAGAAACGCAGGGGGTAATTTTATAAGGAGGCTCCAACTTTACTTTTTATCTCTTTATTGGGGCAGGTGCAATTTGTATGGTCGTAGGAAGTGGTAGGGGATAATTTTTAAGAAGAAAGGCCGTTTGTGGAGTGGTGGGGCATTTGTGGAGGGTAGATTTTAGGGAAAAGGCAGTTTTCAGGGTGGTAGGGCAGTTGCAGGGTAGTTTTTGAGGATGGAGCAGTTTTCAGATTGGTAGGGCAGTTGCAAGGAGGGGTAGATTTTGAGGGCGGGGCAGTTTATGGGGTGGCATGGTAAGTGTGGCGGTTATTTTTTGTCAGCGTGACAGTTTACTAGGTGATGGGGCAGATTGCAGGGTGGTGGTGCAGATATACAGGGTAGATTTTGGGAGTGGGCAGTTTGCTGGATAGTGGGGCAGTTCTGGGGTTAGTATTTAGGGGTGGAAGCAGTTTATAAGGGTGGTGGGGTAGCTGAAGAGAGAGATTTTGGAAGTGGCATAAGATATGTCATACTGGGTCAGACCAAAGGTCCATTGAGCACAGTATCCTGTTCCCAACAGTGGCCAATCCAGGTCACAATAATCTGTCAGGTTCCCAAAAAGTAGACAGATTCCATGCTGCTTGTCTCAGGGATAAGCAGTGGATTTCCCCAGCCCACTTTAATAATAGTTTATGGACTTTTCCTCCAGGAACTTGTCTAAACCTCTTTTAAACCCAGCTAACTTAACAGCTTTTACTACATCCTCTGACAATGAATTCCAGAGTTTGATTACATGTTGATGAAAAAAATATTTTTTCTGATTAATCTTAAATACGCTATATTGTAGCTTTATTACATGTCCCTTAGTCTTTCTACTTCTTGAATGAGTAAACAACCAATATACATTTACCCGTTCCACTCCACTCATTATTTTATAGGCCTCTATGATATCTTCCCTCTGCCATCTCTTTTCCAAGCTGAAGAGCCCTAACCATTTAAGCCTTTCCTTGTATGGGTATCCTTCCATCCCCTTTATCATTTTGGTTGATCTTCTCTATTTATTTATTTATTTATTTGCAAAACTTTTATATACCACCAATTCCTAAGATCAGTGGCGGTTTACATCAAACAATATCAAAATACATGGAACAATGAAGTATTATATAACAGATACATAGAACTGTAATCAACTATATACAGGTGGTATAACAGCATTTAGAGCTATTTACAAGTAATTATATAGTTTTTACATATTATATATTTAATGATTCGTCATAAGTTCTCTTATCGAAGTTGAGGAGAGTCTATTTGAGAGGATGTAAACATGCTGAGTTATGGAGGATGTGAGGACTTATCAAGGTCACAATCTGTATTGATGTAGTGTTGCATAAAAAGATATGTTTTTAGATCTTTTCGGAATTTTTGTAGATCTTTTGTCTCTCTTAGTTGATCAGGGAAGTTATTCCATAGGGTTGGTGCTACAAATGAGAAAGCACTGACACTTGTTGTATGTTTTGTCTTTCTTATACAGTCAGGTACTAAGATGGTATTTAGGTTCCTTCTTTGTCTTATTCTATTTTCAGGGGGGTTATGAATCAGTTTGGATAGAAACGAAGGGGCTATCTCATTAATTAATTTGAAGGTGGTCAATAGAATTTTATAATGAATCCTGCTGGAGACAGGTAACCAATGTAGTGAGAAGAGAATCGGGGTAATGTGGTCAGTTAGCTTGACTTTAGATATTATTCTTGCAGTAACATTTTGGGCCATTTGGAGAGTTTTTAGGTTCTTTTTTGTTACTCCTTGAAGTATGCCATTACAATAGTCAAAGTGGGGGGTTATTAAAGCCTGTGTTATAGTTCTAAAATCATCATTATCTAGTAGAGGCCTCATTTGTTGAATTGAACGAAGCTTGTAATAAATTGTTTTGGTTATTTTCTTGATGTGGGTGGTAAAGCTAAGTGTCTTGTCAAGGGTAACTCCTAGATATTTAATCTCTTCTTTAACTGGAAGGGTAAAATTCAGAAATTTGATGTCAGTTGGTGGTGTATAATTCGTGTTTCTTGATGTGATTAATATTTCAGTTTTTTTGAAATTAATGTTCAGATTGTTTGATCTGAGCCAATTTTCAGCTTCTATGAGACAGGTTGCTAATTTGTCATATTTAGGATCAAGTATAATGATTGAGGAGAACAACATAATATCATCCGCATATATATGGTAGTTTATCTTATATTTTTGGAATATAGTACATATTGGCTGTAGGTAAAGATTAAATAGGAGGGCAGATAATGCAGAACCCTGAGGTATTCCTTGTTCTTGAGGGAAAGGGGGTGATGAATTTTGGTTAATTTGTACAAATTGTGATCGGTCGGATATGTATGATTTAAACCATTCTAGGGTAGTTTTCCTTAATCCTATCTGACTGAGTCTTGAAATGAGTATGTTATGGTTTACACTGTCGAAGGCAGCAGATATATCTAGGAATACCAGGATGAAAGCTTGTTTTGTGTTATCTAAGCCCTTAATGAGAGTATCTAGGAGGGCAAGAAGTAGGGTTTCAATGCCATAGAATGGACGGAACCCGTATTGGTGATCATCAAGGGGAGCGGATGTATCTATATAATCTACTTTTTCTAATTCTGCTATATCCTTCTTAAGATATAGTGACCAGAACTGCACACAATATTCAAGGTGCAGCCACACCATGGAGCAATACAAGGGTGGCAGGGCAGTTATGGGCAGGGGTAATTTATAGGGTGGTGGAGTAGTTATAAGGAGTAGTTTTTAGAGGGGGGGGGTAGAGGCAGCTTGCTTGCAGGTAGTGGGGCAGTGATGGTGAAGTAGATTTTGGGAATGGGTGCGGTTTGCAAGGTGAGAGGACAGTTGCAGAGATTACAGTTGTGGTCAACATTATTGGCATCCTTGCATTTCAACCACTTAATGTCCAATATTGCCTAAAAAAAAGTGGTCAGTGAAATGGCTTTGGACTATATGTGCACACATATTTAACACATAAAAGAATCAAATAAAACAAGACCAATTAAAAAAGGAAATAGTAGGAAATAGTATAAAAACTGGGACATTGCCAGGACATGATTATTGGCACCATTATTAACAATTCAAATCAGTTTGAACAGAAGAACTGCATTCCCATTGCAGTAAAATTAGACACATCTGTGATCAATTGTCAGTACTCATGTGACTTGAATCAACCAATAAATGATGGCTCTAATGTTTAAAATGGCCATATTCACTCCCTATTCCATTTTCACAATGGTGACGACAAGAGAGCTGCCTGAGATAGAAAAGCAATTATAGCCAAACATCAAACTTCAAAGGAGTACAAGGCCATCTCCACAGACCTTGGAATTCCTGTGTCTACAGTTTGCAATGTTATTAATAAGTTTTCTGCTCATGGAACTGTTAAGAACCTCCCAGGATGTGGTGGGAAGAGGAAAATTAATCCAAGAAATCTTTGAAGGTTAGTGCAAACTGTTGGAAAAACACCACGTACAACATCCAAAGAACTTAAGGCTGATCTGAAGTGGTGGTTTCAATCTGCACCTTACACCACACACTAAATAAAGAAAGACTTCATTGGTGGAGGCCAAGGAGGACCCCACTGCTTAAAGACAGACATAAAAAGGCATACCTGATCTTTGCTCAAACCTGCCTTGAGAAACCACATTCCTTCTGTGAACAGATGAAACAAAACTTGAGCTCTTTGGCAATGCAGACTAGCAATACATTTACAGTCAAAGAAATGAAGCTTATAAGAAAAAAAAACATAATGTTGTGTGACTGTTCTGCTGCCTCCTGAACTGGAGGCCTGGAACGTATTAAAGGAATCATGAAGTCAGAGGACTACCAAGGTATTTTAGAGCGAAATATGATACCTAGTGTCAGAATGTTAGCTCTGGGTCGAAGGTCATGGGTCTTCCAGCAGGACAAGGTGGATCCTCCTCTACTGCCATCCCTCTTTCAGTTGGTTTACCCCAAGGCTCTGTTCTAGGCCCTCTCCTTTTCTCTCTCTACAGTATACCCAATCCCATAGTGTCCTCATCTCTTCCCATGGCTTTCAGTATCATTTTTATGCTGATGACTTTCAAATCTATTTATCTTCACCTGACATTCCTCTTATACTCCAAGCTCGTATCTCTTCCTGCTTATCTGATGTCGCTGCCTGGATGTCTCACCACCATCTGAAATTGAACATGGCTAAAACCAAACTTCTTATCCTTCCCCTAAATGTGCCTCCTCCTTTCTCCTTTCTCTTTCACTGTTGGCAATACTCTTCTTCCAGTTTCCTCAGCCCTCAACCTTGGGGTCCTCTTTGACTCCTCCCTTTCCTCCTCCACATGTTTTCAACAGATTGCTAAAACCTGTCATTTCTTTTTTTATAACATTAACAAAATTTGCTTCTTCCTCTCTGAACACACTACTAAAACTCTTGTCCATTCTTTAGTTACCTTCCGTCTTGACTTTTGAAACCTCCTCCTTGCTGGTCTCCCTCAGATTCATCTCTCTCCTATTCGATCTATTCAGAACTCTACTGCATGGCTAATCTTCTGCCAGCCCCGATACACTTATACAACCCCTCTTCTGAAATCACTTCACCGGCTTCCCCTTCCATTTCCATATCAATTTCAAACTTCTTCTAACCTATACATGCATTCACTCTCATTACCCTTCCTCTCTCCTTACACCCCTCCTCGTGAACTCTGCTCCTCCTCTAGCTTTCTTCTATCTATGCCCTTTTCTTCTACTGCAAACTCCAGACTTCAATCTTTTCACCTTGCTGCTGCTTATGCCTGGAACAAACTTCCTGTATCTTTATGTCACGTCTCATCTCTCACCCTCTTCAAATCCATGCTAAAGGCTTACCTCTTTGAGGCTGCTTTTGGATCCTGATCTCTTGTTCCCTCTGTGTCTCATCTCCCTATTGAACCCCTTATTTCTCTTGTATTGTGCTGTCTTAACTAGATTGTAAGCTCTATGAGCAGGGGCTGTCTTCTATATATGTTTGTACAGTGCTGCTTACTCCTTATAGCGCTATATAAATGATTAATAGTAGTAGTAGTAGTAGCTGTAGTAAAACATACATCCAAAAAGTACAAAAGAATGGTTAAAAAGGAAAAAATGGGCTGTTTTAAACTGGCCAGCAATAAGTCCTGATCTCAAATTCAATTGAGAACCTTTGGAAAGAGCTGAAATCTACCATTGGTAAAAGGAATCCTGGAAATATTCATGAGCTGGAAGAAATTGCAGTTGAAGAGTGGGAGAAACTACCAGCAGACAGATGTAAGAAACTTATAGATGGCTACAAGAGAAGTTTGGAAGTTGTCATCACTGACAAGGATTGTGCAACCAAATATTAGTGAAGGGTGCCATTAATCCTGGTCAGGTTGTATTTTTTTTTCTCAGAACATCTAAGTTGCACAGTCATCTTTTTTTTGTTGTATAACTTTGAACATACTATTAAAATAATATGATGATATACGGTTGGAATATTTCCAATTGTTTCTCAAGATATTGTACACAACATACCTCAAATGCAAAGAGGCCAATAATGTTGACCACAACTGTATTTTATTGGGGCAGTTAGCAAGGTAATGGAGTATTTGTGTGGGGATACTTTTAGGGGTCAGGGCAGTTGCGGGCGGGTAGTTTTTCGTAGTGTGACAGTTTATGAGGTAGTAGAGCAATTCCGGGAGAAGAATTTGGGAGTGGGGATCTGGCTGTGTGTGTGAAGAGGTGCAGGGAGCCGGTTTTGGGCTCCTGGGACTGCTGCCGCGGTTTCTACGCCGCTGACGATGCCCTCTCCTGTCTCGGGACATCGGACAGGCACTGTTGAAGTTACCTGTGGTACTGAGGACCCTGTCTAGACTTTAAAAGTTTGCTTTACTGCTGCATTCTTTGGATCTGGCTGTGTGTGTGAAGAGGTGCAGGGAGCCGGTTTTGGCCTCCTGGGACTGATGCTGCGGTTTCTACGCCGCTGACGACGCCCTCTCCTCTCCCTATCATTAGGCAGGCACAGCAAGGCCTGTTGTTCTGTTCCAGGGACTTTTTTCCTATAAAGTTAGTTTTACTTTTTGCGACCGCGGAGCGTGACCGTATGTTCGTATGTTTTTTCTGACAGTGCACATCTTGAAAAATTTATTTCTGAACGGCAGGCTGACATTGGCGATAATGTAGGGTGAGTGAGTTTTGTTTATACGCCTCTTATATTGAGCATTATTGTTCTTATTTTCTTCTGTTCTTCTTTTATTATAATGATCACAGCCGGGTCTCTTAATGTGGTCTTGATCGATTTTTGATTTTGTTTCCTTGGTTTCCTTGATCCTTGATTATATTTGATTGGATTGATTTTCTTTGTATTATCTTGATTTGTTATACACTCATCAAAAATTCATAAATAAAATTAAAAAAAAAAAAGAATTATTTGGGAGTGGAGGCAATTTAAAGGGTGGTGGGCAGTTGCCGGGAGGTAGATTGTGAGGGTGGGGATTTTTGCATGCTGCAAGGACAGTTGCAAGGTATAGTTTTGGGAGGGACAGTTTTTGGGGTGGCTGGGCGGTTGTTTGCAAGGATAGTTATTAAGGATGGGATAGTAGAATGATGGGGCAATTGCAGAGTGTAGCATTTTTTTGTGGGTAGCATCTTGTAGGGTGGGGACTGGGGTGCAGCAGTTTTTTGTGTACAATATCTGTGTCAGGGTATTTTCTGGAGAGTGGGCACTTAAGGTGGTGGGGCAGTTGTAGGGGGCTAGATTGGAGGTGAGGAAATTTGCAGGCTGTCCATGAAGTTGCAGGGTAGTTCTTGGGGGAGGGGGTAGTGTGTGGTATGGCTGGGCAGTTAGGGAGTAATTTTTGGTGGTGGGGCAGTTTGCTAGATGGAGGGGCAGTTGCAGAGGGGGCTAGTTTTTGGGGTGAGAGCAGTTTGCAGGGTAGTGGGGCAGTTGTGAGGTAATTTTTGGGGGTGAGTAATTTGAGGGATGATCCGTTTGCAGGGGTATTTTTTAGGGTAGGGCAGTCTGCAGTCAGTGGGGCAGTTGTGTGGGTATTTTTTGTGGGTGGGGCAGTTTGTAGGGGTTAGCTTATAGGTATGGGGCAGTTTACAGGGTGGTAGGGCAGTGTGTGGGGAAATTATACAGTTGTGGGAGTACTTTTGATCGTGGAGCAGTTTGCAAGTTGGTGGGTAATTGGGCGTCGTTGGGGGAGTTTGAAGTTGGTGGGGCAGTTGCAGGGGACAGTTTTGTGGGAGTTGGAAGAGTAGAAAATCTAAACAGGTAATTTGAAAGGAAGCATTTCTTAGCGCCCATGTTTCACTGTATGTAAATTTCTATGCTACAGAAACTAGAAATCCTTCTCACATAGAAATGCACTGGGACATTTTTTGGAGGGGGGGGGGGTTATTCTCTGGAACTCCTGGTCCGATGTGGATCTTTTTCAAACTGAATGTGTCTTTTTACTGGTTCTTCCTACATGCCAAGTTTTATCCCAGTCTGTTAAATTGTCCAAGAGTTATTTGGCCGCCAGACATACATTCCTTTTGTATAATTCTTTCCAACTTCCATTGGCTTAGAAAGAATTTAAAAAGGAATCAAGCAGCAATTCTGACCAGTGGAGGTTGGAGAAAGGAGTGGGTTAGAGAGAGCTATATAAAGGTGGGCAGTCTGTACTTAAAGAAATTGTGCCAATATGTTTGGGGCAGCAGAGGTCAGCTGCAGTACAGAGATGGCAGACTGGGTGGGAAGGAGGATTGCTCTGCTGAGTTTTGGCCCTGACGTAAAAGGGAGAGCCCTTATTTTATGCCTAGAAGTTGGGAGTAGCATAGTCCTCTACCCAGGTTGCTGCAAATGAGGGGAGGGGGCGGGGGGTATGCTACTCCAATATCATATTTTCAATTGCAAGGAGCAGGCAGTTTGACAAGCAAATTGACCCCTAGTGGATTTACCCCTAGTGGGGGGGGGGGGGGAGGAAATCTCTTCTGGGGAGCTTCAGGGGGAGCAGAGGATCTTTTTAGGTGGGGTCAGATTTGGGATGAGGGATTCTGATTGGCAGGCCCATTTTGTCTCAGGGGAGGGGGGTTGTGATTGGGGGTGTCTGTTGGGGGGCTATGACTGGGGCGGGAGATTATTTGTTTGAGGGGGATCAGGGATGCACATGATCCATGCAAGATTGCTGGCCCCTTTAAAAAGTTCAAGGGAGCATCAGATTCAGGGCAGAAACCGTGGCCTTGCCACCACCCCCGCTGATGCCGCCCCCTCTGCTGCCACCGCCCCCTTCCAGCTGCGTCGATTCCATCTAGGGAGGGGGAGTCAGGCAGTGGCAGTATTTCCAAAAGGGGTGTCTTTTGCTGCCGCTTTTGGAAATACTGCCGCTGCTCGCCTCTTTCTACCAACGGAATTGGCGGTAGCTGGGGGGCAGGGGAGGCCGTCAATGTGTGCCACCACCACTGCCGCCCACCCGTGCTGCGGCTGCCGCCCACCCGGGCTGGCCCCCTTAGGTGGCTGCCTAGCTCACCTAGTGAATGGGCCGGCCATAATCAGACTGTTAGCGGTCTGATGCATCCAGGGAGAATAAATAACACCAGCTCAAAGCTGACGTTATTTTTTCACAGATAATGCTGCTTGTGAAGTTTAATGCAAGCTGCATTATTTGTATAAGAATGAGGCGATTTGCATGCTTTGCATTTCATCGTGTAGCATACATTATTATGCTAACTCAGCATGGTGTTATGTTTTGCCATCGTAGTAGTAGTAGTAATATAACAGCCATTAAGTGGCAAATATGTATTATCAGAGCCGGCCCCAGAGTCGCTTCAAGGTGTTGGTGCCCTAGGTAAATCTTGAGCCTTATGCCCCCTCTAGGGTTGCCAACCAACTGGTATTCAGCTGGCCTGGCTGGTTTTTATATGACCAGGCCAGCTGCTGGCAGAGAGCTAAAACCAGCCTTTGAAAAGCAGTTTTTTTTGCTCTGGCCGTGGGACCAGGAGCAGCCAGAGCAGAAAACTGGCTTTTCATCTCTCTCCTTGTTCCCCCCCCCCCCCACAGCCTCACCCTTTCCTCTGATCCAGCCGCGACTCCTCTGTCTTACAGAGGTGCGACTGAGATACTGATAATAATTTAAAAGAAGAACAAAACCAGTGCGGAGCCTTCCAGTCTCTGTTATGGAACTCCTGCTGCTGCATCCCGCCCCCAAAAGGAAGTTACACTGGAGGGGGCGGGACACAGCAGCAGAGGTTCAATAACAGAGACTGGAAGGCTCCACACCAGTTTTGCTCTTCTTTTAAATTATTATCGCTATCACTGCCACAGCTCTGTAAGACACAGGAGTTGAGACTGCCAGGGGAAAGATGTAGCAGGAAAGGAGATGACATAAGGGGGGGAGCGGGGCTGGAAGGGAGCTGACATGGGGGGAAAAGGAAGTGTCAGGAACGAAACTAGCATGGGGGTAAGGAAGTGGTAGGAAGGGAACTGACACGTGGGGAAGGAGGGGGCAGGAAGAGAACTGACACGGGGAAAAGGTGGGGGCTGGAAGGGAGCTGATGGGGGGAAGGAGGTGGCTGGAAGAGAGCTGACATGGGGGAGGAGGTGTCATGAAGGGAACTGGCATGGGGGAGGGGAAGGAGGTGGCAGGAAGGGAACTGGCACGGGGGAAGGAGATGGCAGGAAGAGAGCTGACACGGGAAAGTAGGGTCCATTAAGGGATCTGACATGGTCGAGTAGGAGGCATTAAGGGAACTGGCATGGGGGGAGGGGAAGGAGGTGGCAGGAAGGGAACTGGCACGGGGGAAGGAGGTGGCAGGAAGAGAGCTGACACGGGGAAGGAGGGGGCTGGAAAGCAGCTGACATGGGGAAAAGGTGGGTGCTAGAAGGGAGCTGACATGGGGGGAAGGTGGGAGCTGGAAGGGAGCTGACATGGGGGGGAGAAGGTTGCTGGAAGGGTGCTGACACGGGGAGAAGGTGGGGGTTGGAAGGGTGCTGACATGGGGGGGGAAGGAGGGGGCTGGAAGTGAGCTGATACCTGGGATGGTACTGGAGGGGGACTGGAAGGGAGCTGACACTTGGGGATGGGACTGGTAGGTGGTTAGGTAATGGGGAGAAGGCTGGAAGGGAGGGGGCACTGGGACTGGAAGGGAGTTGACATGGGGAGAAGGAGGTGGGAGGAAGGGAACTGGCACAGGAGGAAGGAAGTGGCAGGAAGGGAACTGGCAAGGGGGTGCAGGAGGTGGCAGGAAGTGAGCTGACATGGTGGAAGGCGGGGGCTGGAAGGGAGCTGACATGGGGGGGAAGGAGATTGCTGGAATGGAGCTGACATGGGGGGAAGGTAGAGGCTACAAGCGTGCTGGCATGGGGGGAAGGTTGGGGCTGGAAGGAAGCTGACACAGGGGGGAAGGAGAGGGTTGGAAGGGAGCTGACATGGGGAGGAAGCAGAGTCTGGCTTCTTCGAGTTTCAGTTTAATTTTTGTCTACATATTTTTATTTTTACTTTAGGTTGTAGTCATTTATTCTGTACGTGGTGAGGGTCTGTGTTCTGAGTGTGTGACTGAGGCCAGGTGTTCTGTTAACATGGAGTTTGTACATAGGGATCTATACTGTACTTTAATAATTTGACTTGTTCAAATTTTCAAATAGGTGTATGGATGTTCTAGGGCCCTCTGCAGTATTTATAGTGCTGATTTTTCTTGGTAGATCCCTTGTTGTATGAGCTTTGGAAGTTTATGCTGGTTTGGTATGGAATTATTGGCCTTGTTGATCTTTGCTGACTTTTGTAGGGTTTCATATTAGTTTACCTATATACCTGGTCAGGGGCGGCTCAAGGCAATCTGCTGCCTGAGGCGAAGGATGAGATGGCGCCCCCTCCCCCTGTAGAGTGTGGGGGTGGGGGTCGCATTCTCAAAACTCAGTCAAGGAAACCAAAAAGCTAATTATATAATATGGAGGAAATACGTTTGCACACCAAGGAACTAAAAGAATGATCGAGAACCATAGCACACTTTATAAAGCTAAATTATAACTCATTTTATTTTGTTATAAACTGCGTTATGGTTCTTGCTTTTTCTTTTTGAACATATATTTTGCACTCACAGAACCTCTTCCATCAACAGTGGGTGCAGAGCAGAACTAGAACATTCACCCACAGAACTCAATATCTTAAAAAAAAAAATTGATTCTGGTCATCTCACTAACAAATATTCTCCAGTAGCAGGAATATTGAAAGCTAATATAAAACCCTACAAAAGTCATCAACGATCTACAAGGCCAAATCTACCATACCATTACCAGCATAAACTTCCAAAACTCATACAAAAAAAGCAGCACAATAAATACTGCAGCAGGCCCTAGAACATCTAACACCTATTTGAAAAGCTGAACAAGGCAAATTGCTACAGTACAGATCCCTGCGAACGGATTTCATGTTAACAGAACACACAGCCTTGGTCACACACTAGGAACACAGATTCTCGCCAAGTACAGAATAAATGATCACAACCTAAAGTACAAATAAAATATTTAGAGAAAAATTATACTGAAACCCCAAGAAGCCAGACTCTGCATGCAGTGCAACACTAGATAAGAGATGCAGTTCCCCATACTGTGTAAGCTATAAAAATAGCACAAAGTCCAATCACTAAATTAAAAATAAAATTATTTTTTTCTACCTTTGTTGTCTGACCATTTTATTCTCTGGTCATGCTGGTCCTGATCTGAGGCTTCTGCTTTCATGTCTTCTCTTAGCACTCTATCTGCCATTTCTTGTCTTTTCTTTTGTTTTCTTCACTTCCTTCCTTCAGCCTATTTCCAGTTCCAATGACCCTCCCCACATGTCAGCTCCCTTCCAGTCCCAGTGCCCCTCGCTGCCAGCCTCCTCTTATTACACAGCCACCTACCAGTCCCATCCCCAAATGTCAGCTCCCTTCTATCCCCCCCTTCCCCTCCTCTCAGTTCCCTTTCAGACATCTCTTTCCCCTCTCTCAGTTCCCTTTCAGCCATCTCTTTCCCCTCTCTCAGTTCCCTTCAGCCATCTTCTTCCCCTCTCAGTTCCCTTTAGCCATCTTCTTCCCCTCTCAGTGCCCTTCAGCCATCTCCTTGCCCTCGCTCAGTGCCCTTCAGCCATCTCCTTCCCCTCTCTGTTCCCTTTCAATCATCTCCTTCCTCTCTCTCAGTGGCCTTTCAGCCATCTTTTTCCGTCTGTCAGCTCCCTTCCAACCCTCTTTTCCCCGTGTTAGCTTTCTTCCCCCTGTGCTAGTTTTCTCCACCCCCCCCCCCCCCCGTGCAGCTGGTATCTCTTCTCCTTCCCCCCATGCAGCTTGTCTCGTCTCCTCCCCCCCCCCCCCGTGCATCTTTTATCTCTTCTCCTTCCCCCCATGCAGCTCGTATCTCTTCTCCTCCCCCCCATGCAGCTTGTATCTCTTCTCCTCCCCCCATCCCCCGTGCAGCTCATTCCTGTTCCTCTTCTCTTTTTGCCTCCCCATCCCCCCTCGTTCATTCTGCTCTTCGTTTGAAATGACAGAAAACCGGTGCGGAACCTCCCGATGGTAAAGAACCTCTGCTGCTGCTGCGTTCCACTCTAGCATCACTTCCTTTTGGGGATGGGACACGGCAGCAGCAGAAGTTCCTTACCGCCGTGAGGCTCTGCACTGGTTTCCTGTCATTTCATAATGCAGAGCAGAATGAATGACGGGGGACGGGCAGCAATTTGTACGCGTTTTTTTTTAAACTGAAGGTGGAGTGAGGCGGATCTTTTGGGGGTATTTCTGCTGCGCCCCCCCCCCAAAGTTTGCCACCTGAGGCCACCGCCTCACTTCGCCTAATGATAGAGCCGCCTGTGTACCTGGTACTGGAGAATGTTTATGTTGTGATTAGTGAGATGACCAGAATCATATTTTTTTTTTTGGACTATCACAGCCTGTTTGAATGATGCTAAGTATTTACTGACAAGTAGTTATTTGTATTCTGGTTATGCAATTGCCCTTTCACTGCAATTTGCTTACAACATTGGATTTAAAGGTGAAATACTAGCATCATGTGAAAAGAGTTCACAAAGGAGTTTTGGGAAAAAGGAGGGTGGGGTGTAGCCAACATTAATAATATTGAGGGCGGGGCGCCGATTTATAGGTTGCAGAGGAGCACCAGAAACCCTAGCACGGCCCTGCCAGGGCCGGCCACACACATTCAGCAGGACAGCTTTGGGCTGCGATCGGGGCTGTCAGCGGCCATGGTGGGGGAGCCCTGGGAAGAAGTGGCAGAATTTAAAAAGAAAAGTAAAGCCGCGCGGCTGGGCTCAGGCAGCATATGAGGTTATGCAGGCGTGTGATTGCTCCCATTTAAGGTCTGCCATGCTTGTGGCTACTCCTGCATACTGCCGCCACAATCCTCACAGTAGACCAGCACTCTAGAGTAGGTACAAGCACCACAGGCCTTAAACAGAAGCAGCTACAGTGATCGTGTCTCTCCCCAACTCTTGCATGACCCCATATGCTGCCTGAACCTAGCCCTGCAGTTCCACTCAGCCACCATCATGCGGCTTCACTTTTCTTTTTTAATTCTGCTGCCATTGCCTATGGCTGACTTGGGCCTACCACAGTGGCTGAAAGCCCTGATTGAAGCCCGAAGCCGTCCTGCTGCCCTTCCTCAACATCCACGAAAAACCGTGGCTGCATTTTCTTTTTAAAAAAAAAACCTTCCCTGCCACGACTCTCCAGGGCAGTCCAGATGCTGCCTGTTCTCCCTCTTCTGCTGATGCCATGGAACCCTGGTAAATACTTGCTTAATTTTTCTTTTTACACCTTGGGTTACATTGGCACTGGAATAGGACTGGAAATGGGTTGATGCTGGAGAATGGGGGGACTGGAAGGGCGATGATACTGGAGGAGGACTGATGCTGAAGGGGGAGTGCTGGAACTAGAAGTAATGATATTGCAAGGGAGAGGGACTGGAAGGGAGCTGCTGCAGGGAGGGACTGGGACTAGAAGAGAGCTCATGCTGGTTGGTGCTGGGACTGGAAGGGAGCTGATGCTGGGAGGAGCTGGAACAAAAGGAGTAGCCTAATGGTTAGCACATTGACTTGGTAACGAAGAGACCAGGATTGAATTCCCACTAGCACTCCTTGTAGCCTTTGGCAAGTCACTTAACCCTTTCCAGGCCGAGCCCAAAACTCTTGGGATCCAAAATTCTTACTAAATATTCCTATCAAATGGTATATAATACATGACCATAGCAGAAGGAAAATCACTATTAGAACATATTGAATAAGACGGGTACAATTTTCCTGAAATATGCAAAAATTAACCATGCTGCAGAATGTGGATTAAAAATTTAAAGTAGGCCTTGAAAGGGTTAATTTGCCGTTGCCTCAGAAGAAAAGCCTGGCAATCTACTTCCGGTCACACTTCCAAGAAAGCCCAGGAGCTGATGGGTCACCAGGTGTAGGCACTGACTCAAAGGCACACATTGCATTGCCTATAGCCCACTAGCAAACTGTGTCTTTTTCAGTCTCAGACAGATCTAAGGCCCTCTCTGGCTTGTGCGTCCAGGGCAATTGCGAGGTTGCAACCCTCCTAATGCCAATCCTGACATCTGCTGTCTTTTATTTTGTACAGTACGGGGGAAATGCATTTCTATTTCTCTTGGGTTGCTCTACATGCAGCGTCTGGCTTTCTGAGATTTTAGTTTAATTTGTGTCTATAAATTTCTCTTTTCATTTTGTGCTCATTTATTGATGAAGGCCTGTCTGTATCGTCTATGCGTGTGTACAACCAATGCTGGGTATTCAGTTAATATGGAATTTTTGTTTAAGAATGTGTAGCAATCTTGCTTGTTTGGTTTGCACATTGCCCGCTCTGCAATTATTTTTGGGGGGCAGGAGGCAGGATGGGGGTGTGGCAGGGATGGGCATGGACGGAGCATGGCTAGCCACACGTGGCAATTTTTTTCTCTTTCAAAAAATTGGCAGCCCTAGTCCCCCCCTGGCTGTCAGAATCTATTGTTCAGTTTTGAATGCCCTGCTCTTTCTGCCCCGAAGAAGCTGCCGCCCAAGGCAACCACTTAGTTTGTCTAGTGGTTGCCCCAGAAAAGGAAAAATGTATTATTCTTTAACACACATAAATAGCCCTCCCCTTTATCTTTTACCATTTTATGTGATTTGATTCCCTAATATTTTCTTAAACATTTCCCTCAACTACCTCCAGAGAAATCTTGTGTGTAGCTAATAATTACTGTACAGAGAGGATTTTAGGATTAAAATGTATTTATATCTTGACATCTATCCTGATGAGAAGGAAAAGCGAAGGTAAAGACCACTTTGATTCACTGTGACAGAGTAATAAGAATCATAATGGAAAACTGCCAACATTGTGCTTCCAGGCCAGAAAACAGGGAGTTTGCACTAGCATAATACTCTCTTCTCAGCTAAATTTAGCAGGAGTGGGACCATCCTAGAAACATGGAGAGAAAAATGATGGCAGATAAAGACCATATGGCCTATCCAATCTGCCCATCCATCCAATTACTAAGCTCTACAATCCCTACTTTTCCCTTCAAGATTCCCTGTGTTTGTCCCATGCTTTCTTGAATTCAGACGTAGTCTTTGTCTTTACCATCGTGTGTTCCTGACCTTTTATAGCTGTAATCCCTGCCTGTGTGTAGTCCTTACAGTGTCCCCTATGCTGTATAGCAGACAGTGGTCTCAACAACTCCAGGAGCCATGCAGTCTTTTAGTTTCAACTCTTGAGGGGTTTAATAGCACCAGTATACACTGGGAAGCCTTGGCACTTAAAGCGTCATCACTCCTCTCCCCGTTTCAAAATAACTGAATCCAGGTCAGAAATGTTTGTTCTGGACCAAAGGATTTACTTGAAGAACTTTGAGGGTCACTGATAACAACAGCAAAAATTACAACTGGCAGAAACAATAAGAATAACAATAAGAACTATTCCTTTTTGTCAAATATGTTACAAACAGATTCATTCTTTCTCTTCTCACTCCGTTATATTACAACAATTCATTCTTAGTACTCCTTCCCAAGTGCTGGAATTTTACTTCAAGCTTCTCCACTTCTACTCTGCCGATATTTCTTGCGGTTACCCTAAGTGGGTCCCCTCTTCTACTTAAATAATCTTTCTCGGTGTACCTTGAGCTGGTAGCTGTGCAGATTCTTGAAACTGTCTTGTGTTCACTCTTGGTTCTAGTGTCCTCCCTTTCACCTTTGAGTCTGACAATACCACTTTTGCATTTTTTTGCATTGGCTATTTTCTCCTCTTTTTAAATCTGCTTTCCTTACTACTTTGCTAGCTTCTCTAAGTTTTTCCAAATATAGATACCTGTCTTCCTCTGTCTGTGATCTCTTATATTTCATGAAGGCCTCCCCATTTTTCTTCACCTTTTCAGCTACTTCTTTTGAGAACCATAGCGACCTCCTTTTCCCTTTACCTTTATTTACCATTTTAACAAAAAGGTTGTTTGCCCTTAAAATATCCCCTTTCAGTTTTGCCCACTGTTTTTCTTCATCCCCCAGCTATTTCCATTCCACTAATGACTCCTTGAGGTATTGGTCCATCTTGGCAAAGTTAATTTTCCTAAAGTTTAAGACCCTCGCTTTTGAATTGTTTTTATCATCCCTAGTCCTAATACTGAATCACACCATCTGATGATTACTGGATGCGAGATAATCTCCCACTATAACATCAGAACACTTACACCATTAGTAAGCACCAAGTCCAATATGGCCCCTTCATGTGTCGATGCTGTTACTAGTTGCATGGATAGTTCTTCCTGTAGAGAATCCAGGATCTCCTTACTTCTAGATGATATCACAGCAGGGCTGTGACAATCAATATCTGACATATTGAAATCCCCTATGAGTAGCATTTCCCCTTTCCTGGCAATGCTGTGTATGTCTTCTATTAACTCTCTGTCCACCTCTTCTCCCTCTGAGGGAGGTCTGTATGTCATGCCAATGCAAATAGATTTCTCTTTCCCTCTTTCTAGTTTAACCCACAGTGCCTCCTCTCTCCCTTTTAAGCCCTGTATTTCCATAGCTTTCCTCCCCTTCTTCCTACCCTGTCCTTTCTGGATAAAGTATAGCCTGGTATAGTTGCATCCCAGTCATGGCTGTCCATGAACCATGTCTCTGTTACCGCCACTAAATCCAAGTCAGTCTCTCCCATTAAAGCCTCAACATCTGGGATCTTATTTCCCATGCTACAGGCATTTATGCACACTTTTACCCATTTCCATAAAGATATTTAATGTTTCACTTACCTGGGGCTTTCTTCACCCATTCCCTTTGAATCTGGTTTAAAGCCCTCTTCATTAGGTTAGCCAGTGTGTTACTGAAGATACGTCAACCCTTCTTGGACAGATGGATGCCATCTCTGCTCTGCAACCCTTGGAACAGCAACCCATGGTCCAGAAAACCAAAACACTCTTGATGACACTATCCACTCAGCCATGCATTTATCTCTAGGATGCGAGCTTCTCTGCCTTGGCCTTTACTCTCAACAGGGAAGATTGAAGAGAACACCACCTGTGCACCTATCTGCTTCACCCTATGTCCCAGAGCCATTAAGTCACTTTTGATATGCTCAGAGGGATACCTGGCAGTATCATTTATGCTGACATGGATTAGCAACATTGGGTAATAGTCAGTGGGCTTGATGAGTCTTGGTAGACTCTCTATAATATCTTGGATTTTGGCACCTGGCAGACAGCATACCTCTCTGGACCTGAAGAGACTCAGAAGAAAGTCACCAACTACCACTACCCTTTGCTTCCTTATGGTCACTGATTCTGTAACTTCGGGGTGTTCAAGCTCTGGTTCTTCCCTTTCCTGGGATGCTTTCACTTCCTCCACTTCCAGAGCTGCATAATGGTTCTTCTATTCAAGGGCTGGAGTGGTTGGATAGGTGATTCTGCAGGCCCTGGTGACTCATGTCTGTAGGCTCCCATCTTCACCTATGCTGGAGAGCTTGGATGTTTCAAGAAGCATCTTATCAATGTACTTTTCACTGTCTTAACTCCTCAGCCTTGCCATCTCTTCTATGAGCTCCTCTACTTGTTTCCTGAGAGCTTCAGCATGCAGGCATCTTGTACATGGAACCAGTCTTTCAACTGCCATTGGGATCTCTGTCTGGACAGAGGCAGAAGCTGTAATGGGGGCAACAGCTTTGGTGATATGATTTTTCCCAGCCAGTGTTCAGTTGGTGGAGCTTTAGTATCTGTTGAAGCAAAAGAGAGCGACCTACCAAAGTGCCAGCCTGTTTCTCAGCTGTCCTTTCAAAGAAAAAGCAGTTAACCTCTTTTAATTTTTTCTAAATGTGCTATACTAAGTCCCTTTGTGTAGCTAATTGGGGAGTTGCCTATAAAGCAAGAATGCTCACATGGGGTGGGTCGGAGCTGGGGGTGGTAGGGATGTATCTAACTCCTGATAAGTTGTTGGTGGCTTCGAAGAGCTGGGAAAGAGAGACTAAAAGCAGTTTTAAACCTACACCACTAAAGAATATATTTCCCCTTTTGAACTAAAGCACCAAAAATAATGTAACTTTGTTTTAAAAATGTACCAAAACCCATTTAAGAGCTCTCAGGCAAAGAGCTAGTAATTAAAAGCCACACACTCTTATCTTTGCTTGAAATGTAGAGCCTCTGTCAGGAATTCCTGTAAGACCACCTTGGGTAAGGGGTTGCAGGGCCCCTTATATATGATCACCCTTGGTACTGGCTGACATCAGTATGTAACAAGGTCCCACTTAGGCTCTGACTTGCCACTTCAGTTGCCTTCTTCATAATGACACCTAGTCCTCCTGGTTCCCAATAATATAGGCCACAGATACAACGAAAGATCATGTGAATGTGTGTCATGGGGGCAGGGGCAGGTAGTGGGCAAGAATGCAAAATGCAGAGAGCCAGGAGAATAGGGACCTATTTGGCGAGCTCAATATTTCAGTCATCCCTAGCCTGATCCATTATGGGATGTGCTTTTTTCCATGGACAGAATCAAGGACTACTAATATAAAATCTGAACTATCCCCAAGGCCTCCCTCCTGGAAATGGGTAACTTTGCAGCTCTGGGGGAAGCTTTTTAGAGGGAGGAAACAGAGGTCTTCTACATCCCAGAGGTAATAGAGGTATAGCAGAGCAAGGAGTCCCAACCCTGTTTTGGAGGCATAGCGGACAGCCCAGATATTCTACAATGGAGGTAGGAATAGCAAGAGCTAGATATGTATATTTAGTACAGAAGATGCCACTGTATCAGCAAACTTGCTCCTTGCATTGGCAAGGTAAAAGATATTTAGTAGTTCTATTACTAAGACATTCTAGAGCCTCTGTTGGTATTATTTCATATGTATTTCCACAACTATGCAATAAGCTACCAGTGGTGTCATGCCAGTCAAATGGTCTGCCATGCTTTTCATGGACTTTGTAAACTTACCTGTGCTCAGTAGGGTAAATCCTAGTATTAGGAGTAGCTTGAAATGGGAGGAGGCTTAGTGGCTGGTTTTGGGAGGGTATTTGTTATATGACTACTGCAATATAATCTACCAAGGAATACCAAAATATGCTCTATACCCGCTACAGATGGCCCAGAAAACAGCCACCCGCATCCTACGCTGTGCAGCAAGAACTGACCACATGACGCCCATACTAAAGCAATTACACAGCCTTCCGATAATAATCCACATAAAGTATAAAGCTCTGCTTACCATATTCAAGATTACACACAATATTTCCTCAGATTACCTTCAGTCCTTATTTCACAAAACACCAGACAACCAAAACAGGAGAGCTCACACACAAAACACATTCACCTCTGCAACCCTGAAGGCAAAAATCAACCAAGTTGTTTGCAATCTAGCCTTCTCTGCACCATCCATCTGGAATTCACTCCCACAAGACATACAATCTATGTCTAAGATAACGGACTTTCACAGAAAACTCAAAACTCACCTATTCAGACAGTATTTTGGAAGTGAAACTTAATACAGAAATACAAAGACAGTCATGATTATTATGATGGTGTTTGTTATAAATCCTCCCACCCTCACTGATGTAAGATTATCCCCACCCCAGTTATAATACATAAAGTGTTCCTTGTAAAAACTATGCAAGTTGCCGTTACCTGTAAACAATTTTGACTTTAATTTAAAGCAGTATATTGTAGCAGCAGAGCGCAAACAATCCAATAATACCAGGAGTCTGTTCAGAAGGTCCAAATCATTTATTTATGCACAAGACTCAAGCAGAATCACATTCAAAATGGCTGAGCAATGGCTGTTAGTAAAACAACAAGTTTTATACCTTTCTTTCCCATTCTAGACATAGACAAACTTTTCATTGGCCCCGGTAACCCTTCTTACACCTTCTATTGGTCCCGGTACCATTATGTAGCCATCCAATGGGGACCTTTGACTGGGCTCAGCACCTGGTTGCCCCCCTTACAGTCCCCATTACAATGGACAGTTCTTAGACTCTTGATACAATTCTCCTCCAAGGTCACTGGCCAGCTGGAATATGTGGAAAAGCAGGGCACTGTAACTTTTCTTTCAGCAGAGTTAATTAATTCCATAGAAGCTTCACCCTCTTATCAATACCAATTAAAACTTGTTTTTCTATATTTTCTAAGTTTCGATTCTGCTTAGCTATGCTTAATTATGCTTAGTTAAGTTTCGATTCTAAGGTAGCAGCATTTAGGGGAGTGTGTAATTCCTCTGGGCCTCTCCACAGGCTTCATTTACAGGTCAAGCGGTTTGGGCCTGTCTGCTTATTTCAGACACCATGGATCATAGGCCCTCGCCTACCACATTCCCCCCCCCCCCCTTTGATTAATCTCACCCTACTACTAATAAGGTGTGAGAGTTAAATCACTCAATTACACTGGGGTCGGGTTTCGACCATATGTAGCAGGATTAGGGTGCCATAAGGCCAAAATCTTAGTTTCGGTTTTCCGCTCCACTGTATTTTCAATAACACTGTTAATAGAGCGCATACAACAGGGAATTATACATGGTAATAACAGAAATAAACCTACAAATACTAATATTATCATTGCAAAAGTGGTAAGTCCCCCTAATCCAGAGAAGATAGATTCCGACCAGTTAGGGATCTTAAGACCATGCCAAGTCTGTACTGGCACATAAGCTTGCTTGCGCATATTCTCAGCAATGTCTTCAACTACTTGACCTTTATCATCTATTTTCAAACAACAATTGGTTAAATTCAGTTTACCACATACTCCTCCTTCAGCTGCCAATAAGTAATCTAATGCCAAACGGTTCTGATATATTGCAGTACGCATTTGTGTGCTTTGTCTAGCTAGAAGTGTGAGTGCTTGGCTAGTCTCATTAGTAATTAATTCAACTACTGCTTGTAAGCGTATGATACAGTTTATCATATACACAGGGGTCCGATATCCCCAAGTGCCATCCTGCTCCCAAGTGGCAGGTCCATAATAGGCAATAATTCTCTCAGGTGGCCAATCATCCCCCTCCCATTTCTGCCACTTGCCTATCTGGAGAGCTGCTCTTTTCTGTCTCTTAGTGTATACTGGGTATCCTAATTGTTCTCCATGTTCTGTGGGTAACAAGAAGAAAGAAGGTCGGATGGTTCCTAAGACACACGCCCCTCCCCAATGTATAGGGAGTCGGGCATATGCTCGGGTTCCACAGATCCAATATAAGCCAGGTGGGGCTTGCCAGGCATGAGGCTGAGCAAGATTTGTCCATAAATCGGCAAGCTCAGGGAATTTTGCTAATGGATTAGTGGGTTCAGATTCGTTAACTCCTGACCACCAGGACATCTGTTTTGTGGTGTCATTATAAAACTTCTGGCTGAGACAGACCAGCTGTCCCACCTGTAAATTGAACTGAGGTCCAGTTCTGGCATAGCACAGACGTCCAACTATTGGGTGTGCCAATACCCATTCACTTGTGGTTTTATGCAATTCAGTGTGGTTATAGGTTACTGAGTAATCTAATTCTTGGGCCTCCCAAGGCCACTGATCACCCATTCTAGTTCCGCCACAAAAGTAACAATCTGAAATGTGAAGACTGGAGACCACTGCTCCAGCTAATTCTAAAAACAAATTCTCCAGGACCAAGCAGGAAGTCAGTCCTCACATATGGGTGACGTCGGCGCCGACGGAGCCCTCGCGGAGCAATTTTCCCCAGCTTTCAAAGAAAGCCTTTGGGAATTGCAGCGCGCATGCGCGGTCGCCTTCCCGCCCAAGGGTGCCATCTTAGCCAGTCTTCTTTTTTCCGCGGAGCCCTACAGACGTACCCGTCGTGTCCCCGCTAAAAAAGTTGATTTTCGTGAGTTTTTCTCGTTTTTCAAGTCGATTCGACGCCGGTCGTTTTCCTGCCCGGACTCGTGACGCCGTTACGAGTCCTTCACTTATTTTTCGGTTTTTCTGATTTTTCATCAGTTTCGTTTTCGGTTTTTTGGCTGGCAGCCCGGTCCTTTGACCTTGCAGGGGCCCTTTTTCCCCCGATGGCTGCCAGTGGTTTCAAGCGGTGTGGTCAGTGTGACAGAAATATGTCACTCACTGACACACACGATAATTGCCTCCGCTGCCTGGGCCCGGATCATGAAGAAATGATCTGTGGAGCCTGTGGCAAAATGTCCTCCAAAGCGTTGAGGAGTCGGCGGCATCAGCGGGATAGAATCTTCGCTGACCCCAGCCGTACCCGGACCTCGTCGGAGGCCTCGGCATCCAGAGGTTCCAGCTCGGACCATCGCCGAAGTTCCTCCGACAGAGGTTCTCCCTCCGGAGACCATCGACGGAAGACAAAACCCGCGAGGGCGGCGTCGGTGGACGCTCCTGGCTCCGTGAGGGCCAGGTCGCATAGCCCCGACAGCCGTCCCGGGTCTTTGGAGAAGGAGCACCTCCCGAAGCGACCTCGCCTGGAGTCGGAGTTGCCTGCTCGGGTAAGTCCTGTGGTCCTTCTGGACTCGCCTCCGAGAGTGCCGACGTCGGGCCCGACGCCGTCGGGGCCCGAGTCGGGGGCTGCTGGGTCACCTGAGGTCGGACTCAGGTTGACGGCCTTGGAGAGCAGACTGTCTGCCTTCATGGACCAGCAGCGGGCACTGATCGCTAGCCTCGCTGGCGCCGCTGCCCCGACCGCCGGGACGTCGACGTCTAAGTCGACCCCGGAGACCGAGCCGATCCTCGAGTCCATGCGAACTCGAGTCGATCCTCGGTCGAGGTCACCCTCGGCCTTCCGTTCGGGACCGAGGTCGTCGCCGCCGACTCCCTCGGCGTTGGGGCGGCCGACGCCTCCGCCTGCCCGAGCCGACCCCACTGATTCCTCCTAGTTGGTCGATGTACCCTGCAGAGGTGAGAACCTCTTTGGCAAACCCATGGCTGAAAAGGCTGCACAAATTGAGACGGAGACTCTCACCAGGACCAGGCTTTCTAGGAAGACCTCCGCCCCTTCCCAGAAAAAGAAGGGCTCGGGAAAAAAGGCCTTTTACCCGAGAAAGGCAGCTGCCTACAAACACTACCCTCAATATCAGGCCCCTCCAGCTCCCCAACAGGGTCAGCAGGCCAAGGGACGGGGTAACGGGTCCCGTAGGCAGCAAGCCCCCAAGCCTGCACCACCAGCCCCTGCTCAGCAGGGTGGGGGTTTTTGACTTCTTAAGCATAGCCTCTCCCCCTCAGCTGGTTCCTCCCAGCACCGGAGGCCGGCTGGTTCACTTCGCCCACAGGTGGTCTAACATCACTTCAGATGCCTGGGTGCTTCAAGTCGTGCGAGAAGGATATCTTCTCCACTTCCATCAGGTCCCTCCCTCTTATTTTCCGGGAGAACCCCCTCGACTCCCTCTGCACAGGGACTTACTCCTTCAGGAGTTAGCAAGTCTTCTTCAGGAACAGGCTGTGGAACCGGTGCCCCACCACCTGAGAGGTCAAGGCTTTTATTCCAGGTATTTCCTAATACCAAAAAGGACAGGAGGCCTCAGACCCATCCTGGACTTGCGCAACCTCAACAAGTTCCTTGTGCGGGAAAAGTTCAAGATGCTTACCCTTGGAATCCTTCTGCCCTACCTCCAGCAGGGAGATTGGCTATGCTCCTTGGATCTAAAGGATGCCTACACGCACATCCTCATCCACCCAAGCCACCGCCAATACCTAAGGTTTGTGGTGGCAGGAAATCACTACCAGTACAGAGTACTGCCCTTTGGCCTATCCTCCGCACCGCGAGTCTTCACAAAATGTCTCGCGGTGGTGACGGCTTATCTCAGGCTTCACGGCCTCTATGTCTTTCCGTACCTCGACGACTGGCTCATCAGAGCGCCGTCCTCTCTGGCAGTCGCCGATGCCACACACCGCACGGTGACCCTCCTGCAGTATTTGGGCTTTGTCATAAACTTCGCAAAGTCCACTTTGCTCCCCTCACAGGATCTAGAGTTCATCGGCGCAAGACTGCACACTCCTCAGGCTCGAGCTTTCCTGCCTCTCGACAGGGCTCAACGGCTCATGGACATAGCCGGCCGTTTTCGCAGCCAGTCCCTGGTCTCCGCCAGGCGCTTCCTGAGGCTACTCGGCCATATGGCTTCCACCGTCCACGTGACCCCCAATGCTCGCCTGAATATGCGGCCGGCCCAATGGTGCCTTCGCAAGCAGTGGCAACAAGCCACCGGCGGACTAGCCGACTTAGTGCGCCTCTCCAGACCGCTGGCCTCTTTCCTACAGTGGTGGCTTCATCGGCCAAACTTGATGCTCGGAATGCCTTTCCAATCGCCTCAACCAGCTCAAGTGCTGACGACCGATGCTTCCCTCCTGGGTTGGGGAGCACATTGCCAGGGGGCATGTACTCAAGGTCTCTGGACCGCGTGGGAGTCTGCTCAACAGATCAACTTCCTGGAGCTCAGAGCAATTCGTCTGGCGCTCAAGGCTTTCTCCCACCTGACCTCTCACCAATCCGTCCTTGTACAGACGGACAATCAAGTGGCCATGTTCTACGTGAACAAACAGGGGGGCACGGGCTCCCTCCTTCTCTGCCGAGAAGCTCAGAAGCTCTGCTCCTGGGCCGTCAGTCACGACATCCTTCTCAAGGCAGTTTATCTCCCAGGCCAAGAAAATTGCCTGGCGGACAAACTCAGCAGGATCCTCCAGCCGCACGAATGGCGCCTGGATCCCTTGGTTGTTCAGAAGCTCTTTTTAAAGTGGGGCCTCCCCACGATGGATCTCTTTGCCAGTCCTCTCAACCGGCAACTTCCGCGCTTCTGCTCTCGTCAGCCACATCCCCTTCGAGTGGCGGCGGATGCTTTTCTGCTCTCATGGTCGGAAAGCCTTCTCTATGCTTTTCCTCCCATCCCGCTAGTCTCCCGAACTCTGTTCAAGGTTCTACGGGACAAAGCGTCCATGATCCTGGTGGCTCCTCGCTGGCCCAGACAGCCGTGGTTCCCACTCCTGTTACAATTGGCGACAGAGGATCCGTTCCCTCTGGGGTTTCAACCGGATCTCCTAACACAGGATCAGGGGTCTCTGCTACACCCCAACCTCAGATCTCTCAACCTAATGGCCTGGCGGCTGAAAGGGTAGTCCTTGCTCCCCTTCTCCTGCCGGCAGAGGTGGAAGAGGTCGTCCTAGCTTCTCGACGACCTTCTACCCGCAAATGCTACGCCCTAAAATGGCGTCGTTTTTCCGTTTGGTGTGTGCAGCAGTCTCAGGATCCCTTCTCCTGCTCGGTGTCGGTGATCTTGCAGTACCTGCTCTACCTCTCTAATCTCGGACTTAAGTCCAACTCCGTCAAAGTCCACCTCAGTGCTCTTTCCGCACACCATGTGCCGGAGGACGGCAGACCTCTCTCCAGCGACCCTCTCGTAGCACGGTTTCTCCGAGGTCTCCTTCTGCTTAAACCACCTCTGCGCCCGCCAGCACCTGACTGGGATCTGAATGTGGTTTTACAGCGGATCACCTGTCCGCCTTTTGAACCGATGGCTACCTGTTCTCTGCGTTTTCTTTCATGGAAAACCTTATTCCTGATAGCCCTCACTTCCGCTAGACGCGTAAGTGAATTGCAGGCCCTCGTGTCTGATCCTCCCTTCACTCGGTTCTACAAAAATAGGGTAGTCCTACGGACTCACCCAAAGTTTCTTCCAAAAGTGGTTTCCCCTTTTCACATCAATCAGGAGGTGGTACTTCCGACCTTCTTTCCCAGGCCTCACTCCAGCCGAGCTGAACGAGTCCTGCATACCCTGGACTGTAGAAGGGCATTGAACTTCTACCTTGACCGTACGCGAGAGCACCGTAAAGCTGCTCAGCTTTTTGTGTCTTTTGACCCCAATAAATTGGGGCTCCCGGTCTCCAAGCGTACTCTGTCCATCTGGGTTGCGGACTGTATCGCTTGGGCTTATGGGGCAGCCGGACTCTCATTAGAAAGTCGAGTCACGGCTCATTGTGTTCGGGCGAAGGCTGCGTCAGTGGCTTACCTCCGCTCTGTTCCGCTGGCAGACATCTGCCGGGCCGCTACTTGGTCTTCGAGCCAGACTTTTGCAGTCCATTACTGTCTCTAGAGGGAGTCCCGTAGGGACAGTGCTTTCGGACAGGCAGTCCTCCGAAATCTCTTCGAGGTTTGAGCAACTCCTACCCTCCATCCCGGATGGGGGCTACCGGTGGGTGATAATTCAGTGAAGATTCCTTCCTTCTGTGCCGTTGAGCTAGAGGGAGCTCATTTTTGTGCTTAGGATCTCCGGTAGCCTTAAGCTTGGGAGTCCCATATGTGAGGACTGACTTCCTGCTTGGTCCTGGAGAAAGCGTAGTTACTCACCTGTAACAGGTGTTCTCCAGGAGCAGCAGGAATCAGTCCTCACAACCCTCCCTCCTCCCCGTGGAGTTGCAATCATCTGCTTAAGTTTTTTTGCACATTTTTATGCTGTCTTTTAGCTATGTCATCAGACTGGCTAAGATGGCACCCTTGGGCGGGAAGGCGACCGCGCATGCGCGCTGCAATTCCCAAAGGCTTTCTTTGAAAGCTGGGGAAAATTGCTCCGCGAGGGCTCCATCAGCGCCGACGTCACCCATATGTGAGGACTGATTCCTGCTGCTCCTGGAGAACACCTGTTACAGGTGAGTAACTACGCTTTCTGAGAAGGGTGAGGGATATCAAACTTATTTACATGCATAGTCTCATAGAAAGTGTTATGTATATGGTACCTGGATGATCGATGGGCTTGGGTATTTAGTCTTATATATACAATGGTCCCTGGATCTGATCCAGAACCTGCGACTCGTAGGCCAAACTTATGCCCTTGTTTCCATGCGCTAGGACTGGCTATGAACAACTCTAATGGATTACAGGCACCTTTCTTACAATTTTCTAAATTCTTTACATATGGCTTAGTTAAGGCAGCCATTCAATTGTCTCTGGTATTCTCTACCATACCAGTTTTCCATGTGGCATAGAAAACACATTCCCACCTTGGGCAATAGTAATCCTCAATTGGGGCTGTACTATATTCATTGGCTAAAACTCGTTTACCTGTACATTCTCCCCATCCAGTGGTCCCTTCTGGACACATATACTTGTCATCATGAGCATAAGTTTTTTCCCAATTGGCACATTTAGAACGACTATCTCTATTTATGGCATCACAAGCATCAAAATATAAAACAGCAGGCTTTGTAGGATCAGTAAGTGGGAGTGTGGCATTAAGCAAATCTCCATCTGCATCATTCCATCGTATCTCTAAAGCATAATAGGATGGGTTCTGATGCGGGTTAAAACAGACTGTAGTATTACCTTTAGTACAAACGTTCAGTTCAGTGGTGTTATAAATACACCGGGTTACTGTACCAGTACAGGTATAGTAAGAATGATAGAGCAAGGTCTGAGTCACTTTCATCCCAGTCCGAGTGGAAGTAATGCAAGCAGTGCATGGAGGTAAAGCAAAGATGAGTTCAAAGTTCCCCATGCAGGCAACCAGGACAAAGTAGAAACGAGGATGCATGTTGATTGTAGTTCTTCTGGATCCTCGCTGGAAAATCTTGACCTCGGCGTCCTCCTCTTCTTGGCCCAATGCCGACCCGTTTGCTAATGAAGCAATTCAACGGGTGTCGATGTTGATTGAAGATCCTCAAATGTCCGTCGTATGCCAACTTACCAACTGTAGTTGGCTCTAAATATTGTTAATCAATATAGAGTCAGTTAGTGTACAAAAATCGTACACGCGGAGTCTGTAAGAACAAATCTTGCTGTATTGGGAACAGCAATCCTCTTCGAAAGACTTGTCTACTGCAAGGCACTATGGTTGTTGGGGTGACCCCAAAAAAGTTCTAGGTCGCTGGTTGCCGCCTCAGGGTGAGTCGCAAAGGAATATCAGGATGTTGTACTGCTGTCCACTGCTCCGGGTCTGGAACAGCTGCTGGCTTGACTCTGCTGTGATGGATCCAGGATTCGATCTCTGCTACCTTCACGGTTGTTGGTGTAGACAGGATGACGGTGTATGGTCCCTTCCAATGAGGTTCCAGAGGTGTCTTCTTCCAATCTTTGATCCACACCAAGGTACCAGGCTTGTAGGGATGCAGGGGTTCCGTCAAGTTGATAGGTAACTGGTCCTGTATCCACGCATGGAGAGTCTGCAGAACAGAACTGAGAGCTAGAAGTTCTTGTCTGGTTATTTCTGAACCAATCTGTGACAAACTACCTTTAACACCCTGCACTATCGGTGGGGGTTTGCCATACATAACTTCAAAAGGAGAAAATCCTGATGATTTTACAGGAGCTGAGCGTATTCTAAGTAAAGCTATTGGGAGAACTTGGGGCCACTTCAGGTGGGTCTCCTGACATAGCTTGGACATCTGAGATTTCAAGGTTCTATTCATTCGTTCATCTTTCCCTGAACTTTGGGGTCTGTATGCAGTATGTAACTTCCATTGTATCTGTAAGGCACTTGCTAACTGCTGGGTAATCTGAGATACAAATGAGGGCCCATTGTCTGACCCTATTACTGCTGAAATTCCAAATCTGGGGATAATTTCTCTTAACAAAACTTTAGTCACTTCTCGGGCTTTTTCAGTCCTGGTGGGGAAGGCCTCCACCCACCCAGAGAAGGTACAAACTAATACTAACAAGTAACGGTATCCATTGGCCTTTGGCATTTCAGTAAAGTCTACTTGCAGGTGGTGCATGGGGGTTACACCTCCTGACTGAACTCGGGGTGGTGGCGTGGGAACCTATTTGGCATTGTTCTTGGCACAAATTAGACACTGGCGGGCTACTGAGGCTGACAGGGCTCCCAACAAAGCAATACAAAAATGTGGTTTAAGTGCTTTCTCCATAGCACTCTTCCCATAATGTGTGGCTTGATGAAAGGCCTTGACAAAGGCTGGTCCCAATAATTCAGGGATCACTATTCGTCCTGGGGGTTGACTGCCCTCGGGTGGTGGCAGCTCAATCCACCCATCTTTCAGTACTCCCTCTTCTTTATTACAGTAGTAATCCAATTCTTTGGTGGTATATCGTGGTGTCCATAAATTAAGGGGTACTGGAAACAATACTGCTTGTATTGGTATGGCTTGTGATGAAATTTGGCCTGTCATGGCTGCTTTATGTGCTGAAACATCAGCAAATCTGTTTCCTTGGGCAACTTCTCCTTTTCCCGCTTGGTGTCCTCGACAGTGCATGACAGCCACATGTGTAGGGGCCCATACTGCGTCTAGTAACATCAATATTTCTGGGCCATATTTGATCGATTTGCCTCCCGACGTAATGAGCCCTCGTTCTTTGTAGAGAGCTCCATGTGCATGCAAAGTGGTGAAGGTATATTTTGAGTCTGTGTATACATTCAACAGAAGTCCTGCACCCAATACTAGTGCTCTAGTGAGTGCTATCAATTCTGCTTTCTGGGCTGATGTGCCTGATGCAAGAGCTGATGATTCAATGACTTTCTCCCGGGTGACTACTGCATACCCGGCACAGCGTCGTCCATTGATGATGAGACTGCTTCCATCCACGAAATAGGTCTGATCAGGATTCTCTAGGGGCACATCTGTCAGATCAGGTCGACTTGAGAATACAGTATCCATGACTTCTATACAGTCATGCTCTGGAGGGTCTTCGCTGACTGGTATCAATGTGGCTGGGTTCAAGGCATGGCTCACTTCTAGTTGTATTTGTGGATTTTCACATAGCATACTTTGGTATTTCAGCATTCGAGAATTGGTGAGCCAATGAGTTGCTTTCTGTTCCATGAGGGCAAGTACTGCATGTGGTAGTGTGACGCGTAGATTCTGTCCTAAGGTGAGTTTGTCTGCTTCACTCACTAATAATGCTGTAGCTGCAACTGCTCTCAAACATGGGGCCATCCTTTGGCCACAGTGTCCAATTGTTTCGATAGGTATGCTACAGGTCGCTCCCAATATCCCAATTTCTGAGTCAACATGCCTACAGCGTTCCCTTGCACCTCATTCACAAATAGATGGAAAGGCTTGTGAACATCTGGTAATCCAAGTGCTGGTGATGACATCAATTCTTCCTTCAGGGTCTTGAAAGCTGCATCTTGCTCAGGTCCCCACTCTAGTGGCGACTTTTCTTCTCCTTTGGTGGATTCGTATAGTGGTTTAGCAATCTGAGCAAAGTTAGGTATCCATATCCGGCAGTACCCTGCTGCTCCCAGAAAGGCTCTGACTTGCTTTCTGGTAGTTGGGGTTGGGATACTGCACACGGCTTCTTTTCTCTCTCGTCCCAATTGTCGGCTTCCTTTAGTCAGGCGAAAGCCCAAGTATTTTACTTCTTTTTGGCATAGCTGTGCTTTTGCTCTGGAAACTTTGTATCCAGCTTCATCCAGTAGTTGCAAGAGGTCAGTAGTGGCTTGTATACATTCGCTTTCTAATGTGGCAGCTACCAATAGGTCATCCACATATTGGAGGAGTACTCTTTTTCCAGGGGCCACAGGGTAACTTGAAAGATCTTGGTTTAGTGCAGCACTAAAAATGGTGGGTGAATTCTTGAATCCTTGAGGCAATCGTGTCCAAGTGAGTTGGCCCCGTCTTCCTGAGACAGGGTCCTGCCATTCAAAGGCAAACAGCAATTGGCTAATTGGGGCTAATCTTATGCAAAAGAATGCATCTTTCAAATCCAAAACAGTAAAGTGGGTAGCTTCAGCAGGAATCAGTCCTAGGAGTGTGTAGGGATTTGGCACAACTGGATGTATGGTCTCAACTGCTTCATTCACTCTCCTTAGGTCTTGCACTGGGCGGTAGTCACCTGTCCCAGGCTTCTTCACTGGCAAGAGAGGAGTGTTCCATGGTGACTGACATACTTTAAGTAGGCCATATTCCAGTAGTCTCAACAAGTGGCGATGGATGCCTTCAATTGCTGCTCTTGGAAGTGGGTATTGCTTGACATGTACTGGTTCTGCACTAGGCTTGAGATTCACAATTACTGGAGCTATATGTTTGGCCAGGCCTGGTGGATTGCCCTCTGCCCATACTCCAGGAGGGGCTTCAATGCTTTTCAGAGTAGGTTCGAAATAAGTATCAAGGATTGGCTCAGTACTATAATACCTCCATTCTTCTTCTCGAGGAACAGTAAGCACCATCAGTCCAGCAGGTTTTGAATTTACTGTCATTTGCATTTCTCCTTTCTCAGTAAAGGATATTTGGGCCTGCAGCTTGGCTAGCATATCTCATCCCAGTAATGGCACTGGGCACTCGGGCATATAGAGGAATTGGTGCGTTATTTGCTGTCCTCCTAAATTACATATGCGGTTTTGAAGAAAAGGCTTTGTGGCTTTAGCGCCAGTCACTCCCACAATGTTGACTGCTCTTGTAGAAAAAGGGGCTATTTGTTTATCTACTACAGAATGTTCTGCTCCAGTATCAACCATAAAGTCCATGAATTGGTCTCCTATTTGTATACTGACCATAGGCTCCTGGAGACCTAAAGCGAATTCGGAGCCCGGTCTGTCCTAATCTGCTTCATCTAAATCATAGGCTGTTGCGGCTGCCACTCCCTGTATGGCCTCCGCTCGTTCTCGCTGAAATTGTTCTCGATTGGTTCCTCTGCGGTTCTGGGGTCGGCCTCTCTCTCTTTCTCTCCAAGGGGCGTTTTCCCCTTCGTCCTGAGAGGCGTCTTCGAGTCGCGGGCATGCATTTCTCCAATGTCCTTCTTCCCTGCAGTAAGCGCATTGGTTCGCGCCTAGTGGGGGCCAGCTATCTCCTCGGCCCCGCCCTCTTCCTCTGCTCCTTCGACTAGGGATACCTCCCTTTTCTGTTCAACTATGGCCACAGCCAAAAAATCAGCTTTCTTCTTCATCTTTCGGTCACTTTCTTTCTGTCTTTCATTATCACGATTCACAAACACTTTATGAGCGACTTCCAGTAACTGAGTTGCATTCATGCCCGCAAACCCTTCTAATTTCTGTAGTTTATGTCTAATGTCTGGTTGTGATTGGCTTACAAAAGCAGCATTCACCATGCATAGGCTTCCTGGTGCATCTGGGTCATAGGGAGTATACATCCTGTATGCTTCGGTTAATCTTTCATAGAATACTGCAGGGCTTTCATCTATGCCCTGATTAACTTCGGTTACTTTAGAGAGATTCATAGCTTTCTGACCCCCCTTTCGCAGACCTTGCATAAGGCCTTGGCGAAACCTTGATAAAGCTCTGGATCCTCTTTCGGTATTCGGATCCCACTGGGGGTCTTCATTAGGGAATTCTCTTTTGGCTGCCTCACGATTATCTATTCCTGCTCCGTCCCCTCCTTCTGCCAGGGGATTATCTGCTAGCCAATCAATGGCTGCTCGCTTAATTCGTGTTCGCTCCTCAGTGGTAAATAAAGTAGACAGGAGCTGACAGCAATCTGACCAAGTGGGCTTATGGGTCTTGTCCCCCTCAGCCCCCTCTAGTGGCGGCGTAGTGGTTCCACAGGGGCTGGGGAGCGCATAAGAATTAAAAGGTTCAGGGTTGATCTGTTGTGAGGGTCAATGGGATAGCAGGTCACATTGTCAGCCTCAGGGTCAACAACCTAAAAAGTAACTCTTGCCAAGTGTAGGGTACAAAAAGGCTTTTATTTCCCCTTTTCGCATGAAGAAGTTCAAAATATGAGGTAATGAGTAACAGAACATAAATTCAGTTGCATCAAAACGTGAGTCAGCAAAACACTCAAAATAACATGGTTCCTTCACCAACTTAAAGCATAAACTTTCCAGTACAGTTTGCACACATTAGATTTGTTTGCCTTTTACTCAAAGATCTCTTCTTGTGCAAAAGTCACATTCCATTGGTTCTATATCTTCAGTGCTCTCAGATTCCCCTGGCAGCCATTCCATGTCTATGGGATCTGAAACTGAGGTCTCTGAGATCTCTTGGATATTAAAACCTGGTTTCCTAAAAGCATGCCATACTGTATCCCAGTGCTGGCTTGGGAGTTTGGGGCGTCGGCTTTTAGGTCTAGTATATCTCCCTGGGCTTGCTGTTGTTTCAGGACTAAAAGTTTGCTCCTTCCATTCTCTGGCAACATTAAACTTTTTCCTGTAAAACTTATCAGTTATATCTGGTTTAAAACAGTCCTTATTGTCCAGATAAAAACTAGCCCTTTGTTCCTCTCTAGGCTTCTTGAAAAAGGCTTGAGGCCTAGTCTGAGAGTTTTGTGCTCCAGGTATATCCTTTCTCTCAAGGCTATGAACTTTTCCTTTATCTTTCAAGTTACTTTTGTAAAAGCTTTTAAAAGTACCTTTTTTCTCTTGAAGGTTTCTTCTCCAACCGGAGGGATAAGCACTTCCTTCCTTGGCTGCAGTCCGTGATACTGCCCCTTGAAGTTGTGTATGGCCTTTCTCTAGGCCTGCTCTCCCAGTCGCTTCCTTTCCTTTAGCTCTGCTGGGTTTGTCAGTGACCTCACCTCGGTCTCTGAGTCTGGCCTCTGGAGCTTCCCTTGGCACTGCCTCCTGTTCTCCACATGAAGGTCTCTGCCAAGCTCCTTGCCTCCTCCTGTGCTTCTCCTCTGGGTTCTTCCCTTCGGGGTTTCTCTGTTGCCTTTCTGGCTCTCTTGACTGCCTTCCTGGCACCTTTGCCTCTCTTTGCTCTCTCTCTCTTGGCTCTCTTTCTTGCAGTGCTCTGTTCCTACTTAAATCCAGAGCAGCTGCTTCTGAGTCCTGCCCATAGAGGTGTGGTTCTTCCACTTTCAGGTTTGTTCTCCTGCTCCCTCTATGTGTCCCTTCTCGTAATTGCAGGCAAATCCTGTTTTTTTCAAGATTTAAAAGTTTCCTTTCTTGCATCAGAGGGCTTGCGGTATCACAGTCTTCATAATGGTATTCATCAATTCTGTTAACTCTTGGGGCTTGTCAGTGTAGGAGGCATAATGCAATTTCCAATTCAGCAAATCAGTAATGGAGAAGGGCACATAAACTAAACTTGTGGGTCCTGCTACTATCTGATTCTCCTCATTTCTTACGGGCATTCCCGGGACCTGCCGCAATGGCATTAATTTCTTAACAGAAGTTCTCCATGTTTTGGTAGTAACTTTCTTGGCAGGGGCTTTCTTTCTCAGGGTGCGCTTAGTCTGGGAGGCTTCACTCGTACCAGATGAGCTTGCACTGACAGCCGTCTTTACACTGTCAGTCTCGCCCTGGGAAGACCCTTCTTCGTCCTCTGACTCTAACTCAAGCTTATCCTCGTTTTCAGGCGGATCGGCATCCTCATCAGGAGGTGGATCCCCTTCCTGATTTTCTGGTGGGTCGGGGGATGGGTCTCGCTGTTCCCGGGGTGCTGCCGCAGGACGCGGCGGTACTCTCACTGGGCGCTGGGCTTGGGGCTTTCTAATCACCACTTCCGGGGACTCGGGATCAACTAGAACAGGTTTCTTGCTAGGTTTCTCCACTGTCCCTGTTTTCTGGGTCCGGTCTGTTGCTGCTAACATTATTCTGCACTGTTCTTCATAGCAGCGCCGTGCCCAAGGGGGCGGGCTTTCACAAATACTCAACCAGGAATCTATGTAAGGATACTGGTCTGGGTGCGCTACCCGCACCTTCTGGTGAACTGACTGAATAATTCCTATAGTAAAGGTTCCCTCTCGGGGCCACATAGGATCTAATGCAGGCCACTCCCTAGTACACAAAACTTGCAAGCGTGTCGCAGTCATTTTGATTCCATAATCTCCTGAATATCCTTTATTAAAATACTTGATCATACATTCTAACGGAGTGTGCCTGGTAGACCCCGCCCCTCCCATATTGATGTGTGCGCGCAACAACAAACAGAAGGGAAAAGGAAGGCGGACCGTGGGTGAGGGGTCCTCACGGCCCTAGAAACATTTAAGGGAAACAAATAACAAGACAAGACGACGGTCGCTTCCTCCTTTTTACGATCTGGACGCGGTCGCCCGGCCAGAAAATGCGTTACTCAGGAGTCCGCCTTCGCTTGGTCCGTGCTGCCAGACCTCTCATTCACACTTCATTCACACAATAATGCTAGCAACGTATCCCAAAAAACAGCCCAATCCTGTCTCTTCTGACTAGGCTATATCAAATTCAAAATCAAAGTCAAAATCAAAAAGACGATAGTTTCACCCCGCGCATACATTATGCAGGGTTAGTCGGACCGTCTTGAGAGGTGATCAAGCTCTCTTACCAAATACCAAATTCCAAGTTTCAAAATTCAAACAGCAGTTCTGCTCTGACTCATCTGTCTAGACATATCAAAATCTATACTCACCGGATCCGGTCCCCGTTCCTGAGCAAGCGCATGAGTTGGACCTCGGACTCCCCTCACGGGTTCGAGGTGTTGGCTCCGACCGGGTCCAGCATCCGCCGAGGCCTGGCCCAGCTCCCTCCGATGCAACTGGACCGGTGGCGCCTGGGAGCCGAGCCCACGTCGGGAGGGCACGATCCCAGCAGGACCAAACCTGTAGAGGCGGAAAGTCATGGTATATTGGCTCATATACCTCTACTAACCACACGTTCCCGGCCAACGCACCAAGAATATGTAGCAGCAGAGCGCAAACAATCCAATAATACCAGGAGTCTGTTCAGAAGGTCCAAATCATTTATTTGTGCACAAGACTCAAGCAGAATCACATTCAAAATGGCTGAGCAATGGCTGTTAGTAAAACAACAAGTTTTATACCTTTCTTTCCCATTCTAGACATAGACAAACTTTTCATTGGCCCCGGTAACCCTTCTTACACCTTCTATTGGTCCCGGTACCATTACGTAGCAATCCAATGGGGACCTTTGACTGGGCTCAGCACCTGGTTGCCCCCCTTACAGTCCCCATTACAATGGACAGTTCTTAGTCTCTTGATACAATTCTCCTCCAAGGTCACTGGCCAGCTGGAATATGTGGGAAAGCAGGGCACTGTAACTTTTCTTTCAGCAGAGTTAATTAATTCCATAGAAGCTTCACCCTCTTATCAATACCAATTAAAACTTGTTTTTCTATATTTTCTAAGTTTCGATTCTGCTTAGCTATGCTTAATTATGCTTAGTTAAGTTTTGATTCTAAGGTAGCAGCATTTAGGGGAGTGTGTAATTCCTCTGGGCCTCTCCACAGGCTTCATTTACAGGTCAAGCGGTTTGGGCCTGTCTGCTTATTTCAGACACCATGGATCATAGGCCTTCGCCTACCACAATATAAAATGAATAAATAAATGAGGTATACTTATCAATGTTTGTGGCAACCTGCCTTGGGCATTTTTGAAAAGATGGGTTAAAATCAAAATAAATAAAATAGCCTAGTTCTTCTATGCATGAACAAGGAACACGGCCATAGTTCCCAGGGATGCAGAGAAATTTGCAGCAGCTGGGAGTGTTTCTAGGGCTGAAATGTCAGAGGTCACATCAAGGTAAGACTGAGATACCACACATAGGAGGGTAAGGCTTTGAAATGTACTTAGGGCCCAACATTCAGCAGCGATGGCCGTTAGCCAATCTAGAAACATATAAACATGATGGCAGGAAAAAAACACATGGCCTATCTAGTCTGCCCTTCCATATCAACTTTAATAGTCTCCTTTTTACCTTTACAGATCCTCTGTGTTTGTCCCATACTGTTTTGAATTCAGATAGGGTAAATTCTGGATTGCACTGGCGGCCACAGAGCTTCCTGCACGTATAGCCACCTAGTGCAGGGAGCTCTGTTCATGGGTGGGAGGGGGTGGGCTGGGGGAAGACAGAGGGTGAGCGGTGGGACGGGAAGTGACCCCAGACATACAGGGCCGATTCTGAGCTCGACTCTGTATGTCCACGGTTGGCAGGTTAGACAGAGAACATATTCCACCTCTGAAGTGGAATAAGTCCCCCTGGATGTTGGGGGTCGGCAGAGCTGGGCTGGGCAGGGCCAGACTGAAGAAGTGAAGGGGTGCAGGAGGTTCCCCGCAGCCCGACCCTGGTGATGGGAGACCCAATCGGCGGTAAAGCTGCAGGGAGAGAATGTTTTGGGGGCAGCTGGTGATAATGTCTCCTTCTTGGATAGACTGAGGAGTAATCTGAGGAAATATTTCTTTACAGGAAGAGTGGTGAATGCATGGAATAGCCTCCCAGTGGAAGTGGTAAAGACAAGGACTGTATCTGTATTCAAGAAAGCGTGGGACGAACACAGAGAATCTTGGAGAGAAAAGAAGGGATTGTAGAGCTTAGTAGTTGCTTTGGATGGGCAGACTGGACAGGCTGAGTGGTCTTTATCTGTTGTCATTTCTCTATGTTTCTATGATGATACGGATAGTTGCCAAACAAGATATTCAGAGGCAGCCACTATCCAGATACTGTCGCTGAATATTCAGTTCACATTACAATATCAAGGCTGATTGATTACAGCGGTGTTTAAACAGCAACCTGTCTGAATATTACAGGTGGATTGTTTTATACATATATGTGGGCATGTCTGTGTGTTTAATATATGCAATGCATATATAAATGCTTTTCTATGCGGGCCTGGGCGCCCCTCCCTTTGTCCCTACTGGGTAGAGTGGCCACCCTAGGGATGGTGCTTTTTCCACGAGTGCTCTATTGGATGCACACTCTCCCGGTGTGGCTACTGAGGCGCGACTTGTTGCGTATTGAGCGGGAGATTCGGGGGTTCCTTTGGAAAGGGGCCCGAGCACGTATACCGTTGACCCGAATGAGAAGGGGGTGGAGGTCGGGCGGGGTTGGGGTTCCGGATTTTTGGAAGTATGCGCTGGCATGTCAAGCCTGGCACCTGGTGGATTGGCTGGGGGATACGGCGGTTTATACCCCCCGAGGGTTGGAAGCGGCCTTTGTAGCGCCGCACACCTTGGAAGCGGTTCTGCACTTGCCGCGGGTAGCGTTGCCGAATCGCATGACCAGTAGCGTGTTGATACAGGCGACACGGCGCACGTGGCAGCAGCTAAATAAGTATTGGGGCAGTGACCCTGCGGTGTCTGGCTGCCTTTACAGGGTAACGCTTGTTTTACTCCGGGTTTTCACGCGGCTCTCTTTCGGCAGTGGCTGCGGGTAGGCATCCGGCGCCTTGGGCATGTGGTGGATCAGGATGGGAGCTGTAAGGCCTTGGGCGCACTTTGTGGGGCGTACGGCTTGAATCCGGGGGCGTCCGTCTTTGCCTATGCGCAACTGTCGCATTACGTCGGCTCGTTGTCTAAACGAGAGCTTCTTTTGGAGCATTCAGAGCGAATTCTCGATTTCTTCGCTCTGGGGGCGGAGTCTCCGCCGACTATAACCGAGTTAAAAAAGAGGCTGGACCGGCTTGGTGTGCCTCTTGATTATTCGGCGGTGGAGAACTCCTGGGCAAGGGAGCTGGGCCGGGAGATAGCTCCAGGGTCCGTCCGGGGGGCGCTGGGTCGGATTGCGCAATTGGTGGAAGGGGCTCGGTGGCGTGAGGTACAGTTTAAATGCCTCCATCGAGCCCATTTTTCCCCGAGGCGAGCGCTTAGAAGTCGCCTTACATCATTTGGAGGGTGCCCCAAATGTTCTTGTGCCTTGGCGGACTTGGGCCATATGTGGTGGGGCTGTCCGTCTATTCGTCGGTATTGGCAGCAAATTGGGGCGTATCTTAGTGGCCTCTTGGGGCAGCGAATTTGTTGGACAGGACTGCTGGTTGTTTTAGATCAGCTGGGACCACTCCACCCGAAGGGGAGGTGGGAGAAAATTTTGGTGCGCAAAGCTTGTCTGGTGGGTAAAGGCCCTATACTTAGCCGATGGAGGGAGCCAGTGGCGCCTACCTTTGTTGAGTGGCGTAATAGCCTACATCGGCTTCTGCTCATGGAACGGAGGAGTGCGCAGGGGCACCCCCAAAGATGGGCCACCTTTTTGTTGGTTTGGATGCCCTACATTCAGCGATTGGGACCTAAAACCCGCAGCGAGGTGTTAAAGGTTGGATAGTGGTTGATTAGAACGAGTATTGCTCCTTGGATAATCTTGCTTACTGTGCTTCCTGTGCTAGGGGGGAGGGGGTTGGGAGCGGGGGAGGGGGGTTGGGGGTGGGGGAGGGGGGAGCGGGGAGCGTTGGGTTACACTGTTCTGTGTAACCTGGTGTCCCTTCCCGTTTGTTTGCTGTAATACTCCCAGGGTGGTGGACAAGACACAGCCCCGCCCGGGAGCTGACTGTATGTAAAAACAACTTTGTTTGGATGTATTGTTTGATTGTATTGTGTGGGATTAATAAATAGAACTTTGAAAAAAAATGCTTTTCTAAACAACATCTAGCTAGATAGGAAACTTAAACTTTGCATACTAATAGTCCGAAGTTTTATATAACAGCAAAAGTTCAAAGACCAAAAATTATCATTTTAATTTGGAGAATGGGATCCCAAATTTTCAGTTTAAACAAAATAGACAAAATTGTATATTGGGGGATTTTGAAAGATGGCGATTCAGAATCTGAAATCTGAGAATTTAATTTTCATTAACTAAGAGTACTGGAACAATGGGGGCTGGACCTGAAACCCTCCCCACCTCCACCTACAATATAGAGAGGAAAAACTCTTTTCTAAGACTAGAAACATAGCAAGATACTAGATCGTTTATTAGATATGGATACTTCTGGTAATGCTCACTAGGAGTACAAAAACAGTTCTAAGGATTTCCTTTTATACAGGAAGTGAATCATTTTGACATTTCCCCTGAAGGAGGTGCTACCTTTTTATGCACCAGCATAAGAATTATCAAAAGAGAGTATCACACGTGAGCTCTCAGTTTCAGATGGCCATAACTGTGATTTTGGAATACAAATAATAGCATTGTTTTTCCCTACTCTCTTTTCGGTATCTGGCTTATAGATCTGACCAAATTACTATCAAGTCTCTGAATTCCAGTAGATGCTGGGCATGTAAAGCATGTTGGCATTCTGTTTTTCGAGGAATTGCTCTATGTGCAGACGGCTTTTATGAGAAGTGGAAGAGAGATCCGATTTCGAAGCATTTGCCATGAGTGAATGATGCAGTGAGGTTACTTAATGATTTATGAATGACGGACTGTCATTCATAAACGGAAGAGCAAAACAAATCCATGAGTCAGTGGCATAGTAAAGGAAACAAACACATAGCGCATAACATTAGTAGCTGCAGCTGTGGATGTGGGCAGGGCTGGTGCCAGGATATGAGGTGCCCTGGGCGACCCCTTTGCCACTACTGCCCTTCTCCAGGACCCGCAGCGGTGGCCAGGACTTTCAAACAGCAGCACAACGCTTAACAAAAACCTCCAGTGCTGTGTACTGTTGACATTTCCGCTCCCATGAAAATAGGAAGTCAACATCAGAGGAGGCAGCATTGTGCTGCTATTTTAAAGTCATTGCTGCTGCTGCAGGTTCCAGAGAGGGGTAGCAATGGGCTGCCTTGGAAACATTGGCGCTCTAGGTAACTACCTAATTTGTCATTAGGGCCGCCCTGCAAGGATATGGGCCGCCCTGGATATGGGCCTCCCATGTCCTTGGGCAGAGGTAGGGCGATAGAGCCATTCAGATGCCTTCTAAACAAATGCCCGCATGAAGGAATGAAAGTTTACAGAAATCAAATCTATGTAGGTGTTAACCCTCTACTTGCACACACGTTCCAAGTTCGCAATAGGGAAAAGAGTTTTTTCACTAAAGCCCACTAAGCAATGGACATGTGCTTTAATGGGTGGTAATGGCTCGGTATGACAGCTATTGGCCATGACACTTATTGGTCACTAAAATGGGCGGGGAATTGGAAGAGTGTCGGTGGACTGTGGGCATGGAGAGCACACTGCATTTAGCATGGGGATACATATCACATACTGTCAATGTAGCAATTGGCATGGGTGCACATAACAATACCTCTATGCAGCTTGTCGTGCTGTAAGGGCTTGTGTGCATCAGTGATGTTGAGGGCTAAGCTATCAGTAGCTTAACTACTGGCAAGATCTCCCAAGATGGACAGGTCTCAGTTGAAGTTCCAGACCGAGACAAACCACCCATCTGAGCAGTAGCAGAATGGGACAGTGTTGGCGGTGGAGGATCACATTTCTGTGACAACAGCGACAACACTAAAATTAAACTGCGCGGAAAAAAGGCCTGGCAATGTACTTCCGTATCTTGCCATGAAAACCCAGTGGACAGTCACAACAAAACAAATTGCACTATAGTACTGGAAGCTGAGACTCCCAGGTTGGAAGGCACTCAACTAGCTACTGGGGAGGAGTTGAAGACTTTCAGAGTAAAGCCAGCACTTATGATGTGGTTGGATCAAAGACCTCAGGACGTCTGACTGCTGATGTAGCTACGCATGAAATGAGAGTCAGAAGCTGCAAAGATGTCTTACATATTGGGACATGGAATATATGAAGCATGAACCAGGGAAAGTAGAAGGTGGTCAAGAATGAAATGGAATGTGTACAACTCGATCTGATGGGTGTCAGCGAACTGAAATGGACTAGTATTGGGCACTTTGCATCTGATGATCACATGGTCTACTATGCTGGAAATGAAAGACAAAGAAGAAATGGTGTTGCATTTATAATTAAGAAGAAACTTGCAAAAACTGTAATGAAATACAATGCAATCAGTGAACGCTTAAATTCTATTTGTCTATGAGGAATGCCTATCAACACAACTATAATTCAAATATATACCCAAACAACAGCTGCAGAAGAGGATGAAATTGATAAGTTCTATGAACAAGTACAAGCTGAAATTGACAGAACATACAAACTGGATATCCTGATAGTCATAGGTGAATGGAATGAAAAGGTTGGCAACAAAGAAGAAGGCAAAATAGTTGAAAAATCTGAATTTGGCAACAGAAATGAATCTGGAGAAAGACTGCAAGACCAACGATCTGTTCATCTCAAACACCTTCTTCCAAAAACAGAAGCGGCGACTATACACATGGATTTCATCCAATGGATTGTACAAAAATCAAATTGACTACATCTGTGGAAGTCAACAATGGAAAAGCTCTACAACATCAACAAAGACAAAACCTGGAGCTGACTGTGGTAGAGATCATCAATTACTAGTATGCAAACTGAAGCTAAAATTGAAAAAGAGCAAGCCACTCATGAATGTAGCAAACTATGATCTTGAGAATATACCACCGGAATTCAAAGACTGCCTACAAAATAAATTTGCTGCTTTAGGTACAAAGACAGAGCTCCAGAAGAGTTATGGGATGGCATCAAGAAGTTGTGTTGGAAGAAAGTGAGAAATCTCTGCATAAGGTGAAAAAGAAAAAACGGCCAAAATGGATGACTGAAGAAACTCTGAAAATTGCCCAGAAGTGCAGAGAAACTAAAGTCAGAGGAGAAATAGAGGCAATCACAGAACTCAGAGATTTCCAACGTGTAGTAAGACAAGCCAAGGAGAAGTACTACAATAGAAGCAGAAACTATTAGAGGAAGAAAAAGATCGGCTTTCCTAAAACTACGAGAGTTAAAGAAAAAATTCCAGCCTCAAATTGGAATGTTACAAGATGTTCAAGGATCCATGTTGAATGATGCAGAAAAGATTAAGAAAAGGTGGAAAGAATATACAGAGTTTTTATATGATAAAAATCAAGTGGACCAACAGCCGTTTCAACCTGTACCTTATGATCCGGAACCATTGGTGATGAAAGAAGTTGAAGCAGCATTGAAAGCCTTATCAAAGAACAAAGCACCAGGCATTGATGGCATTCCCATACAAATATTACAGCAATCTGATGAAGCTGTTACCATACAAGGCTCTGCCAGGAAATTTGGAAGACAACATTATGGCCAACTGACTGGAAAAGATCTGTGTTTATACCAATAATTGAAAGATGATCCAAATGACTGTGGAAATTGCACAAACGCTCTGATCCCACTTGTCAGCAAGATTCTGCTGAAGATTATTCAGCAGAAACTATCAACCATACCTGGAACGAGAACTGCCTGAAGTGCAAGCAGGATTCAGGAAAGGGCGAGGAACGAGAGACACCATCGCGGATGTGAGATGGATCCTTGAAAACACTAAAGAATACCAAAAGGATATCTATATGTGTTTTATTGACTACAGCAAACTTTTGACTGTGTAAACCATGAGAAACTCTAGGCCACATTAAGAAGCATGGGTATACAAGAACACCTGCACAACTTTTACATTGATCAAGAAGCAACTGTTCAAACGGAACAAGGAGAAACAGAATGGTTTTAAATCAGCAAAGGTGTATGACAAGGCTGCATACCTTCCCCCTACCTGTTTAACTTATATGCAGAACACATTATCAGAGAAGCAGGACTATATGAAGACAACAGGTGTGAAGATTGGTGGGAGACTCATCAACAACTTTCACTATGCTGATGATACCACATTACTGGCTGAAAGTGAAGACTATCTGAAACATTTGCTTCTCAAGATCATGGAACATAGTCTTAAAATGGGCCTGCACCTTAATGTAAAGAAAGCAAAGATCCTCACAACTGGCAAAATGAATAAGTTCAACCTTGATGGAGAAGAAATTGAAGTAGTGGACAACTTTAACCTATTTGGATCAATTATATCAATAAAGAAGCAACAAGCAAGTCAAGAAATCAGATGACACATTGCTCTTGGCAGAATGGCTATGAAGGACCTAGACAAGATTCTCAAGAGCAGAGATGTCTCTCTCCATACAAAGATTTGTCTTGTCCAAGCCATGGTATTTTCAATAACGTCATATGGATGCAAAAGGTGGACAGTGAAAAAGATAGACAGGAAGAAAATTGATGCCTTTGAATTATGGTACTGTGTATACTATGGTCTGCCCAAAGAACAAACCAGTTAGTACTTTCTTTAGAAGCTCAGATGACAAGACTTCGACTTTCTTACTTTGGACACATCATGCAAAGAGAGAGATCATTAGAGAAAGACACCATGCTTGGCAAGGTAGAAGGTCATCACAAAAGGAGAAGGCCAGCAATGAAAAATTGTCAAAAATTTCCTAAGTTTTGGCTGGCTATATTTAGATGGATTTTTAGCTGAAAATCTGGCTAACTGTGGTCTAGTGGTTAGGACAAGGTACTTCAGGCCAGAGGGCCGGGGGTTCAAGTCCCACCTGTGGACAGCAATCTCAGGCCGGAGGGACTGGGATTTCTAGTCCTGTAGGCACTCCTTGTGGTCTTGGGCAAGCCACTTAACCCTCCATTGCCCATGTTCCCTGTAAGTATTAGTGTATGTGTCTCATATCCCCTCGTGTTAAATGTATCCCCCAATTGACCGCTTTGACCTGGTGAAAAGCAGGATATAAATACAACTAAATAAATAAGTAAACTAAATTCTTCTGAAAACCAGCATAATTCAACCAACTAAGAGCCCCTTTTACTAACACTTAGTTTGAGCTGCATGGCCCATTTTATTCCTATGGGCCGTCCAGCAGATGGCTCGAGCTAAGTGTAAGTAAGGCATCCAAGCATTTTTTTGAACACTGGCCGGTGCTTTTAAAAATAAAATGTTTTTGCTTTTAGAATCGTTTGTGCAAATATTCTTTCAGGTTTTTGTTTAAATAAATTTGTCTTTCTTTTTCAAGCTGATCTGCTCTATCTATAACCTGATTGATTGAATTAACATAGAAAGCAGTTTTTTTTTTTTCAAAAGGGCTCCTTGTCAGTTGAAGTTCCACTCAGGCTATACCCCACACAGCTATCCCAATTCCTGCTTTTCTTATTTAAAGATCTATTGTTCACAGGAGCCCTTTTACTAAAGTGTGGTAAATGTTTGCATTTAGCAGACTTTAAGTGCAGAATTGAAGATGCAGTACGTGCAAACCTTATGCAATAAATACAGGGGGCGTACCCAGCATCTGCTCTGAAATTACCTAGCGCAGTGGGCTGCATACCCTGTGGCCAAAATGTTAATTGCGGTTCTCAAAAAGATATGTAAAAAAAATAAATAATAAAGTACATGGTTGCAGCCACCCCACTCTGATCACTTGCAGCACATACAAGCCCCCCTCCAAAAACATCCCCCAAGACATCCCCCCTTTCAGTACCTTCCTTTGATGCACAGACATGCCAATTGGCAAGCCTAAGATCCCTAGGCGCCCTACGTCTAAATAGCTCCACCCCCATGGAAGAGCCTAACCCTGATCCTCTCTCACCCCCAGGTCTTACTCGGGGGCAACCCTGGTGTCTCGTGGTCTTCGGGATGAGCAGTCCCCCCCTTGGCTCTCGCCTTAGCTGGAGTGGGATCCAAAATGGTGGCAATAAGACTTAGCAGTAATCTCATGGTACTACCACTAAAGGTCATTCCACGAGACTACCTCTAGCATTACCGCCATGCTGCAGCGGTCAAAGGGGATATCTAGTGGCACCATTCCATTAGTACCGCTGAATGTCCCCCTCAGCAGGCTTTATCCATTTAGTAGGCCCTGCTGACCAAATAAACCCTTTTGAAAATTAGTCCCGTTATTTTCTTCCCCAGTTTTGACAAGTTTAAAGTGTGACATTGCCCCTATAGAAAGTAAAACAGGGAGTGCAGCTGCAGCAGGGATGCGGCCTGGAACTGTGCTCGCATCAAGCAGAAATGCATTATTCAGGCCTGAACTTTCCAAAGGAAGTGATATAAACAATTCCTAGGTGTCGGGTGAGTTGTCGCTGGTGGACATACTGTAGGTATAGGCAGAGAGGAATGTTTCCATGGATAGTAGCTCCTTTTCCAGCACCGTGACATACATCCATCTCTTTGCAAATTATCTCTGAATGTCTACTTTTACAGCAGTTCCTTTCCGGTTTTATTCTTTGCCTCTTTTGTCCTCTAGAAGTCAGAGGTCAAAAAAGAATTTGGGTGATAAACTGGTAGTTTGAATTTCTTTTGAATACAGAGACCAAATTGTTCAGTCTCAGTCTAGGTTCTGCAGGAAGAAAGGCGTAGATAACTTTATCACAGTGTTCAGGGGATGAAATCTTATTATTACTGCTTCCTATTCTTCTTCATTTGCCTTGATTCTATCATTCTGGTATGTGAAAGTACATTTTCATTGGTGCAAAAGTACAGTATTTTTTTATTCTCTTTCTGCAGCACTGAACTAATTTAGGAACTGACAATTATAAGGATAAGTTGAAACTGAAAAAATTAAGAAACTGGTTTAAAGTTATATTACCCAGTTTACTAAAAAACAATGATTTGGGCTGGCCAGGTGACTCAGCGGTAGTGTTGTGCGCAGTCATATGAAGGGTTCTGGCTTTCTCTCACAGCACAGGTCTTCGGCCTACAGTTCATCCAAGGCTGCAGAGTGTAGAAGCAGCACTCACAGTCTCTGGGGGTAGTGGGGTGGAGAGAGTCACATTAATTGTGCAATTGCAACCCCTAGTGGATTGCAAGGTTCTGGAAGCAGCTCGGGTGCATGATCCCAGCTGAGGAAGTTGGGAAGAGTAGAAAATAGGGGGAAAATCCCCCGATAGTTTGACTAAAAGCTCATGACCCCAAATCATAGTCTTGCTTCCCATGTAAGACAGGACTACTACTAATAATTATTTCTATAGCGCTACAAGGTGCTGTACATATAAAGATGTAAGAGACAATCCCTGCTCATCAGAGCTTACAGTCTAATGTATTTATTTATTTATTTATTCATTTAACCGTTTTTATATAGTCAAGATGAAAAAACACCGCAAAATTAGGAACTAGAGTATGGCAAGATAGACATAAATAGTGAACAAGAGAATGAGGAGCATCAGGATCCAAAAGTAGCCTTAAAGAGGTGGTCTTCAGCCTGAACAGAAGAAATGCCATAGTGGGTCAGACCAAGGTCTATCAAGCCCAGTATCCTGTTTCCAACAGTGGCCAGTCCAAGTCCCAAGTACTTGGCAGGTTCCCAAAAAGGTATATAGATCCCACAATGCTGGTCCCATAACTCTTTAGTTTTGCCAAAAGTCTCTGATGAGGGACCTTGTCAAAGGCTTTCTGAAAGTCCAGATACACTATGACAAGATCTTCCTTGTCTAAAGCCATGTTGGCTGTCTCCCATTAGGCCATGACTATCTACATGCTGAGTAATTTTATTCTTTATGATGGCAAAGAGTACACAACATTCCAACATGACAGATGAACATCTCCAGGATTCCCTGAGACTGGCCCTCACGCAATATTCACCCAACTTCAAAAAGCTGGTGGATGAAATGCAGGCTCAGACGTCTCAGTAATGAGCAAGAGCGAAACATTAAAGATTATGCAAGATCAGCCTGGATCAATACTCGACCTAAATTTAACACAAATTACTAAATAAAAGTTAAAGAAAATTATTAAGACAGTTAAAGAAAGTTATTACTCAATAAAGCTTTAAGAAAAAATGTACTTTCCATTTCCCCTCGCAGTCTTACTGGATCTTCGTCTCTCTATTTTGATTTTGCTTAATTTGCTTAACAGCTGATCACATCCAAGTAAATGACAGAAGGTTACATAGGAACATAAGATATGCCATACTGGGTCAGACCAAGGTCCATCAAGCCCAGTTTCATGTTTCCAACAGTGGCCAATCTAGGTCATACATACCTAGCAGTTTCCCCAAACGACACAGGTTCCACAATGCTTGTAACTGGGTCAAGCATTGATATCCTGGGTCCCTTCTTAATAATGGTTTATGGACCTTTCCTCCAGGAACTTGTTCAAACCTTTTTTAAACCAAGCTATACTAACAGCCTTTACTACATCTTACAGTAACAAATTCCAGAGTTTGATTACACATTGAGTGAAAAAATATTTTCTTTTATTAGTCTTAAATAGTTTACCCCATAGCTTCATTGCATGTCCCCTAGACTTTCTATATTCTGATAACATAAACAATTGAGCTACGTTTACCCGTTCCACTCCGTTCATTAATTTATAGACTTCTATCATATCCCCCCTCAGCCGTCTCTTTTCAAGGTTAAAGAGCCCTAACCTTTTTAGCCTTTCTTCATAGGAGTATCCTTCCATCCCTTTACCATTTTGGTGGCTCTTCTCTGAACCTTTTCTAATAACGCTATATCCTTTTTAAGATACGGCGACCAGAATTGCACACAATATTCAAGGTGCGGTCTCACCATGGAACGATATAGAGGCATTATAATAGCTTTTGTTTTATTTTCCATTCCTTTCCTTATGATACCTAGCATTCTACTTGTTCTCTTGGCCGCCGCTGCACACTGGGCCGAGGGTTTTAATATGTTATCCACAATGACGCCTAAATCTTTTTCCTGGGTGGTGGTTCCTAATGTGGATTCATTAACAATGGGGGGGGGGGGGGCGGATCCACCAACTTTATTTAGTTAAGATTTAATTTGAAACTTAATTTTCATGGTGGTAGATCACCGGCACTTTTGGCCGGAAAAATTAGATCACGACCTATTCGAAGTTGGACATGCCTGGCGTAAACAATCGATCTTGGAGATAGTTATCTCCAAGTTATAATGCCCTGTTCAATGTAATTTCAGTTTGTTCAATGTAAACCGCACTGATGCAGAATAGCGCGGTATATAAGAGAATGTAAATAAATAAATAAATAAAGATCTATGTTTACCGGTCCACTCTGTCCATTAATTTATAGACCTCTATCATATCTCCCCTCAGCCATCTCTTTTCCAGGTTGAAGAGCCCTAACCTTTTTAGCCTCTCTTCATAGGTTTATCCTTACATCCCCTTTCTATTTTGGTGGCTCTTCTCTGTACCTTTTCTAATAATGCTATATCCTTTTTAAGATATGGCGACTAGAATTACACAGAATTGAGGTTGCAGGATGGAATGATGTAGAGCCATGATAATATCCTTTGTTTTATTCTCCATTCCTTTCCTTATGATACCTAGCATTCTATTGCTTTCTTGGCCACTGTTGCACACTGGGTGGAGGGTTTCAACATGTTATTCACGATGACGTCTAAATCTTTTTCCTGGGTGTTGGTTCCTAATGTGGAACCTTGCTTCGTGCAACCATAGTTTGAGTTGTTCTTTCCTAGGTGCATACCTTTGCACTTGTCCACATTAAATTTCATCTGCCATTTGAACATCCGGTCTTCCAATTTATGAAGGTCCTCTTGCAATTTTTCACAATCCTCTTGGGTGTTAACAGTTTTGAATAATTTTGTGTCATCTGCGAATTTGATTACCTCATTCGTTATTCCCATTCCCAGGTCATTTACGAATATGTTAAAAAGCAGCAGGCCCAGCACAGATCCCTGGGGTACTCCACTATTCACCTTTCTCCATTGGGAAAATTGACCATTTAGCCCTACCCTCTGGTTTCTATCTTTTAACCTCTTCCTGATCCACAATAGTACACTGCCTCCTATCCCATGACATTTTAATTTCACCAAGAGTCTCTCATGAGGGACATTATCAAAGGTTTTCTGAAAATCCAGATACACTATATCAACCGACTCACCTTTGTCTACCTGTTTATTCACACCTTCAAAAAACATAACAGATTAGTAAGACAAGTCCTTCCTTGGCTAAAGCCATGTTGGCTGTCTCCCATTAAGCCATGATTATCTACATGTTCAGTAATTTTGCTCTTTATAATGGTTTCTACCATTTTTCCCTGTAGTGACGTCAGGCTCATCGGTCTATAGTTTACTGGATCACCCCTGGAACCCTTTTTAAAAACTGGCATTACATTTGACACAAACTTCCTGTCTGAGGGGATGGGACAGAGCAGGCCTAGAGAGCATCCAAGTGCTCTAAGGCCAACCACTGCACTGAATTTACGTTAGGTGCAGCATGGCTCGGGAGGAAGAGGGAAGTTGGGTTACAGAGGCATGGGTAAGTGAAGCGCTTTGGAGGGTGGATGCCGGATATATGGACATGTCAGAGTGGGATAGGGGAGGAGAAATGCTGGGCACCTTGAAGGAGAAGAGGATACTAAGAGAGGGAAAGGAAGGGAAGATGCTGCTCTCATGCAACCAGAATGCAGACCTGCTCTATATGCCAGTGGGAAAAGGACTCCAATTGGCTCTCTATCTTACTGTAGCAGGGGGGGCGGGGCATGGACACCTTTTTGCTTGTGCATGCGCAAACAGGTGCATGCAGAAGGACAAACTTACAAACAAAAACAGTGAATGAATGAAGCCTCCCCAATAGGCGCCGTTGCTTATTTGAAACATGCCTTAAAAATAGGTGGTTCAGCCATTATGGTGTGCTTTCTGGATTAATCCCCCAAATACAATTATATGGAAACCAATTGTTCTGAATTGGGGGTGACTAGGGCCCATGCGGGGAGTAGAACCCACTCACGACTGGCTGCCCATTGATGAAGGTCTTTATTTTATTGTTCACAATTTCAGACATCTTTATTACCATGATTTATTTTATTTTTTATTTCACTTAATGACCCTTTTATTAAAGTGCCAAGAGTGAAAGCACATTTTAGCATGTGCTAAGCAATAATGGCTATGTGCACTAAAAGCCATGGTAAGGATCCCACACTAAATGCTTAGCATATGAAGGGGCATGGTAAATGCAAGCATTCACCGCACTGTAGTCGAGGAGCCCCTTATTAATTTAAGGTATCTACACTGAAGTATTGTAATAATGCTGCTTGGATAGATGATAACACATCTTTCAAGTTTTCTTATAAAGACTGAGCATCCATGCTCTTCCGAATTGCCATCTCAGTTGATATCCTTGTCTTATCTCAATTGTATTTTCGAATATGAAGGAACCAGGAATATTCGCTGTGCTTTTATACTAATCGTACCTCAGCAGTCTGATACAAGAAGTAGCAAGAGTAATGAGTGGGAGGTTGCCATGGTGATCGCATTTGATCTGATAGACTATCGGCAGATAAGAGATAGCGATGTTAGCAAGAAGAGCTGTAGAGATAGCAAAACACTCCGGGACATGGAAAATATTAAACTCCTGAACACCTGACATATCAATAAAGTAATATATGATTGAGTACTTCACTGATGTTGTAAGAGAAACAATCTGTTTTTTTTACAACATATAACTGTTCATATATCTCGGAGGTTATGAAAATATGGCAAGAAGCATGAAAATTAATGAACCGAATCTTTGCCCAACCAACTTATAGTAAAGTAGAAGGACTGGAAAGGGGGGTGGTGCAATTTTCAGAGGCATGTCCCCAGGTAAAGCACATCTTTAAGCAAAGAAAGGGGTTATTACAAACTTGCCAGCCTGATATGAAGGTGAAGTTAAGCGTACCGCCTGCAAATGTGTAAATTTACCTACAAGAGGTGTTTCCGAGAATGGTATCGGGGTGTGGTTTGCACCTACATGCATACGCTTTTCAAAATGTGGATACTCAGTGTCACATAGCTATTTTTGTGCCGTTGAATATCCTCTCCTAATGCTGTTGTATGCCCGATGCTAACCGCGTAGCATCGAGGCATTCCAGAGGCTGTTCTTATGTTGACCGCTCAGCGGTGATATTCAGTCGAGGCCGGCTAGCTAACAGGCTATTCAATGCTGGTAGCTAGATATGACCCCAGAATCGAATATCTAGGTCTGTGTGAAAGCAGCAATGGCCGCTGAAAATGCTCCCCTAAATATTTAATTTTCCTGGAATAATTTTCAAAGCAGATGTTTCTGGCAAAAATCTACATAGAGAGAAGTATTTTTGAGCATATATTTAACCAATGTGCATGGTTATAAATCTGCCCCCATAAATATAGGGATACATGCCCCTTCTTCAGATATCTGCCCTGCAACTTGCTATTATAAATTTCTTCATTTTGCTTTGGGGCTGTGTAGAAATATTTTTTAATGTTTTTATGAATTATTTAAAAACATATATTGCAGTAGAGATTATTGATTTTACCTAAAAACAGGTTCAATGTTTCTCCTAATCCTGTAGCCAGTCATGAGGTTTCATTCTCAGCTGAATGTTCTGTAATGTTAAACCAATCTCTTTCTGGTGTGAAGGCAGCATATTCAGTGAATATACTGGAATGCTTTGCAATGAGCATTTTTTCAAATCTTGACATGAGAAGGGTCATTTTAAAAGGCACGCCTGGATTAATGCACGCTTTCATGTGCATATTTTGTACCTGTTGCACAAGTGAAGTATATGCGTACTTTATAAAATAGAGCATAAGTGGTAGAAAATGTGCATTAATCTAGGCACGATCACTTACATCATTCTATGCTGGGGAAAATGCCTGTGCCTGGATTTTTCAGAAATGTGCATAAACTATAGTACTTTATGCATATAACCTTGTGTTCTGCCTTTGTGCCAGTTAAAAACTACCCCTGTTCATGCCCATAGTGAAAGTATGCACCAACAGCCAGACATGCATGCTTTCAGAACAGTGACTGCTTACATTATGCGCATAAATCTGGTGATTCATGCACATAAACCTGTGTAGAAATGTAAAAATGTAGACCGACCTTATAAAATTACACCATTTTCTAGGTACCTACAGAGTGCATATAGGTCAGTATTTTAGTCATTTATGCGCTAAATTGCCTCTTATAAAATACCCAACCAAAACCTAGAGTGTAATTACATAACCTGAGTCTACAGAATGTTTTTTGTCAGAAGTTTTTGCCGTGGGGGGGAAAAAACCCCTCTCGGAGCATAACTTCCCTTTTTATCAAAACACGGTTCACTACTATAGAACCAATTTATGTGAGACAAAGCACACCAATTAGTGCCTCTACACTCTTTTATATATCCTAACCTTCGAGTCTATCTTAAAAGACCATAGCAGTGCTGATATCTCGATCTGACAACAAATTCCAAATATCTTCTGTACTTATCTGATCGATTCAGCAGCTCCATTATTAATGAGAAGATCCTCTTTACTTCCCAGTTACCCGATGTCCGCAGTCAAAAACGAACACAGTATTTGTTTAGGACAGATTATTTCTTCGTGCCCTGTTTCAACTCTCTAAACTGCTGTGAATGCACATGGCCCCCATACATTTCTTGGACGCCACCATCTACTCAGTCAAAACTTTTTTCACATTCGCAGCAGTTTAGAGCGTTGAAACAGGGCACAAGATGAGGACAGTATCTGAATTCAAAAAAGCGTGGGACCAATACAGAGAATCTCTAAAGGAAAAAAGGGGACTGTTGTAGTGGTTGATATGGAAGGGCAGGCTAGATAGGCCATGTGGTCTTTTTCTGTCATCATGTTACATGTTTGTACCGCATGCTAAAATGCACGTTACTCAGTTGGATAAGATGGGGAATTGGCAGGATGTGGGTGGGGAAAGCACATTATTTATTTATTTAACCAGTTTTCATTAATTCAGGGCGGTTTACAAAGAACATCACAGCAAAAACAACTTTTACACAGAACAGGATATTGAACTTGGAGGATTCTATGGGGTACAAAGGATACATCAGATAACTTTAAACTATTTACATGAAGCAGAGATATTTCTATTTTCTATCTGATGTGATTATATCTACTATGATCAGTGTTCTCATGGGATAGGTCTATTGTGTTTCATAATGGCCTGAGACTTTGTAGCTTTCCTATAGTCTGGTATGATTGAATGGAGTGGTCATGGTGTAGGTCCATAGTATTCTATGAAGAGATGAGTCTTTATGGCTTTCCTAAAGTCTGTTAGGTCATTGATGGCTCATGTAGAGGCAGGCAGATCATTCCATAGTGAGGAGCATATATGGAGAAGGCTCTTTTGCATGTAGATTGTCTGGCTTTCATCTTCCTTGTTGGGGTTTCCAGGGTGTTATTATTAGTTTTTCTTCTTGTTCTGGTCTGCTGTGTTTTCTTGATCATTGGCTGGAGGATCGGAGGTGATAAGTTGTTGATTATTTTGAAGATTATTGTTAATGCCTTGTATTTGGAACGTACGGTGACTGGGAGCCAGTGTAGTTGCTGCAGTGTGGGCGTTATTTGGCTGTATCTTGCTGTTCCGGTGATAATTCGGGCTGCAGTATTTTGCACTAGTTGTAGAGGGAGTATTGTTTTTTTGGAAAGGCCCTGGTGGATTATGTTACAATATATATCATGGGTGTTACCACAGCTTGGCATACTGTTCGGAAATCGTTATTGCTGAGAAGAGGTTTGAGTTTATGTCTTGTTCTTAGTTTGTGGTAGGCTGTTCTTATTATTCTTTTTATGTGGGATTGGAAGCTGAGTTGCTAGTCGAATGTAACTCCAAGGCATTTGACCTCTGGCTTGGCTGTTAGGGTATAGTCCAGGATCTTTATTGAGTTTGGTGGGGAGAATATTGCATTTCTGGTTGCGTGTATCATTTCAGATTTTTTGAAGTTTATTAAGAGGTTTTGTTCTTTTATCCCTATTGTCATCTTTTCAAGACATGAGCTTGAGAGCCGGGGCTATTACCACACATTTGGCAGCAATGCATCACCTAACGTGGGTTTACGTAACGACTCCTCTATAGGAGTCGCTAAGCGAACCCGCCATAACAGAGCACACATTAGGAAAACTTGCCATGCGTTACCTGCCAGGTACATGCTGGTTATGCCCCGACATGGAAGATTTGCAATTAACATTCATGAGATCAGCACATTAATAGAAAATCCTTAGCGGGTTTTATGTTTGTTTATTAAAAACTTGCTATACTGTTCTCTGCCATATTGATTACAGAGCAGATTATAATCCTAAATGGGAAGAAGAAAAGAACTACCATTAAAGCAGAAAAGAATTAAAAGAAAACCCTATCTAAATAGAAGTAAGACAATTACAAACTGAGAGATGCATTATTCAGGAATGGAGACCCGCAGAACTGCCGAAACCAAATGCAGAGGCACTAACCTGACAAATCTGTGAAGACCATTTCAAAAAGATAAGGTTTCAGTAGGGCTTTGAACTTAGCAAAGGAAGTTTCGGTTTGAAGATAATTCAGAAGCAAGTTCCACTGGAGGGAACCAAAACTTAAAAGGGCTCATTCTATTCCAGATGTAGATCCCCTCTGTGTATGCCCTGCAGGATCAGAATCGCTAACCTGTACATGCAGGCTGGGACTGCTATTCAGTCCGGCCTGCACATACAGGACCTTTCCGGCTAACTCAGCCAAGGCTCTTCAATGGAGCCATGGCATCATGTTGCCATGACACCGTGGCTCCATTGAAGAGCCATGATGCCAGCCACCGGAAACAAAAACTTATTCCCTGCAGCCTGACCCCCGATCTGGCCTCCTAAGGCCAGGGTCAGGCGGTGGGGAATGCCCTCTGGCTCCCTCTGCCCCTCCCATGCCCCAGCATTAACAAAATAACACATCCAGGGAAGTTATTCCACCTCTGAGGTGGAATAACTTCCCCACACATGTCGCCGGCTCTGGATGTACAAGGCCGATATTAGAATCGTCCCTGTATGTCCAGGGTCTGCGACCGCCCACCTCCCGCACAGACTCTGCTCCCGAGCTGCCCCTTCCCCGCCTCTGTCTACCTTACCCACACAACTGGCAGGGAAGATAGACATGACGGGGAAGGCACGAATAGTGGAGATGGACGTCCCCCTACTATTCGTGGCACAGAATCTGGCCCAGAACATTGAATGACAAGAGGCCTCCAGTCTTGCGCGGTATAAAAGTGTTTAATAAATAAATAAGTAATAAATAATAATTTGAAGTGAAAATGGTAAGGCAACGGGAGCCAGTGGTATTGAAGGTATAGAGGAGTAATGTGGTCATATGTAGATGCATTGGCAAGTAAACAAGTTGAAGTATTTTAGAGCAGCTGAGGTTTTTTAAGATGACTGGACCATATGCTGCAATAAGCAGTACTGCAATAATTTAAGCCTGATGTGACTAAGGTGTATGGAGAGCCTGACAGGACAGAAATGGCTTCACAGAATGAAGACGATGTGGAGAATAAAAAGAAGACCAAACCGTAGCAGCTACTTGCAGTTCAAACGATAGCTGGGAATCAAAGATGACTCCTAGGTGCATCAGTGGTACTTGAACACCTTGGATAGTAGGACTCCTAGGTAAAGAGTCTGATCCTTTGGTGATCCAAAGGGCTTGAGATTTTGAGGGATTGAGTTTAAGGTGATGAGATGTTAGCTAGTGGGCCATGGAGTTGAGACATGACTTGATGGGAGTAAAATCAGAAGAGCAGGATATATCATAGTACTGCACTAAAAGAATAGTATCTGCATAAGTGAAGTTTGATACGCTGTGATTTTAAAATAACGTGGTAAGTGGTGCAAGAAATATATTGAGTAGAACTGGTGAGAGGATACAGCCTTGGGGCACTCCACAGGGGAATGATGACATGGTAGAACAAGAAGCATTTTCAGTTAAGGTTTTAAAGGTGTGCAGTCCTGCAAGAAAGAAAATAACATTTCAGCACCTGATCCCTAATACCTATTTAGTAAAAGGGGCTATAAGAGTTTTGGTATCTTTGGAGTTGATTTTAAAAAGATAAACAGCAGTGTAGTTGAGGGATTTTTCATATTTTATTGAGACAGAAATGCACCTGAAAAACAACTTCTAGTCCTCGGCTGACTGTCCTTTCATACCTAGATAAGCATTTTTCTTGCTAAGGTGGGGGTGAGGGGGTGGGTGGGAGGGAGATAAATCAGCACAAATGTTTGGCCAATACTAATATATAGAAGAAAAACAGAGAAAAGGGTTGATATCAGGAAGGGTGAGAAGGATTCCAGGGCAACTGAATGGGGCCAATTCCTAGTAAGTTCAGGACAACGAGAGGGACACTTCAACCCATAAGACGATGGCACTTTTTAAATAAAAAACTACAATTCTTAATGATGCTAAAGACCAAAGGGGGGGTGGGGGGAATATTCAGTCACAGCAGCCAACGCATGTGAAGTGGCATTTTGGAAATGGCATCCAAGTGCAATCTAGGGCGCCCAGGGCAAAATGTGCAGAAAAATGTCAGGGATGCCTATGTTTTGGCCTGATAGTAGAAACACAGAGGTCCCCGATGTGGATGCTCACGCTGGCATCTACATAGATGCCTTCACTATAAAATATTGGGGCGGGGACATCTATCACATGCTAGTTTTTAGGGGGATGTCCATCAGCCTGAGAAAACAAAAACAGAGCCCCCATTATCAACATGGAAAATATAGGGGATATGAGTGTACCTCCTTCTTCACATCCTCTGGATGTTTGGCTGGCAAAACAAACACTTTTCCGATGCCTATTCATGCCTGGAGCAGGCACAAATCTTGCCTCAACTTGGGACATGCAAAGAGTTCCTGAAATTCAGCGAGGATGTCCAGGTTCTTGGGAACGCCCTGGACACACCTACACCAAGCCACCATGCTGACTTGGATGTCCTCATGCCAGGAATGTCTTTAAAAGCAGTTTCTGAAAGGGCTCCTGGGACATCTCCATGCATTGGATGCCCGTATGCCCATTTTCAGAGGTCCAAAGTGTGAATTGTGCCTTTAAAATAACGCCCTTAGAGCGGCCAGCCGTTGCCACTTTAACATAGTGGCAGATATTGAATGCCAGGGTCATATCAGTCTATGATAATGGGCTAGTGACTTTATACCGCTGCTGATTGGTCATCATTAGCATCTTTTTGGGAACGCCCCAGTGCTATGTGGTTACATCTAGTGGGGTTAAAAGGGGATATTCGGGGGCACAGACCAGCTATGTGCTGCTGAATATCCCGCTTTGAATATGCCCCCCAAACATTTAAACCAACTCGTTCAGATTTTGTACTTAGCAACTACGCTGCCAGGAACCATGAAGAAATATGACCCACCTCTGGAACTCCTCAGCAACGTGTACAGCATACTGGCAGAACGCGGCTCACTGTCTAGGCAGTATCATCTTTTGAAATGTAAAGATATTTAATAGATTTGTTTGCTCGCTTCAGTAAATGCCAGTTTTCATTCCCACTGCTCTGAGCTAGCCAGGATTCGACAAGGCTGCGGCAGAAAAGGTACAGACAGAGACAAATTTCTTCTTAGCTTTAACTTGGTTTGCCTTTGTGAGTATTATACAAGATGCTGTATCTATTACTAGAAGCAATGAACATACAATCTGGGGGCTGGAACATCAGTAGGATCTCTTCGTCAAAAGCTAAGGGGCTTTGGAAAGAATGTCACTGCGACCGGGTACAGTTGGGAATCAGATTGTTTGTATCCATTCAAAGTTTGACCTTCAGAATTTAGTCCGGTTTCTCCATCTATATTCCTTTAAAGTTATGAGGTAATTCTATTGCAAGGTGACTAGGCAGGGAGGATAAATAGCACATATCTGCACTCATTTTTAAAGGCAACATCTGCACCTATGTGCTTCTGTTAAATAAACTCTCCCTAGAAAGCTATTACACAAAGGGGCATTTTTACTAAAGTGTGCTGCTAGCGCAGGGTTTAGCCCGTGGTAAGCGTGCCAAGATAAGAGCACGAGCCCCATTGCTAAAAATGCCATGATAACCGGTTAGGGCACAATTGGATGGGGACTGGGAGGTTTGGGGCAGAATGTGAGTATTGCGCGTGCAGTGCAGTTAACGTGGGCATCTTGCCGTTAGGGCGGGTGCACTTAACTCCACCCGAATGGGTGGCATTAAGTGTATGTGTGTGCCGGTTAGCGCAGTGCCACATGGTAGCAATGCGCCAACAGAGGGGATGGATGCAAGTGCTGCCTAAGGTTAATGCGGGCCTCAGGGCCCAATCATGTGCTAACTTAGCACTCTTTAGTAAACATGCCCCAAAGTTAAAGCTGCTTCGAGGCAGGAATAACTTTATGCATGTACATTCAATCAACTCTTGTGCATGTATTTTATAAGACATGTGCTTGGGATTCCGTCTTGCCCCTGATTTGTCCGTTCTTCACCCCCAGGAATGCCTATTGCATAAAAGGAGGCACTAGATTTTCCTAGTGTCTTTTATGCATATGTTCCCTAGGACAACTTCATAAGCCTCTTCTTGACCGTGTAAAAAATTGTTGAGCACACCAAAATTACAGTACTTATAAAACATTTTCCAAACCTAAAACATGTTTTTACATACAGCACACAGCTATTATGAAATTGTGTGGTGGGAGAGTACATGCGAAAAAAGAGTGCGCCCAAAGATGTGATTTGCATGCAGATTTTCCTGGGGTACCGTTAAGGCAGAGCAGGGTTTGATTTGCGATGTGCCCATGTAATTTATACATGCATGCAAACATTTACACCTGCCATGGAGCAAGCGTATATTCATGTGAGAGCATCAGTTCAGGGAGCCCGTTTCATAAAGGCCCATTTCTGCTTGTGGTAGCTTGATAAAATAGGTGCTTTTTTGAAACATTTTTAGTGCTGTGTGATAAAATTATCTTCCACATGCTTCTATGTTCTGGGCTTTCTCTTGTAGGCAACATTTTTAACACATAATCAAACAATGCCAACAACTCCATGGCTTCATTTTCGTTGTTCACACCCATACTGAAGAAAGGCGATCCAACCGACTGTGGAAATTAGCGCAAAATTGCTCTGATCCCACATGCCAGCAAGATTCTGCTCAAGATCATTCAGCAGAGACTACAACCATACCCGGAGCGAGAACTGCCTAGCAGGATTGGTGGAAGGCTCTTCAACAACCTTTACTCTGCTGATGGTACCCCTGCTTCTCAACGAGATCTCACAACCGTGCTGTCTCTCATTCCTCTCCCTTTCCTGAACCCTGCTAGGCACTTCAGGCAATTCTCGCTCCTGGTGAGGAGATCAGGAAGGTTTATTGATACTGGGGAATTTCTGGAGGGGTTGCTGATATCAGAGGGTATCAGAGGGTTGGAAGACATGAACTTCTGGTAGAGGACAGGATTGGGAGTGAGGGGGATGGATGGTCTCAGGAGCAGTGGTTTTAGCAAACTCTTCCCACACACATTTGGAGGAAAGCTGGACACCTCCCCACCCCCCGCCATGGAGCATTTTAAAATCACTGTTCTTGCTAGATGTCATGAGACGTTGATGCACACACCTCATCCTTATATATATTTTACAAGAAGCTCTGACTTTTCTTTGTTAAGTACTAGTATAAATTGTTGACAATAGGCATTACTTTAAGGCATAATCACATGCCTGTACCTAGATTTATAAAAAATGCATATGAATTATAAGATTTTATCATTTATATACATACTTGTGTGCTCTGCCCACAGTCTGCCCAAACTGCACCCATGCACCTGCCCGCAGTGAAAGTATGTGCCATTGGGCTAATGTGGGTATTTATAAAATCATGACCGTGTCCCTTACATTTGCATAAATCTTTAAAGTACCGTGATTTACATGATACAAGTCATAAAGCCTTTTAGAGATGTCACGGAAGCCCTGAGTTCAACCAGGGCTCCCCCTGGGTGAGGTCATCTCCATAGTCAACCTCTTGGAGGAGACGTTAGAAGGCATCAAGTGTGCCGATGCCTCTGAAATGCTTGTATCTTTAATTTAAAAATTGCAGAATTGTCTCAAATCTCTTGCGCAGATACCCTTAACAGACTTTGCTGAAGAGGGCTATCAGCTCCTCTCTGATATTCAGTGGTTTTTCTAAAGCCCCTCTAGTAGCCTGCTGCCCAGACTTGAGGAAAGACATACAGTATGTACTTGTCTGCTTTGTCTTTTATTTAATCTTGGGTGCAAGTAAGGTTCCAGAGGTCTAGTATTATGTGTTTTGCTATGCCTAAAGACCAAGAATACTGATTTTTATTCAAAGAAAGATGTTGGGGTCATCAATTAAGGAAATCCTTAAGAAACAAATGTATTTCTTAAGATGTATTAACTGCCTTTCTAAAGATTCACCCAAGGCAATATACATTAAGAGAGTAATTTTTTAAGAGGGTGCCTATATGGGTAGTCCAACAAGGTACCTATTTTTAGCCTATTTATCAAAACACACAACACAAATCCCGCAGAAATTGTGCATAAAATGTAGCCACGGACACATCCACCTGCTCAGGAGCAGGTATAAATGTTTGCACATTAAGCAAGTGCATTATAAAATATGCGCATACATTGTGATGCCTCCCAAACTCTTCCCCTGAATCTGCACCTGGGTCACGTAACAGTACATGCATGCTTGTCATCACATGTAGTGTTACACCTGGACTAATTTTTATAAGAGGCCAATAGAATGAATCTGCTGGAAGGGAACAGATTCCACTAACCCCCCCGCCCCCACCTAAAAAACAAAACAACCCAAGCAAAATCTGCAAAATGCATGTTCTTCTCTGGTAACAAGCAGGAAGTCAGTCCTCATATATGGGTGACATCACCGACGGAGCCCCATGCGGGAACACTTCCTAGCTTCCAAAGGAAGCTTTTGGGAAGGCACTCTAGGCATGTGTGCCCGTCTTCCCACCCAAAGGAGCCATCTTACCTCAGTCTTCTTTTTTCTGCGGAGCCCTTCGGACGTCCGTCTGAATCCGGGAGATAAGCTGACTTTTTTACTGTTGTGTTTTTTGTCATTACAGTACTACTATTACTACCACTGAACATTTATATAGTGCTACAAGGCATATGCAGCGCTGCACAGACACATGTAAAAGACAGTCCCTGCTCATCGGAGCTTACAATCTAGTCAAGGCAGACAACACAGTACTGTAGATATGGGATACAGCTAGGGGGAATGGTAAGAAAACAGCTAGGGGGAAAGGTAAGGTACTGTCTTGTCTCGATTTGCATTGCTCTTCCCGCCTTCACTGATCCCGAGGAGTGTTGGCAACTTAGCGCAGTGTTTTTTTCAGTTTTCTCTTTCTTTTTCTTTTTCAATGCATGGGTTTTTTTCTCACACCCCCTGGTTGATGAGGTTATTGGAGTCTTTTGACTTGACAGCAGCCATCTTCCCAACCATGTCAAACTCAATCAATGGTTTTAAGAAGTGCACTCAGTGTGGTCGAACCATCTCAATCACCGACCGCCACAGTTCGTGCCTTCAGTGTCTCAGGGCCAATCTTGAGCCTTAAGAACCAGGAGAAGAAGCGGGAATCATTGTTCAGTTCCAAGGCTTTGACACCATCCCTGGAATCGACCTTTGAATCGATGTCCTTGAAGGCCCTGTCTGAGGCCTTGACTCCAAAAGGGGACCAGGCAACTTCCGAGCCTTAAGATTGTGGGGCATCAGACCGGTGGTTCTCCTTTGCCAAGGAGCACCCCAAGAAGGACCGGACTCTGTCTGAGTCAGTGTCGAAGGGCGAGGCTGATGCTAGCGGGAAATCCTCTGGTCATCGGCGTCAGAGTCCCTGATGAGACTCCAAGGGTGAAGGCCGGGAGTGACCTCCCAAGCTGCCATGGCAGGAGGAGTTGCCTCCTGAGACATCGGAGGTTCAGTGCGGGGCTTCCAATGCTGTAACCATCATGGAGTCCTCACCGAAGGAACCGGCATTGACTTCATTGGTGCCAGCACCGGTGCCAACACCAGTAGCTGTGGAGCCTTCCCTTCTAGCAGAGAGGATGCCTTCATGGTACAACACATCCCTCAAGGATCAGGTAACTCCAGTTCCTTGGCACCAGTGATGGCCCCATCCACGGCAAAGGCCCTCCAGCCGAGGTGCAGCCAATCCTCAAAGCCCGCTCCTGATCCTGGTCAGTGCAGCTAGACTCCTTGGTTGCCACCGGTTCTGAGCATTGAAAACTGAGGATCCCTTCCAGTCATCAATGGAAGGCTTTGAGGAAAAAGTCCTTCTACCTGAAGAAGAAGAGAGCCTATGGTACATACCCCCTGTACCACTCCTACCAGGCACCCCGACAAAGACAGTGGCATAGGTCTAAGACCCCAAAACCCCAACCAGCACCTCAGCCACAGTCTGGGGCAGGATTTTGACTCCCGGATCATGGCTTTTCCACCCCTTTCAGGCCCATTTCCACTGCACTTTGGGGGGAGGGCATCTCTAGTTCTTTGCCCAACATTGGCTCAGCATCACCACCGACACCTGGGCATTATAAATCGTGAAGGAGGGTTACCTCCTATACTCTGAGCAGACCTCCCTCTGTTCTTTCCAGGGGAATGCTTTCTGGAACCTTACCATCGAGAACTTCTCCAACTGGAAGTAGCTAACCTTTTGGAAGCCAGGGCAGTGCAACTGGTTCTGCCGTCTCAGACAAAGAGGGTTCTACTCCCGATACATCCTGATCCCTAAAAAGACAGGCAGCTTCCAACCCATTCTGGATCTTTGCAATCTAAATTGGTTCCTTGTCAGAGAGTTCAAGATGGTATACCTTAGAATGTTGCTGCCCTACCTTCAGAGGGGAGATGGGCTGTGCATCTTGGATCTAAAAGATGCCTACACACACATTCTCATTCATCCCCTGCACCAACAATACCTCAGCTTCATCAGCAGCAGAAGGCACTACCAATACAGGGTTCTTCCCTTTGGACTAGCATCTGCTCCTAGAGTTTTCACAAAGTGCTTAGTGTTCGTGGCCACTTTTCTCTGTGTGCAAGGAATTTTCATCTTCCCTTACCTGGACGACTGCTTGGTAAGGGGTGGCTATCTGGAGGAAATTCGCCAGGACCAATGCATACCATCCAGGTCCTGGAGAAGCTAGGCTCATCATCACCTAGCCAAAGAACCCACCTGCAACCCTCTTAGCGCATCAGCTTCATTGGGGCTCTCCTTGATACTTTGGTGGCCAGGGCATATCTCCCAACAGACCGGGCCCATCAACTCATCTCTCTGGCACACCGAGTTCAGTGCTGCTCAATGGTGTCTACTTGCCAGGTGCTTTGCCTTCTGGGCCATATGGTCTCCATGGTCTTTGTCACCCCATTCGCCCGCCTCCATATGCGGCAAGTACAGGGGACCCTCTGCATTCAGTGGTGTCAGGCATTGGGCTGCCTCTCTGACAAAGTACATGTAACTCCACTACTACTCGGCTCTCTCTCCTGGTGGCAGCAGCCAGTGCATCTTCTAGCGGGGCTGCCCTTCCAAGAGCCCCCGCACCAGCAAATTCTGATGACAGATGCCTCCAAGCACAGCTGGAAAGCCCATCTCAGTGGCCTCTGCATGCAAGGCCTCACCAGATAAACTTCCTTGAAATCAGAACCATTGCAAATGTGCTGCGGGCCTTCCAGACACAACTGGCCAGTCAGGGCATTCTCATACAAACAGACAACCAGGTAGTATGTTACAAGATATAGAGAAAACGTGTATATCCTAAACAAGTGGTTCAAAAAGCTTACATGTACAACGGGAACATCTTTCTATTACCCTCTAATAGTACACATAAGTATAATGAGAGGGCACAATTAGTGTGTGTGTTACCATTTACTGTGAAAGCTCCAGTGATAGTGGCAATACATTGTAAATACTAGAATGTCTTGCAATCACATGTGTGTTTTGTGGATCACCCCATTGTGGCATATCAGAGGGGCTGAAGCATTGCTCATTTTGTAACAAAGTCAATGACATGGGATATACCAATGACTTCTGTGGAAGAACCTTTACGTCATTATGCTTTAGGCACTATGACTTTTGTTCTTCGATTGAAGGGACAGAGTCAATTAGCAAATTGTGCAGTCTTGATGGAAAACTTCTCAAAAAGCATTTGTGGTCTATCCTATTAATTGTCTGTTTGGAAAAACATATGTTGGGTGCACAAGACGGTCTATAGTGAAGCAGCCGGGTGAACATAAGTCTCGTTTAAATATGAAGAGCAAATCTGCACCAATGGTAGAGCGTTGCTTGGCTAAAGATCATGCTTTCTCTGACTTGACTTAGCAGGTATTAGATTATATACCCCAGCATTGGAGAGGAGGGAACCAAGAGGAAAAGTTGAATTATTGTGAACAATTCTGGATATTTACCTTAGATACAATTCATCCTAAGGGTTTAAATTTACAGAACAATTGGAATATATAGGTTGTGAGATGATGAGGTCTTTGATGGATTGACCACTTATGGTTAATGTGGGAGGAGTCAAAAAACAGTATGAAAGAAAGCCGCAGCCATTGTTTTGAACAGCTAGAGAGTTCATGGAAGAAATGACATGAAAAGTTGGATGGTACCTTGCTGACCGGATAAGTCATTGCTTTTGGAAAAGCTAACAGCCCTGAAGCAGAATAGCGCCTTACCCTTTCGAATCACGACAGGTTATAGTTGGCATTTTCTATGCACTATTTTTTTTGTTGTTAGTTATGTGTTGGGCACCTGATCACTTTAAAAAAAGAGAAAAATAAAGACTTTATATGGTAGAAGTAGCTTATCAATGGCAACTTTGCTTCAATAAGTCCAAGCATTTCAAGTAAGCATTATGAGCTATATTGTGAGTGCTTAATTGTTGAGAGTCACATTGTGGGATATGTACTTTAGCACAAGTCTACATCAAGATTACATGCCCTGGCAATGCCCAGTTTCTACTTGTATTTCCTTTTTTAATTGGTCTTGTTTTATTTGATTCTCTTATGTGTCAAATGTGTGCATATATAGTCCAAAGCTATTTCACTGGCCATTTTTTATTAGGAGATCTTGGACATTAAGGGTGAAATAATGTTGACCATAATTATACTCTCACAGGAAGGCACTCTACTACAATCCAACCTCTGCTCCCTATTGCTCACAGCTTTGTTTGCTGAGCGGGTAGCTCTGGTAGAGTTCCATCTGCCCATAGATGTCGAGAATATTTTCCTGGCGTCTCGCAAGGATTCTACCATATGCCTTCAAGTGGCGCAGATTTTCAGTCTGGTATGAGGAACGGCCCTCAACCCCTTTACTTGCTCGGTGGAGATGGTCCTCTCCAACTATGAATTGAAGTCTAACTCTGTCAGGGTGCACCTGAGTGCCGCTGTCGGTGGCATGGGATATCAATGTCATCCTCAAACAGCTGCTCAGCACCTTTGAGCTTCTCGCCACTTGCCCTCTCAAGTTCCTCTAGTTTCCCCTACCACTTGGAATGCACTCCCATTTATTTGAGAGAATGCTAGGATCACTCCACCTTCAGAAAGAAACTCAAAACCTTCCTTTTCCACAAATACTTCACCACAGATATAACTCAAGATCTACGCTCCATTGTGACCTAGTACCGAATATTAACTAACCTCTACTTAAGCCAGCATCCATCACTCTCCCTCAATCCTCATAGTCTTGCCCATCAGTCCCTTTAACCCCCTTACTCCCCAGTTATTCTACCTTGCCTGTACAGAGTTTGCACTCAATGTTCAATGATCATAGTGATGTGATAAGTACTAGTTATATGTTCTGATATCTTCTTCTTCCTTGTAAAGCAACTGCCCAGGCACTGTTACTTCTGTTATGTTCTGTGTAAACCTCCTTGGATTGTAGAAAGGTGGTATATAAGCAATGGTAAATAAATAAATCTGTCTTTTTGGTGGTGCTTATGTCAGCGCAAGAATCAGTGAGCTGCAGGCGCTTGTAACGCACCCGCCTTATACCAAGTTCTACAAACATAGAGTGGTGCTATGTACTCATCCTGAGTTTTTCCTAAGGTGGTTTCAGCATTCCACCTAAACCAGTCCGTGGTATTGCCCACCTTTTTCCCACAGCCTCACGCCTCCAGGGCAGAGGCCTCTTTCCATACTTTGGGCTGTAAGAGAGCAGTCGCTTTTTATCTTGAATGGACGAAGCCACATCACTGTTCCACTCAGCTCTTTGTTTCCTATGACCCCAACAGGCTGGGGGTAGCCATCTTCATGTGCATCTTATCCATCTGGATGTCTGACTGCATCTCTGTTGCTTATGCCCAGGCTGGGTTGACCTTAGAGCACCATGTCAAGAGCATAATATTTGCACTGTGGCAGTCTCAGTGGCTCACTTGCACTCCGTCTCCGCAGTGGAGATTTGTAGGGCTGCTATGTGGTCATCCGTCCACACCTTTTGCATCCCACTACTACCTGGATGAGGATTCCCAGCATGACAGCACCTTCAGCCAAGCCACACTCTGGCACCTCTTTGGGAATTAATGGAACTCCTTCCCTCCGGCACTTCTGTCTGTCCAGGTTACCGGAGAGCCGACTGTTGGTTGATGTCTGAGGCTGGTGTTGACTCTCAGAACCTCAGCGCTTCCCTTTGTATTCTCAGTTCATTTTTCCTGGTTGCTCATTGGGCTGTCTACAGGGTTTTTCAGTAGCCTGTAACTAGGAAGTCCCATATGTGAGGACTGACTTCCTGCTTGGTCCCAGAGAAAGCGTAGTTACTCACTTGTGGCAGGCGTTCTCTGGGAACAGCAGGAATCAGTCCTCACTACCCTCCCTCCTCCCCATGGAGTTGTTTTCTTTTTGGGCTTCATTGAGCTATCTTATCATACTGAGGTAAGATGGCTCCTTCGGGTGGGAAGACCGACCCACATGTGTGGAGTACCTTCCCAAAGCTTCCTTTGGAAGCTGGGAAGTGTTCCCATGTGGGCTCCGTCGGTGACATTACCCATATGTCAGGACTGATTTCTGCTGTTCCTGGAGAACACAGACCCACTCTTTCCAGTGGATTGTATTCTATAATAAGTTGTAAGATATGTTAACCTGTGTTAACGATTACTGGAATTTGCTGCAGGTTAATGGATCGGCCTCTAAACCTCCATCCATTCCCTCTAATACTGTCCAAAAACAATACTCCACTGCCACTTTCTTCCTTTCTTCTTCATTATCTTGCTATTGTTGTACTCTTCAGAAATACACTGATCAGCTGTTCTGCTCTATATGTTGTTTTGAATATATGCCCCAAAGAAAACTTACAATATAATCATAAAAATGCTTAATACTGTATGATGGAATCGTTATATTCTACAGATCTAGAAAAAGACTTGTGTACTTTCTGATTTCAATATGTTTATATTCGGATATATTCTCTAAAATATTCCATGTCCAATTTATTTTATTCTTAGCTTGTACATGATTGTACCAAATTCCTGTTAATAAGTGTAATGTGCAATTTTCCCATTTCTAGAGACATATTTTGAGATTAATTGTTTCTAACTCTAAAGCAAAGATAAGATTTGTGAGACCTCAATTATAATTTAAATATATGTCTTGTGTGGTGTAATCATGCTTGAATTTGATCCAGGTGCACAGTTGTGAAAGCCAGCATTAAGAATCTACAGCAGGGCTACAGATGATACCATGCCAAAATCTTACCACCAGGGATGTGCATGGCCAAAAAATTGCAGTTTTTGTTTGCTTTTATGTTTTCCTGCGTATGTGTCTTAAATGTGTGCCTTCTATATGTATTAAAACGTTTTGTGCATGGTTAGAGCTGGTGAATATTTGTGGGTGTTGCCACTGCATGGCCCGATGCTAATTGTCATCAGTTGCTTTTGCATCTTTCCCTGTGACAGTATTCCTCTTTCTTCCAGTTTTTGGTGGTTTTCTTTGTATACCCTCTTGATTTAAATATAGGGTTTGTAGCATAATTATCTCCACTTTATCTTCAAGGGTCCACTTATTTGTAGTTAGTCCTCTCAACTTTAAGCATCAACTTCTGTGGTCTAGCCCCTTTGCAGTGAGTCCATGAACAAGTTCACCATGGCTTCTATCTGCTCCAGGGCTGTTATCTTCACCTCCAGTGTCTGTATCGTCAGTACCAATAACATTAGCCCTTGTGCTTAAGCTAAAGTTGGGAACTTTTTTCCCTGTGAGATGTGCAGTCAATCTATTTCTTTTTCTCCTTGTCATACTTGAATGGTAGCGGTCACCTTACTGATATTAGGTGTCAATTTTATACAATGGGGAGACCTAGTGAAGATACTCTGCAAGACTTTGCAAGTATAGTTTTTTCTCTGCCCCTCAGAGCTCAGCGATTGCTGCCAAATTTCATGTTGTGTCCTCTGCCTGTTGTGTCTATTATTATATCTGTGCACAGGCTAGGATTTTAAGGTTACCATATTTTTGCAGACAAATCTGGGACACTTAGCCGAAATGTGTTTGGGTACCCCCTCCCTGCAATTCTTCCACCACAGTACCGGAGGCTTTTTTTACAGTTTTACCTGTTTTCCACAGTACTGGAGGCTTTTTTCCAGTTTTACCTGTTTTCCTCCAGGACTGTCTTCTGCTGCCACTTCCATGTTTGCAGACTACATAGACAGAGCACAAGTGTGTGTGTGGGAAGGGAGGGGGGAGGGGGGGGGCTGAATGCCTGCAGCCTTTACATTTTAAATCACACCACATGGTGCCACCAGAGCAAGCAAAAGTGTGCTGTTCACAGCCAATCAGGCAGCCAGGCCATCCGAATCATGTCAGGTTGAGTTGTCAGGGCACCAAGAGGTCCACAAGTTTCCGTGCTGCAATGCCTCTCTGCCTGCCTGCCTTTCCCAAAGGAAGGACATACACAGGCTGCATCCCATGCTGCCCTGGCTGTTAGCCACATGCAGACAGTGACAGTCACTGACTGAAACTGAAAAATGGCAGGTATGTGGGAAGAGGAGAAGAAAGTGAAGAATAAGAGAAATGGATGGTTTTGGGCCCATGGGAGAGGATAATATGGAAACATCAGGAAGCTGGGTGGAGGGCAAGGAGTGTTTTGGGGCCATGGGAGAGGACACTCTCTGTCTAGAGGGGAAGCTGCCTATCCCTTTATTTACTTAGTAGTATTTAGTTCACACCTTTTCTGTAGCAGGTCAAGGTGAGTTACAATCAAGTACAGTCAGGATTGGCCCATCCACTCAGGGCCAAGCCAAGAGGGGTGTGGGGCCATGTGCGGAGACTCATTGTGGGGCCTCATTTGCATACTGATCATTTGCATAAATATTTGCATAATATTTGCATGCGCTAACTTTTAGTAAACATGTCTCTTAATGAGTGTCTGGATAAAGAAAGACTATCAGATTTCTACATTACTATACTCCAGTGCCAACTGCCAGGCACATTAGGAAGTACTATATACACTGACCATTTAGAACCCATAGCAAACCTGCGGTATCATAACAGCACTACCAGGACTCACAAAGCACCAAAACCTACCTATCAAAAGGCAACACTGCAAATATTAAACCAATACATCTCAGAGAATACCAATATTTATTTTATTTACATTCTCTTATATACCGCACTATTCTGCATCAGTGCGGTTTACATTGAACAAACTGAAATTACATTGAACAGGGCATTATAACTTGGAGATAACTATTTTACAGGGAACAATACATTTCCTACTGGGGAAAGAGAACAAGTGACACTGTCAAATAGAAACTACATGAACAGAATACCTCAGCTTGGTTACACATGCAGAACAAGACCATCAGCAAAGAACAAGGAATCATAATTTAGAAATAGGAAGACAATAACACTGGAGAAATAAAACTATAAATTAATTTCCTCTTGTACTAAACAAAAACGCAAAGATGTTAGCGATATACATTTCCCAGAGCTGACATATTCCAGTTAATACATTCAAAATAAAAAAGTATTTTTCTACCTTTTTTTGTTTGGCCATTTTATTTTTCAGTTGCAATTGCTCTAGTCACTTTCTTCTGGTTTCTTCTGTCTTCTGCTAATTCTCCATTGTCTGATATCCATTTGTCTTCTCTTCTAGTTTTTTCCATTTTCTCTCCAAATCTGCTTTAATATACTGATCTTTCCCCTTTTGCTCTTTCCTCCATTTCTTTCCTAATTCCTTTATCATCCACTCAGATTTCACCCTTCCATCCTTAATCCCCACTTACTCTTGAAAATACCCAGCCAATTGTAGATTTTTCTTCCCTCACACACAAAATATCTTTTCCCTTCTCAATCCTCATTCCCAGCCCCATCCCCTTCTAGTCCTCCCCTAACATCAGCTCCCTTCTAGTTCCAGACCCACCCAGCATCCACTCCCTTCTAGTCCCATTCTCCCATGCCCCTGCATCAGCTCATTTCCAGTCCTAGCCCCCCCATCAGCTCATTTCCAGTCCTAGTCCCCCATTAACCATTTCCAGTCCTATTCCAGCCCCATCAGCCCATTTCCAATCCATGCTCCCCCCACCAGCCCATTTCCAGTCTTAGCCCTTCCCATCAGTCATTTCCAGTCCTATTCCAGCCCCCATCAGCCCATTTCCAGTCCTAGCTCCACCCATCAGCCATTTCCAGTCCTATTCCAGCCCCCGCCAGCCCATTTCCAATCCTAGCCCCCCCCATCAGCCCATTTCCAGTCCTATTCCAGCCCCCCATCAGCCCATATCCTGTCCAAGCCCCCACATTGGCCCATTTCCAGTCCAAGCCCCCCCCATCAGCCCATTTCCAATTCTAGCCCCCCATCTGCCATTTCCTTTCCTATCCTAAACCCCTCCCCTGAAGAGCCCCGCGGCTGTCTAAGCTGCTTCAGAGGGAGCTGGGGAAGCCCGTGCGAGGCCGTGGCTCACCTCTGCACAGTTGCCAGCGTGAAGAGCAGCGTTTTCCCTCACACTGGCTGCTGTGTTCTAGTGAAGCGCTCTGAATGCTGGGAAAGGTTAAAAGGCATTTCCCAGCACTTGCGCACTTGCGCACTTCACAGTAACAGAACTGCCAGCGTGAGGGAAAATGCTGCTCTTAACACTGGTGGCTGTGCAGAGGTGAACGAGAGCCTCGTATTGGCCTCCCCGGCTCCCTCTGCACAGCCGCCAGCATGAAGAGCACCGTGTGAGAATGAAGTTTGTGCGGGGTTCCGTGAAGTGTGGGGCCCTGTGCGAACAACATTTTCGCATAATTGACGGGCCAGCCCTGCATCCACTAGGCGGCCTAGGTGGCCAGTGGCGGTGGCACACATGGGTGTCTGTGCCAACCCCCCTAGCTACCGCCGATTCCATTTGGAGGGGGGAGGGGGAGGTGGGCAGCGGCGGTATTACCAAAAGTGGCGGCAAAAAGCCACTACTTCTGGAAATACTACCGCTGCCTTCCTCCCCCTCCTGAGACAGAATCTGCATTGACTGTGAAAAGGGGGGAGTGGCCGCGGCCATGACAGCAGCTGGGGGGGGGGGGGCGGTGAGGTTGGAGTTTCTACCTAGAGTGGCAGAAACACTTGAGCTGGCCCTGGGTACAGTAGGTATTTCCCTGTCCCCAGAGAGCTTACATTCTAAATGTGTTCCCCCTCTTCCGCCTCCTCTGATCAAGAGAGTGTTTCTAAATTGTGCGCCTATGGGAGCCAAAATCTTAAATCTGGCCCTGGATGTGGGCTTAGATTGCATTTCCGGACTTAAAGGATCATGATATAGGACCAGAAGAGAAACAGGCTCTGTGTTGAGGAAGTGAAGAAAAATATCATATTTCAAGAAATAGTGAAATAAACCCAAAGGAAGTGGAGTAGAGGAGTAGCCTAGTGGTTAGAGCAGCAGGGAGGCCGGTGTTCATATCCCACTGATCTTATGACCTTGGATGGGTCACTTAACCCCCATTGTTTCAAGTAAAGATAGCCCTCCAGGGACAGACGCTGAATGCAGCTTTCCTTGAGATATTACTGAAGAGGTGTGATCTAAAAGTCCAAGATGAATAAAAATGTAGAGATCAAATAGTAGTTTTCAATAGTGCCTGCACAGGAAGAAATAATGAGAGGTGAGATGAACCTTATGGTGAATATCTGTTGTATACTTTGTTCAGATGTTTCTAGCACTAGGTTTAGAGACACATTTTGTCTGATTACTTACACATGAAGAATATTCTGTTCATTTATTCTCTTATAGTTATTGTTTTTTTCTCAGCAAAATCTATTTCCTTTCTACCCTAGCATATAATTTGGAAATGTTTTCTATCTGTCATGCAAATCAGGGAGAGAAGGCAACATTTATCCTGCTCACAAACTATGCAGAACAGACCAAAGTAGTGGTTTTTTTTTTTTTTTTAAATTTAACTAATCAAGTAGTGTGTCTGCATTGCAGATAGGACTAACAAGCTATTATAGATCTCTAGGAAGATTTAAGCAAAGATTTTTAAAACCAGATGCATATATTACTGACCTCTTTAGAGAGAGAGCTCCGTGAGTTGTGTGGTTTATTAGCGTCAGTGGACCTTGGAAACAGTGGACCTGTCATTTTACAAACTGCACTGGCCTCAAAAATCAGCCCCTTTTTTTTTAAAGAGTATTTTTAATTCCAGTAGTACTGTGATTAAGGCTGCCCCATGCAAGTCGTCCCTGAACAGTTGATCCAGTTCTGTTTTTCTCCATGGCACTCATAGGTCTGGTATTTCCACTTTCTCGAGGAAAGGCAGAACTACGCAGGCTATAGATGCAATGGGGAAAAGCAGAACTGGATTAACTTGTCAGGACTGCTGCTGGTGTTGCTGCAGCAACAAGGCTCCATATATAGAACTGCAGTGATATCACAGCTGGAAATTAATATCTGCAGTATTACTTTAAGGAAGCAATTCTGAAATAGCCCAGATATTTCCAAACCACATGGGTACTCTTTATTGTATGCTTTATACCACTTTTCTCAGGTAAACTACCCATGATGTTTCTGGATCGCAACCAGCAAGTGCAACGTGCATATGCCAAAAAGCATCTATGTGCCTGCTTTCAGGGGTGTCCAAATCCAGTCCTAGAAGGCCGAAATCCAGCCTAGTTTTCAGGATGTCCCTAGTGAATATTCAGAAGATATATTTGTATACAATGGGGCAGTGCATTCAAATATATATCATGAATATTCATTGGGGACATCCTGAAATCCAGGCTGGATTGTGGCCCTCCAGGACTGTAGTTGGACATCCCTGGGCTATTTGCATGAGCAGTGGTGGTCACAGAGCACACATAAACATGCCCATGGGAATCCCCCTTTTTCTGCACTGTTAAAGTGTGTATGCTGCGGAGTTTAGATGCTTTGAGGAAGGCAGTTTTCAACAAAGTCATTTCACCTGGGTAAATGGCTTTGAAAATCTTTCCAAAAATATGCAAAGCAGTGTTAAAGGAGATGTTGATCAGAGTTCATTTGCAGCAATATATATATATATATATATGTGTGTGTGTGTGTGTGTGTATATATATATATAATTGTGTGTGTGTATATATATACACACACACACACATATATATATATATATATATATATATATATTGCTGCAAATGAACTCTGATCAACATCTCATATACACACACACACACACACACACATATTATATATATATATATATATATATATATATATATACACACACACACATATATATATATATATATGTGTGTGTGTGTGTGTATATATATATATATATATATATATACAAAACAGTATATATAATTTATTTTTGCAATATTTCATAATTCCCTCTTTAATATTTTGGGATCTGAGTCACTGCTACAGATTTGCCTATAACTTGCTGCCTGCACCTCTATTGATGGTCCACAGAACGTCAGGAAGTCCCGGACAGACAGGATGTGAAACCAGCTGGCACTGCAGGAGTGAGCCTTTCCCTGGAGCTGTGACAGGGAAAATGGTGTCAGTCTCATGGGCCACACATCCTTTAATCCCTCGTGACTCCAACTATAAACCTATGGATAGAAGTCTGATGTGATGCCATTTTCATTAGCTTTATGGGCAAGAGACTGCACTGTGGTTCAAATCTGCAAGCAAGCCAGTCTTCCCAGGAAGTTGCCACTAGTTGCTGTGGCAACCTATTGGCACTCTTACAGAGTCAATGATCACTGGTTGCCTAGCAACTTCTGAAAAGTTGAGACACGCCGCTGATTGCTGGCACTTTTGGAGGCATTAAGCCAATTTATGCATCAACTATTTATAAAATGAGCTTTAGGAACTTAAAATCTTTAAACTCCCTTAATGCAAATAGTCTATAATACCAGTATAGGATCTCTATTTTTTTTCCTCTTACTTTTTTTATGAAGTCTCTCAGTTTCTCAGAAATGTCTCTCTTTTCGCTTCTAATTCCTTCTAATTTTCTTCCACCTGTTTTATTTTTAGCAGTGTTTTACTTTACTGCATGTTTGATATAGATTTACACCGGAGCAACGGTTTTATAAATAATTGCTTTCCATAACTCAAATTCTCCGGTTAGAATTTTGCGGGCCGATATTCAAGAGCACGAATTGGTTTAGCAGATCATGCTAACTGTGTAAGTGCCAGCCAGTGCAATATTCAATGGCAACTATCAGATAATGCCGCTGAATGTTTCCTCTCACTGCCTTAGTACTATTTTGAATAGTGCCAGGGTGCCCTATGGTTAGAGCTGGGGCAGAGTTCAAGGTTATCCAGTTAATGGCGATATTCAGACCATTTACTGGATAACAAATTGCCTAAAGTTAGAACACCAAAACGGCGGGCCTAACTTTGTGCAGTTTTGTCTGAATAGCACCGCTATACCAATAGTGCTGGTGGTCAGTGCTGAAACTGCCGCTATCCAGATTTCAGCACCGAATATCCAGTTTCATTTTTAAATGCCACAGTCGACGCTTAAAAAATGCTGACTGTAGAGTTTAAATATCAGATCTTTGTTTTCTACAGGAGTAAAATTCTGAGGGATTTGGTCAGCTGCTGCCACGTAGGACCTTATAGAAGCTCTGAGACCATATAACAGATTCCCTCCATCCAAACGTCCACAGCAAACTGAGAAGATTCTGCTTGGGTCTAATATGAATTTTGCATTTTTCATACATCTCTAGTTATTGGTCACAAGCTTCTAGAGATTGAAAGAATACCCCAGCATTTATTTAAACAATATAGATTTTTCAAATTACCCTATTTAGTAAAGGTTTTCTCTCATTTTGTATATATAGGAAAATGTCCTAAGAAAGAAAAGTGAATATAAAAACCTAAAAATGAATAAATAAACCCATCACTTTTTCTGTGAAATTCACAACTGATGATCAAGTTCTTAGGTCTACAGAGAGCAATATCTTTGTGTCCTGGCAACATGTCGCTGTTATCTAACTTTGTTTCTTCTTACATGCAGTTAACTTTGGAGTTAACCACATAAATCATTGGGGCTGAAAACGTCCTCCTGGCCATTGCATAATTTTTGGCCACATATCTCGATATCCAGCAAAATGTTATGGGCCCGATTCTGTCCTGGACGTAGATCCCCTCTGTACGTCCGGTCTGAACTGGACATACAGAGGGGATAGCAATTCTGATCCCGCGGAGCATGTCTAGCCCCGTGGGATCAGAATCTCGAACAGTCCTGCACGTGCAGGCCAGGACTGCGATTCAGTCCAGCTTGCACATGCAGGACTGTCTGCGGCTAACTCAGTCAAGGCTCCTCAATGGAGCCACGGTGCCATGGCGTCATGTTGCCATGGCATCACAACTCCATTGAAGAGCCGTGAAGCCCTCCACCGGAGATTAAAGCTAATTCCCTGCAGCCCGATCCACGATCTGGCCTCATAAGGCCAGGAACGAGCTGCGGGAAATGTCCTCCGGCCCCCCCTGCCCCATCTGTGCCCCGGCGTTTCAATAAAGGCATGTCCAGGAAAGTTATTCCACCTTGGGGGTGAAATAACTTTCCCACACATGTCACTGGCCCCGGATGTACAGAGCCGACATTAGAATCGGCCCTGTTTGTCCAGGACCGGCGACCACCCAGACTCCGTCCCCAAGCTGCCCCCATCTAACTTCCCTGCAGAACCGGCGTGGAAGTTAGTCGGGGCCGGGTGAAGACACGAATAACCCCCTATGTGACTAGAAGAGGGAAGGATTGAAGGTGGGCAGGGGCATGGTTTAAACTTGGCAAAATTCAGCTACTATCTGGTTAAGACTATTTGATTGAATATGATTGTATATTCACAGTCTTTTTTAAAAGAAGGGACAACTGAAACTCCTCATGAAGATAAACATGTCATACACATCCTTATGCAGAGATCACACCACTGAATAGTAACCTCTATTGTGTCAGGATTCAAAGGGAATTATGTATTGGCTATGCAGTTGCTACTGCATAACTCCCCTATCCATAGGACCATTTACGATGCTATCCACGTAATTCTGGGTGTGGGTTAGAGGAGGAAGAAAAGTGACGCTATGAATTATCTGTTTAGCGGTGATAGCATCAGGACATGCTGTTTCTGAAATGCTGATACAATAATTCCTCTCATTTAACTTGTTTAGGTAAAACAGGACTTCCTTTGGGATGTGGTATCTTTAAAACAATTAATCTTATATCGTAGCAACTTGTTTTGTCTCATACAATCTGGACACATATCTCATATGATTAAATTATGAATTTGTCACGTACGACATGACATCCTTGTGATGAACTGGATAGGTGACCTCTTTATATGATTTTGGTGTTTTGACCTGGTGCTTTGTTAACTCAGGTAACTTCAGTTCAATCAGCAAACAGGTACTGACAGCCAGATTCATTTGCAGGGCCATCCAATCCAGGTAATCATACATCAGTTCAACGTTAATACTCTGAATACTCACGTTATTCCAAGTATGCAATACTTCACATCACATCAAGCTTCACAGAGCTTTTTTTGGCTCTGGAAAAATAGACAAGTGACATCTGTGATCCCAGTAATGCCTTTTCTAATCCTGGGAGCAATCTGTTTCTCTGGGGGCGGAGTCACTGATTTTCCGAGCAGAATCAATATAGCTCAATAGGGCGTCTCCAGTTTTCAGAAGGAAAAAGACCTATCTCTGAGCCAGCCAGCTTTCCTGGTTTGAGAGTGGACAACCTTAACATTTTCTACTCTTCTGGAAGCAAGTTGCATTTTTTTTAGTCTCTCAGACATTTTATACAGAACACTTTAATGTTTTTTTGCATGAATTTTTCTTCAGAAAAATAAAGCAGACTAATGCCTGGAGCAACACTTGTGAATGGTTATGGGAAGTGCTTTTGCTTAAGAAAACTGGAATATGACATACAATTAGTCCAAAAGCCAAACTGAAATTGCAAGTCTATTTTTAGCTGAAGATGTTGACAGGGTACTTATCATTAACCTGAAGAATCAAATAATAGACAGAAGGCTGATAAGAATACTAAGGCAGACTAGAGCTTTTATATTAAGCCATAGTAATGAAGACTTCTGCATAGAGAAGCTGGGTAGAATCTTGAGACAGAAAATCAGAAGAACACACTATTTATATTTAATTAGGCTTTTTCTATCCTCGGTCTCTACACAAGAGCTTTAGGCACGACTCTTACATTTGCAGTTTGAATTAATGGTACAGTGTATGTTGCCGTGTTGCATTGTCTGCAGTCACGTGTTTGCTCTGTCTCCGTAAAATTGGCTGGGATTGATCTACTTGACTCTCCACCCCTGTTCTCATCCTGCCATTTTCAGAGTATTTATATTACTTTTCTTAGCCCTCCACCCCCAGTCTTACCTTTCTGATTAGGCAGTCCCTGGGCAATTTTCTAATAGTTTGAGTGGGTTGCTAAGAAGGAGTTCCCCAAGTGAAATGGGGGACTAAACATCACCTCCCCCCCCCCCCCGCCCCAATGCAGATAAAAATTACTACACTGAAAGGGAGCAGGGGGAGAGAAGAAAAGGCTTGAGCTGGCCAACCACACAAAACATGTGGTTTCAGTCCAGAAGCATGTCCCTGCTGCAGATTGTAAGGCTATTTTTGTACCAATGACACAGCCAGCCCTGAATTTTCAAAGAAAAATGCCACGGGGCGTATCCTTTACAGTGCAATTGCAGGCCCACAGGGTATGTTCCCACATGAAGTTTCAAAAATGCACTGTACATAGTTTACTTAGAGTGCCACAAAGCAGATGATGAGAACTGGTGAAAACACTGGGTAGCTATAATTTATGACCCATCGATGTAAAGTAATGTAACTGTCCACAGATGCCCAGCGATAGCCAATGATTCTTTACAGGGAATTAAGAGGTCCTTAGCTTTCTGCATGGTACTCCTTTCAGTTCCTGTCTTTCGCCATTTAATAATATTTAGTTTCAAAGCCATTATTGTCCTGCTCTGCTAAACCCTGCTATCGCTCATTTGCAGGGTTACTTTATCGCCACATGGGTGCAATCAACTTATTCTACATATCTACATCTACTCAGTTAATTTATCATAGTCATTTAAATCCGGGCCTACACCTCACCTCTTCACCCCAGCATATTGATTGCATATTTTATCTTTGCAGTTTTTTCCTTAATTTATTTCCTATGCACTTCTTTGTAGAAAGTATTCCTTTAAAAATAAATTATTAAAGACCTGACAAGATAATTTTGATACAGCAGAATGTTAATAGGCTTGTTTTTCACGATGTAATTTTTTTCTATGGAATGATAAGACCTTGCAGTAAGATCAGTTTTATCTAGTGTATCGATTCTGAGCTGGGAACTGTGCCTATAATTTTATGCCACAGTTTCTAATCAAGACCGTTTCTGAACCTCAGCATACTGTTAAATGGTAAAATAGACTATCTATAAGGTCTTCTGACTGGCTACTGAATTTACACGTATTTTTATACTGAATATTCACAATTACAAGAACATGCGGCATTAGAAGTTAGTGTTTTTCCTTCTTAATTATTTTTACTTCCTGTTAATTCCTCTTCATCCATGTCAGACCAGCCCAGACCAGTCTCCCAAGAGGTGGAGACAGAGCAAATCTGCTTGGTTTCCTTATATATGCTGCTGCAGCCAGGAAGCAGATTAGAATTGCTCTCTTTCTAGTAGGTGGAAAATGCGTCTGGTGCAGCAAGGCTAAAGAGGTTCTGGCAGGTCAGACTGACTCTTATGTCAGTTCTGCAGTTCAAGGGGCCTCTGAGTTCTCTCTGTACGCCAATCAGTGGTGGGCTGTTCCTCCCCCAACTCGGAGTCCCTTAGGTAGGGACCCTAGAATCCTGCCTGCGGGTTGGCCCATGGAACTTGTTAACAAAAAGAGGCAGCTAAGATCCAGAGAGCTTTAAACATGAAAGAAGCCAACAGGCTCCAGGGAATCACAGAGGTGCTGTTTTCCCCACATCTCGACATATTTTAAGGTCAGAAAGGTAAACAGTCACCGAACTGGGTGGAAGGCATTCCTAAGCCTCTGAAGACACTACTGTGGGTGGAAACAATTGGTTGGCAGTTCTTTGCCATCCTAACCATCTATAAATGGTATTCATATCTCTTTAATACTCCGCCCCAAAAGGAATTTTACCTAGAAACCCCAAAGTGCGTCAATTGACGCATTATCACGACAACTGCGTTTAGCATGAAATGCAGATGTGAATTAATGTGAAGTTACTTATTTGTTAAATACGTGCAGTATGTGACATCATTACATGATGTCCTCGTGTGTTTATTGTTTGTAATGTCAGAGTAAAACTGTAAACAGTGATTGAGATGCGCCACCTAGTGGGAACATGAATTTATACCTAGAAGCCCCAAAATACGTCAATTGATGCATCCAAGACAATTGAGTGCGTCAATTGACGTACTTTGGGGCTTCTAGGTATAAATTCATTTTCCCACTAGGTGGTGCATCTTTCATTAATTTTCGATGCACATATTTGAACATCTTGACCTTGCTAACAAAGCCATGGAACATGACTGACATGGTTCTAGCAGTGGCGCTGGTATACAACTTCGAAGATGCATTTGCGTCAGTTGACGCACTTTGGGGCTTCTAGTGTTAAAATCCTTGGCGTTATTCTTGATAAGCACTGAAATTTTGCAAATTTGGTTAAGAAATCATTTTTTGCTTCGAAGCAAATACATGCAGCTGCACTCTACTGGACAAGAAATCTGTACTTTTCTTCATACTTGCTCTTATTACATTCTGCCTCAACTATTGCAATTCCCTTTATCAAGGACTGAAATCTTCTCACCTATGATAACACCAACCTATCCTAAACACTGCTATTAAACTGCTTTTCAGTACAAAGAAATATGACATTACTTCTCTGCTCCGTGAAGAACTCTGGCTCCTGATTTTTTACAGGCTCCCTTATAAGAGAGTTTCACTACTACTCATCAGCTTTTACATACCGACTTAACCGTTTTTTCTTCTAGCTTCCTCATTCCATTTGTGTTCCAGCGATCACTCTACTTACCACAATTTATTAGCAATTCCTTCTCATCTCAAAATTTGCTTTGAGTATACAAGAAGCTCTGACTCTTTGGAACTCTTTAGATCTAAGGCTGGAAATCTCATTTAAGAAATTCAAATCATCACTGAACAGCTAGAATTTTAAACAAGTTTTTTCTTTGTGTCATCCCCCTTTGCCCTAGGGCAGCAGGCAGATCCTGTAGGGGCAGGTCCTAGAACTGTTTTATCCCAGATTCTCTCCCTCTGTTTCACTAAGCTAGCCCATGCCGTATTATAGGGGAGGGGGTAAGAGAGAAATCACTTCAAGGCCTGTGGCACATATATTAAAGAGGCTCTTGACTCTGATTTACGTGTTCTAGTTCTCTAAACTGCAGAGCAAATGTCCAGTCCAAGCAATAACAGTCTGTATCTATTTATTTTATTTAACAGATTTTTTATACCAATTTATCATTTCCGTCAAAGAGGTTTACACTGTAACTTAAACTTAGTAATGTACATTAAATAAGGGCATTAATAACTTGGATTTTTCTGAGGCAATGGAGGGTCAAGTGACTTGTCCAAGGCCACAAGGAGTGGTAGTGGGAATTGAACCCTGGTCTCTTGGTTCCCAAGTCAGTGCTCTAACCATTAGGTGTGCTTGGAAATTCCTCTTAATTAAGCCTGTGGCACCCAACACAATGGGCCATTTTCTTGGTCTCCAACTGCATTTCTTGGTATTTGCAGATTTTCTCCCTCTCAACGCAATTCACAATGCTGTTTTGGTGTTCTTCTTTACCACCATATCTAGCTTCCTTGCCTCCAACTTTTTATCAGTCAGAATGGGAGTATCCCAGCTGATCATAACCTCTTCATTCTCAGTAATTCTTTTAGTCATGATGCCAGTGCTTTTCAGGCATAGTGATGTTGTAGTGTTTACAGGGTTTCCAATGGATAAGGCATCCTACTTTATTGTGTCTTTCTGTATAGAAATTTTCTGCCATCAGAACTTCACAGCCAGCTATAAGGTGAGTCACTGTTTCCAGCTCTTTCCCATAGAATCGACATATGTCTATTTTGCCAGTTTTTTCAATGCTCGTTATGTGCTTAACAGATTGCAATGTCCTTTCTCCCTCCTCACTTGGATCCTATTCTGCTAATCCTCCCTCTATACCTTGTAAGCAGTCACCCTATTCTACCTTTTCCAGCAGGCAACTCTTCTCCCGTAAGGCAAAATCCTCTGTTAGGCTCAGATAACAAGTCAACTCCTTCAATCTGACTCCTTTGCTTATGCTTGAATAGCAAGCCATCTCCTTCAATCTCTGTCCACACTCAGGCAGAGGCATGGATAAAACTTCTGACAGGCTCTCTAATCTTCACAAGCAGACAATTCAAGAATGAAAGGCTGATTCCGTACAAGATACCAAATAAAATAAAAGAAAGCCCAGAGCTGAGCTTCTACACATAAACCAAAATGGAACCAAGAACTATACTGAATAAAGCACACCTTACATCGTGTACACTGGGGTTATGTACAGAGCAAGCAGAGCCAAAAGAACCATCCCAAAAGCAAGATGTTACTGCAAGATGTCATGCTTCTACTCCTAAGACTAGAAATGGAATGGTCCTGCACACAAAGCATATCGGATTAGTAAGGGTACTGAAGGGATCCGTTACATTTGTATTAATTTTATTGCCACTTTCATCTCTGCACGAACTTCGGTGTTCATGGCCTGCTGAGGGGCTTGACCTTTTTTATATGTTAGTTCTTTCTCTTCTTTTGTATCTCACTTATATTTAGTTTAATATTCTAATGAAGTGCCTTGTGCACCCATCTCCGATTATATTGGTTTTATATCTTTTTATTATGTTTTGTAACTTCTATTTTTTATTATTTATCTTTCTTTTTATTTTATTATCTCCTTATTTTATTTATAATTTTATGATGTTTTTATGGCCGAGCATGTAGTAATTTGTGAACTATCATTAAAATCATCTGTAATACCTGAAGATTGGAGGATGGCCAAAGTAACACCAATTTTTAAAAAGGGTTCCGGGGTGATCTGGGAAACCACAGACCATGAGCCTGACATCAATACCGGGAAAAATGATAGAAACCATTATAAAGAACACAATTACTGAACATATAGATAAGCATGGCTTTAGCCAAGGAAGGTCTTGTCTTACTAATCTATTATATCTTTTGCAGGTGTGAATAAACAGGTAAACAAAGGTGAGTTGGCTGATATAGTGTATATGGATTTTCAGAAAGCCTTTGACAAGGTCCCTCATGAGAGACTCTTGGCGAAATTAAATGGGATAGGAGGCAGTGTACTATTGTGGATCAGGAACTGGTTAAAAGATAGAAAGCAGAGGGTAGGGCTAAAAGCCAATTTTCCATTGAATAGTGGAGTACCCCAGGGATCTGTGCTGGGTCCGCTGCTTTTTAACATTCGGAAATGTCCTGGAAATAGGAATAATGAGTGAGGTAATCAAATCTGCAGATGACACAAAATTATTCAAAGTTGTTAAAACCCAAGAGGATTGTGAAAATTTGCAAGAGGACCTTGATAAATTGGAAGACTGGATGTTCAAATGACAGATGAAATTTAATGTGGACAAGTGCAAAGTTATGCACTTAGGACAGAACAGCCTAAACTATGGTTACTCGATGCAAGGTTCCACAATAAGAACCACCACCTAGGAAAAAGATTTAGGCATCATTGTGGATAGCGTGTTGAAACCCTCCGCCCAGTGTGCAGTGGCAGTCAAGAAAGCAAATAGAATGCTAGGTATCATAAGGAAAGGAATGGAAAATAAAACAAAGGATATTGTCATGCCTCTGTATCGTTCCATGATGCGACCACACCTTGAATATTGTGTGCAATACTGGTCGCGTATCTTAAAAAGGATATAGCATTATTAGAAAAGGTACAGAGAAGAGCCACCAAAATGGTAAAGGGGATGGAAAGATACTTCTATGAGGAGAGGCTAAAAAGGTTTGGGCTCTTCAACCTGGAAAAGAGATGGTTGAGGGGAGATATGATGGAGGTCTATAAATTAATGAATGGAGTTGAACAGGTAAACATAGATCAATTGTTTATACCATCAAAATATAGAAGACTAGGAGACATGCAATGAAGCTACAGTGTAACCTATTTAAGTCTAATAAGAGAAAATATTTTTTCACACAACGTGTAATCAAACTCTGGAATTCGTTATTGGAGTATTAGTAAAAGCTGTTAATGTAGCTGGGTTTAATAAAGGTTTGGACAAGTTCCTGGAGGAAAGGTCCATAAACTATTATTAAAGGGGACCTGGAAAATCCACTGCTTGCCCCAATACAAGCATTGCGGACCCTGTGTCTTTTGGAAAAACTGCTAGGTACTTGTGATCTGAATTGGCCACTGATGGAAATAGGATACTGGGCTTGATGGCAAGGCCATCCCGTCCATTGAGCGAGAATGTTGTTTGCACAGGGCCCCATGTGAACCACATTCTCTCTCAATTAACGGCTACAGAAGGAGCTGGGGAAGCCCGCGCGAGGCCCTGGCTTCCTCTAAACAGCCGCCAGCGTGAAGAGCCTTTTCCTTCATGCTGGCAGCTGTTTCAATGAAGCCACGAATGCTGGGAGAGGTTAAGGGGCGCGGGGCTCTTTGGAGGGAGGGGGGTGGCTAGCACTGGATGAGCTGTGATGGGGGGGAAACAGACTGGAAATGGGCTGTGTTGGGGGGGGACTGCAATTGGGCTGTGATGGGGGAAACGGACTGGAAATGGGCTGTGATGGTGGGGGGGATAACAGACTGGAAATGGGCTGTGATGGTGAGGGGAATGGACTGTAATTGGGCTGTTATGGGGGGAAAGGACTGCAAATGGGCTGTGATGTTGGGGGATAGGACTGCAAATGGGCTGTGATGGTGGGGGTGAACGGACGAAATGGGCTGTGATGGTGGGGGGGTGGAAACTTGGACTGGAAATGGGCTGATGAAGAGCTGGATTAGGACTGGAAATGGGCTGATGGGGGCTGGAATAGGACGAAGTGGGCTGATGGGGGGAACGTGGACTGCAAATGGGTGATGGGCTGGAATAGGACTGGAAGTGGGCTGATGGGAGTTGGAATAGGGCTGGAAATGGGCTGATGGAGGAGCTTGGAGTGGAAATGGGCTGATGCAGGGCTGGAATGGAACTGGAAAACAGCATATGGGGGGCTAGGACTGGAAATGGGCTGATGTGGAAGCTTGGGAGACTGGGACTAGAAGGGGGCAGATGCTGGGTGGGTCTAGAACTATAAGGGAGCTGATTTTGGGGGAGGACTAGAAAGGGATGGGGAATGAGAATGGAGAGGGGAAAAGATATTTTGTGTGGGAGGGAAGAAAAGTCTACGAAGGGCCGGGTATTGGAAGAGTAAGTGTAGATTGAGAATGGAAGGGTGATATTTGAGTGGATGATAAAGGAATAAGGAAAGAAATGGAGGAAAGAGCAAAAGGGGAAATAGTATGTTAAAGCAGATATAGGGAAAACATTTGGAAAAAAATCTAAAAGAGAAGAAAGGACAAATGGATAGCTCGCAGAAGACACAAGGAAACCAGAAGAAAGTGACTGGAGCAATTGCAACTGAAAAAGAAAATGCACAAGCAACAAAAGGTAGAAAAATACTTTTTTTTTTGAATTTATTAACTGGAATATATCATCTCTGGGAAATATGCATCATTAACGTCTTTTGTGTTTTGTTTAGTACAAGAGGAAATTAATTTATAGTTTTATTTCTCCAGTGTTGTTGTACATCTCAAGTTTGGTTTTTGGAGTTCCCAGTTTAATTATTGTCATCCTATTTCTAGATTGTGATTCCTTGTTCTTTGGTGACGGTCTATGTTCTGCATTTTAACTAAACTGAGGTATTCTGTTTATGTAATTCCTATTTGACAGTGCCACTTGTTCTCTTTCCCCAGTAGGTCATGTATTGGTATTCTCTGAGATGTATTGGTTTAATATTTGCAGTGTTGCCTTTTGATAGGTAGGGTTTGGTGCTTTGTGAGTCCTGACAGGGCTGTTATGATATGGTGGATTTGCTATGAGTTCTAAATGGTCAGTGTTTATAGTACTTCCTAATGGGCCTGGCAGTTGGCACTGGAATATAGTAACGTAGAAATCTGTTAGTCTTTCTTTATCCAGACACTCATTAAGAAGCATGTTTACTAAAAATGCATGTTTGCATTATGCAAATGTTATGCAAATTAGGCTCCCTATGTAAATGAGGCCCCACAATTAATCTCCACATATGGCCCCGCACCCCCCTTAGGCCGCCCCTGCTTGATGGACTTTGTTCTGACCCAGTATGGCATATATTCTTATTTTCTTGGGCCCTTCTGATAGACACTGCTTCTGCAGGGAGCAAGAACTTTTCTCTTTAAAGAAATAAAATAAAACTAAGAAAGCTTTTTACCTGGCTGTGATTCAGGATCTGCATCTGAACTGTTCTCTTTGCTAATGGAAAAGGCAGCCAGGAAAGCTGATAGAGGACACACCCTAATTGATGCCTAATAGCTCAGTTTGGCTGGCTTCCAGAGTTGCTTATGAAGGCCAGGTGTTTCATTTCTCCACTTAAAGCTTTCATGTTACCAGACCTGTCTCACTGTAAAATCTTCAATGAAAAATGGTAAACCATTGCACTGCCCTCTTCACTATGCTTTTGTCCTGTTCTTCCAGGTACCATACCAAGCAAAGGCATAGTTTTTGCATCTCAGATCCACACCCTTGCCCGCATTATTTGACCCACAGTTGCTCCTTGGTATTGTTACCAGTGGCTGGACCAAATATGCATTTCAAGCCCCCCAGACTCAACTATCCATCTGGTCTCATCTGCTCCTCCTGTTCCACTCCAACTTTTCTTCATCTTTGGACCCTTAACTTCTACTTCAAGATCATAGCAACAGAAAAGAAACCCTGCCCATCTAGCACTTACTATACTTCTTCAGGTCCCTCTCTAAGGCAGGGCTACTCCCTTTAGCCCAGAGCAAATCAGCATCTACCCCTGTGATGAGAAGCCCCTACTTTAGCAGCAGACAAAAATCACACTCCTGATACTGTCTGTGGCACCATAACTGTCACTTAAGCCCTGAGGCCTCTAGCAGATCTTTAAACACTACTGACCATTCACATGCCGGGTTACAGATAAGAATATCTTTATTAATACAAACTCATCTTCAGCACCAGATAAACACAAAATGGTATATTTACACAGTTATTAGCATCACATTGGCTCCGAAATATCTACTCCAATGGGTTATCAGTCATCACACAACTTAGTAATAAATATCACAATAGCAATTATTCTTCAAACCAAACCTTCAATAACTATGGCAACAATGGCTCTGTACATATCAAAGAGCAACATGCAGATCCCCAGCCTGGTCATCTTGCAAGCTGGTCACTAACACATCTCCAGCAGTTAGCAACAGGAAGTCTGCATTGGAAGGGGTGGAAGTGGCTAGTCAAAGCAAGCATGAACAGCAGCACAGAGTTGGAGGCTTTGGTTGCTGTTTTGATGGCCACAGCAAGTCCTGGAAAGCGGCTGCGGCAGTGTGGTTGCAGGTGGAAGCAAGGGGGTGGCAGGATTGAGGTTTTGCGTAGGATGCCTCATATCCTTGCACCAGTCCTGCCTGCTTTTAGTGAGGCCTCTCACACATATAAGCTTCTTTCCTGGCGGTCTTTGGTTGTAGCTGCAAGTTTGTCCAGGGTTTGCTTGTTCTGGCAGGTTGGGACCTGTCTGGCACCCTGTAAGGAATCCTGGAAAAATCGGCTTTGTGGGTGCTTTCAGTTTTTTTCTTACAATAAGTTTTGGCATTCTAATTAGATTGTTTCATTCCTGGTGTGAGGGAGTAGAGGACACTGTGAAAGATATTCCACTTGGCCCAAAGATCACACAATGGAGAAATACTTCTCCCTCGGTGGGTACTCCACAGAGTGCTCTTTGCCGAACAAGATATTCCAGAGGAGCAAGATGGGCTCTTGGATACCCATTTCTGAAACTATGAGGATAGTTGTTGGATCTATATTATCAAAGGTCACCAAGCAATGGGAAACTATCAGACATAGACACAATGAAACATAGAAACATGATGGCAGAAAAAGACCATATGGCCTATCTAGTCTGCTCTTCCATACCAACTACTATAGTCCCTTTTTATCCTTTAGAGATCTGTGTTTGTCCCATGCTTTCTTGAATTCAGATACCGTCCTTGTCTCTACTACCTCCACACATCTACCATTCTTTCCATAAAGAAATATTTCCAAATATTATTCCTGAGTCTATCCCCTTTCACTCTCATCCTATGCCCCCTTGTTGCAGAGCTTACTTTCAATTGAAAGAGGCTCTCCTCCTGTGCAGGTTTGATTCTTTTTAACATTTTTTGTTATTGATATTGTGGAAGAGCTGTTGGAGAAGGTTTGCCTCTTTGCGATGATCCCAAAATCTGCAGTAGACACCCCAGAAGTAGTAGATAACTTGAGGAGGGATCTAGCTAAGCTTGAAAAATGGCCAAGAATTTGGCAGCTGAGATTTAATGCTAAAAAATGCAGGGTCGTGCATTTGGGCTGCAAAAATCCAAGGGAGTGGTACTGTGGGTTAAACTAGTACTGTTAACATCCTTCTCCTCAGAAAGAGCTCCATTTACCTGTACTCTTTGTCGCCTCCCTCTCAACCAATTTCTAACCCAGTCAGTCACTTTAAGGGCCATATCAAGGGTGCTTAATTTATATTTAAGCCGCCTGTGCGGAATGATGTCAAAGGCTTTATTGAAATCTGAGTACACCACATCTAGGGCTCTCCCTGAGTCCAACTCTCTGGTCACACAGTCAAAGAAATCAATCAGATTTGTCTGAGAAGACCTGCCTCTAGTAAACCCATGCTGCTTCGGATCCTGCAATCCAGAAGCCTCACTATCCTCCGTTTTAGTAACATTTCCATTAATTTACTCACCACAGAGATCAGACCAAGTGGCCTGTAGTTCTCAACCATATGTGCCTTTCTGCAGTCCTTTGGAACCACTCCTGACTCTAAAGAAGCATTGAAAAGGTCAGACAGTGGAGCCGCTAGAACTTCCCCAAGTTCTTTCAATACTCTCTGATGTATCCCTTATGGCCCCATCACTTTTTCTACTCTTAGTTTAGCTAGTTCCTCACGAACACACTCTTCTGAAAATCATTCAAGATTCCCTTCACTTCTGTTCCTATTTGTGGGTGTTTTCTGAGTTCCTGCTCTGGGTCCCTCATCTGTGAATACAAAGAAAAATATTTGTTAACGATTCTGCTTTATCCTCATCAGTTTCTACATATTCCTCCCCTTTACCCTAGAGTCTGACAATACCACTTTTGCACTTCCTCCTCTCACTAACATATCTGAAAAATATCTTGTCCCCGCATTTTATTGCATTGGCTATTTCTTCTTCTTTTTGTATCTTTGCTTTCCTGATTACTTCCCTAGCTTCTCAGTTTTTCCAAATATTGATGCTTGTCTTCCTCTTTCTGTGATCTCTTGTATTCTATGAAGGCAACCCTCTTTTTCTTCACCTTTTCAGATACTTCTTTTGAGAACCATGGTGGCCTCCTTTTCTTTTTACATTTATTTACCTTTCTAACAGCAAGGTCTGTTGCCCTTGAAATATCCCTTTTCAGTTTTGCCCATTGCTTTTCCATATCTCTCAGCTGTATTGTTCTATCTTGGCAAAGGCAGACTTCCTAAAGTCTAAGACCCTTGCTTTTGAATGGACTTTATCAGCCCTAGTCCTAATACTGAACCACACCATCTGGTAATAACTGGATGCAAGATGATCTCCCATTATAACATCAGAAACACTTCCCCCATTGGTAAGTATATAGCCCCCTCATGTGTGGGTTCTGTTAACAGTTGCCAGATTAGTTTTCCCTGTAGAGAATCCAAGATCTCCTTACTTCTAGATGACACCATAGGAGGGATGTGTCAATCAACATCTGCCATATTGAAATCACCTCAATAGCACTTCTCCTCTCATGGCAATACTGTGTATATCTTCTATTAAATCTCTGTCCACTTCTCCCTGTGAAGGAGATTTGTATATCATATCAATGCAAATGGATTTCCCATTCCCTCTTTCTAGTTTAACTCCCGTTCACTCCTCGCCCACTTTTAAGTTCTGCAATTCTATAGCTTCCACTCCTCCTTTTTTTTCTACCCTGTCCTTCCTAAATAAAGTATAGCCCGTATAATTATGTCCCAGTCATGAGCCATGAACCGTGTCTCTATAACCACCACCAAATCCAAGTCAGCCTCTTTTATTAAAGCCTGAAAATCTGGAACCTTATTTCCCATACTATGGGCATTTATACACACATTTTGGATATCTGGGAAAGCATCCAGCTAGCACACATGTGCAAGATACTGGCTCACTTATGCAGCACCTGGGATTCATCTAATAACCTGAGTTCAGACACAGCACAGGAGACTGCATTGTGTGCAGTACTATAGAAGGATTGCCACAGTGTTCACCCAGCTTTGAAATATCTGGACTAACCTGTCATGGACAAATAGAAAACTGTAGTTATGCTTTACCTGATAACTGTCATACCTTGATGCCTGCCAGATCAGTCCAGGATAACCCGCCTTACTAGGGTAGACAGATGGAGAGTTTAGACTCGTTCATCTGCTTGACCTCATGAGATAGTAGTTCATGCATATCACAAAAAAATAAGGAGGTAAGAAAGGAATGCAGTTAATTTTATCAAATAAATGTTTTGTTGCAGTAATGATAAATTTTTAAATTATAGGAAAAGGAAGCTGTGGCAATAGTATGCTGATCTGTTTCCTGACTGCACAGCATATATAGGGGAGGTGGACAGATTTGTTTTGTCTGCATCTCCTGGGAAAAGAGTAAAACCCACTAGTTTGGACTGTTTTGGCAGGACTCAAAGAATGATAGTTATCAGATAAAGCATGACCCATGTTTTCAAATAGGCAGGGGGTGGAGCCAAGTTAGTGTCAATGAAGTATCAAGACTGTGAAGGTCAGCGAGCATTTGTTTCTTCGAATGTTGATTGTTCATTATGTAGCTGTTCAGAAGAAGGAAGTGTAGCCTGCAAAGAGGAGTCCAGAGTTTGGGGAGCAGTTTGAATCATTCCTCCGAATCTCTCTTTATTCCTGCGATACAGAGAGAAGGGCATTGGAGAGGACTGGGGCTTCACTTATTCAGCCATGTGTTGGGACACTGGGGGTTGGCACACTGCTGCACTAATAGTCAATGCAGTGGAACTCAGGATATGATAATTGCTGCCTTAGCTTGGGCATGGAATGTGCCTTGCAGTTAATGCATGGCAATGTACCGTGCATTAACAATGCAATAGAAAATGCAGAGCAGTGTATGTTTCCTGAATAGAAATGGGGTTAACTGCCTATGCATTATCTATAATGTAGTTAACACATCTTATGTGAATTGTCTCTGCATTAACTGCATCAGAGGACTTTGAGGTTAGCTCAAGTTAATTTCTGCAACTAACATGTAAAAGCAAAATTCTAGCACACTTTAGTAAATGGGCCCCTTAGAGGTGGATGCATCATTTTTGCATTTTAAGTAATGCATTTTAAGTAAGTGCCCATGTTTTATTCTTTCTACATCCACTTCCACAGACTCACAGTCCAGTTCAGGTTTTGTTCCGAAACCTTAACGTTTACTGAAATTTTTTAAATAGTGGAACAAGTGGAAAATATACAAAAATATAAAATGTAATTATTAAAATGTACAGTCAATTCACCTCTCCTCAGTCTCTCATCTCAAAAATGGGGAAGCTCCTCTTCACCCCCTCTGGGACTCTCTCATATAGATGTGGATTCACTGTTCTCCAGCTCTCCACAGAAACTTGCAGTTTTTTGGTACTGGATGCAGATGTGATGGCAGGAACTTCTTTACTATAGAACCCTCCTGGTGATCAGTGGTAACCCTTTATACCTCTTGGTGTCAAAGGCTTCTCTATGTTTCTGATTCCTTCATATATTTAATTACTAGTGGTGTTCTAGCTTATTTAACCAGTGCACAGAAATGAATGTGGTGGTATGATAGTTTAGCTAGTCAAAGACCCACAGCAATGTGATGGAGTGGCTTTGGCAGCCAAAGAAAGGGAACTGCCTTTGAGCTAAATATTTATACCAGTCTCCTTTCCCTACTATTATCTCACAGTTAAGGAGCACCTTCCCACTTCTGGAAAGGACCAGGTAGCATAAAAAGATCACTTAATCTAATTAGTAGGACCACAAGATTTCTACATATCATAGCTGGTAGAGCCATAGGGGTCCCTACAGAAGCAGCTGAGTTTAAAGATAAATATTGTACATTAAACTTTTTGTGTTAATGCAGCAATTATAGTAAATAAGCTTTACACCTCCATAAGGTATAATTAGTTTTCTTGTAATAATGGCTCTGGATTTACATCTGCAAATTTTAGCATGCCTTATTATGCTATGAGAACACAAGTAATGATCTATTTTACATAATTATAGAGCTAATTACCTAATTCTTCATAGATGTGTCGATTATAAGAACATAAGATATGCCATACTGGGTCAGACCAAGGTCCATCAAGCCCAGTATTCTGTTTCCAACAGTGGCCAATCAAGGTACAATAACATGCACTAAAACAGAAAAAAATGCATACAAAAATTAGCAACTAGAATAGCATGCTTTGGGGCCCTTTTGCGAAAGTGTGCTAAGCAGTTAACATGCATTTCTGCTCTTGGTAATTGTGTGCAAGGGCCCATGGTAACGGTTTCTGTGGAAAAATGACAGTTACTTCATGCTAACTGCCAATCACACTGTGGGGTGGTGAATGAGTGGGCTAGGGGCAGAGAGTGGGCGTGATGATCACATTGCAGTTAGCGCAGAGGGACATATTGCGCACTGTCATGTTACATTTAGCACGGTACATCTCATACCACCTCAATAGATGGAGTTAAGTGCATCCATCAGGGCCCAAATGCAAGCTACAGGACCTGCCTGCGTGGTCACTGTTAGGTACATGCTGACCACACTCCTCCAATACTTACCATGAAGCAGTTGCACATAATGTGCATTGAATTTAGTGCAAAATACATGTTAGATGCCAAAATCTATCACACTTCAGTAAACGAGCCCCTTAAGGGTACATTTGCAAACATTGGTGTTGGTTAGTACATCAACCTCTTTACTGATTAAAGGTGCAGCTGACTATTTGGTGAAATTTAACTACACAAAGTTTGTGTGATTAAATCTAAGTCAGTCTTTTGTGTAGTTATCAATCACAATATTTGGTACAATTATTCTTCAAACCACATCACAGAGCAACATGCAGATCCCCACCCTGGCCCTCTTGCAAGCTGGTCACTAGCACATCTGTGCCATTTAGCAACCCAACAAGCAAATTCCCCAACCTGGCTCCCTGCCAGCAGGCTATTTTTGTTGTTAAGTGCCGTCGATTTGGTGTCAACTCCTGGCGACCCTCTAGATCAGTGATGGCTAACCTTTTTGAGCCCGAGTGCCCAAACTGCCGCACAAAACCAAAGAATTTCCTCAAAGTGCCAGCACGTCATTTGCATAAGTGGTCTTATTTGCATAAATATTTGCATAATGTTACCATACACTAACTTTTAGTAAACATGTCTCTTAATGAGTGTATGGATAAAGAAAGACTAAAAGATTTCTACATTACTATAATCCAGTGCCAACCGCCAGGCACATTAGGAACTACTACAAACGCTGCCCATTTAGAACCCATAGCAAACCCGCCGTATCCTGACAGCATTACCAGGACTCACAAAGCACCATACCCTACCTATCAAAAGGCAACACTGCAAATATTAAACCAATACATTTCAGAGAATACTGGGGAAAGAGAACAAGTGGCAACATCAAATAGGAATTTCCTCTTGTACCAAACAAAGCGCAGATGTTAATGATGCACATTTCCCAGAGCTGACATATTCCAGTTAATAAATTCAAAATAAGAGATATCTTTCTACCTTTTGTGCATTTTTTTTTCAGTTGCAATTGGTCCAGCCACCTTCTTCTGGTTTCTTCATGTTTTCTGCTAACTCTCCATCGTCTGCTGTCCATTTGTCCTTTCTTCTCTCTTCTAGTTTTTTTTCCATTCTCTCTCTCTCTCTACATCTGCTTTAACATACTAATCTTTCTCCTTTTGCTCTTTCCTCATTCCTATTTCATCCACACAAATTTTACCCCTCCATCCTCAATCCCCAATTACTCTCCCAATACCTGGCCAATTGTAGATTTTTCATCCCTCCTACACAAAATATTTTCCCCTCTCCATTTTACTCTCCCAGCCCCATCCCATTCTAATCCTCCCCCAACATCAGCTCCCTTCTAGTTCCAGTCTCACCCAGCATCCATTCCCTTCTAGTCCCTGCATCAGCCCATTTCCAGTCCAAGTCCCTTCATCAGCTCATTTTCAATCCTAGCCCCCCCATCAGCCCATTTCTACTCATTTCCTAGCCCCACCATCAGCCCATGTCAAATCATAGCTCCCCTCCACTCAGCCCAATTCCAGTCCAAGCCCCCCCATGAGCCTACTTCCAGTTCTAGCCCCTCCATGAGTCCATTTCAATTCAAGCCCCCACCACAGCCCATTTCCAATCTTAGCTCCCCCCAACAGCCCATTTCCAGTCCTATCCTAGCTTTTCCATCAGCCCATTTTCAGTCCTAGCTCCCTTCCCTCACAGCCCATTTCCATTCCAAGCCCCCTCCCCATCAGCTATTTGCAGTTCAAGCCTCCCCTTCCACTCAGCCCATTTCCAGTCCTAGCAACACCCCAACCCATTACCAGTCCTAGCCCCCCGTCAATCAACTTCCAGTCCTAACCCCCATCACCCCATTTTCAGTTTAAGCCCCCCCCCTATAACCCTTTACCAGTCCTAACCCCCCATCAGCCCATTTCCAGTCAGCCCCCCATAGCCCATTGCCAGTCCTAAACCCCATCAGCCCACAGCCCATTACCAGTCCTAACCACATCAGCCCACCTCAAGTACTAACCACTCCACATCAGCCCATTTCATTTCCTAGCCCCCCCAATAACCCCTTATCAGTCCTACACCCCCATCAGCACACTACCTGTACTAACCCCCCCATAGCCCATTACCAGTCCTAACCCCCCCCATCAGCCCACTACCAGTCTTAACCCCCCCCCATAGCCCATTACCAGTCCTAACCCCCCCATCACCCCATTTCCAGACAGCCCTCATCAGCTCATAGCCCATTGCCAGCCCTCATCAGCCCACAGCCCATTGCTAGTCTTAACTCCCCCCCATAGCCCACTGCGTCTTAACCCCCCTCCCCAGCCCACTGCCAGTCTTAACCCCCACTCCCTAGCCCATTGCCAGTCTCAACCCACCTCCGTCCCTCCCTCCCTAGCCCATTGCCAGTCACAACCCCCCTCCCTCCCTAGCCCATTGCCAGTCTCAACCCCCCTCCCCCTCCCTAGCCCATTGCCAGTCTTAACCTCCCTCCCTCCCTAGCCCATTGCCAGTCTCAACCCCCCTCCCTCCCTCCCTCCCTAGCCCATTGCCAGTCTCAACCCCCCTCCCTCCCTAGCCCATTGCCAGTCTCAACCCCCCTCCCCTCCCTAGCCCATTGCCAGTCTTAACCTCCCTCCCTCCCTAGCCCATTGCCAGTCTTAACCTCCCTCCCTCCCTCCCTAGCCCATTGCCAGTCTCAACCCCCTCCCTCCCTCCCTAGCCCATTGCCAGTCTCAACCCCCCTCCCTCCCTAGCCCATTGCCAGTCTCAACCCCCTCCCTCCCTAGCCCATTGCCAGTCTCAACCCCCCTCCCTCCCTAGCCCATTGCCAGTCTTAACCTCCATCCCTCCCTAGCCCATTGCCTGTCTCAACCCCCTCTCTCCCTCCCTAGCCCATTGCCAGTCTTAACCCCCCTCTCTCCCTCCCTAGCCCATTGCCAGTCTTAACCCCCCTCCCTCGGCTCATGGCAATAAAAAAAAAAAAAGCTGCCCGCTGCCGCCGCGGCGGCATGGAGTGTCCCGCGGGGCTCCCTCTGCCCGGCGGGACTCTCCCGGCGCTGCTCAGCCCCTCTCTGCCGGCTTGCAGAGACGCGAAGGGAGAGAGAGTCTCCCTCGCGTCTCTCTTAAGCCCGCACGGGCAGATGGGAAATTTCCCATCAGCTCCTGCGGGCTTAACAGAGACGCGAGGGAGACTCTCCCTTCGCGTCTCTGCAAGCCGGCAGAGAGGGGCCTGAGCAGCGCCGGGAGAGTCCCGCCGGGCAGAGGGAGCCCCGCGGGACACTCCATGCCGCCGCGGCGGCAGCGGGCAGCTTTTTTTTTTTTTTTTTTAATGTGCGACCTTCCCGCGTGCCAGCTGCAAGGCCTTCGCGTGCCATAGGTTCGCCATCGCTGCTCTAGATAGTTGACCTAAACTTTGTTCGGTCTTCGGTCAAGTGGCTCATTGTTGATAGAGTGGTATCCAAAGCTGCTGTTATTGTATGGATCCATCTCATTGTCAGCTTTCCTCTTTTATGGTGACCTTCTACCTTGCCAAGTATTATGTCTTTTTCCAAATATCTCTTTCTTCACATGATGTGTCCAAAGTATGAAAGTCAAAGTCTTGTCATATGAGCTTTTAAGGAAAGCTTAGGTTTGATCTCCTCTAGTACTGACTTGTTTGTTCTTTGGGCAGTCCCTGATATACACAGTATTCGTCGCTAGCACCATAATTCCAAGGCATCAATTTTCTTCCTGTCTATTTTTTCACTGTCCAACTTTCACATCCATATGACATTATTGAAAATATCATGGCCTGGACATGTTGAATCTTTGTATGGAGAGAGACATCTCTGCTCTTGAGAATCTTGTCTAGGTCCTTCATAACCATTCTGCCAAGAGCACTATGTTGTCGGATTTCTTGACTGCTAGTCCTTTCTTTATTGATTGTTGATTCAAGTAAGTTAAAGCTGTCAACTATTTCAATTTCTTCTCCATCAATGATGAACTTATTGATTTTGCCAGTTGTCAGGATCTTAGTCTTCTTAACGTTAATGTGCAGACCCATTTTAAGACTATATTCCTTAATCTTGAGAAGCAAATGTTTCAGATCATCTTCACTTTCAGCCAGTAATGTTGTATCATCAACATAGCAAAGATTGTTGATGAGTCTTCCACCAATCTTCATACCTCTGTTCTCTTCATAAAGTCCTGCTTCTTTGATGATTTGTTCTGCGTATACATTAAAGAGGTAGGGGGAAAGTATGCAGCCTTGTCATACACCATTCCTGATTTTAAATCATTCTGTTTCTCTTCGTCCCGTTCGAACTGTTGCTTCTTGATCAATGTAAAGGTTGTGCACGAGAACGATCAGGTGTTCTGGTATATCCGTGCTTCTTAATGTGGCACAGAGTTTCTCATGGTTTACACAGTCAAAAACCTTCCTATAGTCAATAAAACACATGGATATCCTTTTGCTATTCTTTTATCTTTTCACATCTGCGATAATGTCTCTCGTTCCTCACCCTTTCCTGAACCCTGCTTGCATTTCAAGCAGTTCTCGTTCCAGGTGTGGTTGTAGTTTCCATTGAATGATCTTGAGTAGAATCTTGTTGGCATGTGGGATCAGAGCGATTGTGCGATAATTTCCACAGTCAGTCAGGTCACCTTTCTTCAGTATTGGTATAAACACAGATCTTTTCCAGTCAGTTGGCCATGAATTTGTCTTCCAAATTTCCTGGCAAAGCCTTGTAAGTATGGTAACAGCTGCATCCGATTGTTGTAATACTTCAATGGGAATGCCATCAATGCTGGTGCTTTGTTCTTTGATAAGGCTTTCAATGCTGCTTCAACGTCTTTCATCATCAATGGTTCCTGATCCTAAGGTACAAGTTGAAACTGCTGTTGATCCACTTGATCTTTATGGTATAAATGGCTCTGTATATTATTTCCACCTTTTCTTGTTCTTCTCAGCATCATTCAACATGGCTCTTTGAGCATCTTGTAGCATTCCAATTTGAGGCTGGAATTTTTTCTTTAACAATCTTTAACTACCTATTAACTATCAGGATTATTGCTCTCTCTTCAGGAGCCCCAACTCTAGGATTTTTACCCACACTCTCTCTTAACACACAAGCAAAATTCAAATTTCCCAGCCTAGCTTCCAATCAGGCTGGCCACATTTAGCCCTCTTTACATCCTGACAGGGTTAGCACTCAATATTCAGGCAACCATACCAGCTGGCCACCCTTAACCCCTTTTGTTTCACTCAAGGATCCCACCCCTGGTATTTTCACCCATACTCTTGAACTCACAGGCAATACCCAAAGGCTGAAGACCTTTAACCCGTCTTTGCTGCACAACAGAGTTAAAGCTTTACTCTTCAGGGTTCCCACCCCTGGGAATTTCCTCAGCACACAGGCATTTCTGCCTTCTAGGTTTGTCTTGTCTAGGTTATTCCAAACCAACAGGTGTCTCAACCTTTTCTCCGGGTTTCTTATTCCAAACCACTAAAGTGTCTCAGCTTTTCCAGTTCCCCTGAACCAAATCACAGGGCTTCCTGCAACAATAGTTGGCAGGTACTAGAGGTTTCCCCTTTTTCCTTCCTGAGCTTCCTAGACTTACTGGGTCAGACTAAAGGTCCATCGAGCCCAGTATCCTGTTTCCAACAGTGGCCAATGGCCAATCCAGGTCACATGTACCTGGCAGGTTCCCAAAAGGTAGACAGATTCCATGCTACTTATCCCAGGAGTAAGCAGTGGATTTCCCCACTCAATTTTAATAATGTTTTATGGATTTTTCTAAGAACCTACACTGGCTAGTCTCTTGAGGATTATGTGTCATCCCCCCGATGAAGTGCTTGTTCGCGAAACAAATGTTTTCGTAGGGCTTTAGAGAAAAAGAAATTCTTCTGGAAGACATCTTCTGAGCTAAGCAGCTGATTGTGGCAGCTCTTTGATATGTTTAAGATTTGTTCTGGCTTTGGTTTATCTCTTTTATAGGGACGACAGAGTTACAGACATTTGGAGTGCGGAGCAGAGGTGATTATGGCTCTGCGTTGTGTTGCTGCTTTTGATTAAATTATGACACATTTTCAATGAATTTGAGAAATAAAAGATTGATATATTGTGAAGGTAACTGAGCTTAATTCAGTATGAAAAAAAGAGTAAGAGGAGGAGTTTTTTAGACCTACTGTATGATGTTAACTTGTAGCAGTTCCCCTTCGGGGCATGCAATAACTGCCATATAGAGGGATAGCAAGATCTACTGGGGTCTTTTCTCCTCCCCTTGTTTGTTATTTCTTCCAAGAGTACTAATATAATTAAGCTTATATAAGTATGAGAATAATTTTTTTGAAAAAATTGGTAGTAGTGTGTTACTGAGGTTTTGGTATAGTTTGTTGTTGAGTACCTGGTTCTTTTGGGGTTGTTATGGATTTTTCCTCCAGGAACTTGTCTAAACCTCTTTTAAACCCTGTTACACTAATAGATTTTACAAAATCCTCCGGCAATAAATTCCAGAGTTTGATTTCACATTGAATGAAAAAATATTTTCTCCTATTAATCTTAAATATGCTTCATTATAGCTTCATTGCATGTCCCATAGTCTTTCTACATTTTGAAGAAGTTCCAGTCAATCTACATTTATCTATTCCAATCCAATCATTATTTTATAGACCTCATTCATCTCCCCTCAGCCATCTTTTCTCCAAGTTGAAGAGCCCTAACCTTCACAGAAGAACATAAGCTATATGCATAATACAATGGCAGAAGATAACAATGCCAAAACTGCAATCAACATAGAACAATCCAGCAGAACGCCTCTTTTTTTTTCCTTTCCCCCTCCCTTCTTCCCCACCTCCCCCCAGCTTAGCATCTATCAACAAGGAGCACTCCCAGAACATTCTATCTATCCCTCCACCCTCCAATCCCCCACCCTCCCCCGTCCCCTCCTTACCCTATCTTCCCCCCTCCCCCTCCCCCCATGAACCTCCATGCCTGCTAAAGTGAAGGGAATGATCCGGCCATCCAGCACACATTGGGGTAAAAGGGGGAACTCCGGAGAGCCCTAACCTTTTAAAACTTTATAGGGATATCCTTCCATCCGCTTTATCATTTTGTTTGCTCTTCTCTATACTTTTTCTTATTCTACTTATACTTATTCCAGAGGTCCAAGGCCGCGAGCAGGGTCCCCAGCGGCCGCTCGTAACCGGGTGCACGGCCCGGTGTGGGGACCCTGCATGCGTCGTACAGCTGGGGTGCCGGACGGCAGGGGGGAGGGCGAGGGCCGGCATCATTTAAATCTATTGGCTCCCGCCGTGTGTGGGAACGCGGGGGAGCCAATGAGGATGAGGAGCGGTACGGAAGGAAGTGGGAGGAGTCGGGGCTACGTCAGCGGCGTCCGGCATTCTTCCTCGTGCAGGCTGAGGGTTGCTGGTGCCAGCGCCCCACCCTCCTGCCCTTTATCTGGGTGTGTGGTTGGTGTCGAATGGGGTGTTGCAGCGGTGGAGGGGGGGGAAGAGATCCTGGAGGTCTCCGGGGTCCAGAGCCTTACGCATTACTTGGGGCGGGGTTGGGTGCCCCCGACCCAGACAACCCATGGTTGCCCCTTCACTGCAATTTTCTTACAACATACAATTTGAAGGAGAAACACTAGCATGTGAAAAGAGTTGACAAAGAAGTTTTGGAAAAAAGGGGGTGGAATGAAGTCACCATTAATAGTAATGAGGGAGGGGGTGCTGATGTATAGGTTGCAAAGGGGCACCAGAAACCCTAGCACCAGCCCTAGGTTTGCAGGGCATCAAAAAGAGAAAAAAAGAGATAGACTGGTGGGGACTGGTTGGGGAAATGAAAGAGAGATTGAAGGAAACTGGCTTGACGAGGAGAGAGAGAAAGAGATTGAGAATGGTAGGGACTAACTGGGGGAAAAAGATTGGTGGAGACAGAAACGGGGTGGGGGATAAAAAGGGCTACTACGGTCAGACTTTGTGCTGAGGGGAGGGGTCTGGGAAGAGTAATGGGGATGAACTGGAGAGCCTTGAACTTTTGGAGACTAAGGGTTCCTTACAACCAAAAAGGTTAGGAACCTCTTCTCTGAGCTCTTAAATTAAATACCATCCTTTGCACCTCATTACAAGCATTTCTACCTTCACTGCCTTAGGCAAACAATAAATCCTAGAAATCCTAACAGAATCTGCCTGTGAAACCTTCAGATTTTATAAAGAGGCTAAAACTACAGTGTATTAATAGGGAGTCTTTTTCATGTGCCATACCAGTTGCTTGAAGTGCAACATGTTTTCTGATTCATACTTGCCTAATTTATTTATTTAGTTTTATATACCGCACTATTTCAAAATCAGCGCGGTTTACAAGGAACAGGTAAGAGCACTTGACATAGAACAGTTTACATATAACAGGCTTTACAGTTGTAACAGAATAATTATAATAGATATTGAACTTAAACGGTTAGTCTTATGAAATAAACCGGTTTGTCAACTTGGGCAACCGGGTAACTATTTAAGGAGTATTAGCTGGCGGGATCAAGACTAGTCTATGTTAAATGGTCATTTACTGTCAGCTTGAAAGGATCAAGGTGAATCAATGTTATATGGTCATAATGTAGTTGGAAGAGGTGAGTCTTTAATGCTTTTCTGAATGTTGATAGGTCAGAGATGACACAGATTTGGGCGGGGAGGGAGTTCCATAGTGATGGCGCTTAGAGTGAGAACGCTCTGTTCCTGGCAGCTTGGGAGCTCTTTCTTAGTGCTGTCGGGATGGTGAGTGTATTGGCCATGCTAGCTCTTCTCATTCTGTTATTTGGGGTCCACTGTAGTATTTCTTCCAGAGAGGTAGCTGAGAGGTTGTGCAAGACTTTAAATGTTATTAGGAGAGCTCTGTACTTTAAGCGGGTAGCTATAGGGAGCCAATGCAGTTGTTCCAGGATAGAAGTGACATGTTCGTGTCTGGAGGTACCATACAGGGTTCGGGCTGCAGTGTTCATGGCCATTTGCAGGGGATGGACTGCGCAGGCTGGAAGGCCATGAAGGATGATATTCATGTAATCAAAGTATGGTATGATAAGAACTTGAAATACAGTGCAGAAGTCACCGGTCTCTAGCAAACCCTCTGTCTGTAGGTGACAGAGGGTTTTTATTTTATGGTATACTACCTTATTATTATTCATGCTCAGATGTTGTTCCAGAGTAAAATTGAGATACCTAACCTTATTTTTTGTTATTAGATCTGCATCTTTCACCCGTAAGTGGGATGGAGATATGAAGGTTGGATTTCTGGAGACAAATAGCACTTCAGTCTTCTTACAGTTGACCCTCAAGTCGTGTGTGTCTAGCCAGTCTGAGATCGCATTGAAACATTCCATGATTCCAGTATAATTGGGACTGTCCAAGGTGAAAGGGGTGTACAGCAGTACATCATCAGCATAGATGAGGTAAAGTATGTTGTAAGACTGGATTATAGTGCAAATAGGCTGGATGTATATGTTGAATAGCAGAGCAGATAGGGATGAATCCTGCGGTACCCCTTGAGTTTGTTGGTATGTTGCTGATGTTTGATCACCCAAGCGTACAACCTGTTGGTGGTCAGTCAGGTAGGATCGGCACCAGGCTAAGGCTGAGTTCTATATGCCCTTTTGTTGTAGACGTGCAAGCAGGAGGTTATAACAGATAGTGTCAAAGTCTGAAGCGATGTCCAGGAATATTAGGATGAATCCCTGTTTCACTTTGTTCATGCCCATGATGAGATTGTTAATGAGCGTGACCAGTAGGGTTTCGACACCATGTTGTTGGCGGAATCCGTGCTGTTGAAAGGTATGGAGGAGCACAGGCATCAGTATGGTCCTGGATTTGCTGCTGGACTAGTTTCTCTGTTATTTTGGCCAAGAATGGGAGGCTGGAGATGGGTCTGTAGGAGTTTAAGCCACGAGGGTCAAGCTTGGAGTTTTTCAGAAGAGGTCTGATGGTAGCAGTTTTTAAAGGTGTCGGGACTAGGCCTTTGGAGAAGGAGAATTGACAAATCTGATGATGAAGGTGCTCAGGTCAGCGCGAGCTGCTTTGATCCAGTGAGATGGGATAAGTTGGCTGGGAGGTGGTGGTGTTGAGCTTCCTTATGCTATCCTCAATGTGCTCAGCAGAGCATGGATGGAAGAGGTGTAGGCTGGATATAGCAGTGTTTACATCTGGAGGGGTGTCTAGGAGCGGATGTCCTGTATTAGAAGGATTCCAATTGGTTTCTTTACATAATGGTTCTTTATATATCCAAGTCTCTATTCCTAATCTTCATATGTAACATCTATTTCCTTAGGGCGGCATTCCATCTGGGACATTCATGCCCCTGTGCACCCCAACAGAATTGGACGCACAGGGGCAGATGCAATTCTGATCCCGTGGGGCACGTCTAGCCCCGTGGGATCAGAATCGTGACTAGGCCTGTACATGCAGGCCTCCACCCAGCTAACTCAGTCAGGGCTCCTGAATGGAGCCACGACCTCCCACTGCCAGGGTCGTGCTGCGGGGAATCTCCTGCATCCTGTTCACCCTTCGATGCGCCCCGGGCCAGCCGTCTCCTCCCATCTAGGGAACCTATTCCACCTCAGAGGTGGAATAAGTTCCCCATTCCATCTGCTGACCCGGACATACAGGGCCAACAGCAGAATCGGCCCTGTACGTCTGGGGCCGCAGACCGCCCACAGCCTGCCCTGTCTCCACCTCCACGCCGCCGCTTTCACACCCCCATCTAGCTTCCTGTACAAACAGGGGGGTTGTCAGGAATGGCAGGGTGACAGAATAGCGGGGATGGATGTCCCAATGGGGACAGAATGACCCCGTTAGTTAATAAACACAATTGACCAATACAATAGATCCTTGGAACATAGCCTCAGTTTTCAAAACTATATTCTAGTCATCTACTATAGTGACATCCTTCTGAGGAGCTGTGAGGGGTCCTTGTGATTGAGCCTTCCTGTCCTATGGTAAAACCACTAACGTCAGAGAAATCTTAGATGATAAAGGGACCACAATGTCCATGTGGAGGTCTTAAGGCATTACTCATTGGCATCTCTGGGCCAGGAGCATTAGTTAGAATAGGTCAGTCATAGCTGGGGATGAAACATAAATCACTCCAGCAACCTCAGCCATGCTCTGATATTACAGGAATTTCACTGCTCAAGGTAACAGATTACGAAGCCCCAAAAACCCCCAGCCAGAGGAGGGAATGGAGGAGTCCAATCACCAGAAAGTAAGATGACCTCCTGTTTGAAGGAGAGCCCAACAATTGACTCTCTATAATGTAATTAAGACTTACTATTTATGGAATTTTATTTTTAGAAGAAAGGTGAACAAAAGAGTGCATGAAAAGTGCAACAAAAGAGTCAATGGAAATGAGTATGCTACATTAATGTATGTCCTGTAGGAAGTGCTTTTTATTATACAAGAGTTCTATGGATGTACCTCCTTGAGTATATATCCTCACTTTGAACAGAACTTTCTGGGAACATGAGTTTCGATACACACAATTTCAATACATGAAATATTTGCAGATTGATATTCTTTTGTCTGAAGTTACTTGTTAAGAAATGGCAACGAGATCAATTTCTTAAGTCTCTGCAAGATGCTTGATCACTTAATGGTCTATGCGGGAGGAAATTAGCTATGTGACAATGATGATGGTGATTGTTATGGCTGTGCAGCTCAAAAATGTTTGTTTCTTTTTTCTTTTTTCTTTGTTTTTTTTTTTTTTTCATTTTGTTTCATCTTGTATTGTTTTCCCTCAATTGTGCGCACTCTTTCATGAGAGTGCATACTACAGAGCAACAGTGCACATTCTTGCAAAAGAGTGCGCACTATTGACAGGAACCAGAGAAGATGACAATGTCGTCATTTCCTGTTTCACCAAGATCATGGCTCTCGTTTAAAATGAAAGCAAATCCCTAGTGCAGAGGTTCCCAACGTCGGTCCTCGGGGAACCCCGGTCCAGTCAGGTTTTCAGAGAACCCACAATGAATATGCATGAGATAGATCTGCATACAATGGAAGCAGTGCATGCAGATCTATCTCATGCATATTCATTGTGGGTACCCTGAAAAACTGACTGGCCTGGGGGTTCCCCGAGGTCTGGGTTGGGAACCACTGCCCTAGTGACTAGTGTCTGGGCTGACCACAAGGCATAGGACAGATTGCTTGAGATGTCAAAAGGAGATGGTAACTGAAGAAGAAGAGATGCTGGATTCTGAGAGAAAGGTGGATGATGTATTTGCAGATGAACCCAAGGATAAAAGGCAGAACAAATTTGTATGCAGTAGGAATGAATGACTAAGGGGGCTAGTTACTAAGCTACAATAAATGTTCACATTTTATCACAGCTTAATTCATTGTGGGAGTCGACTGTGGTAACTCGGTACCGCAGGTAAGTAATTCCTGAGGTAAATGAATAATGCAATTTGCAATCAACCTCACAAGCTGCATTATTCTGTACCCTAGGAGCATTAGATCACTAACATGTGGCCTGATGCTCCCAGGGAACCATCTTAAAGGGGGTAGTAGCTCTAAAACATCTCATGGATTCCCCTCTTCTCAGTCCAGAACTCCCCCAAAGAGGGCACATGGGCCATTTCTCACCCCCAATCCCACCTCCAAAGAACCCTCCCCCACCCCGTCATAGATCTCCTCCTTTGGGCCTACCTCAAGCAATCCCTAGGTAAGGAGGCAGAAGGGATCCCCAGTCGTACCTGCCCTTTCTAGCCCCAGGTTCGAAATGGCACCAGTTTACCTCTAGTAATAGTCTCACGGTACTACTGCTTGGAGTCAAGCTGCCATATAAGGTGGAATAAGACAAAAGGTGGCCAGTTAGCAGAGAGGTACTGTAAGTTACACACATGCACACACACAGAGGAATCCAGGAGCTATGCTCTACGTGCTTTCCCTACTTGTTTAAAGAACAATTAAAACATTTGAACTGTTAAGTCATGCCTCAAAGATCAACATCAGGAAATATTTTAAAAGCAGATGATTATTTTCTCTCAACTTTAGATGCCTTTTCTCAAGATTTTTGCAGTTTTCAGAAAACTATATCATTCCCTCCTGCCCCATTTGCTGTGTCCCAATGAGTTAACTCAAGGTCATTCTTGAGAAGTAGGGTAGTCATACATCTGTTTCTCCATGGCTTGTGAGCTTTTTTCTATCCATTGTATGATAATATTTGTGCCCTGTGAACTGAGACACTGCTAGAATGGAACCATCAGTGTTCCACCAACTTAAATGCAGAAATCTAGGTCATTAAACAAGTTGAACTTCATCTCATCAGTGTATTATTATTGCTTATGTGAGAGGAGGACAATTCTTACAAGCAAGTTTTGTGCATATCAGGCTATTCCAAGAACCAGTGACTACTTTGCTGGCTTTTTTGGGGATTATTATAAGTGGACTAATGCAGTAACCACTTTCATTTTATCAGATATTCTATATAAAATATTTGAGTGACTTCAGGCTTTTGCTTTAAGAATGTATGTCACCAGTATGCCCACAGTGTACTATATAAGGATACCATAGTCGTGCATAATGGTGGGACATTTCCAATAGCATTTGCTTTAATTTCCATATCTGCACTCATATTTTATTCACTTTAATCGCTTAACAGGTGAGCAAATCTATGTAATGCAATTAAGAGGATGGTAATAATGCTTAGCGTAATTCTGTTTCAATATTAACAACAATTAGGTCTGTTTTTCTAATTACAATATTCATCCCACCATTTGTTGCAAGAATAGAAGAATAATCTGCATCCCTTATGTTATGTATGGGTTGCGATGCAGCCCATCTGTTCTAAATGAGGTCTCACTGGAGACTTATGCAAAGGGATCATTAGTTCCTTTTTCCTGGTAGCCGTTGCTGTCCCTCTGAATCCAAGCATCCATGTGAATTTTATGGTCACCTTATCTACCTGTTTGGCTACCTTAAGATCTTCAGATACAAGCACCTCTAGGTCCCACTCATCTTCCATGCATAGAATTTCACCCCCTTGGGTTTTCGAAGTCGAAATTCATAACCTTGCATTCTTTAGCATTAAGTCTTAGCTTCCAAATTCTAGAACATTCATCTGGCTTCATGAGATGCCTCCTCATACTATCCACACCTTCCAGAATGTCTACACTGTTGCTTATTCTGGTAGCTTAAACAAAGAGACAGACCTTTTATGCTAGTCAGTATTTCATAAGAAATGGCCAGTAACGTGCGTAAATAACTAAACTACTGACATTTAGGCACATTGTTGGTGCATAAAATTAGACAGCCCCTTATAAAATTACCCCCAATATGTACACTCTCTACCATTAGTGTGTACCTTATTTTAAGACACTGTACGCTAAGTCCTTAAAAGAAAAGAAAACATACACTATTGGGATGATGTTGAGGGAGCATTTGGCTATGAATAAGTGGGGGTTGGTGGCCTGGAGAAATTCCTGCCAATTACAAGATTATTACTGGACCATTAGAAGGTAATTTTATAACAGGTCACCTATTTGTGAAGGCCACATAGGCAACTGTTTAATGATGACACAAAGGCATGGATCTGTCTTTACAGAATACTATCACAAATCCAGCAGAAATAGCAGCTAGACTAAAGCCGCGGACATTTACGCCTACGTGAATGCTAACACGTAAAGTATGCATGTAAATCATTTGCCATGCTCCATCCAAAGTCCTCCCCTGAACATGCCGAGTTGAGGGATGATCAGGGGTTGGCCATGTTTGTCTGTGTACAGTATGTCGAGTATTAATGGATTGCTGTCTTGTTACAGTGGGATGGATATATTTTCTATGCCTTGTACATGAAGTATTTAATGAATTTCAAACACCACTATATTTATATTTTGTAAATTATCAAAGCAGTTAAAAAGTTGAAATAAACAAATTGAACGTAGATATATGGGGGCTGATTCTGTCCCGGACGTAGATCTCCTTTTTATGTCCGGGCTGAGCCGGATGTACAAAGGAGATCATGATTCTGATTCCGCGGGGCACATCTAGCCACGTGGGATCAGAATCGCAAACAGGCATGCACGTGCAGGTTGGGACTGCGATTCAGTCTCAGCCTGCACATACATGCCCTGCCTGATTAACTCAGTCAGGGCATTTAAATGGAGCTGCGGCACCATGGCGTCATGTTGCCATGGCACCACAGTTCCATTTAAAAGCTGTGATGCCGGCCGCCTGTAAAAAGAGTTAATTCCCCTTAGCCCGACCCCCGATCCAGACTCCTAAGGCCAGGGTTGGGTTGTAGGGAATTAACTCTGCCCCCCCCAGCCCCATCCGCGCCCCGATGATGACAACAAAGGACGTCCATGGAAGTTATTCTACCCAGGGGTGGAAAACTTCCCTGGTCATTTCGCCGGCCCTGTACATACAGGGCCAACATTAGAATCAGCCCTGTACGTCCAGGGCCAGCCACTGCCCACCCTCCACCCCCAGGCCGCCTCTTGCCCACCCCCGACTAACTTCCCTGCACAACCAGCAGGGAAGTTAGTTGGGGCCTGCAGAATGACCCCAATAGATTATAAAATACATTAATCTATTAATATCTGCAACATATGCACAATTTCTGCCCTTTATACTAGCATTTTATAAACACACTTAGGTGCCTACTTGTCTTTATGAAATACCAGTAATATGGAAGAGAATATGTCTTGAATGTTGGCATGATCACTTACATCTGCTCGTGAGCAAATCTAAATGGTCACACATATTTTCTATACGCATAGATTAAGGTATTTTATAATATATGCATGTACGTTCGATTGTTGCCCATGCTGTACCCAGAATGCACTCTTTGACTATGCCTACCAGCAAAATGCTCACCTTCATGCCAAAATGCATGCTTTTACTATGGTCAATATTTTATAAGCAGTCATCTATGCGAGAGCACGACTTTATAAAGTTACCTCTTTAGTGTCTCTATGGATTGCATCTTACATCCCTCTGGTCTGGTGCTCTGTCTCTGCCTTACCACACCATCCTCCCTATCTTCCTCTACCTCCTCTCTACTAGAAATCCCATCTCTCCAGTTCTCCCTCTTTATTTTCTACTAGGCTAGGGTTGCCAGATACATTTGGTCCAAAATTTGGACATTTTTTCAAAACATAACACTTAAAAAAAAAAAAGGTTTTATTAGGCGTCAAACACAATAAAACATTTTTTCCATGCATTTGCTCTTCGATGATATTTGATTTAACAGATTTTCGTCAGCCAAAATCTTTTTGTACATATCACCACAAGATAATGAAATGCCAAAAGGAACATTTTTGGGCAAAACCACTGAGTCACATTCACACGTTGGAACCCCCCCCCCCTTATAATTAAAGTTTCATTTCTCCATTTTATGTACAGTAAGGCAAATAAAGATAACTTCATTTGTATTATAATGTTCATCTTAATCATCTGTCAAAATTTTACAGAAATTCAGGTCGTCAGGACAAAACATCAAAATTCAGGACAAAATCAAGACAGTTTTCAAATCAGGACAAGCTTCCAAAAATCAGTACAATCCTGATATATCAGGACATCTGGCAACCCTACACTAGGCCTGCCCACATATTCACCTTTCTTGCCACCTCTATGCTCAACCACACTTCATTCTCTTACCAAGTTTTTTAACTTGATGCTTTTAAGACTTAACTGACAAAGAAGACTGAACTGAAACGTGCGTGCAGTCACACTCTCTCACCCACAGACCTGAAAAAAATGGACAAAGACAAATTCAGAGACAAAATCAGTTCAAAGCGCAATCTGCTGTCCTTTACTCTTCCCTCCTGAGGTTGAGTTGATCTCCCAAGTTTTCCTTGACAACCAATGCCATGTGCTCAGCTAACTTTATACAACTTTCAAGCAGGGAGATGAAGCTATGATGACAATAGTATTGACCATGCTCGGTTTAGCACATATGGGATACTCTTGCAATGGCCACATGGTATTTAGTACTCAGGTGAGCACATTTCATAGACTTCATACTTTTTTGTGTTAGCTTGCAACTCATTTGTTTGCATGTGCTATGAACTTTACATGTTAGCAGGCACATTAAAAAAAAATAAGTGCCATTAAGGGGCTGGTTCTATATAATGCATGCAGGACGGAATGCACACAAAATGTACATACGTCCCTTATGCACTTATGCATGTACTTTAGGCAGTTGCTATTATTTAAGCGCGTGCATAAGTCCCATCACATGTACTTTCAGTTGGGGTGTGAACAAGACCTGAATTTACGTGCATAAGTTACAGAATACCATGACTTACATACTGTACATCAATGTGCCGATCTAGGCATGACACTCGTGCTTTGCTTTATAGCAGACATTCTCAACCCAGTCCTCCGGACGCACCTAGCCACTCACATTTTAGGATAACCACAATGTACATCCATCAGAGAGATTTCCATCCAATGGAAGCAGTGTATGCATATCTCTCTCAAGCATATTCATTGTGGTTATCCTGAAAGCCTGACTGGCTAGGTGTTACCCAAGGTCGAGGTTGAGAACTCCTGCTTTATAGAATAGGCACCAACTACGTGCACGGCCATGGGCAGCATAACAGGGGGTGGGGGAGGGGGGAACACACGGGCCCTGACCCCATCAAAATTTCCCTTATCAGCTATGGCAGCAAGCACCACGCAGCTGTGAAATCAGAGCAATTACTTCCTGTTTTTTGATACAGGAAGCACTTGTGCTATAATTTCACAGTCGCATGGTGCCAGTGGCTAGGGCCGAAACAGGGTGGAGTTAAGGTGGTGTTGGGTCCTCCTCAAACAACAAATAGGCATTCCGCTGCTCCTGTGCATGGCAACACTCTTTACCTGTGTGTGTGCGATATTATAGAATTATCCTCCACGTGCCATTTTAGTATTTATATAAAATTTTAACATCTGCAGTCTAGAAACATTTTAGCCCAGGTTTGTGATGCATAGTCCTCAGTGTCATTTGGCCAACTGTTTTCTAGACCTTTGTGATGTTTAGATGTAAATATTTCTTCTTCATCTTTCACACAATAGTAGCATTTGCTACTGGTAATACAAAATACTGGGACACAATAGTAGCATTTGCTTACTGGAAATACAAAAAAACCCCAATCCTTTTACACATTGAGGTGCGTGAAAATACACTATAAACCTGCAGATCCACAGTGTATGGAAAGAGGGCTTTTGTGGCTGTTAAACCAGTCATTTGAGCTATGCCATTGAAATTTCGACACAGTGCTAAACAGCACAGATGGAGAGGGTGATTTTCAGAGAAATTTGTGCCGGTAAAAAATGCTTTACTCATATCCCTCGGTTGTTTTGAAAATTGCCATGGTTGGATGCGGCTAGAGCTCCTCGCTTTGGTCTTCAACACACGAGTCCTTCCAATTGCATTGAGAGAAGGTATTTCAGAGCAGAGGGGCCAGGGGCAGGAATGTTCTCCTCCAGCAAAATTCTAGCTGCAGAAACAGCAAATGAGAGTGTATGTGCATACTTTGCAAATTTCACAACCGGAGAACACACTTTGAAAAGCCATGCAACATTATCCATGAGTAAATAGCGCCTGCAGACCTTGTCCTTAGGCATGGATTTTGAAAATTGCCTCTTAAAAGGTAACTCGGGAACAATTTTTCAGGTGAATCAAATTGTAACTGCACATACAAGGCATAATTTTCACATGCAAGGAAATGTTCCATGTCACGCGATCATATCGTTATAGTAGGAATAACAGCATTTGTTAGTTTTAACATCACAGTGAGGGTGTCTTTACTAAAGCGCGTTAGGCTTTTGCAGCTAATGCAGCAAAAAAGTGAAGATAGCACGTCATTAGCTGCGAAAGCCGTGTGTTATTTGTTGGGGCATGTACAGCATTTCCCCGGCAGTTAACGCACTGAAATAGCATAGACCATAATGCCATCCATTGAGGTGGTGTTATGAGCACCCACTCCGTCTGCAATTTTGACAGTTACAGCACGCTGTTGATGCCCATGGTAACCGTGCATTGCAGTCGCACACACTCTCCACCCATATCCCACCCACTCATGCAGATAATGCAGTTTCTGCAAATAAGGCAGAAAATCACTTCATTACTGTATCTGTAATTTCCCTTCATTATCTGTTATCACCCGCTATCTAGGTGCGTTACCTGCCCTGTTAATAGGTGACACCCCTTAGTAAATGGCCCAATGATTATTTTATGATTTTTCTGTGTAAGAGCAATTCCACTAGAAACCATCTGATAGCCTGATTTCCATCTGCTTATTTATTTAAAATACTTCTATAAATCTAGAAATATTAAGCTCAGCAGATTACAAATATGGGCACAGTATGAAAACAACAACACAAAATATACAAAAGATAATGGGCCTGATAGTCAAAGGATTTATGCTCCTAACTTTGAATGTTATGCTCTTAAATTGGTCTCTTTGAAAATTTACTAGGACTACGTGCCTACATTTTTTCTTAAAATTTTGCTGTTTTCCAAAATTTAGGAGCATAAAAAGTGGGTGACCATAGAGGCCGGTTTAAGGTGAGGGAAAAAGTTAGGAGTTTAGCACCAATTTTCAGCACTGGGCACCTAAATTAAGCTTATAAATCTAGGTAAATCAATGCAGGCCTTCATTTAGGAACACAGGGACCAATTTTCTTTTGCGATGGCTATGTTAGTGCCATTGAAGATCCCGTTCAGCGGCATTTACATGGTTTACATGTCAGTAAACCGTGTAAATGCCTTTAGAATATCGGGCCCATAAATTTTAAGCTGCTAAATTAAGATTAATTTTAAGCTGAAAATTTAGGCTCCTAAGTGTGGCTGAAAATTTGGGAGCCTAAATTTAGGAGCCCAGCCTTTTTGAAATATCAAGCCCAATAAGACTAGATGAGGAGTGGAGGAGTAGCTTAGTAGTTCGAGGATCGGCTTGGTAACCAAGAGACCAGGGTCCAATTCACACTAGTATTCCCTGTGGCCTTGGGTAAGTCACTTAACCTTCCATAGTCTCGGAAGAAAGGCCTGCCAATCTATTTCCGGTCACACTGCCAAGAAAACCCAGGAGCTGTGGTGTTGCCAGGAGTCAGCATTGACTTAAAGAGACACATTGCATTTTGCAAGATTAGATGAACACAAAAGTAATAAAAAATTTCTGCAGTTCAGATCAAACCAAAGTAAACCCAAAAGATGGTCTGTTAACCAGCAGTAAACATCTATTTGTTTCTTTTAAAATGTAATTACCAAATGATCAATTTGTGGTGTTGTCTGCATTTTATGTTCTTTGTTTTATCATTACCTGCTGTTTTTGTGTGGACTGCCCCTGGGGAACTATTGTACACTGAACTGTATTCCCACTAACATTTCCTGGTTAATAAAACGGATGACGTGATCTAAACAGCAGCCATGGAAATTCCTGGCCTGCTCCCCACTGTGCCCTTGGAGTCTTTTCAGACTGTATTTAATGTCTTTCTTATGAAAATTCTAAAACTTCTGTCCTTTATTCGGTATACAATTCTCCTTGTCGCTTGAAAAATAAAGAAGGAAAAGATGACTCTGGGGAGAATTTGCAGAAATGAAAGTTTGCTTTACTGTTTCTATTTATAGCAGACCCCTGCACTATTGTGCTCTCACGTGGCCAGATTGATTTACAATTGGCCTGTAATATCACTGCTGCAGAGATGACCTCCGTGCATCGTATGGTGAAAAATTACTTCACTGTGAACAGAGATTACACGCTCTCAGCTTCTAAATTCTTGGATACATGAACTAATAAGGGCTCAAGTCACCAGAGCAGTTCGTAGCAGGTATTCCTGAATATCTGTTCACACAAAAAGGAATATTTGTCTGCTATTTAATTCTGCATGCTTCGAAATGCTCCAAAATCATTTTCAGAAAGGTATGAATACAAATGTGTGTAATAAGATAGAGACCTCATAACAAACTCCCCTCTGCCTCCTTTCCCACATTCAGCCATCTAGATATGCACATTTTTTGCCTCCTTGAAGCCTCTAACTCAGGCATAAACCGGAGGTTGGCATCGGATGGGGCAGAAGTGCCTGAAAAGAGCAGGCAGGAACCGCAATGCAGCATTGGAGCCTTTGGTAAGCACTGTGTTGCGGTTCCTTTGCCATTGCTGCCCCCGATGGCCCTGAAGAGGGGTAGAAATGGTGGCAATGGGTGCCTCCAAAGGCCCTGTACTGTAGGCAACTGCCTGGCATCGGCCCTGCTTATGAGTCATCTACTTAGGAAAAGGATTTTGGAGTCATTGTGAAGAATACTCTGAAATCCTCAGCTCAGCATGTGACTGTGCTCAAGGAAGCAGATACAATGTTAAGAATGATTCAGAAAGGGATGGAAAATAAAATGGACAATATTACTATCCACTATCATCACTATCCATCCTGTTATTCAACATATACATGCGACCTCTATGTTCAGTAATAAGCAGTCACGATATACTATATCAAATGTGCACTGACGACATAATGATATACACTCCATTTAATACAGATAAACCAGACTACATAAAAATAACAAAATGTTTGGAAGCAATTACAGAATGGCTCAACCAACATAACCTGAGCATCAATTAGAACAAAATGGAGACTCTTCACATTACAAGGAACAAATCATTCATACCACCATCCTTCATACACATAGCACACAATGTCATAACAGTCAAGCAAGAAATAAAATACCTTGGAGTCACCCTGGACCAAAACCTAAACTACCAGTCACACATAAGGAAAACAACGAAAATAGCATACTACAAAAATGAAACTAATGTAACAACTCAAATCCCTACTCAACTACGATGACTTCAGGACTGTCTGTCAAGCAACAATAACGCCAATCCTGGACTACTGCAATCTAAGATATCAAGATCTATCTAAGCACACCTTACACTCCTTCCAGATGGCCTAGAACACATTATAAGAGGTACCTCAAGACAAGAACACATAACCCCCATCCTGAAACAACTACACTGGTTCCCAATACATGCTCGGATCAAATATAAGATCATACTCATTACATTCAAAATCATACACTATACAACTACAGACACACTCCAATCCTTCATAGTAAGAGACTCGGAAATCAGATCATGGAGAGCCAATAGTAAATAACACCTAATAGTCCCCAAAAGCAAGACAAGAAGCAAACAGATAACATGCAGCAGGACATTTTCTATAGCAGCACCAACAATATGGAACACACTACCAGAGGACCTCAAGATGACTACAGACATAAGAAACTTCTGTAAGAACCTCAAAATCTACCTATTCACTGAGCACTATGGAAATATCACTTAACCTACTAATAATCTCATGAATAATCACTGAACTGAGGTACAGAAATTGGAGGGTAAACAATTAGCGTAGAAAATCAAGTCAAGGCAGTGACCATGCTGATAAGTAGGAGTGGAAGAGCAAAGTTGGGGATTGAAAGAGGAGGTAAGGGAAAGAAATTTAGAAGTATAAGGGTCAGAGGGGTTATCAACATGAATATTGAAGTCATCAAGAATGAGCGAGGGGGAAGAAGAATCAAGAAATAGGGAAAGCCAAGAGTCAGTCAGTGAGAAAGGAAGAGATGGACTTATCAGGGGGTCTATAAATAGCAGCTATCTGGAGAGGTAAAGGATTAAAAAAACATGGAATGAACTTCAAAGGAGGGGTTGGAATTGGCAGGAAGGAGAAAACAGAAACCCAATAGCATCACCACGGCCAGTGGTAAGAGGAGTGTGGGAAAATTGGTGTCCACCATGACAGAGGGCAGCAACCGAAGCAGTGTCATCGAGGAGGAACCAGGTTTCAGTGAGAGCTAGAAGATTGAAGGAGTTAGAAATGAAAAGATTATGAGTAAATGAGAGTTTACTAGAAAAGGAATGTGCACAAGAGAAAGGGAGAGAAGAAGAATATAGATGAGATTAGAATGATTGAGAGAAGAATGAGAATGAGAGGTTAGTCTAGGGGGGCCACGGTTAGGATTAATGTCACCAGAAGAAAGAAGCAGAAGGAGGAGAAGAGTATGAGGCAGAGAGGAGACGGAACAGCGGAAACCTGAAACATCTGCATATGGGATGCTATCATGGTAGCTGCTGAAACTAATGTTATCCTCCTTGAGTTCAAAAGAGCAAAAAGGTGCAATAAGCTTACTGCTTTGATATTCACGGTGCTTATACACAGCACCCCCAGATCCTATCAGTAAGACCACAATAATGATGATAACTGTCAAAATGATATTAAACTGAGTCCATGATACATCTACTAATGTTGAGGTGCTATTTTCAGTTTATTGTAAATGTATTAGTAATTCATAAAGTTGTTGGTATTGCAGCATTGTTTATAGGTGGAGTTGAAAATGGCGGTGTCATAGTAGTATTTATATCTGAACTGACCTGTCTGGATTCTTTAGTGCCAGAAGTGTCCTTGGTGCAGTTTCCAGCTGGGCCTTACTGTAGCCTTATTGACCTTTCTCACAGAAGTGGCCAGTAGTATTGCGAGTGCAGTTCAGGCAATGGCCTGTCGTTGGGTTATAGATGCTCGGAAATTTTGCTGGGTCTACATGTCCATAACAATCGCACTCTACACAAATGGTATCATGTAAATGATATCCATAGTCACACTGATCACAGTTTGAGCCACTGTATCCCGTATTGCACGTATCACACAGATCCATCAGATCCCTAGTGACAGCAGCCAGTAGACATTACTATGGAACAGGGGCATTGCACACACTCTTCTGAGAGCAGAGCATTCTCTCTTCTATAGAAACCAGCCTTGCAGTATTCACACTTGGCTCGTACAGTATTTCCCTGGCACTGTGAATAAATACCTGTTAATGTATCATAACTGCTAGAGGGATTATTACATTGTCATGGTAAACATCCACTTTCGCTGACTCCATAGTACTGATCACATTTAATGCCCATCATGCCAGTTATATATTTGACGTCGTTCAGAGCTCTCACAAGAGCTGGAAATAGCCCCTGTGGTACTGCAGTTATAAGGAAAGCAGAAGCTACTAGTTTGGTTCTGATAAAATTCTTCAGCATAGTTTTTACAGTATATACCAATATAACCCTGGACGCATTCACATCTCTCAGTTGTTCCGTTGCACCGGTTTGCATTTAAACTTCCAATGGTAGAGCAGTGACATAAATAGCCTTTTCCCTCCATGGCCAAGCTCGCCCAGGTCACAATCGCAATCGCTACAGTCCCGGCAGATGTGCCAGTTACCGGGGAGCAGGGCAGGGCCATGAGGCCGGCAGGTGTTGTGCTCGCTGGGAGCCCACAGGAGCTGGGAACGGCCTTGATTCTTCTGTCCTCCTCTGCTTCATCTGTGCCCAGTTCATTGCCGTTCCATCTGTGCCTGGCATCTGTACTTTCGGCTCGGCTCTCCTCAATGTTTATCCAGCATACTGGGCTTGATGGACCTTTGGCCTGGTCCACTATGAGGAAGAGCTCACACACTGATGCTTTTTCAGCATTTGCACAACTGTTTCTTTTCTTATCTCTCCCATCGCACTTTCAGTGATTGTTCTAGTAGTTCCTCCTCTACTTCGCCCTTTTCTCTCACTACATCCAGTCCCTTGGTGCTCTCATCTCCTCCCATGGATTTCAGTACCATGTTTATGCTGATGATTCTCAGATCTATCTTTCTACACCTGATTTTTCTCTGACACTGCAGGCCTGTATCTCTGCCTGTCTCTCTTACCTCTCCACCTGGATGTCTCATCACTGGTTGAAACTAGACATGAATAAAACTGAACATCTCATCGTTCCCCCTAAACCTTCCTCTTCCCTTCCTCCTTTCTCTATGTCTATTGATAATACTCTTCTACTAACAGTTTCCTCAGCCCGTAACTTTGATGTCATCTTTGATTCCTCCCTCTCCTCCTCCTCCTCTCATTTCCAACAGATTGCTAAAACCTGCTGTTTCTTTCTCTATAACATTAATAAAATCCACCCCTTCCTGTCCGTCCACTCTTTAATTACTTCCCATCTCAACTATTGCAACCTCCTTCTTGCTGGTCTCCCTCTGAGTCATCTCTCTTCCCTTCAATCTATTCAAAACTCTGCTACGCGACTAATCTTTCGCCAGCCTTAATTTACTCGTATATCCCCTCTTCTCAATCACTTCAGTGGCTTCCCTTCCATTTCTGCATACAATTCAAACTCCTCCTGACCTTTAAATGCACTCATTCTTCTGCTTCTCACTATCTCTCCCCTCCTCGTGAACTCCGCTCTTTTACTGGCTTGCTCCTCTTTGCCCTTTTCTTCCACCGCTAACTCCAGATTTCGGTCCTTTCACCTTGCTGCTCCTTATTCCTGGAATAAACTTCCTGAGTCTGTACGTTGGGCTTCATCTTTGCCCTTTCAAATCTAAGATAAAAGCTCACCTCTTAGAGGCTGCCTTTGGATCCTGATCCCTTGTTTGCTTGTATCTCCTTACCCTTCCCTGTTCTATCCTTATTCCTAACTTTTGTCTTGTTTCTCTTGATTAGATTGTAAGCTCTAACGAGTAGGGACTGTCTCTATCTGTGCTTGTACAGCATTATGTATGCCTTGTAGTGCTTTAGAAATATTTAATAGTAGTAATAGTGAGAAGAATAACCAAAATGATAAAGAAGGAATTTGTTTTATCACATATGACACCATTCATGAAGTGCCCTGAAAGTTGCTGTAACTAATTCCGATTGCTGATGGCCTGCTATGTACTGTTGCAATAAAGGAGTACTACCTGCTCTAGTTATCTGCATTGGAATATATGTAGGAGTGATCCTAGTAGCATCTCCAGGAACAAGCAGGAAATCAGTCTTCACATATGGGTGCCGTCAGTACCAACGGAGCCCACTCAGGACCCCAATGACCAATAGGAAAGCCTTTGGGAGCATTCCACTGCACCTGCATACCTGCCTTCCCATCTTCCCAACTCTTCTCCTCAGTTCTTCATTTTCCGCGGAGCCAGCAGTTCATACAATCCTGTCACCACCAAAAAACGTTTCCTTCTTTGGTGAAATACTGCCTTCTCATCAACACCAGTTCTTTTTTAATTATAAATTTTCTATTTCTTTTTTTCTTTTATTTTCCTGCAGTTTTTACCGCTAACTAGGCCTTTAGGCCTCCATAACCTTATCTTCAATCTTGAAGAACATTTTTTGAAGCATGGAGGAACCAACTAGTGGTTTTAAGAAATGTCAGTCACTGATAAGCATGACTGGTGTCTAAAATGTTTGGGTCCTAACCATCTACCACATTCTTGTCCTTTGTGCCACAGGTGACACCTCATAACTTCAGAACAGATCCAGATGATATGGATCACTGTTTGCCCCGGACTCGATTCTAGTGGCTTCCACTTCATTGAAGATAATGGCCTCCTTTCATGGGTCTCAAGTATCTTCAAAGTCCAACCATAAAAGTAAGTCTCTAGCTTCTACTAAGTTATCAGCATTGAAGACCAATACTGAGACCAGAGGAAAATCCTGGCATAAGCATTGAGATTCCCCTTGGGATGCTTCCAATGTAGACTGGCCAGCCAAAAGCCTCAGTGGGATGACCCTTTGCCTCCACAAAAATGTGTAGGTCCCCACCAGAGGATATGTCTTTCCAAGGCTTCATATGTGACATGGCAGTAGGACTGACCATCACAGTAGCTGTGGAGAAGGAACCGAGGGCACAGGAAATGGAGATACTCCAATACCCTCCCATGCCCAAAGAAGTGGTTACATTACTGGTACATCGCATCTTACAAGATCTTACGCTCCACATGTGTAGGCTCATCTCATAGTTCCACTTGTCAGCAATGGTGGTGAAATTGGTGAGGCACTGAATAAAGAGTTCAAAAAGTCACTCATCCATGCCTCTGGGTAGACTCAAGGACACTTGATGCCTTTGTGCGTCGATGCTTTCTTTCAGGCCTCCAGAATAAACTCCTACATGCTCTACATGGGCATGTTTCTAAAGGATATCACCAGGATCTGAAAACTTTTGCCCCCATGTTTCCTGATGATAAATGAAGTGCATTCCAGACACGCATCAAGCAAAGCCAAAATACTTCTAAATTTATTACCAGGACTACTTTCAATGCCTTCGAATCAACAAGCAGAGTTTCAGCAGGCTGTATTGGAGCTCACAGGATGGCCTAGTTTCGGACATCAGATCTTGAACAGTGGGTCCAGGACAAACTGGCCAATATCCCATGTATGAGAGAAAACCTCTTTGGAAAACAATGGAGAGAAAAAAACGGGAAGATTGAGACAGATGATCTCACCCTCAAATGCATTTCCAGAAAAATGGCTGACCCCTCCAAAAGGGAAGCTCTTCCCAAGAAACCTTTCTATCCTAAGAAGAAGAGATATTATCCTTCCTACCCACATTCAACTGTCTACCAGCCTCAGCATCCTCAACAGGGGCAGCAGAGCCCTCATCAATCCAAAAAGCCCAAGGCTCCTAAGATTCAACCAGCTGCACAGGTATAACCTGCACCTGATTTTCAACTCTTTCCTAGAGAGCATTGCCATTCTGCCTCTGGAGGGACTCCAGCCCCTCCACATAGCAGGCAGATTCTATTTCTATGCCCACAGGTGACACCTCATAACTTCGGAACAGTGAACACTTAACATTGTCCAAAGGGGGTATCTGCTTCACTTCGAAACTGTGCCCCCCACCAGCTTCACAGGTGACTATCCTACCCATCCCCTTCAAAGCACTCTCTTAAGAGAAGAGGTGATCACCCTGTTGTCCCAGGGTGCCATAGAAAGAGTTCCTCCTCCTCAAGAAAGGATGGGCTTCTACTCTCCATATTTTCTCATCCCAAAGAAAACAGGAGGATTCAGGCCCATCTTGGATCTCAGAGACCTAAACAAGTTCCTGGTCCAAGAAAAATTCAAAATGATTTCCTGGTCCAAGAAAAATTCAAAATGATTTCCCAGGGAACTCTTCTATACTTCCAGAGACACGATCGGTTATGTTCTCTAGACTTAAAAGAGGTGTACACACATTTACTGATCCATCCCCTGCCCAGACAATATCTGCACTTCATGTTTCAAGAAAACCATTACCAATACTGGGTGCTGCTCTTTGGCTGTTAAATCCAAACTATCACAGGACAACACTGAAGATTATTCATGCCTTCCATCATCTTAACTTTAGCAGTAGGCAAATAAAAAGCTTTAGATATCGGAGGCAAAAATTCAGTGGGTATCTTCAAAATCAAAACCAGAAACTACTTAGAGTTCCAGTGCCAAAATAGAAGGAATCTTGGGAAAGTTAAGAATCCTCAAATTCCTGTGTCTATTAACATTATCAAGGGCTTCATGCTTCCTGTGTATAACCTCAGAGTCCTTTATAAATGTCGAAACATTTTCTTGGAACTGATCCAACCATGCTTCTGTAGAAGAAACTGTAGCCTTAAAGTTATCCAATGTGTCATGTGCCTCGGTTTTCTAGCCAGTCTGAATAAACAGTGTTGAAATGGACTGAAGCTGGAGGGAAAGGGTATGTTCCAACTTAAATAAAGCTTCCACCACCCAGGAAAAAGATTTAGGCGTCATTGTGGATAACATGTTAAAACCCTCGGCCCAGTGTGCAGTTGCAGCCAAGAGAGCAAATAGAATGCTAGGTATCATAAGGAAAGGAATGGAAAATAAAACAAAAGATATTATAATGCCTCTATACCGTTCCATGGTGAGACCGCACCTTGAATATTGTGTGCAATTCTGGTCGCCGTATCTTAAAAAGGATATAGCGTTATTAGAAAAGGTTCAGAGAAGAGCCACCAAAATGGCAAAGGGGATGGAAGGATACTCCTATGAAGAAAGGCTAAAAAGGTTAGGGCTCTTTAACCTGGAAAAGAGACGGCTGAGGGGAGATATGATAGAAGTCTATAAATTAATGAACGGAGTGGAACGGGTAAACATAGATCGACTGTTTACGTGATCAGAATATAGAAAGACTAGCGGACATGCAATGAAGCTGCAGGGTAAACTATTTAAGACTAATAAAAGAAAATATTTTTTTACTCAACGTGTAATCAAACTCTGGAATTTGTTACCGGAGGATGTAGTAAAGGCTGTTAGTGTAGCTGGGTTTAAAAAAGGTTTGGACAAGTTTATGGAGGAAAGGTCCATAAACCATTATTAAGAAGGGACCCAGGATATCAATGCTTGACCTAGTACAAGCATTGCAGAACCTGTGTCTTTTGGGGAAACTGCTAGGTACGTATGACCTAGATTGGCCACTGTTGGAAACAGGATACTGGGCTTGATGGACCTTGGTCTGACCCAGTATGGCATATCTTATGTTCTTATGTCTTATGTTCCCACAGAGTTTCCAAAATAAACACTTGAGTGGACACCAATACCAGGATCCTTCTGGGCAGTGTTCAAAAGCCATAGATCTGAAGCGGGTAGAGAAACAGTCTCCCTAAGATGTTGCTGAACAGTTCACTCCTTCATGGCCCCAAATTCTCCAAGCACTCTGGCAGTGAACTCTGCTACCTGGTCTTCTCTTCTGGTGCAGGGCAGCTGTAACCTCAGGGGAAAAAATCCACCGGATTTCTCCTGCAGTAATTCCCCAGCTCCAGCCTCAGATATCTTCCACGCCAGCTGCATCGGAAGGCCTTAGCTCTCCGGGCTCAAGGACAAATCGGGCCCAGGGGAGAGCAAAGGGTCTCCTTCCACCCTTGCCACTTCCAGCAGGCCACCCAGAGCTCTTTCACCACCAGCGAGCCTCACAAACAAATCCAAGGGCCCGCAAATCTCCGACTCAGCTGTCAATAGTTTCGCTTTGCCCTTACAACCAGAATGTGGCATTGGGGAAAGATAACAAAAGCAAAAACTCAGAAAACAGCAAAGCGCCTCCACGCAGGTGAGTCAGTGAGCATCTCCCACCGCCATCTTTCTCCCCTCAAAGTTTAAGAGAAAGGATGTGGAAATTAACCGGTAGGCACTAAGGGCCTGATTCAGTAAAGCAACCTGCAGGGTCCCTGGTGGGACATACAGCTCCACAAGCCATCCTGCCCTGATTCTGCCTTCCACTCTCCCCACGCACACAGAGCCACTGTGCGGGGTGAGCAGGACGGGAGCGGGACATGGGCAGAGCATGGGTGAGCCAGGCACCAGGACGTACAGGGCTGATTCAGGTCACGACCCTGTATGTCCATGGAGTGTTGGGAAGACACCTCAGAGGTGGAATAAGTGTGGGGTATCCCTTTCCTCCACCCAGTGCCCCCCCCACCCGAGGAGCAATTCCACAGTGGAGGGTGTGTCCCCACCACCTGATCCCGGTCCTGATGGACCCCAGCGAGGGTCAAGTGGCAGGTAACTTGGTCAGGGGGGGGTATGGCCTGTGGGAATGGAGGAGATCTGGTCATCCTGCCACATGGATGTCTCCCACAGCTACTGAAGGGGCACGCCAGGCCATCTCAGGGCCCAATCCTGCACCTGCGGGAACATCTGGCTCTCGTGGTGCAGAATCGGGTCTTAATGGGCCGTCCTGTTTGGGGCATCCAGACGGCCTGGACGTTCCCCTTCTGAGATCGGGCTTTAAGCCAGCTATTTTGCTTTTCTGTATGGAAGAAATGAAGTTTATTTTATTTTCATTGAAGACACAGTGGCTGGTTCTTCCCTCCTGGAGGCCTAGACCCTGACCATTCAACCTTCTTTTACATTGCATAGTAAATTATTTTTATATATAGCTGGAGTGGACATTAGATATTGACTCTTTAGGTGTGGACTCTTTTGGTGCAAGTAACAACCATGAGAGCGAGAACAGTGACACGAGGAGCTACAGAAAGGGTACATAAAAGTAGGGTCTTGAAAACAAGACTTCCCCTAATTCCTTAGGACCCATCAAAAGGTCAGGAGAATGTCTCCACCTTCACAGCTATGGCCCTTGGAACTGCAAAATCATGAGAAGGGTGTAATGAGTAAATAAGAAACAGTTGTTTATCCTTTCAAATAGCACTAAGATGAAGAGAAACTCCGTGAAACTAATAGGTAGTATATTCAAGACATATTTGAGAAAGTGTATAATTAACATATAATTAAGCTATGTAATTTGTTGCTAGAAGATATGGTCAAGGCTGGTAGCATAGCTGGCTTCAAATAGGGTTTAGACAAGTTCCTGGAAGAAAAGTCCATAAACCATTTAGCCCCGAAGGCTTGATGAAGTCACCGCTTATCTCCGGGTATGGGAACTAAGGGATAGATTGGAATCCTGCCAGGTATTTGACAGGCTATTGACTTTGATCTGTCCCAGTATGGCACACCTTATGTTTTTATTTGGCTAGCATTGAAAATCACATTGGTCAACTAAATCCTCCTGATATCCCAGGAATACCTTCGGGCCAATCACTTTCTGAGCAGCTGAACCATGGTTAAATGTAGTCACTCTGCAGGACATAGCTATATCTTACTGAAAAATGGCTCTTAACTACAAGGAACCTCAAATATGAAGGACATTTTCATAGTAACATAGTAAATGATAGCAGCAGTAAGGTGGTTTGAGTGGTGCCTGCTGCTTCATGCAGGTTACCTCTGTTTTTGTTTAACTGCTCCATGAAAACTACCCCCTCAAAGACGATTAGGTTTCTAATCTTGATATTAAACTTCCACCACTTAGTAACTAACAGGCACGACAGGGCTCCCTCCAAGGGTAGTGACAGGTATCACTGTTCAGAACATTGGTAGCAGAAGGTATACAGGGCATCTTAGACACCACTATGCCAGGCTTTCTTGTGGAAGGTGCCAGAATGTTTTCAGAAGGCATAATCCTTTCTATTATGACTATATAAAGAGTGTTAAAAATGCTTTTGCATATTTTGCACCTGAGAAGGGTAAAATATACAATTGTGAAATTGTCATGTGAACGCTATTTTTCTCTCTTGAACTAAACTTCCCTTCAGCCGACATCTGAGGCAACTTTCAGACAAGCCAGTTTACCCAAATAAATAGCTCTGAAATATTCCCTCACTAAGGGGTATGTTTACTAAGGTGGGTTAACAATTAGTGTGTGCTATTTGTAACTATTGCTCAGCCAAACTCAGCCAGCCCCCCTCCCCATACACATACAAATAGCAGGTGCAGAGTATCTGAACCCATACGTTAAGGCCCAGCTATCTTTGTCTGGACCGCTATACCCAAAGTCAGAACACACCCTCAGACTGCGGCACCAGCTCTTTTTCAGCTGCTAAATTTTGTACACTGCTACTACTACTATTATTCAGCATTTATATAGCGGTACGCACGCAGCGCTGTACAGAAATATCAGCAAAAAGACAGTCCCTCCTCGTCAGAGCTTACAATCTAGTCAAGACAACACAGAACAACTACTATTACTACTACTACTACTATTTAGCACCTATAGAGTGCCACGCACGCAGCGCTGTACAGGCACATATACAGGAGACAGTCCCTGCTCGTCGGAGTCCTGCTCGCCATGAAAATTGACTGGGGTCATGTTGAGATGAAGGAAAGAAGTCAGGATCTGAAAGCGATAGTGAAGAGGTGGGTCTTCAATCTGGATTTGAAGAGGGACAGTGAGGGTGACTGGCGTATAGACACAGCTAGGTGAAAGGAGCGAAGTCGGGAGTTAGCAATGCGAGTGAAAGACCTAGATAGAAGTAATTTGTTAGCAGAGCGAAGTTTTCGAGGGGAGATGTAGGGAGAAATAAGAGATGAGAGGTATTGAGGGGCCGCAGAGTGAATGCATCTATAGGTCAGTAGGAGAAGTTTGAATTGGATGCGGAATTGGATAGGGAGCCAGTGAAGCAACTTGAGAAGAGGAGTAATGTGGGCATGGCGAGACTGGCGGAAGATTAGTCGAGCAGCATAATTTTGTATAGATTGAAGGGGAAAGAGATGGCTCACGGGGAGACCAGCAAGGAGTAGGTTGCAGCAGTCAAGGCGAGAGGAGACTAAGGAGTGGATAAGCATTTTGGTAGTGTGCTCAGAAAGGAAGGGGTGGATTTTGCTAATGTTGTAGAGAAAGAAGCAGCAGGTCTTAGCTACGAGTTGGATATGTGTGGTAAAGGAGAGAGAGGAGTCAAAGATAACCCCCAGATTGCGGGCCGAGGGAACAGAAAGGATCGTAGATCCATCCACGGAGACTGAGAAGGGGGGAAGAGGAGGGGAGCAGTTGGGGGGAAAGACAAGGAGTTCAGTCTTGGCCGTGTTCAACTTCAAGCAGCGATGAGACGACATCCAGGCAGCGATGTCAGAAAGGCAGGCAGAGATCCTGGTCTGGATTGCTGGAGAGATATTAGGTGTAAAGAGGTAGATTTGGGAGTCATCGGCATAGAGATGGTACTGAAAGCCATGGGAGGAGATGAGTGCGCCAAGGGATTGGGTATAGAGGGAGAAAAGGAGGGGGCCTAAGACGGATCCCTGGGGTACACCAACATGGAGTGGGGAGGGAGAAGAGGAGGAGCCACCAGAGCATACACTAAAGGAGCGATGGGAGAGGTAGGAGGAGAACCAGGATAGTATGGAGCCCTTGAAGCCAAGCGAGGAGAGGGTGGTGAGGAGAGGATTGTGGTCAACAGTGTCAAAGGCAGCGGAGAGGTCAAGAAGGATGAGGACTGAGTAGAGGCCCTTAAATTTAGCCAGGAACAAGTCATTGGAGACTTTTGTAAGAGCCGTTTCAGTGGAGTGTAGGGGATGGGAGTCGGATTGTAGTGGGTACAGGAGGGCCTGGGAGGTGAGGAGGTTGAGGTGGTGGACTGCTCGTTCTAGCAGTTTAGATATGAAGGGAAGGATGGAGATGGGCCGATAGTTAGAAGGACAGGTGGGATCAAGTGAGGGTTTCTTGAGGAGAGGTGTGACGACAGCATGTTTGAAGTCAACGGGGACAGTTGCAGTGGAGAGTGAAAGGTTGAGAATATGAGAGATGGCGGGGACAACGATGGGGAAGATATGGTGTAGGAGATGGGTGGGGATAGGGTCATAGGAACAGGTGGTGGGTTTGGAGGAGGAAAGAAGGAGTGTTGTTTCCTCTTCAGAGATCATAGGGAAGGAGGAGAGGGTAGCAGAGGAAGTATGGATGGGGGGGAAGTGGGGAGGGTGGAGGTAGATGAGGAAGTGGGGAATTGGAGGGTAATCTTGTGGATTTTATCGTGGAAGTAGTCGGCTAGGGTGTGGACAGAGAGGGAGGGCGGGACTGGGGGCGTCGAGGATCAGAGGCAAGGGAGTTAGTCAGGTGGATGTAATATTCTTGTTTGGCAAGTGCTATGGCTGACTGGAAGGAGCCAAGCATGAATTTAAAGTGTAGAAGGTCTTCCGGGGAGCGGTATTTGGTCCAAGCATGTTCAGCAGAATGGGCACAGGTGCGTAAATAGCGGGTTGTGGATGAGAGCCAGGGCTGGGGAGCAGAACGTCTGACAGGACGTGGGGTGGGTGGGGCAAGAGTGTCAAGAACCGAGGATAGTGCAGCATTATAAGAGGATACTGCTTCGTCGACGGACTTGGAGGACATAATGGAGGAAAGAGATGGAGAAATGGCGGAGGAGAGAGTCAAGGGATCAATATTATGAAGGTTTCTAAATAGGTCGGAGGAGACAGGATGTGGTTGAGACAACGAAAGCTGGAGATTAAAGGTTAAAAGGTGATGGTCAGATGAGGGAAGGATTGAGTTGCGGAAGTTTGAGGAAGAGGAATTAGAGAAGAGTATCAGGTCAAGGCAGTGGCTGTGCAGGTGGGTGGGGGCAGTGGAACAAAGTTGGAGGTCAAACGAGGAGGTGAGGGCGAGGAACTTTAAAGCATGGGGATTGGAGGGGTTATCGACATGAATGTTAAAATCACCAAGAATAAGAGTGGGGAAGAGGGATCCAGAAAGACGGAAAGCCAGGCGTCGAAGTCGGTAAGGAAGGTCGATTTGGATTTGTCAGGTGGGCGATAGATAACAGCTACTCGGAGGGGAAGTGGTGTGAAGAGGCGAATGGAGTGAACTTCAAAAGAGAGGGAGGAGTGTGACTGAGGCAGCAGGAGGGGTTGGAATTGGCAAGAGGGAGAAAGTAGAAGCCCAACACCACCACCGCGGCCAGTGGATCGAGGTGTGTGGGAGAACTGGTAGCTCCCGTGGCAGAGAGCAGCAATGGATATGGTATCGTCTGGGAGGAGCCAGGTCTCAGTTAGGGCAAGAAGGTGTAGCGCTTTAGAGATAAAGAGATCATGAGTAAAAGGGAGTTTGTTAGAGACAGAGCATGCGTTCCATAGGGCACATGAGAACGGGAGAGAGGAGGGGGAAAGGATAGGGATATGGATAAGGTTGAACAAGTTATGTGAGGATTTCTTTCCAGAGTAAGACAGGGGTCTAGGGGGGCCGTTACGTGAGGATCTATTGTCAGAGTAATACAGAGATCTAGAGGGGCCAGTGTACGGGTGGGTGCCTCTGGATGAGTGTGCCCTCCATGAGGGACATGAGGGAGGGGGAGTGAAAGCGGAATGACGGTGGATATTGATGATATTCGATAGGTTACTTGAGGATCTCTTTTTAGAGTGAGACTGAACTCTGAGGGGGATAGGGTTGAGGTTGATATCTTTGGGTGAGTGATTTGGGCATGAGTGAGGGAGGGTGGAAGGGGAAAGGAGAGGGATATGGATGAGATTAGATAAGGTATGTGAGGAACTCTTCTTGGAGTGAGAAAGAAATCGAGGGGAGGCCATGGTTGGGGTTGATATTACCTGATGAGAGAAGGAGAAGGAGTAGCAGAGAGCGGGGTAAAGCGGAGGCAGTACAGCGGAAGCGAGGGTGGGGTTGCCTTAAAGAGAGAGGGGCTGGTTGAATGAGGGGGAAGGTGTGATGAAGCTCAAGAACAGATGCTAGACCAGAAGACAGAACGGAGGGAGAAGTGAGGAAGGTAGAGGGAGAGTAGGGTTGAGAGGAGTGAGGGTGCTGGTAGGAGGGAAGGCAGTTGGGGAGTATGAGGAAGAGAAGGACAATGTGATGTGGGGCCATAGAAGAGGAGTAGTGGGGGCTATGCAGCATATGTTAGGTGGCTAAGGATTCCATACACTAAGCAGTATATATTGAGTTACAAGTGGGGACTGCGCGCTATGCATTATAGTGTAGCAGCAAAGCGCAGACAAACCAATGATACCAGGAGTCTGTTCAGAAGGTCCAAATCATTTATTTGTGCACAAGTCTCGAACCAGTCAATTTCAAAATGGCTGAGCAAAGTTTTCAAGCATTACAACAACTTTTATAGACTTCTGTTCCATTCTAGGTATAGAAAAACATTTCATTGGTCCCGGTAACCTCCCGTACCTCCCGTACCCCTTCCATTGGTCCCGGTACTGATAAGTTTATCCAATTATGTCCCTTCAGTGGGCATGACACCTGCATACCCCCCTTCTAGTCCCAATTACAATGGTCAGTTCATCAACTTGTTACTTTCACACTCTCAAGGCCATAGAACCAATTTGTGCATGCAGAGGAGCAGGGCTCTGCAACTCATCTGTCAGCACTCCCAATTATTTCTTTGCAGATGTACTTTTTCTTATCAGTAACTTTTAAACATGTTTTTCTGTATTTTTCCATCTCTCGGTTCTGCTTACCTAAGCTAATTCAATACTTCTACTAAGTTCTACCTTACAATAGCAGCATATTGGGGGATGTGCAATCCTATATGCCTCTCCACAGGCCTCATTTACAGGTCAAGCTAGCCATGCTGGCCTGCTTATGTCAGACACCATGGGTCACAGGCCTGCACCTGCCACATTCCCCCCTTTGATTAATCTCACCCTATTACTTAATAAGGTGTGAGAATTAAATCACCTTTTGAAGAATCACATCATGATTGAAGGATTTCGGCTAGGACTGGCTTTGTATAAAGCCATGATTTTAGTGGCGGTCTTCCGCTCTACTGTGCTATCAATAGTGTTATGAATAGAACGCATACAACATGGGATTAAACAGGGTAATAAGAATATAACAACAACAAGAATTAGTACTAAGACAATGAAAGTTTTAAATCCTCCCACCCATGAAAAGAGGTTAGCAAACCAATTAGGAAATTTCAAGGAGTGCCAAGTTTGTACTGGCACATAAGCATGTCTTTGCATATCTTTAGCAATTTCTTCAACTACTTGACCTTTATCATCTATTTTCAAACAGCAATTAGTTAAATTCAGTTTACCACATACTCCTCCTTCAGCTGCTAACAAATAATCAAGTGCTAAGCGGTTCTGATATATAGCAGTGCGCATCTGAGTACTTTGTCTAGCTAAGAGCGTAAGAGCATGACTAGTTTCATTAGTTATTATTTCAACTACTGCTTGTAAGCGAATAATACGATTAATCATATAAATTGGAGTACGATAACCATACATACCATCATCATTCCAAGTGGCAGGCCCATAATACTCAATGATTCTTTCTGGTGGCCAATCATCACCTTGCCACTTCTCCCACTTGCCTATCTGTAAGGCTTCTCTTTTCTGTCTTAATGCTCTCTTGTGTCGGTGGGTAGTGTATACAGGGTATCCTAATTGTTCTCCTTGTTCAGTGTTTAAAAGAAAGAAGGAAGGTCTGATGGTTCCTAAGACACATGCTCCTCCCCAGTGTGGCGGGAGTTGTGCATATGCTCGGTTTCCACAGATCCAATATAGGCCAGGTGGGGCTTGCCAGGCTTGGACTTTGGCAAGGTTAGTCCATAAACCAGCAAGTTCAGGAAATCTGGCTAATGGGTTAGGAGGTTCAGGGTGTTTGATTCCTGACCACCATGCTGTCTTTTTGGTCGTGGCATTATAGTACTTCTGGCTAAGACAGACCAGCTGTCCTACTTCTGGGTGAACTGGGGTCCAGTTCTGGCATAGCAAAGACGTCCAACGATTGAGTGCGCTAACACCCATTCACTGGTAGTCTTGTGTAATTCAGTCTGATTGTAAGTCATAGAATAATTCAACTCTTGGGCTTCCCATGGCCATTGATCTCCCATTTAGGTCCCACCACAAAAATAGCAATCTGAGATCTTAAGACTAGATACTACTGCTCCAGCTAATTCTAGGAATAGATTCTGTGAAGGATGAGGGATCTCAAACTTATTTACATGCATGGCTTCATAAAAGGTATTATGAATATGATATTTGGATGACTTGTGGGCTTGGGTATTCAATCTGATATACACAATGGTTCCTGGATCTATTGCCCCTCCAGCAATACGTAAACCAAACTTGTATCCTTGTTTCCAAGCATAGGGATTGTGTATACGTAAATGTAAGGGGTTGCAAGCATCTTTCTGACATTTATCATTTGTGGTTGGCTTGGTTAAAGTAGCCATTCGTTTATCTATTTTCTCATCAGTTACACCAGTATTCCAGGTAGCATAAAAAACACATTCCCAATACGGGCAATAGTAGTCTGCTGCTGGGGCAGTACTATAGCCTGGTTCCTTTTTACCTGTACACTTTCTCCATCCTGTGGCACCTTCTGGACACATGTACTTATGGTCATTTCGATACGCTTTCTCCCATGTACCACAGGTCGAATAACTATCTCTATTAATAGCATTACATGCATCAAAATTCAAAACAGCAGGTTTAGTAATGTCCTTAAGTGGTGGCGTAGCAGCTAATATAGGTCCATCTGCATCCTTCCATCTTATTTCCATCGTGTAATAGGATGGATTCTGATGCGGATTATAGCATGCTTTAATTTTGCCATGAGTGCAAACATTTAGTTCAGTGGTGTTATAGATACACCGAGTTACTGTTCCCTTGCAGGTATAGTAAGAATGATAAAGCAAAGTCTGAGTTACTTTCAGTCCAGTTCGAGTAGAGGTAATGCAGGCAGTGCATGGAGGTAGAGCATAAGTCTGTTCAAAACCTCCAAAGAAGGCAACCAAAGCAAAGCAAAAGTAAAGATGCATGTTGATGTTGATTGGAGTTCTTCTGAATCCTCAGCTTGCTGATCTTGATCACGACGGTCTTTTATTCTTCGTCCCGTTTGCTAATGAAGCAATTTAACGGGTGCTGAGTGTTGATTGAAGATCCTCAAGTTGTCCAGCACACATTAACCAACTTATTAGCAATTTCAGTTGGCTTGTGAAGTCTGGCTTAGTCAATGTAGTCTCAAAGTAGTGTGTCAAATCACACACAAATTGGGTTCGTTGAAACAAAGCTGTTGCTGCATGGAAAACAGCAATCCTCTTCGAAAGACTTGGCTACTGCAAAGCACTTGTGATGAAGTGTCTAAGCTGCTGGTTGCCGTCTCAGAGTAACTCGCAAGGGTGCATCAAGATGCTGTTCTGCTGTCCACTGCTCTGGTTCAGGATCAGCGGCGGGCTTGACTCTGCTGTGGTGGATCCAGGCGTCGATCTCGGCTACCTTTACTGCAGTTGGGGTAGACAGGATGACGGTGTACGGTCCCTTCCAATGGGGTTCCAACGGTGTCTTCTTCCAATCTTTGATCCACACCGAAGTACCAGGCTGATAGGGATGCAAGGGTTCCGTCAAGTTGATAGGCAACTGGTCTTGGATCCACGTATGGAGAGTCTGCAGAACAAAACTAAGAGCTAGGAGTTCTTGTCTGGTTACTTCTGAACCAATTTGGACTAAACTTCCTTTGACTCCCTGCACTATTGGTGGGGGTTTACCATACAAAACTTCAAAAGGGGAAAATCCTGTTGACTTTACAGGAGCTGAGCGTATTCTGAGTAAAGCTATGGGGAGCACTTGGGGCCACTTCAAGTGTGTCTCCTGACAAAGCTTGGACATTTGGGCTTTCAAGGTACGATTCATTCGCTCAACTTTCCCTGAACTCTGGGGTCTGTATGCAGTGTGGAGTTTCCATTGTATCTGTAAAGCTTTTGCTAACTGCTGAGTAACTTGGGAGACAAATGAGGGTCCATTGTCTGACCCTATTACTGCTGGAATTCCGAATCTAGGAACAATCTCTCTCATTAAGACTTTGGTAACTTCTCGGGCTTTCTCAGTTCTGGTTGGGAATGCTTCTACCCACCCAGAGAAAGTACAAACTAATACTAATAGGTAATGGTATCCATTGGCTCTTGGCATTTCGGTAAAATCAGCTTGGAGGTTGTGCATGGGGGTGACACCTCCTGACTGAACTCGGGGTGCCGTTATAAGGCCTTGCTTGGCATTATTTTTGGCACAGGTTAAACATTGACGTGCTACTGAGGCTGATATGGTTGTCAATAGAGGGATGTAAAAATGTGGTCTGAGTGCTTTTTCCATAGCACTCTTCCCATAGTGGGTGGCTTCGTGGAAAGCTTTGACAAAAGATGGTCCTAATAGTTCAGGAATTACTATTCGTCCAGAAGGTTGACTGCCCTCTTCTGGTGGCAGCTCAATCCATCCATCTTTCAGTACTCCATCTTCTTGTTACAATAGTAATCTAATTCTTTGGTGGTATATCGTGGTGTCCATAGATTCAAAGGTACTGGAAACAATGCTGCTTGCATTGGCATAGCTTGTGGGGCAATCTGTCCTGTCATAGCTGCTTGTCGTGCTGAGGCATCTGCAAATCTATTTCCTCGGGCAACTTCTCCTTTTCCTGCTTGATGTCCTCTACAATGCATGACAGCTACACGTGTTGGGGCCCAAACTGCATCAAGTAACATCAATATCTCGGGACCATACTTGACTGATTTTCCTCCGGATGTGATGAGTCCTCTTTCTTTATAGAGAGCTCCATGGGCATGCAAGGTAGTGAAGGCATATTTGGAATCTGTATATACATTTAGCACAAGTCTTTCTCCTAACAATAATGCTCTGGTGAGTGCTATCAATTCGGCTTTCTGGGCTGATGTGCCTGAGGCTAGAGCTGATGATTCAACTACTTCGTGTTGAGTGACGACTGCATATCCGGCACAGCGTCGTCCATCGAGGATGAGACTGCTCCCATCAACGTAATAGATCTGGTCAGGATTGTCTATGGGCACATCTGTCAAGTCGGGTCGACTGGAGAACACAGTTTCCATGACTTCGATACAGTCATGTTCTGGGAGTTCTTCACTGATGGGTATCAAGGTAGCTGGGTTCAAGGCATGGCTCACTTCAAGTTGTATCTGTGGGTTTTCACATAGCATGCTCTGGTACTTCAACATTCGGGAATTGGTGAGCCAATAATTTGCTTTCTGTTCCATGAGAGCAAGGACTGCATGTGGCACAGTGACTCGTATGTTCTGTCCTAGTGTGAGTTTGTCTGCTTCACTCACCAGTAGCGCTGTAGCTGCAACTGCTCTCAAGCAAGGTGGCCATCCTTTGGCCACAGGGTCCAATTGTTTCGATAGGTATGCTACAGGTCGCTCCCAATTTCCCAATTTCTGAGTCAACATGCCTAAGGCATTTCCCTGTGCTTCATGTACAAACAAGTGGAAAGGTTTGTGGACATCTGGTAGTCCAAGTGCTGGTGATGACATCAATTCTTCCTTTAACGTCTTGAAGGCTGTATCCTGCTCAAGTCCCCACTCCAGTGGCGACTTTTCTTCTCCTTTTGTGGCTTCATACAGTGGTTTGGCAATTTGGGCAAAGTTGGGTATCCAGATTCGGCAATATCCTGCCGCTCCCAGAAAGGCTCTGACTTGCTTTCTGGTTGTTGGAGTTGGAATTCTACATACTGCTTCTTTCCTTTCTCTGCCTAATCTTCTGCTTCCTTGGGTAATACGAAAACCCAAGTATTTCACTTCTTTTTGGCATAGCTGTGCTTTGGCTCTGGAAACTTTGTATCCAGCTTCATCTAGTAACTGCAAGAGGTCTTTGGTGGCTAGTATACATTCACTTTCTGATATGGCAGCTATCAACAGATCATCCACGTATTGGAGAAGCACTCTCTTCCCCGGGGCTACTGGATAGCTTGAAAGGTCTTGATTCAGTGCAGCACTAAAGATGGTAGGCGAATTCTTGAATCCTTGGGGTAATCTTGTCCAGGTGAGTTGGCCCCCTCTTCCAGAGATGGGGTCCTGCCATTCAAATGCAAACAATATTTGGCTTACTGGGGCTAATCTTATGCAAAAGAATGCATCTTTCAAATCCAGTACAGTGAAATGGGTAGCTTCAGCAGGTATCAGTCCTAGAAGAGTGTAAGGATTGGGTACAACTGGATGTATAGTTTCAACTGCATCATTTACTCTTCTTAAGTCTTGTACTGGGCGGTAATCCTCCGTCCCAGGTTTCTTTACTGGCAAAAGTGGAGTGTTCCATGGGGATTGACATACTTTTAGTAGGCCATACTCGAGCAATCTTTGTAGGTGGTGATGAATGCCTTTGATCGCAGCTCTTGGGAGAGGGTACTGTTTGACGTGCACTGGTGTAGCACTAGGCTTGAGGGTTACAATCACTGGAGCTATATGCTTGGCTAGGCCTGGGGGACTGCCTTCTGCCCATATTCCAGGTGGTGCATCAATACTTTTCAAAGTTTGTTCAAAATAGGTGTCTTGGACAGAATCATCAATGTAGTATCTCCATTCTTCTTCTCGGGGAACTGTCAGCAGCATTATTCCTGCTGGTTTGGCTTGGGGATTTACTGTCATTTGCATTTCTCCTTGTTCAGAGAAGGATATTTGTGCTTGAAGCTTGGCTAACATATCTTGTCCCAGTAGTGGCACTGGACATTCGGGCATGTAAAGGAATTGATGAGTTATTTGCTGTCCTCCTAGACTGCATATACGATTCTGAAGAAAAGATTTTGTAGCTTTGGCACCAGTTGCTCCTATAATGGTGACTGCTTTTGTAGAGAATGGGGCTATCTTTTTGTCTATTACTGAATGTTGTGCTCCAGTATCAACCATAAAGTCCATAATTTGGTCTCCTATTTGTATTCCGACCATAGGCTCCTGGAGACCTAAAGCAAACTGGGAGCCCGGTCTGTCCTAATCCACGTCATTTTCATCATGGGTCGTTGTGGCCAATGCTTGAATGGCTCCTCCTCCTCTTTCGCGCTGGAATTGTTCTCGATTGGCTCCTCCTCGATTTCGGGGATAGCCTCGTCTTTCTTCTCGCCACTGATGATCGTTGTCGTCATCTTGCTGGGCGTCTACAAGTTGCGGGCACGTATCTCTCCAATGTCCTTCCTCTCTGCAGTAGGCGCATTGGTTCACGCCTAGCCTCTGGGTCCGGCCTCCGCCTTGACCCCGCCCTCTTCCTCTGCTCCTTCGACTAGGGACACCTCCCCTTTTCTGTTCAACTATGGCTGCAGCCAAAAAATCAGCTTTCTTCTTCATCTTTCTATCACATTCTCTCTGTCTTTCATTATCACGATTCACATACACTTTATGAGCGACTTCCAATAACTGTGTTGCATTCATGCCCGCAAACCCTTCTAATTTCTGTAATTTACGTCTAATGTCTGGTTGAGACTGGTTTACAAAAGCAGAATTCACCATACATAAACTTCCTGGTGCCTCGGGATCATAGGGAGTATACATTCTGTATGCTTCAGTTAATCTTTCATGAAAATCTGCTGGGCTCTCATCTATACCTTGGATAACTCCTGCAACTTTGGAAAGGTTCATAGCTTTTTGGCCCCCCCTTTTCAGGCCTTGTAAAAAGCCTTGGCGAAAACGGGCTAGGGCTGTGGTTCCTTCTTCTGTATTTGGATCCCAATGGGGGTCCTCATTCGGGAATTCTCTCTGGGCTGCTTCCCGACGGTCTATTATATTCTGCCCTGGTCCCGGAGCTACGGGGTTCTCTGCCATCCATTCAATAGCTGCTTTTCTAATTCGTGCTCGCTCTTCTGTCGTGAATAGGGTAGTCAGGAGCTGGCGACAATCTGGCCAAGTGGGTTGGTGAGTTTCCATAATAGTAGTTACTAATTCTGTCAGCTCCTGGGGCTTACTAGTATAGGAGGCATAATGCGACCTCCAATTTAACAAATCAGTTGTAGAGAAAGGGATATACACATAAGTTAGGGGTCCCGCTACCACCTCATCATTATCATTCTTTACGGGCACTCCCGGGACTTGCCGTAAGGGAAACATTTTGGCCGCTGTAGGTGTCTTTTGGGATCTAAGGGTTATTGTTGTAATTGTCTTTGAAGGGGTCACTTTCTTTTTCCCAACAGGTTTCACTTTGGGTATATCTTTTACTGGCGTGCTAGTGCTAGCAATCGCTTGTACACTGTCCTCCTCATCTGGGGCATTCTCTTTTTCTCCTTCTTCTACCTCCGCTTCTAACTCGCTTTTTATGGCATCCTCGTCTTCAGCTGATTCCTCTCTTTGCCCTCCAGGAGGGGGATCAGGGGTTGGGTCCCGCTCCCGCTCCGGCCGTCTCTGGGGTTCTGGGGCAGGACGCCGGACTACTCTTATTGGACCTGGGGTTCGGGGCTGTCTTGGAATTATCTCTGGGGAATCAGGATCTACCAGGATGGGCTTCTTTCTGGCTTTCTTATCCTGCTCTTTCATTTTGGGCTGTTCTGTTTTCTGACTAGAATCTGTTTTAGCTAACATTATTCGGCACTGTTCCTCATAACAGCGCTGCGCCCAGGGGGGCGGATCTTCACAAATACTTAACCAGGAATCTATATAGGGGTACTGATCGGGGTGCGCTATCCGCACTCTACGGTGTATTGACTGAATAATCTCTACATTGAACGTTCCCTCTCGGGGCCAGATGGGGTCTAGATCGGGCCACTCCCTAGTACACAAAATCTGCAAACGGGCTGCTGTCATTTTAATACCATAATCTCCTGAATATCCCTCTTTAAAATGTGTGATCATACATTCTAATGGAGTGTTTCTAGTAGACCCCGCCCCTCCCATTTCGATGTGTGCGCGCAACAACAGACAGAAGGGAAAAGGAGGGCGGACCGTGGGTAAGGGGTCCTCACGGCCCTGGAAACGTATAAGGAATACAAATAACAAGACAAGACGACAATCGCTTCCCCCTTTTCGCGACCTGAACGCGGTCGCCCGGTCAGGAAATGCGCTACACAGGGGTCTGCCTTCACTTGGTCCGTGCTGCCAGACCTCTCATTCACACTTCGTTCACACAATCATGCTAGCAACGTATCCCAGAATGCATTCGTTTCTATCTATTCTGACTAGTCTTTTTCCCAATTACAAAAAGGATGGGGGTTTCACCCGGTGAATTCCCATGCGGGGTTACTCGGCCCTTCCTTGAGAGGTGATCAAGCTCTCTTACCAATTCCCAATATCTCGAGATTACAAATTCCAAATTCCAAGTTCCAATGGCAGTACTGCTCTTTCTATTTCTGTCTAGACACCAAATCAAAACTATACTCACCGGATCCGGTCCTCAAACTTCCCAAGCAGGCGCATGAGTTGGACCTCGGACTCCCCTCACTCGGGTTCGAGGCGTTGGCTCCAACCAGGCCCGGCACCCGCCGAGGTCCGACCAGCTCCCTCCGATACAAGGGACCGGTGGCGCCAGGGAGCAGCCCTCGTCGGAAGGGCGCGATCCCGGCAGGACCAAGCCTATAGAGGTGGAAAGTCGTGGTATATTGCCCTATATTTACTTTGATTCCACAATTTCCCGGCCAACGCACCAAGAATATGTAGCAGCAAAGCGCAGACAAACCAATGATACCAGGAGTCTGTTCAGAAGGTCCAAATCATTTATTTGTGCACAAGTCTCGAACCAGTCAATTTCAAAATGGCTGAGCAAAGTTTTCAAGCATTACAACAACTTTTATAGACTTCTGTTCCATTCTAGGTATAGAAAAACATTTCATTGGTCCGGTAACCTCCCGTACCTCCCGTACCCCTTCCATTGGTCCCGGTACTGATAAGTTTATCCAATTATGTCCCTTCAGTGGGCATGACACCTGCATACCCCCCTTCTAGTCCCAATTACAATGGTCAGTTCATCAACTTGTTACTTTCACACTCTCAAGGCCATAGAACCAATTTGTGCATGCAGAGGAGCAGGGCTCTGCAACTCATCTGTCAGCACTCCCAATTATTTCTTTGCAGATGTACTTTTTCTTATCAGTAACTTTTAAACATGTTTTTCTGTATTTTTCCATCTCTCGGTTCTGCTTACCTAAGCTAATTCAATACTTCTACTAAGTTCTACCTTACAATAGCAGCATATTGGGGGATGTGCAATCCTATATGCCTCTCCACAGGCCTCATTTACAGGTCAAGCTAGCCATGCTGGCCTGCTTATGTCAGACACCATGGGTCACAGGCCTGCACCTGCCACAATAGGTTAAAATACAAGCAATGGGTAGTGGGGAGACTATAGCCTATGCAGCAAAGGCGACCATTTGCCTCAACAAAAATGCACTGGGGAGGAGGGAGAACTTTTTTAATCTCCATGTTTATCAAACTAACTCTAAGAATTAACCAGATAAAGCCTTTCACATACTGGCTTCGATGTGACAATTTTCAAAGTGAAAGTAACACCACGAGTAATTTTCATGTGACTTCTGTGTGTTCTGAAGCCCTCTAGTGGTTGGCAGCTGTGTGAGCTGTTCTGAAAGTTGCTCCCTACATTAGCATATGTTAAGTGGTTTTTATTTAATTTAAAAAAGTTAATCACCTATAAATGTAAAATGTTGCACTGTTTGTTTTCGTTTTTAGGGCCACATTTACTACAGCCCAGTCACCAGTTAACTTGTCTTTTAATTCAGGCAACTGGCAGCCAAGAACACTACCATGCGGACTTACCAGCTACCACGCATGAAATTGCAGATTAATTGGCCAGTGCGCAATGGGGAGAGGAATGCGTGGAGTGTGGGCATGGAAAACACATTACTGCTAGCGTCAGGGCAATTGCTCCCCGCTCATCAGCAATGTGGCTCTTAACACGAGTTTACCTAACAACACCTCTCTTGAGCTTGTTAGGTGAACCCACCTTACTGGAGCGAACGTTAGCATTCACACCCCCAGCATTAACTGCCGGGAATATGCTGGTCATGCCTCCAATAGCTAACCACATTTGTTTTGCACGTTGCGGGGAAGCCTCAGTGAACTATCATAAAAAGAGCCCTTCGTGCATTTCTCTTTACAAGAAATGTTTTGTTTCCTTAGAAGAAAGGGATAGGAGTGGGGATAGATTTGAAAAACATGAGAGTTCTCTCATTACCATGATTAGCGGATTCCACTAAACTCTGCTTCTAAGGATCCTGGAAGGTCACACACGCAAACATGTAGGTCTTTAAGACATAACAGCATTTCTTTCTGGTAACTGTCTTCACCCAAGCTATCTTCAATGGCAGAACCCCCTTGTTTACCTAGGAAAGTGTTGAAATGCAAAGTTCCCTGTTTTTATGAAATAGGGTGAGTTCTGTTTCATTAATCAAAATATATTTGCATGCCTGAAAATTAGTGTATAATCAAGGAGGTGGGGAGGAGTTAAAATTAAGCAGATCTTTATTATAACTGTTCCTTTTCTGTCTAGGGGAAATGCAAACTCGTGACCTTTATAGAAGCAGTAAGTGTCTTTCAGGGAGCTCTTCTTTTCTCATGATAAGCAGGAACTGAGAAAACTGCACCTGTATTTAGCATAGCAGATTATCCTTGGGGATTTAGCATCTATTCTGAAGGGATGCAAAGGCCTAATAATGCAAAGAAGAGGAATATTAATAAAATGCTGGGATAGATAAATACCCTATTTCTAATCTAGCTGAGTTTGCATCTCAGCCTTACAGTCCTCGGTCTAAGTTCACATGTATAAATTCTTGACTCCAGGAAGCGTCATTCCAATGCACTTTCATTGTGACACTATGGTGCATTTCCCCTTTTTGCCGAATTGGGCATGTGGGGGGTACATGTGTGTATGTCATGCCATGTGGTGTGTCACAGGTGCATGCATGCACACATGTGTCAGGCAGTGTCGGGGTGCATGTGCATGCACCCATGTGTGTGTGTGTCTTTGGGAATGTCAGGGCTTGTGTGACTCCTAGGGAGTGTCAGTATATGTGTGTGTTTGTTGGAACGTGTGTGCATGTGTATGTGTGTCTGTTGTGAGGAACATTGGAGGCACATGCATGTATATTTGTGTCATGAGCAGTGTTGGGGGTGCATGGGTATATGTGTGTGTGTATATATCATGGGGAGTGTCAGGTGGCAGATGCGCATGTGTGTGTGTGTGAGAAGTGAATGCACATTGTGATAAGGAAGCTTATCAAAGCTCAGGGAGTAAAGACAAAAGAGGGGAATATACTCTGATCAAAGGACCTGTGCTGGCAGGTCAGAGAAATAAGACAGCTTGTTTCCCTAAAAGACTACATGTTCCAGGATGCACCAGTTTGCAGAAAGCCCCTAGAGGAGCTAAAGTGGAAAAGCATGAGTCTAATCAGAGAAACCATTATGTCATCCCTAATCAATCACCTTCTAGGAGAGAGCTTAATCCACAACACCTGAAGTATGCAAGGGAGGAGTTGCAATCTAAGCCCTTTAAAACTAGAAGGGAATCTTCAGGAAGGAAGGACAGGAAGAGGAGCGAGAACAAGAGCAAGAAGGAGGAGAACAGGAACAGCCGGAACCTGAAGGAACAAGGACAAGGAAGCAGACGGTCCAAGAGAGGAACTCAGAAAGGTACGTATGCCTGGAGAGATTCCTGGGGGAAACAACCTTCAGAGGACTGGAGAAAGCCAGAGGTCTGGAGATCCACAGCCAGGGACCCTCAAGCAGCACCTAGAAGGAATACTGCTGCAGCTAAGGAGAAAAGGAGCCCAAATACCTCTTGGAGGACGTATGGAGAAAAGGCCCTGAGGTCCAGAGATATCAACTGGAGGACAGGACACAAAAGCTCTATTGCATACTGGCCAGAATACCAAAGGAATCAGCCTGATGCCAGCCTGGATTCAGGTATGAACTGTGAACGTTTCTCTAGCTCTGAGCAATGCAAACAGCAGGAAAACAGTTTCTCTCCGTATAGAGGTCAGTTAATAAAGCCCTCTGAGTCAGACAGTGAAATTGAACCCATGCAATTCCAGGAGCAAGGTTTAATGTCTGATGAAGAGAATGTTTGTATGGACTGTTCCCTGTGTAGGTTGTTAGTTTAGAAAAATCCTCCAAATAAGAGCAAACATCAAAAGGAAACATTCTAATTATTGGCTCCCCAGAAATTTCTCTTAGAGAGAGAAAGCTTTTGGGGAAGTTTGCACGTGTGCTAAGAACAAGCTGTTGATTGCATCAGGATTGTCACCTGTTGGTAAAGCAGAGCACAGCACAAGCCAAGCACACGTGGAATGTAAAAGTTCTTTTCTGTGTGGATAAAGAGAGCTGTTTTTTTTATAAAGAGGATTTTCCTATTTGGTTTGTTTCCACCTCAGCACTGCTATGAAGTTTGATAGCAGTGGCAGTAAGAAAGCCTTTCTGTTCCATAAAGAACTTTGATACTTATTTACATAAGCTTTTCAGTTGCCTTGTTTATGTTGAATAAACCCTGGAGAAGTTATCCGGATGGTGTTACCAAGTATATCTGGGTGTGGAATATTCACCCAATAAATAAACTCTAATTTTGCCTTACACTCGACCAACTACAAGTTTCTTCATTTATTTAAAAGGCAAGCTTTGTATGAATGGACTTCAATAACCACAATCCTTTGCAAGACAGTTAATTTACATACTTGCCAAGATGATGGTACCTTCATGACAAGCACCCCCTTTTACAACATGCATGAGTGTGCCATGGAGAGTGTGAGGAGTGTGTATCTGTGTGTGTCATGGGAAGTGTCTGGGTGCTTGCACATGTGTGCGTATCTCATGGGGAGTGTCAGGGGATGCATGCGTGCATGTGTATGGTGTCATGGGGAATGTCAGAAGGTGCGTGCATATGTGCATGTGTATGTATGTGTCAAAGGGAGTGTTGGTATGTGTTTGTGCTTGTGTGTCTTGGTGGCTTTATGTGCATTAGTTTGTGTGGTAGGGAGTACCTGTGTGTGTATGTGTCATGGTGCATTGTCTGTATGTTGGAATGCTGGGTGTATATCTGCACTTCCCCTGGTCCTCCTACACCTACTCTCTATCACTCCCATCCTCTTGCATTATTCTCCATTCCTAGCCGTCAATGCTCTCTCTTATACTCTCCTTCTTTTTCCTCCATCCACCCACCCATGTACTCACCCTCTCCTGCTATCCAACTTGCACTCTGTCAGGCCTTTCACTCCTTCCCTCCCTTCCCTTCTCCCTTAATGCACTCATTTCTCTTCTCCTTTAAGTCTGCCCCTTCCCTTTTAGTCTTTCCTACATGGTCCACCCTTAGCACAGCCCCTTCCCTTATGCCCTGCCTCTTTCCTTCTAACCCTGCATCTTCTCGTTGAGCCGTAGCCGCACTCTTCTGCCCAGCAGGTCCCAGAGCCTCCAACCATAGTCCTGCTCTCCCAGTCAGCAGGACTCTAGGCCTCCGCTGGCTTTTTCATGCTGCAACCTCACTCTTCTGGCCGGCAGGACCAGTGCCTCCTATCAGCCTATTCAGTCCGCAGCCCTGTTCTTCTGGCCAAGGGGGCTTGGAGCCTCGTGCTGGTCTTTTCAGACCACAGCCCTGTGTCTTCATACCCACAGGACCAGGACTCTTCAGCTCTTCATCCTGCAGCTTTAGGCGGTACGAAAGAGCATATGCTTATTTGCGCAGGCTTACAGTCAAGCAAGACAGGCCTGAAAAGTCTGCTGTTGCCAATGCATGGCAGGTAAGACATTCCATTCTTTGAAAACAATATAAAAATCAGGATTTCCAGTCACTCACAACTACAGCACTTAAAGCTCCCAAGTTCTTTTCAGTCTCCCTAGTATCCTAAGACTTCTTTAACAGCAATTTAAGGATCTTCTGGTTCCTACATTCTGTGGTCCCTTAGACTGGATCTGTTGCCCTTTGATCTTGCATAGATACCTTCCTATAGATGCAGGTGCAGATTCCTTCACAAATCACAAAACCCACACTTCAAATTCTTCTTCTTTTCCAGGAAAAGGAGGCCCTTGCTGTGCTCTCTAACTTGCAGAGGGAAGGCCATCTTCCTTTCTTCAACTCTTCTCAGGAAGGGGGCTAGCAATAGGGGTGTGCATTCATGAACAAGGTGTTTTTTTTGTATGCTTGCAAATTAACATATGCACAATCCATTGTGCATATATTAAAATTCCTGCATGTACGCACAATGCATCCCTAAAAAAAACATAATATGTGAACATGAAAAAAATGCTTGAAAATTGAGAAAAAATGTGTTTTAAATGACCACAAGCAAAAATTGTTTTAAGCCATGCATACACTTAGCCAGCAGGCCTCCTCTCTCTCCTGCTCCTTGACTCCAACTCCCCCCAGCGACTCTGCGTAAGTATTCAATAGATCAGTGATTTTCAACCACTGTGCAGTGAATGGTCCGCAGGTGTGCCGCGGTAGTTTGGGGGAGGGTCATTTATTAGGGCCATTGGAGAAGTTTGAGAGAAGGAGGAACCAGCGTCATTCTTCAGTCAGTTGTTGTTCAGATTGAGTGTGTTATTCCATTTATTTCCTGTCACTTGGACTGGGTGAGAGATCTGTTTGTGTTGAGTGCGTGCGAGTCAACAGAATTAGCTGGTTCTGAAGAACGTGAGCTGACGGAAATCGGAAATAATAGAGGACTGAAACTCAAACACTCATCAACAGATATGGTCTCATTCTGATTGTCTCTCCGAGAGGAATATCCCATCATCACAAAGATGGCGATTAAACCGTTACGTCCTTTCTCAGCATCTTACCTGTGTGAGGTTGGTTTCTCGGCTATGAACACAATGAAGAGCAGGAACAGATCACGGCTTCAAACACTGGAGAAGGACTTGTGGGTATGCTTATCAACTATCTACCCTCGGACAACAGACATCATGAAACATCACCAAGCACAGATTTCAAACTTTTAGTTATTGAACTTTAAATACAATCTTAATACTCACTTTTTAAATGATAAAATATGTCCTTAAAAAACTGATGGTGTGCCTTGACAAGATATAAAAGATAAAAATCGGTGCTCTAGACTTTTTATAGAAATCCTTTCCACTTATTCCATTCCTCCAGTTATAGTCCTTTCTAGCACATTCCACATGCTGCTAAGGTCTTTATAGCTCTTGCTCAGAGTTCAGTACTGAAAATTATTGGGACTACAGAGCAATCAGCAGATCTCTTATTCTCATCACTGTGCTTCATAGATAGCTTTAGTGGCCGATAATTGGCACAGTGGCTATGTGAAAATATCCAGAGGGAAAAGAGTGTTTTCCTATGCTTATGTTCTGCTTTTGTCATTTTGATGGCTGAGTATGTTTCAAAATAGCAAATAACTAAAAAGTGGATCAAATGTGTATTATAAAACTTAAAAGGACCTCAAATAACAAGAGCTTATATTAAACTGAAATGGCCCTCTAGTATTACAGCCTATAAAGCCGCCACTTCATATGCTCAAAGGATCATCATAGGTTCATTAAGTCATATAATTTATAATTTTCTAAATTAATTTTCAAATACCCATAAAAAATGTGAGAAGCGACACTCTACAATTAGAATCAACATAGCACAAACAACTATCCAACACAATATTGTCTTTTGATAAGATAAAACATTTTTACTTACCTGTTTCAGGGACAAGATGCAAAATCAAGAGCCCTAGAGCAATACTTCAGCCGGCTGTATCCTCCCACAGACTAAAGGTACATTTCAGTATTTAACATGGGGTTGGACAGACCAATCAGAGCAACGAGTTCCAATCAATGCTCTGATTCGGTTCTTGTGGTTCAATAGAATTCAGACGATAGATCCAAGCATGCTCACACAAATTGAACTGTCAACGATGATCACCTCCTCTCCGTGCAGGTGGAACGTCATTCAATATCCACCACTGCAGGTCTGCAATTGAATGGGAAGCCTGAAGCCAATGTGCTATCAGCAGGGCAGTTGCTGCTTGAGTGTTATTATGACATTTATGTTCAATCAATCGCACCCATATCTTCCGTTTGGTCCGGTCAACATACACCAAAGGGCAAGGACACATAACCAAATTTATCACCCAGTCTGAATCACAACTGGAGTTGAATCAAGAGGAATACACCTTACCATCTGAATGCATCCAACTCTGTCCATTAAGAGAACATTGACACCAATTACAGTGCCCATATGGGGAATGACTAACGGGAATGGTCTTCACTTCAAATGACACACTGAATCTTATAATCAATTCCCCCGAATTCCTTCCTCGTTTGAAAGCTATATGGGGGAAGTCAGAGAAATCTGAATGTAAACTCGGTACCCCCCCCAACCCCCCTAGTGTTTACGCATTAGTTGAGTCGCTTGATAGGAGCCTGTAGTATAAGGAAGGACACATACCAGTGCATCGGCACTCTGCGGTTCTTTATATTGCAGCAGAAGATCCTTTTAAATTTTATAATACACATTTGATCCACTTTTTAGTTATTTGCTATTTTGAATTTGGATAGGTTTTTTGTTTTTCAAATGAATGTTTCAAGGCAAGGTGCGTACAGCTTTTGTAAGTGCAAGGGATGCTCTTACTTTCTGGGTTTTTTAACTGTTGCATATATGTCTTTGCGGGTTGGATATGCTATATATGGATTTTTGAGTAGGGTAGGGGTTTGTATGTTGCTCTATATGTATTTGACTCTACTCAATAAAAAAAGACAGAAAAATATTTTTCCAAAGGCATTTTAAACAATGAACATTCAGTTTTTTTAATATGTATGGGTGTGACGTGGAGATACTGTAGCTGTGTATGTTAGCAAGAATGAGAGACAGTGCTTTGTGAGCTTGTGTGTGTGAGAGAGAGAGAGAGGTTGATGTAGGCGGTACCTATGCAAAACAGAGTCAGGACAGAATTGTAGGTGGCTCTTATTGCAAAGGCTTTTAATGTTAAGAACTACCGTACTTGTTCCATCAAGCTCAACACCTAGCAGGATCCCAAAAACCAGATTGATTCCATGCTGCTTACTCTCAGGGATAATCAGTGTTTTCCCCCAAGTCTACCTTGTTAGTAACTATTTATTATCTTTTCCTCCAGGAACTTGTAGAGGTGTAATTTTTAACCTACACATGTGTAACCCTTTTCCAGGGTAGTCCTAGGGGTGATATGCTCATAGCGGTTTTTCAGATCTTCAGTGGGGGGGGGGGGAGAAGGGGGATGAATTAACCTTCAAGCATCTGAGGGATAGACTGCTTTTTCACTTTCTTGGATCAATAAACAGTCTGTACCCCAGAGTGTAGTGTTCCTGCATAAAATTTTACTGAGGCACTTCTTGAACAGAAATAATTTGCCACAATGTGCATTTGAAATTTCTGTGAGACATCCACAGGGAGCAATTTTCAAAAGTACGTGGGTATTTGCAAGGTCCTGAACTACTTTTACCCATGCTCCAATTCACAAAGGAAAGATATGCCACTACCTTTGGCTTTGGAAATTGCCTAGGGAAAAAGTACTCAAAGATGTTTGCATGTATTTTTTTTTTTTTTGCAGGAACTTTTTCTGAAAACTACATCTCATGTAGCCTTGACAATGTAAACCGATGTGCTTTGTTGCATTCTCTGAAGCCTGCCCCCAACTCCCGAGAATGCTTCTGCTTAATGCAACTATAAATATGTGCATTACGGAATGTACCCCCAGTGATGATAACCACCTGCGGAAAATTCCCCCAAAACAAGTTTCATTTTTCAACAAATTTTCAATATTTTTGTTTCACATCTCAGTGCTCGGCTATCTTACTAAAACTCTAATGAGATTGGAAAGGTGCAATCTATGGAGTACGAGTACACACTACTTCCAAAGCTGCTCTTTACATCCAGCAGCTATCTTAAGGGAATCTGACATCCCTCTCTAACCTCCCAGCCTTTTCTCATCCTCCCTTCTGCTTGCTGATAATTGAGCCAGTGGGAATTGGCTGACCATACACTGTTTTATTTTTTTGTTTAACAGGTTTTTTATACCGCTTTATCATTTCAGTCAAAGTGGTTTACACTGTAACTTAAACTTGGGAATGTACATTGAACAGGGACATTGATAACTTGGATTTTTCTGAGGCAATGGAGTGTTAAGTGTAAGGTGTGCTAGTGGGAATTGAACCCTGGTTTCCTGGTTCCCAGGCCAGTGCTCTGACCATGAGTGAGTGAAAAGACCTGTGTTTGGGTGTGTGTGTAACATGTGTTTCCAGGAGGTTTGCCATCTGGCTCCAGATGCGCCTGCCAAGCTTGATCCGATCCTGGGTTTACCTCATTACATGTAGGGATGTGTAAGCTTGCTTTTCTTATGGAGTGCAATAGAGAAATCAGAACTATATGGAGCCAGTTAGCAACCCTAGTTTTGCCTACATATATGTGGAGAGGCCGTGGGGAAGATGTGTAGGGTGTCTATGGAGGGCTACTGGAAGCAGTGTAAGGGAGAAGTGTGTGTTTACTACAGCTGCTATTGAGAGAGAGAAATGTGTAAGCATGTCTTAGCAGCCCTGCTATCTTTCTCTTTTTTCATGTGTGTATGCATGCCGAGTTTACACCGTTCACAGCCAGGAAAATATGCAAGTAAAGTTTCTAACTGTAGTTTTATGCGTGTGTTTTCCGGGCTGCAGAATTTTACATGTGCAGTTCTTGCGTTCAGGAAGTTTAAGGCATGTAAACTGCCCATGTATCTGCACCTGAAGAAGGGCATAGGCGGATACCATCGCCAGGCACCTAAGGTACGCCACTGTGGAAAAAAGAAACAAAACCACGTAATAAGGTATCTTAGTGTCAGTTTCAGAAGCTTTAGTGAGACTATTACAAAAGTCTCCTCTTGAACACGCAGGCTTAACAGTAACGCCATATGACAGTTCAGCCTTCACCACCAGGCACGCTCAAGTCTTGAGAGAGCCCTCCATAAAGACTCCATTGTGATTTCACTGAGAAATGCCTCCTTACTCTTAAGAACATAAGATTTGCCATACTGGGTCAGACCAAGGGTCCATTAAACCCAATATCCTATTTCCAATGGTGGTCAATCCAGGTCATAAGCACCTGGCTGGTTCCTAAAAGGTGCACAGGTTCCGTGTTGCTTATTCTCTGGTCCACTTTAATAATGGTTTATGGACTTTTCCTCCAAGAACTTATCCAAATCTCTTTAAACCCAGTTACACTAACAGCTTTTACTACATCTTCCGGCAACAAATTCTAGAGTTTGATTATGCACTGAGAGGAAAAGAAATGTCTGATTAGTCTTAAATGTGCTATATTGTAGCTTCATTGCATGTCCCCTAGTCTTTCTACTTTTTAAAGAGGTAAATAACCAATTGATATTTCTTCATTCCACTCCACTCATTATTTTATGCAATGCAATGTGTGCCATTGAGTCAATTCTGACTTCTGGCAAACCAGCAGCCCCTGGGTTTTCAGACCCTTACAGTTTTTTCTCAGTCAATTGAATTAAAACGCGCCCAACACCTGCACTTGTTGGCTGCCCCTATATCACTGACAACCCAGCATCAAATGACAGATCTTTGAAAGCTACCCAACCAAATGGAAAAACAAATGGATAGACTTCCAGGATACCAAGATCTGTCACTGAAGTTGCCCGCTGCCCCCACCTCCAGCAGTATAAAAGCACCTAGTCCCCAGTTGTGTTTATCTTTTATTGTAAGTTTTATGAGAAGGGACTGTCTCTTACATTTCTTTGTACAGCGCTGCGTACGCCTTGTAGCATATAAAATTATAAGTCGTAGTTAGTGCTAAACACACCTGCTAGTTCTGACACACCTTTACGTGCTGCGACATCATTTACACCACAATTTGACTTTTTCAAAAGCAATACCAATGTGCACTATAAATATGAAACAATATTTAATTCTTATTTCCACAAATATTCACTGTAAACAAATTCATAAGTTCAAAATCTGAAGCAATCTTCTAAAAAATGGCAAATGTTTTGATAGATGCATATGTCTAAATGACTCAAAAATGTTTATCAGCCAGAATTTTTTTACTTAATGTAGGAAGATCAAAATGCTGTAGTTTCTGTTTAGGTCAAAGAGCTTCAAATGAGAAAAAATATAATGGGCACACTGGAGTGATATCAAACTGCAACAAACTCATGGCAACACTTTACACTCATAATTTGGTTGGAAATTGGCAGAACTGCAAACAAAATCACATGGCCACTTAAAAAATGCAAAATAGTTTCTGTTCTTTTGCCTGGTGCTGACATCAGGCTCACTGGTGTGTAGCTTCCAGGATCACCCCTGGATTGCTTTTTAAAAACTGACATTACATTGGCCACCTACTAGTCTTCCTGTCCCACTGAAATAAATATGGCGCTGAGATAATTCATCATTCTTTCTCATAGGACTGTTTACGAATATCATCTTTTCCCAAAAACATAACAAATTTATCACAAGGTGCCTGTGTGTTGATTAATGTGATTCGATTTAAATTTGCCTTTATCATATCTTACACAGGATTTCTACACTTTCAAAATACTGCAAATCCCCAAAGGGTTCAAAATCAGAATAATCCAAAAGCTCCCTTCTGTTCAAACATAACTTTGTTCCTCTGATCTGACTCACAATTTTGCCATCGGTGGCTTGGACAAGGAGGTGTTATAGTGGAGCTGTCAGCATCTCAAATTTGTGTCTGGTCAAAACTCAAATCAAGATTCGCATTTCAGAACACTGTCATTTGAACAGTAAGAGAAAAAGCACTTCTATATTTTGAAAAGGGCAACATTCATTAACAGTCACGAGAGGGAGAATGTGATCTTAGCTCTATGTTTATTACAATGAGGCTTGAAAGAATTGCAATATCAATGTAAATATTATGAAGGTGATTTTAAAAAAAGATCTTTTGCCCGTTATACCACTAGATACATGTAAAATGCCTTTTATAAAAGTACCCTGCATGCACATGTAGGCATGATGACCAGGATTTGCATACTTGTACATGACGCCCGTGTAAATGTGTTTGGGTGCTGATTTTGGGTAGAGCATGACCAGAGTTGTGATTTACACACAGTACACACATACATTCATTCCAGTTCCCAAGCCGGTGTAAATCCATTTATTTATATTTACTCTCTTAGCTTTATCTAGATGGGTACAACAAATGCACTTGGGTTCATTTTACTTGTGATTTTTGCAACTTTGGTGGGGCGCTTTTATAAAAATACATAAGCGTCTTTGCATCTTTATAAAATAGTTCCGAAACAGGTGCCATTTGCCCTTCACATATAGGTGACCTGTTATAAAATTGCCCTCGTCAAGAATAATTTTCTAACAGGCCACCTAGGCTAGAGGTGCATTAGGTGTCTACTCTGAGGCCAAGGTCTTTATAAAATTGCCACAATAAAACCTGCACAATCATGACCAAAATACACCCGTGAACATTTATACCTGCTCAAGGGCAGATGCAAGTGTACATGGGTGATGTACATGTTTAGGTGCACAATTGATAGATTATGTGCATGTGGAAGGTAGTTCTCTAATCTTGTGTGCAGGCAAAGCATGTTGCCATGCGCATATGTGGGGTCTATTTTGAGGCACAGGCAGACTTTACTTTATAGAATAGGAGCATACAGGTGCTCTTGAGTTTAGTTGCATCTGTTGTGTCTGCCCATGCCTACGTCAGTGCAGCAATGTGCGTAAGTCATAGTAGTCTATAACTGACATACATAGATTGGGGTCCCGCCTATCCTCAATCCAAACAATTCACCTATGCATAACCCTACTGCACTTACATGCATTGCACATACGTGCCGATTCAGACATGTAAGTCCTTTAGAATAGGGACGTACATGTGTTTCAAGCATGTAACTGCCCATACTCCCTATACAGAATCAGCCTTTTAGTGACTCCACCCACATTATGCCCCCAAACTCAACTACAGCTCAGTTGCATAAAAGTATGTGATTTCTTGTCATATATGTACCTTTACGTGCATAACCCATGGGGTAACTTTATAATAGGCCTTTTCTGCCCTCAAAACAGGGTTTCCACATAAATATTTATGAATGAAATCATCCCCTATCATGTTAATACTCCTAGGGGTTGATATTCAAAAGATTTGTCTGGGCAAGTATGGACAAAAGAACGGAATTGGGAAACTGAGATATGCGGCCATATGCATATATAATAAAGAGAGAGCAAAGACATGGTAATGCTCCTAGCTGTTGATAATCACAGTCACTAGGGTTGAGGTTACTACGGTCAGCATCAGTCCGGCAGGGGCGAGGTAATTGGATCCTTTCTGGTCGGTGCAAAATGAGGTTATAACCTTTTGTTTGTTTTCCAACCTATGGAATCCCTAGCTTTTACAAATCGTGATCATCATCCCATGGCAGTAGCACTCGTGGAGTAAAGGATGGTCCATAATAGACGGTTTTCTTCATAATGAGCTCTTTGTCCCTTGACCAAATCCAGGAGAGAGAAGTCATTCCTGCCACCAACAAATGCTTTCTCTAAACCTCCCATCCTTCCTCTCTCCCTTTTTTGTGGGCTAGGGAGTAAGCCTACCCTACCCAGCCAGGTGGGTGGAAATATTGCCAGGGCTGTGAGGGATGAGATGTCTATCCTCCCTCCGCCCCATGCCTTTGAAGGGGCCAGAAGTAAGCCAGTCCTCGGGCCGGTTTCCTCACCCCCACTGCTGCTCTTCCTGCTTCAGAAAAATCAACAAGTAACAAAGGAGCAAGCAGGCAGCCTGGAGGAGTCCTATTATATGAGAGACACAATACAGTTGTCAAGAGATTTTATACTGTTCATTGTACTCTCTTGTATAACAAAGGAAAGAGCTACTTAGGTTAATATCTATTCAAATAGCCTGACTCGCCTAGTGAGGCCTTCTCTGCTGCAACTAGCAAATAGTCCCATAATATTGGTGCTATTTATTAACATCATCATAAAATCAGCTTTTACTGTTAATCCACAGCGGGTTGACATGGACGCAAGTGCACATTTTATGGATCTGAGTTAATAAGTAACTCGGATCCATAAAATGAGCACTTGTGTCAGTGTCAACCCGCAATGGATCGCCCCACCATTCTCCACTGTCATTTTAAAAATTCAAATAAGGCAAGTAAGCAAGAGGGGTGGAATGATGGCTGAACTTTCTGCAGCAGTCCTGTTATTTCTCTTTCCCTCATCCACCCAGTTCAATATGGGAGGGCTCCTTTTTAAGAATCTTTTTAGAGCAGGGGTTCCCAACCCAGTCCTTGGTACACACCTAGTCAGTCAGGTTTTCAGGATAACCACAAGGAATATGCATGAGAGAGATTTGCATGCACAGCACAATTACTTACCTGTAACAGGTGATCTCTGGGAACAGCAGGAATGAGTGTTCACATATGGGTATCGTCGGTACCGACGGAGCCTGCGTGGGAACGCTCCCCAGCATCCAAAAGGAAAGCTCTTGGGAGCATCCCACAGCGCCTGCGCGCTGCCTTCCCGCCTTTCCTAACCGCCTCTCTCCAGTTCGATTTTTAAAGCTGAGACAAAGAGAGAGTGAGGAAAGGAAAGAAAGATAGAGAGAGACAACTCCTAGGGGAGGTGGGTGGGTTGTGAAGACTTATTCCTGCTGTTCCCAGAGATCACCTGTTACAGGTAAGTAACTGTGCTATCTCCAGGAACAAGCAGGAATGAGCCTTCACATATGGGGACTCCCCAGCTAGAGATGCCTGGGAGATCACCCAGGTTGTGAGTCCCTGGGAAGGGCTCTACCTCCACCCATGAATCTCAGGCATCCAGCCAGGGATGGAGGGTAGGAGTTGGTTAGGTATGGAACAGGTGTTTGAGAACAGCCTGACCAAACAAGGAATCCCGGCGGGAGTCCTTGTCTAAGCAGTAATGGGCTGTGAAGTTATGAAATGAGGCCCAGGTGGCTGCTCGACAGATCTGGTCGATGGACACAGAATTTAGATGAGCCATAGAGGCTGCCATGACCCTCACATTGTGAGCTGTGACATGGCCCTCCAGAGAAAGGTTCTTACTCTGGTAGGCGAAAGAAATACACTGAGCAATCCAATTGGACAGAGTTCTCTTAGAGACTGGAAGTCCTAAATGAGAGGGATCAAAAGCAACAAAGAGTTGAGAGGACTTTCTATGTTGCTGTGTCCTTTGTAAGTAAAAAGCAAGAGCTCTTTTACAATCCAGGGTATGAAGATTCCTCTCTGCACTTGAAGCATGAGGTCCTGGAAAAAAGACAGGTAAATAAGCCTCCTGGTTCAGATGAAAAGGTGAGACCACTTTAGGCATAAAGTGTGGATTAGTCCTGAGGACTACCTTGTCATGATGGAACCTTGTATAAAGAGGATTAGCCACCAAGGCTTGCAGCTCACTGATGCGGCGAGCTGAAGTGACTGCAATGAGAAAAATAACCTTCCAGGAAAGAAATTTCAAGGAGGTAGTGGCTAAGGGTTCAAAAGGTGGCTGCATAAGCTGGCCAAGAACCAGATTCAAGTCCCAGGCCACTGGAGGTGGTCTGATGGGAGGTTTAGTCAAAAGAAGGCCTCTCATGAATCTTGCTATAAGAGGATGAGAGGAAATAGGCTGTCCATTGAGAGGTTTAAGGGATGCTGCAATAGCACTCAAATGGACTCTTACTGAATTCGTTTTAAGGCCTGCATGGGATAAATGCAGCAAATACTCTAGTAAAGAATTCAGAGGTATTGCAAGAGGGTTAAGACCCTTCTCTGCACACCAAATGGTAAACCTTTTCCATTTAAAAGCATAGGAATGTCTAGTGGAAGGCTTTCTGGAAGCATGAAGGATATCCCTCACTTGCTGAGAAAGATGCAAATCTTGAAGGTCTAGGCCTTCAGCAACCATGCTCTGAGGTGAAGAGACTGGGGATTTGGGTGCCACAACATTCCCTCCTCCTGGGACTGGAGGTTTGGAGCAGATCCCAAGTCCAGGGAGGGAGCTTGGGAGAGATGCAGAAGTAGAGGGTACCACACTTGGCGTGGCCAATGTGGTGCTATGAGGATCATAGACCCCTTGTCTCTCTGAAGTTTGAAGAGTGTCTTGGGAATTAGGGGAATGGGTGGAAAGGCATAGAGGAAGTCTTGCCCCCAATGAAGGAGGAAGGCATCTCTGGCCTGAACTCCCTGACACGGAATCCTGGAACAGAACCGGGGAAGTTTGGCATTCCACGGACTTGCAAAGAGGTCTATGTCCGGGGTTCCCCAAATTTGGAAGATCCTGGCTATCTGGTCCCCATGGAGGGACCATTTGTGTGGAAGCAGAACTCGACTGAGTCTGTCTGCCCAAGAGTTTTGAACCCCTGGAAGATACACTGCCATGAGATGAATTTGATGCTCTCTGGCGAAGGCCCACAATCTCAGAGCTTCGTTGCAAAGCGACAGAGAGCCAGTTCCGCCCTGCTTGTTCACGTAGAACATGGCTACTTGGTTGTCCGTGTGGATGAGGACTGTCTTGTAGCTGAGCAGGGTGTGGAAGACTCTGAGAGCTAGAAAAATTGCTCTGAGCTCTAAGAGGTTGATATGTAGAGATGTCTCCTCTAGAGACCAGATGCCTTGAATGGAGAGATCTTGAAGATGAGCTCCCCAACCTCTTGGAGAGGCATCTTTTGTAAGGGTTGCTTGGGGTAACACCTGTTGGAAGGGGGACCCCAGCAACAGATTTTGAGTGGACTTCCACCAGTGGAGGGACCAAAAGAGACGACTGGAGGTTGCTATTTTGTCTGACAGGCAACCTGATGCCTGGGTCCATTGGTTGGATAGAGTCCACTGAGCTGTCCTCAAGTGAAGGCGAGCATAAGGAACCACATGCACAGTGGATGCCATGTGGCCTAACAGTTGTAACATCTCTCGAGCAGTTAAATGGGATTTTAACTGAATTTGTGAAGCTAACTGCACCAAGCGTAGGCAACAGTCCTGGGGAAGATAGGCCCTTGCAGTTGTGGTATCCAGCAAGGCCCCTATGAACTCTAGAGATTGAGTAAGGGTGAGATGGGATTTTGAAAAGTTTATGACAAGTCCCAGATACTGAAGGATACTGCTTGTGCAGGTTAGAGAAATCTGGGCCTCTGACTTGGATGGAGCTCGGATGAGCCAGTCGTCCAGATATGGGAATGCGAATATCCCTAGAGTGCGTAGAAATGCAGCTACTACTGCCATGCATTTTGTGAACACCCTTGGTGCAGAGGCCAGACCGAAAGGAAGCACTCTGTATTGGTAGTGCTTCCCTTGATAAAGGAACCGAAGGAACCTTCTGTGTGTTGGATGGATGAGGACATGGGTGTACGCATCCTTGAGGTCTAGAGAGCAAAGCCAATCCTGACTCTGAAGGTATGGAAGGAGAGTACGGAGAGAAATCATCTTGAATTTCTCCTTGCATAGAAACTTGTTCAATTCTCTGAGATTTAAGATGGGTCTGTAGCCCCCTGTTTTCTTTGGAATAAGAAAGTAGGGGGAGTAGAACCCTGAGCCCTGCTGAAGAAGGGGTACTTCTTCTATTGCCCCTTGGGCAAGAAGGGTAGTAATCTCCTGACCCAGAAGGTCGAGGAGAGATACTTGAGAATTGAACTGTCTCACCATGGTGTGAGGAGGAAGGTTTAAGAAATGAAGCTTGTACCCTTCCCTTATGATGGAGAGGGTCCATTGCTCTGCTATGATTTGTTCCCATCTGGGAGCAAAGTAAACTAACCTTCCTGGAATGATGAGAGGCTCTGGAGGTTCTAGAGCCAGAAAGGCTAAGCTCTCTAGTTGTAAGTCAAAGGCCCTGAGGAGGCTGAGGCTGTTGGGCCGTAGCAGTCCTAGCAGCCTTAGGCTTGGCCTGTTTTGGTTGTTGTTGTCTCTTTTTATTTATTTTATTTATTTACATTCTCTTATATACCGCGCTATTCTGCATCAGTGCGGTTTACATTGAACAAACTGAAATTACATTGAACAGGGCATTATAACTTGGAGATAACTATTTTACAGGGAACATGGGCTATGGAGGGTTAAGTGGCTTGCCCAAGACCACAAGGAGCACCTGTGGGACTAGAAACCCCAGTCCTTCCGGCCCAAGGTTGCTGTCCTCTAGTGGGATTTGAACCCCCGACCTTCCGGTCTGAAGTACCTTGCCCCAACCACTAGGCTATTTCCTTTTTTGGGAAAAAATCCCTTTTTAAACAACCTTTTCTTAAAAGGAGCAGAAGTAGACTTTGAAAGTCTATCTAAAGCAGAATTTTCAGCATCCATTTGGGTGGCCTTTGCTTGCCAATCTTTGCCAAAAAGGTTTTCACCTGTACAAGGAAGGTTTCCTAGTCCATCTTGAACCCAAGGTTCCAAATCAGAAGCTTGTAACCAAGCAACTCTGCGTGCACCTATGGCAATGGCCGAGGCTCTGCTGGCACCTTCAAAAGAGTCAAAAGCTGCACGGTTGGAAAACTTGGAAATATCCTGGGCATGTTTGAGCCAGGTGAGGAACTCTTCCCTTTTATCTTCTGAAATAAAAGGAGATAAAGTTTGCAGGTGATCTGTAACTTCTTTTAGAAACATCCCCATATAGAGACTATAGGAGTTGATTCTGGCAACAAGCATACTGACTTGGAAAATTCTCCTGCCAAAGGCATCTAAGGTTCTGCATTCTCTTCCTGGAGGAGCAGAAGAGTGCCTTTTTGTACTCTTTATCTTCTTCATAGCAGACTCCACCACAATGGAGTGGTGAGGAAGCTGAGTCTTATGAAAGCCAGGACAGGGAGGAACACGATACATGGTGTCCAACCTGCGAGAATGAGGGGAAGTGGTGAGAGGAGTCTCCCATATGCCCAACATGTGATCATAAAGAATCTCATGTATTGGTAAAGTGGCTGCCTCTTTAGGAGCCTTAGGATATTGTAAAATTTCTAATTTTTTGGGTCTAGGCTCTGTTTCAGGGGCCACTGAGATGGAAAGGCCCCTGGCCACTTCCCTAATAAAGTCTTGAAAAGACAAGTCCTCTGGAGGAGACATTCTCCTTTTTGGAGAAGAGGGCTCCTGAGGATGAATCACCGATGCTTCGACAGAGACCTCTGATTCATCAGAGTCTTCAGAGGAATCGAAGTATCGCCTGTCTGGATGCTCCTGCAGAGCCCGATACGCGTACCGGGTGGTATCGACATCGGGAGTGATCGGTACTGGTTCGGTACCGATGGGCATCACAGAACAGTGTACCGCTGCAGTCGACACCGAAGCGGATGTCGATGCAAGCGGTACCAGCACCGGAACCGATGTCGGTACCGGCAACGGAGTTTGTTGCGGTACCGAAGGCGTCGCAGCTTGTATGAATGCTGTGATGGCACGCTGCATGGTCAGGATATTCTGATCCATTGACGCAACCAATGTCTGGATGTCGCTACCAGTGGGAACTACCGGTACCCCAGAACATGGCAACAGGTGATCGGTCGAGGCCGAGCCATCGATGTCAACCTGTGACCCCATAGATAAAGCTTTGGAAGCCAGAGCCTCCCGCCGGGGTAATTTTGCCGGTGCGGATTCCTCGAGGGCAAGCCCGGAGGCATCTCGATACTTAGAGGGAGATCTACCCTTCGAGGACTGGCTGGATTTAAGTTTGGTTACCTGAGATCCATGTGAGGAAGAAGAAGCCCTGGAAGACGTCGATGCAACCGAAGCTGTAGACCTCTTTTAGACATCATGGAGCAGGACTCACAATCCGCAATGGAGTGGTCAGGACCTAAACATTTTAGACACCATTCATGGGTGTCAGTGACAGAAATAGTGTCGCTGCACTTCGTGCATTTTTTAAACCCAGAGGCGGGCTTTTCCATGAGGAAAAAATGTCCTAGGCCTAAGGCCAAAGAAGAAAATGCACTGAAGTGAGAAAAAACAGTAGGTTTTTTTTTTTTTAGAATAAAGAAGAAAAGACCGGCGGTACCGGTCTAGCGTCGAGAAGGCAGACGCGCGACCAAAGAAATAAAATAAAATAAAGAAATTCTTCAGCAGTGACAGGAACACGACCTGCTGGCTCCGCGGAAAAGAAGAACTGGAGAGAGGTGGTTAGGAAAGGCGGGAAGGCAGCACGCAGGCGCTGTGGGATGCTCCCAAAAGCTTTCCTTTTGGACGCTGGGGAGCATTCCCGCGCAGGCTCCGTCGGTACCGACGATACCCATATGTGAAGACTCATTCCTGCTTGTTCCTGGAGATTGCCTCCATTGATGCAAATCCCTCTCATGCATATTCATTGTGGCTAACCTGAAAACCTGACTGGCTAGGTGTGTACCAAGGACTGGGTTGAGAACCCTTGTTTTAGAGCAGGGTCTCAAACTCCAGTCCTGGAGGGCCGCAAACCAGTCAGGTTTTCAGGGTATCCCTAATGAATACAGATGAGATGTATTTGCATACACTGGGGGGCAGTGCATGCAAATATATCTCTCGCATATTCATTAGGGATTGTGATTGTAATTACTAGAAAATTTCTGCTTCATTTAGCAATCATCTATTTTCATTTAATTTGATTAAAATCAATGTGGTGTACATACTGTATTCTGACATGTAGTCAAATTTTAAAGTATATAACTCCGAGTGCCGCTATGTGGCGCACAAAAATTTAACCTTCCTTCAAAAGCTGCACAGCTGATATTTTATGCGCACACAGCCTACAGAAAATTAGAGGAAACATTGATTGCAGGAGACTGGAAGTCCAGCGCTACCAAGTTACTCAGTTCCACCAGTGAGATTTTTTGCCAGTTCTGGTTTTAAATTTCCATTGCAATGCAGTATGGTATTTGATTTTACCCATTGGAATCAGTGCTGCAGGTCCCATAATGCATCAGGATCAGCACGTCAGAAATCTAGGACTGGCTTAAAGTCCCACTCATGGAACTGAGTAACTTGGTAACTCTGGAAGTCACTATTCAGTCTTAGGGTTACCTAAATGAACTGTGTTAATTTTTCTAGTGCAGCGGTTCTCAACCCAGTCCTTGGGACACCCCTAGCCAGTCAGGTTTTCAGGATAGCCCCCATGAATAAGCATGACAGGGATTTGCATTCAATGGATACAGTGCATGCAAAGCTCTCTCATGCATATTCATTGTGGTTACCTGAAAACCAGACTGGCTAGGTGGGTCCCAAGGACTGGGTTGGGAATCTCTGCTTTAGTCTCTAACGCATGCATTCTGAAACAGTGAATTAGCACAAAATTCACATGGGACATGGCGTTAAGATTAGAAACAGCTGCCTGGTGAAGGTCAGCGGAACGCATTGTGCACTCTTAATACTGATCCGTGACACTTCCATGGTAAAATTAGTCAGTGCCAAAGTAAGAACCCCTCCAGAGCCTGAATTCAGTTTCAGCTTGCCATTATGGATAAAGTTTATTTTTCTGAGTAGTTGAAGGTATCTGATGAACTGTTCCCCCCCCCCCCCCCCAATTGGCTTGAATCTTTGCCTAAAATGAACTCAGATTTGCATAACTAAGGAATCCGTTCAAAATATGTTCTTGTCATTCAAGTGACTATTTTTGGCTTCTCAGGACGGTGAAGCATATGTTGCTGTTCAGGTGAAATTTTCAGTTGTTCTAAAGGTGGGGGAGAGGGAGTTGCAGTTTCTGCTCTGTACTCTGTGGTTCCACCTTAACAAGGTACTCTGATTGGCAAGGCAGGCAGAGCACGGGGTGGGAGTGCCTTCTATCGGCTTGTGCGTGTACATCCCGAGCACCAATTACTGTCACCGCTGCTGCGAGCACCGATGTATTTAGCAGGGTAAATTAGAGCAGACTATACGTACAGCGGCAGTGCGCGCTTTGCCATTAGAAACCATGCAAGTCTGGAAGCTATCGGGGTAATCCATCGGGCAGATTCAATCACTCGGTGTACTTCGGAAAGCAAGTAGGAACTGAGGAGCAGCCAGGAAAGCCTCGCATTAGGAGAGCCTCTGGTGATTGCTGCTGTGCTTTTGTGCGACTAATTCTGGCTTGGGGTGAGTGCGGTGTGTGTTGGGCTTTTGCTTGCTTTCATTAGCTGGGGGAAACCTGCTGTTCGCTTGTACCGTGTGCTTACTCTGTGCGCTCTCCTGTGCAGCCATAACCTAATGAATGAATCCGGATTATTCAAGAGGGTGTTCCTTAAAGTTTTTTTTTCTGGTGTCTGCTCTTCAAATTCAGAGCATTCAAGCCTAGTTTTGAACCCATTCGTCTGAGCGTCTTTGAGTTCTGAGAGAAACGTTAGGCAAACGCTGCACTGCTCTAGGGGTGGGAGACAAGACCGGGGAGAAAAAATGTAAACTTGGATGTCGAGCCTCTGAATTGTCTCTAATCCTTCCGTATATATTGCTTGCATTTGAAGAGCTAAATCTCTCTCCATGTAGTCAGCGTGAAGCCTGGAAGTTATTTCTGGTACTGAGTTGCACTGAGTTGCATGAACAGTGAAAGATGGCAGGTGCTCTGCAGTGAGATTTACTGGGCTAAGAGTCATATCGAGCAAAATAGAATTACAAGTCTTCTAGAGCTGTGTGGAGGGATTAGAAATATGAATCAAAGGAAGTGGTATTTAACTGTACTTAGTCTGAATCTTGTTATCTGGGTGCAGTGCACAGGGCGTGAGCAGATACTGTGTGCTGCCGGTCTCATACAGACTGTATTTTGCTTGCTACAGATGCTTTTCTGATTTGAATGAGTGGCCTGCTTCCTGAAGCCAGGAATGTTTTTCAACTGTAGACTTAGATGCTTTGGTGGGTACTTGCTTAGGTCGCTCACCGAAAAGGTAGTTAACTTGCAAATAAACAAAATCGGAGTGACGATGTCACCTGCTATAGTTGCATCTCCTTTCTGCCTTTATCAGATAGGCTGATGGGTTCCAGCAGCTATTAACAGTAAATGTAGTTTATTAGGCTGATATCAGACAGGCGTATCGGCTTTCTCAGAAATCCAGAGAGCGTTGCACTCTGCAGAATGTCACCTGTTGGTTCGCTGAGCGTTTGTCTATGAGATGCGTCCTTCTGATCTGCTTTGACCTGTTCTGATTCAAGGTTGTGCCGATGCTTCTCTGTTTAGAAGCCCTCTACAAACGTCCACTGTCCACTGTCGTGGGTGTACCAAAGCCCTGTCCGTGAAGGCTACAAACAACTTTGCTTTTTAGGATGCACATATTAAAACAGTGATGTAGTCAGGTGACAGGACAGATGCAAAGGATTCTCAGGGCTATTCATTAGGAATATTCTGAAAATCAAACCTTTCGGAAGACCAGAGTTTGACAGACTTCTAACATGTGACTGATCGGCCTCTGTGATTGATCGCAAGACGCAGAATGATTTTATTAAGGCGTGTAGAACAGCGATTTAAGAACACCGCTGCAGTCTGGCAGATCCTCAGTGACTCTCTCTGTCCATCACTCAATCTCTGACTTTCCAAAAGTCCGTTAGAGTAATTTTATATCAGGCCACCTACGTTGGGAGGCCAAGTAGGCATTTGTGTGTGTGATCATACAATTGCTGCACACAAGCTGTAGAAATCGTGACACCAATAAAGCTGCATACGTTTACACTAGCTTGGGGACTTGCATAGATTGTAAGCTCTATTGAGCAAGGACTGTATGTGTACAATGCTGTGTACACCTTTTAGCACCATCTATCTATCTCTCTATATGACAAGTACTAGTAGTAAATGTTCATGTGAACATGTGTATTTTATAAAGACTGCATGTAAATCATGGTTTCACCTGCACCCCGCCTAAACTCTGCACCTGAACACGCCTAATCATGTACAAGCAGGCGTGTTCTTGTTGCTGCACATAATTGTATGCTGGGATAATTGTATAAGCTGCATTTTCTACACGTATACTGGTGTGTATGTGTATATATATGTGCGAAAAGCCCTTAGAAAATGAACCTTTAGAGGACAGCTTATGAAGCCATTTCTGTATATAAACAGTGTCCTATGTACGGATATAGGTGCTTTAGAATATCATGTATCCAGCATGTTCTTGGAGTTATACATGGACACACGGAACTTTACCATAACTAAGTGGAGATGTTCCCAGGGGTCAGGGAACATACTTTTGAAAATAAAATAATGCACGTGCACATAAAACAGCTCAGAAAATTGGTATGTGGTAAAGAGCATGTGTAAATGCAAATGCACACATTCCCTAAAGTACTTTTCAAAATAACTTGCTATAAATATACTCTCCTATCACTGCAAATCAGAACAGGGGTGATAATTTTATAGCAGACAGCGTAACATTTGCGGCAGGTATGCACATAGGGAAAGTACATGTATACCCTTTGCCGATCACTCCATGGAAGTACGTCGGTCCACATTTACATCTGCTCTTTGGTGTGCACAAATTTCCCATTCCGTTATGCGTGCATACATGTGTCTTTTTATAGAGCACGCATCTACCCCTCCCCAATTCCACTCTTGAATAGCTCTGCCCAGATTAAATAAACATATGCTGACACCTTTTGTATATTTTTTTAAAGCAAGGATACTTTATTTTTAGTGCTTTAGGGGACCTTTTGCTGAACTCTAGTAACCTCCTCAGGTTTAGAAACTGCTAACACCTAATCAGGTGTTAGTTCCCTCCCTACCCACCCTGACTCCCACCCACCCCTAGTGAGCAGTCTTGCTTTATAGGGCACCTCCCCCTTTAACAAATCACAGAGAATTGGACCAGCACATTTTGAATATAATTAAAGAGATTTAACTGCTTTTTCTCTGAAAGAACAGCTGCGAAACCGGCTGGTACTTGGTAGATCTCTCTCTCTTTTGCTTTAACAGATACCTAAGCTCCACGAACAGAACAATGGCTGGGAAAAATCGTATTGCTAAAGCTGTTGCCCCCATTACAGCTTCTGCCTCGGTCCAGACAGAAGTCCTAATGCCAGTTGAAGGACCAGTTCCATGTGCAGGGTGCCTGCATGCTGAAGCTCTGAGGAAACAAGTGGAGGAACTCAGAGAGGAGGTGGCGAGGCTGAGGAGCATTCAAGACAGTGAGAAGTACATTGATGAGATGCTGCTTGCAACAACCAAGCTCTCCAGCACAGGAGAAGATGCGTGCCAACAGAATGTCGATGGTTGGACACAAGTCACCAGGGCCTGCAAAATCACCAATCCAAATTCTCCAGCCCTTGAATTGAAGAACCATTATGCAGCCCTGGAAGTGGAGGAGGTGAAAGCATCCCTGGAAAGGGAAGAACCAGAGTTCAAGTACCCCAAAGTTGCAGAATTAGTGACCAGAAGGAAATGAAGGGTAGTGGTGGTTGGAGACTCTCTTCTGAGGGGTACTGAGGCGTCCATCTGCCGACCAGACTTGATGTCCAGAGAGGTATGCTGTCTGCCTGGTGCCAAAATCCAAGATGTTACGGAGAGTTTGCCGAGACTCACCAAGCACACTGACTATTACCCAATGTTGCTAATCCATGTTGGAACAAATGATACTGCCAGGTATACCTCTGAACGTATCAACAGTGACTTCATGGCTCTGGGACAGAGGGTGAAACAGTTAGGTGCACAGGTAGTGTTCTCTTCAATCCTCCCTGTTGAGGGTAAAGGCCAAGGCAGAGAGGCTCGCATCCTGGAGATGAATGCATGGCTGTGTAGATGGTGTCATCGAGAGCGTTTTAGTTTCCTAGACCATGGGATGCTGTTCCAAGGGTTGCAGAGCAGAGATGGCATCCATCTGTCCAAGAAAGGTCAACGCATCTTCGGTAGTAGACTGGCTAATCTACTGAAGAGGGCTTTAAACTAGATTCGTTGGGGATAGGTGAAGAAAGCCCCCAGGTAAGTGAAAGCCCCCAGGTAGGTGATACATTAAATACCTTTATGGAAATGGGTAACAGGGGTAACATATGGAAAGCAGTGTGTATAAATGCCCGTAGCATGGGAAATAAGATCCCTGATGTTGAAGCTTTGGTGGGAGTGGCTGACTTGGATTTAGTGGCAGTTACAGAAACATGGTTCACAGAAAACCATGACTGGGATGTAACTATATCTGGCTATACTTTATTCAGAAAGGACAGGGTAGGAAGAAGGGGAGGAGGAGTGGCACTATATGCAAAAACTACTATTAAAGCTTTGGAATTACAGAGCTTAAAAGGGAGAGAGGAGACATTGTGGGTTAAACTAGAAAGAGGGAAAGAGAAATCTATTTGCATTGGTGTGATATACAGACCTCCCTCACAAGAGGAAGAGGTGGACAGAGTTAATTGAAGACATATGCAGCATTGCTAGGAAAGGGGAAGTGCTACTGATAGGAGATACCAATATGCCAGATGTTGATTGGCACATTCCTGCTGCAGTATCATCTAGAAGTAAGGAGATCCTGGATTCTCTACAGGGAGAACTATTCAGGCAATTGGTAACAGACCCCACACGTGAAGGGACCATACTGGACTTGGTGCTTACCAATGGTGAAAGTGTTTCTGATGTTGTAGTGGGAGATCATTTTGCATCCAGTGATCACCAGATGGTGTGGTTCAGTATTAGGACTAGGGCTGTTAGAATCCATTCCAAGGTGAGGATCTTAGACTTTAGGAAGACTAACTTTGCCAAGATGGACCAATACCTCAGGGAGTCGTTAGTGGGATGGGAACAGCTGGGGGATGTAGAAAAACAGTGGGCAAAACTGAAAGGGGATATTTTAAGGGCAACCAACCTTTTTGTTAAAATGGTAAATAAAGGCCAAAGGAAAAGGAGACCGCTATGGTTTTCTAAGGAAGTAGCTGAAAAAGTGAAGAAAAAGAGGGAGGCCTTCATGAAATACAAGAGATCACAGAGAGAGGAAGACAGGCATCTGTATTTGGAAAAACTTAGAGAAGCTAGCAAAGTAGTCAAGAAGGCAAAGATTCAAAAGGAGGAGGAAATAGCCAATGCAATAAAATGGGGAGATAAGACATTTTTCAGATATATTAGTGAGAAGAGGAAGGGCAAAAGTGGTATTGTCAGACTCAAGGGTGTAGGGGGGGAATATGTAGAAGCTGATAAGGATAAAGCGGAATTGCTTAACAAATATTCTTGTTCTGTGTTCACAGATGAAGAACCAGGAGCAGGACCTCAGAAAACACCCACAAATAGGAACAGAAGCGAGGGACATCTTGAACAATTTTCAGAAGACTGTGTTCGTGAGAAACTAGCTCAACTTAAAGTAGACAAAGCGATGGGACCGGATGGGATACACCCTAGAATACTGAGGGAACTTGGGGACGTTCTAGCAACTCCACTGACTGACCTTTTCAATGCCTCGTTGGAGTCGGGAGTGGTGCCAAAGGACTGGAGAGAGGCTCATGTGGTGCCTTTACACAAAAGCGGAAGTAAGGATGTGGTTGAAAACTACAGGCCGGTTAGTTTAACTTCGGTGGTGAGTAAATTATCGGAAACGCTGCTGAAAGAGAAAATAGTGAGGTTTCTGGAGTCCAGCAGATTACAGGATCCGAGGCAGCATGGATTCACCAGAGGCAGGTCTTGTCAGACAAATCTGATTGATTGATTTCTTTGACTGGGTGACCAGGGAGTTGGACCGAGGGAGAGCTCTAGATGTGGTGTATTTAGATTTCAGTAAAGCCTTTGACACTGTTCCTCACAGGCGACTTATAAACAAACTGAGCACCCTAGGGATGGACCCTAAAGTTACTGCTTGGGTTAGAAATTGGTTGGGTGGGAGGCGACAAAGAATACAAGTAAATGGAGCTCACTCTGAGGAGAAGGATGTTACCAGTGGTGTGCCCCAGGGATCTGTCCTTGTTCCGATTCTTTTTAACATCTTTGTTAGTGATATAGCGGAAGGGCTGTCGGGTAAGGTTTGCCTCTTTGCAGATGATACCAAAATCTGCAATAGAGTAGACACCCAGAAAGGTGTAGATAACAACATGAGGAGGGATCTAGCTAAGCTTGAAGAATGGTCTAGAATTTGGCAGCTGCGATTTAATGTTAAAAAATGTAAGGTCATGCATTTGGGCTGCAGCAATCCAAGGGAGCAATACAGTATAGGAGATGAAGTACTTTTGTCCACTAAAGAAGAGCGGGACCTAGGCGTGGTTGTGTCTGATGATCTTAAAGTAGCTAAACAGGTAGAAAAGGCGACGGCAAAAGCTAGAAGGATGCTTGGCTGCATACGGAGAGGAATGACTAGCAGAAAAAAGGAGGTGATAATGCCTCTGTATAAGTCTTTGGTGCGACCTCATTTGGAATATAGTGTGCAATTCTGGAGACTGCACCTTCAAAAAGATGTGAACAGGATGGAGTCGGTGCAGAGGGTGGCTACTAAAATGATTAGTGGGCTTCATTATAAAGCATATGAGGACAGACTTAAGTATCTTAATATGTACACCTTAGAGGAAAGGTGGGATAGAGGTGATATGATTGAGATGTTTAAATACCTCCGTGGCATAAATGTTCAGGGAGAGAGCCTCTTTCAATTGAAAGCAAGATCTGCTACGAGGGGACATGGGATGAGGGTGAAGGGAGATAGATTCAGGAGTGATATGCGGAAATATTTCTTTATGGAAAGAGTAGTGGATCCGTGGAATAGTTTCCCAGCGGAGGTGGTAGAGATGAGGACAGTAACTGAATTCAAAAAAGCATGGGACCAACACAGAGGATCTCTAAAGGTAAAAAGTGGACTGTTGTAGTTGTTGTTATGGAAGGACAGACTAGATAGGCCATGTGGTCTTTTTCTGTCATCATGTTTCTATGTTTCTATATGCGTATTCAAGGTTTATGTGCGCAAGTTTAAATGCATATCTCTAGAACTTTTAGGCCATTTCTACAACTAAAGCACTGTTTTTTACATATGCAAATGCCTTTTAAAACTAGCCTCTGAGTACCTGTCTTACTTTCCCTGGCCCTCACCTTCTTTATAGGCGTCTACATTTCCGAACCTAGAAAAATAAGCATCTAAAGTTTGGCACGGAGGAGTAATTTTATAAGTGACTTGATTATGCTCAGGTAGGCACTTACGAAGTTGTCCTGAAATATAGACAAGCAAAATTAGGTGCTAGGAAACGGGGGTATGTTTACTGAAGTGCACTAACCATTAGCATGGGGTTTGATGTGCACTAAGGATGCTGCACTAACAGCAAGCGGCCCCACCCAAAAAATCCCATGCTAACTAGTTTGTGTGCAATTGGGCAGGGACTGGATGAGTTGAGGGCATAACGTGGGCATTGATGATGCATTGCACTTAGTGCATGGCCAAAATAGCCATGCTAACAGTGCCTGTTGCTATTAGAACAGGTGCACCTAGTGCCATCTCAGTGGGTGGCGTTAACTTCATCTGTGTGCCGGTTAGCATGCCAGTAGGGGGACAGATGCACAGCCCCAGAAATTAGCATGGGGCGGGAAAGACACTTGTGCATGTAATGCTTATTTATATATTTTTGAAAGATTTCTATCCTGTATTATCTTACAATCTAAGTGAGTTACAACATTACAAGCACAATAGTTACATAAATAAAGACACACATAGAATTAACAGGGCACCTAGGTCAAAGTAACAAAAAAGAATTCCCATATTATATTTTATAAAGACAAAATAGGCACCTATGTGTCTCCATAAACAAAAAAGCCAGAACGAGCCCCCGTAATTTGCAGATTTTCATGCACAAACTTGTATGTGTTCGCCTGCACATGCATATATATATGTTATAATGCAAGTTTTGAGTTAATTGTAAACCGCCTTGATTTATGAAAGGCGGTATAAAAGCGCACATAAATAAATAAATATGAAGTGACTGTTTGGATGGGCGTGTTTTTTTGAGCACCTGTATTTGGGAGGTTTTGAGTTTGAAGTCTCTTTTGATGTGTGCATATGGCTCTGCTATATTTTATAAAAGCCCTTTTCTACATACAAAACAGGCTTGGGATGGGAAAAGCCATTACTGAATTACTCCTATATGCCGGATTCTTACAGGCGTGTGCATGCCTAAAGTTGCAGGAAGATGATTTTAGAATGGCACGCATGTTGCCATTAGGAAATTTTCAATTTATTTAATTTTATAAAGTGGAAGGACCATATACCCAAGCTTACCTATAAAGAACCTCCCAAATTGTTTTAAGGGACTGACGGAATGGGAGTAATCTCTGGCACATAAAGCTTACAGGCTAACAGTGCTCACCAGTTTACTCATCTGTCCCATTTATTTTGAGTCCTCTGTTTTTAATCTTCATTTATGCACATAAAGTTCAAAACTGTTCAGATTGGCAAAATGTGCCTCAAAATTTGACTCAGAAATGCTGGGTCATCTTCAAATAGTAATCATTTTAAGCTCCTTTGAAATGCAGCAAGAAAATAAAGCACAATATTTAAGACAGTGTTGAATCCAAAAATTCATTAAACAACTGCATAGTAACTTTAAAAATGAAAAGTAACTGCATTGCACATTTTATCTTTTATGTCAGTACTGTCAAAGTGAAGACCCCAGCAATACTGACATAAAAGATGAGCTCTGTCCATTGAATTTCACAAGTTATGCTATTCCTGGGGAAATTAAGAATTGGCCTCCTTAGGATTATCAGGCCACTAACACATAGCCCAGTGCCCCGGGAGCCTTCTTAAAGGGAGCTGGTTCTAAGGAAAGAAAGTGGCATGTGGGTGCCCCCCCCCCCCCACACACACCTCAGGATCTACCAGGGGTTTCCCTGGTGTCTAGTTTGTGGGACATTAGTGATCCCCAGTCATTCCTGGTTGCCAGTTCAAAATGGCCCTGTTGACCTCTAGTGGTATATATGGTCTATCCAGTCTGCCCATCTTATCAATCGGTCACCTTGGCAAGTCCTTCCTTCCTTTCAGGGATTCTGTGTTTTGTCCTTGGGAAGCAGAAATACAAGGGAAATGTACGCGACAGGGGGCGAGAGATTGGTGTGTACGGATCAGGAGAAAGACCTTGGAGTGATTATTTCTGAGGATCTCAAGGTGGCAAAACAGTGCGACAAGGCGGTGGCAAGAGCCAGGAGGATGTTGGGCTGCATACGAAGAGGTATTACCAGCAGAAAGGAAGAGGTACTAATGCCACTGTACAAGTCACTGGTGAGGCCTCACTTGGAATACTGTGTTCAGTTTTGGAGACCATATCTTGCAAAGGATGTAAAAAGACTGGAAACGGTTCAGAGGAAGGCGACCAAAATGATTTGGAGCCTGCGTCAGAAGCCTTATGAGAAGAGACTTGAAGACCTAAACATGTACACTTTGGAGGAGAGGAGGGACAGGGGAGATATGATTCAGACCTTTAAATACTTAAAGAGAAATAATGAACAAACTAACTTCTTCCAAAGACGGAGAAGCTGCAAAACTAGAGGGCAATAACATGAAGCTACAAGTTGGTAAATTGAAAGCAATGTCAGGAAATACTTTTTCACTGAAAGGGTGGTGGATGCTTGGAATGCGCTCCCGATGGAAGTGGTGGGGGCAAATATGGTGACGGAGTCAAAAGGGCATGGGACAGACACAGTGGATCCCTTTACTGCAACAAGAAAATATCAAAATAATCTGAACCATCTAATTCCTTAACAAACAGGGATATGCTACATGGAGTGGCGGGATCACCCCTGGACAAAGACATGCGGGGGGGGGGGGGCCTGCACGGAGCAGCAGGTGTACCTGCTCTTGGCATCGTATTGGGCAGACTAGATGGACCATACTGGTCTTTATCTGCCGTCATTTATTATGTTACTATGTCCTATGCTTTCTTGACTTTGGATACTATCCTCATCCCCACCACCTCCACTGGGGGACTATTCCATGCATCTACCACTACTGTTGGCTTAACCATTAGCTTGAATAGGCAGTTGCCCAGAACAGAAGCTTGGATGTAGGGGAGAAGAGCAGCTGCAGTCAAAGCAAAAGAACTCTACAAGGGGCAGATGGCGTTTTCCGGCGCATTATCAGGACTTCCATTTTTTGCGCTTCCAGCAGGAGAAGTGGAACACATAATGCAAGCACTAATGCTAAATACTAGGACAATCCCCCTCTTTTGGGAAGCAGCAAAAACTTTCATGTGTGGGGAGATTCAGAGTTATGAAATAAATTGCCACAAGCGTATTGATGCATGGATTGTATATCTGGGGCGCCAGTTTCGTGCAACCTGATGGGCCTTGGGGGACACAGTATTCCACGACCCACTGTGGGGATCTTCCTGCCCTTCAAACAGAGCTAAACACCCTGATACATCAATGGGCCTATAAGTCCATGTTATATTAAGAACATAAGTTTGTTCAGCATGGCAATAAGGCTGGTCACCTACTCTCCTCGCTGATAAAACTGTGGTAGCACCCCTTAGGTTGTCGGTTTTGCAAGAGGGAGAGGGGGGCGGATTCTGGCTTTGTTTCGAAAGTTTTTTTTTTATCAGGGTCTATACTGCAGGGAGAGGGATCATGTTTGGGTACTTCCTCCTATTTGAAGGATATTAATCTCCCTGCCTCATGGAGGCCCACAGAGAGTCCATTAATTGCCCTATTATGGTGATGGCGAGTGAGTGGACTATAAAACAATCCAAGGTATACAAGGCCCCAGGTCAGGACAACTTTTGGCAATGAGTGGTATCAAATGATGTGCGACCAGGTGGTAGAGCCTGTACAGCAGCTTTTCACTTCTCTTGTTCAGAGACAATCTTTCCTCTTTGATACCAACCTGGCCCACATCATTGTGTTGCCCAAACCGGGCCGAAATCAGCTTCTCCCTTCCTCATACTACCCGATTTCCTTACTGAACTGCAACAACAAGCTGTTGACTAAAATCCAGGCCACCCGCTTGTCTTTGATAATGCCAGAGTTGATTCACAATAGGCAAGTTGGGTTTCTGCAGGGTTGACACCCAGTGTGTAACCTTCGTAGGATAATAGCAACATCCATTGAGGCCAATGTGGCCAGTTAACGTGTTTCTCTGTTGGTCAGTTTCAATACCAAAAAGGCCTTTGACCTTGTTAATTGGGATTTCTTGTTTGCGGTTTTGGAATGGCTGGGCTTTGAAGGGACTTTTCTATGAGCTCTTTGCTTACTTTACGTCCCCCAGGCAGCAGTGGTGGTCAGTGGTCAGGTCTCAGAAATTTTCCCTCTGTGCAGGAGGACCTGACATGATTGCCCCCTTTCCCCTCTCCTGTTCTTGCTTTTCTTGGAGCCTTTTCTGTGTGCTGTGCAGGCTGACGCATGGATAGAGGGAGTCCCAGTCGAGCGTGACATGTTAAAAATAGCTGCTTTTGTGGATGATATCCTGCTGCACTTGGATAATCCCTGCTCCTCTTTGGGATATTTACTGGATGAGTTCCAAAAATTTGGTGCATGTTTGGGGTTGAAATATAATCGGGATGAATCCAAGACCATGCCACTGGATCCCAGTCTTCCGGGGCATTGGGGTAATGTTTTTTCCTTTGAAGTGGATGGAGGGCTCCTTCAAATATTTGGGGGTTCACCTCCCCACAGATCTCTCACAGCTGTATGATGGGACTGTCCTAGCCATGCTATGGCGTGAGCTTCTGAGGCATTAGGAGGCTCTACCCATGTCTTTGTTAAGGATGGAGCTTTATAAAATGATGCTGTTGGCGAGATGACTATATCTCCTTCAGGTGCTACCTTTTGAGGCTGTTGAAGTGAGATTTGTGGCTTTGGCAACAGCAGCTTAGCCAATTTTTGTGGTGTAGACACTGGCCACGCATCTCTTTTGCCAGGCTTCGGGGAGGACTAATTGTGGGGGGCTGTGGGTCCCTGATTTGGAGTGTTATAACCTGAGCTGCCTTTTGCGAGCCTGGCTGTATCAAACAACCATGTGCATGCCGTTAGCCTTGGAGGAACTGCTACGTCCACATCAGGTGTATATTTTCCACGCCCAGCATGCAGCTTTGCCTGGGTCCCAGCAGAGAAGTATTTCAGCATGGTTTATGCGGGGGGCAGCGGGGGGGGGGGGGGGCTGGCTGTCCTTATATCAGCTATTTAATCAGAACCCTGAGCAATCTGGATTTTTGCCTCACTGGGACAACCCCGACTTCCCGGTGGGGCCATCTCACGCACCTTCCATTCCTGGTGACATGAGGGCTTAAGCCACCTTTTCTAATTTTTGAATGGCAAGGGGCATCTTAAATTGTTTGCTGAGCTGGCGAGGGAGTTTGGGCTGTCCCTGCGAGACCAGTATGCATTACTTCAGGTGTGCTATTATATTCAGTTGTTGAATCTGTTGGAACTCAGTTCATCGACCGGTTACCTACCTTCCTTTGAGATTGACAGTCGGGAGCAGATGTGTCTCTCTTTTGATGCGGAAGGCGCTGGCCTCTTTGGGCACTGTTAATCAGCATGCATTTTTGGTGGGGTGCTGGAACGATGAACTGGGCATTGCCTAGACAGGAAAGGACATCGTTCGGGCTATTAATAGGATGCCTGCTTTAACTAAATAGTAATTCTGCGGGCCTTCTTTCCTCCGGTTCTGGTGTGGGCGGCAGGCCTAGTGAGCTCCGATATGTATTCTAAGTGCAAGATTTTGTGGGCACTTTGGTGCATATGCTGGGGTCATGTTCTAAGATTCATTTATTCTGGGCTAGATTGCAGGGTATTTGGAATTAGTCTTGGGTCAAGTGGTATGGCTTGGACCAGCGGGGATTGAACTGGGCAATCCTGTGAGTATATGGGTGAAGGGGTGTGGGACTAGGTTGTTTGTGCAGTAGGTGTGCCTTCTGGGCCTCCTGGGGATCCTGAAGGTTTGGCTGGACCCTGAGCCCCCTGCTTATTGAGCATGGTGTAAAAGATCACATCAAGCTATGCAAATGGAGAATATCTCTGCCTGGAAGTCCGGTCCTAAGCATGCAAGACTCATGGCTATTTGGGAGCCCTACATACAGTCCCTGTCGCGACGGGGTCACAGCATGGCCCTCAATTACATCTTCATTTAAAATTGTATTTTCTTTAACCCAGGCCATTGCATTCTTTGACTTATTTGCTGGCTTGATTACTTCAGGGTTGGAAGATCTTCTTGGCGAGTCTGACTGCCCTGCTTATCAGTAGATGGGAGGGGGTTGATAAAGGGCTATTGGGGTACTGTGGGGGGCTGATCCCTGTAGTAGGTAGGATTGTAGTGTGAATGTTGGTGTGGTTGGCTGATTCTTTGTGCTGTTTGGTGCCTTACTCCTGGAGGGGAGGGGGGTGGAGAAGGGTTGCTGGGGAGATACAAAATTGAAAAACTTTGGTGGTGTTACAGTTATGGCCCCAGGTCCTGTGTAAGAGTCCCCACATGCCGGGGGTTAGTGTTATGTATGTCCTTTCTGTTACAATAAAGATGATTGATTTAAACATAATTATTAAGATCTCAAAGGATTCTTAGGCACCTGAAAATTAATTGGGGAGGGCACAAGGCTAAAGATTCACCCAATACCCTTGCCCCGGTCCTGTTTACCATCCTTTCTATGAAAACATAGGGATATGTTTACTAAACTGCGGTAATGTCACCCGTGTTAGGTTTCACGGTAAAGGTACAGATGCCCATATAAAGGCATGGGCGGTGCATCGTTACAGCAAGCCGTATCAGCTAACGCGCGTTACAAGGCACCTTATAAGGCACACATTTCATGGTGCCTTGTAAGGTGCCTTATAAGTAAGGTGCCTTGGAGGGGCCCTGTAAGTTGCCTCATAAGGCGCCCTATAGGGCTCCTTAGGCTAAGCGCCGTATTAGGCACCCCTGGACAAGGCACCGTAGAAGGCACCCTGGGCTATGGAACCATAGGTTAAGGTGGCCTAACAAGGTTACGGTGCCCTAGGTTAGTGTGCCCTAAGGGCTGCAAGGTGCTTCAGGATGACATGCATGACCTGTGAGGCACAGAGACAGATGTAGCCCTAACACTAGATAGAGCACTGAGGAAAGGCAATGAACAGGTGAGTGAAGGAGGGAGAGCTGGGAGTTGCTGGACCTGCCATATCTGTGGGCATCCCATGTGGCTGCCAGTACTGTTGACAAACATGGCGGGGGCAACTGTACCACAGCACAGGGTGTTGTCAATGTAAAGTACTGGAAAGACAGTTGGTGGCAGACGATGGGAATATGTGTCGCCCAGTGGAGGCGGAGGTGGCAGGATAGTTACAATGATGGGTGGTCAGAGGAGTGGTGGTGCATGCAGATGAGGCACAGGCAAGGCAAGCATGAAAAGGCGCAATGCAGGAAAGGGTACCAGCGCAGGACATGGGGTGGCAGCCTGCACAGGAAGACAGGACTCTACACAGCTGACAGACGCAGAAAGATGGACCGAAGGATTGTTGGCAACAGTGGTGAGGGTAATATGGGCTGGCAGCACGGATCTGCAAAGATGTGACTGTTACAAGCATGCAAAATATCTGAGCCGGACAGGCATGAAAAGAGGGAACAACGAGGAATCAAACCCATGACCACTGTTTAGAATGGCATTCTAATAACCAGTAGGCTATACCTCTGACTTGCTGCACAGCAATGGCTGGGAACAGAAAGACTGCAGGTCACCGCACACACCATCTGCTCTGTGTGCCAAGATAGGGTAACCCCACCAGCATCCATGATGCAATGCATATGCAGAACAGTGGTCTACAGCTGATCACCAGATGGGGTCTGCACCTCTCCGGTACTGCAGCATGGTAAGACAGAGTGACAGAGTAGCTACAGACCATGTCATCGTGCAGGTTCTGTGTTCACCCTGAGGCTTAGGATGGGCACTCAGCACTAGGTCCGCAGTACATGTGGTGCTAGAGATAGGTCCTGCTGCACATCCCCAGCAATGCCAGTGTGTGCTAGGTGTTCCTAGCAGTGCAACCGACAATACTTGTGTGTCCCGCAGTCACATGTGGCCCAGTGGGGCCAGACACCACCCAGAGTAGTGCATACTCAGTGTTAGGATCTGGCTGCCATGGGCACCTGTTATCAAGGCAGAGGAGTGTCTAGACTCGCATGAGGTGGATGTAGCACTGTCTCTACGGGTCAAAGTGGTATACACTATATACCCCAAAGGACCCACAATCACCCATTTTGTAGGTGAGGGAATGGAGGGACAGGTGCCTGAGCCCTGGCTGTAGGACAAGCAACCACAGTCCTGCTGGGTCCTGCACAGTCCTCCAGGGTTGGTGGGCCAGAGCCATACCTATGACTGTGGCAGACCAGCACTAAGGCTTGGGATAAGCCGGAAAAACCTCAACTGCCCCACACCACGGTCTGCCATTCACCAGCAGATGGCACAGTCAAACTGCACCTGCAGCACCCTACAAGGCATTCCAACCATGCACAGACTAATTGCAGACAGTCCACTAACCAGTCCATAGTGCATGCTCACAGGGGAACCCTGTGCACCCAAAAATGGGATGTACAGTACAGGCACCAAGCAGATAGCTCAGTGATTAGGCCCCAGAACTGGGAACATACAGGTATAACTGAAGACAAATAGTGTTGAGTACTATGTGGGTAATCCAAAACTTTATGCCCCTGTGGTCTTTTGTATGTAGGAAGTACGTGTAGAGCGTTTCGCAAGCGCATAACTGAGCATAAAAGTAGTCTTAAATGCTCAGTTCGTGAGGCTCCCCTGGTTCCTCATTGTTTGGAATTTAAACACCAGTTTTTTGTGATTTACGGTGTTTTTGTTTAGATCAGGTATTGTCTGGGAGAGACGGGAAGAGCAGGGAACAGTCTCTATTAGTTTGTGAGCAGAAGTGTATTTTTCGGTTAAATACTGTAGCTCCGGGTGGCTTAAATCTTCGGATTGACTGGGCGGTATGTCTTTAAGAGAGGGGGGTGGAGTTCTGTTTGGGGCAGTCTCTGGTGTCAGCAGTAGGGTACTTTTGGGAGTGCGGTGATCTTTTGTGATGAGAGCATGCGCGGCGTTTTTTGGAAGCAATGTTGAAGTGCTGGTTTGGCTGCCGTCCAAAGTAAGTGGCATTCTCCTGTTTTAATGGTTTAAGTGTGTTGGGGCTGGGTTTGTTTGTTTCTGGTTTTAAAAGATAAGGTTAATTTTGAATGTTTTTTGTTTTGTAGTAATTTCCCCTGATGCAGCTTTATTTTTCGTGAAACGTATGTGAGCTCTATGGTGACGTCGGGGCAGCAGCCTGTGGTCAATTCCCATGATCTTTATAAGCTAAGTGTTTTTATTTCGGGTTTGGCTGCAGTCTGCTTTAGAAATTGTGAAAATGCAAGTGGTGGTGGTGGCGGCAATTGGTCCTTGATGTTAATGGGCTTATGTTTGGCAGTAAGATCTTGACTTGTGTCTCGATCGTATTTGCCTTTGCCCGTGGTTGCTGAGACCTAGCCAACCACGTTCTACAGTTGCATATTTTTGTGAATAGAATAGAAACAATCATTTTGATGTTACAATTAGGAAACAAGCTGTGTTTCAGTGGAGTGAGTCTTTTTGATTGATTGAGTACTGTGTGGGAGCATAAACATGCCATGGTCCCTACTCGGTCAGGGTGAGAGTGATCTCACAGCATGCCATGCTGTGGCCACTCTGTCCATACAGGTGGTGGTCAGGCACTACAGTGTCCCAGCCATTGCCCTACACCCTGTGTAGATGCATCCTGCCAATCCGCTCTATCTGGGCCATACCCACAATACCTTGCTCCTCATTATGCACATTTGCAGGCTAACGCTGGTAACAGTGGGACATTGTGGACCCAGAGCGGTGTAGGCAGCCACAAAACAATTGAGACACACACACACCCCCCTATTGCACCGTTGTGCAATGATATGTGTGATTGGCAATCCTGCTCACCACACTGGTCCTGATCACATTGCCGACACTGCTAAACTGTGCAGGGGGTAGTAGTAGTGCTCTACTGATTGCCCCAGGCAGGAGCTGCAGTTAACAGCCTGACTCTCCATGAAGCTTTAGATAGTGGAGCCTGTGTGAGTGGGTGTTTTGACCCCTGTTCGACGCGGCTTTGGGGTTTGCACATATTGATGTTGTATCTGCATTGTAGGGTAAAGTGTGGGGAGATGCTCTGTAGGATCCACAGCTGGGGCTTAAACCTGTGACCCTCTGCTTCTGGACACACTGACTGTGTGTAGTGCACCACACTATTGCCACAGAGGAGGAGTGGTCCCTGAGGCTACCCTTACTTTCCTCAGGCAGACCTTTTCTGTTGCTCTGCATACCACGTACTGGTACAGGGCATGGCCTAGGTCCACTGCAGGCAGGTGGCACTGCTCCCTCCAGCACAAATACACCCCCCCTGCCATGCCGACATGACCATATGCTGTCAGTGCTGGTCGTGCGTGGTCCCAGGCCATCCACTCTGCAGGTAGGCTGGTGCCCAGGGTGTGGGGTCTGGGGTGGCGAGGCATACATGGACATTCACACATTTCCCCCCCCCCCCCGCATCACTGCCTACCAATGTTATGTCCCTTCCACATGGGGGAGTGATGGCTGGGGAGATGTCAGGCTGGAGCTCTAGCAACTATTGACTAGGGTGGACCGGGTAGATGTAGGCGGAGTGTGTTGTTACTGCCAACTGGACAGGCTAGGGTATGCACCTTGGGTATGGTGTACCCAGTTTGGTCTATTGGGTGTATATGTTTCCGACAAGTATGGGCACACCCTGAAATACCTTAGTAGGGGCTGTCGTAAAGTGTGTTCAGTAGCTGGGTCTACGAACTGTCTGGGAGCCATCTTATTTATTTTATTTATTTATTTAAAGTCTCTTTTATACCGCGCTATTCAGCATCAGCGCGGTTTACAATAAACAGTGAACATACACATTTCCAATCTTGGGTGTGGTCTATGGATCCTTGTTAGTGTGGAACCAGATGTGCACTGCTTGCCCTATTACAGGCATAGTGGTACCTGTGTGACGTTTGGGGTACTTGCTGGGTAATGTCCCCTGGATGGGACACTGTGGAACACGGACTACTGGGCATGTTTGGCCCTGGTCAGCTGTTGTCCTGCTGATTTCCAGTTTCTATGTGCCACCTGGGCGATGGCCTAGTTCACCCTGTGCCCCAGCTGCCCCCACTGCATTTCCCGCCTGCAGACCCCTTATTCCCCATTTGCACCATCACCATAGTGGCCTTTCATACTTGGCCACTATACTATTGCTGCAGATGGAGCACTACTATCACCTTTTTCGGACTCCCTGCCTAGGCTGTACATTGCTGACACTGAAATGGTTTCTCTCTCCTGCAAATGTGCATCTAACGCCAGGCTTTCACTCACGTTAGTTTCCAGCCCTTCAGTTCCCCACGTTGGTGTCATGGGAGCCTCTCCCCGCCCATTGACCAGATCTTCAAACCGTGTAAATGCCACTAACTGGAATATCCACGGGTGCTGCCTCTACATGCTCCGGTTCTAACTACTTAGCATCAGGGCATGTCAGGGGCATTCTGGGGTAGAGTGGAGGTGGCACCGATCGCCAACCAGGCAGTGACTCGATATTGCTGCTGCCCGATTAGCGATACGCAGTGAAAGGCCAAGGTTTCCTGTGCCTGGCTAACACTTGCCATCTATTGCTAACTGGGTAGTGGCTCTATATCGAGTCACTGCCCAGTTACTAGATGGCAAATGCAGCTGACCTGGATATTCAGTACCAGGGTCAGGTTTAGATTTCAGCGTTGGCGGCTGCTGGTCCTGAATATCGGCCCGTATTTCCTTACATTACTCCTGAGCCTTATCCCCTTTTACCTTCATCCAATGGCTTCTTGTTCCAGAGCCACATTTTGTGTTGAAAAAGACTTGCCTCCTTTCCATTTATAGCTTGAAAGTATGTAGATGTCTCTATCAATCTCCCCTATGTTGTCATTCCTTCATTCTCTCCCTATATAGTTTGTTGAAGACTACTGAGCATTTTAGCAGCCTCCCTCTGTATCACCTCCGTCTTGTGCTTACCCTTTTGACGGTGCAGTCTCCAGATGTGTACATAGTATGCTAAATTAGGCCACACAACAGACTTATACAGAGGCACTGTCCCCTCCTTTTTCCTGCTGCCCATTCCTCTCCTAATGCATCCCAGCATCCTTCTAGCTTTGGCATTGGTATACCTGGAACTGTAGTCAGGATCATTTACAAAGTAGGGAGTTATTGCTAGTGGATTGGACGAGTAGCCTAATGGTTAGAGCACTAGCTTGGTAACCAAGAGACCAAGGTTCAGTTCTCACTAGCACTCCTTGTGACTTTGGGCAAGTCACTTAACCCTCCATAGCCTCAGAAGGGCCAGGCAATCTACTTCCAGTCACACTGCCAAGAAAACCCAGGAGGTACTAGGCCACCAGGAGTCAGCATTGACTCGAAAGCATACATTGATTGACCTAGATTGAGTTTTTGCTTACAAACTGACTGCATTGTGGATTTTGTTTTCCGCCTGTTTGTTGCTAACACAAATACTAAATCCAAGTTTGTGCTTTTCAGTAATTTTATTTTCTCAATAGCATTTCCCTAAGTCTCCTAGATCAAGTGCCAAATTATTAAATGAGACTGGCAGCCGCTTTATAAAGCTAGTCATTCGGAACCTGTTTTCATTCATGAAATGTTTCACTTCTGGGAGTACTTCTTTTTTGAAATTTTTTATTAATCGGAGCTTAAAGTAATGCTTAAAATGCAACAGCGCATGCATATTGTGCATTGTAACGGTGCCAAGAGAATCCAGCATCTGAAGGAAGCGTATCCATTTTCATTTAGTCAAGACCTTAACAGTATTGCAGAATTTATGCTGGAAATGACAGCGATGGATGGTAAACTAAATTGGTTGAAAGAGATACCAATCAATTTTACATGCCCTTTAAGACCTATGTTCTTAGATACTTGTGATTGAAAAGGGTGAATGCAGCATAAGTGTGATAGTGAAAAGCTGACTTTATCACGATAATCATCGATCATACACCGGCTTTGACACCGTATACAGCACATGTTTTTAGGTAAATGCAAGCGTAGCTGCCCTCTCACTGAGGGCAAGAGGGATCGCGGGGGTACTACACAAAAGAGAGAAGGAGAATGGGATGTAGGTTGAATTAAGCGGGAAGACTGCAGACTAAGGCAACAACAATATGGATAGGGGAAGGCAGAGGGTAAGAAGAGGCAAGGGGGCAGTAGCGGATAAGTTTAAATAAAGCACCTTCATTGGTGATCCCCATGAATGATAGAGTTTATAAGATGAAAAATTTAAAAAAATATATGATCAAAGATGAAGAGGTGGATGTAGAGTTCAAAGCTGTTGGATCTGAAGCCTTCCTTTGGGTCTTTTCTCCTTTTAAGATCTTCCTTCACGAGTTCTGAGGTGGGCCCCTTACTCTTTTCTCTTACCGTGTCTGGTCCTCTTTCTGCAGGAGAGTGCAACTTACACCTTCAGACAATCTGGAACCTAAATTAGGCACCACCAGAGTGTAATGTTCTGAAAAATCAGACAAACACCAAAACCTCCTTGGAGTCATCTGAGTTACAATCATAGGTGCTCCTAGGCAGAGAAGGGCAGCCCATAGTATGACAGTCGTACATCTGCCCTCTCCCTGCCCCCACCATGGTGCAGCAGCTCCCTCTCTCGCTCTCTCTCTCTCCCCTGCACTCTGCATATTCATTCTCATGCCCCCTCTTTCCCTCTTGCCCCCATGGTCCAGCATCTTTCCCTCTCTTCTTGGTCCCCTCGCCGTTCCTCATTCAGAGCTATACAACAGGGAAAGGCAGGGAGGCATCTAGCTCAGGCCCCATTCACTCACCCTTTGTTCTGGATCCACACCTGAATCTGCTCTGAGGAATGCGCTGCCCCACGCTGAGCGGGGATGAGACACAACAGAAGGTCTTTTCTGATAGCAAACAGGGATACAGGTCCCTTGCACACTACCGAGCCTTTTTTAATCCTCCTTTTCTTCGCGGCAACCGGACTCTCTCTCACGCCTCTTCTCTGCACCAGATTGCTTTTGTCCTGGGCTCTGCAGGCTGATCTCTCCAGCCCAGATCTCTCATGGTTCTTGGTCTCCTTTTTCTCCCTTCGTTTAAGCTTGTAGCTTGGTTAAGCCTAACTGGCATATGGAGTAGCAGCTTCCCGGGAGTCTTTTGGAGGAAAGAAAAATTCTGAGCTACTGATCACCAGACCCCTTAATATATCCCTCCAAAGCTAGCGGGCTGGTGCAGTTACTTGCCTTAGAGCCAAGCAGAAATGTATGTGTGCTAACAGCGTTATATTGGCACCTCTTGCACATACGCTGGAATGTTGCTCTGCTCATAGCAATTTGTGTGATTTTTTTCTGCAGAAAAGCATTCCAGCATACACACAGACGTTCTGCACATGTAACTCCAAAGCGCTGAACTGTGTATGGCATTTTTGGAGTTACGTACGTACGTAACTGCCTCACAGCCATCAGTTTTAAATTAATTTAAACGTGCCGCTGTCTGCTCGAGGCTTTGCGCATAGTTGGCTTGTGCGCAAAACATGTTCTTACATTGTTAGTGCACAAAATTGTGCACTAAAACTGAGCTAACCTGTGCACAAAACCTAGCACCGCCTCGTGACTGACAGGCAAATCCAATCTTCATTACCTCACCCTGGGGCAGAGGGGTAGGTGAGGAGCATGGACTCCAGAACATTCCTCTTTGTGGATACAGAGGCACATTTTGGTGATTTTGTTCACCCTGATTTGCATTCTTCATGGAGAAGTCAAACATTTCCATAGAATAAAGATACAATAAAACTGTTAGCTTACAGTACTTAAAAACGGCTGACCCCTTATCCATCATTAGGAATTTCTTATTGTCCCCATAGATATGATACTCCAAAAACCAGATTAGTTTGGAGTTACCCAAGTGATCATCTATCTAATATGATATAAACATTCTGCATAAGGCCATAGCCTGATCTTTTGGATTCACGTGATAGGGCCTCGGTTATAACCCTCAGCTGGACAGGTGTAGTCTTCTGTAAGGAGCATTGCATTCAAGATAAATCTAAAATTAAAGTCCATGCAAAAGATTTGAGCTCATCATATGCCCAAATCTCAGCTCACAGATATCTTAAGATTTATCAACAATGAGAGGCGTCTAAGCCAGAATGTCTGGAAATAAAAAAGCAGGTATGTTCAGGTGTAGATAGTTTCACAAATGTGGACATGCCTGATATGGACATTTTGGGGGGGGGGGGGGGAGATCTACATAGACATCCCCAGAATAGTATTTCAGAACCTGGACGTCTAGGAATAACCTAATGGTTAGAGTGGTGGGATAGGACGAGGGAACCCTGGGTTAAAATCCCACTGCTGCCATCATTGTGATTGTGCTGGATGTTTTTCAGCCAAGATAAGCATTTTCGCGATTCTTATTCATCCCTGGAGCACGTCTAAGCTTAGACGTGACTCCAGACGTCCAGGATGTTTCTGAGATCACACAGGGATGTCCAGGTTCCTGGGAACACCCCAGCCTTGCCCCTGCATAGACGAGAAGAGAAACGGTTTAATAGCTCTCTGTATTACAATATTTGTGCTAATAATATGTAAGTATACACAGAGAAAGAGGACAGATTATTGTAATTACTGCATAGCACGGATTTGTTAAAAATGGCTGCCTATTAAGGTTATAGATTGCTTTGTCAATTGCCATGGCAATAATGCAACTGCTGAAAATGGGAGCCTAGGGAAAGATCTCTAGCTAGCTCAGCTACTCGTAATTTAACTTTGGACAACCCTGTTCTTGTATTTGTTTCATGTCCTGTGGATTACATATCCTAGACCCAATAAAATATTTATTCATTTGCAACTGGGATTTTTCGGCCCATGGTAAAGCGAAAAGCATTTTCATGGGCTCGTTCCGTTTTCATAGTAATTAACTTTTATTATTTACAGAAGAAGATATCATATTCTATTACAGTAAATATAGCCGGCCTAAATTAAAGGGATGGTTGCCAGAGCTGTCGCCATCTGTACATTAAGTGGTACTCCTATTCACAATCTAAACATGTATAATCAACCATATACATGTGGCTGACCATACCACATCCAAAATGCATGGAGACATGTTATGGGTGGAGCCTGGGCAGTACCAAAATCTACTACATGTATCTTCTCCATTTCACATAGGGGATGAGGGTGCAAGTGCAACATTGTCCACATTTGGATTTACACCTGCTCCTAACACAAATAGGCATTTAAAAAGTGCTAGTCTCTGCCAGCTCTTTACAGGGTGGATTAAAGGGTATATCCCTCTTATTCTCCCAATATTCATTTCACCCTCCAAGTTTAAATGGGATGAACACAGAGGCCTCGGTAGTCGCTTAAGAGTAGCTGCACAGCTAGGTCTGCAAAATGGCCGAGATGCGCATATAAGGGGCAGCATTTGCATTCATACAGCGTGAAACGTTGGCCCTTACACATGGAAGTTGCCTGATTTCCTCATCCTGTTTTTTTCCCACATGTCTGTTTTTGAAATGGCTCCTCCCACTGCATGTGCCCACATAGATTGCGTTTTCAGTATTGCGGTATAGTAATTGACCATAACCATATTACTCCCCATGTGTTCCTGCACGTCCTTCTGTCCACTGCCCGATGTTTTCAAGCATGTCCGTTTGGAGGGGCAGAGATTATGTCCATTTTACATCCGCCTCGCATGTGTGCACCCTCTCTTCTAAAGTTGATACAGATTTGCCAACGTTTTCACTTCCACATTCTCCCTCCCCCCCCCCCCCACCCCCCATTCGACTTTTCTAAAATATGCCTTCACATGAATGGTGCTGTTGAAGATATGTATTAATGTAAGTGATGGGACTGGTGCTTAACTTTAAACATGACTATCCTGGCTGAAAAATAAGGCTTTTATTTCTGATACTGTTACAATACATGGAGGGCACCTATTTTGTAAAGCCATCCGGACAGCCCCAGGCAAGAAGGGCCCGTTTTGGACCAGATTCTGGACCACGGGAACGTTCTTTCCCCATGGTAGCCAGAATCGTGCCCAAGGATGGCCCGGCATGCCCCTGCTGCCTGCGGGAACATCCTCCCCACAGGTGCCCCCGACTACTGTGTTTCCAGCATCCCTATTCCCTGCCTCTATAGCTGGCCAGCTGGGGTCTGGATCGGGCAGCGGGGACCCACCCATACGTGGCCCTGACCCTGATCATGCAAAAACTGTTGCTTATACCACCTTCAAGGTGGCATAAGCAGCGCATCCCCCTGAACCCGGCAGCATGTACAGGGTTGTGACCTGAATCGGCCCTGTTTGTGCTGCCAGTTGGGCCTGCTGGCTCTCCCTGTTCTGATGCACAGGACGTATGAGGAGAGCCAGTGGGGGAATCGTGCCCCGGACACCTTGCAGCCCTCAACCCGCATTTGGGAATGTCCTCCATAGTATAGGCATCTGTGTGCCTTTGAGTAGCAGAGTGAAACGGCAAGCTCCTGCCACTCCACAGAGAATCCCGGCACTGGGCAGGTGGGAGAAAGGAGCTAATGCTAAGGGATGGGGGTGGGAGAAGGGACAGATAGGGGGACTGGAGGCTAATGCTAGGTTTGGGAGGAGGGAGCTGGGGGGTGGTGGTAAAGGAAGCTATGCTGGCAGAATGGGGGCTGGGGCTGGGAGAAAGGGCTGGGGCTGTAAAATTGTGTTTTGGGTCATTGAATGAAATCCACCTAAACATTTTTTTCATAGCATGAATACAGCAATGAACCCTGTCTTCTGACCCTGAAAAAGCATCCAATTGTCTCGAAAATAAACTCTTAAAATTTGAAAAAATATACCCCTACAATTAGAAGCCCTATTTATACACCATACATATAAAACACGATTCCACCTGTGCTCTCCTCAAACTCTGCCCCTGACCAGGCCTACACACAGGTCACATAAAAGCACACGCCTCTTGGCGACATGCGTACGTTTTATGAATGTAACCCCTTGGATAATTTCATTAGAAGCCTTAGAACAGGGATTCTCTAGCCAGTCAGGTTTTCAGGATAATCGCAATGAATGCGCATGAGAGAGAGATAACAACATAATAACATAAGAAATGCCATACTGGATTAGACCAAGGTCCATCAAGCACATTATCCTCTTCCCAACAGTGGCCAATCCAGTTCACAAATACCTGTCGTGTTCCCAAAAAGGTACATAGATTCCACAATATTTATTCTGAGGTAAGCAGTGGATTTCCTCTTTAATAATGGTTTATGGACTTTTCCTCCAGGAACTTATGCAAATCTTTTTTTAAACCCAGCTAAATTAACAGCTTTTACTATATCCCCAGGTAATGAATTCCAGAGTTTGATTACTCGCTGAGTGAAAAAATATTTTCTTTCAACATCCGAGGGTCTTGAAAGAACTGAAATATGAGATTGCAGACCTACTATTTGTAATCTGTAAACTATCATTAAAATCATCTGTAATACCTGAAGATTGGCAAATGGCTAATGTAACAGCAATTTTTAGAAAGAGGGTTCCAGGGGTGATCCGGGAAACTACAGACCGGTGAGCTTGACGTCAGTACTAGGCAAAATTGTAGAAACTATTGTAAAGAACAAAATTACTGAACATGTGTATATAGTCATGGTTTAATGGGAGAAAGTCATCATGGCTTACTAATCTGTTATATTTTTTGAAGGTGTGAATAAACAGGTAGACAAAGGTGAGCTGGTCAATATAGTATATCTGGATGTTCAGCAAGCCTTTGACAAGGTCCCTCATGAGAGACTTGGCAAAATTAAAAAATCATGGAATAGGGGGCAGTGTACTACTGTGGATCAGGAACTGATTAAAAGATAGAAAGCAGAGGGTAGGGTAAAATGGCCAATTTCCCCAATGGAGAAAGGTGAATAGTGGAGTACCCCAGGGATCTGTGCTGGGTCCGCTGCTTTTTACATATTCGGAAATGACCTGGAAATGGGAATAATGAGTGAGGTGATCAAATTTGCAGATGACACAAAAGAGGATTATGAAAAATTGCAAGAGGACCTTGATAAATTGGAAGACAGGACATTCAAATGGCAGATGAAATTTACTGTAGACAAATGCAAAGCTATGCACCTAGGAAAAAGCATCCCAAACTGGTCACACAATGCAAGGTTCCACATTAGGAACCACCACACAGGAAAAAAAATTTAGGCGTTGTCGTGGGTAACACATTGAGAACCTCCACCCAGTGTGCAGCAGCAGCAGCCAAGAAGGGAAATAGAATGCTAGGAATCATAAGGAAAGGAATGGAGAATAAAGCAAAGGCTGATATAAGAGTAATAAGAGAAAATATTTTTTTCACTGAATGTGTAATCAAACTCATATAAGCATTTTATGTTTTTGACTAAGCTGCTTGCTTTAACCTAATTTTCAACCTGCCCACCCCCCCCCCACTTAATCATCTCAATAACGGATCTCTCTGGGACCCAAAACAAGTGAAGCCTTCCCCCAGTGGGTTGTGAGTACTGATTCTGTATGACATTCAGGTGCATCAGTCAAGCTCAGAGGCATGATGGAATTGAGCATGTAGACGTGTGCTTTGCTGCCCCACTCTACCTGTGGATTTGTCGGTTATCACCTTGTATTCCCTTGTTTTATTTTTCTCTGTGTTCAAGAGCTTCAACAATCTTCTAATGGACTCTTCCTAACTGGCGCAGGACCTAAGCTGTGTAAGCAGTCGAATGCACTCTCTCTCCACTGTTTCCGAAATAGAGGTCAGCTTCTTGCCTGGCCCCCTTCTGCTGCCTAAAGCTTGCAACCCTATGAACAGGGCTCCTCTCAAATATTTTCCCCACCAGAATTAGTCACATCAGACCAAACAGCCATCAGCTAACCAATAGTATCACAATTCATCAGTTGGTTCATTGTGTTCCCCTTTTTATTTATTTGTATTTAGTTCATGCTTTTTTAGTACCAGCTTGAGGCAAGTTACATTCAGGTGCAGTAGGCACTTCCCTGCCTTCAAAGAGATTACAGTTTAGCTTTATACCTGAGACAAATTGAAAGCAAAATCGGCAGGATTTGAAAATTGATGTGAATCTAGTCTGTAAATAAAAAGTACCTGCAGACAGGATCTGTGCTGGGCCCGCTGCTTTTAACATATTCATAAATGACATGGAAATAGGAATAACAAGTGAGGTGATCAAATTTGCAGATGACACAAAATTATTCAAAGTTGTTAAAACCCAAGAGGATTGTGAAAAATTGCAAGAGGACCTTGAGAAATTGGAAGACTGGGCTGAAATTTAATGTGGACAAGTGCAAAGTTACGGATCTAGGAAGGAACAATCCAAACTATGATTACATGATGCAAGGTACCACCTTAGAAACCACCACCCAGGCAAAGGATTCAGGCGTCAACATGGGTAATACATTTAAACCCTTCACCCACTGTCCATTGGCAGCCGAGAAAGCAAATAGAATGCTAGGAATCATAAGGAAAGGAATGGCGAATAAAACAAAGGATATTATTATGCCTCTGTATCGTTCCATGATATGACTGCACCTTGAATACTGTGTGCAGTTTTGGTCATCATATCTTAAAAAGGATATAGCAGAATTAGAAAAGGTACAGAGAAGAGCCACCTAAATGGTAAAGGGGATGGAAAGACACCCCAATGAGGACAGGCTTAAAAGATTAGGGCTCTTCGACTTGGAAAAGAGATGGCTGAGGGGGAGATATGAGAGGTCTATAAATTATTTAATGGCGTGGCATGGGTAAATGTAGATTGGTTGTCTACGCCATCAAAAAATAGAACGACTAGGGGACACGCAATAAAGCTACGATGTAACCCATTTAAGAGTAATAAGAGAGAAAATATTTTTTTCACTCAATGCGTAATCAAACTCTGGAATTCATTATCGGAGGATGTAGTAAAATCTGTTAGTGTAACTGGGTTTAAAAAAGGTTTGGACAAGTTCCTGGAGGAAAGGTCCATAAACCATTATTAAAGAGGACCTGGGAAATCCACTGTTTATTCCGGGACAAGCATTGTGGAATCCTTTGTACCTTTTTGGGATCCTGCCAGGTACTTGTGACTTGAATTGGCCACTGTTGGACCTTAGTCTGACCCAGTATGGCATTTCTTATGCTCGGTGCTCTTTTTGGGTTTGCTATATGGAGGAAGGAGATTTTGGTTTTCTCTTTGTCCTTATCTTATTAAGGGTTAGTTGAGAAGCCAGAAGTTTGGAAAAAAGATTCTTTCAGCTTCACACAACCTGGGTGGCCTCTCCCTCCCCGCCCCTGCTCTCTCCCAAAGATTAGACAAAAGCTCCTCAGAGGTATATGCCTGCAGGCTCTGGCAGCAGGGGAGCAGCACTGAGTCCGGCACGGTTTTCTTGCCTTGGATTCTCCAGGGGTGAATACCAAAACTGTCTGTCTTCCCTGACTTTGCTTTTGGTGGGGTGGGGGGGGGGGGCTACATGACCTCTCCTGCTGGGCAGTGTATCCGTCGGGTTCTAGGCTGCTCAGGGATTGCTGACATTAATATGAAATACAAATGTTGTCAGAGACAAAAATATAATACAAGCATTTACAAATCCCGTCTCCTTACTCAGGTTTCACCTATTGGGGAAAACCGTTCTCCTGTATGACATCCTTTTTGGTGTACTTCTGAGCTGAAGGCTGCCATAGATGTGGGTCCCCTGTACAGCTCCTTGGATGTTTCTGGCTCTGGATGTCGCTTTGTTATGGGGATGTTCCTCCAGGTCCTCTCCTTTTTGGACCAGCGATTCCCAGATGTTCTGTTGCTTTACTCCTTATTTCCATTAGTAGGACTTGCTCCTCTTTTTTTTCCTGAGCATGGGGTGTACTGGCAGTGTTTTACCAGCACACAGTGGATACTGGATGCAAGTCCTAAGCAATCTGTGTCACCTTCAACCCCACTGTCCCCTCCAAAATTCAGCATCTAACCGGGTGGCTCCATCTTGATAGAATGATGGCTAGTCCAGACAGACAGGGACCTACCTTTACGGTGGGATTTTTGTAGTGACTGAATTTTCCCTTCCAGGATGATGGCACTGGGTAAGAGTAACCTGCTGTTTTCTGAGAAATTACCAGGACATATGCAAGTCACATTGCAGCAATTTCAGGTTTCTTCTGCTTAGAGGAGCAGGACCTAAGGGGTGTTTTTAGTAATAAAGAAGGTGGAGTAGGGCCTTCATGCTCATGGCTGGAGCTATTCTTTATAACAGAGGGTCAGTCCCGAGGAGGTACAGGAAATCACAGTCACCTTTGCACCTCAGGGTGAACAAGCCCTTTGGACAAGGCAGGTGATGCAACAAGCAGAGCAGTTTCCAAGCAGCTGGAGGTAGCTAAAACAGTCTGGGTGGATAAGAGGTACCTGGCACCAATATTCCCTGTAAACTGTGTGGGTGTGTATCCATGCATAGGAAATTTTCAAGTGCCATGCAAAGCTCCTGACTTCCATTCTGCAGCTCACCAGCCTTCTCCGTGTTGCGTGGCATCTAGTAGGGAGGGTCACAGGAGCAATCCTCAGTTGCCTCCTGCCCCCTTGACTGATGGTTTGATCCCTAGCAGTAATCTCACGGTACTACCACTAAGAGTTGACCAATGTTATTTTGAATACTGGTAGCTGAGGGAACAGGAGGCGACTGAGATTCGTTCCTGTGGCCCTCCTTGCTAGACACGAGAGGGTAGCCTGGTAAGTGCTGTGGCACTGTTTTGGGGAGGGGGGGGGGAAGCTTGAACAGGTTTTTTTTTTCTATTATTCCATAACTCTATGAACCTTGTTTGAGGACACTGGAGAGTTATGCAAAGAAATTTAAGTGGATTGTTCCCCATCTCGCGGACCGTGAAATGCATGCAAAAGCAAATATCTATTTGGGCTTACAGCAAGTAAGAAAGACCGTGCAGTAGGAATATTTTGAGACTGAATAGAAAGAACATTGTTTAAGCGGTTGGTTTTGTGTGTCCTCGTGTCTCACACAGAAGGTTTTATTTTCCAGTACATAAGGATCTTCTTTGGCTTTATATGAGAATTAGAGCCAAGTCCAGACACACAAAACTCAAAACCTGGATTTCAAAAATATTGACGTTAGCAAAACGGTGTAATACCTGAAGGAAGACTAGCAAAATCGGAGGAGATAAGGGATGTGAAGAGACGGTGGGCCGAAGTGAAAGGAGATATAAAAAGGGCAACAAGTCTGTTATGGAAGGAAAATAAATAAAAACACGAGGAAAAGGAAACCTTATTATGAATCTGATTTTTAATCAATAGTTTCTGCTGTGGGGACAGCTGCACACACATTTGGTCAGTAGAAATTATTGCACATTGGCTGAAACATTTGCACACACGCCGTCAGTCCTTTGAAGAAATATTGTCTGGCACTAGTTTAGGCAACTGGGAACTGGCCAGGTTAGGGCAGGCACATACATGTCTATCGGCAGGTCTAGGTACTGGCAGGTATCCTGCACAGACTTACCCTATTTTATAAATACAACTGCATAAAGAGTGAGCACCACTTGACCGAGTGCATCAATACACGCACCACTGCAAGCCCTTGCTGGAATGCACATGCAGAATGGCAACTAAATATGCAGCTATAATTAGAAAGTCGAACTTTGCTCCTGAGGAAGTAGAGCTCCTGGTGAGCGAGATAATAAACCAGTGCAAAGTTCTTTATGGCCACATCTCAGCAAAGGTTATCAGGAATGGCAAGTCAGCAGAGCTGTATGTAAAAAAAACAAAAACAAACTTGAGTGAAAGAACTGGGATTTAGCTCATGCCTTTCTCAGAAGCTCACGGCAAGTTGCGTTCAGGTATGTTCATCTTCCCAGAGGGCTTACAGTCTAAGCTTTGTACCTAAGGCAATGGAATATTAAGTCACTTGCCCAAGATTACAAGGAACAGTGGAGGGATTCAGACCTGCCTTTTCCATTAAGGTACTCCTCCACTGCATATATCACAAAAATTGGCTCTGTGAGGACCGGCATGATAAATGGAGGGACCTCTTCAAGAAGACCAAGGGCAAGCAGGTAGCAAGAGCAAGAGAAGGGACCTTGAGCCAGGTGATGTTTTCACAGATAGAATGTCAAGTCCTCTCCACTATGAATGATGCCACCATAGCTGGGGTCGGGCAGTTGGATATGTCACTTGGGTACTAGAGAATATAAGCACTTGCCAATGTCTTAGCTAGCTAGAGTCTCCTTGTAATCTCCTTGCACTCTTTCTCTGAGCACAGTTTTTTTCCCTGCTGGTGTGCAAAATCTTCTGTCCTACTGTCTGGAATGGAGGAGTAGCCTAGTTGTTAGAGCACTGGTTTGGTAACCAAGAGACTAGCATTCAAGTCCTGCTGTTACTCCTGGTGGCCTTGGGCAAGTCACTTAACCCTCCATTGCCATAAAATGAAGGTTTGGCAATCTACTTCTGGTTACACTGCCAAGAAAACCCAGGAGCTGCTGGGTTGCCATGAGTCAGCATTGACTCGAAGGCACACACTGTATTCTTATGTGAAGGTCTATACCTAAGGTGTGTCTGGGTTTGTTTTGCCTATGCATACTGTGCGAGGCTACTGCCTTAAGACCTCTCAACATCTAACTGGAAAGGTGCTGTAGTAGGCAAGAGCTTTCATCTCATTCTTGATAGGGTGGTGTGAGAGATCGAGGGCCATGTCTCTAGGCTGTTCCCACAAATCTTTTAAATGAGGTCACAGACCATGCAATGTCCATAGGGCAGCTTTTTGTCATTACAGGCCACTACTCTGCTGAAGCCTTGGTCTGCTCAGGGGCCTCATGTGCTACTCGGTGTTGTGAATGTGGCAGCTATGTACTTGCCTAAGGTACTATGGAACCCTTTCTGTATTCAAAACATGCAGGTGAAAAGAGGTCCAGGACATTGAAGCAGAAGATGGGCAGAGTGGCATCAAAAGGGAGGAAGAAAGGACATCACAACCTGGATGCTCCCCAAAATGAGGGCAGTTCAGAGGTGTGAATATCTGAGGCAGGAACTAAGGGAGGATTATTTATTTATTTACATTCTCTTATATACCGTGCTATTCTGCATCAGTGCAGTTTACATTGAACAAACTGAAATTACATTGAACAGGGCATTATAACTTGGAGATAACTATTTTACAGGGAACATGGGCTATGGAGGGTTAAGTGGCTTGCCCAAGACCACAAGGAGCACCTGTGGGACTAGAAACCCCAGTCCTTCCGGCCCAAGGTTGCTGTCCTCTAGTGGGATTTGAACCCCCGACCTTCTGGCCTGAAGTACCTTGCCCCAACCACTAGCTGCAGGAGGAGGGGATGCCACAGGGTGATCCAGACAATGAGGAGAAGGCTGCAGGACCCATGTTGGTTATGCCATCATCAGTTGCAGAAGGAGGTTTTAACAGAGCTGGGTGGCAGGTCCAGTGGATCCAAGGCCCTACATGACAAAGGCACAGAAGATCCTCTAGCTAGATGTGCTGATCAATTCCTGGAGCAAATTAGTCTGCAGTGGCAGGATGTTGCAGGCATTCACTACCACCGTGGAGCATTTCGCTCTACTCGAGTTCTGTCTCCTGCCTCTACTCATGATCATCTTCTTCTCCTCTGTTCTCCCTCTTATGCTGTTCTCGAGGCTTCCCTCCACAGGGTTACTTAGGAGTGCTTTCTATTTTTATACTCTGCTAGAGCAGCCAAGCAAGCCTCAGAAATGGCAAGAGAGGAAGGAACCCCCTCTAAGACCAGTGTTGCATCTGAATGGACTTACCAAGGTGCTGTCCACAAGTACAATGGCTGTAGAACCGTTCTCCAGCAGTGCAAGCCAGTGGGTGCCCATGCAAACACAGATAGATATATAATTTTTTTTTCATTCAACGTAAAGAAATGAGCTAGAAGTGTCTGAGCTAATAAGTTGCTACCGCTGCTTGCTTCTATTCTTGAGGGTGCTGGGTTTCCTGAAGGTGGGATTCTTCCCCCCTACTCATCACTATATAGGGGTTCAGCCTGAAGGTCCTCGGGAGAAGGCAGCCTTTGGTTCAGAGTGAAATTACGGAGCATGCAGCAAGCCATGAAGATATCGCATTCCTTGTAGGAGTTGTAGAGGAGTTTTCCCCTCTGTCTGTCCAGGCACCTAAAGTGTGTCTTAAACAGACTAAAAATCCTTTATATCACTGCTTGTGTGTCATGTTATAGTGCTCCTGTGCTGTACCATGGGAGGAGGGGGAGGGCTGGTGAAGGGGTCATAAGCCATGTCTTGAGGGGATAGCCTTATCAACTGTGGGAGAGAAGAGGCCCATAGTGTTGTGTAATTCTGATAGGCATAGCAGAGGTGGGCCCTGTTTCTTCAGCAGAGCAGATGAAGGGTAGCAAGAGAGATGTTTGCTAACCTAGGAGCCATCCCCCGGTGATCTCTCCAGTCTCAAAGCGATCATGGGCTTCCCCTCTCCAGTAATTAATGTTGGAGGCATTACAGATAAAATGACCAACCATTCTGTATTATATGGGACAGTCCCATATTTTAAAGATTTGTCCCTGGGATGCCTAAATGTCCCCTATTTTAAAACACGTGTCTCACTCTTACACTCCTCCACATTTGTACCAGCGGGCTTCTCCACTCCAGTTGAAATTTTCAAAGGGAAACTATTTAGATGAGATTATGTTCATCAGAGACACAGAAACATATACACATGCATGCACCCTATTGTACTTCAGTCACACACACACACATGCATTCATCCCCCCCCCCCCCCAAATCAGGTACATACAAAAACACTAGCATTTTTCAGACAGATTCTGTCTCTGACTGTCTACTGGTGCAGTGCTGCTTCTGAACTCCTCTACTTCAATGCCCCCAGTTCTTGCTTTTGCTACCAGTTCTTTTTCTCAGCCTGCAATAGCCTCCTCACATTTTAACCCATGCCTCTTACATTTCTACCCTTTCTCAGCAACCCCACTCAGCCCTATGAAGAAACCCACTTATTTCACTGATTTTCTCCCAGATTCTATGCAGACAATCAGACCACCCTTTCTCTGACTAGTGCAGCCTTTCCATTGGCTGGAACCTACCACTTACTCTGCACAGTGAGGGGGGAGCACAGGCGAACAGTAGAGCTAAACTCTAAAAAAATAAATAAATAAAATAAATACACAATTTAGACATTCTGCCTGATGGCTACTTGTAGAATGCTAAAATAATTTAGATGGTTGGCAATCCTAAACCAGAGTCCTCAGCACATCTGACAAATCTGGCTCTGCTTCCTCCCCAGGACCCAAGCAACTATCAGTTGGACAAAGCCAGCCAATAGGCTGCAGCAAACACGGCCAGGCAATAGGGAGCAGGGAGAGGTAAGAGCAGTAGCTAGGATACAGATTTTTTACATTTGCCAGGTTCTAATGCTCCAGCTAAAAGATGTTTTTCAATCATGAACAAAGTGTGTGGTCTACGGAAAAAACCCCAACTGTATATAGAGGCTCTCTCAAATGTCTAATTATTGTAAAATACAATTTTTGAGTTGAGTTGCCCAGAATGTTTTACTTATCTGTAGCTATTTTAAAGAAAATTCACTCTGTAGAGAAGTACAAGTAGACGTGATTGGCACATTTGTAAGTAAAGTTATAAACCTAGCCTACTGGTTACAATTTTGGGTTAAAATTAAAATTGTAATTATAAACACATTTTTTATTTTTCTTAACTTTGAACCCCCCCCCCCCCAGCTTGATTGAGTGTCCCGTATTTGAACTTAGAAAAGATGATCAGGTTAATTACAGATCATCTACACCTTTAGGGCTCGTGACCTGCTTCCTCACTATTTCACTAAGCCTCATCCACTCTTTTGACTCTGAGCCCTTTGTGAGCATCTGTGGGATACGGGCTCTAGAACAGTGGATCCTTCACCATAGTCCTACACCACCTAGCACTTGAGACCCACTCCCAAGGGCCAGGCTTTCTCCCCTGGAATTCTAGCACAGTCAAGCACTGGTAGAGAAAAAGACGAAACTCCTCTCACATTTAGAGTTTTATACCTACACATTATATCACATCATTGACTTTTCCCCTCTAGACAATACTATTTGCATACACACATACCACCACCACTTGCTGCTAGCAGAGAATGAGTTCATCGGAAACCACTGTTACACTGCTGTCTACAGTCTGTGAACCTCTGATACTATTATTAGGAGTGGAATTGAATGAGCCCATTGCACCATCAACCTTTTTATAATATAATTCATATACTAATAATATTTTCCATTTGAGTATTTTCTGAAAACGTATTTTTGCTCTATAATTAGCAGCCAATGACCTTTCCATATCTCATTTTCTTTGAAGGATGAAACTGTATCTTTCTGAGACAGTCAAAGCTTAGTTCGGAGTGCTAAAGGGCAAAACGAGTGTACAGTGACTGATTTGCAATAGCTCCTATAAATTCCTTTGGATAACTATAAATCATACAGCTAGAAAAGGTGTCAATTTATTATTTTATGTACATGTTTGTTTTATTTTTTTTAAAAAAACCCCAAAACGTTCTCTGGTCTTGATGTCCCGATTTATTTTCTGTCCTCAATTTTAATTTTTTTGTGATGGTGAAGGGGACATCTTTCTATGCTAAGTCTTCAGATGGGAGGGTTCACCGTAGTTTGTTCTTCTTCAGGAGCTAGACTTGTTTGTTTTTCCCCCTAATTGATTCTTGACTTTCTTGGGTCATGATGGGCAAACCACTAGTGGGTGACCTACAAGGCCACAGTCAAAACACAAGTCTTCTTTTCAATGTCTCTTTTTATTTCAATAAAGGTGAGAGAAAGAAGGGAAGAGAAAAAGGGGGATTTGAGAAAATGACAGTGCCCTCCACTCCCACCTCCAGCCCCCAATACACAGACTTCTCCATCCCAAAACATGCTTGCACATATCACCCTGCACCCTCTCACTACCCTTGCACTCGCAGATCCTCTTTCCTCCCCCATATTCCCCACACCCCTAAATCTCCATACCTACATACATCTACATCTTTTCCATAGACACAAACGTGTCTTGCCAAACACACACACACACCCTGCCATGTGCACACCACCTGCCATGCTACTGAGACACACTTCACTGAACGTCTTGCCATCAAGTCCCCCACACAGACAAGACGGAGTCTCCCAACAGAGGAAGAGAAAATGTCACTATCACACTAAGAGGACAGTTTTAAATGTAGATGCCTTGGCAGAGAAAGCACATAAATGTTGATGCCACATGTATTTTGTAAAGTTAATGTATGTTCCTAGGTAACATACAGTTGTGGTCAACATTATTGGCATCCTTGCAGTTCAACCCCCTTATTTATTTTTTTATTTAACACGCTTTCTATACCGCCTTCTCCTATAATCAAAGCGTTTACATGTGAACTCAAATACAATTACATGGAATTTCAACTCATTACATTGTGAGACGAGAAAGGGAGACATGCGGAAGGTACTCTGTAGTAACTTATTTACAAAGATGAATAGTTACAGTATGTACAGGGGAATGTCATGAGGTAGGGAGGTGCGAGTGTCATAGTGGACTGATTGTGGAGTCTGCAGAGGAGGGGGATGCTATGCATTAGGTGATGGCTCCAAAGTGATCTCTGAAGAGGAAGGTTTTCACCTTCTTCATGAAATCTTTGGCATCGGTGGTGGCTCTCAAGTCATCTGGGAGGGAGTTCCATAGAGCTGGTGCTGCGAGGGACAGGGCCCTTGCAGATGTGGACCAGGTGGTTTTGGTGTAGTTGCTCGGAGTTAGGATATTGCCTAAACGTTTATGTCTTCTGGGTCTAGTGCTTGTATTAGAGTTGATTAGGCTCTTGAGTACATCTGGGGATAGGTTGTGCTGGCTCTTGAATATATTAAGGCTGTTTTGAATCTGATGCAGAAGGTAATCAGGAGCCAGTGCAGATGGCTCAGGAGAGGCATGACGTACTTGTGTTTTGCCAAACCAGTGATTATGCGAGCAGAAGTGTTTTGTGCCATCTGTATGGGTCAAATTGTTTGTTTCAGTAGACCATGGCATAGCATGTTGCAGTAGTCCAATATGGGTGTGATGATGGTTTGGCAGACTGTCCAAAAGTGGCCTTGATTAAGGAGAGGTTTGGGCCTTCTTATGATGGCCATCTTGTGGTATGCACTCCTGGCACTCCCGTTGATATGAGACTGGAAGTTCAAATTACAGTCCAGAGTGACACTGAGGTATTTTACTTCATTCTTAATGGGTATGGTCGTGTTAAGCAGGGGGATGAATTGGGGGGAGGGGGGTGAAGGAGGTGTTAAGTGTGATGAAGAGTGCTTCAGTCTTGTTGAAGTTGATGTTTAGTTTGTTGTGAGGTAGCCATTCAGTCATGTCTTGTAGACAGGTAGTTATTGTTGTGTATTCTGGGCTTTCAAGGTTGATCAGGGTGTAAATCATCATGTCTTCGGCATACAGTGCATACTGGATGTTGTATTTCTTGATGACATCACAGATAGGCTGTATGTAGAGGTTGAAGAGTAGGGCGGATAAGGATGAGCCTTGTGGTAGCACTTGGGAAGAGGGGAAGAAGGGAAAAGGGAGGAGGAAGTAGTGCCAAACGTGACCTGCTGTTGATTGTTGCAGAGGTACAATACCACTTGAGTGTGGTATTGTGCAGGCCAGTGTCACTGAGTCTTCATAAGAGGATGTGGTGGGATATTGTGTTGAATGCTGCAGATATGTTGATAAAAATGAGTAGGAAGCCCATTTTCAAATTGTCAATTCCTCTGATGAGGTTGTCGTGGAGCATTATAAGTAAGGTTTCGACGCTGTGACTAGCTCGGAACCCATGGTGGTGGGGTCCAGGGGATGTGCGAGTCCATGTGGTCCTGTAACTGGTATACTGTTTTCTCTATTATCTTGGTGAGGAATGGAAGGCTGGAGATTGGGCGATGTGTTGCTGGGTCATCTCTGGGTGATGAGGGAAGTTTGGGGATTGGGCAGTTAGTTGCTAGTTGAGGGGCAGAGGTATGTAGCCCTTTGTTAGGGATGAGTGTCCAATATCTCCTTAAAAAAAATGTGGCCAGTGAAATGGCTTTGAACTATATATGCCCACATATTTGACACAGAGTCAAATAAAACAATACCAATTTAAAAAGGAAATTGCCAGGATATGATTATTAAATTAGAAAGAAATCATAGTCTTAACCACAATTATATCCAATGATAAGGTCAGACTAAAAAAATCATCCACCTAATCTAGAAAACTAGTTGAAAACACAAGCATTTTTTTGTTGGAGTGTTTGTCTTGAAAGGGGAAACACCTCTCCTGAAACAAACTCTCCGTTTTATTCTTTTTACTAGTGAACAAGTCACCAAAGAGTGTTAGACCAACTTAAAAGTGAAACGCAATAGGATAAAATACTGAACTTGGCTTTCAAACAGCGACCATTACTGGCTTGAACATCCAGGTAAAGTTTGTAATCTACCAGCTAGGTCAAAAAAGCCAGAAATATGACAGTCCTAGAAACAGTGGAGAACACTCCAGGAAGTCCCGTTAGACCGAAGTGAACACAGAACTGCGTTTCGAGTTTATCACAAATAGTCAAGCTCTGCCTCAAGCGCAAACATAGTTCTGTGTTCGCTTTGGTCTAACGGGACTTCCTGGAGTGTTCTCCACTGTTTTCAGGACTGTCATAGTTCTGGCTTTTTTTAAGAATAAAATGGAGAGTTTGTTTCAGGACACTCCAACAAAAAAAACTTGTTTTTCAACTAGTTTTCCAAATTGAAGACATAATTATTGGCACCTTTATAAACAGTTCGAATCAGTTTGAACTGAAGAACCATATTCCCACTGCAGTAAAATTAGATGCACCTGTGATCAATTATCAGTACTCACATGACTTGAATCAACCAGTGAATGATGGCTCTAATGTTTAAAATGGCTACATTTTGCTCCCTGTTCCATTTTCACAATGATGAAGACAAGTGAGGTTACTTACCTGTAATGGGGGTTCTTCATGGATAGCAGGATAAGTCAGTCACACCTGGCACCCGATGGCACAATGGATGGAAGTGCTCTCCAGAGCTCAGATAGGTAAACCTTTCTGAGCATGCTCAGGTGACCCCCACCACGGAGCCCGCCCATGGCCAGGCCAGTGTGTTCTAAGCCGAGTTTCTGCAGCTGGCATGGCGGCTCGGTCTGGATCCAGAGGGTATGAGGCTGTCCTCATCCTAGAGGAGGTAGGTGGGATTGTGTGGCTAATTTATCCTGCTGTCCATGGAGAACCCCCATTACAGGTAAGTAACCTTGCTTTCTCCATTGGACAAGCAGGATGCGTCCGCCACACCTGCTGACTCTGAAGCCATGGCCTGGGGTCACCTGGTGCTGTGGTGGATGAAGGAGACCAGACAAGCAACTGATCGAGGGTGTCCCCCATTTTTTGTTTTAAATTATGGTTGAAACACACAAACATCATCATTTCCAGTATACGTAGCAACGTACAAAAATTATTATTATTTTTTTTCCGTCAACATGCAACTTCAACAGATAACACTAAATAGAACAACAATAACTGTGTCGACAAGCTAAGGACAGAACAGCAGGTAGCTGATACATTTTGAGTTCTAGGAGCCGTGACAGCTTAAGGCATGACATTGCTCGGGGGGGGGGGGGGTCCCCCTTCACGATTACGACTGCCCAGCCAAAAGCACTGTCCACCAGGTCTCCTTGGTTGAGGCAGTAGTGCCTCTGGAAGATGTGCCCAGTTGTATAGGTGGCAGCCTTGCAGATGTCCATGATGGATACGTCATGGAGGTTTGCTAACATGGTGGCCATGGCCTTTAGCTGGTGGGCATGCACATGGCCTGCTGGCTGTTTGAACATAGCAGAATGCTATGCAGTCTGAGATTCACTGCGACAGGATCCTCTTGGTGACAGGGCAGCCTAGCTTGTTGGGGGTCAAAAGAGACAGAGTTGGCCCCTTCATCCGTCTGGTTCAGTCCTGTGGATGTACATGCACAGTACATGTACCCAGTCCAGGGTATGGAGGCGTTCTTCCTCTGGGCAGGCATGTGGTGGTGGATGGAAGGTGGGAAGCTCTATTACCTGGTTGATGTGGAAAGCAGAGGTTACTTTCGGCATGAACCTTGGGTGGGTCTGGAGGGTGAGATGGTCCTGGAAGAACTGAGTGTAGGGTGGGTGTGTTACCAGGGCCTGGAGCTCACTGACTCTTCTGGCGGAGGTGATTGAAAAGAGGAAGAAGGTCTTCCAGGTGGCGTACTTTAGGGATGCAGTCATCAAGGGCTCAAAGGTGGCCTGTATGAGTTGCTGCAGGACAGTGTTGAGGTCCCAGGATGGCTTGAGGTCCCAGGATGGCACTGGTGTATGAAGCAGGATGGCTAGCCCGTGTATGAAGCAGGAGATCAGGGGGTGCAAAGAGATCGCAGTATCGTTAAGGTGGTCATGGTAGGCTGCAATGGCTAATAGGTGGTCCTGGACCAATGCAGTTTTGAGTCCATCCCTGGCAAGGGAGGCGAGGTAGCGGGGAACATGAGGGATGGGGCATGACCTAGGAATAGTCCCTTTGCTGCTAATGTAAGCTTAAAAAAACATAAATACAAGAGGGAGCCAAAGTAAGATAGGACCATATTAAAAGCATAAAAGAATATTATGGGGATTTTCATTTTCAATATTATTTTTTAGGTTGCAACTTACACATGTAGATTCGCACTCTGCCTATACCCCAACCACGTTCTATCTCTGTGCACACCAGCAGTGAAAGTGTGCAGCATTGGCCTGATGAGCATACTTATAGAATACTGCTCAGCTAAAGTATGCACGCAAGAGCCGTTGTTAAGTGCCATTGAGTCTGTGTCGAATCATAGCGACCTTCTGGATAGCTGTCCTAAACTGTATTCGGTTTTCAGTCAAATAGCTCACTGTTGATAAAGTGGCATCCATAGTTGCTGTTATTGTATTGATCCATCTCATTGCTGGTCTTCCTCTTTTGCATTGGCCTTCAACTTTTCCAAGCATGATGATCGGTCTCTAATGTATGTCTAATGATCTATCTCTTTGCATGATGTGTCCGAAGTATGAAAGTCGAAGTCTTGTCATCTGAACTTCTAAAGAAAACTTTGGTCTCCTGTAGTACTGTGGTTTGTTCTTTGGGCAGTTCATGGTATGCATAATATTCTTCAGCTTCTAATCCCTCAAAAGCTTCCCTAACTATTTAAACAAACAAAATTGTAAAGTTCTCAATGTGCATTAAATCTTTGTGACAAGTGAGAAATCCTGGCCGCACTGATGGCGTTTTTGTTATAACGGTTGCCAGAACAAGATTGAATTTCTACAGCACTTGACACAGGGTCCATCCCGAAACGTGCACGTCGTGCAAACATCATTTGAGCAACTGCAGGATTTGGATGATACACAGATAAGTGCCCTTTCTGGTTGGGCTTTATGGATATTTAAAAAAATTTGGGAAACCTTTCAGTTGAATAAAAGGGAATTTGCCGTCTGGAGGGGGTTGGATTTTCGATTCCGGCCCTCCCTCAGCAGGCTCCAACAAAAAGATTTAATGCACATTGAGAACTTTACAATTTTGTTTAAATAGTTAGGGAAGCTTTTGAGGGATTAGAAGTTAAGGGTTTTTTTATTTTTGGGTATAACTTTGTCCTCTTATATAGGGCCTTTTTTTCATAATATTCTTCAGCAGCACCATAATTCAAAGGCATTGATTTTTCTTCCCATCTTTTTCAATGTCCAACTTTTCGCATCCACAAGATGTTACTGAAAATACTAATGGCTTGGACAAGTTGAATCTTTGTGTGGAGAGAGACATCTCTGGTCTTGAGAATCTTCTCTAGGTTCTTCATAGCCATTCTGCCAAGAACAATGCATCATTGGATTTCTTAACTGTTTGTCATTTCTTTATGGTTTATGGATCCCAGCAGATTAAAATTGTCCATTATTTCAATTTTTTTCTCCATCAGCAATGAACTTATTGATTCTTTTTTCCAGTTGTTAACGATCTTTGTCTTGTAGTACACCTTTGCTTATTTTAAACCATTCTGTTTCTCCTTGTTCTGTTCAAACTGTTACTACTTGATCAATGTAAAGGTTGTGCAAGATAACTATCAGGTGTTCTGGTTATGGTTTACACAGTCAAAAGCCTTGCTGTAGTCAAAACACATATAGATATCCTTTTGGTATTCTTTTATCTTTTCAAGGATCCATCTCACGTCCACGATAATGTCTCTTGTTCCTCGTCCTTTCCTGAAACCTGCTTGCATTTAAGGCAGTTCTCATTCCAGGTATGGTTGTAGTCCTCTGCTGGATGATCATGAGTAGTTTCTTGCTGGAATGTGGGATCAGAGTAATTGTGCAATAATTTCCACAGTCAATTGGATCACCTTTCTTTAGTATTGGTATAAACACAGATCTTTTCCAGGCAGTTGACCATGATGCTTTCAATGCTGATTTGACTTCTTCTTTCATCACCTATGGTTCCTGATCAAATGGTACAGGTCCACTTGATCTTTATGGTATAATGGCTCTGTATATTCTTTTCACCTTTTCTTGAGCATCTTGTAGCATTCCAATTCAATGCTGGAATTTTCTTTTTAACTCTCGTAGCTTTAGGAAAGCTGATCTTCTTTTTCCTCTAATAGTTTTTATTCTATTTCCTTGCATGTGTCATTGTAGTACTTCTTCTTGTCTCATCTTGCTGCATGTTGGAAATTTCTGTAGAGTTCTGGTTATCGCCTCTCTTTCTCCTCTGTCTTTAGCCTCTATACGTTTCTGGGCAATTTTCAGAGTCTTTGATCATCCATTTTGGCAGTTTTTGCTTTTTCACTTTTTGTAGACACTTCTCACTTTCTTCACGCACAACGTTCTTGATGTCATCCCATAACTCTTCTGGTGCTCTGTCTTATGTATTCAAATTAGCAAATTGATTTTGCAAGCAGTCTTTAAGTTCTGGTGGTATATTCTCAAGGACATATTTTGCTCCATTCATGCGTGGCTTGCTCTTTTTCAGCTTTAACTTGAGTTTGCATACTAGTAGCTCGTGATCTGTACCACAGTTTGCTCCAGGTTTTGTCCTTGTTTTTTTTTTTTTTTTTTTTTTTAAGCTTTTCCAATGTTGAGTTCACCCAATGGATTATTCAAAAATAAAATTGATTATATCCGTGGAAGTCCATGTGTTCAGTCGCCGCTTGTGTTGCTGGAAGAAGGTGTCTGAGATGAATACATCATTGGTCTTGCAGAATTCTATCAGTCTTTCTCCAGCTTCATTTCTGTTGCCAAATCCATATTTCCAACCACTTTGCCATCTTCTTTGTTGTCACCTCTGACTATCAGGCTATCCTGTTTGTATCGTCTGTCAATTTTAGCTTGTACTTGTTTATAGAACTCATCCACATCTTCCTCTTCTGCAGCTGTTGGGGCATATACTTGAATAATAGTTGTGCTGATGGGCATTCCCCGTAGATGAATAGAAATTAAGCGTTCACTGATTGCATTGTATTTCATTACAGTTCTTGCAAGTTTCTTCTTAATTATAAATGCAACACCATTTCTTCTTTGTCTTTCATTTCCAGCATAATAAACCAACAGATTGAGTTGTACATTTTCCATTTCATTCTTGACCACTTCCAGGTTTCATATGATCCATGTCCCAATATGTAAGACATATTTGCAGCTGCTATTATTTCATATTCAGCTACATCAGCAGTCAGACGTCCCAAGGGCTTTGATCCAACAACATTATAAATCCTGGCTTTACTCTGAAAAGCCTTCTGCTCATTCCCAGTAGCCAGTTGAGTGCCTTCTGACCTAGGAGTCTCATATTCCAGCACCATAGTACAATTTGTTTTGATGTGACTGTCCATTGGGTTTTCATGGCAAGGCTTTTTCTTCCACGCAGGTAATGCTAGTGTTGTTGCCTTGTCAGAGAAATGCGATCCTCCGCCACCAACACCATTCTCATACTGCTGCTGCCCAGATCAGTTGTTTGTCTTAGTTTGGCACCTCCACTGAGACCTGCTCATCTTGAGAGAACCTGCCAGTAGTTATGCTACGGCTAGCTTCATTTTCAGCATCACTGATACACACAAACCCTCACAGTACAACACGCTGCAAACCAGATGAGGGAAGATCCCATTCACATGCAGAAATCACTGAAAATAGGTGATTTACAAAATTGATAGTGCATATCTTTATAAGACTCCTTATAAAATCACCTACAAAGTCTGCATATTTCAAAAATTGTGCATTCAGTGCTATTTTATAAAGGGGATATGGGAGTGTACATAGTCCATGACAAACAGAAGTACTTTCTTGTCCTCTGCCCTCTCCTACCCTTCTTTTCTACTTCTACAGTACTTTCTCACCTTCTCTCCTCCCTATCTTCCTATCCCTCTCCTTCTCTTGCCCACTTACTGTTTCCTTGCTATATCTCAAAGCCTACCGCCCTGTCTTCCCTCTCTTGTACTCTGAACTACTGTCTGTGTCTGGGTGGGGCAAGTGGTGGGTGGCCTACCTATAGTGCATGATGGATTCCTGTGTGATCTGGCTCACAGGAGGAGCAGGTAGCCTCTGCAGAAGATATATGGCCACACACTTTTCTACTAGGTGTAGCCAGGGGTGGAACTTTCAAGGATAAGTGTTGATTTTAAAGTATCTTAATTTATTTGCATACTTGTGTAATTAATGGGTAATCATTTACACCTGCTATAGAGCAGATGCAAGTGTACATGCCTGCATTTTAAGGCACGATCCCTCCACTTAACGCTGAAGAGCATATTTACCAAACCACATCACCTATCGGTGCAGCATATAGCATGGAAAATCGCCATGCTGTTTGCACTTAATGATAGCAGAGAAGGGTGGAGGCAGGATTATGGGGGGGGGGGGGTGGGGGGGAATGTGGTGACCAGTAATAGCGGCATGTGAGCAAAAGCCGTGCACGGTCTGTCCAAATATAGTGGTGCTGCAGATACTGCCACCCCTTGAGGAGGTGTTAAGTGTAGCCAAGCCATCAGTGGTGCCGCCATGCGGCCGCTGCCAATTGGCAGTGGCAGCATAGCACCCCCCACAGCCCCCCTCAGGTCCCTCTTGATTGTACAAATGGTGCTGGTGGTACCAACACATGGCCCCTCAATACCCTTGGCCCTTCAGAACCTACCTCCCAGATAGTATACAACCCCTAGGGTTAGGCTGTCTGGGGGTCCTCCGTGCCCCCTGGACCCTCCCCCTCCCCCTCCCCCCCCCCACCAACACCCAGTCCTTACCGGGTCATTGCTGCTGGTCCAGCAGTGTATGGGCAAGAGCAGTCCCCCTCTACTCCTGCCCCTGTCTCTGGTGCTTTCCAAAATAGCACCGGCCTCGCTTTGCTGCCACCTAGTGGTAGGACATTGCCACTCTCCCTGCAGATACTGCACAGGTTTTACATCTACCGCATGACATTTTGACATATGTTTCGCCGCGGTAGGTGCAAAACCATTACCGCACTTTGTAGTAAAAAGACCCCTATGTGCCTTTATAAAATAGGAGCCTGCTTACTGTTTTATCCTAGGTTCCGTGTTTTAAAATTTACCCTCCTCAAGTAGAGCACAGCTGGTTTCACATTTTTAGCCTCTGAAGGTTATAGAGATGCTTCATGTATTAATGGGTCCCTTTTATTTTGAATTATTGATTTGTTCTCACACAGGTAAAATTAGCTAGTGTGCATCTGTGCCCATCACAGTGACATATATATTTTTAGAAATGCTAAAATAAGCTTTCATCGTTCTGCCTTTGAAATGCTTCAGTGATATGCCAACAATGGAAGTGGCTGGAAATGTATTTCACCTGTATCTCTGTAGAGCTAAATATTCTTGTTCAACTGGTGACAGATCATTTTGATAAATATCAGAATATATGTCTAGATAATTTTGTAATTGCAAATGGAAGCAAGCTGTAATACTGTAATGAGTGGCCTGCTTTCAAAATGTGCAGGAATCTCCAATACATACAGATCTGTTTTAATAATGACTGATACAACCCATGTGCTCAGTTTATGACTGTTACAGACTTGAAACTAAAGATGATCAGTCAAACGTTTGAGCAATACTTAATTTTTCTAAAAAGTGCTAATAGGCTCCAAAGAGTGGCAAGACGGACCCCCCCCCCCCCCCCAATTTAGACCTTATTCTCAGCAATAGGCACCAGTTCAAATGGGCATTAAAACACGTTCTATATGCTAAAGTTCAATAACACACAAATATTTATGTCAGGCAAACTAGCGGACTGAACATAAAATGACTAATGTTAGGGGCGAATGTATACTCTCATACTTAGTCATCTAGATTATTGTAACTATTTCTACAATGGTCTTAAATTGCCATCTTTTTGCACTGCAGCTTAGTCAACGTATGACTATTAAGGTTATCGTCCAATCACCTAATCCCATTTCTGGCATCACAACATTAACGTCATTTTAGACTTAAAATTAAGATTCTCATATTGACCCCTAGAGCAGTACATTTGGCTACTTCTATGTATTGTCTAAGGAGGTCATTCCAGACACTGAATAAGGGGTTGTACATGTGCCAGGGACATACACTCAGATGTTTTTGGCAGACGATTTTGTATTCCAGCACGTAGCACCTGCGAACGTTTATCTCGCTAACATGGGAGGGGCGGAACAGGGGCGTGGTTTGCCACAAAGACATATGAAGCACATTCAGGAAAGGCCAGCAGACATGCTCGTCATACCTGCTGGAGACATGGAATAAGGCCAGTACTTGGAAAATATTCTGCTGTGTTTCTATAAGGGTGGTGACTGGTCTGTTTTAAACTGGTGGACTGCAGTATAGAAAAATACCACAAGATGCATTTATAAAGAACAAAAGTCAGAGGTGTGGGAACCTTGTAAGTTAAAGAGCCATTAATAACTACCCTGAAATAAATATTAAGAAGAGCAATAGTGGTTATTCTGACCATGCTGACATTTGCTGTTTGTGCTAAAGGAGCTAATCTAACAATTCCTGTGTTCTGAAAAATGGGACTGTTGATGTAGGAAAAGTAATGATTTTAAAGTAGCTAAACAGGTAGAAAAGGCGACGGCGAAAGCTAGAAGGATGCTTGGGTGCATAGGGAAAGGAATGGCCAGCAGAAGAAAGGAGGTGATAGTGCCTCTGTATAAGTCTGTGGTGCGACCTCATTTGGAGTATAGTGTGCAATTCTGGAGACCGCACCTTCAAAAGAATATAAACAGGTTGGAGTTGGTGCAGAGGGTGGCTATTAAAATGGTTAGTGGTCTTCATTAGAAAGCGCATGAGGACAGACTTAGGATCTTAATATGTGTATTTTAGAGTAAAGACAGGGTACAGGTGATATGAGTGAGACGTTTAAATACCTCCTTGACATAAATGCACAGGGGGAGAGCCTCTTTCGATTGAAAGGAAGCTCTGTTATGAGGGGACATAGGACGAAGGTGAAAGGCAATAGACTCAGGAGTAATATTCGGAAATATTTCTTTATGGAAAGAGTAGTAGATGCGTGGAATACTCTCCCAGTGAAAGTGATAGAGATAAGGACAGTATCTGAATTCAAAAAAACATGGGACAGACACAGAGGATCTCTAAAGGAAAAAAGGGGACTGTTGTAGTGGTTGATAGGCCATGTAGTCTTTTTCTGCCATCATGTTTCTATGTGAGTGAATATGGAAAGGCTGCTTGTTTGGGGTGAAAAATGGAGACCATATCTTAAGTCCTGGGACTCCATGCTATGATATACCAGTGTTCAGGGCATATTTTGGGCAGAATTGTTTTTTTGTGACTGAAAGTGAAAGAACGGATTATCTCAGCATCACCAGGTGCTAGTGTGATAGGACAGAATAAATCACAGAAGGTTCTCCATAGCTAAATGTCAAAAACATATCCCTTTCAATAACAAGAGACCATCAGAATAAGGGCATTTAGCAGTGCAAACAGCACTAAAACACGCCCAAAAGCACCATATTTTGTGAGGTAGGTAAGGGTCCATACTTAACTTTGTAAAGACCATTTTTAGAGATGACCAATGAAAGAATAACTAAGGATTTCTTCTACTGCCATGTATGTGTTTATGCAAGGTGTGTCATGACAAACATATCACTTTCTACTTGCTGTTACTATATCTTTGAGTGTACTGAGATTATATTACATTGTTCTGGGCATGCAACAGATTAGTATATCTAGTCTAGTTTGCATCAACATTTATAGATCATAAGTATTTTTACATAAGATATGCCATACGGGGTCAGACCAAGGTCCATCAAGCCCAGTATTCTGTTTCCAACAGTGGCCAATCTAGGTCATACGTACCTAGCAGTTTCCCCAAGGGACACAGGTTCCACAATGCTTGTATTGGTTCAAGCATTGATATCCTGGGTCCCTTCTTAATAATGGTTTATGGACCTTTCCTCCAGGAACTTGTCCAAACCTTTTTTTAAACCCAGCTACACTAACAGCCTTTACTACATCCTCCGGTAACAAATTCCAGAGTTTGATTACACGTTGAGTGAAAAAATATTTTCTTTTATTAGTCTTAAATAGTTTACCCTGTAGCTTCATTTTTGTGTAGTTTGCATCAGCACAATACTGTCAGTGAGAGGAGCAGCTTAGGAGATGCACGTTTTAACAGAAGAGACATTTTATTTATTTATTTATTTACATTCTCTTATATACCGCGCTATTCTGCATCAGTGCGGTTTACATTGAACAAACTGAAATTACATGACATGGCCTTTGGAGCTGTCCACGGGTATATGGCAGAGACGGGCAGGATCAGAAACGTCCATCTTTTCAGGATACAGTGAGTGCGAGGACGTCCAAACCATTTGCTGTATACAACGGCGGGGTCTGTGTTTCCCCTTAATGGTTTGCTTGTGCTGCGCCAGAAATTCCTATGTCCCCGATTTCTGGAACTGCGGACGCATCTATACCCATGGCTGCAGAATTAGGGTGAAATCGGGCCTGTTTTCGATTCAGACGTGTCTGCAGACTGGACGTGTATGTTATGGAATTGGCCTCTAAATGTTTAACTCTTTTTATAGTTCTTTACCTTCCTCCATTTGGAAATCACCCATTGGGCTGCCTTTTCATACTTAGTAACTTCACTTCGAAATTCTTTGCCCACTTCTTTTTGATCAGAAGCATCCTTGTAGATTCAAAATAGGTCTAAAATTTTGGGGGGCTGACATTCCAAAGAGTTTATCTGGTTAGCAGGACCTGCTAACCAGATAAGTCTTAGTGACCCTAATATTCGGTAACCCTATCCAGATAAAACTGCTGAATATTTCCTCTGACCACCGCGACACTATGCAGATAGTGCTGGGGCGGCCTGCAGGCAGAGCTGGGGAGGAGTCTGTACTTATCCAGGTAACTGGGATTTTCAGCACTGCTATCCACTGCATAAATTAGTACAGGAAAAAGGTTGTCCTAAGTTTATGAATATTGGCTATCTGGACAGTGACTGACTATCCCCGTCATCCATATAGCCACAGTGCTGACTGCAAAATCGAGATGATCGGTGGTGTTTACAAAATGCTGATGGCTACAGGCTCATTATTCTTTTATTTTTATCACAGGCATTTCCAGGCTAGGAAACTGGTCGTATTGAGAGAGTATGAGCTACGGTTGGGGCTGAGAAAGACAATGTTTTATTCTGTTTTTTGTCATTTGTTTCCTTTGTTTTCAAATTTTTATGAAATCTTTTGCATGTTGCCCATGGTCATTTACTTGTTTGATATATTTTTATGTATTTTATTTTTTTCTGAATTACTTTCTTGTGACAGCAAAGTTTTAAATAAACTAAAATTGAACTAGGAAAGTTAAATAGGATGCAAACGAGTCCTCTAAGCAACAGGAAGTCTGAGGGGCATGGAAGTAGAGAGACTAGCACTAAGAGAAAATAGACCAGAGAAAGATGAAAGGAAATAACAGCAAGGGAAATGGGGAGAAGATTAAAAAGGAAATGAATTTATGTTGAAAAGGGTGCATATGATGGAGATTTGGAGGAGAGGCAAAGAGGACACATAATAATCTGTAAGGAAAAAATACTGCAGTAGACAGATGAAGCGGAAGTATGAGAGGGAGACGCGAAGGAAAACAGATTAGGTGATAAGAAAACAGGAGAAGAGACCAAAGGAGAAAAGATTTAGGGGTATTTCTGACATTGGATGGACTTTGCGCCAGTAGGACAAGGACATTAAAAGGGACCGAAGAAAGCCAAAACCAAGAATAGAACTAAGAGAAAGCAGGGTCAGAAAGAGTTTCATAGATAACAAAAAATGTGAAGAGAGAGACTAGACCAGATGAGAGAGTGCAGAGGGGTGATTAGAAGAGAGAAAGATAATATACAATATGGCTTTCTGCAAGTTGCAAGACACCAGATTTAAGATTAAACCAGAGTAGTTGCTATAAAAGCAACTATCCTAAAAATAAAGTGAAACCTTATCCAACAATCATATTCCCTATACCTGAATTAGTAACCAGTATCTTAAATATATAATAAATTGTTGTGGGATTGTTGAAAGGATAACCTCTCTTGTAGCAAGCCCTCCTTTTTATCTTATAGTGAAGGATATATAGCTTTAATTAAAAGTAATTGGGAAGACAGCATGTACTATGATCCCCCAGATATACTTAGCTTTTACAGAGAGTCCAGGGCCAAAAACTCCTCACCACGTCAGAAGCTAAACATCGGACAACACTGAAGCGTTCTGTCCACACTGAAACCATAGATATTCTTCTTAAGAGGCACCAGTGCTCTCCATTATAACACAACGCCGTGCTTTGAGCCCCTAGTTGTTTCCGGCTCTTTCTCAAACAGTTATAATTCATACACAATGCAAATTAGTTCAGTAGCAAAGAGACAAACAGATGAACAGGCTAATTAGTTTAAGAGGTCCATTTACTAAACTGTGGTAAAGTATTGCGCTTATACACCATTTAGCTGCAGGATTCATGAACCCACGGTGCCACAGATTAGAGAATCCTGCAGTAAATTTCTCAGCATTTCCGTACTTGGGAACATTGTATGTTCCCAGTCACAGCAACACATAATACTGAGACCCAGCTCAGGCTCACAAACTTTAAAACAGCAATATACCCCCCCCCCCCAAAAAAAAAATCACAAATATACCCCAGATTTCATAAATTATTAGGTCCCTGCCCCTCCCCCAGTGGTCTATAAAATGAAAAAGTGCTCCCAATTAGCCCTCCCTTTTCTTTACAAAAAATGATCACAACCCCCTGACCTTCTTCCTTCATGACTTCCCCTTCCCCTGACCTATTGGTACTGCAGCCAGGGGCAGGAGCAATTGTTCCATAGTAGTACATAGTGATATACCACTAAGGAGCAGTTGTTCTCATTTCTAGTGCTACTACTAGGGTGGTAGTGCTAGAAAAGGATGAAGTCCCCTTAATGGCATGTGTTTCTGGGGCCCTTTTATTAAGGTATGCTTCTTTGTGGATGATACCAAAGTCTGCAACAGATAGACACCCAGGAAGGAGTAAATAACATGGGGAGGGATCTAGCTAAGCTTGAAGAATGGTCTAGAATTTGGCAGCTGAGATTTAATGCAAAAAAATGTAGTGTCATGCAGTCCAATGGAGCGGCACAGTATAGAGGGTGATGTACTTCTGTCCACAAAAGAACAACAGCACCTGGGCGTAATTGTGTCTGATGATCTCAGAGTAGCTAAACAGGTAGAAAAGGTGACGGCAAAAGTTAGAAGGATGCTTGGAAAAGAGTGGCCAGCAGAAGAAAGGACATGATAGGGCCTCTGTATAAGTCTTTGGTGCGACCTCATTTGGAGTATTGTGTGCAGTTCTGGAAACCACACCTTCAATAGGATATAAACAGGTTGGAATCAGTGCAGAGAGGGGCTACTAAAATGATTAATGGTCTTCGTTATAAAGCATATGAGGACAGACTTAAGGACTTTTAATATGTATACTTTAGAGGAAAAGCGGGACAGAGGTGATACGATTGAGACGTTTAAATACCTTTGTGGCCTAAATGCACAGGAGAAGAGCCTCTTTTGATTCAAAGCAATTTCTGCTACGAGGGGACATAGGATGAGAGTGAAAGGGGATAGACTCAAGAGTAATATGCGGAAATATTTCTTTATGGAAAGAGTGGTAGATGGTGGAATAGTCCCCCAGTGGAGGTAGTAGAGATGAGGAAAGTATCTAAATTCAAAAAAGCATGGGACAAACACAGAGGATCTCTAAAGGAAAAAAGGAGACTCTTGTAGTGGGTGAAATGGTAGGGCAGACTAGATAGGCCATGTGGTCTTTTTTCTGCTATCATGTTTCTATGTATGGTAAGGAATTTTGTTTTTTTGGGTTTTTTGCACCTATCATGCATTTTGCATACAAATCAATGCATGGTAAGCGTAAGTCGTGCATTAACTCTTGGGGGTGTCACGAGCATGTTCCCGGCAGTTGCTAACCTATCCCATGGCAGCAGTATTTGCAATTGAATGCGGATGTGCTTAAGGCCACCCATTGATGTGATATTAAGTGTGCCTGTGCTTATTGCAGTATTGGCAGTGTGTGCTATGTACCCTCTTGCTAATAGCAATATGCTTTCCATGCCTACTGTACTTTTTATCGGTAATCGGCCCATTCCCCTCCCCTCACATGTGGTACAGCTACCATGGGAATTATCCTGCAGGCATGAGTTACCGCGCACTAACAGTTACTGCGTGCTAATTCCCGTGCTAACTGCTTGAGCACCCTAGTAAAAAGGCCCCTATGTTAGCACACTGATGCTCCCAAAGAGAACTTAACATCGCCTCTGAGACTGTTGCTAACTTCTGTGAATAACACAGCTTGTGAAGTTTAATGCAAGCTGTGTCATTCATTTTGCCTTTAATGACTGCTTTGCATGCTTTGATGTGCAATGTGGCTCATTTTTAATGTGTACTGGGTACCTATTTCTTTGAGTTAACATCCATTATTTTCCAATAACTTTTTATTATCTTAACACAGCTTAGTATTAATTAGACCCCTTAGTGTTTTAAAATTGATAGTAGAAAAGGTCTACTAAGTCTACTAAGATTTTGTACTTGAAAAAAATCTGCTCAGTTAAATATATAATTTAGCTCTACTCTTCACCATTAAGATGATCTGTAATCTATAATTCCTTATGATGTAACACATCCATAGCTTTTTCTTTTTATGCAACTGGGTCTCAGAACCAGAATGGGGCAACTTACTGAACACACATATGCTTGCGGAGACAGCGCCCAAAACCTCACATCAATGACCCATTATTGTTGCTTACTTTTCCGTTAAAGCTAAAAGGATGTCTTGACAATAATATTTATAAACTCAATATTATTATAAGATGTTTAGCTGAGGATGCTTATCTGAAACGTGGTGAGTTTTCTCCCAACGCCTGAATAATGGCGCTGTAGCGTTTCACAATCAAACGTTTCTTCAGGGGATACTCATCAACTCTGCTCAAACTTGGCATCAATCCTCAATTGGAATCTGTAATATTGAAACGAAACTTGAAAAAAATTTGACTGGTGAGGATAAGATTAGTGGTAATTGTAAACAATAGCATTTTCAATATCATTATGTTAAGAGCTCTGATCTCTGTGTCCATTATTTGACTATAAAATGGTTTGCGATTCCAAATGAATAGGATCCATATTTAGCTAGGTTTGACTGGAACAGAGGTGAATAGGTGTAATATCTGCCCACAGATGATCTGCCGTTATAATCCTACTCCTTGTGTTCTTTGATTATCATAACCTCTGGGAGGTTTCTGTGTGTCAGATATAACTACTGTAGATAAAATAATCGCAGTGATGTGAAAGTACATCTTAGGCTGAATATGTTATAATTCTGAAGGATCTAATTATGTTCATGAATCTGTGCTAACATGTGGTTTAATGACTTGGCTTAATGATTTAGGCAAACCTATAGCACGGTTTGAATGAAAGTTTAGATCTGTGAATATTAGGCTAAGATTAATTCAGATAATTCAGTCACCCCATTCAGCTATAGCTGAGTTCATTCAGATGTATTCAAATTTATTCATATTCATGGTAATATCTGCAACATCAAATTTGTTCAAAATACTTAAATCTGGATTGTATATTGGAATACATGCAGGAGTTGACAAATCTTTTTGTCCAAACTGGATCCAGAGGAACTGAGCTGGCTGAAGATGGAAAGCAAAGTTGATCCTCAAATGGCCCAGAGTATTTTCAAAACAAGCACCAAATAATTCAGATTTTACAAAACAAATTTGCAGCCTGTCTGAGTTAATTAAGCCTTAGTTAAGATGAGCATCAAACTTCGGAGCTGCTATGCTAACTAGCAGGACTTTCCATCAGTTAGCACTCCTTTTCAAGAAAAGGTTTGCTATATGAGGCCTGGCCACAACCTCACTGAGGTGTTTATTACCCTTTGCAAACAACAGCCCGTGAAGACATCTTTGCATGCTGGCTTAAGCTGATTTGTGAATTATTGAGCTGAGCTACTTTGTATTCTATTGCATCATAGCTCAATAATTTGAAATTTTAGTAAAATTTTCATGCATAACAAATTATCAGCTAGATTTACTTACATGCATTAGCACTTAACAGCAAACACCATTTACAAAGATTATTACTAACTCAGTCTCATGTCATGAAATGGGATCTGTGATAAAAGAGCATGCATGAGCATGGTATTGCATGATAGTAACTCTACCTGTCCTGAATGAATCTGCTCTCTGAAGCTAAGCAGGGTTGGGCCAGGCTAGTACTTGGATGAGTGACCACTTTAGAATACCAGGGGCTGTAAACTTGTTGCATGGAAGAACAGCTTGGCAATCTACTTCCTATTGCACCTTGCTAAGAATACCCAGGGGCTGGGTCGCCAGATGTTAGCATTGACGTGATGGCACACATTGCATTTGCAACTTTAGGTGAATGTGAGAGATTTTACTGTTTGCAAAGAGGAAAAGGTAAAGTGATTTCACAAAGGGGTTTTCCTACAAAAAAGCAAAAACAAATTCAGTACATTGAAAATCAGCATTTTTGCTGTTTTGGAATATTTTGCATGGTTTTTTTTTTTAAAAGCTGTCTTTTGTGAAATCACGTCACACTTTAGTAAATGGGTTTCTTACTCTCAATCTGTTGTCCTGTTTGGCTGTAAAAGCTCTTTTCACAAAATCTAAACTATTTTCAACACCGAGCCTTTCAATAGTGTTTTCTGGCAGACCTCATACTCAGTGGGGTAAGACTTGACCAACTCGTATCACTGTCAGCTTTCTGCCAATCTGCTATCAATGCTTCTTTATGACTTTTTTTTTTCTATACTCCATGTACTGCTACTGATCACTCATCCAACTGCTTGCAAGATGATTTGTAAATGTATTGAAAGTTTTCTCTCTTAATTCATCTAACTGATCTTTTGTAAGATGTATGTTTCAGTGACCATCACAGAAACCGCTTTCTTTAATTTAGCCAATGTAGCACTTTAAACACAATCCTATAACCTATTTTCGTAGAGGTGACAAGATTCCATAGTTGGCTTGGCCAAGGAATAATGAGCTGTTGGCAACCATTCTATTGGGGGCAACTTCTCCAAATGGGTTGGTTTTGCACATACGATGACAGTCATGAAACTCCGAAGCCAGGGTATTTGGAGTATGATCTCTCTCTCTCATTCTTGTGTCCTTCTCCTTTACCACTATATCCGGCTTCCTTGTATCCAGCTTTTTATCGGCCGGAATGGGAGTATTCCAGGTGATCATAACCTCTTCATTCTTCATAATTCTCTTAGTGTCATGATCCCAGTTCTTTTCTGGGATAGCGATGATGCTGTAGTGTTTCCAGTTATGAGGTGAGTCATTCTTAAGGAGCAATTTCTCCAAATGGGTTAATTTAGCGCATACCATGACAGTCATGAACCTCACTCTTAAGCCCAGGGTATATGGAGAATGCTCTCAATCTCTCAAATTCACTGTTAACGCTCGCAAAAATACTTGAATCATGCAAACGAGAGCTTCCTTCTGGAGTTCACAAGATCTAATATGCATAGGCAACTTGTCAAGGTGCGATTGGAAATCAGGCCTGTGGCTCATAATACAATGGGAAATATTTCTGTATTTTTGTGCCACATTTTTTTTATCTCGGACTGTATTTCTTGGTATTTTAAGATCTTCTCTCTTTCCACACGATTCACAGAATAATCCCTTTGAACTGACACCTCCATTAACAGCGTTGTTGTAGTGTTTTTCTCCTTTACCACTACGTCGTGTTTTCTTGCATCCAGCTTCTTATCTGACAGAACGGGAATGTCCCAAAGTGATCATAGCCTCTTCCTTCTCCGTAATTCTCTTAAGATCATGCTCCCAGTGCTTTTCCAGAACAGCAGTGTTTCCAATGGATGAGGTTTTGCCACCCTGCCTGTCTGTATAGAAATTTTCTGCCATCTGAACTTCGTAACTAGCTGCAAGATGAGGAACGGTTTACAGGTCTTTCTTACAGAATCCGCATGTGTCCCTTTTACCAGTTTTCTCTATGCTTGCCGCAAACCATTTCTTCCATAAGCCACTATCCTGGGCCACAGTTATCAGTCTGTCACTGTTTCAGTTCACCTGTCCTTAGCCAGACAGTGATGATGTTATAAGTGACAATCTGGAAGAGTTTGTGTCCTTCCTTAACCTGACTAGCTTGTGGCCTTTTCAAGATATCCACACTGAATGTGCAGGAAATGTATTTGCATGTATCTTATGGATATGCTGAAATTCTGATGGCCTTCTGACACTTGGGAACCAGAGCTGCCTGCCCAGGCCTGTATTCTAGGAAAAATATATGCATAAAGACAGTTTTGTTTTTTTTAAAAGCACTTTAACTGTGTAAATGGCTATTTAGATAAGTGAATGGGCTGTCTACAAATTGCCCACCCTGTATAAGTGGAAGTACGTGTCTTTTTTTCAAGTGCATATTCTCTTACCTGCACTTTTGTCCCATTGTTTCCAGGGCAGAGTTAAGTCGAGAGAAATAAGAACATACACATGTATGTGGGGTGTGTTTGGCTGTAAAAAAAAAAAAAAAAAAAGCAGGTGCAAATTCCTATGGTTACTTTTCACTGGGAAATTTTCCCTTACAGACCTGGTGGAAAATTCACAGAGCTTTGAAAATTAACCTCATGATATACATGTAGAATTATTAAAAGCAAAAAAATCACATGAAATTCAAACACTGCCTTTAAAGAATCCTGCCAAATAGTCTTGGTTACCATGGTTTTATTACTTAGTTGGCCTTAATTACCAGATCCCCAGGCTTGCTATAGTGGGAATTTTATTTTTATTTCTGTTACCCATGGTCCATCTTATCTGCTCTACTGTTGCTTGTGTCCCAGAGGGGGGACATCCCAGATATCTTCAGGCTGCATTTTAGCTGAGCTCTCCAAAACCTGCTTTCAGGGCTCAAAAGACTTGAGCCGGCTAAAGTGAGATTGCTTCTTTGTATGGTTTTAGCTAAGACAGATTTTGAACCTTGTGATAGGCCTTGCTTTGTCCAGAATGTACACAAGACAGGCAGTATTTATTTTTAAAATACATAGAGGCCAATTACATTACATGCACGTCGTGGTCGCAGGCACGTCAAAATTGTAATCATGCCCGATTTAAATGGGATTCTGCATTAGGTGAACACCAGTTGCAGGATATATACATTTGCGGCGCTGCACAAACAAAGCACTGTAGAGTATGGGACGTGGCTATGCGTAGCAAATGGCTTTGTACATCCCCACGCTCACCGTATTCTGAAAGGTTAGACTTCACAAACCCACCCGTCTCCACTATAGACCCGCGAACAGTTGCGCCTCTGTTTAAAACGTGTATCTCCTAAGCTGCTCCACTCACTGACGGTGTTGTGCTGTTGCAAATCACACATCCATACTGATGATACAGAAATGGAGGTGCAAACTAGACTATCTATACCAATCTGTTGCAAGCCCAGAATACTGCAGCAATAGCACAGTGCACTCTATGTTAATTTAAAAGCAAGTAGAAATTTGTTTTTTTTGACATGACATCCCTCGCATCACAACATACGTGACAGTAGACGACATCCTTAGTAATGCTTGCATTGGTCATCTCTGAGTATGGTCTGTGCAATGCTCAGTAGGGCCCAGTTGAAATCAGAAGAGGGTCTCTATGGCAAAGCATCACAACATATCCATGTCACCGATAAGGGACCCGCAGGATGGGACTATTCAACAGTGCACACAGCACTAATAAATGACCAACATCACTATCATCGCTCTCTACAATTGTGGACATTTCTAGGGACCTATGATGGTACCCCTGAGCATGTTTTGTTGCTGTTTGCACTGTTGACTGGTCTCATCCTGAGGGGCCCTTATTAGTGTCAGGGATATGTTGTGATGTTTTCCCATAGAGCACCTCTTCGAATTAACCACCCTGATCACACTGCTGCGGTCGACCTTATAGTCCATGTCCTCCTAGATTAGCAGGTGAACACAACTGATCTTCCAGTGCAACACTCAGACCACACACACAAACACATACTCTCACTTGTAGTCACAACTATCACCCTCTGCCAAAACCATGCCCTGCACCCATACACAAATGCTATGAAGCCATGATTGTGTGGCGTCTCAGTTTGCCTGAGAAATGCAGATTGATTCTGCTCCCTACTACCTCAGATACCATCCCTACATCTACATTCACATTGTTCCGGACACTGGCATTGTTAGGGAAGCCGAGGACAGCCCCTTTGGCACAAGCAGCAAATGTCAGCATAGCCAGAATAACGCCTTTTGCAGTGCTTTATATTTCGGCAGGGTTTGTTCCTTACAGATGTCCCTCGCCTATGCATTCCATTCTGTACAACTGCATCTTGTTCACTCCCAGACAGTAGTCACAACAATTCAGTACAGACGTGTCACAGCCATTCATCTCTATGGGATGCGTTGGGGATCAGAGCAGAATATTTAAGTCCTGGCCTTATTCCACGTTTCCGCAGGTATAACGTGGACATCCATGGGTAATGCTGAAGATGTACATGGGCCTCTAGAAAATATGCTTTATATGTCTCCATGGCTGGCCATACCCCCGTTCTGCCCCTCCTGCCCACATTTAGAGATCCATGTGCTAGCGCCGTGCACGTGCGGATACACATGTTCTCGGAATAAAATTCTAGACGTATTCACGGGAAAAAACTCTCTATCCTGCATGTCTAACCGGCTTATTCATGGTTCACAATGACCACGAAAATGTTTTACTGGAATGAATTTAGAAAATGTATATTAGAGAGCAACATGCACTGGTTCACATATCAAGCAAACAATGAATAAGCATGCAGAAATCTTCTAACATTAAACCATGCACAGTAGATGCAACTGAAAACACTTGGCCTTGTAGCTCGAATGAAAGGAATTGCCTACAGTCTTCAGGCCACAGGGAGAAAAACCCCGAAATCAAGTCTTCAGTGTAAAGAGGGAAAAAGTGAAAAGCTGTGCTCAGAAGAGAACGCTGCAAGTTGGTACACTTCAGTTCAAGGACATGCTTTGTATTTCCTTGGCGTATGGTCTAAAGCCACTTGGCAAATTCTCTGTATAATCCAGTTACTGAACGGCCTCGCAGACTAGCTGAATTCCTTCTGAGCTGTTTAGCAAGGGACAGTTCCATCCCTTATTCTGGGCAGGAGAAGTGAAATTCAAACAGGCTGCCTTGTATAGCAGTTGGTCTCCTGTAAGGCTGGGCTCAAGAGAGCCTTTCCTTGCAGGGCTGCAAGAAAATGCTTGATCCTGGCCTCCTTTCTGCCTTTGCTTTGGGCAGAGCAATGCCTTTTCCTTGGAAGGACTCTGTTGGCCTTGGAACCCTGCAGTAGAAGCTACAGCCCTTTACTGTGGGCGTAGTTTGCCCCCGTGGCCACGAGCCTTTGTCCGCCCACAGGGATACGATCTACCGTGGGCAGAAGAGAAGAGGATCATTTTTCTGTTCTGCCTGCAAGGGATGGGATCCCTGTGGGCAGACAGCTTGCCTCTGTGCCGCGATCACTGCCTTCCCCTACTCTTCTGCCCACGGGGATCCCACCCCCTGCAGGCAAAGAGAAGGGGATGGCTTCAATCGTGGCAAAGACTCCTCATCAGCCTGTGGGAGATCAGATCCTTTGGGTAGAAGAGACGGTGGAGGCCTTGATCGTGGTCCAGAGGCAAGGTGTCTGCCTGGGGGGAACCAATCCCATGTGGGCAGAAGAAAAAGACCCTCTTTTATCTGCCCACAGGAGATCAGATCCCGGCAGGCAGATGAGAAGAGGGAGGTCGCGGCCTGACGACGAAAAGGTGTTGGGGGGGGGGGGGGGTGCACACCATCCCCACCCCATACACGCAGGCACCCCACCTCCTCACAACAGACGCACACGCGCGCACACACACACACACACACACACACACACACACACACACACACACACCCACACCAACTCTGCACCCCACCCCCACAAAGCCATCCACGCACAGACAGGCACTCAACCATTGCACCACACACACACATACATACAAACATTTAATATATGAAACTATAACTGATGTTACCTGTAATGTTGTCTAATGGTGCCACGCAGCATAGGAAATCTGGCACTGGTCTCGTGAAGCCAGAACATGAGCCCAGTGCGAGACAATGGGGGTGGGGCAAAGGAGGTCACAAGCACTGGCTGCTAAGATGCTCACTGCAATATATATAGTAGTGCTCGTTTTTGGATTAATTGTGTTAATTTTAGAAGCTGGTGTCATTATGATATGGTATATTTGCATTATAGGTCTGCAATGACTTTTGTAGGGTTTTGTTAGTTTACAATCTGCCTGGTACTGGAGAGGCTGTTAATGTGATGACACCAGAATCAGATTTTTTTTTCTTGTATGTTGGGTTCTTTGGTGAAATGTCCTAGTTCTGCTCTGCACCTACTGTTGGAAGGGTTTCGTTGGACGCGAAATGGATGTTCAAAAAGAAAAAAAGACAACCATAACAAAGTTTTTAGCACAAAAATAAAATTAATTCTAATTTATTTTGGTGTCAGAAACTGCGCTGTGATTCTCTTTTTGCTTTTTCTCCCTTGGCGTGTGAGCACCCTACATCTTATTTGTTAATTGCAGAATATATATTTACAGGTGTCAGTAGTTTTTTAATCTTAGAATGCCGGCCTTAATAATTAAACAGCTACAGGTTTTGCTGCATTTTAATTATATAGCCTGGGAATATGTTGGTTTCCTTTTATTTGTCAAAGCCACTGAATGAGAACCTTGGCTCCCTCTGAGTATCTCCCCTCGCCTGTTTTGATATACTAGCTTCCTGTCCATCTAGTATTTTTTAGATAATCATAATGAATATGGAAATGATTTGCAAATGAATATGCAACTAATGTCACCCACCTTTTGCCCCCCCCCCCCATGAAACCTTCAAGCTATGCCCATGTCCTTCACCTCTTCTTTTTTTTCTCTCTCTCTTTCCATCTCTCTAAAAAACGGATCCAGTTCAAAACTGAGCTCAGGCTGCTTCAAAGCTCCCAGAGGGCTGTTACCAAGAGGAAGTTAACCCTTTCACTACTGATAGAAACAGAGTCAGTCCAGCACATTCTGTGCATTCCTCAGAGTTTAGTCACTGTAATCCACTATTGTTTTTACTATAAGCCGCCTGTAGGCTTAAGTCCCAAAGCAAGCAGCAAGGCATCCATGCCTGGATTTGATCCTTCCAAGACGGCGTAAGAACTAAAAGTCAATACTCAAGGATAGAAACCACTTTTTTTTTTTTTTTTTTTTTTTAGTAAGACCCTCATACTTGATTCTTAGTTCTAAGTAGAAATGAATTACTGCAATAGTCCACCAAAAATAATGTGTAAGGATTGAATGCTACCTATGGCAAGAATCTGAGTTGCCCAAAAAGCATACGTCTTTATTTGCCTAACAGAGGCATCAACTCTATTCAAATATGTTATTGGTGTGTTTTGAGTTTAAAAGTATTTGCTTTACCCATAGATACAGCAGAATGTCATAATATTTTTGAAAAAGTACGTGATCTCTCTGTCCGAATGGAGATGGGTATTCCTACGTGAGAAAATGTTTCTCTGAAGCATTTCTGAATAATGAGAACTGTATGATGGTTCTCATCAGTAGGAGATGCCCAGAGAGTGATTAGAGAGGCCCCAGGACAAAGACAAGTCACTAGATGAAGTACCCTAGGCCTAGTACAGTAAGGATCTGATACTTCACTTGCAGTGACTGACTTTGGGTTGAGCCCTTTGGTGCTGGCAGCTGGCAGGTCTTGGCTGCATAATGCCAGAACCTGATGTGGAGTACCAGACACCGAAGGAACCCAGCAATGAGACAGGAACAGTAGAACATGCTGGCACTCATCAAGGGGTCCTAAGTTAGGAGCATGGCCAAATCATAGCAGGGAGACCAGTTCAGAAGTGAGGAAATCTTCATAGAGAAGAATCAAGATCACGAATGTGGTAGGGTCAGAGCAGTGCTAGAGTGGTGAAGACTCCGCCATGGAGGCGAAGCAAAGAATGGATGTATACTACATGCTAGTCAAGATAGTTTTTTATACATAATCGATAAACAGCAACAAGGCAGCTCCCAAGAGAAAGTGGTACCCATGTAATGGATAGGAGCAACCAAACCAGTCAGGGAGAACATGACACATACTAGTAGGAAGACAGAGGTTCATCCTGGTGACATTTTATTAGAGACTGAGAAACCCACAGGCAGGACCTCAAGTTACCCTCATCCCCATTTCAGAGACAGCTCTGGACATCAGGAGGGTAATTTTATAAGGGGGCTGCCTAAAATTGTACACCATGAACATGTGTACATCATGGTTGCTTTTCTGAAAATATATGTGCATGGCCAATGGGATATTCTTTCACTGTGGGTATGCGAATAGGTGGACTTTGGTCAAAGTGTCAGCAGAGTGCCAAGTATGAGTATAAATTATATAAAACAAAAGCCTAGGAGTGGGCATTTACACCAGCTCTAGGGCTGGAATAAGTGATCATGCTTTAGATTAACCTGCGTCTTTGGCCACTTATGCTAGCATTCTATAAAGAAAAGTAAGCACCAACTTTTCTTTATATAATAGGCTTGACCTAGGCACATGAAAGCATTCATTAATTAGCTGGGACTTTATAAAATTGCTCTTTACATGTTTTCCCAAAAATCCTTTTAGAGGGGGCAGGTGCATGAAGTAACCCATGACTTCTTTGGACTACGGCCCTTCTAGCATACCAGGTATTGTGACTTCTTGATGAATACCATGAAATTCAGAATTTCCTCCATCTTGAATTCAAACCTACCATCAACTAGGACCAGATTTAGAGGAACCCCTTGTCTGTCAAAAGGATCTCTCATATTGGGTTCTGATAAAGACACATGGAAGATGGCGAGGGTAGCTTAAGGGATCCTGGTAGCTTCAGATGTACTGTCACAGGGTTTATAGACAAAAAGAAACATGATGGCAGAAAAAGACCACATGGACATTCTAGTCTGCCATTCCATATCAACTACAATAGTCTTCTTTTTATTTCCTTACGAGATCTTCTGTGTTTGTCCCATGCTTTTTTGAATTCAGATGCTGTCCTCATTTCTACTACCTCCATGGGGCGACTATTTCATGCATCTACCACTCTTTCCATAAAGAAATATTTCCGCATATTATTCCCGAGTCTCTCCCCTTTCACTCTCATCTTATGTCCCCTCATAGCAGAGTTCTCTGTCAATCAAAAGAGGCTCTCCTCTTGTGCATTTATGCCACGGAGGTATTTTAATATCTCTATCATATCTTCCCTATCCTGCCTTTCCTCTAATGTATACATATTAAGATCTTTAAGTCTGTCCTCATATGCATTATAATGAAGACCACTAATCATTTTAGTAGCCACCCTCTGCTCCAACTCCATCCTATTTGTATATTTTTGAAGCTGCAGTCTCCAAAATTGACACAATATTTCAAATGAGGTTGCACCAGAGACACATACAGAGGCGTGATTGTGTCTGATGATCTTAAAGTAGTTGAACAGGTAGAAAAGGCGACGGCTAAAGCTAGAAGGGTGCTTGAGTGCATACGGAGAGGAATAGCCAGCAGAAAAAGAGATGATAGTGCTTTTGGTGCAGCCTTATGGAGGTAGTATTGATAAGGACCGTATATGAATTCAGAAAAGCATGGGACAAATACAGAGGATCTTAAAGGAAAAAAGGGAACTATTGTAGTAGTTGATATGGAAGAGCAGACCAGATAGGCCCTGTGGTCTTTTTCTTCTGTTATGTTTCTATGTTTCCATGTAGGCATGCAGTCTCCTTAGAAAACGTCTGCCAGTTGAGGAGCAGAATGTAGTATGGGAAGAGAAACAAAATGCATCCAGAATAATAGTGGAAAAGGCGCAACGGTCTTTTTTAGTATATGTTCAATGTATATTGGATGATAACAATGAATGATGTAATTTAAATTAAAATTTTTTTAACAAAGAAAAAAGTAAAATATCATCTAGACTATAAAAAGTAAGACACCACCTAACAGAGAGCCATTTTTCAATTTATACCTGCTTCTGGGGTATATGTATTAAATGCCATACAGCCCTTGAATGCATCCATAAATGTACAAATATTTTAGAAATATAATGCTATGTTCCAACAAGAGATCACATTCCCAATGGGCTCCTGGAAAAATGGGGAGAAAGGACTGAAGAAGAGGGAATTTTATTTTATTTAACAGTTTTTATATACCGTCTTTCTACAATTCAAGACGGTTTAGAGAGAACACAACACGGCAGTATATTTCAACTGATTACACAGAAACAAACATAACGAGGGTATAAATGGTTAATATAAGTAACTTTTGTCCATCTTTATGCTGATGACTCCAAGATCTACCTCTCTACACCTGAAATCTCTCTTGCAATCCAGACCGAGACCTCTGCCTGCCTTTCTGACATTGCTGCTTGGATGTCTCACCGTCGCTTGGAATTGAAGATTTATTTATTTATTTATTTACATTCTCTTATATACCGTGCTATTCTGCATCAGTGCGGTTTACATTGAACAAACTGAAATTACATTGAACAGGGCATTATAACTTGGAGATAACTATTTTACAGGGAACATGGGAAGATGGCCAAAATCGAGCTTCTTGTTTTTCCCCCTAAAATCACCTCTCCTCTTCATCCTTTCTTAGTCTTTGTGGATATCTCTCTACTCCTCCTTTCCTCTGCTTGCAACCTTGGGGTCGTCTTTGACTCCTCTCTCTCCTTCTCCACACACATCAATCTGATAGCTAAGACCTGTCGTTTCTTTCTCTATAACATTAACAAAATCTACCCATTCCTTTCTGAACACACTACTAAGACACTTATCCACTCCTTAATCACCTCCCATCTTGACTATTGTAACCTACTCCTTGCTGGTCTCCCGCTGAATCATCTCTCTCCCCTTCAATCTGTTCAACATTCTGCTGCGCGGCTAATCTTCTGCCAGCCTTGTCATGCTCATATTACCCCTCTTCTCAAGTCTCTTCATTGGCTCCTTATCTGTTTCCGCATCCAGTTCAAACTTCTCCTGCTGACCTATAAGGGCATTCGCTCTGAAGCTCCTACTACATTTCCTCTCTTATCTCTCCCGACACCCCTCCTCACTTCTGGCAAATCACTTCTATCTGTGCCCTTCTCTTCTATTGCTAACTCCAGATTTTGCTTCTTTCATCTTGCTGCAGCTTATGCCTGGAACAAACTACCTGAGTCTGTACATCAGGCGCCTTCTCAGACCCTTTTTAAAATCAGGCTGAAAACTCACCTCTTCGCTGCCATTTTTGGATCTTGAATCATCTAATCTCCTTGTGTTTCCTTACCATTTCCCCTAGATATATCCTTATCTACACCTAATGTGTAGTGTGTCTTGATTAGATTTTAAGCTGTGATGAGCAGGGACTGCCTCTTACATGTCTGAGCAGTGCTGCGTACGTCTTGTAGCGCTATACAAATGCTTCAGTAGTAGTAGTAGTAGTCTACCAGCTCTCGTCTAGGTGGTCCTAGTGCCTCAGTACCTAAAGTCTCTCTGGTTGCAAGCCCTCTCCCCAAGGCCCTAGGCAAACCTTATCTCTTGCGCTCCCCTGCTCCTGCCACCACTGCCGCTCCTCTCCAGGTCTGTCCTGTAGCAGCTGCAATGGCTTCCCACTAGACCTCCAGTGCTGCGAGGCTGTTCGCTTCCACCCTGTCCAGTGCCCAATGTTGACTTCCTGTTTGCATGGGGCGAAAGTGTACATCCAGGCTTGACAGGCCTTACTCTCCAGTCAATAGGGCTATTAATTTATGGATATCCTTCACTTCACTTCTCCTGTGTACAAACCCAACTTGGTGCTCTTTTATTAGCTGTGGAAGGACATTGCTCAGCCTGTTTGTCAGCACTAGGGCCAGTAATTTTATATCTACATTGATTAAAGAAATTGGTTGATATGGCTCTACGTTTTGTGGATTATGGTCCTTTTTATGTAACACTGTGATCAATGCCTGGCTCTCTGCTTAATATGTATGTTAAGAACCCCAGGATTTTATAGAATGTTGAAGTTAACCCATCTAAATCTACCATCTTCCCCAAATTGTAATACCTGTTTAGCAGCATAAATTTCCAATTAAGCCAGTGGTGCATTCAACTACTCCACTTACTCTTTTTTTGTAAGCTAAGACCCTGAAAAAAACTGCCTGTGCTTGTTGATCAACTTTTATCCTCCAATACAGGGACTTATAATGGTCCACAAAATTCTGGGCTATGTCAGTTGTGTCTGTACAGATTGCCCCCTCCTCATCCTTGCTGCTTTTGACACTGTTGGCCACAACCTTCTCCTCGATACCTTGTCCTCGCTTTGTTTTAACGGCTCTGTGCTATCCTGGTTCTCTCTCCCATCGCCCTTTCAGTGTTTGTTCTGATGGCTCCTCCTCTACTGCTATCCCGCTCTCAGTTGGTGTGCCCCAAGGATCTGTCTTGGATCCATTCCTTTTCTCTCTTATACCCAGTCCCAAGGTGCACTCATCTCCTCCCATGGCTTTCAGTACCATCTTTATGCTGATGATTCCCAGATCTACCTCTCTACACTGGAATCTCTCTGGCAATCTAGGCCCGGATCTCTGCCTTCCTTTCTGACTTTGCTGCTTGGATGTCTCATTGCCACTTGAAACTGAACATGGCCAAAACTGAGCTGCTTATTTTTCCTCTAAACCCTTCTTCTCTCCCCTTTCTCCTTCCTGTCTCCTCAGCTCACAGCCTTGGGGTCGTCTTTGAATCTTCTCTCTCCTTCTCCACACACATCCAACTGATAGCTAAAACATGCCATTTCTTTCTCTATACAATAAACCCAAACCAAAAAGATGGCCCACCTTATATAATCAAAGTAGAAAAAAGGCCAGCTTATACAAGAGTAAGAGAGAGACTTTGAAATTACGTGGTTTTTAAATATAGGGTTTTTTTATATATATAGTTTTTTGTCGGACTTGTGAGGAACCAACTGTACATATGAAGTGTCCATTTTACTCAGAATTAAGCAGCAAACAATTTATAATGGCTCTAATTGTAATCCAAAAAACACTTAATTGCAGGCACATGATCACCAGCACACATTCCAAAAAGAAAGGTACATGACACAGTACTGCGTTTTCGGGTCCACTCAACATTCAAGAGGCCCTGCTTCAGGTGGTAACTTTTTAATCTTTGAATGGTGGAGATCAATGCTCATCTCTTTACTGCAACAAGACCAGAAAGGAAAAACTCCTCTTTGTAAATACAGGCATTTGCTGCTTAATTCCGAGTAAAATGGATACTTCACATGTAGGAGTTGGTTCCTCACATTGAAACAAGTCAGACAAAAAACTATCTATATAAAAAATTATATTTAAAAATCATGTAATTTCAAAGTATATTTCTTGCATGAGCTGGCCTTTTTTTTTTGTTTCTACTTTGGTTTCTTTCTCTATAACATCAACAAAATTTGGCCTGTTCTTTCTGAACACATTACTAACTACTACTACTGAGCATTTATGTAGCGCGACAAGTCGTACGCAGCACTGCACAGACATGTAAGAGACAGTCCCTGCTCATCAGAGCTTACAATCTATTCAAGACAAACACAGAAGGTGTAGGCTGGGGGAAAGAAAAAGGAGATCACGTATTCACTCCTTAGTCACTTCCCGTTTAGACTGTTGTAACCTGCTCCTTGCTGGTCTCCCTCTGAATCATCTCTCTCCCCGTCAGTCTGTCAAACACTCTGCTGCACTGCTAATCTTCCACCAACCTCGTCATGCTCATATTACCCCTTTTCTCAAGTCACCTCATTGGTTTCCTATCCATTTCCACATCCAGTTCAAACTTCTCCTGCTGACCTATAAGTGCATTCACTCTGCAGCTCCTCACTACCTTTCCTCTCTTATCTCTCCCAACACACCTCCTTGGAATTTTGCTCTTCTGGCAGATCGCTTCTATCTGTGCCCTTTTCTTCTAAAGCTAACTACAGACTTCACTCCTTTTACCTTGCTGCTCCTTAAGCCTGGAACAAACTACCTGGGTCAGTTCGTCAGGCGTCTTCTTTGACCCTTTTCGAATCCAGGTTGAAAACTCACCTCTTCGCTGCCGCTTTCAGATCTTGACTCAACTGATGTCCTTTTGTGTTTCCTTACCATTCCTCCTAGATGTATCCCATGTCTACAGCTACTGTGTTGTCTGTCTTGACTAGATTGTAAGCTCTAATGAGCAGGGACTGTCTTTTACATTTGTTTGTGCAGCGCTGCGTACATCTTGTAGCGCTAATACAAATGTTCAGTAGTAGTAGCTAAGAAAACTTGCCACGTAGGGATTTTTTTTAACCTCCCTATACTAATCAGGTAGGCTAACAACCTGCCTGCTTTGTTCTGATACTTATATAGCTGGAACTGATGATATAGGAGGGATTTTTTTCAGCCCATTGGTGCAACAGGCAGTTCAATTGTCTTTAGTCCTTTCCACTGCGTATTTTCTGCTGTCATGTCTTCCATATGTTTCACTCTAGCCTGCTGCACCAGTTGGGCCAACCATGGTATCTGTGCATCTCTTCTACTTTTAGTCCCTACCATAGAGGCTATTACATATGCTCTCATAACCAACTTGCCCGCAGGCCACTACCCATATCAGGGAGGGGGTTATATCGGGTCTCTAAACATTAGGTGCTCCTCCCATTGCTGTTTCAAATACTTTTTAAAGCCTTCCTTATTCAGTAGGCCCAGAGTCATTTTCCAGTTAAAGATCATCCCCTCTTCTTGTCTCTTCATGCCAGTTCCATATCTACTGGGGCATGATAATAAATTCCAGTATCGGTTATCGTCACATTACATACTACTGGGTATAAGGCTTGTGCCGCTAATAAGTAATCTATTCTTGAATAACTATTGTGTGGGCATGAATAATAAATTTAGGGGCTTGTTTACAAAGCCACGGTAGCCCCTTAGACTCTCTCTCTAGGGTGTAACACAAGCGAGATATTTAATATCCTCAATTGCAGTACCAAAAACTTAATCCCATTTTCTCCCACCTGCTTGGATGGAGTCTTAGAGGGTCTGCAGTCCATATTTCAGTTTGCTACTAGATTGAAATTTCCCCACAAAATCAAGTAGTTTTCCAGAAACCTAAGCACTTCTGACACCACCTGTCAGTAAGTCTGCGGGATAATAATTTTGTGCGCAAATGCAGTCCCGTAAGGGTTTCTTCCCATCTTCATCTCCTTACACCACTTCCAACCCAAAGGAATTTGTTTATGTACCAAAGCAGTCCCTCTTTCACCCCCACTTTCTGTTATTATTGGAAGAGGAACCACACTGACCTATCTACTCTCTTCAGCTTTTAGTGTTCTTGGTCATTGAGATCCGTCTCTTGCCAAAAGGCTACATCAACTTTGTCTCTTAAACATATCCAGCAGTGTTTTGCATTTAATTGTTGAATGCAGCCCTGCTGCATTGAGAGTAACAACTTTTAATGTGCACCGTTATCTAAAGCTGTTCCATACACATAGGGACTTGGTTACAAAGCTGTGGTAGTGGCTTCTGCCTGATATCGGAGCCACAGCCCCATTGAATTCAGTGGGGCTGTGGCTCCAATATCGGGCGAAAGCCCTACCATGGCTTTGTAAACAAGCCCCTTTAGTCTCTACATTTGCTCTATAGCCATCTCTCATATAGCTATGGAATAGCACCCATCAGCAAACTCCGTCCCTCAGTCTCTCTTCTCAGCCCTAGCTCCGTAATCCATCCATGCACTACAATTGTTCTATCAGTTTGCTTCCCACACCCCCCCCCCCCCACTTCCCTCCCTCTCCAGTCTATGGCCCCATTCCTTCTGCTTTCCCCTCTCCCCCTCCCCAAACCTTCTCCTAGTCCTACTCTCCCATCAGGCCTCCTTCCTTCCTATATCTCCTCTCTCTTTTCTTGTCCTTTTGCTCCATCAAAGACCTCTAGACTGTCTGTCTCCATTTGTGAAGGCCTTCTCTGCTGACCCCTACCTATAGGATACTCAACCTACCTTCACTCACTCCAAATATCCATTCCACACTGCTGAATTTATCCACATGTTCCACCAATCATTCACCGCCTGAACATCATCCTCCATGATCCTCCCCCACTCGACTCCCAAGCCCTGTCCCCATCCCCTCCCCCAGTCTCCATTCCAAGAGGGGAGTATATTCACCAGTTGTTTCATCCATCAGGCTTGCAAGAAGCCAAGGGGCTGCTCAAGATGCTATATCTTCATGACTTCCAACACCAACAGTTTTATCCATTCACCAAACCCACTTTCCACATGTGGGATTCAGAAGAGTTACTTATACCCCCAATGTTCTATCACTTATAGCATTAATCAATAGAGGCTCTTACTGTTCCCAAGTTCTCCCCACAACAAAATCACTGCCCAACCCAGTTTCATGGGCTCTGTCACAGCAGCACTAAGTCTCTAATTTTGAACCAGTTAAGGTGTTAAACCAACAGAACAACATCTTGCTGTCAGTGGCCTTGCCAACATTAAATCTGTTCACTATATATAAAGCCATTGCTCTTCACCCTGTGCATTCAGTTGGTCAGGAAACTGCTGTGCCTCATCAAACTATGAAGAACCGAATACTCTGTCCATTATGATGTACCCAGAGCTTAGTAAGAAACAGCAAGGCGAAGGGTATTCCCTTTCTATGCAGCATGCTGCAGATTGGTGCCATTTTCTACCAAGTCAAAGCTACTTGGCCGGGTAATCATTAAAGAGCAATAGTTGGCTACCTTTGTTGCGTCAGTAGGCTCACATCAAGTTTTCCTTTTCAGCCCAATTCAAAATCCAAGCTACAACTGGCCATGTCCTGTGCTCCTGTTCTTGAGACAGCCTTATCCTGTGCGCACACTTGCACAAAATGGCTGCGGCATCCTCAGACAACCCCAGCTGATCCGAAAGCTATTTCTCGATCTATTGTGACAGTGGCGAATCTGCCACTGTCTCAAAGATGTCCAGCAGCAAACATTGTTGCAGTAATGAGAACCATTCTGCAGTGACAATTTGCCATGTCATGTGAGCTGTTACATCCTCTTGGGCCGACGGATGTTGCTTGGCATGTGCTACTAAAATGTTTCCCTAAGTTGGTCTTCAAGCGCAGCCGAGATGCTTTCAGCAATTTGGGCAATGAGGTCTAGTATGTTCAACACTGCTTTTATTTCCTTCTTTCTGTCATTCTTTTGCCTGCCACTGTGGTTTCCCAAACATTACCCAGTATCTTGTTCAGCACTGACTACTTTGCTCACAGTTTGGTCATCCTTCAGGGTATCTGCGCTTAATTTCCAAGCCTAGCATTTAGGGGAAGCTTTTAATTCATGAAAGAGTAAGGGATCACCTCAGAATTTCCTCCTTGTGCGCATCGCCTAGCCCCTTGGCATACCGGAAGTCCCTCAACTTTTCTACTACAGAAGGGAGGCAATGTTATTTAGCTTTCCCCTTCTTCTATCTAGGGCCTAAGTCAACACCCATAAACCAGCTTCCTCCGAAGCCCTATGCTCCCTGTTGGCAGCTTGGCAGAAAGGAGGCAAAAACACACCAAATTCTCTTCTCTTTTTCCTTCACCCAAAATGGGCTTGATACTTTAGGGCCTAATCTGCCACCGGGCCTGAACATCTGTAAAGTTCTGAGCTTGCTTCTGGGAGGCACAAAAGAAGCAAAAGAGAATTTTCACTCCAAAACACTACGATTTATTAACTTTATGATCTCACCAGCTCTTCCCTTTGCACTTTGTTCTGGGGAAAGCCAAACCGAAACATCACTTCCAGTTTCTTATATCAAGCACAGAGGCAAAGGTTGTTCCAGTTCTGATCCACTACTGCTACTACTACTGCTGCTACTAATCGATGTATAGCGCTACAAGGTGTACGCAGCACTGAAAAAAAAACATATAAAAGACAGCCTCTGCTCATCGGAGCTTGCAATATTATCAAGTCAGATAGTACAATATATGAGAACAAGGATACAGTAGGGAAGGGGGTAATGAGACAGAAGGAGAACCGAGGATTAAGGTTCAAAAAGGAGCCTGAAAGAGGTGAGTCTTCACCATGGATTTGAAAAGGGGGAGAGATGAAACCTGACATAAAAATACAGGTAGTTTATTCAAGGCATAAGGTGCAGCAAGGTGAAGAGAAGGGCACAGAGAGAAGCAAGCCAGCGGAAGAACGGAGTTCACGAGGAGGGGGTGTAGGGAGAGTGAAGAGCAGAAAGGTAGTGAGGAACAATAGAATGAATGCACTTACAGATCAGAAGGAAACATTTGTATTGGATATGGAAAAGGAATGGAAGCCAATTTAAGTGATTTGAGAAGTGGGATTATATGACTATATTGGGGCAGATGGAAGATTAGCCGCGCAGCTGAGTTTAGAACAGACTGAAGGGGAGAAAGATGACTTAGGGAGACCAGCAAAGAGGAGGTTGCAATAGCTGAGGCAAGAAGTGATTGAAGAGTGGTTAAGTCTTTTAGTAGTGTGTTCAGAAAACAAGGGGCAAATTTTGTTAATATTTTAGAGAAAGAAATGACAGGTTTTTGCTATCTGTTGGATATGTGTGGAGAAGGAGAGGGAGTAGCCAAAGATGACTCCAAGGTTTCAGGCTGAGGAAACAGGAAGCAGAAGAGTGTTATCAACTGAGAAAGAGAAGGGAGGAAGAAGGTTTAGGGGGAAAAATAAGAAGTTTGGTTTTGGCCATATTCAATTTCAAACAGCAGTGAGAAATCCAAGCAGCGATGTCAGATAGGCAGGCAGATATATGAGCTTGGAATGTAAGAAAAATATCAGGTTTAGATAGATCTGAGAGTCGTCAGCATACAAATGATATTGAAAGCCGTGGGAGGATATGAGAGCACCAAGGGACTGGCTATAGAGATAGAAAAGGAGAGGGCCTAGAACAGACCCTTGGGCTACACCAACTAAGAGAGGGATAGCAGTAGTGGAGGAACCACCAGAACAGACACTGAAGGAACCAGCACCACAGACCAGGGCATTCTGACAAATTTGTAAATAAAATGACCCATTCTATTAGACTCATACAAATTATTTCGGCCTCTTCTAAAGATTGGAAAAAAGGTCAGATTGTGAACTGCCAGTTGCCTTTTTTCATTCTGTTGTGGTCTGTTGTTGGTCCAAATGCCACCTCTGTGTGATGAGCTAGCAGGTTTAGGAGTCCTTCAGGCATGAGTATGTAATGTTTATTATTTTTATTGTAATTTTTTATGTTATCCGCCTAGAGTGTCGTGTGGAATATAAGTATTTTTAAAGAAAAATAAATAAATAAGTGATATCAGCAGAACTGCCCAGCCATTTCTAAGACTTAAGTCAATACATAGTGCTTCACAAGATCAATAAAGGCCATCGTAGTTAACATACCTGCACTCAAATAAAATCCTAATAAGTTCAGCAGGCTCCTGACATCCAGTTCAGTCTTCTAACTACAAAATCAATGCTCTTCCCAAGTTGCTATGGCTGAAACATTTATCTTCATTAGAACTAGACGTGGGCAGATCTATGACCGTTGCCTTCAAATCCAACTTCGTATATAGGCATTTTTATTTCAAGTTTACTTGGATGATCAGAGTCAGCTTGAATCCTGATTTGAATCTGAGGCTTTCGGTAAATGTGGTTTACTTGGATTGCATGAATTCAAGTTTCTGTTTGCAGACTCGGAATACTGGATGACAAATTTAGAGACAGTATGAATACATAAGTATTTGAAAAATGTTAAAATGCCCTGGTCTGTGGTGCTCGCTCCTTCAGTGTCTGATCTTTTTAGACACCTCTGCTGAATTTCTCATAGTTGGTGTATCCTCCTACACAGACTATGAGAAACTGGCATAAAGAACAAAGTTCTACAATGGTTCTAATCCTACCTCACGGTCCAGCAACAGCTAATTCGGACCAGCACCACTGTCTCCACACCCTATTGACAAACCCAGGGAATACCTCAGGGCTCGGCACTCTCGGCTATGCTTTTCAACATCTACCTCAAATCACTCTGCTCTTTGATAAGGACCCACAATGTCAATTTTCAAATATATGCAGATGACATTATGCTCTATGGTCCTATTACAACCACAAATCCGGATTAACAAACTGTTTCAATGATGTCTCCAAATGGCTACAGGACGACAACCTCACTATAAACCTCAAGAAAACACACTGTTTGTTACAAAAGACCAAACCTTCACTCCCCCCCCCAACCCATCTCACCCTAGGAACAACCCAAGTTAAAGTCCAACTTCACATAAAGTATCTAGGGGTTATCTTGGACCAAGCACTGACTTTCAAACAACAGATCGCAAGAACAGCAAAGACCATATTTGTCAAAGCCAGAATGCTTCAGCGCCTCAGACCTCTCCTTGACCTGCCAGACTTCAGATCAGTCATGCAAGCAATAACTCTCCCCCACCTGGACTATTGTAATGCAATATACCAGCTCTCAACACAACAGCGAGGATTATACAAAAAGGGAAGCGAGCGATACGATCACATCACCCCAATACTAAGAGACCTCCACTTTCTCCCACTAGAGGCACGGATCAAATATAAAACACTATAAAGCACTCCAACAACAACAAACCATGCATATGAGCACCCTGTTAACATAGCTGAGCTCCAGTAGACCAACACGACGATCCACAACCGACTTACTAACATGACTGCACGAAAGAACGAAATTTAACCAACAGTCCCACAACTGTGCTTTTGACTTATATGCCCCGACCTTATAAAATTCCTTTCCGACCAACATCAGTGGTAAAAAGGAGATCTCCTCTTTCCGGAAACAACTAAAGTCTCGTCTATTCACCATTCACTTAGGGCAGGAATGGGCAAGCACCAATTGACCCTAGGCTCATCCCCCACCTTGATCAAACTGAGACTGATCAAAGCTTGAATCTGTAAATATAATGAAAGCTTAATGGAAATGTATATTGTTTTGAACACACACACACCCCCCCCCCTCTTGTTGATGCACAGACATTTGAACCCCCCTGGTGATGGTACCTCTTTATAATTATGTTATAACCTGTTTCATTTTATTTCACCCCTGCTTTTATGAACCGCTTTGACATGGTGAAAGGCGGTATATAAGTACAGCTAAATAAATAAATAGAAATATCAGTAACGGGCACATATAGGGATTCAAAGAGGGCTGTGAATGGCTTGTAATTTTTTCCCAATCAATTCCAGGCATTTCCACACCTTCAAAAGGATATAAACAGGATGACGTCAGTGCAGATGGTGGCTGCTAAAATGGACAGTGGTCTTAATTATAAATCATACGGGGACAGACTTCTTGATCTTAATATGTATACGTTAGAGGAGATATGATAGAGATATTTAAATACCTCTGTGGCATAAATGCACAAGAGGAGAACCTCTTTCGATTGAAAGCAAGCTCTGCACTGAGGGGCCATAGGATGAGGATGAAAAAGGATAGACTCAGGAGTAATATGCGGAAATATTTCTTTATGGAAAGAGTGGTAGATGCATGGAATAGTCTCCCAGTGGATACGAGGACAGTATCTGAATTCAAGAAAGCATGGGACAAACACTTAAAGATCTCTAAAGGTAAAAAAGGGCTAGAGTATGTGACTTGGGAGGGCAGATTAAATAGGCCATATGGTCTTTTTCTGCTGACATGTTTCTTTGTTTCCCAATTGCCTAATCAATGGTGTTTTGGATTTAATCAGAACCAGTATATCCAAGCCTTAACCAGAATATTCAAAAAGTAAGACAAGCTCCCAAGGCACAGCATTAAGGGCTAGATTTTCCAAAAGGCGCTATACCGCATTACCACCTGGTAACATGCATTAATGCTTGCAATGACTGCAAAGTCCTATTTATGCAGTGGGACCTATTTAGTAAATACACCTGTTAAGGCACACTAATGTGATGGTGCTTTTTGGCCAATCTGTATGTTCTGGAAAGCAACTTTCAGACTGTGAGGTAGTGTTACCCAGTGCCAGGAATGTGCCCTATAACATGCAGTCACCTGGGCAGTTCAGTTAGTGCTGTATCTTAACACTCTGCTAAAAATATTTCCAAAAACAAACAAACAAAAAACCCCAAACAGTGTGCTGTTCTTTCTAAAAGAAAATGACTACCAAAGAGGAGGAAAAATGTCATTTAAAGTCCTCTTTCTCCTCTGAGATACCTCCCCTTTGCCTTTAATAGAAAAGTCAGAGAGGAGGCCACACATAACTAGAAAAGGGTGAGCACGATGAGGAACATTTGCCAGAGTGTCATTGTGTATGAGCTCCATGGATCATTGTCCTTCTGAGTAGTTTGCACAGAAACCTCAGGATAGTAAGCCAGCATAGTCCTGTCTTTTTCCTTCGTATGCCCATTGTTTTCAGTTTCTCACGCCACACAGCATTCCAAGGCTCCTCCGAAACAGCATCGGCCATACTCCCACCTGAAAGAGATCACCAGAGCCGTCTTGCCCCACCCCCCCCCCCCCCCCCGGTCTTGAGCGTGAAACTTCCTATCCTATTAGAGGACTTTGACCCTTTATTCTCCTGTTCATCACCCATGTGTGGTGTGTCAAGACCATCCCTAGTCCTCTCTCTGTTCTGTAAGCTCTATAGGAAAGGAATCATCTCCCATGAGTTTATGAACAGTGCTGCGTACATCTTGTATCACTAGACAAACAAGTAGTAGTAGCAATAATAGTAATAGTCTGTTGCACCACATGTACAGCATGATGACCAGGCCTTCTTTTTCCACTCCATTCATTCATTTATATACCTTGATCATATCTCCTTTCCTGTCTTGTTATGACGTTCCTTTTCCTTTCATTTTCTTGCAGCGTGCAATTTTGATCGTAAACCGCTCAGATGCCCTGGTGTTGGGTGGTATATCGAACAGCTCGATAAAGATAAGAGCTTGTTCATTTTTTAATTGAAATTTGAAAAATATACATTTTCAACAAAAACAAGGAAAAGAGTGCCATCACGGGAATCAAGTATAAAGAAACAAGAAATTTACAATTTAAAAAAAAAACTGAAAGGAAAAGGCACAGTAGCCCACATTTTGGGAAAACCTTTAGTTAGTTCAAGAAAACTTGTAAAGCGATATAAGGCATAAACCTAAAAACCAACTGTGACTGTTACTCTAACATCTCCTTAACAAACACCCACCTATTTCTTACTATTTAATACATAAATTTTTCCAAATGCAAAGATTCTTGAACTATATGGTTATTACCTTGAAATGAAAAAATACTTTTGCATGAAACCACAGATAAGACGCCCCCAGGGCCAACATTTGGGGCCTCAAGGCTAGGAACTCTTCCTGCAGAGCTGTGTGCTTCTGGAGACGTCTGCTAAAACAGTTTATTCCTACAGAATAGAACCTCCTTGTTCTTAAAATAAGTCCTGAGAATACTCATTTTGTCAGTTTCAGACCAAAAGGTTACTACAAAGGTGGTCTAACTTATTATGAAGTAACATTGAATCTTTTATAGCAGATAGGCTCATAGCCTGCAAAACCTGCAACTGAGCGCTGGTCAACAAATTTTTACAAAAGTCATGTTACTGAAATAAAAATAGTAATTTCTTATCAATTTTCATATGGTGAACACAAATATGACAGTGAAATTGCAAAGCTGGCTCTAGTTTTTTTGTAATCTACAAGAATTAATGTTTACATCACGAAATGCATGTCAATAGTAAATATAATAGGTCTTCGGTTAATACCTGTAAAAAACCAAGTCATAGACTACTTCTTAGATTTTTTTCGCCTGTCTCTTGTACAGCTGTTCGGGAGCTTCTCTGGGGAGTGTCCAGCAATAGTCAGCCAGCATTGTAGTGGACCATTTTCCCTGGTATCTTTGCTCCATCGTTGCAATATCCTGGTGAAAACGTTGGCCCTCTTCATCACTAACCATACCACAGTTGTCAGGAAAGAAATTGAGATGGGAATCAAGGAAATGGATCTTTAGAGACATATTGCAGCCAAGTTTCTGATACTGCATCAGCATGTCTTCTACCAGTTCCTTGTAGTTTTCTACCCTAACATTCCCGAGAAAGTTTGTTGACACTAGGCGAAAAGCATTCCATGCTTGTTTCGCATCACCCTGCAGCAAGTTGTTGAACCGGTCATCTTTGAAGAGCTCTCGAATCTGAGGACCCACAAAATCTTCCTCTTTAATCTTTGCTTCGCTGAGTCGAGGGAATTTTTCATGCAGGTATCGGAAAAGCTGGCGAAGTGAAGTCTATGGCTTTCACAAAGTTTTTCATCAAACCTAGTTTGATGTGAAGGGGTGGTAGCAGAATTTTGTGAGCCTCAACCAGAGCTGGGTGCTGGATATTCTTCTCTCCAACTGTTACATTTTGTCTGCGATTCCATTCCTTCCGCAAGTAGTGCCAGTCCCTTGCTCGGCTATCCCACTCACATAAGAAACACATGTATTTTATATATCCCTGCTGCAGTCCCATTAAAAGGGCAACTACCTTCAAGTCACCACAGAGGTGCCAGCTGTACTTGTTATAGTTAACTTAAAGCATCTACTGACTTCCATTATCGTATGTCTCTTTCATGTGGACGGCATGCGCTACTGGAATAGATGGAAGACGTTTTCCATTGTTCAAAAGCATAGCCTTCAGACTCTGTTTTGAAGAGTCTATAGTCTCCAGTCTTGTGGGTCATGAGTGATTTTTAAGGCATTCATGAGGCTTTCAGTATCGAAACAGAATACCAGATTACTTTCCTTTCTGAAGAAAGGCTCCAACTGCCAGTGGCACTTTCGATATGAAGTAATGTTGACATCTTCTTCTAGAAGATTCCATTGTTGGAGTCTTGATCCTAGCAATTCTGTCTTGTTCTTGGATAAGTCCAAATCACGAACCAGGTCATTTAGTTCTTCCTGTGTTATTCTGTGTGGAGTTGATAATGCATCCCAGTGAAAATCTGGGTCACTGCATGCTGACGGACCAGGAGAAGAACAGGTCGGCTCACCCTTGTCCTCATCAGATGAATCAAGAGAATATTCTGATGGAAGTTCTGGAATTGGAAGTCCCTCACCATGTGGAACTGGTCTCAATGCAGACGGAATGTTTGGGTAGACTATGCTTGACTTCTTTTGCTTCGTTATTCCGCTGTAAAGAGGAGGAACCAAGCAGAAGTAACAGTCATTTATGTGGTTGCTTGGCTCTCTCCACACCATGGGGACTGCAAACGGCATTGATGGTCTTTTGCAACTCAACCACTGTGAAAGCTGTGTTGTACATGTAGCGCAGCATATATGCGGGGCCCAAGGCTTGTCTTGGTCACCAATCTTGCATCCGAAGTAAAGAGATGTCTTCTTCATCTGAGAAGTGATACTTTTCTTCTGGTTGGCAAATGTCACTTCCCCACAAATGTAGCAGAAATTATCAACGGTATTAACGCACTTTTGCTGCATTACTGTTCTGTATTGTACCTAAATGGCTAAAATTATATGATTAATAAAAGTTACATGTAACAGTAGCTTAAACTGTCTCGCACAGAGTCTGAAATATTTTAAATGCTCAACCTTTCCAACTGCGTATAGTACACTGCTGACGAAAGATGGCTTCAGCAGCCGTCTGGCAGTAGTATTGCATTGCATCAGAAAATGATGCAATCAACTCTGGATGATGTGTGCATGCTGGTATTATGCAATGTGATACAATATTACATCATTCAAGGCTTATTTGGGATGTTGTTGATGTCCTACTGGATAAATTTACACGGTGAAACGTCAAAAATGAACTACATGCAATATCTTCAAAACGAGAGCCAATAACATTTTTTTAATGTTGTATTCGTGTTCAGCTCACCAAGATACTACAGATTAGGGCCTTTAAAGTCAGTAACGATTTCAGTGTTGACCAGTGAAATCAATCCTTTTAACAGATTGATCTAGTTCAGATATTTTAGAGTCCCCATTCTGTAATTTGGCAACCATTTCTTTGGGGGGGGGGGGGGGGAGTACATAAAGCCAAAATGGAAGGTGAGAGTCGTGTCTCTATATGAAAGAGAATTCCCCAAAGATCTTTCAAGGTAACTTTGTGGCAAAGAGAGGCAGATTCCTCCTTTTGGGGTTAAAAGTAAAACAGTTAGAGAAGTCAAGGAATCAATATCTAGCACTGCAGTTATAGGATTCTCAGAGTCTTGTTCCTACAGCACAGTAGATGACAAGGGGGCTGGTAGGGAAAACGGGGTTACTTACCTGTAACTGGAGTTCTCCGTGGACAGCAGGATAAGTCAGCCACACCTGGTGTCGACCTCCGGGCGGCGCCAATGCGGAAATGCTCTCTAGAGCTCAGAAAGTAAAACTCTATGAGCCCGCCCTGGTAGCCCAGGTGGCCACCCACCGTCCCGCCCCCTAGCCACCAGTATGTTCCAAGCTATTCCAGCGGCTAGGAGCGGTCACTTCAGGGTGCCTCCTCCAGGGGAGGTGGGTGGGATTGTGTGGCTGACTTATCCTGCTGTCCACGGAGAACTCCAGTTACAGGTAAGTAACCCCGTTTTCTCCATGGACAAGCAGGATTGCGTCAGCCACACCTGGTGTCTCCCTAGCTGTATGTGCTGGGGGGAGGAGGCCCGAGCCTGGCCCTGAAGGGAATAGATACTCGGATCATATGTAAAACAACACACTTTTATTACGAGGAAAAACAATGAACGAGTGTAGTAGTGCAATAGTGACAGTGCAAACAATGCAATGGTAACAGTGCAAACGGTGCAGATTAACAGTGCAAACAGTGCAAGGTAACAGTGCAACAACGATTACAGTGCCGCAAGGCACAGTACTCGGTCCAGTGCAGCATAACAATGGTAGTCCAAAGTTGGCAGGGCAGCGATCATTCGCGACTCAGGGCCGTGGAGAGGACGGCCGTTCCGAGCGCGTAGCCCTCCTGGGAGCGGAGGTCCAGGCAGTAGTGTCTCTGGAAGGTGTGTGGTGACGACCAGGTGGCTGCCTTGCATACCTCATCTAGGGGCACGGCGCGGAGATTGGCAATTGACGCGGCCATCTCCCTGAGGCGATGAGGGCCCACTCTGGGGTGGATCTCGCTGGTACGGGACGGGTCAAGGCAGTATGCGACACAGGCGGAGACCCACTGGGATAGCGTCCTTTTATTGACGGGTCTTCCGGGCCTGTTCGGGTCGAAGGAGACGAAAAGCTGCTCGCCCTGCCGGACATCTTGCGTTCTATGCAGGTAGATCCGGAGAGCCCTGAGGCAGTCGAGGGTATGCAGACGTCGCTCCTCGTCCGAGGCGTGTGGCTCCGGGAAGAACGTAGGCAGCTCTATTGATTGGTTGACGTGGAAGGCCGAAGACACTTTGGATACGAATCTAGGATTAGTCCTCAGTGAAGCATGGTCGTGGTGCAGCTGAGTGTAGGGAGGATGTGACACCAGCGCGTGTAGCTCGCTGATCCTCCTCGCCGAGGCAATGGCCACAAGGAAGATCGTCTTCCATGAGGCGAATTTCATGTTCGCCGACTGCAGCGGTTCAAAGGGTTCCTGTGTGAGGCGCTGCAGGACGGTGTTGAGGTCCCAAGATGGAACTGGTTGTCTGACTGGGGGCTTCAGGTTGGATAGGCCCTTCATGAAACGGACTGTGAGGGGCAGTGTTCCGATGGAGGAGGTTCCTACTGGCATATGGAACGCTGCTATCGCCGAGAGGTGTACTCGGATGGATTGTGTCTGCAGTCCCTGGTTGGACAGACTCTTGAGGTAGTGCAGGATGTGTGGGAGCGAGCATGTGGTGGGTTCCAGGCCTTGGTTCGCGCACCAAAGGCTGAACCTCTTCCACTTAAGTCCATAGGATTTCCTGGTGGAGGGTCTCCTGGCCGCTAGCACAACATCTTGCACTTCGGTGGTGAGCTGGAACTCGGACAGGCTTATCCGCTCAACCTCCAGGCAGTGAGAGACAGGGCTTCCAGGTTGGGATGTCGTATCCTGCCGTCGTCCTGAGTCAGGAGGTCCGGCTTGAGGGGTAGTCGTTTCGGCTCCCCCTGTGCCAGGCGGCGTAGTAGGGCAAACCACATCTGTCGAGGCCAGTGGGGAGCAATTAGGATGGCGTTTGCTCCGTCCTGTACGATCCTCTGCAGGGTCACCGGGATGAGGGGCGTGGGTGGAAAAACATATATCAGTGACCACTCCCCCCAACACACGTCGAATGCATCCGCCGCTAGCCTCCTGGCTGACGGGTGTCTGGAGCAGAACAGGGGGCATTGGGTATTCGACTCTGTAGCGAAGAGGTCGATATCCGGCTGTCCCCAGAGCTGGAAGAGGTCGTCGGCCACTGTCCGGTGTAGCATCCATTCGTGGGGCTGTAGTTGTCTGCTCAGTTTGTCCGCCAGGGTGTTCTGATCCCCTGGGAGGTAGGAGGCCCGAAGGTGGCAAGCGTTCTTCAAGGCCAGGGTCCAGATTAGCGTGGCCTCCTTGCAGAGGAGGCGTGAGTGAGTGCCTCCTTGTTTGTTGACATAGAACATTGCTACTTGGTTGTCCGTCTGGATGAGAATGGACTTCCCGCGCAGCTGCGGGAGGAACGCTGTCAGGGCATATCTCATTGCCCTCAGCTCGAGGAGGTTGATGTGCAGACGTCTCTCCCTCTTCGACCACTGACCTTGGGTGCTTAGTGATTGCCTGTGGGCGCCCCAGCCAGTGTTTGATGCATCTGTAGTTAGAACAACTTGGTGCTCCTGGGGGTGGAGGTCCTTCCCCACTGACAAGTTGACTGGCTCTGTCCACCAGCGAAGCTGTGCGTGGATTAGTGGAGTCATGTGGATGGTGGTCGAGAGTGGTTGGGAACTCTGGTTCCAAAGGTCGCGCAAATGCCATTGGAGTGGGCGCATCCGTAGCCTCGCTGTGGGGAGTACGGAGGTGGCGGCCGACATATGGCCCAGAAGGCACAGAATGTCCCTCGCTGACGAGGTTGTTGCAGTGGAGGCCTTGCGTGCCAGGGCTGTGATGGCGCCCAGTCTGCGCTCTGGTAGGTAGGCCCTCGACTTCGTGGTGTCTATCACGGCCCCTATGAATTCCAGCTTCTGGGTCGGTGAGAGGTGTGACTTGTTGAGGTTGATGACGAAACCCAGGGAGGACAGCAGTCTCATGGCTGTCTGCACGGCCTTCTGCAGCTCCTGGGCTGAAGGGGCGGTTAGTAGCCAGTCGTCGAGATACGGGAAGACTGCAATGTTCTGCTTGCGGAGATGGGCAGCAGCTACTGCCACGCACTTCGTGAAGATCTGCGGTGCGGGGGACAGTCCGAAGGGTAGGACTCTGTATTGGTAGTGCTGGTCCAGCACCTGAAAACGGAGGTATTTCCTGTGGGACTTGTGAATGCTGATGTGGGTGTACGCATCCTGTAGATCCAGAGACGCCATCCAGTCGCCGGTTTGAATCAGAGGAAGGATGGTGTTCAGTGAATACATCCGGAATTTCTCTTTGATGATGAACTTGTTGAGCCGGCGGAGGTCTAGGATGGGTCGAACGCCGTCCGTGTGCGTTTGGCAATGAGAAAGTATCTTGAGTAAAACCCAGAGCCCCTCTCGGAAGGGGGAACTTCCTCTATGGCCCGTGCGTCCAGTAGTCGCAACAGTTCGGTGACCATGGCCAGCCTGAGGTCCTGAGGGGTGTCGCTGACAGGTGGGGAGCGCTGATGCGGCGTGGCTGCAAAACGTATGCGGTAGCCTTCTCTGATAACCCGTAGGACACAGGAGTCTGAGGATATTCTTTGCCAGTGTGTCAAAAACCGCGTCAGGCGTCCCCCGGTCTGCGTCAAAAGGAGGGTCCAGCTTTGCTTGCGGGTGCACTTGACTTCATCTGTTTACGGTCCCTCTGCGTGTTGCGCTGGTGCGAGGGTCCTTGATAGGAGTTGCCCTTGTACCTGTTGTTGCCGCTCCATTTGTTGTTGGAGGGGTACCTCTTGCTGGAGGAGTAGTAAGGTTTCCTTATGAATTTGCTCTTCTGGGAGTTGTTGTGGCGCTCAAAGCCCTCTTCTGGGAGGGTCTGTAGAGTGGTGCAGTGCTCCTTCAAGTCATTGACTGTATCTTTCACCTTGTCTCCGAATAGGGACTCCCCGGAGCAGGGGGTGTCGGCTATCTTGTCATGCGTGTCGTCACGTAGGCCGGATGCCCTGAGCCATGCCCATCGCCTTGCTGAGATGGCTGTTCCGGCGGTCCTCAGAGCTATATCGAAGGAGTCAAAGGTGGCACTTGCAAGGTGTTTGCTGCATTCCAGCATGTCTGTAAGCGCTGCAGACGCCCCGCTCTGGGATCCTTTGGGCAGGCAGGATAGCGCGGCTTTTAGGTTCGCCATGCATGCATCCTGAAAAAGGACTTGCTGAAATTGGTGGGCCGCAATCTTCGCGTTGAGCATGGCCCCTTGGTACACCTTCCTCCCGATATCATCGAGGAGATTGTGGTCCCGACCAGGCGGGCTGTTGGCATGCGTGCAGGAAGACTTTACGCGCTTGAGGGCTGATGACACCACTATGGAGTGGTGGGGTAGTTGTGGGGACGCAAATCCTGGAACAGGCTGTACCTGGTACTTAGCCTCCAGCCTCCTGGGAAAAGGGCGTCCGGATGCCGGGGTCTGCCAGAGTCTCAGATGGTTGTCACGAAGAGTCTGGTGGATAGGCAGCGTAAACACAGTTCTCGGGGTGGCGAGGTATTTCAAAACCTCTGGCATGTCAGCTTTCTTGTCCTCCCGACCTTGTAAGGACAGGGTGGAGGCCAGTTTGAGCAGGAATTTTGGGTAGGTAAGGTCCTCTGGGGGTGGTGGATCCTCCGGATCTGGAGAGTTCCCTCGCTCCGGGGTCATGCCTCCACTGGCTTGGGCCGCAGACCCCACTACTGCGTCTTCAAGATCACCTGTGTCTGCCTCCGGGGGCGGGTCGCTCGAGGGAGTAATGTCCAGCGAGTGCGCCCGGGAGTCCCCAGTCCGTGTGACTACGTGCAGGGGTTCCTGTTCCTGTTCCGCTGGAGTAGTTTGGGGTGTGAGTGCAGGGGCTGTCCCTGTAGCCTGCTTCAGTAATTGAGACAGCAGGCGCACAACAGAGCTGGAGGCTGATGGGCTCCGTATGCTGCGAGAGGGGCTGGGGGAGGCAGATATGCTTACGCGACTCCTTCTGCGCTTGTGGTGTCGATGGTGCGCGCGGCGCTTAGACCGTGCGTCCCTGTGCCTGGAGCCTCTGCTGTCGGGGGAACTGCAGCAGCTACTGCTGGAGCTGTGGCAGCGACGTTTCCTGCAGTTTTTGCTCCTCTTTGATCTTCGGCCGTCCGACTGGCTGCTGGAACGATTTCGACCTCCCTTTCTGCCCCGACGGCGTGTGTGTTCGTCGGGGCTGTTGCCGCTGGAACTGCTGCGGCTGCGAGAGGGTCTGCGGCGCGGAGAAGATCCTTTGCCGCGATGTGAATCGTTGCCACGGTTTCCCGACGCCGCCGAGTGCTGGAGGAGCCCGGGGGCGTGGTTGGAGGACCTGCGGCGTCCAATAGCAGAAGCGGAGGGATTGGAGTCTTCCAATTGGTCTGGCCTGTTCCCGGAAGGGGCGTGGCTGGAGGACCGATGCCCGGAGCCTCCCGATTGGTCGTGCCTGTTCCCGGAAGGGGCGTGGCTGGAGGACCGGTGCCCGGAGCTGGAGGACTGAGCCCGGGCGCCATCTTTGAAGACCGCATGGCTCTCTTTAGGTTTTTCAGCCGGCATAGAGTCGGCAGGTCTCACCTCAGCATGCTGGTCTACCACGGGAGCCAGGGAAGGAGTTGCAGTAGTAGGCTGGAGGCAGTCGGCGCCACGGTCGTGAAAGGAGGCCGCAACGGGCACTTCCAGAGCCGGGTCCTGCGGGGAAACCATCGGAGCAGCAACAGGTACAGGCTGTGTGGTTTCAGAAAAGTTCTTTCAAGTTGTGTCCCCTAATCTTTAAAGTCCTAGGGGACATTCTCCCGCAGTTATGGCATTGTTCAGCATTATGGTCGGAACCCAGGCAGCGTAGGCAGTTGTCATGGGAGTCCGCAGTGCTCATCTTCTTCTTACAGAGGAGGCATTTTTTCAGGCCGGTTTTGGTCATGGTGATAGGGAAAAATAACAAACAAAATAATAAAACTTGGAGAGAGAGCAGGGTCCGTCTTGCTGGCAAGGCGGAAGGAAGAATACTGGTGGCTAGGGGGCGGGACGGTGGGTGGCCACCTGGGCTACCAGGGCGGGCTCAGAGAGTTTTACTTTCTGAGCTCTAGAGAGCATTTCCGCATTGGCGCCGCCCGGAGGTCGACACCAGGTGTGGCTGACGCAATCCTGCTTGTCCATGGAGAATGAGAACGCTCAATGGAAGCTTCTTCAGGAGACCATTATGTTTATCCATGGGTCCAGAGACAGTCCTCAGAAATTTGGCATCCCCAGATTGGCTCTTATTCTTCCACCCATTACTCCAAACCAGTACTGCCAAACATTGGGCCCAGCTGAAATCCATGGTGTCTTGGCATCCAGTGGTGCTCTGAAGGGGCTCCAAAGGGGTGTGGTATGCTCTGGAAGAAATTCTGGTTTTTAAACCTGGTGGGGTCCTTCAACAGAGGCAGCTGGCTGAATCAATGCCCACTCACCAGCACTCCTCCATGGGTAATTGGATGGTAGGGCCCACAAAGTGATTGCCACTCCAGCACCACAGGTCTTAAAGGACTAAAAGCAGACATCAGCTTTTTAAATCCAGCGGGGTCGTTCAACAGGGACAGTTGGCTGAATCACTGCCCTCTCACTGGCACACCACCAGGAGGATCAGATAATAGGAACCACACAGTGATTACCACTCCAGCACCACAGGTCTTCCACTGATTTTAGATTTTAATTGATAAAACAGCTCTGATGCAAAAGAAAAACAACAACCCATAATTTCACCTAGTACTCCCCTGGATTGTCTTGTATCCCCCACTCAGTTTTTGTGCCTTGTCTGTGTTTGAAAGCTTCTGTGACACAACTGTACATATTTGATTCCACTGAAAAAGGTACGCTGCAGTGGCAACCCCAGTAAATACTAATATTTGTACCCTTAAGGAGCCCCTAAATAGCTTGAAAATAAACACCTAAGAAGCTCTAATTATGACATGAGCCACAGGTTTTGCTCCAATAGAATGACTTTAAAGCATAAAACACGTTGGAGACGATTTTCACACAGACTTATATGTTCACCAGCGGCTGCTATCCATGTCCTTTCAAAGGCTATTCAGATAGTGTCGGGCCAAAAATCCCTCTAACTAGCCTAACACTATGGAGGTAATTTTGTAACAGGATGCCTAGGTTGAATGTGCACAAAGGCACCTGTTTTGGCATTATGTTATAAAATTCTAGCGTAAATCCTGCAGCAATCACGCCTATATTCAAGGCACAGTCATTTACGCCTTCTTAAGAGCTCGTACTTTACGCGTGTACATCGTGATTGCACCCATCCTCCACTCCGTGCACATCTAGAGTGTAATGTTTAAGGCAGTATCTATGTAGGCACTATTTCATAAAGACAAGTAGGCGCCTACCTGTCTTTAGAAACTACTAACATAAGTGGTAGAAATTGTGCTGTAAGTTAAAGACGCCTAACTTTATGGTATTTTATCATTTGCCTGCATGCTTGTATGTCTGCTCAAACTCCAACCATGTACATGCCCAGCGTGAAAGTACACATCGTTGGCCTTTTGTGCATTCTTATGCAAGAGTGACTGGCTGAAGTGTACATTTAAAGGCCCATTTACACACACAAATCACATTTGTGCATAGATGGCGCATAATGTTACTCGCTTCCTTTATAAATTGCTCACTTACTTTACAAGTACATGCCGGCATATACCATGCATACTTTTAGGCATGGCTTAATTTAATACGAGCTCATTTATGCACATAAAATGTTGTTTTTTGTGTGAAAATTGTTTATAAAAGTACCCTCTACGAAGCTAACCTTATAAAAACATTCTTGCTTATGTATTTCAATAATTGTATGTAAAATTGCTCTCATTTATTTAACAAGTCTGTTATACTGCTTTATCTTTTCAATCAAAGTGGTTTACATTGTAACTTTAAACTTGGTAATATACATTAAACAGGGGCTTGAAATTTTTCTGAGGCAATGGAGGGTTAAGCGACTTGCCCAAGGCCACAAGGAGTGCTAGTGGGAATTGAACTCTGGTCTCTTGGATCCCAAGCCAGTGCTCTAACCATTAGGCTACTCGTCCACTCTTATAAAATTCTCCCATACGTAAAAAAAGTGTGTGAAGGCAAGAATGAACGTACTCGTATATATGCGACTTTGGTGTAGGTGTGCTCGCAGGTAGGTTTTGGGTGTAGCATGGGCAGAGTCCTGATTTTCAGGCGACTGAACGTATTAAATCAAATCCCCGTGATGATGGAGGACAAATCTAAATGAAAAAATGGCAAAGGCCTCCTCTTATACTTATTAGGGATAGCACTTGGCAGAAGTCTTTTGCGTGGAAGAACTCATGTATTTCACTCATGTACTCTCCATATCTTTTATTAATATTTACTCTTTTTGTCCTTTTTCTCGCCTTTTCTGTTAAAATAAACCAGGTAATGCGAAAGCTTATTATAGGTCCATCCTTAATGACAATATCACCACCAGATTGTGTGAATTATACTTCAAAACACACGGCCCAGTGGTCAATGCGTGTTAAGAACTTCATTCAGCGCAATGCACTCATTTACTAAACATGATAGCGGTCATCCTGGAGTGCTATTTAGCCCATATAAAATTATTTTTAATTTACTAATTTAAATGATTGAACAGTGCTACTTAGCTGATGGAATGTTCCCTTTTGCCTGGATTCACTCTTTACAGCTGTCAGTATACTGTCAAGATTTGCCTTCAATGGCCAGAAGACACCAGGCCTGCCACAGGTTTTGCAACTCTGCCTCGGGGGCTTGGCGTTTCTGGACACACAGCTTTCAGGAATCATTCAGAACTTACTATTTACTCGTGATGCCTGAACAGGCTTACATATTTATGTACACATGAAGGGGATGATCCTTTAAAACGTCCTAAATTTTTTTTTTTAGCATGTGCAGGCTAAAAAGATCTTGCATGTTAGAGACCAATGTAGTAACCCACAGGATTTCAGGGTTTTTTTATGCAAAAGTATGTTACCAGCATTAATGAGCTGGATACACAAATTTGATACTGTTCTGGCAACAAAACAAAAGAACCAAAACTGACGACACCATCTTGCACTGCAGCAATACAAAAGCATGTAAAACTGCTAATTGGTTTAGGGGTTTTGCAAAAATATGTTTGCAGGCTGGTTTCCATTATTTCTAAATTTAAACTTTCACATGTAACAGACTGCACAGGAATGTTTGTTTCTACTGGGAGGGGAGAGAGCTGTAAAAATTTGTGAATTGCTAGCAAATGGGGTTTGGCATAGAACAATACATGAACCGTAATTTCACCACACGTTTTGCATGTTTTGGAGCATTTTCACACCTTTTTGCCATGCAAAACCATGCTTCCAAAAAAAATGTCACAAGTTCGTATTTCTATTTATCTTCTGCGTGCTCACTGAAATTAAGGTTCATTAGCAGGTGTGCAAAACACCATATGCACTAACACAAAAAGTATACTGCTCCCCTTCCCGAGCATGCTCCGACCCTTATCAGCACTGCTGCAGCTGCTGAATAACACAACTAGGCTGCGCTGCATGGCTGTCATGCGATAGTGGTGAAGCGCCTCTAAACAGCGTCATTTATTTTTTACAGTGCTTCCGGGTGGCTGGGAGTTCATGTCCCAAAAGAATACTGGCCCTACACCCTCAAAGAACTTGAGTTTAAATAAGTGGGTGTGGGTTTGAATCGGGGTGTATGAATTTGCAAGCACGCTTTTTCAACAGTAGCCGCCATGCTCTAATGCAAGCCTATAGATGCCAGTCAGAAGTAGGGCACCTTTTACCAAAAGATCCATTAATCAGAAACTCTCATTAACAACCAGATACCCCCTCAAAAAAAGCCCGGCCTAAAAGTAATGTTTCCGAAGACTGCATAACTTTAAAATATTACCAGGGTGTGGTTACTTTAAGATGGCTGGCTGAGAGGCGAGCTGCTTTTCCTTACTATGCCAAAGCGGAAAGGGAAAACTAAGGCTTACCCTGCAGAGCCTGATCCAGTGGATCGTTTTGTGGCAGTATCCGAAGTGAAAAGAAGGGAGTTCCGTGCGGGCATTGCAGGGCGGCCATTGGAGGAGTCGGCTCTTTTGCTTGACCTGGAATCCACCCTTTCTCCAGAGGCATGGAGCCCGCCCCTACCCCCGAGTAAGAGCACATCCCAGCTTTCTTGGAGAGTCGGAGGTCGGCCCTTGAGTTGTACAGGAGCAGGGAGTGGCAGCGGAGTGGAGTGAAGCATTTTTGCCTCTTCCATCTTGGACCCTTCCCGGGAGCTTACGGGCGGAAACACCACCCCTGTTCGGTGAGGAGAGTGAGACTCAAGGTTTGGAGGCGTCTCTGGCTTCAGTGTCACCTATTTCTTTTACTTCAATTCACCCTAAGAAAGTTACTTTAGACAATATTTGGGATGCCATTACTTCTCTCTGATGCTGTATCTCGACAAACAGCTAGCATTTCGGCTAAGGTGGAAGCCGTTACCCAAAGGTTGGAGGGATATGTGGCTATAACTGATTCTATTAAAACCGGAGTGGAGGAATATGAGCAACTACTACTACTGAGCATTTGTAAAAGCGCTATAAGACGTACGCAGCGCTGCACAGACATGTAAGACAGTCCCTGCTCATCAGAGCTTACAATCTAGTCAAGACAGACAACACAAGGGGAAATACAGGAGATCAGGTGAGTCAAAATCCAAAAGCAGCAGCAAAGAGGTGAGTTTTCAGCCTGGATATGAAGAGGGTTAGGGAAGGTGCCTGGCGTACAGACACAGGTAGTTCCAGGTGTACGGTGCAGCAAGGTGAAAGGAGCGAAGTCTGGAGTTAGCAGTAGAAGAGAAGGGAACAGATAGAAGCAGTTTGCTGGAAGAGCTGAGTTCCTGAGGGGGATTGAAAGGAGAGATAAGAGAAGAAACGTAGTGAGGAGCCGCAGAGTGAATGCATTTATAGGTCAGCAGGAGAAGTTTGAACTGGATGTGGAAACGGATAGGGAGCCAATGAAGTAACTTGAGAAGACGGGTAATATGGGCATGGCGAGGCTGGCGGAAGATTAGCTGTGCAGCAGAGTGTTGAACAGATTGAAGGGGAGAGAGATGATGCAAAGGGAGACCAGCAAATGAGTAGGTTACAATAGTGAAGACAGGAAGTGATTAAGGAGTGGATAAGTGTCTTAGTAGTGTGTTCAGAAAGGAATGGGTGGATTTTGTTGATGTTATAGAGAAAGAAAGGGCAGGTCTCAGCTATCAGATGGATATGTGTGGAGAAGTAAAGAGAGGAGTCAACTACAACCCCGAGGTTGCAAGCTGAGGAAACAGGGAGGAGTAGAGAGTTATCCGCAGAGACTGAGAAAGGAAGAAGAGGAGAGGATTTGTTAGGGGGAAAAATAAGAGGCTCAGTTTTGGCCATGTTCAATTTCAATTGGCGGTGAGCAGACTTTAAGCTTGCTTGTGGATACTAATGCAGCGCTGATGAAGGATAACATTTCACTTCGGGCTAAGTTGGAAACTTTAGAAAATGCTACCCGTGCTTCTAATCTCTGTATTTTGAATTTCCCGGTTATTGTGGGCAGGTCTCTGGTGGAGGAGATGAAGCAGTTTTTGAAGGAGAATTTAGCTGTTTCTCAAGAGTTAATGCCTCCAATAGTGAAGGCCTATTTACCTACCTCAAGGAAAAAAGTGCCTGATCCAGTTGAAGTTTTTATACTGGATGTTCTTAATGTATCAGATCTTTTAAAATCCCCTGAACCCACTGGTTTAAAAGTTTCTACCTTGCTGGTTTCCTGTGCTTTATTATCAGATAGAGATTGGTTATTTAGGTTGTTCTATGCTAAGTGGTCACAACTTTTCATGGGTCAAAAAATATTAATTTTCCCAGATATTTCCAAAGACGCGCAAAGGCATCGTAAACAGTTTTTGTTTATTTATCAACTTTATATACTGCTAAATAATAATATCAAAGCGGTTTACATAGCATATACAGAAGGCTGTGAGGCAGAAAAGAGGAAAGGAAGTTACAATAGTGGATAGGAAAGCAAACCAGCAGAATCATACAACGAGACAGAGGGAGGAGAGAGAAAGATGGGGAGAAGGAGGGTAAGTTTGCTCAATGTAAACCGCACTGATGCAGAATAGCGCGGTATATAAGAGAATGTAAATAAATAAATAAATAAGATTACACAAAGGGGTCAGGAAGGTCAAAGGCAAGGGCAAAAAGGTGGGTTTTGAGACTATTCTTGAAGGAGGTAAGCTGTTGCTCAAGCTGGATGGAGGGGGGTAGGGAGTTCCAGAGGGTGGGACCAATGAAGAAGAAAGCAGAGGAGCGAGTAGACTGAAGGTGGGCACGTGAGAGGGAAGGGAGATGTAGGCGGTTAAGATGCAAAGAACGTAGAGAGCATGCTGTAATTCCGTTCTAGCTGGTCTCCCTTCCACACAACTTCACTGCCTCCAACACATTCAAAGCACTGCCACCCGACTCATTTTCCATTCTTCTCCACACGATCACATCACGCCCCTACTTATTCATCTTCACTGGCTTCCTGTCAAATTCCACATCCACCTCAGAATCCTTGTACTTGTCCATCGCGTTCTCTACACCCACTCTCCCCAGTATTTGGCTGATCTCGTTCACTTCCATGGTTGCGTGGAAGGGAGACCAGCTAGAACAGAATTACAGAAGTCGATACGGGACCAAGGATAAGAGAAGGGTAATAAGAGCATGTGCGGTAAGGAAGGGCCGGATAGCACAAATTTGATGGAGGAAGAAAAATGAAGTTTTGGAAACGTGAGAGATGTGATTCTGGAAAGATAGGTTAGAGTCAAGGAAGATGCCCAAGTAGCGAAATGAGGAGACTAGGGGGATGGGAGAACCAGAGAAGGAAGGGGACACCTGGGGGGGGGGGGAGTATTACCACAAGAGAACCAGATGGCAAGGGTTTTTGTGAGGTTAAGGTGCAAACAATGAGTGGTAAGCCAGTAGGCAACGGCTGTGAGGCAGGAGTTTAGAGGGGAGAGATCAGGATGGAGGGGGAGGTATGGTGCAGGAGAACCAGGTCGTCGGCATGGTAGAAAGCAGAGATCCCGTGTTGCTGAACCAGTAAAGCAAGAGGTGTGAGGAAGATATTGAAGAGAAGGGGGCCAGAACTGAGCCTTGAGGGACACCACAGGGAAGGGGAAAAGGCTCGGAGGAGGATGGAGGGGTAGATGAGGAAAGAACAGAGTAAGATCTGGAGGATAGAAAGGAGTGGAACCAATGAAGGACCGTGCTGCAAAGACCGGCCTCCCGTAGGTGGGCCAGAAGAAGGGAGTGGTCGACGAGATCAAAGGCGGCAGAAAGATACAAAGAAACCGCCACCGAAAGATCACCGCGGTCGTGAGCTTGTGTGGAGTTCGTTCAAAAAAAACAAAAGAACCGTTTCAACACTGACCAGGCCAGAAACCAGACTGGCAGGGGTGAAGGAAGTGAGTAGAGTCAAGATAAGAAGCTAATTGAGAGAATACAACCTTTTCCAGAATTTTAGAGAGGAAGGGGAGGTTGGAAACTGGGCGGTAGTGAGCGGGGATTGCGGGGTCGAGGAAGGGCTTTTTAAGAATGGGACAAACCAAAGCGTGTTTCCAGGATCGAGGAAAAACACCTGTGGAGAGACTGGAGTTGATTATAGCAAGAGCAGGTGGAATGAGAGCTAAGGAGGGAGTGAGCAGCCAGGAGGAGGGAATGGGATCCAGGGTGCAGAATGTTTTTTCTTGGAGGAGGAGATTGTTGCAATGAGTTCGGCAGAAGTGATTAGGTGAAATGAGTTTCTCAAGAGTTAATGCTTCCGATAGTGAAGGCCCATTACCTACCTCAAGGAAAAAAGTGCCTGGTCCAGTTGAAGTTGTTACACTGGATGTTCTTAATGTATCAGATCTTTTAAAATCCGCTGAACCTACTGGTTTTAAAAGTTTCTACCTTGCTGGTTTCCTGTGCTTTATTATCAGATAGAGATTGGTTATTTAGGTTGTTCTATGCTAAGTGGTCACAACTTTTCATGGGTCAAAAAATATTAATTTTCCCAGATATTTCCAAAGACGCGCAAAGGCATCGTAAACAGTTTTTGTTTATTTATCAACTTTATATACTGCTAAATAATAATATCAAAGCGGTTTACATAGCATATACAGAAGGCTGTGAGGCAGAAAAGAGGAAAGGAAGTTACAATAGTGGATAGGAAAGCAAACCAGCAGAATCATACAACGAGACAGAGGGAGGAGAGAGAAAGATGGGGAGAAGGAGGGTAAGTTTGCTCAATGTAAACCGCACTGATGCAGAATAGCGCGGTATATAAGAGAATGTAAATAAATAAATAAATAAGATTACACAAAGGGGTCAGGAAGGTCAAAGGCAAGGGCAAAAAGGTGGGTTTTGAGACTATTCTTGAAGGAGGTAAGCTGTTGCTCAAGCTGGATGGAGGGGGGTAGGGAGTTCCAGAGGGTGGGACCAATGAAGAAGAAAGCAGAGGAGCGAGTAGACTGAAGGTGGGCACGTGAGAGGGAAGGGAGATGTAGGCGGTTAAGATGCAAAGAACGTAGAGAGCATGCTGTAATTCCGTTCTAGCTGGTCTCCCTTCCACACAACTTCATTGCCTCCAACACATTCAAAGCACTGCCACCCGACTCATTTTCCATTCTTCTCCACACGATCACATCACGCCCCTACTTATTCATCTTCACTGGCTTCCTGTCAAATTCCACATCCACCTCAGAATCCTTGTACTTGTCCATCGCGTTCTCTACACCCACTCTCCCCAGTATTTGGCTGATCTCGTTCACTTCCATGGTTGCGTGGAAGGGAGACCAGCTAGAACAGAATTACAGAAGTCGATACGGGACCAAGGATAAGAGAAGGGTAATAAGAGCATGTGCGGTAAGGAAGGGCCGGATAGCACAAATTTGATGGAGGAAGAAAAATGAAGTTTTGGAAACGTGAGAGATGTGATTCTGGAAAGATAGGTTAGAGTCAAGGAAGACGCCCAAGTAGCGAAATGAGGAGACTAGGGGGATGGGAGAACCAGAGAAGGAAGGGGACACCTGGGGGGGGGGGGGAGTATTACCACAAGAGAACCAGATGGCAAGGGTTTTTGTGAGGTTAAGGTGCAAACAATGAGTGGTAAGCCAGTAGGCAACGGCTGTGAGGCAGGAGTTTAGAGGGGAGAGATCAGGATGGAGGGGGAGGTATGGTGCAGGAGAACCAGGTCGTCGGCATGGTAGAAAGCAGAGATCCCGTGTTGCTGAACCAGTAAAGCAAGAGGTGTGAGGAAGATATTGAAGAGAAGGGGGCCAGAACTGAGCCTTGAGGGACACCACAGGGAAGGGGAAAAGGCTCGGAGGAGGATGGAGGGGTAGATGAGGAAAGAACAGAGTAAGATCTGGAGGATAGAAAGGAGTGGAACCAATGAAGGACCGTGCTGCAAAGACCGGCCTCCCGTAGGTGGGCCAGAAGAAGGGAGTGGTCGACGAGATCAAAGGCGGCAGAAAGATACAAAGAAACCGCCACCGAAAGATCACCGCGGTCGTGAGCTTGTGTGGAGTTCGTTCAAAAAAAACAAAAGAACCGTTTCAACACTGACCAGGCCAGAAACCAGACTGGCAGGGGTGAAGGAAGTGAGTAGAGTCAAGATAAGAAGCTAATTGAGAGAATACAACCTTTTCCAGAATTTTAGAGAGGAAGGGGAGGTTGGAAACTGGGCGGTAGTGAGCGGGGATTGCGGGGTCGAGGAAGGGCTTTTTAAGAATGGGACAAACCAAAGCGTGTTTCCAGGATCGAGGAAAAACACCTGTGGAGAGACTGGAGTTGATTATAGCAAGAGCAGGTGGAATGAGAGCTAAGGAGGGAGTGAGCAGCCAGGAGGAGGGAATGGGATCCAGGGTGCAGAATGTTTTTTCTTGGAGGAGGAGATTGTTGCAATGAGTTCAGCAGAAGTGATTAGGTGAAATGAGTTTCTCAAGAGTTAATGCTTCCGATAGTGAAGGCCCATTACCTACCTCAAGGAAAAAAGTGCCTGGTCCAGTTGAAGTTGTTACACTGGATGTTCTTAATGTATCAGATCTTTTAAAATCCGCTGAACCTACTGGTTTTAAAAGTTTCTACCTTGCTGGTTTCCTGTGCTTTATTATCAGATAGAGATTGGTTATTTAGGTTGTTCTATGCTAAGTGGTCACAACTTTTCATGGGTCAAAAAATATTAATTTTCCCAAATATTTCCAAAGACACGCAAAGGCGTCGTAAACAGTTTTTGTTTATTGAGACCTGGTGTCCTGCAGCTAGGAGCCACCTTTCAATTGCATTTTCCATGTAAATGTTTAATTGTATATAAGGCACAAAGATATATATTTTTCCAGCCTGCTGATTTATCTCTGTAAGTGCCAGATTAGCTGTTACCTCCTCTCCTGTGGATAGGGATGGTGGGGATAAGCGACTGCAAATTTATTAATATGCTTTGGTCCCCCTCTAGCAGTCTGTTCTCCTTGTGATTTATTTCTTCAGTATAATGTTGCAGATGGGTTCCTCCGACCCTTCTCTTTTTCTTCAGGAATCCATGCTCTCGTTATAGTGGACTATAGGCATGATGTTTTTTTAACATTTCCTTTTTATGATGATTTGTGGATGTTAATGTCTTTTCTGTTCACGTTTTATCTTGATATATTGTAAAATTCTTTAAATATACAATAAAAACAAAAATTACATGGCCTATCTGGAAACAGTAGAATTATCCATGGTTCATACAACATGTGGTATGAAGGACTGTGTGTACTCTAGTCCCCTGGGTGAAAAACTTACACTCGCGGCTTCTTTCTTTGTACGGCTCTCTCAAGCCAATAGGATCAAGGTCGCAGGGGATCAGATAACTACTCAAAAATGCAGAAAATGCAGAAAGAAATCCAATCTAGACCAAAAGCAGCAAGAGAAACTCAGCTAGTAGATCACATGGACCCACAGTCTGTGCTCTTCCTTAGCACTTCAAGAAGAATAGTAAAGCCGCATGAGAGAGGAAACTAGTAGTTCATGAGCCTGATTCTAGCCAGCAGAGCATTGTGGTGCAGACGTTTCTCATAGTATCTCTAAGGAAAAGAAACACAACTGACTGTGAAGAACTTTTTACTGGGAATAAGTCTGTGCCATGATTTCCTGGTAAATAACATTAGACTAGAGCAAAAGTATTAGCATGTTTTTTGTTAGCGCACTGCAACTTTCAATTGATATGACATTTTGAGTGGGCTTAGCACATTTCACATTCATCAGCTGTGTCGTGCTTATTGATTTACCCACTCTCCGAAATTTAAGGGGTCATTTTAGAAGTTCTAGTTGCATTTTGGATGTCTAAAGCACAGGGATATCCCTAGACCTGTTTTAGAAACTGGGCATGTACAGTGTCTTGTGAAAGTATCCATCCTCTTGGTGTTTGTCCTGTTTTGGAGGAGTGGCCTAGTGGTTGGGGCAAGGTACTTTAGGCCAGAAGGTCAGGGGTTCAAATCAGGGCCGGCCCGTCCATTGAGCAAGAATGTTTTTTGCACAGGGCCCCGCGTTTCAGGGGGCCCCGCGCAAAGAACATTCTGCTTTTTTTTTTATTACATTTAAAAACAAAAACCTGGCTCTAGCTGCTGCCGCTGGCGCGTCCGTCGCAGCAGCGGCAGCATGGCGTGTCCCGCGGGGCCCCTTCTCCTCTTCGAGCCCTCTGCAAGGGCTTTCAGATTCGCGAAGGGAGAGTTGTGCTCCCTCGCGTCTCTGTAAAGCCCGCAGGGGCTAATGGGAAATTTCCCATCAGCCCCTTTAGACGCGAGGGGCTGATGGGAAATTTCCCATTAGCCCCTGCGGGCTTTACAGAGACGCGAGGGAGCACTCTCCCTTCGCGAATCTGAAAGCCCTTGCAGAGGGCTCGACGTGGAGAGGGGGCCCCGCGGGACACGCCATTCTGCCGCTGCTGCGACGGACGCGGCAGCAGCTAGAGCCAGGTTTTTGTTTTTAAATTTGCCGGAAGGGAAGGGAAGGGAAGGGGGGGGGCTGATGGAGGCTGTCTGGACCTGGGGTGAGGGGGGGTTAGGACTGGAAATTTGCACGGGGGGGGGGGGTAGGACTGGAAATTTGCAAGGGGGGGGTTAGGACTGGAAATGTGCAAGGGGGGGGTTAGGACTGGAAATGGGCTGGGACTGATGGAGGCTGACTTGAAATGGGCTGGGGGGGGTTAGGACTGGAAATGGGCTGGAGGGGGGGTTAGGACTGGAAATGGGCTGGGGCTGATGGAGGCTGACTGGAAATGGGCTGGGGAGGGGTTAGGACTGGAAATGGGCTGGGGGGGGGTTAAGACTGCTAATGGGCTGGGGCTGATGGAGGCTGACTGGAAATGGGCTGGGGGGGTTAAGACTGGTAATGGACTGGGGGGGTTAAGACTGGTAATGGGCTGGGGGTTGATGGAGGCTGACTGGAAATGGGGTGATGGGGGGTTAGGACTGGAAATGGGCTGGGGGGGTTAAGACTGGTAATGGGCTGTGGGCTGATGGGGGCTGTCTGGAAATAGGGTGATGGGGGTTAGGATTGCTAATGGGCTATGGGGGGGGGGTTAGGACTGCTAATGGGCTATGGGGGCGCTAGGACAGGAAAAGGGCTGATGGGGAGGGGTTAGGACTTGAGGTGGGCTGATGTGGTTAGGACTAGTAATGGGCTGTGGGCTGATGGGGGGTTAGGACTGGCAATGGGCTATGGGGGGCTGACTGGAAATGGGCTGATGGGGTTAAGACTGGAAGTGGGCTGATGGGGGGTTAGGACTGGTAATGGGTTATAGGGGGGGGCTTAAACTGAAAATGGGTTGATGGGGGGCTAGGACTGGTAATGGGTTGGGGGATTGCTATGACTGGAAATGGACTGAGTGGACGGGGAGGCTTGAACTGCAAATAGCTGATGGGGAGGGAGCTTGGAATGGAAATGGGCTGTGAGGGAAGGGAGCTAGAACTGAAAATGGGCTGATGGAGCAGCTAGGATAGGACTGGAAATGGGCTGTTGGGGGGAGCTAAGATTGGAAATGGGCTGTGGTGGGGGCTTGAATTGAAATGGACTCATGGAGGGGCTAGAACTGGAAGTAGGCTCATGGGGGGGCCTGGCCCGGAATTGGGCTGAGTGGAGGGGAGCTAGGATTTGACATGGGCTGATGGTGGGGCTAGGAAATGACTAGAAATGGGCTGATGGGGGGGCTAGGATTGGAAATGAGCTGATGAAGGGACTCAGACTGAAAATGGATGGGGGAGCTAGGACTGGAAATGGGTTGATGGGGGGCTAGGACTGGAAATGGGCTGATGCAGGGACTAGAAGGGAATGGATGCTGGGTGAGACTGGAACTAGAAGGGAGCTGATGTTGGGGGAGGATTAGAATGGGATGGGGCTGGGAGAGTAAAATGGAGAGGGGAAAAATATTTTGTGTGGGAGGGATGAAAAATCTACAATTGGCCGGGTATTGGGAGAGTAAGTGGGGATTGAGGATGGAGGGGTAAAATTTGTGTGGATGAAATAAGAATGAGGAAAGAGCAAAAGGATAAAGATTAGTATGTTAAAGCAGATGTAGAGAGAGGATGGAAAGAAAACTAGAAGAGAGAAGAAAGGACAAATGGACAGCAGACGATGGAGAGTTAGCAGAAAACATGAAGAAACCAGAAGAAAGTGGCTGGAGCAATTGCAACTGAAAAAAAATGCACAAAAGGTAGAAATATATCTCTTTATTTTGAATTTATTAACTGGAATATGAAAGTTCTGGGAAATGTGCATCATTAACGTCTGCGCTTTGTTTGGTACAAGAGGAAATTGATTTATAGTTTTATTTCTACAGTGTTGTTGTACATTCCAAGTTTGGCTTTTGGGGTTCCCAGTTTAAATTATTGCCTTCCTGTTTCTAAATTGCGATTCCTTGTTTGGTGATGGTCTATGTTCTGCATGTGTAACTGAGCTGAGGTATTCTGTTTATGTAATTCCTATTTGACATTGCCACTTGTTCTCTTTCCCCAGTATTCTCTGAAATGTACTGGTTTAATATTTGCAGTGTTTCCTTTTGATAGGTAGGGACTGGTGCTTTGTGAGTCCTGGTAATGCTGTCAGGATACAGCGGGTTTGCTATGGGTTCTAAATGGGCAGCGTTTGTAGTAGTTCCTAATGTGCCTGGCGGTTGGCACTGGATTATAGTAATGTAGAAATCTTTTAGTCTTTCTTTATCCATACACTCATTAAGAGACATGTTTACTAAAAGTTAGTGTATGGTAACATTATGCAAATATTTATGCAAATAAGGCCACTTATGCAAATGAGGCCCCGCACCGAGTCTCCGCACATGGCCCCGCACCCCCCTTGGGCCGCCCCTGGTTCAAATCCCACTAGAGGACAGCAACCTTGGGCCGGAAGGACTGGGGTTTCTAGTACCACAGGTGCTCCTTGTGGCCTTGAGCAAGCCACTTAACCCTCCATAGCCCATGTTCCCTGTAAAATACTTATCTCCAAGTTATAATGCCCTGTTCAATGTAATTTCAGTTTGTTCAATGTAAACCGCACTGATGCAGAATAGCGCGGTATATGAGAGAATGTAAATAAATAAAATAAATTACAACCTGGAATTAAAATGGAGATTTGGGAATTAGCACCATGTGATTTACACAACATGCCTACCACTTCAAAGGTGCAAAATATCTTTTATTGTGATACAAACAGTAAGACAAAAAAAAACAAAACCAAAAAAATCATGAGTGTGCATAGGTATTCCTCTCCCCAAAGTCAATACTTTGTAGAACCACCTTTTGCTGCAATTACAGCTGCCAGTCTCTTGGGATATGTCTGTATTAGCTTAGCACATCTAGCACTGGGCTTTTCACCCATTCCTCAAGGCAAAGCTGCTCCAACTCCTTCAAGTTAGATGGGTTGCGTTGGTGTACAGCAATCTTCAAGTAATGCCACAGATTCTGAAATGGATTGAGGTCTGAGCTTTGACTAGGCCATTTCAAGGCATTTATGTGTTTCCCTTTAAACCAGCTTTAGCAGTATGTTTAGGGTCATTGTCCTGCTGGAAGGTGAACCTTCGTCCTAATCTTAAATCTCTGGCAGACTGAAATAGGTTTTCCTCAAGAATTGCCATCCATTGTTCCTTCAATCCTGACCAGTTTCCCTGTCCCTGCCATTGAAAACAACCCCACGGTATGATGATACCATCATCATGCTTCACTGTGGGAATGGTTTTCTCGGGGTGATGAGAAGTGTTGGGTTTGTGCCACACATGGCGTTTCCCATGATAGCCAAAGAGTTCAATTTTTGTGTGTTTGGGGGGGTCCGCCACATGCTGTTGTGCGAACTCCAAACGTGTTTTCTTTCTTTAAGCTATGGCTGTTTTTTGGCGACTCTTCCATTAAAGCCTCGCTGTGTGGCATGTACGGCTTAAAGTGGTCCTATGGACAGATACTCCCATCTCCACTGTGGATTTTTGCAGCCCCTTCCTTGGTGTCTTTGTGGTATCTCTGATTAATGCCCTCCTTGCTCAGTCTGTGAGTTTTGGTGGGCGGTCTTCTCTTGTAAGGTTTGTAGTGGTGCTATATTTTTTCCATTTTGTTATAATGGATTTAATGGTGCTACGTGGGATACTCAGAATTTGGGATATTTTTTATAATGCAACCCTGATCTATTCTTCACCTCAACTTTGTCTCTGACCTGTTTGGAGTGCTCCTTGTTCTTCATATTGCTTGCTTAGTGGTGTTGCAGAGGCAGGGGTCTTTCAGAACAGGTATATTTTATACAGGCATCATGTGACAGATCATGTGACACTGATTGCACACAGGTGGACCTTAATCAACTAGTTATGTAACTTCTGAGGTTAATTGGTTGGGCCAGATCTTATTGAGGGGTTTCATAGCAAAAGGGATGACTACATATGCACTCACAACTTTTCAGTTTTTGCTTGTTTTTTTATATATACAAGGTATTTTATTGTCATTCCACTTGACCAATTTGGACTATTTTGTTAGGTTCACTACCTAACATCCAAATGAACCTCAATTTTCATTCCAGGTTGTAAGGTAACAAAACAGGACAAAAACCGAGGGGATGAATATTTTCACAAGGCATTGCAAACGTCCTCAGCAGAAGGGTGACCAGGATGAACAGGAGAGTGCCAGAGGGGTAGCCTGGGTGGAGCAACAAATATGCATATTGTGGTGTAATTTCACAATGGCATAAGCACATCTGGCTCTGGTTAGTTTCGGCATCCATGCCTATACCTCTCTTGACCATGAATAAAGTGAAAAAAGTACTTGTTTCATGGATGCAACGCTTCCAGGAGAAAGCGTATGATGCCCTTCCATCATAGCGGTTATTTTGTGCCCAAAGAAATCTGCACATAAATATATACTCCAAAAATATTACAGGCCCGCAGCTGCACATCTGAATATCTGAAATGGCAGGCCAATATGTGCTAGTCTCAGAACATAGACATCCTCCTTCTGAAGTACTCTGGTCAGGACATCCAAGTACCCTGTGGACATCCAGTTCAGGGGTGTCCACATTTGTGAAATGGTCCACACCAGTCCACATACCCAGCTTTGCTATGTGCGGCTAGAGAAGGTGTCTATGGAAACGACTACATGGGCATTCATTTTTTGGGGTGGAGCTGAAGCAATTTCAGATGACATGTGTATGTGCCTCCCTTCACTGCCGCCACTCCCTCCGTTTTTGGGCAATTATGCTCTGGATGTCCCTGATTCTTCCTCAATGTTTATTTATTTATTTAACTGTATTTATATCCCGCTTTTCACCGGGTCAAAGCGGTGTAACATAAAGGGGGGGGGGATAATCAGATATAGGGGAATTGACAAGGAGTGATGTTACCAGTTTCAATGTTGTGGTTTGGTTTGAACCTATGTTGATGGGGCTCTAGAGGGGTTTATCATCTTTGTTTCAAGACCAGAACAAGGAGCACTCTAATCAGATGATTCTTTATATTTGTCTTGAGCTCCATTGTTGTACTGTGGAACTTCTCAGCAGATACTACTATGCTCTTCTAGTCAAAGACTGGCTGAGATCCCTATGGAATGGTTTCGTTTGGCAAGTAATAACATGGAAATACGTGTTCTTGGCCCTACTCAATGGAATTTGTTGCTAATGGACATTAGGTTTGATTTTGGTTTGTTATCATTTTGAAAGAAATTGAAGGCTTATTTAGACAAACATTTGCAGATTAAGAGGAGGACTGTTGGGTTAGTGAGAGAGGATGTATATATTTTAAGGTTTATGACCATTAATTGACGGGGATTGAGGGTTTTCTGAGAGCTGATGGGCTGGGGGATTATTAGGGAATATTTATGACGGGTGTTATGTTTTTGATGTATGTTTTATTTCTTATCTTGAACTATCATTTGTTTTGAAATGCTGGGAATAGCAGAATAATAATATGTTTAAAGAAAGAGAGAAAAGTTGAGAGAAGAATAAAAATGAGAGCATCAAGAAGTGTTACAGCCTTACAAGGCAGCTCTCTGCTGGAAGTACCATCAGAAGAAGATTTGCTGACCCTTCAGGGAAAGTGACAGACCATCAGTCTTGATTTTGAAATAATTCAGGCTCTGAATATCCATGATTTTGTTTTTCATCATGAAATGAACTCAGATGTGTTCTTTAGACCACGCCTCTTGCTTATTGATGAACTGTTTTTATTTTTATTAGAAAGGAAGAGTTTTCCATCAGGCTTATTATACCATTCTGTTATGTACAATTGCCTCTGATGATTTCATGAGATTGATAGCTCTACTGAAGGCTACGATTTCTATGTGAGTTTGTGGAATTAATTTATTTCCTTTTCACAGAAAACAAAAGCTGCCTAACACTTGTTGTTTGTTGGTAGCCTAAAGCTTTTTCTAATCTTAATTTAAATCGATTGCACAAGTTGAAACATCAAGCCAGAAAAAGCTTTATTTTATTTATAGAATTTGTATAGACCCTTAATTCTTGCCTTATTGTTAATTACACATTGAGTAAACATCATTGGTAGCCTTGGGAAGGTCAAACTCTAATAACTGAATAACAGAAGAGATTATGGTAGTAAGTGTGTACCAAGCTGAACAAAGCTCCAGCTGAAGAAAAAAAAGATCTAAAAGAAGAAACAAAGGAAGAAAAAGAAAATAAAGTGTAGTAATAAAATGTTTAAAAATCAGTTCTGTGCCATTATAATCTATGGGCCCAAACAACAGCACCTATTAGTGCTTGACCATTGGGATCCTCACCGGGTATCAGACCCCGTGACCATCAGAATTGGTGGCCAGAGACTTGCAGCTGAATCCATAAGAGCTACACAGACAAGGTAGACAGTGAGCAGTCAGGGTAGCAGAAGGAGAAAGACTTTCCTGGAGGAGTCCATTGGACCAACATTTAGTCCCTAAGCAAGGGCACACCTATACTGGAAAGAAGAGAACAGAGAATGGGTCCAGGTATTGTTGCATCTGTTTTGAAGCATTATAGGCCATCTCGTATGTTGCATTCAGTCTGTATGTCTATTGGAGATACCATCTCATTGCAGGATGCATCTTCCTACTCTTCGTACCCGTATGTTCTCTGTAAGTGCTCCAAGGTATTGGAACGTTTTTGCTGCTGAATTGCACTTGGTGACATATCTGGCGGCTTTTAAAAAGAGGCTAAAGACCTATTTGTTCAGGTGGGCATATTCCGTGGGCTGATGGTCTATTGTGTTAATTTATTTTTAAATAAATAAATAAGAGAGACTGTTTAGTAGCTGAGGAGGTTTTGGATAAGCTAGTTCCTAGTGTGATAGGTGGTAGTCAGCAAAGACGGTAGGAAATGATACTACTAGGAAGAATGAATAGTGAATGTGTGAGGTATGCTCCTAGCCTCTCACTTTCTGGTTCAGCCTCAGGACGAGTTCCAGCAAGGATGCAGAACGGGGATCCTTAAATCAGGTTTGGAGACATTTTGCAGTGCTTGTTAATCGGCATTTTGCAGATAATGTTTACTGTCAGAAGGCCATCAGTAGAGGAAAGCCATTGGTCATCTTCCCAACAAAGGCATGCTCCCTCGCTTACTCAAAGAACACTTGTTAGAGCTGATTTAAGGGGAGGTTGCTGATCTGAGGCTGGGGGCTCCATTCTGCATTATCAGTAGTAGCAGCAGGAACATTACAGCTAAGAGGCAGTCCAGTCCATTGCTTTTGCATGCTACAGTACTATTATCTCAGAAGCTGCATTTGGGACTGATCAAAAATAGCACCATTGTGACAGGTGAACACCACAGATAAAACTTTAGACTGCATTCAAATCTTTCCTTCAAAGAAGGGGCCTTAAGTCTTTTCTTGCAATTTATTTATTTAATAAAGTGGAGTGGAGGAGTGGCCTAGTGGTTGGGGCAAGGTACTTCAGGCCGGAAGGTCGGGGGTTCAAATCCCACTAGAGGACAGCAACCTTGGGCCGGAAGGACTGGGGTTTCTAGTCCCACAGGTGCTCCTTGTGGTCTTGGGCAAGCCACTTAACCCTCCATAGCCCATGTTCCCTGTAAAATAGTTATCTCCAAGTTATAATGCCTTGTTCAATGTAATTTCAGTTTGTTCAATGTAAACCGCACTGATGCAGAATAGCACGGTATATAAGAGAATGTAAATAAAATAAAATAAATAATACCTCATATTTATATCCACCTGTCTAACCTGGCTCAGGGTGACACGCTGTACAATTTATACATAAATTACAACAGATAAAACATAACACACATGAACCACATATAATATAAAGATAAAAACAGGTTAAAAAACAGTATTCTGAGTTCACCTTAACCTCTGACCACCAAAAGTGAGATCAAATAACCAAGCTTTACAGTACTTAACAAAATGCCGAATAAGACTCTATCATCCTCAGCTCCATGGGACAGAATTCCATAAATCAGGATCTGCACACTCTTTCCTATAGTGCAGCCTTCATTCGCTCCTCAAATTAACTCCTTTCCCTGCAAAACTCAATAATCCTTTTGGAACTGCTTTGCCCTCTACCCAAATAATTTGAGGTTCTCATGCCTATTTTGGTGCTACTTTTACCTCTGTCCTGTTGCTTTGGGATGTTCCTGCCACTTTACCCCTCTTATAGTACCCATCTGGGTAGCAGAAAAATGGGACAGTGTTGACGGCGGAGGATCGCATTTCTGTGACAACGGCCAGAACACTAAACTTAAACCGTGCAGAGGAAAGGTCCGGCAGTCTACTTCTGTATCTTGCCATGAAAGCCCATCTGGGCAGCAGCAGAATGGGATGGTGTTGGCGGCAGAGGATCACATTTCTGTGACAATGGTCAGAACACTAAACTTAAACCGCGCGGAGGAAAGGCCCGGCAATCTACTTCTGTATGTTGCCATGAAAACCCAATGGATAGTCACAACAAAACAAATTGCGCTATAGTGCTGGAAAATGAGACCCCTAGGTCGGAAGGCACTCAACTAGATACTGGGGAAGAGCTGAAGACTTTTCAAAGTGTACAACTTGATCTGTTGGGTGTCAGCGAACTGAAATGGACTGGCATCGGGCACTTTGCATCAGATGATCACATGGTCTGCTATGCTGGAAATGAAAGACAAAGAAGAAATGGTGTTACATTTATAATAAAGAAGAAACTTGCAAGAACTCTAATGAAATACAATGCAGTCAGTAAACGCTTAATCTCTATTCATCTACGAGGAATGCCTATCAACACAACTATAATTCAAGTATATGCTCCAACAATAGCTGCAGGAGTTGATGAAATTGAAGGGTTCTATGAGCAAGTTCAAGCTGAAATTGACAGAACATACAAACAGGATATCCTGATAGTCATGGGTGACTGGAACGCAAAAGTTGGCAACAAAGAAGAAGGCAAAATGGTTGGAAAATATGGACTTGGCAACATAAATTAAGCTGGAGAATGACTGATAGAATTCTGCAAAACCAACGATCTATTCATCTCAAACACCTTCTTCCAGCAACACAAGCGGCGACTGTACACATGGACTTTACCCAATGGATACAAAGATATGACTTGTTCAAGCCATGGTATTTTCAATAACATCACATGGATGTGAAAGCTGGACAGTGAAAAATATAGACAAGTTCCTGGAGGAAAGGTCCATAAACCATTATTAAGAAGTGACCGAAGATATCAATGCTTGATCCAGTACAAGCATTGTGGAACTTGTGTCTCTTGGGGAAACTGCTAGGTACATATGACCTAGATTGGCCACTGTTGGAAACAGAATACTGGGCTTGATGGACCTTGGTCTGACCCAGTATGGCATATCTTATGTTCTTATGTAGGAAGAAAATTGATGCCTTTGAATTATGGTGCTAGCGGCGAATACTGCATACACCTTGGACTGCCCGAAGAACAAACCAGTCAGTACTAGAGGAGATCAAACCTAAGCTTTCTTTAGAAGCTCAGATGACAAGACTTTGACTTTCATACTTTGGACACATCATGCAAAGAGAGAGATCATTAGAGAAAGATATCATGCTTGGCAAGATAGAAGGTCAATGCAGAAAAGGAAGGCCAGCAATGAGATGGATCGATACAATAACAGCAGCTATGGGTACCAGTCTGTCAACAATGAGCCACCTGACTGAAGACCGAACTCAATTTAGGACAACTATCCAGAGGGTCGCCATGAGTTGACACCTACTCAAAGGCACTTAACAACAACAACAACAACAACAACGTGGTACTTCAGTGCTTTCGTTTCAATGTTGGTGCTACTTTAGCCCTTCCCCAGTGTCTTGGGATCTTCCTACCAGTTCTTGCTGTTGTGTTCCTCTCCTGGTGCTTGGGATCTTTCTGCCAATATTGTTGCTATTTTTCCCCTTTCCTGGTAACCTTAGGGTTTTCATGGCAATGTTTTGTGCTCCTCATGATGACATGGAGTCTTTCTGTGATTGTTAGTGCCCTTTGCCTCTCTTTTGGTGCCATGGGGTCTTCACGCCACTCAATGTCTTGCAGTGCTGTTGTCTCTTTGACAGATGCAGGCAAGCATGGTTAAAACCAGTTTCATTGAAAACAGATGGGAAACCCCATTCTTAGGGGTATGTTTACTAAACAGCAGTAGCGGCTCCGATATCGCACAAAGCTGCTACCACCGTTTAGTAAACATACCCCTTAGAATACAAAATTGCTGACACCGTTGAATGAAACAAATGATTTGGACTCTGAAAGTGAATCAAATGTGTAATGGATCTGAAAATGAACCATGTACATCTCTGTTGCTTCACCATATTAATCTAGAGTATTTTTGCCCTCTATACTTGGAACCCTAAGGGCCTATTTCCTTTTACATATAAGGTATTGCTAAACTTCGAAAGAGCACAAAGAAGATCCTACATTTTTCATAACTTCCCGGCATTTCCACTTCATACTGTTAGACCAGTCCAGACAAACGAGTTATGCTCCCCTGCCAGCAGATGTTGGAGACAGAGAAAAACTTCCAGAGCTCTGATTGGTTAGGCTCTGGTTGGCATAGGTATACCCCTAGGGGTCCTACTCAGTATTATCTTTGCCTCCAGCAGATGAGGGTGTTACTAAATTTTCTCTTTAACTTTGAATTTCTTTTCTTTCTTTTACTCTCCTGGATGCACCCAGAGCACACACGAGATGTTCCTCTGGATTTCCCAGACCCCACAGTCCCAAACTTAAATTAGTTACGGAAGAGCACTGCTTCCTGAGGTGAGCTACTGATAGCGTGGATCAGTTGAGCTCCCTCCATCGAGAGATTCCCAGCCCCATGCCACGAGGGCCTGTCTGCTGGCTGAAGAGCAAATTAAATTAATTTAAATTAGTTTAAACTGGTTTAAATGGCTGTGAACAGTCTCATTCCTGATCCCCCATTGAGCCTCTGCAGCACTGCCGGTACCGTGAGTGACAGCCTCTTCCCACCCCCACCCCTCCTTTCTCAATCAGTTCCATGTGAAAGTTGAGACGCAGGCTTTCTGCCTCCGAAGCTGCCGACAGCACTCCTCTCCTCCCAATTGCTTTCTTTTCGGAACCGCCACTGTCGGGGGTGTTTGTCAGCGTGTGCTTCAGTAATTCGGGTTTTCTTTGCCGGTGGTCATTTCGCGATCACGTTCCTCTCAGTTCATTTTTCTCTGCATCTTGGGACCCGGAACTCCTTGGGCCGTTCTGGTTCGGGGACAGTGCTAGCATTATAATTTTCAGTCGGCTAGCAAGATCGGTACTTGGTTTTTCTTTAAAAAAAAAAAAAAAGAGAGAAAAAAAAGGAAAGTATGCCTTCCTCACTGCACAAGTGTCTGGTGTGTAACAGGAAGCAGAAAGACCTAACCAACAAGCTGTGCCCAGCATGTTATGCGCATCCAGGGGAATCTTCTACTTCTCTGCCAGTTGCACTGCCTCCTTTGGACATCACTGCGTCAGCACCCCCTTCTTTGGATGTGCCGCAGCACTCTCTGCCCGCAGAGGATTCGCAGAGTGCTCCAGTTTTGCTTCCACAGCCTCCATCAATTCCCCTCTGTTTGAGGCGCCCTCATATCCCGCTGATAGCTAGTTCCTGGCGCTATTTTGCCAGGCATGGGTCCTGTGGCGTTCAGACTCCTCAGAGGTACCCTCAGAACTCTTGCCTGCTCCGGACAGGGGCATTCCTGCATCTATGCCTCGCAAGTGAACGCATAAGATAACAGACCTCAAGGGTGGGCGTCCTCCCAAAGGTGTTTCATGGATTTCACAGGACAATCTGGAGATGCCTGAAGAGGGCAGGTCTTCGGCAGAAGCGAGTCTTGACACTTCAGATCGGGAGGATGGGGAATATTCTCCTTCAGACACTTCGGTGACAGCTCAAGAGGACTCACAGGCTATCCGACTCTTTCAAAAGGAGGAGTTGCCCGCTTTAATAACAAAGGTGGTAGAAGCGCTGCGCCTCACTGACCCACCTGAGTCACAGAGTTCCCAGTCAATGTCTCAGGTGGATCCTATCTTACAGGGCATACATAAGCCTTCCAAAGCCTTCCCTTTCCCAGCGGAACTACAACAAATGGTATCTCAGGAATGGGAGTCCCCAGATAACTCTCTGCGTACTGCACACTGTCTTGGTCAGTTATACCTTTGGTCCCCATCAGAACTTGAATGCTGGCTGGCGTACCCGAAGGTTGATGCATTGGTGACGGGGGTTACCAAGCATACCACCATCCCGGTCGAGGGTGGAGCATCACTCTGAGACCAACAAGACTGTAAGTTTGAGAGTCTCCTGAAAACAGATTTCTCATCTTCCACTCTTTCGCTCCAGACGACAGTCTTCAGGGGTCTAGCTGCCCATGCCTCGCTGAGGAGGATTCAGCGACTCCAGATGTTCCACGGCTGGATCTTCTGGCAATCTATTGCGGCATTCCTGGCTGATGCCTTTTATGATCTGTTGCATCTCTCAGCTCGTTCGTTGGCAGCGGTGACGGTAGTTAGGAGATGGCTTTGGCTGCATCATTGGGCAGCGGATGTTGCCTCCAAGTCGCGACTTTCAAAGCTTCCCTTTAAAGTAAGGCTCCTCTTTGAGGATCTGGATAAGTTGGTAAAGGATCTGGGGGAAGTAAAACCCCGTTTGCCGGAAGATAAGCCAAAGGCTTCTTCACGCCGGCCTTCTTGTTCTCAGGCTTTTCAGCAATTTCCTAGATCTCGCGATTCCCAGAGATACCGCTCTTTCAAACCGGGCCGCTTTAGTCAGAGATCACAGTCGCTTTAGTCAGAGATCACAGTCCTTTCGAGGAGCCCGCAAAGGCACAGATTCCTATTCGGGCCCAGGAAAGTTTTCAGGAACCACACACCCTTCATGCTGACTGGACGGGTGGCCCACTGGAGACCTTGCCGCCATTGGGAGGACAGTTGGCTCTTTTTTCTCAACAGTGGGCAAACATAACATCCGATCAGTGGGTCCTCGACATTGTATTTCACGGTTACTCCCTTAAATGTTGGCGGCCATTCGCAAAGCTTCCTGGTCTCTCCAGGATGATCTCCCAGGAAAGGACTGGCCATTCAGACCACAATTTGAAGACTCCTTCTCCTCAAAGCCATTCGTCCTGTCCCATCATTGGAAAGAGGGCTGGGCCGTTACTCTCTCTATTTTGCGGTGCCCAATTCTGGATCTCAAAGGAGTCAACTGCAGCCTTCGAGTGGCTCTCTTCCGAATGGAAACGCTCCGGTCCATCATCCAGGCGGTGTGCAAAGGAGAGTTTCTAATGTCTCTCGATCTGGCAGAGGCCTACTTTCACATTCACATTCCCATTTGGGCCGAGCACCAGCGTTTCCTGCGTTTCGCAGTTCTTGGACAACATTTTCAGTTTCGGGCAATACCATTTGGCCTCGCCTTCGCTCCTCGAACCTTCTCCAAGGTAATGGTGGTGGTAGTGGCGGCCTTGTGCAAACAGGGTATCCGGGTACACCCCTACTTGGACGATTGGCTCATTCGCGCAGACTCGTTTCCGGAGACCTGCAGCACCATATCGGTGGTAGTTTCCTTCTTAGAGGAATTAGGTTGGGTTATCAATTGTGCCAAAAGCTGCCTTCAGCCGTCTCAGCAGATTGACTTTCTCGGGGCACGATTCGACACCCATCAGGGTCGCATATTCCTGACTCGGGAGCGTTTCCTCAAACTGTCTTCACAAATTCATCTATTTTTGCTTCAGGACTCGCCCCAGGCTTGGGATTACCTTCAGGTCCTGGGAACCATGGTAGCTACCATCGAGCTCGTTCCTTGGGCCAGAGCACACATGCGCTGCCTACAGAACGCGCTCCTCTCTCGGTGGTCGCCAGTGTCGGAAGACTGCCAACTCCGTCTTCCGCTCCAACCATCAATCAGAGACAGCCTACGGTGGTGGCTCTCTCCACGCAACCTATTCAGAGGAGTACCTTTGGAAACTCTATGCTGGATATTAGTGACACAGACGCCAGCCTGTCCAACTGGAGAGCTCACTGTCGGACTCACACAGCACAGGGAATTTGGTCTCCACGTGAGGCTCGATTGGACTAGAAGCACGGGCAGTCCGCCTGGCCTTACGATGTTTTCTAAATCTTCTGTGGAATCAAGCGGTTTGGGTGTTATCTGACAATGTGACGACAATATCTTATCTCAGTCACCAAGGGGGCACAAAGTGCTCCAGAGTGTCAAAGGAAATGACCTTCCTTTTCCCTTGGGCAGAGAGGCATTTACAAGCCATCTCGGCACAGCATATCACGGGGACCAGCAATGTCCAGGCCGATTTTCTAAGCAGACATACTCTCGTTCCGGGGGAGTGGGAACTTGTTCAGGAAGCATTTCAGAAAATAGTTCAGAGATGGGGTTAGCTGGCGATAGATCTCATGGCCTCGGCAGCAAATGCCAAGGTGCCAGTCTTCTTCAGTCGCTGGAGGCAACACGGGTCTCACGGCATAGATGCTCTAGCACAACCATGGCCAAAGCACGTTCTGCTTTACGTGCTTCCGCCCTGGGCAATAATCGGGAGAGTTCTCCATCGGATCAGGGAACACCGGGGCCCAGTGATCCTAGTGGCTCCGGACTCACCCAGGAGACCCTGGTATGCCGATCTTATAAGGTTATCTGGAGTAGTTCCTCTGCGACTGGAAGCTCCCTTGGGCCTTCTCAGGCAAGGTCCCATCTACATGTACCACCCCGCTCATTACTCGCTTACGCCTTGCTTCTTGAACGCCACAGGTTAACACACAAATGTTACTCTTCCAAAGTTGTGGCTACGCTCCTCAATGCCCGACGATCGTCAATATCTCTTACGTACGCTCAGGTGTGGTGAGCCTTTGAGTCATGGTATTCGTGAAACCAGCTCTCTCCATGGCGTTCCGGAATCACAGAGGTTCTCGCCTTTCTACAAGAAGGTCTTGATAAGGGACTAGCTCTCGGAACCCTTCGAATACAGGTTTCGGCCTTAATGTGCTTCTGTGGGCCGATTTGCGGTGCTCCCTTGCGTCACACTCTGACATTTCACGATTTCTCAAGGGAGTCAGACTACTGCGCCCACCGGTTCGTCCGGTAGTCCCTTCCTGGGATCTCGTCCTGGTTCTAAAAGCTCTTATGGGCTGGCCCTTTGAACCTTTCAAGGAGGTTTCTCTTCGGGACTTGATGCTTAAGACAGTGTTCTTAGTGGCAATAACCTCGGCTCGTAGAATCTCGGAGCTGCAAGCTCTCTCTTGTCAGGATCCCTATATTTCGTTCTCTGTGGAGGGCGTTTCTCTACGACCTGTTCCCTCCTTGCCTAAGGTCCTTGCACCTTTTCATCTCAAAGAGCCTCTCCTGTTGCCTGCCTTTTCAAAGAGCAATGTTCAGGGCGGCATAAGAATCTTCGAGCGGTGGACCTCAAGAGAATTCTTTTCCGCTATCTGAAGGTGACCAATTCGTTTCGTAAGACAGACCATCTCTTCTTTTGGCGGGCCCACCCCGAGGTCTCGCATCCTCTAAGTCCACTATTGTCAGGTGGCTATGTCAGGCCATTGAAGCGGCCTACATTAGTCAAGGCAGACTGGTTCCTGCAGGTCTACGGGCTCACTCTACTTGGAGCCAGGCTACGTCTTGGGCCGAACGTTCTCAAGTAGCTCCTCTCGATATCTGTCATATGGCAACCTGGTCGTCTTTGTCCATGTTTGTACGGCATTATCGTCTGGACATTCAACCACGAGGGGACTGTCTGTTTGGAGTTGGTGTGCTGTCAGCGGCTCTCTCTGCCCACCCTGAGCGTCGTTAGCTTGGGTACTTCCCATTTGTCTGGACTAGTCTAGCAGTATGAACTGGAAGGAGAAATTTCACTTACCGTTAATTTCCTTTCCTGGAATACTGCTAGACCAGTCCAGAACCCACTCAGTTGTCAGTTGCAGTGGTGCACGTGCAGTAGAGCCGACGCTCATCTTTCAGGCACTACCAATATATTCCCTTGGATGGCATACAGGCTTGATGTCCTAGGGACACTTCATGCTCCTCTCCGATTCATGTAGATAGTTGAGCAAGTCTTCTCTACTGTACATAGTTGACCTTGTTGGTCAGTTTAATACTAATTGTTATTGCTTGTCAGAAGATACTGAGTAGGACCCCTAGGGGTATACCTATGCCAACCAGAGCCTAACCAATCAGAGCTCTGGAAGTTTTTCTCTGTCTCCAACATCTGCTGGCAGGGGAGCATAACCCGTTCGTCTGGACTGGTCTAGCAGTATTCCAGGAAAGGAAATTAACGGTTAAGTGAAATTTCTCCATCGAGCAGCCTGAAATTTAGAATAAGAAGGTGCATTTTCTTTCAGCCTGGGGCGGAGGTGCAGGAAGCCCCTCTTCCATGTAGAAACTTTGTAGTCTCATACCGTGGTTTTCTCTCCTTCTGTGACAACTGGCTCTTAAAAAGACAAGTCTCAGTATCCCTGCTTTTGTTGTAAAACATTACAAATGATAACGGTACCGAATGGTCCTCATCTATCCTGGGGAATATTCGTATTACATTTGAGCAGAGTTGTGTTGGCTAGAATTGCCTTTAGTATATCTGGAAATATTACTATTTAATGGAGTGGCACCTGCACACACCGAAGGATTCTACCACTATTTGTACACAAGATATGCCACCCTGGGACAAAACAAAGGTCATAAGAAATGCCATACTGGGTCAGACCAAGGTCCATCAAGCCGAGTATCCTGTTTCCAACAGTGGCCAATGCAGCTCACAAGTATCTGGCAGTTTCCCAAAAAGAGACACAAGTTCCACAATGCTTGTATTGGAGCAAGCAGTAGATTTCCCGGGTCCTCTTAGCTTATGGACCTTTCTTCCACGAACTTGTCCAAACCTTTTTTTAAACCTAGCTACACTAACCGCTTTTACTACATCGTCCGGAACGAATTCAAGAGTTTTTTTACGCGTTAGAGTATTTTTTCACTCGTTAGTCTTAAATGGGTTACACTGTAGCTTCATCGCATTCTACTTTTTGATTGGCGTAAACAATCAACACCACTCCATTCATTAATTTATAGACCTCTATCATATCTTCCCTCGGCCATCTCTTTTCCGAGTTAAAGAGCCCTAACCTTTTAAGCCTCTCCTCGTAGGGGTATCCTTTCATCCCCTTTACTATTTTGGTAGCTCTTCTCTGTACCTTTTCTAATAACGCTATATCCTTTTTAAGATACAGCAACTAGAATTGCACACAATATTCAAGGTGCAGTCACACCATGGACGATGCATAGGCATTATAATATCCTTTGTTTTACTTTCCATTCCTTTCCTTATGATTCCAAGCATTCTATTTGTCTTCTTGGCTGCTGCTGCACACTGCACGCTTAAATCTTTTTCCTGGGTGATGGTTTCTAATGTGGAACCTTATATCATGTAACCATAGTTTGGGTTGTTCTTTCCTAGGTGCATAACTTTGCAGTTGTCCACATTTTTTAAAAAATATTTATTTTTAAATTTACCAAGGCATACTTATGCTGAAAAGGGAAACCAAAAGCAACAGATTATAAGAAAATAGTTTTCTTGTAAAATTATCAATGAAAATCCCTGTAGTCCACACATAAAGGGGATCAAGGGAACAAACATAGTGGAATAGGAGATTATCCCACTTCAGAACTAGAAAAATAAAACCATTTCTTACTGAATGATTAGATGGATGAGAGGGCCCTGGGCTGACTTACACACTATATGGTCAGACCACATTACCCTGGCCAGTGGTTGATGGTAAAATAGATACCCTAGTGTTGATAAAAGTTAACAAAAGTCACTAGGCTGGACGAAAACATATCTTTGCAATTTATATATTGTTAAACACTTGCAAGGGAATCATAAATTGAATGAGACACCAAGCTGCAACACGCCTGGTTTTAAGAGCAAAAATTGCTTATGCCTCTTTTCTGTTTCCCGGGCAACATCAGGAAAAAATGGAAACTTTAACACCATGAAACAAAAGTGAGTACTTTTTTATAATAAAGTTTCAATAGCCAATTTCTATCCGAGGTGAGAGCACAAGTCACCAGCAAAGTAAAAGCTTGCATAGAGTCTGATGTAGAAGAATTCAATAAGTCAGAAACATTAAGTACATCCATTTTAGCACCAGTCTCAAACTCCTGGCTCTTTTTTCCCTTGAGCTAAATAGAATGCTTTTGAAATTGGAGGGACCAAATCTTGTGGAATTGAAAATCTCCACCATAGTTCCTGAACATTTCTACTGCAGACGTCCTGGCCATTTTAGCAAAATTTAAAATCCGAAGGTTCGATGCATGGGCAGAATTTGCCAGTATTTCAACTTTAGATAGAGCCACAGTCAGAAATGGAAACCAAGTTCTGAACATTCTCTTCCTCTTTAGTTTTCAAGCCTTTGGTCAAACTTAAGTACGACAACAATTTCAACATATTCTGCTCCACCTTTACAGAAAGCGCTGCTGTCTGTTGAGAAATAGTTACAGATAAAGTTTGTTAATGCCTCCCAAATGCTGTCCAGTGTAATCTTGGGCAAGAAAGATGAATTACATTAGGCAAAGAAGCAACAATCTGTGCCTCCACAGCATTACCCGTGCCAGGGCTACTGGCCTGGCGTACTATCGCCACTGTTTCTTCTTTTTCGAGGGAGCTTCTGAACACAGCGGAAGACATCACCTGACTTTCATCCTCTATTTCACCCTTTACCAGCATCTTCAGAATGTCAACTTCCGGCATTAGAGAGCTTGAGCAAGTGGAAAGGGAACGAACTCCCCCAAAGGCTGTGGTGGACGCCATATATCTCGGGAAACCGAGTTGCATCGGGATCATCAGCTCAATGGAAGCCCTCCATAGCCCTAGGAATTCCTCCTGAGCGAATCCCCCTCTTGGCAGCCTCAGAAAGATAACATATCTGTGCATCGGACCAGACACAGAAGGCTGTGGCTCAGCAAGGTAAACCTTTGCCTCCCCTTTCCTGTTTGACATGGATGAGGTAAGTGTGCGCAACTCTCAGGCATCCATCTTAGAACAACCATGCCTCCTGCAGTCTTAACTGCACTTAACAAACACAGTCCAGAGCGTGATTATATGGAAGAAACAGAGCTTTATTGATAATCTTATTGCCAACCCATAAAATTTCATCTGCCATTTGAACATCCAGTCTTCCAGTTTATCAAGGTCCTCTTGCAATTTATCCACTTTTCAAAAAGTACATATCGCCCAGATACATAATGAAAATTCAGACAAAACAAAACAGGAAAAAAGAAGATACATTCTCCATCATAGACCACAATAAAGGGTGAGGAAAAATAGAAATATTAGGAAATATCACATATCATAGGTTTCCCCACATACTGGAGAGGACCAAGTATAGCAGAAACAACTGGAACACATTCACTGCGTAGCCCCTACTATTTCCATCCCACCCTCCTTTGGGCCTGGGTAGACCGAGAAAAGTCAGGAAATATATACACAACCGACTCCAAGAAGCTAGTTTGCATATTGCGGAAATATAATTTTAACACAAGGTCTCTGTCAGTCTCAAACACAAAGATAGTCACCAGAGTAGTTCATTTGGTGACTACCTCCAGGAAGGACTCCCAAGTAAGGCTTCCCTGCACCCCCCTGGAACTGAGATGTAAAAAGCCTTAACCAAGGAGGAGGATTATCTGCTGGAAAATTCAACACTTTCTTCAGAAACTTCCTCACCATGTCCACAGAAATAATTAGCAGACACTTAGGGAAGTTAAGGAAGCAGAAAGTATTCTTCCTAGATTGATTCTCAAGAAAGTCGATTCTCCGGACCAGAATTTCCTTTTCCTTAGTTTGTGTCAATAATAGTTCTTTCTAGCTCAAACTTTGCTGTTCCAACTTCTCAACTCTCTCTCCCACCTGGCTCAAATGATGAGACTGGCAAGGGAACTCCGGGGTAACAGTCTGCACCTCCATTCTTAAGGCAGTCACAGAAGCAGTCAGAGAAGACTCCAGGCCATTAAGAGCTTCCCACAGCATCTGCAACGACACTCCAGCAGGCTTTATCTCACTCATGCCATCTCCAGAGAGACCTATCACTCGCTCTCCACCATATTCCACTGGCGAGGAAGTCAGTGTAAACTGTCCTAACGGCCTTCGGTTTGCTAAATGCTCACCGGCCTACTGCAAAACCACCGCACTGCCTCTGCAGAAGTCACTTCTGGGTCATGGGGGAACTGCTCTAACTTTAGAGCTCAGAGAGACCTCTTCGGTGCTCAGGTCCAGTCCAAGGGAACCTGAATTGGCCACAGCTTCCACTGATCTCATCAAAGAGAAGCCCTGACACTCTTGCAAAGTAACCTGTGCCTTTGCTGGGCTGCCAACAGTGTCAGGACCTCGACTCTGCTTCCCTTTCCTCTTACCCGGCATAACAACCCCAGGAAGATAGCCAAAGGAGCAGGAAAGAAGAGCACTGAGCTCCTCCACTTCTCCAGGTAGGATGCCAAAACAAAGCTCCCCTATCCTCTTGGGTTTTAACAGCTTTGAATAATTTTGTGTCATCTGCAGATTTAATTACCTCACTCATTATTCCCATTTCCAGGTCATTTATGAATTTGTTAAACAGTGGACCCAGCATAGATCCCTGGGGGTACTCCACTAGTCACCTTTCTCCATTGGGAAAATTGGCCATTAAGCCCTACCCTCTGCTTTCTATCCTTTAACCAGTTCCTGATCCACAATAGTCTCATGACTTTTTAATATGGCTAAGAGTCTCTCATGAGAGACCTTGTCAAAGGCTTTCTGAAAATCCAGATTACATTATATCAACCAGTTCACCGTTGTCTACCTATTTATTCACATTTTCAAAAAGAATATAGCAGATCAGTAAGACAAAACCTTCCTTGGCTAAAGCCATGGTGGTTTTCTCCCATTAAACCTTGACTATCTACATGTTCAATCATTTTGTTCTTTATCATGGTTTCTAACATTTTGCCCATTACTGATGTCAGGCTCACCAGCCTGTAGTTTCCTGGATCACCCCTGGAATCTTTTTAAAAATTGGCGTTACATTGGCCATCTTCCATTTTTCAGGTACTACAGATTATTTTAATGATAGCTCACAAATTATTAATAGTGGATGTACAATCTCATATTTCAATTCTTTCAACACCCTTGGATATATACCATCCAGTCCAGGGGATTTGCTACTCTTTAGTTTATCAAATAGTTGTAATATATCTTCCTGGTTTATCAATATTTCTTTCAATTCTTCTTTTTTTTTGAAACTTTTATTTTCATTTTGCAACAAACAAAAGAAACAACACACCAAAAGAGACAAAACAAGTATACAATAAGGAAAAGTAAACCCATTACCCCCCACCCCGATGCTTCTTCTCTACCCGATTATATCAGCATGTGAGCGCTTCCAATTAACAGTGATTATACATCAAACGATCAAAAGAGTAACTACAATACAGCATGATCATGGGACAGCGATATATACAAAGTTAAACAGTCAGATGAGAGCATTTAGCAAAATGTACATAGTCATTGAGCATCTTCCATTGAGACCAATGAGAAGGAGTCTGAACGGAGGAAGCGAACAGACGAGGTATTTGTTCATAGTTACTGTAAAGACAGGCATGATTCCACCATTCATTGGGGCTCAAATGGGAGCTAATTTTCTAGTATTACTTAATTAGGGAAATAGCAATGCCAAGCATAAAGTTCGAAAGGAGATAAGCCATTTTTGGGAGAAAGGGGATCCCCGCATCTGGGCGAAGTCCCACTATCCTCCAAGAAAGGGGCTCCTGAGAGTGCGAGATAGACTAAATACGACCCCAGACCCGACGCCAGTAATACTGTAGTGCGGGATATTCATGCATAACATGAGGCAATGAACCAATGGCCGCAGGACGTGTCCAGCAACCATTGCCCTGAGTAGTGTTCCATTTGTCTAATCTATGAGAAGTGTAAAAACACCGGTGGGCTAGAAAGAAGAGGGTCTGAATGAGTGAGGCGGATCGGGAACCCGTGTCCCTCTACTCCAGATAAGGCTCCATTGCTCCGAGGTCAAAGTCACATGCAATTCTCTCTCCCATACTTTCTGCGCTATAGGGGTATCTCTAGTTATAGCATTACAGAAGGTTTAGTAAAATTGGATGCTACACCCGGTGAGCTACCGAGAGATCGGAAAGTCTCCAATCAACCTTATGTAAAGAATGCCGATGGCGGGAGCACTCTAGTGCACCGAAGGCGATGCTGAAGTTGCACTGACCAGAGTCGGGAGTCTAAAGATTGCATAAGAGCATTAAAGGCACCTAAAGTGTCTAAAAGCATTGGTGGATGGTGGGAGTCTGATGGGAGAGTCATACCAGGGAGAAAGGTTAGAGGAATCAGTTTGCAAAGGCCCGCTTCTATATCTAGCCACACAGGTCTACTCGGTACTGGATCTTCCAACCAACAAGCACCTTGTTTGAGAAGAAGAGATTGAGGGAACACTTGAGTAAAATCGCCACCAAGTATTAATGGAGCATTGGCAGAGGCCAAGGCCAACTGCGCAATACTTGCATAGTAAGCAGGGTTGTCCACATTCGGGGCATAATGCAAATACACGTGAATTCACTATCTCCAACCTCAAGGTGTACACGGGCCCATCTACCCTCCTTGTCAGTGCTAATATCAGGTACAGTAGCGTGCAAAGACTTCTTAACCAGAGTGGCTATCCCATATCATTTGAAAACGGTGGGAGAATAGGCAGCTACCATGTGAGTCTTAGCATTGAGTTTCAGTGTTTCAGCAGAGTTTAAATGCGTTTCCTGAAGAAACACTAAATCAACATGCTCATGGCTAAGATAGCTAAGGATTTTCTTTCCTTTGAGTGGACCATTAATGCCTTTGACGGTGAATGATAAGATTTTACATAAGGCCATTCAGAAAAGTTAAAAATTCTGAGCATGATAGCACACATAATTTCACTATGTCCCTCAAACTGACTGTATCTGGCTGTACACATGACATAGGAAAATTAAGCTAATATAATACAATGAAGCGCCCCACATAAACAAAGAAAACCGCAGTACGGTAGAGGAGAAGCAAAACCCCAAAATTACTGGCGACCATGTGTCTGCGGGGAGAAACCCCAGAGAAGGCCGAAATTGAAAAAACACATAACCTGTAGGACTGTGCGTGCTCCGAATCCGACCGAGGCACCCATCATGAAGGGATAGGAGACCAAAAAACAAAAGTCATATAGAGAAAGAAAGAGAGTCCAGGCTATTTCTGTACTTGGCTATGACCGCCGCATCGGGCCCTTCAAAATGGCGGATAGAGCCGGCAAATAAGAGTCCAAGATTTGGGATTAGCGCATCTGCTCTGCTTCTTTGGAGTCTAAAAATGTTGATAGTAGATCAGGATCTTCGAACGTCCTGGTTTGGTTGTGGAGAGTCACTCGGAGCTTCGCTGGATATAACAGGCCAAAGCGAGCTTGTAGCTGTTGAAGTCGAGGGCGAAAAGCAAGAAGTTTCTTCCGACGGTCAACGGTAGGCTTTGCCAAATCAGGAAAGAAGGAGACCTTACGACCTTCAAATTCCAAATGATGATTCGCTCGGGCAGCATGTAAAATTTGTTCCACTTGTTGATATCGTAGCAAGCTAAAGACAATAGGCCGGGGGGTCGTGCGGTTGAGCACCATGTGGGCAGGAACACGGTGTGCTCGATCGATTTCCAGTTCTCTGTGAAAAGTGATCTTCAGCAAGGGGGGAAGAGTTTTGAGCAAGAATTCTCTTATATCTCCTGCTTCCACCCCCTCCGGTATTCCGAGGAGCCTCACATTGTTGCGACGGGCTCGATTATTGCTATCTTCTAACTCCTTTTGAAGATTCTGTATCTGGCGCTCAGCCTCGTCCAGTTTGCCCAAGCGCACCTCGTGCGAGTCGAGGACCCCCGCCATGTTGTCCTGCCGTAATGAAAGACTTTCAAGTCGGTCCTGGAGCACTCCAAAGTCTTCTCGCATGGCTCGAAGCGCTTCTCCATTGGACTGCACCAATTCCTTCACGCCGCGTATTTCCTCCAAAATCTCCAGGTGCATCTCGGGGTTTTCACGAAATGGAACCATCTTCTGTGGGGAGGACACCTCTGTTTTGGAGCGTTTTCCGTGAGAAGAAGAAGGAGACCCGAAGTCCAAGCGCGCTGGTTTATGGGCCGCCATTCCCCCCGAGGTGCCCCGGTCAGCTCGGAGCGAAATAGTAAATTTGTATAGGTATTAAGTCAGGATTCTAAGTAGGCCTCTCGGGAGCTTCAACGCAAAGCGTCCTACCCGCTGGACATCAGGCTCCGCCCCCCTTCTTTCAATTCTTCTGATGCATCACCTTTAAATACCATTTCAGTCATAGGTAACTTCCCTACATCTTCTTCAGTAAAGACGAAACAAAGAATCCATTCAGTCTCTCTGCTATAGTTTTGTCTCCTCTTAGTGCCCCTTTTACCTCTCTATCATCTAATGATCCAAATGACTCTTTCACAGGTTTTTTGCTAGGAATGCACTTGAAAAAGTTTTTATTATGAATTTCTGCTTTCACAGCAAGCTTTTTTCCAAATTCTCTTTTTGCCTGCCTTATCAATTCTTTGCATCTAACTTGCCAGTGCATATGTTGTTTCCAGCTTTTGTCATTTGGCTCCTTTTTTCATTTCCTGAAAGATGCTTTTTTGGCTACAAGAGACTCTCTGACCTCACTGTTAAACCATACTGGCTGTTTTTTAGATTTCCTTCCACTTTTCTTAACGTGTGGAATACATAGTCTTTTTAAACAACACCCATGCTTGATGTAAATCTTTAACCTTTGCAGCTGCTTCTTTAAGTGTTTTTTTTTTAACTATTTTCCTCATTTTATCATAGTCTACCTTTTGAACGTCTCCCTTGCTGTCCTTCCGTCATTTATTAAATCACACATGATCATGCTATAATCCCTATTGCCAAGAGGCCCCAGCATCCTTATCTCTTGCTCAAGATCTTGTGTTGCACTAAGGACTAGGTCCAAAATGGCTTCCCCTTTTGTCGGTTAATGAACCAGCTGCTTCAAGAAGCAGTCATTTATTTCATCTAGAAACTTTATCTCCCTTGCATGTCCTGCCATGATACTGACACAGTCGATACTGGGGTAATTGAAATCACACGTTATTACTGTGTTGTAACTTTTGTTAGCTTCCCTAATTTCTTGGAGCCATTTGTTCATTCTGGCCAGGCAGTCGGTAGTACACCCCCACTGCCATCACCTTCCCCTTTTTACATGGAATTTCAATACAGAGAGATTTTACAGTGCATTTTGTTTCCTGTAAAACTTTAATCCCGTGTGACTCAATGCTCTCTCTAACATAGAGTGCAACCCCCCCCCCTCCACCAATTTGTTCTGCTCTATCATATAATTTGATATAATTTGTACTAAGGTATCACAGCATCCCACTGGTTGTCCTCCTTCCACCACGTCTCTGAGATACCAATCATATCTAACATCTCATTTAGTACTATATATTCTAATTCCCCCCCCCCCCATCTTATTTTTTAGACTTCTAGCTTTGGTTTGCAGCTTGTTGTGCAGTGGGGGCTTGTTTGCATCAGTGATGCTGAGGGCTAAGCTATTGGTAGCTTAACTACTGGCAGGATCTCCCAAGATGGACAGGTCTCAGCTGAGGTACCAAACCAAGACAAACCACCCATCTGGGACGGTGTTGACAGTGGAGGATTACCTTTCTGTGACAACGGCAACAACACTAGAATTAAATTGCATGGAAGAAAGGCCTGGCAATCTACTTCTGTATCTTGCCACAAAAACCCAGTGAATAGTCACAACAAAACTAATTGCACTGAAGTGCAGGAAGATGAGACCCCCAGTTTGTAAGCACTCAACTGGCTAGTGGGGAAGAGCTGAAGACGTTTCAGAGAAAAGCCAGCATTTATGATGTGGCTGAATCAAAGCCCTTGGGACATCTTACTGCTGATGTAGCAGCTCATGAAATGAGAGTCAGAAGCTGCAAAGATGTCTTACGTATTGGAATATGGAACATACAAATCATGAACCAAGGGAACCTGGAGACAAGAATGAAATGGAATGTGTATAGCTCAAACCTTTGGATGTCGGCGAACTGAAGTGGAGCGGCATTGGGTATTTTACATCTGATCATCTGGTCTACTATGCTGGAAATGAAAGACAAAGAAGAAATGGTGTTGCATTTATAAACAAAAAGAAACCTGCAAAAACTGTAATGAAATACAATGCAGTCAATAAACACTTAATTTCTATTCATCTACAAGGAATGCCCATCAACACAACTATAATTCAAGTATATGCCACAACAACAGCTGCAGAAGAGGACGAAGTTGATGAGTTCTACGAACAAGTATAAGCTGAAATTGACAAAACATGCAAACAGGATGGGTGACTGGAATGCAAAGGTTGGCAACAAAGAAGAAGGCAAAGTGGTTGGAAAATATGGACTTGGCAACAGAAATGATGCTGGAGAAAAACCTGATAGAATTCTGCAAGACCAACGATCTGTTCATCTCAAACACCTTCTTCCAGTAACACAAGTGGAGACTGTAAACATGGACTTCACCCAATGGATTATTCACAAATCAAATAGATTACATCTGCAGAAGTCGGTAATGGAAAAGCTCTATAACATCCTGGAGCTGACTGTGATACAGATCACCAACTACTATTTATTTAATTTCTTAAGCTAAAGTTCAAAAAGAGCAAGCCACTCATGAATGTAGCAAAATATGACCTTGAGAATATAACACCATAATTTAAAGACTGCCTACAAAATCGATTTGCTGCTTTAAATACAAAGAAAGAGCTCCAGAAGAGTTATTGGATGACATCAAGAAGGTTGCGTTGAAAGCCAGAGGAGAAAGAGAGGCAATCAGAATTCAACAGAGATTTCCAATGTGTAAGAAGACAAGACGAGGAGAAATACTACAATGACGTATGCAAGGAAATAGAAGCAGAAACTATTAGAGAAAGAACAAGATTGACTTTCCTAAAGCTATGAGAGTTAAAGAAAAAATTCCAGCCTCGAATTGGAATGTTGCAAGATGCTCAAGGATCTATGTTGAGTGAGGCTAAGAAGATCAAGAAAAGGTGGAAAGAATATACAGTCATTATATGGTAAAGACGAAGTGGACTAACAGCCGTTTCAACCTATACCCTATGATCAGAAGTTGAAGCAGCATTGAAAACCTTATCAAAGTACCTGGCATTAATGGCATTCCCACTGAAGTATTACAGCAATTGGATGTAGCTGTTACCACACCTGCAAGGCTCTGCCAGGAAATTTGGAAAACTTCGTGACCAACTGACTGGAAAAGATCTGTATTTACATCAATACTAAAGAAAGGTGATCCATCTGACTGTGGAAATTATCGCACATTCACTCTGATCGCACATGCCAACAAGATTCTACTCAAGATTATTCAGCAGAGACTACAACTAGAACTGCCTGAAGTGCAAGCAAAGTTCAGCAAAGGGCGAGGAACGAGAGACATCATCGCGGATGTGAGATGGATCCTTGAAAGACAAAAGAATACCCATATGTGTTTTGACTACAGCAAGACTTCTGACTGTGTAAACCATGAGAAACTCTGGGCCACATTAAGAAGTATGGGCATAACAGAACACCTGATAGTTCTCTTGCACAACCTTTACATTGATCAAGAAACAACAGTTTGAATGGAACAAGGAGAAACAGAATGGTTTAAAATCAGCAAGGTTGTATTACAAAGCTGCGTACTTCCCCCCTACCTGTTTAATTTATATGCAGAACAAATCATCAGAGAAGCAGGACTGTATGAAGATAACAGAGTTGTGAAGATTGGTGGATGACTCATCAACAACCTTCTCTATGCTGATGATACCACGTTACTGGCTAAATGTGAAGACGATATGAAACATTTGCTTCTCATGATCAAGGAACATAGTCTTAAAATATGCCTGCATCTTAATGTAAAGAAGACAAAGATCCTGATAACTGGCAAAATCAATAAGTTCATTGCTGATAGAGAAGAAATTGAAGTAGTGGACAACATTAACCTACTTGGATCAGCTATCAATAAAGAAACAACAAGCAGTCAAGAAATCCGATGACACATTGCTCTTGGCAGAATGGCAATGAAGGACCGTGACAAGATTCTCAAGAGCAGAGATAGCTCTCTTCATACAAAGATTTGACTTGTTCAAGCCATGGTATTTTCAATAATGTCATATGGATGTGAAAGTTGGACAGTGAAAAAGATAGACGGGAAGAAAATCAATGCCTTTGAATTATGGTGCTAGTGACAAATATTTTATATACCATGGACTGCTCCATGAACAAACCAGTCAGTACTAGAGGAGATCAAGCATAACTTTTCTTTAGAAGCCCCAATGACATGACTTTGGCTTTCATACTTTGGACACATCATGTGAAGATTGAGATCATTAAAGAATGACATCATGCTTGGCAAGCTAGAAGGTCAATGCAAAAGAGGAAGGCCAGCAATGAAATGGATCGATACAATAACAGCAGCTATGTGTGCCACTCTGTCAACATTGAGACACCTGACTGAAGACCAAAAACAATTTAGGACAACTATCCAGAGGGTCGCCTACTCGACGGCACTTAACAACCAACACTCTGGTTATCGGTAGACAGGGGTAATTTGAAATCTTTAAGCTCTGTCTGCTCTGTACTTAAGGACGTTTGGGTTACTTTTGTCTTTGTTGGAACCCGTCTGTCGATATGCCATAACTTTTAATCTTTTGCTAGTATCCTTCAAAGCAACTTTTAAAGTAGGCTGTTGGCATCAACTCTTAAAAAGGGGAGAGAGCAACTTTTAAACCAGATAATAGGGGAAAGTCAACAGTCTCCTAAGTGCGCTCTTGAGAGACTGTCGACTTTCCCCTATTATCTAGTTTAAAAGTTGCTCTATCTCCTTTTTAAAGGTTGATGCCAACAGTCTGGTTCCATCCCAGTTAAGGTGGAACCCATACTTTTGGAAAAGCACCTCTTTTCCCCAGAATGTTGCCCAGTTCCTAAGAAATCCAAAACCCTCTTCCTTGCACCATTGTCTTATCCACACATTTAGACTCCAGGGTTCTATCTGGCTTTTGGGTTCTGTGTGTGGAATGGGAAGCATTTTGGAGAATGCTACCCTGGAAGTTCTGGATTTCAACTTCCTACCTAAAAGCCTAAATTTGGCCTCCAGAACTTCCCTACCACACTTTTTCCTATGTTATTGGTACCAACATGGACCAAGACAGCAGACTCCTCCCCAGCACTATCGAAGACCTTATCTAGGTGGCGCGTGAGGTCCGCTACCTTCACACCAGGGAGGCCTATTACCAGGCAATCTTCACATCCACCAGCCACCCAGCTATCTTCATCCCTATTGATCGAATCACCAACTATAACAGCTGTCCTAACCATTCCCTCATTGGCACATGGCCCTAGAGAAACCTCCTCGGTGCCAGAGGTTTTTACATTGCCTGGAGGACAGGTCCTAGCTACAGGATCATTTCCTGCCACACCAGAATGATGATCTCCTGTCACGTGTCATCTCTTCTCCATGGCAACAGGAAGGCTGTCAGACTGGAGGTGGGACTTCAGTACTATTTCTCTGTAAGTCTTGTCTATATACTTCTTTGTCTTCCTTATATTCTCTGTCTGCGACTCTGGCCTCCAGAGCTTGGACTCGTTCCCTGAGAGCAAAGAGCTCCTTGCACCTAGTGCATATATAAGACTCCTCACCAACTAGGAGAAAATCATACATGTGACATTCAATGCAAAAGACTGGAAAGCCCCTATCTTGCTGCTGGACTGCTATCTGCATCTTAGTTTTAAGGTTTCTAGGTATTTAAGTTGTTTGTTTACTTAGGTTTGCTGGGGATACTTATACTAATACAACTATACCTAATGCATTTAATTGACTTTGTTCACCTCAAGATTAGTTAATTCCAGGTCCTTAATATATTCCTGATGAGAATAACCAACCATACTTGAAAGTGAATATGGGCACCTCCTTACCTTTAATAGGTTTTAGAGCCTATAAAGCTAAAATTATCTTTGGGATGGGTGGGAGAGAAAAAAGACAATAAGAACTGGTTTCCTACACAGTGCCCTGATCTGTGCTTTTAAGGTAAAGTCTTACCAATTTCCTGTATAATTCACATAGCCTTTGGTTTGATAGGGGGTCCTTTCAAATTGCCCCTTTGATCTGTCACCTGCCTTTAACACCTATTTAAGACAACTATTTAAGACAAATAAGAGAAAATATTTTTTCACTCAACGTGTAATCAAACTCTGGAATTTGTTACCAGAGGATGTAGTAAGAGCTGTTAGTGTAGCTGGGTTTAAAAAAGGTTTGGACAAGTTCCTGGAGGAAAGGTCCATAAACCATTATTAAAAAGGGACCCAGGATATCAATGCTTGACCCAATACAAGCATTGTGGAACCTGTGTCTTTTCGGGATACTGCTAGGTACGTATGACCTAGATTGGCCACTGTTGGAAACAGGAGACTGGGCTTGATGGACCTTGGTCTGACCCAGTATGGCATATCTTATGTTCTTATGTTCTTATCATTTGCTTCCTAACTGGAAGGCCTCTTTGTAAACATCTCTAGAAACTAGTTTATTTCTTTTTACTCGGACTATTCTAGTTGTATGCTAAGCTATACTCTGATTTGATTTAAATGAAAAGCTCTCTGGTACTAAGACCTGACTGACTCAGCAAAAATACTGAATTCTAAAATACACAGATTTATCAGTTTTAACCCAAAGAATTCTCTTTTTCACCAAGATTTAGATTATGTTCCAGAAGATAAATACCTACAAGTGCAGATCTATTTCTATCACGCCCATCATCCAGTCTCTGATAGTGGCCAAACTGCGCTACTATAAAATTCTTGGCATATCCTAAAGAATAGATCCATTTCTTGGAGCTCCCTCACAGGGGCTGCATGTACATAGTTCCAACACTTTTTTTTAACCTATTGGTGCAAATGAAGATAGTATATTCCCTTAATAGCTTGCTGTGGTCAGTTTATGCTGCTGTAGACCCTTACTACATCAACCCCTTATGCAGGCCATTGTTTTTTGTGTACTTACATTAAAAGATTTGGAAAGAGGCTTACCCTAGTATTGATCCTGCTGCACTAGTGCCCATGAAAACCAAAAAGGACTCTACTCCAACTCTCTCAATATGTTTTATTATAGAAACATGTTCTTCTCCAGTCATCAAATAAGGAAGCTGTCTCACTCATATGGCATCAGCAAAATGCAAATATATTAGAAGAGTTGTTATAGAGTGTTCACTGTGTGTGGATGGATAGTGATCATGGCAAGTTATTGACAGCTTTTTCTTTGGAACATTTTACTAGGCAGAGTATTCTCCTTGCGTCAGCTAGAATCTAGAGTGTTTCACTTCCTTGAAAGGCTTCTTTGAATTAATATATGCCATGAAGGAGATCAAAAATACATTGTGTGCTTTCGAGTCAGTGCTGACTCCTGGTGACCCAGCAGCTCACATACTCTATAAATGACAGAAACAGAAGACACTTCATAGGGTAATCCATTTATTGTGGCATGAACATTTTGAGGACAAAGGCATGGAAGGATACTGTATACTGGGCTATATGAAATCATTTCCCGTTATGCTATGGTGGGATTTGAAAATCTCAGGTCAAATTAGTATACTGCTTTTAAGGAGGATATTTTCTAAGTACATGCATCAGACAAATTTACAGTCCTATTCCAGCCCCCCATCAGCCCATCTCCAGTCCAGGTCCCCCCCCCCTCATCCAATTTCCAATCCTAGACCCCCCCAATCAGCCAATTTCCAGTCCTATTCCAGCCCCCATCAGCCCATTTCCAATCCTAGCCCCTCTCCAAATCAGCCTATTTCCAGTCCAAGCTCCCCTTCATCAGCCCATTTCCAGTCCTATTCCAGCTCCCCCATCAGTTCATTTCCGATCCTAGGCCCTTCCATCAATCATTTCCAGTCCAGGCTTCCCCCCAATCAGCCCATTTCCAGTCCTAGCCCCCCATCACAGCCCATTTTCAATCCCAGCTTACCCTCCCATCAGAGCCCATTTCCAGTCCAAGCTCACCCCCCATCACAACCCATTTCCAGTCCTAGCCCCCATCCCCCACCCGCCGGCCGAAGAGCCCCGTAGCCATTTAAGGGACTTGAGAGGGAGCCAGGAAAGCCCGCGCGAGGCCTCTGCACAGCCGCCAGCGTGAAGAGTTTTTTTCTGTCATGCTGGTCGCTGTTTCAGTGAAGCACGCTGAATGCCGGGAAAGGTTAAAAGTCATTAATTTCAATGATTTCAATGGGGCTGCGGCTCAGATAACGATCGGAAACCGCTACCGCAGCTTTGTAAACAAGCCCCTAAGTATACAAAAACCACAAATAAGAACGTAGATGAATAGTCTTCTAATTGGTAAAAAGATCTTGGTGATGCTAGAAAAGGCTGTTATATACCTAAATTATTCCAATTTTCAAAGTGAACCTATATGTGTAAATTTAGCAAAAAAGGCCAATAGCTTTTTGCTTGTTGGCGGTATATCAAGTGTCTGAAATAAATACATTTGTTTTAAAATTTCTTCAGCAAAATTACCTGCACACAGTTGATGTTTTTTTAAATTTTAATTACTTGCCTTTCCAAATCTGGGCTCAGGATGTCTCACATTTCAGCTGCAGCAAGTATTTTTCTCCCCAAGAGAGCTTAAAATCTAAGTTGCATCTAAGTAACAGAGGGCAAATTGACATGCCCCAAGTCACAAGGCGTGAAGTGAAAAGTGGGATTTGAACCTTGTTGTAGCCTGCTGCTCTGTTACATCATAACTCCACCTATTTGTCTGCTAAAAGGTGAGGAAAGATTCATGCGGACTTTCTAAATCTATAAGTATTTTATTTATTTATTTATTTAAACTTCTTTTTCTACCGCTTTTCTACCATTCAAAGTGATTTACAATAGTTAACCAATAGTCTAACAGGGTCTTAGAAGGCACACTGTTATTTATTTAATGTTTCTTTTTATACCGCGCTATTTGAAATCAGTGCGGTTTACAAGTAACACATTTTTCCAGAGTAAGCAAGTTTCACTGGGAACTTATACAGGGAACTAAAATAATATAACAATAAAGTGCATTGAACTTTGAACTATTTACAGTGTTAGAGTAGGTAAGAGTTTGTCAATATTCAACATTTATACAGTATGTTGGACTGAAAGTTTGTTAGCAGTATATTTCTAGGGTGGTTGAGGTTATGTTGTATTCCTCTTGGAAGAAATATGTTTTTAGTTTTTTCCCTGAATTCAGTCAGGTCTGAGAATCCTCTTAATTTGGGGGGTAAGGAGTCCCATAATGAAGGGGCAAATATGGTGAAGGCTCCATTGCAAGTGGACTGCTTGCTCTTTATCTTCTGAGTCGGGATTGTGAGTAGGTTGAGGGTGAAATTTCTTCCTAACTTTTCACTCTTGGTATTGGAGATAATGATCTGGAGACGGGTGTAGGATTCCTTGTGTAAGATTTTGAATATTGTGGTAAGCACCTTGTTTCTGATTCTGGCAGTGATGGGAAGCCAATGAAGCTGTATTAGTATGGGGTAATGTGAGCTTAGCGAGGGGCTCCAAAGATTATTCAGGCTGCAGTCTTCTGGGCAATCTGTAGAGGGTGTAGGGTTTGTTTAGGTAGACCTTGATAAATGACATTACAATAATCCAGCACAGGTGTAATCATAGCCTGGCAGACAGTTCAGAAGACTTCTGGAGAGAGCAGGGAGTGGACATGTTTTAGGGTTCTTAGTTTATGGTAGATGGAGGCTATTATTCTTTTTATGCGAAACTGAAAGTTCAGCTGTTGATCTATTGTTATGCACAGAAATTTTATTTCAGTTTTGATTTTTGATTATCACGCTGTCAAGTCTCAGAGTTGATGGTGGAAAAAAGGTTGGGTCAGTGGTTACATATAGAGCTTCAGTCTTCTCTTGATTGATGAATAGATTGTGTATACCGAGCCATCTTTTTACTTCTGTGAAACACTTGTGTAGGCTAGTGAGGTCCAGAGAGAGGAGTTTGATGGGAGTGAAAAACATTTTGTCATCGGCATAGATCCGTTATAGTATCTTGTGTGATCTGAATAAAGGTTGGATGAAGATATTGAAAAGGAGAGCTGAGAGGCTTGATCCCCGAGGTACTCCCATTTGCTGGGGGAAAGGATTTGACATCCTCTTACCAATTCTTGCTTGTTTTCGGGAATCCAGGTGGGAGCGGAACCAATTGAGCGTAGTATCTTGGAGCCCAATCTCAGAGAATCTTTGTAGTAGCTGGTGGTGTGGGAGGTAGTCAAAGGTTTTGCAAACAGGTTATGAGTGTGTTTAGTAGGGAGGTGATGAGAGTTTCTACCCCATGGAATGATCTAAACCTGTGTTGGTAAGGTCTAGGGGTGCATGCTTAGTGAGGTAGACTTGGAGTTGTATAAGGACAATTTTCTCTATTCTATTATTTCTGAGACAAATAGGATGTGAATATTGGTCTATAGGACTTAGGGGAAGTTGAGTCAAGCTTTGTACTTTTCAGGAGAGGTCGGATTAAGGTCTTTCTTCAGCGGGGCGGGCATAAGGCCTAGAGACAAGGAGGCATGTACTATGCTCATGACGTATGTGCTAGAGTGATCTAGTCAGCTTTATCCAGGTCATGGGGCAGGGGTCCAGTGCTGAAGTTGTTGTGTTAAGGCTCTGTATTGTGTCTTTGATGTTTTTAATTGATGGGAGCTTGAATTGGGTTCAAATCTTCTGGAGATCCATTTCAGAGTCAGGTGTCATTGTGATTTGTTCTGTTGGAGGGATGTGCATCTGTTTGGTGAGTAGCTAGGAAGCAGTCTTCTGAAGGCATATTTTATCTTGTAATGTAGATTTCCATTATTGGGTTCTTCTATGAGTGTTTTTGCTATGGAGAAAAGTTGTCTTGGTTTGTTTATTGCAGTAGTGGTGAGGTTAGTGTAGTATTCTTTTTTGCGTTTTAGGGTTTCTCTGTTGTATAGCTTAAATTGGTCAATATAGGTAGATTGGAGTAGGTGGTCTCTTGCGTTTCTCTATTTGCATTCCAGTTGATGTAAGTCTCTTTTCTGCTTCTGTAGTGAGGTTGAGAACCTTATAAGACTCTGCGTTGGTGTTTTACTGTTATCTTCCTTGGGGGAGCAAGGGCTGCCGTGGAAAGAGTGGTGTTCCAACCTTGGATCATTTTGTTGAGATCCAAGTTTGCAGCATGGATGAGGTCTAGTTGCGGGATGACCGATTCTAGGAAGTATTCATTATTGAAGTCTTGGAACTTCTAGTTTGTGAGTAGTATGGGTGTCTGTGTTGATTGCTGTGAGGTAAGATGGATGGGGAACAGAATAGCTGCATGGTCTGACCAGGGTCCTGGGAGGATTGTGCAAATTGCCTGATGGGGATTAGGGAGAAGGTCAGAAGGCATGAATATGAGATCAAGGATGTTTCCTTTCACGTGAGTTGATTCGCTGAGGATCTGGGTATATCTAAGTGTTTCCAGGGCTTCGAGGAAAGTTCTCGATTTGTGATGTGGGGGAAGAGGCTATAACCAAATCGCCATAATTCTCTGCTATAGATGTCCACTAGATGGAGCTCTAACACCACAGATTAATCCACAGCATCAGAAACGATACTGCGCTTTAATAAGAATTTCACAATCTGCTAACAGAGACAGAGGACCACACACCCTGAACAAAGTGATGCCTTCCCTTGCAGAATCAGGGCACTTGGACGGCCCAGCATTGGGATATGTCCAAGTGCCTACCCATCCCCACTGCTCAAGATTCCAACTGGTGTGCTGGTGCCATGGCATCCCGTCGCCATGGCACCAGCACATCCAACCTGAGAGCACAAAGGCCACCCGCATATACAAACCATTTCCCTGCCACCGAACCCTTGGCAGGGGCATCCAGGGCGAGGATCAGGTGGCAGGGGCTCTCCCCCGCAGCAGTTCTGTTGGTTTGGGGGGCTGCATTCCCCGATCCCACAGGGGTGGAATAAGGCGGTTGTCCAAATTGGCACTGCTGGATGTACAGAGACCCAACCTGAATGGCCTCTGTATGTTTGGGCACTTCAGCCTGCCCCTACTCCGCCTCCCTGCTGCCCACTCCTGCCCCCATCCAGTGCTCCCCGCACAACAGTCTTCTACATGGGGGAAGAACAAAGGCCAGAATTGGGGGCAGCAGCTGAGCACGGGTTGTATGTCCAACCCAGACGTACAACCCTGTTATTCAGGACACAGAATCAACCCCATAGGGGAAGTGGGTTTTAGGGGAAAGATGAAGCATTCTATTTTGGCCATGTTGAGTTTAAGGTGGAGGTTGACCATCCTTGGCAGCAATATCAGTCAAGCAGACCTAGATTTGGGATTGGATTCTTGATGAAATTTGTGGAGTAGAGAGGTAGATCTTGGAGGAGTCAATGTAAAAGTGATACTGAAATCTATATGAGGAAATTAGAGCTCCAAGAGAGAAGAAAAGAGGACCCAGGACAGACCTTTGAGGCACAGAAATTGCTGGTGGCAAAAAATGTTTCAGCCAGAGGACACTAAAGGAGTAATTTTGTAAGGAGCTGAAGAAATTTACATGCCATCTATGTGCGTAAATCATGGTATTTTTAGTAAATTATGCGCATACTAGACTTTATAAAATAGGGTCTAGTGATGTGCAGAAAAGTGAACATTGACTACGCAGGACTTTATAAAAGGAGGTTATTTTATAAGGAACTGCATAAAGATATGTGCCTAAGTCGCCCATTCACATCTGGACGTCTTTGAAAGTAGGTATTTGTTCGCATACTTTAGGTGGTCTCGATTCTGTAAGCACATGCGTTAGACCACCCGTGCTTTCAGTGTGGGCGTGCACAGATGGAAGCACAGGGAGGATCATCGCATCAGCTTTGTTTCTCCAACTTCCACTAGTGGCTTGGGCTACCAGGGTGCAGATAGAGCAGGATATGACCAAGGGAGCTCTACCAGGGGTGCAGGTGCCCTCTTACTGAGGATCGAGGGGGAGGGCAAGTTGGGCAATAACTGAACAACATGCTCTAGTTTTGACCGTTTCCTTCTCTCTAAAAGTTCAATGCCTAATTTAATAGCTGCAGAAATTCACAGTATTATGGGCTCAGGTCATCCTGACATCTTTTTCGTTATTATGGGGTCTCCATCTGCAGCTGCATCAATTTGTCACTTGCATTATCAAATCTCCAAGAGCCACTTCTTCTAATAAGACAGTGTTAAATCCCCGGAGGATTATTTTCTCTTTTAATGAAGATTGTGAGGCTTCAGTAACAAATGAGATGCCTGTGAAGCATCAGTAAGAGACAATACAAGAAATAATACTTGTGGGAAGAGCTGACTTATTTAGATTCTGAAATTAACAATTAGAAACACACGCCTGATATTCAAATGCACTTATCCTTATCACAGCTTCCACTATGATAGGGTACTTGCCTGTGAATTTTCAGTGGAATTATCTCTAAAGTGCTGCTGAACATTTTTATAGACCTCCCTGGCCCAACCCAGAAGTTGCCAGAGTGGAACAAGAGTGAAGCACGGGCATTCTGCCTAACCATATGGCTAGTCGGCAAAAAGACTGTCCTAACTTAAATCCCAGAGCTTCACAGATGGCAGCTGACTATTGCTGCTGTCTGTAGGGCTGGTAGCATTCACAACGCTTCCCATATACTGTAAATTCAGCACTATTTGCTATACAGATAGCAATCTGAATATATGTGCAATATTTAAATGCTGCATCAGGCATTGGAAAAAATGCTGATCAGAGCATTTGAATGTTGATTGTACAGTTTATTAAAAGGAAGGATAACTATTGTTGTGAAGACTTCCAGAGAGGCAACCATATTAGTCTGAAGCAACATGGCAGAGAGGCTGGGGCAGTTTATAGATGAATAAACGTATTAAGGCAGGAGCTTTTGAAGACCAGAATCTTCAATGTTTTCCTAAATGTTAAGTAATCTGTAAATGGTCGTCCTTATATTGATCCTGTTGGGAAAGGTCAGAAGCTATGAAAAGTAGAATAGTCTCAGGAAAGAGTAATAGATGCATGGAATAGTCTCCCAGTGGAGGTAGTAGAGATGAGGACAGTATCCGAATTCAGGAAAGCATGAGACAAACAGAGAAAATCTCTAAAGGAACAAAAGGGACTGTAGAGCTTCGTACTGTAGTTGGTATGGAAGGGCAGACTGGATAGGCCATATGGTCTGTTTTTGCTCTCATGTTTCTGTTTCTAAAATGGTGATACCTTATAGACTAATGATATACAGTAGTTATCATCAAAGCTGGTGCATCCACTTTTCTTCATAAGGCTTCATATAAGTACAAAGATAATAAAAATGGCCATCTCTTGACACAGCAATTGAAGACTAGGAAAAACAAAGACAGGCATGAAAATCAATGAAATAATGGATAACAATTTAAAAACTATTCTTAGCTGTGTACTACAGATGCAGTTTGCTCTGAGAGCTGAACTATTAGTTTTTTGGATGAATAATAATCCCTTCCTCGCCATCAGATCTTCTGTGTTCGTCCATTGAGGGCTTTTACTTACCGAAAGGGCTTTATCTACCCCTTCCTGAAAATCCTAGTTTAAAGCCCTACCCAATAGAGTTGCCAGTCTGTTCTGAGCGATACTTTGCCCCTTCTTTGAGAGATCAATCCCATCTCTGCTCTGCAGTCCTTCGGCTAGCATCGCATGATCCAAGAAGATAGAATACTCTAGTGAGTACCATCTACACAGTCATGCACTCAAACCTAGAATGTGAGCATCTCTGCATCTGCCTCTGTCTCTCCGCTTGATGGGGAGGATTGAAAAAAATACCACCTGTGCACTTATTTGCTTCCTCTTCTCTTCCAGAACCATTACGTCACTGTTGATACATTTGGGCAAGTATCATTGTGTCAACATGGATGAGCAGCATCAAGTATTAGTAGGCTTGATGAGTGTCAACAATCTCTCCATAACATCTCAGGTTTTGGCACGTGTCAGACAGCACACTTCTGGGACATCCATGTCTTGCTGGCAGATGGACTCCTCCATGCCCCTCTAAAGAGAGTCACCAACCAGCTATTCTACCCTTTTCTTCTTAGGCACAGTGCTAACTGATCCTGTAGCTCTGGGGGTTTAGTGCCATTTCCTTCTTTTGCTATGATGGCTTTTCCTCTTTTTCTTCCAGGACTGCCTACTGGTAATTCAATGTGAGTGAAGGTGGAGGCAGGATATATATTTGACCTGCTTTGGTTTTGCACCAAACATATACTGACAACCAAAGTTAAGATGCATTAAATGTAAAACCTCTGATAACTGTTGGGAGCATTCCAAGCACTTTGGGGAAGACAGCTGTGCAATTAACATAGAGCAATAGTTGCTATGGTTGTTACCTTGTTAACGGCATGGCTTTTAGCACAGAATGCAATTAGTTAGCCCTCTGGAGATGTAGATTATCTGCCACATTACAAGCTAATAGGTGGTAACAATCCCCATGTTATTTGCAAGGCGCACTCCACACCAAGCCCAAGCCCCCTAATAGAAATGTCCAGGTTAGGTGTTTCATGCAACGCTTAACGTACTGCATGCTAACAGTTAATGTGGTGCCACACTGTTAGCAATGTTAAAGACTTAGCACAGTTGAATACATAGATCCCTAAGTGTTTTCCTTGTCAGTTGTATTATCAGATTCTAGAGCTTGACATATTGCAAGGTCGGGGGTTCAAATCCCCCTAGAGGACAGCAACCTTGGGCCGGAAGGATTGGGGTTTCTAGTCCCACAGGTGCTCCTTGTGGTCTTGGGCAAGCCACTTAACCCTCCATTGCCCATGTTCCCTGTAAAATAGTTATCTCCAAGTTATAATGCCCTGTTCAGTGTAATTTCAGTTTGTTCAATGTAAACCACCTTGATATCATGAAAGGTGGTATATAAGAAATGTTAAATAAATAAATAAATAAATCCCCTAACTGATTTTGAATCTATATAGATTTAAGCTTCCTGATATCAAACTTTTAGGAGAAACAAGAGAGCAGGACGTTTGGCTAGAGTAGCTTAGAGGTTGCTTACAGCTTTAACAAGAAAGTAGTCTATGGAACATTGAAGTCCACTTACGGCTTATATATTTAGAATATTGGGTCCGATATTAAAATGCATTTCCATGGTTCACAGACCTTCAAATCGTATAAATGCTACTAAGGGGGATATTCAGTGGCACTAACACAGTTAATGCCGCTGAATATCCACGGGTATTGCCGTCACATGCCCCGATGCTAACTACTTAGTATCAGGATGTTCTGGGGGCACCACCTGGGGATAACCGGTCAGTGAAAGTTAGGCACAGAAAAGACTGTCCTAACTTTGGCCACTGAAACTGACTGGGCAGCGGTTGAATATAGTCACTGCTCGGTTAGCTTCCTCCGTTGGCAGAGAATCCAGACATTCGGTGCTGGTGGCTGGATATGGCCCCAGCATTGAATACCTGGCTTAGTCTTCAGCAGTGGGGCGAGCCACTGTAAGTGTGTTAGCTGCCGCCACTGAATATCGGGCCCATTGTTCACATCGGTTGCCTTGTGAAAGCATACTAGATGATGACAGATACAAACTGAAATGACCCATCGTCTTTGCTAAGATTGTGAGGGTTGTTACTGCCACTCCATGTGGATTACCCCCATGCCTTTATCGAGGTTTGTACTGATGCTCCCCTCCCCACCTTTCCATCCAGGTTACTCATCCCCTCCCCTCAATACCTTTGTTTAATCCAGGGACCATCTCTATGTATATTTGTACAACACTGTGTACGCCTTGTAGCACTTTACAAATGATGAGTGGTAACAGAGATGAGTATGCGTAGTTTTAAGGGCACGTTCCACGCATAGCTTCAGAACGGGGTGGGCCACACAGGCCCTAGACCTACCAAACTTTCCCCGCCGATCACAGCAGAGAGAAGGGCATGGTCATGATCGCGGCAAAGACTCCTTGTTTTCCTGTGTGAGATTGGATCACTGCGGGCAGAAAAGGAGGGGAGGGCCACAACTGGTGGTCTGCCTTCAGGGGCTAGGAGTGGAGTTAGGGCAGAGTAGGGGGTCCCCCTTAAACAAGCAGGTGTTCTGCTGCCCCTGTTTCCATGTAAACAGAAATGTATTTCTTTAGACCAAAGGTTCTCAACACAGTCCTCTGAACACATCTAGCCAGTCAGGATGTTGGGATAATTACCCTGAATATGCATGGAGAGGTCTGCATGCAATGGACGCAGTATATGGAAATGTGTCTCGTGCAGATGCATGGTTGTTATCCTGGAAACCTTACGGGCTCTGTGTGTCCTGAGGACTGGGTTGAGAACCACTGCTTTAGACTGACAAGTTGTTGCTTTATGCATTAGCTGAGCAAGAGTTCTCTACATGGGTTTTTTAGCCTTGCCAATTTTTCCTAAGGTTGGCCTATAAAGTCTAAAATCTCAGCCAACTCTCACATTTAAGCTGCACAAAATAATAATTTTGTCAGCCATGGAATGGCGTGAACATCGCTATTAACCCATCTGGGTGTGACAGACAGACATGTCTATTTTTGTTGTACTATGTGTACTGTTGGTATTTTTTGTAATTTTAATTTATAAATTGTGTGCACATATTGCATTATGTGTTTTTATTCTGTGAATCGCTTTGGAAATACAACGTTTTGGGGAAGCAGTATTTAAGCTTTTTAAATAAATGAAAGATTTTTAAGTTATAGGATATCTTCCTATAAAATTGCCTGGGGGGGAGGGGTGGATGCACACACAGACATGACCCTGTATATGTGTAGAGGGATACTTTAGATGAGATTACAAATGCATTTAGGGCGGACAACACATAGGTTACACTAATTTTCCCGATGCGTTGGTGATTTTTTTCTGATGCTTCAAAACAATATTTGGCTGGCTTAGGGAACTTCAGGCTCTATTAGTCAGACATTTACAGCTGCGCATGCTTTCTTTATTTTTTTACATGTTAAAGCTTTGCAGAAGAGAGGCCTTTTTTGTTGACTTCATCATCTTTCCCTTTGCCTCCTCAAAGGTTTGTAACTTTCCCCTCCCTACCTGGCATAACCAGCCAAATCAGGGCACTCTTACTGACCCAACAACTGGAAGACTGCTTTCTCCTTCAGCAGCTCTCATTGGCTAGCAGGGTCTCCCTTAATAGCCTAAGCCAGTCTCCATTCCTCTGTGGTCCTGGGCATATCAGCTCTGTGCTTCACGCAGGCCTAACTGGAATTATGATTGTCACTGGTCATTATGTTTATGATCGAATTCTCCAAAAGGCAACTTGTTTGTGTTCATTAGGAAAGAAAATTATGTATGGGATGAACTTGATTTACTCCATATCTGTATTATAACTCATCTTGTATGACCTCACCTTATGTGAGCAATGGCCATAGCAACCAACATTAGATGAGACAGACCCACGGCCGGCAATACCTGGCAAGCCGGGTCAGCATAGCAGGGGGGCACCGGTGATTAGGGGCACCGAAATCGCAGCAGACTGTCCCACATAGGGTCCGAGTCTCCCTTTGCCCTTGCCTCTTTAACGGGCGAGCCAATGAGGGACTGACTTGGGGCACACAACCTTTAAGGGTAGCCAAAGCCTCCTTCATTGATTCACCCTTTAAAGCAACTGAGCACAGCTGAGGGAGCATTCTCGTCTGCTCCCACTGTTGTGCTGCTTTAAGAGCTGTGAGACCGCGGCGTTTCTAAAGTTAGTAGAAACAGAAAATGCTAGTACTAACTTTAGAAATGCTGTGGTTCTGTGGCTTTTAAAGCAGCACTGCCGCGGTAGCAAAGGAGAATGCTCCCCTAGCTATGCTCAGTGAAGGAGGCTTCGGACATCCTTAATGATTGTGTGCCCTAAGCCAGTCCCTCACTGGCTTAACAATTAAAGAGGCAGCAAGGGCAAAGGGAGGCTCAGACCCTGAATGGGACAGGCTGTCACAATTTTAAAAGCATGATGTCCAACTATACATTTTTACAGCACAACCACAGGAACAAAGGAGAATGATCCCTCGGCTGTAAAAGTAGAAGGTGAGTGGTGGCCAGTGTTGGAGAAAGGCAGGCTGGGATTGCAGAGGATGGGGGTGGAAGGTCTGGAAGGGAGCCTGTACTGAGGATGGGACTGGAACTGCAACCAGGGCTCGACCGTGGGGAAGGGAGACTGATTGTAAGGGAGCTGACAGAGGAAGGTATTGGGATTGGAAGGGGGATAGACAGGGGGGGAGTTGGACTTTAAGGGACTGACACTGAGGATGGGCCTGGAGGGGGGCCTGGGACTGGAAGGGAGCTGACACTGGGGATGGGACTGGGACTGGAAGGGAGCTGACACTGGGTGTGGTACTGGGACTAGAACTGGAATGGGGCTAGCCAGTGGGAGAGAGGGACTAGGCTGTAAGGGAGCTGATATGGGGGATGGGATTGGGATTGGAAGGGAGCTAGACAGGGAGGTGGAACTGTAAGGGAGCTGACCCTGGGGATGGGACTGGGACTGGAAGGGGCCTAGACAGTAGGGAAGGAAATGGGACTGGAAGATAGCTGACTAGAGATGGTATTGGGACTAGAAGGGGGTGAGATAGTTGGGAAGTTAGACTGGGACTGAAAGGGAACTGACACTCGGTGGCTGGGAATACAAACAACTGGCACTGGTGATAGGATTGAAAAGGGGCTAGACATTGTGGTGGGGGGGGGGGCTGGGACCAGAAGGGGGCTATCACTGGGACTGGAAGGAGCTAGACAGTGGGGGGAGGGGTCAGGGTCTGGAAGGGAATTGGCACTGGGGATGGAACTGGAATTGGAAGTGTGCAGAGAGATAATCGTAGATATTTGAGGTATTTATTTTTTATTTTATTTATTTAACAGTTTTTATATACCGCACTATTCATCATCAGTGCAGTTTACATTAAACAACATATTACTTAGACAGGATAAAACTGACATAGGTTTACAGATAACAGGGAATATAAACTGGGTATGAACAGGGGAAAACTATATACATTTAAACAGATAACATCGTGGCTTGATATTTACAGAAAAGCAGCACTTTCCGCAGTTCTATTACCTCTGTTCTGGGTTATAGCTATGTGAGAGGCAATTAAGGGTGGTCAGGCGGAAGGCAATGCTAAGGTAGGTAAGGTAGGTTGAAGTGCAAAGTGAATAAATAGTGCTTAATGGCCTTTCTAAATTGAATGATGTCCCTGATTGATCTGATGCTGGAGGGGGGGGGGAGTTTGTTCCAGCATTTGGGAGCATAAGACACAAAAGCTCTGTTAGTAGTTAGTTGCGTCCATTTTGTGGAATTACTAGGAGTAACTAGTGTGTTTTCGGCTACTAGTCTCCTGGATCTATTGTTTGGTGCATGGGTGAGGAGATTTGAGATCGATGCAGGGGATATTTTATTAATGGTCTTGAAAGTGATGAGGAGAGTTTTATATAATATTCTGCAGCTTATCGGGAGCCAGTGTAGATCCATTAGGATCGGTGTTATATGATCCCTCTTTGAAGCCCCGGACAAGATGCGGGCCGCTGCATTCATCGCCAGTTGAAGTGGACTTAGTGTATTCTTGGGGAGGCCATGCAGAACGATATTCGCATAGTCGAAGTGAGGTGTGACTATTGCTTGGATAGTTGTACGAAAATCTTTGGTCTCCAGCATGGGTCTCAGGTGGCGCAGTGTTTTTATCTTGTAGTAAATTGTCCTTACGGTGCTTTTTTATATGCTCCTTAAGATTAAGTTCATCGAGTATCACACCCAGATACCTTATGGTGGCCTTGATTGGAAGTTCTGCGTCTCTTACTTTGAGGGTCGGTGGGGGAGAAAATCGCTTGTTTCTTGTGGCTATGAGGACTTCGGTTTTCTTGAAATTTATTCTCATGTTCTGATTGAGGAGCCAGTCAGTTATTGTATTGAAGCAGTTGATTAGTGCTGAGTAGTCGGGATTTGAGACGTTGATCGGTGTGAAAATCAGCATGTCGTCTGCATATAATAGGCAAGATATACCGAAGTCTCTGGTGATTTGGCAGATTGGCTGCATATATATATTAAAAAGCAGCTCAGATAAGGAAGAGCCTTGGGATACTCCTTGCTTCTGTCGGAAGGGCTCAGATGTATTGTTGCCTATACGGACCTGTTGCCATCGATCTTCTAGGTATGATTTGCACCAGTCCCAAGCGAGACCTTGGATGCCTTTTTCATGGAGTCTCGCTAGAAGAATCTTATGGTCAACTGAGTCAAATGCCGCCGATATGTCAAGGAAAATCATTGCGAAGGCCATCTGTATGTTGTCAATCCCGCATATGAGTTTGTTGAATAGCGAAGTCATAAGTGTTTCAACTCCATGAGCTTCTCTGAATCCATGTTGGCATGGGTCCAAAGGGGCTGATGTGTCTATGTGATGCTAGATCTGCCTCTGAGTCTCCTTCTCAAGTATTTTGGCTAGAAAAGGGATACTAGAAATTGGGCGGTAAGACTCTTCCTTCTTTGGATCCATCTGGTTGTTCTTTAGCAGTGGACGAATTGATGTCTGTTTAAGGGCAGCAGGGAAAACCCCAGTTAGGGGTAGAAAAGTCAGGGACTTGGGAAGGGGGTACGGAGGCTAAATGAGAGGATGGAATCATGAGGAACAGCACTGCAGGACTCGGGCAGTACGCAATGTGGGGGAAAGCAAGGGAAGAATGAAGATTGGGGACTTGGGGAGGGGAAATGCAAAGGAGTAGGAGGCAAAGTCAGGAACCAGAGATGGGAGACTCAAGAGACAGAGTAGGAATTTGGAGACAACAGCACCTAGTAATTGCTAGATATGAGGGAAAGTGTAGGGTAGAGGTAAAAGAATAGGAAAGAGAGGTTGGGGGAGGTTGAGACCTGATGTGAATGATCTAGAGGACTAGAGAGAGGGTGAGAGATGTGGAAAGAGATGGATCTCTGAAGGAGAGAGAGGGTAGAAATGAGGCTGGGGAGTTGGTGAAAAATAGTAGGTGGTAAGAGACTAAAGAATGGGCTGGGGGCCAGGGAGGGATGAATGACAGAGAGAAGGGCTAGGGCTGGTGATGGGATCAAAGGCAGAGGATGACAGAAGAAGGTTGAGGGAGTGAGTATAGAGAGTAGAAATAGGGAGCTAGGGAATGGGTAATGGTATTACTACTAATAATTTATAAAGTGCTACAAGGCTTAAGCAGCACTGTTCAAATATAGATAGAGATGGTCCCTGCTCATGAGAGCTTACCATCTAATTAAGACAGACAAGACAAAGGATAAGAATAAGGGGAAAAGAAGGGTAAAGAGACACAAGAAAAAAAGGGTCAGGATCCAAAACCAGCTTTAAAGAGGTGAGCGTTTTAACATGGACTTGAAAAGGGACAGAGATGAAGCCTGATGTACAGACTCAGGGAGTTTGTTCCAGGCATAAGGAACAGCAAGGTAAGTCGGGAGTTGGCAGTAGAAGAAAAGGGCAAAGAGAGAAGCAAGCCAGAAGAAGAGCGGAGTTCACAAGGAGGGGTGTAGGGAAGGAGAAGAGAGGAAAGGTAGAAAGGAACAGAGATGAATGCACTTATAGGTCAAAAGGAGAAGCTTGAATTGGATATGGAAATGGAAGGGGAAGCCAATAAAATGATTTGAAAAGGGGTTATATGACAATATCGAGGCTGGTGAAAAATTTGTCACGCAGCAGAGTTCTGAACAGATTGAAGGGGAGAAAGGTGACTGAGGGATACCAGCAAGAAGGTTGCAACGGTCGAGACAGGAAGTAATTAGAGAGTGGACAAGTGTTTTAGTAGTGTATTCAAAAAGGAAGTGCAAACAACAAATTTTAGCTATCTGCTGGATATGTGAGGAGAAAAGAGGGAGGTGTCAAAGATGACCCCAAGGTCGCAGGCTGAGGAAAAAGGAAGTAGAAGAGTGATATCCACAGAGAGAAAGGAGGAAGGGGGAGGAAGGTTTGGGGGGAAAAGTAAGAAGTTCTGTTTTGGCCATGTTTAGTTTCAAATGGCGGTTTGACATCCAGGTGACGAAGTTAGACAGGCAGGCAGAGATGTGAGAATGGAGTGTCAAAGAGGTGTAGAAAGACAGATTTGAGAATCGTCAGCATAAAAATAATACTGAAATCCATAGAAGGATAAGAGAGCACCAAGGGACTGGGTGTAGAGAGAGAAAAGAAGAGGACTGAGAACAGATTCTTGGGGTACACCAACTGAGAGTGGGAAAGCAGTAGAGGAGGAACCACCGAAACAAATGTTGAAAGAGCATTGGGAGAGATAAGAAGAGAACCAGGAAAAGGCAGAGTCCATAAAACCAAGAGAGGAGAAGATGTCAAGGAGAAGGTGGTGATCAATGGTGTCAAAAGCAGCAGAAAGGTCAAGAAGGATGAGGATAGAATAAAGGCCATTGGATTTAGCCAGGAATAAATCACTGGAGACTTTGGCAAGTGTCGTTTCAGTAGAATGAAAGGGATGAAAGCCATATTGAAGTGGATTCAACAGGGCTTGAGAGGAAAGAAATTCGGAGGACTGCACACTCAAGAAGTTTAGAAATGAAGGGAAGAAGGGAGATGGGTCGATAATTAGAAGTACAACTAGGGTCAAGAGGTTTCTTAAGGAGAGATGTGATAACAGCATGCTTGAAGGCTGAAGGGGACCATGGCAGTGGAGAGCGAGAGGTTGAGAATATGTGAGATGGAAGTGATAATAGAGGAGGAAATGGAACTAAGGAGACAGGTGGGGACAGGATCAGAAAAGTAAGTAGTAAGTTTAGAAGAAGAAAGTAGATGAGTGTGGTTTTCTATTCAAACTCATCACTTTTATGTTTAGGGGATCAGGTAACTGAGGCTAGACTAGGAGAGGGTAATATTTGAAAGGCATTTACACTTATTTTTTATTTTTTTTTTTAGTGCCGTCAAGTCAGTGCTGACTCCTGGCGACCCAGCTGCCTCCTGTGGGTTTTCTTGGCAATGTATCTCTCGCACTTTCCATCTTCTTGCTCTTATTGAAATTTGGCTCCTCCCTGATGACTCTGCTTCGGTTGCTGCCCTCTGCCATGGCGGCTATCAGTTCTCCCACGCTCCTCGTCCCAATGGCCACGGCGGTAGTGTTGGATTTCTATTTTCTCCTTCTTGCCAGTTTCAACCCTTCCTTTTCTCTCAATCTCATTCCTTTCCCTCCTTTGAAGTCCATTCCATCCGTCTTTTTAATCCCTTACCTCTCTGGATCGCTGTCCTCTATCGACCCCCTGACAAGTCCCTTTCTGCCTTCCCTACTGATTTTGACTTCTGACTGTCCTTATTCCTGGATTCTTCTTCTCCTCCCTTATTCTTGGTAACTTTAATTTTCATATTGATAACCCTTCTGACCCCTATGCATCCATGTTCCTTTCCCTTACCCTCCTCTTTTAACCTCCAGCTTTACTCTTCTGTCCCCCCCCCCCCTCCTTATCAGCTTGGTCACTGGCTTGACCTCATTTTCTACTCTTAATTGTTTACCTTCTAATTTCCATACCTCCACTCTTCCTTTGTCTGACCATCACCTGTTAAGTTTCACTCTAAATTATTCCCCCTCACCCACAACCTCGCCCAGTCTCCTCCTATCTTTTTAGGAATCTTCATGATATCGATCCACTGACTCGATCCACTGCTGTCTCATCTCTTCCCTCTTCTACTTTGTCCTCTAAGTTTATTGATGAAGCCATAGCTTCCTATAATACTTCTCTCTCCTCTACTCTGGATACCCTTGCTCCACCCACTCCACATCCTGTGAGGCATGCCTCACCTCAGCCCTGGTTGTCTTCAACTTCCCGCTACCTATGTTCCTTTGCCCACTCAGCTGAGCACACCTGGCTCAAATCCCGCTCTCTCTCTGACTTTCTTCACTTCAAATTCATGCTTTCTTCTTTCCAGTCCACCATTGCACTCACTAAGCAAGACTATTCTCTCCATCTCGCTAACCATCTTGCCTCTAACCCTCACCGTCTCTTTTCTACTCTCATTTCTTTTCTTAAGGCACCTTCACCTCCAATCCCTCCTTCTCTCTCTGCCCAAACCCTAGCATGCTATTTCCATGAAAAAGTACATAAGATTACTCTTCAATTCCCCACAAAATCATCTTCACCCTCTCTTCCCCTTCTCCATTAACAACTTTTCCTCTCAACCTCTATCACCTTTTCATCATTTTCTAAAATCTCTGTTGAGGAAATCTCTCTTCTTTCCTCCTCTAAATTCAATATCTGTCCTGATCCTATCCCCACCTATCTCCTCAACTCCATCTCCTCCTCCGTTGTCTCTTTCATCTCACATATTCTCAACCTTTCGCTTTCCACTGCAACCTTCCCTGCAGCCTTCAAGCATGCTGTAATCACTCCTCTCCTCAAAAAACCCTCACTTGGCCCTACTTGTCCTTCCAATTATCGACCCATATTCTTTCTCCCATTTATTTCCAAAATTCTTGAACATGCAGTTCTCCGCCACTGTCTTGAATTTCTCTCCTCTCAAGCCCTCCTTGATCCACTTCAATCTGTTTTTTGTCCATTTCATTCTACTGAAATGGCCCTTGCCAGAGTCTCTAGTGATCTGTTTCTTGCTTAGGCCAAAAGACTTTGCTCAGTTCTCATTCTTCTTGATCTTTCTGCTGCTTTTGATACTGTTGACCACCTCCTCCTCCTTGTCCTCACTTGGTTTTAGAGGCCCTGTACTGTCTTGGTTCTCTAATTATCTCTCCAATTGCTTTTTCAGTGTTTGTTGTGGAGGTTCCTCCCCTACTGCCATCCCTCTCTCAGTTGGTTTTACCTCAAAGGTCTGTTCTGGGCTCTCTCCTTATCTCTCTCTATACCCAATCCCTGAGTGCTCTCATCTCTTTCCATGGCTTTCAGTATCATTTTTATACTGATGACTCTCAAATCTATCTATACATGACATCTCTCCTTTGCTCTTAACGCGTATCTCTACTTGCTTATCTAACATCGCTGCCTGGATATCTCGCCGCTGCCTAAAATTAAATATGGCTAAAACTGAGCTTCTTATTTTTCAAACTGTCTTCCCCCCACACCCCTTCCTCCTTTCTCTATCACTGTTGACAACACTCTTCTTCCTGTTTCCTTGGCCTGCAACCTTGGTGGTCATCTTTGACTCCTCCCTTTCCTTCTCCATACATATTCAACATATAGCTAAAACTTGTTGTTTTTTTCACCAGAACATTAACAAAATTCATCCCTTCCTCTCTGAACACACTACTAAGACTCTTGTCCACTCTTTGGTCACCTCCTGTCTTGAAAATCTCCTCCTTGCTGGTCTCCCTGAGTGTCATCTCTCTTCTCTTCAATCTATCCAGAACTCTGCTGCATGGCTAATCTTCCACCAGTCCTGATACACTCATATAACTCCTCTTCTAAAATCACTTCACTGGTTCCCCTTCCATTTCTGTATCCAATTCAAACTTCTCCTTCTAACATATAAAAGCATTTACTCCACTGTCCCTCATTATCTTTCCTTTCCTCTCCCTAGACCCCTCCTCATGAACTCCGCTCCTCCTCTGACTTTCTTCTCTCTATGCCCTTTTCTTCTTCTGCAAACTCCAGACTTCGATCTTTTCACCTTGCTGACCCTTATGCATGGAACAAACTTCCTCTATCTTTTACGTCAAGTCTCTTCACTCCCCCTCTTCAAATCCATGCTAAAGGCTTACCTCTTCAAGGCCGCATTTGAATCCTAATCCCTTGCTCTCCTTGTCTCCTTCCTGTACGGCCCTGTTTCGTACAAAAATGGACCACAACCTAATTATTACTAAGTACCTGCAATGATCAGATCCAAAAAGTCAGTACAGGTGCAATCAGAGTCTCTGTTTATTAGATAACTGATGACCAAATACAGGTAGAAAATTGTGGGGAAGAGAGTTCTATCGGGCACTAGGCACCTCAAGAATGCAACTCTCCCCCTTGAATATGAAAAGCATGTTACATTTATACCTTTTTTTTTCTTTCGTTTTTCTGCATACAGTCCCCAGAGCTATTCCTTTGTGTTCTCTCCCCCTCCCCCCCCCCCCCATTTCCTATTATTGCCTTTTTCTCCCCTTAGTTCCTGTTGCAAAATCCCTCCTGGCCCCCCTCCTCCCATACTCACCAACCATGATCCAGCTAATCTGCTTTCTTCAGAGCCTGGCCTAGCATATATGTTGGTAGCTTTGTGGTTTCCTGTGTATGCATTTCTTTGCACCTAGCCTCTGCAGGCCTTTATCTGATATCCCCTTGTAGGTCCAAGTCTAGACTCTCCAGCCCAAACTGGCACCTTGCAAGGCTCATGATATCTCCTTATATGGTTCTTTCCGGTGCTGGATCTCTTCTTGCAAAGGCCTGAATGCTGGCTCACATGTTATAGCAGCGTGGCTGTTCTTTAGCAATCTTTTGTGAGATTCAGGGCAGCCATTAAGTGATTATGAACCAGGAACATTATTAATCCTTAGCACTTAAAAATTAAAAGCAAATCTATCATACTTAACCCCAAATCTATCATACTTAACCTCTACCTCTACAAGTACTTAAACCCTACAACTCCCCCATTTTTTTTTTAAATTTATTCGGCTGGGGAATGGGAGAAATCTAAGTCTGAATAGTCTGACATGGGGACTGCTGCATAAAAGGCAATAATAGGAAATGGGGGGGGAGGGGGAGAGAACACAAAGGAATAGCTCTGGGGACTGTATGCAGAAAAACGGAAGAAAAAAAAGGTATAAATGTAACATGCTTTTCATATTCAAGGGGGAGAGTTGCATTCTTGAGGTGCCTAGTGCCCGATAGAACTCTCTTCCCCACAATTTTCTACCTGTATTTGGTCATCAGTTATCTAATAAACAGAGACTCTGATTGCACCTGTACTGACTTTTTGGATCTGATCATTGCAGGTACTTAGTAATAATAATTAGGTTGTGGTCCATTTTTGTACGAAACAGGGCCGTACATTCCCTATTTGAACCCTCTTGTTTCTCTTGTATTGTTCTGTCTGTCTTGATTAGATTGTAAGCTCTACAAGCAGGGACTGTCTTCTTTATAGGTTTGTACTGCACTGCTTATGCTTTGTAGTGCTATATAAAAGAGGAGGAGGAGTAGTAGTAGTGTGCTTGGAAATTCTTCTTAATTAAGTCTGTGGCACCCAACACAATAGGAAATAACTCTGTATCTTTTGCCACATTTCCTTGGTCTCTGACTCATTTTTTGGTACTTGACGATCTTCTCCCTCTCAATGTATTTCATAGAATAGTCGCTTGGAACTGACACTTTGTAATCATTGCCCCTCCGGGATTGAGTCGTGTCTCACTGTAGCTTCCATTCTGCTTACACCCAGGGATAACAGTGGCTTTCCTCAGGTCGGTCTTAATAATAGTGTCCAAACCTTTTTTAAACCCAGCTATACTAACTGCTTTTATCACCACCTCCTTTTTTTTTGTTGGATTTATAAAAGAGCTTTGCAACGATACATGCAGAGAGAGAGAGAGAGAGAGAGAGAGCATGGTGGTAGTATCTGTAGCAACAATAACAGGCGAGATAAGAGGCATGACAGGCTAAGTGGCTGCAACATTTGTAGACTTTTTTTAATATTAAATAAGTACATTTACTGTATTTTGTTTGCTTCGATCACATTAACCCTTTGACTATCACAGCCTGCTTTTATGAAGTTAAATATTTACTCCTCAGTACTTGATTTTATTCCAGCTAGACTTGTTACAATATTTGTTTTGAAGGAGAAATACTAGCATCATGTGAACAGGGTTCATGAAGGAGTTCTGGGAAAGGGGTGGTGCAGCCTACTATTAATAGTAATGAGGGAGGGGGTGCTGATCTGAAGGTTGCAGGGGGCGCTAGAGAACCTAGTGCCGGCCCTGCACTGACCCAAGTACAAACAACCCCCACACCCTTCAATTACTATAAATTAGGTAACAAAGCCACCTTCACTTCTTTCTATAACTTTAGAGTCTGAAGCCATACAAATCATGGGAGATCATTCCAAAGATTTGAGGCAACAACCAAAAAATCTGTCAGCCAAAATGATCATCCACTGAACTAATGGTAATTCTAATAATGTCTCCTGACTGGAACATAATGTTTGGGCAAGACACAAACCAGAAAAAAGGAGCACCTACTTGCAACAAACTCTTAGAAACACACAAAGAGCAAGAGGTTTAATGGTCACTGCCTCCCTTTCCTCAAAACCATTCTTGCTGCAATATTTTGAATCACCTGCAATCTCCAAAATTTACCCTTGCAAAAAAATATAAGCAGTATTTACTACAGTTGGCCGGATCAATTTGTACATCTTGGGAGTACCAATTGCTATCTTGGGAGTTCATTTTTTTTATTGGGCGATTTTCTACTGTGTGTTGGGGGAATAGGGTTGGAGGAGAGAATAAGTATGGTAAGGACTGGGGGAGGTGCAGAAGTTGGGAAAATGATTCCTGTACTGATTGAGTGTAGGGATAAGGTGGGAAGGAGGGGAAGGTTGGAATGGAATGGTTTGAGGAGCAAAATTGGACATAGGTGCTGGTTGTAATAACAAATTGTATTCAGGTTTATGGATATGGACATTATGGGAAGATTGCTAGGTGTGGCCCCCTAATCACCACAGTAGATATATGTTCAGTGCCATTGATTAGTAATTAATAAAAACCCTCACGTATCTTTAAGGCGCAGGAGCTAACCAGGAAAGCATGTACTATCGCTGCTGCCCAGTTAGCTACTGCAGCTTCCAGTGTCTGCGGTGATTCCTGGATATTCAGTGCCAGAGCGGGCTATGACCCCGGCATTGAATATCTAGGGTTAAGGGTCAGTGGGCAGGGCTATGCGCCGTAGGGGCACACATCCTGCCCAACTCAATATCGGCCCGGAGAGATTATTAATACATCTTTTATTGAGAGCACTTTACTAATGTCTTTGAAATATTCCATAATTATCTCTATTCCAAAAGGCAACTCCAGTGGTCCATCGAATGTGGCCAGCTATATACCTATTTCCAACTTGCCTTTCTTAGGCAAAATATTGGCAAAAACTGTGGTGCGGAGGCTGATTCTTTATATGGATTCTATTGAAGAATTAGATGATAATCAGTTGGGGTTCTGACAGTCTCATAGTACGGGATCACTTTTATTGGCATTGAAAGATGATGTGCATATTCGGCTTGACAAGCAGCAAATGGGGTTCTTTTGCTCCTGGATATTTCAGCAGTATTTGATTATTCTATTGTGACTGATTGGGTAGGATGATAATTTTACTGGCTTGTCTTATTTAATTTCTTGGGTTCTGATGCCAGGTACTCCAAGATTTGGTTAATCATTATATGGTTCCATTGTGCTGGGCTGTGCGAGCTGCAGGGCTTAACTTAAACATTTATGCAGATGGAGGCCAATTCTGTTTCGGGGCACATCCAGGCTGTCCGGAGATCCAAAATCTGGATGGCAAGGATTTGCACCAGATTACACACCTGCAGGAGCTATACGTCCCACAGGAGCAGAATTGGGTACAGAAGGCTTGGACGGCCTTGCCATGCCTCAATCCGGATGGCCTAGACATCCCAGCAACTCCCCATCGAATCCACCCAGGGCCCCTGCATAGAGCCTGATGCCGTGGTGCCCTGTCGCCATGGCACCAGGTTACCATGCAGAGGCCCCAATCATCCGCTCAGCTGCAAGGTACATTTTCCCCGCCAACATCATGGGGGACTTATTCCACCTCCGATGTGGAATAAGTCCCCCATCTAACTGCCCAAGCCCCTACACATCTTTGCTGTATGTATGGGGAGCTCTTCGGAGGGACTTGGACTCAGGTGTTCAGTAGGGCATATACGTCTGACCCGGACGTATATCCCCACTAAACATGGATCGGAATACACCCATGATGTGCAAACTTAACTTCATTTCTCCAGAATGGAGTGTAACCTTGGAAAAAATTTGCAATTGTGGGCTTGGTTTGGTTGTATGTATTTAAAATTGAACATTATGAAAACGGAGTATCTGTGGATTTCAGGCAATTGTATTGTTTCTGTGTCATTGACTGAAGATGGGAATGTGGCCATCACACTTAAGAGTAAGTCAAAGTTTGGACGTTTTAGTTATCTTTATCTTTTATCTTTATTAATACATTTTATATACCGCTCACACTCAAGGTACCAGAGCGGTTTACAATAGCAAAAATAATAGGGCTGCTGAAAAGGAAAAGAACGCCATAAGCAAAAGGAAAGAAAGATACGAGATAGGATAGAATAAGAGGGGAGAGTAGAGCAACAGGGCAAAGTGGGTTAAGAACGACTGAAATCAACGATATGGGGGAAAGGAGAGGGTAGAGGGAGGGGGAAGGTTAAAAGCTGTGCAGAACAAATGGGACTTCAGCATGGTCTTGAAGGTTTTGTAGGAAGGTTCTAGACGGAGGGCAGGGGGGAGCGAGTTCCAGAGCCGAGGGCCTAAGAAGAAGAAAGCAGAAGAACGGGTGGATTCGAGGTGAGCCTGTGATGGAGAAGGAAGGGACATGCGGTTCAGATGAACTGACCGAAGAGAACGATGGGCGGAGTGAAGGCGGATTTGATCTGCGAGGTAAAGGGGAACACCGGTGTGAATGGATCTATGTACATGGATGAGCACCTTGAACTGTATGCGATAGGTAAGTGGAAGCCAGTGCAAGTGAATCAGAAGAGGGGTGATGTGATCAAAATGTGAAGTATGCATCAAAAGACGTGCCGCTGTGTGATGAACCAGTTGTAATCTCCGCAATTGTGATTGGGGAAGGCCGGCCAGAATGACATTACAATAATCAAGACGAGATACCACCAGGGATAAGAGTAGTGTGGTCATAGCGGGGACGGATATGAAAGGGCGAACTGCATGAAGTTGTCTCAAAGTGAAAAAGCACCGTTGCACCACAGAGGAAACATGCTCTTTGAAAGATAAGGCAGAATCCAGGATAACCCCCAGATAACATAGGGAGGGAACAAGAGGGAGAGGTGTGGAGGACAAAAGAGGAGCGAGGGAAGGAGCAGGAGCACGGAAGGTGAACCAAATGGCAAAGGTTTTTGATGAGTTTACATGCAGGAAATTAGAGGAGAACCAGGTAGCCACCGATGTCAAGCAGGAATTGAGAGGAGCTAGGTCCAAGGTAGTAGGGTCAGTGTGGTGAAGAAGAATAATATCATCTGCATAGAAGTGAGCTGTGATACCGTGCTGCTGAATCAAAAGGGCAAGGGGGGCCAGGAAGACATTAAATAGGAGGGGGGCAAGGACTGAGCCCTGGGGGGACAGCACATGGAAGAGGGGTTGGTGGAGAGGATGAAAGACCTGTAGAAACGGAAAAAGACCTATGGGAGAGAAAGGAACGAAACCAAGAGAGAACAGAACCGGAGAGACCAATGTTGCGTAGCCGAGCTAGGAGGGTGTGGTGATCTACAAGGTCAAAGGCAGCGGATAAGTCTAGGGAAACGGCAATGGAGAAAAGACCGTGATCGCAGGCGATACGCAGGTCGTTAAGAAGTGAGAGCAGAATGGATTCGGTACTGTGATTGGGACGGAAGCTGGATTGATGGGGGTGTAGAACCAGGGAAGCCTCAAGGTGAGAGGAAAGTTGGGCGAAGACCAGTTTTTCAAGAATTTTAGAAAGGAAGGGGAGATTCGAGACGGGACGCCAATTGGCTGGGGAAGAGGGATCGAGAGAGTCTTTTTAAAGGATGGGGTGAATAATGGCATGCTTCCAGATGGAGGGAAAGGAACCAGAAGAGAGACTGGAGTTGACAATAGAGAGGATCTGAGGAGAAAGGGCTAGAGAAGTGTTCAAAAGCCATTGGGAGGGGATAGGATCCAAGGTGCAGGTGGTTTTACGGGTTGAGTAGTAAACCTTAGACAGATCTGAGATGGTCACGGGCTGGAAAGAGGACCAACTATGGGAGAGAGGAGGAAGGTGTGGGGAGGGAGAGGAGGGGGAGGGGGACAGGAGGGAAAGAGCAAACGGAGAGATTGGACTTTGGAGGCAAAATAGGCGGCTAGGATGGCAGGATCAGGAGAGACAGGGGAGGGGGCTGGCGAGGTAAGAGAGTGGGGAGGCAGAGAGAGAACGAAGGGCAGAGTAGAGCGAACGGGTAGAATTGGCTGAAGAGGAGATACGACTAGAAAGGTAGTCCAACTTAGAGGATTGGAGCAGAGAACGGTAGTGGGAATGGCAATAACGAAAATGTGCTAGAGTACAGGGAGATGGATTTTTACGCCAGTGTCGCTCAGCGCGACGCAAGTAAGAACGATGGAGGAAGAGACCGGAATGGAACCAGGGGTAGCGATGACGGGTATGAGATGGAGGAAGAGTCTGACGAGGGGCAAGCTGATCCAGTGCCTCTGTGAGTACAGAGTTCCAGGTCTGAACCTGGCAGTCTACTGAGAGGTGATAGAAGCTGGGGGGGGGGGGGGGGGAAATAGAGTCAGAAGGGGAATTGAGCAAGAGTAGTGGGAATGATTTGGCGATCCAGACGAGGAGAAGGGGGGCTGCATTCTGGACGGAGGAAGTGGAAAATAAGGGAATGGAGAAAAATAGGCAGAGGTGATCTGACCAGGGAATGGACAAGGTATGGAGAGATGAGGGAGTTAAGCGGGAGGAGGAATGAGATATGACCAGGTCCAATGAGTGACCAGCAGAATGCATAGGAGCACAGACATGTTGGCACAGAGAGAGATCAGAGAGAAGAGAAAGAAAAGCGGAATCACGGGAGGAGGAGGGGGAGTCTACATGGAGATTAAAATCGCCTAGGATCAAAAGTTGTTGATGGATAAGGGAAAGTTCAGAGAGAGTCAAGACAAGCGAGTCCCAGCGTGGGTTGGGAAGGGAGGGTGGAGCATAGATGAGAAGGAAGTGTATAGGAGGGAAGGAATTTGAATGAAGAAGAAGGGACTCTGGATAGTGAAGTGCAGGGGATGGTATTTCCTGAAGAGCCAGTGAGGAGCGATAGAGCATGGCAACCCCCCCGCCACTCCGACCATGATGACAGGTGGAGAGAGCAGAATAACCAGGGGGGAGACAGCGGTTCAGAAGGGGCTCCTCGCCCTCCTTAAGCCATGTCTCTGTTAGAAACAAAGCGTCCACTGCATGCTGTAAAATAAGATCCTGAATGAGGGAAGTTTTAGAATGTAAGGATCGGCAATTCAGTAGAGCTAGTTGCAGGAAGGTAACGGCTGTGACGGAGGGCAGTAAAGGGGTGGAAGAAGAGCAATGGAGAAGATTAGAAACATTCCTAGCAGCAGTGCCTGTGGAGACAGGGGGGGGGGGGCAGGATGCCTCCAGCTCCATAGGACAGGAATTGCAGCCATATTGGTTGAAAGAGTAGAAGCTGCCTGAATTGAGCAGGCTGGGAACTGCAACAACTGAAACAGAAAGAACAAACTAAATAGCCAAGAAAAGGACTTACCCAAAAATGGATGAAAGCAAGGGGAACACTCATGCCGCGGGAACATGTGGTAGGTAGCCAATCCCGGAGGTGAAGGCTCAACAAAGGAGAGTGTGAAAGAAGGACTCTGGACTCGCCCCAAGGAGCTCGCACAAGGAGCAGGTCTGCTTCTTGGGCGCGCGCCGCCGCGGCATGGCAAGCTGCGCCGAAAGTAGCTTTATACTGAAGATGCACCTTGAGGTCACGCGGTCGCGTACAGCGCGGCCGCGTCACTTCCGGTTGTGCGCGACAATGTTGAGACTCGTTGCCAGGGGAAACAAACACAAAACGGCACCAAGGCAGCACCTGAGGGAGGGGGAAAGATGCAGTTAGCTCAGGCAAAAAAAGAAAGAGACAGCAGAACAACATTGGCAGCAGGAACAGAACAACAAATAAGGAAAGGGAGATAAAGGTCAAAACAAAGGGACAAGCAAACAGATTAGCCAATAAAATACATGTAGCAAATTATAAAATGGTAAAGACACGAGCTATATTAATACCAGAAGGACAGATAGTCACAGTAGTAGTCACAGTAGGCACAGTAGTCACAGAGTAAATTAAAGCACGTAGCAGCAGTTGGCAAGCCGCGCCGAAAGTAGCTTTATACTGAAGATGCACCTTGAGGTCCCGCGGTCGTGTACAGCGCAGCTGCGTCACTTCCGGTTGTGCGGGACAATGTTGAGACTCGTTGCCAGGGGAAACAAACACAAAACGGCACCAAGGCAGCACCTTGAGGTCACGTGATCGCATACAGCGCGGCCGCGTCACTTCCGGTTGTGCTGGACAATGTTGAGACTCGTTGCCAGGGGAAACAAACACAAAATGGCACCAAGGCAGCACCAGAAGGACAGATAGTCACAGTAGTAGTCACAGTAGGCACAGTAGTCACAGAGTAAATTAAAGCATGTAGCAGCTACTTTCCTAGTTTCACATGCATGATCATGTTGCCTTTATGGTGAAATTCTATATATGTTGTTGTGACATATCAGACAATTGAGACCATGTCTATCAGATACTAGTCTGGCAACTATGTCAATAATACTTTTATTGCCGTGCTTAGATTACTGCAATTTTTTTATTGTTAGGTTAGTCCCAAAGAAATCTGATCTAGTTACCCCAGCCTTTTGCCATAAAAGCAACCTGATCATGCATTTGAAATTAAGAATCAGTTAAAACTCCTAAACCTTGTCTTACTCTTTTAAGCATGAAGGTAAGTAGAAAGTTAACAATATTTTACTGTTTTATTATTCTGTTATTTTAACTTACTTATTTTTACTATTGTACGTGTGCTTTATTTGATGTATGTTGCTTGACGTGTTTCCATATTACATCCTTCTTCAAAAAATGGTAATTAGTAAACCATTTTCAACTGCCAATAAGCTATTGTAACTGCTGAAGTAACTTGAGAACTCGTTCATCTCATCTCTACACATTATAGGAATGCCCTTCAACATCGGGCAGTCCAGTAAATCTTGATAGTTCAAACTCCTAACACATACTGCTTAAGATTTTTGTATTAATCGCCATTCTAATTTCCTCAAACCAAACAGCCATACTTTCCAAGCACTAATTAAGGGTGCCAATCACACATTCTGGATTCTTCCCAAGAGGTACTACCAACTGTATATCATCTGCTTACAAATAACCTTTAAATACAAAAAGGTGAAAGATAGAAACCATAGGGTACATAAAATTATTAAACAGAAATGATGAGAGGACCAACCCCTGAGGAACTGCAGTACAACGGGAGCATTAAATTCAGCACCTACTGAAACCTTATATACCCTACCTGATTTAAAAAAATAAAGACCTAATCCTTTGATGAACCATTGCGCTCCAATAATATTCCATGAGCTACAAAGTCAAAAGCACTCAACAAATCCAATAATAAGAATGAATCAGTTTAAAATTGTGTTAAGATGATAACATAAACCATCACATATGGCAATAATTCTGTGCCTGTTGAAAACCCCCTTGATTAACATTACATTTTTGCTTTTCCAAATAGCTCCATTTGATTACCTCTTCTCAATCAATTTAGCCAGATACGATATATTAGTTCATAATTGCTACAAATTCTTTGAAAATAGGGGTAACTGTTGAAGTTTACAAACCCCCTTGTTGGAGCTCAGGGTGTTAGCTGAATTTGGGACCTATGGAGCTGATTTTCAAAGGTTTAGGGTCCTAACCTTTAGAAGTAGCCTCCTAAATGAGCCTCTGAAAATTTGCTAGAGCTCAGGGCCTACATTTATGCTCCTAGTTTCATTAAATTCCTAAATTAGGATCCTAAAACTTGGGTGACAACATTGACGGATTTAGGACAGGAAAAAAGTTAGGAGCTTAGCACAGATTTTCAGCAGTAGGAAGCTAAATTAGACTTCTAAATTTAGAAAAATAAATGGCAGATTTAAAGTTAAGGGTAAACTTTAAGCTCCTAAACCTTGGTGAATTTTCAGCTGAAAACTTACAGGCATGTTGACTGAACAGTGCTAATGGTTAGCAGGGGTTTACTGCTGTGTTGACAGCATAGAGCAGCATGTAAAAATCCCATACTAACGTTAGAGCACTAGCTTAGTAACCAAGAGACCAGGGTTCGATTCCCATTAGCATTCCTTGTGGCCTTGGGCAAGTCACTTAACCCACCATTGCCTTGGAATAAAGGCCTGGCAATCTACATTGCCAAGAAAACCCAGGAGCTGCTGGGTCGCCAGGAGTCAGCATTGACTCGAAGGCACACATTGCATTTTTGCAACCATTTAGCACTAGATGGGGTGGGGGTTGGCTGGGTTAGGAGGCAGAACGTGCATGTGGATGGCACATCATGGTTGGCATGGATAACACTAGCATATGCTAATCACGAATGCTGGATGTATTTATTGCCCCCTGAAAGGGTGGCAGTAAGTGCACCCACATTAATTGCGCTTCATACTTAACATGGTGAGGTGCAGCTCCAACATGGTAACTACAGGGGAACATGCTGGCATGCCCCCAACAGCACAGGCCTCAGTGCATGTTAGACACCTCCCCTCCAAAATTTGCACACTTTAGTGAACATGCCCCTTTGGCTCCAAAGCTTGGCTGAAAATAGTTGACAAATTGAGGCATTTAAAACATTCCTAAATTTAGGTGCTCTGCTTACTTTGAATATTGGTCTCTATTTTTATCCAGATTATCTCATTTTTGTATTAAATAATTTTACTGATCAATGATTATGATCAAGAAATTGGAGATGTTATCTAAAAATATCCAGATCAAGAGGCAAATCTCTGCACTGAGAATTTTCTATAATTTAAAAATAAACATGCGTGCATGTGGAAGGGACTGAAAGGTAAATTCCTATCTTTGTTTAGATCTTTTTTTTTTCCTTCTAGAAGTTATACAAGTACCATGCTTACAAAAGATATGTCAAGTTCCCGACACTATCAATTAACTCTATAGCTGTACTACAACCAATGGCAGGGCCGGCCCGTCCATTGAGCGAGAATGTTTTTTGCACAGGGCCCCGCGTTTCAGGGGGCCCCGCACAAAAAACATTCTGATCCTAAAGTAAAATTAAAAAAAAAAAAAAAAAGCTGTCTTCTCCTGCTGCCGGGGCCGCGGCGGCAGAATCGAATGTGCCGCGGGACCCCCCCTGCCCAGCAGAGCCTGCCCTCCCCTGTATCCGCTCTCTCGTTGTAGCTTCAGTCACACACGCCGGCTTTCAAAGCGCGAGGGGGAGAGTTTCTCCCTCGCCTGCTCTGTTAAGCCCGCGGGGGCTGACATGGGAAGTTCCATCAGCCCCCGCGGGCTTAACAGAGCCTGCGAAAGGGAAACTAGTCCCTTCGCGCTCGTGAAACGCCGTCGCTGTGTGACTGCAGCTCTACAACGACGGAGAGTGAGCGGTACAGGGGAGGGCAGGCTCTGCTGGGCAGGGGGGGCCCCGCGGCATACTCGATTCTGCCCCGGCGGCCCCGGCAGCGGGAGAAGACAGCTTTTTTTTTTTTTTAAATTTCCCTAGGCTGGGCTGGGATGGATGTCAGAATTGAAAAAAATTCCTGCATATCTAAAAGAATTAAATGAATTCATTTTATTGCTATATGAAGTTTTTGAGTGAGGCTCTTATGCTCCTAATTTATACCAATTTTCAAATCAAGTTTACTTAGAAAATCACTACAGCAAAACCACCTACCACGATTACAGCGCTAAAATATCTGGGTGTTACAACTGACAAAACCCTTAGCTTCAAATCCCATATTAAACTCATCACAAGGGCAATATACAACAAAATTAGACTGTTACAGCACCTGAAAACACTGCTGCAGAGTAACGAATTTAGAACGGTGCTACAGGCCATGATTTTCCCTCACATAGACTAAGGTAATAGTCTACTACATGGATTACCCAAGCAAACACTATACAGCCTTCAATTGGCCCAACATATGGCTGCCCGCATTATCTACAATTCAAGCAAAACAGAACATATAACATCTATACTACATGCACTCCACTGGTTACCAGTCCATAGCAGATTTAAATACAAAATAATAATGACCACATTCAAAATTATCAGAAATATAGCCCCCATAACCTTATCACAGTTAATCAGGACTACCCTTAATGATCACCAATGTAGAGGCCGAATGACAAATATACTTGTAATCCCAACTGACTACCGCAAAACCAAACAGCAAACCAGCAATAGAGCTTTTGAATATTTATCTCCATCATTATGGAAAACGTTACCAGATAGAATTAGAACTATAATCGACAGGCTATCTTCCGGACCCAACACCCAAAACATTTCTTTTCATTGAGTACTTTGGTGGCATTCAAGAATATTATATCACTAACCCAGCATAAAAAAAACAGAAATTAATTCAACTCTCCCAAATTCAACCTCTTCACCCCTTCCCTCTTCACTGTCCTGTCTGTCCTGGATGTAGATCCCCTCTGTTCCTGTACAGAGTACAGAGGGGATCGCGATTCTGATCCTATGGGGCACGTCTAGCCCCGCGGGATCAGAATCACAAACAGCCCTGTACGTGCAGGCCAGGACTGCGATTCAGTCCAGCCTGCACGCACAGGACTGTACCCGGCTAACTGAGTCAAGGCTCTTCAGTGGAGCTGCAGTGCTATGGCATCATGTTGCCATGGCACCGCGGCTCCATTGAAGAGCTGCGATGCCAGCTGCTGGAGAAAAAAGCTTATTCCCTGCAGCGCGACCCCCGATCTGGCCTCCTAAGGCCAGGGTCGGGCTGCGGGGAATGTCCTCCGGCCACCCCTGCCCCACCTGCAGCCCGGCATTGCAAACAAAACACGTCCAGGGAAGTTATTCCACATCAGAGGTGGAATAACTTCCCCGCACATATCGCCGGTCCTGGACATACAGGGCCGACATTAGAATGTGGCCCTGTACATCTAGGGTTGGCAACCACCCACCGCCTGCCAAGATTCTGCCCCTGAACCACCCCTTCCACGCCCCTGTCTAACGTCCCTGCACAACCAGCAGGGAAGTTAGACACGATAGGGAAGGCACGAATAGCGGGGATGGACGTCCCATTGGGACATCCATCCCCGCTATTCGTGGCACAGAATCGGGCCCAAAGTAACAAAGTGCTAAGAATGTAAACATCAAATATTTAAAAATATACACCCGAAACTCAGAATTGCTTGCAAATATTGAAAATAAGTTTCAAAAGAGTTAAATACTAGTCTTATATATCAGTGATTGTATTATATTTATCCTCACCTGTTGTCTGTAACTGTTTACAAGTTGCTGGTGAGGCTTTACTGTGTTCAGTTTTAGAGACCGTATCTCGCAAAGGATATAAAAAGACTGGAAACGGTTCAGAGGAAGGCGACCAAAATGATTTAGAGCCTGCGTCAGAAGACTTATGAGACTTGAAGACCCAAATATGTACACTCTGGAGGAGAGGAGAGACAAGGGAGATTTTATTCAGATGTTTAAATACTTGAGAGTATTAATGAACAAACAAACCTCTTCTAAAGATGTGGAAGCTGTAAAACTAGAGGGCATAACATGAAGCTGCAAGGGGGTAAACTGAAATACTTTGTCATTGAAAGGGTGGTGGATGCTTGGAATGCCTTCCCGATGGAAGTGGTGGGGGCAAATACAATGACAGAATTCAAAATGGCATGGGACAGACTCAGTGGATCCCTTTATAGCAACAGGATAAAATCAAAATAAACATATCATCTCTTATAGCTCTACAAAATAGGGGTGTCCTACATGGAGCAGTGGGTACATCCCTAAACAAAGGCATGGGGAGGGGTGATCTGCATGGAGTGGCAGGTGCACCTACTCTTGCCGCCTTGCTGGACAGACTAAATGGACCATATTGGTCTTTATCTGCCATCATATACTATGTTGCTATGTTATAATGTAATACGTTTTTTCCAAATTTAAACCGCTCTGATTATACGATAGGGCGGTATAAAAGACACACAAATAACTAAATAAAAATAAATAAATAAAATGTGCACGTGGACTTTGGAGAGACTTATATGCATACTTTTTAAAATTAAAAAAAATGGGTGCATAAATGAAATCTTCAAACACACCCCCAAGCGGGTAAAGATTCATGCATTAGCGCCTTTATAAAACAGGCTCCCAGAAACAGCCCCTTAGCATGCAAAAGCTCACGTAGATGCATTCACACTTGCTACAAAGTGCATGCATCTACTCGAGACATGTACTCATATGTTTCATAAAATGCATGCATACATTGGAACTGCAGCTTTGCTCTGCCCAAACCAAGCCCCCTGGAATGCCTACATGCGATCTTGCAGGCACTATAATGCATACGTCATAAGTGGTATATGCGTTTGGCAAAGACATGAATTAATATATGCACATAAACGACGATGCAGTTTTATCAAAGATCTCTTCTGTGTCTAAAACCAGCTTTATGCATGGAAAAGTCTTAAAGTATGCGCTATGCATCAACAGTGAGTACTTTTACTCATGGACAACCTCAGCCAATTTTGTAAGTGCCTATTTCTGACCATAAAAACAATGTTTTATGCTCAGAAAGAGGGTCTTTTACTAACTGGTGCTATTTTCAGTGCCTATTCTGGTGTGCTGGGACGTGCATTGCCAGATGGACTAGGGCCATGGCACTTAGTGCAGGGCGATTCCTGCCCTAACTGCACAACCCCCATTAGAGATGTGAGTGGGTGGGGTAGGGTAGCAGAGTGGGCGGAGTAGGGTTGTAGAGTGGGCGGGGTGAGCTCAGCAGTTAGTGCTGTGTTAACGCAGAGCCTGTCCCATGGCATTAGGTAAACTGCCAGGGAAATGCTTTCCATGCCCCCGACAGTTAACGTGGGGGAATGTTGTATGTAACACGCCATGGTTTTGATGCTAATCTCGCATTAGATGGATGATCATAGCTCGCATTAGTAAAAGACCCCCAAAGTCTTTTTTTTATAAAATTGCCCTCCCAATATTTAGTTCTGTGGTGTGTATATTTTATAAAATGTGTGTAAATCAGGACTCCACCCACACTTCTCCCCGAGCATGTCTACTCTGCAAACACACACCTGCTTGCTCTATGCTTGTTTTTTAGGTGTGACCTTATTTTATGAGGCATTTTACTTTTCCCCACATACATAAATGAGTGGGCTAGCCTAAACCACATGAAAACAAAGGTTTATCACCCCCCCCAATGATCTCCGTTTAGATGTTCCTCTAGGCTTGAGAACTCATTGAAAACAGACAACCCCAGTCTAAGCCACACATGCTAAAGTTTTTTTAAACACTTGGGGAATTCAACAACTTGGCATCAAAGAAATTTAAAATTCTGCACACAGTATTTTAAATTTCTACAAAATTCAGAATGTTTTATTATTGAATGTTTGTGCAGAATTCCCCCATCATAAAGCCTAGCTCCTCCTCTAGATCTGAAATTCCTACTGACTTTTCTCTCCTTAGTTCTTTCACTCCAATCGCAAATTTTCTCCCCAACCCCCAAGCCTTCCTTGTTACCCCTTTTCTCTCTCCCTTTGACTGACAGCAAGATCCCTATTGATGTCTGTCCCTAAGGTCTACCCTCATGTACATACCTCCACCTCACTTCCTTTTCCCCCTCCCCATGCGCCAAACCTTAGCTCTCCCTTGACTCTTCTTCTTTCTTCCCAAGCACATACCTCCACCTTTCTTTCCCCCCATCTTCCAGGCATATATCTATCGCTAGCCACCAGCCAACCCCCGAATCGCCATCAGCTCTTCTCCTGCTCATAGCCACCCCTGACTCACCAGCAGCCCTTCTCTTCTGCTTGACATGCACTGGCTTTTTAAAACAGCCGCTGGAGCATTTCCCTTTGCTCCCATGGCTGTGCTAGATTCCAGTGCCGGCACTGTATGCTTTCAGAAGGTAAACAGAAATGCTCCTGTGTACCTTTTCAAAATCTTGCATGCCCCATTGGAATCTAGCAGAGCCACGGGAGAAAATGGAAATGCTCCAGTGGTTGTGAAAAAGCTGTGAGGCAGGCTCCAGTGCCCTTAAAGTTTGTGCACCTGAGCCTGCCTTGCTGGCTAGCTGATGCCAGTGTCTGCACAAAATTCTGCACAGCAAGCATAGAATTCTGTGCAGAGTAAAGCATTCTCTTTCAATAAGAGAGTAGTTTTATAAGGGTTGCCTAGTTTTTGGTGCATTCCAACACACACAAATTGCACCTATTTTATAGAAACAGATGCCTAGTTTTCCTAGTAAAATAGGGACTGTAAATAATAAGATACATGCACAAAACCTAGGCATGAACACCTTGGACATGCCCTCTGTGCGTCTGTAGAAGAACCAGCTTGCCTTGGCATTGTCTGCTGACACCATCAGGTCCATGATCAGTTCTCCCCATTGCTGCATCAGCTCATGGAAGACCATCGGATTCAGTGTCCACTTTCCTGGATCGAACTGTTGTCGACTGAGAAAATCAGCTTGCACATTTTCTTTTCCAGCCACATGTGCTAATGAGAGGGCCAATAGATTCTCCTCCGCCCACAGCAGAAGAGGCTGAATCTCCGCCAGAAATCACACTGCCCATGCCTTCCTGGTGATTGATGTAGGCCACCATGGTGACATTGTCATTGCACATCCGGGCTGCCTTCCAATGTAACAGAGGTCGAAAGAACTGAAAAGCTAAGAAGATTGCTCTCATCTCCAGCCTGTTAATGGACCAAGAACTCTCCACAATTGACCACATGTCATGCATCACCTGAGATTCGCAGTGCACTCCCTAGCTCATGAAACTGGCATCTTTCATCAGGAGAATCCAGTCTGGAGACTCCAGGGGCATCCCGCCTCGAGGTTTTCCCTCGGAGCCACCAATGCAACTGCATCCTGGTGGCGAGGGGACAGATGAGGGGACAGATGAGCCTCTTGGACAGTGGATGACGCTGCGGAGACCAACGAGATTGCAGCGCTTGCTGTAATGGCTTTGCGTGTGCCCTGGCCCAGAGCACCAGCTCCAGGAAGGCCACCAGGGACCCAAGGAGCTGTAGATAATGCCATGCCGAGGGAGCTGCCATGCGTAGAAAATACATTACCTGTTCCTGAATCTTGAGAATTCGGTCAGGGGTAAAAACACCAGTCCGCCACAGTGTTCAAAATGTGCTGCCAGGTAAACCAGCTCTTGAGAGAGCTCTAGCTTGCTCTTCACCATGTTGACCACCCAACCGAGCCTCTATAGGAAGGTCACTACCCATCCAGTGGCTTGGGTGCTTTCCAATTCCAACTTTGTTCTGATCATCCAGTCGTCCAGATAGGGATGAACTAACACCCCTTCCAGATAAAGCACTGAGGCCACCACCACCATGATCTTTGTAAAGGTCCATAGTCCTGTGGCTAGGCCAAAAGGCAGAGCACAGAATTGAAAGTGACCTATTGGCAATGCAAACCTGAGAAATCTCTCTAATGTTCTGGGTGAATTGGAATGTGCAGATATACCTCCATAAGGTCTAGAACTGTGAAATGTTTACCGTTTTGAACGGCCAAAATGATTGCGTGCAGCATCTCCATGCAAAAGTGTGGGACTTGCAGGGCCTTGTTCATGTGCTTGAGATCTAGAATGGCCTGAAGGATCCCTCCTTCTTTGGGACCACAAAATAGATGGAGTATCGACTTTGACCGCATTGATCAAGCGGAAGCTGAATCACCACCTGCAGGTGAATCAGGTGCTGCAAGGTATCTCATACTGTGAGCACTTTCACAGTTGCTCAGTAGGGTGACAGCACGAAGGCATTAGAAAGAGGATGCACAAAAACTAGAGAGTATTTGTCCTTGATGATCTCGACAACCCATTGGTCTGAAGTTACACAGACTCACTCAGAGTAAAACATCTGCAGTTGTCCGCCTACAGGAGGTAACTGACTGGGTTGGCCATATCTCATTGTGGCTTTTTGGAAGGATCCAGTATAGTAACCTCTTCTCACTCCTTGGGAGCCTTGAAAGGACTGTACCTGGGTGATGTAATGGCCCCTCTAATATGGTGCAAAATGGGTTTCCCAAAACCTGCGATAATCCTCCGACTGTCCCCTGCCCAAGGACGCTGGCTTCAAAGGCTTAGGTCGATCCTCTGGCAGATGGCCTCCTTTAAACTCATTCAGATCTTTGGCCAACTTATAGAAGGCCTCACAAAATGGCTGCCTGCCCCTGAAGGGGAGTTTGCTTTGAAGAGACATCTGCAGACCAGTTTTGCAGAGGAAACACTGGGCTGCCACCACCACTGAAACCATACTTTTAGCAGAAGCCTGCACCAGATCTTAGAAGACTTCCGCCAAATAAGCTGAAGCTGATTCTAGTATGTAAGCTTCCGAGAGCTTGCCTTGCATCTCTGGATTGGGGTCTGGTAGTGCCTGTGCCCAGAGAATACATGCCCTTGTAATATAAGCTCCACAAATGGAAGCCTGAAGGGCTAAAGCATTTGTCTCAAAGGCCTGCTTCAACAACATCTTAAGCTTGCAATCCTGCACATCCTTCAAGGCTGCCCCACCTTCCACAGGGATAGTAGTCTTTTTGGTAACTGCTGATATTAGAGCGTCCACTTTAGAAAGCTTGAGGCAATCCTTCTCCCCTTGAGGAATGGGATACAAGAGTGCAATTGCTCTGCCCCAATTGACCCTCATCTCTGGCACTTCCCATTCAGTGTCCTTAAGATGCTGATGGCCCTATGAACAGGGAAGGAAGTGTGAGAGGCTTAATGCCTCTAGGAGGGGGTCCTCCAAGGGCTCTTCTAACTCCTATTGAACCTGAGCAATATTAAGGGCCAACAAGAACTGGGCAATCAAAGCCTCCGGTTCCTCGTGCCTAAACACCCGAACTATGGAGGGATCATACCCCGGAAAGATTTCCTCTTCCTCCAAGTTCAGAATGTCCTGCTCCCCCCATAGTTCTGATGGGTCCTCCAGGGGTTTGTCTGAGTCCCAAGAGTGAGGAGAGGCCTGGATCTCCCCAGGCTTTTCCTCCAAGCGTCTTATCTTCTGTGAAGGTACCTCTGTCAAGGATCAGACCTCCATTCGGGACCCAGGCTCTATAGTACCTGGCAAGGTCCCTAGAATGGCTGCAGCATTGCCCAAGCCATGCTTTAAGCAGTAGGTTTGGTGCAATAAGAGAATAAAATCTGAAGAAAAGGGTAAAACTGAAGAATGTGGTTCAGAGCTGTTTAAGATGGCAGCAGTATCAGAATTTTGAGAGGCCCCCAAATCTGTCTGTGAGGGAGAAGGTAAAATGGTCGCATTTCCCACCAAAACCACTGGCACCAAACTTGACTTGAAACATGGTCACTCTCTCCATTGAAACACTTGGTGAGTCCCCAGATGATAAAATCATCACAGAAAAACTAGCCTCAGCAGATTTCCTTTCCCTAACGCACGCCTGGCAAATTCCCACTGCGGCAGCTGACCCCCAATGACTGCCACAGGCTGAGCAGCACAGCTTGTCTGCCGGCATAGAGAAAACCACTAAAAATGAAAGTAGCAGATGAAATCCCAATGGGAAGACAAACACACTCACTGGTGCCGGAAACAGATAAAGAAAGAAGGCAGGACTGTTCAATGAGGCGGCAGAACGGCTAAGCCATTTGCCTGCCTGGCGCTGAACTGAGCTCTCCCCCGCAGCTCCCACTCCAATCTGTTGCTCTTCTTTTTTTTTTTGTGCCTTAAAGGTTACTGACCCGGCAACTGCAGGGCAATGTAAGGGCAGGGATAATTTCACTCAAAAGGAATATGCCCAGTAGAGAGCCACCCTGAAAAGAAGTAGAGGGAAGGTAGGGAACTTGACTACCAGGTGTGCATGCCTAATGGAGCCTAACTGACTAAATGGTCCCGGTTCCAAGAAGGCAGGTCTAGACCCCTGCACCTCACACAGACATGAATAGCTTAAGGAGTCAGTCAAAATCCAAATTCCTAACAGAAAAAGGGAAATCTAAGCTCTCTGTCCATTCAGTAGAGTTCAGACTATGCAGAGCTCCTCCCCAGCTACTGGAGACCGAGTGTACTGGTTATGGAATCAGCATAAGGAGCTCTTCTACTGTGACATCACAAACTTGACGTGCTCAGTCTCCAGCTGCTGGTAGGTGGAGATAACCCAGATGTCTGGACTGGACTGGACTGGACTGGAAGGATAATAAGGAATAACATGATTTATGCAGCCTATTATAAAATTATCTCCTAAATATGTGTGTGTGTGTGTGTGAGGGGGGGGGGAGGAGGTTGTGGTATTTAAGGAAGCCCTACTGGATGTCGGAAAACAGGCATTTAGAGGTGCAAAGCATGGTGACCTTCCTAGAGACGTTTTAGAAGCTGAATATATAGACATCAGCAGCTCGATAATATCTATGTAGCACAGGGGTGAATATAAGAACATAAGGTATGCCATACTGGGTCAGACCAAGGTCCATCAAGCCCAGTATCCTGTTTCCAACAGTGGCCAATCTAGGTCATACGTACCTAGCGGTTTAGGTGCGGTCTCACCATGGAATGATAGAGGCATTATAATATCTTTTGTTTTATTTTCCATTCCTTTCCTTATGATACCTAGCATTCTATTTGCTCTCTTGGCTGCCGCTGCACACTGGGCCAATGGTTTTAACATGTTATCCACAATGACGCCTAAATATTTTTTCTGGGTAGTGGTTCCTAATGTGGAATCTTGCATCATGTAACCATAGTTTGGGTTGTTCTTCCCTAGGTGCATAACTTTGCACTTGTCCACATTAAATTTCATCTGCCATTTTGATGCCCAGTCTTCCAATTTATCAAGATCCTCTTGCAATTTTCCACAATCCTCTTGGGTTTTAACAACTTTAAATAGTTTTGTGTTGTCTGCAAATTTGATAACCTCACTCATTATTCCCCTTTCCAGGTCATTTATGAATATGTCAAAAAAAACAGCGGACCCAGCACAGATCCCTGGGGTATTCCACTATTCACCTTTCTCCGTTGGGAAAATTGGCCATTTAGCCGTTCCCTCTGCTTTCTATCTTTTAACCAGTTCCTGATCCACAATAGTACACTGCCTCCTATCCCATGATTCTTTAGTTCTGCCAAAAGTCTCTGATGAGGGACCTTGTCAAAGGCTTTCTGAAAGTCCAGATACACTATATTAATCGACTCACCTTTGTGAAATGGAGGTGTGGCCTGTGTGGAGCAAGTGAGGTGCATGTCGTAGTGTGATTTCAGAATGGCACAGGCAGTTCTGGTCCTAATTCGTGAGACGACATGCCTATACCTGCCCCTGACCATGAATGAAGTTTAAAACGTTCTCATTTCATGGATGTAACTTTTCCAGGGAAAAGCACATAATGTGCTTATATCGTCACAGATATTATTTCCTGCCCAAAGAAACCTGAGCAGGAATACAAACTCCAAACATATTACTGGCCCCACCTCTGCACTTCTGAGTATCTGAAATGGAAAGCCGGGAGGTGCAAGTCTCATAGTATGATCCATCACCCTTCTGAAATACCCTTGCCAGCACTTCCAGGCACCTAGTTCTGAGGCTGTGCAATTCGGGGACAATCACATTTGTGAAATGGCCTACACCTGCTCCAGCCTTGCAACCTACATGAGACCCACCTCCATAACTGGTTACAGGGATGTTTATTTTTTGGGGTGGAGATGGAGCAATTTGAGAAGGCACTTATACATGCCTCCCTTCATCGCTGTCGCTCCCCCTGATTTTTGGACACTCTGCTCTGGCTATGACAGATTCTTACTAGACGTCCCTCTAACATGCCACTTTAAATGTCTAAACAAAGTAGAACAATCAAAAAGTATTAGAGTGTGTTGTGGTATTTCTACATGAAAATGAAAGTAGGCACCAATATAATAGGATGCTGGGCCATCCTTCCTTGGCAAGCTTAATTTATAATGTGTTTGTGTGCAAATGAGTTGGCACAGTATACAGTATCTGAGGGTCAACTGTTTGATCTCTATTGTCATTCCACAGATTGAGATCCAGATGAGATATTTACATATCTCTGAGTTATTTTCTGAATGAGGCTGATTCACAAATTACTTAGCAGTTCTAGCAAGTGAATGTGAAAAGGATAATGTAATAATTTATATCTTCTATTCTTTGCTAGGCAGCACCAGTAGAATTAGCTGAGACCCTAAAATGCACTTTACACAATACTGAGAATTTTAGTTTGCTATGCTTTGGGTTTTTTTTTTTTTGGTGGGGGGTGGACAGGGGAATGGACAAATAGTTTTTAGTTCTTATACTAGTTTAGTTTTTTTTTTAAGTTGTAAAACTCTATAGATTTCTAATTGATATGTATTTTAAGAACAGATGTGGACATGCATCATTGTCCTTAAGATGCTGATTAGAAAAACTTCACAGTGGTTTATTAGAAAGATAGAAGGCCTGGAAAAGAGAGGCTCTGACTAAAATAAAGGATAGGGAAAAGAATTTGCCTGAAGTACTAGTTCCCATTTTTTTAAATAAATTTGATAAAAGTTTTATTATCATTTATAATGCTCCCAAGGAAATTAATTAAGAAAAATAATAACTGTAATCTTAGAATGAAAACAGATTTGTTTAATATTCTTTTCATTTGAATAACGGATCGCTTGAGGTTCCATTTTTCAACAGTTTGGACCATGAAGCAGTTTTCCATCTATTTTGTGCCTGCCGGCTTTATCATCATTGCTAACATGTCTAGAGACCCAGTTTGTAGGGGGATACTGGAAGCCTCTCCTGAGGGTACAAGGTGGGGGGTAGGGGTGAAAGGTTGAATAGTAGAGGAAACCTGTAGTAAAAATAAAAAAATACAAACGGGACTACGTAAGGATTCAAGTTTAAAAACCTGCAAGGAATAAGTCTTCCTCCAATGATGAGTCATTTGCTAGCCAATGAAAATAATGGCACAACTGTATTTGTGACCTGACACAGTAGATGTCCAGAGAGATCAACCCTCCTTGGAAGATGAAATTTCATCTCTGATTTTAGACATGCTCACAGCCCTGTGCATTATCCTAGTAAAAAATGTTTGTCTCAAAGATGATGAATAGACATGTTCATTAGTTTTCATTCAAATGGAAAATTTGATGAAAATCATGATTTTCGGTTTCTCACTGCATCAACTGACCAAGTGTCCATTCTTGAAAAATTTGCATGAAGTGTCATTTGTGAACTTTGGCTTCAATGTATCTGGCTGTGCACACGCTCATGACAAAAACAACCTGGGAGGAAGAGGAGGTCAAGGAGAGCTCACCAACTGTCAGCACGAGGCACTTCAGCAAATCATGTTGCAAATTCTTGACAGACAATTAGAGAACCTATGCCTGCCTGAATTCTGTCCATGCCATGGTTGATGAGGTCAATGCAGGACTGGAAGGCACACCCCAGACCAAGCCTTAGAGAGCTATTTTGTCTCTGACTTTCAGAGAGTAAAGAGAGAATGCTGGCTGGGATTTAGATTGGAAGGGAGAACTAAAATAGCAGCTTGGCTGTGCCTGGGGTTTAGGACTGCAAAGAAGAAAATGTAATAGCTTGGCTAGAGCTCTGTCTGGGGCTAAGGAGAAAAAAAACAGCCTTGAGGCACTGAGGGGCTGGTGGCTTCTGGGGCTTGCTTGCCTTGCTACATGAAAGCACAAAAAAAGAAATTCAAGCTGGGTTTTGTTCTTGCCTCCCTTATTGCTGCACGGTCTGATTCTACAACTAGGTCCTTGAAAGGTTTAGTTAAGACAGGGAGTATCTTTATACTGCAGTTTCCTAATTTATTTAGCAATGCTTATATATTGCTTTTCACTGGGTCAAAGTGGTGTACATTCAGGTTCAGTATATATTTCCCTTATCCCTGAAGGGCTCACAATCTACTTTTTGTACCTGAGGCATCAAAGGGTGAAGTGGCTTGCCCAGGGCCACATGGAGCACCTGTGGGACTAGAAACCCCAGTCCCTCCGGCCTGAGGTTGCTTTCCTCCAGTGGGCTTTGAACCCCCAGCCCTCGGCAAATTGCCTCATAAGAACATAAGATATGCCATACTGGGACAGACCAAGTTCCATCAAGTCCAGTATTCTGTTTCCAACAGTGGCCAATCTAGGTCATATGTACCTAGCAGTTTCCCCAAGGGACACAGGTTCCACAATGCTTGTATTGGTTCAAGCATTGATATCCTGGGTCCCTTCTTAATAATGGTTTATGGACCTTTCCTCTAGGAACTTGTCCAAACCTTTTTTAAACCCAGCTACATTAACAGCCTTTACTACATCCTCTGGTAACAAATTCCAGAGTTTGATTACACGTTGAGTGAAAAAATATTTTCTTTTATTAGTCTTAAATAGTTTACCCTGTAGCTTCATTGCATGTCCCCTAGTCTTTCTATATTCTGATAAGGTAAACAATCGATCTACGTTTACCCGTTCCACTCCATTCATTAATTTATAGACTTCTATCATATCTCCCCTCAGCCGTCTCTTTTCCAGGTTAAAGAGCCCTAACCTTTTTAGCCTTTCTTCATAGGAGTATCCTTCCATCATCCCCTTTACCATTTTGGTAGCTCTTCTCTGAACCTTTTCTAAAATCGCTATATCCTTTTTAAGATACGGCGACCAGAATTGCACACAATATTCAAGGTGCGGTCTCACCATGGAATGATATAGAGGCATTATAATATCTTTTGTTTTATTTTCCATTCCTTATCATACCTAGCATTCTATTTGCTCTCTTGGCCGCCGCTGCACACTGGGCCGAGGGTTTTAACATGGTATCCACAATGATGCCTAAATCTTTTTCCTGGGTGGTGGTTCCTAATGTGGAACCTTGCATCGTGTAACCATAGTTTGGGTTGTTCTTCCCTAGGTGCATAACCTTGCACTTGTCCACATTAAATTTCATCTGCCATTTTGATGCCCAGTCTTCCAATTTATCAAGATCATCTTGCAATTTTCCACAATCCTCTTGGGTTTTAATAACTTTAAATAGTTTTGTGTCATCTGCAAATTTGATAGCCTCACTCGTTATTCCACTTTCCAGGTCATTTATGACTATGTCAAAAAGCAGCGGACCCAGCACAGATCCCTGGTGTACACCACTATTCACCTTTCTCCATTGGGAAGATTGGCCATTTAGCCCTACCCTCTGCTTTCTATCTTTTAACCAGTTCCTGATCCACAATAGTACACTGCCTCCTATCCCATGACTCTTTAGTTTTGCCAAAATTCTCTCATGAGGGACCTTGTCAAAGGCTTTCTGAAAGTCCAGATACACAATATCAACCGACTCACCTTTGTCCTCTTGATTATTCACTCCTTCAAAAAAACATAACAGATTAGTAAGACAAGATCTTCCTTGTCTAAAGCCATGTTGGCTGTCTCCCATTAGGTCATGACTATTGTGAGACTATACCCTCCTTAGGCACCTGCCTCGGTAGGTGGTATAGCTGTATTTTCTTAAAAGAATAATCTGTAGTCGTGTGTCCAAGTATAATTAAAGCTGGGCTTTATTCCCCTTCCCTTGAGGATTGCCTTCCAGATACAGTAGATAACGGTAACAAAAATAAACTGTTGCTTCGCAGGAAAAATAAAAGCTTTTCAAACTATAACAATGCTTCTTGCTTTTTTAACATAAAGAGTCTATCTCATCAGAAAAACAAAGAGCACAATCCATGGGTTCTGGACCAATCTCTGGGTTTGAACTTTCCCACTGCATTAAATCAGGACCTGGTCCTGTAAACGGGCACCATGCTTCAGCATTGCTGGTTTCACCACCTGGCCCCTGAGAGACCTCAGCTTCTATGGGAGGAGACTGTTCTGGGCAGACATGGACATGAGGAGCTGTGCTTGGGGCTTCTTTCCAATACCCACTCCAATAAGGGTTTTCTGGCCCACTGTAAGCTTGGCTTTTTATAAAAGGACCCACTTCCTTCCCTCTGGAGAAAACAGGGTACTTATCTTTCTTTCTGGTGTAAAGCGTTTCCAGCCCTTCCTCTGTTAACCAGGGCTTCTTCTCTGGAGTGTAAGCTGCCTTTTTCCGGGAGTTCCAAGCATTAGGCTTAGCTGAGCTGTAATCACTTCCTGGCTTCAGTGAGCCTTCCTGGGTGTGACGTTTGCTTTCTACCTGCTTGGTTGCCTTCCCTGGCACGAGGACCTCTCTGGCTTGGAAGTCTCTTGCACTGCTTCTCCCAGCATTCTCTGGTTCAACAGCTTGCTTCCACTCTGCCCTCTCTCTCCGTGACAGCGTATCTCTCTGTGTCTGCTTCTGAACCTGAAACTCCTGAGTCTGATTCCTCTCCTGAGTCTCAAACTCCTTCTGGAGCTGACTCCCCTCCTGAGTCTCAATCCCCTTCTGGATCTGACTCCTCCTCTGACTCCCCTTCTGTGGGATTTCCCACTTGGTTTTATCTCCCTGCTTGTTGTACATTGTACGTGATTCTTTCCTCAGGTGAGCATGATTAGGACTCTGAGTTTCTACTGCGTCACCAATGCTATGAGGAAAGTTTGTTTCTCCATTCCTTGCTTCCCTGCAACCTGAATGTATTAACTGCACATGTGGCTGTGAGGTAAGCTCTTCTTTTCCATTTCCCTTTATTATTCCAGGCTCAGTGCGGTCTACCTTATGACACTATCTACATGCTGAGTAATTTTATTCTTTATGATGGTTTCTACCATTTTTTCCGGTACTGATGTCAGGCTTACCGGTCTGTAGTTTCCCGGATCACCCCTGGAATCCTTTTCAAAAATTGGTGTTACATTGGCGATCCTTCAATCTTCAGGTATTAGAGATGATTTTAATGATAGTTCACAGATTACTAATAGCAGGTCTGCAATCTCGTATTTCAGTTCTTTCAGCACCCTTGGATCTATACCATCCGGCCCAGGTGATTTGCTACTCTTCAGTTTATCTAATACTTGTAATACATCTTCCCGATGTATCGATATTTCCTTCAATTCTTCCGCACCTTTAAATACCACTTCAGTCATGGGTAACATCCCTACATCTTCCTCAGTAAAGACTGAAGCAAAGAATTCATTCAGTCTCTCCGCTATCGCCTTGTCGCCTCTTAGTGCTCCTTTAACCCCTTTATCATCTAATGGACCAACTGACTCTCTCACAGGTTTTTTGCTACGAATGTACTTGAAAAGGTCTTTACTTCGCGTTTTTGCTTCCGCAGCAAGCTTCTTCTCAAATTCTCTCTTTGTCTGCCTTATCATTGCCTTGCATTTGACTTGCCAGTGCTTGTGCTGTTTCCAGGTTTCGTCGTTTGGCTCTTTTTTTCCATTTCCTGAAAGATGCTTTTTTGGCAACAACAGCCTCTCTGACCTCACCTTTAAACCATGCTGGCAGTTTTTTGGATTTCCTTCCACTTTTCTTAAAGCGTGGAATACAGCTGGTCTGGGCTTCCAATATAGTATTTTTCAACAACAGCCAAGCCTGATATACGTCTTTAACCTTTGCAACTGCTCCTTTTAGTTTTTTCTTAACTGTTTTCCTCATTTTATCATAGTCTCCCTTTCGAAAGTTAAAAGGTAGTACTGTGGATTTCCTTACTATCCCTCCTCCACTAATTAAATCAAAGGTGATCATGCTATGATCACTATTGCCAAGTGGCCCCAACAACCTTATCTCTTGCACTAGATCTGGTGTTCCACTAAGGATTAGGTCTAATATGGCTTCCCCTCTGGTCGGTTCATGAACCAGCTGCTCCAAGAAGCAGTCATTTGTTTCATCTAGGAACTTTATCTCCCTAGCATGTCCTGCCGTGACACTGACCCAGTTGATACCGGGGTAGTTGAAATCACCCATTATTATTACTGTGCTGTAACTTTTGTTAGCTTCCTTGATTTCTTTGAGCATTTCATCATCCATTTGGTCATTCTGGCCAGGCGCTCGATAGTACACCCCCACTGCCATTGCTTTCCCCCTTTTACATGGAATTTCAATCCATATAGATTCTACAGCAGATTTTGTTTCCTGCAAAACTTTAATCCTTTCTGACTCAATGCCCTCTCTAACATAGAGAGCAACCCCTCCACCAATTTGATCAGCTCTATCATTACGATATAGTTTGTACCCAGGTATCACAGTGTCCCTCTGGTTGTCCTCCTTCCACCATGTCTCTGATATTCCAATCATATCTAACCTTTCATTTAGTGCTATATATTCTAACTCTCCCATCTTATTTTTTAGACTTCTAGCATTTGTATACAAGCATTTTAGAGAATGTATTTTATTCATATTAATTTGGCTATTGTTAGACATGGGTAATTTAGGATCTTTAAGCTCTGTCTGCTCCATACTTGAGGGCATTTGGGCTACTTTACTCTTTTGCGGAATCTCTCTGCTTTTGGTAGTATCCTTCAAAGATACATTCTTCCGAACCATCCGCTCTTGGGCGACTGTCGGCTTTCCCCTAATATCTAGTTTAAAAGCTGCTCTCTCTCCTTTTTAAAGGTTAATGCCAGCAGCCTGGTTCCATCCCGGTTAAGGTGAAGCCCATCCCTTCGGAAGAGCCCCTCCTTTCCCCAGAATGTTCCCCAGTTCCTAACAAATCCAAAACCCTCATCTCTGCACCATTGTCTCATCCACGCATTGAGACTCCGGAGCTCTGCCTGCCTTTTGGGTCCTGCGCGTGGAACAGGAAGCATTTCAGAGAATGCTACCCTGGAAGTTCTGGATTTCAACTTCCTACCTAAAAGCCTAAATTTAGCCTCCAGAACCTCCCACATTTTTCTATGTCATTGGTACCGACATGTACCAAGACAGCAGACTCCTCCCCAGCACTATCTAAGACCTTATCTAGGTGGTGTGTGAGGTCCGCTACCTTCGCACCAGGCAGGCATGTTACCAGGCGATCCTCACGTCCACCAGCCACCCAGCTATCTACATGCCTAATGATCGAATCACCAACTATAATGGCTGTCCTAACCCTTCCCTCATGGGCACATGGCCCTGGAGAAACTTCCTCAGTGCGAGAGGGTTTTACATCACCTGGAGGACAGGTCCTAGTTACAGGATCACTTCCTGCCACACCAGGGTGATGCTCTCCTGTCACGTGACCTCTCTCCTCCATGGCAACAGGGATGCTGCCAGACTGGAGGTGGGACTTCAGGACTATATCCCTGTAGGTCTTGTCTATGTACCTCTCTGTCTGTCTTATGCTTTCCAAGTCTGCTACTTTAGCCTCTAGAGAACGGACTCGTTCCCTGAGAACAAAGAGCTCCTTGCACCTAGTGCACACATAAGACCTCTCACCAACTGGGAGAAAATCATACATGTGACACTCATTGCAAAAGACTGGAAAGCCCCCATCCCGCTGCTGGACTGCTGTCTGCATCTTAGTTTTAAGTTTGTGTTTAGATCTAAGTTCTTTACTTACTAAGGGTTGCTATGGATATTTATACTAATAAAACTGTACCTAATACGTGTAATATACCTTATTCACCTGAAGCTTAACTAATCTCAGGTCCTTAGTGTATGACTGATTTGGGTAATGAGCTTCACCTGAGAGCCCCTCCTGTCTTGTAAGATGTGTAAGTACCTATAAAGCTACGATTATCCCAGGGGAGGGAGGGAAATAACACTTATTAAAAGAGGGCTGCTACACAGTACCCTGTCTTGTGCTGCTGAGGTAAGCTATATTCTGATTTGATTTAAATTATAGCTCTTAGCTGCTGCTAGCCTCTAACTTCTTATGAAATTTAAACTACAAGCTCTCTGCTGGGTTCCAAATGTAACCAGAAAGCTCTTTTCTGTGTTTTAAATTTAAACTAAAAGTACTTTGCTGTTACTAGGCCCTGAGTGACTTATTAAATTTAAACTACAAGCTCTCTGCTGGGTATGAAATGTAACCAGAAAGTTCTGCTCTGTGTTTTAAAACTAAAAGTACTTCTCTAATGCTAGGCCCTGAGTGACTATTAAATGTAAATTACAAGCTCTCTGCTGGGTTCCAAATGTAACCAGAAAGCTCTCTTCTGTGTTTTAAATTTAAACTAAAAGTACTTTGCTGTTACTAGGCCCTGAGTGACTAGGCGGCTACTCCTAGCAATTGCTTCAATTAATTCAATTGCTTTTATTCCTAAACATTGGTGGAAGAAGGTGTGCTGTGCTGTGTGCACTACACTTTATTGGTACAACAGAGCCAGTGACAGTGGAAGGAGAAATGGTTACTGTATCTAAATCTATGCATTCCATTGTACAACTAGAAGATGCAGTACAATAATTTGTTCTTTTTTACAATGATCTCATTCATCTATTTTCTGTCACAGCAGCTATAGAGGTGGGAGGACATCATACCTATTCATCCATGTTCATAGAATACATTTAAATAAAGCTAAAAGATTGGCAGTCCCATCCAGTTCCACATGAGCATTAACAGAGCAAACAAATTCTCCCTTTCCCTAGTTTTTTGAAGAGTGTCAGCAGCCAGACAGCATATCTGGGTATTGCAGGGCCTCTACTAGGCACAGTATCTGAGGCAACACACTTGGGGCAAGAATACCCCATGTCAGCACAGGCCAGCAGTGAATCAAAAGACAGGCAACCTCTGATGCCAAAAGCTGAGAGTCTAGTCCTATAGGAGCATTAGCTGGGAAAATACATCCCTGTCTCCCCGGGCCTTAGAGAAGGAGCAGGCAGGCAGGCAGCAGCATAACTGGGCAGGGTAGGGCCTAGCCCAGGAGAGGTGTCTAACCCCTGGGCACAGTACCCAAGGCACTGTACTTGGGGGGTGATGATATTCCAGGGTAGTACAGGCCTGTAGGATGCTAAAAGACAGGCATTCTCTGGTGGTAAGAGCTGGTAATCCAGTCCCATAGGAGCATTAGCACAGCAAATACCCTGCCCCTCCAGTTCTTTGAAGATTTTGAGCAGGCAGTCAGTGTAACTGGGCAGTGCAAGACCTACACCAAGTATTGTATTTCATAATGCTTGGGAAGGGTATATCGAGAAAACTGAATGAAAGAAAGAAGGGAAGGAAGGTGAAAGCAGTACTGGCACAAGTGCACAAAAAAGAGACAGGGTGTTCCTAGGGTATGGTTATGGGTTCCTCTAGTCTGCTGCCCAAGTCAAAGAGGAGAGTAGAAAGAGATCCAGCTTCTAATGCAGTTGTGAAAGAGCAGTATCTGGCATCATCTCCACAGATGTGCAAAGAGAGATTGACAGGTGCAGGGTAGGGGGGCACAGGAAAAGCAGCAGGTGAAAGCAACTCAGCAGATAACTATTCCTGGCTGAACATTGTGGGAAGATAGTCATGGCAGATACAGAATCTCAGTGATCCACATGGATGAAATTTTACATCTGAATCTTCAGATATTTAAAGTGTACTGCCTTAAGAGGTGATTGTTTGCATGCCAGTTGGTGGGAAGATAGAAAGTGAATGCTGGCATTACCAAGGCCAAGATTACTGCAAAGGTAGAGGGGACAATAGAGAATGGGAAGGCTGCTGCTAGTCTTTCATCCTCTCCTCTGACTCCAGCCAGAGGTATGGCAGAAGCACCAAGAGCAGCAGTACCAATCCCAAGGAAGTGCAAGGGAAGTCTCGTAAAACATCACATGTGTGGAAGCATTTTAAAGTGCTTGAGGACTCATAGTATGCAGAATGCAGTTATTGTAGGCAGCACATTAGCATAGGGAAGCTGAACAGTCATCTTACGAACAGTGGCATGCTGTATCATTTGGAAAACCAGTGCCCTTTACAGCTTGGTACAAAGGAAGGCACCGTTCTTAGGCTGGGCATGCCATCACAGAGTGGAAATAGCGGTGGTGAAAAATGTACAGGAAAAAATATTTCTTTCCCAAGCAGAGCTTGTATCCTCTTCCGCTACTCAGAAGACATAGCAGCAAGCCCAACACACATCAAAGCTAGGCACAATGGAAGACATGATATGGTGTTTAGTAGCAGTATCAAGGTTGGTTGCATGGTGCATCAAAGAAATGATAGTCCTGAATAATCGGCCTCTGAACATGGTTGATAAGGTGGTATTTAAGAGGCTGTTGCATCTCTTAGGGGTATGTTTACTAAACCCTCTTAATGTTACCGGCACTAGTTGCAGCGTTAATGTGAAGAATGCCATATAAGGTAGTGTGCATTCCAGCGGCAAGGTAGCATGAATCTGTATCGTGCGATAGTGGGCGCCTTGGCACGTTAACGCGCGTTAACCCTAAGTTCATGCCAGCGCAGTGTTAGAAGCTATAAAGATGTAGCCCACTGGTTACTGCAATGACTGTGCAGGCAGAGGTCATGGGTTTGATCCTGCAGTGGTGTTATGTAAGAAGGCTGTCTGAGGCATTTCCTTTTTTAAATTTAAATCAGTGCTGTCTGAGGCATTTCCTTTTCTAATTAAATCGGTGCTGCCAGCAAAAACACCCTCACAGTGCCGTAACCTAAGGTGCCGCATAAGGCACCCTATAAGGCACTCCATAGGGCACATTATAAAGTGCTCTGTCCGCCAAGGCACCTTATAACGCGCCTTATAGGATTCAGAGGGATACCAGGAATAAGTGAAGAGCTATGCTGTGTGTTTGACAATTTGCACTGCAGTCTCTCTGGGATGTTGCCCATTTCCAGTGGCTATCTTTCGGTCCCCAATGCCAAACCTTAACACCAAAAAGCAAGAAATAAAAGCAACAACCAAAGAAAACAGAGAGGAAATAAAAAAAAACAACAACTGAAAACAATATCTCTGCTGCTGGTGCCAATACCATTGTCCTTTGTCCTGCCATTTCTGGCATGGCCTTCCATCTTGTTGGCAGCTAGTTGCACTCTTGAGATCCAAACCACAGCCATACTGGAACACTGGAAAATCCTGTTCCTGCCTCCTATCATATTTCCGGGGGAGGGAGGGCATTTTTAATCCCATATGACAAAAATAAAAAAATTCAAATAAACAAGAAAAAAGAACCTCCTCTTCCCTTGCCTCTCTTCTGCTGCTGCCTGTGTCATTTGCACTACTCTCATGGCTTGCTTCCCTGCTGCCCTCAACCCTCCCCTACTGATTTGAGTGTTTTATGCCATCCTTCTAGCTGTGTAGCTCTGTGGCCAGTGTGCTTGGCTTTTTCTGGGGCACTCCTCATCCTCCTCCTGCTTTGTGTCTATGTGAGTGCCTTTGGCTCCTTCTTATACTCTTCTTTAGATGTTCTGCTACCCACTTTGAAAAGTGGTTTCTACCAATCCAAGTGTGGGAGAAAATGAACCAGGCTCAGTAGGGGGACACTACCAGCCTACCACTGTCAACGAGCCTTACGTTCTTTTCAAATTTCCATTACTGTACTTATTGGAATTCCATTACTGTACTTATTTGGAATTCTAGCATTCTTTGGTCAAGGGAGATGCAGTTATCGCCTTGACCAAAGAATGCTATTTCTGTCAAGAGGGATGAGCATGGAGTGATGATGGAAGAAGGGGACACCCGCCTTGCCAGTTTTATAGAAGAATCAAGCCTTGTTATTGTGGGGTCATAGATTGCCCTTATATCAACATCTTCCATTACTGTGCATGTCAACTATTGGTGCTGTGCCACAACTATTAGGCTGGAAGTCCCTCTAATGACAGGCTATCTTGCTGATGCATTGTTTTTTTCTTGGCTCTTCTGGGCTGTCCCTGCCAATGCTACAGCCCCAGTCCTATTGGTTTTTGGGCCTTCACCATGGTGCATCATCCTCTGATTCTTCTTTACATCCCTCGGTATGTCATCAAGGCAATGCTTGACTGCTTCCTCCACCCCTGGGAGATCATCCGCTGTACTTAGGTTTCCTATGCTGGGATCAAGGTCAGTGCCAGGGTTCTAACTTTCAGGTACACAGCTTAGCTGAACTCGCCCTGCTCCTGTAGCCTGGGTCCCCGCCATCTCCTCTGCTGTGTTGGTTCTCCATTGCTATTTTAGGGCCTTCCAGTCAGTCCAGGTGCTTAGCTGTGCTATGCTGTGCTGATTCACCTGGCACAATTTAGGGCCTTGCAGCCAATCTTGGTGCTGTACTGGTCTCCTTGTCAATTTAATTCTCTCAAAGTACCTTGGTGTGCTTGCACCAATTGTGGTGTTGCTTTGTGTCCTCTTCCACTCTCTTGAGATGTTCACTGCAATCTTTGTACCACTTTGCCCTTTTGATGGTGCTTTCTGGTAGTCATCCTGCCCCTCTTCTTGTGTCTCTAGGGGATTTGTGAGACTTGTAGTGCTGTTACAGATGCCTATGTCAAGCTTCAAGCAGTTTGATTGAAAATAGATGGCAAACCTGACTGTTGCATTGCAAACCTGCTTCACCCATAGACTTTAAAGGGGACAAATGGGACGAATACAAGAATTGTTCAGTACCTGAAGATTAACAGAATAGGTATATTATGAATAACAAAAATTAAGCCAAAAATCTTTGGTGCACACATGCCTAGTGATGAATGGTATTGATTAAATTGCACCAAATGCTTGTAGAAACATCCATTCAGTTCAGCTACAGAGAGTATCAACAAGCTCCCGACATAGATGGGCAAGCTACAGTAGTTCCCAAAGATTTCATGTGGGTGAATTCATGCTTATTTTATTTATTTATATGCTTACTTTTTTGATTGCCCTGATGTTTTATTTTTCATTGGCCTTTTCCTCAGATTTAATATTCTGATTTTTTTTTCTGTGCCGCGGCTGGTTGTGCCTCATGTGGTTATCTCTTTTTGACCTAATATTTCTTAATATATGTTGATAATATTACAATTTGTATTAGACCTCATGAGTTTTCCATTTAGACATTTGTTGATTTGTTGAATATCAATAAATGAACATGCTAACTGCCTGCTTGGGCGCATGGTAATCTTTCTATGGCGGCATGGAGTTACGGCATGCTAACTGCCACACGCGCATTGGGGGTGTTGAATGGGTGCAAGAGGGGAAGAGAGTGGGAGTGGTGAGCAGATTGCAGTTAGTTCAGAGGAACATATCGTGCGCTATCAATGTTACCATTAGTGTGTACTTAACGCCAACTCAATAGGTGGGGATAAATACACTTATGGTAATAGCGCAAATTAATTTTCAAAATAGATTCAGTATGCTCTAATACTCTAATTTATTATTTTGTATAACTTGAAAACCTGATTAAGTTGCATCATCACTAAAGAATCCGAGTAACATTTTATATAGAAGCCTTCAATTGCATTGATGTTTCTTTCCAGCCCTATCTTAATCTTTTAGAGTAAGAGACTCAGCTGCTTACATTAGGTGATTGTTAAAGTCTGGAACAACAAAAATAAAAATGGGCTTGATTATAAATATTGGTATGAGTTTAAAGATTGACTTGGCACTAAATTTTACAGTACTTATGATCAGTGGAGAGTTGAATCTGACCGTTAAATCTGATACGTTTTTCTGTTTGTTTTTAAATCTGCTGCATTTTATTGTTATGCAAAATGTCTGTCTTTGCTATGCAAATCATCATTTTAAAAGGATTTTAAGGGGGTATTTTGATAACTATACACACAGATAAAAAAATACATGTATGGACTTTGCTGGATTTTCAAAGAAAACATTTTTTGCTTTGCAAATCATTCCAGGAACACTATGCATGCATTTTACACTTGCTCTTTAGTGGCATGTAAGTTTTCTGGGTTAGTTTATTTAACAGGTTTTATATACTGCTTTATCATTGCAATCAAAGTGGTTTACATTTTAACTTAAACTTTGTAATGTACATTAAACAGGGATATTGATAACTTGGATTTTTCTGAGGCAATGGAGGGTTAAGTGACTTGCCCAAGGCCACATGAAGTGCTAGTTGGAAGTGAACCCTGGTCTCTGGGTTCCTAAGCCAGTGCTCTAACCATTAGGCCACTCCTCCACTTGAATTTTCAAAAGTATGTGTATTGGTGAAAGGTCTACCTCTAGGAACGCTTCTGCTCACTCTGGGTGAAAATGTATACATACATATTATGCACAGACCTTTATCTACATATCAAGTGAGCAGTTTTATGAAAACCTATTTCTTCTTGAAATGGCTTTGATACATACCATCTGCAATCACCATGTCAGCCCTTTTAATAGCTTTCAGGTTTTATGGCTCAGTTAATAATACAGACTGTTTTTTCTGTGTTCCTCCTCAGAGTACGCTCGATTTGAAGCAAAAATCCATGACCTACGTGAGCAGATGATGAATCACAGCATGAGTTCTGGGTCTGGATCCCTGAGAACCAATCAGAAGCGATCACTCTATGTTAGGTAGGCACGCACAACACCTCCCACTAATAAATTATTGTCAAACTTGGTTAATTCATGCCTGATTTGTGCATCTGTCAGGGCGCATGTAATCACAAGCTGCCAAGAACGGAAAGCTTTGAGAGAAATTAGAGAAGGAGATAAGGGGTGTTTTGTAATCTCCAATAACACTGGAGCAATTTGGTAGACACAGAAAAAAGGTCCATTTTGCTAAAAGAGATTACTACTAACATGAGACTTTGACAACTTAGGAAAAACTATAAAGCAATATTTGAGTTTAGCAACGATATGCCCTGAAAACTCTTTCCTTTCTGCACAAGGTTGCTAAAAATAGTCTCTGGTCCCTACAGAGAAATTGGTGCAAAACACAAGTTATTGAACATAGGAAAATCAGTTTCTTCTATGAGCATTTCTCTATAATGACCCATAACAGTGAGAAAATGAGAAATACACAGAAGCTTGACAATTAAAGAAATAACCAAATATAAGGGGTTCTATTACTAAAGTGCGCTAAGCAAGTTAACATGGTTTTTCTTCATGAGCTAACTGCCTGCTCGGGTGCATGGGGGCATGGAGTTACTGCAAGCTGATTCGCAAGCTAACTGCCTCTCGCACATTGGGGTGTTGAATGCGTGCAAGAGGGGCAGAGAGCGGGCATGGTGAAGAGATTGCAGTTAGTGCGGGGCTACATATCGTGCGCTGTCAATGTTACCGTTAGCGCGTACCTAACGCCAACTCAATAGACGGGGATAAGTACACTTGTGGTAATAGCGCCGTGCATTAGGGTACTCGCCCAAATATTAACTGTTGGGAACATGCTGGTCAGACCCCCCAACGGTTACCACAGAGGCTTTGCGCTTAATGCACGTTAGTTTTAGCGCTAAGCACATGTTATGGGCAAAAACCTAACGCACTTTACTATAAAGGCCCCTAAGACCCACCAGGAAAGCGACAGAGGCAAGAGACAGGCAAACTGATATTTCAATAATCAAGAAGAAGACATTTATTAAATTAGTGCTTCCAATGTAATATGCTGTATATCAAAGGTCACATAATTGAATACTTAAAATTATTGTTGCCTCAATAAGACATTCTAATGATTCTATGATTTGATTTGTTCTCCTTGAGCAATACAGTTGAGTAATAATAAAAGGATTTCATCTCATAAGCCTGCTGTTAGTGGTTATAAATCCTAAATATTGCCAGTTGGCAACCTCTCATTATCAATTATATTTATCTTGGCAATAAATGTAATTGAAGACCCAAAATCAACTACAATCAAATAAAATACTATATAACCCCCACATGCTATTTTCCTTTGTAGTGGGAGGATATTCAATCCCAGATCATCTGGTGTTGTGAGGGGAGGGAGATATGTAAACCTTTCTGTTTCCTCTCAGACAATACTATATACCACAGGTAATCGTTCTCCAAGGCTACTCTCTACTTCTGTAAAAGATTTACAACAACAAATCTTCACCTCTTTGCCCTAATTCAGCAATATTTGGAAGATTGTGACATTTCTCAGCCTCAGTCCTGGCTGACTGCTCAGACTCTAGCTAATTATACAGAATGTTTTTGCTTGCCCTGAGCACATTCTACTTTACTCAAACCTCGTTGAATTAAGGCAAGAAGATGATCATTACCAGGCTATCCATTGAACACTGTTGTATGGTCTCCATCCTCCCACCACTGCATGGGTATAGTGTGAATGCTTCATTTGGGAGGGCAAAGGGTGACGGTGAGGTGACATATTTGCATGTTTATTTGCATATTTATTATGGTTACACTGGTCAACAAACTTTTACAAAAGTCATGTTACTGAAATAAAAATAGTCATTTCTTATCCATTTTTATATGCTGAACACGAATATGACAGTGAAATTGCAAAGTTGGCTCTAGTTTTTTTTGTAATCTACAAGAATTAATGTTTACCTCACGAAATGCATGTCAATAGTAAATATATAATAGGCCTTTTCTTGTGTAGCTGTTCGGGAGCTTCTCTGGGGAGTGTCCAGCAGTAGTCAGCCAGCATTGTAGTGGACCATTTTCCCTGGTATCTTTGCTCCATCGTTGCGATATCCTGGTGAAAACGTTGGCCCTGTTCATCACTAACCATACCACAGTTGTCAGGAAAGAAATCGAGATGGGAATCAAGGAAATGGATCTTTAGAGACATATTGCAGCCAAGTTTCTGATACTGCATCAGCATGTCTTCTACTAATTCCTTGTAGTTTTCTGCCCTAACATTCCCGAGAAAGTTTGTTGACACTAGGCGAAAAGCATTCCATGCTTGTTTCGCATCATCCTGCAGCAAGTTGTTGAACCGATCATCTTTGAAGAGCTCTTGAATCTGAGGACCCACAAAACCTCCCTCTTTAATCTTTGCTTCGCTGAGTCGAGGGAATTTTTCATGCAGGTATCGGAAAGCTGGCAAAGTGCGGTCCATGGCTTTCACAAAGTTTTCATCAAACCTAGTTTGATGTGAAGGGGTGGTAGCAGGATTTTGTGAGCCTCAACCAGAGCTGAATGCTGGATATTCTTCTCTCCAACTGTTACATTTTGTCTGTGATTCCATTCCTTCCGCAAGTAGTGCCAATCCCTTGCTCAGCTATCCCACTGACATAAGAAACACATGTATTTTATATATCCCTGCTGCAGTCCCATTAAAAGGGTAACTACCTTCAAGTCACCATAGAGGTGCCAGCTGTACATGTTATAGTTAATGGACGTCAGTACATGCTTTAAGTTATCATATGTCTCTTTCATGTGGACGGCATGTGCTACTGGAATAGATGGAAGACGGTTTCCATTGTTCAAAAGCACAGCCTTCAGACTAAGTTTTGAAGAGTCTATAAATAGTCTGCAGTCTTGTGGGTCATGAGTGATTTTTAAGGCATTCATGAGGCTTTCAATATTGGAACAGAATACCAGATTACTTTTCTTTCTGACTGCGTATAGTACACTGCTGACGTCAGATGGCTTCAGCAGCCGTTTGGCAGTAGTATTGCATTGCATCAGAAAATAATGCATTCAACTTTGGATGATGTGTGAATGCTGGTATTATGTAATGTGATGCAATATTACATCATTCAAGGCGTATTTGGGATGATGTTGATGTCCTACTTGATAAATTTACACGGTGAAACGTCAAAAATGAACTACATGTAATATCTTCAAAACGAGAGCCAATAATTTTTTTTTATGTTATATTCGTGTTCAGCTCACCAAGATACTACAGATTAGGGCCTTTTAAAGTCAGTAACGATTTCAATGTTGACCAGTGTTATCTTAAGAAAAACACTAGGGGCCCGATTCCGAAGGGGGAACGTCCTGTCTGCCCAGACATTCAGGATCTGGATGGGCCAGTCTAGTCCCCGATTCTGAGCCCGTGGGAACTAGACATTCCTGCAGGATCAAGATCGGGTCTAGACGGCCAGCCCATGCCTGAATGAGCAGGCCATCCCCTGATTTTGTGCCTCTGGATGTCTGAGTTTCCTTGCACAGGCCTGCCCTGTTGCCATGGCACTGCAGCTCCATTAAGGAGCCACGATCCCTGGCTGCCGCCACAAAGTTCATTCCCTGCAGCTCGACCCCCCCCCCCCATTGTGGCCTTCCAAAGGCAGGGTCAGGCTGCGAGGAAGCTTCTGCACCCCCTCACTGTACTGACCTGGCCCTGTGCCACCGCCCACTGATGTCCAAGGGGACGTATTTCACCTCCAAGGTGGAATAAGTCCCCTGTCCATGTTGGTGACCCCTGACATACAGAGCCAACCTCAGAATTGGCCCTGTATGTCCGGGGTCGCATCCCTGCCTGCCCCTGCTCCTCCCTCGGCCCGCCCCCTCCTGCCCCCTTCCAGAGTTCCTCATACATCTCCTATGTACGTGCGGGGAGCTTTGGGCAGGAGATATGGTTTCGGCGTTTAGCGGGGATGGACGACCGACCCAGACATCCATCTCCACTAAATACAGCTTGGAATGACCCCATAGATGGATAGAAAGCCAGTATATCAAACAAGCTAGGGATGAGCTGGCACCCCCAAGATGTTTAAAGAGGGAGCAGAGGTTCTTATTCAGTGGTTTTACAAAAAAAAGGAAAGCAACATATTCCCAGACTATATAATTAAAATGCAGCAAAAATTGTAGCTGTTTAATTATTTAGCCTGGCACTCTAAGATTAAAAAAGTACTGACACCTGCAAATATACATTTACAAAAAAACTTTGGAGATGTAAGGTGCTGACATGCCAAGGGAAAAAAAAGAGAATCACAGTGCAGTTTCTAACACCAAAAGAAATTATAACTAATTTTATTTTGGCGTTAGAAACTGCACTATGGTTCTCTCTTTCTTTGTCAACATCTATTTTGTGTCCAACGAAACTCCTCCTCCAACAGTAGGTGCAGAGCAGAACTAGGACATTTCGCCATAGAACCCAACATACAAGAAAAAAAATCTGATTCCGGTGTCATCTCAATAACAGCCTCTCCAGTACCAGGCAGATCGGTGACTTTTGTAGGGTTTTGTGTTAGTTCACAAAAATGCAAATCTACCATACCAGCTTCTAAAATTAACACAATAAGGAGCCTACCCAGAAGAGAGCAGCACCATAAATATTGCAGTAGGCCTTAGAACATTCTTATACCTATTCAGAAAACTGAACAAGCCAGATTATTTACGGAAACACAATGCTAACAGAACACTTGGTCTCAGTCACACAGGCAAAACACTGTTAGACCCTCACCAAGCACAGAATAAATTATAACAAACTCAAAGTAGAATTATGTACACAAAATTAAATTGAAACCCCAACAAGCCAGGCTCTGTATGTAGTACAACACGAGAAATAGAGGAGGCGGGCAACAATTTACCTCATCTTTGCTGAACAATTGCATGATATGCACAGGCTTCTCTCATCCTACATAAAGGTGGTGCAGCCTCTCCCCACAGTCTTCACCCTCCATCGATCTTAGTGTCTCTTGCTCAGAGATGGCTGTGCCTGTATTTGGGATCAGAGAGAACTATGCCTCATATTACTGCTCAGCAGACAAAAAGAAGCAGCTAGCAGAGAGGTGCACTTAGTGACAGGACTTTAATTGTGCAGCTGTGCAGGCTCTAGCTGGCACCAAAATTTCAAATGCGCTGTGCCTCTTTTGCAGGCCTTTTCTAATTTTGTGTGGATTTAGGAGCCAGGCCAAAATTTTAAGAAACAGTGCTTGTGACCCCCTCATGCCCTCCCCTACATTGACTCACACTGGTCTGATGCTCTCAAGTCTCACAAGACAAGCGCCAGTGCTCCTATACCACATAGCATCTTTAGACATATCTGAGGCTATAACTGTTGTTGTCTGTATTTAAGTGTCTGGATGTGTGTTTGTTGCAACAGTGGTGTGCCTGTCTGTGCATGGGATGTGGCAGTAGGTGCTTTTGTTTGGGTGGGGTGTGTGGCTGCGGTGTGTGTGTGCTGCAGAGTTGGGTATGTGCATGTATGTTGTGGTACAGAGGTGAGGAGCCTGTATGTGTGTGTGTGTGGTGCTTCAGAAGTGTGAGATACCTGTATGTTTGGGGTTCAGAGATAAGGGATATGTGTGTGTGTGTGTGTGTGTGTGTGTGTGTGTGTGAGTGGTTCAGAGGTAAGGGATGTGTGTGTGTCTATCTGTCAGTCGTGTGGAGGCGGGGTGCTTGTGTGTGTGTTCTGGGGAGAGGAGAATATACCTTTGGCAACACCTTGCACTCTTCCCTCCTCCAACCCCTCTCCTCTGTTACCCTCCAGACTCTCCCCTTCACCATCACCCCCTCTAGCACTCCCATTCCCTGCCCTAAAATACCCCCAGCCTCCTTTTTTTAACAGGCTCACTGCTCCTTTAAATTTTCCCTGCCTTCCTTACCTCACTTTCTCATATCCCCCCTCCTCAGAAAAAAACTTTTTTTCTTGCAAGCCGCCTTTGCAGCTTCCCCCTTCTGTCTGCCCATGGGGATCCCATTCCCCACGGGCAGAAAAAAAGAGGGTTGGCAATGACCCCTTCAATCTTCCCACGGAAGGTCAGATCCCTGTGGGCAGAGAAGAGGGAGGCTGTGCTTGCTGCCTCGATGCAGCTTGTCTGCCTGTGGGAATCCGATCTCCCGTGGGTAGATTGAAGGGATCTTTTCCACAATCATGGCCATCTGCCTCTTTAATACCCATGGAGGATGGATCCCCACAGGCAGGCAGAAGAGACCTTTCCACGACTGAGGCAGTGCTATTCTTTTCTGCCTAAGGGAGATGCCATCCTCACAGGCAGACAAGGGTTCATGGCCATCGAGCATCTCATTTAGGGGGGCAGTGCCCTCCCTTGACACCCCAAACTACGCCCATTAATACACTTTTGGGGCACAATGTGAAGCTCCAGTCATTACAAGAGACAAATATGGCTTTAATTATAGAATTCCTTTATTAGATCCAAAGGTGGAATTTTGGAAAATACTGCTTGCTTTTATGTACTCTTCATGTGATCAATTTTCCTAAGTCATTTGAGGACATAAGGAAGACAAAGAGGTACATAGACAAGACCAGCAGGGACATAGTACTGAAGTCCCACCTCCAGTCTGGCAGCTGTCAGTTGCAGTTGAGGAGAGAGGTCATGTGAAAGGAGAGCATCACCTTGGTATGGTAGGAAGTGATCCTGTAGCTAGGACCTATCCACCAGGAGATGTAAAATCCTCTTGAACTGAGGAGGTTTCTCCAAAGTCATGTGCCCATAAGGGAAGGATTAGGATGGCCATTATAGCTGGCAATTCAATCTTTAGGCATGTACATAGGTGGGTGGCTGGTGGACATGAGAATCGCCTGGTAACATGCCTGCCTGGTGCCAAAGTAACAGACCTCACGCGCAACCTAGATAAGGTTTTAGATAGTGATGGAGAGGAGTCTGGTTGGTACATGTTGGTACCAATGACATAGGAAAATGTGGGAGGGAGATTCTGGAGGCCAAAATTTAGGCTTTTAGTTAGGAAGTTGAAATCTAGAATGTTCAGAGTAGCATTCTCTGAGAGGCTTCCCGTTCCATGCGCAGGTCACAAAAGGCAGGCAGAGCTCCGGAGTCTCAATGCATGGATGAGATGATGAGGCAAAGAAAAGAGTTTTAGATTTGTTAGGAACTGGGCAGTGTTTTGGGGAATGGAGGAGCTTTTCTGAAAGAATGGAGGAGCTTTTCTGAAAGGATGGACTTCACCTTAACTGGGCTGCTGGCATTAACCTTTTTAAAAGAAGACAGAACAGCTTTTAATAGGGGAAAGATGACAGTCCCCCAAGAGCGCATGGTTCAGAAGGATGTATCCCTGAAGGATACTAGCAAAAGAGGGAAGTTACGACATCCAAATAGAGAGGTTCCAATAAAGATAAGTTACCCAGATACCCTTAAGTACAGAACTGGAACATTCCAAATTACCCCTATCAACTGATAATCAGATTAATGTGAATAAAATACAACCTCTAAAATGCTGTATGCAAATGCTAGAATTTCTAAAAAATAAGATGGGAGAGCTACAATACGAGCATAGCACTAAATATAAGGTTGGATATGATTGGCATTTCAGAGACCTGGTGGAAGGAGGACAATCAGGGGGACACACTGATACTTGGGTACAAGATATATTGCAATGAAAGAGTACATCAAATTGGGAGAGGAGTTGCGCTGTATGTTAGAGAGGGCATTGAGTCATATAAGATTAAAGTTTTGCAGGAAACAAAATACACTGTAGAATCTCTATGGATAGAAATTCCATGTAAAAAGAGGAAGGCGATGGCAGTGGGGGTGTACTACCGACTGCCTGGCCAGAATGAACAGATGGATGATGATGTGCTGAAAGAAATCAGGGAAATTAGCAAAAGTTACAACATAGTAAATAATGGGTGATTTCAATTATCCCGGGATCGTCTGGGTCAATGTCACATCAGGACATGCTAGGAAGATAAAGTTTCTAGATGAAATAAATGACTGCTTCTTGGAGCAGCTGGTTCATGAACCAAGAAGAGGGGAAGCTATTTTGGACCTAGTCTTTAGTGGAACACAGGATCTGGTGCAATATTGATCATAGCATGATCACATTTGATTTAATAAATGGAAGGACGGCAAGGAAATCCCCAATACTACCTTTTAACTTTCAAAAGGGAGGCTATGATAAAATGAGGAAAATAATAGTTAATAAAAACTAAAAGAGCAGTTGCAAAAGTTAAAGATTTACATCAAGCATGAGCGTTGTTTAAAAATACTATCTTGGAAGCCCAGACCAGCTGTATTCCATGCTTTAAGTGGAAAGAAGTACAAAGCACTACCAGCATGGTTTAAAAGCGAGGTCAGAAAAGCTGTTGCCAAAAAAGTATCTTTTAGGAAATGGAGAAAGGAGCTAAATAACAAAAACGGGAAACAGCATAAGCATTGGCAGGTTAGATGCAAGGCATTGATAAGGCAGGCAAAAAGAGAATTAAAAAAAAAAACTTGCCGTGAAAGCAAAAATGCATAATAAAAACTTTAAAGTATATTTTTAGCAGAAAATCTGTGAGAGTCAGTTGGACTTTGAATGATAGAGGGCTAAAAGGGGCACTAAGCCAGGACAAAGCCATAGTGGAGGGACTGAATTAATTCTTTGTTTTGGTCTTTACTGAAGAAGATGTAGGGAAGTTACCCATGCCTATATAAAGGTGATGTTTTGGAAGAATTGAAAGAAATATCGATAAACTGTGAACATGTATTACAGCTATTTGATAAACTGAAACGTAGCAAATCACCTGGACCGGATGGTATACATCCGAGGGTGTTGAAAGAATTGAAATATGAGATTGCAGACTTTCTATTAGTAATCTGTGAACTATCATTAAAAGCCTCTGTAGTACCAGAATATTGAAGAATGGTCAATGTAACGCTAATTTTTAAAAAGGGGTGATCCAGGAAACTACAGACCGGTAAGCCTGACATCAGTACTAGGCAAAATGGTAGAAACCATTATAAAGAATAAAATTACTGAACATGTATATAGTCATGGTTTAATTGGGAGAAAGCCAATGTGGATTTAGCCAAGAAAAATCTTGTCTTACTAATCTGTTATATATTTTTGAAGGTGTGAATAAATAGGTAGACAAAGGTGAGCTGGTTGATATAGTGTATCTGGATTTTCAGAAAGCCTTTGACAAGGTCACTCATGAGTGACTCTTGGCAAAATTAAATGGTCATGGGATTGGAGGCAGTGCAATATTGTGGATCAGGAACTGGTTAAAAGATAGAAAGTAGAGAGTAGGGCTAAATGTTTATGCCATCATAAAGTAGAAAGACTAGGGGACACTCCATGAAGCTACAATATAATCCTTTTAAGACTAATAAGCAAAAATATTTTTTTACTTAACGTGTAGTCAAACTCTAGAATTCGTTACCGGAGGATATAGAAAAAGCTGTTAGTGTAGTTGGGTTTAAAGGAGGTTTGCACAAGTTCCTGGAGGAAAGATCCATAAACCATTATTAAGGAGGACCCATGAAATCCACTGCTTGCCCCGGGACAAGCATTGTGGAACATTTTAAGCCCCTTTGAGCACCTGCCATTGCTGGTAAAAGGAACAAGCATGCCAGCTGTGGAGACGCCCTCCCCCTCCACTGAGGATATTGAAGACTGAGTAAAGGACAAGGAGCGTTTGTGGTTTTAACCTCACAGATGAACACTGTATCTAAATGCTGAGCTGCTGAAATCTGGGGTTGGGGAAGAGCCAAGAGAGGAAATTACAGACCAGTGAAAAAGAATCAACTGGGGTTCTTGAATATCGGGTGTAGTCTGTTGTGAGACCCCCATTAGACATTTGTTGAAAGCCACTTCAATTTGAATTCTTCATCAAATGACGAAAAGCTCTTACGCAGTGGAAGAATGTTTGGTCTAGGGAAATCCAAGAAGACTTTGTAGCTAGAGAAAGACTTGTAGACAAAGACGTGTGGACAATTAAAGCAGTTAATAGTTTTCTTATATAAGATCAGACTCTTTTGGCAAGGAAAATGAAACAGCTGGAGAACTCTGCAAGCTGACAGACTTTTCTTTTTAAAGTCCTAAATTGATAAATACCAGCCCACAAGAACTGCTTAAAGGATATGGCAGAAGTCCTCAAAAAGCCCTTTGAGTCCTTTTCACAAAGTCTGCCAAGTTATTTTATTTACCAGGCCCCCAAAATGATCTGGAGTTGGATTGTGTGCAGGAGGTAGCCTCGTCGTCAGATCTTACCATCCTGTTGAAGGATTCCAACTTGGTCACTGGAGACAGATAGGGACACTTTACTCATCTCTCCGGTATGTGGACAGGACTTGAATTTAATCACATGTATGTACTTTTTCAATATGCCGGAGTTATTTGTGGGACAAAGGGTTTGGATTGTTCCAGAAATGGCAAGAGCCAACCAGGAAAGGTAAAATGCTTCGTTGCTGCTTTTGGATCCTGATCCGCCTAATTTTCTTTCTGCTTCCTTACCATTTCCCCTAGATGTATCCTTGTACACAGCTGCTGTGTCGTCTGTCCTGACTAGATTGTAACCTCTGATGAGCAGGGACTGTCTTTTACATGTGTCTGCAGCGCTGTGTACGCCTTGTAACGCTGTACAAATGATAAGCAGAAGTAGTAGTCGTCGTAGATAAGTTAGAGATTTGGTTGCAATATTTTTCCTTAGGTATTCATGCAAATGTCCTGCCACATTTTCTGGTGGAAGTTATGTTTTCTTTGTCCCTAAGTAGTAACCGGGTAGCCGGACCCGATGCACCCCGATCACGCACACACCTACCAGCATCCCCGCATCCTTCACCCCTACAGGCCCCCCTCACCAATCACTGCTCCCCCACAAATTCAACAGACACTGTTCTTGGAAGCAACTGGTCGCAGCTTTATTAAATAACAAACAATTGAACACTCATAACAATAATCAACACCCCTGAACCCCCGCAGAGGGATCCGTCACCAGCCGTACGATTAGCAAGGAGACTTCACCTCCGCACCTGCCGTGGTCAAGCCTCCGGCCAAGTTCCTATCCCCCTTCTCCGACTTTGCCGTATCAGTAGCACAAGTCCGCCAGGGTTTATCCGGGTCGTGGGCACCCTGCCCTCGTCCCAAGTGGCCTAAGGCTCCGGACTCCGGAAACCTCCGGGATCCCACCCTCCCCCCAAGCCGTGACACCCCAAATCACTACCTCCCCCGCCCCCAACCAAGGGAGGGAGGGAACTTCTCTTTGGACTCCCTGCATGCGCTCAGCACCAACCGCACTGAACACTTGCAATCCGGCAACTGCTGCTTTCCCGCGCATGCTCACGTGGGGAGCCAATCAAATTAACGGACGCATCAGCGTCCCACCATACCGCTGTTCCCCGGACTCCCCCCCCCCCCCCAGACCATACTGCGGCGCGTACAGGGTCCCGCACCGGGCCGGAGAACCGGTTACTCTCGGGTGCCGGGACCCTGCCCGCGCCCTTACTCTTGTAGTTCTTTGACTATGCAGAAAAACCTCTTAAATACTATCCCGCTGATGGTAGTGGCACTAACAATTTCAACCAATATGGTGGTGGGTAAATGGTGGTGTTATAGGAAGGCTCAAGATATGGTTATGCTCATTTGTCCTCTTGTTTTTATCATTTACCTTATTTTCACACTGATTTCCACATATCTCCCTCTTTTTCTGGGGTTAATAAGATCATATGTAATATGATATTTTGTGATTCTTTTTAACATTATTTCTTGTGCAGTTTGGGATATTACAATGATCTATGTTTTCTCTTGTCAAGATTCCTTAAAATTTTTGTTTCAGATGCATATTAGAAAACTTTGGGCTACTTATTTCAAAAGCCAGTGAAGTAAATTCAATACAAAAATAAGCAAAACAAACAAAATTGATGGTGAGGTCCTGCAATGCAGACTTGCGCCTTTCCTCAGGAAGGGGTCTAAGGTTAGACCAGTAGGTTCGTCCTCAGAGTAGTCTTCAAATCTGTAAACGTACCCTCAGGACTACTTAGATTATCGAAAAAATGTCCTGTATGAGAGGTCTGATGCAAGCCAGTGCCTCAATTAAGCTTCCTCCTCCAATGCATTAGAAAAAAGGATGTCCTAAAGCTAGTACTGATGCCACTGTCCGTTGATGTCTCATTATTGTCATGGACTTCCAGATCAGCCAATCCTCCTCTATATCAGTATCAATGCATCGATTCTTGCCAAATGATGATTCAGCATCTCCTGGACCTTCCTGCCCAGCTTCTCATTGATGACTGCTGAACACAATGATACTTGGATTTGCAGGAGAAGAGGTACTGTCTTATTAGGTCACTTGAGGTGTATCATCACTGGACCATTGTTGCAAGACCTCGGATGCAGAGGACAATGAGCAGCACTCTCTACCGAGATGCTTTGGAGGAGGGATGGTGACTGACTCGATACCCTTGTCCCTGCCATTATGCAGCAGTGAGAAAAGATGCTGATGCTTCTTCACCTTTGCTTGATGTGCAGCATCCAGGATCTGTGGATGCAGCAGAATCCTTTGCATGCATCAGGCTTATGATGATGATCTGTCCCTAGAGCATGTATTGTACACAGCATCATAGGGGACCAATGTCTCCTCAGTGTTAACTTATTCTCTGCAGCTCCAGGGCCCTTTAATGTCATTATCTCTGAGGCTTCCTTGGCCTGCACTTAATCAAACCGAAGAACTTCTATTTCTGCTCTTGATGTCCACAAAGATGCTTAAGTGTCATCTTCTGATAAGTGACACAAAGATTTCATATTCAGGCAGAGCTGGCCCAAGGGTAGGTGACACCCTAGACAAACATTCAGCCATGCAGACTCCCTGCCCCTCCCCCCATGGATAGGCAATATGAGGCATCAAAAGACACAGGGAGAATCCAACATCTCCCTCGCCTTCTGTATCCCATCCCCCAAGTGTACACTATCATCCATGTCCTTCTCATCCTTCCCCTGCAGCGAGCCCTGCCATCCTACCTCCACAGGGGGCTGAGTCACAATAAAAGAAAGGCAGTGCAATGCAGGGCCTTGAACATAGGCCCATGCTCAAGACTCATTGTGTTCCACTCCCCCTCTGATGTTGTACACTTCCTACTGGAGGAGGGTGAGACACAGCAAGACTAGAACACAGGCCTGTGCTGAAAGGGTCTGCACCACGCTGACAGTAACGTTAAAGTGCTGCTTGCATGCTGCATGGGAGCCATGCCGCTGTGCCTGCTCCCCTCCCCCATTTCTGCTACCCTAGGCAGATACCTAGTCCATCCAGTGGCAGGTCTGACCCTGACTGTTACAAATCACTACACAGAAACTACACACTACCGAAGCCGCACATGTAGAACCCAAATAATAAATAAATAACCAAAGATTTGAAATAGAAATATGCTGGCAAAAGTTGAACTAGAAACTTCAAGAAACCAGAGTCTGCATGTAGTGCAGTACTATAGAGAGAGATGCATTCCCTCCTGTACTATGCAAAATCCAGAGGCGGAAAAGATGCATATATCCAAACTGACATATTCCAGTTACAAAAGCATTTTATTTTCTGTTTAGTATTTCACACCCTATAGTTTTTATCCTCCCTCATTCACTTCTGTCTCCTCCTCTCATTCATCCTCTAGCCTTCCATTCCTGTCTCCTTCTCATTCCTAGCCTCTTTTTGCTTAGTCCCCAAAACATTTGTAACCTATACTCGCCCTTTCTCAACTTTCCTCTGCATTTCATGCACTCACCAGACCAAGATCTTCCCTGTCACTCATTCTAATGCCAATCCATCTTATCTTACCTTCTACCTACCTTACCTCTTTTTCACTACCTCCCCAATTTCATTATCACCTTTTTTTCACCTCTTTCACAGACCTATTCCTTTCCATTGTTTCTAGAACCCCCTGTCCATTTCCACTGCCTCTCAACCTATCCCCATTCCCTCTTTCAATTACCTCACACCCTTCCCCAGCCATCTAGGTCCTTATGTTTATGTTTATTGAATTTGATAAAACCGCCTTTCTACTGGAATCAAGGCGGTGTACAATTTTCAAAAGTGAAGGAAAATCAAGGCCAAGGCCAAGAGAAATAGGAAAAGAAGTTACAAATCTTTGACAGGAGAGAAAGAAAAAGAGGAGAGATAAGACGAGACAGTAGTACATGCATTCCGGGTAGAGACAATGGGAAGGGCGAGAGAGGTCAGACGAAAGGGGAGGGAAGGTCGAATGCCAGGGAAAACAGGTGTGTCTTCAAGTTTTGCTTGAAAGTGGTGTAGTTAGTTTCTAGACGCAGGGAGGAGGGGAGAGCATTCCAAAAAGCAGGGCCGGCATAGAAAAAGGCATACTATCCTTCATACTATCGCTTGATCACTCACCACATTTCAGGCCCCATTCTCTTAAACTCTTCTCACATATATAGCCCCATCTCAAACTCTCCACTCGTAACTTCATAGCCCATTTACTGCAGCCCCACTCATATCCTTCCAAGTCTCCAGGCTCTTTCACGTAGCTGCAGTTCTGCCCCCTCCTCCCAAATTTTGGGCTCCTAGATCCTCTGTCACTCACCTTCTACCTTGGTGTTGGTGGTCCAAATCTCCTGCAGCCATTGCTTCTCTTCTTAAGGGAGGGCAAATCTCAGATGAATAGTTTGTGGGTTGTTATTTACCCACATAAATGGATTTGAATGTTAAAATTCCTGATAATGAAGAGAAGGGAAACGGGCCCATTTCTCAATCCCTAAAAGAATCTGCTTTCACTATCCCTCTCTCCATTTCCTCATCCCTCAAAGAGAGGTTTTTCACCAAATGTGTATTTTACTACTACTATTACTGCTGCTTATCATGTGTATAGCTCTACAAGACATATGCAGCGCTGTACAGATACATTGAAAAGATGGTCATAAGAACATAAGAAATGCCATACTGGGTCAGACCAAGGTCCATCAAGCCCAGTATCCTGTTTCCAACAGTGGCCAATCTAGGTCATACGTACCTAGCAGTTTCCCCAAAAGACACAGGTTCCGCAATGCTTGTACTGAGTCAAGCATTGATATCCTGGGTCCCTTCTTAATAATGGTTTATGGACCTTTCCTCCAGGAACTTGTCCAAACCTTTTTTAAACCCAGCTACACTAACAGCCTTTACTACATCCTCCGGTAACAAATTCCAGAGTTTGATTACACGTTGAGTGAAAAAATATTTTCTTTTACTAGTCTTAAATAATTTACCCTATAGCTTCATCGTATGTTCCCTAGTCTTTCTATATTCTGATAACGTAAACAATTGATCTACGTTTACCCGTTCCACTCCGTTCATTAATTTATAGACTTCTATCATATCTCCCCTCAGCCGTCTCTTTTCCAGGTTAAAGAGCCCTAACCTTTTTAGCCTTTCTTCATAGGAGTATCCTTCCATCCCCTTTACCATTTTGGTGGCTCTTCTCTGAACCTTTTCTAATAACGCTATATCCTTTTTAAGATACGGCGACCAGAATTGCACACAATATTCAAGGTGCGGTCTCACCATAGAACGATATAGAGGCATTATAATATCTTTTGTTTTATTTTCCATTCCTTTCCTTATGATACCTAGCATTCTATTTGCTCTCTTGGCCGCCACTGCACATTGGGCCGAGGGTTTTAACATGTTATCCATAATGACGCCTAAATCTTTTTCCTGGGTGGTGGTTCCTAATGTGGAACCTTGCATTGTGTAACCATAGTTTGGGTTGTTGTTCCCTAGGTGCATAACTTTGCACTTGTCCACATTAAATTTCATCTGCCATTTTGATGCCCAGTGTTCCAATTTATCAAGATCCTCTTGCAATTTTCCACAATCCTCTTGGGTTTTAACAACTTTAAATAGTTTTGTTTCATCTGCAAATTTGATAACCTCACTCGTTATTCCACTTTCCAGGTCATTTATGGTCCCTGCTCATCAGAGCTCACGGTCTAGTCAAGATAGATAACATAACAGCTGAAGACAAGGATACATCTAGGGGAATGGTAACGAAACATATAGGAGACTAAGCGGATCAGGATCCAAAAGCTTTGAAAATTTGCAGATAGTCCACAATACAGCAGCCCGTGTGTTGTCAGGGCAGGGGAGCTGGGAATCGGTGGCTGATGTGTTGCGGCAACTCCACTGACTCCCCATTAGGGAGAGGAGTTTAAGATGCTAATGTTAGCTTTCAGGCGTCTACAGGGAGAAGGTCCAAGTTATCTGCATGGGCTGCTGCAGTGGTATCAACCAAGAAAGACCTTGAGGGTCCAGTCAGGGTACACTTTTGGGAGTGCCGGATCATTAAGAATTTCACTTGCAGAAGTGGAGGGGCGTCTGTATGGTGGCGTCTGTATGGTGGAATAAGTTGCTTGGTAAATTAAGGCAAGAGGTTATCTTTTGCCAGATATTGAAAACTCTTTTATTTCTATCTGAGTAGTGTTGGGGGCTAAATGATGGATAGTTTTGGGGGGCTGGGTGATAGGATGGTAGTTACAGTCTCAATTATGTTAAATCAGTGGTGTTTTTATGTTTGTTGTGTTAAGATGTGTTTTATGTGGTTGTAAACTGCTTTGAGTGTTCTGTATGGATTAATGGTATATAAGAGCTTTTAAATACATACATAAAACAAACTTAGAAGAGCAAAAATACTGTCCTAAGTGCTTTCTAGATAGATTATCCAGACAGTGGCTGAATAGCACTGCTATCTGAACACAGCTGCCAGGACTGATCAATTTATCTGGATATTCAGTGCTGGTAAGCACCAGGGTCAGCACTGAACCTTTTAAATATCAGGCTTTTGGAATAGCAGCCCCAGAATTTCTACTTCTTGACGTCTCTTTGCCCACTGAATTATGGTTGAGTTACCAAATGACTTTAGACCAGTCCTCTTGTTCTATGAATTTCTACTTTAAATAAAATTTGAAAATAAGTTCACTTTTGCAAAATAAAGATTGGCTCAGCCTGTCCCTGGTGGACCTGAAGCCATCTGGTAATTATAATTTCAGAAAAGAATGCAAGAGCGTTGAAATATCAGAAAATAGTGCTGAACGACTGTTGGCAGTATAAAAATGATTGCTGGTTATGTTCCAAAATTTTGACAGTTGAAGAAAAATGTATTGGCCAATATTCAAAAGGCTTATGCTTCTCATTTTGAGAATTAGGTTCCTAAATTGGCCTCTTTGAAAATTTAATAGGGCTGTGTCTGAATTTATGCTCAAAATTGCTGTGAACTCCTACATTTAGAAGCCTACAAAGCGGGCGGCTACAGGGTTGGATTTAGAGGGAGGGGGAAATTTAGTTTTTTAGCACCAATTTTCAGCACTAAGCATGTCAATTGAGATAATAAATATTGACAAATGAATGGCAATCCTAAATTTTGAGCAGAAAATTTAGGCTTCTGTGTTTCATTGAAAATGGGGAAGAAATATAAACACCTAACTTAAGTTCCTAAATTTAGAAGCTCAGCTTGTTTTGTATATTTGGCCCTTATTTTTTTTTTTTGGAAACTGTTCCTTTAGGTATTTAAATGCTCTTAAAATCCATATTCTGTGTGTGTATATGTATATATGTTTGTGTATATGTATGTATATATATATATATATGCTTGGGTGGAGGTTGTTGGTAACGGGTGGGTGTGCGGTGATGCACATGTGCATTCTACTGTAAGACTCTTGCAGTAAAGCACAGCTATCAGTTCGCTCAGTAGAGTAGTATAGGACGTGGATGGAGCCAGTGAGACTGTGGAGAGGCGTGGTTTCACTGTTGAGATGTATAGTTGGGTGGGGCTAGGAAGGCATGGTGCTGATATCAGGATAAGGGATTGGAGGAATGGCACTGGAGTTTGTTGCAGCAGGATGAAGAAAGCAGAGATCCTCTGGTGAATTTTGCCAGGCATCTTCTATGAGGTAGTGCTGTAATTTCCTTTATCAAGTAAATTACTGTATTGCAGGGAAAAATGTCATATTAGTGTGAGGGTGTCTCAAAAGTGTTCCTTACTAGTTACATCAGAGTCCCTACGGACACCAAGTTGCTCATGTCAGAGGAAAGGAATGCCTTGTATTTCCGATCATCGTCAGTTGGAGGTGTCTTTAAAGGAGTATGTTTTGGAGTGTGTTTCTGTAAAACTCAGGTCCACTTTGGCTTTTGCTCTTCTTGCTTTTCCTTCCTCTGATTTCCATCCTGGGAGCATGAGGGAGGAGCTTTGGGTACTCAGGAGAGAGTGTAAGCAGTGCCGTAGCTAGCCCTCGGCGATCAGTGCAGCCGCACAAGGCACAAGAAAATAGGGGTGCATTTAGGGCCGACTACAGGCCTCAGCTCCACCTCATGTTGCCTGCTTTTGCCTCACTGCTATTTTTCCTGTTCTCTTGGCGGCAGCGGAGCAGACTTCTAATTTTTTTTTTTATATTGCATTTATAAATGTACACCAAGCATTCACATGAATGAAACAAAGTAAAACATGGAATTGAAACTATATCAAAAAGCAAAAATCTTACAAAAAAAAAAAAACCATACTGTTAATATTATCCACAAAAAACAGAGGAAAAGGAAAAAGAAGGCTCCAAGAAAACAACCATAGCAAGAACCCCAAATATACTCCTAATCAAGTCCTTGCTAAATGAAAAAACTCAAATCAAATAACAGGCATAGACTTATGCGTCAGCCGTACGGGCAGTCACAGCAACTTCAGTCTCTTCCCTTGCAACCAGGAATTCAAGGAGCTGCTTGGGTTAAAAAAAAAGAAAATCTTTATCTTTACAGGAAATATACCAACGAGATGGAAACTTTAACACAAAAGTAGCATCCAGAGATAGGGTCCTAGCTCTATAAACCAGAAATTCCTTCCTCCGAATTTGGGTGACTTGAGACAAATCAGAAAAACTTCTAACCTAAGAACCCAAATATTGCTCACTGAAATTCCTGAAATAAGAATGAAGAATTAAAGCTTTATCCAATTCCAATGCTAGGGTAACAAGAAGGGTAAGTCTCTCAGTGATCACTTTCAAGGCACTTTCCATCAACCCGAAAAGGTCCCCAGTCCCTAAATCCACATCCACCAAACCAGAGCCACTACCGTGTTCACCGGTGCCCAAAGACAGGTACTGGACCCGGGTCAGGGAGGCAGATGCTCCTGTGGGATCTTAAGCACCTCACAGAAGTATTTCCTCACCATTTCCGAGGGAGAAAAAACAGGAGATGTGGGGAAATTTAACAACCGAAGTTTATTCCTCCATACTTGGTTTTCCAAATGTTCGGTCTTCCTAGCCGTAACATCCTGTCATTAATTAGGGCAACATGTTCCTTCTTTTAGTTGAGAGATAGTACCCACATGTTGTTCCCGAACTCTGGAAACATCAAAAATATTCGATTTCAAACATGAAAATTCAGTACTCGCAGCACCCACAACAGCAGATAGGGAAGAGGTCAAAGCAGCTATGGCATTCCATAGTGCATCCAAAGTAATAGCCACAGGTTTTACCAAACCCCGAATGGCCGGAAGGTGCACGCCTCCAGTCCCCACCAGTTGTGGCTCCACAGCGGGGAAAGAAGAAACAACTGCAACAGCCACTGCAGACTGCTGCGAAGATCCAGAGTGTAAAGCCCATGTACCCTGTAAAATAGTTATCTCCAAGTTATAATGCCCTGCTCAATGTAATTTCAGTTTGTTCAATGTAAGCCACCTTGATATCATGAAAGGCGGTATATAAGAAATGTTAAATAAATAAAAATAAAGCTGAAAACGCCGATGAGCCCTCTTCACTTCCCCGCACCAGTAAGCCGGAGGGAAGCACTACATCGGGACACGACAAACTTCTGTGTTGTAACAGGGGAGCTCACTTCTCCAGGGACAAAAGAACTCCTGATGCACACAGCACCGTCGAGACATCCTCCTGCGAAGCTGCCGAAGACTGCGCTCCAGATCCTACTGCAACAAACCTGCATACCTCCAAAGCTCTCTGACCAGCATAAAAGACGATACTGATCCTGAGGGTACGTTGGCCCACTTTCTTTTCCTCCTCCCCATCTCAAACGAGCACAGAATTATCTAGCTGGCAATGGTCGGATCAGTGCAGAGCTGCTACACTGGATCTGCTGCCTGCCGCCATCTTGCCTCCCCCACAGACGTCTAATTTTAATAAAAATATGCGGGTCTTTCCAACTCCACATTTGCAGGGCTGGTCTGGTCTGATCCCTCCCTCCTCTGACGCAAGCATACATCGGAAGAGGGGAGGGATCAGACCAGCCCTGTAAGTGTGGAGTTGGAAAGACCTGCGTGTTTTTTTTTTTTTAATTGGAGGCCCACTCTGCTGCTGCTGCCAAAGTAATGGGAAAAGCAGCGACGGGGCAAGTGAAGACTGGAGAGGCAGCACGGGGGAAGTCGGCTAGAGATGAAGAGGTGTGGGATAAGAAGGGGCGATTCTGGGCATGGGCGGATGAGACAAATGACAAATGTGTGATATGGGGGTGGGGGGGAGGGCACACCAGGTTTGCAAGTTGCACAGGTCTCATTTATGGCTTGGTACTTCCCTGAGTGTAAGATTTGGAGATTAAGAGGACCAGAGGTGAAAAGTGGTATTTTATGGAAAAGTTGCCTCAAACAGTTTAAACAGTGGAATTTTTGTTTGAAGCCGGAGGAGGGCTCCCAGACATGTGGAAATTCCACAGTTATTATCTGAAAGCAATTCAACAGGACCTCATCTGCTTTAAGCTGTATTGGAGCCGTACAAGGCAAAAATCTAGGAACTGGTTCTTCTCCAGCGAGTGCCTTGGCTAGGAAGGGGTTGCTGAAGACTTCATGGACAGTAATGATTTTACTTTTCGTAAAGTTGTGCCTAGTTAATGCATGTTTTCACGCGGTATTTCACAGCGTGTTTGACTTTATAAAATACTAGTGAACATGCCTTGAGGCAGGATGACTTGCACTAGCTCTAGAGCTGGTATAAGTTACCACACCTACCAACAAAAAAGCACTGTGCCACGGCAAACTAGGATCCCAAGTCCAAAAACGTAGTACCAAGAAGGGATAGCTTAAAAGATTTTTATTTATAATAAAGATTGCGTGCCAAAGACCCTACACAGGCCGTGTTTCGTCACCACTTCGTCAGGGGTATTGGCATACTAAAATCATAAAACAAAAATGATTAAAACACATATAAATCATCATAAAAAGGTACATTAAAACCATAAATAATGACCAGTAAAATATATGAAATATATACAAAAAGTAAGGGAATTAAAATAATATATATGCACACATACACATATTACATCTGAAGTGAAATCGGTAAATTATTCAAGTGTTAATAGCAAATACTGCACAAGACAGCCAAGAGAGGTATTTGCATCATTCATAATTTTTTATGAGAGTTTAGTTGTTGTCTCATCAATAATTCAAAGTGTTTATATATTAAAGATTTTAATGGCATTTATTGTTTTAGTATGACTGTATTTATCATGTAATAAGTAATATGTGTATGTGTGCATATATATTATTTTAATTCCCTTCCTTTTTTATATTTTTTTATATATTTCATATATTTTACTGGTCATTATTTATGGTTTTAATGTACCTTTTTATGATTATTGATATGTGTTTTAATCATGTTTGTTTTATGATTTTAGTATGCCAATACCCCTGACGAAGTGGTGACGAAACACGGCCTGTATAGGATCTTTGGCACGCAATCTTTATTATAAATAAAAATCTTTTAAGCTGTCCCTTCTTGGTGCTACGTTTTTGGACTTGGGATATAAGATACCACTCCTACATTTTGCAATTGTACACATACATTATAGTGCTCTATAATCGATATGCATGCTTGCATGCTCTGCCAAGACTCTGCCCATGTGCATGCCCGCATTGAAAGTGTATGTGATGCTAGTCGGTATTTTATGAGGTTATTCATGCACGTAAGTGGCCATTTACATGCATAAGTGACTAAAACACCATAATTTATGTGCATTCCTGCTTCCTAAACTTATACAGCTTCCTATAGAATTACTCCAAATCTGTCTATTAAATAAACATGTTCATCAAGTACTTCAGTAAACTGTTAAATTTTGGAACAACCCCTTTCATCATGACTGTATGATTTTCCGTTTTGTTTTACTGAGAGATGCCAATGAATGCTTAGAACGGCAAGGGCTTTGAACGTGCCATCTTCCTCCCTTCCCAACCTACTACTACTACTTCTGATCATTTGTATAGCGCTACAGGGTGTACTCAGCGCTGTACAGACGCATGTAAAAGATGGTCTGTGCTCATCAGAGCTTTCCTGTCAGCAAAGACTTTCGGATAGTCCCAGTGCTCCTGGAGGAGCCCCTGGATCCGCTCGGAGGATGGGCTAGGAGCTACGTTATATTAAGGGGGAATTTTGAATATCCCACAGTGTTGCAAAATAGGTTAAAACGTGTGTGCTTTCTAGCTAGTTTTCAAAAGGAAACTACCCAGGCACCTTCTGCTTGAAAATTAATTACAAGTACATGCAAAAGATGCATATGCTTTCCAGGTGCTGTCTGTATGGGCACGCGATCAGGGTAAAATTGCACACGAATATCTGAAAAGTCAGAATATATGCACATGGTTTACTCCGAGCTAAACACATCACTGGGAATGCATATTTTAACTGTGGCTAAAAGTGTGACTGCGGTGCAAGACTGGTACATTTTTAATTTCTCTGAAGGGGACAGTTTTCAGTCAGCACCGTCTACCCAGAAAGATAACTACATTTGAAAATAGTCCTCTAACCAGATACACATTGTCCAGCAGATCACTTTGGGCCCCAGTATCCAGTAACGTAATCGATTTAACTTAATCTGTATATATGGATATTGAGATCGCCATAATGGCACTGTCCATTTAGTTGAGGCCTCCAATTTGTCTGGCCTAAACTAAACAAATAATTGATCCAGGAAAGCGGCTGAATATTGCCACTATCTGGCTAATTTTTTCACTTGGCCTTTTCTCGCCCCTTGTTATACAGACAGTATAAAGCATCAATTTTCAAACTTAGGGTTGGAACCCCAAATTACGTCACATCATCAATGGATGGGGTCCCAGAAACAAGGCCATTTCCCCTTCTCTCTGGGCTTTCGCCGTGACCTATGTCAAGTAATAGCAGCCACCAGTCATCAGCATGTGGCCTGGGAGCCAGTGCAGATTCATAGGCCCACACTCCCTCCTGGGTAAGTTTGCGATTAGACTGGAAAGCCATGCCTGCGTACCTTTTTAGGAACCTTACAGGTACTTGTGACCTGGATTGGCCAATGTTAGGAACAGGATACTAGGCTTGTTAGCCTTGCTCTGACCCAGTATAGCATTTCTTATGTTCATGCTGAGTGGTGGAGTCTGAAAGCAACCTGCTGCACACTGACCAAGGGACCCTGTGCTGCTGCTGTTGCCACTAGTGTTGCTGCTGCCTTCCTGCTATAGATGAGTGAAAGGAGGGGAAGGAGGCTGGAGACCTGCTGTTTTAATTTCATTATCTGGGGTTACGTGACAGTTCAGTTGTTAAAATGGGGTCATACGGTATAAAGGTTGAAAAACACTGGTATAAAAGCCATTTAGTCATTTAAATGGCCCAATATTTTCCGTATGCTTTCTGACAATACACAGATAGGGGATTTATACGTGGCCCCTATCAACCACTGCATGAATCTCTTTGAATATTGGACCAACTGTTTTTATTGAGACAGATAAAATATTTCATCAGTACCTTAACCAACTTCAGTGCTTTCCATTAGTAAAGGTGAAGACTTTGTATATCCTTAACTCCAGAAGTAATTATTTTGCACAAAAGAGGCCATAAAAACTCTTTGAAATATGTGTAAAAGAATGCATGCCATATCTTGGACTAGTTGAGTTATAAAGTCATGCAGGGAAACAATTTTCACGCAACAGAAAAATTCTCAGTTTGTGTTTCTTTATTAAAACTTACTATATCCCTGGCGTGGTGTCTCTTGGGGAAACTGCTAGGTACATATGACCTAGATTGGCCACTGTTGGAAACAGAATACTGGGCTTGATGGACCTTGGTCTGACCCAGTATGGTATATCTTATGTTCTTATGGTATCAAAGTGGTTTACAACATTAAAATTATAAATAGGAAAGGAACTCCATAAATGTGTATAGGAAAGGACATGATATATAGGAAGTAATAACTCAATTAAAAGAGAAGAAAATAAAAAGTATGTACAAATAAGTAAAAGTTGAAAATAAAAAGTAGCCAAGAAGCACCACTACCATTCCTGAAAATTCAAGAAGGCCAATTCAAAAAAAGTGATTTTTCAGGGCAGACTTAAATTTTTTGAGGGAAAACTTTAGATGAATATATTCTGGGAGGAAATTCCATAGAGAAGAAGCCAGGAAATAGAAAACAGAATGACGAGTGAATTCAAATTTTGCATGAGATAGAGGGAAGAGGGCTAAAAAATGTGTGTTTTGGGAGTGAAAACATTGAATGGGGCAATATAGAATCAATAAGGGTGATAAGTAAAATGGGAGGCCTGTGTAATAGGCCCTATGATAAGTACCAGAACTTTAAATTGAAAACTGTAGGAGAGGGGAAGCCAGTGCTGCAGTTAATACGGGGGGGGGGGGGGGGGGGGCACATGATCATATTTTGAAGCATTAGTTAGTAATCAGATTGCCGTATTCTGACTTTTTTTTTTTAATTAGAAGTACAGAGTCTGCAGTAAACTGTATTGCAATAGTCTAGTTCAGATGAAACCAGAGGAAGGATTAAAGTATGAAGAGCCTGAAATGATAAATATGGTTTATGGAATAAATATAATGGAGTGAATAAAAGGAAGAGTGAGCAGTTACTTGATGATTATAAGAGTTAGTCAAAGCCGATTCCAAAATGTGTAAGGGATACTACGAGAGATACAGAAGTACCAGAAATAGATGGCCCCACTGAAGGGCCTGAGATTTAGAGAATTGTGTTTCAAACAATGAGATAACTAGAAGGCCACAGAGTTGAGGCAATTGTTCAGTGGAGACAGATCAGGGTGAGGTGAGAAGGAATAGTAGGCCAAAATAATGTAGTCAGCATAGTAGAAACCACAAATTCCATGATCTTGAATGATAGACGCTAAAGGAGAGAGGAAAATTTTGAAAAGGGAAGGTGGCAGGAATAACACACAGAAATGAAGATGGGTTACATAGTAACATAGTAAATTTCGGCAGATAAAGACCAGTATGGTCCATCTAGTCTGCCCAGTAAGATGGCAAGAGTAGGTGTACCTGCTGCTCCATGCAGGCCACCCCTACCCATGTCTTTGTTTTAGGGGTGAACCCACTGCTCCACGTAGGATACCCCTGTATGTTGAGAAATTAGATAAGTTTATTTTGATTTTATCCTGTTGCTGTAAAGGGATCCACTGTGTCTGTCCCATGCCATTTTGAATTCTGTCACTGTATTTGCCCCCAACACTTCCACTGGGCGGGCATTCCAAGCATCCACCACCCTTTCAGTGAAAAAGTATTTCCTGACATTGCCTTTCGATTTACCCCCTTGCAGCTTCATGTTATGCCCTCTAGTTTTACAGCTTCCCCGTCTTTGGAAGAGATTTGTTTGTTCATTTCTCTTTAAGCATTTAAAGGTCTGAATCATATCTCCCCTGTCCCTCCTCTCCTCCAGCGTGTACATATTTAGGTCTTCAAGTCTCTTCTCATAAGGCTTCTGACGCAGGCTCCAAATCATTTTGGTCGCCTTCCTCTGAACAGTTTCCAGTCTTTTTATATCCTTTGCAAGATATGGTCTCCAAAACTGAACACAGTATTGCAAGTGAGGCCTCACCAGTGACTTATACAGTGGCATTAGTACCTCTTCCTTTCTGCTGGTAATTCCTCTTTGTATGCAACCCAACATCCTCCTGGCTTTTGCCACTGCCTTGTCGCACTGTTTTGCCACCTTGAGATCTGCAGAAATAATCACACCAAGGTCCTTCTCCTGGTCCATGCACACCAACCTCTCGCCCCCTATCGCGTACATTTCCCCTGGATTTCTGCTTCCCAAGCAGGGCCGGCCCGTCCATTGAGCGAGAATGTTTTTTGCACAGGGCCCCGCGTTTCAGGGGGCCCCGCGCAAAAAACATTCTGATCCTAAAGTCAAATTTAAAAAAAAAAAAAAAAGCTGTCTTCTCCCGCTGCCGGGGCCGCCGCAGCAGAATCGAGTGTGCCGTGGGGCCCCCCCTGCCCAGCAGAGCCTGCCCTCCCCTGTATCCGCTCTCTCGTACAGCTGCCTGCAGTCTCACGCGCCGACTTTCAGAGCGCGAGAGGAGAGTTTCTCCCTCGCTGCTCTGTTAAGCCCGCGGGGGCTGATGGGAACTTCCCATCAGCCCCCGCGGGCTTAACAGAGCCGCGAAAGGGAAACTAGTCCCTTCGCGCTCTGAAAGCCGGCGCGTGAGACTGCAGGCAGCTGTACGAGAGAGCGGATACAGGGGAGGGCAGGCTCTGCTGGGCAGAGGGGGCCCCGCGGCACACTCGACTCTGCCGCGGCGGCCCCGGCAGCGGGAGAAGACAGCTTTTTAAAAAAAAATTTTTGGCGGGGCTGGGGGGGTTAGGAGTGCTGATGTGCTGGGGGGGTTATGAGTGATGTTGGGCTTTGGGGGTGTGGGGGGGTTAGGAGTGCTGATGGGCTGGGGGGGTTAGGAGTGCTGGGGGGCTGGGGGGGGGTTAAGAATGCTGATGGGCTGGGGGGGGGTAGGAGTGCTGATGGGCTATGGGGGGCTATGGGGGGTTAGGAGTGCTGATGGGCTGGGGGGGTTAGGAGTGCTGATGGGCTATGGGGGGCTATGGGGGGGTTAGGAGTGGTGATGGGCTATGGGGGGGCTGGGGGGGTTAGGAGTTCTGATGGGCTCTGGGGGGGTTAGGAGTGCTGATGGGCTGGGGGGGTTAGGAGTGCTGATGGGCTATGGGGGGCTATGGGGGGCGGGGGGGTAGGAGTGCTGATGGGGCTGGGGGGGTTAGGAGTGCTGATGGCTATGGGGGGTTAGGAATGCTGATGGGCTGGGGGGGTTAGGAGTGCTGATGGGCTATGGGGGGCTATGGGGGGTTAGGAATGCTGATGGGCTGGAGGGGTTAGGAGTGCTGATGGGCTATGGGGGGCTATGGGGGGGTTAGGAGTGCTGATGGGCTGGGGGGGTTAGGTGTGCTGATGGGCTATGGGGGCTATGGGGGGTTAGGAGTGCTGATGGGCTGGGGGGGTTAGGAGTGGTGATGGGCTATGGGGGGGCTGGGGGGGTTAGGAGTGCTGATGGGCTATGGGGGGGTTAGGAGTGCTGATGGGCTGGGGGGTTTAGGAGTGCTGATGGGCTATGGGGGGCTGGGGGGTTAGGAGTGCTGATGGGCTGGGGGGGGTTAGGAGTGCTGATGGGCTATGGGGGGCTATGGGGGGGTTAGGAGTGCTGATGGGCTGGGGGAGGTTAGGAGTGCTGATGGGCTATGGGGGGCTATGGGGGGTTAGGAGTGCTGATGGGCTGGGGGGGTTAGGAGTGCTGATGGGCTATGGGGGGCTATGGGGGGGGGGTTAGGAGTGGTGATGGGCTGGGGGGGTTAGGAGTGGTGATGGGCTATGGGGGGCTGGGGGGGTTAGGAGTGGTGATGGGCTATGGGGGGCTGGAGGGGTTAGGAGTGGTGATGGGCTATGGGGGGGCTGGGGGGTTAGGAGTGGTGATGGGCTATGGGGGAGCTAAGTCTTTATATGGGCTGATGGGATTAGGACTGGAAGTGGGTTGATGGGGGGGTTAGGACTGCTAATGGGCTATGGGGGGCTTAAACTAAAAATTGGGTGATGGGGGATTAGGATTGGAAATGGGCTGGTGGGATTAGGACTGGGAGTGGGCTGATGGGGAGGTTAGGACTGGTAATGGGGTATGGGGGGCTTAAACTGAAAATTGGGTGATGGGGATTTTATTTATTTATTTATTTAGCAAACATTTATATACCGCTACTTCCAGCGATCAGCAGCGGTGTGATTACATAAGGAGAACATAAGGAGGACTGTCAATCAGCACAGTAAAATTTAGGTGTGAACAGGTTGATCAAGAGGGTAGGCAAAACACACAAGGGGGATTGTTTAGTATATGGGTACTAATTACATGTATACATATATACATTATACATAAATGAGCAGGTGTACATAAATATGTCCTGGACTTAAACCCCTTGGGTTAAATCAATTTATAATGACTCTGAAAAAGATGAGTCTTGAGGTTTTTCCTGAAGACTGTTATGTCTTTGCAATCACATAACTCTGGCGGCAGATGATTCCAGAGTGTAGGTGCTGTGTATGAGAACGCTCTATTACTAGTATTGGTTTTAACAGTTCTTATATCAGCTGGAATGAGGAGGGTGTTGGAGTTGAAGGTTCTTCTGCTTCTGTTGGGTGGTTGTGAGCATATCAGGGTGGAGAGGAAGGATGGAGCAATGTTATGTAGGAGCTTGAAAGAGGTCGTGAGTGTTTTGTATTTTATACGAGCCGCGATGGGGAGCCAGTGGAGATTAGGACAAAATGGGCTGATGGGGGGTTAACACTGGAGGTGGGCTGATGGGGTTAGGACTGGTAATGGGCTGTGGGCTGATGGGGGGTTAGGACTGGTAATGGGCTATGGGGGGGAGTTAGGACTGATAATGGGCTATGGGGGGACTAGGACAGGAAATGGGCTGATGGGGAGGGGTTAGGACTTGAGGTGGGCTGATGGGGTTAGGACTGGTAATGGGCTGTGGGCTGATGGGGGGGTTAGGACTGGCAATGGGCTATGGGGGGCTGACTGGAAATGGGTTGATGGGGTTAGGACTGGAAGTGGGTTGATGGGGGGCTAGGACTGGTATTGGGTTGGGGGGTTGCTAGGACTGGAAATGGGCTGATGGGGGGCTAGGACTGGAAATGGGCTGATGCAGGGACTAGAAGGGAATGGATGCTGGGTGAGGCTGGAACTAGAAGGGAGCTGATGTTGGGGGAGGATTAGAATGGGATGGGGCTGGGAGAGTAAAATGGAGAAGGGAAAAATATTTTGTGTGGGAGGGATAAAAAATCTACAATTGGCCGGGTATTGGGAGAGTAAGTGGGGATTGAGGATGGAGGGGTAAAATTTGAGTGGATGAAATAGGAATGAGGAAAGAGCAAAAGGAGAAAGATTAGTATGTTAAAGCAGATGTAGAGAGAGAGAATGGAAAAAAAAAAACTAGAAGAGAGAAGAAAGGACAAATGGACAGCAGATGATGGAGAGTTAGCAGAAAACATGAAGAAACCAGAAGAAAGTGGCTGGAGCAATTGCAACTGAAAAAAAAATGCACAAAAGGTAGAAAGATATCTCTTTATCTCTTTAGCTTTATGAAAGCTCTGGGAAATGTGCATCATTAACGTCTGCGCTTTGTTTGGTACAAGAGGAAATTAATTTATAGTTTTATTTCTACAGTGTTGTTGTACATTCCAAGTTTGGCTTTTGGGGTTCCCAGTTTAATTATTGCCTTCCTGTTTCTAAATTGTGATTCCTTGTTTGGTGATGGTCTATGTTCTGCATGTGTAACTGAGCTGAGGTATTCTGTTTATGTAATTCCTATTTGACATTGCCACTTGTTCTCTTTCCCCAGTAGGTCATGTATTGTTGTTCTCTGAAATGCATTGGTTTAATATTTGCAGTGTTGCCTTTTGATAGGTAGGGTATGGTGTTTTGTGAGTCCTGGTAGTGCTGTTAGGATACGGCGGGTTTGCTATTGGTTCTAAATGGGCAGTGTTTGTAGTAGTTCCTAATGTGCCTGGCGGTTGGCACTGGATTATAGTAATGTAGAACTCTTTTAGTCTGTCTTTATCCATACACTCATTAAGAGACATGTTTACTAAAAGTTAGTGTATGTTAGCATTATGCAAATATTTATGCAAATAAGGCCACTTATGCAAATGAGGCCCCGCACCGAGTCTCCGCACATGGCCCCGCACCCCCCTTGGGCCGCCCCTATTCCCAAGTGCATGACACTGCACTTCTTTGCATTAAATCTTAACTGCCAAGCATTAGACCATTCTTCCAGCTTTTGTAGATCTTTCCTCATGTTATCCACTCCCTCAGGGGAGTCCACTCTTTTGCAAATACAGAGTATGAACTATGATCTGTAAGAACCTGAAAAGAAAGGTCTTGAAGAAATGATTGAAACTAATTGAATACTTGACTTTTGATACCAATTTCTTAAAGACGTGTAATAAATGGGACTTATTAATAACAGTGAATGCGGTGGATAACTCTAGGGAAACAACCTTAGCAGATTTACTGTATGTGAATCAAGATTACAATGAAGTTCATTGATTAACGTGGTGATGGTTGATTCGGTACTATAACCTTTCTAAAATCTTGACCGTCTAGGATGAAGAATGTTTTATCCATGACATCTGAAAGCTGGATGAAAATTGTTTTTTCAATGGCAAGACGTAGAAGATTTGAGTGATTATTAACAGGGACTGAAGTGTCCAGATTTCCTGTCTTTAACATAGGCTGTACCACTATCTTTTTCAGGGAGGAAGGCAAATATCCTAAGATTGACAATAGAGCATAAAGATAATATAGCATCCAAATTTGTGATTTAAGCCATTTAGAGGGTCAAATTGACAAGTGGTGAATTGCAAAAGATGAAAGCATATTTATTTTTTATTTTATTTAACAGCTTTTCTATACTGCCTTATCCTTCAATCAAAGTGGTTTACAGGTCAACTTAAACAGATTACAGTGTAAAGAAGGTGAGGGAGGCATGCGGGAGCTGCCTGGAAGCTCAGCTTATTTACAATATGACTTATATACAGTAGGCTATCTACAGACCATGTACTACTGATGAGGATGAGTTCTGTGAATCGAGTAAAGAAGAATAATCTGAGGGTGGCCCTATGGAGACTGTTGAGGAAAACTAAATAATTATAGTTGTCACTTTAGGTACAAAATAATTTGCCAACATATCATCAGGAGGCATCTCTATAGTTGTAGAGTAACAGCTAGGGGTCGCCCATGAGGAAAATATGGTAAATAACATTTTGGATCTATTGGTGCTAGTTGAATTAGAGATGAAAAATATTTCTTCTCAGCAAGCTTGATTTGACATAGGCATGAAGACAGTGTTTAGATAACAGAAGAGAAGATGGCGTTTTCAATTTCCTCAATCCACCCAACCACGTTCAGTAACGTACGCTTTTTGAGCTATCTGGCAGCCCATTGATGATATCCGTGCCCCCTTCTGTGCTTGCGCCCTATGCAGCTGAGCTGCTCACGCAACCCTTGGTATGACCCTGTGTAGACTGGCATGCACAGGTAAACGGCAGTTTAGAAATGGACTTTTTTTGAACGTGGGGATGCTTAGCACATTTATATTTCCTAGTGATGTGGGAGGGTGGTTTGGGAGGGCCTACAATCTAGGTATGCATAACCCATTTTACAAGGGGAATCTGTATCTATTAAAAAAATAGCATTTAGAGCTGCCCTAAATCATGAAAAGGTGTTTGCTGGGAGGGGCAGCTGTCAGTGCAAAGATCTATCCCTCCACCCCTGACCTCGATCTCTCCCCCAATGACCTGCTAAGTTATCCAGTCCCCTCCCCAACAGGTCTGATCTCACCCACTAGCGACCCCCTGATATGAAGAACTCCACCTTACCCCCCCCCCCCCATATCAACAGTGATCTCTCCAAGGCTTTCCCTCAACAGACTACTGATCCTTATCCAAAGCTTTACCAGGGTCCTTGGTATATGGTGAGAGAAGGGAGCGACCCTCAACATTTCTGCTTCAGGTTCCAAAATGGCGCCAGTGACTGCCTAGTAGTAATCTTGCAGTATTACCTGTATGGGTCAGTCAAGACCTGATTGTGGAAATGGGAACAGAAGGTCCAGGAGCAATTGGGGATTGCTCTTGCTCCCATTAGGGACCCAGTAAGGCCGGGGATGGTAACAGGGAGTGGGGTATCGGTGGCCAGCGGGAGAGTTTCTTCATGCTGCAGTGGGGATGAGGGGTTAGTTGAGAGAGACCGGCTCTCAGGGGAGGGGATTTGGAAGTCAAGGAGAGGTCATGGGGGGCGCGGGGGGGGGGGAGGTGGGTAATCAGGAGGGGTCTGGGAGACCTATGCAACTGATATGAGAGGATCAGGGTGTGCGTGCAAGCTAGGATTTTAAAAAGCTGCTTCCATGTGCATTTGGGGTGAAGTTCCTTAATTTTATTATTATTATTATTATTTTTTTTTATTTCCCATGTACAGCTTTTTGAAATCGCTGTTCCCGCTGGACATGGGCAGATATCATCATGGAGTTCTATACATCCTTACGTGTATTTTTACAAGAAGACCTGTGTTTGGCAGAATCTCTTGTAAAATACAGTGTGAATTTTCCATATCTTAACCTGGATGCAAACATTCCTCCCTGCACTTCCTATATAAAATCTGCCTTTATATGTGGCCAAATTATGTTTATTCATTCTGTATGCACATAGGTTTACTTGGAATGAGTAGACTCCTTCTCGAGGAGGAGGTTGGGAGGGGTTTTTACGTCTGTGTAAACATTTGAAAATTTATCTGTACGCACCTGAAATAACCCAGAAAATCTGTGAATACTGAAGAGCAGATATAAACGTAAGTGATTAGTTTTGGTGGAATAACTGCCAAAACAGAATTACATGCATACTATTGCTTTAAGAATTCATCAGAGCCTGCAGATATGTTGTACCCATGCACACGCTTACATCGATCCCCTCTAATATATGACAGAACAAGACAAAGGCTCCCATTAAAGAGAGTCTGTTTGCAGCAATGCTTCTCACTTGTCATTCAGACTTCTGTGCTAGAGGTCCATAACAGTATTGTCAGGCCACATTTCCAAGATGGCTTTGATAAGGCTCTGTATACTGTGTGAAGGGAATAGATTCTAATTACTCTAAAGACATCCACGGTAGAAAACTCCTCCGTTGTGATGGGAAGTTAATGATCCCATTTGTCTTCATTCCTCCTCTTCTTGCCGGCTTGTTTTTCTGCCAGTCTCTGTTAAACGAACATGAATTTTTCTAACCCAAGCTGTTTTCTTCGTGGACTTGTCATGGTGTGAGATTCATTAGTTTTATTAATTGTCTTGTTCTGCAATTACTATATAGCATTAACAAAAATAACTTGACAGGGTAGAAACCGGATTTTACAATAGTTTGGGGGAAAAAAAACCATTTCTCAACTATAGAAAAGAAATAATGGCTCAGAAGGAATGCCGAGTTTTATTTCTATTTATCTGCTTATAGAAAATTGTGATTATATTAATGAATTTCACAATATGAGTGTTAAATACTTGTACACACCTGCAGAGCATTTGCAGTGGCCAAAGTATTTGACTCCCTTCATGCGACCCAGGCACTCTCTTCCACTAAACACAGTCTCTCTCCATTGCACTCCACAAAGGCACACTGTTCTCTTTCCCTCATCAAGGCGCACTCTCTCTCTCTCTCTCTCTCCTGTCCTCTCCACATCCACCCCCCACCCCCGTGGGCCCTATCTCGCCCCCTTTCCTCCCTTCCCCCCATGCCTGGCAGTCTGTCTTTCTTAGTTCCTCCCACGACGCTATGGCTCTTCGGTTCCAGCAGCTCACCTCTCCAGCGCTTCAGCTCTCCTAGCACTTGCCACTCTACTCTACAGCAGCATCTCTAGCTGCTTCTCAGGGACATATCTGTTCCTCGTCAACAAAGTGTGCATGCACGCTAATGCCCACATGTACGCTCCAGCAAAAAGCAACAGACAGATACCGTTTCCAGCCCCTAAGTCCCGGTTAGGCCTGTTTTAAATAGATCATGACAATGGGAATTGATATGTCCAAAACGGATTGTGCACAATTCCCCCTGTATTTTCCGAAGACTCTGCTAAATGCAGAGCCTCTTGGCAAAATATGTGCAAGGACTTGCAGGGCCATATCTACATTTGTCAGCACGTCTAGCATGAGCAATGATTCGTGAAAAGCGCATCCTGCACTCCCTTGTTTGTGCATGGCAGCAGCTTTTATGTTTAACTCTGTTTTTATTGCCAAATAAAATTCCAACAATTCCAACATATCATTCTTTATTATAACAGTACAATATTGACAATAATACTTATGTCGTCTTTCATTTTTGGTTATTATATTTTTACTCTCCTCGCCTCCTCCCCCGCCCCAACTAACACTGACTAATGTAACTTGTGAGAGTGGCAGTACCTTTATGCTACCCCCGATGGGTGGTGACTCTTATACTCCATCGGGGAATGTGAACATTAGAACAAAACGATTAATAACTTAACATTGTGATATAATCTTATTCCCCGTGACCTCCCGTCCCCCCTTCCCCCCTCCCTCCCATATCTCCTGAAAGCCTACTATATTCCCTTCCCCCTGTGTGCTCACTAACTCTCACCCCGCTACTCTCTAGTGTCCGCCCCTGGAGTCACCTGCGGGCCCTACCTCTCTCTCTAGACTCAGGGTATTTAATGCAAAATATTAATAATTCAACTTCTTTCTCTCGGGGTTAAGGTCTGAACATATGGCTCCCACTCTTCTAGAAATTTTTCTCTCAAGAACTTGTTTCTCTGCACTCCGGCATGTTCTATCAGCAAAAGCTCATATATCTCTTTTTTCCATCTCTCCAAGTTAGGTCCATTCCCTACCACCCAATCCCAGAGAATAAGATGACGAGCAGCTAGAAGGGCACGGCACATCCAATATTGATATTTCCTCGGGACCTTTCCTGCTCTATACATTAATCCCAGTATTGCTACTTTTGGTTCGGCTATTTTAACAGATTGCTGACATATCTGTATACTTCCCTCCAGTACTGGACTACCTTAGGACATGTCCACCACATATGTCCTAGGTTGGCTCCTTCTTGCCCACATCTGGGACAATCCGCCGTGTCTGCACTTCCTGCCTTATATGCTCTATTTGAGGCATAGTGGTTTCGCCTTATTCTGTACTGCATTTCTCTGCACTCTGAACTGCTGCCAACCTGCGGGATCTGCTTGAGAGCCTCCACCACATTCTCTTCCGTTAAATCTACATGCAGGTCCTGTGACCACAGCTCCGCTAATGATGTTTCGGCTTGTTTGTCCTCTAATGCCAAGTACTCCTTCTGGAGCATTGTGATGTGCACCTGTAGTGTCATCCCCACATACATTATTTATTTATTTAACAGGTCTTCTATACCACCTTATCATACATTCAACGCGGTTTACATGAAACAGTTATAGCAACAAGCTTTACATCGAACAAGGTTATTCAACTTGGAGGTTAATTTGGGATAAACAGGCAATTAACAATTGCTAACTATATACAGGAACTGTAGTGGTGTCTTATGGTCCAGTTTGTTGGCATTCGTCATCTTCTTGGGTAGTTCCAAAATATTCTAGGAAGAGGTGGGTTTTTATTGCCTTTTTAAAGTCCACTAGGTCTTTGATTTCCCGTGTTGATGCGGGGAGATCGTTCCACAGCTGGGGTGCAAACAGGGAGAAGGCTCTATTGCAGGTTGATTGGTTTGCTTTCCTGAAGTTTAGCGGGGTCTCTAGGATGTTATCTGCTCCTCTTCTTGTCCTGGTTGGGGGTGTCTTATTGATCAGTGGCTGGAGAGTTGTTGGAGAGAGGTGGTTTAGTGTTTTAAAGATTATTATTATGTTTTTGTACTTGGTGCGTACAGCCACAGGGAGCCAGGGCAGCTGATGGAGCGTGGGGGTTATGTGATTGTATTTTGCTGTTCTGGTGATGATTCTGGCTGCAGTTGTAAGGGGAGAGTCGTTTTCTTTGGGAGTCCATTGTAGATTGCATTGCAGAAATTTAATATAGGCATTATTATGGCTTGGCACACAGTTCGGAAATCATTCTCGGTGAGGTAGTGATTTGAGATTGTGTATCATTCTGAGTTTGTGGTATGCTGATTTGGTCATCTTTTTGATGTGTGGCTGAAAGCTGAGTTGCTGGTCAAAAGTGACCCCGAGGTTTTTGACTTCTCGTTTATTCCTTATGGTATGGTCGAAGATTTTTATTGAGTCCAGTGGTGAGAATATGTTACTTCTGGTAATGTGCATCAGTTCCGATTTTTTGTAGTTTATGAAAAGGCTTTGATTGTTGAGCCATTCTGACATTGCTTCTAAGCATGCTGTGACTTGTGAGTAGTCTGGATGTTTGATGTTTATGGGGGTGAATATCATGATGTCGTCTGCGTATATTCTGTAATGGATGTTTAATTGCTTTATAATGCTGCATATTGGCTGTATGTAGACATTGAATAGTAGAGCCGAGAGGGCTGAGCCTTGTGGGACTCCTTGGTGTTGGGTGAAGGGTTCAGACTGTTGGGCTTTGCTTCTTACTTGCTGTGTACGGTGGGAGAGGTATGAGAAGAACCAATCCAGAACTGTGCCACTTATCCCCACGTCTCTGAGTCTTTGTAGCAGGGTGTTGTGATTTACTGAGTCAAATGCAGCAGTGATGTCTATGAAACAGTACAAATCCATATTGTCCATGCCTGTTACAAGGGTGTCCAAGAGAGATGTAATAAGAGTTTCTACATCATGGTTTTGTTTGAAGCCGTATTGGTGAGGGTCCAGTGGTGCGTAGGTATCTATGTGGTCCTGTAGTGGATGCTGTACACATTTTTCAATTATCTTGGTTATGAAGGTGAGGCTGGATATTGGTCAAGAAGGTTGTTCTTAAGTATTGGTCTAATGGATGCTTTTTTGAGTTGCTGTGGGAGGTATCCTTGAGTTAGTGAGGATTCAACAATCATTTATAGATGGAGTGTTAGGTATTCTTTTGTCTGCTTGATCCATGTAACTGGGCATGAGTCAATAGGAGAGGTTGTTGTGTTTTATGGTGGTTATGATGGAGTTGAGTTGCTGCCTTGATGGGATGTGGAATTTGACCCATGTTTCATCTATTGTATGCTGTATATTAGATTTGATTGGTTTCTTGAGTGGTGTCTGTCTGTGTGTATTTGAGTTGTATATGGTTGGCTAGGTCTTGTGGGGGAATGGAGTTTATATCATCTGTTCTTGTCGGTTCTTTTGTGAGATTGCTTACTATAGCGAAAAGCTCTCTTGGTTTGTTGATTGATTTCATTATCAAGTTTGAGTGGTATTCCTTCTTGTGAATGTTCATCATATTGTGGTATGTGGCTTGCAGTTCCTTGTATTTCATCAAGATGTTATGGTGTTTTGTTCTTCTCCATTGTCTTTCCATTTTCCTTAGGCGTTTCTTGTGTTTGTTGATTTCACTTGAATACCAGGGGGCGTAGTGTGTTTTTACGTTATGGGTTGGTTTATGTGGTGCAATTGCTGTGTTATGTAGAGTTCCGTTCCATTTGGCAATGGTGGCATCAAGATCTGTTATGCTTTGCTCTAGTTCTGGCAGTACTTCTTCTAGGAATTTTTCTTTGTGAAAGGTTCGAAATCTTCTTTTCTCCTTGAGATTTGCTTCAGGGGTTCAGCTCTTCATGGGCTGGTTTATAGAGAAGTTGATCGTATGGTGGTCTGACCAAGGGATGAGGGTGACAGTTATGTGTTTTATCATATTCTTGCTGCAATAGGTTTGGTGTAAATACCAGGTCGAGGGTGCCTCCCATCTTGTGGGTTGCGGTATTTATGTGTTGGATGTACTGCAGATCTTCCATTGTTTCCATGAAGGTCTCTTGATTCTGGGTGGATAGCAATGGAATGTTGGGGTCTCCTAGGACTATGAGTGGTTTGTTTTGGATTGCCAGGGAGCAGATTTGTTCTAGAATGTGGAGAGTTCGTCTTCATTTGAACTTGGGGCTCTGTATAGGAGGCAGAGTGCTAGATGTTTATTTGAGACTGTTATTACATTGCTTCCTGTGGCTCGTACATTGGATTTGGATGTGGTTTGGAATTGCAGATGTGCCTTTGCAATAACTATCACACCACCACCTCTGCGTGTTGGTCTTGTGGAGCTGTGTATTGTATACTGTTGGGAGGCCAGTTGATTTATGAGTACATTGTCCGTATCGGAGAGCCATGTTTCGGTGATGCACATAATGTCTATGTCCTGGTTCTGTACGTAGTCCATTATTATGTGGAATTTGTTCCGTATGGAACGGACATTGACTAGTGTGCAGGAGAGTGCGGTGTTTTGAGGTAATTTGATAGGCAAACTTTCTTCAGTGCTAGTGGAGGTTATGTGTATTATTCTTCGTGGTCTGTTGTGGTGTTTTGTATTTGTAGTAGCATGTATCCTGTAGGTTGCATATTTGCCTGTTTGTATAATTGGTATCTGGTGTGTGTGGGATGGCAGTTTGGCTTCTCCATCATGCGTGTGACCATTCTTGAGGAGTAAGTGGAGAAGGAGGAGTGTGAGTAGTATCTTGCTATCCATTTTATTTGTGTTTGTGTGTGTTGGAAATAATTTAGGCTGGTTTTGTAGTGGATAATAGATTTGTTAGATTAACTTTCAGAGGGACTGAGATACGTATGGTTGCTGTGTTCAGCTGGGTGCTGTGTGTTGTCTTACTCACAGTTCTGTGTCTTGTTTGGAACTTTTGATTCCTCTGGTTGATGGGTAGGAGGCTTCTGAGTGGTCTTCTGGTGGTGGTGTTATGCTCGCTTCAGAGTGCCATTTTCTGCTGGGACAGGTGTTTTTGGTGGCACCTACTGTCCACGCCTAAGGGCCATGCCAAAAGGCCCTCAGGCACGGGCCCACCAGGCATGGGCGCGCCCGATGGAAGAGCTGTTTAAGAGTCCCTCCCACTGCCCCGATTGGGCAGGAGCTTCTGAGCGGGAGAAGGCTGCTCTTGCTCCTGCTCAGGCGCTCTACCCCGATCGGGGGAGCTGATGTGAAATGGCCACTTGCCAAGGGGTTCCCTCCCAACGGAGGAGCTGTTTAAGAGTCCCTCCCACTGCCCTGATTGGGCAGGAGCTTCTGAGCGGGAGAAGGCTGCTCCACATGGGAGCATATGTCCCCCTGCAGGTCCAAAACCCGTATACTATGTATAGAGCTGCTAACCTGCATTTATCTAAATATGTCAGCTACCACACCTTCAACTCACTAAAGGGGAGTGTCCTGCCTTCTCTACCGATCACCTGCTCAATGGCCATTATTCCCTTAGACTCCCACTTCCCAAAAGCCGCTCCCTGTATCCCAGGCTTAAAGGCATCATTACCATACAAAGGTAACATTGGGGTGGATCTTAGGATCCCTTGACATCGGCGGCACACTACCTTCCATACCCGTCGCATTGTTCGAAACACCATATGCTGACTAAGTACCCTAGGGATAGCGCTCACCGTCGCATGCAAAACATAACACAATGCCAATGGAGAGGCCGGTTCTTGTTCCATTGGCAGTGGGGTATAATCTGTGGTTGCACAGAGCCAATCCCTTTAGTTTCACAGCTGACATGCTATATTATATCTTTGGCTATCTGGCATCCCCATACCTCACCATTCCCATGGCTGTTGTATTAATCCCAAATGAATTCGCGGTCTCTTGCCTCTCCATAAAAATGTGTTAAGTATTCTAGTTAATTGTTTAAGCTTTTTCGACGACATCAGGATGAGTAGCACCTGCAGTACATATAGCCATTTAGGAAATATAACTATCTTGTACAATGCTATCCGCCCACCCAACGAAAGGGGGAGATCCTGCCATCCCAGCAAGCAGTGCTTGGTGTCCACCAAAAGCTCCTACACCTTTAAATTGTGCAGTTTCCTAGTTTCTGCAGTCAGAAATATACCCAAATACCTAATTGCCATTGTGCTCCATTTTAGTGGGAAGTCTCTTCTCCAACTTGCCTGAATCCTGCGGTGTAGGGGCATAGCTTCTGACTTTTCTAAATTCATCTACAATCCGGAGAATTTCCCAAATTCCTGAAATGAGCCTAGCAGGACTGGTAGCGTTTCTTGTGGCAAGCCCAAGTATACTAAAATATCATCAGCAAATGCCGAAATGCAAAATTCCGTCTTCCCAATACGCGCTCCCACGAGCCCAGGGTATGTCTATATATGCTCTAGTAGAGGCTTCAGAATCAAAACAAAAAGAAGCGGGGATAGGGGGCACCCCTGCCTTGTCCTTCTCTGTATGGGGAAATCTGGTGTTAGGGATTCATTCACCAATATTTGTCCTCGTGGGTCCGAGTACAGCAAGCGTACAACCTCTCCAAAAAGAACACCTAGCTCCATATACGCCAACACCCTAAACATATAGGGCCATGCTACATGATCAAACGCTTTCTCGGCATCAAAGCTAATCAGTAATGCGGGTACATCTGTTACTTCCATCATGTACAAGGCAGACAGAATCTTCCTCATATTCTTGATTATATGTCGGTTTCGCATGAATCCTACCATGGACTAGATGGGGGTATTATCAGAGCTAAGCGCTCCACCATAACTTTAGCTAGTATCTTAATATCTACATTCAACAGAGATCTGGGTCGATAGGACACTGGTCTTAAGGGATCCCTGTCTGCTTTTGGAAGGACAGTGATAACTGCTCTATTGGGTTCATATGGAAATGTTTGCCTCCTCAATAAATCCATGAAATAGGCAGTTAATGATCCCGCCACCTGCTGTACCATCAATTTGTAAAACTCTCCTCGGAATCTATCTGGTCCGGGGGCCCGGCCCCTCTGCAGTGCTTTGATAGCCTTGGCCACTTCCATCGGGGTGATTGGGGCATTTAATACCTCTTGCTGGTCCACTGTGAGGCATGGTAACTGAATTTGACTCAAAAATCTTGTTCCACTGCCCTGTCTTCTACATCCATTTTGTACAAATAGGCATGATAACTTCGGAATATTTCTATATGCTGTTGTGTATTTCTGATTTTGGCCACCCCCATCCTGCATCGCACCCACATAACGCTGTCTCCTATTAGCCTTTATTAGCCCTGACAGTAGCTTCCCTGTTTTATTCCCGTGTTTGTATAACTTGTACCGGTAATACAATTGCGATTGTATAACCCTCTCCTGGAGCACTGAGACCACCTCTTTCTGCGAGTGCAACATCTTTTCTTTATTGTTCAGACTAGGACATGCAAGAAACTGCTTTCTTGCTCTACAGGGTTCCCTTTCCAGCCCCAGCTTTGCTGTGCCTTCCGACGTCCCATATACCCTATGACTTGGCCTCTCTGTACCACTTTGGCGGCCTCCCAAAACAGCGCTGGATTCTCCTTATGCACTGCATTATTTTTGGCATAATCCTCCCATTGTGCCTTGAGGAAGTCACCAAACTGTGTGTCCAAACTTAAACCCAAAAGGTATCTCCATAGTGCACTCCCAGTCCAGGTTCCCCATTGTATATCTACCCAAATCAGGGCATGATCTGAGATCATTATGGGTCCCACCGCTGCCTGCAGCACCCTTGTGAAGAGTGTAGAGGATCCCAGAAAGTAATCTATCCTAGAGCATGTTTCATGCACTCTCACTATGTGTATAGTCTCTCTCTCTCTTGTGGGTGCAAGGCCCTCCAGTAGTTGATTAGATCATGTCACTCACATATCCCTCTCACCCATCGTGCTCTGTGGTCTCTAACTTTACCACTCTGTCGTGGCCTATCTATACTTTCCTCCATTACACAATTAAAGTCTCCTCCAATGATTAATGGAATCTTCCCCACTTCGTCCAAGCATTTATTGACCTTGGCACAAAATTGTGCCTCATATATATTAGGTGCGTATATGTTCCTCAGTGTTATGCGTTGTCCATACAGTTCCCCTATAATAAGACTATGGGGTATGTTTACTAAACCGGGCTAATGGTTAACCCGGGCTATCTGCAGCTAGGTCCCATTGAATAATATGGGACCTAGTGGCAGATAGCCCGGGTTAACCGTTAGCCCGGTTTAGTAAACATACCCCTATATCTTCCCTCCGGATCCCCAATAGTTCTTGTCATGGCAAAGCCCACCTTTTTGCGTATTAATATGGCCACCCCTGACTTCTTTCCTCCCGACGATACCCGATAGACCCCACCCACCCACCAGTGCCGAAGCTTATGGTGCTCTGCTTCCATGTGGTGAGTTTCTTGTAAAAAGACTGTCTGCCTGCTTATTGCGAAGTGCCCTCAAGATCTTATGTCGCTTTATAGGGCTTCCCATTCCACAGACATTTCCATGTAACAAATCAGTCTTCTATCCATTGTCAATTAATCCGTGGTTATATTTACTTTTGCTTTTGTGTTTACCAACCCACTTATGGGGCCGCCCCCCAGTCCAGGGCTCCCACCTGCCCTTCCAAATTTTCCACACGTCCAGATCTTCGAAATTCCCCTTCCAACTATCTCTCCGTCTTGCCATCCAGCCCTTCCCCCGCAGACTCCAGAAGTGGACCCTTCTCTCCCTCCCAATATCCTCAAAAGATTCCCCGTTTCCTGTTCCCCTCCCTTGTCCTCCCTCTTACCACCCACTGCTTGCTCCTCCCCCCCTTCTGCCACTTACTACCATTCCCCCATCCCTTCCTGTCTCCTCCTTCATCCTGCCCCCCTTCCTGGGAGCCCTCCACCTGGACCATTAGTGATGCATTTGGGATCCACCTATACAAACTACATATTTACCCACTACCTTATCTCAAAGTGTTTCTCGCCTACCCCCTTTAAGCACTTCCCTGTCCCCGTCCCCTCCCCTCCTCATCCCACCCTCATCACAATCCATTCCCATGCCTCCCCACCCCATCGTCCATGATCCTCACGCCACCCGGAAACGAGATGGCCCGTAGGCCGTCATTTACTGTAGCCATGTTTTAGATTCACAAAGGAGGAATGGGAGATTCCACACCCCAGTACCAATGTTTTTATTAATCACAGTGCTGCACCATCAGCATTCCTCGCCCCACCCTCTGCGGTCTCAGGTTCCTCCCTAGCCCCTCCCCCAACCCCCCCGAACTATCACTGCCATTCATTAATGCCCGTTAGATTAAGGGGGGATTAATTCTTAGCCTCTTTATCATAAGGAGCCCGCACCTTAAGCTTGCCCTCCCCAAGGATGAACAGTATTCAGTTGAATCATACAAAAACCAATTAGAAACCAATTATCCCCCCCCCCATCCTTAGGTGACCAATCATAATGTTACTACCATTTATGGTGCCATTAACATTAACAATTCCATCATTACCATCTTATTCACCATTTTGATTAGTTACTTTTCTCTACCACAATGGATCATAGTCACTCTGCCAGTCATACCCAAAAAAGGCAGGCTAAAAAAAAAGGAAAAAGGGGGGGGGGAAGGGGGGGGGGAGACAAAAAAGGGACAAAGCACAGCCACGGCCCAAAGGCAACCATAAGCATGATGCTCAAAGTTGTTATGTCCACCTGGTCCCAGCTAAAATAGTGTTTCAGTTAATCGGAAATACTCCATCGGACCTGACAGCCAAATACCAGTACAAGAATGCCAGGCATGGTCTTCCAAGACAAATCCAGCCCTGAGGCCCAGATTATTATCTCCATTGGCTCATTACCAGTTCATCTTTCAAGCTCATCCAAAGTCCTGTTGCCCTACTATTCATCCTTTGCCCGCCTCTTCCAGTGCAAATGTCTATCCAAAAAAGAAAACTTGCTTGCTACAGCCTCCAGCTTTCTTTTCAGAGGCCTCACCTCTCAGCCAGCCCATTGAGAAAAGCCTGCACTGCTTCTGCAGTTGTGAAGATATGCTGCTTGCATATTTATAGTGTCGTTCAATACAGCCATGCTCGCCTAATTAGCATACACGATCAATGCTACGATTGTTAAACCGAATAACAAAAGTATCAAAATGTCCTGAGGGAGGTTTATCTGAGCTGGGAAATTCAACAACCTCTTGTTTCAAGGAAATAAAGACATTAAACATGCCCACATAAGAGAAGGTAACGTATTAATCCATCCCCACAAGTTCCTCACATTGTCTACCTGCAAGAATATTATCCCATTGAGAGCTGTCAAAAAAGGTATATCTCTGCCCCTGTAGGGTCTCAAGACACTTACAGGGGAACTTCAAATAAAAAGTAGCACCTAAAGCCAGCACCCTAGACTTTAACTGTAAGAACTGCTTCCGGCAAGCCTGAGTGTGTCTAGTAACATCCGAGACAAATCAAATCTTTGTATGGACAGACATCTCTCCTCTTGAGAATCTTCTCTAGGTCTTTCATCACCATTCTGCCAAGAGCAATGCATCGTCTGATTTCTTGACAGCTTGTCAAAGTTACTGATTTTGCCAATTGTCAGGATCTTTGTCTTTTTTATGTTAAGGTGGAGGCTCATTTTAAGACTATGGCCCCGATTTTCAAAGGCCTTTACATGGATAACTTCTCTAGTTACCCATGTAAAGGCTTTATCCGGGATTTTCGAAGGACACCTACACAGGTAATGCCCTTCGAAAATCCCAGATATGTCCCTAATGCACCCAGATGATATCTGCATAGCATTGGGGCGTGTTGGGGGTGTTCCGGGGCAGAGCGGAGGCAGGCCTTGGCGCTACCCATGTAGTACCAATTTTTGATGCTACACGGTTAGCTTTCTGCATCTTAAAGATAGGCATGGGAAAACCTTGCCTGTCTTTAAGGTGCTGGGGCTAACCATGCAGCATTGAAAATTGATGATACACGGGTAGCTCCTATGGCTTCTTGTCTGTGCGACGACACCCGGATTTTCGGTTCCGGTGCCACGTATGACCCCAGCATGGAAAATCCGGGTTAGGTGGGAGGTGGGTGGGCTATGCGCCGACACGTCGCATAGCATTGCCCACCTGAAATTCAAGCCCTATGTTCCTTGATCTTGAGAAGCAAATGTTTCAGATCGTTAGAGAAGCGGACTGTATGAAGACAACTGAGGTGCAGAGATTGGTGGAAGACTCATCAATCAATATTATTAATAGATAAAAAAACGTGGAGATGTGAGAAATAGATGAGCTAGCCAGGCATTAACCTTATTCTTAAAGAAATAATGTAACTTATACCTTGGTAGAGGGATGGGTAAAAACTGAATAGTTATAACTAAAATTTAAAAAAAAATGAAAAAAAAAATAGTGAAGTAAAGGATATGCTTTTTGAAGACAACATTTGAAGAAATAGCATGAGTAGCCTAGTGGTTAGAGCAGCAGGAGATCAGGGTTCAAGCCCCACTGGCAGTCTTTATAACCTTGGGCAAGTCACTTTACCCTCAAGTGTCTCAGAAGAAAAGGCCTGGCAATCTTCTTTTGGTCATAGCTTGCCAAGGAAACCCAGGGCTGCTGGGTCACCAGAAGTCAGCAATGACATGATGGCACTTAAATGATATAAAAATTTCTCCTTTTTAATTTTTTTTTATTAAAGTTTTAAAAAACCCAATGGTTATAAGAACCACAGATTATATGATTACAAAAAAATGTGATACTCAATCTCCTGGTTTAGTCCAAAAGGCGTAACTGAGTTCAATCAATAGATGAACCGTTGTTCTTTTTGAAGCAGGACTCTGCCCAAGTCCTCGCCTTACTATGTGGCCTTATGGTTTTTGATTGAAAAAAAATGTGAATCGCCAAATAGATGGTTCTTTCACAAACAGTGTTTAAGAAGGGGCAGGGATACAGTCTTTCTTCTCAGACAACTCTTGTGTTCAAGCCTTCTGACTCTTACGGACTGATGCAGAAAATCTTAGCATGGCACTTTTCTGGTGCTTTTCACTTGCTAGACTTGCTCTCTAATGCGGAAAGCAAGCTAGCATTTTAAAAATGCCAAAATAACAATCACACTAAATTGCAGCGCTCTTGGCATGCAAATTGCTGAATAAGTAATTGTGACCAATGTAAAATACTGCACAGAAAATTAGCACCATTTTTTACACTATTTTTTAACACTCTATCTTCACGCCAGCTTCTGGCAGGCATAAAAATGCACTTCACCTCTGATCCAGGCATCCAAGATGATCAGCATACTGTTGGGGGGGGGGGGCTGATGCCCCCCCAGCATGACCCTCTAGTAGAAACCAAATCCCTGGTGGTCCAGCAGCCCCGATCTCCCCCTCCCAAACAAAAAAGAAAGCCCAGTGACACCAATTTCCCCCCCAACCCGCTCAAAAAAACAATCCCTGGTGGCCCCCTCACCCAAACAAAAAGAATCTCTGATGGCCCAATAGCCCTGAATTCCCATCCTCATACAAAAAAAATCCCCGGATTCTCGCCATTGCTGTCAACTGACCTATCTAGAATCTAAAGATCATTCACTGTCCCATATAATTCATCTATCTTTGTATAGAACAGGAAAAGTTCCTAACTCTGAATTTTTTGTCGGATCGTCTGTCGCGAGGGTGTAACAACACTCTCAAATAACAGACCCTCCTTTTATTCAACTTTTTTAAGAAGGTCAATGCGACCTATATGCTCCAGGCTACAACAAGCCCTAACAAAGGACAAGCCCGTGCATAAACCAAATATAAACGTGCTTTAGCACTTTCTAAGACAGCAGAAGTAATTGCACTTAGCTGGACGATGAAGTGGTCTAATGTATTTCAGTCTGTCCGACTCAAAGATGGATGTCCAATGAAAGACCTCCAAAAACCCCTGTAAGGGCTATTTACGGCTTCAGACGTGTCCTGCAACAATCACCCAGGATAACTCCACTTAGAAACTCGCCAACATTCTTCCGTGTTTGTCAAAGCTTGGTTGGGTTAAATGGCGACACAAACCGTTGTGTTTCAAGCCCGCCTTAGCACTGGCCCTTTTTCAAGCGAACCCAGCCAATTTCCTGTTCCGGCCCAATACAAGATGACGTCATCGACATGTAAGGAACTCATTGATGACGCATAAAATGACAACTATAACACATTATACAAATTCAACGGATCTTCCACCATTCAATCTCCGCATTCATACCTGATGGAATGACAGAATTAAGGTTAAATATCCAGCGTTGTTCATGATGATGTAGCACTGCCCGACGATCCCCTCCTCTAAGAGGTGGAGGAACCCAATCTAAAATTGTCCATTGAAGTTGCTCAAAATTATGGGATGCTGACAGACAGTGCTGGACAATAGGGGCGGATAATGTCTTAGTATTAAGACGTGAACGGTGTTCTTGTAGGCGTTTTCGAACTGATCGCGTGGTCATACCCACATAGAAAAACGAACAAGGGCATATTATCAAATAGACTACATATTCTGATGTACAATCGGTGACAAAACGTCGAGAATAATTGATCTGAGTATGAGGATCTTCCCACACAGTGCCCTCTATAGTGTTGAAGCACATATCGCAAGAGCCACATGCACGATGGTTTCCCCCCTCGGGACCACTAGGTTGAGCAGAGGTAGTGTGTACCACTCGATCCGCGATATTAGTCCCCCTCTTGTATGCTAACCTTAGAGGTTTTTGAAAACACGCATGTGTTGATAAGACATGCCAATGTGATCGCAAAATACGTGTTATTTGCCCTGTACAAGGCATGTAAGGGAGTACTCCCACATAGGGCTGAGTAACTATCGAATCTGATGACAACTGATCGTTATGTTCAGAAGGATCTTGCCACCAGTCAGGGTGGTTATTAAGTGCCCGCTTGTAGGCTGAATCAATTAATCTTAAGGGATACTCTCGTGCAACTAATCGATCCCTCAGACTCCGAGAATGAAATTTATATTCCTTTCTAGTAGAGCATAAACGTCGAAGGCGTAAAAATTGCCCGATGGGGAGTGCCTGCCGAAGGGAACGTGGGTGATAACTCTTATATTGAAGCAACGTGTTCCGCTGAACAGGCTTGCGATAAAGAGTAGAATGAAGTTTACCCTCTTCTTTGTAGAGCAACAAATCCAAAAAACTCTATTTGAAGACGGTGAAACTTTGCTTCAAATTTAATATGAGCATGTAATGTGTTGATCCATTGCAAAAATTGATGTAAATTTTCTTGTGTCCCAGTCCAAATAAAAAATACATCATCTAGAAATCGTTTCCATGATATTATCGAGCCGAAATAGTTAGATGGATAAAGATAAGTGTCTTCAAAGTGTGCCATGTAGAGGGCAGCCACCGAGGGCGCTACTGTGGCACCCATGGCTATACCGAAGCATTGGTGATAAAATTTCTGATCATACATAAAATAGTTATGATCAAGCACCCAAGACAAAAGACGTAACACAAAGGCTTTCGGGAGCCGTGATGGTAAATTCAATGACAGAGCCGCCAAGATAGAATATGCTTCCTTTTGATCGATGTTTGTGTATAACGCTACCACATCTAAGGTGACCAGACAATAATGTGGTAGCATAGGAATATCTCGAACAGCCGATAAAAAGTGATAGGAATCACGAATATATGATCGGATGCCTTCTGTCAACGGCTGAAAAAATCGGTCACAGAAAATAGAAAGCGGTTCCAAAACTGATTCTCGGCAGGAAACTATGGGGCGCCCAGGTGGGTGCTCTAACGACTTATGTAATTTAGGAACCATATATAGGACTGGAACCTTAGGAAAATTAGGATTTAGAAAGGAATATTCCTTTTTCGTAATCCAGTTATGATTATATGCCTCTGTGGTGTATTCTTTTATAAGTGATTGCAACTGAGGACCAGGATCCGAGGGTAAAACTTTATAGTATTTTGCATTTTCTAAATGTGTTAAGACCACTGTATGGTACACATCTTTATCCTGTATCACAACTGCACCGCCTTTATCGGCTCTTCTCACCACCAACTGAGGATTGGAACTTAATTCCTGCAGCGCTTTATACAAAGGAGTTGACAAATTTGAGAAGCGACGTTGAGGAGTTGCTTCCAATTGATCGATTTCATGGGTTACCAAACGTTGAAAGGTCGTTATGGAAGCATCCATACTCACAGGGGGCACCCAAGTTGAAACGGGGACACAGATCGAATTTTCTGAAGGCAATGACGGGAAATCTCGAAAAAAATAAGTAGTGTGTAACTTACGAAAAAACTGTTGAACAGCCGTCCGCATCCGGAAAAAATCATTCTTTGGAGAGGGGACAAAGGAAAGCCCCAATTCCAGAACTTGTAATTGATCCGACGTTAGAGAGATTCTAGATATATAGTGTGTTCATTTCACAGAGGTTTAATTTTTGATAATACTTCTTAGGGGTCAACTGACCTATAGCTTTCAATGACTTGGGCCCCTTCTCACAGATCAGCCACCCCCCACTCCCTGGCACGACCCCTACTATCGCACCTCCTCCCCCTTCAGGGGGTCAATACATCATTACATGTGCATGGTGCCAGTGTGGCAATATATGATTCCCAGAGTGGCACAAAAGAGGTCCAGTGTGCCACCTCCCCTCAGGCACCCATGCGCTCAAACATCAATTGGTGAAAGCAATTGTGCCATTCCCAAAAAGTAGGGGGCACCGATTCTCTACATTGCCGAAGCAGAGGACCCTTTCCCACCAAATATGCTTTATGCACTAATAGGTGGGCCCATCGCCCCTTAGGGAGGAGTGGTTCAAGTTGATCAAACACCACAAGTGATCCTGTCCAGTCTGTCTGTTGATTAAAAAGTGAACTGATATAATCTTGGATACACACCCGGTAGGGATGGATCTTTTGACAACCCCACCACATATGGCCCAAATGGGCCATGGGCTGGGAACAACGAGGACAGCTCCAATCCTGGGTCAAGTGACTACAAAGCGCCCGATGAGGGGATAAATTTGCACGAGTCAGCACCTTTAATTGCACTTCCTGACATTTCTCTGCTACTACCAATGCCAGAATATGGTGAATTGCATGCCGAATTGTACCAGGTGCGACTGACAGCCCCAGCTGTGCTGCCCAGCAGCTCTCTGCCCTCGCGTAGTCCGGAAGGGTGGTCCACCAAGACAGCTTATGCTTCTGACTCAAGATGGATGGCGGGTTCCATTCCCCAACTGCGAAAAACTGTAAAATCCGTGCCGAGCTTTCAGCTGTCAAGTCTGCATGGAGTAAAGAATTAATGTAGTGTTGCAATTGAACACAGGCGAAAAAATGGGCATGTCCCAGCTTATATTCCGCTCACAGAGCCATGAAGGATTTACAGGCACCAGTAATATTCACCACATGCCCCAAGTTACATATCCCCTGATGTTTCCATGTCCGAAAAATACGAGTATCCATACCATGGAGAAAGCAGACATTCCCCTCAATGGTAACCAGCTAGAAACTGACGGCGACATCTCCCAGTAAGAGTGTAACTGACGCCAGGTTTTGTATATGGTTTCTATTAATAGACTCTTCGTAAGTTGCCCTGGCACGTGGGTGCTGTCATGGTGTAGGACCACCAGCAAAGAGTGGGGGGGCCGCAAAGGCCTCTTCCAAGGCTCTGGGAGTGTAGATCTCTGTACCGCCCAACCAGCCCACAAATGTCATGCCTGACAGGCCTTTGCATATTGTTCCAAGTCGGGACTCCAATACCCCCTGCTGCCAGCCCCCACACAAACGACTCAGGGGGAGACGCGCCCGACCCCCCCCCCCCATTCCACAAGAACTTCCATAATTCACAATCAAAACGGTTCACATCCCTCCACAGGAGCCACACCAGTAAGGTTTGTAAACAACAAAGCACACGAGGGAAAAACACTATCCCAAAGGCTACTACCCACCCCATCAATGACAACAGCGTTGGGGTCCACACCCAGAGCAGAGTCCGGAGACACTGCAGCACAGTGTCGCAGTTCCGGTAGTATAATTCACGTGGGTGGAAGAAGTGTTGGCCCACCAGAGAGGGGCCCACATGCCACTCACAGCCGGCCCAGCACGTCCAGCGCTTCCAATTTTTCGTGATTGATGCATAGTCCTGCTGTTTTGCCAAAGACCACAAACTTCTCCAGCCACCCGCTGCAGGGACATCTTCGGAGAGATCAAATGCATGAGCAAGGTGAACAAGGTATATTAGAGGTATTAGATACACTTTTATTAGTATAAGCATCTACACCAACCCTTACTAAGTACAGAATTTAAAGACCTAAACACAAGCTTTAAACTAAGATGCAGACAACAGTCCAGCAGCAAGATGGGGGCTTTCCAGCCTTTTGCATTGAGTGTCACATGTATGATTTTCTCCCAGTTGGTGAGAAGTCTTACGTATGCACTAAGTGCAAGGAGCTCTTTGCTCTCAGGGAACAAGTCCATTCTCTAGAGGCTAGAGTAGCAGACCTGAAAGACATAAGAAAGACAGAGAAGTACATGGACGAGACCTACAGGGATATAGTCCTGAAGTCCCACCTCCAGTCTGGCAGCATCCCTGTTGCCATGGAGGAGAGAGGTCACGTGACAGGAGAGCATCACCCTGGTGTGGCAGGACATGATCCTGTAACTAGGACCTGTCCTCCAGGTGATGTAAAACCCTCTCGACTGAGGACGTTTCTCCAGGGCCATGTGCCCATGAGGGAAGGGTTAGGACAGCTGTTATAGTTGGTGATTCAATCATTAGGCATGTAGATAGCTGGATGGCTGGTGGATGTGAGGATCACCTGGTAACATGCCTGCCTGGTGCGAAGGTAGCGGACCTCACGCACCGCCTAGATAAGATCTTAGATAGTGCAGGGGAGGAGTCTGCTGTCTTGGTACATGTTGGTACCAGTGACATAGGAAAATGTGGTAGGGAGGTTCTGGAGACTAAATTTAAGCTTTTAGGTAGGAAGTTGAAATCAGAACTTTCAGGGTAGCGTTCTCCGAAGTGCTTCCCGTTCCACGTGCAGGACCCAAAAGGCAGGCAGAGCTCCGGAGTCTCAATGCGTGGATGAGACAATGGTGCAAGGATGAGGGTTTTGGATTTGTTAGGAACTGGGGAACATTCTAGGGAAAGGAGGGGCTCTTCCGAAGGGATGGGCTTCACCTTAACCAGGATGGAACCAGACTGCTGGCATTAACCTTTAAAAAGGAGATAAAGAAGCTTTTAAACTAGAAAATTGGGGAAAGCTGGCAGTCGCCCAAGAAGCGCATGGTTCGGAAGAAGATATCCTTGAAGGATACTACCAAAAGCAGTGAGGTTCCAAAAAAAGAGTAAAGTAGCCCAAATGCCCTTGAGTATAGTGTAGACAGAGCGTAAAGACTCCAATTTATCCATGCCTACCAATAGCCAGATTAATATTAATAAAATACAGTCTCTAAAATGTTTGTATGCAAATGCTAGAAGTCTAAACAATAAGATGGAAGAGTTAAAATAGTGATAATGACAGCAATGCTGAGCAGATGGATTGGGAAGATAATGAGCATTGTACCTTTAAGAGTAAGGGCAACCAGCTATAGCAGTGATGTAGGAGCTGAGTGGAGCTCTAATGAGTTGCACATGAGTAGCCAGAGGGGTGTGGCTGCTGAAGGAAGCCATTTTAAACCTGCTTCAGAACTACAGTTCAGGAGAGGTGGTGAGAGAGAGAGCACTCAGAAGCCACGAGGGAAGCAACGACAGCAGACAAAGCAATGCAGGCAAGGGAGGCAAAAAGGAGAGCAGCAAAGAGGGAAACTTTGGAACCCAGAATTAGCAAAGGAGGATTCTGGAAGGTCCATTTCCTTTACCTTAGGAGCACTAGAAGCAAAGCCAAAACCTCTGTGGAAACTACCCGAAGAAAAGGTAGAAGAGTTTACCTATACGAGGGAGGAAAGCTCTGATTACAGAAAGGGCATTGCAAGTGAGAAAGGCACGTCTGCCATAATTCCTAGCCAGAGACTTGCTGAGGAGATTGTACAGCAGTTAAAGAACAGTGCTAATAAGAGCAGAGATAGCACTGCTGCGAAAACAGTTCCAGTCAGAAACATTCTTAGTAAGGGTTTTGAAACAGATGTAAAGGCTGTTGCTAAGAGCTTACGTAAGAATCAGTTTCCTGCACTAGAGAAAGTTACTGCCATTCAGATGGACAACTTTATTGAACAGCTGCAAGCAGTTCTCAGTGACCTGCAGTCTAGAAGTTCCCCTAAGCAGAATTATAATGATTGCAGCGAGGAGATGATTGTGGACGTAGAAAGCACTCCTGATACAACTGATATCTGTGAGATGGATTGTTCTTTATGTGAGATTGATCACTTGGACCTACGTTAGACAACCTTTGCATGAAGGTAATGCAAAGTTGTTTTCTCCTGAATGTTTGCTGTGAAGAAACAGTTTGCCATTCGCTTTATTTTCTAACTTTGAATTGCTCCTGTTTCCTATTGTTTTGGAAAGTAATCCGTGTCATGCATTGAGCCAAGAATCTATGTGTGAAAGGGAAAACCCCCAAATAAAAATTTATCTGTTCAAATGACCCTCGTGCCACAACACCTTTGTTTGATAGTAAACCTAGACTACAACTCCCAGCGTCCCTTGCTGCTACCATAGTCAAAAAGGACACTTGAAGACAAAGTAGAGGTCACCCTTGCTCTAGAGTCACCGGCCCTAGGCGGGGGCAGGACAAAATATATAGCACTAAATGAGAGGTTAGATATGATTGCAATCTCAGAGACATGGTGGAAGGAGGATAACCAGTGAGACACTGCGATACCTGGATACAAACTATATCGTAATGATAGAACTGATCAAATTGGAGGAGGGGTTGCGATCTATGTTAGAGAGGGCATTGAGTCAGAAAGGATTAAAGTTTTGCAGGAAACAAAATTTGCTGTAGAATCTCTATGGATTGAAATTCTATGTATGAAGGGGAAGGTGATGGCAGTGGGGGTGTACTATCGACCGCCTGGCCAGAATGAACAAATGGATGATGAAATGCTCAAAGAAATTAAGGAAGCTAACAAACGTCACAGCAGAGTAATAATAATGGGTGATTTCAATTACCCCTGGTATCGACTGGGTCAGAGTCACGGCAGGACATGCTAGGGAGATAAAGATTCTAGATGAAATAAATGACTACTTCTTGGAGCAGCTGGCTCATGAACCGACCAGAGGGGAAGCCATACTGGACCTAGTCCTTAATGGAACACCAGATCTGGTGCAAGAAATAAGGGTGTTGGGGCCACTTGGCAATAGTGATCATAGCATGGATAGTAAAGAAATCCACAGTACTACCTTTTAACTTTCGAAAGGGAGACTATGATAAAATGAGGAATATAGTTAAGAAAAAACTAAAAGGAGCGGTTGCAAAGGTTAAAGACTTACATCAAGCTTGGGTGTTTAAAAATACTATCCTAGAAGCCCAGGCCAGCTGTATTCCATGCATTAAGAAAAGTGGAAGAAAGTCCAAAAAACTGCCAGCATGGTTTAAAGGTGAGATCAGAGAGGCTGTTGCTGCCAAAAAAGCATCTTTCAGGAAATGGAAAAAAGAGCCAAACGACGAAACCTGGAAACAGCACAAGCACTGGCAAGTCAAATGCAAGGCATTGATAAGGTAGGCAAAGCGGGAATTTGAGAAGGAACTTGCTATGGAAGAAAAAACACAAAATAAAGACTTTTTCAAGTACATTCGTAGCAAAAGGCCTGTGCGAGAGTCAATTGGACCGTTAGATGATAGAGGTGTAAAAGGGGCAGTAAGAGGAGACAAGGCTATAGTGGAGAGACTGAATGAATTCTTTGCTTCGGTCTTTACTGAGGAAGATGTAGGGATGTTACCCAAGACTGAAGTGGTACTTAAAGGTGATACTGCAGAGGAATTGAGATATTTATCGCTACACCGGGAAGAGGTATTACAACTATTTGATAAACTGAGTAGTAGCAAATCACCTGGACCGGATGGTATACATCCAAGAATATTGAAAGAACTGAAATGTGAGATTGCAGACCTGCTATTGGTAATCTGTGAACTTTCATTAAAATCATCTGTAATACCTGAAGATTGGAGGATCGCCAATGTAACGCCAATTTTTAAAAAGGGTTCCAGGGGTGATCCGGGAAACTACAGATCGGTGAGCCTGACGTCAGTACCGGGGAAAATGGTAGAAACCATCATAAAGATCAAAATTACACAGCATATAGATAGTCATGGCCTAATGGGAGACAGCCAACATGGCTTTAGACAAGGAAGATCTTGTCTTACTAATCTGTTATGTTTTTTTGAAGGTGTGAATAAACATGTAGACAAAGGTGAGTCGTTTGATATAGTGTATCTGGACTTTCAGAAAGCCTTTGACAAGGTCCCTCATCAGAGACTTTTGACAAAACTAAAAAGTCATGGGATAGGAGGCAGTGTACTATTGTGGATCGGGAACTGGTTTAAAGATAGAAAGCTAGGGCTAAATGGCCAATTTTCCCAGTGGAAAAAGGTGAATAGTGGAGTACCCCAGGGATCTGTACTGGGTCCGCTACTTTTTGACATATTCATAAATGACCTGGAAAAGGGAATAACTAGTGAGGTTATCAAATTTGCAGACGACACAAAACTGTTTAAAGTTGTTTAAACCCAAGAGGATTGTGGAAAACTGCAGGAGGATCTGGATAAATTGGAAGACTGGGCATCCAAATGGCAGATGAAATTTAATGTGGACAAGTGCAAAGTTATGCACCTAGGAAATAACAACCCACACTATGGTTACACAATGCAAGGTTCCACATTGGGAACCACCACCCAGGAAAAAGATTTAGGAGTCATCGTGGATAACATGTTAAAACCCTCTGCCTAGTGTGCAGCGGCAGCCAAGAAAGCAAATAGAATGCTAGGTATCATAAGGAAAGGAATGGAAAATAAAACAAAGGATGTTATAATGCTTCTGTATCGTTCCATGGTACGATCGCACCTTGAATATTGTGTGGAATTCTGGTCGTCGTATCTTAAAAAGGATATAGCGTTATTAGAAAAGGTACAGAGAAGAGCCACCAAAATGGTAAAGGGGATGGAAGGCTATTCCTATGAAGAGAGACTGCAAAGGTTAGGGCTCTTCAACCTGGAAAAGAGACGGCTGAGGGGAGATATGATAGAGGTCTATAAATTAATGAATGGAGTGGAACGGGTAAACGTAGTTCAATTGTTTATGCTATCAGAATATAGAAAGACTAGGGGACATGTAATGAAGCTACAGGGTAAACTATTTAAGACAAATAAGAGAAAATATTTTTTCATTCAACGTGTAATCAAACTCTGGACTTTGTTACCGGAGGATGTAGTAAGGGCTGTTAGTGTAGCTGGGTTTAAAAAAGGTTTGGACAAGTTTGTTGAAATTCTTTGCCCAATACGCAGCCACAGCCAAGAAAGCAAATAGAATGCTAGGAATCATAATAAGGAATGGAAGATACAATAAAGGATATTACAGTGCCACTATATAACTCCATTGTGCGACCACAGCATTAATATTGTGTGCATTTCTGGTCGCCATATCTTAAAAAGGGTATAGCAGAATTAGAAAAGGTACAAAGAAGAGCAACAAAAATGATAAAGGGGATGGAAGGATACCCCTATGAGGAAAGGCTTAAAAGGTTAGGGCTCTTCAACTTGGAAAAAAGATGGCTGAGGGGAGATATGATAGAGGTCTATAAAATAATGAATGGAGTGGAATGGGTAAACGTAGATCGGATTTTTATTCCTTCAAAATGTAGAAAGACTAGGGGACAAGCAATTAAACTACAATGTAATCGTAGAAAATATTTTTTTACTTTAACTTATAATCAAACTCTGGACTTCTTTACCAGAGGATGTAGTAAAAGCTGTTAGTGTAGCTGGATTTAAAAGAGGTTTGGATGAGTTCCTGGAGGAAAAGTCCATAAACCATTATTAATCAGGGCCAACAAAATCCACTGCTTACTCATGGGACAAGCAGCATGACTACATTCAACTTGAATGATTGATCAATCCTTGAGGAGAGATTCAATGATGGGAAGCAGCTTCCTTTCAATCCTTCTGGGTGCTGTTTCTACAAAGCAGGCGAAATGTGGCCTGCTGCTGCCCTCTGCCAGGGAGTAAACTATAATCAGCTGCATCCCTGTCACCAGAGGGCTTAATGGCAATGGAGGGTTAAGTGACTTGACCAAGGCACGCTAGTGGCATTTGACCCTGGTCTCTTTGGTCTTCAGTCCACTGCTATAACCACTAGGCTATTCCTTCACTCCACTACTCCATGCCTTCTGGGAACTTGTAGGATAAAATTGTATTGTGTAGCAGATCCTCTGTTTTGTTTCAGTGATAATGATCTCTGGATGATGAAATTGAGCATTGTGCATTTTGTTTCCATCTCTAAACTTATACTCGCTTCACACATAGAAGTTTAGCAAACTGTAATCTCTAACTTACTAAATGATTTTATTTTTGTAATGAAATGCAATGTAGATTTGATCATTTCCATAGAACTTCAGAAACCGTCCCTTCTGGTCTAAGGTAACTCAATATGGTTATTAGACACAAAGAGATATAAAAACATAGGTTTACAGAAGTTTCATTTTCGCACTGGCAAAATGTGTAATCATTAATGCTAGCATTTCAAACTTGGATCATCCAGGTATTAGATGTTTTCAATTCTCCAGCTGTTCAACAGATGCCTTGAATATTCATGAGGGAAAATGTGCCAATATCTTCTAAAGCACTTACTGTAATCTGCCTTGAGATGTAATATGGAAGGTATTATATTAAATCAGTAAATCAAATCAAAATCATTTGTTGATCCACCAAAATCCTAATTCTATCCACTTCAGTCTCTGTAAGATCCCACCCTAAGAGCTATCCTCAAGCACATGGTCAGACAACAAGAGGTTGCATGTCTAGCCAAGCTGTCTCACAAAGTGACTGTCTCTTATAGCAGCAAAACTCTACCTCAGGACCCAGATCTAGATCCTGCTTTAAGTTTTCATATCATCTTCCAATTCCAGCTACTACTTCAAAGTCAAACTTCAGGTTTATTTATTTTTTATTTTATTTATTTAACATATTTTTATACAGTCTTTCTACTAGTCAACACGATTTACATATAGCTGAGTGCATAGAACAGTGAAATTTGAACAATACGGTGCATATTTCAGTAAACACTTAGTTTAACCAATAATCAGGAACAGGCAGGTTAATATGTAACTATTTACATTTTGTTATTGGGTTACAAATGAAGCTCAGGGAATTGTTCCTAGATCCGTATCTGACCCATGAAACCCCATTCTGAAAGGGGCACATCCATGTGCAGGATGGGGCTGCTTGGACCCGATTCTGTACCGTGGGAACAAAACGTTCCCCCTGCATGCAGAATCAGGCCTGAGGATGGCCTGGCATGCCCCTGCCTGCGAGGACATCCTCGCTGCAGGCTCCCCTGGCTGCCATGGCTCGGCTCCCCTTTTCCCCACCTCCTGACCCACAGCTGACCAGCCGGGGCCTGGATCGGGCAGCGGGGACCCCTTGCACCCAGCCCCAGGGAGGGATCCTTAGGCCCGATCGCTGGGTAAGCAGCATATCCCCACTGACCCCACAGGACGTACAGGGCTGTGACCTGAATCGGCCCTGTACATCCTGCCAGGCTGGCCTGTCCCCGCTCCACCCAGACCCCACTCCCTCCCACCCCCTGCCGGCTTTCCCCATCCTACTGTTCAGGACATGCGGGGAGAGCAGGAGAGGGAATAGTGTCCAGACGGCTTGCGGGGCTGCACGTCCCACGACTCTGAATCAGGCCCATAGTGTTCTGTGAACAGAAGCATTTTTAAGCTTTTATGAAAGTCATTGGTGAACTTAATGGATCTTTTCCAATCCATGTACTAGTTTCAGTTTCAGCTCTAGCACCACATACTGGGCTCCCTCACCCTGTGACAGCCCTACTTCTATCCATGAGCACCAGCATGGATAAGGAAAGTCTTTCAGCTCATTCATAGGTCTCAGGTGACCTCGAATATCCCCATTTTTTCATGTCCACTCTTGAATTGCTGTCTTTGGAGGCAGTTCAGTGCTCTCTTCTACCCCTGCTAGCAGTCTGATCTTATCATGCACAGTCACAAATGTGTTGTAGATTACTTCTGTTGTCACAAAAATGTTTTTGTGCAGTTTCTGCTGTGGTGAGGTTGTACAGAATGGAGGTAATTTTATAATAGATTTTTTTGTGAGTATTGCGACGCCTCCAGTTGGGCCCAAGGGCTTACAAGCTGGAAACGGCCTTATATGTCCTCCTCTGAATAAAGTTCCCTTTGTTGTCACCAGGGTATTCTGGGACTTGTAGTGCTTTTTTACTCTCGAAGAACAAATGTAGTTGAGTCGGTGGTTGTAAGGCAGCAAGAAAATTTATTGTGGGGATTTCCAGGGCATTCAAAGTTCAGTACACAACCAAGGCAGAAGGATACATCTCCAACATAAAGATGAAATCAGGATAATGAGAATGACGTAACAAAACCTTTTCCACTGTTCAGCTGTTCTGCTTCTCACACACACTCATACCGAGGACTGCCCCGTGTGGTCAATTAACAGCAACACAGGTAAACTTATAACAGCTGTGGTTTCTCTTTTGAAAGCAAAGTTTTCCACAGCACGGCTTCTTAACTTCAGCCCGTAATAAAACTCAGTGAAACACAGAATTAGCTTTCCTCAGCTCAAAGCAGGAACTGCCCTTATTTACTATACGGTTACACAGATTCTCAGTTCCTATTCAACACTGCAGAATCTTCCCTTAGAGATAAAGAACAGTCCATTGGAATGGGGTCACATTCACCATTAGGCAAACAAGAATCTACTTGCATTCCTTCAATTGCATCAGGGCAAACAGTATCTCTCTCAGGATTATAAGCTTTCTCAAACTTTCTCTCTTTCAAGAACTCCTGAAATTGGCTCCACAGCAATTCAGCTTGTGCAGGCACCTTTTACATTAGGGGAGTGAACCTTTTCCTCAGAAAACAGCTTTCTTAATGCTTCTAGCTTTGGAGTTTCAAAGGCTGTGTTTTTATCAGGGCTATGGCTTTTCTCATATGAAAAACTCTCTACCCACTTCTTAACAGTAGACGGTGAGGACTCAGCTTCCTGACCTTTTGAACTGGCAAATTGTCTTTCTGATGAATTATCAGTAATGAAACTGCTGGCTCTACCTTGGGGATGTTTCCTCAGACAAACGCTGCTTTCTTTCCTCCTGGGTTCCTCCAGGCTTTGAAATGCAGCCTCCTTATGCCCTTCTCCAGTTCCTCTGAGGTAACTGCTTTCTTGGGAGATTTCCTCTGGCTTTCTCCTCCAGCTAAGCACAGCTTCAGCTTCTTTCTCTCCTCTCTCACCTTTCCAACTCCAACAGCTGTTCCTGTTCCTTTCTCCACGTCCACTTCTCCTCCGGTTCACCTGTGCCTCTGCCTTCTGTTGCTGTCTCCGTATCTGTACCTCCTGTGTCTGTTGTCTCTCCTGTGTTCCTTGAGTGAGTGCTTCTTCCCTTGACTCTTCCTCTGTCCCTTGAGTCAGGGCTTCTTCCCTTGACTCTCTCTCTGTCTTTTGAGTCAGGGCTTCTTCCCTTGACTCTTCCTGTGTCCCTTGAGTCAGGGCTTCTTCCCTTGACTCTCTCTCTGTCTTTGTGTTTCTTGCTTTGCTCTGCTCGTGGTTTTAAACACTGCTGCCTGCTGGGCATTCCCTGTTCTCTGAACCTGTGTGACCAATCAGCAGGGAAGCCTGTCTCCACCCCTGAGCTAGGGCGTGGCCTGACTTTAGCAGAGAGCTGACTTTTCCTCTGATCTGGCTTGTAATTCCCCTGCACGTGTGCACTGCCATTCACTTCCAAGGGGAAACCAGGATTTTCTTCAAGCTCCATATCTTCCTGAGAGCTTTCATCACTACAGTATATGCCAATGTCATCAGCATAGTGAAGGTTGTTGAGTCTTCCACCAATCTTCACACCTCGGTTGTATTCATACAATCCTGCTTCTCTGATGTTATGTTCTAAATATAAATTAAACAGGTAGGGGGAAAATATGCAGCTTACTGATTTTAAACTATTCTGTTTCTCCTAGTTCTGTTCTGTTGCTCCTTGATCAATGTAAAGGTTGTGCAAGAGAACTATCAGGTGTTCTGGTATACCCATGCTTCTTAATTTGGCCTAGAGTTTCTCATGGTTTACACAGTCAAAAGCCTTGCTATAGTCAATAAAGCACAAATAGATATCCTTTTGGTATTCTTTAGTCTTTTCAGGGGTCCATCTCACATCTGCCATGATGTCTATCATTCCTCGCCCTTTCCTGAACCTTGCTTGCAGTTCAGACAGTTCTTGTTCCAGGTATGGTTGTAGTCTCTGCTGAGTGATCTTGAGTAGAATCTTGCTGGCATGTGGGATCAGAGCGATTGTGCGATAATTTCCACAGTTAGTCAGGTCACCTTTCTTCAGTATTGGTATAAACACAGATCTTTTCCAGTCAGTTGGCCATGAATTTATCATCCAAATTTCCTGGCAGAGCCTTGTAAGTAAGCTAGCAGCTTTATCCGATTGCATTCCCATTGAAGTATTACAGCAATCAATGCCTGGTGCTTTATTCTTTGATAAGGCTTTCAATGCTGCTTCGACTTCTTCTTTTATCACATTACTGGCTTTAAGTGAAGAAGATCTGAAACATTTGCTTCTCAAGATCAAGGAACATAGTCTTAAAATGGGCCTGCACCTTAACATTAAGAAGACAAAGATCCTGACAACTTGCAAAATCAATGTTCATCATAGTTAGAGAAGAAATTAAAATAGTTGACAACTTTAACCTACTTGGATCAACAATCAATAAAGAAAGGACAAGCAGTCAAGAAATCCAATGATGCATTGCTCTTGGCAAAATGGCTATGAAAGAAATAGATAAGATTCGCAAGACCAGAGATGTCTCTCTCCATACAAAGATTCGACTTGTCCAGACCATGGGATTTTCAATAACATCATATGGATGTGAAAATTATTCAGGGTAAAAGATAGACAGGAAGAAAACTGATGCCTTTGAATTATGGTGCTGGTGACTGCCCGAAGAACAAACCAGTCAGCACTAGAGGAGTTCAAACCTAAGCTTTCCTTAAAACCTCAAATGACAAGACTTCAACTTTAATACTTTGGACACATCATGCGAAAAGAGAGATCATTGGAGAAAGACATAATGCTTGGCAAGGTAGAAGGTCAACACAAAAGAGAGAGGCCAGCAATGAGATAACAGCAGCTATGGATGCCAGTCTGTCAACAATAAGCTTCCTGACTGAAGATGGACCACAGTTTAGGTCAACTATCCAGAGGGTTGCCATGAGTTGACACCAACTTAACAGCACTTAACAACAACATATGCCAACATACATATATAAAAAGCCTATTATAGAATTACCTCCTGCCTAAAAGTATGTGCAGGCAATTAGATGCATACTGATAAGTGACTTTGGAATAGGCACATTCAGGGGAGGAGTCTGAATGAAATGTAGGTCAAGTATACATAATATATATTATAAGTAGGCACAGATGCAGATACTTCATGCACTAACATTTATGCCTGCTCCTTCAATCTAGCCCTTAGTTTTGCTGGATTTGTGTGGTTTTATAAAATAGGCCAAAAATAGGGGCCTACGTGAACTCATACACTATAAAATTACCCTCATTTTGTCTAGGGCCCTTGTAGGCTCCTCGTTGCTGGTTCACAACATTTTGGACATCTGGCAGCACTGTTCCAGCAAAATTATACAAATTTTTGAAATTAGTTGGATTAAGCGAATCTGTGACTGTTGACTTTCCCTTTGCATGGGCAGATCATCCCGACAGCAGATGTATCCCTCTCTGTCCCCTCCTCCTTCCTCCTCCCTTTTCTCTCTCTCTCTTTTTTGCACATACACTCAGCATTTTACTTGTTCCTTCTTTTCTTTTTTCACAATTTGATAGCCTGTTGTTCTATCTAGGTACAATATAAATAATAACTAGGTGGTTTATAAATCTTTTGTATAAACAAATTAAATACCTCAGGGGTAATGCTTCATGTTACCAATTAGAGTTCTGAGATGATTAGCAACTTGTGTGGTGTTCCAGGAACTAAAGGCACAACGGAACCTAGAGGGCCACCATTCTACAAACCCAGTCTTACACTAATGACTGCAGGATGACTTAGCAAGAGTAGAAGGTGCACAATGTCTAAGAAAGTTACTCTCTGCATCCTCAGCTGCAAGCATTCACAGCAGAGTTTAAGTAAGATAAAGGAGAAAAGCCGGGGTGATGCATACAGACCCATAGGATTCCATCCAGGGGCACATATGAATCCCATCAGTACTAACGTGGGAATTTAAACTGAGCCAATAGTGTGTTGCAGAGGCTTAAAGAATGAATGCCAGATGAGGAAGTAAAAGATGATAGCCACTGAGCATGAAGAAAATAAATCAAGGGCCCGTTATGTGAAAGGCATTTACACTGTTAGTGCCGTTGAATATCCCAATCTAAGTTCCCTACCTACCCCAGTGCTATCCGGTTACCACCAAGGCATGTTGAGGGCATTTTTCCAGGGTGGAGCGGAGGCAGAGAATGCAGATAACCGGGCAGCAGCAGTATCGGATGCTGCCCAGTTAGCAATCTGCGTCTTAAAGTTAGGCGAGGAAAGCCTTGCTGTCGCCATGGCATTGAATACACTGGTCAACAAAGTTTTACAAACGTCATGTTACTGAAATAAAAATAGTCATTTCTTATCAATTTTTATATGCTGAACACAAATATGACAGTGAAATTGCAAAGTTGGGTCTAGTTTTTATGTAATCTACAAGAATTAATGTTTACATCACGAAAGGCATGTCAATAGTAAATATAATAGGCCTTCGGTTAATACCTGTAAAAAACCAAGTCATAGACTACTTCTTAGATTTTTTTCACCTGTCTCTTGTACAGCTGTTCGGGAGCTTCTCTGGGGAGTGTCCAGCAGTAGTCAGCCAGCATTGTAGTGGACCATTTTCCCTGGTATCTTTGCTCCATCGTTGCGATATCCTGGTGAAAATGTTCGCCCTGTTCATCACTAACCATACCACAGTTGTCGGGAAAGAAATCGAGATGGGAATCAAGGAAATGGATCTTTAGAAACATATTGCAGCCAAGTTTCTAATACTGCATCAGCATGTCTTCTACTAGTTCCTTGTAATTTTCTGCCCTAACATTCCCGAGAAAGTTTGTTGACACTAGGCGAAAAGCATTCCATGCTTGTTTCACATCACCCTGCGGCAAGTTGTTGAACCGGTCATCTTTGAAGAGCTCTCGAATCTGAGGACCCACAAAAACTCCCTCTTTAATCTTTGCTTCGCTGAGTCAAAGGAATTTTTCATGCAGGTATCGTAAAGCTGGTGAAGTACGGTCCATGACTTTCATGAAGTTTTTCATCAAACCTAGTTTGGTGTGAAGGGGTGGTAGCAGGATTTTGTGAGCCTCAACCAGAGCTGGGTGCTGGATATTCTTCTCTCCAACTGTTACATTTTGTCTGTGATTCCATTCCTTCCACAAGTAGTGCCAATCCCTTGCTCGGCTATCCCACTCACATAAGAAACACATGTATTTATATATCCCTGCTGCAGTCCCATTAAAAGGGCAACTACCTTCAAGTCACCACAGAGGTGCCAGCTGTACTTGTTATAGTTAATGGAAGTCAGTAGATGCTTTAAGTTATTGTATGTCTCTTTCATGTGGACGGCATGTGCTACTGCAATAGATAGACTGTTTCCATTGTTCAAAAGCACTCAGTTTCGAAGAGTCTATAAATAGTCTCCAGTCTTGTGGGTCATGAGTGATTTTTAAGGCATTCATGAGGCTTTCAATATCGGAACAGAATACCAGATTACTTTCCTTTCTGAAGAAAGGCTCCAACTGCTGGTGGCACTTTCGATATGAAGTAATGTTGACATCTTGTTCTAGAAGATTTCATTGTTGGAGTCTTGATCCTAGCAATTCTGCCTTGTTCTTGGATAAGTCCAAATCACGAACCAGGTCATTTAGTTTTTCCTGTGTTATTATGTGTGGAGTTGATATGCATCCCAGTGAAAATCTGGGTCACTGCATGCTGACGGACCAGGAGAAGAACAGGTCGGCTCACCCTTGTCCTCATCAGATGAATCAAGAGAATATTCTTATAGGGGTTCTGGAATAGGAAGTCCCTCACCATGTGGAACTGCTCTCAATGCAGACGGAATGTTTGGGTAGACTATGCTCAACTTTTTTTGCTTCGTTATTCCACTGGAAAGACGAGGAACCAAGCAGAAGTAACAGTCATTTATGTGGTTGCTTGGCTCTCTCCACACCATGGGGACTGCAAACGGTATTGATGGTCTTTTGCAGTTCAACCACTGTGAAAGCTGCATTGTAGCATATCTGCGGGGCCCAAGGCTTGTCTTGGTCACCAATCTTGCATCCGAAGTAAAGATGATATGCCTTCTTCAGTTGAGAAGTGATACTTTTCTTCTGGTTGGCAGATGTCACTTCCCCACAAATGTAGCAGAAATTGTCAACGGTATTAACACACTTTTGCGGCATTACTGTTCTATATTGTACCTAAATGGCTAAAATTATATGATTAATAAAAGTTACATGTAACAGTAGCTTAAACTGTCTTGCACACAGTCTGAAATATTTTAAATGCTCAACCTTTCCGACTGCGTATAGTACACTGCTGACGTCAGATGGCTTCAGCAGCCGTCTGGCAATAGTATTGTATTGCATTAGAAAATGATGCAATCAACTCTGGATGATGTGTGCATGCTGGTATTATGCAATGTGATGCAATATTACATCATTCAAGGCTTATTTGGGATGTTGTTGATGTCCTACTGGATAAATTTACATGGTGAAACATCAAAAATGAACTACATGCAATATCTTCAAAACGAGAGCCAATAAAATTTTTTTAATGTTATATTCGTGTTCAGCTCACCAAGATACTACAGATTAGGACCTTTTAAAGTCAGTAACGATTTCAATGTTGACCATTGATATCAGGGTTTAAGGGTCAGCGGGCTGGGTTATGTGCCATAGCAGCGCTTAGCCTGCCCAGTTAAAATCAGGCACCAAGAAATTAGTCAGTGGGTAAAACCTTTAGAAAATGGATAGACAAAAGGCCTTAAGTGAGGTTGGTTTTCAGGTTACTCGCAGTGAATATTCCTCAGATGTCTTTGTATTTAGATGAAACTTTAATTTACAGAAAACTAAAAAAAAAAAAAAGCGTGTTATAACTTGACTTTATAAATCAAAGTCCTGTGCTGTATATCGTTTCTTTTCCTCAGGTAATTTTGTGCTTTAATATTATCATCATATTTATTATTTTATTTATCTACTTTTAATTATTGCTTCTATCAGCGGAGTTCTGTACTCAGGCCTTCTCCTAATACAATTTGATCAGCACAATAGAACCTGTATTTGAAATTCACCTTTCCATATCGTCCTGCTAGACCAGTCCAGACAAGTGGGTTGTGTTTCCCTCTCTGACTGCTTGTATCTACTGGTAAAGACTGTTTTTCTGTCTGCACCCCTCCTTATCTATTTTATTAAGAACTGTATATGTCATTATTTTATGAAATGTCCTGCCATTTTATGTGGGGGGTTTTTCTGTAAACCTGTATAATATAACAATTGAATAGTGGTATAGCAAATCTTTAAAATAGATAAATAAATAGAACACATATAACAATAAAAATCCCTTCAGTCACTGATATAGAACACTCCTAATTGCTACCATTGCAGTGTATCTTCCTACCCCTTTAACCAGATTCCTGACTCCACAAAAAGGTCTTCGCTGCTTTACAAAATGTCAAATAATCACCTTTTAGGTGTAATGGTAGAGGGAGCTAGTTTAACAAGGTGGGAACCACTACTGAAAATGCTGCATGCCTCCAAAGCTGGAAGCCCAACAAATACTTCTGGGGTGACCACAACACATGTCTTAGTGTGTAAATAATGAGGGTTGTGATAAGGAAACTTATCAAAGCTCAGGGAGTAATGACAATAGAGGAGAATTTGCTCTGATCAAGGGACCTGTGCTGGCAGGTTATAGAAATAAGACAGCTTGTTTCCCTAAAATACTACATGTTCCAGAATGTTCCCTAGGGGAGCTAGAGTGGAAAAGCATGTGTCTAATCAGAGAAAGCATTATGTCATCCCTAATCAAACAGCCTCTAGATAGAAGAATGCTTAATCCAAAACACCTGAAGACTGCAAGGGTGGAGTTGCAATCTAAGCCCTTTAAAGCTAGAGGGGAATCTTCAGGAAGACAGACGAAGAGACAGACGGAGACAGAGAAGGAGAATCAGAGGAACAGAAGGAAGAACAACCGGAAACTGAAGGAACAAGGACAAGGAAGCAGACGGTCCAAGAGAGGAGCTCAGAGAAATACCTATGCCTGGAGAGATACCCGGGGGAAAGAAGGATCAGAGGACTGGAGAAAGCCAGAGGTCTGTAGATCCACAGCCAGGGACCCTCAAGCAACACCTAGGAAGAGGTCTGTTGCAGCTAAGGAGGAAAGGAGCCCAAATACCTCTTGGAGGACGTCTGGAGAAAAGATCCTGAGGTCCAGAGATACCAACTGGAGGACAGGACACAGAAGCTCTATTGCATACTGGCTGCTAATTGGGCATCCTCATTTAGAAATGTAAACCACTAAAATAGTATGATTTGCATGTGTATGTGGCTTGTACCTTGTGTGGAGCAACTTCCCCAGCAGTTGGAAGTTGTAATGAAACCTACAGCTTAGCACCTCCTGCTTGAAGGGTCATCTGGTTATGTTCTCCTGGAGGCAGACAAAACCTCATCCTTGGTGGGTGTTGAGGTTTCTAGGTTGCCTTGGAAAGGGACTTGAGTGTTTTGCATTGCTTCTATATGTGAGAAACTACTTTCCACATCCCTTTCTCTTGCCCACAAATGATCCATAAACAATTATTAAAGAAGACTCAAGAAATCCACTGCTTGTCCCAGGACAAGCATTTTGGAACTTGTGTGCCTTTTTGGGAAACTGCCAGGTACATGTGACCTGGATCGGCCACTATTGGAAACTGGATACTGTGCCTGATGGACCTTGGACCTTGGTCTGACCCAGTATGGCATTTCTTATATGCTTATCTTTTTATCTGAGTTCTGAAGACTTGCCCTGGGGAGCAGCTTTACATAAAGTTTCTTGTATGTATTGGTTCATGAAGAATTGGTAAGAAACTATGTGGAAAGAGAAAATAACAGTCTGAAACACCTTCCTCCCAAGAAAATCCAGGGTATGAGCAGGTCTCTCTGGGGACCCTGAAGGATGGCTCCAGGTATTCTTGGCTATCTTGAGAATAGATGAACCACCATGGGGTGAATCTGGAGACCTTCTAGACTCTAGCCATGGAGTCACCTTCTTAACAGAGTACCCGTAAGGGGGGCACACCCATATTCTCACCCACTGTAAGTGCATTCCAAGGGCTGTGCGAGCGGTATGGCTGCACAGGGCGAAAATACAGAGGGGGGCACTGATATCATCACTGGGATTCCAGAAAGCTCAAAAATAGTGAGCTGCCTAATGTGGCTGGATGGGGGGGGGGGCGTGGCGCGGCGCGGAGGGGGCACCAGATTTATTAGTAGCACAGGGTGCATTTCTAGCTTGGTATGTTCCTGATTCCAGGAACTTGTGAATGATTGTTGTCATGCCACCCTTGGTTGGGGGGATAATAGAGGGGTGTCTGGTTATGGTGCCCTCTTTCCTCCCCACCCCACCACTTTTAGGGGGGACTTTCTAATGCATTTTTCATGTATACGTGTGTACGGTACTAGGCCTCATTGTAGGGGCCTATTTTATAAAATAGTCATAAAATAGGAACCTTTTTGGACATTTCGCATAGGTTCCCTATTATGAAATCACCCTTTAATGCACCTTAATTAGCTTGTTATAGTTTTAATGCTAAAACCTGTGCTAATAAGATGCACAGTTATGCAAATCAGCTCATTATTAGCATATAGAATAATAGTACATATTTATGCAGAAGTTATGGAAAGAACTTAATCTGCATGCATTAAATTTAACACATTAATGCGGGGAGTTTTAGTTAACGCTAAACACTTGTGTCTGTATGTTTCCTGGCTTGTACATTTTTACTAGTGTACTAGGTTTATAGAAGCAAAGAAAAAGAAGAATTATACAGCTAAGGCCGCATGTTGAAAGTAGGTTGTCATTTAAAGTGCAGTGTTTGGTTTTCAAATCTCTTTGATTTGATGGTCCTTAAAAATATTTGCTTGTCCTGTACCTGCCTGTAAGGATCCTTTGGTCTTCTCAGCTCTTTCTTTTACATATACAAAGAGTTGAAATTACAGGCAAATGAGAACTGGTTATTTTCATATTTTGTGGTCTCTGTGGATCTCAACCCCAGTTGAACTTCACAAGACCCAAGCCTTTTCTGTGTAGGGGACCTTTGACTCTTGACTTGTGTGTATTCTCTACTCCTACCGGAATTCTGCACACAATAATTCAAAATGTTGCACTTTTTTGTGATGATATATTTTTTATGTACTGTATTTTGAATTAAGTATCACTTAAAAACAATGTGCTTTGCTATTTTGATAAACAAAGCATGCAGAATATTGCATAATTTAGACCTTTTGACAAAGAAGTTTGGATTTTGTTTGCAGAATTCCAAAAGGAGTAATCTGTCCTTTTGCAAGTGGGGTGATTGTTATACATATTATTTGTTAGGTTTGTGGAAGGGAGTTGATTTTGGAATGGATGATGGATGTACTGTAGGGGTTTGCAATGATGATACTACTACTTTTTATTTGAAGTGTGGGCTTTATGTTTTATCTTGTTTTCTTTATAACTCTTTTCAGACATTCCCTTGAATCATGCAGCAAAGTGTAACTAACTAACCAACTAAATAAATAAATTTTTGCTAGCATGAAATTTGTGAGTAGTATAGCTAAGTGTCAAGGTTCACTACTATTTCCAATTTCAACCTTGTGAAGTTTTCTGCAGTTTTGCCTAACTGTGCCTACACATATGTCTGTGTTTTTACAGAGAGAGAAACTAAAGTGTTCCATAAGATTTTACAATAGTATGGAAACCAAACAATAAGTGCTACAGGAATCACAGTGTGTCACATATTTTAAATGTTTTAGGCTTCTGGCCCAGTCAGAGATGTGCAACAATTTCTGCTCAAAAATACAAATTGCTAGAACTGGAGATTTTGCCCTTCCAAATTATTTGAGAAACAAAAACTGTGCTTTTCTCACACCATTAAATGCATTCTAGCATTATTCTTTTGATAGATTTTGCCCTTGCTTTCATGAGGATTACCACGTTTTTTGTTACTAGTAGGGTAATTTTATAACCGGGCACATAGGCAGGGAGGCACACATGTTGTATATATTTTATAAAGGCCCATTTGCCTTCATAAAATAACGTGCCCAAATCTTCTGCATAAAGTTACAGCTGCTAAGGGCAGGAGTAATAGAATTAGGTGTATGTTGATACAAATCAGCGCTTATGTATACATTTTATAAAATTTACGCCTAAGTGCTGATCCTGCCCTGCTCAAACATTATTCAACCCCAGGAGCGCCTACAGATATTTCATATGAAAGTAGGCGCTGTGTTTTCAGAAGACCTACATTCATTTATGGTTGCACTTTTATGTGTGGTTGTACTGGCGCAGTTTTATAAGCACTAACTTGAACTTGTAAACCGCTGAAAGGCTCAATTCGCTTAGAACATTACCCCCAGCTGGGGCGGCTCTATAATGAGACAGAATGAGGCAGCTGCCTCAGGCGGACAAGTTTTGGGAGCAGCAAAAAATGCTCCCAAAACAGCCAAGTGGCCGTTACCTCACTCTGCCTTCTATTGTAAAAAATAAAATAAAATTTGAGTATACCAGCTGCTGCTGCTGCTGCCTCCTCCATTTCTCCCCACAGCAGCAGAATTAACCCCTGCCCTACCCCCGCCACTGCCCCAGATCTGAGGACTTTAGGGCAGCAGTGGCGAGCTATTTATTTATTTAACAGGTTTTTTATACCACTTTATCATTTCATTCAAAACAGTTTACATTGTAACTTTAATTTGTTAAAGGACATTAAACAGGGACATTGATAACTTGGATTTTTCTGTGGGGGGGAAAGAAAAGGAAAGCCAAAGCGTGGGCACTTGCAACTCCAACGCTCCTTGTAAGGCCCTGAAGGATCCCATCTCCATCTGACGCAAAAAGCATTATCAGAGGGGATGGGACCCATCAGGGCATTACAGGCATGCCGGAATCGCAGGAGCTCACACTTTTGTTTTCAAAGTTGATGGCTTGTCGCTGATGCTTGTCCTTGGATCTGGGGCAGCAGCAGCGATGGGGGGGGGGGGGAGGGATAATTCTGGTGCTGCCCCAGATCCGAGGTGAAGCAGCGGCGAAGAGCTATTAACTTTGAAAGCAAAAGCAGAGGCTCTTGTGACTCCGAATACTTATAAGACTCTGATAGGTCTCGCCCCCTCTGATGATGCTTTTCGCATCAGAGGGGGCGGAACCAGCAGGGATTTACAAGCATACCTGAGTCGCAAGAGCCCGCGCTTTTGTTTTCCTGCCACCGATATTAAGAGGCATCAGCAGCGGTGGCAGGAAAAGAGGTGAAGGTGGACAGCAGATGCTGGACAATGGGGGGGGGGGGGGGAGCAGGAGGACAAATGCTGGACCACAGTGGAGGGGGGCAGGAAGCAAATGCTGGCCAATGTGGGGGAGCAAGAGAACAAATGCTGGACAACAGGGGAGGGGCATAAAAACAAATACTGGAAAACAGGGGGGGGAAAGCAGGAAGACAAATGCTGGTCAGAGGGGGGGGGAGGCAAGAAGACTAATGCTGGACAACAGGGGGGTGGGAAAGCAAGAAGACAAATGCTGGGCCAGGGTCGGTGCTACCCGGTAAGCTGGGTAAGCATGTCAGGAAGGTGCTGTTGCAGCCCCCTCCCCCCCACTCCCCATTCAAGATGGTCTAGTGGTGAGCCTGCCTGCAGCTTTCTGTCAATGAGACCAGTGTGTCCTGCGGGCAGGCTCTCCACTAGGTCCCCGGCGCTCCACGGGCATACTGAATGGGGCATGGGAGCAGACAGCCAGTGACATCGCCCTCCTGACACCATCTCCTGCATTCAGGCCCTATTTCTCTGGGCTGAGATCACGGCTTGCACAGCCCCTGCTCATGGGGCATGCTGCTTCGTGGGCAGGCTTTGCCCCTTGTACATACATGAGGGGGGAGCGTTGGGAAGAGGGGAGTGGATATGAATGGGCACAGGGAGAGTCAGAAGGGAGATGCTAGGTGCAGGGGGGATGGAATAGGGAGACAGCAGGGTTAAGATTGAGGTGGGAGGGCTACTGAGATGAGGGGAGATAATGGACATGGAAAGGGGCAAAGAATCAAGGAGGGGAGATGGAGTGGTGATGTTGGCCAGGGGGTTATAGGGAGACTATGGGAAAATGCTGGACTTGGGGAGGGGGGGGCAGAGGGAGACGGACGAGAGATGCTGTATGCAGGGTAATAAGGAGAGAAGGAAATGCAGGACATGGGGATAATGGAGAGATGGAGGGGAGAAGATGGACATGAGAGTAATAGGGAGGGAAGGATATGGTATGGATATAGGGTAGATGCTGTTTACAGGGGGATATGAAGGGAGGGGGCAGACATGGAAGGAAGGAAAGAGAGACTGGAGGTACTGGATGGAGGGAAAGAGAGAGACACTGGATGATGGGGGTTGGGGAGAGAGAGTGAGCAAAAGACTGGGGAACAATGGACCAGGGAAGAAGAGCTGGGGAATGGAAGGACTGGGGTGAAGGTTGTAAAGCGGTAAGTAGATGGCATAAAAAAAGAGGGAAATTGTCAACTGGGTACTAAGGAGTAGTGAAATCTGGGTGGACAGAGAGAGAGAAATACATGGAAGAAAGGTGGAAGAAAAAAAAAATCAATATCCAAGATAGAAGGAGTGAAGAAAACAAGAGACAAGAAATGGTAGATGGACTACAGACCATTGAAAGAGAGCTAAGAGAAGACAGAGGAAAGCAGAAGCCTCAGATTGGGACCAGCATGATCAAAGAATAAAATAGTCAGATGACAAAGGTAGAAAAAATAATTTTATTTTCAGTTGAGTGATTGGACTTTGCGCTATCTTTATATTTTACACAGTAATTATTTTTATTTATCTATTTATTTAGTTAGGCTTATATACCGCTTGTCAATTGGTCAAAGTGGTTTACATTGAACAAAACTTCAAGTACATAGAGCAGAGATCTTAGTTAACAAATAAGAGTTACCTGAACAAATAACTCACTAGTTACATAATTGCCAATTATTTGTAAACAATGAACTCTATATATCAATGAGCTATATACAATAAGACAGATATACCTTTTGCTATTCATAGGTATAGATTCTTTCTTGAGTGTCTGTCATTTTTGTGTCATGTCAGTTGGCTGATTAGGTGGTAGGTCCAAAGTGGTTAGAGAATAAGTGGGTTTTCAAGTGTTTGCAGAAAGAGGGGAGGTCTATTATATTCCTAATTGTGTCTGGCAGAGAGTTCCAAAGGGATGGTGCGTATAGTTTGAATGCTGTGTGACAAGTTTGTTGATTGAAATTTGTTTTAGATTGTGGTATTTTGAGTTTATTGATTGTAGTGAGTCTTCTTGGTCTGTTTGTATGAGTTTCTGAAGGAGGGTTTGGGGGTGAATGGTGGGGTGTTAGTGTAGTACTCTGTGCGTTAGTAGTAGGGATTTATACTTAATTCTGCTGGGGAGGGGCAGCCAGTGAAGTTGTTTTACGATTGGAGTGATGTCATATTTAATGGTTCCTTGGATTGTACGTGCAGCAGTGTGATGTGCAGATTGGAGGGGAGGAGGATGGTTTGTGGTAAGCCCTGGTAAATAATGTTGCAGTAGTTGGCATGAGGGACGGTGAGGGCTTGAAGTGCTGAGGGGAAATCTTCTGGTTCTAGGAGGGGGTGGAGTCATTGCAGAGTCTTCATCTTGAAGTAGATTGTTTTGGCTGTTGTTGTTACATGAGTTTTGAAGGAAAGTTGGTCAAGTGGTGTTCCAAAGTATTTCAGCTCCAGTTTAACATTTATCTGGGTGGTGTTTAGTGTTGTATTTGAAAGGGTGAATGAGGAGTCTCTTGTGATAAACAGAGCTTCAGTTTTTTGTGGTTTAGTGATAGGTTATTTGCCGTAAGCCAGTGGGAGATGTCTGTGAAACAATCTTAAATCTGAGTGTATGATGGTTGGTTATCGTGGAGTGGACAGTATAGCATAATGTAATCAGCATATATATGGAAATGGACATTGTGCTTTTTAATGATCGAGCAAATGGGCCAGAGATATAAGTTGAAGAAGGGTGCAGACAGCGTGGAATCTTGGGGTACTCCTTGCATTTTTGGTATGGCATGGAGATGGTGGTATATAGTTTTATTTGCTGTTGTCTGTTAGTGAGGTAGGACTGAAACCATTTCAAAACCATGTCTTGTATGCCATATGTCTGTAGCCGCTAGAGGAATATGCCATGGTCGACAGTGTTGAATACTGCAGAGATGTCCAGGAATATCAGTAGGTAGGCTTATGAGTAGTCTTGTATTCCTTGGGTTAGGGTGTTGATGAGTGAAGCCATTAGGGTTTCAACTCCATGCAGTGAGTGGAAACCGTGCTGTTGTGGATCAAGTAAATGGTTCTCATCGATGTGGTCCTGAAGCTGGAGCTAGACTGTTTGAGGAATGGGGGAACTGCATCTCTTATTTCTCTGGTGTTGCTCCTTATGGAGTCTGCTTCTTGGGGTTTTAGTTTAATTTTTGTCTACATTTATTTATTTATTTATTTATTTAATGTCTCTTCTATACCGCGCTATTCATATCAGTGTGGTGTACTTTCAACAGAACCTTATACCATACATATTTTTATTTTTACTTTGGGTTGTGGTCACTTATTCTGTACTTGGTGAGGGTATGTGTTCTGAGTGTGTGACTGAGGCTAGGTGTTCTGTTAATACAGAGTTTGTACATAGGGATCTGTACTGTAGTAATTTATTTGGATGTTCTAGGGCCCACTTCAGTATTTATAGTGCTATTTTCTCTGGATAGGCCCCTTGTATGAGTTTTGGAAATTTATGCTGGTATGTATGGTATGGTAGATGTGGCCTTGCAGATCTTTGGTGACTTTTATAGAGTTTTATATTAGTTCAAAATATGCCAGGTATTGGAGAATGTTTGTTAGTGAGATGTTCAAAATCAGATTTTTTTAATATGTTGAAGTCTGTGGGTGAATGTCCTACTGTTCTCCACCCATTGTTGAGGGAGAGGTTTCTGTGGATGCAGAATATATATTCAAAAAGAAAGTGAGAACCATAATGCAGTTTATAACAAAATAAAATGTTATAATTTTATAATTTGGTATTATAAACTGTGTTGTGGTTCTCTCTTTTTCTTTGATTTCCTTTGTATGCGAGTATCTTGCATTTCCTGTTTTTTACATAATACATAACTACATTAAGACCATGATGGTCCAGTGCACAGTTTTTAGGAGTTATGGTAGGGTTGCTAAGCCCTTCTTGGTGTTTATGTTGGAGTGGGAGATCTTGTGTTGGGGTCACAGTCCCTCCCATTTTTCAGAGGATGCGAAGTGCTGTGTTGCGGAGCCAAGTCACTCTTGTTTTTCTGGAAATAGGAGATGTTGCATGAGTGCTGTTGAGCCCCTCTCATTTGGCATCTTTAGCAGCATGTTTCTTAAGATCCGTGCTGGTAACATAAGAACAGAAGAAATGCCATACTGGGTCAGACCAAAGTCCATCAAGCCCAGTATCCTGTTCCCAGCTGTGGCCAATCCAGGTCACAAGTACTTGCAGGGCCGTACCAAGCCATAATTGTGCCCTGTGCAATTTCCTCTTCTGGTGCGCCCTCCTCCCTGCCAGTCGCCTGCCCCCCCCCCCCCCCGCGCGTTGCCCTGCCGGTGCCACCACTTTTTTGTTTTCTCTGAGGCGGCGGTGGCAGTGAGGCAGACCCACGTCTGTAGGCAGGTCGGATCCCTCCTTCTCTTCTCTGATGTAGGTCGCATCAGAGGAGGAAGGGGCCGGGCAGCCATTCAAACATGGAGTTGCAAAGACCTGTGTTTGAATGTCTGGCATGGTCCCTCCCTCCTCTGATGCGACCTACATCAGAGAAGGGAAGGAGTGACCTGACCTGCCTATAGACGCAGGTCTGCCTCACTGCTGCTGCCGCCGCCGCCACCTCTGAGAAAGCAAAAATGTGGTGGCAGCAGCAGGGCAATACCGGGGGGGGAGGGGGGGAGGGCGGGCCGGGGTTGGCAGCATGACACATGCCCCTACTCTTTTTGCGCCCTATGTGACTGCACTGCTCGCACGGGCTAGGTACAGTGCTGAGTACCTGTCAGGCTCCCAAAAAGGCACATAGGCTCCACAATGCTTGTCCTGGGGCAAGCTGTGGATTTCCCAGGTCCTCTTTAATAATGGTTTATGGACCTTTCCTCCAAGAACTTCTCCAAACCTTTTTTAAACCCAGCTACACTAACAGCTCTTGCTACATCCTCCAGTAACGAATTCCAGAGTTCGATTACAAAGGGCCGTAGGCTAACTTCAGGGGGGCAGTTATATCGCCCTGCAGTTACCGCATTTCAATGTGGCAAAACGGCCGCCACTACAACTAAGGCCACCCACTGAAGTGGCATTAGTTGCACTTGTGGTACTTGCGCTGAGCCATTATGCTAGTTTCTGCCAACAATGCAGCTGCCTGCATGTGGGAGTTCTTTATCTCGCCTCACTGTGGAGTAAAGTATAATTTTGGGAAATAAATCCTGTAAACTTAAGAATAATGGGTCAAAGCATTTTTGTCTACATATGTCTGTTTTTAGTTTGTATTGATATATTCCCTACTTCTTGAAGATCTGTCTCTGTTCTACATGTGGACTGAGGCTATGTGTTCTGTTAGCATGGAGTTTCTTTGTAAAGATCAGGCTTGTTCAGTTTTCTGAATAGGAATATGGATGTTCTAGGTCCCACTGCAATATTTATGGTGCTGCCCTTTTCTGGGGATCCTCCATATTGTGTGAGTTTTGGAAGTTAGTGCTGTTGTGGAATAGTAGATTTGCTTTATGGGTCCTTCACTCTGGGTTCTTGGTGTAGTCAACTATAGGGTGGTGTTTGGGCGCGGGGGGAGTGGGGAGGTACCAGAATATGGATCGTCTTTGAGATTTGCAGTTTTGCGGTCTTTATGCTGCCAGTCTGAAATTTAAAATATTTTGTCAGTTCGGATTCAAGGAAATTTCAAATTTTAAGGGAACGTCTCAGTTTAATTTTGCTTAGTAGCCTGATAAGTTTCACCACTGCTGATTTCCAGACTTTTCCAGCTTTAGCACAATCCAATCCGGCCTTTGAATTCATAGCTACCAGGATTAGTTTTTCTCATTTTGTATCTTCCCTCCTGGTAATCTGGTTATAGCAAAATAAATCTGATGTGCAGATACTTATAATGCTTTGATTTGGGGGAAGGAGGCTGTGTAAGTGGCTTTTCATTAATTAAATTTAATGTTTATTATTATGTTTTATTGTAACATCTGTTTTAATAAATTGTATGTGTATGTTTGAAAGTCACCTAGGATTTTAGATGGGTGGCATATACAGTTTTAAAAAAATATACTAAATTTATGCAAATGATGCTGCAATGAGCCTCTGCACGTGGCCCTGCATCACCCTCAGGCTGCCCCTAGGAGGAAGTAAACAGGGGAGACATTGGGAGGTGGAAGAAAGCAGAAACCTTAGATTGGGACCAACATAGGGTTGCCAACTTTTTCACCGAGAAAAACCCGACACCTGTGGCTTGCCATGCTCCACCCATTCTTCGCCCCTAGTCCCACCCCTGCCCCGCCCCCCAGCCCCACCTACAAAAATTACCGAGGATACATGTAGGCTAACTTCCTTGGTCAGATAATAATTAAACTGGGAACCCCAAAATCCAAACATGAAATGTACAACACTGGAGAAATAAAACTATAAAGTAATTTCCTCTTGCACTAAACAAAAACGCAAAGATGTTAGCAATACACACTTCCCAGACCAGACATATTCCAGTTAATAAATTCAAAATAAAAAGTATTTTTTTACCTTCTGTTTGGGCGTTTTATTTTTCAGTTGCAATTGCTCCAGTCACTTTCTTCTGGTTTCTTCGTGTCTTCTGCGAGCTATCCATTTGTCCTTTCTTCTCTTTTAGATGTTTTCCATTCTCTCTCTATTTCTGCTTTAACATACTGATTGTTTCCCTTTTGCTCTTTCCCCCAATTCTTTCCTTATTCCTTTATCATCCGTTTAAATTTCACCCTTCCATTCTCAAGCCCCTCTTACTCTCCCAATACCGGCCCATCATAGACTTTTCTTCCACACAAAATATTTTTCCCCTCTCCATTCTCATTCCCCATCCATTCTAGTCCTCCCCCCAAATCAATTCCCTTATAGTTCTAGGCCCACCCAGCATCCACTCCCTTCTAGTCCCATTCTCCCATGCCCCACATCAGCCCATTTCCAGTCCTATTCCAGCTCTTCATCAGCCCATTTCCAGTGCTAGCCCTCACATCACAGGCCATTTCCAGTCCTAGCTCCCCCCCCCCCCCATCACAGCCCATTTCCAGTCCAAGTCCCCCATCACAGCCTATTTCCAGTCCTAGGCCCCCCCCCCTCCATCATCACAGCCCATTTGCAGTCCGAGTCCCCCCGCACCATCACAGCCCATTTGCAGTCCGAGTTCCCCCGCACCATCACAGCCCATTTGCAGTCCTAGCCCCCCTAATCACAGCCTATTTCCAGTCCAAGATCCCCCTTCCTCCACCATAGCCCATTTCCAGTCCAGGTCCCCTCCACCCCCATCACAACCCATTTCCAGTCCATGTCCCCCCCCCCCCATAACCCTTTTACAGTCCAGGTCCCCCCCCCCATCACAGCCTATTTCCAGTCCAAGTCCCCCCCCTTAGCCCTTTTCCAGTCCAAGTCCCCCCCCTTTAGCCCTTTTCCAGTCCCATTCCAACCACCTTAGCCCTTTCCACACCACCTCCCCCCCCCTTAGCCTTTTTCTAGACCAAGTCCCCCCCTTAGCCCTTTTCCAGTCCAAGTCCCCCCCCCTTAGCCCTTTTCCAGTCCAAGTCCCCCCACCCCCTTAGCCCTTTTCCAGTCCAAGTCCCCCCCGCCTTAGCCCTTTTCCAGTCCAGGTCCCCCCTCCTTAGCCCTTATCCAGTCCAGGTCCCCCCTCCTTAGCCCTTATCCAGGCCAGGTCACCCCCCCCTTGCCCTTTTGGATTCCAGTTCCCCCCCATCACACCCATTGCAGTCCTTGCCCCCCCCCCCCGACCAGCATCGCGGCTGTCTGAGGCTTCAGAGGGAGCCGGGGAAGCCCGCACGAGGCCCCGGCTCCCTCTGAACAGCCACCAGCGTGAAGAGCCTTTACCTTCACGCTGGCGGCTGTTCCTGTGAAGCCGCGAATGCTGGGAAAGGTTAAAGGGCAACCTTTAACCTTTCCCAGCATTCGCGGCTTCACAGGAACAGCCGCCAGCGTGAAGGTAAAGGCTCTTCACGCTGGTGGCTGTTCAGAGGGAGCCGGGGCCTCGCGCGGGCTTCCCCGGCTCCCTCTGAAGCGGAGAAAAGCCGGGTTTTTTTGCTCTGGCCGCTCCCGATCTTGCGGCCAGAGCAAAAAAACCGGCTTTTAAAGGGCCGGTTTTGCCTCTGCGCCGGCAGCCGGCCTGGCCGTGGAAAAACCGGCCAGGCCAGCTGAAAACCGGCCAGTTGGCAACCCTAGACCAACATGATCAGCGAATAAAAGGGTCAGAATTTTATTTTCAATTTTGTGATCAGATTTGGTGCTATATATTTTATAGAGTATAGGGAAATGCATTTCTTTAGTTTCTCTGGTGTTGTATGCAGAATCTGGCTTCTTGGAGTTGCAGTTTAATTTTATCTACATGTTTATTTTTAGGTTATGGTCACTTATTCTGTACTTGGTAAGAGTCTTTGTTCTGAGTGTGTGAGCAAGGTCATATGTTCTGTACGGATCTGCACTATAGTAATCTGAATTGTTCAGCTTTTCAAATAGGTGCTAGATGTTCCAGGGCCCACTGTAGTATTTACAGTAATGCTCTTTTTTGGATGGGCTCCTTATGTGAGTTTTGGATGTTGGTGCTGGTATGGTATGGTGTGGTGTGGTGTGGTAGATTTGCTCTATAGATCTCATTGACTTTGTTGTAGGGTTTTGTATTAGTTCACAATATGCCTGATACTGGAGAATGTTTGTTATTGTTAGTGAGATGATCAGAATCAGTTTTTTTTTTTAATATTGAGTTCTGGGGGTGAATGTCCTAGTTCTGCTCTGCACCCATTGTTGAGGGAGGAGATTCTGTGCATGCAAAAAATATCTCTTCAAAAAGAAAAAGTAAGAACCATAATGCAGCTTATAGCAACAAAATAACAAGTTAGAATTTGGCTTATAAACTGTGCTGTGGTTTTAGAATTTGGCTTATAAACTGTGCTGTGGTTCTTGCTCTTTATTTTTTTTAAGGACAAAAGTGGAATTTACAATTTAGGTCTTATGTAGTAGTACATTAGTATAGACAGCCCAGATAAGCTTATGGCCAACTATCACTGAAAAATTATATAACCATATTCAAACAAATTGTACGTGATTCCCTAAACATTGCATCTAATTCAAAAAACTGTTTAGGGATTTTGATTTATGTTTATGTACTTAAGTCATGTTAGCCGGCACCTTCTTGGACACATATAGATAAAACTGATGCTTCAAAAGGATAGCAGAGAGACTGCAACACTGAAAGACAAAAATTTCCAGAACATCATTGAGCTTTACTGTGTGACCTTTGAGCCTATAAAGGTTCGCACAGTGTGGGTAATTTTATAAGGAACTGCTTAGATATACACGTAAATTCCAGGATTTAATGCGTGTAAATGGCGTCTTACACATATAGTTTTCATCCTTGTGGGCATGCAGGGCAGAGTTTGGGCAGAGCATAGATGGTGTGACAAATTACATCCGCAGATTATACCGTTCTTTAATTTATGCATGTAATTGCACCAGCACTGGTATAGGTAATCATGCCTTAACATATGCACGTACTTTTGTGGTTAGGTCACCTACAGGCTTACTTGACTTCATAAAATAAGCATAAAGTACACTCCTGAAAATGTGCGTTTAAACGTAAACTTTCCTAGGTAAAGAAGAGCCTTCTCCAGCTAACTTTAGGGTTTTGGATGTATGCTCCTTAAAAGGAGCGCCACTATAGCACTGTGCTACTCTCTTGCCTGTCTTTTACCTGTCCATTCCTACATGTGACACTCCTCATCCACCCACTGGGATCTGCTATCTGGTTTTGCCTAAGAGCTCCAAAATCTTAAATCCAGCCCTGCATTGGTTTCTAAAATTACCCTCAGCAAGACTGATCATCTGTAATTTCCTCTTTCTTGTTGCTCTGGTCCGTCCCTCTACCAACATTACTCTCTTTTATGTCATGGTGTAACGATTTCCTTTCTTGATAATATATTGACTTCATAGACCGCATCCTTGTTTGTTGTTTTCAAAATAATTATATTGAACTGTCTGTGTATTTACCAGTAATGGACCTATGCAAGTCTCTTCTGCCGTTCTCTCCTAAAACTCGCTTTATCTGGAGAGCTTTTTGTTTGTTTAGTGAATATTTATTTACTTGCTGATTGAGGCAAAAAGAACGTTATGTAGGAAATAAAGTTCCTAAAGAATCTAGGAAATCTAGCTGCATTTTCTGCTGGTAAGAATAGCTGGAGGGACTGTACACAAGGGGAACTGGCAGTAATGGTGGGAGTGTGATGGAAGTTCAGCATGGCAGACATTGCACTTCCTCCACCACCACCTCGTATCCCATCGTCCAATCTCTAGTGTGGCCAGGCAGCAGGAGACGCAGTTAAGCACCCTCATCTTCTGGTTCCTGGCCACATGGGATTGAAGGCAGTGGGGCAACCCTGCTGGAGGTAAGTATGGCATCTGCCGCACACACTCCTCCTAGGGCACAAGACTGAAAGGCATTATCTGCCCATGAGGGGATGGGAGAGAGAGGCTGTTCTCTGAACTCTTCACTGCACACACACACCCTCTCTGGATATCCAGTTCAGACACCTCCCTCTGCATCACTGCGTCAGACACCCTCCCTAGACCGTTCCTCTGCCCTACTCACACGTCATACACATCTCATACCCTTTTCCTTAGTCCCAGACAAACACACTCATGCCGCTTCAGGTACCCCATGTACAGGCACCCTGACATCAGAAACGTAGAAACAGGCTGAAAACTCACCTCTTTGAGGCCGCTTTTGGATCCTGATCCACTAAGCGCTCTATGTGTTTCCTTACCATTTCCCTAGATACATCCTTGTCCTCAGTTCTTGTGTTGTCTGTCTTGACTAGATGGTAAGCTCTGAAGAGCAGGGACCGTTTTATACATATGTCTGTACAGTGCTGTGCACGCCTTTTGCCACTATACAAATGATCAATAGTGGTAGTCGTAGTAATAGAAACATGGTGGCAGAAAAAGGCCATATGGCCTATGTAGTCTGCCCTTCCATATCAAGCATTATTGTCCCTTTTTTTACCTCTACCGTGTCCCTGATACACAAGTCCCACTTCCTTACCTCAGAATCTTATTCCCAACAGATACCCTGACACCCCCTTACTATCCTAGATATCTCCTACACGCTACACACATCCCCCTAACACCACATACACATTGCAGCTCGACACCCATACATACCTCCTCTGCTTTTGGTATCCTTCCATACAGCGTCATTAGGTTGACACTACCTCGATTCCCATACCTATCCCTGTTCTTCCTCCCCCTTCACTACTCCGACTGAAGTTCTGAGAGAGACCATCCTCCATCCGCCCCTCGCTACCTTGGGTGACATGGTGCTATAGAGGCCTATATTCATTTTTTTTTCTCAAGGAGCCCATGCAGTCCTAGTTATGCCATTTCAAACTCTTCTGTTTTTCCTGTGGGCATTAGCAAACATTTTAGGGGTCAGTATTCAGTGGCACTTATCCATATAGCAGCCCCTGCTAAACAAATAAATATCATTGAAAGAAATATTCAGCAGCACTGTCTGGATAGTTTCGTATTATATTCTGTCTGGATAATGCTGGGGCAGTCCAGGATGTCATCCATCTGGTAGCAATTTTCAACACCGCTATGTGGATAGCTTAATGCAGCAAAAAGCTGTCCTAAATGGCAATCCGGATAACTGTCCATTCAGCAGTGCTGCAAGTTGCCACTCTATGGATAGTGACTAGCACTCGCTGCATTATTTAACTATTCAGCACAGGCCATTATCTGGATACTGGCCCGAAATATTTGGATTTAATTTAACCATTATGGCAAGGAGTTTAAGTATTGACCATTATATTTTTCCACCTAATGTATTTATTTCAAATAATTTTACACCGTCTAAGCAAAATTAATCAACCAAATAAGAAATAAATCATTGCATACAATCAACAAATGTATATCACCAGAGTTCAGCATCAAAGAGGAGAAGATCACATAGCCTTCTACTGGAGGCCTTCATCAAACGGATGCGCCTTAACCGTTTCCTAGAATTTGAGAAAATTCAGCTCCTACTTTACCAGCAGCAACAGCACATTCCACATTTCCAAGGCAATGACGGAGAAAGCTCATGCCCACAATCGCATTTCCCACAAAACCTGTACCATGAGGTCTTCTAGCGAATTCAGTTGGCTAGATCGAAGTAGCCTAGCTGGTGTATACCAACGCATGGAACAGCTAAATAAGGAGACCTTCCCTACCACAGTACCTTGAAGGCCAAAATCAGAATCTTAAATTTCACTCAAACCCTCTGAAGCAGCACTGTAATTTCATTAATATAGGTTTGGCATTACGGTGCCCACCCTCCCCTATCACCAGAAGAGCAGCCATATTCTGTAGTAGCTGAAGTTTCTTTAGTGTCACATTGGGCAGGCCCACATACAATGCATTGCAGTAATTAATTTTACTAAGTATCAAGGCATGAGTCAGTGTTTGACTGATAAGTCCATAAAACTATGCAGTTGTTGCACTAATCAAAGCTTATATTGGGCACGCATATCACTTAATAAATCTGCGACTGCTGTTGATCAGCTTTCCTAAACAATGGACCTCATCGGACAAAGCTTATCACCAATCTTAGGTTGCAGTCTAGTGCCCTGCCAATCCAGGACGCTAAGGCATATACTGTAACCTCTGTTTTCTGAAAGTTAATTAATAATCTGTTACTCGCCATGTCCTTCAAACAATTATAGTAAGTTGCCAAGGGTTTCATCAGTATCTTTCTCCAAGAAAACCAAAATCTGAATGTCATCGGCTTAGATGTAACTTAAAAGGCCAATTGACCTAATCAGAGGACTCAAAGCAGATAGAAAACATTAAATAACAAGAGAGAGAGAGAGGAGTCCTGGTGGATACCACAACCGATGTTATAAACACCAGAAGCCTCTCCCCTTATCTGCACTCTTTGGAGCCAGGATAGCACGTTTTCACCAGCCCCTACCGCGTTCCAGCAGGAGGTTATGATCTATCAGGCTAAACAAACTGGATAAATCCAACAGCAATAGTAACACTATTTTCCCCTTGTTCATATGTCCATATACCTGATGCATCAATCACTGCTATTTATACGGTACCTGAACCGGCCAGAAATCCTGCCTGCCCTATATCTAACTTATTATAGTGTTCTAATAATTGACTCAGTGTAATTTTTTTCTGACTCTTCAATGATAGCAGCTAAATACGTTTTCCATCAAACAAAACTAGTAGTATAGAATTACTAAGTGGTCAGTATTCAAAATGCTTTGTGGCTAACCTCGAAAGTAATTGCGTAAATGATTTGGCTTTCAGACATCCAAGATTGCTGACCATGTATCTTTGGACTGAGCATCTCAGTGTCCAGCCAAGTGTTATCCAGTTGCTAAATAAAAAAATAAATATCAGAGAGGGACAGAAAGCATTCTGGAAACAGGGCTCAACGTTAACCAGAGAGCAGTGATAGTCGTCTGGAATATGGTTAACTTTACGTGGCTACCTTGTTCACCAATATAACCGGCCTAAGATATCTATATAGCGTTATCTAGGCATTTTGAACTTGTAAGTGGTACATAGTCGTGCCAAGACAACCAGATATCTCACTGAAAATCCACCTAGATAACTGGATGCATTGCCCAGTTATCTTTAAGCAGATTTAGCCGCACTGAATATCGACCTCTGTGCTAAGTCTGTCTGTATCAGATGGAAACCTGTTCCAAAGCACAAATGCAACTTCAACTTTAAAGTTTTGGAGATTTTTTTTTATTTGTTTTGTTTTTAGTTTATGAAATCCTTGTTCCAAACATGTTAAATAGGGAGTATCATTTTTCTTTCCTATACTGTGATATAGCCTTCCATTTGAGGTAGTAATGAAGTCGATATGCTCATCTTTAATTTAAAATGTCTTTTTCCCTAATGAAATTAATGGGGGGAGAATGGTGTTCTGCTTATGGTAGTGACCTTGTTCTAGTTTTTTGAGGAAGTAGTGTTTGAAGGTGGTGTAATATAGGTGCAGATACGCTCCGGTGAACTGGAAGATATGTTTGTATTGTTTTTATGTAATGTACTCTATTTTTATTTGTAAGTTACTTTGTATTGCATTGTTAAAAAGGAGGAGTGGCATATTTTGAAACAACGTGGTGAGAGGAATATTCAGCGGCACTTAGCCATTTGTGACGCTGAATATCCTTTCCTAATGCCGCTAAATGCCCTGATGCAAACCATGTAGCAATGGGGCGTTCCACGGGCGTTCTGGGGACAGTGCTGTTAACCGGCCAGCAGCAAAATTCAGTTACTGTCCGGTTAACTTAAACTGGTTAACATTAGGGACATAAAAGACTTTCCTAATTTTAGCCCGGTCAGCTAAAATGCTAACCAGGTGCACTGGATATTCGATACTTGTAGCTGGGTATGACCCTGGTATATTCAGCCACTAGCTACTTTCAATGTGATACATTTCTATAAATAAGTAAATGTCACACTGCCACGCTGCCCGGTTAGCTCCCATGGGTAAAGATAGGCCAGCTTTTGCTGTGCCTGTCTTTACCTACGGGTCGCTAACCGGGCAGCGGTGCAATATTGCTACTCCCCCAGAACACCCACTACACACCCCGATGTTAAGCGGTTAGCTTTAGCACCCTGCTGCTCCTGCTTCACCTCTCTGAGGTCGAAACATGGCATTAAATTAAATTTAATTGAAAAGGCATTATTTATATCCTGCTTCTCTCCAGATAAATTCAGGGTGAGTATCAAAGCCAGCTAATAAACAGAACTAATATAAGATCATAAATTACAAATGGTCCACAGCTTAGAACTAACAAAAACTATCCTAACTTTTCCCTCATACGCAACCCAGCTTCCAAAAAGAAATGAACAAAACAGTGGAATTTTATGCCTATCCTAAGAAAAGGCCACGTCTAAAGCATTTCCTAAATGAGCTGATTCTTCACTATTTGCAATTCTCGAGGCACATTTTAGAAATAGCTTCCAGGTGCAATCTGGGATGTCTAGGTCAAAATGTATGTAAAAGACCAATTTTCGAAATGTGTAAATGCCCAAATGAATGGCGGTGGCCATGACTACATAAATGTCCTCATCCTGATTTATTGATCATGGGAACATGTATCCCATGCTGCATACATGTCCCTGTATTCCATTTTGCAAGCAGAGATGTGCATTGGCGTGCCAACCACAAAACAACTGTCCTGGTCTCCCTTCATGTTTCTTTACTGTTGTGTAAAGCATTAGAGATATCAGAGTATTTCTCTACTCTCTTCAGGTGCTTGGGGGCAAACAAGATCTTCCATCTCATCCCTCCAGTCCAGTCCACCACATATGGGAACTGTATTTGGTCATGATAAAGGAGAAGGGGGTGTTGAGGACGGTTTCGTCTTTTCTGCCCAAGGTGGTCTCTGGGTTTCATATTGATCAGGTGGTCTCGTTGCCCAGTTTTTCATCCTGGAATGAGAATGTAGAAGAGCACCAACTCTATTTGTTAGGGGTTCGCAGAGTGCTGAAACACTGTTTGAAGCACACAAAACCCTTCTGTTAGTTGGAGTGGCACTTTGTGCTGTTTGGGGGACCGCAAAACTGGCCTCCAAGGTTTCTGTTGCATGCTGGATTGGTGGAGGCAATTAATTTCACAACCTCCTCAGAGGCAAGACAATTCCAGAAGGGCTTCAAGCTCACTCCACTAGAGCGCAGGTGACATCCTGGGCAGAAGTGGGCTTGATTCCACCAGTGGAGATATGCAGGGTGGCAACTTAATCTTCCCTGCATACATTCACCCATCATTATCATTTGGATGTGCAGGCAGCAGATGAAGCATGTTTTGTGGTGACGGTGTTGCATGCCAGTCTCCCTTGGCCCTCCCACCTGCAGATTCGACTCTGGACTGGACTGGAGGAATGAGATGGAAGGCAAAATTAGACCTTACCTGCTAATTGTCTTTACTTGAGTCCCTCTAGTCCAGTCCAAGACCCACCCCTAGAGTGTTGTCATTCTTTTTCTGTGACTACGCAAGTCAAGGTTAGTGATACCAGGTGAGTCCAGCTGGATGGAGATGACGGGGATCCTGGGAAGAAAGTCATGTTGGTCATGGCTGGGATTCCTGGCCTGGTGGGGTGTCTTGTTTGTCCAGATGATGTTTTGACCAGGCTATAGTGGACCTCTCTGTTTTTGTAGATAGTTGGGGTACAGTGATATGTTGGTTTTTTGACTAAAAACAAAAAAGTCCACCCAAAAAAACAGAAACCAAAAATCAAAATGCATAATTTGTGGAGTTTCAGAGGCTATGGTTGGATCCATACTGATGCTCGTCTCTCTTCAGGTCTGCTTTGTCAATAGGTTACTGGCCTTTGGGCTCCTTGAGGGAGCTCTTCTACTGTGACATCAGAAGTCTTTGACATGCTCAGTCCTCAGCTGCTGCAGGGGGTGACAACACCACCTTCTCTTTCATCATGACCAAATGCAGTTCTTATGCGTGCTGGACTGGACTGGAGGGAATCAAGGAAAGACTAATTTCACCTTTTTTGATGGGTATTCATGCCCAGGAGCAGGAATAGACATGTTGGTTAGTTGAGACATGCTGGACATTTCTGAAATTGAGCATGTATATCTGTCTTTTACTGAATGTCCTGGACACACCTTCACCATGTCTCTGTGCAACACTGATATGGCAGAGGTGGACTGGATGGTATACATCTGTGGTTGCTGAAAGAACTGAAATATGAGATTGCAGACCTACTATTAGTAATCTGGAGCTATCATTAAAATCATCTGTAGTACCTGAAGATTGGAGAATAGCCAATGTAACACCAATTTTTAAAACTGGTTCCAGGGGTGATCCGGAAAACTACAGACCAGTGAGCCTGATATCAGTACCGGGCAAAATGGTAGAAACCATTATAAAGAACAAAATTATTGAACATGTAGATAGTCATGGTTTGATGGGAGAAAGCCAACATGTATTTAGCCAAGGAAGATCTCGTCTTACTAATTTGGTGAGCCTGTAGATATAGCATATCTGGATTTTCAGAAAGCCTTTGACAAGGTCCCTCATGAGAGATTCTTGGCAAAATTAAAAAGTCATGGGATAGGAGACAGTGTACTATTGTGGATCAGGAACTGGTTAAGAGAGAAAGCAGAGGGTAGGGCTAAATGGCCAATTTTCTCAATGGAGAAAGGTGAATAGAGGAGTACTCCAGGGATCTGTGCAGGGATCTTTGCTGGGCCCACTGCTTTTTAACATCTTCATAAATGACCTGGAAATGGGAATAATGAGTGAGGTGATCAAATTTGCAGATGACACAAAATTATTTGAAATTGTTAAAACACAAGACGATTGTGAAGAATTGCCAGAGGACCTTGACAATCTGGAAGACTGGATGTCCAAATGGCAGATGAAATTTAATATGTGCCAGTGCAAAGTTACAGTAGGAAAGAACAACTCAAATTATGGTTCCACAATGCAAGGTTTCACATTAGGGGGCACCACCCAGAAAAAGGATTTATGTGTCATCATGGATAATGCATTGAAACTCTCCGCCCAGTATGCAGCCAAGAAAGCAAATAGAATGCTAGGAATCATAAGGAAAGGAATGGAGAATAAAACCAAGGATATTATAATACCTCTGTATTGTTCCATGCTTGTGACCCTATTTTGTATATTGTGTGCAATTCTGGTCGCCATATCTTAAAAAGGATATAGAAGAATTAGAAAAGCCACTGAGAAGAGCAACAAAAATGGTAAAGGGAATGGAAGGATACCCCTATGTTGAGAGGCTTAAAAGGTTAGGTCTCTTCAACTTGGAAAAGAGACAGCTGAGGGGGAGATATGATAAAGGTTTATAAATTTAATGAATGAAGTGGAATGGATAAATGTAGATTGGTTGTTTACTCCATCAAAAAATAGAAAGACTAGGGGGACACACAATGAAGCTACAATGTAATCCATTTAAGACTAATAAGAGAAAATATTATTTCACTCACTGTGTATGCAAACTCTGGAATTTGTTACCTGAAAATGTAGTAAAAGCTGTTGTGTAGTTGGGTTTAAAAAAGCTTTGGACAAGTTCTTGGAGGAGAGGTCCATAAACTATTATTAAAAAGGACCCCAAAAATCCACTGCTTACCCTGGGACAAGCATTGTGGAACCTATGTACCTTTTTGGGAATCTGACAGGTACTTGTGACCTGGATGGGCCACTGTTGGAAACAGGATACTGGGCTTGATGGACCTTGGTCTGACTTTGTATGGCATTTTTTTTTATTTTATATTTATTAATATTTAACTTATGCACATCCAGGTATTCACATGAATGAAAAGATAATGGTATCAAGAACGATAACAAGAAACAATAAGAAACCAAATAACCATTTCAAATTAGCCCACAAATTGAACAAAAGAGAGGGATACCAGAAAATAATCCGTATGACGTTTATGTTCTTGTGTGATAGAGACATCCATACACACCCCCTTTCCGTCTGAATGCTGGTTTTCAGACATCCAAATCATGAACAGAGCTTCTAAAAGTGCCCTCTTGTGGCTGACAGTTTGCATTCTTTAACAGAAGAAAAATCCAGCAATATATCATTTAGGGAGCAAGAGACATAAAGAGGAATCGGAACAGAAATTCATTAGCTAACATAAGATGGGTCAAGGCCCCAGATTACGTTGTGCACAATAGTTACGATTTTAAACTTTATTCTGTGAGTGAGTTGTAGCCAGTTCAATTCAGAGGGTAATGGAGAAGCTCTGTCCCATTTTATTTTTGCATCTTTTATAATCTTTATGGCTTCATTTTGAATCATTTGTATTCTGGACAGCTATAAGGCTTAAATAGGCTGAATTGCAGTAGTCCAGGCTCAAAGTTGCTCTAGCCTGCATCACCAATTTTAAGCCTTTCTCAGAGAGATAAAGCCTCAGTTGATAAATACATTTTAATTTTGAAGTTGATTTTGTAGTTATGGCTGAGACCTGTTTCTCAAGGGTCACCTATGAATCAATCTTGACCTGCAGATTACGAATGCTATGTTTTGACATGCAATATTATAAGGGACAATGTGCATAAATTAACGCATTTATTAACATTTTCTACCTCTCTAATTCAGTAGTTGATGGATATCAAACCCCTGTCCTGTATGACAGCAGAAAGCTATTTTGTTCTATGGTGCAGGACCCAGATTTTGTTGTTGATACTCATAAATAAGCAAGTAATGATGGCTTTTAAGGCTCTGTAAGCTAAAAATAAGCCTCTCCACTTCTATTTTCTTTAAGCTTTTTATCTCTGTGTTTAGCACCGCAGTTCTCTGTTTTACCATGCCTGCAGGTGACTCTCTCTAGATATCCTTTACTTACAGTTGTCATGGAAACCTCATAAAAGTTGTTTATCAGAGACCACATTATATTTCCTAAAGGAAAAAGAAGATTTAGATATGTGTTTTGCAAAGCATTAATGGCTCTGCTGACTCATTTCAGTCATTTCAAGTTTGTTGATGTCTTTGTTTAAGACTTGCTGAAATCATCATTTGTTGCACTCGACAAATATGATTGGGAATTTCAATTCTGGTAAAAATAAATGTTCCTGTATAGTCTCTTACTTTTAGAACTTGATGTTCTTCTCCTCCATATTCAGAGATGATGCAGCAGGTTTCAGTGGTTGGGGGAATAAATTTCAAAGGGATTTTCCTGTATAACATGGGGATTTAGTGACATTATATGTATATTGCATGTATATAGTGAAGGAGTAGCCTAGTGGTTAGAGCTGCTGCCTTATACTCAAAAGATCAAGGATTCAATTCCCACTAGTGCTCCTTGTTTTCTTAGGCAAGTCACTTAACCCTCCATTGCCTTGGAAGAAAAGACCTGGCAATCAACTTCCAGTCCTCTCCTCAAGAAACCCTCACCTGTCCTTCTAAATATTGACCGATCTCTCTCCTTCCCTTCATTTCTAAGCTACTCGAACGTGTGGTTCACCGATGCTGCCTCTACTTCCTCTCCTCTCATGCCCTCCTGGATCCCTTACAGTCTGGTTTTCGTCCTCTACACTCTACTGAAACAGCTGTTGCCAAAGTCTCCAGTGACTTGTTCCTGGCAAAATCCAAGGGCCTTTACTTTGTCCTCATCCTTCTTGACCTCTCTGCTGCATTCGACACTGTTGACCACAACCTTCTCCTCGATACCCTGTCCTCGCTTGGTTTCAGTGGCACTGTAATATCCTGGTCCTCCTCCTATTTCTCCCATCGCTCTTTCAGTGTGTGTTCTGGTGGCTCCTCCTCCTCTGCTACCCCGCTCCCAGTTGGTGTACCCCAAGGATCTGTCTTGAGTCTGCTCTTTTTCTCTCTCTATACCCAGTCCCTTGGTGCGCTTATCTCTTCCCATGGCTTTCAGTACCATCTGTACGCCGATGACTCCAAAATCTACCTCTCCACGCCTGAAATCTCTCTGGCAATCCAGACCTGGATCTTTGCCTGCCTCTCTGACATTGCTGCCTGGATGTCTCATCGCTACTTCTCATCTTTCCCCCTAAAACCTCCCCTCCTCCTCCCTCCTTCTCCACACATATCCAGCTCGTAGCTAAGACCTGCCGTTTCTTTCTCTATAACATTAGCAAAATCCACCCTTTCCTTTCTGAACACACTACTAAAACGCTTATCCACTCCTTAATCACCTCCCTTCTTGACTACTGTAACCTACTCCTTGCTGGTCTCCCTTTGAATCATCTCTCTCCCCTTCAATCTGTTCAACACTCTGCTGCGCGACTAATCTTCCGCCAGCCTCGTCATGCCCATATTACTCTTTTCAAGTCACTTCATTGGCTCCCTATCTGTTTCCGCATCCAGTTCAAACTTCTCCTGCTGACCTATAAATGCATTCACTCTGCGGCTCCTCACTACCTTTCTTCTCTTATCTCTCCTTACAACCCCCCTCGGGAACTCCGCTCTTCTAGCAAACTGCTCCTATCTGTGCCCTTCTCTTCTACTGCTAACTCCAGACTTCGCTCCTTTCACCATGCTGCACCTTACGCCTGGAACAAACTACCTGTGTCTGTATGCCAGGCACCCTCTTCGACCCTCTTCAAATCAGGTTGAAGACTGACCTCTTCGCTGCTGCTTTTGGATCTTGGTTCACCTGATCTCCTTTCTTTCCCCTTTTCTTTCACCTAGTTCTATCCCTGCTTACACCTTCTGCGTTTTGTCTTGTGTTTTTGTCTTGACAAGATTGTAAGCTCTAATTGGCAGGGACTGTCTCTTACATGTCTGTGCAGCGCTGTGTATGACTGGTAGCGCTTTACAAATGCTCAGTAGTAGTAGTAGTAGTTATGCATTGCTAAGAAAACCCAAAGGCTGCTGGGTCACCTGGAATCAGCGTTGACTTGACAGCACAAATGTATACATATTTAGGGATTCAAGTGAGGTTGACACTTTTGTGCATTACTATTGAACATTTATAAAGCACTACCAGTCTTATGCAGCGCTGTACAGACATATAAGAGTGATAGTCCCTGCTCATCAGAGCTTACAATCGAATCAAGACGAAAAACACACAGAGCAACAATCTAGTTAGGGCAAAACCAGGTTGGCTGTATAGGTTCTATAAGTGCTGTGCCACTTTCCACTGGTGAATAGGATACAATCTTGCCATGGAACGGATGACACGCAGGCCCACTTCTGGGGTTTCCCACTCAGAAGCGAACATTTCTTTTAAAGCAGAGTAGAATGGGAAAGATCTCGGCAGCTTCCGGATATCCTGTAGCAAGGGATCTTCCAGAAGGCCACCCTCTATCGGGGGACTCTCAATAAGGTTTCAACATGATCAAGTCTGGGAGATGAGCACCCCCAATTCTTCCCAGCAGAAAACTCTGACGACGGCCTGATCCGGCCCCAGGGGAAATCTCGCCTTCTTCCAGTTCCTTGCATAGGTTCCTACAAAGATAGCAGCTGCGAATCTGTACGTCGAATTTTTCCAAGCTTATTATCAAAGGAAAAACTATGTGCAGACTTTGAACATTGTCTGGAAGTTAATCTCTTGAAGCTTCTGTTTGCATAGGGCATCTAGGTAGGAACTGAGGCATCTAGGTTGGGACATTCACAGTTCCCAAGTATTTTACAAAAGGATCTGATGAATGCAGAGCCTTTTGCAACATACGTAGAAGGATGTAGAGAAATACAGGTATATTTTCCGGTACATCCAAAGGCAGCAACCATTTTAGAAAGAAACATTGAAAAAGGAAGTGGCATCACGTGGGCCTTTGCATTTGTAAGTGCTGATCTTGCAACCTGCACATGGAAGTGCCGGCAAATACACGCGTAAGTGCCAGATTTCACAGAATTGAACCTACAGGAGGAGTCAATTAAGGTCCCAAATGAAATAACATTTTTAACTAAAATTTTGAATTGATGTTAGATACCACAAAGGTAAGCACAATTGCACCCAAAATCACTGGTGGAGACCTCAGTCCAAACAAGTAGGTAACTGCCATGTTTGTCTCGGAGAAGGTGGAATGCCGATGGGGAAATTTTTTTAAATATAGGTATATTCCCATTTGTAAAATGAGAAATATCTGTATATTTTTATTGGATTACCCAAACCATACCCTGAATATACCCCTTCAAATCTGTGCACCCCACGGCTTCTACATTGTGAATAGCATTGCAAAATCATTACTTCCACATGTAGTACATTTACATAAGCCACCATCAGAAGAGGAAAGTGGTACAAAGAATGGAATGAACACTCATGGGGAGTGGAAGAGAGGATAGCACCACCAACACTGGTGTGAGAACTCTGGCACCTTGAGAGAGGTAAAACAGCACCTGCAAAGGCAGAGGAGCAAAGTGGCAACAACACTCTCTGGATGACCACAAGGCTTAACATTGGCTGGAAGGTGCAGGAAGGAGCACTGAAAGAGAGCCAATATGGTATCCATAATGGCTGCATTAAGACCCTAAAACACCTTGACTGCCATCACTGCCGCAAGACATGCCAAAAGGCCCTAAAACACCTGAAGAATACCAGCACTGTAGCAAGATAGGCTGGAAGAGCCCAGGCAGTGGGAATGGAGTGAGGTCACCTGAGCTGTGTGCCTGCAGGTTAGACCTTGACACTGAGGACTTTGATTCCTGTATAACAACCTTTAGTGAGGGTTCTCTGTTCTGGAGAAGACTTGATGGAGTGCTTGGAATGAGATTCTGAGGTATTTTAAACAGAGATGATAGGATGCACTCTATTGAAGAAGGTCCCAAAAGTGGTGGAAGGGGCAACAGCACTGTCTGCAAGAGTCCAGGACGCCAGAGAAAGGGCCAACAAAGCAGCAAGACAGGCTGTAAGGTCCAAAAACACCTGAGGAGAGCTGACACAGCACCACAATAGGTTGGAAGGCCCCAAAACAGCTGAGCAGGAATATTTGAAGGCAAGGGACTGAGGACTTCTGTCATGGAGAAAAATTGCTGGTATCTCTTTATGATGAACCTTTAAACAACGAAGAAAAGAAATGTTGTAGGAATGGGGGAAATCACTGCAGCAATGGCTGAAGAACAACCTGAAAAAAAATGAAACCCAATAACCAGTACTCAATTTCAGAAAAATAAATAATCTTATATATATTATATTAGTCTAATAAACAAGAAAACATCTTCAAAACCCAATGCATGTGTTGTTCCAATTTTTTATTTTTAATTTAAATATTTTATAATAAGCACAAAAAAACAAAATCACAACATCCACATTCATACCCAACTTCACACTATCACCATACATAGTCCACCCATAAATATAAAACACTCCCCATCTAGACACTTCTCACATCAACTCGTATAACATCTTTTGAAATACAAACATATTTGTAAGTTCTACACCATAGACTGGATAATCCTTTTTTCTTTGTCCACACTATTAGTACAGATAGTTTTTCTTCTTCCTCTGTTGTTTCCACGTACTTATAACCAAATTTGCGGCACTTAAGCAATGTAAGCTGTTGTTGATATTTCAAAGTTCTATATCGTAGCACAAAGTATCCAAAAGGATTCAAAAACCAGGGAAATGTCCATCCAGGGTTGTGCGCTGTTCATAAATACTCTCTCCATAAAACGTTTCACCATACAGATTATCGATTCTCCAAAAGTATGGGAAACCCAGAAAGAACTCCAACCCAGCTGTTGGTTTCACCCGTACTGACAGGCGTCATCAGGGAACAGAATCTCTATAATGAAAACAACACAAACCACATAACATCTCCCAGTTCTTAATTCAAAAAACTTAAATCAATAAACTTACCACATCATGTTATCCCCTCAGAGAGGTATATGTTCTCTTTCTTTAATCAAAGCCAAAAAACACCATGCGTGTGTCCAGGCTGATGAACTCCCTGTTTTTCTTTTATATTGTGGCGGGCGCGCCTCCACTAGGCGGTCGCCTAGTGAAGACGGGCTCCCATCTTGTATCTTTTAGCTTTAAACGTGTAGTTGTGTATAAAAGCAGTCCAAGTGGTTTTAAAGCAACACAGGAATTTTTATTGATTTTTAACTTGGTGCAGTTTAGTAACAGTCCTTTGTAGAAGATTCCAAACTCAGCAACAGAAAACAAGGATATTTTCTCCCAAATAAAGTTCTTTACAAACAGGGTGTTTTAGTGGTATTATTTACAAGTAAATGTCTTTACTTCTTTCATTAGGAAATTTCTCATCTCAGAAACAACAGCTTTATTTGCAGTTAAAGCACACAACGAAACTCAGTAATTCTGTCGGCTCCCTTTAGCTGCTTCAGTTTAAAACACTTCTCAGCTGGTCAGCACAGAACTCAATTGCATCATCTATTTCTCTTCAACAGACAGAGCTTTGCAAGTTTTAGACTAAGAGATTTCCTTTCTCTCTTTTCAAAGCTTTCAGCTATCATGAACTTGAGAACTGCTTCCTGAGATTCTTCCTAGTATTTTACTTCTTTCAATCAGCAGTAACACATAGAGCACATTCCATTTCAGAGCAAGTGGAATCAGGGTCATCTGCCTTATAATCCACCTCCATTTCTTCCTCTGCACTGCCTGATTGTGGAACTTGAATACGTTCAGGTACTTTAAGGTTTATATGCTTTAACAGCTTAAACAGTTTCTCCCATTGAACTGCCTTTCTTTCTCTTGGTAAAACATTAACAGGCTTTGTTTGCTTGGCTTTATCTACAAAACCCTTCTTCCTGTTCTGGGTGCTAGGAGGTATAACTATCTCCTCAGTATCTGAGTCAGAGTTATAAGCATTAACTCTTTCCAACTTTCCTCTCCTACCTTGAAGCTTAACTGTGGGAGTCTCACAGCTGTGACATCTGTTGGAGATAGCGTCCTCTGAGTCAGAGCTGCTCAGGGAATCACTGCAGGATTTTCTTCCAGCTTTCCTGGGCTTTCTCAGCCTGAAGATTTGTCTTTCTTCAGAAGAAGCTGGGCCTTCCTGTTCTAGCTTTCTTACAGCCAGCCTTTTGCCCTTCTCTCTCCTAGAAGGAAAGTACTCAGCCTGTCCTCTGGCCTTTCCCCAGCTGCTGCTTCTCAAGCTGTTCCCGTGGCTTCCAACACCTCCAAGGCTTCTAACAGTTCTACCGAGTCCATTACTTTCTGTTTGCTTAACCTTAAATGCTGGGCAGTGTGCCTCCCCCTCTGGCTCCACCCACAGGTGTCCCTTATCCTTACTTAGGGTTGCCATGGAGTCTGGGAGTGGCTTCAGCCTAGCTCTGCAAGCGTGGTTTCTTTCACTGCTTTTACTTTTGCACATGTGTTTAGGTGAGCCCATCCCTCTTAAAGAAGCAAAAGTTCCTTTTTCCTCTATTTCCCAGGGCTGTGCTACACTCTCCTTACCACAATATATATATATTCAATAAAATCACTTCCATTCAGTCTCCTGATTCAAACCATTTGGGAACAGGGTTTATTAACAAAACATATACTCCTGTTCATGTTGATATAAAAATCATATAGGGTCCCTATCAGCCCTTAGCAACTCCACTTCAATCACAAAAAACTTGATATCATCAATGATGTAATTTGCCTGTTTCCAATGTGCCACTTACAGGTCTGTATCTACCCCCCCCCTCCCCCCGACGAATGGCCGAACAATGTTCAAAAAATCCTAACCTGATGAAGCCCATTAGTACGGGTGAAACCAACGGCTGGTTTGAAGTTCTTTACGGGTTTCCCATACTTCTGGAGAATTGATAATTATCTATATGGTGAAAAGTCTTAGAGACAGATTATTTGTGAACAGCGTGCTACCCTGGATGGACATTTCCCTGTTTTTTTAATTCTTCAGGATACTTTGTGTTGTGATATGAAACTTTGAAATATCAACAGTTTAAGTGCTGTGAATTTGGTTATAAGTAGCTGGCAATGATAGAGGAAGAAAGGTTATCTGCACTAATATAGGGTGGCCCAAAAAAAGTGAGAACATCTCGTAGCATATAAGTTATTTAAAAATTAAAAAAGACAGATGTAAACGATTGACAAATTAAAAAAAACAAAGATGGCGACCGGAAATTGTCAAAATAAAGACGTTATATAGCTAAAAAAGGTAAATAAGTAAACTATTTAAGCTTTTAATTTACGAGATGGTCTCACTTTTTTTGGGCCACCCTGTAGTGTGGACAAAAGAAGAAGAAAGGATTATCCAGTCTATGGTGCTGTGCTTAAAGATATATATATATATATATAATTTATTTAACTGTATTTATATCCCGCTTTTCACCGGGTCAAAGCAATTTAACAAAAAGGGGGGGGGGAGACAATAATCAATTCACAGAGGGGGGGTCGTCACCAAGGGGGCCAACATTGATGATCTGAACAGAAAGTAACGACTTAAACAATAGACGTAGGTCTCTTATTAGGTAATTCTGGGTATATGTCAAAAGGTCTGGAGGAGTTGTCAGTGATGGATGTCTGTTTCTGGTCCAAGGTATTTATGAAACAGGATGGTTTTTAGTTGTTTCCGAAATGTGGAAAGGTCTCCATTATTTCTGATTTGGCTCGGTAGGGAGTTCCAGAGGGAGGGTGCGTACAGTTCGAAAGCTCTGTTGCAGGTTCATTGATTGTACTTAGTTCATTCGTGGGGGATAGTGAGGGTGTTGCTGGTGGTTTGTCGGGTTGTCCTGTTGAGGGTGGGCTGGGGTAGTAGATGTAGACTCATATATAGACGACCCCTATAACAAAATACCTGGGCTCTTATCTTCCAGTGCTTCTTAACAGGAAAGAAAAATACACGACACAGTTAATTAATCAATCAATTGCTATAGAGCTCCATAGGGAAGAGACACACCGAGTCTAATTTGACTATCCCAACATGCCTCTTCAAAGATGGTTCCGAAGAGCTTAGCTTTTTATTAAGTGATATCAGCTGATGCAGTTAATTTTTAATTAACATCTGGTACTTTCCAAATTCCACGTGTACATCAATTTTGCCAACATAGACATTATTATTTATACCAAAAAGCAGAAGTTCTATATAAAAATTACATTCATTAAATCCAGCAGGTGTCGCTATGCTGCTAAAAGCTAGTTAGTTACTTATTATATTTTGCTGATTTCGGTTATATTTACTAAATGGACTAGAATCAATTTCATAAGAGCAGGGCATCCTGCCCCAGAAACAGCTTAGCCTATCCTCTTGCAGAATGATCAGCTTCACCCCTTGTTCTATTTAATTAAGGAACTTCAATCTGACCTAATATCTGTTGGGCACACAGACTGTTTGCGTAAGCCATAATGCTTCTAATTTCCCAACTTATGTCTAACTAAAAACGGGAACTATGATTTAAAGGAATAGCTTCAAATGCAATCTTTAACCTATACTTCTATTCAGGCCTATACTGAGCTGGATTATACTTTTGTGTCCTGTATGGTTTCATATGTAGCTGACTTTGGTTTCATTCCAATTGAGATTATTGAGCCTGATCTGCTGTCTGTTCCTATATCTGAATCCGAGTCTGACATGTCCAAATCTGCATATCCAGGATAAATCATAGGTGTATAGATTTGTTTATCAGCAGTGCTCTCATCTGCTTCATTAATTACATCCAACTTACATTTGGGGCCTAGCTGGGGTAGGCCACGCCCACAGTCCTCCCTTTGGTTCTGCCCAGAACCACAATCTTCATAGAAAGGCATTTCACGAAGCAAGTCTCCTGTACTAGGAATACTTCGCAATTTCAAAACTGCAATAGTGTGTGTAGCTTTAGGCAGGTATGTAGTACAACACTTCATAAAACAGACAAGACCAATTCCTAAAAGTAGGAGAGCTACTAGGAAACCAAACAAGCCTGTCAGTATCGCTTTTACTGGACCTGACAAGCCACTCCATATATTATCAAACCAAGGCCATACAGAATCAGAAGTTCCCTCTATATTATCTTTGGAGAAGTGGGTTTCTTTTCTCACCTGTTCTAGGATACCTGAGACTACCTTACTTTGTGAGTCCACAATTGTACAGCAGTGATCTCTTACGACGCCACAAACTCCGCCGTCTTTGGCTAGCAAATAATCTAAGGCCATCCTATTCTATGCAGAGTAAGCAGTCAACTTGTCTACAGTACCTTGCATGATTGTTAGAGCATCAGTTAAATCTTGGGCTGTTACTTCAATTAGAGCATAAATTCGCAATAATTGCTCACCATAACGTTGTGTAGGACGTATGGCACCAAAAGTACTTAGCCACACTGTTCCTGCGAAAGTGCTCACTTCTTGTTGGGTTAACATAGTGGTATCTTCTAACAATTTCCTTGCTGCACGTATATCAACACTAGAATCATCTGTTGCTCTGCGCTGACGACTTGAGGGCGTCCCTAATAAAGTCTCATAAGGGACCAGTTTCCATGGTAAGTCAAGAGTAGCTATGTAACAATTGCCAGACCAATCAGCAGGCAATCGAACATAAGCAAGAGTTCCGCACACAAAATAGTGACCTACCAAGGCAAGTAGTCCATCAGGCCAAATTTTAAAATCTTTAGGATTTGTGATTAGAACTTCAGTTCCAGGCTCAATGTTTCTTAACCATGGGTGATAATATCCTAAATAGGGATACACATAGTTGTCAACATACCCAGATGACAAACCATCTTTACTATTCTGCAATCTATACTTCCCATATGCTGGGAACCCATCCTGATCATAATACTGTAATTCATACTGATCAAGACGAGACTTGGGATCAGGGATGACATTGACTACCTTCAAATTTGAAAGGGCTTGCACAGAACTTGGTGTAGAGGACTCTAACACTAAATGGACATGGTTGTTAGTCATAACAGTCTGACACTTAGACAAAGGAGTGTCACCCACAGGATATGTTCCTTTCCTTTGGAAACAGATAGGAGGATCAGCCATTGGCTGAGGGCTAATTATTCTTGGAGCAGGAGTGACTCCTTCTGGCCATGTCATAGTAAGATTGAACAGGGTTTCATTCATAGATAATTCCTTCAGCTCTTGCAAGGAGAGAGGTCTAGGTCTAGGCAGGAATCCAAACTGTGTAGCTACTGGGTGAGGCAAGCAGACTGCACAGCTGGAGATATTAAATCGCTGAATTAAGGAATAAATGTGTGAATGAAACACATTATAAAAAGTACCATGTTTTGCCCACGGTGCATGTGGGTCATATTCAGGAACTGTATGATCAGGGACTGTAGGAACTGGATCTGGAGGAGTAGTAACACCATGAAAGTCCCTGAGCATCTTATCTATTATTGCCTGTTGTTTAGGGGGCATTGTTGGCTTTTCTGATAATCTTCTTATCAACTCGTCTATGCTGTTGATACTACCACGAGAGCTGACAGACACCAAATCCAGAAGAACAAAAACAATGACAATGCTATTGCAAATATGCATATTAACCACTTTTCAATAACCACCTCTGGATTGCGTTGTGAGTGTTCAACAATTTCACAGTCACTTTCTTGGTCAAGTGGAGATGATCCTGGAGGAAATGAGTCCAGTTCTATTTCAACTAATTCTTCAGGAGGTGGTCTCGGTGGAAGTTGTCTTATCCAGGGGACGGCGCCTTCTTGCACTGGTCCAGATGTATCCACGCTTTGCGCCCCTTCACCTTCAATGCCGAATATCCCACCAGCAACACTTGGAACGGTCCCAGAAACTTCACTGCTAAAGCTGACTTTGGTGCTGGATCCTTGATGAGCACCCAATCTCCTGGTTCCACGTCTGGGGTTGATTGTGACTGAGCTCCCTGCTTTGTAAGCTGCAAAAAGGAAGGAGACACTAACGTTTGGTACAAATATTTACAGTAAGATAATAAATCGCTGTGCAATAGTTGGGGATCCGGTAATTGATCTGGTGGAATTATCACATGTGCTGGAGTAGTCGCTGGACGTCCCGTCACAATTTCATAAGGGGTAAGACCCTGTCGAGTTCTCTGAGGAGAGTTACGGACTGAGAATAAGGCAAACGGCAAAGCTTCCACCCAATCCTGACTCCAATCATGAGTCAGGGACCGGAGAAGCGCCTTCAGTGTCCGATTCATCCGTTCCACTTGGCCAGAGCTTTGCGGATGATACGGAGGATGAAGTTGCTGGTGAAGGCCAAAAAATGCAGTTATGCCCTTCCATACCTCCGCCGTAAAGGCTGGACCTTGATCAGAAGACAAAAGTAAAGGCACACCCCACAAAGGAATAAACTGAGTAAGCAAGCATTTCAAAACAGTAGCAGCAGACAAAGAATTTGTCGGATAGGCCTCAGGCCATCCAGAATATAAGCAAGTAAAAACCAAAAGATGTTTCCTTCCCCCCTTGGCACAAGGCAGATCAGTAAAGTCCATTTGCAAGAAGAGGAAGGGTCCTCGAGGCTTAGGCAAGGACGGAGAAGGCGTTGCACGCAAAGTGCTCCCGGACTTTCCTGCTTGCAAACACGGGAGACAAGAAATACACACAGCATGAGCAGCAGAAGCAAATGTAGGATTATGCCACAATTGAGCAAAAGCTTTTGTCATAGCCAGTACACTTAAATGCAATTTGTGATGCAAAAATAAGGCAACAGGATATAGCAAAGATTTAGGACAAATAATCAAATTGTCCTTTAACCAGAGTCCAGTACCATCAGGAGATGCTCCCCAAGTGAGCCAGTTCTGTTTTTCAGTGAAGTCCGCTGAGTCCTGATGGGAACGCATCAAGTCCAAAGATATTGAGCCAGAAGGAGAAGCTGCAGGTGAACGAAGAGTTAATAAAAGGTGTGGTGGAACTGCAGGTCCTGCTGCTGCAGTTTTAGCAGCTTGGTCTACAAACTGATTGCCTTGTGACACCATAGTACCATTAAGATCATGTCCTTTGCATTTCAACACAGCCACCTGAGCTGGCTTAAGCACTGCAGCAAGTAGACGCTCAATATAGCGGGCATGCTTGATGGGCTTATGGGCAGCCGTCAGGAACCCCCGTTGAGCCCAAATATTTCCAAAATCCCACAGAATTCCGATTGCGTAACTACTGTCACTATGGATATTAACAACCAAATGCGTAGACATCTCCAAGGCCCGAATGAGAGCAAATACTTCTGCCAACTGGGCACTTGCAAATGGCAACGCTCCTGCTTCTAGTACAGAATCAACAGTAGTTACAGCATACCCCACAAGTAAATGTCCATGTTCATCACGGAAGGCAGAACCATCAGTGAATAGAACCCAATCAGGGTTTGGCAAAAGTACAGCAGATAAATCAGGCCTAGCCTTTGAATAGGCAGTTACAGAAGAAAGACAATCATGAGTTCCATCAGGGTCAGACAAATGTAACAGAGGCTCCAAAGAAGCCAAAATTTGAGCTGGTTGTAACAAGGAAACTTCATGCAAGGTTACATGTGCTTGAGAAATAGCCAAATCAAATAACAGTAAATGAGAACTAGATAAAGGTTGAGTTTTAGCTAAATGCAATAGCCTAGCTACTGAGTGAGATGTGTACACATGCAGTTCATGTTGGAGAACAAGGAAGTCAGTGGTCTGTATTGCAAATACCACAGCAGCTAAAGATTGAAAACAAGGTGGCATGCCAGCAACAACAGAATCAAAACCTTGAGAGAAAAAGCCTAGCGGCTTGAGTCCAGAAGGAAAACGTTGTGCTAGAACACATACTGCAGCCTTAGTAGATGTCGCTACATAAAGGCGGAAAGGCAAGTTATAGTCTGGAAATGAGAGACAAGGAGACTTCAATAGCGCTTGCCGTAGAGAATGGAAAGCGTTATGTTGTGCTTCAGTAGGAACTATAATACCCTCTGGAGCTTCACGGCCTAGCAGGGCATAGAGTGGAGCAGCAAGTTCAGCAAAATCTGGTATCCACTGGCGACAGAACACCAGAAGGCCTAGAAAGCGTCGTATTAGAGGTACAGTAGCAGGAAAAGGCATTGACATTATAGGGCCAATTCTCTGAGCAGTAATAGAGCGTCCAGCAGAAGAAAGGCATACACCTAGAAAGATCACTTGTGGTACAGCAAACTGCAATTTTGATTGGTTTACTTTCAATCCTAAACGAGAAATATGTACAAGAGCTAACATAGTATCAGCAATACAAGCATCATAACATGGAGAACAAATGAGTAAATCATCTACATACTGGATCAGCACAGATTTGTCCAACGCCAAGTCTTGTAAAGCAGCTTTTAGGGCCTGTGAAAAATAAGCAGGACTTTCCGTGTAGCCTTGAGACAGGGTAGTCCAGGTATACTGGCGCCCTTCGAACGTAAATGCCAGTAAATATCTCGACTCCTCCCCTACCGCTATGGAGTAGTAGGCGGAGCTTAAATCTATAACTGAGAAGTGGGTGGAGTCACATGGTATGCGAGTCCAGATATCATGAGGGTTGGGCACAAGAGGGAAGATGGGCATGACAATACGATTGATTGCTCTCAAATCTTGCACGAATCTGTAGGACTTACCATCAGCTTTTAACACCGGTAAAATAGGAGTATTGCAAGGAGAAGAAGTAGGCACCAACACACCCTGGGCTAGCAGATTTTCAATTACTGGCCGTATTCCAGCCACCGACGTTGCAGGCAATGGATATTGACGCACATATGGTAGTGGAGCTCCTGGTTGTACTTCAATCTTGACTGGAGGAATATTGAGATGCCCAATATCATCGCCTGGTACTGCCCACAAGGTGGAAGGAAGGGTATCCAATGGTGGAGTAGTCGCAACAGCCGGTGTTACAGCTATAGGCTGTTGTACTTGCAGGGGACACAAGGTACATGTCAAAGTGCCAGTTTCCCAGCTTATAACAGTCTTGTTCCTAGATAAAAAATCTCGACCAAGCAAGTTGACAGGCAAAGTAGGGCCTACCAGAAAATCTGTATGATATAATTTTCCCTCTACTATAATTGGCACATCTGATAACTTTTGATGCATTATAGTCTTTCCTTCAATTCCTTCACAAGGTACTTTAGGAGCTGCCGGTAGGGCCTCAAACAGAGGTGGAGGTAACTGGGATAGCGCTATGGCAGATGTAGAGGCACCTGTATCTAGCAAGAAAAACGATTCACACCCCATAACAGTAGCACGTATCTCCCCCTGTGTGTTTGGACACACAACCAGGCCTAGTCAATCCTCGCTATAATCCACATCAGTCTCTGCATAGTATTGAGTCATCACTGAAGGCTGGTTAGGGGTAGATACAGGGTATGAGACAGATGGGTATCTAGCACCATCCTGTATCCCAGGCTGGGGAATATTGCCCCTTGGCTTAGTACAATCTCTAATAAAATGGCCCACTTGCCCACAACCATAACAAGTACGCTCCCCTTGCTGTCCCCCCATATAACCACGTCCTCTTCCTCTGAAGGGGGCTGCACCTCTTCCACCCCTCGATCTACCACGTCCTCTGAAGTTGGACTCATAACTTGCTACTTGCAAATTTAAAAGTTTTTGACGCTGGCGGTCAAGTTTACATTTATCAGCATCCTTCTGCCGTTGAATTCGTTTCTCAGCATGCAGAGCCGCCTCCAGGATTTCTTGTGCAGACTTAGTAGACCAGCCAAGCAAAGCATTTTCAAGAATACTTTTTATCTCTGGTTGCAGTCCATTCACAAAAATAGAAGCAAAACCTTCCATCTCAGCGTTCTGAGGAGAAAAATCTCTGAACGCTAGGCAACATCTAGTGTGATACTGGTTTACCGTCTCACCCCCACACTGCTTTACTTCCAAGAGTTTGGACAGATCACGGACTGGGGTACACTTTTTCTCTATGGCTTTTAACAAATTATCCCTATGTTCTCTAAATGCAGTCATTTGAGCAACATCCGTAGCATTAATTACAGGATCTATACCAGGCCACACCCAATTAATATTATCACGCAGTTGAGGGTGGGTGACTGCCCTTAGCTCTATAGGATTCAGAAAAACTGCTTTCAATAAATTTTGTAAATCTACCCAAGTAGGATCATATGTAGTTATTAGCTGTTGCCAATAATCTACAAACTGACCAGGCTTCTCCCTGGAGTCAGGACAGGATCTAGCTAAGCTAAAAATTTCGGCTGGGGACCAATTCGTTGCTAAGGTAACTAACCCCCCATCTCCTCTCGGGAATGCCCGGAACGGAGCCAACAAATCACCTTTATTTTGATCCTTCGTTTGTTTGTCTGAAGCCGATGAGTCACCCAATTCCAAAGTTAAACACTGTAAACTTTGACAGTTAGAAATCAAGGGAGCCTTGGTCCAATATTCAAGTCCCTTGGCAACAGCTGACATTGCTTCAATTACAATTTCCTTACGTTTACTGAGAGGCAACAAACTTAAAGTATGCTGCTTTACCTGCAAATCTAATGCTTCAAATACAGTTGTAATGAGTTCAACTAATGTACGAGCTTTATTCACAAGATAATCATGATACTGTGTTAACTGCTCCACAGTATTCAAGCCCTTAAGGTGGCTTGCTTCAATGCCAATTAACTGCTCAAGTTCTATAATATCCTTAGTCAATCGTTGAGCTCTAGTCGTCCGAGGTTTATAATCTATAGGGGTAGAGGCACAGAATTCACCACCCCCAACTGCACCCTTCAAAGAAGCATCAGAAGGTGATACAACTATGCTGGACATGTCAATTTTAACAGGGGTAGAAATATCAGACACAGCACCCAGCCGGATCGAGGGCGCCTCTCGATCGCGACCAGGGACTATGGCTGGAACATTATTTCTAAACAGAGAAATAGCTAGTGCATTAACCTCATCTTCGTAGGCAGGTGGCGCAGACGCCACGGTACAAGGCTCACAATTATTTACAATTTTACTCACATCATTACCTCTGTTAGTTAAAACACATATTTGCTCTTCCATGCGATACACCTGATCTCTGACCTTCCTAAATGTAGAATCAATAGTATGTTTGCTCTTCTCGGCCGCTTTAGAACACCAGAAATTATAAGTAATCCATTCATGACAGGATTTCTCATCTAACGCTAGTACTGATTGCAAATATTTCAATTTAGATTCATGAAAAGTCCCTCCAAGGGGGAACTGCAGTTTGGGGTTCGCTGCAGTAACAGAATGCCATTTGGCCACATAATTTAAAGAATTGTCCCCATATTCTCTTTTCATCACATAATTGGGACTCCCTTTCTTATCAATTGCTATAGCACGAACTTTCTCTTCCCAGTCTTCTAACTGAGACTCCTGCTTTACCTTAGCAGATTTATTACCCATTGTAATATTCAGATATCTGTCAATATACTCACAACTTGTGTCCTCAGGTTGTTTGTTTCCTGCTAAAGAACAATGGAATCCGAGTCACGGCACTAAACTGTAGACTCATATATAGACGACCCCTATAACAAAATACCTGGGCTCTTATCTTCCAGTGCTTCTTAACAGGAAAGAAAAATACACGACACAGTTAATTAATCAATCAATTGCTATAGAGCTCCATAGGGAAGAGACACACCGAGTCTAATTTGACTATCCCAACATGCCTCTTCAAAGATGGTTCCGAAGAGCTTAGCTTTTTATTAAGTGATATCAGCTGATGCAGTTAATTTTTAATTAACATCTGGTACTTTCCAAATTCCACGTGTACATCAATTTTGCCAACATAGACATTATTATTTATACCAAAAAGCAGAAGTTCTATATAAAAATTACATTCATTAAATCCAGCAGGTGTCGCTATGCTGCTAAAAGCTAGTTAGTTACTTATTATATTTTGCTGATTTCGGTTATATTTACTAAATGGACTAGAATCAATTTCATAAGAGCAGGGCATCCTGCCCCAGAAACAGCTTAGCCTATCCTCTTGCAGAATGATCAGCTTCACCCCTTGTTCTATTTAATTAAGGAACTTCAATCTGACCTAATATCTGTTGGGCACACAGACTGTTTGCGTAAGCCATAATGCTTCTAATTTCCCAACTTATGTCTAACTAAAAACGGGAACTATGATTTAAAGGAATAGCTTCAAATGCAATCTTTAACCTATACTTCTATTCAGGCCTATACTGAGCTGGATTATACTTTTGTGTCCTGTATGGTTTCATATGTAGCTGACTTTGGTTTCATTCCAATTGAGATTATTGAGCCTGATCTGCTGTCTGTTCCTATATCTGAATCCGAGTCTGACATGTCCAAATCTGCATATCCAGGATAAATCATAGGTGTATAGATTTGTTTATCAGCAGTGCTCTCATCTGCTTCATTAATTACATCCAACTTACATTTGGGGCCTAGCTGGGGTAGGCCACGCCCACAGTAGAGAGCGTAGTTGGGAAGTCTGCGTTTGATAGAGGGCTTTGTGGATAAGTAGGGCAGATTTGTATTTGATCCTTGTTTCTAGTGGTAGTATGTGCAGTTCTCTCAGGACTGGAGTGATGTGATCTTGTTTTTTTGCTTTCTGGATGATTCTTGCTGTGGTGTTTAAGGCAGTTCATAGTGGGTTGGTGTGGGTGGCGGGTAGTCCTTGATAAATTATTGCATGACTGTTCTGAAGTCCTGTGGATCAATGAGTGGCCTGAGCCATTGCACCGTTTTTGCTTTGTGGAATATTGTTCTGGTAGTCTTTTTAATCTGTTGGTTAAATGTGAGTGCCTGGTCTATGATGATTCCCAAATATTTTATGTGGGGTTGAATTTGTATTTGGATGGTTCCCAAGATGAGGTGTGGTGGTGGGGTGAAGTTAGTGTCCTTGGTTACTATGAGGGCTTCTGTTTTTTTTTTATAAGTTGTTCCTTTATAGCCAGCTGGAGACTTCAATGAAGCAGTCTGATAGGTGATTGTTTGTTGGATTGGTGGTTGTGATCGGTCCATAGAGCATATATTTGTATTTCAAAAGAAGTTATGAGTTGATGTGAGAGGTGTCTAGATGGGGAATGTTTTATATTTATTGGTGGAGAATGTATGGTGACAGTGTGAAGTTGTATATGAGTGTGGATATTGTGATTTTATGTTTTTGTGCTTATTCTAAAAATTTTTAATTGAAAATTGGAATAACACATACAAGGGGTTTTGAAGATGTTTTCTTGTTTAAAAGGTCAATATAATATATGTAAGACCATTGTGAAGAAGAACCTGACAAGGACAAAAGAACTAGTGCAAACAATGACTGCAGTTAAGACTCTAGTTAGTAGATACGGTCTTCCTTTTCTGCAACTTTATTGCTATCAATAAACAAAGACATTTATTGCTGAGCAACTGCAGCAAGAATGGCAACAATTCCCCAAGGCATAAAAAGAATGTAAAAGTGATAATTTCATTTAATTTATTAACAAACCGGAAGTCTGTGCCAGAGAGAGGCAGAAGCGGAAGATACCAAAGTAAAGGAAAATGCAATGTATATGCAGGTATGTGCTGTGTAGTGGTTTAGGGTCCATTGCTGCATCTCCATGCCCTGGAGAGAAGTGGCAATGGGCGACCCTGGAGGGCCAGCGCTCTAGGTGACCACTTAATTCACCTAATGGTAGCACAGGCATTGTGGCCAACACTAACCCCGATTGATGCTGGTGGCATGGGTGCAACTAACGCCACTCAATGGGTGGCATTTATTGGGCTTGTGTGGCAGCTAGCACAGTGCCAGCCCATTATGTGTCCATACTAACTGAACGGGGATGGAAACACCTGCTCCTGCAGTTACGATTGACCCCCTGCACTGGAAACACTGCCCACACGTGCGTTACTGGCACAGGGCTTAGCAAACATGTTCCTTAGTACTATATGTGTTAAATGAATATAGTACATACCAAACATTCCCTATAAAAATGAATGTGTGAAACTAATAAAAAAAAACAACCAGAAATCAGGAAAAATGTGAAAAAAACCTAACTAAATTGTTTCTTGCCCATCTACATCCCTATAAAATATTCAAAATTTGTATTTTCCTGCTTTTATTTTTATCTTATATTTACTATTCACGATTTATAATTGAATTTTTGTCTTAAAAAATATATTTTTTTAATAACTCCTTTTGATCTTTGCAATCCCCTTATATCTTCACAGATTACTTTGTCTATTCCCTTTTTGCTAAATCTATACCAATCGGGTGTTAGAAGCCCATTTTGTTTCTCCACCCAGTCCTTGGGACACACCTGGCTAGGAAGGTTTCAGAATAACCAGAATGAATATGCATGAAATAGATTTGCATGCACTGCCTCCATGCTATGCAAGTCTTTCTCCTACATTTTCATTGTGGTTATCCTGAAAACTTGACTGGCCAGGTGTGTCCCGAGGACTGGGTTGAGAACCCCTGCTTTGCAGATTTAAAAAAAGGGCCTACACTTTTCTGGCTTTTCAAATTTAATCCATCCTTCAGTGGCTTTTCTAAGGAATATATACTGTAGCCCCTCTTTCCTGTGGGATACGTCCATCTGTCCAGGGTGTACACACTAAGGGGTATGTTTACTAAACTGTCTTAATGTTACCGGCATTAGTTGCAGTCTTACTGTGACGAATGCCATATTAGGTAGTGGGCGTTCCGGTCTTAAGGTAGCATTTCGGGTTATCGCGCGATAAAGTCCGTTATCGCGCGATAAAGTCCGTTATCGCGCGATAAAGTCCGTTATCGCGCGATAAAGTCCGTTATCGCGCGATAAAGTCCGTTATCGCGCGATAAAGTCCGTTATCGCGCGATAAAGTCCGTTATCGCGCGATAAAGTCCGTTATCGCGCGATAAAGTCCGTTATCGCGCGATAAAGTCCGTTATCGCGCATTAGCCTTAATTAGGCGCGCTGACCTGCAAACACAGCAACAGAGGTGTAGCACAATGGTTAATACATTGACTGCTGATCCAGTGGTCATGAGTTTGATCCCCCAGTGGACTCAGTTAAAAGACTATCTGAGGCAATCCCTTTTTCTGCTTGTAACAGTCAGAGACATCCCAACAATTTGCACTGCCAGCCAAAAAAGCCTCACCCCAGTGCCGCAACCTAATGCACCTTTTAGGGCGCACCATAAGGCACATCATAAAGCACCATGTCATCCAAGGCAGGTCATAATGTGCCCCAGAGGGCGGCAGGAAAGTTGGCACCCCCCAAAGCAGCATATAAGGTACCCCATAAGCTGGCCAAACCTCAGGTGCCGCGAAAGATGCCCCAGGGATGCCAAGGTGACACAGGAGATGGTACCTAGGGGCACAAAGGTGCCCCAAAGTCACAAGCATGAAATGTATGGCTCAAACACAGATGTAACCATAACACTGCACAGAGCACCAAGGAAAGGCAATGAACAAGTGATGGAAGGAAGTAAATGACGGAGCTTATGGACCAGCCAAATCTGCATGCAGCCCATGTGGCAGTAGGTAAAGTGGACAAACATATCGGGGGCAGCTGTACCGATGTACAGGGTGATGGTAATGTACAATGCAACAATGACAGTGTGTGGCAGAGGATGGGGATACATGTCCACCAGAGAAGGTAGAGGTGGCAGGATAAGTGCAATGACAGGAGGACAGAGGAGAGCAGTGCCATGCAGAGCAGACACAGGAGAGGCAAGCATGAAGAGCCGCAATGCAGAAAAGTGTGCCAGTGCAGGACATGGGGTAGCAGCCTGCACATTAGGGCAGGACGCCACAGAGCTGGCACACACACATAGACGGACAGAAGGATGGATGGCAACAGTGATGAGGGTATAATGTGGCGGCAGCACAGATCTGCACAGATATGACTGTTACACAAATGAAAGGTAGTTGTGTAGGACAGCCATAAGAAAAGGGAACAGAAAGGAATTGAACCCATGACCTCTGCTACTGAAGTCATTGCATTAACCATTGTGCTACATCACTATGGGAGTTATCATACCAATGGCTGGCTACAGAAAGAGTGAACGTCACCATAAAACTGTCTGCTGTGGCTACCAGGATAGGATAGAACCAACAGTACCCATAATGCAATTCACATGCAGAACAGCAGTCTATATCTGCTCACCAGATGGGGTATGCACCTCTACAGCACATCAGCTTGGTAGGGGGGAATGACTGTCCGTATTACTGGCACATCAGCTTGGTAGAGGGGAATGACTGTGCGCGTTACTGGCACAGAGTACCCACAGGCCATGCCAATGTGTGTGTTCTGTGCTCACCCTGAGGGGGAGGGGGAGTGGCTAGCACCAGGTCTGCAGTACCGGGGTTGGTTGAGGTGGGCTATGCTGCAGGTCTCCATCAGTGCCAGTGTGCTACAGGTATTTGTTGCAGACACCTTTTAGGAGGTCTCTGTGTCCATTTGTAATTGCCAGTCATGTCTGGCCCTTGTGGACCATGATGCACACAACATAATGCATATCCACTGTGCTTGCTATGGTCACCTGTTTAGCGAGCAGGGGTGTGTCAGGGCTCACATGGTGACAATGTACTTAGCAAACCACCTTCTCTGGTTCAGGGTGGGGGACATGATCTGCCCCCGAAAGACCCACACTCTCAGCCTTTGCAAGGGGGGCAGTGGAGGTACACGAGGACAGGCTGTGGGACCAGCAACCCCAGTCCTGGTGGCGAATGGACAGCTGCTGAAGATCTGCACTTGGGACAGGGCCACTGGCAGATAGGTAGTGGGCCCAGTCAGCTCAGCTACCCCCCACTATGATCTGACGTTCACCAGCAGAGGGCAGTCAGTGTGCACCTGCTACACCCTGCAAGGTGGTGCGGCCATATGGATGCTAGCTAGTACATAGTGCATGTTCCTGGAGGAACTGTGTGCACCCAAAACTGGGATGTCAGCACACACACCACACAGGTATATCAGTAATTGGGCCCCAGAAAAGAGAACCCATAAATATCACTTGAGAGAAATACTATATAACACTATGGGGGAACCTAGCCATGCCGTGGTCACTGCTCAGTCAGGGTGAGAGTGACCTCCCAGCAGGACATGCTGTGGCCACCCTGTCCATGCAGGTGGTGATCTGGCACTACAATGTCCCAGCCATTGCCCTATGCCCTGTGCAGATGCATCCTGCACAGGCCACCCTGTCCGGGCCATACCCAGAGTACCTTGCTCCTCATTATGCACATTGGCAGGCTAACACTGGAAACAGTGCAAGCAGTGTGGGCTGAGTAAGGTGTAGGCAGCCACAACACACTGGATAGACAGGCACACACTCCCACACCTATGCCAGCATTGTGCAAATATAGAGGCTTTGGGCAGCCCTGGCCACCACACCAGTCTTGGGCATGGTTATGGTAGGCAATACTGTTGGGGTCACTCCCCGGGGTGGTAAACACCGTCAGAAAACAAAACTGAAACACACTCCACAGATATCAGAAAGGTTGCTATGATGCAGCTCTATCCGCAAATTGTGATTAACTTAGGAATTGTTATCTGCCATTAATCATAGCAACCTTTTGATATATGTGTAACATATCCCCAAGTTTAGGGCGGCATTGCTAAGGTATGCAAGTGCTAGTATTGGGAGATGCTGCTGCGCGCAGGGCCCAACAGCCTGACTCTCCATGAGGCTTTCAATAGTGAAGCCTGTGGGTGTGGGTGTTTATGCCCCTGTTGGCCGCTGCTCTAGGGCAGAGGTTCCCAACTCTGGTCCTGGTGGGCCAAACACTGTTCAGGTTTTCATGCTGTCCCTAATGAATATGCATGAGATACATTTGCATACCATGGGGGCGGCACATACAAATGCAGCACAGGCATATTTGTTAGGGACAGCATGAAACCTGAATGGTGTTTGGCCCTCCAGGACTGCAGTTGGGAAACTCTGCTCTCGGTATTGCACATATTTATGGTGTCTGTGCTCTGTAGGGTAAAATATAGGCATTTCAGGCATGTTTATTTTATCTGCAATAAAGGTTCCTTCTTTATTACCACGGTTTAGTACTGGGTAAAATATGGGGACAGGGTTGGCAGGAGCCACAGCTGGACTTGAATTTGTGACCTTCTGCTCATGAACACACCGGCTGTGTGTACTGCACCACACTGTTGCCACAGGGACAGTTCATTCCCTGGGGATACCATGACTGTTCGTCAGACAGACCCTGTCTGTTGCAGTGCACGGCACCCACCTAAACGGGGCTAGGCCATGGTCTGCTGTGGGCAGATGCCACTGCCCCCTCCATCACCAGCACCTCTCCGCCACCATGCTGCCATGCCATTATGCCGGTGGTGCTGCTAGTGCGCAGTCCCAGGCCATCCAATATGCCGGTAGGCAGCTGCCTATGGTGTGGGTTCTCTGGTAGGGGTGCTTACATGGACATGCGCACTTCCCCCCCCCACCCCCCCGCACTGCCTGCTAATATTATGTGCCCTTGGGGGTACCTGCTGGGTAATTTCCCCTGTGACACTGTGGGACACACACTCGTGCCCATGTTGGACCCTCTTCAGTTGCTGTCTTGCTGCTTTACAGTTTCGGCATTCCTATGTGCCTCCTAGGCATCTGCCTAGCCCGCACTGGACCACCGCATGTGCCGCCTGCAGCCCTCTATATCCCATTTACAGCATCAGTACAGTTGCCCTTTCCTACGTGCCCACTCTGCTGTTACTGCACATGTGCACACCATAACAAACCTGCCCAATATAAACGAGAAAAAACCCTGATCAGCACTATTTCAATGTGGGATCATTCACTTTGTAGGGGGACAGAGAATAGACCCTTCCAAACATGATATCTTATTTTTTGGGCTTTGTCAGTGGTGTTGCTTTGTTTATTATTAATATCACTTTTGGCCAACTTGGTTATTGGGATTTCAAATGTGGTTCTGGTCCTTTTATATGCTTATTTGCCTTTTTGGTTCCTGCACATGTATCACAACTATCACTTTTCTGGGTTTCCCTGCCTTTGCTGTACATTGCTGACTGAAATGGTTTCTCTTTCCTGCAAATGTGCCTTAACGAGAGGGTTTCACTGGCGTTAGTGTTTAGACCCGGATTTCACAGCGTTAGTGTGCCTGGAGCCTCTCCCCTCCCACTCTACGCCCATTGACCCCTTCTCTCCGCCCTCTGGGAAGCCTTACTCCACCCTTCAGACCCGGATTTCACAGTGTGCCTTAATGCCGCCGCCGTGTTATCGCGCGATAAGTGACGTTATCGCGCGATAAGTGACGTTATCGCGCGATAAGTGACGTTATCGCGCGATAAGTGACGTTATCGCGCGATAAGTGACGTTATCGCGCGATAAGTGACGTTATCGCGCGATAAGTGACGTTATCGCGCGATAAGTGACGTTATCGCGCGATAAGTGACGTTATCGCGCGATAAGTGACGTTATCGCGCGATAAGTGACGTTATCGCGCGATAAGTGACGTTATCGCGCGATAAGTGACGTTATCGCGCGATAAGTGACGTTATCGCGCGATAAGTGACGTTATCGCGCGATAAGTGACGTTATCGCGCGATAAGTGACGTTATCGCGCGATAAGTGACGTTATCGCGCGATAAGTGACGTTATCGCGCGATAATACCACCGCTGCGATTTTAAGATGGTTTAGTAAACATACCCCTAAAAGATTTTTTCAATCTCTAGTCCTCTCTCTATCCTTTTAGGGTGAATTCTTTGGGGGAAGAGGTTCCTGTTAAAGCCCAAGGTGATTTCCTCCACACTAATCAAACAAGGACAGAAGTCCTTTATGGGGGTTTCCAGCAAACCTTTACTCCAATTTGTTGCAATTAAATACTTACATTGGGGTAGACATTGGAGTTCATTTTAGAAGAGGCAGGTGCCATGTAGATTAATTTAAATTTAATTTAAGCATTTTTTTTTATTTAAATTTTTATTCAATTTTAACAATTTTAACATCCAAGAAACATCATTGAATGATACAGACATGAGCATAGTTATCAAAAACATTATACAAAAGTAATCAATAACCCCAAGGCAATACAAATCAATCTAAGCATAACTAATACTCATTATATAGACCACAAACAAAAGGAAATATAGGGAGGTTCTAAGAAAAACAAGAAAGTAAAGGTCTTAAACCAAGACCTAAACTACCTAAAATACACAGGAAATTTAACCATATGCGACAGGTAGAAACTTAAGCATCAGCCGGTACCGAGGGTCCCGACAAAGCGACATTAACCACTTCCCTAGCCTCCAGGAACTCCAACAACTGCCCAGGATCAAAAAACAAGAAACATTTTTGTTTAAACATCACAAAACACTTTGCAGGAAATTTAAGCTGGAAGGAGGCTCCCAGTGCCACCACCCTAGGGCGCAGCACTAGAAACTCCTGCCTTCTCAGTTGCGTATTCCGAGCTATATCAGGATGAATTCGTATTTTAGACCCCAGAAATTCCTCATTGAGGTTCCTAAAGTACAATCTAAGGATAAAAAATGTATCTGATTCTAGTGCAAAGGTAACAAGTAGGGTGGACCTCTCTGAGATGACCTCTAGGGAAGATTCTAAAAATCCCGTAAGATCATCTCTAACACGAGCAGCATCAGGATCAATGGACCCCTAGACAAATACTGCACACGCACCATAGGTGGTATTTGATCGAAAGGGATCTTCAAGATCTCTCCAAAGTATTTTTTAACCATCTCCATCGATGACATTACAGGAGATCGTGGAAAGTTCAAAAGGCGCAAATTGCAACGCCAAACTTGGTTCTCCAAATACTCTAGCTTCTTAGCAGTTACAGCTCTGTCTTTTATTTGGGCAGCCACCGTCTCCCGCAGCTGTCCAAGTTCCTGCCCCACGGTAGAGAGTCTCTCTGCCTGCTGCACTTGAACACCAGAAAACAATTCACATACATCTCGAAGCTCTACCATCTCAGTACTCATATGTCGAAAAATATCCTTTAGGGAAGCATTAAGCGCTGCGAGACCATCCCAGAGTGCTTCCATAGATATCACCGCAGGTCTCTCCAAAACAGGAAGCCCCGAAAGAGCCTCTACCTGACTGGGCGTCCCAGGTAAACTTCTTTGCCCGGAACGCGCCGACTCCGCAGATCCTTTCTGCCTCCCAGCCTCTACAGGGCAATTTCCAACAGCCAGAGATCTTCCTGACGCCCCCTCCACTGGTGTACTCCCCGGCAAACCAGTGGGAAAGGCAGTCTCTGGCGAGAAAACACTTCCGGGGCACGGTGGGGGGGTACGTTCCTCCGCAGAGAAAATAATACCCGATGCACCCAGCAACGAATCCTCCTCTCTCGCCGCTGCCAAAGATGCCGCCTGTCCTCCAACCCCAAAGCCGCAGTCAGGCAAAGTTCGCTGGGTTGATGGCACCGGCAAGCCAGCCCCAGGAGGAAGGGCTGCCTGCTTCCGTTTCTTCCGCCCCATCAGAATCCAAACGGGGACCAGCCACAAAGACGCCGGAGCTTCAACAGACGCAGCTCAACAGGTCAGAGCATCCTGCCGCCTAATTTAAGCATTTTTAATTCTGCATTTGAATCACCATATTGTTTCAGAGCAGATTACAATCTTAAGCAATCTAATAAAAAATAATATAAATCAATAATACTAACATGATAAAGGTCACACAGTTAAATTCTGAGCTACCGCACATTCTCAAAAATATATATATATAACCTTCAAAATGAATCACTGAGTCGTCTATAAAGAAGTGTTTATACTACTGCAATCCTCTAGCCATATGCAGTTCCTACAACAGCACAATCACTGTCTGGCAGACAAGGGGATCACATCAATTCGAGTTTTTACAGTCTTTCACTTTCTACTGTTGGAATTTAATTACAGGGTTCATTGAATGGGACCAGTATATACTGAGAGGCCTTAGTACTTAAACACCACTTATGTCTCTTCCTTTCTCAAAATGAATGAGATCATTTCAGATTTTGGTATATCTTTACTAAAGAATGCTTTGGTAGCACGTGTTTGGGTCACAAATTTATTTATTTATTTTATTTAAAAGTATTTCTAAACAGTCTTATCATAAAAATCAAGGCGGTGTCACAACAATACAATCAGATGTAGTGCTGGGGGGGTCATGCAGTGTAGGAGGAGTAGAGTGCGGGGGGGATAATGCAGGAGGAATAGTGTGCGGGGGGGGGGAGTTCGTGCAGTGGGGGCAGTGGTGTGAAGTGTGTGTGTGGAAGGGGATTCTAGATTAGGGTGAGCTATGTACAATGTGCGCTATAATACAGCATGTTCTATAATACAAGGTACTGTCCAGATAGGGCTTGAGCTAGATCCTGTGCCGATATACAATCTCTTGTCGGTGTCTTATAAACTCTCGTCGGGGTCTTTGTTGATCAGGCTTTGTTGATTACGTGATGTGTCCATAATGTTCTATGAACAGAGTTGTCTTCAGCTGTTTGCGGAAGTCTTTGAGGTCCGTTGTCGATCTCAGATCATCTGGGAGGGAGTTCCAGATGGTTGGGGCTGCCAATCAAGTGCAAAGACTCCTGTCAACTTCAGGGGATGTGTGTGTCCATTACCCTGCCACTGGCATGTTGCCAATGCTCTGCATTGTGTAATCCAGCACACTGGTTCACTCAATGCCACCCACAGTTAGCACCACTTAACAATATCAAGGCAGAAACACCAAAAATAGAACAATGTTACACAAACATATAATTTATTTATTTATTTAACAATTATTTTTTTTCTATACCGCTTTTGTCCAAAGCGGTTTACATCAAACAATCTTGGTGGAATTGTTTTACAATGAACAGGGAGAAGTAACTTGGAGAACAATAGATTAGGTAATCAACAATATTGATTACCTAATCTACAATTGGAACACCACAATCTCCTCTGCATCCAGCGCAACAACAAACAAGACTAACACCAGACACACCTCCAAAAAAGCCCGATGGTTCACCCCCAACCTCCGGAAGCTAAAGACCAAACTCAGAAGAGCGGAAAGAAAATGGAGAAAAACCAAAAAAGAGGACGACAAAACAAACTACATGTACGAACTAGACATGTACCACACAGAAACAGACAAAGCAAAAAAGGCCTACCATTCGAAAATCATAAACACATCAATAAACAAACCAAGAGAACTCTTTGAGATTGTCAAAAAGCTGACAAAAGCGCCCAACCACTCCGACCAACTACCAAACATCCCACCAGAATTACTAGCACGACAATACAAACAGCTTCAAAAACCACAAAATCCACAATTGAACACAGAGACAACAACAACAAACCACCCCACCACCATAAACAGAGAATGAAGCAAATTCGAAGCAATCACGAAAGAAGAAATATCATCCACCATCTCTCACCTGAATACCACCACCTCTCCGCTGGACCCCTGCCCTACAGAATGGATAAAGAAAACCAAAGATGACCTGAGCACACCATTAGCCTGCATTGTTAATGAATCCCTCAGCCAAGGACGCATGCCAGACCTCCTCAAAACTTCAATCATCCGACCAACCCTAAAAAAACACAACCTGGATCCCCTGGACCCCGCCTCCTACAGACCTATAGCAAGCCTCCCGTTCACCACCAAAATCATAGAGAAGGTAGTTCAGCAACAGCTCCAAGAATATTTAGATATCAACAACATACTGGACCCGCAACAACATGGCTTCCGCCCACACCACGGAGTCGAGACCCTCATGACATCACTAATGAACACCCTCGTCATAGGAACTCAAGCCAAACACTCTGGATACGCCATGATCTTCCTAGACATATCAGCAGCCTTCGACACCATCTCCCACAACATCCTCCTACACAGACTACAAGCAATTGTCATCAAAGATACCGTACTTCAATGGTTCCACTCCTACCTAACCAATAGACAACAACTGATTCGCACAAACATATCAACCTCACCCCCCTTCCAGCAACACCATGGAGTACCCCAAGGATCCACACTATCTGCCATGCTCTTCAACATCTACCTGCAACCACTCTGCTCAATCATACGCGCCCACAGCATCAACTATCACATCTATGCAGATGACATAATGCTCTATGCCCCAATCACAACCTCTAACCCAACAAATAAACACTTATCAGAATGTTTCACAGAGGTATCCAGCTGGCTACAAAAGAACAACCTATCCATCAACATAAAGAAAACAGAAGCCCTCATAGTAACAAAGGACCCAGACTTCACACTACCTACACACCTCAACATTGGAACCACACAAATACAAATACAACCGCACATAAAGTATCTGGGAATCATCATAGACCAAGCACTCACACTCAAGCAACAAATCAAAAAAACCACCGGAACAATATTCCACAAGGCTAAACCAGTACAATGCCTCAGACCTCTCCTTGAACCACAGGACTTCAGAACAGTGATGCAAGCCATGATACTCCCCCACCTGGACTACTGCAATATAATCTACCACGGACTACCAGCCACTCACACCAACCCACTTCGAACTGCCTTAAATACAACAGCAAGGATTATCCAGAAAGCAAAAAAACAAGACCGCATCACCCCAATCCTGAGGGAGCTACACATACTCCCCCTTGAAGCAAGAATCAAATACAAATCCGCCCTACTTACACACAAAGCTCTCTACCAAACTCAGACTTCCCAGCTCCACACACTACTTCCCCGACCAGCCCACAACAGAACAACCAGACAAACCACCAACAACTCCCTCACCATCCCCCATAAACGAACCAAATGCAATCAACGGACCTGCAACAGAGCCTTCGAATTGTATGCACCATCCCTCTGGAACTCTCTACCAAGTCACATCAGAAGCAACGGAGATCCCTTGACATTCAGGAAACAACTAAAAACCGTCCTATTCCAGGAACACCTCGGAGCAGAAACAAGCACCCGCCACTGACTACCTTCCCCCCTCCTAATTCACCCCCCTGAACATATGTTCTAAGAGACTGTAATACAATGTCTATGTCCCAAATATTTGTTGAATTTACACAGGTACACTAAAAAAAAAAATTTTTAAACTGCCTCTAATGTTTCGATTGATTTTTACGTTTTTTGGTGCGCTGAATCCAAATCTGGTAACCAATTTGCTCCATCACGTACAGATTTTTTGCTACATTGGGTTAGCAGTTTGAGGTGAACGTTTCAGATTGAGTGCGATCGAGATAAAAGTTTCTTGGATGAATTCTTTATACTAATTGTTTAGTAGTTATTCAAATAAGAATAAAGAAAATTGTAACAAGGCAGCACATAAGAATAGAGTAATGTCAACAAAACACACTATGATGGTAGCAAAATTGTCTGCACTTAAAACAGCCACATACATGTGCACAAACATTGAGCATATAAGAGCGAGGTTAGACACAAAGCAAAGCAAAGAAATGTGCAAAAAATGTTGTACAGGTATGTATGTAAGAATAGAAAACGCAAACCGCACCATTGCAATACATGAAGACAAACACCCGATGGTGTGAAAATAAAATTCTAATAAATGAGATCCGACACTGTGGTAATGACTAGCAAATTTTTATTTAAAAGTTTAGAAAAAACACGATATTTGTCAACACAGTTTAGATTTTAAAGTCATTCTTGGGTCAATCAATCTCCTGGTGGGCCCGTTTCTTCTTCCCCCGAATGCTTCTCTTGGTGCGCTGCTTGGCGTATTTTTCATCTGGGGTTTCCCGCAGCAGCAACCAGCAGAAATCAGCCATCATAGTGGTGTTCCATCTTCCTTGGTACCTTCTCTATGCGTCCTTGATGTCCTGGTGAAACCTTTCACCTTGTTCTTCACTGTACGCCCCCAAGTTTTCGGGAAAGCAGTTCACATGGGAGTGCAAGAAATGGACTTTCAGGCTCATGTTACAGCCTTGTTCTTTGAAGGCATTGAGCATCCTGGCAACAATATCCTTATAGTTCTCATCCCGCCTGTTCCCCAAGAATTTGAGAACAACATCCTTGAAGGAATCCCAGGCTTCTTTTTCCTTCTCAGACATCGTTTCAGCGAATGCTCCATCTGAAATGAGTTTCCTTATATCAGGGCCAACAAACACTCCTTCCTTTAGCTTTGCTTCAGAAAGTCGGGGGAACTTTGAGCAAAGGTACCGAAAGCACTCACCATCTTTTGGAAGGGACTTGATGAATTGCTTAATGAGACCCAACTTAATGTGGAGAGGTGGTAATAGAATTTTATCACGAGGTACCAAGCTCTCATGAAGAACATTTTTCTCACCGGGTCTCAAATACTCCCGAATTGGCCAGTCTTTTTTCCCCCAGTGTAGGTCGCGGGCCCGGCTATCCCACAAGCAAAGGAAGCAGGGATATTTGGTGAAACCGGATTGCTGCCCTAATAGCATGGATAGAATTTTAAAGTCTCCACAAATCATCCACTTATGCTCATCATAACGAATCTTCTGAAGAATCAGGGCCAAATTCTCGTATTTTTCTTGGAGAATAACAGAGTGAGCAATAGGAACTGAAGCGAATGTGTTGCCATTATGAAGAAGAACACCTTTTATGCTGTCTTTTGACGAATCAATGAACAGCCGCCATTCAGCAGGATCATACTTGAGTTTAAACTTTTCCATCACTCCGTATATATCGTTGCAAAATACCAAATTTTCCTCTTTGCTGAAATACTTCAAAAATTGTGTCTCGCGGTTGCGGTACCAATAAAAAGTTGTTCCTGGTGACAATAGATTTTTCTGTTTAAGCCGAGAACCTAGCAGTTGGGCAGCATCTTTTGGGAGTCCTAAATCCCGGACTAAATCATTCAATTCAGCTTGAGAGAAAAGTTCAGGTTTCGGATCTGGTTCAGTTTCAAACTCGGAAGTACTGGACTCATCGGGAAAAGCCATCTGATGAGTCTCATCATGATCAGAACCGTCCACACAAATATGATCCAAAGATTTTGGTGGTTCAGGCACAGGTACTTCGTTGCTATGAGGCATAGGCCTAATTGCTGAGGGAAGGTTGGGGTAACTTATTACGTTCTTATTTTTTAAGTTGTATCCCTTCATAATGCAAGAGCAAAAATAGCAGTCACTGCTGTGGTCTCTTTGTTCACGCCACATCATAGGTATTCCGAAACGAAATGCTTGTTTTTTACCTTTCATCCATAAGCGTAGATCTTCCTCACATGTCTTGCACACTTTGTTAGGAGCCCACGGTTTGTCTTGATCGCCTAACTTCAAACCGAAATAGGCGAAATATACTTTTTTAATAAATGCAGAAATGTTCCTCTGCCGCATTTTCACGGTATATTCCCCACAAATAAAACAAAAACTGTCCGGAGAGTTGACGCAACCTCTGGCTCTGTGAGCCATCACAAATACACAGCACTGCAAACTACAACTGTAGTGAACCACTTCGGAATAAAGCTGGATTACGACTGAGCAAACAAAAGGTAATAATGAACTTGTAAGAAACTGAAATTTGACAGGAACGTTCATGTCGCAACCACCGTGTTTGAGCGAGCGAACGAGGCGAGGCGAACAGGAAAGAACATGCGCCAGCGCGAGTACTGGATTTAGCCCCCCGCCTCCCAATTGTCCTGTTAATGTATAAAATGAATACAAAACACTCTAAAATATCATGAGGGAGTGTTTCTAGTTAGTTAACCATTACAACCTCTATTTTGGGCCAAGAAAATAAACTGCAGTCGGCTAAAAAGAAATTATGTGAACATTCCTTATATGGGTAAGAAATCTAATTTTGCAAGAAAACGTGACGTGATGGAACATTTTGGCTATTTTTCCTGGATTCAGCACCCCAAAATCTATAGGAATCAGTTGCAAAACTGGAGGCAGTTTTTTGGTAGTGTACCTGTGTTATTAATGTTGGCCCCCTGGTGATGGCCCCAATCCCAGAGTTTGATTGTTGTCCACCCCCCCCCCCCTTTTTAATGTTACACCGCTTTGACCCGGTGAAAAGCGGGATATAAATACAGCTAAATAAATAAATAAAATAAATAAACAATAGGGGTTAGCAACAACAAAAACAGAGGGTAGGTGGAATAGCTTATTGATGGACAGCAGAATGGCTGTGGTGTGCTTGGGTGGCAGAGATAGGATTCCAATACACCTTTCTTCTTCTCTCCCTGTGGTAAGAGGCTTCCCTAGTCCTCGCACAAGCAGAGCTGCTCTCCTTCTTGAGCCAGAGAGGGTGCTGACCAGATACACAGTGTGTCTGCAGTTCAAGGTATAGGCTAGAACCCAAGACACCCTCCTTTGGGGGTGGTATATATATGACTTGGATTTTCCCTCCCAGAGTAATCGCCTTCCAGAATGATAACTGGGCAGAAGTAAACTCCTCTGTTCTGGAAAATACCAGATGTCTTCCACATCTAAAATGTAGTATTTTAATAGGGACACTTGTTGGTTCTGCTGTTCCAAGCAGTGAAATCCAAGTAGCCTCTACACTACAAATAAAAATAATCAAGATTAGTTATCTGGCTTCACTGCATATACCTCTAAATAAGCAGGTTTTTAAACTTTTCCTAAAATTCAAATCATTTCGTACTTTCCTTTCTTAATCCCTCAGCTAATGTGCATCACTCTATTGCAGCTCTAAAAATCTGTCCATAATGAATTTTAAACAATATTCTTTAGAAGAAGGAAGTTTTAGAAATAATTTATACACAACATGAGACACCTTTGAAGGAATATAAACGTGAGTTAATTTTGTCAGATAAAATAGATTACTCTTATGAGTTAGACAAAGAAATTGGTTACCTATTTGATTTAGGTATATTTTTCAATGTAGATTAATCAAACAGAGTTGCCTCAGCCCTAAATTTTTCCTTTTAATAATAACTTGATTCTATAGTAATTATAACTTGGGGGCATGTTTACTAAACAGTGTTAACTATTAGCATGCCACACTAACTGTTAGCACAGATCACCATGGTAAAATCCTGCACTACTTGGTTAGTGCGTGATGGGGTGTGAACTAGGCAATTTAGAGGCCGGAAATGCGCACTTACTGCCTCTTCAGGTGGTATCTGTTATGCACTTATGTGCTATTTACATGGTAAGCCATGGCTCCAATGCAGGGGGACATGCAGAATGCCCCCAAAGATTAGCGTGGGCCTCCAAACTAATTCTTGAGATCAAATATACGCTCTCATTGTGATTTTAGTAAGCATGCCCCCTTTAGTGCATAATTTTACAGAGATTCCTAAATAAATACCATTACCAGTGTGGGACAGAATTAGAGCCTGAACTAAAATGTGATATGCCTGAATTGGTAATTTTGACCTTATTTGCCTTAGGATAAAACAAACCTCCCTAAACAGATAATTGATCTGAACATCCAGTGTTAAAACTGAATCTAAAGCAATCCCTAATAACTCATTTCCTAGCAGCTTAAGTTTTAACTCTGGAGGTTTAATTGATTAGGTTATCTAGCTTTTAATATTAAACAATTCCTGTCCGTCTATTCCTTAATAGCTGAAAAAAATGTAATCAATAAATTATATGTTTGTTCCAGAGTATGAGAAAATGGAATCAAAGGTGGATGAGTAGCCTAGTGAATAGAGCAACTGCCTAGTACCCAGAAGATCAAGGGTTCAGTTTCCACTGGCACTCCTTGTGACCTTGGACAAGTCACTTTACCCTCCACTGCCTCGAAAAAAAAAGCCTGGCAATCTACCTCTGGTGATGTATGCCAAGAATGCCCAGAGGCAGCTGGGTCACCAGGAGTCAGCACTGACTTGATGGCACTAAAAAAAAAACAAAAAAAAAGTTTATTTTACAGGTTTTCTATATTGCTTTATCATTTAGTCAAAACGGTTTACAGAAGAACTTAATCTAGATTAAGTACATTAAACAGCATCAGGGGCAACTTGGATTATACAATTAGGGCCCGATTCCTATCCCAACCCCGACGTACATCTCCTTTGTACATCCGGGCTGACCTGGACGTACAAAGGAGATCGCGATTCTGATCTCACGGGGCATGTCAGTCCCGGCCTGCATGTACAGGCATTGCCCGGCTAACTCAGCCACGGCGTTTAAATGGAGCCGCTGTGCTCTGGAATCATGTTGCCATGGCACAGCGGTTCTATTTAAAAGTCGCGATGCTGGCCACCTGCTCAAACTGTTAATTCCCCGCAGCCCAACCCCCTATCCGGCCTCTTAAGGCCAGGGTCGGGCTGTGGGGAGTTAACACTGCCCTCCCAGCCCCTTCCGCCCCCCAGAGCAGCAAATTTGAAAGGTCCAGGGGGTGGAATAACTTCCCCAGCCATTTCGCCGGCCTTGGACATACAGGGCCGACATTAGAATCTGCCCTGTACATCCAGAGCCGGCGACCGCCCACTCTCCGCCCCTTCCCCGCCCCCATATAACTTCCTCGGACATCCACCCCCGCTATTCGTGTCTCAGAATGACCCACTTAACTTGTCAGATTACAGCTATCAGGTTATGGTAACATTTGGTAAAATGTGGATTCTGGCAGATTGATGTTATGTATCGGTTCCAAAGTGTTGGGTGAATAGGAATGTTTTTTTCTTCAGCATAAGAATAAAAATAATTTTTAAAATGTTCAACATTTTACTGAAAACATTTTAAAAAATGTTAAACAGGATAGGAGAGAATAGGGATTACTGCAGAACCCCACCTTTCCTTTTCTGAGAGCTAGTTATACCATTCTTGCATTTTACCTTCCAGGTTCTATTAACTAAAAAGCCTTTAAGCCATTTTCCATATGGTCCTGCTAGATCTGTCCAGGCAAGTGGGTTGTGCTCCCCTACTAGCAGATTAGTGGTGATGCCTGTATCCGCTTTAGCCACCAGAGAGCTCTTCAGTATTTCTTTGTCTCCAGCAGATGGTGGATGGATTTTTCCCTCTGTGAAGAAAATCAGAATTGAGAGGAAATGATTGATTTAAATGCTTGTGAATAACCACCTTGAGGGTGACTCACTTGAGTGCGACGTGGGAGACTCCACTAGACTGCGGTCTTTTCAGTAGCCATAGGAGGAGGGAAAATTGCTTCAGCTCCATGCTTTTACCCTGACAACAGCCTGTTGAGCAGCCAGGAAAAAAATGGAAGGATTTGTAAGGATTTGAAAATTCAGCAGTCTCACACAACCTCAATGCCCCTTCCTTCCTCCTCTGTTCCCCCCTGCTCTCTCCTGAAGATTATAGAAGGCTTTCAGCGGGATCTGCTTTCCAGCCACGTTAAAAGCAGTACCTGCAAAGCTAGAAAAACAGTTTCAGGGGAGTAGAGCTGAGCCCAGCATAGATTCTCTGTTTGGGGCTCTCAGGGAGTGAGTACCAAGGCTTGACCTTGTCATTGTCCTTGTTGGGGGCGCCCGATTCTGTCCATCTGGGGAGCAATATGGGGTAGACCACTGGCGATTATTGGTGCAGTGTGGGGGTTTCCTGCCATTTTCTGCACTCGTTAGTAACATATTTTCTCCAGGACCAAGCAGGAAGTTAGTCCTCACTTATGGGTGACGTCGGCGCCGACGGAGCCCTCGCGGAGCAATTTTCCCCAGCTTTCAAAGAAAGCCTTTGGGAATTGCAGCGCGCATGCGCGGTCGTCTTCCCGCCCGAGGGTGCCATCTTAGCCAGTCTTCTTTTTTCCGCGGAGCCCTACAGACGTCCCCGTCTTGTCCCCACGAAAAAGTTGATTTTCTTCTTTATTTTATCCTTTTTCCTTCGGTTCGACGCCGATCTTTTTCCCGCCCGGACTCGCGACGCCGGTCACGAGTCCTCTCACTTTTTTTCGGTTTTTCTGACTTTGTCAGCTTTAGTTTTCGATTTTCCCTGGCAGCCCGGTCCTTTGACCTCGCAGGGGCCCTTTTTCCCCCGATGGCTGCCAGTGGCTTTAAGCGGTGTGGTCAGTGTGACCGAAATATGTCACTCACTGACACACACGACTTTTGCCTCCGCTGCCTGGGCCCGGATCATGAGGAACTGATCTGTGGGCCCTGCGGCAAAATGTCCTCAAAAGCGTTGAGAAGTCGGCGGCATCAGCGTGATCGAATCTTCGCTGACCCCAGCCGTACCCGGACCTCGTCGGAGGCCTCCACGTCAAAAGGCTCCAGCTCGGACCGTCGCCGGAGTTCCTCCGACCGGGGTTCTCCCTCCGGGGACCATCGTCGGACGGTGAAACCCGCGAGGGCGGCGTCGGTGGACGCTCCTGGTTCCGCGAGGGCCAGGTCGCATAGCCCCGATAGCCGCCCCGGGTCCTTGGAGAAGGAACACCTCCCGAAGCGACCTCGCCTGGAGTCGGAGATGCCTGCTCGGGTAAGTCCTGTGGTCCTTCTGGACTCGCCTCCGCGACAGCCGACGTCGGGCCCGACACCGTCGGGGCCCGAGTCGGGGGCTGCTGGGTCACCTGAGCTCGGACTCAGGTTGACGGCCTTGGAGAGCAGACTGTCTGCCTTCATGGACCAGCAACGGGCACTGCTCGCTGGCCTCGCTGGCGCCGCTGCCCCGACCGCCGGGACGTCGACGTCCAAGTCGACCCCGGAGACCGAGCCGATCCTCGAGTCGATGAGAACTCGAGTCGATCCTCGGTCGAGGTCACCCTCGGCCTCCCGTTCGGGACCGAGGTCGCCGACGCCGACTCCCTCGGCGTCGGGGCGGCAGGCGCCGCGCCCTGCCCGGGCCGACCCCACCGATTCCTCGTCGGAGTCAGTCTGGGAGTCTGAAGAGGAGGAGTCACCTGATTCTTTTCGGACTCGGTGTGTCCCCTCGGACTCACCTGAGTCCGAACCTCGGAAGCAGTCCCCCCCCGGAGGATGCCCGGTTCTCGGACTTCGTTAGGGATATGGCCAAGGCTTTGGCCTTCCCTGCGGATCCCGAGGAGGAGCCTCGAGCCGAAGAGCTCGACGCCCTCCAGTATGACTCTCCCGCAAGGGAACACTTTACTGTACCGGTTCCTCCTATGCTGGAACGACTACTCTTCCGCATGTGGGAGAGTCCGGCCTCCTCGCCGGTCCTGAGCAAGCGGGTCGATTCTATCTATCGGGTCCGCAAGAGCCCTGGCTTCCAAAAGGCACAGCTACCACACCATTCCATGGTAGTGGAATCGGCCATGCATCGTCTTAAGAGCCAGAAGATGCACTCCTCGGTGCCCCCTGGCAGGGAGGCCCGTAACCTGGATGGCCTTGGTAAGAAGTGTTTCCAGGGCTCTATGCTCGCATGTCGTGTCCAGACTTACCAGCTGTACATGGGCATGTATCTCCGGGATCTGGCTAAAGAGCTAGCCGGATTCTCCGCTGGTCTGTCCGAGGAACCCTTGCGGAGGTTCCTGGCCTTGTCCACTGGCATTCGGGAATGCTCAAAGTTCATGTCCCGGGCAGCCTATGATGGCTTTGAAGCGTCGGCTCGAGTGGCCGCAGCCGGCATCGGTGCCCGCCGACAGGCTTGGCTTCAGTCGTCAGACCTTGAGCCCTGGGTGCAGGACAAGTTGGTCGATGTCCCCTGCCGAGGCGAGAACCTCTTTGGCAAGCCCATGGCGGAAAAGGCTGCACAAATTGAGACTGAGACTCTCACCAGGACCAGGCTTTCTAGGAAGACCTCCGCCCCTTCCCAGAAAAAGAAGGGCTCGGGGAAAAAGTCCTTTTACCCGAGGAAGGCGGCTGCCTACAAACAATACCCCCATTATCAGGCCCCTGCAGCTCCCCAACAGGGCCAGCAGGCCAAGGGACGGGGTAACGGGTCCCGTAGGCAGCAAGCCCCCAAGCCTGCACCACCAGCCCCTGCTCAGCAGGGTGGGGGTTTTTGACTCACAAAGCATAGCCTCTCCCCCCCCGCTGGTTCCTCCCAGCACCGGAGGCCGGCTGGTTCACTTCGCCCACAGGTGGTCCAGCATCACCGCAGATGCCTGGGTGCTTCAAGTCGTGCGAGAAGGCTATCTTCTCAACTTCCACCAGGTCCCTCCCTCCTATTTTCCGGGAGAACCTCCGCGACCCCCTCTGCACAGGGAATTACTCCTTCAGGAGTTAGCAGGTCTTCTGCAGGATCAGGCGGTGGAACCGGTGCCACACCACCTGAGAGGTCAAGGCTTTTATTCGAGGTATTTTCTGATACCAAAGAGAACAGGGGGCCTCAGACCCATCCTGGACTTGCGCAACCTCAACAAGTTCCTTGTGCGGGAGAAGTTCAAAATGCTTACCCTTGGAATCCTTCTGCCCTACCTCCAGCAGGGAGATTGGCTATGCTCCTTGGATCTAAAGGATGCCTACACGCACATCCTCATCCACCCAAGCCACCGCCAATACCTAAGGTTTGTGGTGGCAGGAAATCATTACCAGTACAGAGTACTGCCCTTTGGCCTGTCCTCCGCACCGCGAGTCTTCACAAAATGTCTCGCGGTCGTGGCGGCCCATCTCCGGCTTCACGGCCTCTATGTCTTTCCGTACCTCGACGACTGGCTCATCAGAGCAGCGTCCGCTCGGGAGGTCACCAACGCCACGCGCCGCACAGTGACCCTTCTGCAGCACTTGGGCTTTGTTATAAACTTCGCAAAGTCCTCTTTGCTCCCCTCACAGGATCTCGAGTTCATCGGCGCAAGGCTGCACACCCCTCAGGCACGAGCATACCTACCGCTCGACAGGGCTCAACGGCTCATGGACCTAGCCGACCGCTTTCGCAGCCAGCCCCTGGTCTCCGCCAGGCGCTTCCTGAGACTACTCGGCCATATGGCTTCCACCGTCCATGTGACCCCCAATGCCCGCCTGAATATGCGGTCTGCTCAATGATGTCTCCGCCAGCAGTGGCGTCAAGCCACAGGCGGCCTAGCAGACCTAGTGCGCGTCTCCGAGCCGCTGATCTCGTCTCTCCGGTGGTGGCTCCGGCAGCCGAACCTCATATTCGGAATGCCTTTCCAGTCACCTCAGCCGACCCGGGTGCTGACCACCGATGCATCCCTCCTGGGCTGGGGAGCACATTGCCAAGAGGCACGTACTCAGGGCCTCTGGACCACGTGGGAGTCTGCTTAGCAGATCAACTTCCTGGAGCTCAGGGCGATCCGCCTAGCTCTCAAGGCCTTCTCCCACCTGACTTCCCACCAGTCCGTCCTTGTCCAGACGGACAATCAAGTTGCCATGTTCTACGTGAACAAGCAGGGAGGCACGGGCTCCTTCCTCCTCTGCCGGGAGGCACAGAAGCTCTGCTCTTGGGCCGTCAGTCACGGCATTCTCCTCAAGGCAGTTTATCTCCCGGGCCAAGAAAATTGCCTTGCGGACAAACTCAGCAGGGTCCTCCAGCCGCACGAGTGGCGTCTGGATCCCTTGGTAGTTCAGAAGCTCTTCCTCAAGTGGGGCCTCCCCACGGTGGATCTCTTTGCCAGTCCTCACAACCGGCAGCTTCCTCGCTTCTGCTCTCGTCAGCCACACCCCCTTCGGGTTGCGGCGGACGCTTTTCTGATCTCATGGTCGGGGAGCCTTCTGTACGCTTTCCCTCCCATCCCGCTAGTCTCTCGGACTCTTTTCAAGGTTCTCCGAGACAAAGCCTTCATGATCCTGGTGGCCCCTCGCTGGCCCAGGCAGCCGTGGTTTCCGCTCCTACTGCAACTGGCGGTGGAGGATCCAATCCCTCTGGGGGTACAACCGGATCTCCTCACTCAGGATCAGGGGTCCCTACTGCACCCCAACCTCAGGTCTCTCAACCTCATGGCCTGGCTGCTGAGAGGGTAGTCCTTGCTCCCCTTCTCCTGCCGGCGGAGGTGGAGGAGGTCATCTTGGCTTCGCGACGGCCTTCTACCCGCAAATGCTACGCCCTTAAATGGCGTCGCTTTGCAGTCTGGTGTACCCAACAGTCTCAGGATCCCTTCTCCTGCCCGGTGTCGGTGATCTTGCAGTACTTGCTACACCTCTCTAATCTGGGACTTAAGTCCAACTCCGTCAAAGTTCACCTCAGTGCTCTTTCGGCACATCATGTGCCGGTGGACGGTAGACCTCTCTCAAGCGACCCTCTCGTAGCGAGGTTTCTCCGAGGTCTCCTTCTACTTAAACCACCTCTGCGCCCGCCAGCGCCTGACTGGGACCTGAATGTGGTTTTGCAGCGGATCACCTGTCCGCCTTTTGAACCTATGGCTACCTGTTCTCTCCGTTTTCTGTCTTGGAAAACACTGTTCTTGATAGCCCTCACTTCCGCTAGACGCGTAAGTGAATTGCAGGCCCTCGTGTCTGATCCCCCTTACACTAGGTTCTACAAGAATAGGGTAGTCCTACGGACTCACCCAAAATTTCTGCCTAAAGTGGTCTCCCCTTTTCACATCAATCAGGAGGTGGTACTTCCAACCTTCTTTCCCAGACCACACTCCAGCCGAGCTGAAACGGTCCTCCATACCCTGGACTGTAGAAGGGCATTGAACTTCTACCTTGACCGTACGTGGGAGCACCGTAAAGCTGCTCAGCTTTTTGTGTCTTTTGACCCCAATAAATTGGGGCTCCCGGTCTCCAAGCGTACTCTGTCCATCTGGGTTGCGGACTGTATCTCTTGGGCTTATGGGGCAGCCGGACTCTCCTTAGAAAGTCGAGTCACGGCTCATTGCGTTCGGGCAAAGGCTACGTCAGTGGCTTACCTCCGCTCTGTTCCGCTGGCAGACATCTGCCGGGCCGCTACTTGGTCTTCGAGCCAGACTTTTGCGGTCCATTACTGTCTCGAGAGGGAGTCCCGTAGGGACAGTGCTTTCGGACAGGCAGTCCTCCGTAATCTCTTTGAGGTCTGAGCAACTCCTACCCTCCATCCCGGATGTGGGCTACCGGTGGGTGCTAATTCAGCGAAGATTCTATCCTTCTGTGCTGCTGAGCTAGAGGGAGCTCATTTTTGTGCTTAGGGTCTCCGGTAGCCTTGAGCTTGGGAGTCCCATAAGTGAGGACTGACTTCCTGCTTGGTCCTGGAGAAAGCGTAGTTACTCACCTGTAACAGGTGTTCTCCAGGAGCAGCAGGAATCAGTCCTCACTACCCTCCCTCCTCCCCTTGGAGTTGCAATCGTCTGCTTATGTTCTTTTTGCAAATTTTTATGCTGTCTTTTTTAGCTATGTCATCTGACTGGCTAAGATGGCACCCTCGGGCGGGAAGACGACCGCGCATGCGCGCTGCAATTCCCAAAGGCTTTCTTTGAAAGCTGGGGAAAATTGCTCCGCGAGGGCTCCGTCGGCGCCGACGTCACCCATAAGTGAGGACTGATTCCTGCTGCTCCTGGAGAACACCTGTTACAGGTGAGTAACTACGCTTTCCTATTGTGCGCATGGCAGTTGTATGGTCCGTGTGTGCACTACACCCAAGCAACTCCAACGCACCTTCTTACTCTAGCCTCTGTAACACACGTTGCTATAATAGCACAGTTAATGGGTGCCTTTCAAGCCGCCATAGCCTTAGCATGCACTGTTGGGACACTTGCCTTAACTCTCCATATCTTCTTCCAGGAAACATTGTTTGACTCTGCTATTCTTACATGGCAGCTTCTAAGTCATCCCTGGAAGGCTTGCTCCCCTTCTCTCAGCTGGAGGATATAGTTTGTCCAGCCTTGCCTGCCTTATGGCAGGCAGTGGTGGATGGCGCTGTGGGTAAGGATAACCAGCTGGCCGGAGGTTCTGGCAACCAGGCTGTACACTGCTTCCTAACCTCTAGGAGATCAATGATTGTCCCCTAGTGTAGGAAGGTCATTTTTGTGAGGAGAGTTTCCAGAGCCCAGATTGTCCTCCCTGGCATTCTTTTCCTTTTTACAACAGGCCTGGTCATTTGGGCATGGAAATTCAGACCCTGTGACCTCTAGGTTCCCTCAAGCACAGTCTCGTGTGGGCAGGCTGAATGGAAGCCCTGTTTGATTGCCTGGGATCTTTCCGAGATTTGGACTATGGCTTGGATTCAGAAGTTTGGTGTGAATGAAGAAGTACTCTCACCTTCACAGGATTGTGAAGAGACCAGTGTTATCTATCTATTCCGGAAAGAGGAACCGGAGGCAATGATTCCCAGGATCTTATCCTCCTTGAGAAGCAATGGACATCCCCTGCCTCGGGGAGCAACTATTCAGCAAGCCCATGGAGGATAAGGCAGTGGAGATTGAAACGGAGTACGTGATTCATACTCGCCTTTCTAGGAAAACTTCCTCCCTCCCCAGGAAGAAACAGCAGAGCAAGAAGCCTTCCTTCCTCTGGAAGGGGCTCCCCTACAGTGACTACCCATCCTACCCACTGGCGTCGACCTCTGTTCAGGGCGGCCAGGGCAAGAGCATGGCCTACAGCCCTCTTAAGCCGAAGGGTCCCAAGACCCAACCCCCGGCGCCAGCTCAGCCGTCCTCGGGGTTTTGGCACCATCGGCATAGCCTCTCATCCACTGACAGATCAGTTGTCCATCGGGGGGGCATCTGGTCCACTTCTCCCACAGGTGGGAGTCCATCTCCACCAATGTCTGGGTCCTCCAGGTCGTTCAGGAGGGCTACCTCCTCCATCTGAACAAGCTACCCCCTCCGCGCTTCCCCAGGGAGCCAAGGCAGCTTCCCCAACACCAGACCCTCCTGAGTCAGGAGCTTGCAGGCCTCCTCTATGATGGGGCGGTAGAACCAGTCCCACTGCACCTCAGCGGACAGGGGTTTTACACTCAATACTGCCTCATCCCAAAGAGGACAGGGGGCCTCTGGCCCATCCTCAACCTGCGGAACCTAAACAAGTTCCTGGTGCAAGAGAAGTTCAAGATGCTGTCCCTTCGAACATTACTGCCCTACCTCCAGCAGGGTGATTGGCTATGCTCCTTGGACTTAAAGGATGCTTACACTCACATCCTCATCCATCCCAAGCACAAAGTACTTCCGCTTCAGGGTTCAGGGAAACTACTACCAGTACAGGTTGCTTCCCTTCGGTCTCATGTCCGCTCCATGGGTCTACACAAAATGCCTGGCCGTGGCTGCAGCTCACCTCTGGCTGCAGGGCACCTTCATCTATCCCTATCTTGACGGTCGGCTCGTAACAAGGGACATGGCCTCCGAAACCCGGCAGGCAATGAACAGAATCATTCACCTCCTGGAGCATCTGGGGTTCGTGGTCAATTACCCAAAGTCCCACCTCACTCCAGTCCCTGGAGTTCATCGAGACTTGCTTGGACACCTGTGGGTCATGGCTTTCCTTCCTCAGGACAGGGCAGACTGCCTCACGTCCCTGGTATCTGAAGTGCGGTGCCACAATGTCGTCTTAGCCCAGACGATGCTTCGCCTTCTCAACCACATGACCTCCACAGTCCATGCCGTGCCCAATGCCCACTTCAACATGAGGGCGGCACAGTAGTGCCTCTGAGCGCAGTGGGCACAATCAAATGGCCATCTCAGAGACCCCATCTCGGTCACGCCTGGCATGGTGGAGTCTCTCACATGATGGCAGGAGGTTCGGAACCTGCTTCGAGGCATGCCCTTCCAAGCTCTGACGCATCAGGTAGTCTTAACTACGGATGCCTCTGTGGTGGGTTGGGGAGCCCACTGCAAGGGATGGCACACTCGGGGGACCTCAAAGAGTCCCAGCAGCAGATCAACCTGCTGGTGCTCTGGGCCGTCCGCCTTGCAGTCAAGGCTTTCAGGAACCGCCTGCAGCACGGAGTAGTGCTTGTCCAGATAGACAACCAGATCACAATGTTCTATGTGAGCAAACAAGGAGGGAACAGCTCCTACAGCCTATGATCAGAGGTGGTGGCCCTGTGCTCCTTCGCCATGAGCCAGGACAAGACCATCCGAGCCACCTACCTCCCGGGCCAGGACAATATATTGGCGGACCGGCTCAGCAGAGTCCTCCAACCACACGAGTGGCACCTGTGTCCCTGGATGGCGCAATGGCTCTTCCTGCATTAGGGGACCCCAGTTCTAGACCTCTTTTCCAGCCCTGTGAATTTGCAGCTCCCCCAGTTCTGTGGTCCCCCTCCCGCTCCCGGACAGGGTAGCCCCAGACGCCTTTTTCCTTTCATGGGCAACTGGCGTGTTGTATGCCTTTCCCCCATGCCCCTCATTGCCCAGACCCTTTTCAAGGTCCAGCGGGACAAGGCCTCAATGATCCTCCTGGCCCCGAGGTGGCCCAGGCAGCCGTGGTTTCCCCTGTTGCTCCCCCCCCCCCCCACTGCCTCCTCGGCAGAGCACTCCCTGCTTCAGTTCCCTCTGCGCGGGCTTTTCAGAGCCGCGAAGGGAGTTTCCCTTTCTCACGGCTCTGTTAAGCGCACCAGGGCTGATGGGAAACAGGAAATGTCTTTGGGTTGGAAGGCAGGCATCTTGCAGAAGAGCTACCACGACTCCATGAGGGCTGGATCTAGCAAGCATTACTGTATTGCTGGTGATTTTCCTTCCTGTTTCCTGATTGGCCCAAAGTCTGTCTGGTTTGCAGCTCTATATAAAATGCTTACTGGATTTTTTTGCCTTGTGAATCTACTGATTCCTGCTGTAGAGATTTACTCCAAGATTTAATTTTGCCATGCTCTTATGCTAGAAATTCTGTTTCTGATCGTATACGCAGACATAATTTCACAGAATTTCTGGCACAAGAACATGGCAAAGGAAAAATCTTTTGACGAAATCTTTACCACAGGAGTCAATAGATTCACAATGCAAAAAAAACTCTTAAGTATTTTACATAGAGCTGTAGACCAGACAGACTTTAGGCCAATCAGAGAAACAGGAAGAAAAATCACCAGCAATGCAGCAATTCTTGCAAAAGCCAGCACTGCTTGGAAATGGTTCATCTGCAAGATGTATACTTTACAATTGAAAGCTCATTGTTTTGTGACCAGTCTCTAACTGAGAAAAGAAAATGGTTGGGTTTTTTATTTGCCTGAAATCTCTAGTAATCTATCAGCTGTGCTTTTCATTTGAGCAGCAGCCAGTTACCTCTTTAATTAACAAAATTGCCCCTAAATTAAAATTTATAAAAATGAAATAAAACTTACAAATGAAACAGGAAATGAAACAAAACAATTTTTTTGCCTACACACCTGTACTGTTAACCAGATAAGTGCTTCTAAATATTGACACCTATATTTTTAATAATGCCCTTAAATCTATTTGGTGCCTGCTTTTTTCTACTTTAGTGTGCTTCTCTTGTTTTTTTTTTCTTTTTTTCATGTGCAGAGGTGTTATTTGTATAAGGCTGTCAAATGTTTAAAGATACAAGCTTTCATACTGTCCCTTCCTCAGGCAATGTGGATAGTTTGCTTTAGCTTATTGGAAGACTTGTTTTATTTAACAGGTTTTTTTTATAATGCCTTATCATTTCAGTCAAAGGGGTTTACATTGTAACTTAAATTTGGTAATGTACATTAAACAGGGACATTGATAACTTGGATTTTTCTTAGGCAATGGAGGGTTAAGTGACTTGCCCAAGGTCACAAGAAGTGCTAGTGGGAATTGAACACTGGTCTATTGGTTCTCAAGCCAGTGCTCTAACCATTAAGCCACTCCTCCACGCTGAGGATATTGCCTTTTGACTTAGGAAATATTTATCAAAGTGATTTACAATAAACAAAGAAATAAGAACAAGACATGATCAGCCATCACAAAGCTGAGAAAAGGGAGGAAGGGAAGGAGAAAGAAGAGCGGCGGGAGCAGAGGAGGGAATTGATAGTGGGATCACTGTGGAAAGGGGCCCAAGAATATACCAAATGCCAAAGTAGAGAGACTGCATTTTTAAAGCTTATTAGAAATGAGTCATATTTGACTCCCTTCTTAATTGGTAGGTAAAGAGTTCCAGAGAAGAGGCCCATAACAAGAAAAGGCTGTATCTGTGGTAATATCAAGGAAGTGATTATAGGCAATCTGTAAAATGAGTTGATTTAAGACTGCTAGAACAGGTGCAATGAGAAGAACTCTAGGGGATTGTTATGTCCGAAAGGTACAAGGGGAAACCTGTGTCCAGAACTTTGTATATAATTAAGTAAATGTTGAATTTGATCCAAAAGTATAAAGGGAGCCAATGAAGATGTCTTATAGCAGGGGTGTTGCACCAAATCTCCTGATATTTGTCAAAATTCTCTCGCTACTGAATTTTGGAAGAGTTGAAGACGGTTTAGGGAAGACTGGGATATTCCTAATTAGAGGGACTTGTAGTAATCCAATGGCTTCAAACCAAAACAAATGTAATCATTATAAGATTAGTGATATCGAAGTAGGGTTTGGTGGAACATATCTTCAGGAGAAAAAAGAATGATTTGAGAACAGTTGAAATCTGAGGCTTAAAGGATAAGGAAGAGTCCATTTTATGGCCTCCGAGGTAAAAACAACCAACAAAGTCGTCCTCTGGGAGACCTTATCTAGCGAGGTCTCCAAGAAGGCCATTTGATCTAATTTATCAAGATCAATTAACTGGTCTATTTCACCCTCTAGTGCCTTAGCCAATGTACTCTGAGGTAAATAATAAATAGCAGAAATAGTAGATTCATCAAAAGAAGTATAATGCATCTCTTTAACATATCTTTTTAAACAGCTCCAAAGGGGAAATGAGACGGATTTTAGGAAAATTTAAAAACCTAAGGTTCCTAGCCCAGGCTAGATTTTCCAGTAGTTCTAACTTGGAATGCAGAAACAAACTATCTTTAACAAAAGCATTGCCCACAGTTTGAACCCCATTCACCCCAAACACAAACGGAAAGACCAACAGACGCAAGACCACTATACCATCATCCTTATCAACGCCAGATCAATAAGGAACAAAACACACATCATACACAACATCATCACAGATGACAAGCCTGACATTCTATGCATCACTGAAAAATGGATAACCGATGCCGACGCTGCAATAACAAACCAAATAACCACTCCTGGATACAAGATTTTCAACTGCCCTCGTACGTCCAGAAGAGGTGGAGGAGTCCTAATTGCAGCCAAATCCACCTTATCACTTACCTGCACCTCCCTCAGCACAACCAAGGACATTGACATACTCAAAGTGGAAAACAACGCTATAGCAATCTGCCTAATCTACAGACCCCCGGCTTCACACCCAGAGACACTGGCCACAGCACTAGAATGTGTCTCAACCACGGCAATCAGGAAACACCAAATCATCCTGGGAGATCTAAACTTACCTTCACTACCACAATGCCAAGCTAACACTTTCATTGAAGCCATGGAACAACTTGGTTACAAACAAATAATAAATGATGCGACACATAACAAAGGAAATACCATGGATATGGTATTCACGCCCACAGAACAACAACCAGACAAGCAAAGAAATTCTGAAATAAAAATAACTCAAGTACCGTGGTCAGATCACCACCAAGTTGAGATCAAGATGTACCTACCCGCGATACCTAGTAACCCAAAATCTGAACAACCAACACACACACGCAGAAGTTTTAATAAATACAACAGCGAAGCCCTCATCAACTCCATCACATCACACATAGACCTGGAAAGCACTGACCTTGACAGTCTAATAACCAGCTGGAACTCAGGAATCCAAGAGATGTCAGAACCAAAATGGAAAGCAACAAATAATAAACCCAAGCCCAAAACCGAACCATGGTACACAGAAAACCTGACCACCCTAAAGAAAGAACTATGAAGAATAGAGAGAAAATGGCGACAAAGCAAAACCAACGAACACAAAACAGAATACCTAACCCTACTCACCAAATACAAAAACGAAGTCAACCTGTCAAAACGAACGCATCACACAAACTTACTAAACAAAGCACTAAACAAGCCCAGAGAGCTGTTCGCCCTGGTCAAATCCCTCACCAAAACAGTGCAAGATGACCAATACAACGACAAAATCAAGGTCCAAGCCCTAGCAGATCACTATGCTGGCAAACTAAACCCACAGATCGGAACTAAACCCTTACCACCCTTGGATGTGACCTCCACCACGCCAAAACCTACCATGATGACGACTCAAACCCACATCACCCACTGGAGCAATTTTTACAGCATTGGAGACAAACACGTCATGAATATAATTGCCAGCATTAACACCACAACCTCTCCCCTAGACCCATGCCCAGCTGCATGGATTAAAGCAACGAAAGCAGAAACCACCCACCAAATCGCTCACATAATAAACCAATCACTCCAACAGGGCACCATGCCAACACAACTTAAGAAATCCATCATTAGACCAATACTAAAAAACAAAACACTCAACAAGGAAGACCCAGCATCTTATCGCCCAATATCCAGCATAGCACTGCTAGCAAAAATTATTGAAAAGCGGTCCTACAACAATTACAAGACCACCTGGACAACAACGGAACACTAGACGAGCACCAATACGGCTTCAGGCCACACCATGGGGTCGAGACCCTGCTTATTGCACTACTAGACAACCTACTCAAAGGGATTGAAAACAAAGAAAATGTTCATTCTCATATTTATTGACATCTCAGCAGCCTTTGATACGGTTCACCATCAAACACTCCTAAACAGAATAGAAGATATAGGAATAACGGGAACCCCACTAAAATGGTTTTCATCATATATCTCCGACAGAATGCAACAAGTACAGTTTAACAACGAAAAAGCAGAGGCTTTCCCCCAAACTCAGGGCATACCACAAGGCTCAGCACTATCCGCGCTTCTTTTCAACGTGTACATGAAGCCAATCTGCGAAATATTCAAAAAGCATAAAATCCATTATCACATATACGCTGATGATATTATGCTCTATACTCAACTCGACACAAATAACCCAAACTACTCACAGCTTGAAGAATGCATAGAAGAGATGCAAACATGGCTTCAACGAAGCAACATGGCCATAAACCATAAAAAAACCGAAGTCATGTACATCTCAAGAAAACCAGAGTTCAAACCACCAGCTACAATCTCCCTATGCGAAAATACTTATCACACAAAGAATGAAATAAATACCTTGGAGTAACACTTGATAGTGAACTAAAGATGACAAAACACCTCCGCATAGTAAACAGAGCCATTTTTCACAAGCTCAGGGTTATACAGCCACTAAGGAACATCATTGAAGCTTCCGATTTTAGGACAGTAGCTCAAGCCCTCATCATACCTCACTTTGATTACTGTAATGCAATCCTTCAGGGCCTTCCAAAAAAAACTCTAAGCATACTCCAGATGTCACAGAACGTCGCAGCCAGAATCATCACTAAAACAGGCTTGGCAGAACACATCACACCAGTTCTAGTTGAACTACACTGGCTCCCCATCACAGCTCGCATAAGATACAAAACCCTAACGACCACATTTAAACTCATCCATAACCTGGCACCAACTTTCCTCACTAACCTTATCAACTTACAACCTGCCAACAGAAATAGGAGAACCAACACCATAAACAACCTGCAGGAACCAATAATTATAAGATCAGTTAAAATAGCCACAAGCAACAGGGCATACTCCTATACTGCCCCCTCACTCTGGAACAAGCTTCCGCCTGAGCTGCGCTCAATCAACGACCTGATGATCTTCAGAAAAAAACTGAAGACATACTTATTTCAACAGGCCTACAACTTGTCTTGAACAGAAATGCATTCTCAACCACTATCTGCATCACCAAAAAGTAGTCAAGTGTAAATGTTTTTACGCTCCGAAACGTAATCAAGTGTAAAATGTATATATGTAAATCTCCCTCCCCCCCTCCTAACTGTGTGTTGTGCATAACCCATGAATCATGTTGTACACATAATTGAAAATGACTGGCTTTGTTCTAACAACCTATCATATAACCTTGTAAATCACGCTGTAATTCTTGTAATTTGCCTTTGATCTGGCATTTCCCTGTTTTACTAAATCAAACCGCTCCTGATCGCTGGAAGTAGCGGTATACAAATATATGCTAAATAAATAAATAAAATTCACCATGGCCTCAGTCTTACAGATCATCTCACAAAAAGCTGACAAGGTCTCTCCGTGACTTTGAAGGGCTAAAGAAGTGCCCTCCGTAAAGGCACACAGCTGTGAGAGAGTACCTGAAAGAACTCCTTCAACTTGACGACTAGCCAACAATACATCATTCAGTGAAACCTCACCCATTGGAGGGCCTGAAACTCCCAGGACCGGCCCAGCCAAAGGCAGAGAGACAGGAGCTAGGTACGTTCAAACTGCACAAGAAAGGTCGAACACAGGGCTCACCTCCCCCGGAAGAAGAGTTGAAGCCAATAGAGTAGGAGAACCATTCAAAACCGTCGGTCCTCCTTGGGGAAAAACGGCTTTATCAGTACCTGATTGAGGGAGGGAGGGTACGTACCCCCAAACTTAGAGACGAGACCTCCAAAGATGAAGTGTCATCCGCAGTAGGGATTCCAGTTGACTCAGGTGAGGCAAGATTCACTACATGATGATCTATAGGGCCAACAACACCCTTCGACACCACAGGGCCCTTGCTTCTTGCCATACGTTAGCCCATGTCCTTCGTAGAGTAGCAACAACACCACGGAGGCTCCAAAGTGCTCCTAAGGGGCAAGCCGTGTCCCTTATGTTACATCTCTTCAGGCACGTGCCCACGGCTGAGTACTGTGGTGCACAGAGCAATTTAAATGCCAATGCAAAGCGAGGAGTAGCTTGTAGTCTGTTCTGTGATAGGAGGTAGATGTTTATAAGGAGTGTTGCAGACACAGTCCCAGTCCAATGAGAGCCTTCCAATAGTGATACATTTACAAAAAGGTATTGGCTGTTGGTTGATCATAAGGAAAGGGAAAGGAGGAGGTTGTCTTGTGACCCACGTAACCTTTGATTTGTCAGGGTTCGATTTCATACCATGGAGCCAATCAGCAGTTGTCTCTAAGCCAGTATTTAATGGAGAAAGTTCAGGAGAGAAGAAACCAGTGAAATAATCTGAATATTGTCAGTGAGAATATAACCGTGCAGTCCAGAACTTTGGGTTATTGTGGCCAGAGGAGCGAGAAACCGATTAAAGAGGTTAGGGGCTAAAATGGTTCGCAAGGGGAAACCACAGGGAAGGGATTTGGATGCTGGAGAGAATTTTGGATAAAAACCGTTAAAGAACAGAATTGAAGAGAAGAGAAGAAGCATGAGAGACCTGTACCTGACATTTCAATGCTGAGCATTTGTTGGAGTAGAACAGAATGGTCAACCAAATCCCAAAAGCTGCTCTGAAATCCAAGGAGATTATAATAGTGATCTGATGGTGGTCGGGTTCTGCATCTGAGGTCATTTAGGAGATGGAGAAGAAGGGCCCCAGGGCAAAGCCAGCCCAACCATTAGGCCAACTAGGCTCTCGCCTAGAGTGGTGAAGAGGTAGCCAGCCTGATGGTTCAGAGAAGCCCTAGTTTAATTGCAGATCATGTCTTCCATACCCTGGGATTAGCAGTGCTCACATCCACTGGTTGGGGAGAGGACTAGGGAAACAGAGGGTAGGGCTAAATGGCCAATATTCCCAATGGAAAAAGGTGAATAGTGGAGTACCCCAGGGATCTGTACTGGGTCCGCTGCTTTTTGACATATTCATAAATGACCTGGAAAAGGGAATAACTAGTGAGGTTATCAAATTTGCAGATGACACAAAACTGTTTAAAGTTGTTAAAACCCAAGAGGATTGTGGAAAACTGCAGGAGGATCTGGATAAATTGGAAGACTGGGCATCCAAATGGCAGATGAAATTTAATGTGGACAAGTGCAAAGTTATGCACCTAGGAAAGAACAACCCACACTATAGTTACATGATGCAAGGCTCCACATTAGAAACCACCACTCAGGAAAAAGATGTAGGCGTCATTGTGGATAACATGTTAAAACCCTCTGCCCAGTGTGCAGCGGCGGCCAAGAAAGCAAATAGAATGCTAGGTATCATAAGGAAAGGGATGGAGAACAAAACAAAGGATATTATAATGCCTCTGTATCGCTCCATGGTACGACTGCACCTTGAATATTGTGTACAATTCTGGTCACCATATCTTAAAAAGGACATAGCATTATTAGAAAAAGTACAGAGAAGAGCCACCAAATTGGTGAAGGGGATGGAAGGCCACTCCTATGAAGAGAGGCTAAGAAGGTTAGGGCTCTTTAGCCTGGAGAAGAGACGGCTGAGGGGAGATATGATAGAGGTCTATAAATTAATGAATGGAGTGGAACGGATAAACGTGGATCAATTGTTTACGCTATCAGAGTATAGAAAGACTAGGGGACATGTAATGAAGCTACAGGGTAAACTATTTAAGACAAATAAGAGAAAATATTTTTTCACTCAACGTGTAATCAAACTCTGGAATCTGTTACCGGAGGATGTAGTAAAGGCTGTTAGTATAGCTGGGTTTAAAAAAGGTTTGGACAAGTTCCTGGAGGAAAGGTCCATAAACCACTATTAAAAAGGGACCCAGGATATCAATGCTTGACCCAGTACAAGCATTGTGGAACCTGTGTCTTTTGGGGATATTGCTAGGTACGTATAACCTAGATTGGCCACTGTTGGAAACAGGATACTGGGCTTGATGGACCTCGGTCTGACCCAGTATGGCATGTCTTATGTTCTTATGTTCTTAAACCTGCTCACTATGCAGGGAAAGAGTTGATAGAAACCTATATCATGGGATCTAAATATGTTTAGGAGGAGCTTGAGTGTATGTTTCCTGTTCCCAGGACCAGTGCTGCAGGAACAGTGGGAGAGAGAATTTATTAAGAGGGAAAAAATTTTCAGCCAGTTGCAAATAACGCTTATGACTCAGTGATATTCCATTTGAGTTGGAATAAGGGGAAAAGAGGAACTACTGAAGAAAAAAATAAGGGAATAAAAGAAACATGAACAATATTATTGGTCAGCTATTAGCAGTCATGTGAAGTGGGACATAGGAAGGTAAAAGTAATTTGCTTCTAGTGAAATGAGAAAGCAGAATTTTAATTTGCATCTCAAGGGTGTCTCAGACAGTTAATCCATCATTTAACCAATTAATTTCTTAAATTATGAAACCATTTAAAATTTACTTCAGACTGGATTGTTTGCTGATATAGGCATCCCCCATACGTGTGCTTTTTTTTACCTATTTTTAGTATAGTAAACTCCCGTGAGATCATGAACGGAGAAAGGATAGACATTTAAATGGTCTTTAATGTCTCATCATTCAACAATGAATGTGTTAAAAAAACATAATAAAATCTAATAATAACTGAAGGAGATTCAGTAGAGAATGTGGGTAAAAGACCCAGATGTAATTGGAAATGCTCTGAAGCAAAAATGCCATTTTAAAGAAAACTGTTCTCTCATACATATTTCAGAGGTTTGTGTGTAGGATCATTTTGTTTAGTAATTTAGCAGAAAAAATATCAACTGCATAAACTGTGAATAGTTCTGTGATCAAAGAACTCCCTTTTCCTGAACTTTTCTATCCATGCAAGAAATTGTCAGAAATTGTCTAGGAAAAGAAATTGGCAGTGGTTAGAGAGGCTATGGAAGTGTGCCGGCCTTGGTCCTGACTTCTGTACCCTAACTGGAAGAACTGAGATTCCAGATGATAAATCTTCCTGATGTCTCTAGCATTCCCCGGGCTCCAGCACTCCACTGCCTTTGGATATCTTCCCCCACATTTCCATTTGTTGGAAGCCACTTGGATGGTTCTATGGGCAAGGTATTAGTATCTGTTTATACTATTACTACTACTACTACTACTAATCATTTGTATAGCGCTACAAGGCCAGGGCCAGCCCATCCACTAGGTGAGCTAGGCGGCTGCCTAAGATGGCAGACCTCTGTGGGTGGCACGGCTCCTGCTTTGGCACACATGACCTGCCATTTTTGACCCCCCAGCTGTGTCAGAGGGGGGGTCAGAAGCGACAGGCCATGTGAGCCAAAGCACTTGGCCTGCCGCGAGCTGTTCTCACGCTGCACCGCGCCGCACCACACCAAACCGAGCTGAGCTGAGCCCTCCCCCCTGACCCTGCCAACAGAACTGGTGGCAGCAGGGGTCACAGGGGCAGCAGGGTGGCACAGGGGCCGTGCTGCAGTGGGCTCGGGGGAAGATGGGGTGGCTCGGCTCATCCAGAGCTTCTATCTGGGGTGGCAGAAACGCTTGGGCTGACTCTGCACAAGGTGTACACAGCACTGTACATATAGATTTAAGAGCTTACAATCTAATCAAGACAAAAAACATAGCAAAACTGGGGACTCGAGTATGGTAAGATACACATAAGTAGAGGATAAGAGAGTCAGAAGCATCAGAATCTAAAAGCAGCCGCAAACAGGCAGGCTAAAAACCTACCTCTTGGAGGTTGCTTGGCAAATGCTAGAGACGTTACCCTAGTGGCATGGTATTCCCTGCAGCCTGATGCATTTTCAGGGCAACCACACATAAAAAAGCAGTACTCAAACACTTTTTCCATTAGGTTCTTCTCAAATTGCTACTTTTCATAACAATGAACAGCCCAATTTTCTTCACATCCAAAAAACTATATCCAACAAGGAACTCTGTTTAAATTTGAAAAAAAAATTGTTTCTGGAGAATTTAGAATGCATGTGCGGATTTGCTGATTTCCAGCCCCCAGCGCAGGTGGGAACCGCCGAAACACCTCTGCACCATTTTTTGGAGGTGTCGGACCTTGAAATGTTGGTACAACAAGGGACAAATGTTATTTTGTGGACATCATAGAGACATCGATGCTAATGAATGAGAGTGCACCATTGGGCTCTTTAAAAAGCTAAGTGAGAGAATCTATTCATATTGTCTGGCAATTAAGAGAGTCTGTGAACTGGATTTAATTTCTGTTGAAAATTTTCATTTAATGGGGACTCTGGGGAACAAACATTTTATACGTATACATATATATATAAAACATATAGAGTAAATATGAGCAGCATGGTCATGAGACATATGGCACCTCAGGGGGTGTCCTATATTGAGAAAACACTAAACTGAATATGTGCCTACTCTTTGGTAATGCCTCTGTAAGTGATTGATCCACACCACACCTTGTTTCCTGTAGATTTTTCTCTGTAGCACTGCTGGAGGTTCCCAAGTATTTATTTAACTAGGCTTATATAGCGCTTTTCTACAAGTCAAAGCGTTGTACATTCAGGTACTGTATATATACTTCCCTTGTCCCCGAAGGACTCACAATCTATGTTTTTGTACCTGATCCAATGGAGGGTTAAGTGGCTTGCCCAAGGCCACAAGGAGCACCTGTGGGACTAGAAACCCCAGTCCTTCCGGCCCAAGGTTGCTGTCCTCTGTCGGGATTTGAACCACTGGCCCTTTGGCCTGAGATAGCTGGCTCCAACCACTATTTCATTACTCTTTAAAATCCAAGCAGTGGAAGGCTAAAACAGGCTCTAGGTAAAGCCTGGATGGATTTGGGCTTGAAGCCTACTTCTAAGACGTCCTTGTGAAAAAAGAAATTTAAAAAAGGATGAGACAAGCACTTGAATGTGGCTCCTATACTGCTTATTATGACTAGCTGGCTAGCCAATATGTGGGAAGCTTGTAACCAGCAAAGTGGTTATGCTTCGTTGTATAGCCATGACATCAGCATTTGCTGTGAAAACTGCGCTGCTTGTGATAAGGCGCAAGCTCTTAAGTGGCAGTTAGTGCCCTCTGTGGAAACAGTAGTTTGTGCATCCTGTAAAAACAGCAATTTTTTGCAGGCTGCCGAAGCAGAGTCAGCGTGTGCTTATGAAAGCATGCTTGTGGCAGCAACTGCCTGCGAAATCTGAAAGCAGCGACAGTCTGCACTTACCTCTAAAATCTACAATATGTGCGTGCATGCGAAAGCAACAGCCTGTACATGCGTGCGAAAGCAACAGCAGTTGTATTTATTTATTTGGTTTTATTTATTTATTTATTTACATTCTCTTATATACTGCGCTATTCTGCATCAGTGCGGTTTACATTGAACAAGCTGAAATTACATTGAACAGGGCATTATAACTTGGAGATAACTATTTTACAGGGAACATGGGCTACGGAGGGTTAAGTGGCTTGCCCAAGACCACAAGAAGCACCTATGGGACTAGAAACCCCAGTCCTTCCGGCCCAAGGTTGCTGTCCTCTAGTGGGATTTGAACCCCCGACCTTCCGGCCTGAAGTACCTTGCCCCAACCACTAGGCCACTCCTCCACTCCTTTTTATACCACACTATTCAAGATCAGCACGGTTTACAAAGTAACATCATCATACATGGAACAGTTTACACTTAACATATTACATTTAACATATTGAACATGTGAACAAGGTATAAACGGTTAACTTATTTACATTGGTAGATCAATAGATCATTCACAGTAGCTTATAATACGGGGGAACTATTTACAGTCTGATAGGTTCTTGAGTATGATATTGATGGAGACACTTTACGTTATGTGGTTGAAAGCAAGGTGGAATAGGTGTGTTTTGACTGCTTTGCGAAAGGTGGCCAAATGTGATATGAAACAAATAGGAGCAGGTAGGGAGTTCCATAGTAGAGGGACGAAGAGGGAAAATGCTCTGTTCCTGGCGAATTAGGAGCTTTTTCTGGCTATGGATGGGATGGTAAGAGTGTTTATCATATTTGTTCTTCTCACTCTGTTGTCAGGAGTCCGCTGTAGGAGATTTTCCAGTGAGGGTGCTGATAGGTGGTGGAGAATCTTGAATGTTATCAGGAGAGTTTTGTACTTGAGTTGACTGCTTATTGGGAGCAACTGAAGTTGGATTAGGAGAGGAGATACATGCTCATATCTGGATGCTCCATAGATGGTTCGTGCCGCAATATTCAATGCTAATTGTAAAGGATGGATAGAATATCCAGGAACTTTTGACACCTAGATTGACTTCCTACCGGTTTTCAAGGACCATTCTCTTTTTATGACACCCAGTGATGACATAGTAAACTGGACATCGCTGAGAGTGGCATACGGTGCATTACTACTACCTTGGTCTTTCTCTTCCCTATTTGGTGGATCTCTTTGGTACATTTTATTGGTGTGGACTGGCCTAGCAAAGATGAAGCAGAAATGTCAGTTCTGCTTACCTGATAACTAAAGTTCTTTGAGTCCTTACAGACCAGTCGAGAATCCTTGCCCTGGCTAGCTGCATCAGCCGGTTATCCCTCAGTGGCGGAAGATAGTCACCTAAAAGGCTCACTTAACCTTCGCTGCTAACTAGGCAATGGCTGAATATCTGGCCTACCCGGATATTCAAGCCTGTGGTTGGATATGGCCCCAGCATTGAATATCCGGGTTTAGAGTTCAGCAGCGGTTGTGGTTAGCCACTTTATCGGTGCTAGCTGCCGCCGCAGAATATCACCTCCCCTTCCTTTTTGGGGCCTTGCTCCTTAATTGGATGCACGTAATTTTCTGAGATATGGCTTTTGTATATCTTTTTGCTGTCATCGAAACATGAAATATGGCAAGTAATACCATTCTTACTCTGCACATGTTGGTTTCTATAATGGATGCTCCCACATACATGCCCACTTGTCTTGGTAAGATACTGGGAGAATTCTTAATGTTCTCACCTGGATGTCCCAGTTCCTACCTCAGTGTCTAATGCAAAATAGAGTTTCACATTTATCTCCTATTTGCAACCAAACCTAAGAGCCATGAAACACCATATTACATAGGATCGTGACATTCACAGTTTCCAGTCTGTTTTATAAAGGCCAACTGAAGGTGGAGCCTTTTTTAAATACCTATAGAACGGTGGGAAAGGCACATGTACTCCCCTAAATGTGCAGCGGAAGCAAGTATTTTATAGAAAATGCAGTTACTGCGGTGTACATGCCAATTCCATGTGTAAGAGTGGTCAAGTAAAGAACTATGCCCCAAAGGTGAATTGTTTGCATTTAAAAAGTCATTTAAAATACCAGGGGGCTAAGCACAATTGCTACCTCACTCGATCATTCTTCTAAAGCCCTGGACAAATGGCCGAAACAAGCATTGCATTGTCACTTGATTTGGCCTCAGAGGATGTGCAAAAGTTGATGAAGAAACCTGTTAAAATATACATATATTACCACGAAAGATCAGGAGTGTACATGTAGGAGATAATTTTATAACGATCCACATAAAGTTCTGCACCATCCATGCACATAAATTAGAAGTTTTCAGTTACAGTGCTTACCATGCGAGTGACTCTCTATGCACGTGGACTCTATTCTGTAACTACGCATGACAGGGCAATGACACGTACTTTTGGTGTGGGCAAACACATGGGCAGAGCTTGGGCAGGGCAAAAGCAGAGGGCAAAGTTATGTGCATAAGTTATAAAATACTATAACTTACCTGTGTTCTTTACAGATCTAGGTGCTGGCATTTGCGTCAAGTTCAGAGTTAGTGTAAGTGGTCTTGCCTAGATTTCGCATTTGTATCTTACCACTTAAGCTCCTATTTTATAAAGTACGCCTTGCTGCACTTTATAAAATAGGCATGAAATATGTATGTAACAATGTGCGTTAAAGTAGATAATCTTAATAAAATTACCTTGTTAATATTTTGGACTGTCCAACCCATGCCCAGAAGAAGCCCCATTTGAATCTAAGCTTCCTGTGACAATTGCACATATTAAATAGCAGAATGTAAAGTTTACATTTACGTGAGTGTGTCCCCTGAAGAAGACCCCTGGCCAAAACACGTGTCGGGCCAACCTCGAGGTGGTTTGAATAAATCATTCCTTCCAAGATGGTTTGTCCTGCTTTTTTTTGTGCTGTGTGTGTGGCATCTACATGTATAATTACTTGTGTATTTACCATACAAAACTTCTAAAATAGCATCCTAAATTTTCAGATGAATATTCACCTTAATTTAAGAATCTATAAGTTATGTTCTTAAATTTAGGCCTGCCATTGATTTTCCTAAATGTATGAGTTAGGTGCCTAGTTTGAGATATATCTTGTTTGTTTTATCTGTTACCTTGTGATCCATTTAGAATGTGAATGGATTGAATGGAATATAAATGAATGAAATTTATGCCTGCCTTTCTTTGATATACTTTGTTCCATTTTCTTTTGCTGAGGTCACAATTGTTGCCTTCCTATGTCTTGAGGATACAGATTTATTTATTGCCCTTGATATAGAAGCAATGTAGTGTTGAAACCTGAGAAAAATTTATTTACATATATAGTTAATCAGTGACGATAAAGCAAGATTCTGTAAAGCAGTTCCTTAACTATGAGCACATTGTGCTTGTAGTTAATTATAGCAGTCCTACATGCAAAGGAATATTACTTTACTTATATAAAGCATTCCGTATCACACCTTCATAAATATAAAAGTCTTTCTTTCAATCATATTGTCAAAACTGCAAATGTCCTTTTGAAAAATTTTCCTTTTCCCTTAATGATTCCCATGGAGGTGGACAGCTTAGGTTATTTGGCCATATTTAACTGAAGCAGTGTGATCACTGGAGATTGAGTAGAGACTTTGATTTCCTTCCTGTGATTCAAGCTGGTTTCATACTGAGAACATTCTCAGTGTGTGTTTTCCTAATTTCAGGTGTTAATGAAATCAGGAAGGTAACTCCACATGATAAGGAATAATGTGGCCTGTGCATATTGTAATGAAGTTGGTGATGAAAAGGGAAGGGGCACATCAAAAACCTGAATATTGCAGGTTTGTCATTGTATCTATGTTCCAAAATTACAGAATATTTCTAGATACAATTTTGTTTTATAAATTCTGATTTTAATATAAATTTTAAATCCAAATTACATAAGATCTTGCTAGACCAGTCCAGACAAGTGGGTTGTGTTCCTCTATCAGCAGATTGGTGGAGACAAAGAACCAATGAATAGCCCAGGTTTTGATGAAATCACTCTTATGCTTCTATTTGCCTCAGCCACCAGAGGTTTCCTAATATTTCTTTGTCTCCAGCAAATGGTGGATGAATTTTCTCATTGAAGAATTGAGGATTGGGAGGAAAAGATTAATTAAATTATCATGAATGACCACCTTGAGGATGACTCTCACTTGAGCATGACGTGGGAGGCTCCACTAGACTGCAGTCTTTTCAGTAGTCTTAGGAGGAGGGAAAATTGGTTCAGCTCCACACTCTTATCATGATAAGAGCCTGTTGAGCAGCCACCAAATTGGAAGGATCTGGAAGAGTGCAGCAGCCTCCACAACCTCAATGCCCTCTCCCTCCTCCTCTGTCCCCCCCTGCGCTCTCCCGAAGATTGCAGAAGGCTCTCAGAGGAATCTGCCAGCCAGCCACCTTAAATTCAGTGCTGTGAAAGCCAGTGAAACGGTTTCAGGGGAGTAGAGCTGAGTTTGACATGGATTCTCTGCCTGGGGCTCTCAGGGGATGAGTACCAAGGCTTTACCTCGTCATTGTCCTTGTGGATAATGTGGAAAACCCTTGCCTATCTTTAACGCGCCGATCGCTAACCAGGCTGCTGCACGGATAGCTTCAATGGCTAATGGCTTTGGCAGTAATCACTGGATATTCAATGCCATCACCTCGGCATTAAATATCTGGTTTAGAGGTCAGTGGGAACTTTGCACCCATCGGTGCATAGCTCTTTGAAGATCCAAGCAGTTCAATATCGGGCCCATCATGTCGTCTTCCAGGAAATGTTTGATCTGTGGCAAGCGAGTTGCCTTATCTCTGGATTCTGTACTCTGCTGTTCTTCTCCTCCTCTTTCAGCCGCAGGATGCAATTAGTCTATCCTTGCCTGCCTCAAGGCAGGAGATGACAGATGGCGCTACATGTGAGGATATCCAGCCGGCCTGATGATCTGGTGACCATGCTGTTAGCCACTGATCGTTTTTTAGGGGGTCTGTGATGGCTTTGCTCCCTGATGTTGGCAGGTCATTTCTGAGAAGAGAGCTTCCGGATTGTCCGCCCTGGAATTCTTTTTTGCTGCAGGCCTGGTCCTTCTGGCATGGAAATTCAGCCCCTGCGGCCTCTGGGTGCCCCCAGGCGCAGTCTCATGTCAGCCAGGCAGAGAGTAGAAGCCCTGTTTGGTTGCCTTTGGCCAAGTGTCCTTGGCATAGTGTGCCCTCTGGAGATGGGGGAACAGCTAGGAGCTCTGAGGTTTTGACCATGACTTGGATTCAGATGGCTCGATACTGGGATCTGTCATGAACGTAGAAGTATTGTTGCCTTCCGAAGATTGTGAAGAGGCTGGTGTGATCCACCTATTCAGGAAAGAGGAGGTGGCGACTTTGATTGCCAGGGTCTTATCCACCTTGAACTTGATGGATGCTTCTAACACAGAGCAGGAGCCTAAGGTACATCCGCTTCTTCAAGGAGTGTGAAAATCCATTACTGTTTTCCCAGTCCCAGATGTGATCAAGGATATGATCCAGTTGGATTGGGACTCTTCCGACTCTTCACCTAAGAGGCTAAGGGTGTGTAAGAAGATCTCTGCTCTCTTGGAGGAAGAGTAGGTTGAGTTGTTTTGCATTCCCAAGGTGGATGCGCAGGTCATGGTGGTTACCAGACGGACCACCATTCCTGTGGAAGACAGATCAGCATTAAAGGAGTTTCTGGAGCAGAAAGTGCATTCATTGTTGAGGAGCCGATTCGCCAAGGCTCCAACTATTCTGCAGCTGGTGGTATGTACCAGCCTAATGTCTTAAGCCCTGCTCCAGTGGGTTCAGTCTCTTCCGTCAGATGATACTACCCCTCTTTAGGAATCTGCTACGGCCTTCCTTTATTATGCTATGTATAGCCTGGTACATTTGGCAGCCAGGGATGGTGCCCTGATTACGGTGTCATGGCATTGGATTTGGCTGGAACACTGGGCAGTGGACACATCTTCCACAGCCCGGTTGACCCAACTGACTTTTCAGGGGAACTCTCTGTTTGAAGCTGATTTGGAGAAGCTAGTGAAGGACCCCTGGGTGAAACAAAATCTTACCCCCTTCCAGAAGACCGGTCTAAGAGGCCTGTGAAGCAGAATGGTACTCTTCTCGTCAGCCTCCACCCGTCCACAGAGTACGCTGGCTGAATTTCAGGGGTCTTGGGACTCTCATTCTCAGTCCTTTCATGGAGCGCGTGGACCCAGGGACTTGGTCCCTTCCAGAGTAGGAACCTCGCAGGCTGCGCAATAAAGGTTTGGGGGCCCATTCCCTGGTTCCTCTAATTGGAGGTAGGCTTTGCCTTTTCTTTCAGGAATGGGCCCGGGTTACCAAGGATCACAGGGTGCTAGACACTACTCAATTAGGCTATTCCATGGAATGCAAAGAGCCGATTCCCGATGGCTTTGTCATCTCCCCTTGTTGGTCTGTGATCAAAAGTGCCATTGTGTGGACCACTTTGGACAAGTTGCTGTGCTTAAAGGCGATGATACTCTTCCCACTGGATTAGCGGGGCAAGGGCAGAAACCCCATCTATTTCATGGAGCCCAGAAAGGATGGTTCCTTCCAGCCCATTCTAGACCACAAGGAAGTCAACGAGCATTTTTGTGCAGATGGAAACCTTGCACTCAGTGATTCCAACAGTGCACCAAGGGCAGTTCTTGACTTCTCTGAATCTGGCAAAGAAGAATTTTCTTATCCCAATCTGGGCAGATCAGCAAAATATCTGCATGTTGCCATGCTTGGCTCTCACTATCAGCTGACCACCCTCTTTTTTTGGGCTATCCACCATCCCAAAGATGTTGTTCAAGGTCATGGGATCTGTGTCTATGCTTAACTGGATGACTGGCTCATCAGAGCTTGTTCCCATTCAGAAACATCTCAGACGGTGTCCTGAATGGTATTTTTCTTAGAAAGCCTTGGCTCGGTGTTCAGTTAGGAAAAGTGCCAGCTGTGGCCTTCCCAGTAGCTGGAATTTCCGAGATCATGCTTCAACACTCATGTGCACAGTTTCATGCCAGAACATAAAGTCAAAAGACTGTAGGATTGCCTGGCACTGTTCTGTGCGCAACAAGCTCCCAGAGTCTGGGATTATCTTCAGCTCCTGGGATTGATGGGGGTGTGTTCACATACAACTGCTACAGTAGACCTTGTTGACTCAGTGGACCCCGAGTTCTCAGGAGTTCAAGAGCAGTCTCCTGTTCCCATTGATGGTAAAGTCCAGCCTGCGGTGGTGACAGCAGCCCTGTTATCTAAGGAAGGGCATGCCGCTGGACAATTTCTCCTAGATCCTCCTGACGATGGATACCAGTCTCGGGTAGGGGAGGTATGCATCCTCTTTTCAGCAGGCATACCTCTACATGCCCATAAACCTGCAATTTTATAAGTCATTCCCCACCTGTAAAACATACTTTACATGAGGAAAATGCTTTATAGAGCTACACCCACATTGGACAGGTATATTTAATGCTTTTACTGGTAAATCATAATTTGTGGAATTCTAACTGGAGAATCAACACAACATGTATACTTCTAGACCACTATTTCAGTTTCTAAGAGCAGATGACATTGAGAATTGATTATAACCTTTGAGTGTTTCTACATCCAAGACTATATGGCCCAGGCCCATTGGAACAACAGGGAAGCAGTGTGGTCCATCAGCCTCCTTGAGACGAGGGCCATCAGGTTGGCTCTTATGTGTTTCAGGTCCCTGATCAAGGGGCCTGGTGATTCAAGTGTTTTCAGACAATATCATGGTGGTGACTTATGTCAATCAGTAAGGCAGCACGAGGAGTACCTGGGTAGCACTGGAGATGGCTCTCCTGTTTGCTTGGGCAGAGAAGAACCTCTGAGCCTTGTCGGTTCAGCACATTGCCTGGGTGTACAGTGTGAAAGCGGACGTCTTCAACCGGCAATCCCTGGAGAGTGTGAGTTGAATTAGGAGGCGTTTCAGTTGATTCTACACTGCGGGGGTCATCCTGAAATGCCCTGACTCAGCCTTGCCCAAGTCAGTACTGGCTGTATGTGTTTCCTCCATGGCCCATGGTGGGGCATGTGGTTTGGCATATGAACTGGCACTCAGGCAGGATTGTGCTGGTAGTGCCGAATTGGCTGAGGAGAGTGTGGTTTGGAGACATGAAGCAACTCCTGCAGACTCCTCTTCGGTTGTCTCTGTCTCAGGGCATATTGTAGCAGGGACCGATCATTCTAGAGGACTCTATTACCTTCTCACTTATAAATTGGTTCTTGGAAGGAGATGGCTAGTGCGTAATGGCTGTTCTTCATTGGTGGTCTCTACTCTGCTCGGAATCCGGAGGTCTACCAAACTAGCATACATACGGATCTGGTGCCTCTTTGAGCGATGGTACAGTGCTCAGCAGTTGACTCCTGAGGCGGCTAAGGTGCCATCTCTGTTGGCCTGTCTACAGGATGGCCTGGAGAAGGACCTTTCCCTTAGCTCCTTGATAGATCAGGTGGCAGTTTTGGCCTGTTTCCATGGTTCAGTGGCTGATAAGTCTCTAGCCTTGCTCCTGGATATCTTGTGCTTTCTCCAGGAAGTTTGGCATCTGAGCCCTCCCTTCCAGTCTGTGATCCCTTCCTGGTGTCTGGTGCTTAGGGCCCTGTTGGGAGCCCCCTTTGAGCCATTGACACTCAAGATTGTCTTCTTAAGAACATATGGAATGCTATACTGGGTCATACCAAAGTCCATCAAGCTCAGTATCCTGTTTCCAACAATGGCCAATCCAGGTCACAAGTTCCTGGAAGGTTCCCAAAAAGGCACACAGGTTCCACAATACTCGCCCCAGGTCCTCTTTAATAATGGCTTATGTACCTTAACTACAGTAACTTGTCCAAACCTTTTTTAAACCAAGCTACACTAACAGCTTATACTAAATCTTCTGGTAACAAACTCCAGAGTTTGATTATATGTTGAGTAAAAAAAATATTTTCTCTTTTTAGTCTTAAATGCATTACATTGTAGCTTCATTCTGGGTCCTCTAGTCTTTCTACTTTTCGATGGCATAAACAACCAATCTACGTTTAGCCGTTCCACTGCATTCATTAATTTATAGACCTCTGTCATATCTCCCCTCAGCCATCTCGGTCGCGATTTGATCTGCAAAATGGATTTCCAAGCTGTAGGCGCTGTCTTGCCGAGGTCCTTATCTGTCTTTTCAAAGAAGGAAGTTTCATCGACCTGTGCCTTCCATCTTGCTTAAGGTGCCTTCTCCTTTTCACATGAACCAGGGGGTATGCCTGCCCTCCTTCTCTAAGGAGCAGTGTCGGGGAGGTACTTGGATGTTACGAATTCCTTTCGTAAGTCCAACCATCTTTATATTCTATTTGCTGACCCACACAAGGGTAACATGGCAGCTATGTTGCTTTTGGGATGCTGGATTAAGGGGGCCATGGCATTAGCTTATTTGTTGTGGAACTGGCCGGTTCCGGAGGGTTTGCATGCCCAGTCTACCCGAATACAAGCATCCTCATGGGCAGCAACGTAGGTATCACTTTCTACTTTTGTCAAACATTACTGCTTGGATGTCCATGCATGGGGTACACAGCCTTGGCTCAAGGGTTTTGCGAGCTGCTGTGTTTTCTTCCCGCTCAGTGGAGCTGTAACTTTGGTACATCCCACTTGTCTGGACTTGTCTAGCAGGATGATATGGAAGGTGACATTTTACTTACCAGTTAATGTTCTTTCCTTGAGTCTTGCTAGACTACTCCAGGGCCTGCTCCTGAAACTGTATTTGCTCTGTTCTTCTGCTGCAGTACTCTTGGGTCCGCTATGATTTTTATATTTGGCATTGCAGATTCATCTTCTACTGACAGTCTTCTGTTTATGCTTTCCTTTACATCAGGGGTCTCAAACTCAAATTGCTTTGAGGGCCAAATGAGGACTTGTAAAGTAACCCGGGGGCCGCATAAGACGTGGGGCCTCATTTGCATAAGGGGCCTCATTTGCATAAATATTTGCATAATGTTACCATACACTAACTTTTAGTAAACATGCCTCTTAATGAGTATGGATAAAGAAAGACTAAAAGATTTAGAAATAGGAAGACAATAATTAAACTGGGAACCCCAAAAGCCAAACTTGGAATGTACAACAACACTGTAGAAATAAAACTATAAATTAATTTCCTCTTGTACTAAACAAAGTGCAAACATTAATGATGCACATTTCCCAGAGCTGACATATTCCAGTTAATAAATTCAAAATAAAGAGATATTTTTCTACCTTTTGTGCATTTTTTTTCAGTTGCAATTGCTCCAGCCACTTCTGGTTTCTTCGTGTCTTCTGCTATCTCCATCGTCTGCTGTCCATTTGTCCTTTCTTCTCTCTTCTAGTTTTTTTCCATTCTCTCTCTACATCTGCTTTAACATACTAATCTTTCTCCTTTTGCTCTTTCCTCATTCCTATTTCATCCACTCAAATTTTACCCCTCCATCCTCAATCCCCACTTACTCTCCCAATACCTGGCCAATTGTAGATTTGTCTTCTCTTCCAGACAAAATATTTTTCCCCTCTCCATTTCACTTTCCCAGCTCCATCCCATTCTAATCCTCCCCCAACATCAGCTCCCTTCTAGTTCCAGCCCCACCCAGCATCTGCTCCTTTCTAGTCCCTGCATCAGTCCATTTCCAGTCCTATCCTAGCCTCACCATCAGCCCATTTCCAATCCTAGCCCCCCATCAGCCCATTTCCAATCCTAGCTCCCTCCCCTCACAGCCCATTTCCATTCCAAGCCCCCCTCCCCATCAGTTCATTTGCAGTTCAAGCCCCCCTTCCACTCAGCCCATTTCCAGTCCTAGCAACCCCCCCAGCCCATTACCAGTCCTAGACCCCCCATAGCCCATTACCAGTCCTAACCTCCCCATAGTGCACTTCCAGTCTTACCCCCCCCATCACCCCATTTTCAGTCTTACCTCCCCCATAGCCCATTACCAGTCCTAGTCCCCCCCATAGCCCACTTGCAGTCGTATCCCCCATCACCCCATTTTCAGTCTTACCTCCCCTCATAGGCCATTACCAGTCCTAACCCCCCAATCAGCCCACCTCCAGTCCTAACCCCCATCACCCTATTTTCAGTCCTAGCCCCCACCATAGCCCATTACCAGTTATAACCCCCCCCCCCCAGCCCATTACCAGTCATAACCCCCCCCTGCCAATAGCCCACTTCCAGTCCTAACCCCCATCTGCCCATTTCCAGTCCTAGCCCCCACCATAGCCCATTACCAGTCATAACCCCCCCCCCCCCCTGCCAATAGCCCACTTCCAGTCCTAACCCCCATCTGCCCATTTCCAGTCCTAGCCCCCACCATAGCCCATTACCAGTCATAACCCCCCCCCCTGCCAATATCCCACATCCAGTCCTAACCCCCATTAACCCATTTCAGTCAGCCCCGCCCAAGCACATTACCGGCCAGCGAAGGAGGGAAAAAAAAAAAAACCAAAACCCAAGAATATGCCGTTTCCGCCGGGGCAGCGGCAGAATCAATTGTCAAATTTAAAAAAAAAAGACTTCTGCTGCTCAAGCAGCAAAATCAGCTGTCCTGCGGCCCCTTCCCCTGTGCCCGGAGATCCGAGTCTGCTTTATCAGCGGCGTGCTTTTCAAGCCGCGAGGAGAGTATTCCCCTCTCGCGCGGCTTGAAACCGCGCGAGAGGGGAATACTCTCCTCGCGGCTTGAAAAGCACGCCGCTGATAGAGCAGACTCGGATCTCCGGGCACAGGGGAAGGGGCCGCAGGACAGCTGATTTTGCTGCTTGAGCAGCAGAAGTCTTTTTTTTTTTTAAATTTGACAATTGATTCTGCCGCTGCCACGGCGGCAACGGCAGAAGCCAGGGTTTTGTGTTTTTTTTGTTTTCCTCTGTCGCGGGCCGCACAAAGTTGTCTCGCGGGCCGCATGCGGCCCGCGGGCCGCGTGTTTGAGACCCCTGCTTTACATAGTCCTCTACTGTTGATTATGCATTGTTGCCCGCAATTCAGGTTCTGTGAGGCTTGCCATATTTCTCCCATATTTTTGGGATGAATACTGAGGAGACTTCTGGTAGCAGAGGCACATACAGTAGAGGCTTAGGAATGGTGTCATTGAAACCTAAACTTTTTGTTGGTTCCTTTGTCTTCACCAGTCTGCAGGTAGGGAAACACAACCCACTTGTCTCAACTGGTCTAGCAGGACTAAAGGAAAGGACATTAACTGGTGAGTAAAATGTCACATTTATAACCCACTTCATACCCAGCCCTAGCTCCTCAATTTTTAAAAAGCTTCTAGACATTCAGTGCGGTGTAGAATATTTGGGTGTCCCCCTACCTCCATTTTCAGCAGCATTATTCGTAGTTGTTAAGTGCTGTCGAGTCAGTGTCAACTCATGGTGACCCTCTGGATAATTGGCCTATACTGTGTTCAGTCTTCAGTCAGGTGGCTCATTGTTGACAGAGTGGGACCCTTAACTGCTGTTATTGTATCGATCCATCTGATTGCTGGTTTTCCTCTTTTGCATTGACCTTCTGCCTTGGCATGCATGATGTGTTTCTTTAATTGTCTCTCTCCTCACATTATATGTCCAAAGTATGAAAGTAGAAGTCTTGTCATCTGAGCTTCTAAGGAAAGCTTAGGTTTGATCTCCTCTAGTATTGTATGGTTTGTTCTTCAGCCATAGTATATACAGTATTCGTTGCCAGCATCATAATTCAAAGGCATCAATTTTCTTCCTGTCTATATTTTTCACTGTCCAACCTTTGCATCCATATGACGTTATTGAAAATTATCATGGCTTGAACAAGTTGAATCTTTGTATGGAGAAAGACATCTCTGCTCTTGAGAATCTTGTCTACAGCCTTCCTAGCTATTCTTCCAAGAGCAATGCATCATCTGATTTCTTGACTACTCGTTGTTTCTTTATTGATAGTTGATCCAAGAAGGTCAAAGTTGTCAACTATTTCAATTTCTTCTCGATCAACGATGAATTTATTGATTCTGCCAGTTGTCAGGATCTTTGTCTTCTTTATATTAAGGTGCAGGCCCATTTTAAGACTATCTTCCTTGATCTTGAGAAGCAAATGTATCAGATCGTCTTTGCTTTCAGCTTTTAAATATGCCACTTTATGCATAATGCTAATTTTTCCACTGGGAAGGCAATTTAGGGACATGCCAGGGGCAGGGCCGCAAATGTGAATATACACCAATAGGTGCTGAATTTTGGTGCCTGGATGTCTAGATTATGTATTTGGTTAGAGATGCAGAAAAAACAGGTATAACCTGGGGTGTTTGGGCCAAATAGCCTATATGTATAGGTATCTACAGAGTGGAGGAGTAGCCTATTGGTTAGAGCAACTGCCTGCTACCCAGACGTTCAAGGGTTTAATTCCCATTGACACTCATAGAAACACAGGGATATGACAACAGAAAAAGACCACATGGCCTAACTAGTCTGTCCTTTCATAACAACTACAACAGTACCCTTTTTACCTTCAGAGATCCTCTGTGTTTGTCCCATGCTTTTTTGAATTCAATTACTGTCCTCATCTCTACCACCTCCACTGGGAGACTATTCCACGGATCCACTACTCTTTTTGTAAAGAAATATTTCCGCATATCACTCCTGAATCTATCTCCCTTCACCCTCATCCCATGTCCCCTCGTAGTAGAACTTGCTTTCAATTGAAAGAGGCTCTCTCCCTGAACATTTATGCCACAGAGGTATTTAAACATCTTGGGCAAGTCACTTTACCCTCCATTGCCTCAGAAGAAAAAGTTGGCAATTTGCTTCTGGTGATATATTGCCAAGAAAATCCAGAGTTAGCTGGTCACTATGAGTCAACACTGACTTGATGGCACTAAAATAAAAATAGGCACTTATATGTATATGCTTTATATGCATAGGCACTGATATTGGCCAGCTCTATATATAAATTATGGGTATACCAATGAGCCTATATTCAGTGGCACTAAGGAAATGCATAGCACCATTAAATATCAGGATAAATTGAATTATCTCGTTTCTAGAGCATACTTTTCAATGTATGCTCTAGACATCCTGCTCAAAATTGCATAAGACCTAGGCAGTAAACTAATTCTTAAGTATATAAGCCATATATACTTTTCTATGTAATTTGTTTCATTTTAACTTTGCATACTTTGGGCTAGATTTGTGAAACAGTATTAGAGCATACTGATCTCATTCTATGCAAAAGGACCTATACACTAATAACATGCATTAATGGTATTAGTGATGCTAACATGGAAGCCTATTTTAGTAAATCTAGCCCTTTATTGGCTAATTTATTCCACAGATGATATTATCAATTCTGTGTTATTAAATAAAGGCATTACTGACACATTGTTTTTTTTTAATACTAATTTAAATAAGCAGGGCAAAGCAAATACCAGAAAATCAATCTGATTCATGCACTTTTAAGCAAGCAATTCTGAATTAAACTGTTTTTCAATATAAGTGGTAATTTTCTAGCAGGAAACAATGAAAATTCTCAAAAATATGTCTATATTTTATGCCTATTTTAATAGCCAAAACAGACGCCTCACAAAATCAGGGAACAAGTATCAAAAATACAATAAACCCCACATGCCCTGAACATGCAAAACATTTAGAAAGAAAAGTACCTTAAATGCAGCAAGCAGCCACTGCTTCCAGAGCGCTCTTACCGGAAGCATATCTACTCACTATATTTGGGGTCTTTTTCTATCTAAATGTTTTGTGTGTTCAGGGCACGTGGGGCTTATTGTATTTTATAAAGGCAACATAAGTGCTTGTGTACCTTTCATTCAAATAGGCTTCAACAATAACCCACAGTAAAGCGCCAACTCTCTTCACACGAATTTACACCTGCTTCAAGGTTGGAGTGTGTGCGTATGTTCTTCAGGTATACACATGCATAGATGACGACTACTACTCCCCAGGGGGTGCCTGCAAAGACATTGCATTAAGGTATACATCCTCTTTTCAGAAGGCATACTTCTACATGCCTATAAACTTGCAATTTTCTAAGTCATTCCCCACCTGTAAAACATGCTTTACATGAGGAAAATGCTTTATAGAGCTACTCCGTCATTGGAGAGGTATTTTTAATGCTTTTACTGGTAAATCATAACTTGGGGAATTCTAACTGGAGAATCAACACAACATGTATACTCTTTCACTCAAGTGTAATCAAACTCTGGAGTTTGTTACCAGAGGATGTAGTAAAAGCTGTTAGTGTAGCCGGGTTTAAAAAAGGTTTGGACAAGTTCCTGGAGGAAAGGTCCATAAACCATTATTAAAGGGGACCCGGGAAATCCACTGCTTGCCCCAATACAAGCATTGTGGAACCTTTGTCTTTTGGGGAAACTGATAAGGTACTTGTGATCTAGAATGGCCACTATTAGAAACACTGTTGGCTTGATAGACCTTGGTCTGACCCAGGATAGCATAGGTTATGTTCTTATGTTCTTATTTCAGTTTCTAAGAATAGATATCTTTGGGAATTGATTATAACCTTGGAGTGTTTCTACATCAAAGTTGAGGATTAAATAGACACTATGGGCCTGATTCCAAGATGAATCCTGCGGGGCTGCCCCTATTCCCCCTCCTGCTCTCCCCACATGGCTAGAGCTGCAGGACAGGAAGAGCAGGCAGGGGGCGGGAGAGAGCGGGATATGGGCGGAATGGGGGTGGGCCAAGCCGGCAGGATATAGAGGGCCGATTCAGATCACAGCACTGTACGTCCTGCAGAGTTAGAGGGGACGGCGGGCCGATTGGGACCAGGGATCCCCCCCCCCCAGAGTCAGGTACAGAGGGGTCCCTGCTGCTTGATCCAGGCCCCAGCTGGCCAGCCAGGGGTTGGGCAGCAGGGAAGAGGGGGGGCAAAGCCAGTGGTGCTGATGGGAGGATGTCCCCACAAGCAGGCAGGAGCATGCTGGGCCGTCCTCGGACCTGATTCTGTGTGCCATGGGAATGTTTTTTTTCTGCAGTACAGAATCGGGTCCTAATGGGCCCACCTAGCTCGGGGCCATCTGGATGGCCCGGATATGTCCCTTTGTGAATCAGGCTCCACAGTGGTCATTTTAAAAATCGTAGTCACGATTTGGACATCCATATCACTGAGACGTCTCCAGAGCCATTTCACAAATGACATTTACAGATGTCTCCAGTGTGTGGGACATCCAAGTAGGCAGGGGGACATGGTAGAGGTATGTCTGGGGAGGTGTAGAAACATAGAAACATGATGACAGAAAAAGACCACATGGCCTATCTAGTCTGTCCTTCTATATCAACAACTACAACAGTCCCCTTTTTTCCTTTAGGGATCCTTTGTGTTTGTCCTATGCTTCTTTGAATTCAGATACTGTCCTCATCTCTACCATCTCCACTGGGAGACTATTCCACGGATCCACCACTCTTTCCGTAAAGAAATATTTCCGCAGATCACTCCTGAATCTATCCCCTTTCACCCTCATCCCATGTCCCCTTGTAACAGAGCTTGCTTTCAATCGAAAGAGGCTCTCCTCCTGTGCATTTATGCAATGGAGGTATTTAAACATCTCAATCATATCACCTCTATCCCACCTTTCCTCTAAGGTGTACATATTAAGATCCTTAAGTCTGTCCTCATATGCTTTATAATGAAGACCACTAACCATTTTAGTAGCCAACCTCTGTACTGACTCCAGCCTGTTTATATCCTTTTGAAAGTGCAGTCTCCAGAATTGCACACAATACTCCAAATGAGGTCGCACCAAAGACTTATAGAGAGGCACTATCACCTCCTTTCTTCTGCTGGCCATTCCTCTCCCTATGCACCCAAGCATCCTTCTGGCTTTTGCTGTCGCCTTTTCTACCTGTTTAGCTACTTTAAAATCAGCAGACACAATCACGCCTAGATCCCACTTTTCTTTAGTGGACAAAAGTACTGCCAAATTCTAGACCATTCTTCAAACTTAGCTAGATCCCTCCTCATGTTATCTACATCTTCCTGGGTCTACTCTATTGTAGATTTTTGTATCATTCACAAAGAGGCAAACTTTACCCGACAGCCCTTCTGCTATATCACTAACAAAGATGTAAAAAGAATTGGGCCAAGAACAGATCCCTGGGGCACACCACTGGTAACCTCTTTCTACTCAGAGTGAGCTCCATTTACCTGTACCTTTTGTTGCCTCCCACTCAACCAATTTCTAACCCAAGTAGTAACTTTAGGGTCCATCCCTAGGGTGCTCAGTTTGTTGATAAGTCGCTTGTGATGAACAGTGTCAAAGGCTTTATTGAAATCTAAATACACCACATCTAGGGCTCTCCCTTGGTCCAACTCCCTGGTCAGCCAGTCAAAGAAATCAATCAGATTTGGCTGACGAGACCTGCCTCTGGTGAACTCATGCTGCCTCAGATTCTGTAATTCACTGGACTCCAGAAACCTCACTATTTTCTCTTTCAGCAGCATTTCCAATAATTTACTCACTACCGAAGTTAAACTAACCAGCTTGTAGTTTTCAACCACATCCTTACTTCTGCTTTTCTGTAAAGGCACCACATGAGCCTCTCTCCAGTCTTTTGGCACCACTCCCGACTCCAACGAGGCATTGAAAAGGTCAGTCAGTGGAGCTGCTAGAACATCCCCAAGTTCCCTCAGTATTCTAGGGTGCATCCCATCCAGTCCCATCACTTTGTCTACTTTAAGTTTAGCTATTTTCTTATGAACACAGTCTTCTGAAAATTGTTCAAGATGCCCCTTGCTTCTGTTCATGTTTGTGGGTGTTTTCTGAGGTCCTATTCCTGGTTCTTCATCTGTGAACACAGAACAGAAATATTTGTTAAGTAATTCCACTTTATCCTCATCAGCTTCTGCATATTCCTCCCCTGCACCCTTGAGTCTGACAATACCACTTTTGCCCTTCCTCTTCTCACTCAAATATCTGAAAAATGTCTTATCCCCCATTTTATTGCACTGGCTATTTCCTCCTCTTTATGAATCTTTGTTTTCCTGGCTACTTTGCTAGCTTCTCTAAGTTTTTCCAAATATAGATGCCTGTCTTCCTCTCTCTGTGATCTCTTGTATTTCATGAAGGCCTCCCTCTTTTTCTTCACCTTTTTCAGCTACTTCTTTCAAAAACCATAGCGGTCTCCTTTTCTTTTTACCTTTTATCTACCATTTTAACAAAAAGGTTGGTTGCCCTTAAAATATCCCCTTTCATTTTTGCCCACTGTTTTTCTACAGCCCCAAGTTGTTCCCATCCCGCTAACAACTCCCTGAGGAATAGTGAACTTAGATGTCCCGTTCAATTTCAGAAACATTGTGGGTCTGCAGGCACATCCACATTTAGACCTTCTCCATGCATGAACAGGCATCAGGAAAGTGCTTGCTGTGGCCTTAAAACATCCAAAGGGTGTAGATAAGATGGAGAATTAAGTAACTAGCCTAAGATCACAAAGGTCCACATTGGGATTTGAGTCCTGATCACCCTGCTAACCCATTACTTTAACTATTATGCTATTAGACTTCTATATTATGAGATGCTGTTCTGGGGACGTCTATGTAGATGCTTCCATAGATGTCCATATCGGGCACGTCCATGTTTCTGAAATCATGTCAGAACTTGCACGCACCTGCTTTTGCTTTTTTTTTTTTTTCTTTCAAGACGTTCTGGCTTTGATGTCCCAGATTGCACTTGAACGCCCTTTGTAAAATCTGCCTTTATTTGTAATTGCATCTTTCTATGTAATGTAGATTCTATTGACCGCACCTATAAGAATTTGATATTACTTATTCTTAATCCTCACTCTGCAGTGCTGTTGTATGACCTCAAGCATATAGCCTTGTCAAACTTCACTTCATTTCATCTAATCATTTATAGCCTGCCTTTCCGAAATGTTGCTTACTGTGCTTATCCAGAGTATTTTTTTCATGCACATAACAGACAAGATCAAAAACCCTTCTTGTGATGATAGCCACATGCATTCCAATTAAGCATTAAACAATCTGTCATAAATTGCCTAATATGTTTGCCAACAAAATAACAGGTTGTGTTTTATGCATGTATGGCTCAGTTACTAATGTTGCTCTGTTCAGCATTGTTTGGTTAATACTAGCAAGCTTCAATTGTTGGAAATGTAACAAATTATGCTTCTTTAATAAAACAAGTAGAGGAAGTGACATCCTCAGCTTGATGTAAGATGTGTAAAGGCCATGGCCGCCCCGAGAGTTGGTTCAGAATGTTGGCGCCCTAGGTAAACTTTAAGTCTTATGGCCCCTCTGGCTGTCAAAATCAATTGTTTAGCTTTGAATGTCCTGATCTTTGTGCTTCCCCCCCCCCCCCAAGAAGCTTCCACCCTAGGCGACCACCTAGTTTGCCTGGTGGTTGGACCAGCCCCAGCAACAGCGTTATTGCTTGACAACATGCATTTTGTGTTACGGGTACTATTTTGTAAAAGGAGGCCGGTGGTGGTTATGTGGACTGGTTCATGATAATGTGTTAGGCCGGTGCAAGAATATGAGATGGTCTAAGCAAACCTCAATCCTGCTGCCCCGCAGCTGCCACTGCCACCGCTCTCTAGGACCCGCAGTGGTAGAAATGCCATTAAAACGGCAATGTATTGCTTATCCAAAGCCTCTGACTGCATTGCATCTGGTTCTGCCTTTGACCAGCCGCTTCTACCCCCCTCTGATGCAGACTTCCTGTTCGCATGGCGATGCTTCTGCAGTTTTGGCTAAGTGCTGCTGTTTTAATGGCCATGCTGTTCTTGTTTTCTTTTTCTTTGGCTTTCTATCCTCTTGGTAGGTGAGTATATAGGATCCCATATTTATTGTAACTGAGCACCCATCACCCCTCTTTCTCATGTCTTATATAGAAACTACCAAAACTAGAGAGCCTGTTCTCCAACAAATCCAGCTTCATAGTTCCTCTCAGTCCTGCTTGAAATATCCAGCCACCGTCAACCTGCTAGTAGCTGCTAATGTGCATTAAAGAAATAAAACACAATTTTGGCCAAATAATGTATGCAAAATGAGCAAATAAAGCACTTTTTTTGCCATAACACATGTTTTGGCAACACAATGCGAGGTACATAATAGAAACATAGGCCATGTGATCTTTTTCTGCAGTCATCTTTCTATCTAGTCTGCCCTTCCATATCAACTACAATAATCCCCTCTGTGTTAGTTCCATGCTTTTTTTAATTCAGATACTGTCCTCATCTCTACCACCTCCACTGGGAGACTATTCCATGCATCTACCACTCTTTCCATAAAGAAATATTTCCACATATTACTCCTGAGTCTGTCCCCTTTCACTCTCATCCTTTGTCTTTTGGGAGTCCTTTTTTCTGCTTTTGTACAGTGGATTTTATGGTCTGGTTTCTGATATGGTTACTGTGGTTAATCAGGTCCTTTGATTGTTTTGTGCAGCTAGGATTGTCTGCTCTGTTTTGAGGTCATTATGGGAGTGTGTAGAGTAAAAGTACAATACTTTAATTTATTACTATTAATAGCCTTTTAGAGTGCTTTTCTGCATTATTGTTTGCCTTTTTCTATATGCATCAGAGTGTTTTTATACAGCCAATGATTGCCTTCTCTGTATATATCTATATGAAAGATTATGGTTTGTGGGTTATAGGGAAGAGGTGCTCTTAATTTGTTAAATTTAAACATTTCAGATGATTCCCTGCACCTTTGGATGTTTGCTGCCCGCCCTTCACTCTCCTTTATTTTTAGTTCTGTTATAGGCTGATGCACAAACATTTGCTTTCTTTTTGTATACTGAAGAGATGCTTTGGTAGAATGTTCGGGCTCCTGACCACAGCCTGTTACCTGTGTGAGTTTGTTTGTCTATTGGATAATTTGTTGTCATCAACTCTAAAGAAAGTGGGTTTCCTCTCTTTCTGTGGGCTTTTGTGATTTTTGAAGACAGCAAGCTATGGGGCAGAAGCAACAGGGATTTGTTCCTTCTCCTCCCCTGCTTAGACACCAGAGAGACCCCAGTAAGAGATGGGGGGTTTGCTTCAGAGGGGGTGCCAGAATAGGGGGTTCTGGATTGAAGGGCTGGATTAAGAGAGTTCTGGGTTGGAGAAGGGGGTCTGATCAGGGAGGGGGGTTGATTTAGAGGGGTTCCAGAATATTGGGGGGGGGGTAGTCTTCAATGGGGGAGTTGTTGAGGGGTAGATGAGATCATGTATAGACCGCTAGCTCCTTTAAATTTAGCAGGCCAAACCTAGGGCCTGCTATCTCTGCATTACTCCAGCTAAGAAAGCACAATGCTCCTGGCTGTAGCCAGGCAAATTTATATTTTACCTCAGGAGTTGCTATCCCTTGGACAAGACTCCAATGCAGAGATGCAGATAGCTGTGTTGGACGTCCTGGTAGAATGTCCATTTCCCATTCTGGCCTGGTACTCAATCCTGAGTTCAGCCCTTCCCACACATACTGAGAGGTAGTGTGGGGAGCATTGGATGGAGGCAGGAGGGGGAGGGCTGAAGCACCCGGACATATAGGGCCTATTCAGGTCATGGCCCTGTACATCCAACGGGAAAGAGAGAGACGTGGGACTTATTCCACCTCAGAGGTGGAGTAAGTCCCAATGACTGCTGGGTTTGGGCCAGGCAGCCCCACCAAACTGGCCAGGCAGAAGCCTGATCCCAGCCCTGGCTGCCCGCGCTGAGAGTCAGGTGGCGGGGAAATGAGGTATTCCTCCATTGCAACATTCCGGCGCTCCTGCTGGGTGTCCCGGTGCCATGGCGATGGGACGCCATGACACTTGCACACCAGCAGGAGCATAGGGTGGGCTGTAGGGAAGACATCCTGTGCCACAGAATCGGGGCTACACCAAGCCGTCTAAGTGCCGAATCCTGCAACTGCAGGACCCTCTAGCTCCCATGGTTGTAGAATGGGGTGCAATTTGGGGCCATCCATTTTTTTGGATGTCCAGACATGCCCCTATTGGAATCAGGCTCAAAGTTTTTTTTTTAACCACAGCTTCGTAACTGACCTTCTTGGTTTGTTTCTGGGGCATTGTAGCCTACTGGTACTAACCTCACTGCCTCATGGATTCATCATTATTCAGTTGGACTACCTATAAGTATCCTTTCTCTGTTCTCATCTCTCCCCTTTTGAGGAAGTAATTGATGGATGGTTTCCAACACTGCAACCCCCAATCCTGTTCCCCACCACTGTCAGAGACATTTGACATGGATAATTGGATCCATCCAGTCTCCTTTACCCCATCTTACCCCTTGCCATTCCCCAGCCTTCCGCTCAGAACCTGGATCTTCTAATTCCAGGCTTTCTGAATTTGGATTTTATATGTATAAATGTGTCTCTTCAAGTCCAAGCTCATGACAAGTTACGTTTAGATAACAGTCGATATTTCATTGACCCAGAGGGCTTACAATGTACGTTTTATACCTGAGGTAATGAAAGATGAAATGACTAGCCCAAGGTCCCAAGGAGTGTCAGTGAGTTTGAACCCTGGCTTCCCAGATTCTCAGCCCCCTGCTCTGACTTCGTCTACTCAATTCTCATTTTTGTCACATTCCATACAACCCATCATCATGTCTGTGAAGACGTTTTATTTATTTATTTATTTATTTACAGTTTCTTTTATACCGCGCTATTTGACATCAGTGCGGTTTACAATGAACATAAAACTACACGTCACAAAGATTGATCAGTGCTTACAATGAACAGGACAATAAACTGGGTATACATTAAACAGGTTTCATAAACAGAGAACATGAGATCAATGTGATCAATGACCAGCGACTGCCCATTGCCCACCCATAAGGTTGAAATTCAAAAGAGTCCTAACTCTCACAGGTGCATTAGCACATTTATTTTATTTTATTTATTTAGTCTTATATACCGCATTTCTGAGGATCAATGTGGTTTACATAGAACATAACTTCAACATTACATGGCACAATATTACATTATAACGAGGTGAAGCTAGCATAACATGGTTAAACAACTATTAGAATAACTTTGAAGCTAGAGACTCCATGAATTCCATGAATAACATCGAACAGTTTAAATATCTAAATATTTACGATGGGGCTATTCGCGCCGGCTACATGGCTCGACTAACTTCCCCGCCAGTTGTGCGGGGAAATTAGTTGTGGGCAGGGAAGGGGCGGCCTGGGGGCGGGCAGTGGGCGGTCGCTGGTCCTGGACGTACAGGGCCTATTCTAATGTCGGCCCTGCATGTCCAGGGCTGGAAAAATTGCCAGGAAATTTATTCTACCCCGGGGTACAATAACTTCCATGGACATTTCTTTTTGGCAGACTCGGGGCACGGAAGGGACTGGGGGGCAAAGTTAATACCCTGCAGTCCAACTGGCCTTAGGAGGCCGGATTGGGGGTCAGGCTGCGGGGAATTAACTTTTTTAGCAGCGGCCGGCATCGCGGCTTTTAAATGGAGTTGCGGTGCCATGGCAAAAGGATGCCATGGCACCGCAGCTCCATTTAAAAGCCCTGGCAGTTAGCCAGGCTGTGGCTATACATGCAGGTCAGGACTGAATCGCAGTCCCAGCCTGCATGTACAGGCCTGTTTTCGATTCTGATCCTGCAGGGCTAGATGTGCCCCGCAGGATCAGAATTGTGATCTCCTTTGTACGTCCGGCTCAGCAGGGATGTACAAAGGAGATGGACGTCGGGATCAGAATCGGGCCCAATATCAACAAAGTGGCTTTGGGCCAACTAACAAGTAATAGGTTCAGCTTGATCTAAGGAGCAAGAGGGGAGGGGGAAGGGGTTTGTAGATTGAGCTCAGATGAGGTTTTCTCTGGTTGTGTGTTCATCAGGGTCAAGTCAGGTAATTCCATCGAAATGTTCCTTGAAAAGGTAGGTTTTTAGCAACTTACTGAATGCTGCGAGACCATGAGCATCTCTGATGAGGCTTGGTAGGACATTCCAGAGGCGAGGGGAATGTAGGGAAAATGCCCGGGCACAGGTTTTTTTTGGCTAGTGCAGGGAGTAGGACTAGAAGGTTTATTGCATGACTTCTTTGGCTATTTTCAGGGTTTTTTGTTATTATGGATTCTAAGTATTGAGAGGATAACTGATGAATTATTTTGAATGTCAACAGCATTTTATATTTGATATGACTGAGTTTGGGTAGCCAGTGTAGCTCTTTTAAGATGGGTGTGATATGATTGTACCAAGGTGCACACATACGAATTCGCACAGCTGCATGTTGGGCAAGTTGTAGTAAATGTAAGGAGCTCTTCGGGATACCTTGTAGGATGTCATTGCAGAAATCGAAGTGTGGCAGTATCAAGGCTCAGAAGACCGTTCTAAAGTCATGTAGTTCAAGAAGGGTCCAGTGTATTGGAGTATCCTTATCTTGTTGAAGATACATTGCGTTACTTTGATTAGAGCAGCGATCCGACATCGGGGGAGGAAGCGGAAGCCGCGTGTCGCTCCGGCTTCCCTCACCAAGGCCCAATCGGGGCTCTGCAGCAGCAAATAAAAGCCTGCAACCAGCTGGCATGCCCGTGCCTGAGGGCCTCGCCAGAGGGCCCTTTGGCGTGGCCCTTAGGCGAGGGCCCCCAAATCCAGCAACCATCAAAACCATCCAACCCACGACACCAAGAACTGAACCTGCTGAGGAACGAAATACCGACCAAGAGCAACCCAACACCACCGCGTTACACACAGGCCTCCAGCAACTAAGACAAGGTTAGAAACAGATCCCAGACTGTTATGCAAATTTACCTATTTATATTTAAAAAACCTCACATAATAGCAACGTATAGTAATATATACCATTATTGTATATAACCTTAATGCCTTTACCAGCCTGAGACCTATCCAAGATGAACTTTAATGCTTGCTCATAACGTCCAAGGTATTACTACTACAAAGTACCAAAATACCATTGTATCTCATAGGTGCTACAAAGTATAAAAAAAAACAAAACTATAACTCACAGGTGCAGTCGTTATTGTGACAACTCCAGTCGCTTAATCTGTACTATTTGCTATAATTTGTGCTAAATACCGGATACTAGAAATATTGCTATTTACTAGATCTATTGGATTTTATTCATGCTAAATACCAGATACTAGAAATATTTGCTATTTACTAGATCTATTGGATCTTATTTGTGCCATTTACTAGAACAATCTCCTGTGTTCACACACTCACACAGGTTTCACCACACACAACACCCCCCCCCCCCTCAAAATCCACAATGGCCCCCACAAAGCTCCAAGCCCTCCCTATCCTTCTCCTCCTAATAGCTCTCCTAATATACATTTCCACATACAAATCAGACCAAACCCCCTATAATACTATTCCCATTATCCACAACCCATACAGAAACACATTACACTCTCCACCAAGTATCTACTCCCATAACCAAAATCCACACCAAAATACCCTCAGATCCTATCCTAGACTAATCCAGATAAAACATCAACAACCTAGTAGTACGCATGACTCCCCTAACACACTTACTCTGCTAAATTTCATCCTCATAAACATACGGTCTATAAGAAATAAAATGCCAATCGTCAACGACATGATCAAAGATAAAAAACCCGACCTACTCTTTATCACGGAAACATGGCTTTCACCCACTGACACAATCCTACTAAATCAACTGCACACACAACAATATGACTTGTTCAACTGCAACCGGGATGCCAAAAGAGGGGGAGGAGACCTCATCCTTACCAAAAAAGACCTCCACTATAACCTAACAAACATTAATAGTATAGATGGCATGGACATCATTAAACTGGAGAATAAAACCCTTGCACTCTGCCTCATCTACAGGCCCCCATCATCTGACCACAACAACCTCACCCCTATCCTGGAACTCGCATGCACAGCCTCACTGAGAAAACCACTTATCATACTGGGCGATTTGAACATCCCATCCCTCAACTCCTCTGACACAATAAACTTCATGGACACAATGACAGAAATGGGATAAACACAGATCATCCATGCTCCCACACACATAAAGGGAAATACCCTGGATCTTGTCTTCCTCCCTACGCCTTTCAATAACCACCAACTCCACACCCCCCCCCCCCCATCCATAACTGAGGTGCCCTGGTCAGACCATCACGTAATAACCTTCTATCTCAACACACAAACACCCAATACCTACACACCAAACACTACACCACATAACAAACGCTTTACCCACTTTGATAAAGATGTCTTCCTAAACAATGTATTACCCAAACTCACAACGAACACATCAAGCATCAATATAGCCATAAACCAATGGAACACAACCATCCAAAAGGCAACCGCCCCCACACAAGTCACACCAAAAGAAACTCTAAAAAGATCAGAAAAATGGTTTACCCAAGAACTCGCCAAGCTAAAAAAACAACTGAGAAAACAAGAAAAAAGATTGAGAAGAATAAAATCGAACAAAAACAAATTCCAATACCTAGGCCTACTCAATACATATAAAGACGCGATAAACAAATCAAAACGAGACTACCACACTAAAGTAATAAACATGGCCATTAATCGACCAAGGGAATTATTTGCAATTGTAAGATCACTAACAAAAACCCAAAAACCAGAACCAGAACACTCCACAATAAGCATACAAACCCCAGCCACACATTTTGCAGAGAAACTAAAAAATAAGTCCTCCAACACTATCATGGCAACACATATAGACCCAAAAAAAAACAATAAATGGGAAAGCTTTCACATAGTCAATCAAAAGCACCTCCTCAAGGCATAACAATGATTAACACCACAACCTCCCCCCCTTGACCCATGCCCAGTATCATGGATCAAATCCACCAAAGCTGAACTCGCCACAAGCATCCAAAACATAATTAATCAATCACTCTCACAAGGCATCATGCCAGATGCCCTTAAACTCATCTCCATCCGTCCCATCCTAAAAAATAATACATTAGATGCAAAAGACCCAACCTCATACAGGCCCATAGTCAGCATACCGTTCATTGCTAAGGTAGTAGAAAAAATCATCCAACTCCAACTACAAGACTACATTGACCTACACGCACCCCTAGACTCCCACCAATTCGGGTTCCGCCCCTTCCACGGCATTGAAACCTTGCTAATAACACTGATGGATAACCTCATTAGAGGAACAAACGACAACAAACAAGGTTTCATCCTCCTTTTCATAGATATAGCCTCCGCATTTGACAACATCAACCATAACAACCTAATTGAAAGGCTAGCAAACATAGGAATAGGAGGCACTGTCCTTAAATGGTTTATGTCATATATATCTCACCGATTGCTACGTGTCCAACTGGGCCAGAACACCTTAGAAACATTCTCCCAAGGACAGGGAATTCCACAAGGTTCGGCCCTCTCGGCCCTCCTTTTTAATCTATACCTACAGCCGATCACGAACATATTTAAAAAATTAAAAATCAACCATTACATTTATGCCGATGACATCATGGTCACTATCCCCATAAACACTAGCAACCCCTCATACCACAATCTATCTGAATGTATCAGAGAGGCTGAATACTGGCTAGAAAGCAACTACCTCATCATTAACCTAAAAAAAACCTGAAGCTATGTTCGTATCAAGAAAACATGATACAATCTATCCAAAAACCATCATAATCAACAACACCGCTATCCCAGTTAAACAAGAGGTAAAATACCTAGGGATAATATTAGATCACACACTCAGTATGCTCCCCCACATAAAGCAAACAGTAAAAACTATATTCTATAAATTAAAGACTGTACAGCACCTAAGACCCCTCCTCGATATCCATGATTTTAGGTCTGTAGTCAACTAATTAATTATCCCCCACTTCGACTACTGTAATAGTCTTTTGAATGGCCTACCACTTAAAAACACAAATATACTCCAAAGAGCCCAGAACATCTCTGCCAGGGTGATAGCAAAAGCACGTCTAGCTGACCACATAACCCTCATTCTACATGAACTACACTGGCTCCCTATAAATAGCCGGATAAAATATAAAATACTCTTAACAACATTCAAACTCCTCAATGACATCTCCCCCTCACACCTAACCACCATCCTACACTCCCCACCAGAATCCAGAACACGCAGACAAAATGCAATCCACTCACTTGTCATACCCAAAACCATCTGCAGGACAAAGAAAACTACAAGCTCCAGAGCCTTTTCATTTGCTGCCCCTACCCTCTGGAATGAGCTTCCACTTACCCTTCGCATGACAAAAGACCTCCAACTATTCAGAAAAGGACTCAAAACACACCTCTTCACTGAACATTTTGAAAACCCAACTGAAATCCCTCACCTCCTACGAGCTACCTCGCAACAAACACAGAACCAACCTACTAACCTCCAGAACCTACAGCCTATTAACTCCTCCCTCCCTCACCCCTTACCTAAACAACCCCAGAGCATTCCCCCACCCTTTCCAAAGAAAAAACGAAGTTAAGAGGCCAACTCTCTGTATATATGTAAATACAAAGTTGACACAAGTTTGTTTGTACAATATGTTCCTTGTAAATAGTTAATACCAATTGTTTCCATATAAAAGTAGTTTAACTGTTAACTGTAAACCGCCCTTGATCTCTGGAAGGGGCGGTATAGAAGAAATATATAAATAAAATAAAAAATTATCTGAAGTTGAAGTGTGAGGTGTTGATCAATGGTAACTCCAAGATAGTTCACTTCTGATTTTCCTTCCAAGTTGAAAGGATTGGGTTTTGGTGAGGAATAGGACCTCAGTCTTCTTGAAATTGATCTTGAGTCAATGTTCTGATAGCCAGTGCATTATAGCATTAAAGCAGTTTATTATTGTTGAGTAGTTTGCATTGGTGGTGGTAAAGGGTGTGTATATCATAATATTGTCTGTGTACAAGTGATAGTATACGTTAAATGTATAATGTCGCAGACTGGTTGAATGTAGATGTTGAACAATAAAGCTGACAGCGCAGAGCCTTGGGGAGCTCCTTGTGTTTCTGCGATTTGATCCGAAGTCTTTTGGCCAATTTGTACATACTGGTTGCGATTTGTGAGGTATGAGTGTAGCCATTCGAGGGGATTCCTATATTGTATAGACACTACAGTAGGATGTTGTGCATATGGTGTCGAATGCCACTGCAATGTCCAGAAGAATGAGGATGAAGCCTTGCTTGGGGTTCTCTATGTCCTTGAGAAGTCTGTCTCTTAGACTACACCTGATTTATAAAAAGAGAAAAAGACCTGAACTGCCTGACACTGTTTTGGAAATTCATTTCCATATCTTTCAATTTTATCCATTCATGCTGTCAAAAAAACATTGCTAGGAATCTTTAAAAGTCTTCTACTTTAACAACTGTACTTCCTAGACGTCTAATATGGCAGTTGCTTTAAATTTATTAACTGATTTCTGTCTCCTTAATGCCTGTTCTTCCTCTCACTCAGTTATATTGCTGCAAGTCAGCTTCACAAATTCACATGGCCATTAGCTTCTGGCACTGCTGCTACATCACCATTAGGGAGCGCGTATTTGCTCTGATACCTGCACAGAACATAAGAACATACTGTAAGAGATGGTATACTGGGTCAAACCAAAGGTCCATCAAGCCCAGTATCCTGTTTCCAACAGTGACCAATCTAGGTCACAAGTACCTGCCGGCTTTCTAAAAGGTTGACAGATTCCATGGCGCTTATTCCAAGGGTAAGCAATGGATTTCCCCAGTTCACCTTAATAATGGTTTATAGACTTTTCCTCCAGGAACTTGTCCAAATCTCTTTTAAATGCAGCTACGCTGACAGCTTTTATGATATTCTCTGGCAACAAATTCTAGAGTTTGATTACATATTGAGTGAAACAATATTTTCTCTGATTAGTCTTAAATGAGTGCTACATTGTAGCTTCATTGCTTGTCCTCTACTCTTTCTACTTTTATTATTTATATTTAGTTCAGGACTGTCCCCAGAAAACTTTTAATCTAAGTTTGTACCTGAAGCAATGAAAGGTTAAGTAACTTGCCCAAGGCCACAAGGAGTGTCAGTGGGATTTGAACCCCAGCCTTCTAGGGGCCCATGCTACTGCCTTAACCATGAGGCTACTCCTCCACTCTAAGCACTAGAGATTCAAATCCTGGTAATTTAATTTAACATAAAATGCTTATATTCTGCTTTTTTACTCAGTAGAACATGCAAAGCGGCTAACAATCAACATAAGTCAATGAACGCTGAAAGAGTCTCAATTAAATCACTTCCTAAAATTATAACAAATCAGTGGGACCCAAATGCTGAAAAATGATAATATTATGAAACCTTAAGGAGACATCAAATGGGTCATAGCCCAAGGTGAATAGCTAAGGTTGGCTTAACACCTGTTGCGCCCAACCTTTCATCATTTGTCTCACAGGCAAATTGAAGTGAATGTCCCACTTACATGTAGTTCACTCTTTGTCACAGTCTTAAGAAAAAAATCAGCGTCACATTCAGAAGTCATATAATACAAGGTCATAAAATATATATATTTAACTTAACTGTTTGGATGGAACTAATGTGTTGGGCTGCCATGATCATTCCCTGCTGAGTAGATGGAGTTTTTCAATGAAAGATACTCCTGCAATGAAAGCCCAGAGGGGCTGAAATATCATTGATGGATGTCTACACAATTTGGAGCTTTGTAAGATTTATGGGCATCTAGAGGAAATAATCTAGTTTCCAGGTGAAGGATTTATTTGAAAACTCAAAAGGAAGTTTGTGCTGCTTCAGCTGAGGTGGAACTTCACACTGCACTGAGTGGACAGTGCACTATTTCGGAAGACGTTTCTTTCCTTAGATCGGAGGAGTGCTTCTAGAGCCATGTATTGGGAGCTGCCTAGTGGGAGAAGTTTCTTCCTCAACCATTTTTCTTTTTCTGTTGTCCCTGATTTGCCCCATGGAAGTGACTCTGGTTTGTATATGTTCTGCACAGGAATTTGTATATAAGGTCTGCACTGGCTTTATACACGCTTCTTTATAAGTTCTGCTAACATCATTAAGCTGGAGGCACTCTGGCTGAGCAGAAAGAAGACATGGAAGTAGTGAACGTCTCTATCAGTCATATTGAAGAAGTTCAAGGTAGTATGGCCAGGATAAATTGATTTATCAATGAAAAACTGAGAACTTGGAAAATAAAATAGCACCTTAAAATTGTGTATCTTGAACTTTCCACAGTTGCTTATGGTAGCTCCTAAGGGGTTGTTTTTCAGGTTCCTTAAAGACGTTTATGAGTGGGGTTTACCTCCACTATGGAAGATCTATTATATTCCTTCCAAGGCTATTAAGGAGAGCTTGAGAAGACAGAAACCTCTTTGGCTGAGGTCTGCTCTCATAGTTTGGACTTGGCTAACTTGACTGACTTTTTAGAGGAGATACAGGAGGAGGTGGAAGCAAGCTCTACTTTGGTTATTTCTTTTGTGTTTCTTCAAGATAAGGAGGTTTTAATACTTTAAGACACTGGATGTTAATTTCCTGGGAGGAAGAAAAGATATTTATGGATGCTTTGAAATGGACACAGAGGAGTAAAAAATGTTTGAGTTACTATTCTTAAGTTATGCTTTGGGAGCTAAATTCCAGCTGATGTTAGCATAGACGTAAATATGTGATCTTATCAGAACAAATTGTATCATTTTTTTAACCTCCCAGCTCCATTTCTTCTTGTGTGCCAGAAAGCTGAAGGGCTAACCTTAAGAGATGTATACTGGACTTACTTTTGTTTTCTTTGACTTAGCCTCTACCCTGTTTGATTTATCTTGCTCCCTCCCCTCCTTCTTTTGTGGACTGTTATAACCCATTTATCTTTATGTTTATTCTTCTCTTGTTTTACTACTTGTGGGTTCTAAGTATATTTGGGCATTTTGCTTATTTGAAAGTAGTACTTTAATATATATTGGAAATTCTAAATAAAAATAAAATTAGAATGAAAGGCTTTTCCAGCATTGTGTGAATCAGGCTCTCCCTCAATCATAGTAAGATAGAAAATGATGGCATATAAAAATTAAAGTGTCCCCCATTGAGTTTGTGCAGTAAGGGGTTGAGGGCTGTAACCGGTACTCTGTGCAGGTTGTCCCCTGTGCCTGTGTGTACAATTGTAGCTGCTGCTCAGTGCAGCTTGCTCCCCCCCCCCCCCCCTTTTTCCTGGTGTCTTCTTGTAAGTGCAAAAGTCATTTCACTGTTTTTGTAAGCTCTGTGGAGCCGGGACTGTCTTCTAGGTGTATTTATACAGCATTGCGTACTATATAAATGATTATTATTAGTAGTAGTAGTTGTTTTTGAGCTGGAGCGCTCAGAGGTTCGTTTCTATTCTCTTGCCTTTTAGAGATCCTCTGTTTAAATATCACTCATTTTTTGAACTCCGTCATCTCCTTCAGGAAGGCATTCCAGGCATCCACCACCCTAATATGAAAAAAATACTTTCTGATGTTGCCTCTTATTCTACAGTACCTCTTTGCAGTTTCACATCATGCCGCCTTATTCTACAGCTTTGTTTGTTCTTTAATTATTTTCAAGTATTTAAATGTCTGCATCGGATCTCTCCTGGTCTTCCTCCTCTATGGCATACATTGCTGGGTCTTCGAGTTTTTGCTCGTATGCTTTCTGGTGAAAACACCACACCATTTTGGGAGGGGTGTGCATTTGTTAGTACGCCTTAAAAAATTTAGGGCACACTAATTAACTTAGCACATCTTAATTCATCAGTTAATGTACATTAAATCAATTTTTTATTCACTAACAAGTCCTAATTAAAATGACTGTATGAAACTAACCAAAACAGAACCACCAGAAAATCAGGACAAATTCATGAAAAAAAAACCCCAAAGGCTAATCAAAGGTTTCTGGTCTGTGCACATTCCTGCATTTGGGTTTCATTCCTCTGGACTGCTTCTAGCCTCTTTATATCCCTTCTGAGATAAGGTCTCCAAAACTGAACATGATATTCCAAAGGAGGCCTCATCCGTGATCTGTACAGGGTGCATTATCACTTCTTTTTCCTGCTGGTTATGCTTCTCTCTATGCTTCTTTCTTTGCAATCTTGAAATCAACAGACTTTATCACCATTAGGATTCTCCCCTAGTTCCATACACATTGGCCTTTCCCCTCCTGTTGCGTACAGAGACTTTGGATTTCTATATCCGATATGCATCAGTTCTTCACCTTAAGACTTTAACGGCCAAGCTTTAGGCCAGTTCTCCAACTTTTTGTAGATAACTGAAGACCAAGCGCTGCTGGCCTCTGATGTAATGATTTGGACATTGATGGATATGTCATCTAGACACTTGGCCTACAAAGAAATAGGCGACCAGATGAGCTAGTCCTATCTCTCCACCTTCTCCTCCATTTCAAGAACTAGAAATGATTTGTCTCAGCACTTCCCGCTATATTTTATTTTTAACAGGTCTTTTTTATATGACTGGGTTACTACGCAACATGTGAGCTAAATTCCTACAGCCTCACAAAAAATTAGAAAGATTTACTCCTTTTTCTTCCTTCTCTGGCTCTTCACGTGAAAGAGGGCAAGTCGTGTTCTTTCTCTTTTTCTCACATCCTTTCTGCAATGAGGAAAGCCCTCTCTTCTACAAGTGACAAGGATCACCACCAACTTTCTCTCTGCACTTGAGAGAAAATCACTACAAAAACACTTCCAGGAACTCTAGTGAAATACCGCATGCTGACCAGCAAAAGACAGAAGAAAGAAGACATCTTATCCTAGAGCTGACCATGCTTAACTTCCAGAGAGTGTAAATTCATTGTTCCAGTGTGACACAATTTAAAACGATAATCTCTCTGATTCATATTCTCCTTGCCAAAGATCCCCAAAGAAAATATATCTGCATAGCTCAGAGTTGTAATCATCACCTAGCCTGAAATCCTCTTTAAATAAAATTGCTCTGCAGCTTAAAGAACGAGAGCCTAGACTTTCTTCAGCTTTTTGACTCTTTAATGCATGAATATTTTGAAGTGTTTGCACTCAATGAAGGCTGGTACATATTCCCCCAATACATATATATATAAAATCTCTCTTGTGTAATATTTAATCATAATAATTCCACTCATTGAAGTCACTGCTGCAGATTTCAGAATGCACTAGGTTGGGGTTGTAAGAAATCCAGGTCTGGCCTAAAGTCTTCCTCCTTGTCCTGGATAACTAGGCAGCTCTGAGAATGCTGAAGTTGGGCCTTTAGAGGGAAGGGGTAAGGAAAATGCTGGAGTCTGATTTGGGGAGAGGAGAGGAGCCAGGGGAAGGGGGGGAGTTCTGGGGTCAGAGAAGCAGGAGAATTCTAAGAGGGAAGACAGCTGGTTTTGGAGGTGGATGAAGACCTCAGGAGGCAGGAAGGATTGATTCAGGGGGAAGAGGGGCAAGGGCACAAGATGGCAGGGTGAGAGTGGCAAAGGAGGAGATCGTACTTGCTGCAGCTCAGCAGAACTTTTACTATTTAGCATTTATAAAGCCAGCGTCATGATTCTAATCGAACATGGGATAACCGAGGCAGGCGGACCCGGCGCTTCGGGCCCTACCGTTCCACCCCCCCAACATAAGACATCACACCATAACTTCATGGAACACAACTGGTCGCAGCTTTATTAACCATTAACAATTAGAACAAACCAACATCAAACTTCCTAACCTCCCATTAGCGGAATCCGGCTGCACCAGCCATACCTTAGCAAAGTGCCCGCCACCGCTAATGCCATAACTTGCCTCCTGGCAAGTTGCCATGCCCCTCTACCCGACTTCGCCATGCTATTAGCAAAAGTCGGCAGGGGTTTAACCGGGTCAGGGGCACTCCGCCCCCGCCCATATGTAGCCTGCTGCTCCGGACCCCGGAAACCTCTGGGATCCCGCACCCCCCCAAGCTGCAACACCCCCAGACCCAAGCCTTCACAGATAGGGAGGGAGGGAGGGAGGGACGCCGGCACCCCGAAAGCAGCCTCTGCTCCAACTGACACGTGGAGGCTGCCGGCCGCAACTCCCCCCCCCCACCCCCCAACAACAGACCCATCGATTGGCTCCCCTACGGCCGCGACCGCGGGGAGCCAATCAAATTGAAAGGCGCACTCGCGTGCCCCGCCAAGGCCGTGCGCAGGGTCCCTGCGCTGGGCCGCGCGCCCGGTTAAAGTCGGCCGCCGGGACCCTGCCCGTGGCCTCGCGATAACCGAGGCAGGTGGACCCGGCGCTTCGGGCCCTACCGTTCCCCCCCACCCCCCCCCAACATAAGACATCACACCATAACTTCATGGAACACAACTGGTCGCAGCTTTATTAACCATTAACAATTAGAACAAACCAACATCAAACTTCCTAACCCCCCCATTAGCGGAACCCGACTGCACCAGCCATACCTTAGAAAAGTGCCTGCCACCGCTAATGCCATAACTTGCCTCCCGGCAAGTTGCCATGCCCCTCTCCCCGACTTCGCCATGCTATTAGCAAAAGTCGGCAGGGGTTTAACCGGGTCAGGGGCACCCTGCCCCCGCCCATATGTAGCCTGCTGCTCCGGACCCCGGAAACCTCCGGGATCCCGCAACCGGAACAGAACCCTGTTCATGTGCCGCCCCCCCCCCCCCCAACCCTAAGCTGCGACCAGCAAACATCATGGACAGACATATATTCCAAGGCCTCCTGCCAGTCGTTAAGGAGCAGGTCCATACCAACTGGCGACAAATGAACCCCATCAGCCCGATAGAGCCCCAAACACCCAACATCCACCCAGTCATGCAAAATCTGATAACCTCCCCTCTGACAGACCCATCAACCAATCTGTCGAATAATCTTAGTCAGGCCCCGAGACCACCACCGCTGGTCCCAGCAAGCCGGCCTTGGAATGATGTCAGACCACAGCAAAATAACACCAGGAAACATCCGAAGCACCACCCCCAGATCGTCCTGCGCTGCCTGAATCAGCTGCCTGCAGGACCAGGACACCAAGTCATTGCCCCCAAGATGCAAAAACAGGGCTCTCGGCCACCGCGATGTCCTCCCGTGGCGCTGTAGCAAAGGCAGCAATTGAGACCAACGAAGTCCTCTCACTCCCAGCCATGTCACAGCCACCACCGACAGGTCCAGTCCCAAATTAGCTCTGATAGGTCGAGCAGCCGCACGCCGTCCCGCCCAGTGGACAAAAGAGTGGCCAGCAACCCAACAGCCACCAGGCCCGACACCCCCATCTGCAAAAGAAATAAACAGTTAAAGACCCCGCCCCACAACCCGAACCCTTACAGCCGCACGTAGCCTTTAAAAGCTCGAGAGCGCCACCTACCTATACCCTGAGTCACCTGCTCGGGCAACCCAGCCGCCGCCGCACTAGTGGCAGCCCCAATACGAAAGGAGTGTGGCGCAAACCGCATAGGGTCCTCCCCCACAGCACGCAATGCCAGGTGCAGCACCGCCATTACCTGAAAATGGGTTAGGACCCACGCGTTCGCGTGCACGAAATCCCCCCCCCCCCCGCCAGCCTCGGACGCACCGACAAATACTGCCGCACCGCCCGAACCGGGCAAGCCCGCGGGTCCCCAACCTCACCCAACCACACCCACAAACCTTTTCCCAGCGGATCCGTCTTGGACCTCGCCAACAGGATCCGTAACCGCCCCCCCTCCACCCAAACATGATGCACCTGCAGCCCCCCCCCCCCCCCCCCGGCCAGAGCCCGCAACCAACTCCCCGATTCGAAAAGCCCCAAAAAAGGCAAGGCAAAACACCGCCCGGAACAAAGTTGCTTCATACGCAGACGCCGCCACCCACGCTAAGGCCCCACAGACCCGTACCAAGAGCCCATGTGTAATGGGCAACCTCGAGTCCCTCGGTGTAGGCTGAACATGCTCCCAGCCTTGTAACAACCGCTGCAGCAAATAAACCCCAGCAGGCGAGCCCCAACCCACCGCGCTCGCAAAAAAGCTAAACCCAGCCAAGTGCGCATGCACCGCCGATCGCGAGAAGCCAGCGCCCTTGGCCTCTACAATATATTGACCAATCAATCCCGCTGGAACCCCTCCCGGCTGCCACCCATGAGCCACCAAAAAGACGATCACCCGGTCACAGCCCCGCTGATACGCTGACCAAGTCCCTGCAGACACCGAATTCTTCAGCAGATCTAGCATCTCCCATGGCCAATGCTCCACAAGCTCTCTGGGACCACAGATCCGTCCTTGTCCGCTTCGGGGGCCAGAGCCCGGAACCGTTCCCACTGAAAACGAGAAAGAGCATCAGCAATCTCGTTAGTGCACCCCGGTATATGCCGCGCCTTCACCGACACATTCAACCGGAGACAGGCTAACACCACTTCCCGCATCAAGCCCACCACCCTCAAGAACTTAGGGAAGTATCGATTGACCACACTGACCACCGCCTCATTATCACACCACCAAAGAACCCTACGGTTCCAAAGCTGCTCCGGCCATAGCTCCAAAACCACATGAATCGGAAAGAGCTCCAAAAAGGTGATGTTCTTGGTCAAACCCTCTATGTGCCACGACTCCGGCCAACGATCCGCGCACCAGGCCCCACTGAAATAAACACCTAACCCCACCCTCCCCGCCGCATCTGTGTACAGCTGCAAGGCATCACTGGACACCTCGGACTCCATCAAAACAGAAGTCCCATTGAAGTCCTCCAAAAAACGACTCCACACCATCAGATCTGCCCTCATTGCCCCTGTGACCCTAATCCGGTGGTGAGGCTTCTGCACCCCGGCCGTGGCACATGCCAGCTGACGTGAAAACACCCTCCCCATCGGAATCACCCTACACGCGAAATTTAACGACCCTAACGGCGCTTGCAGCTCCTTCAAGGAAATCTTGTGGGACAACACGTTAGCCACCAAAATCCGCAAGCGGGTTACCTTATCCTGCGGCAAACGCGCAACCATCTCCTCAGAATCCAACTCTACCCCCAAAAAGGTCAATCGCGTCGTCGGACCTTCCGTCTTGCCCGCCGCCAATGGTACACCGAACTCCCGTGCCAGCCGAACAAACGCGGACAACAGCTCTTGGCATTCACCCGACTGCGCCGCGCCCACAAACAAAAAATCGTCCAGGTAATGCACCACATTCGACAAGCCGGACGACTGAGCTAGCACCCACTGCAGGAAGGTACTAAACATCTCAAAATAAGTGCAAGAGACCGAACAGCCCATCGGCATGCACTTGTCAAAATAATACCCCCCTTGAAAGCAAAAACCTAAGAAAGGAAAAGCAGACAGATGCACTGGTAACAAGCGAAACGCAGATTCGATGTCAACCTTCACCATAAGGGCAGACCGACCGGCCCCCCTAACCATCAGAGCCGCCTTATCAAAGGAAGCGTACCAGACCGTACAAAACTCACGCGGAATGCGATCATTAACGGAAGCACGGATCGGACAAGACAAATTATGCATCAACCGGAACTTCCCCGGTTGCTTCTTAGGTACTATACCCAACGGAGAAATCACCATGCCAGGAAAAGGGGGCTCCGGGAAGGGACCCGCCACTCTCCCCAACCGCAATTCCCCCGCTAACTTGTCCTGAACAACCGCAGCCCAACGTCGGACTGAAGGGGAGTTCCGCGCACTCGGTGCCGACAGCACACCGCGCACCGGGATAACAAAACCGAACTGAAAACCAAACGACAAAATCACCGCCTCCCGCCTCCTAGGGTATCGACTCAGCCACCCCAAAAAGGCCTCCACCCATATCAGGGAGGGTGCACACCCCCACCACTCACTGCCCTTTTGTCGCGGGACCGGCAACACCAGCGGCGCCTTTTTTGCTGCATCTGGTGGCCGAGTGAGGACCTCCACACAAGGAACAGGCGTGCTGGAATTTACAGTCGGGAAAGGGGCAAGTGGACCGGTTGAACCGCCAGCACACATCGCCGCCCGCCGCCAGGCCTGCCTTCGGCAGCACCCCGCCTGCCCGAAAGGAACGCACTGCCCCCCCCACCGCCCCGCCACTACCCTTACCCCCGCTCCCCCCCACCGGCACTAGACCTAGCCGACATCTGCATCAGCCACAGGTTAATGTCCTGCGTGCCCCATGAAAGCGATCTGCTCTCTTCCATCTTATCTCTGAACTTCTCATCATAGTTCAGCCAAGCCCATCCGTCATGCGTCTGAGACGCCTCCAGGATGGAATTGGCGTATTCGATGTCAACCTTCACCATAAGGGCAGACCGACCGGCCCCCCTAACAACATCCCATACTGGCCCGGTTCGTGGTGACCCCATACACTGGCCAACCGCAGAAAGGAACGCGTCCAGTTCACCACATTACGTGCCACCTTCTTAACCCTACCAGCCTTCTCATCCTCCTTCCTCTTCTTCCGACTCTCACCGGAACGCTTCCTCCCCTCAAGCAAGCGGAAGATATCGATGTAACGCCGCTTCCTAATCTTGTGTCGCAGCTTACGCGGCACCCCCTCCCACAATTCCGGAAAAACCACCATCGATGCAGCTCCACCACCCGAACCGGAGCCCACCGTCCCCCCGCCTTCCCTGTCCAGTCGACACGTCAACCCTCCTGACCCCACGGACAAACCACTCGAAGAAGAAGAAGAGGAGGACGAGTCGGAGCTCTGACGCCGCTGACAAGACCGCCTGCTCTTTCTCCGCGTACCAGCCCCCGCCTTTGCCTCCTGCGACCGCCCCCCCACTTTGCCCCCACCCCCAAGCAACTCACCAGTCTCACCACCAGCAGGCGCCGACGCCGCGGTTGTCCCATCCGCAACCGGACCGACCTCACCTTCGGCCCCCACGATATCCTCGGGCCGTCCCCGCGCTGACTCAGCCGCCTCTCCATACTGTGTCGCCACACCCGCCACCGGAGGCAACCAGCTCTCGCATCCAGCGGCACTCGACGGCCATGTGGGCTGCACCATAATCGGCCCCTGCGGAGACATAAAAGGAAAAACAGGGGGGGGGGAACTGCCGTCGACCAAGCTTGAGGCCAAAGCCCACCCCAATCCGCCCGAGATGAACCCTGCCCCCCACTCAACCACTGTTCCCACGGAGAAGGTCCCCCCGACGCACCATAGCCACCGGGACCAGGGAGCCAACCAGCGGGCACACTATAGCCACTGACCCACTGGGCCCCCTCAGGCCGCAACCCTCCCCCAGGCCCCTGAACCCCCAACACTCCCCCTGCCGCCCCTGCACCCCCCGATGGACACGCAGCACCTCCCTCACACCCCACATTCACTCCCCCGCCACTCCAACTGCTCCCCGAAGCCCCCCGTGCACCCCCAGGGTTCCACTGGGGGACGATTCACCCCGGCCGCCCCCAGCACCCCCCCCCCCCCGGTTGCCGAACCCCATTAGCCCCCTTACGTCCCTGTGCAGCACCCCCACCAGAAGCCCCACGACCCCTCTGCCCCCCCACCAGGGCTGTGCAACTCCTTACCCGTCCCAGCCGCCCCCTGAGACCGTGACCCCCCCCCGACCCCGCACCCCCGACCCAGCAGCACCTTCCGGGGCCAAACCCCTTGATCTGGCCCGTCCGCGCGGTGCAGGCATCCCTCAGGGCCAAAGAACCGCCTCTACCAACTTAAACTCCCGGGTAGGAGAGAATCCAAATGAAAGCAAGCTGGGGCTATAAAGAAAAGTAGTGGCTGTCTTCTTTTATTTTTATTGATATATATTTTTTTTTTGTGTTAGTGCCCTATCCCCAAAACTGGCACCACACGACTGCCCTCACTCCGCTAACCTACGACCCCCACCGAATTTGACGTGCCCGCACTTGCCAAGATGACCGCACACCCGGAAGCAGGAACCGCCACTGATGCTCCACTGCCGCCGCTTCTCACTGCCGCCGCTTCCCCAGGCTTGCGAAAATGCCGGCACCCCGAAAGCAGCCTCCGCTCCAACTGACACGCGGAGGCTGCCGGCCGCAACTCCCCCCCCACCCCCCAACAACAGACCCATCGATTGGCTCCCGTATGGCCGCGACCGCGGGGAGCCAATCAATTTGAAAGGCGCACTCGTGCGCCCCGCCGAGGCCACGCGCAGGGTCCCCGCGCCGTGCCGCGCACCTGGTTAAAGTCGGCCGCCGGGACCCTGTCCGCGGCCTCGCGAATATTAGCATTCAAATCATTTTCCTTTCTGCCAGTTTATTCTTATAGTACTCATGACACATCTGTCCTATGTTTTTGGACCTTAATCCTTTCCCTTGTTCTTAGGAAGACATGTTATTAAATAAGTTTTGTTTTTTTTGCAACATGAGATATGCAGTGTCAGGTTTATTCAGCAAATAGGTATGCATAGAAATAGATGTTAATATAAAATATTCACGGAGCGGAGGGAATCCTCTCTACTCCTTATCACACTGAAGTATTTGAAAGTATTTTCATATTGCACTGTCATCTACACTGTATACCTTTAAAAATGTAGCCATGCCAGAATAAATCAGCACAGCACAGTAAGAAATAAACTCCATGAAGTGACCGGTTCCTTTAGCAATCAGTTCAACTGTGATTGCAACCAGGGTCCCATGGGTCTGGAAAATCGCACCATTACCAAGAGAGCAAGATGAAAGTTTCCCTCAGGGACAGTCATCCCCCAGCAGTACTAAGGACCTCGTCTACTTAGGTCCATTAACCAGTGAACACCCAGTAATGTATTTGATTGCAGCTTAAATGCAGTTAACTAACATAAGCCTGTTGATTCTCAGAGGGGCCTATTTACTAACTATTCTCTTGATGTGTTAATTACAGCTAATATGCATTTAATAGTCATGAGTTTTTCATTGTAGGCTTCCACACGGACTGATTTAGATTTTAGAATTTATGAACAGAATCCAGTTGGATAATACACCATTTTCCAACTGTAATTAGAACCCCCGTCATTCCCCACCCGAAAAAATATTACAGCGATTTGCAATCTGGACATCGCGGAATGTAAGTCTTTCTCACTCCTTCTCATCACATGGAAGTGGGAACTGACCTACCAGTCTCAAAGGACTAATCATTCTTTGAATTTCCAATGTTCAAATGCCCCTCTTTTGAAGAAGTTCAGATTTTATTTTGTTTAAAGTCCTTTCCACCTCTACATGACTTCTGATTTCAGGCCCTTAAGCCTTCTCTTATAAATCCCTCTATTCATCTCATCTGCCAGTTCCCAAGTCCATGCTTTATTGGATCACAGTGGGAAGTGTCTAACCATCTGTACAGAAGCTGCTCTTGAGCGAAAATGACCTAATCTGCCTGGTTGCAGACACTTGGAGCGTGCAGGACAACTGAGAGAAACTATGCTTACTTCATTGGTAATTTGATATCCAGGAACACTTGTCTGCCTTTAAAAGCAGTGACCGTAAATAAGAGGCTAGAGGTTTCTTGTGATTATAAATAAAGGCAAGATCGATGGATTTTCTCTCATAGGTTTAGAAAACATTGGTAGATTTACAAGGAGAAATGATAGGGCCTTCAGGATCTTTACATTAAAATCTCTTAGTACTGGTCTATCGCATTGTTAAAAGAAATGAATCAAACTATTATCTTTTTTCAGGTTTGGCTGATCTATTTATTTAGTTGCATTATCTTTTTATTGCTGTGAATTTTTAGATGGGCAGTACAAAAATAGGACCATGCACTAAATTCTTTTAGCATATATGTAAATCCTCCTTACCCTAGGGCAGCAAGCAGTTCATAGAATAGTTTGATGCTGGGCTCCTTCACTACGCTAGCACACGCTCTTATCACCAGGGAGCAGGTTCTCCGCAGGGGAACGAAATCCCTTCAAGACCCTTGGCGCATAAATTAAAAAGTCTATGGACTCTGAATTGGGTTATCTACTTCTCTTTACTGCAACAAAAATGAGTTCAAATAGTAACAAGCAAATGAGTTCTGTGCAACAAATACACAGTCTTTGGTAACACCGGTTGTGTCCCTTTGAAATATTTGTGTCTGTAATCCCAGTTTAAGTATTTATCAGTTTTACTGCTGGCAGAAGGAACCTCGGTTAGGGCTCCTAAGCACCTAGCAGATTACAGTGTCCTTTCCCCCTCCTCACTGGGATCCTGTTTTTCTCATCTTTTCTGTGTACATGGTAAGCAATCAACCCACTGTATTCCTCCTGCAGGCATCTCTTCTCTGTACAGAGGACTCCGCTGTGCTCAGGTAACATCAGCTCCTTCAGTCTGACTGCTTTGATATGGCTTCTCTCCATACAAGCAGAGGGGTGGGTGAAACCTCTGGTAGGCTCTCTCCGGTCTTCAGAAGCAGACACTCCCAGAATCAAGGGCTGATTCCACCCAGGACACAAAATAAAAGAAAGCCCAGAGCTGAGCTTTCACACACTCACAACACAGCTTAACAGCCGAAAGGAAACCCACAAACCACAAGGAAACCACACCTTACATCCTGATGGGGGGCGGGGGGGGGGGCAATATTATAGCAAGATAGCATGCACCTACTGCTAAGACTAAAAATGGAATGGTCCTGCACACACAGCATGTGGGATTGGTAAGGGTCCTAAAAGGATTCCTTACTAAAAATCATGCTAAAACACCACTTAATGTGGAATGTATATCTTTTTGTGTGCCTATTAAAATGAAGCAAGTTGCAGACAGGATGCCCACACTTCCTCAATTTTCACAATTTTAGGATTATACCAATTTGTCTCCAAGTGTCTATTTCCAGTGATTGAGTATATATCTAGGGTAGATGACTTCCACAATTGGAGTTAATGGAGATGTCATAATCAAAATTTCTAGAGTGTTCATCGTCAGTTCCTCTGCTAGGTGGATACATCAGACATGTTAAAACCCTCCGCCCAGTGTACGGCGGCGGCCAAGAGAGCAAATAGAATGCTAGGTATCAGAAAGAAAGGAATGGAAAATAAAAAAAAGGATATTATAATGCCTCTGTATTGTTCCATGGTGCGACCGCACCTTGAATATTGTGTGCAATTCTGGTCGTCGTATCTTAAAAAGGATATAGCGTTATTAGAACAGGTACAAAGAGCCACCAAAATGGTAAAGGGGATGGAAGGATACTCCTATGAAGGGAGGCTAGAAAGGTTAGGGCTTTTCAACCTGGAAAAGAGTCGGCTGAGGGGAGATATGATAGAGGTCTATAAATTAATGAATGGAGTGGAACGGGTAAACGTAGATCGATTTACATCATCAGAATATAAAAAGACTAGGGGACATGCAATGAAGCTACAGAGTAACCTATTTAAGACTAAAAAGAGAAAATATTTTTTCACTCAACGTGTAATCAAACTCTGGAATTTGTTACCTGAGGATGTAGTAAAAGCTGTTAGTGGAGCTGGGTTTAAAGAAGGTTTGGACAAGTTCCTAGAGTTAATGTCCATAAATCATTATTAAAAGGGACCCGGGATATCACTTCATGACCCAATACAAGCATTGAGGAACCTGTGTCTTTTGGGGAAACTGCTAGGTACTTGATGGACCTTGGTCTGACCCAGTATGGCATATCTTATGTTCTTATCATATATTTTTTATGAGCCCTCCCAGTTGCTTGCCTTCATAAATGCAAGAAGTATAGAAGACTCTATTGATACCACTTAGATGTGCCCTGATATTATATACAGAATGTTTTGGCCTCACATTGTTTCTTGCATTATGGGATTATGATTTTCTTTTATTGTCTTTGGCACCTCCCTTGTGAATAGTGGGCTGGTGTGAGCAGCTTATTTCTTTTTCTTCTTAATAGCTTTGTGTAAAGCTTTTCTTTGTTTCATACTGCTGTTAGCTCTATTTCTGTACAAGGATGTTTGTTGTTAACATTCTTGGATTATTACCATAAACTCAATAAATAATTTAAAAAATGGCTACTCATGGAATGAACCTAAAAAATAACTAGATAAAAAATACATCAAACACAGACATTTGTTAAAAAAAAAAAAAAAAAGGAAGAACACAATGGATAAAATTGTCTGATGTAATCCAAAAAGATGAATATTAGTTGAAAAGAAGTACTAAAAAACACGTGACTATCTAAAGTAACTTCTATGACACTGTACCAAGATAATTCTGTTGCATTCCTTCAACAAATAAATATGATGAGAGAGGATACAAGATGGCGATTTGACCAACACAGCTGAAGTTAGCTCTGGAGGTGTTCCGTAGTTGGAAGCTGTCCCTTATCCTCTCTGAGCACCTCAACCTACCACACACACAATGTCCACCTTGCAACCGCATCCCACTCTAGCAAACTACAGCTGTTTCTCCCACAAAGAAACCAAACAGCCAACTCTCAAAAAATTGTCCACTGCATCAATCATTCAATACCCCCTACACTCCAACCCCAAAAGAGCCCCCCCAAGCCATACGGAGCTCACACCATTCACTGCCATGCCCACTAGATATAGCATAGCCATAGAGACATCATACGAAGTGAGAGAGTGCAAGGCTGCCCACATTAACCCCCAGCCAGCACACCCTACACAAATAATCAGACAAGAACTGATTGGTCATTATAATTCCAGTAGCTGCATTAAAAGTCTTTAATTCCTCTTGAGCAGGTATGGGAAGGCTGTCCAGAAAATCCTTGAGCGCTGTCACTGTCTCAAAGGAGTCCTTCCCACTCACTGAGACCTTCAGCATGGCGAGACGGAGCAAAACATGTGAGAAACCACATTTGTACAGCTCTGCAAGACCATGGCATACGTCTGCTGGCACTGCTGAAGATCAGGCAAGAAGTCAGGAACAACAGCCAGTGACCCTTTTAAAGCAGCGTGGAGGATTTTGGCTTTATCTCCAAAGTTGTGCAGCCAGAGGAGCAGAGCACATGGTTGCTCTCTTTTGCAATGGTATCTGCGCTAGAGCCCTGCATGCATGATTAATCTTAAGGCAGCCATGTTTGCTGTCCAGGCCCAAGAGAGAAGGTAGCATTGTAGCCAGAAAATCTACCAGATCAAGTTCGTCCAGATGCTCTGGGAGTCCTATCAAGCCCAATTTATTCTAGCAATTCCAGTTCTCTAAGTCATCGTAGCACTATTCAAATCATTTCAGCCGGCCCGCAAAGCCCTCCAGCTGCTGCTGATACAGTAGGTACTAGCCATATCCCCCAAGTTACCCAGTTTCAGGAGTGTGATTTTTGGCCAGTTCTGGTTTTAAATTTGCCTTGCAGTGCAGTATGGTATTTTGTAGTCCCTGATTTTACCCATTGAAATCAGTGCTGCAGGTCCCATAACGCATCAGAATGAGAGAGTCTCGGATTTGTGACAGGCTTAAAATCTCACGCTTGGAACCAAGAAACTTGGCAGCTCTGTCTCCTTCACACTCATCAATGCTTCAGCTTCCTCTAAACACTCACAAAACCTTTTCACATTAGATAACATTTTTGTTGCTAAGTCCTCCGTCATAGAAGCATGATGGCAGAAAAAGATCACATGGCCCATCTAGTCTGCCCTTCCATATCAACCACTACAACAGTCCCCTTTTTTCATTTAGAGATCCTCTGTTTGTCCCATGCTGTTTTGAATTCAGATACTGTCCTCATCTCTAGCACCTCTACTGAGAGACTATTCCATGCATCTATTACTCTTTCCATAAAGAAATATTTCCACATATTACTCCTGAGTCTATCCCCTTTCACCCTCATCCTATTTTCCCCTCGTAGCAGAGCTTGCTTTCAATCGAAAGAGGATCTCCTTCTCTGCATTTATGCCACGGAGGTATTTAAACATCTCTATCATATCACTTCTATCCCGCCTTTCCTCTAAAGTATACATATTAAGATCCTTAAGTCTGTCCTCATATGCTTTATAACAAAGACCACTAACCATTTTAGTAGCCACCCTCTGTACTGACTCCAACCTGTTTATAGCCTTTTGAAGATGCAGTCTCCAGAATTGCACACAATACTCCAAATGAGGTCACACCAAGGACTTACACAAAGGCACCATCACTTCCTTTCTCCTGCTGGCCATTCTTCTCCCTATGCACCCAAGCATCCTTCTAGCTTTCACCATTGCATTTTCTACCTGTTTACCTACTTTAAGATCAGCAGACACGATCATGCCTAGGCCCCGCTCTTCTTTTGTGGACAGAAGTACTTCACCCCTTATACTGTAATATATCGCTCCCTTCGATTGCTGCAGCCCGAATGCATGACCCTGCATTTTTTAACATTAAATGTAAGCTGCCAAATTCTAGACCATTCAAGCTTAGCTAGATCCCTTCTCATGTACACCTTCCTGGATATCTACTTTATTGCAGATTTTGGTGTTATTAGCAAACAAGCAAACCTTAACCGACAGCCCTAACGCATTATCACTAACAAAGATGTTAAAGGAATCGGACAAAGGACAGATCCCTGCAGCATTCCACTGGTAACCTCCTCCTCCTCAAAGTTAACTCCATTTATCTGTACCCTTTGTCGCCTCCCACTCAACCAATTTCTTACCCAAGCAGCAATTTTAGGGTTGATCCCTAGGGTGCTCAGTTGGTTTATAATTCGCCTGTGTGGAACGGTGTCAAAGACTTTACTGAAATCTAAATGCACCACATCTAGGACTCTCCCTCGATTCAACTCCCTGGTCATCCAGTCAAAGAAATTAATCAGATTTGTCTGACAAGACCTGCCTCTGGTGAATCCATACTGCCTCAGACCTGGTAATCCGCTGGAGTCCAGAAACCTCACTAGTTTCACTTTCAGCAGAACTTCCATTAATTTACTGATCACCAAGATTAAACTAACCGTCCTGTAGTTTTCAACCGCATCCTTACTTCCGCTTTTGTGTAAAGGGACCACATGTGCCTCTCTCCAGTCCTCTGGCACCACTCCCAATTCCAAAGAGGCATTGAAAAGGTCAGTCAGTGGAGCTGCCAGAAGGTCCCCAAGTTCCCTCAGTATTTTCGGGTGTATCCCGGGTCATCACTTGGATCATCTGTGGCACTGAGGGCATGCCTCAACCTATTTTTCATTCCCCAAAACCAGCTTTTCAGCCAACACCTCTGAGCTCAGAAGATTCCTTGCTGATGGGCTTGGATTTAAGGCTGATCACCCCACAAAGCAGATATAGAGTGTTTACCATGCTCTTTGGCCATGATGAAGTAGTTAGTGGATATTTTAACACAATAGCAATAGGATAAAAGGAGGGGTGACCACAGGAGCTTCTCACACACACACATCCGCACTGCTCAGCTCATAACCAGAAGTCTTGATTTAAACTTTAGCATAAACAAGCATCTTTTGCTATGTTTTCCATTTTGTTTCATAATGAATGCACATCCCTAGCCAACAGTTGTGTTTCTTAATCCTAAATTGTGATTGTGGTTCTCATGATATGGTTACTTGTCCACTCATTTCATATAGTCACCAAATGGCTTTCAGATGGTAAGGACTTTCCGTGGTGATTGGAGCAATATTTGGGCAGCTTCTGTAGTCCTGGGAATGCAATTTATAAATCAGTGCATTTCATTTTATTGAAATCATGACCTTGAGGCAAACACCCAATCCCACCCCCTAATCCATCTGTCAACTGTAATTACAGACTTTTTCAACAGAATTAACAGAGAATACAAAAATCGTGCTCAATCTTTTTATTTTTTTCTGTCTTTCAAAATTTAGATCCTGAACAAATTTGACAGTGAAATATATACGCATCTCTTCATGGCATGAAAGATCAAACAATTCCTTGTAACCAACTTGAATTTTATATTGCCTAATATATGTCAAAAGCACTATTAAAACTGCTGAAATGCAGGGGACGTGGAGAAAAGAGGAAGCACTGTGGATTATGTTGGAAAGAAGAGATGGCACTGTCATCCATATTGGTGTAGTCTACAGGCCTCCAACTCAAACCAAAGAAATGGATAGTGAATTGATTATTGATATTGCAAAGATAGCCATGAAGGGGGAAGTGATCATATTGGGTGATTTTAATCTACCTAATGTGGATTGGAGTATTCCTTCTGCAAATCTGGAAAGAAGTAAAAAAAAAATGTGGATGCCTTCCAAGATACATTACTTAGACAAATGGTGATGGAACCAACCAGGGAAAGCTTGATGCAGGATTTAGTATTCATCAACGGAGATAGCGTGTCGAATGTCCAGGTGGGTGCCCATGTGAGCAGCAGCGATGATCACACGGTGTGGTATGAGATAAAAGCCAAGGTGGAGTCCAATCACAGCAAGATCAAAGTCCTAGACTTCAAAAACACTGGCTTCAGTAAAATGGCCAAGTACCTGAAGGAGGAGATGGGAGGAGATAAGGGAAGTGGAATTGTAATGGGCTAAACTAAAGGAGGCAATAAAAGGGGCAACAGATACATATGTAAGGAAAGTAAATAAAACAAGAGGAAAAGGAAACCTATCTGGCTCTCCAAAGAAGTGCCTGCACAAATAAAGGCAAAAAACACAGCTTTCACAAAATTCAGAAGTTCGCAAACAGAAGAACACAGAACAGATTGTCTTACTAATCTGTTATGTTTTTTTGAAAGTGTGAATAAACAAGTGGACAAAGGTGAGTCAGTTGATATAGTGTATCTGGACTTTCAGAAAGCCTTTGACAAGGTCCCTCATCAGAGACTTTTGGCAAAACTAAAGAGTCAGGGGATAGGAGGCAGTGTACTACTGTGGATCAGGAAGTGGTTAAAAGATAGAAAGCAGAGGGTTGGGCTAAATGGCCAATTTTCCCAATGGAGAAAGGTGAATAGTGGTGTACCCCAGGGATCTGTGCTGGGTCCGCTGCTTTTTGACATATTCATAAATGACCTGGAAAGTGGAATAACGAGTCAGGTTATCAAATTTGCAGATGACACAAAACTATTTAAAGTTGTTAAAACCCAAGAGGATTGTGGAAAATTGCAAGAGGATCTTGATAAATTGGAAGACTGGGCATCAAAATGGCAGATGAAATTTAATGTGGACAAGTGCAGAGTTATGCACCTAGGGAAGAACAACCCAAACTATGGTTACACGAAGCAAGGTTCCACATTAGGAACCACCACCCAGGAAAAAGATTTAGGCGTCATTGTGAATAACATATTAAAACCCTCGGCCCAGTGTGCAGCGGCAGCCAAGAGAGCAAATAGAATGCTAGGTATCATAAGGAAAGGAATGGAAAATAAAACAAAATATATTATAATGCCTCTATACCGTTCCATGGTGAGACCGCATCTTGAATATTGTGTGCAATTCTGGTCGCCGTATCTTAAAAAGGATATAGCGTTATTAGAAAAGGTTCAGAGAAGAGCCACCAAAATGGTAAAGGGGATGGAAGGATACTCCTATGAAGAAAGGCTAAAAAGGTTAGGGCTCTTTAACCTGGAAAAGAGACGGCTGAGGGGAGATATGATAGAAGTCTATAAATTAATGAACGGAGTGGAACGGGTAAATGTAGATCAACTGTTTACGTTATCAGAATATAGGAAGACTAGGGGACATGCAATGAAGCTACAGGGTAAACTATTTAAGACTAATAAAAGAAAATATTTTTTCACTCAACGTGTAATGAAACTCTGGAATTTGTTACCAGAGGATGTAGTAAAGGCTGTTAGTGTAGCTGGGTTTAAAAAAGGTTTGGACAAGTTCCTGGAGGAAAGGTCCATAAACCATTATTAAGAAGGGACCCAGGATATCAATGCTTGACCTAGTACAAGCATTGCAGAACCTGTGTCTTTTGGGGAAACTGCTAGGTACGTTTGACCTAGATTGGCCACTGTTGGAAACAGGATACTGGGCTTGATGGACCTTGGTCTGACCCAGTATGGCATTTCTTATGTTCTAATACAGGATCGAACTAAAAGAGACAAAAAGAGAAATAAGGATAGCAAAATCAAAGGCAGAAGAAAAGATGGCTAAAGATGTGAAGTGTGGCAACACAACTTTTTTCAGGTATATTCAAGAGAGGAGGAAAATCAGAGGTGGAATTGCAGGACTCAAAAGTGCTGGGAACAGAATTATGGAAAGTGACATTGAAAAAAGCAAAAATGCTAAACAAATACTTCTGTTCTGTTTTTACTAAAGAAAATCCTGGAGAAGGACAACCTGTGATTGACAAATATACGAATGGGAATGAAGTAGATACCACACCATTCACAAAAGATGATGTGTTAGAACAGCTTGTAAAACTGAAGGTGGACAAAGCCATGGGACCAGATGGGATACATCCCAGGATACTGAAAGAGCTCAGAGAGGTTCTTGCAGGGTCGTTAAAGGATGTTTTAATGGAGACAGGCGAAGTTCCACAGGACTGGAGAAGGACTGATGTGGTACCTCTTCACAAAAGTGGTAATAAGGAAGAAGTGACAAACTACAGGCCAGTAAGCCTTACCTTGGTGGCAGGAAAAGTAATGGAGGTGCTCCTGAAAGAGAGAATAGTGGACTTTCTCGAAACCAACAGATTGCATGATCCAAGGCAACATGGTTTTACCAAAGGACGATCTTGCCAAACAATCAGATTGTGTTCTTTGACCTGATGTCCAGAGAACTAGATAAAGGGCATGCAATGTATATAATCTACCTAGATTTCAGCAAAGCCATTGATACTGTTACTCATAGAAGACTTATCAGTAAACTCAATAGCTTGGGGATAGGTCCCAAGGAGGTTGAACTGGAGCAGAAATTGGTTGACTGAAAGTTGACAGAAAGTGATGGTAAACGGAGCTCAGTCTGATGAAAGAAAGGTGATTAGCGGTGTGCCGCATGGTTCGGTCCTACGGCGGTATTGTTCAGTATATTTGTGAGTGATATTGCTGAAGGACTAAATGGAAAAGTCTGTCTTTTTTCAGATGACACAAAAATTTGCAACAGAGTGGACTCCCCTGAGAGAGTGGATAACATGAGGAAAGATCTGCAAAAGCTGGAAGAATGGTCTAATGCTTGGCAGTTAAGATTTAATGTGAAGAAGTGCAGTGTCATGCACTTGGGAAGCAGAAATACAAGGGAATTGTATGCAATAGGGGACGAGAGGTTGGTGTGCACGGACCAGGAGAAAGACCTTGGAGTGATTGTTTAAGGATCTCAAGGTGGCGAAACAGTATGACAAGGCAGTGGCAAAAGCCAGAAGGATGCTGGGTTGCATACAAGAGACATTACCAGCAGAAAGGAAGAGGTACTAATGCCACTGTACAAGTCGCTGGCAAGGCCTCACTTGGAATATTGTGTTCAGTTTTTGAGACCATATCTCGCAAAGGATATAAAAAGACTGGAAACGGCTGAGAGGAAGGCAACCAAAATGATTTGAAGCCTGCATCAGAAGACATATGAGAAGAGACTTGAAGACCTAAATATGTATACTCTGGAGGAGAGGAAGGGCAGGGGAGATAGGATTCAAACCTTCAAATATTTAAAGAATATTAATGAACAAACAAACCTCTTCCAAAGACGGGGAAACTTTAAAACTAGAAGGCATAACATGAAGTTGCAAGGGAGTAAACTGAAAGGCAATGTCAGGAAATACTTTTTCATTGAAAGGGTGGTGGATGCTTTGAATGTCCTCCTGATGGAAGTGGTGGGGGCAAATACAGTACGGAGCGGTGGGTACAGCCCTAAACTAAGTCAAATGGAGGGGTGACCTGCCCAGAGTGGTAGGTGCACCTACTCTTGCCGCCTTGTTGGGCAGACTAGATGGACCATACTGGTCTTTATCTGCTGTCATATACTATGTTACTATATTTAAATCAGATAAATTCATCACAGTTGTCATACAATTATTATGGTAATTTGACTTCTTCAGCGAGAGCAGATGTGGTATTTTCCCATTAATATTTTCTATCATTCTAACCCTTTACCCTTTAAAATCTCCTTGGATACCTGTGGACTTATAGAAATCACTGGTTTAAAATTTCGATAAGTAGCAGAATGTGCTACTCACATGGATGATTGTTATGGATGCTGCTGTTTTAAAGTTTGACTCATCGAAGAGCAACAAAGACCGAGACCTCTAGAGAAAAGATGTTCCTTTTTGCAGATGCTGTGTCAGCAATGTATACAAGCCATGTTAGTCCTTTTTTTACACTGCTAAGATGAAAATATAGAACTGCATTTGCCACTAGTCACTCATATGGTTGTGATTTAATTTCATGCTTACTTTTTTGCTGCAAGCAAACAGCTGAATTAATAACGTGCTGCTGGATATTGCCATCCAGTTCCCAAGACCTGCTCAGAGAATAGAATCAGTGCTTTTCACTGGATGTTCCCACAATGGGGGTTAGTTTAAAAGGCACGCTTGTATTTTCATGCTTATTAACTCACATAGATTATGGTATTTTAGTGGTCCACACAGGTAAATGACCACTCATGCATACAATGTATCCAGCTGCTATTCTGAAAGTGCGCACTTCAGACCATTGGTATGCACGTTCACTGTGGAAATGCACACTCTGGACCAAATGCATATTTATATGTTTAAATTATAAAATACTATATTTTACGTGCATTCTTGCAAAATCTAGGCATGGACATTTAGCCCAGCCATAGGGCTAGCGTAAGTGCTTGCGTCCAGTTTAGCACTCCAGTTTTTGTTTATGGACCTTCTGTTCTGCCCTTGAAATTCGAAGGGGCCCTTTCGCTAAAGGTGTGCACTGACTGCATGATTAGCTGCTAAACTAATGCACGGTAAATGCAGCTGTCGGGCATTAACTGTAGAGGGCGAACCCAGCAAGTTCGCAGCACTTAGCACGTGATTGTGTACCCGAACGCATAGCACGGTTAACGTGGGTGTACTTTAATGACACCCATAGAGGCCTTGTTATGTGCACTTGCTCTAATTACTATATTGTCGCTGAGTGTGTGGCAGTGGCCCTCATGGTAGCGGTGCTGTGCTGTCTATGCCAGCACTCTATTCCTAGCCTGCCTATTCTCTACTCTAGCACATAATGGCCACAACGTGCATTTTAGGGGCCAATAGCTGGTATCATTAGCATTCTCAACTGCCAGTTGCACCCAGTGGACATATGGATGACCTTATATCCACACTTCCCGGGGCGTTGCATCTATGGCAAGCCATGGAAAGAAGAACACAAGAAAGGTCAGGTTAGTTACAGCAACATTCGTCAATCCCTAGCTTCCGGGCGAATGTACATGTTATAATGGTCAGATCACCACCTGCCCATAGACATGATTTGTTCCCTTGTCATGCAAGCCCAGCTGCCATGGTAGCCGCCCCAATATGGAAGGAATGAATGCCGTAATAGCCAACCTCAAGGTCTACCTCTGCAATGACCTGCTTCCGCACCCTGGTGAACTGGAAGCGCAACATGGGTGCTCTGCCCACAAGGACCAACATTGCTTGTCTCCCATTGGGCGAAATCATCTATAATCCTCAAAATACCACACCGGATGCATACGGTCTCCTGGCAGGGGTGACCATGACAATTTGGCCTCCCTTTTTGTGGGTTTGTTTTAAAGCTACAGGTCTGTGGTCAGGCATGCGGTGATGCTTGGCTGACCAACCTTTTATTATCCTTGCAATGACAAAATCCGCCAAGGGCTCTGTTCTCCCATTGCTTTGGCAAAAGTGGTGATGGCTGTTAAGCATGTTCTTACCGCAAATTTACTCCTGCCCCTGTCCCTGTCCCTGCAGCAGAATATCTAGTGAAGAATGGTGCTGGCCTTAAAGCAGTCACTCTCCTTTGGCATGGCCCTTAGGCAAGGCACTGTGGAATGGTCGCGTTTCCCCTCCTCCCCACTCCTGAAATTCCACCGATGAGCAGACCTGATCAGAGGCAATGGAACCACAATAAACTTCAGCTTGTAAGCATCCTCTTATTGTAAACCTTGATGTAATGTAATGTGCGCCATGATGCCCAGCCTTGATGTGATGTAATGTACCCTTGATGTTGTAATCTAACCCATGATCCCTGCTTGGAATGTATTTATTTATACTGTGTGTATAGTAAATTGTGCAGTAGTACTGGTTGACAGCCAGTAGTAATGGGAGACAGCCAACCTGGTTTTGCCCTAACTAGATTATTTTTCTGTGTTTTGTCTGTTGTCTCAATTAAATTGTAAGCTCTGATGAGCAGGGACTGTCACTTTTTATATGTCTATACAGCACTGCATACGTGGTAGCGCTTTATAAATGTTAAATAGATAGATAGATAGATGGCGCCCTGTACATAAAGCCCCAGGAATGATCCTAGGCCTTCAGGTATGTCGGCCTGGTACGCTTTGCCAGGAAACCCATCAAGAGGCTCCAAACTTCGGCGGGCCAAATGCCCAGACTGCCCCTGGAATGGATGTCTTGACTGCATCTGCCCCAGGAGCACCGGCCCAGAATGCTGCCATCTTAAAATGAGAAGGCATCGACATTCGTGTTATCAAACCAGGAACATGAGGACGAAAGAAGCTCTCCTACCCTGAGCACCTCAGAGAATGCTAAGGATAAGGCACATCTAAAAAGATGGGTCTCAAAGGTATCCTAGCAGACTGCCATCCATGACAGCGAGCAGCTTCCTTAACACCTTATGGGCGATCGGGCACCTGCAGTCCAGAGCGCAGCAGCGGTCAGCCGCCCTGTCCATCACCATTTTGCAATGATGAAATTGGCCAAAGGGCTCTTTTTCCCATTGCCCAGGTGAAGATAGTGACTGTCACCAGGCGCATCTGTACCACAGATTTCATCATGTTGCTGCCCTTGCATGATAGAATCCACTGGAGAATTGAGCCCTTTGCACATCGGTCACTGTCCCTGATCCCGGTAAGGCTACAGAACTCACAGAAATGCTCCCAGACTTCCAAAATATTTCCGGCTGTTGCATTTGGCCAGCAGTTCAAAAGCCCAGACTGCTGCTGGAATGGACATTCTGATGGCATGGAATGATGAGAAACAGCATCAGCAACGTTATTGTAGAATCCCATAATATGCTGTGCCTTAAACGTGATATTATGCAGAATGCAGAGCATAACAATTTCCCGGGGCAGCGCCACCACCCCTAGCATCCTGGCAGACATCCCATGCCCTGCTTAGACCACCGCCAAATTATCATTGCAGAATGTAATCACCCTGTTAGCCAATTGAGGGGCCCAGATAGCGCTGCCATCATGGGGAATAACTCCAGTGATGTGATATCCTCATTAGCGCCAAAGGAGTGCTACTCGCGCGGCCAAGACTCTGAGCACCAGGACCCCCAGCCCCTCTGAAGTATAATCCAAAACGGCCCCCCCCCCCCCCGATGCATCTGTGAACAATTCCAGGTCGCATTTTCAACAGGGGGAGTCCTACCAGAAGGCTAAGCCATTAAAGGCCTTCAGGAAATGTTCCCCAGATATGCTCTTATCAACCCTGATGCAGTGGTGCCTCTACTTGACCCCCCTTGCCACAAGAGCCAGTCGGCGACAGAAAACCCACCCCATCAGAATCACCCTACAGGTGAGACATATTAAACTGAGCAGAGATTGAACTGATCTAATTTAGCTTTCTGCTCTAATCTAGCTTTTCGCAAGCCTCATTTGCCCGACGGTGGTTTTTAATTTCTCCAACTTATCCCTGGGCAGTCTACTAAGCCACTTAACCCTCCATTGCCCCATGTTCCCTGTAAAATAGTTATCTCCAAGTTATAATGCCCTGTTCAATGTAATTCCAGTTTGTTCAATGTAAACTGCCTTGATATCATGAAAGGCGGTATATAAGAAATGATAAATAAAATAAATAAATAAATAGACACTTGGGCTTGTTTATCTAACTCAGTTCTGAGGAATGTGTCCTGCGGGTCCCTCAGTCTTTTCTGCTGCCAGAGGTACTCCAAACTGCTGTGCTCGCAGGAATCCAAGATCCTTTTGCACTCCTCGAACCCAGTCCCCACGAACAGAAAATCATCTAGGTAATAAACCATTGAGCCAGGCCCGGCTATTTCTTCGACTGGCCAAAGCAGGAATGAACTGAACTGCTCAAAATATGCACAGGAATTGAGCAGCCCATGGATATACATTTGTCATAGCAGTCTTTGCACCCGAAGGTGAAAACCGAGTAGATGAAAAAGACTCTGGATGCACCGGGAGTAGTTGGAACGCTGACTCTATCTCCGCCTTAACCAGTTGTGCCTGTGGCCCAAATTCTGAATGATTGTTATGGCCTGATCGATAGACGCTTATCTCACAGAACACAAAGAAGGATTGATATGGTCATCAATCGACTCGCCTATGGGACAGGCCCGGTTGTTTATCAATGAAATTTGCCTGGCTCCTTCTTTGGCACTATTCCCAATGGGGACAACACAAGACCCGGGAAAGGGGGGGGGGGGGGGGTCCCAGTAGGGACCCGCCAGCCTTTCCAAGCCGTTTTCCTAGCGGACTTTTTTTTCCACACCACTTGAAGGTGCTGAAGGAAGGAAGGGGAGTTGCGTATGGTGGCAAAGGAAGTGTGGGCAGAGGACATAATAGGGAAACCTTCTGCATAGTCAGTCCTGGTGAGGGTTGGACCATGGCTACGGATGCATACTCTCAAGCTTGATGTGCGAGGGAGTCATGTCCTTTGCTGGGTCATTGGGGCAGTGGCTGAAAAGGCTTTCCCTTACTGGCGGATCTACACTTGGAAGCTGAGTGGCTAGCTTCACAGACTGAACAAGTGTGCCGGGACTTACATGAGTTCCATGTGCAGCTGCTTGCATTATACTGGGGGCAGTATCATTGCCCTAGTGCCAGTCCTGAATATCGCCCGTCTGGTCGCCAGTCGCCATATCTTAGAAAGGATGTAGCAGAATTAGAAATGATATGGAGAAAAGCCACCGAAATGGTAAATGGAATGGAAGAATACCCCTATGGGGAAAGGCTTAGAAACATAGAAATATGATGACAGAAAAAGACCACATGGCCTTTCTTGTCTGTCTTTCCATATCAACAACTACAACAGTCCCCTTTTTTCCTTTAGAGATCCTCTGTGTTTGTCCCATGCTTTTTTGAAATTCAGTTACTGTCCTCATCTCTACCACTTCCACTGGGAGACTATTCCACGGATCCACCACTCTTTCCGTAAAGAAATATTTCTGCAAATCACTCCTGAATCTATCCCCTTCACCCTCATCCCATGTCCCCTCGTAGCAGAACTTGCTTTCAATTGAAAGAGGCTCTCTCCCTGAACATTTATGCCATGGAGATATTTAAACATCTCAATCATATCACCTCTATCCCGCCTTTCCTCTAAGATGTACATATTAAGATCCTTAAGTCTGTCCTCATATGCTTTATAATGAAGACCACTAACCATTTTAGTAGCCACCCTCTGCACCGACTCCATCCTGTTCACATCCCTTTGAAGGTGCGGATTCCAGAATTGCACACTATACTCCAAATGAGGTCGCACCAAAGACTTATACAGAGACACTATCACCTCCTTTTTTTCTGCTAGCCATTCCTCTCCGAATGCACCCAAGCATCCTTCTAGCTTTTGCTGTTGCCTTTTCTACCTGTTTAGCTACTTTAATATCATCAGACACAACCACGCCTAGGTCCCGCTCTTCTTTAGTGGACAAGAGTACTTCACCCCCTATACTATATTGCTCCCTTGGATTGCTGCAGCCCAAATGCATGACCTTACATTTTTTTAACATTAAATCCCAGCTTCCAGATTCTAGATCATTCTTCAAGCTTAGCTAGATCCCTCCTCATGTTATCTACATCTTCCTGGGTGTCTACTCTATTGCAGATTTTGGTATCATCCACAAAAAGGCAAACCTTACCCGACAGCCATTCCACTATATCACTAACAAAGATGTTAAAAAGAATCGGACCAAGGACAGATCCCTAGGGCACACCACTGGTAACATCCTTCTCCTCAGAGTGAGCCCCATTTACCTGTACTCTCTATCGCCTCCCACCCAACCAATTTCCAACCCAAGCAGTAACTTTAGGGTCCATCTCTAGGGTGCTCAGTTTGTTTATAAGTCGCCTGTGAGGAACAGTCAAGGGCTTTACTGAAATCTAAATACACCACATCTAGGGCTCTCCCTCGGTCCAACTCCCTAGTCACCCAGTCAAAGAAATCAATCAGATTTGTCTGAGAAGACCTGCCTCTGGTGAATCCATGCTTCCTCAGATCCTGTAATCCACTGGACTCCAGAAACTTCACTATTTTCTCTTTCAGCAGCGTTTCCAATAATTTACTCACCACCGAAGTTAAACTAACCTCCCTGTAGTTTTCAACCACATCCTTACTTCCGCTTTTGTGTAAAGGCACCACATGAGCCTCTCTCCAGTCCTTTGGCACCACTCCCTACTCCGAGGCATTGAAAAGGTCAATCAGTGGAGCTGCTAGAACGTCCCCAAGTTCCCTCAGTATTCTAGGGCATATCCCATCCGGTCCCATCGCTTTGTCTTTAAGTTGAGCTAGTTTCTCACGAACACAGTCTTCTGAAAATTGTTCAAGATGTCCCTCGCTTTTGTTCCTGTTTGTGGGTGTTTTCTGAGGTTCTGCTCCTGGTTCTTCATTTGTGAACACAGTACAGAAATATTTGTTAAGCAATTCCGCTTTATCCTCATCAGCTTCTACATATTCCTCCCCTTCACCCTTGAATCTGACAATACCACTTTTGCCCTTCCTCTTCTAACTAACATATCTGAAAAATGTCTTATCCCCCCATTTTATTGCATTGGCTATTTCCTCCTCTTTTTGAATCTTTGATTTCCTGACTACTTTGCTAGCTTTTCTACGTTTTTCCAAATATAGATGCCTGTCTTCCTCTCTCTGTGATCTCTTGTATTTCATGAAGGCCTCCCTCTTTTTCTTCACTTTTTCAGCTACCTCTTTTGAAAGGCATAGCGGTCTCCTTTTCCTTTTACCTTTATTTACAATTTTAACAAAAAGGTTGGTTGCTCTTAAAATGTCTCCTTTCAGTTTTGCCCACGGTTCTTCTACCTCCCCCAGCAGTTCCCATCCTGCTAACGACTCCCTGAGGTATTGGCCCATCTTGGCAAAGGTAGTCTTCCTAAAGTTTAAGACCCTCACCTTTGAATGGATTCTAACAGCCCTAGTCCTAATACTGAACCACACCATCTGGTGATCACTGGATGCAAAATGATCTCCTACTATAACATCAGAAACACTTTCACCATTGGTAAGCACCAAGTCCAGTATGGCCCTTCACATGTGGGGTCTGTTACTAATTGCTTGAATAGTTCTCACTGTAGAGAATCCAGGATCTCTTTACTTCTAGATGATACTGCAGCAGGAATGTGCCAATCAACATCTGGCATATTGAAATCCCCTATCAGTAGCACGTCCCCTTTCCTAGCAATGCTGCGTATGTCTTCAATTAACTCTCTGTCCACCTCTTCCTCTTGTGAGGGAGGTCTGTATATCACCCAATGCTAATAGATTTCTCTTTCCCTCTTTCTAGTTTAACCCACAATGCCTCCTCTCTCCCTTTTAAGCTCTCTAATTCCAAAGCTTTAATAGTATTTTTTACATATAGTGCCACTCCTCCTCCCCGTCTTCCTATCCTGTCCTTTCTGAATAAAGTATAGCCAGGTATAGTTACATCCCAGCCATGGTTTTCTGTGAACCATGTTTCTGTAACTGCCGCTAAATCCAAGTTGGCCACTCCCACCAAAGCTTCAACATCAGCGATCTTATTCCCCATGCTACGGGCATTTATACACACTGCTTTCCATATGTTACCCCTATTACCCATTTTCATAAATGTATTTAATGCATCACTTGCCTGGGGGCTTTTTTCACCCACCCCCAACGAATCTTGTTTAAAGCCCTCTTCAGTAGATTAGCCAGTCTACTACTGAAGATGCATTGACCTTTCTTGGACAGATGGATGCCATCTCTGCTCTGCAACCCTTGGAACAGTGTCCCATGGTCTAGGAAACCAAAACGCTCTCGATGACACCATCCACGCAGCCATGCATTCATCTCCACGATGAGAGCCTCTCTGCCTTGGCCTTTACCCTCAACAGAGGATTGAAGAGAACACCACCTGTGCACCTAACTGCTTCACCCTCTGTCCCAGAGCCATGAAGTCACTTTTGATATGCTCAGAGGGATTCCTGGCAGTATCATTTGTTCCGACATGGATTAGCAACATTGGGTAATAGTCAGTGGGCTTGATGAGTCTCTGCAAACTCTCCGTAACATCTTGGATTTTGGCACCAGGCAGACAGCATACCTCTCTGGACATCAAGTCTGCTCGGCAGATGGACGCCTCAGTACCCCTCAGAAGAGAGTCACCAACCACCACTACCCTTCGCTTCCTTCTGGTCACTGATTCTGCAACTTTGGGGTACTTGAGCTCTGGTTCTTCCTTTTCCAGGGATACTTTCACCTCCTCCACTTCCAGGGCTGCATAATGGTTCTCCAATTCAAGAGCTAGAGAAGTTGTATGGGTGATTCTGCAGGCCCTGGTGACTTGTGTCCAACCTTCATCATTCTGTTGGCACCCATCTTCTCCTCTGCTAGAAATCTTGGATGTTTCAAGAAGCATCTCATCAATGTACTCCTCACTGTCTTGAATGCTCCTCAGCCTCATCACCTCTCTGAGTTCCTCCACTTGTTTCCTCAGAGCTTCAGCATGCAGGCTTCCTGCACATGGAACCGATCCTTCAACTGGCATTTGGACCTCTGTCTGGACAGAGGCAGAAGCTGTAACAGGGGCAACAGCTTTAGTGATATGATTTTCCCCAGTCATTGTTCTTTTCGTGGAGCTTAGGTATCTGTTAAAGCTGTCCTTTCAGAGAAAAAGCAGTTAAATCACTTTAATTATATTCAAAATGTGCTGTTCCAAGTCCCTGTGTTTTGTTAAATGGGGAGGTGCCCTATAAAGCAAGACTGCTCATTAGGGGTGGGTGGGAGTTGGGGTGGGTAGGGAGGGAACTAACACCTGATTAGGTGTCAGCTGTTCCCAAAAACTGAGAAGGTTACTAGAGTTCAAATTCTACTCTGCTAAAGAAAATATTGCCACTAAACCACCAAAAACAATGTAACTTTGCTTTAAATATATACCAGAACCATTTTAAGAGCTCCCAGTCAGAGAGCTAACAATTTAATAAAAATAAACCCTCAAATCCTTTCCGTTGTTTGACCTGTAGAGCCCCTGTTTGGCATGCCTCAACAGGGCAGGGTTCTGAAGCCTTTTATGCAGGCCTCAGCTGCTCTCAGTTCATTCACAGGCTAATCTGGCCCACTAACTCCTGATGTCAGCAGCTTAAACGGTTAGGGGCAGGGCCGGCCCGTCCATTGAGTAAGAATGTTGTTTGCACAGGGCCCCGCATTTCAGGGGGCCCCATGCAAGCAACATTCTGAATTAAAAGATCATCACCGCCACCAAAGCAGTGTCAGAATCAAGTGTCCCACGGTCACAGCCCCCCCGCCTGCCCGGCAGAGCCCTCCCTGAATCAGTTCCCTCAACGCCTGCTTTCAGAGCCGCGAAGGGAGAGTTTCTCTTTCTTGCTGCTCTGTTAAGCCTGCCGGCGCTGATGGGAAACAGGGTTAGGACTAGAAATGGGCTGATGGGGGGCTTAGGACTGGAAGTGAGCTGATGAGGGGGGGTAGGACTGGTAATGGGCTATGGGGGGGTTAGGACTGCTAATGGGCTATGGGGGGGCTGGGACTGGAAATGGGCTGGGAGGGTTACTAGGACTGGAAATGGGCTGAGTGGAAGGGGGGCTTGAACTTCAAATAGCTGATGGGGAGGGGTGCTTGGAATGGAAATAGGCTGAGTGGAAGGAGGGGCTTGAACTACAAATAGCTGATGGGGAGGGGGGCTTGGAATGGAAATGGGCTGTGAGCTAGGAGTGGAAATGGGCTGGGTGGGGGGAGGTAGGACAGTAAATGGGCTGATTGAGGTGCTAGGATAGGACTGGAAAGGGGCTGTTGGGGGGGGTGCTAAGATTGGAAATGGGCTGTGGTGGAGGCTTCGATTTAAATGGACTCATGGAGGAGCTAAAACTGGAAGTAGGCTCATGGGGAGCGGATTGGAAATGGGCTGAGTAGAGAGCAGCTAGGATTTGACATGGGCTGATGGTGGGGCTAGGAAAGGACTAGAAATTGGCTGATGGGGGGCAGGAATTGGAAATGAGCTGATGGAGGGACTCGGATAGGACTGGAAATGGATTGAGAGCTAGGACTGAAAATGGGCTGATGGTGGGGCTAGGATAGGATTGGAAATGGGCTGATGGGGGCTAGGACTGGAAATGGGCTGATGCGGGGACTAGAAGGGAGCAGATGCTGGGTGGGGCTGGAACTAGAAAGGAGCTGATGCTGGGGGAAGATTAGAATGGGATGGGGCTGGGAGAGTGAAATGGAGAGGGGAAAAATATTTTGTGTGGGAGGGAAGAAAAATCTACAATTGGCTGGGTATTGGGAGAGTAAGTGGGGATTGAGGATGGAGGGGTAAAATTTGAGTGGATGAAAAAGGAAGGAGGAAAGAGCAAAAGGAGAAAGATTAGTATGTTAAAGCAGATGTAGAGAGAGAATGGAAAAAAACTAAAAGAGAGAAGAAAGGACAAATGGACAGCAGACGATGGAGAGTTAGCAGAAGACACGAAGAAACCAGAAGAAAGTGGCAGGAGCAATTGCAACTGAAAAAAAATGCCCAAAAGGTAGAAAAATATCTCTTTATTTTGAATTTATTTTAACTGGAATATGTCAGCTCCTGGAAATGTGCATCATTAACGTCTGTGCTTTGTTTAGTACAAGAGGAAATTAATTTATAGTTTTATTTCTACAGTGTTGTTGTACATTCCAAGTTTGGCTTTTGTGGTTCCCAGTTTAATTATTGTCTTCCTGTTTCTAAATTGTGATCCCTTGTTTGGTGATGGTCTATGTTCTGCATGTGTAACTGAGCTGAGGTATTCTGTTTATGTAATTCCTTTTTGACATTGCCACTTTTTCTCTTTCCCCAGTAGGTCATGTATTGTTGTTCTCTGAAATGTATTGGTTTAATATTTGCAATGTTGCCTTTTAATAGGTACGGTCTGGTGCTTTGTGAGTCCTGGTAGTGCTGTTACGATACGGCGGGTTTGCTATGGGTTCTAAATGGGCAGTGTTTTTAGTAGTTGCTAATGTGCCTGGCAGTTGGCACTAGATTATAGTAATGTAGAAATCTTTTAGTCTTTCTTTATCCATACACTCATTAAGAGGCATGTTTACTAAAAGTTAATGTATGGTAACATTATGCAAATATTTATGCAAATGGAGCCCTTATGCAAATGAGGCCCCATACCGAGTTTCCGTACATGTCCCCGCATCCCCCTTGGACCACCCCTGGTTAGGGGTCTTCAATTTGGAAAAAGAGAAGGCTGAGGGGAGATATGATAGAGGTCTATAATGAATGAAGTGGAACGGGACAAGGCAGATCGGTTGTTTATGGCATCCAAAAGTCGAAAGACTAGAGGATACACAGTGCAGTCACAATGTAACCCATTTAAAACTAATAAGAGAAACATTTTACCCGCAACGCGTAATCAAACACTGGAATTTGTTACCGGAGGATGTAGTAAAAGCTGTTAGTGTATGTGGATTTAAAAAAGGTTTGGGAAGGTCCATAAACCATTATTAAAGAGGACTCAGGAAATCCACTGCTTACCACCCGGAAAAGCATAGTAGAACCTGTGACCTTCGGGAACCGGCCAGATACTTGCAACCTGGATTGGCCACTGTTGGAAACAGGATTCTGGGCTTGATGGACCCTGATCTGACCCAGTATGGTGTTTCTTAAGTTAATTTATAACCTCTAAAGCAAACAGAACTTTTTTGCTTTTTTTTTTTAATCATCTATTAAACCCAAGATCTCGCCTCTTTTTAAGCTTTACGTCACCAAATGATCACTGTCTGTCATCAGCTTTCCCTCTAAAACAGTTGCAAAATCCAAATCCCTCATCTGGTCCCAACTGGGTTACCTATTCGCCAATTGGGCCAGAAATCCTGCTATTAATCTGTTGCCCACCAGCACCGTACATATATATACCCAGCAGGCCCACTTGTTAAAATGTGAAGGCCCCTTACAATGTGATCTGTCCTGTAGATACATAATCCACAGCCAGGTCTTGAACCTGTGACCCTCCAGTCTATGCACACTGCCTCAGTGTGTTGTCACAGTGTTGGCATGTGCCATTATGGCCACCAGAGGTTAGCATCACACCAAGCCATTGATAGATTATTTTTTTAAAATTAATCTATCCCGGAATGCAGTAAGACGAACATTCATAAGCAAGACTGGATCTGAAAGCTTTCTGCAGAAGTAAGTCCACAGGGCAGCTCTGGGCTCAGTTAAATTATTTAGTCCCATTTTAAAAGGAAGATTCCTATTGAGAGATGGATGGGAAGGAGTCATGAAAAAAAGAAACCCGGCACGAGTTTGAAAGCAATGTTTCATGGGTCATATATATATATTGTAGTAAATCCACAACATTAAATAACCCAAGCCCATATACTGCTCCCACTGCACATTCACGAGCCCTGCCTGACCTCCCACACAAACCAGATGGACATTCACATAGCCCTTTTTTACCCCAGCCATGGTGAATAGCCTTTTACCTCGCGCGCAGTTTTGATGGAGACTATTTTGTCTGGCTGACTCCCCCCAAGGACCTCTGTTGCAACTGGGAAGGTTCTCAGGACCACGTGGGGGGGGGGGGGAGGAGAGTTGGCGGCGGCAAACAGCATTGTAAGAGAGCACGGATGCCGGCCCTACCGGCCTTCCCTGTTCCAGCTCTCGCTTCTCCCATGCTTAGCCGCGGAATTGAGCATAGGCTTGCAAGTATTGCATGTGCCTGCTTGACGGCCGGCCATGTGTTCTCCTGCACTGTCCTCCCCCCTGGCTAAAAATAATGACCCGAAGCAAGAACTCACTGTCTCAGAGGCAGCAAAACCATGCCCCCATGCCCCTAACAGGACAGCCGGCAAGTAGAGCGATTCCTAGGGCATGGTGCCAGGCAGGAGTAAAAGGGAAAAACATTCTGATGCTGCGTGGGTCCTTCTCTGTCCAAACCAGAGGGGAAAAGAGCGACCCACAGCCTGCAAGCCCCTCTTAAGGACAGCCATGCCCCCCCCCCCCGCCTCTCTGCCTCCACTGCACATTAACCCCTGCCTGTCACCCCTGCCCTCTTGTGCTCGGCAGCTGATAATCCAGCCTGCCGGGTCTAAAAAAAAAGTCCTTATTGCAGTCACTGCACTACCTCATTTAAATATTCTGGAAACACCTCGTATGTGCCCTAACTCCTTAGGAAGCGATAGGGGGAAAAGGATTAGGAAAGCAGAATATTAAAAATCTATCATTTCTGGTGCTAAACACTTTTATACTCAGAAGAAACTAAAGGCTGGTACGCATGAGTTAGCAAGTGTCACATGAATACTGACATTATAAAATGGAATGGTATTGCCACGTGGTCCTGAGAACCTTCCCAGTTGCAACAGAGGTCCTTGGGGGGAGTCAGCCAGACAAAATAGTCTCCATCAAGACTGCACACGAGGTAAAAGGCAACTCACCATGGCTGGGAGGAGTGGCCTAGTGGGTGGGGCAAGTTACCTCAGGGGTTCAAATCCTACTAGAGGACAGCAACCTCAGACTGGAAGGACTGGGGTTTCTAGTCCCACAGGCGCTCCTTGTGGTCTTGGGCAAGCCACTTAACCCTCCATTGCCTATGTTCCCTGTACGTATTAGTGTATATGTTTCATATCCCCTTGAGTTAAATGTATCCCCCAATTGTGTTGTGGTCACTTTGATTGAAGGATAAGGTGGTATACAGAACTGTTTAAATAAATAAATAAAAAGATCTCATGTGCATTGCACACTTAGGGGAATTTTAGAAGGGATGTCCAAGTGCAATCTGGGATGTCTAAGCCAGAATTTCTGAAAGAAAAAAAAAAAAGCAGGCACGTCCAGGTATAGACATGATTTCACAAATGTGGACATGCCCAGTATGGACATTTGATGGGGTGTCTACATAGACATCCAAAGACTAGTATTCTAGAAGCAGGACATCTAGGAATAGCCTAATAGTTAGTCATGGGTTAGGAACTAGGAAATCAGGGTTCAAATTCCACTGCTGCTCATATCATTGAAATTGTGCTGAGTACTGGGGATGATGGAACGCTTTCTCCTCTACGCCTTCTGGAAGTTTTTCAGTCAAAATGAGCACTTTTCGGATGTCTGTTCGTACCTTGAGCAGGTCTAAACTTAGACGGGATGTTTCTGAGAACAGGCTCCTGGGAACTCCCCAGCCCCGCTTCCACCACACCCCTGTTTCTGAGATCAGGTGGGGATGTCCAGCTTCCTGGGAATTCCCCAGCTAAGCCTCCATTCAGACTTGGACATCCACAGACCCAGCTTTGAAAATGGCTCTAGGGACGTCTCTGTGCCCATTTTTGGGCATAAAATGCATGAATAGGGCTTCCAAAAAGACCCCCTTTGCTATCCTTCCTCACTTCGGCAGTTACATTGTATATCAGAGAATTACGTCCCTCACCGAAAACACATCTCCACAGTAAGGCTTCGCTATCTGCTTTTCTCTTCTTACGTATAATAAGATTACTGTGGATCACACCCCTTCTGATCCCAAAGAACAGCACTTGATCTAGGAACCTAAAGATTTTTGAAACAGTAGTGAGCAGGAGCAGATTCTGGGAAAGAAAATAATCCTGAAAAACACCCTGCTCAATTATTTTTTGAAAATAATATTGCAATGAGTGGAGCAAGATTTGGTGAAAGCCTGTTGACAAATATTTGGAAGCTTATCACTGAAAATCAAGTCAGCCATTGATCGTGACTCAGGGGCAATTTTTTAATAGTCTGCATAAATCTGCAAGCTATTACGTGCGATACAGCACTTCTAAAAGTGAACTTACACACACAAGCTTACTTTGAAAATTACTCTGGCAAAACTCCCTCCTCACAATTACACTTGCTATGTGCTGTGGGCAATTTTGCTGTGAATGTTTATGTTCATACGTTTAAAGGGGTAGGAGTTGGTCTCACTATCCACCCCACACCCTCCAAGAGGCATATGGTATGCATAATAGTTTATTATGTTAAGGTGTACGTTGGACACTTTTGGAACTGTCTAATGCTTTCTACAAAAATAAAAAAAAATAAAAAAAAAAAAAACAAAGTATGTAAAAAAAAAATTTCCAACCATATCTTCCCTGGAACATCTTTCCCAAATGTGGCTAAAAATATGAACATAAAAGCATGTATAAGACATGTATGTGCGCATCAGGTAGGTAGTTTTATAAAAGGCTATTTCCACAAGTCGAGCACTGTTTTTACCTACAGAAATAACTGTTTAATAAAAATCCGCAGGGTAGTTAATTAATCTAGATTTCAGGATTACTAACTTTCTATTGTGAATCATGATTCTAAAAGGAGATGAGAAATACTGATATCCTGTCAGACCTCCTTGGATCGCAGTCTGCCGATCCCTAGTTACTCAATGCTGAAGTTGCCCAGAAAGGCCAGTACAATTGGTGTTTTTGGCAGTCGCTTAAGAGTTGATGCTCATCTTTACTGCCAAATGTTTCTAAAGAACCAAATGGCACTCTGCTTATGCTGAAAATTTATGAGTTGTTTTATTGTTACAGACTTGCATGGAGCAGTTAGGCCATGTAGTAATGTGAATTCTGGTCAATTGACTGTAACAAGGATTCCTCAGTAGCAAACAATATTGCAAAACTGGTGTTGGGGTTAATGAAGCAAAACTCACTCAACTGCACTTCCACTCTGCTCTTCTGCCACTGATAAAGTTTATCTTTCCTGTTTTAACATAACTGGAGTATGTGTTGATGTTTATTTTGTACTTTATATACTGCCTTTCACAGTGCATCCATTTCAGGTTTTGCGGCATTGTCTTGTGATTGAGGAAGAAAGGATAATACACCATTAGTCATTCACAGCAGTCTCTCACCAGCGACCATGAAGTATGAAAGAAGAAAGAATCGTTAATAGACTAAGATGCAATGCACAGATATTAAGTGGATCATAACTAGTCAAACAAAAAGGATGATATATCTGATTAAAATCATTTCCTTAAAGGCCAATTCTAACAGGGGCATGTCTAGGATGTCTGGACATCCAAAAAATGGATGGGCGCAAATTGTACCCGATTCTGCAATTGCAGGAGCTAGACGTTCCTGCGGTTGCAGAATCAGGGACTGAGATGGCCTGGCATGCCCCTGATTCCACCGCGGGAGACGTCCTCTCTTCTGCCCAGCCAGCTCGCCCTATGCTCCTGCTGGTGTGCCAGTACCGTGGCGTCCTGTCACCATGGCACCGGGACTCACAGCACGAGCGCCGAAAGCCCGACACATGTCTTTTCTCCACCACCCGACCCTCGGCGGGGTCTGCCAGGGCCGGGATCAGGCGGAGGGACCTCACCTGCCATGGCTCCTAGGCTTATGGGGGCTGCCAGGCACGATTGCCGCCTTTGATGGGAATTGTTTCATCTTCAAGGTGGAATAAGTCCCACGTCCATCTTTCCACAGCCAGACGTACAGGGCCCTGATCAGAATAGGCCCTGTAGGTCCGGGTATTGCAGCCCGCCTCTGCTCTGCCTATTCTCTGCCTCCATCCCAGCCCCGTCCAGCGCGCCCTGCACAGCAGCTCTGTGCATGCGGGTAGCCCCGGAAGCCAAAATACTGTCCCTGCTAATAGCAGGCGTTGCACATCCAACTCGGGCACACATCCCTGCTATTCACAGGTCAGAATGACCCCCTTAGTGACCAGTAGCTGACGCTTCCTATGTCTTTGGGTACTATAGACTTTATTTAATTTCCATATTTTAATGCTGTGACTGCCACAAATGTTTAAATTCAAAACAGAGCCATGAATTGCTCTGCTCTTAAATATTCAGTGAAAGTAGATGCCTATATATGATTTTAATGAATCACATACAAAAAGTCTCCAATAGAAAAGTCTCACGCCAAAAGTATAAAACAAAAAATAAAGTGAGATTGCACACCTGTGTTTTCCTTGGTATGTGGCTGGACAAGTCCTGAGGCAGCCATTGAAAGAATTTATGGCAAAACTCGAGTTGGCTTATTGCCCTTTTATTGCCATATGATTGTTGTTCATTGGGTTGTTTCAAGATTGCAGCTAAGTGGTTATTTAATTTTTTTAAATGCATTTTGAAAATTAAAAACCCTCGCTTTGGGCCGATGAAAGTCATTTAAGGGGTGATTTTGATCTTGATATATGAATATGGTTCTATGACGCTTCAATCCCCCTCGCTGAGGCCCTTTGGAACCCAGTGATGGCACTTTGATGTTCTCAGGTTGCATGTTTGAGTGTGTTGGACCGTTTTTGTGTGCAATCTCACTTTATTTTTTGTTATATATTAATTTAATAGCATCAGCAGTCAGGACTAATGTAATATAATTTATATACCACTCTTGTTTACACAGTCAAAATGTAGCTGCTCATAAAGAAACATGGACACGTGCTTGCATATTTACATTATACAGCATGAGAACACCTGCACCAATCCAATGAAGTAACATAAGATTTGACATACTGGGGCAGACCAGTGGAACATCAAGCCCAGTGTCCTATTTCCATTAGGTTTCTCCTTCAAGAAGTAGAGGAGTAGCCTAATAGTTAAAGCAGTAGGCCAAAAACCAACAAAACCGACTTTTAATCCCACGGCTGCTTTTCGTGACCTTTAACAAGTCACTTAACCCTCTGTTCCTTCCAGTACAAAAAGTAAAATGTTAGTAAGAAACATAGAAATATGGTGGCAGAAAAAGACCACATGGCTTATCTAGTCTTTCCTTCCATATCAACTACAATAGTCCCTCAGGGGGACTGGAAAATACCTATTGTATCTGAATGTAGCTCATCTTGAACTCTGAGAAAGGCATGAAATAAACCTCTTTCCTTTCCAGCAGTGGCCAATCCACATCACAAGTACCTGGCAAAATCTCAAAAGGTAGACCAATTTCCCCTTATACTTAATAATGGTTTATGGACTTTTCCTCCAGGAACTTGTCCAAACCCTTTTTAAACCCATCTGCACTAACGGCTTCTACCATATCCTCTGGCAACGAATTCCAGAGTTTGATTACACATTGAATGAAAAATACTTTCTCCAATTAGTCTTAAACTACTTTGTAATTTCATTGCATGAAAAGACCATAAATCATTCTTAAATAGGACCAGGGAAATCCACTGCTTACACCTGGGATAAGCAGCATGGAATCTGTGTACCTTTTGAGAAACTGACAGATACTTTTGTCCTGGATTGGCCACTGTTGGAAACAGGATACTGGGCTTGATGGACCCTTGGTCTGACCCATGTTCTTATGTTCCCCTAGTCTTTATACTGTTTGAAGGAGAAAACAACTGATTCACATTTTTACTTCACTCATTATCATCTCTGCCCTCAGCCTTTTCTTCCCCAAGCTGAAGAGCACTACTAACCTTTTAACTCTTTCTTCCATTCTCTTTATTATTTTGGTCACCCTTCTTTGTACCTTTTCCAGTTTCAACCAGACCAGAACTGCACACAGTATTCCAGACTGTGAAATAATCATTTGGCAGTGGCCCATTCTACATCTAACTCTATTATTCTAGATTTACTCAGATTGATGTGGATGGATATAAATATTCACAGATACAAGGCATTTGACATACTGTGAATATCTGTGAATATTTATATCCAAATAAGATTTTTAAAAATGTCCAAACTGGAGAGATATGAAGATTTCACTTGAACCACAAGCAGTTCAAACTGAACAATATGAATGTCTAGATCAGTGGTTCTCAACCCAGTCTTCTGGGACGCCCAGACCAGTCAGGATTTCAGGATAACCACAATGAATATGCATGAGATAGATGTACACATAGACTGCTCTATAATGAGGCAGAGTGAGGCGGTGGCCTCAGGTGACAAACTTTTGGGGGTGGCAAAAATGCCACCAAAACAGGCGCCTCACTATGCCTTCGGTTTTATAAAACAAAAAAAAGCAGACAAGAGGCTGTGATAGTGGTAATTTAAAATGAAAAGGAAACCGGTGCGGAGCCTTCCGGCTCTATGGAGCCCCTGCTGCTGCGTCCCACCCCCAAAAGCAGCAGCAGGGGTTCTATAGGGCTGGAAGGCTCCATACTGGTTTCCTTTTCATTTTAAATTATCGTTATCACAGTCACTGAGGAAGTGAAAGGAGCAGAAAGGAGATGACACAAGTGGCTGGAGAGGGAGTGGAATGGAGCTACACAGGGAAGGAGAGGGAACAGAATGGAGCTACACAGGGGGAAGGAGAGGGAACAGAATGGAGCTACACAGGGGGAAGGAGAGGGAGCGGAATGGAGCTACTGTACACGGAGAAAGAGATGGCTGGAAGGGAGCTACATGGGGGATCTGAGGCTTCTGCTTTTCTGTCTTCTCTTAGCACTCTATCTGCCATTTCTTGTCTCTTCTTTTGTTTTCTTCACTTCTATTTCCAGTTCCAGTAACCCTCCCCACGTGTCAGCTACCTTCCAGTCCCAGTGCCCTGTCCCTGTCAGCCTCCTCCCCATTACCCAGCCACCTACCAGTCCCATCCCCAAATGTCAGCTCCCTCCAGTCCCACCCCAAAGGTGTAGGCTCCCTTCCAGTCCCCCTCCAGTAGCATCCACAGGTGTTAGTTCCCTTCCATTCCCCTCCTCCCTTCCCTAGTGTCATCACCCTTCCAGTCCCCCTCAGTACCATCCTTGGGTATCAGCTCCCTTCCAGCTCCCTCTTTCTCCCCATGTCAGCTCCCTTCCAGCCCTCTCTTTCCCCTGTGTCAGCTCCCTTCCAGCCCTTTCTTTTCCCCTCTGTCAGCTCCCTTCCAGCCCTTTCTTTCCCTGTATAAGCTCCCTTCCAACTTCCACTTTCTCCCTTTGTCAGCTACCTTCCAGCCCTCTCTTTCCCCTGTGTCTGCTCCCTTTCAGCCATCTCTTTCCCCTGTGTCTGCTCCCTTTCAGCCATCTCTTTCCCTGTCAGCTCCCTTCCAGCCCTCTCTTTCCCCTTTCCCCCTTTCCCCCATGTAGCTCCCTTCCAGCTATCTCTTTCTCCATGTACAGTAGCTCCATTCTGCTTTGCGGCTGGCGTTCCCAGGGGCAGAGTTTGGGCATAGTCCACACTTATAAATTTAGATTATAATATGTCATAATTTACGTACAGTACGAATGCATGTAATGATAGTGCCTACATGTGCACGTGTTCTTTTACGTTTCTACTAGTATTGAAGTAGACATGGGAAAATGCTCATTAACTAGACACAACTTGATGAAATTAACCTCTTCATATCTAAAGCAAGCAATCAAAAACAAAGTAACCAGAAAAAGAATAGTAAAAAAGCTAGATAAAGCATAGCCTCTAAGGAACCACACATTGAAGCTTCTGAGGAACCACACATAATCATTTCAATGTGCGAGACTCCCAGCTTAATCATTCCAACTGGCAAAATTCCACTATCTTATTAAATAATTTCATCCAGAAATGCTTGAGTTGTTCTCAAAGGCAGAAATATGTAAATACTTATCTGGAACACTTCAATATTATGACTGTCACGAAGGATATGTTCATCATCTCTAGATCTATCTTTGCCAGTGAAGAGGGGAGAAAAAAAGGATGCCTTCTTTAAGTAAGGTCCAGAGAATGGTCTAAATGTATCCATGTCAAGAATTCCTGGTTGCCATTTCCTGACAACTCAAGCTTTATTTTAATTAACAAGACTCCACTCTTCACCAGCAAAATGGGAAAGTATTCCTAATCCAGACCATTTTCTTTATCCCTATTCTGGGGGGTAGTTTGAATGACAATTAGTGCAGACTAAAGATTGCCTATCCTCAATGCACGTGAAAGTATGCACTAGCTTTTACCCCTGATCTCTCTATACTTCCTCTCATCACCCTTTCTAGTCTTTCCAGATCCTTCACACCATCCCTCCATCTTTACAGTAGCTCACTTCAGACACTATTTCCCCTCCCCCACAATCCTCATTTCCTTTTTCCACTCCTTCTCCCTTATGTACCTGTTGCCTTCTCCCCTCTGTCAAGACACTTTAGCCCTCTCTCCTTTCACACTTGCTCCTTTTTTCCGCAGACTCACTTTCCCCTTCATAGCTATTCTTTTTCCTCATCCCTTCCCTCTATAAAAGCTCCCTCCCTCCCCTCCCCTTTTTTTCTCTTCAGGTACTCTTTTCTTCCCCTTTCTTCACCCTGCCTTTTGAGGATGTTCTCCCCTTCTCCTCCTCTAGACCCCATTCCCTTCTTAATATCCCCTGCCTCCTGAGGTTTTTCCATCTTCCCTTATCTCCAGGGCCAAATTCAGAGGTGAGCTAGTGAGGCAATGGCTCAGAGCACCCAAGCTTAACAGTCCTGAAAGCTTTCCTCACCAGGTCCATCCCCCTGCTGGGGCAGGAGCTTGCTGCCTTTCATCCTGCCATAGGAGAGTTTAAAACATGAGCAGAGGTAGTATGTATATTCTTGCGAGAAACAGGAAGTACATTTTCTTGCATTCTGAACTCTCCTGTGGTACCAGTGGCGTGGCAGGAGCAAAGGCAGTAATCTCCCCCACTGTGTTCTGGGTTTCCATGGCAGGTAGAGATAGGATTGGTGCTTGGGGCTAGGCAGGGTGGTTGATGCTAATGATGAGGGCTGAGGGAAAGGGGGCTGGGGCTAATGCTGATTCTGGAGTTTGAGTGAAGGAAGTGATGCTGGGGGGCTTGGAGAGGGAGCTGATGCTGATGTTGACTGGTAGTAAAGGGTTGATGCTGGTTGCTGGGAGAAAGGGAAGAAAAGGCAGGGTAAATGACTACTGGAGAAATAAGATGCTAAGGAAGAGGAAAGGTGATATGGGGGAGTGGAAGGGGCAGTAATTGATGGGAAAGGGCAGATACCGAGGATGTAGACATAAGCAGAGACTCTAGGATTGAGTTGGATACCAGAAGATAGACTCTAAGACTGGCTGAATAGTAGAAGGATAAGGGGCACGAGGGCACTGTTCCCTCTAAGCTGTGCGTGTGTGCGCGCGCACACACCTCGCCGAGTGAGCGCACATACTTTACAACAGAGCGCACAAAAATTATGGTTCTGATTCTGATAGAAAAAAACACGGATGTCTTAAAATTTAAAAGTTGTTGTGTATTTACGGTTTTCACAAGTTCTACAATATTTTCTAGTGCAATCAATGTGGTGTACATACTATATTCTGACCGGTAGTCAAATTTTAAAGTATATAACTCCGAGTGTCGTTATGTGGCACACAAAAATGTAACCTTCCTTCAAAAGCTGCACAGCTGATATTTTATGCGCACACAGCCTACAGAAAATTAGAGGGAACATTGCACGAGGGGCTTGGGTGGAATGGTGAGTGAGGATTCAGGGATTTGGTGGCATGGAAGAGTGGGACCTTGGTATTAGGTGGAGGATACCGGGGACAAAGAAAATGAGCAGGCATTAGAGGACTAGGTGTTTGGGTAAGGGATATGAGTACAGCTATAACACTGAGTACAGAAATATGGGGAGGGCAGATGATTTAAAAGAACTGGAGAATTTGTGAGGTGGTTGAAAGGGACAGATGGCAATGGACAGGGTGAGAGACAAAGCAAGGGGACAGGTCTTTGAAGGAAGCATGAGAGGGTTGGAATGAGAGCCTAGATAGAAGGTAACACATAAGAAAGGGAGAGGGGATGAGTGACAGGGAAGAAGCTAAGACTAATGAGGGGATGAGTACAGTGGGTAGAAATGGGGGACTAAAAAGTGGATGAAAGACTGGGGGAAGTAAGAGGCTAAGGGAGGAATTAAGCAGAGATGGGGGATGGGATGATTAGGGAAGTAAGAATAGAAAATGGAAAACTGTTGAGTAGGTGAACGGTGAAAAGAGGGAGAGTGAAGATTGGAGAGGGAGGAATGAAATCTAGCTACAGGCAGATAAAGAGGCAGATGAGAGAAATGGAGAAAAAAGATGAAACTGGAAGATCAATGTCAGAGACAGATGTAGAGAAGGAAGGGAAAGTGAAGACATAGAAAATGGTAATGAGATGCTGAAAACTAGCAAAAGGAAGTGATAGAGACCAGGATAAACCCAATTGGAAAAATAAAATAATCAAAAAATGAAGGTGCAAAAAAATGTTAGCTTTTAGAGATTTCTTTGTTTTCTGTTTAGTAAAGGAAGAAATGTGTTTGTATCTCTTTCTTTCATGTTCCATTGCTAACAGAGGACTTTGTTTTTTGTTTTTTCGCTTTTCCGTTTCATTTTTGTCTGCCTATTTTTTTTTTCTAATTTGTAGTTGCTTGTTCTTTAATAAGTGATGGTCTGTGCTTTTTATGTGTAACTGAGATTAGGCATTCTGCATAGGGATCCGTAGCAGGTTGGCTTGTTCCCTTTTCCCAACTGGAGATTTACTGGTATAATAGAAAACCTGCTGTGTTAGTGCCACTGAATATACCAGTCAATGCAGTTAGCGTGGTCAGCAGGTCTACTAACCTCATTAATCGCGTTGAATATCGGGCCCATAAAATATTGAGATACTGCAGCCAGCATTTAAAAAAAAAAAACACTTACAACCTAACCTAGTCAGAACGACGTAATACTTTTCGAGCAACATGCCCATTGAAAATAATCATATCAACAAGAAATGCACCCTGTAATTATGTAATTTATGTATATATGTAAAGCCTCCTCTCAAGCAATCAAATGTAAATCTGTAACCGTTTGATGTGACTATTACCCATCTCTGCAATCATACTGTATGCTCTAATTCTGGCCTGTACAGCCTCACCCTTATGTATAGAAAACCGCTGCTGATCGCTGGAAGTAGCGGGATACAAGTGTACACTAAATAATAATAATAATAATTAACAAGATTTAAATATTGACTCAAAGTTTTCTGAAATGTATCTGATGTCATTGTGGGTTCCGATTCCTTTTAGAGAACTAGGCTTCCACCTTCATGCCCTGCATTCACATTTGAAGGGGCCTCTTTGTTGCTGAAAGTTCACAGACTACAGCCTTATAGGTTCTTTAAAAGGTTTCAGTCTACAATGGCCACAGTTTTCTCCAGGACTACTAGGACAAATGTACAAACAAGAACACAACACTGAAATGTACCAGAAATGACTTGTTGAGAACTTCATAAGTTGGTATCCATGCAGAACATGATAAGGGATAGTACGGAGAAGTAAATTTTCAGCTTAGAAACTCTTCCTGGTCTATATACTACATATAAAAGAAAAGAATTAAGGAAAATGTCACTAAAGAGGAGTTCAAATATTATGATGAGCCATCACAATTGAAAACTGCAGCCATAGTTGAAGTATGTCTTAACCATTATCAAGGACTTTTATCATTTTTTTATGTCTTTGGTTCATATTTCTATAATCCACCTCCCAACAAATATTTAAATTATGAGGATTTGGGATCTTTGCATAACAGTCAAGAAATTTATTTTTTGTGAGAATTTATTTCCCAGAATTTCCAAATGATGAAGTGATCACTTTTGAGTGTTTAAAAGTATTTTGGCTTATTATATTGTTCACAAACTGCAGGCCATGCCAAATTATTCTACCTTGGGCAGGATTTAACTTATGTATTCTTTCTTTCTCATGTAGATGTTGATATAAACGGTAATATAGCCTATGACTTGATAGCAGCTTGGAAATGCATGTACAGTGATTTTGTCTCAGGTCGCTGATTAAGAAGCTTTTGTTGCAGAACTGGAACCTTCTTGAACTTGCTTCCTCTTCCCTATTGCAGTTGGAGTAAAAGGTAGAGGCTGCCACAGCCTTTACCTGGTACCTTGGTAGAGAAAATTATCACTGGGTCTCCTGGTCATAAAATCCAGTCAGTTTGTACATGGTCATGTTGTGAAGTGACCATTGTGGGCAGCAGAGAGCACTGAAGATAGTTTCCCTTCAGACTTTAAACAACGCAGAGTAAAGGTCTGCTCTGCAAGATGATCATGGAGAAGACTGAAAACAGAGAAAAGAGCAAACAAACAACCCTGTTAAAATAAAAGTTAAATTTACTTCTTTCATTGTTTAACAAGGTTAATAATATCCACTCTAGCTTCATAGGCATGTTAGTGTTGCAACTATTCTTGGAGGAGACCATTAGAAAGGATGAAAAATTTAAAAAAAAAAAAACAATGTTTATACAATAATACCTTAGGATATTTTCATGGTACATATTCCTGGTACAAGTTGGGGATGGTGTCAGGGGTCTATAGAGAGGCACATGTGGTCCCTTTACACAAAAGTGGAAAAGAGATGGCTGAGGGGAGATATGATAGAGGTCTATAAATTAATGAATGAGGTGGAACGGGTAAACGTAGATCGATTTGTTATGTCATCAGAATATAAAAAGACTAGGGAACATGCAATGACGCTACAAGGTAACCTACTTAAGACTAATAAGAGAAAATATTTTTTCACTCAACGTGTAATCAAACTCTGGAATTTGTTAGCGGAGGATGTAGTAAAGGCTGTTAGTGTAGCAGGGTTTAAAAAAGGTTTGGACAAGTTCCTGGAGGAAAGGTCCATAAACCATTATTAAAAGGGACCCAGTATATCACTGCTTGATCCAATACAAGCATTGAGGAACCTGTGTCTTTTGGGGAGATTGCTATGTACTTATGACCTAGATTGGCCACTATTGGAAACAGGATACTGGGCTTGATGGACCTTGGTCTGACCCAGTATGGCATTTATTATATTCTTATTATATTATTATATTATATTATTATATTCCTTTCTTTTCTTTTTCTTGGCAGAGCTATGTTTGACTATGACAAATTCAAGGACAGCGGTCTCCCAAGCCAAGGGCTAAGCTTTAAGTATGGGGACATCCTACATGTCATCAATGCCTCCGATGATGAGTGGTGGCAGGCAAGAAAAGTCATGCTGGAGGGAGACAGTGAAGAAATGGGAGTCATACCTAGCAAAAGAAGGTACTTTTAGCATTATCTTTTTCAAACTCATTTTAAAGAATAAGAGCATTTCTTGAATATTTTGTATTAATTTTTTAAAGACATAAAAGTCTTGAATTTAATGTAGGATAGCAGATGGCAGGCGTACCACAAACAATACAAAATTTCATTGGTATTCACCAAGCAGGTTTCTCAAGTGAATAGTGTTTGGGCATGGGAGATGACTTTAATTAGTTTCACAGTACATTATGAGGGCAATTTTATTAAGGTTTTTCTGCATATAAAACCTGTTTTACACGTAAAAAACATTGTTTATAAAATTGTACAGTGGTAGACACACATATATATGCATGCATGGCAACAAGATGGCATGTACATAGTATACCTGGGGATATAGTTTAGGTGGACCGAGGTGGAATTGTGATGTATGCACATATTTTATGATATTGGCAAGTTTGAAACAGAAGAAAATGTGTGCAATGGCATTTGCATGCCACTGGGGCTGCCTCTGCGTTCTTATTTTTTCAGGCACATAGGTGTCCTTATTGCCTTTATAAGATATCAAAAAGTCGAATGCCTTAAAAAAAGGTGGGGGGGGGGGTAGTATAAACATGTTGTTGTTAAGTGCTGTCAAGTCAGTGTCGACTTATGGCGACCCTCTGGATAATTGTCCCAAACTGTGTTCGATCTTCAGTCAGGCGGCTCATTGTTGACAGACTGGCACCCATAGCTGCTGTTATTGTATAAATCCATCTCATTGTTGGACTTCCTCTTTTGTGTTGACTTTCCACCTTGCCAAGCATGATTTCCTTCTCTAATGATTTCTTTCTTCGCATGATGTGTCCAAAGTATGAAAGTCAAAGTCTTGTCATCTGAACTTCTAAAGAAAGCTTAGGTTTGATCTCCTCTAGTACTGACTGGTTTGTTCTTCGGGCAGTCCATGGTATACGAAGTATTTGTCACCAGCACCATAATTCAAAGGCATCAATTTTCTTCCTGTCTATCTTTTTCACTGTCCAACTTTTATATCCATATGATGTCACTGAAAATGCCATGACTTGAACAAGTCAAATCTTTGTATGGAAAGAAACATCTCTGCTCTTAAGAATCTATGAATACATAAATTTTTGTAAAATGGACCTCAAATCCAAAGAGGTGCTCTTTGGGGCTTATCACATAGATATCCTGTAATACAATCTTCCCATAGGACAAAAAGTATGTTTATAAATATATATATGCAATGACCTAAAAAAGCAACTGAGAATGATTATGTACACAGATGGTGAATGCTTAAAGAGGGAAAATAGTAACCTGGTTTGGCCAGAAACCTGCACGGGGAGATGCTTGATGCAGATAAAATGGTTACTCACCTGTAACAGGTGTTCTCCGGGGACAGCAGGAATCAGTCCTCACATATGGGTGACATTGATGCCGACGGAGCCCTCGCAGAAACATCCCCCAGCTTCCAAAGAAAGCCTTTGGGAGATGCCACCAGGCATACGTGGTCCCCTTCCCGCCCAAGGGTGCCATCTTCCTCAGCTAAAGACAGCAAAAATGAAGGAAGCAACTCTAAGGGGAGGAGGGAAGGTTGTGAGGACTGATTCCTGCTGTCCCCTGATCTGGGGGGCTCTCCCAGAAAGAAAGGGGGTGGTGTCTGGTCCAGATGGAGGAGATAGCACTCCTTGACCACCTGGAGTGCCCAAGAATTGGTGGTGATGGCAGGTCACCTTTGGGCACAGTGAATGAGACATCCCTCTGTGGGCTGCTGAACTCCTTGGAGTGGAAAGGCTAATTCCCAAGGAGTCAAAATCTCCTCCCTGGGTGGGCCGGAGCTGATGCCTGTGGCTTGGGAGCCTTCTGCTTATGAGAGCCTTGCCCATGTCCCTTGGCCTGCTGCCCTTGCTAGGGCACCGGGGAGGCCTGGAAAGGTGGGTAGTTTCTGTAAGCAGCCCCTTTCCTGGGGTAGAAGGGCTTTTTACCCAAGCCCTTCCATCAAGGAGGGGCAGCAGTCTTAGAGAGCCTGGTCCTTGTCATGAACTCGGTTTCCAGCTCGGCAGCCTTGTCAGTCATGGGTTTGCTAAAGAGGTTCTCTCCTTGGAATGGGACGTCGACCAATTTTGTCCTGAATCCATTGCTCGAAGTTGAACAACTTTAGCCAAGCCTGGTGTCAGGCACCGATGCCCGCCACTGCCACTCAAGCCACCGACTCGAAGCCATCATAGGCTACCCAAGACATAAACTTGGATCACTCACAGATGGCCTTGGCCAGGTTCTTGAACCACTGCAGGGGTTCCTCAGAAAGACCAGCTGATAACCTGGCAAGTTTCTTCGCCAGTTCTCTCAGGTACATGCCCATGTACAGTTGATATGCCTGGATCAGGCCAATGAGCATTGAGCCCTGGTAGCACTTTCTGCCGAGGGCATCCAGGGTGTGTGCTTCCCTGCTGGGGGGCACCAAGGAGTGCATCTTCTGACTCTTCAGACTATGCATGGCCGACTCCATCACCATGGAGTTGTGTGACAGCTGTGACTTCTGGAAGCCCGGGCTCCAACGGACTCGATACATCAAGTCAAGCCACTTGCTCACCACTGACACCGATGCCGGTGTCTCCCACATATGGAGCATTAGCCATTCCAGGATGGGTGGGATGGGCACCATAAGTGATTCCTTCAGAGTGGCCTCGTATTGGAGGATTTCTAGTTCCTCTATTCAAGGGTCCTCCTATGATTCCCTTGGGAATGCTAGAGCCTTGGACATGTCTCTGATGAACTCAAGGAATGCCATGTCCTCGGGAGGGGACTGATGCTGGAGCTCCGAAGGAGGGGAGTCTGAGGGGACGTCGTGGTGGCGACAGGTGTCCGACAACTCCTTGTCCTCCATCTCCCACTCAGAATAGTCTGTCAAAGACTCGAGGGAAGGATGGCTCATGGGCTCCAGGGCTAATCTCTGCCCGCAGCCCTCGGATGTCCTGCAGCTGGCACCGAGTGCACTGGCTGGGGAAGATTGCAGCCCTGTAGAGCAGGAACCGGATCAAGACCTCGGCTGAGGATCGGCTTGAGGACAAAAGATTTTGAGGATCGGCTTGGCCTCTGGGGATGTCCTTGATGTCGAGGGCCCGGTGGTCTTGGCGGAAGAACCAGTGGTACTGGACAAAAGCACCCACTGCTGGTCTATGAAGGCAGACAAGCTGTACTCCAGGGCCACCATTCTGGACTCCAGGCCAGAAGACTCCACAGCCATCGGCTCAGGCACTGAGGGAATCAAGCCCAATGCCGGTTCCCCCAAAGGGGAGTCCTTGACGAGGATGGTGTCAGGCGACAGAGACCAGCCTGAGGTAGAGTCCTTTCGGGGGACCTTCGCAGGCTGCTCCTTTTCCGATCCATCGGATAAGCATCTAGGATTGCAGGACCTGGCTCGGGGCTTACCAGGCCCATCAGAACCATCCAGGGATGCCGCCTTTGAGGCCTTCTTCTTATTCTTAAGATCCCTCGAGGGAGACCCCCTTTCTGAGGAACCACGGCCTCAATTGGGGTCAGTAAGGCTACCCAAGATTCTGTGGTTTCGGAGGAGGCCTTGACCTTCGGAGGTACCGGGGACTGGGAAAAACATCATGCTGCTGGCAGCTCTTGAGAGCCTTGGTGGACATCTTTTTACAGAGGTCTCATGCCATGGGGTCATGGTCCGGTCCCAGTCAACGAAGGCAGCAGTCATGTGTGTCGGTCGGGGACATTATTTTAGCATATTGAAGACCCGTGGTGCTGCCAGTTGGGGAAAAAAAGGCATGAAGGTGCCAAGAAGGGAAGAAAAACACTAAGAACCCGAGACTCGATGCTGGGTTAGCAGGCTCGGGTGATGGGAAGAGTACTGGTGCACTACCGGAGGAGAGTATGAAACTCAGGTCGAGAAAATCAACTTTTTCCAAGGGAAGAGCAGACAAGCATCTGAAGGGCTCCGGGGAAAAAAGAAGACTGAGCAATATGGCACCCTTGGGTGGGAAGAGGACTATGCATGGATGGTGGCACCTCCCAAAGGCTTTCTTTAAAAGCTGGGGGGATGCTTCCATGAGGGCTCCATCGGCTTCGATGTCACCTATATGTGAGGACTGACTTTCTGCTTGATCCCGGAGAAATAAATAAAATAGAGTTATTTATTTGAAAGACATTTATATATTGCACAACTGATATACAAGCATTCCATTACAATAAGATGGCCATAGATGCCCATGGAATCTAGCACTGATTGTGCAAGGCCCAAGTTTATCCTTTGCATCTAGGCAGCAGCATACAGCACTATTCACCGATTACAGGGGTCAGCAGCTCTGAAGGGTTCTACAGTTTCACTATCACTGTTAGAGAATAATGGCTATTCTCATCCCAAGCTATCTATTTATCTTCTGCAACCTGGCCCTGCTGGGATATACCAAGTGTTCCTTGCAAGGGACAGCAGGCTTAAATAGGGAAAATCACAGGTAGCAGCTCTGCTCTCCTACTCTAGCAGAACAAAATAATTCAAGGTAGATTTGACAGCCCTTTTCCTTTCCATCTCATCCGGGCCTTTTCCCTGTTAGAAGCGCCTCAGGTAACGTCCTGAGTGGTGTAATTTTTGGAAAGTTTTGGCTGGGTGATCAAACAGAAAAAGAGTCATCTTTTGCCTTCCCAGTCCTTGGAATCTCTGGGAAAACATTTAGACAGAGTGGGAAGTTTTCTCCTGCCAGAGGAGAAAGTCAGAAGACTGTTGCATTGCCTGGCAATGTTCTATACACAGCAGGCCCCAAAGTCTGGGATTATCTTCAGCCCTTTGGATTAATGGCAGCGACTATAGACATAGTCCTGTGGGTGCATGCTCACATGCGGCCGCTCCAGTGGTCCTTGATGACTCGATGGTCCCCGAGTTCTCAGTAGTTTGAGTGCAGGCTTCCGCTCACTTTGAGAGTGAGGGCCAGTAGGGCGTACCGCTGGATGATTTCTCCTGGACCCTGCTGACAACAGATGCCAGTCTCTCAGTCTGGGGAAGACCATTGCCGAGACCGTATGGCCTATGGCCATTGGAAATGCAGGGAAGTGGTGTGGTCCATCAACTGCCTCAAGGCAAGGACCATCAGGTTGACTCTAATACGTTTCTGGCCCCTGATTGAGGGCTGGATGGGTCAAGTGTTTTCAGACAGTGCCATGGTGGCAGCTTATGTCAATCGGCAGGGTGACACAAAAAGAGTCAGAGTGGTCCTGGAGATGGATCTCCTGTTTGCCTTGACAGGGAAGAATCTCCTAGCCTTGTTAGCTCAGCATATTGCCAGAGTGGAGAATGTGGAATGGACTTTCTCATCCAGCATTCACTAGATCCCAGCAAGTGGGACTTGAGTCAAGAGGCTTTTCAATTGGTTCTGCGCCACTGGGGTCACACCAGAGTAGATCTGATGGTGACCCACTTCAATGCCAAAGTGTGCCACTTCTTCAGTCATCACACCGAGATAGGGTCCGAGGACGTCGATGCCATGACCCAGCCTTAGCTCATTCAATGGCTGCTGTATGTGTTTCCTCTGTGACCCCTGGTGGGGCATGTGATTTGGCATATAGAGTGTCACCCAGGAAAGATTGTTCTGGTAGCACCAGATTGGCTGCGGAGAACATGGTTTGGAGACCTGATGTGGCTTCTTCAAGCTCCTCCTTTTTGGCTGCCTCTATCTCCTGGGGCGGTTGCGCAGGGACCGATCATCCAGGAGAATCCAGCTCCCTTCTCGCTTATGGCATGGCTTTTGAAAGCAGACTGCTGGTGCACAAGAGCTACTCTCTAGTAGAAATTTCTACTATACTGGGTGTCAGGAGGACATCTACCAAGCTAGCATACAACGGATATGGTGCCTCTTTAAGCTCTGGTGCAGCATGCAGCACTTAGCTCTTGAAGCAGACAAGGTGCCCTTTCTGCAGGATAGCCTAGAGAAGGGCCTCTCACTTAGTTCCCTGAAGGTGTGGCAACTTTGGCCTGTTTCCATGGTCTGGTGGCAGGCAAGTCCTTGGCCTTACACCTGGACATCTTACATTTTCTCCAAGGGGTTTGGCATCTGTGTCCTTCCCTTTGGTCTGTGATCCCTTCCTGGGATCTGTCTCTGGTGCTCAAGACCATGATGGCAGCCCCCTATGAGCCGTTGAGGCCCGGTACCTTGAAGGATTTGATGCTCAAGACTGTTCTTTTGGTCACGATTTATTCTGCAAGGCAGATCTTCGAGCTGCAGGCTTTGTCTTGCTGAGATCCTTATCTGTCCTTTTCACCTAAGGCCATTTCCATTTGACCTATGCCTTCTTTCTTGAATAAAGTGCTGTCTCCCTTTCAGGTGAACCAGGTGATTTGCCTGCCCTTCTTCTCTAAGGAACAGTGTCAGGGGTAGGATAAGGATCTTTGCCGTGTGGATATCCAGAGGTTATGAATTCCTTTTGTAAGTCAGACCATCTTTTTGTGCTGTTTGCTGGCCCACGCAAGGGTGAAGTGGAGGCCAAGTCGACTTTGGGATGCTGGATTAAGGAGATTATTGCCTCTGCATATCTGGATGGAACCGGCCAGTTCCAGAGGGTTTGCATGTCCATTCTACTTGAGCGCAAATGTCCTCATGGGGAGAGCAGAGCTCTGTAGCCCCTGCAGACATTTGTCAGGCAGCAATGTGAGCATCATTTTCCACTTTTGTCGAGCATTACAGCTTGGATGTACATGCGCGGGCGGACACGCCTTCAGCTCAAGAGTTTTGTGAGCAGTTGCGTCTTCTTCCTGCACAATGGTGTTGTAGCTTTGGTACATCCCATTTGTCTGGACTGGTTTAGCAGGACGATATGTAACGTGACATTTTACTTATTTATTTACTTACATGAGTTTATACCACTCTTCTAACAAAAATGTCATTCAAAAAGGTGTACAAAAAAATAACCCATCCAAATAGGGTTCAAAAATACCACACTACCCCACCTCAACATGTCCCCGCCCACACACTACCAACTCCAGAACAAAAATCCAAAACCCACCCACAAATGGCAGCAGTCAACCACACACCCCACCTCCCCAGAGAAAAGCCATCTCTTCAATGCCTTCCAAAACAGTTACAGTGAGGGAAGACTGCATAACTCAGTGGGTAATGCATTCCACCCCTCATTATCAGCAACACAAAATGCCCTCTCCTGGTGAACCATGTTCCACATCACTTTTAAATGTCCACATCTTCTTCATCCTTTATTCTTCTTCTTCCTCTTCTGGGACTTCTTAATCAACATGTCGTGTATTCAGTGCAATAACTGCGGTACTTTCATTCCAAGACAAATCATTTGTAGCCTAAGAGCTTGTCCTATGTGCCTCAGGTCAGCTGCCATGCATGACAAACTGACTACTAAGGAAAGACCTAGCTGCCATGCATAAAGAAGTGACTCTACTGAGGGAGGAAATGGCTGCAATGAAATGCACCTCTTCTAGGATACAAACTGAACAAAGTCCACCACCGCTCCCACAAAGAATCAAACACCCCAGGAACAAATGGATCACAGTGGGTTCTGGAAGATTGCGACCTGTAACACAGAGACATCCTATACATCAAGAGATATCCCTGCATAATGCCTTCTCTGCCTTGGCTAATGAGGATGCTCAATCCAAAGAAACTGAAGGGCCCTTAAATGAGTCAGACAATGCCCAATCTCCTGCTAAAGCACCAAATATGAAGAAAACCTCACCAAACAGAAAACTACTACTACTTGGAGATTCCATCATCAGAGGCACCAACTTGGGAACACAGTTCAAAGGAGAGAAGATAGTCATGTGCCTACCAGGCTCGACAGCCAGCAGGAATACAAATCAAGTTGTTGAAGTACTTAGCGCAAAAAGTGAACACGCCAAACTTGATGTTGTTATCCACTTGGGCACAAATGACCTGGCTAGAAACAGTGCCTCTACAGTCCAAAAGGACTTCCAATCTCTGGGAGAGAAACTTAAGCCCATTGTTAACACTGTTGCATTCTCAGAGGTTCTGCCTGTTCTTGGTAAGGGGACAAAAAGGCTGCATCGCATTAACAGCTTTAATACATGGCTCCAGACCTAGTGCAAACACGAAGGATTCAGATTTATTGGCGACTGGGGAAACAGATGGACCAACAAGAGACTATACTGTGCTGATGGACTACATCTCTCTGTCGCAGGGAAAAGAATCCTAAGTGAAAAATTCAGGCAGTATGTGGATATGCATTTAAACTAGGAAAAGGGGGTGACGGATGTGGAAGGTCAAGACCCGCACGCCACCCCCTGCAAAAGCAGAATAACATCAGAAACAGCCACACTTTTAAACCACACATCAAAAACAAGTGGGAAGATGTGGGCAGAACAAAATCAATGCAAAATACACACAAGCCAGGTAAATGCTGGAAAGCAATGAGCACAAATGCTCGAAGCTTAGCCAACAAAGTTCCGGACCTGGAAGCCCTAATGGTGGAAATGGATTTGGACATTGTGGCCATTACAGAAACATGGTTTAATGAATCGCATGATTGAGATATAGCCATAGCTGGCTATAATCTATTCAGAAGAGACAGAGAAAACGGAAAAGGAGGAGGAGTAGCCTTGTATGTCAAAAACAATATTAAAGCTACTGAAATGCAGGGGACATGGGGAAAAGAAGAAGCGCTCTGGATTGCGTTGGAAAGAGGAGATGGCACTGTCATCCATACTGCTGTAGTCTACAGATGTCCGACTCAAATTGAAGAGATAGATAACGAATTGATTATAGATATTGCCAAGATAGCCACAAAGGGGGAAGCGATCATTTTGGGTGACTTTAATCTACCTGATGTGGATTGGATTACGCCTGCACAAGAAGCAAAAAAATTGTAGATGTTCTCCAAGATGCATCACTTAGACAAATGGTCATGGAACCAACCAGGGAAAGCTCAACGCTGGATTTAGTGCTCAACAATGGTGATAGCATGTCGAATGTCTGTGTGAGTGCCCCTGTGAGCAACAGTGATCATCACACGGTGTGGTTTGAGATAAAAGCCAAGGTACAGGCCAAACACAGCAAGCTCAAAGTCCTAAACTTCAAAAACACTGACTTCAAAAAAATAGCCTAGCACCTAAAGGAGGAGATGACAGGGTGGAAGGAGATAAGGGAAGTGGAATTGCAATGGGCTAAACTAAAGGTGGCAATAAAAGGGGCAACAGATAAATATGTAAAAAAAGTAAATTAAAAACAAGAGGAGAAGGAAACCTATTTGGTTTTCCAAAGAAGTGGCTGCTCAAATAAAGGCAAAAAACACAGCTTTCGCAAAATTCAAAAGCTTGCAAACAGAAGAACACAGAGATGAATACAGGATCAAACTCAGAGTCAAAAAGAGAAATAAGGATAGCAAAATCAAAGGCAGAGGAAAAGATGGCTAAAGATGTTAAGGGTGGCAACAAAACTTTCTTCAGGTATATTCGGGAAAGGAAGAAGATCAGAGTTAGAATTGCAGGACTCAGAAGTGCCTGGAAAGGACTCGTGGAAAGTGACATAGAAAAAGCGAAATTGCTAAACAAATACTTCTGCTCTGTTTTTACTAAAGAAAATCCTGGAGATGGACCAGCTGTGACTCCCAAATATAAAAATGGGAATGAAGTAGATGCCACACCATTCACAGAAGATGAGGTGTTGGAACAACTTGCTAAACTGAAAGTGGACAAAGCCATGGGACCGGATGGGATACATCCCAGGATACTGAAAGAGCTCAGATAGGTTCTTGCAGGGCCGTTAAAGGATGTATTCAACAGATCCTTGGAAACCGGAGAGGTTCCTCAGGACTGGAGAATGGCTGATGTCGTACCTATACACAAAAGTGGTGACAGGGAAGAAGTGTCAAACTACAGACCAGTGAGCCTTACCTCGGTGGTGGGAAAAGTAATGGAAGCGCTCCTGAAAGAGCGAATAGTGAACTTTCTCAAAACCAACAGGTTGCAAGATCCGAGGCAACATGGTTTTACTGAAGGACGGTCTTGACAAACAAATCTGAGTTCTTTGACTGGGTGACCAAGGAGCTAGATCAGGGGCATGCGATGGATGTCATCTACCTGGATTTCAGCGAAGCCTTTGATACTGTTCCTCATAGAAGGCTTGTCAACAAACTCAGTAGCTTAGGGATGGGTCCCAAGATGGTAAATTGGATTAGAAATTGGTTGACTGACAGACGACAGAAGGTGATGGTACATGGAGCTCACTCGGATAAAAGGAAGGTGATTAGCAGGGTGCCCCAGGGTTCGGTCCTGGGCCCGGCACTGTTCAAAGTATTTATGAGTGATATTGCTGAAGGACTGAATGGAAAAGTCTGTCTTTTTGCAGATGACACAACAATTTGCAACAGAGTGGATTCCCCCGAGGGAGTGGATAACATGAGGAAAGATCTACAAAAGCTGGAAGAATGGTCTAATGCTTGGCAATTATGATTTAATGCGAAAAAGTGCAGTGCCATGCACTTAGGTAGCAGAAATCCAAGGGAAATGTACGCAATAGGGGGTGAGAAGTTGATGTGCATGGTTCAGGAGAAAGACCTTGGTGTGATTATCTCTGATGATCTCAAGGTGGCAAAACAGTGTGACAAGGCGGTGGCAAAAGCCAGGAGGATGTTGGGCTGCATACAAAGAGGGATTACCAGCAGAAAGGAAGAGGTACTTATGCCACTGTACAGGTCACTGGTGAGGCCTCACTTGGAATACTATGTTCAGTTTTGGAGACCATATCTTGCAAAAGATGTAAAAAGACTGGAAATTGTTCAGAGGAAGGCGACCAAAATGATTTGAAGCCTGCATAAGACACCTTATGAGAAGAGACTTGAAGACCTAAATATGTACACTTTGGAGGAGAGGAGGGATGGGGGAGGTATGATTCAAATCTTTAAATACTTCAAGAGGAATGATGAACAAACAAACCTCTTCCAAAGACGGGGAAGCTGCAAAACTAGAGGGCATAACATGAAGCTGCAAGGTGGAAAATTGAAAGGCAATGTCAGGAAATATTTTTTCACTGAAAGGGTGGTGGATGCTTGGAATGCTCTCCCGATGGAAGTGGTGAGGGCAAACACTGTGACGGAATTCAAAACAGCATGGGACAAGCACAGCAGATCCCTTTATAGCAACAGGATTAAAACAAAATAAACTGAACCATCCAACTTCTCAACAAATAGGAGTGTCCTACATGGAGTGGTGGGTCCACCCCTAAACAAAGACATGAGGAGGGGTGGCCTGCACAAAGCGACAGGTGCACCTACTCTTGCCGTATTGCTGGGCAGACTGGATGGACCATGATGGTCTTTATCTGCCGTCATTTACTATGTTACTATTTTACTTCCAATCCCGGTACTACCAGTAGCTACCCCTGCAACAACCGCAACAGTCAGGCCTGTTCATATCAACCAAGGAGAAACTGCAAGTATTCTGGAGGGGTGGAGTAGCAGCTTGGGAACCAACCAACCAGGGTTCAAGTCCTACTAGCACTCTTTGTGGCCTTGGGCAAGTCACTTAAACCCTCAATGGCCTCAGAAGAATGCAAGTTATCAATGTCCCTGTTTAATGTACCTTGCCAAGTTTAAATTACAATGTAAACTGCTTTGACTAAATGAAAAAATGGAATATAAATAAATAAAGATTATCTTGTAATATCTGATACACAAAAACCAACAATTTGAACAAGCTGCACCAGGCAAGTGCTTACCCATCAACCTACCCCATAAATGTGTGGGGTAGGTAGGCACCAATGAAGGCCATTACAGTAATCAAAAATGCCGTGCACAAACACCTGCACAATCAGCTGCAATGCTATCATCTCCAGATAGAGGTGCAGCTGCCACACAAGCCTCAATCAAAACCAAGCCAACTTCACAACCTTTGCCACCTGCCACTCATCCAACCCTGTTCACTCTAGAACCACTCCCAAGAACCAAAGCTCTTCTGTCCATGGGATCTGAACACACGCAATCATGGGCAGCGAGGACAGATCCCTCTATTCATAAGATCATAAGATATGCCATACTGGGTCAGACCAAGGTCCATCAAGCCCAGTATTCTGTTTCCAACAGTGGCCAATCTAGGTCATATGTACCTAGCAGTTTCCCCAAGAGACACAAGTTCCACAGTGCTTGTACTGGGTCAAGCATTGATATCTTCGGTCACTTCTTAATAATGGTTTATGGACCTTTCCTCCAGGAACTTGTCCAAACCTTTTTTTAAACCCAGCTACACTAACAGCCTTTACTACATCCTACGGTAACAAATTCCAGAGTTTGATTACACGTTGAGTGAAAAAATATTTTCTTTTATTAGTCTTAAATAGTTTACCCTGTAGCTTCATTGCATGTCCCCTAGTCTTTCTATATTCTGATAACGTAAACAATCGATCTACGTTTACCCGTTCCACTCCGTTCATTAATTTATAGACTTCTATCATATCTCCCCTCAGACGTCTCTTTTCCAGGTTAAAGAGCCCTAACCTTTTTAGCCTTTCTTCATAGGAGTATCCTTCCATCCCCTTTACCATTTTAGTGGCTCTTCTCTGAACCTTTTCTAAAATCGCTATATCCTTTTTAAGATACGGCGACCAGAATTGCACACAATATTCAAGGTGTGGTCTCACCATGGAACGATATAGAGGCATTATAATATCTTTTGTTTTATTTTCCATTCCTTTCCTTATCATACTTAGCATTCTATTTGCTCTCTTGGCCGCCGCTGCACACTGGGCCGAGGGTTTTAACATGGTATCCACAATGACACCTAAATCTTTTTCCCGGGTGGTGGTTCCTAATGTGGAACCTTGCATCGTGTAACCATAGTTTGGGTTGTTCTTCCCTAGGTGCATAACCTTGCACTTGTCCACATTAAATTTCATCTGCCATTTTGATGCCCATTCTTCCAATTTATCAAGATCCTCTTGCAATTTTTCACAATCCTCATGGGTTTTAACAACTTTAAATAGTTTTGTGTCATCTGCAAATTTGATAACCTCACTCGTTATTCCACTTTCAAGGTCATTTATGAATATGTCAAAAAGCAGCAGACCCAGCACAGATCCCTGGGGTACACCACTATTCACCTTTCTCCATTGGGAAAATTGGCCATTTAGCCCTACCCTCTGCTTTCTATCTTTTAACCAGTTCCTGATCCACAATAGTACACTGCCTCCTATCCCATGACTCTTTAGTTTTGCCAAAAGTCTCTGATGAGGGACCTTGTCAAAAGCTTTCTGAAAGTCCAGATACACAATATCAACCGACTCACCTTTGTCTACCTGTTTATTCACTCCTTCAAAAAAACATAACAGATTAGTAAGACAAGATCTTCCTTGTCTAAAGCCATGTTGGCTGTCTCCCATTAGGTTGTGACTATCTACATGCTGAGTAATTTTATTCTTTATGATGGTTTCTACCATTTTTCCTGGTACTGATGTCAGGCTCACCGGTCTGTAGTTTCCCGGATCACCCCTGGAATCCTTTTTAAAAATTGGTGTTACATTGGCGATCCTCCAATCTTCAGGTATTAGAGATGATTTTAATGATAGTTCACAGATTACTGATAGCAGGTCTGCAATCTCATATTTCAGTTCTTTCAACACCCTTGGATGTATACCGTCCGGCCCAGGTGATTTGTTACTCTTCAGTTTATCTAATAGTTGTAAGACATCTTCCCGATGTATCGATATTTCCTTCAATTCTTCCGCACCTTTAAATACCACTTCAGTCATGAGTAACATCCCTACATCTTCCTCAGTAAAGACCGAAGCAAAGAATTCATTCAGTCTTTCCGCTATTGCCTTGTCGCCTCTTAGTGCTCCTTTAACCCCTTTATCATCTAATGGACCAACTGACTCTCTCAGGTTTTTTGCTACGAATGTACTTGAAAAGGTCTTTATTTCGCATTTTTGCTTCTGCAGCAAGCTTCTTCTCAAATTCTCTCTTTGCCTGCCTCATCAATGCCTTGCATTTGACTTGCCAGTGCTTGTGCTGTTTCCAGGTTTCGTCGTTTGGCTCTTTTTTCCATTTCCTGAAAGATGCTTTTTTTGGCAACAACAGCCTCTCTGACCTCACCTTTAAACCATGCTGGCAGTTTTTTGGACTTCCTTCCACTTTTCTTAAAGCGTGGAATACAGCTGGTCTGGGCTTCCAAGATAGTATTTTTCAACAACACCCAAGCTTGATGTGCATCTTTAACCTTTGCAACTGCTCCTTTTAGTTTTTTCTTAACTGTTTTCCTCATTTTATCATAGTCTCCCTTTCGAAAGTTAAAAGGTAGTACTGTGGATTTCCTTACTATCCCTCCTCCACTAATTAAATCAAAGGAGATCATGCTATGATCACTATTGCCAAGTGGCCCCAACACCCTTATCTCTTGCACTAGATCGGACTAGGTCTAATATGGCTTCCCCTCTGGTCGGTTCATGAACTAGCTGCTCCAAGAAGCAGTCATTTATTTCATCTAGGAACTTTATCTCCCTAGCATGTCCTGACGTGACACTGACCCAGTCGATACCGGGGTAATTGAAATCACCCATTATTATTACTGCGCTGTAACTTTTGTTAGCTTCCTTGATTTCTTTGAGCATTTCATCATCCATTTGGTCATTCTGGCCAGGTGCTCGATAGTACACCCCCACCTTATTCATACAGACTTCCGGATAAACCTAAAAACCTACCTATTCCAGGAATACTACAACATAATGTAGCTAAACACTTACCCGCTTCACACCTAGCACAAAAAAACAGACATGTCAACTAAACGATACCTTTCGCGCAGCCTACACAAATACACACCACAAACACAATGCACCAATGCAGCCCAACACCACACTATAAATAGCTCATCCTAGTTCCCAATGCAACCTTATACTAGGCTATGTAAATAACTATGAAACTCATATAAATATGTATATAACTGTAAAAATGTCATACTGTATAATTTCAATCTGTGATATGCATATGTTGACAATTTGACTCTTGTTATATGTAACAAATGTTTGCTGTAACAAAAGTTTAATGTAAACCGCTACTGATCGCTGGAAGAAGCGGTATACAAATGTAACCAAATAAAATAAATAAACAGGCAATCTTGACAGCATTCAGAACAAGGGCATTCTCCGCCAACCAGGCAGCAACCTGGGCCAGATGCTCATTAACGCATTGGATAGCCAAACTCACATCATCTCCCACGGGGGCCAAGAGCTGAAGGTCATCTGCATACACATAAAATTGCAACCCAAAAAAATGCACCAAGGCGCCGAAAGGCTGCAGATAGATATTGAATAATAAGGGCAGCAAAGGGTAGCCTTGGGAGACACCCCACTCCCAAAAGCAGAGCAACAATCCCCCATCCCCTTACCAGATAATGTCCTTTCCATGAGTCCTACTAGACCAGTCCAGGTCCCGCACCTGGAGATGTATTTTCTCTGTTCTTTTGCTACGATACCTTGGGTCGCTATAAGTTTTATATTTGGCTTTTCAGGTTCATCTTCTACTAATAACCTTCTGTTTATGCTTTCTTTCACATAATTCTCTATTGTTGATTACTCTTTGTTGCCCACAATTAAGGTTGTGTGAGGCTTGCCATATTTTCTCATATGCTTTGGGATGAATAGAGACATGGGAGTGATGTCATTAAAATCTGGGCTTTTCATTATTTCTTTGTCTCCACCAATCTGCCAATAGGGGAACACAATCCACTTGTCTGGACTGGTCTAACAGGGCTCATGGAAAGGATATCAACCAGAGTGAAGGAGTAGCCTAATGGTTAGAGCACCAGCTTGGAAACCAAGCAACTAGGGTTCAGTTCCCACTAGCCTTCCTTGTGGCCTTTGGGCAAGTTATTAACTCTCCTCAGGAAAAAATCCAGGTTATCAATGTCCATGTTTCAATGGTGGGCTATTGCTGCTCTTTATCTGGTTTTCCTACACTCGTATATTTGCTAAAAAAAAAATCTAGATATTATGCTGGCAGTTTACCTGTAAGATTAGTTAAAGCATCAGTATTCATAAGGCTTATTTCTGTAAATATGCCATGTATTCTGATAGCATGCTGTGGGAATATAATATGTATTCAGTCATACTCCTAGGAAATATAATTTGCAAGTTAGTTGATTGAGGTATTGAATTCCACAGTATCCATAATGTAGTTATACTTCACAGATATTTTTCCTATATAAAGCAAAATGTTATCCTTCCAAAATTTAGCTTACAATCTACAACAATGTAATATGAATTCATTGGATTGCTACTGCAGAAGAATAGGTAATGGAAGTGTGAGAAGATTAAGCTTAAAAAGCTCTGATGAAGTTAAAGTAGGAGTTTGTATCTACTACTGCTACTACTACTTCCATGGTGGAGTATCTACAGGATTAGTTTTACCAGGATGAAATAATTATGCTTTCATCCCATACCTGGAGCCCTATGCCTCAAAACATTTGTGGGTTAGTACTCTGTTCCTGCAAAATTTAGCTAATAGAAGTATATAAGCTATTGGCTTATTTACATCCTTAGCTAAACATCAGGCTGAATTTCCCATTCGTTTGCCACAGTCAGGAACTTAGTACATTCATGGCTATGGTGAGGAAAAAAGTCATAAAATCAAAGAGCTCAATGGTCCAAAAGGTAGGCTCCACGGGGGGAAGGGGGAAGGAAGGGATCTCCACTCACTGATAGCCCGGTGGACCCAACACCTCTTCCCCAGCTCTAACACAGGGCAAAAATATTTTAACCTCCCCCACCCGTCCCAAAGCTCTGCATCTTACCTAAGTAAAACTAAAGGTCTATCTGCAATCCCAGCACTTCAGCTCACCTCAGTGGGTGTAATGTGATAGGAGCAGCTGTCTATACCAAAATGGCATCATCTGCCCCCTAGCACTCCCTGGCACCTGATAGTGATGCCACAAAATTACTACTAGTGGTCAACTGATGCTATTTTGGTATAGGCAGCTCTGGGGCAAGAATAAATGGGGATCTCTCTTGCGCCATTGCTCCTTAGACCCTTTGAAGTGATTCAGGGGACTGTGGGGCAGACCCACCCTCCGCTTTAGTTAGATAAGAGGCAGGACTTTGTGGTGGGAGTTTAAAATGTTTTATCTCCATACCAGGAGGCAGAGGTCTCCCCTGGGAAAGGTCAGATGGCCTTTGGGCCATTTAATTTAGCGTGCTGTTGAGCAAAAGGGAGTGTTTTTTTAGACAGCTCTTTGAAAAATAATTACAGTTCTCAAGCTGTAGTTATTTTTTCTACTAAAGCAGGCCCGCAAAGTCATATTTTGCATGTTTATTTTTGTATTTTTGTGTATTAATGAGCTGCTTTGCATGATTTTGCACCACAACAGTTCTTCAGTGCTCCTCTTTTGTGTAACCATTGGCTTCCTGTGTCAAATCATGTTCAGGTAAACTTCCTGTTTTTGGCTCACAAGACCTATTACACTGGGCTACCCATCTACTTATCTGATTTACTCAAACCCTACATTCCTACCCGTGTTCTTAGGTCATAGCATGAGATGCTTTTGTCCATTCCTCCTAAGCATTCATCTAGGCTGGTCCATTCATACTTCAGCATTCTTCTTCTTATCTACCACCCTTTGGAATACACTACCACCTTCATTATGGATGGAGACTTCCTATAAGAAATTTAAGACTGAATTGTAAATACATTTCTTCACTTTAGATTTTAGTCTTTTGAATTAGAGTGCCAAATGGCCTACTGGCAGCAAGTGGAGTGCAGAGATGGAAGGACAGGTTACTTTATCTAATTTATTCCATTGTTCAACTAGAAGATACAGTGAAATAATTTTTTATAATGACACTGTTCACTTATTATCTGTAACAACAGTTGTGGGGAATAGCAGGTACTGATTCTGTTCCATTCCACATTCATAGAATATAGCTAATAGCTAAATAAGATAGGTAGTCTCTGATCCCAACAACTGGGAATCTAGTCCATAGGAGAATTAACAGGGCAAACACATCCATCTCTCCCAGTACTTTGAAGAGTGTGAGCAGCCAGGCAGAATAAAAGGGCATGGCAGAGCCTACCTCCAGCATATCAAAATGCTTGGGAAAGATACAGTATGTCTGGTAAATTAAATGTCGTAGAAGAAAAGAAGGGGAGAAAACAACAGTAGTATTAGCACAGATCATTCCCAGCATATGCTTATGGGCTCCTCTAGTCTGCTGATGAATCAAAAGAGAGATGTCTTTACATGGAGTGTAGAAAGAGCTGCAGCTTCTGGTGCAACTGTGAAACAGCAGGAATCCAGTGTTGTCTTCACAGAGGGACAAAGAGAGGTTAACGCAGTACAGTGGGGGGGGGGGGGGGATGTAAAAGAAGCATTAAGTGAAGACAAATCAGCCTAACAGCAGCTGTATCATATTCCCTGCTGAAATGTATGCGTTCTTTGCAGGTACAGGATCTGAGGGATCCACATGGGTGGGATTTATATCTGAATCATCAAATATTGAAGAGGGTATGGAAAAGGTTATTCTTAGAGTGCTAAGAGATGGGGAATTAGAAAATGAGGGACAATAGAAAGTGGGAAGGATGCCGTTAGCCTTTCATCTTCTCCTCTGTTCCCAATCACAGGTCCAGCAGCAGCACTTGGAGCAACAGCAGCACCCAACCCACCCCCCTCCCCTCCAGAGGAAGTAGAGGGGAAGCCTCATAATACCTCATACATGTGGAAACATTGAGGGCTTCGGGATCTGCTGCATGCAGAATGCAGTTACTGTAGGAACCAGATTAGTAGAGGGAAATTTATGGATCATCTTATGAGCAGTGGCATGCTGCATCATCTGTGAAACCGGCACCCTTTCCAACTTGATACAAAGGAGAGTGCTGATCCTAGGCAGGGTACTCAATCCAGGAATGGAAATAGCAGTGGTGGGAAAGTACAGGAAAAATGAAATACCTCTCCCAAGTGGAGTCTTCTGCCAGTCGGTTGATATGACAGCAAGCACAAAACGCATCAAATCAAGACACCATGAAAAGGCTGGGATAATGTTTGGCAGCACTGTCATGGGCAGGCGGCAGGCAGTATCGAGGGTAGTAACATAGTACATCAGGGAAATGATAGCCCTGGAAGACCATCTCTTGAACATAGTTTAAGTGGTGGGGTTTAAGAGGCTGCTTCTTTTCTTAGCTCCTGATTACTGAGTGTCCTGCAGAGCAACCTTTAGTTGGCATATGATTCTCAGCCTGTATCAGTTGTGTTGCCAGCTGCAGGCAGAGCTAGCAAAAACAGAGGCCAGTAGTAACGTGCATTTCACCTCTGACGTCTGCACTAGCCATACTGTTACACATACCTACTTCCTTCTGACAGCTCACTGGTGGCAGCCAGGTGAAGAAGAACCAGGCTGTATATATAATGGGGGAGCAACAGGAGGAGGATACCAGTAAGCTGTACTAAACAGCTAGGTAATGGATGTCAGGCAATTTGAACACATATCTTAGCAGAACTAAGAGCCATGCTGCAGGGTTGGCACATAAGGTAAAAGCAGAGGACAGTCTCTCCAGATTTATTTATTTAATTTATTTATTTAGCTAGACTTCTATACCATTTTTCACCGGGTCAAAGCAGTGTACATGGAATAATTCAATCTGCGTTTATATAGAACTTGAACTTTGTACAAAAATATTAGGTAAACATGGGGAAAGTGAACTATTTGCATGCAGATGGATACCATTTGTAGTAGTTTTATAATGGTTACATGACATTAGCGATGTGCTGTGCAAACAGGTGAGTTTTTAACAGTTTTCTGAACTTGGTGAGGTCAGAAAGTTCCTGATGTCATCCGGGAGGGAATTCCAAAAGGATGGGACATATAGTTTGAATGATCTCAGGCAGGCTTGCTGGATGCTTCTTGGTTTTTCGGTTGGTATTGCTAGGGTTTTTGTGGTGGATTTTCTCTTGGGTCTGGTTGATGAATGGGTGTGAAGAAGCGTTTGGAGGTAGGTGGAAAAGAGATTGTTAATGGTTTTGAAAATTAGTAGGAGAACTTTGTATTGTATTCTGGCTGGGAGAGGAAGCCAGTGAAGGTGTTTGAGGATGGGTGTGATGTGATCGGTTTTGGTTGCACCTTGAATTCTACGGGCTGTGGTGTGGAGGGCTGTTTGAAGAAGGTGGAGGGTAGAATGTGGGAGTCCATTGTATATGGAGCTGCAGTAGTCCATGTGGGAGATGAGGGTTTGGAGGGCAGATCTGAATTCCCAGGGTTCTAAACAGTGGGTGGAAGCGTTGCAGAGTCCAGATTTTGAAGTAAACTGTTCTTGTTTTTGTAATTTGTGGTTTGAAAGTTAGAAGTTGGTCGAGGGTGATGCCGAGGTATTTGATTTCATTCTTGACTTGGATGTTGTAGTTGTCCAGCATGATGTTCTTAGGAGGCTGAAAGTTTTGTCCTTAGTGATGAGTAGTGTTTCTGTTTTCTTAAGGTTTATTGACAGATGGTTTTGTTCAAGCCATGCAGTGACATCTGTAAAACATTTTTGTAGAGTGTGGTGTAATGGGTTGGCAGTGTTGAAAGGGGGTTTAGAGCATAATGTCATCAGCATATATGTGGAAGAAGATTTTGTGGGATTTGAGTTTTTCGCAGAGTGGTTGCATGTAGATGTTGCAAAGCATGGTGGAGAGTGTGGAGCCTTGTGGGACACCCTGTGTTTGGGTGTATGGCACTGAGGAGCAGGTTCTGATCTTCACTTGTTTCTGCCGGTTTGTGAGGTAGTATTGAAACCAGTTTAAGACTGTGCCTTCTATTCCGATTGCTAGTAGTTGTTGAATTAGGATGTTGTGGTTGAAAGTGTTGAAGGTTGCTGAAATGTCCAGGAATAAGAGGGTGAAACCATGATTTGGCTTTTGGACCCCTTGTATGAGTTTGAGGAGGGAGGTCAGAAGTGTCTCTACTCTGTGATGAGGATGGAAGCTGTGTTGTTGGTCATCAAGTATGTTGTGTTTGTCTAGATGGTCTTGGAGTTGATGTTTCTCAATTAGTTTTACTATAAAAGGTAGGCTAGCTATGGGTCTGCAGGTTGAGGGGATCTAGATGAGTATGGGATGGATTTAGGAGAATCTGGCATGATACCTAGTCTCATTGAAGTCTGTGTGAACTTTGTGATGGGGGGTGTGATTTTGTTGGTTGTCAGTTTTAACCAACTTATAGGGTAGAGATGTAGTTGTATCAAGGTTTTTGTGATGGATTCTACAGTTATGTTACTTTGCTTTTGAAGGTGTGCCTGGGGGATGTGATCATGTGAGACTATAGTTGGTAAGGGATTGAGGTGTGTCACCAGTAACCTCCCCAGAGCCAGGGGCATGTAGGGTAGGTCAGCCTGGGCAATCCTAACTCAGGAAGTAGGGTAGTGCAGTTGGTCATGCACTGCCTTCTGGGAGTTGTAGTCCCTCTTACTCTCTAAGCCAGGAATAATTGTAGTCGAGTGGTTTAGGCAAAAATGACAAGGTTTTTATTTTCCCCTTCCGGGCGGATTAATTGCAAATGAAACTTAGGACAAAATATTGCCATACTTCTGGCATAAAGGAAACAACTCAGGAACTTATAACACAAAACAGCTTCTTTGGCTTTCAGCTTCAAATATACAGTGCTCAATACAAACTCAAAACAGTCCCTTTTCAAACAAAGGAAACACTTTGCTTCTTTACTGCTGTTTCAACAGCCTTGTTAACAGCCAGGTTAGCAAAGTGTTACGATATGATCAGCTAGTGATAGCGTGCAGTCCATTTGCTCATCTGTTGTATCTTCACAAACAGAACCTGTCTGCATCTCCTCAAAATCACTCTCAGCTGGGTAAGTTTGTATACAGTTATACGGCGTTTCAACATTCACTCCCTTTCTAATTCCCCGAGGCCTCTCTTCACCGCACTCTAAAGAGCAGGGTTGGGAATTACCGTATATACAGGAGTTTGCATAGGGAGAGTCCAGCAAATCTTGGCAATTACAAGGAAAACTTTCACACCTAGTTTTCTCTCTGTACAATTTAGGCAGCCTACCTTTTGGCTTTTGCAAGGAAGACCTTCTCAGCACTGTTGGGTCAGCATGGGCTCCAAACACTGGATGTGTTTTCCTGCCTTTTAGCTTCTCCTTTTTCCTCAGACATACAAATGTCCTCTGGCCAGCACCTCTCTCTCTCAAGAGATTCTGTGTGCTCCCAAACCAGCCTCTCAGGCGGTCTCTCGCACTGGCTGCCTTCACGATAAGACCCCAGTCTAGGGCTGCTCCCACCTGGCTTTTGGGCATGGGCTCTTTGAGTCTTTGTTGCTCTGGCTTCCTGTGCTGTGTCTCTCGTCCTCGTCTCTCCCTCTCTGGACCTGGTTCCAGTTCCTGTTCCTGTTCTGAAACTCCTCCTTGCACTCCTCTCGGTTCTGAAGCTCCCCTGGCTCAATTCTAGTGAGTACTTTTTATATCCCTGTTTCTTAGGGCTTAGCTGTGCCCCTCCCCCAACCAGGTGTTTTCCCTTAACCTCTGAGCACGGGGATACGTTGCAGCTTGGGCGTGTTTGCTCCTCTCATGACTCACTCTGTTTATGTTTCCCTTGGCAACCCTGGGCCATGTGCTCTGCCTGCCTGTCAGTTTCTGAAGCAATCTCTTCTGCTTCACTCAGCTCTACAGCCTCGGAAGGGTCTTCTACATGACAGGTGGTTTGTGTTGAACTCTGTTTTTTGTTGTGCCATTGAGTCAGTGTTGACTCATAGCCCAGAGGTAGCTGGGTCACTATCTTGGCAATGTATCACTGGAAGTAGATTGCCAGCCTTTTCTTCTGAGGCAATGGAGGGTAAAGTGACTTGCCCAAAGTCACAAAGAGTGCCAGTGGGAATTGAACCCTTGATATTCTGGGTACTAGGCAGTTGCTCTAACCACTAGGCTACTCCTCCACTCCACTCTGTAGTAGGTTGCTAATTGTTGTAGACTGCTGTGATGTTTGGGTCGTTCGGTGGGGTTTTTGTGAGGTCCTTCTCTAAGCTGAATAGTTCCCTTGGGCAATTGAGGGAGCTTTTTATTAGGATGGAGTAGTAGGTTTGCTTGTACTGGTCAGTGGTATTCAGCCATGTAGGTCATGTATGAATGACAGTCTGTAGGTAGGTTTGTTCTTTGTCATATGCGCTCGATTCTGCAGAGCTTCCTTTGTGTAATCTGAGTTTTGGCATGTACCATGATGTTTTGGGGTGTTTGATCAGTTTTGAGTGTAGCAATGCAGGTGCCAAGGCTGTTTGATGGGTCGTGCTGTTCCATGGTGAGAGAAAAGTGTCAAGGTTTTCCAGTTCAGCATTTACTAGAGGTGAGAGGCTGTCAAAAAAGGCTTCTTTATTGAATTTTCAGAATCATCTTGAGTGCTGGGGGGTGCGGCTTTGTTGGGGTTGTTGGGAGTAGGATGTGGAAGGTAATTAGGTTATAGTCAGACTGGGGCACCAGGTGGTTTTGGGTGATTTGTGGGGGTTGATGTTGTGGTGGTGGTTGTTGTTGATGAAGAGGAGATCTAGCATGTCTAGCATGTTTCCTTTGTTGTGCATGGGTGATGATACAATTTGGGACAAGTCCATTGAGGACATGACTTCAGTCTTGTTTTGGCTGGACAGAATTGAGGTTGAAATCACCCAATATGATGGTATCTTTGTTTATGTTGGAGTTCTCTGTAATTTTCTGAAGTAGGGCTGAGAAGTCGAAGGTGGGGGTGGATGGGGATCTGTAAATCAGACAGATTGTTAGGAGTTCATTTGATATGAAGAGGATGTTTACGCCTTCTGAGCTCTTGGCTGATTATGTGCGGGGGGGTGGAGGTCAGATTTTGCAATGATGAGGATTCCTTCTCCTCTTTTATTGGTTCTTGAACAGTGATGAAGGTTGTAGTTCGGTGGGGTGATTTGGTTCATGAGTACAGTGTCTGAGTCTGTGAGCCATGATTTGGTTATGCAGAGAATGTCAATCTTCTTTTCTGAAACAAGGTCGGGGATGATTGGGATTTTGTTTTGTGTGGAACGTTCATTTATGAGAGCACAGTTGATTGTGTGTGTGTGTGTGTGCTTGTTCTTTGTGAGGGTGATTAGTGTGTTTGGTGGATCCTGGAGGAGGTGTATGTGTATGATGTGTCTGGGATTCTGAGTTCTTGGAGATGGGTAGTAGTGGTGTGTTTGGGTGTGTTGATTGGGGGGGGCATGTTGAAAGAATTGGTATGGTGACAGGTGGCTCAAGGAACGAGGGAAGAAGCTAGAAAGTTAGGAGTATGTATGTATGAGGGGGGTCTTCCTGCTGGGACTGTGAAGGGGGGTTGCAGCCCATCTCATTGGAAGTGGATTTGGGGAGGGTTCTAGGGGATTGTGTTGCAGAAGTGCTGTGTTCTTGATTGGAGGTGCAGTCTTGGAGGAGGTGGAGCTTACCGGCGTCCGTGTGTCCTGCTGGATGCTGGTGATTGGTGTTCGGTCTGATGAATGGAGGACTTATATGTGGATCCTTATGTTGTGGTGGCATGCACTCAGTGGGGGATAGTGCATAGCCATCAGTTGGTGATGAGGCCTCTGTGGCAATAGAGTTACCGGTTTATGTGGGACCTGCAGGGTGCTGGCGGGACGCAATTGAGGTATTTAGAGTTAGTAGCAAGAGCCCTTCTGTAGTTGCTGGTATTGAGCAGTGTTTGCATCATCCACACCTAAAGGGCCCTTTGGTGAGGCCCTTAGGCGCAGGCATGCCCTGAGCACTGCTGGAGTTTAAACTCCTCTGAGGAGCGCTGGTTGGTGGAGATTCAGAGCGGGGAGGAGCTTACTCCTGCTTGCACTGGTCGCCGATGTTTCCACTCTTCAAACACTGCTGGAGTTTAAAATCCTGTGAGGGGCACCGGTTGGTGGAGATTTGGAGAGGAGCTCACTCCTACTTCCATCTGCCGCCAGTGTTGTAACAGATGGTGAGATGAACATGGTCAAAGCAATGAAGGTGGGGGAGGGGCTTTCATGGGATCAAATGCTTTGGTGACTTGCTGCGCCTGGTTATCAGAGCCTCCCTAGGCCTGGGGAACATGGAAAGCAGCAGCCCTGTTCTGAGGCAACTAATTGATAAGTTCTGAAAAATAACAGCATAGTTTCACCAGAGTTTGAAGAGTGAGCATAAGTTGCATAAAAAGTAACATGGGCACCTGTGTATCAGCTCTAGAAGGATACTGGTACCAAATGAAATTCTGCTTATGACATGCTGCATAGGTTATTGGAACAACAGGCAGCCCGTATCAGATGTCAGTGGAGAATAAGAACAGCATCAACAGGCCATTGGGTCACTAGGATTGGGCAAATATCATGCAGATGAAAGAAGCTCTAAAGCCCTTTAAGGATGCTATGGAGGAACAGAGTTTGACAAGGGCTACCCTAAGCCTTCATGTCCCGAAAGTAAATATTTTACAGGTGAAATTAGAGGGTTTTCAATGGTGACAGGGATTCACAGGAAAGGTTTTGGTGATGATGGACTTCTTGCAGAGTCAAGTGGGAAAAAGATTGCAACCCCTTATGAAACAGGATGCTTATATGCTAGCCGGTCTCTGTGATTTATGGGTGGAGGGAACTATTGCTGTGCAGTGCAACATATGACTTACTGGAAGTGAAAGCTGGTAATAGAGATAGAAGAAGGGGAATTCCAGAGGCAGGGGGCAGTGATGATCTTGATGCAGCAGGGGAAACAGTAGACACGCTGGGAAATTGTAGACACGCTGGGAAGCAGTACTAGCACCATGAACATGACCCAGTCACCTTCTACTCTTCCCCCTCCCAGCTTTTCATACGAGCAGTAGCCCATGATGCCCCACCAGGGAAATTCCTTGGTGACCAAAGCCCTACAATGCTGCGGTGGCAGTAGGCTACCCTAGAAACATTGGCATTCCAGGTGGCTGCTTAGTTCACCTTTTGGGTAGCACTGGCCCTAGCGCTCTGGCTGAGTGCTAGAGGCACCAGCTCATAAAGGGCACACCTCTCCTTAGTACATCATGGTACAATGGCTAGGGGCCAAAGAGAGGAAATTGCCTTTGAGTGAGTTTTTTTATACTCAGTGGACTTTTTCTTCTCAGAGGAGACTCCTCCCAGTTGAGATGACTGGCAGAATGAAACTCGGTTGTCCTGGAAAAGTCTGGACCTATCTTCAACATCTTGTTATAATTAGTAGGGACACTTAATGGCGTTACTGCTTTGTTTTTGCTGGCAGAGAGTGATCTTATTCCCTGATATGACGAGGGCCATACAGAAGAGGAGGAAAGCTTTTCTTCAGTTTAAACAATGTGTGTTGGTCTTAGGAGCATTCAAATTGCTCTTTATAGTTCAATAATAGATTTACAGTTACCTCCCTTTCCAATGTGGATCCACTTTGACTCCACTTCAGATCCCTAAACTAATGACCTTTACAAACAGAATGTGCCACTTCCAGAGCATTAACTGAATTTCAGCTCTGCTGCTTTAGATACAAATGACAGAGCTCCAGAAGAGTTATGGAATGACATCAAGAAGGATGTGTTGGAAGAAAGCGAGACGTCTCTACAAAAAGTAAAAAAGCAAAAATGGCCAAAATGGATGACGGAAGAAACTCTGAAAATTGCCCAGAAATGCAGAAAAGCTAAAGCCAGAGGAGAAAGAGAGGCAATCACAGAACTCAACAGAGATTTCCAATGTGCAGCAAGACAAGACAAGGAAAAGTTCTACAATGACACATGCAAGGAAATAAAAACAGAAACTATTAGAGGAAGAACAAGATTGGCTTTCCTAAAGCTACGAGTTAAAGAAAAAATTCCAACCTCGAATTGGAATGTTACAAGATGTTCAAGGTTCTATATTGAATGAAGCTGAGAAGATCAAGAAAAGGTGGAAAGAATATACAGAGTTTTTATATGATAAAGATCAAGTGGACCAACAGCCGTTTCAACCTGTACCTTTATGATCCAGAACCATTGGTGATGAAAGAAGAAGTTGAAGCATTCCCATAGAAGTATTACAGCAATCTGATGCAGCTGTTACCGTACTTACAAGGCTCTGCCAGGAAATTTGGAAGACAACATCATGGCCAACTGACTGGAAAAGATCTGTGTTTATACCAATACTAAAGAAAGGTAATCCAACTGACTGTGGAAATTATTGCACAATCGCTCTGATCCCACATTCCTGCAAGATTCTACTGAACATTATTCAACAGAGACTACAACCATACCTGGAACAAGAACTACCTGAAGTGCAAGCAGAGTTCAGGAAAGGGCGAGGAACCAGAGACATTATTGTGAATGTGAGATGGATCGTTGAAAAGACTAAAGAATATTAAAAGGATATCTAATTGTGCTTTATTGACTACAGCAAGACTACATCAAGGCTTTTGACTGTGTAAACCATGAGAAGCTCTGGGCCACAATAAGGAAACTTGGGTATACCAGAACACCTGATCGTTCTCTTCCATAATCTGTACATTGATCAAGAAGCAACAGTTTGAACAGAACAAGGAGAAATAGAATGGTTTAAAATCAGCAAAGGTGTACGACAAGGCTGCATACTTTCCCCCTACCTGTTTAATTTATATGCAAAACAAATCATCAAAGAAGCAGGATTGTATGGAAACAACAGAGGTGTGAAGATTGGTGGAAGACTCATCAACAACCTTCGCTGTGCTGATACCACATTACTGGCTGAAAGTGAAGATGATCTGAAACATTTGCTTCTCATGATCAAGGAACATAGTCTTATAATGGGCCTGCACCTTAATGTAAAGAAGACAAAGATCATGACAACTGTCAAAATCAATAAGTTCATCGTTGATGGAGAAATTGAAATCGTGGACAACTTTAACCTACTTGGATCAACTATCAATAAAGCAGCAACAAGCAGTCAAGAAATCCGATGATGCATTGCTCTTGGCAGAATGATTATGAAAGACTTAGACAAAATTCTCAAGAGCAGAGATGTCTCTCTCCATACAAAGATTCTACTCGTTCAAGCCATAGTATTTTCACTAACATCATATGGATGCGAAAGCTGGACAGTGAAAAAGATAGACAGGAAGAGAATTGATGCCTTTGAATTATGGTGCTGCTGGTGAATACTGCATATACCATGGACTGCCCGAAGAACAAACCAGTCAGTACTAGAGGAGATCAAACTTAAGCTTTCTTTAGAAGCTGAGATGACAAGGCTTCAACTTTCATACGTTGGACACATCATGCACAGAGAGAGATCATTAGAGAAAGACATCATGCCTGGCAAGATAGAAGGTCAACGCAAAAGAAGAAGGCCAGCAATGAGATGGATCGCTACAATAACAGCAGCTATGGGTGCCAGTCTGTCAACAATGAGCCGCCTGACTGAAGACCGAATACAATTTAGGACAACTATCTAGAGGGTCGCCATGAGTCGATACCAACTCGATGGCACTTAACAACAACTCAGTGTGTTCCTGTCAGTTTTCCATTCAGCTAATGCAAAAGAAGCATATTTTAATATGCATTAAATATGATAGCTATATCTAATCAGATTTGTTAAACATTATTGAAGTGGCAAAGGATTGTGTTGATTTACCAGGGCTGGCATGACTCATTAGGCAAACGAGGTGGTTGCCTAGGGTGCAAGTTTTTCTAGGGCAGCCCATTGCTGCCATTGCCGCCCCTCTCTGGAACCTGCAGTGGTGGCAATGACATTAAAAAAAACAGCACTTACCCAAACTCACCGAAGCTGCGCTTTGACAAGCCGCTTCCACTTCTCTGTTTGCATGGGGCGGGAGTGGCTGGACAAAGCGCTGCATTGGTGAATTTGGATAAGTGTTGTTTACAGTGGGGGTGGCTGGAATGAGGGTTCATCTAGGGCACCTCATATCCTTGCCACCAGCCTTGGGATTTGTAGTAGACTGGGCATCTAAATAGCAGATGAAATTTAATGTGGGCAAGTACCCTTGCTATCTTTACAACTCTCAACTTTCTTCTCAAAGTGCCTCCACCTCTGACCCTTCCTTCCCTTTCTGCCCAGACGTTGGCTGACTACTTCCATGACAAAGTCCATAGGATTACTCTTGAGTCCCCCGGGGTCATCTCCATCCCCCTTTCCCACTCTTCACACCTAAATCCTTCCCTCAACCTCTGTCACCCTTTCTTCCTTTTCTAAGATCACTGAGGAAGAAACCACACATCTTCTCTCCTCCTTTAAATTTACTACCTGTTCCTCTGATCCCATTCCCACCCATCTATTAAACTCCATCTTCTCTACTGTTGTCCCTTCCATCTGTCATATCCTCAATCTACCGCTTTGTACTGCAGCTGTTCCTGCAGGCTTCAAGCATGCTGTGGCTACACCTCTCCTCAAGAAAACATCCCTTGACCATATCTGTCGTTATAATTATTGATCCCCCTCCTCCCCTTTATTTCTAGACTATTTGAATGTGCAATTCACCGCCAATGTCTTGGCTTTCTCTCTTCTCAGTCCTTTCTACATCCATTGCAATCTGGCTTCACTCTATATTCTACCGAGATGGCACTTGCCAAAGTCTACAATGACTTCTTTCTTGCCAAATCTAAGGGTCTTTTCTCGATCTTCATCCTTCTTGACCTTTCTGTTGACACTGTTGATCACCACCTTCTCCTTGATACCCTGTTATCTCTTGGAATTAAGGACTCTGTTATTCCCTTGTTTCCTTGCTATCTCTCCCACCGTACTTTTGGTGTGCGTTCTGGTGGATCCTCCTCTACTGCTATCCCACTTTCAGTTGGTGTACCTCAGAGCTCTGACTTGGGACCTCTCCTTTTCTCTCTCTACACTCAGTCCCATGGTGCACTCATCTCCTCCCATGGTTTTCAGTACCATCTCTATGCTGATGACTCTCAGACCTACCTCTCTGAACCTGAAATCTCTCTGGGAATCCAGGTCCAGATATCTTCCTGCTTATTTGACATTAATGCCTGGATGTCTCACCATCATCTTAAATTGAACATGGCCAAAACTGAGCTCCTTATCTTTGCCACTAAGCCCACCTCTCCCTTTCCTCCTTTCTTTATTTCTGTGGATAATATTCTACTCCTCCCTGTTTCCTTAGTTCGCAACCTTGGGGTCATCTTTGACTCCTCCCTCTCCTTCTCCACACCCATCCAACAGATAGGTAAAGAAACAACAGATTTTAGCTATTATGTTGGAAAAATTAATCCCTTCCTTTCTGAACACACTACTAATACCCTTATCCATTCTCTAGTCACATCCTGTTTAGACTATTGCAACCTCCTTTTTGGTGACATTCCTCTGCATCATCTCTCCCATTTCAATCTGTTCAAAACTCAGTTGCACGGCTAATCTTCCATCAGTGTCACTATGCTCATCTCACCCCTATTCTCAAGCCACTTCATTGGCTCCGTAACCATTTCTGCATCCAGTTCAAACTTCTACTACTGACCTATAAGTGCCTTCATTTGACTGCTCCTCACTACCTTTCCTCTTATCTCTCCCTACTCCCCTCCTTAGGAACTCCATTCTTCTGTCAGATCCCTTATGTCTGTGCCCTTCTCTTCCACTGCCAACTCCAGACTATTATCTTTCTACCTTGCTGCTCCTTATACCTGGAACAAACTACCTGAGTCAGTACACCAGGTTTCATCTGTGGCCCTCTTCAAATCCAAGCTAAAAACTCACCTCTGAGATTGCTTTTGGACCTTGAGCCCCTTAGTCTTCTGTTCACCTCCTATGCATTTCCTTAGCATTCCCCTAGATAGATCCTAGCCCCCAGTTGTAGTGTTGTCTGTCTTAACTATATTGCAAGCTCTTATGAGCAAAGACTGGCTCTTACTTGTCTCTGTATAGTGCTGCATATGTCTTGTTGATAATAGTAGTAGTGATGCACTTATGAAAAAAAATCTCAACTTGAGGTACAAAATGCTGAATTAGGCATCTAATTAAAACAATTAACTAAAACATTTTAGTTGTAGATAATACATTGAAATTTTCAGCCTAGTGTGCCAATGGCTGCTAAAAATTCAGGGGGGATATTCAGCAGTGGTGGCTAGTGCATTTAAAGAGGATAGCTGTTGCTGCTGAAGATTAACCCCAGATATTTAATGCCAGGCCATATCCGGCCACCAGCATTGAATATTTGGGTCGCCCATAAAGCCAGCTGAGCAGCAGTGATATTGAGCCACTGCCCAGTTACCTTCTGCGGGTAAAGTTAGGCCAGCTTTGCGGTGCCTTACTCAATACATTGCATAAAAATAACAAGTAAGTCTCCATAACACAAACAATAACATTATCGATAAATGAACTGTATAATTACATACCCATGAAAAACTGTGCTGCCTATCACATACCCAAAATTAACTGGCTGAGGGAAAAAAAGGTCTTCAACTTGAATATTAGCGATTATTCAAAAAGGGATGGAAAAAAAACCCTTATGAATATCATTATGCTTCTATATATGTCCCTGGTATGACCGCACCTTGAGGACTGTGGCAGTTCTGGTCGCCTTATCTCAAAAAGAATATTGTGCAACTAGAAGAAGTTAAGAGAAGGGCAACAAACGATAAAGGGGAGAGATCACCTCCATTATGATGAAAGGCTAAACAGGTTAGACCTCTTCAGCTTGGAGAAATAAACACTGAAGGAGATATAATAGAAAGTCATCTAATCATGAGTGGTGGAACGGTTAAATTGGGAATGGTTGTTTAACTTGTCAGACACAAAAACAAAAGGACACTCCATTAAACTAATGATCAGTAGATTAAAACAAATCATAGAAAGTATTGCACCTTTTCACAGCACATAGTTAAGATATGGAATCTATCCATGAAGGATGTATTCAAGCCAAAAAGACATAGCTAGATTCAAAAGAAGTTTGGACATTTTCCTGGAGGAAAACTCCATAAATAATTATTACCAAGGTGGACTTGGGAAAGTCATTGCTTCTTCTTGGAAATTAACTATGAGAAATAGATGTATTCTTTGGGATCTGGAGGGTGATTGTGACGTAGACTAGCCACTGTCAGAGACAGACTGCTGGGCTTTGTTGAACCTTGGTCTGACACAGCAAGGCTTTTCTTTCTTTTGTCGAGGGAGGAGTAGCCTAGTGGTTGGGGCAAGGTACTTCAGCCCAGAAGGTCGGAGGTTCAAATCCCACTAGAGGACAGCAACCTTGGGCCGGAAGGACTGGGGTTTCTAGTCCCACAGATGCTCCTTGTGGTCTTGGGCAAGCCACTTAACCCTCCATTGCCCATGTTCCCTGTAAGTATTAGTGTATGTGTCTCATATCCCCGTGTGTTAAATGTATCCCCCAATTGTGTTGTGACCACTTTGATTGAAGGATAAGGCGGTATACAGAACTGTCTAAATAAATAAATTTTCTCATGTATTTATGTAGGTGGTGTTAATTGCACCATGTTATCTACTGCCTTAGCAATTAGCATGCAGTAACTACCTCTGCATTAATTGTAAGGTACTGCTACCATAGACTGGCTAGTACCCAGAAGATCAAGAGTTCGATTCCCACTAGCACTCCTTGTGACCTTGGGCGAGTCACTTTACCTTCCATTGCCTCGGAAGAAAAGGCCTGGCAACCTACTTCCAGTAATACATTGCCAAGAAAACCCAGAGGCAGCTGGGTCATCAGAAGTCAGCATTGACTTGACAGCACTTAAAAAAAAAACAACAACAACCCTACTACTCATTATTTGTATAGTGCTACAAGGCATATGCAGGATTGTTCACATCCACATGAGACAGCCCCTGCTCAATAGAGCTTGCAGTCTATGCAAGACAAACACAACAAACAGTCCTGAATCCTGATGCTGCTTACTTTTCAGATAGATAAGACACAGTGTGAGTGGAAGGCTGAAAAAGCCGGGACTAAAAGCTTACCTGATAACCCCATACGTTCCACCTTGGTTACAGCTTCAGTATTCACAACTGAAGGACCTATGCAAATTAAGAACATAAGATATGCCATACTGGGTCAGACCAAGGTCCATCAAGCCCAGTATCCTGTTTCCAACAGTGGCCAATCTAGGTCATATGTACCTAGCAGTTTCCCCAAGAGACACAAGTTCCACAATGCTTGTACTGGGTCAACTAATCTGTCCTTAGAAGAGAGATTTTGACATTGGGTACAGTTCCCCCTCTATTTATCTGCCCCTTTCTACATTAGCTGTTAATACCTGGTAATTTCTGCATTAACTACTAAAACTAGGGTTGCCAACTTTTTCACCGAGAAAAACCCGACACCTGTGGCTCGCCATGCTCCACCCATTCTCCGCCCCTAGTCCCACCCCTGCCCCGCCCCCAGCCCCACCCACAAAAATTACCGAGGATATGTGTAGGCTAACTTCCTTGGTCAGATAATAATTAAACTGGGAACCCCAAAATCCAAACATGAAATGTACAACACTGGAGAAATAAAACTATAAAGTAATTTCCTCTTGCACTAAACAAAAACGCAAAGATGTTAGCAATACACACTTCCCAGACCAGACATATTCCAGTTAATAAATTCAAAATAAAAAGTATTTTTCTACCTTCTGTTTGGGCGTTTTATTTTTCAGTTGCAATTGCTCCAGTCACTTTCTTCTGGTTTCTTCGTGTCTTCTGCGAGCTATCCATTTGTCCTTTCTTCTCTTTCAGATGTTTTCCATTCTCTCTCTATTTCTGCTTTAACATACTGATTGTTTCCCTTTTGCTCTTTCCCCCAATTCTTTCCTTATTCCTTTATCATCCGTTTAAATTTCACCCTTCCATTCTCAAGCCCCTCTTACTCTCCCAATACCGGCCCATCATAGACTTTTCTTCCACACAAAATATTTTTTCCCCTCTCTATTCTCATTCCCCATCCATTCTAGTCCTCCCCCCAAATCAGTTCCCTTATAGTTCTAGACCCACCCAGCATCCACTCCCTTCTAGTCCCATTCTCCCATGCCCCACATCAGCCCATTTCCAGTCCTATTCCAGCTCTTCATCAGCCCATTTCCAGTGCTAGCCCTCACATCACAGGCCATTTCCAGTCCTAGCTCCCCCCCCCCAATCACAGCCCATTTCCAGTCCAAGTCCCCCATCACAGCCTATTTCCAGTCCTAGGCCCCCCCACCATCACATCCCATTTGCAGTCCGAGTCCCCCCGCACCATCACAGCCCATTTGCAGTCCGAGTCCCCCCGCACCATCACAGCCCATTTGCAGTCCTAGCCCCCCTAATCACAGCCTATTTCCAGTCCAAGATCCCCCTTCCTCCACCATAGCCCATTTCCAGTCCAAGTTCCCCCCCCCCCCATAGCCCTTTTCCAGTCCAGGTCCCCTCCACCCCCATCACAACCCATTTCCAGTCCATGTCCCCCCCCCCCCATAACCCTTTTACAGTCCAGGTCCCCCCCCCCATCACAGCCTATTTCCAGTCCAAGTTCCCCCCCCCCTATAGCCCTTTTCTGGTCCAGGTCTCCTCCACCCCCATCACAACCCATTTCCAGTCCATGTCCCCCCCCCCCTTAGCCCTTTTCCAGTCCAAGTCCCCCCTTTAGCCCTTTTCCAGTCCAAGTCCCCCCCTTAGCCCTTTTCCAGTCCAAGTCCCCCCCTTAGCCCTTTTCCAGTCCAAGTCCCCCCCTTTAGCCCTTTTTCAGTCCAAGTCCCCCCCTTAGCCCTTTTCCAGTACAAGTCCAAGTCCCCCCCCCCCTAGCCTTTTTCCAGTCCAAGTCCCCCCCCCCTTCGACCTTTTTCAGCCCACGTCCCCCCCCCTTAGCCCTTTTCCTGTCCAGGTCCCCCCATCACCGCCCATGCAGTCCTTGCCCCCCCCCCCCGGACCAGCATCGCGGCTGTCTGAGGCTTCAGAGGGAGCTGGGGAAGCCCGCGCGAGGCCCCGGCTCCCTCTGAACAGCCACCAGCGTGAAGAGCCTTTACCTTCACGCTGGCGTCTGTTCCTGTGAAGCCGCGAATGCTGGGAAAGGTTAAAGGGCAACCTTTAACCTTTCCCAGCATTCGCGGCTTCACAGGAACAGCCGCCAGCGTGAAGGTAAAGGCTCTTCACGCTGGTGGCTGTTCAGAGGGAGCCGGGGCCTCGCGCGGGCTTCCCCGGCTCCCTCTGAAGCGGAGAAAAGCCGGTTTTTTTGCTCAGGCCGCTCCCGATCTTGCGGCCAGAGCAAAAAAACCGGCTTTTAAAGGGCCGGTTTTGCCTCTGCGCCGGCAGCCGGCCTGGCCGTGGAAAAACCGGCCAGGCCGGCTGAAAACCGGCCAGTTGGCAACCCTAACTAAAACCCATGTTGTTAGCTGTTCATGTGGTAATTAATGTGCACTAATGCAGAAGTAAATAGTCCCCTTTAAGTTTAAATGTTTTTTATGCTCATTAAATGAATGGAGGAGTAGCCTAGTGGTTAGAGCAACAACCTAGTACCCTAAGAGATCAGAGTTTGATTCCTACTGGCACTCCTGGTGATCTTGGGCAAGTCACTTTACCTTTCATAGTCTTTGAAGGAAAGGCCTAGCAATCTACTTCCAGTCATGCCTTACCAAGAAAACTCAGGGGCTGCTGGGTCACTAGGAGTCAGCATTGACCAATGGTACTTTAAAATTCTTTTTTTTTTAAGGCACAGCAAGTATGGCCCACGCGAGCAAGCAAATATCTCCAGGAACAAGCAGGAATGTAGTCTTCACATATGGGTATCGTCGGTATCGACGGAGCCTGCGCAGGAATGCTCCCCAGCATCCAATAGGAAAGCTTTTGGGAGCATCCCTCAGCACATGCTCGCTGCCTTCCCGCCTTTTCAATTGCCCCTCTTCAGTTCTTCGTTTTCCGCGGAGCCGACAGGATCTATTCCCTGTCACTGCAGAAAATTCCGTCTTTAAATTTCTTTTCTTGTGGTCGCGTTTGCCTACCGCACAACGCTAACTGGTACCGCCGGTTCTTTTCTTAATTTTCAAAAAAAAATAAAATAAAATTATAACTTACACTTTAGACTGTTTCTCTTCAGAAACTTTTCTCTTTGGTGCCAGGCGCCATTTTGGGCACTAGGCCCCATATTCCTAAAACATGGAAAAGCCAACTAGTGATTTTAAAAAATGTACTAATTGTGGCGGTACCATCTCCGTCACGGACACCCATGATTGGTGTCTTAAATGTTTAGGACCTGAACATTCCCCAACTGAATGTCTCTCCTGTATGGGGATGACTAAAAGAGGAAGACAGAACCGGGCTGCAAAGCTCGGTACCCTCTTTTCTTCGGATGCCAGATCCATTGCATCGACTTCGTCAAGGTCCTCCTCTTCCTCCCATGGATCTCAGGTAACTAAACATAAAAGCCGGTCCTCAAAGGGTAGCTCTCCTCCTAAGCATCAAGAGGCCATTGGCGTTGCCCTTGAGGGAACCACACCGGCAAAACAGCCCTGGCGGGAGGCTTTGGCTTCCAAAGCATCGATGGGGCTTCAGGATGTTCTCGAGGCCTCAACCTCGCAAGAACTACCTGTGCCATGCTCAGGGGTTCCGGCTGCTTTTACCGGTACCGACACCCAGGCATCGGCAGCGTCAATACACCAGAGGCTCCTCGCTATCGAGCGCAGCATCGCAGCTCTTCTTTCAGCTGCGGTACCGGTGATCTATCGGGCACCGGTACCGACATCGACACCGATGCCGGTACAGACACCGGTACCAACACTGACAGTACCGGCCCCAGTGGGAACTCTTCCCATGCCATCTCTGGCTGGAATTGACAGATCGGTACCGGGTCAGCTCGGTACCGACTTCGATTGGTACTGGGTTCGTGATTTGCAGGAGCATCGGGGTCAGAAATACTTCGATTCCTCTGATTCCGAAGACTCTGACAATTCTGCTGGCACTAGAGGGTTTCTCCCAGAAGATCCTTCTTCTCCCCAGCGCAGAATGTCACCTCCAGAGGACATGTCCTTTCAGGATTTTATCCGTGATATGGCCAAATGTCTTTCAATCACAGTAGCTCCTGAAGAGGAACCCAAAGCAAAGGAATTGGAAATCCTCCAATATCCTAAAGCTCCTAAGGAGGCAGCCACTCTGCCTATCCATGAGATTCTGCATAACTTGATGCTCAGAATGTGGGAGACACCTCTGACTACTTCTCCTCACTCTAGGAGACTTGATACTATGTATCGAGTTCCGCCATGTCCTGGGTTTCAGAAAACTCAGCTTCCATACCATTCAATGGTAGTGGAGTCAGCCATGCGTAGGATGAAAAGTGCAAAGAGGCATGCATCCAATCCTCCAGGTCGTGAATGCAGGACTCTGGATGCTTTTGGGTGCCGCACTTTTAAAGCTTCCATGCTTTCAACTAGGATCAGTTCATATATTCTATATATGGGAATGTTCCTTAAGGAAGTCACAGGAGACTTGGAACTTATGAGCCCATTTCTACAAAATGACAAGAGACAAGATTTTCTTGCTCTAGTTAAGCATGCTCAAGATGTCTCCAAGTTTGTAAATCGTGCAGCCTTTGACTGCTTCTAATGCATCAGCAGAACCTCTGCTATTGCCATTGGTGCACGACGGATTGCCTGGCTGCAGGCATCAGACTTGGAGACTTGGGTACAGGACAAATTAGGCAACATTCCTTGCATGGGGGAGAATCTCTTCGACAAGAACTGGCAGGAAAAGGCTAATGAGTTAGATGCTGACAATACTACTCTAGATAGATTGTCAAAATCTACAGCCACTCCAGCCAAAAGGAAGCCTTATAAAAAACCCTCTTTCAGCAAAAAGAGGAAATTTTATCTCCTATACCCAGCAGAGTCAGACTCAGGGTCAGGTTGCCCAAAAAGGACAAACTAGAAAGCAAAAGAAGCCAAAAGGCCCGAGAGCCCAACCAGCTCTCCAGGTTCAGCCCCCTCAAGGGCTTTGACTCCTTCCTAGAGAGCTTTGCCTTCCTGCCTCTGAGGGGTCCCCAACCCCCCCAATATGCCGGGCAGGTTATGCCACTTTGCCAACAGATGGCATCAGATAACAGCAAAAGATTCGACTTTGTCCATTGTAGGAGAAGGGTACAAGCTTCATTTTCACAGCATGCCCCCTCCCACAATTCTAAAGCTACTCCCCCTATTTTCTTATTCCAAAGAAAACAGGGGGACACAGACCCATTTTGGACCTCAGAGAATTGAACAAATACCTATTTCGAGAGAGGTTCAAAATGATTTCTCTAGGAACTCTTCTGCCATACCTTCAAAGCCAGGATTGGCTTTGCTCTCTAGACTTAAAGGATGCATACACTCACATTCTCATCCATCCAGATCACAGGAAATTCTTACGATTCCTTTTCAGGAGAATACATTTCCAGTACAGGGTTCTTCCTTTTGGTCTGGCTTCAGCACCAAGGGTATTCAAGAAATGCAAGGAAGTAGTAGCCGCATTTTACGAACCCTGGGGATATTTGTCTTCCCTTACTTAGACGACTGGCTCATTCGAGCCCCTACAGTTGCAGAGGCCAGCACTGCACTGTCCCGTACAATGTGAATTCTCCAATACTTGGGATTGGTAATAAATTTCCCAAAATCCCAACTTGTTCCTTCCCAATGCCTGGAATTCATAGGAGCCTGTCTAGATACCAGACAAGCAAAGGCTTTCCTTCCACAGGCCCGGTGTCTTCGCATAATACAACTAGCTTCTCAAGCAGCAGGCAAATCCTCCCTCACTGCTCGGGAGCTACTACAGTTACTAGGACATATGGCTTCCACAGTTCATGTAGTCCCATATGCTCGCCTCCACATGAGAGCAGCTCAGTGGACCCTATCCACACAGTGGACACAGGCCACAGGTCATTTGTTGGACAAAATAATAAACTCTCAACAACTAGTTTTGTCCCTCCAATCGTGGCAGTCACTAGAAAACCTGACAGTGGGGTCTCCTTTTCATCAACCCTCTCTTCAGGCCATCCTAACAGATGCATCACAGGTGGGTTGGGGAGCACACCTGAATCATCTCTCTACCCAGGGAACCTGGACTCCACAGAAGGCCGGTTTGCGCATAAACCTCCTGGAATTAAGAGCAATCTATTTAGCTCTTCGAGTATTCCACACCCAGCTCAACTACAAGACAGTCCTAGTCCAGACGGACAATCAAATAGCCATGTTCTATGTGAACAAGCAGGGCGGAACAGGCTCTCTGTCATTATGCAAGGAAGCTTTGCGACTGTGGGCCCTCGCCAGAGAGTATCAAATTCACCTTCTAGTGGTATATCTTCCAGGCATTCAAAACCTTTGGGCAGGCAAACTCAGTCAAGTACTGTTGCCTCACAAGTGGTCCCTCCACCTAGATCAGGTGGCAAAGATATTTCATCTCTGGGGCACTCCAGACATAGACCTCTTTGCAAGTCCCTTGAATGCCAGACTTCCCCGGTACTGTTCCAGGATTCTGGCTCACAATTGTCAGGCAAGGGATGCCTTCCTCCTTCACTGGGGTCAAGACTTCCTTTATGCCTTCCCACCCATTCCCCTCATCCCCAAAATACTCTTCAAGCTTCATAGAGACAGAGGTCGCATGATCCTCATCGCACCACGATGGCCACGCCAAACGTGGTATCCCCTGCTTCTACATCTCTCTCAAGCAGCACCTCTGGAGTTAGGGCATTCTCCAGATCTCCTTTCCCAGGAGAACAGGATGCTATGGCACCTGAATCCCCAGTCCCTGCACCTCATGGCCTGGTTGCTGAAGGCTTAGACCTCCAGGATCTCAACCTGTCCGAACAGGTAAAAGATATCCTTCAGGCTTCTAGGAAACTTTCCACAAGAAGATCTTATGCCTTCAAGTGGAAACGTTTTACTATATGGTGCTCCAAGAAGGGATTAAACCCCCTTGTCATACCCTTAGAATCGATACTAGAGTATCTCCTTCACTTATCGAATTCTGGTCTAAAGACAAATTCGGTAAGAGTCCATCTTAGTGCAATTGCAGCTTCTTATAAGCCTCTGAATGGACAACCAATTTCCTCTCATCCACTCATATCAAGATTTATGAGAGACCTTTTATTAACTAAACCTCCCATCAAGCCACCACCGGTGGCATGGGATCTAAATCTAGTTCTCGGGCAGCTCATGAAGCCGCCTTTTGAACCTTTGGCCACTACAGCCCTTACGTTTTTGACCTGGAAGGTCATCTTCCTAATTGCAATCACCTCTGCCTGTCGCATTAGTGAATTGCAAGCTTTAGTGGCTGATCCTCCTTATACTAGGTTTCATCATGATAAGGTTGTTCTTAGAACTCACCCACACTTTATGCCAAAGGTGGCTTCGCCTTTTCATTTAAATCAATCAATTTATCTTCCTGTATTTGTTCCGAGGCCTCACGCCTCTAATGCATAAAGAAACCTTCATACTTTGGATTGTAAAAGGGCCTTAGCCTTTTACATACAAAGAACACAGCAACATAGAAAGTCCTCGCAACTTTTTATAGCTTTTGACCCTAGTCATTTGGCACTTCCAGTCTCCAAAAGAACTTTATCTAAATGGATTGCCCAATGCATATCCTTTGCTTATGAGAGTAAGGGTCTTCCTCTTCAGGACCATGTCACAGCTCATAATGTGAGAGCCATGGCAGCTTCTATGGCTAATCTCCACTCTGTGTCTATCGATGACATTTGTCGAGCAGCCACCTGGGCTTCGGTACACACCTTCACAGCCCACTACTGCCTGGATAAAGCCTCCCGTCGAGATGCCTTCTTTGGCCAAGCTGTTCTTCAAAATCTCTTTCAGACCTAAATCAACTCCTACCCACCAACCCTGATGGAATGCCAGAGATCCATGGGAGGAAGGATTCCCACCTTCTAGGGTGGCACCTTCCTGGGGCTATCTCCCTGGCATCTTCAGCTAGGGAGTCCCCATATGTGAAGACTACATTCCTGCTTGTTCCTGGAGATAGCGTAGTTACTCACCTGTGACAGGTGATCTCCGGGAACAGCAGGAATTAAGTCTTCACAACCCACCCACCTCCCCTAGGAGTTGTGTCTCTATCTCTTTGTCTCTTTCCTCTCTTTCCTCTCTCCCTCTATCCTTTCACTCAGCTACAAATTTAACTGAAGCGGGACAGTTGGAAAAGCGGGAAGGCAGTGCACATATGCTGAGGGATGCTCCCAAAAGCGTTCCTATTGGATGCTGGGGAACGTTCCCGCGCAGGCTCCGTCGGTACCGACGATACCCATATGTGAAGACTAAATTCCTGCTGCTCCCGGAGATCACCTGTTACAGGTGAGTAACTACGCTATACCACCCTACTGGATGTTCATGAGGTGGTAAATCTTCCAGAAAAAAAATTCTCTCCTCTATACATTGTATTCAACAACTCCCAATGATGGTCTGTGTGCACTGTTTATATTGTCCACACACGTAATATCCCATCCGTACAGCCTTATTACAATCATTTGCAATATGCAAGGCAAATTGCATGATTACATCTTGCATATGCTTGCCCAGGGGAATGCAATCAAAAGGGTAGCAGAAAACTCTAGATGTTGCATGAGTGCATCCAAATGCCACTATATAGACATTGAAATTAGATGGCCTTAGGGGAGTATGGAAGCTCCCAGACCATTGGCAAATTCTATTTGTCTTTTGTATTGTAACAATAATTCACATTGGGAAGCAATGCCCCGCCAACAGGAGTGGTCTAAGGATGATGCAGGGCCACGCATTGTGGAGCATCATTTGCATAAGTATATGCATATCTGCTGGGCTTTATTTGCATAAATATTTGCATAACAACAATAACTGGACCTATTTGGTAATTGCTATGATCTTTTTAATAATAAAGAGTGAATCAATAAAATGAGAAAAAAATCCTGGTAGTTATGAATTCATATCATGGTGCTCAGGCTGGATTAGACATTTTGCCAGAGTTGGAAAAGCCTGGAAATCAGCAACAGTGAAAAACTATCAGGCAACAAGAGAAATTTAAACTGAGATGCTCCCTCTGCCTCTGATTCCATCAACAGCCCTAGCCCCTTCCCTGGCCCCCAGCTCACTCTTTAATCCCTCACCCCCTACTCAAGCCCCTAGTATTCTTTTACCATCCACCCACATTTCCATTCTCTCTATCCTTCAGAGATACACATCTCTCACCCTCTCTCTAGTCATCTAGTTTTTTCGCATCAGATCTCAACTTCCCCCAACCTTTCTTCCCTATTCTCTTACCTCCATCCCACACCCTCCCTCATATCTAGCAATTACTAGGTGCTGTTCTCTCCATATTCCTACTCAGTCTCTTGTGCGCCCATCGTCTCCCATCTCTGGTTCCTAGCTCTGCCTCCTATTTTCACCCAATTATCAAATTCTTCCTTTGCATTCCCCTCTCCCCCAAGTCCCTAATCTTCATTCTTCCCTTGGTTTCCCCCACATAGCTTACTGCTTGAATCCTGCAGTACTGTTCCTGCCTTCTGTTGGCATTGTGCATGACCCATTAAGAACCTGATTTATTAAGCTTTTTCCCATAGAAAATGGGAAAACAGTCTTAGTAAATCAGGCCCTAAAACCGAAAAAAAGTAACTGCAATACATTTTTTGGCAGGGGTGGGGGGGGGGGCGGGGGTGTGCACTATGACCTAGGTTTTGGTGGCCATCTATACATATACTGGGAATACTGAACAGGACAAATCGCTACAGATACCTACATAGAAACTCCATGCTAACAGAATACCTGGCCTCAATCACGCACTTAGAACACAAGTAGACCCTCACCAAGTCCAGAATAAGCAACGACAAACTAAAAATAGAAATATGTAGACAAAAACTGAAACTCCAAGAAGCCAGACTCTGCTTGTAGTGCAACACCGGAGAAACAGAGATGAAAATAAAGAGCATATGTAAATTACAAAAATGTGACATATTCCAAACACTAATTTAAACATTCAATACTTTTTTCTACCTTTATATGGCCATTGTATTTTTGTACTGTAATTGTATTGGTTCTAGTCTCTGGCTTCTGCTTTCCTCAATTTTCTCTTAACTCTTTCCAGGGTCTCAAGTTCATCTGCAGTTTCTCATACCTCTTCTCTTCTTCACTTCCTCCCCTCATCCTTTGGAATCCTCCCTGGGACCAGGAGGCAGGGTGTCAAACCCGTCTCCCTTTTCCCCCTACACCTACTGTGCAGATTCTCAGTCTTGCCAACGGGCCAGGAAGGGAGCAGTCTCGGCTCATAGTATGCTCCCAGCAATGTTATTCCAGGTCAAAATGGACAAGAGTGATGTCTCAGTTTATTCATTCTGAAGAGAAACCAAAGACCTGAGTACTGTTAACCAGATTCAACAGGCCTTATGGTTCACACTCTCTCTCCACTGCTACTGTCAGATGTCTCCCTTGTCCTGTTCAAATAACTGTTTACACACAATTACCATAGAGAGAAAGTGTTTTTTGAAAATCTGGATGTGTTTGTTCCTGTATAAGCAGCAACTGATTATCAAGCCAAGTGGGAAATAGAAACCTAGAATCATGACAGCAGAAAAAGACCATATGGTCTATCTAGTCTGCACTTCCAAATCAACTACTATAGTCCCCGTCATGAGCTTCGGATTCTGTTTTTAATCTACTATAACCGAGGACATGCAAAAGAATGATGATAGAGGACTAAGAAATCACAGGACAACCACACAAGGGCAGTGCGATTTCGTATTTGCACACTGGTTTTATCATTACGGGGGTATTGTGGGAGCAGATACATCAAGAGTCTGGTGTCTGCATAGCCTAGTGTTGATGTTATCTCAGGGTGCAAATCGTATCCTACTATGCGATATTCAAGGTAAAACTCTGGATTTTATGCAGTATATCAAGTTTTTCCTATGATCAAATAGCAGATCTAGTATTCTATAATATGCTAGTCATGCAGGGCAGTACTGAGGAGAATTTGATCAGCTGTAAGAAGTGAGGATAAGGGTGTGGGTAAGGGACAGTTGCAGTCCCTCATTCTTCATGGGGCTGTCTCGCCTTCAGGATGCATTACAAACAACTTTCCCCATTCTAACAGGAACTTTGCAGTCCCCCTTCTGCCATAAAGACTGTGCATTCCCGGCCTTTTCTTCCACCCTTTTCTCCCTGTGGGCTATAAATAGCCCCTCCAGCTCACATATGCTTAATGGCTTTTGAACTATGCACTGTTCAGAAATACACATCTTTCTCTAGTGAGTTCCACTGTCCTTTTTCTCCTTTTTTAAGAAATACAGCAGCCACAGGAATGTAGAAAATTGACATTTAAAAATCAAAGAACAAGAAAATAGTAGCAGAACCTTGTTATCTGAACCTGCGCTGGGTTCCTTGTGGGGCAGTCTTACCCTCTTTCTCTGCAATCTGCAGCACATTTTTGGGATAGTGCAACAATCCTTTGGTCAGCTGGGGCTTCATCGGTTGGCTCGTGCTTGCCACACAGTGTGGTTGCGCATGCGGATGGAGCCGCGGTTGCAGATGGGAAAGCATAGGAGGAGATCTAACAGTTCTCCACTTCTCCTGGCTGTCCTCCGCATCTGTGATGGCATGCATAACAGCATAGAAACATCATCACATTGGTGTCATCGGGGGAGGGGGAGAAAAGGGCATCATGCAGAGCCAGCACTGCTGTGGTAGAGACTGGAGCTTGTTGGCCCCATGCAGGCCGTGTTAGTAGCAGCAGTAAGTCAGGGACTGCACAGGCCAGGCATTATGTGGTTGTAGCATGAGGACGACGATGGGCCCCCCGTTCAGTGAGATTCTATGCCAACAACCTGCTTGCACATGCCTAGAGTCAGCCCTAGAGACTTTGGTAAGGGCTGTTTCAGTGGAATGTAAAGGATGAAAGCCAGATTGAAGGCTTGAGAGAGAAAGTCCAGGCAACAGCGGTGAACAGAATGTTCCAGTAGTTTAGATGCAAATGGGAGAAGGAAAATGGGCCAATAATCGGTATCACAGTTAGGATCTAGTGAAGGTTTTTTGAGAAAATGTGTAACTATGGCATGTTCGAAGGCTGTGGGAAACAGTTACAGTGCAAAAGGAGGGAGGGAGACAACAGCGTGAAAGATGGCGCTTAATAGATGGGTGGGAATGGGATCAGAGATCAGGTGGTGAGTTTGGAGGAAGAAATAAGGGTGCAGTTTCTTCCTCAGTGCTTCTAGAAAAAGGTAATAGAGGTTGAAGGAGGGATTTGAGAACAAAGAGGGGAAAGGGGAGATGGAGCTTGTGAACCTTATGGAAGTAGTCAGCCAAGGTTTGGTCAAAAAGGAAAGGAAGGGTCAGGGGTGGAAGAGAAAGGATCAGAGGCACTTACTTGGCGAGTGCTATGGAAGAATGGAAAGAGATTGGCATGAATTTGAAATGCAGGAAGTAGAGTGAGTACATGATTTGAGCCACTGGCACTCAGCAGAATGAGTACAGGAATGGAGGTAGCAGATTTGAGAGGTTAGCTGAGGTTCAGATATAGTACATCTCGTAGGGCATGAAATGGGATGAACAAGGACATCCAAAGCAAAGGCAAATACAGTATTATAGAAGAAGACTGCCTCATCAACAGACACAGAGTGGAAGAGAGAAGGGAGGAGCCAGTAGAGGGGTCAATAGCCTGAAAGTTCTTAAATGTGTTGTTGGAGACAGGATGTGGTGGATTAGAGTGAAATTTAGCAGATGATGGTTAGGTACAGGAATAACAGAAGTGGAAAACTTTTTGAGGGTGAGCAGTTGGATGGAAAGATGAGGTTGAGGCAGTGGCCATGCCTAGTGAATAGGGGCAATAGAACACAGTTGGAGGTTGAATGAGGAGGTTAAGGCAAGGAGCTTTAGGGCATTAGAGTCAGAGGTGTCATCGACATGAATGTTAAAATCCCCAAGAATAAGGGAAGGGATAGATGAATCCAGAAAGAGAGCCAGGAGTCAAAGTCTGTGAGAAAGGAAGAGGTGGACTTGTCGGGGCGGGGGGGGGGGGTCAATAGATGATAGTTACTCGGAGAGGTAGTGGAGAAAATAAGCAGATGGAGTAGACTTCAAAAAAAGAAAAGGCAAGAGGCTAAGGTGGAAAGCGGAGTTGAAACTAGCAAAAATGAGAAAGAAGCAACTGAACACCACTGCCATGGCCAGCTGGGTGAGGTCTATGGAGAAGAGGTAGCCTTCATGGCAGAGAAAGAGTCATCAGGGAGGAGCCAAGTCTCAGTAAGAGCAAGGAGATGCAGAGCATGAGAGATGAAGAGGCCATAACCAGCAGTATTAGGTTATTGCAGGTTAATGACTCTCACAATAAACCACGCTGCAAAAATAAATGAGACATTTTACTGCAGCTTAATAACTAGCCCTCAGTCTTATATTTTGTACTGACCAGGAATTTCAGGTTCCTGTTTCCATGGCAGAGTTTAATAGACCACTGTACTGTACCTATGTAAAATCTAAAAAAAAATGTATAAGCTGCTGATCCTTCGGATGGGACATAAATCTATTAAATTTATTAAATTATGTATTGGCTGCAGCATCCACCTCCACATTCTCCCATGGGCCTACAGGGATTGGCTGAAGACACTGTTTCTCCCATGGGGGCACTCTGTCTATGTGCATATAGGGTATTCAGAATCTGGGCTCTTTCATTAATAGTTGAGGCTCATGAGTCCATTTTAGCAGACAATGCAAAAGGGTGCAGGTACCATTGAGTACCCCCTGAAAAACTCCCTGCAGAAAAGTATATGTGCAGAATCAATTTGCTGTATAAATGCATTTTTGAAAGCGCCTGTAGCATCAGTGCAGCTAAAATGATGATGTCTTTTAGGAGTTAAACGCTGGTAACTGCAACCATCACCTAAAACGACAGCTATTTTACATAAACTAAACCTTATTAACAAATTTCTACCTTTGAAAGACAATTCCAATTCAAGAAGACCTTCATACGTTTCCTGCCAGTGAGCGAATGGGCCAATTATTTCTCTAATGTCTAATGAAACTTCCACACAAATTTAAACTCATATTTCAATAGCTAATTTCCTCTAATTCTACAGTTCTTTTTAATGCGTATTAAGTCATGGCATAATGGCATGGAAAGAATTTTCAGAAAATTTCTCTCTCAATAAAATAAATTATATTTTAGATATATTTATATGTGTATAATTTCTCCATGAAATTGCAATCATACTTACAGGGGTCGCTATACAAAAGCACTTATGCGGCCAGCATCCACACTCATCAGTGCTTTTATTTAAATTTCCTGGCACACGCGGAGGGTAATATTATAAGATGCAGAGTAATTTATGTGCATCGTTGCATACATTGCCTTTGCAATGTAACTGAAGGAAGTTATTCTATAAAGCTTACACTTCTCATGTGGTACTTCAAAGCAAGTTACATTCAGGTACCCTAGGCATTTGCCTGTCCTCAAAGGGCTTATAATCTAAGGGTCAATATTTAAAAGGGTTTATCTAGATAAACCCTTCTGAGCCCGATATTTAGTGACACTATCTGGATAGTGCTTCTGAATAGAAACATGATGACAGAAAAAGACCACATGGCCTACTTAGTCTATCCTTCCATATCAACCACTACAATAGTCCCCTTTTTTCCTTTAGAGATCTTCTGTGTTTGTCCCATGCTTCTTTGAATTCAGATTCTGTCCTCATCTCTACCACCTCCACTGGGAGAATATACCCTCTAACTGCCCCAGCACTATCTAGATCATGCCAGATTGGTCCTGGCACTTATCCGATAAGTAACCACATAAAGTTAGGCAAAAAAGGCTAGCCTAACTTTATGCAGTTTGGTTTTCTGGACAGTGTCTGAATATCGCTGCTCTCTGGATAGGCACTGCGATTAGCAGTAACAAAATGCTGACCATGGAGTTTTTGAATATTGGCCCATAAGTTTGTACTTGGGGCAGTGAAGGGTTAAATGAATTGCACAAAGCCGCTAGTAGAATCTGAACCCAGACCTCCCTGGTTCAGGATGCTGCTCTAACTACTAAGCTCCAGAAGACTTTTCAATCTAAGTTTATACCTGTGGCCAAAGATGGGGAAGTGACTTGGCCTAGGTCACAGGGAGCATCAGCAGGATTTGAACCCCGATTTTCCTTGTTCTCAGTTCGATGCTCTGCTGGGCCAGTGGTTCCTAATCTGTGGTCCACAGACTCCTGAGAGTCCATGAGACCATTCAGAGAGTCCGCAAGACACAGGAGAGAGAAGTCTTTTTATGCAGCTATAATCCATTCAAGCAGAATCCACAGGCCGCTGTAGGGGCAGGATCGGCAGGGCTCTGGAGGTGACGATAGCAGCATCAGTAGCCATGGGGGCCGGAAGAAGCAGCAGCTGTAGAGGTGGCTTTGGAGATGGCCGTTCAGGCCAGAAGTGGTAGCCAGGAGGGTGGGATCAGAGGGAACTCTGCAGGCTGGAAGCGAAAGGGGTGATAGAAGTGGGGGGTGTGAACAGAGACAACCATTGAGGCTGGAAGCAGAAGTGCCGGGACCAGCATCCCCCTGCAGGACCTGGGTATTGATGCAGCATCAACAGGAGAGGAAAGGGATGGTGGGAATAACTGGGGGAAGAAAGGGAGAGAGAGAAAGATACAGACTGGTGGGGACAGGCCGGGGGAGGGAAGAAGAGAGACTGACTGATAGAAAAAGGAAGGGAAAGGGAGATAAAGAAGGCTATTGGGGACAGCTTTGGTGATAAGGGCTCAGAACCAGGAATGGCGGTGGGGGATGAATTGGGGGGTCCCTGAACTTTCTGTAGGTTAATGAGGCATCCATACTACCAAAAAGGTTGGGAACCTCTGTACCAGGCTACTCTTTTACTCTGTTAGGGATAGGCAGGTAGGTACACAGGACAGAATTAAAATGACATCTGAAAGTAGCTGTGCACCAAGCAAAAGGTGAATAATTTCCATGAGAGACTAACTCTAGCTCTTAGATCATTGTATATGTATTTATGACTTCAGTATTTAATATGCTGAATTTTGTATGTTTTCATTTGATGTAAGCTGCTCTGTATGATCCTATGGAACTAAAAAGATGGGGTTCTAAGATTCAGGGGCGGCCCAAGGGAGGGTGCGGGACCATGTGCGGAGACTCGGTGTGGGGGTCTCATTTGTATAAGGGGCCTCATTTGCATAAATATTTGCATAATGTTAACATACATTAACTTTTAGTAAACATGCCTCTTAATGAATGTATGGATAAAGAAAGACTAAAAGATTTCTACATTACTATAATCCAGTGCCAACCGCCAGGCACATTAGGAACTACTACAAACGCTGCCCATTTAGAACCCATAGCAAACCTGCCGTATCATAACGGCACTACCAGGACTCACAAAGCACCATACCCTAACTATCAAAAGGCAACACTGCAAATATTAAACCAATACATTTCAGAGAATAACAATACATGACCTACTGGGGAAAGAGAACAAGTGGCAATGTCAAATAGAAGCTACATAAACAGAATACCTCAGCTCGGTTACACATGCAGAACATAGACCATCACCAAACAAGGAATCCCAATTTAGAAACAGGAAGGCAATAATTAAACTGGGAACCCCAAAAGCCAAACTTGGAATGTACAACAACACTGTAGAAATAAAATTATAAATTAATTTCCTCTTGTACTAAATAAAGCGCAGATGTTAATGATGCACATTTCCCAGAGCTGACATATTCAAAATAAAGAGATATTTTTCTACCTTTTGTGTATTTTTTTTTCAGTTGCAATCTGCCGGCCTCTCTCCTCTCTGCCTCCAGGTACCACACAGCTCTGTAGCAGCACTGTGGTATGCAAGCCTACTGAATCTTCGAAGCATCTAGAGACCTGAAGAGAAACCTCTTTCTGAAATTTAAAATTAACATAATTTATTTCATATATAAAGTCACTGCAGTTTTCTTCTTCCTATGAGCTTTTTTTTATCTGTGACATATTTAAACCAGTCTTGAAAATGCAGCTGGTTCAATTCAGAGACATTCAGCAGTCCATGTACTGAAGGGCAGCAAATTACCACCAGTTTACCACATGGAAACAATTACCATCTTGTAATATCTGATACCACAGTAAAATCTTGCGGTAATAGCATGTGTTACTGTGGCCAGGAATCTCACGCATTCTGTCCCCTTCTTTCAAACACAAAGCTAAAATGCCCCAGTGGCCCCCTCCACCCCACCCTGAATAAAAAGGCCCCATGCCCCTGGTTGCCTCAGTATTTGATGAGCTAGTGTGTCAAGAAGACCACCAATACCAAGTCTGGAGCAAACCATGCTAATCAAAATAGCTCTCCCAGACATGTCATCCCGATGTGCCTCTCTCTTCCACCTTTCTAAAAAAATTCAAAGGGCCTGATATTCAAAGCCCTTAGCCGGCCTGGCAGTGGTAGGCTAGTGCTGCTGGGTATCTCCATCGACTGTCCCAGACTGCCCAGTTAGTGCAAGGGTAGTTCGTGGGAGGGGTGAGAGTGATATGGGCACTAACCTCATAAATGGCAACTTTAATCACTTAGCTCAATATTCAGCTAGCACTAATCCATCTAATTTCGGCTGCTTGAAATTTAGATAAGTATCGGCTAAAAATCAAACATAAGCTGCATAAGGCCACAATGTATCCGGTTAGTGCCACTCAGCCTGGATATCAAGCAGTAGCTCCTATCCAGATACAGCCACCGAATATCCTGCCAATGTAGTTTGAATATTGGCCATTTTGAAAATCGGCCCCAAAGTGTCTGACCCAAGACCCCCCCAGACGTTCATCTCTTCTAAGACCCATACTCATCCCAAACCCCAGAGATCGGAATCCCATAGGGAGAAGGAATGATCTCCGTTCTCTTCTACCCCAGTGCCTGACTCCTAGTAGTACATCAAAATTTTCTGCTAGGAGCAGTTTGCAAAATATGAGCGTGTTCCCTTATTGGCAGGTTAACTCCTAGCAGTAAATTCTGGCGTATCTTTAGGAGTCGGGCATTGCCATGTTCCAATATACTGGCACCGGGACAGGAGAAAATAGGGATTGCTCCTACCCCAAACTAGAATCTTTACTTTTGGAGTAAGTTAGAAGTTAAAGTCTGGGGCAAGAGAGGCAGGAGGGAGCAGAAAAAGAACTTTATTTTATTTAATTTAATATGCAACTTAATTTGATTTAGAAACATTTGCATTCAACCTTTTGACTCATACTGAATGTACAAAGCCGTTCACAATAACAACATACACCCTCCTTTAAAACATATTTCAAGTCAAAAGGTTCCAGCTAATTCAAAATACAACCATTAGTCTGATATGTGGGGCAAGCATGACCATGTAACCCCATTTTTTTTTTTTTGAAGGAACACCTTTGGCTTCCCCCCTCATACAAAACAGCTTTCAAGATTATAGCCCTGGTCCACAGAATTTTCTATACAGGTTTTTCCGCTCTTCCTGTCTAATCCTATAATTCCTTATATACCAATACTTGCATGGCAGACATCCTCTCACAATCTTTTGATCATTCCCATCTATAGTAGGATGCGCCATGAGAGCATTCAGTGTGTTTTCTTTTGCGGTAGTTGTCCCCACACTTTGGAACAATTTGCCTCCAGACCTATAGGGGTCAGTGACTCAGCTGTTTGAGGAGGCTAAAGTGGGCGGAGGGAGTGGAGCAAGTTAAAATCCTTAGGATGGAGTACACTTCCTGTGTCAGCAGCAGAGAGACAGGGGGGGGCACTTTTGAGCAAAGATTCTCTCTCCACAGGCCCTCTCCACGCTGCTTCTCTCTTTAGTTATTTCTAGATTGGATTTCTGTAACTCAGTATTCACCGGTGTCCCCAAATACCAAAGGCACCGACTGCAGTTAATACAGAATACTGCAGCCCAGCTAATATCTCATGCTTCTTCCTGGGATCATATCACTCCTATTCTTCACCGGCTGCACTGGTTCCTGTTGGATTTCCGGATAAGATTTGAGGTCCTCATACTGGCACCAGGGCCGGCCCGTCCATTGAGCAAGAATGTTTTTTGCACAGGGCCCCGCGTTTCAGGGGGCCCCGCGCAAAAAACATTCTTCAGCATCCCAAGTTTAAAAAAACAACAACAAACCGGCTGCTTCTGCCGCGGCAGCATCAAGTGCTCTGCCGCGGGGCCCCCCCCTGCCCGGTAGAGCCTCCCTGCATCATCAGCTTTCTTCAAGTCCCAAAACGCGGGCTTCTTTCAGAGCCGCGAGAGTTTCTTTTCTCGCGGCTCTGTTAATCCCGCCGGGGCTGATGGGATTTGCCATCACCCTCGGTGGGATTAACAGAGCCGCGAGAGAGGAAACTCGCGCGGCTCGGAAAGAAGCCCGCGTTTTGGGACTTGAAGAAAGCTGATGATGCAGGGAGGCTCTGCCGGGCAGGGGGGGCCCCGCGGCAGAGCTCTTGATGCTGCCGCGGCAGAGCTCTTGATGCTGCCGCGGCAGAAGCAGCCGGTTTGGGGTTTTTTTTTGTTTTAATTTGGGATGATAGGGGGGAAGGGGTTTAGGACTGGTAATGGGCTATGGGAGGGGGGAGGCTAAACTGGAAGTGGGCTGATGGGGGGGGGTGGTTAGGACTGGTAATGGGCCATGGGGGGGAGGCTAAGATTGGAAGTGGGCTGATGGGGGGAGGGTTAGGACTGGTAATGGGCTATGGGGGGGCTAAGTGGGCTGATGGGGGGGTTAGGACTGGTAATGGGCTATGGGGAGGGGGCTAAGGCTGTAAGTGGGCTGGTGGTGGTGGTGGTGGTGGTGGTGGGGGGGGGGGGTAGGACTGGTAATGGGATATGGGGGGGGCTAAGTCTGGAAGTGGGCTGGTGGTGGTGGTGGGGGGGTTAGGACTGGAAATGGGCTATGGGGGGGGCTAAGACTGGAAATGGGCTATGGGGGGGGGGCTAAGACTGGAAATGGGCTGATGGGGGGGTTAGGACTTGTAATGGGCTATGGGGGGGCTAAGACTGGAAATGGGCTGATGGGGGGGGTAAGGACTGGTAATTGGCTATGGGGGGGCTAAGACTCGAAATAGGCTGATGGGGGGGCTAGGACTGGAAATAGGGTGATGGGGGGTTAGGACGTAATGGGCTATGGGGGGGTTAGGACTAGTAATGGGCTATGAGGAGGCTAGGACTGGAAATGGGCTGAGTGGAAGGAGGGCTTGAACTGCAAATAGCTGATGGGGATGGGGGCTTGGAATGGAAATGGGTTGTTAGGGGGAGGGAGCTAGGACTGGAAATGGGTGGGGGGGGGCTAGGACAGGAAATGGGTTGATGGAGGGGCTAGAATAGGACTGGAAATCGGCTGTTGGGGGGTGCTAAGATTGGAAATGGGCTGTGGTGGCGGTTTGGATTGAAATGGACTCATGAAGGGGCTAGAACTGGAAGTAGGCTCATGGGGGGCTTGGATTGGAAATGGGCTGAGTGGAGGGGAGCTAGGATTTGACATGGGCTGATGGTGGGGCTAGGAAAGGACTAGAAATGGGCTCATGGGGGGCTGGGATTGGAAATGAGCTGATGGAGGGACTCGGATGGGACTGCAAATAGATGGGGGAGCTAGGACTGGAAATGGGCTTATGGGGGGCTAGGACTGGAAATGGGCTGATGCGGGGACTAGAAGGGAGCGGATGCTGGGTGGGACTGGAACTAGAATGGAGCTGATGTTGGGGGAGGATTAGAATGGGATGGAGCTGGGAGAGTGAAATGGAGAGTGAAAAAATATTTTGTGTGGGAGGGAAGACAAATCTACAATTGTCCGGATATTGGGAGAGTAAGTGGGGATTGAGGATGGAGGGGTAAAATTTGAGTGGATGAAATAGGAATGAGGAAAGAGCAAAAGGAGAAAGATTAGTATGTTAAAGCAGATGTAGAGAGAGAATGGAAAAAAAACTAGAAGAGAGAAGAAAAGACAAATGGACAGCAGACGATGAAGAGTTAGCAGAAGACACGAAGAAACCAGAAGAAAGTGGCTGGAGTAATTGCAGCTGAAAAAAAGTGCACAAAAGGTAGAAAAATATCTCTTTATTTTGAATTTATTAATTGGAATATGTGAGCTCTGGGAAATGTGCATCATTAACGTCTGCGCTTTGTTTAGTACAAGAGCAAATTAATGTATAGTTTTATTTCTATAGTGTTGTACATTCCAAGTTTGGCTTTTGGGATTCCCAGTTTAATTATTGTCTTCCTGTTTCTAAATTGTGATTCCTTGTTTGGTGATGGTCTATGTTCTGCATGTGTAACTGAGCTGAGGTATTCTGTTTATGTAATTCCTATTTGACATTGCCACTTGTTCTCTTTCCCCAGTAGGTCATGTATTATTGTTCTCTGAAATGTATTGGTTTAATATTTGCAGCGTTTCCTTTTGATAGTTAGGGTATGGTGCTTTATGAGTCCTGGTAGTGCTGTTAGGATACGGCGGGTTTGCTATGGGTTCTAAATGGGCAGTGTTTGTAGTAGTTCCTAATGTGTCTGGCGGTTGGCACTGGATTATAGTAATGTAGAAGTCTTTTAGTCTTTCTTTATTCATACACTCATTAAGAGGCATGTTTACTAAAAGTTAGTGTATGTTAACATTATGCAAATATTTATGCAAATGAGGCCCCTTATGCAAATGAGGCCCCGCACCGAGTCTCCGCACATGGCCCCGCACCCCCCTTGGGCCGCCCTTGACTGGCACTCCAAGCTATTTACACTCATAGACCCCAGTATCTAGCTGATCTTCTGGTGTTTCACACCCCTTCCCGCAGTCTCCACTCGGTCCACGTCAACCGACTCCACCTTCCCTCCCCAACCCACGCTCACCTACAATCCACCCTACAATCAGCTTTCTTTTACCTTGGCCCTTCCCTATGGAACTCCCTTCCCACTGCTCTGCATTAGAGGAGTCCTACCTCAAGTATCGTTCTTTTCTGAAAACTCACCTCTTTTCTTCTGCCTTTAACATTCCCCATGACCCCCCAATCCACCGCTCTGCCCTCTTCTCTTTAAGTATGTTTTGAATGAATGAATTTTATTTTCTTTCCCCCTCTTTCCTATATATGAATTGCAGTTCTTTTTCTTTTTCCGTTTCTTCTGTTTTGTGATGTTGTAAACCGCCCCGATGTAATGGGGGGGGGGGCGGTATATAAGTACCTGAATAAACATAAACATAAAGTAGGGAAGGACCCCTTCGCTGTGGGGTCTGCTGTAACTGTACCAGCTGCCTCTACTCTTTTAATCCTGTTACTGTGGTAATGTGTGGAGTGGAGGAGTGGCCTAGTGGTTGGGGCAAGGTACTTCAGGCCGGAAGGTCGGGGGTTCAAATCCCACTAGAGGACAGCAACCTTGGGCCGGAAGGACTGGGGTTTCTAGTCCCACAGGTGCTCCTTGTGGTCTTGGGCAAGCCACTTAACCCTCCATAGCCCATGTTCCCTGTAAAATAGTTATCTCCAAGTTATAATGCCCTGTTCAATGTAATTTCAGTTTGTTCAATGTAAACCACCTTGATATCATGAAAGGCGGTATATAAGAAATGTTAAATAAAAAAATAAAAATAAAAATGTGCATGCTGAATACACTCCAGGGAATTTTGTGCCCAAGAAAATTACACTAATGCACCAAAATAATATCAGATTAAATAGAGCAGTATTTGCAGAATTTAATAGTTGGCTCTCAGTCGTCTCTAGGCTCCCAGACCATGTGAACAATGGTATTCAGTAGCACTGTAACGGAAATCCTGTGCTTACTGTTAGACATAAAATGATTTGGCTATCGGTTCTTTTGGTAGGTTGCCAAATGCCTGCTAGGTTTCAGATCTGCTGGCCTTTAGAAACATAGAAACATGATGATAGAAAAAGACCACATGGCCTATCTAGTCTGTCCTGCCATATCAACAACTACAACAGTCCACTTTTTACCTTTTTACCTTTAGAGATCCTCTGTGTTGGTCCCATGCTTTTTTGAATTCATCTCTACCACCTCCACTGGGAGACTATTCCACGGATCCACTACTCTTTCCGTAAAGAAATATTTCCGCATATCACTCCTGAATCTATCTCCCTTCACCCTCATCCCATGTCCCCTCGTAGCAGAACTTGCTTTCAATTGAAAGAGGCTCTCTCCCTGAACATTTATGCCACGGAGGTATTTAAACATCTCAATCATATCACCTCTATCCCGCCTTTCCTCTAAGGTGTACATATTAAGATCCTTAAGTCTGTCCTCATATGCTTTATAATGAAGCCCACTAATCATTTTAGTAGCCGACTCCATCCTGCACCGACTCCATCCTGTTCACATCCTTTTGAAGGTGCGGTCTCCAGAATTGCACACTATACTCCAAATGAGGTCGCACCAAAGACTTATACAGAGGCATTATCACCTCCTTTTTTCTGCTAGTCATTCCTCTCCGTATGCACCCAAGCATCCTTCTAGCTTTTGCCGTCACCTTTTCTATCTGTTTAGCTACTTTAAGATCATCAGACACAACCACGCCTAGGTCCCGCTCTTCTTTAGTGGACAAAAGTACTTCACCTCCTATACTGTATTGCTCCCTTGGATTGCTGCAGCCCAAATGCATGACCTTACATTTTTTAACATTAAATCCCAGCTGCCAAATTCTAGACCATTCTTCAAGCTTAGCTAGATCCCTCCTCATGTTATCTACACCTTCCTGGGTGTCTACTCTATTGCAGATTTTGGTATCATCTGCAAAGAGGCAAACCTTACCCGACAGCCCTTCCGCTATATCACTAGTTTATTGTTGACTTACCAAACATGGTTGGAATATATATTCATCTGTTTTAGCTATTCCAAGGCTTATTAACGTCAATCCTCTCCTGTATCAGGCATATATGAAGTAACAATAGGACCCTAAGAAAGTCACTGAGGACCTATAGAGTAGTTCTGCCATAGCATATCAGCACTAACTTCCAGTGCCTACAGTACCTAGGAAAAGGCAGTAGCACAGTGGACACTAGAACATTGATGTATTATTGGAAAAATTGAACAAGATGGATTACTACAGATCGATCCTATGCAGACATTCAATACTAAAAGAACGCCTGGTCTCTTTCACACATACAAAACACAGACAGACCCTTAGCAAATAGAGAATACGTGACCAAAAACTAGACCTGCATATATGTAAACAAAAATTAAACTGAAACCCCAAGAGCTAGACTCTGCATGCAGTGCAACACCTGGAAAATAGAAACACGATGCATTTCCCCTGTACAGTGCAAAATATAAAGATAGCAGGTGTAAATTTCAAGAACTGACAAATTCCAGTCACTAATTAACAATACAATTTTACCTACCTTTGTTGCCTGGCCATTTTATGTTTTCTAACGGAGATAGTTTCAGTCTCTTGGATCTGCTTTCGTCTATCTTCTCGTCACTCTTTTTCCATGGTCTCCTGTCCATTAGTCATTTTTCTCTCTCCACCTGACTTCTTTACTTCTTTCCTCTCTCACATTGATCTTTCCTTTACAGCTTTCTTCCATTTATTTTTCTGTCCACTCTGCCTCTCTATCAACTCGGATTGCATTCTTCTTACTATCCGGTCTTCAATTTCTCTCTATTTACTGCATCTACCTATAGGTTTCCATTTCTTTCTCTCTTTCTTTCTCTCTCTCTCTCCCTCCTCCACCCACACTCCATCTAGCACTTCCCAACTGTCTCCCTACTCCTCTCTGAGTCCTAAATCTTCCCTTTCTCTCCATCGTCCAACTTCTCCCTTATTTTTCTACTGCCAATAATGGCTCTGCTGGTCCCGCTTCTCTGAGACAGATTTCCTGTTTCTGAGGCATGGGACCAGCAGAGCTGCCGTGGGTGCCATAACAGCAGGGCTCTGTGACTTTTTTTCTTTGTTTGTTTGCTACTGATACCAGAAATCCTGATAAGTAGCAGCAACAGAGGTGGGATGAGATGGGATGGGGAAATTAGCAACAGCAGTAAGGGGGGGAGAAAGATGATGCCCTGGCTAGGGCACTTTTTGCCTCAACTGCAAGTCAGACCAGCAGGCAGAATATATCTGCATCCAGACCTCAGACTAGAATCCTCGTATCACAGGTTTTGTCTCTGGCTAATACCCGTAAACTGCAAAATATAGAGAACATTCAGCATAGACAAAATATCAGTTTATTGGATTTTTCCCAAGTTAGAAAATGTTTCTCCTGTGAATTTCTTTAAAAGTTATATGCGTGAGGGTTTTCTGGATCCTGAGGCTTCACTACCACCAGTTTTATCTGTATTTTATCTACTGGCTAAGCCAACACCACCCAAAGCTTCTGTTTCTAATATTATATCAACTTTACTTAAAATGCATTTAATGACATTTTCCCTCATGATTTGTCCGCTCAGTTACTTCCAGATTCTCTGGTGAAAGCTACTCTGTTCGTAACTATGGTGCTTGAATCTGATAAAGATTGGCTGTTCAAAATGTTTTTCCCTTCTTGTCAGAAAAAGTTTCTTGGATATACTATAAAAATGTATCCGGATGTCTCATATCCTACCCAAATTTGGTGACATAATTTTCTTGCTATGTGGTCATAAGAACATAAGAACATAAGATATGCCATACTGGGTCAGACCAAGGTCCATCAAGCCCAGTATTTTGTTTCCAACAGTGGCCAATCTAGGTCATATGTACCTAGCAGTTTCCCCAAGGGACACAGGTTCCACAATGCTTGTATTGGTTCAAGCATTGATATCCTGTGTCCCATCTTAATAATGGCTTATGGACCTTTCCTCCAGGAACTTGTCCAAACCTTTTTTAAACCCAGCTACACTAACAGCCTTTACTACATCCTCTGGTAACAAATTCCAGAGTTTGATTACACGTTGAGTGAAAAAATATTTTCTTTTATTAGTCTTAAATAGTTTACCCTGTAGCTTCATTGCATGTCCCCTAGTCTTTCTATATTCTGATAAGGTAAACAATCGATCTACGTTTACCCGTTCCACTCCGCTCATTAATTTATAGACTTCTATCATATCTCCCCTCAGCCGTCTCTTTTCCAGGTTAAAGAGCCCTAACCTTTTTAGCCTTTCTTCATAGGAGTATCCTTCCATCCCCTTTACCATTTTGGTGGCTCTTCTCTGAACCTTTTCTAATAACTCTATATCCTTTTTAAGATACGGCGACCAGAATTGCACACAATATTCAAGGTGCGGTCTCACCATGGAACGATATAGAGGCATTATAATATCCTTTGTTTTATTTTCCATTCCTTTCCTTATCATACCTAGCATTCTATTTGCTCTCTTGGCCGCCGCTGCACACTGGGCCGAGGGTTTTAACATGGTATCCACAATGACGCCTAAATCTTTTTCCTGGGTGGTGGTTCCTAATGTGGAACCTTGCATCGTGTAACCATAGTTTGGGTTGTTCTTCCCTAGGTGCATAACCTTGCACTTGTCCACATTAAATTTCATCTGCCATTTTGATGCCCAGTCTTCCAATTTATCAAGATCCTCTTGCAATTTTCCACAATCCTCTTGGGTTTTAACAACTTTAAATAGTTTTGTGTCATCTGCAAATTTGATAACCTCACTCGTTCTTGGCCTTGGTGCCAGGCTTTTTCTCAATTATTGTAAATGTAAAATTACATTTCAATCAAATGAATATGTATTTTTTTAATCTGACCAGTTGAAAACATTTCTGTTAGCCAAGATTGATACTCATATCTCAGTTTCAGAGGAATGAAGGATCTCTGATGTTTTGTCTTATTTGGTAGGTAGCTTTGACTTCAGTGCGTCTATTTTTTTTTTCTTCTTCTTACTGTCTTTCTGTATCCATATTGGATTTCTTTTTCTCTTTTTTTTTTTTTGAGTTCATACAGATTTCTGGCACTATTTCATTTGAAGATGTATTTGTTTTGTAGTGCTTGATGTATATGCTGGTAATTTACTGTATTTTCTTTCTAGTTGTGTATTTCTATAATATCCAATAAAATATTTGATAAATAAAAAAAACATAAGAAAACTTGAATTGGAGATTTTAATCTTATCATCTGTATGCTAATAATTAAGGATGATTCCCTGAAGGAACACACAGAAGCAAAACTGAAGGAAGGACATCTCTTTACCCATGGCCTATTTCTCACCAGGCTACCCAATAACTGATCTTGGTTCTTGACTTTAATTCTCTAAATTCAAAACAAATCAATAAGCACCCATATACAGAGAGTGATATAAAAACACAGTACTCTTTAGGCTTTAAGAGGAGGGAGCCCACAGTTCTGCAAACTTGAGCAGTTCCTGTAAATTCCCTTCCTCCTGGCCAGGCCAGAGCACCACCTTTTATTAGGGAAAAAAACAGCTACATGGTACAAATTCAGTTCTACATCAAGCTTTGTTTATCTATATGTTGTAGGTCAGAGCAGAGACATTTCTCAACTCCAGAATTCTAAAACAAAAGCATTCTGTCTCGTTCTCACAAACAATGTGGTCCCAAAGTACAACCTTGGCTTTTATGCACATCTCTCTCCAGGCTGCTAGTGAATTCCAAGCTATTCTCCATATTAACTCTTTCAGAGGTCTCTGGTACGCTATTTCAAGCCCTTCTCAACAAAAACATCATTACCACCTACCAGTAAACATTTCCCTCCATCCAGTTCCCCATAAGACATATGTGAAAACTCTAATTGAAAAATAACACAGGTACACTAAAAAAAATTTTTTTTAAACTGCCTCTAATGTTTCGATTGATTTTTATGTTTTTTGGTGCGCTGAATCCAAATCTGGTAACCAATTTGCTCCATCACGTACAGATTTTTTGCTACATTGGGTTAGCAGTTTGAGGTGAACGTTTCAGATTGAGTGCGATCGAGATAAAAGTTTCTTGGATGAATTCTTTATACTAATTGTTTAGTAGTTATTCAAATAAGAATAAAGAAAATTGTAACAAGGCAGCACATAAGAATAGAGTAATGTCAACAAAACACACTGTGATGGTAGCAAAATTGTCTGCACTTAAAACAGCCACATACATGTGCACAAACATTGAGCATATAAGAGCGAGGTTAGACACAAAGCAAAGCAAAGAAATGTGCAAAAAATGTTGTACAGGTATGTATGTAAGAATAGAAAACGCAAACCGCACCATTGCAATACATGAAGACAAACACCCGATGGTGTGAAAATAAAATTCTAATAAATGAGATCCGACACTGTGGTAATAACTAGCAAATTTTTATTTCAAAGTTTAGTAAAAACACGATATTTGTCAACACAGTTTAGATTTTAAAGTCATTCTTGGGTCAATCAATCTCCTGGTGGGCCCGTTTCTTCTTCCCCCGAATGCTTCTCTTGGTGCGCTGCTTGGCGTATTTTTCATCTGGGGTTTCCCGCAGCAGCAACCAGCAGAAATCAGCCATCATAGTGGTGTTCCATCTTCCTTGGTACCTTCTCTCTGCGTCCTTGATGTCCTGGTGAAACCTTTCACCTTGTTCTTCACTGTACGCCCCCAAGTTTTCGGGAAAGTAGTTCACATGGGAGTGCAAGAAATGGACTTTCAGGCTCATGTTACAGCCTTGTTCTTTGAAGGCATTGAGCATCCTGGCAACAATATCCTTATAGTTCTCATCCTGCCTGTTCCCCAAGAATTTGTGAACAACATCCTTGAAGGAATCCCAGGCTTCTTTTTCCTTCTCAGACATCGTTTCAGCGAATGCTCCATCTGAAATGAGTTTCCTTATATCAGGGCCAACAAACACTCCTTCCTTTAGCTTTGCTTCAGAAAGTCGGGGGAACTTTGAGCAAAGGTACCGAAAGCACTCACCATCTTTTGGAAGGGACTTGATGAATTGCTTAATGAGACCCAACTTAATGTGGAGAGGTGGTAATAGAATTTTATCACGAGGTACCAAGCTCTCATGAAGAACATTTTTCTCACCGGGTCTCAAATACTCCCGAATTGGCCAGTCTTTTTTCCCCCAGTGTAGGTCGCGGGCCCGGCTATCCCACAAGCAAAGGAAGCAGGGATATTTGGTGAAACCGGATTGCTGCCCTAATAGCATGGATAGAATTTTAAAGTCTCCACAAATCATCCACTTATGCTCATCATAACGAATCTTCTGAAGAATCAGGGCCAAATTCTCGTATTTTGCTTGGAGAATAACAGAGTGAGCAATAGGAACTGAAGCGAATGTGTTGCCATTATGAAGAAGAACACCTTTTATGCTGTCTTTTGACGAATCAATGAACAGCCGCCATTCAGCAGGATCATACTTGAGTTTAAACTTTTCCATCACTCCGTATATATCGTTGCAAAATACCAAATCTTCCTCTTTGCTGAAATACTTCAAAAATTGTGTCTCGCGGTTGCGCGGTACCAATAAAAAGTTGTTCCTGGTGACAATAGATTTTTCTGTTTAAGCCGAGAACCTAGCAGCTGGGCAGCATCTTTTGGGAGTCCTAAATACCGGACTAAATCATTCAATTCAGCTTGAGAGAAAAGTTCAGGTTTCGGATCTGGTTCAGTTTCAAACTCGGAAGTACTGGACTCATCGGGAAAAGCCATCTGATGAGTCTCATCATGATTAGAACTGTCCACACAAATATGATCCAAAGATTTTGGTGGTTCAGGCACAGGTACTTCGTTGCTATGAGGCATAGGCCTAATTGCTGAGGGAAGGTTGGGGTAACTTATTACGTTCTTATTTTTTAAGTTGTATCCCTTCACAATGCAAGAGCAAAAATAGCAGTCACTGCTGTGGTCTCTTTGTTCACGCCACATCATAGGTATTCCGAAACAAAATGCTTGTTTTTTACCTTTCATCCATAAGCGTAGATCTTCCTCACATGTCTTGCACACTTTGTGAGGAGCCCACGGTTTGTCTTGATCGCCTAACTTCAAACCGAAATAGGCGAAATATACTTTTTTAATAAATGCAGAAATGTTCCTCTGCCGCTTTTTCACGGTATATTCCCCACAAATAAAACAAAAACTGTCCGGAGAGTTGACGCAACCTCTGGCTCTGTGAGCCATCACAAATACACAGCACTGCAAACTACAACTGTAGTGAACCACTTCGGAATAAAGCTGGATTACGACTGAGCAAACAAAAGGTAATAATGAACTTGCAAGAAACTGAAATTTGACAGGAACGTTCATGTCGCAACCACCGTGTTTGAGCGAGCGAACGAGGCGAGGCGAACAGGAAAGAACATGCGCCAGCGCGAGTACTGGATTTAGCCCCCCGCCTCCCAATTGTCCTGTTAATGTATAAAATGAATACAAAACACTCTAAAATATCATGAGGGAGTGTTTCTAGTTAGTTAACCATTACAACCTCTATTTTGGGCCAAGAAAATAAACTGCAGTCGGCTAAAAAGAAATTATGTGAACATTCCTTATATGGGTAAGAAATCTAATTTTGCAAGAAAACGTGACGTGATGGAACATTTTGGCTATTTTTCCTGGATTCAGCACCCCAAAATCTATAGGAATCAGTTGCAAAACTGCTGGCAGTTTTTTGGTAGTGTACCTGTGTAATTGACACACCTCCTTGTTTTCCCCTGTTGGGGAAATGCACAGGATTATAACCTTCAGGGCACAATATCAACAAGACTAATCCCCCCTTACCCTGCATCCATGTTTACAGAACCGTTTTTTATATATGAGTGCTGGACTGTCAAGAGAAATACATTTTGTATGGACTCTTGGCACTGGATCAGGGCAGAGGGGAAGTTTTTGGAGGGCCACTGTCTAATCAGGGATTTGAGGCTTCCCAGCAAGAGTGTAGCCTCTCACATGGAATGGGTGAAGAGGGAAGGTTCATTAGGCTACCAATGATTTTTTTTCCCTCCTTGTTACATTCCGTCCTTGTCACTGTGCAAATCTCTCTCATACATATTCATTGTGGTTACCCTGAAAATCTGACTGGCTAGGTGAGAACCCAAGCACTAGAAGTATAATTACGTAACTGTCTGGCTCCATTGCACAGTGAAAGGGTTTATATATGCCATGTTAAACTCTTTTACATACTAATAAGCTGATCTGCATGCATTTGTATGTGACACAGCTTCTTTTACCATACACTTGATTTTATAGGCATGTTAATGGTGATTAATGCATATTGTCGGCAACTGGATGCATTAATTGCCACAAAACCTTGGTTAGTATATCTTCCCTTGGAGAATTTTCCCACTTTGTGTTCTTATCAAGGTCACACAATGGATTATTTTTGTTTCCTTAGGGTTGAAAGAAAGGAACGAGCACGACTGAAGACCGTGAAGTTTAATGCGAAACCTGGCTTGATTGATGCCAAAGGGGTAGGTAGGAGAATAACGAACCTTTGAAAAAATTTCAATTGCTATTTTTAAATGTGACTGCTCCATAAATTCCAAAATGAAGCTTGCTATGGCAGAATAAGGGGCACAACTTCAAAATAGTTTAGGAATATAATCTGTTAAATTATTGTGTTTTCTTTAATAGTGTTTTCAGCATATTCTGCTGCTATGACTCAGCACAGTGGGATAATGGCTATAAAACAAAAGGAACTTATCATTGTTTCTTGCCTTTAAAATCTAATGGCTTGGGAAAGGGGAATTTTGCTTGTCCAAAAGGTATAAATTCTTGTACATAACACATGATTAAAAGTGAACCCTGGAGTACAGCAAATGAGCTTAAATGTTAAGTGCTAAGCTAGTATTTCCTGAGACAGTCGTGTAGGAGACTTCTCCTGCATGTGCTGAAAGGGTCAATATAAAAACGTTAATCTCTAGTGCATTATTTAAGCAGAATGGCCTTTCCCTAGCTTTTGCTATTCTTATTTAAATGTAAGAAATCCCAAACTAGGTTTGAGTCTTCAAGTCATAAGAAGCGGTTAGAAGGTATAATCTTTTCTAACTTTCTCCCACTCTCATTACAAAAAGGATTTCTTAATGCTAGTGTTTAAGTCTCATTTTCTGTATTTCAGAGAAGCATTGGAAGTAGGTTGTGTACTGTAATGTGTTACTGTGCGATCTTCGTTAACACACCAATGCAACTGGCTGCCAACCCTACAGTGTGGCTAACAGATGTCAAGACATTTTAAAATCAGTATCCAGACGTATCACAGAAATACCATAAGTATTTCGATAGCTTGTCTTGGTAGACTCAGAAGTTGTGACTGAGCTGATATTTAGTGGGAGATTGTCAAGTCAGACCATAGCATAGAAACTAAGAGTTTGTGGAATTATTTTGTTCTTTCAAACGTTGCATAGAGATGACACACTATTTTTACTGTCATTTGTGTTACGTAAGTCTGTTAACTCACTTGTTACAGTACGTCCTGGGCTAAGCCAGGAAATAACGGTGTCACATTAGAGTGGCTAGATATATTGAAATCATTGCTGAGAGTATTTTAACTAGATCCCATACAAAGTACAGAATACTAAACCATGAGAGCAAACGCATTCCATTTGCATTAGCTGCGAATAATGTTAATAGTGGAACAACTGCCGATGACTGATACTTAGGTCATGGCTATGAGAAACCTTTTTCTATTTGGGAATCTAAGACAAGAGCCTGCTGAAGACTTGAAAAAGCACAAAAGCCAAGGTTCGATTAACTTTCACTAGTGATCTCCGGTTCCCTGGGAAATAATAGATGAGCAGGTTACAGGATGTAGGGTAGCCTGATTTTTACAAGAAGAAGTCAACAAATATGATCGGTATCTGTGACTGGGTAGAAAAAGAATTGAGGTAGCTGCTGTATGTGACATACATAATTTTAGTAAGGCTGTTCCATACTGATCTACATAGGAGGCTCATAAATAAATTAAGCAATTTATGGGTAGGTCCTGTTGGTAAACTAGTTTAGAACTAGTAATAGCCTTCAGAATAAATGAACCCTATATCAAACGAAATGGAACTATTATAGAAAGTCTTGAGGATCTCTCAGTAGGCCGATTCTGTTCAGTGTGATCAATTTTAAAAAGGACAGATATTTAAAGGCCATGGCAGTCAACCGTGAAGTTTAGATATCCACTGGATATTCAGTGGTAGTATCCGGATAGTGGCTGCCATTGAATCTCTGGAATCTCTGGGAACAAGCAGGAAGTCGGTCCTCACATATGGGTCACATCAGCACTGATGGAGTCCAGGCAGTATCCATTTTCCAACTTCCATGGAAAGCCTATAGGAGTTTCACCACGCATGTGTGATCACCTTCTCGCCCAAAGGTGCCATCTTACCTCAGTCTTTATTTTTCCATGGAGCCCATTGGACATGTAATCTGTGTCTCTAGAAAAGTTGATTTTTTTTTGTCGTGATTTCCTGTTTTCTCCAGTTGCATACCATCACCTTCCCGGTTCCTGGATCTGTCGCCGCAGCATCATTTTTTTTTGGGTTCCCTCTTTTCTTTTTTCTTCTCCTTCAGTGTGTGGGGTTTTTCTCATGCCCTCCTGACGAAGACATTGGAGTTTGAATTCGTGGATGCCATTTTCCCTACTATGTCTTCAGTCCATGGCTTTAAGCAGTGTGATCGTTGTAACCATACCATGTCCCGCATGGATGGTCACGACTATTGCCTGCGATGCCTTGGCACCGACCATGATGATTCTTCCTTCCCACTCTGTCTACAGATGATGAGCAAGGGCTCAAAGAATCGTGAAAGGCAACAGAGGTTCCTGTTTGGCCCTAAAAGAACTCCCATTTGACTCTGGCATTGTCTGGAGAATCTATGTCCTCGGGGGCTGTGGATGAGGCCTCGGCCTCACATGTGGATGGTTCCCACTCTGAGCCCTGAGGTCATGGGATATCGGACCTGGAATCGGCCACAGACAATTGTCCATGGAAAAATTAGACCCCGTCGGCATCGAAGCCCGATTCTGGAACCAAGGGTAAGTCCCATGGTTACCAGCATTGGAGCTCTCGAGCTGATGCCAAGGACAAGGACCAGGAGCAGCCGTCCAAGTTGCCTTGGTGGGAGGAGGCTGCCAAAGCCTCAGGAGATCAGCAATGGTCCTCCAAGGCCATCCTCATCGAGGATGCCCCCTCGATGGAGCCGGCATCAGGCCCCATTCTCTGTGACCACACCAGTTCCTGTGGAGCCTACTGGCCTGGAGGTCAGGATGGCTGCCGTGGAGCGCAACCTCGCTGCCCTCTTGTTAATGCAGTAGACCCTGATAACCGGTACCTCCGGTTCCTCGGGGTCAGCGACTGAATGCTCCACCGCAGAGTCATCACCCACAGACCTTCAGCCTGTGTTGAAGCGATTCCAACTCAGCTCCAATTCTAGGCAGTGGTTCGCCCTGTGAGGGCCCAGACCTCCTCACCGAATGCCTCGGGGTTGGATCGCCGGGAGCTTCAGACTTTGATGACTCCCCCCGCTGGGAATCGGGCTTGAAAAAGCACAAAAGCTGCGGTTCAATTATCTTTCACTAGTGGCCTCCGGTTCCCTAGGAAATAATATATAAGCAGATTACAGGATGTAGGGTAGCCTGATTTTTACAAAAAGAAGTCAACAAATATGATCAGTTTCTATGACTGGGTAGAAAAAAAATTGAGGTTGCTGCTTTATGTGACATATTTAATTTCAGCAAGGCCTTTTCATACTGTTACAGATAGGAAGCTCATAAATAAACTGAGCAATTTATGGGTGGCTCCTGTCGCTAAACTGGATTAGGAGCTAGTTGAGTAATAGCTATCAGAAGACAGTAATAAATGAACCCCTACACCAAAGCAAATGGAACTATTACTGGAAAATCTTGAGGATTTAAAGACCGTGGCAGTCAACTGTGAAGTTTAAGTATCCACTGGATATTCAGTAGTAGTATCCAGATAATGGCTGCCACTGACTATCTGGATTATCCGGGAACAAGCAGGAAATTAGTCCTCACATATGGTTGATGTCTGCACCAATGGAGCCCGTGTGGCACCAAGATGTTCCCTTGGACCCATCCCCACTGCAAGAGCTTTGGAGATCCCTGCCCGAGGACCTCTCCTTTCAGGAGTTTGTAGAGGACATAGTGAAGGCCTTGGCCTTCACTACCAAGGTTAAGGATGAGCCTCATGTGGAGGGACTCGGGATGCTCCAGCACGTGACACCCCCCCCCCCAAAAGAGGCACTCATAGTGCCCATTCCTCCCATTATGCAACGGCTCCTCTTCAGGGTGTGGGACGCACCATTTATGGTGCCCATAGTGAGCAAGTATCTTGATTCCATGTATTGAGTCCTCAAGAGCACTGGCTTCCAGACTACACAACTACCACACAATTCCATGGTGGTGGAGTCAGCCATACGTCAGATCGAGAGACAGAAGATGCACTCCTCGGTGCCCCTCACTATGGATGCCTATGTTAGGAAGTGTTACCAGGGCTCAATGCTCTTGGTCATATCCAGGCTTACCAGCTGTACATGGGCATGTACTTAAGAGACCTTGCGAAGGAGCTTGTTGGGTTCCCAGCTGAGCTGTCTGATGAACCTCTCCAGCAGTTCTGGACCCTGATATTGATGGTCAAGGAGTGTTCCAAATATATAACTCAGGCAGCCATGGCTAAAGTGACCTTAGATTTGGAGCAATGGGTTAAGGACAAATTGGTCAATGTCCCATGCTGGGGAGAGCACCTCTTCGGCAAGCCCATGATGGACAATGCAGCAGAGTTGGAGTCCGAGTTCGTGACCAGAACCAAGCTCTCCAAGAAGATGGCAGACCCTTCCCAATGGAAGGCTTCAGGAAAAAAAGCCCTTTTACCTGAAGAAGAGAGAGGCTTACAGAACATGCCCCCAATTTCCGGCATATGCAGCTCCCCCACAGGGGCAGCAGGCACCCAGGTTGGCTGCCCTAGGCAACTGCCTAACTTGACCAGTGGTCGAGCTGGTCCTGTATGTGCAGAACGTAGCCAGATAGTGGCGATTTTCCAATTTTTCTGTGGCTCAAGCTTTCTGGTTAAGCTAGCCATTTAACGACTGAAAATTACCACTATCCGGATAAGGGCTGCAATTATCCGGATAGTGACTACACCACCTTCACTCTGCCTACAGTATGCCCCTGCACTCACTGGATAGTGCCAAGGCAGTCTGGAGATATTCAGCGACACTATCCATATAGTGCCGCTGAATATCTCTCTCAGTGCCCTTATCCAGATAACTTCTTTGGTTTTCCAGATAAGGGCTTTTGAACATTGACCTAATATGTTTACAAGTAATCGTACTGGAAGTGGTAGGGAAGCTTGTTTTTTCTGCAGATAATTCAAAAGTATTGCAACAGGATGGAAAACCCAGATGCATCAGAAATGAACAGTGATCTAAGAAAATTTGAGGAGTAATGAAGATTTTGACAATTAAGATTTAAGTTGAATGTAGAAATTCAAAAGGGCAGCACATGATGTGGGGTCAAAGTTCTGATATGCACCAGTCAGGATAAGTGATCTAATTTGTTAATATCAAGGTAGCAATACAGTGTCACTGGGGAAGTTTTGAGAGCCAAAGGAATGCTAGGAGGATAGGGGGAAGCACTCCTAGCAAAAAAAAAAAAAAAAAAAAGTAGAAAACCTTTGTACAAGTCATCGACAAGACCTCATTTGGCATATTGTGGATAGTCGTGGATGCCATATTTCAAAAAGCGTGCAGAGTAAAGGCAGTTCCGAGGGAGGCTACCAATAAGCCCTATGTTATGAAATGAGTTTAAGGATATAAAGAAATATAAAGGAGCAATATCTGTCTCTGAAAGATAAGTAATACACAGAAGACCAATATTTCCAGGTGTACAGGAAGTTTAGAATATGAGTCCGAAAGGGGGTAAGTCTGACAGGGATGTGTACAGGCCAAAACATTTTGGTTTATTTTTCTCTCTTTCTGGATTTTAAAGCATTTTTTGGTTTGTTTCACACATTTTCACAATTGCTTCAGAAGTGATTTCACAGTTTATTATTCACATTTTCAAATCAATTTAATGTGTATTACTGTACTTCCTAGCTTAATCTGCACTAAATAAGTTTGCAATAAAAGTTTTAAGGCTTGTCAATATTGTAAAATGTATGCGTGCTAACAAACGTACACCCCTAGATGCAACATTTTTTCATGGAAACTGCTAAATTCATGGAATAGGCCCCCATTGAAGGTCATGGAGGCCAAAATAGCAGCAATGTTGATAAACTGAGAAAACCCTTGGATGTGAAGAAGCGAAGGCAATGCTGCTTCATAAATGGGCAGATTGGTTGAGTTGTGGGGTCCTTATCTGCCGTCATTTTCTATATTTCTGTACTATTACAATATCTTCCTTTACCCTCACTACTTAGTTTGGGTATCATACTTTCAGTGTACAAACAAGGAATCATATGAGAACGCAACTTGTGGTTGCTCTGCTTTAGGATTTCACCCCACGAGATTTCAAAAAAGTAAGCAGGGTTTGAATGGAGAGAGTGCATATAAATTTGTCTCATGCCTGTTCATTGTGGATATCTTGAAAACCTGACAGGCTAAGGGGGTGCACCAAGACGGGGTTGAGAACCACTGCCCTAGAGGAAAGGAGGGACAGGGGAGATGTGATACAGACACTTAAATGTTTGAAAGGTATTACTGAACAAACCAACCTTTGTCAAAGACGTGGAAGCTATAAAACTAGATAACATGGAATGAAGTTACAAAGGGATAAAGTTAAAAGCGCTATCAGGAAGTACTTTTGCACGGAAATGGTGGGAACAAAAGCAGTGACTAAATTGAAAAAGGCATGAGATAAACACAGAGGATCCATACATACTGATTATATAATCTGCACAGTTATTATAGTGCAGAGCACAAAACTTTTTAAAGAAATAAATATGGACATTGGTGATATTCAACCACTGTCTCTAAAACAATAGGCATCAGAGTCAAAATCTGATGGTCCCAGAGCTGCAGGGAGCACTTACCCTATACTATGCAGATGCAAAGTATGCTGGTTAAAAATAGCACTGTGCTAAGGGTTCACCATTAACCTACATTAATGGCATATTTAGTTTGCATTAGCAAAAATCTGTATTGTCCTAGGCAGCAATTTATTTAACTAGGCTTATATGCTGCTTTTCTACCAGTCAAAATGATGTACATTCAGGTACTTTATATATATATATATATATATATATATATATATATATATATATATACATTTTTTCCCCTTACTTCAGGTACAAAAACATAGATTGTGAGCCCTTTGGGGACAACAGAGGGTTAAATGGCTTGTCCAAGGCCACAAGGAGCACCTGTGGGACTAGAAACGCCAATCCCTCTGGCCCAAGGTTACTATCTTCTAGTGGGATTCAAACTCCTGGCCCTCTAGCCTGAGGTAACTTGCCCCAACCACTAGGCCACGCCTCCCTCTATTGGATGTGACCTGAGTGGCGCATTACTGTACACTGCTTCACCAGTTTTTAACACGGAAGCAGATTTATTTATTTATTTATTTAACATTTCTTATATACTGCGCTATTTGTCATCAGTGCGGTTTACATTGTAACAATAAAACACATAGGCCAAATAACTGGCTTTCGTTTACAGATAACAGGGAATTAAAATGGAGGTAAACCAGGGGAACTATATACAGACTTTGAAGCCAGACAAATATGTGTCTTGAAATTATTCTACCCTGCCCCCCAGGTGAACAAGTAAATTCTATCCAGACAAAATTTACCCAGGCAAACTGAGGCAAAACTGAGGGCATTTTCACAACACATTCAGACTTAGAGGCCCTTTTACTAAACCCTGTTAAGGATATGCACCTAACCACATATTTAATGCCTGGTACATGCACAGCGTTCACAGTAACAGGGGAATGAGCAGCAGATCCCCAGCAGTTGATGCTCTGATGCAAACACTAGCATGCACTCCATTTACATGGGTTCACCTAGGGGTGTCATTAGGTGCACTCATGCGGTCACATTACCACTGACAATGCAGCACTTGCCATTGTACCAGCGACCATGTACTCTTCGCACCCATTCCCTGCCCCATCACGTGACTGCCGATTACTGTACGTTTTAACACGTAGCCACCGGCATGCTGAGACATTGTGTTCCTGGCTGCCAGAGGCTGCACATTAAAGCACACACTATCTAGTTACCAGGCTTTAGTGAAAGGAACCCATGGTCAGAGCGCACTGGTATTCAGGACCGTCTAGCTGAATTTAGCCAAACGTGTCTGATCAGCATGAACACCTGTCTGAGAGTTATCCAGATAACTTTATCAGGGTACACTGTGAATAACTGTTGCAGAATATCTGGGTAAAATTAACCAGGTAAAGCTATCTGGATAATTTCGCCACTTACTGTCTCGTTCAATATTGCTCTTAATGTTACTTTATCTTCTTTCGGTCTGTTTTGTCCATTATTCTGCTGCAGGTGCATTTTATGCATTTTAATTATTCCATTCTTATGTTATATAACATCTGGCCATAAGTAAGACATCTCCAGTCTAGAAAATCGTGGTCTTTGTGAAAATAATTCACGTCACCAAGGGTCCTTTATGTAAAGTGTCTGGCAAAAATTTAATTACCTCTTAATGTCATTCATTGTTTTCCTCCGCTCTCTAATTGTAAACAGTCTCCTAGCTGGCTCTTTCCATTACTTACTGTGACATTTATGGAACTGTGTAATTGCAGAATGCAGCTTCTCTCTCTCCAATTTGAATCCATTATCATTCAAGGCTTACTGAATTTCCATTTCATTTTTTAAAAAAGCTTAAGTGTAATTTTGATTCGGCATGTGGAGAGCAGTATAAAATGATAGATATCAGTGGCCCAAGTAAACTTTCATAATGTTCATAGTATGGTTGGACTATAGTTTTAACTTTTCATTTAATAACAATAAATATTAATTGGAAAAATGAACTAACACGTACAATGTTCCAAACTTAAATTTTAAAAGAAACATAATAAAACAAAAAAAGAAAAATGCCGATGTGCTTTGGCACAGCAAATCAAGTCCGCAGAGAAAGAAAACCAAGCAGGATAATATGTAAAAATAAATCAACAATTATCCACCAAAATGGTCTTCCTAATGTGGGGGCCTACCGGGCCAGAAAGGGCCACTTTCTCACCCTATATGGAAGAAGTACACAGAGACCAAATTCTCAGCAATACACAGAAAATCTTTATTACAGGATCTCCTTTTCTCAGCATACATTCTTCACACACAAATTCTACTTACAGGTACAAGGTAGCTACTGTATGGGGATAGACAGAAGAGAAAGGTTAATGGCGCAATTCAGCACCCTGTCATCTTCGTGGCAGGGCTCAATAAACTCCCCAGTTTCTCCTTTGTCCCAGTCTGTTTTTCATACAGTTTTTTTCTTTGTTAGCTGGGGTTCTAAAGATACTTTTTCTTCATAGGACTGGCAGAATTTCACTTTCCCAGGCTCCAAGTAGTATAAAGAACATTGTCACCTTCCCAAGGCCAGTGCCTAGTTAGCTCGTACTCCATGTTCCCTTCTTGTTTCATTTTGTGTAACCGGGTAGTCGGACCCGGTGCTCTACCCTTCCCTCATGCAAATATCCCCCCCCCCACCCTATCGTTACACCTCCCCTCATTTTGCCCACAAACTTCACACAGAAACCTTTCTTGTAAACCACTGGTCGCAGCTTTATTAAAATGTTAACATATTGAACATCATGAACCAGAATAACATCTAGTAAACCCTAGCAGAGCGATGCCTCACCAGCCATGCGATTAGCAAGGTGACCCTGCCTCCGCTTCTGCCGCGGTCAAGCCACCGGCAAAGTTCCTACCACTTCTTCCCGACTTCGCCATATCAATAGCAAAAGTCTGCCAGGGGTTATCCGGGTCGTGGGCACCCCACCCCGCCCAATTAGCCTAAGGCTCCGGACCTCAGAAACCTCCTGGATCCCGCTATCCCCCCACTCTGCGACACCCCATACTCCAACACCCTGATAAAAGGTGGGAGGGAGGGACACCAGCCCTGTAGCCCTCCTGTTGCATGTGCTCAGACGATCGTTGAGAACGCCTGACCACATGCCTGCGCTCACTCTGATTGGCTCCCCCGCGCTTGTCCCCCGTAGGCGGAGCCAATGAATTTAAACAGTGCATCCTCCCCACTGATGCTCCCCCCCCCCCCCGACAAACGCACGCATTGTCCTGCACTGGGCCGAGCACCCGGTTACAGGCGGTCACTGGGACCCTTCCCGTGTCCTTTCACTAACCGGGTTGTCAGACCCGGTGCTCTACACTTCCCTCATGCAAATATCCCCTCCCCCTCACCCTATCATTACACCTCCCCTCACTGCCCACAAACTTCACACAGAAACCTATCTTGGAAACCACTGGTCACAGCTTTATTAAAATTTTAACATATTGAACATCATGAACCACAATAACATCTAGCAAACCCTAGCGGAGCGATGCCTCACCAGCTGTGATTAGCAAGGTGACCCTGCCTCCACTCCTGCCGCGGTCAAGCCACTGACAAAGTTCCTACCACCCCTTCCGACTTCACCATATCAGTAGCAAAAGTCTGCCAGGGGTTATCCGGGTCGTGGGCACACCGCCCCCACGCAATTAGCCTAAGGCTCCGGACCCCGGAAACCGCCAGGATCCCGCCACCGGCACAGACCCATTAATGCGCCTGTGCTGCCCCCCCCCCCCTAAGCTGCGACCAGTGAGCGTCACACTCAACTACCCTCTCCAATGCCTCCTGCCAGTCATTCAAGAGCAAATCCATCCCCACCGGGGATAGATGTACTCCATCTTCCCTATACAATCTGGCACACTCCACCTCAACCCACAGATGCTTAACCTGATACCCACCCTGCTCACATACACACCGACCTATCTGCCTATTAATTTTCGTCAGTCCCTGGGACCAACGTTGTTAATGTTGCCCCAGCAGGCCGGCTGTGGGATGATATCGTACCATATTAAAACTACCCCCAGAAACATTTTAAGCACCAAGGCAAAGTCCTTCTTAGCTGCTCTGATCAGTTGCTTGCATGTCCAGGACGCCAAATTGTTGCCCCCCAGACTGTTTCCATATGCAGGCTGTTTCCATATGCGTTCATGGTGTCGAAGCAAAGGCATCTGCTGTGTCCATTGTAGACCGCGCTCACCCAGCCATGAAACCAACACCAACGCAGGATCCAGTCCCAGATTTAGCCCGACAGGCCATACCGCTGCTCACTGACCAGCCCAGTACACAAAGGAATGCCCCAGCATCCAACAGCCCCGCACCCCATCTGCAAAAGAAAATGTCAGTTAAGATCCACGTTGAGCATTCAGCATGCCCCCGTCAGAATCAAACATATACGAGAAAAGCCCTAGACCGCCATCTCCCAATACTTTGTATCTGCCCTCCCGATAGACCAGCCGCTGCCGCACTGGTAGCCGCACCAATGCGAAAGGAATGTGCTGCAAACAGGGTCGTGTCTTCGCCTATCTGGCCCAAAAAAAAAATAACACAGCTGACACTTGAAACCGTGTCAAAAGCCGCGCATCTTTATGTATAAATAGCCCTCTGTCGGATGCTGGGCGAAATCGTAAGTAGTTCCGCATTGTGGCTACTGGGCACATTATACCCCCGATCTCTTTCAGAACCACCCACAAGCCTTTTCCCTGTTGTTCGGTTTTCAATTTTGCTAGCAGTACCCGTAACTGCACACCTTCTACACGGACATGCTGGCGCAACAAGCTGCCCCCAACACCTGACTTGCCCAAGCTTACAACCAATTCACCCACCCGGAAGGTGTCAAAGAATGCCAGACTAAAAACTGCCCAGAAGAGAGTGGTCTCATAACGTGACTCCGTGACCTGAGGTAAGGCCTCACATAGTCGTACCAGTAACTCATGCGTAATCGGCCGCTGATAGTCCCGCGGCATCGGCCTCGAATGTTCCCATCCCTGGAGCAACCTATGAGCAAGGAACCCTCCCCCGAGGTGCCCCATCCCACCGCTGTCGCAAAAAATGCAAAACCCGCCAAATGGCTATACACCGATGATCTAGAGACACCCGATTCTTTGGCTCTAAGTATTGTCAGACGGATGCCTGGGTGAGAATGTTCACAGACTTGGCAAAGGCATATATCAATATGATTTGCAAGGGATTGTGGGAAATGCAGTCCATTCACACCAGACACAGCCGCTCACAATAATTAGTTGTGCTTGAGTGTAAAGCCAATAAGATATTTATTTATGGGGTTATTTCTCCCAACACAGATATGCTTGGTAGCACATAAAACAGGATACTTGCTTACAGTGTTAAACTTAGAAAAACAAAATCAGGAAAACAACAGCTGAACTTGTCAGGCAATCAAAGCAAAAGAATAAAGACCAGGATGGTAACAGAATGGTCTTTTCTGTAGGCTCTAGCTAATATTTTCTTAGCAGTGATTTAATCAACAAACAAAACCCACAAAGTAGGGAAAAACTGTTCTTTTCAGGTTAACTTCTTATATCTTCAGACATAGACTCAGAAGTGATTCCCTCAGAGCTCACAAGCAATTAGGTAAGGCTCAATTGCTAGCAGTTATCCAGCTGAAACCCCTTAGCTGGCTTACTTTCTACTGCTTGGCTCAAATCCTATTCAGTAGCTTTTCTGAGTAGATTAAAGAACAAGTTTGTATTTCTTTGTGATGGTTGTTGTACTTTGTAACAGTAAATTACCAAAGGAGTTTAGACAGAGAGCAGTTCATGTATTCACAGCCTGTATCTACCACCTCTCCCCCTTCTTCAACAATCATGGGTTCAATATCATGGATTGGCACAGAGGAATTTCTCAATGGAGCACTCTCAGGAGAATACTTGTTTCCCTGCTGTCTTTCAAGGGTATAGCTAGGGCATAGATCAGTGTTCATACCTGAGCTTCCATTGCTGTTAGAATTCCTCTCTAAATAGCCTGGCCAGTATGTAGTCCAGTTCTTATGTCCAGCCTTCCAATCCAGATCCCTGGACACTGGATCTCTCTTCACATACCTTCTGGCACGGGTCCTAGGGTCCCTTCCAAGTGCAGCCGTCTCCCTCACAGGTACCGTCTGGAGATTCCTAGCTCTGCAGCACCACTCCTCTGGTTTTCCCCAGTCCAATGGTGTATGCTGGCCTTTTGAATGTCTCCCAGTATACGTACTGCTCTGGACTCCTTTAGACCTCCCAAATGCTTTTCTCTTCTTTCTTCCAAAGGGTTTCTTGCACTCTCTGTCCGTCCGCTCTGGCTTCTGCTTCTGATGATGATCCTCCAGATGATGAAGCTGTCCAAGATCATGAAGATGAGGATAATTCTCTGTAGAATAAGCTCTACCTTTATTCTGCTTAGATGAGTGCTCCACCCTAGCACAGCGCAGCTGTGCTGAATCAGGCCCTGCCCTTTGAGATGAGTGCTTGGGGATTACCTCATAGCCCTCCTGATTGAACACACGTTTCCCCACTTCAGCTCCTCTAATGGCTGTTGGAAACCTGGTGCATTCTGGGACTGGTAGTCTTTTATGGGAAAATTCTGTTTTCTTATTTCTACCAGAACTGACAGGTTGCTTGTTCAGAGTCACTTCACCTTTACTATAGCTCCTTCCTGAGTTATGATAAGCTTCCTTATCACAGTATATACTGCCCTATTAAGTAGTCTGACACCACCCCCAGTTGCCACCTCCGAGCTTCCAAAAAATCCATAACCTTCACCCAACCTCTCCGATAAGCATCCCAAGTCCACTCCGCCACAGAACTCCGCAGAAGCTTCCTCATCTCTGCAGGCCACCGCTCCATATGCTCTAAGGGACCGCAAGTCCTGTGTCCGCATCTGGCGCCAACTTCCGAAATCGGTCCCACTGCAAATGGGAGAGAGCATCCGCAATTCCATTAGTATGCCCTGGGATATGTTGAGCCTTTATCGAGACATTCAGACGCAAACATACCAATACCACCTCCCTCATTAAGGATGCCACCAGAACACAACGTGGCGTGTAATGATTAATTACGCTCACCACCACTTCGTTATCACACCACCATACCACCCTGCAGTTGCGCAGCCTGTCAGGCCACAATTCCAACACAACCAACATTGGAAACAGTTCCAAAAAGGTGATATTATTTAAAAGTCCAGCTGCGTGTCACGCCGGAGGTCATCTATCAGCACACCAAGCCCCTCCAAAATAAATTCCCAAACCTACACCGCCCGCTGCATCCATGTAGAACTGCAAATCTTCACTGGAAATTTCAGCCTCCATCATCATCGAAGTCCCGTTGAAGTCTCTCAAAAATACATCCCAAAACCATAAATCTTCGCGCATAACTCTGTTAACTCGAATACAGTGATGAGACTTACCTATCCCCGCCGTCGACGCAGCTAACTGGTGAATAAATACCCACCCCATCGGGATTACTCTGCAGGCAAAATTCAGTGATCTGATCAACGACTGCATTTCCTTCAAAGTTAATTTAGAGGGCACCAAGACATTAGCTACCAACACCCGCAACCTCACAACTTCTTCTTTTTTAAATATTTTATTTACGAGTTTTCTGAATACAATATACAGAATAAGAAATAAACAAGATACAAAATCAATTTCTATCCAAAAGTAGAAGCCATAACACATTAAACAGACCACATTAAGGGAGAGAGAACCATGAAATATACACCATGCATAAAGAAAAGGAAAGGAAATAGGGAGTATCAAAACTCCATGATAGGGAGCTGAAAAGCAATATCAATTCCTCCAACTAAGTCTCACACACCTCTTTCCCAGCAAGAAACTGATGCAAAGACTTTACATCCGTATAAGCATAAGTTTGTCTCCCATGAGTAACAATACAACGGCAGGGAAACTTCAGGAAAAACGTTGCCCCCAGAGCCACAACCCGAGATTTCAGCATCAAAAACTGCTTTCGCCAGATTTGAGTAATGCGACAGACATCAGGAAAAACCTGGAGCTTGTAACCACAGAAGAGAGCATCTCTAAACTTAAAGTATGCTCTCAAAACGCGCAATTTGGCGGATTCAGAACCAAACTTCACCACCAAAGTATTGCGTTTTAAAATTACATCAGATGAATCCTCCAGGAAAGCCATTAAGTTCTGATCCACGGAGAAAACTGAGGGAGCACCGGCCCCCGCAGTCTGCGAAGTGGAAGAAGAACCAATAGGAAGGTAATACATATGGACAACATTTATTTATTTACATTTATTTATTTACATTCTCTTATATACCGCGCTATTCTGCATCAGTGCGGTTTACATTGAACAAACTGAAATTACATTGAACAGGGCATTATAACTTGGAGATAACTATTTTACAGGGAACATGGGCTATGGAGGGTTAAGTGGCTTGCCCAAGACCACAAGGAGCACCTGTGGGACTAGAAACCCCAGTCCTTCCGGCCCAAGGTTGCTGTCCTCTAGTGGGATTTGAACTCCCGACCTTCCGGCCTGAAGTACCTTGCCCCAACCACTAGGCCACTCCTCCACTCCGCCACTCCTCCACTCCTCCACTCCTCCACTCCACTCCACAACATGAGAATCCCCCTCTAAATGTAACACTTCAGAAAAGTACTTTCCCAATAACATTTCAGGAGATAATAAGTGTGTGAAAGGAAAGTTCAAAAAACGCAAGTTACATGCTCGAGACTGATTTTCCAGCACTTCCAACCTATAGGAAACTGAAGGAAAATCTCTGGTCAAAACAGCATCAGAGTCACAACAGGACTGGAGCTGGGAATCAGTTCGAGCAACAAACTTGCTAAAATAACCCATTTGATTAATTATCAACATATTGTAATTTACCAACCACCTCTTGGGAAAATTTACAAAGAGAGGATACAGTAGAGGTTAAACGTAAATTAATTTTCTGAATAGCAGTCCAAATATCCACAAGAGTCACTTCCCCCGTAGGGGGAACAGAAGTTCCTGAGTCTGCCTCAGCCAGAAAAACCGGGAGCGGAACTGGAGGAGAACTCTCAGGGGAAGACTCCAAAAACGCTGATGAGAGTGGAGGTAGAGGGAGAGGAGGAGGAGACCGGAGAACAAGGCTTCATGATGCCCCTTCCGGTGAATGATCCTCAGGCAGCAGTGAAGTTACATGTTTGTCCATAGGACCCACCACTTTCCCACTTGCAACATCATCACCAGATTTTGTACCAAACTTTGCCTTCCGTTTGCCCATGGCGTAAACAAACTTCACTTCTCACATGAACACCTCATGTGCACCTAAGGGGCACCAAAGGGGCGTGTCCTGCCTCTGGGCTTTATCGAGCAGGGAAGGGTCCTCCAAATCATGGCACGTCCTTCTCCCGACTGCACGCTGATACACCAAGCCTCCAACAGGGTTCTGCTGCACTGAAACCGCGTTGATGAAAACACGCGGCAGATCCCACACACACAGTGCTCTCTCCCCTCACAACTTTTTCTACTGGAAGTCGCGCCACCATCTGCTCTGAATCCAACTCCACTCCCAAGAAGGTAATCCTTGTCACCGGGCCCACAGTCTTGCTCTCAGCCAAAGGCACGCCCAATTCACCCGCCAAACTCACAAAACCGTCTAAGAGCGCTCTATACGCTGTGGACAGAGCCGCTCCCACAAACAAGAAATCATCTAGGTAATGAACCACGGTTGTCCAGCCCACCTTCCGCACCACTGCCCACTGAAGGTAGGTACTAAATTTCTCAAAGTAGGTGCACGACACTGCACAGCCCATCGGCATGCATTTGTCAAAATAAAATCCTTCTTCAAATCGGAAACCTAACAATGGAAACGCAGAGGGGTGCATTGGCAACAAGCAGAATACAAATTCGATATCCACTTTCGCCATCAAAGCCCCGCGACCCGATCTCCTGACCAACTTGACCGCCCTATCAAACGAGGCATAACGCACTGTGCAACACTCCCGCGGGATGTGATTATTGACTGACGCCCCCAACGGAAAAGACAAATTATGTATCAACCGGAATTTCCCCGGTTCTTTTTTAGGTATGATTCCTAACGGAGATACCATGAAATTCCAGAATGGCTGCTGCGCAAATGGACCCGCTATTCTGCCTAACCTCAACTTAACAGCCAACTTCTCCCGAGCTATGGTCTCAAACCATCACACCGAGGGGGAATTTCTCGCCGTCGAGGCTGTCATGACACCTTGACCTGGAATAACAAAACCCGACTGAAAACCAAACTGCAACACTTTCTTATCCTTCTGCTTTGGGTAATGGCCCAGCTACCTGCGTAAAACATCTACCTTTATTGGTGTGGGGGCCAGGCCAAAGGCCACTTCACAACTTGGGGGCTGGCAAAGGGGCCAAAGCAGTCCCTTTTTTTAATGCATTTTGCCGCTGGGTGCACCCCGCCACATACTGAGCATACATGCTTGAACTTGCAGTCTGGGAAAGGGCACGAGGACTTATTAAACTTCCAGCATACATCCCCCCCCTCCACCTACAACCGGTCTTGATGGCAATATGTTCCCTCCCGCACAAAAGTAACGATTAACCCCTGCATTAACCTCCAGCCCCCCTTTACCCCCACCCCGCCTCCCGTATTCGTTCTGACTGACATCTATGTGAGCCACAAGTTAATGTCCTGCATGCCCCAAGTTAATAACTTGTTCTCTTCAATTTTATCCTGAAACCTTTCGTCATAATTTATTTATTTATTTAATTAAGCCACGCCCACCCCTCATGGTTCTGCGACACTTCCAAAATCGAATCCACATATGCCAGCAACATCCCATAATGCTCCAGATAGTGCTGGCCCCACACACTTGCCAAATGCAAAAAAGTTCTCACCCAATTCACGACATTCCGCAATACCTTCCAAATCCATCCGGCCTTCTCGTCCTCCTTCTGCTTTTTCTTAGTTTCCCCAGAACGCTTCCGACCTTTGAGCAAGCGGAAAATATCTATATATCTCCGCTTTCAAATTTTACGTCGCAACTTCTTTGGCACCCCCTCCCACAAAACAGACAGCGCTGCCAAAGTAGGAGTTCCACCCCCTAACTGACTCCCCGTCGCAACACCTCCGAGCGCCCTTTGTCTCCCGTGTTTGCCTCCCGATGAGGTTGAGGAAGAACCCAATGATGATGGCGAGGACGATTCCGAACTATGCCTCTGCCTGCAAGAGTGCTTTTTCTTCCTGCTCGCTTTTCCCATCCTTTCTCCCTGCGAACCACTTCCCTTGCCCACCGCTACATGCTCCACATGCAACTCACCCGTCTCCATAGCCATCGTCCCCGTAGCCGGCTGGCGAAGTACCTCCTGCTAAAGATCCGCATTCCGCTGAGGTGAACCATCTCCTCTTGCCGCAGCCCATCCATTGTTACTCCTCGCGAAGCCATTGTTCCAGAGACCATAGTCACCGCACACGATTGTCCCCCAGCTCCGTGCACTGTCCCGTGCGGATGCAGAAAAGGAACGTGCGGAGACACAAAAGGAAACACGGGGGGGGGGGGGGACCGAAGACCATGCAGGCTGCCAAGCCCCCGCTACTCGGCCCTAGATTTATTTTTTATTTATTTATTTATTTAACATTGTTTATATACCGCACTATTTAACATCAGCACGGTTTACAAGAAACATAGATGTCCAGTGTGGGGGTCAACACTGGACTTACATTAAAACAAGGAATTTAAACTTGGAGAACATGTAAAAACTATGTACACAACTCTTCGATATATCTATGTGTGCTTTTCAATGGTCGCTTTGGGTGTAGGGTCAGGGTTGATCGTGTGGGTATGTATGGGCTGCATTTAGGTGATGCCTTCAGAGTTGGGGAAGCATTGAAGGAAGAGGTAGTGTTTTAGAGCCTTTCTGAATTGGATAAGGTTGTTCATGGCACGGATATTGGGCGGTAGGTTGTTCCAGCATGAAGGTGCGGCTAAGGCAAAGGCACGGTTTCTAGAGGCCTTGGTGCATTTGGTGATGGTTTTCGGGAGGATTAAGGAGTTGGTGGAGACAGATCTTCTGAGTCTGTTGGGGGGCGTGAGCTGGATAAGTTCAGTGAGGGAGCTGGCCGTGCATTTATTGATGGCCTTGAATGTTATTGTTAGAATTTTGAAGGTGACCCTGTAGCGTATTGGGAGCCAGTGTAGTGTTTTCAGGATAGGGGTGATGTGCTGCCTGATAGATGCCTGTTGGAGGGTTCGGGCTGCGGTATTCATTGCTAGCTGTAGAGGTTGTAGAGTGCACTTCGGCAGGCCGTGGAGGATGGAGTTCGCATAGTCGAAGTGGTAGATGTACCTTGCCCTTCCCCAATCCAGTGGTCACATGCTGCCTGATGCCCGACCGACCCATAACCCCCTTGAACCGCTGGCCCACTCCCCAGGGGAAGCTACACCTGGCCCCACTGCACAGGGAGTCCCGAACACTGACATGTCACCCACACTCCAACCCCCTTCCCTACCCAAATGGGAAGGGGGGCTTCCCACTGCCCTTGATCCGAACTCCCTCCCCCTACATTGTCTGCAGCTATACCCACACTGGTAATACCAGGTGCACCCCATCCCAAGGCATTGACCCCTTCCCCCACCTCCCTACCTGCCAGCATCGGTTGACCATGGAATCGCTGCCCCCGAGCTCTGCGTCCACCCCTCACTCTCCTGCTCAAAGCTGGTGACCCTCCCCATCCCCTTTCGGGCCGCCGCACTCTTAAAGCCCCCCGCCAAAGCCCCACTGTCCTCCCCTTTCCACCCCACAACTTCCCACAGGCCTTTCTACCTCTGCGCGGCCAGATCCATGCCCCCTACTCTGACATCCCTTCCTAGCAGGCATCCCCCAAACCTTCACACCAAACAAATTCTTCTTTGTTTTTCTTTTAATTGGACTCCAATCCAATGCTGCCCTCTTTTCCCCCTTTTTTAGAAGCTGGCGTTAGTCACTTGTCCTCCACGAGAATGAACCATGGTTACTCAGTCAGACTCCGCCATTTCTTCTTATTTCCCTCCTTACAAAACCCTCTACTTCTATCCCTTGCAAGTTATCTATTTTAACAGCACTAGCCCCCATTCGCCTGTATAGCACCTTCGCCGTCGTCATGCTCTCCGTGCTGCACTCTCGACCGCTCACCGCCAGGAGCTGGGCCTGACGAGCACTTGCCGTGTCAAGAAGATCCTGCCAACCGAGCCTTGCCATAAGCTAGCTCGTGCCGAAAGAGTCCGCTCACCACCGCTCGTCTCCCCGAGATCCTGACGGCACGATCCGCTGGCTAACACGCTCCTCTCCAAAGGGCCTGATCTGCCTGCCACGCGCTCCATTCCTGCAACATGCTCAACGCACGCCAGCCCCGTAGCCCTCCTGTCGCATGTGCTCAGGTGATCGTTGAGAACACCTGACCACATGCCTGCGCTCACCCTGATTGGCTCCCCCGCGCTCGTCCCCGTGGGCAGAGCCAATGAATTTAAACTGCGCATCCTCCCCACTGATGCCCCCCCCCCTCCCGACAGACACGTGCAGGATCCCGCACCGGGCCGAGCACCCAGTTACAGGCGGTCGCCGGGACCCTGCCTGCGTCCTTTCACTTATCTGGTTTCCTTAGCAAAGCACACCAGGTCAGTAATCTTTTGTTTCACTCACAGGATTTCATGCTGTCAGCAATTCATCCTTTTCTTTTCCCCTGATTCTTCTGTTGGCCTAACTGTGGTCAAGGGTCCAGGCAGGCCTGCGGCCTGTAACTAGGCCTGCCTCACAGGCCTAGCTACAAAGGCCCTGTCCTAGCCTGTCCCGGCTCGGGTTCAATTCCCAACACTAGCATCACTTCAAGCATTAATACCTTTGACCAAGAGATGAAATAAGACTTTGAAGAAGATGCCCTGTGGGCATGGGAAATCTTTCTTGTCCATTTTGTTTTTCAGTAAAGGTTCCCAATGTACAGATTCCGTAAAATGAAACAGACTATCCTGAAACATAACCATATGCTTACAGGGAAAGCTTAAGAAGCTATCTGGCTTAATGGATATTTCTGAAAAGGATAAATCTCAAAACAATTTGATCTTTTGATCCAAAAGTACCTCTCTGTTCTAAAAAGAAAGTTGCAGAGTTAAGTCCCGGTCAGGGATGAGCACTAAAGGATATCAGGGATAGTCTGTGAAGTTTCCCAACTTTGAAGACTGGGTGTTTTGATTAATGGAATATTTTTAAAAAATTGGGCTAATGGTTTCCTAATGAAGCTCATTTGTAGTGAATAGTGTTTAAAGGTAGAAAATAGTTTTAAAATATATGAATATTAATATGTGGAGGTTTTTAAATTTGAGATCATGATGCATTTATTTTGTAATCAATTGACTTTTATGTTATTGTTTGCTTCAGGTCACTATGAATAATGTGACTAGAAAATACAATAATAAAATAAAAATAAGTGTGTGGCCTGTGAGACCACCTCTTCTAAGGAAACAAAGCAAAGATGTCCGAACTATCCAAAGATATCTGGTATATTCACATCATTTTCCACCTGGTTCAGCTGTCACTTGTAAGGAGATTAGCAGCACAGATGTAGACGGAATTTTAAGGAAGTCCAATTATTTTCTTTTTTTATCTATAGCGTTTATAACCCAAAGTTCAAGGCAGCAAAATAAACCCATGGGGCCCGATGCTCTGTGGTGGCGCCTAGTCAATCTAATGCAGCCAGCCATCGCTGCTGAACTTATACCCAGATGTTCAATACTGGGGCCATATCTAGACACTAACATTGAATATCCGGGTTGCCCGGATTGGTGCGAAGCTAACGGGCAGCGGCGCTATTCAGTCAGGGCCCAGTTAGCTTCTGCGGCAAAGGTTAGGCCAGTGTTTACTGCCCCTGACATTTGCTACATCCACCAACCAGACCACGGTTCAATATTGCCGCTGCCCGGTTAGCGATGGGAGCTGCACTAGAACTAACTAGTTAGAATCGGGGGTATGCAGCGCCAGCACCTGCAGATATTCTGCAACACTAACCATATTCCATGTAATCAAACTCTGGAATTTGTTACCGGAGGATGTAGTAAAGGCTGTTAGTGTAGCTGGGTTTAAAAAAGGTTTGGACATGTTCCTGGAGGAAAGGTCCATAAACCATTATTAAGAAGGGGCCCAGGATATCAATGCTTGACCCAATACAAGCATTGTGGAACCTGTGTCTTTTGGGGAAACTGCTAGGTACGTATGACCTAGATTGGCCACTGTTGGTAACCAGGGCCGGCCCGTCCATTGAGCAAGAATGTTTTTTGCACAGGGCCCCGCGTTTCAGGGGGCCCCGCGCAAAAAACATTCTTAAGCATCCCAAGTTAAAAAAAAAAAAAACAAACCGGCTGCTTCTGCCGCGGCAGCTTCAAGAGCTCTGCCGCGGCAGCTTCAAGAGCTCTGCCGCGGGGCCCCCCCCTGCCCGGCAGAGCCTCCGTGCATCTTCAGCTCTTCACGTCCAAAACGCGGGCTTTTTTCAGAGCCGCGAGAGTTTCTTTTCTCGCGGCTCTCTTAATCCCGCGGGGCTGATGGGATTTCCCATCACCCTCGGCGGGATTAACAGAGCCGCGAGAAAAGAAACTCTCGCGGCTCTGAAAAAAGCCCGCGTTTTGGACGTGAAGAGCTGAAGATGCACGGAGGCTCTGCCGGGCAGGGGGGGGCCCCGCGGCAGAGCTCTTGAAGCTGCCGCGGCAGAGCTCTTGAAGCTGCCGCGGCAGAAGCAGCCGGTTTGGGTTTTTTTTTAATTTTAATTTGGAATGATAGGGGGGGGGGGTGGTTAGGACTGGTAATGGGCCATGGGGGGGGGGGAGACTAAACTGGAAGTAGGCTGATGGGAGGGGGAGGCTAAACTGGAAGTGGGCTGATGGGGGGGGGGGTGGTGAGGACTGGTAATGGGCCAGGGGGTGGGGTGGTTAGGACTGGTAATGGGCCGGGGGGGTGGTTAGGACTGGTAATGGGCCATGGGGGGGGGGGGAGGCTAAGACTGGAAGTGGGCTGATGGGGGGGGGTTAGGACTGGTAATGGGCTAGGGGGGGGGCGAAGTGGGCTGATGGGGGGGGTTAGGACTGGTAATGGGCTATGGGGGGGCTAAGTGGGCTGATGGGGGGGTTAGGACTGGTAATGGGCTATGGGGGGGGGGTTAGGACTGGTAATGGGCTATGGGGGGGGGCTAAGTGGGCTGATGGGGGGGTTAGGACTGGTAATGGGCTATGGGGGGGCTAAGTGGGCTGATGGGGGGTTTGGACTGGTAATGGGCTATGGGGAGGGGGCTAAGGCTGGAAGTGGGGGGTAGGACTGGAAATGGGCTGATGGGGGGGGGTTAGAACTGGTAATTGACTATGGGGAGGGGGCTAAGGCTGGAAGTGGGGGGTAGGACTGGAAATGGGCTGATGGGGGGGTTAGGACTGGTAATGGGCTATGGGGGGGCTAAGACTGGAAGTGGGCTGATGGGGGGGGTGTTAGGACTTCTAATGGGCCGGGGGGGGTTAGGACAGGTAATGGACCGGGGGGGGGTTAGGACTGGTAATGGGCCATGGGGGGGGGGGGGTTTTACTGGTAATGGGCCATGGGGGGGGTGTTAGGACTGGTAATGGGCCATGGGGGGGGAGGCTAGGACTGGTAATGGGCTGATGGGGGGGGAGGGTTAGGACTGGTAATGGGCCATGGGGGGGGGGAGGCTAAGACTGGAAGTGGGCTGATGGGGGGGGGTAGGACTGGTAATTGGCTATGGGGGGGGCTAAGACTGGAAATAGGCTGATGGGGGGGCTAGGACTGGAAATAGGGTGATGGGGGGGTTAGGACGGGTAATGGGCTATGGGGGGCTAAGACTGGAAATGGGCTGATGGGGGTGCGAGGACTGGAAATAGGGGGATGGGGGGGTTAGGACTGGTAATGGGCTATGGGGGGCTAAGACTGGAAATGGGCTGATGGGGGGGTAGGACTGGTAATTGGCTATGGGAGGGGGGCTAAGACTGGAAATAGGCTGATGGGGGGCTAGGACTGGAAATAGGGTGATGGGGGGTTAGGACGTAATGGGCTGCGGGGGGGTTAGGACTAGTAATGGGCTATGAGGAGGCTAGGACTGGAAATGGGCTGAGTGGAAGGAGGGCTTGAACTGCAAATAGCTGATGGGGACGGGGGCTTGGAATGGAAATGGGTTGTGAGGGGGAGGGAGCTAGGACTGGAAATGGGTGAGGGGGGGGGGCTAGGACAGGAAATGGGCTGATGGGCTAGAATAGGACTGGAAATTGGCTGTTGGGGGGTGCTAAGATTGGAAATGGGCTGTGGTGGGGGTTTGGATTGAAATGGACTCATGAAGGGGCTAGAACTGGAAGTAGGCTCATGGGGGGCTTGGATTGGAAATGGGCTGAGTGGAGGGGAGCTAGGATTTGACATGGGCTGATGGTGGGGCTAGGAAAGGACTAGAAATGGGCTCATGGGGGGCTGGGATTGGAAATGAGCTGATGGAGGGACTTGGATGGGACTGCAAATAGATGGGGAGCTAGGACTGGACATGGGCTTATGGGGGGCTAGGACTGGAAATGGGCTGATGCGGGGACTAGAAGGGAGCGGATGCTGGGTGGGACTGGAACTAGAATGGAGCTGATGTTGGGGGAGGATTAGAATGGGATGGAGCTGGGAGAGTGAAATGGAGAGGGAAAAAATATTTTGTGTGGGAGGGAAGACAAATCTACAATTGTCCGGATATTGGGAGAGTAGGTGGGGATTGAGGATGGAGGGGTAAAATTTGAGTGGATGAAATAGGAATGAGGAAAGAGCAAAAAGGAGAAAGATTAGTATGTTAAAGCAGATGTAGAGAGAGAATGGGAAAAAAAAACTAGAAGAGAGAAGAAAAGACAAATGGACAGCAGACGATGAAGAATTAGCGGAAGACACGAAGAAACCAGAAGAAAGTGGCTGGAGCAATTGCAGCTGAAAAAAAATGCACAAAAGGTAGAAAAATATCTCTTTATTTTGAATTTATTAATTGGAATATGTCAGCTCTGGGAAATGTGCATCATTAACGTCTGCGCTTTGTTTAGTACAAGAGCAAATTAATGTATAGTTTTATTTCTACAGTGTTGTACATTCCAAGTTTTGGCTTTTGGGATTCCCAGTTTAATTATTGTCTTCCTGTTTCTAAATTGTGATTCCTTGTTTGGTGATGGTCTATGTTCTGCATGTGTAACTGAGCTGAGGTATTCTGTTTATGTAATTCCTATTTGACATTGCCACTTGTTCTCTTTCCCCAGTAGGTCATGTATTGTTGTTCTCTGAAATGTATTGGTTTAATATTTGCAGCGTTTCCTTTTGATAGTTAGGGTATGGTGCTTTATGAGTCCTGGTAGTGCTGTTAGGATACGGCGGGTTTGCTATGGGTTCTAAATGGGCAGTGTTTGTAGTAGTTCCTAATGTGCCTGGCGGTTGGTATTGGATTATAGTAATGTAGAAGTCTTTTAGTCTTTCTTTATTCATACACTCATTAAGAGGCATGTTTACTAAAAGTTCGTGTATGGTAACATTATGCAAATATTTATGCAAATGAGGCCCCTTATGCAAATGAGGCCCCGCACCGAGTCTCCGCACATGGCCCCGCACCCCCCTTGGGCCGCCCCTGTTGGTAACAGGATACTGGGCTTGATGGACCTTGGTCTGACCCAGTATGGCATATCTTATGTTCTCATGTACTGCTGGATATCCCGCCCAGTAGCATTTACACAGTTTGCAGGTCTGAAAATTATGTAAATGCCTTTGAATATTTATTTATTTAGCATTGTTTATATATCGCTTTTCTCCAGGTCAAAGTGGTTTACATAAAACAATAATATACCATCATGTTTACATTGAAATATGCAAACTATATACAGTATATACTTGTTACATTTAACTATGTACAATGGATAATAATTTCAGGTCGTTATGATTGTTTACATTGACATATGATGGGAAGGTTTATGTTACTGGGTTAAAATGTTCTGAGAAACTATTGGGCCCATATATTATTATTTCAGTGCTTGTATGCTGCAGATCTGTGGTTCACAAAAAACATATGCAATAATAATTTACAATATAAAATAATTCAGAAAAATAATATGCATTATATAACTAAAACAGATCACATAATGCAAAGAATTAAAATTTATACCATCTGTTCATGTGTAGCGGGTGGTGGGAAGGGGTTTTCTTTAAAACACAGGCTAGGCAGCAGTTTAGGGAAAACAAAAGCAATCTTTATTCTGTCCCAGTTAGTTAAACCTTCAGAAGCTGGTTCTCCCTGACCTTCCTCCAGCCCCAGTTAAAGTTCCTACCTCAGAACTACTTTGCTACTTTGGAAGGACTTCTGGCTACATGGGCCTCTATTCCTCCTGCAGCCTGCTGGCTTCTTAAACTTAACCTGTGAGCCACACCCTATCAGCCCTGAACTCTGGGCTGCAGGCTCTCTTAAATGGGACTGTTGATAATCCCCTTGGAGAGGGGCAGGTAGCATTCTATATACTCCATCATACACCCTCCTCCTCAGCTCAACCATGCCCCGTTGAGCACCTGCCTCACCCGGGACACCCACTTGGGAAAAGAAGTCCGCATTCTTGGCGGACCTGGAACTGGTAGTTGGAGATTGAAAAACCACCACATAATATGGCTATTGGACTCCTTATGTCGAGCCAGCCACTTGAACCAGCATAAATGAATGGCAGAGCAGGTAGTATTTAAAGGTTTCAAGCGCCCACTTGATAGCCAGGGCTTCTTTCTCAGTCACCACATAATAATTCTCCTGAGGAAGAAATTTCCTGCTGATGAATGCTATGAGATGCCCTTCACCCCTGACTTCCTGGACCAGAACAACTCCTAGGCCCACCTGAGGCATCAGTTTGAACAATAAATGGTTGAGAGAAATCAGTGCTACTCAGGATGGATTCAGAAGACACAGCTTTTGTGAGACGTTGGAAGGCCCAATCCCAGGTCTGGTGACCACTGAATCCACTTGGGAGCTCTCTTCCGAAGGAGATCGGTCAACGACTCTACTACTGCTTCAAAATTAGGAATGAACCTGTGGTAATAGCCGGTCAATTCAAGGAAGGCATGAACCTCTTTCTTTGATTTTGAGGTGGGACATGGGTAATTGCATCCACCATCCATAATTGAGGTCGTATCTGCCCATTCCCAATTCAATACCTCATATATTGAACGTCCTGGCCTCCCAGAAAGCATTTCTTGGGATTGGCTGTCAACCTGGCCTTCCAAATTCTGGTAAATATGGCTTGCACTTGGGTTAGATGGGTGGCCAAGTCTCTGCTGTAGATGACAATGTCATCAAGGTATGCAGCCTCATACCCCTTGTGTGGTCTCAGTAGGCAGTCGACTAGGCATTGAAACGTAGCAGAAGCCCTATGAAATCCAAAGGGTAGCACTGTTTATTTATATATTTATTTATTTAGTGTACACTTGTATCCCGCTACTTCCAGCGATCAGCAGCGGCTTTCTATACATAACAGTGTGGTTGTACAGGCCATGGATTAAAACATACATAATGATTTAGTGGAAAGGTACACAACACAACAATCAGATTACAGGTAAACAACACAACACTCGGATTACAGGTTTACACTTGATTGCAGGGCATTGTTTTCACATGTATATGGACTTTAGGAAGACTAACTTTGCGAAGATGGGCCAATACCTCAGGGAGTCGTTAGTGGGATGGGAACAGCTGGGGGATGTAGAAAAACAGTGGGCAAAACTGAAAGGGGGTATTTTAAAGGCAACCAACCTTTTTGTTAAAATGGTAAATAAAGGCAAAAGGAACAGGAGACCGCTATGGTTTTCGAAGGAAGTAGCTGAAAAAGTGAAGAAAAAGAGGGAGGCCTTCATGAAATACAAGAGATCACAGAGAGAGGAAGACAGGCATCTGTATTTGCAAAAACTTAGAGAAGCTAGCAAAGTAGTCAAGAAGGCAAAGATTCAAAAGGAGGAGGAAATAGCCAATGCAATAAAATGGGGGGATAAGACATTTTTCAGATATATTAGTGAGAAGAGGAAGGGCAAAAGTGGTATTGTCAGACTCAAGGGTGCAGGGGGGGGGGGGGGGGAATATGTAGAAGCTGATAAGGATAAAGCAGAATTGCTTAACAAATATTTTTGTTCTGTGTTCACAGATGAAGAACCAGGAGCAGGACCTCAGAAAACACCCACAAATAAGAACAGAAGCGAGGGACATCTTGAACAATTTTCAGAAGACTGTCTTCATGAGAAACTAGCTCAACTTAAAGTAGACAAAGCGATGGGACCGGATGGGATACACCCTAGAATACTGAGGGAACTTGGGGACGTTCTAGCAACTCCACTGACTGACCTTTTCAATGCCTCGTTGGAGTCGGGAGTGGTGTCAAAGGACTGGAGAGAGGCTCATGTGGTGCCTTTACACAAAAGTGGAAGTAAGGATGTGGTTGAAAACTACACGCCGGTTAGTTTAACTTCAGTGGTGAGTAAATTATTGGAAACGCTGCTGAAAGAGAAAATAGTGAGGTTTCTGGAGTCCGGAGGATTACAGGATCCGAGGTAGCATGGATTCACCAGAGGCAGGTCTTGTCAGACAAATCTGATTGATTTCTTTGACTGGGTGACCAGGGAGTTGGACCGAGGGAGAGCTCTAGATGTGGTGTATTTAGATTTCAGTAAAGCCTTTGACACTGTTCCTCACAGGCAACTTATAAACAAACTGAGCACCCTAGGGATGGACCCTAAAGTTACTGCTTGGGTTAGAAATTGGTTGGGTGGGAGGCGACAAAGAGTACAAGTAAATGGAGCTCACTCTGAGGAGAAGGATGTTACCAGTGGTGTGCCCCAGGGATCTGTCCTTGGTCCGATTCTTTTTAACATCTTTGTTAGTGATATAGCGGAAGGGCTGTCGGGTAAGGTTTGCCTCTTTGCGGATGATACCAAAATCTGCAATAGAGTAGACACCCGGGAAGGTGTAGATAACATGAGGAGGGATCTAGCTAAGCTTGAAGAATGGTCTAGAATTTGGCAGCTGGGATTTAATGTTAAAAAATGTAAGGTCATGCATTTGGGCTGCAGCAATCCAAGGGAGCAATACAGTATAGGAGGTGAAGTACTTTTGTCCACTAAAGAAGAGCGGGACCTAGGCGTGGTTGTTTCTGATGATCTTAAAGTAGCTAAACAGGTAGAAAAGGCGATGGCAAAAGCTAGAAGGATGCTTGGGTGCATACGGAGAGGAATGGCTAGCAGAAAGAAGGAGGTGATAATGCCTCTGTATAAGTCTTTGGTGCGACCTCATTTGGAGTATGGTGTGCAATTCTGGAGACCGCAGCTTCAAAAGGATGTGAACAGGATGGAGTCGGTGCAGAGGGTTGCTACTAAGATGATTAGTGGTCTTCATTATAAAGCATATGAGGACAGACTTAAGGATCTTAATATGTACACCTTAGAGGAAAGGCGGGATAGAGGTGATATGATTGAGATGTTTAAATACCTCCGTGGCATAAATGTTCAGGGAGAGAGCCTCTTTCAATTGAAAGCAAGTTCTGCGACGAGGGGGACATGGGATGAGGGTGAAGGGAGATAGATTCAGGAGTGATATGCGGAAATATTTCTTTACGGAAAGAGTAGTGGATCCGTGGAATAGTCTCCCAGTGGAGGTGGTAGAGATGAGGACAGTAACTGAATTCAAAAAAGCATGGGACCAACACAGAGGATCTCTAAAGGTAAAAAGTGGACTGTTGTAGTTGTTATGGAAGGACAGACTAGATGGGCCTTGTGGTCTTTTTCTGTCATCATGTTTCTATGTTTCTATATACATATTTACATGTTGTCGGTTCTATTGGTGTCTGAATTACGGTGTTCTTTCTTTGTGCATGGCGATACACTAGTGTTAGAATATAGTGACTAGGTAGGATTGAAATGAGTCTGGAATAGATGCGTTTCAAGATTTTTTCTGAAGTCTAGCAAATCTCCATTTGCTCTCAGCTCGCATGGTAGTTGGTTCCATAGCAGTGGCGCTATAAATGAGAATGCTCGCTTTCTGGTATTTGCAGTGACAGATCTCAGGCTACCCGGGACAAGGAGGGTATTGAGGTTTGTGGTTCTTCTGCTTCTGTTACTTGGCTCTACTGTGATAAGGGTGTTGAGGTACGAGGGTGCTATATTGTGAATGAGTTTGAATGCGGTGACTAGGATTTTATATTGTATGCGTGCAGTGATGGGGAGCCAGTGTAGTTCCATTAGTACTGGAGTGATATGATCCTTCAGGCCTTTCCTCATGATTATTCTGGCTGCAACATTTTGCGCCATTTGAAGGATGTTGAGGGTTTTTTAGGCAACCCTTGCAGTATGGCGTTGCACTAGTCCAGGTGAGGAATGATGAGGGCTTGAGCAACGGTCCTGAAGTCAGAGTGCTCTATGATGCTACGTAGTGGTTGCAAGACTTTTATCTTGTGGAAAATGGCTCGATTGGTAATTCGGAGATGCTTTTCCATCTTTAGGTTGTAATCCAGTGTCACACCAAGGTATTTTATTTCGTTCTTTGTGGCGTAGACGTTATTATTCATGGTGACTGTAGGTGGTGGGTTGAAGTCGGGTTTTCTGGAAATGCACATCACTTCTGTTTTCTTGTGATTTATTGACATGTTATTCTGTTGCAGCCAGATTTGGAGTTCACTGAGGCATCTTTCCAGTTGACTGATATTCGGGTTGTCGACATCAAGTTGAGTGTAGAGCATTAGGTCGTCAGCATAGATGTGATAGCTGATCTAGTGGTCCTGGAAGGTTTTACAAACTGGTCGTAGATAAAGGTTGAAGAGGAGGGAAGACAGGGCCGAGCCTTGAGGTATGCCTTGAGTTTGAGGGAATGCTGCGGCATTTTCGTTGTTGAAGTGGACTTGCTGCATTCTGTTGGTTATGTAGGAGGAGAACCATTTCAGAGGGGTACCTCTAATGCCTATGGAGGCGAGTCTGTTTAGGAGTGTGGGGTGGTGTACTGTATCAAAAGCGGCTGATATGTCTATGAAGATGAGCATGTACATTTTGCTCCTGTTTTCCAGACCTTTGAGAAGTTTGTCTAGTAGGGCGAGGAGGAGGGTTTCCACCCCATGATGTTGACGGAACCCATACTGGTGGACGTCAAAAGCGTTGTTGTCATCGATGTGGTCTTGCAGTTGTATTTGCACTGACTTTTCGATGATTTTGGCCAGGAAGGATATGCTTGATACTGGGCGGTAGGATGTTGGGTCGTTCTTGTTGAGTCTTGTTCTTCAGGATGGGTCGTATGATGGATTTTTTGAGGTGCGCTGGCATTAGCCCCTGCCAAAGCGACTGGTTCACTATGTGAGTGATGTCCTGAGCAATGTCCTGTTTTATGACCTTGATCCAGGACGCTGGGCATGGGTTGAGTGGGGAGGTGGTGGATTTTAAGCTTGAGATTGTTCTTGATTTGTTTGTCATCTATGCTCCTGAAGGTGGACCATTCTTGGTATTGTGCAGGACTTTCCGGGGTGTTGGTTGTTCGCAGGATGGTGTTTATAGATGGATCGTGGGTGTATAGTGCAGGCGCTTGATGGTTGATTGCGCTGTCTGGAGGGTTTAGCTTGTTGGCATAATGGTCTGTCAACTTTTGGGCTGTCATTGCCCCATTTGTAATTGGTTCTTGGGTAGTCTTTGTGAGAGATTTGACCGGTTGAAATAGTTCCCTGGGTCTATTGAGTGCCTTGTTAAGCGTGTTGGTGTGGTAGGTTTTCTTTGCAAGGTTAACTTCGTTCTTGTATGTTGCGAGAATTTTGATGTATTCCATTCTAAGCTCCTCGGTTTTGTGACTTCTCCATTTCCTTTCTTGCTTCCTCAGGCTTTTCTTCAGTTCTTGCAGGGTGGGGGTGTACCACGGTTCCGTCCTGATTCTGGATGAGTTTCTTTGGGGAGTCCAGGTTGGTATTGTGATATCTTCGATTCCTGAGGTCCATTGGTTTACCAGTGTCTCGAGGTCCTCCTGTTCTGGATTCATATGCGTGGTTATGGATGCTATCAGAGTTTCCTTGTTGAATTTTTGGAACCTCCTCCGTAGGTTTGTAGGTGGGGTGTGTGAGGGGTGTTCTAGCAAGGTGGGTAGAAGCAGTGTGAATTCAATTTGATGATGGTCTGACCATGGCACTGGGGTTATACGTATTTTGGGTTTTTGTAGACTATGATGTTTGTTGGGTAGAAACACCATGTCCAGGGTGTTGCCTTTGATATGAGTTGCATCACAGATTATTTGTTCGTATCCATGTTGTAAACTGTAAACTGGAACAGACCTTGCAGTGTTGAAAAAGCCATCTTCTCCTTGGCAGCCGGAGTCAAGGCCACCTGCCAGTATCCCTTGGTCAAATCCAAGGTTGATATAAAGCAGGCTTCACTGAGTCGCTTGATTACTCTAGACAATTTAGAAGCTGCATTCACCCTCCAGAAATCAGTGCAGAATCTGATGCTTCTGTCAAGTTTAGGAACCAAGACAATGGGAGACGATCTGTCACTCATAGACTTTTCTATGACTCCCAGGTTAAGCATTTCTTCTAGCTCCTTGGCAATGGCCTGTTGCTAGGCCTCTGGAATCCGATAGGGTCATTGCCAGATAACCACCCCAGAGTCAGTAACAATATCATGACAAATGAGGCGGGTTTGTTCCGGGCGGGTGGAGAACACCTTTAGGTTCCAGTGGACCAAACCTTTTAGATCTCTTCTCTGGGATTTGAGTTGGATCCAATGGGGCTGAAATTTCCAGACCAAAATCATCTCCCTGTACCACCACAGCCTTCACTAGAGTCTGCTTTTTCAATAGGTTAATATGGTAAATTTTGGCTTTCTTCCTTTAATCTGGCTGGGCAAACTTGTAGTAAACAAGCCCCCCTTTCTCGTCCACCTCATAGGGCTCCTGTTAATTCGAGTAATTTGATCTCGGATGAAGGTAGCAAGACTAAAACTCTGTCCCCCATTTGGAAGATGCAGTGCCAGCTGCCAGATTGTAGCCTCTGGCCTGCTCGGCTTGGGCTTTTTCCAGATTGAGTTTGGCCACCTCTCCAGCTTTCCTCAGCTGATCTTGCATTTGTATAACATACTCCACAAAATTATACGCAGCATGGGGTTTTTCTTCACAGGTTTCCATCACCACATCTAATATGCCTCTTGACCGTCTTCCAAAGAGCAACTCAAAAGGCGAAAACCCTGTGGAACTCTGAGGTACCTCATAGATGGCAAACATCAAATAGGGTAGAAGAATGTCCCAATTCTTCCTGTCCTACTGCACAAACATTTTAAACATCTGTTTCAGAGTTTTATTGAATTGCTCAACAAAGCCATCCATCTGTGGGTGATATACTGATATTTACAGCATCTTGACCTTCACCACTGCACACACTTGCTTTATCACCTTGGATACAAAGGGTGTTCCTTGAACTGTGAGGATCTCATTGGATATTCCCACCCATGAGAATACTTCCCATAGGGCATATTCCTTAGAGCAATAACCTCCGGATATCGGGTAGCATAGTCCAGTATGACTAAAATATACTTGTTGCCTTGGATGGTTCGCTCCAAGGGTCCTACTAGATCCATGGCCACTCTTTCAAATGGGGTTTCACTAATAGGCATAGGCATTAGAGGGGCAGGTTGGACTCTGGCAGGGTTATGAATTTGTCAAGTGGAACATGGCTGGTAAAATAACTTCACCTGTTTATGAAGACCGGATCAGAAAAATCAGACTAAAAAAATGCTTTAGTGTTTTCCACCCCAGGTGTCCCCCTAATAAATGACTATGGGCCAAGAATAACACCTGCTGACAGTAGAGCCGAAGAACTATCAATTATTCAATCTCTTCCCCCTCTAGGACACCCTTGGCCATAAGAACATAAGAACATAAGATATACCATACTGGGTCAGACCAAGGTCCATCAAGCCCGTATCCTGTTTCCAACAGTGGCCAATCTAGGTCATACATACCTAGCAGTTTCCCCAAAAGACACAGGTTCCGCAATGCTTCTACTGGGTCAAGCATTGATATCCTGGGTCCCTTCTTGATAATGGTTTATGGACCTTTCCTCCAGGAACTTGTCCAAACCTTTTTTAAACCCAGCTACACTAACAGCCTTTACTACATCCTCCGGTAACAAATTCCAGAGTTTGATTACACGTTGAGTGAAAAAATATTTTCTTTTATTAGTCTTAAATAGTTTACCCTGTAGCTTCATTGCATGTCCCCTAGTCTTTCTATATTCTGATAACGTAAACAATCGATCTACGTTTACCTGTTCCACTCCGTTCATTAATTTATAGACTTCTATTCATATCTCCCCTCAGCCGTCTCTTTTCCAGGTTAAAGAGCCCTAACCTTTTTAGCCTTTCTTCATAGGAGTATCCTTCCATCCCCTTTACCATTTTGGTGGCTCTTCTCTGAACCTTTTCTAATAACTCCATATCCTTTTTAAGATACGGCGACCAGAATTGCACACAATATTCAAGGTGCGGTCTCACCATGGAACGATATAGAGGCATTATAATATCTTTTGTTTTATTTTCCATTCCTTTCCTTATCATACCTAGCATTCTATTTGCTCTCTTGGCTGCCGCTGCACACTGGGCCGAGGGGTTTAACATGTTATCCACGATGACGCCCAAATCTTTTTCCTGGGTGGTGGTTCCTAATGTGGAACCTTGCATTGTGTAACCATAGTTTGGGTTGTTCTTCCCTAGGTGCATAACTTTGCACTTGTCCACATTAAATTTCATCTGCCATTTGGATGCCCAGTCTTCCAGTTTATCAATATCCTCTTGCAATTTTCCACAATCCTCTTGGGTTTTAACAACTTTAAATAGTTTTGTGTCATCTGCAAATTTGATAACCTCACTCGTTATTCCACTTTCCAGGTCATTTATGAATATGTCAAAAAGCAGCAGAACCAGCACAGATCCCTGGGGTATACCACTATTCACTTTTCTCCATTGGGAAAATTGGCCATTTAGCCCAACCCTCTGCTTTCTATCTTTTAACCAGTTCTTGATCCACAGTAGTACACTGCCTCTTATCCCATGACTCTTTAGTTTTGCCAAAAGTCTCTGATGAGGTACCTTGTCAAAGGCTTTCTGAAAGTCCAGATACACTATATCAACCGACTCACCTTTGTCCACCTGTTTATTCACACTTTCAAAAAAGCACAACAGATTAGTAAGACAAGATCTTCCTTGTCTAAAGCCATGTTGGCTGTCTCCCATTAGGCCATGACTATCTACATGCTGAGTAATTTTATTCTTTATGATGGTTTCTACCATTTTTCCCGGTACTGACGTGAGGTTCACCGGTCTGTAGTTTCCCGGATCAACCCAGTAACCCTTTTTAAAAATTGGTGTTACATTGGCGATCCTCCAATCTTCAGGTATTAGAGATGATTTTAATGATAGTTCACAGATTACTAATAGCAGGTCTGCAATCTCATATTTCAGTTCTTTCAACGCTTTTGGACGTATACCGTCCGGCCCAGGTGATTTGCTACTCTTCAGTTTATCTAATAGTTGTAATACATCTTCCCGATGTATCGATATTTCCTTCAATTCTTCCGCACCTTTAAATACCACTTCAGTCATGGGTAACATCCCTACATCTTCCTCAGTAAAGACCGAAGCAAAGAATTCATTCAGTCTCTCCGCTATCGCCTTGTCGCCTCTTAGTGTCTCTTTAACTCCTCTATCATCTAATGGACCAACTGACTCTCACAGGTTTTTTGCTACGAATGTACTTGAAAAAATCTTTATTTTGTGTTTTTGCTTCCACAGCAAGCTTCTTCTCAAATTCTCTCTTTGCCTGCTTTATCAGTGCCTTGCTTTTGACTTGACAGTGCTTGTGCTGTTTCCAGGTTTCATCATTTGGCTCTTTTTTCCATTTCCTGAAAGATGCTTTTTTGGCAACAACAGCCTCTCTGACCTCACCTTTAAACCATGCTGGCAGGTTTTTGGACTTCCTTCCACTTTTCTTAAAGCGTGGAATACAGCTGGTCTGGGCTGCCAAGATAGTATTTTTCAACAGCACCCAAGCTTGATGTAAGTCTTTAACCTTTGCAACTGCTCCTTTTAGTTTTTTCTTAACTATTTTCCTCATTTTATCATAGTCTCCCATTCGAAATTTAAAAGGTAGTACTGTGGATTTCCGTACTATCCCTCCTCCACTAGTTAAATCAAAGGCGATCATGCTATGATCACTATTGCCAAGTGGCCCCAACACCCTTATCTCTTGCACTAGAAATGGTGTTCCACTAAGGTCTAGGTCTAATATGGCTTCCCCTCTGGTCAGTTCATGAACCAGCTGCTCCAAGAAGCAGTCATTTATGTCATCTAGGAACTTTATCTCCCTAGCATGTCCTGCCGTGACACTGACCCAGTCGATACCGGGGTAATTGAAATCACCCATTATTATTACTGCGCTGTAACATTTGTTAGCTTCCTTGATTTCTTTGAGCATTTCATCATCCATTTGTTCATTCTGGCCCGGTGGTCGATAGTACACCCCCACTGCCATCGCCTTCCCCTTTTTACATGGAATTTCATTCCATAGAGATTCTACAGCAAATTTTGTTTCCTGCAAAACTTTAATCCTTTCTGACTCAATGCCCTCTCTAACATAGAGCGCAGCCCCTCCACCAATTCGATCAGCTCTATCATTACGATATAGTTTGTACCTAGGTATCACAGTGTCCCACTGGTTGTCCTCTTTCCACCATGTCTCTGATATTCCAATCATATCTAACCTCTCATTTAGTGCTATATATTCTAACTCTCCCATCTTATTTTTTAGACTTGGCCACTCGGTATAATAAATCTCCCTTTAGCACAAAATAGAGAAAGGGTTTTACAGGGGACTCTTTTATCTACTGGAACCTGTCAGATGGCTGCCTGGGTGAGAATCTTCACAGTCTTGACAATGCATATATTTATATGATTTTTGCAAGATATTGTGGGTAATGTAGTTCATTCACACCAGACACAGCTGCTGACAATAATTTAGATGTGCACAAGTGTTAAAGCCAATAAGATACTTCTTTATTTATGGGGTTATTTCTCCCAGCACAGATATGCTTGGTAGCACATAAATTAGGTTACTTGCTTGCAGTGTTTAACTTGGTAAAACAAAGTCAAAAATCAAAATCAGGAAAACAACCTTCAAACTTGTCAGGCAATTAGCTAATGTTTTCTTAGCATATCTCTAACAAACGAAAAGCCACAAAGAAAGAAATAAACTGTTCTTGTAAGGTTAACTTCTGATTACTTTCCACACAGATCCAGAAGTAATTTTCTCCTAGCTCACAAGCAATTAGGTGCAGCTCAATTGCTATCAGTTATCCAGCTGAAACCCTTTAGCAGGCTGGCTTTCTACTGTGTGAGTCAAATCCTGCTTCAGGAGCTTTTCTTAGTGGAATAAAGAACAAATTTATAATTTCTTTGTGATGGCTGCTGTGCTTTATCACAGAAAGTTACCAACGGAGTTTGGATAGAGAGCAGTCCATATAAACAATATCTTGATCTGCTATTATTTCTCCTTCATCAACAAGCATAGGGTCACTATCATGAATTGGCACAGATGAATCTTTCAATGGAGCACTTTCAGGAGAACACTTATTTCCCTGCTGTCTTTCAAGGTTATAGCTAGGGCATAGATCAGTGTTCATACCTGAGCTTCCATTGTTGCTATAGTTCCTCTCTATATAGCCTGGCCAGTATGTAGTCCAGTTCTTATGTCCAGCCTTCCAGTCCTGATCCCTGGACACTGGATCTCTCTTCACATACCTTCTGGCATAGGTCTTAGAGTCCCTTCCACGTGCAGCCGTCTCCCTCACAGGTAGCCTCTGGTGATTCCTTGTTCTGCAGCACCATTCCTCTGGCTTTCCCCAGTCCAATGGTCTATGCTGGCCCTTGGAATACCTCCCAGTATACGTACTGCCTTGGACTCTTCTAGACCTCTCAAAGGCTTTTCTCTTCTTCCTTCCAGAGGGTTTCTTTCCTTCTCTATCCGTCCGGTTTGGCTTCTGCTTCTGCTGATCCTTCAGATGAAACTGATGATCAAACTCAAGCTGATTCTCAGGATACTGAGGACAATTCTCTGGATATCCAAGGTGATCATGAAGCTGGTCATCTGTAGCACAAACTCTACTCTTATTCTGCTTAGATGAGTGATCCTCCCTAACACAGCGCAGCTGTGCTGAATCAGGCCTTGCCCTTTGAGATGAGTGTTCCATCCTAGCACAGCGCAGCTGTGCTGAATCAAGCCCTGCCCTTTGCAATGAGTGCTTGGGGATTACCTCATAGCCCTTTTGATTGAACACACGTTTTCTCACTTCAGCTCCTCTCATGGCTGTTGGAAACCTGGTGCATTCTGGGACTGGTAGTCTTTTATGGCAAAATTCTGTTTTCTCATTTCTACCAGCACTGACAGGTTGCTTGTTCAGAAACACTTCACCTTTTCTATAGCTCCTTCCTGAGCTATGATAAGCTTCCTTATCACAAACCCCATTAACCTCCAAATCCTACTCTCGGGCACTTTTAAGGGACTCGTCCTCTTGCTGAACCCTCCTGAATGCCCCTGGTTCTTCCCTCAGGCCCCACTCTGAGAAGGGGACAATTGTATTTTGGTCACTACCACTGAGTCTCAAGCTATCCCCAGGGTTTCTTCCCTAGGCTGTCCCTCAGTTGATCCCTCCCGCATAGCCGCCTCCAGGTTCTGTTGCTAGCATAGCTTTTCCTGGCAATGCCAACTCTGGGACTTAGCAGGCTTGTGATTCTTGAAATATAGATCTGGGTATTCCAGTGGGAAAATCTCTAGGAAATCTTCCTGGTCTGACTTAGCAGAGCCATCAGTTAGTCGGACCCATATTGCTCCAAAGTTTGGGTGGTCTCGACAGATCACCACTGCATACAGGAGCCAGGGCAGCACCATGACCTGAAATATGGCTTGCTCTGCCAGATTCATGAGTAAAATCTGTGCCATTGGGTACTGCCTTTGGTCTCCATGCACATAGGCCAGTGTTACCATCTTTGCATAGTCCATTTTAAATCGGGTTACATTTTCCCGTCAAATTAGAGTCTGCACATTTCTGGAGACTATCAAGGCCTGTAGGCGTGTCCCCTTGACCTCCACTAGAATCACAAAGTTCTGTGCTCCTAGATGGACAGTGTCCATAAAAGCCCAGGTGTAAGAGGTGGTTAGACTGACATCCATGGGTTCCTCTGTACCCAGGGACATTCCCTGAGCAAAGTGTCATCAAGCTCCACACCTTAAACAGGTGAAGGGGTCTTGTCTTACTAATCTGTTATATTTTTTTAAGGTATGAATGAACAGGTAGACAAAGGTGAGACAGTTGATACAGTGTATCTAGATTTTCAGAAAGCCTTTGACACGATCCCTCATAAGAGACTGCAAAATTAAAAAGTCATGGGATAGGAGGCAATGTACTATTGTGGATCAGGAACTGGTTAAAAGCTAGTAAGCAGAGGGTAGGGCTAAATGTCCAATTTTCTCAATGGAGAAAGGTGAATAGTGAAGTACCCCAGGAATCTGTGCTGGGTCCGCTGTTTTTTGACATATTCATAAATGAATTGGAAATGGGAATAATGAGTGAAGTGATCAAATTTGCAGATGACACAAAATTATTCACAGTTGTTAAAACCTATGAGGATTATGAAAAATTGCAAGAGAACCTTGATAAACTGGATGTCCAAATTGCAAATTAAATTTAATGTGGACAAGTGCAAAGTTAAGCACCTAGGAAAGAACAACCCAATCTATGGTTACATGATGCAGGGTACCACCTTAGAGACCACCAAGCAGGAAAAAGATTTAGGCGTCATTGTGAATAATACATTGAAACCCTCCGTCCAATGTGCAGCGGTGACCAAGAAAGCAAATAGAAGGCTAGGAATCATAAGGAAAGGAATGGAGAATAAAACCAAAGTTATTATATTGCCTATGTATCATTCCATGGTGCAACCCACCTTGAATATTGTGTGCATTTCTGGTCGCCGGATATTAAAAAGGATATAGTGGAATTAGAAAAGTTACAGAGAAGAGTAACAAAAATGATAAAGGGGATGGAAGGATACCCCTATGAGAAGAGGCTTAAAAGTTTACGGCTCTTCAACTTGGAAGATAGACGGCTGAGGGGGGATATGATAGAGGTCTAAAAATTAGTGAATGTAGTGGATCAAAACTTCTGTGGAACTCCTATTCAGGTTTTCCCAGATGTTTGTAGATCCACTCAAAAACGGAGGAAAGCTTTCCTTTTGTTAAAGCCTCGAGTTATTGCTCTAGGGGCCTCTTTTCTGTTAAAATATCCCTGTAAGTGTATTATTATACTTCGATCTGTTAAATATATTTTTCTTGAGCTTGAGCAACTAGAGGCATTCTTGTTAAACAAAGAAAAAGTATGAGAGTTGTTTTCCTTTTGGCCTAGTATTAAGGGTTTATATTAATTGGGAATCCAATCTGGTTTTTTTAATATTGGTGTTTAATATTTCCTAGTTTTTGCTTTGTATCAGGGCAGCACTTCTCTTGATGTGGACTTGATTGTATATCTTTAACCATGTTTGTTACATGTTATAAAAATTTGAATAAAGATATAATAAAAAAAAAAAAGATATAGTGGAATTAGAAAAGTTACAGAGAAGAGTAACAAAAATGATAAAGGGGATGGAAGGATACCCCTATGAGAAGAGGCTTAAAGGTTTACGGCTCTTCAACGTGGAAAATAGACGGCTGAGGGGGGATATGATAGAGGTCTAAAAATTAGTGAATGTAGTGGAATGGGTAAACGTAGATTGGTTGTTTATGCGTTCAAAAAGTAGAAAGACTAGAGTACACTCAATGAAACTACAATGTAACCCATTTAAAACTAATAAGAGAACATATATTTTTCAATGCGTAATCAAACTCTGGAATTCATTAATGGAGTATGTAGTAAAAACTGTTAGTGTAGCTGGGTTTAAAAAAGGTTTGGGCAAGTTCCTGGAGGAAAGGTCAATAAACCATTATTAAAGAGGACCTGAGAAATCCATTGCTTACCCCGGGATGAGCATTGTGGAACCTGTGTGCCTTTTTGGGAACTTGTCAGGTACTTGTGACCTGAATTGGCCACTGTTGGAAGCAGGATACTGGGCTTGATGGACCTTGGTCTGACCCAGTATGATAGTTCTTATGTTTTAACAAAGTCAGCTTACTTCTGTCCCAGCTTATTAAACTTCCACAAGCTGGTTCTCCTGGCTCTTCTTCCAGCCGCAGTTAAAGTTCCTACCTCAGAACTCCTTTGTATTGCTTGCCTTGGAAGGACTTCTCACTCCTTGAGCTTCTCTCTCTCTCTCCTGCAACCTGCTGGGCTCTTAATCTTGCCCTGTGAATTACACCCTCCCAGTCCTGAACTCTGGGATGCAGACGTTCTTAAAGGGGACTGTTGACAACACCCTTGGAGAGGGACAATAGCATTCTGTGTACCCCATCACACCATCTTAACCCAAGAATATATAAAGTTGATCATTTTAGAAACCCTCTTGTGATTTGCATTTCCGAAAGCACTCATTCAGACATGCAAATCGCATCCACATCCAAAGAGCCTTTTTAAAATGGCCCAAATATTCACGTGTCCAGAATGATCACATCATGTCATAAAGTGATGTGGTGGAGACATGTCCATGGCATTTCTGAAAAGAGGCACGTGTGTGCCCAATTTCAGAATGATGCCATACATTGAAAACCTCTGACAAATATGTCCATGTCTAAACCTGCTCCTTGGCATAAATAGGAATTTGGAAGGTGCTCGATTCAGGGGATTTTCAACAATAATGATGACATTGGCATTACCTCTTATTGCTACAATATTTTCCTCTCCCTCAAAGTAGGAAAGCAGGTGGTCATCAGGGCCTCTTCGAATACTTTAGCAGTGCATCTCCATTTGCAAAATGATGAGCCGAGATGTATATTTGGCAAATAAGGAGGAGAGAGTAATGTTTATAATGAGAAGGGTATATGCACATACAGGAAAAATCTTGATAAGAAAGGTACAAACCATTCAAGGAGACTATAGGTGAATCATCTTAAAAAAGTGTTGGGTCCCACATTGTAACAGGAATTCGAAGGAGATGGCAACAGAATCATTGGCCAGAGAACCAGATCATTATTAATCTCTGACAAAAAAACCCAAAACAAAATGTAAATGTAAAGAGCCTGTGTGCATGCAAACTTAATGTAAAGAAGACAAAGATCATGACAACTGGCATAATCAACAGGTTCATCGTTGAAGGAGAAGAAATTGAAATTGTTAACAACTTTAACCTATTTGGATCAACTATCAATAAAGAAGCAACAAGCAGTCAAGAAATCAGACGACGCATTGCTCTTGGCAGAATGGCTATGAAAGACCTAGATAAGATTCTCAAGAGCAGAGATGTCTCTCTCCATACAGAGATTCGACTTGTTCAAACCATGGTATTTTCAATAACATAATATGGATGTGAAAGCTGGACAGTGAAAAAGATAGACAGGAAGAAAATTGATTGTTTTGAATTATGGTGCTGGCGGCGAATACGGTGTATACCGTGGACTGCCCGAAGAACAAACCAGTCGGTACTAAAGGAAATCAAACCTAAGCTTTCTTTAGAAGCTCAGATGACAAGACTTCGACTTTCATACTTTGGACACATCATGCGGAGAGAGAGATCATTAGAGAAAGATATCATGCTTGGCAAGATAGGTCAACGCAAAAGAGGAAGGCCAGCAATGAGATGGATCGATACAATAATAGCAGCTACGGGTACCAGTCTGTTAACAATGAGCCGCCTGACTGAAGACCGAACACAATTTAGGATAGCTATCCAGAGGGTCGCCATGAGTTGATTCAGACTCAACGGCACTTAACAACAACAACAAACATGCCTCTTAATGAGTGAAAGCTATTTGCATGTACAGTGAGGATAAAGAAAGGCTACCTATATTTCTGCATTACTATCCTCCAGTGCCAATTGCCAGGTACATTACTCCAAAACCCTGCTCATGTAGAACCAATACACCACAACACTGGAAAAATTAAACTATGAAATTAATTTTCTCTTATACTGAACAAAGCGCAAAGACATTAGTGCACATTTCCCAGAGCTAACATATTCCAGTTAATAAATTCAAAATAAAATACTTTTTTTTTCTACCTATTACTGTTTGGGCATTTTATTTTTCAGTCGCAGTTGCCTCAGTCTCTCTCTTTTGCGTTCTTCATGTCTTCGGCTAACTCTCCATTGTCTGCTGTTCATTTGTCTTTTCTTTTCTCTTCTATTTTTTTTCCATTTTCTATCTACATCTGCCTCTGACATTCTTATCTTTCACTTTTTGTTCTTTTCTCCTTCTTTACTCATTCATCCACTCACTTTCAACGCTCTGTCCTCAAGCTCCTTTTGACTTTTCACCTAGCAATTTTCCATCTACTCTTCTAACCTCCAGCCCAGCTCCCCTATTTCACATCTCACTCCTTTGCTAGTCCCAAATTCTCCTCTGTCTTTCACCCACTCCCCATTATCACATTTCAATCCTCTGTAATCAATCCTTCTCCCCTCACTTATCTCCTTGGCAGGTTCTCATGGCCTCTCTCACATAGTTCCATCATGCCCACCATTTCCCCCCCCCCCCCCATCTCTCTCTCACCACCCCAATTCAGCATCTCCCAGTCCCCTTGGCTTTCTGTTTTACCCCAAAAGTCCAGCATCTCATGCTTTCTCTTCCACCTCCCTAGCCCTTTCCCCCCACCATAACCCCCCCCCCCAAAGACTATCAGCTTTCTACCCCTTCCCCTTCCCCATCCTCTCCCCCTGCAGTGGTCCGGCATCTCTCCTATCTCCCTTCCCAGCCCAGCATCTTCTCTCTCTCCCCTGTTCCTTTTCATTCCAAGCCAATCCATCCCTTCTCTCTAATAACTTTAAATCCACCTCTCTCGATATATACACGCACACACACACACATATATATACCCCCCCCCCCCCCCATCCAGCATATCCCATCTCTCTTTTTCTCCCCCTCTCTGTTCTCCCCCCCCCCTCCCCAGGAGAAAAATATCATGCAACACCATCCCTGGCATCTTCTTCCTTTTTCTGCGTCAGCAGCAGAAAGATCTCATAGCACCATCCCCAGTTCTATCTTTCTTTCTCTGAGTCAGGACTGAGCAGCCAGTGCTGCCTCTAGCATTCACTTCCCGTGAATGGCCCTGCACACTAGAAGTGAATGCTACAGGCAGCACTGGTTGCTGTTGCTGACAGAGAAAGAAAGATGAAGCTGCACGATGCCAGAGCTGCAGGCACAGTGAGTTATGCCAGCTCCTGGGTCCACCATCTGAGTCTCCACTTACTCTCCTAGTACCCAGCCAATCTTAGATTCTGTCTTTTTTTTTCTCATACCCAATTTCAAAGTCTCCACTTAATCCCAGTCCCTGCTTTCACACATCTCCCTGTCCCCAGTACTGCCTGCCCCCAATACACATCCCTTCCGCACACCCACCCAGTTACTTCCTTCTCTGATATTCATTAACTCTGCCTTTCCTCCTCCTTACCCCAGCATTCACCCTTATAACCCTCTCTTTTACCTTTTTTCTTCCCTCCCACACAAAATATGTGTTCCCCTCCCCATCCCCCCAGCTTCTTTTTTTCTCCCCTTCAGCCCCACTCCACCCCCTTCTAGTCCTCCCCCAGCATCAGTTCCTCTCTAGTTCAGCCTCTCCCAACATCCGCTCCCTTCCAGTCCCATTATCCCCATCCCCCAGCATCAGCCCATTTCCTGTCCTGGCCCACCAGTCCCAGTCCCTCCCAGCATCAGCCCCCCCTTCCAATCCCATTCTCCCTATCCTCTAGCATCAACCGATTTTCCAGTTCTAGCCCCCCCCCCCCCCCCAGAATGAGTCCTCCTCCAGTTACAATCCCTCACAGCAGCAGATCCCTTCCAGTCTTGGCCCTCCAGTATCAGCCGCATTCCAGTCCCAGTCTTTCTCAGCATTATCTTCCTTTCAATCGCAGTCTCCCCATCTCCCAACATTAGCTCATTTCCAATTCTAGTTCCAAGTAGCAGTCCTCTTCCAATGCCAGTGGCTCCCCTCCTCACACACACATACATGGCCCCACATCACAAGGGGCCCCATGCACGCCTGACTGGCTTAAGAGGGAGCTGGTGAGGCCCGAAGCACAGCTCCCCCACTCATATGAGTAAACATCTGCCGGAGCATTTTCCATTTTATCCTGCAGCTGTGCTAAGGAGGTGCCCCTATTTAACCTCTAGAAAGTGAGTGATGCCAGCAGCTGCAACTTAGCACAGCCACGGGAGTTAAAGAAAAATGCTCCGGTGAATGTTTACTCAAGTGACTGTGCAGATGTGAGTCGGGGAGCCAGGCTTCAGGCCTCGCCGGCTCCCTCTTAAGTCGGCCAGGCGCGCCCTGGGCTCCTCAATGTGCAGGGCTATAGGCGGGCGACATTTTCGCACATGCCTCTGGCCAGCCCTGCCCAAAGTATGTCATAGTTCATAGGTGTTAATGAACAACACAGTGCTAGTGTTCCACCCCCATTTCATGAAGCCCAATGGTAAAAATCTTAGCCAGTGCTACTGGATAAACATGTGTGTGCTCCAATTTGCCCAATGCCACTAAGAGGAGGGGAAGTGACCAAATGTGAAAAAAAAATCCTGTTGAAAGCATTTACATGCTTAAAACCCCAGAGAGATGAAAACTCATTCTTTGGGTTCTGCAGAAAATCTTGAGCTGTCCATGCATTAATGCCAATATGAGAGGACCCGCACATATGCAGTCTACTAGTGTCAAAAACTCTTAGAGCTTTAAGAGCTTGGTTTACTTTTGTTCTGGCGTGGGCACCCTTGCATGGTATTACTCATCTGTGATAGCTGCCATCCTACTGCTCTTCAGAGGAGCTTTACACGTGTAGAGCCTGTGTGCATGCAAACTTAAGTGAACAAAGCAGAGGTATTCCTGGGGGTGGGGCTAGAGAGACGTTCGTTTTTACGTGCATATACATTACCATGGCAGTTCAGTGCACAGGCAAAAGCATGTGTAAAGGTCAGTGCATAAATTCCCTGAGGTAATTTTTCACTTAGAAAATTTGCTGATATGCCCGCACAGGGAAACGTATGTGTATACTGTTTAGGCATGGTCTCGGTTATAAAGTTATATTGCATGCGACCTTTGAATTGTTGAGAGCTGATGTGCTGCAATGTTTGATAGTAATGCTACATGGCATAACAATTTAATCAGCCATGCAAAGCTTGTGATGCTGCAGACCCTCTGAGAAGAGAAGAAAATGTTTTAAACGCAGGAAAAGTCAAGCACAAGCTGCAATATTATGAGGAACCTGATAGGGGGAGCAAGAGGGACCTCCGAGGAACTGAGGAACCACACCTCCTAGGTCATGAGGTAATGCCAGCCAGCTTCCAATCAAGGAAGAGAGGAGTACCTCTTAAAGAGAGTCTGGAAGACTGGAGGGCAGAACAGGCAGGACGGCCAGGGGAAGGAGGACTGCCAGGAGAACCAGCAGGATGGGCAGGACATCCGAATGAATGGGCAGGATATCCAGAAGAAGCAGTAACCCCTGGACAAGGGTTTCGCAGGAGGCAGCAGCAGCCGCAGTGGCTTGAGGAAGGAAGCAACCCTGGAGAAGGTGGGATAGCTCCATTCAGAGTGGGTGCTTTTCGTACAGAGAGGCAAAGGCGTGGCTGTGACTGCGGTCTAAAGCCAACAGAAGGACGGTTGGAGAACTTAAGGCCTACTGCTCAGGCCAGGCAGGATCCCAGCCGGAGCAGGCCTCAAACCTCACCGGGAGTAGACAAGCCAAGGAGAAAAGGTAACCCATGTTTAACTGAAAGCAGGTTGCAGACTGCTGGTGTATAGGGAGGACAGGGAGCAGATGAATACTGTCCGTGTGAAAATGCCTATGAGATAAGGTGCAAGAAACCCGTACCGAATAAGAAACTTGTTAATGACAAAGCTTGGCAGGAAGCTAAGGTAAAACACTTCCAAAAGGAAGACAGTTCCCAGTATATGAGGGCGCAGGACCGACGCCCTACATTCAATCCTGAGCATTGGGAGGTTGTACAGAGGATATATAAAAAGCCTGATTACAATTTGCCAGCAAGTACTGACCTGGTTTCTGAGGCTTCAGAAGGGGAACCGATGCAGGTGGAATTTGCTTCAGATACCGAGATGGACTGTAGTTACTGTAAGACAGGAAGTCTGGAGTCCTTGCTTAGCACATAAGCTCTATTGTGGGGAATAGAGACTGTTTGTTTTGATACACCATTTATTGTGAAGATAACAGCTTTGCTTTAATGTCATGTTTTACTTTTCTTTAACCTGAAGTAAGGAATTTGTGTTGATGATTTTGTCCAAGCATATGAACCTTTTTGCAAGAAAGGGGAAATAAATGCCTTTTGTTTTCCCTCCACTCGGACCCTTTGTATTCTTTGGGATTTTTGGTAACAAAGGAAGCTACCAGGGCTGCAAGTCCCTGGGCCCTGTAAGATATTAGCCAAACCCAACCTCAAATGTTTATGTCCAACCTACCTCAGTCCGTTACGCTGCCAAGGTAGGCCCTGTGACAAGCTCTGGAAAATATGAATAGTATCAAATATAATGATATATAGGAGGAGTATGATTTCATTAAGCAGCATGAGCAACCTTTAGCGTTCTTGTTCATTTTAACGCTGATTCTTGCTTTGAGCCTAGTTCATAATAATGCACGATTTCATAAATTTCCATTAATTCCAGTATTCTAGGTGTTTTTCAGTTCTCTTAATACAATTTGTATAGAGTTTCTCATCAATTAGATAGTAGCAAATTAATCCTGAGCTCTTGAAAACATCTCCTGAACTTCAGGATCAGAAGAGCAAGCAACATCACATGTCTGAAGTACTACAGCAGGGCTGGCTCGCTCTTTAGGCAGAGTGAAGCAGACGCTTCAGGGAGAAAATTTTGAGGAGCGGCAAAATCTTCCCCAAACATCCTCATCGCAACTGCCTCATCCTGCTTTCAAAAGCCAAAACCCAAGTCAGCAAGTATCTCCCCCAGCCATCTCCACTTCTCATTGGGTCTGTGGCAGAGTGCAGCAGGTAAAAAAAACAAAGTGCAGACAGTCTTTATGACTTCTGCATGCTATGAAGCCCCTTCCATCCCAACGCCTCTTGATGCACAAAGAAACCACAAAGACTCCCACACTTTTTATGCTTTAATTTCTGCTACTGCTTAGCGTGGATTGGGGATGGAGATTGAGTGGGTTGGGACAGAGGATAAAAACATAAGATATGCCATACTGGGTCAGACCAAGGTCCATCAGGCCCAGTATCCTGTTTCCAACAGTGGCCAATCTAGGTCATAAGTACCTAGCAGTCTGCCCAAAAGACACAGGTTCCTCAATGCTTGGGTCAAGCAGTGATATCCTGGGTCCCTTTTAATAATGGTTTATGGACCTTTCCTCCAGGAACTTGTCCAAACCTTTTTTAAACCCAGCTAACAGCTTTTACTACATCCTCAGGTAACAAATTCCAGAGTTTGTTTACACGTTGAGTGAAAAAATACTTTCTCTTATTAGTCTTAAATAGGTTACCCTGTAGCTGCATTGCATGTCCCCTAGTCTCTTTATATTCTGATGACGTAAACAATCAATCTACGTTTACCCGTTCCATTCCATTCATTAGTTTATAAACCTCTATCATATCTCCCCTCAGCCGTCTCTTTTCCTGGTTGAAGAGCCCTAACCTTTTTAGCCTCTCTTCATAGGAGTATCCTTCAATCCCCTTTATCATTTTGGTGGCTCTTCTCTGAACCTTTTCTAATAACGCTATATCCTTTTTAAGATACGGCGACCAGAATTGCACACAATATTCAAGGTGCGGTCACACCATGGAACGATACAGAGGCATTATAATATCCTTTGTTTTATTTTCCATTCCTTTCCTTATGATACCTAGCATTCTATTTGCTCTCTTGGCCGCCGCTGCACACTGGGCGGAGGGTTTTAACATGTTATCCACGATGACGCCTAAATCTTTTTCCTGAGTGCTGGTTCCCAATATGGAATCGTGTAACCATAGTTTGGGTTGTTCTTTCCTAGGTGCATAACTTTCCACTTGTCCACATTAAATTTCATCTGCCATTTGGATGTCCAGTCTTCCAATTTATCAAGATCCTCTTGCAATTTTCCACAATCCTCTTGGGTTTTAACAACTTTAAATAGTTTTGTGTCATCTGCAAATTTGATAACCTCACTCGTTATTCCCTTTTCCAGGGCATTTATGAATATGTCAAAAAGCAGCGGACCCAGCACAGATCCCTGGGGTACTCCACCTTTTTCCATTGGTAAAATTGGCCATTTAGCCCTACCCTCTGCTTTCTATCTTTTAACCAGTTCCTGATCCACAATAGTACACTGCCTCCCATCCCAGACTTTTTAGTTTTGCCAAAAGTCTCTGATGAGGGACCTTGTCAAAGGCTTTCTGAAAGTCCAGATACACTATATCAACTGACTCACCTTTGTCTACCTGTTTATTCACCCCTTCAAAAAAACATAACAGATTAGTAAGACAAGATCTTCCTTGTCTAAAGCCATGTTGGCTGTCTCCCAATAAACCATAACTATCTACATCTTAAGTAATTTTGTTCTTTATGATGGTTTCTACCATTTTCCCCAGTACTGACATCAGGCTCACCGGTCTGTAGTTTCCCAGATCACCCCTGGAACCCTTTTTAAACATTGGCATTACATTGGTGATCCTCCAATCTTCAGGTATTACAGATGATTTTAATGATAGTAAAGGGATGCTCACTATCAATGTTGCAGTTAGCGTGGGCACACTTACCACCACCTCAATGGATGGCAGTAGCCGCATCCACGTTATGTGCTGGGCTGGTGCCATATCCATGCTAACTGAATGCTGTGCTTTCCTCCATTCATTAGCAATTGGCACCATACCTGTGCAAAGTGTTTGGGGCTGAATGCACCATTAACTATCGCTTTTTACTAAACATGCCCTCTCACTTTATAAGATATGGCCCATATGTATGTATGATGTGCGTGGTCATTTATGCCAGCCATGGGGCTGGTGTAAATGATCGCACCTAGATTTGGTGCATATTTCCCAATATTTAAATCCTTATTTTATAAAGTGCATACATACTTGCCTTTATAAAATAGTACAATTGGCGCATTTAAGAACATATGTTAACCCTAGTTGCCCCTTATAAAATTACCCTCATGGAGGCCAATTCCGAGTGGGGCATATCTGGGCCGTCTGGACACACAAAAATTGTATGGTCCAACCCGATTCTGCAACTGCGGGAGCTATACATTCCCACGGTGGCAGAATCGAGGCATCTGGACAGCCCAGCGTGCCCTCCATTCTGCAGTGGGAGATGTATAGCAGGCTGCCCGTCTCCACCTCTCAGTGCTCTGGCTGGTGTGCCGGTGCCATGGTGTCCTGTCGCCATGGCACTTGCACATTCAGCTGGTGCCACACAGTCACCAATGCCATTGAGGATCCGTCATGCCGCACCACTTGATACTCCATGGTGCGAGTTGGGGAGGGGGGGCGTGAGGACAGGCAGTACACATCTTTTGGCACTTATTCCACCTCCCAGGTGGAATAGGCTGGGTGTCTAGATTGCTGTCAGTGGACATACAGAGGCAGAACCTGAATTGTCATCTTAGCACACCACTGGCCCACCCATGCTCCTTTCCCTGTCCAGTGCTCCCCGCACATTGGCTCTGTACATGCGGGGATCAGCCAGAGTAGAATATGGTCCCGGGGCTAAACGCAGGTTGGACATCCAACCCAGATGTCCAACTCCACTATTTGGTCAGCAGAATCAACTACATTGTGTCTTCTATGTTGAGTTGGAAGTTATTCTGTGGTCACACACATCTTCACCACTATAGCCAAATTCTAATGCATTTTTATGGGACAATTTGCCAGTTTAATACACTATCTCTAGCCTCAACATTTTGCCCCAGAGTTTGAGAGTGTAAGATTATGTCTCATACTTTATAGAAACAGTTGCAAGAATACAGTTTCCTTTCTTTCTACCCCCTGACATGATATGACATCCTAAACTGGAAAGTAAAAAGAAGTGTTTTCTTTCCTTTGAGCCAGAGTGGTCTTCAGTTGACTGTCTTTTTTGCTATTTTGCTGTAGTATTTCTCTTCAAGCTTTTACCATGTTAGATACTATTTCTTGGTCATACCAAGCCTTTTGAATTTATTTTGCCTTGTTACATAGTTTAGATGCAATTTTTGTTCATAATGAAGTTGATTTACCTTTTTGTCTTACCTCATCAGGGTTTGTTTGTTTTTAGTCTGCTTTTTGCAATTTTGTTACTGCGCTTTTCCTAATTTGTGCGATCGCTTATTTATACCTCCGTGGTGATATATTGGATTTTACTAACTTCTTGAGATATGTTTAAAGTGTGTTAAACACTTAGAATGATTTATACCTCCATTAACCCCCATCAACCTCCTCTCCCCAACCTCACAAGCCTACAGAAGTGCTCTACAGAAGTCAACAGATGGTTCAGTCTCCACAACCTTCTCATTAATAAAGAGAAGACGGAAGCCTTGTACATCATCATTGAACTGACCTTCTCTCCACCATCAATACTGAGACTCGATGATGTCATAATCAAAGTCAAAACCAAAATAAAATATCTAGGCTTAACAATAGACCAGAAGCTGAACTTCCATTCCCATATAAAAAGAAGAACCATCTCTCACTAAAACATCTCTGCCCCCTACTCACTCCAAAATTATTTTGAACTGTCTGCCAGGCCATGATCACACCCATACTGGACTACTGTGACATCATCTACCAAGGCCTCCCAAAGAATACTCTCCACCCTCTACAGATGGCCCAGAACACAGCAGCACGAAAAATATTTGGAGTCCCCCACAGATCTCACATCACCCCCATACTAATACAGTTATACTGGCTTCTCATTACCACCAGAATCAAATACAAAGTCCTCACCACAATATTTAAAATCTTACACAAGGATTCTGCTAACATCCTACAGACCCTCATCTCGAACTCCAGGAATGACAGGTCATGAAGAAGCACCACCATCAACCTTCTAGCGATCCCTTCCCAGAAGACTAAAAGCAAACAATCCATCTGCAACCGAGCATTCACACTATACACGCCCACCTTATGGAACTCCTTACCTCCAACCCTAAGAGGATACTCTGACACAGCAGAATTCGGGAAAAAACTAATGTTCCTCTTCTAAGAGGAATACAATACACACCTGTACCCACAGTACCAACCATCTTAGAAACAAATTATCAACAATTCACTGGTCTCAGTATGCTGGACACTTATATAAATGGTAACCTGACCAACTGCCGCCTAGACCAGCTCTGGAAATGGTTAAGAGTACATTGTAAATATCTAAGAATGTACTGCAAGCTTTATGTTGTTCCAGTGTTACATTGTTCTAGTTTCTTGTACAACAGTGTGTCCACCACAGCCCTGTTTCACCTTCAGTTAACTGTAAACGGCCTTGAATGGTAGAAAGGCAATATAAAAATAAGTTTAAATAAATAAACAAACAATAACCGTTCGCTCTGGCATGGGCTGCCACTCAGTATGACTGCCACCCAGTTAAAACTACCACATGGTAAAAAAAAACACACTTTGGGTCCCTTTTACTAAAGCCCACTAAGAATTTTCCATTAACATGCTGATCTTGTGCACGTTAATGACAAAGGCCGCACGTTAGCTGTCGGGGCATGTTCTGTTATGTCCCTGGCAGCTAACGAGAAGGATTTCCCTAACGTACACTCCACTCTGTCGGATTCACTTAATGACTCCTATACAGGAATTCTTAGGTGAACCCATGTTAAAAGTCCCATTGCTGCTGAGCGCACAGTACTTTCCCTGGTTCTAGCAGTAATGCTTTCTCCACACTCACTTTCCGCTCATTTCCCGCCCCATCCTGCAATTGCTTATTAAGTGCACATTAGTGTTCCTCGCCTCCAGCAGCTGCGCTTTAAAATGCCCATTAACCAGAAATGTCCTGGGCGGGGAGGAACTAAGATGGCAGAAGGCAGGCGTGCGGCGAAGGTAACGCTTCATAAAATGGGGAAGAGAAAAACTAAAGGCCGTAAAAATCCCTCTGTTGCCCCGACAGCCTCCTCTTCACTTTCCTCTCAGACCTGTTTGGACTCCTACCTTTTGCATACCCCGCACCAGTCAGAGATTTTAAGCCCCATTAGTTGTGCACCGGGGCTGGGATGCTTGTCGAGCAACTCAGAGTAAGACACTGTCTTCGGAGCATTGGCATGTGCTTAAGTTTGTGTTACTGAAACAAGACTGCCCTGTGAGCCAGTTCTTGGTACTGTTCTGGAGCAGTTGTGTTTTTGGACATTGTTTTGGTATCATGGCTTCAGCTTAGACCATTGGGTGTTTTTACTCCCTGAAACTGCTCTTGCAAAATGCCCTGAAACACTACCTGTTGCACCTGTTTTTGAAGCTAAGTATTCAATGATGTTTGAGGCTGTAGCAGTAGTTCATGTTTGACTTTTGTGAAGAATGCCAATACATTCGTGAAGAAAGTTAATTTATATGTTGATATAAATAATGGACTTTTTTTCTATGACTTATGATGATAGCTACAGCAAGCCGGGGATAGCTCTAGCAGATTGACAGCTTTGTTATTTATGTGTTTGAGCACATTGCATTGGCTTTGAAGTATATCCTGAGGTCTTTTTTCCTCCAATATTTTATTTTTCCTTTTGTGCCCTTGCGGGAGGCTGCATATTGTTTTGTATGTTGGATCCTGATTTTTGACTTGATACATTTGCGCTTTTAGAGACATCTGAGACTGAATCTTATATATCATCCACCCTTTTGCTTACTTTTGCTTTGTCCTCTGACAGAGACTGGTTTTTCAAGGTTTATTTTTGTTTAAGAGGAGTATTTTATTTAAGGTTTTCCCAGATCTTTCAAGAGAAACTCAGAAGAGAAAGAGGGAGTTCCTCCTGCTCCGGCCTGGGATCCAGCAGCTGGGGGGTGTTCAGTTTTTCCTTAAGTACCCGTGCAAATGCATGGTGAAACTTCAATCTTATTCCTATATTTCTTATGACCCGTCCCAGCTACTGGCCTTTCTGAGTGTCTGTGCCTCTGTGGCCATTAATGAAGCTCCTACTGCACGATGATATCTCTTGGCTGTTTGCCTGCCTGATTTCCTTTCAGTACTGGTAGATGTCGTTTTTTTACCTTATGATTCTCTCCCCTATGTTGTGGGCTGTAGTGTGGAGGCAGTAAAAGAGATAAGAACATAAGAACATAAGATATGCCATACTGGGTCAGACCAAGGTCCATCAAGCCCAGTATTCTGTTTCCAACAGTGGCCAATCTAGGTCATATGTACCTAGCAGTTTCCCCAAGGGACACAGGTTCCACAATGCTTGTATTGGTTCAAGCATTGATATCCTGGGTCCCTTCTTAATAATGGCTTATGGACCTTTCCTCCAGGAACTTGTCCAAACCTTTTTTAAACCCAGCTACACTAACAGCCTTTACTACATCCTCCGGTAACAAATTCCAGAGTTTGATTATACGTTGAGTGAAAAAATATTTTCTTTTATTAGTCTTAAATAGTTTACCCTGTAGCTTCATTGCATGTCCCCTAGTCTTTCTATATTCTGATAAGGTAAACAATCGATCTACGTTTACCCGTTCCACTCCGCTCATTAATTTATAGACTTCTATCATATCTCCCCTCAGCCGTCTCTTTTCCAGGTTAAAGAGCCCTAACCTTTTTAGCCTTTCTTCATAGGAGTATCCTTCCATCCCCTTTACCATTTTGGTGGCTCTTCTCTGAACCTTTTCTAATAACTCTATATCCTTTTTAAGATACGGCGACCAGAATTGCACACAATATTCAAGGTGCGGTCTCACCATGGAACGATATAGAGGCATTATAATATCCTTTGTTTTATTTTCCATTCCTTTCCTTATCATACCTAGCATTCTATTTGCTCTCTTGGCCGCCGCTGCACACTGGGCCGAGGGTTTTAACATGGTATCCACAATGACGCCTAAATCTTTTTCCTGGGTGGTGGTTCCTAATGTGGAACCTTGGGTTTTAACAACTTTAAATAGTTTTGTGTCATCTGCAAATTTGATAACCTCACTCGTTATTCCACTTTCCAGGTCATTTATGAATATGTCAAAAAGCAGCGGACCCAGCACAGATCCCTGGGGTACACCACTATTCACCTTTCTCCATTGGGAAAATTGGCCATTTAGCCCTACCCTCTGCTTTCTATCTTTTAACCAGTTCCTGATCCACAATAGTACACTGCCTCCTATCCCATGACTCTTTAGTTTTGCCAAAAGTCTCTCATGAGGGACCTTGTCAAAGGCTTTCTGAAAGTCCAGATACACAATATCAACCGACTCACCTTTGTCCACCTGATTATTCACTCCTTCAAAAAAACATAACAGATTAGTAAGACAAGATCTTCCTTGTCTAAAGCCATGTTGGCTGTCTCTCATTAGTTCATGACTATCTACATGCTGAGTAATTTTATTCTTTATGATGGTTTCTATCATTTTTCCCGGTATTGACGTCAGGCTCACCGGTCTGTAGTTTCCCGGATCACCCTTGGAACCCTTTTTAAAAACTGGTGTTACATTGGCGATCCTCCAATCTTCAGGTATTACAGATGATTTTAATGATAGTTCACAGATTACTAATAGCAGGTCTGCAATCTCATATTTCAGTTCTTTCAATACTCTTGGATGTATACCATCCGGCCCAGGTGATTTGCTACTCTTCAGCTTATCTAATAGTTGTAATACATCTTCTCGATGTATCGATATTTCCTTCAATTCTTCTGCACCTTTAAATACCACTTCAGTCATGGGTAACATCCCTACATCTTCCTCAGTAAAGACTGAAGCAAAGAATTCGTTCAGTCTCTACGCTATCGCCTTGTCGCCTCTTAGTGCTCCTTTAACCCCTTTATCATCTAATGGACCAACTGACTCTCTCACAGGTTTTTTGCTACGAATGTACTTGAAAAGGTCTTTACTTAGCGTTTTTGCTTCTGCAGCAAGCTTCTTCTCAAATTCTCCCTTTGCCTGCCTTATCAATGCCTTGCATTTGACTTGCCAGTGCTTGTGATGTTTCCAGGTTTCGTCGTTTGGCTCATTTTTCCATTTCCTGAAAGATGCTTTTTTGGCAACAACAGCCTCTCTGACCTCAACTTTAAACCATGCTGGCAGTTTTTTGGACTTCTTTCCACTTTTCTTAAAGCGTGGAATACAGCTGTTCTGGGCTTCCAAGATAGTATTTTTCAACAACAGCCAAGCCTGATGTACGTCTTTAACCTTTGCAACTTTTAGTTTTTTCTTGACTGTGTTCCTCATTTTATCATAGTCTCCCTTTGGAAGTTAAAAGGTAGTACTGTGGATTTCCTTACTATCCCTCCTCCACTAATTAAATCAAAGGCGATCATGCTATGATCACTATTTCCAAGTGGCCCCAACAACCTTATCTCTTGCACTAGATCTGGTGTTCCACTAAGGATTAGGTCTAATATGGCTTCCCCTCTGGTCGGTTGATGAACCAGCTGCTCCAAGAAGCAGTCATTTATTTCATCTAGGAACTTTATCTCCCTAGCATGTCCTGACGTGACACTGACCCAGTCGATACCGGGGTAGTTGAAATCACCCATTATTATTACTGTGCTGTAACTTTTGTTAGCTTCCTTGATTTCTTTGAGCATTTCATCATCCATTTGGTCATTCTGGCCAGGCACTCGATAGTACACCAACACTGCCATTGCCTTCCCCCTTTTACATGGAATTTCAATCCATATAGATTCTACAGCAGATTTTGTTTCCTGCAAAACTTTAATCCTTTCTGACTCAACGCCCTCTCTAACATAGAGAGCAACCCCTCCACCAATTTGATCAGCTCTATCATTACGATATAGTTTGTACCCAGGTATCACAGTGTCCCACTGGTTGTCGTCCTTCCACCATGTCTCTGATATTCCAATCATATCTAACCTTTCATTTAGTGCTATATATTCTAACTCTCCCATCTTATTTTTTAGACTTCTAGCATTTGCATACAAGCATTTTAGAGAATGTATTTTATCCATATTAATTTGTCTGTTAGACATGAGTAATTTGGGATCTTTAAGCTCTGTCTGCTCCATACTTGAGGGTATTTGGGCTACTTTACTCTTTTGTGGAACCTCTCTGCTTTTGGTAGTATCCTTCAAAGATACATTCTTCCGAACCATCCGCTCTTGGGCGACTGTCAGCTTTCCCCTAATATCTAGTTTAAAAGCTGCTCTATCTCCTTTTTAAAGGTTAATGCCAGCAGCCTGGTTCCATCCCGGTTAAGGTGAAGCCCATCCCTTCGGAAGAGCCCCTCCTTTCCCCAGAATGTTCCCTAGTTCCTAACAAATCCAAACCCCTCATCTCTGCACCATTGTCTCATCCACGCATTGAGACTCCGGAGCTCTGTCTGCCTTTTGGGTCCTGCGCGTGGAACAGGAAGCATTTTGGAGAATGCTACCCTGGAAGTTCTGGATTTCAGCTTCCTACCTAAAAGCCTAAATTTAGCCTCCAGAACCTCCCTACCACATTTTCCTATGTCATTGGTATCAACATGTACCAAGACAGCAGACTCCTCCCCAGCACTATCTAAGACCTTATCTAGGTGGCGCGTGAGGTCCGCTACCTTCGCACCAGGCAGGCATGTTACCAGGCGATCCTCATGTCCACCAGCCACCCAGCTATCTACATGCCTAATGATCGAATCACCAACTATAACGGCTGTCCTAACCCTTCTCTCATGGGCACATGGCCCTGGAGAAACTTCCTCGGTGCGAGAGGGTTTTACATCACCTGGAGGACAGGTCCTAGTTACAGGATCACTTCCTGCCACACCAGGGTGATGCTCTCCTGTCACGTGACCTCTCTCCTCCATGGCAACAGGGATGCTGCCAGACTGGAGGTGGGACTTCAGGACTATATCCCTGTAGGTCTCGTCTATGTACCTCTCTGTCTGTCTTATGCTTTCCAAGTCTGCTACTTTAGCCTCTAGAGAACGGACTCGTTCCCTGAGAGCAAAGAGCTCCTTGCACCTAGTGCACACGTAAGACCTCTCACCAACTGGGAGAAAATCATACATGTGACACTCAATGCAAAAGACTGGAAAGCCCCCATCCCGCTGCTGGACTGCTGTCTGCATCTTAGTTTTAAGTTTGTGTTTAGATCTAAGTTCTTTACTTACTAAGGGTTGCTATGGATATTTATACTAATAAAACTGAACCTAATACGTGTAATATAACTTGTTCACCTGAAGCTTAACTAATCTCAGGTCCTTAGTGTATGACTGATTTGGGTAATGAGCTTCACCTGAGAGCACCTCCTGTCTTTTAAGATGTGTAAGTACCTATAAAGCTACGATTATCCCAGGGGTGGGAGGGAATTAACACTTATTAAAAGAGGGCTGCTACACAGTACCTGTCTTGTGCTGCTGAGGTAAGCTATATTCTGATTTGATTTAAATTATAGCTCTTAGCTGCTGCTAGGCTCTAACTTCTTATGAAATTTAAAGTACAAGCTCTCTGCTGGGTTCTAAATTTAACCAGAAAGCTCTTTTCTGTGTTGTAAATTTAAGCTAAAAGAACTTTGCTGATGCTAGGCCCTGAGTGACTATTAAATGTAAACTACAAGCTCTCTGTTGGGTTCCAAATGTAACCAGAAAGCTCTCTTCTGTGTTTTAAATTTAAACTAAAAGTACTTTGCTGTTACTAGGCCCTGAGTGACTATTAAATTTAAAGTACAAGCTCTCTGCTGGGTATGAAATGTAACCAGAGAGTTCTCCTCTGTGTTTTAAATGTAAACTTAAACTGCTGCTACTAGGCCCTGACTGATTTAACAAAAATAGTGGATCACAGATTAATTAGCTTTAATACAAAGAATTCCTTTTAGAAAATTACCAGAAGTAAATACTCACAGTTGCAGATCTCCGTCCAGAAACAACAGTCCCACTTACCAATCTTTCAAGATCTTTTTAATCTTAATGAATTTTTTTCCTGGTTGGTTTGTTGGGGTTTTTTTTTGTGATTTCTGCCTCCTTTTCCCTGTCAAGTTTGTTTCATGCTTGTTTTTGTTTGATAATTTGAAATCTAAAACCATATAAATAAATAAATAATAAAATAAAATATGCGTTAACCACTATCGCAACCCTAAATACCTCCACTGCATACTCGGACCCCTGTCCAGCATTCTGGATAAAAGATCTGCGATGTGACCTCGCCCCGATCTTAGCTAAATTGATAGGCCTATCTTTTAGCACCGGGTCTTTCCCCTCCATGCTCAAACAGACCTCCGTTAGACCGCTGCTGAAGAACGCCAAATTAGACCCTCAAAAGGTGGAGTCATACAGACCCATTTCCAGCATCCCGATGCTCGCTAAAATAATTGAAAAGATAGTCTACAAATAGTTACAAGACCATATTGATACCAACGCCCCTCTAGATTCATCTCAACATGGATTCAGAGAGTCACACAGAGTCGAAACACTACTCACAACTCTTTTCGACACCATAATTTCAGGCATTGAAAACTTACGTCAAGGTTTTGCACTCGTCTTTTTAGATATAGCGGCAGCCTTCGACTCGGTCTGCCACGAAATTCTCCTAGGTCGGCTAAGAGAGAAAGGCTTTAGTGGAACAGCTCTCGAGTAGTGCAAATACTACCTGTCTGGCAGATGGCAATACGTCCGAGCAAACGGGTCCACATCCGAGCCATTCCTACAAAGCCAAGGAGTTCCTCAAGGATCCTCCCTATCATCACTTATGTTTAACATCTATATCCAACCTATCTGTAACATCATTAGATCGTTCAATGTGAGTTGCATGATATACGCAGATGATGTCTTACTGTACCTGCCAATATCCCTGGACTGCCCAGACCTTACCCCCTTGACTAAGTGTTTCAACGCAATATCCGAATGGCTCCTCTCTCAAAATCTGCACATCCAACACAAGAAAACGGAGGTCCTGTTCATCTCCAGAAATCCCGAGTTTACTCCACCCAGCTACTTGGAAGTGGACAACGCCGAATTGCAAGTAAAATCAGCTATACGTTATCTCGGAGTCACATTGGATCAGAACCTCAACATGAAGCAACACATAGCCAACACTGTAAGAGCGATCTACTTCAAGATCAGATCCCTTAGACACCTACGCCCTTTACTCAAACCAGGCGACTTCCGCACCATTTATCAAGCCCTCATCATTCCTCATTTTGATTATTCAAATGCCATCCTACAAGGACTCCCTCAGGCCACCTTACATCCCCTGCAACTTGCCATGAACAGTGCAGCGCGGATTCTCCTCGGAACGCCAAGAAGAAAGCATATCACACCCCTCCTGAAACAGCTTCACTGGCTCCCCATTCAAGCCAGGATCAGTTTCAAAACCCTAGTGATGACATTCAAGGCCATCAAGGGGCTCTCCTCCTCTTCACTATGTGACCTCATCCAACCACCCACACCCAACAGGCTAAGAAGAACCACAGTAGCCAACATGCTAGTGATATCGAGAGACATGACAAAATGCTCCAAAGCAACATCGAACAGAGCCTTTAGACTATGCGCCCCAAGTCTCTGGAACTCCCTACCACCACACATCAGAGCAATCCCCAACTTGAGCCAGTTCAGGAAGGCCTTGAAACACTTTCTCTTTATCAAATACCTCACTGACTGCCCCAAACCCCAGCCACCAAGTATGATCAATACCCAATAACTCCTTCTGACATGTATATAGTTACCCTGTTCAATGCTCCGCATATGTATATAGTTTACCCTGTTCTCCAAGTTACTTGTTCCTGTTCAATGTAATGACCTGACTTTTGTTTATTGTCGGATACCATTTTGTTTTATGTAAACCGCGCTGATCGCAAATAGTGCGGTATATAAGAAATGCAAATAAATAAATAAAAAATAAACCAGCTAACAGGCTTAATCAAAAAAGCCCTAAGTGTTTCACATAGTTTGAGGCAAGATCAGGATGGGTTATGGGTGGAGACTGGTTATGGCTGGCAATTGCATCTAACATGCAATATGTTACTTCACGGTGTTGTGATGGCTGCCAAAAGGTTGTGTTAATTGCAGCCATGTGAATGGCAGTCCCATAACGTGGCCCTGCCCATTGCCAGCAAAAGATATGTAGCATCCGAGGAGAATGAGAAAGGGATAAGAAATGACGTAGACCAAGCGTGGAATGTGGCAGAGAGAGATTATGAGGTCATCTGGAGTGAACTAGAAATGGTGCATTGGATATCCTATAATAATTATTTATTTATTTATTTAACAAGCACTTATATACCGCAGCTTCCAGAGATCAGCTGCGGTTCACAAATAACAACAGTCAACAAAGCATAGTTTGTTTTACATATAACGTCATATAACAATAAACAATGTAAAGAAAACAGAAAATGTAGAACAGATTAGCACAGAACAGTGCAACATTATATACATATACGTATTATGTGGGGTATAATCGTAATGAGTAGTTCAGGTGCAGATGGGGAGGGTTATCTTTTTCTATTATAGTAAGATGTTAGACAAGAACTGATTAGCCTTTATCTAAATCTTTTGAGGGCTGGTCTATACTATTGTAGTGTATTGTAAAAAGGTGGGTTTTCAATTTTTTGCGGAATTCATTAATCTCTGTTAACATTCTTAGTTCAACTGGGAGGGAATTCCAGGCTATTGGGGCTGCATGTGAGAACGCTCTGTTGTTTGTTGATTTATTTGTTTTTATGAAATCTTTGGGGGTTTTAAGTTTGTTTAATTGACCTTTTCTTTGAGTAGGTTTTGAATGTTCTTTAGTAATTAAGTTACTTAATGTGCGAGGTGCCATATCAAATAGTGTTTTAAATACAGTTATTAGTGTTTTGTATGTTATCCGGCTTTGAATTGGTAGCCAGTGAAGGGATGATAGTATTGGTGTTATATGTTGATGAGAGTGTGTTTTCGTTATAATCCTAGCTGCTGAATTTTGTGCAAGTTGAAGTCTTTTAATGTTTTGTTTTGACGTACCTAATAATATAATAATATAATATAATAATTATAATAATAATATAATATAATGCCCCTCTTTAACACACATAATAACATAAGATATGTCATAATGGGTCAGACCAAGGTCCATCAAGCCCAGTATCCTGTTTCCAACAGTGACCAATCCAGGTCACAAGTACTTACAGTTTCTCAAAAAGAATGCTTGTATTGTAGCAAGCAGTGGATTTCCCAGGTCCTCTTTAATAGTGGTTTATGGACCTTTCCTCCACTAGCTTGTCCAAACCTTTTTTAAACCCAGCTACACTAACAACTTTTACTACATCCCCAGTAATGAATTCCAGAGTTTGATTATGTGTTGAGTAAAAAAATATTTTTTTATTAATCTTAAATAGGTTACACTGTAGCATCATTGCATGTCCCCTAGACTTTCTACTTTTTGATGGCATAAACAATTGATCTGTTTACCTGTTCCACTCCATTCATTAATTTATAGACATCTACCATATCTCCCCTCAGCAGTCTCTTTTCCAGGTTGAAGAGCCCTAACCTTTTAAGCCTCTCATAGGAATATCTTTCCATCCCCTTTATCATTTTGGTGGCTCTTCTCTGTACCTTTTCTAATTCCGCTATATACTATTTAAGATATGGCGACTAGAATTGCACACAATATTCAAGATGCGGTCATTCCATGGAATGATCCAGAGACATCATAATATCCTTTGTTTTAATCTCCATTCCTTTCCTTATGATTCCTAGCATTATATTGGCCTTCTTGGCCGCCGCTGCACACTGGGTGGAGGGTTTCAATGTGTATCCACAATGACACCTAAATCTATTTCCTTTTTCCTTTCCATATCTCCTCCAACTCTGCCACACACACACACACCCCATCTTCATACCTCACAGCCTCCTCTTCATATACATAGCCATCCATCCATGAGAACCTGCAAGACATACACATGCAGGTCATGAAGTCATGCCTTCCCATGTGTGTAATCTGTAGACTTTTAAAAAAAATTACATTAGCTGTAATAAATAAATAAATGTATTTTCCCTTAAAGAGGTGCTGCTATGCTGCTGATTATTCCTGTGTTTGAGAGCCACTGGCACCTCTAAATCTACCAAATCTGGGAACATAAGAACATAAGATATGCCATACTGGGTCAGACCAAGGTCCATCAAGCCCAGTATCCTGTTTCCAACAGTGGCCAATCTAGGTCGTACGTACCTAGCAGTTTCCCCAAAAGACACAGGTTCCGCAATGCTTGCACTGGGTCAAGCATTGATATCCTGGGTCCCTTCTTAATAATGGTTTATGGACCTTTCCTCCAGGACCTTGTCCAAACCTTTTTTAAACCCAGCTACACTAACAGCCTTTACTACATCCTCAGGTAACAAATTCCAGAGTTTGATTACACGTTGAGTGAAAAAATATTTTCTTTTATTAGTCTTAAATAGTTTACCCTGTAGCTTCATTGCATGTCCCCTAGTCTGTCTATATTCTGATAACGTAAACAATCGATCTATGTTTACCCATTCCACTCCATTCATTAATTTATAGACTTCTATCATATCTCCCCTCAGCCGTCTATTTTCCAGGTTAAAGCGCCCTAACCTTTTTAGCCTTTCTTCATAGGAATATCGTTCCATCCCCTTTACCATTTTGGTGGCTCTTCTCTGAACCTTTTCTAATAACGCTATATCCTTTTTAAGATACGGTGACCAGAATTGCACACAATATTCAAGGTGCGGTCTCACCATGAAACGGTATAGAGGCATTATAATATCTTTTGTTTTATTTTCCATTCCTTTCCTTATGATACCTAGCATTCTATTTGCTCTCTTGACTGTCGCTGCACACTGGGCCGAGGGTTTTAACATGTTATCCACAATGATGCCTAAATCTCTTTCCTGGGTGGTGGTTCCTAATGTGGAACCTTGCATTGTGTAACCATAGTTTGGGTTATTCTTCCCTAGGTGCATAATTTTGCACTTGTCCACATTAAATTTCATCTGCCATTTTGATGCCCAGTCTTCCAATTTATCAAGATCCTCTTGCAATTTTCCACAATCCTCTTGGGTTTTAACAACTTTAAATAGTTTTGTGTCATCTGCAAATTTGATAACCTGACTCGTTATTCCACTTTCCAGGTCATTTATGAATATGTCAAAAAGCAGCAGACCCAGCACAGATCCCTGGGGTACACCACTATTCACCTTTCTCCATTGGGAAAATTGGCCATTTAGCCCAACCCTCTGCTTTCTATCTTTTAACCAGTTCTTGATCCACAGTAGTACACTGCCTCCTATCCCATGACTCTTTAGTTTTGCCAAAAGTCTCTGATGAGGGACCTTGTCAAAGGCTTTCTGAAAGTCCAGATACACTATATCAACCGACTCACCTTTGTCCACCTGTTTATTCACACTTTCAAAAAAACACAACAGATAAGTAAGACAAGATCTTCCTTGTCTAAAGCCATGTTGGCTGTCTCCCATTAGGCCATGACTATCTACATGCTGAGTAATTTTATTCTTTATGATGGTTTCTACCATTTTTCCCGGTACTGACGTGAGGCTCACCGGTCTGTAGTTTCCCGGATCACCCCTGGAACCCTTTTTAAAAATTGGTGTTACATTGGCGATCCTCCAATCTTCAGGTATTAGAGATGATTTTAATGATAGTTCACAGATTACTAATAGCAGGTCTGCAATCTCGTATTTCAGTTCTTTCAACACCCTTGGATGTATACCATCCGGCCCAGGTGATTTGCTACTCTTCAGTTTATCTAATAGTTGTAATACATCTTCCCGATGTATCGATATTTCCTTCAATTCTTCCGCACCTTTAAATACCATTTCAGTCATGGGTAACATCCCTACATCTTCCTCAGTAAAGACCGAAGCAAAGTACGAAAGGGAGACTATGATTAAATGATAGAGGAGTTAAAGGGGAACTAAGGCGACAAGGAGATAGTGGAGAGACTGAATGAAGAATTCATTCAGTCTCTCCGCTATCTCCTTGTCGCCTCTTAGTGCCCCTTTAATTCCTCTATCATCTAATGGTCCAACCGACTCTCTCACAGGTTTTTTGCTACGAATGTACTTGAAAAAATCTTTATTCCGCGTTTTTGCTTCCGCAGCAAGCTTCTTCTCAAATTCTATCTTTGCCTTCTTTATCAATGCCTTGCATTTGACCTGCCAGTGCTTGTGCTGTTTCCAGGTTTCGTCGTTTGGCTCTTTTTTCCATTTCCTGAAAGATGCTTTTTTGGCAACAACGGCCTCTCTGACCTCACCTTTAAACCATTCTGGCAGTTTTTTGGACTTCCTTCCACTTTTCTTAAAGCGTGGAATACAGCTGGTCTGGGCTTCCAAGATAGTATTTTTCAACAACACCCAAGCTTGATGTAAGTCTTTAACCTTTGAAACTGCTCCTTTTAGTTTTTTCTTAACTATTTTCATCATTTAATCATAGTCTCCCTTTCGAAAATTAAAAGGTTGTACTGTGGATTTCCTTACTGTCCCTCCTCCACTAATTAAATCAAAGGCGATCATGCTATGTTCACTATTGCCAAGTGGCCCCAACACCCTTATCTCTTGCACTAGATCTGGTGTTCCACTAAGGACTAGGTCTAATATGGCTTCCCCTCTGGTCGGTTCATGAACCAGCTGCTCCAAGAAGCAGTCATTTATGTCATTTAGGAACTTTATCTCCCTAGCATGTCCTGCCGTGACACTGACCCAGTCGATACCGGGGTAATTGAAATCACCCATTATTATTACCGAGCTGTAACTTTTGTTAGCTTCCTTGATTTCTTTGAGCATTTCATCATCCATTTGTTCATTCTGGCCAGGCGGTCGATAGTACACCCCCACTGCCATCGCCTTCCCCTTTTTACATGGAATTTCAATCCATAGAGATTCTACAGCAAATTTTGTTTCCTGCAAAACTTTAATCCTTTCTGACTCAATGCCCTCTCTAACATAGAGCGCAACCCCTCCACCAATTTGATCAGCTCTATCATTACGATATAGTTTGTACCCAGGTATCACAGTGTCCCACTGGTTGTCCTCCTTCCACCATGTCTCTGATATTCCAATTCATATCTAACCTCTCATTTAGTGCTATATATTCTAACTCTCTCCCATCTTATTTTTCAGACTTCTAGCATTTGCATACAAGCATTTTAGAGACTGTTTTTTATTCATATTAATTTGGCTATTGGTAGACATGGGTAATTTGGGATCTTTAAGCTCTGTCTGCTCCATACTCGAGGGCATTTGGACTACTTTACTCTTTTTTGGAACCTCTCTGCTTTTGGTAGTATCCTTCAAGGATACATTCTTCCGAACCAGCCGCTCTTGGGCGACTGTCGGCTTTCCCCTATTATCTAGTTTAAAAGCTGCTCTATCTCCTTTTTAAAGGTTAATGCCAGCAGCCTGGTTCCATCCCAGTTAAGGTGAAACCCATCCCTTCGGAAGAGCCCCTCCTTTCCCCAGAATGTACCCCAGTTCCTAACAAATCCAAACCCCTCATCTCTGCACCATTGTCTCATCCACGCATTGAGACTCCGGAGCTCTGCCTGCCTTTTGGGTCCTGCACGTGGAACGGGAAGCATTTCGGAAAACGCTACCCTGGAAGTTCTGGATTTCAACTTCCTACCTAAAAGCCTAAATTTAGCCTCCAGAACCTCCCTACCACATTTTCCTATGTCATTGGACCTAGATAAGATTCTCAAGAGCAGAGATGTCTCTCTCCATACAAAGATTCAACTTGTTCAAGCCATAGTATTTTCAGTAACATCATATGGATGTGAAAGCTGGACAGTGAAAAAGATAGACAGGAAGAAAATTGATGCCTTTGAATTATGGTGCTGGCGGCGAATACTGTGTATACCATGGACTGCCCAAAGAACAAACCAGTCGGTACTAGAGTTGATCAAACCTAAGCTTTCTTTAGAAGCTCAGATGACAAGACTTTGACTTTCATACTTTGGACACATCATGCGAAGAGAGAGATCATTAGAGAAAGACATCATGCTTGGCAAGATAGAAGGTCAACGCAAAAGAGGAAGGCCAGCAATGAGATGGATCAATACAATAACAGCAGCTACGGGTACCAGTCTGTCAACAATGAGCCGCCTGACTGAAGACTGAACACAATTTAGAATAGCTATCCAGAGGGTCGCCATGAGTCGACTCCGACTCGACGGCACTTAACAACAACAACTTTACTTGTCCAGAAATATTTTAGTAATTGTAGTAGTAGTGTTACTCATATAGCATACATAAGGAATCCCTTCAGGGCCCTTACCAATCCTAGATGCATTTCTATCCTTAACATTAGGTGCGTGCCATTTTGCTGTAACACCCCACTCACGGGATAGTTACTTGCTCTGCCAAACCCATATAGAACCCCAAGGCATGGGATGTGAGTTGTGGCGTGGCTTTAGTTTATGTCTTGTTACAATCTTCTATACCACCCTTCAGACAGCAGAGTGGTGTACAATAAAAAAAAGAAAAAAATCAGAAAAGGGACTCCAATAAAATAGGAAAGAAGAAGACAGAATATACAAGACTGTCAGGACAAAACAAATGAGGAAGGAGGAGAGAACTAAGGGTAGTACAGAGCAATATCAGAGGAACGGGGGAAGGAGGATCCCTGTACTAATGCGGGACTAGTTCTGTGACTGCATGGTTGTGTCTGTTGGAGTCTGTGTACAGAGGTCTAGTCTTTTATTTTGTGTCTGGTTCAGGGCTGGTGCAAGAACTGGATGTGCCCTAGGTGGAAAACCGGAAGCCTGCATCAGAGAGGGGCAGAAGCCCCTAAAGATAGAAGACAAGAACCGCACCTCAGTGCCGTAGCCTTTGGTAAGTGCTGCATTGTGGTTCCTTTTCCATTGCTGCTACTGCTGGCCCTGGAGAGGGGTGGCAGTGGGCAGTCCCAAAGGGTTGATGCTCTAGAGGACTGCCTAGTTCACCTAGTAGTCGTGCTGACCCTGGTCTGTTGTGGAATCTGCCCTCGGTTCTTGAATTCTCTGCATGAGGAGGCTGGATAGCCAGTCAGACGTTTTACCAACCTCTTTACCTGTAGGTGGAAGAGAATGGAGAGCTGGCTTGCTACGCAAGCCTGGCAGAATAGACTGCTATACAAAAGAGGATGTTGCCTACTGGAGAAGACACAGTGGAGCGATCACCTACAAGGTGCACAGTAAAGGATTAGAGGAAGAGAGCCTAGAGAGGATAGAGTTAAAGGTAATGCAGCTTGCTAAGTGCATAGGAGCTGAAATCCAGGATCTTTTTGCAAGAGGCAGAACAGATAAATATTTAAACTGGGATCACAGACACAACTACTTCAAAGGGACACACTACCCCTGTTAGCCAAGACTTTCTCATTGATATATTGAACTTGATTGCTTGTTACTGTGAGCTGGACATTTTACCATAGTAAAGTAAATTAGAGCACCCAGAGCCTTTTTGATTTATGGACCAAGGGCCTTGAAGTGATTTCCCTTCCCCCTGTGGAGAAGCTGCTCCCTGTCGAAAAGAATGTATGCTGCTGAGTGAAGGAGTGGGAGAGAACCTGGGTGAAACTTGTTCTGTGACTTGCCCTGTAGGACTTGCCTAGCACCCTAGAGCAAGGAAGGGAGGGAGAAGCTACACATATTACTAGCCCAGAGTGGAAGGAGTAGTGTAGAAGTTACAGCAGTCGGTGAAGAGCCAGGGATGCCAGGGTTCAAATACTGCTTTTTTACAAGAGGCCTTAAGCAAATCACTTCACCCTCCATTGTCTCAGGTGCCACTTAGATGGGAAGGCCTCTCAGGCAGGGAATTACTGTATCTACGCTATCTGAATTGTTACTTGTCTTGAGTTCATCTTCTGAAAGGTGAGTAATTAAATCTAAAAATTTCCAATATAAGCCGTGGACAGCTCCTTCTTGTGGAGCTTATGTTCTAATGGAGGCGAACAGACACAAAAACAAGAGGCTATGTTTGAAAAAGTGAGGTCACGACTAGGAAAAATTGGATCCAGTCGGTTACAAGTAGGATTAATTGAGATTAATGCAGATTTACCATGGAATGTGAATGTGGAGTGGCACAGGGGGTCTCTCCCCCAAAGTTACAGGCATTTGGATTAGGAAGCAATCAATGATGTTATTTCCACCATTACTTCAGAATGTTTGATAGTACCATAAAATAAAGTAAGAAAAGCCACACTAAGTTAGATCAAGGTCCATCAAGCCCAGCATCCTGTCTACAACAGTGGCCAGTCTTGGTCGCAAGTACCCAACAGATCCCAAGAAGTAAGTCAAATTTCTCATAGGTGATTTTCAGGTATAAGCAATGGTTTTCACAAGTCTTCCTGGCTAATAATTTTTTAGAGACTTCTACAGGAATTTGTTCATATCTCTTTTGAGTTGTTCCAAAATCATTACGGTTAAGAAAGGTTTCCAGAATGGGTAGGACTCCAGCATCCTACTCTGTAAAGACCAAGGCAAGAATGAATTTAGTTTTGTGTTATATCCTTATCCTCCTTGAGCACGCCTTTTACCCCTTGGTCATCCAGCAGTCCAGTCTACTCTCTAATGGGTTGTTTCAAATCTACTTGAAGCATTTTTAGTAATTAAGGGTATCTTTACTAAAGCGGGGTAGGCTTTTGCAGCTAACGCCAGGCATTAGTTGCGAAAGTGCCACAGTAGCTGCAAACGTCGCACACTATCTGCTGAGGGTGTGCCCAACATTTCCCCAGCAGATAGCTTGGTGAAAATGCAGAGACCACTGATGCAGCCCATAGAAGTGGCATTGGCTGCATCAGCGATGTTAGCAAAATGCGCGACTACCACATGCTGTCAATGCCTATGGTAACCACATGTTACAGGCTCGTCCACTCGTACTGCTATCATACAAAATGCAGCTATCGTGGAAAATCGTTGCAGTAGCTGCATTTGTCCCATGTTAGCTGTCACCATGATGCAATTTTTCTGCGTTAGCATTGTGAGACAGCTAATGCCCTTTACTGGACGTACCCCTTCGTTTTTGCTTCTATGGCAACCTTCATTTCAAAGACTCCCTTGGTTCTGCCTAATTGATCTTTTACATCTAATTTGCCGGTGCATGTGCTTGTTCCTATTTTCCTCTTTAGGATCTGCTTTCTATTTTCTGAATAATTTGTTTTAATTTGATTTCATGTATTTCCACTATTTGCAATACATCATTGTGGAATACAATTAAAAGCACAACACAAGGCTTAATTATAGATAATATAATAAAATAAAATCTCCAGGAACAAGCAGGAATGTAGTCTTCACATATGGGTATCGTCGGTACCGATGGAGCCTGCGCAGGAACGCTCCCTAGCGTCCAATAGGAAAGCTTTTGGGAGCATACCACAGCACCTGCGTGCTGCCTTCCCGCCTTTCCCTCTCCAGTTCTTCATTTTCTGCGGAGCCGAAAGGTCACATACCCTGTCACCGCATAAAAATTTCATCTTTAATCTTTGTTTTTGTGGTCGCATCTGCCTTCCTTCGATGCCATACCGGTACCGCCGGTTCTTTCTTCTTTCTTTAAAAAAAAATAATAAATTATAGTTTCTGATGTGTTTTACTTTAGAAACGTTTTTTCCTTGCTGCTAGGCGCCATTTTGGGCACAAGGCCCAATTTTTTCCTTAAAAATGGAAAAATCTACTTCAGGTTTTAAGAAATGTTCTAAATGTGGCGGTACTGTTTCCGTCACCCACACCCATGATTGGTGTCTCAAATGTTTAGGTCCTGACCACTCTATTTTAGAGTGCCACTCCTGTGAACTGATATCAAAAAGGGACCGGCAGAACCGAACTTCTAAACTTAGCACCCTTTTTCCCTCAGACGTGGCGTCTGTTGCATCTACATCCTCCAGGGCCTCATCTTCCTCCCATGGATCTCAGGTAACTAAACATAAATCTTGCTGGTCCTCAAAGGGTAGACTCCTTCTAAGTATCGAGATGCCCCTGGAGGAATTTTCACCGGCAAAACTGCCCCAGCAGGAGGCTTCGGCTTCCAAAGCACTAACGGGGCTCCAGGATGTTCTTGAGGCCTCAACCTCGGCAGAACTACTGGCGCCATGCTCTGGGGTTCCGGACGCTTCTACTGGTACTGACACCCAAGCATCGGCAGCGTCGATAGACCAGAGATTCCTTGCTATCAAACGCAGTCTAGTGGCTCTTCTCACGGCTTCGGTACCGTTGAAACCGCTTCAGACACCTCAACCAATACCGGTACCGACACCGGTACCAGAACTGGTACTGACTGCATTAGCATCGGTGGGTATGTCACCCATACCGAGTCATGCGTATGTCTCTGGCATCGACAGATCAGTACCGGAACAACCCGATACTGACTTCGATCGATACCGGTACCGTGCTTTGCACAATCACCGGGATCAGAGGTATTTTGAATCCTCTGAGTCTAAAGATTCAGACTCTGCCGATACAAAAGTACTTCTCCCTGAGGATTCTTCTTCTCCTCAGCGCAGAATGTCTCCGCCAGAGGATATGTCCTTTTAGGACTTTGTCCGTGATGTGGCCCGAGGCCTTTCCATCACAGTAGCTCCTGAAAAAGAGCCTAGGGCAAAGGAATTGTAAATTCTCCAATACCCTAAGGCTCCCAAAGAGGCAGCTACTCTGCCTATTCATGAGATTTTACATGATCCTATGCTAAGGATGTGGGAAACACCTTTAACCACATCTCCTCATTCTCGAAGACTCGATACTATGTATGTATCGAGTTCCACCTTGTCCTGGCTTTCAAAAAACTCAATTACCACACCATTCAATGGTGGTGGAATCAGCCATGAGAAGGATGAAAAGTGCAAAGAGACATGCATCCAATCTTCCAGGTCGTGAATGTAGGACTCTCGATGCCTTTGGGCGTCAATGCTTCCAAGCTTCCATGCTCTCAGCTAGGATCAGTTTTTATATCTTGTATATGGAAATGTTCCTTAAAGAGGTCACAGGAGACTTGGAGCTTATGAGCCCCCTCCTTCCTGATGACAAAAGGCAAGACTATCTTACTCTAGTCAAACATGCTCGGGATGTTTCCAAGTTTGTAAATCGTGCAGCCTTTGACTGTTTTGAGTGCATAAGCAGAACCTCTGCTATTGCCATTGGTGCACATCGGATAGCCTGGCTTCAGACATCTGACTTGGAAATGTGAGTACAGGATAAATTAGGAAACATTCCTTGCACAGGAGAAAATCTCTTTGGCAAGAATTTGCAGGAGAAGGCTAATGAAATAGATGCTGACAATCTCACCTTGGATAGATTGTCCAAATCTACAGCCGATCCTGCAAGGAAAAAATCCTCTAAGAAACCATTTTTCAATAAGAAAAAGAGGTTTTATCCTTCCTATACCCAACAGGGACACCGTCCAGGTCAGACTGCCTAAAAGGGACAACAGCAACAACCTAGACAACAAAAGAAGCCAAAAGCTGCAAAACCTCAGTCACCTCAACAGGCTCAGCCTCCTCAGGGGCTTTGACTCCTCTCTAGAGAACTTTGCCTTCCTGCCTCTGAACGGTCCTGAACCCTCGACCATCCCAGGCAGGTTATGTCATTTTGCCCACAGATGGTACCTAATAACAGCAGAAAATTGGACTCTGTCCATTGTATGAGAGGGGTACAAGCTTCATTTTCACAGCATGCCCCCTCCTACAATTGTAAGACAGTTCAATTCTCAGACCTCTCTCAACAGTCTCTTAGGTCAAGAAGTCACAATGCTCCTTGCTTAAGGAGCAATAGAGGAAGTACCCATTCCCCATCAGGGTACAGGGTTCTCCTCCCCCTATTTCCTTATTTCAAAGAAAACAGGCGGACACAGACCAATTTTAGACCTCAGAGAATTGAACAAATATTTGTTCCGAGGGAAGTTCAAAATGGTCTCTCTAGGAACTCTGCTGCCATACCTTCAAAGTCAGGATTGGCTTTGTTCTCTAGATTTCAAGGATGCGTATACTCATATTCTCACCCATACAAATCACAGGATATTCCTCCGATTCCTGTTTCAAGGAAAGCACTACCAATACAAGGTTCTTCCCTTTGGCCTGGCTTCTGTGCCAAGAGTGTTCACAAAATGCATGGCTGTGGTAGCAGCATTTCTCCGCACTCTGGGAATATTTGTCTTCTCTTACTTAGATGACTGGCTCATTCGAGCCCCTACAGTACCAGAAGCCAGCTCTGCTCTGTTTCGCACAATGTGAATCCTTCAGTATTTGGGACTGGTCATAAAACTCCCAAAATCCAGTCTTGCTCCCACTCAGTCCCTAGCGTTCAAAGGAGCTCATCTGGATACCAGACAGACAAGGGCTTTCCTTCCGCAGCCCCGCTGCCTTTGCATAGTACAACTAGCTTCCCATGCGGTGCTCAAACCTTGTCTCGCTGCTCGGGAAATGCTACAATTGCTAGGCCACATGGCATCCACCGTGCATGTGTTTCCTTATGCTCGCCTCCATATGTGAGCAGCCCAGTGGACTTTATCCACTCAGTGGACACAGGCCTCAGGCTGCCTGTAGGACAAAATAACAAACTCAAATCATCTTATATCATCCTTCCAATGGTGGCAATCACCAAGAAACCTTCTGGTGGGTCTCCTTTCCAGCAACCCCTATCCCAAGCCACCCTAACAACAGATGCATCACAGGTGGGATGGGGAGCCCTCCTGCACAATCTCTCTACCCAGGGTACCTGGACTCCACAGGAGGCCTGTCTTCACATCAACCTCCTGGAGCTCAAAGCAATCTTCTTTGCTCTTCGAGTATTTCACACCCAGCTCAGCTACAAGACAGTCCTAGTTCAAACGGACAATCAGGTAGCTATGTTCTATGTGAACAAGCAGGGCAGAACAGGCTCTCTGTTGCTATGCAACAAAGCTTTGCAACTATGGGCCCTCGCCAGAGAGCATCAGATTCATCTCCTTGCGGTGTATCTTCCAGGAATCCAAAACTCTTAGGCAGACAAACTCAGTCAAGTTCGGCTTCCACACGAATGGAATGCAGACCAGGTTGCCCAAATATTTCAGATTTGGAGAACCCCGGACATAGACCTCTTTGCAAGTACGCTGAATGCCAAACTTCCCCGGTTCTGTTCCAGAATTCCAGCTCGATGTTGTCAGGCAAGGGACGCCTTCCTTCTTCACTGGGGTCAGGACTTCCTATATGCCTTCCCACCCCTTCCCCTCATCCTCAAAACCCTATTCAAGCTTCAGAGAGACAGAGGTCATATGATCCTCATAGCTCCACGTTGGCCACGGCAAACGTGGTACCCTCTGCTCCTACATCTCCCTCAAGCTCCACCTCTGGAGTTGGGATCCGCTCCAGATTTTCTTTCCAAAGAGGACGGGATGCTCTGGCATCCGAATCCCCAGTCTCTGCATCTCAGGGCCTGTTTGCTGAAAGCCTAGAACTTCAGGATCTTAACCTTTCCCAACAGGTAAAGGATATGCTTCATGCTTCCAGGAAACCCTCCACAAGGCGCTCGTATGCCTTTAAGTGGAAAAGGTTTACCATATGGTGCTCGCAGAAGGGTCTTAACCCTCTTGCGATACCTCTGGAATCAATACTGGAGTATCTCCTTCATTTGTCAAATGCGGGTCTCAAGACAAATTAGGTAAGAGTCCATCTTAGTGCTATTGCAGCTTCTTACAAAGCTCTAAGTGGACAACCTATTTCCTCTCATCCTCTCATAGCGAGATATATGAGAGGCCTTCTTTTAACAAAGCCTCCCATTAAGCCACCACTGGTGGCTAGGACTTAAATATGGTGCTCGGGCAGCTCATGAAACCGCCCTATGAACCATTAGCCACTACATCTTTGAAATTCCTTTCTTGGAAAGTCATCTTCCTCATTGCAATCACATCAGCACGTCGCATCAGTGAATTGCAAGCGTTAGTGGCTGATCCTCCTTATGCAAGGTTCCACCACGATAAGGTAGTTCTTAGGACTCATCCACACTTTATGCCAAAGGTGGTTTCGCCTTTCCATTTAAACCAAGCAGTTTACCTTCCTGTATTCTTTCTGAGGCCTCATGCCTCCAGTGCAGAAAGGAACCTTCATACCTTGGACTTTAAAAGAGCTTTGACCTTTTATTTGCAAAGGACACAGCAACATAGAAAATCTTCTCAACTCTTAGTTGCTTTTGATCCTAGTCATTTGGGACTTCCAGTTTCCAAAAGAACTCTATCTAACTGGATTGCTCATTGCATATCCTTTGCCTATGAAAGTAAGAACCTTCCTCTTGAAGGCCTTATCACAGCTCACAATGTGAGAGCCATGGCAGCATCAATGGCTCATCTTCACTCTGTGTCTATCAACGACATCTGTCGAGCAGCTACTTGGGCTACTGCTTAGACAAGGACTCCCGCCGGGATGCCTTGTTTGGCCAGGCTGTTCTTCAACACCTTTTTCAGACTTAATCAACTCCTTCCCACCGTCCCTGGTAGGATGCCAGAGATCCATGGGGGGACGTATGGCCCTTTCACAAGGCCTAACAATTTCCTGGGGCCATCTCCCTGGCATCTGCAGCTAGGGAGTCCCCATATGTGAAGACTACATTCCTGCTTGTTCCTGGAGATAGTGTAGTTACTCACCTGTAACAGGTGATCTCTGGGAACAGCAGGAGTTGTATCTCTCTCTCTCTTTCTTTCTCCCTCCCTCTCTCTTTTGTTTCAGCTATAAACTCAACTGGAGAGGAACAATTGGAAAGGCGGGAAGGCAGCACACAGGCACTGTGGGATGCTCCCAAAAACTTTCCTATTGGATGCTGGGGAGCATTCCTGCGCAGGCTCCGTCGGTACCGACGATACCCATATGTGAAGACTAAATTCCTGCTGTTCCCGGAGATCACCTGTTACAGGTGAGTAACTACGCTTTACAAAACAGTAAAAACCTGATAAAATAACCTTCTATCCAAATTAAAAGCAATTTTCGAGCAACTTCCTAAAGTGCAAATAATTAAGGTTTTCTCTCAGTGCAAGAGGTAGGATCCTGCATATGAAAATACTCTTGCTTGAATAGATGACAAGTGATTGGCTTTTACTACCTTTTCCACCTCATCATTAAATCATGCCTGCAACCATTTGGTCGTCTTTTGAACTTTTTCAAAGGGTGGAATATATTTTACCTGGCCTTCCATAATGATATTGGTAAATAATGCAGATGTCTCATGCAAATTTTTGACCCTGACAACTACTGCTTTCAGTCTTTTTTCTGATTTCCTCAATTTATCATAATTTCCCTTTAGAATTAAATGCTACAGGAATACGTTTCTTTAGTGCACCACATCCACTGATTGTAATAAATGCAATTGCTAATACCAAGTGGCCCCAACATCATTACCCCTCACACTAGGACCTTCAGTTTAATAACGACTAGATCTAAAATAGCTTCCTTTCACCTCCCATAGATTCCAGGAAGTAGTCATTTCTGATACCTAGAAACTTTGGAACCCTTTTACTAAGCACTGCTAACCAGTTAGTCATTATAGCGTGCGGTAACTGGCCATGGTGAACACTACTGTGTAGACACGTTAGCTACTGACCGCTAAAATGTATGTTAACTGGCACTTACACGCTAATATGGAGTGGGCAGATAAAGCGTAGAGTGTGGGCATGGAGAGCACATTAGCATGCAAACACAGTTAATATAGCAAACCAGTTAATATAGTTAATATAGGTTTTGTTAGGTGCATCCGCATTAAATGCTCTGCATGTTAGCATACTCAGAGCCCCATTTAGAAAGGGGCCCATCCATGTATGTCCCCATGGGATCAGAATTGGGTGCAACCAGCCTGGACAGGCAGGACCTGCCCTGATTCTGGGCCCTTGGATACCCTGCCCCCTCCCCGTCCAACCCACCCATGGCTACTGCATGGAGCCTTGTGCTGTGGCGTCCCATTGCCATGGTACCAGGACGCCATGCAGCAGCCGCGCTCATCCCCAGGCACGGATTAGCCTTGTTTCTCCACCGCCTGACCCCCGAACGGCACTCCTCAATTATGCCACACATCTATACATGAGCTCTTGTACCCTCTGGTTGTCTTCTCACCCAGTTGTGTTGAGAGGCCACTGGAAGTGGCAACCCTGCTGAAAGATGGCATTTCACTTAGTTTGGGCAAGAGAACTCCCCTTCCTTCTCCATTTAAAGTTCTTCTGAAGTTGTAGCAGCCGTTTGCATGGAGCTTCTCTGGGAACCAGGTGGCAGTGGATGAAGGCATCTCAGCCTTGGTGAAACTTTTAGGTAACCAGATACCAAAGTGAGAGGTGACAGTTTTGCAAGGGGGTCAGTGGAATGTGCCTTGTGAATAGCTAGTCGAGTGTTCCATCCAAGCCAATCTGCATGAGAGCAGAAGCTTCCTCTTTGAACCCCAAGAGGTCATGGCACCAGTGAGTATGTGCATTACTACCTTGGTGAAGCCAGCTGTAATCTCTTCGGGTAACCTTTGTGATGCTCTAGGTTACATAAATCTATTTCAGCTTTGACTCTGTTTATTGTTGGTTATTAAGCAGAAGATATAGAAACAGACTGTGGAGATGAGGGTTCAAAAGGCGTAGGTGGGAAAGCTTGAACAGTGTGCTATGAAGCTGCTGTAGGCAGAGGTTGGACTAATTAAGGACAAGAAGTTGGTGACTATAGGATAGAGAATATTGAAACTGCATTTAAAATATAAACCTGTGGATTTTAAACCTTCCCAGAGTGCCTGCTGTCTGTCCTGTACTTTTCAAGAAGTATATGTGTGAGAACTTGAAGATGCAAGAGACAACTTTTCTATCCATGAGCAAAGCCTTTAGTATCTCATTATCAAGGCCTGGGTTTGGTGGGAGTGGTGAACTGTCAGCTGCATAATAATAAGTTGAGTGGAATGGGTAAACGTAGATTGGTTTACTCCTTCAAAAAGAAGAAAAATTAGGGGACACACGATGAAGGTAAGACTAATTGGAGAAAATATTTTTTCACTCAACGCGTAATCAAACTCTCAAATTCATTGCCTGAGGTTGTAATAAATGTGTAGCTGGGTTTAAAAGAGGTTTGGACAATTTCCAGGAGGAAAAGTCCAGAAACCATTATTAAAGTGGACTAAAGAAATCCCCTGCTTACTCCTTGGATAAGCAGCATGGAATCTGTTTACCTTTTGGGAACCTGATGGGTACTTGTGACCTGGATTGGCCACTGTTGGAATCAGGTTACTGGGCTCAATGGACCTTTGATCTGAACCAGTATGGCATATCTATTGCTCTTATGCATTTTGCAAGCTTTCTGGAACATTTGAAGCTTGGGAAAGTCACAAGGACACCTTGTTGGTGTCTTTTGCTTTCCCTTAAGATTGAGATCATGTGTTGTGCTCATTTTTCTACTATAGGCATACATTATTCCTGGGCTTTAAAGTATAAAATTACACAGGACAGGGAAAATATATTTTTTAGTATGTGCTAGGAGGTTTCATCTTCTGCAGTCAGCGGCATGTTTTCATGCACTACCAGCATAGGATGGAGTTTGTACATGCTTTCAACGCCGTGCCATAAAATAGCCCGGGGCCCTGTGCTGAAAAGTACATGGTAGCATGCTTTGTGGCAGTGACTGGGTGGGAAAGTGTTTCTAGCATGGCATAGTTAATGCGGGCATTTGTAGCCTGTGCTACCTGTCCTTGACAACGGTAGTGTGGGTGCAACTAACGCCTTCTCAGAGTGGCATTAGTTGCACCCATGGCAGATTTGCCACATTGAAGCATGGTAACTGCATGGGGACGTAGGTACCTGCCCCCTGCAGTTAGCCCAAAGCCCAATGCTGCTAATATAGCCCACACGTACGTTACTGGCACAGAGCTTAGTAAGCAGGCCACTCAGTTTTTTTATTGTTTTTCAGAAAATATGTGGTCATAATATCTACTGTTAAATAGGTATTCCTTGAGCCCAGTGCTTAAGAAATTGCCACACTAGGAGTATTGGGCAACACAATGTATATTAGCAACCAAGGTAGATCCTTCTTTTTGCCTAGGATTGTCTTCCTTGCTTGTACCTGGCTTCAGGGCTTCCCTTCATCCCTTACTTGTCTGTAGGGCTTTGAATTAAACATATTTTTTTGTTGTTTGTTTTTTGCTTTATCTTGGGTTAGCTAAATATGCAGGAACTAATATGTTTGCATTAAACACCAGCATTAGCTTTTTGTGACAGCATCAATATAGATGTGAGCTGAATAAGAGCAAGAGTGTATTCCAATGAAATAACAGTTTAAGAAAGAAAACCGAAACCATTTCCAACATTTGTATGGTTTCTTTTTTCAATTCTATCTGCAGGACTTTGAAAAGAATGAGTGTGTAACAGGAACCATGCTGGGAAAAGGTGACCATGTTGGTTACCGTTACTGGTCCTAAGAGTTGCATCAGATAATGCAAACTTTTTTTCTGGGGATGAAAGAGTGATAAGAGGTGTTCAGTAAAGAACAAAAGACGAGTCAGACATGAAAACATGTGTGGGCTTAAAAGTGGGCTGAAGTAGTAGGTAGGTGTATAGCGATGGTTGAAAACAAATTAGCAATGAGAGTCTACTCACCTGGCTCATTTGTAGGGGAGGTTCAGCAAGGGTAGTGTAGGCACTAGCATAGAATAAAGCTTTTTGTGTTGCCCACTCAAATAATCCCTTCTACATCTCCAGTGATTTTTTTCTTAAGCTATAAAATAAAGATTCTAGTGATGTTCCTTGCTTTCTCAGAAATGAATTCCATTAGCGCTTTTATAGTATTGCCAGAGCTGCAAATCACAGTACTTTCTGGTAGATAAGTGGCAATCTCTCAGCTGACAAGTGACAGTCTACTTGCTTAATTTGTGACTGTTGTGATTGTGTAGGAGACACTGCTATTGTGACCATTGGTAAACAAGGCAAAGAGAATGCATAGACATGTTGCTGGACTAAAAGGCCTGTCTTTTTTTCTCTTTCCTCCCCTCTGCCTTCTCTATCTGCCTTCCCCCATCTTTTTCTTTATTCCCCTGCTGTGCACAACATCTCACCTTTTGCCTCAGTTCTTTGAACTTTCTGGCTTCTCTTTCAGATCCAAAGGTCTCAGGATCTCTTTGTTCTTTCAAGTCTGTCTCTGTTACAAAGCCTAATCATAAACATGCTGCAACCAGAGCCTCACTGCTATAATCTTTTATGTGGCCTCTGCTCCTTTTTCTTTCAAAGTTCACTCTCTTAACTGATTATTCTTACTTACCGTAAGATCACTGTGTTATATCTATGTACAAATTTCCTCCATCAAGGCCTGCTATATCTATATATATTTTTTAACTCTACTTCTAAATGCAATTCTTTGAAACTAATGTTTGTCCCAATGATTGCAATGAGCTGAGTGAGATTTATTTACTCTATATTTCCTGTACTTTTTAAAACTCTGACAGTATTGCTTGTTTTGGGGAGAGATCGTGCTTTTCTCCTACTCTTTGTGCTTTCAGCTCTGTTGGAACTGGGATGTCAGATCTGATACCTTGAGCCTTCATTCACAACTACTCTGGAATTTTTCCCCTGTGTAATATCTACCCCTCCCCCCTCCCCGCAAGCCACTAAGCCACTCACTTATTTAAAGGCAGATTTTAGACAGGATGAAGAGACATGGATGTTAGGACATGGAAAATTCCTACATTAATTTACAAGAGGCTCTGCCAAACACATAGCCTCCTGTAAAATAGGTGCAAGACTGAACATTGATGTCTTCCCCATGTCCAGAGGGAGCAGTGATTTTGAAAAGATACCTGTAATCAAAACATGTTACACTAGCTCACACATGAGTTGCGAGCAGCTTTTTCAAATCACTGCTCTCTATCTGCCAGCTCTCCCTGATCAGTCTGAACCTCTCTGACATCAGAGCCTCCTGAAAATCCTCCCTTTACATCCACTTCCGGATGCATTCCTCCTTGGCCAATCGTGAGGTGTGTGCTTCACCTCATAAAGCAAAATCCAGACTGGGTTGTCCTGGTGATGAACCTAGTCTGTGACTTTCCCCAGCCTAGGGGATATTGAAATAGGAACCGGTCCTTCTGGGTGATCCAGCTCTCTTCTCGCTTACGGTTTGGTTCTTGAGAGGCATCATTTAGTCCATAAGGCTGTTCTCCTCCCATGGTTTCCATGCTCCTCAAGGCGAGAAAATGGATAAAAGAGCCAAAAGACAAACATGGGAAACAACATAAGCATTGGCAAGTTAGATGCAAGGCACTGATAAGGCAGGCAAAGAGAGAATTTGAAAAGAAGATTGCCATGGAAGCAAAAAGCATAATAAAAACTTTTTCAAGTACATTCATAGCAAAAAACCTGTGAGTGAGTTAGTTGGACCAATGGATGGTAGAGAGGTAACAGGGGCACTAAGGGAGGACAAGGCCATAGCAGAGAGACTGAATGAATTCTTTGCTTCAGTCTTTACTGAAGAAGATGTAGGAAAATTGCCCATACCTGAAATGGTATATAAAAGTGATACATTGGAAGATCTGAAAGAAATTTTGATAAAATGGGAAGATGTATTACAACTATTCAATAAACTGAAGAGTAGCAAATCACCTGGACTAGATGGTATACATCCAAGGGTGTTGAAAGAACTGAAATATGAGATTGCAGACCTACTATTAGTAATTTGTGAACTATCATTAAAATCATCTGTAGTACCGGAAGATTCAAAAATGGCCAATGTAATGCCAATTTTTGAAAAGGATTCCAGGGGTAATCCAGGAAACTACAGACCACTGAGCCAGACGTCAATACCAGGCAAAATGGTATAAACTATTATAAAGAATAAAATTACTGAACATGTAGATAGTCATGCTTTAATGGGAGAGAATCAATATGGATTTAGCCAAGGAAAGTCTTGGCTTACTAATATGTTACATTTTTTTAAAGGTATGAATACACAGGTAGACAGAGGTAAGCCAGTTGATATAGTGTATCTGGATTTTCAGAAAGCCTTTGACAAGGTCCCTCATGAAACTCTTGGCAAAATTAAAAAGTCATGGGATTGGAGGCAGTGTAGTACTGTGTATCAGGAACTGGTTAAAAGCTAGAAAGCAGAGAATAGGGCTAAATATCCAATTTTCTCACTGGAGAAAGGTGAATAGTGGAGTACCCCAGGGATCTGTGCTTTTAAACATATTCTTAAATGACCTGGAAATAGGAATAACAAGTGAAGTGATCTAATTTGCAGTTGACACAAAATTATTCAAAGTTGTTAAAATGCAAGAAGATTGTGAAAAATTGCAAGAGGACCTTGATAAATTGAGAGTCTGGACATCCAAATGGCAGATGAAATTTAATGTGGACAAGTGCAAAGTTATGAACATGATGCAAGGTACCACCTTAGAAACCACCCAGGAAAAAGTTGTAGGCATTATCATGGATAATACATTGAAACCCACTGTCCAGTGTGCAGCAGTGCACAAAAAAAGCAGATAGAATGCTAGGAATCATAAGGAAAGCAATAAAGAATAAAAATAAGGATATTATAAATTATAATGCTTCTGTATCATTCCATGGTGTGACTGCACCTTGAATATTGTGTGCAATACTGGTCAAAGTAGAAAGGCTAGAGCACCCGCAATGAAGCTACAATGTAACCCATTTAAGACTAATAAGAGAATTTTTTTTTACTGAACACATAATCGAACACTAGAATTCATTACTGGAGGATGTACTAAAAGCTGTTAGTGTAGCTGGGTTTAAAAAATGTTTGGACAAGTTCCTGAAGGAAAGGTCCATAAACCATTATTATAGAGGACCCGGTAAATCTACTGCTTGCCCCGGATGAGCATTGTGGAACCTGTGTGCCTTTTTGGGAATCTGCCAGGTAATTGTGACCTGGATTGGCCACTGTTGGAAACAAGATGGATCTTGGTCTGACCCAGTATGGCATTTCTTATGTCCTTACCAACCTCGTCTACCTTCGTGTCTGGTGCCTCTTTGAGTATTGATGCTGTGAGCATCAGTTTGGTGCTAATATGGCGGACTTACCTTCCTTGCTTGTCTTTCTTCAGGATGGCCTGGATAAGGACCTTTCCCTTAGTTTTCTGAAGGTTCAGATGGCAGCCTTATGTTTCAGGGAACTGGTGACAGGTCAGTCTATAGTTTCGCAACCAGATGTGTCTCGATTCTTTCAAGCGGTACTGCATCTCTTTCCTCCCCTGCATTCAGTTGTTCCCTCTTAGGATCTCTGCCTGGTGCTCTGGGCCCTGATCTTGGAGTTCTCTGAGCCCTTGTCTAGACTGGTCTAGCAGGATGATATGGACAGTGACATTTTACTTACTAGATAATCTTTCCTTTAGTCCTGCTAGACTATTCCAGGATCCACCCCTGGAAATAGTTTTGGTCTCCAGTATTCTCTGTGCTTGGTCCTATGGGCTCATACCCCATTTGACAAACCTTCTGTCTGATACTAATCCTGGACATTTTTATGGTTCCTGTTCTTTTAAGCCCTGTTATCTTCTCTAAGGTTTTCTGCAGTCAGGGATTCTTGACCATGTGCTTGGGTACGAATATTGAAGTATTCCCCTTGAGGTACTGGCTGTTAATGGCAGGAAGAGGTCATGAGAAGCCTCCGGAATATAGTGGAACACAACCCACTTGTCTGGACTGGTCTAGCAGGATTCAAGGAAGGGGACGCTTGGTTTGCAGTTTGCCATGCTGTGACGGCTTGTGTTCATCAGTGATGCTGAAAGCTAAGCTATCTGTAGCTTACCTACTGGCAAGGTCTCCCAAGATGAACAAACCTCAGCTGAGGTTCCAGACTAAGACAAACCACCCATTTGGGCAGCAGCAGAATGGGACGGTGTTGGCGACAGAGGATCACATTTCTGTAACAACAGTAACAACTCTAGAATTACCTGCATGGAAGAATCAACTTCTGTATCTTGACACAAAAAAGCAATGGCTAGTTGCAACAAAACAAATTGCACTATAGTGCTGGAAGATGAGATCCTCAGGTCAGAAGGCACCCAACTAGTTGCTGGGGAGGATCTGAAGACTTTTCAGAGTAAAACCAGCATTTATGATGTGGTTGGATCAAAGACCTTGGGATGTCTTACTGCTGATATAGCTGCGAATGAAATGAGAGTCAAAAGTTGCAAAAATGTCTTACATATTGGGACATGGAATGTACAAAGCATAAACGAAGGGAAGTTGGAGATGGTCAAGAATAAAATGGATTGTGTACAACTCAGTCTGTTGTGTCAGCAAACTGAAATGGACTGGCATCGAGCACTTTGCATCTGATGATCACATGGTATACTATGCTGGAAATGAAAGACAAGGAAGAAATGGTATTGCATTTATAATCAAGGGGAAACTTGCAAGAACTTTAATCAGTGAATTCTTAATTTCTATTTGTCTATAAGGAATGCCCATCAACACAATTATAATTCAAGTATATGCCCCAACAACAGCTGCAGAAAAGAAAGAAGTTAATGAGTTTGATGAACAAGTACAAGCTGAAATTGACAGAACATGCAAACAGGATATCCTGATAGTCATGAGTGACTGGAACGCAAAAGCTGGCAACAAAGAAGAATGCAAAGTGGCTGGAAAATATGAACTTGACAACAGAAATGAAGTTGGAGAAAGACCGATAGAATTCTGGAAGACCAACGTCTATTCATCTCAAACACCTTCTTCCAGCAACACAAGCGGCGACTGTATACATGGACTTCACCTGATGGATTGTACAAAATTCAAACTGACTACATCTGTGGAAGGCAATGATGAAACAGCTCTGTAACATCAACAAAGACAAAACCTGGAGCCAACTGTGGTACAGAACACCAATTACTAGTATGTAAACTCAAGCTAATGTTGAAAAAGAACAAGCCACTCATGAGTGTAGCAAAATATGAACTTAAGAATATACCACAGAATTTAAAGACTGCCTGCAAAATCAATTTGCTGCTTTAGATACAAATGACAAAAGGTGAAAAAGCAAAAACGGACAAAATTGATGACTGAAGAAACACTGAAAATTGCCCAGAAATGCAGAGAAGCTAAAGCCTGAGGAGAAAGAGAGGCAATCACAGAATGCAACAGAGATTTCCAACATGCAGCAAGAAAAGACAAGAAATACTACAATGATGTATGAAAGGAAATAAAAGCAGAATAGAGGAAGAACAAGATCAGCTTTCCTAAAGCTACGAGAGTTAAAGAAAAAATTCCAGCCTCAAATTGGAATGCTACAAAATGCTCAAGTATCTATGTTTAATGATGCTGAGAAGGTCAAGAAAAGGTGGAAAGAATATGCAGTCATTATACCATAAAGATGACGTGGATCAACAGCCATTTCAACCTGTACCTTAGGATCAGGAACCATTGGTGATGAAAGAAGAAGTTGAAGAATCATTGAAAGCCTTATCAAAGAACAAAGCTCTGGGCATTGATGGAATTCCCATTGATGTATTCAGCCATTACCATACTTACAAGTCTCTGCAGGAAATTTAAAAGACAAATTCATGGCCAACTGGAAAAGATCTGCGTTTATACCAATGCTGAAGAAAGATGATCCGACTGACTGTGGAAATTATTGTACAATCGCTTGGATCCCACATGCCAACAAGATTCTACTCAAGATTAATTAGCAGACTACAACCATACCTGGAACGACAACTGCTTGAAGTGCAAGCAGGGTTCAGAAAAGAGTGAGGAATTCAAGACATCGCGGATGTGAGATGGATTCTTGAAAAGACAAAAGAATGCTAAAAGGATATCTATATGTTTTGACTACAGCAAGGCTTTTGACTGTGTAAACCATGAGAAACTCTAGGTCACATTAAGAAGCATAGGTATACCAGAACACCTGATAGTTCTATTGTACAGCCTTTACATTGATCAAGAAACAACAGTTCATACGGAACAAGGAGAAACAGAATGGTTTAAAATCAGAAAGGTGTATGACAAGGCTGCATACTTTCCCCCTACCAGTTTAATTTGTATGCAGAGAAGCAGGGCTGTATGAAGGCAACAGAGATGTGAAGATTGGTGGAAGAACTCATCAACAACCTTTCCTGTGCTGATGATACCACATTATTTATTTATTTATTTATTTATTTATTTATATTTCTTATATACCGCACTATTCGACATCAGCGCGGTTTACATCGAACAAAAATTCAGACAGATACATGTGTCTGAGTTTACAATAAAACAGGATTACAAAACTTGGATAACAAGGTAGTTACAAATAACAGGACAGCCAACTTGGAATGCGAGGATAACTATTTACATCATCGAGTTACAGAAAATATAAACGCATAATTAATGGTCATAGGACACCTTACTACGTGCGGTATCATGGCTCACTAGGTGATTTGGTGTCACTATCACTCTTGTAGAGGGGGCATGCTTCTGTGATCGCTGGGAAGTATTTGAGGAATAAGTAATGTTTGAGGGCCTTTCTAAATTGAATTAGGCTAGTGGTTGCTCTAATGTTTGTTGGCAAGGCGTTCCAGTGTTTAGGTGCACGGAGACTGAAAGCCCTGTTTGCTGCCGTTGTGGTACATCTTGTAAGTTCTCGAGGCATCAATAGCATATTTAGTGCAGTTGATCGTCTTGATCTATTCGGGGTTATGGGTTTGATGAGGTCGGTTAAAGATGTGGAGGAGAAATATAAAGTTGAGGTGTTGGAAAACGCTTCTAGAGCAGTTAACCTTCGGGTTTTGAATTTCCCGCGTCTACCAGAGGTGTTGGCTTTGGACATGTTTAAAAAATATATCATTGAGATTTTGAAAGTTCCTTCTGATTTGATTCCACCTCTTAATAAGGGTTATTATCTCCCTTCACAGAGAAAAGCTGAAGCTTCTGTGTCAGTATCTAATGTGAAATTTGATGTTCTTGATGTTACCGGTCTTCTTGAAGGTACTGGGTCTGAAGTTTCATCTCCTATTGCTTCAACTCTTATGGTTCAGTGTGCTTTAGTCACTGATAAAGACTGGTTGTTGAAAATGTTTTTTAAGAAAAGATTGGATACCTTTTTAGGTTTTAGAATTTCGATGTTTCCAGATCTTGTTAGAGAAACCCAAAAGAGGAGAAAACAATTTCTACTATATAAACCTGGGGTGTTAAGTATTGGGGGTACCTTTTTCCTTCGTTTTCCCTGCAGATGTTTGGTGATTCTTGAGGGAGTTAAATATGCTTTTTCAGACCCTAGTGAGTTGAATAATTTTGTTAATGCTAGACTGCCCGTAGTATTACCAACTGAGTAGATTGTGATGTTAAGTTCATTTTTTTTCCTCTATGTATGTATTTCGGGGGGACCGCCATTCATCTGGGTTTCATTCATTGTTATTATTGATTTCCAATAATGGTGTACCTACCTTGTCTCTGCCTTGGTATGGCAGTTTCTTCTCTTCCTCCTTCGCATTGTGGATTACAACAGCGGCTGATTATATTATTTTTATAATATTTTCCTTCTTGTATTCTTTGTTAGTTTTATCTATCAGATTGCTGTATTCACCGTAAGGAATGTATTTTCTTGCTGTTTTTGGTTAAAAATGATAAATAAATAATTAAAAATGATAAATAAATAATTAAAAATAAATTAAAAATAAAAAAGATGTGGAGGAGAGATTATTTACTGCCATGAAGGTCAGTAACATTGTCTTGAAGATGATTCTGGCCTGTATAGGCAGCCAGTGTAACTGCTTCAAAAGGGGCGTCACATGGTCACTCCTAGATGCCCCATGGAGAACCCTTGCTGTGCTATTCATTGCGAGCTGTAAGGGGTTCAAGGTGGATTGAGGGAGGCCTAGTAAAATGACATTAGCATAATCAAAGTGAGGCATGATCAGAGCCTGGTATATGGTACGGAAGTCCTCTGGTTCAAGTAAGGGGCGAAGATGTCTGAGTGAACGGATCTTGTAGTATATAGCTCTTACAGTATTAGCTATATGTGCCTTCATGTCGAGGTTTTGATCAAGTGTAACACCTAGGTACCTTATTGTGGGCTTTGTTTGCAGATCAGCTTCTTTCACCTTCAAGTATTGTGGAGGGATAAAATTCGGGTTCTTCGATATGAAGAGCACCTCTGTCTTCTTATGTTGAATCCTGAGGTTTTGTGATGTGAGCCATTCCGATATGGCATTAAAGCAATTGGTCAGGGGGGATGTTTATGTTTATGTTTATTAAAATATTTGCTATACCGCCCCATACCAATGGCATCTGGGCGGTTTATAATTGCTAAAATAACATTGCATTAAGGCTGTTAAGAAGCGGAAAGGAACACCAATTAAAATTTAAAAGCGATAGAAGAGAGGCAAAGAATAAAAGGACACAACAGAGAAGGAACATCAACAGGAGAAAGAAGAGGGAGACAAGGACAGGGAAGGGAAATCAAATGCCAGACTAAACAAATGAGTTTTGAGTTGCTTTTTAAAGGCTGGGTAGGATTGCTCTGAGCGGAGGGAAGGGGGAAGAGAATTCCAAAGTCTAGGGCCCAAAAAGTAAAAAGCCGAGGAACGAGTAGATTCAAGGTGGGCTTGGGAAGGGGAAGGAAGGGACATACGGTTAACATGAATGGAACGAAGCAAACGATGGGGGGTGTGGAAATGAATCAAATCTGCAAGACAGAGAGGGGTGCCTGTATGAATCACACTGGGTGCAAATGTGAGAATCTTGTACTGTATGTGAAACGAGACCGGTAACCAGTGATGGTGCAAAAGTAGGGGAGTGACGTGATCGTAGCGAGAAGCACGGGATAGTACACGAACTGCTGCATTCTGGACGCGTTGTAGATGGGAGAGTTGAGATTGTGGTAAGCCAGCTAAAGAAACGTTACAATAATCAAGACGGGACATTACCAAGGAAAGAATAAGAGTAGCTAAGGCAGAGGGTGAGAGAAAAGGGCGCACAGCCCGAAGCTGTTTAAGGGAGAGAAAAGAGCGCTGAACTATTGAAGAAATGTGACCCTTGAAAGAAAGAGAAGAGTCAAGAATAACACCAAGATACTTAAGAGACGAAACAAGAGGAATGGGCTGGGAGGAGAAAGAAGGGGCACAGGTGGGGGAAGGACTCCCAAGGGTAAACCAGATAGCAAAAGACTTAGCAGGATTGACCTGGAGAAAATTAGAGGTGAACCAAGAGGCGACAGCAGAGAGGCAGAGATCAAGGGGAGAAATATCAGGCATAGGGTAGGTCTAATTTGTCTAAATCGAAAGGCATATATAGCAGGACATCATCCGCATATACCATGCAACTTACATTGAAAGACCGGATAATCTTACAAATAGGTTGCATGTATATATTGAACAACAGAGCAGAGAGGGAGGATCCCTGTGGCACCCCCTGACCTTGGTGAAATGGTTCTGACATTGCTCCACCAGATCGAACGTGTTGCCATCTTCCGGACAAGTATGATCTGCACCATTCAAGTGCAGTTCCACTGATGCCTTTCTCTTTTAGCCGTATTAGGAGGATCTCATGACTTACAGAGTTGAAGGCTGCAGCGATGTCCAGGAACACTAGTGCAAATCCCTACTGGCTGAAAGTGAAGACGATCTGAAACATTTGCTTCTCAATATCAAGGAACATAGTCTTAAAATGGGCCTGCACCTTAACGTGAAAAAGACAATCAATAAGTTCATCATTGATGTAGCAGGAATTGAAATAGTTGACAACTTTAACCTACTTGGATCAACAAGCAACAAAGAAACGACAAGCAGTCAAGAAATCCAACAACGAATTGCTCTTGGCAGAATGGCTATGAAGGAGCTAGACATGATTCTCAAGAGCAGAGAAGTTTCTCTCCATTCAAAGATTTGACTTGTCCAAGCCATGGTATTTTCAATAATGTCATATAGATTTGAAAGTTGGACAGTGGAAAAAAATAGGAAGAAAACTGATGCCTTTGAATTATGGTGCTGGTGAAGAATACTACCCAAAGAACAAACCAGTTAGTACTAGAGGAGATCAAAGCTAAGTTTTCTTTAGAAGCTCAGATGACAAGACTTTGACTTTCATAATTTGGACAAACCAGGCCCAATATTGATGCGCCTCTAAGGCTCATAGCCATCACCACCGCCGAAGTTTAACTCCGGATATTCAATCCGGGGCTATATCTGGTAACCGGCATTGAATATCTGGGTTTGCTGCACAGGGTGCAGAAGCTAACCATGCAGTAGCGATATTAAGCCGCTGCCCAGTTTGCTTCAGTGACAAAACTTAGAACAGCTTTTTCTGTGCCCAGGTTTCGCCACTGAGGGATAATCAGGTAGCGGCTGAATATCACCGCTGCACGGTTATCCCTGGGTTCTGCCCCCAACACACCCCCGATGCTAAGCACTTAGAATTGGGACTATAGTGGCATTATTCTGGAATATTCATTGGCACTAACCATGTTAATGCCATTGAATATCCTGCTTAGGGGCATATACATGGTTTACAGCTCTGTAAACAGTGTAAATGCCTTTGAATATCGAGCCCATCGTGCAAAGAAAGAGATCATTAGAGAAAGACAACATGCTTAGAAGGTCAACGCAAAAGAGGAAGGCCAGCAGAGATGGACTGATATAATAACAACAGCTCTATCAACAGTGAGCTGCCTTACTGAAGACCAAACACAGTTTAGGACAACTATCCAGAGGGTTGCCATGAGCCAACTCTGACTCGACGGCATTTAACAACAAAATATCACCTTCTGAAACTAAGTATATTGGGGAACCGGAGAGATATCAGCTGACAAGAATGCTGAATCATGACACAAGCAGCCTGATTCTTTGCCAAGATGATCAAGCACCATATCAGAGGGGAAACACAGTGAGTCCCGCCCACCTAGAAGTATGACTACCCCCAGACTGCTGCGTAGCTTTAAAATGCAGCGCAGCCACGTTCCCAGTGGGACTGGAGAATTATCAGCTTCAAAAATAGTTATTTCTGCAGGGAGAATGGCCTAATGGTTAGAACAGTGGGCGGAAACTCTGGGAAGCCTGGTTCAAGTCTCACTCCTGCTCCTTGTGATCTTAGGCATGTCACTTAATCCTCCATTGTTTCAGATACATACTTAGATTGTAAGGAATCTGGGAACAGAAAACTACCTATTGTACCTGAATGAAACTCACTTTGAGTTACTCCTGGAAAAGGCATGAGCTAAAGATGACATTTTACTTGCCAGATAATTTCCTTTCTTTGCATTGTATTTATTTATTTGGTTTTATACCGCACTATTCATGATCAGAACGGTTTAGTGCTTTAGTCTTGCTAGACCAGTCCAGACAAGTGGGTTGTGTTCCTCTGCCATCAGATTGGTGGAGACAAAGAACAAACTAAGAGCCCAGGTTTCAATGACATCACTCCGGTGCCTCTATCCACTTCAGCAACCAGAGGTCCCTTCAGCATTCATCCCAAAGCAAATGGGAGATACACAGCAAGCCTCACAGAGCCTCAATGTGGGCAACAATGAGTAAACAATAGAGAACTATGTACAGGATGGTAGCAATAGAAGGCTGTCAATCGAAGATGAGCCTGCAGAGCCAAATACAGAATCATGGTGGACTGAAGGGTACCACAGCAGTAGAATAGAGCAAATACAGTTTCAGGGGTGGGCCCTGGACTGGTCTAGCAGGACTAAAGGAAAGGACATTATCTGATAAGTAAAACGTCACCGTCCATATCGTCATGGTAGACCAGTCCAGACAAATGGGATGTATCATAGCTACAACACCACTGAGCGGGAAGAAAATACAGCAGCTCACAAAACTCTTGAGCCGAAGGCTGTGTCCACCTGCGTCATTCAAGTGGTAATGCTTATCCAAGCTCCAATTTACACCAAAGGATGCCTACTAGATCTCATATTCATCCAAAACCAACTCCTTAATACACATGCAGTCCCCAGCCCTCTGCTCCCTGAAGTCCCTTGGTCGGATCACAACGCCATCACCTTCCACATTCCACAGCAATCGTTTCCAAAAACAAATGTTAATCACAGCATTCACCACCACCGTATCAAGACCTTCGACAGACAAACTTTCAATTCACCTCTGTCTTGAACCACTAGACCTTGACGTCACAACAGAAAAATGGATAAACACAATAAGGACAGCTCCTCCCACCAGGAGTATGAAACCACAGCATCGCATCCACAACCCCTGGTACACACCTAGTCTTAAAGAATTATAGAGGAAACTACAGAAACTGGACCGCAGATGGAGAATCACAGTCAACGATCAAGAAAAGAGTCTATATCTACTCACCCTACAAACATATCATTCAGAAATCAACAAAGCCAAAAAGACCACACACCAAACTAATAATGAAAGCAATAAACAAACCTAGAGAATTGTATGAGATAGTTAACAGGCTAACAAGAGACACCAGCCAAGTTCTCAACACAAACACCATTAAACCACAAGCATGCGCTGAATACTTACTATCAAAATACCCAACACCATCTTGCCACCTCCTCCAACCTCTAGCAAACCCAAAGACCTACACTGTGACAGCGCATTTCTGCATTCCTTCAGCCCAATCTAGACAGCTCAGTTGGAGAACATAATCCACAGCATTAATGCCACAAAGTCTCCTACCGACCAATGGCCCACCTCCTGGCTTAGGATCACAAAAGCAGAGCTTGCCCCAATCCTACTCAAACTAATATTGACCTCCTTCATCCAAGGATACTTCCCAAAATACTTGAAAACAGCTTCCATCCAACCAATATTTAAAAACCCTAAACTCGACCCAAATGTCCCTAGCTCCTTCAGACTTATTTCCAGCTTGCCATTCATTGCAAAAATAATTGAAAAGGTAATCCTCCTTCATCTTCAAAACCACATCGATATAAATGCCCCCCTGGACTGGCAGCAACATGGTTTCCGCAGTCACCATGGAGTGGAAACCTTACTAATATCCCTTATTGACAGACTCATCAAGGGTATAGAAAACACTCATCGAGGCTTCATCCTCACCTTTTTGGACATTGCATCAGCATTTGACACTATACACCATGAGATCCTCTTACAGCGTCTCTTCAACATAGGAATTTGTGGCACTGTCCTTGAATAGCTTCGATCCTATCTCACAATCAATTTGTACAAATTGGCCAAAAAACCTCCAACACATTCCTCCAGACACAAGGAGTCCCTCAAGGCTCAGCCCTCTCTGCACTACTGTTTACAGTAACATCTACATATAGCCAATCTGCAACATCATAAGCACCTTTAACATCCACTATCACCTGTATGCAAACGATATTATGATTTCTGTTCCATATACCACCACAAGTGAAAACGACTCAACTATCATAAGTTGCTTCAATGCCATAGACCAGTGGCTATCAGAACATAAACTAAACATCAACTTTAAGAAAACTGAGGTTCTATTCCTCACCAGGAAGTCATTTCTCCCTCCAAAGGTACTAAAGGTTGAAAAAACTGACCTAGAAGTCAGATCTGAGGTAAGATACCTGGGAGTTACCATCGAACAGCATCTTACTTCCCAACCACATATAAACAAAGTAATCTGCATCTACAGCAAGCTGCAGTCACTCCAACAATTACAATCCCTACTTGAGCCTCACGACTTCTGTACAGTCTACCAGGCAATGATACTAGCACACTTTGACTTCTGCAAGGCCCTACATCCGTTTCAACTTGTGCAACATACAACTGCATGAATTCTGACACACTCACCTCGAGCCAACCACATTATGCCTATTCTAAAGGAATTGCATTGGTTACTTCTCCAGAGTCATATTAATTATAAAATACTCATGACAACCTTCAAAATAATCAATCAATTATCCCCTAGAAGCTTACAGCCAATTATTACAAGAAGCCCAGAAAACTGCCTAAGGAGAAGCAACATATCGAACCTACTAAACCTGCCTCCAGCGCTAACCAAGAGTAACAAGTCAACTTGCTCCAGGGCATTCTCCCTGCATGCTCCACGCCTATGGAATGCTTTACCACCACAAATCAGAGACACCCACAACCTCACAATTTTCTGCAAACTGCTTAAAACCCACCTATTCAAGGAACATTTTGATGGGATATGATAACCCCTTCTTACCTATCTACCCCTAATATACCCTCAGATGTAAGCAACCTTCTACCTGTACATAATCGCTCAAACATGTGAGCAACTCTCTAATTCTATATAGTTAAAGTTCTGTATTATAAATAGTGTTATCTACCTGTTCCATTTAGGAGATTTAACCGTTCCATGTAATGTTGAACTTTGTTCCCTGTAAACTGCACTGATCCTCAGCAATGCAGAATATAAGAATGAATGATTAAATAAATAAATAAATAATGCTTGAAAAAAGTGGCAAATGATGCCCATATTGCTGCGTGACAAATGTCTTTAAGGGCTACCGAGCTCCACTCCACCCACGAGGACACTTGTGCTTGAGTAGAATGGGCGCATAGACTCTCCAGAACTAGCCGGTTCCATTCCATTTCAGGGCAACCCCAATGGTGTAGAATCAACTGAAATGCCTCTTGACTCAACTCCCACTCACCGGGATTCAGAGTGCTGACTGAGGAAGTCTGCTTCCACATTGTCCACTCCGGCAATGTGCTGAGCTGACAAGGCTAGGAGGTTCTTCTGTGCCCAAGCAAACAGGAAATTCATCTCCAGGACCACTGTGGCGCTTCTTGGACCTCCCTGCCAATTGATGTCAGACACTGCTGTGGCTTTGTCTGAAAACACTCTAACCACTCTATCCTCGACCAGGGGCTGGAAACGCATTAGAGCCAACCTGATGGCCTTCACCTTGAGGCAGTTGATGAACCACACTACTTTCCTGTGTTTCCAACAGCCCTGAGCCATACAGTCTCAGCAATGGGCTCCCCAGCCCGAGGCTGGCATCCATTGTCAGCAGGATCCAGGAGAAATCATCCAATGGTACACCCTTCCTCAGATGACAGGGTTGCTGCCACCACCACCGCAGGCTGGACCTCACCCTCAATGTGAGCGGAAGCCTGCGCTCTAACTCCTGAGAACTCGGGGACCACCGAGTCTAGGATAGCTGAAGCAACCGTATGTGGGCATGCACCCACGGGACCATTTCTATGTTCACCATCATTAGTCCAAAGAGCTGAACATAATCCCAGACTCTTGGGGGCCTGCTGCGCACAGAACATCACCAGGTGATTCAACAGTCTTCTGACTTTCTCCTCTGGCAGGAAAACTCTGCCCACTCAAGTGTCAGAATGTGCTCTCAGAAACTCCAAGGACTGGGAAGGTAAAAGCTGTCTCTTTTCCTGATTGACCACCCAGCCAAGGCTTTCCAAAAAGGACATCACTCAGGACATCTCCTGAGATGCTTCAACAGGGAAAGTCTCAGATGAGCCAGTCATCTAGATAGGGATGGACACAGATCCCTTGGAACTGCAGCCGCCACCAACATGGCCTTTGAGAACGTCCTTGGAGCGGTGGAGAGCCTGAAAGAAATGGCAGCAAACTGATAGCGAAAGTCAAGCATGGCAAAATGCAGATACTTCTGCTGATCCACCCGGATCGGGATATGAAAATATACCTTGGCCAGATCTAGAGAAGCCAATAATTCCTCTTGGCACACTGCTTGAATCACAGAGCATAATGTTTCCATCTGAAAGTGCAGAATAGGCTGGAAGGAACCAATCTTCTTTGGCACCACAAAGTAAATAGAGTATCTGCCCTTGCTTTGCTTGTCGGGGGAAATGAGCACCACCATTTTTAGGTGAAGCAACTTGTCTGAGGTGGTCCACACTGTGCACCCTTGATTGCAGACCCACAAGTGGAAACGATGAAGGCATCAGGAATTGGCTACTTACTTATTTATTTACATTCTCTTATATACCGCGCTATTCTGCATCAGTGTGGTTTACATTGAACAAACTGAAATTACATTGAACAGGGCATTATAACTTGGAGCTAACTATTTTTACAGGGAACATGGGCTATGGAGGGTTAAGTGGCTTGCCCAAGACCACAAGGAGCACCTGTGGGACTAGAACCCCAGTCCTTCCGGCCCAAGGTTGCTGTCCTCTAGTGGGATTTGAACCCCAGACCTTCCGGCCTGAAGTACCTTGCCCCAACCACTAGGCCACTCCTCCACTCCATTCCAGGACATAGCCAAATTGACATACTTGCATTCCAGGACATAGCCAAATTGAATGATGTCTAGCACTCAAGAAGACAGTCCTTCTTGGTATCAGAGGCCCATTCCTGAAAGCAGAGGTGAAGTCTGCTGTCCACTGGAGGCACCAGTGAATGGACCCCCAAACCTTCATTGCATGGCCTGGGAGGGTTCTCCTCTGTATGGGGCGAGTCCCTGGGTCTACGTGCTCCACTAAAGGACTAAGAATGAGCCTGAGACCCTGAAGCACAGGGGAAGAAAGGTTTTCCAGGGCAGTAGTGAGGATAGCCCCGAGACCCCTGGGAATCCGGCCAGTGTGCCTTTGGTGGTCAGATGGAAGCTGATGAGAAAGGGGCACCAGCCCGCTTCAGAGGCCCCTTGGACTTGTCTTCTGATAGGCGGTAAGATTTTTTCTCACCTAGATCCTTCACCAGTTTCTTCAAATCAGTTCCAAATAAGATCTTCCCCTTAAAGTCCAATTGAGCCAAACAGGCTTTGGAAGATGTGTCCGCTGCCCAGTCATGGAGCCAAATCCAATGACGTGATGCTATCTTCAGGGCACCATCCCTGACTTCCAAGCATACCAGGTCATACATGACATCAGAATCCTAGGCTGTAGCCAACTACAAGAGAGAAGTAATATCATCAGGCAGAAGAGACACAATCCACTGGAGCAGGGCTTGAAACATCAAGCTGGTACATATTCTCAGCTGTAGAATAGCTGCCCCAACAGCAAACTGGCTCTTCAGCAAGGAATCAACCGTGTGGTCCAGAACATCCTTTAAGGTCGATTCACCTTCCTCGGGAATGGTGGTCCATCTGGTAACCTTCGTGACCTGTCAAACCACTCACCACGCTCTTCCAGGAGAGCGTAGACCTTCTTATAGACCCTTAACCCCATTAGGCAGGGAATCAGGTGAATCCCATGCAGACCAGATCATATCTTCGATCACATCTGGGAATGGGAAGACAGTAGTGAATTTTTTCATCCCTTCAAGAAGGATGAGACCCTGTAAATCAATGCCACCAGCTTCTCCTTCCAGAACAGGTGGATCATGCAAGCCTCTGCATAGTCTTCTGAAGGTGTGAGCATAGGTCCTCATCCACATCAGAGCCCAATACTGATTCATCTAGATCTGAGGCATAGTCAACCTCTCGAATAGCCCCCAACTGTTTTTCATCTTCAAAGAGCATCCCACGCTGGGGACGCTTATCCAAAAGCAATTGAACAAGACTTCTACTTTCAACCTGCCTTGCATGAGACTGTGTCCTAGGGCACTTAGAGGCCGCAAGGTCTAAAGTTCCATGCCAGAAGTACCAGGCCTGTTGCAAAAAGGAAAAGAATTCCAGGGAGGACAATTCAGACGCCAGAAACTGTCCTCTCAGAAAAGGATCCCTGACACCAGAGGGCATAGCTGCCACAGACCCTCTAGTGAATGAAGAGAGGCTCACAGCACAGTCGCCAGAGCCAATAGCTAGCTAAGCATCCTTACCCTTAGTGCCATCCTGCACCTCCTGCCCTGAGGCAAGTAAGGTCAAACTAACTGTATTCCCTGACTTAGAGGGGGAAAGCATGCCCTCCAGGGGTGACTCAGAAACTGCCATACAGGAAAGGCAGAGTCCAGAATCCAAGGATGAGGCGACTCACCTGCCACAAGTTAAACAACGTGTACTGGAAGAAGACATAGGGAGTTAAGGTAAGTATCACAAGAGTGTGTGCTAAGGCTGCATTGGGCCACAAGCGTACATTAGCTGTGCTTTTATGTAACATGCGCTAAAGGTGCTAGGGAAGGACCATGCATTGGAGCTGCTAGGACAGAACGTGTGTTAGGACCACGTGTCTCCTAGGCACACAGTAGGCAAAAACGTTACTAATACATGCAGAAACCCCCACACAGTGCCAACAGTCGCTAGCAGTCCACCCCGAATTGTGTCCCTCAGAGTCAGAACTGAGATCCCCCCAACAAAGAAAATGGCAAGGTCAAGCCTTGGTACTAACCCCCTGAGAGCCTCAGGTATAGGATCCGTGCCATTCTCAACTCTTCTCCCCTGAAACTGCTTCACTGACTGGTTTTGTTTGTACAGCACTGTGTGGAAGGTGGCTGGCAGGCAGATACCTCTGAGAGCCTTCTACATTCTTCAGGAGAGAGCGGGAGGGGGAGGGAGATAACATGAACGTCTGACATTTTACTGACAGTATGCTTAGTGCAGTTTTCTTCGTAATGTTTTAGGTCTCTGCTATCACCTCTAATTCTAAACACTAGATTTGTCAACCATATGATTTCTTAATGGCAACAGATTTCTTTTTATTTAAAAAAAGTCATGAAAAACTCAAAACCAATGGTAAGGATATACGCTTGCCAGGCTGTATGTCCCTTTTAGACTATCTGAGGGACACAATATCCAGTAGCCAGACTTGTCTGCAGCTCTGACTCCCAGGGTTCTTGAGGCAGCTCCCAGGATATCCTCGGAGAGCTCTTGCATTCTGGGCTCATTCTCTCCACTCCTTTCAATACAAAAAGACTCAGTCTAGGCAAAACGTTGGTTCTGAACGTGGTGCAGTTTACTTAAAATCCAAAATTGCTCTCAAAAAAACCCCAGTCACAAAATGTCACTTCACAGGTAACAAAACAACGTCAATAGATCAACTTACAGCCTCTTGACTCCTTATTCCAGTCCAAGCCCTTGGGCTGTAAACCAAATACAGTCCCAAACTCTATACTCAGGGCTGGCGCAAGGATTGGAGGCCCTCTGTCTTGCCACCCCCGTCTGGCACCATTGCCGTCACTACCGCCCATCTCTGGATCCAGCAGCGACAGCAATAGGCCCCAAAGCACGACACAGTGCTGACTAACACTCCACGCTGCGTCGTGGTTTCCTCCTGTTCAGAATATGCCATTTCTGACCCCCTTCCGACGCCATGTCTGTTTTCAGAGGGGAGGACGGACATTCTGAACTAGAGGAAAGCGCAATGGAGCATGGCGTGTTAGTAAGCACTGCGTTGCAGTTGGAGGGCTATTGCCACCACTACTGATCCTAGAAAGGGGTGGCAGCAGTGACATGGGCGCTCTCAAAGGGCCCATGCCCTAGGCAAACGCCTAGTTCACCTGTTGGTAGCGCTGGCCCTGTCCATACTTGATCCCTCTTCTTGTCACGGAGTAATTAAATAGGATCCTTCTGGTGTAGAGAAAACTACAGTACAGGGATCTGTACTGGGTCCGCTGCTTTTTGACATATTCATAAATGACCTGGAAAAGGGAATAACGAGTGAGGTTATCAAATTTGCAGATGACACAAAACTGTTTAAAGCTGTTAAAACCCAAGAGGAAAGTGGAAAACTGCAGGAGGACCTGGATAAACTGGAAGACTGGGCATCCAAATGGCAAATGAAATTTAATGTGGACAAGTGCAAAGTCATGCACCTAGGAAGAACAACCCACACTATAGTTACTCGATGCAAGGCTCCACATTAGAAGCCACCACCCAGGAAAAAGATTTAGGAGTCATCGTGGATAACATGTTAAAACCCTCCACCCAGTGTGCAGCGGCGGCCAAGAAAGCAAACAGAATGCTAGGTATCATAAGGAAAGGGATGGAGAATAAAACAAAGGATATTATAATGCCTCTGTATCGCCTCGGAAGAAAGGCCTGGCAATCTACTTCCGGTGACACTGCCAAGAAAACCCAGGAGCTTCTGGGTCGCCAGGAGTCATGACTGACTCGAAGGCACACATTGCATTTGTTTTTGTATCGCTCCATGGTACGACCGCACCTTGAATATTGTGTGCAATTCTGGTCACCGTATCTTAAAAAGGACATAGCGTTATTAGAAAAAGTACAGAGAAGAGCCACCAAATTGGTGAAGGGGATGGAAGGCTACTCCTATGAAGAGAGGCTAAAAAGGTTAGGGCTCTTTAGCCTGGAAAAGAGACGGCTGAGGGGAGATATGATAGAGGTCTATAAATTAATGAATGGAGTGGAACAGATAAACGTGGATCAATTGTTTACGCTATCAGAATATAGAAAGACTAGGGGACATGTAATGAAGCTACAGGGTAAACTATTTAAGACAAATAAGAGAAAATATTTTTTCACTCAACGTGTAATCAAACTCTGGAATCTGTTACCGGAGGATGTGGTAAGGGCTGATAGTATAGCTGGGTTTAAAAAAGGTTTGGACAAGTTCCTGGAGGAAAGGTCCATAAACCACTATTAAAAAGGGACCCAGGATATCAATGCTTGACCCAGTACAAGCATTGTGGAACTTGTGTCTTTTGGGGAAACTGCTAGGTACGTATGACCTAGATTGGCCACTGTTGGAAACAGGATACTGGGCTTGATGGACCTCGGTCTGACCCAGTATGGCATGTCTTATGTTCTTATGTTCTTATGTTCTTAGACACAGTTTCCCTTCAGTGTGCAGCCTCTCCCTGACTCAAGAGTCCCACAGCCTTGGTTTCTCCCTGAAATTCGACAACTCCTCAGTGGACATTGCCTCTAACTGTTCCTTCCAGTAGCCTTGGCTTAAGCGACCTTGAACACCCCTCTTTAGAAGTCCGTGGATAGGCACAGAGCAGCTCTATAGTGTGGCTCTTGGCAGCTTCTCCAGTGATTCCTGAGAAAAGGCATCCTACATGGCTTTGGCTTAAGTAGCTACAGTCACCCCTACTCAGAAACCCCTTCAAATGAGCACTATGGCGAAGAGTGGGCAGGTTATGCTGTGGGCTGGAGAGCATATTACTGCTAACACAAGGGCAATTGTCACATGCTCAGTGACAATTTGGCAATTAGTACATATCCAGATGATACCTCTGTGGCTGGTGTTAGGGGCACCCATGTTAATCACGCCTTAGTTCCTGAAAGATTAATTGTCCCCTTAGATCTTTTCAAGGAGGTTTATTCTTACAGCCATCAGTGAAGGAGGTGCAACTAACTAGCATGGACCTCACACATTCAGAGATGCAGGCCCTTCTTTATGGAATCGGTTACTGATGGAAAACATGAGCTTGAAATTCTTATTTACTTTTTGTTTTTTTTATTCGGGCTTTAACTGATTTTTATGCTGAGGGAGATGTTGATGTGCTAGGTATTTAGCTTCTGGGCAGTTTCTCCAAATGGGTTGGTTTTGTGCATAAAAAACACAGATAACTGCCTAAAGACTAACTAAACAACAAACAAAAGATGCCCTTAGAAAAAGACCTATAAAGTCAATTGTTTTTTTTATCAAAAAGAGTGTCTAAAGCAATTCAATAATACTAAAAGTCAAATGTAACCTCAGCATGGCTTAAACCCTACATGTAGTGAAATTCATCATCAATATGCTGATGGCGAAGGAAGAATCTTCGGATTCAATATTTAAGATAATAACTAAGAACCCCTGAAGAAGCCATTATTTGGCGAAACAAAAGCTTTTCTTGGGATATTCGGCTTGCTTTGACGTCGGGTATCTACGGGCGCCTTACGTCTTAGCAGCTGTTGTAGACAATGAAAACGAAATGGAAGTTATTAGGCTGTTTTCGCTTTGACTATGTACCGGACCACAGTAACTCTAAGATAAGTAACTATAGACCTTTTTGGTGTATAGTTTACTATCTGTTTGAAAAGATTTATTTCTGTTTTTTACAAGAAAAGAAGGTGTATTCCGTGGCTATCTGCCTTGCACCATAGACGCTTTTTCTTCTTTTTTTGAAAAATAAGTTCATTTGTAGAAGTCTTTGTGACTATTGAGAATCCTAAAAAGTACTTTTTTTTATATATATAATAACATAATTTTAAATTTAAAAAAGTTAAAAATTGAAGAAGGTCTGTGACCTGTGATGTGAACGTCAGCTATTCCCTATAGTGATGAATTTCACTACATATAGGGTTTTTTTTTCCATTATTGTTTATTAAGAACAACACATCAGAACAATATCCACAAAACGACATTATCTTAACTTTTTGGTATTACATAGCTGGTACATAACTAGTAATCCCCCCCCCCCCCACACACACACACACACTTCCCGTATCTCCCCCCTCCCTTTATTCCCCCTCAGGCTCCAAAACCCGTACTCTTGAGAACCCAGCACTCGCACTCACATCTCATATCTCGGTCGTTTACTCTACATCTGACTAGCCAGAAAACAACTAGACCTCACAGTGCTCTGCTAGAGAGGTAGATATTTTACCTCTCTAGCAGGTAAATACTCCTGTGACAACTTGCTGTGAGTTCTAGCTGTTTATTTATTTATTGTTTGTCTTTATTGGTGTGCTACTTCACCTCCCTGTTCCCTTTAGTTTTGCACTTCAGCTTTCTCAGCTGTATAACTTACCTTGCCTCTCTCAACTAACGGCTTTGTGTGGTAGCCAGGTTACCGTTACTTTAAATTAAATATCTCTCCCTGCTCTGTCCCCAGAACCTGCTGTGTTTTAAACTTTTTTTCCTGCTCTAGCCTACCTGAGGGACTACCCCCCCCCCCCCCCCCCCCCCCCCGCTGAGGGTACAGGACAGGGTACCTTGTAACAGCCCTTTTTAAATAGGTCTTATTTCCCTCCCTCCCTCCCCAACACCCACCCACCCCTGGGGTAATTGTAGCTTTATAGGTACTTACATGTCTTAGAGGAAAGGGGCTGCTCTCAGGTGCAGCTCTTTATCCAAATCAGTCATACATTGAGGACCTGAGATTAATTAAGCTTCAGGTGAACAAGGTATATTAGAGGTATTAGATACATTTTTATTAGTATAAGCATCTACACCAACCCTTAGTAAATATAGAATTTAAAGACCTAAACACAAGCTTTAAACTAAGATGCAGACAAACGTCCAGCAGCGAGATGGGGGCTTTCCAGTCTTTTGCATTGAGTGTCACATGTATGATTTTCTCCCAGTTGGTGAGAGGTCTTACGTATGCACTAAGTGCAAGGAGCTCTTTGCTCTCAGGGAACAAGTCCGTTCTCTAGAGGCTAGAGTAGCAGACCTGGAAGACATAAGAAAGACAGAGAAGTACATGGACGAGACCTACAGGGATATAGTCCTGAAGTCCCACATCCAGTCTGGCAGCATCCCTGTTGCCATGGAGGAGAGAGGTCACGTGACAGGAGAGCATCACCCTGGTGTGGCAGGACATGATCCTGTAACTAGGACCTGTCCTCCAGGTGATGTAAAACCCTCTCACACCGAGGACATTTCTCCAGGGCCATGTGCCAATGAGGGGAGGGTCAGGACAGCTGTTATAGTTGGTGATTCAATCATTAGGCATGTAGATAGCTGGGTGGCTGGTGGACGTGAGGATCACCTGGTAACATGCCTGCCTGGTGCGAAGGTAGCGGACCTCACGCACCACCTAGATAGGATCATAGATAGTGCTGGGGAGGAGTCTGCTGTCTTGGTACATGTTGGTACCAATGACATAGGAAAATGTGATACGGAAGTTCTGGAGGCTAAATTTAAGCTTTTAGGTAGGAAGTTGAAATCCAGAACGTCCAGGATAGCATTCTCCGAAATGCTTCCTGTTCCACGTGCAGGACCCAAAAGGCAGGCAGAGCTCCGGAGTCTCAATGCGTGGATAAGACGATGGTGCAAGGATGAGGGTTTTGGATTTGTTAGGAACTGGGGAACATTCTGGGGAAAGGAGGGGCTCTTCCGAAGGGATGTGCTTCACCTTAATCAGGATGGAACCAGACTGCTAGCATTAACCTTTAAAAAGGAGATAGAGAAGCTTTTAAACTAGAAAATAGGGGAAAGTCGACAGTCGCCCAAGAGCAGATGGTTCGGAAGAAAGTATCCTTGAAGGATACTACCAAAAGCAGTGAGGTTCCAAAAAAGAGTATAGTAGCCCAAATGCCCTTGAGTACGGTGCAGACAGAGCATAAGGATTTCAAATTATCCATGCCTACCAATAGCCAGATTAATATTAATAAAATACAGTCTCTAAAATGCTTGTATGCAAATGCTAGAAGTCTAAACAATAAGATGGGAGAGTTAGAATATATAGCACTAAATGAGAGGTTAGATATGATTGCAATCTCAGACACATGGTGGAAGGAGGACAACCAGTGGGACACTGTGATACCTGGATACAAACTATATCATAATGATAGAACTGATCAAATTGGTGGAGGTGTTGCGCTCTATGTTAGAGAGGGCATTGAGTCAGAAAGGATTAAAGTTTTGCAGGAAACAAAATTTGCTGTAGAATCTCTATGGATTGAAATTCCATGTATGAAGGGGAAGGTGATGGCAGTGAGGGGTGTACTATCGACCGCCTGGCCAGAATGAACAAATGGATGATAAAATGCTCAAAGAAATCAAGGAAGCTAACAAAAGTCACAGCAGAGTAATAGTAATGGGTGATTTCAATTACCCCGGTATCGACTGGGTCAGTGTCACGGCAGGACATGCTAGGGAGATAAAGTTTCTAGATGAAATAAATGACTGCTTCTTGGAGTAGCTGGTTCATGAACCAACCAGAGGGGAAGCCATACTGGACCTAGTCCTTAGTGGAACACCAGATCTGGTGCAAGAAATAAGGGTGTTGGGACCACTTGGCAATAGTGATCATAGCATGATCGTGTTTGATTTAATTAGTGGAGGAGGGATAGTAAAGAAATCCACAGTACTACCTTTTAACTTTCGAAAGGGAGACTATGATAAAATGAGGAATATAGTTAAGAAAAAACTAAAAGGAGCAGTTGCAAAGGTTAAAGACTTACAGCAAGCTTGGGTGTTATTTAAAAATACTATCCTTGAAGCCCAGACCAGCTGTATTCCACGCTTTAAGAAAAGTGGAAGGAAGTCCAAAAAACTGCCAGCATGGTTTAAAGGTGAGGTCAGAGAGGCTGTTGCTGCCAAAAAAGCATATTTCAGGAAATGGAAAAAAGAGCCAAACGACGAAAACTGGAAACAGCACAAGCACTGGCAAGTTAAATGCAAAGAATTGATAAGCGAGAATTTGAGAAGGAACTTGCTATGGAAGCAAAAACACGAAATAAAGACTTTTTCAAGTACATTCATTGCAAAAGGCCTGTGAGAGAGTCAATTGGACCGTTAGATGACAGAGGGGTAAAAGGGGCAGTAAGAGGAGACAAGGCTATAGCGGAGAGACTGAATGAATTCTTTGCTTCGGTCTTTACTGAGGAAGATGTAGGGATGTTACCCAAGACTGAAGTGGTATTTAAAGGTGATACTGCAGAGGAATTGAGAGAAATATCACTACACCGGGAAGATGTATTACAACTATTTGATAAACTGAATAGTAGCAAATCACCTGGACCGGATGGTATACATCCAAGAGTGTTGAAAGAACTGAAATATGAGATTGCAGACCTGCTATTGGTAATCTGTGAATTTTCATTAAAATCATCTGTAATACCTGAAGATTGGAGGGTCGCCAATGTAACGCCAATTTTTAAAAAGGGTTCCAGGGGCGACCCGGGAAATTACAGACCGGTGAGCCTGACGTCAGTACCGGGGAAAATGGTAGAAACCATCATAAAGAACAAAATTACAGAGCATGTAGATAGTCATGGCCTAATGGGAGACAGCCACAATGGCTTTAGACAAGGAAGCTCTTGTCTTACTAATCTGATATGTTTTTTTGAAGGTGTGAATAAACAGGTAGACAAAGGTGAGTCGGTTGATATAGTGTATCTGGACTTTCAGAAAGCCTTTGACAAGTCCCTCATCAGAGACTTTTGGCAAAACTAAAAGGTCATGGGATAGGAGGCAGTGTACTAGTGTGGATCGGGAACTGGTTAAAAGATAGAAAGCAGAGGGTAGGGCTAAATGGCCAAAATTCCCAATGGAAAAAGGTGAATAGTGGAGTACCCCAGGGATCTGTACTGGGTCCGCTACTTTTTGACATATTCATAAATGACCTAGAAAAGGGAATAACGAATGAGGTTATCAAATTTGCAGACAATGCAAAACTGTTTAAAGTTGTTAAAACCCAAGAGGACTGTGGAAAACTGCAGGAGGATCTGGAAAAATTGGAAGACTGGACATCCAAATGGCAGATGAAATTTAATGTGGACAAGTGCAAAGTTATGCACCTAGGAAAGAACAACCCACACTATGGTTACACGATGCAAGGTTCCATATTGGGAACCACCACCCAGGAAAAAGATTTAGGAGTCATCGTGGATAACATGTTAAAACCCTCCGCCCAGTGTGCAGCGGCGGCCAAGAAAGCAAATAGAATGCTAGGTATCATAAGGAAAGGAATGGAGAACAAAACAAAGGATATTATAATGCCTCTGTATCGTTCCATGGTACGACCACACCTTGAATATTGTGTGCAATTCTGGTCGCCGTATCTTAAAAAGGATATAGCGTTATTAGAAAAAGTACAGAGAAGAGCCACCAAAATGGTAAAGGGGATGGAAGGCTACTCCTACAAAGAGAGGCTACAAAGGTTAGGGCTCTTCAACCTGGAAAAGAGACGGTTGAGGGGAGATATGATAGAGGTCTATAAATTAATGAATGGAGTGGAACGGGTAAATGTAGATTGATTATTTACGCTATCAGAATATAGAAAGACTAGGGGACATGTAATGAAGCTATTGGGTAAACTATTTAAGACAAATAAGAGAAAATATTTTTTCACTCAACATGTAATCAAACTCTGGAATTTGTTACCGGAGGATGTAGTAAGAGCTGTTAGTGTAGCTGGGTTTAAAAAAGGTTTGGACAAGTTCTTGGAGGAAAGATCCATAAACCATTATTAAAAAGGGACCCAGGATAATCAATGTTTGACCCAGTACAAGCATTGTGGAACCTCTGTCTTTTGGGGATACTGCTAGGTACTTATGACCTAGATTTGGCCACTGTTGGAAACAGGATACTGGGCTTGATGGACCTCGGTCTGACCCAGTATGGCATATCTTATGTTCTTATGTTCTTATCCAGCCACTCAAGACCACACATCAAAGAGCCCCATGATTACACAGAATTATAATTGCGGAAAAACTCTCCCCTCTATACGCGACACTTCAAGCCGCCCGAATTACTGGCCTTACACCGGCAATGTATATCAAACAAGCATATCTTCTATTACATTATCATTATAATTCATCTGTCAGAGGCTTCAACTACCACACCCTCTGCAGAGCTTTGAATCTCCCCTCCCTCTCCCGCCATTTATGATAGGGGCCCCAAATTGCTTGAAAACCCAATAGCCTGCGTTGTCGAAGGGCAATGAGCCAATACATCAGGTAGAGGTGTTCCACTTTCTTCTAAACCTCCCCCAGGGTAGGAGTTTGCCTTTCCCTCCACCTCCTCACAATCAACTGCCGCATAACTACACATACTATTTTACTCCATCTCTGCCCCTTTTTTGTCTCCTGCTTCCTCCCCAACATTCAACAGAGCCAGACCAAGGACCCAGGGCTATGTTCTCTTCCATGACCACGCTAATCCAATCAGCCACCTCGCTCCAACGGAGCTGGATGTTAACACATTCCCACCAAATGTGCAGGAAGGAACCGGGCCCTCCACACTCCCTCCAACACAAGGCAGACCCTCCTCGCCATTTCTGCATTCTTTGAGGTGTCAGATACCACCTAAATAACATCTTATAATTGTGTTCCAAAATATTACTAGAGAGAATCCCCTTAAATAGGCCCTTACATATTCCCTCCCAATGTTCCCCATCCCAACATTTATTCAAATCTTTCTCCTAGGCCTTCCTGTGTGCCCATTCCTCACAGTTCACTATCTCCATAGCTTTATATAATCTCAGCATTTTTTGCGTATTTGGATCCAATGATGCTGTTAGGTAGACCTGGAGGCCTATGGTGGTAGCTCTGTATGTATAATCATTCTCTATGAGGCCTAGCTCTCCTTCAGGTCTAGGAATGAACGGTCTTTGCATACACTGATTCTTGTAAATTATCTAATGGCAATGGAAAAATTTTCTTGTTCACACATCCAGTTTTCAATATCTTTAAGAGACCAGTCTACAATCCCAAAGCTGTGTGAGAGTACAGGAATTGCCAATTGATTGATGGCTTGGATCTTATTCCATGATGTTAAGGCACCTTTCAGTAATGATTTTAACCTTCTATAGTATTCTTTAGTAATCTTTTCTCTCAGTAATTTCTGCTTGAGTGTCATTCCTTCCTCTACTCCAAGATATTTATATATGCCTTCCTGTTGAAGTTCCTTGATGTCACAGCCCTTAGCCAGGGAGATGTTTTCTGTTTTGCTCTATTTTCCTCTTTAAAAAAAAATTGCCTTAGCACATTTGTGTAGGCCAGAAGGCATCCTGGTATCATTAGAAAAACTTTTCAGTACACGGAGTTGCTCTGCTAATCATTGGTCACTGGAACTGTAGAGCTTCAGGTTGTCAACAAATAGTAAATGTGATGATACCTCTGGGTTGTTACCTTCTTTAGGATTTAGTATAAATCTGTATCCCAAAGAGCTGATGAGAATACTCATTGGATTAAACGCCATACAAAACAAAAGTGGCAACAAGGAATCTCCCTGAAATATTCCTTGCTGGATCTTGAAGTGAGGAATGATGTACTGAGTATCTTCATACTTCAAAAATAGGGTAGTTTGCCACATTGTCATGGGGAACTTAATGTAGTCTGCCAAACCAGGATTTGTCTTATACATCTCAAGGCAATTTATTATCCAAGAATCTGTCAAAAGCTTTCTTATAAAAATCAGTCCATGCTATACTGAAATTTCCACTTTTCTTAGCGCTGGCTATGATGGCCTTATTTAACATTAACTGGTCTTTGGTTCCATATGCTGCCCTCTTATTGCCCTTTTGCTCTATTGCCATGATATTATTGGATTTGATATGATCATATGTTCTGTCTGCATCTATTGCAGTGAACAGCTTCTAGATTGTACATAGACAAGTTATTGGCATGTAATTTTTGGGAGTATTACTTGAGTCCCCCTTTGGAAGAAGAAATGTTCTTCCTGTCATAAGCCACTGTGGTGTTAAGTTCGGCTGCTTGATCAATTCGTTTTTGCATTTTGCCAGGTCTTGGTGGAGTGATGTTAACTGTTTGAGCCAAAAGTTGGTCACTCCATCTGGACCAGGGCTCTTCCAGTTCGAGGCTCATTTTAACCTGCTTTCCAGCTCTTTTGTTGTTGTTATAAGCCATTCCATAGTCTGTTTGATTTTTCTAAATGCTCCTGTCTCAGGGTAACCATTCTACTGCTTGATAGTGCTCTAGCCTATGCTTCTCCAGAAGGTTTCTGTTTCAGCTTTGGTTGGTGGTGTTTTTACTGTATTAATGCTCTTCCTCAGTTCCCTGTAGATAGTTTTGGGTTCCCTCTAAATAGTTTATAACCGGGTAGCCGAACCCTCCGCTCACCTTTACCCAATCCTTATCCCCTTCAAACCCGCCCCCCCCCCCTTTCCATTCCTTCCCAGCTCTTAGGAGTCCCCCACCGATTCTCCTAGCCCCCTTTTACCCCAAATCAAGCACAGAGACAGTAGTTGGGCATAAACTGGTCGCAGTTTTATTGAACATAACCTCAATAACAGTTATAACAATAATAACACAAACCCTGTGCCCCGCGGCAAGATCGGCCACCCGCCGTGTGATTAGCAAGGTGACTTCTCCGCCGCCCCCCGCACAGTAAAAGCATCGGCCAATTGGCAATAACCCTTCCCCGACTTGGCCGTCTCAGTAGCACAAGCCGCCGGGTTTAACCATGCCGAGGGCCCCCCGCCCTCATGGCCTGCCACTCCGGACCCCGGGAACCCCCGGGACCCCGCAACCCCCTCCAACTGCGACAACCCATACAGGACACTCCACCAACTAACCATAGGGTGGGTGGGTGGGAAGCAACCAGCGTGCACCTCTCGCCGCGCCACGATGCCGACAGGCTCGGGCGCGCAGAAGTGCAGGCTGGTGGATCCCCCGCACGCGCTCCCGCGCTGGGGGATCCAATCAGTTCAAATAACCCCCTTTTTGTCGGCCAATCCTGTTTGGCCTTGCAACCCGCTCCTGCCGACCCCCCCCCCCCCCCCACCCTTCTTGCTCGCGCCCGAGCAGCACGCGCCGGCTCGCCTCGGGCCGGGCACCCGGTTACTAGTCGGGCGCTCGGGACTTGGCCCGCGCCCTCATTTTTTTGATATCTTTCTTCTCTGTTTTCTTCATATCTTTGCAGTTTTTGCGCTTCTGCTGTTAACTTTCAATTTATTATTGGTACATATAAATTTCAGGTCTTTTGTTAATGCAGCATCCTTCAGCTTGATGTCTTGGATCTTCCTCAATATCTTTGAAGATTTTAATCCTTTTAGCTACCCATATATCAGGGATACCTCTGCACGCAATAATTGTATTTTTCCTTCAATGTGCTTTTTCCAAGAAGGAATTGTTCTCTTTTTCTTCTGTCCTTGCACTTTATTTGGTAGTATTCTTGTAGTTATACTTTTAGCTGCACAATATTATATTCAATATTATTTTGGTGATGTCAACAAATGATCCCTTTATACAGGATATGGCTTTGATCATCTATAATACTTTTTTTAAATTTATTTTATTTTATATTTATGGAATATACAATTTAATACAAGGATACAATCACTTGCAAAGAAATCGGGGACACCAATGAATAAAAATAGGAAGCAAAACACATCAGAGGAAAACATTAACTGGATAGCCCCGCTCTAGCCCACAATACTGGATTCAAGAAAAGAACAGGAAAATACTAATCAAAATAGATACTCTTACAGGAAATATGCAGAGACAAATCACAGCATATATACCAATTAACGTGGTGTCGAACAACTGGCGGACCAGCCACCGGTAGACCCCCGAGCATTCAAAAAGGAAATTAATTGAGATGGAAAAAAGAAAATGTAGGAAATACCCTCCAATTTCACAAGACATTTGCAGGGATACTTTAGAAAAAAGAGACCACCCAATTGCAAAACCTTCGGACACGGAAGTAAAAAATCTTTTCTGCGTCGTTGGGTTTCCCTTGCTAAGTCAGGAAATATACGAACCAGGCAGCCCTTAAAAGACACATTTCTCTTCTTAAAAAAACATTTTAAGAAGCCATTCCCTATCTGAAGCCAATACAGAAGTGGCCAAACAGGTAGCAGGAACAGCTATTTCCACATCTGAATTCTCTAACAAAGCAGTCACATTTAACACATCAGCCATTTGTGGTCCCGGTAGCTCAACATTAGACAAAACCTTCTGACCAGTGGTAATATAATATATCTTAACCAATGGTGGGCATAACTCAGGAGAAACCCCTAATACTTCTATCAAATACATTTTAAACATTTCTTTTGCAGATATTCCAGTTACTTTAGGAAAGTTAATCAGACGTAGATTAGTCAATCTTCAGTGATTATCCAGATATTCCAAATGACTCCTCACATTTCCAAAATCCTTCAACGCCTCAGCTTGGGATTCCAAATGGTCAGTTCTCAATGAGAAATCAGTCACTGAAGATCTAAAAATTTCAATCAACTTAGTATTTGTGGAACAGGCCTTCTCATTCTGCAAAACCTGAGCTTGCAAAAGTTGAACCTGAGGAATGATAGCCTCACCAAGCTATTTAATGGCAGACCAAATTGTCTCCAAAGTAAACGGCTCCGGTCGCTGTAAATCAAAGCGAAAGGATTATACCTCTCTTACAGTATCGACTGCAATTGCTGCCATTGTGGGGTCAGGTGCAGGAAAAGAACCAGCTCTCCTCGCCTATTCCGACAGCAACTGCTCTCCAAACGGCGTCTCAGGGCTAGATAATCCCCGCGAAGAAATGCCTACACTCGCGGTCGCACTCAGGTTCGGCCCCAACGAAGCAACAGACATGCCACCTCCAGGTGACTCTACCACTTCCATGATCTCCGAGCGCACCCCTGAGCACGCCTGCTTCAGAGGTCTCAGCACGTCAGGGGGCATCAGGTCACTTCCAGAGAGAGACACTGAGCTCTCTTGCTCCTGCGAACTCTCAGCCGGGCCACTCACCCCCACGTTTTGCAGCTGGGACTCCCGACACACAAAGACATCCAACGGACCTGAAAAGGAAAGTAAAGAGGCTGAAGGCAGGGAAGTCTGGGGTACTTTCCCAAGCCTTACTTTCCTCCGACGCGGCATGAAAAAGCACGTCAGGTACAACGGTCCCTGCAAATCGCCATCTTCATCTATAATACTTTTAATCTTAGGTGTTAAATTTAACTTGGGTTATCTTTCCCTTTCCTGGAACCCAGCATTTTCATCTTTTTCCATATGGACTAGGAGTTTGATCTTGAATTGCTCCATCTCTGGGTCTTTCTCCTCCCTTTCTTCCTCCTCTTCAGTTGATTGGTTGTCCTGTCCTTTATTCATCTCAGCCTCTGTGCATGTAAAGCAGTGCATTATGGGGAAACGTTTGTAAACCATTTTCCACATGTAAAGCATGTTTCATGTGAGAAAAAGGTCTCTTATAAAATTGTGTGGCCAGTACCTGCATTTAAGTACTCAGGTTAACAAGATGCCATGTACTTATGTGGATGCAGTGTATAGAGATTTCCATGGGCATGGCTTAGGCAAAGAAGGGACCTAAAGGGTGGCCCAAAAAAGTGAGAACATCTCGTCGCATATAAGTTATTTAAAAATTCAAAAAGACAGAAATTGTCGAAATAAAGACGTTATATAGCTAAAAAAGGTAAAGAGGTAAACTATTTAAGCTTTTAATTTACGAGATGTTCTCACTTTTTTGGGCCATCCTGTATATTTTCAAAATATACAGGTATGTACATAGAAGAGCCACATTTATTAAACTGCACTATTGGGTAGTGTGGTGTTCAGCATGCACCAAGTGTATTGTGCTAACATTTAACAATCCAGCACTAACTGGTTAGCATATACATGGGGGGGGGGGGACAGGGAGGGAAAGGGGCAGAATGTGTGTGTTAATAGTGTATCACAGTATGGGTGTTATGGGGTGCACCAACCATGACTTCTCATTAGCAGGGGTGCACATAACGCACACTCGCACAAACATTAATAAAGGCCTCCACCCAAATATCAGTAAACATGCCCCAGAGTACACACACACACAATTTCCACCTTCTTTGGAGCAGGTGTAAATTTATACATTAAGATTTTTACACTTAAGTTTCCTTTATGCAATGAACAACCGTGTCCAAAATACCAGCACATTACAAACGATATTCTCTTTCGCATATATTTTCTATAGAGGCAGTAAAACAAGGGATAAAGGCATAAGTTCAGCCAACTCCACTTAGGCTTTGAATACGCCCAACCCCAAATGTCACATGCTTCAAAAATGACTTTGCTAAAATCCAAGCAGTGAGCCAGTGAAACCTTGATAACGTGCATTATCCATTCATCTTATTCCACCTCTTATAACCTTTCTTGCGGAGATCACCAACTTCAAGCATATCGTTTCAAAGCAATTTTCTCAATGCTTTAAAAAAGATTTTATACTTAGACGCATTTTAGAAAGTCTAAATGTCCTAAATTCCATGGGAATATCATTAGAGGAGGTGGGCTCGTGCAAATGCATTCTAAAATCGTCCTCTCACTGCCCCAAAAGATAAACCTATGTGGCAGTGTAGAATAAGGACTCAGACACATGCAGGAAGATGGCCAAGTTTAGAAACATGCACATGCAAAATATCAACGCCACTGGGATCGGTAACATAGACGTGTCTGCCACGGTATTTCAGAAAGCGCACATACATATCTTACCACCTATAAGTCCCGGCCTGCTATTTTAGAAACAGCACTGTTCAAGCAAGCATTGATTTATTATCCTTATTGTTGAAATCTGGCCAAAACAAGCCTTTTTTTAAAATTTCTCTGTGCACCAAGGGGCAGGTTTAGATATGAATGTGTCTGCAAATGCTTTTAAACATGCAGCACCATTCTGAAATTGGAGATGCATGTAAATCTTTTTATTGCCGCCTTACATAAGAACATAAGATATGCCATACTGGGTCAGACCAAGGTCAATCAAGCCCAGTATCCTGTTTCCAACAGTGGCCAATCTAGGTCACAAGTACCTGGCAGTTTCCCCAAAATACACAGGTTCCACAATGCTTGTATGGGGACAAGCAGTGAATTTCCCTAGTCTCCTTTAATGGTTTGTGGACCTTTCCTCCAGGAACTTATCCAAACTTGTCCTAATAGCTTTTACTACATCCTCTGGTAATGATTTCCAGAGTTTGATTGCACATTGAGTGAAAAAATATTTTCTCATATTAGTCTTCTATGGGTTTCTGTAGCTCCATTACATGTCCCCTAGTCTTTCTACATTTTGATGGCATAAACAATCGATCTATGTTTACCCGTTCTACTCCATTCATTAATTTATAGACCTTGATCATATCTCCCGTTGGACACATTTCTGTTAGGCTCAACGTGGTATAGATGTGATCGCACCAGACACGTGTGAAATCAGTGCTTTATAAATAAATAAATAATGGAGACAGTAAATGCGGATCTATCTCATTAATATTTACTATGGAAACTCTGAAACCCTACTGGCTGGGGGTCCCTTAGGACAGGTTTGGGAACTACTGTACTTGGATAGTGGTATCCCAGTCTAGTTCATGTTCAAACAGCTTGAGTACTCTTGGAGAATGAAGCATCCAGGCATATTCTAAGCAGCTCAATAGAATTTATGGATCACCAAAAGTAGCCCATTGTGCTTCAGCTGTCAAACAATTCGTGTAGAATAAGTGATCACATGATCAATGTAGCCAAAGAAGCATGTTGCATAAAGTTACGGTACCTGTACTGTACAATGGTGGTTCCAGACAGGCTGTTAACTACTGTATATATAGTCCAGAACAAAAGTACACATACCTGCAGGAAAACAGAGCACTAGTCCCAGCACGAGGGTTATAAGAAGACAAGTTTATTGAGGTAAACATTAAAAGCGAACACAGGGACCCAACACGGCCATGTTTCGGTTACCCCTTCATCAGGGGTCAAAACCTCTAAAATAATAACAAAATAAGAATATATTGAAAATGAGAAAATTGAAATAAACAGTCAATTAACAATAAATGTGGGATAAAAACTTACAGGCCCGATATTCGAAAGGCCTGTAAACAGTCCAGTAAACTATGTAAATGCCTTAAACGGGGATATTCAATGACACCTGCACAGTTAGTGACATTGAATATCCCCGTCTAAATCCCCTACACGCCCTGATGCTATCCGGTTAGCATTGGGGTGTGTTGGGGAATTCTGGGGCGGAGCGGAGGTGGGAAGTACCATTAACCGGGTAGCGGCAATATTGCACTGCTATCCAATTAGCGATCCACGGCTACAGCCAGGTGAGCTGGTTGTATTTTTTTTTATTATCTTCTTATTTATTATTTTGATGTATTTTATATCATATCATGTACCTTGAATATTTATATGTTTTATCCATGTAATTTATTATTCTGCACTGTATTAATTTGATTGTTTTCTGCTTATTTATTGTTAATTCTTTATTTCAATGTTATAATTTTCAGTATGTTCTTATTTTGTTTTTATTTAAGAAATTTTATTTATTTAACAGGTTTCTTTATACTGCTTTATCATTTAGTCAAAGTGGTTTACATTGTAACTTAAACTTGGTAATGTACATTAAACAGGGATATTGATCTTGGATTCTTTTGACCCCCTGATGAAGGTATAACTGAAACAAGGCCATGTTGGGTCCTTGTGTTTGCTTTTAGTGTTTTCCTCAATAAACTTTGTTGTCTTCTTATAACACCTCACTCTGGACTGGTGTTCTGTTATCTACAGTATATATAACAGGGATAGAGAAGTAAAAGATACACCACCTATTGAAACCAACTTCAGCCTCAGTAATGCTTGTAGAAACATAGAAACATGACAGCAGAAAAAGACTATACGGCCTAACCAGTCTGCACTTCCATACCAATTACTAAGATCTGCAGTCCCTTTTTTCCCTTTAGAGATCTTTTGTGTCCCATTCTTTCTTAAATTCAGATGAAGTCTTTGTCTCTACTACCTCCACTGGGAGACTATAACACGCATCTACAATTCTTTCCATGAAGAAATATTTCCACAAATTACTCTTGAGTCTATCTCCTTTCACCTTCATCCTATGCCCTCTTGTTGCAGAGCTTTCTTTCAATTGCAAGAGGCTCCCCATTTGCTTAAAATCCTCCATGGCATAAATGCACATCTCTATCATATTGGTCCCTCCCATCTTCCTGTCAAAGTGTACATATTGAGATGTTTACATCTGTCCCCATATGCCTTATGATGCATCCCACTGACCATTTTTGTAGCCACCCTGTGCACCAACTCCATCCTGTTGATATCCTTTTGAAGGTGTGGTCTCCAGAATTACACACAATACTCCAAATGAGGTCGCACCAAAGACTTATACAGAGGTACTGTCACCCCCTTCTTCCTGCCTCATCCTTCTGGCTTTCACCGTCACCTTATCAACCTGTTTAACCACTTTAAGATCATCAGAAACAATCACCCCCAGCTCCTGGTCTTCTTTCGTGGATAGAGGCATATAGAAAGAGTCCTGTCCTGCTTGGACTTAGAAATGTCAAAGGACCTTGCACGAAGATATTGAGCAGTGAAGTGGCAGATAATTATACTCATCTAGCTATTTTTGTACTGGAAAGCAATACATTTTCTGGTTCCTGCAACTTATTCAAAGATCATGAAGACAAATTGTTCCTTTTTGTGCCTATACCAGATCATCCATGTATATATTCTCTTTTACGCCTTCATTACAGTCCAATCAGCAAAGCAAATCAAAGCTAAATACTGTACATGTCATCTTTCATCTCTCATGTTGCTTAATGCTCTATCTGCTTTTATCCTTAATTCTAAAGAATTACTTGGGGTGCTCGAGATTTTTTAAAGATTCTGCGAAATCTTTACTCTTTTTATTTTATTTGTAAGACTTCAATTATAATAATAAGCAAAAATTACTTGTACAGCATTGATAAAAAAAAATAACACTTTCACACTATACATTTAGCTCTCTACTAGAGGAAACAAGATAGGTAAAGCAATAGGAGAATATGAGAGAAAGAAAACATCTCACAAAATCAAAGGAATGAAAGCAGGCGCATAGAAAGTCCCAGAAATAAAAACAAATTCTGTGCTCTACTTAGGTTTTACTTCTGTGAACTTCCATGGAACAACTTAACAGTTTCTTGTTATTAATAAAGGTAGTAAGTTGTGAAGGATCAAAAAAGACATTCAGTTGTGTTCAACATTATTGGCACCCTTGCATTTTAGATATGTTGTGTAAAATATCTTGAGAAATAATTTGAAATATTCCAATTGTATGTCATTGTAATAGTATGTTCAAAGGTATACAACCAAAAAAAGATGTCTGTACAACTTAGACATAATAATTTCTGAGAAAAAAAACAAAATATGACCTGGATAGGATTCATGGCACCCTTCACTAACATTTGGTTGCACAACTCTTGGCAGTGATAACAGCCTCCATATGTTTCTTGTAACAATCTATAAGTTTCATACATCTGTCTGCTGGTAGTTTCTCCCACTCCCAACTGTGATTTGTTCTAGCTCATGAATGTTTCCAGGATTCCTTTTATCAATGGCAGACTTCAGCTCTTTCCAAAGGTTCGCGATTGGATTGAGGTCAAGACTCATTGCTGGCCAGTTTAAAACCGTCCATCTTTTTCCTTTTTAACCATTGTTTTGTACTTTTGGATGTATGTTTTGGGTTATTGTCCTGCTGGAGGTCCTATGACCTTCGACCCAGACCTAGCTTTCTGATACTAGGTAGCACATTTCACTTCAAAATACGTTGATACTCCTCTTACTTCATGATTCCTTTAATACATTCCAGGCCTCCAGTTCCTGAGGCAGCAAAACAGCCAAACAACATTATGGAACCTCCACCATATTTAACTGTAGGCAGGGTGTTTTCTTTTTCCTTATACGCTTTATTTCTTTGCCTCTAAATGTGTCAGTGGTCTGCATTGCCAAAGAGCTTGTTTGATTTCACCTGTCCACAGAACATTTTCCCAAAAGGATTGTTGTTTCTCAAGGTGTGTTTGCCTTTTTATGTCTGTATTTGATAAGTGGGTCCTTCTAGGCCTTTGCCCATGAAGCTCTTCTTTGTTTGGTGCATGGTGTATCGTGCAGGTTGAAACCACCACTCCAGACTGCTCGAGGTCAGCCTTAAGCTCTTTAGATGTTGTACATGGTGTTTTTCTAACAGTTCACACTAACCTTCGAAGACTAATTAGATTAAATATCCTCTTCCCACCATATTCTGGAAGGTTCTTGACAGTTCCATGAGCAGAAATCTTAATAACATTGTGAACTTTAGACACAGGAGTCCCAAGGTCTTTGGAGATGGCCTTGTATCCCTTTGGAGTTTGATATTTGGTGATGACGGCTTTTCTGACTTTCTCAGGCAGCTCTCTTGTCTTCACCATTGTGAAAATGGAACAGGGAGTGAATGTGGCCATTTTAAACATTAGAGCCATCATTCATTGGTTGATTCAAGCCCAAGAGTACTGAAAATTGTTCACAGGTCGTCTAACTTTACTGCAGTGGGAATGCAGTTCTTCTGTTTAAACGGATTTGAATTGTTTATAAGGGTACCAATAATCATGTCCTGGCAATGTCCCAGTTTTTACACTGTTTTCTACTATTTCCTTTTTTAATTGGTCTTGTTTTATTTGATTCTTTTATGTGTCAAATATGTGGCATATATAGTCCAAAGTCATTTCACTGGCCACTTTTTTTGAGATATTGGACATTAAGGGGTTGAATTGCAGAGGTGTTAGTAATGTTGACCACAACTGTACTTAGCTTGAAATTTTACAATGCATTTACACGGATATTTAAGGGAACAAAAAAGACCCCAACTGCAGAACACCTAGACAAATTGTTTCCTTCTCCTTTGGGTTTCCCTAGCTACCACTGCTTACCCATTGGACAAGCAGCATGGAATCTGTCTACCTTTTGGGAACCTGACAGGTGCTTGTGACCTGGATTGGCCGTTGTTGGAGACAGGATGCTAGGCTTAATGGACCCTTGGTCAGACCCAGTATGGTATATCTTATCTTATGTCAGGAAATATTCTAACTAGACAATCCAAAAATGGAATTGGATGATATTTAAAGTAAAATTTAAGAAGCCAGTCCCGATCAATAGAGAAGACCAAAGACAGCACACAGACTCCATATCATATTTCTCCAAACGTTCAGTCACACGTAGCACATCCAGTTCTTTGGACAATAACCTGTTCTTCAAACTCCCTTTTAGCCATAAGCAAATACTTGATTCTTGTTCTAGGTGGTAAGGCCATTTGAAGTATTTTCAAATTTTCAGCCGTATTCCTTTTAAACAACTCTTTGGAGATACAGATGGCATGTTTGGAAAGTTAATAACATGAAGGTTAAAACCTCTAGTAACATTTTCAAGAGATTTTATTTTTGCCACGCAGAGCAGACAAGTCCTAACCATAGTTGAGTTTGCAACGTGTAAACTCCGAATTTCAATCTGAGTGTCCATTAATTCCATTTTAACCAGTGATAATTCTTCATCCATGGATTTTATTTTCTGTATACTCTCGAACTTTTAAATTCAAACTATTAACCTGAGGGCTCAAAACCAATCCGAAAGCTTGAATGGATTCCCGTATGGAATTGAAAGTAATTATTTTAGGGTGCTCTGGGACGAACTTTGGAGGGGTTACTGTGTTTTCTTCAAGTCAGCCTCTAACTGTTCCTGCTGAGCTACAGAAGCACCGTGTTAGGCTTTGGGCTCAGTCCCTCCTGCTACTGCTACACCCAGAACCTCTTTGTAGGGTGCCACAGCTAGAGCATTTAGTTGACTCAGAGACCCAAGTGCATATAGAGGTGTATGCTGATCAGGGCTTAATAAGGTCTCATGGCCCAAAAATTGTGCCAAGCTCCAGCCTCAAAACAGCAAGGCCTGTCCTTGATATATTCCTTTAAAATCTTCATTCATGTTGTTCTCATCATTATTCGAGTTCTTGCATAAACATCCTAATGGCTAGAAATGATTACTTGGATGGCAAGACAAGAGGAAAGAGAGAGAGAGGTTAGAAGGAAGGAAAGTAAATTGGAAGTAGAACCACATGACACTTCAGCTGCCACGGACTTTCATCAAAAAATGGCCTAAGGCAGAAAAATGTAAACATGTAAAATTGCCCATTATTTAAATGTGAAAAAAAGAAATACTTGCCACATTGTCCTGCCTTAAGATACTTGCCACAGTATTATTTTGTTTTTGTGTGTAAATGCAAATATATCTAAGGCCCTATGTAAACCTTGGGAGAGGCTTAATACTGTTGAAGTGCCATCCAGTCGGTATTGACTCATAGCAACCCTCTGGATAACTGTCCTAAACTGTGTTTGGACTTAGGTCAGGTACCTCATTGTTGATAGAGTGACACACATAACTGCTGTTATTGTATCGATCTATCGCATTGCTGGCCTTCCTCTCTTGCGTTGACCTTTTAGCTTCCCAAGTATGATATCTTTCTCTAATGATCTCGCTCTTCGCATGATGTGTCCAAAATATGAAGGTCAGTTTTGTTGTCTGAGCTTCTAAAGAAAGTTTAGGTTTGATCTCCTCTGGTAAAGACTGGTTTGTTGTTCAGGCAGTCCATGTTGTACACAGTATTCATCGTCAGCACCATAATTCAAAGGCATTGATTTTCTTCCTATCTTTTTCACTGTCCAACTTTCGCATCCATATGACATTATTGAACAAGTCGAATCTTTGTATGGAGAGAGACATCTCTGCTCTTGAAAATTCTTCATAGCCATTCTGCCAAGAGCAATGCGTTATCAGATTTCTTGACTGCTTATTGATAGTTGATCCAAGTACTATAGTGCTGGAAGTTGAGACTGTCAGATCGGAAGCCATTCAACTGGCTATTAGGGAGGAGCTGAAGACTTTTCAGAGTAAAACCAGCATTTATAATGTGGTTGGATCAAAGCCTTTGGGATGTCTATTTGCTGATATAGCTGTTCATGAAATGAGAGTCAGAAGCTGCAAAGATGTCTTACATATTGGGACATGGAACGTACAAAGCATGAACTAAGGGAAGTTGGAGGTGGTCAAGAACAAAATGGAACATGTACAACTTGATCCTGTTGGGTGTTAGCGAACTAAAATGGACTGGCATCAGGCACTTTGCATCTGATGATCACATGGAAATGAAAGACAAAGAAGAAATGGTGTTGCATTTATAATTAAGAAGAGACTTGCATGCACTGTAATGAAATACAATACAGTCAATGAACGCTTACTTTCTATTTGTTTATGAGGAATGCCCATCAACAATAATTCAGGTATATGCCCCAACAATAGCTGCAGAAGAGGATGAGATTGATGAGTTCTATGAACAAGTACAAGCTGAAATTGATAGAACATGCGAACAGGATATCCTGATAGTCATGGGTGACTAGAACGCAAAGGTTGGCAACAAAGAAGGCAGCAAAATGGTTGGCCTAATACTGCCATTTCTAAATTACTCCTTGTACGTTGTTCTAATTTTATTTTATGTGGCTATGATCATGTTCTGAAACAGTAGTTAAATTGAGAAATTAAATTAAATCATGAATTACAGATTACACCCAAGAATTTTGTCTAGCTTTTCTGCTACTCAGCCACAACTCTTTAAATTTCATCCTGCAGTTTAGTTAGGGTCCTATATACAATTTATTTCACTGAATCCTTTTATCTGGCAGATGCAAAAATGCCATGTGTGCCTTAGAATCATCCCAGGCCTTTCTTCCAAGGCAGAGGAGGGTTAACTGACTTACCCAAGGTCACAAGAAGCGCCACTGGGAATTGAACCCTGGTCTCTTGGTTACCAAACCAGTGCTGTAACCACTATGCTCCTCCTCCACTCCATTAGTGTACTTAAAAACGGCATCAGAAGTCACCTTGTGAAATCCCGTCAACTTTCCAAATTCATGTGGAGCTGTGTGCAAAGTATTTTATTAGAAAACATTTGTTTTAAAATATCTGTGATAATTTTACTCTATAAGTTGCACATCGAGAAAATTCCCTTGACACCTTGACACAGTCATTGTTGATGAAACATGGCCATACCAGGTCAACTCTACAGAGGCCATTGGATGACTCCAGGCCATAATAAACAAGCCATGCCATTCCTGGTTGTGCCATAATGGATTTATGAACTTAGACCATATTGTGCATGCAATAAGAAAAAATAATGCCTGTTTCAATTTCTCTCTTATGGCTTGAAATCATCTAGTAACCTGTAACCTCTCATGTCCAATTAAGAAAGAAAATGAAGTCTGAGCAAATATTTTAGTGTTTAAATTGTAGGAAATGTGCAGTGATAAAAGAAGAATAAGTGATGGTGTAGTACCGTTCCAGCATATATATGCTGTTGTGCCAGATCTCATTCAAGTGCAGATTAGGGACATTATGACTCATAATTTTGTAATTATAGAGAGACATCTCAGTGGTACATCCTGAAATTCAATTCCAAACAGTGCACATTAAATTCTATGCCTTGGCATAATCTGTTCACTCCACAGGGCACACTGCTGGCAGAACAAAAACTTTCAAGGGATTTTTAATGCACGCAATCACTTTTTGCTCCAGCAGAGATCACAGTGGATAAGATGAATGATAACCAAATTGCTTTAGCACACTAATTCATGCTTTTTCACATTTAGGATCTTAACTGGAATGCAGACATCTGTACTCTATGGGCCTGATTCCGTCCTGCATGTAGATCCCCACTGTGCATCTAGTCTGAACCGGATGCACGGAGGGGATCGCGATTCTGTCGTGCCCCGTGGGATCAGAATCGCGAACAGTCCTGCATGTGCAGGCCGGGACTGTGATTCAGTACAGCCTGCATGTGCAAGACTGCCCCGGCTAACTCAGTCAGGGCTTTTAAATGGAGCTGTGGGGCCATGGCATCATGGCTCCATTTAAAAGTTGCGATGCCGGCCGCCTGAAAAAGGGGTTTATTCCCCGTAGCCCAACCCCCGATCTGGCCTCCTAAGGCTAGGGTCGGGCTGCAGAGAATAAACCCTGGACCCCCTGCCCCATGCACGCCACAGGCAATTCAAAAAAACACATCCAGGGAAGTTATTCCACCTCGCAGATGGAATAACTTCTCCAGACATTTCGCCAACCCTGGATGTATAGGGCTGACATTAGAATCAGCCCGGTACATCCAGGGCCGGTGATCGCCCACTGCCCATCCAGACTCCGCACCCGGGCCGCCCATTCCCTGCCCCATCTAACTTCCCGACACAACCGGCAGGAAGTTATTCAGAGGCAGGAGAAGCCACGAATAGCGGGGATGGACGTACCATTGGGACATCCATCCCCGCTATTCATAGCACAGAATAAACCCCTATGTCCTTAAGCAGTTGATAAAATATATTTGCACTGTGATGTTCTTTAGACTGACTCAGTCTAGTTTATCTCTCACTAAACAAGCAGAAAATGTGAAACAAAAACACAAAGCATAAAAATCAAAGAACTTATTTCTTTTTCTGTACTTAGTACTTTCCTCCTGCTTTTTTTAAAATTGTATATTTATTGCATTTTAAACATAAACATTCAGGCATAAACATGAATGAAAGAAAACATGGCATCCAATTATTCAATAACATGCGAGAAGGAAGAAGGAAAAAAAAGCCATGAATAATCAGTCCACAAACAAAGGAAACATCCAGAGGGCATCAAGAAATATAATCAAGTGAAAAACTCCCCACAAACGGAAATTTAGCATCAAAGCTAAGTGGAGACTTACATGTCAACTCGGTGGGAGTCTACTGCCACAATTACCCCTTTCCTGGCGACTAAAAACTTCAGTAGCTGCTGTGGCTCAAAGAACAAATTTTTTCCCTTTAAAGGCAACTTAACATCTAGAAGGAAACTTAAGCAATAAAGACCCGCCAAGGGCAAGAATCCTGGGCGTATAACCCAGGAATTCTCTCCTCCTTGCCTCGGTATCACAAGTTAAATCATGGAAAATGAAAACAAATGAGCCCAAAAACTGCACGCCAAAATTTTTAAAATATGACCTTGGGATTAATGACTTATCTGATTCCAAGGCCAGTGTAATAAGCAGGGTTGAGCGTTCAATGACCACCTCTGATGAACTCTCTAGAAACTCCGTAAGGTCTCTGGTTACGTTGGGGGTCTCGCAGCCAACTGTCATAGAGCAAGAGCCCAGGGACAAGTACTGAGCTTTGGTTGGGAGGGGGGCAGTTGCTCCTGGGATAGTTGTAAAACCTCCCTGAAGTACCTGCACACCATCTCCAGAGGTGATTGAATTTGGGAACGAGGAAAATTTAGCAGTCTTAAATTATGTTTCCTAACTTGGTTCTCCAAATACTCAAGCTTTCTAGAGAACATGGTCCCATCTTTAATCCTGGCCCCCTGCACCCCCCAGAACTGTTGTAGATCTTCTGAAAGCTGGATCAACTTCCCCAACTGTTCCTCCTGGACTCCAGATACTTCTTGCAATTTGGTTTTAAAGACCACTAGTTCACTACTCATTATTCCAGCCGCCAATAGCAGCATCCCACAGTCTATCCACTGTTATCGTGGGTTTTTCAAGTCCCCCGATGCCCAGAGCCTCCTCTCTACCCAGTGCTGCTACAGTCAGCATCATACCTCCATTAGATGTCCTCACTGAACCTCCATTTCTGCCAGCATTCCCTGGGAAGGGGGAACAGACTGACGGTGGGTCCTCTTCACTTCCCTATACAGGTGTACTCACAGCCTGACTCAGGGGAAGCAATCTATCATTCGCCTCAAAGCTTCCAGGTCTCGGCTGGGGGGTCTGCGACGGGGGATAGCCACACCTCTGATACGCTCAGCTTAGTCGGGACTTCTCCCAGTCGTCCTGCTCAAGATGCTGCTCCTCCTCCTGCTTTTTCTATATACTTTCGCCTCAGTCAGAATAAGGGCTGGGGTCTGGTTCCATGAGCCTTCATTTGCAACTACTCAGGATTTTTCCTTTCCTCTTTAATGTTGAAAAAAATGTGTGAACCTTCTGGAAAGGTTTGTATTTTAGCACAATTTGTAATCAAAGATATAATTAAAGGAGGAGTAGCCTAGTGATTAGAGCAGCAGCCAGACAATCAATGAAGAGAGAATTCAAATGTTTCTTGTGACCTTTGTCAAGTCACTTTATCTTTCATTTCCTCAGGTCCAAGTGTACTGTAAGCTCTCTAGGGACAGAGAAATAGCTGATGTACCTGAATGAAACTCGTCTTGAACTACTATTGAAAGGATGTGAGCTAAATCCAAGCATAAAAATAAAGTCTGGGAAGAAAGAAAGATAACCTCACTGAATAAATAAAACATACAAACAGGATATATTTGATTATTCCCCAAAAAGATTCAACAGTAATTATCCTTGTGTGAAAAAGTATGTCAGCCCTTCATTCAATAAGTGATAGCACCTTCTTGAGCAGCAGAATTTCAACTCAGCCTTTTCTGTAACTGTAAATCAGTCTCTTATGCCTCCTGCCCATTCTACAATGCAGAGCTGTATCATCTCTGACATTTGAGGGCTTTCTTACATGAGGGTTTAGGACAGGACTTGACTTTGCCAATCCAAAACATAAAATCTCTTCTTCAGCCATTGTGTATATTTAGGGTTGTTGTCTTGCTGCATGATCCACTTTTCGCTCAACTTCAGCTCATGGTTGGATGGCTTGACATTCTCCTCTAAAATCCCGATAAGAAGCAGAATTCATAGTTCCATCAATGGTAGCAAAGCAGCTCCCCATCTTCGTACCTCCACCACCATGTTTGACAGTTGCAATGAGGTTTATTACTTTAGAAAACTGTCTTTCTGTCCTTCGCTTGGATTGCAGCTTGTCGTGCCGCAAGGACTTGTGTGCTTCAGTGATGCTAAAAGCTATGCTATAGGTTGCTTGACTGATAAACAGTCTTAGTGGCAGCAGCCATATAGGATATTGTTAGCAGCGGAGGATCACATAACCCGGAGCATGCTGGACTGGCTTCCAGGGTCTGTTCCTCTTCTCGACCCCCATCCCCTTTTCATCTGCCCGCTTACCTAATAAACAGGCTCACACCAACCTTCTGCAACTTGCATTTATTAATGGGTTTTAATGGCCACAGCTTGCAGATCAAATAACATTGCTGGATACAAACAATTGCATAAACTATGGGCAGGTAACTGACCAGGCACCCCTAGCCCTGGTACCTGGCCTCCCCCCCCCCCCCCCACCCCGAGTGGTACCCAGGCCCCTCTTTTTCTATTCTGCGGTACCCTTCCCTCCCCTTTTAATGAGGTCCCACCTGCTGTGACGAATCCTCTTCCCCCCACCCAGCATTCCCCCTGCTTGCCTTAGGAGTGGAGGGTGGGGCTTGAGCCACCATCTGAAAAGAGGAAGGGTGGCTCCTATCCCCTTCCCCTTATTCCCTTGCGACTCCCCTTCCCCTCAACAATCCACATATTTGGGCTGGGGTCCCTCCCCTATCCGCCAGCCTGGTTATGGGGCCGGCACCCTTTTGTTGCCGACCCCACCATTACCCTGGGCATGTCAGACTGGGCTCGGCTCCTCCTCTTCCTCCAACCCCTTTTTGGCAGCCTGTTTACCTAATAAACAGGCTCACATCAACCTTCTGCAACTTGAATTTATTAGTGGGTTTTAATGGCCACAACTTGCAGATCAAATAACATTGCTGGATACAAATATTAATTGCATAAACTATATATACATAACAACGCTAACTATCCAAATCCACCCTGCTCTAATGTGGAGGGGTACTGCCGCTTCTGTCCCAGGCTCTGTGACCTTGGCATGCTCCGTGGCCAAGACCTTCCCTTTTCCCATCACCAACCGCTCCATGTTGGTTCCTGAGAACCCTTGCACCCTTGCGTGTTCTATGGACAGGTAACCAAGACCAGGCACCCTTGGTACCTGGCTCCCCATCACTGGGCCTGGGCACCCCCTGAGCGGTACCTGGGCCCCCCTTTTTCTATTCTGTGGTACTCCTCCCTTCCCTTTCGATGAGGTCCCGCCACCTGGAGGGCCTGTGGCTTGACTCACCCCATCGTGAGTACCGAACCGATGGCCTGATGCAGGCCCACATTGAGCAATTCCAGGCCTATCTCGTTCAAGTGGACCGCACCCCCTGAGTAAATCACTGCTCCCCCCCACTAGGATAACCTTGTGTTTGACTGCTACCCCTCCCAAAGCCTACACAAAGTTCCCAACTTCCTTGTTCAAATTCTTTCTGCTCTTTTCGATACTTGATACCATTGTGCTGCACTGCCCCCAGCTACTTCTAACAGGGAAGGATCTGAGACCAGATGACGCCCACCCCCAGCTCAGCCCGTATCCATGCCAGGTCCACCTTGATCCAGATGATGAGATCTATGCCATTCGTGGACTCTAGATCATTCCCTCCCAAATGGGGGACCACAAAATCCAGTAGCTGGTTTCCCCAGCTCAGGCTGACTAGCATGGGCTGCAGCTGGTCTCACCACATCCCTCTCCTGCCCATCCACTGTATGTGTACAACATCAGAGTGGAAGCTGAGTTGCTTGCCGAAACAGCTTCCCGCAGCTTTCCCTCTTGCCGCCCAGTAGATAAAGGAATGACCCACTATCCAGACAGAGATCCCTCCGCGACCTATTGGACAAGAGGAAAACAGTGTTACTTGCGCCATTCAATGCCTAATATACAGCTTCTACCTGTTCAAAGTCCACCTCCCAATACCCTGTATCTGCCCTGCTCCCATGCACAATTTGTGTGCTGTTGTTGCCGCATCTATTCTAAAAGAATGTAGTGTCAGCCCCATGAGCTCAAAATCCACCCCTTCCACTGCCTTCAACCACACGGCCCTGAACTAATATTGTGACAAGAAAACCCCTTCCCGGTGACATAGCATGGCGCCCCCTACCAGTGGGCACTCTCAGAGGTACTCCCTCATGGCTGCTGTGTGGCAAAGGTCCTGCACTGCTGTGGTGTTCAGCCACACTGTTCTCCCACGCCGTAGCTGGCAGTCTTGGATCTGGCCAGGAACAGGCACAGCCTATTCCCCACTATAGCCACATCCTCCACCTGCATAGCATTCCTCTCCTCTCCGCCCCTCAACAGAGCTCCAAATGGTCTGGTGCCACATTATCCCTGGGTCATTAGCCAGATCCACAGGTCTATGTCCTTCCTGTCCCAGCTGAGCCCCATATTGCACACCATGTTCCACCAGAATTGCTCGTCATATTCCAGCCAAGCGGTGCCGCTGTACACCCTGTAGGCCTCACAAATACTGTCCTGGTATTTGAAGAGCCCACGACATTGTTCCGAGTGCTGTTTGCTGACCATGTTGGCAAGAACACGAAAAGCTGCGCACCAGTTTGCAATCATCCTCAGAACGTTGTCAGCCTTCTTAGATGTAAGCTTGCATTTGTTGCAGCAGCCCAACACACTTGCAGTGTTTGTTATTCCACCTAATAAGGAGGGAAATAATGTCCACGTACTCGCCATTCCAAATTTTTTCCTTCTGAGATGATGGCATGTGGCTGTCCAACGCGCTCATAATGAAAATGTACTCCGCCGGCTTCCAATCTGCCACAAGCTCCCCGTCACCCCTCTGTGGAACTGCGGGATGACCCTCAGCAGTTGGAGGAGGGGGTCTCAGAGGAGACACTGTAGCTCTCATAGCTACCCACACCTGCTATGTCCCCTGCTGACTGCACCGCGCCTCATCCCACGCCGCCGCTTGCTCTCAGCTACACTAAGCTCTGCAGCAGCCCCGTGATGGCCGGCTGGTCATTTCCATCTGATTCCTTCCCTCCCCAACACCCCAAACCTGGGTTGCCACCGTAACCCCTACCTCCCCACATTGATGTCACCCCACGATCTGGCCACCTGCCCTTGTCCCACCACCTCGCTCCCCAATCCCTCCCCCCATCACTCTGACCCCCACTCACACCAGCTAGTTGGTTCCCAACCCCACTAACTCCATCCCTCCTGCCATCCCCTATCCCATAGCATTACTCTGCCCCAAAGAAGGAAAGTATGCATACTGTCGCCACCTCCTGGCCGGGCGTATAGCCGGGCACCAGGAGAGTGTCGCCTTGTTGCCCTTCAGAGTAAGTTTCCCAATATGGCTGCCAGCAAAGGTTGCTGGGAACTGTAGTCCACTTATCTTTAATAGGCAAAGTAGTGTGAACGCAAGTGGTTTAGGCGAAACAAAGAATATTTATTTGTTTTGGGCTTTTCCACCTCGCATTATAAGTAGCAGTGCTGAACATAAATAGGATTCTTCTCCAACACACAGGAATAAAATTCACAATGTAATCACAGGTTGGTCACCATCAGCAATAATTAACTTCACAGGATTCGCTCACAAAGCTTAGGCTGCAAACCTTCCTTCAAGTGAATCACAGGAACTGCTTTCCTCACAGCTTCCTTAGAACAACATAGCTTCTAAATGTTCAGGGAGTTTTCTCTGCTGTGTCTTTCACACATACACACAGCTCTCTTTACTAGTAAACCAACACTCACTCAGCTGTGCCTGGGTTTAGCACACTTCTAGTTCATTGGCCAGACAGTAAGAACATTGAATTTCTCCAGGGCTATTTTCACAGTCCTCATAGCCACTTCCTATCTCCATTTCTTCCACGGAGTCATCGCAACACTCTTCAGAGGGTACCTGACTGTAGAGCTTACTATTTTGTTTCAGCAATAAATCATTTAACTGTTCAAGCAGCACTTTCTCCTGCTCTATCTCTTCAGAGAGCGTGGACTCAGGAAATGCAGACAAGCTACTCTCTCTACAGTTTGGCTGGCTAGTTGAATTGGTTTCTCTAACAGGAACTAACCCCTTCAACTCTTTCTGGTGCAGGGATTTAGGAACACCGACTTGCCTGAATCCTGGGCCTCTCAGCTGTTCCCCTCCTTCTTGCACATAGCCATGCTGCCTCTTCTCTGCAGAAGCTTGTATCCTCGGTAGCACTTTCCTTCTTTGCTGTATTGGCCTTGGACCTGCTTCAGCCAGATCCCACAGCTCACTGCTCTGAACTCCAGCAATTCCCGTCCTGCTGCTTCTCTCAGTTCTGCTGCTTCTTGTTCCTTCCCCTCTCCTTCTTCCTCTTCCTTCTCCTCTCCTTCTTCCTCTTCCTTCTCCTCTAACTGCCTGTTCAAACACAGGAGTTTTAAACTGCTCTCTCCCAGGGGCCACGCCTTTCTCCCAGCACACATGGGAGCTGCTAGGCTTCACTCTAGCTCTGACGTGCTGAAGTGGGCGGGGCTTGATGCTGGCTGTGCTCTGACTCAGAGGTTCTCGGTTGCTGGGGAAACCCTGAATGCTCTCATTTTTAAAGGGATAGGCTTCACCCCCTTGCCATTCGATTTCCTCTGAACTGGCTTCGTCATCACAATACTCACCCCTGGGTCTAGGTTCCACTGGTATAGCCGCCAAGCTTGCACCTGGATCCATCTCGGCCCTGCAACTGTCCTGCATGTGTCCCGCTCTGTGGATGCAGCCATGGCCCTCACCTTGTTCACAAGGTCGCTCATGCTGTTCATCTCCTACCTGTCACTGCCGCATGACAGGGGCATCACTCCATTGTCACACCAGGTTTCTGTGCCTTCCTAAGCCTGGAATGGGCCCAGCCAGCCGCTGAGTGCTCTGCCGCCCTGCTTTGGTCACTCCTGTGCTGCTTTTGGCACTGGTCTTCTGCTTGCCTGCTGTCAACTATCCTCCCATTGATTTGGTCTTTTTCTGTATAGCCCTGCCATCTGCGCTGTTCACCATCCTCTTCTTGCCACACTGCTGACTGCCAATCACCACCTGTGCTTGCTCTGGAGCCATGCCCACCACCTCTGTGTTGCTCTCTTTTAAAGTGTAGATGTCCTGCCATGCAGTTGAGATGTGCCTCTCCCCCACCCAGGGTTCCACACCTTTTTTCCCCCCTTGTTGGCCACCTCTGACTCTCTACCCCCCTCTTTCTCTCCCGCACTCCCAGTTACAGGAGAACCACGTGGGAAAGCCCTTAAGCAATCAGACCCCGAAGATGGAGAGGGGGGCTGGAGGTAGTGAAACACTGACCTACCTCTGTTGTACTGTAATCACCCCTTTTTGGGGCAAAGGAGGGATGGGGCCTGCACTCCAGTGATCATTTGGACCCAGGCTCTCTGTGCCACCGGGTGTCCATGAGTGAGGCAGCCTTCCCCCACTGAGATGCTGAAGCGCCACATGGCAGGATGCAGGTCTGTCAATCAGGCATGCTGCGTTTGCATGCCATCCCGTTAGGCCTCATGCTGTTCTTCTCTCAGCTCCTAGATTCAGTCAGCTGGAATGAAGGCTCTGAATTGGATTGACCGCAGAATTCACTGCTGCTGGAGATGCTGTGGGGGGGGCTCTGCCACTGCCAAAGATGCTGCCGGAAGAGGTAACCCACTGGGGAGAGGGTCTCTTGAGCCACTTGAGACGCCGTCCAAAAAGAGGAAGGGCGGCTCCTATCCCCTTTCCCCTTATTCCCTCGCGGCTTCTCGTCCCCTCGACAATCCACCTATCCAGGCTGGGGGCTCTTCCCCATCTGCCAGCCCAGTTATTGGGCTGGCACCCTTTCGCCGCCGGCCCCACCATTTCTGTAACAATGGCAACAATACTGGCATTACCTATGCAGAAGAAAGGCTTGGCAATTTAATTTCATATCTTGACACAAAAACTCAGTGGATGGTCACAACAAAACAAATTGTATATAATGTTGGAAAATGAGCCCCCCAGGTCTGAAGGCACTCAGTGAGCTATTGGGAAAGAGCTGAAGACTCTTCAGAGTAGAGCCAGCCTTTATGATATGGTTGGACAAAGTCCCTAGGACTGCTGAAAATAAGAATCAGACACTGCAAAGATGTCTTTCATACTGAGACATGGAATGTGCAAAGCATGTTGTTGTTAAGTGCCGTCGAGTCGGAGTCGACTCATGGCGACCCTCTGGATAGCTATCCTAAATTGTGTTCGGTCTTCAGTCAGGCGGCTCATTGACGACAGACTGGTACCCGTAGCTGCTGTTATTGTAGCGATCCATCTCATTGCTGGCCTTCCTCTTTTGCGTTGACCTTCTATCTTGCCAAGCATGATGTCTTTCTCTAATGATCTCTCTCTTCGCATGATGTGTCCGAAGTATGAAAGTCGAAGTCTTGTCATCTGAGCTTCTAAAGAAAGCTTAGGTTTGATCTCCTCTAGTACCGACTGGTTTGTTCTTCGGGCAGTCCATGGTATACACAGTATTCGCCGCCAGCACCATAATTCAAAGGCATCAATTTTCTTCCTGTCTGTCTTTTTCACTGTCCAGCTTTCACATCCATATGATGTTATTGAAAATACCATGGCTTGAACAAGTCGAATCTTTGTATGGAGAGACACATCTCTGCTCTTGAGAATCTTATCTAGGTCTTTCATAGCCATTCTGCCAAGAGCAATGCGTCGTCTGATTTCTTGACTGCTTGTTGCTTCTTTATTGATAGTTGATCCAAGTAGGTTAAAGTTGTTCACAATTTCAATTTCTTCTCCTTCAACGATGAACCTGTTAATTATGCCAGTTGTCATGATCTTTGTCTTCTTTACATTAAGGTGCAGGCCCATTTTGAGACTATTTTCTTTGATTGTGAGAAGCAAATGTTTCAGATCATCTTCGCTTTCAGCCAGTAATGTGGTATCATCAGCATAGCGAAGGTTGTTGATGAGTCTTCCACCAATCTTCACACCTCTGTTGTCTTCATACAGTCCTGCTTCTCTGATGATTTGTTCTGCATATAAATTAAACAGGTAGGGGGAAAGTATGCAGCCTTGTCTTACACCTTTGCTTATTTTAAACCATTCTGTTTCTCCTTGTTCCGTTCGAACTGTTGCTTCTTGATCAATGTACAGATTACGCAAGAGAACGATCAGGTGTTCTGGTATACCCATGCTTCTTAATGTGGCCCAGAGTTTCTCATGGTTTACACAGTCAAAAGCCTTGCTATAGTCGATAAAGCACAAATAGATATCCTTTTGGTATTCTTTAGTCTTTTCAAGGATCCATCTCACATCCGCAATGATGTCTCTCGTTCCTCGCCCTTTCCTGAACCCTGCTTGCACTTCAGGTAGTTCTTGTTCTAGGTATGGCTGTAGTCTCTTTTGAATAATCTTCAGTAGAATCTTGCTGGCATGTGGGATCAGAGCGATTGTGCGATAATTTCCACAGTCAGTGGGATCACCTTTCTTTAGTATTGGTATAAACACAGATCTTTTCCAGTCAGTTGGCCATGATGTTGTCTTCCATATTTTTTGGCAGAGCCTTGTTAGTACGGTAACAGCTGCATCAGATTGCTGCAATACTTCTATGGGAATGCTATCAATGCCTGGTGCTTTGTTCTTTGATAAGGCTTTCAATGCTGCTTCAACTTCTTCTTTCATCACCAATGGTTCCTGATCATAAGGTATAGGTTGAAACGGCTGTTGGTCCACTTGATCTTTATCATATAAAAACTCTGTATATTCCTTCCACCTTTTCTTGATCTTCTCAGCATCATTCAACATAGAACCTTGAGCATCTTGTAACATTCCAATTCGGGGCTGGAACTTTTTCTTTAACTCTCGCAGCTTTAGGAAAGCCGATCTTGTTCTTCCTCTAATAGTTTCTGCTTCTATTTCCTTGCAAGTGTCATTGTAGTACTTTTCCTTGTCCTGTCTTGCTGCACGTTGGAAATCTCTGTTGAGTTCTGCGATTGTCTTTCTTTCTCCTTTGGCTTTAGCTTCTCTGCGTTTCTGGGCAATTTTCAGAGTTTCTTCCGTCATCCATTTTGGCCGTTTTTGCTTTTTCACCTTTTGTAGAGACTTCTCGCTTTCTTCCAGCACAACCTTCTTGATGTCATTCCATAACTCTTCCGGAGCTCTGTCATTTGTATCTAAAGCAGCAAATCGATTTTGCAGGCAGTCTTTAAATTCCAGTGGTATATTCTCAAGGTCATATTTTGGTGCATTCATGAGTGGTTTGCTCTTTTTCAACTTTAGCTTGAGTTTGCATACTAGTAGTTGATGATCTGTACCACAGTCAGCTCCAGGTTTTGTCTTTGTTGATGTTACAGAGCTTTTCCATCGTTGACTTCCACAGATGTAGTCAATTTGATTTTTATACAATCCATTGGGTGAAGTCCATGTGTACAGTCGTCGCTTGTGTTGCTGGAAGAAGGTGTTTGAGATGAATAGATCATTGGTCTTGCAGAATTCTATCAATCTTTCTCCAGCTTCATTTCTGTTGCCAAGTCCATATTTTCCAACTACTTTGCCTTCTTCTTTGTTGCCAACCTTTGCGTTCCAGTCACCCATGACTATCAGGATGTCCTGTTTGCATGTTCTGTCAATTTCAGCTTGTACTTGTTCATAGAACTCTTCAGTTTCATTCTCTTCTGCAGCTGTTGTTGGGGCATATACTTGAATTATAGTTGTGTTGATAGGCAATCCTCGTAGACGAATAGAGATTAAGCGTTCGCTGACTGCATTGTATTTCATTACAGTTCTTGCAAGTTTCTTCTTTATTATAAATGCAACACCATTTCTTCTTTGTCTTTCATTTCCAGCATAGTAGACCATGTGATCATCTGATGCAAAGTGCCCGATGCCAGTCCATTTCAGTTCGCTGACACCCAACAGATCAAGTTGTACACGTTCCATTTCATTCTTGACCACCTCCAACTTCCCTTGGTTCATGCTTCGTACGTTCCATGTTCCAATGTGTAAGACATCTTTACAGCTTCTGACTCTCATGGATTAAGGGAAACTGGAGGTGGTCAGGAACTAAATGGAACATGCAGAATTCAATCTTTTGGGTGTTAGGAAACTGAAATGGACTGACAATGGATACTTTAAATCTGACGATCACGTGGAATTTGACACCAGAAATAAAAGACAAGAAATTGTGTTGCATTTATAATTAAGTAAAAATGTGCAAGAACTGTAATGAAATACAGTGCAGTTTGTGAACCCTTAATTTCTATTTTTCTACGAGGAATGTCTATCAACACAATTATTATTCAGATATATGTGCCAAAAACAGATACAGAAGAGGACAAAGCTGATCAGTTCTATAAACAATACTAGCTGAAATGGAAGGACATGCAAATAAGATGTAATGATAGTCATGGGTGACTGAAACCCAAAAGTCGGAAACAAAGAAGAAGACAAAGTAGTTAGAAAATATGGGCTTCGCAACAAAAAACTAAGCTGGAGAAAGACTGATAGAATTCTGCAAGACCAACAATTTATTCATCTCAAATACCTTCTTCCAGCAACACAAGCAGCTAATCTACATATGGACTTCACCCAATGGATTGAACAAAAATCAAATTGACTACATCTGTTGAAGTTGACAATGGAAAAGCTCAATAACATCTTAGAAACGCAAATTGCAGCTGACTTGGTAAAAAATCACCAGCTACTTGTATGCTAACTCACGCTAAAGCTGAAAAAAGGGCGAGTCACTTATGAATGTAGCAAAAAGTATGATCTTGAAAATATATCACCGAAATAAAGACTGCCTGCAAAATTGATTCATCACTTTGGATACAAATGTCAGAGCACCAGAAGAGTTATAGAATGATATCAAGAGAGTTATGCTTGAAGAAAGTGAATTATTGTTCAATGTAACTCTAACGCTAACTGTTCAATGTAAACCGCCCCTGATCCATTGGAAGGGGTGGTATAGAAAACTGTTCAAATAAAATAAATACATAAAAATAAAGATCAAGTAGGTTAAAAGCCATTCAGCTTGTGTCTTTTGATCAGGAACCATTGGTGATTAGAAAAGGTGGTAAAGCAATATTGAAAGCATTATCAAAGGACAAATCACTGGGCATTGATGGCATCCTCATTGATGTATTGCAGTGTTTAGATGCAGGTGTTACAAACCTTAAAAGACTCTGCCAGGAAATTTGGAAGGCAACATCATGGCTGATTGCCTGCAGACCAATACTGAAGAAAGGTGATCCAACTGCAAGATTCTACTGAAGATAATTTAGTGGAGGCTACACCATACCTCCAAGGCTTTCCTTAAAGCTTGAATTACAAGACTTCAGCTCTCATACTTTGGACATATAATTCGAAGAGCGAGATCATTAGAGAAAGACATCATACTTGGCAAGGTTGAAGCTTGCTGTAAAAGAGGATTGCCATGTCAATAAAATAACAGCAGCTATGGATGTCACTCTATCAGCAATTAGCTGCCTGACTTAAGACTGAATGGGGGGTGGGGGCCATATTCAAAGGGAATAACATGGGTTGCAGCCCTGCAAACTGTGTTAATATTCAATAGCACGTACCCAGTTTGTGTCACTAAATATCCCCTCTGAAGTCATCTGAGTGGCCCAATACTAACTTCTTAGCATTGAGGAATTTTGGATAAAATTAGTGGAGTGGAGTGGAGGAGTGGCCTAGTGGTTGGGGCAAGGTACTTCAGGCCGGAAGCTCAGGGGTTCAAATTCCACTAGAGGACAGCAACCTTGGGCCGGAAGGACTGGGGTTTCTAGTCCCACAGGTGCTCCTTGTGGTCTTGGGCAAGCCACTTAACCCTCCATAGCCCATGTTCCCTGTGAAATAGTTATCTCCAAGTTATAATGCCCTGTTCAGTGTAATCTCAGTTTGTTCAATGTAAACCGCACTGATGCAGAATAGCGTGGTATATAAGAGAATGTAAATAAATAAATAAAAATTAGGCCAAAAAGCTGGCCTAAATTTAGCAATTTAGCTATGCAGCCTGCTGCTATCGCCACTGATGGCATAGCTAAATTGCTATCTGGACAAACAAGATTTGGCCATGGCACTGAATATCTGGGCATGATTTAAAGGGGCAACAGCCAGCCACTGTCATCATGCTGGCTGCCACTGCTTAAAAGGCCTCTTATAAAATTATCCCAAGTATAAAAATATTAGCGATGACAAGAATGTGAGAAGTTTAAGCATCCCGAGTGTAGGTATTCTCAAGGAAGCATTGTGAAGTACAGGTGGGAGATCATGACGTAGACATGTTTATTATTTGCATATATCTACACTTCCTTCCAGTGAGGCATAAATGTATCGTTTTATTTGAAGCCTGGTCTGTGATGGATTTGTGCTAGTATTTTATAAATACAAATAGGGAAGTATGTATCTTCATAAAACAGGCTTGGAATAGCCGCCCTTTTGACCTGCCCACATAGGTTTTAAAATTCCTCTTATTGTAGCTAATTTTATTAAGTCATTCCTGCATCTTTTTAGCCTCTTATACATAGTATAACATAGTAACATAGTATATGATGGCAGATAAAGACCAGTATGGTACATCTAGTCTGCCCAGTAATATAAGTCATGTTACTTACATGGATAAGACATGATTTTGCTATTTATAGATATATATGTGGCAGATTTTGTAAACCTACATGTCCTCAGGGAGATGACTAAGGAACTGAGCGAAACTCCAATTTTTAGCAAAAGGACGTGGTTTTGAATGCTAGAAAGTTGAGCTAAATTCCCCCCTCAAGTACTACTCCACATGCCAGGTAGAAATAATTGGGCTGATATTCAAAACCCTTAGTCAGATGGCTATTGGGAGGATGTTGACTGAGATACTTGGTGGTACTCTCTGTACAGTGCCGCTGAATATCCTCAGTGAATATGCGTGAGAGTTGCATACAGTGGAGGTAATGCATGCAAGTCTGTCTCATGCATATTCATTGAGGGAGGAGTGGCCTAGTGGTTGGGGCAATGGGTTCGAATCCCACTAGAGGACAGCAACGTTGGGCCGGAAGGACTGGGATTTCTAGTCCTACAGGTGCTCCTTGCGGCCTTGGGCAAGCCACTTAACCGTCCGTTGCCTCAGGTACAAAAACATAGATTGTGAGCCCTTCGGGGACAAGGGAAAAATATATACACAGTACCTGAATGTACACAGCTTTGACTGGCAGAAAAATGCTAGATAAGCCTAGTTAAATAAATTGTGCTTATCCTGAAAACTGATTGGCTAGCTATGTCCCACAATGAATATGCATGAGAGATCTGCATGCGCTTGTCCATTGTATGCAGATCTCTCATGAATATTCATTGTGGATACCCTGAAAATCTGACCGGCCTGGGGGTCCCAGAGGACTGGGTTGAGAACCACTGCAATGAAGAAATAACGGTAAAAATACTAATTACATTAAATAAGAGATATAAACATTTATGACAAAATAATGGTAAAAATGAAAATAAAGGATTAATTTAAAAAATGTCTGGGGCATGTTTACTAAAGGATTTAACTGCATGGGCACTTAATGCGTGCTAATTTCATTAACGTGCATTAAACTTTAGTAAACACGCTCCTCTAAAAAAAGGTACATAAAGAGAGTAACATACCAGACTCTCAAACCGTAGGTACAAACACACATAAAGGAATCTGTAAAAACAACATTCACTAAAAAGTGAAATAAAAATATAAAAGTCAACTTAAATGTGATTAAATCAACTTAAATATGATTAAAATTAATTAAGTCAACTTAATTATGATTAATTAAGTCAACTTAAATATGATTTAAAAAACAACATAGATAATATGCACCAGACTGACATAAATTAAACCATGTAAAGTCTTTAACATATATATAAAAAAATAAATAACAAGGGGCATATAAAATCTGCGATATTCTATATCTTTGCACCAGCCTGGATAAGCATTGAGGATTGTTGGCATCTAAGAAAGAAAGGGAAAGCCAAGCATCAACCTGGATCTATTGCACTTCAAAAGTTTTGTTTTGTTTATTTTGGAAGCATATTGGAAAGATTAGAGAGGCCAGACGGTCCTCGTTTACCATAATATCCTCTTTTTCTATGTGGAACAGTGTAAAAAGCCTGACTGAATTCCTGATAGGTCACGTCCATTCCTCCCCCCAACCCCAGAGACCTACCTGCCTTTTCTATTGTCTTTTTTATTAACAAAGGGGAAAGAAAAAGGGGAAATATTGTATAGTAACTGAGGAGGGTAAAAAGCAACATACTGTAGTATTTTTTTCACCTAAAGAACCAGGTGGGTAAAACATTTCTATTATGTTTCTCGGCCTTTGGAAAAACTGCGAGAACTAGGAGGAGGGTTATAAACTCTTACGCATCATTTCACTTGCTTAGAACAGTGTTTCGTCAGCTGGTCCTGGTGTACCCCCTAGCTGTCTGGTTTTTAGGATATCCAACATGAATATGCATGAAACACATTTGCATGCAATGCAAGGCAGTGAATGCAAATCTGTCTTATGCACAGGACCGGCACTACCATTTGACAGAATAGGCAGTCACCTAGAGTGCCAGTAGTCCAAGGGTGGTCCATTGCTGTCCCTCTCTGAGATGTGCAGGAGTGCTAATACTTTTAAAACGGTATCACAACACGCATCTTCGCCTCCAGTGCTGCAGCGCTATTCCTGCTTTCTCCCTCCTCCAATTCCACTTCCTGCTTGCATGGGAGCGACAGCGGCAGCAATGGAGGCGGGGCTTTAACGGAGGGGGTTGCTGGGACTGAGGTTCACCCTAGAGCACCTCATATCCTTGCCCTGGCTTTATTGCAAGTATCCTTGAAAACCAGACCAGCTAGGGGTAACCAGGACCACCTTGAGAAACACTGATTAGAGCATTATGTTATCATGTAAGAAATAAATAGACATAGGTTTCTTTTCTAATAACATTTTTCATATTTTGAAAAATGGCACAGGAAAATCTCAGAAGAAAGAATCATTCTGATAGGAGCTGGCTTAGTCCCTTTGCATGTCTGTCGCAAAGTGAGAATGTTTATATTTGGCTTAGAGTCAGGCTTAATTTCTATGGAAAGAGCTTGGAATGCAGTCCCGCCATTTCTTTTCAGACCCCAGAGCAGCAGGAGTGTTCGGCTCCAGTCCCTCCTTCCAGGCACAGCCAGCCTGCAAGATAGAGAAGGGTGAGCCTGCAACAGAGCAAAATATAGTCGCTCTGCCTTTTGATCCAGCCCCTCAACTTCTGTTGCTCCTGCCCATGTTCTCTCGTTCCTCCCCTGGCTCCACACCTCCACCTCCTGGTTGTCTAAAAGTTAAGCCCTGTCTCTACCTAATTCAAATGCCTGGGGGTTGGGAGCCTTGGGGACCTACTGTGATTTTATGACCCGGGGAAGCACATCTTTCTATGGCGTTCTACCTTGCCAAGACCACAGTAGGCAATATCAAACTTATTGCACGGCTCACATTGAATACACTGGTTGCCATTGTTCACTAAACTATACAAATAAAGACCACCTCTGCCCAATGTTACCATTTTCACTGAAGGAGAAGGACAGCTCTGGTGGAATCCTCTCATAGTAAACTCTCTTTACAAACTCATCACAAAAAGAGAACAGCTTTTCTGTAATTTGTCTCTTGACAGATTGATAAACCATAACACTGCCTGAAATAAAATGCTATGAATTCATTTATAAGCTATGTTTTTAAAGTATTTAAATTTATACTGTGAAGCAAATTTGAAGACTTCACTAAGATGAAGATGTCCATTTAAATACCATATGTCAAAAAATAGATTTATATAGGCCTGTGCCTAGGGTGGAAAATTTCTGGGGCTGGCAAAATTCCATTCCCTCCTTTGGATGGACCTTTGATTCTTTCCTTTCCACCTCGTACTGATCTCACATCAATTTCCTCTGTCTGCTATGGCTCCAGTTCCATTCGTTTTATCGACAGTGGGTTAACTGGCTGCAGGGACTAAGTCTGCCCATGCTTTTACAGTAGCTTAGAGTCTCCGACTTCTGGGCATCCTTACCCAGGCATGAAATGACTCCACCTTCACACTTGCTTGACTTGGTGTTGATACCGCTGTCAAAGCCACGAGGGAGGGAGGGAAATCCAGTGGAGCTCAGGACTAAGGTGCAAATGCGATCAGAGGTTTGTGATCAGATTTTGAACATTCTCTCAAGCTCTTCAGTAAGAAATTAAAACATGGATCCGTTTAATTCCCATTTCTACCAGCTGGCATCATCTTATCATTTTGAAATACACATCAGGAAATAGGTGCGCAAATCAGCCACGATTTTTATTTTATTTATTTTTATTTAGCAACCTTTTTATTTCGCCCTCTCTACAGGTCGAAGCGGTTGTACAATTAACTCACAGAAAGGAAAGGTTACATATAACTTGATAAATAACAATTAACTCAAACATAGGTGATAGTAAAGGTAGTCTTATAAAGGAATAAGTTTAAAGGTACACTTGCAAGGAGTATAGAACTGAAACAAGTAACTTAAACAAAAATATAATAACATAAGAAAGTAGGGTTCATGCTTGTTCATCGGTGTTGGATTTATAAAAGGTATGTCTTTAGTTTGTGACTCTGCAATGTTGTTTGAAGTCAGAAGGTCGTTGAGAGTTCTAGATGGGGGGTGTGAACAAAGAGAAGGCTCATTTGGAGGTGGTTTGATTGCATGTAGTTTGAAGGGTTGGGGCCATTAACATATCTTGGGTAGTTTTCCATCTTGTTCTGATTTCAAGAGGCTTTTGAATAAGGAGTTGAAGAACTTGAACTGATTGCTTGTGGATCATCTTGAATGTAGTTAGTATGGTCTTATATTTAATTCGCATAGGGATTGGGAGCCAGTGTAAGTAATATAATATAGGGGTAATATGATTTCTACGTGGATAATTTGATATAATCCTAGCAGCTGTGACTTTTCTGCTGAATTGAGAAGGCACATTCTAAGGGATTCTGATAGCACATGAACAAAAATTGAACTAGTAAAAAGCAGAAACAAATCCGGCTCAGGACTATTGAGATATTTCTCTCAAGAATACGAAAGCGGGGAGGGGGTATGGAAGTGATGAGATTTGGGAGGAGGTTAGGATGAATGGATGTCTGAGAGATAGGAAAAAAGATTGGAGATTTGGAAGCAGAAACTGCAATGGACGTAATCAGTCATTTGTGGGGGAAGGGAGTCATTGGACATCTGTGGGGACAAGGGGAAGAAAATATTCCAAGCTCCATATAAGAGGTCATTGGGGTGATGGGAGCTTGGGAGTGCCTAGGGCATCAAAGTTTAAATCCATCACTGATAACAGAGATTATTCACTGCAACAAAAAAAATCTTCAAGAAATATTTATTTCAGAGGACATGGTATAATATGGTGGTTCTTCATTTCCTTCCATGTGCTCTATGGTGAAGGACTTTCATTTAAGCAAATGTAAATGTTGCTATAGCTCTAGAGCTCTCACATTTTATTTGTATTTTTAGCAAAGAAATATACACGTGTCATCAATTAATGACTTCAAAGAGCTCAGTTGGAATCTGATCCTCAGTTAACGGGATCACATCTAGAACCTAAAAACTGCATAACATACTGCACTTTCACCTCTACTGAGATTCTAGAATGTCCATGTTTTACAGCCATTGGTTAAACAATCGCTTTTCAGATTCTTACTCGGAATGAAATGATCTTATTTATTTTTAAGTGTATGTGCCATTCATATTTGTATTTAAAACTATCGTAATTACAGTATACTAAAGGATCAAAAGCTGTTTTGTTTATAAAGCAAACCAGTAATTGTTCCAAATTGTCATGCTACAAACAGTGAAGACGATAGGACTTCCTTCAGCAAGAACTGACAGTTCATGTCAAATTGATTGGTCAGTTCAGATCTTAGGCATTTGAAGGGGCCCTTTTGCTAAAGTGCGTCAGATTTTGGCACTTAACACACTTTTCACACTAATATTAATGCATGGTACGTGTAAAGCTTCCGCGGGGATGTGGCCAGTATGTTTCTGGCAGTTACCATGCAGATGCGTTATCATCAAGTGCTAATCGCAGCATTGACTGGCATGAGACATTCCCCCAATGCTAACTGCAATGTGCTCTTCACACCCACTCTCTGCCCTCTACCTTGGCCATTCCCTACCCTACTGCATGATTTTCAGTTACCATGAGAATGAGTGCGAGACATAGTCATACCAGTGGTAACAGTTGCCACAGGCCCACACTGACAGTTTACTGTGCACTAGAACACACATGAACCATTTAGTGCACGTTAGTAAAAGGGTCCCTAAGTTTTCTTAAGAAGTCTTCTATTGATGATTGCTGTAAGGACTTGATATAGTGATCTTACCGTTCTTAATCTACAGCTTTTATTTTTCTAAATGAAAAAGAATGTATCTTTTCCTCCCCTTCCCCAGTGTTATTTCATCGTGAAAAAATAATCCGCTTTGTTATGGGAAAACCTTTGTTCAAACAAAACATAGTTTAACATATCGTGCTGGGCAGACTAGATGGACCATGCTGGTCTTTATCTGCCGTCATTTACTATGTTACGATGTTACTATATCTCAGATTTCAGCAGAAATAAGGTGTAAATAATAGATTTGCATGAAGTGTTATGCCATTTAAAAGCTACTGATAGCATAAATATAGAAATGACACATTCAGTTTTAGATGTGTGATTCCTTACCACTGTTACTTTGTATGTGAGTCATAGAAGAAGGTTTATATTGTATTAAAAAAATCAAGGGTGTGCAGGCAAAAATAATTTGTTTGGTTTGGTTTCCTGTGTTTGCAGGTTTGATTTGGTTTGATTTGTTTTAATACGTTTTCATTTTGTGGTGTTCCGTACTTATAAATTTTCATTTCGGGGGCTATTTTGTTCTTAAGGAGGTGGCTGTGGCTATTGCCCAAACAAAAAACATAGCTGAAAGGTTGCTAGAGGTTTCAGCAAATTTAAATAAGCAATTCTTCCACATTTGTTAACAGTTGGTTTGTTTCGTCCCCCACCCCTTGTGTTGTCACAGGCTGACTGCAAACCAGTGACCCTTGGGTTGGAAGGCAGGCATCTTGCAGGAAGAGCCATTAGGGAAGGCCCAAGTATTGAAGGCCGGCCAGCTTAACAGGGACAGTATTCGAGCTGGGAGCCCCCAGCCATGTGGGGGGATGGGATGCCAAGCTTTCCACCAGCAGGATTTCTCCACACAGTCCCTTGCCAGATCTGCCAGAAAACACATTAGGTGGTCTTGCTGAGCAGAATGGGCAGCTGAGGGGCAAAATGAACTTAGCTGACTACACGGAGTGGTAGCTAGTGTTGGGGGACTCCCAAAACAGTCTTTTGCCATGGAGCAGGCAGACAGACAGAGGGAGGCCCAGCAGGCTTGAACCTAAAGGCAGGACCAATAGACATAAACAAGTTACTCCTTTGAGCTAGTGAGATCATTTTCATTCACTTTGATCTGTAATTGGAGAGCCAGGAACTGAATTAGGATTGCTAAATGTCTCTACTAGTATATTTAGAAATGGTCTCACAGAATTTCTGACACAAGAACCTGGCAAAAAAAATCTTTGGAGTAAATGGGTTCCCAACTCCAGTCCTCGGGGAACCCTAGGCATTAGGGTTTTCAGGATTCCCACAATGAATATGCATGAGATAGATTTACATGTTCTGCCTTCATTGTATGCAAATCTATCTTATGCATATTCATTGTGGGAATCCTGAAAACCTGACTGGCCTAGGATTCCCCGAGGACTGGGTTGAAAACCCCTGCTAGAGCAGGAGTCAATAGATTCATAAGGCAAAAATTTCAGGAAAGGTTTTCCATAGAACCCCAGACCAGACAAACTTTGGGCCAGTCAGGAAACAGGGACGAAGATCATCAGAAATGAAAGACACTAAAGCTAGCCCCTTGGAGTGGTAGTAGTTTCCTCTGCAAAATGTCTGCTTGGCTTGAGGCCAGCCTGTGACAACACACCACCAGAGTTTGGGATTTTTTCATGTCTATGTTTGGATTAAAAATGATATTTCCCATATTTCAAATGAGTGCACATTCCTAAAATAAATGTCAAGCAAACCAATGACGATTTTGATTTCATGTTTACATATAATCCTGCTAGACCAGTCCAGACAAGTGGATTATGTTCCCTTACCCAGCAGATTGGTGGAGACAAAGAACCAATGAAAAGCCCAGGTATCAATGATATCATTCCCATGCCTCCTATACGCTTCAGTCACCAGAGGTCTCTTCAGTATTTCTTTGTCTCCAGCAGATGGTGGATGGATTTTCTCCTCTCTGAAGAAAATTCTGAAGATTTGAGAGGAAAAGATTGATTAAACGCTCGTGAACAACCACCTTGAGGGTGACTCTCTCACTTAAGCGTGTCGTGGGAGTCTCCACTAAACTGCAGTCATTTCGGTAGCCATAGGAGGAGGGAATATTGGTTCGGCTCCATGCGCTTATCATGATGAGCAGCCAGAAATTGGAAGGATCTGGAGGAGTGCAGCAGCCTCACACAACCTCCGTGCCCATTCCCTCTTCCTCTGTTTCCTATCCCCCTGCTATCTCCTGAATATTGCAAAGGGATTTGCCTGCCAGCCACCTTAAATGCAGTGCTGCAGAGTCAATGCAATAGTATCAGGGGAGTAGAGCTGAAACCAGTACAGATCCTCTTCCTGGGGCTCTCAGGGGATGAGTACCAAGGCTTGACTTCATTATTGTCCTTGTTGGGGGTTCCCGATTTTATCTGTCTGGGATGCAATTTGGGGTAGACCGCTGATGATCACTGGCATGATGTGGGGGCTTCCTCCCATTTTCGGCACGTGTTAGTAGCATTTTCTCCTATTGTGAGCTTGGCAGTCGCACAGTCTGTACATGCATTCTGCCCAAGTGTCTCCACTGCACTTTGCTTCCCTAGTGCCTGTAACGCAAATTGCAATAAATGCACACCTTTGGGCCACTGTGGCCTTGGCGCGTGCTGTTGTGATACTTGCCTTAATTCTCTGTCTTCATCCAGGAATTGGTGTTGGCCTATGGCAAGCAAGGTGCCTCATCTTCAGCTTCTGGACTCTGCTCTTCTAGTATGACAGCTCCTGAGTTGGTCCTTTCTATGCCAGTGGATAAGGTTAGTCTGGCCTTAAAGGCAGGAAGTGGTGGATGGCGCAGTGGGTAAGCATAACCAGCCAGTCGAAGATTCCGGCAACCATGCTGTGTACTGCTCCCCATCCCCTAGGGGACTGATGGTGACTAGGTCCCCTGGTGTAGGGGGGGGGAGTCATTTCCATGAGGAAAGCTTCCAGAGTCTGGATTATCCTCCCAGGAATTCTTTTCAGGCCTGATTTTCTGACATGGAAATTCAGACCCTGCGACCTCTGGGTTCCTCCTTGCACAGTCTCATGAGGCGTAGGCTAAGAGTAGAAGCCCTGTTCGATTGCCTATAGCTAAGTGCTCAGAAAATGGCACTCCCTGGAGATGGGGATAAGCCAGGATCTGTCCAAGATCTGGACTGTGGCTTGGCTTTGTATGTCTGATGTGGATGAAAAGGTACTCTCACTTTCAGAGAATTGTGAGGAGGCGATTTTATGCGCCTGTTCCAGAAGAAGGAACTGGAGGCATTGATTCCCAGGATCTAATCCACCTTGAGCTCAGCGATTGCTCCAGGCATAGAGCAGGAACTGACGATGCATCCACCCCTGCAAGATGTGCGGAAATTCACTAATGTCTTCCCATTCCCAGAGGTGCTCAAGGGCCTGTTCCGGTCAGAATGGGATTTTCCCAGCTCCCTGCTTTAGGAGCTAAAGGTGTTTAAGAGGATACATGCTCTCCCAGAGGAGTACATTGTGATGTTTCCAAGGTAGCTATGCAGGTCATGGCGGTTACCAGATGGACCACCATTCCTGTAGAAGGTGGATCAATCTTAAACGATACTCTAGACCAGGGGTCTCAGACTCCATGAGATATATTTGCATGCACTGAGTATCGCTTGGAAGTTTTGGACATGCTGGTATATCGGGAAGGTTCCTCATTACTGACCACTTTATATAGGAAGCCGGTACAGTGCAATAGTTTTTTAAATTATGGGAGCTTTCATCCTGAACCCCTTCAGAAGGGTTTGCCTTTTGGGCAGTTTCTGCGAATCCGTCGGCTGTGCACAACAGTGGCTCAGTTTAAACGTCATGCTGTTGATTTGAGGTCTTGTCTTCTATCTAAGGGATACCCTTCTGCGGTGGTGTCCCGGGCATATCGTAGGGCCCTCTATTCTCATAGGGAATGTTTTTTTGATACTGCTTCAGTCTCGGGTTCTTCTGTGAAACCAAGTGCTCTGTTGACTGGTGTATTACCTTATATGAGTCACTCTTGAGCGGTGACACGCATATTGATGAAACACTGACCGGTCCTGTCCCTAAACCCTTGTTTCAATAAACCCCTACGTATTGCATACACTCGGGGACGAAACCTTCGTGATGTTCTTGTGAAGTCGTCGGTGGTAGGTGACTGCCCGGAGTGCCCCATGGTCAGATCGGGGTTTCATTCACCTTGTAATGCCTGCGGCTATTGTGATAATACTCTTTCTGGCCCTTCATGGTCAGATTTGGCCTCCAAAAATTTTTTTTATCGCCGTTGGTGTACTTCCTGTACCTCCTCATATGTGGTCTATTTTCTGCAATGTCCTTGCCCGATGCGGTATGTGGGGAGCACCACTCGTCCATTTAAGAATCGATTGTGTGAGCATGCATCGAGACTTTGCCAATCCATCATCACGGCTCCGGTGGTACAACACTGCTTGGAACAGGACCATGCTTTTCAACATCTACTTTGGACAGTGATTGATCATGTCCCTGTGGACCCTAGGGGGGGTGATCGGGTGGCGAAGTTGCGTCGCCTGGAACAACGATGGATATTTATACTTCGGACTGTTACTCCTCAGGGTCTCAATCGTGAAATTGACTGGTTGGGACTTTAACATTTTGGACGTTTATGTTGACAACTCCGTCACTGAGGGATCCCGTGTAGTTGTGGGGTGTCCCTCTTGTGATTGGTTCACTTTCAAGGGGGCGGTTCTTGCTGTTAGCCTATCTTGAGAGGTCATACCCGATATCATCAGCCTGGGATTTGGCATTCTTTGTCAGTTATTGAAGAGCGGGACACACTGCATTTTTCTGGAACGCTTGAAGCAGGGGTTTTCTTCACCCCGAAACGTGCACGTCTGTGCCAGCTGATCAGTTAAGTGTGGTTTTAATTTCACATGGACTGTTGAATTGGTATATCAACAAAGATTTAAATTAATTAATTAATAAAAGGGGTATGTACTGCATGGGAGGGGGAGCGCAATTCTCTCCCTCTGGCGGTTTATACCCGACTAGAAAAAATTTATGGTGGTGAGGGTATTTCTGGTATTCTAACTGAGTTGAGATTCTTCAGTTCGCGGCATGTGCAGGTCTGACATTTTAAGCCCTGCTCCAGTGTATGCGGTCTCTTCTGCTGAGTGATTCTATCCCTCTTTTGGAGTCTGCTATGGCCTTCTCTTCTGATACCATGTACAGCCTGGTACGTCTAGCGGCCAGGGATTACACCCTGTCAATAGTGGCATGGCATTGGTTTGCCTCGGACATGGGACAGCAGACTCATCTTCCAAAATCCAGTTGCCCATCTGGCCTTAGAGGATGCTTCTGTTGGATCTGATTTGGAGAAGTTGGGGAAGGACCTGAATGAGACACAATCTTACCACCTCCTAGAGGACAGGTCCATGAGCCTGTGAAGTGGGCAAGAACCCCTTTTCTATCAGCTTCCACCCGCGCCTCGCAGTCACACTGGTTGGACTCCCAGAGGTCACGGGACTCCCATCACCACCGGCCTTCTTCCCCTCTGCTTATGGACTTCAGGCTCATTCTCAGTTATTTTGTGGAGTGCTCAGGCCCAGATACCTGGTCCCATCCAGAGAAGGACCCTCCTGGGCTGCAAAATAAAGGTTTGGGGGCCATTCTCTGGTTCCTCTGGTTCGGGGAAGGCTTCGCTTCTTCTTCAGGAATGGGTCCAGGTCATCAAGGATCACTTGATGCTAGTCCCGATTCAGTATGGCTTTGTCCTGGAATGCAAAGAGCCGCATCTTTTCACTTGCATCTTTTCTCCTTGTGGATCTTTGAACAACAGGGTCACTGTGCGGATCACCTTGGACAAGTTGCCTCTCCTGAAGGTAGTGGTGTCCATTCCCCCAGATGATCAGGGCAGGGGCAGGTATGCCATCTGTTTCATGGTGGTTGACATAGTAGGAACATTCCGGCCCATTCTGGACCTCAAGTGTGTCAAAGAGCACTCACGCATCATGTGTTTCTTGGTGGAAACTTTGCGATCCAGGATTCAAATGGTGTGCAGAGGGGGTTACCATCACCTCTCTTATTGGCTGAGGTGTATTTTCATATCCCGATCTGGGGGATCAGCAAATTTGTGTTTTGCCATGCTTGACTGTTGCTTTCAGTTCTCTTCCCTTCCATTTGGACTCTCCACTGTCCTTTCTGATGAGCCTCAGCTGGTGATCATTTGGGGAAGAGCCAGTTGTTGCATTCCCGGTCCCTGGGGTTCCTAGGAGCATGTTTTTGATTCTTGAGAGTGTAATCTTTCTACTGGTGGGGAAGGTCAAGGCTGTTGGATTGCCTAGCGCTATTCTATTCACAGCAGGCTCCCAGAGTCTGAATTGATCTTCATCAGCAGTTCAAGCTCAGGCTCCCGCTCCCAATGATGGTGAAGGCCAGCCTGCACTGGTAACAGCAGCCTCGTCTTCTGAGGAAGGATGTGCCACTGGACGATTGCTCATGGATCCTTCTGGCAATGAATGCCAATCTCTCAGGCTGGGGAGCCCATTTCTAAGGCTGAATGGCCTGGCACCATTGGAATAACGAGGAGACAATGTGGCCCATCAGTTGCCCTGCAGTAAGGGCCATCAAATTGACTTTTCTATGTCTCTGGCCCCCGGTCGAGGGCCAAGCGGTTCACGTGTTCTCAGTCAATGCCACAGTGGTGACTTATGTTAATCGGCAAGGTAGCATGAGGAGTGGCAGGGTAACCTTGAAGATGGCTCTCCTGTTTGCCTGTGTGGAAAAGAGCCTCATAGATTGTTGGCTCTGCACATTGCCAGGGTGGATACTGTGGAATCATTTTTTCTCAACTGGCACATTCTGGTTCCAGGAGAGTGGGAGTTGAGTCAAGAGGTGTTTTTCAATTGTTTCTGTGCCACTGGGTCACTCCGAGAAGAATCTGATGGTGATCCACTCCAATGCCAAAGTGTACCACTTTTTCAATCACTGCATAGAGATGGGGTCTGAAAGCCTTGGCATCCTGGCTCAACCTTGACCAGGTCATCACTTGCTATAGGTTTTTCCTCCACTGCCCCTGGTGGGGCGTGTGATTCGGCTTATGGAGCACCATCTGAGAAGGATTATTCTGGCGGTACTGGATTGGCCAAGGAGAGTGTGATGTGCAGATCTGATGCAGCTCCTGCGAGTGCTAAGTCTTTGCTTGTCTCCATCTTGGGGCTTTCTGTGTCGGGGCTGCCTGTCTTGGAGCACCCATCTCCCTTCTCGCTTAAGGCATGGCTCCTGTAAGGAAACAGCACATATAGGCTATTCTCCTGCAGTGGTGTTTCACTCTGCTCAGAGCCCAGAGGAGGCCTACCAACCTGGCATACGTACGAGTTTGGTGTCTTGAGTGCTGGTATGGTGACTGGCTCCTGAGGTAGCCAAGATGCAGTCTCTGTGGCCTTTTTTCTGTAGGGCTGTCTGGGGAAGGGCCTGGAGAAAGTTCAGGTGGCAGCTTTCACTTGTTTGGTTTTCCAAGCTGCAAATTTTGTTTTGCCAAGATCCTTACCTATCTTTTTCTGAGGAGGCCATTTCCATTTGACCTGTGCCTTCCTTCTTCCCTGAAGTGGCTTCTCCCATTCATGTGAACCAGGAGGTTTGCCTGCCTCCTTTTCTAAGAAGCAGTGTTGGAGGAATGGTAGGATCTTTGCCTTGTGAATGTCTGAAGGGTGGTTGTCTGGTTCTTGAAGGTTACAAATTCTTTTTTTTAAGTCAGACCATCTTTTTGTGCTGTTTGCTGGCCTGCGCAAGGTGACACAGTGGCTCAGTCTGCATTGGGGCTCTGTGTTAAGGAGACCATTGCTTCGGCGGATCTGTTGAGTAACTAGATGGTTCTGGAAGGTTTGCGTGCCCATTCTACCTGAGTGCAAGCATCCTTGTGGGTGAAGCAGAGCTTGGTAGCCCCTGCAGACATTTGTCAGGCAGCAATGTGGGCATCACCTCCACTTTTGTCAAGCACTACTGCTTGGATGTCTGTGCTCAGATGGACATGGCCTTTGACTCTAAGGTTTTGCGAGCTGCTGTGTCTTCTTCCTGCCTAATGGAAGCGTAACTTTGGTAGGTCCTAGTTGTCTGAACTGGTCTAGCAGAACTATATCGAAGGTGACATTTTATTTACCAGATAATGTCCTTTCCTTGAGTCCTACTAGACCACCCCTGGAAATGTTTGTTTGTTCTTCTGCGACGGTACCCTTGGATCCACTACAGTTTTTATACTTGGCTCTGCAGGTTCATCTTCGATTGACAACCTTCTGTTTATGCTTTCCTGTCCATAGTTCTCTACTGTTGATTACTCATTATTGCCCATGTTGAGATTGTGTAAGCTTTGCTATGTTCTCCTTTATACTTTGGGACAGATACTGAAGAGACCTCTGGTGGCTGAGGCATGTAGAGGCATGGGAGTGATGATATTGAAACCTGGGCTTTTCATTGGTTCTTTGTCTCCACCAATCTGCTGGTAGGGGAACACAACCCATTGTCTGGACTGGTCTAGCAGGACTCAAGGAAAGGACATTTTCTGGTAAGTAAAATGTCACCTTAGTGAATTGCGAAGTATTTAGTTGAACCATTTTGACTATGTTGATGTTGATGCCTAAATGAAAGAACGCTACAGTCCTGCCATTTAGGATGACCTGTTTTGCTTTTCTGAGAACTGAGTATATCTTATTGTTGTTTCTTTTAAGACTATTATGATTAGCATTGTGTTAAAATCTGATAAATCATGGAAAACAATATTTTCATAATTAGGCTCTGTTACCACATTACATCTCTTGCACTGCTGAGATAGACAACCCATTGTAGATTATGGTGTTATCTGCATGTTGACCCATTTCCACTACCAAAATGTTGTCATCCCCTCATATCTGTTTCACCTCTGCCTGGTTTTCTTTGGTGATGCATGGTCTTTTTTGCATTTTATCTGCATGTCAGTGACTTCACAATGAATGCTTGCACACATTAAAGAGACATCCATGGATATTGTTTGTTTCATCTTTGCATTTTCTTTGGTTTTCAGTTTACTAATGTTTAAATATGCTTGGAACGTAAATGTGGTATGAAACTTCAGGGGCACAATTGAAACTGATATTGAAATTTATGGAGCTATATGCATCTCTCTTCCTTTATATGATTTCAGATTGATCCAATCAAGCTTTTGCTCGCAGCAGTGTTCCCCCGAAGTTGCATGAGAGTCCTCTGCCTGCTTGTAGGGAGAGGTGTTGCAATATTAAGCTTTCAGAGCCTGTTCTTCATGACTAAAAGTATGATAGCGCAGCATCTCCCCCTATTGGCAGCAGTGGAAGGGTGGACTCCTGCGCAGTTTCGCAGGAGCATATGCTCCCAGCCCATTAAGCATTTCTTGAAATTCCGCTTAGAGCAGGAAACAGCTTATAAACATTGACTCAGAGGCATTATCTTTGGCAATTTCATCCAAAAATTCAACATTGCACACAAAGATTTAGTTCTCTTTTGAGATAATGAAGGTTGGCATATATCACTTTTCCAAACTGATTTTGATAGCAATGCACATGCTACCTGCCTTGGGGGTTGGGACTGGATACCTTTTGTACCGCCTTCAAAGTGAAAATAGCCAACACTGGGATAATTGTGCAGCATCATAGGTCACATTCACTATGAGGCTGATATTCAGTCAGTCATACCTGGATAAAGCTAGCCAAATTTGGGTGGGTTAAATGTCTGGACTTCATGGAATTCTGAATGAAGTGATTAGTTCTTTATTTTAACATTTTATAAACCGCTTATCAATATTACAAAATAACATACTTAATAAAACCATTACATGTTAATTCAAAACAATTACCATAGGCTTCCCCAAAAAGAAAGGTCTTCAGGGATCTCCAAAACATTTTACAATCGCGTTCGTTACAGTGCATGCATCTTTGCATGAGATTGCATTGCAGCAACTCCATTCATTTAGAATTTGACTAAATGTTTGTGCATAACTGTCTACATATAAGATTTTACTACTTGTGAAGGCCAAAACCTATGTTTTGCACAAATAGCACATCACACAAAAAAAGGCATAAAATCCTGAATTTCCAGCATTTCTGCATATTTTTGGATATTTTCTGCCTGTTTTATCATGCAAAGCCACATTTGTGCAAAACAACATCAATTCATATAGGATATCTGCCTAGCCAAGGGCTTCATACTACTAGGTGGCCATTTTTGTAATAAATCAAGTTCCTTAGCAAACATTTGCTTTTCATTCTCTTTGAAATCTTTACTTGCCTTCCTATATACCTCTGCTCCCACACATAAATATAAATGCACACAAATCCATAGGCAGAGATCACAAGTACAGAAGGATTAGTGTATTCAAAAGCTGAAGGATTCAAGAAGTTTTGGTTGCATTGCTATTGACTAAAAAACCTTTAATTATTGTGCCATATTTAAAATGGAATAAATATGTGGAGCTTAAGCCTCTGTCTGATCCAAATGCTCATTATTCAGGTTCCCATCTTGGTAACAAAAATCTACGGCTGCCTCCTTGCTGCATTACCCCAGACAGACCAGAATAAGGACCTAAATGATGGTGGGTGGTAGGAAGTAGATCAGAGTCTCCCTTATGTAGCTCTGCAGTGCCAAGCTTAAAAATAACAGCACTCTTCTGCCAGCTCCATAGTTTCTAATAAACAGGGCACAGCAATAATCTAGAAAGCATCTTTCCATATTTCACTTGCACAAATTGGTTTAATAAAGAATCCCAGTTGTTACATAAATAAACCAAAGAATTCTTCTATATTTGAACAATGATTGCCGACTGTAGCATTGTTAGCTCACAGAAATCTTCCTTCTGGATTGTGGAGGAATAGCCTAGTGGTTACAGCAACAGCCTAGTATTGATTTCCACTAGCACTCCTTGTGACATTGGGCAAGTCACGTTGCCCTCTGTTGCCTTGGAAGAAAAGGCCTAGCAATCTACTTCCCGTCATACCTTACCAAGAAATCTCAGGGGCTTCTGGGGCGCCAAGAGTCAGCATTGACTTGATGGCACTTTAAAAAAAAATCTTTGGTGCCTCGTTGGTTCATTCCCATTAGGAAACCTCTTCAAATAAATATGGATTTGTTTCATGCTATAGTCATCTGTATTGAAGCCTTCTTAAGGCATCATTTACAACTTGTTTTTTACCTTTGTTGTGTTCCTAGATTATACTAATTTCGGCCCCAGAATCGCATGCACACAAATCTATTCAGCTGCTATGAAGCAACTGTACTAGGGATGAAATGCCCTACCTGGGTGGGTTTACCTACTCTTGTAAAAGCAAGAACTCTCTGCCCAATCTACTTCAACTGTGAACCCAAGCAACATAACGACTTCAAATGTCCATTATGAATAAGCCATTAAAGCCCATTATGAAAGTAGAATGGTTGTACATGGTAGATTAAAAAAAACAAACACATAGCTCAGTATAAAATCTACTGAAGTATTTGAATGATAAATTTTGAAAAATCATCCACAGCACATTTTACTTCACAAGGGCTGTAAGCTTAGAGGTCTGCAGTAAATAAGAATTTATTTCCACTAGATTCATACTGGACTTTCTAAATCAATTAATTTAAGGGTCCATTCAGGATCTTAATTTTTCTTTCATTCTAAATTAATGTATCCTTCAAGAAGGTAAGGAGAATTCATTCCCTTCTGGTGATTTTCGGATGATTTGAGTTCCTGCAGTTCTCTCCACGTTTACAGACTAGTTGTTTTGTCAGCATGAGTGTGACAACAATTAGACGTCCCTGTTTTTGCCCCCCATGCCTTTTCTCCTTCACAGTCATTCAATGACAAGCGTAAAAAGAACCTCATCTTTTCACGAAAATTCCCATTCTACAAGAGCAAGGAGCTGAGTGAGCAGGATACAAGTGACCCGGAACGTAAGTAGATTCTTGGAGACCATGTCATGTGCACTACAAAAAGAAATGGGTGATAATGCATGACTCATCTGTCCCCCTCCTCCCCTCCACATGCATCTAGGTCAACAAAAATACAGTACAAGCAGGCAGGTGAGGTATTACTACTGTGACCAGTCTGGATCCAGCTGCTGCTTTCCTAAATTCAAACCTTTCTCATGGAATATATTTGGGAAAAAAAATTCTAGAGACAGTGGCTTGGCTTCACCCTCATCTATTTTTTTTTCACTTAAGTACTTTCAAATCCCTTTTTAATAATAATTTGGCATATTAAATTTTGAAATAACTTTCTGCTGGACACAGATGGAGCAATATGATTGACTGGGTTCACATTGCTATGTCCAAGCCTGTCACTTAGTAAGGTCCTATCCCCATTTCTTCCCATCTTAGAATTAGTTCAGAGTGCCAATAAAGAGACAAACTACTTGGCTGAGGCTAGCAGTTGACATCTTTATCCAAAGTGTATAAAAGTTTCTCCTTTCTCCGGGACTAAGCAGGAAGTCAGCCCTCACATATGGGTGAGGTCGGTGTCGACAGAGCCCTCGTGCGGAGCATTTCCTCAGCTTTCAAAGAAAGCCTTTGGGAATGCAACGCGCATGCGCGGTCCCCTTCCCACCCAAGGGTGCCATCTTGCTCAGTCTTTCTTTTTCCGTGGAGCCCAATGGACGTAGGTCATGTCACCCGTGAAAAGTAGATTTTTTTTCTGCGATTTTTCGTGTTTCTTTATCTGGGTCGATGCCGGTTCCCCTCCCGCCTCGGCTCGGTACACCGGTATCGAGTCCGGAACTTCTTTTTCAGTTTTTGTCCTTTGTGACTAGCGTTCACGCTTTTTCTGTTATTTTCACTGACAGCCCTGTCTTTTGACCTTGCAGCAGGGGCCCTTTTTCCCCCGATGGCTGCCAGCAGGTTCAAAAAATGTGATCGGTGCAAGAAACGTATGTCTCTCACCGACACACATGACTGCTGCCTCCAATGCCTCGGGCCCGACCATGGATCCGCTGGTCTGTGGTCCGTGCGGCAAGATGTCGTCAAAGGGAATTTGGAGCCGTCAGCATCAACGTGGGAGAATTTTTTTCAGAGTCCACATCCGGACAGGCCCGGACTTCGTCAGAGGCCTCGACATCTTGGGAGTCTGACCCCGAGCGCCGTCAGGGGTCCTCTGAGAAGGGGGTCTCCCACCCGGGAGCACAAAAGGAAGAAGCTCGTGAGGGCAGCGTCAGTGGAGGCACCTGGATCCTTGAGGGCCAGGTCACGAAGCCCTGACCGCCGTCCCGGGCTCTCTGAGTCAGAGCGGCCGACCAAACTGTCTCGCCTGGAGCCGGAGTTGCCGATTCAGGTAACTTCGGTTGTCCTCGTTGACTCTCCTCCGGGAGAACCGACATCGGGCCCGACGCTGTTGGGGCTCGAGTCAGGGGCTGCAGAGTCTCCTGAGCTCAGTCTCAGGTTGACAGCCCTGGAGAGCAGCCTGGCTGCCTTCATGGAGTAGCAGCGGGTACTGATCGCCGGTTTGACTGGTGCATCTGCCCCGACCACCGGGACCTCGACGTCTAAGTCGACCCCGGAAGCCAAGCCAATCCTCGAGTCAATCAAGTCTTGAGTCAATCCTCGGTCAAGGTCTCCCTCGACTTCCCGTGTGGGGCCGAGGTCGTCGACACCAGTGCCCTCGGCGTCGGGGCGGGTGGCATCGAGGCCCAAACGGCCAGAGCCACTCGACTCCTCCTCAGAGGAGTCGGCATGGGAAACAGAGGACGAGGAGTCTCCCGAGACCTTCCGGACTTGGTGCGTCCCGTCGGACTCACCGGAGTCCAAGCCTCAGAGAAGGTCCCCCCTGGAGGATACCCGGTTCTCGGATTTCGTCAGGGACATGGCCAAGGCTCTGGAATTCCCGGTGGACACCGAGGAGGAGCCGAAGAGCTCGATGTCCTCCAGTATGATTTTCCTCTGAAGGAAACCTTTACTGGTTCCTACGATGCTGGAACGGCTGCTTTTCCGAATGTGGGAAGCACCGGCCTCGGCGCCGGTTCTTAGCAAGCGGCTCGATTCTATCTATCGAGTCCGTAAGAGCCCTGGGTTCCAAAATGCGCAGCTGCCGCTCAACTACATGGTTGTGAAATCGGCCATGCACAGGCTGAAAAGCCAAAAGATGCACTCCTTGGTGCCTCCCAGCCGGGAGGCCTGAAACCTGGATGCCCTCGGTAGAAAGTGCTTCCAGGGCTCGATGCTGTCTTGCCGTGTCCAGACTTACCAGCTATACATGGGCATGTACTTACGAGACCTGGCAAAGGAGATTGCCGGGTTCTCGACTGGCCTCTCTGAGGGACCCTTGCAGAGATTCAAAGCCTTGTCTACAGGGATCCGAGAGTGCTCAAAGTTTATTTCTCAAGTAGCCTATGACGGCTTCGAGGCTTCGGCCCGGGTAGCCGCCACCGGCATCAGTGCACATTATCAGGCCTGGCTACAGTCGTGGGTGCAGGATAAGTTGGTCGATGTCCCGTGCTGAGGTGACAACCTGTTCGGCAAGCCCATGACTGAGAAGGCTGCAGAAATCGAGATCGAGACTCTCACCAGGACAAGTCTGTCCAGAAAGACTTCTGCCCCTTCTCACAAAAAGAAGGGCTCGGGGAAGAAGCCCTTTTTCCCAAGGAAGGGTACTGCCTACAAATCCAACCCTCAATATCAGGCCTCTCCAGCTCCCCAACAGGGCCAGCAGGCCAAAGGGCAGGGGCATGGGCCTCGTAGGCAGAAAACCCCCAAGCCTCCAGCTCCAGCTCCTGCACAGCAGGGAGGGGTTTTTTGACTCCCTGGGCATAGCCTCTCCTCCGCCGGTGGCCCCACTCAGCACAGGAGGTCGGCTGACCCTGTACTCCTACAGGTGGCCAGCCATCACAGGGGATACCTGGGTGCTGAGCATAGTCCAGAAGGGCTATATGCTCCATTTCCACCAGCTACCCCCTCCTACTATCCAGGGGAGCCTCCAAGACTCCCTCTACACAGGAACCTTCTCCTTCAGGAGTTGGCAAGTCTTCTAAAGGAACAGGCGGTGGAACCGGTGCCACACCACCTGAAAGGGCAAGGCTTCTACTCCAGGTACTTCCTGGTATCAAAGAAAACAGGAGGCCTAAGACCTATCCTGGACTTGCGAAATCTGAACAAGTTTCTGGAGAGGGAAAAGTTCAAGATGCTTATCCTTGGGATACTGCTGCCCTACCTCTAGCAGGGAGACTGGCTATGCTCCTTAGACCTAAAGGATGCTTATACTCACATCCTCATCCATCCAGACCACAGACAATATCTCAGATTTGTGGTGGGAAGAAACCACTTTCAGTTCAGGGTGTTTCCTTTTGGCCTGACCTCTGCCCCCAGGGTTTTCACCAAATGCCTGGCAGTGGTGGCAGCTTTTCTCAGAAATCAGGGGATTTTTGTCTTCCCGTACCTGGATGACCAGCTAATCAGAGGCCAGTCACTCCAGGAGGCCCGACAGGCCACTCTTCGCACTCTCTCTCTTCTTCAGCATCTGGGCTTTGTCATAAACTACACAAAGTCCACTTTGCTCCCCTCTCAGAACCTAGCGTTTATAGGGGCCAGGTTGGACACCCTTCAGGCAACAGCTTACTTGCCCGAGGATAGTGCCCACAGACTTATGGATTTGGTCAACCAGGTCCAACGCAATACTCATGTTTCTGCCCGGCATTTCCTGCGTCTCCTGGGCCACATGGCATCCACTGTACATGTGACCCCGAATGCCCGTCTGCACATGCGGACTGCTCAATGGTGCCTCAGAGATCAGTGGACACAAGCCACCGGCGACCTCCGAGACAGAGTAAAGGTGTCCAGACGACTTCTGAACTCCTTGCAGTGGTGGCTACATCCACCAAACCTTCTCAGGGATGTACCTTTTCAGGCTCCAGCACACACAAGGGTGCTGACGACAGATGCTTCCTTAAGAGGCTGGGGTGCACATTGCCAGGGCTCATGCACTCAAGGCCTGTGGTCCCCTCAGTAGGCCACACAGCAAATCAACCTTCTAGAGCTGCGAGCAATCCGCTTAGCTCTGCAAACTTTGTCATGCCCTCTCTCAACAGTCTGTTCTGGTTCAGACGGACAAATAGGTAGCAATGTTCTACGTGAACAAACAAGGGGGCACAGGGTCCAGGCGCCTATGTCAGGAGGCACTGGCCCTTTGCTCCTTTGCGGTCAGGCAGGGTGTGTTTCTCAAAGCAGTCTACCTACCTGGTCAAGAAAACCTCCTAGCAGACAAGCTAAGCAGGATTCTCTAGCCTCACGAATGGCAGTTGAATCCATTGGTGGTCCAGCAGATCTTCCTCCGCTGGGGACTTCCATCCATTGATCTCTTTGCAAGTCCGCTAAACCGTCAGCTACCCAGGTTTTGCTCCAGACAGCTGCATCCCCTGAGGATGGCAGAGGATACTTTTCTGATCTCTTGGTCTATGGGCCTCCTGTATGCGTTTCCTCCCACGCCCCTGGTGGCCAGAACTCTGTTCAAGATCTTTCGGGACAAGGCCTCGGTGATTCTGGTAACCCCCAGATAGCCGAGGCAGCCTTGGTTTCCACTTCTTCTGCAGTTGGCGGTGGAAGCTCCGTTCCCTCTAGGGCTGCAACACGATCTCCTGTCTCAAGAGCAGGGTTCCCTTCTGCACCCCAACCTCAGGTCCCTCAATCTGATGGCCTGGCTGCTGAAAGGGTAGTGCTAGCTCCCTTACTTCTACCTAAGGAGGTTGAGGAGGTGGTATTGGCCTCTAGGAGGCAGTCCACCAGAAAGTCCTATGCCCTTAAGTGGCTTAGGTTTACAATGTGGTGTGCTCAGCGCAATGAAAATCCTTTCTCTTGCCTTGTGCCAGTAGTACTGCAGTATCTACTTCACCTTTCAGACCTAGGCCTTAAGTCTAACTCTGTTCGGGTCCACCTCAGTGCTTTGTCAGCACACCACTCACCGGTGGAAGGACACTCTCTGTTGGTTCACCCCTTGGTGTCCAGATTTCTCAGAGGTCTGCTTCTACTCAAGCCTCCGGTTCGTCCACCAGCGACTGAATGGGATTTGAACGTGGTCTTGCAGCAACTTACTCGCCCACCGTTTGAGCCAATGGCTACTTGCCATTTGCACTTCCTCTCTTGGAAAGCACTCTTCCTGGTGGCTTTTACATCGGCCAGAGGTGTGAGTGAGCTACAAGCTCTGGTTTCTGATAGACCATACACGCGGTTCTATAGGAACAGGGTGGTCCTACGGACCCATCCCAAGTTCCTCCCAAAAGTGGTCTCCTCTTTCTACCTCAATCAGGAGGTGGTTCTTCTGATCTTTTTTCCCAGGCCGCATGCCAGCCGGGCTGAAACAGTCTTGCATACCCTGGACCGTAAGAGGGCATTGTCCTTTTACATAGAACGTACGTGGGAGCATCGAAGGACTGCTCAGCTGTTCGTCTTGTTTGACCCTAATAGAATGGGTTTACCTGTCTCCAAGTGCACATTGTCCACTTGGGTAGTAGATTGCATTGCCTGGGCGTACAGGGCAGCCGACCTCCCCTTGCAGGGTCGGGTCACGGCCCACAGTGTCAGGGCAAAAGCCACGTCAGTAGCTCATTCATTTATTTATTTATTTAGCTGTATTTATATCCCGCTTTTCACCGGGTCAAAGCGGTCAATTGGGGGATACATTTAACACGAGGGGATATGAGACACATACGCTAATACTTACAGGGAACATGGGCAATGGAGGGTTAAGTGGCTTGCCCAAGACCACAAGGAGTGCCTATAGGACTAGAAATCCCAGTCCCTCCGGCCTGAGATTGCTGTCCCCAGGTGGGACTTGAACCCCCGGCCCTCCGGCCTGAAGTACCTTGTCCTAACCACTAGACCACTCATCTCCGCTCTGTTCTGTTGGCAGACATCTGCCGGGCTGAAACTTGGTCTTCAAGCCAGACTTTTGCAGCCCATTACTGCCTGGAGAGAGAGTCCTGGCGGGACAGTGTTTTCGGCCAGGCGGTACTCCGTAATCTCTTTGAGGTTTAGGCAACTCCTACCCTCCAGCCCTTCGTGTTGGGCTACCGTATGGGGTGCGTTCTCAGAGAAAATTCTTGTCACGGATGCTGTGACTCTGGAGAGGGAGCCATTTTTTCAGCTTTGGGTTCACGGTAGCCTAGAGCTGGGGCGTCCCATATGTGAGGACTGACTTCCTGCTTGGTCCTGGAGAAAGCGTAGTTTCTCACCTGTAACAGGTGTTCTCCACGAGCAGCAGGAATCAGTCCTCACGACCCTCCCTCCTCCCCTGGAGTTGCAGTCATATCCATTTAGATTTTTTGCTGTCTTTTAGCTATCTTTTAGCTATGTCATCAGACTGAGCAAGATGGCACCCTTGGGCGGGAAGGGGACCGCGCATGAGCGCTGCATTCCCAAAGGCTTTCTTTGAAAGCTGGGGAAATGCTCCGCACGAGGGCTCCGTCGGCGCCGACGTCACCCATATGTGAGGACTGATTCCTGCTGCTCCTGGAGAACACCTGTTACAGGTGAGTAACTACGCTAAACTTGCAGTTCTGCAATATCCTATGGTTTAATATAAACAATTGTTACCAGAGACACTGCTCTTCCTGTTCTCTGTAATACTCTTCTAAATGAAAATAAAATGATGATTGTTTAATTTTAATTGAGAAGTCCAATCAGGGTCCAAGTCAATGGCAGTGCTGTGCACTGTCAAGCAAAGGGCCTGGATTTGATTCCCTTGCCAGTTCTTCCAATCCCCAGACCAGCTGAGAATGTTCAGAGCCATTTCTGCATAGCTTCCTTGACTGCTAAGAAATGTCACTATGACGACTAGGTTAGATGAGTTAGGAGGGGAAAAAATGTCTAGCTAGTTACGGATGCAGGCTCATTACACTTGATCCCAGATCTGGGACCAACCCTGCCACTAGGCAAACTTTGTGGGGCAACAACAAAATGCCAATACAACCAGCTGACGCAAAGGCAGACAAGCTGTGGCAGGAGTAGTGTGGCGTCGGGCCTTTGAGCTCCCTCCTGTAAGCACGCTCAAGGCCTGCATGTTCTGCCTCATTTGGCATTCCGATGGGAGGGGGCAGGACACACAAACCTTAAGGATGGGTGCTCAAATGCCCTCCACCATGCTCTGCTTTCTTTATTTACCATACAGGTCCGGCTCCAGTGTAGGCAGGGTGGCTGGTAACCACAATAGTGGCAGGGGAAGTGAAGACAGGACAGATCTGGACACCTTTAGGAGGAGGGAAGTAGGGAAGGAGAGAGATGTTGGACACCCTTTGGGACGGGATAGTATAGGAGAGCGATAGTGGGTGCCCTTTAGGAGGGTAGGGAAGGTGAGAAGTGGTGGACACCCTTTGGGGGGTTAGGGAAGGAGAGGTTTAGGGGACATATTCAGTGGTAGCCAGCAGTACTGGCTGCCGCTGCTTTGAATTAAAATCAGATATTCAGAGCCAGTGCATATCTGCTGACTGCCGCTGAAGATGCAGTTTGCCCGAACTGTAGTTGTGCAGTTCAGTCAGCAGCAATATTCAGCTGCTAACCGGATTGTGCAACCACAAAAAGTTACGATGGCCTTCATCTCTCCTACGTTTATGCCTTTTGACTATCCAGTTAGCCAATGGAACGCCCCGCCACTATCCAGGTAGCAAGGGATATTCAGCATTGTGGAACTTGTGTCTCTTGGGGAAACTGCTAGGTACATATGACCTAGATCGGCCACTGTTGGAAACAGAATACTGGGCTTGATGGACCTTGGTCTGACCCAGTATGGCATATCTTATGTTCTTATCTGCACTAACCAGGTTAGTGTTGTTGAATATCCCAGTCAGCAGCATTTATGCGGTTTGCAGGTCTTCAAACCACATAAATGCTTGTGAATATGCTCCCCTTCGAGTTCAGTTCAGCCATGTGCCAAATAGTGGGAAATAGCTGTGCTTTTGCTGATAGCAAAAATGTTGAAGTACTACATTTTCTTTTTGGCTGCAATGAGCATTCTGTATGTAGAAAGAGAAGATACTTGGTTCTGGCCACAGGCCTTCCCCTAAATGCCTGCATCCATGATTTTATTCACTTCTCTGCTCCCTCCAACCCAGATATATTTACTGTTGCTCAAGGCTGGTGTATGTTCTTGTCAGAACCTTTTTTACTTCCTATGGGAATGGATTTTGACAGTTCTGAAAGTTGTTTACAATTGAGCAAAAATAGGATAGCTCAGCTACAACACTCTTGTTCTAGTACCTAAAGGGGAATAATTTTCAAAAGCATCTTTCCACAGAGAAGACAGAGACATGCATAGATTTGGCCTTTTTGAAAATTACCTCCCATATGTATGCGTCAATGTACATAGGACGTGCCACTACACACATGAGTTTATGTACATATAAGGTTGGGGTAGGTTTTACACTTACACACCTGCTTTTCCAATTTCAGGGTAAAACAGGGTAAAGTATATACGGGTGCAATTTGGTGCATGAACTTTTTTTGAGTCGATTTTCAAAGGACAGTCCTTTCCCTATGAAAATTGCTGTTGAACTGCCAAGTTACCTAGCTCCAGTAGGGGGGGACTTTAGGCAGTCCTAGTTTTCAGGCAACTCTAGCCTGATGCATTATGGGATTTCGATGGGTACAATCAGGCACAATTACCACAATGCTTTGGGATGTAAGTTCAAAACCAGGACTGGCCATAAAGTCTCCTTCCTGGAACTGGGTAATTTGGCAGCTCTGCTGTTCTAAAGTCTGTGGGTAAAAGTGCCCACAAATTTTATTTTTATGCAGAAAGCCTGAAAATTACCTCCACATCCTACAAATATTTTTTGAATAACATTCCCTTATTTTTAAGAACTGGATAAAGTTTCCCAGATGAAAGCCATTTTTAAAGGACCATTGTCACTTTTCCACTGGGAATAATATTGTTCATCTTTGAAACAACCATTTTGTGTACCCCTATGGCCTGGAATCTTATTGACAGCAAACTTGTTTTCCTTATATTTATGTCTTGACTCCAGAGTTGCTAAGTTACCCATTTCCAGGAGTGATATTTTTTGCCACTTCTGGTTTTAAATTTGCATTGCAATGCAATATGGTATTTGTTGTCTCTGATTTTATCCATTTGAATCTGTACTGCAGGTACCATAATGCATCATAATGATTCATTCAGTCATACCTCAAATGCATAGCACAGGTTTTATATGCATGCAAACCAATTATATCATGGTAATATCTCACATAGGTATAGCTGCTGATGAGCATAAGGAACAAAAGCATTACTACCCCATGATACGGTTTATTTATTTAACTGTTTTTTATACCACTTTTTGCCAGTCAAAGCGATTTGTAAGTAACACAACTTTTTGGATACAGTGGAGCAAGAATATATTTACAAAGAACCCAAGTATACATAGTCTTGGTTCATGATTATTTCCAAGATATATTATAGACATACAGAGGAATGACCTTTTGGTAGCAGTAATTGTTTTTCCACAGGGCCCTATAGACATGTTTGTACATCGGTCTGAAGTCATTGACAATTCTTTCCATTTGCAGCTGTTTATAGCTTGCTGAGTTCTCCTGTCCTGCCACTATCATCGCTGCTTTTAGCTGTCCATGTAGTTTCTTAAAATTTAGATTTTTTTTTAAGTTTCCTTTATTTTTATCATGTTGCTGCAGTAGGCCGCATTTAGGCCTTAGACATTCTGACTTTTTTTTTCTTTCAAAATTGAGTTGCTTGATTTCACTGTGGCTATTTTTATGGATTACATCTCTGAGAAATTGGCCAGCGGATTTAAAAGTGCACCCATTGCTTCAGAACCATGTCTGTTAACAGGCATCCACAAATGGTACCTGCAAAGCTTGGCTCCCATGAACATTCTCATTATGTTCATATATAGCAAGGAGAGGGCTGCAGGGTCAAGAGGATCAGTCTTTTTGGCATCAGCAGCATCGGTCCCCATGGCCTCAGAAGCTGCATCAGATGCTGGCAGAGCATCATCATTGAGGAGCCTTTGAACTCAGTCAGAGCCAAGCACCCGTAAGTCTTCCTGGCATTGGTCACCCACTGATACTACCCTGAGAAAGAGGAAGGATTCATCCTCAGACATTGAGGACCAGAGATACCAAGCATCTGCTGAAGGCTCTCGTGCATCGGCATCAAAGTTCATCGGAACACATTGTCAGGAGCATTGAGGTATCAGAGGAATCCCAACACTCGAAGCAGCCCCAATATGAGGATCTCCCATGCTCCTCAGTATCAGGAGGACTATGCAAAACTCCACAGGGCCGAGACCAGTCTGACAATATTCCTATTCAGATTTTTCAGACATCAGTCAAATATGCTACAGGCCCAGCACCTTTGTCCATGGTAACCCTTGAGAAACGGCTTATGAGAAGCTTCAAGACAGAATTACTATGTTCTTTTCCCTCTATGAGGCTGCTACTTTGATGGCATCATCAATGCACCAAGCCCATCCTTGAACTCATTGACTGCCTGAAGAAGAGGAATCAACCTCGAGACCTCAAAGGGTCTCCACACCAGTTCCTGCCTGTCTGATATCGCTCTCAAGTGCATCAGGTGGTGATCGCTCCTCGGGGCATTGGAAGTCATTGGTGCTTCCTTCAAGTACTTCTCTGAGTCTGCATCAGGGTATTCCTGGAAATCTGAGTTTGACTCCAATTACTTCTCATAGAAACATAGAAACATGATGGCAGAAAAAGACCATATGGCCTATTTAGTCGGCCCTTCCATATCGACTACTATAGTCTCTTTTATTCCCTTTAGGGATTTTCTGTATTTGTCCCATGCTTTTTTAATTCAAATATTGTCCTTGTCTCTACTACCTCCACTGGGAGACCATTCCATGCATCTACCACTTTTTCCATAAATAAATATTTCCACATATTACTCCTAAGTCCTATCCCCTTTCACCTTCATCCTATGTCCTCATTGCAGAGCTTACTTTCAATTGAAAGAGACTCTCCTGTGCATTTATACCACGGAGGTACTTACACATCTCTATCATATATCCTCTATCCTGCCTTTCCTCAAAACTATACATATCAAAATCTTTAAGTCTGTCCCCATATAGTTTATAATGAAGACCACTGACCATTTTGGTAGCCACCCTCTGAACTGACTCCATCCTGTTTATATCCTTTTGAAGGTGTGGTCTCCAGAATTGCACACTATACTCCAAATGAGGTCACACCAGAGACTTATACAGAGGTACTATCACCTCCTTTTTTTTACTGGTCATTCCTCTCCCTATGCACCGAAGCATCCTTCTGGCTTTCACTGTCGCTTTCCTACCTGTTTAGCCACTTTAAGATCATCAGAAACAATCACACCCAGTTCCTGCTCTTTTGTGGACAGAAGTACTTCACCCTTTATACTGTACCACTTCCTTGGTTTTTGCAGTCCAAATGCATTACCCTGCATTTTTTAACATTAAATCTCAGCTGCCAAATTCCCAACCATTCTTCAAACTTAGCTAGATCCCTCCTCATGTTATCTACTCCTTCATTTGCGGATGATACCAAAATCTGCAATAGAATAGACACAAAGAGGCAAACCTTACTCGACAGCCTTTCTGCAATATCACTAACAAAAAAGTTAAAAATAATCGGACCATGGACAGATCCTTGTGGCATGCCACTGGTAACATCCTTTTCCTCAGAGTGACTTCCATTTACCTGTATCCTTTGTTGCATCCCACTCAATCAATTTCTAACCTAGTCCGTCACTTTAGGGTCCATCCCTAAGGTGCTCAGTTTATTTATAAGTCACCTGTGTGGAATGGTGTCAAAGGTTTTACTGAAATATAAGTACACCACATCTAGGGTTCTCCCTTGGTCCAACTCATCTGTTCACCCAGTCAAAGACGTGCCTCTAATAAATCTATGCTGCCTCAGATCCTGCAATCCACTGGACTCCAGAAACCTCACTATCCTCTGTTTTAGCAGTTTTTCCAGTAATTTACTCACCACAGACTAACCAGCCTATAGTTCTCAACCTCATCTTTACTTCCACTTTTGTGCAAAGGGACCACATGTGCCTTTCTCCAGAATCTGTGATTCTTGTGGGGAAAACACCACATCCAATACTGTGTACTGCCTTACAGTCTTGCGTCTGATCCTTGCATTTTCACAGAGTATCTCATGGTAGTTGCTGCTTTCTACATAAACTGGGTGTGCATGTGTTCCCTACTTGGATAATTAGCTAATCAAGAGCATTACTCAGGGTCCTGGAGCTACAAGGGTTTATCATCAATTATTCCAAATTAAACTTGTGTCTGTTATACCAATTGGAATTCATTGGAACTCTGCTAGAAGGCCTTCTTTCCACAATTGGTGAGAATAGTGGAGGGAGTATAACAGAATCAGGAGACATCAGCGAGAACTCTTTTGAGAACATTGGACCACATGGTTCACTCCCCTGGCATGTCTCAATGGATCCTGACAACACTGTGTACATAGGCCACTCAAAGACTCAAGGACATCATTTCTGTCATTCCTGCTGTCTGGGATTCTTTGTCCTGGTGAAGGGATTATTCCAATCTGGCCAAAGGTCAACCTTTTCAAATTCCTCCTTGCCAAAAGCTGCTCACAACAGATGCATCCAATGAGCATGTAGATGGGTTCCACCCAGGAGAGTCTCCATCAGACAAAATTCCTAGAACTGAGAGTGATTTCAAATGCTCCGAAGGCTTTCAGAGATAGGCTGGACAACCAAATTGTTATGATCCAAATGAATAATCAAGTAGAAATGTGCTATATCAACAAGCAGAAAGGAACAGTCATACCTTCTGTGTTGGGAGACAGTCAAGATGTGGAACTTTACTAGTTCTCATGGAATGATACTCAAAGCTATATACCTGCTTGTTGAGGGCAATGCCTTAGCAGAGTGACTGAGCTATGTCCTTCAACCTCATGAATAGACTGAACTGGGAAGTGGCTCAGTCCATCTTTCAAGAGTGGGGCACCCCCTCAATAGATTTGTTCACCACTCCTCAGAGCAGGCAAATGCCTCAGTTCTGTTTCAGAGTAGGGATGCATGCCTTGTTCCTCAGTTGTTTTCATATTCTCCTATTCTTCTAATAGCGAAAACTTTTCTGAAACTGAAAGATGACAGAAGCACAGTGATACTCATAGTGCCCTTTTGGCCCAGGCAACCCTGGATTTCTCTTCTTTTTGAACTTTCCATCAGGGACCCTGTTCGTCTCAGCAGCTAACCAATGCTTATTATACAGGATCAAGGGACTTTGTTGTACCCCAACATCAAGTCCTGCCCTTATAGCTCTGAACATGCCAGTTGGCGTTATCATCCTCCAAGCTCCCACAAGAGATTCTATGCAGAGGTCAGATGGTTTCAAGTGGAAGAGGTTTGCTGTCTGGTTTGAGGGACAGGTTCTAGATCCTTTCTTGTGTCCCACACAAAAAATATTGGAATACTTTCTACATTTTTATGAACATGGCTTAAAAGAAACAATTTCATTAGCATAGACCTCAGTGCAATTAGTGCTTACCACTATCATGTAGAGGGTAAAGCTGTCTCTCTATAGCCTTTAATTATTTGCTTTATGTGGTCTTGCTTCTTACAGAGCCTCCTCTTAAGCTTCCTGCAATGACTTGGAACCTCAATGTGGTTTTAATTCAGCTGATGAAAGCTCCTTTCGATATTTCTGCTCTGACGTTCCTGATCTGGAAGGTTTTCTTTTAGGTGGTGATAACTTCAGCATGCAGAGTTAGTAAGCTCTAGGCTCTTGTAGCAGTTCCTCTCTTTACAAAATTTTTCAGCAATAGGGTGATGTTGCATATTCATCCTACATTCCTTCTGAAAGTGATGTGAGACTTCCACCTTAATCTGTCAATAGCCCTTCCAACATTTTTCCAAGACCTCATGCTCACAAAGGAGAAAGCATATTGTACACGTCAGACTGCACAAGAGCATTGGCCTTCTATTTGGAATAGAAAGTCCGCCCAACCTTTTGTTTCTTATGAGCACAGTAGATATCAATAAAGGTCCTCTTTCAGTTTGGCTAGCAGATTGTATATCTTTCACTTCTGCCCAGGTAGGTATGATGCTTGAGAGTCCTTCACAGCTCATAATATCTAAGCCATGGCTGTCTTAGTGGCCCACTTGCATACAAGCTCCATAGACAAGATTTATGAAGCTGCAACTTGGACTTCTGTTCATACATTCACATCCCACTATTGTTTGGAAAGGGATTCTTGATGCGACGACAGATTTGGCCAATCTATGCCTCAGAATCTGTTCAGGGATTAGAATACAACTTCATCCTTCCTAAGCCCTTTTCTTTCTGTTCTGAGCTAGCTCATTGTTGTTGTGTTTACCTATTGCCAAACACAGAATACTTTTGTGTTCCTTAGTCTCTGCCAGTTGCAGCATACACATTTTCCCCTTTTTTATTTGCGAGGCAGCCAGTAGCATATAGGAGTACTTATCCTGCTTGTCCACAGAGATAAGTGTTCCTCATCTGTAGCAGATGTTCTTCATGAACAGCAGGATAAATCCTCACAACACTCCCACCTCCCCTTGGCATTGAATTCTGGCATTAGTTGGTTACAAGACTGAGGAGATGAGGTGCAATGGTGGCTGCTGGAAATTCACACGCATGCGTGGAGGAACCAATCTAAAAGCTTCTAGAAATAGCTGGGAGAGGTTCCCACTCAAGGCTTCATCGGTGATGTCATCCACATGTAAGGACTTATCTTGCTGTCCATGGAGAACACAAGCGGGAAGTGCGTAACTGTTTTCACTGCAGAGGAATATTCAACTCATTAAACATCAGCATCCAATAATGTAATCAGTTGAAGGGAAGCAAAAGGAAGAAAATGGTATATGACCATTGCAACATCTTGACAGTTTAAAATCAACATCATCTTAATGCTGTAATATCAAACAGGGTGGAGGCCAAACAGAAATCGACCATGCAGGTTCATGACTTTTACAAAATACAAATGCATGACCAATATAGATTACTCTTAAAAAAAAAAAAAAAAAAAGAATCAGGATGTTAAATACTTTAGCTACAAAAAGAATTCAATTAGGGATAGCTGATGGCTCAGCGACAGGGTTACATGCTGCCTTGCAGAAGACCTAAGTTTGATCTCCTATCCAGGGCTCAGCTTCATTCATTGTACCCGATGGAGGGAAGCCTTAGCCTATTACTCAACAGCGACATCACAAGCTCTAAGGGGAGTTGTGGTATGTGTCCCCTGAGGACTGTCACTGGAAGGGAAATGTAAATCTAGTAGGGTGTACTCATCCAAAAGGTTCACTCAATGCCGATTTAAAACTAAAGTTTTCCTGATTTTGGGGCATTTTGGTGTGTTTTAGGTGCATTGTATATGCACAAGAGCTTAAAAATGTGCACGATGATTTGTACACACATGAATTGATAGGTCCTGTATATGTGCGTACAAGCAATTTGCATGATCATTAGATTTTGAGCCACCAAAACAAACCAAATCCATTCCCACGAATGCACAACCCTAAATTCTTAGGGTAATCATAACTACAGTTTTACAATGCCAGACCCCTGCCCCATTTCCAGTTAAGCTGCAGTAGACATGTAAAGGGGTAGGAGGAAACTAAAACATGCAGCAGAAAGTCTAGTGGCAGACGGAATGGGCTTTAAGGTCCTTCTCTGCCACTATAGTCTGTTTACATGGAGCTCCCTGGCTAAAGAAAATTCAGTTGTGCACAATAAAGACTGTGTAACTGCAGCACAGATGGCACCGCAAAGATCAGTTATACTTCTTACCATAAAAATAGCACAGTTACATACACAAAAATGAATTATGCTTTCATATGCCAAAAAAGCCCTCCATGTAAAATCAGCTATTGCTTATTTCCCGAGTGACGGATTGGACCAGTGATTAAATCTGTGACAGTAAGTTGCAGTGAATAACACAGATTTTTTGAGTTGTGCTGGAAGATCATCCTTTATCATTTATTATGAACTAAAGTTTTTCTTAGCACATTTTGATGAGGGATGGATTGATTCAGGGCCGGCCCGTCCATTGTGCAAGAATGTTGTTTGCACAAGGCCCCGCGTTTCAGGGGGCCCAGCACAAACAACATTCTGCATCTGCTGGTAAATTTAAAAAAAAACAAAAAACTTGCTGCTGCTGCCGCTGCCGCCATGGCAGCGGCAGAATCGAGCGTCCCGCGGGGCCCCCCTGCCCAGCAGAGTCCTCCATGCGGCCTCAGCTTCCTAAGTGCCGGCTTTCAGAGCTGCGAAGGGAGAGAGCTTCCCCCTCGCGGCTCTGTTAAGCCACTGGTGCTGATGGGAAACAGGATTTCCTGTTTCCCATCAGCCCCGTGGGCTTAAACAGAGCCGCGAGAAAGGGAAACTCTCTCTTCGCGGCTCTGAAAAGCCCGCGCTGAGGGAGCTGAGGCCGCATGGAGGACTCTGCCAGGCATGGGGGGCCCCACGGGACGCTCGATTCTGCTGCTGCCACAGCGGCAGCAGCAGCAAGTTTAGGTTTTTTTAAATTTACCTGGGCTATGGGGGGGATGACTAAGACTGGAAGTGGGCTGATGGGGAGGTTAGGACTGGTAATGGGCTATGGGGGGGCTAGGACTGGAAATGGACTGATGGGGGGCTAGGACTGGAAATGGGCTATGGGGGGGCTGGGACTGGAAATGGGCTGATGGGGGGGCTAGGAATGGCAATGGGCAATGGGGGGCTAGGACTGGAAGTGGGCTGATGGGGGGTTTAGGACTGGTAATGGGCTATGAGGGGACTAAGACTAAAAATGGGGTGATGGGGGGGTTAGGACTAGTAATGGGCTACAGGAAATGGGCTGATGGAGGGGCTAGGATAGGACTGGAAATGGGCTGTTGGGTGGCGCTAAGATTGGAAATGGGCTGTGGTGGGGGCTTGGATTGAAATGGACTCTTGGAGGGGCTAGAACTGGAAGTAGGCTCATGGGGGGCTTAGATTGGAAATGGGCTGAGTGGAGGGGAGCTAGGATTTGACATCAGCTGATGGTGGGGCTAGGGAAGGATTAGAAATGGACTGATGGGGGGCTGGGATTAGAAATGAGTTGATGGAGGGACTCGGATAGGACTGGAAATGGATGAGAGAGCTAGGATTGGAAATGGGCTGATGTGGCTAGGATAGGATTGGAAATGGGCTGATGGGGGCTAAGACTGGAAATGGGCTGATGCGGGGACAAGAAGGGAGCGGATGCTGGGTGGGGCTTGAATTAGAAGGGAGCTGATGTTGGGAAGGATTAGAATGGGAAGGAGCTGGGAGAGTGAAATGGAGAGCGGAAAAATATTTTGTGTGGGAGGGAAGACAAATCTACAGTTGGCTGGGTATTGGGATTGAGGATGGAGGGGTAAAATTTGAGTGGATGAAATAGGAATGAGGAAAGAGCAAAAGGAGAAAGATTAGTATGTTAAAGCAGATGTAGAGAGAGAATGGAAAAAAAACTAGGAGAGAAGAAAGGACAAATGGACAGCAGACAATGGAGAGTTAGCAGAAGACACGAAGAAACCAGAAGGAAGTGGCTGGAGCAATTGCAACTGAAAAAAAATGCACAAAAGGTAGAAAATATCTCTTTATTTTGAATTTATTAACTGGAATATGTCAGCTCTGGGAAATGTGTATCTTTAATGTCTGTGTTTTGTTTAGTAGAAGAGGAAATTAATTTATAGTTGTATTTCTACAGTGTTGTACATTCCAAGTTTGGCTTTTGGGGTTCCCATTTTAATTATTGTCTTCCTGTTTCTAAAGTGTGATTCCTTGTTTGGTGATGGTCTATGTTCTGCATGTGTAACTGAGCTGAGATATTCTGTTTATGTAATTCCTATTTGACATTGCCACTTGTTCTCTTTCCCCAGTAGGTCATGTATTGTTATTCTCTGAAATGTATTGGTTTAATATTTGCAGTGTTTCCTTTTGATAGGTAGGGTATGGTGCTTTGTGAGTCCTGGTAGTGCTGTTAGGATACTGCGGGTTTGCTATGGGTTCTAAATGGGCAGTGTTTGTAGTAGTTCCTAATGTGCCTGGTGGTTGGCACTGGATGATAGTAATGTAGACATCTTTTAGTCTTTCTTTATCCATATACTCATTCAGAGGCATGTTTACTAAAAGTTAGCGTATGGTAACATTATGCAAATCTTTATGCAAATGATGCCCCTTATGCAAATTAGGCCCCGCACCCAGTCTCCGCACATGGCCCTGCACCCCCCTTGGGCCGCCCCTGGATTGATTAGGGAAGGCATTTATTTTGTATTCATTCCCAGTATTGACTTGTAGGCAGTTTGCTTTCACATATCAGGTCTTCTTTACAATGTAATATCCACACACTCCTACTGTCATGCATGAAGCTGTGCAAAGAAACAGACTCACAGAAAGGGAGAAAAGACAGTATATCTTGTGCTCCCCAAGTTTCCCCTTGCTGCTTCTGCAGCCACCCATGTACCCCTCTCCTTCCATCCTGCAAATCATTCTGTCCTTCGTAGACAGCAAGCAGGGCAAGCCCACCCCTTAGGCAAACTAGGCAGCTGCTTAGGGTGGCAGTTTCTGGGGGCTGCCAAAGAGCAAGGCATCCAGAGCTAAATGATAGATTCTAACACAGCGATGGCGAACCTATGGCACGCGTGCCAGCTGTGGCACGCAAAGGCCTTGCAGCTGGCACGCGTGAAGGTCCGCAGAAAAAGAAAAAGCGGGCTCTGGCTGCTGCCGCGGACGCGGACGCGGCAGCATGCAGTGTCCCGCGGGGCCCCCTCCGCCCGCTAAGCCCCTCTGCAAGGGCTTTCAGATTCGCGAGGGAGACAGCATCTCCCTCGCGTCTCTGTTAAGCCCGCAGGGGCTAATGGGAAATTTCCCATCAGCCCCTTTAGACGCGAGGGACTGATGGGAAATTTCCCATTAGCCCCTGCGGGCTTAACAGAGACGCGAGGGAGACGCTCTCCCTCGCGAATCTGAAAGCCCTTGCAGAGGGGCTTAGCGGGCGGAGGGGGCCCCACGGGACATTGCATTCTGCCGCTGCCGCGGCAGAAGCCAGAGCCAGCTGCTTTTTTTTTTTTTTTAAATTTGCCATGGGGGGTGGGTTAGGACTGCTAATGGGCTAGGGGGGGGTTGGGACTGCTAATGGGCTAGGGGGGGGGGGTTAGGACCGCTAATGGGCTATGGGGGGGGTTAGGACTGCTAATGGGCTAGGGGGGGTGGTTAGGACTGCTAATGGGCGGGGGGGGGGGGTTAGGACTGCTAATGGGCTAGGGGGGGGGGGTTAGCACAGCTAATGGGCTACGCGGGGTAAGGACTGCAAATGGGCTGGGGGGGTAGGACTGCTAATGGGCTGTGGGCTGATGGGGGCTGTCTGGAAATGGGGTGATGGGGGGTTAGGACTGGTAATGGGCTATGGGGGGGGGGGTTAGGACTGCTAATGGGCTAGAGAGGGGGGGGCTAGGACTGCTAATGGGCTAGGGGGGGTTAGGACTGCTGATGGGGAGGGGTTAGGACTTGAGGTGGGCTGTTGGGTGGGCTCAGGACTGGAAATGGGCCGATGGGGGGCTAACACTGGAGGTGGTCTGATGGGGTTAGGACTGGTAATGGGCTATGGGGGGGTTTAGGACTGATAATGGGCTATGGGGGGCTGGGACAAGAAATGGGCTGATGGGGAGGGGTTAGGACTTGAGGTGGGCTGATGGGGTTAGGACTGGTAATGGACTGTGGGCTGATGGGGGGGGGGGGTTAGGACTGGCAATGGGCTATGGGGGGCTGACTGGAAGTGGGCTGATGGAGGCTTAGGACTGGAAGTGGGCTGATGGGGGGTTAGGACTGGTAATGGGTTATAGGGGGGGGCTTAAACTGAAAATGGGGTGATGGGGGGTTAGGACTGGAAGTGGGTTGATGAGGGGGGGATAGGACTGGTATTGGGTTGGGGGGTTGCTAGGACTGGAAATGGGTTGGGGGGCTGCTAGGACTGGAAATGGGCTGATGCAGGGACTAGAAGGGAATGGATGCTGGGTGAGGCTGGAACTAGAAGGGAGCTGGTGTTGGGGGAGGATTAGAATGGGATGGGGCTGGGAGAGTAAAATGGAGAGGGGAAAAATATTTTGTGTGGGAGGGATAAAAAATCTACAATTGGCCGGGTATTGGGAGAGTAAGTGGGGATTGAGGATGGAGGGGTAAATTTTGAGTAGATGAAATAGGAATGAGGAAAGAGCAAAAGGAGAAAGATTAGTATGTTAAAGCAGATGTAGAGAGAGAATGGAAAAAAACCCAAGAAGACAGAAGAAAGGACAAATGGACAGCAGATGGAGAGTTAGCAGAAGACACGAAGAAGAAACCAGAAGAAAGTGGCTGGAACAATTGCAACTGAAAAAAAATGCACAAAAGGTAGAAAAATATCTCTTTATTTTGAATTTATTAATTGGAATATGTCAGCTCTGGGAAATGTGCATCATTAATTTTTGCGCTTTGTTTAGTACAAGAGGAAATTAATATATAGTTTTATTTCTGCAGTGTTGTTGTATATTCCAAGTTTGGCTTTTGGGGTTCCCAGTTTAATTATTGTCTTCCTGTTTCTAAATTGTGATTCCTTGTTTGGTAATGGTCTGTTCTGCATGTGTAACTGAGCTGAGGTATTCTGTTTATATAATTCCTATTTGACATTGCCACTTGTTCTTTCCCCAGTAGGTCATGTATTGTTGTTCTCTGAGATGTATTGGTTTAATATTTGCAGTGTTGCCTTTTGATAGGTAGAGTATGGTGCTTTGTGAGTCCTGGTAGTGCTGTTAGGATACGGCGGGTTTGCTATGGGTTCTAAATGGGCAGCGTTTGTAGTAGTTCCTAATGTGCCTGCCGGTTGGTACTGGATTATAGTAATGTAGAAACCTTTTAGTCTTTCTTTATCCATATACTCATTAAGAGGCATGTTTACTAAAAGTTAGTGTATGGTAACATTATGCAAATATTTATGCAAATGAAGCACCTTATGCAAATGGAGCTTTAATTGACGTCCTGGCACTTTGAGGAAATTCTTTGGTTTTGTGCGGCAGTTTGGGCACTCGGGCTCAAAAAGGTTAGCCATCACTGTTCTAACAGCTGGGGGGAGGGGAACACAAGGCTTAATATTTGCCTAGGGTGCCAACACCTTGAACCAACTCTGGGGCTGGCCCTGAGAGGAAGGGATCTTTAGTCAATGCCCTGTGCTGTCATGGGGATTTCACCTCTATCTGAAAAAAAATGTAAAGTTGAAAGATAGAAATTTAGTGCATCACTCAACTTGTATTTATCTCGAACCTTTACAATAGTTATTCAAGGCAAATTACATTCAAATACAGCAAGTAGTTCCCTGACCCCTTACAGTCTGTTTTTTATTTATTATTTATTTATTACAATCTCTTATATACCGCGCTATTTGGCATCAGCGCGGTTTACATTATAACACAACGACCATAACAACATGCTGTTTGGTTTTACATCGAACAGGGGATCAAACTTGGATAACAGGGGTAACTATATACATGAGATATTTACATGGTGAGGAGTAACTTGGATAACAGGGGTCAATTATGATATACATGAGATATTTACATGGTAATGAGTAAAATTATCATAGTGAACGTGGGTCATCTCTTCAGAGGGGATGTCTAGGTGCCATTGGTGGTTGGGTAGTATTGGAGGAAAAGATGGTATTTGAGTGCCTTCCTGAACTGCGATAGGTCGGCAATAGCCCTAATGTCAGGGGGTAGAGCATTCCAGCATTTAGGTACATAGTAACTGAACGCCCTGTTTGTGGTTGATATGTTGCACTTTGACGATTCCTTTGGTAATACTAGTTGGTTTATGGCTATTGCTCTTCTAGATCTGTTGGGGGGCAACATGCGAATAAGATCTGTGAGTGAAAGGGATGAAATACCTTTGATTGCCTTGAATGCTAGGAGTAGGGTTTTAAAGATGATTCTCCCATGGATAGGTAACCAGTGAAGTTGTTTGAGAATGGGGGTCACGTGGTCGGTTTCTGGCGGCTCCGTGTAGGACCCTTGCTGCAGCATTCATGGCCAGCTGTAATGGGGCTAGTGTGCATTGAGGGAGCCCTTGTAAGATGGCGTTTGCAAAGTCGAAGTGAGGCAGGATTAGTGCTTGGTATATGGTCCGGAAGTCATCTGGGTCCAGCAGGGAGCGCAGATGTCTGAGTGTGCGGATTTTGTAGTATACAGCCTTGACAATGTTGTTTATGTGGTGTTTCATATCCAGGCGTTGGTCCAACGTAACTCCAAGGTATCTTATTGTTTCTTTGGTTAGTAAGTCCGCTTCCTTAACACTGACATGGGATGGAGGAGTAAAGTCGGGGTCTCTGGAGATGAAAAGAACCTCCGTCTTTTTATGTTGAATGCGTAGATTCTGTGATTGGAGCCACGCTGAGACAGCATTGAAACAGTCTATTAGTGGTGCTAGGTCCATTTGGGCTGTGGAGAACGGCATGTATAAAAGAATGTCATCTGCATATATCAAACAGCTCACGTTAAATGATCTTATGATGTTGCAGATGGGCTGCATGTAAATATTGAATAGTAGGGAGGACAAGGAGGAGCCTTGAGGTACACCTTGTTTTTGATGGAAGTGTTTTGATTCCTCTGATCCAGACTTCACGTATTGCCATCTTGCTTCCAGATAGGATTTACACCACCCTAGTGCATTGTTGCAGATGCCCTTCTCTTTTAACCTTCCCAGGAGAATTTCGTGACTCACCGAGTCGAACGCAGCGGCAATGTCCAAGAAGATGAGCACAAAACCTTTATGGATGTTGTCTATGCCTGTGATTATAACGTTGAATAGGCTAGTAAGGAGGGTCTCGACTCCATGATATTCTCTAAACCCATGTTGGCAGTGATCTAGGGGAGCTACGGAATCTATGTGATTTTGAATTTGCCGTTGTACCTCTTTCTCAGTTATCTTGGCTAGGAGAGGAATACTGGCTATTGGCCTATATGAATCGGCCTTTTGCGGGTCAAGCTTGGGGTTTTTCAGTAGTGGCCTAATGGATGTCTGCTTGAGTGTTGCAGGGAAGTATCCTGTTGTGAAGGAGAGGTTCATTAGGTTTGCGATGAATGGACTGAACACACCACGTAGTTCCTTGATCCAAAAGGCTGGGCATGGGTCAGTCTGTGCAGTGGAGGTGTTGAGGGATGCTATGGTATCTTCAATGCATTTAGTGGAAGGAGTAGAGAACTTGTCAAGTAGGGTTAGGCCAGTTGGTTCCTGAAACTGTACTGCTGAATCCTTTTTGGTTTGAATGATCTTGGATTGCAGGTAGTCAGCGTATTCTTGTGGGTGAATCACACTGCGCTGATCAGGAGATGGTTCTTTCGAGAGGGATTTAACCAAGTTGAAGAGGTCACGTGGTTTATTCAATGATCTCTTTAGGGTGTCAGTGTGATATTGTTTCATTTTGGTTGTGATTGCTTCACGATGAATTGAGAGGTGAGTTTGGTAGGCGGTCTGATCTTCAATGGAGAGCGTTCGGCACCATCGGCCCTCGAGTCTACGTAGTTGAGTAAGAGACGATCGTAGCTCAGGAGAGAACCATGGGGCAGAGCTTCTCTTCATTCTTGCTGTGTTGTTGGCTTCTGGGCGTTGTGCGATGGCATTTAAGTTGGAGTTCCAGGATGATATCAGTTCTTCAAGGTCAGGCGTGGTTTTGTTGAGGAGGGATTGGGTCTCAGATATAATGTGTTCCCTGTTAAATGGGCGAAAGCTTCTTGTGGATGCTCGGGATGTGATGTTCTGATTTCGGCTTCTGTGCAGCTGCTCATTGTTGGTGGGTATCTGGATAATAATCAATTTGTGGTCTGACCAAGGTACATCAATCACTGATGTTGGTAGATTACGGTTTTGCTCGATGATTGGCTGAGGAGCAAAAACCATATCCAGTACATTCCCTTTTATATGTGTGGGTTCATTGATGATTTGTTTGAGTGCGAGTTCTTCCATGGCACCAAGGAAGGCATTTGCGTGGTTTTTGGGTAAGGATGGGAGATTGAAATCACCCATTATCCAATTTGGTTTATTGGGACTGAGGGTGTTGGCCGCAAGGTCAATAATGGTTGGGAGGTCATCTGGACAAGCCGACGGCGTTCTGTATAACAAGTTGAGAGAGCAATGCTGGTTTGCAATAGAGAGGATGTCTAGACTGCTTGTACTAGAGGAGTCTGTTATATGGAAGTCAAGGTCTGCTTTGGTGATTATAAGCACCCCACCTCCTTTTTTGTTTTCTCTATGTCTTGTGTGTATGGTGAAATTGGGGGGTAGGAGTTGATTGAGGATAACGTTGTCCTCCGATGATAACCAGGTTTCAGTGATCATAAGTATTTCTAGGTCGTAAAGTGAAATTGTGTCTAGTACAACAGGCCAATTTTTGCGAATAGAGCGTGCGTTAATGATGGCACATTTCAGTGGTCGGCAGCTCAGAGGTTTTTGCTGGCTGGGTGTATTGGATAGCTGTAGTGCTACATGGATAAGGTGGGAGCGTCGCGTGTAGGCGTCACTTCTTGGGTGGGAATATGGGGGATCATACCATCTTTTTCCATGGGTATTCAGGACAGGAATGTTGTTGTGGGACGTGTAGAGGGCCTGGGTGGTTCCAAGCCAGTGAGTGAGGAGGTAAAGGCTAAAGAGGGAGGCGAACTGGAGGGCCATTTTGAGGGTAGCAAGTAGTAGTGAGGTACAGTGTGACAGTAGTATCAATGAGGCACAATGTAGTAGCGGAGCACACTATATTTATGAGGTGTAGTAGGGAAGAGGAGATATTATGCAAAAATATACATTAGGATGGAGCAGTAGGAAGGATTGCAGTAGATGAGGCCTTAGAATATAGGTGACCTATCTACGAAATTGACTACATTCCAATCATATTAAGGAGATACAGAATGATATGCTGCAATGCTGGGATGATGCATTAACACGTTAATACTGAGATATAAGTATTATATGTTTGTATCTGAGGCAATGGAGGGTTAAGTGACCTGGCCAAGGCCAATAGGAGTATCAGTGGGATTTGAAGGTTGCTCTGTCTGCTTCTCAGCCTACTGCTCTAATTACTAGGCTGCACCTCCAGCCCATCTTATGGCATGATTGTTTAAAACACTATAAGAAACCAATTAGCTTAAAGATAAGGCTAAAAGCAATCATTAGGGAAAATCAATTGGTGTCCTAGTCCTACCTGAATGGACAAACTAAAAAAGGTAGGGAAGGGCTTATGGTGCAATGATCACAGTTTATACCACTGTCAGTCAACCTCTGGAGTAGACCATAGCTGTGATTTTATAATTTCGTATCTGACCACAAGCATGGCAGAAATAAACCTTGAAAGTGTAGGATTTCATGTTTCTGGCTGATGATCGGACATTGTGATTATAAGAGATGGCCTCGTAGTACATTAAGTACCGGTGGTGGGATGTCATGATCATTCTAATCAACTTATCTACAGGCAACACGGGGATGGAGGGCAGATGTTGGGCCTGGTGGGGGGACATAGGGGAAAAGGGCAGATGCTGGACATGGGGCATGGGGGGAGATAGGAATAAAGGGCAGATGCTGGACATGGCATGGAGGGTACATAGGCACAAGGGGAAGGAGAAAGGAGAGATGGTGGACTGGGGGGGGAGTGGGGAGCTAGGAGGAAATGCTGGAGAGGAAGGATAAGGAGAGGAAGAGTTGAAATCCAGACATGGGGTATGGGGAGATGCTGGACACAAGGTAATGGAGAGGAAAAGGGATATATTGGACATGAGGCAGGGATAGGGAGGGGGAGAATGGTGGACACAGTGGAGTGGGGTGGGAAAAAGGGGATGAGGTGCTGAATGGAGCATAGAGAGGGGAGACGCTGCACAATCTTTGATCTTTGATCTTTCTCGACATTACAGCAGCCTTTGACTCAGTAGACCACCAACAACTACTAGTACGACTGCATGAGAAGGGTATCCAAGGTCTCGCATTGAACTGGTGTAAATCATACCTTGAAGACCGTTGGCAACAAGTCCACATCAACACTAACACCTCTGAACCTTTCCAACAAAAACAAGGAGTCCCCCAAGGCTCCTCCCTCTCTGCACTGCTTTTTAATATATACATGCAACCAATTTGCGAAATCACCCGTTCTTTCGGGTTATCCTGCCTTATCTATGCAGATGATGTGCTCATCTTTACCCCGATCAATATCACTAATCCCGACTACACAACTTTAATCAACTGTTTCAACACGATAATGGACTGACTCCTTAACCAGAACCTGAGGATAAACTTCAAAAAGACTGAAGTCTTAATCATCTCAAGAAACAAACGTTTCATACCTCCTCCATGTCTCAAAGTAAGAGACGCCGACCTTCCAGTAAAATCGTCCATACGCTACCTTGGTGTTACAATTGATCATCAACTAGACTTCAAGGAACACAGTAAAAGCCATTTATCACAAGATCAAAACACTTCGACTCCTAAGACCATTGCTGAATCCTGAGGACTTCCGTACAATTTTCCAAGCGCTATTTTGACTACGCGAATATCATACTACACGGACTACCCAAGAATACCCTACACCCCCTTCAATTGGCCATGAATACTGCAGCCCGCATTCTCTCGGGAACATCAAGAAGAGACCACATTACACCGATATTAATGGACCTTCACTGGCTTCCGATAAGCTGCAGGATCACTTATAAAGCCCTTCTCACCACTTTTAAAGCCATAAGCAACTTATCCTCACCCTCAATTTCTAAGCTACTTACGAAAACCCCGAACAATAGACTTAGGAGGTCAACAGCTGAAAATACACTAGTTATCCCTAGTGAATCAACGAAACGGTCTCAAACAACAAATAACAGAGCATTTGCATCATACGCCCCAAGATGCTGGAATCAACTCCCTCCCAACATCAGAGCCATCATAGATCTTATGCAGTTCAGAAAAGCCATAAAACACCACCTATTCACTATGTACTTCACTGAACTCATCGACAAATCACTGCCTACCCCAAAACCTTAAGACCTCACGTTAACAAACCATCCACACTTCACACTGAACAGTTAATGTAACCATATAGTCTATTCATGTGTTGCCAAAATGTAAATAGAATTTGCAAGCATGCTTTTTGTTGGATTGTACATAGTTTACCCCAGTTGTAAGACCATGTTACGTTCCCTGTTATTTGTAAACTCAAGACATGTCCTAAATGTCTGAGTAAAAATCTGTTTTATGTAAACCGCACTGATAACAAATAGCGCGGTATATTAGAACAGTTAAATAAATAAATAAAAATAAATAAATAAGGGAGGAGAAAAGGGAGAGATGCTGATTCGGCTTTGCACTGTTTTCGGTCCTTGCTGCCATCTTATGACTTTTGCTCTGTTTCAGGCAATGTTATCACCAATGTTTGATTATGCCAATGTAGTTTTACTGGGTTTGCATGCTTCTACCTTGTTGATGCTTCAGTTGGCACAGAATGCTGTGGCAAGGGTTGTTTTAGGTAAGGCATGTTTTGATCATATTACTCCTTGTCTGCGTTTGCTGCATTGGTTACCTATTCGACAGTGGATTGTTTTTAATATTCTCTATGTGGTTCTGAATGTGAAGAAGTGCAGTGTCATGCACTTCGGAAGCAGAAATCCAGGGGAAATGTACACGATAGGGGGCGAGAGGTTGGTGTGCACAGACCAGGAGAAGGACCTTGGTGTGATGATTTCTGCAGATCTCAAGGTGGCAAAACAGTGCGACAAGTTAGTTGCAAAAGCCAAGAGGATGTTGGGTTGCATACAAAGAGGAATTACCAGCAGAAAGGAAGAGGTACTAATGCCACTGTGTAAGTCACTGGTGAGGCCTCCCTTGGAATACTGTGTTCAGTTTTGGAGACCATATCTTGCAAAGGATATAAAAAGACTGGAAACTGTTCAGAAAAAGGCGACCAAAATGATTTGGAGCCTGCGTCAGAAGACTTATGAGAAGAGACTTGAAGACCTAAATTTGTACACTCTGGAGGAGAGGAGGGACAGGGGAGATATGATTCAGACCTTTAAATACTTAGAGAAATAATGAACAAACAAACCTCTTCCAAAGACGGGGAAGCTGTAAAACTAGAAGTCATAACACGAAGTTGCAAGGGGGTAAATTGAAAGGCAATGTCAAGAAATACTTTTTCACTGAAAGGGTGGTGGATGCTTGGAATGCCCTCCCGATGGAAGTGTTGGGGGCAAATACAGTGACAGAATCCAAAATGGCATGGGACAGACACTGGTGGATCCCTCTACAGCAACAGGATTAAATCAAAATAAACTTAACTAACTAATTTCTCAACATACAGGGGTGTCCTACACGGAGCAGTGGGTTCACCCCTAAAACAAAGACATGGGGAGGGGTGGCCTGCACGGAGCGGCAGGTGCACCTACTCTTGCCATCTTATTGGGCAGACTAGATGGACCATAGTGGTCTTTATCTGCCGTCATTACTATGACGCTTCGGCTGGGTTTGTCTGCTCTTTGTTTAGCAGAGTTGTTGTCATGACACCTCTTCCCATCCGATTTGCCAGGGCACGAGTGATACTCTTCTTGTACATCCTCATTTTGATCTAATTTGTGGGTTACAGGGTCCCAGGCTTTTGCTCTGATGGTACCTGTTTTATGGAACCAGTTACCAGCTTCATTATGTGGTTATATGAATGTGTTTTCTTTTCGTCGGCTATTGAAGAGCAATTTGTTTCGTCAAGTGTTTGGTGCTTGATTTTGTTTATTTTTTGTTCTAAAATGTGTTATGTTTTTGGTATCCCTTTGAACTTTTGTGATTAGGCGATTTATAAATGTTGTAAGTAAGTAAATAAATAAATGAATGAAGGAGTGAGTAGAGAAAAGGGAGAGTAAAAGACTGGGGGAATAAGAGGCTGGGGAAGGAGAAGACTATGTTAGGAGTTGAAAGGTGGTAAATGCAGTATTGAGGGAGGATTGAAAATTGGATGGTAAGGAAGTGGAATAAAATCTGAGATGAGAGAGAAATAAAGGGTAGAAAGCTGAAAGGAAAAGATAAAACCCAGAGATGCAGTATGAGGAAGTGAAGACAACAGAAGGGGAGAGAAGTGGCAGATGGGCCGGAGACCTTGCATCTCCTTGATCTTTGCAGAATATATAGTTCATACCATGCCGGTCCAGCAACTCTCCCCCATGTATAGTATTAGGAATCCATATGTTTTATATTTGATTCACAGGCTGCATAATTCAACTGCTGCAATTTTTGCTGTATATAAATATTGTTGCAAAAAACTTTAAATATTATATAGCTTTGGAATATGTTGCTTTCTTTATTCTTGGTCTATCACCAAAAACCCTTGAAATCAACCTATAAATATCCACCCCCTCAATTGATTTCCTTAATACCCAATTTATAAGAACCGGCTAAACTATCCCAATCTAATGTGTAAAGAATGTGTGTAATTTTTGTTGGATCGCTCACCATGAAGGGAATTTCCTCTCCTGCAGTAAGCCCTCCTTTTTATTGTATTAGAAAAGACCCCCAAAAAAAGGGTCTGAAGACCGGATATGGCTGCACAAACAGCTGCCGTTCCAATTTCAAAATTTAAACTTGTGTATTCCAAAGGGTCTGACTTCCCCAATCTTAGACTTTAAAATATTACTGCAAAGCATGAATAAATCAATGTTGTAACAGCTGATTCGAATGTTTGTTTCAGTCCAACAGCAATGATGATAATGGATCTGACTCTTCTGGGTTCAAAACCCAACCGCTTGCAGTTTAAATCCACTGTAACTGATCTTCATTCTACAGCTATAACGACTCATCTCACCCACCAGATTTTCGGATATAAGTCGCCAACGCTCTAGCTCTCAGTCTTCTGCTGTTTGACAAACATATCCAGCAACACCAATTAGTGTGCCGCTCACTAATTGGTGGGATGTGGAGAAAAGATGCTGACATGAGGGGGGAGCTAAAGGGAGATGGACATGGGGGGGGGTTGATAAATGGAGACGAGAATGCTTCTGGACGCAGGGGAGGTGAAAATAGGGAGATGGGGGAGATGCTGGATATGGGAAGGGAGAAGCTATCGCTCAACACTTAGCTACCACCTTCAACACTAGTATACATCTGTTTTCCATTGGTTCCTACCCAGCTTAGACTGTCCTCTACAAACCTGTTGATGTTTTAATGTTTACTGTTAACTGTTCATGTTAATGCCAATTTGATGTAAATTTTGTTCCATGTAACCTGTTCTACGTAAACCAGTTTATTGTTCATGTTATATGTAAACCGCACTAATCTGAAAAAGTGTGGTATATAAAAACAAACAAATAAATAAAAGCTAGGGACAGAGCACAGAGCTGCAGATGGAAGAACTGATCATAGGCAGATGGAGTGGAGATTCTAGACATTGGAGGAAATAGGGAGAAGGGCAGGAATGCTGGACTCAGGGAGATAATTTTGGATACGGTAGGGGGTATATGGAGTAAAAGAGAGGTGGAGCTGCTGGACGAGGAGAGAGAAGAGGGCAGATATTGTATGGGGAAATATTGGATAGTAGGGATAGAGGGAGGGAAGAGATACTGGACACAGCAGGGAAAAGGGAGAATAAGTGATAGACTGAGAAATAATAGACCTAGGAAAAGAGAGATGGGGAATGGGAGGGTTGTGATTAAGGTTACAGAGTAGTAGATTGAGAACAAGATGGTAAGAAGAAGGAAAAAATGTGAGTCCATAGAGAGAGAAAAAAATACATGGAATAAGGAAAAAGACCAATATCAGAGATGGATGTAGAAGAGAGAAGTAGCAAATGGACTTGAACTCAGGAAAAATTTGAGAAGATGCAGCAGAGCAGAAACCAGAGACTGGAACCAACACGATTAGAACAATAAAACTGCCAGACAACAAAGGTAGAAAAAAGTATTTTATTTTCAGTTTAGGAGCATGTTTAATAAGCTGGGCTGACAGCACACACTCTTTATAACTATGTCCTATTGAATAACAAGTCAATGGGACATAGTTGCAAATAGCACAGGTTAATTGTTAACACAGCTTGGTAAACATTTTGGGGAAACTGCTAGGTATTTGTGACCTAGATTGGCCACTGTTGGAACCAGGACACTGGGCTTGATGGACCTTGGTCTGACCCAGTAGGACACATCTTATGTTCTTACTCCCAAGTGTGTTACTGAGGTCAGGTATTCTGTTTGTATGGAGTTTCTTGTAGGAATCTGACTTTTCGGTTTTCCCAGTAGGTGTATGGCTGTTCTAGGTTCTATTGCAATATTTATGGTGTCGCCCTTTCCCTGGTGCGCTCCTTGTTGTGAGTATCGGAAGTTAGTGTTGTTATGGAATGGTAAATTTGCTCTATGGGTCCTGTACTCTGGGTTCTTGGTGTGTTGTCAACTGTAGGGTATTGATTGGGGGGTATTGTAATATGGATTGTCTTTGAGATTTGCAGTTTTGCGTTCTTGATGCTGCCTAACTGAAATTTAAAATATTTTGTCAGCTCAGATTCAAGGAAATCTCAAATTTTAAGGGAATGTCTCAGTTTAATTTTTGTTTACTAACCTGATAGCTTCACCACTGCTGATTCATGGGCTTTTCCAGCTCTAGCACGGTCCAGTCCAGCCTGGGGACTATGATCTTGAATTCATGCTCACCAGGATTAGTTTTTCTCATTTTATTTCTTCCCTCCTAGTCATGGCAAAATAAATCCAGCGTGCAGATACTTGTGCTTTGATTGGGGGGGGGGGCTGTGAAAGTGGTTTTAAGATTAATTTGATTAATGGCTGCTGTTATGTTTATTTTTTGTAACATTATCTTTTAATAAATTGCATATGTATGTTTGGAAGCCACCTAGGCTTTTAGATGGGTGGCATATACATTTTAAAATAAACTAAATTTATGCAAATGATGCCCATTGTAAATATTTATGCAAATGAGGCCCAGCAATGAGTCTTTGCGCATGGTCCTGCATCACCCTCAGGCCGCTCCTGGCTGATATATGTTACTTGCGTAAAGAAAAATTCTTCTTCAGGAAGACCTGACGTAAAATGTAATTCAGAAAAGACATATTTCACACGAATATGAGCCTTCTTTAAATCCTGTATGACTTTCTCTTTAACTTACCCCTGCTTATGGTGATGTTTTTGTTTCTACCAAGAATTACATATTTCTAAATTTCTTTAATGCCTTCTTTTTCCCCACTGACTCCAACAGAGTTAGGCTAAACAGGCATTCTTAAGTCCATCCGAATCTCTCTGTGTAGCAGTTGAATTGTAGGTAAATCTTTTTTGCTTTTTGTCATTATTTGAAGTCCACAACAATTGAAAAAATTCAAATAGATTATAATCTTCCAATCTGGATTCTGAACTTGCCATAACGCAGAGACAGTGCTAGCAACCATTCTGAATGAGCTTTGAATCACTACTGTATTCTTATGCAAACTGATTTATCTTTGGCCTTTGATATGGTCAATCATGACTTACTATTAGGCATAGCCCACTTAGCTTTTCTATCTGGAAAGTTCTGCAGTGGTTTAGAAAGTTCTTGAAGACTAGATCAGTGAGAGTCATTTGGAGCTATCACTAGTCTTGTTCAATATATATTTAAGCTCACTAGGGAAAAATTCTTAAAGAAGGTGAACCAGCCATCACTTTTTATTTCCTACACAGGAAGTCAACAGTTCAATTCAGGCATTTCATGCATTTTTAACTTATTATTTCAATTTGATCTACTGTTGGATGATCACACACAAATTTAAAATTAAACCCGAAAAAACTAAACTGCTCTAAGTGAACTCATGAGACAGGAATTTTTCAGAGGAAACATCAATTCTAGGAAGTTCTAAACTAATCTATAACACAGAAATCAAATTGTTAGGAGACTACATTGACTCTGTCCTTACCATGGATTTGGAAATTTCAACCTTGGTTAAGAAATCATTTCAAATAAAAACACTGAGAGAAGAGATGTTTTTTGCTATACAACCATTTCCAAAAAGTCGTGCATGTATTCATCAGTCCTTACTTAGGCTCCTGCAATGTTATTTTTATGGGTCTTGCAAAATGTCAAATTGCATGACTACAAATCTCGCAAAACACTGCGGCTATGTTGATGTTTAGAGGCTCAAGATGGAATAGAGCTGCTACTTATCTAGAAAAACTTCACTGGTTACCTGTGGTAGGGAGAATTCAATGGGGCCACGGCTCTGATATCACACGGAGACCGCTACCCCTGTTTTGTAAACATGCCCCTTAATTTCAGATTTTTCTTGCTTATTTTTAAGATCCAAATGGGTTTGGCGCCAGCCTATACAAACAATCTGATTCAGAATTACATTTCTTCCTAAAAATTAAGATCTGTAGAGACATGCAGAATTTCTGTATCTTCACCCTAACAATTTTGGAATGTTTTACCACTAAGATTAAGAACAATGACATCCCATGTGTTCTTTCCACAAGACCTGAAAAAAGTGCCCTCTTCAGAAATATTTTAACTAGTTGAGCTTATATCTGAACAGTGTTGCTAGTCAGAAAGATTGGCTAATGGTCATCATTCAATGCCTATACTTTCCTTATATTTAGCTCATGCAATAATTTTAAATTTGATGCATAACTGTTATGCTTTTACCTAACTTGTAGTCTGCTATACATTGTTTGATGTGCACCAATGACTTTTATATCATTGTACAAGTATTCTGTCCTGAGTTTATTTATTGTAGGCACAAAATATGCAAAATTGTATTAAATTAAGGGTCCCTTTTAAAAAAGCCCGCTGAGGATTTGCCATTAATGCGTCAATCTCATGCATGTTAATTGCAAGGCCTCCACATTAGCTGTTGAGGGGAGTGTCCAGTATGTCCTCAGCAACTAGCGCACGCCGACCAACTACAGTGTGCGCTCTACTAGAGCGTGTTCACTTAGCAACTCTTATAGAGGATTTGTTAAGTGCACCTACGATAGGCAACGCATTGTTAAGTGCGTGGAAATAGCCCGGGCTCTCGCAATAATGGCACTCCCATGTAACACTCCACCCATTCCCCGCCCCATCCTGCTCTGGCCAATTAGCAAATTAGCACGCAGTTGTGGACCAGCTCACATGTTTATATTGCAGATGCCCTGTTGCCTCATCATTAACGTGTTAACCAGCTAATGGGCTTTAATAAAAGGGGCCCTAAATCTTAAGAACATGCACAATGGGTTTTCTCTTTCCATTTTATCTGTTGGTGATGTCAGAAGAGTTACTTTGCATGCCCAAAAAGGAATAATGAGGATTATGTATATTTAATGAAGCTGAATTGGGTCAAGTGAGCAATCAATATGAAGGGTTTTATGTTTTTTAATTCTGAGATTATGTAGGTCCTCTGAGTTACCTCTTTGAACACTGGATTTGAATATTCATTGAAGCCAGAAAATAATTTACTAGCTGGAAATTTTTCTGAGCCCTGATTTTGGTTAAATGAAGTTTTAAATAGTTTTAACTGTACTCACAAAACGTCTTAAAACAGAAATCTGAGTCATTATATGTCCTTAGGTTCTACATAGAAACAGAGATAAAGACCACATGACCCATTCAGTGGGCCCATCTTCAGTACCATTTGTATGAACAACATGCATGCAGAAATGCAACAAAATATAAAGCTAGTCTAAGGGGCATTTTTACTAAGATGGGCTAACGGTTAGCACGGGTTACTTGTAACTAGGACCCATGTTCTTTAATGGGACTATTAAAATTAGCCTGTGCTAACGGTTAGCCCATCCTAATAAACATGTCCCTAAGACTATCGATGTGGATTTATAAATTTCACGTGCTAAATGTATCGTTAATCTTGGCTATTGTAATCATTAGTGTGTAGTGTGTGCCGTCGCGTCAGTGCTGACTCCATGATTGTAATCATAACAGATGATAATTTGGTTTTCAGCCCGTCCGCTCTCTTCTTTTGCATATTTCCCAGCATTCTTGTTCAGCTGTCGCACTCCAAAAAAACGTTTCAGGCCTATAAATTTAAACACCGTGGTCAGCGTTTTTTTTAAACCCTGGCGATTGTGCATAAATTAAGAATGTATAGTCAATAGCACTATCGGAACAGCTGACAACATGGAATATACATGCAGAGCAGCAAGCGCTGCCGTGATCCAGAGAGCAACAATATTCAGTCCGCCGTTTGTAGCGAAGCGACTATCGCCACTATCCAGATAATTTAACGGAATGCCCATGATCCGCCCCTGCACTATCCAGCCACTGAATGAGCAGTCAGTAATCCTTTTCGATAGCACTATCCAGATAGCACTACTGAAAATTAATGGATACGGTCACCTAGTGCCACTGATCTTGCTAGCACCGCTAATGTTCATATAAAGTGCTTTTGCATATTGGTGCCATCCATTTTTATCTGGAAACGCAACGCCCAGAACTGTGCCTCCTTTTCTCATTATGAAATATGTAAAATGTAAACCAAAATGATTTTCAAACAATAAGTTTATATAGTGGAGATGGAAATGTCAAACTACTAAAGAAATCCTCTTCTTGGAAGACTACAACCAATTCTTTATCAATGTGGAAATGTTTCAGTTAGAGATGTGTATTTGTTAGGATACCTTAAGAAAGTTAGTTTAACATGTGTTAGCCTATGAATTAATACACATTAAGTTGAATTGTATGTGGTCATTTTTTAATGAATTTGTGAAACGAATCAAAACTATCCAAAAACTGGGGGAAAAGGTCCAAACTAAAGATCAACTGAAATTTTTTTCTAGTGCATATTCCTTTTCTCTGTTGCGTTAGCTTCTCCTTTTTCTCATACCTTTTTACCAGTTGACTAGTCTAGATGTTTTTGAGATGGTGCTCTTGGTGAAGTAGAACATCCAAGACAAACTGAATTGATAAGGCAGGAATCGTATGAAGACAATTATGAGATTCAATGTGGTGGGGAAGTCTCCACAAAAAGATAAGCGGTTGGCTAATCCACTTTTGTTTATACAGACTTTGAGCTGCTCTGTCCATGTAAAGTAGGTCCATGAGCACGTGGTCCTAAACATAAACGAAAAGGTCCAGCCAAAGGTTTTCAATTTGCCAGCCCTGATTTTCAGCTGTATCAGTAGCACTCCACTTACTAGAATATCAATAAACTTCTAATGCAATGTTATATTCTGAAATTCAAAATTACAAATCAGAGGACACTGGATATATAATAATTATATCGGGATAGTCAACTCCAGGTGATGCAGGCCGGTTGGGTTTTCAATGTATCTACAATAAATATGCATACATCAGAAGCAGATGGATATTCAGTGTGCATATCATTAAAATCCAACCAGCTGGCAGTATTGGAGGGCCAGCGTTGCCTACCTCTTGACTATTTAATGACTTTCACTACAGTATAAGGTCCACTTTTGTCTGAAAAATCCATAAGAATTCTCTCCAATGTGTGCATTTATTATTACAAAACTGCACTTTATCCAGACAATCTCCTTGTAGCCTCATTGTGAGAGCATTTTGCCATTGACACAAAACAGGAGAAATCAATTTGAGAATGAGACATAGGATTTTTACACAGCTGTAAATTTGGTGTCCATGAAAGCTTTTTTCTAAATCAGGGGTTTAAGAATGTTAACCACCTTGCATACATGAAGATTAAGGATAAATGTCATCCATGTCAGTATTGTATGTATTATGCCTACTATACTGGTTTTCTTGCTGAGTCTGAGAGGAACAGTCAAAATATCTAGTGCATCTAAAATTCAGATATAAGTAGTATCTCATCATCACCTTCCATTTTGATGTTTGCCCAACTTTGACCTCTGTTAGTCATTTATTAATTTGCAATTAATTTTGTATTGATCCTCTATGCCCAGAATATTTTTTTGTGACTATACTCTGTCTCATAGCCATCCTCTCAAAGGGTCAAAGGGTCACTGTCTCTTCTAAGAACCAAGATCACAATAAAATTTGAGTTTACAATTATGTCGGAAAGAGAAAGCAAGGATCCAGATTGCATAGTCAGCATGGTCTGTCATGGTAGTATTATCCATTTCAATTCCACTGATTTCTTCCTTCCTCTTCTGCGACTCTTCTCCCTCTCTCATTGCTTTCTCTTCTGGGGACTGCTGGGCAGGACATCCCCGGATTAGGTGACGACGGTTATGGAACAAAGATTCTGAGTAAGTTCCCAGGAATGGTCACTAACTTATCCTGCTTAATTTTTTTCTATTGTTGGGTGTTGGGGAGGAGGGGGGGTTCGGGGTTGGGGTGTTGAGGGGTGATTTTATTTGCTTTTATTTATTTCTGAGGGTGTTTTCATTCCCAGCATGCACAGGCAAGAATTTTATTTGCTACCATACTATGGGCCTTTATTCAATAATGTTTTTTTCCATGGGGGGGGGGGGGATTCTTTTTCAGTAAGGCTCTGTGAATGTACCAGTGAAACACTTTTCAGTTTTATTGTGCATGAAAATTAAAATGTTTCTAGATTTCGTTTCATGCTAATGAGAGCATTGATGTATTACAATGAGTAATCCCAGTGACAGTTTTGCACAAAGTTAGCACAATGATGGCTTGTACTGTTACCTAAAATGTACCTTCATGAAAATCTCTATAGCTAAGCTAAAGGGAAAGTTAAACATTTATCTAGTCACCTGAAAACTAGGCATAAAAAACTGTTATATGGTATGTTGCTTCTACTGTTTCAACCTTTGCACATTATTGGATGATATGGTAGAACGAGCTTCTGAAGGAAAAAAAATAACTGCAATGCATTACAAAGTTCTGGAAGATTCTTTGAAGAGCAGGCATCATCAGTCAATAGGAAAATATTGACCAATGATGTTATCACCTGAAAAAAAATCGTTCAAAGATCCAATCTACTTGTGCCATGCAGCAACAGAGCATGATCCAAGCTGCCTGACCTTTACGACCTGTAGGCAACCTACAAGTCCTATTTTTGCAATGACTTTTATCACCGGATGCTCCCTTTAGTGTACTACTGGTGCCTGTTTCTAAAGGCAAGAGGATTTCATTTCACCCCCAAAAATGGTAGCACCTCAAATGTGGTGTCGTCTCCTCTTAAATATTGAATGTTCTTTGATGCTAATGGAAGGGGAACCACAAACTGAATGACTGATGGAGATTCTTTTGCAATATTATACTTACCTTCTATTACAATAGCAGATGAGCACAGCAGGATTGCATTATAAAGACCTAAGTCCAAAATGTCAGTAACACTTAACACCTGAAAAAAAATTACCCTATGAACATGTAAAGGGGACTTTTAGAAAGGACATGGAAAGGGGAATTCTCATGTTCATTTCAGGATGTGGAGAATTAGGTCACTATTTTACAAGAGGTTCTGCTAAATGTAGAGCCCCTTATAAAATAGTTGCAGGACTATATTGGATATGCCCTGTATGTCTGGCAGGAGCAGCGATTTTTAGGCAGCTACACTTGGGGGGGGGGAGTTGTAGAAATGCCCCCCACATAGACATGGGAATAGCCTCCTAAAATCACTGCATCAGCACAGAGACATACTAGTGCAGCACGATAGGTCTGGCTCTGCCCTCCGGTTGCCCCGACCAGATATACGCACCCTCACAAATATTTACCTTGATCCCCCAACCTCCTCAAACATCACCTTGATCCCCCAACCCCTGCCAAAGCATCACCCTGATCCCCCCCCCCCACACACACACACCAAGACATCACATTGATTCCCCCTCCCTCCAAAGGCTCCCCAATCAAAAAGAAAATAGTCAACGCCCCCCCCCCCATGAACAACCCTGGGCTTACCGGGGTCATTGGTACTGAGCAGGAATAGAAGCCAGGCCCACTCACTCCTGCCCTGCACAAGGGCGCTCTCCAAAATGGTACTGATGACCCCTTTCAGTCAGCTTGTGGTACTGCCCTTGTCAGTAGGCGCTTATTCATGCCACATTTTGTTTTCCAGATGTGGATTTCCTTTATAAAATCAGGAATCCATGTCTGCATGGTGGGCCCTGCCCACACCTTTCCCGCTCTTCGCCCCCACCACTCCCCTTGGCTGTGTAAACGCGTTGAGCATTCCCATGGTTACAAAAAGCAGGTCCTAAAATTTGTGTTCATTTTCCATAAGGCACTAGTTAACAAAGGAAAAACTATATTAATGTTGCTACTCTGTGATCTGCATTCTTTAGAAGGCAAGAATTCATATTCATTCACAACGCCAAAAAGAAGCAATTCCTTTTTCACCAATTAGTTACATTGTAATGTAGCATATAATGGTTGACTTTCCCTTTAAGGATGAAAACTTTATCTGCATTTGCAGTCTGGAGACATTTGTACTTAATTTATGTGAAACATGAAAAGTATCTGGAGAAAAAATAAACACAACTGCAATAATGACCAAGTTCAACTACTCAAACTAAGGATGAACCGATCCCGTATAAGCAGCTTAATGCCAATTCAAACTGATTTATTCTATAGAGCCAGCTATGCTCAATATACTGCTGACAGTTTCAAAAGTGAATTATGGGTAACAGGGGAATGATGTGGCTTACTCTTTGGAGAGTGTCTTTTGGCTTGTCCTGGTTCTTTGATACCTATTCCCTGTTGCTTAAGAACATGTTAACTATCAGACTAGGTCAGATTAGAAATCCATCTAGGTGTGTGTCTCACCTCTGGTAGTGGCAAGCAGTGGGTCTTCAGAGGAATTATACAAGAAACAGAGGATCCAATTCTGAGCAAGACGTCCAGGCTATAATTTGAAATGCCTAATCTAGACCAGGTGTTCTGAACCCAGTCCTCAGGGCACACTTAGTCAATCAGGTTTTCAAGATAATCACAGTGAATATGACGAGAGAGATTTTCATACTCTAGAGCAGCGGTTCTCAACCTGTGGGTCGCGACCCCAACGGGGGTCGCCACAGGATTTAGCGGGGGTCGCTTAGCCTCCACCAAGTTTAAAAAAAAAAATTAAGATGTGCACAAGTTGCTGCCGCTGCCGAGTCCGCTTCTCGGCAGCAGCAAACTCCGGCAAACTCACCGCCTTCTTCTGCAGCCGCGGCTCCCTGCCTTTTAGGGAACCGCGGCTGTACTTGTAAAATCGTTGCGGAGCCCTTCCTGTCTCGACGGGCTCCGTGCAGCATTGTCCCGCCTCCAAAGGAAGTGGTAAACAACTTCCTTTGGAGGCGGGACAATGCTGCATGGAGCCCATCGAGACAGGAAGGGCTCCGCAATGATTTTACAGGTACAGCCGCGGTTCCCTAAGAGGCAGAGAGCCGCGGCTGCATTAGAAGGGAGGCAGACAACCTGCAACACGGCTGACATCGACAGAGGGGTGCTGACATGGAGGGAGGGGGGCTGACATGGACAGATGGAAGGATGGGGCTGACATGGAGGGAGGGATGGAGGGAGGGGGCTGACATGGACAGATGGAAGGATGGGGGCTGACATGGAGGGAGGGGGCTGACATGGACAGATGGAAGGATGGGGCTGACATCGAGGGAGGGAGGGAGGGAGGGGGGCTGACATGGACAGATGGAAGGATGGGGGCTGACATGGAGGGATGGATGGAGGGGGCTGACATGGACTGATGGATGGATGGGGCTGACATGGAGGGAGGGAGGGAGGGGGGCTGACATGGACAGATGGAAGGATGGGGCTGACATGGAGGGAGGGAGGGAGGGAGGGGGGCTGATATGGATGGATGGATGGAGGGAGGGAGGGAGGGGGCTGATATGGATGGATGGATGGAGGGAGGGGGCTGACATGGACAGATGGAAGGATGGGGCTGACAGGGAGGGAGGGAGCTGACAGGGAGGGAGGGAGGGAGGGATGGGGGCTGATATGGATGGATGGAGGGAGGGAGGGAGGGGGCTGACAGGGAGGGAGGGAGGGATGGGGGCTGATATGGATGGATGGATGGAGGGAGGGAGGGAGGGGGCTGCCATGGACGGATGGAAGGCTGGGGGCTGACTTGGAGGGATGGCTGGAGGGAGGGGGCTGACATGGACGGATGGAAGGATGGGGGCTGACAGGGAGGGAGGGAGGAGGGGGCTGACAGGGAGGGAGGGAGGGAGGGATGGGGCTGATATGGATGGATGGAGGGAGGGAGGGGCCTGACAGGGAGGGAGGGAGGGAGGGAGGGATGGGGGCTGATATGGATGGATGGAGGGAGGGAGGGAGGGGGCTGACAGGGAGGGAGGGAGGGAGGGATGGGGGCTGATATGGATGGATGGAGGGAGGGAGGGGGGCTGACATGGACGGATGGAAGGATGGGGGCTGACATGGAGGGATGGATGGAGGGAGGGGGGCTGACATGGACGGATGGAAGGATGGGGGCTGACAGGGAGGGAGGGAGGGATGGGGGCTGATATGGATGGATGGAGGGATGGATGGAGGGAGGGAGGGAGGGAGGGGCCTGACAGGTAGGGAGGGAGGGAGGGAGGGATGGGGGCTGATATGGATGGATGGATGGAGGGAGGGAGGGAGGGAGGGAGGGATGGGGGCTGATATGGATGGATGGATGGAGGGAGGGAGGGAGGGAGGGGGGCTGACATGGACGGATGGAAGGATGGGGGCTGACATGGAGGGATGGATGGAGGGAGGGGGGCTGACAGGGAGGGAGGGAGGGGGCTGACAGGGAGGGAGGGAGGGAGGGATGGGGGCTGTGATATGGATGGATGGAGGGAGGGAGGGGCCTGACAGGGAGGGAGGGATGGGGGCTGATATGGATGGATGGATGGAGGGAGGGAGGGAGGGAGGGGGGCTGACATTGACGGATGGAAGGATGGGGGCTGACATGGAGGGATGGATGGAGGGAGGGGGGCTGACATGGACGGATGGAATGATGGGGGCTGACATGGAGGGAGGGAGGGAGGGGGCTGATATGGATGGATGGAGGGAGGGGGGCTGACATGGAGGGAGTAGGCTGGCATGGACAAAGGGGAGAGAGACATGGGGACATACTGGACAGACGGGATAAATGCTGGACAGAGGCGAAGAGACAGTGCGGGTTAGGATTATAATGGGCTGATGGGGGTGCTAGCACTGGTAATGGGCAGATGGGGGGGATACGAATGTAAATCTGATGAAAAGGGAAGGCTAGGACAGGCAAAGGACATATCAACGCCGCGTAGGAAAGGTAATGGACTGATGGGGGTATAGCATTGGAAATGAGCTGATCAGTGAGGTTAGGGACTGGAAAATGGGCTGATTAGGGGAGCCTAGCACTGGTAATGGGGTTGAGGGGGGGACTAGCACTGGAAATGAGCTGATGGGGGTTAGGACTGGTATTGGGCTGATTGGGGGGGGTAGGACTGGTAATGGGGTTGAGGGGGATTAGCACTAGAAGTGAGCTGATTAGGGGGCTTTGACTGGGAATGGGCTGATTGTGGGGAGGGGAGGATAGAGATGCTGACCCTGGAAGAAAACTGGGGGCTAAGGCTACAAGTGGGCTGATACAAGGGGATGGGAGCATGGAACTGAAAGGGAGTGGATCTGAGAGGGGCTGCCATGGTATTTGTACTAGAAGTGACTGATCAGTGGGGAAGGAGGGGGACTGGAAGGGAATGGACACCAGTGGCAGTCATGGGAATGCAAGTTGACATTGGAAGGTACTGGGAGTGAGGACTGGAAAGGGGCTGTTACTGGGGAGGGTTACTGGGACTGGAAATAGGCTGATGGAAAGAAGTGAAGAAAACAAAAGAGATAAGAACTGGCAGATGGACCATAGACCACAGAAAGAGAGCTAAGAGAAGACAGGAAAGCAGAAGCCTCAGATCGGGACCAGCATGATCAGAGAATAAATTGGTCAGACAACAAAGGTAGAAAAAATAATTTTATTTCATATTAGTGATTTGACTACAAAATCATCATAATTTTGAAATCAAATATTGTTACTTGTTGTTTTGATTATTTAAATAAGTATTTTATAAATAAAAACATATTGCAAAGGCCTATAATATATTAATAATTCAACAAATGATTACAGCGACAATGCGTTAACGGTAAAGGAAGAGAGACGCATTTGATTTTATCATTGGGGGTCACCACAAGTTGACCAACGGTAAAAGGGGTCACGGTACAAAAAAGGTTGAGAACCACTGCTCTAGAGGCAGCGAAAACAAATCTCTCTGCTGCATTTTCATTATGGTTATCCTGATAACCTGACTACTTAGATGTGTCTTAAGGACTGGGTTGAGAGCCACTGATCTAGATGTTTCAAATTATGCCTAAATTCAGTGGTGCTATGCATTCTTTAAGCACCCCCTGCGTATAGACATAGGGCTGTAAAGTATGCCCCATATCAGCACCTATGCATACAATGTACTTGCATAGGCATTGAATATAGGTGCCTAACGTGTGAAGGCACATTTTAGATAGGACGTGGAGATCAGAATTGCAATGTCGAGGTGAGGTGTACTCTGATCTGATGGCATTTTTGGAACAGTTCTTCTAAGCGTAGAGCAGTTTCTAAAAATACACATCTGTGTGCGGCGGGAGAAACCATTTAAGAAGTATACACGTGAGAAAATTCAGCAGGGGAACCAGGCAACTTAGATGTTTAAGTGTTGGCTTTTCACGACATGAATGTCTAAAGGTTGGCACTTAGATATGTATCTAAACCATTTTGCAAACTGAGATGTACAGAGGCTGCAACTCAACTACAGAGGACCCCCATCTTTAAGTCATTAATATCCCCCTTGATCCCTCCTATAAAGGGAAGAGCAAATGGAGCACTTTTTCCATACCTATTTGTGTCAAGAAGCAAGTGGAAATCCAGACGTTGGCAATTTTGGGTTTGCACGTGCATTCCATATATGAATGGGGAATACTCAAGTAGATTTTGTCCACCCAGGCCATACCCTTGACATGCCCCCATCTGCTTTCAACATGGTCATCTACGTATAAAATGATCCTTTTCTAAAATGAACAATTGAATCTCTTCAAACAGGAATAAGAATCATGAATTAAAAACACACCAGCCTCCTGTATCAAAACCTTAACTACAACTTCACCATTTATTTATTGTTCTTATATACCGCACTCTGAAAAATCAGCACGGTTTATATAAAACGGTGTCGTGCAATAAGAGCACTTACAATGAACAGGGAGGATTAACTTGGATTAAACTGGTGGTAACTATATACATCAATTTACATCTGTCTAAAGTCTGTATTTATCGTGTGTACAACATTGGTAAAGGTTTACGTGTTCATGGATGATAGTGTGTTAGGGGGTGTCATGTTGGAGGATTGTGAATAATGTAAAAGAAAGAGGTGGTGTTTAAGCGCTTTTCTGAATTGGGCTAGATCTTTGATGGCTCTAATGGGTGCAGGGAGTGCGTTCCAGCAGCTTGGGGCATAAAACTTAAATGCTCTGTTCCAGGTTGTTTTGGTACATTTTGTTATTTCGCTGGGAATCGATAGTGTGTTGGCAGTGCGTGTTCTTCTTTCTCTGTTTTCTGGTATGGGGTGGATGAGGTCCAGTAAAGCTGAGGGGGCCATCTTGTTAATGATTTTGAAAGTGATGATGGTTACTTTATATGATAGTCGACAGTAAATTGGTAGCCATTGTAGGTTTTTGAGGACCGGGATAATGTGGTCAGCTCTGGAGGCTCCGCTCAGGAATCTTGCGGCCGTATTCATCGCTAATTGTAGGGGTTTAAGGGTGTTTTTGGGAAGGCCATGTAGGATTACATTAGCGTAATCAAAGTGGAGGATCACCAATGCGTGGAAGACTGTTCTGAAATCCTCTGGATGTAGCAAAGGTCGAAGATGTCGTAGGGTTCGTATCTTGTGATATATTTGTTTGATTATGTTAATGTGCATTTTGAAATTGAGCTGTTGGTCCATAGTCACACCTAGATAGCGGATGTAGGGTCTGCTTGTAAGTTCTGCATCTCTTGTCTTTATGGTTGTCGGAGGTATGAACGACTGGTTCCTTGTCACAAATAGAACTTCTGTCGTCTTAAAGTTGATTTTGAGACTTTGGGAGAGGAGCCAATCGGTTATGGCATTGAAGCAGTTTATCAACTGGGTGAAATCTGGGGTTTCAGTTGTGAATGGAGTAAAGAGTAATACGTCGTCTGCATATAGCAGACAAGAGATGTTAAATGATAAAATTATTTCGCATATCGGTTCCATGTAGATATTGAATAGAACTGGGGAGAGGGATGGAGCCCTGGGGTACTCCATAGTGTTGTTTGAATGGCATGGAGGTCGTAGATCCTGTTCTTATCTGCTGCCATCTGTCGGTTAAGTAAGATTTGCACCAGTACCATGCTAGGTCGCTTATCCCTTTATCATGCAGCCGAATCAGAAGTTGTTCGTGGTTTACAGAGTCAAATGCTGTGACGATGTCGAGGAAAATTAGTGCGTATCCTTGTTTGATGGAGTCGATCCCATTAATGAGTGTATTGATGAGGGTGGTGAGGAGTGTCTCGACCCCGTGAGATTCTTTGAAACCGTGTTGGCTTGTGTCGAGGGGGGCATTAGTGTCGATATGATCCTGTAGTTTTGTTCTGCAGCTTAAAAAGGAAGAGAATGAAGTGACCATCAGAAAAGGGAAGGGATGTCTTATAGCATGAACATCATTCATTAGAGCCCGGTCCCTTATTTATCAGTCATCAGTCATCTCCACCTCCAACCGTTTTTTTATATGTATTTTTATCTTTAACATGCTTACAAAACTATCACACAAAGTCCACTTCCAAATGCCAGTTATATATACAAAATGCTTCACTTAGCTTAAATGAAGAACCATCAACTCCCCAACATGGGGGACGTGTGTCAGCGGTAACGTCAACATTTCTGCTTTAGGTACTTCAAAAACAGCTGCTGTGAAAAACCAGAAAGTGACGTGAATTTAAAACCCATTACATCAATCAGTAATTGATTACAGTAAAATGGCCCATTCACTCTCATTGTTTGGTCCATTAGGAGAGTCTGTATTCAAACGATAGAGCCATTGCTGCTCTCTGAATTTGGCCATCTAGCAGAGTCACCTCAATGCCAATCTTCCATAATCTGATCAATAACTCACAATACAAAATCTCTAGCAGCATGTTTCTTTTGAAGAAAATGTATGACCAGGGGGAGCTGTGATGGTACTGGTGGATATTTGGCTATAATGTTCATTTAACCAGATCCAAACTGGCCTCTTTGTACATCCCACATAGATCTTTTGGCATGAACACATAATTATAGATATAACCTGGCTCGAATTACACTTCATATGCTGTCTCGCCTGAATGATCTTCTGTGTCTCTGGATGAATCCAAGTAGGACCCAATATTGTATTAGAGCATGATTGGTACTTACCACAGGCTTGCTGATCACCAAGAGATTATATGTTTCTTCCATGACAAAGCGCTACACCTTATGGCCATTTATACTTGGATGCAATTTACGCATGTAAGGGGTACTACTCACATATGTAAATGGCAAATAAGTCCCATAAAATAACCCTCATTATCTGTGCCTTTGGGCCATACAACCCAGGTTATTCCCGTTTTTTCTGCATCTGAGCTAAAATCATAGTCTCAAAAATTGGCGCCTATGTATGTAGGCAAGCACTCAAGGGCCTCTTCACTAAAGCATGGAGAGATTTTGCATTTAATGAGCATTAACATCAATTTTGAATATGTGTTATGAGCAGAACCTCCATGGTTATGTTTGGAAGAGTAGTTAGCATTTGGGAGAAGTCAGCCACAATATTTACACAGGCCCCTAAAGCTGTAGTAGATAATGCAGATGTAGTAAACTCCATTATCTGCCAGTTTTGAAGGTAACATGTGTTGTGGTAACCTGCATTAACTGTAGTAAGCTCTCCCCACTTCTGTCTCTTTCCCACCCCTTGTCTTGCATCATTATAAACTTCCATGTTAGACATTCAACATGAGATTTAACACGTTAGCAGTTTGAATGGCATGCTCTAATACAATATTGGGTCCTACTTGGATTCATCCAGAGACACAGAAGATCATTCAGGCGAGACAGCATATGAAGTGTAATTCGAGCCAGGTTATATCTATAATTATGTGTTCATGCCAAAAGATCTATGTGGGATGTACAAAGAGGCCAGTTTGGATCTGGTTAAATGAACATTATAGCCAAATATCCACCAGTACCATCACAGCTCCCCCTGGTCATACATTTTCTTCAAAAGAAACATGCTGCTAGAGATTTTGTATTGTGGCATGTTAGCTGTTTCTTAATGCATATTAAAACCACATTAAATACTTAAAATAGCTCAGTAAATAGGCCGCTTAGTTTCATTAAAAGCTTTGGTAAAGGTCCTCTACAGCATCTTCAACCCAGCCTGCCTTACAAAGCAGAAGACAGTTCTCTAGCCCCATTCAGACTAAATGCCCACCTCTTCAAGGCTGCTTTTGGAGCCTGATGCCCTTCACTCTTGTTCACCACTTATGTGTACCTTACCATACTCTAGTCCCCAGTTTGGTGATGTTGTTCATCTTGATTGATCATAAACTCTGATGGGTAAGGACTGTCTCCTACATCTATATGAACAGCGCTTTGTAGGCCTTGAAGCATTATACAAATGATAAGTAGTAGTAGTAATACTTTTGGAATTGAACCAAGATCACCAACATGCCTTACTACTAATTAGCTATCGGGCCAACCCAATGACTCTGGGGTTTTTTTTTTTGCTAGGAATAGAAGTTCAATTTATAGACTATTTCCTCAATATGTACTAGTGTTACATTCGGTAAGTGCTCATGCTATTTAGCGGCGACCATTGGTGAAACCATTTGCTACACTGAGTGATCACAATTCTATTGGTTTTAAATTATTAAATTATTGAAATTAGGAGATTATGAACAAAATGATGCAACATTTTGCATGGCAAATTTACTATAGAAAATTGTACACGATGTAAAGGTGTGGTGTTCAAGGTCTAACCGAGACTAAACCCTTATCTATCCTCCCTCTTGCTGCCCTTCTGCCTGATGTCCCCTCCCTTTAACACATGGGATCTTGAGCAGTGACTCTGTTACTTTGAAGAAGTTAGGACATGGAAATCAGGCATTTGGTGATCTCTAGAGCATATTTGTTGCATTTGCATATCTGAGCATGGCCAGCTATCTCTCTTCTCCTCCCACAGCCAGGATTTTGAAGTTTCCAGATTATTGGCGCAGTGCTGGGCAGCCTGTTTCTCCACAACCATACAATCGCCTTCCAAACCTCTCTCCTGAAAAGCAGGAATAATTCAAAACCTGGGCTGGCTTACACTCATTCCATGTTAGCCTGGAGTAGCAAAAACGAGGCAGGTGGCTTTTTATAGACTAACCAATTTCTTGAGGCATGACCACTGGCATCTGACAAACTGTGGGTGTCCTCTGCTCCATTACAATTATTTTTGTGAAGTTACCCATGGTAGCTCTGCAGAAGTAATTCTTAATCAGCTGGCCCCTTAAAGTACATTGTGTATCTCATAGTATTAATGCAAATGGGAGAAGAAGGACTGCAAAAACCCACAATGCACAGGGATGGAATGTTAAAAAACCAGGACTGGCCAGAAGACGCTTCCTTCAGAAACGGGTCACATCACATCTCTATGGGAGGGATATTTAAAAAGCTCGATTTAAAAAGCATTCTAGATGATTCAAGTTTTAATAGTTTAGAATGTTAATTCAGTCAAAAAAAAACGGTACCCTTTGGCAGAGTAACGTTTCTAAGCATCATCTTACTTCTACCAGTCTTAAATTGTCAGTAATAATAATACAGTGTTCCATTGGTAATGCGATGAAGTCTTTAACCATCCATATAGCATAAGCGGCCAAACAGGTTGGTGACAGTTGAATCCCTTCGAGAATTGTTTTATAATATTGCATGTACTGGTATATGATTTTCTGCCTTAAAAATGCAAAGTTTAAGAAAGTAAACCCTTAGTAAAGAATTACGATACCCTGGAAAGTTGGTTGAGTTGCATCTCGACTCCCCACTCAGTCGGGTTTTCATTATATCCAGTATAAATATTGTTGAGGGATATTTGCATACACTGACTCCACTAAATGCAAATCTTCCTCTTGCATGTGCATTGTGGGTATCCTGAAAACCCGACTGGCTGGGGAACCCCTTTGACAGGTTTGGGAACCACTCACTAAGAGGTTGATATTCAAAACAATTTATGTGGTAACTTTAGAGTTAATATTTGTTAATATTGTTTGGGCAGAAAATTCAGGGCCATCTGCCCAAAGTTCTCTGGTCAGTATTGAAAAGCATTTAGACTGTCAGCATTTGATGCATAAGTGGTCTTTAAAAATAATTCAGGGTTGCTATATGGATAAATGTGGTTGTATAAGTTGATATATGGCCATAGACCTCGAGCTGAGACCAGAGGTATTCCTGGGATGGGGGTCTAATGATATTCAAAAGCAGTGGGGGTGATTGTATAAAGCATTTTCTGCCTGTAAAGCTTGACACATGGAAAATGGCTATTATAAGATTGTGCCTGGGTACAGACACCTAAAAGGTAAGCATGCGGCACACGCATGTATGTGCCGACTTTTACATGATCCATGCATAGACATTCCTAGGGGCATTGATTTGGTGGCACTAAGGCAGAGTTGTGATGTACAAATATTCTTGCAGACATGTGGAAGGTAATTTTTTTAAGTCCCATGTAGTTAATGCGAGCTTTAATGTGTGTATTTCACACCTGCTTTATAAAGTCAAGTGCGCGCTTGCTTGATTTTATAAAACATGGGTGTAAATTATCGAAAAAACATGTTCATTTAAGGTGTGATAACTTACACCAGCTCTAGGACTGGTGTAAATGCCTGTGCCAAGATTTACAAGGAACATACAGAAATGTTATCATGCGTCGCCAAAACTCTGCCCCATGCATGCCTACAGTGTATTTACGCATGATGGGATGTGTTTGCATACTTGAAGAATTGCAACCGCATCATTTATGTTTGCAGGCGGCCATTTGTGCACATATATGGCTTGAAGACCTAGATTTATGCATGTTGTTCACATGTAAATCTAGGCGGCCTGTTATAAAATTATGCCATGCCCATATTTGCATCTTCAGAGAAGGTATACATTTGTGCAGGATGATCTATATGTTACTACAGGTCATTGTACAAGTTTGCTTTATAAAGGCACAAAAGTGCTTATGTTCCCTTTACAAAAATAGTCATAAAGTGGACACCTTTTTTGGACCTTTCACATAGGTGCCCTGTCAGGAAATTACCCACCGCCTGTTGGGATTTAGCCATATGCCTCAACTGTAGAAATATCAAAGATAAAGATATATGGAAAAAGTATCTATGTATAGTTATCCGTGCATTTTCAGCAGCAGAGAGATATAGATATCTTAATTAATAATAATTACATAAAAATGTATGTATAACTTATCTGTATATCTTTATATGGATACAAGGCCACTGATAATTCACCCCTATTCATTTGGGAAGAGGATAACTTTATCCATTTAATTAGGATTGCATAAATAGCTATCTTAGCTTAAACAGATGATTTATCAGTTTAAGTTTAGGACTAACCTATATGAATGGTGTAGTTGAAGCTGTGATGAAGTCGGGACTGATTTTTTTGGTGAGGCCTGGGCTTAATTTGAGTGGGCACAAGGCACTGCAAATGATGGCAGTGTCTACAGTTCTCCTGCCACTAACTGGGCAGGTCTGACACCAAAGTAGAGGGGCCATTCCTCATCCAAATCCACTCATTCCTAAACCACTTGGCTAAAGATACACTTAAAGGCATCTACATAACTTGCCTGATATATTTAAGAGGCAGCTGCACCATAGAACCAGTAACCATTTTTTCTTCATAAACAAAAAATGGGGGATAAAGTCTTAGGGGTCCTTTTAGTAAAGTGCATAGGTTTTTCCACTTAACGCATGTTTGCCATGAAATGTAATGTGCATTCTCCAGGACCAAGCAGGAAGTCACAGCCAGGGGACTAGCATGACGGCCTCGGGTCGTTATTCCTTTTCTTCTCCCACCCCTCCCCCCCCGGCCCCCTCCCCCCTCTTTCCCCCCAAATAACTGCGCTGCCTCCATATTTGCCAAAAGAGATGTTTTATTGCTAATTGTCAACAAGTGGAAATACAGTATGGAAAACTGTTGGCCACAGCATAAACCAATAACATCCAAACATTATAACACCATTACATTACCAACATAATTATAACATCATTCCTATTGCCTCATCCCTTCTCAAGAGGCACAGCCCACATTTCCTCATGTCTTCTGACACCCGGCAGGGATATTCTGGAAAAACATGGCCATCAAAGCCTTTTCCCCACTGCCGTCGGTCCCAACCATCCTTACAACGTATAAGGGGTTCTTCAGTTAACCACCGGCCCTTCAGGGCTCCGTACCTCTTTGCAGCAGTGTCCGGCTATACCCCTGCCCATGGCCCGTCAGAAGGCGTGAACAGGGCTATGATGAGAACTATATGAGGGAGGCCCTCTGGACACTGTTCCTGCTTCACCATCTGGGTACTCTTGGGGGACACATCAGCTCCTTTGTGCCCCGCTTCCCCTTCTCATGTCTGGGCTGTGCGCTCTCTCGTAAGGGTGGGGTCCCTATTTTTTCAGCCAATCCCTCCCGGCAGCGACTCCTCGTTTGCCGGGTGGTTCCCCCCCACCCTTCGCTGCTGAGGCCAACAGATGCTTCTGCCACAGGCGTTCAATTGTGTCCTGTATCGCACAGAGATACACATCCATCCCGATATCCGATAGATGTATCCCATCTGCGCGATACAATCCGGGGCAGGTTTCCTCTATAAGGTCATGGACGATGCTGTATCCCCCGATGGACTCCATGAATCGCGACATCCACCGGTTCACTTTCTTTCTTGTTCTTTCTACTGCGCGATGCGACCATTCGCCCTTCCATACTCGCCGCGGTATGATGTGGGACCAGACCAGCAATGTTCCTGGAAAGGCAACCGTCAGTGTCAGCAGATCCCTCTGCATTTTCTTTGTGAGCTCGACACTGCGCGTGCCCGTCAAGTCATTACCGCCGAGGTGCACCACTATTGCCCATGGCAGACCGCCCACCCTCTTTGACTGGAGTAGGAATGGCATCAGCTGGTCCCACACCATGCCCCGGCGGCCCATCCATCTCACAGCTAGCTGCTCCCTGGGGAGACCCAAGTTAAGCCCCTGCGGTCTTAGTCTCGTCCTCTTTTCAGCCCAATGAACGAACGAATGGTTACATATCCACGCCTCGCCAGGAGAACTGGCACCTATAGAAAGTGTTGTTATAGAGAAAATACAGCTGGTTAAGATCACATTGGGTGCAGCAATAGCATATACTAAGGTCGTTTCTATGTTGCCTTATGCAAATTAACCTATCAATCGTACACAGAATTTACTTCACTCCAGAACTTTGTTAACAGAATTTTTCCACTTTTGTTATTATATATTCTTTTTTTTTTTTTTTTTTTTTTTATGTATCTCTGCCTAGTCCCACCCGGCATCAAACCGGGCGCACATACAATTTGTACCTGTCGGAGCGCCACCTCCCAATGTTCATGATCTGCTCCCGTGACATTCCTATTCTGGCGGCCGTTGAAGCTGCCCCTATACGAAATGAATGGGTGCCGTACCAACATGCTTCCAAACCGGCTGCCTCCAGCATTAATTTTAACACCTTGGTGAACTGGAAGCATGAGAGGGGGGTCCCGTCCGAGTGTACTAGCCAGTGCTCTGCCCCTGCTGGCCGTATACGCTTGTATTCGGTGAAGGTTGCTACTGGGCAGGATGCGTCCCCCGGCAGCGAGGCTAGCACTATCTGTGTGCCCTTTGCCTCGGTGTCGGTCTTCGATCTCCGTATATGCAGTATGAGTGTCCCATTCTGCATGCTGACATCCCTCTCCCGGATCCCCTCCTTGGCGGATTTGCGACTCGCCGAGGCTACCAGCTCGCCTATTCTGAACGCTCCAAAGAACGCCCAGGAAAAACCGCAACTGAATAGCCGGGTCTCGAAGTCGTTGAAACATATCTGGCCCATGACCGCTATCAATCTCTGCAGTATTTCATGCGTGATAGGGCACCGGCCGTCTTTCCTGCCGCGCTGCTCCGTCATCCAGCCCTTCATCACCTTAGTTATGACAAAATCCGATCCTGGATTATTCCTGCCCATTACTTTCGTGAAGAAAGTAATTGCCGCCAACTGCGCTTTTATCGTTGATTTCTTGACTCCGCTACTCCTAGAATGCAGAATCCACTGCAGGATAGATTCCGTCGTGGGACAGACATCCCGGATTCCGATTCCTTGGCAGAAGGTCCGAAATTTCTCCCAGGCCGCCAGGTATTTCCGTCTGGTCCGTTCAGCTAGGGAGCTCAGCACAAGCTCCCAAACCTCGGTGGGCCAAGGTCCCATACCTGTGGCGGGATGACCGTCTTGGCTGCATCGGCTTCTGGGGTGAGCGACCGGAAGAGCTGGATCTTGGAACGAGAGAGAGCATCAGCAATGTTATTGTGCTGCCCGGGGATGTGCTCCGCCCTGATATTTATGTTATGTGTTAAGCACAACATCACTATGTGCCTTAAGAGCGCCACGACCCCCTGAGTATGAGCGCGCATTCCATTTATGGCATATACCACCGCTAGGTTATCGGTATGGAATGTGATTGCCTTGTTACGTAGCTGCGGGGCCCATATGTATAGCGCCGCCACGATGGGGAAGAGCTCCAGGAAAGTAATATCCTTGGTGATACCACTGGCGCGCCATTCGCAAGGCCATTCCTCAGAACACCATGCGCCTCTAAAATAGATTCCGAACCCGCTCCCACCCGCAGCGTCAGTAAACAGGTCAAGAACCTTGTTCGGCACCAGCTGCTCCTGCCAGAATGCCAATCCATTGAAGGATTTCAGGAAGAGCTCCCACATGTGCAGGTCTTCCTTTACGCCCTTTGTGATCCTAATCTTATGATGCTTCCTCCTGACCCCTCTGGTCGCCATTGCCATGCGACGGCAGAACACCCGTCCCATTGGCATGATCCTGCATGCGAAACACAGCAGCCCGAGCATTGATTGGAATTGCTCTAGCGTTGCCTTTGACCGTCCTCGCATGTCGTGGAGAGCGGCTCTCAGTTTCTGGACCTTGTCGTCGGGCAGGCGAGACCATTGCGCTGCTACGTCGAGCTCTATGCCCAAGAATGTGATGGTGCTCACGGGCCCACTAGTCTTTTCTGACGCCAGGGGAATCACAAAACACTTAGCCACTTGCTCAAATATGTTGAGAATCCTTTGGCAGTCCTCCCCTCCGTTTCTGATGAATAGGAAATCGTCCAAATAATGGACGACCGTGCCAGGACCCGCCATGTCCTCCACAACCCAATGTACGAATGCGCTGAACTGCTCGAAGTATGCACACGATATTGAGCAGCACATGGGTAGGCATTTGTCACAGTAGGGAGGAGTGGTCTAGTGGTTAGGACAAGGTACTTAGGGCCGGGGGTTCAAGTCCCACCTGGGGACAGCAAACTCAGGCCGGAGGGACTGGGATTTCTAGTCCTATAGGCACTCCTTGTGGTCTTGGGCAAGCCACTTAACCCTCCATTGCCCATGTTCCCTGTAAGTATTAACGTATGTGTGTCATATCCCCTCATGTTAAATGTATCCCCCAATTGACCGCTTTGACCCGGTGAAAAGCGGAATATAAATACAGCTAAATAAATAAGAAGAAAAGAAAAGGTGGAAGGAATATACAGAGTTTTTATATGATAAAGATCAAGTGGACCAACAGCCGTTTCAACCTATACCTTATGATCAAGAACCATTGGTGATGAAAGAAGAAGTTGAAGCAGCATTGAAAGCCTTATCAAAGAACAAAGCACCAGGCATTGATGGCATTCCCATAGAAGTATTGCAGCAATCTGATGCAGCTGTTACCGTACTTACAAGGCTCTGCCAAGAAATATGGAAGACAACATCATGGCCAACTGACTGGAAAAGATCTGTGTTTATACCAATACTAAAGAAAGGTGATCCAACTGACTGTGGAAATTATCGCACAATCGCTCTGATCCCACATGCCAGCAAGATTCTACTGAAGATTATTCAAAAGAGACTACAGCCATACCTAGAACAAGAACTACCTGAAGTGCAAGCAGGGTTCAGGAAAGGACGAGGAACGAGAGACATCATTGCGGATGTGAGATGGATCCTTGAAAAGACTAAAGAATACCAAAAGGATATCTATTTGTGCTTTATCGACTATAGCAAGGCTTTTGACTGTGTAAACCATGAGAAACTCTGGGCCATGTTAAGAAGCATGGGTATACCAGAACACCTGATCGTTCTCTTGCGCAATCTGTACATTGATCAAGAAGCAACAGTTCGAACGGAACAAGGAGAAACAGAATGGTTTAAAATAAGCAAAGGTGTAAGACAAGGCTGCATACTTTCCCCCTACCTGTTTAATTTATATGCAGAACAAATCATCAGAGAAGCAGGACTGTATGAAGACCACAGAGGTGTGAAGATTGGTGGAAGACTCATCAACAACCTTCGCTATGCTGATGATACCACATTACTGGCTGAAAGTGAAGATGATCTGAAACATTTGCTTCTCACAATCAAAGAACATAGTCTCAAAATGGGCCTGCACCTTAATGTAAAGAAGACAAAGATCATGACAACTGGCATAATCAACAGGTTCATCGTTGAAGGAGAAGAAATTGAAATCGTGAACAACTTTAACCTACTTGGATCAACTATCAATAAAGAAGCAACAAGCAGTCAAGAACTCAGACGACGCATTGCTCTTGGCAGAATGGCTATGAAAGACCTAGATAAGATTCTCAAGAGCAGAGATGTCTCTCTCCATACAAAGATTCGACTTGTTCAAGCCAAGGTATTTTCAATAACATCATATGGATGTGAAAGCTGGACAGTGAAAAAGACAGACAGGAAGAAAATTGATGCCTTTGAATTATGGTGCTGGCGGCGAATACTGTGTATACCATGGACTGCCCGAAGAACAAACCAGTCGGTACTAGAGGAGATCAAACCTAAGCTTTCTTTAGAAGCTCAGATGACAAGACTTCGACTTTCATACTTCGGACACATCATGCGAAGAGAGAGATCATTAGAGAAAGACATCATGCTTGGCAAGATAGAAGGTCAACGCAAAAGAGGAAGGCCAGCAATGAGATGGATCGCTACAATAACAGCAGCTACGGGTACCAGTCTGTCAACAATGAGCCGCCTGACTGAAGACCGAACACAATTTAGGATAGCTATCCAGAGGGTCGCCATGAGTCGACTCCGACTCGACGGCACTTAACAACAACAACAAATAAATAAATAAATAATACTCCCCATTGAAGGTGAAGCCCAGCAGTGAAAAGGACTCCGGGTGAACCGGAAGCAGTCGAAAAGCAGATTCGATATCTGCTTTCGCCAGCCTAGCCTGGCGCCCTAATTTCCGTACGATGTCCATGGCCTGATCGATCGTCGAATATCACACGGAGCATAGGGATGGATCGATATGGTCATTGACCGAACTGCCCTCGGGGTACGATAGGTTGTGGATTAGGCGAAATTTCCCTGGCTCCTTTTTGGGGACAATTCCCAACAGAGACAACACCAGGTTTGGTAGGGGCAGGTGGGTGAAAGGACCTGCCACCCTCCCTAATTCCCTTTCTTTTAATATTTTGTGCCGAACCACCGATTCAAATTTCTTTACTGATGGGGAATTGCGGATTACTTGTCCCCGCGGTGTGACTGAGGACGGAATCCGGAATCCTTGAGCAAAGCCGTTCTCAATATTGAGAGCTTTGTCCTTCATAGGATAGGCCCTTAGCCATGCACGCATGCGTTCAAGCCTGATGGGGGTTGGGGCAATGCCCATCGTTCCCCCTTTGTTGCACTGGCCGGAGTGGCTTGGTATCCCTGTTGGATCGGCACGTGGTGGCGGGGTGATTGCCCCCGCAGCTGGAACATACATGCTTGAATTTGCACGGCCGCCAGGTGCAACTCCCTGCATGTACTGGCGGCATGCTCTGCGACCAAACTGCTGGGCATTCTGTCGCCATTGCGGCGCCTGAAAGGACTGGGAGGTCCCTTCCTGACTCCATGGTCTATTGGGGGACATTTCTTCAAGCCATAAGTCCACAATCCTGTGTTGCCAGGTCACGGTTGGGTCCTCCGCCATGTTCTGCCTGAACTTTACATCGTAATTCAGCCAGGCCTAGCCGCTTATGGGCTTGAGTTATGGTGTCTAGATACTTGATAAGGTACTGGCTCAATTCCGGCTCCCGCTCCAGAATTACACTCATAAATATGTGAAAGGCCGAAACCCAATTGTTGATAGATTTTGCAATCTTGGGTTTCCCCTCCCATCTCCTATCACTTTCTTTGCTCTCATTTGATTCCCCTCCCTGATCTCTGATCATCAGGGAAAATATATCGATAAATTCCCTCCGCCAAATCCGCTTTTTTAACTTTCTGGGCACCGTGCTGGCTAGCGAGCTCACTCCACAACGCGGGTCTCCGCTCACTGCTGCTGGGTTGGCTAGTGCGGCCGGCACCATCATCGCTGTCCCGGCTACACGGGGGTCACTGGTATTAGCTCCCCGCGCGTGCGCTTCGCCGCGCCCTGCCCATACCCCTGCTAACTGTTTGTCTCTATGGGATTTACTGGTCTTCTTTTTGAAAGTCTTCAACATGCTCCGCATGGCTGCTGCTAAGGAAATATCCCCTTCTGTATCAGAGGCAGATTCCTCGGATGATGAGGATGAGACTACCCACGCACCCCTCACACCCGTGGACTTACCGGCCGCTGCGCTGGTGCTTGGTGTGCAGTTGCTGATGCTAGGTGTGCTGGTGTCTGGCGTGTCATTGACGGGGCCCGGCGTGTTGTCTCTGTTTCCCGGCGAGCTGTTGCTGGTGCCAGGCGTGCTGGTGCTGGTGCCTGGCGTGCTGTTGCTGGTACCTGGCGTGTTGTTGCAGGTACCAGGCATGCTGTTGCTGGTGCCTGGCGTGCTGTTTGCAGTCTGCGGTGCTGCCACCCCCGCGCTAGATGCCTCTAGCCGTTGTTTAAAAACGCTCAGGTTGTGCTGATTCACCTGTTCGCGTATGAGTCGGAAAAGTTCGTCTAGCTCCGGACTGGATGACGCCGGTGATGGAGCGTGCGCTTGCTGAAGAGCTGGGGCCCGCCTGCTCCGTTGCGTCATCTTGGAGACGTCCCCGTTCTTCGTCTTCCCCTGCGATGTCACTGTCGGTGTCCATTTTGCAGCACCGTGTGTCGTTCTCCGCTCTGCAACCTGCCTGTTCCCTCTTTTCTCAGGGTTAGGTTGTCTCCCGCGATCCGTTCCACCACTCTGTGTGACTTTGCGCGGCATCTTACCCTGTGAAGAAAATGCCATAAAGAGAACAATGGGAAAATGGAATGCTCATATTAAGCTCTTTTACCAGTGCCCGGTGCCAGCCATCGTTGCCGTGGACCTGCACATATTGACTATGAATCAGTGGAGCCCTTGTTGCCCCTTATATCATCTCCCGAAATTTTTCCCTTATATCTTTTCTTTTGTCTGTTTTTTTTTTTTTTTTTTTTTGTGTATCTGCCCATGTATATATATATTATCTCCGTCTCTACCTTTCGTTACATTGCTCTGTGACTTGTTGGTTATATATTTTTTTTTTTTTTGCAGTCCCGCTTGCTCCCACCAGATGTCACAACACAAAAGCTAAACAACAACAGACACGCAGCCCCATTGTCCAATCCCACTTCTTCCACCAGATGGCGCCCACATGTCGTCCATCCCCCACCAGCCTCTCACTTTCTTTTCCCTGTCGTCACAATAATCAAGTTAGACCCGAAGTTACATCCACCACGTGGGCACCCACATCCTCTCAGCTATCATGGCATTACCGGGCTGCCTACTGTTATCCATAACCTACCGTGCTCTGGCCTCTGGAAGAGTGTATTCCTGTTCAACCGGTAGGTTTTCAATAACAACATTCTTTCTTATTATCCACATTCTTTCTAATCATCTTTTCTTTTTGTATCATTATCACGCCATATAAGAACAACACACCATATGTGCAGGAGTTACCTCGGCGGTCCATACACTTCCATCAACATAAACATATGCAATGTAACATGCTTCGCAACAAATTCTATTTGTTTGCCCCTTTGTTTTTGTTTTTTTTTGTATAAGCCCTCTGAGCTCCCCAACGCGCCGCTCCCTGGCCAGTTGTTTGCAGCCATCTTTTCCTCCCCCATGCGCTGCATGTTCTTCCCCCTCTGCTGCCACGACCCGTGCAACATCCGCATCAGGCCCCGGGAGAGACCCCAAAGGCTGGACCCTAGCCACGTGCTGCCAAGGTTATGAATCGTCCTCCCCCGCTTCAGTACGCCCAGCTATGCCCCACCCGGGTATGCCTGCTCCCGCGGGCTCTCCTCTCTCATCTTCCCCCCCCTATGCGCCGCCACCAGCCAAGCGCCACGGCTCACATCAACAGGCCGCGAGAGGGCCTTGATTACTTTCGCTTCCCCCCACCCCCTCCCCCCCCGCAGCTCACCCCTTCGTATATCCGCTATTCTGCTGCGTCCTGTTCAACGTCCCCAGTCCTGTGCAACAGGGGTCGTCCTGCCGCCGACTGCGGTACTTCGCGGCCCTCTCCCGGCGCTTCAACAGGCACATGTTGATACGAGGGAAAAAATGCCTGCCCAAATTGCCCGCTCGCGCTGTCCCACGGAGGAAGGAAAGAAGGCGAGCCACACCACGACCGGCACTTCTATAACTGGCCGCCACGCCGCGCCGCCCCCTCCCCTCCCCCCCGCCCCCCCCCCGCCCACTGCCAAGGTTAACCCTTGGCCTGCTGTCCCGTGCCTTTGTCTGACCGCGGTAACCCGCAGCCAGATCTGTCCTCACATATGGGTGACATCGGCGCCGACGGAGCCCCGTGCGGAGCATTTCCCCAGCTTTCAAAGAAAGCCTTTGGGAATTGCAGCGCGCATGCGTGGTCCCCTTCCCGCCCAAGGGTGCCATCTTGCTCAGTCTTCTTTTTTCCGCGGAGCCCGACGGACGTAGTTCGTTTTTCGCCGAGGAAAAAGTTGATTTTCCCTGTTCTTGTTCTTCTTCTTCGGTTCGAAGCCGAATCCTTTTCCCGCCTGGGCCCGATACGCCGGTATCGAGCCCACTCTCTATTTTTCAGTTTTTGTCCTTCGTGACTAGCGTTCGTGCCATTTTTCCTTTTTCACTGGCAGCCCTGTCTTTTGACCTCGCAGGGGCCCTTTTTCCCCCGATGGCTGCCAGCGGGTTTAAAAAGTGTGATCGGTGTAAGAAACTTATCTCTTACCAACACACATGACTGCTGCCTCCGCTGCCTCGGACCCGATCATGACCCGATGATCTGTGGTCTGTGTGGTAAAATGTCCTCGAAGGCGTTGAGGAGTCGGCAGCACCAGAAGGATAGAATCTTCTCTGACTCCGCGTCCGGACGGGCCCGGACCTCATCAGAGGCCTCGACGTCTCGGGACTCCGGCCCCGAGCAGCGTCGGGGTTCCTCTGAGCCGGGGGTCTCCTTCGCGGGAGCAGCGCAGGAAGAAGAAACCCGCGAGGGCGGTGTCGGTGGACGCTCCTGGTTCCTCAAGGGCCAGGTCGCATAGCCCCAATCGCCGTCCCGGGTCTTCGGAGTCGGAGAGGCCTGCCAAGAAACCTCATCTCGAGATGGAGTCTCCTGGACACATGAGTGCTGTAGTCCTCGTGGACTCTCCTCCAGAGGAGCCAACATCGGGCCCGACGCCGTCGGGGCCCTAGTCGGGGGCTGCTGGGTCTCCTGAGCTTGGACTCAGGTTGACGGCCTTGGAGAGCAGCTTCGCTGCCTTCATGGAACAGCAGCGGGCATTGATCGCCAGTCTCACCAGTGCATCTGCCCTGACCACCGGGACATTGACGTCCAAGTCGACCCCGGAGGCCGAGCTGATCCTCGAATCCATGAGGGCTCGAGTCGATCCTCGGCCACGATATCCCTCGGCCTCCCGTTCGGGACCGAGGTCGTCGATGCCGGTTCCCTCGGCGTCGGGGCGGAGGGCATCGATGCCCGCCTGACTGGAGCCGCGCGATTCCTCCTCCGAGGAATCGGGCTGGGAAACGGAGGACGAAGAGTCACCCGACACCTATCGGACTCGGTGTGTCCCATCGGACTCACCGGAGTCCGAACCTCGGAGACGATCCCCACCGGAGGATATCCGGTTCTCGGACTTTGTGCGGGATATGGCCAAAACATTGGCATTCCCCGTGGATCCCGAGGAGGAGCCTCGAGCCGAGGAGCTTGAGGCCCTCCAGTATGACTCTCCCCCAAAGGAGGCCTTTACTGTACCGGTTCCTCCGATGCTGGAGTGGCTGCTCTTCCGCATGTGGGAGACCCCGGCCTCGACGCCAGTGTTAAGCAAGCGGGTCGATTCCATATATCGAGTCCGCAAGAGCCCCGGGTTCCAAAAGGCACAATTACCGCACCACTCCATGGTTGTGGAATCGGCCATGCATTGACTGAAAAGTCAGAAGATGCACTCCTCGGTGCCTCCCGGCCGGGAGGCCCGGAACCTGGATGCCCTCGGTAAGAAGTGCTTCCAGGGCTCTATGCTTGCTTGCCATGTCTAGACATACCAGCTCTACATGGGCATGTACCTCTGAGACCTGGCAAAGGAGATTGCCGGGTTCTCTGATGGTCTCTCCGAGGAACCTTTGCAGAGTTTCCAGGCCTTGTCCACTGGGATTCGAGAGTGCTCGAAGTTTATCTCTCGAGCAGCCTACGATGGCTTCGAGGCTTCGGCCCGAGTAGCCGGGGCCGGCATCGGTGCCCGCCGACAGGCTTGGCTATAGTCATCCGACCTCGAGCCATGGGTACAGGACAAGTTGGTCGATGTCCCCTGCCGAGGTGAAAACCTCTTTGGCAAGCCCATGGTTGAAAAGGCTGCAGAACTCGAGACCGAGACTCTGACCCGGACTAGGCTGTCCAGGAAAACCTCTGCCCCTTCTCAGAAAAAGAAGGGCTCGGGAAAAAAGACCTTTTACTCGAGGAAGTCATCTGCCTATAAACAATACCCTCATTATTAGGCCTCTGCAGCTCCCCAACAGGGTCAGCAGGCCAAGGGGCAGGGTCATGGGCCCCGAAGGCAGAAGGCCCCCAAGCCACCAACACTGGCCCCTGCTCAGCAGGGTGGGGTTTTTTGACTCAGAAAGCATAGCCTCTTCTCCTCAGCTGGCTCCTATCAGCACAGGAGGCCGGCTGGCCCACTTTGCCCACAGGTGGTCAGCCGTCACATCAGATACCTGGGTGCTCCATATAGTCCAAAAGGGCTATCTTCTCCATTTTCACCAGGTACCTCCCTCCTATTTTCCAGGGGAGCCTCCAAGACTCCCTCTGCACAGGGACCTACTCCCTCAGGAGTTAGCAAGTCTACTAAAGGAACAGGCTGTGGAACCGGTGCCCCACCACCTGAGAGGTCACGGCTTTTATTCCAGGTACTTTCTGGTACCAAAAAGAACAGGAGGCCTCTGACCCATCCTAGACTTGCGCAACCTCAACAAGTTCCTGGAGAGGGAAAAGTTCAAGATGCTTACCCTTGGAATCCTGCCGCCCTACCTCCAGCAGGGAGATTGGCTATGCTCCTTGGATCTAAAGGATGCTTATACTCACATCCTTATCCATCCAGACCACAGACAATATCTCAGATTTGTTGTGGGAGGAAACCACTACCAGTACAGAGTACTACCCTTTGGCCTAACCACCGCTCCCAGGGTGTTCACTAAGTGCCTGGCGGTGGTGGCGGCCTACCTGAGGCTTCAAGGTCTTTTTGTGTTTCCATGCCTGGACGACTGACTCATAAGGGGCCAGTCTTCCCAGGAGGCTAGTCAAGACACTCTTCGCACTGTGGCTCTGCTTCAGCACATGGGTTTTGTCATAAACTTCGCAAAGTCCACTTTGCTCCCGTCCCAGGACTTGGAATTCATAGGAGCAAGGCTGGACACTCTTCAGGCGAAGGCTTTTCTGCCAGTGGACAGAGCCCACAGGTTAATGGATCTAGCCAGGCAGTTTCACAGCAATTCCCTGGTCTCTGCCAGGCAGTTCTGAGACTTCTCGGCCATATGGCGTCCACGGTTCATGTAACCCCCAATGCCTGCCTGCATATGTGGCCTGTTCAGTGGAGCCTTCGAACTCAGTGGCATCAGGCCACAGGGAGTCTTGCAGACTCAGTGAGAATTTCCACCCTGCTTGTCTCCTCTCTGCAATGGTGGCTTCATCTTCCGAATCTGCTGCTCGGAGTGGTTTTTCAATCCCCTCCGCATTCTCAAGTGCTGACGACAGATGCTTCTCTTCAAGGTTTTGGAGCACATTGCCAAGGGAAATGTACTCAGGGTCTCTGGACCCCTTGGGAGGCCACTCAACAGATAAACTTCCTGGAGCTACGGGCGATACGCCTAGCTCTGAGGGCCTTCTCCCACCTCACGTCTCACCAGTCTGTACTGGTCCAGACGGACAATCAAGTTGCCATGTTCTACGTGAACAAGCAAGGAGGCACAGGCTCCTTCCTTCTCTGTCAGGAGGCACAACGACTGTGCTCCTGGGCTGTCAGTCACGGAATCCTCCTCAAGGCAGTCTACCTCCCAGGTCAAGAAAATTACCTGGCGGACAGACTGAGCAGGATTCTGCAACCACACGAATGAAGATTAAATCAGTTGGTAGTTCAGCAGATCTTTCCCAGGTGGGGCCTCCCCACCATGGATCTTTTTGCCAGTCCTCTGAACCGGCAACTCCCGAGATTCTGTTCCAGACAACCGCATCCTCTCAGAGTAGCAGCGGATGCGTTTCTGATTCCGTGGTCCAAAGGCCTACTGTATGTGTTTCCTCCAACGCCACTAGTGTCCCGAACACTGTTCAAAGTCCTCAAAGATGGGGCCTCCATGATTCTGATAGCCCCCAAGTGGCCGAGGCAACCGTGGTTCCCACTTCTGCTGCAACTGGCGGTGGACACTCCTATGCCTCTGGGGATTCAACACAATCTCCTGTCTCAGGAACAGGGATCTCTCTTGCACCCCAACCTCCAGTCCCTTCATTTGATGGCCTGGCTGCTGAAAGGGTAGTCCTGGCTCCCCTACTACTGCCTAGAGAGGTGGAAGACGTAGTCCTAGCCTCTCGACAGCAATCCACCAGGAAATCCTATGCTCTTAAATGGCGTAGATTCTCCACATGGTGTGCTCAGCACAGCGAGAATCCCTTCTTGTGCTTGGTAGCGATAGTATTGCAATATTTGCTTTACCTCTCCAATCTAGGCCTTAAGTCCAACTCTGTCAGGGTTCACCTCAGTGCTCTCTCAGCGCACCACTCGCCGGTGGATGGGAGGCCTCTTTCCAACCACCCTGTGGTGGCTCGTTTTCTCAGAGGCCTCCTCCTGCTTAAGCCTCCTTTACGTCCACCAGCCCCTGAGTGGGATCTGAATGTGGTCTTACAGCGGATTACCTGTCCGCCATTTGAACCTATGGCTACCTGCCCTCTCCGTTTTCTCTCCTGGAAAACCTTGTTTCTGGTAGCTCTTACCTCTGCTAGGCGAGTGAGTGAACTTCAGGCACTAGTGTCTGATCCCCCTTATACTAGGTTCTACAGGAATAGTGTAGTCTTACGGACTCACCCTAAGTTTCTCCCTAAGGTTGTCTCCCCTTTTCACCTCAATCAGGAGGTGGTTCTTCCGACCTTCTTTCCCAGGCCACATGCCAACCGTGCTGAGATGGTCCTGCATACTCTGGACTGTAGGAGGGCGTTATTCTTCTACCTTGACCGTACGCGGGAGCATCGGAGGGCTGTTCAGCTCTTCGTTTCCTTTGACCCCAATAAGTTGGGGTTACCTGTCTCCAATCGTACGTTGTCCATATGGGTCGCTGACTGTATTGCCTGGGCTTATGGGGCAGCCGGCCTCTCGTTGGAGGGTCGAGTCACGGCTCATCGTGTCAGGGCGAAGGCTGCATCAGTGGCTCATCTCCGCTCTGTTCCGTTGGCAGACATCTGCCGGGCCGCTACTTGGTCTTCAAGCCAGACTTTTGCGGCCCATTACTGCCTTGAGAGGGAGTCCCGCAGGGACAGCACTTTCAGGCAGGCAGTACTCAATAATCTCTTTGGGGTTTAGGCAACTCCTACCCTCCGGCCCTGCTGTTGGGCTACCGGTCGGGGGCGTTATCAGAGAAGATTCCTTCCTTACGTACTGACAAGCTAGAGGGAGCTCATTTTTTCGGCTTGAGGTCTCCGGTAGCCTTAAGCTGGGGAATCCCATATGTGAGGACTGACTTCCTGCTTGGTCCTGGAGAAAGAGTAGTTACTCACCTGTAACAGGTGTTCTCCAGGAGCAGCAGGAATCAGTCCTCACAACCCTCCCTCCTCCCCTTGGAGTTGGTTATATCATATCATTTATTTTTGCTAATTTTTTGCTGTCTTTTCGCTATGTCATCTGACTGAGCAAGATGGCACCCTTGGGCCAGAAGGGGACCGCGCATGCGCGCTGCAATTCCCAAAGGCTTTCTTTGAAAGCTGGGGAAATGCTCCGCATGGGGCTCCGTCGGCGCCAACATCACCCATATGTGAGGACTGATTCCTGCTGCTCCTGGAGAACAGCTGTTACAGGTGAGTAACTACTCTTTAAGTGCAAAGCTTCTGCAGTGTCTGTCGGGGGTGTGGCCAGCAAATCCTCTTCAGTTAACACATGGATAAGCACCCTCATGAGTGGCACTATTACCATGGGTGCGCTTACGTCCACCTACTGAGGTGGCTGGCTGTACCTGCACTAATTGCAACATTGACAGCACACAGTCTCCGCGCACTAACCTCAATATGCTCACCACGCCCCCTCTCCATCCCTAAGCCACCCACCACCCCAATGTACCATGCGTCAGCACAAAAGTCAGCACGTGGTAACTGTCGTGCCCCTGTGATAACCATTACCATGCAAAAATGTGTGTTAACTGTTCAGCACAATTTAGTAAAAGGGTCTCTTAGTGAATCAACCGCAAAGACGGCAGTAGAATGAAAGGTTACTGTGTCCTTACAATGCAGTCTGTAACTGGTATCCAAGTTTCCATCATTTCCAGGTTATGAATATTGCATTTTGAGAATATGTTTAAATTTACCAGAACCAAAAAGGAGAGTAATCTAGCTTATCTAATGATTTAAGTTTCGTTTCATAAATTAATTCATCTGGAGTGATGGGCAATTTTCCAAACAGCCCATCTAGGTATAAAGAGTGGAGGTACTTTTCACAAGTGGACTTTGCACAGATTTTAAAAGGAAAAGTCTGAAAATACTGGCCCAAAGACTTTGCAACTGTTTTTGTGAAATCTGTATTTTTCTGGGAAATAGCATATGTTCAGTTGAAAATGCAAGGTACACGTGTTATTTTCTTAGCCTACTCCAAACACTCCAGTGAATGCCTCCATTTAACCTGACTAAAATGGCACTTGGAAGATAATTTTCTAACAGGGTGCCTCGGTATGGAGGTGGAGAAAGCCACTATTTAGAGTCTATTTTATAAAATGCCAGCATAAATCCTGCAGAAATAGCAACTTCATTGTGTGCAGGTGTAGATATTAGCACTTTAAGTACATGTGGATACCTTTACAGCAACAGGATAAAATCAAAATAAACTTAACTATCTAATTTCTCAACAAATATGGGTATCCTACACGGAGCAGTGGGTTCACCCCTAAACAAAGACATAGGGAGGGGTGGCCTGCACAGAGCGGCAGGTGCACCTACTCTTGTCATCTTACTGGGCAGACTAGATGGACCACACTGGTCTTTATCTGCCATCATTTACTATGTTACTATGTGTACATACATTTTATTTAAAAAATGCACATGAATCATGACTGTGTGCCACCCAGATTCTATGGATATGCTTTCCTTTTAAATGAGAGCCGTGATCTCGGAAAACAAGGAAATAGTGAAGTTGTCATCATTTGCTGGTTCCCGTCAAGACTGCTCACGATTGAACAGTGCATAAACAGTGCATGTTATTGTGTAATAGCGCAGACTCTCACGAAAGAGTGCGCACTAGTGAAGGAAAATAAGAGCTGAATAACATTTTAAAATGCACACCCGTACCAAATTCCTCCCCTGAGCGCCTACTCTACAAATACCCTCTTAAGTGTACTCCGCATACTTTTAGATGTGACCTAATTTTATAAGCGTAAATCAGTGTTTTACATGCAAGAAAGGTTTATAAAATGACCTCCATGATGGGGAATGGTGTGCATTCTTTTTAGTGTGCGTGGATAGTGTGCACGCTTGTGAAAGAGTGTGGACTATTGACAGGAACCAGAAAATGATGACAATGTCATCATTGCCTGTTTCGTGGAGATCCCGGCTTTCATTGCAAACAAAAGCACATCCCTAGTGGTAACACGGTTGCACACATTAATAAATCTAACTTGGTGCTTGCTCATTAAACCAACTTAAGTGAGTGGCCAAGGATCTCCTTATACAAGGGACAATAAATCTCACGACAGAATAACACTGAAACTCCTTATAAATTTTATCTCCACCTTTTATCTCAATATGCTTTACCATAATAGCAATTTTTAAAAAGCACACAGAAGGATAAATTAATACTTTAGGAGTCCAAAGGTTACACAGTAAATCAGGAGCCAGAGCTGAAATCTTTCCCAGGAAAAAAGTTAGAGTCTTGGAGACTTTCTTAAAGTGCCCCTGTTCCTTTCCTGGCTCTCTATTTTTCCTGACAGGGGCAGCCTGACTTTTGTTAGACAATTCAGTTTTATTCTAGAGCATCCACTGCTTTAACTTCGTTTCTTCTTGCCCCAGATCAGTTCATAGTCAGCCTGCAGGGCTCCATCATCTGGGTCAAGATCTGCCCCAAAACATTATGAGGTGATTTTTCTCCGGAAAATTGCTCCATAATGCCATGAAGCTAACTCCTTCCAAGACCTCACAGCCCAAATGGGTAATTATAGGCAACTCATCCAGAAAGAATGCAACCAGCATGGTTAAATTCTAAAAATATAAATTATTTTTGTATGAAAAATACCATTGGCTGCCCATTTTGAGAAAAAAAAGAACCTTCAGTTAATAATAGAAAATGGTTGTAAGTTTCAGTAAAAGTGTAAAAGGCCAGTAAGAATCCATGCTGAAATGCAATTGTTGGTTTTAACATGTTATCTTTCTTACTAAGGAACCTATGATTATAAGCACGAGTGACTTCATACAAGGTGTTGTACAACCTCCTATTACAGAAGCAGATAAAGCTTTCATCGCTATCCCCCAGAATGTTGTATTTTCAGAATCAACTGCTGTTCCTACTTTATTTCAACTTGCACATATTTCTGCCCACGTTGCATGAATGTGACAGTTCTTTTTTTAGTTGAGGCTGCTTCATGGTGCTTCGTAATATTTTTTAATTTGCTGTACTGTTCTTACAGAACATGTTTCTTCTAATGCCAGCGATAGCGAAAGTAGCTACAGTAAGTCACTGCTTTTGTTGAGGCTCTTTGGGATCGTGTTTTTCATGGCTGCTCTTCCCCGCCTTTTTTTTTTTTTATAATGAGCATGAAAACAAATGATATAAAAATGTAAAACGTTTAAAAGATTGTTAAAAAAAATTAAGATTAACTAATGGTATTTCTCAGGTAAAGGATGAGAATTTTAGAGTGTTACAACCTGTGTTATTACTTCAAATTGCCGAGTAAGGTGCTTCCACAAATCCCCAGTGGTGACTTTGGATTCAATGTCATTACAGTGGCCATGGTATTCATGATGTTCGGAGGTCTTGGACTCTGTGCACTGGCCAAGATTGTGAAAAAAGCCAACTAAAGTTCAACACAGCAAGTGTGGCCAAAGGCAAAGGGGCTCCTATCGTCCCGCCATACCATAAAACAGCAGTGACTTTCCCATGTTCAACAAGAAATGTTGTGTTAGAAAGGAAACTGTGAACTTCTTGTTTTAATCATGGTCTATCTCTCATATCAAATTTGTCACAGAAATGGACGCCATTTCTGTGACAAACTGTGATCACTCTTCTGAAATAAATTAAATGTTCATTGGGCTGTCTTCTGAGATCTGAACCATGGCAGAGGGACGATAGAAGCCAAAAAATAGTCTGTGCATCTAGAGGATACTGCTCTAAATAATTGTGTATCAATATGTACCCTCCATTTCATCAGCAAATTTATATCTAAGCAATACTGACATCAAATCAAACATTGAATAATGAAAGAAACCAGTGAATGAAAGGAAAAAGACCTCCGTGTTATATGGTCGATATGTCAGCCTTCACTAGTCATAAAAAACCCTCTATAGCAGGGGTGGGCAATTCTGGTCCTGGAGGGCCGCAGACCAGTCGGGTTTTCATGATGTCCCTAATGAATATTCATGGACCTATTTCCATACAATGGAAGGCAGTGGATGCAAATAGATCTCATGAATATTCATTAGGGACATCATGAAAACCTGACTGGTCTGTGCCCCTCCAAGACCGGAATTGCTCACCCCTGCTCTACAGCATACATTAAAATATAAAAGATGCAATGAAATACTGATCTTATTTTGGTTTGATCATTTTATTCCTTGCTTATGTTCTCTAGTCTTCGATGCTCTCTGGGTTTCATGTTGGCTGCAAGCTAAATACAGTATGAACTTTACTAGGCAATGACTCTCTGACACAGCCAATACGAAACCCCTAGAGAACTTAAGCAAGGAATAAAATCTTGTGTCGCTAAAGAGTAGTACAACCTACCTGCTGCATCATTTTAGCTGCACTTTGCTGCTCTTTAGTGTCCAGTATTTCGAGAGATCTTTTCAATGTGGATGAAAGTTAAATACAGTATGAATTAGGCCAGAGGTTCCCAACTCCAGTCCTGGAGGGCCAAACACCATTCAGGTTTTCAGGCTGTCCCTAGTGCATTTGCATGCACTGCCCCCATTGTATTCAAATGTATCTCATGCATATTTATTAGGGATACCTTGATAAAATCAAACCAAATCAGAATCCTCTCATCAAATCAAAAACATAAAGATTCTGTGAACAAAAGTCCCCTCAAAAACAAATAAATAAGATTTAGAACATTTAAATTTTTAAATTTTTGTTGGAGCCCAGTCGGCCCAGTGTGAAGAAGTCCTCTCCACACCACTGCGACCACTCCTTTTAATCACAAAGTTTTATTTTAATGAAAAATCAGCAAAGGTTGTGCAATAGTCTATAGAACTTAGCTTTATGGAGTGCTTTTTTCCATAAAGCTAAGTTCTATAGACTATTGCAAAACTTTTGCTGATTTTTTCATTAAAATAAAACTTTGTGATTAAAAGGAGTGGTCGCAGTGGTGTGGAAAGGACTTCTTCACACTGGGCCGACTGGGCTCCGACAAAAATTTAAAAATTTAAATGTTCTAAATCGTATTTGTTTTTGAGGGGACTTTTATTCATTAGGGATAGCCTGAAAACCTGAATGGTGTTTGGCCCTCCAGGACTGGAGTTGGGAACCTCTGAATTAGGCAATAAGAACATAAGAAATACAATGCTGGGTCAGACCAAGGCCCTTCAAGCCCAGTATCCTGTTTCCAACAGTGGCCAATCCAGGACACAGGTACCTGTCAGGTTCCCAAAAAAGGTACATAGGTTCCACAATGCTTGTCCCAGGGTAAGCAGTGGATTTCCCAGATCCTCTTTAATAATGGTTTATGGACCTTTCCTCCAGGATCTTGTCCAAACTTTTTAAACCAAGCTACACTAACAGCTTTTACTAATCCTCCGATAAATTCCAGAGTTTGATTACAGATTGAGTGAAAAAAATATTTTCTCTTATTCTTAAATCGGTTACCTTGTAGCTTCATTGTATCTCCCTAGTCTTTCTACTTTTTAATAATGTAAACAACCAATTTACATTTACCCTTTCCACACCATTCATTAATTTATAGACATCTATCATATCTCGCCCCTCAGCCATCTCTTTTCCAAGTTGAAGAGCCCGAGCCCTAACCTTTTAAGCCTTTCCTCATAAGCACTAATCAAGGACATTAGTGCTTTCAGGAAGGAACTAAAAACTTATCTATTCCAAAGTCACTACAATCTGTTGTGATTCTCAGTGAGATATAGATGAAGCAAAGGAATCAATGAATCATGCTCTGTTGTAATGTTATATGTATAAATTTAAAAATGTAAATATGTATAGTCCAATCTCTAAGACACTAATTCTGTGTGCTGTGCCTTACCCCCAAATCTATGTATATATTTGCCCCAACTTTTCTGTCTTGATTTGACAACTCCCAAAGATGTAATCAAACCGCTACTGATCGCTGGAAGTGGCGGTATATAAGTGTGTACTAAATAAATAAAATAAAATAAATAAATAGGGGTATCCTTCCATCTCTTTTACCATTTTGGTAGCTCTTCTCTGTACCTTTTCGACTATATCCTTTTTTAAGATATGGCGACCACAATTGTACACAATATTCAAGATGCGGCCACACCATGGAACAATACAGAGGCATTATAATATCCTTTGTTTTATTCTCCATCCCTCTCCTTATGATTCCTAGCACTCTATTGGCTTGCTTGGCTACCCCTGCATACTGGACAAAGGGTTTCAATGTATTATCCACGATGACTCCTAAATCCTTTTCCTGAGTGGTGGTTCCTAATGTGAAACTTTGCATCGTGTAACCATAGTTTGAATTGTTCTTTACTAGGTATATAACTTTGCACTTGTTCACATTAAATTTCATCTGCCGTTTAGATTCCAGTCTTCCAAGTTATCAAAGTTCTCTAGCAATTTTTCACAACCCTCTTTTTAACCGGGTAGCCGGACCCGGCGCTCCCTTTTCCACATCTAATAGCTCCTCTTACTTCCACCCACATTTTCCCCACTTCCCAATAATACACCGACAGCCAATCATGGTACAAACTGGTTGCAGCTTTATTTCCAAACAACAACTTGAACCTTAAACAGTAATAATGGTAAAATCAAACCCCCCCCCCCCCATCAGAGCCATGTGTCACCAGCCATGCAATTAGCAAAGCGACCCGCCTCCGCTCCAGCCAAGGTCACATCACCGGTAAAGTTGCTACCACCCCTATCCGACTTCGCCTTATTACTAGCAAAAGTCTTCCAGGGGTTGTCCGGGTCGAGGGCACCCCGCCCCCGTCCCAAGTCGCCAAATGCTCCAGACCCCGGAAACCTCCGGGATCCCGCTCCAAACCTTCCCCACCCCTGCTGCGACACCCCACTGCCCTTTGACCCCCTCCCTCCCCTACCCCGCTGGGTTGGAGGGTGGGTTGCCAACCTTCCAGCCTCCTCACATGTGCTCGGCGACACTCGGGAATGCCGAAGCACATGTGAGCCCCTCCTCCTGATTGGCTCCGCTCGCCCCCTCTTCCCACGAAGCCAATCATTTTAAATGATGCGATGCGCGCTCCCTCGCTGACGTGCCGCCGCCCCCCCCCCCCCTGCAGCCCACGGCCTCGAGCAGGGTCCCGCGCTGGGCCGAGCACCCGGTTACGTGCGGGCGCCGGGACCCTGCCCGCGCCCTTAAACTAACCGGGTAGCCAGACCCGGCGCTCCCTTTTCCACATCTAATAGCTCCTCTTACTTCCACCCACATTTTCCCTACTTCCCAATAATACACCGACAGCCAATCATGGTACAAACTGGTCGCAGCTTTATTTCCAAACAACAACTTGAACCTTAAACAGTAATAATGGTAAAATCAACCCCCCCACCCCCCCATCGGAGCCATGTGTTACCAGCCATGCAATTAGCAAAGTGACCCGCCTCCGCTCCAGCCAAGGTCACATCACCAGTAAAGTTGCTACCACCCCTATCCGACTTCGCCATATTACTAGCAAAAGTCTTCCAGGGGTTGTCCGGGTCGAGGGCACCCCGCCCCCGTCCCAAGTCGCCAAATGCTCCGGACCCCGGAAACCTCCGGGATCCCGCCACCGGCACAGGTAGCCCCCCCCCCCATACCTGTGCCGCCCCCCCCCCCCTCCAACTGCAAGCTGCGACCAGCCTACCTTGCTATGCACACACGCTCCACTGCCTCCTGCCAGTCGTTCAATAGTAAGTCCATGCCGACCGGAGAGAGGTGGACACCATCCACTCTATATAACCCAGCACAGGACACTTCCACCCAATCATGCTGAACCTGATACCCCCTTTGCTCGGTTACCCACCACCCAGTCTGTCGATTAATTTTTGTGAGTCCCCAGGACCATCTCCTCTGACCCAAACACGCCGGTCTGGGAATAATATCAGACCATATTAAGATAACGCCCTCAAACAAACGGAGCACTGCAGCAAAGTCCTGCTTGACAGCCCTGATCAACTGCTTACAGGACCAAGCTGCCAAGTCATTGCCACCCAGATGCACCAGTAAGATCGCTGGATGATCCCGGATGCACCCGTAGTGATGCAGCAAAGGCATAAACTGCGTCTACCGCAGCCCTCGCTCGCCCAGCCATGAAATCGCCGCCACTGCTGGATCCATTCCTAAATTCCGCCCAAGAGGATGCTCTGCTGCACGCTGCCCCGCCCAGAACACGAAGGAGCGTCCCAGTATCCAACACTCCCGAAGGCTCGGTCCCCCATCTGCAAGAAATATAACAACGTTAGTAGAAACCCCCCCCAAGCCGCCCAAGGTGGGCACCTTACACTCGTACATAACCCATAAATGCTCTAGACCGCCACCTGCCTACACTCTGTATCTGCTCCCCCGAACAACCCAGCGCTGCCGCACTGGTTGCCGCCCCGATGCTAAACGAGTGTGCAGAAAAAAGCAGTGGGTCCTCACCTAACCGCCATAACACCTTGCGCAAAACCGCCGTGACCTGAAAACGCGTAAGAGCCCTGGCATCCTTATGCACAAAAAACCCGCCCTCTGCCAACGGGCACATCCCCGCATACTCTCGCATAGCGGCCACGGGGCATGTCAACCCACCAACCTCTCTCAAGACCACCCATAGGCCCTTCCCTTTTTGGTCGGTTTTCGATTTAGCCAACAACACACGAAGCAACCCCGTTCTGAACCACACATGCTGACACCACAAACAACTACCCCAGCCCGATATTTTTGAGTCAACTACCAATTTGCCCATCCGAAAGGCCCCAAAAAATGCCAAACAAAAAAACAGCCCGAAATAGCAGACTCTCATACAGCGACTCCGCCACCCCCGGCAGCTCATGGCACAACCGCCACAGTAAGTCGTGCGTAATCGGTAGCCGCCGATCCCGTAACTGCGGTTGATCATGTTCCCACCCCCGTAAAAGCCTCCGTACCAAGAACCCCGAACCAGACGATGCACAACCCGCCGCCTTAGCAAAAAACCCGAACCCCGCTAAATGACTCCGCACAGCTGATCTAGCTATGCCCCTCGCCTTCGCCCAACTGACATACCTCCCCAACAAATGATCAAGCACCACCCCACTTTCCCACCCATTCGCATGCAGAAACTCCATGACTCTCACAGCCCCGCCGATAAGCCATCCAGGTATGCGCAGACACCGACTTGCACAGGAGGGTCCTCATCTCGTCAGGCCACAGCTCCACAAGCTCCAAGGGACCACGCATCCTTCCTGGTCCGCCTCCAGCGCCAACCTCCGAAACCACTCCCACTGCAAACGGGAAAGAGCATCAGCAATTTCATTAAAATGCCCAGGTACGTGCCGCGCCCTCAAGTCGATATTCAGATGCAAACAGGCCAGCAGGACCCGACGCATCAGGGACGCCACCAAAGGACAACGCGGAGAAAAACGATTGATGACATGCACCACCGCCTCGTTATCACACCACCACACCACCTTGCGGTTGCTCAACCTGTCCGGCCATAACTCCAACGCCACCAACATTGGAAAGAGCTTCAAGAACGTAATGTTGGAAACTAGGCCCACATCCACCCAATCCAATGGCCAACTGTCTGCGCACCACCATCCGTCAAAATAAATGCACAGCCCTACCCCCCCTGCCGCATCCGTGTGCAACTGCAAGTCCTCACTCAAAATCTCAGCTTCCCGCAAAAGAGACGTCCCATTGAAGTCACGCAAAAAGACATCCCACACCTCCAAATCATCACTCATGCCTCGAGAGACTCGAATGCGGTGATGTGGCTTCCGCACCCCAGATGTCGATGCTGCCAACCGCCTGAGGAATACCTGCCCCATAGGAATGACCTTACACGCAAAATTAAGAGATCCCATAAGAGCCTGCAACTCCTTTAAGGTTAGCTTAGACGAGGCCAGGACATTAGCCACCAACACCCGCAGTTTCACAACCTTCTCCCATGGCAGCCGTGCAACCATGTCTAGCGAATCCAGTTCAATTCCTAAGAAGGTAAGCTTTGTCGTCGGGCCCACCGTCTTGCCCACAGCCAATGGCATGCCCAACTCATCCGCCAACTGCACAAAGCCCTCCAACAGATCACTGCAAACTGGCGACACGGCTGCACCGACAAACAAGAAGTCATCAAGATAATGCACCACCTCCGAACTTCCCACTCTCTTCACCACCATCCAATGCAAAAAGGTGCTAAATTTCTCGAAGTAAGCGCATGATACGGCACAGCCCATCGGCATACACTTGTCAAAATAGAAGGCACCATCAAATTGGAAGCCCAGCAGCCTAAAAGCAGAAGGGTGGACTGGCAACAGACGAAACGCCGATTCGATATCCACCTTCGCCAGCAATGCCCCATGACCCGCTCCCTTGACCAACTCCACCGCCCTGTCAAAAGAGGCATACTGCACTGTGCAAAAATCGCGCGGTATAAAATCGTTCACAGATGACCCCAGCGGCGAAGACAAATTGTGGATAAGCCGAAACTTCCCAGGTTCTTTTTTAGGAACAATGCCCAATGGAGACACTACGAAATCTCGGAAAGGAGGATGCCGAAAAGGCCCCGCTATCCTACCTAACCGCAATTCCGCAGCTAACTTCTCTCTGGCCACCGATGCCCAGCGCCGCACACTAGGAGAAGCCCGCGCTGATCCGCCAACAGCCCTACCCTGCACAGGAATGACAAATCCAAATTTAAAGCCAAACTGTAATGTCAACTTATCCTTTTTTCTCGGGTAACGAAGAAGCCAGCTGCTCAACACCGCCACCCATATCGGCGAAGGAGCAAGCTCCCACAGCGCCTCGTTACTTGGACCCCAGCCCCCCTGGGTGCGCCACCCCCTTTTTTAACGCACTTTGCCGCTGCATGGGGCCCTCCGCAAACTGAGCACGCATGTCGGAACTTGCAGTCCGGGAATAGACAGGTGGCCCGGTTAAACCGCCAGCAGACGTCACCGACTCTTCCTGAAGCCGCTCTCGGCTGCACTAGGGAGACTCCACCACAAAAGGAACGACCAACTCCCGCCACCCCCACTAGCCCCGCCTTCACTCCGCCCACCCCTCCCGCCCCAGACCTGACCGACATCTGAGTCAACCAGAGGTTGATGTCCTACGTACCCCAATTAAGCGACTTATTCTCCTCCATTTTATCCCGGAACGTCTCGTCGTAATTAAGCCACGACCAACCCTTGTGTGCTTGTGACGCTTCCAGGATGGAATCAGCATAGGATAGCAACATCCCATACTGCTCCGGGAATCTCCGGCCCCACACACTCGCCAACCGCAAGAATGACCTCATCCAATTGACAACATTACGGGAAACTTTTTTAAGACGCCCAGCCTTCTCGTCCTCTCTAAGCGTCTTCCTACTCTCCCCGGAACGCTTACGACCTTCCATCAAGCAAAAAATATCAATGTACCTCCTTTTGCAAATTTTTTGGGAACACCTTCCCATAATTCCGATAATGCCGACACTGAAGCCGAACCAGCACCTGTATGTCCTCCAGAAGCACCCAGCCCCAACGCTGACCCCCCCTCTGCAACCGCATCCGAAGAGGCTGACGACGATTCCGAAGCCGAGGAGGAAGACGATGCCGAACTATGTTTGCGCCGACATGTGTGCTTCCGTTTCCTATGCACTTTCCCAGACCGTTCAGTCCGCACCCCACTCACCACTCCCACCCCACCCTCCCCAAGCATTAACTCACTGGTCTGGTCTCCTGTGACTCCGCTCTCCAACAAGGGTGGCACTCCCGATCCAGTATCTTCCAGCCTCCGCTGCGCAACTGCTCCTTGCACATGCTTATCCACGCTCATAGCTCCCCTCGTGATTGTGGTATCGGTAGCCGAGCTCCGCACGCCCGAAGATTCAACAGGAGCGGACACCTGACTAGGCGTGGACATCAGCGGCACCTGTGAAGACAAAAAGGGGAAGCCCACAGGAGGGAAACCCAGTGGCCAGGACAGCTGCCAAGCCACCGCCCAGTCTGCCCGCCCAGTCTGCCCGCGAAGGGCCCTGCCAGCCACCCAACCACTGCTCCCAACCTGTCCGCTGCCCAGACATCCCAAATCCCCCATGCATAGCTGACACCTCCCCTCGCAAAAACCAGCCACTGCCCCCCATTCCCCCTGTGCACAGTCCAGGACTATTGCCAGCCCCACACCGTGCCCAAGAGCCATCTCCCAACCCCAGCTCCTGCTCTTGCTGCTGCCTGCTGTCTGTCGCCCCCCCAGACTGCCCCACAGCAGCCCCACGCCCTATTTCCACCTCCCCCGATGAAGGCTCTATGGACACCTCGAAAGGACCTCCTGCCACCGCTCGGGATCGTGAACTCCGTACCTGGCCTGCACCTCGTCCTCAGGGCCTACTCACCGAAACAGGAGACCCTCCACTCCCCCTTTCAAAACCCCGACACCGCCCAGCGCCTCTCCCTCCAGGCCTGATCCGCTGCCCGGCACGCTCCCCGCTGCCTACCCCCCGCCCATCTCACCCCCTTAACTGTCTGCCCACACCAGCCCTGCCGCTTCCGCGTCCCCGAACAGCCTGCTTGCCCGCCATGATCGCCCTGCCAGCCGCCCCCAGCCGCGAAGCACTGGAACAATAACAGCAGCAAGTGAGGATCCTGACCAACGGTTTCCCAGGCCCTCCCCCCTTCCAACACTCAAACAAGCGAGCCTGACACCTACAACCGCGCGGCTCGCCCCGCTCACCACACTGCCAGCTCCGCTGCTGCTCTGCACCACTGCTGAACTGACCAGAACCGTCGCGGCCCGAATCAGCGCACGCCGAATCCAAACTGCTGCCCGGTAGTTCTACCCCGCTCACCGGCTCCTGCACCACTCCACTGGAACGAAATGCTGCACAGAAACAAAGGTTTACGAGCGCTAGAACACCGGCAATGGCGCTGCCAACCTTCCAGCCTCCTCACATGTGCTCGGCGACACTCGGGAACGCCGAAGCACATGTGAGCCCTCCTCCTGATTGGCTCCGCTCGCCCCCTCTTCCCACGGAGCCAATCATTTTAAATTATGCGATGTGTGCTCCCTCACTGACGTGCCACCGCCCCCCCCCCCCTCAATCCCACAGCCTCGAGCAGGGTCCCGTGCCGGGCCGAGCACCCGGTTACGTGTGGGCGCCGGGACCCTGCCCGCGCCCTTAAACGTTTTAACAACTTTGAATAATTTTGTGTCATTTGCAAATATGATCACCTCACTGATTATTCCCATTTCCAGGTCATTTATAAATATGTTAAAAAGCAGTGGGCCCAGCACAGATCCCTGGGGTACTGCACTATTCACCTTTCTCCATTGAGAAAATTGGCCATTTAGCCCTACTCTCTGCTTTCTGTTTTTTAACCAGTTCCTCATCCATAAGAGTACACTGCATCCTATCCCATGACTTTTTAATTTCAAAGGCTTTCTGAAAATCCAGATACACTATATTGACCAACTCACTTTTGTCTACCTGTTTATTCATATAACAGATTGGTAAGACAAGACTTTCCTCTGCTAAATCCATGTTGGCTTTCTCCCATTGAACTATGACTATCTACAGTACATCAGTAATTTTTTTCTTAATAATAGTTTCTACCATTTTACCTGCTACTGATGTCAGAAGCTCACTGGTCTGTAGTTTCCCGGATTGCCCCTGGAACCCTTTATAAAAATTGGCATTACATTGGCCATTCTCCTATCTTCAGGTACTACAGATAATTTTAATGATAATTCACAGATTACTAATAGTAGATCTGCAATCTCATATTTCAGTTCTTTTAACACCCTTGGATGTATACCATCTGGTTTAGGTGATTTGCTACTCTTCAGTTGTAATACATCTTCGCGGTTAATGATATTTCTTTCAATTCTTCTAATATATCACCTTTAAATACCATGTCAGGCATGAGTAACTTCCCTACATCATATTCAGTAAAGACTAAGCAAAAGATTTATTCAGTCTCTCTGCTATGGCATTGTCCTCCCTTAGCACCCCTTTTACCGCTCTATCATCTAATGGTCCAACTGACTCATGGGTTTTTTGCTACGAATGTACTTGGAAAAGATTTTACTGTGCGTTTTTGCTTCCATGGCAAGGTTTTTTTTCAGATTCTCTTTGCCTGCCTTATCAATGCCTTGCATCTAACTTGCCAGTGTTTATGATGTTTCCCATTTTCGACATTTAGCTCCTTTTTCCATTTCCTGAATGATGCTTTTTTGGCTACTATAGCCTCTCTGACCTCGCCTTTAAACCATGTCTGGCAGTTTTTTAGCCTTCATTCCTGTTTTCTTAAAGTATGAAATACATCTGGTTTGGGCTTCCAAGATAGTATTTTTAAACAATGCCCATGATTGATGTAAATCTTTAGCCTGTGTAATTGCTCTTTTTAGTTTTTGCTTAACTATTTTCCTCATTTTATCATAGTCTCCCCTTTGAAAGTTAAAAGGTAGTACTGTGGATTTCCTTGCCGTCCTTCCTCCATTTATTAAATCAAATGTGATCATGCTCAGATCACTTTTGCCAAGTAGCCCCAACACCCTTATCTCTTGCACTGTTCCACTAAGGACTAGGTGCAAAATAGCTTACCCTTTGGTCGATTCATGAACCAGCTGCTCCAGGAAGCCTTTATTTAATCTAGAAACGTTATCTCCCTAGCATGTCCTGCTGTGTCACTGATCCAGTCAAAACCAGGGTAATTAAAATCACCCATTATTACTGTATTGTAGCTTTTGTTAGCTTCCCTGATTTCTTCTGCTAATACAGCCAATGCAAAATGCTGACAGTGTCAGAGATTGGAGAACATAAGAAAGGAATACAGTGATCAAAGCAAAATAAGATCAGTATTTGATTTAATTTTTTATATTTTGATGTATGTTGTAGAAGGTTTTTTTATGACTAGTGGTAATGAATATTAAAAGTTGACATATCGGCCATGTAGCACTGAGGTCTTTTTCCTTCCATTCATTATTCATATGTGATTTTATGTCCATATTGCTTAGATATAAATTCACTGCTGATAAAGAGGGTACATATTGACATATAGAAGTTCCATACTTTTGACATTTTTAATATGTTTAGTACTTAACAAATTAGAGAAAAGGACCTTTTGCTGTGCTTTAACATTGAGACCTGGAGGATTACCTTAAGTAATCATCCAAAATTCCCAGGATTTATGAAAATCTTCTTTTAAATTTTGAATTGTGGTTTAAAAATTCTTAATATATTGACGGATAAGTTAAAATATGAATTTGAGTTCAAATTTTTTTTAAGTTCTTGGTTTCTTGATGCATTAGAGCTGCTCTGTATGTACATAGACTATGCCAGGCTCTCCAGAATGTTCTAAGTTTGCTCCAGCTTTCAGGAGCTCAGTGGCAGCACACTGTCAAACTATTATATGCATGCTTTCGCCCTAATCAAAAAACAATTGAAGACATCAAGGGGAAACCAATCTTCTCATCTGTTCATTAATTTTGTCTTAAAAAAGATTCGTAAATACAAATTTGGCAGCTTCCAGCTTTGACGGTTTTCATGGTAATCATGATGTGAATATTGCACCCATGGAGGGTTATTTTATAAGGAGGCACCTACCTTACACCTGAAAGTAGGCCCCTGCTGAGACATAGGCACCTACTTTTCTTTATAAAATACTAGTGTAAGTGGTCAAAAATGTGTGTTCAGGCAGAATGACTTACATCAGCCCTTGAGCTGGTGTAAATGCCGGCACCAAGATTTCTAAAAAAAAAAAGCACATAAATTATAGTATTTTATCATTCACATCTGTACTTTATGCCCCACTCATGGTCCACCCAAATTCCACACACTGCTTGCTCACCATTGCATTTATTTGTGCACTTACAGAATCGGGTGCAGTGTAAGCATGCTCATTCATGAGCATGCATGGCCACTTATGTGCATAAATGACTAAAATATACCCATTTGTGTACATTTTTGCCAACTAAGTCTAGGCAGCTCCTTATAAATTACCTCCTGAAAGCCAAAGATTTTGTATGATTTTTTTTTTGTTTGCATTGGCCTTTTAAAACCAATTGGTATGAATCAATTCAGACAAGAATGTCTCTCTTGGGAAAGGGCGGGAAAAAAAATGAAGGTTGCAGTTCAACAAAGTGTTGATGTAAGAATAACGCCAAAGGAAAGGAACATTTCTCGGTCCCTTGAATTGTCTGCTTGGTCATTTCATGTCATGTGTTTAGCATATAAAAATGACCGCTTGTAGCAGGGCACTCGCATCAATTATCCGTGTGACTCTGGAATTGTGCGCCAATGGTATACAATATATTCTTCGTAATGGTTTTTCAAGGATAATTAAATTTTCAAAAAGAACTTCGATGTTGCTGCAATACAGAATCCTCTCTTCCAACTTCAAAGTATCCGCTCATTGTCAGCCTTTGTTTTAAATGGTCAGACTTCTCCAGCGAATGGTCCCCTCGATAAGTTAATACCTAGGTCTCAAAAACAAATGACATAACCAAAGAGAACACAATCTGCACTCTACTCTGTCATTAGTAGAAGTGGCGGCTGTTGTAATAGTAGTAATAATAACAATAATTACTTAAAACTACTCTCTTGTCCAACTAGGGTGCTAGAGCTCTTTCAATAACAACAGTTCAGAAATATGTATTCAGTCTTGCGTGGGTGTATGGCCATTCATGTTCCACATTGTATAAGGTGTATTGCAAAGCAGAATGTAAGCAGTAACTCTGTTATTATTATTAATTACAGTTTGTCAAACAGAGGCACGAACAATGACTTATTTACTGCACAAAGCCAATCGGTGGCTCAGCAGTGTCTCGACTCTCACATGATGTCCTCAGACCAGACTATACCTCCTTCACATTTCTGGACATAGCAGGGGTACAGTGCTGCTACGAGTGTATCTTTCCTCTTCAGGGTATACTTGAGAGAGACAGTCATCCAGTATTATGTAATGTGTCCTAAAGGACCCATTCGTCCTTAAATAGGACTGCAAATGGGTATCAGTAATGAAGGCCTTTTGCTAAGGCGCATTAAGCAATTAACGTGCTGTTAGGGTATGCTTGCATTAACAATAAATGCAACAGCTTTACACTTAACACAATCTAATCTCTGTGTTGACTGACCAATGTGGAACGAGGTCGGGAATGGGCAGGAATTGCACCCTGCATTCTATTAACATGGCAGATAATGTGGACCAGGTAACGCCAGTTCAGCAGATGAGTCGAGGGCATCCACAGCATCTGCACTGCAACGACAGGCCAGCTAGGCTGATATCTGTGGTGAGTAATTGAATGGAAACGCTGCTTGCTAAGACAAAGGACAGCACAGTTTCCGGAATCCAAGGCTACATGGTTTTACTAGAGGTAAGTCTTGTCAGACGAATTTTATTCATTTCTTTTATCTGGATGACCAGGGAGTAGGACTGAGGGAGGATGCTAGATGTGGTGTATTTAGATTTCAGTAAAGCCTTTTGGCATGGTTCTAAAAAGACGACTTATAAACACTGTTACACGTATGTCACATATACCAGGTAAAAAGATGTATGTTAATCCTATGTTATAGCATTGTTATCTTATATCACATATCCTAATACTACTACTACTGACCATTTGTATAGTGCTAGGAGGTATACACAGCGTTGTACAGGCACATGTAAAAGATGGTCCCTGCCCATCAGAGCTTACAATCTGCCCATGTAAAAAGGTTTATTCTCAGTCCATATTATAGCACATGTTCCTTGTAATAAGTTGTTTGTTCAATGTAAACCTCTTTGATTCATATATAAAGTGGTATTTAAGAACGAACAAATAAATTCATAAATAAACTTCGTGCCATTGGGTTACGCTTGAAAGTGAATGACTGGGTTAGAAATTGATTGAACGGGAGATAACAGAAGGTAGTGCTATATGGAATTCACTCCAAGGATAAGGATGTTACTAGTAGTGTGCCGCTGGTAACAGTTTTTGATCCACTTCTTTTTGACGTTTTTCTAAGTGATATTGTGGAAGGGCCGTCAGTTAAGGTTTTCCTCTTTGCAAATGATATCAAAATGTGAAATAGGGTAGAAGCCCTGGAAGATTTAGATTATATGAAGAGGGATCTACTGAAGCTTGAAAAATGGTCTAGAACATGACAGCTGAGATTTAATGCTAAAAAATGCAGGGTCATCCATTTGAGCTGCACAATCCCAAAGGAACAGTACAGTATAGGGGTTGAAGTACTTCTGTGCATGATAGGACCAGTGATGACCATATCTGATGATCCTAAGGTGGCCAAACAGAGAGAAAACTTGACAGCAAAAGCCAGAAGGATGCTTAGGGCTGTAAGGAGAGGAATGGCCAGCAGGAAAAAGGAGGTGAAAGAGCTTCTGTTCAAGTCTCTGGTTTGCTGAAGAGGTTTTCACTGAGGCAGGGGACCTTGAAGAGTTTCTCCTGGACCCACTGCTTGAGATTTGATGCTTGGAGCCAGGCCTGGTGCTGGGCACTGATCTATTTTTATTTGTTTAACCAGTTTTCTATACTGCCTTATCCTTCAATCAAAGTGGTTTACATTATGTAATCACTACAAACAGGTACTGGATACATTCCCTTGTCCCCAAAGGGCTCACAATCTATGTGTACCTGAGGCAACGGAGGGTTAAGTGGCTTGCCCAAGGCCACAAGGAGTGCTTATAGGACTAGAAACCCCAGTCCCTCCAGCCTGAGACTGCTGAACACAGGTGGGACTTGAACCCCTGGCCTTCTGGCCTGAGGTACCGTGTCCTAACCACTAGGCCACTCCTCCCTGATGCCTATTTTATTTATTTATCCAGATTTTTATAACACTTTCTCCTTCAATCAAAGTGGTTGCTTACACAGATTGGGACAACATTGAATAGGGGCGACACGACATACAAAGAGACTATAGTGGGTGGGCTATCGTAGATGGTGGTTGGGGTATCGTACATTGGTTGGTGTCATTGTACATTCAGGCTTGTGTAGGGGTTTCAGGATGTTTGGCCATAATATTCTGTAAAGAGGTAGGTTTTACGTGATTTACGGAAGTCCTTGAGGTCATTTATTGCTCGCAGTCCATCCATGAGTGAATTCCAGAGGGCTGGTGCCAAGAGGGATATGGCCCTGTTGGAGGTCGCTTGCTTTGTTTTATGGTATCCAGTGGGTATGCGGAGTCTATTACTGCTGTTGGTTCTTCTGGGTCTGTTGATTGTGTCCCTGGTTATTATGGTGTGGAGGACGTCTGCCGTGCATAGGTGTATGATCTTGAATATGTTTACTGTTTTGTATCTTGCCTGTGCAGATATTGGTAGCCAGTGTAGTTGCTGAAGTACAGGTGTAATGTGCTCCTGTTTGGCTGTGCCAGTTATGATTCAGGCTGCTGTGTTCTGTACTAGGAGTTTCCATAGTCCAGTATTGGGGTGATGTGTGGTGACATCTCCCAAAGGCTTTCTTGGAAAGCTGGGGAGAGCTTCCGTGGGGCTCTATCTGCACCAGTCACCCATGTGTGAGGACTGACTTCCTGCTTGTTCCTGGAGAAAGGGATTATAGATCTTAATATTTGGAATGGATGGGCAAACTGGATAAGTCATATTACGACCGGTGCAAGAGTTTCTGGTGTCCCCCTGCAACCTATAGGTCAGTGCCCCCTCCCTCACTATTATTAATTGACCTTAATATGTGGCATTAGTTGCTCCTGCAGTCTTTTTGCCACATAGAAGAGTGGTAGCTGCAGAGGGATGTCTGCCTTCCTGTAGTTAGCCTACAGCACTGAACTGTAATAAAGCTTACATGTATTAACGAGCACGGAGCTTAGGAAACAATCTACTAAATGTACCAAACAATGAGAGCATCACTTTCCACTTCCATAAGAACAACAAGAGCTACTTGGTGTCCCCAACACTGCATTTTTCACTGTCATAAAAACAAGAGGGGTGGGGTAGCCCTTTTTAGGGTTTCCTCAAGTTGTGTCCGGTGCAGTCCCGGGTGGTATGGTATCAGCCCCGAGTGTTTCAACGACGCCGTTGACTTCTTACCTCCCAGAGGAAACCAGTGTTTTAATGAAACCTCTGGTTGTTACATTGGACACCATCTGGTCTGCGATTGTGCTGTTGGAGAAGACTGTATCCAGAAATTTGAATGCAGTTGAAAAGACCACTCAGGATCTACAGACGTGAATTGCATTACATGAGCAAGCCGTTTCAGATACTGGAGCTAAAGTGGAAAATCTAAATACACAGGTACAAGTGTTTCATGTTCAGAGCGCCTTGTTTGTAACAGGGCAGATTGGCAACACAGGTAAAATTGGAGGAGTTAGAAAACTTCTCCAAAAGGTTGAATTTAAGTTTTATGAATTTTCCTAAGTCTGCTGCTGTGTCTCTTGTTGAACTTTTAAAAAAGTACCTTTTGGATATATTGGGGCTACCAGTGAATGTGGTCCCACCTACTTCCAAAGTGTATTATCTTCCTGCTAAGAAGCGGTCGAGTAGTTTGGTTTTGTCTGAGGGGCGAGGCAATGCGTCTCTGGATACCCTTACTCTAACGCAGGTTTTGGAAGATTCCGCGGGGAAGAGTATGCAGAGAGCTACATTACTGGTCACCTATGTTCTGGAAACTGATCGTGCTTGGACTCTGAGGATGCATTTTCAGAGCTCACAGAAGCTCTTTTTTTGGTCAGAAAGTCTGGGTTTTCCCAGATGTTTCCTTTAATACGCAGCTTAAAAGACGTCAGTGCGGTCTGAAGTGGTCTCTTTGGGGTTTTCTTTTTTGCTTAGATTTCCATGTAAATGTTTGATTAAATCTGGGTTTTCTAGGTATATTTTTTATGATTCTAAGCAATTGCGAGCATTTCTGGATGCTCGAAAGCCTCCCGGCACGGACCAGGCCTGATAGGGTCTCCTGAAGATCGATTCTCTGTCGGATGCATAAGTGGTAACTGGGCTATGCGATTGTTGTTTGCCTTATGATGATTTTATATTTTGATTTGGCAAGTTTTTATACTGCCTTATCATAAAATCAAAGCGGTTTACACTGTAACTCAAACCATTACAGAGAACTTACATTGGAAACATGGGGAGGAGTGACGTGCAGGGATGCTCGGAAGCATAACTTATTTACAACAGAACATGCGATGTGATTATATCATCAAGCCTTTTCTTCTGTGGTTTTCCTCCCCTGTACTGTGGGCTATTAGTGTTTAGCACAGTGGGAAGTCTATTTCTAATTGTTTGCTTTTGTGATTTCTTTTGGAGTTCATTTGTACTTTTCCTTTCTTTCGAGTATATGTAAATATTACTTGATGTATTTGATGTTAAATGAGAAATAAAAAGTTAAGAAAACAAAACAAAACGAGGGGCTTTGTGAGCCCAACATCACACCTCCCTCTCCAACATAAATGCTAAGAAGAGCTTGGCAACCCCAATATAACTTCTGAAACTGCAAACCAGCATTGTGTTAATGGAAGTATATATTCTGCTAAAAACAAAGGAAATGTAAGATGCTTACATACCAAGGAACTAAAAGAAAAAGCGAGAACCGCAACGCAGTTCATAGCACCAAATTATAAAGTTATAACTCATTTTAATTTGTTGTTATAAACTGTGCTATAGTTCTTGCTTTTTCTTTTTCAACATATATTTTGCATCCACAGAAACCCCTCCCTCAACAGTGGGTTCAGAGCAGAACTAGGACATTCACCCATAGAACTCAGCATATTAAAAAAAAAATCTGATTCTGCTGATCTCACTAACAACAACATAAACATTCTCTAGTACCAGGCATATTGTGAACTAATGCAAAACCCTACAAAAGTCACCGAGGATCTAAAGAGCAAATCTATGATACCATACCAGCATCTACTTCCAAAACTCATAACAAGGAGCCTACCCAGAAAAAAAGCAGCAAATATTACTGTGGGCATTAGAACATCCATACACCTATTTGAAAAGCTGAACCAGTCAGATTACTACAGTACAGATACCTACATATAAACTCTGTTAATAGAGCCACCTGGCCTGTGTCATACACTCAGAACACAGATCCTCACCGAGTACAGAATAAGTGACCACAACCTAAACTAAATATTAAAATAAAACTATGTAGACAAAATTCAACTGAAATCCCAAGAAGCCAGACTCAAAGAAACAGAAAGTAACGCATTTCCCCATACTGTGCAAAATATAAAGATAGTGCATTGTCCGTTCACTAAATTGAAAAGAAAATTATTTTTTTCTACCTCTATCTGACCATTTTATTCTCTGATCATGCTGGTCCCAATCTGAAGTTCCCGTTTTTCTCTTTCTTTTCTTAGCTTTCTTACTAGGATCTCTAGTCCATCTGCCATTTCTTCTCTTCCCTTTTGTTTTCTTCACTTCCTTCCATCTTGGATATTGATCTTATCCTTTTAGCTTTCTTCCATTTATTTCTCTCTCTCTCTCGCTATCCACTCAAATTTCATTACTCTTCCTTACTATATAGTCCTCCTCTTTTTTTTTTTAATCCATCTACGTACCACTTTTCTACCCTCGTCCCAGTCCTCACATTCCTCTCCTTTTCTTCCCTGTCCATTATTCCCCAGTCACTCTTTCTCTCCCCTCCATCCCTACTCCCAACCAATGTCTCTCACCCTCTCTTTCCCTCTATCCAATATCTCCGCTCTCTCTCTCTCTTTATATATATATATATATATAGATAGATAGATATAGATATATTCTTCCATGTTTCCCCTCTGCCTTTCCTAGCCCCCTGAGTCTGTACATCAGGCCTCATCCCTGCCCCTTTTTTTCAAATCCATACTAAAAGCTCACCTCTTTGAGGCTGCTTTTGGATCCTCACCATCTTAGTGTCCAATGTGTCTCCTTACCTCCCCTAGTTGTTTCCTTCTGCTTAGCTGTTGTGTTGTCTGTCTTGACTAGATTATAAGCTCTGACGAGCAGGGACCGTCTTTACATATAAACAAACAAGAACCAGACAGAGCAAGATATATGGATGCACTAAACAACTATCACACCGAAATAGACAACACACAAAGAATCCGCCACACAAAACTCCTAAACACATCTCTTAACCGCCCATTTGAGCTCTTTGATATTGTCAAACAGCTGACCAAAACCCCTAATCGTTCTAACCAACTCCCAAACATTCCACCACAGAAACTCACTGCACAAAATAAACAACTCCATCCAAACCCCAATATCCCACCCACACCAACAGAAATCTTCCACAATGCCATCCCCACCCCCAATACCACATGGGGTGTGTTTGAAACAATCAGCAAAGAGAGAGAGTTGAAAGCATCATAACAATACTCAACACCACCACCTCTCCTCTGGATCATGATCCGGTCAGTTAGATCAAGATGACAAAACATGAGCTAAGCGCAACACTCGCTGCCATTGCACATGAATCTCTCAGACAAGGCCAGATGCCTAATAGCTTCAAAATGTCCATCATCCGCCCCAACCTTAAGATACCAGAACTTGACCCATAGGATCCTACCTCATTCAGACCAGTAGCGAGCCTCCCATTTACAGCAAAAGTCATCGAAAGGACAGTACAGCAGCAACTACAGGCCACATGGACAAGAACCAACCTACTAGACCCACAGCAGCATGGATTCCAGCCATCATATGGGGTCAAATCACTCATTGTCTCATTAATAAATACTCTAATCAAGGGAATACAAACCAAACAAAACGGATACATCCTCATCTTTCTAGATATATCAGCAGTTTTTGATACCGTATCACACAGCATCCTTCTCCAATGACTACAAGAAATGGGAATACAGGACAGGGTTATTCAGTGGTTCCAGTCCTACCTGATAGACAGGTATCAGCTAATTGGAACAAGCACTGGCACCTCCACTCCCTACTACCAGACTCCGGGAATACCACAAGGCTCTGAACTATCAGCACTGCTCTTTAACATCTATCTACAACCATTCTGCTCCATAATACTCTCACATATCAACTTTCACATATACATAGATGACATTATGCTATATGGACCAATAACCATCGCAAACGCAGTAAACCCACAATTACTACATTGCTTCAACGATGGCTCCAGATGGCTCAAAAAAAGATTATCTCCCAATCAACTTCAAGAAGACAGAAGCATTATTTGTTAAAAAGGCTCAAACCTTCACACCACCAACCCACCTCACCCTGGGAACAACCCGAATAAGAGTTCAAACTCAAATAAAAGTACCTGGGAGTCATTCTCGAACAAACCCTACCATTCAAGCAACAGATTGAAAAATATTGTTCTAGTGGTTTTTTCAAAGACAAGATGATATAATGCCTCAGACCACTCTTACACCCCAGGACTTCAGATCAGTTCTACAAACAATGACATTCCCCCATCTGGACTTCTGTAATGCATTATATCAAAGACTCCCACTCTCAACTCTCAACCCATTACGGACAGCCCTTAACACAACAGCCAGGGTCATTCAAAGGGTGAAGAAATATGACCACATCACCCCAGTACTGAAGCATCTCCACCCATCCTCCCATTTGAAGCTCTGATCAAATACAAATCCTTAATACTAATTCACAAAGCGCTACACCAACAACAATCATCACATCATCACACCCTACTACCACAACCAAATTCTGGAAGATCCACAAGGCAGGCCACTAACAATGTTCTAACTGCACCACATATAAGGACAAAATACAATCATCAAACATGTACCCGTGCATTTGACCTTTATGCCCCATCCCTATGGAACTGTCTCCCTAACAAAATTCAGAACAAGGACCTTTCATCATTTAGGAAACAAAGACCCACTTTTTCAGAGAACACTTTGGCACAGATCCGAGCAACGCCCAATGAACACAAGTCCATGTTGAATATCTGATAAGTTTGAGACTGAGAAACGAAGAAGAATGGTAAATAAGTTAGCCTGATGCAAACCCAATTAGGATTGTAAATAAGTTGAACCTATGTTAATTGTTTAACCCTGTGTAAATATGTTATGACCTGTTCAATGTATCTTTTGTTGTTTAATGTAAACTGCTTTGACCTGGTGAAAAGCTGTATATAAGCACAGCTAAATAAATAAAAATAAATAAATCTGCAGAGCGCTGTCTACACCTTGTAGCACTATATAAATGATCAGTAGTAATAGTAGTGTCCAGCATATCCATACCATCACCTCCCTATTACTTCCATGTCCAGCATCTCTCCATCTCTTTCTCGACCTATTTACCATATGTTCATCTTCCCTCTCTCTCTCCCCGCCTCTTATCCCCATGTCATTCATTTCCTCCTCCTCCTATTACCTCATGTCCAGCATCTCTCCATCTCTTTCTCAACCTATTTACCATATGTTCATCTTCCCTCTCTCTCTCCCACCTCTTATCCCCATGTCATTCATTTCCTCCTCCTCCTATTACCTCATGTCCAGCATTGCTCCATCTCTTTCTCAACCTATTTACCATATGTTCATCTTCCCTCCCTCTCTCCCCTCCTCTTATCCCCATGTCATTCATTTCCTCAATCTCCTATTACCTCATGTCCAGCATCTCTCCATCTCTTTCTCGACCTATTTACCGTATGTTCATCTTCCCTCTCTCTCTCCCCGCCTCTTATCCCCATGTCATTCATTTCCTCCTCCTCCTATTACCTCATGTCGAGCATCTCTCCATCTCTTTCTCGACCTATTTACCGTATGTTCATCTTCCCTCTCTCTCTCCCACCTCTTATCCTCATGTCCTTCGTTTCCTCCTCCTCCTATTACCTCATGTCCAGCATTGCTCCATCTCTTTCTCAACCTGTTTACCATATGTTCATCTTCCCTCTCTCTCTCCCCTCCTCTTATCCCCATGTCATTCATTTCCTCCTCCTCCTATTACCTCATGTCCAGCATCTCTCCATCTCTTTCTCGACCTATTTACCATATGTTCATCTTCCCTCCCTCTCTCCCCTCCTCTTATCCCCATGTCATTCATTTCCTCAATCTCCTATTACCTCATGTCCAGCATCTCTCCATCTCTTTCTCAACCTATTTACCATATGTTCCTCTTCCCTCTCTCTCTCCCACCTCTTATCCCCATGTCATTCATTTCCTCAATCTCCTATTACCTCATGTCCAGCATCTCTCCATCTCTTTCTCGACCTATTTACCATATGTTCATCTTCCCTCTCTCTCTCCCACCTCTTATCCTCATGTCATTCATTTCCTCCTCCTCCTATTACCTCATGTCGAGCATCTCTCCATCTCTTTCTCAACCTATTTACCATATGTTCATCTTCCCTCTCTCTCTCCCATCTCTTATCCCCATGTCATTCATTTCCTCCTCCTCCTATTACCTCATGTCCAGCATCTCTCCATCTCTTTCTCGACCTATTTACCATATGTTCATCTTCCCTCTCTCTCTCCCCACCTCTTATCCCCATGTCCTTCATTTCCTCCTCCTCCTATTACCTCATGTCCAGCATCTCTCCTGTTTCCCTCTGTTCCATTTCCCATGTCCAGAATCTTCCCAGTCTCTCTATAACCCAGTGTCCACTATCACCATTCCATCTCAAAAATCCCATCTTGCTTCTCCCTAAGCCTATTCTCCCTATGCCCCCTTCCCAACTCCAATATCTCCCATCATCTCCCTAGCCCCCAGCATCTAGCATGTCCCCTTTGCCTCCATATTTATCAGTACCAAACAAAATATAATATAATCCCCACCACAAACATGCTATAAATGTTTTTTGCAGTATGTAGTAGTCAATAAGCAACTTTAAATTAACTCAATGAAATTCATTTATAAATAATTAATCTTCATTATAAACTTTAACATAGAAACACTTTCAAACATTACACATACGAGCAGCTTCGCAACTGAGAGTGTATATTGACTCACAGCTGAAAACAAAGAGGCAGGTGAATGCTCTCAAATAAGGGCATATCGTGAAGTTCTGTATGTGTAATGCTTGAAAATGTTTCTATATAAAGTGTATAATGAAGATTAGTTATTTATAAATTAATTGCGTTGATGTTGCTTACAAGTTGTTTATTGGCTACTGCATTCTGCAAAAACATTCCCTATTTATCAGCCCAGTCACGGGGCAGCAGGAGCAGTGCGCAGAGCCAAACCATCAGTGGCCTCATGCTGGTAAGAACACCAGGCCCCGGGCGAGCAGAAGTTCCTAGTAGGCAAAGTGCTAATGCCTCATTCCCCAACCCCCACTGTTGGGTCCCCAAGCGTGGTCTGCACTAGGATTTTGGGGCGTGTCACACCTTTCCCACTCTCCAGATAGCTGCAATGCCCCTGGTGGCTTCTGTCACTCAGGTCGTGGTTGCTCAAGCTCCAGGATTCCTTGGCTGCAGTCACTGAAGCCACACAGCGCTTTCGTCCCAAGGCTCTGGCTCTTCCAGTGCTACTTAGTCACATCAGCTAAGTGTCTATATGCCCCAGCTAAAGCAGGCCAGAAGTGTTGAGGTAATGAGTTGCACTACCTTCTGCCCATGGGAGCAACATGTCTCACGGTAGGATCCACATATGTGGGCCGCAATCACAGCCTTGCTCTGCCTTCATTCTGCCTCTGGGAAATGCTGCTCCCATGGACAAGATCTGCATCTTGCTCTGCCGCACTTGTCATCTGCAGGAGGGAAGGCAGCTAGCGACTGCAGCCCCTCTGACATGGGCGCCCCTGCCATGCTTACGGTCATATGGTCTTTATTAGTGGTCATTTTGTATCCTCCTATGTTAAGTATATGGTCTCTGCGTTAATTGTATGGGAAAATTCTGGGTATACATCCTAAGTGTTTACACAGAGAGGCCTATTCTAATTTGGATGTCCCAGCCCATTGTGCATCCGGTCAGAACCGGACACACAGATGTAGACTGGATTCTGATCCCATGGGGCACGTCTAGCCCCCACAGGATCAGAATCCCATCTAAGTCTGTACGTGCAGGCCCGGACCCAATTCTGGTCAGCCTGCACGTACAGGCACCTGCCCAGCTAACTCAGTCAAAGTTCCTGAATGGAACTGCGGCGCCATGGCAATCAGTTGCCATGGGACTGTGGCTCCATTCAGGAGCCGCGATCTCTGATCACCGACCACGTCTTTCATTCCTTGCAGCCCGACCCCAAATCTGGCCTCCCAAGGCCAGGATCAGGCTGCAGGGAATCTCCTGGCCACCTCCACCCTTTGATGCGCCCCGGACCTGTCGTCCCCCACCGTCTAGGGAACGTATCCACCTCAGAGGTGGAATAAGTTCCCTGTCTACTCTGCCAGCCCTGGATGTACAGGGCTGACATCAGAATTGGCCCTGTACATCCAGGGCCACAGACCACCCTAACCCTGCCTCCACTCCTCCCCCTTCCCGCCCCCATCTAGCTTCCCTGTACAAACTCTTTGTTCATACTGTGAGCTTAGTCGGGGATGGTAAAGGGGGACAAATAGCGGTGATGGGATGTCCCAGTGGGATGTCCATCCCCAGTATTCATGTTACAGAATAGACCCCAGAGAGTCTAAAGTTACCATGTATTAATTTTGGTCATTAATGTATAGGAACAGCTAAATTTTAGTGCATCTTAGCAGGTCTGATGCTACCACTAGGAAAACTGAGCAATTGCCTAGAGCACCGGCCCTTCAGGGGCACCCATTTCTGCCACTACCACCCCTTTCTGGGGCCTGTAGTGGTGGCAGTGCCACCCGAACTACTACACAGCACTTCACAATACAGTTTGGAGCTGCATTGTGGTTGTTTTCTGTTACTATGTGCCATTTTTATCCCTCTCTGATGCAGATTTCCGGTTTATACAAACTGGAAACTGTGTTGGAAGGGATGACATATATGGGCTGATGCAGAAAGACTAACATGCAGCTTATAAGCACAAGTTCTGACATGCCAAATGCAGAACAGAGACTGATGAGTATGAAAAAAGAAAAAGGATGCATACACACTAAGGCCAAGAGTATTTAAATTATAGGCAATTATAGACTCAGCACTCAGCCTGCAACCACTCATACAACCCGACATCAGCACAAGACCAAGGAGGAGAGGCACTTCTGACACCATCAACACAACAAAAGACTTCACCAAGATTCTCAAGAACACTGCAAGAAGAGCACTATCGATGGCGGCACCTGCAATATGGAACGCCCTCCCTGATGAACTACGTTCGACAGAAGACATCAAGGACTTTCGAAAACAACTCAAGACAACGCTCTTTATTGAGCACTACGGCGAGAGCACATAATGGTGCCCAACAGCTCCCGAACTAATACCAGCCCCCCCCCCACCCTTTTTCCTTGTACATAACATTGTATAAAAGCTCATGCTGTAAATAGCCCACCTAGAATCAATGCCAACTTACACACACACTCACTGTATAACACTACATGATAACCCAAATGTCATTATAATTCGATTGGTTGCTGTGTACACCGCCTTGATTAAAGGAGAAGGTGGGATATAAATACTTTTAAATAAACAAATGAGCTGCGCGTATTAAAATAGCATGCTAATATTCTCTGCACCTGATGCAGGGAAACGCATAGAGGAGTATATAATTAGCCAAAGCGCCAATATCTCCATGCCTGGTCTGAGGTGGCTTAAATGTACTGCGCATGCCCCAACAGTATTTTCATGGCATCAGGGGCTTTCCCTGATGCCTGGATCATCTGAGGTGAAGTGACAAACTTCTCCTCAGATGATCCAGGCATCGATGACAGCCCCCAATGCCCCTGACATCAACCCCCCCCCCCAACGGAAACCAAATCCCTGAAGGCCCAGTGGCCCCAATCCCCCACCCACCCAATTAAAAAAACCCGGTGGCCCAGAGATCCTGAACCCCCCACCCCCTCCTGGTACCTTTGTGATGGAACGGGAATGTCAAACTTCTCCTCGGATGATGCTGTTTCTCTGGGACAGCATGCCAAACTCTTGCCGACTTCTGTGCACATGTGTTTGGCTTTCTCTTCCATTTTGACGCGTGGCTAATTTGCATATGCACCCCTTTCTGCACGCCGACACTGAAGTCGTGCACTATCAATGCGCTGCATAGAGGTGTACATAGCTAATAGCATGCGACTTCAGTGCCAGCTTTCTGCATTGGCCCCATCGTAACAGAAAGGAACCACAATGCAGCACCAGACTATTTTGCAAGCACTGCAATCAAGTAAGAAAGAACCCAAGAGATCTCTACATTTCTCCTCCTCCTTGACAAAAAATGGAACCAATTTTTTTCCTCCAACCATATCACTTTGAGCATTTCATTGAATCTCAACCGGGTAATCAATATGGGACCCTCTTAGTCGAACCACGTCCAGTGCAGGATCCTTTCCTGAGAGGAAACAAGACAATACATTCTCCTTTCTGCTTACTTCAAAAAGTTTTTCTGGTTTCGAAGCAACAAATAAGTTGTAACTTTGATGGGCAAGTTACCAGCATAGGATGCTGCAGTTACCCATTGTCAAGAGCAAACATTTACAGAAAACATTTTACTCCAGTACTAGCAATATGCTCGATGAAAATCCTCCATGTTCCCATCTTTGTCAGGATGAAAACACAGCTTTCTCAACAACGTCAGTGAGAAATACACATGCCTTCTGGCATGGCAGGACATTCACACATTGCTCTCCAAAAATCTTCGTTAATCTTGACCTGAACCAGAAAACCAGCTCTGTGACACTCACATGTATCCCAAGTCTTCCCCATAGATCCAGAACACAAAATGAAATTTTTATCTTCACTTTTGTCTTTAGAACAGAGACAATATCCTCCATACACCCCTGTAAATAATTCTTTACATTAAGAAGTATTAATTTACCATCCATTCAATCTCCTCAATAATGCTTCAGTTGGGAGATGTCACTCACCACAATATTTCATCTTTAGGCTGTCATAGTAAGAGAGACCCACATAAATCTACTCACATCCAATGGTTGGTCCTTTCAAAATTTATGTTAAGGAGAAATAGTTACACATTTCAAATTACGAGGCATGTTTATTAGCGTGCGTTGACCTTAGCACAGGGTTTGCTGCACTGTAAGAACACAGTGCTAACAGTGCAGAGCCTGACACTAAAAATCTCATACTGCATAGCACGGGCAGGCTAGGGGTAGAACTTGGATGTTGACAGCACATCATAGTTAGCATGAGCGTTTTGTGTGTGTGCTAATCACAAATGTTGCCATTAGCATGGGTGCAGGTAATGCTACCTCAGTGGGTGGCGTTAAGTGCCCCCTCCCCCCGTATGCTGATTAACATGGTGCTGTGAGTTAGCAGTGCACTAATGGCAGAAGGACCAACATACATACCCTCTAAAGTTAGCAGGGGCCTCCGCACTAGTTCCGTGGTTCATATGTGCACTGCTGGCGTGCCCTTTTTAAAATATGCCCCAATATTTTAAGTAAAGAAACTTAAAATAGAAATGACAATTAAGTACCAGTGCAATATACAGTACAGTTATAAAGTAAAGCAAAGGCAGTGAAAAAATGGTTCAGAACATTTTCTGATTTTTTTTAAATATTTTTGTAGGCAGGACGTTCTTATTCTATAAATATTTCTGCAATAAGGTTTTAGTAATTTATAGTTTTTATTACATTTTTCAACATTTTATAGATTTGTTGTTTTTTTTTAAAGTGTTTTCTAATACAATTCCTCTTTTAAGAAAAAAATCAACTGTAATTAACTAGTGCAGGCAGCTGATATACCTGTCCCCTACTTAGACAATCTACCCACTCAGCCAAAGTTTTACTGCAGGCAGTTGCCTCATTGTTGCCATGTGCTGCGCCTGGTGTGCACCTGCAAATTAACACAAGACATACAACAGAGGAACAGACCATGGATAAAGAGATAACAAGCTGCCACTGTAGTATACAGGAATTTAGCAGTCTCTATGAAATAATCTCTTTATCTTACCAGAGCCAGTTCAGGCATTTTACCAGCATGGGTCTACCCAGCTGAGCAGTTGTCAGAATTATAGGCTTCAATTTTTGCTGAAACTTCTCAAAAATGCTTCGATTCAACTACCTGATTGACTATGCTGATGTCTGAATCTTTCTGCTTAATGCACCTGCTCTCTTCAGAATCTTACAGTAAAAAGGTCAGCAAAGTCCCAAACTTCTTCACTCTCTCAGATTTAACTTTCAGGCATTTTCAATGCCATACTAGGCCCCATGTACACTGGGCGCCAATTTTTTAACTACTACCGGTCTGGAAGTCTTATAAGGTCCTATAAAGCAGCTTTCAGCTGTTATTTGGCAAACTAAGGGCACAACTTCAGGGAGCTAACTCTATCCTTGTAGTCTCAACTTGCTGGGAATTTAGGGTTCCTGAATTGGACCAATAAATACTGGGAGGCCTTTGGTAACCTTAGATCTATTCACTCCAGCTCTTGTTCACTACATATTCAGAACAGGCCAGAAGTGTGGTCTGAACCATGGGTTTACTGAAAATAATCGTGAGGATCATACACAACAATAAAATTATGGGTGACAAAGACTAAATATACTGCAAGCAGTTAGTCTTTCTCCCCATACTGTGGTTATCCCAGAGCAGGAAAACCCTCTTCTGCACTATCTTCTTCCAGAATATCTTGTGAGCTGGAGTTTCTTAATATTAGTGCTAATCATTTGCATAGCGTTACTAGGCATACACAGCATTGTACATATAGAGTCCCTGCTCATCAGAGCTTACAACCTAATCAAGACAAAACCCATAGCAAAACTGGGGACTAGAGTATGGTAAGATACACATAATAAAACTGGGGACTTGAGTATGGTAAGCAGGGCCGGCCCATCCACTAGGTGAGCTAGGTGGCCACCTAGGGTGGGCAGCAGCACACATGGAAGGCTGCACCACCCCCTCCAGCTGCCGCCGATTTCATTTGGGTGGGGAGGTGGGCAGTGGTGGTATTTCCAAAAGTGGCAGCAAAAAGTTGCCGCTTTTGGAAATACTGCCGTTGCCCGCCTCCCCTTCCCAAGATGGAATCATCAGCAACTGGGGGGGTGGGGGCAGGGGCAGCAGCAGCAGCGGGGAGGCAGCAGCATCTGGAGAGGGGCGGCAGAAACCTTTGGGCTACCCCTGATGGTAAGATACACATAAGTGGACAAGACAGTGAGGAGCATCAGGATCCAAAAGTGGCTTCAATGAGGTGGGGTTTTAGCCTAGATTTGAATAGGGCTAGAGAAGGAGTCATAGGTCACGGGTGCAAAACCTTTGTAGCTTCTGGCCCTCTACATTTTTTGGTTCCTTCAGATGTTCTCTGGATAAGTGGCTCCCTGTTGCTCCTTCAGTATGCTGTACTTCTTCTCTTTCCAATGTCACCCTCTTGCCTCTTGAGTTAGGAATATGCTAGTGCTAATGGGTACAGAAGCCTAAGTAACCTTTGTCGTCTCTTAGGCTGCTGCTCCTTAAAGTGCTAAAGCTTAACCAGCTAGAGAAACCTTGACGGTATGATGTCTAGGCCAACCAAAGACAGGAAACTGCCTCTAGACTGGGTTTTTATATTGATACATTTTTCCCTCCCAGTGAAGTTTTCTCCCAGCATTATGTCATGGGTAAAAGAAACCTCCCCCATTCTGGAAAATTGCCAGGGCACAAACAAATCACATTACCGTTCATTAGTAGAGAACCACTAGAGGTCTGAGCCATCACATCACAATACCTTAGTAGGACCACTAGAGGTCTGCGCCAGTCAAGTAAGGCAGAACCTGAGAGGTCTCTGCATATGATTTTTACCTCTTAACTCACGTTAAACAACAAAATCTTATGTTAGTTTGCCATAATAAATATTCAATGAAACATGTTAGCAGATAATGAGATGCAAAAAATGCAGATGTTTGCAAAGTACCATATTATTTTATTTTATTTATTTATTGACAATTCTTATATACCGCACTATTAGACATCAGCGCGGTTTACATTAAACAGAAAACATCCAACAGTTTACATCTGTCTGGTCATTACATTTAACAGGAGGTATAACTTGGCGAAATAGGGGAAACTAAATACAATGGTGGTTTATCTATTAAGGGATATCATGGTTAACTATATACAGAGTGTTACCAACAGTGTATGGAACTGTTTGTTATCTACAGAGTAAAGTTGGCTTGTTGCGAGGGTCTATCCCTTTGGCCACTCCTGCTATTCACCTGATGGTTGTGATCGGAGCTGTCATTGAGATATTTGAGGAAAAGGAAATGTTTTAGCTCCTTTCTGAACTGATTCAAATTGGTCATTGCTCTGATTTGTGCTGGTAAGGTGTTCCATAGGTTTGGGGCACAGAGTCGGAAGGCTCTGTTAGATGTTGATCTGTTGCATCTTGTGGTTTCTATTGGGATGACCAGCGTGTTCAATTCTGCTGTTCTTCGCGGCCTGTTTGGAGCAAGTGGTTGTATGAGGTTGGAGAGGGAGGAAGAGGTGAGTCCCATAGCCGCTTTGAACGTTAGCAGCAAGGTCTTGAAACTAATCCTTGCTTGGATGGGGAGCCAGTGTAGCTGTTTTAGAAGGGGTGTCATGTGGTCTCTCCTGGATGCCCCAAGGAGTACTCTCGCTGCACTGTTCATGGCTAGCTGCAGGGGGTTCAGGGTGGACTGGGGGAGTCCTTGTAGTATGGAATTTGAGAAGTCGAAGTGGGAAAGTATAAGAGCTTGATAAATGGTCCGGAAGTCTTCCGGTTCAAGTAGTGTGCGTAGGTGTCTGAGGGATCTGATTTTAAAGTAGATTGCCTTGACTGTATTGGCTATGTGGTTCTTCATGTCAAGGTGTTGGTCTAGTGTTACTCCAAGGTAACGTATTGCATGTTTCACTTGGAGTTGGGCGTCCTTTACGTTAATACAACTAGGAGGGGTGAAGTTGGTGTTCCTCGAGACGAAAAGGACTTCCGTCTTTTGTGTTGTATTCTCAGATTTTGTGATAGCAGCCACTCTGATATGGTATCAAAGCAGTTAGTCAGCGGAGTGAGGTCTAGGCAATCGAGTGATATTGGCATATATAATAGAACATCATCTGCATATATCATGTAACTGACATTAAAGGATCTGATGATGTCGCAGATGGGTTGAATGTATATATTAAACATCAGTGCAGATAAGGAGGATCCTTGCGGTACACCTTGGGTTTGTTGGAATGGTTCAGATGTATCTCCGTCGACTCGGACATGTTGCCATCTATCGGACAGGTAAGATTTGCACCATTCAAGTGCTGTTCCACAGATGCCTTTTTCTCTTAGCCGGTAGATAAGAATTTCGTGGTATACTGAGTCAAAAGCCGCTGCTATGTCTAGAAAGACAAGCGCGAAACCCTGGCTTATGTTATCCACACCTGAGATTATGTTGTTGAAGAGGGTTGTGAGTAGTGTTTCTACCCCATGTGACTCTCTGAATCCATGTTGGGCTGGATCCAGTGGGGCAGAGGTGTCTATGTGATCCTGTAATTGCCTGTGCACTATTTTCTCGATGATTTTTGCTAGCATAGGTATGCTAGATATGGGCCTGTAAGATTCTACCTGTTGCGGATCAAGTTTGGTATTCTTTAACAGCGGTCTAACGGAGGTCTGCTTGAGAGTGGATGGGAAATAGCCAGTAGAGAGGGAGTGGTCTACGATTCTTGCTATAATTGGGGATATATCACATCGCAGGTCCTTTATCCAATGTGCAGGGCAGGGATCTGTGTACGCAGTAGTTGTGTTTAGAGCTAGGATGGTATCCTCAATAGTTTTCTTCGAGGGAGTGGAGAAAGATGTTAGCGATGCTGGGTGGTCTTGTTCATCAGGAGGGTCCGGTATTAATATTTTGTTAGTCTTGCACATTTTGGATTGCATATATGTCGCATAGTCCTGTGGATGGATCCTGCTGTGGAGGTCAGGGGAAGGTTCTTTGGCAAGCGTTTTAACTAAGTTAAACAAGTCGTGAGGCTTATTCAGTGAGCGTTTCAGGGTATCTGTGTGGTGTTGTCTGATTTTATCTGTGATGGCTTTTCGATGTTCCGTCAGGTGTTGGATGTAGGCTGATTGGTCACTGCTGGTGCGTGACTTTCTCCAACGTTTTTCTAGCCTTCTTAAAAGAGTTAGTGAGGTTTTTAAATCCGCTGTGAACCATGGGGCTGTTGCTCTCTTCTTTGGGTTCTTGTTCCTTGGGGGGCGGATAGCGATTGTACTGAGTTTACTGTTCCAGGAAGAGATCAACCCATCTAGGTTTAATGAGGTGTCATCAAAGAGTGTGCTCATTTCGGCGAGGATGCGTTCTCTGTTAAGTGGGTGAAAACATCTGGTGGCTGAATTAGCAGGCCCGCTTTTATCCGTTTTTGTCCTGCGTGAACAGTTAATGGCAGGCATCTGGAAGGTGATGAGTTTGTGGTCGGTCCATGGGACTGCAGTTATCGATTGTACGATGTTTTGTGGTTGCTCCAAAGTTAGCTGTGGCGCGAATATGAGGTCAAGGATATTGCCTCTCTCGTGGGTAGATTCTTGCACCATTTGCGTGTATCCTAGGCTATCTAGAGCTTCTAGGAATGCAGTTGCTTGAGTTGCATGCAAGGATGGTAGGTTGAGATCTCCTACAATCCAATTAGGTATATTTGGACCCTGGGTGAAAGAAGCCAGATTTATTATGGATGCTAGGTCGTCTGGATCCGCTGACGGTGATCTATAGACCAAGTTTATGGAGCATATGTTGTTTGAAATTGATACCGTTTCTAGATGGTTATTACTGTTGGATTCGTCCATTTTAAACTGGAGGTCAGCTTTGGTGATGATGAGTACTCCTCCGCCTTTCTTGTTTTGTCTATGACCGGTGAATGCTGTAAAGTTAGGTGGAAGAAGCTGGTTGAGGATAATATTGTCTTCTGCTGAAAGCCATGTTTCGGTGACCATGAGAATATCTAGCTTGTGGTGTATTATTATGTCTGTGATCGCTGGCCACTTATTTCGAAGCGATCGGGCATTTATAAGTGCACACTTCAGGCTACTAGGGTAGCAATTTTTAGTTTGTCTAGTTTTCGTGTTGTGTTGTAATGGGACATTATGCTAATTAAATAGCACAACTTGTGTTGAACGTCACAAGCTGTGCTAGTCTGGGGAAAGGTAACACCAGCTCAAAGGTGGTGTTTATTTTTCCAAGTCAGGAACACTGGGATCTGGGTTTGCAGCTTGATGTGCCCAAACACCATTTTAAAGGAACTGGTGAGGCTTTAAAATCTTGAGGACGCCATCCTTCCCCCAATCCAGGACCCTAGCCCCCAGAAGACTGGCCAGCACACCCCATCCAGACCCCCACCCCCTGAAGTTACCCCTCAGACCCCTCTTCACCCCTCTCCCAAAGAACCAAAGATGACCTCCCTACTGTCCCAATGGCTTCCCTGAAGAAGACCCCCATATAGGCCCCCCTTGGTCTGCCTGCCAAAATCCCTGGTAGTCTAGGGTTTCTGGGGCAGGAGCAATTCTTAGTCATTCCTCAAGCACCAAGTTCAAAGTGCCCCCAGCCCCCCTCAAGCACTTGAACCCTAGCAGTAGTCTCATGGCAGCTTATGGTTTATTATTAAAACTTGCTATACTGCCCTTCACAACAACAGAGTGGTGTACAAAAAAAAACAATTAAGACAAATGGAAAAGAATGTCAATAAAATCATAGTAAGGGTAAGAAAGTGATATACAACAGGAATACAGGAGGGGAGGGGGAAGGGGAAGAGTCATAAGCAAGAGAGTGAGGAGGTAGAATTCTGGATGACCCTTGAAGGTAAGCTGAAAGCTGACTGCAACAGATGGGTCTTGAGGAGGGATTTAAACATGGGGAAGGATTGTTTCAGGCGGAGATCAGCAGGGAGTGAGTTCCAAAGGCTAGGACCCAGAAAATAAAAAGCAGAATGCCGGGTAGATTCGTAAAAGACACGAGAAGGGAGGTGGACTTGATTAGCATGAATGGATCGAAGAAGTCATGTTAAAATATGGGGGATGATGCAAGAGGATAGGTAAGCGGGGGTGCCAGTTTGCAAGGTCTTGTGAACTAAGGTAAGAATTTTAAATTTGATCCGATTCGCAAGAGGTAGCCACTGAGACTTGATGAGCAGAAGGGAGACGTAATTGAATTTAGTAGTGTGGTGAAGTATGCGAATGGCTGTGTTCTGAATCATTTGTAGGCGCCTAATCTGATAGTTCGGGAGGCTGGCGTAAATATTACAGTAATCTAGATGGAATATGACTAGGACCAAAAGCAGAGCAGCGATAGTGGAATTAGGAAAAGGTGAGCGGATGGAATGGATCTGATGATGGGTGAAGAAAGAACCTTTGACCACAGCACTGATCTGGTTCTGAAAAGTGAGACCACTATCAAGAATGACACAAAGATACCTGAGTGAGGGCACTAGGGGGATAGGGAATCAAGTGAGGGAGCCACAGAGGGAACAGTAGTGGATCTGGTCAGGCGGATATCAGAGATTTTGAAGGATTCAGCTTTAGGCAGTTGAAGTGCAGCCACAGAGGAACTTGGGAGAGAGACAAATTTATGACAGTGAGATCAGGAGAGGTCTAGTGAATATGAAAGAGCAGCTGGATATCATCGGCGTAATAATAGGCCGAGACCCCATGCTGTTGGATGAGAGTGGCTAGGGAGGCAAGAAAAATGTTGAAGAGCAAGGGATCCAAACTCGAATCCTGGGGAATACCACAGGACAAAGGGAAATGAGTGGAAGTGGAGGACCGGAAGGTTACGGAATAAGACTGGCCAGAGAGAAAAGACCGGAACCATTGCAGGACAGAACTGTGAAGGCCAACAGCTTGCAGTTGAGAGAGAAGAAGAGGGTGACTAAAAAGATCAAAAGCTGAGGAAAGGTCAAGAGAGAGAGCTGGAGATATGTTACCCTTATCCAGTGATTCCTGCGTTTCGCTGACGACAGAAAGAACAAGGTTTAAGATACTGCTGGGGAGGAGCCTGCTGTCTTGGTACCAATGACATAGGAAAGTGTGGGAGGGAGGTTCTGGAGGCCAAATTTAAGCTTTTAGGTAGGAAGTTGAAATCTAAGGTAGCATTCTCTGAAATGCTTCCCATTCCACGCGCAGGTACCACTCTTTCCGTAAAGAAATATTTCCGCATATTACTCTTGAATCTATCTCCTTCCACCCTCATCTTATGTCCCCTCATAGCAGAGCTTGCTTTCAATCGAAAGAGGCTCTCTTCTTGTGCATTTATGCCACAGATGTACTTAAATGTCTCTATCATATCTTTTCTATCTCACCTTTCCTCTAACGTATACATATTACTATCTTTAAATCTGTCCCCATATGCTTTATAATGAAGACCTCTAACCATTTTAATAGCCACCCTCTTCACCGACATCATCCTGTTTATATCTTTTTGAAAGTGTAGTCTCCAGAAATGCACACAGTACTCCAAATGAGGTCGCACCTGAGACTTATACAGAGACACTATCACCTCCTTTTTTCTGCTGATCATTCTTCTCCCTATGCACCCAAGCATCCTTCTGGCATTCACCGTCACCTTTTTTATCTGTTTAGCCACTTTAAGATAATCAGAAACAATCACGCCCAGGTCCTGCTCTTCTTTCATGAACAGAAGTACTTTGCCCCTACATTGTCCTGCTCCCTTGGATTTTTGCAGTCCAGATGCATGACCCTGGATTTCTTAGTCTTAAATCTCAGCTGCCAAATTCTTTGCCATTCTTCAAGCTTAGCTAGATCCCTCCTCATGTTATCTATTCCTTCCTGGGCATCTACTCTATTGCAGATTTTGGTATCATCCGCAAAGAGGCAAATCTTACCCGACAGCCCTTCCACAACATCACTAACAAAGAAGTTAACAAGAATTGGACCTAGGACAGATCCCTGTGGCACACTACTTCTCCTCAGAGTGAGCTCCATTTGTCGCCTCCCATTCAACCAGTCTACTGAAGTCTAAGTACACCACATCTAGTGCTTTTCCTCAGTCCAGCTTCCTGGTCACCCAGTCAAAGAAATCAGATTTGTCTGACAAGACCTGCCTCTGTTAAACCCATGGTGCCTCAGATCCTGCAATCCATTGGAGTCCAGAATCTTCACTATCATCTATTTTAGCAGCACTTCCAATAATTTACTCATCGTAGAGGTTAGACTAACTAGCCAATAGTTCTCAACCTCATCCTTACATCTGCTTTTGTATAAAGGGACCAGATGTGCCCTTCTCCAGTCCTCTGGGATCACTCCCAACACTAAAGAAGCATTGATAAGGTCAGTAAGTGGAGCCACTAGAACTTCCCCAAGTTTCTTCAATATTCTTGGAGATATCCTATCTAGTCCCATCGCTTTGACTACTTTTAATTTACCTTATTCCTCATGAACAGTCTTCTGAAAATCGTTCAAGTTGCCCTTCACTTTTGTTTCTATTTGTAGGTGTTTTCTGAGGTCCTGCTCCTCTCCCTTCATCTGTGAACACAGAACAAAAATATTTGTTAAGCAATTCCGCTTTATCCTCCACAGCTTCTACATATTCCTCCCCTTCACCCTTGAGTCTAACAATACCACTTTTGCTCTTCCTCCTCTCACTAACATATTTGAAAAATGTCTCATCCCCCCATTTTATTGCATTAGCTATTTCTTCTTCTTTTTGTATCTTTTCTTTCCTGACTACTTTCCTAGTTTCTCTAAGTTTTTACAATGCTCTTGTATTTTATGAAGGCCACCCTCTTTTTCTTCATGTTTTCAGCTACTTCTTTTGAGAACCATGGTGGCCACCTTTTCCTTTCACATTTATTTACCTAACAGAAAGGTTTATTGCTCTTAAAATATCCCCTTTCAGTTTTGCCCATTGCTTTTCTACAACCCCCAGCTGTTCCCATCACACTAACGACTCCTTGAGGTATTGGCCCATCTTGGCAAAGTAAGTTTTCCTAAAGTCTAAGACCCTCACTTTTAAATGGATTTTATCAGCCCTAGTCCTAATATTGAACCACACTATCTGGTGATCACTGGATGCAAGATAATCTCCCACTATGACATCAAAAACACATTCCCCTTTGGTAAACACCACGTCCAGTATGGCCCCTTCACGTGTGGGTTCTGGTACCAATTGCTGGGCTAGCTCTCCTTGTAGAGAATCTAAGATCTCCTTACTTCTAGGTGACACCACAGCAGGGATGTGCCAATCCACATCCAGCATATTGAAATCAGCTATCAGTAGCACTTCTCCTTTCATGAAAATACTGCATATGTTTTCTATTAAATCTCCATCCACCACTTCTCCCAGTGAAAGAGATCTGTATATCTCACCAACGCAAATGGATTTCCCTTTCCATCTTTCTAGTTTAATTCACAGTGCCTCCTCACTCACTTTTAAGCCCTATAGTTCTATAGCTTTACTATTATTTTTTATATATAGTGCTACTCCTCCTCCTCCTCCCCTTCTTCCTACCCTGTCTTTCCTGAATAAAGTATAGCCCAGTATAATTACATCCCAGTCATGGTTGTCTATGAACCATGTCTCCATAACTGCCACTAAATCCAAGTCAGCCTTTTCCATTAAAACCTCAACATCTGAGATCTTATTTCCCATGCTATGGGCATTTATACACACTGCTTTCCAGATGTTGCCCATTTCTACAGAGGTATGTAATGTTTCACTTACCTGGGGGCTTTCTTCACCCATTCCCAATGAATTTAGTTTAGAACCCTCTTCAGTAGGTTAGCCAGTCTGCTGCAGAAGACACTTTGACCCTTCTTGGACAGGTTGATGCCATCTCTGCTCTGCAGCCCTTGGAAAATCATCCCATGGTCCATAAAATCAAAACGCTGTCAATGACACCATCCACACAGCCATGCATTCATCTCCAGGCTCCTAAAGCCTTCATTCCTACATCTTCATCTCATCTATGCATTGAGACTCCATAGTTTAGCCTTCCTCTGAGGTCCTGTACATGGAATAGGGAGATTTTCTAAGAATGCTACTCTGCAGGTTCTGAATTTGTTTCCTACCTAAAAGTCAAAATCTGGTTTCCAGAACCTTCCTCTCCGACCTTTCTGTCTTATTGATATTCACATATACCAGAGCAGTGGCTCTTCTCCAGCACTGTCTAAAATCCTATCTGGGTGATACATGATTGCCACCTATGCACCGATGCAAGCCAGTGACAAAATGCAGTGGGTTGAGAGTTAAAAACTGTGAGTGGTATAGAATCATTCTCAGGCTACTCCTAAAGATGAAAGCAGTATACTACAGATTTTCTTCATAATTAGGAATTCAGATCTAGCAACCATGGAATATCCCATATGAATAAACCTTAAGCATGCACTTTGATTCAGTCAACCTTTAATCACTTCAGTCACTCACGGCAACTACAAAATCTGTCTCCATATACTGAGAAGAGGTGTCTGTCCACAGTGGTCCATGCTTCTATAATGTCATGACTAGTCTACTGAAATGCCCTGCATATTGGCCACTCAAGTCAAAATCTTACCTCCACACAATATGTAACATCGATAGTATGATATGATAAAGGTTATTCTTACTTTAAAATCCTATCCTATCATACTTTAAACTTTCCCATGTATTGATGTTAAATATTGTGTGCAGGTAAGATTTTTACTTGATTGGATTTGTGGTGATCTTACCTAGTGATTTTTTTGATATGTATTTTGGTCAAACTATCAAGAGCCTGCACCACACAACCAATAGAGGGTTGCAAGCAACATGACCATATTACATCTTTCCTGCAAAAACTGCACTGGCTACCAATAGCCCATAGAGCCAAATGTATTTATTTATGAAGCTTCTGTACTGCGGATCCATCTGACCTCTTCTGATTTTCAAGGTCCTCAAGCAAAATTTATTTTATATTCTCTTATATACCGTGCTATTCTGCATCTGTGCAGTTTACATTGAACAAACTGAAATTACATTGAACAGGGCATTATAACTTGGAGGTAACTATTTTACAGGGAACATGGGCTATGGAGGGTTAAGTGGCTTGCCCAAGACCACAAGGAGCACCTGTGGGACTAGAAACCCCAGTCCTTCTGGCCCAAGGTTGCTGTCCTCTAGTGGGATTTGAACCCCTGACCTTCCGGCCTGAAGTACCTTGCCCCAACCACTAGGCCACTCCTCCACTCAAAAATGGGCCAAAATAACTAAAGAATAAGTTAGCCCTCTACATACCTTTGAGGCCTCTAAGGTAGTCTCAAGGAACATCCCTAACTGTACCCTTGCCAAAGGAAATCACATATTGTGACACCTGCCAGCGAGCTTTCTCAGGAGTAGCCCCCATGCTCTGGACCTTGCTCCCAGAGGGGCTATGTCTAACTCAAGACTACCTCTACTTCAGAAAGCATTTAAAATCTTTGCTCGTGTCCCATTCCTTTCATGGCTATGGTGACTGCCTTTCCATTTACTCAGACTGCTTCTGGACTAACTTGCTGCACACCCTGAAACTGACCAGATCCATGTACCTTATTCTTCTGTATACTATATATAGTTTGCACATTTTTGTTTGTCCCTGTGCCTTTATCCTTGGCCATCTTGTTTGTCTGTATGTCCCGCTGCACCTGTCCCCTCTTTCTGCCTATTGGAATGTGCCAACACTGTGAATATTCCATTTATGTCATATGAATGTTCTACCATGTTGCCTTTTATGATACATCATTTGTATTCTGCTGGTTCTGATTCATTTGAACAGTTTTTTAAGTGATATTGCAGATAAGATTTGCCTCTCTGCGGATGATACCACAATCTGCAATAGATTAGTGAAACTTTAAAAATAGTCAGGAATTTAGCAGCTGAGATTTAACACCAAAAAATGCAGGTCATGCATTTGGTCTGAAAAAATCCAAGGGAGTGGTACAATATAGGGGATGAAGAGTAGGACCCAGGGATGATTGTTTCTGATGATCTTAAGGTGGCTAAACAGGTAGAAAAGGCAACAAGAAAAGTCAAAAGGATGCTTGAATGCATAGGGAGAGGAATGGCCAACAGGAAGAAGGAGGTGATAGTGCCTATAAGTCTTTGGTGAGACCTTATTTGAAGTATTGTTTGCAGTTCTAGAGATAACACTTTCAAAAGGATATAAACAGGATGGCGTTGGTGTTGAGGGTGAGTGGTACAGTATAGGGCCTGAAGTGCTTCAGTACACGAAAGAAGAGTGAGACCTGGGGTGATTTTTTTTCTATTCATATTAAGGTGGCCAAACAGGTAGAAAAGGTGACTATAAAATCCAGAAGGATGCTTGGGTGCTAGGGAGAGTAATGGCCAGCAGGGAAAAAGGAGGTAATAGTGTCTTTGTACAAATCTCTAGTGAGACCTCATTTGTACAATTCTGGAGACTGTACCTTCTTAAGATTATGAACAAGATGGAGTTGGACCAGAGGGAAGCTACAAAAATGGTCACTGATCTTCGTCATAAGGCACATTTCAATTTCAATATGTACACTTTGGAGAAAAAGCAGAAGAGGGGTGATATGATAGACATTTAAATACTTCCATGGAGTAAATGCAGAGGAGGTCGTCCTCTTCCAGCTGAAAGGAAGCTCTTAAAGAGGGGTCATAAGATGAAGGTGATAGACTCAGAAGTAATCCGAGGAAATATTTCTTTACGGAAAGGGTGGTGGGTGAGTGAAACAGCCTTCCACTGGAGGTGGTGGAGATGAGAACTGTATCTGAATTTTAAAAAAGCATGGGACAAATACAGAGGATCTATGAGGCAGAGGAAGGGATTGTAGAACTTAATAGTCCTTATGGATGGGCAGACTGGATAAGTTATAAGGTCTTTATCTGCCATTGTTTGCTATGTTTCTATGAAATATTTTAGTGTCATCCACAGTATGTTTTTTCGGTAATTTGATAGTCCTCCTTTCAAAGGATTAACAAAATGGTTTGCAAAATAGAAGATTGGAAAAGAACTCCAGTTTCAGCACAGAAAATGAGAAATAGAGGTGAGAAGGCAGGTAGAGGGGGTAAGGCAGGGAGAGACAACAGATTGCATGATGGCAAAAGCTCTGCAGAGCAAGGGCTAATAGTCTGCAGATGCCGTGGAGAACAGGTGCATCTTCGGGGCTGCTCAAATGTTTTTTATGAGAAGGCTCAGCTTGTAGGAGGAGCAGCAGGTCATTGCAGAAGATAGGAGCTATAAAACAGAGTGCTGAGGTCCCGGGTACTCTCATCTGGCATGATATGCTGAGGCAACAGAGAGGCAGTTGTCATAAATGGAATGAAAAGAACAGCCGGGAATATAGGAAGTGATTAATGATGAAAAAAGTAGGAATGCTTGAAAAAAGTGCCCTGTGGGTCAAAACCCAAATCTTTAACTGGATCCAGTAGGATATGGGAAGCCAATGGTGTTGGATCAATAAAGGAGTAGCAGGATCAAACTTTCAGATGTGCGAGAGAACCCTGGTTGCAGTTTTCTGAGCAGTCTGTAGACGTTTCAGCTCTGTTGATCAAACACCTTCATAGAAAGTAATACAATAATCAAAATGAGGATTAATGCATTGCTTCTTATTCTGTGAAATGTGGTGGAGTGAATAATTAAACATCTACACGAGAAAGGGGACTAGCCCCACCCCTCCTCCAAGCTAACACAATAGTGGATTTTACACATAATAAAAAATACTGGAGGTCAGTATTCAAACGTACTTATCAGATTAGCAGCACCTGCTAACCGGCTAAGTTCCACTGAGAGTAATATTCAGTAGCATATAATCCTACTGGTCAATATTCAGCTAGAGCAGTGCTGAATAACTAAATACTGCAGCCAGTACGTCTACTATCTGTATAGAGGCAATATTCAGTGCCAAAGAAGCACATAAACGAGTGGGCATCACTAAAGAGGGCCGCATGTATACGTGGTGCTACTTGCAAATATAAATGCCAGTTTTGCTATCAATCAAATTTGTATATGGCTCGCCCATCTACAAGCTTCTGAGTAAGTAATATCACCTACACAAATTAATGATGGGCATGCTCGAATAAATAGGACAGAGGTGAAAGCTTTGGCAAAGAAAATCAACTTTAGCTTATTACAAAGAGTCAACTAATCTTTTTTTAAGCATAAATGTAATGCACTCCAAAGAATGGACCTGCTAAAGACAAGGGCATAGGAAGAAGTTTCAACATTTCACCCAACAATACTTTCTGAAATATTTACTAACTCTTTCAGACTGGAACGTAAAGAGCAGGCAGTTACATATATATAGAGCAAAGTAGACAAATCAGGGTTAGTTGAAAAATTCTTAGCTTTAAAAATTAAGCCATTAAATATTTAAACTGAAGCTGGTATCTAACAGGTCGCTATGACAATGCTGCAAATTTATAATCATACTTTTGAAAGCCAAAAATTATACATGCTGTGACATTTTTAACCAACCGTAAAGAATTAATTAAATAAGCAGGCAGACCAAGATATATAGGGGCATGTTTACCAAAGTCCTACATCAGTAGTGTGCGTTGCAGCATGAAATTAGCGTGGAGACCCGTGCTAATTTTTGAGGGCATGTGCATCTATCCGCCTGCCGTTAGAGAGTTGCTAAAGCAATACAATGTTAACCAGTACATGGGTGCACTTAATGCCACCCATTGAGGTTGCCATAGTGTCATGTGCTAGCAATGCACCAATGGCAGAGGATGGAAGCACATGCCCCCTGAAGTTGGCGCAGGCATCTGCAGTAGTTTTGCAATCCGACCATGCACTAACGGCTCTCATGCTAGTAAATATGCCCCTTTGTGATTAAAGCAACCAAAATTAAATGTTCATCCATCATGAAGTTTTTATGAAATTGCACTTAATTGGCCAATGTCATTAATAGCAAAAATGACAGTAGATAAAACTCATACAGCCTATCCAGTCTGCCTTTCCATTCCAACTACTAAGATTTACAGTCCCCTTTTGCCCTTAGAGATCCTTTTGTGTTTGGCCATGCTTTCTTGAATTTAGATAGATTCCTCTTCTCTACCACCTCCAAGGGAGGCTCTTCCACACATCTACTACTCTTTCCATAAAGAAATATTGCCTCGTATTTCTCCTGAGCCTATCCCCTTTCATCTTCATTCCATGCCCTCGCAACGCAGAGCTTTCTTTTAATTGAAAGTGGCTCTTCTCCTCTGTATTTATGCCATAGAGGTATTTAGACAACTATCAAATCTCGCCTCCTCCCTCCTTTCTTCCAAAATATGCACCTTTTGCCTTCATTGCCTTGGCACAAATAGACATTTCAAAAGTGCTCGTTTCGGCCAGCTCTCAACAGTAAGGATGACGGGGCATTCCCTTTTATCGTCATGATAGTTGTCTCCCGCTCATAGAAGGAGAGCAGGTGAATTTGAACACTTCCGTGTATACTGCTGTGGTGCTTCATGTCTCTGTTTGCAAAGTGGCAGGTCCGGATGTGTATGTGGCGACATGTCCATGTGAGCATTCTGAAATGCTGGCACGGACACATCTATGTTGCCGGTTCTGTCAACATCCATTTTTCACACTTGCAGGTTTCTGAGATTGCCCATTCCTCTGCACCTATATGTTGATGGAGATGTTCATCTTTTGGGATGGAGATAGATCGATTTCAGAATGCATTTACATGTGTCAATCTTCTCTGCTGTTCCTCCCAGAGAATTTCAGATATTTCAACTTGTACATCCTAGGGAGCACCTAAAATGGCCTTTCTAAAATGTGCCTTCACCAGTTTAAGGAGAACCACTGAATATACATATACATATACATATATCTATTTAGCGGCCGGATATCGCCATTAAACTTAAAAGCGGCGTCCCTACCGAGAGGGAGCCGCTTTACCTGCCGCCCTCCCGGCTTTCCCGCACACGAACTCCTACCCATTCGGGGTAGTGGGAGTTGCTCCTGCCCAATCGGGCAGTGGGAGCTGGAAAGCCCGCCCAAGCAGAGCCACTTAAAAGCGGCGTCCCTACCGAGAGGGAGCCGCTTTACCTGCCACCCTCCCGGCTTTCCCGCACACGAACTCCTACCCATTCGGGGTAGTGGGAGTTGCTCCTGCCCAATCGGGCAGTGGGAGCTGGAAAGCCCGCCCAAGCAGAGCCACTTAAAAGCGGCGTCCCTACCGAGAGGGAGCCGCTTTACCTGCCGCCCTCCCGGCTTTCCCGCACACGAACTCCTACCCATTCGGGGTAGTGGGAGTTGCTCCTGCCCAATCGGGCAGTGGGAGCTGGAAAGCCCGCCCAAGCAGAGCCACTTAAAAGCGGCGTCCCTACCGAGAGGGAGCCGCTTTACCTGCCGCCCTCCCGGCTTTCCCGCACACGAACTCCTACCCATTCGGGGTAGTGGGAGTTGCTCCTGCCCAATCGGGCAGTGGGAGCTGGAAAGCCCGCCCAAGCAGAGCCACTTAAAAGCGGCGTCCCTACCGAGAGGGAGCCGCTTTACCTGCCGCCCTCCCGGCTTTCCCGCACACGAACTCCTACCCATTCGGGGTAGTGGGAGTTGCTCCTGCCCAATCGGGCAGTGGGAGCTGGAAAGCCCGCCCAAGCAGAGCCACTTAAAAGCGGCGTCCCTACCGAGAGGGAGCCGCTTTACCTGCCGCCCTCCCGGCTTTCCCGCACACGAACTCCTACCCATTCGGGGTAGTGGGAGTTGCTCCTGCCCAATCGGGCAGTGGGAGCTGGAAAGCCCGCCCAAGCAGAGCCACTTAAAAGCGGCGTCCCTACCGAGAGGGAGCCGCTTTACCTGCCGCCCTCCCGGCTTTCCCGCACACGAACTCCTACCCATTCGGGGTAGTGGGAGTTGCTCCTGCCCAATCGGGCAGTGGGAGCTGGAAAGCCCGCCCAAGCAGAGCCACTTAAAAGCGGCATCCCTACAGAGAGGGAGCCGCTTTACCTGCCGCCCTCCCGGCTTTCCCGCACACGAACTCCTACCCATTCGGGGTAGTGGGAGTTGCTCCTGCCCAATCGGGCAGTGGGAGCTGGAAAGCCCGCCCAAGCAGAGCCACTTAAAAGCGGCGTCCCTACCGAGAGGGAGCCGCTTTACCTGCCGCCCTCCCGGCTTTCCCGCACACGAACTCCTACCCATTCGGGGTAGTGGGAGTTGCTCCTGCCCAATCGGGCAGTGGGAGCTGGAAAGCCCGCCCAAGCAGAGCCACTTAAAAGCGGCGTCCCTACCGAGAGGGAGCTGCTTTACCTGCCGCCCTCCCGGCTTTCCCGCACACGAACTCCTACCCATTCGGGGTAGTGGGAGTTGCTCCTGCCCAATCGGGCAGTGGGAGCTGGAAAGCCCGCCCAAGCAGAGCCACTTAAAAGCGGCGTCCCTACCGAGAGGGAGCCGCTTTACCTGCCGCCCTCCCGGCTTTCCCGCACACGAACTCCTACCCATTCGGGGTAGTGGGAGTTGCTCCTGCCCAATCGGGCAGTGGGAGCTGGAAAGCCCACCCAAGCAGAGCCACTTAAAAGCGGCGTCCCTACCGAGAGGGAGCCGCTTTACCTGCCGCCCTCCCGGCTTTCCCGCACACGAACTCCTACCCATTCGGGGTAGTGGGAGTTGCTCCTGCCCAATCGGGCAGTGGGAGCTGGAAAGCCCGCCCAAGCAGAGCCACTTAAAAGCGGCGTCCCTACCGAGAGGGAGCCGCTTTACCTGCCGCCCTCCCGGCTTTCCCGCACACGAACTCCTACCCATTCGGGGTAGTGGGAGTTGCTCCTGCCCAATCGGGCAGTGGGAGCTGGAAAGCCCGCCCAAGCAGAGCCACTTAAAAGCGGCGTCCCTACCGAGAGGGAGCCGCTTTACCTGCCGCCCTCCCGGCTTTCCCGCACACGAACTCCTACCCATTCGGGGTAGTGGGAGTTGCTCCTGCCCAATCGGGCAGTGGGAGCTGGAAAGCCCGCCCAAGCAGAGCCACTTAAAAGCGGCGTCCCTACCGAGAGGGAGCCGCTTTACCTGCCACCCTCCCGGCTTTCCCGCACACGAACTCCTACCCATTCGGGGTAGTGGGAGTTGCTCCTGCCCAATCGGGCAGTGGGAGCTGGAAAGCCCGCCCAAGCAGAGCCACTTAAAAGCCGCGCCCCCACTGGGCGCGCCCGCGCCTGGCGGGCCCGCGCCTGAGGGCCTCGCCAGAGGGCCCTTTGGCGTGGCCCTTAGGCGGTGGCCATTTGGCGCGACCTAATACACCGAAGGAGCAACACTAAGACCCGAAACCAACCAACATAGGCTGGAGCTCCCCAGGAAAGGGTAAGAGCTCGCCAACGCCGTACTCACCGCCGACCTCAAACCGCCCAACGAACTGGGAACATTGGGCCACGTAAGTCACTCTCAATTGAGTTATACTCAGCTAGCAACGCTACCTCCTCCAAACCGAAATAGACACTAACCACCTGGCTGGTCGAACCTGATGTGATTCAGCTGCACTCTTTAACAATAATTGATGCATAGTTGAGTTTTCATCAGATGATTACAACAGTCTCATCATCCGCAACTAGGCTTCTTTTCCTGCCTGCATAAGAAAGTATCAATGCAAATGGTAGCAATTCCTTTTGTAACTAGAAACCCAGGGCAGTGTTGTTCCTCACTGATGCTGTTGTTACCTGCTATCGTTTATAGGCCATTGTTATTACCCATGAATGTTAAGAATAATACCATTAACCCAGGGCTATGTCATTTACACTAGATTACAACTGACATTGTTAATAATTGCTGCCACAAACTAACAACTAGAAGGATATATTGTTAAGTTTGATGCCTCACACTAGATACTGTTGATACTTACTGTTGATACTAGATGCTGTTGATACATGCTGTTGATAATAGAGGCTGTTGATACTTACTGAGGCTATCTAACACGTATAAGTAATATTATTGATACTTGCTGCTACAAACTATCACTAATAAGTAATACGGTCACTTCCCACGATTGTTAAGAATACAAATCCGAAATTACAATCCGAACATCAGATACGAAAACTAAACTGTTCAAACCAAGAGGCACTTGCAGAAATACTAGAACAACAAAAAATGAAGGCCCAAATCTGGTACATAGTGATATACCTGCTCACACTAATTCCTGCTTATGCATTAAACCAAAACCTTTACCGACCCCTCTCATATCTCTACACCCCATTCTACAACCTCTACACCATCCAAACAACACAACCACTATTACTCGCACCATACTACTTCACAGAAAAACCTGTGGCACACACACACGTTCATAAACTCTCCGCAAGAAATTCGACTAAAAATCGGAGAAAGCACAAGCCAATTGTAACACAAACACGCCCACACAACCAGGCGAAATCGGAAACCACCACCAACCATGCTACAACACCCACAGACAAAAACTGCAAAATCATACTCATAAACGCCCGCTCAATCAGAAATAAAACCCACATAATCTACGACATCATCACAGATGAAAAACCAGACATCCTATGTATAACCGAAACATGGGTCACGGAAACAGACTCAGCCATATTAAATCAGATTAGCAAACCTGGATATAACATCTATAACTGTCCCCGATCCCATAAAAAGGGTGGAGGTGTACTCATAATAGCAAAAGAGGACCTGAAACTCACCAGCACGTATCAGAACTCAAATCCAGACATGGACATACTCAAGATTGAAAACCCCGCTGTATCCGTCTGCTTGATATACAGACCCCCCACACAACAATATGAGATACTAGCATCAGCATTGGAAATAATTTCATCAACCCAACCTAGAAAATTCCAAATTGTACTAGGTGACTTAAACTTAGCAACAACATCTGCCACAAATACAACCACCTTCCTGGAAGCCATGACCCAACTAGGCTACCAGCAACAAATCACAGAACCCACCCATGATAAAGGTCATACCCTAGACATGGTTTTCACACCCAAAAATGCTCAAGACAAGGACGAGAAGCCCAGGATAGGGATCAATCCGCTACCCTGGTCAGACCACCACCAAATCAATATACAGTTAAATTTACCGAACCTGTCTAAAGACACCAAAGCAAAAAGAACAGCACAACAACAACGACGGTTCAACAAACCAAAACATGGAAGGTCTGATTGAGTCCATCAAATCTCATATAGACCTCGACGAAACAAACCTCGATGATTTAGCAAATAAATGGGACACCGGAATCCGGACCATAGCAACTCTCAAAGAGACTCAGACGCCAAACGCATCGAAACAGCAAAATGAACCTTGGTACACCAGCACGTTGACCAAAATGAAGAGAGAGCTCAGGAAGCATGAAAGAAAGTGGAGACACACCAAATCCACTGAACTCAGGAAAGTGTACCTTAATCTCCTCGCAAACTACAAAGAGGAAATAAACTCAGCAAAAAGGTTACACCATACCAACATACTGAACAAAGCCATTAACAAACCACGGGAGCTTTTCGCCCTAGTAAAATCACTTACAAAGACAGCCATCCCTGAACCTCAAGATAGCTCAATACATCCACAAACCCTAGCAGATCACTACGCAAGCAAACTGAATACTACCACCCCCACATTTGCCCTAGAAACACCACCCAACGAACAAAGATGAAACAAGAATCTACATGGAGCAAATTCCGCAACATTGACAAACAACAACAAACAACTAACATCTTAACCTCCATAAACACCACCACCTCACCACTTGACCCCTGCCCAACTGCCTGGATCAAAGCAGCAAAAAATGAGATAAACCAGCAAATAGCCCACATTGTTAACCAATCACTAAGACAAGGAGAAATGCCGGAGAAACTAAAACAATCTATAATAAGGCCGATCCTAAAGAATAATTCCCTCAATAAAGAAGACCCATCATCATACCGCCCCATATCAAGCATCGCTTTCCTGGCAAAAATCATAGAAAAGGCAGTACTCTTGCAGCTTCAAGACCACCTCGACGAACAGGATGCCCTGGACAAACAACAATACGGATTCAGAAGAAACCATGGAGTGGAAACTCTTCTCATAGCACTGATGAACAACCTACTTAAAGGACTAGAAGACACAAAGAAAATGTTCATACTCATTTTCATTGACATCTCCGCCGCCTTTGACACGGTACATCATGAGATACTCCTTAGTAAGCTAGAATCCATAGGAGTTGAGGGAACCCCCCTCAAATGGTTATCCTCCTATATATCTAACAGAAGGCCACAAGTGCAATTTAATGGGGAAGAAGCTATGCCATTCACTCAAATGCAGGGCATACCACAGGGCTCAGCACTCTCAGCACTACTATTCAATATCTACATGAGACCCCTCTGTGACATCTTCAAAAGGCATAGCATCAACTACCACATCTATGCAGATGATATTATGCTCTACACGCAACTGGACGTCGCCGACCCCAAATATGCACAGCTTGAAAACTGCCTGAACGAAATGTTGATATGGCTACAGAAGAATAACATGACGATAAACCACAAAAAAACGGAGGTAATGTACATGTCCAACAAACCCAACTTCAAGTCACCCGACTCAATCACCCTGTGCAACAACACATACAAAGCAAAAGAAGAAATCAAATATCTAGGTGTCACACTCGACTGCAACCTAAGAATGGAGAAACACCTGCGTAAAACAAACAAAGCCATCTTCTATAAACTTAGGGTGATACAACCTCTAAGGAAAATAATAGCACCAGGCGATTTCAGGTCAGTGGCTCAAGCACTAGTCATGCCGCACCTCGACTACTGTAATGCCATCCTACAAGGTCTACCCAAAAAATCACTGGGTATCCTTCAAATGGCCCAGAATGTCGCAGCTAGAATAATAATGGGAACAAGTGTAACTGACCACATCACCCCAATATTGATCGACCTTCATTGGCTTCCAGTTGCTGCTAGGGCGCAGTACAAGATGATAGTAACAACGTTCAAGCTGATCAACGACATAGCCCCCTCGTTCCTGTCCTCTCTTATCAACATACAACCAGCAAATAGAAATAGAAGAACTAACAACCTGGGCACCCTGCAGGTCCCTAACGCAATACGAACTGTGAAAACAAGTACAAGTCGCAGAGCCTTCTCTTTCGCTGCGCCCACTATATGGAATCAGCTCCCTGTTGAACTACGGCTAACCCAGGACATGAAAAGTTTCAGGAAAGAGTTAAAAACCCACTTATTTAAATGCTATTACAACCAGCCATAAGTCACAAAATCCAGGAAAACTTAACAAAGGAAACTGACAAATACGTACATTGTAAATCCGCCTTGTGTAACCATGTATAGCCAAGTAAAATGAGATTTCCTCAATCTGTAAATATGTATTATATAAATGTAAATATGTTTTACCCCCAAAACTTTAAACATGTGTGCCGTGACCCCCCAAGTCCTCTATGTATTTACTCCCCCACCCTGTCCTGATCGACCTCCCCAAAAGAAAAATCAAACCGCTACTGATCGCTGGAAGCAGCGGTATATAAATGTGTTCTAAATAAATAAATAAAATAAATAAACAAATATTTGCTGGCTCCACCAGTGCTCTTCCTCAAACCTGGCCCCTTATTATCTGGATAAAATCTGGTCATTTAGAGAGCCAATTACCAAGGTGTGCTACCTTTAATGCATATATATTCACCATCAACGTGTGTTATTTTAGCACAGATTCTGTGTTATTCAATAAGACCTAATTACTAATACTATGTTTTAATAGTCGTGCTTCTTAGATACTGGCCCCCTTAGGGAGTTAAATACCCTCATTTTATCTGGATAAGAGCTGAAAATATCTGGATAAGCAAGCTATGTGTTCACTACATGCCAGCAAATGCTTAAGTCACTTTAAATATCAGGCCCAGTGTTCACTCCTATTTGTGAATATCAAGGTGCCAATCTGGTCTCTCCGAAAGTGTTAAAAGCTTTGTATAATGCACTGGTCCATACTTTTCAGCAAGAATTAGGATCCAGTAATTGCTAGTGATATGGTTTAAAACCATAAACCATATGAAGAGCTTTATTCCGTGCTTCTCTTACAAAAGTACCACCGTACGATGAGAAGCAATTAGCATTCTGTGAACTGAACCTCTTCAAACAAAAATACATTGCTTGAGGCTAAGCTGTCTTCAAGGACATACTGGATGATGATTTTATGTAGCACGGCCAGTGAAAACATGGTACCGATAAGTAAAGCAATTCTTTTTTTTTGGGGGGGGGGGGAAGAATATGGGAATTTTTTATTCTATTTGTTTCATTTCTTCATTATTATTCTGATCTTTCATCCCTACAGAGCTGTAAGGTGTAGGAATAGCTCCTCTTTTAAATGCTGTTTATATATGTGGATGATTTTAAATATTTTTTAAATCCTTCCTACTCTAATAAAAATAGAAAAATAGGACCACCGATATTCGGCTCTGCTTAGCATATACTGGTAAATGATGTATGTTAAGGGCCCAACAAATAATCTTGACTTAAATTGTCTGAGGTTATTTTTTTGTTTTGCTCAACTGATTTAAATAGAGCATGGCTTGCACTAACTTATGCATCCGTAATAACATGGCCATTAATGAAAACGTTAACTACACACCTAAAGGCGTAAAGTTTTGAAAGCTCATGAGACTATGCTATTCAATAAAGAATGTGAGGCTTTTGTGAATGGTGCGTTAACTTGCTACACGCTACACTAATCTGTGTTAGAAACTGTATTTTAATAAATAGATCTCAAGTCACTGTTCTCTGAAACTGACAGTGTTGCCCTACTAAATGGACTTTGAGGGCCCCTTTTACTAAAGCCCGCAAAAGGTTTGCAATTAATGCACCAAAGGAATGCACGGTAATTGCAAAGTCACCGCGTTAACTGTCAGGAGCATGACCAGTATGCTCCCCTGCAGCTAACACATGATGGGCCACTCCAGAGTGCTCTCTGCTAAGGCAGGTTCACTTAACGACTCACATAAATGAGTCATTAGGTGCACCCACGTTAAGAGCTGCGGTGCCACGGAATGCATGTCAATTGCCCTGGCACTAGAGGCAATGTGCATTTCACACCCACTCTCCACCCCATCCCATGATCGCCGATAAACGTGCATTTCAGCATGCAGTGGCAGTCATGCTTGTGCTTATTAGTGCTCTCAACTACCAGTGGTTGCGTGTTAAAACATGTTAACACGTGTTAACATGTGTTAACTGGCTAACTGGCTTTAGTAAAAGGGGCCCTTAGACAAAGCAAGGAAATGAGTGATGGATTCTAACCCAAAGCTAGCAAAAAGCTCCAATAAATCAGTGGATTCAAAATGTACACTTTCCTCCCCTCCTAGACACAATCATATTACTACTCTTCCTAGCTTCATTTAAAACAAAAAGGCTGACAACTGAGTGGCAGAATTTTACACACAGCTGCAAATTGTTTACGGACTTGAACAATTGGCAAGTTAGAGTTGATTCATTTTCTTCAAAGGAGGAGTCAAAAAAAATAAAAGCTGTCTGTGCCCTGATGTGCATTGTCCCGGTAATGACTCCTTTTCTTGACCAGGCATGTTTTGGTTTGCAGCAATTTTCTGGGAGGAAATTTAATTTCATTTTCTTAAATAAATATATCTGCACATGACATTTACCGGGGGCCAATAAAAAAAGTGTGCACTGTTGAGAAACAAATTATCTTTGGGGTTTCTCTATTTTTCTTCCGAGCAAGGCCATTGCAAAGAAAACTGACGGAGTAAGCCGAGTGTTCTGGCTAAAAGCATCTGCTGCAACTGCAGAAAACAATTAGAAAGATGCTATCAATACCACCCCTCTTTAGAGCTAAAACAGAAGTACTAGTGCTACTATAATTACCTCTGTATTAAAGAAAATTATATAAATTTATCATTTTCACCATTCTTTATATTAGCTTTAACGTGGTTTCTTTTCTCTTTATCCCCTCATCAGGAGGACAAGAAGATTATATTCTATCTTATGAACCTGTCACAAGACAAGAGAGTAAGTTGTGGGATGTGTTATACTAGGAGCAGTTGTTAATCTTTCAGGCAGAAATATTCAGGCCAGTTTATGAGGGTGAATGTACGTCTATGCATGTAAAAATGCCCTGTGAAAATTGGGCTCCTTTGTGTGAAAAAAGGGGCAGAGTTAGATTGGGGGGGGGGGGTGAAAATAGTCATGGAGATTTCATTTTCATATTCCTGCTGCATACTTTACACTTAGTTTAATGTAGGCATAAAGTACCTGGGTACAAAGGTACCTGCATTATGCTCGTTGTCCAAGCAGGGTTGGCCCTACCACTAGGTGGACTGGGAGTCTGTCTAGGGCAGCAATATTCAGGTACAGTGGCATGACAGAAGAGGATTTGCTTCCTCTCCTCCACCGCTGCCACCCTAACTCCGCCCAGGCCGCACTGAAGCACTGTAAACTTTCTGACAGTGGGGCAGGACCCAGCAGAGCTTAAGTATTTGCTTCTACTAAGAGGCCTCATATCATACACGCAGCTTTACAATGCTTCTGGGCAGCCCATGTAGAGGGAGGGTGGGCAGGCCCTGCAAGAGACAGGGACTGATGTCGGAGAGATGCCGGACAAGCAGGAAAAGGGAAGAGAAAGGAAGATGCTGAACTAAGAGGGAATAGAAAAGGGAAGAGAATGTTCTGGACACCTTGGAGTAGTGAGGGGATGGGAGATGCTGTCTGTCTGGGGTGGGGGGGTAGGGGAGAGGTGATTAAATGATGGGTAGCTAGGAGAAGTAGGGAGGAGAAGGGGAGACGCTGGCTACCTTGGTAGGGTTAAGGAAGGAAAAGGGAGATGCTTGACTCTGGGGGAAGTGGGGGGGACGCACAGTTCAAGGTTCACCTACGGAATCAAATACCCTTGGGCTGGCCCTTTAAAGGTCATGACAGTTGAGCGTTAGAAGGTCCCATTCTTTCTTATCGTGGCTGTTTATTTGATTTCCTAACCCTATAGCATTCATTTACTGGCAAATACTTTCATGTCAATAAAGTTTTGTTAACCAATTTATGCTCCTGTTTTGTCTTGTATGTACTATAACACTAATATTTGATCTTAAGTGAAAGGTTGCACACCATAACACAATGAAAACAATATACCTTTCACGTCTTTTACTTTTATAGCTTCTTTCAATTTTATATATAACAGCAAACTACAAAAAAGTATATATGTGTAGAAGAGGCCATCAGAAGGGGGATGCATATCATCATAAACCTTTTCAAGTGTTTCACACCGTAAGTTCCAGTCATCCATCTCTTCATATGCAGATTCTGTTTTTTATATCTTTTTCTTATTCCAAACTTTTTATATATAAACACACATTTCACTTCAATTTTTAAAGTTCATATTCTCATCGCTTATCTGCAAGCTGATGAGTAACCACGCTCCCGATATGAATCCATGTTTCAAGTCGTCTGGCTGTGCTTCAGGGCAGATTTCTTCAAACCATACTCTGACAATCACATCGGGCGTTCTGCTACTCAACAAACAATAGCTGCTAAAATAGAGGAAATGACATCAGATATCTGCATGCACTTGACAACTAAAATACTCGCAATAATGAAAGCCACTCTGTTTCATTATTAAGCCCATTAAGCATCATTGAGTTCAAATTAAATATCCATCTCTGTTCCTCATATTTAAGTTAGTGTTCTCGGTTACCCCACGCCAATTCTCTTTCACACAATCAATTATTTGCAGTTGAAACTCATCTGAGCTGTGTTTCATTTCCACAAAATGGGAGACCTTTGGGGTTGTCATTGTTCTTGTATTCAATCTACTATAATGTTCTGTAAGATGTAGTTTAATTGCTCTTTTCGTCCATCCAATATAGTGTAAACTTTCGTGCAGGCACATGTTATTACATAAATCACATAGTGAGTGGCTTTCATTATTGTGAGTGTTTTAGTTGCCAGGTGCATGATGTCTGATATCATTTCCTCTATTTTAGCAGCTATTGTCTGTTGAGTAGCAGAACACCCGATGTGGTTATCAGAGTATGGTTTGAAGAAATCTCCCCTGAAGCAGAGCCAGAGGGCTTGAAACATGGATTCATGTCGGGAGCGAGACTGGTAGTATGGTTACTTATAAGCTTGCAGATAAGTGATGAGAATATGAACTTTAAAAATTGAAGTGAAATGTGTATTTATAATATTAAAAGTTTGGAAAAGGAAAAAAAGATATAAAAAAATGATTCGGCATATCAAGAGACCAATGACTGAAACTTAGGGTGTGAAACGCATGAAAAGGTTTTTCATGATATGAGATTCCCATTCTGATGGTCTCTCCTACACATATGCATACTTTTGTACTTTGCTGCTATATATAAAATTGAAAGAAGCTGTCAAAGAAATGAAAGGTATATGGTTTTCATTGTGCTATTGTCTTGTATGTAGTCAGGCCAATATGTAAACACTGCAGTTGGTATTTTTGTTAAATGCTGTCCATGACTTTTAACAATAATACATATATTGAGCACCACTAATCAGACTGCAGGCAGTGTTGAATATACAGAGAGATCCAGATAGCGGCAATATTCAGACCAATACCCTATTAGCTATCCGGATAGTCTGTAAGGAAATTCAGCAGCACAATCCAGATAGGTCCACTGAATATACTTGGATAGCTCCATCTAGTGCAACTATCAGGATAGAGCTTTCAAAATGTGATTCAGAATGTGATTTATGAACTTAATGTTGGCATTTACATGGGAGCCTTAAACACAGGCACTAGATGACAAATCACATAGAGAATGGGAAAGAATTTTCCAAATCCACTGATCCGGTTAAATGTCCCTTTATCAAGATAGATGGAGTACTTGAAAATCGCCTATCCTCCCTGCAGATTAGTTGTGCACATAGTGGGACGACATCCATACTTTTACCCACATTGCATGGAAGCAGTTCTGGGGGCAGGTCCTAGTGCAAGGGCATTGGGACTATTAGGCAAACCTTCAGCCTTACACTCCTTAGTCTTCTCCCGCCCCCTGAGATTTTGATAATTAAACTCAACAATCATGATCATTGCTATATCCAGGACCGGCACTAACATTAGGCAGACTAGGCAGCCGCCTAGAGCACCAGCCCTCCAGGGGCACCCGCTGCTGCAGCTGTCGCCCTTCTGGGACTTGCAGCAGTAGCAATGGCCACAAAGAGCCCCATGGTGCTCAACTTACAACTTTAGCAACGCAGGACAGTTTGCTTCCGCCTCCTCCAATGCCGACTTCCTGTTTGCAGACAGAAGTCAGCATCAGGCAGTCTGAGAAGGCGGAAGCAAACAGCCCTGTGGCGCTGAAATTGTAAGGGAAGCACCGCTGGTCTTTTGTGGCAGATCCCGGAGATGGGTGACAGCAGTGGATGCTGCAGGAGGGGTGGAGAGACAAGGGATGAGGTTTGCCTAGAGTGCCCTCATCTCCGTGTGCCGGCCCTGGCTACATCATCCCTCATGCATCAAAAAATGCATAACTGGACATCATACTTTTAAATATTAAGCTCTGCTTTTATGTATGTACAGTATGTGCCTTTTCTCCCTGCAAGTAAAAGAATATATTGATGGCTCTTTGAGCTTGTGTGGCTGTCAGGATCTATTGGTTTGCTTTGTCTACTGCTGGTCTTTACCACCCCTCAGATACTGCCCCAGGCAACCCCCTAGTCAGACCTAATGTTCTGAGCTGACCCTGCCTGATTCTAATTCTAACATGTATTTTTATACCACTACGGTCTCAAAACTATGTGGTTCAGTGTGGTTTACAAGTGAAAAATCACATTTAGAGCTGAATAACAAAAAAAACAAAACTAACTATAGATTAAGAATCAAAAAACCAGGACTGCAAATTCTCCCAGAATTGTAGAACAGAAGAACCCTTAATCCTCATTGGTAATTTAGACCAAAGTTCAGCCGCTTTATAAGGAATATTATGTGTAAACCTGTCTTTAGACTAACACCTCTACAGAAGGACTGCAAATGTTTTGATTTAACTGCTAAAAGTGGGAGTAGTAAGGAAGAAAGACACAGGAACATTGTCATAAAAAAAATGTATACAAAAACATATAAAACTTAAAATGGCCCCACTTAGAAATCTTAAGCCAATGCAGTTCACAGAGTAAAGGAGTCACCGCTGTATACCTAGAGACTACAAATATAAGTCGGGCTGTGGTATTTTGGCAAAGTTGTAAATGCTTTACCTGCCGCTGCAAACAATTTATAAGCAATACATTACCATAATCTAAATATGCAAGGATGGCGCTTTGCACTAAAAATGGAAAATGATTGAGAGAAAAATAGGGTTTCAGTCTACACAGTTAACGCATTTGAAAACATGACTTTGATACCTCTGAACTAACATGGGCCTCAAAAGATAGACTTTCATCTATCAGAACCCCCAAGTAGCCAAAGAATTGACTCAGCATAAAGGTTTAGCCAGTTCAAAGCCAAGAAGGGTTTATCGTTATTGAGGTAAAGAACCTTTGTTTTTGACATAGACAAGAATCTTACATTTACAATTGAACATCTTCCTAACAAATGTAAAATATCATGTATAACTGAATAATAATCACTTGGCCATGAGGGAAAAGCCAATAATATGGAAATGTCATCTGAATAAGTATAAAATTTAAAATCTGCCTGATTAAAGAAACAACCTACAGAAATCGTAAGTATATTAAAAAGAATTAGAGAAAATGGAGACCCTTGTGGAACCCTGCAATTGGCCGTTCCCTTCTTAGAACAATCTGCTCCAATCCAAGCTTGATACAATCTATTTTTTAAAAATCCAGACAATCAATTATGGACCACTCCAGAAATCCCCAAGAGGTTCAGAATAGCCAGAAGGATGTCCTGATCGGCTAGATCAAAAACCACAGTTAAATCAAACTGCAGTAAAACTGCTATATGTCCATTAGCTATGGCATTGATATCTGAAGCTAAAATTCCCAAAAGCATTTCTGTGTTCTCAGCTTTCCAGAAGCCAAATTGTGAATCATTTAAACAATCAAAGTTGTCTAAGTGCTGTACCAGTTGCCTGGCAACAAGCGCGTCCATCACCTTTACCATCAAGGGGATATTAGGGTGGGAATTCCAGCCACATGCATAGTTTTGTAAGTACCTGGAAAAAAAAGTGTAGGTATCGTCTGGTACTTTTTCCTTAGGCAATTTTGAAAGCAAAAGTGCACAAGTATTTGAACTTTCACAACCGATACGAAGTCTTTGGAGGAAAAAGAACCCACGGACTATGCAACAATGTAGGCAGTGAGAACATTCTCTGCATGCTGGACAAATGCCCGTGAAAATGTGATTCCGAAGGCATTGTTTCATTGTATGTTCTTTCAAAACAAGAACTTGGTCATCTTCACTGTAATGTTCTTCCTCTTTCTCTGTCTCTTACCCAGTAAATTACACCAGGCCTGTTATTATTCTGGGTCCTATGAAAGATCGGATTAATGATGATCTGATATCTGAATTCCCTGACAAGTTTGGTTCATGTGTACCACGTAAGTGTTCTTTCCTGCTACATTTTCAAACACAAGGCTGCACTTTGATATAGCTGTAAGATTTGACCAAAGGCCAATGGTTTAGGTCCTTAACAAGGTCAACGGTTTAGGTCCTTATCTTGCTGCTTACCAATAATGACAAGTTTTCAGACCACAACTGTGAAATTTTCCTGCATATTTGTCTTTCCTTTTCTTTGTTGCATCTCTCCCATCCTACCTCCCATTGTTCTGATTTTTCTCTACCCCAAACTTATTACTGTCCATTTATGGCTTGTGGTGAGTATAAAGCTTTTGACCCTTATGTAACAAAACTTGTAAAGACCTGGTTTAGGCCTGCTTCTCGTTTACTCTAGAAAGCAGTTTTATAATAAAATGGTTAAAAATGAGTATTTTTTAGTAGTTTGGTTATCATATGGTTTGGATAATTTATCTTTTGCCCACTGACTAGCTGGTCTCTTAAATCTTTAAAAAGAAAAAAGGCCCCCCCATTCCTTTCTTTATATTTCATAATTATTACTATTATGTTTCATGTGCAGCACATCATAGCCAGTGTTGACTGGTTTTAACTCTATTAATTTGGGTCCTACCCAAGAACCTTTAGTTGTTATAATAATTATTATTATTATGTTGGGTCCTACTCGAGGACAATCAAGGTAATATCCTTATTGTTATTGTGATCAATCATTTGTAGAGCACGTATCAGATGTACAATACTGAACAAAGTCATATAAGAGAAAGTTCCTGTTCCTCTGAGCAGCGATGGTATTAAACATGCTGAGGTCAAAAGCTGATATTTAGGAGGGGGACTCCAAAATCGACCAGCATGCTGTATCTCCTTTAACTTCAGACAAGCTTGAGGCCCCTCTAAAGCCCGCCCTGCTTTAGAGCTTACAATCTGCTCAAGATAGACATCCCAAGGCCCACAGACAAAAACAAATAAGAGGATCTTAGTTAACAGGGAGGCCATGATTGAATTAAACTGGCTATATTATAGGTGCAAGGAATGAGGCTTCTTAGGAGTTAATATAAGAAAAAGCCAATGAGTTAGGTAGGTATGATTCTTTGTCTTTAGCAAGATGTTTTAGATGGATTAACATTTAAAGCTAGCTTAATACTGTTCTCTGCAATTCTGAACAATTTATTAGAAACAAGAGAATAAAGGATAAGATTTGTAGCCTCTAAGGTGAGTAAATAGGTGATGTTTAACTGAAGCCAGGGAGCATTTTATTTATTTGTGCAAAACCTTTTGGTTGCTGAGTCAAAAAAAAAATCGACGTATTATTAGCTGATTGGTTTATTTTTCTTTGTAGCTATTGGACTTTAGTTCTCTTCACCCCTTTCAGTAGGCTTTACATTACTACTTTATCTCCCCTGCACTCTTTCTCCACTCCAGTCTCTCAGCCCCCAACACTGGGTGCCAACATGCTTTGAGGCTTAGTTGCAAGCTATGCTAGTCTCCTTCCCCTAACTTACTCCTGAGACACCTATGCAACAACATGATGGCATCAACATGGTGCCAACAGCTAACTTGAAAGCTGGCTTTTAATTATCTGAATTCAGTCTCACATCTTAGATCCAGAAAGAACCGTGATTGGGCTAAACTAATCCACTCATTCTTGCTTTAGTTTATTTTGTCTGCCACAATGGGCAGAGGTTTTGGTTCTATGGTGCTGGAGAGATTTATTTAGATAAACAGCAGATGAGAAGAACACTTTTACTGGTTTTTTTTAAATTAAGGAATTGGTTTTATATTTCCATAGAGTTGCTAAAAATAGATCTTTGCTGCACAATCTGACTTGATTTTGTTTTTTCGAACCTAAAGATACTACAAGACCAAAGCGGGACTATGAAGTGGATGGACGGGATTATCATTTTGTTATCTCCAGGGAACAAATGGAAAAGGATATCCAAGAGCACAAATTTATCGAAGCTGGGCAGTACAATGATAATTTATATGGAACTAGTGTACAGTCTGTGAGATTTGTGGCGGAACGGGTAGGCTCTCATCCTTTTTGATTACAGTTTAATGAAACCTCTTTGATAGGTAGATTGATGTTAAGCTCATTATCTTGCTTCATTAGTTTACTTTGGGACATGTTTACTAAAGAGCATCCCAGTAGTGCACAATAGGACTGCAAAACTAGTGTGCAGGAATGTGCCAACTTCAGGGGACATGTGGGTCCATCCCACTTCCGTTGGCATATTCGTAACATGTGACACTGCATAGTCGGGCAGTGTGTGTACTTAACACCACCCATTGAGGTGGTGTTAAAAACACGCATGCTAACAGCAACATTTGCAGTTGGCATGCTCCCATAATGGCCATGTTAAGACTGAGGCACTGTTTTCGCTCATGTTCCAGTCCCCATTCAATTGCACGCTAAACAGTCAGCATGAGATTTTTACCACAGGACCCCATGCTTTTAGCATGGGGCACTTAGCATGCAGCATACCCTGTACTAACAGCATGGTTTAGTAAACATGCCTCTTTGCCTTAAGACATCTACATGTTTCTAAAAGCCAACATCATTGAATAAAAGCTTGTGTTATGCTGCTGTATGTTAAAAAAAAAAAAAAAAGTTCTTAAACTACTTCTGTTACTGTTCAGTAAAAATTGTGAAGCTCAGGCCATATATTCTATTCTCTTTAATTTGTTTGACTTGCAGTAAACTGTTATGTTGTTAATATATTCCCAGGGCAAGCACTGTATACTTGACGTATCAGGAAATGCCATTAGACGACTACAAGTTGCCCAGCTCCATCCCATCGCCATATTCATCAAGCCCAAATCAGTGGACTCATTGATGTGAGTATACTCTTGTGGAAATAATTTGAAAGTGCATTCATATTTTGTTTCATTTTATAGATGCTATTTGGAATGAATTAATATTTGCTATACTTAAAAATCGTAAAAATCTAAATTTTAGTACGATGGGTAAACTCTATTGATTTCAATGGAAGCGGATGAAGTAGCCAACCAGTTTTAATGAAAATGCTTTAGAAATATCAAGAATCGGTCATGAAAATCATTAAAAAGAGTTTTCAAGTTTTGCACTATAGACCAAACAGAAGGAAACTGGGGCAATGACTCCACATACTATGAGAATTGCGAAACTCACTCTTAAGTATGTGGATTATGATCTCAGTCTCTGAGATTTGCATTGTGCCAAAAAGAGCCTCCTTCTGGAGTTCATAGATAATGATATATATAGGCAGCTTATCAAGATGTGCTTGGAAATGACTTTAAATCGCGTTTATAGTATCCAATACAAAGGGAAACAGTTCCGTATCTTTCATTTTCTTGATCTTTGACTGTATTTCCTGGTAATTTGAGGATCCTGTTTCTCTCCACACGACGTATAGAATAATCACTTAGCATGAAGACTTCTGTTATCGATGCCATTCTCGTGTTTTTCTCCTTTACCAGTATATCCGGTCTTCTTGCGTTGATCTTCTTATCAGCTGGAATGGGAATATTCCAGGTGATCACAAACACTTCATTCTCCATAATTTTCTTAGTGACAGGATCCCAGTGATTTTCTGGTACAGCCATGATGTGTAATGTTTACAAAGTTTCCCGTGGACGAGACGTGCTGCTTTATTGTGTCTTTTTGTATAGAATTTTTCTTCCATCAAAACTGCTATATGGTTCGACCAGCATACATGGTGAGAATCAGTTACAGACACCACCTATCAAGGAGTATGCATAGTATACAACAAGAGAGTAATTTTATAACTGAGTGCACAGGCAAATGGTACATTTTCCTCCTGCAGGCACTTGTGCACTTTCAAAATGAAAGTATGTACCTAGTTCCATTGTAAAATTACCTCAAGGAATTTATACACATACATTTATACATAGTCTTTAGCATAAACAAATATTCTGTGTTCATTTACATGCATATTTTCAAACGCATGTAGCTAAATGCAAACCCTTACTAGCCCTGCCATTTGCAGCGCCTCTGCTCAGTTCAGACTATATCCATATCACATTATGCATATAGCAGGCATGCAGGTTTATAAAGACATAATAGCAGATAAACCATATGACCTATCCAGCCTGCCCATCCATACCAGCTACTTAGCTGTACAAGTCCTTCTTTCCCTTAGAGATCCTCTATGTTTGTACCATGCTTTCTGAATTCAGAAACCATTCTTGTCTCTACTTTTTCCTCTGGGAGGCTATGCCATCTATTCACCACTCTTCCCAAAAAGAATTATGTCCTCGGATTTCCCCTGAGTCTATCCCGTTTCATCTTCATCCTATGCACCTTGGTTGCAGGATTTTGCTTCAATTGAAAGAGGCTCTCCTCCTGTGCATTTATGCCAGAGTTATTTAAACATCTCTATCATATATCCTCTCTCCTGCCTTTCTTACAGGTATACACATTGAGATCTTTAAGTCTGTTTTTAAGTCTTTATGACAAAGACCACGGACCATTTTAGTAGCCGCCCTCTGCACTGACTTCATCCTGTTTGTCTTTTTGAAGGTGCAGTCTCCAGAATTGCACATCACCTCTTCCTCCCAGGTGGCTTTTCCCCGCCATATGCACCCAAGCATTCTGGTTTTCCCCATTGCCTTTTCTACCTGCTTGGCCACTTTAAGATTATCAGAAAGAAACGGGCTTTTGATCTCCTACTTAGCCTTTATAGGGTGCAGCACTATGTGCTGTCTCCTTCCCCAAGCTGTATATACGCATATGTTTCCTCTGCCTTTATTAGTTCTGTCTCCTTGTTTATGAAATGTCTCTTGTCTGTCTCACCTGTTCTCTCTCTTCCTTTCCTGTCAACAGAAATGGAGTTCCTTTTCCTCCTTTAACTTCATTGTTTTGATTTTATTGTAAACCACTTTGCCTAACCTGAAAAAGCGGTATAGCAAGTATAAGAAACCATAAGACCTTACTGGGGGTCTCTCTGATGTCTAAAGGTGGGGCATGAGCCAGGTTGGGTGCCTGGGGATCAAAATAATGCCTCTGACCACCTAGTGGTAGTCTCTTGGCACTACCATTAGGGGGCAGGCTCCATTAGGGGAATCAAGAGGTGGAGGGAACAGCCATGGGGGATCAGTGGTGGGGGAATCAGGGGGTCAGGGGTGATTGTTTTATGCACAGATCTTTTTAAATAGCTCCTCAGAAGCATCGGGCAATGCATTAGCAGCCTGTGCTCCCAGGGAGGAAAAATTCTGCCAGCTCAAAGCTGACCTTATTTTCCTAGAAATGATACAGCTTGCAAAGTTAAAAGCAAGTTGATTTATTTTGAATGCATTTGCATGCTTTGCATGTCATTAAATAACTTGAATTGCAGTAAAATAACCAGCATTATGATAAAATAATGCCCAATTTTGCCATTGAACATGTTCCAGTAGTAACACCCTGCTTAATCGTTTAGGGATGGGGGGGATATTTCCGCGGTGGCAGTAGGTGCTACTAATGCAGTCAGCTGTTGCTGCTGAAAACTAACCCTGGTATTGAATGCTAGGGCCATATCCAGCCACAGCATTGAATATCTGGGTCACCGAAGAAGCCAGAAGCTAACCGGGCTGCGGCGATGGTCTGCAAATCATGTAAATGCCTTTGAATATCCCCCTTAATCACTGTTCCCTTTTCCAAGTCATTTAAGTACACACTGAACAGCACTAGTCTCAGTACAGATCCTTGGGGTGCTCCAGGTGTAGGAATTATTTATCACAATTGTTTGTTAGTGGTAAGAGTAGGAGCTCCCATCCAGATAGCTCACCATGTGCAGGTAGAGAGAAGGTACCAGACTTGAGTGTTATCCAAGTTGATATGGACTTTTTAGGCTCATTATAGCAAGGGAAATCTGACTGTGGAACTCCAAGGAGAAGGTATCGACTTGATCAGGGTTGACCCCAGAGATGGTTCAAAGTGTTGGCATCCTAGGCAAACCTTAAGCCTTTTGCCCACCTCCAGCTGTCAGAATCTAATGTTAAGCTTTGAATGCCCTGTTCTTTGCCACCCCCTATAAGCTGGTACACTAGGCAACTGCCTAGTTTTCCTAATGGTTGGGCCAGCCCTGAACTTGATTAGAAAAGAGTGATCCAGAGTACAAAAAAGAACCAGGCTCCATAAAGCATCCAATTATTAAAGGGGAAGGATGCCCCTATGAAGAGAGTCTAAAAAGGTTAGGGCTCTTCAACCTGGAAAAGAGATGGCTGAGGGGAGATATGATAGACGTCTATAAATTAATGGAGTGGAACGGGTAAACGTAGATCGATTGTTTATGCCATCAAAATATAGAAAGACTAGGGGATATGCAATGAAGCTACAGGGTAACCTATTTAAGACATAAGAGAAAATATTTTTTCACTCAACGTGTAATCAAACTCTGGAATTCGTTACCAGAGGATGTAGTAAAAGTCGTTAGTGTAGCCTGGTTTAAAAAAGGTTTGAACAAGTTCCTGGAGGAAAGGTCCATAAACTATATTAAAGGGGACCCAGGATATCCACTGCTTGCCTACTACTTGAACATGCGATTCACTGCCGTTGCCTTGACTTTCTCTCCTCTCACGCCCTTCCAGATCCATGGCAATCTGGCTTTCATCCTTTACATTCTACTGAAATGGATCATGCCAAAGTCTCCAGTGACCTGTACCTCGCAAAATCCAAGGGCCTTTACTTGAGCCTCTTCCTTCTTGACCTTTCTGCTGCTTTTGACACTGTTGACCACCACCTTCTCCTCAACACTTTGTCCTCACTTGGTTTTAAGAGCTTTGTATTATCCTGGTTCTCTTCTGATCTCTCCTATTGCACTTTCAGTGTTTGTTCTGGTGGATCCTCCTCTACTGCTATCCCACTCTCAGCTGGTGTACCACAAGGGTCTGTCTTGGGTCCACTCCTTTTCTCTCTCTATACCTAGTCCCTTGGTGCACTCATCTCCTCCCATGATTTTCAGTACCTTTTTTATATTGATGACTGTCAAACCTACCTCTCTATACCTGCTATCTCTCTGGTAATCCAAGCCCGGTTCTCTGCCTGCTTATCTGACATTGCTACCTGGCTGTCTCACCACCATTTGAAATTGAACATGGCCAAAACTGAGCTGCTTCTTTTTCCCTCTCTAGTCTGTCTTGACTAGATTGTAAGCTCTGATGAGAAGGGACCATCTTTTACATGGGCCTGTATGCCTTGTAGAACTATATAAATGATCAGTAGTAGTAGTAAACAGAACTGCAGTGTGACTGCCTAAGCCGATCTTTATATTGTGCACATGCTCTGTTTTCCTGGTGTTGCATAACTTATAGCAAATTTTATTTAAATATCTATCTCATCATGAAAAAAAGTAGATTTCCAAACATTTGCTCTCCTGAAATCTTGTGGAAAGTGGAACTTTTGTGTAGCACAAACATCCCAGAATTTGCTGTTCTTCATAACATCCTTCGGTCTGAAGATTAGATTTGACTGACACCACTCATAGAGGAAAGGCTTGTGGGGTCCCTATGACTTATTTACTTCCATATCCTTCATAGAAGGATAACTACTAACACACTCTATATTTTCAAATCTTGTTCTAGGGAGATGAGTAAACGCCTGTCAGAGGACCAAGCCAGGAAAACGTTTGATCGAGCAATGAAATTAGAGCAAGAGTTTGGAGAATTATTTACAGGTATGGTATACATTCTTCAGTGCCAGCTATTTATCCAGTCCGAACAGAAGAGCCATTGCCATCATTTACATTCTGAAATAATGCACCAACTTATCTGATAATATTAGCAAAAAGTAATATTATGTAATATAAAATTCTGTGACAAAATAGGACTACACTATATAGCACCATGTCTATAGGGAAAGACTGAGCCAATGTCATTGTATGTATAGGACGATAAAGTCCCAGCAGACACTGTGGTAGAATACATGGTTTAGCTCAACACCGTCCTCCAGACATGGCAACTCTAACTAGAAATTGCGCAGCACTCCATATGTAGAGATTAATTGTGTCATGCAAATGTAGGTTATATTTTAAAAATACATTGAAAAATGCAATGTGGGCCTTCGGGTCAATGGTGACTCCTGGCGACCCAGCACCTACCTGGGTTTTCTTGGCAGTGTGACTGGAAGTAGATTGTCAGGCCTTTCTTCTGAGGCAATGGAGGGTAAAGTGACTTGCCCAAGGCCACAAGGAGTGCTAGTTAGCAGGCTGAACATTATTGCTGACTGGGTAAGTGCTGGGACCGCCCCAGCCCTGCCCACAGATCTCCCTCGCACTATCCGGATTGTGCCAAAGCGGTCTGTGGGAATATTCGGTGGCACTAGCTGGTTAGTGCCAAAAATATTGGGTTCAGCGGGATTTATACAATTAACAGGCCCTTTTGAATAGCAAGCTCGTAATTCACTTTTCAAGTGGATTGTATGGGAGGAAGTACAGTATGTTTCATTGCAGGTAAAGCAGCACAAAATCCATTCCTGTATTTTTGGAAGATATAGAACAAAATGAGTGTATTTGCTTGCTGAACTATGTAATATCTAATCTTTTTGTCAATGGCTTTAATTGCCTGCCACTTTTAGAAGGGGAAAAATTCTGCCAAAAAAACTGAAGTGCGTGTTTTTTGCACTTTTTTCTTGCTCTGATATTACCTGTCCCTTAAATATGACCCTAGTTTCATGGTAGGATCAGAAGGTACACCTTCCTGCAGCATCAACAGAAACAAACAAAGAGCAGGACACAATTCTCCATGGAAGGACTACTTTAATCAGCCAAACATGAGGTCTCCCAACACACATTTTGGCCAGGGGGCCTTCTTCAGGGGAATAAGACCTCGGCAAAAACAAATGGGAAAAGCACCTCTCTGTGCTTAAAAAACACCCTCCAAGATTCTCACTCAAGCCGGGGAACTGTTGTCTCTGCGGCAACGATCAGGGAACTCCTGGTCACTCTCCCACCTGACCCCTTGCTCTACTATGAAGTCCTCACTTCCTAATGCCGCACCAAGGTGTAATACTCGGTCAGTTAGATGTAAGTCACGTTTAATTGCCAACTTAATTTTCAGCAATCAGATTGACTTTATGGCAATGACTGAGATCTGGCTGAGTGATGAGGGGAGACACTACCTCAAGGATTCTTGCCCTTCTGGCTTCTCAGTTTTTGCCACCCTCAGACCTAGGAGGAGAGGGGGAAGTTTGGCTTGCCTGACCACCCAGTCTCTCATATAAGCAGGTTCAGTGCACCACACTCAAATATTCGGAATATTCGGATGTTCTACTTATTCAAATTGGACAGGATCCCCTCCCCTGCACTGCCTCATCGTATATTGCCCTCCTCCTCTGTCCCAATCTTCATTAGATGAACTCAGTCAGCTGATAATGAACGTGAGTCTATTTCCTGGACACATGATTCTTATAGGGGACCTTAATATCCACTGTGAGTCCTCCATGTCTGAACTGGAAAGATCCTTCTTGTTCCATTTGAATGATCTTTCATCTGCCCCAGCCCACTCAGCTGGTCACTGTTTAGATCTGATCTTTCTGAGAGAATGGACTGTTGCTTTCTTCTCCCTCTATTTGTCCAATATCTTGGTCTGACCATTACTTCATCTCTTTCCTGTACTCTGCCCCACTCCAGTCAATTCAGGTAATGCCTTGTCTCAAGAAAATTCAGAAATGGAAAAACTTTAATAAGAGCATATTAGTTCAACAATATTTGGACAACTGCTTAGCTCCTTTACCATCAGACACCTTGGAAGCCAAGACCGCTCACTGGAATGCGTCCTTAATAGCTGCCATAGAGGAGCTAGCCCCTGTGACTATTATAGATCCAAAAACCAAAAAGAATCAGTCCTGGTTCGATGATTCTCTTAGAAAGGCTACACAATTGTATTGTCAGGCTGAGAGAAAATGGAGGAAGATCTTCTACCCTCAGCAAGAATGAGTGTAGATCTTTTCACCACAACTACGGCATCTTAATGAGGAAGACACGGAAGGAATATTACACTAGGTTAATAAAGAATTATGACAGTGCAGGACCTTTCCTCTAAACAGCAGCCAATAGGTTGCTCTCCCAGCTCTCTCACTGATGCTGGGCAGTTTCATTCCTTTGTCTTACATAAAGTTCTGGATCTACTCTCCTCCCTTCCAGCCCTCCCTTCTGCACCTCCATCTTCATCGCTGCAGGGTCCCAAATCCATGCCTCTCCTGACCAGCACTTTTGGATGCTTCCCCCCCAGCTAGCAGTGTGGCACTGCAGAAAACTGTCTCCTCTATGAATCTGAGATCTTCCATTGCTAACTCCTTGACCTCTTGCCTCCTACTTCAGTTAAGGAATTTCTTCCAGTCTTCATGAAGCACATTCAGGAACTTGTCAATCTGAGTTTAGAACATGAAAATGTCCCGGATTCCTGGAAATGCTCTCTAGTTGTTCCACGTCTGAAAGGGTCTAATTTTGACCCTTTCTTGCCCTCTAGTTATTGTCCAATCTCAAATCTTCCCTTCTTTGTGAAATTAACAGAGAAATTGGATCTTGGCCACCTGCTTCCCTTCCTTGAGTCCAAAAACATCTTCCACCCCAGGCAATTGGGTTTTAGAGGTCAGCATAGCACAGAGACTCTTAGTGGCCATGTACGACGATATCCTCACCCATCTGGATGGTGGAAAACAAGTCCTCTTACTCCAACTTGACTTATTTGCGGCCTTCAATCTGGTCAGTCACTCAGTTTTGCTTTATAGACTAAAGGAGATTGGCCTGGCTCACACTGTTCTAGACCGGTTCCATTCACTGGTCACTCATTTAATATAATGATGCAAGACAGCTTCTCCCAGGTTTCCCCCCTTTTCTGCAGAGCTTCCAGGTTTCCCCCCTTTTCTGCAGAGCTCCACAGGGCTCCATTTTGTCCCCTACACTCTTCAATATCTTTATTTATTTATTTAACAGGTGGGGGGGGGGGGGTTACATTGTAGCTTAAAACTGGTAATGTACATTAAACGAGGACATTGATAACTTGGATTTTTCTGAGGCAATGGCGGGTTAAGTGACTTGCCCAAGGCCACAAGGAGTGCTAGTGGGAAATGAATCCTGGTCTCTTGTTTACCAGGCCAGTGCTCTAACCATTAGGCTACTCCTCCACTCTTTATTGCCCCTTTGACAACAACGATGCAGGATTTTGGCTATGGTGTCCATATGTATGCAGGTAACATTTAAATTGCTATTGCCCATACCTCCTGGGATTTGCCATTCTGGACCAGTCTCTTAGCTTACCTTGATACCATGACGTTCTGGTTTCAGCAACATCAGCTTGTTTGGAATACTACCAAATCCTCAGCCATTTGGTTTAGTAATGACAACTCCCTCCCCGGATTTCTCCCCTAGCATCTCTGTCAGTCCTATCCTGTTCAAGGACAAGATCACTGCACCAGGTATTATATTAGACTTGACTATTGTAATTCCTTATAGTCTAGCCTTCCACTATACACAATACGGCACCTACAATATATTCAAAACACCACAGTGAAGCTACTTTATGGAGCCAGGCAATGGGATCACATTACCCTCTTTTGGTTAGGAAGCACTGGTAATCGACCCCCCCCCCCCCCCAGCACCTCAAGTTTAAGGATGCCATCCTTTCGCACCACTCCTTTTATACCGGCATCCCACACTACTCATTTCGTATGTGCCTCAGAGATGAACCTGCTAGATCCGCCTACGTATCAACAGTTGCAGTATGAATGGATTAGGAATGTCAGTTTCGCGTGCAGTGCCCCAACCCAGTGGAACTCAATTCTGCTCAAAGCCCGCCCAGAAAATTCTTTTAAAAATGTTAAGAAACTGGTGAAAACGTGGCCATTCCACCAGGCTTTCCAAGGACACCTGTAAGAGTCTTGCATAATTCTCCCCTGTGTTCCTCATTCCCTTCCCACTCTACACTGGTACCTCTTTGTTTTTGGCTTCATTATTGTTGTCTTACCTTTCATTCCTATCCCTACGTTTCTTCCCCTGATTTCTCTGGCCTCCTGACCTTGTTGTTTATTGTTTTACTGTATGTACGTCTCTGCTATTTTTCGGACTTGTACACTGCTTAGATGCATACCCTCTGGGGCCGCCATTAGCGATATAACAAATGGATGAATAAATAAATAAATACAGCAGGTGAGTCCTAGATGGTACGATCCTGCATTAACTGTTCTGCTGCTTCTTCTCCTGAAACAAACAACAATCCCAGAAATGCAGAGAGAAAGCCATTCAAAACAATTACTTATAATATCAAATCCTGCCCTACCATTATTTGCAGATCTGTGATATAGGTGTGCATTCTCAGTCCTACAACTGAGTTTCGTTTCTTAACCTTGCCTTGTCTTGAAAAGCCTCTGTGTCATTCAATTTCATCAGTTTTAAAGTCATTAATGCAATTTTATTTTATTAACATTTTTCACACAAAAGAAATCCAAAGTGCATTGTGATTGTTCCACTGCAAGAGCTGGGGTTTAATTAGCATGAAGAGGGAGTATAATTGAATTATGAAATGGGAATTGAAGTAAGGGTCACAAGTGATGAGGCACAGTGAACATGACAGGTCATTCAAGTGCAAGGATTTTCAACCCAGTCCTCGGAACACTTCCAGTCTTGCTTTTCAAGAGATAACAACATACAACCACAGATTCTGCCCTGTTGGTATGCCCTTGGTCTAAGTGTTCTCAGCCCCATCCTTGGGCCACACCTAGCCAGTCAGGTTTTCAGGATAACCGTAATGAATATGCATAAAAGAAATTCACATACACTTCCTCCATTGTATGCAAATCTTTCTAACGCAGGTTCATTGTGGTTATCCTAAAAACCTGACCAACTAGGTGAAGGACTAGGTTGAGAATACTTAGACCAAGGACATACCAAAAGAGCAAAATCTGTGGTTGTATGTTGTCATCTCTTGAATAGCAAGACTGGAAGGGTCAGCGCCAAATTTAGGCCTGTGCATGTGGTGCAGCCGCACAGGGTGCAAAAGAATAGGAGCACATTTAGGGTTGCCAACTGGCCAGTTTTCTGCCGACCGTCAGCCTCAGCACCCTTCCCCCCCCCCTCCACCCACACTGCCTGCATGGCCTGCTCTTGCCCCACTGCCGCTTTTCATGTTCCCTTGACAGCAGCAGTAGTGGCAGCGGTCCTCCTCCAATTAAAAAAAAAATCATGGGTCTTTGCAACTCCACGCTTGCATGGCTGGTCTGGTCCCTCCCTTCTCTGATGCGAACATACAGGAGGGGGATCAAACCAGCCATACAAGTGCGGAGTCAGGAAGACCCAAGTTTTGTTTCTTTTTTTAATTGGAGGAGGTCCGCTGCCACCACTGCCAAGAGAACACGAAAAGTAGTGGTGGGGCAAGGGCAGGCCAGGCAGGCAGTATGGGGGGGAGCAGGCTAGGCATGAGGAGGTGGGGTAAGATGGGGAGCTTATGGACATGGGGGGACAGGGGCAGAAGGGCTATGCTGGGCATGGGAGGGATTGAGGCAAATGACAAAAATTCTGATGTTATAGGGGGGCGCCAGATTTGCAAGTTGCACAGGGTGCATTTATGGCTTGGTACAGCCCTGGGAAGGGTATACTTCTTAGAGTACATATACTTTTCAAAGACATTCTTCATCTCCTGCAGTTATTGCCAGGGAGCATCATCCACTTGCCATATATCTTCCTTGCTGACTTACCCCAAAATGATTTTGTGAAAGTGGTTTCTGCCAGGAATATATGGAGAAGGGTGGGTGTAGGTGTGGCATAGTGGGTGAAGGTATGGGTGAGAGATGTTTGTATTAGAGTATTCTCCAGGAACATGCAGGAAGTCAGTCCTCACATATGGGTGACGTCGGCACCGATGGAGCCTGTGCGTAGCATTTCCCCAGCTTTCAAAGAAAGCCTTTGGGAAGGCTACCATGCATGCATGATCCCCTTCCCGCCCAAGGGTGCCATCTTACTCAGTCTCCCTTTTTCCACAGAGCCCTTTGGATGTGCGTCTTGTCCGCGGAAAAAGTTTCTCTTTTTCCAACCGTTTTTTGCTATCTGGCCTTTGCCGGTCCTCTTCCTGCCTCTCGAGCACCTCTGCTTCGGCCCTGGTCTCGGGTTTTTTCCTTTTTGTGTTTCACCACGCTTCACGCCCTTTTTAACTGCTAGCCGCATCAAGGGTCTTCAACCTCGCAGGTGTCCTTTTTACCCCAATGGCCTCTGGTTTTAAGAAATGTGATAGGTGTTCAAAAAACATGTCACTCATGGACAGCCATGACTTGTCTCAGGTGTCTAGGAGCTGATCATGACCCAGAGCTATGCTCTTTCTGTAAGAAGATGTCCTCCAAGGCCATACAGAGTCGTAAGCAGAAGATGGATGATCTCTTCTGATAGCTCCAGAATCCCCGGTAACCTTCCGCTTTGCAACCCCACAACCCCTGGAGCCTCCCAAGGCTCCTACCCGGGCTCGGTGGCACTTTGACCAGGGGTCACCCAACATGAGCGGAAGAAGAAGAAGCAGAAGGCCGTGAAGACTCTGTCGGGGCGCCAGACAAGCATGAGAGGTCACACACCCGGTCTCTCAGCCCCCCTCGACAAACTTTGGAGTTGAAGGTACCTCAAACCGGTCTCTTGAGGGTCGTCCTGGTGAGGAACCCCTCTCCTCCTCGACACCCGATCCGGACACCTACTCCAAAGCCCATATGCTGGCCTTGGAGCACAGCGTTTCTGCGGTCCAAGCTGCCCAGCAGGCACTGGTGTCTGACCCCACTGGTATGCACCTCGAGACTGTAGGGACCTCGGACTCCCTGGGACACCACAGTGACCCCTGAGAGCCAGAAGCCTCGTGAGGATCCTTGGCGCGGATCTCGATCTCTGTCCCAGTCCTCAAGCGCGAGATCTTCTCGGGCGAGTGCCTCTGGCTCTAGACAGACTTTGGCCTTGGGAGCCTGGCATGGGTCACCATTCCATCTCGAGCCACCCGACCTCAAGTCCTCCACAGACTACTCAGTCCCACCGAGACCTCCCCTTGGACACCTCTACGCTGACCCAGGACACCTCCTTTCTGGAGTTCGTCCGGGACATGGCACAGGCCCTAGTGCTCGCCACCGAGTCAGAGAAGCCCTGCGCAGAGGAGCTCTATATTCTTCAATATGAAGCCCCTCTGAAGGAAGATCTCTTGGTGCCAGTTCTTCCCATTCTGAACCGATGCCTCCTTCACATGTGGGAGACCCCGGTCTCTTTCCCTATCGTGAGAAAGGATTTAGACGCTATGTGTAGGGTTCAGAGGGGCCCGGGGTTTCAGAAAGCCCAGCTTCCTCACACCTCAATGGTGGTCGAATCAGCCATGCAGAAGCTAAAGAGCCTGAAGACTCATTCTTCAGTCCCGCCAGGCAGAGAGTCTCGTACCCTTGATGCCTTAGGCACAAGGCTTATGAGGGCTCCATGCTGTCATGCCACATCCAAGTTTACCAATTATACATTGGGATGTTCCTGTGTGGCCTCGCTAGAGAGCTTGGAGGCTTTGCAGCAGGCCTTGATGGAGACCATTTCTGAAGTTTTCAGGCCCTCTTGAAGTCCATCGGAGAATGCTCAAAATACCTCTTGCGAGTGGCATACGACAGCTTCGAGTCTTCGTCTGGGTAGCAGTGGCTGGCATTGGAGCCTGCCGGCAGGCTTGGCTCCAGTCCTCGGACCTGGAGCAGTGGGTCCAGTAGAAGCTGCTGGACATCCCTTTCCTGGAAGCAACTATTCAGCAAGCCCATGGAAGATAAGGCAGCGGAGATTGAAATGAAGTACCTGACTCGTACTCGCCTCTCCCGGAAATCTTTCTCCCTCCCTAGGAAGAAACAACAGAGCAAGAAGCCTTTCTTCCATTGGAAGGGGCTCCCGTACAGGGACTACCCATCCTACCCACCTGCGTCGACCCCCATTCAGGGCAGTCAGGGCAAGAGCACGGCCCACAGCCCTCGTAAGCCAAAGTATCCGAAGACCCAAACCCGGTGCTGGCTCAGCCATCCTTGGGGTTTTGATGTCAATCGGCATAACCTCTCATCCGCTGACAGATCGGCTGTCCGTCGGGGGGCATCTGGTCCACTTCTCCCACAGTTAGGAGTTCATCTCCTCTGATGCCTGGGTCCTCCAGGTCGTTCGGGAGGGTTATTTCCTTCATCTGGATCAGCTCCCCCCTCCATACTTTCCTGGGGAGCCAAGGCGGCTTCCCCAGCACCAGACCCTTCTGAGTCAGGAGCTCGCAGGCCTCCTTGAGGATGGAGCAGTAGAACCAGTCCCACTGCACCTCAGAGGATGGGTGTTTTACTCCTAATACTTCCTCCCTCCCAAAGAGGACAGGGGGCCTTCAGCCCATCCTCAACCTGCTGAACCTAAACAAGTTCCTGATGAAGGAGACGTTCAAGATGCTGTCCTTTGGAACATTACTGCCGTACCTCCAACAGGGTGATTGGCTATGCTCCTTGGACTTAAATGATGTTTACACTCACATCCTCGTCCATGCCAAGCACAGAAAGTACCTCCGCTTCATGGTTACCATTACCTTCCCTTCGGCTTCATGTCTGCCCCACGGGTCTTCACAAAATGCCTGGCCGTGGCTATGGCCCATCTCCAGCTGCAGGGCACCTTCATCTATCCCAATCTAAATGACTGGCTTATAACAGGGTGCACAGCCTCTGAAGCCTGGCAGGCTATGGACCGTACCATTCACCTCCTGGAGCATCTGAGGTTTGTGATCAATTACCCAAAGTCCCACCTCGCTGCATTTCAGTCCCTGGAGTTCATCGGGACTCATCTGGACACTCTGAGGGCCATGGCTTTCCTTCCCCAGGGCAGGGTGGGCCACATCGTGTCCCTGGCATCCAAAGTGTGGTGCTGCAGCACCGTCTCAGCCCAGACGATGCTTTGCCTTCTCAGCTACATGACCTCCATGGTCCATGTTATGCCCAATGCCCACCTCAACATGTGAGCTGCGCAGTGGGCACAATCGACCGGCCTCCTCTAAGACCCCATCTTGGTCACACCCGGCATGGCGTAATCTCTTGCATGGTGGCGGGAGTTTCGGAACCTGCTTCGAGGCATGCCCTTCCAAGCTCCAATGCATCAGGTGGTCTTGACTACGGACGCCTCCCTGGTGGGCTAGGGAGCCCACTGCGAGGGGTGGTGCACCCAGGAGACCTGGTTCCTCGAGGAGTCCCATCAGCAGATCAACCAGGAACTGCCTACAGCACTGAACGGTACTTGTCCAGACGGACAACCAGGTCACAATGTTCTATGTGAACAAACAAGGAGGGACCGGCTCCTACAGATTCTGTACAGAGACGGTGGCCCTGTGCTCCTTTGCCACGAGCCAGGGCATGACTATCTGAGCCACTAACCTCCAGGGCCAGGACAGTCCTCCAGCCAGCCCTGTAAATTCACAGTTCCCCTGGTTCTGCGGTCCCCTCCCACACCCAGCCAGGGTAGCCCAGAACGCCTTCCTCCTTTTGTGAACAACGGGCCTGTTGTATGCCTTTCCCCACCTCCCCCACACCCCTCATTGCCCAGTCCCTTCTCAGTCCAGTGGGACAAGGCCTCAGTGATCCTCGTGGACACAAGGTGGCCCAGGCAGCTATGGTTTTCCCTGCTGCTCCGCCTCTCGACGGAACCCCCGGTCTCTCTTGGGAATTCACCAGAGCTGCTGACGCAGGAGGAGGGTCTGCTACTCCACCCCAAATTGCAGTCTCTATTCCTCACAGCTTGGTGGCTGATTGGGTTGCTCTAGCCCCCTACCATCCTCCATGGAGATCGAGGATATTCTTTTGGCCTCACAAAAGAACTCGACCAGGCGGGCATATGCCTTCAAATGGCACCGGTTCTCGGTATGGTGCTTGGAGCTCCGAGTGGACCGATTTTCCTGTCCTAACAACTTGGTCTTGCAGTACTTACCTCATCTCTTGTGGGCTAGACTGAAGTCTAACTTGGTCAGGGTTCACCTGAGTGCCATCTCAGCGAACCGCCATCCCATCAAGGGTAAACCCCTCTCAGGGCAACCGTTTGTCTCCCGCTTCATGCGGGGCCTGCTCCTATCCAAGCCCGCCCCCCCCCCACCCTCCCCTGGTGGAATGGGACCTCAATATGGTCCTCATGCAGCTGACCAAGCAGCCCTTTGAGCTCATGGCTACCTGCTCACTGTGGCACCTGTCATGGACGATGGCTTTCCTGGTGGCTCTTACCTCTGCCCGGAGAGTCAGCAAGCTCCAGGCACTGATGGCCGAGGCGCCATACACGAGGTTCTATCGGAACAGGGTGGTTCTGCACACGCACCCCAAGTTCCTCCTGAAGGTCGTCTCAAACTTCCTAAGCATCTCATTAGAGGACCTTAGTTGGGAGTTAAGGGGTAAATATTCAGTAGCATTTATCTGGATTGCAATGCCTGCTATCTGCAATATTCAGTGGCACTATCCAAATCACACTTCTGAATAACTTCCTGACCACCTCGGCAGTATCCAATATTCAGCAGCAATATTCACTTCGCTATCCAGATAGCTGTCAGGATAAAGTTAATTCATTTTTTGAAGAGCTGCACCAGTCGTGGCATTATCTGAATATTCAGTGACAGTGGTGCTGAATATCCAGATTAGTTTTGGCCGCCGCAACCAGTGTTTTTTAAAAACACATGCTGGCCGCAGCTATTGAGCATTGGCCCTAAGTTTAGACGCCTATATTTTTTAACTTTTAATTTTGCATGTCAAACAAAACCCAAGGTGCCCAAAAACTAGGAGTTAGGTGCCAAGTGCTGGAAATCAGCTATGAGCATCCAACTTTCCCACCTTTGGCTTGTAAGGATCTCATTTTAGTGGCTCAGAACCGGCCAGTTTTTAAATTTAAAATTTAAATTTCTGAAAATTAGAAGTCTAGACCTTTTGAAGATTATTCCCATAAGTGCAGAGCTGAATTTTAACAGTACAGAGACCATCTTGGATAATGTATCTTTTCAACTTTCTGTGTTCTCAGCCATCCTTCCATCCAACTAGGATCACCGCAAATATGCCTTAGCTGTTTCACATAAGAATTACCACGCACTGACAGGGCCCAATCCATAACAATTAACACAGTTCCTTGAAAGCTAGCACATGGTAATTCCCATGTTAGAAAGCTAACACAGCAGGAGATGTGTAATGCATACAGACGGCACCTTACTCTTAATGCAAAGGTCATCACTGCATGTTAACTGTTAACATAGCAGATAACGCATAGCCGGAAATGGCACCTCAAGTTTAAGCAAACTGCATCAAACATTATCTGTCATGTGGTTAAAGCACTCTAATGATTTTTCTTTGTATTAATTGCATGGCAAAATGCTGAGATCACCCCCCCCCCCCACACACACACACACAGTTAACACACTTACCACAAGTCACATCCAGAAATTGGACTCTTAATTACCAGAGCCCTTCAAATTTAATGTTTTGATTGCTTTTGTGATGGGGGTCTAGAATGTTCTCCAGGAAAAAGCAGGAAGTCAGCCCTCACATATGGGTGACATTGGTGCCGACTGAGCCCACACAGAGCATTTTCCCAGCTTTCACACAAAGCCTTTGGAATGCCACCACGCATGCATGGCCCCCATCGCACCCATGTGCCATCTTGCTCAGTCTTCTTTTTTCTGTGGAGCCCAATGGACGTATGTCCAGTTTCCCTGGAAAAATCCTTTAAAAATTATCCTCAAAAGTTGTTGGTTTTTTCCAGGTTTGCGTACCAGTTCCTCTTCCCACCTCGAGCTGACGCCGTCCTCGGCTCTTCCCTTCTTTTTTGATGAGGCTTGACTCGACCAGTGTTCATGGCCTTTTTCACCCGGGGTTCATCGACCCCAATCTGGTGTTTCCCATCATGTTCCCCGGTGAGTTCAAGAAGTGCAACCACTGCGGTCAGACCATGTCTGTTACAGATACCTATGACTGCTGCTTGCACTGCCTCAGCCCAGATTACAACAGTGCCACCTGCAACCTGTGCCAGGCCATGACTGATAACCAACAGGAAACGGTCGGAGTTCTAGGAGAAGCTATTTGCACAGTCCAAATCAGCACCAGCTTCCCCAACACAGAGCCCCAAGCTGAGCACATCCCGTGAGGTCCAGGCATCTTCGGAGTCCGTGGTGGCGGTTCTTCCGTAAAGACGCCAGACCCTTCAAAGAAAAAGAAAAAATCCTCAAAGCCAGTCGAGGTTCCACCAGAAAACCTGGTAAGGTCCCGCGGATAAGCGACTCCAAGCAGCACCCCCTTAATGTCTCTAAGAGGGAGTCCTCGGCCGGCGGTGACCATGCGAGGCTCCCCAAGGCCATGGTCCTCATCAAGGATGCATTCGCGAGAGTGCCGACTTCGGGTCCAAGACCCTCGGTGCCCATGCCGAAAGCCACAGAGTCTCCTGGTATCGAGTCCAGGATGGCGGCCCTGGAGCAGAATATCTCTGCCATCCTGGCCTTGCAGCAGGCTATGATATCAGGTTCGCCCACATCATCTGCCCCCACAACCAGGCTCCTGACTGTGGGGAGTCCTCGGGCGAGTCAGGCCCCAAGCGCCACCAACCTTGGACGAGTCCTTGGCACTGATCGAGGTCCCGGTCCCGATCTTTGGGTGTCCGGTCCTCCCCGGCCAGATTCCGGGAGTCCATCCCGAGATTCCTTGGGCTCCAACTGGGAGACTGACGTCGAGACCTCCCCTGAGATCTCAACACTGAGACATCCCCTCAGAGTCATCTCCTCTGGAACCCTGGTATCGCTCCCCATCCGAGGATGTGATTTTCTACAACTTTGTACAGGACATGGCCCAGGCCCTCTCAGTCTCGGCCGAGTCTGAGGACCTGCGCACTGAAGAACTGGAGATCCTCCAGTATGAATCCCTGCCAAAGGAGACTCTCACAATGCTGGTGCAGCCCATCCTCGAGCATCTTCTCCTGCAGATGTGGGAGACCCCATCCTCGCCGATGGTTAGCTGGTGCCTCAATGCCATTTACTGCATCAAGAAGGGTCCGGGTTTCCAAAAATCCCAACTTCCACATAACTCTATGGTCATGCAGTCCTCGATGCAAAAGCTCAAGAGCCAAAAGAACTAATCTTTTGTCCTCCCCCCCCCCCCAGTTGCCAGATGCCAGCCTATGAGATGTGCATACATATGTCCCTCAAGGGCCTTATCCAAGAGCTGGCAGACTTTTCTGTGGGTCTCGCCGGGGAACCCCTTCAGAGGTTCCAAGCCCTGAGCACTGGGATCTGGGACTGCTCAAAGTTCTCTCTCGTGCTGCCTACAATGGCTTTGAATCTGCAGCAAGAGTAGTAGCAGCAGATATCGGGGCCCGATGCCAGGCCTGGTTACAAACCTCTGACCTCAAGCAATGGATGCAAGAAAAATTGCTGGATGTCTGACAAAACTGCCGAGATTGAAGTCGAGGTTGTAACCAGGCAAAGGCTCTCGAGGAAAACCTTGACCCTTCCCTGAAAGAAGCCATAGGGAAGAGACCACCCTTCCCAAGGAAGAAGGGACCTTTCCACTAAGGCCACTACCAGCCCTTCTCGGGGCAACAGCAACATGGGCCCCAGCCCAAGAACCAGGGCCATGGGCAGAGGAAGCCAGAGGCTCAGAAGCCCCAGGCACCAGCTCCCATCCAGCCTGGGGGGAGCTTTTGACCCTCCATGCAGGGCTTCTTTCCCCTTGGAGATTCTCCCCAGCCCACAGGGAGCTGCTTGGTGCTTTTTGCCCGCTGGTGGGCCAGGGTCACCCAGACCAGTGGGTCCTACAAGTGTTAAAGGAGGGCTATCTCCTCAGGTTCCAACAAATACCCCCAGGTTCTTTCCAGGAGAGCCAATGTGGCCTCTCCTTCACCAGACCTTGCTCCTGTCAGAGCTCGAGGGTTTGCTCAGGGACAAGGTGGTAGAACCTGTACCCAGACAATTGTGGGGAAAAGCTTTCTACTCAAAGTTTTTTCCTTGTCCCCTAAAGAACTGGGGGCCTCAGGCCTATTCTAGACCTGCAAAACTTGAACAAGTTTCTTGTGAGGGAGAAGTTCAAGATGCTCTCCCTTGGAACTCTGCTGCCCTACCTCCACCAGGAAGATTGACTGTGCTCCTTAGACCTAAAGGATGCATATACCCACATCCTGATCCATCCCTCCCAAAGACAGCACCTAAGGTTTGTGGTGGGAGGGGAGCATTGCTAGTACAGGGTACTTCCGTTCGGCTTGGCCTTCTCGCCCAGAGTCTTTACAAAGTGCCCGGCGGTCGTGGCCATCTACATGCACCGGAAAAAGACCTTCGCCTTCCCTTCTCTGGATGACTGGCTCATCAGAGGAAGCATGGCCCTCGAGGCTCGAGGCCAGCCATGCCACAGGGCAAACAATCTACCTCCTGCAGCATCTGGGGTTTATCATCAACTACCCCAAATCCCATCTCTCTCCAGCCCAAAACCTAGGCGCCAGTTGGACATGTTGCAGGTCAAGGCCTCCCTTCCAAAGGAGAGGGCACTTCGCCTCGTGCAGCTATCAAGAGAGGTACAGGCTCGTCTCCTCATCCGGTTGCTGGGCCACATGACCTCAACAATTCACATCACGCCCCTAGCCTGCTTGTATATGCAGATGGCCCAGTGATGCCTCACTCCCAATGGATCCAAGCCATAGGCAGGTTACAAGACAGGGTCAGAGTCACCCGCCAACTAGCAGACTCCCTCAACTGGTGGCAGTCCCTAGGACACCTCCAGGAGGGGATGCCATTCCAGGCACCTACACTGCATATGGTCCTAACCACAGATGCCTCCTTTCTGGGTTAGAGAGCACACTGCGGAGACCTCCGCACTCAAGGCAGGTGGTAGCAAGAGTCTTTGCTCCTGCAGATCAACCTCCTGGAACTCAGGACCATTTTCCTAGCCCTGCGAGCATTCCGCCACCACCTGTGCAACCATCCTGTGCTAATCCAGATGAACAACCAGGTCGCCATGTTCTATGTGAACAAGCAAGGGGGCACAGGTTCGTACCCCTTCTGCCAGGAAGCGATGGCCCTCCTTGCCTTTGGGTATGCCACGGAATGCTCTTACAAGCAGTATATCTTCTAGGCCAGAACAACTGCTTGGCGGACAAGCTCAGCAGAGTCCTCTGTGCATACGAATGTCATCTGCACCCCTGGGTGGCACAGCGACTCTTCCACCTCTGGGGTAGGCCCAAGATGCATCTGTTCGCCTCCCCAGACAACACGCAGCTGCCCTGTTTCTGCTCCCACCAGCCGCACCCAGAGAAAGTAGCAGCAGATGCCTTCCTGATCCTGTGGTCAGAGGGCCTCCTCTATGCCTTTCCACCAACTCCTCTGGTGGCCAAGACTGTCTTCAAAATTCAGAGCGAGGGGGCATCAGTGATCCTGCTCACCCACAGATGGGCCCGGTTCCCTCTACTGCTTCCTGGTTCTCTCTACTGCTCTCCCTGTCAGTGGTGCCCTCGGTCCTGCTGGGTCAGGATCTTCTGTCCCAGGAGGAGGGCTCCCTCCTGCACCCCAACCTAGGGTCACTAGCGTTGACGGTGTGGCTGCTGAAAGGGTAGCCTTAGCATCCTTCAGTCTCCCAGGACAAGTCAAGGAGATCCTGTTGGCTTCCTGTAAACCCTCCATTAGACGGGCATATGTCTTCAAATGGAGGAGATTCTGTCTGGTGTGCAGAGAGAAGGAAGAACCCTTTCTCCTGCCACGTGCAACTAGTGCTGCAATACTTGCTGCACCTCTCACATGGCGGCCTAACGTCTAATTCAGCGAGGGTACACCTGAGCACCATAGCCACTCACCATCGCTCTGTAGAGAGAAAACCCTTCTCAAACCAGCCCTTGGTCTCCGAGTTCCTCCAGGGCCTCCTACTATCGAAGCCCTCTCTCCGTCCTCCGGCGGCAGAATGGAACCTTAATGTGGTGCTCTCCCAACTCACCAAGCTGCCATTCAAGCCCCTAGCCACCTGTCATTCGAAATGCCTCTCCCAGAAAGTGTTTTTTCTGGTGCCCATCACGTCCGCTCGGAGAGTGAGCGAACTCCAGGCCTTGGTGGAGGATCCGCCATATACAAGGTTCTATAAGAACATGATGGTGTTCAGCACGCATCCCAAATTCCTCCCCAAGGTGGTGTCCCCCTTCCACCTCAACCAGGAGATGGTCCTCTCTACCTTCTTCCCACAGCCCCTTGCTGGCAGGGAGGAACTCAACTTCCATATACTAGACTGCAAGCGGGCCCTGTCCTACCTGCAGAGGACCCAGGCACATTGCAGAGCTCCTCAGCTCTTTGTATCATATGACCCCAGTAGACTGGGGCTCCCAGTAATGAAGTGGACTCTGTCCCTTGGGTGGTGTACTGCATTGCCCTCGCCTACAAGTGAGCGGGCCTCTCCCCTTGAGCACCAGATCACCGCACATCGCGTGCAGGCCATGGCTGTGTCGGTGGCAAACCTCCGCTCCGTGCCGGTGCCAGAAATCTGCAGGGCTTCCACATGATCTTTGATTCATACATTTGTAGCTCATTACTACCTGGAGAGCGAGTCCCGCAGGGACAGTGCCTTCGGGCAGGCAGTACTCCATAATATTTTTGGGGTGTAGGCAACTCCTGTCCTCCAACCCTTCCGTGTTCAGGCTACTGGAGTGATAGTATCGCTGGAAGCTAGGGTCTTGCAGTGTCTCTCAGTGGGGACTCATCTTCTGCAACTCACGGTTACCCGATAGGTCGCCAGTGGTACTGTCATGGCTCGGTCCTCAGCAGATTGGAGCTAGGGAGTCTCATATTTGAGAACTGACTTCCTGCTTGTTCCTGGAGAAAGTGTAGTTACTCACCTGTAACAGGTGTTCTCCAGGGACAGCAGGAATTAGTCCTCACAACCCTCCCTCTTCCCCTTGGAGTTGCCTCTCTACATTGTTTAAGTCCTTTTTTGCTATGTCATCTGACTGAGCAAGATGGCACCCTTGGTTGAGAAGGGGACCACGTATGCATGGTGGCATTCCCAAAGACTTTGTGAAAGCTGGGGAAATGCTCCATGCGGGCTCCATCAGCGCCGACGTCACCCTTATGTGAGGACTGATTTCTGCTGTCCCTGGAGAGCACCTGTTACAGGTGAGTAACTACGCTTTACCTGTCCCTCTCCAAGGGATTATCAACAGTCCCATTTAAGAGAGTCTGCAGCCCAGAGTTCAGGGCTGGGAGGACATGGCTCACAGGGAGAGGTTAAGAAACCAGCAGGCTGCAGGAGGGAGAGAGGCCCATGGAGCCAAAAGTCCTTCCAAGACAAGGAGGTAAGAACTTTAATTGGGGCTGGGAGAACTAGCTTTTGGAGGTTTAACAAGCTGGGACAGAAGTAAAACTGTTTTTGTTTTCTCTGTACTGCTATCTGTTTTGGGTTTTGTTTTTTGGAGGTTTAACAAGCTGGGACAGAATAAAAACTGCTTTTGTTTTCCCTGAACTTATGTTTGGCCTGTGGTTTACAGGAAACCCCTTCCCACCGCATGCCACTACAACAGCTTCCAGCACTGTACCTAACCCTGTGTGAGCGATGCAACTGCTCAGGGCACAAAGAAACAGGGACACATTTGGGTTTGCTGGTCTCAGCTCTCCCCTCCACGATGCCTGCCCTTGCTCCACTGCCACTTTTCATGTTTCCTTGGCAGTGGTGATGGCAGCAGCAGAGTGGACATCTAACTCTTTAAAAAAAAAAAAAAAAAAAACCATGCAGGTCTTTCCAACTCCGCGTTTGCATGCAGGTCTGATCCCTCCCTTCTCTGACATATGTCCACATCAGAGGAGGGAGAGACCAGACCAGCTATTAAAGCTTGGAGTTGCAAAGACCTGTGTTTGAATTGCTGGTCGGGTCCCTCCCTCTTCTGACATGGGCATACGTCAGATGAGGCAAGGATCAGACCTGCATGCAAATGCAGAGTCGGAAAGACGCGCGTAGGTTTTTTTTTTTTTTTTTTAAGAATTGGATGTCCGCTTTGCTGCTGCCACCGCCACAAAGAAAACATGAAAAGTGGCAGCGGGGCAAGGGCAGATAGCTTGGGGAGCTGGCTGGACATGGAGGTGTGGGGTAAGGTAAGATGCTGGGCATTTGGCAAATGGCAAACCTGTGATGGGGGGGCACGCCAGTGTGCAAGTCGCACAGGGCGCGTTTATGGCTTTGTATGGCTCTGACATCTTTATTATAATTTGGTATTGCAAATAGTTGATCAAATAATTGATTTCCACTGATCATTCATAGGCAATCCGCATCTAGGTTCACTTTGAACTGACATAGCCCCAAGTGGTACTCTACATTTATCATTGAGTATAACTAGATGTACTGTCCTCTGCACGAATAGTTCACAACTGGTCCTAAATTTGTGACATTGTTCTAGAAGAATATGTCAAACAAGACAAAAGGAAGGAACAGGAAGAGAGAAATTAAAAGAAGAGTGGGGTGAGAGAGAGAAGAGAAGAGAGAAAAGAGAAACCAACCAGAAGCATCTGTGATAGGACAACAGTGAAAAGTAACAAACGGGCATGTCTACTAAGCCGGGCTAATGGTTAACCTGGGCTATCTGCAACCTAGATCCTACTGAATAACCTGAGATCTAGTTGCAGATAGTCCTGGTTAAACTTTAACCCAGCTTAGTAGACATAGCCCAAAGAGTAAAGAAAAATAGGTAACAGCCTAAGGACTTAAATCAAAATAATAATGAAAAAATGCAGAATGCAGAAAAATTCAGTCAGGCATATATATAGATTTTAGAAAATGTATGTTTTATGAATGGAAAACAAGTGATTAAGTTAATGCAGATGACAGAAAAGGAAGTTAACTAATGCTACTGCATTTTATATAGCTGGATATAATTCTCCATGCTCTATTTGGAATGTGGTGCTTATAAGGCATTCCATATAAGATTGGGAAAGAGGGCCTGCAAGATATGTTTGCAATGCACACAACATACAAAACAACCCTACATACTAGGAAGAAAATTATCAGGAAACATTGATCAGATGGAACAGTGACTTTGTATTTTATCGTTCCAGCTATCGTTCAAGGAGACACTTTAGAAGATATATATAACAATTGCAAAATGGTAATTGAAGAACAATCTGGGCCTTTCATCTGGATTGCATCCAAGGAAAAATTATGAATTAGCCACCACAGCACCAATCATGAAAAGACGTCAGCTATTTAGAAGAATACTAATTACACACTATCTGGGGGCGTTTTATGTTTCTCTTACATTTATGTTTCTTGCAGTCAGTGTGGTTTTTTTTAATGAATGTACACAACTCAAAAGCATTTGAAGCCATGGTGGACTTGAAAGAGCCAAAGAGCAACTAATGGAAAGACTCTTCTGTTGATGAAGGACACAAATTTTCTTGTGTAATTAAAGCAACAGAATGGCAACATATACTTTTGATATGGAAGTGTTGTCAAAAGGAGTGAGCCGTCTTCTGTGCCCAAAAAGACACCCTCTTCTGTCCAAATAACTGAACTCAGTGTTGTTGACTGCTTTAAACAGAATGTTCCCAGTTCTTTAATTTCATCAAGCTTATCATTGCCCTTCTGTAATTGGTACACCTCCACGTTTTTGCAATTATCCACATCTTCTCTTCCCCAATTCAAAAGATTTGTTTCCCTTCAGGGGAGAACATTATCGCATCACAAAAATAATTGTCTGCATTTCTGTTAATAGCTGGAGAAAGATAACTTTTTCCATTAAATGCATTATGTACCAGATTTTCATTAACCTAAACAAAAGAGTAATACTGGGGGGAAAATTACGAGTTTTAATGCTTGTTTATCACATATACTGGCAAAGGGCACCCAAACAAAGGTGGGCTAATTTCATACAATATTGTGAATGTATAAGAGGTGGGAAATGCTTGTGGGACAATTTTGTAAAGATTAATTTATTGAAAGCTAAATGTTTACACCCTTGCCTGATTGTAAAATGGAAAGGGGACCATAAACTTGCACTATACCTTTTACTTACATTTTACATATTGTAGTTTGCTTTCTTAACATTTAGACATAAATTGGATTTCCTTTGCTTGCCTTTACCTTCTGCCTTTGCATTTTCAATTCAGGGCAGTGGTGTAGCCTTACCTAAAGCACTTCATATGCTCAAGAAAAAAGAAAGAGATGGCAAAACTTTGTTATAACATCCCCAACAGACTAAAATAAATGTGATTTTGTAATGACCACGTTTATTTTAAGTAAGTGGATGCAGCATATTAGCTCTTCAAGTGATTGTCAGGCATACACATTATAAAAAAAGCTTCAAGACATACACAGAAATGGAGATTTTTACCCTATGTTTTAGGAATCTTGGGTAATTTTCCAATTCCATATTTGCCAGATATCACTTATAATAAAAAGAAAACAATCATTAAGAATAAGGGTGCTACTAATGGTGTCCCATCAGGACTGGCCCTTTTTCTTGTTCTTTTCAACATTTTTGTAAGTGATATTGCGGAAGAACTTCCAGGAAAAGTTGGCCTCTGCACAGATGATACCAAAATCTGCAACAGAGTAGACATAATGGAAGGTATGGATAAAATAAGAAGGAATTAGGAAAGCTTGAAGAATGATCTAGATCAGGGGTCTCAAACGCCATTCTGGAGGGCACCAAACCAGTCAGATTTTTGGGATATCCCTAATGCATGCAGATATATTGTTGTTGTTAAATGCCGTCGAGTCGGTTCAACTCATGGGGACCCTCTGGATAGTTGTCCTAAACTGTTCAGTCTTCAGTCAGGTGGCTTATTATTGACAGAGTGGCACTCATAGTTGCTGTTATTGTTTTGATGCATCTTATTGCTGGCCTTCCTCTTTTGCATTGACATTCTACCTTGCCAAGCATGATGTCCTTCTCTAATGATCTTTCTCTTCGCATGATGTGTTCAAAGTATGAAAGTCGAAGTCTTGTCATCTGAGCTTCTAAAGCTTACGTTTGAGCTCTTCTAGTACTGACTAGTATGTTCTTCAGGCAGTCCATGGTATACATAGTATTCGTTACCAGAACCATAAGTCAAAAGCATCAATTTTCTTCCTGTCTATCTTTTTCACTGTCCAACTGTCACATCCATATGATATTGAAAATACCATGGCTTGAATGAATCAAATCTTTGTATGGAGAGAGACATCTCTGCTCTTGAGAATCTTGTCTAGGTCCTTCATAGCCATTCTGCAAAGAGCAATGCATTGTCAGATTTCTTGACTGTTGTTTCTTTATTGATAGTTGATCCAAGTAGGTTAAAGTTGTCCACTATTTCGATTTCTTCTCCATCAATGATGAACTTATTGATTTTGCCAGTTGTCAGGATCTTTGTCTTCTTTAAATTAAGGTGCAGGCATATTGTAAGACTGTTCCTTGATCTTGAGAAGCAAATGTTTCAAGTTGTCTTCACTTTCAGCCAGAAAAGTGGTATCATCAGCATAGTGAAGGTTGCTGATGAGTCTTCCACCAATCCTAACATCTCAGTTGTCTTCATACAGTCCTGCTTCTCCGATGATTTGTTCTGCATATAAATTAAACAGGTAGGGGGAAAGTACGCAGCCTTGTCAAACACCTTTGCTGATTTTAAACCATTCTATTTTTCCCTGTTCCATTCAACCTGTTGCTTCTTGATCAATGTAAAGGTTGTGCAAGAGAACTATCAGGTGTTCTGGTATACCCATGCTTCTTAATATGGCCTAGAGTTTCTCATGGTTTACACAGTCAAAAGCCTTGCTGTAGTCAATAAAACACAGATAGATATCCTTTTGGTATTCTTTAGTCTTTTCAAGGATCCATCTTACATCCGCGATGATGTCTCTCATTCTTCGCCCTTTTCTGAACCCTGCTTACACTTCAGGCAGTTTTCGTTCCAGGTATGGTTGTAGTATGGTTGTAGTTCCAGGTATGGTTGTAGTCTCTGCTGAATAATCTTGAGTAGAATCTTGCTGGCATGTGGGATCAGAGTGATTGAACAATAATTTCCACAGTCATTTGGATCATCTTTCTTTAATATTGGTATAAACACAGATCTTTTCCAGTCAGTTGGCCATAACGATGTCTTCCAAATTTCCTGGCAGAGTCTTGTAAGTATGGTAACAGCTGCATCCGATTGCTGTAATACTTCAATGGGAATGTCATCAATGCCCGGTGCTTTGTTCTTTGATAAGACTTTCAATGCTGCTTAGACTTCTTCTTTCATCACCAATGGTTCCTGATCATAAGGTACAAGTTGAAATGACTGGTGGTCCACTTGATCTCTATTGTTTAATGACTATATTTTTTCCACCTTTTCTTAATCTTCTCAGCATCATTCAACATGGATCCTTGAGCATCTTGTAACATTCCAATTTGAGGCTGGAATTTTTTCTTTAATTCTCATAACTTTAGGAAATCCTAACTTGTTTTTCCTCTAATAGTTTCTGCTTCTATTTCCTTGCATGAGTCATTGTAGTGCTTCTCCTTGTTTTGTCTGGCTGCATGTTGGGAATCTCTGTTGAGTTCTGCGATTGCCTCTTTCACTTCTGGCTTTAGCTTCTCTGCATTTCTGGGCAGTTTTCTTCGATCATCCATTTGGCTGTTTTTCCTTTTTTACCTTTTGTAGAGACTTCTCACTTTCTTCCAACACAAAATGTCATCCCATAACTTCTGGAACTCTGTCATTTGTATCTAAAGCAGCAAATTGATTTTGCAGGCAGTCTTTAAATTCTGGTGGCATATTCTGAAGGTTAAATTTTGCTGCATTCGTGAGTGGCTTGCTCATTTCAGCTTTAGCTTAAATTTGCATACTAATAGTGGGTGATCTGTACCACAGTCAGCTCCAGGTTTTGTCTTTGTTTATGTTATAGAGCTTTTCCATCGTTGACTTCCACAGATGATTTTTGTACAATCCATTGGGTGAAGTCCATGTGTACAGTCGCCGATTGTGTTGCTGGAAGAAGGTGTTTGAGATGAATAGATCGTTGTTCTTGCAGAATTCTATCAGTCTTCAGCTTTATTTCTTTTGCCAAGTCCATATTTTCCAACCACTTTTGCCGCCTTTGTTGCCAACCTTTGTGTTCCAGTCACCCATGACTAACACGATATCCTGTTTGCATGTTCTGTTAATTTCAGCTGGTACTTGTTCATAGAACTCATCAACTTCATCCTCTTCTGCAGCTATTGTTGGGGCATATATTTGAATTATAGTTGTGTTGATCGGCATTCCTCATAGATGAATAGAAATTAAGTGTTCACTGACTGCATTGTATTTCATTACAGTTATTGCAAGTTTCTTCTTAATTATAAACACAACACCATTTCTTCTTTGTCCTTCATTTCTAGCATAGTAGACCATGTGATTATCAGATGCAAAGTGCCCAATGCCTGTCCATTTCAGTTCACTGACATCCAACAGATAGAGTTGTACATGTTCCATTTCATTCTTGACCACCTCCAACTTCCCTTGGTTCATGCTTCATACATTCCATTTCCCAAGATGTAAGACATCTTTGCAGCTTCTGACTCTCATTTCATATGCAGCTACATCAGCAGTCAGACATCCCGAGGGCTTTGATCCAACCATATCATAAATGCTGGCTTTACTCTGAAAAATCTTCAACTCCTCCCCAGTAAACAGTTGAGTGCCTTCTAACCTGGGGATCTCATCTTTCAGCACTATAGTACAATTTGTTTTGTTGTGACTATCCATTGGGTTTTCATGGCAAGATACAGAAGTAGATTGCCAGGCCTTTCTTCTGCACAGCTTAATTCTAGAGTTGTTGCCGTTGTCACAGAAATGTGATTCTCTGCTGCCAACACCATCCATTTTGCTGCTTCCCAGATGGGTAGTTTGTCTTGATCTGGCACCTGCAAATATAACTCATGCATGTTTATTAGGGATATCCCGAAAACCTGAGTAGTTTGGTGCCCTCTAGGACTGGAGTTGGACGCCCCTGGTCTAGATTATGGCAGCTAAGATTTAATGCTAAAAATACATGCATTGGGCTACAAAGAGCCAAGGGAACAATATGCTGGGGGGGGGGGGGGGGTTGGCGGCCATAACAAAACCCAGAAGGTGGAGTTGGGTTTCTGCTTTCTCCTTCCTGCCAATTCCAACCCCTCCCTCTACCTCAGTCTCACTCCTTTTCCTCTTTTGAAATCCATTCCATCCGCCTTTTTAATCCCTTACCTTTCCAGATAGCTGCTATTTATAAACCCTCTGATAAGTCCATCTCTGCCTTTCTCCCTGACTTGGATTCCCAACTTTCATTGTTTCTGGATTCTTCTTCCCCATTCCTTATTCTTGATGACTTTAATTGTCATGTTGATAACCCTTCTGACCCCCTATACTTTTAAACTCCTTACCTTTACCTCCTCATTCAACCTTCAATTTTGCTCTTCTGCTCCCACTTATCAGTATAGCACTGCCTTGACTTAGATTTCTTCTCTAACTGTTCACCCTCCAATTTCCTTACCTCAGTCCTTTCTTTATCTGATCATCACCTTCTAAGCTTCACCCTTCATCAATCCCCACCTCAATCTTGCCCAGTCTCCTCCTACTTTTTTAGGAATCTTCATGCCATCAATCCTTTGGCACTTTCCATTATTGTCTCATTACCTCTTTATTCTACCTTGTCTTCTATTGATGAGGCTAAAGTTTCTTATAATACTGCCCTCTCCTCTGCTCTAGATATTCTTGCTCCACCCATCCCATGTCCTGTGAGATGCACTTACACCTCAGCCCTGGTTGTCTTCAACTACCCACTATCTACACTCCTGTGCCCACTCAGCTGAGCGCATTTGGCTCAAATCCTGCTCCTTTTCTGCCTCTCTTCACTTCAAATTCATACTTACCTCCTTCCGGTCAGCCTTAGCACTCGCCAAGCAAACTACCATGTCCATCTGACTAGCTTTCTTGCCACTGACCCTTACCATCTCTTCTCAACTCTTAACACGCTCCTCAAGGTGCCTCTTCCTCCGACCCCTTCTTCTCTTTCTGCCTAAACCCTAGCAGACTTTTTCCATGACAAAATCCACAAGATTACACTCCAATTCCCCATTAGAACAACATCATCCTCTCTTCCCGCACCTCAATACCAACTTTCCCCCCTCAATCTCTGTCACTCTTTCATCCTTTTCCAACATCTCTGAAGAGAAAACCTCTCATCTTCTTTCCTCCTCTAAACTTACTACTTGGTCTTCTGATCCTATCCCCACTCATCTTCTTAACTCCATTTCCTCCTCTATCAGCCCTTCCATCTCACACATTCTCAACCTCTCGCTCTTCACTGCTATTGTCCCTGCTGCCTTCAAGCATACTGTAGTCACACCTCTCCTCAAGAAACCTTCACTTTTCCCTAGTTGTCCTTCTAATTATCATCCCATCTCTTTTTTCCCTTTATTTCCAAACATCTTGAGTGTGCTGTCCTCCACCATTGTCTCAAATTTCTTTCTTCTCAAACCTTCTGGATCCACGTCAATCTATCTTTGGTCCCTTACATGTGCCAAAGTCTCCAGTGACTTATTCCTGGCTAAATCTAAGGACCTCTACTCTATCCTCATTCTTCTTGACTTTTCTGCTGCTTTTGACTCTGTTGACCACCGCCTTCTCCTTAACACATTGTCCTCACTTGGTTTTAGGAGCTCTGTGCTCTCCTGGTTCTCTTCTTATCTCTCCCATCACTCTTTCAGTGTTTGCTCTGGTGGTTCCTCCTTTTCTGCTATCCCACTCTCAGTTGGTGTACGCAAGGATCTGTCCTGGGCCCTCTCCTTTTCTCTCTCTACACCCAGTCCCTGCTCTCATGGATTTCAGTATCATTTTTATGCTGATGATTCTCAGATCTATCTTTCTTCACCTGATATTTCTCTGATGCTCCAGGCCCACATCTCTGCCTGCCTGTCTGACATTGCCACCTGGATGTCTCAACGCCATTTGAAATTAAATATTGACAAAACTGAACTTCTTATTTTTCCCCCTAAACCTTTCCCTTCCCTCCTTTCTTTATTTATGTTGATAACACTCTGCTACTTCCTGTTTCCTCAGCCCATATCCTTGGTGTCATTTTTGACTTTTCGTTTTCCTTCTCACATATCCAACAGATAGCCAAAACCTGTCTTTTCTTTCTCTATAACGTTAAAAAAAAATGTGCCTCTTCCTCTCTGAACACACTACTAAAACACTTGTCCACTCTCTAATTACTTCCCATCTCGACTATTGCAACCTCCTTCTTGTTGGTCTTCCTCTGAGTCACTTCTCTCCCCTTCAATCTATTCAGAACTCTTCTGCGCGACTAATCTTTCGCCAGCCTCGATATACTCATATAACCTTTTTCTCAAATCACTTCATTGGCTTCTCTTCTCTTCTCTTCCCTTCCATTTCCGTATCCATATCCAATTCAGACTTCTCCTTCTGACCTTTAAATGCATTCATTCTTCTGCTCTTCACTACCTTTCCTCTCTCCTTTTTCCTACACCCCTTCTTGTGAACTCCGCTCTTCTACTGGCTTGCTTCTCTCTTTGCCCTTTTCCTCCACTGCCAACTCCAGATTTCAATCCTTTACACCTTGCTACTCCTTATGCCTGGAAAATACTACCTGAGTTTATACATCAGGCTTTATCTCTGCCCCTTTTTAAATCAATCTAAAGGCTTTTCTCTTTGATGCTGCCTTTAGATCCTGATCCCTTGCTTTCCTTGTGTCTCCTCACCCTTCCTTATTCTACCCTTATTATTGTGTCTGTCTTAATTAGATTTTAAAATCTGAAGAGCAGGGACCATCTTTATATATGTCTGTGCAGCGCTGCATATTCCTTGTAACGCTATATAAATTATTAAAAGTAGTAGTAGAAGAATGCTTGGATACATGTGGAGATGAGTGGCCAGCAGGAAGAAGGGGGTAATGATACCTCTGTAAAAGTCTCTGATAAAACTTCTTTTGGGGTACTTTGTGCAGTTCTGGAGATTGCACTTTCAAAAGGATATGAAAGAAAATGGAGTTAGACCAGGGGCAGTTATTACAATGGTTCATGGTCTTTGTCATAAAGCATATGGGGTCATATTTAAAGATCCAAATATGTACACTTGGGAAGAAAGGAAGAAGAAGGGAGCTATGCTAGAGACATTAAAATACCTCCATGGTATAAATGCACAGGAGGTGGACCTCTTAACTACGAAAGGAAGGGGTGGAATGAGAGGTCATAGGATGAAGATGAAAGGATAAGATGGAAAAAGTAAAAAAAAACCCACTATCCTAGGAGGGATACAGTGGAAAATGAAGCTACATAGTTGTAAATTACAAAGTTGTTTGTGACAGTAATAGTTCTTGATCTGAACTGCTGGGCATAAGGAATTTAAGGCAAGACAAACTGTGCAATGGGAATCAAACAAGGTATTTTTGTTTTTAACTTTTATATACATGGAAACGTTTGCTAACCTCTAGAAAATAATCTCACATCATTATAAATACAAAGATGGAAGTCAGCGTTTTCGCAATCATGATTAATTGAAATCTTGATATTTATCGTCAGTATCTAGATAGCGCTGGCCCTGATCACAGTTTCCGGATATTCAGCGCCAACCACTATCTGGATAGTGACTCTTTTCAGACACTGTCCAGACGGCCTATCTACATACCACTTAGGACTGCTTTTCTTTTGCTGTCTTGAGTTATGCAGTTAATTATCTAGGTAGTGGCACTGAAAATCGCCACTATCCGCATGAATGTCAGCTCTGCCTCCTGACTGCCCCGGCACTATCTGGATAGTGCTGAGTGCAGCTGATTATGCCCTCTGTCTGTCTATCTGTATAGTGCCACTGACTATCCCTCTCAGAACTTATTGGGTTAGCAGGTGTTACTTACCAAATAGGTCCTATCAGGCCACTTATTTCTAACTGTTTTGTCAAGATTTCAAGATCCCTTTTTCCCCATTGAATCCTATGGTTGCATCTGTTGTTCTGAGCTAATTTAATAGTGTAATAATGGAAATGTGGGTTTCTTGTCCTTAGTTCAAAGTGACATCATAATGGAAGTATGCTCAGTGTGCTTTCTCTGCCCACCTTCATGTCTGTGACATCAGAAAAGCAGCTCTATGTACTGAATTTCAAGGGGGTAATAAGATTCATTATTGAAGCCAATAATGTAGTATGTGAATCAGACAAAAGAGCAGCTCTGCATATCTTTAAGGAATAACAAACTTCATGCTGGTAATGTGTTATGTGAATCAAAGCATAAGGTGGTCTGAAAACCTGTATATTGGGAGTTTTATATTTTTTTTCTAATTATGTATGGCTTCTGGGATGCTTTCTAGCAAACTTATTTTTATTTGCCCATACTCACAGAATACCTTTTGCTCATAAATATTTCTAAAAAGTAATTTTGTATTAATCGATCCTATAATGGCTTCATAACCGAGGAATGTTCTAGCAAGGTTATACTGTAAGATATTTAACCTCACAGTCAAACACTGCTGTAGCCCAGAGGTAATTCATTACCTTACCATTATTTTTATGCTTTATTTCTGCCTTTCTAACAAAATACACTACAAATACCTGTGACAGATTTAAAACGTTATTCTATCAACATTAAATAGCCTTGCTATTTCTTGAAAACAAAAAAAAAGATTAATCACTAGTTTACAGGGGAAAAACAATTTGAACTGAAAGATTTCTCTTATGAAGGAAGCCATTGCTAAATTTTACAGTATTTTCTTTGAGCTTTGCCTAATTGACTTACATTATGCCAAGAGCTTTAATTCCACGCTGTAGCTGCTGATGCCCCTTTCCGTAGTATTTTGTCCTTTCATTTCACAATTGCCAAGGGTTTTTCGCAAGTTCATTGCCTACCGCATTTAAATTCTGACCTCTAGTTTTGATTGAAAGGACCACATCTGTTTCTTTGAGTCTGCATTAAGCATGCAAGTTTTCTAATATAGTATTCTTATTTAGCAAATGTTACAGTATGTCATCTGCTCTGCTTTATTGGTCAGCATAATTCTATGGCAAAGTACAATCAAGTTTTCTCATGGGTTTTTGCTTGCTGAATTATTTTTTGGGGGTTTATTTTGTCCATTGTTCATGCTATAAACTTTAGAGATGTATGACGAATGACAAATCAAATTTCCCATAGGGTTGACACCTCCATTTGTTTTACATCTTGATGTTTTGCGATTTATGTTATGGGCACTTGGTGCTCTAGATGATATTTCTGTTGCAACAGTTCTGAAAAAATAAGCAAGGAATAGCAAAACAATAGTACAGCGAGTCTTGGAGCCTCAGACCATACTGGTGCTAACATTACTGAACCTAGTGAGAAGCTATTTTTATTAATATAAAATAGCTTGCTCTCGGGTAGACAATAAAATTAATTTAATTAGACCCTTAAGGAAAAGTGCCAGATGAGACTACCGGTGCTATTGTTCATGTTCTGGCACAGCGTGTAGCACCACAGGGCCTAAGCGCAACCAAAAATCATCATGGCTTAATGGCCGCTCATGAAGTCTTATGTTGACATCCTGCTATACTCACTGTACGGATTTCGAAAAACATATTTTCTCTCCTTTCTGGGTATTCTGCTGTTGATGCACGATAATCCTGCTGCATCTAACTGCAACTCTTTTCTTTTTCACTGCAGTTGTCTGCTCCTCAGTCGTCACTGCTTCAGCAAACTTATTCTTCTCTCTGGCCCCTTTCCTTTAGTTCAAGGGCTTAACTATGTCAAAAAGCAATCTTTTATCATTTTCAAATAGCTGTTCTCAGACAGTGATCACAGAATAGAAAGGCAAGCTGAAGTCAGACTCACTGACTACAAGCTGTACAGTCCCCTAGCATCGGAGCACATATCATGTTGCAAATTACAACTGCTTTTGTTCTACGCCTTATTTAGGGTTACATATCAACAATTTAATTAGCACTCCCAAAACTGAGTATTCTTTTAGATTATGTGGCTTCCCCGAAACGGTAATTGCAAAAGTAATTGCTGGTCAAAGGTTTTTTGTTTTGTTTTGTTTTACATAAATGAGAGTATTTCAGCCAGAAAAACAACTATTTGCCTTTTTGTAAGGTTCACTGTAGATGCGAAGGTCTCTAACTGTGTAAAGTAGGTCTTAACGAGATGCACATTTTGTTGGAGATCTCTATTTTTAAATGTCCTTGCTTTTTTACTCTGTAAACCAAACTGGATGATTGCATTTTATACAATTTTTCTGATTTGGAGAGAAGACTATCCTGGTGAAGAATACATACTTTCCTGTCCTGTCTCTCATCTAATTTTTCTTGGTTGACATCTATTCAACAAAATGGCTATGAGATAGATAGATATGTTGCTTTATTATTTTGAATATAAAGGACAGTTCCTTTGAGTCATATATAGCTTATATAGATGATAATACCACACTTGCCCGGACCTTCATAAATTTACTGCCCCCTTAGACATTATTGCCTTTTATACAGCAGGTATTTGAAACTGAGTCATATTAGTAACTGGACCGTCCTAATTAGCTAACTCAAGATCAAGCTTTGAAAGGCAGGAATTTAAATCTAGACAGCAGGTGATAGAAAAGAAACCCTTTTAACCTAGATATAGGTGTGTTGTTTTTTGCACTATTAAGATCGTTAGATTAGTCAACCTTTACAAATTTGAGGCATGTAACTTTTAGGACAACAGTTCAGAATATCTAGCTAAGTATATTAAATCACCAAAAAACATTAGAGCCATAGTTACTAAGAGGCGCTGCTGCTAATGGTATGTTATTTTACTGTTAACGCACATTATCAGTAACTAGGTTCCATTGCACAGAATGGGACATGTGGTAAAATAACAAATGTTAATGGTAGTGCACCTTAGTGATAGTGGCCCATATTGGTTGCCCTAATTCCAAACATTGAAATAACCCTAGCAAAATATCAGGAAAGATATAAACAAATGGTATTGCTGGTACCCAGTGGAATATCAAAACCATGTTCATTTCTGATTTCCATTTGTCCTTAGTTTGAATATGTTCATTTGCATTTTGAAATGCACAGTGTTGCATAGGCTGCTTTATTAATGGCATCTTGATAATGTGCTTCCCTTTGACAGGATGTTACATAATCCACCTCTGGTTTGGGCTACACCAATTCTAACCAGGGGTTACAGAAACTATACTGCTTACCTGTTTGCTAAGTGTAAATAGTCCATGCATTCATTCCATTTGTGTAAAGAATAAAGCACACACAATTATTTAAAAAATATATATATTAAGATGTATATTTCAATTTCTCTGGGTCCTTGTCTCATTTCTTCCTGTCACACTATTGTAGATCTTCAATGGTTTATGTCTCATTAAGTTTATTATTAAACCTTGAAAATAGAAGACTTTACAGCATAAGAAATGACTTCTTAAAAAGTATGCGCCCGATATTCAGAATGCTAATGGGAGGCTGTCCAGATAAGGGTGCCAACCACAATAGCAACACTATCTAGAATAGATAGTACCACTGAATATCTCCACAGACCGCTCCTGCATGATCCACTTAGTGCAGGGATGGACCGAGGGTAGAACTAGCACTATCTGCATGAGCGCTGACTTATCTGGATAGAGGTGATTTTCAGTCTGTACTTATCCAGATAACTTAGGCTTGCTTTACATGCAGCTTAAGTGACTTATCTGGATAAGTGCTGACTGTAAATTGCTAATATCCAGATAAGTCAGCACTTATCCAGTGAGATGCGCTCAGTCCGGATATTCAACAGCAATCACTATCTGGATACTGCCACTGAATAAAAGGATAATGCAGGCAGCATCATGGTCACTGGACAGACCATTGAATATTGGGCTTTATGACTATACAACCCTCTTAAATTACTCTTTAAGAGCTATAATAATCAATTTCATGGCCAAGTTGAAAACTAAGGAGTTGATATTCAAAATGATTTGAGTGCATAAATCATATATGATAGAAGACCAGGAGGCATCTGGAGTGGAGTTAAAAGATATAGGCTAGATTCCACTTATCATCAATTGTTAGGTCACATAAATAACCATCCTCACTTAAACGGAATGTTTGGAACCACACATTAAGCAGTCCCCGCTTAGATAGTGAAAATCTGCTCAAATATATCTAGATAAGTTAAGTAGGTATCTTTAATTGGAGACTGGCCTGCTTAATATTCATGATGCCTTTCTCAAATGTTCACTCTTCACATGATGTGTCCAAAATAGGAAAGTAGAAATCTTGTCATCTGGGCTTCTAAAAAAAGCTTAGGTTTTATCTCCTAGTATCAACTGATTTGTACTAGAGATCAAACCTAAGCTTTTGTTAGAAGCTCAGATGACAAGATTTCTACTTTCCTACTTTGGAGATCTCATGCAAAGAGAGAGATCATTCCAGAAAGACATGCTCGGCAAGGTTGAAGGGCAGCACAAAAGAGGAAGGCCAGCAATGAGATGGATCGATACAATAACAGCAGCTATGGATGCCCCTCTATCAGCAATTCACCCCCTGACTGAAGACTGAACACAGTTTAGAATAACTACCCATGAGTGTTGTTCCATGACTTGATGGCACTTAGACAAATAAAACCTTGTTGTTGTTAAGTGCCGATTTTGCAACCTATGCGTGTAAATGTCAGCACTTAAATGCATAAATGCTGGATTTTACAAAATTAGGCACCCAGAAACAGCCAGTGAAGGAGCTGAGCGATGGCAATTTTGTTCTGTACATTTTGAGATGGTTTTAAATTCTGAGAGGTAAGCGCAATTGCCCTCTCAGCCACTGATCCAAAGGAGCAGTTATCTGGCACGCCTGGGTCGAAGCAGGTATAACTGCCAGCATTAAGTTTTTTAACAGTGTTCATGTATTTCCATCATAAAATCAGAAATACAAGAATACTTTTCAGGCCCTCCACCCACCCAAAAACGCATCCCCTTGAAAACGGTGCATTCTGCAGATCTACATCTAAAAATACATATTTGCAGGCAGTAACTGTTGATACAAGTATAAAAGCCATGCAAACCTAGAATGACCTTCATATACTCCTAAGCTCCACCCATATCATGCCCAGAATAGGCCCTCTTCAAATCTGTGCATGCTGTATATTTAAAACGTTTCTAAAATTGCCACTTACACATTTATATCCATTCGTACATGTAAATTAGGTTTTTACACATGCAGTACAGATGGTGCCTAACCCTTCTACAATGACCTCCTCCTTAAAATAATTCAATTTCACATACTGAAATAAACCTGTTTTACAGTTACACTGAATTTATTTGTATTTACATAAGCTTCCTCTCAGGTACACCTCTTAGACAGGAGGCTTATTCTGTTCCAGGGCTAAGTCTCATTGACATTTTCCAAAGCCTGGTTTGGATTCTGATGAGAGAAAAAGAAGCCACACCCCCTCCCAAAGCATATGATTAGTTAGCACAAGGAGATACAGTTGCTACTACTACTATTGAACATTTATATAGCACCACAAGGTGTACGCAGCGCTGTACAGACACATAAAAATGATGGTCCCTCTTCATCAGAGCTCACAATCTAGTCAAGACAGACAATACAACAGCTGAGGACAAGGATATAACTAGGGAAGGTAAGGAGACACATAGGAGAATAAGCAGGTCAGGATCCAAAAGCAGTCTCAAAGAGGTGAGTTTTTAGGATAGATTTGAAAAGGGGCAGAGATGAAGCCTGACATACAGACACAGGTAGTTTGTTCCAGGCATAAGGAGCAGCAAGGTGATAGGATCTGGAGTTGCCATTTGAAGAAAAGGGGAAAGAGGGAAGCAATCCACCAGAAGGGTGGAATTCATGAGGAGTGTAGGATGAGAGAGGAAAGGCGGTGAGGAGCAGCAGAATGAATGCATTTATAGGTCAGAAAGAGAAGTTTGAACCGGAAATGGAAACAGAAGGGGAACCAATGAAGTGACTTGAAAAGAGGGGTTATATGAGCATATCAGGGCTGGTGTAAGATTAGCTGCACAGCTGAGTTTTGAACAGATTGAAAGGGAGAGAGATGATTCAGAGGGAGATCAGCAAGGAGGAGGTTGCAATAGTCTAGATGGGCGGTGAAGGTGACTACAGAGTGGATACGTGTCTTAGTAGTGTGTTGAAAGGAAGAGACAAATTTTGCTTATATTATAGAGAAAGAAATGACAAATTTTAGCTATTGTTGGATGTACAGTATGTGGAGAAGGAGAGGGAGGAGTCAAAGACAACTCCAAGGTTGCAGGCTTAGGAAACAGGGAGTAAAAGAGTGTTATCTACAGAAACAGAAAAACAAGGAAGGGGGAGATTGGTTTAGGGGAAAAAACAATAAGCTCAGTTTTGGCCATGTTCAATTTCAAACAGCGATGAGACATCCAGGCAGCGATGTCAGATAGGCAGGTAGAGATACGAGCCTGGAGTGCCGGAGAGATATCAGGTGTAGAGAGACAGATCTGAGAGTCTTCAGTGTAAACGTGGTACTGAAAGCCATGGGAGGAGATGAGTGTACCAAGGGACTGCCAAGAAAACCCAGCTAGGTCGCCAGGAGTCCGCATTGACTTGACAGCACTAAAAAATAAATAAATGGCTGACTGGAAAGAGGCAAGAATGAATCTGAAGTGAAGAAAGTCAGCAAGGGTGTGGATTTGAGCCAAATGCACTCAGCTGAGCCAGGCACAGGAGCATAGATAATGGGTAGTTGAAGACAATCAGGGCTAAGGTGCAGTATGCCTCACATAACATGGCATGGGCAGAATAAGAGCATCCAAAGCAGAGGACAGGGCAGTATTATAGGCAACTACAACCTCATCAACAGACTTAGAAGACATAGCAGAGGAAAGAAGTGATGAGAGAATAGTGAAGACAGTCGATGGATAGATAGCAAGAAGATTTCTAAAGAGGTTGGAGGAGACTGGGCAAGAATGAGGCAGGGAATGATGAAGAGCAAAACTTAGCAGGTGATGGTCAGATAAGGGAAAAACAGAGGTACAGAATTTAGAGGATAAACAATTGGAGAAGAAAACAAGGTCAAGGCAGTGACCGTGCTGGTGAGCGGGGGCAGTGGAGCAAAGCTGGAGGTTTTCAAAACTCTGCTACATGGCTAATCTTTCACCAGCCCCAATATACTCATATAATCCCTTTTCTCAAATAACTTCATTGGCTTCCCTTCCATTTCAGTATCCAATACAAACTTCTTCAGACCTATAAGTACATACATTGAACCTCAGGCCGGAGGGCCAGGGATTCAAGTCCCACCTGGGAACAGCAATCTCAGGCTGAAGGGTCTGGGGTTTCTAGTCCTATAGGCACTCCTTGTAGCCTTGGGCAAGCCACTTAACCCTCCATTGCCTCAGGTACACATAGATTGTGAGCCCTTTGGGGACGAGGGAATATATCCAGTACCTGTTTGTAGTAATTACATAATGTAAACCGCTTTGATTGAAGGATAAGGCGGTATAGAAAACTAGTTAAATCAATAAATTCATTCTCTTGCTCCTCACTACCTTTCCTCTCTTCTCTCTCCCTACACCCCTCCACGTTAACTCCGCTCGTCCTCTGGCATGCTTCTCTCTATGCCCTTCTCTTCAACAGCTAATCTCAGACTTTGATCCTTTCACCTTGCTGCTCCTTATGTCTAGAACAAACTTACCTGTATCTTTGCGTAAGGTTTCATCTCTCCCCCTTTTCAAATCAAAGTTAAAGGCTCACTCTTTCAGGCTGCTTTTAGATCTTAATCCTTCTGTCTCAGCATCCTTCCCTACTGTACCCGTGTTCTCATCTATTATACTGTCTGTCTTGATTCGATTGTAAGCTCTGATGAGCAGGGACCGTCTTTTATATGTGTCTGTACTGCGCTGTGTACGCCTTGTAGCGCAATATAAATGATTAATAGTAGTAAGTTGAAAGAGGAAGTAAGGAAAAGGAGCTTTAAAGCATAAAGGTCAGAAGGGTTATCAATATGAATATTCCAGGTCAATGTCACTGAGAATAAGGGAGGGGGAAGATAAATCCAGAAAGAAGGAAAGCCACGAGTCAATGTCAGTGGAAAGGTAGAGGTGGACTTGCCCGGGGATCCATAAATGGCAGCAAGCTGGAGAGATCATGGATTAAAAAGGCGGATGGAGTGGACTTCAGAGGAGGGAAAGTAGTGAGAGTAAAGCAGAAGGAGGGGTTGAAATGGTCAGGAACAAGAGAGTAGAAACCCAACAGCACTACCACCACAGCCAGTGGGACAAGGAGTGTGGGAAATTTGGTAGCCGCCATGACAGAGGATAGCAATTGAGGCTGAGTCATCAGGGAGGAGCCAGGTGCTCCAAAACAAAATCTTTCCTGGGATAAATTTCTTAAAAGCAAAACAGTTCAAAGGTAATAATTTTAATTGCAGCGTCACAGTATACAAGTAGAAAAGTAGAGTAGGCCTTCTCATCCTTGGTTCTATGCTCTCCTGGGACACTCTTTGTCTTCCTTTGGATTTGAGGCTTCCTTTAGACTTGCACTGTGCTCCCTGACTCCCCAAGAACCCTTCTTGGTGTAACCCACACACTTGCATGGGCAAGGTCATGAACCTGGACTCCCTATCATCACTGGTGCCGAACCAAGACCACTAGACACCAACCTTCCCTCAGGGCGGGACACAAAAAGTCATCATCCCTCCATGAGATTGCAATTTACACTCATGAAAAACTTTCCTGGAAGTTGGGGTGAAGGGTTGGTGCTGGAAGAAATGGTTATAGTCAGGGCTTGTTCTGAGTGGATACCTGAGTACTGACACCTTTTTCATTCCCTGCTTAAATTTTCCCATGGTCCATATGTATTATAGAAAAAGCCCAGCAAAGGAGTGCCAGTACTATTTTTGCAAGGGAAAAACACTGGGTAAGGTTATTGCAAAGGCGGGGGGAATGGTAGCGTCCATCCTTGCCCAATTTCAGAAATGCCTTGGATGTTCTGAGCCACGTCCAAGCTTATATGCTTAGATCAGCTCAAGGCACAAATACGCATTGGAAAAATGCTTGTTTACTCAGACATCCTCTAGATATATCCCAGTCCCCAGTTGTGTTTTCTGTCTTGACTAGATTGTAAGCTCTTATGAGCAGGGACTGTCTCTTACATGTCTCTGTAAGCACTGTATATGCCTTGTAGTGCCTCCCTTACATGTCTCTGTAAGCACTGCATATGCCTTGTAGTGCTAAACAAATGATAAGTACATTGCCTTGTGAAAGTATTCATCCCCTCGGCGTTTGTCCTGTTTTGTCACATTACAACCTGAAATTAAAATGGAGATTTGGGGGTTAGCACCATGTGATTTACACAACATGCTTACCACTTTGAAGATGCAAAATATCTTTTATTGTGACGCAAACAATAAGTACGACAAAAAACAAAAATCATCAGTGTGCATAGGTATTCCCCCCCTCCCCCCAAGTCAATACTTTGTAGAGCCATCTTTTGCTGCAGTTACATCTGCAAGTCTCTTGGGGTATGTCTCTATTAGCTTAGCACATCTAGCCACTGGGATTTTCACCCATTCCTCAAGGCAAAACTGCTCCAACACCTTCATGTTAGATGGGTTGTGTTGGTGTACAACAATCTTCAAGTCATGCCACAGATTCTCAATTAGATTGAGGTCTGGCTTTGATTAGGCCATTCCAAGACATGTTGTTTCCCTTTAAACCACTCCAGTGTAGCTTTAGCAGTATGTTTAGGGTCATTGTCCTGCTGGAAGGTGAACCTTCGTCCCAGTCTCAAATCTCTGGCAGACTGAAACAGGTTTTCCTCAGGAATTGCCCTGTATTTAGTGCCATCCATTGTTTCTTTAATCCTGACCAGTTTTCCTGTCCCTGCCGATGAAAACCATCTCCACAGTATGATGCTGCCACCACCATGTTGCACTGTGGGACTGATGTTCTCAGGGTGAAGGAAAGTGTTGGGTTTGCGCTCGCATGGCATTTCCCATGATAGCCAAAAAATTCAATTTTTGTCTCATCTGACCAGAGAACCTTCTACCGTGTGTTTGGGGGGTCCGCCATATGCTGTTGTGCAAATTCCAAGCATGTTTTCTTATTTCTTTAAGCAATGGCTTTTCTCTGGCCACTCTTCCATAAAGCCTCACTCTGTGGAGTGTTTGGCTTAAAGTGGTCCTATGGACAGATACTCCCATTTCCACTGTGGACCTTTGCAGCTCCTTCAGTGTTATCCTTGGTGTCTTTGTAGCATCTCTGATTAATGCCCTCCTTGCCTGGTCTGTGAGTTTTGGTGGGCAGCCTTCTCTTGTCAGGTTTGTAGTGGTGCCATATTCTTTCCATTTTGTTATAATGGATTTAATGGTGCTCCGTGGGATATTCAGAATTTGTAATATTTTTTTTATAACCCAATCCTGATCTATACTTCTCCACAACCTTTGTCTCTGACCTGTTTGGAGTGTCCCATGGTCTTCATGTTGCTTGCTTATTGGTGTTGCACAGTCAGGGGCCTTTCAGAACAGGTATATTTATACAGGCATCATGTGACAGATCATATGACACTGAATGCACACAGGTGGACCCTAATCAACTAATTATGTGACTTGCAAGGTTAATTGGTTGGACCAGATCTTATTTAGGAGTTTCATGGCAAAAGGGATGAATACATATACACTGTGATGGCCAAAATGTTCCCAAGCCCTTAGGAAAGGGAAAAGAGAACACTTTTACCTTAAGGGAGAGAAGCAGCAGGCGGGGATGTGAAACACAAAATGTTTTGAAACAGGAAAAAACTCACCTAGTGAATAGCTGCAGGCCACGCCCCAGCTTAGGAACAAGCTGTAAGGGTAATGAAGACCAGCTGGGGAAGCAGCACTGATCACTGCTCAGACACCTGCAAAGGGAGTTCCCAGGGGATTACAAAAGGAAAGTAACAGAGAACAGTCAGGGTTAGAGCAGATGGGGTTGCAGCACTTGGAACACAGACACAGAGTGGAGAGAGCTGAGTCAGGCAGTTCAGACAGTAGTGAAGAAAGTCTGAAGAGCAGCCTGCTTCCTGAGGCATATTCTGATGCCTATGCCAATGCTAATGCTGAGGTAGAGAAGCAGCATTACAGGAAGAAGGGAGTTCCCAGGGGAGGAGCTACTGGAGACTCAGAACGGAGCAGGAAGCCTAACGTGCTGGAGGGAGGAAAAAGCTCTCGGGTATCTGAAGAGAGAGGTACAGTCAAACCTCGGTTTTCATGATTAATCCGTTCGAAAAAGTCTGACTAAAACCGAAACGTATGAAAACTGAAGCAATATTTCCCATAAGAAATAATGTAAATCCAATTAATCCGTTCCAGACACCCAAAAATATTCACAAAAAATACATTTTATAGAGAATAACTATATTTTTACATACAGAAAACAATGAGAAATAAATATAAATGACTAATGAAATGGATAAATGAACATTTAACATCACTGAAAGCAAGCTAAGTACAGTACTGTACAGTACAGTATGTTAACATCTGGCCTTAGCCACCCCTGACAAGCTGCTGTGCCCAGCTCTCTTCGGAATCACATTGAATTCAGTCCATTAAAATACCTTTACATTATCTGCTCAATGCTTCAGAATGGCAGAAAATCTTAATGATATAGCTTCAGACGTACCCTGCAAGAGAAAGAACTGCCTCCCACATTCATGCAACATCTCCTGCTTACGTTGACAGCTTTTCTTCCCTGCTACCGGGACAAAATCTCAGTCAAAAGACGTTGAAAACCGAAGCAATGCATGAAAACCGGGACAAAATCTCAGTCAGAAAAGACGTTGAAAACCGAAGCGTATGAAAACCGGGGCAAATGAAAACCGAGGTTTGACTGTATTTCCCAGGACAGCCCAGCCTTAGAGGAAACTGCTAGAGTATTCAAAGGAACAAGCCACAAAGCAGGGGTTTGCTTTGGAACCTGGAGGCAGGAGATTTCCTTTGGGGAGAGATTTGAATGAGGACAGTTTTACTACAAGCCAAAGGCTTGGTAAAAGCCCAACTGATAACAGGAGAACCGTGAGTAACCCTCTGTCTAACAGACAGTTAAACAAGCTGAAAGCATTAAGCCATTCATGGAGAGAGGAAGAATTGCCAGTATGTGCTAAGCAGCCAAGAGACAGAAAAACCTCTAGGTGGAAGGAAATTCTTAAGCTTTTAGAAAGCGTAGAGCCAGGTATTACCAGGAGGAGTTTTAATCTTGATGTACCAGAGCCAGACACTGAAGATATGGAAATAGGAAGTTATCCTTCTGACAGTGAGAGTGAATGCCCGATGGAATGTGCTATATGTTACACGACAAGCGTTTGAGCCTTGGAAAGGGAAAAGCTCAAACAGCTGCCTTGGAGAGTTAAAAGGTGTAAACAGGCTGGACTGTGTTTTAAAAGCCTTGTTTCCTTTTAGAAATGTCCCTGGAGTAAAACCAGAAAGTGCTTGCATGTGAAGAAGTTTTAGCAAGGCAAACTAGCCCTGGTGTTAAAGAGGCTAGGAGAAGTAATGAAGCTTTTGTTCATGAAGTCTGGAAGCATTTGAAGCTAATTGTATCAGGAGAAGAAAATCCTTTTACTTTCTTGTTTTGCGTTGAGCTCTATACAAGCTCTATTTTGGAGAAGCAGTGAAAATCAATAAATTTCCTGTGTTAGCCTTACAGCCTCTCGGACTTTCATTTGTTTACATGAAAACCCACAACTACACAATAAAGAGGTGACGCGCCCTATTAGGTGACCGCCTAGGGTGGCCATTAAGGTGCGGGTAGATCACAGGTGGCGTAGTTTTAAGGATACCGCGACTCCTACGCATGCGCAAGAATCTTCACGCACGCCAGAACTTCCACAGAAACAACCCATGAAGCCATGCTGACCGGTGGATGACTAAGCGGTAGCAGAGGACGAGTGCTGAGAGTCACGAAGGACAGACAGCGATCATCACTGCTGACAAGCTTGAGTCAACATCTGTATCAGGTAACCCCGTATTTAGGAGGGTTAGTGCGGATACAGAGGGGAGGTGCAGCAGTGTTTGGGGAGAACAACGAAAAGGGATCACCAGTTGTGTGTGTGTGTACCGCACTTGGTGTGTTTTTCTCTTTTGTTTGTATTACAGCATCATCATCATGGAGAAGGAGTTGCTGCACTGGATGACTGCACAGTTCGAAAGGCAGCGAGAGCAGGCAGCAACGACCCAGGAGAAGATGGCAGCCATGTTGCAGGCGCAGCAGAAACCATTGCTGGACATGATGGGAGCGTGGCTGGGGGCCCACAAGAAGATGGCAGCGCCAGCATGGACACTGTCAGGTCCCATAGGCGCTGGGCAGGGGCTAGCAACTTCCTACGGGGGGGTGTTTTCCATGGGACAGTTAACTAAAGATGATGAGGTGGACGACTTCTTAGAAGCGTTCGAAAGAGTCGCCCTCATAACCGGATGGCCTAAAGACCAGTGGGCGGTACGGTTGGCCACTTCCCTTACAGGGGAGGCATTGGCCGCGTACCGGGCTATGCCTGCGACTTTAGCCTCTGATTATGAAGCATGTAAGAGAGCTATCAGAGACCGGCTTGGTCTGACTCCAGTAATTTATCAGCGACAGTTTAGGAGCAGCCGATTAAGACCTGGTGAAACACCAAGCGCTCTTTGCCAGCGTCTTAAGAATCTGGCATCGAGGTGGTTAACACCAGAGTCCAAGACAGTAGCAGATATAGTAGACTACATTGTTCTTGAACAATTTATGGAAGCTGTATCACCAGACCTGAAAGCCTTTCTGATCTTACAGAACTGTAAGAACACCCAAGAGGCTATCCTACTGGCGGAGCGGTTTTTAGAAGCCGAGTTGGTAAGCCAGCAGAATGGGGGTGTCTGTAAAAAAGCAGAACAGGTAACTTCAGAAAGGAGGAGAAGGTCAGAGTTTGGAGATGTAAAAATGTCTGTACCTGGTAATAGGGATTGTTATGCACAAAGGAAATGTTTTGCATGCGGTAGAGAGGGACATCTAAAGAGAAACTGCAAAGCCAGAACAGCCTTGGTTATAACTCAAGCTAGGGAGGATAGGGAAGGATTTCTCCTAGGCATAGAGGTAGAAGGTATTCCCATAGAGGCCTTGCTAGATTCAGGGGCTGATCAGTCCATGGTCTCTCAAAAACTTTGGAGACGGATTGAAGCACAACGTAGGCAAAACCCAATAAAACCTGAAGGGAGAGTAAGGATTAGGTGTGTTCATGGGGCAGCCTCATTCTACCCTATCTATAAAGTAGCAGTAAGTGGGTTAGGTATAAAAAGGAAAGTCCCGGTAGCCGTCATACCCAGACTTCCACATGCCCTGGTGCTAGGCAGAGAATGGCCACAGTTTAGGAGAGGGCTAGAGGAGGAACTACACCAGAGAGAGGGCATGGTGTCCACTACAAGCCAGTCAAGAGTCCAAGGGGAGGTGGAACCCTCTGATAATCCCTTAGCAGACCTTCCATTCTATAATGACCTCACATTTCCTCCAGTAAGTCGAGAGAGGAAAGGAAAGGGACAGAATACTTCCTGTCCAAAGGCCAAACCTAGGACAAGCATAGTTCCTAGACCCCTCTTTGCTAAGACTCAGGGACAGGGTTGGAAAGGGGTGTCCAAGGGAGTGGAGCCTGAAAACAAACCCAGATTTGTTCTGAGATACTGCCTAACAACTCCCAATGCAAAGGCACCCAGGCGAGCTACTGAGCAAGCAGCAGGGTACGACTTGTGTAGTGCTGTGGATATGGTTGTTCCAGCACAGAGCAGGGCACTAGTAGACACGGGTCTCCAGATGGAGATGCCGTTGGGATGCTACGGCCGTATAGCCCCACGGTCAGGCCTAGCTTCGAAGGATTCGATAGACGTAGGTGCAGGGGTTATTGACCCGGATTACAGGGGGGCGGTGAAAGTGCTACTGCTGAACTTTGCAAAGAAAGATTTCCAGATTAATGCAGGGGATAGGATAGCCCAAATAATATTTGAAAGGGTGGCTTTTCCACCTCTGGAAGAAGTCCCAACTATGACCTCTACCAACGGGGATCAGGTGGGTTTGGATCCACTGGTAGAGGGGAGTTAAGGGGATTAACCGCAAGTTGTGAAGCAACAAGAGATAATTCAGAAAATAGGCGAATAGGCCAAAAGGAATATTATGGCCGCCGCCTTAAGCCGCGCCAGTTAGAAATAGGTCAAAGGGTGATGGTGAGGGCAACCGGACCCTCTGCCAAGTTTGAGGGTAAGTGGAAGGGTCCATATCAGGTGGTAGACCGGGTTGGTCCCGTATCCTATTTAGTACAGGATAAGAGATGTCGCGGCCAGGTATACCATATTAAGTTCTTAAAACCCTGGCAGGACTATTCAGAAGTACCTCAGTTGACCACAAGAGAGCGTAAGGCAAACAGAAGCCACACAGGACGTATCAGCCCAGAAAGGATTACAGGCTGTGCAAGGTTAAACAAGCCAGCCTGTAATATCTTAAGGTGGGGGATATGTGATGGCCAAAATGTTCCCAAGCCCTTAGGAAAGGGAAAAGAGCACACTTTTACCTTAAGGGAGAGAAGCAGCAGGCGGGGATGTGAAACACAAAATGTTTTGAAACAGGAAAAAACTCACCTAGTGAATAGCTGCAGGCCACGCCCCAGCTTAGGAACAAGCTGTAAGGGTAATGAAGACCAGCTGGGGAAGCAGCACGTGATCACTGCTCAGACACGTGCAAAGGGAGTTCCCAGGGGATTACAAAAGGAAAGTAACAGAGAACAGTCAGGGTTAGAGCAGATGGGGTTGCAGCACTTGGAACACAGACACAGAGTGGAAAGAGCTGAGTCAGGCAGTTCAGACAGTAGTGAAGAAAGTCTGAGGAGCAGCCTGCTTCCTGAGGCATATTCTGATGCCTATGCCAATGCTGAGGTAGAGAAGCAGCATTACAGGAAGAAGGGAGTTCCCAGGGGAGGAGCTACTGGAGACTCAGAACGGAGCAGGAAGCCTAACGTGCTGGAGGGAGGAAAAAGCTCTCGGGTTTCTGAAGAGAGAGGTATTTCCCAGGACAGCCCAGCCTTAGAGGAAACTGCTAGAGTATTCAAAGGAACAAGCCACAAAGCAGGGAAGTTTGCTTTGGAACCTGGAGGCAGGAGATTTCCTTTGGGGAGAGATTTGAATGAGGACAGCTTTACTACAAGTCAAAGGCTTGGTAAAAGCCCAACTGATAACAGGAGAACCGTGAGTAACCCTCTGTCTAACAGACAGTTAAACAAGCTGAAAGCATTAAGCCATTCATGGAGAGAGGAAGAATTGCCAGTATGTGCTAAGCAGCCAAGAGACAGAAAAACCTCTAGGTGGAGGGAAATTCTTAAGCTTTTAGAAAGCGTAGAGCCAGGTATTACCAGGAGGAGTTTTAATCTTGATGTACCAGAGCCAGACACTGAAGATATGGAAATAGGAAGTTATCCTTCTGACAGTGAAAGTGAATGCCCGATGGAATGTGCTATATGTTACAAGACAAGCGTTTGAGCCTTGGAAAGGGAAAAGCTCAAACAGCTGCCTTGGAGAGTTAAAAGGTGTAAATAGGCTGGACTGTGTTTTAAAAGCCTTGTTTCCTTTTAGAAATGTCCCTGGAGTAAAACCAGAAAGTGCTTGCATGTGAAGATGTTTTAGCAAGGCAAACTAGCCCTGGTGTTAAAAAGGCTAGGAGAAGTAATGAAGCTTTTGTTCATGAAGTCTGGAAGCATTTGAAGCTAATTGTATCAGGAGAAGAAAATCCTTTTACTTTCTTGTTTTGCGTTGAGCTCTATACAAGCTCTATTTTGGAGAAGCAGTGAAAATCAATAAATTTCCTGTGTTAGCCTTACAGCCTCTCGGACTTTCATTTGTTTACATGAAAACCCACAACTACACAATAAAGAGGTGACGCGCCCTATTAGGCGACCGCCTAGGGTGGCCATTAGGGGGCGAGGACATCACAACACTCACAACTTTTCAGTTTTTACTTGTTTTTATATATGCAAGATATTTTATTGTCATTCTACTTCACCAATTTGGTCTATTACCTAATATCCAAATGAACCTCCATTTTCATTCCAGGTTGTAATGTGACAAAACAGGACAAAAACCGAGGGGATGAATACTTTCACAAGGCACTGTAGAACAGTAGTACATCTGGAGGATGTGGAGAAGGAATTCCACTTGTGTTCTCTCTATTTTCCATGGCAATAACCTATATTGATGGGGAATGAGGGCTCATGTTTTTGTTTTGCTATGCTGCTGGGTGTCCCCTTATGCTAGTTTGCAAGAGAATAACAACCCTACCCATACTTTCCTGAGAGGGACTCTGGTGGCTGAGGGCCCAGACCTTGACGTTTGGGATATCTACAGTATGTTACTAAAATCAGGCAGATGCATAAATGTCCCTAGCGTTTCTCGGCATGTTCTGCTCTGAATGTCACTGATTTGACTTGGACATCCTTTCTAAAATGCCACTTCACATATCTGCATAATCTAGACAGCAAAAACTTTCTAAAAATACATCAGCACTGCAATAGTATACAATAAAATAATGACTGCCTACACAGGGGAGCCTTCAACAGTTTCTGAAAGTGCAGAAGCTCATTCAAACAACATAATTTATAAGATAATGCCTTCCACATCAATGGTAGAAGAACTCCACCCTGATCCACCGATTCCCCGATCCTACCAGGCAAGACTTCCCCTCCCTCCAAAGTAGATCCCTCCCAATAACCTCCCCCGTACGCATCCCCTGGGTCAATCTCTGTAATCCATGGTCCTAGCAGTATGGGGCAGGAGAAATCCCCACTTCTTCCTGCCCCCATCAGGAGCTGGGTTCAAAATAGTGCTGGTCAAATCCTAGTAGTATTAACATAAGACTACCACTTAGGACTGACAGGCTCAAAATGGGGCCAGGCACCCAATGGAACAGAAATGATTCTGGATTGCTTCCGCCCCTTGTCGCTATATGCCAGGGATTGTGGAGATAGGCCCGGGGGGATCTATGAAGGGATCGGGGTCTTTAGGGGGTGTTTCCTTCAGGGGCAGAGTTGGTTTTGCCTGGTGAAATTGGGGGTTAGGTGGTTCTGGGATGTGGGAGATCAAAGTTGGGTAACCTTTGCACCTGCTGCTGCACTGGCTTCCTGTCTCCTTTAGAATACATCATAACATTTTAACCCTAACCCACATAGCTATAAATACTAGCACCCCAGAATATCTTTCCTAGCAGCCATGGGGGGGGGAGGGGGAGAGGATGACACCTGGGAAACACCTCTACACTTTCTCTCTTTTCTATCATAAGAATGAAGTTCTTTTCTTTAATAACAGAGTATTGTGAACAGCTTTGCTATGCAATTCGAAAGGCAATATAGCAAACTTTAATAAACCATATTGGTATTTGTGCACACCTCAAGCAAGGGTAAAAGCCAACATGGAAATTTTTTTGTATGCTTGTATGCCCCTTGTAAAATAGAGAATGCACATTATCGTGGCTGGAGCAAGCTCTAAGGGAACACTAGGGGCTCTCATCCTAAGTCCTGTTCACCTTCAAGTGCTGGGAGGGGTGGCCCAAGGGGGGTGCGGGGCCATGTGCGGAGACTCGGTGCGGGGCGTCATTTGCATAAGGTGCCTCATTTGCATAAATATTTGCATAATGTTACCATACACTAACTTTTAGTAAACATGCCTCTTAATGAGTATATGGATAAAGAAAGACTAAAAGGTTTCTACATTACTATACTCCAGTACCAACCGCCAGGCACATTAGGAACTACTACAAACACTGCCCATTTAGAACCCATAGCAAACCCGCCGTATCCTAACAGCACTACCAGGACTCACAAAGCACCATACCCTAACTATCAAAAGGCAACACTGCAAATATTAAACCAATACATTTCAGAGAACAATAATACATGACCTACTGGGGAAAGAACAAGTGGCAATGTCAAATAGGAATTACATAAACAGAATACCTCAGTTCAGTTACACATGCAGAACATAGACCATCACCAAACAAGGAATCACAATTTAGAAACAGGAAGACAATAATTAAACTGGGAACCCCAAAAGCCAAACTTGGAATATACAACACTGTAGAAATAAAACTATAAATTAATTTCCTCTTGTACTAAACAAAGCGCAAAAATTAATGATGCACATTTCCCAGAGCTGACATATTCCAGTTAATAAATTCAAAATAAAGAGATATTTTTCTACCTTTTGTGCATTTTTTTTCAGTTGCAATTGTTCCAGCCACTTTCTTCTGGTTTCTTCTTCGTGTCTTCTGCTAACTCTCCATCTGCTGTCCATTTGTCCTTTCTTCTGTCTTCTTGGGTTTTTTTTTCCATTCTCTCTCTACATCTGCTTTAACATACTAATCTTTCTCCTTTTGCTCTTTCCTCATTCCTATTTCATCCACTCAAATTTTATCCCTCCATCCTCAATCCCCACTTACTCTCCCAATATCCGGCCAATTGTAGATTTGTCTTCCCTCCCACGCAAAATATTTTTCCCTCTCCATTTCACTCTCCCAGCTCCATCCCATTCTAATCCTCCCCCAACATCAGCTCCTTTCTAGTTCCAGCCCCACCCAGCATCTGCTCCCTTCTTGTCCCTGCATCAGCCCATTTCCAGTCTTAGTCCCCCATCAGCCCATTTCCAATCCTATCCTAGACCCACCATCAGCCCATTTCCAGTCCTAGCTCTCCCATCCATTTCTAGTCCTATCCGAGTCCATCCATCAGTTCATTTCCAATCCCAGCCCCTCATCAGCCCATTTCCAGTCCTATCAGTTCCTCCATCAGCTCATTTCCAATCCCAGCCCCCCATCAGCTCATTTCTATTCCTTTCCTAGCCCCACCATCAGCCCATGTCAAATCCTAGCTCCCCTCCACTTAGCCCATTTCCAATCCAAGCCCCCCCATGAGCCTACTTCCAGTTCTAGCCCCTCCATGAGTCCATTTCAATTCAAGCCCCCACCACAGCCCATTTCCAACCTTAGCACCCCCAACAGCCCATTTCCAGTCCTATCCTGGCCCCTCCATCAGCCCATTTCCTGTCCTAGCCCCCGCCCCCACTCAGCCCATTTCCAGTCCTAGCTCCCTCTCCTCACAGCCCATTTCCATTCCAAGCCCCTGTCCCCATCAGCTATTTGACGTTCAAGCGCCCCTCCACTCAGCCCATTTTCAGTACTAGCAACCCCCCATCCCATTACCAGTCCTAGCTCCCCCATCAGCCCACTTCCAGTCCGAACCCCCTATAGCCCATTACCAGTCCTAACCCCCCCATCAGCCCACTTCCAGTCTGAACCCCCTATAGCCCATTACCAGTCCTAACCCCCCCAGCAGCCCACTTCCAGTCCTTAGCCTCCCATCAGCCCATTTTCAGTCTTACCCCCCATCAACCCATTACCAGTCCTAACCCCCCATCAGCCCACTTGTAGTCTTAGCCCCCCCATAGCCCATTACCTGTTGTAACCCCCCATCAGCCCATTACCTGTCCTAACCCCCCCCATAGCCCATTTCCAGTCCTAATCCCCCCATCAGCCCACTTGTAGTCGTACCTCCCCATAGCCCATTACCTGTTGTAACCCCCCCATAGCCCATTACCAGTCCTAATGCCCCCCACAGCCCATTACCAGTCCTAACACCCCCCATCAGCCCATTTCCAGTCTTAGCCCACCGCCCCATAGCCCGTTTCCAGTCCTAATCCCCCCATCAGCCCACTTGTAGTCGTAGCCCCCCATAGCCCATTACCTGTCATAACTTCCCCCATCAGCCCATTTCCAGTCTTAGCCCCTCCATAGTCTATTACCTGTCCTAACCCCCCATAGCCCATTCCCAGTCTTAACCCTCCCCATCAGCCCACTTCCAGTCCGAACCCCCTATAGCCCATTACCAGTCATAACCCCCCCCCCCCATCAGCCCATTTACAGTCCTTACCCCCCTCCCTCCCTCCCCATCAGCCCATTTACAGTCCTTACCGCCCTCCCTCCCCATCAGCCCATTTACAGTCCTTACCCCCTCCCTCCCTCCCCATCAGCCCATTTACAGTCCTTACCCCCCCATCAGCCCATTTACAGTCCTTACCCCCCCCCATCAGCCCATTTACAGTCCTTACCCCCTCCCTCCCTCCCCATCAGCCCATTTACAGTCCTTACCCCCCATCAGCCCATTTACAGTCCTTACCCCCCTCCCTCCCTCCCCATCAGCCCATTTACAGTCCTTACCCCCCCCCATCAGCCCATTTACAGTCCTTACCCCCCTCCCTCCCCCCCCCATCAGCCCATTTACAGTCCTTACCCCCCCCCCCCATCAGCCCAGCTAAGTAAAAAAAAAAAAAAAACCAGAAACCGGCTGCTGCTGCCGCCGCCGCCGTGGCAGCGGCAGAATGGAGAATCCCGCGGGGCCCCCCTGTCCTGCAGTCTTCTTTTCAGAGCCGCGCGAAGGGAGAGTTTCCCTTTCTCGCGGCTCTGTTAATCCCGCCGCGGGGCTGATGGGATTTCCCATCAGCCCCGCAGCGTGATTAACAGAGCTGCGAGAAGAGAAGCTCTCTCTCTTCGCGCAGCTCTGACAGCCGACCGAGGCCGCATAGAAGACTGCAGGACAGGGGGCCCCGCGGGATTCTCCATTCTGCCGCTGCCACGGCGGCAGCGGCAGCCACAGCCGGTTTATGATTTTTTTTAAACTTTGCTGGGATGCAAGATGTTTTTTGCGCGGGGCCCCCTGAAACGCGGGGCCCTGTGCAAAAAACATTCTTGCTCAATGGACGGGCCGGCCCTGAGTGCTGGTAGCCCTTCAGTACTTGGAGACTACCAGCACTTGAAACCGAGCCTCAAGTGTTCCTCAAAGAGGTGGAGTAGACACTAGTTGCTAGACTAGAAGGAAGCAGAAGAAGAGCTGGAGCACCAGGCCAAAACAGATAGGCCCAACAGGGCAGCCTTACAGAACAGGAACAAAACCAAAGTAGTAGGCGCAAAGTGGTCTAGAAGCAGGTGTGGGACAGGGCAGACAGAGCAGGTTCATATCCAGAAGACTAGAAGAAGTCAGATACTGAGGATCAGAGGAAGATGTAAGGTACTCGCATGTGAAACCTATGAGAGCACGAGGTAGAAATGGAGTTTCTGGGTCTAAGAAAGTGCAGGGAGCTAATCCGAGAAGAAGCATTCCTTGAGAACCAATTGAATCAGGATGCATCCTCAGAGGACCAATCAGGGCAAGCCGCATCATCAGATTTGGACTAGATGCTGCAGAAAAGGCGGGAAGAGGCTGTGGCTGTATTCTTATATGAGAAAAACCTCCTGTACAGCTAAATAGCTTTCAAAAATTGCTGTTGCACTTGCAGACAATCTATACTTGTAAATGCTTTTAAAATAGGTTAGGCTCCTACATTTTTGCCTAATTTTCATCCAGACCTAGGTACCTAAATTTTCAGCTGAAAAGTCATCTTAACTGAGGAGCTTAAAAGTTATGCTTATTTATATATTTAACAGTTTTATATAGCACACTCAGTCGCAAAAGGTGTAAGCGGATTACAGGCAACATAAACAGCTTCAAGAAAAACAACATTAACGTGTATAGTAATTACAAATCTGGGACAAACATAAAATTACAAATCCACAGCACAATATTCAGTGCAAGATAAGTTTTCAGTCTCCGTAAATCCCTACTTGCACGCAACTCGATGGCAGAGAAATCTATAACCCTTGAGCATAACGAGAAAGAGCTCTAGGACAGGTAGACTGGGTCTTGTACCTACCCAAGGGAGGGATAATGTAAGTATTTTAGGAACAGACATACATTGGGCGAGTGATAGGATGCCTTTGAATTATGATCTGCATACTATCAATTGTAAGATTACAAGCAACTTTAAACAGAGGGGGTCATATTCCAAATGATTAGCGCACTTAGTAGATCCGCTAACCGCATTAATTGCAGTGAGCAGGGTATTCAGTAGCATAGAGCTGCTTTGTGTCACTGAATATCCTGTCCTAATGCGGCTAATGCGCAGATCTTAACTACGTAGCATCAGGGTGTGCTGACGTCAGCCGGCCAGTGGTGATATTCAGCCACTAGCCAGTGAACTTAAACCAGCTAAGTTAGGCCCGCCATTTATATGCCTAACTTACAGTATCTGCAGAATGTCACTGCTGCTCGGTCAGCTAAAATACTAACCGTACACACTGGATAGTCAATGCCAGTGGCAGGACACCACCCCGTTATTCAATATCCAGCCTTAAGTTAAAGTGGTGCCAGCCCGTCGCTTTAAGTGTGCTGGCCACTGCAGCTCTCGCTGCATTTAAGCCTAATAACTTATACGTCACCCTGACTACAATAGGAAGCTAGCAGAACTGCTTCAAGAGTGGAGTGACGTGTGCTGATCCAAGTCATTTTAACACTAGCCTAGCAGTTGTGTTTTGGGCCAGCTGCAGCGCCCTGGTCACACACGCTGGCAAACCCTAGTATGATATTGCAATAATCAGTGGCAAAACTAGAGCCTGCAAGACTGCACAAATGTTTGCATCAAATACAAAGAGCATAGCTGCGTGCTACCTTCATCCTATAATATGGCTTTTTAATGACACTTTTAATTTGCGATCAAAAGGTTACGTTTTGATCCAAAACTATCCAGAGATATCAAATTTCAGTATGAACTGTAAGTTCTGCTTGGCATACTTTCCGTGCAGAAGGTGCTATATACTGCAGGTCAATGGTGATCAAAAGGACCTCAGTTTTCTTATAGTTAACCGCCAACCCATGCTGGGAAAAGCAGGCCGTAACACTATCCAAACAAGCAAATACTGGAGAATCTCGAATATTGTCACCAGTAAAAAAAAATGAAACATGCAGCATTATATCATCTGCATATAAATGATACAAACCATTATGGGACTTAATCATCTCACAAAATGGCTATAGACAGATGTTAAACAACAGTGCAGAAAGCGCTGACCTTGCAGTATGCCCTGCTCTAATGCTGACCGGTCTGATGTCCTTGAGCCTATCCTCACCTGTTGCATACATCCTGTTAATTAAGAACAAAACCCCTAATACAGTGGCTTTTATGAGTAATACCTCATGTTTAATAGGATCAAAGGCTGTCAGTACATCAAGAAAAATCAATTTAAACCTTGACCCTGGCCCATCAACCCTCCTAGTAAGATTATCCAGCAGAGTAGTTATACAGGGCTTCACCCCAGGTTGCTTTCTAAAACTCTAAAACCGTGTTGTTGCTGATCCTGTGGGGAAAATTGATCTATATGATCTTGCAACTGACGCAGCACAAGTTTCTCGATTAATTTCACCAGCAGGGTAAACGTGATATTGACCTACAGGAGGCAGGATCTCTTGGATATACATTAGAGCTCTTTAACAGAGAAAGGACAATCCACCCCCACCCCACCCCCCCCAATACCTCGATAGTGACATCTAAACTGTTCTCTCTAATTTGTTGGAAATATCCATCTGTACTAATTTTACCCAGCTAATAGGGCACGGATCTAATGAAGATGCGGATATAAGGCTTATACAAATTAGGCCTGCCATTCATTTACTTAGATCTATGTGCCTAATTTATAAGTGTTTTTGTTCAAAAATCAGCGCTAAGCTTCTAATTTTTCCTAAATCTGCCCCCATTGCCACCAACCTTTTGTGCTCCTAAATTCAGGATGAAATTTTGAGTATAAATTTAGGCAGTCTGCCCTAGTAACTTTTCAAAGAGACCAATTAGGAGCATAATTCTCAAAGACGTATTGGGGCAATTAAAAAAATTAAGGAATTGCAAATCACTTGGAACAAATGGTGTGCATCCCAAGGTACTGAAATAACTCATAAATGAATATGGAGATCTAGAATTATAAATCAGTAAGCTATCATTAAAATTGTCTATAGTACCTGAAGACTGGAGGGCAGCCAACATAACACCAGTTATAAAAAGTTTTCCAGGGGCATCATTGCTGGACAAAATAGTAGAAACTATTACAAAGAATGAAATTACTGAATACATAGATAGCCATGGTTTAGTGGAACAAAGCCAACATGGATTTAGCCAAGGGAGCTCAGGCCTCACCAATTTATTAAATTTTTTTGAAGATGTGAATAAATGTGGATAAACGTAGGGCTAGTCAAAATAGCATATCAGGATTTTCAGAAAATGTTACACAAAGTCTGTCATGAGAGACTCCTAAGGAAATTAAAAGGTCATAGGGCAAGAGGCAATGTCTGATTATGGATTAGGATCCATAGAGTGCGCAACTAAATAGTCAGTCTTCTCAACAGAGAAAGGTTAATAGTGGAGTGCAGATGACACAAACGTATTCAAAGTTGTTAAATCGCAAGAGGATTATGGGAATTTGCAGAGGAAGAATGGACATCCAAATGATAGATGAAATTTAATGTGAAAAAATGCAAAGTGATACACATATGGAAGAATAACTGAAATTATAATTACATGATACTACTACAACTACTGAGCATTTGTATGGCGCTGCAAGACATATGCAGCGCTGCACGACATATGCAGCGCTGCACAGACATGTTACGAGGTTTCACATTGGGAGTCACTATCCAGGAAAAGAATATAGGCGTCATCCTGGACAATACGTTGAAATCCTCTCACACAGATCAATGTGCAGCAGTGACCAAAAAAAAAAAGCAAATAGAATGTTATGAATTATTAGGGATAGAAATGAATACAACAGAAAATATCATAACGCTTCTGTATTGCTCCAGTATGCAACTACACGTTGAGTATTTTGTGCAATTCTGGTCGCCACATCTCAAAAAAGATAAAGCAGAATTATAAAGAGAAGGACCGCCAGAATGATAAAGAAGATAGATTGACTCCCTTATGAGAAAAGGCTAAAGAGGTTAGAGCTTTTCAGCTTGGAGAAGAGACTAAGGAGAAATTATAGAGGTCTATAAAAAAATCATAAGTGAAGTAGAACAGGTGAACATAAATTGGTTGTTTATTCTTTCAAGAAGATTGAGAACAGATACACCATGAAGTTACTAAACAATACATTTAAAATAAATTTGAGAAAATATTTTTTTCATTCAGTCTACAATTAAGCTCTGGAATTTGTTGCCAGAGGATATGGGAAAAGCCCATAAAACATTACTAAGCTTAGTTTGGGGAAAGCTACGGCCCCTGGTATCTGCCTACTGTTGGAAATCATTGGTCTGACCCAGTATGATAATTCTTAAATTCGGTAATCTACAAAGGAAATTGTGAAAATATTAAATAGGAATCTAGCACAGGACTTTGGGGGACCCCTGCCCTTAAACTCCAAGCCCGAGAACAAAGAATTCCCTGAGGTACTATTGAAGATACCCTGGAAATTTATATAAAGGGTACATTGGGCAGAGCAACTCAGAGGTCATACGTTGAAATTTTCAAGGGCAAATTTACTAAGGATCCAAGGGAAATTACAATAGCCTACTGAGGGAACTGATTATTGCCCATGCTAGAGATTTTCCTGGATAAGGAATACATTTCCTAGTACCAGCCACATGAAGAATCAACAAGGAAAGTTAATTGGACAAATGTGCATTTCCAACCTTTGTTATTCAGGCAGATAAAATTAAGACCTAGTATGTAGGAACTGTTTACCGATATTATAGCTACAGTAATATCTGTACTAATGCACTATCTAATGCAAAGAAACAAAAGAAGTACATAGCACACATGAAGATGCATTTTAGATAGGTCATTGAGAGGAGAACTGAGATGACCAGGGCAGGATGGGCTCAGTTCCCCTTGTATTTTACAAAAGGCTCTGTCAAACATGGAGCCTTTTTTTAAATACTTAGAAGGATGTCAGCAAATACAAGGGTATTTGTTGGTATGTCTAGTGGGAACATTTAAAAAAAATTAAGATAGATCATTCCAAGCTCTTCAGTAACCATTCCAACAGCCAGGAATGTTATGAGTTCATGGCTTCAATAACGCAGGTAATGGGCCCCAAATTAGGCCTGCTCTCTCTTAAAGGGGTGGAGTGGAGGACTAACCTAATGGTTAGAGCATTGGGCTAGAACCAGGCAAACCAGGTTTCAAAACCCATTGTGGCTCCTTGTGATCTTAAACAAGTCACATAAGCATCCATTGCCTCAGATACAAACGGAGAATGTAAGCCCTCTAGGAACAGGAAAATATAGCACCTACATTAGCTGAATGGAATGTGCCTTGAACTCCTGAGAAAAAAGTGTGAGCTAAATCCATTTCCCTAAAGGAGTCAGTGGTGGGATCAAATGACCCCCCGACCCCTCCCAACATCATTCATACCCCCAAACTCCCACAGCTCTCAAGGGGAGCAGGAGCGATCCATATACATACACCCCTGCTTCATCAGTGCCTGGCTGCAAAATGGTGCATCTGACCCCCTAGTAATAGTCTTATGATACTTCTGCTGGTACTCAAGCTGTCAAATAAGGAGTGTGAGCCCTTATTTGACAGGTTGACCCGTAATAGCAGTACCATGAAACAATCATGAGGACAGGTGCAACATTATGCACTCTGCCACTAAAGGGCTGGGAGCATCCAATGAAAACTATGGACCACAGGTCTAAACAGGGAGCTGGCGCTTGCAGATATAGAAGACAATGGGGATATTTTTTCACAACACTTGTATTCCCATTGTAAAATGGAAAGTCCAGGTCTATTTTTGAGGCACATCCAAACCATGCCGAAGTCACACCCTGTTGATATCTCTGCGTCCTCAGGGACGTACACATGCAAAAAGCTGCTTTGTAAAATTGCTGTTTGCATGCACTTGTGATTTAGATATGTAAATGTTGGTATTTACAAATCTAGATACTTCTTAAATGACCTCCTTATACACCATTGGGAATATTTGTGTGAAGCATAAGCATGATGTACATAAAGAGGGGAATTTTATAACCAGGCACTTAGTTTTCCTTATCATCACTCCAATCCAGCCCAGACGTTCCGTATTTGTCCCCTCACCAGCGGATAGTGTCTGAGCATGCCAGGTTCTGATGATGTCACTGTATGTCTCATCCAACCTGAATTCTCAGTCTCCAGCAGATGGTGATGAGCTTCTGTGTAGTCTGGACTCCATTGGCACGACTTTAAGGAAGAAATCAAAACAAATAAAAAACAGAGATAATTTGAGAGATTCCACCCAATTATGAAGAGATTGATTGGCAGTGCTTTAATCAGCAGAGGGAAGAAAGAGCCATCTCTCTACAGAGACTGGGAACTGTTTGATCTGTAGATGGTCTCTAGGTAGCATGGGATGCATACCCAGTGTTGTGTGTCCCTCCACTCTTACAGCTAAGCTGCTGGGCTGCGAAGTTCGGCTCTAAAGTTTCACCAGGCTCAACTTAGGCAGGGATGACTAGCGGGATCACTTGCCTGCTCTGCATTCCCAGCAAGCTCAAGGCCCACAAAAAGGGTGCAAAAGAAGGTGCTTGTCAGCAGGGAAAGTGGTAAAATCTCAGTGGCAAGCAGAGTGTTTAGTACAGCCAATGTTCTGGTGGGCAGGCGCACTCTTCGGTGTTTGTTCCGCCGCAAGAGTGAGCTTGTGCAACTGCAGAGGTTTTGGCATTCTGTCGCAGAAGTCATTGTGTGCAGCCTGCAGGAGCTGGCAGAGTTCATTGTTGCCCACCAGTTTCTGTAGGGTCTCTGAGACGGAGAACAGGTTGGTGGAAGATCTCCTTAGAACAGTACAAATGGGTTCAGGAGGCTCTCCAGCGATGGTAGCAAGTTCCTTGCATTCCCCTGAGGCCTCCTCTCAGCTGCGCGATCCTGAGATTCCCCTGAGGCCTCCTTTCAGCTGCGTGATCCTGAGATTTCGGCTGGAACAGTGACCATTTTGTGGACACAAGGTACTGAAGGAGATTGCAGTGCTGAGCCGCTCTCACGCTTGGCAAGCCATAAATCAGCCAGTAAGCAAAATGGTCAGTAGGGAGCTAGCCAAGTTTCTCAAAATGTACCCTTAAGAACATAAGAACATAAGATATGCCATACTGGGTCAGATCAAGGTCCATCAAGCCCAGTATCCTGTTTCCAACAGTGGCCAATCTAGGTCATACGTACCTAGCAGTTTCCCCAAAAGACACAGGTTCCACAATGCTTGTACTCGGTCAAGCATTAATATCCTGGGTCCCTTCTTAATAATGGTTTATGGACCTTTCCCCCAGGAACTTGTCCAAACCTTTTTTAAACCCAACTACACTAACAGCCTTTACTACATCCTCCGGTAACTAATTCCAGAGTTTGATTACACATCGAGTGAAAAAATATTTTCTTTTATTAGTCTTAAATAGTTTACCCTGTAGCTTCATTGCATGTCCCCTAGTCTTTCTATATTCTGATAACGTAAACAATCGATCTAGGTTTACCCGTTCCACTCCGTTCATTAATTTATAGACTATCATATCTCCCCTCAGCCGTCTCTTTTCCAGGTTAAAGAGCCCTAACCTTTTTAGCCTTTCTTCATAGGAGTATCCTTCCATCCACTTTACCATTTTGGTGGCTCTTCTCTGAACCTTTTCTAATATCGCTATATCCTTTTTAAGATACGGCGACCAGAATTGCACACAATATTCAAGGTGCGGTCTCACCATGGAACAATATAGAGGCATTATAATATCTTTTGTTTTATTTTCCATTCCTTTACTTATGATACCTAGCATTCTATTTGCTCTCTTGGCTGCCGCTGCACAGTGGGCCGAGGGTATTAACATGTTATCCACAATGACGCCTAAATCTTTTTCCTGGGTGGTGGTTCCTAATGTGGAACCTTGCATCGTGTAACCATAGTTTGGGTTGTTCTTCCCTAGGTGCTTAACTTTGCACTTGTCCACATTAAATTTCATCTGCCATTTTGATGCGCCGTCTTCCAATTTATCAAGATCCTCTAGCAATTTTCCACAATCCTCTTGGGTTTTAACAACTTTAAATAGTTTTGTGTCATCTGCAAATTTGATAACCTCACTCGTTATTCCACTTTCCAGGTTGTTTATGAATATGTCAAAAAGCAGCGGACCCAGCACAGATCCCTGGGGTACACCACTATTCACCTTTCTCCATTGGGAAAATTGGCCATTTAGCCCTACCATCTGCTTTCTATCTTTTAACCAGTTCCTGATCCACAGTAGTACACTGCCTCCTATCCCATGACTCTTTAGTTTTGCCAAAAGTCTCTGATGAGGGACCTTGTCAAAGGCTTTACCCTATATCAACCGACTCACCTTTGTCCACCTATTTATTCACACCTTCAAAAAAACATAAAAGATTAGTAAGACAAGATCTTCCTTGTCTAAAGCCATGTTGGCTGTCTCCCATTAGGCCATGACTATCTACATGCTGAGTAATTTTATTCTGTATGATGTTTCTACCATTTTTCCCAGTACTGACGTCTGGCTCACCGGTCTGTAGTTTCTCGGATCACCCCTGGAATCCTTTTTAAAAATTGGTGTTACATTGGCGATCCTCCAAACTTCAGGTATTAGAGATGATTTTAGTGATGGTTCACAGATTACTAATAGCAGGTCTGCAATCTCATATTTCAGTTCCTTCAACACCCTTGGATGTATACCATCCGGCCCAGGTGATTTGCTACTCTTCAGTTTATCTAATACTTGTAATACATCTTCCCGATATATCAATATTTCCTTCAATTCTTCTGCACCTTTAAATACCACTTCAGTCATGGGTAACATCCCTACATCTTCCTCAGTAAAGACCGAAGCAAAGAATTCGTTCAATCTCTCCGCTATCGCCTTGTCGCCTCTTAGTGCCCCTTTAACCCCTCTATCATCTAATGGACCAACTGACTCTCTCACAGGTTTTTTGCTACGAAAGTACTTGAAAAAATCTTTATTTCACGTTTTTGCTTCCGCAGCAAGCTTCTTCTCAAATTCTCCCTTTGCCTGTCTTATCAACGCCTTGCATTCGACTTGCCAGTGCTTGTGCTGTTTCCAGGTTTCGTCGTTTGACTCTTTTTTCCATTTCCTGAAAGATGCTTTTTTGGCAACAGCCTCTCTGACCTCACCTTTAAACCATGCTGGCAGTTTTTTGGACTTCCTTCCACTTTTCTTAAAGCGTGGAATACAGCTGGCCTGAGCTTCCAGCTTGATGTAAGTCTTTAACCTTTGCAACTGCTCCTTTTAGCTTTTTCTTAACTATTTTCCTCATTTTATCATAGTCTCCCTTTCGAAAGTTAAAAGGTAGTACTGTGGATTTCCTTACTATCCCTCCTCCACTAATTAAATCAAAGGCGATCATGCTATGATCAATATTGCCAAGTGGCCCCAAACACCTTTATCTCTTGCACTAGATTTGGTGTTCCACTAAGGACTAGGTCTAATATGGCTTCCCCTCTGGTCGGTTCATGAACAAGCTGCTCCAAGAAGCAGTCATTTATTTCATCTAGGAACTTTATCTCCCTAGAATATCCTGACGTGACACTGACCCAGTCGATACCGGGGTAATTGAAATCACCCATTATTATTACTGCGCTGTAACGTTTGTTAGCTTCCTTGATTTCTTTGAGCATTTCATCATCCATTTGTTCATTCTGGCCAGGCGGTCGATAGTACACCCCCACTGCCATCGCCTTCCCCTTTTTACATGGAATTTCAATCCATAGAGATTCTACAGCAAATTTTGTTTCCTGCAAAACTTTAATCCTTTCTGACTCAATGCCCTCTCTAACAAAGAGTGCAATCTCTCCACCAATTTGATCAGCTCTATAATTACGATATAGTTTGTACCCAGGTATCACAGTGTCCCACTGGTTGTCCTCCTTCCACCATGTCTCTGATATTCCAATCATATCTAACCTCTCATTTAGTGCTATATATTCTAACTCCCCCATCTTATTTTTTAGACTTCTAGCATTTGCATACAAGCATTTTAGAGACTTTATTTTATTCATATTAATTTGGCTATTGGTAGACATGGGTAATTTGGGATCTTTAAGCTCTGACTGATCCATACTCGAGGGCATTTGGGCTACTGTACTCTTTTTTTGGAACCTCTCTGCTTTTGGTAGTGTCCTTCAAGGATACATTCTTCCGAACCATCTGCTCTTGGGCGACAGTTGACTTTCCCCTATTATCTAGTTTAAAAGCTGCTCTATCTCCTTTTTAAAGGTTAATGCCAGCAGCCTGGTTCCATCCCAGTTAAGGTGAAGCCCATCCCTTCGGAAGAGCCCCTCCTTTCCCCAGAATGTTTCCCAGTTCCTAACAAATCCAAAACCCTCATCTCTGCATCATTGTCTCATCCACGCATTGAGACTCTGGAGCTCTGACTGCCTTTTGGGTCCTGCACGTGGAAAGGGAAGCATTTCAGAGAACGCTACCCTGGAAGTTCTGGATTTCAACTTCCTACCTAAAAACCTAAATTTAGCCTCCAGAACCTCCCTACCACATTTTCCTATGTCATTGGCACCGACATGTACCAAGACAGCAGACTCCTCCCCAGCACTATCTAAGACCTTATCTAGGTGGCGCGTGAGGTCCGCTACCTTCGCACCAGGCAGTCATGTTACCAGGCGATCCTCACGTCCACCAGCCACCCAGCTATCTACATGCCTAATGATCGAATCACCAACTATAACGGCTGTCCTAACCCTTCCCTCTAGGGCACATGGTCCTGGAGAAACTTCCTCGGTGCGAGAGGGTTTTACATCACCTGGAGGACAGGTCCTAGTTACAGGATCACTTCCTGCCACACCAGGGTGATGCTCTCCTGTCACGTGACCTCTCTCCTCCATGGAAACAGGGATGCTGCCAGACTGGAGGTTGGACTTCAGGACTATATCCCTGTAGGTCTCGTCTATGTACCTCTCTGTCTTTCTTATGTTTTCAAAGTCTGCTACTCTAGCCTCTAGAGAATGGACTCGTTCCCTGAGAGCAAAGAGCTCCTTGCACCTAGTGCACACGTAAGACCTCTCACCAACTGGGAGAAAATCATACATGTGACACTCAATGCAAAAGACTGGAAAGCCCCCATCTCGCTGCTGGACTGCTGTCTGCATCTTTGTTTTAAGTTTGTGTTTAGATCTTTAAGTTCTTTACTTACTAAGGGTTGCTATGGATATTTATACTAATAAAACTGTACCTAATATGTTTAATATACCTTGTTCACCTGAAGCTTAATTAATCTCAGGTCCTTAGTGGATGACTGATTTGGGTAATGAGCTTCACCTAAGAGCACCTCCTGTCTTTTAAGATGTGTAAGTACCTATAAAGCTATGATTTTCCTAGGGGTGGGTGGGTGTTGGGGAGGGAGGGAGGGAGGGAAATAACACTTATTAAAGAGGGCTGCTACACAGTACCCTGTCTTGTGCTGCTGAGGTAAGCTATATTCTGATTTGATTTCCTCTGGATTTTGTGTTACTCCTTCACCAGGCCTACTGTATGAAGTAGGGCCTGGTGGAGGTGTCAGGAGGCACCATAACTGCCACACTGGTGAATCTGGATTGGTCAGGCTCTCCAGGGAGATCGCAAAGCCTTCGTCCAAATGGCAGAGGATTGAGCAGGAGGTATAGGCAGATCAAGTCTTGGTTACATCAGAAGCTTCTGATGACCCCTTGGAGGGCCTGCCAGACTACTGGGGAAACTCTTTGTCAGTTGAGCTGGAAGAGGGAAAGCTTCCACCAGGGTAGGACCCTAATATTGTTATTTATTTATTTTATTTATTTAACGGGTTTTTTTATACTGCCTTATCATAAAATCAAAGTGATTTACAGTAAAGCTCAACAAACATTACAGAGAACTTGTGCTATAGATAAGGGTTTCGGTGCGAGGAGTTGGTGTCTTTAATAGCGCAATCCCTAGTGGTGCCAAACATACCTTTTGGGGCCCTGACCGAGGAGCTGGAATTGGAGGATCTTCTGCTCCAAGGGATTCATGCTCCCCAGAATTCTTTCCCAGTGCATAAAGTGATCAAGCAAATGATCGATGCTGAGTGGGAGCTGCCCAAGACAAGTTTGTGGGGTGGCAGGGTGATGGCCCATTTATACCTCATCACTCTGGGGCAGAAGGACCTTTTTAAGTTTCCCAAAGTGGACACCTTGGTGTTGGCAGCGAGCAAGAAGACGATGATCCTGGTTGAGGGAGGTGCAGCGTTAAAGGATGCATAAGATTGGAAGCTCGAAATGCTGCTCAAGAAATCCTTTGAGATGAATGCCCTCACATTGCAGGCCTCCATTTGTGGGGCTTATGTTGCACAGGCATGTTTATGATGGGCTCAAAACTTGCCTGAATTGGATCAGAGTTTACATCAACCATCTGCAGAGGTAGCAAAATTAAATTCCAGCTTGGCATAGTTGGCGGATGCATTTATAACCTCATCAGAGCCTCGGCAAAAAGCATGGCTTCGGTGGTAGTGGCACGACATTTTCTTTGGCTTCAAAATTTGTCGGCGGGCGTGTTCTCGAAGATTTGGCTCAGTAAACTTCCATTCAGAGGGAAGCTGTTCTTCAGGGAGGCTTTGGAGACGTTGATGAAGAACTTGGGAGACTCCAAGGGAGCTAGGCTACTGGAGGATAAGCCTCTTGGGGGGAAGTCGGCAGCTCTAGTGAGGGGGAAGGTTAGAGACTTCTGTCAGTTCTGCGCAACTCCTTTTGCTCCTTTTCAATGGGCTCACTATCTTTTTCGGGGCAGTCCTTTCGTGGAGCCAGTAGAGGTTATTATGCAGGCTCTGTGTCCACCTCCAAGAAACCACAATGAAGTGAGGCGGACCCAAGAGGAGTTGATCTCGGTAGGTGGTCGGCTACAACTCTTTCACTCTGCTTGGGTCCACATTACTTCTGACCAGTGGGTGTTAGAGATCATTCAAGAAGGCTATGCCCTGGAAATGGTGTACCCTGATGAATATATGTTATCACCTTGCAAGGCGCCCGTCAAGGTGCGGGCAGTGACTGACATGCTCCGTAGGTTGCTGCAGTTAAAAGTGGTGGTCAAGGTGCTGTCCAACCAGTGCAGATTAGGTTGATACTCCATCTATTTGGTGGTCCCCAAAGAAGAGGGTTCCTTCCGCCCCATCCTCGACCTCAAGCATGTCAACAGGCCCTTAAGAGTGCCTCATTTTCACATGAAAACACTGAGATCAGTCATTGTAGCAGAAAGGAAAGGAAAGTTCTTGACAGCCTTAGACCTCACAGAGGCATATCTGCATATTTCCATCTACCCCGATGTCGCGCCCTTCCCACGCCTAGGCGATTGCCTGACGAGGAAAAGGGGTGCGAATGTTCCTTTCAATAAAACTCTGGGGCAAAGGCCTCTGGGAGTTGTAGTACTTTGAGCAAATGTAGTTGTAATAAAGTGCTGAGCCGAGAGTTGAAAGCAAACGCAGGAAAATTTTTATTCGCCTCCCTTAATATCAGGAACTTCAAATGAAGCTTGGTATATCACGTGTACAGACATCCACAAGAAACTAAAGGTAAGAATTGCTCTTGCTTACTTCAGCAAAACAAATGTTATTTCTCAAAGTAAAAGCTTCACTTCACAGTGCTTTAACTGAACTCAAAATGTCCATTGAAACTTCAATACAGCAAAATTCTAGCAAACAAACTTTTCTTCTTTGTTTCAAAGCTTTAAGGGTTTTAATTAGTTATCCAGAGACTTCAGGCAGTCTCCTTAGCAAGTCTCATTTAAAACAGCAGCCATACTAATTAAAACTTCTCTGCTCCTTGAAACAACATGCATATCACAGAAATGGAACTTTCTTCAAACTTATAATCCAAACATTCTTACTTTACTGCTATGGACAACTCACACTCCATTGCCTGTTCAGGCTCACTCAAAAGATCATTTTCCCCAATGTCCATTGACTCACATTCAGAACATGATTGTTCTGTGACGTCGTTAGAAAACAGCTGTTCCCCTCGAGACTTCCCTCGGTACACAGAGCTGTTCTCACCACAGGTTACTTCCTGGTCTTTTAGCATACGTTTTAACAGTTTTAAAACATTCAGGCTTTCCTTACTGAGAGGCTTCCTTACCAGCCCTTCCTGGGTTCTTGAACCACCTGCAGGCTTCCTATAACCTTGGTGCTGGTTTAATTTCAGTTTGTTCAATGTAAACCGCACTGATGCAGAATAGTGCGGTATATAAGAGAATATAAATAAATAAATAATAATAAATAATAACTGCTGGAGCTGGCTCTGGGGATATCCTTCCCTCCAACGGCTGTCTGGGAACCTTTCCTGAGACCTTTGGCTAGTATCCTTAGTAGCAATACCTTTTGGGAGTTTCTTCAGCAATGCTTTACTGCCACTTCCCTGGCCATGCTGTTTCCTGGATACGTTAGCCCTCCCGTCTCTCTTCCTCCTGCAAGAGTGAAACTCTTGCTCAGAATGAGGTTCCCTCTCAGACTCCGCCTCTGAATCAGAGTCAGCCCTCTTCCTCTCGTGCCTTGGCAATCTTGCCTGTCTTTCCAGTCTTGGCTGTCTTTCTCTCCCTGTTCTCTGGGGCTTATATGAGTGGGACTGGCCTGTATCTTTCCACCCCGCCCCCAGCTGTCTTGCATTACCACCCTCAGTTAACATGGAGCTGGGGCGTGGCTTTTGGACAACAACTTTTGACAGGTTTTTTTCAGCGTTTCTTTCACTTTCAGCATTTCACTTTCCCTCTGACTAGGGGAAACTGCTTGTACTTTCTCTATCTCCATAGGGACCTGGCTGTCTTCGCCACCACACCCGACCATCATCATTTTCTTTGCTTCATAGTGCTGATAGGACATTTTCAATTTCAGGCGCTCCTGTTTTGTCTGGCGATGGTGTCCAGGATCTTTATGAAGATCATGGTGGTGGTTGCCGCCTTTCTGCATCAGGATGGCATACTGATCTACCCGTATCTCAGCGATTGGCTGATCAGAGTGAAGTCCCAGGAGAAGAGTCAAGAAGTCATTCTGCACATTATGGAGTTTCTAATGAGTCTCAGTTGGGTGATCAATTTCACCAGGAGTAGTTTGGCTCCTTTCCAACAGCTGCTATATCTGGGAATGCTGTTCAGTATGGACAGGGATCTGGTGTTGCTTCTTCCGGATAAGGTTGAGAAGATCTAGGGCCAATCCAGTGGTTCTTATGGATGGTACGCATATGCACCCTCTACAACAGGCTTTGCTGATGCGATGGCCACCCCGGCACAGCCCACTATCAAAATGGCTTCCTTACCCGAGAGAGGTGAGGGTGAGTATACAGTGGTGGCTGGATGACAACAAATTGTGCAAGTGGATACCATTGGAACCACACAATTGGGTTGTGGTGACTACCAATGCCAGTCTTTCCGGATGGGGAGCATATTGTCTTGCTCAGGTAACACAGGGTCACTGGACTCTGGAGGAGAACTCTTGGTTCATCAACTGGTTGGAGATGAGGGCGTTCTTTTTTGCCCTTCAGTATTTCTATCCGGTGTTGCAGAACAAAGCGGTATGCGTGTTATTGGACAACACCACCACGGTCACTTACATCAACCATCAGGGTGACACTGGAAGCGCAAACATGGTGGACAAGATAGTTCCTCTTCTCCTCTGGGCTGAAACAAATCTTCAAGTGCTCTCCACAGCACATGTGACAGGCAGAGACAATGAGCAGGCCAACTTTCTCAGCGAACATCAGTTAGATCCCTGTCAGTGGTCCCTGAAAGAGTCAGTCTTCTGCAGCATAGTCTGGCACTGGGGTCATCCAGTGATGGATTTGATAGTGACGGCTTCCAATGCCAAGGTGGACTGTTTCTTCAGTTGCAAACGTGAGAGAATGTTCGAGGGGCTGGACAATCTGAACCTCTACATATTCCTATCTTGGGCTCTGATAGGGTGGCCCCTTCAGAAGATAGAGGCACACAGGGATGTGGTGATTCTGATTATGCCAGATTGGCCGAGATACCCTTGGTATGCTGATCTGGTTCAGTTGACAGTAGGTGTCCCTTGGAGGCTCCCGGCGTGATGTACTCTCTTGTCTCAGGGACAGGTGAACATGCCTCAGGTGGATTAATTCTCACTTATGACTTGGCTCTTGAAAGAGCTAGGTTAAGCAAGAAGGGCTACTTGCCTCAGGTGATTTCCACTTTCTTCCGGACGCAAAAGCGGTCTATTTCCTTGTTGTATATTAGGTTGGCGACTGAGAGCTGGTGTGAAGACCGAGCCTCGCGGGCTCTTTCGCCATCAAAACTGGATATTTTGGCTTTCCTGCAAGCAGGTCTGGATAAGGGCCTGGCAGTAAATTTGCTGCGGGTTCAGGTGGCCTATTATTGAGGTCAAATGCAAGGGGTTTCCATAGCGGCACATTCGGATGTGGTGCAGTTTCTTCAGGTGGTTAAGCAAATGCGTCCACCAGTATGGTGCCAGGTGCCCCCATGGGACCTCAGTTTGGTCTTGTCAGTTTTGACAGATTCTCCTTTTGAACCTTTGGCCAAGGACCTTACTCTAAAAGTGTTTTTTCTGGTGGCTATCTGCTCCACTCATCGTACTTCCGAGCTTCAGGCACTTTCTCATTGGGAATCATTCCTGGTGATTTCCAAGGACAAGGTAGTGTTATATCCAGTTCTGTCTTTCTTACCGAAAGTGGTTTCTCCCTTTCATCTCAATCAAACCGTCTCTCTCCCCATATTCTCAGGTTCGGAGGTGGGAGTGCAGGATAGTCAGTTGTGCCTACTCGATGTTCGTAGGGTGCTGCACAGATATCTCAAATGGACACAATCTTTTTGAAGGACAGATCATCTCTTCATGCTGTTTGGGAGTCTATCAATTGAGAGGTGGCCTTGAAAGCCTCCATAGTGTGCTGGTTGAAGGAGGCCAGTTCCTCAGCTTATTTGCTCAGGTACAAGTCAGTTCCACCAGGACTGCACGCTCATTCAACTAGGGCACAAGCAACTTCCTGGATGGAGTATGCCCTTGTGCCTCCTCTGGATACGTGTAAGGTGGTCACTTGGTCATCGCCACATTCTGTTGTAAAGCACTATTTCATTAATGTGCAAGCCCGTTTGGATGCGCTCTTTGAGGTCTGGGTGTTGTAAGCGGGGTTCGCAGGTCCCTCCCATTCCTGATAACCTCTGTGATACATCCCATATGTCTGAACTGGACTGGAGCGACGATAAGGAATGTGAAATTAGGCCTTACCTGCTCATTTTCTTTCCTTGAGTCCCTCCAGTCCAGTCCAGGACTCTCCTGAGGAATTTTCAGTATCTTTTGGCGAGCCCAGCTTGCAGAGTTGATTTTCAGTGTTGTGTTTGGGTGATGGCTTGTTGCTTTGTGCATCCCACATTACATTCCAGATTGTTTTCTCTCTGCTTGAGGGGGGGGTCTCCCTTCCTGACGTTCTCTATCAGGGATGCTTCTTCTTCTTCTGCTGTTACTACCATTCTCATGTTGTGGTAGTTAATATAACAGATAAGGACAACAACAAAAAAATGGAGGTAAAATTATCTTAGTTATCTCACATTGCTCTTTTTGGAGTCTGCTTTGTAAATAGAATACTGGTTACATAGTAACATAGTAATATAGTATATGATGGCAGATAAAGACCAGCATGGTCCATCTAGTCTGCCCAACAAGGCGGCAAGAATAGGTGCACCTGCCACTCCGTGCAGGTCACCCTCCCCATGCCTTTGTTTAGGGTGTACCCACCGCTCCGTGTAGGTCACCCCTATTTGTTGAGATATAAGAGATAGTTATGTTTATTTTGATTTTATCCTGTTGCTATAAAGGGATCCAAATTATCTGTCCCATGCCAATTTGAATTCTGTCACTGTATTTGCCCCCACCACTTCCATCGGGAGGGCATTCCAAGCATCCACCACCCTTTCAGTGAAAAAGTATTTCCTGACATTGCCTTTCAGTTTACCCCCTTGCAGCTTCATGTTATGCCCTCTAGTTTAACATCTTCCCCATCTTTGGAAGAGGTTTGTTTGTCCATTAATACTCTTTAAGTATTTAAAGGTCTGAATCATATCTCCCCAGTCCCTCCTCTCCTCCAGAGTATACATATTTAGGTCTTCAAATCTCTTCTCATAAGTCTTCTGACGCAGGCTCCAAATCATTTTGGTCACCTTCCTCTGAACAGTTTCCAGTCTTTTAGAAACATAGAAACATAGAAACATAGAAATATGACGACAGAAAAAGACCACATGGCCTATCTAGTCTGTCCTTCCATAACAACTACAACAGTCCACTTTTTGCCTTTAGAGATCCTCTGTGTTGGTCCCATGCTTTCTTGAATTCAGTTACTGTCCTCATCTCTACCACCTCCACTGGGAGACTATTCCACGGATCCACTACTCTTTCCGTAAAGAAATATTTCCGCATATCACTCCTGAATCTATCTCCCTTCACCCTCATCCCATGTCCCCTCGTAGCAGAACTTGCTTTCAATTGAAAGAGGCTCTCTCCCTGAACATTTATGCCACGGAGGTATTTAAACATCTCAATCATATCACCTCTATCCCGCCTTTCCTCTAAGGTGTACATATTAAGATCCTTAAGTCTGTCCTCATATGCTTTATAATGAAGCCCATTAATCATTTTGGTAGCAACCCTCTGCACCGTCTCCATCCTGTTCACATCCTTTTGAAGGTGCGGTCTCCAGAATTGCACACCATACTCCAAATGAGGTCGCACCAAAGACTTATACAGAGGCATTATCACCTCCTTTTTTCTGCTAGCCATTCCTCTCCGTATGCACCCAAGCATCCTTCTAGCTTTTGCTGTTGCCTTTTCCACCTGTTTAGCTACTTCAAGATCATCAGACACAACCACGCCTAGGTCCCGCTCTTCTTTAGTGGACAAAAGTACTTCACCTCCTATACTGTATTGCTCCCTCGGATTGCTGCAGCCCAAATGCATGACCTTACATTTTTTAACATTAAATCCCAGCTGCCAAATTCTAGACCATTCTTCAAGCTTAGCTAGATCCCTCCTCATGTTATCTACCCCTTCCTGGGTGTCTACTCTATTGCAGATTTTGGTGTCATCCGCAAAGAGGCAAACCTTACCCGACAGCCCTTCCGCTATATCACTAACAAAGATGTTAAAAAGAATCGGACCAAGGACAGATCCCTGGGGCACACCACTGGTAACATCCTTCTCCTCAGAGTGAGCTCCATTTACTTGTACTCTTTGTCGCCTCCCACCCAACCGATTTCTAACCCAAGCAGTAACTTTAGGGTCCATCCCTAGGGTGCTCAGTTTGTTTATAAGTCGCCTGTGAGGAACAGTGTCAAAGGCTTTACGGAAATCCAAATACACCACATCTAGAGCTCTCCCTCGGTCCAACTCCCTGGTCACCCAGTCAAAAAAATCAATCAGATTTGTCTGACAAGACCTGCCTCTGGTGAATCCATGCTGCCTCGGATCCTGTAATCCGCTGGACTCCAGAAACCTCACTATTTTCTCTTTCAGCAGCGTTTCCAATAATTTACTCACCACCGAAGTTAAACTAACCGGCCTGTAGTTTTCAACCACATCCTTACTTCCGCTTTTGTGTAAAGGCACCACATGAGCCTCTCTCCAGTCCTTTGGCACCACTCCTGACTCCAACGAGGCATTGAAAAGGTCAGTCAGTGGAGTTGCTAGAACGTCCCCAAGTTCCCTCAGTATTCTAGGGTGTATCCCATCCGGTCCCATCGCTTTGTCTACTTTAAGTTGAGCTAGTTTCTCACGAACACAGTCTTCTGAAAATAGTTCAAGATGTCCCTCGCTTCTGTTCTTATTTGTGGGTGTTTTCTGAGGTCCTGCTCCTGGTTCTTCATCTGTGAACACAGAACAAAAATATTTGTTAAGCAATTCCGCTTTATCCTTATCAGCTTCTACATATTCCCCCCCTGCACCCTTGAGTCTGACAATACCACTTTTGCTCTTCCTCTTCTCACTAATATATCTGAAAAATGTCTTATCCCCCCATTTTATTGCATTGGCTATTTCCTCCTCCTTTTGAATCTTTGCCTTCTTGACTACTTTGCTAGCTTCTCTAAGTTTTTCCAAATACAGATGCCTGTCTTCTGCTCTCTGTGATCTCTTGTATTTCATGAAGGCCTCCCTCTTTTTCTTCACTTTTTCAGCTACTTCCTTTGAAAACCATAGCGGTCTCCTGTTCCTTTTGCCTTTATTTACCATTTTAACAAAAAGGTTGGTTGCCCTTAAAATACCCCCTTTCAGTTTTGCCCACTGTTTTTCTACATCCCCCAGCTGTTCCCATCCCACTAACGACTCCCTGAGGTATTGGCCCATCTTCGCAAAGTTAGTCTTCCTAAAGTCTAAGATCCTCACCTTGGAATGGATTCTAACAGCCCTAGTCCTAATACTGAACCACACCATCTGGTGATCACTGGATGCAAAATGATCTCCCACTACAACATCAGAAACACTTTCACCATTGGTAAGCACCAAGTCCAGTATGGCCCCTTCACGTGTGGGGTCTGTTACCAATTGCCTGAATAGTTCTCCCTGTAGAGAATCCAGGATCTCCTTACTTCTAGATGATACTGCAGCAGGAATGTGCCAATCAACATCTGGCATATTGAAATCTCCTATCAGTAGCACTTCCCCTTTCCTAGCAATGCTGCGTATGTCTTCAATTAACTCTCTGTCCACCTCTTCCTCTTGTGAGGGAGGTCTGTATATCACTCCAATGCAAATAGATTTCTCTTTCCCTCTTTCTAGTTTAACCCACAATGCCTCCTCTCTCCCTTTTAAGCTCTGTAATTCCAAAGCTTTAATAGTAGTTTTTACATATAGTGCCACTCCTCCTCCTCTTCTTCCTACCCTGTACTTCCTGAATAAAGTATAGCCAGGTATAGTTACATCCCAGTCATTGTTTTCTGTGAACCATGTTTCTGTAACTGCCACTAAATCCAAGTCAGCCACTCCCACCAAAGCTTCAACCTCAGGGATCTTATTTCCCATGCTACGGGCATTAATACACACTGCTTTCCATATGTTACCCCTGTTACCCATTTCCATAAAGGTATTTAATGTATCACCTACCTGGGGGCTTTCACTATCCTTTTAATATCCTTTGCGAGATATGGTCTCCAAAACTGAACATAATATTCCAAGTGAGACTTCACCAGCGACTTGTACAGTGGCATTAGTACCTCCTCCTTTCTGCTGGTAATTCCTCTCTGTATGCAGCCCAACAACCTTCTGGCTTTTGCCACAGCCTTGTCACACTGTTTTGCCACCTTGAGATCCTCAGAAATAATCACACCAAGGTCCTTCTCATGGTCTGTGCACACCAACCTCTCGCCCCCTATCGCATACAATTCCCTTGGATTTCTGTAACCCAAGTGAATGACACTGCATATCTTCACATTAAATCTTAACTGCCAAGCATTAGACCATTCTTACAGCTTTTGCAGATCTTTCTTCATGTTATCCACTCCTTCAGGGGAGTCTACTCTGTTGCAAATTTTCGTGTCATCTGCAAAAAGGCAGACTTTTCCTTTACTTTTCCCAACACCAAGGTAAGATTTACTGACCTGTAGTTTGCCACTTCTGCCCTATTACCACTTTTGTGAAGAGGTACCGCATCAGCCCTTCTCCAGTCCTGTGGAACTTCTCCTGTCTCCAAGGATCTATTAAAAACATCCTTTAATGGCCCTGCAAGAACCTCTCTGAGCTCTTTCAGTATCCTGAGATGTATCCCATCCGGTCTCATGGCCTTGTTCACTTTCAGTTTTGCAAGTTGTTCTAGGACCAGCTTCTTCTGTGAAGGGTATGGTATGAAGTTAGAATGTAAACCGTTTTGATTATAAGATAAGGCGTTATAAAAAAAAATGGTAAATAAATAAATAAAATACTTCATTCCCATTTGTATATTTGTCAATCACAGGTGGTCCTTCTCCAGGATTTTCTTTAGTAAAAACAGATTGGATGAAGAGGTCATGTAGCGTTTTATGAAGTGACGATATCAAAACCTGGCATGCTTAGTCTTCATCTGCTGGTGAGGGGGCAAATCCTGTACGTCTGGACTGGACTGGAACATCTCAAGGAAAGAAAATTAGCAGGTGAGGCCTAATTTCACCTTAGGCACCCAGAACACATCTACCTTCAGCCTTTTTTATAAAGAAAAGCAGGTGCCTACTTTTCTTAATAAAATAGGGGTGTAAGTGGTCAAAAACACATGTTAAATCTAGGTGCTAAATGGCTAAAGTTTTAAAGAATGCAAGTAAACTATAGTATTTTATGATCCACATGCATGCATTTTCGCTTTACTCATGCACACACCCACAAAGACATGGGTATTTATAAAACAACAACTAGCTATAGTATGTGAGTAAAAACCCATCCATGAGCATAAATCATTGAAAATAAGTGATTTATACTCATTGATGGCATGCAGCTTTCCACGCCTCCTTATAAAGTTACCTGCAGAATGTCTATAGAATTTGTATTGTGGATTTTGTAATTTTAAGCATTTGAACAGAAGCACATATTCTTTTAGTTTAGTGATGCTGGAAATGTCCTAGGACAGGGAGAGGAGCATGCCCCCACCCCCATTAAGACACATCTTCAAGATCTCCCCAAACAGTATGCACGACTTATATCTGCACACCTTGGAGCAGTGCACGTAAATGAATCTCATGCCGATTCATGGCTCGAGTACTGGTTTTACCACCACTGCTTTAGACTCACCAACTAGTCCAAGAAAACTGGCTGCAAGAGATAAGAGATCCTGAGTACTGCAAGGGGGTAAATTGAAACTGCAAGGGGGTAAATTGAAAGGCAATGTCAGGAAATATTTTTTCACTGAAAGGGTGGTGGATGCTTGGAATGCCCTCCCGATGGAAGTGGTAGGGACGAACACGGTGACGGAATTCAAAAAGGCATGGGACAAACACAGAGGATCCCTTTACAGAAATAGGAAAAAACCCCCAAAATAAACGGTACCATCTAACTTCCGAACCATATAACGTCTCAACAAATAGGGGTGTCCTATATGGAGTGGTGGGTTTACCCCTGAACAAGGATATGGAGAGGGGTGGCCTGCGCGGAGCGACAGGTGCACCTACTCTTGCCATCTCGCTGGGCAGACTGGATGGACCATGCTGGTCTTTATCTGCCGTCAACTACTATGTTACTATGAGTATGTAAAGTGCCTAGGGAGTTTCGTCCCTCTCCTCTAGCTGTGGGCTCTTCTTACTCTGAGAGGGTCTCAATAAATATTTTTTATTTCCTTTACAGTTAAATGTGATGATTTTTTTTTATTGCACTCAGATGCAGTTCTTTCTCTTGCCTCCATTAGATCCCGGGAGGAATGTCTGCAGAAGCTGCTGCTTTGGCACTGGAAACAGCGTTTCTGCCTTGATATAATTCTGTTCTCTAGACAGCCTTAGGACTTCCATGCCAAGCAGACTGCATAATGAACACTGTAAGCTGAGTTTAGAATAGTTTCATTTGTACATATTATACGTTGATTACTGTTATTTTTGCAAAATTATTTTTGTATGTTCTTGCGGATCTGTAGTGAAACTCTTGTGACCATAAACTCTGTTGCTGCTGCTGACGTTCAGCACGGTGTGGACAGTTGTTCCTGGTACACATCTGCAGCTGTGTGTACAAAATTTAAAAAATATAGTTATATCCTCAGAGATTTAGTGTAGAGGCCCACTCAGTGCGGGATGTTTGAAAATAGCCCCACCACCCCCTGATTCCTTAAATTTTACATCGGCTGTAATAGCTGCCAAGCTGGCTGTATACTTTGTGTTACTTGGCATTAACGAAGCCTCGTGAAATATTTTTAACAAGTGTCCTTCCAGACCAGCCTTTGCTCCTGATCCTTTTTAAAAAGTGAAAGTGACACCAATAACCCACCCCTGATCCCTTTTTCAAAAATTTAGGGTTGACTGGCCTCAAACTCCCCACCCCCAGCACCTCCCAGCATGTACTATCTATCCCTGGTCTCTCCTATCCTGGCACCTCCCTCTCGAAAAATGTCAGCCTTCAGCCCTCTAATTGTAGTCTCGCAGTACAATCACTAAGGGTCAGGCTTCATTTAAGGGAAGGTTCCATATCTGGCAGCCTGACCCCTAGCAATAGTACTCTGAGATTACCACTAGAGGCATGAAGGCTGACATTTTTCAAGAGGGGGTCACTAGACAAGACCGACTGTGAAAATGGGCCAAATTGGACTGGGGGTACCAGAGATATAAACCCCCCCAGAAATTTGCCCAATGCATTCAATGGGAGAAGTCATTCCAGCTTCTGTATTACAGAAATGTATACACCCAGGAACATTAATAGTTAGAGAATAGCTCCTTTCAAAATCCCTATCCCTGTTCTCTACTCTCTCAAACTGCCCCATCCCCAAATCTTGTCTCCCCACCACCCAACACACTGCTTCAAACCCAAAAATACTTCATTGCAACTGCCCTAAAACCCACCAAATATCACCACCACCACCACAAAAAATACCCAATAAATTGCCTTACTCCTTGCAAACTGCCTCACCCCCAAGAAATACACCCCCACAACTGCCCTACCACACCATAAACTGTCTCCACCCCAAAACACAACCTCCTCACCACCCCATTAACCACCCCATCTCCGAAAACTACAACCAGAAAATGCCCCACCCCAACAGTCATCCACAAATGCCCCATTCCCAAAAAATACTCCCTTACAACTGTCATACCATGCCAAACTGCTCCACCCTCAAATCCTATCCCCTGCAACTCCCCTAACACCTCACAAATTGCTCCCATCCCCAAACAACTCCCCCAACTGCCCCAATCCCAAAAACTACCACATGCAACTGTCCCACCAAACCACACACTGCCCCACCCCTAAAAAACACTCCCTCACAATTGTCCTACCCCCACAAATTATCCCACCACCCTGAAAATTACCTCCACCATCAAATACTACCCTGCAACCTTCCTACTACCTCGCCAACTGTCCCTGCATCTGCCCCAACACCCCACAAACTGCCCCAACTCACAAAAGATGCTGCTCCACAATTGTTTCACCCCCAAAATCTACCCCTCATGACTGCCTCACCAACCCGCACACTGCTCCACCCCTAAAAAAAACTCTCTTGCAAATGCCATGCCACTATGCAAATTGTCTCATCCCTAAAAATAACCCCACAACTGCCCCAGCAAATACACACACATACACACGCACGCACAAAACACATATATACACAACACATGCATATACCCAAAACATACACACACACATGCACACACAGGCAATGCAGATACAAACAGATGGGTGTGGGCATCTACATAAGCACAGAGGAATAGGAAAGAATTCCGTGAGCCATGCTCTGCATGCTTTCCCCACTTGTTTAAATACTACGCTGCTCTGTTCTAGGCTATTCTCTCTGTTCCACTGCTTTGAAAATGACTTCAAGGAGAGGTCAGTAGACCCTGCAACTAGAGTTAAATTGATCAATGGAATAGGAAAAAGACCAGGACCAAATTAATTTAAACAAATAAGATTTCCAGAAGACAAAAGCAGAAAAAACCCTTTTATTTGCATTTTGGAGTTTGGAATATGTCAGCTTTGGCAATGTGCATCTCTTAAATCTTTATATTGTGCTCAGTATAGGAGAAAATGCATTTCTGTTTGTATTTATCTAGCTTTGCATTGCATGCAGAATCTGGCATTTTTATCTATACATTTCAAACCTGTGGTCCCTTACTCAATATTTGGTGAAGGTCTGTCTGTGTTCTGTGTGTATGACTAAGGTGACAGATTTTGCTAGCCCATATTTTTTGTCTAGAGATCTATAGCAGTTTAGCTCAATCTTGTTTTGTGATAGGAAGTGTATTGGTCTCCTAGGGCTTGATATATATATTTGCAGTGCTTGCTTATGTGTAGGGTTGGAGAGTTGTTGCTGTTTGAGTACTGTTAGTGCAGGCTAGGTATGGCAGTTTTGTTACATATGTGCGCATAACCCCTGGGGTAATTTTAGAAAAGTCCTTTTCTATGAGCAAAAAAGGGATAAACCTATTAGCACAGAAAAAATATTTATAGAATGACCCCAAAGCATTCATTATTTCTATGTGAATCCTTTGTTTATCAGAAGTAGGATTCTAATACCTCCTAGAATTCTGTTTCATCTATGGAATAATACTATAGTGTGTAAGCCATGATTGAAGGATTTTCCAGAAGTTGTGGTACTCTATATTAATGCAAAAGAGAACAGGCTGCTCTGCCCCTGATTGCTTCATGGTTTTGAATTGAACTGGAGAAACCCTTTCCAAAGCAGGGCCTTTTTCACTAAAAATAATTTTGCAGCATGCGCTTGTAGGTGGGGGAAAAAAAAGAGATGATAGTAACACTAAGAGGACCTTTTACTAAATGACACTATGGTGTTACACCTAACATGCCAGTAGCACCAAAACCATAGCGTGTTAGGTGCAACACCACCGGATTAACTGTCGGCACTATGAAAAGTATGTTCCCAGCAGTTAATGTAGTGTACCCTGCCCTAATGTGGCATAAAAATAGTGTTGGCATATTTACCTCCACCTATTAAGGTAGCGATAAGTGCTCCTGCTCTAACTGACCAACTTGCAGTTAGCACAGGAGTGCTGACTGCAATATACTCACCCTGCCCACTCTCTGCCCCTAACCTGCTCATTTGCTGCACTAATGCACCATAGACAGCGCCAAAATCTGGCAACACTGTCATAGTCACGCACTAGTTGTCAACATGTTTCCATCGCACCTTTAGCGTGCACCAGAACCCATGCTAACAGCTAACGCCCTTTATCAAAATAGCCCCTAAGTACCATCACAGTTCAACCATGGGGCGTTAACCAGAAGTCATGTTTTCTAATTACGAGGTGTGCAGTAAAACAGGCAGTTAATAAGAGGGAACTGTAGGAAGTGAGTGGAAATAAGACAGCATCTTCCTTTTGTTCTACAGAACACAGCTTATAGCCCAAGTGACTTTAGAGATTACAAAAAAAAAATAATAAAGGCAACAGCTTGGCTTCAAAGTAAGGCTTGCAGCCCTGTCCTCTTGTTATGGAAGTATAAAAAATATAAAACAAAATTATTGAACAGCACTAGAACAATTGTTCTCTCTGGCACTGTTTTAGGGAAGCAATTACTTACTTTCCATGCCAGGATGTTGCCCTATGAAGGGTCATAAATTTACTCCTGCCTCCACTGTGAATGCTGTTGACATTACAGATGAGACAAGTTCCCTGTTGCAGATACTGTACATAGAACTAAAAATCTGATAATGATAGGTTTGCCAGACAGAAGACAGAGTGTGTGTGTTACGCTGCCCATCTGAAGAGCCATTTGATTTATCCAAGTGCTTCAAAATGGATAACCATAAGACAAGAAGACAATTCTGCAGCCCTAGAATTTCCCAAACCATGGTCTTGTTAGTTCCCATGAATTGATTTTAATCGTAGTTTTTTAGGCAAGTGAAATGTGACTTTCTTAAAATATCTTTTGCAGATTTCATAACATTGATGATTTTTTTTTAAATTTATCATCTGCAGTTAAATCTCAGTTTTCTTGATCTTCTATATAAAATTTTCAGAGCTATGTGATGAGCATATAGAGTTGTGGTCGGCATTATTGATACCCTTGCATTTTGGGTATGTTGTATACAATATCTTGAGAAATAATTGTATGGGGGTGAAAGTGCCTCCACCCCCGTGCAAAAGGAAGTAGAATCGGAGGGGGTGGAAGCAGGTAGAGTACTGCAGGGATAGAGGTGAAGGTAAGCAGTACAGTGTCATTTTAAAAATATTGCCACCACTGCCTGTCGCAAAGAGGGACAGCAGAGGCTGGAGCAGGGGGCACTAGGAATGAGGTCCACCTAGGCTGCCTCGAATCCTTGCACTGGCCCTGAGCATCGATGAACATATATGTACAAGTCAGACATTTCAGAAGTAATTTTATAGTTTTCTTAGGCTGTTGCAGTATGGAAGTGAAAATGTGCAGAAAGCTAGGTCAATTTTAGAAGAACAGGTGTGCACATGCAAGGTTGATGTAAATTCAGCAAACCTCCACCCCTCAAAATGGCCCCATTAAAAAAGGAAAGCCCCTCAGCCAGATACACATGCATGTGTTGTGAGATAGTGGCATGTGCACGTGGAAAGTCCCGTAAGGAGCATGCGTAAGAAAGATGTGCAATCCTGTTCCAAAATACCAATACACGTGCTTTTGTGCCAGGACTGAAAGCTACATATGCAAAATGAAATACTAATAAAGGCAGATAAGCATCTACTAATGGCAGTGTTCTGGATGCTGCACAAATAAAATACACATGCCCGCCACCTGCATTGTACTTCCACATGGAGTGGAGGAGTGGCCTAGTGGTTGGGGCAAGGTACTTCAGGCCAGAAGGTTGGGGGTTCAAATCCCACTAGAGGACAGCAACCTTGGGCCGGAAGGACTGGGGTTTCTAGTCCCACAGGTGCTCCTTGTGGTCTTGGGCAAGCCACTTAACCCTCCGTAGCCCATGTTCCCTGTAAAATAGTTATCTCCAAGTTATAATGCCCTGTTCAATGTAATTTCAGTTTGTTCAATGTAAACCACACTGATGCAGAATAGCACGGTATATAAGAGAATGTAAATAAATACATGGCACATCTTTCTCTGTGGGACCATGCACACCGGTTACCTGTCTCCCAGTGAATGAAATTCAAATCTCCATTAACCACATTCAAAGTCTGTCATGGTCTGTCTGCTTCCCACCTTCAGACTCTGATTCTGAAAACTCCAGACGGTAAGACTGGAAGGACATGTTCCCTCAACTTACTCCATGTGCCTCCAGCTTACACCAGAGTTTCACAACATCAAGGAGAGCTCCCTCTTTCTTTCCTCCAACTCTTTGGAACATGCTCCCATATGAACTTTGTGCCATCAATGATCTATTGGACTTCAAAAGGAAACTGAAAACACACATATTTGGAACATTTCTCAAATAACATAATTTAATTTCCAGCTCACATACTTTGACTATCATAGTTTTATGTAACATTTTCTTTTTTTAAGTCCTTGTTCTATGTAAAAGCCTTGTTGTTTATTTGTAAACCGCTTAGACTTTTAGATCTGCAGTATATAAATTTAGCTAAATGAATAAATGCACACTGCAGCGGCCACTAGAGAATCACACATTAGAGAGCGCTGACATGGCAGCCAGGAGGTAGCGCAACTTTTCGGATGAGGAGAGCGACCTCAGGGTGCATTTCATGCTGTTCAATGAGCACAGACTGGACTGGCCCTGGTGAGGAACCTGATCTGCTGCAAGTCGCTGTCAGTGGAGGCTCAGGTGATTGGAGGAATTGTTCAACCACTCATAAAAGTCATACAATCTCTCTTCGTCTCCTTTCCGTAAAACTGATATATCATCAATATATCATCTCTAAAGACGCACCTCTTCAGAAAAAGCAAAAGTCTCAAAATGAGTACTTTCCATTTCAGTCACATAGAGGTTGGCTATGTCTGGTGCCTTTCGAGACAGCAACTTAAGATTTCCATTGCAATATGATTATTATCAGATTCCCTTTTTGGACATTCTGATTAAAAAACCCACTGATAGAAATAAATTGTTAGCTTTTGATAGTTTTCATAATTTGAGTCTGAGGAAAAATCTCCTTTATTCACAGTTTCTGCATTTAAACAGATTATGTTCAGACTTCAGTGATTTTGAATTACAGGCAGAGGAACATGACTTGCAGATTTTCCAATAGGGGCTATCCACCTGCATGTATAGATGCTTGCTATCTGAAAGCCAAAGCGACCAATAGGGACGAACTGTTGCGGGCCAGGACAAGAGCAGATGATTCTAAATTTATCTGTACATTGAAATTCTCCAGTCTCACATCACAAATTCAAAAAGTGCTCCGGCAGCATTGGCCCATTCTTCAGAATCATGAATGCTTTAGGAATCAGAGACTTACAGCATACAGAAGAGAAAGGAAACTGAAAGATAAGCTAGTGTCATGCCTTTGGAGAGAAACATTACTTGGAAACGACATATGAAATGTGGGAAACGTTCTGTTTGTCCAAACTCATTGGCATTAGACACCTTTGTCCATCCATCTACGGGCAGGAGCTATAAACTTTGCCATAATTCTAACTGCAGCTCTACCTGTGTAGTATATGTAATATTTGTTCTTGCAATTTATTGTGCATTGAAATGAGGATATTAGAGCACAAAAGCTGTTTGAAAAGGGAGGCATTGTTAGCCCTGTTAGTAGAGCACTTATGTCAACAATCATGCTGATGAGGTCTTTTCTCCTCTATTTTATTGTAATATTTTGTAGCTAGTCTAGATAAAGATTAATTATCTGGTATTTCCTTGGGATACTTTGAAGGTTTAAAGTAAGGTGATTTAATAAGATTAGTTAGTGGTATAAATTAGAGAATGTTTTAAAAAAACTATAGAAATTGAAGTAAGAAGATTGGGGTAAGAGTTTCCTTTTTTTATTTTAAATTATACAACATATTGTCCCCTCACTTTACTACCAGTCCCAGAAAGCAGCTCAACAGAGGGTGCTCATGTCATCTACATCCACTTGCTAAAGCCACCAAAAAAAATGAAGAGAAGAGGAACCATCTGAAATGTGTAATCTGCTGTGGCACTTCAAAAATAACTGTCGAAAGCTCTGTTGTGATATTATAAAAATGTATATGTGCAGATCCCACGTGAAGAACGCAGGTGCACAGGATGAAACTACTAAGCGTCATCAACTATGTTAGAAGAAAATTAAAAAAACATATTAGAGGAATATAAACCACTCACTTCGCTGACTGAATGGGGGAAAAAGGGGGGTAGAAGGTGGAACGAGCAAAAGAGGGGAAGGAAGGAAGGAAGGGAGGAAAGGGAAGGGGAGTTGGTGTGAAAGAGGACGGGGGAAAGGACAAGGGGCGTGGAAGAGGGATGCGGGGGAGGTGCAGGGTGGGAAGGAAGAGGGGGAGGGGAGGGCAAGAAGGGAAAAGAAGAGGAAAAAGGAGGTAAAACAAAGGGAGAAGGAGCAGAAAGATAGATCATGGGAAAGAGGCAAAGATAAAAATATTAAAAAATAACAGGGGGAAAGAGAAAGAAGGAACAAAGCAGGAAATAGGGGAAGGAAAGTGAGGAGAGGGAAAAGGGACTGGAGGAGGGGAAGGAAAGGAGAGGAGAGGGAGAAGGGAATGGAGGAGGGAAAGGAAAGGGGAGGAGAAAGGGGGAAAGGAAAAGGGGGGAAGGGGAGGAAGAAAGGAGGGGAAAAGGAAGGAGAAAAAAGGGGGCAGAGGGATGGGTATGGACAGGGCCGGCCCGTCCATTGAGCGAGAATGTTTTTTGCACAGGGCCCCGCGTTTCAGGGGGCCCCGCGCAAAGAACATTCCGCTTTAAAAGTAGAATTTAAAAAAAAAAAAAAAAAGCTGGCTGCTGCCGCGGCGGTAGCAGCAATATCGCATGTCCCGCGGGGCCCCCCCCTGCCCGGCAGATCCCTTCCTGCTTGCCAGTTCTTCTCCGCTTCGGCTTTCAGAGCCGCGAAGGGAGAGCTTCTCCCTCACGACTCTGTTAAGCCCCGGCGAGCTTAACAGAGTCACGAGGGAAAAGCTCTCCCTTCGCGGCTCTAAGCCGAAGTGAAGAAGAACTGACAAGCAGGCAGGCAAACAGGAAGGATCTGCCGGGCAGGGGGGGGCCCCGCGGGACATGCGATATTGCTGCTACCGCCGCGGCAGCAGCCAGCTTTTTTTTTAAGTTTTAATTTTCCCGGGGGGGGGGAGAGTAGCACTTGATGTGGGCAGGGGGGGGAGAGTAGCACTTGATGTGGGCTGGGGGGGGAGAGTAGCACTTGATGTGGGTGGGCGGGTGGGGGGGAGAGTAGCACTTGATGTGGGGGGGGAGAGTAGCACTTGATGTGGGCGGGGGGAGTAGGACTTAAGGTGAGCTGATGAGGTTAGGACTAGTAATGTGCTATGGGCTGATGGGGGGGGTTAGGACTGGTAATGTGCTGTGGACTGATGGGGAGGTTAGGACTGGAAATGGGCTGATGGGGGGTTAGGACTTGAGGTGTGCTGATGGGGTTAGGACTGGTAATGTGCTGTGGGCTGATGGGGGGGTAGGACTGGTAATGGGCTATGGGGGGGGCTAGCACTGGAAATGGGCTGATGGGGGGGTTAGGACTTGAGGTGGGCTGATGGGGTTAGGACTGGTAATGTGCTATGGGCTGACGGGGGTTAGGGCTGGTAATGGTTGGGGGGGTTGCTAGGACTGGAAATGGGCTGAGTGGAAGGGGAGGTTTGAACTGCAAATAGCTGATGGGGAGGGGGCCTTGGAATGGAAATGGGCTGAGTGGAAGGGGGACTTGATCTGCAAATAGCTGATGGGGAGGGGGCTTGGAATGGAAATGGGCTGTGAGAGGAGGGAGCTAGGACTGGAAATGGGCTGAGTGGGGGGGAGCTAGGACAGGAAATGGGCTGATGGAGGGGCTAGGATAGGACTGAAAATGGGCTGTTGGTGGGAGCTAAGATTGGAAATGGGCTGTGGTGGGGGGGCTTGCATTGAAATGGACTCATGGAGGGGCTAGAACTGGAAGTAGGCTCATAGGTGGCTTGGATTGAAATGGGCTGAGTGGAGGGGAGCTAGGATTTGACATGGGCTGATGATGGGGCTAGAAAAGGACTAGAAATGGGCTGATGGGGGGCTGGGTTTGGAAATGAGCTGATGGAGGGACTCAGATAGGACTGGAAATGGATAGGGGAGCTAGGATTGGAAATGGGCTGATGGGGGGCTAGGACTGGAAATGGGCTGATGCGGGGACTAGAAGGGAGCGGATGCTGGATGGGGCTGGAACTAGAAGGGAGCTGATTTTGGGGGAGGATTAGAATGGGATGGGGCTGGGAGAGTGAAATGGAACGGGGAAAAATATTTTGTGTGGGAGGGAAGAAAAATCTACAATTGGCCGGGTATTAGGAGAGTATGTGGGGATTGAGGATGGAGGGGTAAAATTTGAGTGGATGAAATAGGAATGAGGAAAGAGCAAAAGGAGAAAGATTAGTATGTTAAAGCAGATGTAGAGAGAGAATGGAAAAAAAACTAGAAGAAAGGACAGATGGACAGCAGATGATGGAGAGTTAACAGAAGACACAAAGAAACCAGAAGAAAGTGGCTGGAGCAATTGCAACTGAAAAAAAATGCACAAAAGGTAGAAAAATATCGGCGTCTTCCCCAGCTCATAGATAGACTCAACGTCCACTCCTGATGGTAAATGGATAAGTCCCTTTATCAGCCGCCGATACCGGGTAAAACCCAACACCTCCAAATCAATGTAACCAACAGGGAAGGTCATCCGTTATGACTTCTGAGACTTATTCAAGTAGCAACCATACGAGAGTCTCCCCTCATTTTCTGTCATTTTCAGACTCTCGTATGATTGCTACTTGAATAGAATCTATCTATGAGCTGGGGAAGACACCGAGTTGCCTATGAACTGTGGAAAGTCTCCGTTCAGATAAGTGGCTTCTAAGAGGGTTTTTCCTGAATGAAAGAATGTTAACTGGTTGATGTTGAGGGATAGATATCCCCTTTGAACGCATGTTAGGGTTGCGTCCCTATATAAAGAATAAAAGGGAACAGCACGCCACGAGAAGGATTGTCCTTCAAAGTGTGAGTTCCAACAAAAATATGTATGTGTGAATGTTTCTCTAAGTCTGTTGGTTATATATGTGGGAGACATACGAGATTCAGGATTTAGAATGGGTTCTAAATGGGCAGTGTTTGTAGTAGTTCCTAATGTGCCTGACGGTTGGCACTGGACTATAGTAATGTAGAAATCTTTGTCTTTCTTTATCCATACACTCATTAAGAGGCATGTTTACTAAAAGTTAGTGTATGGTAACATTATGCAAATATGTATGCAAATGAGGTCCCTTATGCAAATGAGGCCCTGCACCGAGTCTCTGCACATGGCCCCGCACCCCCCTTGGGCCGCCCCTGGGTATGGAGGAGGGGAAAGAAGGGGGAGGAGGAAGGGGAAAGGAAAAAAGGGAGTGGAGGAGAGAAAGGAGAACTATTCTTTCTAAAATATATAAAAGACATCTCTCTCTCATTTAAAAAAAAAAAAACTAAAAGATCAACATGCCTAAGGATTAAAATCTAAATGAGAGTAAAAAAGATAGAACAAATTAAAGAAAGACTTGGTACTCAATCTCACAATCGAGTCACGCAGGTGACACTGTTTGTAGTTCAAAAATCAGATGTTCTTCTTGCAACAATAAATGATCTATATCACCATCATGCGAGGACTTCTTTACTATTTTAAAAACCCGAAATCTCAAATCTGAAAACTGAAAACCAATGATTGTTGGCCATACAGTGCTCTACTAACAGGGCTGACAATGCCTTCCTTCTCAAACAGCTAAAAGTTGGCATAACTTGCTAAAAGGAAATCCCCAGGAGATGCGATTTATCATTCTGAAAGCTAAATAGCGAGGTTCTACTTTATTGAGTTGAGATGTTTAGCTCTAGCTTTGCTATTTGTCTTTTGTTATAGGGACGGTGGAACGCGTACCGTGTTGTTGAGAGCCCCCATTAATGTTACAAGGGCACTAGGTGTACCCGCCTATTGAGTGAATGAATGAATTGAACAAATAGAATAATGGTTACATTTTTATAGCAATACTTGAAATAGCTAGACTTAGAAAATAAATAAATACATATTAACAAATAGAAATATTCCTTAATGAATTTATTTTGGAAAATTGGAGGGTAATTAAAATTATAATAAAATCCAATTTGGAGGAGTTTTTAGACCCGTGATGAATCACTGATGGCGTTTTCTCCTTTGGGCACGTAGTGGGATACCATGTGCTGCTAAGGTTTTTTTCACCTCTATTTTAACTAAATTTTTTGTAGCTAGTCTAGATACTAAAAGATCAGTGGTTAAAGATTAATTATCTGGCATTTCCTTGGGATACTTTGAAGGTCTGAAGTAAGGTGATTTAATAAGATTAGTTAGTGGTATAAATTAGAGAATTTTTTTTAAAGAACTATAGAAATTGAGGTAGTAAGATTAGTGAGATATTGGTGCAAGTGTTTCCTTTTTTTATTTGGTTTTGTACCCTTGGTGCATTTTTTTATTGTATAATTTAAATATACATATTCTTTATACTTCAAGATTTATTAAGGATTTACGTGAAGGACAAGACACAGCCTGTTTGTCAAAAGGCAGCAGGGTGGTGAACTCAGCCAGGTCCCTCAAGACATCCCTAAGGAACACAGCCATATAGAGGATGTAGGAGTCAATTCTGGAGGCCAACATTGTTGCCTGGAAATCTTTCTTCCCAAAGGCATCGAGGGTCTTTGCCTCTCTTCCAGGAGGCACCGAGGAGTGGTTCTTTTGGCTCTTAATTCTCGGCTTTTGGAACCCAGGAAAGCGAGGAACCCTGTAAAGGATGTCAAGTCTTACTGACTGCAGGAGTTGACATGGGAGATTCCCACATCTGAGTCATTAAATTTTTAAGGATGGTATGCACTGGGAGGGTTGCAGCCTTCTTCTGTGCCAATGGATACTGAAGGATATCCAGCTCTTCAGCACTTGGTTCCATCTCAGTTGCAGCCATATCCTTAATAAAGTCCTGAAAGGACATGTCTTCGGATGGTGACCGCCGTCACTCATAGGGAGGTAATGGATCTGACGGTACATCCCGTTGTGGATCGCAATCAATGGATTCCTGATTGGAGACTTCAGAGCCAGAATTGGAGTCTGGCAGAAAATCAAAATAGTCTCTATCTAGGCCTCGATACCTCCAATGCTCTGAGGATCAAGGCTGCTTGGACGCAGAGGGCATCAGGTGAGGCAGAATCGAAGATCTCGGTATCAACTGCTCTGTAGAACGCTGTGACAGTCCCATCGGTGCCCTTTGTCGGTGTCGGAGGCATCAGTACAGGCTGTGGTATACTCGATGACATCAGTGCCATCGCCGCTAGGATCTCTGCAATGCTCCTCTCGATGGCAATAATGCACTCACCGAGCATTGGTATCGGGGAAGGAATAGCTCCAGACACTATGGCCTGGGCTACAACTCCTGATGCCGGTATCAGGGGCTCCACTGAGAACTGAGCATCGGGGGCATCCCTGAGCCCCTTTAAGACTTTGGTGGGAAAGACCTCCCGCAAGGGCTATTTAGCTGGATGATCTGCATCAGACTAGGGTGAGCGTTGGTGTCGATTCTGGCACTCGGTGTCCGATGCTGATGCCGACCTCGAGGTTGATGAATGAGTCCTCGAAGCCAAAGCCAATGCTGTCTTCATCTTATGTGCTGGTGACTCTGAGCGATGCTTTTCCTTTTGTTTAAATGGTGACAATGATCTGGAAGGATGGGATGATTTTTAAAGAGTTGACACCCCAGAAGAGTACACCAAAGGAGCTGAGTCTGTTGGAAACAGCTTAGCCTTCTGTTTGTCTTGGTTCCTCCTCCCTCTGGAAGTCATGTGGAGAAAGGAAGGACAGGAATCCACATTGTGGTCTAGGCCTAAACATTTAAGGCACCAGTCATGCTCATCAGTGATAGAGAGAGTTCTCCAACTCTTAGGGGTATGTTTACTAAACAGTGGTAGTGACTTCCGTGTGATATCGGAGCATGGCTCCAATGAATTCAGTGGGGCCACGGCTCCGATATTGCATGGAAGCTGCTACTGCTGTTTAGTAAACATACCCCTTAGAGCATTTCTTGAAATCACTCCAGGGCTTCTCAATTTCTGGAAAAAGAAGGGAGGCAAAATCAAACTGGGCAATGTGGCCCAATTGGGCATTAGGCCCAATGAAATTTTGAAGAGAAAAATAAAGAAAAAATGAAAAATATATGGAAAAGAAAATAGAAACGAGAACTGGAATCGATGGGAAGGCAAAAAAATGAAGTATTCGATGCTACCACAGAAAACTTTGACATCTCTTCTCGCGGTGAACAAAGGACAAGGTCCCGGCGGCTCCATGGAAAAAAGACGATTGAGACCAAGAGGGAAGACGGGAAGGCAAGCACACATGCATGGAGCAGCACTCCCAAAAGTATTCCTATTGGATGCTGGGGAGTGTTCCCGCACTGGGCTCTGTCAGTGTTGACGTCACCCACATGTGAAGACTGACTTCCTGCTTGTTCCTGGAGATATGATTTTTGTACTGGTTGTAGAGTTTATTTCTCTTCTCCCCTTTTTCTTTTCTTTCTCTCCTTCCCCTTATTGCCTCCCTCTCCCCTTCCCCCTCCCCTTCCCTCCTTATCCTTCCTTTCCCTTCCCCCTCCCTGTTTTTCCCTTGATTTCCCCTCCCCTTTTTGGGAAATTTAGAGTGTATATACTGTATATTCTATATTTTTCATTTATGTGTTTAATTGTTTTTATATTGAAAGTATGGAAAAGGCTAAGGGGAGAGGCAAGATGGCAGCTGTGTGAGCCCATGGCACTTACTTCTAGGAGACATTGTTCCTGTCAGTTCAAGTGGCACTAATTTATCCAGTGAAAATGAGTTGGAGGAAGTGCAAACAGTTGTGCCTACTTTTGGGCAATGCTGGGATGATCTAATCGACCCAGAGAACGCTAGAGATCTGTGGATTTGCATCTTCTGCAGGGCTGCCAGGAGTAGAACCAGCAGAGCTGAGCATGTTGGGGATGTGGCTATCCCCTGAATCGTGGACCTTCCCATTACAACCCAGAAGCATTGCAGTTAGTGTTGGAGTGCCTCCCTTGAATCAGGCTGAGAATACGCCTGTCTCGAGAGGTGAAGAGAGCCCACCGGTACTCCTTCCTTTGCTGCTGCGGATAGTTGTGGAGTGGTGGGAACATCAGAGCAGGGATGGATGGTGAGGGCAGCGGCAATGGAAAGAGAAGCGGCTCTGAGTGTTGGAAGACTGGAAAAACCCATGAAGATTACGATTGAAAAGAAGTGGGATGCAGTGGCAGCTATGAATAATTCCCCATTATTGGTGGCTGGTGCAGTGAGTAGTGAGTTGGTGACTTTTAAATCTCAATTGCAAGAGGTATCCAGAATCCAGGCGGAACAGTCAGGGAGGCTAACCTAATTGTCTGAAGAACTGAAGCAGCTACAAGGAGTGCATGAAGCGAGGATTAAGGATGGGACTGTGTTCTCCAGGAAGCTTGAGGACTTGGAGAACCAGGCTAGCAAGTTTAACTTGAGATTATTGATTTTTCCTCGTTCCCCTATGTATTCACCTCTGGAGATGGTGCATAGATACTTTGGGGAATTATTACAGCTTTCCCAGGAGCATCTACTCCCCCCTATGTAGGGCTCAGTACCTATCCCTTGGCTCTACCTCTCCGGTAGCTGGGGGTGACACCTCCAATGTAACAGGGGTTCCTCCAATGTTACTGGGTTCCGAGAAAGTTCATTGGAGGTGGTCACGGGTCAATCTACCCTGCTTATTATGCTAGTTCTGGAATCAGATAAGTCTTTAATCCTTAGATCATATTTCAAGAATTTTGGATGCAGTTTATAAGTTCATTTCTACACATTTTCCCAGATTTGGCAAGGAGGAGAGAGTTCCTGGGATATAAATCCAGAATTCTCTCCATTGGTGGGTCTTTTTTGCTTAAGTTTCCTTCTAGATGTTATGTTATCCCACTAGAGGACAGCAACCTTGGGCCGGAAGGACTGAGGTTTCTAGTCCCACAGGTGCTCCTTGTGGTCTTGGGTAAGCCACTTAACCCTCCATAGCCCATGTTCCCTGTAAAATAGTTATCTCCAAGTTATAATGCCCTGTTCAATGTAATTTCAGTTTGTTCAATGTAAACCGCACTGATGCAGAATAGAGCGGTATATAAGAGAATGTAAATAAAATAAATAAATAAATAAATAAAATAAATGTTTCCTATAAAGGAAAGAAATTTTTTTTTTAGCTAAAGCAGCTACTGGAATTCTTGGAGGTTAGGGGAGAGCTTGTAGGTGCAACAGCCTCCCACCCGGCTGATGCTTAAGACTCCACTCAGCCTGTTTGATTTGGTTTCTATATTTGGGGATTCCATTTGAAGTATTTCTTTGCCTCTTCTATTTCTTCTTTTATTGTGGGCTAATTTCATGGTATTTCCTCTGTAGAGTTGACCCTTCTAGAGAGTAGTTTTATGTTTGATTGTATATGGTGGTATTCGGAAACCATGTTTTTTTTTTCTTTTCATTCAAGTGTATGCCTGAATGTTTCTCACTAAAATGTAATAGATATAAAATGTTTAAAAAAATTGTTTTTATATTGCACATTGATGTGCCTTTGGGTTTTTTTTCTAAGTGAGCTTTTTTGGTTTCAGGTTTTTGAATTATGGTGTTGATACAACACATGTTCGCACTTTTGCACATATTTATATACTGATATGGACTTCGTTTCAGGTTTGTTTGGGTTTTTTGCACCACCCTTATACTTTGAGAGACTTTATACATGTTTTTAAATCAGATTTTCATGTTTTTTATATATATTTTATGGTTTGTTGTCTCATATTTTTTATTTTTTTATTTTTATTTTGTTTAATTCTTCCCTTTCTTATTTTATTTTTTTAGTAATGCTTATACACATATTTTGGATTTGTTAGCCTCACAGTGTTCTATTTATGGTTTGAATATAGGGTTGTGGGCAATATCTTTCAATGTTATTCTTGTCATTTTTACAACTATTGTTTGTATTTGTACTTTCGTAGCTCCTATTTTAATCTGCTTTCTAATTTTATTAATTTCATATACTCACATATTTATAAATTACATTTTTATTATGATTTTTATGTAATATCATGTTATTCTTATTTTATTATTTATCTGTTTTATTATTGATTTTATAGATGCCTGACGCAGGCACAATTTGACAAAACTCGGCCAAGTTGGGTCCTTAATAAAGAGCCTTTTACAGAACAATCAAGAGTCTTAGCAATGGTCATTCTCTGTTGGTTGTTTCTTTTGTATCCTACAATTTTATAAGAGCAATTTCACATGTGTATATTGCTACAAATGCACTAAAATAACTATAAAATTGTCCCCTAGATGATCAAAAGTCAGAAAGGCACTTATGGAAGATAAGGCCATAGAAGAACTAAACAAATATTTTGCTTCAATCTTTTCTCAGGAGGCTGTTGGGAAAATACCCACATCAGAAACAGTCCTTCATGGTAGTGATTCGTAGTAACTAAAGTAAATTGACAAACTTTTATTAGTAGCAAATCACCTGAACAGGATGGGCTAAATGGTCAATTTCTTCTAGGGAGAAGCAGTACCCCAGGGATCTGTATGGTACTTTTTAACATATTTATAAATATTCTGGATGTTTCGGGGGCACGTCGGACGCCTTGAGGGCACATCAGAGGATCACTCAACTCCCTATCCCAGCTTTAGGATATTTCCCCAGCCTATCTGACCTGGTGCAGTCGTTCATAGGAGGGGATCCAAAGCACATGGTGGTAAGCTCCACCTGCAAATAGACGTCACTAACTGGGGCTGACTAGGATTTAAAAGTCGAGCACTGCAGGGAGAGAACTTCTCTCTCACACCAGATGTTTCAGGGGCATGTCAGGGAATTGCTATCCCAGCTTTAGGACACTTCCACAGCCCACCTGACCTGGCGCATTCATTCATGGAAGGAAACCCAAAGCACATGGTGATAAGCTCCGCCTGGCCCTTAGCATGGAACTTAGCGGAGAAGCGAAGATTGACCTCTCATCCCTTGGGTAGAATGACTAACACCACTGATTTAACTACCCACTTTAAGAAGAGCACACACTCACTTGTTTCCTACCTAACTTGTATGCCGTGACAAAATACCACTTTGATGGCAACTACAGTATGGAGATTAAACACTTGTCATCCATTTGCATTACTTAATCATACTACTGGCAATACAATCCTGCTCACTCACACTAAACCCTCAAGCTATTCCAGTCATCCTGAGCTACAACCACAGCAGAACAAATATAGCTTACTACAAATTATACAACAGATATGGTCACAATAATGACAGACTAATCTATATAGCAGCTCGTATACTGCCAAAATGCCCTAATATCTATCCAACTACACACTCTACAAACCTAAGATGTGCTATGATTAATGCACACTTTGTAAGGAACAAGATTCCAATTATAAGAGACTACATCACAAATAATAATCTGGACATCAGGTTCATTACAGAATCATCGCCCTCAACCACTGAAACAGTTCACCTCAATCAACTTAAAATAACATACTTTGACATCTTCAATTGCCCAAGAGAAAGCAAATGTGGAGACAGTGAACTAATCTTAGCAAAAGAAGATCTGAAACTCTTGCTTGCGTCAGGTGAAAGCATTGAAGGTCTAGATATTCAAGATATTCTTATGATAGAAAACAAACCAATCGTGCTTTGCCTATTATACAGATCACCCACATCAGATACATAGGACCTAACAGCCATTCTTGAATTAGTATGCTCTGACAAAGTACTAAACAAATGACTACTCCTACTTGATGATTTTAACCTTGCATCTACACTCCCTGGTCATGCTTACTCATTCCGTAGTACAATGCAGGCTCTTTACTTTCAACAAATAGTGAACAAACTCGCTCATAACAAAGGTAATACTCTCGATCTTATATTCATACCAAATGAAATATTCAACAACTCTAAGCTGCCTGATCTGCAAATACAGTCTGACCCATGGTCAGACCGTTATTACCATTATTTCTATATTCCCCAACACCAAGACATAAACAGACACCGACTCCTATGTCTGCATGCTGTTTCCAACAATTTAACAAAGAAGCTTTTCTGAATGAACCCCTACTTAATTGACATTGATGACATCCTGAACAACTGGATTACAGTAATAAGCAAAGCAGCAGCAGCCCCACAAATAAGACCCCATAGAAATCATAAACACAATGAAAAATGGTACACACAGCAGTTAAGATCCATAAGAAGACAACTAAGAAAGATAGAATGTGAGCAGAGACATACAAGGCTACCTCAAGACCAGCAACTATTCATGACCAAACTTACAGACTATCGCGACAGCATCAACCAAAGTAAGAAGGATTATCACACAAGAATAATTTTGAAATCACTAAACCGCCCTAAGGAATTTTTTTAAATTGTCAAATCCCTAGTTCATTAACCTAATTCAGAAGGAAATGATAACATCAATCCACAATCATTAGCCAATTGCTACAGGAATAAAGTAACAATGCCAGCAGTTGTATCCCCATTGCAAGACTTCAACAGCAGTATCACCTCCACATCATAACATACATTCATTCAAATCAACACAGAATAGCTGGAAGACATAACTACCACCTTTAATACCACTACTTCTCCACTGAATCCATTCCCTGTCAGCTGGGTTAAAATTGCACCATCTAAAATGGCACCAACTCTCAAATAATTCACTTTTCGCTAACCCTAGGCCACATGCCTAGGGATCTCAAAATAGCACCAATATGGCCAATACTAAAACAGGTTGCACTAGACAAGACTAGCCCAAGCTCCTACAGACCAGTATCAAGCCTACCATTTATAGGAATAATAATTGAAAAGGTGGTCCAATGCCAGCTCCAGGAACACATAGACAAGCATGCCCCACTGGATCTGCATCAACATGGTTTTAGATCATGCCATAGAGTAGAACTCCTTCTTACATCACTGTTAGATAAACTAATAAAAGGAATTGAAAAGCCGAAACAAGCATTTATACTACAACAACAAGCAGAATTAAATATAAAGTCCTAATAATCACCTTCAAGATACTACACAACTTATTCGCAGCACACTTATTCAGACAATCCCAAAAAGCAGAACAAGAAGAGGCTGCATTCTTAGCAGAATATCTTAGACTTTTTAAAAAGTAACCAATCTACATGCAGGAAAGCATTCTCACTCTACTCACCATCACTTTGGAACTCACTTCCAGAAAAATTAAGAACCATATTGGACCTCTTAATATTCCTAAAGCAGCTCAAGACACACTTATTTGTAAAGCACTTTGGGAAGAAACTAGATTCCCCAAATACCAGCCCAATATAGCAACAGCCCACATGGCATAATAATGTCTCCTATCTATCCTAACCATAGTTATGATTCCACTTAGTATTGATGCTAACGCCTGATGTTGTTTAATTTTATCCTAATTCAGTATTTGGTTCAACTTAATTGTTCCCCACATTGTCCAAGTGACATTGCTTAATATTATGCAGTTATATCATGGATTGACCGATCAACGCTATTTAACCATGTTACCTATGTTTTGCTTTTATTACCTGTTGAATTCTAAGTTTATGTTAACTATGTTATTTGTATATTTTTGTTCCCTGTAAACTGCTTTGATTTATTGATTAAGTGGTATAAAAACATATAAATAAATAAATAAATGCAGCACCGCAACTCACCCTTCAGAATGACCTCCACAGGAAAAAATAATTCAAACTATAAATACATGATGCTGGATTCCGTATTAAGAATCACTACTTAGAAGAAGGATCTTGGAGTCATCTTGGACAAACTGATAAAATCCATGGCTTAGGGGCATGTTTACTAAAATGCATTCCATAGCATTCTGCTAGACTAGTCCACACCAGTGGATTGTGTTCCCCTACCAGCAGATTGGTGGAGAGAAAGAAACGATGAAAAGTCTAGATTGCAATGACATCACTCCTATGCCTCTTTTTGCTTCAGTCACCAGAGATCCCTTTAGTATTTCTTTGTCTCCAGCTGTTGGTGGATGGATTTTCTCCTCTCTGAAGAATTTCTGAAAAACTAAGAGGAAAAGATTGATAAAAATGCTCCTGACAGATCACTTTGAGGTTGATCTCTTAATATAGTGCGAAGTGGAAGGCTCCACTAGACTGCAGTCTTTTTGGTAGTCATAGGAGGAGGGAAAATGGGGTCAGCTCCACACTCCTACCCTGTATAAGAGCCTATTAAGCAGCCATAAAATTGGAAGGATCTGGAAGGAAGAGAATTGAGCAGCCTCACATAACCTCAATGCCCCATCCCTCTTCTTCTGTCCCTCCTGCTCCTCACGAAGCTTGCAGAAGGCTCTTAGAGGAATCTGCCTGCCAATCATTTTAAACACAGTGCTGCCAAGCCAGAGAAATAGTTTCAGGGGAACAGAACTGAGCCCGGCACGGATTCTCTGCCTGGGGCTCTTGGAGGGTGATACCAAGGCTTGATCCCGTCATTGTCCTTATTGGGGTTTCTCAATTCTGTCTTTGTGGGAAGCAATTCGGGGTAGACTGCTGTCGATTGTTGATGCAGTGTGGGATTTCCCACCATTTTCTGCACACGTTAGTAGCGTTTTCTTCTATTGTGCGCCCAAACGGCTCCAACACACCCTACCCTAGTGCCTGTATCACACGTTACAGTAAAAACGCAGTTAAAGCATGCCACAGTAAAATCTAAGTTAACGCACGCCTTCGGGTCACGTGGCCCTGCATGCACTGTTGTGATACTTGTCACAATTCTCTGTTTTCTTTGGCCTGTGGCAAATGAGGTGCCTTTTCTCCAGATTCTGGACTCTGCTCTTCTTGCATGGCAGCTTCTGAATCATCCCTGGAGAGCCTGCCCATCCTCTGTCAGCAGATGGATGCAGTTAGCCCAGCCTCACCTGCCTCAGGACAGGAGGTGATGGATGACACTATTCAGCTGGCCGGAGGATCTGGCAATCAGTCACTCCTCATCATCTAGGGAGTCTGCAGCAGCTGTGCCCCCTGGTGTTGGGGGATCATTTCTAAGAGGAGAGCTTCCAGACTGGATTGTCCTCCCCAGCATTCTTTTTTTTTGCAGCAGGCCTTGTCCTTCTGGCATGGAAATTTGGACCCTGCACCCTATGGGTGCCCCCGAGCGCAGCCTTATGCAGGGCAGGCGGAGAGTGGGTGCCCTATTCGATTGCCTCTAGCTAAGCATTCCCAGCATGGGGCGCCCCTTGGAGATGGTGAACAGCTGGGAGCTGTTCGAGAATTTGACTATGACTTGGATTCAGATGGCTCAGTACTGGGCTCTGACATGGATGAAGAAATGCTCTCATCTTCAGAAGATTCTGAGGAGGTGAATGTGATTCGCCTATTCTGGAAGAAGGAGCTGGCAGCGTTGATTGCCAAGGTCTGATCCACCTTGAACTTGGCGGATGCTTCTGGTATGGAGCAGGAACCAAAGGTACACCCACTCCGTAAATGGGTACGGAAATCCACTCCTGTCTTTGCATTTCCAGATGTGATGAAGGATATGATCAGGTCAGAGTGGGCTCTCCCAACTCCCTGCTTAAGGGGCTAAAGCTGTGTAGAAAGATCTACACTTTCTCAGAAAAGGTGTGTGTTGAATGATTTGGTATTCCCAAGGTGGATGCGCGGATCAGCCTTAAAGGATTTTTTCCTGTGCCGTAAGGTGAATTCGTTGTTGAAGAACCAGTTCACTATGGTGTCTGCTATTCTGCAGATGGCGGTCTATGCCAGCCTGACATCTTAAACCCTGCTCCAGTGGATTCAGTCTCTTCCATCAGATGATACTACCCCTCTTTTGGAGTCAATTACAGCCTTCCTTTCTGATGCCATGTATGACCTGGTATGTTTGGCGGTCAGGGAAGTTGCCCTGATGATGGTGTCACAGCATTGGATTTGGCTCTGGCACTGGGCAGTGGACTCAACTTCCAAAGCCCAGTTGGCCCAACTGACTTTTAAGGAGAAGTTTATTTTGGGAGCCAATTTGAAGAAGGACCTGGACAAGACAAAATCTTACTGCCTTCCGGAAGACAGGTCCAGGGAGCCTGTGAAGCGAGCTGGTGCCTCTTCCTCGTCAGTCTCTGTCGATCTACTGAGGGCACACTGGCTGGATCCCTGAGGGTCTCGGGACTTTTGTCATTACCGACCTGGAAAACCTTTCTTCCCCTCTGCTTCAGGCCCATTCTCGGTCGTTTCGTGGAGCATGTGTACTCAGGGACTTGGTCCCCTCTAGAGGAGGACCCTCTCGGGCTGCACAATTAAGGTTTGGGAGCCCATTCCCTGGTTCCTCTGGTAGGAGGCAGGCTTTGCCTTTTCCTTCAGGAATGGGCCCATGTTACCAAGGATCACTGGGTGCTAGACACCATTCAGTTCAGCTATGTTCTGGAATGCAATGAGCTGATTCCGTATGCCTTCGTCATGTCCTCTTGTGGGTCTGTGATCATAAGTGCCGCAGTACAGAACACCTTGGACAAGTTGCTGTGCCTAAAGTGGTAGTTCCCTCTGACAAACATGGCAGGGGCAGATACTCCATCTATTTCATGGTGCCCAAAAAAGGATGATTCCTTCCGGCCCATTCTGGACTTCCAGGGGATCAATGTGCACTTGCGCATGCTGCGCTTCTGGATGGAAACCTTGCATTCTGTGATTCAAGCAGTGTGCCAAGGAGAGTTCTTGGCCTTTTTGGATCTGGCAGAGGTGTATTTTCATATCCCGATCCAGGCGGATCAGAAAAGGTGTCTGTGCCATGCTTGGCTTTCACTATCAGTTTACCACCCTCCCTTTCAGGCTATTCACCACCTCGAGGACATTCTCCATGGTCTTGGTGGTGGCGATGGCAGTACTGTGGTACTGAGGGATCTGTATCTATCCATATCTGGATGACTGGCTTATCTGGGCCCATCCTCTTTCAGAAGCATTTCGGTGGCATTCTGAGTGGTGTCCTTTTTGGAAAGCCTGAGCTAAGTAATCAATCAGGGAAAGAGCCAGCTGCTGCCTTTCTAATCCCTGGAGTTTCTGGGAACACATTTTGACATTTGAGAAGGTAGAGTTTTTCTGCCAGAGGAGAAACTCAAACCGTTGGATTGCCTGGCACTGTTCTGTGCGCAGCAGGCTCCCAGAATCTGGGATTATCTTCAGCTCCTCAATTTGAGGGCAGCAACCATACAGATGTGCCATGGGCACGTGCTCACATGCGACACTCCAGCGGTCCTTGTTGGCTCAGTGTTCCCCAAGTTCTCAGTTCAAGCACAGGCTCTTGCTCTCATTCATAGTGAGGTTCAGCCTGCAGTGTTGGCAACAGCCCTGTCATCTGAGGAAGGGCGTGCCACTGGAAGATACACCCTGGGTCTTCCTGATGACAGATGACAGTCTCTTAGGCTGGGGAGCCCATTGCCAAGACCATATGACCCAGGGCCATTGGAACCACAGAGAAGCAGTGTGATCCATCAACCGCCTCCAGGCAAGGGCCATCAGGTTGGCTCTTCTGCATTTCTAGCCTCTAGCTGAGGGCTGGGTGGTTCAAGTTTTTTCAGACAACACTATTGTGGTGGCTTATGTCAATCGGCAAGGCAGCACAAGAAGTGCTGGGGTAACTCTGGAGATGGCTCTTCTGTTTGCCTGGGCAGAGAAGAATCTCCTAGTCTTGTCAGCCCAGCACCTTGCCAGGGTGGACAATGTGAAAGTAGACTTCCTTAGCTATCACTCTTTGGATCCTGGAGAGTGGGAGTTGAATTCGGAGATGTTTCCATTTATTCTGCACTGCTGGAGTCACCACAAAATGGATCTGTGATAACCAGCTCCAATGCCAAAGTTTATCACATTTTCAGTCACCACACAGAGAAGGGATCCGAAGGTATTGACAGCCTGACCCAGCCTTGACCAAGTCAGCTCCTGCTGTGCATGTTTCCTTTGTGGCCCCTGGTGAGGAGTGTTCATTGGCATGTAGAACACCATCCGGGCAGGATTGTTCTGGTGGCACTGGATTAGCCAAGGAGAGCATGGTTTGGAGACCAGGTGGCTCTTCTCTTCAGTTGCCTTTATCTCAAGTAACATTGCGGCAGGGACCGATCATCCTGGAGGACCCAGTCCCTTCCTCACTTATGGCTTGGCTCTTGAAAGGAGACAGCACATAAGGGCTACTCTCCAGTGGTGATCTCCACTCTGCTTGGAGTCTGGAAGAGGTCTACCAAGCTAGCATACGTGCGGGTCCAGTACCTCTATGATCGATGGTGCGGCACTCGGCAGTTGGCTCCTGAGGTGGCCAAGGTGCCATCTCTGTTGGCCTTTCTACAGGATGGCCTGGAGAAGGGCCTTTCCCTTAGCTCTATGAAATTTCAGGTGGCAGCTTTGACCTGTTTCCAAGGTCCAGTGGCTAAAACGTCTCTAGCCTTGCTCTCAGATGCCTCGCACATTCTCCAAGGGGTTCAGCATCCACATTCTCCCCTCCAGTCTGCAATCCCTTCTTGGGATCTGTGTCTGGTGCTCAAGGCTTGATGATGGCATTCTTTGAGCCATTGAAGTGCACTACATTAAAGGATTTTACACTCAAGCTGCTCTTCTTGATTATGCTTTGTTCCACGAGGTGGATTTCTGAGCTGCACGCTCTGTCTTTCCAAGATCCTTATCTGTCTTTTTCAAAGGAGGCTGTTTTCATTCAGCCTCTGCCTTCCTTCTTGCCTAAGGTGCTTTCTCCCTTTCATGTGAACCAGGTGGTCCTCTAAGGGGTAATGTCAGGGGAAGGATAAGGATTTTCGCCTTGTAGATGTCCGGTGGGTACTTCTCCGGCACTTGGAGGTTACAAATTCCTTTCGTAAGTCTGATTATCTTTTGTGCTGTTTGCTGGCCTGTGCAAGGGTGATGCCAAAGCTAAGTCAGCTTTGGGGCACTAGATTAAGGAGGTCATTGTCTTGGCGTATCTGTTGGTTTTGTGCACCCCTTCTGCCTGAACACATGCATCCTCACGGGCAGAGAGAAGCTCGATAGCCCTTGCAGACATTTGTTGTGCAGCAACATGGGCATCATTTTCCACATTTGTCAAGTATTACCACTTGGATGTTCACACATGGGTGGATATGGCCTTTACCTCAAGGATTTTGTGAGCTGATGTGTCTTCCTCCTGCCCAGTGAAGTTATAGCTTTGGTGCAGCCCACTTGTCTGGACTGGTCTAGCAGAACAATATGGAAAGTGACATTTTACTTACTAGTTAATATCCTGTCCTGCCCGCCTCTGAAACTGTATTTGCCCTGTTCTTCTGCTGTGGTACCCTTGGGTCCATTGTGATTTATATACTTGGCTCTGCAAGTTCTTCTTCTACTGACAGCCTTCTGTTTCTGCTTTCCTGTACATAGTTCTCTAGTGTTGATTACTCATTGTTGCCCACGACTGAGGTTGTGTGAGGCTTGCTATGTTTTTCCCATATGCTTTGGGATGAATACTGAAGGGACCTCTGGTGGCTAAGGTGCATAGAAATTATGTCATTGAAACCTGGGCTTTTCATTGGTTCTTTTGTCTCCACCAATCTGCTGGTAGGGGAAGACAACCCACTTGTCTCGACTGGTCTAGCTGTATTCAAGGGAAGGACATTACCTGGTAAGTAAAATGTCAGCTTATGTTAATACATGCCAAGCCCCAAAACTTAGCACAAGAGGTGGCATAGAAAGGTTCCCCTGCAGTTACCACAGGAAGGCGCATCTCACCACATTAACCAACCAGCACATCAAATGTAGGTGCACTTACTACCAACCTGCATTAACAGCACAGCACACCTACGACACGGCAAACCCTGTGCTGTTACTGTATGTTAGTAAAAATGCTTCTTTGTGTGCCTCAGTGGTCAAAAAAGTAAACAGAGTTCTAGGTATTGTTAGGAAAGGAATGGGAAAGAAAATAGAGAATATCATAATGCCACTATCAATCCATGATATGACTGCATCTTGAGGCAGTTCTGGTCACCTCATCTTAAAAAAGATATAGCCAAACTAGAAAAAGATCCGAAAAGAGGAACAAAATTTAATTCAAAATTCAAATCTCTGCTAATCATTTTTAAAATAATATATGCCCTTTCAACAGCACTCCTACAACCTTTGATAACAATGGGAAAAAATAATAGGCAAAGACAAGCAGTGTACAGAAATTTACTAGCTATCCCAAACAGAGTCAGCCCATCCATTGTGCGAGAAAGTTGTTTGCAAAGGGCCCCACGCTTCAGGGGGCCCCGCACCAACAACATCCCACATTGAGTACCAGCAGGCAGGGCGGCTTTAGAGGGAGCCGGAGAGGCCCTGGCTCACCTCTAACAACTGCCAAAGTGAAGAGCATCTTTTTTCTTCACTTCGGCAGCTGTACTGTAGTTAGAACGCTGCCGCACTGAGTGCCGGGAAACAGGAAGTCCCCTTTGACCTCAGCGCAGCAGTGTCGTAAACTACAGTAGAGCTGCCGAAGTGAAGAAAAAACCGCTATTCACTTCAGCAGCTGTTAGAGGTGAGCCAGGGCCTCTCTGGCTCCCTCAAAAGCTTTTTAGACAGCCCACAGGGCTCTTCGGGAGGAGGGGGGGGCTTGTACTGGAAATGGTTTGAATGGGGGGGCTTGGACTGGAAATTGGGGGGGGGGGAGCTAGGACTGGAAATAGGCTGATGGGGGGGGGCTAATATTGGAAATGGACTGTTGGGGGGGCTTGGATTGGAAATGGACTGATGGAGGGGCTAGGACTGGAAATGGACTGATGGAGGGGCTAGGACTGGAAATGGGCTGATGGAGGGGTTAGGATAGGACTGGAAATGGGCTGATGGGGGGCCAGGATTTGAAATGGGCTGATGGGAGGTTAGGATTGGAAATGGGCTGATGGGGGGGGGGCTTGGATTGGAAATGGGTTGATGGGGGGCTTGGAATGGAAATGGACTGATGAGGGGGCTTGGATTGGAAATGGACTGATGGAGGGGCTAGGATAGTACTGGAAAGGGCTGATGGGAGGCTAGGATTGGAAATGGGCTGATGGGGGGGCTTGGATTGGAAATGGGTTGATGGGGAGGACTTGGATTGGAAATGGACTGATGGAGAGGCTAGGATAATACTGGAAAGGGCTGATGGGGGAGCTAGGACTGGAAATGGTCTGATGGGGGGCTAGAGGGCTGATGGTAATAGAAGGGAGTGATACTGGGTGAGGCTGGAACTAGAAGGGAACTGATGTTAGGGGAGGACTAAAATGGGATGGTGCTGGGAGAGTGAAATGGAGAGGGGAAATTTTATTTTGTCTGGGAGTGAAGAAAAATCTACGATTGGCCGGGTATAAGAGAGTAAGTGGGGATTGAGGATGCAAGGGTAAAATTTGAGTGGATGAAAAAGGAATAAAGAAAGAGATGGAGGAAAGAGAAAAAGATGAAAGATCAGTATGTTAAAGCAGATATAGAGAGAGAATGGAAAAAAAAACTTGTCTGGACTGGTCTAGCAGGATGATATGGAAGTCCCATATTTACCTGACAGAGCAGCATTGACTTTCCCAAGTGGATGCCCATAAAATCCACCTTGCCACGCTGGAGGGTCTGAATCCCAAGGCTGCATCGCTGAGGTCTGTGACTGCAGAAGGAATGCAGCCACTACCCTTATTACTGTAAACCGCTTTGATGTTTTGCCTTTTAAAGGCAGCATATCAAATTAATAAACCTAAGCCTAGACCTACCTCCTGACCTACCTCTGAATGCTAAACTTATCCCCCAGGTCTGTGTCCCGCTCCTGATCCTTGTCAGTGTTGTGCAGGGAGCAGCAGAATCTATTTATTCACCAGTGGATGACATCAGAGCCAATGCAGTGATGCTGTGCAGCTAAGAGGGAAATGCTACCAAGGCCGCAGGAGATGGCTGGAGCTCCTACCAAGGGAAGTTCTAGAGGTCAGGAATTGCTGATTGTGTGAGGTTTGAGAATTCTGCTATAGCTATTTCAAATTACCAAGCTGCTTTACCCCAAACTCATCTATAAGAAAACAAAATGTGCACTTTAGAATTAAAGTTTTGGGAAGCCATTGCAGCTATTTTGAGCCAAATTAATCAGCTATTCAGATGAAACATCTATTGCTGCTGGCAAGCAGAAGAAATGGAAACTGGGAACTGCAAATTATGTTTAGATTTAATGGGGAAAGACACAGAGAATCTCCAAGCAAATAATGTGGAAATCATGAAAACTTTTATTAGGTGAATTACATGGCGAATTCATTTTTCCATGGTTAAACTTATTTCCCCTCTGAAAATAAACTTCAGGTGGTAATTAATATACCTAAAAATGCTGCATCAATCTTCTCAAAGGCTTAGGGCTCGAAGCAGAGATCCGGGTTGGGGGGGGTTGCACATCCTGGCAGGATGTGCAACCCTGCAAGCCGTCTGGGCCCGATTCCCCCTCCGGCTCTCACCACACATCCAGAGCAGCAGGATGTGGAGAGCTGGCTGGGGGTGGGAGAGGGCATGATCTGGCCAGAGGAGGGGCAGGCCAGCCCGGCAGGACGTACAGGGCCGATTCAGGTCACAGCCCCGTATGTCCTGTTGGGTCAAAGGGACATGCTGCTTATTCCATCTCGAGGCTGGAATAAGCAGTACCGACCTGGCGACTGGATCTGGGGATACCCCCCCGGGGCCAGGGTGGGGTGCGAGGGGTCCCCGTCGCCTGATCCAGGCCATGGTTGGCCAGCTGTGGGTTGAGCATTGGGGAAGGGGGGGGGCCGAGCCTCAGTAGCCAAGGGAGCCTGAGGGGAAGACATCCCTGCAGGTAGGCAGGGGCACGCCAGGCCATCCTCAGACCTGATTCCGTGTATCACGGGAACGTTTTGTTCCCGCGGTCCAGAATCGGGTCTTAACAGGCCCGTCCTGCACAGGAATGTCTGGACGGCCCAGATGTGCTCCTTTTGGAATCGGATTCTTATTGTCTTCTTCCATTTAAGGAAAAGGATGAGTGTAATGGTCCAATTGTCCAAACTCGGGTCCTTTTGATAGGCTTAACCATATGCTTAATCTGACCAGTGTTTTGGAGAGTTCTCAAGATGTTCCTGTGGTGGCTATCTTGGTTGTTAATTTGGTTCTGGATTTTGATCATGATTTGACTTGCTAATGTTTCTTTTCATGTAAAAATGACCTGTTTTATCAGACTTTAATTTTGTACAACTTTTTGCTTTGGTTAGTAGCACCGACTAGCTGGATAAGCGCCACTGGGAGTGACATTCAGCAGCAGCGTATGGATCATGCACAGGAACATTCCTTCTGTCCGCCTCACTATGATCCAGATGATGCTGAGGCGGTCCAGGGGCGGAGCTGCAATTTATCCATAAGCAGCAGTTTTCAATGCAAAGAGCTATGCTAAATGGCTATCAAGCTAGCTATGCATAGATAACAGTGCTAAAAATCACCACTACACCAATAGTGCTGGGGCTGACTGAAGTAACCAGATAATCAGCACCAGCCAATATTCTTATTTCAGTGCTCTGTGTTTTTATTTAGCTGCACCCGCTGGCATTAAAAAAACAACCCACTGACTGCCATGGATAAATATCAATCCAATCCGTTTTAGGGTTTTTTTTTGTTTTGTAACTTATCCACTTAAATATAGCAGCTTGCATTCAACTGTCCTATTTAAGCAGCACTGCTGAAAGTTCAGCATAATCCTAAATGGATAAGCCATTCCCTTATCTTTCTGCAGCAGCTGTCTCACTGAAAACTGGCCTGGCCATGCTTATCTGCAGTCTCTAGAATGACACTTACTGTTTTGAGCATAAGAACCGGCTAATCTTCTTTCATGCCTGTCATATTTCCCAATTTGTTTTTATTAATTGCCCAAAGGTTTCCTACGGCATCAGCTTTTCTAAACAGCGGCCACCTGTGGATTTCTCCCATGAGTCACTGGCGCGATCGGTGTCTGAAGTCAATGGAGCCACAGCATGTTTCTTTTTTATAATTTTAAATATGTCTAATTTTTAAAAATTATATATATATATTATGATCAATACTGCAGCTCCTGTTACATCTGCAATTACAATTTGTCATAACCTACAAATGATGAATGACAAATTACATGAAACAGTTGCATACTGTAAATTTAAACGGTTCACTTATTTTTCTTAGGCTCACCAATTATGGCATAATCTTGATGAAAGTTGAGAATCAACTTACAACAGTCCTGAACAGACGTCACCTCCTCCTAGAGTACAAGACAGACCTTGGTGAAGAACAGCCATGGGGCAGGATAAGATACTCCTAATGTCTAGGTTATTCCCCTTCACTCCCAGTGTGTGCCTTTTGAGACAATCCATATAGCCTTCTTGAGGTATGGTCTCTGAATTTGGTGTCCATGGTCTTGATGAAGTCCTGTGAGAAAGCTTCAGGGGTGCTGGAACAATTTTTCATGTGATGTTATTCTAATATCCTCCCCGCACTCCTCTCAGTACAGGATTCTGCATCTACAGTCCCTCCTAGCATGCCAGCCTCTCAGCTTTTTGCCTCTTCTGCCATGCTGTTGCTTCTGCAGTCTCATGGTATGAAACGTAGCAACAGAATTCCACAAGTCCATGGTACCCAACATAGTTCATATCACCAAAATTTAACAGTGCAGCAGACTCCTAAATTTAGGAGCACAGGTTCCTTTTTGATATCGGGCCTAAGTGTTTCTGAGCCAACTTGCACAGGCACTGTGTGAGTATTTTTGAAAATTTATGGGTCAGCTGTGTCAACTGACAGATACAGTATGTTGGCACCCGGATTACAGTATATCTGCTATTTGCCTCCAATATCACCGAGCAAGCTGATCTCTCTCAGCTCATTAACTTCTTGGAGCACACTAATTCTCTGTACCCACGATAGTAAGGATTCAGAAAAGTTATTTTCTTGTGAAGCCCTTCTCTCGGCTTTGTTGAGCAATGTTAGAGGAGCCTTGGATGGCAATATGGCTGCAATATTGCTATCTTTGGACCTTACTGCAGTGTTTGACTTAGTCAGCCATCAATGACTGCTGAACCACATCTTTGAAGACAATCATTTTTCTCCCTCTCATACTTTGCCATGTGGAATACCTCAAGGATCACTTCTTATGCCAGTTTTGTTAAACTCTGTATAGCTCCCTTGGCGACATTAGTACAAACCTTGAACATACAGTTGTGGTCAACATTATTAGCACCCTTGCATTTTAGGTGTGCTGTGTACAATATCTTCAGAAAAAATTGGAAATATTCCAACTGTATGTCATTATAATGTTTTAATACTTATGCCACTGTACTGAGGCCTCACCTGGAATACTGTGTTCAGTTTTGGAGACCATATCTTGCAAAAGATGTAAAAAGACTGGAAAGTGTTCAGAGGAAGGCGACCAAAATGATTTGGAGCCTGCGTAAGAAACCTTATGAGAAGAGACTTGAAGACCTAAATATGTACACTATGGAGGAGAGGAGGGATAGGGGAGATATGATTCAGACCTTTAAATACTTAAAGAGGAACGATGAACAAACAAACCTCTTCCAAAGACAGGGAAGCTGCAAAACTAGAGGGCATAACATGAAGCTGCAAGGTGGAAAATTGAAAGGCAATGTCAGGAAATATTTTTTCACTGAAAGGGTGGTGGGTGCTTGGAATGCTCTCCCGATGGAAGTGGTGGGGGCAAACACGGTGACGGAATTCAAAACAGCATGGGACAAGCACAGCAGATCCCTTTATAGCAACAGGATAAAAACAAAATAAACTGAACCATCTAAATTCTCAACAAATAGGGGTGTCCTACATGGAGTTGTGGGTCCACCCCTTAACAAAGACATGGGGAGGGGTGACCTGCACAGAGCGTCAGGTGCACCTACTCTTGCCTTATTGCTGGGCAGACTGGATGGACCATGCTGGTCTTTATCTGCCGTCATTTAGTATGTTGCTATGTTCAAAGATATACAACAAAAAAGATGTGTGTACAACTTAGACGTAGTAATTTCTGAGTAAAAAACTAAATATGACCTGAACAAGATTTAATATTTGGTTGCACAACCCTTGGCAGTGATGACAGCCTCCAAACGTTTCTTGTAGCAATCTATAACTTTCGTACATCTATCTGCTGGTAGTTTCTCCTACTTTTCAACTGCAATTTGTTCCAGCTCATAAATGTTTGCAGGATTCCTTTTATCAATGGCAGATTTCAGCTCTTTCCAAAGGTTCTCGATTGAATTGAGATCAGGACTCAATCTGGCCAGTTTAAAACAATCCATTTGTTCCTTTTTAACCATTGTTTTGTACATTTTTGTATGTTTTAGGATATTATCCTGCTGGAGGACCAATGACCTTTGACCCAGACCTAGCTTTTTGACACTAGGTAGCACATTTCACTTCAAAATACCTTGGAAGTCCTCTAACTTCATGATTCCTTTAATATATTTCAGGCTTCCAGTTCCGCAGACAGCAAAACAGCCCTGCAACATTATGGAACCTCCACCATATTTAACTGTAGGAAGGGTGTATTTTTTCCTTATAAGCTTCATTTCTTTGCCTGTAAATGTATCGCTGGTCTGCACTGCCAAAGAGCTCGAATTTGGTTTCATCTGTCCACAGAACATTTTCCCAAAGGATTGTTTTTTCTCAAGGTGGGATTGGGCAAAGATCAGGCGTGCCTTTTTATGTCTGTCTTTGAGCAGTGGGATCCTCCTTGGCCTTCGCTCATGAAGTACTTCTTCCTGCTTATCTACAAATAGAATCATCTTTCCCCAAGTTTAAAAAGGGCTTAAAAATGTTCTTCTTCACTAAGGTTTATGGGGATATACTGGACCTGGATGAAGGACCTGTGCTCTCCCTTTTACCTTTCCCTTATTGTTTATTCTTACCCTTTTATCCTGTCAACAGTTGATTTATTTGTACTTTAATTCTTATCCCTGACCCTTTATTTTCTGTAAACCACTTTGAAGCAGCCATATGAAGGGTGATATAACAAAATAAAGGAATAAACTAAACTAAACTAGGGAACATGTTTACTAATGTGCGCTAACCATAAGAACAGGGGTTGCCATGCAGTAAGCATAATACGCTAACAGTGTGGGATCCCATGCTAAAATTCCTTAGCTAACTGGATAGCATAGAAACATAGAAACATGACGGCAGAAAAAGACCACATGGCCTATCTAGTCTGCCCTTCCATATCAACTTTTTACCTTTAGAGATCCTCTGTGTTTGTCCCATGCTTTTTTAAATTCAGATAGGGGATCATTCTGTCATGGGACATCCATCCCCGCTATTCGCCCCACCTGTCAGAAGCCTCCCCATACGAACAAGGAGTTTGTACAGGGAGCCTTAGATGGGGGTGGGAGGGGGCGTTGCAGAGGTGAAGTTAAGTCGGATAGTTGGCGGTCCGGGAACCCAGACATACAGGGCCGATTCTGATGTCAGCCCTGTAAGTCCGGGGTCGGCAGACTTCATGGGGGATGGCAGGCCTGGGCAGTGCAAGTAAGGTGAGGGAGTGAAGGAGGTTCCCCAAAGTCCATCCCTGGCCATGGAAGGCCAAATCGGGGGTTGGTCTGCGGGAAAAGGAAAGAGTGGTCGGCGGCTGGGGATCACAGCTCTTGAATGGAGCCACGGTGCCATGGCAATGGAATGCCATGGCACTACAGCTCCATTCAGGGTCCTGACTGAGTTAGCCGGGCATGGTTCTGTATGTGCAAGCCGGTCGGAATCGAATCCCAGCATGCACGTACAAATCCTGGACATGATTCTCATCCCTCGTGGCACTTCTAGCCCCCGTGGGATTGGAATTGGGTCTACCTCTGTGCGTCCGATTCTGATCAGGCATACAGGGGCCTGGACATCCTCTATGGAATGTGCCTCATACTATCCTCATGTCCACCACCTCAACTGGGAGACTATTCCATGCATCTACTACTCTTTCCATAAAGAAATATTTCTGCATATTACTCCTGAATCTTTTCCCTTTCACTCTCATCCTATGTCCCCTCGTAGCAGAGCTTGCCTTCTATTTAAAGAGACCCTCCTGTGCATTTATGCCACAGAGGTATTTAAATGTCTATCATATCGTCCCTATCCCGCCTTTCCTCTAAAGTACACATATTAAGATCTTTACGTCTGTCCTCATATGCTTCATAATGAAGACCACTAATCATTTTAGTAGCCACCCTCTGCACCAACTCCAACCTGCTTATATCCTTTTAAAGGTGCGGTCTCCAGAATTGCACACAATACTCCAAATGAGGTCGCACCAAAGACTTATACAGAGGCATTATCACCTCCTTTTTTCTGATGGCCATTCTTCTCCCTATACACCCAAGCATCTTTCTGGCTTTCAGTCGCCGTTCTGCCTGTTTAGCTATTTTAAGATCATCTGCACAATTATGCCCAGGTCCCACTCTTCTTTTGTGGACAGAAGTACCTCACCCCCTATGCTGTACAGCTCCTTTGGATTTTTGTAGTCCAAATGCATGACCTTGCATTTTTTAGCATTAAATTTCAGTTGCCATATTCTAGACCATTCTTCAAGCTTAGCTAGATCCCTCCTCATGTTGTCAACTCCTTTCTGTTTGTCTGTTCTATTGCAGATTTTGGTATCGTCTGCAAACAAGCAAACTTTACCAATATCATTAACAAATATATTAAACAGAATCAGACCAAGGACAGATCCCTGCGGCACACCACTGGTAACCTCCTTCTCCTCAGAGTGAGCTCCATTTACCTGTACCCTTTGTCGCCTCCTACTCAACCAATTTCTAACCCAAGCAGTAACTTTAGGGTCCATCCCTAGGTCGCTCAGTTTGTTTATAAGTTGCCTGTGTGGAACGGTGTCAAAGGCTTTACTGAAATCTAAATTCACCACATCTAGGACTCTCCCTCGGTCCAACTCCCTGATTAGGTGGCAACTGAGCATGCTAGGGGTGGAACGTGGGTGTTGATGGCGCATCACAGTTATGGCAAGCATTATAGGCACGTGCTAATGGTAAATGTGCATTTAATGCCACTTTATGCCAATTAACATGGTGTATACAAAAACAAAAAATTATCTTCAAAAGAATAATAGCCAAAATCCACAAACTTCCACTTCAAAAACATTGTAAAGTCACTACTACACAGCTAAAAAAAGCTTAAGCAAGATATTTCAATTATTAAACTGAGGGTCTCTTTAATAATTTAATGAACATGGTGTGGCATGTTAGCAATATACTAATGGAAGGGGAATGGATGTGCACGGCTGCTAAAATTGGACACATTCCCTTTAGTAAACAAGGCCCCTAAATAAACTAAGATGCTCCATCCTCCACTGGTACAACTGAGTAATGCTTGCATTTCTGTAACCAACACTCTTTCAGTATCCTAAGATGCACATCATCTAGGCTCACTGCCTTATGCACGTTCAGGTTTGCTAAGTGATATGTACCCATTTACCATATATACCCCTGTCATTACTACTACTACGACTACTACTGATCATTTATATAGCGTTACAAGGCGTATGCAGCGCTGTACATATAGATGTAAGAAACAGTCCCTACTTATCCAAACTTACAATCTAATCAAGACAAAACAAAGTTCATCACTGGTCTTTCTCTAATCACATTGGGGAGTACAAACCTTTTCATATCCATGTGAATGTCCTCAGCCATGTGAACTACTACGGGTCCCCTTTTGGTGAAGGAAATATGATATCCAGGAATAAAAATAGAATAGAATCCAAAATACAGACAGTAATTTCTATTACTTATGTTCCTGGTGGTATTTATCACCATGGGTTCAGGCACTAAATATGCATGTCAACGGTAATTGAATATGAAACTTGAAATAGATTTTTTTTTAATTAGCCCGGCAATCATTTCATGTAGTTACAATTTCTTGCTTGCTTGAACATTTGGAAAACCAAATACAGCTCTGCTTATTACTTCAAAGGTAAAGATGTTTTCAAGATATTGCAATGGCTCTCTCTAGTGGTAGTAAAGATGAGCACCATTGAGTAGTGATAGTAGAACTGCACTAGGACACTTTTTGCGGAGTCTAGAATATTATTTTTCAGTTTAAGCTGAAACATAGTTCCTTGTAGTATGTTTCTGAACTGTATATATTCCCAGTTGATGGTACCATAACAATAAAAAGCTAAAAATCATGTATGTGGAGTGCAAAACCTCATTAGTTACTTTAGAGGATTGCAAGAGCTAGTATTATGTCCACTCTGAGTGTGTCTGATTGTATCTGAATATTTGGATGGGAGGCCACTTCTGAACACCAGATGCTGTAGCCTTACTGTGTAGAAAAAAAGGCCTAGCAATCTACTTCCACTTACAAGAAAACCCAGGGGATAGTTAAAGCATGGACAACTATCCAAAGGGTTGCCAGAAGTCAAACTGACTAGACAGCACGGTATTTAATAGTAGGAGTGTGCAGCCCAAACACTTTTGTTTTGTTTTTTCATTTATTTTCATCTCATGTCATTTTCTCTCAGTAGTGCACACTACTGAGTAGTAGCTTGCACTATTTGTGCATGCCAGCCCTCCAGCGCTGACAGGCCTTGCAATATCCTGCCCCTCGCATGGGATTCCTTGGATACAGGAAGCCCAAGCAGAAGGAGGAGGCAGGACACTGCAGGGTCTTTCATCACTGGAGAGACGGCAGGCCCTGTGCTAAAGCTACTTCAACAGAAGAGTTGCTTCTGCAGAGGTTGGTTACACCGCAGCACAGCAGTGTCATGGAGGTAAGGGGTCAATGGGAGAAAATAGGTTCTGGGAAGAAGTGATCAAGAGGTAATTCTTCCCTCCCCCTCCCCCCTCCATTATCTCTGAACAACCTTAATGTGAATCCATCCCTTGCAAGCAAGCGTTAGATACCCAAACCTGTCAGTCCCAAGTACTCTTATTCCTACCGAGCGCATATCCAAACTCCGGTGATCCGCCCTTTCCCCTCATCTTGCCATCAGTTGGGACTGATTCTTGTAGATGGAACTGCACAGCTTTCAATATGTTTGAACTGCATGGGACTGAACTTCTGCACTGGTCTTACAAGACTGTAAGACCAATGTGAGAGTTCAATCATCTAGCAGCTCAAACTGAGAGCCTCACTGTGCTGACTGGAAGAGAGCCCTGGTTCCAGGGGCAGCAGCAACTGCGGGAGTAAAAACACATTGGTGGCCCAAAAATCTTGGCTGCCATGGCAACATTTCTGAATGCCATGCAGTAGAGTACCATTGATCTCCAGAGCCTGGGGGCCAATGTTTACAAATATGCCCCCCCCCCCACCAATAGCATCACCCCGGTCCACTATTCCTTCCAAGGTGGTCAAATTCCAACTCCCCCCCCCCCACATATCACATTTGGCCCATTACCCTTTCCAAGGCGGTCCAATCCAAATGTTAGCAGGTGGGTACAGCAAATGATGCTGAGGGCCCAGTGCTTCTCTGTGTCTGCTCTTCCTGCCATCGATGCCTCTTTTAGTCTCGTGCTTCACAGCTCAGATTAGCTGTTTGATCTGCCTTGTGTTCTGCAGATTTCTACTGTACACTTGAAGATATACCAGCGACAAGAAGAGTAGGTTAGAGGAGCGCTTTGTTTGCAATGTCACCAACCTCACTTTCCCTTCCTGTGGTCAGCTGGGATCAGGCAGCAGAATCTGTGGGGAGAACTAGGAAGGTGATAAAGGAAAGAGGAATTAGGTTTACCTCACACCTTTCTCAGAGTTCAAGGTGAATTACATTCAGGTACAATAGGTAGTGTCCTATCCCCAGAAGGCTTACAATCTTAACTTGTACCTGAGGCAATGGAGGGTTAAGTGATTTGCTCAACTTCACAAGGAACAGTGAGATTCAACCCAGGCTTCTCTGGCTCTTAGTCCAGTACTCTAACAATTAGGCTACTCCTAAAGTTAGAGAGAGAAAAGAGGTGATGGACAGTGCCTATGAGTAGTAGGTAGAGGCATTACTACATACCAAAAGGAATCAGGGTTCAGGCCCTTAGAATCTTCACTCATCAAGACTTTGATTATAAAGCAATAAAGAGCTCCCAAACTCCACCACAAACGATCCTGTAAAGACACATATGGACATCATATTTTTTAAATATTAAACATTAACAGGGGTAATTTTAGAAGCACTGTTCACAGGGCTGGCTCAAGGATATCTGCTGCCCTAGGAACATAAGAACATAAGAACATAAGACATGCCATACTGGGTCAGACCGAGGTCCATCGAGCCCAGTATCCTGTTTCCAACAGTGGCCAATCTAGGTCATACGTACCTAGCAATATCCCCAAAAGACACAGGTTCCTCAATGCTTGTACTGGGTCAAGCATTGATATCCTGGGTCCCTTTTTAATAGTGGTTTATGGACCTTTCCTCCAGGAACTTGTCCAAACCTTTTTTAAACCCAGCTATACTAACAGCCCTTACCACATCCTCCGGTAACAGATTCCAGAGTTTGATTACACGTTGAGTGAAAAAATATTTTCTCTTATTTGTCTTAAATAGTTTACCCTGTAGCTTCATTACATGTCCCCTAGTCTTTCTATATTCTGATAGCGTAAACAATTGATCCACGTTTATCTGTTCCACTCCATTCATTAATTTATAGACCTCTATCATATCTCCCCTCAGCCGTCTCTTTTCCAGGCTAAAGAGCCCTAACCTTTTTAGCCTCTCTTCATAGGAGTAGCCTTCCATCCCCTTCACCAATTTGGTGGCTCTTCTCTGTACTTTTTCTAATAACGCTATGTCCTTTTTAAGATACGGTGACCAGAATTGCACACAATATTCAAGGTGCGGTCGTACCATGGAGCGATACAGAGGCATTATAATATCCTTTGTTTTATTCTCCATCCCTTTCCTTATGATACCTAGCATTCTGTTTGCTTTCTTGGCCGCCGCTGCACACTGGGCGGAGGGTTTTAACATGTTATCCACGATGACTCCTAAATCTTTTTCCTGGGTGGTGGCTTCTAATGTGGAGCCTTGCATCGAGTAACTATAGTGTGGGTTGTTCTTTCCTAGGTGCATAACTTTGCACTTGTCCACATTAAATTTCATCTGCCATTTGGATGCCCAGTCTTCCAATTTATCCAGGTCCTCCTGCAGTTTTCCACTATCCTCTTGGGTTTTAACAGCTTTAAACAGTTTTGTGTCATCTGCAAATTTGATAACCTCACTCGTTATTCCCTTTTCCAGGTCATTTATGAATATGTCAAAAAGCAGCGGACCCAGTACAGATCCCTGGGGTACTCCACTATTCACCTTTTTCCATTGGGAATATTGGCCATTTAGCCCTACCCTCTGCTTTCTATCTTTTAACCAGTTCCCGATCCACAATAGTACCCTGCCTCCTATCCCATGACTTTTTAGCTTTGCCAAAAGTCTCTGATGGGGGACCTTGTCAAAAGCTTTCTGAAAATCCAGATACACTATATCAACCGACTCACCTTTGTCTACCTGTTTATGCACACCTTCAAAAAAACATATCAGATTAGTAAGACAAGATCTTCCTTGTCTAAAGCCATGTTGGCTGTCTCCCATTAGGCCATGACTATGTACATGCTGTGTAATTTTGTTCTTTATGATGGTTTCTACCATTTTCCCTGGTACTGATGTCAGGCTCACCGGTCTGTAATTTCCCGGGTCACCCCTGGAACCCTTTTAAAAAATTGGTGTTACGCTGGCGACCCTCCAATCTTCAGGTATTACAGATGATTTTAATGAAAGCTCACAGATTACCAATAGCAGGTCTGCAATCTCATATTTCAGTTCTTTCAACACTCTGGGATGTATACCATCCGGTCCAGGTGATTTGCTACTATTCAGTTTATCAAATAGTTGTAATATATCTTCCCGGTGTAGCGATATTTCTCTCAATTCCTCTGCAGTATCACCTTTAAATACCACTTCAGTCTTGGGTAACATCCCTACATCTTCCTCAGTAAAGACCGAAGCAAAGAATTCATTCAGTCTCTCCGCTATAGCCTTGTCTCCTCTTACTGCCCCTTTTACCCCTCTATCATCTAACGGTCCAATTGACTCTCTCACAGGCCTTTTGCTACGAATGTACTTGAAAAAGTCTTTATTTCGTGTTTTTGCTTCCGCAGCAAGTTTCTTTTCAAATTCCTGGTTTGCCTGCCTTATCAATGCTTTGCATTTAACTTGCCAGTGCTTGTGCTGTTTCCAGTTTTCATCATTTGGCTCTTTTTTCCATTTCCTGAAGGTTGCTTTTTTGGCAGCAACAGCCTCTCTGACCTCACCTTTAAACCATGCTGGCAGTTTTTTGGACTTTCTCCCACTCTTCTTAATGCGTGGAATACAGCTGGTCTGGGCTTCGAGGATAGTAGTTTTAAATAACGCCCAAGCTTGCTGTAAGTCTTTAACCTTTGGAACCGCTCCTTTTAGTTTTTTCCTAACCTTATTCCTCATTCTATCATAGTCTCCCTTTTGAAAGTTAAAAGGTAGTACTATGGATTCCTTTACTATTTGTTCTCCAATAATTAAATCAAACATGATCATATTATGGTCACTATTGCCAAGTGGTCCCAACACCCTTATTTCTTGCACCAGATCTGGCGTTCCACTAAGGACTAGGTCCAGTATGGCTTCCCCTCTGGTCGGTTCATGAACCAGCTGCTCCAAGAAGCAGTCATTTATTCCATCTAGAAACTTTATCTCTTTAGTTTGTCCTGCCGTGACACTGACCCAGTCGATACCGGGGTAATTGAAATCACCCATTATTACTACTCTGTTGTGACTTTTGTTAGCTTCTGTGATTTCTTTGAGCATTTCATCATCCATTTGTTCATTCTGGCCAGGCGGTCGATAGTACACCCCCACTGCCATCACCTTCCCCTTCATAAGTGGAATTTCAATCCATAGAGATTCTACAGCAAATTTTGTTCCCTGCAAAACTTTAATCCTTTCTGAGTCAATGCCCTCTCTAACATAGAGCGCAACCCCTCCACCAATTTGATCAGCTCTATCATTACGATATAGTTTGTATCCAGGTATCACAGTGTCCCACTGGTTATCCTCCTTCCACCATGTCTCTGAGAGTGCAATCATATCTAACCTCCCATTTAGTGCCATATATTCTAACTCTCCCATCTTATTGTTTAGACTTCTAGCATTGGCATACAAGCATTTTAGAGACTGTATTTTATTCATATTAATCTGGCTATTGGTAGGCATGGGTAATTTGGAATCTTTATTCTCTGTCTGCTCCTTACTCAAGGGCATTTCGGCTACTATACTCCCTTTTGGAACCTCACTGCTTTTGGTAGTATCCTTCAAGGATACCTTCGTCCGAACCATGCGCTCCTGGGTGACTGTCGGCTTTCCCCTAATTTCTAGCCCTGGAGTGCTCCACCCCCCCCCCCCTTCCCCATGCTGAGCCACACTGCTACTGATTCTGGAGGCGGGGCCGGGGGCAGTGGTAGGCCATATGCTTTCGCACTAGGGTTGCCAACTTTTTGAAAGAGAAAAACCCGCCACCTGTAGCTAGCCATGCTCTTCCCATGCCTACGCCGCCCCACTCTTGCCCCACCCCCTGCCCCCAAAAAACAGAAATTCCATACTAACAGAATACCCAGCATTGGTTGTACACACGCATACACGATACAGACAGGCCTTCATAAATAGATGAGCACAAAATGAAAAGAGAACTATATAGACAAATAATTAAACTAAAACCTCAGAAAGCCAGACACTGCATGTAGAGCAACCCAAGAGACATAGAAATGCATTTCCCCCGTACTGTACAAAATAAAAGACAGCAGATGTCAGGATTGGCATTAGGAGGGATGCAACCTGGCAATTGCCCTGGATCCACAAGCCAGAGAGGGCCTCAGATCTGTCTGAATCTGAAAAAGGCACAGCTTGCTAGTAGGCTTTAGGCGATGCAATGTGTGGGGCTGGGCTCAGGCAGCATATGGAGGCATGCAGGTGTCGGGGAGAGCCGTCATCACAGTGGCTGCTCCTGTTTAAGGCCCGTGGTACCTGTGGCTACTCTTGACTGCTAGACTGTTGTGAGGATTGCCGAGGCAGTACCCGGGAGTAGCCACAAGCACCGCAGGCTTTAAACGGGAGCAGCCACGATGATCGCGGCTCTCCCCAACGCCTGTGTGACCCCATATGCTGCCTGAGCTCAGTCCCGTGGCTTTACTCTTCTTTTTAAATTCTGCTGCATCTGCCCAGGGCTGACTCAGGCCTACCATGGTCGCTGACAGCCCCAATCACAGCCCAAAGCTGTCCTGCTAAACACGTGCAGCCGGCCATGTCAGAGTTATGCTAGGGTTTCTGGCGCTCCCCTGCAACCTATAAATCTGCGCCCCTCCCTCATTATTAATAATATTGGCTACACACCACCCTCCTTTTTCCCAAAACTCCTTTGTGAACTCTTTTTACCTGATGCTAGTATTTCTCCTTCAGATTCAATGTTGTAATAAAATTGCAGTGAAAGGACAAATGCATAGCAAGAATAAAAGTAACTACTTGGCAGTAAATGCTTAGTATCATTCAAACAGGCTGTGATAGTCCAAAATAAAATCTGATTCTGGTCATCTCACTAACAACAACATTAACATTCTCCAGTACCAGGCATATAGATGAACTAATATAAAACCCTGCAAAAGTCACCAAAGATCTACAAGGCCAAATCTACCATACCAGCATAAACTTCCAAAATTTATACAAGGGGCTTACCCAGATAAAAGCAGCACTATAAATACTGCAACGGGCCCTAGAACATCCATACACCTATTTGAAAAGCTAAACAAGTCAAATTACTACAGTACAGTATAGATCCCTATGTACAAATTCTATGTTAACAGAACACCTGGCCTCACAGACCCTCACCAAGTACAGAATTAGTGATACAACCTAAAGTAAAAATAAAAATATATAGATAAAAATTAAACTGAAACCCCAAGAAGCCAGATTTTGCATGCAGTGCAACATTAGATAAATAAGAGATGCAGTTCCCCAGTACTGTGTAAAATATAAAGGTAGCGCAAAGTCCAATCACTAAATTGAAAGTAAAATTATTTTGCTACCTTTTTTGTCTGACCATTTTATTCTCTGATCATGCTGGTCCTGATCTGAAGCATCTGCTTTCCTGTCTTCTCTTAGCTCTCTTTCTATGGTCTATAGTCCATCTGCCATTTCTTGTCTCTTCTTTTGTTCACTTCCTTCCCTCAGCCTATTTCCAGTCCCAGTAACCCTCCCCAGTATCAGCCCCCTTTCCAGTCCTTCCCTCTCAGTACCTTCCAATGTTCCCAGGACTGCCACTGATGTTTATTCCCTTCCAGTCCCCCTCCTTCCCCACAGTCTAGCCCCTTCTGGTCCAAATACCATCCCAGGTTTCTGCTCATTTCCACTCCCAGTGCCACTCCCGTGTCAGCTCCCTTCCAGTCACCCTACCCTCTATCTATCCCCCTTCCATTGCCATCCCATGTCAGCTCCCTTCCTTCCAGCCTCCTCCCCATTACCAGCCACCTACCAGTCCCATCCCCAAGTATCAGATCCCTCCAGTCCCACCCTCCTGGTGTCAACTCTCTTCCAGTCCCCCTCCAGTAGCATCCACAGGTGCCAGTTCTCTTCCATCCCATTCCTCCCTTTCCTAATGTCATCACCCTTCAAATCCCCCTCCAGTACCATCCTCAGGTATCAGCTCTCTTCCAGCCCACTCTCCCTCCCCCTCCCCCCGTCAGCTCCCTCCCAGCCATCTCCTTCCCCCATGTCAGCTCCCTTCCAATCACCTCCTTTCCTGCATGTGAGCTTACTTCCAGTCCCCACCTTCCCCCCTCATGTCAGCTCCCTTCCTGCCCCACCTTCCCCATGTCAGTTCTCTTCCAGTCCCCACATTACTCCTGTGTCAGCTCCCTTCCTGCCCCCTCCTTCCCCCTCTGTTATCTCTGTTCCTGCCCCCTCCTTTCCCTCTCTATCAGCTCCCTTCCTGCCCCCTCCTTCCTCACATATCAGCTCCCTTCCTACCCCCTCCTTCCCCTGGGAGCTGCGGTTCCTCCGTCTTACAGAGCCGCAGCTGTGATAGTGGTAATAATTTAAAATAAAAGAAAAACCAGTGTGGAGCCTTCCGGCCTCTGCTATGGACCCCCTGCTGCTGCATCCCATTCCCTCTAGCGTAACTTCCTTTTGGGGGCGGGACGCAGCAGCAGGGGCTCTATAGCAGAGGCCAGAAGGCTCCACACTGGTTTTGCTTTTATTTAAATTACTAGCACTATCGCAGTCACGGCTCTGTAAGATGCAGGAGCCGTGGCTGGATCGTAGGGAGGGAGGGTAAAGCTGCAGCGGGGGAGACAAGGAGGGAAATGAAAAGCTGGTTTTCTGCTCTGGCCGCTCCCGCTCCTGCGGCGAGAGCAAAAAAAATGATTTTTCAATGGCTGGTTTTAGCTTGCTGCCTGCAGCTGGTCTAGTCATATAAAACCGGCCAAGCCAGCTGAATACTGGCCGGTTGGAAACCCTATTTGGCATACATGGCCTGCTACCAGAATCAGCAGTAGCGGGGGGCAGTGGCGCAGCATGGTTTGGCTCAGCATGAGGGGAGCGGCAGGCCATGTGTGCCGTGCCACCCATGGAGGTCTGCAGCCCTAGGCGACCGCCAGTGGACGGGACATCCCTGCCTATTCATGACTTCCATGTCTGAAAATGCTCATTCAGATGTGGAAATCACATGAATACCCCCAACCCATTTTAGAAAATCTGAATATACATGTATGATGCAATAACATCAAAGTCACATGGAGACATGTTGGGGCCGGGCCAAGGATGAGCAAATAAAGATACAAATGTATGCACAATTGTAGACCTACTCTGCATGTCTAAATTTTCTATCAGAGACGTCCATAGCTATACCTGCTCCAGGGCACAAATAAGACTCTGAAAAGTGCTTGTTTCTAAAAACCCACTACTGTAGGATGAAGAGGGAAAAAAACGCATTTCTGCTGGCTCCCATGCCGCCGCATGTCCCCTTTTGCAAAATGGCAGGCCAAGATATATCTGGAGGGAGGGATAAACGGGCACATTTATATCACCTCTATCCCGCCTTTCCTCTAAGGTGTACATATTAAGATCCTTAAGTCTGTCCACATAGGCTTTATAATGAAGATCACTAACCATTTTAGTAGCCACCCTCTGTACTGACTCCAGCCTGTTTATATCTTTTTGAAGGGGCGGTTTCCAGAATTGCACACAATACTCCAAATGAGGTCGCATCAAAGACTTATACAGAGGCACTATCACCTCCTTTCTTCTGCTGGCTATTCCTCTCCATATGCTCCCAAGCATCCTTCTAGCTTTTGTCGTCATCTTTTCCACCTGTTTAGCTACTTTAAGATCATCAGAAACAATCAGGCCTAGGTCCCGCTCTTCTTTAGTGGACAAAAGTACTTCACCCCCTATACTATATTGCTGCCTTGGATTGCTGCAGCCCAAATGCATGACCTTGCATTTTTTAACATTAAATCTCAGCTGCCAAATTCTAGACCATTCTTCAAGCTTAGCTAGATCCCTCCTCATGTTATCTAAACCTTCCTGGGTGTCTACTCTATTGCAGATTTTGGTATCATCCGCAAAGAGGCAAATCTTACCTGACAGTATCCGATTTTGGTATCATCCGCTATATCACTAACCAAAATGTTAAAAAGGATCGGACCAAGGACAGATCCCTGCGGCACACCACTGGTAACCTCCTTCTCCTCAGAGTGAGCTCCATTTACCTATACCCTTCGTTACCTCCCACTCAACCAATTTCTAACCCAAGCAGTAACTTTAGGGTCCATCCGTAGAGTGCTCAGTTTGTTTATAAGTCACCTGTGAGGAATGGTGTCAAAGGCTTTACTGAAATCTAAATACACCACATCTAGGGCTCTCCCTCGGTCCAATTCCCTGGTCACCGAGTCAAAGAAATCTATCAGATTTGTCTGACAAGACCTGCCTCTGATGAATCCATGCTACTGTGCCCCAGGCCTGAACTCACAGGATGATGGGACTCTGCTTCATCCCAACCTGTCATCCCTAATGCTAATGGCTTGGATGCTGAGCGGGTAGTATTCACAGAGCTCCACTTACTGCGGGATGTGGAGAATATCCTCCTCGTCTTGCATAAGGACTCAATGAGATGTGCTTACATCTTCAAGAGGCACAGGTTCTCTGTATGGTGTGAGAACAAGTCTCTGGACCCCTTCTTCTGGTCTGTGGAGTCAGTTTTGTCTTATCTTCAACACCTGTCAGACTGCTCTCAAGTCCAATTTGGTCAGAGTGCATCTCAGTGCTGTAGCTGCTTATCATCGGCCTACAGATGATCAACCAATCTCTGCTCATCCCTTAGTGGATCACTTTATGCAGGGCCTCCTACTATCTCCCCCCTTCCCCCCGGTTATACCACTCCCGGTGGCATGGGACCTTAATGTAGTGCTTGGACAGCTTCTTAGCACCTTGCACCCCCATTTGAGCTGCTTAGCTCCTGCCCCCTCAAATTCCTTACCTGGAAAGCCATTTTTCTGGTAGCACTTACTTCTGCATGCAGTCAGCGAATTGCAAGCACTGGTGGTGCACTCACCATACACCAGTTTTCATAAGAACAGGGTAGTTCTTAGAACTCACCTGAAATTCCTACCTATGGTAGTTTCTGCTTTTCATCTCAATTGGTGTTGTTACCCACCTTCTTCCAAAGACCTTATGCCAACAGAGCTGAGGCCTCATTGCACACCTTGGACTGTGAGAGCTCTGGCTTTCTACCTGGAGATGATGAAAACCCATCACCGCTACTCTCAGCTCTTTGTCTCCTTTGAGCCCAATAAACTGGGGGTGGTGGTGTCAAAACGCACCCTGTCTATCTGGGTGGCAGACTTCATCTCCTTTGCTTATGTTCAGGCTGGGCTGATGTCGGAATGCCATGTCATGGCTCACAATGTCTGAGCTATGGCTGCTTCAGTGGCCAACTTGCACTCACTCTCCAGAGTGGATATCCGTAGAGCTGCTACGTGGTCTTCAGTCCACACCTTCATAGCCCATTACTATCTGGATGGAGATTCCCAGCATGACAACAAGTTCAGCCAAGCCATACTCCAGCATCTTTTTGAGAATTAAAGCAACTCCTTCCCACTGGCTCTTCTGTCCACCCAGGCTACTGTAGAGTTGATTTGATGTTTTTTTTTGTTTTTTTTTTGTTTATAGAAACATTTTTAATTACAACAAAAGAAAAACAACAATATTACCATGATATTACACATCACTAAATTGAAAGAATACAAGCCCACATCAAGGAGGTGAACACTCAATAATTTAACAAGACCTCAAGGCTCCTGGAAATCCAATTAAAAAAAAAACCTCCTTTAATCAAGTCAAGAATCAATAGAATTTAACTAAGACAAAATTCCTTAGACTCGTTTTAAGTCTTCCCTTTCAAAAAATCAAGCAATTGTTCCACTATAAAAAAAATATAACGTTTCCCCTGGAAAACTACATGACATTTACACGGAAACTTCAAGTAAAATAAAGCTCCCAGAGCCAGAACGCGCGGGCATACCTCCAAAAACGCCTTCCGGTGTTTTTGGGAGGCTCTGGAAACATCCGGAAATATTTGTATTGACTGCCCACAATACTTCTCGGTCTTTTTCTTGAAGTAAGGAGTTGATCTGATGTTGATGTCCCTGCAGGGCACTGACTCTTCAAACCTCTCAGTGATTGTTCATGCTGTTTGTTCTCTCTGGTTGCCCCATTTGGCTTTTTATAGTACCCTTTAGCTAGAGAGTCCCATATGTGAGGGCTGACTTCCTGCTTGGTCCTGGAGAAAGTGTAGTTACTCACCTGTAGCAGCTATTTTTTATTTATTTGTATTTAGCAATGCTTACATACTGCTTTTTTCACCAGGTCAAAGTAATGTACATTCAGGTATGGCATGTATTTCCCTTGTCCCCAAAGGGCTCACAAACTATGTTTTATACCAAAGGCAATGTAGGGTTAAGAGGCTTGACTAAGGAGCACCTGTGGGACTAGAAACCCCAGTCCCTCTGGCCCAAGATTGCTGTCCTCCAGCAGAATTTGAACCCCCAACCCTCTGGCCCAAGGTGTTCTCCAGGATCAGCAGGAATCAGTTCTCACTACCCTCCCCCCTCCCCATGGAGTTTCTTTCTTTTTTGGCTTACTTAAGTTATGTCATCATACTGAGGTAAAGATGGCTCCTTCAGGTGGGAAGACCAGCACACATTTATGTGCACCTTCAAAAAACTTCCTATGGAAGCTGGGAAGAGCTCCCGCGTGAGCTCCTTCAGGAACATCACCCTTATGTGAGGACTGATTCCTGCTGATCCTGGAAAACACCTGTTACAGGTGAGTAACTACGCTTTCTATTCACTCTTAATTCTATAGTTGCCTACATTGTGTGTCTTAAGAGACCAGATAAGTGGTTGGTACCTTGAATGAGGTCTTTACTGCATCATAAATACCTTACTGCAGTATAGAGTATCTTTTTCTGAGTGATCTCAGACAAGTAATTTTATCTCCTAAGTCTTCCAATGACCTAGATAAAATTAAATAATAATGATAATAAGGGCTGTGTTTTATTGCAAATTATGGCTAATTTCATGTGCTTGTTTATATGTATGGGTTTTTAATGTCTTGATATGCTCAATTAATTGTATTAATGACTACAAATGCTCAACTCAATGGGTTGCTTATGTATGTGAGAAAATGAGTGTATCTATATTAATTATAAAAAGCTACTTATTTATATATACATTTCTTATGAATCATCTTCTAGACAAGATATAAGTTTTGACAAATATATACTGAATACTTACTAATAGAACAGCTCCTGAATGAGATTGTTTTGCTGTTCACCTTTAACTTAGCAATGGATTCGTTGATTCTGCCTATCATTATCCACTTTAGGAAAATGGATTTTACTGGAAGATTCACTTTCACAAACTACTACTTTTTATTCATTACTACTACTACTACTACTACTAGTACTACTGAACATTTGTATAGCGTTACAAGACGCACGCAGCGCTGCACAGACACATGTAAAAGTCAGTCCCTGCTCATCAGAGCTTACAATCTAGTCAGGACAAACAACACAGAAGCTGTAAACATGGGATACAACTAGGGGGAATGGTAAGGAAACACAAAGGACATCAGGTGAGTCAAGATCTGAAAGTGGCAGTGAAGAGGTGAGGTTTCAGCCTGGATTTGAAAAGGGTCAGAGAAGGCGCCTCACATACAGACTCAGGTAGTTTGTTCCAAGCATAAGGAGCAGCAAGGTGAAAGAAGTGAAGTCTGAAATTAGCAATAGAAGGACACAGATAGAAGTGATTTGTGAGAAGAGTGGAGTTCCCAGGAGGGGTGCAGGGAGAGATAAGAGAGGAAAGGTAGTGAGGAGCTGCAGAGTGAATGCACTTATAGGTCAGCAGGAGAATTTTGAACTGGATGCGGAGACGGATAGGGAGCCAATGAAGTGACTTGAGAAGAGGAGTATTATGAGCATGATGAGGGTGGCAGAAGATTAGCCGTGCAACAGAGCGTTGAACAGATTGAAGGGGAGAGAGATGATTCAGAAGGAGACCAGCAAGAAATAGGTTACAATAGTCTAGATGGGAGGTGACTAAGTAGTGGGTAAGAGTCTTAGTAGTGTGTTCAGAAAGGAATGGGCGAATTTTGTTGATGTTATAGAGAAAGAAACGGCAGGTTTTAGCTATCAGTTGGATGTGTGTGGTGAAGGAGAGAGAGGAGTCAAAGATGACCCCAAGGTTGCAAGCTGAGGAGACAGGGAGGACAGAGAGTTAGCCACAGAGACTGAGAAAGTAGGAAGGGGAGAGAAGGGTTTGGGGGAAAAATAAGCAGATCAGTTTTGGCCATGTTCAATTTCAAGCATCGATGAGACATCCAAGCAGCAATGTCAGAAAGGCAGGCAGAGAAACAGGCCTGGATTGCCAGAGAGATTTCAGGTGTAGAGAGGTAGATCTGGGAGTCATCTGCGTAAAGTTGGTACTGAAGAGATGAGTGCACCAAGGGACTGGGTATAGAGAGAGAAAAGGAGTAGACCCAAGACAGATCCTTGGGGTACACCAACTGAGAGCAGGATAGCAGTAGAGGAGCATCCTCCAGAACAAACACTGAAAAAGCAATGGGAGAAATAAGAAGAGAACCAGGATAGCACAGAGCCCTTAAAACCAAGCGAGGACAAGGTATCAAAGAGAAGGTTGTGGTTAACAGTGTCAAAAACAGCAGAAAGGTCAAGAATGATGAGGATCGAGTAAAGGCCCTTGGATTTTGCCAGGAACAAGTCACTGGAGACTTTGTCAAGAGCCATTTCAGAAGAATGTAAAGAACAAAAGCCAGATTAGGATCCAGAAGGGCTTGAGAGGAGAGAAGGTTGAGGCAATAGTGTTGAACTGCATGTTCAAGTAGTTTACAAATGAAGGGGAAGACAGAGAGATGGATCTATATTGAGAAGGACAGTGAGGGTTTCTTGAGGGGAGGAGTGACCATAGCATGCTTTATCATATGATGCCAGGATTACATCAAAGGGTGCCAATTTAATAAGATTAAAGATTGATTGGGCATTCTTTTTTTAGGATTTATCTTTTCAAAATGTCATTTTAATGTAATAACAAATACTGATATTTATAGGAGGGATATGCACTAAAGAAACATGTTCAGTTTGGCTCATTTTTCAATTATTTTTTCATTTCATTTGATTCATTCATGTTCAGGCCACTGGATCTTATTTGTTAAATTAGTTCTGTTTCCATTAAAGTCAATGGAGGAGGCAATTTTGGATTCTAACAATTGGGCTTTCCTTCCAAGTTTTATGAAATTTGCTGGCAGTTAGCAGCAGCAGAGACAACAGCAGTACTGGCATGAACAGCCCAAAGCACCAACAGGGAGACAAAATAGCACAATCAGTGGAATGAACATTCCAAGGCACCAAAAAAGGGGCAAAGGGCACCACAACAGTGGCATGTACACCTTAACGCACTGAGAAAGGGGCAAAGCAGCACCAACAGTGGCAAAACACCTCAAGATAATGGGAAAGGGGGAAGCAACCCAAACAGATATGTGAATGCTCTGAGGTATAGGGAGCAACAGGGAACACAGTTGCCGCAACAGTTGCATGAGGACCCCCAAGCACCAGAAGTGAGGCAAAGAAGCTCCAGGGTCAGGTTATGGTCAGTGTTCTGTAGGAAAATGAACCTATTTGAGGGGGCGCATAAGGAATATCCAAGTGTTTCAATAGGCCGTTTTGATCAGGAGAACATGGCAGCAAGAACCTACTTTCTGTTACAATGCCAGAAAGATCCAGTGAAAGGACCGAGTACCACTATTGTGAAGCAAAGATCGTAACACTTCAAACTCCCATGGGTCTCAGTTGGGTCCAGAGGTTTCCACTGTCTCCATTACACTTCATGTTCCTGCTGCTGTCCTGATCGATTAAAGCCATGTTGATGCTTCCATGGCTGTTTCTCCTCCACTCTTCTTCAGTCAGAATTTCTGGCTGCAATGGGAACTATATGACAGAGCTCCCATAGCTCACCTCACCTTTCATTAGCCAGCTCTATGATTGTCTCCAGGTCAGGTCTCTCTGGTGCTATGCATGCTTGCAGCTCTGCTTCCACCACTTCATGTCTCTACAGCTCCTGTGGCTCTTATTTTACAGGGTTTTTTTATACTGCTTTATCATTTCAGTCAAAGTGGTTTACATTGTAACTTAAAACTTGGTAATGTACATTAAGCAGGGACATTAATAACATGGATTTTGCTGAAGCAATGGATGGTTAAGTGACTTGCCCAAGGCCACAAGGAGAGCTGGTGGGAATCAAACCCTGGTCTCTTGGATCCTCAGCCAGTGCACTATTAGGCTATTCCTCTACTCCCCTCTTCCATTTACCATAGTTTAATTAGATACTTAATAAACCACCTTTCAATAAAATACCTATAAAGCGGTATAGAAATACTAAAATTATAAAAGCATAGAACATAAATTAAGAAAGACAAAATAAGAGAACAGAATACAATAGAAATTTCCCTTTATGCTATCAGCTTCAGGGCAGCCAAACCACCTAGTTTCTAAAGATCGACACACAAAATCATGTTGAACTCCTGTCTTCAATCTATTGAAGGACAATTCTGACCTGAGATCAAGGGGAAGGGCATTCCAAAGGGTAGCAGACAAATAGGCAAAGGCTGTAAATATAGTCTTAATGGAGGAGAAACAAAATTAAATATCATGGGGAGAGTGAGGGGCTCTTTGAGAGTGATGCAGGAAGCAACGTGAATTGGGTAATCTGTATGAATTGCATGACGAGTTAGCATCAGTAGTTTAAACTGCATCCTTACTGCAACTGGCAGCCAATGTTCATTTGCCAACCAGGTCATTACACAGTCAAATTTATGCATATTAAATAGGAACTCAGTGGCCATAAACAGTGCAAGTTGTAAACATTTTAAAGAAAAGGCTGGAAGATCATTCTAAAGCGAATTGCAGTAATCCAGTTTGGAGATTGCCAAAGCAAGAACAATCCGTTTTAAGGCTTGAAGGTCCAGGAATGGCATGGCTGATCTAATTTTCCTTTTGCCCTTTCTTTTCCAACTGCTGACATTCTTCTTTTCTTGCTCTCATGGTACTTACAAATTTGCATCTCCAATCTTCCTCTGATCATGGCTCCCTCTACCACTGCTGTTATGCGCTCCCCCCACAGCTCTCAGACGTTTAAGGCTATGGAACAACAAATGCCACTTTTAAACTAGATAATAGGGGAAAGCCGGCAGTCACCCAAGAGCGCATGGATTGGAAGGATGTATCCTTGAAGGATACTAGCAAAAGAGGGAAGTTAGGGCATCCTGACAGAGAGGTTCCAATAAATATAAAAATAACCCAGATGCCCTTAAATACAGAGCAGACAGAGCTGAAAGACTCCGAATTACCCCTGTCCACTGATAAAGCACAGTTACTTACCTGTAACAGGTGATCTCTGGGAACAGCAGGAATAAGTCTTCACATATGGGTACGTCGGTACCGACGGAGTCTGCGCGGGAACGCTTCCCAGCGTCCAATCAAAGGGCTTTTGGAAGCATCCCACCACGCCTGCGTGCTGCCTTCCCGCCTTTCCCAACTGCCTCTCCTCAGTTAAGTTTTAAAGCTGAGACAAAGAGAGAGAGAGAGGAAAGGAAAGATAGATAGAGATACAACTCCTGGGGAGGTGGGTGGGTTGTGAAGATTTATTCCTGCTGTTCCCAGAGATCACCTGTTACAGGTAAGTAACTGTGCTATCTCCAGGAACAAGCAGGAATGAGTCTTCACATATGGGGACTCCCAAGCTAAGATGCCTGGAGTCCCAGCATGTTATAGGTTGGAACATGCTATCCCGCACAACACCAGGCATCCTGAGGATGGAGGGTAGGAGTTGAAGAAAGAAAGGTGCTGTGGAACAGCTAACGTAGCATAGGACTGCAGAAAAGGAGTCCATGTGTGGATGATAATTATCATCAATGATATTGAAGCAATATTGCAATATGGACCTCCCCTAACAGGATTACACAGCAGTAAGGAGGTTCATGGGATCTACTGGGGAACCCAGTAGAGGAACCTCAAGGATGACCTCACTGTGAAGTGGAGATAATAAACCTGTAGGAAAAAAGAGTGGAGGTCAGATTCCTGAAAGGTAAGAGGGAACCCCGGTGAGAACTGGGGTAGTACCAAAAACGGTGGGCCTTCAGCGGAAGGCTTTATGATAAAAGCCGAACTCTTTTGGCGACAGAGTGGCTCACCCTTGGGAGCAAAAAGAGAAGGTCGACCGGATTGTACAAACAGGCACAGTCCTTGTGGGAGGAAAAGGTATGGAAACCCCTTGTATCCCAAAAGAAAGGACAAATGCCTGAGGCGTTAGAACCTGTGATTAGCTGAAGATCCGCAATGGCTCTCCTAACTGGGATCAGCTAGGAGAGATACTGGAACATGGAGAGCTTCAGAGGTACCTAAACCTTAAGGTTATGGTGGAAGTTGTTAACTACCACAAAAGTGGTTGTGAGTGTGGAACCCCAAACATGCTGGATAGCATAGGTATGGGTAAAGCCCATCTGTCAGAATCATATAGCTATATGAGCCTGGACAGTCAGGTAGATAAATGCAGGATACCTATCTACCCATAGTAAATATCTCGACAGATAGATAGATATATGAGAATATATCTATAGTGAGATATGAAGGGCATAAAATACACACAAAGATAGACATAGACATCTGTAAGATGTATGCTACAGATATGAATATATAGGCCACTATATGGGTGTCTGCAATGAAGCAGACAGAGATATGCCTACAGAACGGTATTCACATAGGAAAATGTGGAGAGGAAAGATTCATCTAATAACAAGAAGGTGGAACCTACTTGAGAAGATATATAGAGAATCTGTTCCCACTGGTTATGAGCTACAGGGATGCTAGGTAGTGAAATAACCAGGACGGTTACGTGAAAGGCAGAGGATGGTATCAGTCTGCAGCCAGCAAGTCCCGAGTATTCTAGAACTCTAGCATGGTAAGTGAACAGGAGACGCATAAAATTGAGATACCATGCTGACCTGCTTAAGGGCAAAGAGGTATCATGCGTTCTTACCATGAGGACGAGCTGCAAGGAGAAAAGCATATTCCCGATTGGAAATACTATGGACCAAAGCAGGGAATTGGCAACTCCTTAAGCTTTCACGTAAGAGAAGGCCTATGTCCTTTATATTAAAAAGGAGATCCTTTCTAGTCATGGGAGACATGACTGAAAAAGCCTTTTCCAGCCATCTAGGACAGCTGTTGGAGAAAAAAAAAACCATGCTCTCTAGCAAGGGCCCATAGTGGAGAGCTTCTCTGTAGGATTGCAGAGAGCATGATGCAGGAGAATGAGGAGATAGAACTGGCTACTGGAGAGCCAGTACCTATGTCAACTATGCTGCCAAACCCAGGGGAATGGAGATGGCAGAAAGAGAAGACAATCCAACAAGCTTGTAGTGAAAAAGTTTCCAAGACAGATGACAGCACTGACTTGGAGCCACTACTAAGACCAGAGAGAATGTTAGTGGAGGACAAATCTGGTTGCTGGTGGACAAGAACCAGTGGTCCAAACATTAAGGCTCCTGCATTGGCAGCTGCTTGCCAGACAGCAGAAAGAATGTTACTGTTTAAAAACAGGAAGAACAGACAGAACAGGAGTAGAAAACTCTGGACATGTCTGATGAACTGCTTCAAAGCAAGATTGAAAAAGAGGAGTCAACTCAGAGAAGAGAACTCCGCACTGGAAAAGTAACAAAACTAGAGAGGCTGAAGAAAAGCCCTCCAGTGAAGCAATACCGCTCTTACAGCTTGGTAAGAAGGTAAAAAGAATGGAGCTGAAGAAGACTTACAAAGTAGTGAGTCTATAGAAAGGAAAAAAGACATGCTGGCACAGGAACTATAATTTGATAGTGGTTAGACCTCTTTCCCTAGCAGGAAGAAGAGGAGAACCCTGTGCCCTATAGGCATGAACATCCTGACAGCTCATAGAACATAGAAAAATGGATGTCTTTTGGGAAGAGATCTGTGTCTAGGGTTTAGAATGAGAGCAGTGGATTGCCTCTATTGAGAAGAAGCAACTGCGGATTCTAACCCCCAGAGTCACAAGCATCTGATGAAGATTGATCAGAAACCCTGCAGTTGCTGGGTTTCCGGAGCCTGGTGAGACGTTGAATTCTGCAGACCAGGACGATGCTTCCCCTGTTTGGGAACATCTGCATGATGGGCAAATGATGCATAAAACCTTCTTCTCCTATGGGAAGAAGGTTTGGCAGGACATTTCCTACCTACTGGGACAGAAGAAGGTGCAGAACAGCCCTTAGGAACGGGTAAGTCAGTGGACAACTGAGTAACCTGACGTAAAGACTCCTTGTTGAAAAGACTGTCTCCAGTACAAGGAGTATGTCCCAGTCTTTGCTTTGCCCATTTGTCTAAGTCTGAAGCCTGAAGCCAAGCTCTACGTCGTGCCCCTATAGATATAGCAGAAATCCTGCTAGCAGACTCAAGAGTCTAGGGAAGCACGAGTAAGAAAGCAAGAGATACTCTGGAGATGCTTAAGCAGTGAAGAATAGCCTGCACTCTTGGACTCTGGAAGAGAAGGAGTCAAAAGATGTAATTGCTTTGTGACCTCCTCAAGAGACAGACTCATAAAAAATATATGAGAGAATTCTTGCAGAAAGTATAGATGTCTGGAAGGTTTGACGTCCAAATGCATCTAGTGTCTTAGACTCACGACCTGGCGGATAAGAAAAGTGCTTTTTCTTACTCTTTATCCGCCTCATTGCTGATTCCACTACTATGGAATGATGAGGAAGTTGAGTCTTTTGAAACCCTGGAGAGGGGGGCACCCGATATAAGAGATCAGTTGCTCTGTAAGGTGGGGGTACCCTTAAAGGTGTTTCCCACATTCCTAGAAGGAGATCCTGCAAGGAATGATGCAAAGGAAGCATTATGTTCTCCTTTGCTTTGGTAGAAACAGAGCCTTGTGCAGGATCATGTCCTGGGATAGGAATGGCAAGAGATCTTGCTATATCCAGGAGGAAACTCTGAAAAGAGGGATCCCCAACAGGAATCTCCCTTGAGCAGGTTAGATCTGAAGAACTAGCCTGAGCACCGACAGAACTATCCAAATATATTGGAATAGAAGATCCTGCAGAGTGCAGTGTGGAATGCTTAAGGGATGGTCGCCGGTACTGGTTGTCAGGAGCAGCGACCGTCATTACCACATTGTCCATGCCAGGTATCGACTCCAATCTTGGTATAGAAGGGAGCGATCCTGTTGAAAAAAGCATGGCAGGAGTTGGGCACGATGTTACTGTGGATACCAGTACCGATGCCAATACCGGTACCAATGTCGGAGTCGAGCCCAACAGAGACATCGGAGCAGTAATCAGTGACCGTTCAATCGGTACCGGGGTAACCGAAAACCTTCGGCCGCTATCCTCGGTACCGAGCCAGCGGTATCGATCGGTGTCGGTACCAAAGCGTATTCGTACCCAGTCTTCCAGACTAGAGATCGATTCCAAACTCGGCATCGAGGGCAGCTCAATCGGCCCCGAGAGAACCGAGAGTTGCGGATCCGAATCATCGGAACCGAGCCTTCGGTACCGCCGAGAGCCGGTACCAAGGCGAGTCGGTACCCAGTCCTCCAGACTGGAGATCAATTCGAGACTCGGCATCGACAAAAGCGAGGCTATCGATGCACGTCTGGAGGGTACCGACGTCGGTGGTAGTATCGGTGCTGGTACTGGTAAAGGAAAGTCAGTCTGGAGAGAATCCACCAGTCCCGAAGGCACCGAGGACACCAGATGACCATCCCTGGTGAGGAGTGTTTCATCCAACACCAGTGCCGATGCCGGGGTATCGGTACCGCTCGAAGCGGCTGCCACCACCGGACACGGCTCAGGTATGTTCTGTGAGGGGTGAACCCCAGGAACAACCTGAAACCCCTGAAAGGCTTTGGAGACCAAAGACTCCTGTCGGGGTTTTGAAACCAGTGGGCCCTCGAGGGCAAGGCCGGAGCCGTCTACATGCTGTGCATGAGACCTACCACTCGAGGGCTGGCTAGTCTTAACAGACTGTTTGTGGGTTACCTGATCCTGTGTAGAAGAAGGAGGGGACGGTGCCCCGAAGTTGGAGGGAAACCATGTATCGAGGGAACCTCGATGTTGAAGACCTCTTCTCACCAAACTGTTGTCAGGACCCAAGCAGGTTAGACATCGACTTTGAGGGTCTAAAAATAAAACTGTACCGCCACAGTCTGAACATTTCTTGGAGAAAGTGGCTGGCGGTTCCATGAAGGAAAAAGAAGAGGCCTAAAAGGCCTAAGGAACCGTGGGACACTATGAAGAAAAAATATCCCGTGAAGAAGGAAGATTTTACAAGAAAAGAAAAAAAAACACCGGCGGTACCGGTGGCATCGGGAAGACAGCCGCGACCACAAGAAAACTAAAGAAATAAAACAAGAATTTTCTGCGGTGACAGGAGGACGTCCTGCCGGCTCCGCGGAAAACGAAAACTGAGGAGAGGCAGTTGGGAAAGGCGGGAAGGCAGCACGCAGGCGTGGTGGGATGCTTCCAAAAGCTCTTTGATTGGACGCTGGGAAGCGTTCCCGCGCAGACTCCGTCGGTACCGACGTACCCATATGTGAAGACTCATTCCTGCTTGTTCCTGGAGATCCAGATTAATATGAATAAAATACAACCTCTAAAAATGCCTATATGCAAATGCTAGAAGTCTAAGAAAACAAGATGGGAGATATAGAATATATAGCACTAAATGAAAGATTAGATATGATTGGCATCTCAGAGACATAGTGGAAGGAGAACAACCAATGGGACACTGATACCTGGGTACAAATTATATCGCAATGATAAGGTAGATCAAATTGGTGGAGGGATTCCGCTCTATGTTAGAGAGGGCATCGAGTCACACAGGATTAAAGGTTTGCAGGAAACAAAATACACTGTATAATTTTTATGGATAGAAATCCCATGTAAAAAGGGGAAGATGGCAGTGGAGGTGTACTATGACCACCTGACCAGAATGAACAGATGGCTGATGAAATGCTAAAAGAAATCAGGGAAGCTAACAAAAATTGCAACACAGTAATAATGGGTGATTTAAATTACCCTGGTATCGACTAGGTCAATGTCAAAGCAGGACATGCTAGGGAGATGAAGTTGCTAGATGAAATAAATCACTGTTCTCCTTTTAGAACTAGATCCAAGATGGTGGATGGCAGGCTTTTTCTGCTCTGACAGGTTCTCTTGCTCATGGTTAAGAGGAAGGTTAAGTCAGGCAAGAAGCCCTCTGCTGCCTGACAGACCTCTTCTGCCTTACCTGTTGTGTCTGGTCCACAGGTCCATACAGAGTGGCAGCCAGCAGGCTCAGCAGCGCAAAGCCCTGCTGCTTTGACACTGGAATCGGGCAGCTCGGCGTCTTACTCAGGTGCAGAGATCTCTTCCCCTGAACTGTGGAGACCTCCATAGTCTGCGAGGGTATCTATTGGGCCATTATATGATCCTAAGGTAAAAAGAACACTCATGGAGGACATGGCCTTATGTGAGAGACTGAATGAATTCTTTGCTTCAATCTTTACTGGGGAAGATATGAAATAATGAATGAACTGGAATGGGTAAACGCAAACTGGTTATTTACGCTTTCAAAAAATCAGGAGCCCGTAGTTCAGCAGTGGCGACTAGTTGATGTAACTCGGGTAGCCACAGCTGCTGAACTTTAAGCCTGGATATTCTGGCCTCAGCATTAAATTTATTTAATTATTTATTATTTATTAATTTATTTGGTTTTATATACCGCGCTCTTTAAATTCAGTGCAGTTTATAGTATAGTCATTTGATACATATAACATGTTTCCATTGAACGTAGATACGTTGAACGTAGATACATACAGGTGAGGAGTGGTCTAGTGGTTAGGACAAGGTACTTCAGGCCGGAGGGCCGGGGGTTCAAGTCCCACCTGGGGACAGCAATCTCAGGCCGGAGGGACTGGGATTTCTAGTCCTATAGGCACTCCTTGTGGTCTTGGGCAAGCCACTTAACCCTCCATTGCCCATGTTCCCTGTAAGTATGAGCGTATGCGTCTCTCATCCCCTCATGTTAAATGTATCCCCCAATTGACCGCTTTGACCCAGTGAAAAGCGGGATATAAATACAGCTAAATAAATAAATAAATAAAATTGAGCAGGCAACAGGTAACAGCGCTTACAGTAGATAACAGAGTTAAATAAATTTAAATAAAGTACATCATTAACAATAAAGTTAAATAAAATACATCATCAACATAATGACTATAGTTTTAACAAGTACAGTCAGAAACTATTTACAGGCAGTATTAGGCAGTGTTAGGGAGATATCCATCATTGGACAGGGCAAGGCAATAGTTATGTGACATGATGAAAGTATAGCTAGAAAAGGTATATTTTGATTGCCTTTCTAAAGGTGGATAGGTCAGGGATAAGTCGAATAGGTGTGGGGAGGGAGTTCCAGAGCTGAGGGGCAAATAAAGTGAATGCTCTGTTCCGGATATATTGGGAGGTTTTACTGGCCACAGTGGGACTGGCAAGAGTATTTGCCATGCTTGTTCTCCTGCTTCTGCTGTCTGGTGTCCAATGTAGGAAGTCTTCTAAGGCGGTTACAGAGAACTGGTGGAGGATTTTAAATGCAATCAGGAGGGTTTTGAATTTGAGGCGTCCAGCAATAGGAAGCCAGTGAAGTTGCATTAGTAAAGGTGTCACATGCTCGTATTTGGAGAGCACATAGATGGTTTGAGCAGCAGTATTCATGGCCATTTGTAGTGGATGGAGTGAGTGGGCGGGAAGGCCATGGAGAATGATGTTGGCATAGTCAAAGTGAGGCATAATGAGGGCTTGGAAGACAGATCTGAAGTCTGTAGGTTCAAGTAGAGGCTTAAGATGTCGGAGGGAACGTATTTTGAGATAGACAGCCTTGGTGATATCCAGGTTGTCCAGATTGGCAAAAAGCTAACCGGGAAGTGGTGATATTGAGCCACTGCCAGGTTATGGCTACACGGCGAAAGTAAGGTGCAGCAAAGACTGGGCTTACTTTCACCACAGAAGCTAAAAGGGCAGCAGCTGATCGCTGTTGCCCGCTTAGCTTCTTGCCAAGCCAGGCAATGCAGATATTCAATGCCAGGGCCAGATATGACCCCGGCATTGAATATCCGGGTTTAAAATTCAGCAGTGACAGGTCTGCTAACTATGTTACTCCCTTTTAATATGGGCCCAGAAAGACTAGTGGACGTGCAAGGAAGTTACTAGGTAGTACATTTAAGCCAAATCAGAGAAAATATTTTTTCGCTCAATGCATAATTAGCTCTGGAATTCGTCGCCAGAGGATGTGGTAAAAATGTATCTGGGTTTGTGGTATAATCTGTTTATTAGACTGTCAAATAGAAATTCATATATAATGCTATACAAATTGCAGCATTAAGTATAACATATTACAAATAAATGTCAATGTATACAGCGGTGTTAGAAATATTTTCAGGTTCCCCCCGTTCCCCCCTTGTTTGCCTTCTTCTTTCCTCCCCCCTTCCTTCTGACCAATGGGCCAGCTATTTCCAGTTATTTCAGAGTTGCAAAAAAGCACAATATGATGGCTAGGTCCTTCTCCCCCCACATATTCCTTTCACTTTGACTTATCAGGAGGGGTGTATGTGGAACAGTTCTTCTTTGCCCCACTGTACTAGAACAAGGCACAATTAACCAGAGTGTGACATAGTGATAGAAGAGACAAGAAGATCAGTTTCCATATTAGATCTCTGTGCAAATGTGTTTCATTCTTAAAGTATCTACCATACAAACTGGTGAGTGTGGTTCCTTCGCTCCACCTGGTATAGGATTGTCACTCATAGTAGTAAATGACAGCAGATAAAGACCAGTATGGTCCATCTAGTCTGCCCAGTAAGATGGCAAGAGTAGGTGCACCTGCCGCTCCTTGCAGGCCACCCCTCCCCATGTCATTGTTTTAGGGGTGAAACCACTGCTCCGTGTAGGACACCCCTGTATGTTGAGAAATTAGTTAGTTAAGTTTATTTTGATTTTATCCTGTTGCTGTAAAGGGATCCACTGTGTCTGTCACATGCCATTTTGCATTCTGTCACTGTATTTGCCCCCAACACTTCCATCGGGAGGGCAGTCCAAGCATCCACCACCCTTTCAGTGAAAAAGTATTTCCTGACATTGCCTTTCAGTTTACCCCCTTGCAGCTTCATGTTATGCCCTCTACTTTAACATCTTCCCCGTCTTTGGAAGAGGTTTGTTTGTCCATTAATACTCTTTAAGTATTTAAAGGTCTGAATCATATCTCCCCAGTCCCTCCTCTCCTCCAAAGTGTACATATTTAGGTCTTCAAATCTCTTCTCATAAGTCTTCTGACGCAGGCTTCAAATCATTTTGGTCACCTTCCTCTGAACTGCTTCCAGCCTTTTTATATCCTTTGCGAGATACGGTCTCCAAAACTGAACATAATATTCCAAGTGAGGCCTCACCAGCGACTTGTATAGTGGCATTAGTACCTCCTCCTTTCTGCTGGTAATTCCTCTCTGTATGCAGCCCAACAACCTTCTGGCTTTTGCCACTGCCTTGTCACACTGTTTTGCCACTTTGAGATCCTCAGAAATAATCACACCAAGGTCCTTCTCATGGTTTGTGCACACCAACCTCTCGCCCCCTATCGCATACAATTCCCTTGGATTTCTGTAACCCAAGTGAATGACTCTGCATGTCTTCACATTAAATCTTAACTGCCAAGCATTAGACCATTCTTCCAACTTTTGTAGATCTTTCCTCATGTTATCCACTCCCTCAGGGGAGTCCACTCTGTTGCAAATTTTTGTGTCATCTGCAAAAAGACAGACATTTCCATGCAGTCCTTCAGCAATATCACTCACAAATACATTGAACAGTGCTGGGCCCAGGACCGAACACTGGGGCACCCCGCTAATCACCCTCCTTTCATCCGAGTGAGCTCCATTTACCATCACCTTCTGTTGTCTGTGAGTCAACCAATTTCTGATCCAGTTCACCACCTTGGGACCCATCCCCAAACTACTGAGTTTATTGATAAGCCTCCTATGAAGGACAGTATCAAAGGCTTTGCTGAAATCCAGGTAGATGACATCCATCGCATGCCCCTAATCTAGTTCTCTGGTCACCCAGTCAAAGAACTCAATCAGATTTGTTTGCCAAGATTGTCCTTTGGTAAAACCATGTTGCCTCGGATCATGCAACCTGTTGGTTTTGAGAAAGTCCATTATTTGCTCTTTCAGAAGCACCTCCATTACTTTTCCCGCCACCGAGGTAAGGCTCACAGGCCTGTAGTTTGTCACGTCTTCCCTGTCACCACTTTTGTGACGAGGTACCACATCCGCTCTTCTCCAGTCCTGAGGAACTACTCCTGTCTCCAAGGATCTGTTGAAAACATCCTTTAACGGCCCTGCAAGAACCTCTCTGAGCTCTTTCAGTATCCTGGGATCTATCCCATTCGGTCCCATGGCCTTATTCACTTTCAGTTTTGCAAGTTGTTCTAACACATCATCTTCAGTGAATGGTGTGGTATCTACGTCATTCCCATTTTTATATTTGGGAGTCACAGATGGTCCTTCTCCAGGATTTTCTTTAGTTAAAATAGAGCAGAAGTATTTGTTTAGCAATTTTGTTTTTTCAATGTCACTTTCCACAAACCCGTTCCCAGCATTTCTGAGTCCTGCAATTCCATCTCTGATTTTCCTCCTCTCCCGAATATACCTGGAGAAAGTTTTGTCGCCACACTTCACATCTTTAGCCATCTTTTCCTCTGCCTTTGATTTTGCTTTCCTTATTTCTCTTTTTGTCTCTTTTAATTTGATCCTGTATTCCGTACTGTGTTCCTCTGTTTGCAAGCTTTTGAATTTTGTGAAAGCTGTGGTTTATGCCTTTATTTGAGCAGCCACTTCTTTGGAGAACCAAATAGGTTCCCTTCTCCTCTTGTTTTTATTTACTTTCCTTACATATTTATCTGTTGCCCCTTTTATTGCCACTTTTAGTTTAGCCCATTGCGGTTCCACTTCCCTTATCCCCTCCCACCCTGCCAACTCCTCCTTCAGGTACTTGGCCATTCTACTGAAGTCAGTGTTTTCGACGTTTAGGACTTTGAGCTTGCGCAGTACATTCCTACCCCCTCCCACTCCCATCCCCTTCCCCTTCCCCACCTCTCCACTCCTACCTTCCCCCCTTACCCATGTGGATCACATCCATTCACAGTCATTCTTATCATTCACTCACAATGATTTAATGCCCGACTTTGAGCCTGAGGTCTTAGAGACTGAAGATATGGGTTCCATATATCCATGAAGACATGTAGCTTGTCCGCATGCTCTCTCCTGTTCCATAAGCAGGAGGTCACATAGACTGTTTCTCCAGTGCCCATAGTAGGGTCCCTCCCTCATCAGCCAAGTTTGCAAAATCACCTTGTGAGTCACAAGACATGCCAGTCGCAGCCATGTTTGACAAGCCTCTGTAAGTTCTTCTGTTTCCACCCAGACATCCAGGCGTGCTGAGATAGATGTGCTTGCCATCTGTATAGCCAGAATATTGCGGGCACAAGCCAGCGCCTTTTCCCAATTTAGCTTAATCACATCGCATTTCTATACCAGGTGGCCAAGGGTTGCCGAGGCCGCACCACACCTAGGGCATTCGTCTGTCATTGCCAATCCAGCCTTCTATGCTTGATGAGAGGCAAACTACAGCTGCCGCACCAACTTAAACTGTAAATCACGGAGAGCTACAGAACTGATTAATGTCGGAATATCCCAAAGAGATTCCAACACTCCTCGGGCTAGAGACCTACATTCCTAGGTCTCGCGTCCAGGCCGTCGCTAAATCCATTTCTGCAACTGAGGGCCTGGTGGAGATCAATGATGTGGACACAGAAATCCCCTCCCATAAGCACTTCTTCCAGGCAGGAGCAAACACTAGCTGTTAAAGATGCTTGCAGTAAAGTATGAACATAGGTCCTGGCCTGTAGATAGGAGAAAAGAGATGTTTCGGGGAGTCCAAAGTATTCCCTAAGACCTGAAAAAGAGAGTGGTGCCCCTGATTCTTTCATCACATGTTCTGCAAATCTGGAAAGAAGTAAAAAAATTGTGGATGCCTTCCAAGATGCGTTACTTAAACAAATGGTAATGGAACCGACCAGGGAGAGCTCCATGCTGGATTTAGTACTCACCAACATAGATAGCATGTCGAATATACAGGTGGGTGCCCATGTGAGCAGCAGTGATCGTCACACAGTGTGGTTTGAGATAAAAGCCAAGGTAGAATACAATCACAGCAAACTCAAGGTCTTAGACTTCAAAAATGTTGACTTTAGTAAAAAGGCCAAGTACCTGAAGGAGGAGTTGGTAGGTGGGAGGGGTTAATGGAAGTGGAATTGCAATGGGCTAAACTAAAGAAAGCAATAAGGAGTGCAACAGATACATGCATAAGGAAAATAAATAAAAACAAGAGGAAAAGGTAACCTATTTGGTTCTCTAAAGAAGTGGTTGCACAAATGCAAAAAACACAGCTTTCACAATATTCAAAAGCTCGCAAACAGAGGAACACAGAAAAGAATACAAGATCAAACTAAAAGAGACAAAAAGAGAAATAAGGATAGCAAAATCAAAGGCAGAAGAAAAGATGGCTAAAGATGTGAAGTGTGGCGACAAGACTGTTTTCAGGTATATTCGGGAGAGGAGGAAAATCAGAGGTGGAATTGCAGGACTCAAAAGTGCTAGGAACGGATTCGTGGAAAGTGACATTGAAAAAACGACAATGCTAAACAAATTCTTCTGCTCTGTTTTCACTAGAGAAAATCCTGGAGAAGGAACACCTGTGATTGACAAATATACAAATGGGAATGGAGTAGATACCACACCATTCACAAAAGATGATGTGTTTGAACAGCTTGCAAAACTGAAAGTGGACAAGTCTATGGGACCAGATGGGATACACCCCAGAATACTGAAAGAGCTCAGAGAGGTTCTTGCAGGGCCTTTAAAAGTATGTTTTTAATAGATCCTTGGAGACAGGAGAAGTTCCATTGGACTGGAGAAGGGCTGATGTGGTACCTCTCCACAAAAGTGGTAATAGGGAAGAAGTGACAAACTACAGGTCAGTAAGCCTTACCTCGGTGGCAGGAAAAGTAATGTAGGCGCTCCTGAAAGAGTGAATAGCGGACTTCCTTGAAACCAACAGGATGCATGATCCAAGGCAACATGGTTTTACCAAAGGACGATCCTGCCAAACAAATCTGATGAGTTCTTGGACTGGGTGACCAGAGAACTAGATCAAGGGCATGCAATGGATGTGATCTACCTAGATTTCAGCAAAGCCTTTGATACTGTTCCTCATAGGAGGCTTATCAATAAACTCAACAGCTTGGGGATGGGTCCCAAGATGGTGAACTGGATCAGAAATTGGTTGACTGACAGACAACAGAAGGTGATGGTAAATGGAGCTCACTCGGATGAAAGGAGGGTGATTAATGGTGTGCCCCAGGGTTCGATCTTGGGACCAGTACTGTTCAATATATTCGTGAGATATATTGCCAAAGGGCTGAATGGAAAAGTCTGGGTTTTTTTCAGATGACACCAAAATTTGCAACAGAGTGGACTCCCTTGAAGGAGTGGGGAACATGAAGAAAGATCTCCAAAAGCTGGAAGAATGGTCTAATGCTTGGTAGTTAAGATTTAATGTGAAAAAAATGCAGTGTCATGCACTTGGGAAGCAGAAATCCAAGGGAATTGTATGTGATAAGGGGCGAAAGATTGATGTGCACGGACCAGGAGAAGGACCTCGGTGTGATTGTTTCTGACGATCTCAAGGTGGCGAAACAGTGTGATAAGGCGGTAGCAAAAGCTAAAAGGATGCTGGGTTGCCTATAGAAAGGAATTACCAGCAGAAAGGAAGAGGTAGTAATGCCACTGTACAAGTCACTGGTGAGGCCTCACTTGTAATATTGTGTTCAGTTTTGGAGACTGTATCTCGCAAAGAATATAAAAAGGCTGGAAGCGATTCAGAGGAAGGCACCCAAAATGTTTTGGAGCCTGTGTCAGAAGACTTATGAGAAGAGACTTGAAGACCTAATATGTACATTGTGGAGGAGAGGAGGGACTGGGGAGATATGATTCAGAACTTTAAATATTTAAAGAGTATTAATTGGCAAACAAACCTCTTCCAAAGATGGGGAAGCTGTAAAACTAGAGGGCATAACATGAAGCTGCAATGGGGTAAACTGAAAGGCAATGTCAGGAAATACTTTTTCACTGAAAGGGTGGTGGATGCTTGGAATGCCCTCCCGATGGAAGCGGTGGGGGCAAACACAGTGACAGAATTCAAAATGGCATGGGACAGACACTGTGGGTTCCTGTAAAGCAACAGGATAAAATCAAAATAAACATAACTATCTCTTATATCTGAACAAATAGGGGTGACCTACACAAAGTGGTGAGTACACCCCTAAAAAAAGGCATGGGGAGGGGTGACCTGCACGGAGTGGCAATTGCACCTACTCTTGCCGCCTTACTGGGCAGACTAGATGGATCATACTTGTCATTATCTGCCATCATATACTATGTTACTATGTTACATTGGTAATATCCATCCACTGCCATTGCATGAACATGGACCCCCGAGCCCTGGGGTAAACCTACCATTTCCCCGTAGGGGCAGATAAGGGGAACTAGAAGTTGCGCACCTCTGCAATCCAAAAAGATATTTCCATGCAACTCCAGCTGAGTGAAACAGCACATTCCACTTCATCAGAGGTAATCTGGATGGGCACTCGACATATAGCACATATCTTAAGTAGTAAGGGGCCATTATAGCATGATCGCAGTTCATGGGTGTATAATCAGACATGCCCCAGAGCCAGTCCCACACAAGCCTTAACACACAAGCCATATTGTTTCTCCAGAGGTCCAGAAATCCCATCCCTCCCTGAGCTCAAGACTGCTGCAATATAGCTAGCTTCACCCAAGGCCTGCGCCCCCACCACAACAAAATGTTGACCTATTGTTCCACCAGCCTCAAATCCCATGTCTTGAACACCAAAGGGAGCATCTGAAGAGTATATAGCCACTTCAGAAAAATGACCATCTTAAATAGTGCTATCTTTTTTTTTTCTTTTAAAGCTAATTAATCTGTGAACCCACTATTTTTTTTGTTAAATCAGTCAGGGCCTAGTAGCAACAGTTTAAGATTCAATTTAAAAACACAGAAGAGAACTTTCTGGTTACCTTTCATACCCAGTAGACAGCTGTAGTTTAAATTTCATAGTCACTCAGGGCCTAGCATCAGCAAAGTACTTTTAGTTTCAAATTAAAACACAGAAGAGAGCTTTCTGGTTAAATTTAGAATCCAGCAGAGAGCTTGTAGTTTAAATTTCATAATAGGTTAGAGCCTAGTAGCAGCAGAGAGCTATAATTTAAATCAAATCAGAATATAGCTTAGCACAAGAGGCAAAACAAGGTCAATTCTCCTTGAGCAGCATATAAAGTCTTCTAGAGACCTTTACAAAGAGGCCTTCTACCTAGTGGGCAAGCAACCTGTGAAGCTTTTTCAATAGGTGTTAACACCAGCTGGCAGTTCAAAAGGCCATTTTGAAAGACTCCTTCTATCCAAGCAAGGACTGTTAATTACCCAGGAAGTAGGTCACTGCTTACATCATCAGCACAAGCATAAATAGCTCAACCAGAGCTCTGTGACCCTGTCTTGAAGGACTGGAAAGGGGGGCTGTTACTTCTGGAGAGAAATCTGAAATTGTGAGTATATACGTCTGGGAATTTTTCTGAAAGGAATTTTTTTTCTTTTAAAGCTAATTAATCTGTGAACCCACTATTTTTTTTGTTAAATCAGTCAGGGCCTAGTAGCAACAGTTTAAGATTCAATTTAAAACACAGAAGAGAACTTTCTGGTTACCTTTCATACCCAGTAGACAGCTGTAGTTTAAATTTCATAGTCACTCAGGGCCTAGCATCAGCAAAGTACTTTTAGTTTCAAATTAAAACACAGAAGAGAGCTTTCTGGTTAAATTTAGAATCCAGCAGAGAGCTTGTAGTTTAAATTTCATAATAGGTTAGAGCCTAGTAGCAGCAGAGAGCTATAATTTAAATCAAATCAGAATATAGCTTAGCACAAGAGGCAAAACAAGGTCAATTCTCCTTGAGCAGCATATAAAGTCTTCTAGAGACCTTTACAAAGAGGCCTTCTACCTAGTGGGCAAGCAACCTGTGAAGCTTTTTCAATAGGTGTTAACACCAGCTGGCAGTTCAAAAGGCCATTTTGAAAGACTCCTTCTATCCAAGCAAGGACTGTTAATTACCCAGGAAGTAGGTCACTGCTTACATCATCAGCACAAGCATAAATAGCTCAACCAGAGCTCTGTGACCCTGTCTTGAAGGACTGGAAAGGGGGGCTGTTACTTCTGGAGAGAAATCTGAAATTGTGAGTATATACGTCTGGGAATTTTTCTGAAAGGAATTTTTTTTCTTTTAAAGCTAATTAATCTGTGAACCCACTATTTTTTTTGTTAAATCAGTCAGGGCCTAGTAGCAACAGTTTAAGATTCAATTTAAAACACAGAAGAGAACTTTCTGGTTACCTTTCATACCCAGTAGACAGCTGTAGTTTAAATTTCATAGTCACTCAGGGCCTAGCATCAGCAAAGTACTTTTAGTTTCAAATTAAAACACAGAAGAGAGCTTTCTGGTTAAATTTAGAATCCAGCAGAGAGCTTGTAGTTTAAATTTCATAATAGGTTAGAGCCTAGTAGCAGCAAAGAGCTATAATTTAAATCAAATCAGAATATAGTTTTCCTCAGCAGCACAGGACAAGGTACTGTGTAGCAGCCCTTTTTTAATAAGTGTTATATCCCTCCCTCCCTCCCCACACCCACCCTCCCCTGGGCAAATCACAGCTTTATAGGTACTTGCACAACTTAAAAGACAGGAGGTGCTCTCAGGTGAAGCTCATTACCCAAATCAGTCATACACCAAGGACCTGAGATTAATTAAGCTTCAGGTGAACAAGGTATATTAAACTTCTTAGGTACAGTTTTAGTGGTATAAATATCCATTGCACCCTTTAGTACATATAGAACTTAAAAATCTAAACACAAACTTAAAACTAAGATGCAGACAGCAGTCCAGCAGCGGGATGTGGGCTTTCCAGTCTTTTGCATTGAGTGTCACATGTATGATTTTCTCCCAGCTGGTGAGAGGTCTTACGTGTGCACTAGGTGCAAGGAGCTCTCTGCTCTCAGGGAACGAGTCCGTTCTCTAGAGGCTAGAGTAGCAGACTTGGAAAACATAAGACAGACAGAGAGGTACATAGACGAGACCTACAGGGATATAGTCCTGAAGTCCCACCTCCAGTCTGGCAGCATCCCTGTTGCCATGGAGGAGAGAGGTCACGTGACAGGAGAGCATCACCCTGGTGTGGCAGGAAGTGATCCTGTAACTAGGACCTGTCCTCCAGGTGATGTAAACCCCTCTCGCACCGAGGAGGTTTCTCCAGGGCCAAGTGCCCATGCGGGAAGGGTTAGGACAGCAGTTATAGTTGGTGATTCGATCATTAGGCATGTAGATAGCTGGGTGGCTGGTGGACGTGAGGATCGCCTGGTAACATGCCTGCCTGGTGCGAAGGTAGCGGACCTCACACGCCACCTAGATAAGGTCTTAGATAGTGCTGGGGAGGAGTCTGCTGTCTTGGTACATGTTGGTACCAATGACATAGGAAAATGTGGTAGGGAGGTTCTGGAAGCTAAATTTAGGCTTTTAGGCAGGAAGTTGAAATCCAGAACTTCCAGGGTAGCGTTCTCCGAAATGCTTCCCGTTCCACGCGCAGGACCCAATAGGCAGGCAGAGCTCCGGAGTCTCAATGCGTGGATGAGACAATGGTGCAGAGATGAGGGGTTCGGATTTGTTAGGAACTGGGGAACATTCTGGGGAAAGGAGGGGCTCTTCCGAAGGGATGGGCTTCACCTTAACCGGGATGGAACCAGGCTGCTGGCATTAACCTTTAAAAAGGAGATAGAGCAGCTTTTAAACTAGATAATAGGGGAAAGCCGACAGTCGCCCAAGAGCGCATGGTTCGGAAGAATGTATCCTTGAAGGATACTACAAAAAGCAGAGAGGTTCCAAAAAAGAGTAAAGTAGCCCAAATGCCCTCGAGTATGGAGCAGACAGAACTTAAAGATCCCAAATTACCCATGTCTACCAATAGCCAAATTAATATGAATAAAATACAGTCTCTAAAATGCTTGTATGCAAATGCTAGAAGTCTACAAAACAAGATGGGAGAGTTAGAATATATAGCACTAAACGAGAGGTTAGATATGATTGGAATATCAGAGACATGGTGGAAGGAGGACAACCAGTGGGACACTGTGATACCTGGGTACAAACTATATCGAAATGATAGAGCTGATCAAATTGGTGGAGGGGTTGCGCTCTATGTTAGAGAGGGCATTGAGTCAGAAAGGATTAAAGTTTTGCAAGAAACAAAATTTGCTGTAGAATCTCTATGGATTGAAATTCCATGTAAAAAGGGGAAGGCGATGGCAGTGGGGGTGTACTATCGTCCGCCTGGCCAGAATGAACAAATGGATGATGAAATGCTCAAAGAAATCAAGGAAGCTAGCAAAAGTTACAGTGCAGTAATAATAATGGGTGATTTCAATTACCCCGGCATCGACTGGGTCAGTGTCACAACAGGACATGCTAGGGAGATAAAGTTCCTAGATGAAATAAATGACTGCTTCTTGGAGCAGCTGGTTCATGAACCGACCAGAGGGGAAGCAATATTAGACCTAGTCCTTAGTGGAACACCAGATGTAGTGCAAGAGATAAGGGTGTTGGGGCCACTTGGCAATAGTGATCATAGCATGATCGCCTTTGATTTAATTAGTGGAGGAGGGATAGTAAGGAAATCCACAGTACTACCCTTTAACTTTCGAAAGGGAGACTATGATAGAATGAGGAAAACAGTTAAGAAAAAACTAAAAGGAGCAGTTGCAAAGGTTAAAGACGTACATCAAGCTTGGGTGTTGTTGAAAAATACTATCTTGGAAGCCCAGACCAGCTGTATTCCACGCTTTAAGAAAAGTGGAAGGAAGTCCAAAAAATTGCCAGCATGGTTTAAAGCTGAGGTCAGAGAGGCTGTTGTTGCCAAAAAAGCATCTTTCAAGAAATGGAAAAAAGAGCCAAATGATGAAACCTGTAAACAGCACAAGCACTGGCAAGTCAAATGCAAGGCATTGATAAGGCAGGCAAAGAGAGAATTTGAGAAGAAGCTTGCTGCGGAAGCAAAAACGCGAAATAAAGACCTTTTCAAGTACATTCGTAGCAAAAAACCCGTGAGAGAGTCAGTTGGTCCATTAGATGATAAAGGGGTTAAAGGAGCACTAAGAGGCGACAAGGCGATAGCGGAGAGACTGAATGAATTCTTTGCTTCGGTCTTTACTGAGGAAGATGTAGGGATGTTACCCACGACTGAAGTGGTATTTAAAGGTGTGGAAGAATTGAAGGAAATATCGATACATCGGGAAGATGTCTTACAACTATTAGATAAACTGAAGAGTAGCAAATCACCTGGGCCGGATGGTATACATCCAAGGGTGTTGAAAGAACTGAAATTTGAGATTGCAGACCTGCTATCAGTAATCTGTGAACTATCATTAAAATCATCTCTAATACCTGAGGATTGGAGGATCGCCAATGTAACACCAATTTTTAAAAAGGGTTTGAGGGGTGATCCGGGAAACTACAGACCGGTGAGCCTGACATCATTACCGGGAAAAATGGTAGAAACCATCATAAAGAATAAAATTACTCAGCATATAGATAGTCATGACCTAATGGGAGACAGCCAACATGGCTTTAGACAAGGAAGATCTTGTCTTACTAATCTGTTATGTTTTTTTGAAGGTGTGAATAAACAGGTGGACAAAGGTGAGTCGGTTGATATTGTGTATCTGGACTTTCAGAAAGCCTTTGACAAGGTCCCTCATGAGAGACTTTTGGCAAAACTAAAGAGTCATGGGATAGGAGGCAGTGTACTACTGTGGATCAGGAACTGGTTAAAAGATAGAAAGCAGAGGGTAGGGCTAAATGGCCAATTTTCCCAATGGAGAAAGGTGAATAGTGGTGTACCCCAGGGATCTGTGCTGGGTCCGCTGCTTTTTGACATATTCATAAATGACCTGGAAAGTGGAATAACGAGTGAGGTTATCAAATTTGCTGATGACACAAAACTATTTAAAGTTGTTAAAACCCAGGAGGATTGTGGAAAATTGCAAGAGGATCTTGATAAATTGGAAGACTGGGCATCAAAATGGCAGATGAAATTTAATGTGGAGAAGTGCAAGGTTATGCACCTAGGGAAGAACAACCCAAACTATGGTTACACGATGCAAGGTTCCACATTAGGAACCACCACCCAAGAAAAAGATTTAGGCGTCCTTGTGGATACCATGTTAAAACCCTCGGCCCAGTGTGCAGCGGCGGCCAAGAGAGCAAATAGAATGCTAGGTATGATAAGGAAAGGAATGGAAAATAAAACAAAAGATATTATAATGCCTCTATATCGTTCCATGGTGAGACCGCACCTTGAATATTGTGTGCAATTCTGGTCGCCGTATCTTAAAAAGGATATAGCGATTTTAGAAAAGGTTCAGAGAAGAGCCACCAAAATGGTAAAGGGGATGGAAGGCTACTCCTATGAAGAAAGGCTAAAAAGGTTGGGGCTCTTTAACCTGGAAAAGAGACGGCTGAGGGGAGATATGATAGAAGTCTATAAATTAATGAACGGAGTGGAACGGGTAAACGTAGATCGATTGTTTACCTTATCAGAATATAGAAAGACTAGGGGACATGCAATGAAGCTACAGGGTAAACTATTTAAGACTAATAAAAGAAAATATTTTTTCACTCAACGTGTAATCAAACTCTGGAATTTGTTACCGGAGGATGTAGTAAAGGCTGTTAGTGTAGCTGGGTTTAAAAAAGGTTTGGACAAGTTCCTGGAGGAAAGGTCCATAAACCATTATTAAGAAGGGACCCAGGATATCAATGCTTGAACCAATACAAGCATTGTGGAACCTGTGTCCCTTGGGGAAACTGCTAGGTACGTATGACCTAGATTGGCCACTGTTGGAAACAGAATACTGGGCTTGATGGACCTTGGTCTGACCCAGTATGGCATATCTTATGTTCTTATGTTCTTATGTTCTTACCACCCAGAGACAAGGGAAGATCCCACCATCACTGGACATGCCGTTCAAGATCCATCATTGTTGGTAATGTTCACTCTATAAAGATGAGTTAATTTCAATGGAAGTTGTATTCCTAAATATTTAAACTGCCCTTCGGCCCATTTAAGGGGAAAAGTGCCCCGCCATCTCTGTGTAAGGGTGGAATCCAATGGAAGCACTTTGTGTTTATCTAAGTTTAATTTGAGCCCCGAGAACTTTCTGTATGTACTAATAAGTGTTAGCAATGCCAGCAGTCCCCTCTCCAGACTCAAGATGTATTATGATATCATCCATGAATGCCACCACTCGAAATTCAACTGGTCCTCGGCATATCCCGTGTAGATCAGTTGCCATCCGGATACAACATAGCAGGGGCTCCAAAGTCAAAACGAACAATAAAAGTGACAGCAGGCATCCCTGCTGTGTGTCTCATCTAAGAGGGAAGTCTGCCGTCAGCTGCCCATTTACCATTACTGTGCCCCAAGGATTAGAGTAGAGCAGCCAGACTGCAGCGCAAAAATATTCGTAGATACCGATCTCTAAAACCTGGTACATGAACCCCAAGTTCACCCAATCAAAAGCATTTTTGGCATCAAAACTAATCAGCATAGATGATAGGGATTCTTGAAAACTAATGGAGGCGAGAACACGTCAAATGCCTACTGCAACACTCTGGCCCTTCACAAAGCCCACCTGGTTTTCATGTATCAACTCGGGTAAGTATAACGCCAATCTAACTGCGAGTAATTTGGCCATTAGCTTTATATCCACATTTAATAACAAAATTGGTCAGTATGATCCTGGTAGAAGGGGATCTCATCCCGGCTTTGGTAGTACCATTATCAATGCCTTATTGGGTTCAAAAAGGAAGCATCCTCGACGGACCAAGTCTGGGTAATAATCTGCTAGAGGGACCACCACTTTGTCATTTAACAATTTATAAAACTTGCTTCAAAACCCATCCGGGCCTGGGACATGTCCCTTTCTGAAACTCTTTATGGTCTGTTGTAAATCCTGAGGTGTAATGGGAGCATTCAAGATGGCCAGTTGGTTCTCTTCCAGTCTAGGGAGACCACATTTCACTAGAAATAGTCTCCCAGCCTCACCCGAGTCTACCTCTGATTGGTATAGAAGTCACTAAAAATCACAAAAATCTTTTTCCACATCCACTGTTGACTGCTGCAGTCTGCCTGCTGCTTCCCGCAAGGCCTCAGTATAGCGCGGACCATCACTGACGCGAATAAGAGATGATAAGAGTTTGGCAACCCTGTTGCCAAATCTATACAATCCAATGCAAAGAAAAAGACCGCCTGAATGGCAAGCAAAAAGTGTAAAATTCAATTACACTGATATACTTTAGAAAGGTTTTTTGGGTCCCACAGACCAGAAAAGAGTAAGCAATCGCTCAGCCCCAATGTCACCTTCAAGTGACATTGGGGCTGAGCGACTGCTTACTCTTTACATTGGACGTACCACTCGCCCTGTTAAGATTTGTTTGGGGGAACACTAATCCCGAATCAAGACATCTACAATGTCTGCCGCAGTGGAACACTGCATTTCTCGGGGTCATGCTTTTTTAGATTTTATTTATTTATTATTTATTTATTTATTTATTTTATTTACATACTCTTATATACCGCGCTATTCTGCACCAGTGCGGTTTACATTGAACAACTGAAATTACATTGAACAGGGCATTATAACTTGGAGATAACTATTTTACAGGGAACATCGGCTATGGAGGGTTAAGTGGCTTGCCCAAGACCACAAGGAGCACCTGTGGGACTAGAAACCCCAGTCCTTCCGGCCCAAGGTTGCTGTCCTCTAGTGGGATTTGAACCCCCGACCTTCCGGCCTGAAGTACCTTTAAATGGAGGGTGATTGACATGGTCCCTTTTGACCCAAGGGGAGGGAACCGTTTCTACTGTTTGCAGTAGCTGGAGCAACGGTGGATCTTTGAATTACAAACTGTGGTCCCGGGTGGTTTGAATTAGGAGCAGCAGTGGTGGAGTTTGTTTTGACATCCTCTCCACTGTTCATATCTCCGCCTTTATGTCATATCTGTGCATTGGGGAATTCCCTCCTCCTTTTTCGATGACGTCATTTGATCAGCCAATTGTTCCTCTGCAAGTATCGTATATGAGTCATGTGATTTTCGGCGTCTTTTTTAGATGCCTCCGGATCCTACTTCTATAGCGGTTTACACTTGAAGCAGGGCCTGCTCGGCCTGAAACACGCATGTTGTGTGTACGGTTTTCCTGCCGGTGATTGAAAGATTTCTGGACACAATAAGCTAAGTTTAGCTAAGTTTTGTTTTTTGCACTAAATACATGCACTGATTAAAAAGGGTTTCACAGACATTGGTTCTGAGTGTCTGCTTACTCTTCTCTGGTCTGTGGGACCCGACAAATCTTTCTAAAGTATATTTGTGTAATTGAAGTTTACACTCTTTGCTTGCCATTCAGACAGTCATTTGCTTTGCATTGTCACCTCAGTGATCATTCTGTTTTTGGGGTTTTGCTCTTTAAATCTATACTATCGGCAGCAATAGTAGAAAAGTGATTTCTTAGCCCTCTGATAAATGAGGGAGTTCAGCTCTGCCTACACCGCGTAAACCGTGACCCGATTTTCAATCTAGGGGCATGCCACCAGCCTGCGCCTTGCCTCTCTCAGTGTTTGTTCCAGTTGCAGGGCCCTACTGTTCAATCACTTTCATTTGCTTTCACATACCCAATAATTTCACCTCTCAGCACTGCCTTTCCCGCCTCCCAGAAAAGAACTGGTCCTCCACGTGATGGGCATTGTGCAGGGCATATTCTTTCCATCTTGCACTAAGAAAGGGCCCAAATTGAAGGTCATCAGCCACTTCCAGGAGGAAGTACCAGGGAGATGCTCTCATTTTTCCACCCCATTTCAGCACCAGGGTTATGATGACATGGTCAGAGAGAATCACCAGGCCAATATCCACCTTAGTTACATGATTGAACAATCCCGCCAAAATCAGAAAGTAGTCTATTTGGGACCATGTTCCGTGTGCGCGAGATAGCTCCGTGTAATTGCACTCACTAGGATGTAGGATGCGCCAGATATCTAACAGGTCATATCCTTCACATAGCCCATGAATTCTGCGTATTTGGTGCTGGTCATGTGTCCCACAGCCTGTGACCGGTCTTTCGAGCTCTCTAATGTGCAGTTGAAATCTCCAGCCAGTAGTAACAGTTTATCCCCTGCTGCTGACAAACAGCTCCCCAGTCTTTGATAAAAGGAGGCCTTTTATGTATGTATTCGGGGCATAAATTTATTTATTTATTTATTTAACAGTATTTCTAAACCGCCTTATCTTAATAATCAAGGTGGTATCACAGCAAACAATCAGGTAAAGTGTGTGTGTTATACATGCAGTGAGGGTGAAGTTTAGTTGAGTGTGTGTTGTATTGTGTGCTAGATTGGTTTGAGCTATATACAAGGTGGTCTATATACAGTGGTGCTAAAAACTTTTTCTTACATCCATTGTTTGGGTGGTATCATGTACTGTTATACATTCTCTGAGGTTATGTGATGTGTCCATAGTGTTCTATGAATAGCATGGTTTTAAGCTGTTTTCTAAAGTCTTTGAGGTCAGTAGTTGCCCTCAGGTCGTCCGGTAGTTTGTTCCATATTGTTGGAGCAGCCATGGAGAGTGCTCTGTCTGTTGTGTCCTTGCGTGTATGTTTGTAGATCCAAGGACCACGCAGGTGCCCATGAGCTTACCTTCCACAAATACATGTCATCCCTTCGGATCTACTTTCACATTATATGGCTCAAAGTCCACGCCTTTAGCTATCAAGATGGCGACCTCTGCCTTCTTGCAGTTTACCGTGTTCCTCCACCAATTGATGAGTCTCTTGGAGAAAGGCAATATCGACAAAACGGGCACGTAGTTGTTGTAATAATTTATTTCTTTTTATAGGTGATCCAATATCGCAGACATTCCATGAAACTATGTGCAATACTTTACCCATTGTCTCAGGTCTTATCGTGTCTAGACCAGGAAAAACAGTCTTTTTCTCTGTGGCACCTGAACCCCCAGCACAGAACCAGCCCCACTTTAGCCATCCCCACTCAAAGATCCCAGGCTTCCATCCTTCCCGCTCCAATCCACCATGCACAAATCCACATTCTTCCATACACTCCACACGGGTTTACCCCACCTTTCCCCCACTCCTTATGATCATAACTCTGGTAGCTGCTTCTGCTACATCTACTACCCCATTCCTCCCTTACCCCTACCCCTCCCTCCCTTTTCTGCCCTTTATATCCCTCCATCTATTGTTCCTTGTAAGAGCCCACCGTTGGAGTCATGATAGCGTTGGGGTCCTGCCCCCACCCGTAGTAAAATAGTTCCCAGCCCCATTCCTCTCCCCTATATTCACACCCCTCCTCTCATACGCATACAAGCACAAAGGAAAACAGGCCCACTGACATAGCAACTCAGCTTCCACATAGGCATGAAGTCCTTTCTTCCATTAACTATAATTCTTCCTGTCATTCATCCTTCCACACAGAGCCATCCATGCTACCTGTCACTCCCAGAAGCATCCACCCCCTCCTATTTTATCACCCCATTTCAATCTCATACTGCAAAACAGATGGCAGGAGGATTCCCCTGTAATCGCACCCACTGCATCCCCCCCCCCTCCGCGCTCCCCTCCCGGGCATTGTATTCTACAATGAGGGGAAGGTTGCGGCTGCGGGCTGAGGGGAGGCACCAAGGGAAGTCAGAGAGATAAGTTAAGGTCTAAATAACAGCCTGCCATTCCCCAACAACCTGAGGACCCAGCCAAGCAGCCTCTGGGCCCGTATACATGGCCATCAGCACACAGCACCCATCATCCTTCATTTAGGCGAGGGAGAGAGGAAGGAGGAGAAAGTAATGGCGCCCTCGGCCTTAAGAAAGAGGGGGAAATGTCCCCCCAGGTAGGATTGGAGAGTAAAGCCGATAGCTTGCAGGCACAAAAAAGCGAAAGAAAAAGGAAATGAGGAGGGCTACCTGCTATAATCAAAACAGAGAAAGGAGACATAAAAAATTTAAAATAAACATAGAGGCACAACATTACTGTGGAGATCAAATATCAAATATGCTGGGCACTTAATTAAGTCCATAGTCCATATTAATGTGTGTCTCTTCTATCAGGTCAACAGGGGGTCATTTCCGCTATTGTTGAACAAGTCACCTCCCTAGATATTAAGCCATTACGATCCTCCAAAGCTTCTATGGGAGAGGGAAGTATCATTCCAGAAATTTAATCCCAACTATTCTGGAGCTGAGTTTCACTGCTGAGTTCTTGAGTGCAGTGTCCCCTTTTAGTTGCCTAAGGTATCATAGCCTATGTTGAATGTCCTAAGATCTAGGATGTGATCAAGTGGGAAGTTAGTCCAACAAACTGGCAGCTTCCGCTGGACTGGAAAAAAACTTCTGCTGTCCATGATGGTCTATCTGGAGTTTGGCAGGGTATAGAAGGAATAAACGGAGCCCCCGTGCAATCAGTTTCTTATATACCTCTGCATAGTCACGCCTCTTCTTATTTACAATCGCCGAGTAGTCTTGAAAGATAAGGTAGTCTTGGGCTCCAGGTTCTGTATTCTGGCATGCCCAGGCCACTTGTAGTACCACTTCTTTCTGGGCGAAGCTCAAGAAGCGTGCAATGGTTACACAGGCCCGATTTCCTCTTCCTGACGCTGTCCCAGATGATGAGTGTGTTCTAAAGTAATTTTCCCCACCCGATCTTCCAGGGGAAGATGCAGTGGGAACCAGGCCTCAAGAAAGCCTTTTAGCTCATTGTCAGCTACCGTCTCTGCAATTCCTACAATGCACAGGTTTTTCCTCCTTCCACGATTTTCTAAATCATTCGACTTTTCACTATGCTGGTTTATTAATCCTTGCATTCATTGCATGGTTGTCACCATAGTGTTCAGAGTATCTTCCGCTGTTACAACACATTTCTCTGTACCATCTAAATGAGTGCTAAAGTCAGCTGCTCCTTGCATAACTTGAGATAGCTGTGAAGTGATTGTTTGGAAGAGCTCTTCAAGGGCTTTGACTACAGCCACAGTAACCTCTTCCACAATCCCGGCCAGTTGATCACTTTGTGGGTTGAGTGGGCTAGAGGGGTTAGACTCTGCCATTTTAGTGTTTCTAGGTCAAGGTTTCTCCCTCCTCACTGCTTTGATGGTGATCGATTCTGCTTATATAAACTTTCAGCAGGAACAACAGCCGGTACTGTATTATGCTCTTGTGTTGTCTACACCCGTTTTGAGGGATTTGGGCCAAAGAAGTGAGATTTATGAGCGAAATGAAGCGGGAAGCCCTGGAGCCAGGAGAACACAGCCACCTTGGTTCACTGCATCATGTAACTCCCATATCTGGGTTTTAAAAAGATTTGGACAATTTCCTACAGGAAACGTTCATAGATCATTATTCCATATCATCCTGCTAGACCAGTCCAGATAAGTGCGTTGTGTTCCCCTTCCAGCAGATTGGTGGAGACAAAGAACCAACGAAAAGCCCAGGTTTCAATGACATCACACCCATGCCTCTTTCTGCCTCAGCCACCAGAGGGCTCTTCAGTATTTCTTTGTCTCCAGCAAATGGTGGATGGATTTTCCCCTCTGAAGAAAATCTGAAGAACTGAGGAAAAGGTTGATTTAAACGCTAGTGAACAACCTCCTTGAGGGTGACTCTCTCACTTGAGCACGATGTGGGAGGCTCCACTAGACTGCAGTCTTTTCTGTAGCCATAGGAGGAGAGAAAATTGGTTCAGCTCTACACTCTTATCCTGTTAATGGCCTGTTGAGCAGCCAGAAAATTGGAAGGATCTGGAAGAGTTCAGCAACCTCGCATAACCTCAACGCCCCCTCCCTCCTCCTCTGTCCTCCCTGTTCTCTCACGAAGAATGCAGAAGGCTCTCAGAGGAATCTGCCTGTCAGCCAGCTTAAATGCAGTGCCTGCAAAGCCAGAGAAAAAGTTTCAGGGGAGCAGAGCTGAGCACGGCATGGATTCTCTGCCTGGGACTCTCAGGAGTGAGTACCAAGGCTTAACCTCATCATTGTCCTTGTTGGGGGCTCCCAATTCTGTCCATCTGAGACTCAATTCAGGGTGGACCATTGGTGACTGTTGGCATGGTGTGGGGTTTCCCACCATTTTCTGCACGCGTTAGTAGAGTCCTTTACTGTTGTGCACCTGGTGGTAGTGTGGTCAGTGTGTGCATTCTGCCCGAGCAGCTCCAACACGTATTCCTACCCAAGCACCCATAACACGCATTACTATAATATCACTGTTAAGGCACACCTTTGGGGCCACCGTGACCTTAGAGTGCGCTGTTGTGATACTTGCCTTAACTCTCTGTCTTCTTCCAGGAAACGTTGTTTGTCCTGTGGCAAGCAAGGTGCCTCATCTCTGGCTCCTAGACTCTGATTTTCTTGCATGGCAGCTTCTGTGTCATCACTGGAGAGATTCTTCCCCCTCTCTATGCTGAGGGATGCGGTTAGTCTGGCCTTGCCTGTCTTAGAGCAGGAGGTGGTGGATGGCATTGTGGATAAGGATAACCAGCTGACCGGAGGTTCCAGCAACCATGCTGTTTGCAACTCCTTGACCTCTAGGGGATCGATGGTGACTATGTCCACTGGTATAGGGGGGTCATTTCTGCAAGGAGAGCTCCTGGAATCTGGATGGTCTTCCACGGGATTCTTTTCCTTTTTACAACAGGTCTGATCATTCATTCGTGGAAGTTCAGACCCTACGGCCTCTAGGCTTCACCAAAAGGAGTCTCATGAGGAACAGGCTGAGAGTAGAAGCTCTGTTGGACTGCTGATCACTAAGTGTCCCCAGAAAAGGGCACCCCCCCCCCACCCCCAGAGATGGGGATCAGCTGGGATCTCTTCAAGATTTGGACTGTGGCTTGGATTCAGATGTCTGATATGGATGAAGAAATACTCTCACCTTCAGAGAATTGTGAGTAGGCCGATGCTATCCATCTGTTTTGGGAGGAGGAACTGGAGGTTTTGATCCCCAGGGTCTTAATCACCTTGAGCTTGGTGGATGCTCCAGGCATGGAGCAGGAACTGAAGCTGCATCCACTCCTGCAAGGGTGTGGAAATCCACTACTGTGTTCCCATTCCCAGAGGTGCTCAAGGGCCTATTTCAGTCGGAATGGGATTCCCCCGACCCTCGGCCTAAGGGGCTAAGGCTGTATAAGAAGATGCATGCTCTCCTGGAGAAGTAGTGCATTGTGTGGTTTGATACTTTCAAGGTGGATGTGTAGGTCACAGCGGTTACCCGACAGACCACCATTCCTGCCTAAGGCGGATCAGCCTTAAAGGATACTCTGGACTTAAAGGTGGATTTGTGTTGAAGAACCAGTTTGCTGAGGTGGCTGCTATTTTTAAGTTGGTGGTATGTCCAAGCTTGATGTCTTGAGCCCTGCTTCAGTGGATTCAGTCTCTTCCACAAGATGATTCTACCCTTCTTTTGGAGTCTGCTATGGCCTTCCTTTCTGATGCCATGTATGGCCTGGTATGTCTAGTCTCCACAGATTGTGCCCTATTGATGGCAACATGTCATTGGCTTGGCTCTGACATGAGGCAGCGGACTCATCTTCCAAAGCCCAGTTGCCCATCTGGCCTTAGAGGAATGCTTCTTTTGAGTCCAATTTGAAGAAGCTGGTGAAGGACCTGGGTAAGATGAAATCTTTCCGCTTTCCAGAGTACAATTCCAAGGGGTCTGTCAGCCTCCAACTGCTCTTCACGGGCTCACTGATCAGACTCCCAGGGATCTCGGACTCTCGTCACTACCAGCCTGAAATACCTTTCTTCCCCTCTGCTTATAGACTTCAGGCTCATTTTCAGTCCCTTCGTGGAGTGCTTGAGCCCAGGGACTTGGTTTCATCCAGAATAGGATGCCCCCGGGCTGTGCAATGAGGTTTTGGAGGCCCAATCCCTGATTTCTCCGCTTGGGGCAGGCTTCACCTCTTCTTTCAGGAATGGACCCAGGTCACCAGTAAAGTTATGTCCTGTAATGCAAAGAGCCGATGATCCCGGCTGCTTTCGTCTTCTCCCCTTGTGAGTCTGCGGACAGTAGGGCCGCTGTGCGGATCACCTTGGACAAGTTGCCTCTCCTGAAGGCAGTGTTGCCCATTCCCCCAGATGATCAGAACAAGGCCAGGTATACACGGAAGGAACATTCTGGCCCATTCTTGACCTCATGTGTGTCAGCGAGCGCTTGCATGCCATGCGCTTCTGGATGGAAACTGCAATACATGATTCAAGCGGTGTGCCGAGGGGAGTTCCTGGCATCTCTGGATTTGGCCGAGGCTTATTTTCATATCCCAATCCAGTGGATCAGCAAAGTATCTGGGTTTTGCCGTGCTTGGCTCTCCCCTTCAGTTCGCCACCCTCACATTCAGACTCTCTACTGCCCCAAGGATGTTATCCAAGGTCATGGTGGTGGTGGCTGTGGCACTACGGTGCCAAGGGATTTGTTTGCATCCATATCTGGATGACTGGCTCATCCAAGCCCATTCTCTTTCAGAAGTGTCTTGGGTAACTCCCCAAGTAGTGTCCTTTTCGATGAGCCTCGGCTGGGTAATCAATTGGAGAAACAGCCAGTTGTTATATTTCCAATCCCTGGAGTTCCTGTGAGCACATTTTGATACTCAAATGTGCAGATTCTTCTTGCCAGAGGAAAAAAGTCAAAGGCTGTTGGATTGTCTAGCACTGTTCTGATCAAAGCAGGTTCCCAGGATCCAGGTTGATCTTCAGCTCCACGAACTGTTGGAAGCGACAATCGAGATGGTGCCATAGGCACATGCTCATATGCGGCCGCTCCAACGGACTTTACTGACTTGTGGTCCCAGGGTACTCAGTGGTTCAAGCTCAGGCTCCCACTTCCAATGATGGTGATGGCCAGCTTGCAGTGATGGCAGCAGCCCAGTTTTCTGAGGAAGGGTGTGCTGTTGGATGATTGCTTATGAATCCTTCTGATGATGGATGCCAGTCTCTCAGGCTGGGGAGCCCATTGCCAAGGCCGAATGGCTCAGGGCCTTTGGAACCACAGGGAGGTAGTGTGGTCCATCAACTGCCTTGAGGCAAGGGCCATTAGGTTGGCTGTTCTGTGTTTCTGGCTTCCTGTCGAGGGCCAGGAAGGGTTCAAGTGTTCTCAGACAATGCCATGATGATAGCTTATGTCAATCAGCAAAGTGGCATGAGGAGTGCTGGGATAGCCTTAGAGATGGCTCTCCTGTTTGCCTGGACAGTGACGATCCTGCTGGTTTGTTGGATCTGCACATTGCCGTGGAGGATACTGTGGAAATGAATTTTCTTTGCCAGCACTATCTGTTTCTAGGAGAGTAGGAGTTGAGTCAGGAGGTGTTTCAGTTGTTTCTGCACTGCTGCGGTTATCCCGAAAGGGATCTGATGGTAACCAATTCCAATGCCAAACTGTGCTGCTTCTTCAGTTGCTGCACGGGGATGGGGTCCGAGGGCCTCAGCGCTCTGGCTCAACCATAACCAAGTCGACACCTGCTGTAAGTATTTCCTTCATGGCCCCTAGTGGGGCATGTGATTCCGTGTATGGAGCACCACTCGAGAAGAATTATTCTGGTGGCATCAGAATGGCCAAGGAGAATGTGATTTGGAGATCTTATGTGGCTCCTGCAAGCACCACCTCTTTGTTTGCCTCCGTCTTGGGGTCTATTGTGTCGGAAGCCACTTGTGTTGAAAGACCTAATCCCTTCTCGCTTATGGCTTAGCTCCTGTAAGGAGATGGTTAGCGCATATGGGTTACTCTACGGCAGTGGCTTTCCACTCTGCTCAGAGCCCAGAGGAAGTCTATCAACCTTGCATAAGTGTGAGTCTGGTGCCTTGGGTGTTGGTGGGGCACATAGCAACTGGTTCCTGATGCGTCCATGGTGCCGTCTCTTGGTCTTTTCTACAGGACGATCTGGAAAAGGGCCTTTTCTGTTAGCTCCCTGAATGTTCAGGTGGCAGCTTTGGCCTGTTTCAGAGGTCCGTTGACTGGTAAGTGTCTAGCCTTACACCCGGATGTTTCATGCCTTCTTCGGGGGCTTTGGCATCTGCATCCTCCCCTCCAGCCTGTGGTCCCTTCCTGGGATCTGTGTCTGGTGCTCAGGGCCCTGATGTCAGAGCCCTTGAGCCACTGAAGCATGCTACTTCGAAGGATTTGATGCTCAAAATGCTCTTTTTGGTTGCCATTTGTTCCGCAAGGAGAATTCTGAGCTGCCAACCCTGTCTTGCCAAGATTCTTACCTATCTTTTTCTGAGGAGACTGTTTCCATTTGGCTTGTTCCTTTCTTCTTCCCTAAAATGATTGCTCCCTTTCATATGAACTAGGAGGTCTGCCTGCCCTCCTTCTCTAAGGACCAGTATCAGGGAAATGGTAAGGATCTTTATCTTGTGGATGTCCAGAGGGTGCCTCTCCAGTTCTTGGAGGTTATAAATTCTTTTTGTAAGTCAGACTATCTTTTAGTGCTGCTTGTTGGCCCACACAAAGTGATATGGCAGCTAAGCCTGCATTGGAGCACTGGGATAAGGAGTCCATTGCCTCAGCGGATCTGCTGCGGAACCAAATGATTACGGAGGATTTGCGTGCCCATTCTACCCAAGCACTCGTGGGCGGAGCAGAGCTCAGTAGCCCCTGCAGATATTTGTTGGGCAGCAACGTGTGCATCACTTTCCACTTTTGTCAGATATTTCTATGCTTGGATTTCTATGCTTGGATGTCTATGTTCAGGCACACACAGCCTTTGGCTCTAAGTTTTTACGAGCTGCTGTGACTTCTTCCCGCCCAATTGAGGTGTAGCTTTGGTAGGTCCCACTTGTCTGGACTAGTCTAACAGGACAATAGGGAAGGTGGCATTTTACTTACCATTTTACTTTTCTTGAGTCCTGCTAGATCAGCCCAGGGCCCGCCCCCTGGAACTGTGTTTGCTCTGTTCTTCTGTGGCGGTACCCTTGGGTCCACTATAGGGTTGCCAACTGGCTCCAGATGCGCCCGACAGTGTCAATCCAGGCCTGGGTTTACCCCATTGCATGCAGGGATATGTAGTTCTGATTTCTCCATTGCACTCCATAAGAAATGAAAAACTACAAGTAACTGCATGCAATGGGGTAAACCCAGGACTGGATCGAGTCTGTCGGGCGCATCTGGAGCCAGTTGGCAACCCTAGTCCACTATGATTTATATACTTGACTCCTCAGGTCCATCTTCAACAGACAGTCTTCTGTTCATGCTTTCCTGTACATAGTTCTCTACTGTTTGATTACTCATTATGCCCATGCTGAAGCTGTGTGAGGCTTGCATTTTCTCCCATATGTTTTAGGATGAATACTGAAGAGACCTCTGGTAGCTGAGGCTGATAGAGGCATGAGAGTGATGTCATTGAAACCTGGACTTTTCATTGGTTCTTTGTCTTCACCAATCTGCTGGTAGGGGAACACAATGCACTTGTCTGGATTGGTCTAGCAGGACTCAAGGAAAGGACATTATCTGGTAAGTAAAATGTCACTTTAAGATGGACTTGAGAAATCCACTGCTCACCCCTGAAATAAGCAGAATGTAATCTGTCTTCCTTTTGGTAACCTGACAGGTTTTTGTGACCTAGATTGGCCACTGTTAGAAACAGGATATTGGGTTTGATAGACCTTTGGTCTGACCCAGTATGAAAAAAATGATAATCTTAAGATATAAGGAAGCTATCCATGCCAGAAATAGTATTTAATGGTGTTGATTTGGAAGAACCAAAACAAATATCAGTGATCAATTTAAATATGAAATAATACACCAAATCCATCTCTATCCCACCACAAAAGTCATCCATTCATTCACACACACACACACACAGAGTACCCTTGCCACTCTGCAGCATTCAGACACACACACATACCCCCGCCAATCTGCTGCACTCACATACACCAGGCATAGACATGCACATATACTCCTGTCCCAGCTTTTCATTGGAATTTGCATCTGTTCATACTTTCCTTTTTAGAAAAATTCCTCTGTATCGTCACTGATGAGCTATAGCAACTCCTAAATCCAAGTCTCTAATCATCACCACCAGTGCTGCTGCTGCTGGCCTTAGGTCTCTCTAGGGCAGGGGTTTTCAACCCAGTCCTTGGGATACACCTAGCCAGTCAGGTTTACAAGACAATCACAATAAATACGCATGAGATAGTTACGCATGCACTGCTTCCATTCAGGGCTGATGCTTCCATTAGGTGGTTCCCTACAGTGCCAACGTTCTAGGGCTGCAAATAGGCAGCGTTAGGCTGGCAGTTCATTCCCTGGTATTGCAGTTGGCAAGAGTGAAGGTGACTAAGAGCATGTCAGTTTCCTCTGTAGCATGGGGTCAATCTCACAGATCATCTCACAAAGCTGACCTTACACTGCAGAGGAATCTGATGTGCTCTTCAGTGCCTTTTCTTATGCAGGCTGGCACCGTGGAAATTGAGATTGATTTCTGGCCATTGTGTGGCAGGGGGCCAGAAGAACAAAGTTTTGGGCGGTGCTGGTGAAGGGAGCACCAGAAGAAGTAAATTTTGTGCAGTGGTAGGGAGAGGGGTGGCGCTAGCAGGAAATTTCACCTAGGGTGCCTAATATCCTTGCACCAGCCCCGTCTCATTGGTTTGCAAATCGCTCATGTGCATATTCATTGTGCTCATTCTGAAAACCTGATCGGCTATATGTGTCCCTAGAAATGGGTTGAGAAACCCTGCTCTAGAAGTTACTCTACCTTTCCTCCCTTGCTTTTCCCATACCCCAATGACAGAATTGACTGAGGGAGAAACAGCTTCTATATATTGTGTAATATGTGGGGTTTTTACTGTTAATACACATTGAGGGACTACGATTTTTATTAGTTTATTGCAGTATATAAATCAAATCAAACACAGTGCATACACCATACCTGGTAGGAAAGCAGAGTCACTGGACAATGCAAGCCAGTCACTTTCCAGTATTTATGGACTCAGAAGCCTCCTGAAAGGGGGAAAAATAAAGAGGTTCCCTCCTTCCATTGGCCAAAGGTCTAAAAATGTTTGAAGAGGGTGGAATTTGCTGCACAGCCCCATGATTTTGCAATGAGTGCCTCTGTTGCCTCCAACGTCTCCCCTCTAAGTAGATATGATACTCCTGTAGGGATGGTGATCTCAGCTCGTTTCTCTGCTTGCTGTGCCTGGAGCTGCACATTCTCCGGCAGAAGACATTCACTGTAGCGCAAATGTTTATGACTCCACTGGGGATATCTTCATTCACAGCTGCTCCTATGCCCTCCTCAGACACCTGACCATCATTGAAGGGAGATGGAGGTAGAATCTGTAGGTCATCTTATTACAATTTATTATTTATTTATTTATTACAATTTCTTATATACCGCGCTATTTAGCATCAGTGCAGTTTACATTATAACTTAACGACCATAACAACAAGCTGTCAGGTTTACATCGAACAGGAGTATAAACTTGGAAAACAGGGTTAACTATATACATAATCTATTTACATTGGAAGGATAGATAAAAGTCAGATAATGCATGTAGGTCTTTTAACTAAATTGGGTCAATTCCTGAAAGGTATATCTAGGATCAATTGCTGTCAGGTAAGTGTTGGAGGAACAGGTGTCATCCTCAACCTTCACTTGGGAAGTGGCATGGTCATCACCCTCAACATCCTGATGTCGCTCAGCTCTGGACACCTGCTCACCCACCTTAGCATGGATGCCGCCTTCATCCTTGGGTGTGATGGCCTATAGTGTGGGCCCATCTCCTGAGATCCATGCTGATAACCTCCTGCAGCTCTCCAGCCTTGTCCTCTCCTTTCAATAAGACATGAAATGCACGCATTCACCATTTGCAAGATAGCTATCCCATGTCATGTTTGTGATGCATGTCCTTTCCACACATATATCCCTTCTGGTGCAGTACTGCATAGTGTTTGACTGAGAATGTCATTCTGAATGGTATCCACACCCTCTATTGCATCTTATGCTGTCTGTGGCTATGCACCATACAAGTGATAGGACCAGGCTGTTCACAGACCCACCATGGAAAGGTTCTGAAAGGTGTACCCTTCAGTGTCACACACTATGCATGTCCATAACACACCGCTTTGACCTGGTGAAAAGCGGGATATAAATACAGTTAAATAAATAAAAATAAATAAATTAAATAAATAACAAGCCACATGAGCCCTACTGCACATTGGGAGTGGGTGTTGGCAGGGTGCAGTGTCAGAAGGTGTCTCTTGTATGCATACCATTTCCGCACACACAGCAACAGCTAAACTTCCCATATATGCATGATAGCCCCAAACCTAGACTGATGAAGCACTCTGTAGAGGGACAAGCAAGTGGGAGATTAGCTATGGATCAAGAGGGTGGTGATGAGCCTGCTGCAGGGCAAAGGAACAAGGCCCAAACAGTTAAGACAGAGGTGAATACTACTCATGCACCTCTATAGCAGGAAGTCTGGGGAGTGGCCTATGTGTCCCTTGCAGCACTTCCAAATCAGTTGTTACACCTTCAGTGGTAGGAGGGCACTGTTCCGAGAATGACCTGACCACTGCAGCAATGCTGTATGCGTCATGACCTCTGCACACACATTGTGGAATGGAGAGAAGGTTTCTGGAGCATCAGCCTGCCCATCGCAGTATTTCAGCTTCAGGGAATGAGGAAAATATCACATCATACCAGTAATATATCATTGGGGATCTGGCCCAGGTTTTCTCCACAGCAAACATCCTGGCAAGACATGAGACACACATTCCTGTAACAGGTGTGGTCTGTGAGGAGAGAGTGATAGGTGATTGCATGCCTACACACTGGATCCAGGTGTGGGGGGGGGGGGGGGAGATAGCAACTACAGGTGGCACAGCACACAGGGAAAGGTAGGAAGAGTATAGGAATGTGTTCTATGGATACCTACTGTGTTCCTGGAAGGTTCTTAAGGAGTCCAGGTCATCAACTCCCCTCACTATCTCGTCAGGGAAGTTCTCCCAATGGGTTAGTTTTGCGTATACCATGACAGTCATGAACTTCGCTTCTAAACCAGGGTATGTGGAGTATGATCTCAGTCTCTCAAATTTACTGCTAATAATCGACGAGTACTTGCACTGTGCCAGAGAATTTCCTTCTGAATTCATAAGATGTAACATGTATGGGTAGTTTGTCAAGATGTGCTTGGAAGTTCTTCTTTATCAAGTCTGTGGCTCCTAATATGATGTGAAATATTTCTGTACCTTTCTGGCACATTTTCTTGATCCCTGACTGCATTTCTTGGTATCTCAGGATCTTCTCTCTCTCCACCTGATTCACAGAATAGTCACTTGGAACCGACACCTCTATTATCATGCCGTTCTGGTGTGTTTCTCCTTTACCATTCTGTCAGATTTCGTCATATCTAGTTTCTTATCTTCGGAATGGGAATGTCCCAGGTGATCATAACCTCTTCGTTCTCTGTAATTCTCTTAGGGTCATGATCCCAGAGCTTTTCAGGCACAGTTATGTTGTAGTGTTCACATAGTTTCCAATGGATGAGGCATGCTACTTTGTTGTGCTTTTCTGTATAGAAATTTTCCACCATCAGAACTTCACAGCCAGCTATGAGGTGAGTCATTGTTTCCAGCTCTTTCTTACAGAATCAACATATGTCTGTTTTACCATTTTTTTCAAAGCTCACTGTAAACTATCTCATCCATAATCTGCTGTCCTGGGCTGCAACTATCAATCTCTCATCCTTCAGTTTCAGTTCATCTCTCCTTAACCATTCATGTGTCCGTTCTTAATCAAAAAAGAGTTTCTGGAGTATCACTTTCTATTTCCTACTGTATTTGTGCATTTGCCACTTGTTTTTCCTCGTTTACTGATCTAATTCTTTGAAGAGATTTTTTCTTTTGTTTTGCAAATTCTGTTGCTTCCTTTCATGTGTGTGCTTGTGGATTCTCACTCATTCCTTCTAATTGTCAGAACGCTTGCCCAAGTTTGATGATGGAGGCAGATTCTGGACATTTACTTTCATATTTCATCACTTTTTGCATATTTGGATCTGATGTTGCTGTTAGGTAGGCCTGGAGGCCTATGATAGGTAGTTGAGAAGCTAAGGTTGGCAATCCAGTCCCCTCTCTATGGTCTGCTTAGTTTTCCTTTTACTTGCATTTCAGGTCCTCTGCATCTCAGTTTCAGTGATAAATGATATTTGCATGGTGGCAGATGCCCATTCAGTGTTTCTGTTTCTAATAGGTTCTCACATGAACATCAGCATGGCCCAGAAGCACTCTCTGCTCCCTGAGGACCTCCTGCGACATAAATTCCACGTCACTGTGGCAGAAGTTGTCCTTTCTCATGAGCTCCTTTTGTTTGAGTGCCCTGACTTGGTCAGAGTCAACACAAATCACAGTGGGGGGCATATTCAAAATAATAAACGCAGTTAGCACACCTGCTGACCACGTTAATCAAGGTGAATGGGATATTTGGCATCACATAGCTAGTTTGTGCTGCTGCCTATCCTCTTCTAATGCCACTAGACACCCTAATGTAATCACATAGCATTGGGGAGTTCTGGAGGCATCACAGGGGAGATGATGAAGATAATTAGTCTGTGGCAATAATCAGCTGCTGGCCAGTTATCTTAGGCTAAAGTTAGGCAGAAAAAAGACTGCCCTTACTTTAGCCACTTTAGCTAACTGGGCAGCAGTTGAATATCACCGCTGCCCTGTTAGCTGATGTACTATCCAGCCAACCCAGATATTCAGTGTTGGTGACTGGATATGACCCTGGCTTGAATATCCAGATCTTAGTTAAAGCAGCAATGGCCAGACGCTATGACAGCACTAGCCACCCCCGCTGAATATCAGCCTAAGTGTTTCTAAAATGGGCCCGCACACATGCATATTCTGATTTTATAAATATATATAGGGGAGGGACCTGCACATCACTATTACACATGGTTCTTTTGGAAATGAGCCACAGGTGGGCACATGTATGTGATATAAACATGTGCAATGGCCATTTTAGAAATGGGGGGAATTTCATGTAGCTATCCAATTGCAAAATAGCCAGCTCAAGGATGGCAATTGTGATGGTACTTTTATTGCCTAAGCTGCTTCCAATCTAGCTATAGGATTTAGGTAAAGACCATAAGCTCTGGCAAGGGCTCACATGTATGAGGGGTGCACTCTGTTATGGGCTGGTTTGTCACATAAATGTGCCTCATCTGCCAGTATCCATAGGAGGCTGCCTCCTTCAAAATGACTGGCTTTGTATTAGGAAAGGTGGTGGTGGTGTGGCAGTGGCAATGGTGCTGCGGCTGCCATTGCATATGCAGTACAGATGGGGAAAGCTTAGTGTTGTGATATGTGCTGGTGTGTCACAGCACATGACACATGACAGCTGTGTCAGCACCAGGCCTCCTCCTTAAACTTCCATGTGTCTTGCCTAACTCTGACATGTCTCCGAGTAGCCCACTGCTGTACACCTTTGTTACAGAGGTGCCGTTCCTCTGCTATCTGATAAATTGTGTACCATGGGAAGGTGTCTAAGAAGTACTACAGACAGTCCTAACTCAGGCCCCCAAGACCATCTGCATGTTTTCATGTTATGCCTATGATGGCTACATCATTGACTGTGAGGTTATGCTTCTTACAGCGGTGTCTGGAGATTGCACTTCACGCCTTCATTGTGAACTTCTGCTGTCCCATAGTTCCACATGTAGCTATTATGTACCATCTACAATGCGCCTTGTGCCCTGTGGACATCTAATACCTGTGTGTCTGAGGAGGTGATGTATGCCATATCTCTGGGTACAACACTACGAAAGCAAGTACCACACCAAATGTAGAAACCAGTCCAAAGGCGTGGTATGGTGGAAAACCAAAACCTTTATTAAACAATGCCAACCCGACACAGGCCGTATTTCGTCACACTTCGTCAGGGGTTTTACTGGCAAAGAGCTATTTTATAAATGTAATGATTTAGCGTCTTTGTTTTTTTAAAAAACAAATGTTTTTGTGGTTTATTTATTTTTTAAATTTTATTATAAGTATCCCCCCGTGGCTCACTCACTCCTGCTGCTTTTTTCCTTTCTTTTCCTCTTCTCTGGATATAAGATATAAGATAAAGTTATTTTCAGTTTTATACTTTTAAACTGATCCGCCCTTCCTTGTTCCATTGTTCATGTTTTGTATGCTTTTATAATTGTTTGCTAATCTATTTATTTATATTTCCTCTAGAAAATACAGATTTATAGCAGTTTGAAATATTATGCCATAAGGCCTTTGTTCTATTGGTCTTTCACAGAGGTATCTATGTTTCTATATGTTGTATATCTTTAGTTTTATTCCTTTGGGACATACTCATTTGTTCTCTGTTTATATGGTGTTTCACATTGATTTTAGAGCATTTTATTTATTTATTATGTTATGATGTTTTATATTTAGTTTAATTTGTTTTTTGTTATTTATATTTTTATTGGTTTATTTATCAATAGAATATACTACTATTTGCTCTGTTCTTTTATATTTTTAAGCATTTATATGTTTATATTTTTAGTGTTTGCCAGTAAAACCCCTGATGAAGTGTGACGAAACATGGCCTGTGTCTTTGCCAGTAAAACCCCTGACGAAGTGTGACGAAACATACCATGCCTTTGGACTGGTTTTTGCCATATCTCTGGGGCATTTCCAAACCTTCCATTCCTATCCCACAGAATTATGACTTGTAACTGTGGCTGGTTGCTGCCTGTGGGATGTGTATATTGCTCCTGTTGTGTATTTTCTCATCCTAACAAAAAGCCCCAAAATTAGTGATAATAGAATAACCTCACCAAAAAATCACTAAATACTCCCCATGAAACTTTCTCTCACTTTTTTTGTCGGATAGTACCGGAAAGGGACATAGACTAAAAACTATGTTCTCCACTCGGTTTTATCCTATTTAATCATTTTTCAAAATTAGATTGTCATCACTTAGCTGTTTCGAAGAACACATTTCTTGTATTGTAGAGCACGACGTGCACGTTTCGGGTTATACACCCTGTTTCAAGTGCCATCTGCATATCATGTAGTAAACCGTCAGAAGACGCTGAAAATCAGCTGTTTCTTAAAAGGGCAAAGATTGTATGAATGGCTATACCACATATCATGTGGTTTCTACAGTTCAATGCCCCTGTCACCTTGTCTATGTGGGGCGCACAATGCGAAGCATTAAAGTTCGGATGGGAGAACATGCTTCGCGATTGCGGCAACAGGTGGAGACAGCTCCGATGGTGGAACATTGTAGGTTATTTCATCATACCTATCAGGATCTACGCTGGTCAGTTATGGATTATGTACCTTCGGACCCTAGAGGAGGTGATCGTGTCAACAAACTTCAACGTTTAGAACAATATTGGATTTTTCGTTTGGGCACGGTACACCCTACTGGTTTAAATAAAGAGGTTGAATGGACAAGTTTTTCTGACGTCATCCGTTAGGCTTAGGGGACTCCCTGTATAGGTGGGTAATCCCTCTGATTCCTATTGGATGTCATTTCAGATTGACGGCAAGGTATAGCCATTCATACAGTCTTTGCCCTTTTAAGAAACAGCTGATTTTCAGCATCTTCTGACAGTTTACTACATGATATGCAGATGTCACTTGAAACAGAGTGTATAACCCGAAACGTGCACGTCGTGCTCTACAATACAAGAAATGTGTTCTTCGAAACAGCTAAGTGATGACAATCTAATTTTGAAAAATGATTAAATAGGATAAAACCGAGTGGAGAACATAGTTTTTAGTCTATGTCCCTTTCTGGTACTATCCGACAAAAAAAGTTAGAGAAAGTTTCATGGGGGGTATTTAGTGATTTTTTGGTGAGGTGTATTTTCTCATGGCATCAGCAGCTGCAACATGGCCAGGCTGACCTTACTTGTTCCCTTAACCTGTTTCTTTCTGTCCCTCTGGCCATTCCTTGGGATCCCGTTCCTAGCTAGTGACCCTCAGCTGCTGCCACTTCATGTTTTCTGTGACACCATATCCCTGATGGTTGTGTTACAACATCCTGTGTTCTAGTATGGCACTTCATGTCATGGATGCATGGTGTTGCAGGCATCTTCTGGCCTTGAACATTGCAGATGGCAATCCATGGTCCTCTTCCTATGTGTAACATCTATGCCACATGTGTCATAACTTATCTTGCTGCTACTGCAGTTTCTGCTAGAAGTGCTCGAGCAAATGGGCCCAGGTTCTCCACATGGCCCTGTATCCTGTCTTCGCTGACTCCAAGTCACGGAGTATATGGAAGAGTCTGATATGCTTAGAAAGAGCCCCTCATTTCACCAGTTCTTCCCTTACCATCCTCTTGACCTCTCTTCCTCTGATGCCTTTGTGTTGTGGGCCTGCCCTGTCCATGTGTACAGGAGCTGTGGCATGTGACCATTGGGGATGCTATGGTAACAGGTACAGGGCACATCTGCCACCACAACCCATGTGCCTTGTTGATGGCTGTCATCTGTGGTTATGTACTATTTGGTCATGGTGTGGCTGCATTCCTTCTGTTGTGGCTCTGTATGCCAGCACTATCTGAAACCATGTGCAAATTTTGCTCTCCATGTGTCCTGACCTGGCGGGTGCAGCTTTGCAGGGTTCCAGGCATGCCTGCAGGTGTGCTCTTTCCTCTCATTGCCCAAGGCATATAGCATTTCACATGCTCCTATATGCCACCACCTGCACATCCCTGCGCCCTCACCATGTGTGAGCCTTGTCCTGCTAATCTCATTCCATGATTGGCAAACCTCTGCTTGGGGTTGCAGGGGGACCACAATAACAGGAAAAACATGGGCAGGCAGGTTGTGTGCACTGAGCACACCTTTCACCTTATGCTTTTTTCTTGATGACTGGGTACAGTAATTGGTCATATTCAATGGCACATCACCTCACTGACTCCCATCTTTTCTGGAGGCATCATGGCACATGGTATTTTGCCACTGCTATGTATTATACTATAGTGGAACAAAATAATTGGAGAAGGATAATGATGTCCTCAATATGATGATATCTTATTCTATTATCACAAAGAACACCTTACAGTCCAGAGCGAAAAGCAACATACACAATACAAAAATTGTGTTAAATAAAAATGTAATAATTTAGAAGGTAATTTTATAAGGGTTGTTTCACATATAAAACCTGTTTTACATATCAAAAGGGCTTTTATAAAACCACACAGCCACTGGGATGGACAAAGCACAAGGGGCTGCACCAGCTCTTGGGTTGTTTCTGTATTATTTTAATGAGCACTGTCCAGATTTGTACTTTCGGTGGTGTTTAAGTGTACCCACATGCTGGGTGTGATCTGTATGTTTCAAATAAAAAGATTATACAAAATAAAAAGTCCATATCGCCACATATACACATAAAACATAGATGCACCAAAAGATTTTGCCTAATTTTTCATGATCTATATGTATGTGGACATTGCGAGGGAAGTAGTTTGGAGGCAAAATTGTATTTATTTAGTAATATTGAGATCATGTCGTTCCAGTAGTAGATCAAGGTGAGTTACATCAGGTACTGTAGGTATTTTTCTGTCCCTGGAGGACTTGCAATCTAAGGTTGTACCTGAGGCAATGGAGGGTTAAGTGACTTGACCAAGGCCAGAAGGAGTGCCAGTGGGATTTGAACCTGGTCTTTCTAATCTGAGGTTGCTACCCTAACCAATAGGCTACTCCTCCACTCCAAGGCACAAGTATATTTTATAACATATACAGTTATATGCATAGAGGACTTGCACATACTTATGCCTTCTTTGGAGCAGATGTAAATTTTTGCATTGGCAATTAGCTGATCCAGCAGCCTATTTTACGTATAAAACTCTATTGTGTACTCATATACTAAGATACCTCCCTTGTGCTAAACATTTTGTTTCATGTTAACATCCCCTGTTCTAAATTCTAAGTTTAAATTGTTCTATGTAAACCACATTATCGTTGGAAATGCAGTATATAAAAAAATGCTAAATAAATAAATAAAATAAGATACTGTCATGCAGCAGGGGCTGATGAAAGCAAAAATGCAGGAGAAGAAGCTGTTTTTCATGAAGAAAAAGATGTGCACAAGATGCAATATCCACACAGAACAGCTAGAGGGAGCAGGCGTGCACTCACAGAGCCTGAGTGGACACACTTAGCTAATCGAGAGCACCTGACAGTCAGCCCGGAAAGCTCAAACACAGGAGAGCTTTATAAATGGAAGACTGGGGACTGGAGAGGGCAGAGCAGCGCTTGCAGGTGTGGAGCTGGAGGTAAAGCTGAAGGTTTACGAGAGGGAAGCACCACAAGCAAGGACCAAGCAGAAAGAAGCACATGGGAAACTAGTGCTGGGCAAAGGAACAATCACCTTTGGAGGCAAAGCAGAGTGAAAGAAAGAAGCCTGCTTGTACCAGAGGAACCTGGGGCTAAACTGAAAGGTAACAGAAGCTTTCAGGGAGGAGACTGGCACAGGGATTGTGTTCCTGAAGAACTGTGGGAAGGAGGAAATCCTAGTTCTATATGCTGCTGGAAGCCAAGGTATGCTGACTCTGTTTCTATGAAGAAAACCTTACCTTATAAAAAGCCTTTTGAAAGTAATGCTAAACCTGTGAGAAAGGAAAGCAAAGCTACCTCTCATAAGCCAAGTAGCCAACGCCCGAGGGTAGGCCATGCTCATTGGCAAACACTAGAGGAACTCTTTAAACATCCCAAGAACAGGACTAGGGCCTGGCCAGAAATTATAGCCAGTGAAACCACTGATACAGACAGAGATAATTCTGAGCCGATGCAAGTGGAACTTGTAGAGCCAAGCCTTTTATCTCAGGAAGAGATGGACTGTTCTTTGTGTATTTCAGGCAGTGCAGAGTCACTGTTAAACCTATGAATGATATATGTTATCTTCAGAATGTTATTCATTCGCTAAATGGAAGAAGAGTGCTGAAACATTTACTTTACTCTGGAAACTTAACTAACCATTGTTACAACTGTGAAGCATAACAGTTTATCCGTTAACCTGAGTTGATTTAATTCCTGAAGTTAAGGACTTTTTCTTTAGGTTGTAACCCAGCTGAATCTTATGCGTAAAGGGAAACAAATGCCTTGTTAACCCTCTACTCTGCATTCACAATTTTTCTTAGTTAGGAGCTGAACTGCTAAGACCAGCTTACACCTGGCTCTTAAAAGACCTTCCTCTCATAATAAAATAATTTTTGTGTCCCACCTACCCTTACGACCACTGGCCACCAGGGCGGTGCACGACAATACATAAGGGGTTATACTGTACCATGAACAGCGGGGATGGACGTCCCAATGGAACATCCATGCCTGCTATTTGTGGCCCTCTCTGCTGGCGTCCAACTTCCCTGCCAGTTGTACAGGGAAGTTAGACAGGGGCAGGGAGGGGGTGGATCGGGGGCAGACTTAGGGTAGGCAGTGGACAGTCGCAGGCCCTGGACATACAGGGCCAATTCTAATGTCAGCTCTGTATGTCCGGGGCCCATGACTTGTACGGGGAAGTTATTTCATCTCCAAGGTGGAATAACTTCCTCAGACATCATGGATCGGCAAGCCCAGAGCACGGATGGGGCAGGGGGGCCGAGGACATTCCCTGCAGCCCAATCCTGGCCGTAGATGGCCAGATCGGGGGCCAGGCTGCGGGGAATGCTTTGAATGAGCCGGTGGCCAGGATTGCGGCTTTACAATGGAGCTACAATGCCATGGCAACCGGACGCCATGGCGCTGCAGCTCCATTGTAAAGTCCTGACTGAGTCGGGCATGTCCTGTACATGCAGGCCAGGCTGAATTGCAGTCCCAACCTGCACATACAAGACTGTTCATGATTCTAATCCCATGGGGCTAGATGTGCCCTGCAGGATCAGAATCGCGACGCCCTCTGTACATCCAGTTCATACCGGATGTACAGAGGTCTTCTATGTCCAGGATGGAATCAGGCCTATAGGGTACTTGCAATTAAATTTGCACTATATTGCAGTTTGAATTTTACTTCCTGCAGCAGCCATTAGTCATGATGGGCCCGATATTGATTTGGGCAGGCTATGCGCCACTACGGTGCATAGTCCTGGCTGCTGACCTCTAACCCCAGATATTCAATGCCACAGTGACAGCATTGAATATCCGGATCTGGCGTCCAGAGACCGCCACAGAGCCTAATCAGATAGCAGTGATATTGCACCACTACCCTGTTATTATTTGTGGCTAAAATTAGGCAAGCCAAAAGCTGGCCTAGTTTTAGTCACGGATCACTAACCGGGTAGCAGTGCAATATCGCCGCTACCCGGTTAGTGGTACTCCACCCCTCTGATCCACCCCAGAATGCCCCGGATAGTATCAGGGTGCGTAGGGAAGTTAGGAGAGGATATTTGCAATTCTGATCCCATGGGGCTAGACGTGCCCTGCGGGATCAGAATCGCAATCTCCTTTGAACGTCTGGGTCAGCCCGGACGTACAAAGGAGATGTACATCGGAATCGAGCCCATAGTGTTATCTGTATATTATGGTGAATGAATTTCATTCTTTTTTGTGAGATTATAAGACCCAGACATTCTCCATGGGGAGGGAGAAAAGAGGATGAGAAGCAAATGAATGAAGAAGAGAGGACTGAGAGACAGGGAGATGAAATTTAATGTGGACAAGTGCAAGGTTATGCACCTAGGGAAGAACAACCCAAACTATGGTTACACGATGCAAGGTTCCACATTAGGAACCACCACCCAGGAAAAAGATTTAGGCGTCATTGTGGATACCATGTTAAAACCCTCGGCCCAGTGTGCAGCGGCGGCCAAGAGAGCAAATAGAATGCTAGGTATGATACGGAAAGGAATGGAAAATAAAACAAAAGATATTATAATGCCTCTATATCGTTCCATGGTGAGACCGCACCTTGAATATTGTGTGCAATTCTGGTCGCCGTATCTTAAAAAGGATATAGTGATTTTAGAAAAGGTTCAGAGAAGAGCCACCAAAATGGTGAAGGGGATGGAAGGATACTCCTATGAAGAAAGGCTAAAAAGGTTGGGGCTCTTTAACCTGGAAAAGAGACGGCTGAGGGGAGATATGATAGAAGTCTATAAATTAATGAACAGAGTGGAACGGGTAAACGTAGATCGATTGTTTACCTTATCAGACTATAGAAAGACTAGGGGACATGCAATGAAGCTACAGGGAAAACTATTTAAGACTAATAAAAGAAAATATTTTTTCACTCAACGTGTAATCAAACTCTGGAATTTGTTACCAGAGGATGTAGTAAAGGCTGTTAGTGTAGCTGGGTTTAAAAAAGGTTTGGACAAGTTCCTGGAGGAAAGGTCCATATACCATTATAAGAAGGGACTCAGGATAGCAATGCTTGAACCAATACAAGCATTGTGGAACCTGTGTCCCTTGGGGAAACTGCTAGGTACGTATGACCTAGATTGGCCACTGTTGGAAACAGAATACTGGGCTTGATGGACCTTGGTCTGATCCAGTATGGCATATCTTAAGTTCTTATGTTCTTATATTCAATGGCACTAACTGTGTAAATGCTGTTGAATATCTGTGCTTAAGGCATTTACATGGTTTACTGTAAATTATATAAATGTCTTTTGAATATCGGGCCCGATATGTCATGATTATGCTCAGTTTCTAGTGAGGCCACTACAATTCCGAATTAGCATTTCTCACTTGGTAAGCAACACTGTGGCTCATAGTGCTGCATAAAATAAAATTCAAATTGAAATAGAGTCCATTTGATTCAACTGACTTGAGTGGAACCAAAATTCTCATACGCTATAGAAACTGCATTTATCTGCACTTGTCCATAGAACTCTAACAGAGATATGCACAGTGCCGAGTAGATGTCAAGCCAACTTGCCACAACGCAAGACCATGTTTCAGCCAGTAAGGACTCTATCAAGGGGATGCTGAAGGAAGACTCAACTATACCATTCATTTGCAGCAGTCACACATCTTGAACACAAAAATATTAGCCAATATTGTAAAATAGCATTGTTGATAACATAACATTTAGAGAGCCTATAGATCAAAAACCCTACTGAGTAGTCCATTTTATGGAGGATCACAATATGTATGTACAATCTGCTGCCAAGGGTTATAAGAAGACCTCCAAGAAGACTCAAACTCTCAGAAAGCTTCAAAGGAGAAAAATATGAATTTGCACTTAGGAAGCGGCTGGTTTTGAATCAAAATGAAATTTTAAAAAAATTGAATGAAATGTCTTCCAAGAAAGTGTGCAAAACAGGTCACATGATCTATATCAAGAAATCAAGAACAATATCTATGAAAACTGTCTAGTGAATTCCAGAAGACATCATAATTGCATGCTGTTATTACCAGAGACATCCCAAGAAAGGTCATAAAAAGAAAGCTCAATCAATATCTTGCTTGAGACGCTGAGGCAACAAAGTATTAAGATGATAAATCCATCATTGCTTCCTCTGTAACAATTATACAGCAAAATCTCCACCACAGTAGCCCAGGTTAACTGTCTCTAGCAGAAAAACAAAAAAAGATCAGCTACAGAATAGATTTTCACTGACCAATGTTGCAATAGAAGACTTTCCTCAAGGACTGCCAAATGCAGCTGCAATGTTCAAGGATTCCCAAATGCAGTTTACAGAGTTATGGCTATATACAGCAATGATCCAAAAATGAAAAGTGTCATTACCTTTCAAAACAACTCACATCCTTAATCAAACTAATGCAATGCAATGTGATTTGTGCCTTTGAGTCAATGCTGACTCCTGGCGACCCAGCACCACCTGGGTTTTCTTGACAGTGTGACCATAAGTAGATTGCCAGGTCTTTCTTTCGAGGCAATGGACGGTTAAGTGGCTTGTCCAAGGTCACAAGGAGTGCTAGTGGGAATCGAAACTGATCTCTTGGTTAGCAAGCCAGTGCTCTAACCAGAAGGAAAAAGACCTCAGAGGTCATTCTTGGCTGTTAATGTAGTTGGGTTTTAAAGAGGTTTGGACAAGTTTCTGCAGGAAAAGTCCATTTAACTATTATTAAAGTGGACTGGGGAAATCCGCTGCTTACCTCTGGGATAGGCAACATGGAATTGGACTACCTTTTGGGATCCTGCCAGGTACTTCTGACCTGGATTGGTTATTGTTGGAAACAGGATACTGAGCTGGATAGACCTCTGGTCTGACCCAGTATGCCATTTCTTATGTTCAATATCAGGCTATTATGTCCCAAGCCATCACCGGTCATTAAAAAAATCTACTTTTAAATGTTTTCCGTTTTTTATATAATAAATAAAATCATACGCTCGTGACTTCACGTATGGATTGCAGCTAAGTAGCTTCCATGGCTCAGTCACAAGTCTTTACAGCGCTGTATAAGCCACCTAGCGCTATACATATTGGGCCTGATTTTCAACTGGGCGGTGCTATGCACCGGGTCAGCGCATAGCCTGCTCCTTTTCTGCCTAACCCGGATTTTCAATGCTGGGGTCATATGCGGCCCCGGCATTGAAAATCTGGGTCTCGCAACACAACCTGGAAGCTGCAGGAGCTAGCCGGGTAGCAGCAATTTTCGATGCTAACAGCTTAGCCCCTGCGCCTGAAAGATAGGTGAGGAAAAACCTCGCCCATCTTTAAGGCACAGAGGGCTAAGCAGGTAGCATCGAAAATCAGTGCTACCCGATTAACCCTTTCCTCACCCCCCAGCTCCGGCCCGGAATGCTCCTGACATACCCTGATACTACCCATAGCATCTGGGAGTGTTAGGTGCCCTTCGAAAATCCCAGATATGGCATTTACATGGGTAACTAGGGCAGTTACCGTGTAAATGGCTTTGAAAATCTGGCCCATCATTAATAGAAGTAATATTTATATGTGAACAGTTGATTTGTAAATAGTTTCATATGTTCTATGTTCTTTGTAAATGAGTTATGTTCATTGTAAACTGCTCCTGATCACTGGAAGGGGTGGTATACAAAAACGCTTAAATAAATAAATAAATATTTATATGGTAGAAGTCACAAGCACATGGTTTTATATGTTATCTAAAAAATTTGTACTTGTCCAATTTAAATTTCATCTGCCATTTGGACGCCCAGTCTCCCAATTATCCAAGGTCCTCTTGCAATTTTTCACAATCCTCTTGTGCTTTAACAACTTTGAATAATTTTGTGTCATCTGCAAATTTGAATACCTCCATTATTATTCCCATTTCTAGATCATTTATAAATATGCTCAAAAGCAGCGGGCCCAGCACAGATCCTTGGGGTACTCTACTAATAATCACCTTTCTCCATTGAGAAAATTGCTCATTTAGCCCTACTCTCTGTTTTCTATCGTTTAACCAGTTCCTGATCCACAACAGTGCATTGCCTCCTATCCCATGACTTTTTAATTTCCCCAAGAGTCTCATGATGGACTTTGTCAAAGGCTTTATGAAAATCCAGATACACTATGGGGTCTATTCTGTCCCACAAATAGACATCCATCCCTCTGCTTTCCTTGTGATTTGTCTCTATTTATGTTCTGGCCTTGTCTTTCCTGCTTTTATTGCTTTTCTGTCCAGGAATTGTATTTCCTTTCTATTTCATTGGCTTCGGCCTTTTTTTAAAAAAATTGGATTTTATTGTACACCGCTTTGCTTGCCACTGAAAGGCGGTTTTTATCAAGTGAAATAAAACATAAACATAAACATCCCTGCTATTCGCCCCTTGCCATCCCTGACTAAGCCCCCCCCATATGAACAAGGAGTTTGTATGGGGAGGCTTAGATGGGGTGGGAGGGGGTGGTGCAGAAGTGGAGTCAGGGTGGGCAATGGGCAGTCCGTGGCCCCAAACGTTCAGGGCCTATTCTGAAGTCGGCCCTGTACAGACTTATTCCCAGAGGTGGAATAAGTCCCCCTAGACATAGGGGGATGGGAGGCCCGGCCAGCAACAAAAAGGTGAGGGGGTGCAGGAGATTCTCCGCAGTCCAACCCTGGCCATGGGAGACCAGATCAGGGGTTGGGCTGCGGGAAAAGGAGAAAACGGTCGGCAGCCAAGGATTGCAGCTCCTGAACGGAGCCGTGGTGCCAAGGCAATCGGACACCATGGCTCGTTTCAGGAACCTGACTGAGTTAGCCGGGCAGGGGCCTGTATGTGCAGGCCAATGTGAATCGGGTCCCGGCCTGCAGGGACAGGCTCAGATGCAATTCTGATCCCGTGAGGGCTAAACGTGCCCCACAGGATCAGAATCGCGTCTACCTCTGTGCATCCGTTTCCGACCGGACGCACAGAGGCCGGGATGCACACAATGGAATGTGCCTCCACATCAACTGGCTCACCTTTATCTACCTGTTTATTCAGACCTTCAAAAAAATATGAGAGATTAGTAAGGCAAGACTTTCCTTGGCTAAATCCATGGTTGTTTTCTGCTATTAAACCATGACTATGTATATATTCACTAATTTTGTTCTTTAAACGGTTTCTACCATTTTGCTGATACTGACGTCAGGCTCAACGGTTTGTAGTTTCCCGGATCACTCCTGGAACCCTTTTTAAAAATTGATTTTTTGAGTTTTGGATGGTTTTGTATTCATATCTTCTGTGTCTTTCTTATGAATGTTATGTACAGTATTGGACATGGAAACACACATTACATAAGCTTTGCAACCCAACTAGTAGTCTAATATGAAGAAACATTCAGGGCCCTAGTCTATCTCAGACGTAGATCTCCTCTGTACGTCTAGTCTGAACTGGGCATACAAAGGGGATTGCGATTCTTATCCCGTGGGGCTAGACGTGCCCCGCGGGATCAGAATCGCGAACAGTCCTGCACGTGCAGGCCAGGATTGCGATTCTGTCTGGCCTGCACATGCAGGACTGTCCCCGGCTAATTCATTCAGGGCTTTTAAATGGAGCTGCAGCGCCTGACAAAGGGGCTTATTCCCCACAGTCTGACCCCCGATCTGGCCTCCTAAGGCCAGGGTCGGGCTGCAGGGAATGTCTCCGGCCCCCCCTGCCCCATCTGTGCCCTGGGCAATTAAAAAAAAAACGTCCAGGGAAGTTATTCCACCTCGAAGGTAGAATAACTTCCCTGAACATGTCACTGGCCCTGGATGTACAGGGCCGACATTAGAATCGGCCCTGGACGTCCAGGACGGCGACTGCCCACTGCCTGCCCAGACAGCACCCCTGGGCTGCCCATTCCTCGTCCCCATCTAATTTCCCAGCAGAACCGGCAGGGATGTTATTCGGGGGCAGGAGAAGCCACAAATAGCGCTATTCATGGCTCAGAATAATCCCCTCAGTGTGTACAATTTCTTAGTGGTGTCCCAAAAAAGTAGAAATCCAGGAGAGCTGAGAAGAAAACAAAGATGTTAACAGTCCTCTAAGGTTACATCCCCAGTGAAAAACAAACCAGAAACTTCTTTAAATGTATCATGAGTCCAATTGCTTCTAATACCACTCCTGTTAGTTTGTCTTTGGCAATTATATTCTACTTGGCATGACAACAGTGAGAGACCTAGTTTCTAATATATTTCAGAGGCCAATTATTATTATTAGGATTATTAATCCTATGAGGCTTTAGCCCACACCTTTTTCAGTAGTAGTTCAAGGCAAGTTACATTCAGGTACTGTATAATATGAAGGTTTATAGTCTAAGTCTGTGTCTGAGGCAATGGAGAGTTAAATGAATTGCCTAAGGCCATGTGACCTCAAATCTTTTTTCACAGGAGGACACATACAGGATGCTTATTCACTGGAGGAGACTGAGCCTGACAATCGGGCTTTTGCAGGGAACAAGTTGTGAATATGCAGACATACTCGTATATCAACTGTGTAACAAATTTGAAATTGCCCCAAAATGATTTGCGCACAAGAATGTATCATGATAAAACAAGTAGAAGGGGTTAAAGTGTGGTCCAATGAAAGCGCCAAAGTAATAAGGCATCTTAAAAAAGATATGAAATTGTGGTAATAATTTTCCTAAGTCCATTTATCCTTTAGACACATGATTGGAATTAACACTGTGAGGCACTCTTTGCTTTCGTGATTTGTTGATTTGGGTTTATATCTCCATACCACTGGGTCTTCAGAGAGTCCTGACTGTGCAAGGCCAGTCTGTTTCTATGGTTTCTTTTATTGTGATGGTAAAAGATACAAAATCCCATGTGCATATTCTGCTTTGTTTCATAGCAATGACCCAAGCTGCCTTATCGACGTGAACATACAGTACCTATCAAAGGATTCTGGCATTGAATTTCAGAGTACAGTATATAAGATGGCTAGCTAACTGCATATTGATAGGACTAAATAAACACAGTATGCAGACTCAGGAGTGCAGGGAGACAGAATAGCTCCTCTGTTTTTGCAACACAAACAGAAAACCTGCATCTATTGAAATTTAGTAATTATGCACATGAATTTCCTATCTGCAAGGACCAGGTTTTTATTCCTCTATTAATATGTCTCTGATCAGCACTTTTTTTTCTTGTCAGCTGTGCATGAACCCTCCAGGATGAAAGCAGTATATTTATAATGTTAGCTTCAAGATCAGAATGCTGCACAAATTCTGTTTAAAAGTAATTCAGTGCACTGCCAGAAAGCTTTAAGGATACACTACGGGCACATATATTCAAATGTAGCCATCTGCTCAGGGGGTCAATTCTTAACAATCTCAAGGTTCTTTAGAAAGTGCCCAATCAAGCAGTGTAGTGAATCACAAGTAAAAACACTCAAATAAACAGGCAACCAAATCCTGTCGGGTTGCAGTACTAATAGCTGGAGTCATGACCAGAAACAGCAGTGGGCAGCTCCAAAATTGTCATTCCAATCTATCTCTATCTTTGTTTACCTATAACAATATCTACAATGCTGCTTGATACGCACAATCTGAGTGCCTACAGTTCTAGGTGTCACTCCACTGACAAATGCGATTACTGTTTAGGCTCTGTAGGATCACCTCCTTTCCTCTAGCCTCTGTGTTATGCTGTTTATGGATATACAGTTTCATGCGTCATGTTTATCGCTGCTGTGTATGAGACGTCTGCAGCAAAAGGAAAAATAAATCAAGTCATAAGCATCCAACAAACTGCTGGAGCTGCTCTTCCGGCACCCTTCTCCTGTGCTTTACATGGGTTGATCAGGTATGAGCTCAGCATACTACAGAAAGAGGGAGAGAGAGCAAGATCTCCCGAAAAGGAAGAAAGGCAGTTGGAAGGGAGACAGAATTGGCAGTTCCTCTCACCTCGAGGTGGGAGAGTAGAGAGAGAGAGATTGAGAGTGAGAAGGAGGAATCCTGCTTGTTCATCAAGAAGCAGAAGCCCTTGCTGAGATAGAGTTGAAGCTCCTGTCGTGAGTGTTCCAGTATAGCACTACCTAAACAATATGGAAAGCATCCACTAGTATGACTCCACTTCCATATGCTATGAAAGTGAACTTCCATAGGTTTCCCCCTGCTGTAAGGACATAAGCAGAACATAAGAGATGACATACTGGGTCAGACCAAGGTCCATCAAGCCAAGTATCCTGTTTCCAACAGTTGCTAATCTAGGTCACAAGTACCCGTCGGGTTCCCAAAAACATTTACAGATTCCATGTTGTTTATCCCAGGGTAAGCAGCAGATTTCCCTGGTCCTCTTTAATAATGGTTTATGGACTTTCCTTTCAGGAATTTGTCCAAACCTTTTTTAAACCTAGCTACACTAACAGCTTTTACTTCATCCTCTAGTAATGAATTCCAGAGTTTGATTATGCATTGAGTGAAAAAATATTTTCTCCTATTAGTCTTAAATAAGCTACACTGTAGCTTCATTGTGTGTCCCCTAGCCCTTCCACTTTTTGAATGAGTAAACAACTTGATAAAGTGCAAATAAGGTTAAGCAATTGATCCTTTTGACCTTACACCTGACAAAATCCTGCAATGATGCTAAGTTTCTTTGTGCCATTGCTAAGAGGGAGTTTCAACCCCCCTCTTCTACCCCTATTCCCACCCAGAAGGAGAGACACTAGCAATCACTGTATTTCTCAGCCAAGGATGTCAAGCTAGTAATCTCTCCCCATAGAATAAAATGTTAAATCTGTGCCTGTAGTTGTTGTTGTTAAGTGCCGTCAAGTTGGAGTCGACTCATGGCGACCCTCCGGATAGCTATCCTAAATTGTGTTCGGTCTTCAGTCAGGCGGCTCATTGTTGACATACTGGTACTCGTAGCTGATGTTATTGTATCGATCCATCTCATTGCTGACCTTCCTCTTTTGCGTTGACCTTCTATCTTGCCAAGCATGATGTCTTTCTCTAATGATCTTTCTCTTCACATGATGTGTCCAAAGTATGAAAGTCGAAGTCTTGTCATCTGAGCTTCTAAAGAAAGCTTAGGTTTGATCTCCTCTAGTACCGACTGGTTTGTTCTTCGGGCAGTCCATGGTATACACAGTATTCGCCGCCAGCACCATAATTCAAAGGCATCAATTTTCTTCCTGTCTATCTTTTTCACTGTCCAGCTTTCACATCCATATGATGTTATTGAAAATACCATGGCTTGAACAAGTCAAATCTTTGTATGGAGAGAGACATCTCTACTCTTGAGAATCTTATCTAGGTCTTTCATAGCTATTCTGCCAAGAGCAATGCGTCGTCTGATTTCTTGACTGCTTGTTGCTTCTTTATTGATAGTTGATCCAAGTAAGTTAAAGTTGTTCACAATTTCAATTTCTTCTCCTTCAACGATGAACCTGTTGATTATGCCAGTTGTCATGATCTTTACCTTCTTTACATTAAGGTGCAGGCCCATTTTGAGACTATGTACTTTGATTGTGAGAAGCAAATGTTTCAGATCATCTTCACTTTCAGCCAGTAATGTGGTATCATCAGCATAGCGAAGGTTGTTGATGAGTCCTCCACCAATCTTCACACCTCTGTTGTCTTCATACAATCCTGCTTCTCTGATGATTTGTTCTGCATATAAATTAAACAGGTATGCGGAAAGTATGCAGCCTTGTCTTACACCTTTGCTTATTTTAAACCATTCTGTTTCTCCTTGTTCCATTCGAACTTGCTTCTTGATCAATGTACAGATTGCGCAAGAGTATGATCAGCTGTTCTGGTATACCTATGCTTCTTAATGTGGTCCAGAGTTTCTCATGGTTTACACAGTCAAAAGCTTTGCTATAGTCGATAAAGCACAAATAAATATCCTTTTGGTATTCTTTAGTCTTTTCAAGGATCCATCTCACATTCGCAATGATGTCTCTCGTTCCTCGCCCTTTCCTGAGCCCTGCTTGCACTTCAGGTAGTTCTTGTTCCAGGTATGGTTGTAGTCTCTTTTGAATAATCTTCAGTAGAATCTTGCTGGCATGTGGGATCAGAGCGATTGTGCGATAATTTCTACAGTCAGTTGGATCACCTTTCTTTAGTATTGGTATAAACACAGATCTTTTCCAGTCAGTTGGCCATGATGTTGTCTTCCATATTTCTTGGCAGAGCCTTGTAAGTATGGTAACAGCTGCATCAGATTGCTGTAATACTTCTATGGGAATTTATTTATTTATTTATTTAGCTTTCTTATATACCGCGCTCTTTAAGATCAGTGCAGTTTACATCTAACAAAACTGAACAGTGCAGGAGCTCTGCACTGAACTTACAATAAAACAGTTTTAACAGGGTAACTGTATACAAACAATTTAACTGTGCAGTACAGGAAGTCTGAACTGCAATGAACTTACAATGAAACATTGGGATAGGCAGAGATTTTAACAGGGTAACTATATACAGGTAGATTAACATTGGAATGCTTTCAATGCCTGGTGCTTTGTTCTTTGATAAGGCTTTCAGTGCTACTTCAACTTCTTCTTTCATCACCAATGGTTCCCAATCATAAGATACAGGTTGAAACGGTTGTTGGTCCACTTGATCTTTATCATATAAAAACTCTGTATATTCCTTCCATCTTTTCTTGATCTTCTCAGCATCATTCAACATAGAACCTTGAGCATCTTGTAACATTCCAATTCGAGGCTGGAACTTTTTCTTTAACTCTCGTAGCTTTAGGAAAGCCGATCTTGTTCTTCCTCTAATAGTTTCTGCTTCTATTTCCTTGCATGCGTCATTGTAGTACTTTTCCTTGTCCTGTCTTGCTGCACGTTGGAAATCTCTGTTGAGTTCTGTGATTGTCTTTCTTTCTCCTCCTGCTTTAGCTTCTCTGCATTTCTGGGCAATTTTCAGAGTTTCTTCCGTCATCCATTTTGGCCATTTTTTCTTTTTCACCTTTTGTAGAGACTTCTCGCTTTCTTCCAACACAACCTTCTTGATGTCATTCCATAACTCTTCTGGAGTTCTGTCATTTGTATCTAAAGCAACAAATCAATTTTGCTGGCAGTCTTTAAATTCCAGTGGTATATTCTCAAGGTCATATTTTGCTGCATTTATGAGTGGTTTGCTCTTTTTCAACTTTAACTTGAGTTTGCGTACTAGTAGTTGATGATCTGTACCACAGTCAGCTCCAGGTTTTGTCTTTGTTGATGTTATAGAGCTTTTCCATCGTTGACTTCCACAGATGTAGTCAATTTGATTTTTATACAATCCATTGGGTGAAGTCCATGTGTACAGTCGCCGCTTGTGTTGCTGGAAGAAGGTGTTTGAGATGAATAGATTGTTGGTCTTGCAGAATTCTATCAGTCTTTCTCCAGTTTCATTTCTGTTGCCAAGTCCATATTTTCCAACTACTTTGTCTTCTTCTTTGTTGCCAACTTTTGCGTTCCAGTCACCCACCACTCTAATCTCATCCATATTCCTCTGCTTTCCTCCTCCTCTCCCCTTTCTCTTGTGCCCTATGGAATGCTCAATCCATAGCTAACAAACTCCTCTTTATTCATGATCTCTTCTTTTGTAACTCTTTTCAACTTCTAGTTCTTACTGAAACCTGGGTCCTCCCTGAAGACACTGCTTCAGTCGCTGCCCTCTATCATGGCAGCTACCAATTATTGCACAGTCCTCGTGCCACTGGCCACGGTGGTGGTGTGGGGTTTCTGCTTTCACCTTCTTGCCAATTTCAATCCCTCCCTTTACCTCAGTCTCACTCTTTTTCCTCCTTCAAAGTCCACTCCACAGTCTTTTTAATCTCTTACCTCTCTGGATAGCTGCTATCTATAGACAACCTGACAAGTCCACCTCTACCCTTCTGACTGACTTTGACTCATGACTTTCCTTTTTCCTCAAGTCTTCTTTCCCCTCCCTTATTCTTGGTGATTTTAATATTCATGTTGATAACCCTTCTGACCCTTATGCTTCCAAACTCCTTTCTCTTACTTCCTCATTTAACCTCCGGCTTTGCTGTTCTGCCCCCACTCATCAGCATGGCCATTGTATTGATCTTGTTTTCTTCTCTATTTGTTTACCCTCTAATTTCCGTACCTCAATTCTTCCCTTATCTGACTGTCACCTGCTTAGCTTCACTCTTTATCATCCCCCACCTCATTCTCACCCAGTTTCCTCCTACCTTTTTAGAAATCTTCACACTATCGATCCATTGGGTTTCTCCACTATAGTCTTATCACCTCTCTCCTCCTATTTGTCTTCTAACTCGGTTGATGAAGCCATAGTTTCCTATAATACTGCTCTCTCTTCTGCTCTGGATACTCTTGCTCTACCTATTCTTCGTCCTGTGAGGCGCACTTTATTTTAGCCCTGGCTGTCTTCAACTACCCACTACCTTCACTCCTGTGCCCATTCAGCTGAGTGCATTTGACTCAAATTCCATTTCCTTTCTGACTTTCTTCACTTCAAATTCATGCTTGCTTCTTTCCAATCACCATAGCTCTCACCAAGAAAAACTACTATGTTCATCTAATTCTCTTGCCTCTGACCCCCGTTGTATCTTCTCTACTCTCAACTCTCTCCTCAAGGCACCTCTGCCTCTGACTCCTCCTTCTTTCTGCTCAAACTCTAGCTGACCATTTTCATGACAAAGTCCACAAGATTACACCCCATTTCCCCTCCAGATCAGTTTCATCCCCTCTTCCCCCTATCCAATACCAACTTTTCCCTTCAATCACTCTTACCTTTCTTCCTTTTCTAAGATCTCTGAAGAGGAAACCTCTCATCTTCTTTCCTCCTCTAGACTTACTACCTGTTCCTCTGATCCTATCTCCTCCCATCTCCTTAATTCCATCTCCTCTTCTGTCATCCCTTCCATCACACACATTCTCAATCTATCATTCTTCACTGGTACCTTCCCTGCAGCCTTCAAGCATGCTCTGGTCACACCTCTCTTCAAGAAACCTTCATTTGACCCTACTTTTCCCTCTAATTATCGACCCATCTCCCTTCTACCCTTCATTTCCAAAATTCTTGAAAGTGCAGTTCTCCACCATTGCCTTGAATTTCTCTCCTCTCAAGCCCTTCTTGATCCACTTCATGGCTTTTGTCCCTTTTATTCCACCGAAATAGCCCTTGCCAAAGTCTCCAGCAACTTGTTCCTGACCTTTCTATTGCTTTTGACACTGTTGACTACCACCTTCTCCTCGATACACTGTTCTCACTTAGCTTTAGGGCTCTGTTCTTTCCTGCTTCTCTTCTTATCTCTCCCAGCACTCTTTCAGTGTCTGTTCTGGTGGTTCCTCCTCTACTGCTATCCCGCTCTCAGTTGGTGTACCTCAAGGGTCTGTTCTAGGCCTTCTCCTTTTTTCTCATTATACCCAGTCCCTTGGTGTTCTCATCTCCTCCTATGGTTTTCAATATCATTTTTATGCTGATGAATCTCAAATCTGTCTACACCTGATATTTCTCCTACGCTCTAAGCCCGTATATCTGCCTGCCTATCTGACATCGCCACCTGGATGTTTCATCGCTGTCTGAAATTGAACATGGTCAAAACTGAACTTCTTATTTTTGCCCCAAACCCTCTTCCTCCCTTCTTCCTTTCTCTATGTCTGTTTTGTCAGCCCGCAACCTTGGGATCATCTTTGACTCCTCCCTTTCCTTCTCCACATATAGCCAACAGAGAGCAAAATGCTGTCATTTCTTTCTCAGTAGCATTAACAAAATTTGCCCCATCCTTTCTGAAGACATTACCAAAGCACTTATCCATTCTAATCACTTCTCACTTAGACTATTGCAGCCTCCTCCTTGCTGGTCTCCCTCTGATTCATCCTTCTCCCCTTCAGTCTGTTCAAAACTGTGCTTTATGATGAATTTTCTGCCAGACCCATTATACTCATATAACCCCTCTTCTTAAATCACTTAATTGACTTCCCTTCCATTTCTGTATCCAATGCAAACTTCTTCTTCTGACCTGTAAATGCATTCATTCTATTGCTCCTCACTAGTTTTCCCCTCTCCTCTCTCCCTACACCCCTCCTCGTGAACTCCACTCTTGCTCTGGCTTTCTTCTCTCTATGCCCTCCTCGCCCACTGCCAGCTCCAGTCTTCAATGCTTTCACCTTGCTGCTGCTTATGCCTGGAACAAACTACCTGTATCTTTATATCAGGTTTCATCTCGCCCCCTTTTCAAATCCATGATAAAGGCTCACCTCTTTCAGACCGCTTTTGGATCTTAATCCTTTGTTCTCTTCTGTCTCCTTACCCTTCCTTATTGTACTCTTGTTCTCATTTATTGTACTGTCTGTCTGGATTAGATCGTAAGCTTTGGTGAGCAGGGACCATCTTATTATATGTGTCTGTACAGCGCTGCGTACGCCTTGTAATGCTATATAAATGATTATTAGCAGTAGTAGTAGTAGTAGCCCTGAAATTTTGCTAGAGAAGATTAAATGCATCCCTGAGGCCACTCCCAGAAACATTCTGGAGAATGAAGAAGCTGATAATGTTGCCACATTGTAGCAGGACATTTTCAGAACTCACAGATTTCCCTACTCAAAGGCAAATCCTTGGAGGGTGTGAAAAAAGCATTAACTCCTCAGGAGACAGTCACTTCTGATACAGCCTCACTTATCCTAGCAGTAGGGAAAGTGATGGAAACCACATTGAGAACCTGTGGTGATAGAAATTCTCATAAGCATCTAGGAATAGAGAAGTGTCAAACTATAAGCTGGTAAACCTTACCTCAGTAGTTGGAAATACAATGGAGGCACTTCTGGGTTGAATGATCCAAGGCAACATTGTTTTACCAAAGGATGATCATGATAAACTTGATTGATTTCTTTGACTGGTGACCAGAGAACTAGATCTAGGGCATGAAATAGATGTGATCTGCCTATATTTCAGCAAAGCTTTTGACAGGTACTTGTGACCTGGATTGGCCACTGTTGGAAACAGGATACTGGGCTGGATGGACCTGACCCAGTATGGAATTTCTTATGTTATTATGACACTGTTCCTTATGAACAAATTGAGCAGTCTAGTGATGTATCCCAAGGTGGTGAACTGGATCATAAATTGATTGACTGGCAGATGACAGTGATAAATGGAATTCACTCAGAAGAAAAGAATCCTTAAGGATCGGTCCCAGGACCGGTACTGTTCAATGTCTTGATAGATAGGCCATGTGGTCTTTTTCTATCATCATGTTTCTATGTAATCTTCTTGATGTCACCCCATAACTCTTCTGGAGCTCTGTTATTTTTATCTAAAGCAGCAAATAAATTTTGCAGGCAGTCTTTAAATTCTAGTGGTATATTCTCAAGGTCATATTTTGCTGTATTAATGAGTGGCTTGTTCTTTTTCAACTTTAGCTTGAGGTTGCATACTAGTAGTTGATGATCTGTACCACAGTCAGCTCTAGATTTTGTCTTTGTTTATGTTAGCGAGCTTTTCCATTGTTGACTTCCACAGATGTAGTCAATTTGTTTTATGTATAATCCATTGGGCAAAGTCCATGTGTATAGTCGCCACTTATATTGCTGGAAGAAGGTGTTTGAGATAAATAGAATTCTGCAAGATCAACAATCTATCAGTCTTTCTCCAGCTTCATTTCTTTTGCCAAGTCCATATTTTTCAACCACTTTGCATTCTTCTTTGTTGCCAACTTTTGTGTTCCAGTTACCCATGACTATCAAGATATCCTGTTTGCATTTTCTGTCAATTTCAGTTTGTACTTGTTCATAGAACTCATCAACGTCATCCTCTTCTGCAGCTGTTGTTGGGGCATATACCTGAATTATAGGTGTGTTGATGGGCAGTCCTCATAGACAAAGAGAAATTAAACATTCACTGATTGCATTACATTTCATTACAGTTCTTGCAAGTTTCTTCTTGATTATAAAAAGAACACCGTTTCTTATTTGTCTTTCATTCCCAGAATAGTAGACCATGTGATCATCAGATGCAAAGTGCCGATTGCCAGTCCATTTCAGTTCGCTGACACCCAACACATCAAGTTGTACACATTCCATTTCATTATTGACCATCTTCAACTTCCCTTGGTTCATGCTTCGTATGTTCCATGCCTCAATATGTAAGACATCTTTGCAGCTTCTGATTCTCATTTCATGCGCAGCTACATCAGCAGTCAGACATCCCAAGGGCTTTGATCCAACCACATCATAAATGCTGGCTTTATTCTGAAAAGTTTCAGTTCCTCCCCAGTAGCCAGTTGAGTGCCTTCCAACCTGGGGGTCTCATCTTCCAGCACTATAGTGCAATTTGCCAGGCCTTTCTTCCACACAGGTAATTCTAGTGTTGCTACCATTGTCCCATTCTGCTGCTGCCTAGATGGGTGGTTTGTCTTAGTATGGCACCTCAGCTGAGACCTGTCCATCTTGGGAGACCATGCCAGTAGTTAAACTACTGATAGCTTAGCTCAGCCTCACTGATACACACAAGCCCTCATAGCACGACAAGCTGCACACCAAGTGAGGGACGGAGTAGATATGCTTTCAATTCTTTATGGAATAAGAAGACATCTTTGTTTAGACGTACATCCTCTGGTAGCTGATTCCAGAAAAATAGACCTTAAAGAGTATTAATGAACAAATAAATCTTTTTCAAAGAAGGGAAAGATGTAAAACTAGAAGGCAAAAAATGAAGCTTCAAGGAGGTAAACTTAAAGGCAATGTCAGGAAATACTTTTTTATGGAAAGGGTGGTGGATGCCTTTAATGCCCTTCCAATGGAGGTGGCGAGGCAAAAACAGTGGCAGAATTCAAAATGGCATGGGACAGACACAGATGATCCATATGCAACAAGAGGATGTAATCAAAGCAAATTTTAAATAATTTTTATACTTTAACTAGAAGAGGGTGACCTGCATGGAGCAGCAGATACAAATCTAAACCAACGCATCAAGGAGGGTAACCTAAAGAGAGCGGCAAGCACCACTCTATCCACCTTACTTGTTAGACTAGGTAGACCATACTGGTCTTTATCTGCCAGCCATCATTTATTATGTTATTATGAGAATTTTTCAGGGAAACCATCAGTATTAGGAAGTGAAGATGTATAAAAACTGGAAGGAATAGATAACTCAGATGGTACAAGAGCAGGACTGCACGTACTTGAAGAAGAGAAAGTGGTCCTATTCAAATCCAGGCTAAAAACTCACCTCTTTAAGGCTGCTTTTGGATCCTGATCCTCTAGTCTCCTGTTCACCTCCTGTGTATATTTTTACCATTCCACAGTTGTTGTGTTGTGTCTGATGATCAGAGACTGTCTCTTACATATCTTTGCACATGCCTTGATAAGTAGAAGTAGCATGCATGAGTGTCTTTGGGACCTGGCCTTAGAAATCTATGGAGCTATGAAAAAGTAAAACCCCAAACTATACCCAGGAGTGCCTGGAGATGCTAGAGAGCAGATTTGGTACTACCAAAAGTGAGTCTGACTTGTATTTCTATCTCCAAAACATCAATCAGCAAGATGAGAAGAAGCTATCTAATTACTTGAGATACTTGGAGACCCTACTTATGTGAGTGGTCATGAAAGAGGAACTGACCTCTTCAATAAAGAACACTGTTTTGTTGGAACAGTTGGTGTGAAGTGATGCACAGTCAGACCAGCTCATCCTCACCTATGGTTTCACGAGAGGAAAGAATACTCCTGGATTTCTTCAACTACTAAAAGAAATCAGGAATGAAGAGGAATAGAAGGCAATCAGTCTTGCAATGGTGCAGGAAAGGAGATTTCTTGAACTTCCAACTAGCTATCAGAGTTGAACAAGTCAACTGCATGGCTGACCACATGGATGCACTGAGGGAGGAAGTTTCCTCACTGACTACCCAGTGTAATGATGCACCCCCAAAACTAGTTGCACCAAGGTCAGTAGCAGAAAGTAGTCATCCCACAGTGGATATGGAAGAGTGGCAAGCCCTTCTCACTGGTTCGTGTCAAGTGGTAGCCTCCTTAAAGATAGCACTGGCAGCTGATATACAGCCCAAGCCTTGATATCAGAAGTTATACAGTCAATTCCAAGAAGATAGAGAGGACTCAGGTGAACTTTACTACTCATTCCCCCAATATTCCAGAGCCTACTCTCTGTTACCAGTGTGGAGATGATGAGCACTAGGTTGCTTCTAGCAAGAAATCTGAGAATGTGTGGTGAATGGTATAGAGGTTGACCTGAACCTCCATGAGCAGGAAAACTTCCATGGAACCCGGTGAAGGTGCATCTGGGCCCCACAAGATTTAAAGCTCTAAAGCTCAACCACCGTCAACCCCTGCAATAACCTCTATAATCCTAAGGGGACTGATTCAATCAACTCCGGTGGTGACTGTGAAAATGGAAAGGCTTCTGGTAAAAATCTTATTGAATAGGAGATCACAGATTTCTATTATCTTTAACTACTGTTATAAGGCTTACTTGAGACACCTACCATCCACCCTTTAGGACTAGTCATGTGAGGCCTAAGTGAGTCCAGCTGCCCCTACCAGGATAACTTATAGTGAACATAGAGTTCCCTGCAGATGTCACAAAAATCAATAAAACCATGCCTGTGATGGATATGACTAGGCCTGAATCCAAGGGATCTGACAACACCTCCCTTATCATTTTGATCTATGCCAGTCTGGGTGGCTGGCTCAAAAGCATAAGGAAATGGTGGGACTTGAGTATGCTAGTGTCCTGAATATTCATTCTGTATGCCAAGAGGCATATAAGAAAGCTGCACTGAGCAATACCTAAGAAGATGAAGAATTGCACGCCATGTGGCATGCAAACCTTTGAAGTTGCCACCTGAAATAGTACCTTCCATTCTATGCCACTTAGAGCTTACACCTATGTTAGAGAATGAGCTTTTCATGACAGAGACACCCCAAAAGGCCAGTCTTACAGAGAGGAGTAATACCTAGATCTACAATCAGAAGGCATCATTACAAGAAATAAATCACTCTCCAGAGTAGTACCAAGGTAGATCAGGTGTATAGCATTAACTCCATAGAAACTGACAAAATCTTAGAGAAACATGAGACAAGGTTGATGAAGACAATAGATCATTTGGAAGCCCAAGGAATCAAGTTGTTCCTGGATAAGTGCTATGTATGTCTGCCAGAAGTGAAGTATGTTGGGCATATGGTCTTTGAGCAGGGGATTTCCACTGACCCTGGCAAGATAGCCGCCATTGCAACCTGGGACATACCAACAGACTTGAAAGCTCTTAGAGCCTTCTTGGAGTTTTGTGAATATACAGAAGGTTTATACAAAACTATTCTTTAATAGTACACCCATTGATAGACCTCATCAAAGGCTACCCACTAAGAGGAAAAAGGGAGTGAAGCTTTCCAAGTCTGGCACTAGGCCATCTGAACCTTTGGGGTTAGGTGGACTGATAAATGTGAAAAGGTATTTGAGAATATAATTCACTGACTCAAGCTCCCGTGCTAGCTTTTGCTGACAACAGGTGACCATATATCCTAGGCATGTGTGCACCAAAGATTTGCATGCTTATTTTGCATGTCAGAATTACTTGTACAGACAGTATTCAGGAGCTCAAACAGTCATCCATTTGCCCCCATTAAAAACACAGGTACACTAAAAAAAAATTTTTTTAAACTGCCTCTAATGTTTCGATGGATTTTTACGTTTTTTGGTGCGCTGAATCCAAATCTGGTAACCAATTTGCTCCATCACGTACAGATTTTTTGCTACATTGGGTTAGCAGTTTGAGGTGAACGTTTCAGATTGAGTGCGATCGAGATAAAAGTTTCTTGGATGAATTCTTTATACTAATTGTTTAGTAGTTATTCAAATAAGAATAAAGAAAATTGTAACAAGGCAGCACATAAGAATAGAGTAATGTCAACAAAACACACTGTGATGGTAGCAAAATTGTCTGCACTTAAAACAGCCACATACATGTGCACAAACATTGAGCATATAAGAGCGAGGTTAGACACAAAGCAAAGCAAAGAAATGTGCAAAAAATGTTGTACAGGTATGTATGTAAGAATAGAAAACGCAAACCGCACCATTGCAATACATGAAGACAAACACCCGATGGTGTGAAAATAAAATTCTAATAAATGAGATCCGACACTGTGGTAATAACATATTTATTTATTTAGTAAAAACATATATATATATGATGTTGACTGTACATAGTTTTACCTGTTAATCCATGTTATATATTCCCATGTTCTATGTAAACTCAATGTTACTTGCATACATTGTTGTATATTTTGTTCAATGTACACCGCACTGATCTTAATAGCGCGGTATATATATAAGAAATGTTAAATAAATAAAATAAATAAACTAGCAAATTTTAATTTCAAAGTTTAGTAAAAACACGATATTTGTCAACACAGTTTAGATTTTAAAGTCATTCTTGGGTCAATCAATCTCCTGGTGGGCCCGTTTCTTCTTCCCCCGAATGCTTCTCTTGGTGCGCTGCTTGGCGTATTTTTCATCTGGGGTTTCCCGCAGCAGCAACCAGCAGAAATCAGCCCTCATAGTGGTGTTCCATCTTCCTTGGTACCTTCTCTCTGCGTCCTTGATGTCCTGGTGAAACCTTTCACCTTGTTCTTCACTGTACGCCCCCAAGTTTTCGGGAAAGTAGTTCACATGGGAGTGCAAGAAATGGACTTTCAGGCTCATGTTACAGCCTTGTTCTTTGAAGGCATTGAGCATCCTGGCAACAATATCCTTATAGTTCTCACCCGCCTGTTCCCCAAGAATTTGAGAACAACATCCTTGAAGGAATCCCAGGCTTCTTTTTCCTTCTCAGACATCGTTTCAGCGAATGCTCCATCTGAAATGAGTTTCCTTATATCAGGGCCAACAAACACTCCTTCCTTTAGCTTTGCTTCAGAAAGTCTGGGGAACTTTGAGCAAAGGTACCGAAAGCACTCACCATCTTTTGGAAGGGACTTGATGAATTGCTTAATGAGACCCAACTTAATGTGGAGAGGTGGTAATAGAATTTTATCACGAGCTACCAAGCTCTCATGAAGAACATTTTTCTCACCGGGTCTCAAATACTCCCGAATTGGCCAGTCTTTTTTCCCCCAGTGTAGGTCGCGGGCCCGGCTATCCCACAAGCAAAGGAAGCAGGGATATTTGGTGAAACCGGATTGCTGCCCTAATAGCATGGATAGAATTTTAAAGTCTCCACAAATCATCCACTTATGCTCATCATAACGAATCTTCTGAAGAATCAGGGCCAAATTCTCGTATTTTGCTTGGAGAATAACAGAGTGAGCAATAGGAACTGAAGCGAATGTGTTGCCATTATGAAGAAGAACACCTTTTATGCTGTCTTTTGACGAATCAATGAACAGCCGCCATTCAGCAGGATCATACTTGAGTTTAAACTTTTCCATCACTCCGTATATATCGTTGCAAAATACCAAATCTTCCTCTTTGCTGAAATACTTCAAAAATTGTGTCTCACGGTTGCGGTACCAATAAAAAGTTGTTCCTGGTGACAATAGATTTTTCTGTTTAAGCCGAGAACCTAGCAGTTGGGCAGCATCTTTTGGGAGTCCTAAATCCCGGACTAAATCATTCAATTCAGCTTGAGAGAAAAGTTCAGGTTTCGGATCTGGTTCAGTTTCAAACTCGGAAGTACTGGACTCATCGGGAAAAGCCATCTGATGAGTCTCATCATGATCAGAACCGTCCACACAAATATGATCAAAAGATTTTGGTGGTTCAGGCACAGGTACTTCGTTGCTATGAGGCATAGGCCTAATTGCTGAGGGAAGGTTGGGGTAACTTATTACGTTCTTATTTTTTAAGTTGTATCCCTTCACAATGCAAGAGCAAAAATAGCAGTCACTGCTGTGGTCTCTTTGTTCACGCCACATCATAGGTATTCCGAAACGAAATGCTTGTTTTTTACCTTTCCTCCATAAGCGTAGATCTTCCTCACATGTCTTGCACACTTTGTGAGGAGCCCACGGTTTGTCTTGATTGCCTAACTTCAAACCGAAATAGGCGAAATATACTTTTTTAATAAATGCAGAAATGTTCCTCTGCCGCTTTTTCACGCTATATTCCCCACAAATAAAACAAAAACTGTCCGGAGAGTTGACGCAACCTCTGGCTCTGTGAGCCATCACAAATACACAGCACTGCAAACTACAACTGTAGTGAACCACTTCGGAATAAAGCTGGATTACGACTGAGCAAACAAAAGGTAATAATGAACTTGCAAGAAACTGAAATTTGACAGGAACGTTCATGTCGCAACCACCGTGTTTGAGCGAGCGAACGAGGCGAGGCGAACAGGAAAGAACATGCGCCAGCGCAAGTACTGGATTTAGCCCCCCGCCTCCCAATTGTCCTGTTAATATATAAAATGAATACAAAACACTCTAAAATATCATGAGGGAGTGTTTCTAGTTAGTTAACCATTACAACCTCTATTTTGGGCCAAGAAAATAAACTGCAGTCGGCTAAAAAGAAATTATGTGAACATTCCTTATATGGGTAAGAAATCTAATTTTGCAAGAAAACGTGACATGATGGAACATTTTGGCTATTTTTCCTGGATTCAGCACCCCAAAATCTATAGGAATCAGTTGCAAAACTGGAGGCAGTTTTTTGGTAGTGTACCTGTGAAATCTATGGGAGAAGCTATTTTACAGTGAAACGGTGAGGCTTGCCATCTATTTTCAATCAAACCTACTTGAAACCTAAAGGCAAGCATTTGTAACAGCACTACAAACCATCAAAAGTGTCACAAACCTCCAGGGGCACCAGATGAGGGGCAAAACATATGTACAGTGGCAGAATGAGTACCATTAACCAACACCAGAAGGACAACATGGTACAAAGAACGCAATGAACATCTCAAGATAGTGGAAGAGGGTAATGCAGTCTACAATTGGTGGAATACACCAAGGCACCTTGAGAGGAATAAAATGGTAAGGACATCAGCACAGCACCCAGGTCAATTACAAGGCCCTAAATTATATAAGGGGACCAGCACAACACCTTGATCACCTGTAAGGCCCCAAAACATGCCAAAGGGGCCAGCAGAGTTATAGAACTTAGATCAGCTGCAAGATTCTAAATTATGCCACGAGGACCAGCACAGGACCTAGATCAGTTGCAAGGCCTTAAAACACCAGAGAAGAGTCAACAGCAGAAGAGATGGCATGATCCCAGGCCACAGGACTGAGGTGTATTCAACTAAGCTGTGTGCCTGCAAGTTAGAATCCTAGCACTGAGGACTTTGATCACAGCATGGGAAACTTAAGTACAGATGATCTGCCCCCTGAGGTAGAAGAAGCATTCATGGACTGCTAAGATGACATGCTGAGGGATTTAAATAACAGACCACGTAACCCCAATACTGCGGGAACTACACTGGCTCCCTATAAACAGCCGAATTAGATACAAAATTATCCTAACAACCTTTAAACTCATAAATGACATAGCCCCCTCACACCTATCTACACTACTGCACTCTCCAACCACAACTAGATCCCACAGACAAAACGCAGCCCACTTACTCATCACACCAAAAGCTATCTGGAAGACTAAGAAAATCACTAGCTCCAGAGCATTCACATTCGCTGCTCCAACGCTCTGGAACGACCTCCCAATAGACATTCGCATCATAAAAGACCTCTCCCAATTCAGGAAAGAATTAAAAACCTACCTATTCACTGAACACTTTGAAATCCCCTACTCCCCCAAAACCTGCTCCACAACAAACATGGACACACATACACAAACCCCCTAACTCCCGTTAACTAACTCCCTGTCTGTCCCCCTCCCCACACACCCCCCATTTACGACATAAAAGGAAATAAATTCCAACACCTACACTTGCCCTACTCACCACACACAGCCACTGTAAATATTTATTGTAAATAGTTTGACGATTGTTTTACTTTAATACCTTACAAAGTTAAATTTTATTGTTCAATGTAAATAGTTGAATTCTACTGTTCAATGTAAATGTATACAGATGTGTACAATACTGTTAAGCTGTTACATGTAAACCGCCCTTGATCTCTGGAAGGGGCGGTATAAAAGAAAATAGTTAAATAAATAAATAAAATAAATAAATAAGAATCAGAGGATGTACCATGGTGAAGACCCCAAAAGCAGTGGGGGTAGGTCTACAGCACTGGTGGCAACAGCCCAGAAGAGCTGAGGAACATAAACATAGTAGCAAGGTAGGCTGGAAGCCCCTATAAATAAAGATTAATACTTGTGGCAGAAGAAAGGTAGTCAACAAGTAGAGTAACGGAGGATGGTGATTGTGAGGACAATCTGTCACCCCATGATAGCTAGGGTTGATTTGGCTATCAGGCTGGCTTGGCAGGTGTCCCCTTCCTCTGTCAGCACTCCATGCACATCCTTCCTGATGGAGGAAATATGATTATTTTCTCAAGGGTATAGCAGTAACCGAGCTCCCCTGCGTGAACTTCCAAACAAGTACAATAATGGAAATTTGAAAAGAACTTTGAAAAGAGAGCTCAAGGCTCGTTGACAGTGGTATGCTGGTAGTGTCCCCCTAGCATGCTGCGTTCAATTTCTCTTGGACTCGGGTTATTAGGAACTGCATTCCAAAACAGGTGGCAGAACACTCAAAGAGCCAAAGGCACCGAACAGGATGAGTATGAAGAGTGCCCCAGAAAAAGCAGAAGCATGCTGGTTGCAGAGCTATGCAGCAGGAAGAGTATCATGAATTATCCAAATCAGCAGGGAAGGGGCAAAGGGCAGCAATAAGGCAAGCCATGAGAGCAGTGCCAACAGGGTAATGCAGAGAGAGTTTTTTAGTTTTGCTATGTAGACCTAAAGTTATATATTTGAAACATGATAGCAGGCCACAGAGCAGCTGTGCAGCCAGGAGTAGGATTTGCAACCATTGCAATATGGCTGTGGTTTGGATCTCAGGAGCAGGCATGGAAACAAAGGGGCAGGCCATGGCAAAAATGGCAGGACAATGTAACTGGCTCCAACAGCGGAGGGACACTTGTTTCAATTCTTTTTATTTAATTTCCTTTCTGTTTGTTTCGGTTTTTGCTTTATTTTTCTTACATTTTCTTACATGTTGGCACGGGGTGCTGAAATGGGCACCAACCCAGAGAGACTGCAGTGCAAACTGCCAACAATACAGCTAGATACTAAAGGCAGAGAGTGTGGGCAACTGCCCCTCAATACTGCCCTATTCATTCTTCCTCCCTGCGACATGAGAATGAAAGCAAGGGGAGACCTGAGCTTTTCCACTAACTCCGGTGCTAGCAGTGAATGAGGGGGAGCTTGTCAGACGGCTGCCTGGGTGAGAATGTTCACAGTCTTGGCAAGTGCATATGTCAATATGATTGGCAAGGGATTGTGTGGGCAATGCAGTCCATTCACACCCGACACAGCTGCTCACAATAATTAGTTGTGCTTTTGGGTAAAGCCAATAAGATATTTATTTATGGGGTTATTTCTCCCAACACAGATATGCTTGGTAGCACATAAATCAGGTTACTTGCTTTCAGTGTTAAACTTGAAAAAAACAAAATCAGGAAAACAACATTTTAACTTATCAGGCAATCAAAGCAAAAGAAATAAGACCTGGTTGGCAACAAACTGGTCTTTTCTGTAGGCTTTAGCTAATATTCTCTTAGCAATGTATCAAACAACAAACCAAAAGCCACAAAGAAAGGAAAAACTGTTCTTTTCAGGTGAACTTCTTATATCTTCCCACATAGATTCAGAAGTGATTCTCTCAGAGCACACAAGCAATTAGGTAAGGCTCAATTGCTAGCAGTTATCCAGCTGAAACCCCTTAGCTGGCTTGCTTTCTACTGCGTGGCTAAAAATCCTACTCAGGAGCTTTTCTGAGTAGATTAAAGAACACGTTTGTATTTCTTTGTGATGGTTGCTGTACTTTATAACAGAAAATCACCAAAGGAGTTTAGACAGAGAGCAGTCCATATAAACAGATTCTTCATCTGCTATCACCCCCTCTTCTTCAACAAGCATGGGTTCAATATCATGGATTGGCACAGATGAATCTCCCAATGGAGCACTTTCAGGAGAATACTTGTTTCCCTGCTGTCTTTCAAGGTTATAGCTAGGGCATAGATCAGTGTTCATACCTGAGCTTCCATTGCTGTTAGAGTTCCTCTCTATATAGCCTGGCCAGTATGTAGTCCAGTTCTTATGTCCAGCCTTCCAATCCAGATCCCTGGACACTGGATCTCTCTTCACATACCTTTTGGCACGGGTCTTAGGGTCCCTTCCACGTGCAGCCGTCTCCCTCACAGGTACCGTCTGGAGATTCCTAGCTCTGCAGCACCATTCCTCTGGCTTTCCCCAGTCCAATGGTGTATGCTGGCCCTTGGAATGCCTTCCAGTATACGTACTGCTCTGGACTCTTCTAGACCTCTCAAAGGCTTTTCTCCTCTTTCTTCCAAAGGGTTTCTTTCCCTCTCTGTCCGTCCGGTTTGGCTTCTGCTTCTGATGATCCTCCTGATGATGAAGATAATCAAGCTCAAGCTCATTCTCTGTAGAATAAACTCTACCTTTATTCTGCTTGGATGAGTGCTCCTCCCTAACACAGCGCAGCTGTGCTGAATCAGGCCCTGCCCTTTGAGATGAGTGCTTAGGGATTACCTCATAGCCCTCCTGATTGAACACACGTTTCCCCACTTCAGCTCCTCTAATGGCTGTTGGAAACCTGGTGCATTCTGGGACTGGTAGTCTTTTATGGGAAAATTCTGTTTTCTTATTTCTACCAGAACTGACAGGTTGCTTGTTCAGAGTCACTTCACCTTTCCTATAGCTCCTTCCTGAGCTATGATAAGCTTCCTTATCACAAGCTATGATATCCTCTTCCATAGATAATATACATTCACTGGGCATACTGGTTGGAAGCAGGACAGGAAATGCTGCACAACCTTGGCCAGGTCTTGCCAGACTGCCAACTTGCATTCTCACAATCCACAATCACTAAAAACTCTGTAATTTTACTTGTAAAATATTCACAGCCAGGATGAGAAGGCTCAGGACAGCTCTTAGGGAACTCAGTTCCTCCATGGCATCTTAAAGAGCTTTAGGACGTCTGTCACCTGCACGATATTCATCTAGTCCTGCGACACAGAAAGCTTTCAATGCTAATATTGGTCTCCAATGACATCTGATGGCGGGCCACCAGTTACTCCACTAACTTCTGCAGCATTCCATAAATGGAATTCTACCTGGTGCCAAAACCCTGTTTGAGCTGGTGTGCAGATGCCCCTGTTGCTTCCTCCTTCTGTATCCAGCTCATACCCACCCTTTATACTCTGGTTGAAAATAACCAGCTATTTTTCAGCACGTCTCAAGAGTTCCCTCAGGACAGGGCTGCCACTTCCCTTCCTCCTCAGGCCTAAGGAGTCTCTGACGATTAAGTGCAGCACGTGTACAAAGCATCTGATCCCATGAAAGCCCCCCCTTCACTACCTTGACTATTTCATCCCATATCTATTACAAAGAAATCTGGAAACATAGTGCTCTGTCTGTGCCTATGTTCCAGCCCTGCAGCATTGTCCTTATTTCTGCTAGATATGGGCCCAAGTATAGCTCTCATGCATTACATAGTTGTGCAACACAGCCCACTGGTACCCTCCTACTGTTGCTCCCCCCCCCCCCCCCCCCACACATTATACCTACAGCCTTTTCTTGATTCGACCAGTTGCCACTGGTGTGCTGTCAAGGAGACACAGGCCTGTATAGCGTGCCGACTAGTCCAGAGGTCAGTGGTGAAAGGCGCATTACTACTGGCCTCTGCTTTTGCCAGCTTTGCCTGCAACTGGCAACACAACTGATTATACTGGCTAAGGATCAACTACCTGCTTAAAGCTGTCCTGCAGGACACTTGGTAATTGGGAGCTAAAAGATGCAGCAGCCTCTTAAATTCTATCTTCTTAACTATCTTCAGGGGATGCTTATCCAGGGCTAGCAGTTCCATGATGCATTATATAACCACCCTTGATCCTGCTGTGGGAGAGTGCTGATGGACCCCACCGCATCTCTTCCATGGTGGCTTGCCTTGATGCTCATCAGACCTGCTTCCATGCCATCTGACTGGTGGAAGAGGCTAGGGGCCCCATTTAGGAAAGTGGTTTCATTTTTCCTGTACCTTTCCCCACCGCTGCTATTTCCACTCTTTGATGGGGTCCCCAGCCTAGGATTAGTGCCTAGGATTAGTACCCTTTTTAGTGCTGAGCTGGAAAGGGTGCTGTTTTAGCAAATGATACCGCATGCCTCTGTTCAGAGGAAAGGATGAAAGGCAGCAGCAGCATCCCTCCCACTCTCTACTGTCCCCTCTACCTGTGCAGTGCTTTGTCTTGGCATTACCAGTATGACGTTTTCCTACATCCTCACCAGTTAGCTTGCTAACAACCTCTTAAACACCTTCTTCAGCCAGTTAACTTTCAATATTGGATGATTCAGATGTTTATGTTTATTGGCATTTGATAAATCACTTCTTTGTTACATCAAAGAGGTTAACAATCCACTCAGATGGATTCCCCAACTTCATTGGCAGACTAGAGAAGCCCATAAGCATTCCCTGGGAATGCCATGTCCCTTGCTGAGCCTTTGTGCCTATGCTGCTCTCACCTTCCTTCCCTTCTTTCCTTCCACAACCATTTAATTTTCCAAATGTACCCTTGTTTTGCTAATTGAACGGGGTGCAAAAATAAAGGCCAACACACTTGGGAATAAAGATAAGCAATTTATTTATAAAACAAAGAAAAGGTAACTTGAAAGCAAATAATTCACTTATTCACCTATAATTAGTTAGAAAAGATAACTTGAAAGCAGGTGATTCACTTATCTACAACAGCAAGATGCAGGAAAATGATACATCACCGACAGAGCCATGAACGTCATCTCATGCCACACTTTGACTAAATGGATCCCAGATTCAGCCAAGAAAGAGAGACTTCTCAGTCGGGAGACTTCCAGGCAACGCATGTGTTCATTCCATGGATGGGATCCCTTTTTCTCTTCTCCTGGCTGAAAAAGGCACTCATTTTATCCTGTTGCAAGAGCAACCAGTAATTTTCCATCAGGTGATATACACACAAAATAGGATCAGCTATCCATTAAACATAATCAAAACGCTGGCCAGACGCCTGAGAATGCTCAAGGGAGGGACATCTCCCATCCCATGGTTCAGAAGCTCAGAACTCTGGTAGATGACCTTCACTTTATGAGAAAAAACACAATTGCTATGGGAAGAAGCTTTTCCTTATCTACATCCTTGTATCAGGACTCCCTCTCATAAGTTTCACATGATGTAGTTATGCAAGAAGACGTTTTTCACCAAATGTACAAGAATCTCTCTCTCCCCTCCCATAAAACTGAGGTTCAATTAACCCCTAACTCACTGCTGATGCATAATCAGTAGTCAACTTTAATTCATTTGTACTACAACCCTTTCCAAGCATTATGATATGCTCAGACTGGATTCCCAACTCTCAGAAACAGGGACTGCCTTCTTTTAGCAACCTGTGCCACCCACCAGGACTGTGATACCCTGGAGTATCATCACCCCAAGTATGCACACTCAGATACTGTCCCCAGGGTCACCCGCCAGGTCTGGCACAAGCCTTGCAGTGCCCAGTTATCTGCCTCCCTGTTCACACTCTTCAATGGAGTGGAGAAAGAGGGAATGTATTTGCCCATCTAATGCTCCTATAGCACTGGATTCCCAGTTCTGAAGGGCAGGGACTGCCTGTCTTTTAGAGCACTGTACCATCTACCAAGCCTGTGCTGCCCTGGAGTACCATCACCCCAAGTGTGCTGCCTCAGATACTGACCCGAGGGTAACCTTCCTGGCCTGGCACAGGCTCTGCAGTGCCCAGCTACCCTGCCTCCCTCTTTACACTCTTCAAAGTCTGGGGAGAGGGGGAATGTGTTTGCCCAGTTGATGCTTCTACCAGACAGAATTCTCAGCTCTTTGGGGCAAGGCCATTTAGCACCCTTTATCACCCACCTGCTCCAAAGAGTGAGATTAAAGGCCAAAGAGTAATATTTTCAGATAGTGCATCTGGGGTATAACCCAGAAAGATTAAGTATACAGAATAGCTTTGCAAAAATAACAAAAGCAGCACAAAATGATATTTGGTTTTCTTTGGTACCTCTAAAAAGAGTCAATATGAGACAATTTTCAAAGGCATTTGCCCAGTGGCTAAAAGTATGCCCATATGTACTGTCGCGACGCCACCCTGGTGGCTAATGGGCGCCAAGGTAGGTCGGACACAAATAAAGATAAGGTTGGGATGGGTACGTATTTCTCAGGGCCCAGGGATGTATAGCCTTGGTAGCGTCCTTATTACCCAATACCCAAAGAACACAGGTTTCCAAGTGGAGGGAAAATAAGGCTTTATTTCCCTTGTCTTGTAAAGGTTCAAAGGAACAGTCCCAAAACAACAAAAGAAATGTCCTTACATCAGGTTAGAAAAAGTAAAACTCAGGTTCAAAGCAACAACTGTTCTCTTCATAGAGGTGATACAAAACAAACATTTCCTATTTCACCAGTTTACTGCTCACATGCTATGCAAGGATTCCAAGCTTCCAGTGGTACAATAACTACAATCCATTTCCTCATCTGAAAGGGATTCTACCACTTCCACTTGCATCGGTTCCTGATCATACGCCTCTGAAACAGAGTCCGTGGTTCTGGGCAACCTATAAATGGGCTTTTCAGCCAAACGCTGTATGACCTCCCAATGCCTTGGTTTCAGAGTGGGGCGTCGGTCATGAACTGTTCTACAAGGCGAATATTCTTCCCTCTTCATAGGTTTTATATTAGCTTCCTGCAAACCTTGCTTATTCAAAAGTCTCTCATTTGGTAACAGCTTTTCATACCTTGTATCATGAGAAGTGTTACATGAACAGGGACCTTCTGTTTCCCGTCCTCTCCACAGGCTAGCTTTCTGAAGGCTGTTCCCAACTAAGTGTGGGTTACTTTGTAGTGCTGGCTTCTCTCCTTGGGGTAAGGCTTGCGGCCTACTCCTGCTGAGATTCTGCCCTGCTCCTGCAATGTGGCGTGGGTTTTTCAACCGTCCTTCGGTTGACTTCACCCAGCTGTCCCAGTACTGCTTCCGTGTCCCCGGATCTCCTGGATCCTTCCGTACTCTCCGTCCTTTCAGGTCTCTATGGCCTGTTCCTCCTTCCGGCGCTCCAGCAGCGTCTGTAGCTTCTGCGGTTTCTGCCACCTCTGCAGCTCCTGCTGCTCCTCCGGCTTCTGCAGGCTCTGTAACTTCTCTGCCTTCTCTGCTGCTACCGCCACTTTCGCTTTTACCGCCACTTCTCCCTTTCCAGTCTTCCAGACTTTCTTTAAGAGGAGTTCCTGCCTTCCTGGATTGGAGGCTGGTTGGCTTTTGGTCACACCCTGTGGGGCGTGGATCCTCAGTCTTCCGGAGGTCCCTCTTGCTCCCCTTATCAGGTTCCTGAAAATACTGCAGCTTGTGCATGCCTTTTTTCGTGTTTAAAATATTTTCTTCTGTTCCCCACTGGTCTGCTGCATCACAGTACTCATGGGTACAGGGGAAAGAATTGGGGCAGGGGGAGGCAGTCAGTCAGAAAGTGTGCTCAGATTTCTTCCTACTTGTAGGGCCACTTACTTTTCTCCTGTTAGACTTGCCTCTCATTAAAGTAATGTTTAGTTCTTTGCATAAGGTCTGAGGCTCTAATGAATGTGAGAAGAAGCTCAAAGAATGTGAGAGTGATACTGACAGAACCTTCAAATGAGTATGATGCACTCCTAATGCATGAGACTTCAGCATTTCTGCCTCTCCTCCGACCCCCACAGTGCTGTTGCACACAACAGGCAAACAAGATTGTTACATTGCACTATATCTTCTAGTTGTACAATGGAATAGATTAGATACAGTAAACTATCCTCCCCAGTGGCACTGCATGCTTTGGCATAGTGCACACCTTCCACCAATGCTTAAAATAGTAAGCAATTTCCAATTGGCAACCTGTAAAAGCAGAACTTTTCTAGCTTCTCTCTGCTTTTCCTGATCCCCCTCCCATCCCCCCACCCCTGCCCCAGAGAGACACTCCCTGCAGAATAAGAGTAGGAAGACCACCAAAACTTTCCAACTCCTTGTTGCAAAACCTGGCAGCAACAGCACTCCTAAGTTTAAAATAGGGAGGAAGGAACACTCTGCTCCCTTAAAGATGTTTTTCTTTCTCAGTCTTTTTTTTGCTTTTTCAGCTAGCAAGTCACAGCATCCCTTCCACACTGGCTCAAAGCCAGATTTCAAGCTATTTTTTCAATCTTTTTTTCTCTTTTAAAGTCCTAAGCCCCAGGACTCCTTCTTGCTCCTTCAAAGTCAGGCACAAAGTGGTTCTCTGTGGTTTGTGTGTGCTGTATGTTCCAGTCCTGCTGTGACATCGTGGCCCTTAGGATTTGCAGAACTCTTTAGCCGCTTGCCAAGGATTTGCAGCGTGGTTGGCTGAGGTGCCTTCTGCTGACTGCTGGTGACCCCCTCTTAGACATCTTTCCTCTTCCAGATTGGCTCCATTGTGTCTGGCAGTGTCTGGATACCTGATAAAAATGAAGAGGGGAAGAGGGAGGAGTGGCCTAGTGGTTGTGTAGCAGGAGATCGATTATCTATTCGAAGTCTGTCCCTCCAACCCTCAGATGAAAACACAGAGACAGACCGGTATGCAAACACATGCTGTTTATTGTGCGCACAGTCTCAGGCAGAGCCGGCACCCTGAACAAAATGATCTGAGAGCCCTAGTGGTGTCACACACTGTCTTATATACAGTAAGTTTTCAAACCCATACTAGCTTCTCATTTGTCTCAGGTATCCCCTCTCCACCAATCAATAGCCCCTGGGGGGGGGGGGGTTGTGGGCTATCATATAGCATGCCTAAATGACCTGTCTAAACTGGTATGCTCCAGTCTGCTGGACTCTGGGCGAAAGGGTATGTGTTTAAGCTTTGTTTCACTGTAACTCAGGCTGAGAGGGGAGGGGTTACCCCCACAGCTACCTTCCTGGCTGCCTCACTCCCCCCTTTTTAGTTGGACCTCAACCGCTAGGGCGGTAGAGGGCAGCAGTACTAGAGGGCAGCAGTACTAGAGGCAGGCCGCAAGGGGGTATTGCAATTGCTGAACCCAAATGGCTTGTAGATTTCAGTTACTTTCTAAGAAAAACAATAATAAAAGGATAACAATACAATCATTCACAAAAGCCCCCAAAAGCCCCCAATCAGTCCAATAGTCCTCTTCCCATTCTCAGGCAATTTGGTCCTGCCTCTCAGCAGTTCCTCAGGACCTCGCAGTGTGCTTCACCTTTCTCTGAAGTTTAAGTTCTGTTTTCTCAAAATTTGGACCTCTCATTCTCATAGGCGAATATTTTTTCCCTTCTTTCAATGTGACACACGGATCCAGGTAGGGACTCCTTCACACATTTCTGTGGTGTGTATTTCTGAGTTCTTGGGATGGTCTGTTCCATCTGGACTCTGGCCATTTCCTTCTGCTGGACTCTCTGGATTGCAATTGGTGTCATGGCTCCAGGCCTCATTCAGAAAAGCAGCACCAATGTTAAGTGAAAAGACTAAATATTCTAGATTAGATTTCACAATGAGACAATGCAGTGCGACAAACTTAATTTCATCCATATTTACTAAGATCATATCCTATAAATATTGCTTTATAAACTTTCAATGGTCTACCAGTAACTATCTCGTATGGTGTCAATTTTGTCTCGCAGTTTGATTAACTCCTTGTCTCTCTATCACTGGAGATTCATTTGCTGATAGGAAAAATTCCATTATGCCCTTGACTGATCTTTACATGTTTACAGATCAGACAAGTTGCACACACGTGTTCTGCAATTTTGGCAAGTTTTAGAATTATACCAATTTTGTGAGAATTTGTCATCAATTTATCCCCCTTTGCCCATGCATGCCTGGCCAGGACATACAGAGGCAAAAAGGAGGCAAAAAAGCATCTGGAAGTACCACATGGCCAGCGTAGGTTTTCCAAAGCTCATCAGGGTGCAAGATGCACCTAGCCTGTCTCCAGGTATCTATTTCTAATTGTTGAGTATGTGTTGGGGCTTAGATGACTTCCTAAATTGAAGATTCTGGAGACGGCATAGTTGAATAAAGTGCTCATCATTTTTTTTCTTCGTTTACATATTCATTAGCCAGATACATCACTTCACATCACTAAATTACCTTCATCAGTTTACTGTCCATCAGAGTCCCTCCTCTTAATATCCCACTTCATCCCTCACAACACTCCTTCATCACCTGCATCATTCCACCAACTACATACATAGGTCCTTTTCATGTTTTTTTACCATACTAATGTATCCTTATTTGGCAAGGCTGCTAAGAATATCAAACAATTGTTAAAAACTTAGTATTGGTGTAGTTCTAAATGGACATATGTGCTCATTTTCAATAGCAACTATCTAAACAATCTAGGTAAAGTTCTTACAATATAAAACTATTATTTTGCAACATTTTATAATATCAAACCCAATCTTGAAATTGCAGTGTCCACAAGGATTTGTGTAAGCTATTCATTAATTATGGTGTCAAAAGAGATCCTTTTGAGGTTAGAGACCTAAGAGGGTACAAGGCATTGGTGGTTGGGCCTCATGGCGATACTTCTTCAGGTTCTTCTTGGCCTGCAAGGCATTTGTGGCTGGGCCTCATGGCGATACGTCCTCGGGTTCTTCTTGGCCTACTCTCCCCTGCCTATTCATGTCTCTTCAGAGGCATAAATATACAGGGTTCATGTTCTTCAGGCCTTGTGGGTCCTCGAGGAGTCTTAGGGGCTTGTTTACAAAGCCACGGTAGCGGTTCGCGATCGTTATCAGAGCCGCGGCTTTGTAAACAAGCCCCTTAGAGCAGTCAGAATTCTGGTGGCCCAGATCATCACTCACCTTCTGCCCCCCTCTTTCTCTCTCTCTCTCTCATTCTTTTTCTCAAACCTCTCCTGGATCATTGCTAACAAGCAAGATTTGGTTTTGTTCAATCAACTCAAGTTAATGTTATTGTTTTTATTTGTAACTAACTTTACAAATATTCTCATATTTTCTGGGACCTCAGTTCCATCTTTCCACTAAATGTGTTCTATATACTTGGGAATAAAGCAATTTCAGATCAGCCTCTTTCCAAAATTTCAGCAAACATTAATATTTACTCATCTTGTAATTGCTGTGTGTGTACTGGACCTCTGCATAATGTACTACTACAACAAGTGTATTTGGTAACATAAGTGCAAGTGTATAAACTACAGAAAATTAATATCTCACAGTGCCTCAGTTGGGGCAAGTTACCTTGGGCTGGAAGGCCAGGGATTTGAATCCCACTAGAGGACAGCAACCTTGGGCTGGAAGGACTGGGGTTTCTAGTCCCACAGGTGCTCCTTCGGCAAGCCATTTAACCCTCTGTTGCCTCAGGTCCAAAACCTAGATTGTGTCCCTTTAGGGACAAGGGAAAAATATATATACAGTACCTGAATATACACTGCTTTGACTGGTAGAAAAGTTAGAATGGCTGCCCTAACCTTAGTTGGTTTTGCAACCCAGCCAGCACCTAAATATCGCTGCTGACCAGATTGCAATCCAGGCAACCCAGATATTCAATGCTGGGGCCAAGATATAGCCTCAACATAGAATACTTAGGGCAAAGTTAAAGTAGTGATGGCCAGATGCTTTAATATGCTGGCCGCTGCTGCTGAAAATCCCCCCGAAGTTCACAAATGGCAATTTGGGGAAATGTTCTGAACATACACAGTCAGTTAATTAGCCCTGAAATGACCCAACAGTTGAGATTTTCACTGATTTTTCCATTCGTACAAAAGCTATTCCACATGCCTATTATGTCCTAGAAAGTGATGATAGCCTAATTGGGCTTGGCGTGGTCTTCTATCAAGAACATTCTGATGGTAGGAAACTGAAACAGAAAAGTACCCTGCTCATCAGCTGGAATTCTTAGTTTTCAAATGGGCTCTGGTGGATAAATTTCACAACTACTTATATAATGCCAAATTCACCATATGCACCAACAATAATCCATTGATGTATGTATTGACTATTACCAAACTCAATGCCTCATGACATCGTTGGCTTGCTGCACTAGCTACCTTGACGTTGATCCTCTGTCATGTCTCTCTTACCATGGGAATACTGCAGACCCATGGGTATAAGTGCCAGGATGATTCTGCACAGATGTCACCATCGCAAATATCAAACAGTGAAGTAACAGCAGATTAAGGCTGGTGCCTCACCACCAGAGATTTTGTCCCAGAAATAGAGAGGGAGAGAAAAAAGGGTTTTGCTGAAGAAGAGACAGTAATGAGCAATTGATGCATTTCTCAGCCAAGAACTTCAAGCTAGCAATCTCTCCCCACAGAATAAACTACTAAATCTGTGCCTGCAGAGCAGAAGTAAATTGCTGTCTACTGAGCTCGGAATTAGGGGCACTCAGTCTTTGTCATAGAGTCAGCCAGGAAGATTCTGTTCATCTCTCACATCACAAATATCAAACAAGGAGTGAACAGTAGGTTAAGGCTGGTGCTTCACCACCAGAGATTTTGGGGCATGTTTACTAAAGTGCCATAAGTAATAAGGGGCTAATGTGTAAATAGTGCATGCCAGGCCCTAGGGGCTGCAGTAAATGTAAGGGGTGTGGCTGTGGTAGGGATGTGAAGCCATGCTAGGCACACCAGTACCATGGTAGTTGTGAAAAAATGCATTATTAGGGTAGCTGTGGGCTACAGAACCATTGCAAACAGTAAGAAATGTGCCCCAAACCCCACCTATAGGACAGTAGTAACAGGCCAATGCAGAATAGAGAAGGAGGAGTGGTCTAGTGGTTAGGACAAGGTACTTCAGGCCGGAGAGCCGGGGGTTCAAGTCCCACCTGGGGACAGCAATCTCAGGCCGGAGGGACTGGGATTTCTAGTCCTATAGGCACTCCTTGTGGTCTTGGGCAAGCCACTTAACCCTCCATTGCCCATGTTCCCTGTAAGTATTAGCGTATGTGTCTCATATCCCCTCGTGTTAAATGTATCCCCCAATTGACCGCTTTGACCCGGTGAAAAGCGGGATATAAATACAGCTAAATAAATAAATGACGAGGAATCGGCACAAATGCCTGAAGAGCAATGGGGTTAATTACAAGAGGGCATAGCATGCAAATCAGGAAAGCAAACTCATTCAGCAAGTCTGTGCTGTGCCCCTAATTGTGGGAGATGCAAACATGGCATCTAATGGTGCAGGGGGCCTTGTATGGTATCAAGCAAGGTGTATGCAGTGTCCATCATGTGGATTTGATATATGAACCCCCCTCAACTTCAGGCGCCCAAGATTCCTGTTCACCGAGGCTGCAAGGAACACAGTACAAGGTCTCTGGTGTATGCGGAGAGAATTCTCTTCTCATTCACTGCTCTTATATGGCTTGGCCAGCACCCTAACCACTGGGGGGGGGGGGGAAGTAATCACCCATGTGGCAAGAATGAGGGCACTAGAGCCAGTGGATCAGGATCCCAAATACAATCAGGCCAATGCAGAAAGCCAGCACTGAAGTCGCACGCTATTAGCTGTGTACATGTTTTTGTAGCACGCTGATAGCATGAGACTTCAGGGTCCCTATGCAGTAAAGGGCATGTATGTAAATGAGTTGTGTGCAAAAATTCAGTATAAAGTTAAAAGGAGGGTAGCCAACGCATGCGCAAATAACAGACACACTACAAGTGGCCATGTACGCATGTGCGTTAATGTCAAATGCTCATGTTATGCATACAGGACTTGCAGGTTCTTTTGACACTCACCCCATAATAATCAACACTATTTTGCCCAAAACCAATTTTTTATGAAACAACAGAGATATAAAATTAAAGATAAATAATATAAAGGAGTCCAAAAAACACACAAGGATAAGAAGCAAAAAACATTTCTTAAATGCCAAACTTTTGCTTATATGTTGAAAGATACAAGCAGAAAATTTTAATATCGAAGTTAATTGTTCACCAGTGCATACCCTGAAACAGTCTTTCCCTACACGTGCAAGATGTTTAAGTCACCTCAGACCAGGTGTAGAGATATTGGTGCTCCTGCTGGTTGTGTAATCCTCTATGCATTTCTCTGCATTGGACGCAGACCCTATTAGCATTCTATTTTAATGCATGCAGCTCAATTGCATATTATTTAAATGTGTTTGCATTGCTATGTGTGCATGCTTTTCTATTACTATTTACATGCATGTCAATCTCCTTTCTGCATTTGGCGTGGCAGAACTTGTGCATATAAGTTGCGTTATCTGTGTACAAAGGGCGTGCTAGTCTTTCTGCTTCAGCCTGAATGTGCCCTAATAGGGTGATCTATTGCCCCTATCTCTTGATTATTTGTACCACTGTTATTTGTGTTGCTGTGAGAGTGTGTCACTTGCCATTTTGCTTTCATACATAATGTGTACTGACCAAATCAGTCTGTGCATACAGCACACTGTAGGAAAGCTGGGGTTTGGGTTGAGGAATTTGGGCACTGTCTGATCCCTTACAAATGAGACCTCCCTTCTTTTACTGGGCCTCTGCCTGGGCTAGTGAGCTGGAGAGGGGGTGTGTGTATGTGTGTATATATGAGATCAGCATTTCTGTTGCCAGCTACCCCCACCCTTGGTGTTAAATAAATCCCCTTTACCTGAGGATGGTGCCACATATGCTTTTCTGTATTGAACAAGTGGGTCAGTCTCTCAAGGTTCCAGTATAAAGCATAGTTACTCACCTGTAACAGGTGCTCTCCAGGGACAGCAGGAATCAGTTCTCACTTATGAGTGATGTCGGCACTGACGGAGCCCGCACAGAGCAATTCCCCAGCTTTCAAAGAAAGCTTTTGGGATTGCTACCACGCATTTGTGGTCCTCTTCCCATCCAAGGGTGCCATCTTACTCAGTTAGGTCCCTTAGCTTGAGCCCTACCAAGCAGATGGCAAGGGAAGGACAAAAATATAGCAATTCATCAGGGGAGACAAGAGGGTAGTGAGGACTGATTCCTGCTGTCCCTGGAGAACACCTGTTACAGGTGAGTAACTACGCTTTCTCCAGGAACAAGCAGGAAGTCAGTCCTCACTTACGGGACTCCTTAGCTACAGGCTACTGAACCTGTAACCAAAAAACTTCTCCGTGAGGCCATAGCAGAAGCTGGAGCCCGAGACTTTGGGTCCTCGGGATGAAACCCTCGGTAGCTGTGAAGAAGGGTCGGAGGGTAGGAGTTGCTTATACCTTGAACAGATTACGGAGTACAGCCTGGCCAAAGGCGCTGTCCCTGCAGGACTCCCTCTCCAGGCAGTAGTGGGTGGCAAAGGTATTCGTAAAAGACCAGGTTGCCACCCGAAAGATGTCCATCATGGGCACGGAGCGCAGCGAGGCCACCAAGGCCGCTTTGGCTCGGAACCCATGCACAGTGACTCGACGATCCAGGGGAATGCCCACCTTTGCATGGGTGAACGCGATGCAGTCTGCCACCCAAATGGAGAGAGTGCACTTGGTGACTGCTTGTCCCTGCCTATTGGGATTGTAGGTCATGAAGAGCCGGTCAGACTTGCGATAAGTCTCAGTACGCTGCAAGTAGAAGGCGAGGGCTGTTTGCAGTCGAGGGTGTGGAGAGTCGCCAATGCCTGATCGGCGTGGGGCCTCGGGAAGAAGGTCGGGAGCACTATCTCCTGATTGAGATGAAAAGCCAACATGATCTTAGGTAAGAATTTAGGATGAGTCCGGAGGACCACGCTGTTCCGATAAAACCTGGTGTAAGGGGCGCCAGCCATGAGCGCCTGAAGCTCACTGACTCGGCGAGCCGAGGTCAGTGCCACCAGGAAGGTCACCTTCCAGGACAAACGCCAGAGCGAACACGTCACCATCAGCTCAAAAGGTGGGCATGTGAGCTGCATGAGCACCACGTTCAAGTCTCATTCCGCTAGAGGTGGGCGGATGGGTGGCTTGGACAACAGAAGACCCCAAATGAAGCGGGAGACTAGTGGTTGCCCCGAAAGAAGCTTTCCCTCGATAGGGAGGTGATTAGCCGATATGGTGCTCAGAGTAACTCTAACAGAGTTTGACTTCAGTCCATCCCTAGAGAGGTGGAAAAGGTACCAGAGAACCCACCGAACCGGGCAGGAGAAGGGGTCGATCTGGTGCCCCGAGCACCAGACGGAGAAATGTTTCCACTTAAAGGCGTAAGCTCGCCTAGTGGAGTCCTTCCTCGAGGCAAGGAGGATCTCTTCGACCTCCTCCGGGAGGGCTAGTGAGGCTAGAGAGACCCGTTCAGCCACCAGGCCATGGGGGATAGGGAGGGTAGATTCGGGTGTAGTACCTGACCCTCCTCCCGTGTCATCAGCTCCCTGGTTGAGCCCAGGGGGTTTGGAGGCTCCGACGCCAGCCAGAGCAGGAGTGGAAACCAAGGCTGCCAAGGCCACTAGGGGGCCATGAGAATCATCAATGCCCCGTCCCATTGAGCACTGAATAGAGTCCTCGTAATGAGGGGGAAAGGAGGGAATGCATAGAGAAGACTGGAGGATCAATCCAGGAGAAATGCATTGGGGCCCTTCCTGCTCGGGTGCGGCACCGGGTTGCAGAAGCGAGGGAGTTGTGTGTTCTGAGGACTGGCGAAGAGATCCATCGCTGGAGTGCCCCAGCGTAGGAACAACGAGCTTGCCACTCTGGGATTGAGGCGCAACTTGTGGGGGCGAAGGATCCTGCTGAGCCTGTCTGCCAGGCCAATCTCCTTACCCAGGAGGTACGTTGCCTTGAGAGACATCCTCCTCTGGGTGGCAGATGAGGACTGCTTCCCTGCAGAGGGAGCGCGACCCGGTGCCCCCCTCCTTGTTGATATAGAACATCACTACCCGGTTGTCAGTCTGCACCAGAACTGACTTCCCGATGAGGACATTCTCGAAAGCCTTCAGGGCCCACCAAATGGCTCGGAGCTCGAGCAGATTTATCTGCTATCGAGCCTCCACTGGTGACCACTGCCCCTGCGTGCAGAGAGACCTGCAATGGGCTCCCCACAACTAACAGGGAAGCATTTGTGGTCAGCACAGCATCATGCTGTGGGGCCTGGAAGGGCGCTCCCCGCAGGAGGTTGCGGGGGTTTTGCCACCAGTTCAAGGACAAACGAAGATCGGGAAGAACCCTGACGGGGTCCCTGAGGTGCCCGAGGAATTGGCTCCATTGGGAGCTGAGACACCACTGAGTCATCCGAATGTGCAGGTGTGAGTGAGGAACCACATGCACGGTCGAGGCCATGTGGTCCAAGAGACGTAGCATGGACCAAGCGGTGACCTTTTGGGCGCTCTGGACACACACTGCCAGAGCCCGGAGGCGGGTGGAGCGATCCACCGGCACGAAGGCCATGGTCTGCAGAGTTTCGAGGCACACCCTGATGAATTTGAGAGCTTGTGCCGGCTCAAGGTGAGAGTGTGGGTAGTTGACCAAGAACCCTAAACTCTCCAAAAGGAGGACAGTGCATGACATTGCTTGCCAGGCCTCCTCGACGGAGGAGCCTGTAACAAGCCAGACATTGAGGTAGGGAAACACCGACACGCCCCAGCACCGTAGATGAGTGGCAGCCACAACGAGGCACTTCATGAAGACCCACGGGGCAGACGCGAGGCCGAAGGGGAGCACCCTGTACTGGAAGTGCTCTCCCCACACCCTGAAATGCAGGTACTGCCTGTGTTGAGGGTGAATCAGAATATGGGCATAAGCCTCCTTTAGATCCAAGGAGCATAGCCAGTTGCCCTGCCACCAAGACATAACATCTTGAATTTCTCCTGCACCAGGAACTTGTTTAGCCAGTGGAGGTCTGTAATCTTTTGAGAGTACTCTCTACTTTCGGTTACTCTCCGTTTGGTCCTGGGTTCATTTCACAGAGACAGTAGGGTTAGTAGCACAATAAGACAACCAAAACTGGTGTGGCTTGGAAAAAGGTTTTTATATAGAAATAGGCTTATTACATAGGTACAGAACAGAGGTAGAGGTTGTTATAAAGCTGCTTCGGTATACTTCAATGCATCTGTGTGTCTGTCTGTGTGTGGGTGAGAGAGAATAGGAAGAGAGAGAGAGAAGGGGGGGGTAAGGAGTGTGTGTTCAATGAATAGGAAGAGAGAGAGAGAAGGGGGGTGTAAGGAGTGTGTGTTCAATGAATAGGAAGCGAGGGAGAGAAGGGGGGTGTAAGGAGAGTGTGTTCAATGAATAGGAAGAGAGAGAGAGAAGGGGGGGTGTAAGGAGTGTGTGTTCAACGAATAGGAAGAGAGATAGAGAATAAGGGGGGGGGGGGTAAAGAGAAGTGTGTGTGTCCGATGAGTAGGAAGAGAGAGAGATATTTTTGTCCTTCTCTGTAGTATTTATAGTGAAGTTCTTCTCCAGCACCTCCCTTTGTCATACTTTGGCCTATTTGATCTGATCTCTCCTGATTAGCAAGGAGGGGCTGTTGTCTTACAGACTAATCAATCAACTGTAGTCTGAATGTTATTAAACGGGTAGAGCAAACTATAGAACACACACCCCGTCTATTATCTAAACCAAGCAACAAAAAGCTGTTAATATCATTCACGAAGAGCTGGGTCTCAGAAAAACCGGTGGCACTTTAGTCATGGACACAAAGCCCCTTAACGGTGCCAGTTTTTACATCAATGACCCCTTGAACGCATATTATTCTGAAAAAGTTCTTTCAATTTTTGTAGTAAACTCTTATAGCAAATCAATGTATTCTTGATAAAAATACCAAATGTTGAACGAAAAGAAAATTCAAACTTAGCTTTGTAACATTAGCCAGATGAAAAGGCAATTCCAACGCCTCATTCCAGGCTGCCCAAGCGTTTCACTACAGAAGTTTCTTCAGGGAATTGTCGGTACAGGCTAAAAACAGAGAGAAACGTGAAATTAATGAAATAAAGCCAGTTGCTACATCGCAATCTTGAAACAACATAGGTATAAGCAGACCTTTTTTATCTTCGCGCATAACAAGCGTAATCAGTGCAGATTTCCTCCAAACATTTCTGTCAAAATTTTCGTGCACAGAACGCCGCGCATGCGAGATAGATCACAGTCGCCATTTTTAAAGGGAAAATCATGTGACTCAGACAAGCTGCTACAACTACCGATAGGTAAAGTTGCAATGCACATTGTAAGCACATTGCTACATTAAATCCAACTGCCTACTATAAACAAAGTGAGAGATCTAAACGCACATTCAACCCCGATGGGTGTACTGATTTTAAAGTGAAGATCCATTTTTGTTCTCTCCAAAGTAGCGTTTCATCAATGGTTTTGCCTCGCATGGGAGCTGTCACATGGTCTACAACAAAACAGCGTAGTTGTTCAAAAATATGACTCTCTTTTATACAATGTTGGACTAAAGGAGCTTCCAACATCCGGCATTTTATACGGCTGTTATGTTCCCTCATGCGTACCCTGAATGATCGAGTGGTCTTCCCCACATACAGTAACCCGCAGGGACACCTTGTAGCAGCAGATAAGCATGCAATAAATAAATCCAGGAGTCTTTTCAAGGATCCAAGCCAGTTTAATGTGCACATGGCTCAAGCAATAAGCAATTTCAAAATGGCTGAGCAATGGCTTCTAGTAAAACAACAACTTTTATAGCTTTCTTGTCCATTCTAAGCATAGGCAAACTTTTCATTGGTCCCAGTACCCCTCTCACCCATCTATTGGTCCCGGTACTGATATGGCTACCCAATAGGGACTCTGGTCTGGGCCCAGCACCTGGTTGCCCCCCTTCTAGTCCCAATTACAATGGTCAGTGTCTCCAACTTGTTACTTCTCTCCTCCAAGGTCGCTGAGCTTGTTAAAACATATGGGAAGCAGAGGCACTGTAACCTTGCTTTTTGCAGAATTAATTAATTCCATAGAAGCTGTGCTCTCTTATCAGTACCAATTAGAGCTGTTTTCTGTCTTTTCTAAGTTTCGTTTCTGCTTAGCTATGTTCAGTTAAACTGAGTTAAGTTTCAATTCTATGGTGTCATCATTCAGGGGGGTTTTCATTCCTCTGGGCCTAACTACAGGCTTCAGTTACAGGTCAAGCTGCTCAGGCCTGTCTGCTTAGTTCAATTAGCATGGATCATAGGCCGTCGCCTACCACATTCCCCCCTTTGATTATTCTCACCCGCATGTTAATAAGGTGTGAGAATCAAATCACATAATACTAGGTAAAGGTATCACTCTGTGGTATAGGGTAGTAAGTTCACATAGCTAGCATCTTTGTAGCTGTCTTACGCTCTACAGTGTTATTAATAACTGAAGTTATCATTTGCAAGCAAAATGGCAAGAAACAAGGGAGCAACAGGCAGATAGTCAAAGTCCATAGTTTGGCAAGAGTGGGAAAAAGAACTAAAGGATTAGAAGGTTCAGTTGCATCTTTTGTTGTGCTGTCGTAAAGCTTCTGATTTAGACAGACCAGCTGTCCATCCTTCGTAGTAGATTGTGGTCCAGTCCGAACAAAACACAAACTGTCAACAATGGGGTGGGCCAATACCCACTCACTAGTAGTATTATGTAAATCAGTCTGATTGTATAGGATAGAATAGTTCAGTTCTTGCGTCTCCCAGGGCCACTGATCTCCCATCTTAGTTCCTCCACAATAGAAACAGTCAGAAGTGTGGAGACTAGATGCTATTGCTCCAGCAAGTTCAAGAAACAAGTTCTGGTGGTGGTATGAGGAATTGCAATGGTGGCTTGCATAGTCTTGTAGAAAGTCAAGATCTAGAACAACTTTTGGATTGGAGAGTATACCAATGCAAGTATAGGGAGAATGATAAATCAAGGTCTGAGTGACCTTCGGTCCAGTTCATGTTGTACTTATACAGGCTGCCCAGGGAGATAAGGCAAAAGTCATTTAAAAGCACTCCAAGGCTGCTGCCAAAATAAAGCAATAATAATAATTCATAATGGGCATAGTCTCTGGAAAATTGGTGGAACTGTCGACTTCCACAACAGATAACAAATGTAGGGTTGATTGTAGATCCTCAAGCTTCTGCCGTACGTAGACCTACCAGCTTTTTGGCAGGAGTAGGGCTGTAGATTCCAAAGTATCACTGTCCTCTGGGATGTCTCAATTTCTTAAAATATCATAGCATAGTCTCTTAGGCTATTATTGCTTCCTTAGAGCAGTTCACTCTTTAGGAGATCAAAACAGTCTTTTCAGAGTATTTAAACATAGTCTCTTAGAAGATTCAATTTCTTGACACAACACAGTCTCTTTCTGATGATTGCAGTTTTTTTTCAGATGCGAGGCTTACCTTCAGATAAACAAACAGTCTTGAAATAGTGCAGTTTCTGAGGGACCAATAAGTCTTAGGTCCGTGGTTGTTGTTGTAGGGTGAGGTGCAATGGAGTCTCAGGATGCTATACAGTAGTCCAGTGATCAGGTTCAAGAGCAGCTGCTGGCTTCACTTGATTATGATGGGTCCAAGGTTCAAATTCTGCGACTTTTACTGCAGTTGGAGTTGTTGACAGGATGACGACATAGGGTCCTCTCCAATGCAGGGCTAACAGTATCTTTCTCCACTCTTTGATCCACACCGAGACTCCAGGCTTGAAAGGATGCAGGGGTGCAGGCAAATTGATGAGTAATCGATTTTGTACTCAGGTATGAAGACTCCTGCAAAACAGAACTTAAAACCAATAGTTCATGTCTAATAATTTCAGATCCTATCTGTCTCATATCTCCTTTTATTTCCTATACAATAGGCAGGGGTTGCCCATACAGAATCTCAAAAGGGGAAACTCCTAAAGACTTAGCAGGGGCTAAGTATATCCTAAGAAGGGCTATGGGAAGAACCTGGGGCCACTTCAGGTAAACCTCTTGGCAAAGTTTAGACAACTGAGATTTCAGGGTTCTATTCACACATTCTACTTTTCCTAAATTCTGAGATCTATAGGCAGTATGTATCTATTAATATCAATATCTTGGGGCTATACTTAATGGACTTGCTTCCTAAGGTTATCCACCCTCATTCTTTGTACAGGGCCCCATATGCATGCAAGGTTGTAAGGGTATACTTGAAATCTGGGTACACATTTAGACAGGGCTCTTTTCCTATTGTTAGTGCTCTAGTGAGGACTATCAGTTCAGCTTTCTGTGGTGAAGTTTCTGGGGCCAGGGCTGAGGACTCAACTACCAAATCAGGGGTCATCACTGCATATCTAGCACAACAATGTCCATTGATGATGAAACTGCCTTCAGCCACAAAGAAAGTCTGTTCAGGGTTCTCCAGAGGGACATCAGTCAAATCCAGGTGGCTTGAGAATACAGTGTCCATAATTTCTAAACAGTCATGATCAGGGGATCAAGACTAACTGATAACATAGCAGGATTGAAAGCTTGACTGACCCTTCAGTTGTATCTGGGGTTTTCACACAACATACTCTAATACTTCAACATTCATAGATTTGTTAGCTAGTAATTTCCTTTGTATTTCATATTGGTTAGAACAGAGTGTGGTACAGTAACTTGAAGATCCTGTCTCAAAGGGATTTTTCTTTTAGTTTTTGCTTACTAGGAAGGCTGTAGCTGTAACAGCTTCTCAAATAAGGTCCAAGAGATTGAGTCAACACTCCCAGAACATTTCCTTGCGACTCATGAACATAGAGACTGTAAGGTTTTCTGGACATCTGGTAGACCCAGAATTGGTGACAACATCAGAGTGTTTTTTTTCAAAGATCAAAAGACTGCATCCTGTTCAAGTCCCCATTCCTCTGGAGACTTTTCCATTCCTTTGATAGCTTGATACAATGGTTTTTTTTTTTGGTTTTTTTTTTTTCTCTAGCAGCGCAAAATTGGGGATCCATATACAACATACTCTGTGGCACCCAAGAAGGCTCTCACTTGCCTCCTGGTGATTGGAGTAGGAATACTGCATACAGCTGCTTTGCGTTCTGGTAAGGGTTCCAGGCGTCGAATTCCGCTGGACAACTGGAATCCTAGGTATTTAACTTGTTTGACATAATTATGCTTTGGCTCTTGAGACTTTGTATCCAGCCTCATTAAAAAGGTGCAAGAGTTCACTGGTGGCTGGTGGACATTCACTTTCTGAGTTGGTGGTTATGAGCAAGTTGTCCACATATTGAAGTAGAATTTTTTCTTTTTTTTTTTTTCTTGAGTTTCTGGATAACTTGTCAAATCTTTTGCTGAGTGAGGCGAGTTCTTGAATTCTTGAGGTAATCTTGTCCAGATGAGTTGGCCCCGCCTCCTTGTAGTGGGGTCTTGGGCTAAGCGTATGCAGAAAAAAACATCTTTTTAAGTCCAGAATGATGAAATGTATAGCTTCAGCAGAGATCAGCTCCAAGAGAATATAAGGATTTTGGTACCACTGGTTGTATAGTTTCAGCTGCATCATTCATTCTTTCTTAGATCCTGCACTGGGCGGTAATCACCTGTCCCAGGCTTCTTGACTGGCTTGAGGGTGACAATGGCAGGGGCTATGTTCTTCGCTAGGCCAGGTGGATTATCTTCTGCCCATCCTCCAGGTGGGGCTATGAGGTTGGTAAGTGTACAGCTTGTTGCTTTGGATGCAGGTGAATAGAACCGCCATTCTTCTTCTTGGGGACAGTTAACACCATCAGGCCAGCAGATTTTGAGTTTCATTTTTATCTGTGCTTGAAGCTTTGCAAGCAGGTCTCGGCCCAAAAGTGGAATAGGGCATTCAGGCATATACAGGAACTGGTACATTATTATTATTTTTTTTTTCTAGTTCACACATGTGGTTCTGCAGAAAAGGCTTTGCGAGAAAAACACAGGGGCTACTGGCTTTAGTATTCTGCTCCTGTATCCCCCATAAAAGTCCATATATTGGTCCCCTATTTTTCAGACTGACTCCTGGGGACCCAGGGAAACTGGAGAGTCCGGTCTGGCCTAGTCTTCATCCATGCTGTAGCCCTCTCAGGCTGCCACTCACGCTATAGCTGCTCCACTCTCGTGCTGAAACACTGTGCTTGGTTTTATTCTGTCTATGATTCTACAATCAAGTACTCCCTCCTGGGGTGGAGTCAAGATACGGGCATTCACTTCTCTAATGTCCTTCTTTTTCTATAATGGGCGTACTCACACCCAGTTTTTCACTTCCTCTGTTCCTTCAATTAAGATAACCTCCTCACATCATTCAACTAAAATATCATTCACTTTCTCTGTTACATTTATTTTCACAATTCACACACCCTCTGATTAACTTTCATTTAACCATTATGCCCGCAAATTCATCCAGTTCTTTGCAATTTCCGTTCATTAGTTCAATCAAGTCCTAAAACTTCTCAGTGTATAATGCAGTTTTTTTTTCAGTTCTAAACAAGTCTGGTCAGCTGACTTTCACTTCTAGTCCGGAGGGGGTGGACATTCCCCTGTTGCAGAGGTGGCTAGCAAACTACTTGGGAATCTGTAGTCCCCCCCCCTCTCCTGGATTCTGTTTCTCCTAGCAATGCTCTATCCAGGAGGTTGATTTTTTTTTTTTTTTTTTTAAGCATCCACTTCTCTGCTGTGGGCACATTAGTTCACGCCCACTGGGGGGGGGGGGGTTGACATCATCGGTGGACTGGGCTCCATCCCCCCCTTAAGCACTCTGAACTGAACTACTTACAGAGAGAGAGAGAGAGAGACGAGACAGGATATCTAGAAATTCTGGGGCAAAATCCTGATTGGGACAGAGACATTTCATAATCTTCAGTAAATCCCTTACTGAAATTCTTGATCATACTTGAAAAGACACTTATTATTTCTGTAAACATAGGGCAGGCAGGAAACACTTAGATTGAGCACATACATCCATTATGCTTCTTATAGAGAGAACTATAGCTATCTGTCAGCATGTCTCTGCAAAAGAAATTATTTTTTTAGTTCAGGAAGCAAATATTTAAAAGACATTCCGGATATTTTTCATAAAATACAGTACACCTTTCCCTTTTTTTTTTAAATACAGAAAAGCTAACTGATTTGTTCATTAGTAACCAGCACAGAGGGGAAGCATGCATTCAAATGACTTATACTCATTCATAAAAAGATAAACTTTGTTTTTAAAACTTTTGGTTAAACAGAGCTAGTGAAACCAGAGAAAAAACTAATTATAAATTCATCACGCTTCGATTAAATGAAGAGACTTTTCATTCACATGGACAGAGATGCCAGAAAAAAACAATTTAAATCAATGTTAAGTCGTGATCTAATTACTTTGTAGATCAAAGGAAAAACAAAAACAGTTCTTTATCATTTCCTATTTGAATCATAAAACACAGGGCAAAGCTAAGCCCACAAATATATTATACCTATCTGACCGGAATAACTAATCTTACCCTACACACTATAACTGAACTAAACCCGTCACCTCCTGGATAGTTCTGCAAAGTAACAGCAATATAACAGGCTCAATTGACTTAGAAATGCAGACAGAGCAGAGAATATAACTAAAAACTGTTTGCGGAGCTCTGATGATTAATACAACCTTCAAAACTAAAATTCTGACTAAATATTCTTATTGAATGGTACACAATACATGACCACAGCAGGAGGAACATTACTATCAGAACAAAGTGAATAAAAACAGGTAGAAACAGGTATAATTGTCCTGATTAGTCCAGCAGCAGATCGTTGCAAAAACATGCCTGCATAGGGTTAAACAGCACCAAACATTCTCCTGCACAGACACGCCCCCTGTCAGCTTTTTCACTGTGCTAAAACCAACTGGGTGAGACCAGCTTTTTGATTTCTAAAAATGACCGTAGGTGTTTTGGGTCTTCATTCTGCTCTATTAATACAATTTCTTAACCAGTGAACTGTCACAAAGTACTCAACATAATAATCTCACATTTATAACAGAAGGGAAACTCGTGGTTTCAACAGATAACAAAAATCAAATACACAGGACGGACAATACACCAAACGCTTCATCCGTTTCGCGACCTAGACGCAGTCACCCGACTAGGAACTGCGCTAGTCCAGAGTCCACTCTGCTTGGTCCGTGCTGCCAGACCTCTCATTCACACTTCATTCACACAATCATGCTAGCAACGTATCTTAGAATGCATTCCTTTCTATCTATTCTGACTGACTAGTCTTTTTCCCAATTACAAAAAGGATGAGGGTTTCACCCGGCGAATTCCCATGCGGGGTTACTCGGCCCTTCCTTGAGAGCTCTCTTACCAATTCCCAATATCTCGAGATTACAAATTCCAAGTTCCACTGGCAGTACTGCTCTTTCTATTTCTGTCTAGACATACCAAAAACCCAGTCCTGTCTGCTCTGACCAGGCTGAATCATGATTCTCTATAACAACTGTACCTAGCGAATACTCATGCAAGGATTTTCAAACAAAGACTTAAGTCTTACCAAAGTTTGCAAACTGCAGTTCTAACTCATCTGTCTAGACAGGTTTTCAAAACTATACTTACCAGATCTGGTTTCCCAAGCTTCTGAGTTGGATCCTGGACTCCCCCGGGTCGGAAGTGTTAGCCAGCTGGACTCAGTGCCTGCCGAGGCCAGGCAGAACTCCCTCCGATACAAGAGGATCGGTGGGCCCAGGGAGATTCCCCTGCGTCGGATTGGCATGGTTCCAACTGGACCAAACCTCAAGGCGAATTACGTGGATTTATTCACTTGAACACTATCCACCACTCGCACTTCCCGGCCAACGCACCAAGAATGTAGCAGCAGATAAGCATGCAATAAATAAATCCAGGAGTCTTTTCAAGGATCCAAGCCAGTTTAATGTGCACATGGCTCAAGCAATAAGCAATTTCAAAATGGCTGAGCAATGGCTTCTAGTAAAACAACAACTTTTATAGCTTTCTTGTCCATTCTAAGCATAGGCAAACTTTTCATTGGTCCCAGTACCCCTCTCACCCATCTATTGGTCCCGGTACTGATATGGCTACCCAATAGGGACTCTGGTCTGGGCCCAGCACCTGGTTGCCCCCCTTCTTGTCCCAATTACAATGGTCAGTGTCTCCAACTTGTTACTTCTCTCCTCCAAGGTCGCTGAGCTTGTTAAAACATATGGGAAGCAGAGGCACTGTAACCTTGCTTTTTGCAGAATTAATTAATTCCATAGAAGCTGTGCTCTCTTATCAGTACCAATTAGAGCTGTTTTCTGTCTTTTCTAAGTTTCGTTTCTGCTTAGCTATGTTCAGTTAAACTGAGTTAAGTTTCAATTCTATGGTGTCATCATTCAGGGGGGTTTTCATTCCTCTGGGCCTAACTACAGGCTTCAGTTACAGGTCAAGCTGCTCAGGCCTGTCTGCTTAGTTCAATTAGCATGGATCATAGGCCGTCGCCTACCACAACCTTATGATGTAGATTACATTTGTGGAGTTACAGGTTGTATAATGCCGAAAGGTATAAGTCATTTCATGGTGGAAAAATTCTGTAAGTTCCATCGTGATGTCACAAATGTTACATTGTCCACATTTGAAATGGCCTAACATAGGGATGGAGTCCATAGACACTGTATTAGACTCAAATGGCAAAACTGCTGGACATAATTGTTCTTTCAAATTGATGTTACGTCGCCAGACACATCGCACCTTACATCCCTGCAGTCCAGGGACAGCTTGTAGCACATTACTATGTTTTTTAACAATTTTCTTGATGTCCTTACTGTAAGGAGAAAACGTGGTTATAAAGTTTATGTTGGAATCTCCTTCATGACCACCCTCACCCGGATTTAAATGTCGGCGTTGCAATAAAAGAGAGCGATCACTAAATAATGCTCTCTTATAAGCATTCTTTACAACTTTGGAAGGGTAGCCTCGACCTGGTTTTTCTGAGACCCAGCTCTTCGTGAATGATATTAACAGCTTTTTGTTGCTTGGTTTAGATAATAGACGGGGTGTGTGTTCTATAGTTTACAGACTAATCAGGCAAACTAGGCCCATCAAGTTCTCTCCTGATTAGCAAGGAGGGGATGTTGTCTTGCAAACTAATCTCATCAGGTAAACTACGCTCATTAAGTCTGGAGACTGACATTACCAGGAGGTCAGAGCTGCCTGCAATCCAAGGGAAAAGCCATGACACCTATGCTAGGCATAATGTCATGCTGATGTATGCTGACATCTCCCACACCTTTTTTTCTCTCTTTTTTTTTTTTGTTTTGGGAAATGATGGAAGCAAACCTGTGGTACCTGTCCCAGCTGCCATTACTATATACATGACAGTAGGCAGCTTGTCTAATGCCTCCTGTATTAAATACCTTTCTATGTCCAGCAGGTCCCCTGTCCTGCACAGTACTGTCTCTAGTGTTCTAGAGATGAGCAAGTCCCATTATGAATCCAAACCTCATGTCGTAGGTAGGGCAGCCACTACTCGGTGGGGAAACCCAATATGCCACCTCAGTGCCTGTCTTAGAGAGAATGAACAGTGCATAAGGGCTGCAGGAATTTCTGAGGAGGTTAAAGCCGAAAGGTACCAGGATGCTATGAGTGAGGGTAGGAAGCAATACTAGACTGCAGCTGACTCTGGTATTCAATGTAGTAGGAAATGCCAAATTAGCCAAATTAGCAGGCCAAATGAGCCTGGATGTAGAGGTAGATGCTGGAGAAATTAAGTGTAACTACCTTAAAATGTTGTAGGTATTCTGTAGAACATGCGCTGCAAGGAGATGTACATTTGTTTCATTTTACAACACAGGAAAATTTTGATAATACATAGCAATATTTGTACAGCAGTTAAAATAATAATAGGGTGAATAAAAACATTAAAGACATGATCAGCAGTAGGTGAGTAACCAAATAACAATTCCCACACAGACACATGAGCATCTTGTAGCAAGTGTTCAACAGTTTGTCAAATGTATCCATTCTCATAAGTGATGGTGTGATTCACTTCGGTGGCTGTTGTTTTAAGGTGATCAATATAGGCCTGGAGTTCTGTAAAGTTGAGCAGTTTATGCAATGTCTCTTCTCCCATGCCAAGTGGTAATGGATGCACAGCATATGAGATAAAGTCTGGAATGTCAATAAAGTCATTGGTAACCAGCGGTGTGGAATAAGTTGTCCCGTTAATGGTAATGGAGACCAGTGGTATATGACTGCACCAGGTATTGTTTAGTAAATAGTTTGAACTGTACAGCAAAGTGTTCTTAGGAAGGCGGATGTCATGCATACTGGGAGAATTGTTCCAGCAGGAGGTGTCAGCCTCTTTAAATTGGTGCGGTTCACACTTGAAATGAAATGTAGTCTGTTCACACAAACTGGGGTCCATAGGCTTGAATGAAGTAGAACACTGGACTGAGTTTCTGTCCTGTATGGAACAGAAACTCAGGATGACCAGATCCTTTCCCCACCTGTGGAGTTCCTCTAATGAGACTTGGGTAGACAAGAGCAGATACAAGAACAACAGGAAACCGAGACATAATAAAAGCTAACTCGTTTCACTCTACTAGGGAGTAAACTAGTGCTCCCCACTTATACTATGCAACAACAGAAATGATGTTTACTACTTATTTACATAACTATTAGACACTGTGGTACTGCAGACCCTCTGCAGACAGAAGAAAATGCTTTTAACTTAGAAAAAAGAGGCAGACACCGGCTGCAGTATCGCGAGGAGCCATATAGGGGGAGCAAGAGGGACCTCTGGAGGACTGAGGAGCCACACCCCAGAGCCAATGATGCAATACCGGCCTGCACCCAATCCAGAAAGGGAAGAATTCCTTTTAAAAGCCCAGACACAAGAGACACAAGAGACACAGGAAGGAAGCTAACCCTGGAAGGAGAAAGGAGAGCTTTCCTGGAAGGAGAGAAGGACCAGGGAATAGAAGGAACCGGCCCAGCAGACTCAACAGAACCAGGTGAAGGAATCCGCTTCAAATATCCCAAAAAGGGAGAGGGTACGCTTTCCAAGTGGGAAAGATGCAGAGAAGAAGCTAACCCTGGGAGGAGAAGGACTGTGCCAGAGAGTCCTGGACCTGAGTCTGGCAGAGACCAGCAACCTTTGAAAGACCCAACGAGGAGTAACCAAGAAGGAGGTGAAAGAGTTACTTTGAAAGATAACATTCCTGGCCCAGAGAGAAAGAAGCTGTGGTGCGAGTGTGGCTTAACCCCAGCAGAAGGCCGGCCGGAGAACTGGAGGCCTACCTTGGTGTCAGAGAAGCCAAACCACAGCAGGAACAAGCATCAACCCTCACGTGGCCGTGATAAACCCAAAAGGAAAGGTAATCACTATTTTACTGATTGTGATTTTATGAATGCTGCGACGCAGGAGGAGCAGGGCCTAGAGGAATGCTGTCCTTCTAGAGCTATTTGTGCTACGAAATACAAACCTGTGCCAAACAAGAAACTCTCTAGTATAAGAGCAGTAGGCAAGAGAAACTGTCCTCACTCTAGAGGTGTACAAAACCAAGGCTTACCTTTGGATGCAGCGCATTGGGACATCGTACAAACAATGTATAAAAAGCCTGAATGTGAGCCACTAGATATTCCTGACTGTGAACCAATGCAGGTGGAATTCCCGGATGACCTTTTGGACCCCGAGATGGATTGCAGCTATTGCCTGACCGAAAGCTTTGAGCCCTTAGCCGAGGAGTAGAGCTGTGGTCTGGGGGAAGGTTTGAATCTATGTTTCTTATAGTACTGCTGTGAAGTTAACAGGTCTAACTCAGTTCATGTTTCTTTTTCTTTCAACCTGAAGCAAGGACATTTTTGTGTTGATGTAAATTCTGAGCTATTGAACCTATTTGCAATACGGGAAATAAAAGCCTTTATTCTCCCTACACTCGGACTGTTATATTCTTTGGAGCTTTGGTTACCCAGAAGGCTACCAGGACTATAAAAACCTGGGTCCTGTCTTTGAGCCAAACTCCACCATAAAATATTTTTGTATCCACCCTCCCTGCTGTGACATCCCAGTGCCACCAGGGGGGCGTTGTGACAACACATGTCCAGTATAAAGGACACATCAACTATACAGCAGAAGTAAATAGTTACCATCCTCAAGCGACCTTTGTTCAGAAAGCAGTTGTCCGTGCTGTCTTCAGAAAGCAGCTGTCCGTGCTGTCTTTAGAAAGCAGCTGTCCGTGCTGTCTTCAGATGGTATCTGAAAACAAAGACTGATAAAACACGTATTACCCATATGGTTTCAACTGGGTGATGTGTTTCCAATACTGCTGGTTGTCGGGCATTAGGATCTGGTATAGGCTTGGGCCTAAGGTATCAGTAACTAAGCACGGTCCCTCCCACTTTTCAGTTCCAAAGGGGAGGTTTGGTCTAGGTGTCAGGGTCATCACTTTACTCCTAACCTTCAGGGGCCTTAAATCGGAACCTTTTGCATGTACCTCCTGCAAATAATCTCTAGCTTTTTCTGTGTTAGCTTGCACAGTGGTCTGAATTTCTTTTAGATGTTCTTGCAGGGATTTCATCCACTCATTGGTGAGAATTATGGTCTGGTCCTCTGGAAGAAAAGGATGCAGCAGATTTTCCCACCGTGGCATTGGCCTTCCCATTAAGGCTTCATAGGGTGCAAAGCCTGTGGATTTACAGACATTAGCTCTGATACGCATAAGGACTAACGGGAGCACCTAATCCCAATTTTTCCCATTCAGATTAAGCATAGGGCTGAGGTGGGCCTTAATTGTTTGATTCATTCTTTCTACCTGCCCTGCTGCCTGTGGATGGTACGGAATGTGGAGTTGTTGTTCTATGCCTAGAAAATCAAACAATTCCTTGATGAGCTGAGAAACAAATGCAGGACCATTATCAGAATCAATAGTCTTGGGAATGCCCCAGCGTGTAAAAAATTGCATAGTTAGGATTTCTGCAGTGGTTCGAGCAGTTTGATCTGGGACAGGGAATGCTTCTACCCAATGAGAAAAGGAATCAACAACAGTGAGTAAAAATCTATTTTTCTTAGCTGATAACGGGAGAGGGCCCACGTGATCTATTTGCAATCTCTCAAATGGGCCACGAGGAGGTGCTCTTATTAACTGTCCCCTTCTCTTTTTAGGTTGCCTCCCAAATGAAGCACAGATTACACAGGAGGAAACATGATCCTGTATATCATGTTTCATTTCTGGCCACCATACCAACCTATTAAGGATAGTCTGCATTTCTTCTGCTTTAGGGTGTCCCATAGGGCCTGCACCATGAACCCAAAGCATCCATTCTTCCTTTGTCTGTAGTGCTACAAAGTCAGGGTATGAGGCTACTACGGGCACTACAGATTATGAAACTTGATTCAGGGCACATTTGGTAGAGGTGAAATAATTTTAAATACTTGCATTGGGGAAAGTGAAATAGTTTCTCAATACCCCTTTTAACCAACTGGTATGAGTGAGTGAGAGAGACAAGTTTATAATAGTGTGGCCCCAGAGCCAGATGCATAAGTCTATCAAAGTCTGATTGTTTTCTTCTGTATTTCCCTAGACCCCAGTGAATCAGAATATCAGTGGCCCATTTGCACCATTCATTTACATTAAAAGGCACAGGGCCAGCTTTCTCAACTATCCTTTCAATGTCCCTATCTTTTAATGAGTCCTGCAGCATCACTTTAACTGGTGCACTGAGTTCTGTACTGGGTGCCGGGTCTGAGTCATCTGAATTATCCTCCTGACACAGGTCCTGGTTATTGCTCTGTTCTGGCTGAGATAAACTATTAGGATTTTCTTCCTCTGTGCTGTTTTCCTCTTTATTTTTCCCATTCCTAAGCCCAGCTATACATACTTCTGTATTCTTTTGTTTATAGGGTGTGTCATAGGCAGGGGGGCTGAGGGTGAAATAGTGGTTGGCCAGAGCTTATATTTCTTTTGTCTTTCAGAGGTCAATTCATCCTTAACGTGCCTCAATTCAAGTTTAAGTGCTTCTAATTGCTCACTAACAGTTATAAAGTAATTTGTGGCTTGTATCACCTGAGCACGTTGCATGGAGATACAAATTTGTGCCTCCTCTAGGTCTTTGGTTAATTGTGTACACTGAGTAGTGTGATAAGGAAGCTTATCATAGCTCAGGAAGGTGCTATAGAAAAGGTGAAGTGACTCTGAACAAGCAACCTGTCAGTTCTGGTAGAAATAAGAAAACAGAATTTTTCCATAAAAGACTACCAGTCCCAGAATGCACCAGGTTTCCAACAGCCATTAGAGGAGCTGAAGTGGGGAAACGTGTGTTCAATCAGGAGGGCTATGAGGTAATCCCCAAGCACTCATCTCAAAGGGCAGGGCCTGATTCAGCACAGCTGCGCTGTGCTAGGGTGGAGCACTCATCAAAGCAGAATAAAGGTAGAGTTTATTCTACAGAGAATTATCCTCCTCCTCAGTTTCAGCTTGGAGATCCTCAGCTGGGACGTCTTCATCATCTGGATGATCATCATCAGAAGCAGAAGCCAGAGCGGACGGACAGAGAGGGCAAGAAACCCTTTGGAAGAAAGAAGAGATAAGCATTTGGGAGGTCTAAAGGAATCCAGAGCAGTACGTATACTGGGAGACATTCAAAAGGCCAGCATACACCATTGGACTGGGGAAAGCCAGAGGAATGGTGCTGCAGAGCTAGGAATCTCCAGACGGTACCTGTGAGGGAGACGGCTGCACGTGGAAGGGACCCTAAGACCCGTGCCAGAAGGTATGTGAAGAGAGATCCAGTGTCCAGGGATCTGGATTGGAAGGCTGGACATAAAAACTGGACTACATACTGGCCAGGCTATTTAGAGAGGAACTCTAACAGCAATGGAAGCTCAGGTATGAACACTGATCTATGCCCTAGCTATAACCTTGAAAGACAGCAGGGAAACAAGTATTCTCCTGAGAGTGCTACATTGAGAAATTCCTCTGTGCCAATCCATGATATTGAACCCATGATTGTTGAAGAAGGGGGAGCAGTCTTAGATATAGGCTGTGAATACATGGATTGCTCTCTGTCTAAACTCCTTTGGTAATTTACTGTTACAAAGTACAGCAACCATCACAAAGAAATACAAACTTGTTCTTTAATCTACTCAGAAAAGCTCCTGAGTAGGATTTTGGGCCACGCAGTGGAAAGCAAGCCAGCTAAGGGGTTTCAGCTGGATAACTGCTAGCAATTGAGCCTTACCTAATTGCTTGTGAGCTCTGAGGGAATCACTTCTGAGTCTATGTGTGAAGATATAAGAAGTTAACCTGAAAAGAACAGTTTTTCCCTTCTTTGTAGGTTTTGCTTGTTGTTTGAAACACTGCTAAGAAAATATTAGCTAAAGCCTACAGAAAATACCAGTTTGTTACCAACCAGGTCTTTATTCTTTTGCTTTGATTGCCTGACAAGTTCAACTGTTGTTTTCCTTATTTTGTTTTTCTAAGTTTAACACTGAAAGCAAGTATCCTGTTTTATGTGCTACCAAGCATATCTGTGTTGGGAGAAATAACCCCATAAATAAATATCTTATTGGCTTTACACTCAAGCACAACTAATTATTGTGAGCAGCTGTGTCTGGTGTGAATGGACTGCATTTCCCACAATCCCTTGCAAATCATATTGATATATGCACTTGCCAAGACTGTGAACATTCTCACCCAGGCAGCCGTCTGACAGTAGTCAGTTCAGTATTGTCCTGTTTCATGCTAATGAGCCCCCTGCACATGCCTTGGATAAAAAGGCATTTTCTTTTATTTGTTTTCTTTTTGAATTCTTGATAATGGTTTAACATTTGTCTTTGGATATTATACCATGATGCCTCAGGGAATTCCCCTTCAAAGGGACCACCTTTTCTCTTACAGTATGTCATTACAATTTCTTTCAGTTCCTTAAAATCAAAGGCCTCCATATTTGAGACTACAGAAAAGACTGTAGTTGGTACAGGGGCCTACGCTTATTATGTTTTTATTTGGTTTTATGCAACTATCTCAATGTGCAACCTTGGAAGGAGGAATGCTCACTTTTATGAAGAAGTGAGACTTAGAATTATAGTTGGAATGGCATAAATTTTATGGGTGTTCAGTAGAAAGTACTGGCATAAAGACCACGCCTTAAAATTATACCTTAATAAAAAGTGCTTACCACCTTTTAACAGGGTGGAAGTTTAGGGTGAAATTATAGTAAGAAGGTTGTTAGGAGATTAACAGAATTGTCAGATACTGTATCAGTTGCAGCAAACTTTAAGCCTGCCCTCACCAAGATACATACTGACAGGAGACTGAGAAATAAACAGCAAAGGGACAGGAGGTAAATTAGTGTTACCAGGAAAGATTTATATTGTATTCAATGAGGGAATGTTTAACTGTGTAACCCTGTCTTTTCTTAGCAGCTTAAATACTATAGAAAAATCTGTAGCAAGCCTATACATAAAAATAAGACAATTGCAAGCCACCCTATGTAATGTCCCTAGGTGTAGGTAATATTAAAATCCAGGATTCTTACAGAGCCTTTTGACAATGAAAATCTCACCTTGTCTAAACCCACAAAACAAATGTATCACTGGAACTTTTCACTAAATTGTGGCACTCTACCTGTCTACAGAGTCTTTTCATTAATGTGTCATCCAGCCTGTAACCAAAATTGTCAATTGTAAATGGTCACAAGGGCTTTTGATTTTCCTGTCGCACCCTGTCTGCAATCTACTTTAATGTATTAGACAAAATTTTTACTTACCCAACTGGAGATCTGCTGCGAAATCCGAGATGGGCCCCCATAAAATGTAATCTTTCGAGAGTACTCTCTACTTTTGGTTACTCTCCGTTTGGTCCTGGGTTCATTGCACAGAGACAGTAGGGTTAGTAGCACAATAAGACAACCAAAACTGGTGTGGCTTGGAAAAAGGTTTTTATATAGAAATAGGCTTATTACATAGGTACAGAACAGAGGTAGAGGTTGTTATAAAGCTGCTTCAGTGTACTTCTGTGTGTGTTTGTGTGTGGGTGAGAGAGAATAGGAAGAGAGAGAGAGAAGGGGGTGTAAGGAGTGTGTGTTCAATGAATAGGAAGAGAGATAGAGAATAAGGAGGGGGGGGGGGGTAAAGAGAAGTGTGTGTGTCCGATGAGTAGGAAGAGAGAGAGATATTTTTGTCCTTCTCTGTATTTATAGTGAAGTTATTCTCCAGCACCTCCCTTTGTCATACTTTGGTCTATTTGATCTGATCTCTCCTGATTAGCAAAGAGGGGCTGTTGTCTTACAGACTAATCAGGCAAACTAAGCCCATCAAGTTCTCTCCTGATTAGCAAGGAGGGGATGTTGTCTTGCAAACTAATCTCATCAGGTAAACTACGCTCATTAAGTCTGGAGACTGACATCACCAGGGGGTCAGAGCTGCCTGCAATCCAAGGTCTGGGAAAAGCCATGACACTTATGCTAGGCATAATGTCATGCTGATGTATGCTGACAAGATCGAGGATAGGCCGCAGACCCCCCATCTTTTTTGGGACAAGGAAGCACCGGGAATAAAAGCCCCATCCTCGAAGGTGGAGAGGGACCTTCTCGACTGCCTGCTGGGCGAGGAGAGAGTGTAATTCCCACTGCAGCAAAAGCTGGAGTGTGGGGAGTCGAGGAGGCTTCGCTGGGGAGAAAGGAGGTAGGAGCCTGTCAAAGTGGAGGTGATAGCCCTCCCGGATGACCTGGAGGACCCAGGTGTCGAGGTGATAACCGCCCAAGGCTGGGAAAAACTGGACAGGCGTCCCCTTATGGGATGCTGTATTGCCAGAGGGCGAAGGGCTATGCTGTTGGCTTCAAAACCCCTGAGGGGGTTGCGGGGAAGCCGGCGTCTGGGCCTTCGGGCCCTTTGGTTTTCGGTGACCCTGGCCAGACTTCCTTTGAGCCAAAGTGGTCAGCGTGGGGGTAACCGGGTACGGTGGGTAGCCACGGTACTGGAGGCCTTTCCTGGGGAAGAAGGGCTTCTTAGCAGGCTGCTTCTTCTGAGGTAGCATCGATGTCTTATGGGAGAGACAGGTCCTAGTGACGTACTCTGTCAATCTCCGCAGTCTTCTCCTCCATCGGCTTACCAAAAGGTTGCTCACCAAGGCAGGGCACGTCCAGGAGCTTCTCCTGCACCCACTGCTCTAAATCCGAAGATTGAAGCCAAACTTGGCAGCGGGCTCCGATGCCCGCAGCTGCCACCTGAGCTGATGTCTTGAAGCCATCGTAGGAGGCTCGAGAAATATACTTGGAGCAATCCACCACTGATTTCAACAGGGTGAGGAACCTGCCAAGGAGCTCGCCCTCGAGACCCACGGGGAAGCTTCCAAGTTCTTTTTCCAAGTCGCAGAGGAACATACCCATATACAATTGGTATGCCTGGATGCGACAAGAGAGCATGGAACCTTAGTAGGCCTTGCAGCCCAGGGCATCAAGGGCTCTCAATTCTCAGCCCGGCGGGACCAGTTGATTCCACTACCATCAAGGTGCATAGAAGTTTGGTCTTTCGGAAGCCTGGTCCTCGCTGCACCTTGTACATTGTGTCAAGGCACTTGCTCACTATGGGAAGCGAGGCCGGGGCCTCCCACATGTGGAGCAACAGCCGAGAGAGGATCGGCAGCACTGGCATGGTGAGGGATTCCCTGGGTGGGGCCTCGTACTGAAGAATATCGAGTTCTTCAGCATGGAGGTCTTCCTTGGTCTGGGTAACAAGGTTGAGGGCCCGAGCCTTGTCCCGAATAAACACCAAAAAGGAGGTTCCTCGGGCGGCGAATGCCATTGGAGGTCATGCAGCGAGGGGTCCGATGGAAAATCCCGATGAGTGCGGGTCTCTGGGGATGTATCCCCATCGGATTCCCAGTCTGAGAAATCGGTCGAGGGATCTGAGTCAGGCGGTTTGCCCTGTCTGATGGCTGGCAGCCTGGAGCCGGAAGCCCTGGACAATCTCACCTCCGAAGAACGGGAAGGCAAGCGAGACCGACGTCAAGGACCCTCACATCTCTGGGGTTTCCTGGACGGATTTGGGCGTCCCACGCGAGGGACCTGCGGTCTCCTGGTGTAAGTCAGCAAAGCTGTCCATGAGCACCTGCTGGGAAGCAATGAACGCAGAAACGCTGCATTCTAGCGCCAGCATACAGGACTCCCACACGGGCGTGGGGCCCTGGGATGCCGATACCGAGGTCACCGGAACAGGCGTCGAGGAGGAGAGGAGGTCCTCACCAGGACGACCCTTGGGAGACTGGGTGCCTTTGCCAGAGGCCTCTGTTTCTCTGGGAGTTACCGTGCGGGGCCGCTCTTTGTCTGACTCTCGGGAACACCGAATGGGGCTAAGCGACAGGGTGCGCTCGCACTTGTCGGGGGCCCCAGACAGCGACTTTGAGGCCTTCTTTTTGTGCCGTTCCACCTCGGGGGACCCCTGGTTCAAATGCTGTCTGAAATGCGGGGTCGCAGGGAGAGAGCCCACCGGAGGGGAGACGACCGAGGGTGCTGCTGGGGACTCCAAGGCAGCCTTTCGAAAAATGTCTTCGGACTTCTGCTTACAGCTGAGCAGGACCTTAGAGGACATTTTCTTGCTGAGTGAACAGAGCTCTGGGTCATGGTCAGCTCCCAGACACCGTAGACAGCAGTCATGAGTGTCCGTAAGCGACATGTTCCTAGAGCATCTATCACATTTTTTTAAACCCGGCGGCCATGGGGGTAAAAATAGCCCTGCGAGGTCGAAGACCCACATGGCCAGCGGCTGAGAGAAAAAGAGGGTGCGAAGCCAGGGAAGAAAAAATTTAGAAAGGGTATCCCCAAAAGCTCGAAAAGAGAGCAAGGGGAGGATGGGTAGAGGACCGGTGCAACCAGAAAAAAGAGAGATAGCAACAGTGAAGAGGTGAGTTTTCAACCTGGATTTAAAGAGGGCTAGAGAGGGTACCTGGCATACAGACACCGGTAGCTTGTTCCAGACATAAGGTGCAGCAAGGTGAAAGGAGTGAAGTCTGGAGTTAGCAGTAGGAGTGGAGGGCATAGATCAGGGGTCTCAAACTCAAATTGCTTTGAGGGCCAAATGAGGACTTGTAAAATAACCCGGGGGCCGCATAAGACGCAGGGCCTCATTTGCATAAGGGCTCATTTGCATAATGTTACCATACCCTAACTTTTAGTAAACATGCCTCTTAATGAGTGTATGGATAAAGAAAGACTAAAAGATTTCTACATTACTATAATCCAGTGCCAACCGCCAGACACATTAGGAACTACTACAAACACTGCCCATTTAGAACCCATAGCAAACCCGCCATATCCTAACAGCACTACCAGGACTCACAAAGCACCATACCCTACCTATCAAAAGGCAACACTGCAAATATTAAATCAATACATTTCAGAGAATAACAATACATGACCTACTGGGGAAAGAGAACAAGTAGCAATGTCAAATAGGAATTACATAAACAGAATACCTCAGCTCAGTTACACATGCAGAACATACACCATCACCAAACAAGGAATCAAAATTTAGAAACAAGAAGACAATAATTAAACTGGGAACCCCAAAATCCAAACTTGGAATGTACAACAACACTGTAGAAATAAAACTATAAATTAATTTCCCCTTGTTCTAAACAAAGCGCAGACGTTATTGATGCACATTTCCCAGAGCTGACATATTCCAGTTAATAAATTCAAAATAAAGAGATATTTTTCTACCTTTTGTGCATTTTTTTCAGTTGCAATTGTTCCAGCCACTTTCTTCTGGTTTCTTCGTGCCTTCTGCTAACTCTCCATCGTTTGCTGTCCATTTGTCCTTTCTTCTCTCTTCTAGTTTTTTTTCCATTCTCCCTCTACATCTGCTTTAACATACTAATCTTTATCCTTTTGCTCTTTCCTCATTCCTATTTCATTCACTCAAATTTTACCCCTCCATCCTCAATCCCCACTTACTCTCCTAATACCTGGCCAATTGTAGATTTGTCTTCCCTCCCACACAAAATATTTTTCCCCTCTCCATTTCACTCTCCCAGCTCCATTCCATTCTAATCCTCCCCCAACATCAGCTCCTTTCTAGTTCCAGCCCCACACAGCACCCGCTCCCTTCTAGTCCCTGCATCAGCCCATTTTCAGTCCTAGCCCCCCATCAGCTCATTTCCAATCCTAGCTCCCCTCCATCAGCCCATTTCCAGTGCTAGCTCCCTCCCCTCACAGCCCATTTCCATTCCAAGCCCCCCTCCCCCTCCCCATCAGCCATTTGCAGTTCAAGCCCCCCTTCCACTCAGCCCATTTCCAGTCCTAGCAACCCCCCCAGCCCATTACCAGTCCTAGCCCCCCCCATAGTCCATTACCAGTCCTAACCCCCCATAGCCCACTTCCAGTCTTACCCATCACCCCATTTTCAGTCTTACCCCTCATAGTCCATTACCAGTCCTAACCCCCATCACCCCATTTTCAGTGTTACCCCATCACCCCATTTTCAGTCTTACCCCTCATAGGCCATTACCAGTGCTAACCCTCCCCCATATCCCATATCCCATTACCAGTCCTATCCCCCCATAGCCTATTACCAGTCCTAACCCCCCTATCAGCCCACTTGCAGTCTTACCCCCCATCACCCCATTTTCAATCTTATCCCCCCCCCCCCATAGCCCATTACCAGTCCTAACCCCCCTCCCCCCATCAGCCCAGGTAGATTTTAAAAAATCCAAACTTGCTGCTGCTGCCGCCGCAGCAGTATCGAGCGTCCCGGGGGCCCCTCTGCCCGGCAGAGTCGTCTCCTCCCTGCAGCATCAGCTCCAAAAGCGGCGGCTTTCAGAGCCGCGAAGAGAGAGAGTTTCTCTCTCGTGGCTCTGAAGAGCAGCGAGAGAGAAACTCTCTCTCTTCAGCTCCAAAAGCAGCGGGAATTGAGCCGCCGCTTTTGGAGCTGAAAAGAGAGAGTTTCTCTCTCGCGGCTCTGAAACTCTCTCTCTTCGCGGCTCTGAAAGTCGCCGCTTTTGGAGCTGATGCTGCAAGGAGCAGAGGACTCTGCCAGGTAGGGGGTTGCCGCGGAACACTTGATACTGCGGCGGCAGCAGCAGCAAGTTTGGATTTTCTTTTACTCTACTGACCAGCTGCTTAACACGCCGGGTCAAATGCATCACGGGCCGCACAAGATGCTCTCGCGGGCCGCATGTGGCCCGCGGGCCACGTGTTTGAGACCCCGGGCATAGATAGTAGTTTGTTAAAAGAGCGGAGTTCCCAAGAGAGGTTGTAATGTACGCTAAATAAATAAATAATAAATAAATAAATAAGAGATGAAAGGTACTGAGGAGCCGCAGAGTGAATGCACTTAAAGGTCAGGAGGAGAAGTTTGAATTGGATGCGGAAGTGGATAGGGAGCCAGTGAAGTGACTTGAGAAGAGGAGTAATGTGGGTTTTGCAAGGCTGGCGGAAGATTAGTCACACAGCAGAATGTTGAATAGATTGAAGGGGAAAGAGATGATTCAGAGGGAGACCAGCAAGGAGTAGGTTGCAGTAGTCAAGACGAGAGGTGATTAAGGAGTGGATAAGGGTTTTAGTAGTGTGCTCAGATAGGAAGGGGCGGATTTTGCTGATGTTGTAGAGAAAGAAACGGCAGGTCTTAGCTATGAGCTGGATATGTGTGGAGAAAGAGAGAGAGGAGTCAAAGAAAACCCCCAGAATGCAGGCCGAGGAAACTGTGGAAAACTCCGTAATCCTTCCTGAGACTGAAAAAGGAGGAAGAGGAGGGGAGGTTTTGGGTGGAAAGATAAGGAGTTCAGTATAGGCCATGTTCAGTTTCAGGCAGCGGTGAGACATCCAGGCAGCAATGTCTGAAAGGCAGGCAGAGATCCTGGTCTGGATTGCCGGAGAGATTTCAGGCGTGGTGAGGTAGATTTGGGAGTCATTGGCATAGAGATGGTACTGAAAGCCATGGGACGAGATAAGCGCACCAAGGGACTGAGTATAAAGAGAAAAGTAGCGGACCCAGGACGGATCCCTGGGGGACACCAACTGGGAGTGGGGTAGCAAAGGAGGAGGAGCCACCAGAACACACACTGAAAGAGCGATGGGAGAAGTAGGAGGAGAATCAGGATAGTACAGAGCCATTAAAACCAAGCAAGGACAGGGTATCAAGGAGAAGGTTGTGGTCAACATTGTCAAAAGCAGCAGAGAGGTCAAGAAGGATGAGGACAGAGTAGAGGCCCTTGGATTTTGCCAGGAACAATTCACTGAAGACTTTGGTAAGAGCCGTTTCAGTAGAGTGTAAGGGATGAAAGACGGACTGTAAAGGATCCAGGAAGGGCATGAGAGGAGAGGAAGTCAAGGCAGCAGCGGTGGACCATATGAAGGGAAGGAGAGAGATGGGTCGATAGTTAGAAGGACAGGTGGGATCAAGTGAGGGTTTCTTGAGGAGGGGTGTGACCATAGCATGCTTGAAATCTGCAGGGAAAGTTGCAGTGGAGAGCGATAGGTTGAGAATGAAAGAGGTGGAAGGGACAACGGTGGAGGAGCTAGGGCATAGGAGGTGGGTGGGGATAGGATCAGAGGAACAGGTGGTGAGTTTGGAGAAAGAAAGAACAAGTGTGGTTTCCTCTTCAGAGATCATAGGGAAGGAAGAGAGGGTAGCAGAGGTAGGGGAGGAGGGTTGAGAGTGAAGAGGGGAAGTAGTTGAAGTAGCTGGAATAGTGGGGAATTAGAGGGTGATCTTGTGGATTTTGTCATGGAAGTAGTCAGCCAGGGTTTGGGCAGGAAGGGAGCGAGGGACTGGAGGCGGAGGCAAGTAGTAGGACGAGGACCCAAGGCCATGACACCATAACTCCAACTATTCCCATCTTCCCATCTAGGACTGGGAGCCATAATAACCTCCTATGATTAAAAAGGCAGGACCCAACTCCCTGAAAATCTCATCCAATGCTGCTATTAAAGTCAGCTATCTGCCTTACTCTCCCTCCCCCTCCCCAAAAAGACTATAAACGGTGACCCTGTAACACTTCCAGCCCTGACTGATTCCAGAATCACGGACACAAGCTGAGAATTGAACAGAGGCCTTCCAAACACTAGCGCATAGTTTTAGAAATGAAATCATTTCAAAATGTTATCACACTTTTTGATAGTATTTATTATAGATTTGCATAGATCTAGGAAAGATATTTTCTTCATGGATCTAAGCTCGTATATGTTTGATCATTAGTAAAATATATAAACATTGAGATTCGATTACTGTCACAGAGACTCTTATGAGCAATCACTAATCTCCCTCTAGTGGTAAAAAGTCACTTTGTAAAAATAAGACCCTTGAAAGCACTGCTGTTTCTGTGCTTTCCAGCTCATATCTGTACACAGTATATTGCGGTAGTCACATTTCTTTATACTTGGGGACTACAATGCCCCAGTAAAATAGCAAGCCTGGGATGTGTTTTTTTCTGGTGCTGATGTCATCAGTCAGCTCTCTGACATCATAAAGCACTTAATGCACTATGGTCTGACGACATCGGAAAGAACACATCCTATGCTTCACATTCTGTCTTCAGCACATCACAAGCAAAGTCAGCCAGCAAACTGACCATGCACAATGTGAGCATGAAAGCTGCAGAGTTTTACATATGCATACACAGAAGCAGCCCTTGGATCTCATTTACAAAAACAAGCTTTAATCACTTGCAAGAGGCTTTAAATAAACTTCAAGGGAGTGATCTAGCAAGAATTGTTTGTTTCTTGACTTGTATGATCTGCAGTAGGACTTGCAATATGGAGTTTGAGGAGGAAAACCCCTGATCAATGCTGAATGTTTAGCTTATATTCCAATGTATCATGGTATTTAAATAACTTAAATAACTCTAACACTTCAAAAAATGGAGAGGGGCAACCTACAAACCCTAAACATAAGCCCGGAGCCTCACTGGGAAGACTAGATGGGCCATGCAAGTCTTTATCTACCATCATTTACTATGTTACTATATTGTGGTAGGCGAAGGCCTATGCTCCATGCTAATTGAACTAAACAGACAGGCCTAACTAGCTTGACCTGTAAATGGAGCCTGTGAAGAGGCCCATAGGAATTGCACATCCCCCAACATGCTGCTATTGTAGAATTAGAACTCAGTAAAGTATTGAATTAGCTTAGACAAGTAGAATTGAAACCTGGAAAAATACAGAAAAATATGTTTAAAAGTCACTGATAAGAAAAGTACAGCTGTAAGGGATTTAATTAAAACTGCTGACAGAAAGGTTACAGAGCCCTGCTTCCCTGCACGTATTAACTAGCCCAATGGCCTTGAAGTAGGAAAGTAACAAGTTGGTGAACTGACCATTGTAATTGGGACTAGAAGGGGGGTAAGCAGGTGCTGAGCCCACTCCAAGAACACAATTGGATAATCATATCAGTACCGGGACCAATAGAGAAGGTACGGGAGGTTACCGGGACCAATGAAATGTTTTTCTATACCTAGAATGGAGTAAAAATCTATAAAAGTTGTTGTATTGCCAGAGAACATCGCTCAGCCATTTTGAATTTGACTTTGCTTGAGTCTTGTGCACAAATAAATGATTTGGACCTTCTGAACAGACTCCTGGTATTATTGGTTTGTCTGCGCTCTGCTGCTACATATTCCTGGTGCGTTGGACCGGGAAGGTGTGGTATTAGAGGGTATATAGGGCAATATACCACGACTTTCCGCCTCTACAGGCTTGGTCCTGCCGGGATCGCGCCCTTCCGACGGGACTTTGCTCTCTGGCGCCACCGGTCCCTTGTATCGGAGGGAGCTGGTCGGACCTCGGCGGGTGCCGAGCCCGGCTGGAGCCAACGCCTCGAACCCGAGTGAGGGGAGTCCGAGGTCCAACTCATGCGCTTGCTTGGGAACTTTGAGGACCGGATCCGGTGAGTAGAATTTTGGTTTTGAAAGTCTAGACAGATGAGACAGAGCAGTACTGCCACTTGAATTTTGGAACTTGGAAATTGGTAAGAGAGCTCTCAAAGACGGGCCGATTAACCCCGCATGGGTATTCGCAGGGCGAAACCCCCGTCTTCTTGTATTTGGAACTTGTAAAAGACTAGTCAGAATAGACAGAATTGAATTGCATCCTGGGATACGTTGCTAGCATGATTGTGTGAATGAAGTGTGAATGAGAGGTTTGGCAGCACGGACCAAGCGAGAGTGGACTCTGGACTAGCGCAGTTCCTAGCCGGGCGACTGCGTCTAGGTCACGAAACGGAGGAAGCGTTTGGTGTATTGTCCGTCCTAACTGTGTATCTGATTTTTGTTATCTGTTGAAACTGCGAGTTCCCCTTCTGGTATAAATGTGAGATTATTCTGTTGGGTAATTTGTGACAGTTTACCGATTAAGAAATAGTATTAAGAAAAGGAAACAGACGCAAACATTTGGGCTAGGCATTGTAAAATCAAGAAGCTGTCTCACTCATTTTAGTTTCAGCACAACTAGCTAGGGGAGAGACAGGGCGTGTTTAGAGACAGTAAAATGTGCAGTGTCTTTTTAACCCTGTGAGGGCTTGTTTTCAGCGTTCTGAAGCTGAGCTGATCTGTGATTGTTTTAGGAGAGTTGTGCCTGTTTTGTTCAATATGCTCTAATAAGTGATGTTCCTTCTGTTATGGTCATGTATTGTGTATCATTTGATAGGAGTATTTAGTCAGAATTTTGAATCCCGATAGTTTTGGGCTTAGCCTTGGAAAGGGTTAAGTTCTTATTAACCCCTTTCCAGCTTCTTAGCTGTTCTAATATCTCAAGCCCTGCTTTGTGGTTACGGACCAAGTGTGGAGGATTTTGTAAAGCTAGTATTACATGTTACGGCATATAACTTTAAAATAAATACTTTATTCCGATCAGATAGGCAGATCTCATGGTCCAGACAGAAATGATAGAGAAATTAAGAAAACTGCTTTTGTTTTCCCTTTTGTCCTACAAAGTAGAGGTTAAGAGCCATCGCGACTTGAAGGTGATTTAAATCTTGAGTGAATAAGGAAGTTTATCGTGCTTGAATTCTAGTTCCTGATATACTACGGCAAGCACCTCATAGAAGACATGCTTATTGTTAATAAAAATAAAATAAGGGAAAAAGTGTATATGTTCGGTTCTTTCTATTGGAATTGTTGTTATCACACGCTCATGTTGTCTGCCTACCCTTTGTTCACAGTAATAATATGTTTTTTTTTTCCTAATAAGTGCACCCAGAGGAACATTATTGTATAGTTCTGATTCATAGTCCATAGGAAAATGCAGCCTGAATAGCCGCCCCTCTGTCTGTTGTTAACTACGTCACCATGGGGAGAGGAAGGGGGGTCAGAGGGATTTAGCAAAGGCTCTGCTGGAAACTACAGATTTTAAAAAATAAATAAATAAATAAATCTCCCACCCTATTAGAAATGCTCTGTGAAAGGGGGGTGGCCAGTGTTAGTTACTTTATGGCTCCGTAGTTTCCCGTGTTTATCAGATTGTGCAGAGAATATTTCCTGATCAGTTCTACATAGGATTCTTGGTTAAATGTTTAAAAAAAAAAAAACCCTCACGGATAGAGCGTTGCTAGGAGAAACAGTGTGGGCCTAGGGGGAGGGGGGGGACTCCTCCCTGCAGATTCCCAAGTAGTTTGCCAGCCAGTCAGCTGACCAGACTTGTTTAGGTGTTTTTTTTTCCTTGCCACTGATTTACTGAACTGAAAGCTTTAGGATTTAATTGAATTAATAAACAGTATTATTCAGAATCCAAATAATGCAGGCAGCCCTCACTATACCCAGCAGCCCAGGAGAATATGCATTTTTTTTTGTCAGTCAGTCCCAGAGTGATAAGACAGAAATTACAGAAAACTGGATGGATTTGCGGGCATGATAGTTAATGAAAGTTGATCAGAAAATATGTGAATTGTTGAATGTGATAGAGAAAGTAAAGATGGAGAAGAAAACAGATCTTCTTGCTGATGCTTTAGTTGAATGATGTGGAGGAGGTTATCCTGATCGAAGGAGCAGAGGAAGGAAAAAAACTGTTGCAGAGAAGAAGGACATTAGAGAAGTGAATGCCTGTATCTTGACTCCACCCCAGGAGGGGAGGAGGGAGTACTTGATTGCAGAGTCATAGACAGAATAAAACCAAGCACAGTGTTTCAGCACGAAGCAGCTATAGAGTAAGTGGCAGCCTGAGAGGGCTACAGCATGGATGAAGACTAGGCCAGACCGGACTCTCCAGTTTCCCTGGGTCCCCAGGAGTCAGTCTGAAGAATAGGGGACCAATATATGGACTTTTATGGGGGATACAGGAGCAGAATACTAAAGCCAGTAGCCCCTGTGTTTTTCTAGATGCACCACCATTATCAGAGCTACTGGGGCTAAGGCCACAAAGCCTTTTTTGCAGAACGGCATGAGTGAACAAGGGGGACAGAAAATAATGCACCAGTTCCTGCATATGCCTGAGTGCCCTATTCCACTTTTTGGAGCCGAGATCTGCTTGCAAAGCTTCAGGCACAGATATCCTTTGCTGGAGAGAGAGAAATGCAAATGACTGTGAACCCAGAGCCTGCTGGATTGATGGTGCTGACTGTTCCCGGAGAAGAGAAGTAGCGGTTCTATAACACACCTCCAGTTAAGACAACAAGTTCCTGTATACCCGCCAACCCTATAGCCCCACCTGGAGTATGGGCAAAAGATAATGCACCTGGCCTAGCAAAGAACATAGCCCCTGTCATTGTCATCCTCAAGCCAGAAGCGGAACCAGTGCATGTGAAGCAGTATCCTCTTCCCTGACCAGCCATTGCAGGAATCCACTGCCATTTAATGAAACTGCTGAAGTATGGACTTTTCAAAGGAATGTTAGTCACCTTGGAACACTCCCCTTCTTCCTGTTAAGAAGCCTGGGACAGGTGATTACCGCCCAGTGCAGGATCTAAGAAAGAATGCATGATGCAGCTGGAACTATACATCCAGTTGTGCCAAATCCTTACACACTCTTAGGACTGATCTCTGCTGAAGCTACACACATTTCACCATTCTGGATTTAAAAGATGTTTTTCTTTGTCTGCATACGCTTAGCCCAAGACCCCACTACAGGAAGGCGGGGCCAACTCACCTGGACAAGATTACCTCAAGGATTCAAGAACTTGCCTCACTCAGCAAAAGATTTGACAAGTTATCCAGTAATTCCAGGAGAAAGAATTCTACTTCAATATGTGGACAACTTGCTTATAACCACCAACTCAGAAAGTGAATGTCTACAAGCCACCAGTGAACTCTTGCACCTTTTTAATGAGGCTGGATACAAAGTCTCAAGAGCTAAGGTGCAATTATGCCAAACAAGTTAAATACCTAGGATTCCAATTGTCCAGCGGAATTCGACGCCTGGGACCCTTACCAGAACGCAAAGCAGCTGTATGCAGTATTCCTACTCCAACCACCAGGAGGCAAGTGAGAGCCTTCTTGGGTGCCACAAAGTATGTGGTATATGGATCCCCAATTTTGCGCTGCTAGCAAAACCATTGTATCAAGCTATCAAAGGAATGGAAAAGTCTCCATTAGAATGGGGACTTGAACAGGATGCAGCCTTTTGATCTTTGAAAAAACACTCTGATGTTGTCACCAATTCTGGGTCTACCAGATGTCCAGAAAACCTTTCAGTCTCTATGTTCATGAGTCACAAGGAAACGTTCTAGGAGTGTTGACTCAATCTCTTGGACCTTATTTGAGAAGCTGTTACAGCTACAGCCTTCCTAGTGAGCAAAACTAACAAGATCACTTTGAGACAGAATCTTCAAGTTACTGTACCATACTCTGTTCTAACCAATATGAAACACAAAGGAAACTATTAGCTAACAAATCTACGAATGTTGAAGTATCAGAGGATGTTGCGTGAAAACCCCAGATACAACTGAAGGGTCAGTCAAGCTTTCAATCCTGCTATGTTGTTATCAGTTGGTCTTGATCCCCTGATCATGGCTGTTTAGAAATTATGGACACTGTATTCTCAAGCCGCCTGGATTTGACTGATGTTCCTTTGGAGAACCCTGAACAGACTTTCTTTGTGGCTGAAGGCAGTTTCATCATCAATGGACATTGTTGTGCTAGATATGCAGTGGAGACCCCTGATTTGGTAGTTGAGTCCTCAGCCCTGGCCCCAGAAACTTGACCACAGAAAGCTGAACCGATAGCCCTCACTAGAGCACTAACAATAGGAAAAGGGCTCTGTCTAAATGTGTACCCAGATTCCAAGTATGCCCTTACAACCTTGCATACACATGGGACCCCGTACAAATAATGAGGGTGGATAACCTTAGGAAGCAAGTCCATTAAGTATGGCCCCGAGATTTTGATATTATCAGATACATACTGCCTACAGATTTCAGAATTTAGGAAAAAGTAAAAAATGTATGAAATTGAGCTGTAGCCTATTTATAGGGAATAAAAGGAGATGTGAGACAGATAGGATCTGAAATTATTAGGCATGAACTGTTTTGCAGAGTCTTCATACCTGGGTACAAAAAAAAATTGATCACCCATCAATTTGCCTGAACCCCTGCATCCTTTCAAGCCTGGAGTCTCAGTGTGGATCAAAGAGTGAAGAAGGATACCGTTAGCCCTGCATTGGAAGGGACCCTATGTTGTTATCTTGTCAACTCCAACTGCAGTAAAAGTCGCAGAATTTGAACCTTGGATCAATTATAGTCGAGTAAAAGCCAGCAACTGCTTCTGAACCTGATCACTGGACTACTGTACAGCATCCTGAGACTCCATTGCGCCTCACCCTACGACAACAACCATGGACCTAAGACTTATTGGTCCCTCAGAAACTGCACTATTTCAAGACTATCTGTTTATCTGAAGGTAAGCCTCGCATCTGGAGAAAGCTGCAATCATCAGAAATAGACTGTGTTGTGTTAAGGAATTGAGTCTTCTAAGAGACTGTGTTCAAATGCTCTGAGAAAAAAATAATAATAAAAAACTGTTTTGCTCTCCTGAAAAGTGAACTGCTCTAAGGAGGCCTTAATAGCCTGAGAGACTGTACTATGATATTTTAAGAACCTGAGACATCCCAGAGGACAGTGATACTTTGGGATCTACAGCCCTACTCCTGCCACAAAGCTGGTAGGTCTACATACGGCAGAAGCTTGAGGATCTACAATCAACTCTACATTTGTTATCTATTATGGATACCAACAGTTCCACCAATTCTCCAGAGACTATGCCCATTATGAATTATTATTATTGCTTTATTTTGGCAGCAGCCTTGGAGTGCTTTGAAATGACATTTGCTTTACCTCCCTGTGCAGCCTGTATAAGTAACACACGAATTGGGCTAAAGGTTCTTCATGCCTCCCAGAACTTGTTTCTTGAACTTGCCGAAGCAGTAGCATCTAGTCTCCACATTTATGACTGTTTGTTCTCAAGAACTGAATTATTCCATCCCCTATGATCAGACTGATTTACATAATACTACTAGTGAGTGGGTATTGGCCCACCCCATTGTTGACAGTTTGTGTTTTGTTCGCACCGGACCACAATTTGCTATGAAGATCGGACAGCTGGACTGTCTAAATCAGAGGTTTTACAACAGCACAACAAAGAAGACATCTTGGTGGTCCAGCATAAATGCTCCTGAACCTTCTAATTCTTTTAGTTCTTTTTCCCACTCTTGCCAAACTATGGACTCTGACTATCTGCTTGTTGCTCCCTTGTTTCTTGCCATTTTGCTTGCAAATGATAACTTCAGTTATTAATGACACTGTAGAGCGTAAGGCAGCTACAAAGCTACCAGCTATGTGAAACTACTACCCTATACCACAGAGTGATATCTTTATTTAGTATTATGTGATTTGCTTCTCACCCTTTCTCACTTGCGGGTGAGAATAATCAAAGGGGGGATTGTGGTAGGCGAAGGCCTATGCTCCATGCTAATTGAACTAATCAGACAGGCCTAACTAGCTTGACCTGTAAATGGAGCCTGTGAAGAGGCCCATAGGAATTGCACATCCCCCAACATGCTGCTATTGTAGAATTAGAACTCAGTAAAGTATTGAATTAGCTTAGACAAGTAGAATTGAAACCTGGAAAAATACAGAAAAATATGTTTAAAAGTCACTGATAAGAAAAGTACAGCTGTAAGGGATTTAATTAAAACGGCTGACAGAAAGGTTACAGAGCCCTGCTTCCCTGCACGTATTAACTAGCCCAATGGCCTTGAAGTAGGAAAGTAACAAGTTGGTGAACTGACCATTGTAATTGGGACTAGAAGGGGGGTAAGCAGGTGCTGAGCCCACTCCAAGAACACAATTGGATAATCATATCAGTACCGGGACCAATAGAGAAGGTACGGGAGGTACGGGAGATTACCGGGACCAATGAAATGTTTTTCTATACCTAGAATGGAGTAAAAATCTATAAAAGTTGTATTGCCAGAGAACATCGCTCAGCCATTTTGAATTTGACTTTGCTTGAGTCTTGTGCACAAATAAATGATTTGGACCTTCTGAACAGACTCCTGGTATTATTGGTTTGTCTGCGCTCTGCTGCTACAATATTAACATTTGTCTACCACCTCCCTGATCTATCACAGCATCCAGGGCATTGGAAAATAGAACATAAAAATCAATCACACCTCCATACCCACCTATCATATCTAGAGTCAATATTGTAGTGTAGGGTCGATATTCAAAAGCACTAATCTGGTTAGTGGCATAGCTAACATGAAAAGTGCTAGCCAGTGAGATAGTCAGCAGCACTCTCTGTATAGTGCTGATGAATATTTCCTATGATTGTCTCAGGGTAATCTGTGGGTGGACCTGGGACAGAATTTGGAGTTATCCAGTGATATTTAGCCCTCTAGCAGGATAGGTATACACACACAGTGAAGTTAGGACAGAAAAAAAGGTTGTCCTAACTTTTATCCAGTTCACTGTCTGGATATTCGGCTAAAAATTGTCTGCATCCTGATAGCGCCTCCAGTCACTGCTGAATCTGGATATTCTATGCCACCGCTGTCTGGATCCCGGTGCTGAATATCCAGATTTTTTTATAGTTGTGGCGGCTGGTGTTTAAAAAAAAATGCTGACCGTTACAACTGAATATTGCCCCTGAAAATCTGGATTCAGCTCTGACCAGCTCCGTTATCCAGATAGCAGAACTCTTCAGCCTGCTCGCTGGACAGCTAGCTACAGTACATAAAGTTAGGGCAGCCTTTCTTCTGCAGATAGTTATCCAGTTAACAAGCTGATGTTAGCCGTGAACTCCGCCCCAGTTCCTGCAATGCAGTGTCCCAGCACTATCTAGATAGTACCAAGGCAGTCTGGGGAAATATTCAGCAGCAGATCGCTGGCTGGCACATCTGGTTTGCAGGTACTGCTGACTGGAATATCACTTCCTCTATTTCCGGATACATCATAAAGGGGGTTCTGTATAGATGGTATTTGTAGTCCCTGCTGCTTTGGTTTTGAAATCAGCACTGCATGCCCCATAATGCACTCAGATGGGAGTTGTCAGAAATCCTGAACAAGCCTGAAGCTCCCTCCTTGAACTGGATCAATAGGCATAAATGACTATATTGAGAAAATGACTTGACAAATGCCAGTTCTGCACCAATACAAAATCTATATAAGACTATATGCCAGCGATCTAGAGAGACCACTGGCACTCCTTGTGACCTTGGGCAAGTCACTGCCTCAGGTATAAACCTAGATTATAAACCCTCCTGGGACAGGGAAATATCTACTGTACCTGATTGCAATGAACATCTACTGGAAAGGCATGAGCAAAATACTAAAAAAATGTTTTAAAAATTCAGTTCTGGATAATCCAAAACAATGAGTCAGGATGATAGTTTTCTGTAGGCAACTTAGTATCACTGCGAAAATTATACTCCAACCAAAACAGCATCATCTCGTTAAGGAAAACTGGTCATTGGCATGTGCCATAAGCAGATGAACATGTAGAAGTGAGCTACAGCGTACTCTCATTGTTAACTAACAAAGGAAGGAGGTCTCTATAACAAGTCACAGTTTACAACCCAAGAGTAAAGGAAACGCCTCTCTTGCAAATAAGAATGAAGTCTCTGTCTAAGAGACAACTATTATGCCTCTGTGCAGCTGAAAATAACCATTGTATATAGTAAATCTTGACACAACATCTATGCAAAAAGGGAAGCTGCAACACCATTGAACTGTTTTGTGTGCATTCAAGTGCAGAAAGACCACGTCGTATGACTCCTTGACCCACATATGTGTACCATCAGGCTTAACAAATCACAGGCACCAGGTAGACATGGTGCCTACAAATTGCAACCTAGCGCCCAGGACTTCATGCCCCTGAAAGGTTTGTTTATGAGCTGATGCTGATAAAAGCAGAACTTCTTCCTCTGCCATGATCTTCAAGGAGCTTGAGCCATGTGGTGAAGAAAGGTTCAGACTGATCTCATGGTTTCAAGTCTTAAGAGAGCTGATCATGGTGAGAAAGCAGTGCTACATTCTCTGTGCAGCCAAAACAGCAGGTGAGAGACGCCAGGTGAAGACTGTGGGGGGTGGGGGAGTTATGAGAGAGAGAGAGACACCAGATGAAGGCTGTGGGAGGGCTGTGAGAGAGAAAGACGTACCGTCAGCAAGAGGAGAAGAAATGCAGAAAATGGGAAATCAATAAATAAGAAAAAGAGAAAAATGAGCATGAGTAGATTGGGAGGAGGCAGTGGGTAGGGTGAGGGAGAAGGGAGTGGGGCATAGTTTTTCTATTTCAAAAAGCTGCCAATTCTAAAAGATCTGGCCAAGTGCAGCTACATGGGCAGAGATTTTTGGGGCGTGGCAATTTCTCTTCCCTATCTCCATAAACATTCTGTGTAAAAATGCTGAGTTCAAATGCAGGTAAGCACAATAGCATAGGCCATGAGTACTTAGAAACATAGAAACATAACGGCAGAAAAAGACCACATGGCCTATCGAGTCTGCCCTTCCATATGACCACTACAACAGTCCCCTCTTTTCCTTTAGAGAACCTCTGTGTTTAACCCGTGCTTTTTTGAATTCAGATACTATCCTCATCTCTACTACCTCCACTAGAAAACTATTCCATGTTTCTAACACTCTTTCCATAGAGAAATATTTCCACATATTACTCCTGATTCTATCCCCTTTCACCCTCATCCTATGTCTCCTCGTAGCAGAGCTTGTTTCAATCAAAAGAGGCTCTCCTCCTGTGCATTTATGCTATGGAGGTATTTAAACATCTCAATCATATCTCCTCTATCCCGCCTTTCCTCTAAAGTATTGTGGCAAAGTCAGCTATCCTGAGAGTGGGGGAGGTGAGAAGCATAACGAATTCACCCTAGTTAAGAGTCCCCTTCTAGGAGTGCAGGGAGAGAAAGCCACAGCCAGGTTTCAAAGATAGAAAACCCCCAGCTGGAACAGGTTTCAGCCAATGACTGATTAAGTAAGAAAGAGGGATTGCAAGCACGAGGACCAAAGCCCTTACTTTAACAAGTGCACTGATAATTCTAATATCAGAAGGCAGGGGGATTACCAACACCTGGGAAAGCAAGAGGTGGGGTTAAGACCCTGAAGGTATAAGCCTGGGTTAGATTATGCAGAGAGAGAGAGAGACGAGAAGGAGAGCAGCCGGGAGAGCAGCTGAGACAGAAGCAGAGAGAAGGAGTGGATTCTTGGAGAAGAGCTGAGCTACCCAGAGCTGAGAGAGCTGCATTCCCTGCAACAGGTTGACAACAGAGGTGGGGGCCAGGAAGTGGAGAAGCTTTCAGACCACCAGAGAGGTTGTCAGCTGAGCAGTCTGACCAGGTCGGTGAGTCAGAACCCATGCAGTTGGGAGAACCAGTGTCAGAGTTGGGGGAAGAAGATTGCTTTATGGATTGCTCTCTATGCCAAGCTCTAGACAAGAGGTCTTGAGGAAAAGCTAGCCCTGAAAGAAGTAATTCTCCTTGGAAGTTAACCATATGGCAGAAGCAGTGTGGAGGTAAATTCTTGTCTGTTTTAAAAGGGAAATTTACTGCAACGTAAGCCTGATCAGGAAGCTCTGATTCATGCTTGTTTGTCACCTGTGTTTGAACTGTGCAGCGGCAAGAAAAGCCAAGGTAGCTGCTATAAGAGTTTTTGCTTGCTCCTCTCCTATATGAAAAGCCTGCTAAGAGTTTTGATAACAGCTTGGAATGTTTGTTTTGTTCTAAGTTTGGTTTCATGTAGAAATGCAGCCTAGAGAGGTTTTTTTGAGGCTGGCAGAAACCAAACTGCTGTAAAAGAATTAAGCCTGAATTTTTCTTTATGCTCTGATTAACAAGGACTAAACAGGAAAGTGGCAGCCTAGTTTCTAAAGGCAATTGCTTCTGCAAGTAAGAGGACTTTTAAAAAGCCATTCCTGAGTTCTTTTGGTTTGTTTGCCATTATTTGCTGTACCTTAAGCAAATCCTATAGTTGTAATCCTGTAAATGATACCTTGAACCTGCTGTGTTTTGTGTTATGAAAATAAACTTTCTGTTACAAGCCTTACCCTCGGTTACCTCAACTACAAACCTTCTACTTAAAGCACCAACGTATTTTTAGCAGTACTACACTTCCCAGAAACCAACACGAAGAAATAGGCTGCTAGGAGCTGATAGAAGAAGGAATTCTCAACCACCACGCCCCTCGACCACTAGAAGCAAGTGGCTTTGGGCGTTGTGCTTGTGACAGTATACATATTAAGATCCTTAAGTCTGTCCTCATATGCTTTATAACAAAGACCACTAACCATTTTAGTAGCCACCCTCTGCACCGACTCCAACCTGTTTATATCCTTTTGAAGGTGCGGTCTCCAGAATTGCACACAATACTCCAAATGAGGTCACACCAAAGACTTATATAGAGGCACTATCGCCTCCTTTCTTCTCCTGGACATTCCTCTCCCTATGCACCCAAGCATCCTTCTAGCTTTCACTGTTGCCTTTTCTACTGTTTAGCTATTTTAAGATTGTCAGACACAATCACGCCCAGGTTCCACTCTTTTTTGTGGACAGAAGTATTTCACCCCCTACACTGTAGCGCTCTCTTGGATTTTTGCAGCCCAAGTGCATGACCCTGCATTTTTTAGCATTATATTTCAGCTGCCAAATTCTAGACCATTCTTCAAGCTTAGCTAGATCCTTCCTCATGTTATCTACATCTTCCTGGGTGTCTACTCTATTGCAGATTTCGGTATCATCCGCAAAGAGGCAAACCTTACCCGACAGCCCTTCTGCAATATCACTAACAAAGATGTTAAAAAGAATCAAATCAAGGACAGATCCCTGCAGCACTCAATTGGTAACTTCCTTCTCCTCAGAGTGAGCTCCACTTACCTATACCCTTTGTCGCCTCCCACTCAACCAATTTCTAACCCAAGCAGTAGCTTTAGGGTCCATCCCTAGGGTGCTCTGTTTATAATTTGCCTGTGCAGAACGGTGTCAAAGGCTTTACTGAAATTTAAATAAACCACATCTAGGGCTCTCCCTCGGTCCAACTCCCTGGTCTGCAAGACCCTAGCATCCAGTGACCCTATCCTGAACACAGAAAGGAGGAGGGCAGGAGTTGCCTACACCCCAAGAATATTATGGAGTACTGCCTGGCCAAAGGCACTGTCCCTGCAAGACTCGCTCTCCAGGCAGTAGTGAGCTGCGAACATATGAATTGAAGACCATGTGACAGACTTGCAGATTTCCGTCACTGGCACTGAGCGGTGGTTGGCCACCAATGCGGCCATCACCCTCACGTGAAACGCTATGATCCGGTGCTCAAGGGAGAAGCCAGCTCGCTCATAGGTGAGGACAATACAGTCTGCCACCCAAGTGGACAGAGTTCACTTAGTGTTGGGGAGTCCCAGTCTGCTGGGATTATAAGACATGAATAGCTGAGGAGCTTTTCGATGGGCCTGAGTCCACTTTAAATAGAAGGACAGGGCCCATTTGCAATCTAGTGTATGAAGTACTAGTTCTTCCATGCTGGCATGAGGCTGTTGGGAAGAGGATGGGGAGGACCACCTCTTGGTTGCGGTGGAAAGAAGACAGCACCTTTGGAATTTGGGGTGTGTGCGGAGCACTATTCTGTTCTTGTAGAACCTTCTATATGGTGGATCTGCCACAAGAACCTGGAGTTCACTCACTCTTTGAGCAGATGTGAGGGCCACCAGAAAACCCACTTTCCATGACAGGTACTGCAGGTGGCCAGAGGCTCGAAAAGTGTTTTGGTGAGCTGAGAGAGCACCATGTTGAGGTCCCACTCTGCTGCTGGAGGGCAGAGAGGGGACTTGGATAACAGGAGGTCCTAGAGGAACCTGGAGACCAGGGGCTGGCTTGAGAGGGGTTTTCCCTCGACAGGGTGGTGGTGAGCAGCTATGGCACTCAGATGTACCCTCACCGCGTTAGATATCATCCCAGTGTGTGACAGGTGCAGTAGGTACTGCAGTACTAGTTGCACCTTGCAGAAGAAGAGATTCTCCTCCTTTTACACACACCAGGTGGAGAACCTTCTCCTCTTAAAAACATAAGTTCATCTGGTGGAACGTTTTCAGGAGGCCTGTAGGATCTCCTCAACTTCTTCTGTAAGATTGAAAGGGGCCAACGCTACCCTTTCAGCAGCTATGCTGAAAGGTTAGTGACCCCAGATTGCAGTGCAGGAGAGAAACCTCCTCCTGGGACAGGAGGTCCAGGGCTTGGCCCAGAGGGACTGTGGGTGCCACCGATATGGAAAGTAGCAGAGGGAGTGCATAGAGTAGGCCCTCGGACCACGAGATCAGGAAGGCATCTGCTGCCACTTTCTCCAGGTGCAGCTGACGGGAGCAGATGTGGGGTAGCTGCATATTGTCCAGAGAGGTGACTAGGTCCATCAAGGGCTTTCCGCAGAGGTGGAAGAACTGTTTCATTACTCTGGGGTTTAAGCACCACTCGTGTGGGCGAAGGACACCATTTAGCCTGTCCGCTAGGCGGTTGTCCTGGCCCGGGAGGTACACCGCTCGCAGAAGCATGTTGTTGCATGCTGCAAAGGAGAAGGGGGCCACCGCCTTCTGGCAGAGGGAGTACAAACCAGTGCCCCCTTGCTTGTTGATATAAAACATGGCAACCTGGTTGTCCATCTGGATCAGTAAAGGATGGTGTTGCAGATGGTGGTGGAACGCTTGTAGGGCCAAGAAGATTGCCCTGAGCTCCAGGAGATTGATCTGTAGGAGCGACTCCTCCTGAGACCAGCTGCCCTGTGTGTGGTGGTCTCCACAATGTGCCCCAACCCAAGAGGGAGGCATCTATGGTCAGGGTCCTCTGCACCATGGTTGCCTGGAAGAGCATTCCTGCCTGGAGGTCGTGAAGGTTTTGCCACCAGTTGAGGGACTCTGCCAGTTGGTGGGTAACCCTGACCCTGTCCTTTAGCCTGAGTCCACTGCGAGCAAAGGCACCACTGGGTTGTCCGCATGTGTAAGCGGGATGAAGGCATGACGTGGACCGTCGAGGCCATATGGCCCAAAAGGAGGAAGAGGAGATGAGTTGGCACTGACCAGCGGCGTTGTACCTCTTCTACCAGTTGCCTGAGGCATTCTGCCCTTTCTCTTGGGAGGATGGCCTTGACCTGTAATGTGTCCATCTGAGCACCTATAAACTCCAGACTTTGGGCTGGAGAGAGATGTGATTTGGGGTAGTTGATGACAACCCCCAGGTACTGCAAAAGAAGGATTGCATGCTCTGCGGCCTGACTGACTTCTGAGGCCGTACCGTCCCTGATGAGCCAATCGCCCAGGTAGGGGAAGACAAAAGCCCCTTGTAGGAGCAGGTAGGTGGCTACCACCGCCAGGCATTTGGTAAAGACCCTTGGTGAGGAGGCCAAGCTGAAGGATAGCACCTTGTACTGGTAGTGTCCTCCTCCCACCACAAACGTGGGAGGGGTTGATCAGGATGTACGTGTATGCATCCTTTAGGTCCAAGGAGCACAGCCAATCTCCCTGGTAGAGGTAAGGCAGCAATGTTCCAAGGGAGAGCATCTTGAACTTCTCCTTCACCAGAAACTTGTTTAAGTTTCTCAGGTCTAGTTGGGGACTGAGACTCCCAGTTCTTCTTGGAACAAGGAAGTAATTGGAGTAGAAGCCTTTTCCCCATAGATGTTTGGGTACAGGCTCTACTGTGTTGTCTCTGAGCAGACCTGAGAGCTCTGAGAGCAGAAGGGTCTGGTAAAAGAGAGGTCACACCGGCTCTCCTGGAAAGACCCTGAGTGGTACCTGCTGTAGGTGGAGGAGGCATCCCTCCCTTACCACCTGCAGTACTCACTGGTCTGAGGTGACACTGGCCCACCTGTGGGCGAAGAGTGCCAGGCGGCCCCCAGTGGGCTGGTGAAGGACTCCTTGGGGAGGATAGGCCCTGCCCCGGGAGTCAAAAGTTCCTCCCAGGCTGGGCGGGAGCTGGGACCTGGGGCTTCTGTGCCTTTGGGTCTTCAATAAAGTTTCCTATGATAAACTACACAGTGTTTGGTCATAGTCTCTGCCCTCTGCTGTTGTTCAATAGGGCAGTTTGACAAACTAAAAAGTAGCAAATCACCTGGACTGGATGGTATACATCCCAGGGTGCTGAAAGAACTCAAAAATTAAATTGATCTACTACTAGCAATCTGTAAACTATCATTAAAATCATCTACAGCAGGCCCTGACAGATTTTCTTGGACTCTAGGAGCCAGCCTAAAAATCTAGAAGCTGGCTGCTGAAACCGCCCCCCCCCCCCAAAAAAAGGTATATCGCAGCTTCTTTTTTAGGTTTTAGGCCCAGTTTACTATGACTGTTTTTCCATTTTCTATGGGGAAAAAACTTAATAAATCAGGTTCTTATAGGGCCACTGCACAGTGCCAACAGAAGGCAGTGGCCCCATTCCTCCTCCTCTCTCTCCCACTGACCTTTTAAGCTACACCTATGTGCATGTGTGTGGTGTGGAGATGGAGTGCATGTGTGTCTGTTGTGCAGAGGTGGAGTGCCTGTTTGTATGTTCGCGTGTTTAATGGAGGTCAGCTGGGGCGTGTTATGTAAGGTGAGAAGACAGTTAAAAGTCTATAGAACAAATCATCAGAGAAGCAGGATTGTATGAAGACAACAGAGGTGTGAAGATTGGTGGAAGACTCATCAACAACCTTCGCTATGCTGATGATACCACATTACTGGCTGAAAGTGAAGATGATCTGAAACATTTGCTTCTCACAATCAAAGAACATAGTCTCAAAATGGGCCTGCACCTTAATGTAAAGAAGACAAAGATCATGACAACTGGCATAATCAACAGGTTCATCGTTGAAGGAGAAGAAATTGAAATCGTTATAACATATTCAAGCATATTTAAATATATAAAACCTAATACCAAACAACTGTTGTTAATTTTTTTATATAATACACATTCAAACAAATACACCCAAAAGATCTGTGAAAACTGTGGCGTGTCCCCAGAGCTCTTACTCAATGGAGGGGGGTGGGGGGAGCATGGTGCCATTTGTAGACTGTCTCCCACCCCACTGGAGTAGGTTAGGCCACAGGCGTGGGTAGCTTGCTACCCCAGCCATATGTCCCTCCACACTGTGTTGGACATGCAGAGCTGCAGACTCTAGCACCTCCCACACCAGAAGCCTGGTAATCTGTCTGTTGCAGTCTAAGTAAACAGACACCCTGAATGACTCAGGGAGCGAGGTGTTCCTATGGCCCCTGATGACACCCTGCCCATTCCCATGCCCTGCTTCTTCAGTTGCTGCCTCCCACGAAAAGGGCTGGAGCATGATCACTGTGCATGTGTTGGCTTTCCTGATGTGCATGCCCCGCATCCTGTACTTTGGCCCATAGGTCAGAGCCGATCAGCAGGATGTGCCTATTCCCCAGTCAGCCCTTTCCTTCACGATCCACTTACTACCTACTCTGTTAATGGGTTAGGGGGCAATGTATTGCTGTCTGCTCTCTCTGCAGGGGTTGGTTGCCTACTGCTGCCCATACCATCGCATTGATAGCAAGTACAGGGTGCACCTAGCACGTACCTTCACAGCATGCATGCACACTGGCCGCATGGTCATGACCACTGTGTGACTGCTGCAGCTAGCATGGCATTACTTCCCTACCATGGCAACACCACCTGCATTTGCCACTACCGCTATGGGTAGGGTTGCCAACTGGCTCCAGATGCGCCTGGCAGGTTTGATCCAGTCCTGGGTTTACCTCATGGCATGCAGGGATATGTAGTTCTGATTTCTCCATTGCACTCCATAAGAAAAGGAATACTACAAGTCACTGCATGCCATGGGGTAAACCCAGGACTGGATCAAGCCTGTCGGGCGCATCTGGAGCCAGTTGGCAACCCTAGCTATGGGTTGGCAGTTCCGGTCCTGGAGGACCGCAGACCAGTCAGATTTTCATGATGTCCCTAATGAATATTCATGGACCTATTTCCATACAATGGAAGGCAGTGGATGCAAATAGATCTCATGAATATTCATTAGGGACATCATGACAACCTGACTGGTCTGCGGCCCTCCAAGACCGGAATTGCCCACCCCTATGGCTATAATTACACATTAGCAACATAGTCAGGGCTGGCCCAAGCAATAGGCAAACTAGACAGCCACCTAAGGAGTGGAGGAGTGGCCTAGTGGTTGGGGCAAGGTACATCGGGCCGGAGGTTCAATTCCCGCTGGAGGACAGCAACCTTGGGCCGGAAGGACTGGGGTTTCTAGTCCCACATGTGCTCCTTGTGGTCTTGGGCAAGCCACTTAACCCTCCATTGCCCATGTTCCCTGTAAGTATTAGTGTATGTGTCTCTTATCCCTTTGTGTTAAATGTATCCCCCAATTGTAACCGCTTTGACCCGGAGAAAGGCGGTATATAAATATGGCTAAATAAAATAAAGGCAGCAGTTTCGGGGGAGGGGGAGCAAAGAGCAGTGCATTCAAAGCTAAACAATAGATTCTGACAGCCCGGGGAGGGTAAGGCTTAAAGTCTGAACCAACTCTGAGGCTGGCTGTGCCCATGTTACTCAAAGCACTTTAGCAAACATGTACCTTATGTTCTTAAGGGGTCTTAAAAAACTCCAAAGTCTAAGTCAGCTGTCTATCTATGGGAGAAAACAATACAGTGAACATATCCTTCATCTCCCAGCTATTGCTGAACGCCTTAGCTTCCCACCCGTGCAGCTTGGCCTTAGACTACAGATCCCAGAGCGCAGTGGGGCTAAATGGTAACGGCCCCGGCCCGGTTTCCTCCTCCAAGTCTGAACGCTCCAGTGCGCCTGCGCGTGTGGACCGTCTCTCTGGAAGCAACTTGCGCTTGCGCAGTGAATCGTCCGTGGAAGTTGGCTACATCGGGTGCATATAGCTTCCTGCTTTTGCTGACGGCGATCCATGTGAAAAGACAAGCAATTGCTTTCGTAGTTTGGCAAGGTAAAACTCAATGTGTTCCTCTATTATTTTTAGGATCTGCATGGAAGATATATCGCTGAAAGGGGTGGTTATGTTACTTTCGTTTTTGCCTCTGCATTGTGCAGTTCTACCACCAGGAGGTAGGCTGGCGCTCTATACCCGGCTCCGCGAGTCAACGATTTTCTGCTGACTTCCTGCTTTAGTTTCTGACCGCCACGGTTTTTTCTGCCAGGAGACATGAATGCAAGAGTCCAGAGAGGTGTTTCACGATGCTTGCCTTTGATCACAGAGCACGCCGACATCCTGCAGCGCTTAAGCTTTCAAAAAAAAGGTAAAAGGGAATGTTTGCCTGATAGAAATAATCTAACCAACCCAGTCTAAATGCTAGATTGTTATTATTATCTTTATCATTTTGTAAATGCAATGTGTGCCTTCAAGTCAATGCTTTTAACGTTTTCTTTTCATTTAAGTACCTTTTTTAAGGGATGGTGATATACAGATAAAATTATTGATGAGATGATTTTGTAAAACAAGGATTATATATATATTTTTTACTGCATTTATTCTCCTGTGCAATATGATAATCAAATGTTTTTTAGGCTGCAGTTGATTTACATAAATGAGAAACGTTGGCACAGCTTTTTCATACTACGTTTGCAACTTAGTGGTTGCCATGTTATTCCCCTTGCATGTGTACGGATAAGTCAACAAATGAGCTATAGGTGATCACTTTTATTAGACTGATACATTCCTGACTGGCTTTCCATCACTACTAGCTCAAGCAAAGTGAACAAGTTAGTGCAAGGACAGTGGAAGCCTTTGCTTTAATCTGCTCATTTTGTTTTGACCTGGTGAAGGGAGTTTAATTCTCAAAAGCTAGTTACAAATGTATCCTTAATCCAATAAAAACATTATCTACACAGCATTTTTAACCCCTCTCCCTCAGAGATCCTCTGTATTTGTCCCATGTTTTTTTGAATTCAGATACAGTTCTTTTCTCCACCATTCTCACTGAGAGGCTGTTCTAGGCACCCACCACCCTTTCTATAAAGAAATATTTCCTCATATTGTAGTAGATTACCAGACCAAGAAAAGACACCTGAGGCCTTCGTGAAATCAAACAGTTTTAATAGCATGCGAGAACTCGGTGGAATAGCTTCCAAAAAAACGGAGCCTCTCGGACCAAGGTTTCAGTTTCATTTATAGACTTTTGTTGTTAAGTGCCGTCAAGTCAGAGTCGACTCATGGCGACCCTCTGGTTAGCTATCCTAAATTGTGTTTGGTCTTCAGTCAGGCGGCTCATTGTTGACAGACTGGTACCCGTAGCTGCTGTTATTGTATCGATCCATCTTATTGCTGGCCTTCCTCTTTTGCATTGACCTTCTATCTTGCCAAGCATGATGTCTTTCTCTAACGATCTCTCTCTTCGCATGATGTGTCCAAAGTATGAAAGTCAAAGTCTTGTCATCTGAGCTTCTAAAGAAAACTTAGGTTTGATCTCCTCTAGTACCGACTGGTTTGTTCTTCGGGCAGTCCATGGTATACACAGTATTCGCTGCCAGCACCATAATTCAAAGGCATCAATTTTCTTCCTGTCTATCTTTTTCACTGTCCAGCTTTCACATCCATTTGATGTTATTGAAAATACCATGGCTTGAACAAGTCGAATCTTTGTATGGAGAGAGGAGGGAGGAGTGGTCTAGTGGTTAGGACAAGGTACTTCAGGTCGGAGGGCCGGGGGTTCAAGTCCCACCTGGGGACAGCAATCTCAGGCCGGAGGGACTGGGATTTCTAGTCCTATAGGCACTCCTTGTGGTCTTGGGCAAGCCACTTAACCCTCCATTGCCCATGTTCCCTGTAAGTATCAGCGTATGTGTCTCATATCCCCTCGTGTTAAATGTATCCCCCAATTGACCGCTTTGACCCGGTGAAAAGCGGGATATAAATACAGCTAAATAAATAAATAAATCTCTGCTCTTGAGGATCTTATCTAGGTCTGTCTTAGCCATTCTGCCAAGATCAATGCGTCGTCTGATTTCTTGACTGCTTGTTGCTTCTTTATTGATAGTTGATCCAAATAGGTTAAAGTTGTTCACAATTTCAATTTCTTCTCCTTCAACGATGAACCTGTTGATTTTGCCAGTTGTCATGATCTTTGTCTTCTTTACATTAAGGTGCAGGCCCATTTTGAGACTATGTTCTTTGATTGTGAGAAGCAAATGTTTCAGATCATCTTATTTATTTTTATTTTATTTACATTCTCTTATATACCGCGCTATTCTGCATCAGTGCGGTTTACATTGAACAAACTGAAATTACATTGAACAGGGCATTATAACTTGGAGATAACTATTTTACAGGGAACATGGGCTATGGAGGATTAAGTGGCTTGCCCAAGACCACAAGGAGCACCTGTGGGACTAGAAACCCCAGTCCTTCCAGCCCAAGGTTGCTGTCCTCTAGTGGGATTTGAACCCCCGACCTTCCGGCCTGAAGTACCTTGCCCCAACCACTAGGCCACTCCTCCACTCCCACTCTTCACTTTCAGCCAGTAATGTGGTATCATCAGCATAGCGAAGGTTGTTGATGAGTCTTCCACCAATCTTCACACCTCTGTTGTCTTCATACAATCCTGCTTCTCTGATGATTTGTTCTATAGACTTTTAACTGTCTTCTCACCTTACATAACACGCCCCAGCTGACCTCCATTAGTGAGTGATCAAGGGGAACGTAATATGTGACTATCATGAAGTAGCTAGAATGTGATAATATTAGTTTGCATATAGCTAGCTATAGACTTTTAGCTATATGCAAACTAATAATTTGTTATCACATTCTAGCTACTTCATGATAGGCACATATTAAGTTCCCCTTGATCGCTCACTAATGGAGGTCAGCTGGGGCGTGTTATGTAAGGTGAGAGGCTGCTAAACTATGCGTTTCTTACTGTGTGGTTCTACTAAGCAGGCTACAGTGAAACAAAAGAGACAGACATTCCAGCTAGGCCACAGGCCTAGTATTTCAAGGTACATTTGAAAGCACACTTCTACACTCCCACCTTTAATTCAGCATCCTCGCCAGCAGGGTGCCAAGAACTCTAAGCAGGCACAGGATGTAAACCATGTGCTGGGTCCGTGTTTGGAACGGACGGTACTGACATGGGCATCGGATCTGTGGTCAACGGCACTATCAATGGCAGCGTGTCAACCACGCAGGCAGAGAGGTATTAGGCAAGACAAAATAAGGCAGGCCATAAGGGACTTCAGACCACCTAACCCATTAAAAACATTCCCAAACCAGCCGTCAACTGATAGCCCATGCTCCTGTTCAGACCTGGAATGGTCTAACTTCTGCATGCGATCAGTAATGTCTTCAATAACCTTCCCGGCATCATCTATCTGTAGGCAGCAATTAGTGAGGTTAAATTTCCCACAGACCCCTCCGTCTGCGGCTAAAAGATAATCAAGGGCCAGCCGATTCATAAATAGCTGTGCGTATTTGAGTGTTTTGTTTTGCCTGTAGGGTCAAAGCCTTGCTGGTGTCATTACTAATGACTCATTAGTAATCATTTCTAGAACAGCTTGCAAGTGAATAATATGATTCAGCATAGAGGTACGGTAACAATAGGATCCATCCTCGGCATATGTTGCAGGGCCATAATACTGTATAATGCGCTCGGGGCATTCCCTACCGGTGTGGTGAATCCTGGGCCGATCCGGGAGAGACACATATTCACTATAATGGAGGTCTGCAATACCCATTCACTAGCCGTGGGTTTAAACTGGGACTGATTATAGGAGGATGAAGAATAATTACACTCCTGAGCTTCCCAGGGCCACTGATCGCCAATATTGGTGCCACCACAGAAGTAACAATAGGTGACATTCAGTTGTGTAGTCACGGTCTCAGCTAATTCAAGGAATACATTTCTGACAGCTGTGGGTATGGGGTCCATCTGGGTCGCCATTTCCTCGTAGAAGGAGTGGAAGACACTAATCAGGTGGGATTGTCAGGTTTTTTTCTGCTATTACCCGGACATAAAGATAAGTGCCGGGGTCTGTACCCTGGCTATAAATGAGTATGCCAAAAAGTTGCCCAGTACGCCAGTTGGCCTGACAAGGGTTCAAAATAGTGAGATTAAGGGGATTACAGGTGGAAGTTTGACAATGGGGGGGGAGGCCGACATCCTCATTAAAAGTGCTTTGCGATCATCCCCTTGGTGGCCAGTAGGCACTCCTGGCCAAGAGGCGAAATATATACACTCCCACCGGGGGCAGAAATATAACTCTGCCGCAGCCACTACCCAGCGGTTGGGCACATTGACGCCTGTGCACTGGCCCCAATTATAGGCACGTTGAGGGCACATGTACTTATCATTTGTAGAATAGGTGCGTTCCCATTTGAGGGACCCGCAACCACCAGAATAAGAGGTTTTTCCGATTGCGAGGCACGCATCGAAAAACAAGGATTTAGGCTGGCTATCCTCAAACGTGGTAGAGTTAAGGAGCGGTCCCTGGAAATTGTCGGCACGTACTTCCAGGATCCAATAAACAGGAAACACTTTAGCATTAAAACACACAGGCTCCTTTCCTGCATGGTAACAGATAGATAGTAAGGTCAGTAGTATTGTGACGGCAGGGGGTCTGTTTGATACTGGAACGGGAATAATAAGTATGATATACCAGGGTCTGAGTGATTTTGTGGTCAGTCTTAGTTACTTTCAAACGGGGTGCAGGGGAGTGGATCAGTTACAACGGAACTCATGGTTACCATCAGAAATAAAACTACCGCAAACTCAGTATACATAATACTGCAGTTGGTATAAATACAGTCTATAAACAACAGGTCCTTGGGTTCCTTGTTCCAGTTGTCGATCCTCGGTCTTCGGCCGTACGTAGACCCGTCAGCTTCGGTGGTGACGGGGGTAGGGCGTTGCGCTGATTGACGTGCAGGCTGAGTCGCTCTGGACAGGATGAGCTTCAGTTGGTTGTCAGGATCCGTTCTGGCAGTCCAGATGCTGTCAGTCAGATGGGTTGCTGGCTTGATTCAAGTATGGCGAATCCATGGCACAAGTTCGGCAACCTCCACAGATGTGGGGGTGGACAGTATGACTGTAAATGGCCCCCACCAGCAGGGTGTCAAAGGGTCAGGGTTCCACTCCTTAATCCAGACAGCGGAACCTGGTTTGTGGGAGTGAATGGGTTCAGCAAGGGTTACTTGTAGTCATTCTTGAACTCAGGAGTGAACATTCTGCAATATGGAACCCAATGCTACCAGTTATTGGCGAGTCAGCAGAGATCCAATCTGACCCATGTCTACTAGCACCCCCTTAATCAAGGGAGGGGGTCGTCCATACAGGATTTTTCGAAGGGGGACAGATTCAAACCCTGGCGAGGAGAGGACCGTATGTAAAACAGACGGCCAGCGGAGACGGGTCTCCTGACAGAGTTTGGAAATTTTGAACTCTGAGGGCGGTAGGCAGTGTGCAATTTCCAATCTATCTGTAGAGCTTGGGCTAGGTGTCTGGTGACCTGGGAGACAAAAGCTGGGCCATTGTCTGATCCTATTACTGACGGGAGTCCAAATCTGGGTATGACTTCTCTGATAAGGGCTCGGGCAACCTCAAACGTTCTCGATTCTGGTGGGAAAAGCTTCAAACCATCTTGAATAGGTATAGACTAACACCAGAAGATACTTATGACCCCCAGCCTTGGGCATCTCGGTAAAATCTACCTGAAAAATTTCCATGGGAGCAGTCCCTACAGCTAGGAGACCAGGGGGTGGTAATATCCCTTATCTGAGATTATTTCAGGCACAGGTCAGGCATTGGCGTGAAACTGATGCGGCTAGGGTCCTAACACTGGAATATAAAGCCAGGGATGAAGGGCCTGCTCCATTGTGCTTTTTTCCATGTGAGTAACCTGGTGGAACACCCAGACAAATGTGGGGCTAAGGTGTCAGGGATAACAATACGGCTAGGTTCAGTTTTCTGGAGGGGTGGCAGCTGGATCCATCCCTGTTCAGTCAGTGTCCCTCCCTCCTGGGTACAGAAATAGTCTAGCTCGTCCAATTGGTAGCAGGGATCCCAATCATTCACTGGCACCGGGAATAGTGGGGCTGTTATAGCCATTGCCGGATTGGGCCTTATCGGGTGGAGGGCTGTTTCCTTTGCTACTTTGTCTGCCTTCCGGTTTCCTAAGGCAGTCAAGCTATCCCCAGACTGATGACCACGGCAGTGCATGACTGCCACCTTCCTGGGTTCCCAGATGGCATCTACTAGAGCCATGATGTCTGGGGCATACTTAATAGCTTTCCCCCCTGAAGTAACCAAACCTTGTTCTTTATACAAGGCCCTATGGGCATGTAGGGTAAAAAAAGCATACTTAGAGTCAGTGTAGATGTTTACTTTCAGACCTGCAGCTAACTGGAGGGCTCGAGTAAGGGCAATGAGCTCAGCTTTCTGGGCACAAGTCCCCAGGGGTATGGGCTCAGCCTTCACAACAACCTCAGGAGTGACCACAGCATATCCAGCCTTCCGCTGTCCATCTTCCACAAAACTGCTGCCACCAGTAAAATACTGAACATCAGGAAAGGCCGGTGGTACATTTTTCAGATCTGGGCAGCCGGAATACACTTCATCCATAACCTGGATACAATCATGTTCGGGTAGCCCAGGTGCTACAGGGAGTAGAGTGGCAGAATTGAGTGTTTTTCACTATCTCCATGTGGACCCGAGGATTCGCACACAGCATGCTTTGGTACGTTGTCATCTGCTCGTTGGTAAACCAATAATTCTCTTTGTACTCCATCAGTGTCAGCATTGCATGGAGTGGAGGAGTGGCCTAGTGGTTGGGGCAAGGTACTTCAGACCGGAAGGTCGGGGGTTCAAATCCCACTAGAGGACAGCAACCTTGGGCCGGAAGGACTGGGGTTTCTAGTCCCACAGGTGCTCCTTGTGGTCTTGGGCAAGCCACTTAACCCTCCATAGCCCATGTTCCCTGTAAAATAGTTATCTCCAAGTTATAATGCCCTGTTCAATGTAATTTCAGTTTGTTCAGTGTAAAACCGCACTGATGCAGAATAGCGCGGTATATAAGAGAATGTAAATAAATAAATGCGGCACTTTTAACTTACAGTTCTTGCCCAAGGGACAATTTATCAGCCTCTATTGCCAGGAGAGCTGTTGCTGCTACTGCGTGGAGACAAGAAGGCCACCCCCTTTCTTCATGGACGTACAGATGGAATGTTTTTTCCACGTCGGGCAGTACTTGACTTCAGTCTGGCACAACTGGGCTTTACTTTGAGACACCCGATAGCCAGACATCCAAAGTAAGTGCAGAAGTTCTGAAGTGGCGGCAATACATTCTTCTGGGGAAACAGCAGCGATGAGTAGATCGTCCACGTATTGTAGCAATACACGTTGAAGGGGACATGAGTGGATCTGATGCAAATCTTGACTAAGTGCATCCCCAAACAGCGTGGAGGAGTTCTTGAATCCTTGGGGTAACCGGGTCCATGTCAATTATCTCTTACTGCCAGTAATGGGGTCTTCCCATTCAAACGCGAACAGTGGCTGGCAAGGAGTGGCCAATCTCAAACAGAAAGTCATCCTTTAAGTCCAAAACAGTAAAACAGATAGCTTGTGCAGGAATCAAACTCAGTAAATTGTAAGGGTTTGACTCAACAGGATGAATGGTAACAGCTTTATTGACCTTCCGCAGGTCTTGTTCAGGTCGGTAATCAGTAGTACCTGGCTTTTGAACTGGCAGCAAAGGGGTATTCCAAGGTGACTGGCATGGTTTCAGGAGTCCAAACTTGAGTAATCGCTGGAGATGTTTATGAATGCCCTCAACAGCTCTTCGGGGCAGGGAATATTGCCTGACACAATTGGGACATTCGTTTTTTCCTTTTTCAGTGGCCCATTTCTCTGCAATAGGCACATTGATCTCGTTCCAATAGTTCTTGCTCCAATGATTCTCGCCGGGTTCCTCTACCCCGGCCTCGGCTTCTCGGTTCCCACATTAACTTTCCTTGTCCTTTCTCGACTAGCGCTGCTGCTAACGTATCAGTTTTCTTTTCTCATCTTTCATTCACACTCACGCTTCATCTCTTGATCTCTGTTCACAAATACTTTCATAGCAACTTACATCAGCTGGGTTATATTCATTCCAGCAAATCCCTCAATCGGATGTTTTTTCTTCGAATGTCCCTTCTGTAACTGCCCTACGAATACTGTATTCACCATCCGCTTGTTTTCAGGTGCTTTAGGGTCAAACGGAGTATAAATACGGAAAGACTCACAGAGTCTTTCATAAAACTGGCCAGGACTCTTGTCAGGGGTTTGCAGGACCTCGGATATTTTCCACATTCATTTCTTTCTGGCCCCCCCTTTTTAAGGCCTTCAAGGAGAGCTCGATGATATCGACTCAGGGTAGTGCGGGGAGGAGAGCCTACAGATCTGGAACACGGAACTTTCTGAAGTGCTGGGCAGGTCTGTATCTGAAAATATCATTCTTGCCTCACTGCTCTTTTGACTATCCGAGAAAGTCGAGAGGAGCGGGGGAGAAATCCTAGCTGGCTCTGCTAAGCCTGCTGATCGAGCTTAGTGAATTCTTCTGTCTCTGACTCCCGTACTAAAACTGGCCGTTTGAGTTTTTACTTTAGGCTGCATTTTTCTGTGAACTATGGGACAGGAGTTCCTCTGAGTGCACTCTGCTAACTAGATTATAATCAAAGATTTAAAACTCTGCCACTCTTTCTGACAATATTTCTTTAACAGGGACTGTGGTCATATGACTTTGCAGGGCGATTTTGTGCACCTCTAGTATCAGGTCTATATCTAAAGATCCCTCGGGGAGGCCATGTTAAAGACAGGAGAGGGGGGCCCATTCTCGTTCACATAAAACTTCCAATCGACCCGGGGGTCATTACAATTACATAATCACCAGAGAAACCCTTTTTAAAGTTCAAAAATGCTGTTCAAAACCTTTGTCTCTCGCTCTCTCACACTCTAGCAACTGTAAAACAAACTTCTCTCTCTCTCTCTCTCTCTCTCTCTCTCTCTCTCTCTCTCTCTCTCTGGTTTCTCCCTCCCAAATCCCTCAGAAATCAACAGAGTAATTATAACAGAAACGACTGAAGTAGAGAGGGTTAAAACTTTCTCTTTCTGTGTAGAAAGGATACACCCCTTGAAACTTTCTTGTTCTAACTGCTCTCTCTTAGCTGTGCTGTAACTCCGGAGTCTCTTTTTTTTTCAGTTTTTTTCGTTCCGTTTTTTTTCGTACTGTTCCTTCCTCTGTAAACTGCTTCACAAACAATAATACCCCAACAGAATAATCTTACAGTATACCAGAAGGGAAACCAGTGGGTTCAGTCAGCATCTGACCTACTAGGACCAGTCCCAGGAGTTTATCACGCTCCTTTCAATTACAGATAACAATACCAGATATAGAGAATTACCAAAATCAGACTTGCCGGATCCAGTGAAAAGGACAGGTTCGTTTTCCGGGCCCCTTCTAGGTTCGTGAGTGAGTCTGATCAGTCCCACGGGCTCCAGGACAGTTGTAAAGTCCCATCCGGAAACTCTCTGGTGGCGCCTCGAGACATCTCGGGACTCCTGGAGCCGCTAGATGAATGGCTCATCACTCCGAGACAAAATAGTCTTCCTTTCCCAGTCAGGGAACCAAGAAATGTAGTAGATTACCAGACCAAGACAAGACACCTGAGGCCTTCGTGAAATCAAACAGTTTTTTAATAGCAGGCGAGAACTCAGTGGAATAGCTTCCAAAAAGACTGAGCCTCTTGGACCAAGGTTTCAGTTTCATTTATAGACTTCTAGCTATATGCAAACTAATAATTTGTTATCACATTCTAGCTACTTCGTGATAGGCACATATTAAGTTCCCCTTGATCGCTTATCAATGGAGGTCAGCTGGGGCATGTTATGCAAGGTGAAAAGCTGCTAAACTATGCATTTCTTACTGCGTGGTTCTACTACTAAGCAGGCTACATTGAAACAGAATTTATTTATTTATTTATTTAGCTGTATTTATATCCTGCTTTTCACCGGGTCAAAGCGGTCAATTGGGGGATACATTTAACACGAGGGGATATGAGACACGTACACTAATACTTACAGGGAACATGGGCAATGGAGGGTTAAGTGGCTTGCCCAAGACCACAAGGAGTGCCTATAGAACTAGAAATCCCAGTCCCTCTGGCCTGAGATTTCTGTCCCCAGGTGGGACTTGAACCTCCGGCCTGAAGTATCTTGTCCTAACCACTAGACCACTCCTCCCTATAAAAGAGACAAAGACATTCCAGCTAGGCCACGGGCCTAGTATTTCAAGGTACATTTGAAAGCACACTTCTGACACCTCTACAAGATTACTCCTGAGTCTAACCCCTTTCAGCTTCATTCTATGATCCCCTTGTTCCAGGACTTCCTTTCAACCGGAAGAGGGCTGCTACCTGTGCATTTACTCCATGGAGGTATTTAAATGTGTCTGTCATATCGCCCCTCTTCTCCCTTTCCTCCATAGTATACATATTGAGATCTTTAAGTTTATCGCCGTATCCCTTACGATGAAGACAACTATTTTAGTAGCTACACTTTTGTACCGACTCAATCTGTTTATAGCCTTCTGAGGGTGTCATCTCCAGAATTTTACACAGTACTCTAAATGAAATTTCATTGGAGACTTATACAAAGGCACTATTCCATATCGTCCTGCTAGGGGAACACAGCCTACTTGTCTGGAGTGGTCTATCAGCAGATTGGTGGAGACAAAGAGCCAATGAAAAATCCATGTTTCAATGATATCACTCTTTTATGTCTCTATTCGCCTCCGTCGCTAGAGGTCTCATACCCTTGCAGGGCTATACAAATGTTCAGCAGCAGTAGTAGTAGTAGTAGTAGTCTCCAGTATTTCTTTGTCTTCAGCAGATGATGGATGGATTTTCTCCTCTCTGAATAAAATTCTGAAGATTGAGAGGAAACGATTGATTAAACTCTCATGAACGACCGCCTTGCGGCTAAGCACAACTTGGGAGACTCCACTAGACTGTGGGTTTTTTTTTTTTGGTAGCCATAGGAGGAGGGACAATTTTGATTCAGATCCATGTTCTTATCATGATAAAAAGCCTGTTGAGCAGTCAGAAATTGGAAGGATATGGAAGAGTACTGTAGCCATACGCAACCTCGTTGCCCCCTCCCCACTGCTCTCCGAAGATTGCAGAAGGCTCTGTGGGATCTGCCTGCCAGCCACCTTAAACACAGTGCTGCAAAAGCCAGTTAAACAGTATCAGGGGAGTGGAGTAGAGCTGAGCCCGGCACGGATTGTCTGCCTGGAGGCTCTCAGGAGGTGAGTACCAAGGCTTGACCTTGTCATTATCCTTGTTGGGGGCTCCCGATTCCATCTGTGTGAGATGCAATCGGGGTAGACCACGGTTGACCATTGGTGTGGTGTGGTGCTTTCCTGCCGTTTTCTCCTATTGTGTGCCTGGGGGTCGTGTGGTCTGTACATGTGTTCCGCCCAAGCAGCTCCAATGCACTTACCTACCCTAGCACCTTTAACTGCACTTTTATTGCAACATATGTTAACGTGACCTTTCAGCCCCCGCGGCCTTAGCGCACATTGTTGTGATACCTGCTTTAACTCTTATGTGTTCTTCAGGTGTCTCTCTCTGGCTTCTGGGCTCTGCTCTTCTGGCATGGCAGCTTCTGAGTTGTCCCTAGAGCAGTGGTTCCCAACTCAGTCCTCTGGTACCCCCAGGCCAGTCAGGTTTTCAGGTTATCCACAGTGAGTATGCATGAGAGAGATCTGCATGCACTGCTTTCATTGTATGCAGATCTGTCTCATGCATAATTGTGTGTCAATGAATGCTTGCGCATCTGCACTTCTGGGTGGAAACTTTGCAATCCAATATAAGTGGTGCACTGAGGGAAGTTCCTGGCATTTCTGGATTTGGCCGAGGCATTTCATATCCCGATCCGGGGGATCAGCAAAGTATCTGTTTTTGCAATGATTGGCTCTCACCTTCAGTTTTACGCTCTTGAATTTGGATTCTCCACAGCCTCAAGGATGTTCTCCAAGGTCGTGATGGTGGTGGGTGCTGCGCTACGGCACCAAAGGATTTGTGTGCACCCATATCTGGACTACTGGCTCATCTGAGCCCATTCTCTTTAGAGATGTCTCGGGTGGCTCCCCAAGCGGTGTCCTTTCTGATAAGCCACGGCTGGGTGATCAATTGGGGAAAGAGTCAGTTGTTACATTCCCAGTCCCTGGAGTTCCTCGGAGCATGTTTCAATAGTGCAATGTCTTGGGGGGGGAGGGGGGGGAATCAAAGGCTGTAAGCTTGCCTAGCACTGTTCTGTTGACAGCACACTCCCAGAGTCCAGAATTATCTTCAACTCTTTGGATTGATGGTGGTGACCATCAAGATGGTTCCATGGGCGTGTGCTCTTTTGCGGCTGCTCCAGTGGTCCTTGCTGACTCTGTGGTCCCCAAGTTCTCAGTGGTTCGAGCTCTGGCTCCTGCTCCCAATGATGGTGATGGCAAGTCTGCAGTAGTGGCAGCAGCCCAGTCTTCTGAGGAAGGATCCATGAGCTGTCATCCAGCAGTATGCCCATCTGTCAACAGATGCCATTCTCTTGGGCTGGGGAAAGCATTGCTAGGACCGAATTGCCCAGGGCCATTTGAACCACAGGGAAGCAGTGTGGTCCATCAACTGCCTTGAGACGAGGGCCATTAGATTGGCTCTTCTGTGTTTTCTGGTCCCCAGTCGAGGATCAGGCAGTTTGAGTGTTCTCGGACAACACCACAGTGGTGGCTTATGACAATTGGTAAAGCAGAACAAGGAGTACCAGGGTAGTCCTGAAGATGGCTCTCCTGTTTTGCCTGTGTGGCGAAGAACCTCCTAGTTTGTCGGCTCTGCACATTGCTGGGGTAGACGCTGTGGAAACCGATTTTTCTTAGCCAGCACTCTCTGTTTCTAGGAGAGTGGGAGTTGAGTCAGGAGATGTTTCTTTGCCACTGAAGTCACCCACGCCAATCTGAAAGTGTGCTATTTCTTCAGTTGCCGCAAGGAGACAGGATCTGAGGGCATTGGCGCCCTGGCTCAGTCTTGACAGAATCAACACTTGCTGTATGAGTTTCCTCTGTGGCCTCTGGGGCGTGTGATTTGGCGAATAGAGCACCACCCGAGAAGGATTATTCTAGTGGTGCCAGATTAGCCAAGGACAACGTGACTTGGAGTTCTGATGCGGCTCCTGCAAGCTCTGCCTCAGTCTTGGGGCCTATTGTGTCGGGCCACTTGTCCTGAAGGAGTCGGTTTCCTTCTTGTTTAAAGTTTGGATCCTGTAAGGAGACAACACATTCAGCCTAATCTCCGGCGGTGGTTTTCCACTTTGCTTAGAGCCCAGAGGAGGTCTACCATCCTGGCATAAGTGGGGGTCTGGTGCCTTGAGTGCTGGTACAACGCACAGCAGTTTGCTCCTGAGGTGACCAAGGTGGTGATTTCTGGAGAAGGGCCATTTTTCTTAACTCCCTGAAGGTTCAGGTGGCAGCTCTGGCCTGTTTCAGAGGTCCATTGGCTGGTAAGTCTTTAGTCTTACATCTGGATGTTTTGCACCTTCATCAGGGAGTTTGGCTTCTGCGGCCTCCCCTCTGGACAGTGATCACTTCCTGGGATCTGGGCCTTGATGTCAGAGCCCTTGAGCTGTTGAAGCATGCTACTCTGAAGGATTTGACGCTCAAGATGATCATCTTGGTTGCATATTGTTCCGCAAGGAGGATTCTGAGCTGCTGGCTCTGTCTTGCCTAGACAGATCTGTCCTTTTCTGAGGAAACTGTTTCCATTCGGCCTGTACCTTCCTCCTTCCCTGAAGTGATTTCTCCCTTTCATGTGAACCAGGGGGTTTGCCTGCCCTCCTCTAAGGAGCAGGGTCTGGGGAATGGTTGGGATCTTCACCTTGTGGATGTCCAGAGGATGGACATCCAGTTCTTGGATGTTACAAATTCTTGTCATACATCAGACCATCCTTTTGTACTGTTTGCTGGCCCATGCAAGGTGACACGGTAGCTAAGTCTGCATTGTGCCGCTAAGTTGAGGAGGCTGTTGCCTCTGTGAATCTCTTGCAGATCTGGCCGGTTTTGAAGGGTTTGTGCGCCCATTCTACTGGAGTGCTAGCATCCTCGTGAACGGAGCTTAGTAGCCCCCACAGACATTTGTCAGGCAGCAGCATGGGCATCACTTTCCCTTTTGGTCAAACATCTTCCCTTGGATGTCCATGCTCAGGTGGACATATCTTTGGCTCTAAGGTTTAACGAGCTACTGTGTCTTCCCATCAGCAGAGTTGTAAGCTTTGTTACATCCCACTTGTCTGGACTGGTCTAGCTGGACGATATGCAAGGTAACATTTTACTTACCAGATAACGTCCTTTTCCTTGAGTCCTGCTAGACCAATCCAGGGGCCGCCCCCTGGAACTGCATTTGCTCTATTCTTCAGCTGCTGTACCCTTGGGTCCGCTGAGATTTGTATACTTGGCTTTGCAGGTACAATAACCTAATGTTTGTTCTTCCTGTATATAGTTTGCTACTGTTCGATTATTCATTGTTGCCCATGTTGAGGTTGTGAGGCTTGCCATGTTCTCCCATATGCTTTGGGGGCATATACTGAAGAGACCTCTGGTAGTTGAGGTGAATAGAGGCATATGAGTGATGTCACTGAAACGTGAGCTTTTCATTGGTTCTTTGTATTCACCAATCTACTGGTAGGGGAACACAACACACTTGCCTGGAATGGTCTAGCAGGACTAAAGGAAAATACATTATTTGGTAAGTAAAATGTCACCTCCACTGCCTTTTTCCTCCTGGCTGTTCTTTTCCTTATGCACGCAAGCATTGACAGGGTGGAAAAGTAAAATAGGGATGGAGCTCTTTTCAATTGTCAAAAGAATTAGTTCTCGTAATATTTTGAAAATGTTGGCGTGTTTTTGCCCAGCAGTTTTGTGCTGCACGTTTACACTTCTCAGTCAGAACCAGGACAGTTCTGGGACAGTGGTGCCATGAGCCTTCACTCTCTCAGCTGTCCAGTGTGTGTTCTCTTATAGTCCTCTCTTCCATAGTCCAGCTTTGCAGTGAAGGTCCTTAGGCAGAAGCTACAGGCCATCCTATTCTATCTAATAGCTGTTACCATTGATTGGAACTCACTCCTCCAAAGATTCTGAATGCTATCTCCATAACATCTTCAGCTCCCTCCATGAACAAAAGCCAGTCTTAAAAACTGACCCAAGGTCTTCAGCATGGCAGAGCACTGTTGCTAAACAGGTTGGCCAGGTCACTTCTTACACTACTTTCAGATCTTTGGATTTTTCTTATACTTACTGAAAATCATTAGTTTAATTTCATCGAGAGATCAATATTTCATGTTTTACTTTTTTTTAAAAAGGGAAATATTTTAATTTACCAATAGAGGGGTAGTTATCATGCATTAAGGCTAAATAGTGCAGTTAAATGGCAAAATGGAGGGTTATTTGCCCTTAGTGCATATTTTATTTAACTTAGATTATGCAAGTGTGTGCGGAGCACATCATTACTATGCAAACTGAATAACACAGCTTGCATTAAGCTTTGCAGACTGTGTTGTTCATGGAAAAATGCCAACTTTGAGAAAGCATTTTCTTTTTTGCTTGGGAACATCAGGCAATTAATGTGGCCTAATGGTCCTGGGGACCCTTTTAAAAGGGCTAGTGCCTGAATTGGAACACCCCCTCCCCCAGCCTTAGTATACAAATAACCCTCCCCCCTCATCCTCTGAACTTCCCCCCAGCATTTACAGAGTGGTTCATTGGTGGTTAGTGGCTAGGCAGGAATGATCCCCAGTGGCTCCTGTCTTATTGGCTGCTGGCTTCAAAAAGGTGCCTTTTGACCCCCTAGTGCAGCGATGGCGAACCTATGGCACGCGTGCCAGCTGTGGCACGCGAAGGCCTTGCAGCTGGCACGCGGGAAGGTCCGCAATTAAGATATGCGGTAAAATTTAAAAAAAAAAAAAAAAAGCTGTCTTCTCCTGCTGCCGGGGCCGCCGCGGCAGAATCGAGTGTGCCACGGGGCCCCCCCTGCCCAGCACAGCCTGCCCTCCCCCTCTATCCGCTCTCTCGTCGCAGCTCACAGTGACACGCCCCGGCTTTCAGAGAGCGAGGGAAGAGTTTCTCCCTCGCTGCTCTGTTAAGCCCGCGGGGGCTGATGGGAAGTTCCCATCAGCCCCCGCGGGCTTAACAGAGCCGCGAAAGGGAAACTAATCCCTTCGCGTTCTGAAAGCCGGCGTGTGTCACTGTGAGCTGCGACGAGAGAGCGGATAGAGGGGGAGGGCAGGCTGTGCTGGGCAGGGGGGGCCCCGCGGCACACTCGATTCTGCCGTGGCGGCCCCGGCAGCGGGAGAAGACAGCTTTAAAAAAAAAAAAAAAAAAAAAAATTCCCTCGGCTGGGCTGGGCTGGGGGATTAGGAGGGGTGATGGGCTGGGGGGGGGGGGTTAGGATTGCTGTGGGGGTGGGGGGGGTTAGGTGTGCTGATGGGCTATGGGGGGGGCTGGGGGGGTTAGGAGTGCTGATGGGCTATGGGGGGCTGGGGGGGGTTAGGAGTGCTGATGGGCTGGGGGGGTTAGGAGTTCTGATGGGCTATGGGGGGGGCTGGGGGGGTTAGGAGTGCTGATGGGCTATGGGGGGGCTAGGACAGGAAATGGGCTGATGGGGAGGGGTTAGGACTTGAGGTGGGTTGATGGGGTTAGGACTGGTAATGGGCTGTGGGCTGTTGGGGGGGTTAGAACTGGTAATGGGCTGTGGGCTGTTGGGGGGTTAGAACTGGTAATGGGCTATGGGGGGGTTAAGACTGGTAATGGGCTGTTGGCTGATGGGGGCTGTCTGGTAATGGGCTAGGGGGGGTTAGGACTGATAATGGGCTATGGGGGGGGGGCTAGGACAGGAAATGGGCTGATAGGGAGGGGTTAGGACTTGAGGTGGGCTGATGGGGTTAGGACTGGTAATGGGCTGTGGGCTGATGGGGGGGTTAGGACTGGCAATGGGCTATGGGGGGCTGACTGGAAATGGTTTGATGGGGTTAGGACTGGAAGTGGGTTGATGGGGGGGGCTAGGACTGGTATTGGGTTGGGGGGTTGCTAGGACTGGAAATGGGCTGATGGGGGGCTAGGACTGGAAATGGGCTGATGCAGGGACTAGAAGGGAATGGATGCTGGGTGAGGCTGGAACTAGAAGGGCGCTGATGTTGGGGGAGGATTAGAATGGGATGGGGCTGGGAGAGTAAAATGGAGAGGGGAAAAATATTTTGTGTGGGAGGATAAAAAATCTACAATTGGCCGGGTATTGGGAGAGTAAGTGGGGATTGAGGATGGAGGGGTAAAATTTGAGTGGATGAAATAGGAATGAGGAAAGAGCAAAAGGAGAAAGATTAGTATGTTAAAGCGGATGTAGAGAGAGAGAATGGAAAAAAAAAACTAGAAGAGAGAAGAAAGGACAAATGGACAGCAGATGATGGAGAGTTAGCAGAAAACATGAAGAAACCAGAAGAAAGTGGCTGGAGCAATTGCAACTGAAAAAAAATGCACAAAAGGTAGAAAGATATCTCTTTGACAAGTTATCAGCATGCATGCAACAACAAACATCACATTAATTTTTTTCATGTATAGATTCTTTGGGAATACACACCGAGTCCTGACACAGTTAACAGTTTTAAGAAGTTTATCTTTTTTTTACTCAGGATACATTTGACATGTTATGTGAATAATACATTTAAAATATATTGTGTAACTGAATCATATTCTTCCTAAATTCATTAAATTGAATGAAATCATTAAAACATTATAAATTGCCAATAAATTGAAATGAAAACCAAAGGATTGTGAATCAAATTGATTCTCTGACAATACAAAGATTCCAACCTTTACAAATGATGTTACATAGTTCAGGCAACTTTATAAAGAGTTTTTAGATACTAAAATCTTGTTGTTAAGGTTTAATTGACGTGCTGGCACTTTGAGGAAATTCTTTGGTTTTGTGCGGCAGTTTGGGCACTCGGGCTCAAAAAGGTTAGCCATCACTGCCCTAGTGCTACTACCGTTAGAGGTCAAACTGCCAAATAAGGGTGTGCTCCACCCAATAACACCCCAACCTCTGGCAACCCAGTACAACTAGAATACAAGCCTCACTTCCAATACAGTGCAGCAGACCAAAACCACATGTCGTTCTTTGCTTTATGCAGACGAGTGCAGATGTGGTCCCCATATCTAAGGAAATGGCTTGCATCACCTTGCTGAGAGATTTTCAGTGGTCGTTATCTTATGGAGTACTAAAGGCTAATGTCGGTGAGAGTGGCTGAGGGGGCCCCTCCAGTGCTCCTCTTTACCAGGAGAAAAGCTTTCCTAAAGAACAACTTTTAGGATTTATTATGGAGCCGGAGGGCAGAGACAGTATTGAATAAAAGCAGTTTTGGATCCAAAGCCAAGTGATTTCCATTTATTCCGATGAGATACTGAGGGATAGTCAAAAAAATTGAATAAATGGAGCAGAAAACTGTAGTTGACGTATTTGCACATATCCAAGTGGACTAATGGCAATAAACAATTTGTAGGTCATTCCTTTTATATTGGACTAACTTGGCACTCAAGAGCTATGCTTTCTCTTTATCAGGTCTATTAAGGGGCAGTGCAGTTACACTGGGTTTGAATAGTTCAAACTCGTCTAAATTCTGGGTTACCTGTATAAGTTACATATTTTATTTATTTTATTTACATTCTCTTATATACCGCGCTATTCTGCATCAGTGCGGTTTACATTGAACAAACTGAAATTACATTGAACAGGGCATTATAACTTGGTGATAACTATTTTACAGGGAACATGGGCTATGGAGGGTTAAGTGGCTTGCCCAAGACCACAAGGAGCACCTGTGGGACTAGAAACCCCAGTCCTGTGATACATATCACAGCAAAGTGTGGAATACAGTGACACTTTACATCACATAGGTCCTGGTTGATCTTAGAGAGTCTGCATCTGTCATTAAATTACAATGAAAGGTATAAGTGACTAAATGGTAACCTTTTGCATTTCAGTATTTTATGTCTAGTAATAGGTTTGAAAACTATTGTCTCTATTTCAGTCCTTTTTTGTCAACATTGAAATGTTTTGATCATTTTCATTTATTTCACATATGTTCTTGAAGTTTCCTTTCAGGACTTTGATCGTGAGGTTGTTAAGGAAGTAGTTTTCCTTTGAGAAGTGCTCTTCTATTGGGCTAGTGTGTCCTGTTTTTCTCTCTTTGAAGCTTACTGAAACTCCACACCCGCAGCTATTATGATCTGGGTTAAGCAAAGCTTGCATGGCAGCACCGTGGACTGGGCTCTGCGAGTATAATTAGGGAGTATAATGTGGAACTCACTGACTGCTGCTTGTTTTCCCAGGCTTGGTCACCTCCACTGCTGTTAAGTCTTACGACGCAAGAAGGGTAGACATAACGCCACTGGAACAGAGGAGGTTAACCTTTGACACACATGCTTTAGTGCAGGACCTGCAGAATCATGGTAAGGAAAATCCTCTGGGTTTGTTTGCACAGGTGTGATACTGACATTTGCATTGGCCATCACAACTATGACTTTCAGAGGAACATCTCTCCTGGTGTGTCCTATTTTGTGAATTCTGTGACTTACGGGTGTTTCTAAAACAAAATAACCTTATGAAGGGTTACATGTGGAGGCCTTTACTACTCCAAAATAAAATGTTTTGTTTGTGTGTGTGTGTTGCTGTGCTTCCCCCTTAAAAAAAAATAAAATAAAATAAAAGTATGACAAAATTGTTAATCAATAACTACATTCAAGGATGAATTTTCAAAGGCTCTGACAAGATCTTCTTGGGTAAAAACATGGTTAGAATGGTTGGTTGAATCTCTGTAAGTAGATTTTCCTTATCGTCCCTTCGGTCCAGTCCCGCACACATGAGTAGTCAACCTCCAGCAGCTTGGAGACTGAGCATGTCATCTTTTGATGACATCAGTTTGCTAAGACAGCACCTCCCACCAGCCCCAGTAAGCTCTGTCTCCAAGCAACTGGAGGAGATGGTCATCCAGAGGGCTAGACTCGCTGAAGGGACAACTAATGAGTGGTTAGGTAGAATTATTACATTTTTTGTTTTTGGGGTTTGAGATTTTTTTGTTTTGTCACTTGGGAAGGGGGGGGGGAGTGCCTTGGGACCCGGGTAACAAACAAACAAAAAACAAACGAGGAAGATGATCCCCCCCCCCCCTCTGGAGATGAAGGAGGAGGCTTGGGGGGCTCCATATGCAGCCGGATATCATAGCGGCTCCTGAAACCGTGAACAGGTAAGGAGCCATGAACAGAGCAAAAGACCTGCAGGCAGCACTTCTTTCAAAACTCTTGACTCCATGCCGAATCCGGGAATGCAGGCTGAGTGCGAGGCAGGCAGGAAGTAGAGGCGGCTCTCTTCCGGCTAGTGAGTAGGGGCTGACTGCAGAATGAGTAAGGCAGTCGGTTCCATCGGGAGTGCTTGGCGCGCACACTGCTGACTATGTGGGGCTCAGCGGTTTCTGCAGCAGCACGGGAAGCATGCCATTTTGATCAGCACATTTTCAAATTGTGACAGGGAGCAGGTGAGGGGGCGGTCTAGCAGGAGACCCCTGCCCACCCCACGGTTTGTTGGTTTTGTGCCTTTGTTGTTCGGGACTAGGTGCGTTATTAAAAAAAACAAAAAAAACCTGAAAATAAGCATCTTCACAGGGAAACAGTCTGAGAGCAGCAAGCAGGAGTTTCCCCTCATCGCTCCCGCTCCTCGACAGAACCAGCTCACTAGAAAGGAGGGAACGGCCTGTCAGAACAAAGGAGAGGACCATGTCGACAAGGCCACAGTGTGTGGCATGCGGAACGCAGCAGGGGTCCTTGTCTGATGCAGGCATTTGCCGCGGCTGCGAGAAGGAAACCCGAGTGGTCGAAGATAAGCTACAGGATGGCACTGAAAGTATTTTTATTTCTAATTTTCAACATATTACGTTTAGCAAAATACGTATACTTGAAGGAAAAAAGACAGAACATATGAGATAATCAAATGCATAAATGAAAAAATAAAGCACTCATTTCCAAAAGAAATCACATTAAAGAGCAAGCTCCAAATCTATATGTGCTAGACTCGCACAATAACGAAAACACAGAGGATCAGAAACAAGGGGCAAGTTGATAATTATTAATAGTTGATAATTATTAATAGCTTGCTATTATTAATGTTTTGTTACCTGTAAACCGCCTCTGATCTCTGGAAGAGGCGGTATAGAAAAATGTATAAATAAATAAATAAATAATATCACTTTGATAGGAAAAAAATCTCTAACAAGAACTAGGAAACCACGTGGCTCTAATTCGACAACCTTAGCGTCTCGAAGAATCCATCTTGGGTAGATCCTACCTGAACTGCTTCAGCTCCTGAAGATTTCCTAGTATCCAAGAACATACGCAATTGTTTAGGTTTATAAAATAGATATCCAGCTAAAGGCAATTTTAATAAACATTTGCAAGGAAATCAAAGCATGAAAGAAAACTCAACAAAACTACCTCAGAACACATTGACAGAAAAAGATGCCTTTTTAGATTGCGTAACATAGGAAACATCTGGGAAAACCCAGACTTTTTGACCATAAAATAACTTAGAGTTCCTAAAATAAAGTTTTTGAGTCCAAGCACGATCCAGTTTCAGTACATATGTGACCAAAAGTGTCGCTCTTTGCATATTTTCCTCATATGGTCCTTCCAACACCTGAGTCAAATTTAATATATCCATTGAAGCCACAGGTAGCTCACCCTCCAACGCTGTACTACTGGAACGCTTCTTCAGTGGAAGATAATAAATCTTAGAAGTAGGGGGTAATGAAGTCTCCGGCATACCCAAAATTTCCAATAGGTATTTTTTGAAAAGTTCAGCAGGGGAAATATTTGGAAATACAAGAAAATTTAACAAATTGCAAATTCAATTTTTTAGGAAAAGTTTTCCAGCCTCTCTAACTTTGCATGAATAGAAGAGATGTATCTCACCAGGGAGATTCTGTGTTGCAAAGAAAGTACCCAAGCAGACAAAATCCCCAACTGTAGCACTTACTTCCAAAATGGCTTATTCTTGTTGCAAAAACCTAGTTGTATGGTCTTGGGTAGTTTCCTCCAAACATTAAAAGCGCCCGGAAACTGACTTCTCCAAAGAGACAATAGCAGTCCAGATTCACCACAGCTGGCTTCGTCAGCATGCTGCCACAACCCAGGATCTGGGGGGGCCCCTTCCAACCCTGATAAACTGTGACCTGTCTTGTGAGTTACCTCACTGGCTTCCACTCTGATGGATCCTGCACCGGGCATGACAGTGGGAGTCACCCCAACTCCACCGGAGGGTTCTAGGCAGCGCAGCTGAACTCGTTAACTCCCTCGAAGATGACTGCATCTCTCCAACCCCAGTAGGGGAGGGAGGCAGCTGGAGAAACAGCTCACCAAGCGGCGGGAAAGGTTCCTTCAAGGGGGGCGTGCTGCCCAGGGCTCAGACTAATGTCTGAGACTGGAAGGATTGCCCATGCATCACCCCTGCAGACTTCACCTGAGAGCCGGCAACCCGAAACCTCACAATGGGCTGCTGTGTTGTGGGAAGACCAGCCTCGGGGTATGTCCTGACCTTCCCCTTTCTATTCCCCATTAGAAACAGACAATTAGAGCAACAGGAAACAAAATTTAGAAAGAAAACAGCCATAGTGGAAGAACTATGCCAGCATGAGCATGCATGCGGTCACCATCTTGGATCCTTCTCAATTTTTGATGGCACTGAAGGTTTGTTGGGGCAAGTGGTGCCCTGCGGAGGGGCAGGGGGGACCTTGCAGCCCCAGGAGGGACACAGCAGGGGAGGTAATGGGTATGGGTACCACGCCTCTCCCAGACCCTCTACATCATGGGGCCTAGGTGGCAGGAGTGCCCCAGGAGCGTTTTCGCCTGAGTTCATACTCCTTATACATAAGGCGTTCTGTATGCATCAACAGGGGGCGAAGGCCCATGCTGCAGTGCAGGGCACAGGCAGGAAATGGCCACACAGGAGCCGGAAGAGGAAGCGTCCCAAGAGGTGTAGGCTAGAAGGGGACTGGGGGGAACAGTCCCCACTATTGGAAAAGCCTGAGGTATTAGATCAGGGACTGGAGTTAGATGTGGACACAGAGGAGCTAGAGGAAGGAGAGATTCCGCAGGAGGAGAAGTCTCGATAGTCCAAGTTTTCTGCTGAGAGGAGTTGGCGGTGTTCATTGCGGAGTCTTTAAAGACACTTGATATGCTGGTGGGTTTTCCAGTAGAGGAAGAAGTCTTGGAGGATCTGCTGCTCCAGGCAGTTTGGAAGATGCAGAAGGTGTTTCCCGTGCATAACGTGGTCAAGCAGATGATCCAGGATGAGTGGGATCTTCCGGAGGACGGGCTCAGGGGAGTGAGGACCATGACCTGGCTGTACCCGCTACTGGAACAAGAATGGGAAATGCTCCATTCTCCAAGAGTGGATGCGGCAGTTATGAAGAAGACCACAATACCAGTACAGGGCAGTACAGTGCTAAAGATGTCCAGGATAGAAAGTTGAATACTTCGTTAAGCAGGCATTTTGATATTAATGTCCTCTCATTGCAGGCTTCTGTTTGTGCAGCCTGGGGTGCTAGGGCCTGCCTATGTGGGACGCAAGGGGTGCTGGACCCTGCAGATTTGATTCCCGATCCATGCAGAGGCAGCAGCTAAGCTGGAGTCGGGGGGGGGGGGGGGGCTATGTATCTTGTGGACACTTTCTGTGATCGTATTTGAGGACTGTCCAAGAATATGGCCTCAGTGGTGGCGGCCCATCACTATCTCTGGCTGTACCAAAGCCCAACTTAGTAAGCTTCCATTTTTAAGGGGAAACTACTTTTTAGAAAGGAGTTGGAGAAGTTGGTGAAGGATTTGCGGAAGTCAAAAGGGGGATGTCTCCCTGAGGACAAACAGAAGCAGGTCCACAGCTCGGCTGCATCTTGGTCAGTCATGAGGTTTCCGGAGGTTCTGCACTATCCACTTTGCACATTATCAGAGAGGTTGGTTCTCCTCTGTCAAGGCTTTCGAGGGTTTCAAGCAGTGGGGTGACGCTACTTTGGTGCTTCCCCATCCTCAGGGCCTAAGAAGTCACAATGCATTGAGGGGGGGTCCCAGGTGCTAGTGCAGCCCACAGGGGGTCAGCTGCAGAGTTTTATGCAGGCCTGGTCCAGATCACTTACGATCATTGGGTTTTAGAAGTCATCAAGGAGGGCTACGCGCTGGAGTTTGCCAGACTGCTGGGCCTGTCTTTTGTGCAGTCCCCCTGCAAAGCATGCAGCAAAGCTTTGGCGGTGAAGGGCATCCTGGTGCAGCTCCTGGGGGCCGTCATTCTGGTTCCCAAAGACCAGTGTGGATTAGGTCAGTACTCAATTTACTACATGATGCCCAAAAAAGAAGGGCTCATTTCAGCCAATTCTCAAGTGAGTAAGCAAGTCTGTAGATTCCCCTTTTTTGCATGGAGACATTGCGGTCCGTCATAGTGGCGGTGCGAGAAGGAGTTTCTGACCTCACTTGATCTCACAGAAGTGTATTTACACATTACTATCTGACCAGAGCATCAGCAGTTTCTCCGATTCGCGGTGCCTATGGGGCATTTTCAGTTCTGGGCCCTGCCTTTCGGGCTAGCAACTGTTTCTCGCACCTTCACCAAGGTCATAGTGGTGGTGGCGGCACTCCGTCAAGAGGGAGTCCTGGTGCACCTCTATCTTGACAACTGACTCATTCGAGCAAAATCAAGGAGCAAAAGTGAATGAGCTACAGCACGGGTGATGTAGTTCCTGCAGAGTCTTGGATGAGTGATAAATGTGTCCGAAGCGCTTAATTACCTGGGGACATGCTTCAACACCCACAGTGGGAAGGTATTTCTTCCAGTGCAGCGGGCGCAGGGTCTGTGGCAGCTGGTACATCAAGTCTTGCAGAGGATGACGCCAACAGCACAGCATGGCGGCAGCTGCTAGGAACCATGGCAGCAACTCTCAAACTCATGCCGTGGGTGAGAGCGCATATGCGTCTGTTGCAGAGAGCATTGCTCTGCAGGTGGTTGCACCAGCGACTTGCCTTGTCCTAGCGTTTTGCTCTGCCCAGCGGAGGCCAGGAAAGCACTCGTGATGGCTCCGACCCGGGAACTTGGCGATGGGGATGCCCCTCGAGTCACCACGCTGAGTCTCATTGACGACTGACACCAGTCTTGCAGTGGGCCCCCAGCCTGATAAAGACATCTGGCTCAGGAGCAGTGGACACTGCATGACTCCAGTTGGTCGATTAAACAGGCTAGAAATGCGCATAGTCGTCCTGGCACTGCAGAAGTTCCATCCTTGGCTGCAAGGGAAGGCCGTCCGTGTCTTCTCAGACAGCGTGACCACAGTGGCCAACATCAATTGGCAGGGAGGCACAGGCAGTGTGTGCTTGGAAGCGGAAGCTGAGGCACTACTAACGTGGGCAGAGGAACATCTGCAAGAGCTGTTAGTGGCACACATTGTGGAAATGGACGTAACTGCGGATTACATCAGCCGGTTTCACATGGACTCTGGGGAATGGCTTTATGCCAGGAGGTGGTCTTGCAGGTGGTGAACAGATGGGGCATGCCCATCATGGTTCTCATGGTGACATTCGCAACAGCCAAAGTGAGACGATTTTTCAGCAGAAGGAGAGAGAGGAATAATCAGAGGGGCTGGATGCCCTAGTGCAGAAGTGACCCATGGAAGGCATCCTATGCATTTTTCCCCCATGGGCACTATAGGCTGTGTCAGGCAGTGAATCGAGGTGGACCAGGAAATGGTGATCTTAATTGCCCTGGATTGGCCAACATGGTGAGACTAATGGTGGACTGGCCCTGCCTGCTAGGGAGGACCTCTTGACCCAGAGACTGCTGCAGATGCCTCAGGTGGATTGATTCTCGCTTGCAGTATGGCTTTTGAAAGGGCTTGGTTGAGGAGAGACGGCAATTCCGGTCCAGTGATGATAACTTTGCTAAAGGCCTGGAAGAAGTCCATTTCTCTGTCCTATATCTGCATCTGGCACATTTTTGAGGGGTATGAAGAAAAGCAGTGTCAACAGGTTCCTGGCTACAATACCAGATGTTTTAGCCTTTTTGTAAGTGGGATTTGAGAAGGGCCTAGCCTCGCGTTCATTTAGAGTGCAAGTGGCAGACATTTCTTGTTATCGGTGGGGGGGAAAAAAACAAGGAGTGTTCTTAGAAACATATCGGGGTGTGGGGTGGTTCCTGAAGGTGGTGAAGTAGCTCCGGCCATCGATGCAGACAGTCATTCTTCTTGGGATCTCAATTTGGTGTCGGCACTGGCAAAGGAGCCGTGTGAGCCAGTGAGCAGTTCCTCGTTGAAATATTTGACTCAAGACTGTCTCTGTCTTTCTTTCTAGTGGCGATTTTGTTCAGCAGGTAGAATTTTGGAACTTCAAGCTCTCTTGTGCAGGGAACCCTTCCTCTCTTTCTCAAAGGAGAAGGTAGTTCTCCGACCAGTACCTTCCTTTTTGTCTAAGGTCGTGTCACCTTTTCAGTTGAATTGGTTGTTTTCCCTATCGGCGCTTGCCAGAGGTCAGTGGGGAGATGTAGATCTGTAGTTGCATCTGCTAGATGTAAGGAGGGTCTTGGCAGCATTATTTGACGAGAACAGCCCCATTTCATAAGTCTGATCATTTGTTTGTGCTGTTTGGTGATCCACGCAAAGGGGAGGCAGCGGCTAAGGCTTCCATTTCCAGGTGAATTAGAGAAGCTATTGCATCAGCGTACAAGTTGAAAAGGAAGTCCGGTGCCAGCAGGGCTGTGGGTGCATTTAACAAGGGCGCAGGCCGTCTCGTGGGCAGAGTACAGTCTGGTACCGCTGGCTGACATTTGTAGGGTGGTCACTTGGTCCTCCCACACTTTTGCGAAACATTATCATCTGTATATGCAGGTGCAGGGAACGCCAGTTTTGAGGATGAAGTAATTCAGGCCAGAATCAAGGGCCGCTCCTGTCGTTCAAACTGCTCTGTTACTTCCCAGAGGTGCAGGACTGGACTGGAGGGATGATAAGGAAAGTTAAATTAGGCCTTACCTGTTAATTGGCGTTCCTTGAGTAGCTCCAGTCCAGTCCTGGAACCCTCCCTGTTTGTTTGACCCTGGGCTTGAAGAATGTTACCGTGGTGTGTTGTGGTCAGGGGAATTACTGTATATCAATATTTGGCGTTGAGAGGCGTGGGGGCTGACAGGAATGCTGCCTGTCATTTTTTTCCTTGTACTGTAAGATAAGAAGATTCTATTGCTATTTGATGGCAGCATCATGTCTAGGACTGTTTGGGTCTTTTGGCTATGCAGTCCACTGGTAAGCCTTGTCGTTCTGGGGGAGGGGAGGAGGAAGTCGGGTCCCTATGCGGGTTGGGGGCCCGCAGTAATAGTTTGGTTTATATTGCTACTTATTTGTTTCTCTTTTGAGTCTGTTTTGTCAGTAGGTTACTAGGGCTGGTGGGAGGTGCCAGCTGCCTTAGTACACTGATGTCATCAAAAGATGACATGCTCAGTCTCCAAGCTGCTGGATTGATTACCCAGAGGTGAAGGACTGGACTGGAGTTACTCAAGGAATGCCAATTAGCAGGTAAGGCCTAATTTAAATTTCAGCATACATTCACAGCACACCTGTAGGGCCCACCTCAGAATTGGTTCAAGGTGTCGGAACCCCAGGGAAACTTTTTAAGCCTTACAAACACCAGCTATCAGAATCTGTTGTTTAGCTTTGAATGTCCTGTTCTTGCAACCCCCCCCCCCCTACCCCCCCGAAGCCGCTAGTCTAAGCGACAGCCTAGTTTACCTAATGGTTGGTCGGACTACCCAGCCCTGCATTCCTGCTGTCAAAAGAAGCATTCTCCAGGGTTGTGACTCAATCAGGAAAGAACTTTGTATGTGCATTAAGGTTTCAAAAGCTGTGTGTTTTATTTGCATTTACTATACGGCCCTTCATCGGTGACATCAAAGCAGTTTACAATCCATCAGTAAAAACAAAAAGTAAATAAATACACAAAACTGTAGCATTAATTTCTTGTTATTTTCAACCTTCATTTAAGATCAAAAGTGCACATTTTACTTTATCTGCATTACTCCGACTGTAAGGCACAAACCGTACAGGTGTTTCATTTGCAAAGATCAGATTGATTTGCCTGGAATGAAAAGCGTGTGCTGACTTTGATTAGGGACCTTTTAGAAAATGTACTCTGGAGGGGGCAATTTGTAGACTTGCCAATGCTTGCATTATTCCCACAGGCATGCGTGCACATTTTTAAAGGGCGTCTTTGCAAAGGGGTTTCCTTTAGAAATAGAAGGAAGGAAGAGAAAGGTTTGTAATTGTGTTTAAACAGCATTAACGCTGCAGTGTGTGTTTTTTCATTGACAAATGTTATGCACCTTGGGAAAACTAATACTTGCGTAATTCCAGCAGTTTATACGAGACTTCAGGAGTCAAGATGGCAGCGTATTGAAGGTAGCTGTCAGATTGCTGTTCTCTATTGCCTCCTTTCAGATTACTCATGGCTCCTAAACGTAAGGGGAAGAGGCCAGCTAAATCCCCTAAGGCTGCTACCCCAGACCCGAAACAGCATAGTTGGGATGGCTACCTACACTGAATCCAGTTGAGCAAGGATCCGTGGCTTAGATCCCCACTGTGAAGACCATGGGGATCTAAGCCATGGATCAGCCTCTCCCATTAAAGCCTCAACATCTGGGATCTTATTTCCCATCTTACGGGCATTTATACACACTGCTTTCCATATGTTGCCTCTTTTACCTATTTCCATAAATGTATTTAATGTTTCACTTACCTGGGGGCTTTCAAAACCCATTCCCAACAAATCTAGTTTAAAGCCCTCTTCAGTAGGTTAGCCAGTCTACTACTGAAGACACGTTGACCCTTCTTGGACAGATGATGGATGCCATCTCTGCTCTGCAATCCTTGGAACAGCATCCCATGGTCCAGGAAACCGAAATGCTCTCTGACACCATCCATGCATTTATCTCCAGGATGCGAGCTTCTCTGCCTTGGCCTTTACCCTCAACAGGGAGGAATGAAGATAACACCACCTGTGCCCCTATCTGCTTCACCCTTTGTCCCAGCCATGAAGTCACTTTTGATATGCTCAGAGGGATACCTGGCAGTATCATTTGTGCCAACACAGATGAGCAACATCGGGTAATAGTCAGTGGCTTGATGAGCCTCGACAAACTCTCCATTACATCTCAGTTTTTGGAACCTGGCAGACAGCATACTTCTCCAGGACCAAGCAGGAAGTCAGTCCTCACTTATGGGTGACGTCGGCGCCGACGGAGCCCTCGCGGAGCAATTTTCCCCAGCTTTCAAAGAAAGCCTTTGGGAATTGCAGCGCGCATGCGCGGTCCTCTTCCCGCCCAAGGGTGCCATCTTAGCCAGTCTTCTTTTTTCCGCGGAGCCCTACAGACGTACCCGTCATGTCCCCGCGAAAAAGTTGATTTTTATTCATAATTTACTCTTTTTTCCTTCGGTTCGACGCCGGTCTTTTTCCCGCCCGGACTCGCGACGTCGGTCACGAGTCCTCTTCTTCTTTTCGGTTTTTCTGACTTAGTCAGTTTTCGTTTTCGGTTTTTCCCTGGCAGCCCGGTCCTTTGACCTCGCCGGGGCCCTTTTTCCCCCGATGGCTGCCAGTGGTTTCAAGCGGTGTGGTCAGTGTGACCGAAATATGTCACTAACTGACACACACGACAATTGCCTCCGCTGCCTGGGCCCGGATCATGAAGAAATGATCTGTGGGCCCTGCGGCAAAATGTCCTCCAAAGCGTTGAGAAGTCGGCGGCATCAGCGGGATAGGATCTTCGCTGACCCCAGCCGTACCTGGACCTCGTCGGAGGCCTCCGCGTCCAGGGGTTCCAGCTCGGACCGTCGCCGGAGTTCCTCCGATAGGGGTTCTCCCTCCGGGGACCATCGTCGGAAGGTGAAGCCTGCGAGGGCGGCGTCGGTGGACGCTCCTGGCTCCGCGAGGGCCAGGTCGCATAGCCCCGATAGCCGTCCCGGGTCCTTGGAGAAGGAGCACCTCCCGAAGCGACCTCGCCTGGAGTCGGAGCTGCCTGCTCGGGTAAGTCCTGTGGTCCTCCTGGACTCGCCTCCGAGACCGCCGACGCCGTCGGGGCCCGAGTCGGGGACTGCTGGGTCACCTGAGCTCGGACTCAGGTTGACGGCCTTGGAGAGCAGACTGTCTGCCTTCATGGACCAGCAGCGGGCACTGCTCGCTGGCGCCGCTGCCCCGACCTCCGGGACATCGACGTCTAAGTCGACCCTGGAGACCGAGCCGATCCTCGAGTCCATGCGAACTCGAGTCGATCCTCGGTCGAGGTCACCCTCGGCCTCCCGTTCGGGACCGAGGTCGCCGACGCCGACTCCCTCGGCGTCGGGGCGGCAGGCGCCGCGCCCTGCCCGGGCCGACCCCACCGAGTCCTCGTCGGAGTCGGTCTGGGAGTCTGAAGAGGAAGAGTCACCTGATTCTTTTCGGACTCGGTGTGTCCCCTCGGACTCACCTGAGTCCGAACCTCGGAAGCAGTCCCCCCCGGAGGATGCCCGGTTCTCAGACTTCGTCAGGGATATGGCCAAGGCTTTGGCCTTCCCTGCGGATCCCGAGGAGGAGCCTCGAGCCAAAGAGCTCGACGCCCTCCAGTATGACTCTCCCGCCAGGGAACACTTTACTGTACCGGTTCCTCCCATGCTGGAACGACTACTCTTCCGCATGTGGGAGAGTCCGGCCTCCTCGCCGGTCCTGAGCAAGCGGGTCGATTCTATCTATCGAGTCCGCAAGAGCCCTGGCTTCCAAAAAGCACAGCTACCACACCATTCCATGGTAGTGGAATCGGCCATGCATCGTCTTAAGAGCCAGAAGATGCACTCCTCGGTGCCTCCTGGCAGGGAGGCCCGTAACCTGGATGGCCTTGGTAAGAAGTGTTTCCAGGGCTCTATGCTTGCGTGTCGTGTCCAGACCTACCAGCTATACATGGGCATGTATCTCCGAGACCTGGCTAAAGAGCTAGCCGGATTCTCCGCTGGTTTGTCCGAGGAACCCTTGCGGAGGTTCCTGGCCTTGTCCTCTGGCATTCGGGAATGCTCAAAATTCATATCCCGAGCAGCCTATGATGGCTTTGAAGCATCGGCTCGAGTGGCCGCAGCCGGCATCGGTGCCCGCCGACAGGCTTGGCTTCAGTCGTCTGACCTTGAGCCCTGGGTGCAGGACAAGTTGGTCGATGTCCCCTGCCGAGGCGAGAACCTCTTTGGCAAGCCCATGGCTGATAAGGCTGCACAGATCGAGACGGAGACTCTCACCAGGACTAGGCTTTCTAGGAAGACCTCCGCCCCTTCCCAGAAAAAGAAGGGCTCGGGAAAGAAGTCCTTTTACCCGAGAAAGGCGGCTGCCTACAAACACTACCCCCAATATTAGGCCCCTGCAGCTCCCCAACAGGGCCAGCAGGCCAAGGGACGGGGTAACGGGTCCCGTAGGCAGCAAGCCCCCAAGCCTGCACCACCAGCCCCTGCTCAGCAGGGTGGGGGCTTTTGACTTCTTAAGCATAGCCTCTCCCCCTCCGCTGGTTCCTCCCAGCACTGGAGGCCGGCTGGTTCACTTCACCCACAGGTGGTCCAGCATCACCTCAGATGCCTGGGTGCTTCAAGTCGTGAGAGAAGGCTATCTTCTCCACTTCCACCAGGTCCCTCCCTCCTATTTTCTGGGAGAACCTCCACGACCCCCTCTGCACAGGGAATTACTCCTTCAGGAGTTAGCAAGTCTGATACAGGAACAGGCGGTGGAACCGGTGCCCCACCACCTGAGAGGTCGAGGCTTTTATTCCAGGTACTTTCTAGTACCCAAACGGACAGGAGGCCTCAGACCCATCCTGGACTTGCGCAACCTCAACAGGTTCCTCGTGCGGGAGAAGTTCAAGATGCTTACCCTTGGAATCCTTCTGCCCTACCTCCAGCAGGGAGATTGGCTATGCTCCTTGGATCTAAAGGATGCCTACACGCACATCCTCATCCACCCAAGCCACCGCCAATACCTAAGGTTTGTGGTGGCCGGAAATCATTACCAGTACCGAGTACTACCCTTTGGCCTGTCCTCCGCACCGCGAGCCTTCACAAAATGTTTCGCGGTGGTGGCGGCCCATCTCCGGCTTCACGGCCTCTGTCTTCCCGTACCTCGACGACTGGCTCATCAGAGCAGCGTCCGCTCCGGAGGTCACCAACGCCACACGTCGCACGGTGACTCTTCTGCAGCACTTGGGCTTTGTTATAAACTTCGCAAAGTCCACTTTGCTCCCCTCACAGGATCTCGAGTTCATCGGCGCAAGGTTGCACACTCCTCAGGCCCGAGCGTTCCTACCGCTCGACAGGGCTCAACGGCTCATGGACCTAGCCGACCGTTTTCGCAGCCAGCCCCTGGTCTCCGCCAGGCGCTTCCTGAGACTACTCGGCCATATGGCTTCCACCGTCCATGTGACCCCCAATGCCCGCCTGAATATGCGGCCTGCTCAATGGTGTCTCCGCAAGCAGTGGCGACAAGCCGCAGGCGGCCTAGCAGACCTAGTGCGCGTCTCCGAGCCGCTGTTCTCGTCTCTCCAGTGGTGGCTTCATCGGCCGAACCTGTTACTCGGCATGCCTTTCCAGTCACCTCAGCCGGCCCGGGTGCTGACGACAGATGCATCCCTCCTGGGCTGGGGAGCACATTGCCAAGGGGCACGTACCCAGGGCCTCTGGACCACGTGGGAGTCTGCTCAGCAGATCAACTTCCTGGAGCTCAGAGCGATCCGCCTGGCTCTCAAGGCATTCTCCCACCTGACCTCTCACCAGTCCGTCCTTGTCCAGACGGACAATCAAGTTGCCATGTTCTACGTGAACAAGCAGGGGGCACGGGCTCCTTCCTTCTCTGTCGGGAAGCGCAGAAGCTCTGCTCTTGGGCCGTCAACCACGGCGTTCTTCTCAAGGCAGTTTATCTCCCAGGCCAAGAAAATTGCCTGGCGGACAAACTCAGCAGGATCCTCCAGCCGCACGAGTGGCGCCTGGATCCCTTGGTAGTCCAGAAGCTCTTTCTGAAGTGGGGCCTCCCCACGATGGATCTCTTTGCCAGCCCTCTCAATCGGCAACTTCCTCGCTTCTGCTCTCGTCAGCCACACCCCCTTCGAGTTGCGGCGGACGCTTTTCTACTCTCATGGTCGGAGAGCCTTCTGTACGCTTTCCCTCCCATCCCGCTAGTCTCTTGGACTCTTTTCAAGGTTCTCCGAGACAAAGCCTTCATGATCCTGGTGGCCCCTCGCTAGCCCAGACAGCCGTGGTTTCCACTCCTGCTGCAGTTGGCGGTAGAGGATCCATTCCCCCTGGGGTTACAACCGGATCTCCTCACTCAGGATCAGGGGTCTCTGCTACACCCCAACCTCAGGTCTCTCAACCTAATGGCCTGGCTGCTGAGAGGATAGTCCTTGCTCCCCTTCTCCTGCCGGCAGAGGTGGAGGAGGTCGTCCTAGCTTCGCGACGACCTTCTACCCGCAAATGCTACGCCCTTAAATGGCGTCGTTTTTCCGTTTGGTGTACCCAACAATCTCAGGATCCCTTCTCCTGCCCGGTGTCGGTGATCTTGCAGTACTTGCTATACCTCTCTAATCTGGGACTTAAGTCCAACTCCGTCAAAGTTCACCTCAGTGCTCTTTCAGCACATCATGTGCCGGTGGACGGCAGACCTCTCTCCAACGACCCTCTCGTAGCGAGGTTTCTCCGAGGTCTCCTTCTACTTAAACCACCTCTGCGCCCGCCAGCGCCTGACTGGGACCTGAATGTGGTTTTACAGCGGATCACCTGTCCGCCTTTTGAACCTATGGCTACCTGTTCTCTCCGTTTTCTTTCTTGGAAAACATTGTTCTTGATAGCCCTCACTTCCGCTAGACGTGTAAGTGAATTGCAGGCCCTCGTGTCTGATCCCCCTTACACTCGGTTCTACAAAAATAGGGTAGTCCTACGGACTCACCCAAAATTTCTTCCAAAAGTGGTCTCCCCTTTTCACATCAATCAGGAGGTGGTACTTCCAACCTTCTTTCCCAGACCACACTCCAGCCGAGCTGAAACGGTCCTCCATACCCTGGACTGTAGAAGGGCATTGAACTTCTACCTTGACCGTACGCGGGAGCACCGTAAAGCTGCTCAGCTTTTTGTGTCTTTTGACCCCAATAAATTGGGGCTCCCGGTCTCCAAGCGTACTCTGTCCATCTGGGTTGCGGACTGTATCTCTTGGGCTTATGGGGCAGCCGGACTCTCCTTGGAAGGTCGAGTCACGGCTCATTGCGTTCGGGCAAAGGCTACGTCAGTGGCTTACCTCCGCTCTGTTCCGCTGGCAGACATCTGCCGGGCCGCTACTTGGTCTTCGAGCCAGACTTTTGCGGTCCATTACTGTCTCGAGAGGGAGTCCCGCAGGGACAGTGCTTTCGGACAGGCAGTCCTCCGTAATCTCTTTGAGGTCTGAGCAACTCCTACCCTCCATCCCGGATGTGGGCTACCGGTGGGTAATAATTCAGCGAAGATTCTTTCCTTCTGTGCTGCTGAGCTAGAGGGAGCTCATTTTTGTGCTTAGGGTCTCCGGTAGCCTTAAGCTTGGGAGTCCCATAAGTGAGGACTGACTTCCTGCTTGGTCCTGGAGAAAGCGTAGTTACTCACCTGTAACAGGTGTTCTCCAGGAGCAGCAGGAATCAGTCCTCACAACCCTCCCTCCTCCCCTTGGAGTTGCAATCATCTGCTTTAGTTTTTTTGCAAATTTTTATGCTGTCTTTTTTAGCTATGTCATCCGACTGGCTAAGATGGCACCCTTGGGCGGGAAGAGGACCGCGCATGCGCGCTGCAATTCCCAAAGGCTTTCTTTGAAAGCTGGGGAAAATTGCTCCGCGAGGGCTCCGTCGGCGCCGACGTCACCCATAAGTGAGGACTGATTCCTGCTGCTCCTGGAGAACACCTGTTACAGGTGAGTAACTACGCTCTCTCTGGACATCAAGTCTGGTCGGTAGATGGATGTCTCAGTACCCCTCAGAAGAGAGAGTCACCAATCGCCACTACCCTTTGCTTCCTTGTTGTCACTGATTCTGCAATTTTGGAGTGCTCTAGCTCTGGTTCTTCCTTTTCCAGGGATGCTTTCACCTACTCCACTTCCAGGGCTGCATAATGGTTCTTCAATTCAAAGGCTAGAGGAGTTGGATTGGTGATTCTGCAGGCCCTGATGATTCGTGTCCAACCTTAATCATTCTGTAGGCTTGCATCTTCTGCTCTGTTGGAGAGCTTGGATGTTTCAAGAAGCATTTCATTGTACTTCTCACTATCTTGAATGCTACTCAGCTTTGCCACCTCTTCTCTGAGTGCCTTCACTTGTTTCCTGAGAGCTTCAACATGCAGGCATCTTGCACATGGAACGAGTCCTTCAACTGGCATTGGGATCTCTGGACAGAGATGGAAGCTGTAACGGGGGCAACAGCTTTAGCAATACACTTTTTCCCAGCCATTGTTCAATTAGTGGAGCATAGCTATCTGTTGAAGCAAAAGAGACTACCAAAGAACCAGCCGGTTTCCCAGCATTGCTTGAAATTCAGGGCACATAACTAGGTCACTGCATGCTTAATAGCATCATGGTGCAACGTAATGTTAGATAGCTACACAACAATTCTGGATACTTTTTGACCACACCTCATACATTCGTTGCTCCTTCTATTACCTCTTTCAGTTTAGCCTGCTGCAGTTCCACTTTATCTCCTCTCATCCTGCCAACAACTCCTCCTTCAGATACTTTCCTATTTTACTGAGGTCAGCGTTTTTTTGAAATCTAGGACTTTGAGTTAGCACTCTGCCTTGGCTTTTACCTCCAACCACACTGTGTGATGATCACTGCTGCCCACATGGGCACTCACCCTGCTATCTCCATTAGCGAGTACTAGATCCAGTATCAACTTTCCCTGGTTGGTCCCATCACTGTTTGTCTGAGCAATGCTTCTTGGAAGACATCCACAATCTTTTTACTTCTTCCCAGATTTGCAGAAGGAATACTCCAGTCCATATCTGGTAGATTAAAGTCGCCCAATATGATCACTTCTCCCATCATTGCTACCTCTGCCATATCAATGATCAAAGTCTCTGTCCATTAGACCACACCAGTATGGATGATAATGCCATCTCATCTTTCCAACATTATCCACAGCACTTCTTTTCCCTACATACCTTGTATTTCAGCGGCTTTAATATTGCCTTTGACAGAGGGCTCCTCCTCCTCCTTTTCTATCCTCTTCATCCCTTCTAAATAGATTATAGCCAGCTATGGCTATATCCCATTAATGAGACTCATTAAATCATGTTTTACTGTAATGGCCACACTGTCTAAGTCCATTTCCAACATCAGGGCTTCCAAGTCAGGAACTTTGTTGGCTAGACTTTGCGCATTTGTGCTCATTGCCTTCCAGCAACTGTTGATTGGCTTGCTTGCATGGATTTTAATTCTAGACTCCTCTTCCCTCTTGCCATTGATGTGTGGATTAATATGACGATTATTTCCAATGTTATTATAATGTTTTAGCTGGGAGTGATGTCCTGAACTTGTTTTCTTCCATCAGTCACACCCCTTTTCCATAGTTTAACTGCTTGTCCACATGTTACCTGAATTTTTCACTTAGGATTCTTTTTCCTGCCACAGAGAGATGTAGTCCATCAACACAGTACAGCCTCTTGTTGTTCCTTCTATTGTCCCTATTGCCTATATAGTTAAATCCTTCTTGTTTACATCAGGGTTGGAGCCAGTGGCCGGATTCGATCCAAACAGCAACCGGTTCGGATCAATCCCACTGCCAGAGCCGAGCGGGTGGTAGTACGGCACGTGTTTGCTTTTACCAGCGCTGCACGCTCAGGCTGCTGGTGGCCACTGCAGGGCAGCAACTCCCTGGTGGCCTAGCAGCCTGATCCCCCACCCGCCAGTGGTCTGATGGCATCGGGGACTTCTGGTCCCCCCGTTTTTGGCCCAGTTCAGTAAATGCAGCCCATGTCAAGAACCGTTTTGCACAAACCAGCTGAATCCCACCACTGGTTGGAGCCACATATTAAAAAGTTGGTTATGCGATGCAGTATCTCACACTCTATATCATGAACAGGTAGAACCTGAGAATGCTATAGGGTTGACAAAGGGTTTAAGTTTCTCTCCCAAAATCTAGAAGTCCCTTTATACTGTAGAGGTACTGTTTGCATTACCCCAGCATATTCCATATTTGAAGATTTCTGTCACAAACCTGAAATGACTTAATAGTTGAAGACAGGCCAGATTTCTCAGTCAGAACCTGCAGCAGACATCAAAACACCTCCCGAATGTTTTAGTGGAAGGGAACCACCCAAAACAGCTGTGGCTGCTGCTGTTTCCACCCTTCAAGAGGAGGCCTTGAATTTTTCCTCCTTCCGAACCATTTCCATTGAGGCCTGCTGCCAAGAGGGCAACTCTGGGTGTGGCCGTGATAATGACAACAATCCATCCCCAGTAGGAGAAATAAGATTCCAGATGTTGAGGCTTTAATGGGAGAGGCTGACTTGGATTTAGTGGTAGTAAGAGAGACATGGTTCATGGACAACCATGACTGGGATGTAACTATACCAGGCTATACTTTATTCAGGAAGAGGAGGAAGAGTGGCACTAAATGTAAAAAAAAATATTAAAGCTATGGAAATACAGAGCTTTTAAAGGGAGAGAGGAGGCACTGTGGGTTAAACTAGAAAGAGGGGAAGAGAAATCTATTTGCATTGGTATCATATACAGACCTCCCTCTCAGGGAGAAGAGTGGATGGATAGTTAATTGAAGACATATGCAGCATTGCTAGGAAAGGGGAAGTGTTACTGATAAGGGATTTCAATATGCCAGATGTTGATTGGCACATCCCCACTGCAGTATCATCTAGAAGTAAGGAGATCCTAGATTCTCTACAGGGAGAACTATTCAGGCAACTGGTAACAGAACCTACATATGAATGGGCCATACTAGACTTGGTGCTTATCAATGGTGAAAGTGTTTCTGATGTTATAGTGGAAATAGTGTAGTTCAGTATTAGGACTAGGGCTGATAAAATGCATTCAAAAGGAAGAGTCTTAGGGGTATGTTTACTAAGCAGTCTTAATGTGCAGCTGGCGTTAGTGTGCAGGATGCTATATAAGGAGTGGGCGTGTCGGTCTTAACATAGCATTTCTGGTTACCGTGCGATAAAGGGAGCCGTGGCACGTCAATGCACGTTAGCCTGAAGTAGGCGTGCTGACCAACAAACACAGCAAGAGAGGGGTAGCACAATGGTTAATACATTGACTGCTGAACCAGGGGTCATGAGTTCAATCCCCCAGTGGGGTTAATGAGTAAGGCTGTCTGAGGCATTACCCTTTACTATAAAGCAGTGCTACTAGAGGCATTTTCCTTTTTAATTTAAAGCAATGCTGCCAGCAAAAACACCCTCACAGTGCTGTAATCTTCATGTGCAGTGCATCATGGGTACGAGTGGATTAACCGTATCCTGGTAACCACAGCAGACAGTTCGTGTGGTGACCTGCAGTCCTTCTGTAGCCAGCCAGGGGTTTGTTCAGAGCTATAGAGCTGTAGCCCACTGGTTACTTCACTGCCTGTAGAGCCAAAGATTGTGGGTTTGATCCCACAGTGGGGTTGTTTATTGGAGCTGTCTGGGGCAGTTTCTTTTTTTAATTTAAATTAGTACTGCCAGCAAAAACACCCTCACAGTGCTGTAATCCTCAGGTGCCCCATAAGGCGCCTTATAAGGCACCTTAAGGTCATAGCACTGTGAGGGTGTTTTTGCTGGCAGTACTAATTTAAATTAAAAAAAGAAACTGCCCCAGACAGCTCCAATAAACAACCCCACTGTGGGATCAAACCCACAACCTTTGGCTCTATAGGCAGTGAAGTAACCAGTAGGCTACAGCTCTACAGCTACAAACAAACCTCTGGCTGGTCACAGAAGGGACTGCAGGTCACCACACGAACTGTCTGCTGTTACCAGGATAGAGTTAAGCCACTCGTACCCATGATGCACTGCACATGCAAAGCAGCAGTCTACAGATGATCACAAGATGCACCCCCACAGCACCTAGGCCTGGTAGGGGGTACTGACTGTGCGCGTTACTAGCACAGAGTAGCTACAGACCGTCACATTGTGCGGGTACTGTGCTCACCCTGAGGGTGAGGTGGGGCGCCCAGCACCAGGTCCACAGCACCTGCCCTCCCTGAGATAGGCTATGCTGCAGGTCCCCATTAGTGCCAGTGTGTGATAGGTAGTTCTTTCAGACACACCTATGATACACCTGTGCCCAGATGTATATCCCAGTCACGTCTAGCCCTTGTGGACTATGATGCACCAGAATAGTGCATATTCTCTGTGGGTGCCATGGCCACATGATTCAAGGGGGGGGGGGGTGGTGTTTGGACCCATAGGCAGATTATGTAGTACCACCAAACTTGCTCTCTGGGGAGCAGGGTGGGGGACAGGATCTCCCCCCAACAGATCCACATTCTACAGCCCTGCCATGGTGGCAGTAGAGGGGACCAACAACCCCAGTCCTGCTGGGAAACAGATGCACTACAGGGCAGTCAGTGCAGATCTGTAGCATTCCATAAGGCAATAGCAGACAGACAGTAGGCCTGGAAATGCTCAGCTGCTCCCCAACCACTGTCTGACATTCTCCAGCAGCGAGCATAGTGAGTCTCCTGCCGCTGCACCCTTCAAGGTGTTCCAGCCATACACATATTAACTGCAGACAGTCTGCTAGCTAGTCCACAGTGCATGTTCCTGGAGGAGATGTGTGCACCCAAAACTGGGATGTGAGCATACCCACCAAGCAGATAAGTCGGTGATTGGGCCCAAAAAGGAGAACCCAGATATATATATCTCACTTGAGAGAAATACTATGAAGCACTATGGGGGAACCTAGCCATGCCATGGTCACTGCTCAGTCAGGGTGAGAGTGACCTCCCAGCAGGACATGCTGTAGCCACCCTGTCTGTGCAGGTGGTGGCCGGGCACTACAATGTCCCAGCCAGTGCCCTATGCCCTGTGCAGATGCATCCTGCCCAGGCCGCCCTGTCCGGTCTATACCCACAGTACCTTGCTCCTCATTATGCACATTGGCAGGCCAATACTGGCAACAGTGCTAGCAGTGTGGGCTGAGGAGGGTGTTGGCAGCCACCACACACTCCCCACACCTATGCCAGCATTGTGCAACTATAGAGGTGTTTGGCAGCCCTGGCCACCGCACCAGTCCTGGGCACAGTGCAGGCATGGCTATGGTACGCAATACTGTAGGAGTCACTCCCCAGGGTGGTAAACACTGTCAGACACAAGACCTGTAGCACACTCCACAGACATCAGAAAGGTTGCTATGATGCAGCTCAATCAGCAAATTGTGCTTAACTTAGGAATTGCTATCTGCCAGTAATCATAGCAACCTTTTGATAGATGTGTACCATATTCCCAGGTTTAGGGTGGCATTGCTAAGGTATGCAAGTGCTAGTATTGGGAAATGCACACAGGGCCCAAAATCCTGCCTCTCCAGGTGGCTTTGGATGATGGAGCCTGTGGGTGCGGGTGAGTCTGCCCCTGTTGGCCGCTGCTCTAGGGCAGAAGTTCCCAACTCCGGTCCTGGGGGGCCAAACCCTGTTCGGGTTTTCATGCTGTCCCTAATGAATATGCATGAGATACATCTGCATACCATGGGGGCGGTGCATAGAAATGCAGCACATCCATAGTTATTGGAGACAGCATGGGACCTGAATGGTGTTTGGCCCCCCAGGACTGCTTTTGGGAGACTCTGCTCTAGGTAATGCACATGTTTATGGTGTCTGTGCTCTGTAGGGTAAAATGTAGGCGTTTTGGGCATGTTTACGTTATCTGCACTAAAGGTTCTGTCTGTATTACCGCATTTTAGTAGTGGGTAAAATATGGGGATTGGGTTGGCAGGAACCACAGCTGGGACTTGAACCCGTGACCTTCTGCTCCTGAACACACTGGCTGTGTGCCCTGCACCACTGTGTTGCCACAGAGACAGTGCATTCCCTGGAGATACCATGACTGTTTGTCAGACAGAGCCTGTCTGTTGCAGTGCACAGCACCCACCTAAACAGGGCTGGGCCATGGTCTGCTGTGGGCAGCAGCCACTGCCCCCTCCACCACCAGTACCCCTCTGTCACCATGCTGACATGCCCTTCTGCTGGTGGTGCACAGTCTCGGGCCATCCAGTGTGCGGGTAGGCAGCTGCCTATGGTGCAGGTTCTGGGGTAGGGGTGCCTGCATAGATGTCCACGCTTTCCTCCAGCACCGCCTGCAAATGTTCTGTACCCTTGGGGGTACCTGCTGGGTACTATCTCCTGTGACACTGTGGGAAACAAACTTGTGCCCGTGTTGGGCCCTCATCAGTTGCTGTCTGGCTGCTCTACTGTTTCAGCATTCGTATGGGCCACCTAGGCATCACCCTAGTCCGCACTGTGGCCCAGCTGCACCACAGCATGTGCCGCCTGCAGCCCTCTGTGTCCCCTTTTCCAGCATCTGTCCAGTTGCCCGTTCCAACATGCCCACCCTGCTGTTGCGGGACATGTGCATGCCATAGGAAACCTGTCCAGTAACAAGGGAAAGCCCTGATCAGCGTTATTTCACTGTGGGATCATTCACCTTGTATGGGGACAGAGCATAGCCCCTTCCAAAATTGATATCTTTTTTTTTTTGGAGCTTTCTCGGTAGTGTTGTTTGATGTTTCCCATTGATATCACTATTTCCCAGCTAGGTTATGTTTTTTTTCCAGTTTGTTCAGGTCATTTTCAATGTTTATTTGCCCTTTTGTTCTGTGCACATGTATTACACTTATCACCTTTTGTAGGTTTCCCTGGCTTTGCTGTACATTGCTGATGGAAATGGTTTCTCTTCCCTTTAAATCTACTCTAACGCCAGGGTTTCACTGGCGTTAGTTTTCAGCCCTGAAATCCACAGTGTTAGTGTGCAGGGAGCCTCTTCCCTCCCACTCTCCACCCATTGACCCCTTCTCTCCGCCCCTGGGGAGCCTTCCTCCGCCCTCAGGGAGCCTTTACTCCGCCTTCAGCACTCATTTGCGCCGCTGAGTGCGTTAGCGCGCGATAAGGTACCTTATCGCACGGTAAAGCACCATTATCGCGCAATAAGGCGCCTTATCGTGCGCTAACATGTCAGAGCGCACATTAAGACGGTTTAGTAAACATACCCCTTAGACTTTAGGAAGACTAACGTTGCCAAGATGGGCCAATACCTCAAGGAGTCATTAGCAGGATGGGAACAGCTGGGGGATGTAGAAAAACAGTGGGCAAAAATGAAAGGAGATATTTTAAGGGCAACCAACCTTTTTGTTAAAATGTTAAATAAAGGAAAAGAAGACTGCTATGGTTTTTGAAAGGTGAAGAAAGAGAGGGGCCCTCATGAAATACAAGAGATTACAGAGAGAGGAAGACAGTCATCTATATTTAGAAAAACTTAGAGAAGCTAGCAAAGTAGTCAGGAAAGCAAAGATTCAAAAAGAGGAGGAAATAGCCAATGCAATAAAATGGGGGAAGGAGACATTTTTCAGATATGTTAGTGAGAAGTGGTATTGTTGCTCAAGGGTAAAGGGGAGGAATATGTACAAGCTGATGAGGATAAAGCAGAATTGCTTAACAAATATTTCTGTTCTGTGTTCACAAATAAAGAACCAGGAGCAGGACCTCAAACGCCCACAAACAGGAACAGAAGTGAGGGGCATCTTGAATAATTTTCAGAAGACTCTGTTCATGAGGAACTAACTAAAGGTAGACAAAGCGATGGGACCAGATGGGGAAACACCTGAGGAATACTGAGAGAACTTGGGGACATTCAAGCAGCTCCACTGACTGGCCTTTTCAATGCCTCGGAGTCGGGAGTGGTGCCAGAGGACTGGAGAGAGGCACATGTGGTCCCTTTACACAAAATCAGAAGTAAGGATGTGGTTGAAAACTACAGTCCAGTTAGTTTAACCTCGATGGTGAGTAAATTACTGGAAAGGCTGCTTAAAGAGAAAATAGAGAGGTTTCTGGAGTCCAACAGATTACCGGATCAGAGGCAGCATGGATTCACCAGAGGCAGGTCTTGTCTGACAAATCTGATTGATTTTCTTTGACTGGATGACCAGGGAGTTGGACCGAGGGAGAGCGCTAGATGTATTTAGATTTAAATAAAGCCTTTGACACTGTTCTGCACAAGTGACTTATAAACAAACTGAGCACCCTAAGGATGGACCCTAAAGTTACTGCTTGGGTTAGAAATTGATTGAGTGGGAGGCGACAAAAGATACTGGTAAATGGAGCTCAGCCTGGGGAGTAGGAGGTTACCAGTGGTGTGTCCCAGTTATCTTTCCGATTCTTTTTAACATCTTGGTGATATTGCGGAAGGGCTGTCGGGTAAGGTTTGCCTCTTTGCTGATACCAAAATCTGCTATAGAGTAGACACCCAGGAAGGTGTAGATAACATGAGGAGGGATCTAGCTAAGTTTGAAGAATGTTCTAGAATTTGGCAACTGAGATTTAATGTTAAAAAATGCAAGGTCATGCATTTGGGCTGTAGTAATCCAAAGGAGCAATACAGTATAGGGGGTGAAGTACTTCTGTCCACAAAAGAAGAGCAGGATCTAGGTGTGATTGTGTCTGATGATCTTAAAGTAACTCAACAGGTGGAAAAGGCGACGGCGAAAGCTAAAAGAATGCTTGGGTGCATAGGGAGAAGAATGGCCAGCAGAAAAAAAGTGGTGATAGTGCCTCTGTATAAGTCTTTGGTGTGACTTCATTTGGAGTATTGTGTGCAATTCTGGAGACCGCACCTTCAAAAGGATATAAGCAGGTTGGAGTTGGTACAGAGGGTGGCTACTAAAATGTTTAGTGGTCTTCATTATAAAGCATATGAGGACAGACTTAAGGATCTTAATATATGTACACCTTAGAGGAAAGGCGGGATAGAGGTGATGTGATAGACATTTAAATACCTCTGTGGCATAAATGCACAGGAAGAGAGCCTCTTTCGATTGAAAGCAAGCTCTGCTACGAGGGCACATAGGATGAGGGTGAAAGGGGATAGATTCAGAAGTAATATGCGGAAATATTTCTTTAAGGAAAGAGTGGTAGATGCATGGAATAGTCTCCCAGTGGAGGTGGTAGAGATGAGGACAGTATCTAAATTTTAAAAAAAGCATGGGACAAACACAGAGGATCTCTTAACGGAAAGAAGAGGTTGATATGGAAGGGCAGACCAGACAGGCCTTGTGGTCTTTTTTTCTGTCATCATGTTTCTTTATGTAGAGTGTAGTGTCGCTGCAGCACACCTGTACTTTTTTTTTTTTAATCACATGATGTTTGGTATTGTGTAAAAGCAGTTCATCAGGTTTATGATGAGTGAAAAAAAATTGAACAGTGAATTTGCATTAAATTCTGACAAACTTGGAGATCTGTGCAAAGAGACTTATGACAATTTACAGCAAGTGTATGGTGATGAATGCATGAGTCATGCTCGGGTTTGACTTGTACAAATGTTTCCAAGACTACTACTAGTACTGAACATTTGTATAGCGCTACAAGATATACTCAGCGTCGCACAGACACATGTAAAAGACAGTCCCTGTTCATCAGAGCTTACAATCTAGCCAAGACAGACAACACAGTTGCTATAGACTTGGGATACATCTATGGTGAATGGCAAGGAAACACAAAGGAGATCAGGTGAGTCAAGATCCAAAATTGGCAGTGAAGAGGTGAGGTTTTTTTTCAGCCTGGATTTGAAAAGAGTCAGGGAAGGCACCTGACATAGACACTCAGTTTGTTCCAGGTATAAGGAGCAGCAAGGTGAAAGAAGCAAAGTCTGGATTTAGCAATAGAAGAGAAGGGCACAGATAAAAGATAGACTAGATATTAGGGGAAAGCCGACAGTCGCCCAAGAGCGGATGGTTCGGAAGAATGTATCCTTGAAGGATACTACCAAAAGCAGAGAGGTTCCACAAAAGAGTAAAGTAGGAGATTGGATGACTTGGAGACCATTAAGCAAAATTCAACACAGCAGCTTCACAGCATAATGAGAGGCATTTCAAAATTGTTTCCAACAGTGGCAGGAACGCCAGAGGAAATTGTTTTATTGGAAGAGGACTACTTTGAAGGAGACTGTGTCTAATAACTGTTAGTGTTATATTTCTTGTTTATTGTACAAGTCTCAATACTTTTTTGATCGCGCCTTGTATATATATGAGGAAAGTAAATTAAACAAGTGGAAGATTAAACCTATATGATTCTCCAGAGAAGTAGCTGCACAAATAAAGGCAAAACATACAGCTTTCACAAAATTGAGATGATTGCAAAAACAGGAACACAGAAAAGAATACATGCTAAAGCCAAAATAAATAAGGATAGCAAAGGCAGAAGAAAAGATGGCTAAAGGTATGAAGTGTGGAGACAACTTGTTTTCAAGTATGTACGGGAGAAGAGGAAGATCTGAGTTGGAATTGCAAGACTCAAAAAGTGCAGAGGATAGATTTGTGGAAAGCGACATAAAAAAAACAACAAAAATACTTCTGTATTCATGAAAAAAAATCCTGGATAAGGACTACATAATATTACCATATATAAACATGGGAATGGAGTAGGTGACTTGAACTGAAAGTGGACAAGGCCCTGGGACCGGATGGGATACATTCCAGGTTACTGAAGGGGCTCAGTGAGGTTCTGGTAGGCCTTTAAAGTTTGTTTTTAATAGATCCTTGGAGATGGGAAAGATTATGCAGGATTGGGGAAGGGCTGATGTGGTACTCTCCACAAAAGTAGTAATGGGGAAGAGGTGACCAAACTCTAGGCCGATGAGCCTTATCTCTGTGGCAGGGAAAAGTAATGGAGGCACTACTAAAAGAGAGAATAGTGGACTTTCTAGACACCAATGGGTTGCATGATCTGAAGCAGCATGGTTTTATCAAAGGACAATTCTGCCAAACAAATTTGCTTGAGTTCTTTGACGGGATGATCAGAGAACTAGATTCTGCCATGCGATGGATGGTGATCTACCTAGATTTCAGCAAAGCTTTTAATATTGTTCCTCATAGGAGGCTTATCAATAAACTGAGCAGCTTGGGGATGGGTCCCAACAGGGCCAATGCTAGAGTTTCTGTAACCCCCCCCCCCCCCCCTTGCAACCTATAGATTGGTGTCCCTCCTCCCTCATCATTATTAATACTGGTTCATCTCCAACCCTTTTTTCCCCCAAAACTCCATTGTGAACTTTTCACATGATGCTAGTATTTCTCCTTCAAATACAATGTTGTAGGGGGGCGGAGCCTGATGTCCAGCGGGTAAGACGCTTCGCGCTGAAGCTCCCGAGAGGCCTACTCAGAATCCTGACTTAATACCTACATAAACTCAATTTTTTGCTCCGAACTTACCGGGGTACCTCGGGGGGGATGGCGGCCCATAAACCTGCGCGCTTGGACTTCGGGTCTCCTTCTTCTTCACACGGAAAACGCTCCAAAACAGAGGTGTCTTCCCCACAGAAGATGGTTCCACTACGGGAAAACCCCGAAATGCATCTGGAGATTTTAGAGGAAATACGCGGCGTGAAGGAACTGGTGCAGTCCAACGGAGAAGCGCTTCGAGCCATGCGAGAAGACTTCGGTGTGCTCCAGGACCGCCTTGAAAGTCTCTCATTACGGCAGGACAACATGGCGGGGGTCCTCGACTCGCACGCGGTGCGTTTGGTCAAACTGGACAAGGCTGAGCGCCAGATACAGAATCTTCAAAAAGAGTTAGAAGATAGCAATAATCGAGCCCGTCGCAACAATGTGAGGCTCCTTGGAATACCGGAGGGGGCGGAAGCAGGAGATATAAGAGAATTCTTGCTCAAAACTCTTCCCTCTTTGCTGAAGATCACATTTCATAGAGATCTGGAAATTGATCGAGCACATCGTGTTCCTACCCATATGGCGCTCAACCGAACGACCCCCCGGCCTATTATCTTTCGCTTACTACGATATCAACAAGTGGAACAAATTCTAAATGCTGCCCGGGCGAATCGTCATCTGGAGTTTGAAAGTCATAAAGTCTCCTTCTTCCCTGATTTGGCAAAGCCCACAGTTGACCGTCGGAAGAGACTCCTTGCTTTTCGCCCTCGACTTCAACAGCTACAGGCTCGCTTTGGCCTGTTGTATCCAGCGAAGCTCCGAGTGACTCTCCATAACCAAACTAGGACATTCGAAGATCCTGATCTACTATCAACATTTTTAGACTCCAAAGAAGCAGAGCAAATGCGCTAACCCAACAACTTGGACTTATTATCTGCCGGCTCTGTCCGCCATTTTGAAGGGCCCGACGCGGTGGTCATAGCCAAGCACAGAGACTGCCTGGACTTTTCTTTCTGTCTTTATATGACTTCTTGGTCTCCTATCCCTCCATGATGTGTGCCTCGGTTGGATTCGGAGCACGCACAGTTATACAGGTTATATGTTTTCAATTTCGGCCTTCTCTGGGGTTTCTCCCCGCAGACACATGGTCGCCAGTAATTTCTGGGGTTTTGCTTCTTCTCTACCGCACTGTGGTTCTTATTTTTTTAATGTGGGGCGCTTCATTGTATTACATTAGCTTATTTTCTATCATGTCATGTGTACAGCTAGATACAGTTACTATGAGGGACATTGTGCAACTATGTGCGTTATCATGTTCTCTTTCAGAATGTTTAACCTTTCTCAATGGCCTTATGTAAGATCTTATCACTTAACGTAAAAGGCATCAATAGCCCAATCAAAAGAAAGAAAATTCTTAGCTATCTTAACCATGAGCATGCTGATTTAGTGTTTCTCCAGGAAACGCATCTAAACTCCGCTGAAACACTGAAACTCAATGCTAAACCTTACATGGTGGCTGCCTATTCTCCCGCCGTTTCCAAACGGTGTGGGGTAGCCATTCTGGTTAAGAAGTCTTTGCAAGCTACTGTTATAGATACTAGCTCTGATAAGGAGGGTAGATGGGCCCGTGCACAATTTAAGGTTGGAGACAGTGAATTCACGTGTATTTGTATTTATGCCCCGAATGTGGATAACCCTGCTTACTATGCAAGTATTGCGCAGTTGGCACAGGCTTCGGCCAATACTCCCTTAATACTTGGTGGCGATTTCAATCAAGTGCTAGACCCTTTGATAGATAGACAACCGCCTAGAACGAGTAGTCCACCCAAGAGTCTTGCTACCCTTACAGCTCTGATGCAAGATCTTGCGTTAGTAGATATATGGAGGCTGCTTCACCCCTCCGACTTAGAGTACACCTTTTTTTCTGCCCCCCATCACTCACAATCTAGAATAGATTTCTTTCTCATTTCCAAAGCACTGATTTCTCAAGTGGACACGGCTAAGATTCATCCTCTCCATATTTCTGATCACGCTGCCATATCTTTTTCATTACATGTCACTCCGCGAGATGATCATCCCCGTGCTTGGTTTTTTGATAGATCCCTCCTAGCTCAAAAAGATTTTCAGGTTGACATAAAGGCCGCTATCCAAGATTATTTTCATTTTAACTCACCCCATGACACAGCGAGCTGGGCTTGGTGGGAGGGTTTTAAGGCATCTATCCGTGCTACAATAACCAGCTATCAAATTCGACAGGGGAAACAAAGAAAGCAACACTTACTGATTCTAGAGCAACAGATTCAAGCTGGGGAGCGTCTCCTCACGTCCCGTACTGACCCATGTATTTTACTCCGTTTACAACGCCTCCGTTTTCAATACAATCAGCTTTTATATACCGCTGCTGCTAAAAATATTGAATCACAACAAGGGTTGTATTACCGTGAAAATAACCGTGCGGGCAAATTGTTAGCGAATGCCCTGAAAGGTCAAAAAGAAGTCAAGCGTGTTACCGCTCTCCGTAATCCGTCGGGGGGGGGCCTGGTCACTAAAGATACAGAAATCTTAGAACTCTTTCGTGATTTTTATACTCGGCTTTATCAATCTGAATGTGATTTTGAGCCCGAAGTATTTGAACGATTGCTCTCAGGGGTACAACGACCGACCCTATCTGACGAAGATAGAGAGGCCATGGACAAACCATTCACTGCTCTCAAGAGATGTGCCACAGGTCGAGCTGCCGGCCCGGACGGTCTCCCTGCTGAATTCTACAAAACCTTTAGCGCTGACTTAGCTCCTGTTTTGAAACTTTACTTTTCTGCTCTGGCCGAGGAGGGTTCTCCTTCTGGGTCCTTTTCAATGGCAAATGTAGTAGTTTTTGAGAAAGAGGGGAGAGATCCGCAACTTACAGCTAATTATCGTCCAATTTCCCTCCTAAACGCGGACTATAAAATATTTGCCACCATTCTCTCCACCCGGCTCTCTGATAGGATGTCTACTTTAATACACCCAGATCAATGCGGTTTCATTCCCGGTAGATCAACTGCTGACAATGCTCGGACTCTGTCATGTATTGACTACCGCAGTTAATCTTGATAGACCATTTGTTGGCCTCTCACTTGATGCTGAGAAGGCCTTTGATCGCTTAGAATGGCCTTTCCTGTTTGCAACTCTCCGCTGGTACGGTTTCGGAGAAGGTTTTCTCCGTTGTCTCCACACCATGTACGCACAGCCTACAGCCAGTATCTGTGCTAATGCTTTAAAGTCTCAGCCATTTCCCCTTCAACGCGGTACTCGCCAGGGATGCCCGCTGTCTCCACTTCTTTTCGATCTTGCACTCGAACCCTTAGCTTTACTAATCCGGCAATCGGAGGAGATTCATGGAGTCCCCTTCTCTCATAGGGAAATCAAAATTTCAGCATATGCTGACGACCTTATGCTCTTTGTCTCTCTAGACTCAGTGCCGGCTGTCCTAGAGCAAATCAGTAAATACTCACGACTCTCGGGGTATAAGATAAACTGGACCAAATCGGTAGCCTTTCCACTAAATCCTCTGATTCATCAAGCAGATATGCAATCCTTCCCCTTCTTATGGCAACCTCGCATGGTCAAATACCTTGGGGTGCACTATTGCTCTCCTTTGGAAGACGCTATCTCCTTTAATGCCAAAGACTTAACCTCTAAAGTCCGGGCACTTACTCACCGTTGGACTCCTTTAACACTTACTTGGTGGGGTCGCCTAGAAACCATAAAAATGATGATTGTTCCTAAAGTAAACTACATTTTAGAAATGTTGCCCTGTCTCCTGCCTCGACGTACATATAAAGATTTAGAGGGCCTTCTGACTAGATACTTATGGCAAAACAAGACACCTAGGATAGCGAAGCATAAGTTGCAAGCTGATAAGGAAAATGGGGGTGTCAGATTCCCTGATTTCCTGAAATACCACCACTCTTTTCTTCTCAAACAAGGCGCTCGTTGGCTGGAAGATCTAGCACCGAGTAGACCTGTGTGGCTCGACATAGAGGAGCACCTTTGTAAACCGTTTCCTCTTACTTCTCTCCCTGGTATGACTTTCCCATCAGACTCCCACTACCCACCAATGCTTTTAGACACTTTAGGTGCCTTTAATACTCTTATTCACTCTCTAGACTCCCGATTCTGTCCGTTAGACAGACTCCCGCTTTGGTACAATACTCGATTTCAAATACAAAATAAACCGATGGCGTGGAGCCCCTGGTACACTAGGGGCATTTGGACCCCTACCCAGTTGTTCCATGATGATCGCTGGAAAACTTTTAGTGAATTGCAAATTGAATTTGGTCTCCCAGCGAAACACTACTTTCAGTTGGTGCAACTACAGCATTGTCTTCGGAGTGCTAAGGTGCTCCCGCCATCGGAATCCCATACCCAAGACTTGTCGGAGATTATCCGATCTATCGGGAGCTCACAGGGTGTAGCATCTAACTTTTACAAAACCTTAAGTAATGCTGTAAATAGAGGTATCCCTATAGCACAGAAAGCATGGGAGCGGGAACTGCATGGAACTTTGACCCCGGAGCAATGGAGCCTTGTCTGGAGCAGAGTGACACGGGTCTCCAGATCCGCCTCACTCACTCAGACACTCTTCTTTCTAGCCCACCGGTGTTTCTATACTCCTGACAGATTAGCCAAATGGAACACCTCCCAGGGCAATAGATGCTGGACATGCCATGCGGCCATTGGTTCATTAACTCATGTTATGTATGAATGTCCCGCACTACAGTATTACTGGCGTCGGGTCTGGGGTCGTATCCAATCTATTTTGCACTTTCAAGAGCCCCTGTCTTGGAGGATAGTGGGACTCCGCTCAGCTGCGGGGATCCCCTCTCTTCCAAAATCGGCTTACTTCCTTTTAGACTTTATGCTGGGCATTGCTGTTTCCCTAATTACGAAATACTGGAAAAATAGCTCCCACCTGAGCCCCAATGAATGGTGGAATCATGTCTGTCTCTACAGTAAATATGAACAAATACCTCGTATGTTTGCTTCTTCCGTTCAGACCCCCCATCAGCTGTCTAAATGGAAGATGCTCAATGACTATGTTCACACCGCTAAATGCTCTCATCTGACTGTTTAAATTTGTATAAATCTCTGTCACATGATCATTCTGTATTGCAGATGCTATTTATGTTTGTTTTGATGTACAATCACTGTTGTTTGGAAGCGCTCACATGCTGATACTGTCGGCTTAGAGAAGAAGCATGGGGGTGGGGGGTAATAGGGTTTGCTTTTCCTTATTGTATACTTGTTTTGTCTCCTTTGGTGTGTTGTTTCTTTTGTTTGTTGCAAAATGAAAATAAAAGTTTAAAAAAAAAAACAAATACAATGTTGTAAGAGCATTGCAGTGAAGGGGCAAATGCATAGCCAGAATAAAAATAACTACTGAGTAGTAAGTACTTAGCATCATATGCACAGGCTTTGATAGTACAAGAACATGCTAAATTTTAGATATGGATCAAAAGAAAAACACTCAGTTGTACAGACAGCTCAAAAATATATTACTCATTGAGAAAATATGCAGGAGAAAGATTTTGTACAGAATGTAGGAATCAAAAACATAACCAATCAATGCACATCTAGAAACTATAAGCAAAATTGGTATATTCCTGATCGTATCTCCAGTCTAGTCCCGGACCTCTGGGTTGTCTACCTTAATCAGCAGCTTGGAGACTGAGGAACCTCCTTCTTTTCATGATGTCACCAGTATATCATCCTGAGCGCCGCCTCCACTTCCCAGTTACCTCAATCTCCAAGCAGCTGAAGGGAATGAGCCCGGGGGTCCGGGCTCCCTGGAGGAACGATTAAGGATAGTGTTAGGTAGAATAAGGGTTAAAAAAAAAAAATAAAAAGGGGTTAAATACATTGATTATCTTAAAACAGAAGATTTGCAGTAAGGACTGCCTTTAAGGTTGCGTAAGAGTCTTCCCCCCTCCTGTTTAGGCCTTACCGGCTAGTGCGGGAGTGGGAGAGCTGCAGGTTTAAGGGGTTGGAGAGGTTCCGGGTCTGTAGTGGACAGCTGACTTCTCAGACTGGAGCCCTCTGATTGCGGTAGCAGGCGCTTCACAGACGCTCTGCCTGTCAGCGTGCCTGGCTCCTTGCAGCAGCGATTGAGCCCGCAAAGCATAAATATCATTTTATTTTATTGTTTTCTCAAGCCCGAAGAGCCCCGACGTAGGACCCGGTGTGGCACCTGCAAGGAGTGAGGCAGCTCGATTGCGGAGAGTCAGGCGAACATGAGTAGGCCCGGCACAAGTTTCTTCACTCAGCGCGTGAAATCGGAGCGGAGGCCGACCGCGTGGGAGGGCCAGCGTCTTGCTGTGCAGGAGCCTGTCTTACTTTCTGTTTCAGGGATTTGAGTTATTTTTGGGAACTTTTCACCGGGCCATCACCTGGGTTTATGGTTTTTTTTGGGGGGTAACTAAGTGATTTGTTGTTTTTGCTATTGTCAGTATTTAAAAAAAAAAAAAAAAAAAAAAAGCATAAAGGACATGAGGCCTTTACTCTGGACAGTCGTGCCTGCCTTAGGTTCTCTGGGGCTCAAAGGCTGGTTAAGCACCTTTGTGGAGCTGATTGATTGTAAAATGCCATCTAGACCCCAGTGTTTTGTATGTGGGGCTAGAAGAAGTTCTGTGGCTGAGTCCGGGGTTTGCAAGGGTTACGCAAAGGAGGCCCCAGTGATGGAGCAGGTAAGGGAGGCCAAGGAAGGGTCCCTGGAGGCAGAGACGGGATAGCTGCGGATCAGGCATCCTTCCTGCCCTTGGAGGAGCCGGTGGCAGGGCCGTCCTCTGCCCCGGACTTATCTCCACCTCCAGCGGTTTGGACTAAGGGTCTGGCATCTATCTTTTCGAAAGATTTTGTGGCTCTGCTGCAGCAGGCAGTGGGAGGCGCTCCACAAACGCAAGGAGGGGGCCCTCCAGAAGACGAGGTGTGAAGAGGTTCTCTTCTAACAGTACTATGGAAGAGTGCCAGGACAAGAGACTGCGGCTGGAGGAGGAAGAGCTTAAGGATCAATCGGTGGCATCGGAGGGGTGGCTTTCCGAGGAGGAATGCCACAGTGTGGATCTTGAGGAAGAATTGGAGGAAAGGGAGCTTGCAGAGAAGGAAGATCAAGCGAGAGTATTGCGCGTATTCCGTAGAGAGGAGCTCCCAGCGCTTATTGTGGAAATGCTAGGTGCGTTGAATATGCCGGTCCCGGGGTCGACGGAGGATGGCACCTTGGAGGATCCGTTATTGCAGGTCTTTAGGAAGACTCAAAAGGCTTTTCCGGTGGACAGAGTCTTTCAGGAGATGATTCAGGAAGAGTGGAATGTTCCTGAGGCACCGATGAAGGGAGCTAGAGTAATGCGCCATCTCTATCCCCTGGTGGATTGGGATAAGGAAGTTTTTCAGCTGCCTAAGGTAGATGCAACGGTGGCGGCGGTCACAAAGAAGACCACAATCCCGGTGGAGGGTAGTGCAGCCCTCAAGGATGCTCAGGACAGAAGATTGGATGCCATGCTGCGTCAGATTTTTGATGTGAATGCCTTGGCGCTCCAAGCGGCTATCTGTGGAGCGTGGGTGGCCAGGGCCTGTCTTCGCTGGTCGCAGTGGGTTCAAGGAGAGCGGGGCAGCGATAGTGCCGGGGAGGCCTCCAAGCTGGAGTCTGGAGCGGCCTATCTGGCGGATACTCATTATAATCTCATGAGAGGATTGTCAAAGAGCATGGCTTTGGCGGTAGCGGCCAGGCGCTATCTATGGCTTCGTAATTGGGTGGCAGATAATTCATCTAAGTCGAGGCTAAGTAAGCTTCCTTTTAAGAGGCGGCTCCTTTTTGGGGAGGAGCTGGAGAAGTGAGTTAAGGACCTGGGCGAGTCGAAGGGCAGTAGATTACCTGAGGACAAGCCTAAGCAGGGTCAGACGGCTCCTGGGGGCAAGGGCCCATTGAGAGACTTTCGCAGGTATCGATTTCAGAGATTTAATTTCCCTCAGAGAGGCAGATTCCCCAATAGAAACCAGGGGTTTCGGGGGGCAGGGAGAGGATTTGGAGCCTCTTCCGCGTCCTCCTCATCCAACCTTAGGAAGTCGCAATGATGCCAGAGGGACCCAGGCGCCCCTAGTTTGCATAGGGGGGTGACTGCAAGAGTTTTATGCCGCCTGGGTCCGAATCACGTCAGATCAGTGGGTTCTGGAAGTAATTCGAGAAGGATATGCCTTGGAATTACGGGTCCCGGTTCGGGACTCCTTCGTGATGTCCCCCTGCAGGTCGCCGAGCAAGCGCGAGGCGGTGAGGGGGACAGTACGGAGGCTCCTAGAGCTCGGGGCAATAGTTCCGGTACCCCGAGATCAACTCTGCTGCGGTCAATACTCTATTTATTTTGTGGTACCAAAGAAGGACGGAGGTTGTCGACCGATTCTGGACCTCAAGGGTGTGAATCGGTGCCTTCGCGTGTCTCGCATTCACATGGAAACGCTTCGATCAGTGATAGTGGCGGTGCGAAAGGGCGAGTTCCTTACGTCACTGGACCTTTCAGAAGCGTACCTCCACATACCCATTCAACCGGATCATCAGCATTATCTCTGCTTTGCAGTTCCTTTCGGGCAATTTCAATTCCGAGCGTTGCCTTTTGGTCTAGCAATGGCTCCCCGCACGTTCACCGAGATCATGGTGGTAGTCGTGGCAGCATTGCGAAAGGAAGGGATTCTGGTTCATCCGTACTTAAACGATTGGTTAATTCGAGCAAAGTCGAGGGCCGAGAGCGAAAGGGTTACAGCCAGAGTAGTGTCCTTCCTGGAAGGTCTGGGTTGGGTGGTCAATTTGAGGAAAAGCCATCTCCTTCCCTCGCAGAATTTGGAATACCTGGGGGCTCACTTCGACACGAAGACAGGCCATGTGTTTCTTCCTCGTCGATGGGCCAGTGGCTTGCGCACACTAGTGCGGAGGTTCCTGCGCTGGCCGGCGCCCACAGCGTGGGCGTACCTGCAACTGCTAGGCACAATGGCGGCGACGATCGAGTTGGTGCCGTGGGCGAGAGCGCACATGAGACCGTTACAGAGAGTGCTGCTCAGACGCTGGTCGCACCAGCAGGATCCTCTGTCAAGGAGACTCCCTTGTCCAGGGGAGACGTGTGTAGCCCTGCGTTGGTGGTTGAATCCTGAGGCGTTGGAGAAGGGGAGACCGTTGGAGTCATCCGACTGGCTGCCGGTGATGACGGACGCCAGTCTAATGGGCTGGGGTGCTCATTTCCAGGGCCGGTTCACCCAGGGACAGTGGAACGCGCAGGAGAGGACTTGGTCCATCAACAGGCTGGAGCTGCGGGCGGTGGTGCTGGCCTTGCGGAATTTTCAGAGTTTTCTTGCGGGGTCGGCGGTTCGAGTATTCTCCGACAATGCAACGGCAGTGACGTATGTAAATCGTTAAGGGGGAACCGGCAGCGTGGCGCTGGAGGCAGAGGCCGAGGCCCTGTGCAGTTGGGCCGAGGAAAAACTGGTGGCTCTCTCGGCGGCGCATGTGGCAGGAGTAGATAATGTACAGGCAGATTTTCTGAGCCGCGTGAAGGTGGATCCGGGGGAGTGGGTTCTTCACCCGGAGGTGTTCAAAATGTTGGAGCATCGCTGAGGCTCGCCGGTCATGGACCTAATGGCAACCTTCCAGTCGTCGAAGGTCAGTCGGTTTTACAGCAGAAGAAGAGAGAGAATGTCAGAGGGTCTGGATGCTCTCATTCAGAGGTGGCCAGAAGAGCAGCTTCTGTACGTTTTCCCGCCATGGGCCCTAATAGGCAGAGTTATCCAGCGCATAGAGGTATACAGAGGACAGGTGATTCTGATCGCCCCAGATTGGCCCTCGCAGGCCCTGGTACGTGGATTTGGTGAGGCTGTTGGTAGAGAGGCCATGGTGTCTTCCAAGGCGAGCGGACTTGTTGTCGCAGGGTCCGCTACTGATGCCCCACCTGGATCAGTTCTCGCTTACGGCTTGGCTATTGAAAGGGCGCGGTTAAAGGCGAGAGGCTATTCTACAGCGGTAATTAGCACTTTGTTGAAGGCTAGAAAGAGATCTACATCACTGGCGTATGTTCGGATCTGGAGAGTGTTTGAGGCCTGGTGTGCCGACAGATCGGCCATTGCGTTAGAGGCTACAGTTCCGTAGATTTTGCAATTTCTGCAGGACGGTTTCGACAAGGGGTTGGCGGCTGCTTCGTTAAAGGTGCAGGTCGCAGCCTTGGCCTGTTACAGAGGTAGGATAGGTGGACGGCCTCTTGGGGGGCAGAGTGACATTAAGCGGTTCCTTAGAGCGGTTTCGCTTTTAAGGCCTCCTGGGAGGAAGTTAGTGCCTAAGTGGAGTCTTCCGTTCGTGCTGGAAGCATTGGAACACGAACCCTTTGAGCCTTTGAGTCGGGCATCGTTGAAGGATCTCACATTGAAGGTGGTGTTTTTGGTGGCAATTTGCTCGGCGCGAAGGGTTTCAGAGTTACAGGCCTTATCCTGTAAGGAGCCTTACCTGTCATTCTTTGAGTCAAAGATAGTATTGAGGCCGGTGCCAGCCTTTTTATCCAAGGTGGTGTCTGCTTTCCATTTGAATCAAGTTATCTCCTTGCCGGTGTTTAGGGGAGAGTCGGGGGACCCTGACACGAAGGCTCAGAGTTTCTTGGACGTCAAGCGGGCGTTGAAAAAGTATCTGCACCGAACGGTGGAATTCCGTAGGTCGGAGAGGCTTTTTGTGCTTTTCACGGGCCCGCGTAGGGGCGAAGCTGCCTCGAAAGCTTCCATTTCTAGATGGATTAAGCAAGCTATTGCTTCCGCATACGTGCTGAAGGGGAGGGCTGTGCCGGAAGGGCTGAGAGCCCATTCCACGAGAGCGCAAGCAGCGTCTTGGGCTGAGTCGCGCTTGGTCCTGCCACTGGAAATTTGTAAGGCGGCAAAATGGTCTTCATTGAATTCCTTTGTTAAGCACTACCGCCTGGATGTCCAGGCGCAGCAAGACGTGTGTTTTGGAGCGGCGGTTCTTCAGGCTGCTAAGGGGGGTCCCTCCCATTGAGTACTGCTCTGGTACAAACCCAGAGGTCCGGGACTAGACTGGAGATACGATCAGGAAGGTTAAATTAGACTTACCTGCTAATTGTTGTTCCTGGAGTAGATAGTCTAGTCCCGTATCCCTCCCCGGTGTTACATTTAGATGGCGACAGCCTGAAAGACATGACAGCTGACACAGGTAAGAAACTTAGTCATAGCCGTGGGTAACTTTTTCGATGGGAGGGGGCGTTTTTGGGAACGGAATCCCTCCAGGCATTGGGCGGGGGGAAGGTTCTTCGCATGTTTACAGGCTACATGTTACTGTTTTCAATGTTGGTTGATGGGGGGTTCCTCCCTCGGTTATTGTAATAGCTTGAGTAGGATAGCGCATGACAGAAATGTTTTAAATTGCTTGAATACTTACTTGTTGCTCCGGTGAGTCTGCTTTGCCAATAGGTAACTGGGAACTGGAGGCGGCTCCCAGGATGATATACTGGTGACATCATGAAAAGAAGGAGGTTCCTCAGTCTCCAAGCTGCTGATTAAGGTAGACAACCCAGAGGTCCGGGACTAGACTGTATCTACTCCAGGAACAACAATTAGCAGGTAAGTCTAATTTAACCATGTTGATGCAAAGAATAGTCACAATATAGGAAGACGTGACAACATTAATATACTGTTGATTTAAACAACATGTGTTAAGCAGGTTTCAGTGACAAACCAATTAATCCATGCTGTCCCTTTGCTGGATCACAAGATGTGTTTTCATTTCTTGGTAGAGTATGTGTTCTGGCTTTCTCTTGCTGTAGCTTCACTTCCTACTGGCAGTCATGCAGTCAATGTACTGGCAATAGGAAGCGAAGCTGGAGCGAGAGAAAAACAGGAATAACATGGCCACTTTCTCACTGGGGCAAAGAGCAAGTTCCGTGGTTCCATGCTTTTTCCATTACTCTTAGGTTCTCGGGATTTCTTTCCCAAAATTATGCTTTCTTCCATAGTGGGGTGAGAGAAAGCTGTCGTAGGTATTTACATTGTTCGCAGAAATTAACATAATAGCTCAGCGCAAGTAGATGGGTGCAACTAATGCCATCTCAATGGGTGGACTTAGTTGTACCTGCAGCCGTTTTGCCACATTGAAATGTGATAACTGCAGGGAGGTGTAGCTGTCTCCCTGAAGTTAGCCTACAACCCCATGCTGGTAATATGACCCACACATGTTACCAGCACAGAGCTTGGGAAGCATGCTGCTAAATGTGCCACATAACATGTGGGGCTCAACAGCACCCATGCAGTATCTCCCACTTCCACAAAACCAAGGGCAAATTGGCGGGCCCAACACAGCATTTTCCACCTTCACACAAATGAGAGGACCCTACGGAGAACTTCCCATCCTCAGGAAAGGGGCTTTGTGATCCCAACACAATACTTTCCACTCCAACATAAAAACCAGGAGGGGCTTGGCAACTCCAACATAACTTGAAACTGGGCACTGGACCAGCATAGTGTTAATGTAAATATACGTATATTCTGCAAAAAACAAAGAAAATACAAGATGCTTGCACTCCGAGGAACTAAAAGAAAAAGCGAGAACACAGCACAGTTTAACACCAAATTATAAAATTTTAACTCATTTTATTTTGTTATAACCTGCATTATGGTTCTTGTTTTTTTTTTTCTTTTTGAGCATATATTCTGAATGCACAGGACCACCTCTCTCAACAACTGGTGCAGAGCAGAACTAGAACAGTCACCTGCAGAACTCAATGTCTCATTAAAAAAAAAAAAAATCTCATTCTGGTCATCTTAGCAACAACAACATTAACGTTCTGCAGTACCAAGCTGGAAATGCTCCTTGTGTGACTTACCAATCTGGTGCCCCCTCCCTCCACCCAGCCGTGCACAGGAACTCACTTTTGTTATGCTTCCTGGAAGCCCAGTGATGACAGAGCACAGCCCTTGGTACGGCCCTTGTACAAGACATATTGTGAACTAATACAAAAACCTACAAAAATCACTGAGGGTCTACAGAGAAAATCTACTATACCATGCCAGCAACAATTTTCAAAATTCACACAAGGAGCCTACCCAGAAAAAAAGCAACACTGTAAATACAGTAGTGCAGCAGGCTCCAGAACATCCATAACCTATTTGAAAAGCTGAACAAGTCAGATTATTACAGTGCAGATCCCTATGTACAAACTCCATGTTAACCAAACGCATGGCCTCTGTCATGCACTCAGAACACAGACCCTCACAAAGTACAGAATAAGTGATCATGACCTAAAAATATAAATATATATATATAGACAAAACTGAAACCCAAGAAGTCAAGAATTTGCATGCAATGCAACACCAGAGAAATAGAGATGCATTTCCTTGTACTGCATAAAATATAAAGACAGCAAAGTCATAAGAACATAAGATATGCCATACTGGGTCAGACCAAGGTCCATCAAGCCCAGTATCCTGTTTCCAACAGTGGCCAATCTAGGTCATATGTACTTAGCAGTTTCCCCAAATGACACAGGTTCCACAGTGCTTGTACTGAGTCAAGCATTGATATCCTGGGTCCCTTCTTAATAATGGTTTATGGACCTTTCCTCCTGTAGCTTCATTGCATGTCCCCAAGTCTTTCTATATTCTGATAATGTAAACAATCGATCTACGTTTACCCGTTCCACTCCATTCATTAATTTATAGACTTCTATCATATCTCCCCTCAGCCGTCTCTTTTCCAGGTTGAAGAGCCCTAACCTTTTTTGCCTTTCTTCTTAGGGGTATCCTTCCATCCCCTTTACCATTTTGGTGGCTCTTCTCTGAAACTTTTCTAATAACGCTATATCCTCTTTAAGATACGGCGACCAGAATTGCACACAATATTCAAGGTGCGGTCTCACCATAGAATGATATAGAGGCATTATAATATCCTTTGTTTTATTTTCCATTCCTTTCCTTATGAAACCTAGCATTCTATTTGTTCTCTTGGCCGCCGCTGCACGCTGGGCCGAGGGTTTTAACATGTTATCCACAATGACGCCTAAATCTTTTTCCTGGGTGGTGGTTCCTAATGTGGAACCTTGCATTGTGTAACCATAGTTTTTGGTTTGTTCTTCCCTAGGTGCATAACTTTGCACTTGTCCACATTAAATTTCATCTGCCATTTTGATGCCCAGTCTTCCAATTTATCGAGATCCTCTTGCAATTGTCCACAATCCTCTTGGTTTTTAACAGTTTTGAATAATTTAGTGTCATCTGCAAATTTGATAACCTCATTCGTTATTCCCTTTTCCAGGTCATTTATGAATATGTCAAAAAGCAGCGGACCCAGCACAGATCCCTGGGGTATACCACTATTTACCTTTCTCCATTGGGGAAATTGGCCATTTAGCCCTACCCTCTGCTTTCTCTTAACCAGTTCCTGATCCACAATAGTACATTGCCTCCTATCATATCCTGTTCCTAGGTGATCTAAACTTTGCCTCTGCCACCCCCAGGATATCAAAAGCCTTAGAAGTAATAGAAGCACTTGAATACACTTATCAATGAGCCGATCACTAAATTGAAAATAAAATTCATTTTTCTTCCTTTGTTTGACCATTTTATTCTCTGATCATGCTGGTCCCAATCTGAGGTTTCTGCTTTCTCCTCTTAGCTCTCTTTCTATGGTTTCTGGTCCATCTGCCATTTCTTGTCTCCTCCTTTTTATTTTCTTCACTTCGTTCCATCTTGGGATATTGATCTTTTCTCTTTAGCTTTCTTCCATTTATTTTTCTCTGTCCACTCAGATTTCACTACTACTTACTATCCAGTCATCAATCTACCACTTTTCAACCCTCACCCCGATCTTCGCATTCCCCACCTCTTTTTTTTTTTTTCTGGTCCATTATTCCACAGTCTCTCACTCTCTCTCTCTCTCTCTCTCCCTATCCTGCCATGTCTGCCCCTCCCTTCATATCCCCCTACATCCAGCATCTTCTTTCTCTCTCTGTGCCCCTCCAGGTCCAGTATATTTCTTCAGTCTCCAAATGCTCCCCTTCCCACTTGTCCACCAGGCAAAGGCCTGTACAAGGTCTGCTCGTGAGAGCAGCATGCCTTGGGGGCAGAGGCTGTTCAGGAGAGAGAGCCGAGCTGGCCACAATTGCTGCCAAGAGAGAGCAGTGTGTCCTGTGGGCAGAGGCTGTTTGAGGCCACGATTGTGGCCTTGCACAGCCTTCTGCCCGCAGGACATGCCACTCCTGCAGGAAGGCTCAGCTCGCTCTCTGCCACGATAGCTGCCATAAACAGCCTCTGCCCATGGGACACACTGCTCCAACAGGCAGGCTCTGTTTCTCCGGCTACACTTTTCTTTCTGTTTGGGGGGTAGAGGTGGCTAGCAGCGGCTCCCCCCCCCTCAGAAATTGGCAACTCCCTGCCGTGCTTACCCAGCTTACTGGATAGTGCTGGCCCTGGTCCCAAGGCGGTCAGTTGGATCAGAAATTGGTTGACTGACAGACGACAGAAGGTGGTTGTAAATGGAATTCATTCAGAAGAAAGGAAAGTGAGTAGTGGAGTGCTCCAGAGATAATTCTGGGACTGGTACTGTTCAATGTATTTTGTGAGCGATATTGCTGAATGATTGAAGGGAAAAGATTGCCTTTTTGCAGAGGGAGTGGACAGCATGAAGAAAAAGCTGCAAAAACTGGAAGAATGATCTAATACTTGGCAATTAAGATTTAATGTGAAGAAATGTAGAATGATGCACTTGGGATACAGAAATTCAAAGGAATTGTATACAATAGAGGGTGAGATGTTGGTGTGCATGGACCAGGAGAAGGACCTTGGAATGATAGTGGCTGAGGATCTCAAGATGGTGAAACAATGTGACAAAGCCAGAAAGATGCTGGGTTGCATACAGAGAGGAATAATCAGCAGAGAGGAGGAGTTATTGATACCCCTGTACAAGTCGTTGGTGTGGCCTCACTTGGAATATTGTATTCCAGTTTTAGAGACAATATCTCACAAAGGCTATAAAAAAAGCTTGAAACGGTTCAGAGGAAGGTGACCAAAATGATTTGGAGCTCGCATCAGAAGACGTATGAGAAGAGACTTGAAGACCTAAATATGTATACTCTAGAAGAGGGGAGGGACAGGGGAGATATGATACACACCTTTAAATAGTTAAAGGGTATATATTAACAAAAAAAATCTTTCAGAGAAGGGGAAACTGTAAAATTAGAGGGCATAAAAGGAAGCTGCAAAGAGGTAAATTTACGAGTAAAAGCAAACTTCAGGACTTCCTTTTTCACTGAAAGGGTGATGGATGCTTGGAATGCCCTCCTGATGGAGGTGGTGGAGGCAAAAAGTGACGGAAATCAAAACAAACTTGTATATCTTTTATACTTCAAAAAATATAGTGTGGGGGGGGGGGACCTGCACGGAGCGGTGGTTACAATCACTCTAGCCACCTGACTGGGCAGACTAGAACTTTAACTTTAACTTTATTCCATACTTGATAGACCGCTTACGTTAAAAACATTAAAGCGGTGTACAAACAAATTAAAGAACTGGCCTTTATCTGCTGTCACATCCAGTATTTCCTTGAAATACTTCTTAAAAGACGTCATGATTGGAATCTTAGGAAAATTAATCACACATGGATTCTGATGCTTCATTTGATTTTCAAACTGCTCCATTTTGTAATGAGTCAATAGCTTATGCTTCACCAAGGCATTGATTACAGATTTTGAATTTTTTAATTCAGTTTCTAAGGGATCAATCATTTTCTTACTCTTTCACAAAAGATTTACTGCTGAGACACAGAATTAACTCTTTGTAATGAAACATTTATATCCTTAGGTGAATCGAGAAACCATATTGTCCATCTTAACCAATATTCCCCATATTTCTTTACATAGTAGCATAGTATATACCTGATGGTTCCATACCCCCAATTAATAAGGCCTTTTTCCCAGTGGGCAAAATGTCTTGTTTTTTGGGATCTAGTCCTTTGGATGTTTCACCAGTTTTGAAATCATTTTCTAGTGAGGTACAAGATTGAAGTACATTTTTAGTTAGCTTCATATTTGAATTGGGTACGTCCCATATCCTTTGGATTTGAGAAATTTAATGGGTCTTTTTTTGTCATCAGACTTTAAGAATGTATCCGTATTTTGCATGTGCTACACAAGATAAGACTATTATTTTTTTGTAATGTGCCAAGACGTTCGGGCCTTGCTGCTTTTCAAATACATTATCTATGCAAACATATAGCTTCTGAATGTTAGATTTGTTTTCTTTGTACCAGGACAGCTCAGGTCGATCATAGATATTAGGAAAATTACTGAATCGCCAGCATCACTAATCCATGGAAGTACAAGATATGGGAGATTGAGAGAGAATCCAGGACTATATTGCCTATTGCCTGAATCTTCTTATTTCTCTTATTTTTCCCTTATAACACAGGTACACTAAAAATTTTTTTTTTTAAACTGCCTCTAATGTTTCGATTGATTTTTACGTTTTTTGGTGCGCTGAATCCAAATCTGGTAACCAATTTGCTCCATCACGTACAGATTTTTTGCTACATTGGGTTAGCAGTTTGAGGTGAACGTTTCAGATTGAGTGCGATCGAGATAAAAGTTTCTTGGATGAATTCTTTATACTAATTGTTTAGTAGTTATTCAAATAAGAATAAAGAAAATTGTAACAAGGCTGCACATAAGAATAGAGTAATGTCAACAAAACACACTGTGATGGTAGCAAAATTGTCTGCACTTAAAACAGCCACATACATGTGCACAAACATTGAGCATATAAGAGCGAGGTTAGACACAAAGCAAAGCAAAGAAATGTGCAAAAAATGTTGTACAGGTATGTAAGTAAGAATAGAAAACGCAAACCGCACCATTGCAATACATGAAGACAAACACCCGATGGTGTGAAAATAAAATTCTAATAAATGAGATCCGACACTGTGGTAATAACTAGCAAATTTTTATTTCAAAGTTTAGTAAAAACACGATATTTGTCAACACAGTTTAGATTTTAAAGTCATTCTTGGGTCAATCAATCTCCTGGTGGGCCCGTTTCTTCTTCTTCCCCCGAATGCTTCTCTTGGTGCGCTGCTTGGTGTATTTTTCATCTGGGGTTTCCCGCAGCAGCAACCAGCAGAAATCAGCCATCATAGTGGTGTTCCATCTTCCTTGGTACCTTCTCTCTGCGTCCTTGATGTCCTGGTGAAACCTTTCACCTTGTTCTTCACTGTACGCCCCCAGGTTTTCGGGAAAGTAGTTCACATGGGAGTGCAAGAAATGGACTTTCAGGCTCATGTTACAGCCTTGTTCTTTGAAGGCATTGAGCATCCTGGCAACAATATCCTTATAGTTCTCATCCCGCCTGTTCTCCAAGAATTTGAGAACAACATCCTTGAAGGAATCCCAGGCTTCTTTTTCCTTCTCAGACATCATTTCAGCGAATGCTCCATCTGAAATGAGTTTCCTTATATCAGGGCCAACAAACACTCCTTCCTTTAGCTTTGCTTCAGAAAGTCGGGGGAACTTTGAGCAAAGGTACCGAAAGCACTCACCATCTTTTGGAAGGGACTTGATGAATTGCTTAATGAGACCCAACTTAATGTGGAGAGGTGGTAATAGAATTTTATCACGAGGTACCAAGCTCTCATGAAGAACATTTTTCTCACGAGGTCTCAAATACTCCCGAATTGGCCAGTCTTTTTTCCCCCAGTGTAGGTCGCGGGCCCGGCTATCCCACAAGCAAAGGAAGCAGGGATATTTGGTGAAACCGGATTGCTGCCCTAATAGCATGGATAGAATTTTAAAGTCTCCACAAATCATCCACTTATGCTCATCATAACGAATCTTCTGAAGAATCAGGGCCAAATTCTCGTATTTTTCTTGGAGAATAACAGAGTGAGCAATAGGAACTGAAATGAATGTGTTGCCATTATGAAGAAGAACACCTTTTATGCTGTCTTTTGACGAATCAATGAACAGCCGCCATTCAGCAGGATCATACTTGAGTTTAAACTTTTCCATCACTCCGTATATATCGTTGCAATATACCAAATCTTCCTCTTTGCTGAAATACTTCAAAAATTGTGTCTTGCGGTTGCGGTACCAATAAAAAGTTGTTCCTGGTGACAATAGATTTTTCTGTTTAAGCCGAGAACCTAGCAGTTGGGCAGCATCTTTTGGGAGTCCTAAATCCCGGACTAAATCATTCAATTCAGCTTGAGAGAAAAGTTCAGGTTTCGGATCTGGTTCAGTTTCAAACTTGGAAGTACTGGACTCATCGGGAAAAGCCATCTGATGAGTCTCATCATGATCAGAACCGTCCACACAAATATGATCCAAAGATTTTGGTGGTTCAGGCACAGGTACTTCATTGCTGTGAGGCATAGGCCTAATTGCTGAGGGAAGGTTGGGGTAACTTATTACGTTCTTATTTTTTAAGTTGTATCCCTTCACAATGCAAGAGCAAAAATAGCAGTCACTGCTGCGGTCTCTTTGTTCACGCCACATCTTAGGTATTCCGAAACGAAATGCTTGTTTTTTACCTTTCATCCATAAGCGTAGATCTTCCTCACATGTCTTGCACACTTTGTGAGGAGCCCACGGTTTGTCTTGATCGCCTAACTTCAAACCGAAATAGGCGAAATATACTTTTTTAATAAATGCAGAAATGTTCCTCTGCCGCTTTTTCATGGTATATTCCCCACAAATAAAACAAAAACTCTCTGGAGAGTTGACGCAACCTCTGGCTCTGTGAGCCATCACAAATACACAGCACTGCAAACTACAACTGTAGTGAACCACTTCGGAATAAAGCTGGATTACGACTGAGCAAACAAAAGGTAATAATGAACTTGCAAGAAACTGAAATTTGACAGGAACGTTCATGTCGCAACCACCGTGTTTGAGCGAGCGAACGAGGCGAGGCGAACAGGAAAGAACATGCGCCAGCGCGAGTACTGGATTTAGCCCCCCGCCTCCCAATTGTCCTGTTAATGTATAAAATGAATACAAAACACTCTAAAATATCATGAGGGAGTGTTTCTAGTTAGTTAACCATTACAACCTCTATTTTGGGCCAAGAAAATAAACTGCAGTCGGCTAAAAAGAAATTATGTGAACATTCCTTATATGGGTAAGAAATCTAATTTTGCAAGAAAACGTGACGTGATGGAACATTTTGGCTATTTTTCCTGGATTCAGCACCCCAAAATCTATAGGAATCAGTTGCAAAACTGGAGGCAGTTTTTTGGTAGTGTACCTGTGTAATTAGTCCACCTATACTTGTATTCTCCTCCCCCCCACCCCTTTTTTTTCTCTTATATGGTCTAAATTTGAGATTTTTGTTTTCTATGTACTTAAAGGAAATTCTTAGATGGAATAATTTCAGTGTTTCTGGAGCAAGTGGATACTTGCATTTTTGTTTGAATGGTCCTGTGTGACAGCAGTGAGTGAGAATTCACATGCATGTGCAGGGAGACTTCTCGAAAGCTTCCAGATGACTCTGAACTGAGGAAGCTTTCTCCATGCTGGGCTTTGTCAGATGACTTCACCCATTTGTGAGGACTTGCTATTCTGCTTATTTTCAGTGAAATACAGACATATTTCATGTGTATATGCATTGTGGCTATTCTAAAAAACAGATGAGCTCAGATGTGCCTTGAGGGCCAATATGCAACTTGCTGCCCCATATATACCCAGGATCAACTGCTAATGGGCATGATCTTCCAAGTATTGCAGAGCAACAGTAGGCTGTGGGACTTGGCAGCAGACTTTTATTTTTAATTTGTGAGAAATCCAGGCTAAAATAAACATGTGATCTTCAGCTGGGTCCTGAAGGCGCCAGACAATAGTTATTTTCCCAGGAACATCCTGAGAGCCTTTGACAGAAGTCTCAAACACGTGCACCAGAACTTCTGACTCGGATCTCAGTTCTCTAGCCACTAACCAACCATTTCTCCTTTCTTCTGAACCAATAGCGCATCCAAAGCATAGTGAGAGAGTGCATTTTGATACAAATGTCTTAGGCACTTTGAAACATGAATAATAATTTCTTGAAATCCTCAGGTTTTGACAAACCCCAGGCAGAGACCATTGTATCAGCACTAGCAACGTTGTCAAACTCAAGTATAGACACAGTCTATAAGGATATGGTGACCAAAACTCAACAGGTAAGAATATTCCATTCTGCTTCTTTTAAACTGTTTTAGCCCACAACATGTTTTATAGAGAGAACTCGTTTTTATGATGATCCTCATTTTTAGGCATTCTTTTTTTTTAAACAAAAATTAATTCCTTATGCTCTGGTCCTGTCCATGTTCATCTCTGCATCTTGCATATACTGAGATGTTCATGCTTTTAAATTCATAGAGAGAGGGAGTTTTTTGTGCCTGGAGGGCAAGGCACACCCACCAGAAAAGAACACCAGTGCTTCTCTGTATAGTCCTCATGGAACTGAAATCTTTTTAGCTTATATCTTTCAAGACTACTATGGCATGTCCTCTTTCTCGAATAAGGAATGCTGTCTAATTTTTGATAAAGTTTGAGATTTTAGCAACGGAGACCATGTTTTCTTGGCTTGGCATCCTCTTCCTGTTCAGCCTCGTGGGCCTTCATTAGTAGCTGTGTGATTTCCCATGTTATTTCCACTCCCATCCTATTGAACTATTGCAACATCAATCCTCGATCTCAGATGTAGAGACCATAGTTTCATTCAGGACTGACATGCCATCTGCCCCCTGTTGTATAATGACTGAGACTCCCTACTTCTCTTCCCGGGGGCTATGAAGGCTGCCTCAGTAACCTACTCTGCCACTGATGACTCAATGAGCAGGAATCGGATCCAAGAATCAAACTTAGGTCTCCCACAGAGTAGCATGCCCAATAGTATCTGTTCTAAAAGTAAACCCTTTCTGTAATAAACTTTCAGACATAGTATTTGCAAGTGATTTCAGCAGTTTCATGGGAATTTGCCTTACGATGTTGCTGAGAGAGTTGCTTGCATGCATTAACTTCAGAAGGCGCATTTTCTCTAATCCTCTACCATGTTAAACAAGGAATGAATTTTAAGATACTGTTTCCAAAATCAAAGCCTCCCATTATAACCAATTATATCATTATTTATAGCAGCATTCTTAAAATTCTTCTATTGCATTATTTTCTTATTTTTGCACAAAAAATGGATTTCCCTTATTTTTCCACACCCCCTTCCCCCCTCCCACCAATGTCTCATTGACTGCATAAGGTAGAAGATCTTACGCAGGGCTTAAAAAGTCTGGTGCTGGAATTTGTCCCTGTTACATTTTTTCAGATGCGGAGTATAAAAGTTACTAGATAACCCTGAATCATCAGGGACAGAGTGGAAGACCAATCTTCCATGGGATTATATTTATATTTATAGTTATTCATGTTGCTAGTCATGCTTGTTAGTTTCTCCTTTAGTGAATATATCTTATAAATACACATGCTATTCATTTTATACAAGGACCATCATTAGAAGGAATGACATGATATAACTTCCAAGTCAATGATGCTTCTATTATAAGCATAGATCCTTAGTCCATCAGAATCTCAAAATTTCATTTAAAAATCACTTATCTGAAGATGGTTTACTCAACTCTCTCTCAAATTCTGAATTAGGGGAGATCTCTATCAATCTCTCCGTATGCATACTTCGATACTCCATTCTTCTGAAAGTATAATGGCAAAATGATCTCGGTGTCTTTTTAAACATCTTAAACTCTTCTGTCTTCCCTCTGTCTGTTTTCCCCCTGTTTTGTCTTTGTTCAATTGTAGTCTTTGGTTAAGTGTATAGTCTTTCAGTTTTCTGTCCTGTTCTTTTTTCTTTCCTGTCATCTTATGGCGTTCCTTTTCTATAGTTTGCAGTGTTGACCTTTTTATTTCATTGTAAACCGCTTTAATGTCTCGGCGTAAGCTGTCTATCAAGTGTGGAAATAAAGATAAATTAGACAATTATCCAGTACAGCAATAAATGAATGAGTCATTTTATTAGTAGGGATCCCCCATTCACTGTCTAGATATGAGACCACAAAGACCATTTAAAGTCATTTGAATTGCATCAATTACACATCAAGTGAATTATGGATTAGTTTGTTTCTCCTGAAGTGGAGTAGACATCACACCTGTTTTCAGTCTGCTGAAATATCCATTCAATCTGAGTTTCACAGGTCTTTGTTCTTTCCACATAAATTAAGGGACAGCTACAAATAACAAAATGTAAATCACATGTGGTATCTGAGCGAGCCTTCTGTTTTCTCCTTGTCTTGGGGTGAATCTAGTCTTCACCTTCAATTGTATTTAACACCATTTGCAGTGACCTCATTGGGAGTGTCTGAAAAATCTATTCATCTGTCGGGGGAGGGGGGGTGTAAGATAATCAATCAATTGTCCTATGTTCCTTCCCTTTACACGCTACGATAGGGGTTATTTAAAAATCTCATGCATTGAAATAATATGACAATGTCTCACTTAATTTTTGCATATATCTTGATCTCATTGAAAAGAGTAATACGCCTACTGGATATCCGTCTTCTTTTTTACTGGCATAATTAAGTAAAAAATCATGTTGAACAGCTCTTGCCTGGTAATAGGCTTTTTTAATCTTGCTGCAAGAGTATCTTTCTAAAAACCTTTGTGTCGTATCTTTCGCTTTACTTTTAAATATTTCAGTTGTAGAGCATATCTATTGGGAGGTTGTATTTTTAATTGAAAGGATGTTAGCTTTCAGAGCGTAACAGATTGTTCTACCAACTTTCTTATATATTTACGCCTGCTGGAATTCGGCACGCTAAATTCAAAATTCTGAGTCAAAGGTCTGAACTATGAAAAATTTTTGCATGCTTTTTTTTTTTCTTAAACTAACATAGCATATTGTTTTTGAGTGATACTTGATTTTAAATACAATGGTGCTGGTGTTGTAGTAATAGTAAAATGCAGTCGAGTCTGTTTCAACCTTGGCAAGCATGATGTCTCTCTCTAAAGATCTCTCTCTTCGCAAGATGTATCCAAAGTATGAAAGTCAGTCTTGTCATCTAGGCTTCTAAAGAAAGCTTTGGTTTGATCTTCTCTAGTACTGACTGGTTTGTTCTTTGGGCAGTCCATGGTATACATAGTACAGTCAAACCTCGGTTTTCATGATTGATCCGTTCTAAGAAGTCTGACTAAAACCGAAACGTACGAAAACCGAAGCAATATTTCCCATAGGAAATAATGTAAATTCAATTAATCCGTTCCAGACACCCAGCTCCTGTCACTTCTCTCACCTGCCCGATCGTCCACAGGACAGCAAACACACAGATATTGTACTGTACGGCACTGCAACATCTCCTGCTTACATTGACAGCTACCCTGCTACCTCCGAGCCTGAGGGGGCGCTCCAGAGAACAGGCAGGCAGTGGAGAGATCGGGGCCTTCCTCTCTGTGCAATCCTTGCATCTCTGACTCTGGCTCGAGGATGTTGCTCAGCTGACTTTCGCTTCTCAACACGCGATCGGTGAGTCCGGGGGGTAGTGCTGCCGGGACTTCCGGGGGGTAGTGCTGCCGGGACTGGGCGGGCAGTGTATACAGACCAGCACCATTCTGTACGAAAACCGAGGCGATATCCGATAACCGAGACAAAATCTCAGTTAGAAAAGACGTCGAAAACCGAAACGTACGAAAACCAGGGCAAACGAAAACCGAGGTTTGACTGTATTCTTCACCAGCACCATAATTCAGAGGCATTGATTTTCTTCCTGTTTTTCTTTTTCACTGTCCAATTTTCAGATCCATAAAATGTTATTAAAAATACCATGACTTGGAAAAGTTGAATCTTTGTATGGAGAGAGACCTTGAGAATCTTGTCTAGGTCCTTCATTCCCATTCTGCCAAGAACAATGCGTCATCCGATTTCTTGACTGCTTGTCGTTTGTTTATTTATAGGTGATCCAAACAAGTTGTCTACTATTTCAATTTCTTCTCCATCAACGATGGACATTGATTTTGCCGGTTTTCAAGATCTTTGTCTCCTTTACATTAATGTGCAGGTCCATTTTAAGACTGTTCCTTGATCTTGAGAAGCAAATGTTTCTGACCATATTATTGGCTGAAAGTGAAGATGATATCAGCATTGCGAAGGTTGTTGTGTCTCCCACCATTCTTCACACCTCTGTTATCTTCATGTAGTCCTGCTTCTCTGATTTGTTCTGCATATAAATTAGAGGTAGGGGGAAAGAATGCAGCCGCCTTCACCTTTTCTGATTTTAAACCATTCTGTTTCTCCTTGTTCTGTTCAAACTTGCTGCTTGATTAATGTAAAAGTTGTGCAAGAGAACAATCCAGGTGTTCTGGTATACCCATGCTTCTTAATGTGGCACAGAGTTTTTCATGGTTTACACAGTCAAAAGGTTTGGTGTAGTCAATAAAACACATATAGATATCCTTTTGGTATTATTTAGCCTTTTCAAGGATCCATCTCACATCTGCAATGATGTCTCTCATTCCTCACCCTTTCTTGAACCCTGCTTGCACGTCAGGCAGTTCTCATTTCAGGTATGGTTGTAGTCTCTGTTGAATAATCTTGAGTAGAATCTTGCTGGCATGTGAGATCAGAGCGATTGTGCGATTAATTTCCACAATCATTTGGAACACCTTTCTTTAGTATTGGTATAAATAGAGATCTTTTCCAGTCAGTTGGCCGTGATGTCTTACAAATACCCTGGCGGAGACTTGAAAGTATGGTAACAGCTGCATCAGATTGCTGTAATACTTCAATGAGAATGCCTTCAATGCCTGGTGCTTTTTTTCTTTGAGGCTTTCCATCCTGCTTCAACTTCTTTCATCACCAATTTTCTGGATCATAAGGGTACAGGTTGAAATGGTTGTTGGTCCACTTATTTATTTATTTAACGGTATTTCTATCCCACCTTTTCCTTCAATCAATGGAAGTGGTAGTTGGGTTCAGTGTGTGCATCATGTACAGTGAAAGTGTGTGTGTTTGGGTGGGTTGATTATTGTGCGCTATTTACAGCATGAGCTTTATACAGTGAAAGTGTAAGAGCGTGCATGTAAGTTGTTAGTCCATGGTTGTAGCTCTCATTCTGTGTGATAAGCACTTGATGCTTATCATATAATAACTCAATACATTCTTTCCACCTTTTCTTGATCTGTTCAGCATCATTCAACATGAATTCTTGAACATCTTGTAACATTCCAGTTGTATGCTGGAATTTTTTCTTTTAACTCTTGTAGCTTTAGGAAAGCCAATCTTGTTCTTCCTTAATAGTTTCTGCTTCTATTTCTTTGTATGCGTCACTGTAGTACTCCTTGTCTTGTCTTGTCTTGTCTTGCTGCATGTTGGACATCTCCGAGTTCTGCAATTGTCTTTTTCCTCTCGCTTTAGCTTCTCTGTGTTTCTGGGCAATTTTCAGAGTTTCTTCTGTCATCCATTTTGGTCATTTTTGCTTTTTCCCCTTTTGTTGACATTTCTCATTCTTCCAACACAGCCTTCTTGATGTCATCCCATAACTCTTCTGGAGCTCTGCCATTTGTATCTAAAGCAGCAAATTGAATTTGCAGGCAGTCTTTAAATTCTGGTGGTATATTCTCACGGTCATATTTTGCTACTTTAATGAGTGACTTGCTCTTTTTTAACTTTAGCTTGAGTTTGCATACTAGTAGTTGGTTATCTGTACCACAGTCAGCTCCAAGTTTTGTCTTTGTTGATGTTATAGAGCTTTTTCCATCGTTAACTTCCACAGATGTAGTCAATTTTATTTTTGTACAATCCATTGGGTGAAGTCCATGTGTACAGTCGCTGCTTGTGTTGCTAGAAGAAGGTGTTAGAATTCTGCAAGACCAATGATCTATAAATTTCAATCAGTCTTTCTCCAACTTCATTTCTGTTGCCAAATCCATATTTTCCAACTACTTTGCCGCTGCCTTTGTTGCCAACTTTTGCATTCCAGTGACCCATGACTATCAAGATATCCTGTTTGCATGTTCTGTCAATTTCAGCTTGTTAATCGAACTCATCAACTTCATCCTCTTCTGCAGCTTTTGTTGAGGTATATACTTGAATTATAGTTGTGTTGATGGGCATTCCTCACAGACAAATAGAAATTAAGCATTCACTGATTACATTGTATTTCATTACAGTTCTTGCAAGTTTTTTCTTTATTATAAATGCAACGCCATTTCTTCTTTGTCTTTCATTTCTAGCATAGTAGAACATGTGATGATCAGATGCAAAGTGCCCAATGCCGGTCCATTTCAGTTCGCTGACACCCAACAGATCGAGTTATACATATTCCATCTTATTCTTGACCACCTTCAACTTCCCTTGGTTCATGCTTCATATGTTCCATGTCCCAATATGTAAGACATCTTTGCAACTTCTGACTCAACTGTAAATGAAACTAAATAATGTGAAAAGAACTAGTTACATGACAGAGTGGGAGTTCGGTGTGAACACAGTCCAGGTATTTTGGGTGGATAGTAAGAGTTTTTGGTCCAAAGTGCTCCTGGAAAAGAAGTGTTTAGTTTACGGTGGAATTCTTCTAAGTCCGTGAGTTGGCACAGCTCTGGTGTGAGTGTGTTCCAGTTTGGTGGCATAGAAGGAGAAGACTCTGCTGTTGGTGGTGTAGATGGAGTTGGTGAAAGCACTTGGGGCTGATAAGATGTTGTGATTGGCTGATCTTCTCACTCTCTCTTGTTGTGAGGGTGTTGCAGGAGAGTGTAAAAAAAATGTTTGAGAGGTGGTGAGTTGGTCTTATATATGGTTAGGTTGACTTTGTATTTAATCCTCTTGTGGATGTGGAACAAGTGAAGCGGTTTTAGAGTGGGGGTAATATGCTATCATGGACTGGTACCTGTTTCTGGCTGCTGTATTTTGAGCAAGCTGTAACGGGAGTAAGGATGATTTTGGGAGCCCCTGGTAAATTGTTTGCGTAGTCCAAGATAGGGGTGATAAGTGCTTGGCAGACACTTCTGAAGTCATTGTGATCCAGTAGGGGGTGAAGGTGTTGGAGTGTTCTCATCCTGAAGTAAGCTGCCTTGGTAACTTGTTTGTGTTGTTGGAAGTAGAGTTGTTGATCCAGGATTATACCAAGATGTTTAACTTGTAGGGTTAAGTTGGCAAGTTTGAGTGTGGCTGGTGAGGTGAAGGAAGGGAGCTTGGTTATGTGAAGGGCTTCTGCTTTGTTGGGTTTGATGTGCATGCAGTGATTATTTACCCATTGGATCATGGATTCTAAGCATTGGCCTAATGGAGGAGTTGTCGGGGTTGGCGGTGGAGAATGGGGTGAGATTAGGATGTTGTCCGCATATAGCACTGAGTCTATCATTCTTTCCCTGTTGAATGAACTTCATGTCTCCCATGAACTCAGTGATTTCACTCTGGCTGTTTCCTTGGACCTCTCCTCTGCCTTTAACCTTGTGGATCATCATACCCTCCTTGCCAGTCTCTCTCTGATCTGGGTATCCGGGGCACCGTCCTGCACTGATTCCAATCTTTCCTCACTGCCCGTTCCTTCTCTGTTCATTCTGATTCTTCCTCCTCTCCTCCTGTGCCCCTGCCTTGTGGTGTCCCCCAGGGTTCTATTTTTGCCCCCCCTCCTCTTTAATGTCTTCCTTGCCCCCCTCTCTCTGCTTATCCAACAGTCTATATCTCTGCGTATACTTATGCAGATGATGATATTCTTCTCCACCACACTGCTTCCTCTTCCACAGATCTTACACCACTTAACTCTTGCCTGACCCTCATCCATTCTTGGATGGTATCCAATTTCCTGCACTTGAATCAGAGGTGGAATTGCAGGACTGAAAAGTGCTGGGAACGGATTCGTAGAAAGCGACATTGAAAAAGCAACAATGCTAAATGAATACTTCTCCTCTGTTTTCACTAGAGAAAATCCTGGAGAAGGACCACCTGTGATTGACAAATATACAAATGGGAATGGAGTAGATACCACACCATTCACAAAAGATGATGTGTTAGAACAGCTTGCAAAACTGAAAGTGGACAAGTCTATGAGACCAGATGGCATACACCCCAGGGTACTGAAAGAGCTCAGAGAAGTTCTTGCACGGCCTTTAAAGGATGTTTTGAATAGATCCTTGGAGACAGGAGAATTTCCATGTGACTGGAGAAGGGCTGATGTGGTACCTCTCCACAAAAGTGGTAATAGGGAAGAAATGACAAACTACAGGCCAGTAAGTCTTACCTCTATGGCGGGAAAAGTAATGGAGGCGCTCCTGAAAGAGCGAATAGTGGACTTCCTCAAAACGAACAGGTTGCATGATCCGAGGCAACATGGTTTTACCAAAGGATGATCTTGCCAAACAAATCTGAGTTCTTTGACTGGGTGAACAGAGAGCTAGATCAAGGGCATGTGATGGATGTGATCTACCTAGATTTCAGAAAAGCCTTTGATACTGTTCCTCACAGGAGACTTATCAATAAACTCAACAGCTTGGGGATGGGTCCCAAGTTGGTGAAATGGATCAAAAATTGATTGACTGACAGACAACAGCAGGTGAAGGTAGATGGAACCCACTTGGATGAAAGGAAGGTGATTAGCGGTGTGCCCCAGGGTTTGGTCTTGGGACCAGTACTGTTCAATATATTCATAAGTCATATTGCCGAAGGGCTGAATGGAAAAGTCTTTTTGCAGATGACACCAAAATTTTGCAACAGAGTGGACTCCTCTCAGGGAGTGGAGAACATGAGGAAAGATCTACAAAAGCTGGAAGAATGGTCTAATGCTTGGCAGTTAAGATTTAATGTGAAGAAGTGCGGTGTCATGCACTTGGGAAGCAGACGTCCAAGGGAATTGTATGTGATAGGGGGCAAGAGGTTGATGTCCATGGACCAGGAGAAAGACCTTGGTGTGATTGTTTCTGAGGATCTCAAGGTGGCGAAACAGTGCGACAAGGTGGTGCAAAAGCCAGAAGGATGCTGGGTTGCATACAGAGGAATTACCAGCAGAAAAGAAGAGGTACTAATGCCATTGTACAAGTAGTTGGTGAGGCCTCACTTGGAATATTGTGTTCAGTTTTGGAGACCATATCTCGCAAAGGATATAAAAAGGCTGGAAGCGGTTCAGAGGAGGGCGACCAAAATGATTTGGAGCCTGCATCAGAAGACTTATGAGAAGAGACTTGAAGACCTAAATATGTACACTCTGGAGGAGAGGAGGGACTGGATTTTAAAGCGCTCCAAGGCGCAGGAGACCAGCCACCGGCCCGATCGGCGATGGGGAAGGGAGCAGGCAGGTATGCTCCTCCCTGCTCCCCACCACATGGCCATTCAGGCCGAAGAACCACCCGGCACAGGACTTTGAATTTAGAGCGCTCCAAGGCGCGCCCGCGTCTGGCGGGCCACGCCTAAGGTTCCTTAGGCGCGGCACTGTGAACAGCCACGTTCTGCTCCTCCGCCCCACTCCAGCAACTCCACCGAAGAGCAAACCAGACCAGAGGCACCGGAACCACTAGAACTTCACCATGTAAGCATTCTCAAATCTAATGTAATCCAATGTACCCTTGTTACCCAGCCTGCCTGTAATGTTACCCTCGTTGTGATCTAATGGAACCCACGATGCCCAACCTGCCTGGACTGCAATTATTTATACTGTGTGTGTAGTATATGCTGCTGTAATGTAACCCATTAACCCACCTTATCTCCTCTCCCCCTACCAACTCCTACCTTCACCTCTCTGTTTATCCTAACCAGATCATAATCTCCTTGTGTTGTATCAACTAGATTGTAAGCTCTGATGAGCAGGGACTGTCTCTATTATTGTCCTGACTAGACTGTAAGCTCTGTTGAGCAAGGACTGTCTGTCTCTTATTTATTTAATTATAGTTGCGCAGTAGTACTAGTAGTAGTAATGGGAGACAGCCAACCTGGTTTTGCCCTAACTAGACTGTTGCTCTGTGTGTTTTGTTGCCCTGATTAGTTTGTAAGCTCTGATGAGCAGGGACTGTCACTCTTATACAGCGCTGCATATGAGGTAGCGCTTTATAAATGTTAAGTAGTAGTCGTAGGACTGGGGAGATATGATTCAGACCTTTAAATACTTAGAGTATTAATGGACAAGCAAACCTCTTCCAAAGATGGGGAAGCTGTAAAACTAGAGGACATAACATGAAGCTACAAGGGGGTAAATTGAAAGGCAACGTCAGGAAATACTTTTTCACTGAAAGGGTGGTGGATGCTTGGAATGCCCCCCCAATGGAAGTGGTGGGGGCAAACACAGTGGCAGAATTCCAAATGGCATGGGACAGACACAGTGAATCCATTTTATAGCAACAGGATAAAATCAAAATAACCATAACTATCTCTTATATCTGAACAAATAGGGGTGACCTACACAGAGCGGTGGGTACACCCCTAAACAAAGGCATGGGGAGAGGTGACCTGCACAGAGCGGCAAGTGCATCTATTCTTTCCGCCTTGCTGGGCAGACTAGGTGGACCATGCTGGTCTTTATCTGCCATCCTATACTATGTTACTATGAACCCTTTTAAGTCCACTGCCATTTGGTTCACCTTTGGAGCTCCCTCTCCCTCTCTGGCCCCCATCATTTCCTCTACTCCTCTCCCACTGGTTTCTTCCTTTCGCTACTTTCAGATTATCTTTGATTCCTCCCTCTCCTTTGTGGAACACATTTCATCAGTTGCTCATCAGTCATTCTTTCAACTTTGCCAAATCCACGCAGTCTGCCCTTTCCTTTCCCCGGCCTCTTTGACTACTATTTTTCCTCGTGATCTCCAGAATGGACTATTGTAACATCACTCTAGCCGGCCTCCCGCATAGACTCCAGCTCCTCCAGAATACTGCCGCTTGTATACTTACTCATTCTTCTCGGTTTGACCACATCTCCCCACTGCTAGCTCATCTCCATTGGTTACCTGTTCTTTTTCAAATTCAGTATAAAATCCTTATATTGATGCACAGGACCATTCACACTTCTACCCCTTGGTACCTTGCCGATCTACTCCATTTTCATATTCCACACCGCCTTTTACATTTCATACACACTCATCATTTGGCTCTCCCTTCTGTATCCTAGACACATCTGGAACGCACACGGGGCTCCACGTTTTTCTTTCTAGGGCCTGCCCTGTGGAATTCTCTCCCCCTTACCCCCCTCTCCGAACCCTCCTTCGCTAGGTTTAAGGCCACCCTGAAAGCCCATCTCTTCCATTTAGCCTTTCCCTCTTGTGTTCCCCCTTCTTGACATCCCTATTTTGGTCTTGTCACTTCAGTTCTAACGTCCTACAGTAGCATTTCCTTTTTGTCTCCCTTTTCTCTTGACTTGTCCTTTTCTTTCCTTTTTCTCTCTGTCCTATATGATAATGGCGTTCCTTTTTCTTTTTTCTTTCTTTTATGCAGACTTTGTATTTTGTACACCTCTTTAATGCTTCAGCCTAAACGGTCTATCAAGAACCACGATAAAGATATAGTTGGTAGAGGATTTTGTGACCCTGTATGATTTTACATAGGGGCTGGATGAAGATGTTTCAATTTCTTCTCCATCAATGATGAACTTATATCCTGACAACTAGCAAAATCAATATCTTTACGTTAAGGTGTAGGCCCAATTTAAGAATGTTCCTTGATTTTGAAAAGCAAATGTTTCAGATCATCTTCACTTTCAGACAGTATTATGGTTGGTATCAGCATAGCAAAGGCTGTCTTGTCTTCCACCAATCACACCTCGGTAGTCTTCATACAGTCCTGCTTCTCTGATGAATAGGTAGGGGGAAGTAAGCAGCCTTGTCGTCCACTTTTGCTGATTTTAAACCATTCTGTTTCTCTTTGTTCCATTCAAACTGTTGATCAATGAAAAGGTTGTGCAAGAGAACTATTAGGTGTTCTAATCCAGAAATTAAAATACCACAAGAAAGGGCAAAATTTTGAATTGTGTGCAGAATTCTAGCAGAGCTATAGCATGCAATTGATGTTTTTATTTTAAAAGTGCCTTCAAGTCGATACTGAATCTTGGTGACTCAGCAGGTGTGACCAGAAGTAGATTACCAGGCCTTTTCTTGTAAAAAACTTTGCACGTTCCAGACTCTTCTCAGAGTTCAACTAAACATAATCATATGCTGCTTTGAAAAACACTGAAACGGTAAACCACGGGTTGGGCTTACCCAGCTGGATTAAACCTGTAAGACTGTCTTCCTGCTCACTGGCACTTTTCCATTTTGTCTGTTATCTGGCATTTGCTTTCGCCAAACAGACAATCCAATGCAGAAGCACTCTGAAGACTCCCAGACTCGCAGCCTAACAACAAACGAGTCAGTAAAAAAACAAAAAAAAACGTTCCTTATCGTTCCTCCAGCTTAGTCCTCAACGTATGGGTTGTGCACCTCCTCCTGCAGCATGAAGACTGGACCAATCAAACTTCAGCACCACTGGAATCAGCATACCAGGCATCTCTGGAACTCCAGTGTGTCCAGTCTTCATGCAGCAGGAAGACGTTAGTGAGCCTGGCTGGGCTCACTAGTCAGTTTAGTTGTTTTTTTCCCTAGCTAACCTTTTGGGTCATTAATTTTTGTTCTCTTAGGACTTATTTTAATTTCTTAAGTACAGGGGTTCCTGTCTCTTTAAATTTCGGTTTCTTCTTTCGGCACTCCGTGGGGGGGGGGGGGGCCTGAGGAAGGTCTCTCTCCTGCCCAGCCTAAGCCGCTTCTGTTCACTTGCCTGTCTCTCTCTCTTAATTAGGATCTCTGCCCCAGGGCTGTTCGGGGCAGAGCTCCTGCGGCGGCTGTACAGCAGCTCCTCTCCGGGAGGTAGAGGGTGTGCTGATTTAGTGCAGGTAAGTGCTGGCGGCTGCTGGCAGTCAGAGCCAGTCCTGTCCAGTTTCTCTGCACCTCTGCCCAGCCCTTCTGGGGTTCCTTACTGATTTGGTGTTTTTTTCGGGGGGCCTCCGGGTCGCGGGGGTGCGGTGGTCGGTCGGCGGCAGGGATTTGCTGACCTCGGGCTGTTTCGCCGGCGAGATGCAAAAGCGCGCCAAAGTTTTCCTTGCTGCCGCGGCCATTTTATGATTCGCGGTTTTTTTCAGCGTGTTTCTCACGCGGCGGTTTTTACTTCCTTTTATCTCATCTTCTTTTATTGATTTCATTTATTTCATTTTCTTTCATTTCTGACAGTTGTTTGTTTCATTTTTGGGTTCCCTTCCTTCGGGGTGCATAGGTCCCGCGGCTGGGGGGGGGATAGCGCTGTTCATCTCCTCGTCCTTGTTCTTCGCGGGGCGGTCGGTTCCTCCTCAGCTATTTCTGCGGTTTCCCCCTATCGGGCACAGTCCTTTGGTGGGCTATCCGAAAAAAAAAGAGGAAGAGAACACCTTTCATTAAATCACTTCTCTGACTCCCTGTTGCTGGCTGCTGACCAGTTCCCTGCTGGTTCTTCTGGGTCAGTGAGCCATTTTTTTCCTTTCAGCATTGAGGGCCAGTTTACGTCGCTTACAAAGTTGCAGCAGGGTGATTCCATGCCCGCGGGGTCCCTTTGTGTGATTTGTGGATCTCGGAGGGGCGCAGCTTCTGAGACAGGCGTCTGCCAACGCTGTACCTCGGTGTCTCTCAGTATGGAGCAGCTCCTGGAGGGTTCCTTGGCTGCGGCGGCGCAACCCGGTGCCGCAGCGGGGGAGTTGGAGTCGCCCCTGGAGGGGCCCTCGGGGATTCCTTCTGCGGTTTCTTTAGCCTCTGGGGGGCACTCTGACCTCGGAGGTGTCTTGCCTTTGGAGGAGTTTTCTCCCGATTTTATTTTGCTGATGCATCAGGCGTTCTGCCGTAGGCGCCAGAGTATGGGCGCTGCGCCACTTTCGGCGCCAGGGGTGCTTGCCCCGTCCACATCGGCGGAGAGTCCGTTGTCCGGCATCAAGGCACCTAAGCGACAACGGCTGCACGAACCCTTCCAGTCGGAGGCTGAGTGGCCTGAAGGTGGTGATCCGGATTTCGACCAGGAAGCGGATGGGGAAGTCTTGGAGGAGGGCGAACTCCCTGAGCCGGAGGATCAGGCAAAGATTATTTGAGTGTTCAGACGAGAGGAGTTGCCTGCTCTTGTTTCGGAGGCGCTTCAGACGCTTGGCTTGGCACCGACTGCTCCGGTGGAGGAGGCGGACGGTGCGGACCCCATTATTCAGGCGGTGCGTCACACTAACGTGGTCTTCCCCATTCACAAAGTGATTGATCAGATGATTCAGTCGGAGTGGGATACTCCTGAATCGGGTCTCAAAGGGGTAAAGATCATGCGTAGGCTCTACCCTATGTCAGACAACGATCTTGAGCGTTTCCGATCTCCGAAAGTTGATGCGGCTGTGTCGGCGGTGACTAAGAAAACCACGATTCCGGTGGAAGGTAGTGCGGCCTTGCGAGAGCCGCAGGACCGGAAAATGGACGGCCTGTTGAAACAGTCGTTTGAGGCGGACACGATTGCGTTGCAGGCCTCCGTTTGTGGGGCTTGGGTTGCCCGTGCCTGTCTCCTTGGAGGCCGAAATGTTGGGTGAGCTCCACCGCTTGGAATCTGGTTCGGCGTATTTGGCGGATGTCCATTATGATCTCATCAGAGCTCTCTCCAATAGCATGGCGTCCGTGGTTGCTTCTCGCAGAGCCCTTTGGTTGAAGAATTGGGCGGCCGATGGGTCGTCCAAGTCGCGGTTAGGCAAATTGCCTTTTAAAGGTAGGCTTCTGTTTGGTGAAGATTTGGATAAGTTGGTCAAGGATTTGGGTGAGTCCAAGGGCGGTCGCCTGCCGGAGGATAGACCCAAGCGAGGTCGGTCGCTTCCGGCCGCTCGGGGGCAGTTTCGGGACTTTCGTAGGTTTCGGTCACCCCGTTCTGGTGGCTTCCAGCGTGGCAGATATATCTCGAGGGCTTCGAGCTTTCGAGGCTTTCGGGGAGCCAGTAGAGGATTCACGCCTACCACAACTGCGTCCGCTCGCAAGCCCCAATGAAGGGCAGCGGGCCCGGGTGGAGATCCCAGTGATCGGAGGACGTCTTCGACGCTTTCTTTCCGCTTGGGCCCAGATTACTTCCGATCAGTGGGTGCTGGACATCATACGGGACGGGTATGCCCTGGACTTGGCCAGACCCGTGCTCAATTCCTTTGTAGCGTCTCCCTGCCGGGGAGATCGCAAGACAGCTCAGGTTCGGCAAACACTCGATCGTCTGGTCCAGCTGGGAGTGGTAGTTCCCGTTCCGCAGGCGGAGTATGGTCTCGGAAGGTATTCCATTTATTTCATGGTGCCAAAGAAGGATGGTGCTCTTCACCCCATTTTGGATCTCAAAGGCGTGAACCGTTGCTTGCGGGTGCCCCACTTTCGCATGGAAACCCTACGGTCAGTGCTGGTCGCCGTCCACAGGGGCGAGTTCCTCACTTCCCTCGTCCTCACAGAGGCTTATCTCCATATCCCTATTCAGGAGGACCAGCAAAAGTATCTCCGCTTCGCTCTGCCGTGGGGTCACTTCCAGTTTCAAGCATTGCCATTCGGGCTCGCGACCGCGCCGCGAGTGTTCACCAAAATCATGGTGGTTGTGGCGGCAGCCTTGCGCAAGGACGGGGTGCTAGTCCATCCCTATCTGGACGATTGGTTGATTCGCGGGAAGTCTCGCGCGGAGAGCATGGCGGCAACTTCCAAAGTCGTGGCGCTCTTACAGTCTCTCGGCTGGGTGGTCAACCCGTGCAAGAGCCACTTAGTCCTGACGCAGTATCTCGAATATTTGTTGGGGGTGCGGTTCGATACTTGCGGGGGATCGGTCTTTCTTCCCGACCACAGGGTGTTGGCACTTCGGTCTCTCGTACAACGGTTTCGGCAGAGTCCCGCTCTGTCGGCTTGGCACTATCTTCAGTTGCTGGGGACGATGGCGGCTTCCCTGGAGGTTGTACCTTGGGCTCGCTTTCACATGCGTTTGCTTCAGAGAGCCTTGCTCCGTCGCTGGTCCAACCAGTCCGATTCACTGAACAAACGTCTCCCTTGCCCGCTGGCAGTGAGGAGGGATCTGCGATGGTGGCTGCGGCCGTCATCGCTCCGGGCAGGAATGCACTTGGAGCAGCCGGACTGGGTTCCGCTCTTGACGGATGCTTGTCTGACGGGCTGGGGCGCAAACTGCGGCAACCAGTTCGCTCAAGGTCTATGGTCTCCGGAGGAGAGCGCTTGGTCAATCAACCGCTTGGAGCTTCAAGCAGTGCGGTTGGCATTGCAACGCTTCGAGACCCTGATATCATCTCGGGCAGTACGGGTTCTCTCCGACAATGTGGCGACCGTGGCGTACATAAACCGGCAGGGCGGTACCGGAAGCGGAGGCTCGGACGTTGTTCAAGTGGATAGAGCCCCGGCGGCGCACGTTGCCGGGAAAGACAACGTGACTGCAGATTTTCTCAGCAGAGTTCAGGTGGATCCCAGCGAATGGGAACTCAATCCAAGGGTGTTCGCGCAGCTGGTTCAGCGTTGGGGCCAGCCGGTCATGGACCTGATGGCCACGTTGCGCTCAGCGAAGGCAGCTCGGTTCTACAGTCGTCGAAGGGAGCCGATGTCAGAAGGCCTGGATGCTCTATTGCAGATTTGGCCCTCCACGGGTCTTCTTTACGTGTTTCTCCCGTGGCCCCTGCTGGGGCGCGTGATTCAGTGTATCGAGGCCCACCGGGGTCGGGTGCTGTTGATAGCGCCGGATTGGCCTCGACGTCCTTGGTATGCCGATCTGATGAGGTTAGTGGACGGCTCCCCGTGGCGGCTTCCCCTGGATTCGGATCTGTTGTGTCAGGGTCCTCTTCGCATGCCGCAAGTGGGGAGATTCTCTCTTACGGCCTGGCTATTGAAAGGGCGCGGCTAAGGAAACGGGGTTATTCCAAGTCTGTCGTGGCGACTCTGTTACAAGTGCGCAAGAGCTCCACTTCGCTGGCCTATGTACGGGTTTGGCGTGTTTTTGAGGATTGGTGCTCTCGACGTCAGGTTCGGGCTGCTACGGCCTCTCTTCCGGTGGTACTCGATTTTTTACAAGACGGTTTTGCTAAAGGTTTGGCCGCCAGTTCCTTGCGCGTACAGTTGGCGGCGCTTTCGTGCTACCGAGGTAAGGTTCACGGCGTCTCGCTGGGTGCCCATGCTGATGTTGTTCGTTTCTTGAGGGCCGTTTCTAGACTGCGCCCGGCCCGCAGGATTTCTGTGCCTTCGTGGGATCTCAACTTGGTCTTGCGGACCCTCAGTACGGCTCCTTTTGAGCCTCTTTCTCGAAGTTCGGTAAAGGATTTGACTCTCAAGACGGTGTTCTTAGTGGCGATTTGTTCGGCGCGCCGTATTTCCGAGCTCCAGGCTCTTTCTTGCAGGGAGCCTTTCCTGTCTTTCTCGGCTCAGAAAGTGGTCCTGCGGCCAGTGCCTTCCTTTTTGCCTAAGGTGTCTTCCCCTTTTCACTTGAATCAGGTGGTATCGCTCCCGGTGTTTCCGGCGTCGGAGGGACATGCGTCTGATCGCGGTCTTAGTCGTTTGGACCTCAAGAGAGTTTTACGTCGCTATTTGAAGGTTACCAGCGAATTTCATAAATCTGATCGCTTGTTTGTGCTGTTTGGCGGTCCTCGGAAAGGTGAGGCGGCGGCGGCGAAAGCCTCTATTGCTCGGTGGATTAAGGAGGCGATTGGCTCGGCTTATCTGTTACACGGTCGGGTACCGCCTGTTGGATTGCGCGCTCATTCTACCAGGGCGCAGGCAGCGTCCTGGGCGGAGTTTAGTTTGGTCTCACCGGTGGAAATCTGTAAGGCGGCAACGTGTTCTTCTTTGCACACTTTCAGTAAGCACTATAGACTTGATGTCTTGGCGGCGGGCGATGCCAGTTTTGGTTCCGCGGTTCTGCGTGCCGGCTGGAAGAATCCCGCCCGTTAGGCTGCTTTGTCACATCCCATACGTTGAGGACTAAGCTGGAGGAACGATAAGGAAATAGTAATTACACTTACCTGGTAATTGTAGTTCCTTGAGAGACGACAGCTTAGTCCTTCTTCCCTCCCTATAAGGTTTTAGTACGGCACGCTTTGGGTTCAGAAGTCCGTATTCCCAGGTGAGTGTGTCTCTTTGATTCTTCTTTTCGCTCCAATGTTTTCCTCTTACTCTCGCTCTCGGCTTATGCTGCGGCAGGCGCGGGACATTCTGTGTTCGTTGGTTTTGTGCCCGTGGCTACAGTACGAACAAAAAAAAAAAAAAAATACAAAATTAATGAGGACTTTTTAAAGGTTAGCTATTTCTTTGAGTTTGCTTTGACAGTAGTTCTTTGAGTTCCAGAGATGCCTGGTATGCTGATTCCAGTGGTGCTGAAGTTTGATTGGTCCAGTCTTCATGCTGCAGGAGGAGGTGCACAACCCATACGTTGAGGACTAAGCTGTCGTCTCTCAAGGAACTACAATTACCAGGTAAGTGTAATTACTATTTTCAGGAGTACAATGTAGGCCACCCCCAACACAGGCTGTGTTTCATCACTTGCTGCCTTCAGGGGTGTAATGGCACTAAAACAAATAATCGTAACTTATACATATAAATACATATAATATTAAAAAGACATTTGTGCATAAAAATAAATAAATAGAACTTTAAGAACCAAAGGGTAGCCATTCTGAACAGAGTAACATTAAAAATACCATTCATAATACTGAATAAAATAATTTAAAAGATAAAAGTATAGACATACATGAACTTCTGTAACAATGTTTAAAATTAAATGAGAAAAAAAGCAGAATCTTAGGATGTAAAGATGAAGACCCATTAAGTTAAAACAGCTAAAAAGGCTCATGCTGGTGAATATAGAACAGTTTTGGGGGGGAGGGGAGGGAAAGGAAAGGGGGGAGAGAGAAGAAAAAGGAACTTGACATTACCCGATACTGCAGCGCTGATTTCCTAAACCGAATGAACCAGTCTTTAGTATGCACTCTGCAGAATACAAGGGAACAGTCTATCACCAGCTACTAAAATGATTAGTGGTCTTCATTATAAAGCATATGAGGACAGACTGAAGGATCTTAATATGTACACCTTAGAGGAAAGGCGGGATAGAGGTGATATGATTGAGATGTTTAAATACCTCCGTGGCATAAATGCTCAGGTAGAGAGCCTCTTTCAATTGAAAGCAAGTTCTGCTATGAGGGGACATGGGATGAGGGTGAAGGGAGATAGATTCAGGAGTGATATGCGGAAATATTTCTTTACGGAAAGAGTAGTGGATCCGTGGAATAGTCTCCCAGTGGAGGTGGTAGAGATGAGGATAGTAACTGAATTCAAAAAAGCATGGGACAAACAGAGGATCTCTAAAGGTAAAAAGGGGACTGTTGTAGTTGTTATGGAAGGACAGACTAGATAGGCCATGTGGTCTCTTTCTGTCGTCATGTTTCTATTAGAATGTACACTCCTATCTGGAATCATGTGTGCAAAGGGAGCCTGATGGAGGTATGAGCAAAGGCTGGAATTTCATTTAATCCACAATTATATCAGCCGTTGTATAGGATGTGAAATAAGGATTATGTAAGGTTGAGGGGGTTTTCTTAAGCCATTTTTATCCTTTCGAAAGATGGATGTTTTGCTTTTGATTTTAAATATCCATTTTTAGTATTATAATGCCTTGTATTGATAACGGTTCAAAATTCCCCCTTTTTTGGCGCCAAAGATAGTGCTCAAAAACAGAGACTGGTGCAGTCCTTTACTTTGGATGCTGTCATGTTATGAGATACCAGAGTACACTTTTCAGGTATGTTTTTTGTTTGCGTTTTAAAGACCATTGTGGACGTTTTAGCTTTTACCACAGTGTTGTTGGGCGGTCTTTAATTTTTTGATAATCCTGTATTAACTTGTTTATTGTATACCCAAGTTATTTTTACCTGTTTATTGTAAGCACAAATCACTAAACTGAGATGTGTAGATTTAATGTTTATTGTAAACCGCACTGATCTTAAATAGCGCGGTATAAAAGAAAATGTAATAAAATAAAATAAATAAATATTAGCGGGTTATGCTTTATTCGTTGGTGATTTAACTTGTTCATATTACTGTCCAATATAAAAATACTTCCTTACATGGTGCTCCCTGGTGAGAACCTCTCACATTATATAATCTTTATTTCACATTCTATACAACGGCTGATATAATTGTGGATTAAATGAAATTCCAGCCTTTGCTCATACCTCCACCAGGCTCCCTTTGCACACATGATTCCAGATAGGAGTGTACATTCTAATGGTGGCTGATGATAGATTGTTCCCTTCTATTCTGCAGAGTGAATACTAAAGACTGGTTCATTCGGTTTAGGAAATCAGTGCTGCATTAATGGATAATGTCAAGATCCTTTTTCTTCTCTCATTCACCCCCCCACCCCACTTGTTCTATATTCACCCGCATGAGCCTTTTTAGTTGTTTTAACTTGATGGGTCTTTATCTTTACATCCTAAGATTCTGCTTTTTTTTTCTCATTTAGCTTTAAACATTGTTACATAAGTTCATGTGAATAGGTTTGTCTATACTTTTATCATTTAAATGATTTTATTCCGCATTATGAATGGTATTTAATGTTACTCGGTTCAGAATGGCTACCTTTTTTGTTCTTAAAGTTCTATTTATTTATTTTCATGCACAATGTCTTTTTAATGATATATTTTTTATTTATGTATTTATACATTTATGCTTATGATTATTTGTTTTAGTGCTATTACACCCCTGAAGAAGGCAAGTGCTGAAACACGGCCTGTGTTGGGTGTGGCCTACACTGTACCCCTGAATAAAGTTCCTGAAATGTTTTTTACAGACTTGCTCCTTGTTCACTTGCTTTCACCATTCAAGATGTAGGAGCAAACAAACTCAAATCTTTAATCTTTCTCTCCCTCTCATTAACAGATGATTCCTTATCGGTCCTACAGTTCAGTCCTCCACCACTGGGTAGTGCACCTCCTCCTGCAACATGGAGACTGGACAAGTCAAACTTGTGACATCACCGGGTATATCCTGCTGGTCTTCTCCCATGATCCCCCAGTGTGTCCAGTCTCCATGCAGCATGAGGACGTAGTGAGCCTAGGTGCTGGGCTCACTTGAGAAGCAGTTTAGGAGCAGTTAGTCAGGATTTGATTTACCTTGCATTTCTTTTGCCCTTCTTTAGGTGTAATCCTGTAAATTGAATTCATTTTCATTTTCATTTAATTTCATTTACTTTTACTTTATTTATTTTCACCTAGTCTGCCTTAGTGTAAAGGGGGGTTCTGTCCCTTTTCAAAGTTCACGCTGCCAGCTAGCCTCTCTGCTTGGGATTCTTCGGTCTCTGTGCCCGGTGATGATCTCTCCCCCAGGACTGTACGGGGGAGAGCTCTGTGGAACACCTGCATTTTGGCAGTGTCCATGCGGCAGATTCCCATCGCGGCGGGAGCCTCAGGCCGTTCGAGGTTCTTTAGCCGGTGGGCCGGGGCTCGCAGCGTCTACTACTTCTGGTGGCGCGAGGCAGCAGCGTGTCTGGACAGCTCTTCACCCCGCAGCTACAGCGGGGTAACTGCTGCATCCCGACGCCACAAGGGAGTCTCTCGAGTCCGCATGGAGGGGCTCTGAGCTCTTGCCGCCTCTGTGGTGTTTGGCGCCAAACGGGCCTGCTTCGGATTGGCGCCATTTTCTCGGCAGGGCTGAGGCCTCGTGGCGGAGAGCGGAGCAGCCCCGCGTTTGAGCAGACGACGCTGTTCCATGCGGCTACACCCAGATAAGGACTTCCTTTTGCTGTTACTTTTAATTTTAATTCTAATTTTAATTTCCTTTTAATTTCATGATAGTTTATAGTTCTTTGAATGCAATGTGATTGGTTTGGGTTTTACTTCTTGGGGGGTGCCTTTACCTTTGTCTGCATTCTGGCAGTTAGCGATGTCTGTCAGCAGCAGGTTTCCGTGCTAGGATTTGGCCATTCAGGGTCATCGGCGGCACAACCACCTACAAATTGAGCCCTTTCTGAAATTGTCATTTACATAAGGATGCTATTTCCATGTTTATTCGCTTGGAAATTGTGCAGACAGCCTCTAAATGTCGTTATGCCATCTGCAAATTTGATCGCCATGCTTGCTGATCTCTTTTCCAGATCATTTCAGTGCAGTAGCTGTTACCAGATGCCAGTTCCAGTGCAGATCCCGAGACATTCCACTATTTACGGGTCTCCTGTGAGAAAACTGGCCATTTAGTCCTATTGTGTTCCTGTTTTTGATTCATTTCCTATTCTATAATAGCACATCATCTCCTTCCTCAGGAGAAGTTCATAAGGGGCTTTGTCAAGTACCTTCTAACACATCCAGATACATATCATTTGGCTTACTCACATGTTTATTAACCCTTTGAAAAGACAGCTTGGTGCTGCTTTTCAGAAAAAGTTCTATCATTTAACTGGCACTGAACTCAGATTCATTGGTCTGTAGTTTCCAAGATCGCCTTTGAAGCTCTTTAAAAAAACAAAACAAAACTATTTATTTAATTTAACATTTTTTCTATACCGCGCTATTAAAATCAGCGCGGTGTACATCGAACAAGAATACTGCAATGTATACAAACAACATTGAGTTTACAAAGAACAGGGAATTGAACATTAGTAACTCTTCAATCTTTAGAGATCATTAATACTAATGTTATGATTGAGCCTGGCTGATATTATGAATGATCACTATTAGACAAAAATTAGCTAGGTTAAGACACTTTGATTTGGTTTTCTGCGCTATGTTATGAGCGCAGCTTGCCCATTTGGCGGGAACACTGCCCATCTGGGGAAAGGCCCCTGCTGGGGATCGTGAGAAGTGTTGCTGGATGGCACAGTCCGGGGCTTAGTGTTCCAGGGTCCTGGAAGGGTTGATAGCGGCAGTCAGGCCTCCCTGTCTTTGCTATGACGGTCACCTAGGTTCAAGCGTCCTGTGTTTTGGGTGACAGGAGTGGGACACCTGGACATGTGGTGCTGGATGTTGGATAGGCTCATACTTCTTAGGTGCATTCTCCTTGAGTGCGTCTGCATGTCCGTGTTCCGTCTGTGATCTCATGCTCAGGTGATTGTTGCAGCAATGACAGAGATCGCTTGGGATATCGTGAGCGGGGTTGTCATGGTGTTGCATGGGGTTGCCAATGCAAGACGGGGCCATCCTGAGGAGTTTGGGCCTCAGTCATCAGCTTTCCCTTCGGTGGCCCGGCTGTCCAGGAGGCACCCCTCCAGATCCGCTGGTCCAGTTCTTCCCTGCCTCTTCTCAATGTGGGCATGGGGGCTGGCAGATCTGGAAATTCACGTCCACTGCACGTTCTACTGTTTTACCTCTGTCTTGGGGTTCTGAGGTCATATATTCCCAATCATTTGTTTGGTGGGGTGCTGCTGTCTGTTGTGCAAGACAAGGTGGTCAACAGTCGGAGGCTGTCGTCTATTCCCCTTACCCCTGAAGGTGCTCACAATTTAATTTTTTTGTACCTGCGGAGGTGTATGTTGTTAAAGGCTAGCAGGCGCACCTGTGGGACCAGAATCCTCGGTTCTTCCGACCTTCCGTTGAGGTGCGCGTGTGGGGTTTACTCCCTTGGTCGGCTAGCAACTTGCTTCACCCATTGGGCCTTCCCTTTCCTCAAGGCATCGTTGCGTCCCACTTCTTCGTGGGGGCTCGCCGCAGGGCCTGGAGTTATGCTCAGCCGGTTCCAGCCAGGGCTGAGTCCTTGGGGGGAGGCTCCGATCCTAACGATACAGGGAGTGCTGGGATCCGTTCAACCAGGTTCCTTCGGGCCCAGCGTACGTCGTCTTTTGCTGGCCGGTTTAGGTCTTCGGGTCGTGGCGGTGCTCCGAGAAGACCAGTAGGCTGCACAGTGCTTGTCTTGGAGCAAGCGCGGGATATCTGTAGGTTCATATTCAAAGCCGTCCGGTTACATGTCCCTCCATTGTGGAATGCTGTACTAGTAGGCATACTTCATATGCTGGGCTTACAAGTTGGCTTCCGCGCTGCTCGGCATCAGCCAAGGTGACTGCCGGTTTAGGCTGTGGAGTCAGCCTGGAGGAGGGGCCTTGCGTTCTCTGGACAATGCCCTGTTCGGTTGTGTGCCTTGTGGCCCTTATGGAGTTGTAAGAAGGAAAAAAAAAAAAAAAAAAGAATAATCAAACAGGAAAGCCTTCCTAATTGTCCCCACTTCTTTTTTATAAGGTTCTGTCCCTTTCTTCCGGGAGCTTGGCCGGAGCATGGTTAGACTCAGCTACATTTTGGGGATCCTTTATGTACAAGGCGTTTTAGTGTACGCAGCACGCCCAGTGTTCCATCGTCTGACTGGAACGGTGCGCGGTACGTCAGCTGTGGCAGGCGTTCACGGACACGGTAGCGGATCGAGCTCTGTAGGTGCTGTCTGAGATCTCCGGGATGGTGGCCTATTTCGATCGTCAGGGTGGAGTCGGTCGGGTGGTCAGGGTGGCCCGAGCGAAGGGACAGCGTGCGCGGTTGAAGCCTTGGCGGCCTGCGTTTCGGTGGGGACACTGTGGTGGCGAATGTCCTTAGCGGGGTCCGAGTGTTTGCCGGAGGAGTGAGATTGCATCAGGCGGTGTGCGCGCCGCGTGTGCTCAGATGCGGTCAGCCCATATTGGACCTCATGGCGACCTGTCAGTCTGCGGCGACGGGTCGATGTTTAGCAGAGGACATATGAGGCTACTGGATAGCGTCGACGCATTGGTACGGGGCCGTGGCCCGGTCCATTCTATGCCTTTCAGAGGTCATAGTGAAAATGGCCGACTGGGTCTGGTTGCTAAGATATGTGCTCTTCATTAGTCAGTGGGGACCATTACCAGTGTATTCTGCAACATTTGCGTGAGCTTGCATAATCTTTACTTGCAACCAATCGAAATAACTGTCCAAAACCAGTTGATGCAGTCACTACTTAAATTTGCCTCGCTTGACAGTAAAAAAAAAAAAAAAAAAAAAAAAAAAAAGACATATTTATTTTATACCGATAGGTCACTCACAGCATATTTGGCGATTCCTCGTCCTGGTGTTAATCATGCAGATAATTTCTGCTCTAGTTGTGGTGATGTGACTTTTACATCACAAAAAATGGCATATGACTGTGGCAGTTCAGAAAGCCTACAATTTATATTTTGGCTGCAGAATAAAAGATCAGGATAAAAGCTAGGCGCCACACATATGCTGCAATACATGTGTAGCAGATCTCAAGCTGTGGATGGATGGGAAAAGACCATCAAAGTCTTTTGCGGTTCCAATGATCTGGAGAGGGCCCATGGATCACGTCGGCGATTGCTACTTCTGCATGGTTCCTCCACTTCCGGAGGGCATATCCAGGTGATGTAAGCGGTTGGCCTACTGGCATTGCGTCGTGGGCGTGGCTACCAGAGTCTCCTTTCTTTTTTGTCACACCATGTAAGACTCCACATCTTCTGAAACAACGCTGGACTCTGGGGCACTTGACACCCTCTTATATGCCCTTGGTGGATCACGCTTGGTTTATTGCAACTCATTGCTTAGCTGCATTCCACATTCTCAATTAAAAAGACTCCAACTGGTCCAGGATATAGCTGTAGAGCTACTTTGTGTTGCAAAGAATAAAGCCCTTAAGAGGTGTGACAAATAGGGTGTTTGACGCTGGTGGTTTTTCCATTTCCCTCATTTTGCTTCCCACCTCTGTCTGGATGGACCTCCGGTTCTGTTCTCCCTCGTGGAATCCGGCTGTGCCTGTTTAGTTGTCGGTTTGGGACTTACGCAAGAACACTTTGCTTGTAACCTGCGTTCCTTGGACCTTAGGTGAGGTTCCGTCGCTTTCTGGGAGGTCTCTTCGCTGCCTGTCCCTCCGTGGAGGCGGGTTCTGCGGGAGAGCAGCGGTTGCTAACACTTGACACCCTGGTGGGGTCGAGAGCCAAGGGGGAGCTCAAGCGGATTTTTCAGGCGGAGCTCCGGTAGCCTTCTCAGTAGGTCTGTTTCTAGGGCGTTCAGTGTGTTTGCGATGGCGAGTTTGTCTTTCTGAAGCACTAGCGCTGCTTGGGGCAGAGTTCTGTGCTGTTTTCACCAGTGAAGAGGATCCAAGTGGGCTCTCGGTCGTGTCTTCCTGGTTGGCTTACCGCCTGTTGACGTGAGGAGCGGGCTGGGGTCGGTGCCTGCTCTGTTCGTTTAGGGGCCGAGCCGACTGGATAGGTCCCTCCCAATGATTACTGCTCTGGTACATCCCAGTGGTGGAGGACTGAACTGTAGGACCGATAAGGAAATGGAAATTACACTTACCTGGTAATTGATGTTCCTTGAGGGAGTACAGTTCAGTCCTCATTCCCGCCCGGGGATGGATGTTTCAGACGCGAGGCGTCAGTTCCGAGTATGCTTTCGGATCCTAGAGTCGGCAATGGGCTCTGATTGGCAGGTAATCGCGAGAGCAACCTTTTCTGCCTATACTCTTCCTTAGTTCTCCTTCCTTCTAGCTCTCTGTCTTCCGCTGTTTGGTGCGCAGGGGGACAGGGGCACGGAGGAGGGTGTTTTCGGCCTTTCTTTTTGGGGCCCTGTGATTTTAAAGTTGAAGTTTGAGCATAGCTTTGTATTTAGTACTTTAACTGGTTGTTTGCTCCTTTGAGTCTGCTTTGACAGTAGGTCACTGGGGGATCATGGGAGAAGACCAGCAGGATATACCCGGTGATGTCACAAGTTTGACTTGTCCAGTCTCCATGTTGCAGGAGGAGGTGCACTACCCAGTGGTGGAGGACTGAACTGTACTCCCTCAAGGAACATCAATTACCAGGTAAGTGTAATTTCCATTTGCTTTTCATGGTGAGCCACCTCCCTCGATAGTGTTCGCTGGAAACTCCTGCTACCAACCACTCACTTGGCCCTTGGAAGTCTTTAACTTAACAAAATGGTGGCTTTGAAGAGGGATGCCTTTCCTTAGAGATAACAGTCTTTCCAACATTCTCAGGATCTTCTCTTTCTCCAATTACATGAACACCAGTTACTGAATTTAGTGTCCCAGGGTTCCAATATCCACTAAGGCTAGCCTTTAAACCTCTTTTCTTCCAGGGAGGTAAACTACACAGTACTGTTCAACAGACAAGCGGTCTCTCCTACCTTCATTTCTTTGGGGGTTTACCATGTCTTGGTACAGACTTCCATGGCTTCCTTCTATAGATCCACTTTCATTGGCTCCAGTCTCTGAAGTCTTCAGCTCCATCGGCTCTGCATCTGAAGTTTTCCAGCAGCATTTCTTCTGTTGTCTTAATCCTATGCAGCTGCAACTGACTTCTTTTGGAGTCTATAACTTCCTTTTTATCAGAAATGCTGGCCACCCTACTCTCGGGGCTTCTGTTCAGAGGCCCCCATCTATTCCAGCATTCCCTCTGGGACCCACCACTACCCCTAGAAATAGAATCAAATGTTGTTCCCTCCTATCGGAATTCCAAAGCTCCCAGCTTTATTCAGCTTAGGAGGTTTCTTTCTTTCTCTCGCTTGATAGAGATATAATTTTTTTTTTTTGGCATTTCATGTAAATTTCTGTGTTCAAGTGCATTGCTCATCATTTTGCAACCACAGCACCGCCTCTTAACCCTACATTTGGAAATGCGATCACCTCCTCTCTTTATCCCCGCTACCATTTTTATTTTATTTACTAGATTGTCTATCCAACCCCTTCAGTCAGTCCAGAAAAAGGCTGTGGTTAGTTTATGCTGGCATAGGAAAAGAAACAATGCAGAACAGCAAGATGAATTTTTTTTTACTGCTCCTCAAACCACGCACTAAATCCCCAGTGTTAGAATCTTTTGCTGCCGAGGGCAAACTGGGCAGCAGCAGAATATCGCTATTGCCTGGTTATCCCTGGGGTTCTGCCCACGGTGGCACGCATGGATATTCAGCTGTACTAATTATATTAGTGCTGCTGATTATCCTGTTCATCACAATTAACTTCAGTAGCAGCTCTGCTAACTGCGTTAATAGCTTTGAATATCGAGACCTTCATTACCATTGGATTTAAATAAACAGTGTACTGATGTTTTGTGCACAGTTGTCTTTTGTGCTGAACTCCTTTCTACATAAGGTAACCATAAAAGCTCAGAAAATTATGCACAGAGCCCGTGCTAAGCTGTACATTATGCCTCCCAGTGGGAACTTTGTGAGGTCATTGAAAATGCTGTGTTAAGCTTTGTTCATTACTTGCATATGATTGCACAGGAAATAACTCTGCAGCAGATAATGGCTCATTTGGACTCCATTCGGAAAGACATGGTCATCCTCGAGAAGAGTGAATTTGCAACTCTGAGAGCAGAAAATGAGGTATTAATATTTTAGGAGTTTCTAAAGAAGATTCAATTAAATAAAGCAAACACAAGGCCTTATTCTTCTAAGACTTTTCCTCCCAAAGACGCAGAAAAGCCTTGGTGAGCAAGCCTTTATGTATTAAAGGTATTTTTCTTTTTTTGTCTCTATGGGGAAAAGAGCTTTAGTACATAGATCCCTTAATTGCAAAATGGTACCTTGCAGTATCACATATCACATAGCCTTGATCTTTTGTACATTTGACTATGTGGGTGGTTTGCTTCCCCCCACCCCCAAGACAACTAACTTATGTGCAGATTCCAAGTTTCAAAAGCTTGAACAGCGGGCTATAACAGCTACCCTGTAGCTATTCAAACTACTGACTCCTATCTATCCAACCCCTGTGTTTTCTTGGCAACATGCAGCTGGAAGTAGATTGCCAGGCCTGCCTTCTGTACAGCACCTGGTATTCCAAGATGGTCGCCTATCCAAGTACTAACCAGGCCTAACCCTGCTTAGCTTATGAGATCAGGCTTGTTCAGGGTGGCAAAGCCATAGATTACTACTGCTTAATCAATTTTTTTTTAAAAAATTTTAATGTTCAAATTTCCACAAAACCTTACAGTGAAATAATCAAACAGTGTTTACTTACAAGCCTTCAATCCCGAAACCCCCCCCCCCCCCGCGTTCTCATCTCCCTCCCTCCACCCTGTCTAAGTCTGTTGTGAACCCTTTATTTATTATAAACGCTTAGTATATACCCGTTTCCTTAAAGCAAACAACATAATATACTAGTCCCACTGATAACATGGTACCTGGAACCCCATGCTCCCTCTCCAGTACAATACCATCCACCAATCCATACTCCTCCCCCCTTCCCCGCCCCCCAAACTACTGTAACGCTTCCCACAACTTTCCCCACCTTGCCATAAACTGTCCCCCCTTCTCCCTCCGCGCAGCCATTAACCGTTCCATTAATAATATATGTCTCACTCTCCCCTCAAATTCTTCCAGCTTCGGGGCCTCCCTCCGCTTCCATGCAGCTGCCACTGTGCACCTTGCCGCACTTAGACAGGCCACCAATCCTCTCCTTCCCTTCCCCTGTCCTTCTCCCCACCAAGAAAGCAAAAAGAGTCCCGGTGCCATATTTTCCCCCAGCTTCTCCCTTATCCACCCTCTGATTTCTCCCCCAAAAACTTGTATCTTTACACAACCCCACCAAATATGCCAAAAGGTACCCACCTCGCCACAATCCCTCCAGCAGGCATCCCTAACCCTTGGAAACATCCTATGCAATCTGTCGGGAGTGTAATACTATCTAAGCATAATTTTATAACTATTTTCCCGGACACTGCTAGACCATGGAGCCTTCTTGACCTGATCCCACACCTTCTTTCAGTCTGAGCCATCCATTGTCACCCCCAAATCCATTTCCCATTCTCGCATATATCTAAACTTGGCCCCCGCCCCTCTCCTAATCCCCTTGTATAGGGCGGAGATCATTCCCCACGACCCCTCCTTACCCCTCCATGTGGCTTCTATATCGGATAACTCACCCCCTAAGTTTCCTCCACCCCTGTGTCTGGCAAGGAAGGTCGACACCTGCACATACGCAAACCTATCCTTCTCGGCCAACCCATAATCTTCCTTGACCTCCTCAAAGCTCATAATGTCCTCCCCCTCCATTAATTGAAAAACACACACCAACCCTTTACCTGTCCAATCATCATACCGTCCCCCCCTCCCATCCCGGCCGAAAAGCTTTACACCCCCTCCATGGCGTAACCAACGAGAACCCTGTCCCCCTTCCCTTACAGCTCTGCACCCTAACTCCATCCCACACCTCCGCCACTTGTCTCATAGCCGGGGACCCCCTCCCCAACTCTTTCCGATCTTGCCGCGTCGCCCATAACCACTCTGCCAACCTTCCCCCCTGCACATAAGTTTCCTCCACAGCCACTCCTAATTTGACCCGCGCACGTCCCCTCCAATCTATTACATGACACATCTGCGCCGCCCGGTAATAATCACGCAGATTAGGCACCCCCAACCCCCCCCCCCTCCTCCTTTGGGGCATACATGACCGCCCGCGCAATCCTCGGGGGTTTTCGCTTCCAAATATATTGGAAAATCTTCTATTGCAGCGCTCGCAGGGCCCCATCGGGCACCTTCACCAGCAGTGCCTGGAACAGATATATAATATTCGTGGAAGAATATTCATTTTTACCCCTGCTATCCTACCCAACCACGACACCTCTGAGTTCACCCAGCAATCCAGATCTCTAGAGAGCTCCCCCAATACCCTGGGATAATTCACTTGATATAGTTCTTCATACCTCGCCAGGAGCTGTACCCCTAAATATCCTAAGGATTTCTTAACCCATTTAAACAAATAGCCCCTTTGCAACACCGTCACCACCCTCGGGGCCACTGAGATATTTAAGACCTCTGTTTTAGCCACATTCATCCGGAATCCCGAGACGCTACCAAACTGCTCTAACTCCCCCAGCAATACGGGCAACACCCCCTGCGGTTACTAATATACAGTAAAATGTCATCTGCGTACAGCGAGATTTTATGTTCCACCGCTCCCGTCTGCACCCCCCTAATCCTCCCATTTTTCTGTATCCGCTGTGCCAGGGGTTCCACCACTAAAGCAAAAAGCAAAGGTGATAAGGGGCACCCCTGCCTCGTCCCTCTTTCCAATTCAAAATCCATGGAATAGCTGCTGTTCACTTTCACCCGCGCCCTGGGCCCCCTGTAGAGACCTTGCACCCACTTCACAAAATTCGGCCCACAACCTATTTTCCCCACCACCTGCCACAGAAACGCCCAGTGCACCCTATCAAACGCCTTCTCGGTGTCAATGGACATCGCAGTGCACCCCCCCTTCCCCTCCCTGGCTGCCCCTATCACCTCCACCGCCCTCTTTATATTATCAGCCGCCTGTCTCCCCACGATGAAACCAGTCTGATCTGCTTTGACCAGCCTAGGCATCAATGGCGCCAACCTGTCCGCTAACACCTTCTCTAGGATTTTCACGTCCACATTAAGTAAAGAAATCGGGCGGTAAGACCTGCAATCCAAGGGGTCCTTCCCCGGCTTCAGTAAAATAGTAATCCCCGCCGTCAGCATATTCGGCAGCAATTCCCCCCCCCCCCCCCTCATCCACCAAGCCATTATAAACTCTAACCAATAGGTCCCCAATTTCTCCCCAGAACCGTTTATTTTTTTTTATATTTTTATTTATAAATTTCCTGAATTACAACAAACAATAAAGAATAAAGTTAACACCCACACAGTTTACAATATTCAAGAAAAAATATATACCACATAACAAGAAACCACATCAAGGAAGAGCATACTACCAATTTATACAATACATGATAAGGAAATCAGAAGTATACAAAACTCCACTATTGGGAGACAGAAATCTCACTGCCTACTTCCTTTGCCTTTTTCTGATTCAAAAAGGATTTAAGTTGGGACACATCCGTAAACACAGAAGACTGACCCTCAAGAGTAACTATACATCTACAAGGAAATTTTAAGTAGAAGCATGCACCTATAGCCAAAACAGATGATTTTAACAGCAAAAACTGCCTACGCCGGGCCTGAGTAGCCCTGCTCACATCTGGGAAAACCTGCAGCTTTTGGCCACAAAAAAGGGATTCCCTGTACTTAAAATAAGCACGAAGAACAGTTAATTTAATAAGCTCAGAACCAAAGGTAGCAACTAAGGTGCTACGCTTGGAGATAGTATCTGCGGGGTCTTCTAAGAAGGCAGTTAAATCCCGCCCAGCAGTGTCGTCTAAAGGGGAAGAAGAAACAACCTCACCCTGAACTTCAGAGGAGGCAGAGCGAGTAGGCAAATAATATAGGTAAATAGCCTCAATACTACCATCCAATTTTAATACTTCAGTAAAATATTTCTTAAGCAATATGACAGGAGACAACAAATGGGTGACAGGGAAGTTAAGGAAACGTAGATTTTTGGCTCTAGACTGATTCTCAAGTATCTCCAATCGATAGTTAAGGGAGGAAAAATCCCGTATCAAGGCATAACTATTATCTGAACAAACTTGGAGTTGAGATTCAGTCTTAGCCAAAACATTAGTTATGGCACCCAATTGTTTATCAGTGCTTTGCATTTTACAAACCACTTCAGAGGTAAACATACAAAGAGAGGATACTGTAGCTGTTAAACGCTTATCAATGCCATTGATAGCAATCCAAATATCCTTTAGAGTTACCTCACCAGAACCAAGATCAGAACTCTGTGGGATTTCCTCTGGCTTCCCCGGAAGAACCGGTCGTGGGATAGGTGTAGCATGCTCCAGCGGTGATTCAATTTTCGTTGATGACAAAGAAGGCACAGGAGGGAGAGGCGGTGTCCTGAAACGGGGGCTTAACGAAGCTCCCTCAGGTGACGATACAGCAGATAGCTGGGAGACTAGGTGTTTGTCCATGGGCCCTACGATTTTCTCAACTAACACCTTCTCACCAGATTTCACAGCTTTACCTTTGCGTTTGCCCATGACGCAAAACAACCAGCCTCAGCTTCTCAGTTGCGCCGAAGGGGCGCCCAAGGGGCGTGTCCTGCCCCTTGTGCCACGCCCCTTAGGTCACGCCACGCGGGCCGCGACACGCGGCCGCGTGAAGAAGCCGCCGAAAGAAATGGAGGATCGGAGAAGGGGTCCTCCTCTGCCGAGGGCGACCCTCCCACTGCCTGGCCGGATCCGGGCAGGGCCTCCAGGCACCTGCCAGCTGCTCCCGCGGCACTGAAAACCTTGCCGCGTCTATCTCCGATGCAGGTAGGCTCCCCAATGACCACCTGCAGCCACCGGAAGAAATGGAGGATCGGAGAAGGGGTCCTCCTCTGCCGAGGGCGACCCTCCCACTGCCTGGCCGGATCCGGGCAGGGCCTCCAGGCACCTGCCAGCTGCTCCCGCGGCACTGAAAACCTTGCCGCGTCTATCTCCGATGCAGGTAGGCTCCCCAATGACCACCTGCAGCCACCGGAAGAAATGGAGGATCGGAGAAGGGGTCCTCCTCTGCCGAGGGCGACCCTCCCACTGCCTGGCCGGATCCGGGCAGGGCCTCCAGGCACCTGCCAGCTGCTCCCGCGGCACTGAAAACCTTGCCGCGTCTATCTCCGATGCAGGTAGGCTCCCCAATGACCACCTGCAGCCACCGGAAGAAATGGAGGATCGGAGAAGGGGTCCTCCTCTGCCGAGGGCGACCCTCCCACTGCCTGGCCGGATCCGGGCAGGGCCTCCAGGCACCTGCCAGCTGCTCCCGCGGCACTGAAAACCTTGCCGCGTCTATCTCCGATGCAGGTAGGCTCCCCCCCCAGAACCGTTTATAAAAACTTCCCGGCAACCCGTCCAATCCCGATGCCTTCCCCCCCTGCCAACCCCTTCACCACTGACCAAACTTCCTCCCCTCCTATTTCTCTATCCAGCATACCCTGCTCTTCCTCCCCTAAGCTAGGCAACTCCAGACCCGCCAGATATCCACTAATTTGCTCTGCCTCCACCCCTTCTTGTCTTTTATACAGGTCCTGATAATACCTCACAAATTGCTCCCTCACCTCTTGTTCATCCCCCACTACCTTCCCATCTTGTCGTTTAATTTTGGTGTATCACTGAAGCTCCCTTCCGCTCCCGCAACTTACGGGCCAGCAACCATCCAGCCCGATTCCCAAACTCATAATACAGCTGTTCCACCTGAGTCATTTCATAGGCGATCTGATCCACCTGTAAAGCCTGGATTTCCTCCCTCACTCTTTCCAATTCTTTCCGGGCTCTCCCCGTTCCCAACTCCCGGTACACCCGCTCCACCTCCACCAATTCCCTTCGTAACCCCTCCTCCTTCACCCCTTTTCCTTTTTCAATCTCGCTCCCCATTTAATAAACCTCCCTCGCACATATGCCTTTAGGCCTTCCCATAGCACCACATCTCGAACCTGGCCCTGATCATTAATTTTCAAATACTCCCATATCGCCTGCTTTATGTCCTCCCGTATGTCCTCCATCACCTCCTTGCGCTTCAACAAGCTTTCATTCAACCACCAAAACTTAGTCCCACATTGCCGCTTACTCCGAATCCCCACTGACATCACACTATGATCTGACCACACTATCGAGATAATCTCGCCAGCCATCACATCTAGCATCCAGGGGGTGTCCACCAAAATCATATCTATTCGACTCCAGCTATTATGAGGAGCTGAGTAAAATGTAAACTCTTTGCCCAGAGGGTTCCTCGTCCTCCACACATCCACCAAATTGAATTGCTCCATCATCCGCTTTAACCCTTTCCTATTCTGTCCCCTCCCCTCCCACCCCTTCGGAAATCGATCTAACCCATCTTGTAATGTAACATTGTAATCCCCCCCTATAAGCATCTTCCCTGAAACCTCCCTCTCCAACAACCGGCAAGTATTTTTCCAAAACCTCCCCTGCCCCCCATTTGGCCCATACACCGATACTATATTTATCTCCTCATTCCCCCACCGCCCTTTTATCCCCCCACCACTCTCCCTTCCTCATCCCTAAACCAATCCCGTATATGTATCCCGGTCCCTCTCTTCACCAATATAGCTACCCCCCCCCCTTTTCACCCCCCCCTGAGAACACAAAAAAAATTGCTCCGGTTCCCCCGGATGTCTCAATCTTCCCACCTCCCCCACCCTTAAATGTGTCTCTTGTACCAAAATGACCTCCCAATCATTTTGCTGTATTTCTCTAAAAAGCTGCCTCCTCTTATATGGCGAATTCAATCCTCTCACATTAACCGATCCAATCTTCAGCACACGCCTCCCAGCCCTCTTCCCACTGATGTGACTACCTCCACTAGTCATCCCCACCCCCATGTCCCTCCCCCGTCCCCCCTACCCGTCCGCCCCGCCCTCCCCCTCCTTCCACTCCCCCAATGCCTTCCATGTGTGTCAAGTCCTATCCAGACTCCAGCTCCTAATCGCCCCCGAATATCCATTCCCCCACCCCTCTCCAACAATATTAACATATTGAAAATCAAACATCCAACATCAAACATCCTCTTCCCACCACCCCCGTGCAACATGCCCCTATAATCTACCTCCCATCCTTGCACCACCAATTCCCCTCCCCCCAGCGTTCATGTAGTCTCAGACTGCTCCGCTCCATTCGACTCCTGCGAGAGCCTCCTCAGCTGCCTCCCTTTTTCGGATACTCTCTGCCACTGTGTCAGTCTCTGTCCTTTATTTCTCTCCACTTTAGATAACACGCCTCTCTCTCTCTCCGGGGACTTCGGGAGTTATTCGCAGCCCAGTTCCTGCAGCACCTTCCACGCCTCCTCCACTCCTTTTACTCGCTTAGAGACTCCATTCACCGTCACCAGTAAACCAAAGGGGAACAACCAGCGATATGTCAGTCCTTTTCCCCTGAGGTATGCTGTCACCACCTTCATGCTTCTCCTCCTTTCCGATGTCCCTTTGGAGAGGTCATTGTATATCTCCACTTCGCAGGAGTCCCAGGCAATGCGACCAAATCTCCTAGCTACATTCATCACTCGTTCTTTTATAGGGAAACTGCTCAGGCATGCAATAACGTCCCTTACTTGTTTTTCCCGCCTGGGGCCCAGGCTGCGATGTGCTCTCTCCACACTAATAGCCTCCACTTGCTCTGTTCCACTTCCCTCCAGCCGAAGAACATGTCGGCACAACTGCTGCACCACCTGTACGCAGTCTTTATATTTCTCCATTTCCGGAATCCCCTTTATCTGCAAATTATTTCTCCGCGCTCGATCCTCCATTTCTTCCATTTTGTCCTGCAGCTTCTCCTGCACTTCTCGCAATCGACGCTGCTCCGTATCCAGCTCCCTCATCGTTCCATCTTGTGCCTCCACGTGGTCCTCGATCTCCTCCACCCGTTGCCCCACAGAGTTCAGTTCCTGCTGTATTGTGCACAGCATTGCCTTCAGGTCCTTTCTCATCTCCTTTATATCCCCCTGGAGCTCCCGCTTAAATTCGATAAGCCACTTTTTCAACTCCGTTCCTTCCAGGAGCTGCCCACTCTCACCGTAGGCCGCCTCCTTCGGACTCTCGCTGTCCCCGCTTTCCGCGACCTCTCCTTCCATCCGCATGCTGTTCTCCTCTCGGCGTACATATGCTGATTTAAACCCCGCCAGTTTTTTCCGGGCGGCCACTCCACTCAGCGGGGTCAATTTACTGTCTGTTTTCTCCATCAGGGTGCCACTTATTTAATCTCTCCGTCGGGAATCAGACGGAGCTCGGCTAGATCGCAGCCATAAGCTCCGTGACGTCACCGGAAGTTTATTTTATTTATTTAGCTGTATTTATATCCCGCTTTTCACCAGGTCAAAGCGGTCAATTGGGGGATACATTTAACACGAGGGGATATGAGACACACACACTAATACATACAGGAAACATGGGCATTGGAGGGTTAAGTGGCTTGCCCAAGACCACAAGGAGTGCCTATAGGACTAGAAATCCCAATCCCTCCGGCCTGAGATTGCTGTCCCCAGGTGGGACTTGAACCCCCGACCCTCCGGCCTGAAGTACCTTGTCCTAACCACTAGACCACTAGACCACGCCCCCTCCTAAGTCTTCTGCTTAATCAATTTTTAATTGTTTAAACTGCTCCCCTGCTAATCTGCTGACCATCTTATAAAAGGGAGTGATAAATATGCTAATTTAGACTGTTATTTTGCTTTTATCCACTAACTGTTGGTAATATTCTACCTCGTCTGCATTCCTATGTGAAACTGCATCTCCTCACCGCCTTTAAGAGCTGTCTTAAAACACACTTCTTTGATGCATTTTCCTTTTACTACAATTTAATGCTTTTAAGTCTGACATTTTCTGCTACCATTTCCTCTCCTCCCATGCTGGACATGTTGCACACAAACTACAGCCTCTTGTTTTCTGAGTGGAATCTGGACCGTAAGAATCCTCATATTGTGATGCTTCTGTGATGTCATTAATTTCTCGTTTCAAATTTTCTGCTGTACTTCTGTTATAGGGAAGAGTAGCCTACTGGTTAGAGCAACTGCCTATTACACAGAAAAACAAGGGTTCAATTCCCACTGGCACTCCTTGTGACCTTGGGCAAGTCACTTTACCCCTCTGTAGACTCGGAAGAAAGGGCCTGGCAATCTACTTCCGGTGATACATTGCCAAGAAAACCCAGAGGCAGCTGGATCGCCAGGAGTCAGCACGGACTTGAAGGCACTAACCCCCCCCCCCCCACAACTTCTATTTATAAGTGCTGCCATCTATGCCGTCTGACAAAATAGTATAGTTACTCACCTGTAACAGGTTTTCTCCAGGGACAGCAGGAATCAGTCCTCGCATATGGGTGACATCGGCGCCAACGGATCTCTTGCGGAAGCATCTCCCTAACTTTCAAAGAAAGCCTTTGGGAAATGCCACCACGCATGCATGGTCCCCTTCCCGCCCAAGAGTGCCATCTTACTCAGATGACAGCTAGAGAGCCGACCAAAGAAGATGGCAAAAATTATACAGCAACTCCAAGGGAAGGAGGGAGGGATGTGAGGACTGATTCCTGCTATCCCTGGAGAACACCTGTTACAGGTGAAGAACTACGCTTTCTCCAGGAACAAGCAGGAAGTCAGTCTCACATATGGGACTTCCAAGCTACAGGCTACTGAGAACCTGTAGAAAAAAGCACGGCCCAGCCGTGAGCAGCCACAAGCAAATCTGGCAGACTCTGTGGACTCCAGTGTCCATGGAGAACCATGGCTCCGGTAGCCTAAACCGGAAGTGTTGGAGAGCAGGAGTTGCCTAAACCCCGAACAGATTAGAGTGCAGCCTGCCCGAAGGCACTGTCCCATCGGGACTCCCTTTCCAGGCAGTAGTGAGTTGCAAAAATGTGGACAGAGGGACCAGGTGGTGGCCCAGCAGATATCTGCCATCGGGTTAGAGCGTAGGCTCACAACTGAGGTTTGCATAGCCCTGATGTTGTGTGCCATAACCCGGCACTCCAACAGTAGCCCAACCTGATCGTGGGCAAAGGTGATGCAGTCTGCCACCCAGGTGAACAGGGTCTGCTTGGTGACAGCTTCCCCCAGTCTACTGGGGTTCTATGAAATGAAAAGCTGTGAGGCTTTGCGGTGGGCCTGAGTACGTTGCAGATAGGACAGGGCCCTTTTGCAGTCTAGAGTATAGAGAACAGCCACCGCCTTGTCTGCATCAGGCCATGGAAAGAAAGTAGGGAGCACCACCTCTTAGCTGAGGTGGAAGGCAGATACCACCTTTGGGAGGAATTTAGGGCAGGTGCGCATCATGACGCTGTTCTTGTAGAACCTGGTGTAGGGTGTCTGGCCACCAAGGCCTGAAGCTTGCTCATTCTGCAGGTAGAGGTGAGCGCCACCAGGAAGGCCACCTTTCAGGATAGGTAACGAAAATGGCAGGTAGCCAAGGGTTCGAAGGGCGGCTTGGTAAGCTCCATCAGGACCACATTAAGATCACATTCCACCGGAGGCAGCCAGATGGAAGGTTTAGAGAACAGAAAGCCGGTAATGAGGGGCTGCATCAAAAGAGGCTTGCCCTCTATGGAGTGACGGTTTGTGGAGATTTATGCTCAGGTGCACCATGATGGAGTTAGACTTGAGTCCAGACTGCGAGAGGTGGAGCAAGTACTGCAGCACCGTATGCACTGGGCAAGAGAATGGATCTACCCATTGCTCCGTACACCATACCGAGAATCTGCGTTACTTGAAGGCATAGGCTCATCTCATGGAGTCCTTACAAGAGGCCAGGAGAACTACTTCCACCTCCCTGGGGAGGTTGAGGGAGCACTAGGGCAATCTGTTCAGAAGCCATGCTGTTAGTGACAGGGATCCCAGGTTAAGGTGGAGAATCAAGCCCTCCTCCTGGGTCTGTAGTCCTGGGGAATTCCCCAGAGAAACCCAGGAGCTCCGTTGAGAGGCAGAGTAACAGGAGAAATCAAGGCTGTCTGGGCCACCGCGGCGCCACCAGGATCATGGAGGCCTTGTCCCGCTGGACCTTGAAGAGGGTCCATGCGATTAGTGGCGTGGAGGGAAGGCATACAATGCCCTTTGACCACAAGATGAGGAAGGCATCTGCTGCTATCTGGGACGGATGTAGTTGGGGACAGCAGAAGCGGGGCAGCGGAGTGTTGACGGGGCTGGCAGAGGTCCAGGCTTGGAGTTCCCCAAAGTCTGAATAGCCACTGCGCCACCCTGGGGGTTTAGGCACCACTCGTGTGGTTGGAGAACCCTGCTCACTCTGTCCGCTGGGACATTGACCTGTCCTGGAAGGTATAATGCCCTGAGGAGCATCCTCTGACTGATGGCATATGGGCAGAGCGTTACTGCCTCTTGGCAGAGACAGTGAGACCCTGTGCCCCCTTGTTTGTTCAGATAGAAAATCGCAACCTTGTTGTCCATTTGGACCAGCACCGACTGATGCAGGCGGTGTTGGAAGGCCCTGATTGCCAGAAAATGGCTCTGAGCTCCAGCAGTTTTATTTGATGCTGGTTCTCCTCGAAAGACCAGTTTCCCTGCGTGCACAGTTCCTCGTAGTGGGCACCCCAGCCCAGTAGAGGCGTCTGTAGTGAGGACCCTCTGGGGGTTTGGGTGTTGAAAGGGCATGCCCTTCCGTAGGTGCTGTGCATCCGGCCACAAATCGAGCAACTCTGCTAGTTGATGGGACACTGAGATCCTGTCCTAGAGCCTGCCTGTGGCTTGAGTCCACTGTGAGCAGAGGCACCACTGAGCTGGCCTGCATGTGGAGGCGGGCGTTGGGGACCACATGGACTGTGGAAGCCATAGCCAGGTAGGAGAAGCATGGACCGTGCTGATACAGCATGATGGCACTGCACCTCAGTCACCAGGGCCCTGAGGTGATCTGCCCTGTCCAGTGGGAGGAAGGCACCCAAGCGAGTCCCTATGAATTCCAGGTCCTGTGTTGGAGTGAAGTGGGATTGGGGTGGTTTATCACGAACCCCAGATGTAGAAGGACCTTGATGGTGCAGGCTATGGCCTGTTGCACCTCTGAGGTAGTGTCTCCCTTTACTAGCCAATCATCCAGGAATGGGAAGACGAAGGCCCCTTGGAGACAAAGGTAGGTGGCCACCATTGCCAGGCATTTAGTGAAGACTCTAGGTGTGGAGTCTAGGCTGAAGGGTAGTACCCTGTACTGATAGTGGTCGCCTCTGACCACTAACCTTAAGTACTGCCTGTTACTAGGATGAATAAGGATGTGGGTATAAGCATACTTTAGGTCCAAGGAGCATAGCCAATTGCAGGAGGTAGGGCAGCAATATTCGAAGGGAGAGCATTTTGAACTTCTCCCGCACCGGGAATTTGTTTAGGTTTCTCAAGTCCAGGATGGGCCTTAGGCCTCCTGTTCTTTTGGGACCAGAAAGTACTGGAGTAGAACCCCTTTCCTTTTAGGTGACGTGGTAAGGGCTCCACAGCCCTGTCCCTGAGAAGGCCTACAAGTTCTTGAAGTAGCAGGGCCTGGTGCAGAGGAGTCCGAGGGGGCTCCCCTGGAAAGAAAGGTGGAGGCGTCTGGTCCAGATGAAGGAGGTAACTTTCCCTGACCACCTGAAGTGCCCAGGAGTCAGTGGTGATGGCAGCCCTCCAGTGGGCAAAATGAATCGGGCGCCCCCCCTCCCCCCATGGGAAGAAAGGCTGTGCTCTGGGAGTTAAAACCCCAACCCAGTCTGGGCTGGAGCTGGTGTTTGGGGCTTGGGCCCCTTAGGCTTACATGGGTCCTGGCCTGCTCCCTTACTGTGATGACCCTGCTGGGGGGCCTGCTATGAGGGATAACCTCAGTAATGCTGGCCTTACCAGTGGAAGGGAGGCCTTTTTCCCCAATGGTTTCTTCCTGAGAAGAGTGGAAGTCTTCCTCGAGAGCTAAGTCCTAGTGACATACTCTGTCTCAATCTCCACTGCCTTGCCAAAGAGGTTTTCACTGAGGCAAAGGACGTCCAGGCCTAGCGTAGAGCACCACTTTCTGTGGTGACCACCCTTGCGTTGGACTCTGAAGCCATTGTAGACTGCCTGAGATAAATACTTCGAGCACTCCAACAGACTTCATGAGGGTCTGGAAGCGTTGGAGGTGGGACCCGCTGAGACCTGCCGAGAAACCCCCGGAGTTCCTTAGGTCTCGGAGGTACATGCCGATATACAGCTGATATGCTTGTATATGGCATGCTAGCATCACACCCTTGTAACATTTATGCCCGAGGGCGTGGGACTCCCTGCCCGGGAGCACCGAAGAGTCTTCAGGCTTTTTTGTCGACGCATGGCCGACTCAATCACCATGGAGGTGTGAGGAAGTTGGCCTTCCTGAAGTTGGGCCCTCGCTGGACCTGGTATATAGTGTCCAGGCATCAGCTAAAAATTGGCACTGATGCTGGTGTGTCCTACATTTGGAGAAGGAGGTGCTCGAGAATGGAGGGGACGGGGACCATGAGGGCCTCCTTGGGTGAGGTCTCATATTGGAGGATTTGGAGTTCCTCCATGCAGAGGTCCTCCTCTGACTCTGTGGTGAGGGACAGTGCTTTCGCCCTGTCCTGGACAAACTCGAGGATTGAGGTGTCCTTGGTCGGAGATCAGTGCCTCAATGCTGACGGGGATGGATCCGAGGGGAGGTCGCTGTGTGTTTGTGTCTCTGAGGAAGTTTCGTCCTTGGACTCCCAGTCTGAGTAGTCAGTCAAGGACACTAGGCCTGACAGCTCTAAGGCTATCATTGGATCTAACCTTCGATGAACCACAGCTGGGGCTTGGCCAGAGCCAGGGGTGTTGCCAGGGAGGATCTCACTCCCGAGGACTGAGAGTGGGGTTGAGACATGGGGCTTTCGAGGATCTCTTTGGCGGCCCAGGGAGTCCTTGAAATCGAGGTCCCTGGGGTCTCAGCATGTGCGCCAGTGGGCCGGACATAGACACTTGCTGCGAGGCAAGGAATGCAGAAACGCTGCATTCCAATGCCGCCATCCTGACCTCTCACTTGGGTTGCAGCCTTTGACACCAAGGCCGGGTTGACCGGTTTGGGTGTCAGGGAGGAGAGGGAGTCCAGTGGGACAGGCCTCAGGGGTCTGAGATCCGTCACCAGTGGCCTCAGCATCTGTCCCGGGTACCTTGGCCGGCCACTCCCACTCAGGCTCCACAGAAACCCTCGGGGGACTGTGGGACCTCGCACAGGACTTGCCATTCAAGTACCCCTCCCAGGAAGAGGTCCTCAAAGATTTCTTCTTATGCTCTTACTCCGGGGAACCCTTCTCGGAGTGTTCACGTGCCTGCTTGTGGGCTGCAGGGGCTTTACGCAACTCCGAGGGTCCTTGCAGGGCCTTAGAGCGTGTGGCTACCGGGCATACCAGGGCCGAGTCTGACCTGTGAAAGATGTCGTCGTCGTCCTGCTTCTGCCGGCGACTCTGGATGGCCTTAGCGGACATATTTTTGCAAAGGGAGCACGCCTCTGGGTCACAGTCGGCACCTAGACACCTGAGGCGACAATCGTGTGTCAGTAAGGGACATATTCCTGGAGCATCGATCACACTTTTTTAAAAATCTGGTACCATTGGGGCAAAAAAGGCCCCAGCGTAGTCGAAGACCTTCGACGCAGCCAGCGGTTAGAAAAGGTGCAAAACCGTGCTGAATGAAAAACCCTAACTAAACAGATTCTGAGTCCCAAAACAGAGGTGACAGGACGGAAAGGGACTGGTGCTAACTGGGTGGTACACAGAAGTGCACGAGGAAATCAACTTTTTTTCCTGGGAACAAAGATGAACATCTGTAGGGCTCTGCAGAAAAAGGGAGACTGAGTAAAGATGGCACCCTTGGGTGGGAAGTGGACCACGCATATGTGGTGGCATCTCCCAAAGGCTTTCTTTGAAAGCTGGGGAGATGCTTCAACGAGGGTTCTGTCGGCACCAGCTTTACCCATATGTGAGGACTGAATTCCTGCTGCTTCCTGTAGAAAATTTCTGTTCTCAATAGAATCGGGCATTTACATATGGAAATGGCAATTTTAGAAAAAGCTGAATTTACACAAGGAACTCATTACATAGAACTTCAAGTCCGTGTTAGGGTCATGGTTAGGGAGTGGCCTGAGAGGGTCATAAAGCTATATGTGTATTCCCCCATTTCATTTAGGGAATACATGTGTATGACTGCAGTTGTCCATATCAGGATTCACAGCTGCTCCCTAGCATGTTTAAGTTTTTAAAAGTGCTCAATTTCAGCCAACCCTTTACAGGAGGGATTAAGGGGATTATCCTCATTAATCTCCTGTTTATTTCCCCCTCCAAATTGAAACAATGAGATAAAGATAACAGCATCTATAACACAGGTACACTAAAAAATTTTTTTTAAACTGCCTCTAATGTTTCGATTGATTTTTTACGTTTTTTGGTGCGCTGAATCCAAATCTGGTAACCAATTTGCTCCATCACGTACAGATTTTTTGCTACATTGGGTTAGCAGTTTGAGGTGAACGTTTCAGATTGAGTGCGATCGAGATAAAAGTTTCTTGGATGAATTCTTTATACTAATTGTTTAGTAGTTATTCAAATAAGAATAAAGAAAATTGTAACAAGGCAGCACATAAGAATAGAGTAATGTCAACAAAACACACTGTGATGGTAGCAAAATTGTCTGCACTTAAAACAGCCACATACATGTGCACAAACATTGAGCATATAAGAGCGAGGTTAGACACAAAGCAAAGCAAAGAAATGTGCAAAAAATGTTGTACAGGTATGTATGTAAGAATAGAAAACGCAAACCGCACCATTGCAATACATGAAGACAAACACCCGATGGTGTGAAAATAAAATTCTAATAAATGAGATCCGACACTGTGGTAATAACTAGCAAATTTTTATTTCAAAGTTTAGTAAAAACACGATATTTGTCAACACAGTTTTGATTTTAAAGTCATTCTTGGGTCAATCAATCTCCTGGTGGGCCCGTTTCTTCTTCCCCCGAATGCTTCTCTTGGTGCGCTGCTCGGCGTATTTTTCATCTGGGGTTTCCCGCAGCAGCAACCAGCAGAAATCAGCCATCATAGTAGTGTTCCATCTTCCTTGGTACCTTCTCTCTGCGTCCTTGATGTCCTGGTGAAACCTTTCACCTTGTTCTTCACTGTACGCCCCCAAGTTTTCGGGAAAGTAGTTCACATGGGAGTGCAAGAAATGGACTTTCAGGCTCATGTTACAGCCTTGTTCTTTGAAGGCATTGAGCATCCTGGCAACAATATCCTTATAGTTCTCATCCCGCCTGTTCCCAAGAATTTGAGAACAACATCCTTGAAGGAATCCCAGGCTTCTTTTTCCTTCTCAGACATCGTTTCAGCGAATGCTCCATCTGAAATGAGTTTCCTTATATCAGGGCCAACAAACACTCCTTCCTTTAGCTTTGCTTCAGAAAGTCGGGGGAACTTTGAGCAAAGGTACCGAAAGCACTCACCATCTTTTGGAAGGGACTTGATGAATTGCTTAATGATACCCAACTTAATGTGGAGAGGTGGTAATAGAATTTTATCACGAGGTACCAAGCTTTCATGAAGAACATTTTTCTCCAGGACCAAGCAGGAAGTCAGTCCTCACTTATGGGTGACGTCGGCGCCGACGGAGCCCTCGCGGAGCAATTTTCCCCAGCTTTCAAAGAAAGCCTTTGGGAATTGCAGCGCGCATGCGCGGTCGTCTTCCCGCCCGAGGGTGCCATCTTAGCCAGTCTTCTTTTTTCCGCGGAGCCCTACAGACGTCCCCGTCTTGTCCCCGCGAAAAAGTTGATTTTCTTCTTTATTTTATCCTTTTTTCCTTCGGTTCGACGCCGATCCTTTTCCCGCCCGGACTCGCGACGCCGGTCACGAGTCCTCTTACTTTTTTCGGTTTTTCTGACTTAGTCAGCTTTCGTTTTCGGTTTTTCCCTGGCAGCCCGGTCCTTTGACCTCGCAGGGGCCCTTTTTCCCCCGATGGCTGCCAGTGGTTTAAGCGGTGTGGTCGGTGTGACCGAAATATGTCACTAACTGACACACACGACTTTTGCCTCCGCTGCCTGGGCCCGGATCATGAGGAACTGATCTGTGGGCCCTAAGGTTTGTGGTGGCAGGAAATCATTACCAGTACAGAGTACTGCCCTTTGGCCTGTCCTCCGCACCGCGAGTCTTCACAAAATGTCTCGCGGTCGTGGCGGCCCATCTCAGGCTTCACGGCCTCTATGTCTTTCCGTACCTCGACGACTGGCTCATCAGAGCAGCGTCCGCTCGGGAGGTCACCGACGCCACGCGCCGCACGGTGACTCTTCTGCAGCACTTGGGCTTTGTTCTAAACTTCGCAAAGTCCACTTTGCTCCCCTCACAGGATCTCGAGTTCATCGGCGCCAGACTGCACACTCCTCAGGCGCGAGCATACCTACCGCTCGACAGGGCTCAACGGCTCATGGACCTAGCCGACCGCTTTCGCAGCCAGCTCCTGGTCTCCGCCAGGCGCTTCCTGAGACTACTCGGCCATATGGCTTCCACCGTCCATGTGACCCCCAATGCCCGCCTGAATATGCGGTCTGCTCAATGGTGTCTCCGCCAGCAGTGGCGACAAGCCACAGGCGGCCTAGCAGACCTAGTGCGCGTCTCCGAGCCGCTGATCTCATCTCTCCGGTGGTGGCTCTGGCAGCCGAACCTAATATTCGGAATGCCTTTCCAGTCACCTCAGCCGACCCAGGTGCTGACCACCGATGCATCCCTCCTGGGCTGGGGAGCACATTGCCAGGAGGCACGTACTCAGGGCCTCTGGACCACGTGGGAGTCTGCTCAGCAGATCAACTTCCTGGAGCTCAGGGCGATCCGCCTAGCTCTCAAGGCCTTCTCCCACCTGACTTCCCAACAGTCCGTCCTTGTACAGACGGACAATCAAGTTGCCAGGTTCTACGTGAACAAACAGGGGGGCACGGGCTCCTTCCTCCTCTGCAGGGAGGCACAGAAGCTCTGCTCTTGGGCCGTCAGTCACGGCATTCTTCTCAAGGCAGTTTATCTCCCAGGCCAAGAGAATTACCTGGCGGACAAACTCAGCAGGATCCTCCAGCCGCACGAGTGGCGTCTGGATCCCTTGGTAGTTCAGAAGCTCTTCCTCAAGTGGGGCCTCCCCACGGTGGATCTCTTTGCCAGTCCTCACAACCGGCAGCTTCCTCGCTTCTGCTCTCGTCAGCCACACCCCCTTAGGGTTGCGGCGGACGCCTTTCTGATCTCATGGTCGGGGGGCCTTCTGTACGCTTTCCCTCCCATCCCGCTAGTCTCTCGGACTCTTTTCAAGGTTCTCCGAGACAAAGCCTTCATGATCCTGGTGGCCCCTCGCTGGCCCAGGCAGCCGTGGTTTCCGCTCCTGCTGCAACTGGCGGTGGAGGGTCCAATCCCTTTTGGGGGTACAACCGGATCTCCTCACTCAGGATCAGGGGTCCCTACTGCACCCCAACCTCAGGTCTCTCAACCTCATGGCCTGGCTGCTGAGAGGGTAGTCCTTGCTCCCCTTCTCCTGCCGGCGGAGGTGGAGGAGGTCGTCCTGGCTTCGCGGCGGCCTTCTACCCGCAAATGCTACGCCCTTAAATGGCGTCGCTTTGCAGTCTGGTGTACCCAACAATCTCAGGATCCCTTCTCCTGCCCGGTGTCGGTGATCTTGCAGTACTTGCTGCACCTCTCTAATCTGGGACTTAAGTCCAACTCCGTCAAAGTTCACCTCAGTGCTCTTTCAGCACATCATGTGCCGGTGGACGGCAGACCTCTCTCCAACGACCCTCTCGTAGCGAGGTTTCTCCGAGGTCTCCTTCTACTTAAACCACCTCTGCGCCCGCCAGCGCCTGACTGGGACCTGAATGTGGTTTTGCAGCGGATCACCTGTCCGCCTTTTGAACCTATGGCTACCTGTTCTCTCCGTTTTCTGTCTTGGAAAACACTGTTCTTGATAGCCCTCACTTCCGCTAGACGCGTAAGTGAATTGCAGGCCCTCGTGTCTGATCCCCCTTACACTAGGTTCTACAAGAATAGGGTAGTCCTACGGACTCACCCGAAATTTCTGCCTAAAGTGGTCTCCCCTTTTCACATCAATCAGGAGGTGGTACTTCCAACCTTCTTTCCCAGACCACACTCCAGCCGAGCTGAGACGGTCCTCCATACCCTGGACTGTAGAAGGGCATTGAACTTCTACCTTGACCGTACGCGGGAGCACCGTAAAGCTGCTCAGCTTTTTGTGTCTTTTGACCCCAATAATTTGGGGCTCCCGGTCTCCAAGCGTACTCTGTCCATCTGGGTTGCGGACTGTATCTCTTGGGCTTATGGGGCAGCCGGACTCTCCTTAGAAAGTCGAGTTACGGCTCATTGCGTTCGGGCAAAGGCCACGTCAGTGGCTTACCTCCGCTCTGTTCCGCTGGCAGACATCTGCCGGGCCGCTACTTGGTCTTCGAGCCAGACTTTTGCGGTCCATTACTGTCTCGAGAGGGAGTCCCGTAGGGACAGTGCTTTCGGACAGGCAGTCCTCCGTAATCTCTTTGAGGTCTGAGCAACTCCTACCCTCCATCCCGGATGTGGGCTACCGGTGGGTGATAATTCAGCGAAGATTCTTTCCTTCTGTGCTGCTGAGCTAGAGGGAGCTCATTTTTGTGCTTAGGGTCTCCGGTAGCCTTGAGCTTGGGAGTCCCATAAGTGAGGACTGACTTCCTGCTTGGTCCTGGAGAAAGCGTAGTTACTCACCTGTAACAGGTGTTCTCCAGGAGCAGCAGGAATCAGTCCTCACTACCCTCCCTCCTCCCCTTGGAGTTGCAATCGTCTGCTTATGTTCTTTTTGCAAATTTTTATGCTGTCTTTTTTAGCTATGTCATCTGACTGGCTAAGATGGCACCCTCGGGCGGGAAGAGGACCGCGCATGCGCGCTGCAATTCCCAAAGGCTTTCTTTGAAAGCTGGGGAAAATTGCTCCGCGAGGGCTCCGTCGGCGCCGACGTCACCCATAAGTGAGGACTGATTCCTGCTGCTCCTGGAGAACACCTGTTACAGGTGAGTAACTACGCTTTCTCACCGGGTCTCAAATACTCCCGAATTGGCCAGTCTTTTTTCCCCCAGTGTAGGTCGCGGGCCCGGCTATCCCACAAGCAAAGGAAGCAGGGATATTTGGTGAAACCGAATTGCTGCCCTAATAGCATGGATAGAATTTTAAAGTCTCCACAAATCATCCACTTATGCTCATCATAACGAATCTTCTGAAGAATCAGGGCCAAATTCTCGTATTTTTCTTGGAGAATAACAATAGGAACTGAAGCGAATGTGTTGCCATTATGAAGAACACCTTTTATGCTGTCTTTTGACGAATCAATGAACAGCCGCCATTCAGCAGGATCATACTTGAGTTTAAACTTTTCCATCACTCCGTATATATTGTTGCAAAATACCAAATCTTCCTCTTTGCTGAAATACTTCAAAAATTGTGTCTCGCGGTTGCGGTACCAATAAAAAGTTGTTCCTGGTGACAATAGATTTTTCTGTTTAAGCCGAGAACCTAGCAGTTGGGCAGCATCTTTTGGGAGTCCTAAATCCCGGACTAAATCATTCAATTCAGCTTGAGAGAAAAATTCAGGTTTCGGATCTGGTTCAGTTTCAAACTCGGAAGTACTGGACTCATCGGGAAAAGCCATCTGATGAGTCTCATCATGATCAGAACCGTCCACACAAATATGATCCAAAGATTTTGGTGGTTCAGGCACAGGTACTTCGTTGCTATGAGGCATAGGCCTAATTGCTGAGGGAAGGTTGGGGAAACTTATTACGTTCTTATTTTTTAAGTTGTATCCCTTCACAATGCAAGAGCAAAAATAGCAGTCACTGCTGTGGTCTCTTTGTTCACGCCACATCATAGGTATTCCGAAACGAAATGCTTGTTTTTTACCTTTCATCCATAAGCGTAGATCTTCCTCACATGTCTTGCACACTTTGTGAGGAGCCCACGGTTTGTCTTGATCGCCTAACTTCAAACCGAAATAGGCGAAATATACTTTTTTAATAAATGCAGAAATGTTCCTCTGCTGCTTTTTCATGGTATATTCCCCACAAATAAAACAAAAACTGTCCGGAGAGTTGACGCAACCTCTGGCTCTGTGAGCCATCACAATTACACAGCACTGCAAACTACAACTGTAGTGAACCACTTCGGAATAAAGCTGGATTACGACTGAGCAAACAAAAGGTAATAATGAACTTGCAAGAAACTGAAATTTGACAGGAACGTTCATGTCGCAACCACCGTGTTTGAGCGAGCGAACGAGGTGAGGCGAACAGGAAAGAACATGTGCCAGCGCGAGTACTGGATTTAGCCCCCCGCCTCCCAATTGTCCTGTTAATGTATAAAATGAATACAAAACACACTAAAATATCATGAGGGAGTGTTTCTAGTTAGTTAACCATTACAACCTCTATTTTGGGCCAAGAAAATAAACTGCAGTCGGCTAAAAGAAATTATGTGAACATTCCTTATATGGGTAAGAAATCTAATTTTGCAAGAAAACGTGACGTGATGGAACATTTTGGCTATTTTTCCTGGATTCAGCACCCCAAAATCTATAGGAATCAGTTGCAAAACTGGAGGCAGTTTCTTGGTAGTGTACCTGTGTAATTAATTGGCAACATTTATCCGTGTATGTTTGACTGGAATACAGCTGTGACATATGAACTTCTGTATGTAAGTGCCATTATCTAACCCATGGAAGTTGTCAAGTTTACTATCTTCAGTTTTTCCACATCTAGATTTGCAAACTGGATCCTCCAACTCCACATATTAGTAAACAGATGTTGTATCCCTGCACTGATTCCTGGATACAGCCAATATTGCAATGATAGGGTAGATCATATTGATGAAGGGGTTACACTCTGTTAACTTGGGCATTGAATCACACAGGATTAAAGTTTTGCAGCAAACAAAATACAACGTAGAATCTCTATAGAAAGAAATTCCATTTAAAAAGGGGAAGGCGATGGCAGTGGAGGTGTACTACCGACTGCCTGACCAGAATGAACAGATGGATGATGAAATGCTAAAAGAAATCAGGGAAACTAACTGAAGTTACAACACAATAATAATGGGTGATTTCAATTACCACGGTATAGACTGGGTCAGTGTCACAGCCGGACATGCTAGGGATGTAAAGTTTCTAGACAAAATAAATGACAGCTTTCCCTCGTGTTGGTTCATGAACCAGCTGCTCCAAGAAGCAATTTTGGACCTAGTCATTAGTGGAACACAGGATCTGATGCAAGAGATAACTGTGTTGGGGCCACTTGGCAATAATGATCATAGCATGATTGCATTTGATTTAATAAATGGAGGCAGGACAACAAGGAAATCCACAGTACTACCTTTTAATTTTCAAAAGGAAGATTATAATAAAATGAGGAAAATAGTTAAGAAAAATCTAAAAGGTGCAGCTGCAAAGCTTAAAGGTTTTTATATCGAGCATGGGCATTGTTTTAAAAATACTATCTTGGAAGCTCAGACCAGATGTATCCCACGCCTTAAATATGGAAGAAAGGCCAAACAACTGTCAGCATGCTTTAAAGGTGAGGTGAGAGGCTGTTGTGGCCAAAAACAGATCTTTCAGGAAATGGAAAAAGGAGCCAAATGATGAAACTACATAAGCACTGGCAAGTTGGATGCAAGACATTGATAAGGTAGGCAAAGAGAGAATTTGAAAAAGCTTGTCATGGAAGCTAAAACGCAGAATAAAACCTTTTCAACTACATTTGTAGCAAAAAAAAACCAAAACAAAACAAAACCTGAGAGTGTCATTTGGACCATTAGATGATAGAGGGATAAAAGGGGTGCTAAGGGAGGACATGGCCATAGTGGAGAGACTGAATGAATTCTTTGCTTTGATCTTTACTGAAGATGTAGGGAAGTTACCCATGCTGGAAATTGTATTTGAAGGTAATGTATGTGAAGAATTGAAAGAAATATTGATTAAACCGGGGAGATATACAGCTATACCATTGATTTTATGGCACCCATGGTTCCAAAGCCTTGCCGGATTATTACTTTTGCAGGACCACCAGAGGTCAGGGCCAGACCAAGCCATAAAGCACCTTGTGTGACTTGCACATCTGGCGCGCCCATCCACCCCACATCACAGGTCTGTTATTTGCCCGATGCCCAGTATCTCCCCATCTTACCTCACACCTCCATGTCCAGCCAGCAACACCTGTACAGCCGGCCCTTGCCCCACTGCCGCTGCTTTTCATGTTCTCTTGGCAGTAGCAGCAGCAGAACGAACCTAAAATTGACAAAGAAACACGTAGGTCTTCCGACTTCATGCTGGTCTGATCCCTCCCCCTTCTGATGTATGCTCTCATTAGAGGAGGGAGGGGCCAGACCAGCCATTCAAGCAGAAAGACCTGCATGGTCTTTTTGTTTTTCAATTGGAGGTTTGCTCTGCTGCTGTCACCTCTACCAAGGGAATGTGAAAAGCAGTGGTGGGGGAAGGGCAGGCAGCATGTGGGGGGGACAGTGGCTGGCAACCGCATATGCGCCCCTAATTGTTTGCGCCTTATGCGGCTGCACCACTCGCTTTGTCAGGATTAAAAGAGGCGCCGGACCATCAGTTGCCAGAAAATCAATATGAATAGATATGAATTCTGTAAGTCAATCAGAATTCTCTAAGCCAACCATATACTATTTTTAACCAATTGCCTTTTGTTTTCGTACCTAGAAAATGAAAATTGAATTGGATCAAGTTAAGCAACAAATTGTGGTAAGTTTGAACTTGCTTGAATATGTGTTCTGGGCTGTTCGGATGGCCTGTTGCCTTCTATGGAGCTATCTGCAGACTGCCACGTTTTAGCGGTCTGCACTGTGTTTAGACAGCTAACTTTGGTTTTTTGGGGGTGGGGTTTGTTTTCAAGAATGAAATTGGTAGAATCCGGGCCGATACCAAATTGGATATGAATCTGGAAAGAAGTAGATTAGCAGATATGGTAAGGTTTATTTCTCCTTCCCGATAAGCCCTTTAAAACCAAAAGAGGGACGTATCAGAAAAGTAATTTTGATGTCTTTGCTTTTTCTAATCTTCAGTTCACAGAGCAGGAGAAGAAGCTCATGGAAACTAGCACAGACTTTCATAAAAAGGTGAGGTTGAACGCTCCACATCTAGATCTAAACAGCAGGAATCACTACATCCATGAAATATTAAAAGCTTACATACTACATCTTTTTGGTTGGTCCTTTAAAAAAAAAAATGTCCCAGAACCTACTAAGACTCCACTATATACTTCAGGATCAGTACAGCTACTAAAATTACACTGCTGTTAATGCCGTGAGCTAATCAAAAGCGAACGACTGCACTTACTATTTTGGCATGTCATTTACTTCAATACAGTACCAGGAACACTTTTGTATCTATTTTAAACAATTTATATATTCATTCTGTGTGGCAGTCCATATAACATTTCTGGGTCCATGATTGGAGTAGCAATGTGACCTGAGCACCCCAGCAGTGACGAGATCCAGATAAAAGAACTGGAGCCCTCCACGCTAAAATGATTAGGTAACCAATTGCATTGATAATTGTTTGGGTTTTTTTCTTTTCAAGATTTATGCTTTTGTTTAGCCTTTCCAAAATGGGTATCTAATCACAAGGCAGCCTCCCCAGTCAAACTTATTGTCATGTGCAAGGATAATACTGATAAAGTTCCTTGAAATAGTCCATATCGTTTTTTATTTCCATAGTCTATTCTGCTTCATTGCCTATGCATTCTGATCCAGTTTATCAACTGGTATGTCGGATTCTCCTGGAACAAGCAGGAAGTCATTCGGCACCGACTGAGCCCTCGCGGAAGCATCCCACCAGCTTTCAAAGAAAGCCTTTGGGAGATGCCACCACGCATGGTCCCCTTCCCACCCAAGTGTGCCATCTTGCTTAGTCTCCTTTTTTCCGCAGAGCCCTTCAGATGTTTGTCTGGCTTGTCCCCGGAAAAAAATTGATTTTTCTCTCCAGGTTTCAGATTTGCCTCCGGTATTGCACCGGTACTCTTCCCGCCTACCAGCCTCGTTGCCTCCGCGTCGAGTTCGGTCTATTTTTGTAGTCTTTCGTTCTTTTCTTTCCCTGGTGTCTTAGCGCCTTTTTTCTCCCGCTAGCAGCCTGGAGGGTCTTCAACCTCGCAAGGGTACTTTTTTCCCCCATGGCTACCAGTGGCTTTATGAAGTGTGATTGGTGCTCTAAAATTGTCTTTGACCGACACATATGACTGCTGTCTCCGCTGCCTTGGGCCAGACCACAACCCAGCAGCCTGCGGTCTCTGCAAGAGGATATCCAGAAAGGCCCACAAGAGCTGCCAGCAGCAGCACAATAAGATTTTTCCCCCAGTGCCTCTGGAGGCCAGGGCCTCGTCTGAGTCCCCAACATCTCGAGTGGAACCTCCCGAGCTGAGCCTCATTGTGGGTCCTCAGAAAGGGGGTCTCCCTCGAGGGATCCCAGGAAGAAGAAGAAACCCTCGAAGGCGGCGTCCTTGGACTGTTCCAACCGGCTGGGTGCTCCCCAGGCTTGTTCCCATAGTCTGAGACGTTTGTTCGAGGCATCAGAGAAGGCGTGGCCTGCGAAGGTCCCCTGGAAAGGTCCGACCGTGGTCCAGCCTTGGTCCCCAGACACTATCCTCGAAGATTCCCCTTCAAGGGAGCCGGCATCAAGCCAGAGTCTCTCGGTGCCTGCGCTGAAGGCTGCGGAGCCTTCTGGTCTAGAGTCCAGAATGGCAGCCCTAGAGCGCAGTCTGTCTGCCTTCATGGACCAGCAGCAGGCGCAATTGTCCGTCACGACCGGTTCATCCGCCCTGACCACCGGACTCTCGACGTCCCCAGAGACCGAGCCGATCCTCAAGGTCCTTTGGCCAAGGTCGCAGTCTGAGTCCTGCTAGACAGGACAATGGTCATCCCCGGCAAGTTTGCCAGGCACTGGCCGTGGAGCATTGGTGGCCCCAAGGCCCACAGAGCAACCCTCCTACGAGTCATCGATGGACTACTTCGAGTGGGAGACGGAGAACAAGGAGTCCCCCGATACCCGTCGCCACCGTGACTCCCATCTGACTCTCTCGTCTTGGAGCCTCGATGGCAGTCTCCGCCCGAGGATATGGGCTTCCTTAATTTTGTCAAGGACATGCCTAAGGCCTTGGCTTTCCCGACCAAGTCGGGTTTAAAAAAGGTTTGGACAAGTTCCTGGAGGAAAGGTCCATAAACCATTATTAAGAAGGACCCAGGATATCAATGCTTGACCCAGTACAAGCATTGTGGATCCTGTGTCTTTTGGGGAAACTGCTAGGTACATATGACCTAGATTGGCCACTGTTGGAAACAGGATACTGGGCTTGATGGACCTTGGTCTGACCCAGTATGGCATATCTTATGTTATGTTCTTATGAGTCGGAGGAGGACCCTCGGGCGGATGAGTTGGAAATCCTCCAGTACGAGGCCCCTCCGTGGGAATCATTCACGGTGCCCTCCCTCCCATCCTGGAACAGCTGATGTTCCAAATGTGGGAGACAACGGCTTCGGTGCCGGTGGTGAGCAAACAGCTCGACTCGATGTTTTGAGTCCACTGGCACCCAGGCTTCCAAAAGTCATAGTTGCTGCATAACTCCATGGTGGTGGAGTCGGCCATGCATCGGCTGAAAAGCCAGAAGACGCACTCCTTGGTACCCCCCCGGCAGGGATGCCCACACCCTGGATGCCCTCGATAGAGTGCTACCAGGGCTCAATGCTTATCGGCACATCTAGGCCTACCAGCTGTTCGTGGGCATGTACCTGAGAGACCTGGCGAAGGAGCTTGCTGGGTTCTCAGCTGGTCTCTCCGAGGAACCCTTGGAGTGGTTCAAGAACCTAGCCAAAGCAATCCATGAATTCTCCAAATTCATGTCTTGAGTGGTATATGACGGGTTCGAGTCAGTGGCTTGAGTAGCCGTGGCTGGCATCGGTGCACGCTGCCAGGATTGGCTATAGTTGTTTGACTTCGAGCAGTGGGTTCAGGACAAATTGGTTGGTGTCCCCTGCCAAGGAGAGAACCTCTTTGGCAAACCCATGACCGACAAGGCTGCCAAGCTGGAGACAGAGTTCATGATGAGGACCAGGCTCTCTAAAATGACTGCTGCCCCTCCCTGACGGAAGGGCTTGGGTAAAAAGTCCTTTTAACCGAGGAAGGGAGCTGCTTACTGAAACTACCCACCTTATCATGCCTCCCCAACAGGGTCAGCAGGCCAAGGGACAGGGACAGGGACATGGGCATGGCCCGCGTAAGCAGAATGCTCCAAAACCCCAGGCACTGGCTTCAGCCCAGCCAGGGGGTAGTTTCTGACTCCTCGAGCATAGCCTATCTATCTTGAGGAGATCAACAGCCTACAGGGGGACCTCTGGCCCTCTATGCCCAGAGGTGGATGTCCATCACCACCAATTCCTGGGCACTTCAGGTAGTCAGGGAGGGTTACCTCCTCCACCTGACTCAGACATCTCCCACTTATTTCCCGGGATAGTCCCTCAGGTCTCCCCTTCACCAGGACCGTCTTCTGAAGGAGTTGGCAGGTCTTCTCGAGGACAAAGCGGTGGAACCAGTGCCCTACCATCTCGAGGGCAAGGGGTGTTCTACTCCAGGTACTTCCTTGTGCCAAATAGGACAGTTGGCCTAAGGCCCATCCTCAAACTGTGCAATCTCAACTAATTCCTGGTGAGGGAGAAGTTCAAGATGCTCTCCCTTGGAACATTGCTGCCATACCTCCACTAGGGAGACTGGCTATGCTCCTTAGACTTCAAGGATGCTTATACCCACATCCTCATCCACCCCAACCACAGGCAGTACCTGCGGTTCGTAGTTGAGGGCAGGCATTTTCAGTACAGGGTGCTCCTCTTCGGCCTAGCCTCTGCCCCAAGAGTTTTCACGAAATGCCTGGCTGTCGTGGCCCCCTTCCTCCGGCTCCAGGGGGTCTTCGTCTTTCCCTACCTGGACGACTGACTCATAAAGGGAGGCACGGCCTAAGAGGTGCAGCAGGCCACCGCACTCAACCATCCAGGTTCTGCAATACTTGGGGTTTGTCATAAACAACAAAGACCTCTCCACATTCAGGAAACAATTAAAAATCCTCCTGTTTTGTGAATATCTTGGACCTGAGATGGTCATCTCTCACTAACTGCCGGCCTCCTGACAGTCTCCCAACCAGACTGAATCTGCCAATTGAGAGTCTCGTGTCAAAGGTCTAGTGCTGTTACTTTTCTGTCTGGATCATTAATGTTGGCCCCCTCTGGTGCTGGTTCCCTCCCCCCCCCCCATTACTGTTGAGCTGATTATTGTACCCCCCCCCTTTTTGTTAAACCGCTTTGACCCAGTGAAAAGCGGGATATAAATGCAGGTAAATAAATAAAACTACCCCATGCCTCGCCTCCTCTCCACACGGTGTCTGGAGGTCATTGGGGCAAAGATCGACACTCTCCAGTCAAAGGCTTTCTTGCCCAGGGACTCAGCCGATCATCTCAGGACTCTGACTCGGGACGTACAATACCTTCTCTCAGTGCCCACTCGGCTTCTCCTACGTCTTGTTGGGCACATGGCCTTCAAGATCCCCGTCACCCCGGACGCTTGCCTCCACATGAAGGCAGCGCAGTGGTGTGTCTGGGACCTGTGATCTCAGGCCACGGGCCACCTCCAAGACAGAGTTTCTGTGACCCGCCAATTGGTGGACTCTGTCTGGTCTGGTGGTAGTCTCCCCAACATCTCGAGGTGGGCATGTCCTTTCAGGCCGCAAGCCCCTCAAGGGTCCTTACCATGGACACCTCTCTGCTCGGCTGGAGAGCCTACTGCAGAGATCTCCACACTCAGGGCAACTGGTCACCAGACGAGAGCACCCAGCAGATCAACCTCCTGGATCTCTGAGCCATAGACCTAGCCCTGCTAGTTTTCTGTCACCACCTGCGTTACCAGCCAGTGCTGGTCCAGATGGACAACTAGGTGGAGATGTTCTGCATAAACAAACAGGGGGACACAGGTTCTCATACCCTTTGTCAGGAGGCACTGGTCCTCTGCTCGTATGCTATCCAACAGGGTATCCTCCTGCGTGCAGTGTACCTTCTAGGCCAGAACAACCTGCTGGCCGACAGGCTCAGCAGAGTTCTCCAGCCACACGAGTTGCAACTGGACCCAGGGTAGCCAGTTGGCTTTTCGTGCTCTGGGGAGAGCCCATGATGGGCTTGTTTGCCAGCCTAGACAACTTTGTTGCCCCACTTCTGTTTCCGGCAGGCCCACACCTCCAGGGTGGCAGCAGACGCGTTCTTTGTCTCGTGATCGGAAGGCCTCATGTATGCCTTCCCTCCTACACCACTGATCGCCAAGACCTTGTTCAGGACCCTCAACAGGGCCTCGCTCATCCTGATAGCTCGTCGGTGGCCCAGGCAACTGTGGTTTCTTCTGCTCCTCCATTTGATGGTAGAGACCCCCATTCCCTTGGGGACTGCCCCAGGAGGAGGGGAGCTCTCTCCTGCACCCCAACCTGGGGTCCCTGTCGCTGACAGCGTGGTTGCTGAGAGGGTGACTCTGGCCCCTTTCAACCTTCCGGTTGAGATGGAAGACATTATGCTGCCCTCTCGCAGGGCCTCTACCAGAAAGGCTTACACCCTCAAATGGTGCAGGTTCTCGGTTTGGTTCACCAAAAACAGGGCAGACCCTTGCTCCTGCCCGTTGGCACTGGTGTTACAGTACCTTCTCTACCTCTCTCATAAAAACATAAGATATGCCATACTGGGTTAGATCAAGGTCCATCAAGCCCATTATCCTGCCTCCAACAGTTGCCAATCTAGGTCACAAGTACCTAGCAGTTTCTCCAAAAGACACAGGTTCCACAATGCTTGTATTGGATCAAACAGTGATATCCCAGGTCCCTTTTAATAATGGTTTATAGACATTTCCTCCAGGGACTTGTCCAAATTTTTTTTAAACCCAGCTATGCTGACAGCTTTTACTACATCCTCCGGTAACAAATTCCAGAGTTTGATTACACGTTGAGTGAAAAAATATTTTCTCTTATTAGTCTTAAATAGGTTATCCTGTAGCTTCATTGCATGTCCCCTAGTCTTTCTATATTCTGATGACGACGTAAACAATCTATCTACATTTACCCGTTCCACGCCATTCATTAATTTATAGACCTCTATCATATCTCCCCTCAGCAGTCTCTTTCCCAGGTTGAAGAGCCCTAATCTTTTTAGCCTCTCTTTATAGGGGTATCCTTCCATCTTCTTTACCATTTTGGTGGCTCTTCTCTGTACTTTTTCTAATAACACTATATCATAATTGCACACAATATTCAAGGTGCGATCGCACCATGGAAGGATACAGAGGCATTATAATATCTTTTGTTTTATTTTCCATTCCTTTCCTTATGATATCTAGTATTCTATTTTCTCTCTTGGCCGCCGCTGCACACTGGGTGGAGGGTTTTAACATATTATCCACGATGACGCCTAAATCTCTTTCCTGGGTGGTGATCCCTAATGTGGAACCTTGCATCGTGTTTGGGTTGTTCTTTCCTAGGTGCATAACTTTGTACTTGTCCACATTAAATTTCATCTGCCATTTTGATGCTCAGTCTTCCAATTTATCAAGATCCTCTTGCAATTTTCCACAATCCTCATGGGTTTTAACAACTTTGAATAGTTTCGTGTGATCTGCAAATTTGATTACATCACTCGTTATTCCCATTTCCAGGTCATTTATGAATGTTAAGAAGCAGCAGACCCAGCACAGATCCCTGGGGTAATGCACTATTTACCTTTCTCCATTGGGAAAATTGACCATTTAGCTCTGCCCTCTGCTTTCTGTCTTTTAACCAGTTCCTGATCCACAATAGTACACTGCCTCCTATCCCATGACTTTTTAGTTTTGCCAAACGTTTCTGATGAGGGACCTTGTCAAAGGCTTTCTGAAAGTCCAGATACACTATATCAACCAACTCATCTTTGTCTACCTGTTTATTCACACCTTCAAAAAACATAACGGATTAGCAAGACACGATCTTCCTTGTCTAAAGTTATGTTGGCTTTCTCCCATTAAACCATGACTACATGTTCAGTAATTTTCTTCTTTTTGATGGTTTCTACCATTTTTCCTGGTACTGACGTCAGGCTCACCGGTCTGTAGTTTCCTGGATCACCCCTGGAACCTTTTTAAAAATTGTTGTTACAGTGGCCATCCTCCAGTCTTCAGGTATTACAAATGATTTTAATGATAGGAACATAGAAACAGGCCATGTGTTCTTTTTCTGTTGTTATGTTTCTCTATCTAGTCTGTTCTTCCATATCAACCAGTACAACATTCCCTTTTTTTTCCTTTAGAGATATAGAAACATAACGACATAGTTCAGATTACTAATAGCAGGTCTGCAATTTCATATTTCAGTTCTTTCAACACCCTTGGATATATACCATCTGGTCCAGGTAACTTGCTACTCTTCAGTTTATCATATAGTTGTAATACATCTTCCCGGTGTATCTTAATGCTTAAATGCTTCCACAGTATAACCTTTAAATATCACTTCAGTCATGGGTAACATCCCTACATCTTCCTCAGTAAAGACCGAAGCAAAGAATTCATTCATGTCCTTGTCCCCTCTTAGTGCTCCTTTTACCCCTCTATCATCTAATGGTCCAACTGATTCTCTCACAGGTTTTTTGCTACGAATGTACTCGAAAATGTGTGTATTACGCATTTTTGCTTCCATAGCAAGCTTCTTCTCAAATTCTCTCTTTGCCTGCCTTATCAATGCCTTGCATCTAACTTGCCAGTGCTTGTGCTGTTTCCAGTTTTCGTCATTTGGCTCTTTTTTTTCCTATTTCCTGAATGATGGGTTTTTGGCAACAACAGCCTCTCTGACCTCACCTTTAAACCATGCTGGCAGTTTTTTGGGTTTCCTTCCACTTTTCTTAAAGCATGGCATACAAGCTGGTCTGGGCTTCCAAGATAGTATTTTTAAACAACACCCAAGCTTGATGTAAGTCTTTAACGTTTGCAATTGCTCCTTTTAGTTTTTTCTTAACTATTTTCCTCATTTTATCATAGTCTCCCTTTTGAAAATTAAAAGGTAGTACTGTGGATTTCCCTCCCTTAATTAAATCAAATGCAATCATGCTATGGTCACTATTGCCAAGTGGCCCCAACACCCTTATCTCTTGCACCAGATCTTGTGTTCCACTAAGGTCTAGGTCCAAAATGGCTTCCCCTATGGTCAGTGTTTGTTTGTTTTATTTGATAAACTGCCCTTCAGTAGTAAGCAGAGCGGTGTACAATCTACAAAAAAGTCTGAAATGGGCACAAGGCCAACAAAATCGAAAGGAAATTTACAATTCTTTGATAGGATAGCAAGAGGAAGAGAGAGACAGGACAGGACATAGGTAAATATAGTATTGGGTGGGAGATACAGAGGCGGTTGTAGGAAGGCTAATTACATAAAAGGGGAGGGAAGGTCGAAGGCCAGGGAAAAGAGATGAGTCTTTAGGTTATGTTTAAAGGTGAGATGGTGGGGTTCCAGACGAAGGGAGGAAGGGAGGGCATTCCAAAGGGCGGGACCTGCAAAAAAGAAGGCAGAGGAACGTGTGGATTGTAGATGAGCGCTGGAGGGCGAGGGAAGGGTAAGGCGGTTGAGATGAAAAGATTGGGGCGTGTGTCTGGGAGAATGGAAGGTGATGAGGTCTGCGAGATATTGTGGAGTACTGGTGTGGAGAGCTTTATGAACCAGAGAGAGGAGTTTGAATTGTGCACGGAAGGGGATAGGTAGACAGTGGAGGAGAAGGGGTGTTATATGGTCTCGGAGAGTGGAATGCGTAATAAGTCGAGCGGCAGTATTTTGAATCCTTTGAAGCCGAGTCATTTGAGATTTAGAGATACCAGTGAATATGGAGTTGGAAAAATCAACACGTGACATGACCAGGGATAGCAGCAGGGTAGTGAGAGCGGACGGGGAGAGAAAAGGATGAATCGCGTGAATTTGACGGAGGAAGAAAAAGGAGGTCTTGGTGATGTGTGAGATGTGAGCGTGAAAGGATAGGTCAGAGTCAAAATGCACACCTAGATATCTGAAGGTGGAAACCAAAGGGACTGGAGTACCAGAGAAGGAAGGGGCCACTGAGGGAGATGGGCTGCCATGGGAAAACCAGATTGCAATGGTCTTGGCTAAGTTGAGGTGGAGACAGTTTTGTGTCAGCCACCTTGGAAAGACAGAGATTCAGTGGAGAGAGATCTGGACAGGAAGGGGAGGTGTGATGCAGGAGGACTATATCGTCTGCGTAGTTGAAAGCGGATATTCCAGATTGCTGTATTAGTAGAGCAAGGGGGGCCAGAAAGAGGTTGAAGAGAAGTGGTGCCAAGACAGAACCTTGAGGTACCCCACATGGGAGATGAAGAGGGTCCGAAGAGGGGGTGGAGGAGGAGGAGGAAAGAACTGCACAGGACCGAGAGGAGAGGAAAGAATGAAACCAACGATAGACAACACTACAGAGACCTGCTTCCCGTAAGTGGAGAAGAAGAAGAGAGTGGTCGACTAGATCAAAAGCAGCTGATAGGTCAAGAGCCACCGCCACCGAAATGTCCCCATGATCGTGAGCCGCAAGCAGTGCATTAGTGAAAGCGAGCAAAACAGTTTCAACACTGTCCCTGACGGAATCAAGATTGACGGGGGTGGAGGAAATTAGTGGAATCGTCAGGGGTTATCTGGCATATGCTCTGTTGAGAATGTTAAACCAGACGGTCTTGTAACATTCTGTTATAAATATTGAAATTCTGTACACTTCAACAGCAGAAACAGCTTGTACAACTGCTGAATGTAAAAAGGTCAATATCGGGCTATTGATCTTTTACATTCAGCAGTTGTACAAGCGGTTTCTGTTGCTGAAGTGTACAGAAACCGCTTGTACAACTGCTGAATGTAAAAGATCAATAGCCCGATATTGACCTTTTTACATTCAGCAGTTGTACAAGCTGTTTCTGCTGTTGAAGTGTACAGAATTTCAATATTTATAACAGAATGTTACAAGACCGTCTGGTTTAACATTCTCAACAGAGCATATGCCAGATAACCCCTGACGAAGGGTATCGAAACACGGCCTGTGTCGGGTTGTCATTGGCTCATAGAAATAAAGCTCTGTCTTTCCACAATATCACGTCTTGGACTGGTTTCTGCTCTGTACTCAAGGGCATTTGGGCTACCTTTGTCTTTATTGGAACCTCTTTGCTAATATGCCCTAACTTTGTTTGGTTGTATCCTTTAAGGTTACATTGTTCCGAACCATGTGCTCTTGGGCAATGTCATCTCTCCCCTATTATCTCGTTTAAAAGCTGCTCTATCTCCTTTTCAAAGGTAAATGCCAGCAGCCTGGTTCCATCCCTTCGAAAGAGCCCCTCCTTTCCCCAGAATGTTCCCCAGTTCCTAACAAATTCAAAACTCTCATCTTTGCACCATTGTCTCATCCACGCATTGAGACTCTGGAGCTCTGCCTGCCTTTTGGGTCCTGCGTGTGGAGCGGGAAGCATTTCGGAGAATGCCACTCTGCAAGTTCTGGATTTCAACTTTCTACCTAAAAGCCTAAATTTAGCCTCCAGAACCTCCCTACCACATTTTCCTATGTCATTCGTACCAACATGTACCAAGACAGCAGACTCCTCCCCAGCACTATCTAAGACCTTGTCTGAGTGGCATTTGAGGTCCACTACCTTCGCACCAGGCAGGCATGATCTCCAGGAACAAGCAGGAATGAGTCTTCACATATGGGTACGTCGGTACCGACGGAGCCTGCGTGGGAACGCTCCCCAGCTTCCCAAAAAAGGAAAGCTTTTGGGAGCATCCCACAGCGCCTGCGCGCTGCCTTCCCGCCTTTCCTAACTGCCTCTCCCCAGTTCTTCTTTTCCGCGGAGCCAGCAGGTCGTGTTCCTGTCACCGCTGAAGAAGTTCTTTGTTTTATTTTATTTCTTTGGTCGCTCGTCTGCCTTCCCCGACGTCGGACCGGTACCGCCGGTCTTTCTTTCTTTTCTTATTTAAAAAAAAAAAACAAACAAACATATTTTTCCCTCACTTAGTGTGTTTTTCCTCTCTGGGCCTTAGGCCTCACGAGAAATTTTCCTCATGGAAAAACCAGCCTCCGGGTTTAAAAAATTCACTAAGTGCAGCGGTACTATTTCTGTCACCGACACCCATGAATGGTGTCTTAAATGTTTGGGTCCTGACCACTCCATTTTGGATTGTCCGTCCTGCTCCTTGATGTCTAAACGAGGTTTACAGAACCGAGCAGCTAAGCTCCATGTGCTGTTTCCCTCTGATGCAGCTTCAGTGGCATCGACGTCTTCCAGGGCCTCTACTTCCTCCCATGGATCTCAGGTAACTAAACATAAATCCAGCCGGTCCTCGAAGGGTAGATCTCCTTCCAAGCATCGAGATGCCTCCGGGCTTGCCCTCGAGGTTTCCGCACCGGCAAAACAGCCCCGGCGGGAAGCTCCGGCTTCCAAAGCTCCTCCTATGGGGTTACAGGTTGACAACGATGGCACGGCCTCCACCGATCACCTGTTAGAATGCTCTGGGGTACCGGCGCAACTTTCCGGTACCGAATTCTAGGCATTCATGGCGTCGATTGGATCAGAATGTTCTATCCATGCAGCAGGCTATCACGGCCTTCATTCAAGCTGTGACGCCGCTGATACCACAACAAACTCCGTTGTCGGTATCGGCTCCGGTACCAACACCAGTGTCGGTACCGGTACCGACTGCATCGACATCGACTAGGATGCCGACTGCAGCGGTTCCCTGTCCAGGGATGCCCATCGGTACCGAACCGGTCCCGATGACGCCCGATGTCGATACCGCTCGATACACGTACCGAGCTTTGGGAGAGCACCCTGACAGTCGATACTTTGATTCCTCCGAAGACTCTGATGCATTGGAGGAGTCTGCTGAAGTATCTATAGCTCTTCCTGAAGAGCCGCCTTCTCCAAAAAGAAGAATGTCTCCTCCAGAGGACTTGTCCTTTCAAGACTTCATAAGAGAAGTGGCTAAAGGACTTTCTATTTCAGTAACCTCTGAATCAGAGCCTAGAGCTAAAAAATTGGATATTTTAGGTTATTCTAAGGCTCCTAAGGAGGCAGTCACCTTGCCAATTCATGAGATTCTTTATGATCACATGATTGACTTATGGGAGACTCCTCTCACTATCTCTCCTCATTCTCGTAGATTGGACACTATGTACCGTGTCCCTCCTGGGTTTCATAAAACACAGCTTACTCACCATTCTATTGTGGTGGAGTCAGCTATGAAAAAGATAGAGTGCAAAAAGACACTCCTCTGCTCCTCCAGGAAGAGAATGCTTTGGATGCTTTTGGTAGGAAAATCTTCCAAGCCAGTATGCTCATTGCCAGAATCAACTCCTATAGTCTTATATGGGTATTTTTCTGAAAGAAGTTGCAGATAAGCTGCACACTTTCCTCCCTTTTCTTCCAGAGGATAAAAGGGAAGAATTTCTTATTTGGCTTAAGCATACTCAGGATATTTCAAAGTTTTCCAACCGTGCAGCTTTTGACTCCTTTGAGGGTGCTAGCAGAGCTTCGGCCATTGCCATAGCTGCTCGCAGAATTGCTTGGCTCCAGGCTTCTGATCTAGAATCTTGGGTCCAGGATGGCTTGGGAAATCTTCCCTGTACAGGTGAAAACCTGTTTGGCAAAGATTGGCAAATAAAAGCCACTCAAATGGATGCAGAAAATTCTGCTTTGGATAGACTTTCAAAGTCAACCTCCATTCCTGCCAAGAAAAAGCCTTTCAAGAAGTCTTTTTTTCAAGAAAGGCAGATTCCATCCTGCTTCTGGCCAACAATCATCTACAGGTCGTTTTGCTGCTAAACGTCAGCAGCCTAAACAGGCCAGGCCTAAGCCTACAGGGGCTGCTGCAACTCAGCAGACTCAGCCTCCTCAGGGTTTTTGACTTAATGCTAGAGAACTTAGCCTTTCTGGCTCTAAAACAGCCAGAGCCTCTTACCATTCCAGGAAGTTTAGCTCATTTTGCTCCCAGATGGGAGCAAATTACAGCAGAGCAGTGGACCCTCTCCATCATAAGAGAGGGCTACAAACTTCATTTCCTTATCGTTCCTCCAGTTCAGTCCTCTACTTCTGGGTTGTCAGCCTCTTCCTGCAGCATGGAGACTGGCATGACAAACTTGTGACATCACTAGATATAGCCTGCTGTAGACTCCGACTCCTCCCAGTGTGACCAGTCTCCATGCAGCAGAAAGACTTGGCGAGCCCGGTGGAGGGCTCTGGAGGAATTAATAAGGAGCTAATAGGATAGGTTTTCGTGGTTTTAAAGGATTTATTTAAGTGATTGGGGATAGTGTGTTTCCTTTAATTTATAGGGGAACTGTACCTTTAATAGCATAGCTGTAGGCCGCCTTGCTCCTTTGCCCGGCATTTCAAGCTGTCAGGGGGAGGGGCTGCCTCAGGACTTCGAGGTTAGTCTCCTCGTGTAGGACCAGAAGTTCTCTGTCCCAGGACTGTCGGGAGAGAGCCCTTCTTGGGGTCATCAGTGACAGCAAGTTCCCATTGTGTGTCTGAGGGATCACGCTGCTTGTCTCCCCGGCAGCGTGATTCTGTCGGGGTAGACAGCGGCGCTCCGGAGCCGGCTTTGCTTTTAAGGGCCTTGGCGTTCCTGCTTTTCTAACGCGGCAGGACTCCCGGTAGGTGTTTTCGCTGGGGGGGGGGGGGGTGCCTTTATTACGGTCCGGAGCTGTTAGGGGATCGCCGGGGTGCTGCGGTACTTTGGCGCCCTTTTTCAGCGTGGTTAGCTGTTGCGGCGGCCATTTTAGCTGCCGCGTGTAGCCCCGGAGTTCCTGCGGTGCTCTTTGTTTTTAGCGGACGTGGAGCGGGGGAACGGCTTAGTGGCTCTCTCTCGCTCCCTCTTCTGTTTTTCGTTTGTTTCTTTTGTTTATTTGGTTTCTTTGTTCCTTTTGGTTTCTTTTAGTTTATTTCTTTGGTTTTAGTTCTGCCTTCGGTTTCAGCGGGTCTTAGGGCACTCCGGGAGCGGGCCGGTCTTGGGGCTAGCCCTTAGGGCTTCATATATATTTTCAGCCAGCTGCTACTGTAAATCTCCAGTCTTCCAGTCTCCAAAAGAACACTGTCCTGCTGGATTGCACAGTGTATATCTTTTGCCTATGAGAGTAAAAACCTTCCTCTTGAAGGCCATGTCACAGCTCACAATGTGAGAGCCATGGCAACCTCAATGGCTCATCTTCACTCTGTCTATCGACGACATCTGTCGAGCAGCTACTTGGGCTTCGGTTCATACCTTCACAGCCCATTACTGCTTAGACAAGGACTCCCGCCGGGATGCCCTGTTTGGTCAGGCTGTTCTTCAGCACCTGTTCCATACTTAATCAACTCCTACCTACCATCCCTGGTAGGATGCCAGAGATCCATGGGGGGAAGTGGAGCCCATTCACAAGGGCACACAACTTCTGGGGCCTTCTCCCTGGCATCTGCAGCTAGGGAGTCCCCATATGTGAAGACTACATTCCTGCTTGTTCCTGGAGAATAGCATAGTTACTCACCTATAACAGATGATCTCCGGGAACAGCAGGAATTTAGTCTTCACAACCCACCCACCTCCCCTCTCCATCTCTTTCCCTCTCTCTTTTGTCTCTCTTTTAAACTCAACTGGAGAGGGACCGTTGGGAAAGACGGGAAGGCAGCATGCAGGCGCTGTGGGATGCTCCCAGAAGGCTTTGTTTTTGACGCTGGGGAGCGTTCCCGTGCGGGCTCCGTCGGTACCGACGATACCCATATGTGAAGGGAGATCACCTGTTACAGGTGAGTAGCTATGCTTTATTTCCTTGTCCCCAAAGATCTTACAAACTAAGGTTGTACCTGAGGCAGTGGAGAGTTAAGTGACTTGCCCAAGGCCACAAAGAGTCAGTGGCTCAGAGCAGCTACTTTGTGTCAGCAATACTAGAGCACTCGGTGATTTCAACATGTCCATACTCTTTTTGATGATTGGCTAACATCTACTTAGAAAAACTAGGGTGGAAACTTACTTTTTGTCTGACCAATATTTAGCTGCCGCAGTCGGTGTTTGGTTTTAGGAACCAGCTGTGGTGGCCGAAAATAATTTGGATATTCTGCACCAATATCTGGATGTCCTAACTTTTGTGCAGCTAACTATCCAGAAAGTGGGTTGAATATCGCCACTATCCAGATAACTCAAGGGACTGCCAATACTTTGCATACAGACCGCTCTAATACTCGGGAAGATTTTCAGGAGCACTATCTGAATAGTGTCATTGAAAATCACCTGCTATCCCTGGCCAGCAGTACTCATTTTGATAAGTGCTGCTGAATGTTTACTCCTGCATGTGTGTGTGTGTGGTTTTTTTTTCTTTCTTTAGTGCCATCACGTCAGTGTTGACTCATAGTGACCCAGCTGCCTCTGGGTTTTCTTGGCAATGTATCACCGGAAGTAGATTACCAACCTTTTCTTCCAAGGCAATGGAGGGTAAAGTGACTTGCCCAAAGTCACAAGGAGTGCCAGTGGGAATCGAACCCTTGATATTCTGGGTATTAGGCAGTTGCTCTAACCACTAGGCGGCTACTCCACTCCCATGTTTAAAGGAATAAAACTAATGAAACTCAAGTTGTCGTGTTGTTGTTTATTTCAGAATGCAAATACAGATTGTGTTATTACAGAGATCAATAAAAAAATCGATATTGATGTAGCATCCTTGAAAACCCTCATGGAATCACATAAATTGGACACAGTACGCTATCTTGCAGGTAAGATGCATATGAAGAAAACAGTAAATTATTTAGCTTTCTGTTTATCCTGTAAGTCCAGGCAAGTAAGTTATGCACCCCTGCCAACAGATGATGGAGAAGAGAGACTAGAAACTTCCAGTAACGACACTGGAAGGTTAGTACAGCTAGGGGCACCCTTCAGTATTTCGCTGTCTCCAACATATGGTGGTTGCTGGAATGGTGCAGTGATTTTTTTTTTTCATCTTTTTTTCTCAATTGGGCTCATTCGGTCCCTGGTACCCCTTCACAGCTGCCCTATTTTTGGCAGCCATCCATATATGTGGCAGCACCCAGGGCATATCTGTGGATACCCCATTGGTCAAGCACGCTTGGGGAGATGCAGGTTCCCCATCAGCCTGTGCTGGCTGGTTGAGCTTGAGAGGGGTCATGATGAATTTTTGTCCTGGAAGGGGGGGTTTAAGGTGATGGGGCGTGCTGATTCTCGGGCAGCGGATTGGCTTCTACAGGGAGAGCTGGGGGCTGCTATCTCCTGGTTCACATGGGTGTCAGTGTGCTAAGCCCAAATTTGGGACCGGTGGGAGAGGGGATAGGTCTGGAACCATGCGCAGTGCTTGCTCTTCTGCTGGGGCCTGGCCAGTTTTGTGTACTCTCGGTGGAGTGCAGAGACTTTGCAGCTGTGCTGAGGCTGCTTTGGCAGGGATTCTTTATGGGCAGGGCCATGCTGTGGACTTTTTTGCCTGGAGCCACATTGAGCATGTTGGGCTGCTGCTGCCTAGCCTGGTCTGTGGGGCATGTTGGACTGGCGTGAAGTTGGAGGGCCTGTGGGCAGACATGGGACTTGCTGGTAGAGGGGCAAAGTGGAGCTCACCTAACCACACTAGTGCAGCTGGGGCTGGAGAAGCATGTGGTCCTAATCCTCTCTGTAGTGTCAGATATGGTATGAGCTGCAGCCATATGGAGAGACTGATGCCTGTCAATATTCTAGCAAGATAGTCCATGCTTTACTTTAGGGGGATGTTGGGGATGCTCTGCCACTGGTGCCTGAAGCAAGGAGGCTCTCCAGAGACCCGGCCTTGTTGGGACCTTTTCTCCAGACTAAATTAGGCTTTTTGCCTGTGGCAGAGCTTCTCTCACACCGCATTTGGGGGAACCCACCGCAGAAGCAGTCTTGCTTCTCCTCAGGTGATACAGCCTTTTCACGTTTCTCTGGGGGTGGGAGAGTATAGGGGGACAGACTTAAAGATCTCAAAATGTACACTCTAGAAGAAAGGCAAGAGAGGGGAGATACAATAGTAATTTAAATACTCCAGGGATATAAATGCACAGGAGGAGAACATCTACCAATTGAAAGAAAACTCTGCAATGGGGCATAGGATGAAGGTGAAAGGGAATAGACTTGGGAATAATTTGAATAAATATTTCTTTATGGAAAGAGTGGTAGAGGCATGGAATAGTCTCCCTGTAGAGGTGATAGAGGCAAGGACTGAGTTCAAGAAAGCATGAGAAAACACAGAGGATCTCTAAAGAGAAAAAAGGAGCTGTAAAGCTGCTTAGGTTATATGAAAGGTCAGACTGGATAGGCCATATGCTCTTTTATTTGCCATCATTTGTTTGTTTCTAGCTTCTGGGGAGGCTTCAGAGCAGCATGTTTTTCCCTCTCTGAGGGTGAGGAGATGAAAGCAGGGCCAAATAGCCCAGCCAGCAGCCTGGAAGAAGATAGATTGGCAGAAGAGGGTGACTCCTTGGTTATCCACCTGTTCAGGCATAAGGATTTATCCTCTCTGCTCAGATTTCCTTGGTTCTCTCACCACTAAGGAGAAATCTAACATAGACCCCATTCTAGAGAGGTTGTGGTGGTCCTCAAAAGATTTTCCCCTTCTGCAAACAGTCGGATATATGGTCGTGGAGGAATGGGAAGCTCCCAGATGGCCTCCTGTAGGAGGGGGGGGGGGGAGGTGATGGGCACACTGTATGCCCTTCCTCAAGAGGATATGAGCAACCAAATGTATTTCCTGAAGGTGGACCTTAGTGGCAGCAGTTACTAGGTGCACCACTATCCCAGTAGAGGGTGGTGCCACCTTCTGGGATCATCAGGATCGCACGATAGAGGCACTATTGAAAACTGCTTTGATGCTTGGCCCAGAGGCCTTCATCTGTAGTGGCTTGGGCATTTCTCAACTTCGTCCAGCAGTTGATAGGAGAATACAGTTTGGCCCACCTGGAGTCTGCCACGGCCTTTCTGGCCAACTCAGTATTTGATTTGATTCATATCTCTACTCAGATGATCAACTGCCAGTTGTTTAGACAAAGGTCTGTAGATACAGCTTCCCTAGCCCATATAGTAAAGCTTCCCTATCTGTTTGAGTAGGCCCTGGAAAAGCTGATTTAAAGACTTTAGGGGTGGTTAAGCCTCAGCAGTTGTCATTAGATAATCTAAAGAGCTCATCATAGCCCTGGGCATCTCACACTCATGGAGATATCATCATCCAAGGAAGCAAATAATGCTGTTGGGCAAATCTTAGCCCTTTGGGGGAGCCCGGAGGCACAAAGATTCTTCCTTTTCTGAAGCAAGTGCCTCCTATCCTGGTGATAGGTGGTGGGCACATTCCAAGGTCTCCCGGTAGCTAGACATGTGTAATACTAGTTCTTCAAAGGATATTTACAGAGTGCAAGAGTAACTATGGTTCATTTGATACCTATTGTATCTCCTTATCTCTTCCCACAACTGGGTTTCAGATAAGGTGTCAGGTTTGTTACATGTTTTCACATTTCCCCTGCCCTTTGTCTATGATTTTAATTGTTTGTGATTTTGATGTTTTATTGTATGTTTACTATTTGGTTATTTATATATTTTTCTTAATTATGTTTCCAGTTCATACTGCTAGACCAGTCCAGACAAACGGGTTATGCACCCCTGCCAGCAGATCTTGGAGACAGAGAATTCTACCAGAGCTCTGATAGGCTGGAGCCTGGTGATATAATCCTACCCCTAGGGGTCTCCCTCAGTTTTTCTCTGTCTCCAGCAGATCTGGATGCTTTTTTTTTTGCTTCTTCAAGAAAATTTAAAATGCTTTATTTCTTTGTGATTTCTCTTGGAGAGATTATCCCCTGAGTTGCCAGTGTACTTATCTGAGCACCAGGATGATTCCAGCTGAAGCTCCTGTGTCCTGTCACAGTAGAGATCGCTGATGTGCAGACTCCCCAGCACTAGTCATGAGGGCTATTTAGCTGGATGGTAAGCCTCCTAAAATCCAGTCCCTGGGGCTGATTTTAGTGGTGAGGCAGCTGGCAGTGGTTTGAGCAGCGGTCCGTGGCTTCTCTGCACTTTCGGTACTGTGAGTACAGAAACTGTCTTTCTCCCACTGCTGTCTGAAACTCTGTGGTAATTCGATTTATTTTTCTTGATTTTTCAGTGATTTTAGGCATTTCTCTCATGCCTGCAACCCTCCCACCTTCTCCTTTGACTTTTTAAGTTAATTCCTTAGCTTTTGGGGGTTTTAATTCACTCTCTTTGAGGTTTATTTTTGCCGGCGGCCATTTTGAATAGCTAATGAGCCCCGGTTTTTGGCGGGAAGCCAGATTCCTTCTCTACTGGCTTCTAACAGCTCTATTGCTGTTTAAGTTTTTTCCACAACACTTGCTAGCTGTGAGTTGTGAAGGGGTTCCTTTTTTCTCTGCCTATGTATTAACATAATGAATAAAAAGTACGGAAGGCATGGATAGAGAACAGGATGCAATTCAGAGCCACAGTACAATGCTAAGACACTGACCAATGGTGCAGGGCTCATGGGTTCCATCCCCCACTGTGCCCAACAAACATGGCCGGCTGAGGCATTACCTATTATGGGGAATATTGTTAAATGCCTGTTCCTGTGGGACAGAGTTATTTTTTTTTAGTTTTCACTATGCCTTATTCAGGTTTATGCTGCATAGGCTGTCCGAAGAAACACAGGGACCTCATGAATCAGCTGTGCTCTTCCCCCAGCATCATGCTTCCCCGGATGAACTTGGGTACTCCTGAGCCTGGCTTCAGTGGAGCTCTCCCTTGACTTTACGCTGCGCTGAGTCTTTGCCACGAGAGTTTGGACATCCCAGGAAGTTCAGATATCATTTTCTGAAAGAAAACTGTGAGTAGCCTGTTTTTTTCTCTTACTTGCCTCAGCTGCTCTGGGATGATTTCAACTGCATCCGGACCGGCTGCCTCTGAATTTTGAAGTTCCTACTTTAAATTTTTAATCCACAAACTGCAGCCGGGTTACTTTGTACGTCTTACTGAATATTGTACCTGTCTTATTCAATATACCATTTGATTGGAATTTTAAGTCAGTGTTTTGGATCCTGACTGTTTTGGGCTCGGCCTAATTAAGCATACTCACTGTAATCTTCATACAGCTGGGTTTCAGCTTCTACATCCCTCCCCAGAAACACCTTTCAGCCCCTACCATGGAGGTCTGAGTGGCTGCAGAGGGATCACACTCTAATTTCCCTACTTTCAGTCACTGTAATTGCCTTACCCTGACTTTGAAAGTTTCTCTGTACCAGCACAGTGAATGACTGACAGTTCCCTTCTCAGCTCAGTGAATACCTGACAGTTTTTCTGTGCCAGCGGCCATTTTGTTTTTCTCTTCAGTGTTTCTTTTTGGAGGGAACAGCTCTAGACAGCAGTTTCCACACATTTAAACATGCTGTGGAGGCACGTGGAGTTTCAAAATCCTTTTCTTTGAAGAGTCTTGGGTTTCCTTGAGCCTACCTTGCTAAAAAAAACAAAAACAAAAAAAAAACAAGAAGAAGAAAGGTGGTTTAAGTCTCTACAATGCTTGTTTCTCTGGCTGTATTATATGTGATATGTAATCAGCCGAAGGGGGAATTAATAGATTGCTTGTGTTCCACCTGCACGCTGCATCCCGGAGACTCTTTCCCCATTCCCACTGCGCTGCTAGATGGGTTCATCAGCACCTTATTTCCTCCCTCCTCAGAGCCCCTGCTGCAGGATCTTCCTGCAGGAAATGATTCAGTCAGCTCCCATGTCGCTTCCACAGCCGCTGGAGGCCACAGCAGCCTTGACTGACAGTGCCTCCCTCACACTCTTCCATCTGACATGATGCCTGTGCCTTTTGGAGTCTCTTGGAATATCTCCTACGCCTGCCCAGTAGCAGGCGAGCATATGGCGTGGTCTCGCAAGTGGTCCCATAAGTCCTCAGACCTTAGAGCAGTACGTCCTCCTTGGGGCGTTGCATGTGCCTTGCGGGGTACTATGGATATTCAAGAAGACTTTAAATCTTCGGAGGTCAGCCCTGACTCGTTGGAGTACGGAGATGGGGAATATTCTCCGTCTGTTTTCTTCGCTGACGGTTCTCAGCCTTTTTCGGTAAGAGGAGTTGCCGGCTCTAATCACACAGGTGATCGAGTCGCTCCCCCTAGCCGACACGCCTGCTCCACCGGATTCTCAAATCCGGTTGCAGCCGGATCCCATTTTCCAGAGCATTCGTACGGCACGCGGTATTGGTCAGTTATACCCTTGGTCTCCCTTTCACTTGGACCGTTGGCTGACATACCCGACAGTTGATGCATTCTGACCAGAGTCATCAGGCATACCACACTTCCGGTTGAGGGCGGAGAGGCGCTCCGCGACCAGCAAGACCTAAAGAGTTGGGAGGCTGCTAAAGACCGGTTTTCCTTCGCCCGCTATTTCCTTCTTGCAGGTGTGCGGAGGTCTAGCAGCTCGGGCCTCCCTTCGATGGATTCAGCAGCTTCCCGGTGTTCCTGAGTTGGTTCATTTCGAATCCATCGCTGCATTCCGGGCAGAAGCATTCTGTGATCTCTTGCGGCTGTCAGCCCGCTTCCTAGCACCGGTGTCGGTAGCTCGGAGATGGCTCAGCCTGCGTCAATGGGCAGCGGATGTTGCTTCATTTAAAGGCTCCAGCGTTTAGATGCCATTCGTCCCGGTCCACCGTTGGATGGAGGACTGGGCCGTTACTCTGTCTATTTTGGGATGCTTCAGGTCCTGGATTTTCTAGGGGCTGGGTGCGACACTCATAGGGGACGGGTGTTTCTACCTCAGGAACGTTTTCAGAAGTTCTCTCTTCAGCTCCGCCGCTGCTTGGATCAAGCGGCGCCTCGGCCTTGGGGCTACCTTCAACTCTTGGGGTCCATGGCAGCAACGATAGCCCTTGTTCCATGGGCAAGAGCGCTCATGCGCTGCTTGCCGACGGCGCTTCTATCTCGTTGGTTGCCGGTATCGGAGAGTTATCGAATCCGGTTGCTTTTGCTTCTGCCGGTGCGCCGCAGTCTCCGCTGGTGGCTTCAGGCACACAATCTTCTACGGGCGGTCCCTCTGGAGTCTCTGTGCTGGATCTTGGTGACGCCAGTCACGACCTCTCCGGTTGGGGAGCGCCTTGCGGCTTGGCCTCGGCACAGGGGAGTTGGTCACCTCGCGAAGCCCAAGGGTCTATCAATCGTCTCGAGACGCGGAAAGTGCGCTTCGCCCTTCTTCTGTTTCAGCCTCTTCGGCGGCGGTGTGCGGTTCGGATCCTGTCCGACGCCACGACGGTTGCTTACCTAAGCCGCCTAGGCGGCACGCAATGTCCGGATATCTCACAGGAGAGGCGTTTGCTCCTCCCGTGGGCGGAGGAACTTCTTCAGGCTGTCGGCGCAGCACATCGCAGGCGTGAACAATGTGTAAGCCGATTTTCTCAGCCGGCACTCTCTGGAGCCTGGGGGCTGGGTTCTGCAGCCGGATGCGTTCCGGTCCATTGTTCGCCTGTGGGGACTACCGACCATGGATCTAATGGCTACGGCGCAGACTGCCAAGGCTTCGCTGTACTTCGGCCATTGGAGGGACGAGGGAGTGCACGGCATGGATGCTCTCTCTCAACCGTGGCCGATTCATCTTCTCCTGTGTGTTTTCCCTCCCTGATCCGTGATATGCATGGTTCTCCAGCGGCTTCGAGACCGTCGCGACCCTGTGCTCCTGCTGGTTCCGAATTGGGCTCGCGGACCATGGTATGCGGATCTCTTCCGTCTGTCTGGGGCATCGCTGCTCCGCCTCGAGGCGTTGCTCGGCCTTCTGATTCGGGACCGGTGGAGATGGAAGACCCGGCTCCTTACTCGCTTACGGCCTGGCAATTCCACGCCGCCGGTTTGCTCGCTACGGCTATTCGCCTAGCATGGTCGTGACGCTTCTCGCGGCGCGGCGGTCTACCACGACGCTGACTTACGCTCGGGTTTGGCGTCTCTTGATGGTTGGTGTTCGCGAAATAACCTCTCACCCTGGCGTTGCGGTGTTCCAGACATCCTGTCCTTTTTACAGGCCGGAGTGGATAAGGGATTAGCGCTCGATTCCTTGCGAGTACAAGTGGTCGCCTTCACTTGTTTTCGGGGTCCTATACCGGGGCGATCGATAGCTTCGCATTTGGACGTGTCTCAGTTCCTCCGCGGAGTTAGGCCTTCCGGCCTCCTCTGCATTCGCCTGTACAGGCGTGGGCTCTCGTGCTTGTCCTCTGTGCCCTCGTTGCTCCTCCCTTTGAGCCTCTGAGGGCATGTTCTCTTCTAGATTTGACTCTGAAGGCAGTCTTCTTGGTGGCCATAACTTCGGCACGCCGTGTTTCTGAGCTCCAGGCTCTCTCGTGTCGACATCCCTATTTCTCGTTTTCCTCCGAAGGCGTTTCTCTATGACCTGTCCCTTCCTTTGTTGCCCAAAGTGCTGACGCCGTTCGCTGTTGACTAGCCTCTTTTCTTTCCGTCTTTTCTAAAGGCGCAGTGTGACAGTGGTCGCTCTCCGTTGCGGGCGATGGACCTTACGAAGGTTCTTTTTCGGTATCTGGGGGTCGCGGGACCCTTCCATATGACTATTGCTCTTTTGTCTTGTTCGCGGGTTCTCGTCGGGGATCCGCAGCCTCCGAATCTACCATTTCTAGATGAGTTACGGAGGCCATTGAGGCGGCGTACCTTCTTCTGGGAGAGCCAGCTCCACCGGGACTCTGTGCTCACTCCTCTTCGGCGCAAGCAACTTTGTAGGCCGGAAGGTCTCATGTACTTCCTCTCGATATTCGCCGGGCGGCGACTTGGTCATCGCTGTCCACCTTTGTCGGTCATTATAGGTTGGACGTTCATGCCCGTCAGGAGGTCCGTTTTGGAGTTGCTGAGCTGTCGGCGGCCTTACCCCCCCTTGAAAGCAGGTAGCTTGGGTACTGCCCGTTTGTCTGGACTGGTCTAGCAGTATGAACTGGAAGGAGAAATTTCACTTACCGTTAATTTCCTTTCCAGGAATACTGCTAGACCAGTCCAGGACCCGCCGTGCTGTTGGTTGGAGTGCCGCTGGTGCGGTGCAGCTGCCGACCGCGGTTCTTCTCTTTGCCGGTATGCCTCGCCATGGGCAGTCCATGGGTTCGTAGGTGGATACTGTTTTCAGCTCTAAGGAGTTCTTCGGCTCCCTTGTATATAGTTCACTTGAGACCCTCTGGGGTGATGTTACAGTTCATGTTGCATTAGCTTGTGGACATAACTGAGGGAGACCCCTAGGGGTAGGATTATATCACCAGGCTCCAGCCTATCAGAGCTCTGGTAGAATTCTGTCTCCAAGATCTGCTGGCAGGGGTGCATAACCCGTTTGTCTGGACTGGTCTAGCAGTATTCCAGGAAAGGAAATTAACGGTAAGTGAAATTTCTCCATTTGACATTATTTTGATTTGCTATGCATGATTTTATTTTTTGATTGTATTTTTCTGTTTAAGCTGAGGAAGACAACAGCTGAAACGCATAGGGGGTTTATTTTGTTTGTTTGGTTTTTTTTACAAACAAAGGCACCTTTGACCTCCACACGCCACTCGCTCCTTGTGGTGGTTCTCCAGTTTCAGGCCATTGCACCTGTCCCTCCTCTCGAATGCAGCAAGGAACGATAACTGTCATTCCTAAAAAGGATAGGTCCTTTGGCCAAGTCTCGATCTTAAAACAGTTAGTACCTGCCTGCAGTTGTCTCTTCCAAATGGAGACACTATGTTTGGTCATCTGGTTGGCCAGGAAGGAGAAGGTTCTGGTGCCCTTGGACTTGTCTGAGGCATATTTCCATATTCTCATTTGAGAGGATCAGCAGAGGTTCTGTGCTTTTGCCATCTTTGGCAAGCATTTCTAGCTTTGGGTGATGTCCTTTGGACTGGCAACTACCCCAGGGATCTGGGTCCACCCATTTCTCCAGGAACAAGTAGGAAGTCGGTCCTCACTTATGGGGACGTTGGCACCGACTGAGCCTATGCGGAGCAATTCCCCAGTTTTCAAAGAAAGCCTTTGGGATTGCTGCCATGCATGCATGGTGCCTCTTCCCTCCCAAAGATGCCATCTTGCTCAGTCTCCCTTTTTCCGCAGAGCCCTTTCGGACGTTCATCCTCGTCCCTTGGAAAAAAGTCTTTTTTTGTGATCTGGCCTTTGGCCATTTTTTCCAGTAGCACCAGTCCACTTCCTTCTCTCTCCCCCGCCCCCCCCCCCTTCGCCTCTCTTTCAGCAGTGGACTAGGGGACCTCTTTTTGTCTCTGTTTTCTCTTTCGGGCTCTTTTTTTTCCCCCATCCGCTGACCTCGAGGGTTTTTGACCTCACAGGGGCTCTTTTTGCCCCCATGGCCACCAGTTTTAAGAAATGTGACAGATGCTCCAAAAATATGTCACTCACAGACACCCACAACTGCTGTGTCTGGGGACAGACCACAATCCAGAGCTCTGCTCGCTTTGTAAGAAAATGTCCACTAAGGCCCTGCTCATTTTTAAAAAGGGTTCCAGGGGTGATCCGGGAAACTACAGACCGGTGATCCTCACGTCAGTACCGGGAAAAATGGTAGAAACCATCATAAAGAATAAAATTACTCAGCATGTAGATAGTCATGGCCTAATGGGAGACAGCCAACATGGCTTTAGACAAGGAAGATCTTGTCTTACTAATCTGTTATGTTTTTTTGAAAGTGTGAATAAACAGGTGGACAAAGGTGAGTCGGTTGATATAGTGTATCTGGACTTTCAGAAAGCCTTTGACAAGGTCCCTCATCAGAGACTTTTGGCAAAACTAAAGAGTCATGGGATAGGAGGCAGTGTACTACTGTGGATCAAGAACTGGTTAAGAGATAGAAAGCAGAGGGTTGGGCTAAATGGCCAATTTTCCCAATGGAGAAAGGTGAATAGTGGTGTACCCCAGGGATCTGTGCTGGGTCCGCTGCTTTTTGACATATTCATAAATGACCTGGAAAGTGGAATAACGAGTGAGGTTATCAAATTTGCAGATGACACACAACTATTTAAAGTTGTTAAAACCGAAGAGGATTGTGGAAAATTGCAAGAGGATCTTGATAAATTTAGAAGACTGGGCATCAAAATGGCAGATGAAATTTAATGTGGACAAGTGCAAAGTTATGCACCTAGGGAAGAACAACCCAAACTATGGTTACACAATGCAAAGTTCCATATTAGGAACCACCACCCAGGAAAAAGATTTAGGCGTCATTGTGGATAACATGTTAAAACCCTCGGCCCAGTGTGCAGCGGCAGCCAAGAGAGCAAATAGAATGCTAGGTGGTATAAGGAAAGGAATGGAAAATAAAACAAAAGATATTATAATGCCTCTATATCGTTCCATAGTGAGACCGCACCTTGAATATTGTGTGCAGTTCTGGTCGCTGTATCTTAAAAAAGATATAGAGTTATTAGAAAAGTTTCAGAGATGAGCCACCAAAATGGTAAAGGGGATGGAAGGATACTCCTATGAAGAAAGGCTAAAAAGGTTAGGGCTCTTTAACCTGGAAAAGAGACGGCTGAAGGGGAGATATGATAGAAGTCTATAAATGAACGGAGTGGAACGGGTAAATGTAGATCGATTGTTTACGTTATCAGAATATAGAAAGACTAGGGGACATGCAATAAAGCTACAGGGTAAACTATTTAAGACTAATAAAAGAAAATATTTTTTCACTCAACGTGTAATCAAACTCTGGAATTTGTTACCGGAGGATGTAGTAAAGGCTGTTAGTGTAGCTGGGTTTAAAAAAGGTTTGGACAAGTTCCTGGAGGAAAGGTCCATAAACCATTACTAAGAAGGGACCCAGGATAACAATGCTTGACCCAGTACAAGCATTGCGGAACCTGTGTCTTTTGGGGAAACTGCTAGGTATGTATGACCTAGATTGGCCACTGTTGGAAACAGGATACTGGGCTTGATGGACCTTGGTCTGACCCAGTATGGCATATCTTATGTTCTTATGTTCATCTGTAAGCAGAAATTCAATGACATCTTCTGCAAGGTGGCACCGGGATCCCTGGTGGCACCTCGCCCTACCGACCCACCGCTTGCGGGCTCCCCCACAGTGACCCCTGCGCCCCAGGTGTCACTCCGATCAGGGTTCGCCCGAGGTGGAACGGAGAAAGAAGATCTTGATGTTGCTGTCGGGGGCTCCAGACAGGTGCAAGAAGTCTTGCGCTTGCTCCCTCAGCCCCCCTCGTCGTTCCTGAGAGTCTGTCAAGGAGCAACCTCGGAAGGTACCTTGTGCGGACATGGAGGCCTCTAGCGATGGTGCCCTGTGTCCTGATGGTCATCTTGGCGAGGACCCCCTCTCCTCCTCTATGCCAGACCCGGTAGCCTCGTCGTCGGTGTCACAGGGACCCACTCCCGAGTAGAAGTCCTGTATGCTGGCACTGGAGCGCAGCGTTTCTGCCTTCCTCGCTGCCCAGCAGGTGCTTTTCCCCAGCACGGTTGGCTCGCACTGAGGATCACCCGACTGGGGTCCCAAAAACTCCTTGGAAACCCCTGAGAGCCTTGGGGGTCCTTGGCACCAGTCTTGCTCACTGTCCCGTTCCTCAGAGGTGAGGTCTTCCAGAGCCAGCACCTCCGGCTCCAAGCAGGCCTCGGCCAGGGGGCGCAGGGATCAGCCTTACTCAGAGTCCCTCTCGGACCCCTCCGGCTGGGAATCAGACAGGGACACTTCACCAGAGATCCGCGCCCACAGGGATATCCCCTCTGACCTGTCCCTGCCCGCCTCGCAAAGGCAGTCGCCTCCCGAGGACACCTCTTTCCTGGCGTTTATGCAGGATATGGCTCTGGCCCTCAGTCTGCTTCAGCCGAGGGCAGAGGAGCTTGACATTTTACAATATGAGTCTACACCCAGGGAGTCTGTTATAGTTCCTGTAACGTCCATCCTTTCCTGGCTGCTTCTCCAAATGTGGGAAGCACCCGCCTCGGTCCCTGTTGTCAGTAAAAGACTTGATGCCATGTATAGGGTCTAGCGCAGCCTGCGGTTTCGGAAGACCCAGCTTCCTCACACCTCCATGGTAGTCGAGTCAGCGATGCGGAAACAAAAGAGCCCGAAGTTGCACTCTTCGGTCCTGCCCGGAAGGGAGTCCCATGCCCTCGGGCACAAGGCTTATCAGAGATCCATGCTGGCATACAGGCGTACCTACTATATATGGGTATGTTCCTTCGCGACCTCGCCAAAGAGCTCGGCGAGTTCTCTGCGGGCCTTGGTGGGGAGCGCCTTCTCAGGTTCCAGACACTCCTGAGGTCAGTTGCAGACTGCTCGAAAAACCTTTCCCGCACCGCATATGACAGGTTTGAGTCTTCCGCCCATGTAGCAGTGGCTGGCATCGACGCCAGGCGTCGCTCCAGTCTTTGGATCTGGAGCAGTGGGTCAAGGGAAACTCCTAGATGTCCCCTGCCTTGGCGAATAACTCTTCGGCAAGCCCATGGAGGACAAGGCAGCCAAGATCGAGACAGAATTCGTGACTCGCACCTGTCTCTCTCGCAAAACCTCTTCGCTCCCGTGGAAGAAGCAGCACAAAAGCCTTTCTTCCAAAGGAAAGGGCTCCCCTACCAGGGATACCCACCATACCCACATACCCCTGCACCAACAACCAGCGCTCAGGGAAAAGGGGGTGCCCAGGGTCACCGGAATCCCAAGGGGCCCCAGACCCAGCTACCGGTGTCACCCCAGCCAGCCCTGGGGTTTTGATGCCGAAAGCATAGCCTCTCGCCCCCTGGGGCCGCTTCTACCTGTGAGAGGGCGCCTGTTCCTCTTTGCACCCGAATGAGCGGCTATGACATCAGACACCTTCGTCTTGCAGGTGATCCAGGATGGGTATCGTCTTCGTCTAGACAAACTCCCTCCTCCCTTCTCCCCGGCGGAACATACTCTGCTTCCCTCGCACCGGGCTTGCTTACAGTAAGAGCTGAACAACCTCCTTGGTCAGCAAGCGGTCCAAAAAGTTCCTTGTTCCAAAGAGGATGGGGGGCCTACACCCTATTCTCGACCTCTGGAATCTGAACAAGTTTCTAGTGCGGGAAAAGTTCAAAATGCTATCCCTGGGCGTCCTACCTCCGGCAGGGCGATTGGCTATGCTGCTTGTATCTCGGAGACGCTTACGCCCACACTCCGATCCACCCCAAGCACAGGAATTACCTGCGTTTCAGGGTGCAGGGAGAGCATTTCCAGTACAAAGTGCTCCCCTTCAGGCTCACGTCTGCCCCGCGAGTCTTCACCAAGTTCCTGTCAGCGGCCGCGGCGCATCTCCAGCTGCAGGGCATATCCGTCTACCCTTACCTAGACGATTGGCTCATCTCAGGCACCTCGGCAGAAGAGGTTTACCCCTCGGCATCGCGCACAGTCCTCGAGCGCCTTGGGTTCTTAATCAACTACTCCAAATCCTACTTCACACCGGTGCGGACCCTGGAGTTCATTGGCACTCTTCTAGACACAGAACGTGCGACTGTCTTTCTACCTCAAGCTCATGCAGATCGGCTCCGTGCTCTGGCTGCCGAGGTCCAAGGCCAGCCCAGGGCCTCAGCACGGACCATGCTGTGCCTCCTGGGGCACATGGCCTCGACTGTCCATGTCATTGCACATGTGAGCGGCCCAGTGGTGCCTCAGAGCACAATTGACCCAAGCCTCGGGTCGCCTCTGGGACTCCGTCCGGGTGTCTCGCAGCCTAGTCGAATCTCTAGTCTTGTGGCAGGACCTCCAGAGCCACTTTCAAGGCATTCCCTTCCAGGCTAGTCTGCACAAACTCATCCTGTTGGGCTGAGAGCCCACTGCGGCTACCTCTGCACACAGGACCTGTGGTCACCCGAGGAATCTCAACAGCAGATCAACCTGTTCGAGCTTTGAGTGGTCCGGTTGGCCATGAAGGTCTTCAAGTACCACCTGAAGGGCAGGTCGGTGCTTGTGCAGACCAACAATCGAGTCGTGATGTTCTATATCAACAAAGAGGGGGTCAGTCCTCCTCTACTCCATCATGGTGTGTTGGGGCATGACCCTATGGGCTGTCTGTCTTGGCCCGGGAGGTAATGTCCTCGTGGACAGGCTCAGCAGGCTCCTTCGCCCACACGAGTGGCATTTGAGTCCAGAGGTGGCTGTCCACCTATTCCACCTCTGGGGGACTCTGTCCATGGACCTGTTCGCCAGTCTGACGAATGCACAGCTCTCCCACTTCTGCAAGCCGATACCACACCCGAGCAGGGTGGCCCTGGATGCATTCTCCCCCCCCCCCCCCAACTCCTCTCATTGCGAGGACCCTCCTCAAGATCCAGCGCGACCGAGCCTCGGTGATTCTCATGGTGCCTTCATGGCCTTGACAACCTTTTGTTCTCTCTTCTGCTCCGGCTCTCGTCGGAGCCTCTGGTTTCCCTGGACAGTGCCCCCGGTCTGTTGACACAGGAGGAGGGATGGGTGCTTCACCCAAACTTGGTTTTGCTATCCCTGACGGCCTGGCAGCCGAACGGGTCTCTCTAGCCTCATTGTACCTCCCAGCGTTGATCGACGATGTCCTTCTTGCGTCGAGGAAGGACTTGACAAGGTGAGCTTACGCCCTGAAGTGGTGGTGGTGCTCCGAGTTCCAGATCGACCCCTTCTCCTGCTCCACCTGTTGGGTCCTCTAGTACCTTCTCCACCTCTCCCAGGTGGGTCTGAAGTCCAGCTCTGTCAGGGTTCACCTAAGCGCCATTTCAGCCAGCCACTTGCCTGTTCAGGGCAAACCCCTCTCAGGCCAGCCTCTGGTCTCCTGCTTCATGTGGGGCCTCCTGCTGTCCAAACCCCACATCCAGGCCCCCCCCCCCTCCGGCGGAATGGGACCTGAACATCGTGCTCATGCAGCTCATGCGGCCGCCCTTCAAACCGATGGCGACGTGCTCGCTCCGGCACCTCTCCTGGAAGGTGGTTTTCCTGGTGGCACTGACCTTGGCGCGGCGAGTCAGCCAACTTCAAGCCCACATGGCTGAGGCCCCCTACACCAGGTTTTGCAGGAACAGGGTGGTTCTTTGTACCCACCCCAAGTTTCTACCAAAGGTGGTCTCCAGATTTCCACCTCAATCAGGAGGTGCTCTTGCCGACTTTCTTCCCAAGACCTCACGCCTACCAGGCATTGGAATTCCTGCATACACTCGACTGCAAGAGGGCTCACACCTATATGCGGCGCACCGAGGGTCATCGCAAGTTTGACGGCTCTTCATCGCCTACAATCCCAACCACCTGGTGCTGGAAGTCACAAAGCGCACTGTTTCTGTCTAGGTGGCGGACTGCAGCACCTTTGCCCAGACAAAGGTGGGCACCCTGCTGGATCGTCAGGTCACCGTGCACGGCGTCTGCACTAAGACGGCATCGGTGGCTTTGCTGCGCTAAGTGCCTCTGACGGACATCTGCCAGGCTGCGATCTGGTCTTTAGCGAATACCTTCACTTCGCACTATTGCCTGGAGAGGGAGTCCTGCTAAGAAAGCGTCTTTGGCCAGGCTGTACTCCGTAGTCTGTTAGGGGTATAAGCAACTCTTGCCCTCCCAACCCTTCTTCTGCGGCTACCAAGAGCTTGGCCCGAGGACTCGGGCCACCTTCGGTCACTGGCTTCTGCTCGTGGCCTCGCGGAGGCGTTTTTCAGCTTACAGGTTCGGTAGCCTGTAACTGGGGAGTCCATAAGTGAAGACTGACTTCCTGCTTGTTCTTGGAGAAAGCGTAGTTACTCACCTGTAACAGGTGTTCTCCAGGGACAGCAGGAATCAGTCCTCAATACTCTTCCACCTCCCCTGAAGAGTTGCAGTTTTTTATCCTTCCCTTGCCATCTGCTTAGTAGGGCTCTAGCTATGGGACCTGACTGAGCAAGATGGCACCTTTGGGCAGGAAGAGGACCATGCATGCGTGGCAGCAATCCCAAAGTCTTTGAAAGCTGGGGAATTGCTCCGTCAGTGCTGACATCCCCTTAAGTGAGGACTGATTCCTACTGTCCCTGGAGAACACCTGTTACAGGTGAGTAACTACACTATTTTAACAATTGACTCATCAAGGCCAAGTCAGAACCAGATTGTCAGGTGACTACAACCCGTGTGCTGCAGCTTATGGAGAACTTTGATTGGGTGGTGAACCATGGCAGGAGTCATGTGGAGCCATTGTAGTCCCTACAGTATCTCCAGGAACAAGCAGGAATGTAGTCTTCGCATATGGGTATCATCAGTACCGACGGAGCCTGCGCGGGAACGCTCCCAAGCATCCAATTAGAAAGCTTTTGGGAGCATCCCACAGTGCCTGCGTGCTGCCTTCCCGCCTTTCCCAACTACCTCTCTCCAGTTCTTCATTTTCCGTGGAGCCAGCAGGTCATTGTTCCTGTCGCCGCAGAAAATCTTTCCTTTTCCTTCTTTTTTGTGGTCGCGTCTGCCTTCCTCGACGCTACACCGGTACCGCCGTTTCTTCTTTCTTTCTTTTAGGAAAAAAATACATATTTAGTTCTTTTTTTTTCTAATTTTTTTCTCCCTCAGGTGCACGCGCCATTTTGGGCCTTAGGCCCAAAATTTCCTCCATTATGGAAAAACCCGCTTCGGGTTTTAAGAAGTGCACCAAGTGTGGTGGTACCATATCTGTCACTGACACCCATGAGTGGTGTCTTAAATGTTTAGGTCCTGACCACTCCATCTCGGAGTGTATGGCTTGTGTCATGATGTCCAAGAGGGGTCGACAAAACCGGGCTGCTAAGCTTAGCACCCTTTTTCCCTATGATGCAGCCTCTGTGGCATCGACGTCTTCCAGGGCTTCGTCTTCCTCCCATGGATCTCAGGTAACTAAACATAAGTCCAGCCAGTCCTCAAAGGGTAGATCTCCTTCTAAGCATCGAGATGCCTCTGGCATTGCCCTTGAGGGGTTCTGCACCGGCAAAATTGCCCCAGCGGGAGGCTTCGGCTTCCAAAGCATTATCGGGGCTCCAGGATGTTCTCGAGGCCTCAACCTCGGCAGAACTACTGGTGCCATGCTCTGGGGTACTGGCGATTTTCTCCAGTACCGATACCCAGGCATCAGCAGCGTCGATAGACCAGAGGTTCCTGGCTATTGAACGCAGTCTGGCGACTCTCCTTGTGGCATCGACGCCCTCGAAACCGCGTCAGAGTTCAACCGGTACCTGCATCGACATCGGTGTCCGCATTGCCGGCACCCAGTTAAGCCATGCCCCCTGGTACCGATTTCCCCCCCGGTACCGACTTTGGTCGGTACGGGTATCGTGCTGTACAGGAGCATCCGGATAGAAGGTACTTCGAATCCTCGGAGGACTCTGAGGATTCTGACAGTTCTGTCGGTACCGGGATACTTCTCCCCGAGGACCCTTCCTCTCCCAAACGGAGGATGTCTCCTCCAGAAGATGTCTCCTTTCAGGATTTTATCAGGGAGGTGGCTCGAGGTCTGTCCATTACTGTGGCTCCTGAGAAGGAGCCCAGGGCAAAGGAGTTGGAGATTCTGCAATATCCCAAAGCTCCTAAAGAGGCAGCTACCTTGCCTATCCATGAGATCTTACATGATCTCATGTTAAGAATGTGGGAAAACCCCCCTGACCACCTCACCTCACTCCCGTCGACTGGATACCATGTATCGGGTTCCTCCCTGTCCTGGTTTCCAGAAAACTCAGCTGCCTCACCACTCTATTTTAGTGGAGTCAGCTATGAGAAAGATCAGGCGTGCAAAGAGGCATGCCTCTAATCCTCCAGGACGTGAGTGTAGAACTTTGGATGCCTTTGGACGTCGTACCTTCCAGGCTTCCATGCTTTCTGCCAGGATCAGTTCCTATATTTTATATATGGGAATGTTCCTTAAGGAAGTCACAGGGGATTTAGAGGTTTTGAGCCCTCTTCTTCCTGAAGATAAGAGGCAGGATTTTCTCACACTGGTTAAACATGCCCAGGATGTTTCTAAATTTGTTAATCGTGCAGCTTTTGACTGTTTTGAGTGCATAAGCAGAACCTCTGCCATTGCCATAGGTGCACGTAGAATTGCCTGGCTCCAGGCATCCGATTTGGAGCTCTGGGTGCAGGACAAACTGGGCAATATTCATTGTACAGGTGAGAATCTATTCGGCAAAAATTGGCAAGAAAAGGCCAATGAGTTGGATGCTGATAACTCCACTTTGGATAGGTTATCCAAAGCCACAGCTGATCCTGCAAGAAAGAAATCTTTCAAAAAAACATTATTTTCCAAAAAGAAGAGGTTTTGTCCCTGTTATCAGCAGGGACAATCTGCAGGTCAGCCTGTCCGGAAGAGTCAGCAACCACCCAAACAAAGGAAAGCAAAGACTGCTAAGTCTCAACTTTCTCAGCAGTCTCAGCCTCCACAAGGCCTTTGACTTCCATCTAGAGAACTTAGCCTTCCTGGCCCTCAGTGGACCAGAACCTTCCACCATTCCAGGAAGGTTGTGCCACTTTGCCCCCAGATGGGGGCAAATAACAGCAGAACATTGGACTCTTTCCAGTATAAGAGAGGGGTACAAGCTTCACTTTCTCCGCTTGCCCCCTCCTACAATGGTAAGACAGTTCAATTCTCAGACTTCTCTCATCAACCTGTTAGATCAAGAGGTCACCATGCTTCTTGCCCAAGGGGCAATAGAAGAGGTACCCATTCTTCAACAGGGTACAGGGTTTTACTCTCCCTATTTCCTTATCCCAAGGAAAACAGGAGGACACAGACCCATTTTGGATCTCAGAGAATTGAACACATTTCTGTTCAAGGAGAAATTCAAGATGATTTCTCTGAGAACCCTGCTGCCATACCTTCAAAGCCAGGATTGGCTTTGTTCTTTAGATCTCAAGGATGCGTACACTCATGTTCTCATCCATCCAACTCACAGAAAGTTCCTTTGGTTTCTTTTTCAAGGAAAGCACTACCAATACAGGGTGCTTCCTTTTGGCCTGGCCTCAGCACCTAGGGTGTTCATGAAATGCATGGCTGTGGTAGCAGCATTTCTTCGCACTCTAGGAATATTCGTCTTCCCCTATTTAGACGACTGGCTCATTCGAGCCCCATCAGAGTCAGAGGCCAGGACTTCTCTATCTTGCACAATGCGTATCCTTCAGTATTTGGGTCTGGTCATAAACATCCCAAAATCCAGTCTAACTCCCATTCAGTCTCTAGAGTTTATAGGAGCTTTGCTGGATACCAGAAAAGCAAGGGCCTATCTCCCCCAGGCCCGTTGCCTTCACATGGTGCAGTTAGCTTCTCAAGCAGTGCTGAAGCCTCATCTCACTGCTAGAGAAATGTTACAACTACTAGGCCACATGGCTTCTACCGTACATGTGGTACCTTATGCTCGCCTCCATATGAGAGTAGCCCAGTGAACTTTATCCACTCAGTGGACCCAGGCATCAGGATGCCTGTCAGACAAAATAGCAAACACAAATCGCCTTATTTTGTCCCTCCAATGGTGGCAGTCCACTCAAAACCTGTTGCTGGGGTCGCCATTTCAACAACCTTCACCCCAAGCAATTCTCACAACAGATGCTTCACCAGTGGGTTGGGGAGCTCATCTGTAAAACCTCTCCACCCAGGGCACCTGGACTCCACAGGAGAGACTCATCTATATCTCTCTCAAGCTCCCTCTCTGGAGTTAGGGTCTGCTCCAGATCTCCTGTCTCAGGAGGACGGAATGTTATGCCATCCCAATCCCCAAACTCTGCATCTCAGGGCTTGGTTGCTGAAGGCCTAGATCTTCAGGATCTTAACCTTCCTCAGCAAGTAAAGGATATCCTTTATGCTTCTAGAAAACCTTCCACAAGACGCTTTTATGCTTTCAAGTGGAAAAGGTTTACCATTTGGTGCTCGCAGAAGGGTCTTAACCCCCTTGCGATACCTCTGGAATCAGTACTGGAGTATCTCCATCATTTATCCAATACAGGACTTAAATGGACTCTTACTGAGTTAGTTTTAAGTGCTATTGTGGCTTCTTTCAAGCCTTTAAATGGACAACCTATTTCCTCCCATCCTCTTATAGCAAGATTTATGAGAGGCCTTCTACTAACTAAGACTCCCATTAGGCCACCACCGGTGGCATGGGACTTAAACCTGGTTCTTGGCCAGCTTATGAAGCCACCTTTCGAACCCTTGGCTACTACCTCGTTGAAATTCCTTTCTTGGAAAGTTATCTTTCTCATTGCAATCACATCAGCACGTCGCATTAGTGAGTTGCAGGCACTAGTGGCTGATCCTCCTTATACAAGGTTCCATCATGACAAGGTAGTCCTTAGGACTCATCCACACTTTATGCCAAAGGTGGTCTCCCCTTTTCATCTTAACCAAGCGGTCTACCTGCCTGTGTTTTTTCCAAGGCCTCATGCATCACATGCAGAAAGGAAGCTTCATACTTTGGACTGTAAAAGAGCTTTAGCTTTTTACTTGCAAAGAACACAGCAACATAGAAAGTCCTCTCAACTCTTTGTTGCTTTTGATCCTTCTCATTTGGGACTTCCAGCCTCCAAGAGAACACTGTCCAGCTGGATTGCACAGTGTATTTCCTTTGCCAGCAGAGTAAGAATCTTCCTCTGGAGGACCATGTCACAACTCACAATGTGAGAGCCATGGCAGCTTCAATGGCTCATTTACACTGTGTCTATCGACGACATCTGTCGAGCAGCCACTTGGGCCTCGGTTCATACCTTCACAGCCCATTACTGCTTGGACAAGGACTCCCGCTGGGATGCCTTGTTTGGTCAGGCTGTTCTCCAACACCTGTTCCATACCTAATCAACTCCTACCCGCTGTCCCTGGTTGGATGCCAGAGATCCATGGGGGGAAGTGGAGCCCTTTCACAGGGACACACAACTTCTGGGGTCTCTCCCTGGCATCTAAAGCTAGGGAGTCCCCATATGTGAAGACTACATTCCTGCTTGTTCCTGGAGATAGCATAGTTACTCACCTGTAACAGGTGATCTCCGGGAACAGCAGGAATTTAGTCATCACAACCCACCCACCTCCCCTAGGAGTTGTATCTCTCTATCTATCTCTTTCTCTTTCCCTCTCTCTCTCTCTCTCTCTCTCTCTCTCAGCTTTAAACTCAACTGGAGAGAGGAAGTTGGGAAAGGCGGGAAGGCAGCATGCAGGCGCTGTGGGATGCTCCCAAAAGCTTTCTAATTGGACTCTGGGGAGCATTCCCGCGCAGGCTCCGTCGGTACCGACGATACCCATATATGAAGACTAAATTCCTGCTGTTCCCAGAGATCACCTGTTACAGGTGAGTAACTATGCTATCTTGGGGTGCAGTTCTATATATGTATGGGAAGGGTGTACCTGTCCTATGAGAGGCAGACCAAGCTCTTGAGCCAACTCGTGGCAGGTTTTGGCAGTTGCCAGTGAATGGGATTACCTGCAGCTCCTTGGTCTGATGGCAATCATGCTAGATTGGTCCCTTGGGAAAGGATATACTTGTGCCCACTCCAAAAGGCATTGCTGTCATGGTCTCCTGTGTTGCAGAACTACAAAACCCGGTTCCCCTGGCACCCATTGGTGTTGAGAAGTCTGCTGTGGTGGTCTCGGCAATAAATCTTGAAAGGGGAGGACAAGTTCCTGGAGGAAAGGTCCATAAACCATTATTAAAGGGTACCCGGGATATCTACTGTTTGCCCCAATACAAGCATTGTGGAACCTGTCTTTTAGGGAAACTTGTTAGGTACTTGTGACCTAGATTGGCCACTTTTGGAAACAGGCTACTGGGCTTGATGGACCTTGATCTGATCCAGTATGGCATATCTTATGTTCTTACAGAACCCACAGTGGGTGGTCCTGACATCCAGACAGTCTCTTGGGTTGGAAGGTTCACTGCTTGGGTCGGATGGCTCAGGGACAGTGATCGCTCCGTGAGGCAGCTTGGCCAGTCAACAGGCTGGAGACACAGATCATCCAGTTAGCCTTACTGCAATTTCTTCTGCGTGTTCAGGGGTAGACAGTCCAGGTGTTCTCGGACAATGTGGCAGCAATGGTGTATGTGAACTGACAGCGGGGCATCAGGAGCAAGATGGTGGCTCGCAAGATTAGTTGATGTTGATGATTCCCTGAGTGGAGCATCACCTCATGGCAAGCATTAAAATACAAGAGATCACAGAAAGTGTAAGACAGGCATCTATATTTGGAAAAACTTAGAGAAGCTAGCAAAGTAGTCAGGAAAACAAAGATTCAAAAAGAGGAGGAAATAGCCAATGCAATAAAATGAGGGAATGAGACATTTTTCAGGTAAGTTAGTGAGAAGAGGAAGGGCTAAAGTGGTATTGTCAGACTCAAGGGTGAAGGGGAGGAATATGTAGAAGATGAGGATAAAGTGGAATTGCTTAACAAATATTTCTGTTCTGTGTTCACAAATGAAGAACCAGGAACAGGACCTCAGAAAATACCCACAAACAGGAAGAGAAGCAAGGGGCATCTTGAACAATTTTCAGAAGACTGTGTGCGTGAGAAACTAGCTAAACAAAGCGATGGGACTGGATGGGATACACCCTAGAATACTGAGGGAACTTGGGAATGTTCTAGCAGCTCCACTGAATGATCTTTTCAATGCCTCTGAGTTGGGAGTGGTGCCAAAGGACTAGAGAGAGGCTCATGTGGTCCCTTTACACAAAAGCGGAACTAAGGATGTGGTTGAAAACTACAGGCCAGGTTAGTTTAACTTCAATGCTGAGTAAATTATTGGAAACGCTGCTGAACGAGAAAATAGGTTTCTGGAGTCCAGCGGGATTACAGGATCTGAGGCAGCATGGATTCACCAGAGGCAGGTTTTGTCAGACAAATCTGATTGATTTCTTTGACTGAGTTACTAGGGAGTTGGATGGAGGGAGAACCCTAGATGTGTTTTTAGATTTCAGTAAAGCCTTTGACACTGTTCCTCACAGACGACTTATAAACAAACTGAGAACCCTAGGGATGGACCCTAAGTTACTGCTTGGGTTGGAAATTGGTTGAGTGGGAGGTGACAAAGGGTACAGGTAAATGGAGCTCACTCTGAGGAGAATAAGATTACCAGTGGTGTACCCCAGGGATTTGTTCTTGGTCCGATTCTTTTTAACATCTTTGTTAGTGATATAACGGAAGGGCTGTTGGGTAAGGTTTGCCTCTTTGCGGATGATACCAAAATCTGCAATAGAGTAGACACCCAGGAAGGTGTAGGTAACATGAGGAGGGATCTAGCTAAGCTTGAAGAATGGTCTAGAATTTGGCAGCTGAGATTTAATGTTAAATGCAAGATCATGCATTTGGGCTGCAGCAGTCCAAGGGAGCGATTATAGTATAGGGGATGAAGTATTTTTGTCCACTAAAGAAGAGCGGGACCTAGGTGTGATTGTGTCTGATGATCTTAAAGCAGCTAAACAGGTAGAAAAGGCGACAGCAAAAGCTAGAAGGATGCTTGGGTACAAAGGGAGAGGAATGGCCAGCAGAAGAAAGGAGGTGATGTTGCTTCTGTATAAGTCTTTGGTGTGACCTCATTTGGAGTATTGTGTGCAATTCAGGCTGGAGTCGGTACAGAGGGTGGCTACTAAAATGGTTAGTGGTCTTTATTATAAAGCATATGAGGACAGACTTAAGGATCTTAATATGTACACCTTAGAGGAAAGGCGGGATAAAGGTGATATGATTGAGACGTTTAAATACCTCTGTGGCATAAATACATAGAGCCTCTTTCAATTGAAAGCAAGATCTGCTATGAGGGGACATCGGATGAGGGTGAAAGGGGATAGATTCAGGAGTGATATGCAGAAATATTTCTTTACGAAGAGTGGTGGATCAGTGGAATAGTCTCCCAGTGGAGGTGGTAGAGATGAGGACAGTATCTGAATTCAAAGAAGCATGGGACAAACACAGAGGATCTGTAAAGGAAAAAAGGAGACTGTTGTAGTGGTTGATATGGGAGGATAGACATGACAGAAAAAGACCACATGGCCTATCTTTCTATATCATCGAGGCAGACGTCCTCAGTCATCACACTCTCAATCCGGGGGAATGCGAGCTGGGTCTGAGCCTTTCAGCAGGTTGTAGACTGCTTGGACCATCCATCCCTTGGACTTTATGGCGATGCAGGTGAATTCCAAGATAGCGACCAGCTTCAGCTGATGGAGGAAGTTTGGCTTCAGCTGTGTGGCTGTTCTTGTGCAACTGTGGCTTTGGGATCTCTGTTTCTTTTTGCTGTTGCCCTTATAAGTCGCAGAACATAGATCATCAGTCTTGTGATCCTTGTAGCTCCAGATTGGCCCCAACAGCCTTGGTATATAGCCCCAGTGTGGACTTGCAGGTAGGACAACATGCTTCCCTTCTCATAGTGAAGGGGGCCTTTTCCGTCAAGGGCCCATCCTTCTGGCTGACCCAGGTCCATTCTGCTTATGGCATGGCCCTTGAGAGGCTCCATCTGAAACAGGTGGTTACTTTTCAGTGGTGATTTCAATAACTGCTCAACGCATGCCACAAGTCTACTTCTCTGGCCTATGCCTGTGTTTGGCATCTAAGCATGCTGTCAGAATCCGAAGCATGTCAAGCCAAGTTACTGCACCTCTTGTTTCTTCAGGATGATCTGGAGAAGGGGCTTGCATTGATTTTTGTTGGTTCAAATTGCAGTGTTGGCCTGTTTTGGGGTGCCCGCTGGTTTCTCAGTCTGATCTCTTGTTTTCTCCAGGGTGTGCCACATCTACACCCTCTCATCGGGACCATTATTCTGCTCTGGAATCTTTGTCTGGCATTTCAGACCTTAGTGGTCCCTCCTTTTGAGCCATTGAGGCAAGCCACACTGAAGGATTTGTTGCTCAAGGCTGTTTTCTTGGTAGCAATTTCCTCATCCTGGTATGTTTTGGAGTTGCAGGCTTTATCCTGTCGGGATTCATATTTGACCTTCTTGGCAGAGGTGATACTTCATTCCTTTCTTCTTTCTTAAGGTAGTCTTGGCCTTTCATATCAACCAGGTTGTCACTCTTCCTGCCTTTTTGTGGGCTCAGTGTTGGGGTAAGAACAAGGAGCTACACTTTAGATTTTTGTAGGGTGTTGCTCCATTACTTGAAAATGACTAACGCCTTCCCTAAGTCGGACAGGCTCTTTGTATTGTTTGGGGGTCCATGTAAGGTGAGGTAACCTCAAAGGCCGTGCTGGATTAAGGAGTTGATTGCCTCTGCCTACATCCTCAGGAGTAAAGCCCATGCTTGTTGGGCTTACATGCTCACTCTGCTTGGGCAAAATCAACTTCTTGGGCGTAGTCCAGGGCTGTAGCCCCAGTGGACATTTTCCAGGAGGTTACTTGGTCTTTTCTGAATATCTTTGTCGAGCATTATTGCTTGGATCTGCAAGCCAGGGCAGATGTGGATTTTGGCTCTGAGGTTCTTGGAGCAGCCATGTCATCTTCCCGCCCAGTCAAGTCATAGCTTTGGTACTTCCCACTTGTCTGGACTGGTTTAGCAGTCTGAAATGGAAGTGAAATTGTACTTGATAATTTCCTTTCCTGGAATCCTGCTCAACCATTTCAGAACCTACCCTGTGGATGTTCACTGCTGCTTCTTGAATTCTCAGAGCTGATATCTAAAGTTGGTGTGGGTGGTGGTGTTTGAAGTTCAGTACTTTGTAGGGCGATGGCCCTTCAGAAGTTTGAGTTTGGCCCTCCCAGGGTGGTTCTTCAGGGAGTTCTGGAGGTCTTTGGGAGGATTCTTGGAATTGGGGCTTGTCTTGTAAATACTGAAGGGTGTCCCTAGTTGCACCAATCCTTTAGCAGTGGTGATGTCACTGGAAGCTTCTAGTATTTGTCTGTCTCCATCTGCTGGTAGGGGCATTCCAGGAAAAGAGGTTATCAGGAAGAAAAATTTCACCTATACTAGTTAAAGTAGGAAGAAATTCTGTATGCTGTTCCAGGACCAGTGCAGCACAGTAAGTGAGGTAAGCAGCACAGAGCAGGCCAAAGCACAGAAAAATTAAAAATTAGGAAATAACATCAGAAAATGAAAAAAAATAGAAAAATGAGGTGTTAAACTAAGAGACCATCAAATATGGCTAAGTAGTATTGAAATCCTGAAAAACAGAACTAGTTGCATCTCTCATGAATCAGAGCTTGTGCACCTCTGTTCTACATGAATTTCAAACAAGTAGGTGGTATTTAGCTGAGCATAATTATTAACAGAATTTCTTCTTACTTTTTACTTTTACCCATATGGGCACTACATCTACTAAATGCACATTGTCTTCTCTAGTATTTTCACATTCTTTACTATACAAAGCTATGCTTAGGTTATTTTCCATCAGCATAAATTGCAACAATAATTGTGTCATCCAATTCCTGTCAACTCCTACAACCTCTGGCTAGTAGCCCATTTTAATTTTTGGCATAATCATAAGATCCATAAAACTTGAAATTTTTTTCATTCAGGAAATGGTGCTACCATATTTCCATGCTAGTCATTCACATATTTTTTCATTTGAATTAACAAATTATTGTTAGAAAGATGTATTTTAATCATCTGTAACAGGTGTTCTCTGGGGACAGCAGGAATCAGTCCTCACATATGGGTGACATTAGCACCAACAGAGCCTGCATGGATTCACTCCCCAGCTTTCAAAGAAAGCCTTTGGCATTTAGCATGCGCAGTCACCTTCCTGTCCGAGGGTGCCATCTTACCTCAGTATGATGACATAGCTTAATCAAGCATAAAAAAGGAAAAACAACTCCATGGGGAGGAGGGAGGATTGTGAGGACTGATTCCTGCTGTCCCCAGAGAACACTAGTTACAGTGAGTTACTACGCTTTCTCTGGGAACAAGCAGGAAGTCTGTCCTCACATATGGGACTCCCCAGGTACAGGCTACTGAAAAAACTGGAGGGAGGCTTTGATTCCAAAAAAGTGAAGAGTGGGATGGTAAGGAGCACAAATGGCTTGAAGACCAAGGACACAGCTGCAGCACTGAACAAGAGATCACCTTAATGGTAGCTGGGAATAACAGGCTGGAGGGAAGGAGTTGCACTATTCCCCAAAGAGGTGACGTACTGCCTGGCCAAAGGCACTGTCACACTGTGAGCTGTCTTCCAAGCAGTAATGCACAGCGAAAGTATGGATGGAAGACCAGATGGTGGCCATGCAAATGTCTAGCATAGGGACCAAGCACAGGTTTGCTACCATGGCACGTACATTGTGTGCGGTAATGTGATGCTCTAGGGAGAGTCCAGCCTGCTCTTAGGTGAAGATGATGCAGTCGGCCACCCAGGCAGACAAAGTCCGCTTGGAGACTGCAACTCCTAGCCTGTTAATGTCATAAGAGATGAACAGCTGTGATGAGTAGCGATGGGACTGTGTCCTTTGGAGAAAGGACAGTGCCCTCTTGCAAGCCAGGGTGACTCCGTCCAGAAGGTATGAGGTCTGGGAAAAAAGATGGGAAGAACCACCTCCTGGTTCATATGAAAGGCAGACACCACCTTGGGTAGGAACTTAGGGTGTGTCCAGAGAACGATCTTGTTTCTAAGGAACCTGGTGTAGGGGGGGGGGGGGGGCAGGAGCCTGACGAAAGTGAGTGCAACCAGGAACACTACTTTCCATGATAAGTACTTCAGATGGCACATAGCCAGAGGTTCACAGGGGAGCCATCAGCTTCCCCAGAACAACGTTCAGGTCCTATGCCACCGGCAGTGGGCGGATGGGGGGGCCACGAGAGGAGGAGCGGCTCACTAGCAGGTGTGCAGAGACAGACTGGCTGTCAACAAGGTGATAGTGCATCCCTATAATCAAAAGGTGCACCCAGACAGAATTGGACTTTAGCCCAGTTCGAGAGAGGTGCAGGAGGTATTGCACCAAGATTCTTGACGGAGCACAAGAGAATCAGTGCCACTTGAAGGCATATACCTGACTTGTAGAGTCCTTACGGGAACCCAAAAGGATGTCTTCCACCTCCCTAGAGAGGCAAAGGTATGCAATGGCTAGCCTCTCAGCAGCCACGCTGTCAGGGCGAAGGACTGGAGTTTGGGATGGAGAAGGGTCCCATTCTCCTGTGAGAGCAGGTCTGGGTCCTGGCCCATGGGTATTGGGGCTGTTTTAGACAGATGTAGGAGCAGGGAGAACCACGAATGTAGAGGCCACCTGGGTGCAGTTAGGATTATTGAGGTCCCATACGACTGGACCTTGAGCAAGGTCCTGGAACCAGGGGAGTCAGCGAGTAGGCATACAAGAGGCTCTCAGACCAGTGCAGGAGAAAAGCATCTGCCACCACTCTGCCCTTGGTTGGCCTCTGTGAGCAGAAATGCAGCAGCTGTGCATTCTCGAGGCTGATGAAGAGGTCCAACATTGTGGTCCCCCAGCATTGGAAGATCGAGTTGGCTAGCTCCAGGGGGGAGTCTCCACTAGTAGGGCTGAAGGACCCTGCTGAGCCAGTCTGCAAGCAGATTGTCCTGATCCGGTAGGTAGACACTCAGAGGGTCACGTCATTCTCTGTGGCAAAATTCCACAGGCGGATTGCCTCCAGGCAGAGGATGTAGGAGCCGTGCCTCCCTGCTTGCTGATGTAGAACATAGCTCCTTGGTTGTTCGTATGGACGAGCACCACTTGGTGGGTGCATAATACTCTGAGGGCATTCGTCCCAGCCTGGAGGGCCCTCTCCTCCCAAGTGCAGGCACCCTGCGATTGTAGTCTGTCACAGTGTGCCCCCAGGCCTAGCTTGGAGGTGTCGGTCGTGAGGATGCAGCATGCTGGAGGGGCCTGGAAGGGTAGGCCAGCCATGATGTTCAGCAGGCTCTGCCACCAGGCGAGAGAGATTGCAAGTGGCTGGGTAATCTTGACCTGGTCCTCCCGGTGACCCAAGTCCACTGAGAGCTCAGAGTCCACTGGACCTGTCACAGACTGAGGTGGGCATGCAGGATTGCGTGGACTGTCAAGGACATGTGCCCCAGGAGACGTAGCAGAAGTTGTGCTGATGCTGTTGAGTGGGACTGCACCTCCCCTGCCAATGTCGTAAGGCACTGCATTCTGTACTACTGCTTGCTTGCCTGCTGTTATTGCCCTTGCTACTGTTTGTTGCTTTGCTCGCGCTGATACCTGCCTGTCTGCATCTACTTGTGCTGCCTATGTTATTGTCGCTGTGCTGAAGCTGTGTGTTTGCTCCACCTCAGGTACTCTCCCATTGGCTGCTGCTCGACGTCCCGGAAGTGGCTCCCATTCATTTAAACGCACTAAGTGCGGCGTCCTGACTGTACTATTGCTTGCTTGCCTGCTGTTATTGCCCTTGCTACTGTTTGCTGCTTTGCTCGCGCTGATACCTGCCTGTCTGCATCTACTTGTGCTGCCTATGTTATTGTTGCTGTGCTGACGCTGTGTGTTTGCTCCACCTCAGGTACATTCCCATTGGCTGCTGCTCAGCGTCCTGGAAGTGGCTCCCATTCATTTAAACGCACTAAGTGCGGCGTCCCGCTCTGCAGCGGCGCGTGCCGAAGGAGTGCGCCCAAGTAGCAGGTCCTGCTCCTTGGTCGAGCTCCTTGGGGCGAGTTCAGGGGCGAGCACTGTGGCCCCCTGTCTCCGGATCTTCAGCTCTCTTCTCAAGTCTCCACTTCGGATCCTGCTGCTCCCTGTCTGAAGATTCTTCAGCCTCCGAACTTCTCTGCTGTCTGTACCCGGGTTTCTGTGCTTCCTTTGTTGTTACTACTTTCCTTGCCCTGTCTGATGTCTGCTATCCCTGTTCAGTGGGGCTGGAGGCCCTCTCCCTCCTGCCCCCCCTCTGCTATGGCTAATATTGCTGCCTGTCGTTCCTCTAATCTTGTCCCCTGTTTGCCCTCCCCCTGTTTGTCTTCAGCGTCCTCCCCTGTTTTTCCCTCCCCCCCCCCACTGTTCCCTCTAAGCTGTGCGCGTGTGCGCGCGCGCACACACCTCACCGAGTGAGCGCACATACTTTACAACAGAGCGCACAAAAATTACAGCTCTAATTCTGATAGAAAACAACACAGATGTCTTAAAATTTAAAAGTTATGATTGTAATTACTAGAAATTTCCGCTTCATTTAGTAATCCTCTATTTTCATTTAATTTGATTAAAATCAATGTGGTGTACATACTGTATTCTGACGTGTAGTCAAATTTTAAAGTATATAACTCCGAGTGTCGTTATGTGGCGCACAAAAATGTAACCTTCCTTCAAAAGCTGCACACAGCTGATATTTTATGCGCACACAGCCTACAGAAAATTAGAGGGAACATTGCCGCCCCCCCCGCAGTTGCTTCTTCTTCAGATGTCCTTGGTGAACTGCTGCTCCCTTCGCTCTAAGACTGTGCTTGTCCATGACCTTATCTCACAGCACTCTTTGGATGTTTTGTTCTTAACCGAGACCTGGCTCAGGGACGGGGACGCCTCTTTTGAATCGCTGTCTCCCCCCAGGCTACTCCTTCTCCACAGTTTCCCGCCGGGGTCGGCGCGGTGGAGGGGTTGCAGCGATCCATCGCTCCTCCCTCCCCCTGCGTGAGGTTCTCCCCTCTCCCTTTCCCTACCCGGAAGCTCTTCTTCTCCACTTAGAGACCTCTCCCCCCTTGTATATCCTTCTTCTTTATGTTCCTCCTGCCTTGTCCTCCCCTCTATGGGACTCCGTTCTTCTGACTCTCTGAGTGCTCTCTCAGGTACCATCACTTTCTGCTCCTGGGTGATTTTAATGTCCATGCTGACTCTCCCTCAACTCAGCGTGACCTTTCCTTCCTCTCCTTACTCACTGACCTTTCCCTTTCCCTTTCCCAGCATGTCCAGCTTCCCACCCATGCAGCTGGCCATACGCTGGATCTGGTAATTACTCGCTACTCCTCTTCTTTTGATCCTTCCTCTCTTTCTACCCAGCCCCTCCCCTGGTCTGATCACCATTGTTTACGCTTTGCTCTCCCATGTCCTTCTACCTCTTCCCCTTCCTCTTCTCTTCTTCCCTCGGCTCGCTTGGCTCGTCGTTTCACCCCTGATTCACTCCGACAGTTCCCATCTTCAGACGATCTTTTTTCCCCTGATTTTCATTTGCTCTCTGTGGATCTTCAAGCTCAATGCTGGGACTCTACCCTCACCACTGCCTTAGATAAGGTTGCTCCTTTGCGTCCCCTTCCTGTCACCCATCCTCGCCCTCACTCCCCTTGGTATCACCCTGGTTTCCGTCTCCATCGTTCTTACCTTCGTCGGGCTCTCCGCCGTTGGCGTAAGTCTCCTTCCCCGGTCACTCTTTCACAGTTTCGCTATTACCATTCCTCTTACCGTACCCTTCTCAACTCCGCTAAGCAGGCTTATTTCTTCCTCAACAAACTCTACTCGTCAACTCTATCGCATCCTCCATTCCCTCTCTGCTTCCTCTTCATCCCCCAGCATTGCACATCCCGCTTCTTCCTCTACCAATAACCCCACCTCTGATGTTCTGGCTTCTCATTTTATCAGCAAGGTCCTTTCCATTCGACAGCTTTTCCCTTCCTGCCCCCTCCTCTCTCGCCTCCCCCCCCCTCTTTCCCCTGTTCCCTCCTCGTCAGTGCCCTCCCTGTGTTCCTCCACTTTCGCACTGCTGGTCTGTCTTCCAGCCTATCACGCTCCCTCAGTTGTCTAGCATCCTTTCTTCTACCAGGAAAACAACCTGCCCGTCTGATCCCATTCCCTCACATTGGCTCACTGAATCCTCACTTGCTCTGCTTCCTCTGATTCTTTCTATCTTCAACACCAGCCTTTCCTCTGGTACCTTTCCCTCCCACTGGAAACATGCCCTTATACGACCTCTTCTGAAGAAACCTTCCTTAGACCACTCCTCACCTTCTAACTGGCGCCCTATCTCTAATCTCCCTTTTCTCTCTAAGCTCCTTGAAAGGTTGGTCTTCTCTCAACTGTCTTCACATCTAGAGGATTCCCTGGTTCTTCACCCCCGTCATTCTGGTTTCCGCCCCGGGCACAGTACCGAATCTATTCTCATCTCCTTTCTTAATGAATTGCATGTTGCCCATGATCACGGTTCTATCGCTGTAGCTGTTTCCCTTGATCTTTCTGCTGCTTTCGATATTGTTGATCACCGCACTCTTCTCCTAAGGCTCCGCTCTATTGGTCTCTCTGGTCTGGTTCTTCATTGGTTTCACTCATTTCTTTTCAACCGGTCATTCTCGGTTCTGTCGGGCTCTGATTCATCTACTTCGTCACCCCTTCCCTGTGGTGTTCCTCAGGGTTCTGTACTGGCCCCCCTGTTTAATATTTTTCTGGCCCCACTCGCTTTACTTATTCAGCAGCACGGTATCTCTGCGTATTATTACACAGATGATATCCTCCTTCTCTATCACACCTGTCTCCTCACACCTGATATTGGTCCCCTCAACGTCTCTCTCTCCGCTGTCTCTTCTTGGTTTTCTGAGAATTTCTTGCATGTTAACCTGTCTAAGACTTCTGCTATCTGGTTCACTGCTGGTGCCCCCATTCCCACCCTCACCCCATCTCTCTCTGCTGGGCCCATCCCTCTTGTCACATCTATGCGCTATCTTGGTGTCACTCTGGACTCAGCTTTAACTTTCAAAGATCACGTTTCCTCTGTTGTTCAGCGTTCCTTCCATACACTACGGCAACTTCGTGCTGTTCGGCCTTTTCTCTCCCTTTCCTCTATGACCACACTTCTTCTTTCCCTTGTAGTTTCTCGACTTGACTATTGTAATGCTTCCTTAACCGGTCTCCCTCTTTCTCAGCTTCACCGTCTTCAATTGGTTCATCACACTGCTGCTCGTCTTTTGACTAACTCTTCTCGGTCGGCTCATATCACTCCCCTTCTTATCCACTTGCACTGGCTACCTATCGCTTTTCGTATTCAATATAAAATTCTGATTTTCGTTCACAAGGCTCTACACACTGGTGTCCCTCTCTATCTGTTGGATCTGGTTCATTTTCACTGCCCCACTAGAGTTCTTCGGTCAATTCATGCTAATCGTCTTTTTCTCCCACCTCCCTCTAGGGCCCGTCTTGAATCCACACGCTCTTCCGCTTTCTTTTTCCTTGGTCCTTGTCTTTGGAATTCCCTCCCTTTAGCTCTGTGTCTAGAATCCTCTTTCCGCTCCTTTAAAACCTCACTTAAAACCCACCTTTTCTGCACAGCTTTTGATCTCCCTCCTCCCCTTCCTTCCACTGCTGGCAGCTGATTGATCCCTCCTAACCGTCTGTATGTTCCTTTTATCTTCTCTCTTCTCTGCTGTCCTTTCCTGTAAATGAATTAGTGTTCCTTTCTGTTTCTGACAGTAGTCTCCTTATTTTATTGTACACCGCTGCATGCCTCTAGATTTAGGCGGTATAATAAGTTTTAAATAAAGATAAAGTTAGGCAGTGGCCTGTGTCAAGTTCAGGAGGGCTCTGATAAACTCCATGTGCTGAATCGGGAGCAAGTACGACTTGGGGTAATTGATTACAAATGCCAGAGTTGGCAGCTCCTCGATGGTACAGCATGCCCTCTCTGGCACGCTGGTCTTTTTTAAGCCAGTCATCCAGGTAGGGGAAGACAAACGCCCCCAGCAAACAGAGATGGGCAGCGAAGACCACCAGGCATTTGGAACGGGTATGGGTAGTGGTGCTCTCCAATAATGAAGCGGAAGAAAAAAGGAGGTGATAATGCCTCTGTATAAGTCTTTGGTGCGACCTCATTTGGAGTATGGTGTGCAATTCTGGAGACCGCACCTTCAAAAGGATGTGAACAGGATGGAGTCGGTGCAGAGGGTTGCTACTAAAATGATTAATGGGCTTCATTATAAAGCATATGAGGACAGACTTAAGGATCTTAATATGTACACCTTAGAGGAAAGGCGGGATAGAGGTGATATGATTGAGATGTTTAAATACCTCCGTGGCATAAATGTTCAGGGAGAGAGCCTCTTTCAATTGAAAGCAAGCTCTGCTACGAGGGGACACGGGATGAGGGTGAAGGGAGATAGATTCAGGAGTGATATGCGGAAATATTTCTTTACTGAAAGAGTGGTGGATCCATGGAATAGTCTCCAAGTGAAGGTGGTAGAGATGAGGACAGTAACTGAATTCAAAAAAGCATGGGACCAACACAGAGGATCTCTAAAGGTAAAAAGTGGACGGTTGTAGTTGTTATGGAAGGACAGACTAGATAGGCCATGTGGTCTTTTTCAGTCATCATGTTTCTAAGTACTGACTTTGCCAGGGGTGTATCAGGTTGTTTGTGTAGGCATAGGCATCTTTGAGATCCAAGGAGCATAGCCAATCTTTTCGTAGGAGGTAGGGCAGCAATATTCCTAGGGAGAGCATCTTGAACTTTTCCCTGACCAGAAAGCAGTTGAGGTTCTGCAGGTCCAGAATGGGCCAATAACCACCTGTCCTTTTTGGGACGAGGAAGTATCTGGAGTAGAACCCCCCCTGCCATAAAAGGATGGAGGCTCAGTCCCCTAGTAGGGACTCAAGTTCACTCTGTAGGAGCTCCCTGTATAGGGAGGTCATGGAAAGCTCGCCTGGGAAGTAGGGAGGAGGTGTCTGGTTGAATTGGAGGATGGTAGCCCTCCCAAATCACCTGCAGCACCCAGGCATCGGAGGTGATGCCTTGCCCCAGAGATGGGCAAAATGCACTAGACATCCTCCTGTGTGCTTTGGGGCCTCGGATGGAAGAGAGGCTATGCCCAAGGAGTCAACCCCATCCCCCCAAGGCTGCAGTTGGGATGTTGTTTGGGGGACCTTTTTGGCTTACGGGGGCTGTGGCCCTGGCGATCCTGTTGGGGAGCTTGGTGGGGGTTTTTCCGGTAGACCATCTTCCTCTAGGTGGAAGGTCTTTTTACCCGAAGCCTTCTGTCGGGAAGGGTCAGCAGTCTTCCTGGACAGCCTAGTCCTGGTCAGGAATTCTGTCTCCAGCTTGGCCATCTTGTCCATTGTGGGTTTGCCGACAAGGTTCTTTCCCTGACATGGGACATTGGCCAGCTTGTCCTGGACCCACTGCTCCAAGTCTGAGAATTGTGGCCTTGCAACAGGCACTAATGCCCACTGCAGCCACATGGGCCACAGACTTGAAGCTGTCAAAAGGCTGCCAGTGTCTGAAACTTGGAGCATTCCTTTACCATGGAGACGAGGATCTGGAAGCATTCAAAGGGTTCTCCTACCAGACCAGCCAAAGAATCTGACAAGCCCCTTAGCCAGGTCCTGGAGGTGCATGCCCATGTACAGCTGGTATGCCTGGATTTGGGCAGTGAGCATTGAGCCCTGGTAGCACCTCCTGCAAAAGCCTCTGTAGTGCGGGCCTCCCTGCCGGGGGATACCAATGAGTGTCTTTTGGCTCTTCGTTTGACACATAGCTGACTCCACCACCAGGTGGTTGTGCTTTCTGGAATCCAGGAATCGAGTCGGCGGCTCACCATGGTCACCATCAATGGGTTCTCCCACATCCTAAACAAGCATTCAAGGATGGAGGAGGAATCTGCACTGTCAGTACCTCTTTCGGAGGGGCCTTGTACTGGAGGATCTCCAGGTCTTCAGCACAAGGTTCATCCTCCGGCTCCTCCATGAAGGCCAGGGCCTGCATCATCCCTTGGACAAAATTGAGCAATGCTAAGTCCTCTGGCAGGGACTGTTTGGGGGGGGGGGTTAGACTGCTCAAAGGGCACATCTCTGTGAAGTGCAGTATCAGGTGACTCGTCATCTGTCTTCCATCCCAACTTGGAATTGGAGAAGACCTCAAGCCCCGAGTGGTCATCGAGTTGGTGGGCCAGCAGCATCGAGGAGCATAGTGCCTGATGCACTTGGAGGTGAATTGCACCTCGGGTGTGAGGCCAATGGCCTCTACTCCAAGCTGGAGAACCACTCCAAAACAGGCTGGACTTCCTCCAGAGCGTTTCGAGCCATGAAGGGTCCCGATGTCTGCGCCGGCAATCCTGAGGCAGAAGGTGCCGGGCCAGGCTGTGCTCCAGGGCTGGCATCCTGACCTTTAGGCCAGTTGGCTCCACAGCCCCCAGCTTGGGACTTGAGGTCATCGAGCCTGGAACCGGGTCCCTCAGAGGAGAATCGTGTAGTGATCATGCCAGGGAACTGAGCCTGATCCCTGACACAGTGGGTGTCTCCTCCCACTGGGGCAGCTTTGAGGGCTGCTCCTGGCCATTGCCCTCACTGGCAGGTTGAGGGCTCCAAGCCCGGATACCTGAGGACTTACCTCTAGCACTGGGATTGGACAGTATCTTCGGCCGCAGCTGGGATGATGACTTGGAACCTGCAGTGGAGGTTCTTTGAGGATGATCCCCGATATGAGGCACTGTGACCTTGGGGCTTGGTATGAGCTCGCCTGCCAGCCAACAAGGCATTGGGCGTGGACCCCAAGGGCAGTGACTACTCCATGTTCGAGGACTGTCCCATAGCTGAGGCCTTCAAGGCAAACATGTCCTTATGCTGCTAATCCTGCTTTTTGCTGAAATCTGCAGGCAGAAGTAGTTGTTGTGGCTGGAGCCCATACAGCGAAGGCAGCAACTGTGATAGTTGGTGATGGACATAGTGTGAGAGCACTTGCCACAGTGCTTGAATCCATTGATTGTAGACATAAAGGGAAACACTGTGTCTGTGAGGTCAAACTCGAATGTCTCGGTCAGGGAGGATACGAGGAAGCCCAGTGCCTGGAAAGAATTAAAAATAAAAAAGTATCTGAAAAGACACTGCTGAGGTGAGGGCACAATTGGGTGAGGGGAAGGTGATCGAGGAACCAAACCAGCAAAAAAGGTGTTAAAAAATGCATGAAGAAGCTTAGACAAAAATCAGCTTCTACCAGGGAAACAGACTGCAAGGCTCAGGAAAAAGAAGACTGAGGGTAAGATGGCACCCTTGGGTGGGAAGGTGACCACATATCCGCGGTCTAAGTCCCAAAGGCTTTCTTTGAAAGCTGGGGAGTGAATCTGCACAGGGTCAGTTGATGCCAAAGTCACCCATATGTGAGGACTGACTTCCTGTTCGTTCCCAGAGAACTAGCCTGTATCTATATACTGTAGATAAAGATAAGATAAACACAAGCTCACTTTCTCCTCTTGTTTAGGTTACAGGTGGTCACCTGGTGCTTCTCATCTATTTCAGAGATTCAACTAAGTGAACTCCCCCCTTGAATAGTTTATATTAGCACAATAGCAATACCTATGGGTGGTAGAGGGCAATTGCACTGGATTCCAAAGATTCTGTCATTCCAGTGGTTAGGTGAGTGGTTCCCAAAATGCGTTGGACCCCCCACATGAGGATGGGATGATAAGCTGTTCTCTTTCTCTATTGGGTTCTGTTGTGACCTATACCCAGTAGTGATAGCATGGGATCTGTGAGTTGTTGAACATTCACCGATGCCCCATTCCCAATATGTGGGCTTCCTGTTAGACTGGAAACCCCTGCTGAGTACTAGGAATTGAGTGTACACTGCCATTCACAGTCATCTGCTGATGCTATCCCTGCTTGCATTTTTTGGATGAGTGGGAGAGAAGAGAAGAGAGGATTGTAGAAGCCTGCTATTTTTGTTTTCATCATGATCTGGGAGTTGTATGATTTTTTTTTTAAGTTTTAAAATGGGGACAAATTTGATAGTTTATGGAGTACTAGCTTATATTATAAAGAAAGAAGATGGGGCAGGAATCCAGTGGCTGTGAATGGTCTCCACTTCAGAGTATTTCCCCTGTTAATAAATGGCAGCAAACAAACAGAGCTGTGTCAGCTCAGTTGGAACCTGTAAGTTCAAGTGTGAGTGAAAGATGAGTCTGGCACTTCCTCTCAGAGAAATGTATTGTGAACAGAGTTAAAGCAAGGAGATACCGATCTCCTCATTGAGTTTGTCTTATTTACCAAAGCAGATTGCCAATGCTTATTCCTGTTTGCATACATCTTATTCTTCTCTTGCAGCTTCAGTCTTTACATGCCTAGCAATAGCTCTGGGCTTTTATCGACTGTGGAAATAAGACCTTAGCAGACTGTCAAGGTGACCTGTTATAATCAAGACACTTCTTGGAACATAGCTGGTTACTACAGATATGGAATGCTGTGCTGTCTAAATTACAATGGGAACACAAGTCACTTGAATGTACAAAGACCATCATGGATTAGTCAAACTATGTGAAAAAAGAACATTTTATGAAAAATCTTAAGCAACTCCTGCGAATCGTTGGTTAGTTGAGGCTGCTTGGGTGAGAGAGGAAAATTTGTCCTGTGTAGGTGACAAAATTATCTGTCTTCATCACACAAGCAATCTGATTCATTTACACTGCTGTCCTAAAGAGGTTTTCCCCCCCAATATCTGATGGGTGGGCTAGCAAACTGCTAATAGGTAAATGTTTTAAGAACAAACTCTCAACAGATCAGTGGTGGATTTCAAGTACTTTGATAAATGAAAGGTTGAGAGGGTTGTGCTGGTTCAGCATCATACGAGACCTCATCTGCTTATAAATTGGCTTCTTTCTGTTCTGAGTAATATGACAAACAAAATTTTTGGACAATAATACTCTTAGTGCACAAACATCAGTAGAAATGGAACCATTTTGCCTTTACACAAGAGTGCTGTACTGTGTGATTATGGATGGGACTGCAACTAAAACATCAGCTGGGGCATGAGGATTCTGTCTGCAGTCTATCCTCTATCTCTTAACCTCTAATGCTCCAGGCTTCAGCTACTATTGCTGCATGCCCCTACCTCAAATGAGGTAAAACAAATTCTAACAGCATTATGCCCCTGCCAAGTCTGCCCTTTTTAAATGCACAGGGGCTAATGAGCTGGCCTGCAAAACCCTTGCATCTTTAAGGACAGACCAGGAGGGATTATACTTTTTATTTACATCAGCTGCCCACCAGGGAATGCCCTTTCTCCAGTAGGGCAGTCCACACCTGTGTTGGATGTAACATTGGGTTTGGTTCAGGCTCTTGGAGCTTTGCATGAACAAAGATATGCAAATAGTCCACAGACATGTTTCACTAGGTCAGTTTCAACCTGGCTTGTAATGCCAGCCAGATGAGTTTCCAAAATAGTCATGCAAGTTAATTTGCATATTCTGTCTTCAATGTATGCACATTTCTCATGTGTATTCATTGTAGATTTCTTGAAAACTCAACAGACTCTAGGTTTACAGAACAAGTTTGGGAAGCCCTGCTCCTGGTGATTTGAGAGAGAATGTTGGCCATAAAAAGGTCAGTCTTCTGCAGTGCTTTACAGGCCTGCCCTTAATAATGTGCACAAAACCCTCTCATGCAGCCCTGCTAAAAAGGAATTAACCTGTGGTGTAATGCTGGATTTTGCCATGTGTAAAATGCCATGTATGCTTCCACGAGGGTGAAAAAGCTTGGATTGGTTTCTAGGTGGATGGAAATACATTTATTATTGTATACTATATGGTAGGTGAGAACTTCTTGAGTACTGTAATACTATACCAATTTCATGTATGCCAATTCGATTTTCCATAAACAGTGTGCCATGAATTTTATATTTATGATGGTAGTAGCATATACAAAAAACTTTTATAAAATAGTAAAACTGTCAGTGTTTAAGAAACTTATTGTCCTGTAATTTATGCTTCCTTTCTTCTGCACTATGAAAAGTGTTTTTCTTCTTTGTAATTGCTTAAAGTATGATCGAACATCATGCAAAGCTGTAGAGACCTAGACGCTTTCAGAGGAAACCAGTAAAGGAGCACAGCAAAAACAAAGGGCTTACCTTCGTTTTCTCATTTAAATCATGTTATTCATGAGCTCTTTAGTTAAAATGTATGTCTGTTGAAACAAATGTGTTCCAGATGAGCAGGTAAGTTGCTTCTTTTCAGTGGGTATTTGCCATTTTGAACTTAAGGAAATTAGGCTTTGGGATTGTTGACTCACTGTAGCTCCAGACAGGATTCACCGACATGTGAACAGCAACTGCTGAAGAATATGATGTTATGAAGGTCATAATAAAAGGCCCTTTGATTCCAAGAAAATATAGAAAGTAATTAAAATACTAAGACAAAATCAATAGAACCTTGAAATACATAAATCCAAGGAAATAAGAAACAGTGCAGCTAAGATGCAGCCAGGATGCTATTTTGAACAGTCTAGGAGCTGCTGCTGTTGTGTGGGGAGTGTATAGCATGGTTATCACTATTCACTTCTCTGTGCCTCGTCTCACAAAAACTCCTCCTGGATGGGTCTGCTGCTTTTTCCTGGGTTTCTTTTTCTCCTTATTTGTATTGGATACCTTTTCTCCCTATAGAAATAGGATATGTTATTTAATTATGTAACACTGTTAATAAATATACAATTCACTCAATCTTCATAGGTTATTTTTCAGATTAATATTTCAAGATTAAAGCACTTTTTTTCAGTCTCTTTGTGAGCATTAAGATAAGGACCCCCCAAAGTATTCCCAATTGTCACAGACCCTTTGGTATTAATTTAAATTCTGCTCACACCTCTGTAAGCCAGTGCCTCTACTGGATATGAACAAGACATATAGATACTGGCAGAGCTGCCATGCTGTATGTGTGTCATGCAGATATGGGATATTTTGGCAGAAACTCTGAATTTGGGGATGTATATGAGGAAAGCATAGTTACTCACCTGTAACAGGTGATTTCCGGGAACAGCAGGAATTTAGTTTTCACATATGGGTATCGTCGGTACCGACGGAGTCTGCATGGGAACGCCCCCCAGCATCCAATAGGAAGCTTTTGTGAGCATCCCACAGCGCCTGCATGCAGCCTTCCCCAACTGTCCTCCTCCAGTTGTTTAAAGTTGAGACGAGAGAGAGAGAGAGAGATACAACTCCTAGGGGAGGTGGGTGGGTTGTGAAGACTAAATTCCTGCTGTTCCCGGAGATCACCTGTTACAGGAGAGTAACTATGCTATCTCCAGGAACAAGCAGGAATGTAGTCTTCACATAAGGGGACTCCCTAGCTGCTGATGCCAGGGAGAGACCCCAGAAGTTGTGTGCCCTTGTGAAAGGGCTCCACTTCCCTCCCATGGATCTCTGGCATCCTACCAGGGATGGTGGGTAGGAGTTGAGTATTGTCAGACGGCTGCCTGGGTGAGAATCTTCACAGTCTTGACAAGTGCATATATCTATATGATTTGCGAGGGATTGTGGGCAATGCAGTTCATTCACACCAGACACAGCTGCTCACAATAATTAGTTGTGCTTTTGGGTAAAGCCAATAAGATATTTATTTATGGGGTTATTTCTCCCAACACAGATATGCTTGGTAGCACATAAATCAGGTTACTTGCTTTCAGTGTTAAACTTGAAAAAACAAAATCAGGAAACAACAATTGAACTTGTCAGGCAATCAAAGCAAAAGAAATAAGACCTGGTTGGCAACAAACTGGTCTTTTCTGTAGGCTTTAGCTAATATTCTCTTAGCAATGTATCAAACAAACAACGAAAGCCACAAAGAAAGGAAAAACTGTTCTTTTCAGGTTAACTTCTTATATCTTCCCACATAGATTCAGAAGTGATTCTCTCAGAGCTCCCAAGCAATTAGGTAAGGCTCAATTGCTAGCAGTTACCAGCTGAAACCCCTTAGCTGGCTTGCTTTCTACTGCGTGGCTAAAAATCCTACTCAGGAGCTTTTCTGAGTAGATTAAAGAACAAGTTTGTATTTCTTTGTGATGGTTGCTGTACTTTATAACAGAAAATCACCAAAGGAGTTTAGACAGAGAGCAGTCCATGTAAACAGATTCTTCATCTGCTATCATTCCCCCTTCTTCAACAAGCATGGGTTCAATATCATGGATTGGCACAGATGAATCTCCCAATGGAGCACTTTCAGGAGAATACTTGTTTCCCTGCTGTCTTTCAAGGTTATAGCTAGGGCATAGATCAGTGTTCATACCTGAGCTTCCATTGCTGTTAGAGTTCCTCTCTATATAGCCTGGCCAGTATGTAGTCCAGTTTTTATGTCCAGCCTTCCAATCCAGATCCCTGGACACTGGATCTCTCTTCACATACCTTCTGGCACGGGTCTTAGGGTCCCTTCCACGTGCAGCCGTCTCCCTCACAGGTACCGTCTGGAGATTCCTAGCTCTGCAGCACCATTCCTCTGGCTTTCCCCAGTCCAATGGTGTATGCTGGCCCTTGGAATGCCTCCCAGTATATGTACTGCTCTGGACTCTTCTAGACCTCTCAAAGGCTTTTCTCTTCTTTCTTCCAAAGGGTTTCTTGCCCTCTCTGTCCGTCCGGTTTGGCTTCTGCTTTTGATAATCCTTCAGATGAAACTGAGGATATCCAAGTTGATCATGAAGATGATGATGATCCTCAGGATAATTCTCTGTAGAATAAACCCTACCTTTATTCTGCCTAGATGAGTGCTCCTCCCTAATACAGCGCAGCTGTGCTGAATCAGGCCCTGCCCTTTGAGATGAGTGCTTAGGGATTACCTCATAGCCCTCCTGATTGAACACACATTTCCCCCCTTCAGCTCCTCTAATGGCTGTAGGAAACCTGGTGCATTCTGGGACTGGTAGTCTTTTATGGGAAAATTCTGTTTTCTTATTTCTACCAGAACTGACAGGTTGCTTGTTCAGAGTCACTTCACCTTTCCTATAGCTCCTTCCTGAGCTATGATAAGCTTCCTTATCACAGTATGGAACAGGTGTTTTAAGAACAGCCTGACCAAACAAGGCATCCCAGCGGGAGTCCTTGTCTAAGCAGTAATGGGCTGTGAAGGTATGAACCGAAGCACAAGTAGCTGCTCGGCAGATGTCGTCGATAGATACAGAATGAAGATGAGCGATAGAGGCTGCCATAGCTCTCACATTGTGAGCTGTGACATGGCCTTCCAGAGGAAGGTTTTTACTCTCATAGGCAAAAGATATACACTGTGCAATCCAATTGGACAGTGTTCTTTTGGCAACTTGGAAGTCCCAAATGACTAGGATCAAAAGCAACAAAAAGTTGGGAGGACTTTCTATGTTGCTGTGTCCTTTGCAAGTAAAAGGCCAAAGCTCTTTTACAGTCCAAAGTATGAAGATTCTTTTCTGCATTTGAGGCATTGAGGCCTTGGAAAGAATACAGGAAGGTAAACCGCTTGGTTTAAATGAAAAGGTGACACCACCTTTGGCATAAAGTGTGGATGAGTCCTAAGGACTACCTTATCATGATGGAACCTCCTTGTATAAGGAGGATCGGCCACCAATGCTTGCAATTCACTGATGCGACGTGCTGATGTGATTGCAATAAGAAAGATGACCTTCCAGGAAAGGAATTTCAAAGAGGTAGAAGCTAATGGTTCAAAAGGCAGCTTCATGAGCTGCCCAAGAACCAGATTTAAGTCCCATGCTACCGGTGGTGGCTTAATGGGAGGGTTAGTTAAAAGAAGGCCTCTCATAAATCTCGCTATGAGAAGAACTAGGTTGTCCATTTAGAGGCTTGAAAGAAGCTGCTATAGCACTCAAATGAACTCTCACTGAATTGGTCTTAAGCCCTGCATTAGACAAATGAAGGAGATACTCCAGTAATCCCTTCTGCGAGCACCATATGGTAAACCTTTTCCACTTGAAAGCATAAAAGCGTCTTGTGGAAGGCTTCCTGGAAGCATAAAGGATATCCTTTACCTGTTGAGAAAGGTTAAGACCGTGAAGTTCTAGGCTTTCAGCAACCGGGTCATGAGATGCAGAGACTGGGGATTGGGATGCCATAGCATCCTGTCCTCCTGAGAAAGGAGATTTGGAGCAGATCCTAACTCCAGAGGCGGAGCTTGAGAGAGATGTAGGAGCAGAGGGTACCACATTTGCCGTAACCAATGTGGAGCTATGAGAATCATATGACCTCTGTCTCTCTGAAGCTTGAACAGGGTTTTGGGAATTAGGGGAGGAAAGCATCCCTGACCTGACAACCCTGAGCTGGAATTCTGGAACAGAACCAGGGAAGTTTGGCATTCAGCAGACTTGCGAAGAGGTCTATATCCGGGGTTCCCCAAATTTGGAAAATTTTGGCCACCTGGTCCGCATGGAGAGACCATTCGTGTGGAAGCAGAACTCGACTGAGTCTGTCTGCCCAAGAGTTTTGAATGCCTGGAAGATACACCGCAAGGAGATGAATCTGATGCTCTCTGGTGAGGGCCCATAGTCGCAAAGCTTCGTTGCATAGCGACAGAGCCTGTTCCGCCCTGCTTGTTCACATAGAACATGGCTACTTGATTGTCCGTTTGAACTAGGACTCTCTTGTTTCTGAGCTGGGTGTGGAATACTTGAAGAGCAAGGAAGATTGCTCTGAGTTCCAGGAGATTGATGTTTAGATAGGCCTCCTGTGGAGTCCAGGTACCCTGGGTAGAGAGACCTTGCAGGTGGGCTCCCCAACCCACCTGTGAAGCATCTGTTCTTTAGAGTGGCTTGGGGTGGGGGTTGCTGAAAAGGAGATCCCACCAAAAGGTTCTGGGGTGACTGCCACCATTGGAGGGACAAAATACGGTGACCTGCTATTTTGTCTGACAGGCAACCTGATGCCTGAGTCCACTGAGTGGATAAAGTCCACTGGGCTGCCCTCATATGGAGGCGAGCATAAGGAACCACATGCACGGTGGATGCCATGTGGCCTAGCAACTGTAACATTTCCCGAGCAGTGAGGTGATGTTTTAACACTGCTTGGGAGGCTAATTGCACAATGCGAAGGCAGTGGGCCTGTGGAATGTAGGCCCTTGTCTGTCTGGTATCCAGCAGAGCTCCTATAAACTCCAGGGACTGAGTGGGAGCAAGGATGGATTTTGGGAAATTTATGACAAATCCCAAATACTGAAGGATGTGCATTGTGCGAGAGAGAGCAACCCTGGCCTCTGGCTCTGAAGGGGCTCGAATGAGCAAGTCGTCTAAGTAAGGGAAGATGAATATTCCTAGGGTGCGAAGAAATGCTGCCACCACAGCCATGCATTTTGTGAACACCCTTGGTGCCGAGGCCAGGCCAAAAGGAAGAACCCTGTATTCGTAGTGCTTCCCTTGAAAAAGAAAGCGAAGGAACCTTTGATGAGTTGGATGGATGAGAACATGAGTGTACACATCCTTGAGATCTAGAGAACAAAGCCAATCCTGACTCTGAAGGTATGGCAGCAGTTCCTAGAGAAATCATTTTGAACTTCTCTTTGAACAGCAACTTGTTCAATTCTCTGAGGTCTAAAATGGGTCTGTGTCCTCCTGTTTTTCTTTGGAATAAGGAAATAGGGGGAGTAGAACCCTGTACCCTGTTGAGGAATGGGTACCTCATCTATTGCCCCTTGGGCAAGAAGCATAGTGACCTCTTGACCTAACTGGTCATTGAGAGAGGTCTGAGAATTGAACTGTCTTACCATTGTAGGAGGGGGCATGCTGAGGAAATGAAGCTTGTAACCCTCTCTTACAAAAGACAGGGTCCAATTTTCTGTTATCTGCCCTCTTCTGGGGGCAAAAAACATAACCTTCCTGGAATGGTGGAAGGCTCAGGGCCAGGAAGGTAAAGTTCTCTAGATAGGAGTCAAAGCCCCTGTGGAGGGTGAGTCTGCTGAGCCGGTTGACACTTAGCAGCTTTTGTTTTCCTTTGCCTAGATTGTTGCTGCTGTCCCTTTTGGGCAGACTGACCTAAACGATGCCCCTGCTGGGTATAGGATGGATGAAACTTCTTCTTACTGAAGAATGGTTTCTTGTAGGATTTTTTTTCCTTGCAGGATCAGCTGTAGATTTAGACAATCTTTGCAAAGTGATATTGTCAGCATCTATCTCATTAGCTTTTTCCTGCCAATTCTTGCCAAAGAGATTCTCTCCTGTGAAAGGAATATTCCCTAGTTTATCCTGTATCCAAAGTTCCAAGTCAGATGCCTGGAGCCAGGCAATCCTGCGTGCACCTATGGCAATAGCAGAGGTTCTGCTTATGCACTCAAAACAGTCAAAGGCTGTATGAGTCACAAATTTGGAAACATCCTGAGCATGTTTGACAAGGGCGAGGAAATCTTGCCTCTTGTCATCGGAAAGGAGAGGGCTCATAAGCTCTAAATCTCCTGTGAGTTCCTTAAGGAACATTCCATATATAATATATAGGAACTGATCCTAGCAGAAAGCATGCAAGCCTGGCAGGATTGACATCCAAAGGCGTCAAGAGTCCTACACTCGCGTCCTGGAGTATTAGATACATGCCTTTTTGCACTCTTGATCCTTCTCATAGCTGATTCCACCACCATGGAATGGTGTGGTAGCTGAGTCTTCTGAAACCCAGAACAAGGAGGAACTTGATACATGGTGTCAAGTCTTTGAGAGTAAGGAGATGTGGTTAGAGGCGTTTCCCACATCTTTAACATGAGATCATGCAAGATCTCATGAATAGGTAAGCTAGCTGCCTCCTTGGGAGCTTTAGGGTATTGTTGGATTTCTAATTCCTTTGCCCTAGGCTCTTTTTTAGGAGCCACTGTGATGGAAAGACCTTGAGCCACATCTCGGATTAAATCCTGAAAGGACATATCCTCTGGTGGAGACATCCTACGCTGAGGAGAAGAAGAATCCTCAGGAAGAAGTACTCTGGTATCGGCAGAGCTTTCAGAGTCTTCAGACTCCTCTGAGGATTCAAAATATCTCCGATCAGGGTGATTGTGCAAGGCACAATACCGTTCAAAGTCGGCATCGGAGGGGTCCAGTACCGATTTGTCGATACTGGATGGATAAGCATGACTCGGTCCCGGTAGAACACCTGCCAATGTCGATGCAGTCGGTACCGGTACCGGTTGAATTGTCTGAAGCGGTTTCAGGGGCATCGAGGCTGTGAGAAGAGCCGCCAGACTGCGTTCAATAGCCAGGAATCTTTGGTCTATCGATGCTGCCGATGCTTGGGTATCGGTACTGGATGAAGCAGCTGGTACCCCAGAGCATGGCACCAGTAGTTCTGCCGAGGTTGAGGCCTTGAGAACATCCTGGAGCCCTGTTAGTGCTTTGGAAGCCGAAGCCTCCTGCCAAGGCAGTTTTTCCGGTGAAAGTCTCTCAAGGGCAAAGCCAGAGGCATCTCGATACTTAGAGGGAGATCTACCCTTTGAGGACCGGCCAGATTTATGTTTAGTTACCTGAGATCCATGGGAGGAAGACGAAGCCCTGGAAGACGTTGATGCCACAGAGGCTGCATCGGAGGGGAAAAGGGTGCTAGGTTTAGCAGCTCGGTTCTGCCGGCCCCTCTTTGACATCATCCCACAGGCAACACACTCCGAAATAGAGTGGTCAGGACCTAAACATTTGAGGCACCACTCATGGGTGTCGGTGACAGAGATGGTACCGCCACACTTGGAACACTTTTTAAAACCCAAAGTGGGTTTTTCCATTTTAAAGGAAAAGGTTGGGCCTAGTGCCCAAAATGGCATGTGGCACCTGAGGAGAAAATAACTGGAAAAGACTCCAGAAAGAAAGGTGGGGTTTTTTTGGTTTTGTTTTGTTTTTTTGAAAAAAGAAGAACCGGCGGTACTGGTGTAGCATTGAAGGAAGGCAGACACGACCACAAAAAAGAATAGACAGGAATTTTTTCTGCGGTGACAGAATGTGTGACCTGTCTGCTCCACGGAAAATGAAGAACTGGAGAGGGACAGTTGGGAAAGGCGGGAAGGCAGCACGCAGGCGCTGTGGGATGCTCCCAAAAGCTTCCTATTGGACACTGGGGAGCGTTCCCACGCAGGCTCTGTCGGTACCGACGATACCCATATGTGAAGACTACATTTCTGCTTCTTCCTGGAGATAATGTGGAGAGAGCACAACCTCCAGGAAATTAAGGCTTTTGGCAAACCCCCAAATTGTACTCGGTGGGTATGCTTACATGTACCTAGTTTGCGTGCTGTAAGGATGATTGAAGTTTGAAGGTAGCATGGGAAAATATTGTCAGAGCCACATCATTCTTTAGGGCAGTTAGTTATTGTACTACATTACTTCTCCCATGGTGCTGTGTTGGAAATGCTAGCCAGATCTTAGCTGTTCAACTTCCAAAGCATTTATTTCCCTCACCTACCAATGTGGGATGACATTATTCCATATCATGCTTTTGTTAACATCAAGCAGAAAAAAAAGAGGAGGTTAGACTCTGCTAGACATGTAAAAAGGAGAGGGAACGTTTGTTAAAGAATAATTTGTGTCCCTTGCTTCATTTGCCATTATGTTTCATATCTCTGCCACTAGGTGGATTGATTTATTTTACAGTTTTTATACCGCTTTATCATTTCAATCAAAGCGGTTTACATTGTAACTTAAACTTGGTAATGTACATTAAATAGGGATGTTGATAACTTGGATTTTTCTGAGCAATGGGGGGTTAAGTGACTTGCTCAAGGCCACAAGGAGTGCTAGTGGTTCCCAAGCCAGTACTCTAGCCATTAGGCTTCTCCTCCACTGCATTATGATATTATTATTATGGTCATTAGCACAGACTGAGTGAATGCAGGGAGGTAAAACCAAGTATAACTTACCCATAAGAGGTGTTCTCCATGGACAGCAGGATACAAATCCTAACAGGTGACATCAGCTCTCCTGCTTAAAATCTCGCTCAAAGCTTTAGAGAGAGTGACTGTCCTTGCTCATCATTTCTCCGTCTAATATTATAGCTTGGAGTAGAATATAACCCTTTAGGAAGGTAGGAAAGTATGTGAGACTTGTATTCTGCTGTTCATGGTGAACATCTGCTAGAGCTAAGTAACTTGGATTTCTCCAGGAACAAGCAGGAAGTTCCTCGCATACAGGTGACGTCTGTGCCTACTGAGCCCCTGCAGAAGCATCTCCCCAGATTTCAAAGAAATTCTTTGGGAGATGCACCATGCATGCCTGGTCCCCTTCCCACTCAAGGGTACCAACTTGCGCCTCTCCTTTTTTTCCATGGAGTCCTCTGGACGTCTGTCCAGTTTTCCCCGGAAAAAGTGTATTTGATACATTTATGTCCAGTTTGTGTACGGGTTCTTTTCTCGCCCCCGAGCCAGCTCACCTCTGCGTCTCTCCTCTGGTTTGTTCCTTTGTTTTTGTTTTTTTTGCTTCAAGGTATCACTCAACCGGGGTTCATGTCTTTTTTTCGGCCGAAGTCCTCTGACCCCTGCCATGTGGCAGGGACTCCTGTTTTCCCCGATGGCCTCCAGCGGCTTCAAGAAGTGTTGTCAGTGCAGCAAGATATCATCCCTCACCGATTTGCATGACTTCTGCCTCCGGTGCCTTGGCCCAGAGCACGACGACTCGGACTGTGAACTTTGCAGGACCATGACCTCAAAGGCCCTTAAGAGCCGTCAGCGGCAGGAAAACCTTTTTCCAGAAGTCCAAATCCGTGCCGGAGTCTCCAGCGACATCCTGCTTCAGGGCCCCCTCCAGCCTGGGCTACCTCTGACTCCCATGGCCGCGGTTCCTCTGAGAGGAAGTCCCCGGAGGTGGAACGCAAGAAGTCACAGTCCTCAAAGACCGTCTTGGAGACCGGGAAGATGGGAAAATCCCACTCCACGCCCTGCAGTCTCCAGCATGAGTCTGAGGAGTCTGAGTGCAAGCGGCCTCACAAACTGCCCTGAAAGGAGTCATCAATACCCATTGACCGGCCTTGGACATCCGAGGCCATCATTGTCAAGGGTTCCCCCTCAATGGAACAGAAGCTGGACCTGAAACCCTTGGCATTTGCGTCGAAGGCTGTGGAGCCAACTGGCATGGAGACCAGGATGGAGGCCTTAGAGCACTGTATGTCTGCTCTTGTGGTCCAGCAGCGGGCATTCATGTCCGTTTCATCCGCCCTGATGATGGGACCCTCGACATCGAGCAGATCCTTGAGTGCCTCGTTGGCATTGGATGAGGTCACGGTCACTTTCCTCAGGTCACTGGTCCTCTCTGGTAAGTGCATGTGGCTCGGACTGCAGGTGAGGCCCTGGACCCCTTAGCTTGGACCCTTGACCACGAAGCCTTGGAATTGACCTCTGACTTCCAGTCCAATTGGGAGACCGAGGACAAGTCGTCCCCGGATACTGGGCCCTACTGAGATGTACCTTCAGACCTGCCCCCTCTCCCTCCCCCCCCCCGGCGTCCCGATGCCATTCCCCATCAGAGGATGTTGCCTTCCTCGACTTTGTGCGGGACATGACTAGAGCGCTGTCCATAGAGACCAAGGCAGAGGACTCCTCTCACATGGAGATCCTCCAGTATGAGGCCCCTCCGAAGGAGGCCCTCACGGTACCCGTTCTGCTGATCCTACAATGCCACCTTCTCCACATGTGTGAGACACCGGCGTCCGTGCCCATTGTCAGCAGGCGACTCAACTCCATGTATCGAGTCTGCTGAGGCCCTGAGTTGCAGAAAGCTCAACTTCCCCACAACTCAATGGTGGTTGAATCCATCATGCACAGACTCAAGAGCCAAAAGACCAATTCCTTGGTGCCCTCCTGGCAGGGGGGGCCCAGATCCTCAATGCCCTAGGCCGGAAGGCCTTTCATGGCTCAATGCTGACAGGCCAGGTCCAGTCCTACCAGCTCTACATGGGCATGTACCTCAAAGAGCTGTTTGAAGGAGCTTGGTGGGTTCTTGGCAGACCTTGATGGGGAGCCCCTCCAGAGGTTCAAGTCACTGGCCTCTGTTGTCAATGAGTGCTTGAAGTTCCTGTCTCGAGCAGCTTATGACGGCTTCTATGGTCAGCCAAGGTGGCCGTAGCTAGCATCTGAGCCTGATGCCAGGCATGGCTGCAATCATCTGACCTCGAACAGTCGGTTCAGAACAGACTTATTGATGTCCCCTTCATCAGAGAGAACCTCTTCAGGAAACCCATAACAGACAAAGCAGCAGAGCTCGAGACTGAGCTCCTAACGAGGACCAGACTCTCAAAAAAGACCTTGGTGCAACCCCGTAAGAAGGCTCTAGGAAAGAAGTCTTTCTTTTTGAGGGAAAAGGGTGGCTTTGGCAACATACAAGGGACAGAGGCACGGCCTCTGCAAGCAAAAGACCCTCAAATCCCAAGTTTTGGCTCTGGCTCAGCCTGGGGGGAGCTTTTGAATCCCTGGGCATGACCACCTCTTCCCCAGGAGGTCTCCTACAGCCCACAGGTGGTCCATCATCACCACCACCGATACCTGGGTCCTACAAGTGATCAAGGAGGGCTACCTCCTCCACCTACGGCAGATGCCACCTTTATACTTTTCAGGAGAGCCTGTAAGACCTCTCCTCTACCAGGCCCTGCTCCTCACTGAGCTCGCAGGCCTCCTTGAGGACAAGGCGGTGGAGCCAGTGCCAGAACATCTTTCAGGCATCAGCTTCTACTCCAAGTATTTCCTCGTCCCCAAGAGAACAGGGGGCCTCAGGCCCATCCTGGATCTGCAGGATCTGAACAAGTTCCTGATAAGGGAAAGTTCAAAATGTTCTCCCTTGGAACATTGATGCCATTCCTCCAGAAGAAAGACTGGCTATGCTCCTTAGACCTAACGGATACCTACAAGCACATCCTGATCCATCCCAGCCACAGAAAATTACCTCCAGTTTGTGGTGGGAGGAGAGCACTACCAATACAGAGTGCTGCCCTTCGGGCTGGCCTCATCACCTGCATCCAAGAAGCCTTTGTCTGTCTTTCCCTACCTAGATAACTGGCTCATAAGGGGAGACACAGCTGCAGAGGTGCAATGCGCCACAGGGTGCACCATCAACACCCTTCAGCATATGGGGTTTCTCATCAACTACCCCAAGTCCCACCTCTTTCTTTTCTCTACCTTTTATTGTTTGGGCATTTTATTTTTTAGTCCTAATTGCCTTAGTCTCTCTTTTTTGCGTTCTTCTGCTAACTCTCCATTATCTGCTGTCGATTTGTCCTTTCTTCTCTCTTCTATTTTTTTTCCCATTTTCTGTCTACATTTGCCTCTGACATGGTGCTCTTTTGCTTTTTGTTATTTTCTCCATTTCTTTCTTTACTTATTCATCCACTCAACTTCAACCCTCTGTCCTCAACCCTCTTCTGACTTTTCATCTAGCAGCTATCCTACTCTTCTAACCTCCAGCCCAGCTCCCCCATTTCACATCTCACTTCTTCACTTATTCTCTTCTTTCATCTACTTCCCATTACCACATTTCAACCCTCTGTAATCATCACCCTCCTCTCACTCATCTCCTTGCCAACTTCCCATAGCCTCTCTCACATACTTCCATCATGCCCACCATTTCCCCCTTTCTCTCATCATCCCAATTCATTATATCCCAGTCTCCTCACCCTTCTACTTTACCCCCCAAAGTCCAGCATCTCATGCTTCCTCTTCCACCTCCCTCCCTTATAAACCATCAGCTTTCTATCTGTTTCTCCTTCTCCATCCTCTCCCCCTGCAGTAGACCAGCAACTCCCTTACCACTCTCCCATCTGTTCCTCTCCATTCCAGGCAAATATATCCCTTCTCTATTGTACCATAAAATCCACCTCTCATTCCAGCTATCTATCTCTATATCTAGCTATATAACGTAGTTACTCATCTGTAACAGGTAAATCTGTGGGAACAGCAGGCATTTAGTCTTCACATATGGGTGATACTGGCACTGACGGAGCCTGCATGGGAATGCTCCCCAGTGACCAAAAGGAAAGCCTTTGAGAGCACTCCACTGTGCCTGACCCTGGCCTTGGGAGGCTGGATTGGGCTGTGGGGAAAGGAACAAATGACCTGCGGCCATGGTACCACAGCTCCATTCAGGAGCCTGACCTAGCTGGGCAGGGGCCTGTACGTGCAAGCCGATCTGAATTGGGTCCTGGCATAAATGCCCAAGCCCAGACCCAGACCCAGACCCAATTCCGATCCTAGGGGGGGAAAACTAGCCCCTATGCGATCAGAATCGGATCTGCCTCTGTACCTCCCACTTCTGATCTGGCACACAGGGCCTGAGTGGCTAACTCGAAATGTGCCTCTATATTTCTACCAGCTTGCAGAGAAAACCTTTCTTTTAGATAGAGAATACATGCTACTTTAAGACCAATAACACTATGAGCACGCCTTGTACCTTTTCCCTTTCAAGTGCTATTATTTCTTTTAAACGGGCCTGCTGATTGATGCTATATTAATGTGATGCAAGGTGGAGTTTTCCAGATCCGAAGTATCAGCAAACTGCTCAAATTGCAGTTATTTGGAACAGGTGCTTCCAGAGATCTAAACAACTCCTACATCTCAGACCTGTTACTTTAGTCTCCCTTTTATTTGCCTCTCTAATAAAAAAAAATCTTTAAACTGGAAATGTTTTGTGACATGCAGACCAGCCATTTTCATTGTGTTGTAGGCATTCCAGCAGATGGAATATATTTGATTGCCAAATAAAAATGACAATCCCAAACCTCCAAAACGTTTAAATAATTTTCCAGTTACTGTAACAATATGTCAAATTAACAGCAGTAGAAAATAAAATTAGCCTTACAAAAACAGATTTAGCATGGGCGGCAGTGCAAGCTGCCTCATCGTGTCCTGTCAAAAGGCATCATCCCTAACATAGATATTCTTCATCCAGGGGAGGCACAGTTCAAGCTTAGGCTTGCTAGTTTACAGTAACTGTGAGATGGGAACTGGATAGGATCATATGAAAATAGAGAACAGGATCGGCCTACAAGGCTCATTTACCCGTTTCCTCTTGTACTGCAATACCACAGATACTCCCATTCTCTAGTTTTTAATCACCACTAAATCACATGTACTCAGCTAATGCTTTTTACTTCTGCTACCATTTTTGCCCTCACCAACTCCATTGAGAGGTTATGAAAAATGTAATGGCTTTGTAAAAAGTTCTCCAGCTGTATAACTGGCTGTGCTTTAGAAAATTCAATAATAAGTAAAAGAGGGAAGTTTGGCAATAAGTGATACAAAAAAAAGTACTAACCAAGGAGGTAACGGAGGTCTTCATTTTCTCAATGCACCCAGTAAGGTGGCTAATCTCTGTCCGGTAATCATCCAACTGGCTCTCCAGTTTTTCTCGACGTAATCGTTCATATTCCAGTTGGGCTTCTAGCTCTTTAATAATCCTGGCCAAAATAAAATCAAAGGCAGCAGACTATGAAAATGCAATGGTGATAATTCTACAATCTCATTAGAGATCACTTATGCCCCACAGGTAATGGTGAACATATCGATAAAAGTCCTACCAGAAAAGGTTCCTTCCATTCTGTGAATGTAACAAAATAACGGTGAAGACAGCTCACTCCAATTCAAGTGAAGATGATTCTCTTCAGATCGAACAAATCTTTCAAGTAATTTATATAAATGGGACAACAGAGCGCTATATATTTATTTTTAAAAAGATCACATAATTGACATTACATAATTGATTGATAGGTAAAGATAGAGCAAATGGTTAGGGGAAGGTATAGTGCAAAACTGAAGGTTGGTTTGCTTTCAGCAGATGAATTTACAGGAGAAAACAAACTTAAAAAATGGGGCATTTGAGACTTCAGGAGACAGATGGCTTTAAAGGTATAGTGCAGAATAGTCAAAGGCAACTTTACGATGATGACAACTGATGCCAGCACTAGTATAGTATATATTATATATATATATATATATATATATACACAGGGTGGCCCAAAAAAAGTGAGAACATCTCGTAAATTAAAAGCTTAAATAGTTTACTTATTTACCTTTTTTAGCTATATAATGTCTTTATTTCAACAATTTCTGGTCGCCATCTTTTTTTTAAGTTTGTCAATTCTTTACATCTGCCTTTTTGAATTTTTACATAACTTATATGCTACAAGATATTCTCACTTTTTTGGGCCACCCTGTATGTATATATATATATATATATATGTATATATATATATATATATATATTCCAGATTATGCAATTCACTCCCTTCAACTGGCTATGAATACAGCAGCATGAACCTTGGTTGAAGCCTCTAGATACGAACATGTTACTCCAATCCTGAAACAGCTCCACTGGCTTCCAATTCTCAATCGTCTCAAATATAAGGCTCTCATCATAATATTCAAAATTCTGCACAACCACTCCGCTCCTGCTCTTAATGAGATTCTACAATGGACACTGGACAACAGAGCAAGATGATCTACCATGTCAAACACTCTATCAGTTCCTTCTATTATCAGAAAAAGTCCCCAATTTGTGAATGGTTGAGCATTCAAATTGTATGCACCACCTCTCTGGAATGCTCCCCCACCCCCCTCTGTGCCATCTCTGACCTATCTACATTCAGAAAACTTCTGAAGGCACATCTGTTTCAGCTACATTATGAGCTCGTAACGTAGAACACTTCACATTACCATACCCCTCAGCTAGACCCTCATACTTTCCATGAGGCTCTATGTATATTCACTATACAACTTTATTGTATATAATTCCCTGTTACGACCTAAGTTATACTGACCCAAATATTTTACATTGTTAACCTCTAATACAATTGGTTCTCAAACTTGTTCTATGTAATTAAGCATAGTTCCTACCTGTAGCAGGTGTTCTCCAGGGACAGCAGGACTCAGTCCTCACATATGGGTGACGTAGGTGCCGACAGAGCCCTCGTGCGGAGCAATTCCCCAGCTTTCAAAGAAAGCCTTTGGGATTGCATCGTGCATACGCGGTCCCCTTCCCGCCCAAGGGTACCATCATGCTCAGTCAAATGACATAGCTAAAAAGACAGCAAAATGAATAAAAATCAATAATAGGACTGCAACTCCAGGGGAGGAGGGAGGGTCGTGAGGACTGATTCCTGCTGTCCCTGGAGAACACCTGTTACAGGTGAGTAACTACGCTTTCTCCAGGAACAAGCAGGAAGTCAGTCCTCACATATGGGACTCCCTAGCTATAGGCTACTGAGAACCCATAGCTGAAAAATGGCTCCCTCTATAAGAGCCGCAGCAACTGCAATAAGAATTCAGCCAAGAAAGCAACACCCCCCGGTAGCCTGACACCAAAGGGTTGGAGTTGCCTAAACCTCAAATAGGTTACGGAGTACTGCCTGGCCGAAAGCACTGTCCCATCGGGACTCCCTATCCAGGCAGTAATGGGCCACAAAGGTCTGGCTTGAAGACCATGTTGCAGCCCGGCAGATGTCTGCCAGCAGAACAGAGTGAAAGTGAGCCACTGATGCGGCCTTAGCCCTGACACAGTGGGCCATGACTCGAACCTGAAACGGGAGGTCTGCCGCCCAGGTGGACAGCGTAAGCTTGGAGATAGGTAACCCCAGCTTACTGGGGTCATACAAGACGAAGAGCTGAGTAGCCCTTCGATGTCCCTTCATACGCTCCAGATAGGACACCCTCTTACAATCCAGAGTATGCAGGACTGCCTCTGCCCAGCTGGAATGCGGCCTGGGAAAAAAGGTTGGAAGAATCACCTCCTGGTTGAGGTGGAAAGAAGAGACCATCTTTGGAAGGAACTTCGGGTGAGTGCGGAGGACCACCCAATTCCTATAAAACCTTGTGTATGGTTTATCAGTTATAAGAGCTTGCAGCTCACTCACACGTCTGGCTGATGTGAGTGCCACCAGAAAGAGCACCTTCCAGGAGAGGAAGCGCAGATAGCAAGAGGACATCAGCTCAAAAGGTGGGCAAGTAAGCTGCTGTAAGACCACATTCAAATCCCACTCAGTTGCCGGAGGACGAACTGGGGGGTTTCAGCAGAAGCAGACCTCTGAGGAATCTGGACACCAGGGGGTGAGCCAAAAGAGGTTGCCCCTCCACTGGCGAGTGGTTTGCTGACAAAGCACTCAGGTGGACCCTGACAGAGTTAGACTTGAGACCTAATTCTGAGAGGTGAAGCAGGTACTGTAGCACCAGTGGTACAAGGCAAGAGAAAGGGCTTTCATTATGCTGGTTACACCACACCTCAAATCTACACCACTTGAAAGCATAGGATTTCTTAGTGGACTGCCTCCTGGAGGCCAGTAACACTTCTTCTACATTCCGAGGTAGGAGGAGAGGAGCCAGCACTACCCTTTCAGCAGCCATGCCATCAGGTTGAGGGCCCTGAGGTTGGGGTGCAAGAGAGAGCCCTGCTCCTATGATAGGTCGGGCTGCGTCTCCAGTGGCAGTGGGGTTTCCACTGCCAGCTGGAGGAGAAGCGGAAACCAAGGCTGTCTTGGCCATCTGGGGGCTACCAGAATGACAGAGGCCTTGTCCAGAAGGATTTTGAACAGAGTCCGGACCATCAGAGGCATGGGAGGAAACGCATACATGAGGCCCCCTGACCAGGAGATCAGGAAAGCATCTGCAGCCACCCTCAGAGGATGTGGCTGTCTTGAGCAAAATCTGGGCAGCTGGTGATTTTGTGGACTGGCAAATAAATCTATGGACGGATGGCCCCAGTGGTGGAAAATCCGCTGTGCCACCATCGGATCCAGTTGCCATTCGTGAGGTTGGAGAATTCTGCTTAGTTTGTCCGCTAGGCAGTTCTCCTGACCAGGCAGATACACTGCTTTGAGAGACATACCCTGCTTGATGGCAAAGGAGCAGAGGTCCAGTGTCTCCTGACATAGGATACGAGACCCCGTACCTCCCTGCTTGTTCACGTAGAACACTGCTACCCGATTGTCCGTCTGTATCAATGCAGACTGATGTGAGAGTAATATAAAACTTTAAACCTAATCGGAATTACCAAACGATCCAAAAACCTAAAAATCCCGATGATATAAAATTCCCCGTGTTAGAAAAATATTTTTTGTCGGAGACAATTTCATCCCAGCGCTATGTATAGTAACAAGGCACCACTGTGATATCTCCTTTTAATAATATACGTAAAAAGTTACTTAGCTTCAGTAACGAATATCATCCATTGCCAGAGAGCCGTTAAGGACTATCGACGTAGCGCTCGTTTCGGGTATATAATAATTTGAAAACCCTGCTTCAGGTACGTCCATGTACCAACAATGGCAACGATGTGTTTAGCTAACAAATCGGAAATGTAGTCAGCCATTTAAATCTTCAACATCTAACGTCACCATCACGTGTAGGAACTAAACCACCAATGATCATAGACCCTTTGTTTAATAGGGAATACCCACCAACAGGGAATCCCTCAGCGGGTATGCTCATGTGATTATGGTATGCCAATCAATCTGTTGATTCAGCCCCCTAGGGGAGACACAATTTAATTTAAAAATCCAGCGTTGTTCCAAAGTCTGTAATTTTTGTTCTCGATCTCCTCCCCGAGGGTCATAAGGGACATGATCCAAAATCCTCCACCGCAATGATTCAAATGAGTGATCAAAAGATAGACAATGATCCACTAATGGAGCTGAAAGAGATTTTGTCCGTAATCGCGATGCATGTTCAGACAAACGGAGGCGAATGACACGTGTGGTGCGTCCCACATAATAAAAAGTGCAAGGACAAATGATCAAATACACCACATACCGCGATGAACAATCCGTGTGCCATTTTGTAGAATAAACTTGAGCAGTGTGGATGTCCTGCCACTCAGATCCCACGATGGATAACGCACAGTAAATACAAGAGCCACATATAAAATGACCTGTATCAAGGTGGCCAGTCTCTGGGCGATCTTGGGGATCGGTGGTCTTCATAAGGAGATCTCTAAAATTTGAGCCTCTAGAATAGGCGACCTGTAAAATTTTTCCCCGAAAACATGCATGCACACTCAGCATTGGCCAAAACTGTTTTAATAACTTAGAAACATGGTGAATTCCCCGAACATAAGGGAGAACTCCAGTGATCTTTGAGTCCCGATCCAAATCCAGACCATGCGGTTGAGTCACCAGCCATTCAATATGTGTAAATCTTGCTCGGTTATACGCCCGATTGATAACCCAAGTGGGATAACCCCTTCGAAGGAGACGTTGTGACAGCTCTAGTGCATGTTTTTTGAAATCTATCAAAGAAGAGCAATTTCGCTTCAGCCTAAGGAACTGACCAAACGGTAGCCCCTGTTTTAAAGCCCTTGGGTGAAAACTTCCATAATGTAGCAGCGTGTTTCGCTGGACTGGTTTGCGATAGAGGGTTGTATGAAAACCCTCAGTCGTCAATGAGACGGAAACATCCAAAAATCTAAAGTTTGAGAGGAAATGTGCTCAATGAATTGTATCCGTGGCACATGAGTATTCAGCCGGGCTATAAAAGCATCCAACTCATGGCGAGAACCCGACCACAGGAAAAATACATCGTCTAAGAATCTCTTCCAAAAAGAAACCAGCCCAAAAGCAGGATCAGTATAGATGTATAACGATTCAAATGTAGCCATATAGAGAGTGGCAATCGAGGGGGCCACCGTGGCTCCCATGGCGATACCATGAATCTGTTTGTAGAATCGTTGCTGATGCAGAAAAAAACTGTTATGTAATACCAGACAGAGTAATTCAAAAATAAAGGATTCAGGAATTCTGTCGGGAAGATTCAAAGGATGATCATGTAGACAATGTAAAGCCTCAGTTTGATCAATGTTCGTGTAGAGTGCTTGAACATCTAAAGATACCATAAATTTATAGGACCTAATATCTGTACAGGATTGTAATTGCTGTAAAAAATGCCCTGTATCTCGGATGAATGATGGAACTCTTGCCGCTACCGGCTGCAAAAACAGATCACAAAACCTGGAAAGAGGCTCCAACAATGAATCCCTGCATGACACAATCGGACGACCAGGAGGGTCTGTAAGGGATTTATGTATTTTAGGGACCCTCGGGGAGGAGATCGAGAACAAAAATTACAGACTTTGGAACAACGCTGGATTTTTAAATTAAATTGTGTCTCCCCTAGGGGGCTGAATCAACAGATTGATTGGCATACCATAATCACATGAGCATACCCGCTGAGGGATTCCCTGTTGGTGGGTATTCCCTATTAAACAAAGGGTCTATGATCATTGGTGGTTTAGTTCCTACACGTGATGGTGACGTTAGATGTTGAAGATTTAAATGGCTGACTACATTTCCGATTTGTTAGCTAAACACATCGTTGCCATTGTTGGTACATGGACGTACCTGAAGCAGGGTTTTCAAATTATTATATACCCGAAACGAGCGCTACGTCGATAGTCCTTAACGGCTCTCTGGCAATGGATGATATTCGTTACTGAAGCTAAGTAACTTTTTACGTATATTATTAAAAGGAGATATCACAGTGGTGCCTTGTTACTATACATAGCGCTGGGATGAAATTGTCTCCGACAAAAAATATTTTTCTAACACGGGGAATTTTATATCATCGGGATTTTTAGGTTTTTGGACTGATGTGAGAGGACATGACAAAAGGCTTGAAGAGCTAGGCGAATCGCCCGCAGCTCTAAGAGGTTGATTTGGTGTGCAGACTCCTGAGGAGACCACAACCCCTGAGTGCATGATCCTTGGCAATGGGCTCCCCAGCCCAGCAAGGAGACATCTGTCGTTAGCACTCTTGTGTGCAAGGGAGTCTGAAAAAGCACTCCCTCGAGCAGGTTGGGTGGCTGACACCACCACCGCAACGATTTTACCAGTCGTTTTGGATACTGTTATCCTGTCTCTGAGGCTGCTGGAGGCCTGAGTCCACTGATCTCTGAGGCACCACTGAGCTGTTCTCATGTGGAGATGGGCATTTGGGGTCACATGCACCGTGGAGGCTATGTGGCCCAGGAGGCGCAAGAAGTGTCTCGCTGAGACCTGAGACCTGCGCCTGAACTGTTGTGACAGTGTTAGCAGCATCTGTGCCCTGTCCTCTAGCAGGTAAGCCTTCGCCTGAAGGGTGTCCAATCTTGCTCCTATGAACTCTAAGTTTTGAGTGGGGAGCAAAGTAGACTTTGCGTGGTTTATGACAAAGCCCAGATGTTGCAACATGTTGATAGTGCGAGAAGTGGCCTGTTGGGCCTCCTGAGGCGACTGGCCCTTGATGAGCCAGTCATCCAGGTAAGGGAAGACAAAAATTCCTTGACTTCTAAGGAAGGCCGCCACTACAGCCAGGCATTTTGTAAACACCCTGGGAGCCGAGGCCAGGCCAAAGGGTAGAACTCTGTATTGGAAATGTTTTCCTCCCACTACAAATCTCAGATATTGTCTGTGGTCTGGGTGTATGAGGATGTGTGTATAGGCATCCTTCAGGTCTAAGGAGCATAGCCAATCTCCCTGGTGGAGGTAAGGCAGCAACATTCCAAGGGAAAGCATCTTGAACTTTTCCCTCACCAGGAACTTGTTTAAGTTTCTTAGGTCGAGGATGGGTCTGAGGCCTCCTGTTCTCTTTGATTTGAGAAAATACCTGGAGTAGAAGCCCTTGCCCTGCAGGTGGTGGGGCACCAGTTCCACCGCCTGATCCTCTAGAAGACCTGCCAACTCCTGCAAGAGGAGGTCCCTGTGAAGAGGGGGTCTGAGAGGCTCTCCTGGAAAGAAGGAGGGTGGTATCTGGCTGAAGTGAAGCAAATAGCCCCTTTGGACTATTTGCAGGACCCATATATCTAAGGTGATACAGGGTTAGCCTGCCTCCTGTGCAAGGCCTTACCACTGGCGGAAGAGAGACTATGCCTTGGGAGTCAAAAAAACCCCTCCCAGCTGGGTAGGAGCCGGGGCCTGGGGATCTTCTGTTTACGAGGGCCATGCCCCTGTTCCTTGGCCTGCTGCCCCTGTTGGGGAGCTGGGGTGGCCTGGTAAGTGGGGTAGTTGTGGTAAGCAGTACCCTACCTCGGGAAAAAGGGCTTTTTACCTGAGCCCTTCTTCTTAGAAGGGGCAGAAGTCTTCTTTGAGAGTCTTGTCCAGGTCAAGTACTCGGACTCGAGCTCAGCAGCCTTCTCAGTCATGGGTTTGCCAAAGAGGTTGTCACCTCGGAAAAGGACATCAACCAACTTGTCCTGAACCCATGGCTCCAGATCTGATGACATTAGCCAGGCCTGGCAGCGTGCACCGATGCCGAAGCCTCAAAGCCATCATAGGCCGCCTGAGATATGAACTTCAAGCACTCCCGAATCCCGGTGGACAAGGCATTGAAGCGCTGTAAGGGTACCTCGGAGAGGCTAGCTGAGAACCCGGCAATCTCCTTTGCCAGGTCCCTCAAGTACATGCCCATGTACAGCTGGTAGGTTTGGACATGGCATGACAGCATTGAGCCCTGGAAGCATTTTCTGCTGAGGGCGTCCAGGTTCCGGGCCTCCCAGCCAGGAGGCACCGAGGAATGCGTTTTTTGGCTCTTGAGCCTGTGCATGGCCGATTCCACAACCATGGAGTAGTGCCTTTAGGAACCTAGGGCTCTTGCGGACTCGATAGATGGAATCGACCCGCTTGCTGAGCACTGGCATCGAGGCCGGCGACTCCCACATGTGGGAGCATCAGCCATTCCAGCATCGGAAGAACCGGCACAGTAAGGGCTTCCCTCGGGGGAAAGTCATACTGGAGGGCCTCGAGCTCTTCAGCTCGAGGCTCCTCCTCGGTATCCACCGGAAATGCTCAGGCCTTGGCCAAGTCCGATAACTGGGTATCCTCCAGAGGGGACCTTCTCCGAGACTCAGAACCTGGTGAGTCTGATGGGACATACCAGGTCCGATGGGTGTCCGGGGACTCCTTATCTTCCGTCTCCCATGCCGATCCCTCCGAGGGATCGGCATGGGAGTGCCAGACGTGAGTGCCACCAGGAAAAGCACCTTCCAGGAGAGGAAGCGCAGATGGCAAGTGGACATCGGCTCAAAAGTTGGGCGAGTAAGCTGTTGCAAAACCACATTCAGATCCCACTCGGTTGCTGGAGGACGAACCGGGGGGTTTTAGTAGAAGCAGACCTCTGAGAAATCTGGACACCAAGGGGTGAACCGAAAGAGGTTGTCCTTCTACTGGAGAGTGGTGTGCTGACAAAGCACTCAGGTGGACCCTGACAGAGTTAGACTTGAGGCCTAATTCTGAGAAGTGAAGCAGGTACTGCAACACCACTGTTACAAGGCAGGAGAAAGGGTTTTCATTGTGCTGGTTACACCACACCTCAAATCTACGCCACTTGAATGCATAGGTTTTCCTAGTGGACTGCCTCCTTGAGGCCAGTAACACTTCTTCTACGTTCTTAGGTAGGAGGAGAGGAGCCAGCACTACCCTTTCAGCAGCCATGCCATCAGATTGAGGGACCTGAGGTTGGGATGTAAGATAGAGCCTTGCTCCTGGGACAGGAGGTCGGGCTTCGCCCCAGCTGGAGTGGTCTTTCCACTGCCAGCTGGAGGAGAAGCGGGAACCAAGGTTGTCTTGGCCATCTGGAGGCTACCAGGATGACCAAGGCCTTGTCCTGAAGGATTTTGAACAAAGTTCGGGCCACCAGAGGCGTGGGAGGAAATGCATACAGGAGGCCCACAGACCAGGAGATTAGAAAAGCATTCGCAGCCATCCTTTGGGGATGTGGCTGTCTGGAGCAAAAGTTGGGTAACTGATGATTCTGCGGACTGGCAAAGAGATCTATGGACGGATGTCCCCAGCAGTGGAAGATCTGCTGGGCCACTTTGGATTCAGTTGCCATTCATGAGGTTGAAGAATTCTGCTTAGTTTGTCTGCTAAGCAGTTCTCCTGACCTGGCAGGTAAACCGCTTTGAGAGACATACCCTGTCGGATTGCAAAGGAGCAGAGGTCAAGTGTCTCCTGGCACAGGATACGGGACCCTGTCCCTCCCTGCTTTTTCACGTAGAACATAGCCACCTGATTGTCTGTCTGCACCAAGACAGACTAATGTGAGAGAACATGGCAGAAGGTTCGAAGAGCTAGGCGTGTTGCTCGAAGCTCTAAGAGGTTGATTTGTTGTGTCCTCTCTTGAGGAGACCACAACCCCTGAGTGCACGAGTCCTGGCAATGGGCTCCCCAGCCCAACAGGGATGCATCTGTCGTCAGGACTCTTGAGTACGATGGACGCTGGAAAGGCACTCTTCCGAGCAGTTTGGGTGGCTGAAGCCACCAGGTCAATGACTTCAGCGGTCGTTTGGACACTCTTATCCTGTCTCGGAGTCGCCCTGTGGCTTGCGTCCACTGATCCCGGAGGGACCACTGAGCTGTTCTCATGTGGATAAATTGGAAGACTGTGCATCAAAATAGCAGATGAAATTTAATGTGGACAAGTGCAAAGTTATGCACCTAGGGAAGAACAACTATGGTTACACGATGCAAGGTTCCACATTAGGAACCACCACCCAGGAAAAAGATTTAGGTGTCATTGTGGACCCTCGGCCCAGTGTGCAGCGGCGGCCAAGAGAGCAAATAAAATGCTAGGTATCATAAGGAAAGGAATGAAAAATAAAACAAAGGATATTATAATGCCTCTATATCGTTCCATGGTGAGACCGCACCTTAGATATCGTGTGCAATTCTGGTCGCCGTATCTTAAAAAGGATATAACGTTATTAGAAAAGGTTCAGAGAAGAGCCACCAAAATGGTAAAGGGGATGGAAGGATACCCCTATGAAGAAAGGCTAAAAAGGTTAGGGCTCTTTAACCTGGAAAAGAGACGGCTGAGGGGAGATATGATAGAAGTCTATAAATTAATGAACGGAGTGGAACTGGTAAACATAGATCGACTGTTTACATTATCAAAATATAGAAAGACTAGGGGACATGCAATGAAGCTACAGGGCAAACTATTTAAGACTAATAAAAGAAAATATTTTTTCACTCAAAGTGTAATCAAACTCTGGAATTTGTTACCGGAGGATGTAGTAAAGGCTGTTAGTGTAGCTGGGTTTAAAAAAGCTTTGGACAAGTTCCTGGAGGAAAGGTCCATAAACCATTTTTAAGAAGGGACCCAGGATATCATTGCTTGACCCAATACAAACATTGTGGATCCTATGTCTTTTGGGGAAACTGCTAGGTACGTATGACCTAGATTGGCCACTGCTGGAAACAGGATACTGGGCTTGATGGACCTTGGTCTGAGCCAGTATGGCATAGCTTATGGAGACAGGCATTTGGGGTCACATGAACCGTGGAGGTCATGTGTCCTAGAAGGCGCAGAAAATGCCTCGCTGATATCTGAGACTTGTGGCTGATTTGGTGTACTAGCTCTAGAAGCCTCTGCGCCCTGTCCTCTGGCAGGTAAGCCTTGCATAAAGGGTGTCTAGCCTCGCCCTTGTGAACTCTAAGTTCTGTGTAGGGAGCAAGGTGGACTTTGTCTGGTTTATGACAAAGCCGAGATGCTGCAGTATGCTGATAGTGCCAGAGCTGTGGCATGTTGGGCATCTTGAGGTGACGGGGCCCTGATGAGCCAGTCGTCCAGGTATGGGAAGACAAAGATTCCCTGGTTCCTAAGAAAAGCCGCCACCACAGCCAGACACTTGGTAAACACTCTGGGGACAGAGGCTAGGCCAAATGGAAGTACTCTGTACTGAAAATGGCTTCCTCCCACTACTAATCTGAGATATTGTCTGTGGTCTGGGTATATAAGGATGTGCGTGTAGGCATCCTTCAGGTCTAAGGAGCATAGCCAATCTCCCTGGTGGAGGTAAGGCAGCAATATTCCAAGGGAAAGCATCTTGAACTTTTCCCTCACCAGGAACTTGTTTAAGTTTCGCAGGTCGAGGATGGGCCTGAGGCCTCAGGTTCTCTTTGGTATCAGAAAGTACCTGAAGTAGAAACCATGCCCTTGTAGGCTGTGGGGCACCAGCTCCACCGCCTGATCCTCTAGAAGACCAGCCAACTCCTCTAAGAGGAAGTTTCTGTGTAGAGGGGGTCTGAGAAGTTCTCTCGGAAAGTAGCAGGGAGGTACCTGGTCGAAGTGGAGCAAATAGCCCTTCTGGACTATTTGTAGGACCCAGGTATCTGTAGTGATTGCTGGCCACCTGTGGGCATACAGGGTCAGCCTTCCTCCTGTGCCAAGCCTCACCCCTGGTTGGAGAGAGACTATGCTGTGGCTGTCAAAAACCCCCTATCGGCTGGGAAGGAGCCGGTGCCTGGGGCTTTTCTGCTTACGCTGGCCATGCCCCTGTCCCTTGGCCTGATACTCTTGTTGGGGAGCTGGGGAGGCCTGGTGAGTGGGGTAGTTGCAGAAAGCAGCACCCTTCCTTGGGAAAAAGGGCTTTTTACCCGAGCCCTTCTTTTTAGATGGGGCAGACGTCTTTTTGAATAGTCTTGTCTGGGTCAAGTACTCTGACTTGATTTCAGCAGCCTTTTCAGTCATGGGTTTGCCAAAAAGGTTGTCACCTCGGCATGGGAGATTGACCAACTTGTCCTGCACCCATGGCTCTAGGTCCGACGACATTAGCCATGCCTGGCGTCAGGCACCAATGCCGGCTGCGGCTACCCAGGCCAAAGCCTCGAAGCCGTCATAGGCTGCTTGAGACAAACTTTGAGCACTCATGAATCCCTGTGGACAAGGCCTTGAATCGCTGCAAGGGTTCCTCGGAGAGGCCAGCTGAGAACCCTGAATTACATGGGTGCAGCAATTTGAGCTAACTGTAAAGGCTTAAGAACACATTGAGGCAACTTACAGTAGTTCAAATGATGGCAAACCAGTTTCTGGACTATTGCATGGAAATCTGAGTTTTACAAGATGGTACATAACTTCCAAGATACTTTTAACTTATAAAACACATTGGGGGTCATTCCGAACCATGAATAGCAGGGATGGACATCCAACCCCTGCTATTCGCAGGGCCCCAATTCTGGCACTAGAGCTCCCCACACGTTCAAGGCTGTTGTGTGGGAAGCTCAGGTAGGGTTGCCAACCGGCCGGTTTTCAGCCGGCCTGGCCGGTTTTTCCATGGCCAGGCCGGCTGCCGGCACAGATGTAAAACCGGCCGTTGAAAAGCTGGTTTTTTGCTCTGGCCGCAAGATCGGGAGCGGCCAGAGTAAAAAAACGGCTTTTCTCCTGACTCCCGAAGTCCGCGGCGCGAACGCAAATCCCCATGGCAGTGCAGCCGCTGCTTCTGCTTTGTACAGAGGAGCGTTTCGGGGCCATAACAGTGATGCCCCTGCTTCAGGTGTAGGACATTGCTCGGTAGCCGAAATGCTGTGTGACTTTGCTTCAAAAGCCAGTTTTTGTCACGGCGTTAACAACGTAAACCCAGCTGTTTACTATCAGCTGGTAACAGTAATCACAGAAAGAGCCAATCAGAGCCAGGGAGGGGGGAGGTCACCATACACAGACCAAGCCCCTGAAGCTCAAGATGGCAATAGGTCTGGAGCTAAATGATCGTATACCAGTCCTGTTGTTGATTAAGGCCACATAGTGAAACAGAGTTTAAGCGGTAAATCCATCTCTGTTCGCGATGTTGTAGAACTTGCAAACGATTCCCTCCTCGCGGATTTAAGGGAATATGATCCAAAATTCTCCAGGTAAGCATGTCAAAAGTGTGAGAATTCTGAAGGCAGTGTTCCACCAAAGGTGCCGCAAGTGTCCCCGTACATATTCTGGAGGCATGCTCTCCCAAACGAACTTTAAATGGCCGAGAGGTGCGTCCTATGTAGTATAAAGTACAAGGGCAAATGATGAGATACACTACAAAGGAGGTGGTGCAACAGGTGTGCCATCGGGTCTGGTAAGTGGTATGAGTATGAACATCCAGCCAGGATAAACCTGAAATGGTATTAGAACAATAGATGCAACTGCCACAAGGGAAGTGTCCTGCATTATCATGAAAACTCGCTGGGCGATCCTGGTCTCCTGATGTATGTACTATCATATCACGTAGATTTGATTGCCGGGAGTATGCAATCTGTAATTTCTTCCTAAAACAAGAGTGCAAACCCAGAATAGGCCAATATCGATGCAAAATTCCCACGATTTTAGAGGAACCCCTCATATAAGGAAATATCGCCGTAACATTGTTAGACTCTGAGGGAGAAGAAGGAGAGCCCTTTAAAAGCCATTCTCTGTGAATAAAACAAGCTCTCTTGTAAGCCTTCCTTACAATATGAAATGGATAACCCCTCGCCATCAAACGAGAGCTCAGGTCATCAGCATGCTTCTTGTAAGTCTGCCAGATGGGTACAATTCCTACGAAGGCGTAAAAACTGGCCAAATGGTAAGCCACGTTTCAGAGAAGGAGGGTGGAAGCTATCAAAGCGTAAAAGGGTGTTGCGTTGAACGGCCTTCCGATAGAGCGTTGTCTCAAATCCATCATCAGTAAGCGTAACAGTGATATCTAGAAACTGGATACTTCGAGTCTCGACTTGAGCTGTGAACTGTATGTTGTCTTTAAACGAGTTCAGAGCCTGGAGAAAATCATCAAGCATCATTCGTGTGCCAGTCCAGATGAAAAAAATGTCATCTAAGAAACGTTGCCAAAAAGGGATATAGGCGTATAAAGGATGAGGATAAATAAATTGCTCCACAAACCACCCCATATAAAGGGTGGCAATGGAAGGCGCTACCGTGGCCCCCATAGCAATACCGTAAACTTGGAGATAATGCTGCCGCTGGTAAACAAAAAAGTTTTTATTTAGCACCAGAGCTAGAAGATCCAGAACAAATTGTTGCGGGATCCGGTCCGGTAAAGATAAGGGGCTAGAGGCCATTCCCAGCAGTACTTCGCTTTGATCGATGTTCGTATACAGGGACTGCACATCCAACGTGACAAGATAGGTGTAAGTAGAAACGTCAGTACAGGAGGCCAGATGGTTTAGAAAATCACCCGTATCCCTAAGGTAAGACGGTACCGTGCCTGCCAAGGGTTGCAAAAATAAATCACAAAATTGTGACAACGGCTCCAGGATCGAGTCCCGATAGGAGACGATAGGACGGCCCGGGGGATGAATCATAGATTTGTGGACTTTAGGTACTAGATAGAAGGTGGGAGTTTTAGGAGATTGATTAATCAGAAAATCGGATTCCTGTTTCATTAGCCAGTTGCTCAAAAAAGCTTGAGAAATAAGATTTCGCATTTCACGCTGAAGGTCAGGCGTCGGGTCCGGAATGGGAAGATAATATTTACGATTATTGAGATGCAAAAGCATTTCAGACTCATATTGTGTAGGGGACAAAATCACTGTAGCCCCTCCTTTGTCTGCCCTCCATATAACCAGTGAAGAACTGGAGAGTTGCTTGATGGCCTGAAGCAGACCCCGGGAGAGGTTGTTATATGCAAAAATGTGGGTAGATTCAAGTTGTGAAAGACTATCCAGGACCAAATTTTGATATGTGGAAATCGCTGCCTCGGTAGGGCCTGGAGGTATCCAACGTGAAGGGTTCTTAACCAAAGCAGGTGTTTCACCAGCTGGGGTCCCGGAGAAATGATGGATTACCCGCAGCTTGCGGAAAAAACGATGAAGTGCCACCCTTGCTGTAAAACCATCATATCGAGAAGAAGGCACATATGATAACCCCAATTCCAAGACTTTCAGTTGATCTTCAGTGAGAGTTTCCCCCGAAAGGTTTATAACTGACGACTCCTGGCTACCGAGCAATGTCCTACACCTGAAGCAGGGGCATCACTGTTATGGCCACGAAACGTGCCACGTCATGCCTGTAACATTGCATACTGGACGGGATGGACTGCTTAAAACTTCAGTTAAGTGTATACTGATTTTTAACTCCAACACTTTATTAAAAAGGGAAAAGGCCACGGCGGTGTGAGGATTTGTTCCTCTCTACTGGGCTGGCTATCGCAACAAAAAAAGTTTAGTGCTTTCTTACCGGTGTCTTTTCCCCGGTTTTGTCTTTTGGGTATTTCATTTTCACCGGGTTAGGGTATTTTATATTTGGATTGTACAGAGGAGCGCCTGCAATACACTTACTTTGAAAAGTAAAGACAAACTGTGTGAGGAGCCCTCCGGTCATCGCAGCGCCCGAGGAAGTGATGTCATAGGGGGCAAGCTCCTTACAGGTTGTCTTTCCTTTTCAAATTAACATTAGCTGCAATAAAGTTAATTTGAAAAGGAATGAGTGGAGGAGTGGCCTAGTGGTTGGGGCAAGGTACTTCAGGCCGGAAGGTCGGGGGTTCAAATCCCACTAGAGGACAGCAACCTTGGGCTGGAAGGACTGGGGTTTCTAGTCCCACAGGTGCTCCTTGTGGTCTTGGGCAAGCCACTTAACCCTCCATAGCCCATGTTCCCTGTAAAATAGTTATCTCCAAGTTATAATGCCCTGTTCAATGTAATTTCAGTTTGTTCAATGTAAACCGCACTGATGCAGAATAGCGCGGTATATAAGAGAATATAAATAAATAAATTACCTCAGTCAAACGACATAGCTAAGAACAGCACACAAAAATGAAAAATAAACTATGTACAACTGCAACTCCAAGGGGAGGAGGGAGGGTTGTGAGGACTGATTCCTGCTGCTCCTGGAGAACACCTGTTACAGATGAGTAACTACTCTTTCTCCAGGACCAAGCAGGAAGTCAGTCCTCACATATGGGTGACTTCCTAGCTCTGGGCTACCGAGGAACCCAGGCTGAACAAGAGAATTCCTTCTAGTCTCAGCAGCAAAGAAAGGCTTTTCAAGGACACAACCTCCACCGGTAGCCCAACAGAGGGCAGGAGTTGCCTAAACCTCAAAGAGATTCCGGAGTACTGCTTGGCCAAAAGCACTGTCCCTATGGGACTCCCTCTCCAGACAGTAATGGGCCGCAAAAGTCTGGCTTGAAGACCAAGTTGCAGCCCTGCAGATGTCTACCAAGGGCACAGAGCGGAGATGAGCCACTGAGGCAGCCATTGCCCTGACTCAGTGGGCCGCAACCCGACCCTGCAAAGGAAGGTCAGCCGCCTTGTAAGCCCAGGTGATACAGTCAGCCACCTAGATGGACAAGGTACGCTTGGACACAGCCAAACCCAACTTATTAGGGTCAAAAGAAACGAAGAGCTGAGTAGCCCTTCTATGCCCCTGCGTACGGTCAAGGTAGAAGGATAAGGCCCTCCTACAGTCCAGGGTATGCAGGACTGCTTCAGCCTGGCTTGCATGAGGCCTAGGGAAGAATGTTGGAAGAACCACCTCCTGATTGAGGTGGAAAGAGGAGACTATCTTTGGGAGGAACTTTGGATGGGTCCTGAGGACTACCCTGTTCCTATAAATCCTGGTGTAAGGCCTATCACAGACCAGGGCCTGAAGCTCACTCACTCGCCTGGCGAAGGTTAAAGCTATCCGGAAGAGTGTCTTCCAGGATAGGAAGCGTAGTGGGCAAGTAGCCATCGGCTCAAAAGGTGGGCGAGTCAGTTGCTGCAAGACCACATTCAACTCCCACTCAGGGGCAGGAGGACGGATTGGAGGCCTGAGCAAAAGCAAGCCCCTGAGAAAGCGGGACACCAAGGGGTGAACCGAAAGATAATGTCCTTCCACCAGTGAGTGGTGAGCTGCTAGAGCTGAGAGGTGGACCCGAACAGAATTGGACTTAAGTCCCTGATTGGACAAGTGCAGTGAGTACTGAAGCACTACTGGCACAGTACAGGAGAAAGGATCCTCTGTACATAGCTGACACCACACAGAAAACCTTTTCCATTTGAGAGCATAGGTTTTCCTAGTGGACCGTTTCCTAGAGGCTAGGACAACCTCCTCAACTTCCCGAGGTAGGCCCCAGGGAGCCAAAACTACCCTTGCAGCCTCCAGGCCATCAAATTGAGAGCTTTGAGATTGGGGTGCAGAAGGGAACCCTGGTCCTGTGAGAGAAGATCGGGTTGCAATCCCAGAGGCAGTGGGGGATCCACCGCCAGTTGAAGTAGAAGTGGAAATCAAGGCTGTCTTGGCCACCTGGGAGCCACCAGCAGGACCGAGGCCCTGTCCTGAAGAATTTTGAAGAGAGTTCGGGCCACCAAGGGCGTGGGAGGAAACACAAACAGGAGGCCCTGAGACCATGGAATCAGAAAAGCATCTGCTGCTATTCTCAGAGGATGCAGTTGCCTGGAGCATAACTTTGGCAGTTGCTTGTTCATGGGGCTGGCAAAGAGATCTATCGAAGGGAGACCCCATTTTAGGAAGATTTTCTGAACTACTGAAGGATGCAGCTGCCACGTGTGGGGCTGCAGAATCCTGCTTAACCTGTCGGCCAGGTAGTTGTCCTGGCCTGGAAGGTACACAGCCTTGAGGAGCATGTTGTGCTTGAGGGCAAAGGAGCAAAGGTCCTGAGCCTCCCGACAAAGGAGTCTGGATCCAGTTCCGCCCTGTTTGTTCACATAAAACATGGCTACTTGGTTGTCCGTCTGAACCAGGACAGATTGATGAGCCAGGGCAGGAGAGAAAGCTTTGAGTGCTAATCGAATAGCTCTGAGCTCGAGGAGATTGATCTACTGTGCAGCCTCCCAAGGAGACCACAGGCCCTGGGTGCATTTGTCTAGACAATGAGCTCCCCAGCCCTGCAGGGAGGCATCGGTGGTCAGTACCACCGTGTACCCAGGAATCTGAAAAGGCACTCCCTTTAGTAGATTGGGTGGGTGCAGCCACCAGTTGAGGGAGTTCAGAAATTGTCTGGATACCCTTATCCTGTCCCTGAGGCTGCCTGTGGCCTGCGACCACTGAGTCCGAAGGCACCACTGTGCAGGCCTCATATGGAGCCTGGCATTGGGGGTCACATGCACTGTCGAAGCCATGTGGCCTAGAAGCCTCAGGCAGAGTTTGGCGGAGACTAGTGACCTGTTGAGAAACTGGTTTGCCAAGGCTATCAATCTTTGTGCTCTGTCTTCTAGCAAGAAAGCCTTTGCCAGGAGAGAGTCCAGCCTTGCTCCTATGAACTCCAAATTCTGGGAGGGGAGCAAAATGGACTTTGCGAAGTTTATTACAAACCCTAGGCTCTGAAGAAGAGCAATAGTTCTGAGGGTGGCTTGTCTGGCCTCCTGGCACGTCTGACCCCTGATGAGCCAGTCGTCGAGATAGGGGAAGACAAAGACTCCCTGATTTCTCAGGTAGGCCACCACCACTGCCAGGCATTTGGTAAAGACTCTGGGAGCGGAGGTGAGGCCAAAAGGCAGTACTCTGTACTGATAATGGTTTCCTCCCACAAGGAACCTGAGGTACTTTCTGTGGTCTGGATGAATGAGGATGTGAGTGTATGCATCCTTGAGATCTAAGAAGCATAGCCAATCTCTCTGCTGGAGGTAGGGCAGAGGTGTTCCAAGAGTAAGCATCTTGAACTTTTCTTTCTCTAGGAACTTGTTGAGGTTCCTGAGGTCCAGAATGGGGTGAAGGCCACTGGTTCTTTTGGGCACCAGGAAATACCTGGAGTAGAATCCGTGACCTTGCAAGTGGGGAGGCACAGGCTCCACCGTCCTGTCCACCAACAGACCTTGAAGTTCCTGAAGGAGAAGGTCTGTGTGCAGGGAAGGCCTTGGAGGCTCCCCCAGAAAGTATGGTGGAGGCAGTTGGTGAAAATGTAGTGCATAGCCCCTGTGGACTATGTCCAACACCCAACTGTCCCTGGTGATGAGGGGCCACTTGTGGGCAAAGAGGGCGAGGCGACCTCCTGTGCAGGGTTGGGATAGCAGGGACGGAGAGGCTATGCTCAAGGAGTCAAAAAACCCCACCCTGCTGAGTGGGAGCAGGGGCCGGAGGCTTGGGGGTCCTCTGCCTACAGGGCCCATTACCCTGCCCCTTGGCTTGCTGACCCTGGGGTGCAGCTTGGGCAGCCTGATACTGAGGGTACTGTTTGTAGGCAGTGCCCTTCCTCAGGTAAAAGGGCTTTTTACCCGAGCCCTTCTTTTTATGAGAAGGGGCAGAGGTCTTCCTAGACAGACTTGTCCTTGTAAGGTGCTCGGTTTCGAGCTGAGCGGCCTTCTCGGTCATGGGCTTGCCAAAAAGGTTCTCACCTCGGCAAGGGACATCGACCAACTTGTCCTGAACCCATGGCTCGAGGTCTGATGACTGCAGCCATGCCTGGTGTCGAGCCGCGTTGCCGGCTGCCGCAACTCGGGCCGAAGCCTCGAAGCCATCGTAGGCAGCGTGGGACATGAACTTCGAGCAGTCCCGAATCCCTGAGGACAAGGACTTGAATCTCTTCAAGGGTTCCCCGGAGAGTCCAGCAGAGAACCCGGCCAACTCCTTGGCCAGGTCCCGTAAGTACATGCCCATGTACAGCTGGTAAGACTGGACACGGCAAGCAATCATCGAGCCCTGGAAGCACTTTCTACCGACGCCATCGAGGTTCCGGGTCTCCCTGCCGGGGGGCACCACAGAGTGCATCTTCTGGCTCTTCAGATGATGCATGGCCGATTCCACAACCATGGAATGGTGTGGTAGCTGTGCTTTCTGAAAGCCAGGGCTCTTCCTGAGTCAATAGATCGAGTCGACTCGCTTGCTTAAAACCAGCGCCGAGGCCGGTGCCTCCCACATCCGGAAGAGGAGCCGTTCCAGCATCGGAGGAACCGGGACAGTAAAGGCCTCCTTCAGAGGAGAGTCATACTGCAGGGCCTTGAGCTCTTCAGCTCGAGGCTCTTCCTCGGGATCCACCGGAATAGACAAGGCAGTGGCCATATCCCGGACGAACTCCGAAAACGAGTATCCTCTGGAGGGGATCTACTCCGGGGCTCAGACTGCGGTGAGTCCGACGGGACGCACCGAGTCTTGAACGTATCGGGGGACTCCTCATCCTCCGTCTCCCAGGCGGACTCGTCCGACGAGGAGTCAGGGTCCGACCCCGCGGGGCCCTGGAGCACCCGCCCCAACGCCAGAGGCACCGGCATCGACGCCCTCGGTCCCGAGCGGGAGGTCGAGGGAGACCGCGACCGAGGGCGACTTCGAGCCATGATGGACTCGAGTATCGGCTCAGTCTCCGGGGTCGACTTTGAAGTCGATGTCCCCGTGGTCGGGGCAGATGCGCCAGACAGGCTGGCCATCAGTGCCCCCTGCTGCTCCATGAAGGCAGACAATCTGCTCTCCAAGGCTGTCATCCTGAGACTCAGCTCGGGAGACGCAGTAGCCACCAACTCGGGCCCTGGTGGCGCCGGGCCAGAAGTCGGCTCCCTGGGAGGAGAGTCCTCGAGGACTACAGGGCTTACGTGTCCAGCAGACTCCAGCTCCACATGAGGAACTTTGGCAGGCTTCTCCTGGTCCACAGGCCCGGGGCGACGGTCGGGGGTCTTAGACCTGACCCTCGAGGAGCCAGGGACCTCCTCCGATGACGCCCTCGCGAGCCGCTTCTTCCTCTTGCGTTCCCAGTCGGGGGACCCCCTGTCCGAGGAGCTCAGACGGCGCTCGGGATCCGAATCTCGAGATGTCGAGGCCTCAGATGAGGTCCGGGCCCGGCCGGAGGCTGAGTCCGAGAAAAGCCTTTCTTTCTGCTGCTGGCGACTTCAGAGTGTCTTGGAAGACATCTTCCCACATGGCCCACACGACTTAGGGTCGTGATCAGGCCCGAGGCACCGGAGGCAGCAGTCGTGTGTGTCGGTGAGAGACATTACTTTCTTACACCGATCACACTTCTTGAAACCGCTGGAAGCCATCGGGGAAAAAAGAGTCCCGCGAGGTCAAAGGACCGGCCTTCCAGGGAAAAAGCAAAAAAAGGGCGCAAATGCCAGCCACGAAGGGCAAAAACCAAAAAAGAAGAATCGGGCTCGATACCGGTGTACCAAACCCGGCGGGGGGAAACCGGTGTTGAACTGGGAGAAAAAACAGTGAGTTTTGCCAAAAAAAATCAACTTTTATCCGGGATGACAGGACACACGTCCGGTGGGCTTCTCAGAAAAAAAGAGACTGAGGTAAGATGGCACCTTTAGGCAGGAAGGGAACCGCGCATGCGTACCTGCATTCCCAAAGGCTTTCATAGAAAGCTGGGGAAATGCTCCGCTGGGGCTTCATCGGCGCCGATGACACCCATATGTGAGGACTGACTTCCTGCTTGGTCCTGGAGAACTACACACAATACTCAAGATGAAGTTGCACCATGAAAAGATAAAAGAATGCTAGGAATCATAAGGAAAGGAATAGCAAATAAAACCAAGGATACTTTAATCCCTCTTTCTGCTTTTTTGGTTGCTGCTGCACACAAAGTAGAGGGTTTCAAGGTGTATTATGACGCCTAGATCCTTTTCCTGGATGATGATTCCTAGTGTGCAACCTTGCATTATGTAACTATAACTGGGGTTGTTCTTTCCTAAGTGTATAACTTTGCACTTATTCACATTAAATTTCACCTGCCATTTGCATGCCTAGTCTCCCAATTTCTCAAGATCCTCTTGAAATTTTTCACAATTCTCTTGTAATTTAACAACTTGGAATAATTTTGTATCATTTGCAAATTTGATCACCTCACTCACTGTTCCCTTTTTCATTATGTTAAAAAGCAATGGGCCTATGACTGAACATTTTTTATGAAAATGAATGTGACTTTTCTTACACAGAAACATAGAAAAATGACAGCAAAGACCATACAAGCTATCCAGTCTGCCCTTCCATACTAACTACTAAGCTCTACAATCAGCAGCAAGGAAGTGAAAGGGAAGGAGTCATTTGCCACCATAACCAAAATTGAAGTTGAGGTAGGTGGCTCTTTAGTAGAAGAATGAATTTATGGATTCTCCAATGCAGGGGTTCTGCACTGAGAAGGTAGTGATAGCATAGAGTCTCGCATAGACAGTGGAAATGAAAGGGATGTCTGTGCTTGGTCTGTAGCTGATAAATCTCTGTGCTTAAGTAGGAGTGGTGTAAACACACAATTTGCATTAATTCTTGTGGATTGTGGCATTAAAGGTAATGCAGGTCCTTGCTCTGCACCAGAATGATGATGATGGGTTTTCTTCAGCACTAGGGAGATAGCAGAAGAGGAAGAATTTTGTTACATAGAAACATGATGGCAGAAAAAAGACCATATGGCCTATCTAGTCTGCCCTTCCATATCAACTACTATAATCCCTTTTTTTCCTTTAGAGATGCTCTGCATTTGTCCCATGCTTTCTGGAATTCAGATACTATCCTTGTCTCTACTCCCTCCACTGGGAGACTATTCCACACATCTACCACTCTTTCTGTAAAGAAATATTTCCGTATATTACTCATGAGTCTATCCCTTTATTCTCATCCTATGTCCCCTCGTTACAGAGCTTTCTTTAAATTGAAAGAGGCTCTCCTCCTGTGCATTTATGCTGCAAAGGTATTTAAAATCTCTATCATATCTCCTCTATCCCGCTTTTCCACCAAAGTATATTCACTCCCCCGGCTCTATTCTCTAAGACACAGATGTACATTGTCTATGTCTTTAATATCTTTTCAGATCATTAGTGTTGGCCCCCCGGTGATAACCCCAACCCCAGAGCTGATTATTGTCCCCCTCCCTTTAATGTTAAACTGCTTTGACCCGGTGAAAAGCAGGATATAAATACAGTTAAATAAATAAAGTATATATATTGAGATCTTCAGATCTGTCCCCATATGGTTTGTAACAATGACCACTGACCATTTTGATAGCCACCCTCTGCACCAACTCCATCCTGTTTATATCCTTTTGAAATTGTGTTCTCCAGAATTGCACACAATACTCCAAATGAGGTCTCACCAAAGACTTATACAGAGGCACTATCACCTCCTTTTCTCTGCTGGCCATTCCTCCTCCTATGCACCCAAGCATCCTTATGGCTTTCACCGTTGCCTTTTCTACCTGTTTAGCTACTTTAAAGTCATCAGAAACAATCACACATAAGTCCCGCTCTTCTTTAGTGGACAGAAGTACTTCATCCCCTATATTATACCACTCCCTTGGATTTTTGCAGCCAAAAAGCATGACCCTGCATTTTTTAGTGTTAAATCTCAGCTGCCAAATACTCAACCATTCTTCAAGCTTAGCTAGATCCCATTTCATGTTATCTACTCCTTCCTGGGTGTCTACTCTATTGCAGATTTTGGTATCATCCACAAAAAAGCAAACCTTAACAGAAAGCCTTCAGCACTATCACAAACAAAAATGTTAAAAAGAATTGGACCAAGGACAAATCCATGCAACACACCACTGGTAACATCCTTCTCTTCAGAGCTAGCTCCATTTACCTGTAACTTTTGTCACCCACTCAACCGATTTCTAACCCGTCAGTCATTTTAGAGTCCATCCCTAGGGTGCTCAATTTATTTATAAGTCACATGTGCAGAATGGTGTCAAAGGTTTTAGTGAAATTTAAGTATACCACATCTACTGCTCTCCCTTAGTCCAACTCTGTCACCCAGTCAAAGAAATTGATCAGATTTATATGTGGGTGCTATGCTCTTAGAGACATCCTTGGAAATGTACTCCTTGGCCTGTTGCTCCTGCTTAGAACAGCATCAAGGTACTCTGTGTTAATGACAAAAAAGTCCTAACCAATCATCCACCTGCACCATTATGGTGCTCCCCATTTTTCATGATTAGGACACTGTATGAGGGGATGAAGGCAACATCATAAGAATATAAGAAATGCCTTACTAGGTCTGACCAATGTCCAACAAGCCCAGTATCCTGTTTCCAACAGTGGCCAATCCAGGCCACAAGTACCTGGCAGGTTCCCAAAGAAGCACACAGGTTCCACAATGCTTGTCCTGGGGGCAAGCAGTGGATGGCCCGGCTCCTCTTTAATAATGGTTTATGGACCTTTCCTCCAAGAACTTGTCATAACCTTTTTTAAACACAGCTACACTAACAGCTTTTACTACATCCTCTGGTAATGAATTCCAGAGTTTGATTATGCGTTGAAACATCAAGCAATGATGGTGCGCTGGACTGTACAGTCAGCTGACCTCTGTGCCAAAGATATTTTCCTTATTTTCAAGAACTGCTCTTCCATCTCATAATGCATTCAGAGCCCTAAGAAAAACTGTTTCCAGGCCCTTGGGGACATCTCTCTGCAGTTATAGATATGAATAATCATGGATAAAGATTTGACAGTTGATATAGTGTATCTGAATTCTCAGAAAATCTTTGACATAGTACTTCATGGAAGACTCCTGAGGAAATTAAAAAGCCATGTGATAGGAGACAATGTCCCCTTAAGGATAAAGAACTAGATAAAAGAAAGACAACAGACAATAGCATTACATGGCAATTTTCTTAATGGAGGAAAGTGAATATTGCGCATTCTAACATATTTATAAATGATCTGGAAATGGGAACAGTGAGTGAGGTCATTAAATTTACAGATGACACCAAATTATTCAAAGTTGTTAAATTGCATATGGATTGTAAGAAATTGCAGAAGGACCCTGAGAGATGACATCCAAATGGCAGATGAAATTTAAGGTGGACAAAAGACAGAGATACATATAGGGAAGAATAACTCAGATTATAGCTACAGGATGTTAGGTCCATATTAGGAGTCACCAGTCGGGAAAAGGATCTAGACATCATTGTGGACAATACGTTGAAATCTTCTGCCCAGTGTGTGGTGGCAGCCAAAAAAGCAAGCAGAATTTTAGGAATTATTAGGAAAGAATATTGTAATGCCTCTATAACGCTCCAATGTGCAACCACACTCTTAGTACTCTGTGCAACTTTGGTCATCATATTTCAAAAATGATATAGCTGAATTAGAAAAGGTACAGAGAAGAGCAACCAGAATGATATAGGGGATGGAACAACTCTCTTGTGAAGAAAGACTAAAGATCTCAGGGCTCTTCAGCTTGGAGAATAGATGGTTGAGGGGAGATATAACAGAGGCAGGGCCATGCTAAGTCATAATTGCCCCCTGTGTGACTTGCACATCTGGTGCAGCCTCTCCCCATCACATTTGCCCCATGCCCAGCATCTCCCCATCTTACCCCACATCGCCATGTCCAGAGAGGGCAGATAATCTGCTCGAGCAGTGCTGAACATAGAAACCAGTGCTATAAACTGAGCAACTGTGCATCGAACAATGTGCGTTTATGGGGGAACCGGAGAGGATTCTATTATTATAGACAGTAGTAGTATAGACAGCAGTTCTTGAACAAGGTAGGGTGAGTGGCCCTTGATTATAATGCAAGTTATGCAAAGTACTGAGTTTTGGAATAAGAAAAAATAAAAATTTTGAATCACAGTGAAAAAGTCCATGTTCATGTGAAGGACTACAATGGTAGGCTGTCAAGAATACTAAAAGGCAGCAGCTGGATCTTAGAGGAGGGGCTGTGCACAGTACCAAAGGGAACACATCTAAGGGGTAAAAAATGTATAAACAAATACAAAAAAATAAAGATAAAAATGGTCATATTAAAAGAATGAAATGAGTTTAATAACGTACACCACATGAGTAAAAACAATCGCAAAAAACGGAGAAGTGGGGCAGTGCAATACAAATCCATAAAAGAAAAAATTAAATAAATGATAATATCATAGTAAAACGGATGAATGTGGCCGATGTGAGCTAAGCAACCCTGGATTGTAATGCACTATGAATTCAAGTTTATTATTTCAATCGCAGTAATCGGGATACGTGCTCATTTGATTGCAAAGAAAAAATTGTACTTGTTAGTTTGCTCAGATGCTCAAAAAAGAGAGTGATTGAGTTGTGAGGAAGTGACCTGTATATAGAACCAAAGAGGATGCCTAAAAAGAATAACAAACAACAATATAAAAAGAAGATAAAAATGAATATAATAAAAAATAAAATTAAAACATGTCTATTGGTCATATTAAAAGAATCAATGATCATATTAAAAGAATAGAATCCAGTATAGTGATGTGCTGATATAGGTAAAAAACAGTAATAAAACTGATGTGGACCGGGTAGGTAAACGCAATTAAAAGACGAAACCAATGAATATAAAAACAATGTGCACTACTCAAAATAAAAGTATTTATAGAGTGACAGTATGCTAACATAAGTTAAAAACCGTATAAAGCCCAAGTAAGTAAAGCAATAAATATGTGTACCACTAAAACTGTAGATAAATACCTAAAAATAATGCAAACTGTCAGAAAAATTAAATTAAAATTAATAATTATAAAAATACAAACTGACAGGGAAATAAAAACTGATAGGAATATAAGACCAAAGGAGTGGCAGGGCAAGGCTGAGCAGTGTCTAAAGGAAGACCGAGAGGTCCACCTCTTGGTTGAGCCCATGTGGAGTCAAGGTATGAAGTTCATAAATATAGCGTTGCTCAAGTCTGAGTAGAATTCTGTCTAGGTCACCTCCACGCCAATGTGGTTCGACTGCTTTTAGAACTAAAAATTGTACGTCTGAGATGAGATGATTTTTTTCAGTCCAATGAGAGATTAACGGTTTATCCTGTATACCTCTTAGTAGGCAACTCTTGTGTTCAATAGTGCGTGTCTTGACAGGTCGTCATGTTTTCCCTACATATAACAGATCACAGGGACAGCGTATAACGTAAATCACCTTAGATGTGTTGCAATTGGAGAAATGATGCCGAAAATATTTTTTGCCAGAGTGTGAAAAAAAGGTTTTCATGACTAAAGAATTTGGACAAACTGAGCATTTACCACAGTGAAAGTGTCTCTTGACTTTCGGAACAATTCTGGGTTTTGTCAAAGCAGAAGGAACTAGAATATTTGCACGGTTGCGGTTGCATTTAAAGGCAACAGTCAGCTGTTTCGATGCAAAGGCCAGTAGAGAGGCTAGCAGATGCCATTCTTCTTTTAAAATCTTCACAATATATTTTGACAGGTGAGAAAAAGTTAAGAGCACAAACCAACTTGTTGTTTGTAGTGCGCTCTTTTGTACTAAGCATTTTGTCTGTGCATTTTGCTCTTTTGTACGCTTTCTTGATGCAGTCTTCTGGATATCCACGTTGTGTGAATCTGTCACTCATTTCTCGGGATTTTCAAAATCTTGTGATGACGTGCAAAGGTGACACAGTCTAAGGAACTGGCTGACGGGGAGGTTCCTTTTTAAGGAGCTATTATGAAAGCTTTCGAACCTCAATAGGGTATTTCTGTCAGTGGGTTTACAAAAGAGATCTGTGGTAAAGCAAGTATTGCGTTTTTTAATCAAAATGTTAGTGTTAAGGATAGCATGGTTTTTTCTCAGAAATTAGAAAATTTAGAGAATATGCAAAGGTGTAAAAATTTACGATTGTTAAATTTTCCTTGTATTTCTTTACTTTCTCCCTCTATTCTTTTTAGAAAATATCTGAAGGATATATTGCAATTACCTTTTGCGGATACCTTGATATTACTTAAGTGTTATTATCTTTCTTCTAAGGTAGCTACACATACCAATGACGACGATTTAGTTGTTTAGAGGAACCAGCTGCGTTTGATTTAACTGCTTTTTGGAGGACACACCGGATATTATTTCCACTAGGGCAACTTTGTTAATTACTCTGTCCTCTGAGGAAGAAAAAATCTCAATCCTCAAGGCATACTTTCGGAAGAAAGATCTTGTGTTTTGTGGAGCGAAGATTTCCATTTTTCCTGATGTGTCTCGTTCGACGCAGCTTCGTAGGAAAGCTTTTCTTGCCTATAAAACACGAATAGTCGCTCTTGGTGCTACCTTTTTCCTCCGCTATCCGTGTAAATGTATAATTACTATGGGTCAGGATAAGTTTATTTTTATGTCTTCTCCTGACTTAGATAGATGGCTTTTAGAGAGAGAAAAGACGCATTGAGGGGTTTCTTCTCCTGGAGGGATTTGTGAGGTTAGGTTACACGATGTTAGTCAGGGACTCCTGATTGGTTTACCCTGACTTTGATTTCCTTTGTTTTGTTTTCTTTATTTGTTATCCCCGTGATGTGGGCTAAAGTACCTGGGAAGATGACTCTTTGTAATGATTACTGTGATGTATTTATTGCTGTTTTTTTGTTTTCTGATATTGTATTGTCAGAATATAAAATCCTAATAAATATAATTGCAAAAAAAAAAAAAATGTCCAGGTATGAAATACGGCTAGTACTATAGGTGCCTTCAAATTGTAGGTTGTCATCGAGAGCATTTAGCCATTCAAAAAATTCCATTAGAAGCGCCTCTGTGCCGTCTCATATTAAAAGAACATCGTTGATGTATCGCTTCCAAAGTTTAATTTGTGCTGTAAAGGGATGATCGGTCAACAAATAGATGTTTTCAAAGTTAGCAACAATTAAGTTAGCCACATCGGAAGCCAGTGAGGAGCCCATAGCCACTCCTTTGATCTGTTTGTAGAAGACGCCTCTAAAACAAAAAAGGTTTTCAGTTATAGCTAGGATTGCCATCTGGAGTAGGAAAAAGGATGGAATCCGTACAGGTCTCTCCCTTCGAAAAAGTGTATCCTCAATTATATCCAGGGCAGCTTTCTGTGGAATATTGGTATATAAAGACGATATGTCAAGAGCAACCAAAATCAACTGGTCATGATAACCTTTAAAATCATGTAAAATGTTAATAATGTGAGTAGAGTCACGTACATACGAACTGACCTGGGTCACAAAAGGCCACAAGAAAATGTCTAAAAATTTTGAAAGTGGTTCTAAAAGTGAGCCTATGGCGGATACAATAGGATGTCCTGGCTGGTTTTCAGTGGCTTTGTGTATTTTGGGCAACATATATAAAGTAGGGATAAGTGGGTGCTGAACTGTAAGAAATTCAGTTTTTTTAGTGAGGCATCCTGCCTGTTGTCCTATGTAAATTAGCATGTCAACTCTCTGTTTTAGGGATGGTGTGGGATCATCATAAATTTTTTCGTAAAAATTATTATTGTTAAGCTGGCGTAAAACTTCCGTAATGTATGAATTCCTGTCTTGGATAACAAGGGCACCACCTTTATCTGCTGGTTTTATAATAATGGAACTGTTGTCCCTTAAATTATTTTTGTAAACTGGTCAGATTGTTAAAAGTGCAATGCTGTGTCGAGTTCTTGAACCGTAGTGGTGACCATTTTTTCATAAGCAATAATGAGAACATCGTGGTTTCCAGGAGGAACCCAGGCAGAGGGTTTCTTAATTACTGAATTGTCTACCGATGGTGTGTTTTGGTTGTGAAAGAAATCAATGACTAAGTTTTCGAAAAAACTTAAACAATTCCACATGTGTTCCGAATTTGTCATGTTGAGTAAAAGGAGCAAAGGAAAGACCTTTTTCCAAAACTTCCAAAAAGATCAAATTCGGTGCGAAAGCAAAAGATACAAAAAGACGCTGCCAAAAACGCTCAGCACATACCGAGTCTCCGGGAGTTTCTCCGGTTTACAAAGTTTATATGTTTGCTGTATACTGCCATCATCTATCAGGTAAGACTACAAACGGCACAATCTTTTTTCCGGTTTATATTACAGTATTTTGAGTCCCGACATGTTTGCAGCACTTCATTTATTGCTCTCACACTTTCAACAGTTAATCTCCCTCTGGAACCCCTTACATAGGCTCAAATGTATAATTGTATATGCTCTGCTCTATATGGTATTCTTTAATAACTTCATTATACAATTGATAGGTTCCTTAGCGACACCTTGAATGGCCAGGTCCTTCACTGTATGGCCCCGAATGCCCAGCGACTACGTTCAGTTCATATTAAACAGGATGGTCCTTCCCCGTTTTTTACAAATGTGCTCAATAATGAGACAACTCATATTTTAATTTGTACAGAGATACACTGCCCTTCGATTTATGTCAGACTTTATAATTTTTTGGCTCTCTAGATTCAACACGTCAGACCTGCATGCTGCACATTCATTTTTATCCACTCTTTCATTTTATAATAGCATTATTAAACTCATAGTACATTCCCTTCTATTTCTTTCTCTGGCTCTGGGGTAAGATTTATAACATGCTCTATACACTTTTAGCTCCCAAGCATCAGATTGACTGGAGTGTTTTTGAAGACTGTTTACTCACAAGGTGCCTTTGTAAGTACATCTTCCTCGTCTTCTTGGACCTTAACATGAATGTTTTTTAAAATACAATTTGTTTACAAATACAATTTATTTTTATGCATATCATTATGTGTGTTTTTTATATGGTTTATCTGTGGTCCCTATTATATCATTACTGTTTATTTGTTTTTTTAAGATTAAATATGTTACGCTATTTATTAATTTAACTTATTTATTATATATATTTTATCACATATAAGTTTTGAATGTTATCACTATTTGTGTTTTAATTCAAACTTTTTTATATATATTCTTTATATTTTTATAGATATTATTACTTGACTTATTTATGTATATGTTTATGTTTTTAAGATGCGTACCCCCTGAAGAAGGCGTGTTGCCGAAATGTGTAGGGTTTTTTTTAATAAACAAGCACCTGTGACCTCACTTGTCCCTCGCTTATTGTGTTTCTCCTGTCAAATTTTGCGAGGGCCTAGCTCCCTCTGTGTTCCTGACCAGAGGGGAAGCCATTTTTTACCTAGTTCTTAGTGGAACACAAGATCTGGTGCAAGAGATAAGGGTGTTGGGGCCACTTGGCAATAGTGATCATAGCATGATCGCATTTGATTTAATAAATGGACGAAGGATGGCAAGGAAATCCAGAGTACTACTTTTTAACTTTCAAAAGGGAGACTATGATAAAATGAGGAAAATAGTACAGAAAAAAGTAAAAGGAGCAGTTGCAAAGGTTAAAGATTTGCATCAAGCATGGGAGGTATTTAAAAATACTATCTTGGAAGCCCAGACCAGCTGTATTCCACGTTTTAAGAAAAGTGGAAGGAAGTCAAAAAAACTGCCAGCATAGTTTAAAGGTGAGGTCAGAAAGGCTGTTCCCCAAAAAGCATCTTTCAGGAGATGGAAAAAGGAGTCAAATGACAAAAACTAGAAACAACATAAGCACTGGCAAGTTAGATGCAAGGCACTGATAAGGCAGGTAAAGAGAGAATTGAGAAGAAACTTACTGTGGAAGCAAAAATGTAATAAAAACATTTTCAAGTACATTCGTAGCAAAAAAGCCTGTGAGAAAGTCAGTTGGACCATTAGTTGATAGAGGGGTAAAAGGGGCACTAAGATGGGACAAGACCAGAGCGGAGAGACTGAATGAATTCTTTGCTTCGGTCTTTACTGAGGAAGATGTAGGGATGTTACCCATGACTGAAATGGTATTTAAAGATGATGCCGCAGAAGAACTGAAAGAAATATCGATACACCGGGAAGATGTATTACAACTATTTGATAAACTGAAGAGTAGAAAATCATCTGGACCAGATGATATACATCCAAGGATGTTGAAAGAACTGAAAGATGAGACTGCAGACCTACTATTAGTAATCTGTGAACTGTCATTAAAATCATCTGTAATACCTGAAGATTGGAGAATGGCCAATATTAACGCTAATTTTTAAAAAGGGTTCCAGGGGGATCCAGGAAACTACAGACTGGTGACCCTGATATCAGTACCAGGAAAAATGGTAGAAACAATTATAAAGAACAAAATTACTGAACACGTAGATAGTCATGGCTTAATGGGAGACAGCCAACATGGCTTTAGCCAAGGAAGATCTTGTCATCAATCTTTTTTGTTTTTTTGAAGGTGTGAATAAAAAGGTGGTCAAAGGTGAGTCGGTTGATATACTGTAGTTTATCTGGATTTTCAGAAAGCCTTTGAGAAGGTTCCTCATGAGAGAGTCTTAGCAAAATTGAAAAGTCATGGGATAGGAGGCAGTGTACTATTGTAGATCAGGAACTGGTTAAAAAATAGAAAGCAGGGGTAGGGCTAAATCGTCAATTTCCCAGTGGAGAAAGGTGAGTAGTGGATTACTCCAGGGATCTGTGCTGGGTTTGCTGCTTTTTAACATATTCATAAATGACATGGAAATGGGAATAATGTGAGGTAATCAAATCTGCAGATGACACAAAATTATTCAAAGTTATTAAAACCCAAGAGGATTGTGAAAAATTGCAAGAAAACTTTGATAAATTGGAAGACTGGATGTTCAGATGGCAGATCAAATTTAATGTGGACAAGTGCAAAGTTATGCACCTTAGGTCATATTCCATCCCACATTTCGGGCCCTCTGTGCGTCCGGCTGGAACCAGACGCACAGAGGGTGTTGTGATTCTGATCCCGAAGGGCACGTCTAGCCACACGGGATCAGAATCGCGAACAGGCCTGTACGTGCAGCTCAGTCAGGACTTCCCCGGTGCACCGAGGCTCCATTGAAGAGCTGCGATCCCCGGCTGCCGGCTCCAGCAGTGATTTCCCCGCAGCCCAACCCCCAATCTGGCTTCCTAAGGCCAGGTTTGGGCTGCGGGGAATGCCCTCGTCCCCACCTTGCCCCCATCCACGCCCCAGGACCGCCAATCCCTGCCAACTAGGGGAACCTATTCCACCTCAGAGGTGGAATAAGTTCCCTGTGCAAGACGCCGGCCCTGGACATATAGGGCCGACATTAGAATCAGCCCTGAACATCCAGGACCAACGACTGCCCACTGCCTGCCCTAATGCTGCCCCCGCAACTCCCCTTTCCCACCCCTGTCTACCTTTCCCATACAAGACGCAGGGAAAGTAGATGGGACCGGGAAAAGGCACAAGTAGTGGGGCTGGACGTGCCTCGGAATAACCCCCTTAGGAAAGATCAATCCAAACTATGATTACACGTTGCAATGTTCCACATTAGGAACCACCACCCAGGAAAAAAAATGTAGGCGTCATCGTGGGTAATATGTTGAAACCCTCTGCCCAGTGTGCAGCGGCGGCGAAGAAAGCAAATAGAATACTAGGAATCATAAGGAAAGGAAAGGAGAATAAAACAAAGGATATTATAATGTCTCTGTATCATTCCATGGTGCGACCGCAGCTTGAATATTGTGTGCAATTCTGGTCGACATATCTTAAAAAGGATATAACATTATTAGAAAAAATACAGAGAAGAGCCAATAAAATGGTAAAGGGGATGGAAGAATATACCTATGAAGAGAGGCTAAAAAGGTTAGGACTCTTCAATCTGTAAAAGAAATTGCTGAGGGGAGATATGATAGAGGTCTATTACTTAATGAATGGAGTGGAACAGGTAAACATAGATCAATTGTTTACACCATTATAGAAACACTAGGGGACATGCAATGAAGCTACAGTGTAACCTATTTAAGACTAATAAGAGAAAATATTGTTTCATTCAATACGTACACAAACTCTGGAATTCGTTATCGGAAGATGTAATAGAAGCTGTTAGTGTAGCTGAGTTTAAAAAGGGTTTGGACAAGTTCCTGGAGGAAAGGTCCATAAACCATTATTAAAGGGGCCCCGGGAAATTCACTACTTGCCCCAATACAAGCATTGTGAAACCTGTGTCTTTTGGGGAAACAGTCTTGTGACCTAGACTGGCCACTGTTGGAAACAGTATCTTATGTTCTTATCGTGGTGCGACATATTGTTATATAGTTATACAACAAATCTCAATACTTTTTGATCACACCTCATATTTTTTTTACCAAAAGGATTCTTCAATATATTTTGGTGATTTTAATTGTTTTAATTTTGTTTTAATTCTTTTTAAATGGGTCATTTGATTTGAATTGTGTTTTATATTTATCTAGATAAGGATCTGTATTTGTTTTTTGGGATACTGAGTTTTTGCTTTGCCTGCAGACTGCTTAGATTCCTTCAAATATAAGCAGTCTGTAAATATTTGATTAATTTACCTGATTCAATCCTGTTTGTCAACTGAAAGCTGTTTTTATATTCTAAAGTTTGTGATAGTATACTTTGGTATTACAAGACAATTAGAACAATAAGCTTGATATAACAAAACAATGTTAACTTTCCAAGGATCAAAGCCTTTTGGTCACATACTTGAGGATAAGATAAAAAAAATAAATTCAAGATAGAAGGCTATGCAATGAAGTAAGGCCTCAGCAAAATGTGAATATATTTAAGAGATGTTTTAAAAAGATTACTTTTCAGATTCCTTTTCTTCCTTCTTCTTCTTGATATCTTCTTCCATTATCCCTCCTAGTTGTCTATAGTTGCTTTTGGCAATCTCCAGAAGTCTTGCAAGTTCTCCAATTTTTTTATAAGCCCTTACTGTAAAACAAATTGTTGATATTTACTCAGGGGTTTGGCAGATAAAGCACAGTTATTTACCTGTAACAGGTGATCTCTGGGAACAGCAGGAATAAGTCTTCACATATGGGTACGTTGGTACCGACGCAGTCTGCGCGGGAACGCTTCCCAGCGTCCAATCAAGAGCTTTTGGAAGCATCCCCCCACGCCTGCGTGCTGCCTTCCCGCCTTTCCTAACTGCCTCTCCTCAGTTAAGTTTTAAAGCTGAGACAAAGAGAGAGAGAGGAAAGGAAAGATAGATAGAGAGATACAACTCCTGGGGATGTGGGTGGGTTGTGAAGACTTATTCCTGCTGTTCCCAGAGATCACCTGTTACAGGCAAGTAACTGTGCTATCACCAGGAACAAGCAGGAATGAGTCTTCACATATGGGGACTCCCAAGCTAAGATGCCTGGAGTCCTAGCATGTCATAGATTGGAACATGCTATCCCCCACAACACCAGGCATCCTGAGGATGGAGGGTAGGAGTTGAAAAAGAAAGGCACTGTGGAACAGCTAACCTAGCTTAGGACTGCAGACAAGGAATCCATGTGTGGATGATAATTATCATCAATGATATTGAAAGAAATATTGCAATATGGACCTCCCCTAACAGGATTACAGAGCAGTAAGGAGGTTCATGGGATCTACTGGGGAACCCAGTAGAGGAACTTCAAGGGGGACCTCACTGTGAAGTGGAGGTAATAAACATCTAGGAAAAACAGTGGAGGTCAGATTCCTGAAAGGTAAGAGGGAACCCCAGTAATAACTGGGGTAGTACAAAAACGGTGGGCCTTCAGCGGAAGGCTTTATGACAAAAGCCAAACTCTTTTGGCAACACAGTGGCTCACCCTTAGGAGCAAAAAGAGAAGGCTGACCAATTTGGACAAACAGGCACAGTCCTTGTGGGAGGAAAAGGTATGGAAACCCCTTGTATCCCAAAAAGAAAGGACAAATACCTGAGGCATTAGAGCCTGTGATTAACTGAAGATCTGCAATGTCTCTCCTAACTGGAGTCAGCTAGGAGAGATACTGGAACATGGAGAGCTTCAGAGGTACCTAAACCTCAAGGTTATGGTGGAAGTTGTTAACTACCACAGAAAGTGGTTGTGAGTGTAGAACCCCAAACATGCTGGATAGCATAGGTATGGGTAAAGCCCATCTGTCAGAATCATATAGCTATATGAGCCTAGACAGGTAGAAAAATATGCAGATACATATCTACCAATAATAAAATATCTCGACCGATACAGATAGATAGATAGATAGATAAGAATATATCTATAGTGAGATATGAAAAAGCATAAAATACACATAAATGATAGACATAGACATCTGTAAGATGTATGCTATAGATATGAATATATATGCCTGTCTGCAAAGAAGCAGACAGAGATATGCCCACAGAACAGTATTCACATAGGAAATGTGGAGAGGAAAGATTCATCTAATAACAAGAAGGTGGAACCTACTTGAGAAGATATATAGAGAATCTATTCCGACTGGTTATGAGTTACAGGGATGCTAGCTAGTGAAAAAAACCAGGACAGTTATGTGAAAAGCAGAGGATGATATCAGTCTGCAGCCAGCAAGTCCCGAGTATTCCAGAACTCTAGCATGGTAAGTGAACAGAAGACGCATAAAAATGAGATACCATGCTGACCTGCTTAAGGGCAAAAAGGTATCATGCGTTCTTACCATGAGGACGAGCTGCAAGGAGAAAAAGCATATTCCCGATTGGAAATACTATGGACCAAAGCAGGGAATTGGCAACTCCTTAAGCTTTCACGTAAGAGAAGGCCTATGTCCTTTATATTAAAAAGGAGATAGTGAAAAAAGGGAAAACCTTTCTAGTCATGGGAGACATGACTGAAAAAGCCTTTTCCAACCATCTAGGATAGCTGTTGGAGAAAAAAACCCCATGCTCTCTAGCAAGGGCCCATAGTGGAGAGCTTCTCTGTAGAATTGCAGAGAGCATGATGTAGGAGAATGAGGAGATAGAACTGGCTGCTGGAGAGCCAGTACCTATGTCAACTATGCTGCCAAACTCAGGGGAATGGAGATGGCAGAAAGAGAAGACAATCCAACAAGCCTGTAGTGAAGTAGTTTCCATGACAGATGACAGCACTGACTTGGAGCCACTACTAAGACCAGACAGAATGTTAGTGGAGGACAACCTGGTTGCTGGTGGACAAGAACCAGTGGTCCAAACATTAAGGCTCCTGCATAGGCAGCTGCTTGCCAGACAGCAGAAAGAATCTTACTGTTTAAAAACAGAAAGAACAGACAGAACAGGAGTAGAAAACTCTGGACATGTCTGATGAACTGCCTCAAAGCAAGATTGAAAAAGAGGAGTTAACTCAGAGAGGAAACTCCGCACTGGAAAAGTAACAAAACTAGAGAGGCTGAAGAAAAAGCCCTCCAGTGAAGCAATACCGCTCTTATGGGGAAAAACTTGGTAAGAGGGTAAAGAGAATGGAGCTGAAGAAGACTTACAAAGTAGTAAGTCTATAGAAAGGAAAAAAAGACATGCTGACCCAGGAAACTATCGTTTGATAGTGGTTAGACCTCTTTCCCTAGCAGGAAGAAGAGGAGAACCCTGTGACCTATAGGCATGAACATCCTGACAGCTCATAGAACATAGAAAAAATTGATGTCTTTTGGGAAGAGATCCATGTCTAGGGTTTAGAATGAAAGCAGTGGATTGCCTCTATTGAGAAGAAGCAACTGCAGATTCTAACCCCAAGAGTCACAAGCATCTGATGAAGATTGATCAGAAACCCTGCGGTTGCTGGGTTTGCTGAGCCTGGTGAGAGGTTGAATTCTGCAGACCAGGACGATGCTTCCCTTGTTTGGGAACATCTGTATGATGGGCAGATGATGCATAAAACCTTCTTCTCCTATGGGAAGAAAGTTTGGCAGGACATTTCCTACCTATTGGGACAGAAGAAGGTGCAGAACAGCACCTAGGAACAGGTAAGTCAGTGGACAACTGAGTAACCTGACGTAAAGACTCCTTGTTGAAAAGATTGTCTCCAGTGCAAGGAGTATGTCCCAGTCTTTGCTGTGCCCATTTGTCCAAGTCTGAAGCTTGGAGCCAGGCTCTACGTCGTGCCCCTATAGTTATAGCAGAAGTCCTGCTAACAGACTCAAAAGAGTCTAGGGAAGCACGAGTAAGAAACCAAGAGATATTCTGAAGATGCTTAAGCAGTGAAGAATAGCCTGCACTCTTGGACTCTGGAAGGGAAGGAGTCAAAAGATGTAATTGCTTTGTGACCTCCTCAAGAGATAGACTCATATAAAAAATATATGAGAGAATTCTTGCAGAAAGCATAGATGTCTGGAAGGTGTGACGTCCAAAGGCATCTAGTGTCTTAGACTCACGACCTGGCGGATATGAAGAGTGCTTTTTCTTACTCTTTACCTGCCTCATTGCTGATTCCACTACTATGGAATGATGAGGAAGTTGAGTCTTTTGAAACCCTGGAGAGGGGGGCACCTGATATAAGAGATCAGTTGCTCTGGAAGGTGGGGGTACCTTTAAAGGTGCTTCCCACATTCCTAGAAGGAGATCCTGCAAGGAATGATGCAAAGGAAGCATTATGTTCTCCTTTGCTTTGGTAGAAACAGAGCCTTGTGCAGGATCATATCCAGGGATAGGAATGGCAAGAGATCTTGCTATATCCAGGAGGAAACTCTGAAAAGAGGGATCTCCAACTGGAATCTCCTTTGGACAGGTTAGATCTGAAGAACTAGCCTGAGCACTGAAAGAGCTATCCAAATATATAGGAATAGAAGATCCTGCACGGTGCAGTGTGGAATCCTTAAGGGATGATCGCCGGTACAGGCTGTCAGGAGCAGCGACCGTCAGTACCACATCATCCATGCCAGGTATCGACTCCAAGCTTGGTATAGAAGGGAGCGATCCTGTTGAAAGAAGCATGGCAAGAGTTGGCCACGATGGTACTGTGGATACCGATACCGATGCCAATACCGGTACCGATGTCAGAGTTGAGCCCGACACAGACATCGGTGACAGTTCAATCGGTACCAAGGTAACCGAAGACCTCCGGCCACTATCCTCGGTACCGAGCCTCCGGTATCGATCGGTGTCGGTACCAAAGCGTGTTGGTACCCAGTCTTCCAGACTAGAGATCGATTCCAAACTCGGCATCGAGGGCAAAGAGCCTGATGAGCGAAGCATGGAAGGCACCGACCACAAGGGTAATGTGGACATCGGTACCAACTTCGGTACCGTGTCTGATACCGGTGGATGAAGGCCAACTAGTGGCAACTCAAACGGCCTCGGAGAAACCAAGAGTTGCGGATCCGAATCATTGGAACCGAGCCTTCGGTACCGCCGGGAGCTGGTACCAAGGCGAGTCGGTACCCAGTCCTCCAGACTGGAGATCGATTCCAGACTCGGCATCGAAGGAAGCAAGGCTATCGATGCACGTCTGGAGGGTACCGACTTCGGTGGTAGTATCGGTGCCAGTACCGATACTGGAAAGTCAGTCTGGAACGTATCCACCGGTCCCGTAGGTACCGAGGACGCCAGACGACGATCCCTGGTGAGGAGTGTTATGTCCAACACCAGTGCCGATGCCGGGGTATAGGTACCGCTCAAAGCGGATGCCACCACCGGGCATGGCTCAGGTATGTTCTGTGAGGGGTGAGCCCCAGGAACAACCCGAAACCCTACATAGGCTTTGGAGGCTGAAGACTCCCGCCGGGGTTTTGAAGCCAACGGGCCCTCGAGGGCAAGGCCGGAGCAGTCTACATGCTGTGCATGAGACCTACCACTCGAGGGTTGGCTAGTCTTAACAGACTGTTTGTGGGTTACCTGATCCTGTGTAGAAGAAGAAATGGTCGGTGCCCTGAAGTTGGAAGGGAACCTCATATCGAGGGAAACTCGATGTTGAAAACCTCTTCTCACAATATTGTTGCCCGAGGGCTCCGGAGGAAAAAGGTCAGGACCCAAACAGGTTAGACACCAATTTTGGGAGTCTAAAAATAAAGTTGTACCGCCACAGTTTGAACATTTCTTGGAGGAAATGGCTGGCGGTTCCATGAGGGACATGGAGAGTCCTAGAAGGCCTGAAAAACCGTAAGACACTCAGAAGAAAAAATATTCCCTTAAAGGGAAAAATTTACAAGAAAAGAAAAAAGAAACACCGGCGGTACCGGTGGCGTTGGGGAGACAGCCGCGACCACAAGAAAACTAAAGAATTAAAAGAAGAATTTTCTGCAGTGACAGGAGGACGTCCTGCCGGCTCTGCGGAAAACGAAAACTGAGGAGAGGCAGTTAGGAAAGGCGGGAAGGCAGCACGCAGGCGTGGGGGGATGCTTCCAAAAGCTCTTGATTGGACGCTGGGAAGCGTTCCCGCGCAGACTCCGTCGGTACCGACGTACCCATATGTGAAGACTCATTCCTGCTTGTTCCTGGAGATATATAATACTGCAGCAGCCAAAGCACAGTAGATAGAGAACAGTATTCTTTCTGTGACTTCCTTATTTTATACAGCAGTTGTAGATGTATTTATTTATTTATTAGCTTTTCTATACCGTCCCTTCCAGAGATCAGGGGCAGTTTACATTGAACATAGCACAACTTTACATTATAACATTGGAATAAATGGTGGTTAATAGCTTCAAAAGTGGTTAACGATCAATTTATATACAATATAGTGAAAAGGTACTGGCTGAAAATCCAGTGAAGAAGGAAATATTTAAATTGGTTGAGTTTGTGGAATGACCGTAAGGTCGCCATAATGTTCTATAAACAAGAATGTTTTGAGATCCTTGCAAAACTGTTGGAGGTCTTTTATGGATCTTAGTCTATCCGGGAGAGCATTCCATAACACTGGGGCGATATAGGTGAAAGCCCTATTACTTGTAGAGTGAGTGGTGTTGCGGACATGATGGGGTATTTCTATTGTGTTTTGAGAACAGCTCCTTCTGGTTCTTGTGTTGGTGTGTGTAATAAGGAGGGAGGATAAATGTGATGGGGCTATACTGTTGATGAGTTTAAAGACTATCATCAAATATTTGTATTTTATTCTGCTTGCAATGGTCAACCAATGGAGCTTATAGAGTAGTGGGGTGATATGTTCGGAATGGTGTGCTTTAAAGATTATACGTGCGGCAAGGTTCTGTGGGGCTAGTACCCCTGCAATTCTGTGGCTGCAGATCTCTGGCCTCCTCAGAAGCTGAAGTTTGAACCAAAGCTGACCAAACAAGATGGTTTCCTGCTACAAAGAACTTTTGCTGTACTTACAATCTCAGACCTGACCTTCACACAGATGCTTACCAAGTGATCATACCTGAGCATACAGAAGACTATTCTTTCTGTCCAATTTTATTTTTATTTTATTTATTTCCAGTCTCTTTTATACCGCGCTATTCAACATCAGTGCAGTTTACAATAAACATAGAACTACACATTTCCTTGGGTACTTTGTGTTTACAATGAACAGGTATTTAGAACTTGGATAACAAGGGTAATTATTTACAAACTAGCAACATGGTGGGGTTCACATCATTTTGTCTAGTTGTGGAAGTTTTGTGTTGTGCCTGTGGATGAGGCTGATATGTCATTGTCTATCTGATAGTGCAGGAGGAAGAGATGGTGCTTCAAGGCTTTCCTAAACTGGTAGGTCATGAATTGCATGGATGTTGGGAGGCAGAGAATTCCAGCATCTGGGCGCACAGAATTTGAAGGCTCTGCTTGCTGTTGACTGGGTACATTGAGTTATTGACTTTGGGACTGTCAGTGTGTTGAGTGCTACTGATCTTCTGGATCTGTTAGTGGGCGTGGTCTGAATCAATTTAGATAATGATGAGGATGAAAGCCCATGAATGGCTTTGAATGTCAGCAATAGAGTTTTGTATTTGAGTCTGCTATGAATCGGAAGCCAGCCAATTAGTTTCCCAGGCCAATTATGTTTATGTTTATTTAGATTTGATATACCGCTCAGGCCCAGAGGCATTAGAGCGGTTTACAATTAGTTGTCTACATACAAGAACATCTGCTTATCTTCCCTCATTATGGCTCCTAGGCTTGCAGGATGAACACCTGTTCATTACCTTCTGATTCGCTGAGAACACTTCGGACTGACTTGTGCCAACGAATCATCAGACCTATGATGGAGATTCTACATCAAGAATAATTATAGTATGCAATAGAAATTTCACGCCTTTTGTGCTCTTTTGTTTTTGGGCTTTTTATGCTTTTGTGCCTTGTGTTCCCTACCTTGCCTGTCTGCAAGACAGAAACACACTACGTGTGTGCAAGGCTGTTCTCCTGAGGACAGAGATAAGACTTTCACAGATACCTTCGGTTCTATGTTCTCACATGGCTTGCCTCCAAAAGGGCTGGAGCCTGCATTATCTAACCTAGCTGCCTCTTTGGACCCTGTGCTGCCAGAGAATTCTCGGACCCCAGCCACCAGAGTTCCAGCAAGAGCTAAAGTACCGTTTTATTTCTCTTCCTCCGGGAGAGCAGTGGTTAGCTAGAGATTAGCTTCCTATAATTCCTCGGAGTGCAGAGCGAATCAGTGACTTCTGGTTACTAATCAGTGATTTATCACTTTGTCTAACTGTAATTGCTGTGCTGCTATAACTTGCTACCTCATATATCTAATTATATACCTATGCTATATGTCTGTATATTTTTCTCTACCTCGCTGCCCATAATAAACATTATATATATATATATATATATACCCACACACACAGATGAGGCTTCTTTTGTGGCTCATTACCAGCAGACTCATAGAACTGCCTGCTGGGTATTAGTAACTAATTTCCCCTGGACATAACACAGCATAACTTATTTTCTTTGCTACTAATAATCCCTACATTTTTGAGATAACTGGAGTTATAGGATTGTTTTCTTTGGAGGCCTTGCAGAATGCTGTTACAGAAAGCAAAATGTGGTATGATTAATGCCTGAAGTACAGATCTAAAGTAATGGCTTTCTAGCATGGGTATGCGGTATTGTAACATAAGCAGTTTGAAATAGATGACTTTAGTAACTGATTTTATGTGTGTTCTCATACTTAGTGACTGGTCTAGAATGACCCCAATGTATTTTACTTCTGTCTTGACATCCAGCTCAACCCCTTGGAAGTGGAATTTTGATGGAGGGATAAACTTTTGGATACAGGCAACATATAGCACTTCGGTTTTGTTAAAGTTTATTTTTAGGTTGTGCAGATTAAGCCATTCTGTGACTTCATCTAAGCAGGATGTTATTTGGTGATATATAGGTTTATTATATCTATGGGAATATACATCTTTATGTCATCCGCACAGATATGATAATTTACTTTGTGCTTTTTAAAGATGTTACAGATTGGCTGGATGTAAAGATTAAAAAGTAAAGCAGAGAGGGCGGAACCTTGTGGAATGCCTTGTTCTTGTTTGAATGTTGCAGATGTTGTTTGTCCAATCTGAACTTGTTGTGTACGGTCAGTTAAAAAGGATTGAAACCATTGCATTACTGGGCCTTGTAATCCAGTCTGCTGTAGACTTGGAATGAGTATTTTATGACTGATGCTCTCAAAGGCTGAGACAATATCCAGGAATATCAGGACAAATGCCTGTCTGCTGCTGTTCAGTCCTTGTTTGTCTATGAAGGGTTAATAAGTGTCTCTACACTATGGAAAGGTCTGAATCCATGCTGTTGTTCATCTGGGGAGGGGGGGGAGAATTATATCTATAAAGTCCTGGAGCTGGATCTGTACGACTATCAATAATTCTAGCCATGAACGGTAGACTAGAGAGTGCTCTGTATGACTTAGGGTGATCCTTGTCAATGGATTTTAATTTTAAAATTGGACGGATGATTGCGTGTTTTAGTGTTATGGGCATGCATCCTTGTATTAAGGATTGGTTGACTATTGAAGTTATGAATGGAGTAATCTCAGTTTTGCAGGCTTTTAGCCAGCCGACCAGGCTGGGGTCAATAGGTGAAATAGTAGTATTGATGTTGGTGATTATGTTTTTGAGTTGTTTTTGATCAATTATGTGGAATGTATTCCAGTTGCTAATGGTTTGCAGGTTAGTGTCATTGGAAGAGAGTTTAGTGGCAATAGGGATAATGTCTTCTCTATGTTGGAGTGTAAGTTTTTTCATATAGGGCCCGATTCCATTGAAGACGTAGATCTCCTTTGTACATCCGGGCTGACCCGGATGTACAAAGGAGATTGCAATTCTGATCCCGCGGGGCACTTCTAACCCTGTGGGATCAGAATCGCGAACAGCCCTGTACGTGCAGGGTGGGACTGCGATTTAGTCCCGGCCTGCACATACAGAGCTAGCCCAGCTAACTCAGCCAGGGCTTTTAAATTGCACTGCAATGCCATGGCGTCCCATTGCCATGGCAACACGGCTCCATTTAAAAAACGCGATGCCAGCCGTTTCCCACAAAGTTAATTCCCCTCAGCCCAGCCCCCGATCCGGCCTCCTAAGGCCAGGGTCGGGCTGCGGGGGATTAATTTTGTCCTCCCCAACCCCTTCCGCACCCCAAATATGCAAAAAAAAATGTTCAGGGAGGTTATTCCACCCCAGGGGTGGAATAACCTCCCCGGCCAATTCGCTGGCCCTGGACATACAGGGTCGACATTAGAATCGGCCCTGTCCAACCAGGGCCAGCGACCGCCCACTCTCTGCCCCCGGGCCATCTCTTCATCTCCCCCGACTAACTTCCCCTCACAACCAGCGGGGAAGTTATTCAGGGGCTTGTAGCCGAATGAACAGCGGGGATGGACGTCCCATTAGGACGTCCATTTCCACCATTCGTGGTTCGGAATAACCCCCCATAGTGATTAGCTAGAGTTTACGGGTTTACTGTTATTTGATTTTCTTCAATGTTAGGCGACTGAGTTAGAGATTTGACAATGGAAAATAGTTCCCTTGGTCTATGAGGGATTTGGTGAGGAGGGATTTATGATATTCTTTCTTTCTGTCGTTAGTGGCTTCCTTATACTTTTTCATGGTGTTAATGTATATTCTTTTATCATTTTCTGATTTTGTGAACCTCCATCTATGTTCTATTTTTCTAAGTTTCTGTTTTAATTTTCTTAGGTTGTTTGTATACCATGGTTTGGAGGGCTTATGACCTTTTCTGTGGTGAGGGAGATGAGCTAAGGCTGCTTTGGAAATGGTAGAATTCCAGTTAAATAGAATTACGTCAAGATCTACCAGAGTGGAGTCTATGTTGGGAATGGTATCATTCAAGAATGCCTCTTTGTCAAAAGATCTGAATTTTCTCTTATATGGAACTATATTGTTAGCAGAAAGTGTGTGTGGGGGGGGGGGGTGGAGTTGCAGGTAGGAAGCACTCTAATAAGTGATCTGTCCATTGGAGGAGCAGAGATTTGGGGGGCATGTATAGGTTATGTTGCAAGATTTACTGGATGGATTTAGGCATCCCACGTGAGGGAACCACAGTCTCTGGGCGCGAGACAACAAAGCTGGCTGTGAGTGCCTGCTGGGAAGCGATGAACGCAGAAACGCTGCATTCCAGCGCCAGCATGTGGGATTCCCACGTGGGCGTGGTGTCCTTTGATGTCGACCCCGGGGTCACCGGGTAGGGCGTCGAGGAGGAGAGGGGGTCATCGCCGGGACGGCCCTCAGGAGACTGGGTGCCTTCGCCGGAGGCATCCATATCTGTGCGAGCTACCTTGCGGGGCCGCTCCTTGTCCGACTCTCAGGAATGCCAAAGGGGGCTGAGCGACCGAGTGCGGGAGCACTCACGCTTGTTGGCAGCCCCCGACAGCGACTTCGAGGCCTTCTTCTTCTTGTACCGCTCCACTTCAGGAGACCCCTGGTCGAAGTGCCGCCGAGAACGCAGGACCGAGGTGGGGTATCCCACCGGTGGAGAGAAGACCGAGGGCGCCACCAGGGGCTCCGAGGTGGCCTTTCTGAAAATGTCTTCGGACTTCTGCTTACGACTGACCAGCCTTTAGAGGACATTTTCTTACAGAGCAAACAGAGCTCCGGATCATGATCAGTCCCGAGACACCGCAGACAACAGTCATGGGTGTCCGAAAGCGACATTTTCTTAGAGCATCTATCACATTTTACTGGCCAAATCATAATCTTATGCTCTATGTCAATATGTATATAGTTACCCTGTATTGATCCAAGTTTTATCCCCTGTTACAATGTAAGCGCAAGACAGTTTTGACTGAATTGCGCAACCTTTGTTTAATGTAAACCGCACTGATAATAAATAGCGAGGTATATAAAAGATGTTAAATAAATAAATAAAATAAAATCTGGTGGCCATAGGGGCAAAAATGGCCCCGCGAGGTTGAAGAGCCACGCAGCCAGCGGTTGGAAGAAAAAAGGGCGCGAAGCCCATTAGGCAAAAAAGGTGAAGAAAACTGTCCCCTAATAGTTCTAAAAAGATAGAGCATGGGAAGGATGGGTAGAGGACCAGTGCAACCGGAAAAGAGAAGGCAGTAGGCCGAAAATGAAACACTTTTTTCAAGGGACAAGGAAGTGGTCCGAAGGGCTCCGTGGAAAAAGGGAGACTGAGCAAGACGACACCCTTGGGCAGGAAGAGGACCACGCATGTGTGGTAGTAATCCCAAAGGCTTTCTTTGAAAGCTGGGGAATTGCTCTGCGCAGGCTCCGTCGGTGCCGATGTCACCCCATAAGTTACAACTTCCTGCTTGTTCCTGGAGAAGAGGAAGATCAGAGGTGAAATTGCAAGACTCAAAAGTGCTGAGAATGGATTCGTGGAAAGTGACTGAAAAAGTGAAAATGCTAAACAAATACTTCTGTTCTGTTTTTACTAAAGAAAATCCTGGAGAAGGACTACCTGTGACTGATAAATATACAAATGGAAATGGAGTACATACTACACCATTCACAGATGATGATGTGTTTGAACAGCTTGCAAAACTGAAAGTGGACAAAGCCAAGGGACCAGATGGAATACAACCCAGGATACTGAAAGAGCTCAGAGTGGTCTTTGCAGGGCCTTTAATAGATCCTTGGAGACAGGAGAAGTTCTGCAGGATTGTAAAAGGCCAATGTGGTATCTCTTCACAAAAGTGGTAGCAAAGAAGTGGCAAACTACAGGCTAGTAAGCCTTACATCGGTGGCGGAAAAAGTAATGGAAGCACTTCTGAAAGAGAGAATAGTAGACTTTCTTGAAACCAATAGGCTACATGATCCAAGGCAACATGGTTTTTACCAAATGACAGTCATGCCAAACAAATCTGATTGAGTTCTTTGACTCGGTGATCAGAGAACTAGGCATGCGATGGATGTGATCTACCTAGATTTCAGCAAAGCTTTTGATACTGTTCCTCAAAGGAGGCTTATCAATAAGCTGACCAGCCTGGGGATGGGCCCAAGGTGGTCAATTGGATCAGAAACTGGTTGACTGACAGACGACAGAAGGTGATGGTAAACAGAACTTAACTGGATGAAAAGAAGGTGATTAGTGGCATGCCCCAAGGATTGGTCCTGGAGCTGATACTGCTCAATGCATTTGTGAGTGATATTGCTGAAGGACTGAATTGAAAAGTCTGTCTTTTTGCAGATAACATGAAAAAATGCAACAGAGTGGACTTCCCTGAGGGTGTGGATAACATGAGGAAAGATCTGCAAAAGCTGGAAGAATGGTCTTATGCTTGGCAGTTAAGATTTAATGTGAAGAAGTGCAGTGTCATGCACTTGGGATGCAGAAATCCAAGGGAATTGTATGAAATAGGGGGTAATAGGTTAATAGGTGTGCACGGACCAGGAGAAGGACCTCGGAGTAATTGTCTCTGAGGATCTCAAAGTGGTGAAACAGTGTGACAAGGCAGTGGCCAAAGCCAGAAAGATGCTGGGTTGCATACAGAGAGGAATTACCAGCAGAAAGGAGGAGGTACTAATGCCCCCGTACAAGTCACTAGTGAGGCCTCACTTGGAATATTGTGTTCAGTTTTGGAGACCATATCTCACAAAGGATATAAAAAGACTGGAAACAGTTCAGAGGAAGGAGACTAAAATGATTTGGAGCTTGCACCAGAAGTCATATGAAAAGAGATTCCAAGACCTAAATATGTATACTCTAGAAGAGATGAGGGACAGGGGAGATATGATACAGACCTTTAAATATTTAAAGAGTATTAAAGAACAACAAATCCTTTTCAAAGACGTGGAAGTTGTAATACTAGAGAGCATAACATGAAGCTGCAAGGGGGTAAACTGAAAGGCAACATCAGGAAATACTTTTTCACTGAAAGGTGGTGGATGCTTGGAATGCCCTCTCGATGGAAGTGGTGGGGACAAATACAGTGACAGAATTCAAAATGGCATGGGACAGACACAGTGGATCCCTTTATAGAAACAGGATAAAATCAAAATAAACTTAACTGTCTCTAATATCTCAGCAAGTAGAGGTGCCCTTCACGGGGCGGTGGGTATACCCCTAAACAAAGGCATGGGAAGGGGTGGCCTGCATGGAACGGTGGGCGTACCTACTCTTGCCATCTTGTTGGGCAGACTAGATGGACCATGCTGGTTATCTACCATTATATACTATTTTACTATGACTCTAGTGTGAGCTTCACTGGATTCCCATTTAGGAGAGCAGTGTTTTTAAGATGTTAGATTTGGCTTTTAAGATTCTGCAGGAGAGTGGCCCAAGCTATTTTCTTTGGTGGCTGTAGCAGTACCAGTCGGGAAGGACTGAGGTCTAGTCATGGACACCTGCTGGTTATCCTGGACCATCATTAGGTGCAACAGCAGAAATGGGGAGGAAGAGCTTTAGGGACTGTTGCACCATGTTGGTGTTTCTTTATGAGCTGAGGCAAGGGCAGGACAGGGGAGTGTTTCAGAGGAAGTTAAAAACATTTCCATTTCTAGTTTGCTGAAGTTATTAGTGGAGAAGAGGGTAAGAAAATAAGATTCGCCATACTGGGTCATACCAAGGGTCCATGAAGCCCAGTATCCTGTTTCCAACAGTTGCCATTCCAGGTCTCAAGTACCTATTGGGTTCCCAAAGTTATACACATTCCATGCTGCTTGCCCCAGTCCTCCTTAATAATGGTTTATGGACTTTTCCTCCAGGAACTTGTCCAAAGCTGTTTTGAACCCAGCTACACTAACAACCTTTACTGTATTCTCCAGTAATGAATTCCAGAGTTTGATTACACGCTGAGTGAAAAAATACTTACTCCGATTAATCTTAAATGTGCCACATTGTAGTTTCACTGTGTATCCCCTAGTCTTTCTACTTTTTGATCTGTTTATCCGTTCCACTCCATTCATTATTTTATAGACCTCTATTTATATCTCCTCCTCAGCTGTCTCTTTTCCGAGTTGAAGAGTCCTAACCGTTAAAAACTTTCCTCATAGGGATATCCTTCCATATATGTGATCATCATTGAGGATGGCACAATGGGAAGGTGGGTGTAATGAGCATTATTCCTAATAATTTGACATTGCATTATGTTGTTTTATGTTTGTTTATGTAAACCACTTTGATGTTTCATCATTGCGGTACAGAAGTGCTTTTAAATAAAATAAATCAATAAATGAATCAGGATTCAATCCTAGTTCTAGCACAGAGAATGGTTTTGGTGATCATAATGGATAAGATATGCCAGACTGGGTCATACCAAAAGTCCATTGAACCCAGTATCCTGTTTCCAAAAGTAGAGAATCCAGGTCATAAATATGTCAGGTTAACAAAAGGTAGACAATTTCCATGCTGCTTATTCCATGGGTAAGCAGTGGATTTCCTTAGTCCACTTTATTAATTATTTATGGACTTTTCCTCCAGGAACATGTCCAAACCTCTTTTAAACCTAGCTACACTAACAGCTTTTACTACATCCTCCGACAACAAATTCCAGAGTTTGATTACACACTGAGTGAAAAAATATTTTCTCCAATTAGTCTTAAATATGCTATATTGTAGCTTCATTGCATGTCCCCTAGTCTTTGTAGTTTTTGAAAGAATAAACAACCAATCTATGTTTACTTGTTCTACACTCATTATTTTATATATCTCTATTATATCTCTCCCTCAGCTGTCTCTTTTCCAAGTTGAAGAGCCCTAACCTTTTAAGTCTTCCCTCGCAGATGTATTCTTCCATCTCCCTTATCATTCTGGTTGCTCTCTGTATCTTTTCTAATTCCTCTATATCCTTTTTAGATATGGTGAGCAGAACTGCACACAGTATTCAAGGTGTGGTTGCACCATAGAGCGATATAGAGGCATTATAGTATCCTTGGTTTTATTTGTCATTCCTTTTGTTATGATTCCTAGCTTTCTATTTTCTTTCTTGGCTGCCACTGCACACTGAACAAAGGGTTTTAAGGTATTATCCACAATCACATTTAGATCATTTTCCCGGGTAGTGATTCCTAATGTGGAACCTTACTTCGTGTAACTATAATTTGGGTTCTTCTTCCCTAAGTGCATAACTTTGCACTTGTCCATATTAAATATCATCTGCCATTTGGACACAGAGTCTTCCAATTACTCAAGGTCCTCTTGCAATTTTTCACGATCCTCTTCCGATTTAACAACTTGGAATAATTTTGTGTCATCTGCAAATTTAATCAACTCACTCACTCTCATTTCTACATGAGTGGAGGAGTAGCCTAGTTGTTAGAGCAACAGCATAGTACCCAAATGATCTGGGTTTGATTTCCACTGGTGCTCCTTGTGACTTAGAGCAAGTCACTTAACCCTCCATTGCCTCAGGTACAAACTGAGATTGAAAGCCTGACTGTAACTCACCTTGAAATACCATTGGGAAGGCATGAGCTAAATCCAAACAAACACATTTATAAATATGTTAAAAAGCAGGTGGCCCAGCACAGATACCTGGAGTTCTCCACTATTCATCTTTTTTTCACTGAGAAAATTGGCCATTTAACCCTATCCTCTCTTTTCTTTTAACCAGTTCCTGATCCACAATAGTATACTGCCTCCTATCCCATTACTCTTTAATTTCCTCAAAAGTCTCTCAAGAGGGACATTATGAAAGGCTTTCTGAAAATCCAGATACATTATATCAACCTGCTCACTTTTATTTACCTGTCTATTCACACCTTCAAAAAATATAACTGATTAGTGATTTTGTCTTATTAAATCATGACTCTCTATACTGTATATTCAGTAATTTTGTCCTTTATAATGGTTTTTACCATTTTGCATGGAACTGACGTCAGGGTCACCAGGTTTGTATTTTCTCTGATCACCCCTGGAACCCTATAACCTTGTCTGACCATGGGCCTGTATGGGCAGAACTAAGGAAGAATCGGGAAACTAAGGGATGATTTAGATGTCGACTGAATGACAGTTTATTAAATAGTAGGAATGATTGGGAACAAATTGCAAAGGACATAGAGGAATATTTTGTTTTCAATGATGGGAGGGATCAATCTCCAAGGATAGTACGGGAGTGTCTGAAATCAGTGATTCATGGGAAATTTATTACTTTGGGGACCCAGAGGAAATCGGATAAAATAGCTAAGATAGGAGAACTTAGGAGAATAATAGTACTGGAGGGCAAACATAAGAGGTCTCAGAGAGATAAGGAAGTGTTGGGAGAGCTAGACAAGGCAAGAGATAGATTGAAGAAATTTCCACTGGAATTGACTAAATTGAACCAGATGGTGTGTGAACAAGGAAATTAGGCCAACCGTTTAATGGCACACAAATTCCAAAAGCTTCACTCACGAAACTTAATTTATAGGGTAAGAGACTAAATGGGGATGTTAGGGGAAGAACAAGCAGTTAGGAAAAGATTTATGGAGTTTTATCATAAACTCTATATCCTGGAGATAGAACATAGTAACATAATAAATGATGGCAGATAAAGACCAGTATGGTCTATCTAGTCTGCCCAGTAAGGTGGCTAGAGTGGTCTTAACTGCAGCTCCATACAAGTCACAAGTCATGCCTCTCTTTAGGGTTGTACCCGCCACTTCATGCAGGTCAGCTCCCCTCTATCTATTGAATATAAAAGATACTTAAGTTTGGTATGATTTCATCCTCTTGCCATAAAGGGATCCACTGTGTCTGTCCCATGCCATCTTGAATTCCGTCACTATATTTGCCCCCAACACCTCCATCGGAAGGGCATTCTAAGCATCCACCACATTTTCAGTGAAAAAGTATTTCTTGATGTGACTTTTAAGTTTACCGACTTGCAGCTTCAGTAAATATTCTCTAGTCTTATAGCTTTCCCGTCTTCTGTGAAAAAAGTTTGTTCATTTATACCTTTTAAGAATTTAAAGGTCTGTATCATATCTCCTCTGTCTCTCCTCTCCTCTAGGGTATACATGTTTAGGTCTTCTCATATGCTTTCTGGCACAGGCTGCAAATCATTTTGGTCACTTTCCTCTGAACCATTTCAAGTCTTTTTTATATCTTTTGTGAGATATGGTTTCAAAAATGGAACACAATACTCCAAGTGATGCCTCACCAATGACTTGTACAGGGGCATTAATACCTCCTCCTTTCTGCTGGTTGTTCGTCTCTGTATGCAGCCCAGCATCCTTCTGGCTTTGGCTACCGCCTTGTCGCATTGTTTCGCCACCTTAAGATCCTCAGACACTAGCACTCCAAGGTTCCTCTCCTGGTCTGTGCACACTAATCTCTATCCAATTGCTCAGAAAGAAATAATGAATTATCTATGTTCTCAAGAAACCAGTCAACCCCATCCCTGTTTTTGGCTGGGATGCTGGCTGGGACTTTTGAGGTCAAGTATCTAGGAAGCACCCTTAACCAAGGATTAACGTTCCACTCCCATATCAGGAATGTTATAAAAGCAACATATCACAAATTCAGAATACTTCACTGGCTTCGACCACTACTCAATCACTCCGATTTCAGAAATGTGTGCCAGGCTCTCATAACACCACTTCTGGACTATTGTAACATTGTCTATCAAGGACTCCCAAAGGCTACCCTTCAACCTCTACAAATGGTGCAAAATACAACTGCAAGGATCATATCAAATTCCCCACGTAGAAATCATATCACCCCCATATTATATCACCTGCACTGGCTCCCAATCCACATGAGAGTTAAATATAAGACTACCAACCATATTCAAGAAACTCCACCAACAATCTTCAACAGCTCATACTAAAGCCTCCCAAAATCAGAACAAGATGCAGAGCCTCTCAAGAGAAATTAATGGTTCCAAATCTTCAAATCAGATTGTAACCAAACCACCTCCAAATGAGCCTTCTCTTTATTTGCATCCCCTATCTGGAATTCTCTCCCCAATGACATCCAAACCTCTAACTGAATTGCAGAGTTTCGTCGGAAAGTAAAGACATTCTTATTTGCAGAACACTATTTATTTATTTATTTAGCTGCATTTATATCCCGCTTTTCACCGGGTCAAAGCGGTTGGGGGATACATTTAACACGAGGGGATATGAGACACATACACTAATACTTACAGGGAACATGGGCAATGGAGGGTTAAGTGGCTTGCCCAAGACCACAAGGAACACCTGCGGGACTAGAAACCCCAGTCCTTCCGGCCCAAGGTTGCTGTCCTCTAGTGGGATTTGAACCACCGACCTTCCGGCCTGTAGTACCTTGCCCCAACCACTAGGCCACTCCTCCCTCACTATGGATCAAACTCTTGTGAACAAACTTGACTCTCAAACATAAGGCTCCAACAAGTTCAGTTCATGACTCTTTGTCTATACCCACCTAATTGGCTGTCAAACAATAGTTCAGTGCACCATGACTCTTCATCCCATTTACTACTACATCTTCTCTCCAGCATGATCACAAATATGTCTCTATGTTACACCCCTGGACCACTGTATCTGACCTACCTCATTAAGCTACTATACCCATTAAGATATTGTTCTTTATCATATAGTTTACTGGTGTATATTGTCATATCTTCTTTACTATACCCTACTGGCATACCTTAAAATTCTTCCTTCATAAGACTTTATGTTGTATAACTGATGTTATCTATTTCTTTCACCTACAATCGAGTTGTTACTTACTAAGTTTTTAAGTTATTTGAATTAATTGTTATTTATTAAATTACAGTAGTGTGAAAAAGTCTTGCTATCCTCTCTTACTTTTCTATGATCTCTGAGGAGGAAACCACATGCCTTCTTTCCTCCTCCAAACTCACTACCTGCTCCTCTGATCCTATTCCCCACCTGTTTCTTAAGCTCCATCTCCTCCATTGTTGTCCCTTCCATCTCTCATATTCTCAACCTATCGTTCTCCACTGCAACTGTCCCTGCAGCCTTCAAGCACGCTGTGGTCATACCTCTCTACTCAAGAAACCCTCACTTGTCCTTCTAACTATCAACCTATCTCCCTCCTCCCCTTCGTTTCTAAACTACTTGAACATGCGGTTCATCACCATTGTTTTGACTTTCTCTCCTCTCAAGCCCTCAAGGATCTTTTACAATCTGACTTTCATCCTTTACTTTCTATTAAAATGGCTCTTGCCAAAGCATCCAGTGACCTGTTTCTGGCTAAATCCAAGGGCCTTTCTTCAATCCTCATCCTTCTTGACCTTTCTGATGCTTTTGATACTATTGACCACAACTTTCTCCTCGATACCTTGTCCTTGCTTGGTTTTAAGGGCTCTGTGTTATCCTGCTTCTCTTCTTATCTCTCCCATAGTTTTTTCAATGTTAGTCCTGGTGGATCCTCCTCTACTGCTATTCCGCTCTCAGTTGGTGTACCCCGAGGATCTGTCTTTGTTCCACTCCTTTTCTCTCTATATACCCAATCCCTTGGTGCACTCATCTCTTCCCAGGGCTTTCAGTACCATCTTTACGCTGATAACTCCCAGGTCTACCTCTCTACACCTGAAATCTCTCTGTTAATCCAGGCCAGGATCTCTGCCTGCCTTTCTGACATTGCTGCTTGGATGTTTCACCACCACTTGAAACTGAACATGGCCAAAACTGAGCTTCTTATTTTTCCCCCTAAAACCTCCTCTCCCCTTCCTCCTTTCTCAGTCTCTGTGAATAATTTTTTACTCCTCCCTGTCTCCTCAGCTCACAACCTTGGGGTCATATTTGACTCCTCTCTCTCCTTCTCCACACACATCCAACTGAAACCTAAAACCTGCCATTTCTTTCACTATAACATCAACAAAATTTGCCCATTCTTTTCTGAACACACTACTAAGATACACCACTCCTTAGTTACCTCCTGTCTGGACTATTGTAACGTACTCCTTGCTGGTTTCACTCTGAGTCATCTCTCTCCCCCCTTTAATCTGTTCAATGCTCTGCTGTGCGGCTAATCTTCCGCCAGCCTCATCATGCACATATTACCCCTTTTCTCAAGTTACTTCATTGGCTCCCTATCCGTTTCTGCATCCAGTTCCAACTTCTCCTGCTGACCTATAAGTGCATTCATTCTGCAGCTCCTCACTACCTTTCCTTTCTTATCTCTCCCCACACCCCTCCTTGGGAATTCTGCTCTTCTGGCAAATCACTTCTATCTGTGCCCTTCTATTCTATTGCTAAATTGGTTGGGTGGGAGGCGACAAAGAGTACAAGTAAATGGAGCTCTCTCTGAGGAGAAGGATGTTACCAGTGGTGTGCCCCAGGGATCTGTCCTTGGTCCGATTCTTTTTAACATCTTTGTTAGTGATATAGCGGAAGGGCTGTCGGGTAAGGTTTGCCTCTTTGCGGATGATACCAAAATCTGCAATAGAGTAGACACCCAGGAAGGGGTAGATAACATGAGGAGGGATCTAGCTAAGCTTGAAGAATGGTCTAGAATTTGGCAGCTGGGATTTAATGTTAAAAAATGTAAGGTCATGCATTTGGGCTGCAGCAATCCAAGGGAGCAATATAGTATAGGGGGTGAAGTACTTTTGTCCACTAAAGAAGAGCGGGACCTAGGCGTGGTTGTGTCTGATGATCTTAAAGTAACTAAACAGAAAAGGCAACGGCAAAAGCTAAAAAGGATGCTTGGGTGCATACGGAGAGGAATGGCTAGCAGAAAAAAAGGAGGTGATAATGCCTCTCTATAAGTCTTTGGTGCGACCTCATTTGGAGTATAGTGTGCAATTCTGGAGACCGCACCTTCAAAAGGATGTGAACAGGATGGAGTCGGTGCAGAGGGTGGCTACTAAAATGATTAGTGGTCTTCATTATAAACCATATGAGGACAGACTGAAGGATCTTAATATGTACAACTTAGAGGAAAGGCGGGATAGAGGTGATATGATTGAGGTGTTTAAATACCTCCATGGCATAAATGTTCAGGGAGAGAGCCTCTTTCAATTGAAAGCAAGTTCTGCTACGAGGGGACATGGGATGAGGGTGAAGGGTGATAGATTCAGGAGTGATATGCGGAAATATTTCTTTATGGAAAGAGTAGTGGATCCGTGGAATAGTCTCCCAGTGGAGGTGATAGAGATGAGGACAGTAACTAAATTAAAAAAAGCATGGGACAAACAGAGGATCTCTAAAGGTAAAAAGGGGACTGTTGTAGTTGTTATGGAAGGACAGACTAGATAGGCCATGTGGTCTTTTTCTGTCATCATGTTTCTATGTTTAACTCCAGACTTTGCTCTTTTCACCTTGCTGCTCCTTATGCCTGGAACAAACTACCTGAGTCTGTACATCAGGCACCTTCTCTGACCCTTTTTAAATCCAGCCGGAAAACTCACCTCTTTGCTGCCGCTTTCAGATCTTGACCCACCTGATCTCCTTTGTGTTTTTTTACCATTCCCCCTAGATGTATCCCATGTCTACAGCTACTATGTTGTCTGGCTTGACTAGATTGTAAGCTCTAATGAGCAGGGGCTGTCTTTTACATGTTTGTGCAGCGCTGCATACATCTTGTAGCACTATACAAATGTTCAGTAGTAGTAGTAGCAGGTAGTGCCAAACTGGCAGTTTTTAGTTGTTTGTATCACAGGGACAAAACATGTTACAATTTACAGCCACTTCTGCATGCTTTTTTCTTCCCTTTTGTGTTTTGTACAAATCTGACAAATTTTCCATGACTTGAGTGTTTTTTTATGATTGTTTAATGCCCATGTTCGTTTGGTTGTGTACCTGTGCACAAAGATGCAATGTGTGCCCAAAAAGTTGTTTGTTGTTCTGTTCCGGGTATGTTGGCAGTGGAAATGTTTTCTTCTTAATTTCATTAGGTAGCCCTGAAGAGGGCTGTTTTTTGTTATTGTTGGCCATTAGTACTTGATGGGCCAGTCCTTGCTCTTTTTCACCAGACGACATCTATATAGCATGAAGTGGACCAGTCTGACAAGGTGTTCTCGCATTATGATGTGATTCCAGGCTGCAATCAGTGGCTCAATTAGCTCTCGCTTGGCCTGCGGCTGCTTCTTGGTGATCTCAATTGATACCTTGTACAAAAGATTCTCATTCGGGTTGAGACTGGGTGATTGTGCTGGCCAGTCAATGGTCTGAACGTTTATTTTCTTCCAGTCAGTGACAGGTTTAGGTCAGTGGTAAGGTGCACTGTCATCCTGGGAACAGTCCACTGCACATGTGCTGGTGCCTTCCCACTCTTCTGACTCTCCTCAGTTGAGTGTATAGCTGAAGAAAGTTGAATAGAGAGAGAGAGAGATACAACTCCTTGGGGAGGTGGGCGGGTTGTGAGGATTAAATTCCTGCTGTTCTCAGAGATCACCTGTTACAGGTGAATAACTAAGCTATCTCCAGGAACAAGCAGGAATATAGTCCTCACATATAGGACTCCCTAGCTGAGAGATCTCAGGGATATCTGTGAATCGTTAGTTTCGACCTCCCAAGCCAAGATGTGAAAGAATGGGTGGGGGGTAGGAGTTGTGCTAAGTCTAAAAGAGATATTGAAGGACCGCCTAGCCAATGGCTGCATCCTAGCGGGAGTCCTTGTCCAAGCAGTAGTGGGCCACAAAGGTGTGGATGGAGGACCATGTAGCAGCTCAGCATATTTCAAAGATGGGGACTGCTCAGAGGTTTGCAACTGAGGTGGACATTGCCTGAACGTTGGGAGCAGTGACGTGAACTATTAGGGAGAGTCCTGCTTTTTCATAGCAGAAAGATATGCAGTCCGCTATCCAGCAGGAAAGGGATTGTTTGGTTACTGGTAGTCCCACATGAGCTGGATCAAAGGATACAAAAGGTTGAGAGGACTTCCTGATGATTTCCATCCTCCATATATAGAAAGCCAAAGTCCTTTTGCAATCCAGAGTAGGCAGGGAGGCTTCCGCTCAGGACTCATATGGTCTGGGGAAGAAGACAGGGAGGGAGGTTGACTGACTGATATGAAAAGCAGAGACCACTTTCGGGAGGAAGTGTGGGTGTGTCCATAGGAACACCTTGTCATAGTGAATGAGAGTGTAAGGGGCGTGAGCCAGTAGGGCCAGTAGCTCACTGACACATCTGGCAGAGGTTAGGGCTTTGAGGAAAAGCACCTTCCAAGAGACATAGCGGAGCTGTGCTGTAGCTAGCAGTTCAAAGAGCAGTGAGTAGTTGAGCCAGAACCACATTGAGATCCCACGCCACTGGTGATGGGCAGATAGGCGGCTTAGTTAGGAGGAGAGCCCTCATGAACTGTGCTACTAAGAGGGCGGTGGAGATTGTTTTACCAATCACAGGGGTATGAAAAGCCGAGATGGCACTGAGGTGCACTCTTATCGAAATGGATTTGAGCCCTTGAGAGGAGAGATGCCATAGGTAGTGTAGCAGTGTCGGAACAGACGTCTCAAAGGGATTGTGAGCGTTGTTGGAACACCATGAGGCCTATCTGCACCACTTTAGGGAGAAGGCCTTCCTAGTGGATGGTTTCCTGTAGGAGAGGAGGATAGTTTTGACTTACACCGACAGAGGAAGGTGGCGTAAAGCTAAGCTCTCAGAAGCCATGCCGTCAGGCGAAGAGACCAAAAATTGGAATGGAGGAGTGTTCTGTCGTTCTGAGAGAAGAGATCTGGATCAGATCCTAGATGGATCGATGGGGTCAGAGAGATGTAGGAGGAGGGGGAACAATGGATGGCGGGCCCAGTGAGGGGCTATGAGGATCATGTAGCCCTTGTCTTCCTTCAGTTTCAAGAGGGTCTTCAGGATTAGGGGTGTAGGGGGGAAGGTATAAAGCAGACCCTGACCCCAGTGAATCATGAAGGCGTTGGCCGCTAGGCTGAGTCTTGATGGGATCTTCCAGCAGAAGTGGGGAAGTCTGGCATTCACTTGAGTAGCAAAGAGGTCGATCCATGGAGTTCCCCAGATGTTGAACAAGTGATTGGTTATTGTACAGTCTAGAGACTACTCGTGAGGCTGGAGCAATCGGCTGAGTTTGTCCGCCTGCAGATTGTCCTGACCTGGAATGTAGACTGCTCTCAACTGCATGTGATGTTGAGTGGCAAAGTTCCATAGCTCCATAAAAATGAACTCTGAACCAAAATTATAATAAAGAGCAATCACTATGTTTTTGTTGGAGATTAACAAACCCAAGAGAGGGAAATGTTTAAAACCACACTCTCGCCGTTGTCTCTCCCTTTTAATCATAAAGTGGTAAACTATAAAAAGAAAAGTTTGATCACTTATCTCACAGCCAACGTGAAGCTCCTGTTCCATAACTGGCAAGCTTCCTGGCATAGGGGAAGGGAGCCCCTTCCTCTTTTGTTTATGTAAAACATTGTTACTTGATTGTCTGTGCGTATGAGGATAGAGCTGTTGGAGAGATAGTCCTGGAAGACTCGGAGAGCTCTCGACACTGCTTGAAGTTCCAGGAGATTTATTTGTTGTCTGGACTCTTGAGTAGTCCAAAGACCCTGCATGGAGAGAGTCTCTAGGTGAGCTCCCCAACCTTGCTTTGAAGCATCTGTGGTTAGGGCATGCTACGGGTCGCGGGGTTGGAATGGTGACCCTTTGAGGAGACTTTCTGGAATGGACCAACATTGGAGAGAGTGTGCATTGGGAGGCATTATTTGAATGGAAGCATGCAGATCTCCTGTGGCCTGGGACCACCGAGTCGATAGAGTCCATTGTGTTTGCCGCATGTGTAGCCTGGCATGTGGGACGGCATGAATGGTGGAGGCCATGTGTCCCAGTAACTTTAAAAAGGAGCGTGCTGGAGCACAATGGCGCTGACACATGCTGTTTGCTAGGAGTATGAGTCTTTGCATTCAGTCTTGTGGGAGAAAGGCATTGAACTGGGTGGTGTCTAGGACAGCTCCTATAAATTCCAGCCTTTGGATAGGGATGAGGTGGGATTTTGGAAAGTTTATTATAAAACCTAGAGATTGCAGAAGTCCTATGGTTTTGGATTGGGCTGAGTAGAGTTCTTGAGGGGAGTCTGCCTTTATGAGCCAGTCGTCTAAGTAAGGAAAAACAAAACTTTGTTGATGTGCAGATGAGCTGCTATCATGGCCATGCATTTTATGAAAACTCTTGGTGCTGATGCTAGGCCGAAGGGAAGAACTCTATATTGATAATGAACTCCTTGGCATATGAACTTGAGATATTGCCTGTGTGACGGGTGGATGCGTATGTGAGTGTAGGCCTTTTTGAGGTCCAGGGAACAAAGCCAGTCATTTTGTGGGAGATGAGGAAGGAGGGTTCCCAGTGAGATTATCTTGAATTTTTCTTTTACTAGGAACATGTTGAGGTCTCGGAGATCCAAAATGGGCCTGAGGCATCCTGACTTCTTTGGAATGAGGAAGTAGGGAAAGTAGAAACTTCTGTGGTGTTCATGAAAGCCCATGTAAATAACACAGTCAAAGCAATATACCACAAAATAAGGACGGTCCGGCATCTTAGACCACTGTTGGTGCCGGAGGATTTCCGGACAGTCTACCAAGCCTTAGTAACTCCCCATTTTGACTACGCCAACTCAATCCTGCAAGGTCTCCTAAAAAGCACACTGAACCCGTTGCAGCTCGCAATGAATGCAGCTGCCAGATTATTACATGGAGCCTCCAGGAGTGACCATATAACTCCAATCCTGAAACATCTACATTGGCTGCCGGTCAACTGCAGACTTGCCTTCAAAATCTTACTGATGACTTTCAAGGCTATCCACGGCATCACCTCCACCTCCATCATGGAGCTCGTCCTCCCCACCCCCTCAAACAGAGTCAGAAGGTCAGCCGCTGTCAACACACTGAACATTCCCAGCAAGATCACGAAGTGCTCATAAGCAACAAGAAACAGGGCCTTTGTGTACTACGCAGCCACATGCTGGAATGCTCTCCCACCCGAGGTCCGTTCCATAACTGACCTTGCCCAATTCAGAAAGGCTCTGAAACACTACCTGTTTCTCCAGTACTACTCCCACAATGGAGATTCACAACGTCCAGCCTCACACAACCACCAACAACAACATGCAGTCACACCCCCGCCTGGTAATGCGGCCAGACACCTGGCAACCATTTGTATATAGCTCACAATCTTGTATATAACACATGAGCTTGTACATAGCCACCATACTATCATGTCCCCACCCTTCTTCACTGACCTGGCTGTTCTGCCTGTATATAGTCATTTTAACTAAGTAGCCTGCTGCTATGTAGCCTGTATATAGTTACCCCAGTTAACCAAATTATAAACCCTGTTTCTTGTAAGTACAGTCGGACACCGTCTGCACTGTATAAAATTGTTCTAATGTAAACCGAGCTGATTTTAAAGAGCGCGGTATAGAAAAACCTAAAATAAATAAAAGTACCAGTTTGATGGCTCCCTGGGCTAGGAGAGAGGTTACCTCCTGTTGTAGAAAGGCATTGAAGGAGGCCTTTGAAGGAGGCCTTTGAAGGAGCTTGGTCTTTGAAGTAGTGAGGGGGGAGCTCCTGAAAGTTGAGATGGTATCCATTCTGGATGATGGTAAGAATCCATCTCTCCGAGGTGATATTTTTCCATTGTGTGAGGAATTTTGAGAGACTCCTTGGAATGGGCAGTGTATCTAAATGGGATGGACTGGCTATGCTCTCGAAGCAGAAGTCATAAAGACGATGTGGCGGCTGCTGGCTGCGGCTGTGACTATATATTGTTTGGACAGCCTGGGATTTTTGGCCTGCTTGGGTCCCTGCTGTTTCTGCTGTGAAGGATAGGTAGACTGGGAATACTAGTAGAACCTCCTCTTCTTGGGAGAGGGATTTTTTAGATTGGGCCTTCTTCTTAGAAGGGTCAGATGTTTTCCTCGGCAGTCTTTTGAGGGTAGTGTCATCGGTCTCCAGTTCACCAGCCTTCTCATGCCACTTCTTTTCAAACAGGTTCTCACCTGTACAGGGGATGTTAGCTAGCTTGTCCTGTATCCACTGTTCTAAGTCAGAGGCCTGGAGCCATGCTAGCTGCCTTGCTCCAATGGCTATGGAAGACACTCTACTAGAGGATTCAAACGCAGCAAAAGCAGCCCTGTTCATAAATTTTGACACGTTCTGACTATGAGACAAGACTGCTTGAAAAGCTTGACATTTTTCTTTTCGGAGGAAAGGTAGAAAGCCTTTTCAGTCCTTATTCAGCTCCTTGAGAAACATCCCCATATACAGGATGTAGGAATTGATTCTGTTAGCTAACATAGAAGCCTGGAAGGTACAGCAAGCGAAGGAATCAAGGGTTCTCGATTCCCAGCCTGGAGGAAGGGATGCGTGGGTTTTCCCACTTTTAATGCAGCACATTGCTGATTTCACCACCATGGAATGGTGGGGAAGCTGCGGCTTCTCAAAGCCCGGGCATTTAGGGACTCGATACATTGTATCAAGTCAGCAACTTATGGGGGAGACAGCTAAAGGTGTCTTGCACATCCTCAACATTAGATTATGGAGGATGCAATGCATTGGAAGGATCGTGGCTTCCTTCGGTGCGGTCGGGTACTGCAATATCTACAGCTCCTCTGCTCTGGGCTCCGGCCCCAAAGCTGCTGGGATGGAAAGTCCTGCTGCCATGTCATGAATGAATTCTTGAAATGACATGTCCTCCGGTGGGGACTTCCTCCGGGTGCTGGACTGTGGAGGTGAGGTCTCTGGCGCAAAATCTCTGAGGTCATCGGAGTCTAGTGATCGATGATCAGAGTCTGAGGAATCGGTATCAGACTCTGGAGAGTGGTGGTGCCAGCATCGAGAATCTTGGTGGTGTCGGTCGATGTCCTCCAGTTCCATCCAATGCCTGGGCCACGAAGGATTCGTGCTCGGTGGCAACGGAGATGGTATCAGCATCGGGGATGTTAACGGCATCGGGATCTCCGTGCGCAGGAGCCGCATCGAGGGCATCAAGGACATCGGAACTGTCAGTGCCTGCTGGGACGAATCCGGTGGAGGCATCGAGGTCGAAGTCAATGGTAGGGTCTCCGGGACCGAGGGTGTTAGGTGCACCGAGGCCACCAGCAGAGCTGCTAAGGTCCATTCTAGAGCCAGCATGCACTGATCTAGGGAGGTCACTTGTGCCTGATCACCAGATGGAGCAAGACTGGCTGCCATCATACCAGGGCATGGCATCGAGGGTTTAGCAGAGGTTGAAGCCTCGGGAACCTCTCAAATCCCCACAGAGGCTTTGGAGGACAAATCCTCCTGCCGGGGATATCTGGACCGTTGACTGGAGTTGGATGAAGTCAGCAATGACTCCCAGTGTTAGCAGGAACATTCATGGGATCGCTCCCTCAATGTCCTAGGCTTACTGGGAGGGTCTTTGGACTTCCGACTTGGATCCTTCGTGATTTCTGAGGACTCTTGGGGAAGAGACTTGTCCTTTTTCGGGTGTGAAAGAGAGGGGTTTTTAGATCTCTCCATGCTTGGATTATTTAGAGTGCTTAGAAGTTGGAGAACTCAATGACGCCCTTGAAGAGGTCGAGGCCAAGGAAAAGGTGTCTGTGGGGAAGAGTTCCCTGAATGTTTTGGCTCGGTTCCTGAGGCCCCTTTTGGTCATTTGTTTACAGAGGGCACACTCGGTAGGGATGTTATCCAGGCCGAGGCATTTGAAGCACCAATCATGCTTGTCGGTGATTGAAATGGTGCCAGCACACTTCATGAACTTCTTAAAGCCACTGGTGGGTTTCTCCATGTTATGGGAGAGTGTAAGACCAAAGGGTAGGCCCCAAGGGACAGGGAAGTTCCTGAGGGGAAAGGGACCTATTCTTGTTAAAAAAAATAAATTGTAAATATTCTCTTGAAGAGAGGCAGGAAAAGAAATAAAGGGTAGAAAAAAAGAAATTAGAAGTATCGAGGGATACGCGGTGAAGGCAAGGGTTTCTTTGGCAGTGGCAGGAGTTAAACCTGTTGGTTCCGCGGAAAGATAAGAACTGAGAAGAGTCAGTTAGACGAGCAGGAAGGCACCAGCACATGCGCAGTGGACTGCTCCCAAATGCTTTCCTATTGGTAGCTGGGGAGCTTCCCGCACGGGCTCCATCGGTACCCGATGTCACCCATATGTGAGGACTACATTCCTGCTTGTTGCAGGAGATAAACTTGTTTCTAGTGACCATTACAAAGAGACCCTCCAGTTAGGGGGCAAAAGATCCATGAAGTAGACTTGAAGAGGTGTTAAAGGCAAGTGACTGATCAAAGGGGCAATTTAAAAGGCCCCTTCTATCAAACAAAGGTCTGAATGAGTCACCCAGGAAATTGGTAAGCCTTTACCTTAGAAGCAAGCCAACTTTTAATAGGTCTTCGTTCCCTCCCTCCCTCCCCACTCCCACCCAGTCCTGGGATAATCGTAGTTTATAGGCTCTTAAACCTTTTGGGAGGTGCCCATATTCACTCTCAGGTGCAGCTGTGTATCCTTATCAAGCATACATTAAGCACCTGAGATTAATTAATCTTGAGGTGAACAAGTACATTAAACATATTCAGGGTCATTCTGAGGCATGATTAGGATGTTAACTTGCAGGATACTAGCAAAAGACTGAAGTTAGGACATATCGATAGAGGTTCCAATAAAGACAAAAATAATACAAATGCCCTTAAATACAGAGCAGACTGAACTTAAAGATTCCAAATTACCCCTACCTACCAGTAACCAAAATAATATGAATAAAATACAGCCTCTAAAATGCTTGTATACAAATGCTAGAAGTCTAAAAAATAAGATGGGAGAGTTCGAATATATAGCACTAAATGAGAAGTTAGATATGATTGGTATCTCAGAGACATGATGGAAGGAGGACAACCACAATGGGACACTGTGATACATGGGTACAAATTATATCCAATGACAGAGTAGATCAAATCATCAGTAATACCTGAAGATTGGAGGATAGCCAATGTAATGCCAATTTTAAAAAGGGTTCCAGGGGTGATCCAGGAAACTACATACTGGTGAGCCTGACATCAGTACTGGGATAAATGGTAGAAAAAATTATTAAAAACAAGATTTCTGAACATCTAGATAATCATGGTTAATGGGAGCCAGCCAGGGAAGGTCTTACTAAACTATTATATGTTTTTGAAGGCATAAATAAGCAGGTAGATAAAGCAGAGTCAGTCAATGTAGTGTATCTGGATTTTCAGAAAGCCTTTGACAAGGTCCCTCATGAGAGACTCTTGGAAAAATTAAAAAGTCATGGGATAGGAAGCAGTGTACTACTGTGGATCAGGAACTGGTTAAAAGTCAGAAAGAAGAGGGCAGAGCTAAATGGCCAATTTTCCCAATGGTGAAAGATGAATAGTAGAGAACCCCAGGGATCTGTGCTGGGTCCACTGCTTTTTAACATATTCGTAAATGACTTGGAAATGGGAATAACGAGTGAGGTAATCAAATTTTCAGATGACACAAAATTTTTCAAAGTTGTTAAAACCTAAGAGGATTGTGAAAAATTGCAAGAGGACCTTAATAAACTGGAAGATTGAACGTTCAAATGGCAGATGAAACTTAATGTGCAAAAGTGCAAAGTTATGCACCCAGGAAAGAACAACCCAGACTATGGTTACACGATGCAAGGTTCCACATTAGGAACCACCACCCAAGAAAAAGTTTTAGGTGTCATCATGGATAACACGCTGAAACCCTCTGCGTAGTGTGCAGTGGCTGCAAAGAAAGCAAATAGAATGCTAGGAATCATAAGGAAAGGACTGGAGAATAAAACAAAGGATATTATAATGCCTCTGCATCATTCCATGGTGAAACCGCACCTCGAATATTGTATGCAATTCTGGTCACTGTATCTTAAAAAGGATATAATGGAATTAGAAAAGGTACAGAGAAGGATTCATTGCACTAACCCCAGTCACCCTCTTTTTCCGTTTACCCATTCCAAGGTGTGCAATCGTTCCGATACTCCTCAAAGCTCCGAAGTGCTCAGAAGGGGCTCAAAAGGGGCATATCCTGCCCCTTGAACCACGCCCCTTCAAACACGCCCGCGGCCGCGTCCCGCGGTAAGGGGCACCTTTTAAACCCCTTCCGATGACGCTGGGGTACTGCGGCCAGGAAACAGGAAGGGAACCAGGGCTCCAGCAGCCTCCCGTGCAGGCAAGATTGTCCGGGTAGGTCCCACAGCTCCAGGCACACTCTCCACCAGATAGCTCTGCAGCCACACTTTTAAACCCCTTCCGATGACGCTGGGGTACTGCGGCCAGGAAACAGGAAGGGAACCAGGGCTCCAGCAGCCTCCCGTGCAGGCAAGATGGTCCGGGTAGGTCCCGCAGCTCCAGGCACACTCTCATTCCATGGTGAAACCGCACCTCGAATATTGTATGCAATTCTGGTCACTGTATCTTAAAAAGGATATAACGGAATTAGAAAAGGTACAGAGAAGAGCCACCAAAATGGTAAAGGGGATGGAAGGATACACCTAAGAGGAAAGGCTAAAAAGGTTAGGGCTCTTCATCCTGGAAAAGAGACGGCGAGGGGAGGTCTATAAATTAATAAATGGAGTGGAACGGGTAAACATAGATCGATTGTTTACGCCATCAAAATGTAGAAAGACTAGGAACATGCAATGAAGCTACAGTGTAACCCATATAAGACTCATAAAAGAAAATATTTTTTCACTCAATGCATAATTTAACTGTGGAATTCGTGAACAGAGGATGTAGTAAAAGCTATTAGTGTTGCTGGGTTTAAAAAAAGGTTTGGACAAGTTCCTGGAGGAAAGGTCCATAAACCATTAAGACCCGGGAAATCCACTGCTTGTCCCAATACAAGCACTGTGGAACCTGTGTCTTCTGGGGAAACTGCTAGGTACTTGTGACCTAGATTGGCCACTGCTGGAAACAGGATACTGGGCTTGATGGACCTTGGTCTGACGCAGTATGGCATATCTTATGCTCTTATGTTCTTATTAGCCTAATAGGGCCTAATGTGCTGTGTGCGCGGTCCATCGCTATGCCTTCGGGAGCTCCTGCTTCCCCTCTGTGGCATAGAACTTCCAAGAACATGGCCTCCGCCACTTTTCTGTTGTCCAGGCACTCCGGGTCTTCCGGAATTTCCCTTATGCGCAGGTTATTTCTCTGGGTTCTGTTTTCAAGATCTTCGATTTTATAGAGCATGTGTTCCCTCCAGTTATTTATTTCTACAGTTTTGCCCACTTGTGTTTCTTGTTGTGCCTGCAGATGTTCCATGGCCTGATCATGTTCATCCACCCTGCGTTTCAGTTCTCCCATTTCTTCCTTGAGCTCCCCGATCATTTCTCCAACTTCCTCTTTCACTGCTGTAATTTCAGTTTTCAAATCTTTGAATCCTTTCAACTCCTTCCAGGTAATCTTTTGCACCACCACCTCTCTCTTCTCATCATTGCCGCATTGTCCTCCTCTCTGTTCGCACTCTGCCATCTCCCCTCCTCCACAATGCAGGGGGGCCATTTTCTGTTCCATATCTTTGGCCATCGCCGCTCCCGCATACACGAATTCTCGCAAGTCAGAAGCTTTCCACCTCATTGTCATTTGGCTTCCCGTCAGCTATGAATATTAACAGTAACTTCAGTTGTTCTTTTAAGGCACCCTGGGAAACACCAGCGAACACCAGGTCTGACTCTGCAGCTCCCGGCTCAGGCAGCCATCCTGAAAGGTGACATTACTTCCTCCCTTTTGGTTCTTTATAAAGTGGATTTTACAACCATGGAGTGGTACAGAAACTAAATCTTTTCGAATCTGTGAGCCTTCTGGACTCTATATATAGAGTTGACCTCCTTACTGTGAGGAGAGTCTTCCTCTCATCTTTAAACTCTGAAGGATGTGGGTGCATGGGCACTTTCACTCAGGGTCGGTGCAAGTGCTGGAGGCACCCTAAGCAGGCTCTCAATCCTGCCTCCCCCCCTCTGTGGTCCCCCACCCCCACTGCCACCCCTTTTGGGGGCCTGCAGCAGCAGCATTAGTCAGCACTGTGTTGGGCTTTGGAGGCTAATACATTCAAGCGCTGCATTGCGGTTTCTTCCTCTTTACAATGTACTGTTTCCGCCCCCTTCTGATGCGGCTTCCGGTTTCCATAATCCAGAAGCGGCACCGTAAGGGGACGGAAATGACACATTGTGAAGAGGAAGAAACCGTGATGCAGTGCCTGAGTGTGTTAGTAAGCACTGTGTCACAGTTTGGGGGCCAGTGCCACTGCTGCAGGCCCCAGAAAGGAGCAGGCTGTGGTAGCAATGGGCACTGTTGGTGGGCTGATGAACTAGACGACTGAATCCCAGCAGTCTGATCCTAACCCAAGAGGTACTTAAATGACACCCGAATCTCTGCCTGTATGGCTCTCTGTCCCTTTGGGGTCCTAGAGCCCCTACAGGGATACCAATGACGTCTAATGCTTTGAGGGTGAACAACTTCCAAAGCACTGGGAAGCGATATCGGCCAGTCAGGTATCAGTGTCAAGGCCTTTCGATACCCCAATGACTATGCCCCTACTGTAGGCAGGCTATGAGTTTTGAGGATGGGATCAACCTCTTGATGCACCATAATCAATGCTGATGGAGCATTAAGCTCAAACACGGTGAAGATCATTGATATTCCCTCTCGGTACTCTTAATCAGCTGCTGCATCATGATTACCATCTCTGTAGGCATGGAGCACACAGCAGTTTCAGCTGAGATCTGGCAGGGTTTATCAGCAGGTTAGTCTGTGAAGGCTACCCCTCCGATATCAGGGAGGATGAGCTTTCTTCATTTTGGGGCTGCTTTGAGGGTCAAAACTGCAAGCCTTCAAGTGCTCTTAGCACCATGTTCTGATGAACCTTGGTGTCTATGCAGCAAAGTTTCTGACCAAAGCTCGACAAACTTGGTTCTTGATACAGATGAAAATGAGGACAAATCATATTCAAAAGCAGCCAGAGGAGGCAAAATGGCGGGTGAGTGAACTCACTGCGTTTTTTTCCCTAGTCTCTGTTCTTTTGGGCTGTAGTTGCGCTGACCTGGTTTGTTGGAGATGGGGAGGAGGAAGCACAAGCAGGCATTCCTACCATCGGGTAATGCTGGGACTATCGATTGAGGCCAACGAACATTGCAGACCTGTGGATTTGCGCCATTGAGTTCTGGAGCAGCATCTTCAGTGGCAACGCCGGGGAATGACCTGGCAGAGCTGAGCATTTTGGGGGTTTGGCTTTCCCCCGAATCACGGAATCCTCCGATTCAATCCAAAAGTGTTGCAGCATGCGGTGAAGTGCTTCCTGGTAAGCTGGCTGTGAGTACGCCAGTTTCAGGAAGTGAAGAGTGCTCACCAATGCCTGGCTTCCACTTTTCTGTGGCTGTTGCTTCGGTGGGTCCACCAAGAAGAGCATCACAACACGTTGCTCAAGAGACACCCAGTCAATAACGGTGGTGGTTGTTTGAAAGGATACTTTTATTCAATAGTTTGAAAACCTGAGAGCCCGACACAGGCCGTGTTTCGTTTTCTACTTCCTCAGGGGATTCAGGTATGCTGCAAATAATAACCATAAATACTGTAATACATTCAAACACATTAAAAATATAAATATATAAAAATATAAAATCATGTTTCATGCATATATAAATATAAAAACATAAAAACCAATAAGAACCTGAACTTAAAAGGTCAATGAATAGAAATATAGGTAAAATATATAAAGCTAAATGATGTGAAAACATATATATACACAAAATTTTAAGAATCTGAAAAAACCTTTATCATCATTATTACAAAAGCATTGAAGGGGTATGTAGATAACACAATACTCTTAACCAGTAAGGCTATGTGTAACCTAATGGGAGATAGGAGTGAGTGAGCTGACAAAAAGACATGATAAGTACTAAAATCAAAATACATAATTAAATACATAAATAATTAAAAACCTAAACGCTAAAGATGAATAATACCTTATGATGCATAGCATTCGCATGTAAAAACATTACATTAAAAACAACGCGGGAGTGACATAAAAAGAACTGCCTTGCATTTCTGTGCATAGTAAAGCCAAACTCTGCTACCTTAAAATATGTGCATTTAAAACTTAATATTTGTTTGAAAATCCTTGAACTGTATTGACACTTGTATGTATCACTAAAATGTCAATAAATAAATTAAATAAATAAAAGTACCATACCCGTATGTGTGTTCAATGCGCACTGTTTAAAAATGATTCTCTATGTGAGCCGACTAAACGCCTTCTCTATATAAAAAAATAGAAGAACCAAATTAAAAATCACAACTGCTGGTTAACTCTTGAATACTGTTGTGCATTGTGAAAATTCACTGTAATATCAAGTGCACCGGCCAGGAACTCAAGACGCATCACAACGATCCCTCATAGCTTGTACTTCAAGAAACCGCTCATTTTTAACTGTGCTCTCGTGCCTGCACTCGATAAATGAAACTATTCATATAACTAAAACTACGGCTTTACTCCTACAGATAGCATGGCACTCGCTTTCTAAAACACTTCAAAACCTATTACCCTTGTAAAGGGCTACCTGCGTATCCTATAGATAAAAGATCATAGCGATTCCTCGATCGTCTATTCATCATTAATCATGCTCTAAAACTATATATTCCTAATCATACTACAATCGCGCTCTATATCCTCATAAAACTGGCATATCGCCGAACTAACAAATCATACGGATTACCCAACCAAAGCCTATGTACTTCCAAAAAGTCACTATATTTGCCGAATTAGTGAAAACCTCCTTCCTTTGGATCCCTTTCATTAAATCTATCGAAGATACCCATGCTGCAAAACTTCTATATAGCTTAAATAAAGACATCATCGAGGATTTTAAAAAACGGCACTTACTAACACAATTTCTTGATACCCTTCGGTCAAAAGATACTGCCATCCGTTGCCGATAAAGCGTAGTTACTCACCTGTAACAGGTGTTCTCCAGGAGCAGCAGGAATCAGTCCTCACTTATGGGTGACGTCGGCGCCGACGGAGCCCTCGCGGAGCAATTTTCCCCAGCTTTCAAAGAAAGCCTTTGGGAATTGCAGCGCGCATGCGCGGTCGTCTTCCCGCCCGAGGGTGCCATCTTAGCCAGTCAGATGACATAGCTAAAAAAGACAGCATAAAAATTTGCAAAAAAGAACATAAGCAGACGATTGCAACTCCAAGGGGAGGAGGGAGGGTAGTGAGGACTGATTCCTGCTGCTCCTGGAGAACACCTGTTACAGGTGAGTAACTACGCTTTCTCCAGGACCAAGCAGGAAGTCAGTCCTCACTTATGGGACTCCCAAGCTCAAGGCTACCGGAGACCCTAAGCACAAAAATGAGCTCCCTCTAGCTCAGCAGCACAGAAGGATAGAATCTTCGCTGAATTATCACCCACCGGTAGCCCACATCCGGGATGGAGGGTAGGAGTTGCTCAGACCTCAAAGAGATTACGGAGGACTGCCTGTCCGAAAGCACTGTCCCTACGGGACTCCCTCTCGAGACAGTAATGGACCGCAAAAGTCTGGCTCGAAGACCAAGTAGCGGCCCGGCAGATGTCTGCCAGCGGAACAGAGCGGAGGTAAGCCACTGACGTGGCCTTTGCCCGAACGCAATGAGCCGTGACTCGACTTTCTAAGGAGAGTCCGGCTGCCCCATAAGCCCAAGAGATACAGTCCGCAACCCAGATGGACAGAGTACGCTTGGAGACCGGGAGCCCCAATTTATTGGGGTCAAAAGACACAAAAAGCTGAGCAGCTTTACGGTGCTCCCGCGTACGGTCAAGGTAGAAGTTCAATGCCCTTCTACAGTCCAGGGTATGGAGGACCGTTTCAGCTCGGCTGGAGTGTGGTCTGGGAAAGAAGGTTGGAAGTACCACCTCCTGATTGATGTGAAAAGGGGAGACCACTTTAGGCAGAAATTTCGGGTGAGTCCGTAGGACTACCCTATTTTTGTAGAACCTAGTGTAAGGGGGATCAGACACGAGGGCCTGCAATTCACTTACGCGCCTAGCGGAAGTGAGGGCTATCAAGAACAGTGTTTTCCAAGACAGAAAACGGAGAGAACAGGTAGCCATAGGTTCAAAAGGCGGACAGGTGATCCGCTGCAAAACCACATTCAGGTCCCAGTCAGGCGCTGGCGGGCGCAGAGGTGGTTTAAGTAGAAGGAGACCTCGGAGAAACCTCGCTACGAGAGGGTCATTGGAGAGAGGTCTGCCGTCCACTGGCACATGATGTGCTGAAAGAGCACTGAGGTGAACTTTGACGGAGTTGGACTTAAGTCCCAGATTAGAGAGGTGCAGCAAGTACTGCAAGATCACCGACACCGGGCAGGAGAAGGGATCCTGAGACTGTTGGGCACACCAGACTGCAAAGCGACGCCATTTAAGGGCGTAGCATTTGCGGGTAGAAGGCCGTCGCGAAGCTAAGACGACCTCCTCCACCTCCGCCGGCAGGAGAAGGGGAGCAAGGACTACCCTCTCAGCAGCCAGGCCATGAGGTTGAGAGACCTGAGGTTGGGGTGCAGAAGGGACCCCTGATCCTGAGTGAGGAGATCCGGTTGTACCCCCAGAGGGATTGGATCCTCCACCGCCAGTTGCAGCAGGAGCGGAAACCACGGCTGCCTGGGCCAGCGAGGGGCCACCAGGATCATGAAGGCTTTGTCTCGGAGAACCTTGAAAAGAGTCCGAGAGACCAGCGGGATGGGAGGGAAAGCGTACAGAAGGCTCCCCGACCACGAGATCAGAAAGGCGTCCGCCGCCACCCGAAGGGGGTGTGGCTGACGAGAGCAGAAGCGAGGAAGCTGCCGGTTGTGAGGACTGGCAAAGAGATCCACCGTGGGGAGACCCCACTTGAGGAAGAGCTTCTGAACTACCAAGGGATCCAGACGCCACTCGTGCGGCTGGAGGACCCTGCTGAGTTTGTCTGCAAGGCAATTTTCTTGGCCCGGGAGATAAACTGCCTTGAGGAGAATGCCGTGACTGACGGCCCAAGAGCAGAGCTTCTGTGCCTCCCGGCAGAGGAGGAAGGAGCCCGTGCCCCCCTGCTTGTTCACGTAGAACATGGCAACTTGATTGTCCGTCTGGACAAGGACGGACTGTTGGGAAGTCAGGTGGGAGAAGGCCTTGAGAGCTAGGCGGATCGCCCTGAGCTCCAGGAAGTTGATCTGCTGAGCAGACTCCCACGCGGTCCAGAGGCCCTGAGTACGTGCCTCTTGGCAATGTGCTCCCCAGCCCAGGAGGGATGCATCGGTGGTCAGCACCCGGGTCGGCTGAGGTGACTGGAAAGGCATTCCGAATATCAGGTTCGGCTGCCGGAGCCACCACCGGAGAGACGAGAGCAGCGGCTCGGAGACGCGCACTAGGTCTGCCAGGCCGCCTGTGGCTTGTCGCCACTGCTGGCGGAGACACCATTGAGCAGACCGCATATTCAGGCGGGCATTGGGGGTCACATGGACGGTGGAAGCCATATGGCCGAGCAGTCTCAGGAAGCGCCTGGCGGAGACCAGGGGCTGGCTGCGAAAGCGGTCGGCTAGGTCCATGAGCCGTTGAGCCCTGTCGAGCGGTAGGTACGCTCGTGCCCGAGGAGTGTGCAGCCTTGCGCCGATGAACTCGAGATCCTGTGAGGGGAGCAAAGTGGACTTTGCGAAGTTTATAACAAAGCCCAAGTGCTGCAGCAGAGTCACCGTGCGGCACGTGGCGTTGGTGACCTCCTGAGCGGACGCTGCTCTGATGAGCCAGTCGTCGAGGTACGGAAAGACATAGAGGCCGTGAAGCCGGAGATGGGCCGCCACGACCGCGAGACATTTTGTGAAGACTCGCGGTGCGGAGGATAGGCCAAAGGGCAGTACTCTGTACTGGTAATGATTTCCTGCCACCACAAACCTTAGGTATTGGCGGTGGCTTGGGTGGATGAGGATGTGCGTGTAGGCATCCTTTAGATCCAAGGAGCATAGCCAATCTCCCTGCTGGAGGTAGGGCAGAAGGATTCCAAGGGTAAGCATTTTGAACTTCTCCCGCACAAGGAACTTGTTGAGGTTGCGCAAGTCCAGGATGGGTCTGAGGCCCCCTGTTCTCTTTGGTATCAGAAAATACCTTGAATAAAAGCCTTGACCTCTCAGGTGGTGGGGCACCGGTTCCACCGCCTGTTCCTGCAGAAGACCTGCTAACTCCTGAAGGAGCAACTCCCTGTGCAGAGGGGGGCGCGAAGGTTCTCCCGGAAAATAGGAGGGAGGGACCTGATGGAAGTGGAGAAGGTAGCCTTCTCGCACGACCTGAAGTACCCAGGCATCTGCGGTGATGCTGGACCACCTGTGGCCGAAGTGAACCAGCCGGCCTCCGGTGCTGGGAGGAACCAGCGGGGGGGGAGAGGCTATGCTGAGCGAGTCAAAAACCCCCACCCTGCTGAGCAGGGGCTGGTGGTGCAGGCTTGGGGGCTTGCTGCCTACGGGACCCGTTACCCCGTCCCTTGGCCTGCTGGCCCTGTTGGGGAGCTGCAGGGGCCTGATAATGGGGGTACTGTTTGTAGGCAGCCGCCTTCCTCGGGTAAAAGGACTTTTTTCCCGAGCCCTTCTTTTTCTGGGAAGGGGCGGAGGTCTTCCTAGAAAGCCTGGTCCTGGTGAGAGTCTCAGTCTCAATTTGTGCAGCCTTTTCCGCCATGGGCTTGCCAAAGAGGTTTTCGCCTCGGCAGGGGACATCGACCAACTTGTCCTGTACCCAGGGCTCAAGATCCGACGACTGAAGCCAAGCCTGTCGGCGGGCACCGATGCCGGCTGCGGCCACTCTAGCCGAGGCCTCAAAGCCATCATAGGCTGCTCGGGACATGAACTTTGAGCATTCCCGAATGCCCGTGGACAAGGCTAGGAACCTCCGCAAGGGCTCCTCGGAGAGACCAGCGGAGAATCCGGCTAGCTCTTTAGCCAGATCCCGGAGATACATGCCCATGTAGAGCTGGTAAGTCTGGACACGACATGCGAGCATAGAGCCCTGGAAGCACTTCTTGCCAAGGCCATCCAGGTTACGGGCCTCCCTTCCAGGAGGCACCGAGGAGTGCATCTTCTGGCTCTTAAGACGATGCATGGCCGATTCCACTACCATGGAATGGTGTGGCAGCTGTGCCTTCTGAAAGCCAGGGCTCTTGCGGACCCGATAGATAGAATCGACCCGCTTGCTCAGGACCGGCGAGGAGGCCGGACTCTCCCACATGCGGAAGAGTAGTCGTTCCAGCATAGGAGGAACCGGCACAGTAAAGTGCTCCCTCGCGGGAGAGTCATACTGGAGGGCGTCGAGCTCTTCGGCTCGAGGCTCCTCCTCGGGATCCGCAGGGAAGGCCAAAGCCTTGGCCATATCCCTAACGAAGTCCGAGAACCGGGCATCCTCCGGGGGGGACTGCTTCCGAGGCTCGGACCCCGGTGAGTCCGATGGGACACACCGAGTCCGGAAAGAATCAGGTGACTCTTCCTCCTCAGACTCCCAGACCGACTCCGACGAGGACTCGGTGGGGTCGGCCCGGGCAGGATGCGGCGCCAGCCGCCCCGACGTCGAGGGAGTCGGCGTCGGCGACCTCGGTCCGAACGGGAGGCCGAGGGTGACCTCGACCGAGGATCGACTCGAGTTCTCATTGACTCGAGGATCGGCTCGGTCTCCGGGGTCGACTTGGACGTCGACGTCCCGGCGGTCGGGGCAGCGGCGCCAGCGAGGCCAGCGAGCAGTGCCCGCTGCTGGTCCATGAAGGCAGACAGTCTGCTCTCCAAGGCCGTCAACCTGAGTCCGAGCTCAGGTGACCCAGCAGGCCCCGACGGCGTCGGGCCCGACGTCGGCTGTCGCGGAGGCGAGTCCAGAAGGACTACAGGACTTACCCGGGCAGGCATCTCCGACTCCAGGCGAGGTCGCTTCGGGAGATGTTCCTTCTCCAAGGACCCGGGGCGGCTGTCGGGGCTATGCGACCTGGCCCTCGCGGAGCCAGGAGCGTCCACCGACGCCGCCCTCGCGGGTTTTTCCTTCCGACGATGGTCCCCGGAGGGAGAACCCCGGTCGGAGGAGCTCCGGCGACGGTCCGAGCTGGAGCCCTTTGACACGGAGGCCTCCGACGAGGTCCGGGTACGGCTGGGGTCAGCGAAGATTCTCTCGCGCTGATGCCGCCGACTTCTCAACGCCTTCGAGGACAGTTTGCTGCAGGGCCCACAGATCAGTTCCTCATGATCCGGGCCCAAGCAGCGGAGGCAAAAGTCGTGTGTGTCGGTTAGTGACATATTTCGGTCACACCGACCACACCGCTTAAAGCCACTGGCAGCCATCGGGGGAAAAAGGGCCCCTGCGAGGTCAAAGGACCGGGCTGCCAGGGAAAACGAAAATGAAAGCTGACTAAGTCAGAAAAACCGAAAAAATGCTAGAGGACTCGAGACCGGCGTCGCGAGTCCGGGCGGGAAAACGATCGGCGTCGAACCGAAAGAAAAAAGTATAAAATAAAGAGGAAAATCAACTTTTTCGCGGGGACAAGACGGGGACGTCTGCAGGGCTCCGCGGAAAAAAGAAGACTGGCTAAGATGGCACCCTCGGGCGGGAAGACGACCGCGCATGCGCGCTGCAATTCCCAAAGGCTTTCTTTGAAAGCTGGGGAAAATTGCTCCGCGAGGGCTCCGTCGGCGCCGACGTCACCCATAAGTGAGGACTGACTTCCTGCTTGGTCCTGGAGAACTATTTTTGCATTGAAATTAATATTTATATCTTTTTATGAGGATAGGCTATTTTTCATTTAAGTATCTAAGGAACCAGTGATTCTATAAACTATTATATGTTGTGGTAAGGGAAATTTTATTACAATGAGTATAAGGTTTTTTGATTTATTTATTTATTTATTTAACATCTTTTATATACCGCGCTATTTGTTTTCAGTGCGGTTTACAAGTAACAGAAGCTGCACATTCAGAGGACACTGGTGTGCTTACATTATAACAGGAAACTTAAACTTGGAACAACAGGGTAAAAAACTAACTATGTACAAACATATTGGATTCTTTAGTATTCGCAGGAAGACTAAGGCCGGACTAAGGCAGGACATAAGAGAACTTGAAGCAGAATTACTTATGAGGGAAATGGGAGTGAAGAGAGGGAGTTTGTAGGTTTAGGAGTACTGATTAACAGATGTGGATTGGGTGCTTGTGCAAAATGGAGGAGGAAAATGTGGTGCTTGATCGCCTTGCGAAATTGGGTGAGGTCTTTAATTGCTCTTATTTCAGGTGTGAGGTCATTCCAGCATTTAGGTGCATAGAAGGCGAAGGTCCTTTTCTTGGTTGATTGGGTACATTTTGATGGAATCCTTGGGGATAATCAGGGTGTTGTCCGTTGTTATCCTTCTCATTCTGTTTTTTGGGGTGAGGGAGATGAGATCATTGAGAGATGTGGGGGCAAGGTTGTTGATGATCTTGAAAGTGATGATGAGGATTTTATAGGTTAACCTGCAATGACTTGGAAGCCAGTGGAGTTCCATGAGGGTCGGGGTGATATGGTCTGATCTTGCTAGACCACAGAGCACCCTAGCAGCCGCGTTCATCACAAGTTGTAGTGGATTAATGATGTTCTTGGGGAGACCGTATAAGACAACATTTGCATAATCAAAATGAGGTAGTGTGAGGGCCTGGAATATGGTCCGGAAGTTGTTGTGAGGTAGCATAGGTCTGAGGTGCCTTAGCGTTCTGATTTTATTGTAGACAGACTTGGTAATGTTCCGAATGTGTTCCTTAAATTCAAAATGCTGATCCAGAGTAATCCCTAGGTAGCGAATAGATAATTTACTAGGGAGATCCGCATCTCTTACTTTTAGAGAGGCTGGGGGGGAGAATTCTTTGTTTCTTGAAATGAACAGAACTTCGGTCTTCTTGAAGTTTATACGGAGGTTTTGAGATGCTAACCAATCTGTAATAGCGTTGAAGCAGTGAATAAGGTTGGTTAAGTCTGGTTGATTGACTTTAAATGGAGTAAACAGTAGAACGTCGTCGGCATAGATTAATGAGGAGATATCGAAGGTGCGTATGATGTCACATATCGGCTGTAAGTATACATTAAACAGAAGCGCAGATAAGGAAGATCCTTGCGGAACACCTTGATGTTGGCGGAAAGGTGTGGATGTGGTGGAACCGACTCTGACATGCTGCCATCGCTCCGACAGGTATGACCTACACCATTCCCAGGCGAGACCACAGATTCCCTTCTCAAGGAGTCGGGCAAGAAGTTGATTATAATTAACGGAATCGAAGGCAGCGGATATATCTAGGAATATTAGAGCAAAGCCGTTTTCAGCCTTATCAAGACCTCTATTCAATGTATTAGTTAGGGTGGTAAGGAGAGTTTCTACACCGTGTGATTCCCTGAAGCCATGTTGACAGGGATCAAGCGGTGAGGCTGAATCGATGTGATGTTGTATCTGTCTCTGAACAACCTTCTCTATTATTTTGGCTAATAGAGGTATGCTCGAGATTGGGCGGTAGGAGTCAGGCTTTAGTGGGTCAAGTCTAGGGTTCTTCAGGAGTGGTCTTATAGAGGTTTGTTTGAGGAGAGATGGGAACGAGCCTGTTGCAAAGGATAGACCAATGATGTTGACTAGGATTGGGCTCAATTCGTCACGCAGCGATCTGACCCAGTATGCTGGGCAAGGGTCACTTGGAGCTGTAGTAGTGTTGATGGAGGTGATGAGATCTTGAATGTTTTTCTCAGAGGGTGTTGTGAACATTGTGATTGGAGGAAATGAGGTGTGAGAGTGGGATAATGCTGTAACTGGGATTGTGTCAGTTATGGAGGTCTTGGATTGAAGATAGTCGGCGTAGGACTGGGGGGGGATAGGAACTAGTTGAGTAGGTGATGGTTCTTTAATGAGGGATTTTGCTATGTTGAAAAGGTCTCTGGGTTTATTTAGTGAGCGGAGGAGAAGATTGGCATGGTATTCACTCATTCTGAGGTATATAGTTTCACGGTGGAGTTTGAGGTGGTTCAAGTATGTTACTTTGTCAGTTTCGGAGCGAGATCTTCTCCATTTCCTTTCAAATTTCCTGAGGGAGAGGAGGGATGAACGGAGATCTGCTATGAACCATGGTGATGGTTGTCTTTTGTTTTGTTTGGTCCTGTTGCTTTTGGTTGAGGCTGGTAGCTGTGCGATAGACTTTAATGTGGTGTTCCAGTTGGTGATTGCTTCTCCGAGGTTAGAAGGCATTGAGTTGAGTAGTGGTAAGGCGTGCTTAATGAATTCTTCTTTGTCCAATGATTTGAATTGAGAGGTAGGTTTGAATTCTGTATTGGGGTTGTTAGGTGGATGTTTAGAGTGAAGAGTGGGCATCTGGAACATGATTAGTTTATGATCCGACCAGGGGATGAAGGTGATAGTGGTATTAAGGCTGGCGTTTTGGCTGAACGCAGCGTGGGGAGCGAAGATTAGGTCCAGTAGGTTTCCTTTATTGTGGGTGGATGTGTTCACAAGTTGATCAAAACCAAGTATTTGCATGGCTTCTAGGAAGGCATCTGCTTGGTTGGATTGCAGGGAGGGTAAGTTAAAGTCTCCAAGCAGCCAATTGGAGCTGTGCGGGTCGGCTGGGTTGCAGGCTAAGTCGATAAATGTAGAGATGACCTCAGGAGGAGAAGAGGGGGATCTGTAAATGAGGTTTATGGTGATGTCCTTATTGGCAATGGTGATTATGTCCGCATGGGAGGAGCTCTTGGATGTGAGAAGTCGAAATTCTAGGTCTGTTTTTGAAAGGATAAATACTCCACCGCCTTTTCGGTTAGTCCTGTGGCAAGTGTGGATGGAAAAGTTGGAAGGTATTAATTGGTTTATGAGAGCTGTGTCAGTATCCTTGAGCCAGGATTCAGTCACCATGAGGAGATCCAGGTTATGTACTGCTATCAGGTCCGGTATCACTGGCCATTTCTTACGCACAGAGCGTGAGTTTATAAGGGCACAGTTGAGGAAGAGTTGAGTTTTAGGTGGGGCTTTTTGAGGTTGTCTGAGTGATTGAGGGCCACATATAGCAGGTGTGAGCGTCGCGGGTGTTGTGGGAAGCTGGTTGCAGAATGGTAAGGGTTAGATTGGTTCTTCTTACCCAGGTAGGGTAATGTGGTGATATAGTATTGCCCGGTAGAGAGGGCTATGGAGCATTGCAAAGTGTTTAAAGCTAGGAAAAAGGTAGTAATGGTAAGTAGTGGGATGGCCATAATGGCTTGGTGGCTGTTGCGTTGGTTTTGCTGTGTGTGGGGAAGGTACTACTTTTGTAATGTGACAGTACAAGTAGAAATAAGGCTCAATATAGTAGTAAGTTACTGTAGGCGAAGATATAAGTTAAGATGGAACAGTAAGGAGGTCTGCAGTAGAATGAGTCCCCGTACTGTTTTGAGCGGTTATATAGGAACTTCAGTAAGCTACTTCAGCATATAAACATCAGTATAGGCTATAAAGATCAGCAAGCTAATTCAGTGAATAACATCTGTATAAGGTACTTCAGTGAAATATATATCGTAACAGTTTTGTATATACTTTGGTAAATTTCAGGTGAACAGCTAGCTTAGATTGTTGCACTGTATCTACTTTGTAACAATAGTTAGTTATTTAGTGGAGAATACTTTGTGAAAGACACTTAGTAGCAGGCAGTAAGGTAAATCAAGTATGTTGTATACATAGACTAATACCATGGAGATGATAGCTAAACTACGTTATATATTATACTTATTGGGCATAGGTATTAGAATACATTTTACATCATATCTAGAAATTAAGGTATTATCATTAGTATTGATCAAATGGAGTGAATCAATACTTAGTCTTTAGTTTTGTGGCTTATTGCTGGTTCTCGGGGGCATTCGGCTGTTGCTGCTTAGTTGAGTCTTCCGAGCTTGTAAGTGTCCTTTGACTGGTTCCACGCCTAAGGGCCACGCCAAAGGGCCCTCTGGCGAGGCCCTCAGGCGCGGGCCCGACAGGCGCGGGACTGCCCGGCAGCGGAGTCCTTTATCGGAGCTTCTGCTCCTCCTCCCACATAACATCTATAGATTGAAGAGATATCGATGAGTCTTACTTGAGAAAACACCGGTGACTATTTACCTAGCAACCGATGACGTATACAAGTGTGGAAGTATACTACGTCATTTTTCCCCCGTTTAATTAAAGCGCAAGTGCGGGCGTTTTAAATGCAAAAATAGTTATCGGCAACGGATGGCAGTATCTTTTGACCGAAGGGTATCAAGAAATTGTGTTAGTAAGTGCCGTTTTTTTAAATCCCCGATGATGTCTTTATTTAAGCTATATAGAAGTTTTGCAGCATGGGTATCTTCGATAGATTTAATGAAAGGGATCCAAAGGAAGGAGGTTTTCACTAATTCGGCAAATATAGTGACTTTTTGAAAGTACATAGGCTTTGGTTGGGTAATCCATATGATTTGTTAGTTCGGCGATATGCCAGATGTATGAGGATATAGAGCGCGATTGTAGTATGATTAGGAATATATAGTTTTAGAGCATGATTAATGATGAATAGACGATCGAGGAATCGCTATGATCTTTTATCTATAGGATATGCAGGTAGTCCTTTACAAGGGTAATAGGTTTTGAAGTGTTTTAGAAAGCAAGTGCCATGCTATCTGTAGGAGTAAAGCCGTAGTTTTAGTTATATGAATAGTTTCATTTATCGAGTGCAGGCACGAGAGCACAGCTAAAAATGAGCGGTTTCTTGAAGTACAAGCTATGAGGGATCGTTGTGATGCGCCTTGAGTTCCTGGCCGGTGCACTTGATATTACAGTGAATTTTCACAATGCACAACAGTATTCAAGAGTTAACCAGCAGTTGTGATTTTTAATTTGGTTCTTCTATTTTTTTATATAGAGAAGGCGTTTAGTCGGCTCACATAGAGAATCATTTTTAAACAGTGCGCATTGAACACACATACGGGTATGGTACTTTTATTTATTTATTTATTGACATTTTAGTGATACATACAAGTGTCAATACAGTTCAAGGATTTTCAAACAAATATTAAGTTTTAAATGCACATATTTTAAGGTAGCAGAGTTTGGCTTTACTATGCACAGAAATGCAAGGCAGTTCTTTTTATGTCACTCCCGCGTTGTTTTTAATGTAATGTTTTTACATGAGAATGCTATGCATCATAAGGTATTATTCATCTTTAGCGTTTAGGTTTTTAATTATTTATGTATTTAATTATGTATTTTGATTTTAGTACTTATCATGTCTTTTTGTCAGCTCACTCACTCCTGTCTCCCATTAGGTTACACATAGCCTTACTGGTTAAGAGTATTGTGTTATCTACATACCCCTTCAATGCTTTTGTAATAATGATAAAGGTTTTTTCAGATTCTTAAAATTTTGTATATATATATGTTTTCACATCATTTAGCTTTATATATTTTACGTATATTTCTATTCATTGACCTTTTAAGTTCAGGTTCTTATTGGTTTTTATGTTTTTATATTTATATATGCATGAAACATGATTTTATATTTTTATATGTTTATATTTTTAATGTGTTTGAATGCATTACAGTATTTATGGTTATTATTTGCAGCATACCTGAATCCCCTGAGGAAGTAGAAAACGAAACACGGCCTGTGTCGGGCTCTCAGGTTTTCAAATTATTGAATAAAAGTATCCTTTCAAACAACCACCACGCGTTATTGACTGGGTGTTGCTTCGGTGGGGACATCACAGGTGGCACCAAAAGCTGCGGCAGGAGGTGGTGTGTCTGCTCTGGATGTTGAAAAAACCCACGAATATTACAATGAAGATGCTGTGGGACGCTGTTGCAGCTTTGAATAACTCCTTATTGCTTGTGATTGGAACTGTGAGTAAAGATGTTGTGACTTTTAAAGATGAATTAAAAGGAGTCTCTAGATCCTGTGCGGAACAGTCAGTGATGTTGACCCAAGTCTCTGTAGATTTAGAACAACTTTGGCGAGTTCAAGAGAACCAGAATAAAGATGGGACTGTGTCCTCAAGGAAGGTGGAGTACTTGGAGAATTAGGCTTGGAAGTTTAATTTGAGAATGTTGAATTTTCCACGCTCTCCAATTTGTTCCCCCTTGGAGATGGCTCGCAGATACTTCAGGGAGGTATTACAGCTTACCCAGAAGCAATTACCCCCTCTCAGTAGGGCTCAATACCTATCTCCGGGATCTTCTACTTCTGTTGCTGCAGGTGTAATGTCCAGTGTGGCAGGGGATCTTAGAAACATAGAAATATGACGACAGAAAAAGATCACATAGCCTATCTAGTCTGTCCTTACTGGTTTCCTGGAGAACTCACTGGATAGGGTGACTGGGCACTCTTCTTTGATTATTACGCTGGTTCTGGAGTCTGATAAATCTTTGATCCTTAGATCTTATTTCAAGAATTTGTGTGTGCAGTTTATTGGTCCATTTGTTCATATTTTCCCAGATTTGGCTTGGGATAATTCAACGGCGAAAAAGCAGAAGCATTCTCTCAAACACAAGGTATACCACAAGGCTCTGCACTCTCAGCACTCCTTTTCAACGTATATTTATTTATTTATTTATTTATACATCTCTTCTATACCGCCACTTCCAGCGATCAGTGGCGGTTTACAAGTAAACAAAGTTTAATAATAGAATGCTATTATTTTACATAGAACAGGTTTAGAAACTAATTTACATAGAACAGGTTTAGAACTATTTTACATAGAACAGGTTTTTACATAGAACAAATTTATAAAAGTAAACATTCAACTATTAAATTGCAACTCAATAATACAATGAGGTAACTGGCTATCCATAGTAAAACAACGGCAATGGAATATATTACATTGATTACACTTATTCACATTTTGCTTTCAAAGAGAAATTTAATGAGGTGGGCAAAGTGAATATGAGTGAAGGGTTTTATGTCCTGTCTAGGTAGGGTCAGTGAGTGACTGCTGATCAGTGGTTTTCTCTGAATTAGGGTTATCTTCCTTGTGGAGGTTATTATAGTGTAGGGTGAAAAGGTGGGTTTTTAGATTTTTTCTAAATAATTGAAGATCCTTAATTTCTCTGATTTCAGCTGGTAGGTTGTTCCATAATATAGGAGCAAAGTATGAGAAAGCTGTGTTGCTTGTTTTTTGATTTGTTTTTCGGATAGAATCAGGTACTTGTAGCATGTGAAGGTTAATTCTTCGTCTTGATCTGTTTTCAAGAGGGATGTTGATGAGCGTGGATAAGAAGGAAGGAGCTATATTATTATAAATCTTAAAAGTATTGATTAAGGATTTGTAGGTGATTCTGCATGATACTGGAAGCCAATGGAGAGAATAAAGAATCGGAGATATATGATCTGTTAATTTTGCTTTGGAGATAATCCTTGCGGTGACATTTTGGGCCAATTGAAGTGAGTGGATATTTTTCTTTGAGGTCCCTTGAAGAATACCGTTACAGTAGTCTAAATGTGGTGTAATGAGTGTTTGTACTATGGTTCTGAAATCAGTGTTATCTAGTAATGGTCTAAGTTGTTGGATTGTCCTTAGTTTGAAGTAGATTGTTTTTACAGTTAGTTTTATATGTTTGGTGAGGTTGAGGGTCTTATCAAGAGTGACTCCCAAGTATTTGATCTCCTCTTTAACAGGGAGAGAATTATTGCCAATGTTGATTTCCAATGGAGGGGTGAAGCTTGTGTTTCTTGTTATAAATAAAGCTTCGGTTTTTTTAAAATTAATAGACATGTTAATAGATTTCAGCCACAGCTCAGCTTCAGTGAGGCAATGACAAATGTTGGAGTAATCTGGGTTAGACACATCAAATGGTGAGTACAACATAATGTCATCTGCGTAGATGTGATAATTGATTTTGAAACGTTTAAATATGGAACAGATAGGTTGAAGATAGAGATTGAACAATAGGGCTGATAGGGCAGAACCTTGAGGGATGCCCTGCTCTTGCGGAAAAGGGGATGATGCATTTTGGTCTATTTGAACATATTGTGTCCGGTTAGTAAAATAAGATATGAACCATTCAAGAGTTTTATCTTTGATGCCTAGTTGAGAAAGTCTTGAGATGAGCGTGGTATGGTTTACAGTATCAAATGCCGAGGAGATATCAATGAATATGAGAATGAAGGCTTGCTTGGTGTTATCAATACCTCTTATGATTGTGTCAAATAGTGCAGTCAGGAGCGTTTCTACACCATGGTGTGGTCGAAAACCATATTGATGATCATCTAATGGAACCGTGGAGTCTATGTAATCTTGTAGCTGTGTTTGCACGATCTTTTCGATAATTTTGGCAAGGAATGGAATACTTGCAATGGGACGATAAGATGTAGGGTCATTGCTGTCTAGAGTTTTGTTTTTTAACAACGGACGGATAGCTGACTTCTTGAGGGCATCTGGTATACGTCCTTGTTGAAGAGATTGATTTACTATGTTCAGTAGGTCTGTGGCAAGTTCTGATTTTGCTGATTTTATCCATGCCACTGGACAAGGATCAAGAAGAGAAGTAGTGGTATTTAGGTTGGAGATTGTCTGAAGGAGCATCTTGTTGCTAATAGGATAAAAGGCTTTCCATTCATGTAAGTTATTATCTGAGATAGGTAGATTAGGTGGGGTGAAATGGCTGTTAAGTTTAAGTTTATTTGCAAAGTGGTCAGCAATTATTTGTGGGTTAATACAAATTTTGTGAGAATTGTTTGATGGGGATTTGGTTAAAGATTTGACAATCTCAAATAGTTCTCTAGGACGGTTAATAGATTTAGATAACGTTTTAGCGTGATATTGTCTTTTAGCGTTATTAATCGCATCCTTGTAATTCTTGAGTAGTGAGAAGTATTTTATTCTGAGTTCGTGAGTTTGTTTCTTCTCCATGTAGATTCTGCTTTTCTAAGGCTTTTCTTAAGAGTTGCAAGTTCGCTGGTATACCATTTTTCATTTTTTCTTGTTTTGTGACGAAACTTTGGTGGGTCTGATTCTGATGCTGATCGAATAATGGAATTCCAGTTTGATATCGCGTCATCAATGTTATTGATAGAAGGATCTAATCTGGGAAGTACTGATTCAAGAAACTCTTCTCTGTTGAATGGTCGAAATCTATGAACTTGTTGTAGATTGACAGGGGAAGGTTTAGAGTGTTGTTGAAGGAGGAAAGAAAACTTAATCAGATAATGATCTGACCAGGGGACTTGAGATGTGGAAGGTGAGACATAATGAGGTGAAGTATAATAATATGTAGGGATGAATATTAGGTCGAGAGTGTTTCCTCTAGTATGAGTTGGTTGGTTAACTGCTTGCTTGAATCCCATCTCTTCCATCGCTTCTAAGAAAGATGTTTCAAGATTGTTAGAGAGATGGTAGGTTGAAATCGCCTAGCAATATAAGTGGTTTCCTTAATGTAGAATTGCAAGCTGATTCTAGTATGGTGTCAATATTTTGGTTAGTAGCAGTAGGAGGTCTGTATATCAAGCAGATTGCAATGTCCTTGTTTTCAATTTTGAGTATATTTGTGTCATCACGGTTTTCACATAAGGTAGGAGATAACCCAAGATTAGATTTAGCTAGTATAAGAACACCTCCACCTCTTGTACGTTTCCTATTGCAGGTGAAGATGGGATATCCTTGCACTTTTAATTGGTTTAGCAGGACTGAGTCGGATTCTGTTAACCATGTCTCAGTAATGCATAGAATGTCAGGGTTTTCTGTATTAATTATATCCGTTATGATGGGTGTTTTATTTCTGACTGACCTGGCATTGATGAGGATGAAAGAGATGTGAGTGTAGGAACTGCCGACATTTATGCGGTTGATATTAGAGTCTGTCTTTATCTGAATAAGTCTGTGGTAATTTATCTTAGAATTTCTTGGAAATAGCTGTTGGGGGTTATGTTTCTGACGATGAGCGATAACATGGATGTGAGAGAATTCTGGGAGGTTCAAATGTGGTGTGAAGGCATTAGCAGGGAGAGGGTGGAAAGAAATAAGTAAGCTGACAATGTATAAGGTGAGATTCAAAGTCAACAAGAACATCTTCTTACAGTTCATGTTGGAACCTCAAATGGTTGAAGCAAATTGAAGGAAACTGCTATTAGTAACAGGTTTAAAGGAGTGATATCTACTGGCAACAGTAATAATTGAATAACTATTAATGACAACAGTTACAAGTGCACATCTATTAACAGCAGTAACTGAGAAAATTGCTACTAGCAGCAGAGTTACAGGTGTGGCAAATACTGACAACAGTATTAACTGAGGAGCTATTACTGGGGATAATATTTATACTGGTAACAGTAATAGTTAAGAGCTACTAAGAAACTAATACTGGAAACAGTATTACAATTGGGTATCTACTGACAACAGTAGTAAATTAAAGAAACTGCTAAATAGCAATGGAATTACAATGTGACATCTACTGACGACAGTATAAGCTAACAGGACAACTACTAGCAACAGTAATTATAAATGAGATTGTTAAGGATAATGTAAAATGGGAAAATAAATCGGCTGCTTAAAGCTTTACTGAATTAATATGTTAAAATAGACAATATAGAACTTATAACCCCGTTGAGTCAATATAACTAGATCGATTGTGCATATACTTGCTGCGACTGAGGAAGAGACTGTTCTTCGCCTGTCGTGCCACCGCCTAAGGGCCACGCCAAAGGGCCCTCTTGCGAGGCCCTCAGGCGCGGGCCCGCAAGGCGCGGGCGCGCTTGCCTGCGGCAGCTCTTTAAGCACTCCTGTGCTTCCTCCCACGGCCCGGATTGGACCGGAGTGTGAGCGCGGGAAACTCTCTGGCTCTCTCACAGCTCTACCCCGACTGGGGAGCTCTTCAGGTGGCTTCGGTAAGAAAGAGGCCTCCCGATTGCCTGCGGCAGCTCTTTAAGCACTCCTGTGCTTCCTCCCACGGCCCGGATTGGACCGGAGTGTGAGCGCGGGAAACTCTCTGGCTCTCTCACAGCTCTACCCCGACTGGGGAGCTCTTCAGGTGGCTTCGGTAAGAAAGAGGCCTCCCGATTGCCTGCGGCAGCTCTTTAAGCACTCCTGTGCTTCCTCCCACGGCCCGGATTGGACCGGAGTGTGAGCGCGGGAAACTCTCTGGCTCTCTCACAGCTCTACCCCGACTGGGGAGCTCTTCAGGTGGCTTCGGTAAGAAAGAGAGAGCAACCACTATGCAAAATATTTGCAACCACTATGCAAAATATTTACACAGCATAAAATCAACTACCACATTTATGCCGATGATATTATGCTGTACACACAACTTGACACTGACAACCCGGACTACAGCTCACTCGAAACATGTCTTGGCGAGATGCAAAACTGGTTACAACAAAGCAGCATGACAATCAACCACAAGAAAACTGAAGTGATGTATATCTCAAGGAAAGCAAATTTTAACCCACCTACATCAATAACCCTGTGCAACAACACTTATCAAACAAAGAAAGAAATAAAATATCTAGGAGTTACATTTGACTGCGATCTAAAAATGGAAACTCACCTGCGCAAAACCAACAGGGCAGTCTTCTACAAACTGAGAGCTCTACAACCCATATGGAATATTATCGATCCCCACGACTTCAGATCTGTTGCTCAAGCACTCATCATGCCACATTTCGACTATTGCAACGCCATTCTTCAAGGACTTCCTAAGAAAACCCTGAACATCATTCAAACGGCACAAAATGTAGCTGCCAGGATCATCATGAAGAAAAGTCTTACTTAACACATTACACCAGTACTAATTGAGCTACACTGGCTCCCCATAGCAGCCCGCACAAAATACAAAATACTGACGACCACCTTCAAACTCATCCACAGCATAGCACCATCCTTCCTCGACACCCTAATCAGATTGCAACCATCCAACAGAAACAGGAGAACCATCAATTCCAACACCCTCCACACTCCAACAGATATCAGATCAGTCAAAAAAATCACTAGTAACAGGGCTTTCTCATACACAGCACCGACACTATGGAACCAACTCCCACCCGATCTACGAGCCAGCATTGATCTAGCCGACTTTAGAAAGAAACTAAAAACCCATCTATTTCAAAGTCATTTCAACCTGTACTAAATTCGCATGAGGGGCAACTCCCCCACAGCTCCCCAAAAACCTGTAATGTATAAATGTACATATGTAAATTATTATCCCCTTAGCTTAGAAGTAGATAATTTTCTGTGTGACATGCTATCCTCTCGAATCTTTATGTACAAATCAAAATTATTCTGTCTTGATTCGACAGCTTTATCCATGTAATCTTCCCCGCTTCTGATCGCTGGAAGGAGCGGTATACAAATGCTTGCTAAATAAATAAATAAAATAAAAAAAATAACCAAGCAAGAAGGAGGGAATTCTTGGGATATAAATCCAGGGTTCTCTCCCTCAGTGGGTCTTTTTTTCTTAAGTTTCCTTCTCAATGCTTTATTTCCTATAATGGTAAGAATTTTATGTTTTTTGAGCTGAGACAGCTGCTGGAATTCTTGGTGGCTAGGGAAGAAATCATTATTGTAACAGCTTCCTGCCCAGCTGATACATGAGACTCCGCTCAGTCTGTATGATTGTTTTCAATTTGGGGTTTCTAATTTATGTATTTCCTATTTCTCTCTCCCTTTTTTCTTTCTATGGTGGGCTAAAAAGTGGTATTTCTTGTTTTTGAGGGTGAATTGTACTCTGATGTGCTTTTTTACCTTTTTTTGTTGTATTACTGAATGGAAGTTACCATGTATTTCTTTTCATTCTTGTATGTGCTTGAATGTATTGTATCAAAACTTAATAAATAATAGAATTAAAAGGAAAATGAGGACAAATCCTTCCTCTTCTTCAAGGAAGCATTGGTGCATGACTGATGCCTTTGCAATCTATGGAAGCTCGGTTCTGACTGAGCTCAAGGACCCCTCAATACCGATGTTCCGCCAGCATCCGGTGCAATCTGTGAAGCCATGAAGACTGATGCTGCCAACGATGAAATCTGTGATTCGGACTTCTCGGCACGAAAAATACATTTGCGCTGCTTTCACAACCTTGAAGCCCTCTTTTTGTCACCTGTGAGCACAAATTACAAGAAAGTGGCTTATGGATGGGCCGTAGACACTTCAGACCCCATTTATGGGTATCCGTTATGGACATGAAGCTGGAGCATGTGTCACACTTTTTAAACCTTTTGCGAGTTCTTGGGACATGTTGTTCTGAAAAATAGCCACTGCAAAAGCAAATGACTTGATGATGAAAAAATGAGTGAATGTGGTCAGATCGCCTGGAACCTATGTGGTCAAACTGTGATGCAAAAAAAGAAAGGAAACTAAAATTACCAAAAAACCTCTCTAAAGGACACTAAAAAGGAGAAAAATAGCATGAGAGGCACATGATTGCAGGAGTCAGAATTTGAAGTGAAAAATGAGTGAAGAAAACGGAGAGAAAAACTCATAGAAAACTTTGAAATGTGGTCCGTAAAGGGAAACCAGTGTGCTCTGCGGCAGAAAAGAGATTGAGATAAAATGGCGCAACAGCAGCAGGTGGGAAGACATGCATGGTGAAGCCTTTCCAAAAGCTTCTAGATGGAGCTGGAGAACACTCCTGCGTGAGGGCTCCATCAGTGACACCACCCATACGCAACGACTCTATCCTATGTGTCCACTGAAAATCCCTAATTAGCTGAAATATATACTCTTAAATTATTATTTGAGAACATCTGAAAATAGAAGCCTTAATTATAAGTTCATCTAATCAACCTGATCTTACGATACAGTTGTACCTGACACCTCAAGAGACCCTGAACCCAGACCCCATTTGTTAACTAAACAATTCACCAGAGCTCAAAAAACCATGACACGCTCATCAAATCCACTGAAATCTCAGAATCAGTATGTAAAGGTCAGTCATTTCAGATGGAATTCCAACTCTCTCTGGTCCTACAGCCTCTCCAGGAATTTCTAGATCTCTATGGATCTATAGTATGTATATCTTCATTTTCCTATTGTCAAGTACCCTCAAAAACACCTATGCTTTTGCATAGGGGACCTTGAATTCCAAAACACATCTCGCCCTTTTAGGATCACAATGGTTCTAAGGGTATTTACAAAGGTCATAATCTCCCTAGAAATAAAGGGCTCGTTTACATACATGCATCCAAACAACATTCTATCTGAGGCTAGCTAGATCAGTAGTGCTGTGTTGTTCAAGACTGAATGGTTTCAGTGATGAAAGAACAGGCTCCCAGCCACCTAGAGTTTAAAGAAAGAATACTGAGTATTTAGAACTTTCTCTTTTACGCGAAGCCTAAGTTCTACTACTGAAATAAAGATAAAAAGAATGAAAAATATACCTACTGCGAGCTTCTTTCTTTTCCACTGCACTCAGGTGTATATTATCACTGTTATCTGTGCTTCCTTCCACACCATGCCTTTCAAAGAATTTAGGATTATCGTCTTCTAATTCTTCAGCTGACTCATCTTCCACAGAGCCACCCAAGAGCTTTACTGCTGCCAGCTGTGCAAACCTGCAGATTATGACCAACTGTTACTACAGGGTAATTATTTATTTCCAATTATTCCTCTTCAAAGGAATACTTTGCATGGATACATACTGACAGGTTTGATACTGTAGTATATAGGTATCAAGAAAAAGCTTCTCAAATTTGCAGTTCCACAATTTACAACTGTGCAATCATCAAGATACGTCACTAACTGTCAAACATTTGCACCACACACCTTTCTTTGACTCAGGAGAGTCTAGGTTTTGAGAGAACTTAGTCTCTCACAAAGGAGAGATGGAGGCACACTATGATCCTCTAATTATCATCTGGTCCCACAGAGAAGGATTATCCATTCATTTACAGTGATGGGGATTAGCACGCTCAAAGGATGGCTCTAGGGAAAATCTAAAAGAGATCGAGTAGTGACACCGCTGCATGCTGCTGTACAGAAAATCTAGGATTCTGAAACCTGGGCCAGCTGAGGATGCTGCAGAGGTAGACTTTGGGCCACTGTTCAGCAGTGAAACCTAGCAGGGTCCATATTACATCTATCTGCAGGGAAGTAGGGTCTGTGAGTCCTGTCTAAAAACTGTTGCTGCAATAGCTGGGCAAACTGGGAGAAGATAACACATGGCGGGAACTGGCCACTTTGGAAGCTCATGACACACTAGTCCAAAGTGGCCACTCCCAACTGAGGTGTTAATTCAGCAAGCAGGAAGAAACTGCCAAGCAGGAGGAAAAACTAAACGCACAGAAAAGCAACTAATCTTAGAAAGCTAAGAAAAGTGATTAAAAGCAGATATGCAACAAGCTTAAGCAAGTCTAAGGAAAAAAAAATCACATGGGACTTGATTTTATAACGCTTTGCTTATATGAGAAGTCCAGAAAGACGCCTGCTTTAAGCCTATTTTATAAAGGCTAACATAGGTTCCCAACCAGGGATTTTATACAAAGACCAAAACAATTTGAGTAGACACGTTTAAATAATGAAAGTCTAATGTGAACGTTTTTTGAGAATAATTTCCCTGATGCAGATTTTCACATCAAAATGTAACGTTACATTGGATATTAGTGGAAGACTACCAGCTACCCTGACACAGATAAGTATGGGCAATTTTATATTTTAAAAACATATATATAGTTTATATAGCTATACTGTATATAGTTGAACTAGTTTCAACGTACCAATGCATGCTGTTTATAGTTAACTGTTCCAATATGCTATTTTTGTTTTCATGCAAACCGCCTTGACCCGGCAAAAGGCGGTATATAAATACAGCTAAATAAATAAATAAAAAAAACCAATAAGAATAATAATCGACTAGATTGGGGAGGGTTTTAGGAATATAAAAAGTGAATGTGTTATCAATTTAATTGACCAGTGATGATAACAGCAGCATGATACTTCTGTGAGTTGTGAACTGCCATGATATAGCAATTTGTGCGTGAATGGGCATATACCAAATACTGATTATATAAAAAAAATAAATAAATAAACGAGTACATAATGGCAATGAGATCTTCTGCTAGTATTCTCTCTGGAATTTGAAGGCCACCATCTTGATATAAAACTATTTCATTAAACAGGGATTGTGATTGTTTTATTTTATAAAGGCAACGTAAGTGCTTAAAACGCCATTATGAAATGGGCTGCCAGATCCAATCCTATAGTGGAGAAAATGCCAACACACAAATTTATACCTGCTCCAAAAAGATGTAATTTTGTACATGAACTCTATACATGTACAAGCATATTTGATAAAATACATGTGTCATTACAATTCCATCTCCATTCTGCGCAAACTACACCCCTGGGAAAGCCTACATGCAAGTCACATAAAAGCAGGTGCACAGGTGCACGCTTCCTCTGTGCATAATAATATCTTTTACACATGTATGTAGTCACATAATTTTATAAAATGTATAACTGCGCATAAGGCTTTATAGGTGGAAAATGCCTTGCAAAATTACCCCCACAAAGGGCAATTTTAAAAGTTATTTCTGTGCGCACATCATTGTTTTATGTACAGAAATAGATTTTTGTAAAACTGCATGTTTGATATGTGCACAAACATATGCATGTATAGCCTATGTAATGTTATTCAACAGGGTGCAGGTGCTCCCAGAGAGCGAGTTCAGGAAGGGTCTTGCATTTATATGCATAATTTATAAAATATGTGCGTATGCACATAAATTAAGCCTAAAAAATTGTGCAAACCAAACCCCAGGTGCAAATGTAAGCACAGAAAATCTCTGGGGTAATTTTCAAAACTGAGGCATACTTTTGATTTGAATATTTCCAGTACTTGCAGAAGGAAAGGTATGCACATATAATATCCATGTGCTTGGTTATTAAAATACCCCCACATTCCAAGGCATTGAAAAGCTTATAAGAAATATTTCCTTCTAAGCCTATAGCTTCCAAAAGAAGATATCAGCTACAGCAGAGTAGGAAAACTTTCATGACTGCCAAAGAAGCAAACTTTCATAGCAACATAGTAAATGACGGCAGATAAAGACCAGTATGATCCATCTAGTCTGCCCAATAAGATGGCAAGAGTAGGTGCACCTGCCGCTCCATGCAGGCCACTCCTCCCCATGTCTTGTTTTTGGGGTGAACCCACCGCTCCGTGTAGGACACCCCTGTATGTTGAGAAATTAGTTAGTTAAGTTTATTTTGATTTTATCCTGTTGCTGTAAAGGGATTCACTGTGTCTGTCCCATGCCATTTTGAATTCTGTCACTGTATTTTCCCCCAACACTTCCATCGGGAGGGCATTCCAAGCATCCACCACCCTTTCAGTGAAAAAGTATTTCCTGACATTGCCTTTCAATTTACCCCCTTGCAGCTTCTTGTATGCCCTCTAGTTTTACAGCTTCCCCGTCTGTGGAAGAGGTTTGTTTGTTCATTATTTCTCTTTAAGTATTTAAAGGTCTGAATCATATCTCCCCTGTCCCTCCTCTCCTCCAGAGTGTACATATTTAGGTCTTCAAGTCTCTTCTCATAAGGCTTCTGATGCAGGCTCCAAATCATTTTGGTCGCCTTCCTCTGAACAGTTTCCAGTCTTTTTATATCCTTTGCAAGATATGGTCTCCAAAACTGAACACAGTATTCCAAGTGAGGCCTCACCAGTGACTTATACAGTGGCATTAGTACCTCTTCCTTTCTGCTGGTAATTCCTCTTTGTATGCAACCCAACATTCTCCTGGCTTTTGCCACTGCCTTGTCACACTGTTTTGCCACCTTAAGATCCTCAGAAATAATCACACCAAGGTCTTTCTCCTGGTCCGTGCACAGCAAATTCTCGCACCCTATCGCATACATTTCCCTAGGATTTCTGCTTCCCAAGTGCATATGGAGTTGCAAAAATCTAACCTGGTAATGACCAGTGAAAGAAGGTGTGCTGCCTTCCCGCCTCTGTACCTCTCTCACTTCCAAAGTAGAAAAGTAGAGAAAGAGAGAGATAGAGACAACTCCTAGGGGAGGTGGGTGGGTTGTGAAGACTAAATTCCTGCTGTTCCCGGAGATCACCTGTTACAGGTGAGTAACTATGCTATCTCCAGGAACAAGCAGGAATGAAGTCTTGACATATGGGGACTCCCCAGCTGAAAGATGCCAAAGGGTAACCCCAGCTAGCTGCGAACCCAGGTGAGATGGGTCATGCTTCCTCCCATGGACCTTGGGCATCCAAACTGTGGATGGTGGGTAGGAGTTGTATTAAGTATGGAAGAGATGTTGTAGAACAGCCTGGCCAAACGAGGCATCCCGATGGGAGTCCTTGTCTAAGCAATAGTGGGCTGTGAAGGTATGTACCAAAGTCCAAGTGGCTGCTTTGCAGATGTCATCAATAGAGACAGAACGAAGGTTAGCCGTTGAGGCTGCCATTGTTCTCACATTGTGAGCCGTGACATGGCCTTTGAGAGAAAGTCCCTTACTCTGATATGTATAGGATATGCAATCTGCAATCCAATTTGACAGAGTTCTTGTAGAAACTGTAAGTCCCAAATGACTAGAGTCAAAAGCCAAAAAAAGCTGAGAAGATTTTCTATGTGGCTTAGTTCTTTGGAGATAAAAAGCCAAGGCTCTTTTACAATCCAATGTGTGAAGATTCCTTTCCGCACTGGAGGCATGAGGCCTAGGGAAGAATATAGGAAGATAAACCAACTGCTTTAAATGAAAAGGTGAAACCACCTTTGGCAGAAAGTGAGGATGAGTCCTGAGGACTACTTTATCATGGTGAAACCTTGTATAAGGAGTGTCAGCTACTAACGCCTGTAGTTCACTAATGCGTCTTGCAAAAGAGATGGCAATTAGGAAAATAACTTTCCATGAAAGAAACTTTAGGTCTGAAGTGGCTAAAGGTTCAAAGGGCGGTTTCATAAGCTGACCAAGAACAAGATTTAGATCCCATGCCACCGGTGGTGGTTTAATATTATTTATTTATTTATTTATTTATTTTATTTACATTCTCTTATATACCGCGCTATTCTGCATCAGTGCGGTTTACATTGAACAACTGAAATTACATTGAACAGGGCATTATAACTTGGAGATAACTATTTTACAGGGAACATGGGCTATGGAGGGTTAAGTGGGAGGTTTAATGGGAGGTTTTGTTAAAAGTAGGCCTCTCATAAATCTTGATATAAGTGGATAAGAGGAAATAGGTTGTCCATCGAAAGGTTTATGAAAAGCAGCAATAGCACTAAGAAGGACCCTAACTGAATTGGTCTTCAGACCAGAAGTTGATAATTGTAGAAGATTCTCTAGTAGCAACTCTACAGGTACTAAAAGGGGGTTAAGTCCCTTTTGTGAACACCAGATAGAGAACCTTTTCCACTTGAAAGCATAGGAGCGTCTTGTGGAGGGTTTTCTGGAAGCCAGGAAGATATCCTTTACTTGTTGAGAAAGGTTAACATCCTGGAATTCTAGGCTTTCAATAACCAGGCCCTGAGATGTAGGGACTGGAGATTGGGATGCAGTAAAGATCTGTCCTCCTGCGACAGGAGATTTGGAGTATTCCACAACTCCAGAGGAGTGGTTTGAGAGAGACGCAGAAGAAGAGGATACCACGTTTGCCGTGGCCAACGTGGAGCTATGAGTATCATCCGACCTCTGTCTCTCTGAAGTTTGAATAAAGTCTTGGGAATGAGGGGAATGGGTGGGAAGGCATAGAGGAAGTCCTGTCCCCAGTGAAGTAGGAAAGCATCTCTTGCCTGACAGTTTTGAGCTGGAATTCTGGGACAGAATCGGGGAAGTTTGGCATTCTGTGGACTTGCAAAGAGGTCTATATCTGGTGTTCCCCAGATTCGAAACACTCAAGCAAGCTGGTATGAGTAGAGGGACCACTCGTGTGGCAGCAGTATTCAACTGAGTTTGTCTGCCCACAAGTTTTGAATGCCCGGAAGGTATACAGCAAACGGGTGAATTTGAAACTATCTGGCGAGGGCCCATATTCGCAAAGTTTCATTGCGTAGCGACAGAGAGCCTGTTCCACCTTGCTTGTTCACATAGAACATAGCTACCTGATTGTCGGTTTGGACCAGAACTGTTTTGTTGCTGAGATGGCCCTGAAAGACTTGAATAGCATTGAAGATGGCTCTCAACTCTAGGAGGTTTATGTGAAGGGAAACCTCCTGTGAGGTCCAAAGACCCTGAGTGGAGAGATTGTGCAAGTGGGTCCCCCAACCCATTTTGGACGCATCTGTCGTCAGAGTGGTTTGGCATAGAGGCTGCTGGAAAGGAGAGCCTACAAAGAGGTTTTCCAGGGATTGCCACCATTGCAGGGACAAAATAAGACATGTGGTAGTTCTGATTTTGTCTGTTAGTAGACCTGAGGCTTGTGACCAGTGAGAGGAAAGGGTCCACTGGGCTGCTCGCATGTGGAGGTGAGCATAGGGAACCACATGGACAGTGGATGCCATGTGTCCCAGCAGTTGAAGCATCTCCCGAGCAGTAAGGAAAACCTTCATAGATGCTTGAGATGTCAGTTGTATTATACGTAGACAGCGTGGCTGGGGCAGGACAGCCCTTGATTGCTGTGTGTCTAGACGAGCCCCTATGAATTCTAAAGATTGAAGGGGGTGAGATGAGATTTTGGAAGGTTTATGAAGAAGTATTGAAGAATTCTCATTGCTCGAGAGAGAGCGAAGCTGGCCTCGGGGGCTGTCGATGCTCGAATGAGCCAATCGTCTAAGTAAAGGAAGATGAATATTCCCGAGTCCTCATAAATGCTGCTACCACTGCCATGCATTTTGTGAAGACTCTTGGAGGAGAGGCTAGTCCGAAGGGAAGAACTCTGTACTGGAAGTGTCTTCCTTGGATCAGGAATCGAAGGAACTTCCTGTGATCTGAGTGGATGAGAATATGCATGTACGCATCTCTTAGATCTAGAGAACATAGCCAGTCCTGACTTTGGAGGTATGGTAAAAGTGTTCCGAGGGAGATCATTTTGAACTTTTCTTGGTGCAAATATTTGTTTAATTCTCCAAGGTCTAATATAGGTCTGTGTCCCCCTGTCTTCTTTCGAATAAGAAAGTAGGGGGAGTAAAACCCTGTCCCCTGTTGGGGAATGGGTACTTCTTTGATTGCTCCTTGAGCTAGAAGTGATGTGACCTCCTGCCACAAGAGGTCGGTGGCAGGGCCCTGAGAATTGAACTGTTTTATTATTGTAGGTGGGGGCAAGTTGAGAAAATGAAGCTTGTACCCCAGTTGTACAATGGACAGAGTCCAATCTTCTGATGTTATTTGTTGCCATCTTTTGGCAAAAAAGCATAGCCTCCCTGGAATGGTTAAGGGTTCTGGGCCTTTTAGGGGCAGAATGACTAAGTTCTCTAGATAGACATCAAAGACCCTGAGGGGGCTGGGTCTGTTGAGCCAGTTGAGCTTTTTGAGCTTGCGGCTTTCTTTGCTGTCTATTCTGTTGTTGCTCCTTCTGGGGAACATGGAGCAGACAGTGAGTTTGATGGGTATAAGATTGGTAAGACTTCTTTTTCTTACTGAAAAAAGTTTTTTTAAGTATTTTCTTCTTTGCTGGGCTGGCTGTAGACTTTGACAATCTGTTTAAAGTAGTATTGTTAGATTCAAGCTGATTAGCCTTGTCTTGCCAGTCCTTGCCAAAGAGATTTTCTCCTGTGCAAGGAATGTTTCTCAGCTTTTCTTGCACCCACTGTTCTAAGTCTGATGCTTGAAGCCAAGCAATACAACGTGCTCCTATGGATATTGTTGTTGTTAAGTGCCGTCGAGACGGAGTCGACTCATGGCGACCCTCTGGATAGCTATCCTAAATTATGTTCGGTCTTGAGTCAGGTGGCACATTGTTGACAGACTGGTACCCGTAGCTGCTGTTATTGAATCAATCCATCTCATTGCTGGCCTTCCTCTTTTGCGTTGACCTTCTATCTTGCCAAGCATGATGTCTTTCTCTAATGATCTCTCTCTTCGCATGATGTGTCCAAAGTATGAAAGTCGAAGTCTTGCCATCTGAGCTTCTAAAGAAAGCTTAGGTTTGATCTCCTCTAGTACCGACTGGTTTGTTCTTCGGGCAGTCCATGGTATACACAGTATTCGCCGCCAGCACCATAATTCAAAGGCATCAATTTTCTTCCTATCTTTTTCACTGTCCAGCTTTCACATCCATATGATGTTATTGAAAATACCATGGCTTGAACAAGTCGAATCTTTGTATGGAGAGAGACATCTCTGCTCTTGAGAATCTTATCTAGGTCTTTCATAGCCATTCTGCCAAGAGCAATGCGTCGTCTGATTTCTTGACTGCTTGTTGCTTCTTTATTGATAGCTGATCCAAGTAGGTTAAAGTTGTTCATGATTTCAATTTCTTCTCCTTCAACGATGAACCTGTTGATTATGCCAGTTGTCATGATCTTTGTCTTCTTTACATAGGAGCTGAAAACCCCAGCTCCTATGGATATAGCAGAGGTTTTGCTAATAAATTCAAAGCAATCAAAGGTAGCACGGTTCATGAATTTTGAGACATTCTGGGCATGCTTGACCAGAATAAGGTAGTCTGCTCTTTTTTCCTCCGAAACACAAGGACTAAGGAGCTCTAAGTCTTTTGTGACTTCTTCCAGGAACACTCCCATATAAAGAATGTAGGAACTGATCCAGGCTCCTAGCATGGAGGATTGAAAGCATCAACGGCCAAAGGCATCAAGAGTCCTGGATTCACGGCCTGGAGGATTAGAAGAATGTGTTTTAGCACTCTAGATCCTTCGCATGGCCGATTCCACTACCATTGAATGGTGTGGTAACTGAGTTTTTTGAAAACCAGGACAACTTGGCACTCGGTACATAGTGTCAAGGCATCGGGAATGTGAAGATATTGTTAAAGGAGTTTCCCACATTCTCAACATTAGATCATGTAAGTTCTTGTGAATGGGAAGCATAGCTGCTTCCTTGGGAGCCATAGGGTAATGTAGAATTCTTAATTCTTTTGCCCTAGGTTCCTTTTCTGGGATCACAGTGATTGCAAGACCCTTTGCTAAAACACGTATGAAATCCTGGAAGGACATATCCTCTGGAGGAGACATTCTGCATTAAGGAGAAGGAACCAAATCTTCTAATAGATTTGCTTTGATACCGGTAGAACCGTCAGAGTCATCGGAATCGGAAGACTCAAGCACCGGGTGCTCCTGTAACCCATGGTATCGGTACCACTCAAAGTCTGTACCGAAATGTCTCGGTTCCTGATCCCCGATACCGGAGACCGGCATGGGGGAAGCAGTCCTGTCGAAGCAGGTACTGCCGGTACCAGTTCCGATGTCGGTACCAAGACATGTTCAACCGTCTGTTGCGGTCTTAGTGGTACCGAAGCCGTTAAGAGGGCCGCTGTGATCCATCGCTCCTGCCAATGCCTGGGTGTCGGTACCGGTGGAAGCAGCCACGACCTGTCGCGAGCATTACCCTGGCGGCAAGTAGAGGTCGGGGCAGGTCGGACACAACTATATAGGGATGAGATTGGCCAGTAATCCAGAGGCCCAATTGACTTTTGGTCCTATTAGTTTCCTGGGTCCTAATCTTCAGTGAAATCCACTTCACAAAGTGGTGGGAAAATAAAGGCTTTTATTTCCCTTTCTCGCAAGGGTTCAAATGATTGGGCAACAACAACAACGCAAAATGTCCTTACTTCAGGTAAGAAAAAGTAAAACAGAAGTTTAAAGCAAAAACTGTTACTTTCACAGTAGCGATGATATTCACACAAACAAGAATGTTCTAGGCAGCAATACATATAGCTTACAAGCCTGGCAAGGATTCTAGGCTTCCCGTAGTACAGTACGTACAGTCCATTTCTGTATCTGAAACCTCATCTGCCAGTTCCACTTGCATTGGCTCATAGCCCAAAGCCTCTGACTCTGAGTCCTTGGTTTCAGGAAAGTTATAGTCAGACTTCTTATATAGCTCCTCTAGCACTGCCCAATGTTCTGGGTGACTTGTAGGGCGTCGGCTCTGTGCTGTTTTGTATTGAGAAAATTCCTCTCTACTTAGAGGTTTTATAGCAGCTTTATAAAAACACTTCTTATTCAAAACTCTCTTATCAGGTAAACTTTTTCTATAGCTCGTATCATAAGAAGCTTTACCTTGTGAATTTGGCTTCTCTGTTTCAAGTGAAGGTTGAGGCCTGCACCAGTTTCTCTTCTGGCTTGCCCGTACAGCACGGCTTAGGTCTTCAGGCTGTCTCTCATTTGGTTTTGGACAACAGTTGCAGCAATGCTTTTGCCTCTGGGCAAATAGCTCTTACTCCTCTTTGAGCTGAGACCTTCCCAGGTTCTTCATTAGCTCCCAGGCAATCACCTTTCACTCTGGGTGATTTGCTAGCAGTGGAATAATCAGGTTTCCATTCTAACCTCTTTTCCTCTGTGCTGCCTTCTTTCCTGCTGCACGCTTTCCTGCTGCATTCACTCCTGCTGCCTTCACACCTGCCTTTCCAGCTGCCTTTCCCGCTGCTTCTCTCACTGCCTCCCTTCCAGTCTTCCACAGTCTCCTTAAGAAGTCCTCCTGCGCTCGAGGATTGGAAGCTGGCTGGCATTACCTCATGACCAGTGGGGCGTGGTTCCTCAGTTACTCTGAAGTCCCTCTTGCTCCCTCTAGCTGGCTCCTCCAGATATTGCAGCTTGTATGTATCTTTTTCTCTGTTTAAAGCATTTTCTTTTCTCTCAACCGGGTCTGCTGGGTGACAGACCCCAGAACATGGCACCAGTAGTTCCGTAGAGGTGGAGGCCTCTGAAACATCCTGGAGCCTGAAGACTCCCGCCGGGGCTGTTTTGCCAGTGAAGTATCCTCGAGGGAAACGCCTGTGGCATCTCGATACTTTGAAGGAGATTTACCCTTCGAGGACCGGCTAGTCTTAGAACACTTCAATTTGGTTACCTGAGATCCATGGGAGGAAGATGAGGTCCTGGAAGACGTCGATGCAACTGACATCGTGTCGGCACCAAAGAGGGTACTGAGTTTTGCAGCTCTATTCTGCAGGCCCCTTTTGGTCATCCTCATACAGGAGAGACACTCCGTTGGACAATGTTCAGGACCCAAACATTTTAGACACCAATCATGGGTGTCGGTGACGGAATGGTACCACCACATTTTGAGCATTTTTTTGAAACCACTAGCTGGTTTCTCCATGCTTGAAGAAAAATGGGCCTAGTGCCCAAAATGGTGCCTAGCACCAGAAGCAAGGAAAGATCCCTGAAGAAATACAAGTTGGTTTTTTTTTTTTTTTTGTTTTTTAAAGGAAAGAAGAAGAGAACCGGCGGTACCGGTAAGCGTTGAATGAAGGCAGACACGACCACAAATAACAAGAAATAAAGGTAGATTTTCTGCGGTGACAGGGTACCATGTCCTGTTGGCTCCGCAGAAAATGAAGAACTAAAGTGAGAGAGGTACAGAGGTGGGAAGGCAGCACGCATGCACTGTAGGATGCTCCCAAAGCTTTCCTATTGGACGCTGGGGAGCGCTCCTGTGTGGGCTCCATCGGTACCGACGATACCCATACGTGAAGACTACATTCCTGCTTGTTCCTGGAGATTTGAGTCTTCACATATGGGTATCATCAGCACCGACGGAGCCCGCGTGGGAACGCTCCCCAGCATCCTATAGGAAAGCTTTTGGGAGCATCCCACTGCGCCTGCGCTGCTGTCTTCCTGCCTTTCCAACTCCTTCTTACTACTACTACTACTACTAAACACTTATATAGCGCCACGAATGCAGCGCTGTACAGACATACATACAAGAGAGAGTCCCTGCTCGTCCGAGCTTACAATCTAGTCAAGACAGTGCAAACAATCAAATTGATGGGTTTTACAGTTCGGTCATGAAAATGATGGGGTTAGGTTAAGATGAGGGATAGAAGTCAGGATCTGAACGCGACAGTTGGATTTGTAGCTGAGACAAAAGGAGAGAAGGAAAGGAGAGAGAGAGATAGAGATACAACTCCTAGGGGAGGTGGGTGGGTTGTGAAGACTCAATTCCTGCTGTTCCCGGAGATCACCTGTTACAGGTGAGTAACTACGCTATCTCCAGGAACAAGCAGGAATGTAGTCTTCATATATGGGGACTCCCAAGCTTAGAGATGCCAGGGAGATCATTCCATATAGCAGCTAAACCCAGGCTGAGGTTGGCCATGATTCCTCCCAAGGATCTCTAGTATCGAATCCCGGGACGGGGGGGGAAGGAGTTGTTCTAAGTCTGAAAGAGATGCTGGAGAACAGCCTGGCTAAATAAGGCATCCCGGCAGGAGTCCTTGTCTAAGCAGTAATGGGCTGCAAAAGGGTGAACTGAGGACCAAGTGGCTGCTTTGCAAATGTCATCGATGGACACCGAGTGACGGTTGGCCATAGAGTCAGCCATTGCTCTAACACTGTGAGCTGTAACGTGACCTTCGAGAGAAAGTCCCTTACTCTCATAGGTAAAGGATATGCAGTCTGCAATCCAACAGGAGGGTGTTCTCTTGCAGACTGGTAACCCCAAGTGGCTGGAATCAAAGGCAACAAAAAGCTGAGAAGCCTTTCTATGCTGTTTAGTTCTCTGAAGATAAAAGGCCAAAGCTCTTTTACAATCCAGAGTGTGAAGATTCCTTTCTGCATTCGAGGCATGAGGCCTAGGGAAGAAGACAGGAAGAGCAACTGACTGGTTTAAATGAAAAGGTGAAACCACCTTTGGCATAAAATGAGGATGAGTCCTAAGGACTACTTTATCACGGTGGAACCTTGTGTAAGGAGGATCAGCCACTAAAGCGTGTAGCTCACTGATGCGTCTTGCAGAAGTGAGAACAATTAGGAAGATTACCTTCCAGGAAAGAAGCTTTAGGGATGTAGTGGCTAAGGGCTCGAATGGCGACTTCATGAGCTGTCCAAGGATGAGATTTAAATCCTATGCCACGGGCGGTGGCTTAATGGGAGGCTTAGTTAAGAGTAGACCTCTCATAAACCGCACTACCGGTGGCTGAGAGGAGACAGGTTGTCCATCAAAGGGCTTGTAGAAAGCCGCAATGGCACTAAGGTGGACTCTTACTGAATTGATCTTGAGACCAGAGGATGAAAGATGGAGGAGATACTCCAGTAACGCCTCTACGGGAATTGAAAAAGGATTAAGTTCCTTCTTTGAACACCAGGTAGAGAATCTTTTCCACTTAAAGGCATAAGCCTGCCTTGTGGAAGGTTTCCTTGAGGCTAAAAGGATATCCTTAACCTTTTGAGAGAGGTTGACATCCTGGAATTCTAAGCTCTCAGCAACCATGCCATCAGGTGTAAAGACTGAGGATTCGGGTACAAAAAAGTGTCCCATCCTCCTGGGATAGAAGATCTGGAGCACATCCCAAGTCCAGAGGCTTGGCTTGAGAGAGACGTAGAAACAGTGGATACCACCTCTGTCATGGCCAGCGTGGGGCTATGAGGATCATATGGCCCGTCTCTCTGGAGTTTGAACAGAGTCTTGGGAATGAGGGGAATGGGTGGGTAGGCATACAGGAAGTCCTGACCCCAGTGGATGTGGAAAGCATCCCTTGTCTGACTGTTCCAAGCTGGAATTCTGGAACAGAATCAGGGAGGTTTGGCATTCTGAGGACTTGCAAATAGGTCTATATCTGGGGTTCCCCATATTCGAAAGATTCAAGCAATCTGTTCTGAATGAAGAGACCACTGGTGTGGCAGCAGCACTCGACTGAGTTTGTCTGCCAGGAGATTCTGTGTGCCTGGGAGATACACCGCCAGTAGGTGAATCTGAAGGCCTCTTGAAAAGGACCAGAGGTGTAGAGCTTCGTTGAACAATGCCCGAGAGCCTGTTCCACCCTATTTGTTTACGTAGAACATGGCTACCTGATTGTCCGTCTGGACAAGGACTGTCTTGTAGCGCAGATGGTCCTGAAAAACTCAAAGAGCGTAGAAGATGGCTCTGAGTTCCAGTAGATTTATGTGAAGACAAGTCTCCTGTTTGGTCCAGAGTCCTTGAGTGGAGAGATTGTCCATATGAGCCCCGCAACCTGACTTGGACGCATCCGTCGTCAAGGTAGCTTGGTGCAGTGGCTGCTGAAAAGGTGACCCTAAGAGAAGGTTTTCCAGTGTTTGCCACCACTGAAGGGACGAGATTAGGCATGCAGAGTTTCTGATTTTGTCCCTCAGACGACCTGACGCCTGTGTCCACTGAGCTGCTCACATGTGTAGGCGAGGATAGGGGACAACATGTATAGTGGACACCATTATGTCCCAGCAACTGAAGCATTTCTCGAGCAGTCAGGAAAGCTTTCATAGCTGCTTGAGACACCAGTTGAACTATTTGAGCGCAGCTGGGTTGTGGCAGGAAAGCCTTTGCCTGCCTTGTGTCTAGAAGAGCCCCTATGAACTCTAGAGACTGAGAAGGGGTGAGATAGGATTTTGGTAGATTTATGACCAATCCCAGATATTGCAGGATTTGCATCATGTAGGAAAGAGCTGAGCTGGCTTCTGGAGCTGTTGGTGCTCAGATTAGCCAGTCATCTAAGAAGGGGAAGACGAATATCCCTAGAATCCTTAAAAATGCTGTGCTACTACTGCCATGCATTTCATGAAGACTCTTGGGGCTGAAGTCAGGCCAAAGGGTAGAACTCTGTACTGGTAATGTCTTCCCTGAAAGAGGAATCAAAGAAACCTCCTGTGCTCTGCATGAATAAGGATATGTGTATAGATGTCTTTTAGATCTAGAGAACATAGCCAATCCTGACTCTGAATGTAAGGGAGAAGTATTCTGAGAGAGATCATCTTGATTTTTTCTCAGAAGAGGTACTTGTTTAACTCCCTGAGGTCTAGTATGGGCCTGTAAACTCCTGTTTTCTTTGGAATAAGGAAGTAGGGGGAGTAGAAGCCCAGGCCTTTTTGAGAAAGAGGTACCTCCTCTATCGCTCCCTGAGCAAGGAGTGAGGTGACCTCTTGATACAAGAGAATGGAAGTGGAGTTTGTACCACTCTGTCACTATGGAGAGAGTCCAATGTTCTGGTGTTATCTGTTGCCACCTCTTGGCAAAGTAACACAGTCTGCCTGGAATGTTGAAAGGCTCTGGTATTTCTAGAGGAAGGATGACTAGGTTCTCTAGGAAGGAATCAAAGACCTTGCAGAGGCTGTGACTACTGGGCTGGTTGAGCTCTTGGGATCTGAGCCTTCCTTTGTTGTTTCAACTGCTGCTGTCCCTTTTGGGGAGCATGGACTGGACAGTGGCCAGCTTGGGTGTAAGACGCTTAGAATTTCTTTTTCTTGTTGAAAAAGGGTTTCTTAACTTAGCTGGGTTGGCAGTGGTCCTGGATAATCTATTTAAAGTAGTGTTCTCGGACTCAAGCTGAGAAGCTTTATCCTGCCAGCAATGTTCCCTCTAATTTTCTGTAGGTTGTGTGCGCATTAAATATCAGCTGTGCAGCTTTTGAAGGAAGGTTAAATTTTTGTGCGCCACATAATGACACTCGGAGTTATATGCTTTAAAATTTGACTACACATCAGAATACAGTATGTACACTGCATTTATTTTAATCAAATTAAATGAAAATAGACAATTACTAAATGAAGCGGAAAATTTCTAGTAATTACATTTACAACTTTTAAATTTTAAGACGTCTGTGTTGTTTTCTATCAGAATCAGAACCGCAATTTTTGTGCGCTCTGTTGTAAAGTATGTGCGCTCTCTCGGCAAGGTGTGTGCGCGCACACATGTGCACAGCTTAGAGGGAAGAGTGTCTGCCAGTCCTTGCCAAAAAGGTTTTCTCCTGTGCAAGGAATATTTCCCAGCTTATCTTGCACCTAACTGCTCTAAATCGGATGCTTGAAGCCAAGCAATTCGACGTGCACCGACAGAAATAGCAGAGGTTCTGTTAATGCATTCGAAACAAAGGTTGCCCTGTTCATGAACTTAGAGACATTTTGGGCATGCTTAACAAGAGTAAGAAAATCGGCCCTCTTGTCATTGGGGAGAAGAGGGGCCATGAGTTCCAAATCCTTAGTAACCTCACGAAGAAACATACCCATGTAGAGTATGTAAGAACTTATTCTGGCCGACAGCATAGAGGCCTGAAAACATTGATGACCAAAGGTATCGAGAGGCCTCATCTCACGGCCCGGAGGATTAGAGGAATGTGTCTTAGAACTTTTGATTCAGCTCATCGCTGATTCCACGACCATAGAATGGTGTGGTAACTGCATTTTTTGGAACCAGAGACACTGCAGCACCCGGTACATTGTATCGAGTCTTCGGGAACGTGGAGACACCGTTAAGGGTGTTTCCCACATTCGAAGCATAAGATCATGCAGGATCCTGTGTATGGGAAGGGTTGCAGCCTCCTTGGGGGCTGTTGGATACTGAAGAATTTCAAGTTCTTCAGCTCTCGGTTCCTTTTCGGGGGTCACAGTAATCGACAGGCCCCGAGCCACATCCCATATAAAGTCTTCAAAAGACATGTCCTCCAGAGGAGACATCTGCTGTTGCGGCGAAGGAGAGGTATCCTCCGGAAGAACCACTCCGGTATTGATGGATTCATCAGAAACTTCGGATTCGGAAGACTCGAAGTATCGACGGGCTGCTCCCGTACTGCCTGTCGTTGGTACCGATCGAAGTCAGCATCGGAATGCCTCGATACCAGACCCTCTATGCCAGACACCAATTCTAGGGCTGGCATGGGTGGTAGTATGGAGAACGGTGGAACAGTAGCTGCAGATACCTCCGGTACTGTTATCGGTACCGATGGCTGCAGAACCAACTGTAGCGGCTTTAGTAGTACGGAGGCTGCTAACAAGGCCGCTAGGCTACACTCAATGGCTAGGATGCGTTGATCCATGGCACCTGCCAATGTCTGGGTGTCGGTACCGGCGGAGCAGGCCACGACCCTAGAACATGGCACCAAGAGCTCTCCACAGGTGGATGCCTCGGGAACAACTTGGGACCCCGTTAATGCTTTGGAGGCAAGGACCTCCCGCCGGGGTTGTTTGGCCAGTGTATTCTACTCAAGGGCAATGCTAGAAGCATGCATCTCGATGCTTAGAAGGAGATCTACCCTTTAGGACCGATCAGTCTTCGAAGAAGACCTGGGTTTGGTTACCTGAGATCCATGGGAGGAAGATGAAGCCCTGGACGATGTCGATGCAACGGACATTGCATCCGAGGCAAAAAGAGTGCTGAGTTTAGCAGCTCTATTTTGCAGACCCCTCTTAGTCATCTTTCTGCAGAGAATACACTCCGATAGAGAATGGTCTGGGCCCAAACATTTAAGACACCAGTCATGGGTGTCGGTAGCGAAAATGGTACCGCCACATTTTGAACATTTTTTGAAACCACTAGATGGTTTCTCCATTTTGAGAAAAAACAGGGCCTAGTGCCCAAAATGGCGCCGAGGCACCAAGAGAGGACAGACCCTCAAGAAAAAGCTTTTTTTTAAAAAAAAAAAAAAAAAAAGAAGAAGAAAATAAAGAAGACACCGGTGGAACCGGTATGGACATCAACGGAAGGCAGACGCGACCACAAAAAAGAACATTTTCTGCAGTGACAGGAGTTGCTGCCTGTCGGCTCCGCGGAAAACAAAAAAGGTGAAATTAGACTTACCTGCTAATTGTAGTTCCTGGAGGAACTCCAGTCTAGTCCGGAACCTCTAGGATACCGGACTAGACTGGAGGGACGATCAGGAAGATGAAATTAGACTTACCTGTCTAGTCCGGTATCCCAGAGGTTCCAGACTAGACTGGAAGGATGATCAGGAACTGAGGAGGGAGAGCTGGACAGGCGGGAAGGTAGCAGCTGTGATAAGGAAGCTTATCATAGCTCAGGTAGGAGCTATAGAAAAGATGATGTGACTCTGAACAAGCAACCTGTCAGTTTTGGTAGAAGTAAGAAAACAGAGTTTTCACATAAAAGACTACCAGTCCCAGAATGCACCAGGTTTCCAGCAGCCATGAGAGGGGCTGAAGTGAGAAAACGTGTGTGCAATCAAGAGAGCTATGAGGTAATCCCTAAGCACTCATCTCAAAGGGCAGGGCCTGATTCAACACAGCTGCGCTGTGTTAGGGAGGAGCACACATTAGGACAGAATAAGAATAGAACTTATTCTACAGATAACAGAGACAGCTACAGAGACAGATACAGCAACAGCTTCAAGCTCAAGCACCAACATCATCTCAAGAAGCAGAAGCCAAGCCAAGCGGATAGAGAGAGAAGGAAACTCTCTGGAAGGAAGAGAAGAAAGCCCATTGGAAGGTCTGGGAGAGTCCAAGGCAGTACCCATACTGGGAGGTATTCCAAGTGCCAGCAGAGTCCATTGGACTGGAGTCAGCCAGAGGAATGGAATGGCAGAGATAGGAATCACCAGTGGCTACCTGGGAGAGAGAAGACTACACGTGGAAGGGACTTTCAGACCTATGCCCGAAGGTATGTGAGGGAAGATCCAGGGTCCAGGGATCAAGATTGGAAGGCTGGACATCAGAACTGGATTACATACTGGCCAGGCTATTCAGAGAGAAATTATGATAGCAGGAGAGGCTCAGGTATGAACACTGATCCAGACCCTATCTATAATAGAGAATGGCAGCAAGGGAATAAGCATTCTCATGATAGTGCCTTATTGAAAGACTCGTCTGTGCCAATGTATGATAGTGACCCTATGCTGATTGATGAAGGGGGAGATACAGCAGATGAAACTATTGATTACATGGACTGTTCTTTATCCAAGTGCTATTGCTAGCTTTCTGTGAGCAAACACATCAGCCCTCACAAAGAAACCTAACTTTGTTCTTATTTCTACTGCAAACAGCTCTTAAAGCAGGATTTGGGTTCACACAGTAGCAGCCAGCCAGCTAAAGGGTTTCAGCTGGACAATTGATAGTAATTAAAGCTGCACCTGATTGTGTGTGTGAGCAAGGGAGAATCACTGCTGGATCTGCGTGGAAAATAAGCAGAAGTTAACCTAACTAGCAAAATTTATTCATTTCTTTGTGCCTTTATTTGGTAATTATTTGCTAAGAAAACTTTAGCTAATTGCCTGACAAACTGAAGGTTGTTTCCTGATTTGCTTTGTGACTTTGTTATCCATTTAAACACTGCAAGCAAGTAACCTCATTTATATTGCTAACAAGCATACTTGTGCTGGGTGAATTAAACCCCATCAATAAAAGAAGTATTTTATTGGCTTTACCACTGGTTACACAACTCAATTATTGTCTTCAGCTGTGTTTGGGAGTGAATGAACTACATTACCCACAATACCTTGCAAGAATCATATGAATATATGCATCGTCAAGATTGTGTAAGTTCTCACCCTAGGCAGCCGTCTGACACAGCGCAGGCGCAGTGGGATGCTCCCAAAAGCTTTCCTATAGGACGCTAGGGAGCGTTCCCGCGTGGGCTCCGTCGGTGCCGACGATACCCATATGTGAAGACTACATTCCTGCTTGTTCCTGGAGATAGATGTATGTATGTAAATAAATAAATAAATAAAGGCCGTAAAAGAACAAATAATTAACAAATGATGACATGCAGGAACCTAAAATAATCATAAACAGTATAAAATATAAATAGCTCCAAAGGATAATTATTATATTCATAAAATCATAAATAAGAGAGGGACCATATTAAAAAATGACAAAACAACAAATATAGAAAGTAAAAGAACAGACAATCACTGTAAAACTCAATGAAATGTACGTTGTAGGTATGGAGATGAGGAGAAACTGTAATATGGACAGTATAAGAGTAATGTATACTTTATTTTAAAAACACCTTAGCTCATTCGTTTTTAGTTAGGAACCTAAATGGGGATATTAATTGAGATTTCATTGTGGAACATACGAAGTAAGGGTCCCCTAGTAAAAGACACCAACGTAAATCAGTAAGCTTGATGTCCCTTAAACTGTATATATAATGCCATCAACTCGCATCAGCATTTTCAACAGTGCATATCCTGACGAGAAGTATGAATGGGGACCACTTCTCAAAAATTCATACGATATAGTATCTTTTACTTCTACATGAAGAGAACATTTAAAATATGGAGTGAGAAATAAAAAAGAATCTATCAACCTGATACTATATCGAATGAACTTTTGAGAAGTGGTCCCCATTCAATTGTCATTTTTTAATATGGTCCTTAATAACATTTATATATACAGTACAGTTTAAGGGACATCAAGATTATTGATTTACAATGGTGCCTTTTACTAGGGGACCCTTACTTTATATGTTCCACGATGAAATTTCAATTAATATCCCCATTTAGGTTCATAATTAAAAATGCATGAGATCGAGCTAAGCTGTTTTAAAAATAGTGAATACACATTACCCTTACGCTGTCTGTTTTACAGTTCCTCCTTATCTCCATACCTACAACATATATTTCATTGAGTTTTACAGTGATTGTTCTTTTACTTTCTATATTTGTTGTATTAATTGTCATGGTTTAATATGGTCCCTCTCTTATTTATGATTTTATGAATATAATTTATTTATTTATTTTATTTATTTATTTACATTCTCTTATATACCACGCTATTCTGCATCAGTTATCCTTTTGAGCTATTTATATTTTTTACTGTTTATAATTATTTTAGGTTCATATATGTCATCGTTTGTTAATTATTTATTCTTTTACTGCCTTAATATCTTTCTTTCTTTCTTTACATGTTTATACGTCATGAACATCCTGTTTTTTTTAAATTATCATCATCGTGTGCAATTGTGGATTTTATTTTAGTGTTATTTACTTTCATTATGATATGTTTTTGAGGCTTTTTGACCCTCTGATGAAGGCAGAGCCGAAACATGTAGGGGCACCTACAATAATAAAGGTTTTTAGACACCAGCTGCAGCAGCACCTCGCTCCTTGGTTGTTTCTTCATTTGTGAGAGAGTGGGCTTTTGGATAAGACCAACCTTGGAGTGTATCTGCATCACCCTTTGCTTGAATACAGAAAAAGCATTGTTGCTTATCTGTAATGGGAGTTCTCCGTATTCAGCAGGGGTATGCAGCTACACTCAACCACCTACCGTCCCAGCAAAAAAAGAAAAAAAAAGGGAGCATGGATAAAGTTGCTACCAAGGTAAAGAACATGCAGAAATATACCCAACAATCAATCTGCAGTACCAACAGTGCACAGTTCTTTGTCTGCGTAACCAGCTCTGCCAGTTCCCTCCTGGCATCCATAGTCCCTGTTAACATATCTACTTCTGCATTCTCATCAACTGTTTTCAGTGCTGCGCTCACTTACTATACTATGAGTTTGACTGGAGAGGACACAGGGTGTGCAGTCGGGCGGGAAGGTGCACGCATGCTCAGAGAAGTCCAAAGGACCTCTCTGAGCTAAGAGAGAGCCGGCACTGGTGTTGTCACACGGAAAGCACCTTGGAGTGTGGCTGCATATCCCTGCTGAATACAGAGAACCCTCATTAAAGGTAAGAAACAATGCTTTCTCTCTTTTAACCAGTTCCATATACACAATAAGACATTTCCTCCTATCCCATCCTCCTATCCCTCCTATCCTTAGAAGTCTTTCATGAGGTACTCTGTCAAAGGCTTTCTGAAAATCTAGATACATTATATCAACTGGCTAACCTTTATCTATGTTTATTCACACCTTCAAAAAAAATGGAGCAGATTGATTAGGAAAGGCTCCTCTTAGCTAATTCATGTTGACTTTATCCCCTTAAACCATGTCTATGTGTTTAGTAATTCTCTTCTTTATAAATGGTTCCTACTATTTTGCCTAGCACCGAGATCAGGCGGACTGGTCTGTAGTTTCATTTTTTAAAAAGTAAGGTTATTTTGGCCGCCCTCTATTTTTTAGGTACCATAGACAATTTTAATGAAAGGTCACAGATTAATAATAGTATATCTCTAATTTCATTTTTTAGTTCTTTCAACACTTTGGGGTGTATACTATCTGGTATGGGTGATTTGCTGCTCTTTAGTTTGTCAATTTGGCCTATTATATCTTCTGGTTCATTGAGATTTGTTTCAGTTCCTCCAAATCACCATCATTAAATATAGTTTCTGGCATTGCTAGTTACCAAAATCAGTAGTTTTGAAACACCTTTACTTGCCTTAATTCAACATTAGAACAAAAAGGCTTGGATAATGGTCCCGATGTTCACTGGTGGCGGCGCTGAACTTTAGACCCGGATATTCAGTGCTGGGGCTATATCCAGCTACTGCCATTGAATATATGGGTCAGCCAGATAGCACAGAAACTAACCATATAGTGATAATATTCAGTCACTGCCCAGTCAGCATCGGTAGTGAATGTTAAAACAGCCTTTGCTGTGCCTAATTTTTGTCACTTAGAGATAACTAGGCAGTAGCTTAATATCGCTGCTGCCCAGTTATCCCTGGGTGTACCCTCTGGAACATCCCCAAAATGCCCCAATGAGAACCGGCTAGCATCAGGATGCCCTAGCAGCGGCATTCACAGATATTCAGCAGTACTAAATGCATTAGTGCTGCTGAAGATCCCGTTCACTGCAATTAACAGGTCTGCTAATTGTGTTAATAATTTTAAATATCAAGTCCAACGTTTTTATGTTTGCTCTTTAAGAGGTATATTCTTCTCATATTACCAACCAGTCCTCATTTTATTCAAATATTTTCTCTGTAAATAAAGAGTAGTTACTCACCTGTAACAGGTGTTCTCCAGGAGCAGCAGGAATCAGTCCTCACATATGGATGTCATCGGCGCCGATGAAGCCCCAGCGGAGCATTTCCCCAGCTTTCTATGAAAGCCTTTGAGAATGCAGGCACGCATGCGCGGTTCCCTTCCTGCCTAAAGGTGCCATCTTACCTCAGTCAAATGACATAGCTAAGAACAGCACACAAAAATGAAAAATAAACTATGTTCAACTGCAACTCCAAGGGGAGGAGGGAGGGTTGTGAGGACTGATTCCTGCTGCTCCTGGAGAACACCTGTTTCAGGTGAGTAACTACTCTTTCTCCAGGACCAAGCAGGACGTCAGTCCTCACATATGGGTGACTCCCCAGCTCTGGGCTACCGAGGAACCCAGGCTGAACAAGAGAACTCCCTCTAGTCTCAGCAGCAAAGAAAGGCTTTTCAAGGACACAACCCCCACTGGTAGCCCAACAGAGGGCAGGAGTTGCCTGAACCTCAAAGAGATTCCGGAGTACTGCTTGGCCAAAAGCACTGTCCCTACGGGACTCCCTCTCCAGGCAGTAATGGGCTGCAAAAGTCTGGCTTGAAGACCAAGTTGCAGCCATGCAGATGTCTACCAAGGGCACAGAGCGGAGATGAGCCACTGAGGCGGCCATTGCCCTGACACGATGGGCCGTGACCCTACCCTGCAAAGGAAGGTCAGCCGCCTTATAAGCCCAGGTGATACAGTCAGCTACCCAGATGGACAAGGTACGCTTGGACACAGTCAACTCCAACTTATTGGGGTCAAAGGATACGAAGAGCTGAGTAGCCCATCTATGCCCCTGCGTACGGTCCAGGTAGAAGGATAAGGCCCTCCTACAGTCCAGGGTATGCAGAACTGCTTCAGCCTGGCTCGCATGAGGCCTAGGGAAGAATGTTGGAAGAACCACCTCCTGGTTGAGGTGGAAAGAGGAGACAACCTTAGGGAGGAACTTGGGATGAGTCCTAAGGACTACCTTGTTCCTGTAAATCCTAGTGTAAGGCCTATCACAGACTAGGGCCTGAAGCTCACTTACTCGCCTAGCCGAGGTAAGGGCTATCAGAAAGAGTGTCTTCCAGGAGAGGAAGCGTAGTGGGCAAGTAGCCATGGGCTCAAAAGGTGGGCGAGTCAGTTGCTGCAAGACCACATTCAGCTCCCACTCAGGGGCAGGAGGACGGATGGGAGGCTTGAGCAAAAGCAAGCCCCTAAGAAAGCGGGACACCAAGGGGTGACCAGATAGAGAATGTTCCTCCACCAAAGAGTGGTGAGTTGCTAGAGCTGAGAGGTGGACCCGAACAGAATTGGATTTAAGGCCTTGATTTGACAAGTGCAGTAAGTACTGAAGGACTACTGGCACAGTACAGGAGAAAGGATCAACTGTACGGAGCTGACACCACACAGAAAACCTTTTCCATTTGAGAGCATAGGTTTTCCTAGTGGACTGTTTCCTAGAGGCTAGGACAACCTCCTCAACATCCTGAGGCAAGACCCAGGGAGCCAAGACTACCCTTGCAGCCTCCAGGCCATCAAATTGAGAGCTCTGAGATTGGGGTGCAGAAGGGAACCCTGCTCCTGTGAGAGAAGGTCGGGTTGCAACCCCAGAGGCAGTGGAGGATCCACCGCCAGTTGAAGTAGAAGAGGAAACCAAGGCTGTCTCGGCCACCGGGGAGCCACCAGCAGGACCGAGGCCTTGTCCTGAAGAATCTTGAAGAGAGTTCGGGCCACCAAGGGCGTGGGAGGAAACGCATACAGGAGGCCCTGAGACCAGGATATCAGAAAAGCATCCGCTGCTATCCGCAGAGGATGCGGTAGCCTGGAGCAGAGGTTTGACAGGTCTATGGATGGAAGTCCCCATTTCAGGAAAATCTTTTGAACTACCAAAGTATGGAGCTGCCACTCCTGGGGCTGCAATATTCTGCTTAATCTGTCTGCCAGGTAGTTGTCCTGGCCTGGAAGGTACACAGCCTTTAGGAGCATGTTGTGCTTGAGGGCAAAACAACAAAGGTCGTGGGCCTCCCGACAAAGGATCCTGGACCCGGTTCCGCCCTGTTTGTTCACATAAAACATGGCAACTTGGTTGTATGTCTGGATCAGGACAGACTGGTGAGTCAGGGTAGGAGTGAAAGCATTGAGTGCTAATCGAATAGCTCTGAGTTCGAGGAGGTTGATCTGCTGTGCAGCTTCCCAGGGAGACCAGAGGCCCTGGATACACTTGCCCAGACAATGAGCTCCCCAGCCTTGCAGGGAGGCATCTGTTGTTAGCACTACTGTGTACCCTGGAATCTGAAAAGGCACCCCTTTCAGCAGATTGGGTGGGTGTAGCCACCAGTTGAGGGAGTGCAGAAATGGTCTGGATACCCTTATCCTGTCTCTGAAGCTGCCTGTGGCCTGTGACCACTGAGCCCGAAGACCCCACTGTGCAGGCCTCATATGGAGCCTGGCATTGGGGGTCACATGCACTGTCGAAGCCATGTGGCCTAGAAGCCTCAGGCAGAGTCTGGTGGAGACCAGGGACCTGCAGAGAAACTGATTTGCCAAGGCCATCAACCTTTGGGCTCTGTCTTCTGGCAAGAATGCCTTTGCCAGGAGAGAGTCCAACCTTGCCCCTATGAACTCCAAGTTCTGGGAGGGGAGCAAAGTGGACTTTGCGAAGTTTATGACAAACCCCAGGCTTTGTAGAAGAGCAATAGGCCTGAGGGTGGCTTGATTGGCCTCCTGACACATCTGACCCCTGATGAGCCAGTCGTCTAGATAGGGGAAGACAAAGATTCCCTGATTTCTCAGGTAGGCCGCCACCACCGCTAAGCACTTTGTAAAGACCCTGGGGGCGGAGGTGAGGCCGAAAGGCAGCACTCTGTACTGATAATGGTTTCCTCCCACAATGAACCTGAGGTACTTTCTGTGGTCTGGATGAATGAGGATGTGAGTGTACGCATCCTTTAGATCTAAGGGGAATAGCCAATCTCCCTGCTGGAGGTAGGGCAGAAGAGTCCCAAGAGTAAGCATCTTGAACTTCTCCTTCAGTAGGAACTTGTTGAGGTTCCTGAGGTCCAGAATGGGCCGAAGGCCACCGGTTCCTTTGGGCACCAGGAAATACCTGGAGTAGAAACCGTGACCTTGGAAGTGGGGAGGCACAGGCTCCACCACCCTGTCCACCAACAGACCACGTAGCTCTTGCAGAAGAAGGTCTGTGTGCAGGGGAGGCCTTGGAGGCTCCCCTGGAAAATATGGTGGAGGCAGTTGGTGAAAATGGAGGGCATAGCCCTTGTGCACTATCTCCAGGACCCCTAATTGTCCCCGGTGATGAGGGGCCACTGGTGGGCAAAGAGGGCGAGGCGACCTCCTGTGCAGGGTTGGGAGAGCAGTGGAGGAGAGGCTACGCTCAAGGAGTCAAAAACCCCCACCCTGCTGAGTGGTAGCAGGGGCCTGAGGCTTGGGGGTCCTCTGCCTACGGGGCCCATTACCCTGGCCCTTGGCTTGCTGACCCTGGGGGGCAGCTTGGGCAGCCTGATATTGCGGGTACTGTTTGTAGGCAGTGCCCTTCATCGGGTAAAAGGGCTTTTTACCCGAGCCCTTCTTTTTATGAGAAGGGGCAGAGGTCTTCCTCGACAGCCTTGTCCGTGTGAGGTGCTCAGTTTCGAGCTGAGCGGCCTTCTCGGTCATGGGCTTGCCAAAAAGGTTTTCACCTCGGCAAGGGACATTGACCAACTTGTCCTGAACCCATGGCTCGAGGTCCGATGACTGCAGCCATGCCTGGCGTCGAGCCACGATGCCGGCTGCCGCAACTCGGGCCGAAGCCTCGAAGCCATCGTAGGCGGTGCGGGACATGAACTTCGAGCAGTCCCGAATCCCCAAGGACAAGGACTTAAATCTCTGCAAGGGTTCCCCGGAGAGACCAGCAGAGAACCCGGCCAATTCCTTGGCCAGATCCCGCCAGTATATGCCCATGTACAGCTGGTAGGACTGGACACGGCAAAGCAAGCATCGAGCCCTGAAAGCACTTTCTACCAACGCCATCGAGGTTTCGGGCCTCCCTGCCAGGAGGCACCGCGGAGTGCATCTTCTGGCTCTTCAGACGATGCATGGCCGATTCCACAACCATAGAATGGTGTGGTAGCTGTGCCTTCTGAAAACCAGGGCTCTTCCGGAGTTGATAGATCGAATTGACTCGTTTGCTTAGAACCGGCGCCGAGGCCAGTGCCTCCCACATACGGAAGAGGAGCCGTGCCAGCATCGGAGGAACCGGGACAGTAAAGGCCTCCTTCGGAGGAGAGTCATACTGCAGCGCCTCGAGCTCTTCAGCTCGAGGCTCTTCCTCGGGGTCCGCCGGAATAGCCAAGGCAGTGGCCATATCTCGGACAAACTCCGAGAACCGAGTGTCCTCCGGGGGGGACCTACTCCGGGGGCTCAGACTGCAGTGAGTCTGAAGGGACGCACCGAGTCTTGAAGGTATCAGGAGACTCCTCGTCCTCCGTCTCCCAAGCTGACTCGTCCGAGGAAGAGTCAGGGTCCGACCCCGCGGGGCCCTGGAGCACCCGCCCCGACACCGGAAGCACCGGCGTTGACGTCCTCGGTCCCGAACGGGAGGTCGAGGGAGACCGCGACCGAGGACGACTCCGAGCCACGATGGACTCGAGTATCGGCTCGGCCTCCGGGGTCGACTTCGACGTCGATGTCCCGGTGGTCAGGGCAGATGCGCCAGACAAGCTGGCCATCAGTGCCCGCTGCTGCTCCATGAAGGCAGACAATCTGCTCTCCAAGGCTGTCATCCTGAGACTCAGCTCGGGAGACGCAGCAGCCACCGACTCGGGCCCCGGCGGCGCCGGCCCGACGTTGGCTCCCTGGGAGGAGAGTCCTCGAGGACTACAGGGCTTATGTGTCCAGCAGACTCCGGCTCCACGCGAGGAACTTTGGCAGGCTTCTCTTGTTCCACGGGCCCGGGGCGACAGTCAGGGGTCTTAGACCTGGCCCTCGAGGAGCCAGGGACCTCCTCCGATGACGCCCTCGCGAGCCGCTTCTTCCTCTTGCGTTCCTGGTCGGGGGACCCCCTGTCCGAGGAGCTTCGACGGCGCTCGGGATCGGAATCCCAAGATGTCGAGGCCTCAGACGAGGTCCGGGCCCGGCCGGAGGCTGAGTCCGAGAAAAGCCTTTCCTTTTGCTGCTGGCGACTTCGGAGTGCCTTGGAAGACATCTTCCCACATGCCCCGCACGACTTAGGATCGTGGTCGGGGCCAAGGCACCGAAGGCAGCAGTCGTGTGTGTCAGTGAGAGACATTAGTTTCTTACACCGATCACACTTCTTAAAACCGCTGGAAGCCATCGGGGAAAAAAAGAGCCCCAGCGAGGTCAAAGGACCGGCCTTCCAGGGAAAAATAGAAAAAAGGGCACGAACGCCAGCCACGAAGGGCAAAAACCGAAAAGAAGAATTGGGCTCGATACCGGTGTACCGAACCCGGCGGGAGGGGAACCGGCGTCGAACCAGGAGAAAAAATTGCGAAATCGCCGAAAAAATCTAATTTTAACCAGGAAAACAGGACACACGTCCGGTGGGCTTCACGGAAAAAAAGAGACTGAGGTAAGATGGCACCTTTAGGCGGGAAGGGAACCGTGCATGCGTGCCTGCATTCCCAAATGCTTTCATAGAAAGCTGGGGAAATGCTCCGCTGAGGCTTCATCGGCGCCGATGACACCCATATGTGAGGACTAACTTCCTGCTTGGTCCTGGAGAATCATTAATATGTATGTTTTTTTAATATATTTTAGAAGTATCATACACTTATGGGCTACAGTATTTGATATAATCATACGCGTACCTCCATCTTACTATCCATCACTTTTGTGAACTCTGTTAAATTGTCCAATGCTTAACTTGCATTTCATATAAATCCAACAATTCCCTCAAAATAACTTATCTTGATGCAGTCAAATGTTGTTCACTAATTTCTCTTCTGATGAAATAGCATTCTTCTTACAAGTATGATCCCCATGAAACTACGTTCTTTCAAGTATGACCCCCGATATCAGTGTCTGAGCTGCCCAGCTACCTTTCTCAAAGGATACCTCCTTTCTGTTTGTAAACATCTTTAAATTATCTTGAAGCACACAAATTAATAAACCCACTCCATTTTAAGCATGGCTCTAAATAGCATCTCTGTCACTCACTGCATCATACCTGCATCTGAACTGCCGTTACAGCTAGCCACTCAAAGTTTTAGTGTGTGTGCTTTTCATAGACTGGCCACACCGGCCAATCAATAGGATCTGTTCTAATTAAAAAATGGACAGATCAAGTTCATTATTCAATTCTGCTGATGACATAATATCAAGTTGAAAAATCCATCATTGCTCTTTTTATTTTTAAACCTGATCATAAGAAACCTTTTACTAAAGGGCGCTAAGTAGTTAATGTGTGTTTTCGTGTGTGATAACTGTGCACAAGGACTTGCAGTAATGGGGGCATGATACTTACTGTGTCCTGTTTTGTGTGTTAACTGCCAATTATTGCCCTGGGGTGGTGAAGGGGCAGTTTTCTCTGCCTGGGTGTTTTCTCTGCCAGTTTTTTTGGACTTTATCCTGGTAGCACATCATGTCTACTTTTGGGAAAGAGAGTGGGCCTAGAGAACACATTGCAGTTAGTGCAAGGGGGCATATTGCACGCTGTCAATGTTGCAGTTAGCATAGGTGCAAATGAAAAAAACTCATTCAACAATTCACCTTCGTATCACTATTCATATATTTTAGTGTCCTACATAAGCCTCAGAAAATCCCTTAGTAGCACTGCAAGTCCTTGATTACTTAAAAATGTCTCGGACGCGTGCAAGGGTTTTAAACATCAATGGCTTATGACAAATGAAGAACTTGATAACCGACCGCTATTTGTGAAAATATATCAAAACAGTGCTCTGAATTAACAGAAAAATCACTTAACTTCCATACTGATGTATCCAGTCATAGTCTTCAATTTTTTTTATATAAAGAATTTTGTTGCTATTTTGTTGCTTAATAATAGCCTTTTCTTTTGTTGTGGAAAGAAAGGCTGTGCCCCTTTTTTTAACGCCTATCTTATAAGGCACCCCTGCGTTTCACCATTAAGGGTTTGTCAAGGGACCCATTCTTCAACAAAATATCTGAAAAATGAAAAAATTAGATAAAAAATTACATCACATTTAACTAAGTGATACCTTCTAAGCAGAGTAAAAGACAAGCTATCCATTATCACCTTACGTTATTCACAAGTGTTTAAAAACATTATGTTCAAACCTGAGAATTGCACAGCTTCTGGTTTTTAAACTTCTGTCATCGTAACGTTCATCTATGCTCACAAAAACGCCGCGCATGCGTCTGGATGTTAAAGGTAGCCATTTTTAAAGGGAACAGAATGCGTCAGGTATTATGTAAAAAGCTCATTTATAAACAAGCCGCCCATTCAATGTTTAAATTCATGTTTAAAGGGGCACAGCCTTTCTTTCCACAACAAAAGAAAAGGCTATTATTAAGCAACAAAATAGCAACAAAATTCTTTATATAAAAAAAATTGAAAAAAATTGAAGACTATGACCGGATACATCAGTATGGAAGTTAAGTGATTTTTCTGTTAATTCAGAGCACTGTTTTGATATATTTTCACAAATAGCGGTCGGTTATCAAGTTCTTCATTTGTCATAAGCCATTGATGTTTAAAACCCTTGCACGCGTCCGAGACATTTTTAAGTAGTCAAGGACTTGCAGTGCTACTAAGGGATTTTCTGAGGCTTATGTAGGACACTAAAATATATGAATAGTGATACGAAGGTGAATTGTTGAATGAGTTTTTTTCATTTGCATTATATCATTCACAAAATACGGCCAAATCTTACGTTAGCATAGGTGCGACTAACATCACCTTAATAGGTAGAGTTAGGTATACCTGCAGTAATTGTGCTGTGGGTTAGGATACGGATCTTTGTGATAACTACCAGGAGGAACATACTGGCTACACCCCAACAGTTACCACAAAGACTTTGAGCTTAAAATGCATTTAGCACCAAAACTAACATGCGTTAAGTACAAAAAACAAATACACTTTAGTAAAAGGGCCCCTTAGTTTTGTTCTTGCTGGGACATTACTGGACATTCAATCACTAAACATTGAAGTTTCCTCAAAGCTGTATTATGAGTTTTTCCCTCTATGGAAAGTTTTTTTCTCTTTTTGCCTTCCTTATTAATGCTTTGTATCAAACTTGCCAGTACTTATACCGTTTCCTGTTTTCTTCATTCGGATCCCTTTTCCATTTTCTGAAAGATGTTCTGTTGGTTATAACGGCTTATCTCAAGTCACCTTTTATCCATCTTGGCTATCATTAGACCTTCCTTCTGTCCTTTAGAATATGTGAAAACACCTGGTCTGGGCTTCCAAGATGAAATTTTTGAAGAACAACCATGTCTGATATAAACTTTTCAAAACCAATTCAGTGAGGGAGACAAAGGGAACAGATTTATGAAGCAATTGGTTATCAACATAAGGTATTAATATCTGGTATTCTCATTTATTGTTTACCATGTTGATATGTCACCTATTTATAGAAATCTCTTTAGGTTTATTGCTTTTTGGGAAGTCACTAGAAGGTATATATTTATTTATATTCGGAGTGGAGAAGTAGCCTAATGGTTACAGCACTGACTAGGTAACCAAGAGACAAGGGTGGCCTTGGGCAAGTCACTTAACCCTCCATTGCCTCAGAAGAAAGACCTGGCAATCTACTTCCGATCACACTGCCAAGAAAACCTAAGAGCTGCTGGGTCACCAGGAGGTGGCCTTGACTCAAAGGCACACATTGCACTGCATTGTATTTATATTCACATCTATTTTTTATTACATATTTTCTGTCATGTTTTTCTGTAAAGACAATATTGTTGAACCTATGAGTCTTGTGGCTTGTGGAGGAGTGGCCTAGTGGTTGGGGCAAGGTACTTCAGGCCGGAAGGTCGGGGGTTCAAATCCCACTAGAGGACAGCAACCTTGGGCTGGAAGGACTGGGGTTTCTAGTCCCACAGGTGCTCCTTGTGGTCTTGGGCAAGCCACTTAACCCTCCATAGCCCATGTTCCCTGTAAAATAGTTATCTCCCAGTTATAATGCCCTGCTCAATGTAATTTCAGTTTGTTCAATGTAAACCGCACTGATGCAGAATAGCGCGGTATATAAGAGAATGTAAATAAATAAATAAATAAAATGTTGTGTTAATACATGACTATTTTTATTCTTCTGTTTGATTTTTTCAGATACATTTGATAACTTTTCCTTTATGGCATAAATTGGCTGGCCATAATTTGGAGCTATAGTGGTTTATACATAACATTATGGCCCTATTTATTTATAGTATATGATTATGAGAGATGATTGATGTTTTATATGTGTCTGTTTTGCAGATGATCTCTGACTGATTTTACTATAGCCCGAGTATAATAAAATCAGCCGAGTGCCGAAACATGGCTATTTAGATTTTATATTGGCATACTGTATATTAGCCTTTTTTTGATGACCATTTTAATAAATCTGTTCCTTTTTTCCACGAGTGGACTTTTCTGTCTGATTTTTGTTCTGATGTAAATGTTTAACCTTTGCAGCTGCTCTTTTCAGTTTTATTTTTTTACTATATCCCTCAAGTTTTCATTGTCTCCCTTTTGAAAGCTAAATGCTAGTGCAGTAGATTTCCTTAGGGGCCCTTTTACTAAAGGGTGCTATGATGTTGCACCTAACATGCCAAAGTACCAAAACTACAGGACATGTTTATTAAAGTGCGGTAGGGAGCATGGGGTTAGCGTGCGGAACTTGTGCATTCCTACCACACCAGAGCCCAGCAGCCATAGCAGACACAAGGGATATGGCCATGGTACATTACTACCACCATGCTAGTCACATCACTAGCACGGCAGTTGCAAACTCACAGCCATAGCGCATGCACATAGTGTGCGAGGTTGCAACAAATATCAGGAAAAGGAAAGCTACAAGCAGAATATTAGGGCAGCTGTGGGCAAAGAGACTGTGGTCAGTAAGAAATGTGCCCTAAGCTCACATACAGGAAGGCATCAACTGGCCAGTTCAGAATACAGAAGAATGACCAGGAGTGGGCTTAACTGCCTGCACAGCTCATGGCATAGGGGCTAATTACAAACGTGTGGGGCATGCAAATAAGCAAAGCAAAGACATGCAGAAAGTATGTTCTGCATCTCTAAACTGTTGGAGATGGGGTGCAAATGTGGCATCTGGAGATACAGGGGGTCCACAGTGTCCAGCATGGGGAACAAGTACATGGATCTCCCTCACCCTGAGGCACCAAGGGTGCCTGGTCACCTAGGCTGCAAGGAACACAGTATAAGGCCTCTTGTGTTGGGGTGAGCGGGCTTCTCCTCTCAGTCACTTATCTGAATAAGGCTTGGACAGCACCATAGCCATTGAATAATGGGTCCCCATGTTGGGGGAAGGAGGATGCAAGAGACATGGTCTGGAGACCAGACACAATCTGCATACCTGCTCAGGGCAGCCTGCACATGGGGGCCACAGGGTCAGGAAGCACCCCCATGGCCCATCATATGGAACAATCCCCCTGTGGTCTGACCTTTACAGCATATCGGGGTTAACAGCATATCGGGGTCCAGAGGACTCCCATGCTCCCTCCTCCCGGGAGGAGCTCTGAGAGAACACCACATGGATGTGGTGAATCCCAAAAAGCCCCAAGGCTGAGCACCCCAGCTATCATGGAATCAATGGCCCACCAAACTAGGAAAGATCACAAGAGCTCCCCAGGTGCATGGATTGCCTCAGTCTCTGGGCAAGGGGGCCAGGAAGGGGACACCAATGCTGTATGAAGCAAAAATATTAGCCTTTATATTATTTTTTTCAGAAAGGATATGGTAGCTTCAATAGAATCAATATGAAGAAAGTACAATAGTGATTACCTCTTAGCTACATCCTTTGGTGTTTCTCCTGCTTCATTTATAATGTCATAATCAGCTCCCATTTCTATTAACCACTGCAAGCACTCAATTTTCCCCTGTCCAGCAGCTGAAAGAAATTAAAGTATGCTGAATACTGGAGAATTGTTCATTGTAGTTGTGAAAATAACTTTTCCTATTTTTCCAGCTGAATATTCAGTTATTTATTTATTTAAAAGGATTTATATACTGCTTTATCCTAAAAATCAAAGCAGTTTACACAAATTATGTTACACAGTGCGAGGGTGTAGGCATGCAGTGGCTATATCGTAGCGTTTGCATAGGTATGATTCAAGGATAACTTAATTACAGGATGCTCTATGTACAGGATGAAACCAAAACAAAAAACCTCCACAAATGTGATGACACCCCAAAGGGAACCAAGGAAAAGTCAAAACATGAAAAACCTGGGAAACTATGAAAGAAACTCACACTAGCAAACAAACTTATATAGTTTTGACTTTTTTGCACATTTAAGAAAAGCAATAAAAGGTCTCTGCCGACAGCGAGAGGGGAGCTTTTCCTCTCCCCGTCTCAGGTCGGCGGATTCCGACATAAACATAAGTTTGTTTGCTAGTGTGAGTTTCTTTCATAGTTTCCCAGGTTTTTCATGTTTTGACTTTTCCTATGTACAGGATGAGCTATATACAATGTGCTATATACACATATAAAGCCGGGTTTGAATAAAGATAAGTGCAGAGAGAGATTTATTTAAAATTGCACCAATGGTGCACTTCAGAAAACAAAATTTCTTTTCCATTATCTTTACAGAATGTATTCACAATTATATTTAGCTTTACTTGCACTAAGAGGCCCTTTTACTAAAATCTGCTAAGAGTTTACAGTTAATGTGCATTACCAATGCATGTTAAGTGTAAAGTCTCCACTTTAGTTGTCAGGGACATAACCTGTATGTTCCCAGCAGCTAAGAGTGTTAGGGGTACCTTAACGAGCAGCAAAATAACGTGGGGGAAAGCATAGTTACTCACCTGTATGTTCTCCAGGGACAGGAGCAATCAGTACTCACAAATAGGTGATGTTGGCACCAACAGAGCCCGCGCAGGGCATTTCCCCAACTTTCAAAGAAAGCCTTTGGGACATGCTACCACACATGTATGGCATCTTTCCCGCCCAAGGGTGCCATCTTGCTCAGTCAGATGACAAAGCTAGGATGGTAGTAAAAAATAAACAAGGTAGGGAGGCAACTCCCAGGGGAGGAGGGAGGGTGTGAGGACTGATTCCTGCTGTCCCTGGAGAACACCTGTTATAAGTGAGTAACTATGCTTTCTCTAGGAACAAGCAGGAAGGTAGTCCTCACATATGGAACTCCCTAGCTCCAGGCTGCCAAAGACTGAACCACGAAAGCACCAATGGCGACCAAGTCGGGAAGCTGTGAGTTGCAGAATATGGGTCCTCACCAAGAGACTCTGCAGGACCCTAGCATCCAGCGGCACTATCACTATCAGAATATAGCTTACCTCAGCAGCACAGGACAGGGTACTGTGTAGCAGCCCTCTTTTAATAAGTGTTATATCCCTCCCTCCCTCCCCACGCCCACCCACCCCTGGGGTAATCACAGCTTTATAGGTACTTGCACATCTTAAAAGACAGGAGGTGCTCTCAGGTGAAGCTCGTTACCCAAATCAGTCATACACTAAGGACCTGAGATTAATTAAGCTTCAGGTGAACAAGGTATATTAAACTTATTAGGTACAGTTTTATTGGTATAAATATCCATAGCACCCTTTAGTACATAAAGAACTTAAAGATCTAAACACAAACTTAAAACTAAGATGCAGTCCAGCAGCGGGATGTGGGATTTCCAGTCTTTTGCATTGAGTGTCACATGTATGATTTTCTCCCAGTTGGTGAGAGGTCTTACGTGTGCACTAGGTGCAAGGAGCTCTTTGCTCTCAGGGAACAAGTCCGTTCTCTAGAGGCTAGAGTAGCAGACTTGGAAAACATAAGACAGACAGAGAGGTACATAGACGAGACCTACAGGGATATAGTCCTGAAATCCCACCTCCAGTCTGGCAGCATCCCTGTTGCCATGGAGGAGAGAGGTCACGTGACAGGAGAGCATCACCCTGGTGTGGCAGGAGGTGATCCTGTAACTAGGACCTGTCCTCCAGGTGATGTAAACCCCTCTCGCACCGAGGAAGTTTCTCCAGGGCCATGTGCCCATGAGGGAAGGGTTGGGACAGCAGTTATAGTGGGTGATTCGATCATTAGGCATGTAGATAGCTGGGTGGCTGGTGGACGTGAGGATCGCCTGGTAACATGCCTGCCTGGTGCGAAGGTAGCGGACCTCACGCGCCACCTAGATAAGGTCTTAGATAGTGCTGGGGAGGAGTCTGCTGTCTTGGTACATGTCGGTACCAATGACATAGGAAAATGTGGTAGGGAGGTTCTGGAAGCTAAATTTAGGCTTTTAGGTAGGAAGTTGAAATCCAGAACTTCCAGGGTAGCGTTCTCCGAAATGCTTCCCGTTCCACGCGCAGGACCCAAAAGGCAGGCAGAGCTCCGGAGTCTCAATGCGTGGATGAGACAATGGTGCAGAGATGAGGGATTTGGATTTGTTAGGAACTGGGGAACATTCTGGGGAAAGGAGGGGCTCTTCCGAAGGGATGGGCTTCACCTTAACCGGGATGGAACCAGGCTGCTGGCATTAACCTTTAAAAAGGAGATAGAGCAGCTTTTAAACTAGATGATAGGGGAAAGCCGACAGTCGCCCAAGAGCGCATGGTTCGGAAGAATGTATCCTTGAAGGATACTACAAAAAGCAGAGAGGTTCCAAAAAAGAGTAAAGTAGCCCAAATGCCCTCAAGTACGGAGCAGACAGAGCTTAAAGATCCCAAATTACCCATGTCTACCAATAGCCAAATTAATATGAATAAAATACAGTCTCTACAATGCTTGTATGCAAATGCTAGAAGTCTACAAAACAAGATGGGAGAATTAGAATATATAGCACTAAACGAGAGGTTAGATATGATTGGAATATCAGAGACATGGTGGAAGGAGGAAAACCAGTGGGACACTGTGATACCTGGGTACAAACTGTATCGTAATGATAGAGCTGATCAAATTGGTGGAGGGGTCGCGCTCTATGTTAGAGAGGGTATTGAGTCAGAAAGGATTAAAGTTTTGCAGGAAACAAAATTTGCTGTAGAATCTCTATGGATTGAAATTCCATGTAAAAAGGGGAAGGCGATGGCAGTGGGGGTGTACTATCGTCCGCCTGGCCAGAATGAACAAATGGATGATGAAATGCTCAAAGAAATCAAGGAAGCTAGCAAACGTTACAGTGCAGTAATAATAATGGGTGATTTGAATTACCCCGGTATCGACTGGGTCAGTGTCACGGCAGGACATGCTAGGGAGATAAAGTTCCTAGATGAAATAAATGACTGCTTCTTGGAGCAGCTGGTTCATGAACCAACCAGAGGGGAAGCAATATTAGACCTAATCCTTAGTGGAACACCAGATGTAGTGCAAGAGATAAGGGTGTTGGGGCCACTTGGCAATAGTGATCATAACATGATCGCCTTTGATTTAATTAGTGGAGGAGGGATAGTAAGGAAATCCACAGTACTACCTTTTAACTTTCGAAAGGGAGACTATGATAAAATGAGGAAAACAGTTAAGAAAAAACTAAAAGGAGCAGTTGCAAAGGTTAAAGACTTACATCAAGCTTGGGTGTTGTTTAAAAATACTATCTTGGAAGCCCAAGCCAGCTTTATTCCACGCTTTAAGAAAAGTGGAAGGAAGTCAAAAAAACTGCCAGCATGGTTTAAAGGTGAGGTCAGAGAGGCTGTTGTTGCCAAAAAAGCATCTTTTAGGAAATGGAAAAAAGAGCCAAACGACGAAACCTGGAAACAGCACAAGCACTGGCAAGTCAAATGCAAGGCATTAATAAAGCAGGCAAAGGGAGAATTTGAGAAGAAGCTTGCTGCGGAAGCAAAAACGCGAAATAAAGATTTTTTCAAGTACATTCGCAGAAAAAAACCTGTGAGAGAGTCAGTTGGTCCATTAGATGATAGAGGCGTTAAAGGGGCACTAAGAGGTGACAAGGCGATAGCAGAGAGACTGAATGAATTCTTTGCTTCGGTCTTTACTGAGGAAGATATAGGGATGTTACCCATGACTGAAGTGGTATTTAAAGGTGCAGAAGAGTTGAAGGAAATATCGATACATCGGGAAGATGTATTACAACTATTAGATAAACTGAAGAGTAGCAAATCACCTGGGCCGGATGGTATACATCCAAGGGTGTTGAAAGAACTGAAATATGAGATTGCAGACCTGCTATTAGTAATCTCTGAATTATCATTAAAATCATCTCTAATTCCTGAAGATTGGAGGATAGCCAATGTAACACCAATTTTTAGAAAGGGTTCCAGGGGTGATCCGGGAAACTACAGACCGGTGAGCTTGACGTCAGTACCGGGAAAAATGGTAGAAACCATCATAAAGAATAAAATTATTCAGCATTTAGATAGTCATGGCCTAATGGGAGACAGCCAACATGGCTTTCGACAAGGAAGATCTTGCCTTACTAATCTGTTATGTTTTTTTGAAGGTGTGAATAAACAGGTGGACAAAGGTGAGTCGGTTGATATAGCGTATCTGGACTTTCAGAAAGCCTTTGACAAGGTCCCTCATCAGAGACTTTTGGCAAAACTAAAGAGTCATGGGATAGGAGGCAGTGTACTACTGTGGATCAGGAACTGGTTAAAAGATAGAAAGCAGAGGGTAGGGCTAAATGGCCAATTTTCCCAATGGAGAAAGGTGAATAGTGGTGTACCCCAGGGATCTGTGCTGGGTCCTCTGCTTTTTGACATATTTTATTTATTTATTTAGCTGTATTTATATCCCGCTTTTCACTGGGTCAAAGCGGTCAATTGGGAGATACATTTAACACGAGGGGATATGACACACATACGCTAATACTTACAGGGAACATGGGCAATGGAGGGTTAAGTGGCTTGCCCAAGACCACAAGGAGTGCCTATAGGACTAGAAATCCCAGTCCCTCCGGCCTGAGATTGCTGTCCCCAGGTGGGACTTGAACCCCTGGTCCTCCGGCCCGAAGTACCTTGTCCTAACCACTAGGCCACCTCCCCCTCATAAATGACATATTCATAAATGACCTGGAAAGTGGAATAACGAGTGAGGTTATCAAATTTGCAGATGACACAAAACTATTTAAAGTTGTTAAAACCCAAGAGGATTGTGGAAAATTGCAAGAGGATCTTGATAAATTGGAAGACTGGGCATTAAAATGGCAGATGAAATTTAATGTGGACAAGTGCAAAGTTATGCACCTAGGGAAGAACAACCCAAACTATGGTTACACGATGCAAGGTTCCACTTTAGGAACCACCACACAGGAAAAAGATTTAGGCGTCATTGTGGATAACATGTTAAAACCCTCGGCCCAGTGTGCAGCGACAGCCAAGAGAGCAAATAGAATGCTAGGTATGATAAGGAAAGGAATGGAAAATAAAACAAAAGATATTATAATGCCTTTATATCGTTCCATGGTGAGACCGCACCTTGAATATTGTGTGCAATTCTGGTCGCCGTATCTTAAAAAGGATATAGCGTTATTAGAAAAGGTTCAGAGAAGAGCCACCAAAATGGTAAAGGGGATGGAAGGATACTCCTATGAAGAAAGGCTAATAAGGTTAGGGCTCTTTAACCTGGAAAAGAGAAGGCTGAGGGGAGATATGATAGAAGTCTATAAATTAATGAACGGAGTGGAACGGGGAAACGTAGATCGACTGTTTACGTTATCAGAATATAGACAGACGGGAGCTGAAGAGCTTTCGGCAAAGGAACTGCCACTGGCTCACAGTCACTCTGTCGTGGAGCAGGAGAAAGTATACAACCTCCATCCCGCTCCAGAGCACCTCCCGGAGATGATGTCAATGGGTTGATGCTATCCAGATCAGTAAGCAGGGCAGAGTTTGAAAACCCCAATGAAGAGCGGTCTAGGATGGGGGATGAACCAGAGGCGCCATTCCCACTTTCTTTCTCCAAGCTTGCCAAGACAACATGCTTATCCATGGGCCCCACGATTTTAACTACTTTGGAGGGATTCACAGTACTTACATTCAGATGGCGTCTCCTACGTTTGCCCATATCAATCAACACCACTAGACCGCCTCAAGCGCCAAAGGAGCGCATAAGGAGCAAGACATGCCCCTTTAACGCACCCCTTCAAAGCGCGACCGCTACCGCGTGACCGCGGAGCAGACGTGATCTTATAGCCCCAGAGATGACGTCGGGGCAAGGCACCGGGTGCGTGGAAGTTCTACAGGTGCCTGAAGAGCCCACAAAGCACACGGAGCGCAGACCGGGCAGGGATTCCTCTCGCACACTCCCGTCTGTAGCAGGAACCGCTTAGCTTTTAAACCTCCAACAGCTGACGTCGGGGCAAGGCACCGGGTGCGTGGAAGTTCTACAGGTGCCTGAAGAGCCCACAAAGCACACGGAGCGCAGACCGGGCAGGGATTCCTCTCGCACACTCCCCGCTGGACCGGGTAGTGGTGCATCTGAAAGAACCTCCTGGTGTAGTTGATGTACAAAATGTTTCATTAGCAGATGTTTGGTCTGTACTGTCACGTATAGAATCATCGATTGCTTCTTTGTCATCTGTTGTTTCTCAATTTTCAGATTTCTCTAGAGGTTCTGTTGCTAAGTTAGCTCAACATGATTCCCAAATTGCAACTTTGGATGTTAGGTGTCAGGATTTGGAAGGCCAGGTGGGGTCCCTGCAAAAGCAGTCGTCTATCTTTATTAAAGATAGTATAACATTACATGCACAGCAAGAATTGTTGGAGAATTCTTTAAGGGCAACGAATATTCGTTGTCTTAATTTTCCTTATACCCGTTTATTATCCCCTCAGATTTTATTTGATAAATACTTGACGGAAGTTTTGGGGTATGCTGACAAGGTGAAACCGGTTATAAAAAAGTTATACTATCTCCCTGTTTCTGGGGCAGCCCCTGGATCTGATCCTTCCAAGGTTCTAGACTCTTTAAATGCTTCTGATTTTATAGAATCGTCTCAGGATGTTATAACTTCTCGTGCTATGTTGCTTGTTTCTTTTGTTTCTGAGGTTGAAAAGCAGGCAGTTATGCGTTTATTTTTTACTAATAAGAATGCAGTTTTTTGTGGGGGAAAAGTTAACATTTTCCCGGATGTTTCTAGGCAAACGCAGCTTCGACGATGGGCTTTTTTGTTGTTAAAGCCTCGTGTGTTGGCACTTGGTGCAACATTTTTTCTAAAATTTCCTTGTAAATGTGTAGTTGTACTTGAAGGCACCAAGTATGTTTTTTCTGAAACCTCTTCCCTAGAATCATTTATTGTAAACCAGGAGTCTTCTGCTAAAGTTTGAATAATTTGTATCTGTTTTTCAGTAAGCAATGTAATTAGAGTTTATATATATTTTTTGGGTATGTGATTTCCTCTCTTTTTTATGGCTATGTCTGTATCGTATTAATTTGTATTTTGCTTATTGATAGTCCACATCTAGGGGAGCGAGCACTAAGTTGTTTTCTTTTGTAACGTTTTTGAAATTGAAATTTGTATTTCTTTTTTAATGTTCCAATAAAGATTTAAATAGTAAGAATATAGACAGACTAGGGGATATGCAATGAAGCTACAGGGTAAACTATTTAAGACTAATAAAAGAAAAACTTTTTTCACTCAACGTGTAATCAAACTCTGGAATTTGTTACCGGAGGATGTAGTGAAGGCTGTTAGTGTAGCTGGGTTTAAAAAAGGTTTGGACAAGTTCCTGGAGGAAAAGTCCATAAACCATTATTAAGAAGGGACCCAGGATATCAATGCTTGACCCAGTACAAGCATTGTGGAACCTGTGTCTTTTGGGGGAACTGCTAGGTACGTATGACCTAGATTGGCCACTGTTGGAAACAGGATACTGGGCTTGATGGACCTTGGTCTGACCCAGTATGGCATATCTTATGTTCTTATATGTTCTTATGTTCACTCTGGTAGCCTGAACACAGAAGGGTCGGACGGCAGGAGTTGCTTACACCCTGAGAATATTACGGAGTACTGCTTGACCAAATGCACTGTCCCTGCGTGACTTGCTCTCCAGGCAGTAGTGAGCTGCAAATGAGTGAATCGAAGACCATGTAGCGGCTTTGCATATCTCCGTCACTGGCACTGAGCGCAGGTTGGCCACAAATGTGGCCATCGCCCTCATGCAAAGCGCTGTGACCCAGTGCTCAAGGGAGAGGCCAGCTTGCTCATAAGTGAGGGCAATACACTCTGCCACCCAAGTGGACAGAGTTTGCTTAGTCACAGAGAGCCCCAGTCTGCTGGGGTCATAAGACACGAACAGCTGAGGAGCTTTGCAATGGGCCTGGGTCCGCTGTAAGTAGAAAGACAGGGCCCATTTGCAATCCATTGTAAGAAGTACTAGTTCCTCCCTGCCAGCATGAGGCCATGGGAAGAAGGTGGGGAGGACAACCTCTTGATTGAGTTTGGAAAGTGGATACCACTTTCTGGAGGAATTTGGGGTGTGGACAGAATACTACCCTGTTCTTGTAGAACCTTGTATATGCTGGATCCACAACCAGGCCTGGAGTTCGCTCACTCTTCGAGCGGACATGAGGGCCACCAGAAAGGCTACTTTCCAAGACAGATCCCACAGGTGGCATGTGTCTAGGAGCTCGCATGGCAGTCTGGTGAGCTATGAGAGCACCATGTTGAAGTCCCACTCGACTGCCGGAGGGCAGCTTGGATAACAGGAGGCTCTGGAGGAACCTGGAGTCCAGGGGCTGGCCCGAGAGGGCTTTCTCTAATAGGGCAGTGATAAGTGGCTATCACACTCAGATGCACTCTCATGGAGTTAAACTTCAGTCCAGTGTGTGATAGGTGCAGTAGGTAGTGGAGTACTAATTGGACATGGCAGGAGAAGAGGTTATCCCTTCCTTCCGCACACCAGGTGGAGAACCTTCTCTACTTAAAGGCGTAAGTCCGTCTGGTGGAGGGCTTTCAGGACTCCAGTAGGATTCTCCTTGACTTCTCTCAGAAGATTGAAAGGAGCCAATGCTATCCTTTCAACGGTGTCGAAGGCAGTGGGGGAACACTCATAAGCTAGAAAGATTGCTTGAGCTCCAGGAGATTGATCCGTAGGAGCGACTCCTCCTGGGACCAGCTACTCTTTGTGCGGCGGGCCCCAAAATGTGCCCCCTAACCTAGGAGGGAGGCATCCGTGGTCAGGATTCTCTGAGGTGCAGGTGCTTGGAAGGGCATTCCCACCTGGAGGTGGTGGACATTTTCCCACTGGTTGAGGGATTTCGCCAATTGGCAGGTAACCCTGACCCTGTCCTGTAGCCTGCCCGTGGCTTGAGTCCACTGTCAGCAGAGACATAACTGGGCTCTCTGCATGTGCAAGCAGGCTGAGGGCGTCACGTGGACTGTAGAAGCCATATGGCCCAGTAGGGGGAGGAGGAGATGAGCTGGCACTGATCAGCGATGTTGTACCTCTCCTGCCAATTGTCTGAGGTGTTCTGCCCTTTTGCTGGGGAGGACCGCCTTGACCTGCAGCGTGTCAAGCTGACCACCTATGAACTCCAGATTTTGGGCTGGAGAGAGATGGGATTTGGGGTAGTTGATGATGAACCTCAGGTGCTGCAGAAGGAGGGACGCATGCTCTGCTGCCTGATTGGCCTCTGAGGTTGTGCCAACTCTGATTAGCCAGTCGTCTAGGTAGGGGAAGATGAAGGCCCCTTGCACGTGCAGGTGCAGTTGGGCGGCCACCACAGCCAGGCATTTGGTAAAGACCCTTGGCGAGGAGGCCAGGCCGAAGGGTAGTGCCCTGTACTGGTAGTGCCCTCCTCCTACGACGAACCTTAGGTATTGTCTGTGGGAGGGGTGGATTAGGATATGTGTTTACGCATCCTTTAGATACAAGGAGCACAGCCAATCTCCCTGGTGGAGGTAAGGTAGCAGTGTTCCAAGGAACAGCATCTTGAACTTCTCCCTCACCAGAAACTTATTTAAGTTTCACAGGTCTAGTATAGGCCTGAGGCCCCCAGTTCTCTTTGGGACAAGGAAGTACCTGGAGTAGAAACCCTTTCCCCATAGGTTTTTGGGTACAGACTCTACTGTGTTGTTCCCGATCAGGTCTATGAGCTCTGTGAGCAGTCTGGTGAAGGAGGGGTCGCACCTGATCTTCAGGAAGAACTTGGGTGGTATCTGCTGTAAGTAGAGGAGGTATCCTTCCCTTACCACTTGCAGTACCCACTGGTCCGAGGTGCTGTTGGCCCATCTGTGGGCAAAGAGCGCTAGGCACCCCCTGTGGAGTGGTGAAGGTCTCCTGGGGGAGGGGAGGCCCTGCTCTGGGAGTCAAAAGCTGCTCCCCCAGGTTAGGTGGAAGCTGGGGCCTGAGGCTTCGGTGTTTTCGCCTTCTGTGCCCCAGGGCCTTGCCTCTTAGGGTGAGAACCTTGTTGCTGGCCCGAGAAGGGTTGGTAGTGGTGACTGTGGGAAAGGGACCTTTTTCCTCGGGAACAGGGGTATTTTCCCCGCTGGTTTCCTGCAGGGCGGGGATGAGGTCTTTTTAGAGAGCCTCTTGCAGGTCACCACATTGGCCTCAATCTCGGCAGCCTTGTCAGCCATGAGTTTGCCAAATAGGTTCGCCCTGGTGCAGGGGACATCGAGCACCTTGTCTTGGACCCATTGCTTGAGGTTGAAAGACTGAAGCCAGACTTGGCTATGGGCACCGATGCTGGCTGCTGTGACTTGAGCCACTGACTCGAAGCTGTCGTAGGCTGCTCAGGAGAGGAACTTGGAGCAGTCCTTGATCCCGGAGTTCAGGGATTGGAACTGTTGAAGGGGTTCCCCAACAAGACTAGCCAAAAACCTCGACAACTCCTGGGTTAGAGCTTTAGTTACATACCTATGTATAGTTCATAGGCTTGGATCTGGCACCCCAGCATCGAGCCCTGGTAACACTTGTGCCCAAGGGTGCCGAGGGCTCTAGCCTCCCTTCCAGGGAAAACAGAGGAGTGGGATTTATGGCTCTTAAGCTTTTGCATGGTAGACTCGATGACCATGGAGTTATGTGGGAGCTGGGGTTTGTGGAATCCCAGGCCCTTCCGGACACGGTACATGGCATCGAGGCACCAGCTCACCACAAGTACCAATGCCGGTGTACATTCTGAGCAGTATCTGCTTAAGGATTGGCTGCACGGGCACCGTGATGGTTTCCTTGGGTGGAGACTCGTATTGAAGGATCTCCAACTCCTCGGTGCGTGGATCCTCCTCCGCCTCGGTCTGCACCAAGAGGGCTCTGGCCATGTCCTTGACAAATTCATGGAAGGCCATGTCCTCCAGAGGGGAGTGGTGCCAGGGTATCAGGGGAGATAGGTCTGAGGGATTATCTCAGTGCCGTTTAGTTTCTGAGGATGCCTCGTCGTAGGTCTCCCACTCAGAGTCGAGTGGTGATGACGACTCCAAAGCCCTGTGACTCATTGTCTCGAGGCCAACACCAAGGCGTCGGCAGCCTCCGGAGGACCTAGGGTCTGAGTTGCAGAAACTAGTCAGGGAGGATCGGATGTCCGAGGAACGGGACCAGGACCTCGACTGGCACTGAGGGCTTATCCGAGGCTGGTGGCACTCAGAGCTCAGCTTGACGACCAGGGACTCCTCCGAAGTTGGGGGCCCAGTAGTCGGGACAGATGATGCAGATGAACCAGCCATCATTGCCTGCTGCAGGGCCAGATAGCACTGATAATTCTGCTCCAGGGCCGCCATTCTGCTTTCCAAGCCTGAAGATTCCGTAGCTTTCGGCACAGGCACCGAGGATCTTGGGCCTGGGGGCGGCACTCTCACGAGTGCATTCTTGACGAGGACTATGGCCTTGAGGAGCCTCACACAGTCTCCGCTGGCTGAGAAATCCTTCTTGAGGACCTTGGTAGGGCTCTTCTCAGAGCTGCCGAGTCCCTCCAGGTGGTTTTACCGGGTTTCTCCGTTGCAACCTCTGCGGACTTAGAGGACTTTTTCTTCTTTTTCTCGGGGTCCGAATTCTTCTCAGAGGAGCCACCGCCGCAGGACTCCATGGATACTCGGGCCTCATGGGCAGTGCTGGGCTTGGAGCTCAGCATCGGGGAGGCCGGGACAGAGTCCAACATGGGGAACAGTTTTTCCTGCAACTCTGACCTCTTTTTGTTGGTCTTAGGCATATGGCCTGGCACAGATTGCAAGAGGTGCTGTCATGGTCTGGTCACAGGTAGCGCAGGCAGCAGTCATGGGTGTTGGTCACTGACATAGTTTGACTGCACGGTCACATTTTTTGAACCCACCGGAGTACATGGTAGGAAGCACCTGGACAGGGTCAATGACCCCTGGGTAAAAAAAGGCGCGAACACTGGTCAAGGCAAGCCTTGATCAAAGAAGAAAAAGGGGCAGAGAACAGCGCCGAGTTCGGCGCCGGCTCGAGGCGGGAAGAGGAACCGGTATGCAAACCGGGAAAGCTATTTTTAAGGATTTTTTCCAGGGAAACAGGACAGATGTCCATTGGGCTCCGTGGAAAAAAGGAGACTGAGCAAGATGGCACCCTTGGGCGAGAAGGGGACCATGCATGCGTGGTAGCATGTCCCAAAGGCTTTCTTTCAAAGCTGGGGAAATGCTCTGCGTGGGTTCCATTGGTGCCGTCACCCATATGTGAGGACTGACTTCCTGATTGTTCCTGGAGAACCTAACGCAACCTAAAGAGGAGAAGTTATGTGAACCGGCACTATTTGCCAAGGTAATTGCATTCACATGCTACAGAGCACATGCAGGTCAGTGCCTAGGTTCCTTCCTCCTGTATCCCTTGGTTCCTTTCTACAATAACTCACACACAGAGCTGCATTTTAACATCAAACTCAGGCTCTCGTTTACAAGGAATACTAAACTCATGAGATTACAGGGAAACTCAAACCACAGTGTTCACATACACCAGCAGCTATACCCTGCTGTTACTATCAGCCTTAGAATTACCAGCAGTTCATTCTCATTAGCATTCCAGAAGCTCTCTGGTATATTCTGTCCACAGCTTCAGATGTTTTGGTATTCTCTCCAATTAATACCTTTCTATTCCTTACCTCGCAAAAGAGGAAGGCCGGCAATGAGATGGATCAATACAATAACAGCAGCTATGGGTGCCACTCTGTCAACAATGAGCCGCCTGACTGAAGACCGAACACAATTTAGGACAACTATCCAGAGGGTCGCAATGAGTTGACACCAACTCAATGGCACTTAACAACAATAACATTCCTCACCTTGGAATGTCCTCTCTACAATACCTTTCACATAACCCTCTCTTTAACAAAGTGTGTTTAACGTTCTCTGATCTGCCTTACTGACAGGCCAGAGCAGAATTTTCTAGCCAAGAACTGCTTTATAACTGGACTGAGGAAAAGTCAGCAGAAAATCTCTTTATCCCAATGGCTGCAGCTTCACCTTTACACACAATGCTACAAGTAAGACAGAGACAAGTTTCACTTAACAGCATCAGTTTTACCTCTCAGCTAATTATCCTCAGCAGGCTGCTCGACACCAGAGTTTATAGCCAGCCCTGCTAATTTCACACCATCAAGTCCATGCAGAAAGCCGGTGCTGAAGTCACATGCTATCAACTTTTTATGCCTATTTGCAGCATACTGATAGCGCGTGACTTTAATGCCAGCATACAGAAAGTGGCTCATATGCAAATTAGTCACACATTAGCCATTCATTAAACTGTGCATAAATGGCAGCGTTAAACTGGGAGAGCAAGCCAAATACATGCGCACAGAAGCAGCACAAGTTTGGCATGCTATTCCAGAGAAACATGGGCACCGTGTAGCTAATTTGCATATGAGCCCCAACAGTATTTTGATAGCATCAGGGGCTTTCTTCAATGCCTGGATTATCTGGCATTGGTGAAAGCCCCCGATGCCATCAAAATACTGTCGGGAGCCAGTACCCCTGACAGAAAGCTAATCCCTGTTGGCCCAGCAGCCCCGATCCCCCCACCACTCTCCCAACTAAAAATAAACCTGGTGGCCCAGTGGCCCTGATCCCCCCGCCCCTTCCCAACTAAAAATAAACCTGGTGCCCAGCGGCCCCAAACCCCCACCCAACCAACTAAAAATGAATCCAGTGGTCCAGTGGCCCTGAACCCCCCACCTGCCCAACTAAATATAATCCCTGATGATCCAACAGCCCAACCAAAAATAATGCTGATGGCCCAGCAACCCCGAAGCCCCACCCGCCTTCTGGCACCTTTACTAATGAGCAGGAGTACTGCTCATGCGCTCCTGCTCTTGTACTGCCATCTTAAAAATGGTGGCGCCTGGCCCTGTGCAGTGCATCCTGGGATTTTCTACACTATATGGCAGTCTGATCCCGTCTGGTGCATCCCAGGATGCACCACGTGGGGCCAGGTGCCCAATTTTTCAAGATGATGATGCAACAGCCGGAGCACGTGGGCAGCACTAACCGCTCGTTTGTAAAAGTACCGGGAGAGGGTGTGGGGGGTTCAACCTGCTGGGTAACCAGGGTTATTTTCCATTGTATTGCTGGGGGGATCACAGCCACTGGGCCAGCAGGGATTATTTTTAACTGGGTGGGGGGATCAGGGCCACTGGGCCATGAGGGATTCACTTTCTGTCGGGGTTACAGGCCCCCAACGGTATATTGATGGCATTGGGTGCTTTCCCCGATTCCTGGATCATCTTTGACATTTCCCCATCAAAATACTGTCAGGGTCACACGCTAGATTTTGAAGCCACCTCAAGAACAGGCATAGAGATACAGGTACTAAGGCTGGTTGCAAAATCCTCTACATGTTTCTCTGCATCGGGCGCAGGCAATATTTGCATGCTGTTTTATTATGTGCAGTTCATTTGCCTCTAATTTAAATACATTTAAATACTCTTGGCATTAATTGTGTGCTAGTTTTTCCTTTGCTGTTTATTTATTTATTTAGACAGACTTGTATACCACCTTATCCTTCAATCAAGGATATGCATGTGGCCATCTCTTTTCTGCATTTGGCAGTGGTAGTAAGTGTACTTAAACGTGGCGTTATCTGTGCTTAAACACCACACTAGTTTTCTGCATTGGTTCGTATGTCTCAGTATTTACTGAGATGTTGTTGTTAAGTGCTGTCAAGTGGTGTCACCCATGGCGACCCTTTGGGTAGTTAACTGTTCTAAACTGTGTTTGGTCTTCAGTCAGGTGGACTCATTGTTGACAGAGTGGCACCCATAGCTGCTGTTATTGTATCGCTCCATCTCATTTTACTGAGATAAAGGGAATCAAACCTCCTTCTCCCCTTCAGCTCACCTGGCTCCCTACAAACACAGGTAAGTGAAACCTTATCTTCCTGCCTTATAACTTCACAACTCAGTGCTCTGCTCTTTACTTTTATTGTTACCTTTCCTAATTCTATTCAGGGCTTTCCCCCCCCCCGAACGCCAACCCAGCCAAGCACCTTCAGTGCCACAGAAACTGACCTAATTTTAGCCTCCTGGCTTCTGCCCTCTATTTCCCACCGTCAGTGGTTTTTAACAGTATTCCCAACACCACAACAAAACAGTGGGTCTCTTCCTCATTATAACACTCAATTCTCCAGATTCCCAACCTGTCCTCCTGGCCTTAGCCACACTTGGTCCTCTGCCTAAGATTACCAGATATCCCTGATTTTACAACTGTTCCTGATTCCCACCTGTTTGGTAGCTTCTTATCCTCAATTCCAGCAAAGAGGACAGAGGGAATATAAAAAAATAATTTGCAATTTAGTGATTTGAATATGTCAGTTTTTAGAATTTATGTCCATTATCTTTATATTTTGCACTGTACGGAAGGAAATCCATCACTGTTTCTATTTCTCTGTTGATTTGTCTGTTTGGAAGTGATATTGTCACGGTTATGGGATGAATGAGGGAGTGGCAGAGCAATGACTCCCTTTTTCTTCCTCCACCACCTTGTTCCTGAAACCTGGAACTAAGGTGTCCCTTTCTTCTCTCTCCTCTCCCCCTTCCAATTTGGGATGTGTCCGATTTGCCTGACAAAATCTGGTAACCTTACCTCGATCAGCTTTCCCCGTGCAGAATCACTCTCTCTCACTCTCTGCCAGTCAGAACTACAGTACAAACTGGATACCTGCCTCTCTTCCCAAAGGCTATCTTCTCCAGAATAGCAGGTCTCCTGCCCACTAACTGGCCCTCACTTTCCCAGTGAGGCTTACACTACAGCTGGGTACCTGGCATTTCCCCTCCGAGCCATCCACCTAGCACAGAGGGACTCCAGCCCACCTTACTTTAGCTAGTCGTCCCCACTCACAGCAAGGAGAAGCCAGTTATCCTTGCCTGTCTCTACAGGCCACCCCCCCCCCACCCCCCTTTGCTTCTGGCTCTCAGTCTTTTATGAAGGACTACAAAAGGGGACTGCTACATCTGGAGAGAGATCTGCAATTGTAAGTATCTACCTTCTGGGAATTTTTCTAAATCTTAGGGAAAAGGAATTCTTTAGATTAAAGCTGATTAATCTGTGAACCCAGTGTATTTGTTAAATCAGTCAGAGCCTAGTAGCAGCAAGAGCTTTCAGTTTAAATTTAAAACAGAGCAGAGAGCTTTCTGGTTAAATTTAGCTCACAGAGAGCTTCTAGTTTAAATTTCATATTCAGTTAGGGCCTAGTAGCAGCAAAGAGCTTTAATTTAAATCAAATCAGAATATAATTTAGCATAAATGGCAAAACAGGGTCAGTATTCTTTGAGCAATAAATTATTTCTAGAGACCTTTACAAAGAGGCCTTCTACATAGGGGACAAGAGACCTGCGAAAGTTTTTAAATAGGTGTTAAAGTCAGGTGGCAGATCAAAGGGCCATTTTGAAAGACTCCCTCTATCCAAGCAAGGCTTGTGTTAATCACCCAGGAAATTGGTCACAGCTTACCTCAGAAGCACAGGCATAAATAGTTAAACCAGAGTTCTGTGATTCTCAGTCTTGAAGGACTACAAAAGGGGACTGCTACTTCTAGAGAGAGATCTGAAATTGTAAGTATTTACTTCTGGGAATTTTTCTAAATCTTGGGGAAAAGGAATTCTTTAGATTAAAGCTGATTAATCTGTGAACCCAGTGTATTTGTTAAATCAGTCAGGGCCTAGTAGCAGCAAAGAGCTTTCAGTTTAAATTTAAAACACAGCAGAGAGCTTTCTGGTTAAATTTAGACCCCAAGACTCCCTCTATCCAAGCAAGGGCTGTGGGACTCCCCCTGAAAATTGGTCACAGATTACCTTAGAAACACAGGACAGGGTACTGTGTAGGAGGTATAATGCAAATCCCAGGTTGAGCGTCTGAGTCTGCACTAGGCAAAGAAGCAGAGGAAACCACAGTTGACTTGACCAAAAGGAAGCTATGATAATCATCAAGCCCCTGTTGGCCTGTAGCTTGAACAGCATCTTGGGTCTCAAGGGGATGGGAGGGAATACATAGAGCAGTCCCTGTCCCCAGTGGAGAGGGAAGGTGTCTGGAGCCTGTCGATGCAGCAACAGAACCCTGGAGCAGAAGAGTGGAAGCTGTGTGTTTTGTGGCATGGCAAAAAGATCTATGAGTGGGGTTCCTCACATTTGGAAGATCTGAGCAGTCATCTTCTGATGCAAGGTCCATTTGTGTGAATGAAGGATACGGCTTAACCTGTCTGCTAGGATATTGAGTTCAACCGGGAGGTACAATGCTGTGAGGTGGATGCAGTGAGAGATGGCAAAGGACCATAGGTGAATCGCTTCTTCGCAGTGGACAGGACTCCGTTCCCCCTTGTTTGTTTACGTAGAACATGGCAACTTGGTTGTCCGTTCTGACTAGAACAGGTTGCCTTGATAGTTGGGGTTGAAAAACCCAAAGGGAATTTGTCAGTGCCCATAGTTCCAGGAGGTTGCTCTACAGGGAAAATTCCTGTTGTGTCCACAGTCCCTGTGTGGTCAAGATCATTCAGATGCAGCTCCCAACCCAGCTTGGAAGTGTCCGTCATCAGAGTGCATCAAGGTGGAGGCATCTGAAAAGGTGACTTGACGAGTAGGTCTTGTGGGAGACACTACCACTGAAGGGACTTGATCAGTGAGGGATGATGAGGATCTTGTCTCTGAAATGACCCTTCGCTTGCATCCATTGAGAAGACAGAGTCCACTGCACTTGTTGCATGTGTAATCGAGCGTAGGGGACAACATGTACCGTGGAGGCCATGTGTCCTAACAGTCTTAGCATCTTTGAGCTATTACTCGGCTTTGCTTTTGTCAGCTTTATGAGGTGGGCATAGCAATCCTGTGGGAGGAAAGCCCAAACCTGTCAAGTGTTTAAGTGCTCTGATGAACTCTAGATTTTGGATTGGAGCAAGGTGGGACTTTGGGTTTGAATGGATGTCAGGAAGTTCTTGGGAATCAAGTGATCCCCCATCAGATTCAGAAGAAGTTGAATCTGAGTCCAGCAAGAAGTCAAAGTATCAGCAGTCTTGTGTTCGACCTCGATGCATTGTGGAAGTCGATGCCAATACTGATACTCTGAGGTATCGGAACTGAGAGGCATAGGAGCCTGAATCTGTTGGGTCCTGGGGGCATCAAGCGGTTCCGACGGAGGATTCGGCCTCGGGTGCTCTGACTATGCCAATTCCAGGGCCGACATCGGGCCTGATTCACCTGGCTATAGGCTCTGTGCCGAAGCCTGCACTCCTGATGCTCTTGATGTTATTGGTACAAAGGCTGCCAGGAGTGCGGCCAATCTCTCGAGAACCAGCATGTGCTGGTCTACGGAGATGGCCGATGTCTGGGTGGAATCATATACAGGGCTCTGAGCCACCATCACAGAACATGGTACTGGTAGCTCTCCAAAGGTTGATGCCTCGGGAGCATCCCAGAGCCCCACTTGTGCTTTGGGGGACAGATCCTCCCGCTGGGGCTGTTTGGCTGGCTAGTCTGCATCTGAATCACCTCTAGAGAGTCTCGATGCTTATGCTGGGACTTCTCCCTGGCCTCAGAATCGGTCTTCGATGCCAAAGATTTGGAAATGGCCCCAGACTTTGACTTACTCTTGTGTTTGGACTTTGAAGAAGCCTGAGAAGAAGTTGATGCCTTCGATGAAGTGGAAGCTATTGAAACAGAGTCCAAGACAAACAACGATCCAAACTGTCTGGCTTGGTTCTTTAGGCTCTCTCTGTCATTTGTTGGCACAAAGGACAAGTGGTGGGTTCATGTTCAGGATCCAAACATTTTAGACACCAGTCATGTTTATCCGTGTTTAAAATAATACCCGTACACTTGGTACATTTTTTAAAACCGCTGATTGGCTTTTCCATGTCTGAAGAGGTGTCTTCAATATTGAAAATAAGGCTATGGAGGCCTAGAGGCCTAGTTTAATGATGGAAAAACAAGAGAAAAGAAAAATTGAAAAGAAAAAAGAAAAATATCGGGACCGGTATCAGATTCGACAGACCCAGCATCGATGGAAAGGAAGAAGCACAATGTACCCTGAAGGGCACAAAAAAGAAATTTTTCGGCAGTGACAGGACGATGCATCCAACTGGCTCCTCAGAAAATGAAGAACTGTGGAAAGGGATTGGGAAGGCAGGCATGCAGGTGCTTTGGAGTGCTCTCAAAGGCTTTCCTATTGAATGCTGGGGAGCGTTCCTGCGTGGGCTCCAATGGTGACGTTCACCCATATTGGAAGACTGCATTCCTGCTTGTTCTTGGAGATTACTGTAATTCTATTTATGTCAGGTTGCCTAAGTTACTTTGTAGGAACTGAGCTCAAGCCATAAAACTGCATCAAGAATGATGAGGGCACCTCCCCTCCTCAGAGTTCTACATTGGCTATCAGCAGTGAAAAGGGCTGAATTTAAAGCCTTATGCTTGGACTTTCAGAGCCCTTCAGGATTAGATGCACCAACATATGTGAAAGAGCAGATAAAAGTCTACCAACCTCCATGACCACGGAGGAAAATTTATGTCTCCCTCTTTTTCAATATTTCTCTAACCTACCTAGAGTTTCTTCTGGAGTGATCCTGAAATTGTGGAACAGTTTGCCTTTTGAGTTGAAGGGGATATCAGATTACCTATTTGGCATCGCTTGAAAATGTACAGGTTAATATTCAAAAGAGCTTAAAGATGTGAAGTGGCATTTTAGAAAAGGCATACAAGTGCAATCTGGGAAGTCCATGGCAAAATGTGCAGAAAAATGCTGGAGATGTCTGTTTCATCCTGATTATAGAAACATAGATGTCCCCAAGGTGGATGCCCATGCCGGCATCCACATAGATGTCCCCCCTACAAAACTTGGGGCGGGAACGTCTATCACATACGGGGTCTTTGCATACGGGGACATCCATCAGCATGGAAAAACTAAAACAAGAACCTTCATTTCCCATCAATGTTCACTGTCGACATGAGAAATATAGAGGATATAAGTGTACCTCCTTCTCCAAACCCTCCGGATGTTTGGATAGCAAAACAAGCATTTTTCCAATGCCTATTCCTGCCTGAAGCAAGTATAACCTTTGACATGGCTCAGGACATGAAGGGAATTTCTGAAATCGAGTGAGAATGTCCATGTTCTTGGTAATGCCCCAAACATACCTTCACCATGCCCCCTTCACAACTTTGCTATCCTTGCCCTGAGACATCTCTGGAGCTAGCTTTTCAAATACCTTTGGAAACGTCTCTTTGATTTGGACATCTGCGTGTCAGTTTGCAAACATTTAAAGCATGAATAGCGCTTTTAAAATAACCCCCTTAGCGGCTGCTGTTAAACATGTAGCTCAATTTTTTGTGGATTTTCAGTGGCACTATCTGGCTAGTGCCACTCAAAAACTCTCTAACCACCTTGCCACTGAACAATTAGTCAATCTATTAAAATAAAAACCTCAGTATAACTTATCAAATCTCGGTACTTATCAAATCTCTTTAGTTAAATTAGGGATATACCAATGGCTATGCTGTTGTACCCCTTCAACGTTTCTCAAAAGCACAGACTTAAAGGTGTAAAGCACCGGATCCATCGGTTCCGGTGGAACCCAATGTGATTTCATTCTCACCACTGAAGCATCACTTACATATGGTTTATCATAAAAATATACATGCAATTGTAAAACAATGGATAAACCATTCAATCGCTACCCAATTTCAAAAGCATTTTAAAGCAGTCCGGTGGTGATAGTCTGCCATTATGCAGAAAGTGAAACCGCATTAAGTTAGGAAAGCCTTTTCCGTGGTCTAATTTTATGAGATCATTTATCCAGCTAGCAGACTGAAAATTGCTGCTAACAGGATAAAAGTGCTGGCACTGCCCCTGCTCTGTCCACGCACTGCCCCAGTACTCTCCAAACAGTGCTGTGATGCTATTCAGCAGCACTATCTGCTTAGCGCCTCTGAATATCACTGTCTACAGGGAGCTGCTACCCGGATAAACTCTTTGGACTATCAGGACCGCAATTTATAAACACCTAAAAAAAGCCCTGATTATATGGTCATGTGAGCACTACCTGTAGGCCTATGCTCATTAGCAGCAGAGTTTTAGCTGATCTTCATGTAAGCGTCAGTGGTGGTGATGTTATATCCACAGTGAAAACGAAGTACCAAACTGCAGCCACAACAAGTGCCTAGCACTCTTTCAGTGCCCCACCAGTGTATTTTGCTCTCTAGTCACACATATAGAATGTTTTAAGCAGGGCTGGGGCCCTAGGTGAACCTCATCCCTTTCACCCCCCCCCCCCCACTCTGATTGCCGATGCTGCCACACCTTACAGAGACGAGCAGCGGCAGCAAGGCTTTTAAAATGGCACCGAAGCACTGAAGTTACCTCCAGATCTGGTGCTATATAGTTCAGTATTGGCAGTGGGCACTCCTGGAGGGCCAGTGCTCTAGGCGACCACCTAATGATAGCACCAGCCCTGGTTTTAAGTGTATCAAAGACAAAAAATGTGTTATGTCTTTGTGGTTCATAGAGGAATTATATACACGAGGGAGGGACCTGTGCTGTGGCTGCAGTCAGCCAGGTATTCATGCAGTTACTGAGAAAGGAAGAAACTGTATCTGTTATTTAAAAAGCAATTGGTTTAAGCATTAAAATTTAATACTTGCTTATATGCACAAGCTTAAATTGTCTTCCATTTGGTCCACAATTCATTCAGAACTTTTCCCCAAACACACAACGGGAGAAAAACCTTAATGGATCAGGCCCTTAGCTAGTATGAATCAAGTCTGTCAGTCCTGAAACACGGCTAATGATGAGACTTATTTCATGAAAATGATTTGATAAGGGAATACTTATACTTACAAACAAGTCAGCAAATAAAATGGATTACAGATTACTCACCTTTGTGCATTGGAGTGGCTCCTTTGTCATCACGTTCATTAATATTAATTATTCCATTTTCTACTAACTTTCTAAGTGTCACTAGGTCCCCTCTAAATGCAGAAGCATGAGCAGGAAATGCTAAATCTAAAATACAAAGAACAAGAAAAAAATTATCAGAAAACATTCAAACCATGCATTTTTTCAGCTTCTTCTTATTCTTCTTATATTAGTAATAGTTATTGCCATTTCAGACAGAAAGTATTTGCATCAGAGTTGTTTCAGAGTCCATACAAAAATCTTGGAACACTAAATTTTTGGTTCAAAATTGTTTGCATTAAGAAAAGGGGACATACCAGCTATCTTGCAATGGAAATCTGTTCTTCTGCTCTGATGTCAAAGTTTACTAGTAGCTTTCATAAAAACTGGCATGTTGGACAATTCACTTTTCGAGGTCTACAAACAGTTTATCTTAAAAGCAAAGGCTCCAGTTTTCACCAGGACATCTTTGGCATAAATTGAAGTATCTTTTTCAGATGTTTCAATTTAAGCCAATATTCAGCAGCACTATGTATTTTCTTAGCGCCAATGGATATAGGCACCTTGTTTTTTGGCAAAGGGGGCGCACAGTGTATATATATGGACACTGAAAATAGACAGCTCTTTGTTTAGACTATGTGTTTAGTTAGGCACGCCTGGTTTTGTAGTGCCCCTGATGCCATCAAATACTGTAAGGGGCCGATGCCCCAACAGAACGTGACTACCTGGTGGTCTAGTGGCCCCTGAACACCCACCTCCCACCCCAAATTAAAATAAATAACCTGGTGGTCTAGCTGTCCTTGAACCCTCACCCCAAATTAAAATAAACTAACCTGGTGGTCTAGCGGCCCCTGTCTCCCCACCCCAAATTAAAATAAAATAACCTGGTGGTCTAGCGGCCCCTAAATCCACCCCCTCTCACCCAGTACCTTCAAATAAGTGGAAGAGCTGCCTACGCGCTCCTGCTCTGGGTCCGCCATCTTGAAAAATGGTGGTGCCTGGCCCTGTGTAATGATTCCTGGAATGCACCAGGTGAGGTCAGACTGCCGTATAAGGTAAACTATGTCTTATATGGCAGTCTAACCCAGCCTGGTGCATCCCAGGATGCACCGCGAGGGGCCAGACACCGGGATTTTTCAAGATGATGGACTCAGAGAGCGAGTATCTGATTATCTGAGGAGGAGATGATGATCTAGGCATTGGGGAAAGCACCCGGTGCCATCAAAACATTGTCGGGGGGCATGTGTTAGAGGTTTAAGTCACCTCGGACTCTACAGTAAAAATATTGGCTCTATAGCTGGTTGCAAAATCTCTATGCCTGTCTCTGCATTGGGTGTAGCCATGATTTTCATACCAGACTATTATGTGCAGATCATCTCCCTTCAATTTAAATACATTTAAATTCATGGCATTAATTGGGTGCTACTTTTTCCATTGGTTTTTACACCTGCGTCTGTCTGTTTTCTGCATTTAAGTTAGGTAAAAAGTGCTTAAAGTGCACTTAAACATGGTGTTATCGGTGCTTAAAGGCTGTGTTAGCTTTCTGCATCGGCCTGTTAGTTTGTAATAATCACACAGCTATGTTCTATTACATTTGCTTTGAAGTGTTTACACAGTTCTTATAAATTTTTTAATTGATATGCAGTATCAAAAAAAAAAATCCTTCAGCCATTAACATCTGTTACTAGTTTCTGAAACCCTCATCTAGTTTCTGAAATATAATACTTGTAGCAGAATGCCTTCTTCTGTGGTAGGCTATGGCCTAGGAATATGGTAGGCTATGGCCTAGTATGGTTTACTATTGTGAAAGGCCTATAAGTGAGGCCTGAGTCCCAACCCCCACTTGTGAATACTGTAGCTATAAGAATCGAAACTTAACTCAGTTTAACTGAACATAGCTAAGCAGAAACGAAACTTGGAAAATAGAAGAAAAACAAGTTTAATTGGTACTGATAAGGTGTGCTATGCTTCTATGGAATTAATTAACTCTGCAGAGAGCAAGGTCACAGTGCCTCTGCTTCCCATATGTTTTAACAAGCTCAGCGACCTTGGAGGAGAGAAGTAACAAGTTGGAGACACTGACCATTGTAATTGGGACTAGAAGGGGGGCAACCAGGTGCTGGGCCCAGACCAGAGTCCCGATTGGGTAGCCATATCAGTACCGGGACCAATAGATGGGTGAGAGGGGTACTGGGACCAATGAAAAGTTTGCCTATGCTTAGAATGGACAAGAAAGCTATAAAAGTTGTTGTTTTACTAGAAGCCATTGCTCAGCCATTTTGAAATTGCTTATTGCTTGAGCCATGTGCACATTAAACTGGCTTGGATCCTTGAAAAGACTCCTGGATTTATTTATTGCATGCTTATCTGCTGCTACATTCTTGGTGCGTTGGCCGGGAAGTGCGAGTGGTGGATAGTGTTCAAGTGAATAAATCCACGTAATTCGCCTTGAGGTTTGGTCCAGTTGGAACCATGCCAATCCGACGCAGGGGAATTTCCCTGGGCCCACCGATCCTCTTGTATCGGAGGGAGTTCTGCCTGGCCTCGGCAGGCACTGAGTCCAGCTGGCCAACACTTCCGACCCGGGGGAGTCCAGGATCCAACTCAGAAGCTTGGGAACCAGATCTGGTAAGTATAGTTTTGAAAACCTGTCTAGACAGATGAGTTAGAACTGCAGTTTGAAAACTTTGGTAAGACTTAAGTCTTTGTTTGAAAATCCTTGCATGAGTATTCGCTAGGTACAGCTGTTATAGAGAATCATGATTCAGCCTGGTCAGAGCAGACAGGACTGGGTTTTTGGTATGTCTAGACAGAAATAGAAAGAGCAGTACTGCCAGTGGAACTTGGAATTTGTAATCTCGAGATATTGGGAATTGGTAAGAGAGCTCTCAAGGAAGGGCCGAGTAACCCCGCATGGGAATTCGCCGGGTGAAACCCTCATCCTTTTTGTAATTGGGAAAAAGACTAGTCAGAATAGATAGAAAGGAATGCATTCTAAGATACGTTGCTAGCATGATTGTGTGAATGAAGTGTGAATGAGAGGTCTGGCAGCACGGACCAAGCAGAGTGGACTCTGGACTAGCGCAGTACCTAGCCGGGTGACTGCGTCTAGGTCGCGAAACGGAGGAAGCGTTTGGTGTATTGTCCGTCCTGTGTATTTGATTTTTGTTATCTGTTGAAACCACGAGTTTCCCCTTCTGTTATAAATGTGAGATTATTATGTTGAGTAATTTGTGACAGTTCACTGGTTAAGAAATTGTATTAATAGAGCAGAATGAAGACCCAAAACACCTACGGTCATTTTTAGAAATCAAAAAGCTGGTCTCACCCAGTTGGTTTTAGCACAGTGAAAAAGCTGACAGGGGGCGTGTCTGTGCAGGAGAATGTTTGGTGCTGTTTAACCCTATGCAGGCATGTTTTTCAACGATCTGCTGCTGGACTAATCAGGACAATTATACCTGTTTCTACCTGTTTTTATTCACTTTGTTCTGATAGTAATGTTCCTTCTGCTGTGGTTATGTAATATATCATTTATATATCATTTAATAAGAATGTTTAGTCAGGATTGTGGGTCCCGATAGTTTTGGGGCTTAGCCTGGAATGCCGGCATGTCTCTGTCTCTCTGTGTGTGTGTGTGTGTGTGTGTGTGTGTGTGTGTGTGTGTGTGTGTGTGTGTGTGTGTGAACAGCTAAGCTGTTTCCAACGAGCCACACAGCAAGAGGACAGAAAAAAAAAAAAAAAGAAAAAATAATATGAAACCGCAGTTCCCGATTGAAAAGTTTCTTGCTTGTTTAAAATAAAGGATTCATTCAAAATGTGATAGGAGATGAATTTATAATTAGTTTTCTAGTGATTGCTTTAAATTGTACTTAGCCGGGAAAGGGTTAAATTCCTGCTCGAATTCCTGTACAGATCAAGCGAGCAGAAATCATGTAGGTCTCCGGTTTCAATAGGAAAGGATGTTTGTATTTTCCATTTGCCCTACAAAGCCGTGGTTAAGAACACTGACAGGACTTTGCAGATCGCAACTTAAAAAGTGCTTTGAATCCTGAGTGAATGAGGGGTTAATCGTGTATGAGTTTTTCGTTCCTGATATAGCAAGCGCCTCATAGAAGACATGTTTATTGTTAATAAAATGAACTAGGAAGGAAAATGTGTATTTGTGTTCTAGATGTCCACCCGCTTTATTGAAAAAAGTATCCGGAATGTCTTTTGAATATCTCCTTCCTAAACTGTAATCTTTTGCAGAGACGTTATTCACCTTAAGTGCAGATTACGGCTGGCAGCTAGTTTCTTCCAGCCATATGTAATAGTTCTCTCTGTTGGGATTGTTGTTTATAACATGTTGCAAAAAAATAGTTTTATATTTGAAGGAATTTATCTAAATTGTACTTATTTAGAATGAGATTATTATGCCTAGTCACAGGAAAATGCAGCCTGACAGACCGCCTTCTGTCTGTTGCTAACTACGTCACCATGGGGGGAGGAAGGGGGGTCAGAGTCCATGCAGATTCCAGAGTTACTTCATGGCCCCGTAGTTTCCCGTGTTTATCAGATTGTACAGAGAATAGTTCCCCTACATAGGATTCTTGGTTAAATGTTTAAAAAAAAAAAAAAAAAAAAATCCTGCCTGTTTATTTCCCTCAGCTCTGCCATCATCCCGGGCAGAGCCTGGAACAAGGGGGGGGGGGCGGAGGGGGGATGACTTCTCCCTACAGATTCCCAAGTAGTTTGCTAGCTACCTCCGCAACAGGGGAATGTCCACCCCCTCCGGACTAGAAGTGAAAGTCAGCTGACCAGACTTGTTTAGAACTGAAAAAAAAACTGCACTGAGAAGTTTTAGGACTTGATTGAACTAATGAACGGAAATTGCAGAGAACTGGATGAATTTGCGGGCATAATGGTTAAATGAAAGTTTATCAGAAAGTATGTGGATTGTTGAAGAAGGACAGAGAATGTAAAAATTGTAAGATGGGAAAAAGAGAACAGATATTTTAGTTGGATGATGTGGAAGTTTTCCTAATCGAAGGAGCAGCGGATGTGAAAACTGGGTGTGAGTGCGCCCATTATAGAAAAAGAAGGACATTATTTATTTATTTTTATTTTTATTTATTTAACTATTTCTTTTATACCGCCCCTTCCAGAGATCAAGGGCGGTTTACATATAACAAGTCAACAGTCATGTACACATTAGAGAAGTGAATGCCCGTATCTTGACTCCCGAGGGAGTACTTGATTGCAAAGTCATAAAACAATAAACCAAGCACAGTGTTTCAGCACGAGAGTGAAGCAGCTATAGCGTGAGTGGCAGCCGAAGAGGGCTACAGCATGGATGAAGACTAGGCCAGACCGGACTCTCCAGTTTCCCTGGGTCCCCAGGAGTCAGTCTGAAAAATAGGGGACCAATATATGGACTTTTATGGGGGATACAGGAGCAGAATACTAAAGCCAGTAGCCCCTGTGTTTTTCTCGCAAAGCCTTTTCTGCAGAACCACATGTGTGAACTAGAAAAAAAAAATAATAATAATGTACCAGTTCCTGTATATGCCTGAATGCCCTATTCCATTTTTGGAGCCGAGATCTGCTTGCAAAGCTTCAAGCACAGATATCCTCTGTTGAAGGAAGAAAAAAATGAAACTCAAACTGTCCCCAAGAAGAAGAATGGCGGTTCTATTCACCTGCATCCAAAGCAACAAGCTGTACACTTACCAACCTCATAGCCCCACCTGGAGGATGGGCAGAAGATAATCCACCTGGCCTAGCGAAGAACATAGCCCCTGCCATTGTCACCCTCAAGCCAGTCAAGAAGCCTGGGACAGGTGATTACCGCCCAGTGCAGGATCTAAGAAGAATGAATGATGCAGCTGAAACTATACAACCAGTGGTACCAAAATCCTTATATTCTCTTGGAACTGATCTCTGCTGAAGCTATACATTTCATCATTCTGGACTTAAAAAGATGTTTTTTTCTGCATACGCTTAGCCCAAGACCCCACTACAAGGAGGCGGGGCCAACTCATCTGGACAAGATTACCTCAAGAATTCAAGAACTCGCCTCACTCAGCAAAAGATTTGACAAGTTATCCAGAAACTCCAGAAAAAAAAAAAAAAGAAAAAATTCTACTTCAATATGTGGACAACTTGCTCATAACCACCAACTCAGAAAGTGAATGTCCACCAGCCACCAGTGAACTCTTGCACCTTTTTAATGAGGCTGGATACAAAGTCTCAAGAGCCAAAGCATAATTATGTCAAACAAGTTAAATACCTAGGATTCCAGTTGTCCAGCGGAATTCAACGCCTGGAACCCTTACCAGAATGCAAAGCAGCTGTATGCAGTATTCTTACTCCAACCACCAGGAGGCAAGTGAGAGCCTTCTTGGGTGCCACAGGGTACTGTTGTATATGGATCCCCAATTTTGCGCTGCTAGCAAAACCATTGTATCACATTGTATCAAGCTACCAAAGGAATGAAAAAGTCTCCATTGGAATGGGGACTTGAATAGGAATGCAGTCTTTTGATCTTTGAAAACCGCTCTGATGTTATCACCAGTTCTGGGTCTACCCGATGTCCAGAAAACCTTGCAGTCTCTATGTTCATGAGTCGCAAGGAAATGTTCTGGGAGTGTTGACTCAATCTCTTGGACCTTATTTGAGAAGCTGTTACAGCTATAGCCTTCCTAGTAAGCAAAAACTAAAAGAAAAATCACTTTGAGATAGAATCTTCAAGTTACTGTACCACACTCTGTTCTAACCATTATGAAACACAAAGGAAATTACTAGCTAACAAATCTATGAATGTTGAAATATTAGAGTATGTTGTGTGAAAACCCCAGATACAACTGAAGGGTCAGTCAAGCTTTCAATCCTGCTATGTTATCAGTTAGTCTTGATCCCCTGATCATGACTGTTTAGAAATTATGGACACTGTATTCTCAAGCCACCTGGATTTGACTGATGTCCCTCTGGAGAACCCTGAACAGACTTTCTTTGTGGCTGAAGGCAGTTTCATCATCAATGGACATTGTTGTGCTAGATATGCAGTGATGACCCCTGATTTGGTAGTTGAGTCCTCAGCCCTGGCCCCAGAAACTTCACCACAGAAAGCTGAACTGATAGTCCTCACTAGAGCACTAACAATAGGAAAAGAGCCCTGTCTAAATGTGTACCCAGATTTCAAGTATACCCTTACAACCTTGCATGCATATGGGGCCCTGTACAAAGAATGAGGGTGGATAACCTTAGGAAGCAAGTCCATTAAGTATAGCCCCAAGATATTGATATTAATAGATACATACTGCCTATAGATCTCAGAATTTAGGAAAAGTAGAATGTGTGAATAGAACCCTGAAATCTCAGTTGTCTAAACTTTGCCAAGAGGTTTACCTGAAGTGGCCCCAGGTTCTTCCCATAGCCCTTCTTAGGATATACTTAGCCCCTGCTAAGTCTTTAGGAGTTTCCCCTTTTGAGATTCTGTATGGGCAACCCCTGCCTATTGTATAGGAAATAAAAGGAGATATGAGACAGATAGGATCTGAAATTATTAGACATGAACTATTGGTTTTAAGTTCTGTTTTGCAGAAGTCTTCATACCTGAGTACAAAATCGATTACTCATCAATTTGCCTGCACCCCTGCATCCTTTCAAGCCTGGAGTCTCGGTGTGGATCAAAGAGTGGAGAAAGATACTGTTAGCCCTGCATTGGAGGGGACCCTATGTCGTCATCCTGTCAACAACTCCAACTGCAGTAAAAGTCGCAGAATTTGAACCTTGGATCCATCATAATCAAGGGAAGCCAGCAGCTGCTCTTGAACCTGATCACTGGACTACTGTATAGCATCCTGAGACTCCATTGCACCTCACCCTACAACAACAACCACGGACCTAAGACTTATTGGTCCCTCAGAAACTGCACTATTTCAAGACTGTTTGTTTATCTGAAGGTAAGCCTCGCATCTGAAAAAACCTGCAATCATCAGAAAGAGACTGTGTTGTGTTAAGAAATTGAATCTTCTAAGAGACTGTGTTTAAATACTCTGAAAAGACTGTTTTGATCTCCTAAAGAGTGAACTGCTCTAAGGAAGCAATAATAGCCTAAGAGACTATGCTATGATATTTTAAGAAATTGAGACATCCCAGAGGACAGTGGTACTTTGGAATCTACAGCCCTACTCCTGCCAAAAAGCTGGTAGGTCTACGTACGGCAGAAGCTTGAGGATCTACAATCAACCCTACATCTGTTATCTGTTGTGGAAGTCGACAGTTCCACCAATTTTCCAGAGACTATGCCCATTATGAATTATTATTATTGCTTTATTTTGGCAGCAGCCTTGGAGTGCTTTGAAATGACTTTTGCCTTATCTCCCTGGGCAGCCTGTATAAGTACAACATGAACTGGACCGAAGGTCACTCAGACCTTGATTTATCATTCTCCCTATACTTGCATTGGTATACTCTCCAATCCAAAAGTTGTTCTAGATCTTGACTTTCTACAAGGCTATGCAAGCCACCGTTGCAATTCCTCATACCACCACCAGAACTTGTTTCTTGAACTTGCTGGAGCAATAGCATCTAGTCTCCACACTTCTGACTGTTTCTATTGTGGAGGAACTAAGATGGGAGATCAGTGGCCCTGGGAGACGCAAGAACTGAACTATTCTATCCTATACAATCAGACTGATTTACATAATACTACTAGTGAGTGGGTATTGGCCCACCCCATTGTTGACAGTTTGTGTTTTGTTCGGACTGGACCACAATCTACTACGAAGGATGGACAGCTGGTCTGTCTAAATCAGAAGCTTTACGACAGCACAACAAAGATGCAACCGAACCTTCTAATCCTTTAGTTCTTTTTCCCACTCTTGCCAAACTATGGACTTTGACTATCTGCTTGTTGCTCCCTTGTTTCTTGCTACTTTGCTTGCTTGCGAATGATAACTTCAGTTATTAATAACACTGTAGAGCATAAGGCAGCTACAAAGATATTAGCTATGTGAACTTACTACCCTATACCACAGAGTGATACCTTTACCTAGTATTATGTGATTTGATTCTCACACCTTATTAACATGCGGGTGAGAATAATCAAAGGGGGGAATGTGGTAGGCTATGGCCTAGGAATATGGTAGGCTATGGCCTAGTATGGTTTACTATTGTGAAAGGCCTATAAGTGAGGCCTGAGTCCCAACCCCCACTTGTGAATACTGTAGCTATAAGAATCGAAACTTAACTCAGTTTAACTGAACATAGCTAAGCAGAAACGAAACTTGGAAAATAGAAGAAAAACAAGTTTAATTGGTACTGATAAGGTGTGCTATGCTTCTATGGAATTAATTAACTCTGCAGAGAGCAAGGTCACAGTGCCTCTGCTTCCCATATGTTTTAACAAGCTCAGCGACCTTGGAGGAGAGAAGTAACAAGTTGGAGACACTGACCATTGTAATTGGGACTAGAAGGGGGGCAACCAGGTGCTGGGCCCAGACCAGAGTCCCGATTGGGTAGCCATATCAGTACCGGGACCAATAGATGGGTGAGAGGGGTACTGGGACCAATGAAAAGTTTGCCTATGCTTAGAATGGACAAGAAAGCTATAAAAGTTGTTGTTTTACTAGAAGCCATTGCTCAGCCATTTTGAAATTGCTTATTGCTTGAGCCATGTGCACATTAAACTGGCTTGGATCCTTGAAAAGACTCCTGGATTTATTTATTGCATGCTTATCTGCTGCTACACTTCCATTGACATTGTTTTCATAAAATAAAGGGCTGGGTCTAAGACTGCTTCACCAATCCCATCGTAAACCTATTTTGTCTAGTTGGATCTAGGTTCCATTATTTCTGTCTCAGAAAATGTCTCCTTTTTCTGTTAGGTGCCCTGCAGGCAGAGTTCCTTCACATGATCCTTGGATATCCTTGCAGACACACAGGCAATAGTTGTACTGGAAAGGTGAGATAAAAATCTAATGTTATGTTATGGAGGTTATTTTAGAAGCATCTATACATGTAAATAGCAGCATTTACACAGATTTTGGAATACACATGTAAATATGATTTTGGAAAGCCACTATTTACAGGTGGAAATCCACACTACACAGGGCCAGCCCTAGAGCTGGTTCAAGATGTGGCACCCTAAGCAAACCATACGCCTTATCTCTCCATAGCTGTCAGAATCTATTGTTTAGGTTTCAATGCCCTGATCTTTCCCATCCCCCAGAAACATCTGCCCTAGGTGACTGCCCAGTTTTTCTTAATAGTTGGGCCGAGCTTGACACTACATAGAAATTCCAAGGAGGCGTGCTGGGGTGTGGCCTGAGCAGGACAAATATCTACACATGTATTCCTCATTTTACAAGGGGAATCCATGTATAAATCTAAAACTTTCCACATCAGGATTTGCACCTGCTCTGAGGCATGAATAGATTTTTACAAGGTGCTCATTTCTGCCAGAACTTTACAAGAAGGATTAAGGGAGTTTTTTTATATTTATTTATTTTATATGCCACTTTATCTAGGTAATCAAGGCGGTTTACAGGGAACATATCTCAAACACTGAACTGGGTAGTTTACAATGAACAGTTTACAAATTAACAAGAAGTATTTAACACAACTATATACAGTTTATGAGCATTTAACTAGAACTATGTACACATAGAGAGGCATTATGCTGTTGATGAATCATGTGCAGGTAGGGTGCTGTGAATTACAGGTGTTAAGTATATTGATTCATGAATTTGATGGTGTTGTCTAAGTTAAGGAATTACAGGTTGTGGTGAGAGAGGGTAAGGTTTCATGGTCCATGGTGGGTTGTTCATGTTGGTAGTAGTCCGTAAAAAGGAATGTCTTAAGGTGTTTTTTGAACAGCATTAAGTCTTTGACTTCTCTCAAGTTGTTGGGTAGGTTGTTCCATAAAGTTGGGGCGAAGAGTGAGAATGCTCTGTTGGTTGTTGCTTGGGTTGTATTTCAGAATATTCTTGGAATGGCTAGTGTATTCTTCTTCTTCTTGTGTCTTGCTGCATCTTTGTAAGTGTGTTAGGGTATGTAGGTGCAATGTTATTTATTTATTTAACATTTCTTCTATACCGCGCTATTAAAATCAGCGCGGTGTACACTGAACAAAAACATACTGCAATGCATACAGGCAACATTGAGTTTACAAAGAACAGGGAAAAATAACACATGGGATAACCGGGAGAACTATGTATAGGTTAACTTTATACTATATATACTTTAACTATATACAAATATTCTAAATTCGTTTGGATATTGTGCGTGAATTCATGTGGATGGTGCAGGTAAATGGTTATCATGTGGGCTATCGTGTAAGCTAACCATTTTCTGGTTGTATTAGGATGCTAAGGCGTCTGGGGTATGTGGGAAGCTTGCTTGAACTTCATTCTTTGTAGTACTGGGAGCCAATGGAGGCAATAAAGTATAGGTGTTAGGTGTTCCGACCTGGCAGCTTTCATTATTGTGCGAGCAACTGTGTTCTGTGCTAGTTGGAGGGGTTTCAATGTCTTGGGTAATCCTTGTAGGATGATGTTACTGTAATCAAAGTGGGGGCATATCAGGGCTTGTGCTATAGTGCGAAAGTCTTCTGGAGAGAGGAGGGGTCTTAAGTGCTGTACCATTCTAGTTTTGTGGTATATTGTTTGTGTTGTTATGTTAATGTGTTTGGTCATATTGAGGATTTGGTCCAAGAAGATCCCTAGGTATTTTATTTCTTTTTAATCTCGAGTAGGGCATTATTTACTTGAGGATGTTAAGGTAGGTCAAATGTTTTGTTCCTGGTGATGATTACAGCTTCTGTCTTTTTTAGGTTGATTGAGAGGTTGAGTCGAGCCAAAGTGAGAGTCATTGAAGTAGTTGATGATTTTCTGGTATTTCGGGTTTGTTGTTTCGATTGATGTGAATAACATAATATTGTCTGCATATATCCTGTAATCCACGCTGTGTCCTCTGATAATGTCGTAGTGCAGATAGCGCTGAACCCTGTGAGACACCTTGTATCTGGTTGTATTGCGCGGAGAGGGTATTATTGAAGGTCACTTGTTGTATGCAGTTGGAGAGGTAATCTTTAAACCATCGCAGTATGGTTCCTCTTTTTCCGAGATGCTTCAAGCGGTTGATTAGGATATTGTGATTTATGGTGTCGAATGCTGAGGATATCTCTAGAAATATGAGGATGAATGCTTGTTTCGTATTATCAATTCCTTGTATTAAGAACATAAGAACATAAGATATGCCATACTGGGTCAGACCAAAGTCCATCAAGCCCAGTATCCTGTTTCCAATAGTGGCCAATCCAGGTCACAAGTACCTAGCAGTTTCCCCAAAAGACACAGGTTCCTCAATGCTTGTATTGGGTCAAGCAGTGATATCCCAAGTCCCTTTTTAATGGTTTATGGACCTTTCCTCCAGGAACTTTCCAAAACCTTTTTTAAACCCAGCTACGCTAACAGCTCTTACGACATCCCCCAGTAACAAATTCTAGAGTTTGATTACATGTTGAGTGAAAAAATATTTTCTCTTATTAGTTTTAAATAGGTGTACCCTGTAGCTTTATTGCATGTCCCCTAGTATTTTTATATTCTGATGACGTAAACAATTGATCTACGTTTACCTGTTTCACTCCATTCATTAATTTATAGACCTCTAGCATATCTCCCCTCAGCCGTCTCTTTTCCAGGTTGAAGAGTCCTAACCTTTTTAGCCTCTCTTCATAGGAGTAGTGTTCCATCCCCTTTAACATTTTGGTGGCTCTTCTCTGTACCTTTTCTAATAACGCTATACCCTTTTTAAGATACGGCGACCAGAATTGCACGCAATATTCAAGGTGCGGTCGCACCATGGAACGATACAGAGGCATTATAATGTCCTTTGTTTTATTTTCCATTCCTTTCCTTATGATACCTAGCATTTTATTTGCTCTCTTGGCCGCCGCTGCACACTGGGCGGAGGGTTTTAACATGTTGTCCACAATGACGCCTAAATCTTTTTCCTGGGTGGTGGTTCCCAATGTGGAACCTTGCATTGTGTAACCAAAGTTTGGGTTTTTCTATCCTAGGTGCATAACTTTGCACTTGTCCACATTAAATTTCATCTGCCATTTGGATGCAGTCTTCCAATTTATCAAGATCCTCTTGCAATTTTCCACAATCCTATTGGGTTTTAACAACTTTAAATAGTTTTGTGTCATCTGCAAATTTGATAACCTCACTCGTTATTCCCTCTTCCAGGTCATTTATGAATATGCCAAAAAGCAGTGGACCCAGCACAGATCCCTGGGGTACTCCACTATTCACCTTTCTCCATTGCGAAAATTGGCCATTTAGCCCTACCCTCTGCTATCTATTTTTAACCAATTCCTTATCCACAATAGTACATTACCTCCTATCCCATGACTTTTTAGTTTTGCCAAACGTTTCTGCTGAGGGACCTTGTCAAAGGCTTTCTGAAAGTCCAGATACACTATATCAACCGACTCACCTTTGTTTACCTGTTTATTCACACCTTCAGAAAAACGTAACAGATTAGTAAGACAAGATCTTCCTTGTCTAAAGCCATGTTGGCTGTCTCCCATGAGGCCAAGACTATCTACATGTTCACAAATTTTGTTCTTTATGATGGTTTCTACCATTTTTCCCGGTACTGATGTCAGGCTCATTGGTCTGTAGTTTCCCGGATCACCCTTGGAAACCTTTTTAAAAATTGGCGTTACATTGGCAATCTTCCAATCTTCAGGTATTACAAATGATTTTAATGATAGTTCACAGATATTAATAGCAGGTCTGCAATCTCATATTTCAGTTCTTTTAACACCCTTGGATGTATACCATCCGGTCCAGGTGATTTGCTACTCTTCAGTTTATCAAATAGTTGTAATACATCTTCCCGGTGTACCGATATTTCTTTCAATTCTTCTGCAGTATCACCTTTAAATACCACTTCAGTCATGGGTAACATCCCTACATCTTCCTCAGTAAAGACCGAGGGAAAGAATTCATTCAGTCTCTCCGCTATAGCCTTGCCCCTCTTACTGCCCCTTTTACCCCTCTATCATCTAATGGTCCAACTTACTCTCTCATAGATTTTTTGCTAGAAATGTACTTTAAAAAGTCTTTATTATGTGTTTTTGCTTCCACAGCAAGTTTCTTCTCAAATTCTCTCTTTGCCTGCCTTATCAATGCCTTGCATTTAACTTGCCAGTGCTTATGCTGTTTCCATCTAGTCTGCCCAGCAAGATGGCAAGAGTAGGTGCACCTGTCGCTCCGTGCAGGCTCTTCCCCCTTCATCTAGAAACTTTATCTCCCTAGCATGTCCTGAAGTGATACTGACCCAGTCAATACCAGTGTAATTGAAATCACCCATGATTATTACCGTTCTGTAACTTTTGATAGCTTCCCTGATTTCTTTGAGCATTTCATCATCCATTTGTTTATTCTGGCCAGGCGGTCGATAGTACACCACCACCACCATCCCCTTTTTACATGGAATTTCAATTCATAGAGATTCTATGGAGAATTTTCTTTCCTGTAGAACTTTAATTCTTTGTGACTCAATGCCCTCTCTAACATAGAACGCAACCCTATCTCCTTTTTAAAGGTTAATGCCAGCAGCCTGGTTCCATCCTGGTTAAGGTGAAGCCCATCCCTTTGGAAGAGCCCCTCCTTTACCCAGAATGTTCCCCAGTTCCTAACAAATCCAAAACCGTCATCCTTGCACCATTGTCTCATCCACGCATTGAGACTCCGGAGCTCTGCCTGTCTTTTGGGTCCTGCGCCTGGAACGGGAAGCATTTCCGAGAAAGCTACCCTGGAAGTTCTGGATTTCAACTTCCTACCTAAAAGCCTAAATTTAGCCTCCAGAATCTCCCTACCACATTTTCCTATGTCATTGGTACCGACATGTACTGTCGGAGCTTCCCCCTGTGGCCTGGCAGCTGCCTAGGGGTAAGAGGGTGCCCCGATCGTCCTTTGTATTAGAATTAGCCCATTCGCATGTAGTTGTGTCTGGATAGATTAGAGCCAAGATCAAAGGTCGCAGGAAATTTCTTTTTATTTAGGAAATAAGGTTCTACTTGACCAAATCAAATTCTTTGGTAAGGAATTTGAATATTACAAACAAAAATAATCAGGATGCTTCTCCATTCATAAACATAAGCCTTATCACAGAGTCCTTGGCTTGGCCTTGCTTCTGCGGCTTAGTTTAAACACATATTCACAACAGGTAATCCTTTACAAACGGCAATCTGTTCTCCGGTCCCCAGGAGGCAGTACAGTACTTCACTGTTACTTTCACAGCTTTATATTGCACTAATTCCCTGGTCCACCAACTGGCTTTAAAACTCAGTACATTTCTCTTCAAGATACTTTCAAACTTTTAGCTCACTCATGGCTCCATTAATCTTGCAGCTTTATCAGACCAGCATTCATTAATTTGCCTGGCTAAAAGTTATGGGCTTTAGCAAAGAATATTCTCATTCAGAACTTCTGGGTTTTTCTCCACTTACTTTAAAAAAACCCTTTCAGCTTCTTATTCCTCTCTGGCACAAAGGGAACATTCACACTCCATATCAGAAACCTCACTTTCATTATAAGTGTCTCCCAGTTCCATCTCCTCTCCACTGGACTCTTTCAGAGACTTGTTCTCCACAGCGTCTGCCTCAGGAGCCTTTACATGCTGCAAACCTTTTATCAGCTGCTCCCAATTAGACTTCTCTCTACAGGAGGTTGTGGGGGAAAGGCAGGAAAAGGCTTCCCTATTCAAAAGCTTTTTAAGGGCTTGTAAAGGGCTCACCTTGCCAGCAGTGTGGTGTCCCCTTGTAGGCTCAGCTAGAGACGTACCCTTGCTTTCAGGTTCTCTCAGGAATACTCTACTCCTCTGCTTCCCAACAGTAGCTTGGTTAAAACCAACTTTTCCAGGCTTCACGTCAGCTGCAGGTTTCCTGTCAGCCGAGTTGTGCTCCAGGCTGGAACTGTCCCTGTACTGTCTGCAGGAGGTATTTCCTCTAAACCTTCCAGTAAGGTCTCTGCTCCTCAGCTCTGTCCTCAGAGGCTCCTTACACTGAGAATGGCCAGCCCACCAGCTTTTAGAAAATATCTCTTCCTCAGAAGAGTCTTCCCCTGGGCTTTGCTCTGACCTTCTCTCCTCTCTGTTCCTGTCTCTGTTCAGCTTCCTCCGTCCCACTGACGCTGCAACAACTCCTGAGGTTGAATCTGAATCTCTGTCTGCGTCTGCTCCTTCTCTGTCTCTCCTTGAATGTGGAGCTGCGTTTCTCTCTCCGTCTCTCCTTGAATGTGGAGCTGGGCCTAGGTTTCTGTTTTCCCTTGAATGTGAAGCTGTGCCTAGGTCTCCGTTTCTCCTTGAATGTGAAGCTGTGCCTGGGTCTCCGTTTCCGTCTCCGTCTATCTTGTGAATGAAACTTCCCTGCTTAAATGTTTGGGGCTGTCCTATGGCTCTTGACTCCGCCCCCAAACCTCTCCCATCACCTCCCTCGGTTTCCATGGGAACTGGGTGTGTCTTTGGCTCTACACTCCTGTGCAGGGAATCTTTGGCTTTGTTTAGAGTGTTAACCCTTGCTGTGCCCGCAGTTCTTTTGGGTTCAGGAAAAAAGGACTGTTTTTCCTCTCTTTTTCTCCACTCTAAACCTGCTTCTCCACCACAGTACCAAGACAGTAGACTCCTCCCCAGCACTATCTAAGACCTTGTCTAGGTGGCGCGTGAGGTCCGCTACCTTCGCAGCAGGCAGGGATGTCACCAAGCGATTCTCATGTCCACCAGCCACCCAGCTATCTACATGCCTAATGATCGAATTACAACTATAACAGCTGTCCTAACCCTTCCCTTATGAGCACTTGACTCTGGAGAAACTTCCTCAGTGCGAGAGGGCTTTGCATCACCTGGAGGACAGGTCCTAAGCTATAGGATCACTTCCTGCCACACCAGGGTGATGCTCTCCTGTCACATGACCTCTCTCCTCCAAGGCAGCAGGGATGCTGCCAGAGTGGAGGTGGGACTTCAGGACTATATCCCTGTAGGTCTCGCCTATGTACCTCTCTGTCTTCCTTATGTCTTCCAAGTCTGCTACTCTTGCCTCCAGAGATTGGACTCGTTCCCTGACAGCAAAGAGTTCCTTGCACCTTGTGCACACATAAGACTCCTCACAAACTAGGAGAAAATCATATATGTGACACTCAATGCAAAAGACTGGAAAGCCCCCATCTCATTGCTGGACTTCTGTCTGCATCTTGGTTTTAAGGTTGTGTTTAGATATTTAAGTTCTTTACTTACTAAGGGCTGCTGGGGATACTTATACTAATAAAACTATACCTAATAAGTTTAATGTTCTTTGTGCACCTGAAATTTAATTAATCTCAGGTCCTTAATGCATGCTGATGAGAATAAACAGGTGCACCTGAGAGTGAATATGGCGCCTCCTTTCCTTTAAGAGGTTTAAGCAACTATAAAGCTACGATTATCCCAGGGGTGGGTGGGTGATGGGCAGAGAGGGAGGGAAAATATTTATTAAAAGCTGGCTGCTACACAGTACCCTCTCTGTGCTTCTAAGGTAATCTGTGACCAATCTCCCACGGCCCTTGCTTGGATAGAGGGAGTCTTGGGTTCTAAATTTAACCAGAAAGCTCTCCTCTGTGTTTTAAATGTAAGTAAACTAGGCCTTCACTGAGTATTAAATTTAAACTGGAAGCTCTCTGCTGGGTTCTAAATCTAACCAGAAAACTCTCTTCTGTGTTTTAAATTTAAACTGAAACTCTTTGCTGCTACTAGGCCCTGACTGATTTAACAAATACACTGGGTTCACGGATTAATCAGCTTTAATCTAAAGAATTCCTTTTTCACCAAGATTTTAAAAAAATTCCCAGAAGTAATACTTACAATTGCAGATCTCTCTCCAGAAGTAGCAGTCCCCTTTTGTATTCCTATTGTGTCGAGGAGGGATGTTAGGAGCGTTTCGACTCCGTGATATGTTCTGAATCTAGATTGATGTGGATCAAGTTGGGCAAATGAGTCAATGAAGTCTTGGAGTTGGGTCTGAACTGATTTTCAATGACTTTGGATAGAAATGAGAGGCTCGCTATCGGTCTGTAGGAACTGGGGGAAGACTTGTTCACTGAGCTGTATTTCAAGATTGGGCAGATGGGAGTTTTTTTTAAGGTGACTGGTATTTGTCCTTGTGATAGTGAGAAGCTGACTATTTTTTGGATGTAGAGGGTTAATTCTGTTTTGACTAATTTAATCCAGCTGACTGGACATGGGTTGAGTAGAGAAGTGGTTGTATTCAGAGATTTGATGCATTGGTCAATCTGTTCTTTGCTTCTTGGGGAGAATGAATCCCATATTGCATTGTTGGTAGGTTCGTCATGGTGGGTTTCCGTTAGGTTGGTTGTCTTGTATTTTTCCATGTAGTGGTTGGCTAATTGCTAAGCACTTATTTCACTGGAATGAGTGTTGTCTGCGTTCGGTTTTTTGATTAGGTTTTGGACAATGAGAAATAGTTCCCCTGGTCGGTTTAATAAGTTTGTTAGTATTTTTGAGACTTTTTTTTTGGTGGTGATTTTCTGACGGTATAAGTTTCAGTGTTTTCATATATTTCAGTCTGTGTCGCATTTTGTGGTTTGCCATTTTCTTTCATCCTTCTCAGGCTCGGGGAGTACCATAGTTGGGAGCTGCGGGGTTTCTTTGAAGGGTTTCTTTGTTGGTTAGTTGATGCAGCAATGAGGGTCTTGTTCCAAGTTGTGAAGATGGTATTAAGATTGTCACAGTTATTTGTCAGTGCAGGTGTGATATTCTTCAGGAAGTCTTCCTTAGCAAATTTCTTGAAATGATGATGTGGTTGTTGTCTTATGTTTTTGCTGAGAAGGTAGGGGTCTAGGTCCGTGTGGAACTGTATAAGGTAGTGATCCGACCATAGCACAGGTTGTATTCCAATGTTGGATATCCTCTTATTGTGTGTACAATCTTTAGGGGAGAACATAAAATCCAGTGTGTTGCCTTTTAAATGCATTGGGGAGTCAATGTTTTGTTTATAGCCAATATCATCCATTGCTTGTAGGAATGAGGTGCTTTGGTCATTTGTTATTGAGGAGAGGTTTAAGTCTCCTAGTATGATGTGTTCCTTGCCAGATGGAGTTTCAGAGCATGTAGTTTCTAGTATATTTGCTAGTGCGTTGGTGTCTGAGGATGGGAATCTATATATTAGGGTTATTGCTAGTCTTTTGGTATGGATAGTTAACATATCAAGACCTTCTGTACTTGTGGAAGATGTTTGTTGGGCTTCCAATTCGTCTTTGCACAGGATGATTATTCCTCCCCTTTTCTTATTATTTCGTGAGCAGTAAAAAAGGCTGTATTCTGGCGCTTTAATTTGGTTACTCTCCTTAATTCCCTGCTTTTCATTTCCTCTTCCAAAATAAAAATCACCACAAATTGTGGGCTCAATACTTTGTTGGTGGCAATTATACATATAGGTTAGCAAAATGGCCCATATAGATATGGAAGTTGCAAGATCACCACTTCCACATGGAAGCTGCCATATTAGGTACGCTCAGTTTCCCACATATAGATTTGTAACATGGCTTCTCCCTTTGTATGTGGTAGTAAATCCAAGTGCACTCCTTCATGTCCTTATATGCATTTTACAAAAGGATCCACGTTTGGCAGAACCTTTTATGAAATACTGCCGGAATTCAGGATGTCTCAACTTTAAAGGCTCAATTCGAATCTCAATGTGCTATGTAAAATTGGCCTTTATAAATGTTAAGAGTTAATTTTATACAGGGGTGGTGGAAGACCTTTTTATTTGGGGGGGGGGGGGGCCCAAGCTCCGCCCCACCGGCAGAGACCCTTCTTGTTCTGACCATAGGGATCTGATCTCCCATGGGCAGACAGGAGGGTCTTTGCCGCAACTGTGACTTTTCTTCTGCATGCGGGCAGAACAGAAAGGGTTTCTGCCATGATTGTGGCCAGCAGGCAGCAAGCTGCCTGCGGGGATCCCATCCACCCGTGAGAAGAAGAAGAGATGCTGTGATTGTGGCAAAGAACCTTCCTGTCTGCCCGCGGAAGGGTCTTTACCATGAACGCAGCTTCTCTTCTTCTTCTGCCCACAGGGAATGGTATCCCTGGGCAGCCTGTTGCCTACCATGCTGTGATTTTTGGTGGGGCCCATCTCTTTCCGATGCCTATGGTTTTATATTTCTATTAAAGCTATGTTTTTATTTTGCTCACAGAAAACATCCTAATTAAAATAATGTAGAAACCTCGTGGCAAAACAATTGTATGTCAGTTTATTAACACTCGAAAAAGATAATGAAGAAGCTGGTCCAATGTCCTAGTGGTAATGCTGCAAACTACCATGCAGGAGACCTAGTTTCTGCTCAGTTTGTGTGTAGAGACAGCGTAGTTACTCACCTGTAACAGGTGTTTTCCAGGGACAGCAGGAATCAGTCCTCACATATGGGTGATGTCGGTGCCAACGGAGCCGCGTGGAGCATTTCCCCAGCTTTCAAAGAAAGCCTTTGGGACATGTTACCACGCATGCGTGGTCCCCTTCCCGCCTAAGGGTGCCATCTTGCTCAGTCAGATGACACAGCTAGGACGGCAGTAAAAACTAGGTAGAGAGGCAATTCCCAGGGGAGAAGGGAGGGTTGTGAGAACTGATTCCTGCTGTCCCTGAAGAACACCTGTTGCAGGTGAGTAACTACGCTTTCTCCATGAACAAGCAGTTCCAGACTGCCGAGGACTGAACCATGACAGCACCAACTATGACCAATCAGGTAGCCGTGAGTTGCAGAAGGTGAGTCCCCACTGAGAGACTCTGTTGACCCTAGCGTCCAGCGACACTATCACGCCGGTAGCCTGAACACAGAAGGGTCGGAGAGCAGGAGTTGCCTGCACCCTGAGAATATTATGGAGTACCACCTGGCTGAAGGCACTGTCCCTGTGGGATTCGCTCACCAGGCAGTAGCGAGCTGCGAACGTATGAATTGAAGACCATGTGGCGGCCTTGCAGATCTGTCACTGGCATTGAGTGGAGATTGGCTACAGACATAGCCATCGCCCTCACACGATGCGCTGTGATCTGGTGCTTGAGGGAGAGGCTAACTCACTCAGAGGTGAGGGCAATACAATCCACCATCCAAGTGGACAGAGTTTGCTTAGTCTCGGAGAGCCCCAGCCTGCTGGGGTCATAAGACATGAAAAGCTTTGCAATGGGCCTGAGTCCGCTGTAAGTACAAGGACAGGGCCTATTTGCAATCTAATGTATAAAGTACTAGTTCCTCCCTGCTGGTGTGAGTGCCAGGGGAAGAAGGTGGGGAGGACCACCTCCTGGTTGAGGTGGAAAGGAGACACCACTTTTGGGAGGAATTTGGGGTGTGTGCGGAGTACTACCCTTTTCTTATAGAACCTTGTATATAGTAGATCTGCCACCAGGGCCTGGAGTTTGCTCACTCTTCGAGTGACGTGAGGGCCACCAGACAGGCCATTTTCCACGACAGATACCACATGTGGCAAGTGGTTAGGGGCTCAAACGGCGGTTTAGTGAGCTGGGCGAACATCACATTGAGGTCCCACTCTGCCGCCAGAGGGCAGAGAGGGGGCTTGGAAAACAGGAGGCCCTGGAGGAACCTGGAGACCAGGGACTGGCTTGAGATGGGTTTTCCCTCAATAGGGTGGTGGTGAGCGGCTATGGTGCTCAGATGTACCCACACAGAGATAGATTTCAGCCCAGTGTGAGGTGCAGGAGGTACTGGAGTACAAGTTGCACATGGCAGAAGGGGTTCTCCTCCTTTTTCACACACCAGGCAGAGAACCTTCTCCACTTAAAGGCATAAGCTCGTCTGGTGGAGGGTTTTCAGGAGGCCAGTAGGATCTTCTTGACTTCTCCTACCCTTTCAGCAGCCATGCTGTTAGCATTAGCAACCCCAGAGTGGGGTGCAGGAGGGAGCCCTCCTCCTGGGACATGAGGTCCGGGGCTCGGCCCATTGGGACTGGGAGTGACACTGACAGGGAAAGCAACAGAGGGAGCTAAGGTTATCTAGGCCAATCAGTATAAATGACACCCTCTCGCTCTGGACCTTGAAGAGGGTCTTGGCGACAGAGGAGTCAGTGGAAACACAGAGTAGGCCCTTGGACCACAAGATCAGGAAGGCATCTGCTGCTACTCTCCCCAGGTGTGGCTGATGTGACCAGAAGCAAGGCAGCTGCATGTTGTCCAGGGAGGCAAATGGGCCTGCCCCAGAGGTGAAAGAGCTGCTTCGTTACCCTGGGGTTTAAGCGCCACTCATGTGGACGAAGGACCCTGCTCACGCTGTTCGCTAGGCAGTTGTCCTGGCCTGGGAGGTACACTGCTTGCAGAAGCATGCGGTTGTATGCAGTGAAGGAGAGGAGGGCCACCACCTCCTGGCAGAGAGGTACGACCACGTGCCTCCCTGCTTGTTGATATAAAACATGGCGACCTGGTTGTCCATCTGGATCAGCACAGTCGGTGTCGCAGGCATGGTGGAACGCTCATAGGGCCAAGAAGATTGCCCTTAGCTCCAGGAGATTGATCTGTAAAAGTGACTCCTTCTAAGACCAGCTGCCCTGTGTGTGGCGGTCCCCACAATGCGCCCCCAACCCAGGAAGGAGACATCTGTGGTCAGGGTCCTCTGTAGACCGGGTGCCTGGAAGGGCATTTCCGCCTGGAGGTGGTGAAAGTTTTGTCATCAGTTGACGGACTCCTCCAGTTAGCGGTAACCTTGACCCTGATCCGTAGCCTCCCCATGGCTTGGGTCCACTGCGAGCAAAAGCACCACTGAACTGTCCTCAAGTGTAAGTAGATTGAGGGTGTGACATGGACCGTCGAGGCCATATGGCCCAGCAGGCGGAGGAGGAGACAGGCCAGTACTGACCAGTGGCGCTGTACTTCTGCCAGTTGCCTAAGGCATTCTGCCCTTTCTTTTGGGAGGACGGCCTTGACCTGTAACGTGTCTAACTGAGCACCTATGAACTTCAGGCTTTGGGCTGGAGAGAGTTGGGATTTGGAGTAGTTGATGATGAACCCCAGGTGCTGCAGAAGGGTTGCACGCTCTGCAGCCTGACTGACCTCTGAGGCCGTAGCATCCCTGACTATCCAGTCGTCTAAGTAGGGGAAGATGAAAGCCCCTTATAGGTACAGGTGGAAAGCTACCACCGCCAGGCATTTGGTAAAGACCCTTGGTGAGGAGGCCAGGCCGAAGGGTAACATCCTGTACTGGTAGTGCCCTCTTCCCACCACAAACTGTAGGTACTGCCTGTGGGAGGGGTGGATCAGGATGTGCATGTATGCATCCTTTAGGTCCAAGGAGCACAGTCAATCTCCCTGGTGAAGGTAAGGCAGCAGTGTTCCAAGGGAGAGCATCTTGAACTTCTCTCTCACCAGAAACTTGTTTAAGTTTCTCAGGTCTAGTATGGGCCTGAGGTCCCCAGTTCTCTTTGGGACAATGAAGTATCTGGAGTAGAAGCCTTTTCCACATAGGTGTTTAGGTACAGGCTCTACTGCATTGTCCTTGAGCAGACCTGCAAGATCTGAGAGCAGAAAGGTCTGATGAAGGAAATGTCGCACTGGCTCTCCTTGGAAGACCCTGGGTGGTACCTGCTGTAGGTGGAGGAGGTATCCCTCCCTTACCACCTGCAGTACCCACTGGTCTGAGGTGACTGGCTCACCTGTGGGCGAAGAGCGCCAGGCAGCCCCCTGTGGGCTGGTGAAGGTCCCTTGGGGGAGGGGAGGCCCTGCCCTGGGAGTCAAAAGCTCCCCCCGGGATAGGTGGGAGCTGAGGCCTGGGACTTCTGTGCCTTTGGCTTCTGAGCTCCATGGCCTTGTCTTTTAGGGTGAGAACCCTGTTGCTGGCCCGAGAAGAACTGGTAGTGCTGACTCTGATGAAAGAGCCCCCTTTTCCTCAGGAACAGGGTTCTTTTCCCCAATGGTTTCTTACAAGGAAAGGATGAGGTCTTTTTGAACAGCCTCTAGCAAGTCACTGCGTCGGCCTCGATCTCGGCTGCCTTGTCAGCCATAGGCTTGCCGAACAGGTTCTCCCCCGATGCAGGGGGCATCGAGCAGCTTGTCTTGGACCCATTGCTTGAGGTCAGAAGACTGCAGCCAAGCTAGGCGCTGGGCACCGATGCCAGCCACTGCTACTTGAGCTGCTGACTTGAAGCTGTCATAGGCCGTCCGGGAAAGAACCAGAGCAGTCCTTGATCCCGGAGGTCGGGGATTGGAACTGCTGGAGGGGTTCCCCAGCAAGCCCCATTGAAAACCTGGGCTAGGGCCTTCAGGTACCTGCCTATGTACAATTCTTAGGCTTGAATCCAGCAACCCAGCATGGAGCCCTGGTAACACTTGTGCCCGAGGGCATTGAGGGCTCTGGTGTCCCTTCCAGGAGGGACAGAGGAGTGGGTCTTCTGGCTCTTAGGTTTCTGCATAGTCGACTCGATGACCATGGAGTTATGTGGGAGCTAGGGCTTGTGGAACCCTGTGCCCTTCTGGACGTGATACATGGCATCGAGGTGCCAGCTCAGCACCAGTACAGATGCCGGCGTCTCCCACATTCTGAATAGTAGCCATTCAACAATCGGCTGCACAGGCACCATGAGAGTTTCTACTACTACTACTACTACTGCTATATAGGAATTACACTTACCTGGTAATTGTGGTTCCTTGAGTGACTCCAGTTTAGTCCTCAACCTCTGGGTAGTGAACCTCCTCCTGCAGCTTGGAGACTGGGCATGTCAAACTCATGACATCACTGGATATACTCTGCTGGTCTCTCCCATCAGCCCCCAGTGAACTATTGACAAAGCAGATTCAAAGGAGCAAAAAATCAGTAACTTTTTTTTTTTAAACTTAACATTATATTCAAGGGCACGCAGAACATATAACCTATCTACCTACTACTCCCCTTCCAGAAGGAAAGGGACTGCTTCCTGCATGCTCTCCTTTCCGTCAAATGCCTAGCCCTAAACAATCCAGAGCAATATAGCAATATATATAACAATATATAACAATATCATAATATAACAACAATATAGCGCAAAACAAATGGAAGCATCAAAACAACTGAACACCAGTGAAGGCCTACATCCACTTTTAACCTTGCACTTCCCCCAAAAGAAAGACCACTGCTAAGACCCCATCCCGGGCGGGAATGAGGACTAAACTGGAGTCACTCAAGGAACCACAATTACCAGGTAAGTGTAATTCCTATTTCCTTATCATTCCTCCAGTTTAGTCCTCAGCCTCTGGGATGTATCAGAGCAGTAATCATTGGGAGGGACCTTTCCAGCCAGATCTCAACACCGTCTCCCTGAAAACGGCATCCTTAGCCGCCAGAACATCTAGGCGGTAGTGCTTACTGAAAGTATGGAGAGACAACCAAAAGGCCTCCCTACAGATGTCCACTGGCGGAACCAAACTGTGCTCCGTCCAAGAAGACGCTTGCACTCTAGTAGAGTGAGCTCGTAAGCTCCCTGGGACTGTACGGTCCCGTAGTAGATAAGCCAATGCACTTGCCACTCCAATCCATCCAGAAATTGACTCCTTCGCCACCGCTTCCCTTTGCGGGGCCCTCCGAACACCCTGAAGAGAGATGATCCGCCTTGCGAAAGTTTCTGAAACCTTTAAACACTGCCGCAGCGCTCTCTTGACGTCCAAACCACGCAAGCTATGGTTCAATAGGCTCCCCTCCGACACACCTAGCGCTGGAAGAGAGACCATTTTAGTTAGGTGAATGTAGAAACCACCTTTGGCAACGACGACGGAACCAGCTGCCAGGCCACCTTCTGTCTGGAGACAGACAAAAAATTATTCCTGACAGGTCAACACCTGCAACTCCGAAAATCGCCTCGCCAAACAGATTACCATCAAACATACCGTATTCAAGGCAAAACCCTTAACGTATGCCTGTTGCAAGGGCCCCAATGGCGCGCTAGCTAACGCTCCTAAAACCAACTTGAGCTTCCCCAGTGGAATTAAAATCCTACGAGAGGGCTACAGTCTGGTAACCGCCTGAGAAAGCGTACTACATCGACCTGTGCATGAGAGCCACTCCCTGTCCTTTGCGCCTATAGCAAGACAGAGCTGCTAACTGAACTCTCCAGGACCTGACTTTACCAAACCCGTCCTGCAGAAAACTTAATACCAAGGGGACTGACACTGTTGTCGCACGAGCGTGCTTCCGCGAGCGCCCGTCCTCAAAGATGCGCTATATACGCACATATGCAAGGGACGTAGACTTTTTTTTTTAATGTGGCAAGGTGGCAAAGACTGCTGCCGAGCAACTCTTTTTCCTTAAGCTTGCCCTTTCAATGGCCACCCCGTAAGTGAAAACCGATGCACCTGAGGCATTTGAAGGGAACTCCGTAGCAACAGAATCTCCAATGTCGGAAACCTCCATGGATTCCCGTTGAACAACCGTATGAGGCAGGCATACCACGGGCGCCTCGGCCAGCCTGAGGCCCCTGACTACACGTTTTCCCGAAGCGCTTCGATATGCAGAACCACTCAACGTATGAGTGCCCCCAGTGGAAAGACAGAGAAGACCGGACGACGGCCGCCATTGAAACAGTGCGTCGATGCCTTCCAACTTCCTTTCGCGTCTGCTGAAGAAGCGACCCGTTTACGCAGAGTGAAACGCCGCCATGAGGTCCATTACTGGCTGTCCCCATATGCGACCAATCTGTGCGAACACCTCCGGATGCCACTCCCATTCTCCGGCATCTACTCAGACCCAGCTGAGGAAATCCGCTGTCACAATGTCCTTACCCGCAACATGCGCCACCGAAAATTCTGGCAGCCAAAGTTCTATCCACACACACAGACCCTCTGCCGCGGCCTCTATGGCCACACTTCTGGTTCTACCCTACCGATTGATGTAGACCACCGGAGTTGTCGTACAGTACTCGCACCGCTCGACCTGTCACCGTAGCTTCGAACGCCTGCAATGCCCGGCGTATCGATCACATTTCCAGACAGTTGATTGACCACTGGGTCTCCTCTGTACTCCAAGAGCCTTGCACGAAACAATCTCCAAACCTAGCGGAGTTTAACAAAGGTTTTGGCCAAGCTCCTGGAGGAAAGCTCCATAACCTTTTATTAGAGAGCTGCTGGAAATTTTTTTTTTTTTTTTAATACCAACTTTCACCAATTCAAGATGTTCTACAAGGCACACAACCCAACAGAGCGTCACATCTGTTGTACATGCAACGGAACCCTTAAAATATGAGCATATATGACTCCACCGCTTGCCCCAATACAAGCATTGAGTAGCCTATTCGTCTTTTTTGGAAACCAGCCAGGTCCTTAAGACCAGGACTGGCTACCCTAGGAAACAGGATACTGGATCTCAAAGAGCTTGGTCTGACCCAGTATGGCACTTCTCGTATCCTTATGAATGGAACACCTCCCCAAGGTCTCTGCCATGGAAGTAACAGGCTGCGCCTGGCCCTATGGCCCTGTGGCTAGCTCACACAGAGCAGTGCGGCCTAGTGGTTGAGGCAAGTTGCCAGAGGACCAAGGGTTTGAATTCTAATTGAGACCACCAACCATGGGCCATAAAAACTGGGGTTTCTGGTCCCACAGTTGGTCCTTCTGGCCCTCTGCCTCAGGTACCAAAACATAAATTGTAAGCCCTTCAGGGACAAGGGAAATAGAAATACCGTAATCGACTGTATGCCACCCTGACCTGTAGGCAATCAGTATACTCAAATAAATAACTGACTGGGAATATGTGACCATAGCAAACACTGGCAGTGGAGAGACATCAGAGTTGGTGCTGGTTCCTGGTCTTCCTTTCTCGCTCTCCCAGTCCTTCTGCCAGCATTGAGAAAAGGCTGAGAATAGATTGTCCAGTGGGCTGGGGACCTTGCGTCCTGGACATCAGAGAGAAGAGGGGCTAGGATCTGGGAGCAAAGCCCAAAGAGAAAGGGAAACTGGTGACTGTGACACTGTAGCTCCTCCGGATGGCTCACTCCACAGCAGATCCCACGACTGCATCTCCAACCCCATGTAACACCATGAGGACCTCACGCACTTTATTACAATCGACATCCCCCCACTACTGGAGAAATTACCTTAACCTGGTAATAGAGTCTGAGCAAAGAAATGCAGTCTCACTCTGCAAAGAGTGCACCCAAAAATCATGCCTAAGCAATTGTGAGCACATACAAAATGCGCATCTACATATACGGGTGATCCAGCACCTGTCACCCAAACACAGTGCAGTGAGTACGCTTGAACACAGGCTGAATGCATGGAGCATACACAGAGTATTGACTTCCTCTATGAAACCTTCCTGTGCCCTGGAGCGCTAAGCCCCAGACTGTGCTACCTAGACGTCCTTCTCTTCACTCTCAGCACGGGCCCTTTAATAAGATGGCACAGACGGGTCAGTGCCCCTGCTAAGTGCTTAAAGCGCTGCTCTGACAGCACAGGCTCTAGAAATAGATGAGAATTTCCTGGGAAGGGCATGCTAAGAGGAGCTATGAAACACACAGGTACCCCCCCCCCCCCGGCCTTCCTGCAGTCAGAGAAATAGTAGTGGGATACACCGACAACCTTGCAAGTGGAGGTCTTAAGAGGTTGCTACCTGTGTGAACCTGATGAAGAATACGATTTCATATTTTACCGCCACCCCCCCCCCCAATGGATGGGGGCACTGAATACTATATGTGATTCATGAGCAGTGCTGCCATCCGGTGGCACCAGAGCCCGACAAACGATACAGAAGTTAAGAGCTTTAAATCTTGGTCATATAATCTTGATTTGCAGAACATTACAGTTGCTTGTTTAGTCACTAACCCCTGGGTGCCCATGAGGTGGCCCTGTGGTTATTTCTTCCCTGACTTGCAGAAATCAATCTGATGATGGCTGCATACACACGGTCACAGAAAAGCACTATTGAGTGTACCAGCTGCCCTCTGATGGCCATAGACCGTAGCACAGGCACTTCTTGGTTGACAGTTTAACTATTATTATTATTATATATTTTTATATATCCTAAGGTTTCCTAAACCTGTCCCTGTGAAACCACAGGCGTCTGGAAACTTTCACTATAGACCGTGAATACAAAAAAGAGCTACTGTCTCAAGCACACTTCCAGCCTGTCCCTCCTTCCTCCTACAAGTTAGGGCTCTGCTCTTGAAGAACCTAAAAGCTGGCAATTTGCCTAATATCCCGGGACTTAACAGATGCTCCTCAGAGACATGATTAGGAGGGAAAGAAGATGTGGCATCAGAGATCAAAGGGGGGGGGGTTTGTACATTTTTACAGCAAGGTTACTTTTTTTGGTGCTTTAGTGGGACTTTCCTTGAGCACAGTTGAACTCCAGTAACCTCCTCAGCTTTGGGAACTGCTAACACCTAATCAGGAGTTAGTGGGCCTGATTTCCTGAGAGCAGCTGAGGGCCTTTCCTACAGGAGCTCTCCAGATCAACCAACAGTAAGGATTTAAGGGTTTGTTTTATTATATTAAGTTGTTAGCTCTCTGACTGGGAGCTCTTAAAAGGGGGGGTTTTTTTGTACATTTTTAAAGCAAGGTTACTTTTTTTGGTGCTTTAGTGGGACTTTCCTTGAGCACAGTAGGTGGTTGAACTCCAATAACCTCCTCAGCTTTGGGAACTGCTAACACCTAATCAGGTGTTAGTTCCCTCCCTACCCACCCCGACTCCCACCCACCCCTAGCGAGTAGTCTTGCTTTATAGGGCACCTCCCCATTTGACAAAGCACAGAGAATTGGACCAGCACTTTTGAATATAATTAAGGAGATTTAACTGCTTTTTCTCTGAAAGGACAGCTGGGAAACCGGCTGGTACTTGGTAGATCTCTCTCTTTTGCTTTAACAGATACCTGAGCTCCACGAACAGAACAATGGTTGGGAAAAATTGTATCGCTAAAGCTGTTGCCCCCATTACAGCTTCTGCCTCGGTCCAGACAGAGGTCCTAATGCTAGTTGAAGGACCGGTTCCATGTGCAGGGTGCCTGCATGCTGAAGCTCTGAGGAAACAAGTGGAGGAACTCAGAGAGGAGGTGGCGAGGCTGAGGAGCATTCAAGACAGTGAGAAGTACATTGATGAGATGCTTCTTGCAGCAACCAAGCTCTCCAGCAGAGGAGAAGATGGGTGCCAACAGAATGTCGATGGTTGGACACAAGTCACCAGGGCCTGCAAAATCACCAATCCAACTTCTCCAGCCCTTGAATTGAAGAACCATTATGCAGCCCTGGAAGTGGAGGAGGTGAAAGCATCCCTGGAAAGGGAAAATCCAGAGCTCAAGTACCCCAAAGTGGCAGAATCAGTAACCACAAGGAAACGAAGGGTAGTGATGGTTGGAGACTTTCTTCTGAGGGGTACTGAGGCATCCATCTGCCGACCAGGCTTGATGTCCAGAGAGGTATGCCGTCTGCCTGGTGCCAAAATCCAAGATGTTACGGAGAGTTTGCCGAGACTCATCAAGCCCACTGACTATTACCCAATGTTGCTAATCCATGTTGGAACAAATGATACTGCCAGGTATACCTCAGAACGTATCAAAAGTGACTTCATGGCTCTGGGACAGAGGGTGAAGCAGTTAGGTGCACAGGTGGTGTTCTCTTCAATCCTCCCTGTTGAGGGTAAAGGCCAAGGCAGAGAGGCTCGCATCCTGGAGATGAATGCATGGCTGCATGGAAGGTGTCATCGAGAGAGTTTTGGTTTCCTAGACCATGGGATGCTGTTCCAAGGGCTGCAGAGCAGAGATGGCATCCATCTGTCCAAGAAAGGTCAACGCGTCTTCAGTAGTAGACTGGCTAATCTACTGAAGAGGGCTTTAAACTAGATTCGTTGGGGATGAGTGAAGAAAGACCCCAGGTAAGTGAAAGCCCCCAGGTAGGTGATACATTAAATAACTTTATGGAAATGGGTAACAGAGGTAACATATGGAAAGCAGTGTCTATAAATGCCCGTAGCATGGGAAATAAGATCCCTGATGTTGAAGCTTTGGTGGGAGTGGCTGACTTGGATTTAGTGGCAGTTACAGAAACATGGTTCACAGAAAACCATGATTGGGATGTAACTATACCTGGCTATACTTTATTCAGAAAGGACAGGGTTGGAAGTAGGGGAGGAGGAGTGGCATTATACGTAAAAACTACTATTAAAGCTTTGGAATTATAGAGCTTAAAAGGCAGAGGGGAGGCATTGTGGGTTAAACTAGAAAGAGGGAAAGAGAAATCTATTTACATTGGTGTGATATACAGACCTCCCTCACAAGAGGAAGAGGTGGACAGAGAGTTAATTGAAGACATGCGCAGCATTGCAGGGAAAGTGCTACTGATAGGAGATTTCAATATGCCAGATGTTGATTGGCACATTCCTGCTGCAGTATCATCTAGAAGTAAGGAGATCCTGGATTCTCTACAGGGAGAACTATTCAGGCAATTGGTAACAGACCCCACACGTGAAGGGGCCATACTGGACTTGGTGCTTACCAATGGTGAAAGTGCTTCCGATGTTGTAATGGGAGATCATTTTGCATCCAGTGATCACCAGATGGTGTGGTTCAGTATTAGGACTAGGGCTGTTAGAATCCATTCAAAGATGAAGATCTTAGACTTTAGGAAGACTAACTTTGCGAAAATGGGCCAATACCTCAGGGAGTCGTTAGTTGGATGGGAACAGCTGAGGGATGTAGAAAAACAGTGGGAAAAACTGAAAGGGGATATTTTAAGGGCAACCAACCTTGTTGTTAAAATGGTAAATAAAGGTAAAAGGAAAAGGAGACTGCTATGGTTTTCGAAAGAAGTAGCTGAAAAAGTGAAGAAAAAGAGGGAGGCCTTCATGAAATACAAGAGATCACAGAGAGAGGAAGACAGGCATCTGTATTTGGAAAAACTTAGAGAAGCTAGCAAAGTAGTCAAGAAGGCAAAGATTCAAAAGGAGGAGGAAATAGCCAATGCAATAAAATGGGGGGATAAGACATTTTTCAGATATATTAGTGAGAAGAGGAAGGGCAAGAGTGGTATTGTCAGACTCAAGAGTGCAGGGGAGGAATATGTAGAAGCTGATAAGGATAAAGCAGAATTGCTTAACAAATATTTTTGTTCTGTGTTCACAGATGAAGCACCAGGAGCAGAACCTCAGAAAACACCCACAAATAGGAACAGAAGCAAAGGACATCTTGAACAATTTTCAAAAGACTGTTTTCGTGAGAAACTATCTCAACTTAAAGTAGACAAAGCGATGGGACCGGATGGGATACACCCGAGAATACTGAGGGAACTTGGGGACATTCTAGCAGCTCCACTGACTGACCTTTTCAATGCCTCGTTGGAGTTGGGAGTGGTGCCAAAGGACTGGAGAGAGGCTCATGTGGTGCCTTTACACAAAAGCGGAAGTAAGGATGTGGTTGAAAACTACAGGCCGATTAGTTTAACTTCGGTGGTGAGTAAATTATTGGAAACGCTGCTGAAAGAGAAAATAGTGAGGTTTCTGGAGTCCAGCGGATTACAGGATCCGAGGCAGCATGGATTCACCAGAGGCAGGTCTTGTCAGACAAATCTGATTGATTTCTTTGACTGGGTGACCAGGGAGTTGGACCGAGGGAGAGCCCTAGATGTGGTGTATTTAGATTTCAGTAAAGCCTCTGACACTGTTCCTCACAGGCGACTTATAAACAAACTGAGCACCCTAGGGATGGACCCTAAAGTTACTGCTTGGGTTAGAAATTGGTTGGGTGGGAGGCGACAAAGAGTACAAGTAAATGGAGCTCACTCTGAGGAGAAGGATGTTATCAGTGGTGTGCCCCAGGGATCTGTCCTTGGTCCGATTCTTTTTAACATCTTTGTTAGTGATATAGCAGAAGGGCTTTCAGGTAAGGTTTGCCTCTTTGCGGATGATACCAAAATCTGCAATAGAGTAGACACCCAGGAAGGGGTAGATAACATGAGGAGGGATCTAGCTAAGCTTGAAGAATGGTCTAGAATTTGGCAGCTGGGATTTAATGTTAAAAAATGTAAGGTCATGCATTTGGGCTGCAGCAATCCAAGGGAGCAATATAGTATAGGGGGTGAAGTACTTTTGTCCACTAAAGAAGAGCGGGACCTAGGCGTGGTTGTGTCTGATGATCTTAAAGTAGCTAAACAGGTAGAAAAGGCGATGGCAAAAGCTAGAAGGATGCTTGGGTGCATACGGAGAGGAATGGCTAGCAGAAAAAAGGAGGTGATAATGCCTCTGTATAAGTCTTTGGTGCGACCTCATTTGGAGTATAGTGTGCAATTCTGGAGACCGCACCTTCAAAAGGATGTGAACAGGATGGAGTCGGTGCAGAGGGTGGCTACTAAAATGATTAGTGGTCTTCATTATAAAGCATATGAGGACAGACTGAAGGATCTTAATATGTACACCTTAGAGGAAAGGCGGGATAGAGGTGATATGATTGAGATGTTTAAATACCTCCGTGGCATAAATGTTCAGGGAGAGAACCTCTTTCAATTGAAAGCAAGTTCTGCTATGAGGGGACATGGGATGAGGGTGAAGGGAGATAGATTCAGGAGTGATATGCAGAAATATTTCTTTACGGAAAGAGTAGTGGATCCGTGGAATAGTCTCCCAGTGGAGGTGGTAGATATGAGGACAGTAACTGAATTCAAAAAAGCATGGGACAACATTGAACAAATAGGAAAATTTAACAAATGAAGATTTTTTCTACGACCTAAGTTTTCTAGATTTTCCAGCTTCTTAGTACTCTTTAGGAAATATCTGAAGGATACTCTCCTTTTTCCTCAGGCCGAGTCTTGTTTAGTGACTAAATGTTATTACCTTCCTTTTAAAATTTCTACCAGTCCTGGGGACAAGGATGAGTTGCCCATATCAGATAAGGATGATTTCAATTTAACAGCTTTTCTGGAAGATACTCAGGATGTGATTACCACTAGGGCCACTTTACTGGTTACTCTATCCTTAGAGGATGATAAGATTTCTATTCTGAAGTCTTATTTCAGGAGGAAAGAGTTCCAATTCTGTGGTGATAGAGTATCTATATTCCCAGATGTATCTCGCTCTACACAACTTCGTAGGAAGTCGTTTCGTTTGTTGAAACCTAGAGTACCTGCTTTAGAGGCTACATTTTTCCTAAAATACCCTTGTAAATGTTGCATCTCATTACACTATGATAAGTTTGTCTTTTTTTCCTCGTCCGAGCTAGAAAAGTGGATTGTAGATCGGGAAAAGGCACGTACTACTGTATGATTGATTGAGGGTGGGTTGTGAGGGTATTCTTCTGGCTGATTAGTTGGCTAATGTCCCTTTGGGTCTTGCCTTGTTTTCTTTGGACATATTTTGATTTGTTTAGTTTAACATCTCCCCGAGATGTGGACTGGTTTTCTTATGGATTATATTGTATGTATTTTCTTTGTTATTTGCTGTATTTCTTGGTTGTAACTGTTTTACAGTATGACTATGTAAAAGTTTAAAAAAAAAAGCATGGGACAAACACAGAGGGTCTCTAAAGGTAAAAAGGGGACTGTTGTAGTTGTTATGGAAGGACGGACTAGATAGGCCATGTGGTCTTTTTCTGTCGTCATATTTCTATGTTTCTATGTTTCTAACTTTCCAGGGGAGGAAGTGACGTCACCCGGGTGATGGCAGCTTAAACTGTGAGCTCCCGTCAGGATGCTGCTTATTAAAGCGAAATTAGCAATTTTACCCCCTTCCCAACTTGCGGTGTGGGTAGCCAAGGAGACCCGAAGGAGTGAAGATGTCGGTGAGGAAGAAGTTGGCCAGATTTAAATCTTCGTATGGCGAAGCTGAAGAGCGAGGGGGGCGAGACCTCCCCGAGCACATGGCATCGTGTGAGGAATCAGAGGACGAGCTAGACCGGGCCGACGAGGGATGCACCAGAGGTGATATTTGGGCCTGGATGAGATCCCTGAAATGAGAGATCATCGCCACTCGGGGGGAGCTCAAAGAAACTTTGGCGGGGATCAGAGAAGACGTGAGAGAGCTGGGCCACCGAGTGGAAAAGTTGGAGGAACAGGCTGATCAGCTGGCAGAGAGAGATGTTGAAGCAAAGACTCAAATGCAGAGGTTGCAAACTCAGCAGGACTTACTTAAACATAAATTAGAAGATCTTGAAAATCGCTCCCGCCGCAATAATGTACGGATTTGGGGCTTGCCAGAATCGGAGGCTTTTGCGGATGCGGCGGCAGTAGTTCAGAAGGTTTGTCAGTTCCTGCTGCGTGATGAGATGGGAGCGAGAGAGGAGGTGCCTATTCTGGTGGAGAGGGCCCATAGAGCGCTGGGGCCGCCACGGCCAGGAAAGCCATGAGATATCGTGGCCTGTTTAGCATCCTATGGCCAAAAGGAGAGGGTGATGCATGTGGCAAGCAGCAGGAGGTGTTTCTCTTGGGAAGGACAGAATGTGGAAATGTATCATGATTTATCCGCAGCTACCTTGCGGCCAGTCACACAGTACCTATGGACAGAGAAGGCGAAGTACCGTTGGTTTTTCCCCTTTGCCCTTTTGATGGATATAAATGGCAGGGGGTTCAGAGTGCGTACGGTGGAGGAGGCCTGGAAAATCTTGAGACAAGAGGGGGCACCAAATTTGCTTGAGCAGGCCAATGCTCCAGTTCGCCCAGAGAGCACAGGGTATTGTCCTAGATGGGAGAGGGTCCCGGTGAAGGGACAGCGTCTGCAGCGGAAAACTGTAAATTCGGGACGTGGAGAAAATGTTGAAGAGGCATCCACATTAGCGATCACATGAACTCTGGGACTGTGAATTGTGATGTTTAAATACTTGGCTGGTGTATGTAACAAAAGGGGGTGATAACCAGGGGGAAATGAGGTGGGTGGGGGGATTGGGTTCGGGCTAAGGAAGTGATGGTGGGATGTTGTGGGGGAGGAAGGGGGTTGAGTGCACTGTTCCCTCTAAGCTGTGCGCATGTGCGCGCGCACACACCTCGCCGAGCGAGCGCACATACTTTACAACAGAGCGCACAAAAATTACAGTTCTGATTCTGATAGAAAACAACACAGATGTCTTAAAATTTAAAAGTTGTTATGTATTTATGGTTTTCACAAGTTCTACAATGTTTTCTAGTGCAATCAATGTGGTGTACATACTGTATTCTGATGTGTAGTCAAATTTTAAAGTATATAACTCCAAGTTGTCGTTATGTGGCGCACAAAAATTTAACCTTCCTTCAAAAGTTGCACAGCTGATATTTTATGCGCACACAGCCTACAGAAAATTAGAGGGAACATTGGTTGAGTGGGTGGGGGGTCTGGGCAGGTATAAAGTATAAGTTATTATGTGTGTTTTAATGTTTATCTATTTCAAGTTAACAGTGCAGGAAGGGGGATGGCACAGCGTCCCCGGGGGGGGTCCCTTTCTCAGTGGTAGGCGGAGAAGAGCTCTGTGTGATGGGGGGAGAAGGGGGAGAGGGAGGCATAATATCAGTGACAATGGAGGTGGATGGACTTAGGGAATGGCTTCTGGCTTGAGAGTGGGTTGTTTGAATGTGCAGGGACTAAAAACTTTACACAGAAAAGGAAATTGTTGTAGCGGGAACTGAGGGAGTGGCAGTGGCAAGTGGCATTTGTGCAAGAGACTCATCTGCGCCGGCGTGATGAGCGCCTGTTGAGCTCAGGTAAATTCCAGTGTTTCTTTGCTGCGGGGGAGGGGGACCATAGGAAGGGTGGAGTTGTTATCCTAATTAGGCTGGATGTTCCCTTCATTGTGGGTCAGGTATTCAGGAAAGTGGATGGTAGGGCAGTGGGGGTGGTGGGGGAGATAGGGGGAGAGAAGGTTATGTTGGTCTCAGTGTATGGACCAAATGGCGCCCAGGGTGGGGTTTGGGAGGGGATGGGCATGTGGCTGGAGGGGAAGATTCAGGAGAAACTTTTGATGGGGGGAGATTGTAATATAGCTTTGGATGGTAGAGCCGGGAGTCAAGGGGCTAGTGACCCGGGTTTGAGGAAATTTCAGAAATGCCTACAAGATTATGGTCTCGATGATTTGTGGAGGTGGGCCCACCCACTGGCCAGAGATTATACCTTCTATTCGGCAGTGCATGCCACCTATAGTCGGATTGACTATCTGTTTGGTGATAATTATTGGAGGGAGGCATTAGATAAGGTACGGATAGGAACAGTTACTTGGTCTGATCATGCGCCGGTGGAGGCGTGGTTTGGTTCTTCAGGGGAGGTCGGTCGGCGCACTTTCTGGAGGTTGAATGATTACCTTTTTCAGGGAGAAGAGGTAGGTCAGCGGATAAAGAAGGTGATTTGTGAATATATAGATTTGAACAATAATGGTGAAGTCAGTATGGGGGTCCTTTGGGATGGGTTGAAGGTGGTGGTGAGGGGCCATCTCGTACAAGAGGGGGCGCGGAGGAAGAGGAAGAGGGAGGAGGAAGCCCAGTGCCTTACCAGGCAATTGGTGGAGATGGAGAGGGCCCACAAACAGAGAGGTGGGAATGGGTTGAGAGGCCAAGTGGAGGAGATTCGTAGGCAGTTAAATGCTCTTCAGTTGGAGCGGGTGTCCTATCAATTGGAGAGAGTTCGACAGAGATATTATGAATTTGATAACAAAGCGGACCAGCTTTTGAGCATTAAATTAAGGGCTCAGAGATGGAGGCAGGCTGTTGCTAAAATAAAGGGCCCTCAGGATAAAATGTTGTTTAAAGGGCGCAAAATTAGAGATCAGTTTTGGGATTATTACAAGGGCTTATATGCAGCGAAGCCCGGGGGGTAGACGAGGCTATTAGACAGTACCTGCAGAATGGGGGGAATGGGAGTGGGTGGTTGGAGGAGTCTGAGGGGGAGGGGTTAGATGGGGAAATTGGGCTTGAGGAGGTGATGGGGGTCATTAAGGACTTAGTGTTAGGCAAGGCACCGGGAATTAATGGATTTTCTAGTGTGTCCTATAAAAAAAATGTCAGAGGTGCTGGGGCCTATCTTGACGAGAGTATTTAATGCTGTTTTGCAGGGAGGGGCCTTACCGGCATCGATGAATCAGGCGGCCATAGTGGTCATCCCGAAGCCAGGGAGAGATCTGACGGTATGCGGATCGTATAGGCCCATCTCTTTATTGAATATTGATGTAAAAATTCTGGCCAAGGTGTTGGCATTGCGATTGGGGCCCTGTATGCCGGGTTTGGTTCATCCGGACCAACCTAGGTTTATTGAGGGCAGACAACCGGCAGATGAGATAAGGAGAGTCCTTCAGCTGGGTTGGCTGGCCAAAAAGGAGCAGCAAAGGGCCATGTTCCTTTCTATTGATGCGGAAAAGGGCTTTGATAGGGTCAACTTTGATTTTCTAATGGCAGTGTTAGAATATATAGGCCTGGGCCCTAACTTTAGGTCTTGGACAAAGGCTTTATATGCGGCACCGGAGGCAGCGGTCCATTTTAATGGGGGGTATTCTGAGTTTTTTTTCCTTGGGATGAGGGATGCGGCAGGGGTGTCCGCTGTCCCCACTACATTTTGCGTTAGTTATGGAGCCATTGGCAGCTAGAATTCGGTCGGTGAAGGATATTAAGGGGATAGAGGTGGGTTCATTGCAGCACAAAATTGTCCTGTTTGCTGATGATTTACTTTTCACTTTGACACAGCCGATTGTCTCTCTGCAAGTATTAATGAGGGAGTTACGGACATATGGGGGGCTTTCAGGGCTCAAAGTTAATTGGGATAAAACTGAGGTGATGTCGCTCATGTTGCAGCCTCAAGTGGTGGGGAGCTTGCAGGCCTCATTTCCGTTTCACTGGGCCAAAGGATCTATTCAGTACTTGGGAGTTCGGGTTACAGTCGACTCACGAGGTTTATATGATGCGAATTATCCTCCTTTATTTGGCCAGCTGCAGAAGGATATGGCTAGATGGAAGGGGGAGGAGTTGTCTTGGATGGGGAGGATTTCAACTTTGAAGATGAACGTATTGCCACGTCTATTATATTTGTTTCAAATGCTGCCGTTTCAGGTTAGTCAGAAGGACTTGCGCCAATTGCAGAGTCAAGCATTTGCTTTTGTGTGGGGGAATAGTCGACCTAGAGTGAGTAGACGGGTAATGTATGCTACTAGGGAAGTTGGAGGCTTGGGAGTTCCAGTCTTGGGGAGGTATTATGAGGCGGCTCAGTTAGGTATGGTGTTTGAATGGAGGGCTAAAGGAGCTCACCCCAAATGCTTCCGAGAGGTGGAGCAATATTGGACGGCGGAGATATGCTTGAAATATTTACCCTGGATGATGGGCCCACCACCGGGAGGGCGGTGGAGGGAAAACCCCTTTATGTGGCATTTGCTAATGCAGTGGCGTAAGGCTCGGAGGAAGTTCGCTCCAAGATCGACCTTTTGAAATCTGGCCCTGGTGTGGGTGACATCTGATTTTCTTCCGGGAAGGGAGGGAGTATTTAAGCGATGAGAAAGAGGGGGGTTGGATACCTTTGATAAATTTATTGCGGATGGGGAATTGATCGCCTTTTCAGACCTTCGGGTGAAATATCATTTGCATAGTGGGGATTTTTTTCCCTATATGCAAATTATACTTTTTTTATGCCAAAAGGATATTCGAGCGAGCTGGGAAGAAGGAGGGGATGATAGAGAGGCGTTGTGGTTGGGCTGGGAGAAATCGAGGGGGTTGATAACTCTTCTTTATAGAGGGTTAGGGGGAGACTCGCCCCAGAGGTTCCCTCATCAGAAGGAGTGGGAAAGGGAATTGGGAAGAGAGTTGGATGATCAGGAATGGAGGAGAGTGCATGTAAATATCGTTCGGCAAGCTCTGTCGGTGGCGGTGCGGGAGACATACTATAAGTTGCTCTATCGGTGGTACTACACACTGGTTAGGTTGCACAAGATGTTCTCAGGAGTGTCTGATCGGTGTGGGGCAGTGTGGGGGAGAGGGGACTTTTTTTGCATGTGTGGTGGGGGTGCTCCATGGTTACTATATATTGGAGGGAGGTGGAAACGCGGCTATCTGAGGTGTTTGGAGCGGGAATGGGACTGGACTTGGGGTTTTGTCTGTTGGGAATTTGGCCTGAAGAGAGTCCTAGGAAGAACGAACGGCCCATATGGGCCTGTGTCCAGGCTGCCCGTAGTGAAATTGCTCGGGCGTGGAAGCAAACTCGGCTCCCGGGAATGGACCAGTGGGAGAGCCGCTTGCGACGAATTGTTTTGATAGAACAGTTAACAGCACTGCGCCGCCAGAAGCAGGAGAGATTTAATAAATTATGGTTACCTCTACTGGACTATCTTAAACGCTGAGATGCCTTAAAAAAGGGCAGGAGGGAAAGGGGGGGGGAGAAGGGGAGGTTGGGGGGGTTGCATTAACGTGTATTAAAATGGGTTTGTAATTATTGGCTTATTGAAATGTTGGTTCCATTATGTTTTTTCCAAATTGAAATAAAAATAAATATTCAAAAAAAAAAAAAGAACTTTCCGAGCCAGATAAGACACACCAAAACTATACATATAAACCAAGTAAATGCCGCATATAAATTTATGTATTTATTTATTTATTTATTTAGTATACATTTGTATACCGCTACTTCCAGCGATCAGCAGCGGTTTTGATTACAGATTGGAAATTGTCAAATCATGACAGGAAATTTTTTTTTTTTTGAGGTATAAACACATTGATTAGACAGGAAAGCACAGCACACAGAGAACTATTTTACAAGGAACATGGGCTATGGAGGGTTAAGTGGCTTGCCCAAGACCACAAGGAGCACCTGTGGGACTAGAAACCCCAGTCCTTCCGGTCCAAGGTTGCTGTCCTCCAGTGGGATTTGAACCCCCGACCTTCCGGCCCGAAGTACCTTGCCCCAACCACTAGGCCACTCCTCCCTATTTATTTATATCAAGAGCTAATTACTCTCTTAGTTGCTACAGTTCAAAGCAAAATACAAATTACAAAGAACAATTACAATACACAGTTGACATACAACATACAAACAAACAAATCATAAAGATTCTGGTCTAAGTCCTCTCACTATTGACCCATCTCCCTCCTTCCCTTCATTTCTAAACTATATGAATGTGCATTTCACTGCCATTCCCTCTACTTTCTCTCCTCTCAAGCCCTTCTGGATCCTCTATACTTTACATTCTACCGAAACAGCTCTTGCCAAAGTCTCCAGTGACTTGTTCCAGGCAAAATCCAAGGGCCTTTATTCAACCATCATTTTTCTTGACCTTTCTGCTGCTTTTGACTACAACCTTCTCTTTGATACCTTGTCCTCACTTGGTTTTAAGGGCTCTTTGCTATCCTGCTTCTCTTATCTCTCCCATCGAACTTTCAGTGTTTGTTCTGGTGGATCCTCCTCTATTGCTATACTGCTCTCAATTGGTGTACCCCAAGGATCTGTCTTGGGTCTACTCCTTTTCTCTCTATGTACCCAGTCCCATGGTGCACTCATCTCTTCCCATCAGTACCATCTTTATGCTGATGACTCCCAGATCTAACTCTCTACACCTGAAATCTAACCGGCAATCCAGGCCAGGATCTCTGCCTGCTTTTCTGACATTAATGCTTGGATGTCTCACCGCCACTTGAAAATGAACATGTCCAAAACTGAGCTTCTTATTTTTCCCCCTAAGCCCTCCTCTCCCCTTCCTCTTTTCTCAGTCTCTGTGGATAACTCTCTACTCCTCCCTGTCTACTCAGCTCACAACCTCGGGGTCATCTTTGACTCCTTCTCAATATACATCTAACCAGGGGCAGCCCAAGGGGGGTGCGGGGCCATGTGCGGAGACTCGGTGAGGAGCCTCATTTGCATAAGGGAACTCATTTGCATAAATATTTGCATAATGTTACCTTACACTAACTTTTAGTAAACATGCCTCTTAATGAGTGTATGGATAAAGAAAGACTAAAAGATTTCTACATTACTATAATCCAGTGCCAACTGCCAGGCACATTAGGAACTACTACAAACACTGCCCATTTAGAACCCATAGCAAACCCGCCGTATCATAACAGCACTACCAGGACTCACAAAGCACAAGACCCTACCTATCAAAAGGCTACACTGAAAATATTAAACCAATACATTTCAGAGAATAACAATACATGACCTACTGGGGAAAGAGAACAAGTGGCAATGTCAAATAGGAATTACATAAACAGAATACCTCAGCTCAGTTACACATGCAGAACATAGACCATCACCAAACAAGGAATCACAATTTAGAAACAGGAAGACAATAATTAAACTGGGAACCCCAAAAGCCCAACAACACTGTAGAAATAAAACTATAAATTAATTTCCTCTTGTACTAAACAAAGCGCAGATGTTAATGATGCACATTTCCCAGAGCTGGCATATTTCAGTTAATAAATTCAATAAAGAGATATTTTTCTACCTTTTGTGCATTTTTTTCAGTTGCAATTGCTCCAGCCACTTTCTTCTGGTTTCTTCGTGTCTTCTGCTAACTCTCCATCGTCTGTTGTCCATTTGTCTTTTCTTCACGCTTCTAGTTTTTTTCCATTCTCTCTCTACATCTGCTTTAACATACTAATCTTTCTCCTTTTGCTCTTTGCTCATTCCTATTTCATCCACTCAAATTTTACCCCTCCATCCTCAATCCCCACTTACTCTCCCAATATCCGGCCAATTGTAGGATTTGTCTTCCCTCCCACACAAAATATTTTTTCACTCTCCCAGCTCTATCCCATTCTAATCCTCCCCCAACATCAGCTAGTTCCAGCCCCACCCAGCATCCGCTCCCTTCTAGTCCACGCATCAGCCCATTTCCAGTCCTAGCCCCCCATAAGCCCATTTCTAGTCCTATCCTAGCCCCACCATCAGCCCATTTCCAGTCCTAGCTCCCCCATCCGAGTCCCTCCATCAGCTCATTTCCAATCCCAGCTCCCCATCAGCCCATTTCTACTCCTTTCCTAGCCCCACCATCAGCCCATGTCAAATCCTAGCTCCCCTCCATTCAGCCCATTTCCAATCCAAGCCCCCCATGAGCCTACCTCCAGTTCTAACCCCTCCATGAGTCCATTTCAATCCAAGCCCCCCCCAACAGCCCATTTCCAGTCCTATCCTAGCCCTCCATCAGCCCATTTCCTGTCCTAGCCCCCCTCACTCAGCAAATTACCAGTCCTAGCCCCCCCATAGCCCATTTCCTGTCCTAGCCCCCCTCACTCAGCCCATTACCAGTCCTAGCCCCCCATAGCCCATTACCAGTCCTAAGCCCCCCTAACCCATTACCAGTCCTAAGCCCCCCATCACCCCATTTTGTCTTAGCCCCCCCATAGCCCATTACCAGTCCTAACCCCCATCAGCCCATTTCCAGTTGTAGCCTCCCCACAGCTCATTCCAGTCCTAGCCCCCCATCAGCACATTTCCAGTCCTACCCCGCCATCAGCCCATTTCCAGTCTTAGCCCCCCCATAGCCCATTACCAGTCCTAACCCCCCTCCCCCCATCAGCCCACTTCCAGTATTATTCCCCCCATAACCCATTAGTAGTCCTAACCCCCCATAGCCCATTACCAGTCCTAACCCCCTCCCACCATCAGCACACTTCCAGTCTTAGTCCCCCCCATAGCTCATTAGTAGTCCTAACCCCCCCATAGCCCATTACCTGTCCTAACCCCCTCCCCCCATCAGCACACTTCCAGTCTTAGTCCCCCCATAGCTCATTTGTAGTCCTAACCCCCCCATAGCCCATTACCAGTCCTAACCCCCCTCCCCCCACCAGCCCAGATAGATTTATAAAAAAACGGCTGCTGCTGCTGCTGCCGCCGTGGCAGCGGCAGAATCAAACATCAACGCCGCGGGGCCCCGACTGCCCGGCAGAACCTCCCTCGAGCATCAGCTCCCGAATCCCTCCCAAAACGCGGGCTTTCAGAGCCGCGAGAGTTTCCCTTTCTTCTCGCGGTCTGTTAATCTCGTCGGGGCTGATGGGATTTCCCATCAGCCCCGGCAGGATTAACAGAGCCGCGAGAGGTCAGAGAAACTCTCGTGGCTCTGAAAGCCCGCGCTTTGGGAGGGATTCGGGAGCTGATGCTCGAGGGAGGTTCTGCCGGGCAGTCGGGGCCCTGCGGCGTTGACGTTTGATTCTGCCGCTGCCATGGCGGCAGCAGCAGCAGCCGTTTTTTTTTTAATGTACTTGGGCTAATGAATGTTTTTTGCACGGGACCCTGTGCAAAAAACATTCTTGCTCAATGGACGGGCCGGCCCTGCATCCAACTAATAACTAAAACCTGTCATTTCTTTCTCTACAGCATCAACAAAATTTGCCCATTCCTTTCTGAACACACTACTAAACACTTATGCACTCTTTAGTCACTTCCTGCTTAGCCTATTGTAACCTATTCTTTGCTGGTCTCCCTCTGAACCATCTCTTTCCCCTTCAATCTGTTCAACACTCTGCTAATCTTCCACCAGCCTCGTCATGCTCAAATTACCCCACTTCTCAAGTCACTTCATTGGCTCCCTATCCGTTTCCACATCCAGTTCAAACTTCTGCTGATCTATTAGTGCATTTACTCTGCAGCTCCTCACTTCCTTTCCTCTCTTATCTCTCCCTACACCCCTCCTTGGGAACTCCGCTCTTCTGGAAAATCACTTCTATCTGTGCTTTTCTCTTCTATTACTAACTCCAGACTTCGCTCCTTTAACCTTGCTGCTCTTTAGGCCTGGAACAAACTACCTGAGTCTGTACATCAGGTGCCTTCACAGACCCTTTTCAAATCCAGGTTGAACACTCTCCTCTTCTCTACTGCTTTCGGATCTTGACTCACCTGATCTCCTTTGTGTTTCTTTACCATTCCCCCTAGATGTATCCCATGTCTACAGCTACTGTGTTGTCTGGCTTGATTAGACTGTAAGTTCTGATGAGCAGGGACCATCTTTTACATGTGTTTGTGCAGCACTGCATATGTCTTGTAGCGCTATATAAATGTTCAATAGTAGTAGTAGTAGCAGCAGTGAGGTCATCGTAGCAGTTAGCAGACCCTACCTGTGACAAGGTTTGCTCAATGTTTTTAAATACTTTCGAAACTTACAAAATCAGTCATAGCATGAATGCCATCTGGGAATGCATTCCACATCATGGGTGCATAAAGTGAAAAAGCTCAGTCATGAGTTTAGTATTACACTGGTCAACAAATTTGTACAAAAGTCATGTTATTGAAATAAAAATAGTCATTTCTTATAAATTTTTATATGCTGAACATGAATATGACAGTGAAATTGCAAAGTTGGCTCTAGTTTTTTTGTAATCTACAAGAATTAATGTTTACATCACGAAATGCATGTCAACAGTAAATATAATAGGCCTTCGGTTAATACCTGTAAAAAACCAAGTCATCGACTACTTCTTAGATTTTTTCACCTGTTTCTTGTACAGCTGTTCGGGAGCTTCTCTGGGGAGTGTCCAGCAGTAGTCAGCCAGCATTGTAGTGGACCATTTTCCCTAGTATCTTTGCTCCATCGTTGCGATATCCTGGTGAAAACGTTCGCCCTGTTCATCACTAACCATACCACAGTTGTCAGGAAAGAAATCGAGATGGGAATCAAGGAAATGGATCTTTAGAGACATATTGCAGCCAAGTTTCTGATACTGCATCAGTATGTCTTCTACTAGTTCCTTGTAGTTTTCTGTCCTAACATTCCCGAGAAAGTTTGCTGACACCAAGCGAAAAGCATTCCATGCTTGTTTCGCATCACCCTGCAGCAAGTTGTTGAACCGGTCATCTTTGAAGAGCTCTCGAAACTGAGGACCCACAAAAACTCCGTCTTTATTCTTTGCTTCGCTGAGTCGAGGGAATTTTTCATGCAGGTATCGGAAAGCTGGCAAAGTGCGGTCCATGGCTTTCACAAAGTTTTTCATCAAACCTAGTTTGATGTGAAGGGGTGGTAGCAGAATTTTGTGAGCCTCAACCAGAGCTGGGTGCTGGATATTCTTCTCTCCAACTGCTACATTTTGTCTGCGATTCCATTCCTTCCGTAAGTAGTGCCAATCCCTTGCTCGGCTATCCCACTCACGTAAGAAACACATGTATTTTATATATCCTTCGGTAGTCCCATTAAAAGGGCAACAACCTTCAAGTCACCACAAAGGTGCCAGCTGTACTTGTTATAGTAAATGGAAGTCAGTAGATGCTTTAAGTTATCGTATGTCTCTTTCATGTGGACGGCATGCGCTACTGGAATAGATGGAAGACGGTTTCCATTGTTCAAAAGCACAGCCTTCAGTCTCAGTTTCGAAGAGTCTATAAATAGTCTCCAGTCTTGTAGTCATGAGTGATTTAAGACATTCATGAGGCTTTCAATATTGGAACAGAATACCAGATTACTTTCCTTTCCGACTGCGTATAGTACACTGCTGACGTCAGAATACTTCTGCAGCCGTCTGGCAGTAGTATTGCATTGCATCAGAAAATGATGCAATCAACTCTGGATGATGTGTGCATGCTGGTATTATGCAATGTGATGCAATATTACATCATTCAAGGCTTATTTGAGATGTTGTTGATGTCCTACTGGATAAATTTACACAGTGAAACGTCAAAAATGAACTACATGCAATATCTTCAAAACGAGAGCCAATAAAATGTTTTTAATGTTATATTCGTGTTCAGCTCACCAAGATACTACAGATTAGTGCCTTTTAAAGTCAGTAACGATTTCAATGTTGACCAGTGTTATTTGCCGTAATTTAAGTATGGGATTATTTATTTATTTATTTATTTTGTTTACAAGACTGCAATGGGAGGTCTGATCATGAACAATCAACAACAGAGACAATTGGGTGAAAGCGCCTGCGCTATTTTAAATACTGTCAGCAAAACTACATTTAATCCTGGCATACTTGGGTTGCTTAACACTGGTTCAATGTGAAAACTGTTCTTACTAACAGTACAGATTTAAAGGGAATCAGATTTTTAAAAATCACTAAGAAGAATATACTAATATGTAAAAAGAAAGAGAAGCAAAATGTTCTACACAGGAAATCTTGTGAAAACAATCATATGCAATATCCATAGCTAAGGCATACTTTCAGGTATGTCATATCCAAATTGTATTTTATAGTAACGCCTATCAATGTAGATGCTTTTCTGAATACTTACTCTCCTGTTCTTCTGGGTGATCTCTTTCATACTCAACACCATCTATATACTGTACAATATTATTCTTATAGAACCGCTGGGCCAGATCCTTTGGAGTTTCTCCATGGTCATTCCTGGCTCTCAGAATATGAGTCAAACTGACCCCTTTATTAACCAGGAACTTCAGGCAATGTAGATGGCCTTCCATTGCAGCTAAATGAGCTAGAAAAGAAGAAAAAGCCTAGATGTTACAGAAACCTAGGGAAAAAGTGATTTGGCAGATTAGTCAATTACTAAATGTGATCATTCACCATTTAAATTAAATTGCAAAACAATTATGATTCTAAAATTATTGTACACTACAGATTCAGCCCTGGAAAAGCTGCTTAATATTTTCTGATTTAGTTGGTCTCAGATAAAAATGCAGAGAATGAGAAAATGTGTAAAGAGGAGAAAGATACAGTATTCTACATATTTCTGAATAATCATGCGAGTGAGGAAAGCATGCAGAGCATAGTTTATGGAAATTTTCCAACCCCTCTTTGCATGTGCATGTGTATATATCTCTATGGGGGAATTTCTCCAAATGGGTTAGTTTTATGCATACTGCAATAGCGATGGATGTCACTCATATGTGGGGTATGATCTCATTCTCTCAAATTTACTGCTAATGCTTGAAGTAATACTTGCCAAGAGAGCCTACTTCTAGAACTTATAAGATGTAATGTGTAAAGGCAATTTGTCAAGGTGTGCTTGGAAATTCCTCTTAATCAAGCCTGTGACACCCAACAAAATAGGAAATAACTATCTTTCTGCCACATTTTCTTGGTTTCTGACTACATTTCTTGGTACTTGAGTTTCTTCTCCCTCTCAATGTGATTCACAGAATAATTGCTTGAAATAGACACCTCTCTAATCAATGTTGTTCTGGTGTTTTTCCCCTTTACCAATATGGTCATTTTTCTTGCATCCAGTTTATCAGTCAGAATGGGAGAATCCTGGGTGATCAAAATCTCTTCATTCTCTATTATTCTCTTAAGGTTGTGGTCTAAGTGGTTTTCCAGTACAGTGATGCTGTAGTGTTTACAGAGTTTCAAGTGGATGAGATGTGTCACTTTATTGTGCCATTCTGAATAGAAATTATCTACCATCAGAACTCTGCAGCCAGATAGGACATGAGTAATTATTTCCAGCTCTTTCTTACAGATTCTACATATGTCTGTTTGGCCAATTTTTCCTATGCTTGCTGTAAACCATCTCATTCATAATCCACTGGATTGAAACTATCAATCTCTCATTCCTTAAGTTTCAATTCACCTCTCCTTAACCATTCATGTGTTTGGTTTTAACTGACAAATGGTCCCTTTGTATTTCCCACTGTATTTGTGTATTTGCCACTTGGTTTTCCTCATGTGCTGATCTAATTTTTGAAGAGTTTTTTCCCTTGTTTTGCAAATTTTGCTGCTTCCTTCCATGTGCGTAATAATGGATTCTCACTTATTCCTTATATTCATCAGAATGTTTTTCCAAGTTTAATAATGGAGACAGATTCTGGATATTTACTTTCATATGTCATCACATTTTGCACATCTGCTTTGTATGTTTATCTGTTTTGTTTGTGTGAGGGGGGGGCTAATATATCTGTGTGCGTTTGTGTGTGTGTCAGTGCAAGTGTGTGGGTGTGAGTGAATACTTGCCTTTGTGCACTTGGGCGTATTTATATGTATGTGTATTTATATCTGTGTTGGCATTCTGTGATTGAGAGAAGATATTAGGGGAGAGGGCTGCTGTTTGAAAGGTACAATTCCTTAGTGGCTATGTTACAGTGAATGAGTGCTTGCATATCGCAGCTGTTGGAACTGCTTTTTCCTAAAAAAATGCCTTTGGGCACTTTTGGGAGGCAGTTGCAGGGGTAGTTTTTGGAGATGGGAACAGTTCGGGAGGTGGACAGAGTAGAAAACAGGGAGAAGGTAGCTTGAAGGTGAAATTTTAAAAATTTTACTTGTTAATTTCCTTTCCTCGAGTCCTACCAGACAATTCTAGCCAAGTGGGTTATGTCCAGGGCTGGCCCCAGAATTGGTTCAAAGTATTGGTGCCCTCAGCAAACCTTAAGCTTTATCCACACACCCCCCCCCCCCCAACCACTGTCAGGATCTATTGATTAGGTTTGAATGCCCTTCTCTTTGCCATCCCTCATAAGCTGCTGCCCTAGACGACTGCCTGGTTTGCCTAATGGTTGTGCTATCCCCTGCCAGCAGATAGAGACAAATAAAAAAAAGCTCAGAGCTAACTTCACTCCCTTATAGGAAGATGGTGCTGTCTTCCATTCTTCAATATAACCTATGTCAAAACTACGAACTCTCAAGATAAAAAAACCCATCAAAAACCACAAAAAATTGACTTTGTTCGAGCTTCCAAAATGCCATCAAAACCATACCTGTTATTGTTATTGTTGTTGTTGTTAAGTGCCATCAAGTCGGTGTCGACTCATGGTGACCCTCTGGATAGTTGTCCTAAACTGTGTTCGGTCTTCAGTCAGGCGGCTCATTGTTGACAGACTGGCACCCATAGCTTTTTTACTATATTGATCCATCTCATTAATGGCCTTCCTCTTTTGTGTTGACCTTCTACCTTGCCAAGCATGATGTCTTTCTCTAATGATCTCTCTCTTCACATGATGTATCCAAAGTATGAAAGTCGAAGTCTTGTCATCTGAGCTTCTAAAGAAAGCTTAGGTTTGACCTTTCTTGTACTAACTGGTTTGTTCTTCAGGCAGTCCATGGTATAACACAGTAATCGTTGCCAGCACCATAATTCAAAGGCATCAATTTTCTCCCTGTCTATCTTTTTCGCTGTCCAACTTTCGCATCCATATGATGTTATTGAAAATACCATGGCTTGAACAAGTCAAATCTTTATATTTATTTATTTAATGGTATTTCTATCCCGCCTTATCCTTCAATCAAGGCGGTGTACACATCAAACAATCAATGGCAATGGTGTTTATGTTAGATAAGTCTATGTACAGTGAGGGTGCATGGGTGTGGGTGTGCTGATTAGTGTGAGCTATTTACAGTATGCGCTTTATACAGTTATTTACATGGGTTTGCTGGTTCTGTAGCGGGTTGTGATTGAACTTCAATCGAGTCTAAGGTTGGTCCAAGTCTGTAGAGTCTGGCTATGCGCTTATATGCTTTTATATGGAGAGAGACATCTCTGCTCCTGAGAATCTTGTCTAGATCCTTCATAGCCATCTTGCCAAGAGCAATGCATCATCTGATTTCTTGACTGCTTGTTGCTTCTTTATTGATAGTTGATCCAAGTAGGTTAAAGTTGTCCACTATTTCAATTTCTTCTCCATCAACAATGAATTTATTGATTTTGCCAGTTGACAGGATCTTTGTCTTTACATTAAGGTGCAGGCCCATTTTAAGACTATGTTCCTTGATCTTGAGAAGCAAATGTTTCAGATTGTCTTCACTTTCAGCCAGTAATGTGGTATCATCAGCATAGCAAAGGTTGTTGATGAGTCTCCCACTAATCTTCACACCTCTGTTGTCTTCATACAGTCCTGCTTCTCTGATGATTTGTTCTGCATATAAATTAAACAAGTAGGGGAAAGTATACAGCCTTGTAGTACACCTTTGCTGATTTTAAACCATGATGAAAGAAGAAGTTGAAGCAGCATTGAAAGCCTTATCAAAGAACAAAGCAGCAGGCATTGATGGCATTCCCATAGAAGTATTACAGCAATCTGATGCAGCTGTTACCATACTTACAAGGCTCTGCCAGGAAATTTGGAAGACAACATCATGGACAACTGACTGGAAAAGATTTGTTTACACCAATACTAAAGAAAGGTGATCCAACTGACTGTGGAAATTATCACACAATTGTTGTGATCCCACATCCCAGCAAGATTCTACTGAAGATTATACAGCAGAGACTACAACCATACCTGGAACGAGAACTACCTGAAGTGCAAGCAGGGTTCAGGAAAGGGCAAGGAATGAGAGACATCATCACGGATGTAAGATGGATCCTTGAAAGGACTAAAGAATTCCAAAAGGATATCTATATGTGTTTTATTGACTACAGCAAGACTTTTGACTGTGTAAACCATGAGAAACTCTGGGCCACATTAAGAAGCATGGGTATACCAGAACCATACCTGATGTAGCCAAAAATGTCTCTCTTTAGTCAGTAACTCAGAGATGAGGCCATTAGCATCTGGAAGAGACTTATACTCTGCCTCAAGGACTCCTTTGCCTTCCTCAGGAGGCTCATAAGCCCTCTGGTATCTAAAAAAACCCTCTTACTGGGGCAGCCTGAGGCAGTTGCCACCTTGATTCCTCCAGAGATCAATGTCTTAGAGATTCTGGTGTTATTTTTAGGATCCCTCCACAGTCAAAAGAGCTTACACAAATTTGGAAAGGCTTGAGAGGCCTACACCCAACTTCAGCATGGTTTTATCCTTGTTCTCATCTGACTTTACTGAAATCAGAAGTGATGAGCCTAAATTCAGGCAGAAGTGCTGGTACTCATATCCAGGGCTCTTTCATTAATATGTGAGGGACCATGGGTCAATTTAGCAGGCAATGAAAAAGATTCTGGTACTCGTACACTGCATACCTCTCAAAAAAGCCTTAGGCTGTACCAGCTTCTCATGCGCCTTAAGCAAATGAGCTTCCTATACTAGGAAAATAGGGGCCTTTTATCACAGCATTTCTTTTTTAAAGAAAAAATCCTGGGTATACTAACCTGAGCCCCCCTCCTGAAAGGCAAAGTTATGGAGATGGTACCTGATGAGATATGAGAGGAAGGAAAGTCAGAGCTACCAGGCCCAAGCTCAGATTCTAAGAGGAAAGACCATTCAATGTAGGTGTCTCACATGTTTTTCTCTCCCAAGAAAAAAATCCCTTCAGAGACAACTAGGGAGTTTCTCTTTCCCTTTCCCTTGAAGCACGCCAAAACTGGACACTGCCTTATTAAAAAAAAGCAGGTTATGCCTTTATCCAATCTCCTCTGGAAGAGGAGCCAGATTGAAGGAATGGAACTTTAAATGGGAAAAGCTGCTTCCTCTATAAAGCTGAACCCATAGAGGTTTCAAACTCTAACCTAACTCTACTACATGGACCTCCCTGACATCAACTAAAGGTTACAAATGCAATGCAGTGTGTGCCTTCAAGTCAATGCTGACTTCTGGTGACCCAGCAGCTCCTGAGTTTTCTTGGCAGTGTGACCGGAAGTAGATTGCCAGGCCTTTCTGCTGAGGCAATGGAGGGTTAAGTGACTTGCCCAGAACCACAAGGAGTGCTAGTGGGAAGTGAACCCTGGTCTCTTGATTGCCAAGCCAGTGCTTTAACCATTAGGCTACTCCTCCACTTTGAAAAGAGTCCCTATGATAATAAAGCCTCTCAGAAGCCAAGATCAAAAGGCACAATGGAACAAGATCGTTCAAGAAAGAGGTCTCTGAGGGGAAAATGAAAAAGATTCTCTGTTTTGCATTCTTTTTTAGTTGAAGAAATTGCTTCTCCTGGTGTTTTATCATGCTTACCAGAGGAGAAACCCCCATCTAAACTCTACTAGGGTAAAGGATGCTTCTGCTAGTTCTCATTTTGGGTGCCAAGAAGGCTGATTCAAGCAATATCCTGGTGGTTCTGGCATTGCGAGGTGTACTTAGGATCTCAGGCGAAAACTGTCCTAGCCCAAGGTTGGTTTACTCTTCCTAGTAGCTGTTAGAAGGGCTTCCCAGCATTATCCTTCCTGTCTGCCCATGGGAGATTGGATCCCTACGAGCAGACAGAAGGGGAAGACCAGTGATTACAGCAGCAGGCCCAGGGGCAAAGTTTGGCCACTCCCCATGGAACACAGCGTTCCAACACTTCTGATCTGGATTACTTTTACCTTTATTAGAACCTCTCTGGAGACTGCTTCCCAGAGGCCTAGCAATCCTGCTGCACCATACCACATGTTGCAAAATCTTCTGCAGACAGAGAAATGCTGAAAAGCAGAAGGTAGCACCAGTCCTCTATAAGGGGAGTGAAGTCAGCTCTGAGCTTTTATTCTCCATTTCCATTTTCTATCAGGGGAACAGAACCCACTTTTCTGAACTGGCAGGCACAGACAATAAGGAAAGGATGAATTCCCCGCTGCTTTGTTTCACTGATGTTTCTATGCTGCAGAAACTAACTGCTTCTCCCATAAATATGCATTGGGGCAATTTATGGGGGGAGGGAGAGGGGAGACATATTTCTCTGGACTCTCCTGTCTGATCTGATCCATTTTCAAATTCAATCTGTCTTTTCATCGTTTTCCCCAATTCCAAGTTTCATCCCATTTTGTTAAATTTTCAGACGTATTTTGCACCCAGAAAGACATTCTCAACCTGTTTTGTATAATTCTTTCAAACTTTCATTGAGTTGGAAAGAACAAAAAGATACATTTCAAGATTTCAAATACAGCAGACATGGTAATACTGAGCATCATCAATAAGCAAGAATCTGGGGAAGTTTCTGACAGTGACTATCAAAAAGTTTCTATTATACTAAAAATCTTTCCATATTGACTTCTTCTCCATTCTGAAGAGCTTAGTTCATATAATTCCCCCTATATTATAGATTATCCTAAACATAAGTTGCAAAACTGACAGAAATCCTGAATGTCTCAAGATAGTGTGAATATCATAATAATTGTAGTGTAGTGCTTTATATCAGGGTCCGAAAAATGCCAGGGAACCTAAAAATGGAGTGCAGGAGTAGCCTAATGGTTAGAGCACTGGCTTGGGAACTTTCTCTTCTAAATAATCTACATGTGCCACATGAGCACTGTGATTTCACTCTGACCGTTCACTTGATCTCTCTTCCGCTTTCGATCTGGTCAGCCACCATTCTCTTCTCACACGTCTTCATGACTTTGGGTTGCGTGGTACTGTTTTGAGGTGGTTCCGTTCATTCTTTCACCGTTCTCTCCAATTCTTCCTCCACACCCCCATCTCACTATCCTGTGGTGTTCCACATGGTTCTGTCCTCTCCCCCCCTTCTATTTAATATTTTCCTGGCCCCTCTCTCACTCATAATCCAACAGTCTGGAATCTCAGCGTATTATTACGCTAATGACATTATCCTCCTCCACTGTACCGACTCCACTCTTCCTGATTTAGCCCCTCTAAATTCTGTCTAGCCTTTATCCATTTCTGGTTAATCTCTAATTTTTTATATCTCAACCCGTCATGGTTTACCTTTGGTGCTCCCATCCTCTCTTGGCTCCCATAATCGCGGATACCCCTGTTCCTCTTGCCTCTTCTTTTCGGTATCTGGGTGTCACACTTGACTCCTCCCTTTCTTATCCATCGAGCATTTTATTCCCTATGCCAAATTTGTGCAGTCCGTCCCTTTCTTTCCACTCCTTCACTGACTGTGCTCCTACTATCCATGGTAACCTCAAGGCTAGATTATTATAATGTAGCCTTGGCGGGTATTCCTCAATATCATTTACAGAGGCTTCAACTGCTACACAATATGGCTCTGCGTCTCCTCACACACTCCTCCAGATTTGACCACATCACCCCAATATTGATCCATCTCCACTGGCTCCCTTTCTGATTTAGAGTACAGTACAAAATTCCCATTTTTGTCCATAGAATTATCCATACAGGCATCCCCCAGTATCTTGCCAATTTGCTCCACTTCCATAAGCCTCATCGTCTTTTACGCCCTATTCACAATCATCGGTTAGTACTTCCCTTTGTTAACTGTGCCCATTTGGAGCACACCCGGACATCAGCTTTTTTATGCTTGGGCCCCACATTGTGAAATTCTCTCCTCGTTTCTCTCCATGCTGAATTATATTTCACCAGTTTCAAAGCTGCTCTAAAAACCCACCTCTTTCAGATGTCCTTTGGCATCCCCAGCTCCACACCCTCCTAGGTATGCCTGCCCCCCCCCCCCCCGTTACCACTCCCTGCTCTTGTCTTTGTTCCCTTCTGATCTCTTGCCTGCCCCCTATCTCCTTCCTTTCTCTTACTGTCCTGTCATTTAATGGCGTTCCTTTCCTTTCCTTTTCTGCATTGCAGTACTGTAACTATGTAAACCGCTTTGATGCTATTGCCTGAGCGGTCAACCAAATTGAGTAATAAAGATTAAAGATAAAGAGACCAGGGTTTGATTCCCACTAGCACTCCTTGTGGCCTTGGGCAAGTCACTTAACCCTCCATTGCCTCAGAAAAATCTAAGTTATCAATGTCCCTGTTTAATATATACTACCAAGTTTATGAATTATGGTGCCAGCAACGAATACTGTGTATATCATGGACTGCCCGAAGAACAAACCAGTCAGTACTAGAGGAAAACAAACCTAAACTTTCCTTAGAAGCTCAGATGACAAGACTTCGACTTTCGTACTTTGGACACATCATGCGAAGAGAGATCATTAGAGAAAGACATAATGCTTGGCAAGGTAGAAGGTCAACACAAAAGAGGAAGGCTGACAATGAGATGGATCGATACAATGACAGCAGCTATTGGTGCCACTGTATCAATAATGAGCCACCTGACTGACGACCAAACACAGTTTAGGTTAACTATAGAGGGTCGCCATGAGTCGACACCGACTCGAAGGCACTTAACGACAACAACCAAGTTTAAGTTACAACGTAAACCATTTTGACTGACATGATAAAAGCAGTATAAAAAAACTGTTAAATAAATACAATTTAGCACCTGGTTCATAAAATTGTTGTTGTTAAGTGCCATCGAGTCGGAGTCGACTCATGGCGACCCTCTGGATAGCTATCCTAAATTGTGTTCGGTCTTCAGTCAGGCGGCTCATTGTTGACAGACTGGTACCTGTAGCTGCTGTTATTGTATCGATCCATCTCATTGCTGGCCTTCCTCTTTTGCGTTGACCTTCTATCTGGCCAAGCATAATGTCTTTCTCTAATGATCTCTCTCTTCGCATGATGTGTCCAAAGTATGAAAGTCGAAGTCTTGTCATCTGAGCTTCTAAAGAAAGCTTAGGTTTCATCTCCTCTAGTACCGACTGGTTTGTTCTTCGGGCAGTCCATGGTATACACAGTATTCGCCGCCAGCACCATAATTCAAAGGCATCAATTTTCTTCCTATCTGTCTTTTTCACTGTCCAGCTTTCACATCCATATGATGTTATTGAAAATACCATGGCCTGAACAAGTCGAATCTTTGTATGGAGAGAGACATCTCTGCTCTTGAGAATCTTATCTAGGTCTTTCATAGCCATTCTGCCAAGAGCAATGCGTCGTCTGATTTCTTGACTGCTTGTTGCTTCTTTATTGATAGTTGATCCAAGTAGGTTAAAGTTGTTCACGATTTCAATTTCTTCTCCTTCAATGATGAACCTGTTGATTATGCCAGTTGTCATGATCTTTGTCTTCTTTACATTAAGGTGCAGGCCCATTTTGAGACTATGTTCTTTGATTGTGAGAAGCAAATGTTTCAGATCATCTTCACTTTCAGCCAGTAATGTGGTATCATCAGCATAGCGAAGGTTGTTGATGAGTCTTCCACCAATCTTCACACCTCTGTTGTCTTCATACAATCCTGCTTCTCTGATGATTTGTTCTGCATATAAATTAAACAGGTAGGGGGAAAGTATGCAGCCTTGTCTTACACCTTTGCTTATTTTAAACCATTCTGTTTCTCCTTGTTCCGTTCGAACTGTTGCTTCTTGATCAATGTACAGATTGCGCAAGAGAACGATCAGGTGTTCTGGTATACCCATGCTTCTTAATGTGGCCCAGAGTTTCTCATGGTTTACACAGTCAAAAGCCTTGCTATAGTCGATAAAGCACAAATAGATATCCTTTTGGTATTCTTTAGTCTTTTCACTGATCCATCTCACATCTGCAATGATGTCTCTCGTTCCTCGCCCTTTCCTGAACCCTGCTTGCACTTCAGGTAGTTCTTGTTCCAGGTATGGTTGTAGTCTCTTTTGAATAATCTTCAGTAGAATCTTGCTGGCATGTGGGATCAGAGCGATTGTGCGATAATTTCCACAGTCAGTTGAATCACCTTTCTTTAGTATTGGTATAAACACAGATCTTTTCCTGTCAGTTGGCCATGATGTTGTCTTCCATATTTCTTGGCAGAGCCTTGTGAGTACGGTAAGAGCTGCATCAGATTGCTGCCATACCTCTATGGGAATATTTATTTATTATTATTATTTATTTATTATTTATTACAGGCTCTTATATACCGCTCTATTCAGCATCAGCGCGGTTCACAATATAACAACAGACCAGAACAACAAACTGTTTGGTTTTACAGAGAACAGGTCAGAGAACTTGGATAAAACATGGGGAAGTCATTACTGCAACTATTTACATGAGTATTTACATGTATATACACAACAGGATTTATTCTTAGTTTGGGTAGTGTTCGAGATTGGTTGGATGGTCTAGTAATATTGGGGGAAAAGGTGGGATTTGAGTGCCTTTCTGAAAAGAGATAGATCGGTGATAGCCCGAATCTCTGGAGGTAAGGCATTCCAGCACTTAGGGGCATAGAAGCTGAAGGCCCTATTAGATGTCGCTGATAGGCATTTTGTGGCTGCTTTAGGGATAATTAGCACATTAGTTGATATCGTTCTCCTAGATCTGTTGGGTGGAAAGGTCTGAATGAGGTCTATTAGAGAGGAGGAAGTAACATAGTAACATAGTAAATGACGGCAGAAGTGATGCTTTTAGTGGCCTTGAAGGTGAGTAATAATGTCTTGAATAATAGTCTGCCATGTATGGGGAGCCAGTGGAGTTGCTTTAGGATGGGTGTTACATGGTCCCTTCTTGATGCTCCGTAGAGGACTCTAGCAGCGGTATTCATGGCGAGTTGCAAAGGGTTTAATGTAGAGTGTGGGAGGCCTTGAAGAATGGCATTAGCATAGTCAAGGTGGGGTAAGGTTAAGGCTTGAAATATAGTTCGGAAGTCATCAGGATCAAGCAGGGGGCTAAGATGGCAGAGTGTCCGGATCTTGAGGTAGATTGCTCTGACTACGTTGGTTATATGAAGTTTCATATCCATGCGTTGGTCCAAAGTGACCCCAAGGTATCGAATGGAAGGTTTTGATTGGAGCTCGGCTTCTTTCACCTTTATCTGGGATGGGGGGGGGGGTGAAAAGTGGGTCCCTAGTGATGAAGAGAACCTCAGTCTTCTTGTGTTGAATTCGGAGGTTCTGAGATTGAAGCCATTCAGACACTGCATCAAAACATTTGGCTAGCGGAGAAAGGTCCATATGGACTGTGGAGAAAGGCATGTATAGAAGGATGTCGTCCGCGTATATCAAGCATTCGACCTTGAAAGACCTGATGATATTGCAGACGGGCTGTATGTATATATTGAATAAGAGTGACGGATAAGGATGATCCTTGTGGTACGCCTTGCTTTTGGTGGTAAGGTGTGGAAGTTGCGGTTCCTGAGGTCACGTACTGCCATCTCTGATCAAGGTATGACTTGCACCAATCCAGAGCAGTGTTGTTGATGCCCTTTTCTTTTAGTCGCCCTATTAAAAGATCATGATGTACAGAGTCAAAAGCCGCAGCAATGTCCAAGAAGATAAGAGCAAAGCCTTGGCGGATGTTGTCAATGCCTGTGATGATGTTGTTGCAGAGAGTGGTAAGGAGGGTTTCGACACCGTGGAACTCTCTGAAGCCATGTTGGCAGTGGTCCAGAGGGGAGGCTGTGTCGATGTGGTCCTGTATTTGTCTTTGAGCTTCCTTTTCAATTATTTTAGCTAGAAGGGGTATACTAGCTATGGGTCTATAAGATTCAACTTTTTGTGGGTCGAGTTTGTGGTTTTTCAAGAGGGGTCTGATGGATGTTCTCTTGAGGGCTGATGGGAAGGAACCGGTTGTAAAGGATAAATACATCATTCTAGTGATGATGGGGCTGAGATCTTGGCGTAGCTCCTTTATCCAGTGGGCTGGGCAAGGGTCAGTTTGTGCAGTGGTGGTGTTTAGGGCAGCGATGGTGTCCTCAACATGTTTTCTGGATGGTGTGGAGAACATAGATAGGTTTGCTATGCATACGGTGTCTTGAGAAGGGATTGTTGCAATGTTGTTGGTTTGAAACAGCTTGGATTGCAGATAATTGGCGAAAGCTTGGGGTTGAATGGGTTCAGGTTGTTCTGGTGATGGTTCCTTAGATAAGGTCTTGACTAAATTGAAAAGATCACGTGGTTTATTTAGTGATCTTTTCAGCTTATCGGTATGGAATTGTTTCATCTTGGTCATGACTGACTCTCGGTGCGCCGATAGATGTACTTTGTAGGCTGCTTGGTCTTCTGAGGAGTGTGAGCGACGCCATCGTTTCTCCAGTCTTCTTAGGTGTGTGAGGGAGGCTCGTAGGTCAGGGGAGAACCAAGGAGAGGATTTTCTTTTCTTTGGGTTGTTACTCTGGATTGGTTGCAGTGCAATGGTACTGATAGTGCTGTTCCAGGTGGTGATCAGATTTTCGAGATTGAGAGAAGTGTCATGGAGGAGAGGGAGGGTTTCAGCAAGAATATGTTCTTTGTTGAAGGTTTTGAATTTCCGAGATGTTACTTTTGTTGAGTCAATAGAGTTTTTGTTGATGTGTGATGACTGCTTGCCTTTGATGAGGATGGGGAAGGTGATTAAGTTATTGTCTGACCAAGGTACTGGGGTTACAGATGTGTCAAGTTTATTGTTGGAATCAAGGGCTGTCAGAGGGGCAAAGATCACGTCAAGGATGTTTCCTCTCTTGTGCGTGGGAGCTTCGACAATTTGCTTGTAGCCCAGCTCGTTGATTGCTTCAAGGAGGGCTGAGGCGTGGCTGGGGTGCAGTGTTGGGAGATTGAAGTCTCCTAGTATCCAGTTGGGAATGCTGGGCTTGCGTGTGTTGGCTGCTAGGTCTAAAATGTTAGGAAGGTCATCTGTGGAGGGTGAGGGTGCTCTGTATATCAAATTGATGAAGCACTGCTCATTTGTGATGGTTATGACGTCCATGCTGTTTGAGCTTGTGGAGTCCACGGTGTGGAAATTTAGGTCATCCTTGGTAAGTATGAGAATGCCTCCTCCTCTCTTGCTCTCTCTATGTTGGGAATGGACGGAGAAGTTGGGGGTATGAGTTGGTTAAGGATTACATTATCCGCATCAGATAACCAGGTTTTGGTTATCATGAGGATATCTAGATTGTAAGAAGAAATTGTGTCAGCGATAACTGGCCATTTCTTGCGGATAGATCGTGCGTTTATGAGAGCACAGTTTATACAAAGGGGTTGAGGGGGTTCCACTTGTTTATTCTTCTTGGGTTGTTGAAGAGCTATGTGTATTAGGTGAGAGTGGCGTATGGGGGCCTCTATTCTTGAGTTGAGATAGGGAGCTTCTGCCCATCTTTTTCCGTGACTCAGAAGTATTGGAATTTGGTGGGCTGTGTGATGTAGGGCAAGGGCTTCATTGAGCCATCCTAGGAGAAAGAAAAGGCAGATGGCCAGGGTATTGAATGGTAGAGCCATTGGGGTTTCCATTGAAATGGATGAGGTACCTTCTGTGGGGGATTGGAGGTGAAGTTAGGTTTGCTATTGTGAATATGCTATTGTCAAAAAGAGTAATTGGAAATGAGCTACTGTCAGTGGTGCTGAATAGTTATATAATATGGCAGGGTAATATGAGAGCAAATAAGACACTGGCAACTGTAGTAAGATTATGCAGAAAATTGTGGGGTGCTACTGGCAACCATAATAATTGAGTGCTACTGGCAACAGTAATAAATGAATGCTACTGACCACAGTAAAAATTGAATGCAACAGTGATGAATGAATGCTACTGGCAACAGTAATAAGTGAATGCAACAGTGATAAATTGAATGCTACTGGCAACAGTAATAAATTGTGGGCATGCTACTGACAACAGTAATTAATATATTCCTGTACAGCGTGTAACTGCTAGCACTGGTGAACCTGATCTGACGTAACAAAGTTGAGCAGAATGAAAAGAATTATGAGGTATAGTACAATCAGATAATTAGGCTGTAAAAGGAGAGTCAGTTGAGTCATGTATGTAGAGAGTATACTTGCTGTGGTTGAGGTTATGTGGAGAGGGTGGGGTAAGCGAGCTCAACCCTGTGGGAGCTCAGCTGTACTTGGATGTAGTTGCTGGACTCAGCGTTGTATAATTCTTCGATTGTTTCCTTGTCGAGATGTGGAGACTTTAGGCGCCTGAGGCGCGGGTGCGCCTGTTCGCGCCCTCTTTTAAGCAGAGAGCTATGTCCCGATTGGGCAGGGGTGAGGGATGACACGATGAAGATCCTGGTCACACAGGGGCTCCTTTTTGAGGACGCGTGTCTTGAGCGGGCTGCTGCTTCGGCGGCTGGTCTCCAGGCAGGCTGCAGCGGAAAGGTGTCCCGGCTCCTCGGTTGGGCTACAGTGGGTGTTTGCGCTAATATCAGTGCAATTAGAGTTAGAGCTGCAGACTTGTTTTAACGGTCCGCGCCTAAGGGCCACGCCAAAGGGCCTTCTGGTGAGGCCCTCAGGCGTGGGTGCGCCTGATCGGCGCCGGTTTTTAAATGCGGCACACTGCCCCGATTGGGCAGCACCTCAGGAGGGGGATGGTGTCCTCTGCTATCAATGCCTGGTGCTTTGTTCTTTGATAAGGCTTTCAATGCTGCTTCAACTTCTTCTTTCATCACCAATGGTTCCCGATCATAAGGTACAGGTTGAAACGGCTGTTGGTCCACTTGATCTTTATCATATAAAAACTCTGTATATTCCTTCCACCTTTTCTTGATCTTCTCAGCATCATTCAACATAGAACCTTGAACATCTTGTAACATTCCAATTCGAGGCTGGAACTTTTTCTTTAACTCTCGTAGCTTTAGGAAAGCCGATCTTGTTCTTCCTCTAATAGTTTCTGCTTCTATTTCCTTGCAAGTGTCATTGTAGTACTTTTCCTTGTCCTGTCTTGCTGCACGTTGGAAATCTCTGTTGAGTTCTGTGACTGTCTTTCTTTCTCCTCTGGCTTTAGCTTCTCTGCGTTTCTGGGCAATTTTCAGAGTTTCTTCCATCAACCATTTTGGCCGTTTTTGCTTTTTCACCTTTTGTAGAGACTTCTCGCTTTCTTCCAACACAGCCTTCTTGATGTCATTCCATAACTCTTCCGGAGCTCTGTCATTTGTATCTAAAGCAGCAAATCGATTTTGCAGGCAGTCTTTAAATTCCAGTGGTATATTCTCAAGGTCATATTTTGCTGCATTCATGAGTGGTTTGCTCTTTTTCAACTTTAGTTTGAGTTTGCATACTAGTAGTTGATGATCTGTACCACAGTCAGCTCCAGGTTTTGTCTTTGTTGATGTTACAGAGCTTTTCCATCGTTGACTTCCACAGATGTAGTCAATTTGATTATTATACAATCCATTGGGTGAAGTCCATGTGTACAGTCGCCGCTTGTGTTGCTGGAAGAAGGTGTTTGAGATGAATAGATCATTGGTCTTGCAGAATTCTATCAGTCTTTCTCCAGCTTCATTTCTGTTGCCAAGTCCATATTTTCCAACTACTTTGCCTTCTTCTTTGTTGCCAACTTTTGCATTCCAGTCACCCATGACTATCAGGATATCCTGTTTGCATGTTCTGTCAATTTCAGCTTGTACTTGTTCATAGAACTTGTGATAAGGAAGCTTATCATAGCTCAGGTAGGAGCTATAGAAAAGATGATGTGACTCTGAACAAGCAACCTGTCAGTTCTGGTAGATGCAAGAAAACAGAGTTTTCACATAAAAGACTACCAGTCCCAGAATGCACCAGGTTTCCAGCAGCCATGAGAGGGGCTGAAGTGAGAAAACGTGTGTGCAATCAAGAGAGCTATGAGGTAATCCCTAAGCACTCATCTCAAAGGGCAGGGCCTGATTCAACACAGCTGCGCTGTGTTAGGGAGGAGCACACATTAGGACAGAATAAGAATAGAGCTTATTCTTCAGATAACAGTTTCAGCAAAAGCTTCAGAAAGAGCTACAGAAAGAGCTTCAGGAAAAGATACAGCAACGGCTACCAGCACCAACATCACTTGGAGAAACAGAAGCCAAGCCAAGCGGATAGAGAGAGAAGGAAACTCTCTGGAAGGAAAAGAAGGAAGGCTATTGGAAGATCTGGGAGAGTCCAAGGCAGTACCCATACTGGGAGGTATTCCAAGGGCCAGCAGAGTCCATTGGACTGGAGTCAGCCAGAGGAATGGAATGGCAGAAATAGGAATCACCAGTGGCTACCTGGAAGAGAGAAGACTGCACGTGGAAAGGACTTTCAGACCAAGGCCAGAAGGTATGTGAGAGGAGATCCAGTGTCCAGGGATCAAGATTGGAAGGCTGGACATCAGAATTGGATTACATACTGGCCAGGCTATACAGAGAGGAATTATGATAGCAGGAGAGGCTCAGGTATGAACACTGATCCAGACCCTATCTATAATAGTGAATGGCAGCAAGGGAATAAGCATTCTCATGATAGTGCCTTAATGAAAGACTCGTCTGTGCCAATGTATGATAGTGACCCTATGCTGATTGATGAAGGGGGAGATACAGCAGATGAAACTATTAATTACATGGACTGTTCTTTATCCAAGTGCTATTGCTAGCTTTCTGTGAGCAAACACATCAGCCATCACAAAGAAACCTAACTTTGTTCTTATTTCCACTGCAAAACAGCTCTTAAAGCAGGATTTGGGTTCACACAGTAGCAGCCAGCCAGCTAAAGGGTTTCAGCTGGTCAATTGATAGTAATTAAAGCTGCACCTGATTGTGTGTGTGAGCAAGAGAGAATCACTGCAGGATCTGTGTGGAAAAATAAGCAGAAGTTAACCTAACAAGCAAAGTTCATTTATTTTTTTGTGCCTTTTTCATTTGGTAATTATTTGCTAAGAAAACATTAGCTAATTGCCTGACAAGTTGAAGGTGGTTTTCTGATTTGCTTTGGGACTTTATGTTATCCATTTACACACTGCAAGCAAGTAACCTCATTTATATTGCTACCAAGCATATTTGTGCTGGGTGAATTAAACCCCATCAATAAAAGAAGTATTTTATTGGCTTTAACCACTGGTTTCACAACTCAATTATTGTCTTCAGCTGTGTTTGGAGTGAAAGAACTACATTACCCACAATACCTTGCAAGAATCATATGAATATATGCATCGTCAAGATTGTGTAAGTTCTCACCCTAGGCAGCCGTCTGACAAACTCTTCAATTTCACTCTCTTCTGCAGCTGTTGTTGGGGCATATACTTGAATTATAGTTGTGTTAATAGGCAATCCTCGTAGACGAATAGAGATTAAGCGTTCGCTGACTGCATTGTATTTCATTACAGTTCTTGCAAGTTTCTTCTTTATTATAAATGCACCACCATTTCTTCTTTGTCTTTCATTTCCAGCATAGTAGACCATGTGATCATCTGATGCAAAGTGCCCCATGCCAGTCCATTTCAGTTCGCTGACACCCAACAGATCAAGTTGTACACGTTCCATTTCATTCTTGACCACCTCCAACTTCCCTTGGTTCATGCTTCGTACGTTCCATGTTCCAATGTGTAAGACATCTTTACAGCTTCTGACTCTCATTTCATGTGCAGCTACATCAGCAGTCAGACTTCCTGAGGGCTTTGATCCAACCACATCATAAATGCTGGCTTTACTCTGAAAAGTCTTCAGCTCTTCCCCAGTAGCTATTTGAGTGCCTTCCGACCTGGGGGTCTCATCTTCCAGCACCATAGCACAATTTGTTTTGTTGTAACTATCCATTAGGTTTTCATGGCAAGATACAGAAGTAGATTGCCGGTCCTTTCTTCCGCGCAGTTTAAGTTTGGTGTTGTTGCCGTTGTCACAAAAATGTGATCCTCCGCCGTCAACACTGTCCCATTCTGCTGCTGCCCAGATGGGTGGTTTGTCTTGGTCTGGCACCTCAGCTGAGACCTGTCCATCTTGGGAGACCCTGCCAGTAGTTAAACTACCGATAGTTTAGCTCTCAGCATCACTGATGCACGCAAGCCCTCACAGCACGACAAGCTGCAAACCAAGTGAGAGCATAAAATTATTATTTTGCTTTTGTTTTTACATTTTGCCTTTCTCATAAAATTAAGAAAGGCAAAATGTAAAAGCAAAATAATTAGAATGCAATGTGTGCCTTAGAGTCAATGCTGACTCCTGGCGACCCAGCAGCTCCTGGGTATTCTTGGCAGTGTAACCAGAAGTAGATTGTCAGGCCTTTCTTTCAAGGCAATGGAGGCTTAAGTGACTTGCCCAAGGCCACAAAGAGTGCTAGTGGGAATCGAACCCTTGTTTAAAAAGTAAAATAGAAAAGAACAAAATAAGAAAAAATTAAACAAAATAAGCAAAATAGGAAGAACAAAATGAGCAAAACAAAGAGAAAACAAACACGGAAAAAATACCTGGCACCTAAAAATTTTTGATAGGCATCTAAGGAACATGTTTACTGAATAGCCTCCTGCCTCTGCCCCCTCCTCTCCAAGCCTACTAGCTCCAGATCTCATAGGACAAACTCTGCTAACCAACTCCACATCCCTTCACAAAAACTACGGAGCAAACAAGCTCCCTCTACGCCAGGGGTCTCAAACATGCGGCCCGCGAGAGACCCTTGTGCGGCCCGCGATGCATTAGGGGGGGAAAAAAAAAAAAACGGCTTCTGCTGCTGCTGCCGCCGCTGCCGTGGCCGGCAATAGCAGCAATATCGCAAGTCCCGCGGGCTCCCCCCCACCCGGCAGATCCCTTCCTGCTTGCCTGCCAATGCTGCCAGTTCTCCGCTTCGGCTTTCAGAGCCGCGAAGGGAGAACTTCTCCCTCGCGACTCTGTTAAGCTCGCCGGGGCAGATGGGAAATTTCCCATCTGCCCCAGCGGGCTTAACAGAGTCACGAGGGAGAAGCTCTCCCTTCGCGGCTCTGAAAGCCGAAGCGGAGAACTGGCAGGTAAGCAGGAAGGGATCTGCCGGGTGGGGGGGAGCCCGCGGGACTTGCGATATTGCTGCTATTGCCGGCCACGGCAGCGGCGGCGGCAGCAGCAGCAGAAGCCGGGTTTTTTTTAAAGTTTAATTTTCCCGGGGGGGGGGGAGGGAGCAGGACTTGATGGGGGGGGGAGCAGGACTTGATGTGTGGCTGGGGGGGGAGCAGGACTTGATGTGGGGGGGGAGCAGGACGTGATGGGGGGAGCAGGACTTGATGTGGGGGGAGCAGGACTTGATGTGGGGGGGGAGCAGGACTTGTGGGGGGGGGAGCAGGACTTGATGTAGGGGGGGAGCAGGACTTGATGGGGGGAGCAGGACTTGATGTGGGCTGGGGGGGGGGGTAGTACTGAAAATGGGGTGATGGGGGTTAGGACTGGTAATGGACAGATGGGGGTTAGGACTGGAGGTGGTCTGACTGGGGGCCTAAGACTGAAAATGGGGTTATGGGGGGGCTAAGAATGAAGATGGGGCGATGGAAGGGTTAGGCCTGGAAGTAGGCTGTTGGGGGGCTTAGGACCGATAATGGGCTAGGGGGGGGGCTAGAACTGGTAATGGACTGGGGGGGGGTGCTATGACTGGAAATGGGCCGAGTAGAAGGGGGAGCTTGAACTGCAAATAGCTGATGGGGACAGGGTCTTGGAATGGTAATGGGCTGAGTGGAAGGGGGCTTGGAATGGAAATGGGCTGATGGGGAGGGGGGCTTGGAAAGGAAATGGGCTGTGAGGGGAGGGAGCTAGGACTGGAAATGGGCTGATGATGCGGGGACTAGAAGGGAGCGGATGCTGGGTTGGGCAGGAGCTAGAAGGGAGTTGATGTTGGGGGACGATTAGAATGGGATGGGGCTGGGAGAGTGAAATGGAGAGGGGAAATATATTTTGTGTGGGAGGGAAGAAAAATCTACAATTGGCCGGGTATTGGGAGAGTAAGTGGGGATTGAGGATGGAGGGGTAAAATTTGAGTGGATGAAATAGGAATGAGGAAAGAGCAAAAGGAGAATGATTAGTATGTTAAAGCAGATGTAGAGAGAATGGAAAAAAACTAGGAAAGAAGAAAGGAGAAATGGACAGCAGACGATGGAGAGTTAGCAGAAGACACAAAGAAACCAGAAGAAAGTGACTGGAACAATTGCAACTGAAAAAAAAATGCACAAAAGGTAGAAAAATATCTCTTTATTTTGAATTTATTAACTGAAATATGTCAGCTCTTGGAAATGTGCATCTTTAACGTCTGCACTTTATTTAATACAAGAGGAAATCAATGTATAGTTTTATTTCTACAGTGTTGTACATTCTAAGTTTGGCTTTTGGGGTTCCCAGTTTAATTGTCTTCCTGTTTCTAAATTGTGATTCCTTGTTTGGTGATGGTGTATGTTCTGCATGTGTAACTGAGCTGAGGTATTCTGTTTATGTAATTCCTATTTGACATTGCCACTTGTTCTCTTTCCCGAGTAGGTCATGTATTGTTATTCTCTGAAATGTGTTGATTTAATATTTGCAGTGTTGCCTTTTGATAGTTAGGGTATGGTGCTTTGTGAGTCCTGGTAGTGCTGTTAGGACACGGCAGGTTTGCTATGGGTTCTAAATGGGCAGTGTTTCTAGTAGTTCCTAATGTGCCTGGCGGTTGGCACTGGTTTATAGTAATGTAGAAATCTTTTAGTCTTTCTTTATCCATACACTCATTAAGAGGCATGTTTACTAAAAGTTAGTGTATGGTAACATTATGCAAATATTTATGCAAATGATGCCCTTATGCAAATGATGCCCTTATGCAAATGAGGCCTGCGTCTTGTGCGGCCCCCGGGTTACTCTACAAGTCCTCATTTGGCCCTCAAAGCAATTTGAGTTTGAGACCCCTGCTCTACGCCCCCTCAGAATGGAATGCCTTGCCACCTGACCTATGAGGTTGCTCCGACCACACAGAGTCCCAAAAAACCTAAAAACACTCCTTTTCCAAGAATATTTTGGCTCCATCCCCCATGACAATACTGATCCAATGTAACTTGTTTCACTCTCCCCCACGTAATCCACTTTTATAAATTCTCCTCCTTATGCACTCCTGCCCCCTCCTTTTTACCCCCTTACCCTCCCCCCCCCTTCTTCTTACGAAATGTACATAGTTACCTTTCTGGCAATATACTATTATTTGTTAAACTATAGATGAGATTTCTACTACAAATTATTGTTCTATGTACAACAATTGTAACTACACTGTTATGCTGAGTTCTATGTAAACCGCCTTGAATTGCGGTATATAAAAACTTTAAATAAATAACTAAATAAACATTACGCACACTATCTGTTGCAATATCCATGTTATTCCTACGGGCACAGTGTCAGAGCCATGTTTACTAAACATTAGTATGCATTAAGTTGTCTAAATTTACACCCTACTTTATATGTATCGATTGTATTAAATCTCTGCACAAGGGCATGCCTTTGTATATTATGCCTGGCATATTCGTTTAGAGAGCTGCAGAGTCGTAAACAGATCAAGTCAGTCATAGATTTCTGATTTCCTTTAGTTTGTCTCATCAGATCAGAAGCTGAGGGCATGCTCCTCAAAGATCTGTTGTATTAAATCTAGTGAGCATTGAATAACTGTTTATTAAGCACAGTATGTAATTTCTTTTGTTAATTTTAAGACAGATATTAATAAGAAAACATAATTTTTGACTTTATGTTCCTCCAAACTGTTCTCATACATAGTTAATTTTAACAACATTTCACTGAAATTCTGATTAGAGACCTTGAACGGGAATTTGACTTTTAAATTGTTATAACTGCCTAACCACAACCTTCCAGACTGTGGGACAGTGGACCTAGGTCAAGACAATTGATTAGCAAATTAGGGATTAAGGAAGGTTTTGGATTAAAACACTCACATACACACACACAGTTGACAGCATATGAACATGTGAAAAAATAAGAAATAAGACCACATTCCAATCAACGAGAATATCTTGGAATAAAATTTGAAAAAGTTATAATAAAAAAAAATAAAAGAGGACATGACAGCATCAAGATTCACATTTTGAAGAACACAGCTAGTACTGCTATTTTCAGACCACAGATTTGTTTTTCCTGAAATACCTGGAATATTTCCATTGTGATCCACATCATCAATATTTGCTCCCCATCTAACAAGGAGCTGTAAGCAGCCAAGTCTTCCATGGAAAGCAGCATAATGTAGAGGTCTCCAGCCATTCTTGTCTGGAACATTAGTTTCCTAGAACCAAGAGAAAGCAGCAGTATGAAGGAAAGTTAACAAATAAGATGAATTTTAACTGTTTGGATGTAATATTTAAATTCACCTAGCTTAATGATTGGCCAGACAGTGAACATATAATTTTAAATATTTAGTTTAAACTGGTTAGCAGCAGGGCATTGTGGGAGTAGCACTACTGAGCCACTCCCCAGTTATTGACATGTGGCAAAAATTCAGGCACCGTAAAGGCTGACTTAACTCACCGCTGAAATTAATCGGGCAGCAGCTGAATATCGCCACTGTCCGGTTAGCTTCATGACAATCCAGGCAGCCCGGACATTCACTGCTGAGGCCCGGATATGGTCCAGCATTGAATATCCAGATCTAAAGTTCAGCTGCAACAGTTAGCCACTTTAACAGCGCTAGCCACTGCCGCTGAATATCGAGCCCTATGTGTTTAGCAGCTGAATATCACTATTTATATAGTGCCAGGGCATTCTGCAAAGCTAAATAGATAGCAGCTGCCTATGTCCCAGTGGTCTTTCTGGATGATAACTGGTCACCATTACTTTTAGTTTCTCAAGTGGACTGTTGTAGTTTTTGTTATGGAAGGACAGACTAGATAGGCCATGTGGTCTTTTTCTGTCATCATGTTTCTATGTTTCAAAGCTGCCCCTATCTAGTTACTCCTTCTATTATGAATTCAGGACGGTTGTCATAAAGATACAGAGGCTGTATAGTTAACCCACAGTAATTACTAGTGATCTTTTTAAGCCTTGAGATACCAAATAGAGCTACTCTATTGATGCTCCATAAAAGAAAGCGTAGTTACTCACCTGTAACAGGTGTTCTCCAGGGACAGCAGGAATCAGTCCTCACATATGGGTGACGGCGCCAACGGAGCCCTTGTGCGGAGCAATTTCCCAGTTTTCTAAGAAAGCCTTTGGGATTGTATCATGCATGCGCGGTCCCCTTCCCGCCCAAGGGTGCCATCTTGCTCAGTCAGATGACATAGCTAAAAAGACGGCAAAAAGAGAAAAAATTAATCAAGGACTGCAACTCCAGGGGAGGAGGGAGGGTCGTGAGGACTGATTCCTGCTGTCCCTGGAAAACACCTGTTCCTGTAGAAAGCATAGTTACTCACCTGTAACAAGCAGGAAGTCAGTCCTCACATATGGGACTCCCTAGCTATAGGCTACCGAGAACCCATAGCTGAAAAATGGCTCCCTCTAGAAGAGCGGCAGCAGCAGTGATAAGATTTTTCTCCGAGCACACAATCCCCACGGTAGCATGACACCAAAGGGTCGGAGGGTAGGCATTGCCTAAACCTCGAATAGGTTACGGAGTACCGCCTGACAGAAAACACTGTCCCGCTGGGACTCTCTCTCCAGGCAGTAGTGGGCTGCAAAAGTCTGGCTTCAAGACCAAATTGCAGACCGGCAGATGTCTGCCAACGGAACAGAGCGGTGGTTAGCCACTGATGCGTCCTTAGCCCTGACCGAATGGGCCGTGATTCGGCCCTGCAGCTGAAGGTGAGCTGCCCTGTACACCCAGTCTATGCAGTCCACCACCCAGGTGGATAATGTGCGCTCGGAGACAGGGAGACCCAGTTTACTAGGGTCATAAGAGACGAAGAGCTGAGAAGCCCTCCAATGCCCCCGCGTATGCTCCAAGTAGAAGGCGAGCGCCCTCTTAAAGTCCAGGGTCTGCAGAACCGCTTCTGCCCTGCAGGTATGCGGCCTGGGAAAGAAGGTTGGAAGAACCACCTCTTGGTTGAGGTGAAACAAGGAAACCACTTTTGGAAGGAACTTGGGGTGAGTACGTAGTACCACCCTGTTGTTATAAAACCGTGTACACGGTCTATCCGATAGTAAAGCTTGCAGCTCGCTCACACAGTGGGCAGACATGAGTGCTACCAGGAAGAGTGCTTTCCGGGAAAGGAAGCGGAGAGGACAGGTGGGTATTGGTTCAAAAGGTGGGCAAGTAAGCCGCTGTAAGACCACATTTAAGTCCCACTCTGTCGCCAGTGGGCGAATTGGAGGCTTCAAGAGTAGGAGGCCTCTGAGGAATCGGGATACCAAAGGGTGAGCCGACAGAGGTTGCCTGTCCACCGGAGAGTGGTGAGCTGATAGCGCACTCAGGTGGACTCTGACAGAGTTAGACTTGAGGCCTAACTCCGAGAGGTGGAGCAAATACTGTAATTCCTGAGATACTTGACAAGTGAACGGGTTCTCCTTATTCTGGGTACACCACCCCTCAAATCTACGCCATTTGAACGCTTAGGATTTTCTAGTGGATTGCCTCCTCGAGGCCAGCAACACCTACTCAACCTCCTTGGGAAGGAGGAGAGGAGCAAGTACTACCCTCTCAGCAGCCAGGCCATTAAGTTGAAGGATCTGAGATTGGGGTGTAGCAAGGAACCCGGTTCCTGGGTCAAGTGGTCGGGCTGCACCCCCAGTGGGAGTAGAGTTTCGACCGCCAGTTGAAGGAGAAGAGGGAACCAAGGCTGTCTGGGCCACCTGGGAGCTACCAGGGTGACCGAGGCCTTGTCCCGAAGAATCTTGAACAGAGTGCGTGCCACCAGGAGTGTGGGTGGGAATGCATAGAGAAGGCCCTGTGCCCACAAGATCACAAAAGCATCCGCCGCCACCCTCAGCGGATGCGGCTGCCTCGAGCAGAACTGGGGAACTGATGGTTTTGCGGACTGGCAAAGAGATCCATGGATGGGAGACCACAACGGTTGAAGATCTGCTGGGCTACATCCCGGTTCAGTTGCCATTCGTGAGGCTGAAGAATCATGCTCAACTTGTCGGCCAGGAGGTTCTCCTGACCTGGCAGATACACTGCCTTTAGGGACATGTGATGTGCCACTGCAAAAGAGCAGAGGTCCAGAGTTTCCTGGCATAGGATGCGAGATCCTGTGCCCCCCTGTTTGTTGATGTAGAACATGGCTACCTGATTGTCTATCTGTATCAGCACCGACTGATGTGCAAGAAGATGACAGAAGGCTTGAAGAGGTAGGTGAATGGCTCGAAGCTCTAGAAGATTGATCTGAAGTGTGGCCTCCCACGAGGACCACAGACCCTGAGTGCATGAACCCTGGCAATGGGCACTCCAGCCCAGCAAGGAGGCATCTGTTGTCAGCACTCTGGTGTGAGAGGGAGGTTGGAATGGTACTCCCTGAAGCAAGTTGGGGGGGGGGGGGTGAAGCCACCATTGCAAGGCTGACACTAGTAGCTTGGAGATTGCTACTCTGTCTCTGAGGCAGCCAGTGGCTTGCGTCCACTGGTCTCTGAGGCTCCATTGAGCTGTGTGCATGTGGAAACGAGCATAGGGAGTCACATGCACCGTGGAGGCCATGTGGCCCAGGAAGCGGAGGAAGACCCTCGCGGAGACCTGAGGTCTGTGCTGGACTGCTGGACCAAGTCCAGCAACCGCCTTGCCCTGTCCAGCGGTAGGTAAGCCCTTGCCTGAAGTGTGTCCAGTCTTGCCCCTATGAACTCCAAGTTCTGAGTGGGGAGTAAAGTGGACTTTTCGTGATTTATAACGAAGCCTAGGTGCTGGAGCATGTTGACTGTGCGAGCAGTGGCCTGCCGTGCCTCCTGTGCCGAATGGCCCCTGATGAGCCAGTCATCCAGATATGAAAAGAAGAAGACTCCCTGGCTTCTGAGGAAGGCCGCCACCACTGCTAGGCATTTGATAAATACTCTGGGAGCGGAAGCTAGGCCATAGGGAAGCACTTTGTACTGGAAGTGGTTTCCCCCAACCAAAAGCCTGAGGCATTGTCTGTGGTCTGGGTGTATGAGGATGTGAGTATAAGCATCCTTTAAATCTAAGGAGCATAGCCAGTCTCCCTGGTGGAGGTAAGGTAGTAGGATCCCAAAGGAGAGCATCTTGAACTTTTCCCTCACCAGGAACTTGTTCAGATTTCGCAAGTCCAGGATGGGGTGAAGGCCTCCTTTTCTTTTTGGTATGAGGAAATACCTGGAGTAGAAGCCTTGCCCCTGCAGGTGGTGGGGCACCGGTTCCACCGCCTGATCCTTTAGCAGACCTGCCAACTCCTGCAGGAGGAGGTTCCTGTGAAGAGGGGGCCTGAGAGGCTCTCCTGGGAAAAAAGAGGTGGGCACCTGGTGGAAGTGAAGCAAGTAGTCCTGCTGGACTACTTTCAAAACACCCAGGCGTCGGTAGTAATGGCTGGCCACCTGTGAGTGTACAGGGCCAGCCTCCCTCCTGTTCAGGGCCAAACCACTGGTGGGAGGGGAGCTATGCACTGGGAGTCAAAAACCCCCTCCCGGCTGGGTAGGAGCCGGAGCTGGAGGGTCTTTGGCTTACGTGGGTCATACCCCTGTCCCCTGGCCTGCTGCCCCTGTTGGGGAGCTGGGGCGGCCTGGTAAGTGGGGTAGTTTCTGTAAGCTGTACCCTTCCTCGGGAAAAAGGGCTTCTTCCCCGAGGCCTTCTTCTTGTGAGAAGGTGCAGATGTCTTCTTCAACAACCTTGTCCGGGTCAAGTACTCTGACTCGATTTCTGAAGCTTTCTCAGTCATGGGCTTGCCGAAGAGGTTGTCTCCTCAGCACAGGACATCGACCAACTTGTCATGAACCCATGGCTCCAGGTCAGACGACATGAGCCAGGCCTGACGGCATGCACCGATGCCGGCCGCGGCTATTTGGGCCGAAGCCGTTGTAAGCTGCTTGAGACATGAACTTCGAGCACTCTCTGATCCCCGTGGACAGGGTTTTGAAGCGCTGCAAGGGTTCCTCGGACAGACCAGCCGAGAACCCGGCAATCTCCTTTGCCAGGTCCCGCAAGTACATGCCCATGTACAGCTGGTAAGTTTGGACACGGCATGATAGCATCGGGCCCTAGCAGCACTTTCTGCCGAGGGCGTCCAGGTTCCGGGCCTCCCGGTCAGGAGGTACCAAGGACTACGTTTTTTGGCTTTTCAGCCGTTGCATGGCCGATTCCACAACCATGGAGTTGTGCAGCAGCTGCACTTTCTGGAACCCAGGACTCTTGCGGACTCGATAGATGGAATCGACCCACTTGCTGAGCACTGACATCGAGGCCGGGGACTCCCACATGCGGAGCATCAGCCGTTCCAACATCGGAGGCACTGATACAGTAAGGGCCTCCTTCGGGGGAGAGTCATACTGGAGGGCAACAAGCTCCTCGGCTCAAGGCTCCTCCTCGGCATCCACAGGGAATGCCAAAGCCTTGGCCATGTCCCTGATGAAGTCCGAGAACCAAGTATCCTCCAGAGGGGACCTATTCTGAGGCTTCGAACCCGGAGAGTCCGACGGGATACACCGGGTCCAGAAGGTGTCTGGGGAGTCTTCCTCCTCTGTCTCCCACGCCGAGTCCTCTGAGGAGGACTCAATGGGCTCCGGCCTCGAGGGCTTCGAGCCCGACCACCCTGATGCCGAGGGCACCGGCCTCGATGACCTCAGTCCCGAATGGGAGGTCGAGGGGGACCTTGGCCGAGGATCAACTTGAGACCTGATCGACTCGAGGATCGGCTCGGCCTCCGGCGTCGACTTCGACGTTGACGTGCCAGTGGTCGGGGCAGATGGACCGGAGAGACTGGCCATCAGCGCCTGCTGCTGCTCCATGAAGGCAGCCATGCTGCTCTCCAGGGCCGCCAACCTGAGACAGAGCTCAAAAGGCTCCGCAGCTCCCGGCTCGGGTCCCGATGTCGTCGGGCCAGACGCCGGTTCTCCCGGAGGAGAATCCACGAGGACAACAAAAGTTACCTTGTCCAATGTCTCCGGCTCCTTGCAAGGCTGTTTAGCCGGCCGCTCCGACTCCGAGGTCCCGAGGCAGCAGTCCGGGCTCCGCGGCCTGGAACCCGAAGGCCCAAGCCAATCAGAGGCGTCCAGCCATGCCGCCCTCACGAGCTTCTTCTTCCTCCGGTGTTCCCTGGAGGGAGACTCCCACTCAGAAGACCCACGATGGTGCTCAGGCTCCGATTCACGAGATGTCGAGGCTTCTAACGAGGTCCGGGCTCAGGCGGTTGCGGACTCAGGAAAAATCCTGTCATGCTGCTGCTGCCTGCTTTTCAAAGACTTTGAAGACATCTTACCACACGGCCCATAGACCACCGGGTCATGGTCAGAGCCAAGGCATCAGAGGCAGCAATCGTGTGTATCGGTGAGAGACCTCAACTTCTTACACCGATCACACTTTTTAAACCCGCTGGCAGCCATCGGGGGAAAAAGGGCCCCTGCGAGGTCAAACGACCGGGCTGCCAGTGAAAAATAAAAAAAAGCACGAACGCTAGTCACGAAGGACAAAAACGAAAACTGACTGGACTCGGTACCAGTGTACCAAGCCAATGGCGGGAAGGGGAACCGGTGTCGAACCAGGAAGCTGAAAAAAATAAAGCAACTTTTCTACTTTTTCCACGGTGAAAATCTGACCACGTCCGTTGGGCTCCGCGGAAAAAAAGAAGACTGAGCAAGATGGCACCCTTGGGCGGGGGAAAGGGACTGCGCATGCGTGATGCAATCCCAAAGGCTTTCTTAGAAAGCTGGGGAATTACTCCGCACGAGGGCTCCGTCGGCGCCGACGTCACCCATATGTGAGGACTGATTTCCTGCTTGTTCCTGGAGAAAAAGAAAATCAATACATTTTTATATGCTGTATATCCATATGCTTTGTACATAGACTGCCTAACTGTACGCATAACTGTACGCACATTTATGCATTCCAACTAAGATCTGTATATATTTTGGATGTCATAATAATAATAATAGACTGTTTTCATGAGAAACTAGCTAAACTTAAAGTAGACAAAGCGATGGGACTTGAGGGGATACATCTGAGAATACTGAAGGAACTTGGGGACATTAGAGGCTCCACTGAGTGACCTGTTCAATGCCTCTTTGGAGTCAGGAGTGGTGCCAGAGGACTGGAGAGAGGCGCATGCGGTACCTTTACACAAAAGCAGAAGTAAGGATGTGGTTGAAAACTACAGGCCAGATAGTCTAACCTTTGTGGTGAGTAAATTATTGGAAAAGACGCTGAAAGAGAAAATAGTGAGGTTTCTGCAGTCCAGTGGATTACAGGATCGGTGGCAGCATGGATTTACCAGAGGTAGATCTTGTCAGACAAATATGATAGATTTGACCAGGGAGTTGGACTGAGGGAGAGCCCTAGATGTGCTGTACTTGGACTGCAGCAAAGCCTTTGACACTGTTCCGCACAGGAAACTTATAAACAAACTGAACACTCTAGGCATGGACCCTAAAGTTACTGATTGGGTTAGAAATTGGTCGAGTGGGAGGCGACAAAGGGTACAGGTAAATGGAGCTAACTCTGAGGAGAAGGAGGTTACCAGTGTCCTTGGTCCAATTCTTTTTAACATCTTTGTTAGTGATATATAAATAAATAAATAAAATAAATAAATAATATAGCGGAAGGGCTGTCGGGTAAGGTTTGCCTCTTTGCGGATGATACCAAAATCTGCAATAGAGTAGACACCCAGGAAGGAGTATATAACATGAGGAGGGATCTAGCTAAGCTTAAAGAATGGTCAAGAATTTGGCAGCTGAAATTTAATGATAAAAAATGCAGGGTCGTGCATTTAGACTGCAATAATCCAAGGGAGCAGTACAGTGTAGAGGAGTGTAGTACTTCTGTCCACAAAAGAAGAGCAGAACCTGGGCATGATGGTGTCTGACGATCTTAAAGTAACTAAACAGGTAGAAAAGGTGATGGCAAAAGCTAGAAGGATGCTTGCGTGCATAGGGAGAGGAATGGTCAGCAGAAAAAAGGTGATAGTACTTCTGTGTAAGTCTTTGGTGAAACCTCATTTGGAGTATTTTGTGCAATTCTGGAGACCACAGCTTCAAAAGGATATAAAAAGAATGGAGTTGGTGATTAGTGGTCTTCACTATAAAGCATATGAAGATAGACTTAAAGATCTTAATATGCATACATTAGAGGAAAGGCGGGATAGAGGAGATATGATTGAGACGTTTAAATACCTCTATGGCATAAATGCACAAGAGGAGAGCCTCTTTTAATTGAAAGCAAGCTGCGCTATGAGGGGACATAGGATGAGGGTGAAAGGGAATAGACTCAGGAGTAATATGTGGAAATATTTCTTTACGGAAAGAGTGGTAGATGCGTGGAATAGTCTCCCAGTGGAGGTAGTAGAGACGAGGACAGTATCTGAATTCAAGAAAGCATGGGACAAACACAGATCTCTAAAGGAAAAAATGGGACTATTGTAGTTGATATGGAAGGGCAGCCTAGATAGGCTATGTGGTCTTTTTCAGCCATCATGTTTCTATCTTATATTTTTTTGAAGGTGTGAAGAAACAGACAGACAAAGGTGAGCCAGTCAATATAGTGTATCTGGTTTTTCAGAAAGCATTTGACAAGGTCCCTCATGAGAGACTCTTGGCCAAATTAAAAAGTCATGGAATTAGAGGCAGTCTACTATTGTGGATCAGGAACTTTTAAAAGATAGAAAACTGAGAGTAGAGCTAAATGGCCAATTATCTCAATGGAAAAAGGTAAATAGTGCAGTACCCCAGGGATCTGTCCTGGGCCTGCTGCTTTTTAACAAATTCATAAATGACCTGGAAATGGGAATAATGAGTGAGGTGATCAAGTTTGCATATGAGACAAAATTATTCACAAGAGGATTGTGAAAAATTGCAAAATTGGAAGACTGGATATCTAAATGGCAGCTGAAATTTAATGTGGACAAGTGCAAAGTTATGCACCTAGGAAAGAACAACTCAAACTATGGTTACACCCACCACCCAGGAAAAAGATATAAGCATCATCGTGGATAATGTTGAAACCTTCTGTCCAGTGTGCAGCGGCAGCCAAGAAAACAAATAGAATGCTAGGAATTATAGGGAAAGGAATGGAGAATAAAATCAAGAATATTATAATGCCTCTGAATCGTTCCATGGTGCAACTGCACCTTGAATATTGTGTGCAGTTCTGGTCACCATATCTTAAAAAGGATATAGCAGAATTAGAAAAGGAACAGAAAAAAGCCACCAAAATGGTAAAGGGGATGGAAGGATATTCCTATAAGGTAAGGCTTAAAAAGTTAGGGCTCTTCAACTTAGAAAAGAGACAACTTAGGGGAGATATGATAAAGGTCTATAAATTAATGAATGGAGTAGAACGGGTAAACATAGATAGGTTGTTTACTCCATCAAAAAGTAGAAAGACTAGGGAATACGCAAGGTGTGTCTGCATATTTTTATGCGGGTGATATCCTGCGGCTCTTTCACACCCACTCTACCTCTCCTGATCTTTCCTTAGTTAACTCCTGTCTCAGCTTGGTGGTCTCTTGGTTGAAATGAATAATCTGAAACAACCCAGCAAAGACCTCAGCCTTATGGCTTTCTGGTTCATTTCCATCCCCATCTGTGTCCTCATCTCTTGAGGGTACCATCATACCCACTATTCAAACTCTTAAATACCTAGGTGTTACTCTTGACTTCACTTTCACCTTTCAATCTCATATTATTATTATCATCCACCATTGCTTTTTCTCTTTCTGCCAAGTCCGTGCCATTCGTTCTTTTCTTCCAACAACTGCTATTGCCATTCTATTGCTCTCTTTAGTTATTTCAAAATTGGATTACTGCAACACTATTTATTCTGGTCTCCCTAAATATCTGCTGAAGCATTTACAATCAGTCCAAAACACCGCCATTCATCTACTTCACCACTCCTTCTGTTTCGGTCATGTTACCCCATTATTTATCAAGTCTCAATGTACCATATCGCATTCAATACAAACTTCTCATCATAATTCAAAAGACTTTTGATATCCCTGCCTGTCTATCCTCTCATGTCATCCCATAAGCCCATTTGCTCCGTTCTGTGCATGTACATTGTCTTTACCTGCCATCCCCATCAAATGCCCATCTGGATAGTACTCACAACTCTACCTTTTTCTTTTTTAGGTCCCTCACTAAGGAACTTGCTTCCTGCAGTTTTGCGTCTTGATCATCCTTTCCAAAATTCAAAAGAACGCTAAAAACTTACCTTTTTCAACAAGCCTTTAACATAACTCCTGGTATTACCTAGAACATAAGGACTCAGGGAGTCCCACTGAACCACACATCCAGAACACTTGGAAGTTCTATACCCCTCCCCTTTTTTGCACTTCTTATACCATCTGTCTCCTTATGCTATCTTTTCATTTGGCGTTCTCTTCTGTTTCTATTGATTTTATTGTAAACTGCCCTGATACACTGTCAAGGTGGTATATCAAGTCTTTTAGTAAACCATAAACTATGAAGCTACAATGTAACCCATTTAAGAGTAATAAGAGAAAGCATAGTTACTCACCTGTAACAGGTGTTCTCCAGGGACAGCAGGAATCAGTCTTCATAGATGGGTGACATCAGTGCCGACAGAGCCCGCATAGAAGCATCTCCCCAGCTTTCAAAGAATGCCTTTGTGAGATGCAACCACATATGGGCTGTCCCCTTCCCGACCAAGGGTACCATCTTGCCCAGTCAAATGACATAGCTAAGATAGCAAAAATGGTAAAGAAGCAACTCCATGGGGAGGAGGGAGGGTTGTGAGAACTGATTCCTGCTGTTCCCGGAGAGCACCTGTTACAAGTGAATAACTACACTTTCTCCAAGAACAAGCAGGAAGTGAGTCCTTACATATGGGACACCCTAGCTAAAGGCTACCAAAAACCTGTAGAAGGCCTTGGGTGACTGAAAAGATGAGCCGTGAACAGCAGCAATAAGATCCCAAATCAACAACTCTCGAGCGTCCTGGGTGTCCAGCAAGAACCATCACTTCGGTAGCCTGGACGTAGGGTATGGGTTGCCTAGACTCCAAAGAGCTTATGGAGTACAGCATGGCCAAAGGCGCTGTCCCATCAGGACTCCCTCTCAATAAGCTGCGAAGGTATGGACTGAAGACCACCGAGGCCACCATGGCCCTAACATTGTGCGCTCCAGCATGAGCCCAGCCTGCTCATAGGTGAGGGCAATGCAGTCAGCCACCCAAGTCGATAAGGTCTGCTTGGTCATTGCCTTCCCCAGACGACTGGGATCATAGGAAACAAAAAGTTGGGAGGCTTTGTGGTGGCCCTGAGTATGCTGCAGGTAGAAGGACAGGGCCTTCTTACAGTCCAAAGTATGAAGGATGTCCTCTGCCTGCTGGCATGAGGCCGCAGAAAGAAGGTGTGGAGCACCACCTCCTGGTTTAGGTGGAACAAGGACACGACCTTCAGAAGGAACTTGGGCTATGTGCGGAGCACAACCCTCTTCTTATAGAACCTGGTGTAGGGCAGCTCCGCCACCAGGACCTAAAGCTCACTGACCCTGTGAGCAGATGTGAGCACCACCAGGAAGACGACTTTCCAGGTGAGGTACTGCAAATGGCAGGTAGCCAAGTGCTCAAATGGTGGCCCAGTAAGTTGCAATAGCACCACATTGAAATCCCACTCCGCCGGGGGTGGGCGGATGGTGGGCTTGGACAACAGAAGACCCCGCAGGAAGTGGGTAACAAGAGGTTGCACAGAGAAGGGCTTGCCCTTGATGGGATGGTGGTGCGCCGAGAGGACTCTCAGGTGTACCCTGATGGAGTTGGATTTGAGTCCAGCTGGTGACAGTTGAAGCAAGTACTGCAGCACTAGCTGCACCAAGCAGGAAAATGGGTTAACCTATCATTTTGTGCACCACACCGAGAATCTGTGCCATTTGAAGGCATAGGCCCGCTTCGTGGAGGGCTTATGGGAAGCCAGGGGGACCTCCTCCACCTTCCCTGAGAGGTTGAAGGGGGCCAAGGCTACCCTCTCAGTAGCCATGCTGTTAGAATCAAGGAGCCCAGGTTGGAGAGTAGGAAGCAGCCCTCCTCTTGAGATAGTAACCCCAAGGCATTCCCCAGAGGGACCAGCGGTTCCGCAGACAAACAGAGAAACAGTGGGAACCACGGTTGCCTGGGCCACCAGGGGGAAATCAGTATCAGTGACGCCTTGTCACATAGAACCTTGAAAAGGGTCTTGGTAATCAACAGTGTGTGCGGGAACACGTACAAGAGGCCATCCGACCACAGAATGAGAAAGCACAGTTACTTACCTGTAACAGGTGATCTCTGGGAACAGCAGGAATAAGTCTTCACATATGGGTACGTCAGTACCGACGGAGTCCGCGCGGGAACGCTTCCCAGCATCCAATCAGAAAGCTTTTGGAAGCATCCCAACATGCCTGCGTGCTGCCTTCCCGCCTTCCCAACTGCCTCTCCTCAGTTAAGTTTTAAAGCTGAGACAAAGAGAGAGAGAGAGCAAGGGAAAGATAGAGAGAGAGAAATGCCACTCCTAGGGGAGGTGGGTGGGTTGTGAAGACTTATTCCTGCTGTTCCCAGAGATCACCTGTTACAGGTAAGTAACTGTGCTATCTCCAGGAACAAGCAGGAATGAGTCTTCACATATGGGGACTCCCAAGCTCAGATGCCCGGAGGGAGTCCTAGCATGTTGCAAGTCTAGAACGAGCCATGCTATTCCTCAGGACCTCAAGCATCCTGGGGATGGAGGGTAGGAGTTGAATACAGAAAAGGAGCTGTGGAACAGCTGGCTAGAACACGGCTTCAAAAGGGGAAGACCCTGTATCGAGGGCATTTAGTAGTAAAATATTGTAATCTGGGCCTCCCTTGTTGGCATTGCACAGGTGCACTGAGCTACATATGGATCTGACAGAAGAGCCAGTGAATGTGCTCAAGGGGTACCTCACTGAGAAGTAGAGGTAATAAAGTAGAACAAAAACAAGTGGAGGTCAGAACCCTTCAGGGTGAGAAATAGCCCCAGGGGAAAACTGGGGTAGTATAAGAGGTAGAGCTTCAGCGGAGACGTAGAAGGTACTATTAAAGAAAGCTTAAGCTGTTTTGGTCCAAAAACAGTACAAATCTAGGACCAAGAGAAAAAATTTTGAGTCTGACCCAACTGGACTGAGGTTGGAATCAGTCCATGTAGGGGAGAAAGGATATGGAGACCCTTGTATCTGACAAGAAAGTAAGGACAGACTCAGGAGCGCTAAGCTTTAGAGCAACAGAAGCTCCGCAATGTCTTTCCTAAATGGGGTCAATTAGGAAAGAAAGGTACATGGAGAGCTTCAGGAGTACCTAACCTGAAAAGATTGTGGTAAGGGAAAAAGATGTTAATTACCACAGGAGTGGGTTATAGGTGTAGTCCCCTAGGTATGCTGGTACAGCATTGATAGGGTTAGTGCAGGATCATATAGGAATGTCAGGATATCTGAACCTAACAGAGAGATAGATACAGATCTATCTAAAACTATATCTCATTATATCTATTAATATATATGTGTATATGTATATATATATATATGTATATATATATACATATATGTATATATATATATGTATATATATACACATATAGGGTATATATGTTGTCACCCCTCCGTGCTGTGTACCTGTTGGTTGGGCAGGGCACTGCGCTGGGGCTTCTGTGTAACTGGCTCAATTAAGCTGTGTAGGCTTTGCTTGGCCCTCTGGGAGTTGTAGTTGTGAGTTGCCAGTTAAAAATCAGTCGTGGAACGATGGTAAGGTTAACAAAGGATTTATTTCCCCTTCCAAAAGGACTTTTAGTCGTGGTATAAACAAAAGGAAAACACAAACCTTCCTGGGCATATAATAAAGGAAAAATGGAACAAAAATAGCTTCTCTTCAGCTTCTTAACCAGTAAAGCAAATGTACATCAAAACAGTCTTTCATAAGCACATACAAGCCCTTCTTTACAATGTTAGGCTTCAACAGCTCTTACTTCCTTTCATCTTAATGAGGAAATAAAGTCTGCTATTGAAATCGTGCAATCCATATATTCAGTGCTTGTCTCAGCTTCTGACGGCTCACATTGCATCGCTTCATCACAAGCATTTAATATCTCTTTCCTTTCAGCATTTGGGACCTCTTCAAACCGTCTCCCTCTATTCTGACGTGACTCTCTTACTCTATCTGTGAGAGTGTGCTGAATACTATTACCACATTCACTGAACTGCCTTTGGTAAGAGCCTCTCCCCTGCTGGTGGTTGTTAGGTGAATTGTAATATTCCCTTGCACCTCTATTAAGGTAAATAGGCTTACCTCTCGGCTCTGGCTGGCTCAGAATCCTGTGTATGGCTGGAGTTTGAAACAGCAGTTTTGCAGAGACTCTGCTCCTTAAATACTTTAAAGAGATACTAGCTTCTTCAGGTAAAAAGCGTTTAACCTTCTCATGCCTGGTATAAGGGTAGTAAAACTTATCTGTTTCTCTTAAGCTGGCTTCATAAGGCTTTAGCGTTTCTGGGAACTGCCTCTTATAGCCAAGCCCTGTGCTTCCCCTTTCAGGATGAAAGTAAAACTCTTCAGCTTTTACCTTTCTCCTCCCAGCTCCGTTCCAACCTGGGCTGTTTCCAACACTCTCTGGGCTCCTCTGATATCTGAGGCTTCCTCTCCTGGCTTTGCTGCCTCCTCTGTAGCTCTTTCCACATTTGCCATTATCCTCACTTTCACACTCTGAGTCCAGCTGTCTTGGCTTCTCTCTCAAGCACTCATGGTAATCATTCAAACTTCCATTCAGGCTTCCGTAGTGATTATCATGCAAGCTTTCTCCACAGCTCTCTCTCCGGACCCTTCTCCGGCTCTCCCTAACTGCTTGTGAGCTGTGCTTATCTACGTACCTCCGAGCAGCACCTCCCCCCAGCTGACTTGCATCAGGTGATAACCTCCTAGCTTTCCTGCTGGCTGGGTGTGTCTCTCTGGCTTGTGACCACATTTGTTTCTGTTGCTCATAGCAACTTCCTGACATGTGCTTTCTAAAAACGTCAGTGTCAGCCTGATTCACTGCTTCTCTGTCTATCTTCCTAGGCTCTGGTGAATCTGCTCTGTGACACTGTATATATCTATAAAGAGATATGTATGGGCAGAAGACACACAGATAGATATAAATAAGTATATCTATATATCTATATATACCTAGATGAATAGGCAGGCATATAGAGACATGTCTCCAGGTATATGGATGGAGAGATGTCCAGAGAACCCCATCCCCCCTTATAGGGAGAGAGGAAGATTCATCTGACAGCAAAAAGGTTGATACCTGCTTGAATAGATAATTAGAAAAAATCCTCTTCTCCTGGTTATGACTGGCCATAGTCAGAGGAAGGGTGTCCCTGACGAGAAGGTGGCTTAATTCTTTGCAGAATTTGAGCTCTTGAATAACCAGGATGGCCTACGTGAAAATGGCAGAGGATAACGTCAGTCTGCAGACAGGAAGTCCAGATATCTCCAGAACTGTAGTATGGAGATTGGATAGAGGAGGCCTCTGGAGGAAGATACTCTAGTGATCCGCCTATGAGGGCAAGATGGGTATTAGGTGTTCTCTAGCTGCCAGTGAAGAATTTATCTCTGACGGGAAGACCCAAGGAGATATGGGCCAAGCTAGGGAATTGGCCCTTCCTTTAGGCTTTCACATAATGAAAGGCCTGAGGCTTATGCCTCAAAAGAGATTTAAGATAAGATGGAAAGGGTAGAGAATACCTGCCAGGCATGAAACATGACTGGGGGAACCCCTTTTAACCATCTGGGGTTATCTGCTAGGCAAGATATTAATGCTCTCTAGCAAGGGCCCATAGTGCGAAGCTACTCTGTAGAGTTGCAGAGAGCATGCTGCAGGTTGGTTAGAAGAAAAAACTGGCTGTGGACGATCCTTGGTGAGGAATGTGGAAAGCCAGCAGGTAACCAACTATTCTGCCAAGGACAAGGGGGCAAAGAATAGAAATTAACCAACCAAACTATGATAATAGGGTTTCGCAAACGAGGTTGATAACCTGTTTGGGACTTAGCACTGAGGCTAGGAGGATTGCTAGTGGAGGGGAAGCCCTGGTTGTGTAGTGAACAAAACCAGTGGCTTAACCACTAGGAATTTCTGCATCTGCAGCAACTATCAGGGCAGCATGGAGAATTTCTTTTCCCTCCTCTTTTTTTAGGTTGGGAAAAAGAAACAACAGACATGGTAGGACTTCCTATCGTCTGAGGAGCTGCCCTAAGGTAACAAGGGGGAAGACAACTCCAGAAGGGAGAATCCCCCGGTAGAACAGGTAGAGGACCATAGGGGCCTACCCGTGTAAAAAGTCACTCTTACAAACCAAATGTTGTAGTAAGAGGGAGGTAAGACAGAGTTGCAAGAGACCAACTATGGAGGAAGTCTCTGACAGGTGAGATGATACATGCCAGTACAGGAAAAACAACTGTCTATTGATAGTTGTTACCTCTCTTTCCTCCAAGAGGAAGAGGAAAATCTGTTAAGTATGGGCATGATCATCATAAAGAATCTTAGAGAAAAGATGTCTCATGAAGAGATATCTAGGTAGGTTAGGATAAATTTAGTGCAGATACTGCAAGTGAAAAGAAGCAGACTGCCACCCTAACCACCATCCAAGAGGGACAATGATCTACTTGAAACCCTGTGACTGCTGGGTTTGTTGACCCTGTTGAGTTTGTGGATTCTTCAGACCAGGTCGATGTTTCCCCTGTTTGGGAACATCTGTATGATGGGCAGATGATGGACAAAACCTTCTCCCCCTAGGGGAAGAAAGTTTGGTAGGACATTTCCTACCTACTGGGAAAGAAGGCGGTGTAGAACAGCCTCTGGAAACAGGAAAGTCAGTGGATAACTGAGTAACCTGGAGTAAAGACTCCTTGTTGAAGAGATTTTCTCCAGTGCAAGGAGTATTTCCCAGTCTTTCTTGTGCCCATTTGTCCAAGTCTGAAGCTTGGAGCCAGGCTCTACGTCGTGCCCCTATAGCTATAGCAGAAGTCCTGCTAACAGACTCAAAGGAGTCTAGGGAAGCACGAATAAGAAACCTAGAGATATTATGAGCATGACTAACCAGTAAGGAATAGTGTGCTTGTTTGGGCTCTTGAATAAAAGGAGTCAAAAGATGTAATTTCCTTGTGACCTCCTCAAGAGATAGACCCATATAAAAAATATATGAGAGAAATCTTGCTGAAAGCATGAATGTCTGGAAGGCTTGACGTCCAAAGGCATCTAGTGTCTTAGACTCACGACCTGGCGGACAAGAAGAGTGCTTTTTACTACTCTTCACTCGCCTCATTGCTGATTCTACCACAATGGAATGATGAGGAAGTTGAGTCCTTTGAAACCCTGGAGAGGGGGGCACCTGATATAGGAGATCAGTTGCTCTGGAAGGTGGGGGTACCCTTAAAGGAGCTTCCCACATTTGTAGAAGGAGATCCTGCAAAGAATGATGCAAAGGAAGCATTATATGCTCCTTTGCTTTGCTAGGAACAGAGAGGTATTCTGTATTCCCTTGTGTAGGATCTTGTCCAGGAATAGGAATGGCAAGTGATTTTGCCATATCCAGGAGGAAAATCTGGAAAGAAGGATCCCCAGAGGGAAATTCCCTTGGATAGGCTAGATCTGATGAAGAACTAGCGTTGGCACCGAGGGATCTATTCCAGTATATAGGAATAGAAGATCCTGAATGGTGCAGTATGGGATCCTTAGATGGTGGTCGCTGGTACTGCAGGTCAGAACCAGCGACAGTCGGTAACAGATCGTCCATGCTAGGGATCGATTCCAGACTCGGCATCGAGGGAAGTGAGCCTGACGAGAGAAGCATGGAAGGTACCGACAGCAATGGTACTGTGGATATCGGTACCGATCTCGGTACCGTATCTGATACCGGTGGAAGAAGGCCAGCCGGTGGCAATTCAAACGGTATCGGAGGAACCAAGAGTTGCGGATCTGAATTATTGGAACCGAGCCTTCGGTACCGACGGGAGTCGGTACCCAGTCCTCCAGACTGGAGATCGATTTGAGACTCGGCATCGAAAGAAGCGAGTCTATCGATGCACGTCTGGAGGGTACCGACGTCGGTACTAGTATCAGTGTCGATACCGATACTGGAAGGTCGATCTGAAGCGTATCCACCGGCCCCGCAGGTACTGAGGATGCCAGACGACGATCCTTGGTGAGGAATGTTTCATCCAACACCAGTGCCGATGCCGGGGTATCGGCACCGCTCAAAGCGGATGGCACCACCGGGCATGGCTCAGGTATGTTCTGTGAGGGGTGAACCTCAGGAACAACCTGAAAACCCACACAGGCTTTGGAGGCCGAAGACTCCCACCGGGGTTTTGAAACCAGTGAATTCTCGAGGACAAGGCCATAGGCATCTGTATGCTGTGCATGAGAAGTGCCGCTCGAGGACTGTCTAGCCTTAACAGACTGTTTTTGGGTTACCTGATCCTGTGTAGAAGAAGATATGGTCGGTGCCCTGAAGTTGGAAGGGGACCGCGTTTCGAGGGGAACTCGATGTTGAAAACCTCTTCTCACAATACTGCTGCCCGAGGGCTCCGGAGGAAAATGGTCAGGACCCAAGCAGGTTAGACACCAATTGTGAGTGTCTAAAAATAAAGTTGTACCGCCACAGTTTGTACATTTCTTGGGGAAAGTGGCTGGCGGTTCCATGAGGAAAAATGGAGAGGCCTAGAAGGCCTGAGAACCGTGAGACACTAAGAAAGAAAAATATATTCCTTAAGGAAAAAAATTTACAAGAAAAGAAGAAAGAAACACCGGTGGTACCGGGGAAGGCAGCCACGACCACAAGAAAACTAAAAAAATAAAAGAAGTATTTTCTGCGGTGACAGGAGGACGTCCTGCCGGCTCCGTGGAAAAACAAAAACTGAGGAGAGGCAGTTGGGAAGGCGGGAAGGCAGCACGCAGGCGTGTTGGGATGCTTCCAAAAGCTTTCTGATTGGACACTGGGAAGCGTTCCCGCGCGGACTCCGTCAGTACCGACGTACCCATATGTGAAGACTCATTCCTGCTTGTTCCTGGAGATAGGCATTCGCTGTCACCCAGGATGGGGAGGCTGTCGAGAACAGAAGCGAGGCAACTGAGTGTTGGCCGAGCTGGCGAAGAGATCCGCCAGTGGAGTCCCCCAGTGAAGGACCCTGCTCAGCCTGTCTGCCAGGGCATTGTCCTATCATGGCAGATATATCGCCTGCAGGAGTATCCCTTTGCGGTTCATGTACGAGCAGAGAGCTACCTCCTCCTGGCAGAGGGTGTAGGATCCCGTACCCTCCTGCTTGTTGACATAGAACATTGTGACTTGGTTGTCCGTCTGGACCAGCACTAACTGGTGCTGAAGTCAGCAGCAGAAGGCCCTGAGGGCCAGGAATATGGCCCTGAGCTCTAGAAGGTTGATCTGCTGCTGGCTTTCCGCTCCGGACCAGCTGCCCTGAGTATAGAGGTCCTCGTAATGAGTTCCCCAGCCCAGCAAGGAGGCGTCCATGGTAAGGACTCGCTGGGGGGCGGGAGACTGAAAAGACATTCCCACCTGTAGGTGCTGTGTGGCCTGCCACCAACTGAGGGACTCCGCCAGCCAGCAAGTCACAAACACCCTAGCCCATAGCCGGCCATGACCTGCATTCAATGGGGGCATAGGCACCACTGGGCTACCCTCATATGGAGGAAGACGTCCGGTGTAACATGGACCGTGGATGCCATGTAGCCAAGAAGGCATAGCATAAGGCGAGCAGACACCATACGTCCGCACTGTACTTCTGTGGCTAGTGCCATAAGGTGATTTGCCTTGTCCAGGGGAAGAAAAGCCCTGGCTTGAAGGGTGTCTAGTCATGCCCCTATGAATTCCAGACACTGTTGGGATGAGATGGGACTTGGGATGGTTTATCACGAACCCCAGATGTTGCAGGACATTGATGGTACGGACCATGGCCTGCTGCACCTCGGCGGCCGTGTCCCCCTTTATGAGCCAGTCATCCAGATAGGGGAAGACAAAGGCCCCTTGGAGGCGAAGGTACGGTGTGACCACCGCCAGGCACTTGGTGAAGACTCTGGGTGCGGAGGCCAGGCCGAAGGGTAGTACCCTGTACTGGTAATAACCATCCCTGTCCATGAATCTGAGATACTGCCTGTGGCTGGGATGAATGAGGATGTGGGTATAGGCATTCCTTAGAGCATAGCCAGTCTCCCTGCTGGAGGTATGGCAGCAATGTTCCAAAGGAGAGCATCTTGAACTTCTCCACCAGGAACCTGTTTAGGTCTAGCAGGTCTAGGATGGGCCTTAGGCCCCAGGTTCTTTTTGGTACAAGGAAATATCGGGAGTAGAACCCCTTGCCCCTGAGATGCTGGGGCATCGGTTCCACTGCTCTGTCCTCGAGAAGACCCGCAAGTTCCTGCAAGGGCAGGGTCTGGCGGAGGGGAGTCCTGGAGGGCTCTCCCAAAAAATGTGTGGGAGGCATTTGAGCCAGGTGGAGGAGGTAACCCTCCTTGACTACCTGGAGAGCCCAGGTGTCGGTGGTGATTAGATTAGACATCCTCCTATGGACTGCTGACCTCCTATGGGTAGAGACCTCTGCTTATGAGAGCCCTGCCTGTGTCCCTTGGCCAGCTGACCCTGCTGGGGAACCGGGGAGGCCTGATGCTGCGGGTAGTTTCTGTAAGCTCTTTCCTTCCTCAAGTAAGTGGGCTTTTTACCCGAGGCCTTCCATCAGAGAAGGGTAGCGGTCTTCTTGGAGAGCCTGGTCCTCGTCAGGAACTCCAACTCGACAGCCTTTTCGGTCATGGGTTTACCAAAGAGGTTCTTCCCATGGCAAGAGACATCAACAAATTTGTCCTGAACCATTATTCCAGGTCAGACAACGGTTGCCAGGCTTCGCATTGGGCACCAATGCCCACCGCGGACACTCTAGCCGCTGACTCAAAGCCATCATAGGCTTCTCGAGACATAAATTGGAGCACTCTCTGACATTCTTGGCCAGCTGCCAGAACTTCTGGAGGGGCTCTTCAGAGAGACCAGCCGAGAATCCAGTGCGCTCCTTTGCCAGGTCTCTCAGGTACATGCCCATGTACAGCTGGTATGCCTGGATCCAGCCAATGAACATCGAGTCTTGGTAGTACTTTCTGCTGAGGGCATCCAGAGTGCAGGCCTCCCTAACCAGGGGCATCAAGGAGTGTGTCTTCTGGCTTTTAAGCCGACACATAGCCAATTCCACCACCATGGAGTTGTGTGGCAGCTGTGTTTTCTGGAAGCTCGGGCTCCGGCAGACTCGATACATCAAGTCAAGCCGTCATCTCACAATGGGCACCGATGCCAGTGTTTCCCACATACGAAGGATCAACCATTCCAGGAAGGGAGAGAAAGGCACCGTCAGGGCCTCCCTTGGCAGGGCCTCGTACTGGAAGATTTTGAGCTCCTCCGTAGGAGGATCCTCCTCTGACTCGGTGGCGAATGCCAGCACCTTCGACATGTCCCACACGAAATTGAGGAAGACTATGTCCTCGGGCGGGGACCGGTGTCAAATATCTGAAGGAGAAAGATCTGAGGGCACATCGCAGTGGCGGCAAATGTCCAATGATTCCTCCTCCTCAGTCTCCCAGTCTGAGTAGTCGGTGGAGGAGTCAAGGGTGGATTGGGTCACGGGGGCAGGCTCCATGTCCAGAGGCCCCGTCCCTCAGAGGCTGCGTGGCCGGAGCCACGAGCACTTGCTGGGGATGATCATGGTCCTATGGAATGGGACTGGGATCGAGACCGATGTCGAGGATTTACTCGAGGCTGCATGCTCTCAAGGATCGGCTCAACGTCTGGAGAAGGCCTTGATGTCGAGGGCCTGGTGATCTGGGTGGATGACCCGGTGATCATGACCTGCTGCATAGCCATGAGGGCAGTCAGACTGCGCTCCAAGGCTGCCATTCTGGTCTCCAGACCAGATGGCTCTGCAGCCTTCGGCGTGGGCACCGGAGGTACCGAGCCCGATGCCGGCTCCGAAGAGGGGAGTCCTCAATGAGGATGGCCTCAGGAGTCCAATGCCGAATGCCTGAGGCTAATGATTCCTTCCAATGGACCTTGGAAGGACGTTTCTGCTCCGACCCCTCGGATCCACGACATGGACTGCGGGACTCGGCTCAGAACTTACCCGCTTTCCCCAACTCATCCAGAGAGGCAGGCCTCAAAGATTTCTTCTTCTTCTGCTCTCCATCAAAGGAGCCCCACTCAGAGGATCCCCGGCCCTGAACAGTGGCCATGAGGTCACTACTGAATTCTGGGGTCCCAGGGGCCTTGGAGCGTGGTGCCACTGGAGACTCTGGGACAGAGTCCAATCGTTGCTGATGGCTCTTGATAGCCTTGGCGGACATCCTTTTACAGAACCCGCAGTCCAAGAGTCATGGTTCGATCCGTGACAGCGGAGGCAGCAGTCATGTGTGTCAGTGAGGGACATAATGCGTGAGCACCGATCACACTTTTTGAATCTGCTAGCAGAAGACATGGAGGGAAAAAGGGCCCCGGCAAGGTCAAAGACCCGAGGTACTTTCAGTGAAAAAGGGCGCGAAACCGTGCAGAGGAAAAAACTAAGAAAAAAACGGTTCCGAGACGCAATGCCGAGGCAAGCGAACCCAGAGGCAGGAAAGGAAAGCACAGTTACTTACCTGTAACAGGTGATCTCTGGGAACAGCAGGAATTAGTCCTCACATATGGGTACGTCGGCACCGACGGAGCCTGCGCGGGAATGCTTCCCCAGCTTCCCAGAAAGGAAAGCTTTTGGGCACATCCCACCGCGCCTGCACGCTGCCTTCCCGCCTTTCCTAACTGACTCTCCTCAGTTCAAGTTTATAGCTGAGACAATAGAGAGAGAGAAAGGAAAGGAAAGACCAGAAAGATACAACTCCTAGGGGAGGTGGGTGGGTTGTGAGGACTAATTCCTGCTGTTCCCAGAGATCACCTGTTACAGGTAAGTAACTGTGCTATCTCCAGGAACAAGCAGGAATGAGTCCTCACATATGGGGACTCCCTAGCTGAGATGCCTGGGAGATCCCCTAGGATTTAAACCCTGGATAGGGTGTCATGTCCTCCTATGGATCTCAGGCATCCATCCAGGGAAGGAGGGTAGGAGTTGATTAAGAATGGAACAGGTGTTTGAGAACAGCCTGACCAAACAAGGCATCCCGGCGGGAATCCTTGTCCAAGCAGTAATGGGCTGTGAAGGTATGAAGCGAGGCCCAGGTGGCTGCTCGACAGATCTGGTCTATGGATACAGAATGTAGATGAGCCATAGAGGTGGCCATGGCCCTCCAGAGTAAGGTTTTTGCTCTGGTAGGCAAAAGAAATACACTGAGCAATCCAATTGGACAGTGTTCTCTTAGAGACTGGAAGTCCTAAATGCGAAGGATCAAAAGCAACAAAAAGCTGAGAAGACTTTCTATGTTGTTGGGTCCTATGCAAGTAAAAGGCATGAGCTCTTTTACAATCCAGAGTATGAAGGTTCCTCTCTGCACTAGAGGCATGAGGAGCTGGAAAAAAGACTGGCAAATACACCTCTTGATTGAGATGAAAAGGGGAGACCACTTTAGGCATAAAGTGTGGATTAGTCCTGAGGACCACCTTGTCATGATGGAATCTTGTATAAGGCGGGTTTGCCACTAAGGCCTGTAGTTCACTAATGCGGCGAGCAGAAGTGACTGCAATAAGGAAGATAACCTTCCAGGAAAGAAATTTCAGGGAGGTAGTAGATAAGGGTTCAAATGGTGGCTTCATGAGCTGACCAAGAACCAAATTTAAATCCCATGCCACCGGAGGAGGCTTAATGGGAGGTTTAGTTAAAGTGAGGCCTCTCATGAATCTTGAGATAAGAGGATGAGAGGAGACTGGTTGCCCATTGATGGGCTTAAGGGATGCTGCAATAGCACTCAGATGGACTCTTACTGAGTTAATTTTAAGGCCTGCATTAGAGAGATGCAGGAGATAGTCCAACAGAGAAGGTAAAGGAAGTGCGAAAGGGTCTAGACCTCTTTCAGCACACTAAATGGAAAATCTTTTCCATTTAAAGGCGTAGGAACGCCTGGTGGAAGGTTTCCTGGAAGCATGAAGGATATCCATCACCTATTGAGAAAGATTGAAATCTTGAAGGTCTAGGCCTTCAGCAACCAGGCTCTGAGATGAAGGGACTTGGGGTTTGGGTGCCACAAAGTCCCTTCCTCCTGGGACAGAAGGTCTGGATCAGCTCCGAAGTCCAGGGAGGGAGCTTGGGAGAGATGCAGAAGTAGAGGGTACCACACTTGGCGTGGCCAGCATGGAGCTATGAGGATCATAGAGCCTTGATCCCTCTGGAGTTTGAACAGAGTCTTGGGGATCAAGGGAATGGGTGGAAAGGCGTAAAGGAAGTCCTGACCCCAGTGAAGGAGGAAGGCATCCCTGGCCTGAACTCCCTGACACGGAATTCTGGAGCAGAATCGGGGAAGTTTGGCATTCCATGGACTTGCAAAGAGGTCTATGTCCAGGGTTCCCCATTCCTGAAAGATTCTGAGTACCTGATCCATATGCAGGGACCACTCGTGTGGAAGCAGAACTCGACTGAGTCTGTCTGCCCAAGAGTTTTGGATTCCTGGGAGGTATACTGCCAGGAGATGGATCTGATGCTCTCTGGCAAAGGCCCACAATCTGAGAGCTTCGTTGCAAAGCGACAGAGAGCCAGTTCCTCCTTGCTTGTTTATATAAAACATGGCTACTTGATTGTCTGTGTGAACGAGGACTGTCTTGTAGCCAAGGATGGTATGAAAGACCTGGAGAGCTAGGAAAACTGCTCGAAGCTCCAAGTGATTGATATGAAGGGAGGCCTCCTGTAGAGACCAAGTGCCTTGGGTGGAGAGGTCCTCTAGATGAGCTCCCCAACCTGTGTGGTAGGCATCTGTAGTCAGGGTTGCTTGGGGCAACGACTGTTGGAAGGGGGACCCCAGCAACAGATTTTGAGTGGACATCCACCATTGGAGAGACCAAAAGAGACGTTTGGAGGTTGCTATTTGGTCGGAGAGAGCTCCTGAAGCTTGAGTCCACTGGGAGGACAAAGTCCACTGAGCTGCTCTCATGTGAAGGCGAGCATAGGGTACCACATGTACTGTGGAAGCCATATGGCCTAGCAGTTGAAGCATCTCCCTGGCAGTTAAGTGACTCTTTGACTGAGCCTGGGAGGCTAACTGCAGTAGACGATGGCAACGGGCCTGAGGAAGGTAGGCCCTTGCAGTGGTGGTATCCAACCAGGCCCCTATGAATTCTAGGGACTGAGTGGGAGTAAGCTGGGACTTTGGGATGTTTACCACCAGTCCCAGATATTGCAGAATGCGTCTTGTGCGGTTTAGAGCAATCTGAGCTTCTGACTGAGTTGGTGCTCGGATGAGCCAATCGTCCAGATATGGGAAAACAAAAATCCCTAGGGTGCGTAGAAATGCTGCAACGACTGCCATGCATTTGGTGAACACTCTGGGGGCAGAGGCTAGGCCGAAAGGAAGCACTCTGTACTGATAATGTTGTCCCTGGAACAGAAACCGGAGGAATTTTCTGTGGGATGGATGGATGAGGACATGGGTGTACGCATCCTTGAGATCTAGAGAACAAAGCCAATCTTGGCTCTTTAGGTAGGGAAGAAGAATGCCTAGAGAAAGCATTTTGAACTTTTCCTTGCATAGGAATTTGTTCAATTCCCTGAGATCTAAAATGGGTCTGTAACCCCCTGCTTTCTTGGGGATGAGATAATAGGGGGAATAGAACCCTGAGCCCTGCTGAAGAAGGGGAACCTCTTCTATCGCCCCTTGGGCAAGCAGGGTAGACACTTCCTGACCCAGAAGGTCGAGGAGAGCTGTGGGAGAGTTGAAGTGTCTCACCATGGTGTGTGGAGGAAGGTCTGAGAAATGAAGTTTGTAACCCTCTCTTATGATGGAGAGGGTCCACTGTTCTGATGTTATTTGCTCTCATCTGGGAGCAAATTGAGCTAACCTCCCTGGAATGGTGAGAAGTTCTGGCTGGGGTAGAGCCAGAAAGGTTAAGTTCTCTAGAATGCAGGGGGTTCTCTAGAATGCAGGGGGTTGGGACTGTTGAGTTGCAGGAGTAGTGGCAGGTTTGGGTCTGGCCTGCCTAGGTTGCTGTCGTTTAGTAGGAAATCGAGCTGCAGCAGCTTGCTGGCCAGAGTTGGAAGGGAATCTGCTCTTTTTGAAATAAGGTTTCTTGAAAGACTTTCTTGAATGGCATGGAGGTAGACTTGGAAAGTCTATCCAGAGCAGAATTCTCTGCATCCATTTGAGTGGCTTTAATTTGCCACTCTCTGCCAAAGAGAGTCTCACCTGTACAGGGCAGATTTCCCAGGCCATCCTGGACCCAAGGCTCTAGATCAGAAGCCTGGAGCCAAGCAAGTCTCCGAGCAGCAATGGCAATGCCTGAGGCTCTGCTAGCACCCTCAAAGGAGTCAAAGGCTGTCCTATTGGAAAACTTGGAAACATCTTGAGTATGCTTAAGCCAAAGGAGGAATTCATCCTTTCTGTCCTCTGGAATAACAGGGAGAAAGGTATGCAACTTCAGTGCAATTTCCTTAAGAAACATACCCATATAAAGGCTATATGAATTGATCCTAGCAATTAGCATACTGGCTTGGAAGATTTTCCTACCAAAAGCATCCAAGGTCCTGCATTATCTTCCTGGAGGAGTAGAAGAGTGTCGTTTAGTACTCTTTATTCGTTTCATAGCTGACTGCACCACAATGGAATGGTGAGTAAGCTGGGTTTTTTGAAAACCAGGACAAGGGGGGACACGGTACATGGTGTCCAACCTACGAGAATGAGGAGAAAGGGTGAGAGGAGTCTCCCATAAATCAAGCATGTGTTCATGAAGAATTTCATGAATTGGTAAGGTGACTGCCTCTCTGGGAGCCTTAGAGTAACCTAAAATGTCAAGCTTTTTAGCTCTAGGCTCTATTTCAGAGGATACTGAAATGGCAAGTCCTTTAGCTACTTCTGAAATGAAGTCTTGAAAGGACAAATCCTCTGGAGGAGACATTCTCCTCTTTGGAGAAGAAGGTTCCTCAGGGAGAGTAATAGACACTTCAGGAGATTCTTCTGATGAATCGGAATCAGAGGAATCGAAGTATCGTCTGTCCGATTCCAACGATCGATACGCGTATCGATCGGTATCGACATCGGGCGTCCCCGGAACCGGATCGGTATCAGGAAAGTGCCCGGATCCAGGAACCGGAGTCGGTACCCTGGTCGATGTCAAAGCAACCGGTACCGGCATCGAGCCCGGTACCGGTACCGGCATCGATCCCGGTACCGGTGCCGGTACCGACATCGATACTCGATGTGGTACCGCTGGCGTCGCAGCCTGAATGAAAGCCATGATAGCTTGCTGCATGGATTGGACAGTATGATCCATAGACGCCACGACTGCCTGGATGTCGGTACCGGGAGATTGTGCCGGTACCCCAGAGCAGTCTAACAGGTGATTGGTCGAGGCCGTGCCATCGATGTCAACCTGTAACCCCATAGGAGGAGCTTTGGAAGCCGGAGCTTCCCGCCGGGGTTGTTTGGCTGGGGCAGGATCCTCAAGGGTAAGCCCGGGGGCATCTCGATGCTTAGAGGGAGATTTACCCTTTGAGGACCTGCCTGGTTTATGTTTGGTTACCTGAGATCCATCAGGAGACGATGATCTAGAAGATGTCGATGCTACCGGTGGTGCCTCTGTGGGAAACAGCATATGGAGCTTAGCTGCCCGATTCTGTAACCCACGTTTAGACATCATGGAGTAGGATGGACAATCCGGAACGGAATGGTCAGGGCCCAAACATTTGAGACACCATTCATGGGTATCTGTAACAGAAATAGTACCGCTACACTTAGTACATTTTTTAAAGCCTGAGGCTTGTTTTTCCATGAGGGAAAATCTTTTTGTAGGCCCTAAGGCCTGCAGGAGAAATAATACTAAGTGAAGAAAAAGATAAAGTTTTTTTTTTTTTGTAAAAGAAGAAAGAAAAGACCGGCGGTACCGGTCCAGTGTCGGGAAGGCAGACACGCGACCAAAGAAACAAACTAATATAAGAAAAATTCTTCAGCGGTGACAGGGCTCGACCTGCTGGCTCCGCGGAAAAGAAGAACTGAGGAGAGTCAGTTAGGAAAGGCGGGAAGGCAGCGCGCAGGCGCGGTGGGATGTGCCCAAAAGCTTTCCTTTCTGGGAAGCTGGGGAAGCATTCCCGCGCAGGCTCCATCGGTGCCGACGTACCCATATGTAAGGACTCATTCCTGCTTGTTCCTGGAGATCTGGTTGCAACTGGAGAAAGAAAAATTATTAGGTAAAAAAATGCTACTTTTTCCGGGGGAATCAGACACATGTCCGGTGAGCTCCATGGAAAAAAGGTGACTGGGCAAGATGGCACCCTTGGGCAGGAAGGGGACCACGCATGCATGGTTGCATCTCCCAAAAGCTTTTTTGAAAGCTGGGTAGATGCTTCCAAACGGACTCCATCGGCGCTGACGTCACCCATATGTGAGGACTGACTTCCTGCTTGTTCCCAGAGAAAAAACCTTTTCACTCAATATGTAATCAAACTCTGGAATTTGTTACTAGAGGATGTAATAAAAGCTGTTAGTGTGGGTGGGTTTAAAAAAGATTTGGTCACGTTCCTGGAGGAAAGGTCCATAGACCATTATTAAAGAGGACCCGGGAAATCCACTGCTTACCCCAGGACAAATATTGTGGAAACTATGTACCTTTTTGGGAACGTGCCAGGTACTTGTGACCTGGATTGGCACTGTTGGAAACAGGTTACTGGGCTTGATGGACCTTGGTCTAACCCAATATGGCATTTCTTATGTTCTTATGATGCCCTCTTGGGGCAAAAGCAAGATATGTGTCATCAAGGCTTGAAAGGCAGGTGCAAGCATGTTGGGAACACCAGGCTTCAAATACTCTCCAGACTCCAGTATAAGCCACAGAGGTGGACCATTTACACACCTGCAAGAGTGTAGTGGTAACTTCTTCTGCATAACCCTTATGCCTCAAGTGGAACCTTTCAAGAGCCAGGCCATAAGACAAAAGCGAGGCAGGATATCCATCAGGACTGAAACCTGCATTAGAAAGTCTTGGTCCTGTGGGAGCTGCAAGCTGTCCTCCACTTGCAGATGTATCAGGCCCACATACTACAGCTGACTGGGCCACCATAACAACTAACCCAGGATGGGATGCAATCTTTTGCAGCACACAACCCAGCAGCAGCCAAGGAGGACTGACATACAGGTGCTCCAACTGCAGCTAGGGTTGAATTAGGCATCCAGTCCCTCTGACCCCCCCCATTCCTTTTTTGACGGAAAAACTGTGGCACCTTGGCATTCCACTTAGAAGCCATCAGATCCATTATTAGACTGCCTCAACAATCTAGGTTCAACGAAAAGGCTCTAGCAGACAGCTCCCAATCCCCTGGGTCTAGGGACTATCTGCTAAGAAATTTCACCCTTTCTTCGATTCCCATGATGCGAGAAGGGACCTTGGCCCATCTGAACAATAGATGGGCCTCACGGGCAACCATGGAACTTTTTGTCCTGCTCTGCTGACTAACATATGTTACAGCCATGGCAGTGTCAGAGAAGACTGTGACCATCTTGCCTCAAACTAAAGGAAGGAAGGCTACCAGAGTTCTCCATATCGCCCTTGTCATCAACCGATTGATCAACCACTTCCAATTTGCTACTGACCAGCGCCCTTCGTCACTTGATCAAGACAATGAGCCTCCAGCCTATGAAGCTGGCATCCATCATCAACAGCCTTCCAACTCTATGCACCTTCAAACTGGAACGCACTACTGGACCTGCTAAGAAACATCATCAACCTCAGCAACTTCTGGAAAAACCTAAAGACACACCTCTTCTCCGAACATTTCAGCCCCACCTCATAACTCCTGCCTCAGAAGGCTAGCTCCTCCCCCAACACAACGTTCATTGTATATAGTTAACCACCCTCCATGACCTACATGTACATTCATATATAGTTATCCAATCCCTATCCAACGCATGCTGTATATAGTATACTTGCTACACTGTATCTAATAATTATGTTGTTTCATGTACACTGCCTTGACCCAGAGAAAGGCGGTATAAAAATACAGCTAAATAAATACATAAAACACTATCCAGGAAGGAGCTTCTACAGCAGAACCCTTCAAGAAACTCTGCAGCCTCAATCACCAGTTGAGACTTATTCTGGACTCCCATGGCCAAGGCAGACACGTTTCACAGCTCTGAATCTAATATGACCAATGCTGTAACAGTGCTGCCTGTAGAAGGCAATTATGAGCACAAGCTCAAGGCACCAAGTCTATGGTTGTTGCCATCGAGCAAGCTCTTGGCACCTTGACCACCGCCAAGGACCCAATCTAAGCAATGAGCTTCCCTATTCTCTCCTTGGACAGGGATTCTTAAAGGCTTATCCTCTGACAATCTCTGGGTCTTTGCCTCTCCCAAATCCTTCATCATCTATTTAAGGTCCTCCTCAAAGAACAACTTTTCTCAAAAGGGAAACCTACTCAAACAGGTCTTAGAGGCCATATCTGCTGACCAGTTGTGCAACCATAAGAGCCACCTGGCTGAAGTATGGATCAAATCATACAAAGCATCAACTGCATAGGCTAAGCATGTTTCCAAGCAGGTAGCCTCTATCGCTCCAAATGCTCTCTCACTGGAATCCTCTTCCATGCACTTCTGAACCCAAAGCAGGCAATCTCTTACCATATAGGAGCTACAAATTTATTTTATTTATTTATTTAAGGATTTTTATATACCACTTTATCACATAATCAAGGCGGTTTACAGAGAACTCAACTCTTACTGCATTGAGCAGTTTACATAGAACAAGAAACATATTAACGAGTTTAGTACATATTAACAAGTATAGGAAATCATTATAAATTATAAATTTGTGACAACAAATTTTGGCCTGTAGTATAGTATATAACGGCCAACTATTTACATATATGGGTAAATTTTATGGAGGGTGCACTATTGAAGGGTTTCTTTACTTGATGGATGAAAGAGAAATTAGACTTACCTGCTAATTGTTGTTCCTTGAGGAACTCCAGTTCAGTCCCTCACCTCTGGGTTGTGCACCTCCTTTCACAGCATGGAGACTGGGCATGTCAGAACTGTGACACCACTGTAGATATCCTTCTGGCACCTCCCACCAGCTTCCAGTGATCTAATGACAAAGCAGACTCAAAGGAGCAACAAATAAGTAGCTATAATATTAAATACAATTTAACTCTAATACTGAACTAAAACCCCGTAAATGTGAGAATAGCTCTCCCTTTCCCGTTTGCAAAAATAGGACAAAAAGGAGAGAGAAGAAAGAATACAAGGTATATTTTGCCTGAATACAGACCACATTTGCTGAACTTTTCCTACTGGATTGTAGTCACCGTGCATCACAAAGCAGACTTTGTGGAAACTGACCAAAAGACTCCCGGGAGGGAATCGATACTGAACTGGAGTTCCTCAAGGAACAACAATTAGCAGGTAAGTCTAATTTATCTTTCCTTATCGTCCCTCCAGTTCAGTCCCTCACCTTTGGGATGTAACAGAGCAGTAAAATATTGGGAGGGACCTGTCCACCCGGACCGCAAAACTGCCGACCCGAAACAGGCATCTCCCGCCGCTTGAATATCCAGGCAGTAATGTTTACTAAAAGTATGCAAGGAAGACCAAGTGGCTGCTCTGCAAATCTCGACCTGTGGAACTAAGCTATGCTCCACCCACGAAGCCGCTTGCGCTCTAGTAGAATGAGCCCGCAGCCCCAAGGGCACCTGACGATCTTGCAAGATATAAGCCGACGCTATTGCTTCACAAACCCATCTGGAAATTGAAGCTTTGGCCGCTGTTTCACCTTTACGTGGCCCACCAAAGAGAACAAACAAACAGTCAGACTTACGGAAGGACTCCGAGACTTCAAGTATCGCCAAAGTACCCTCTTAATGTCTAACAAATGCAAATTACAGTCCGACATGGTCTCCAATACCCAAAATGGGCAAAGAGACCGACTGATTCACATGAAATGGCGAAACTACCTTTGGTAGGAAAGACGGTTACGGGATGCAACGCCACTTTTCCCTAGAAAAAGTCAGAAACGGTTCCCGACAGAACAAAGCCTGCAACTCAGAGATTTGACGTACAGAGCAAATGGCTATCAAAAATACTGTCTTCAAAGTCAAATCCTTTAGGGAAGCCTGATGCAAAGGCTCAAAAAGGTCCCTTGTCAAGGCTCCTAAACCCAGGTCGAGATCCCACAGAGGAGAAAACACCCTGCGCGAAGGACGCAGATGGGATACCGCTCTCAAGAAACAGACAACATCAGCATGGACCCCCAAAGGAACTCCTTGCACCTTTCCTCGATAACAAGAAATAGATGCCAACTGCACCCTTAAACTAGCAGCCAATCCCTTATCGAACCCGTCTTGCAAGAAACTCAACACTGTCGGTATAGATACTGAGGCCGGGCGAAACTGACGTTGAGCACACCAGTCCGCAAAAACATGCCAGATGTGCACATATGCTAAGGAAGTGGACCTCTTTCTGGCCCGAAGCAAGGTGTCAATCATTGCCTTGGAATAACCCTTCTTCCTTAACCGAGCCCTTTCAATGACCAAGCCGTAAGCGAGAACCGATGTACCTGAGGCATTTGTAGAGGACCTTGAAGCAGCAGATCCTCCCTTAGGGGCATCCGCCACAGTTCCCCATCGAGCAGATGCACCAGATCGGCATACCATGGATGACGAGGCCAATCTGGAGCTACTAGAGCCACTCTTCCCCGATGATCCTTGATGCGCTGCACCACTCGTCCCATGAGCGCCCATGGGGGAAAAACAGATGAGACCGTGAGTGGGCCATTGTTGGAGTAAGGCATCTAGACCTTCCGACATTCGTTCTCGTTGTCTGCTGTAAAAGCGACTGGCTTTGGCCGACTGAAAGATCGCCATGTGATCCATAACCGGATATCCCCCACTTGAGGACAATCTGAGCAAACATCTCCGAATGAAGCTCCCATTCTCCGGGATCCACTGGAACCCGGCTGAGAAAGTCTGCCATCACATTGTCCGTTCCCGCAATGTGTGCCGCCGACAGAGCCTGAAGCCGAGGCTCTACCCAACTGAAGAGACTTTCCACCTCCATTTCCAGAGCCACGCTTCCCGTGCCTCCTTGACGATTGAGGTATGCAACCATCACTGCATTGTCTGAGAGCACTTGAACCACTCAACCCCATAAGGTGGATTCGAAGGCCCGAAGCGCTAGAGCTACCGATCGCAACTCCAGCCGATTGATAGACCATTTGGCTTCCTGCTCAGTCCAGCAGCCTTGTGCGAAGAGCTCTCCGCAATGAGCTCCGGAACCTGTGAGACTGACATCCGTTAACACTGGCATCCACTGTGGTTGTTCAAGAGGCATGCCCGCCGCGAGATTCTGTGGACGAAGCCACCATTGAAGACACTTCCTGACCCACAATTGACAGGGGAGGGCGCTTGGACAGAGAGTCGTTCTGGTGAGACCATCGACGGAGCAGCGACCTCTGTAAGGGACGCATGTGAGCTCTGGCCCATGGCAAAACTTCCAGAGTTGCTGCCATTGTCCTTAACACGTGGAGATAGTGCCAGGCCGATGGTGCAGGAATCCTCAAAAAAATCACACACCAGAAGCCACAGGACCTGGGCTCGGAGATCCGGCAGGAAAACCGATCCCACACGAGTGTTGAAGCGAACTCCCAAATACTCTAGAACTTGCGTCGGAACCAATCGTCTCTTGGCCGTACTGACCACCCAACCTTGACTCTGCAGGAGCTCTACCACTCTGTCTGTCAATCGCACACTCTCGGCCCTGGACTTTGCCCAAATCAACTAGTTGTCGAGATAGGGATAAACGAATACTCCCTCCTTTCGAAGTGCCGCCGCCACCACCACCATAACCTTGGATGAAGATGCGCGGAGCCGTCACCAGACCGAAGGGTAACGCGTGAAACTGAAAATGCCCCCACGGTAGCACAAATCCTAGAAACCTCCGATGATCTGGCCTGATCGGAATGTGTAAATATGCTTCAGTGAGATCGAGACACGTCAAGAACTCCCTTTGACGAACCGCCACTATAACCGAACGTAAGGTCTCCATTCGGAAATGAGGTACCTGCAAATAGCGGTTTACCCTCTTGAGATCCAGAATTGGGTGGAAGGCCCCGTCTTTCTTTGGCACCACGAAATAAATTGAGTATCGACTGATACTGTGGTGCTCTCATGGAACCACTGCTCCCAGCTGCAAAAGACGAGCCAGAGTCTCCCGTACCGTAATCGTCCTCTCGCCCTCTGCACGGTGATATGACAAAAGAGTCGACCACCAGACGAGCAAACTCGAGAGAATAAGCTTCACGAACGACCTCCAACACCCACTGATCTGTACCCCCTACCGGCTGGATTCCTGCCTGGGTCCACCTCGCTTAATTGTGCTTTCCGAAAAGCCGAGGAAGAGGGACTAGCAAATCCTCTGCCCGCTCCCTGGAATCCTCTAAGACTTTGACCTCGAGAGGAAAACCGTCCTCTTTGAAAACCTCCCATACGAAAACGCCTGAAATCCCGAGGTTGCCTACAGGCAGGTAACGGGGCTCGACCCTGCTTCGGTTTATCCTCCGGCAAGTGACCTCCTTTAGAATCCCCCAAATCCTTGACCAGCTTATCAAGATCTTCTCCAAACAACAGCTTCCCCTTAAAAGGAAGCTTGCTAAGACGCGACTTGAAGGAACTGTCCACCGCCCAGTTCCTGAGCCAAAGATAGCGGCGTGCGGCAACCAAGGAAGCCATGCTATTCGCCAAACCTCTAATAAGATCATAGTGGACATCGGCCAAATATGCGGAACCTGACTCTAGTCTTGTCACATCAGCTAGCTGCTCCTGCATTTGCTGAACTGGCTGCTGCAAACACTGCGACCAGCGAAAGCATGCTCTCGCCACCCAAGCTCCACAAATAGATGCCTGTAGAGCCAGAGCATTGACCTCAAAAGCTTGCTTCAATAAGGCATCCACTTTCCGAAACTGAATGTCCTTCAAAGCCGCACTGCCTTCAACTGGAATGGTAGTCTTCTTCGTGGCCACTGAAACTGCCGCATCTATATGCAGAGAATGAAACACTTCCCGTTCTTGATCCACCAAGGGATAGAGACGGTCATGGACCTCACACCACGCAAGCCTGCCTCCGGCACGCCCCATTCATCCTGAATCATCTGCTTAACCACACAGTGAACAGGAAAAACCGCCTGGGACATTCGTACCGCCTGAATGAGAGGATCCTCCAAACCCTCATCCTCCGCTGGTACCACCGATGAAAGGTTGAGAGCCTGAAGGGACTCCAAAATGAGCGCTGTCAGCTCCTCCCTTTGAAAGACCCGGATAGTCCTTGCTTGATCTTCAGGTTCCTGAATCTCACCTTCCTCTAAATCCTCCATCCCGGCTTCCGGCTCCAGTTCAAGGTCCTCTGCATCCGGCCAGTCCGAACCAAGAGGCTGATCTTCCACTGACCGGGCCCTCTTAACTAGTCTACCATCACTACCACCTAACCTTTCGGTGGCCGCTTGGCCTACTGCCTTTCCAAGAAGCGAGACATCTGCAACAATAAACCTGATGAAGCAGCAGCACAAAATCTGGGGAGAAACCCTCGACAGCTGCCCCAGACACCATGGGAGTGGCGGAATTACCGGGCAAAGCCAAATTTGAAGTAGGAAGAGTGGATGGAGACTCCCGCAGAGACGCCCCTTCCGCAGAAGCAGCAGCACCCTGCGCCACCAGAGCAGTGCCTTCTTTAGACCGATCCTGCATTTCTTGCTCCATAGTAAGCCCCTCAGATGCGGAGCCACGACACACCCCCGCGTCCGAGACCGAGCCCCTACAGGCGCAACAAACCAGGCATTGTGGCCACGTATGCATTAGCGCTACGGGATCCGAGAGACTGGATAGTAAAGGAAATGGCTCCCGCAGACCACCAAAAAGGGCAACAAAACAACAACGTGCAGAATCTTCTCTTATTTTTTTAACTTTTCTGTACTGGCCCTTTAAGAGCTCCAAAACATTGAAAATTAAAAGTAATCAAAATTAATTCCAAGTAACCCGAAAACTACAAGGATTAATTAAAGAAAGCTGTCAGCAAAGAAAAAGAGCACTGTGAAGAAAAATGGCGGGAAAAAGGCCTGCCAAGATCCTGAGCTCTGCTAACCCACAGAACATGCTTCACACACAGCAGCAGGCCTCAAAAACGCTCACAGGACACTAGCAGCAAAGATTTAAACACTCACCTCTTCCTCCGAGACCTCTGGATCCTCTCTGCAACCCATTAAAAATAACGGACTTCCTGTGAGCAGCACAGCTAAGAAAGGCTGTCAGCCGACAGCAGCAGCAGAGAAACAAGGACCGACGACAGTTTCTGACTGGAAATGTGAAGCACAGAAAACTGAGCCGGTAAGGAGATGAAAAGCCTGCTAAAGAACTCTCCTCCGTGCCAACAAGGAGGGGAGCGCAGGCAAAGGGGACAGAAATAAACGGAAGGGAGAAAAGAGACTTCTAAATCCCTTCCGATCCCCTCTCAGCCCTTGCTTTCTTTTTTTTTTTTTTTTTTAAACAAGCTTTAATGAGCTTTAAAGCTACAGATCAAAAGAAAAAATGTTATACGGAGAAAAGAAAAACTAAAAACCCTAGTTAAGCTGCCTAAAGCTCCTTATCTGCTCCTCTAGTGAGCCCAGCACCGAGGCTCACTACCTCCAACTGCATGGAGACTGGACACACACTGGAAGCTGGTGGGAGGTGCCAGCAGGATATCTACAGTGGTGTCACAGTTCTGACATGCCCAGTCTCCATGCTGCGAGAAGAGGTGCACAACCCAGAGGTGAGGGACTGAACTGGAGGGACGATAAGGAATTGCCGTTCTGGGTCATTGAGGCTTGCTTATTCATTATCGCCTGGTACGCTTCAGAGAACAGAACAGTTTTGAGCTTTTTCCTGAATATGGAAATATCTTTTATATCTCTTAGGTAGTTAGGTAGAGAGTTCCAGAAGGTCGGTGTGTACAATGAGAAGGTCCTGTTTCTGGTTGATAGGTTTGCTTTTCCTGCCTGCCTGCAAACCTAAGGCCTGCTTCAACACATATTCCAACTTGCAATCCTGAAAATCCTTAAGAGCCGAACTTCCCTCAATTGGGATAACAGTTTTCTTAAACACAGTTGTTACCAAGACATCTTTTGTTGTTGTTAAGTACCATCAAGTCTGTGTTGACTCATGGTGAACCTCTGGATAGTTGTCCTAAACTGTGTTTGGTCTTCAGTCAGGTGGCTCATTGTTGACAGAGTGGCACCCATAACTGCTGTTATTGTATCGCTCCATCTCATTGCTGGCTTTCCTCTTTTGCGTTGACCTTCTACCTTGCCAAACACAATATCTTTCTCTAATGATCTCTCTCTTTGCATGATGTGTCCAAAGTATGAAAGTCGAAGTCTTGTCATCTGAACTTCTAAAGAAAGCTTAGGTTTGATCTCCTGTAGTATTGACTGGTTTGTTCTTCGGTCAGTCCACAGCATTTGTTGCCAGCACCATAATTCAAAGGAATCAATTTTCTTCCTGTCTATCTTTTTCACTGTCCAACTTTTGCATCCATATGATGTTATTGAAAATACCATGGCTTGAACAAGTCAAATCTTTGTATGGAGAGAGACATCCCTGCTCTTGAGAATCTTGTCTAGGTCCTTCAAGCATCCCATTCTGATGAAATGAGATCCTGAATGCCCTGGTACATAGTAAAGGCCTTGGCAGGCTTATGGATAGTCCGCAGGATAGAGTCCCCAGTCAGACCTGCCACCTATGTTGGAGGATCCACAATACCCAAGGCCTCTAATGCCTGAGTGATCATGCCCAGAAGCTCCTCTTTACGGAAGAGGTGAACCACCAAGGGGTCATCGCCTTACTCCTCTGGGAGTTCCCCTTCCTCCAGTGGATCCCCAATAGAGACTGAACTCTAGCACTCAGATTCTGTACAAGACATCTCCAAAAGGACTCCAGTCCTCTGAACCTGCCAGCTTCAAACACTTGGACACTGGGGACTCCTCCGAGTTCCCCATCAGACTCTTACCAGATAGACCTCTACCAGCTCCCTGGTTTTAGTGCAGCAAAAATGCCTTATGGAATAGGAGCACAAATTCATGGGAAAAATTCCCTGTATGTGAAACAGCACTCTCCACCACCCCAAAATATTCCCTGAAGTCTGTCAGGTCAGGGGGAGGGAATAAAACTCCTCCAGATATCCCCCAGGCACACATCACCTCTTGCAGGACCTCCAGATCCTTTCCAACTGCATCAGCTCAGCTGAGGTATCAGTTCTCCAACTGGGCCCACACACTGATCAATCCAAGCTGCAAGGATGCTTTGTCACCATCTGCTGGAGGCAGAGAATATTGAAGAGCTACTGGCAGCACGGTGCTTCTTATAGAGCAGAGCTAACAGCTCTGTAGTCTCTGTCTCCATCTGCTACATAATGGGCATAACCCATTCAGTCTGGCTGGTCTGCTGTATGAAAATGGACAGTTGTTTAACCTACAACACTAAAAGAAGCAGATCCTCCATGAATCCAATAACCTGCAGACTGAAAGCAAATTGTAGAAAGTTTTTTTTTCATGCAGCACATAATTAAACTATGGAATCTATTACTGAAAGATAGCTGGGTTCAAAAGAGGTTTGAATAGATTCTTGGAAGAAAAGTCCATTTACATTTAATAACAGATAACCAGGGAAGAGTCATTGCTCATCCCTGGAAATACACTAGCAGAAATCAATCTCCATTTTGGGATCTGCCAGGTTATTTGTGACCCAGACTGGCCACTGTGGAAGACAGGATGGCTTTTCTTATGCCCACTATAAGGAACCATGAAAGTTGTATAATTTTATTTAAAACTTATCTTCTATCTTTTCACACCTATAAGACAGATTACAATGCAAGCATTAAAGCATAAATATAGTAAAATAAATATAGATCATCAGCTTAAATTTTAACTCCAGCCCCCACAATTCACTTTCCACTCTTCTATTGGCCTGAGATTCATAAACATACATGCGTTATCCTCCTATAAGCACATTCCATTTTGGGTCTTTTATTTCACCAGAACAGAAAAATGAGATACAGATTTGAAAAGGCATTTGTGTGCATATAAACCAGCCATCTGTTACAAGTCTTGTGGAGTGGAGGAGTAGCTTAGTGGTATGAATAGCAGACTAGTAATCAAAGAGATCAGGGTTTGGAGCCCATTGGCACTCCCTGTATACTTAAGTCGCTTAAACCTCCACTGCCTCAGGTACAAGGTACAAACTTACAAGCTGATGCAGAAAGCCAGCTCTGAAGTTGCACGCTATTAACTATGTATGCCTCTATGCAGCACACCGATAAGGTGTGACTTTAGCGCCAGAATGCAGAAAAGGGTGCATATGCAAATTGGTCACATGTTAAACTGGGAGAGTAAGCTAAACACATACGCACAGAAGTCGTCGCCAAGTTTGGCATGCTCCCCCAGAGAAACAGGCACATTTTCCTCAGATGATCCAGGCATCGGGGAAAGCCATCAAAATACTGTCCGGGGGCCAGTGCCCCCGATACTGACCCCCTGACAGAAACCAAATCCCTGTTGGTCCAGTGGTCCCAATCTCCCCGCCCACCCAATTAAAAATAACCCTAATAGCCCAGCAGCCCCAAACACCCCACCTGGTATCTTTACGATAGAATGGGAGCGTTGCCCACGCACTCCCACCCCTGCACCTACATCTTTAATAAAGGCAGCACCTGGCCCCACACGGTGCATCCTGAGATGCACTGTGCAGAGTCAGGTGCCACCATTTTTCTTATCAAAATCCTTTTTCAGTTTATCAAACCGAATATCACTTTCCCTAAGAGCATTTTGTTTTGAATCTATATCTGATTTCAAGGAGCCAGCTTTACATTTTGACATGCTGCTGAATATCCCCACAGACCGCAGAACAAATGCCCAGTTAAAACCAGGACAGCCTGTGGGTGGATCAGAGGAAGTGACAGCGGCTATCCGGTTAATGGCTGTCCTAACTTTAACCAGTTAGCACTATCCTGTTAGTGGTTGAATATCACTGCTAAACAGACAGCATCACAGATGCCCAGCGAGCCCAGATATTCATTAGTGGAAACCAGATATTTTGTAATGCTGAATATCTGGTTTTAAATAAAGCGGTGGCAACTGTCACTGTTGAATATGTCCCCCAATATTTTTAATACTGTAGAAGCAGCTCATCAAACATGACAATGTATAACGGCTTCCCAATTTGTGCCAACATCACTCCAGCTGTCCTCCAGTCCAGGAGGTGCAGTGCTCCTGTTGCAAGTACTATGCAAGATCCACAGACTTGCTACCACATTGTATCATTGAATAGTGAATGGGTAGAAGCACGTAGCAGGCCATGCTATGTGAATCTGCCCATGAGCACCAGGGACTCCTACAGCAGCCATGACAATTACAAACTCAGCTGCCTTTTACATGCAGTGATGATTGTGAGACTTAGAAATAAAAGATCTTCTAATAAATGGAAATGTACATTAAAGCACATGCAAGAAAAGAAAAAAAATATATTGATGCAAAGGATAAAAGTCCTCACCACTCCATTACGAAGTATGGTTTGCAAAGTAAATGAGTGTCCATGGGCTGCTGCAAGGTGTGATGGAGTGCATTCTCGATCGTCTCTTGCAATTATGTTTGCTCCATTAATTATAAGGGCCTTAAGAAGACAGTAAGAAATTAATAAATGTAGTACAATCACAGTAGAGATCACTTGACAGTATTACTTTAACTCAGGCCACAACAGGTTACTTTTAAAGGTGGACTGCAAATAGTTTTTCATTTGCACTGTTTTGTAAACGTTTTACCTATCCTGCTACTTCATAGCAAGTGCTAAGAGCTCAATGTAATAAAGCTCACTAACTTTAGAGCACTTTTTTACACACCTTTTAGTGCATGTTTCAATGCTAGCTTTACTTCCATATTTAATATGGATTTTAGTGCTGAAAAATGCATATTAAAAATAAGTTAGCACACTTCATGCAAATGCATGAAAAGCCTGCATATGGCATTACTTACAATGTAGGAAACTGCATTAAACTTAGAACACTCTTTTTTCTTCACCTTGTAGCAGGGGCAGCAGAACACCTTTTTGGTTGGAGGGGCCAAACAAGTAATCTCTAGCCCTGCCCCCAAGCTCTCTATTCCTGATGCTGTGTTGGGCAAAATATTGGTGGGCCATGGCTCCTGTGGCCCACCCTTTCCACTGCCTATGTCTCATAGTACTGGTTTTTAATACCAGTCCTAGACGTAAATCATGTTTTTAGGCGCTTAGGGGTAGAGCTTAATGTCTAGGGTTTAGGTGACTGGCAAATGGCTGCCTGTACGTATACATATGCTAGCCGCTGATTTGGTTGCAGCTTCCCCATTGCACTATATGCATGAAGCCACACAGTGGAGGAAGTATGAAACACTGTTTCAGGAGCTGCAGTTGAGCAGAAGAAATGGTGAATACGAGAGCAATTGGACAAAGGAGGGGATATATGAGAGAGAAAAAAGACTGGGTGAAGCCTTGGTGGGGGGACATGAAAGAGAGAGACTGGGTGAAGGCTGGTGGGGGGAGTTAGACAGAGAGAGACAGACTAAGGAAAGACTGGGGGGTTGAGAAAGAGAGACACACACACACACACATATGCATGCAGCCCCTGACAATCCCCATGACACACACATGATAATGACTATGGTGATGCTTTGCTATACTGCAACACTATATACAAGCTATGCGGTTTACAAAGTTTACAATATTTAAATAATTTTTTTAAACAATTTAAAACAAATAGTGAAAATGAAGTTACAAAATTATAATTGAAAAGCATAAGCAATAGATTAAAGAGAGAAGAGGGGGTAAAAAAAGGCAGGAAAAAGGATATGTTAGTGCACCTGCTGTTATCCATACCGTTCCTGAACCAACAGCCTTAAAAACTGTGGGGTTAAAGTTAAAGGCAGACTCAAATAGGTAGGTCTTTAGTGTCTTCTTAAAGCTTTTAAAATTATCTTCCAGGTGGATGGTGGTGGGTAAGCCATTCCAGAGGGCAGACGCTGCTACAAAATAAGGGAAAATTAGACTTACCTGCTAATTGTTGTTCCTTGAGGAACTCCAGTCCAGTCCCGAACCTCTGGGGTTTAGTACCTCCTCTAGCAGCTTCTTGTTGTTAAGTGCCATCGAGTCGGAGTTGAATCATGGCGACCCTCTGGATAGCTATCCTAAATTGTGTTCGGTCTTCAGTCAGGCGGCTCACTGTTGACAGATTGGTACCCGTAGCTGCTGTTATTGTATCGATCCATCTCATTGCTGGCCTTCCTCTTTTGCATTGACCTTCTATCTTGCCAAGCATGATGTCTTTCTCTAATGATCTCTCTCTTCACATGATGTGTCCAAAGTATGAAAGTCGAAGTCTTGTCATCTGAGCTTCTAAAGAAAGCTTAGGTTTGATCTCCTCTAGTACCGACTGGTTTGTTCTTCAGGCAGTCCATGGTATACACAGTATTCGCCGCCAGCACCATAATTCAAAGGCATCAATTTTCTTCCTGTCTATCTTTTTCACTGTCCAGCTTTCACATCCATATGATGCTATTGAAAATACCATGGCTTGAACAAGTCAAATCTTTGTATGGAGAGAGACATCTCTGCTCTTGAGAATCTTATCTAGGTCTTTCATAGCCATTCTGCCAAGAGCAATGCATCGTCTGATTTCTTGACTGCTTGTTGCTTCTTAATTGATAGTTGATCCAAGTAGGTTAAAGTTGTTCACGATTTCAATTTCTTCTCCTTCAACGATGAACCTATTGATTAGGCCAGTTGTCATGATCTTTGTCTTCTTTACATTAAGGTGCAGGCCCATTTTGAGACTATGTTCTTTGATTGTGAGAAGCAAATGTTTCAGATCATCTTCACTTTCAGCCAGTAATGTGGTATCATCAGCAGCTTGGAGACTGATTAACATCATTTTCTTGATGACGGTGGTATGAATACCCGAGGTACCGCCTCCTGGCTCCAGTAACCTATTGACAAAGCAGACTCACCGGAGCAATAATTAAGTAGCCATAATAACTATCAACCTTTTTAACAATTGAAAACTATTAATTTAACAAAAGAAATGCACACATTCTGTAACTTTTACTGAAACAGAATTTCTACTCACTGTGCTCTGCTAAGGTGCGCCCTCCTCCAAAATAGAGGAATATAAGTGCCTTAGACTCCCCACATAATCATCCCATCCCTTATGCACTATAAGCCTTATTATTACTTCTGTTGCTTACCATATGCCATACCATACCTGTTTGCTTCAGGCTCTAGTCAAAAACACAGAATATTAGGGAGGGATACAGGACTGGACTGCAGTTTCTCAAGGAACAATTAGCAGGTAAGTCTAATTTCACCTTCCTTATTGTCCCTCCAGTCCAGTCCCGAACCTCTGGGGATATTACAGAGCAGTGACAATTCTTAATGGGAGGGACCAGCTACCCCAGCCTGAAGTACCGCTGATCCAAAACACGTATCTCTTTCCGCCTGAATGTCAAGCCGATAATGCTTGACAAAGGAATGCAAAGACTACTAAGTAGCCGCCTTACAGATCTCAATAGCCGGCACTAAACTGTACTCGGCCCACGACGCCGCTTGTGCGCGCGTTGAATGAGATTTAAGCCCTTCCGGCACTGTTTTGCCCTTCAACAGGTAGGCCGACGCTATAGCCTCTTTGAACCATCTGGCAATCGACGCCTTGGAAGCTGCTTCCCCCTTTTCGCTCCTCCAAACAAGACAAATTGTCTGTCTTGCGGAATCCCGCTGTCCTGTGCAAATACTTTTTCAATGCTCTACGCACATCTAGGAGATGCAGCTTCCCCGAAACTGTGTCCTTGCCTCCACACTCAAAGACTGGCAAAGACACCACCTGATTCATATGAAAGGTCGACACTACCTTGGGCAAAAAGGATGGGACAGGCCTCAACACCACCTTCTTATCGTAAAAGGCCAAAAAAGGATTCCTGCAGGACAAAGCCTGTAATTCTGAAATTCTCCACGCCGGACATATAGCCACTAAAAAAACCACTTTGAGAGTAAGATCTTTTAACGATGCTCTTGACAAAGGCTCGAACGGCTCGTGTCTCAACGCCTCCAGGACCAAATGCAAATCCCACATCGGGACAGTCGGCCTACAGGGCGGCCGTAACAGAGACACCGCTCTCAAAAAACGCCTAATATCAGGATGTGCCCCAAGCACCTCTCCGTGTATCTTCCCTCTATAACAGGAAAGCGCTGCCAACTGAACTCTCAAAGATGCCGCAGCTAAACCTTTCCCAAATGCATCTTGTAAAAACGATAGAATTTGAGAAACCGTAGCCCTCAATGCCTGTATACCTTTACCGTCACACCATGCTTCAAATATCCGCCAAATCCGAATATACGCCAAGGAGGTCGACCTCCGCCTTGACTTCAACAAGGTGGCAATCACCTCAGGGGTATATCCTCTTGCTCTTAGCCTCGCCCTTTCAAGAGCCAAGCCGTAAGAAAGAATCAATCTACCTGAGGCATGCGTAACAGACCCTGCAATAACAGATCCCATCGAAACGGCAGGTGCCACGGACGGTCGATTAAGAGTCTCATTAGATCTGCATACCATGGCCGTCTTGGCCAATCAGGGGCTATCAGTATTATGTACCCTCTGTATAATTCTATCCGCTGTAGATGCCAACCTATCAACACCCATGGCGGAAACACATACAGGAGTTGCTCCTCCGGCCACCTCTGAATGAGAGCATCCAGGCCTTCCGACATTCTTTCTCGCCTCCGACTGAAGAACCTGTTGGCCTTTTCTGACTGGAAAGTCACCATCAAATCCATTACTGGCGCTCCCCAATGGCTCACTATCATCTTGAACACCTCTGGATTGAGGACCCACTCCCCTGGGTCCACCTTGACCTGACTCAAAAAAAAAAAATCGGCCTCTACATTGTCCACCCCTGCAATATGTGAGGCCGACACGGCCGGCAAATTTGCCTCGGCCCAAACGAAAAGTTGTTTGGCCTCAGATTCCAGAGCGATACTGCTCGTACCCCCTTGCCGACTGATGTAGGTCACTGCGGTCGCATTGTCGGAAAGTACTCGAATGGACCTTCCCTGAAGATCCAGTTGAAAAGCTTGCAATGCTAGCTTTACCGCTCTTAATTCCAATCTGTTGATTGACCACATCCTTTCTGTCTCTGACCACTGTCCCTGAACGAACTGCCCTTCGAAGTGAGCTCCCCAGCCTATCAGACTGGCATCCGTCGTTAACGGCATCCAAGCCGGCAACTCCAATGGCATCCCCTCTTCGAGAGTCCCTGGCTGCAACCACCATAGGAGCGCCTGCCACGTGTCTGGCGTACACGGCAGTCTTCGAGACAGAGGGTCCTCTTGATGAGACCATCTTCTGAGCAATGCTCTCTGCAAAGGCCGCATTGGGCTCTTGCCCATGAAACTAACTCAAGTGTCGCTGCCATCGTGCCAAGCAACTGAAGATAATGCCATGTGGTGGGATTCGCTCTCCCCAGGAAATTGCGCACTAGACTTCTCAACTGTAGTGCTCGAGCCTGAGGTAGAAACACCTTTCCTACGCTTTTATCGAAGCGAGCTCCCAGGTATTCCAGGGTCTGTGAAGGGCTCAACCGGCTCTTCGCCAGGTTGACCACCCAGCCGAGACTTTGTAGTACTTCCACTACTCTTGTTGTTGACAAATCGCTCTCTTCCTTGGACTTTGCATGAATCAACCAGTCGTCCAGGTAAGGGTGCACCAACACCCCTTCCTTCCGTAATGCCGCCACCACTACCATCACTTTGGTGAAAATTCGTGGAGCTGTCGCCAATCTGAAAGGTAACGCCCGAAACTGAAAATGTCCCATGGGCACCGCAAATCTGAGAAACCTCTGATGTTCTTGTCAAATCGGAATGTGTAGGTAAGCTTTGGTCAGATCTAGCGATGTGAGAAATTCTCCTCTTCGAACCGCCACAATGACCGACCTCAGCGTTTCCATATGAAAATGAGTTGCTCGAAGACAGCGATTTACCTTCTTCAGATCCAATATTGGTCGATAAGATCCTTCTTTTTTCGGCACGACAAAATATATTGAGTACCGACCGCAACCGTACTGGTCTGGTGGCACCGGTACTACGGTGTTCAAGTCCAAAAGTCTCCCGTACTGCTCTGCTCTTGACTCGAGCCTTGCAAGGAGATTGAATGTAGGATTCGCGCAAAGGGCATTGAAACTCCAGAGCATAACCTTCGCGAATGACCTCTAATACCTACTAATCCGAAGTAATCTGAACCCAGGCAGGGTAGAACTCCTACAGACACCCCCCTACGGGCACCTGCTCTGCCTGGACTCCTCTGGCTTCATTATGACTTTCTAAAGTTCGAGGAAGACGAGGCGGCAAATCCTCTACCTGCCCCTCGAAATCCCCGAAACCCCTTGTTCCTAGACGGGAAACGGCCTCTCTGAAATTGACCGAACCGTGGGGAACGAAAACGACGAAAGTCCCTCTGCTGACCCCTAGTCAGTTGGACCGGACACCCCTCCTTTGGACTCCCCTAAGTCCTTTACCAGCTTTTCTAAATCTTCACCAAAAATAAGTTTTCCTCTGAAAGGGAGCTTTTCCAGTCTCGCCTTAGAGGAACCATCTGCTGCCCAATTCCGCAACCAGAGATACCTCCTTGCTGCAATTACAAAAGCCATACTTTTAGACAACCCCCGTATCAGATCGTAATGAATGTCTGCCAAATAAGCCGCTCCGGATTCTAACCTGGACGCTTCTGTAGCCGAATCATCCATCTGCTCCACCTTAATCCGCTGGGACCAGCGAAGACAGGTTATGGCTACCCATGCTCCACAAATAGACACTTGAATGGATAAAGCATTGACAACAAACGCTTGTTTCAACAAGGAGGAAGTACTACAAAGTTTGGGTTGTTCTTTCCTAGGTGCATAACTTTGCACTTGTCCACATTAAATTTCATCTGCCATCTGAACATCTAATCTTCCAATTTATCAAGGTCCTCTTGCAATTTTTCACAATCCTCTTGGTTATTCAACTGTCTCATCTGCAGATTTGATCACCTCACTCATTACTCCCATTTCCAAATCATTTATGAATATGTTAAAAAGTAGTAGGCCCAGCACAGATCCCTGGGGTTCTCCACTATTCACTTTTCTACATTGAGAAAATTGGCTATTTAGCCTTACCCTCTGCTTTCTATCTTTTCACCAGTTCCTGATCCACAATAGTATACTGCCTCTAATCCCATGCCACAAGTCTTTCACGAGGGATCTTGTCAAAAGCTTTCTAAAAATCCAGATATGCTATATCAACTGGCTCACTTTTGTCTACCTGTTTATTCAGACCTTCAAAAAAATTTAAGAGATTAGTAAAACGGGACTTTCCTTGGCTAAATCCATTTTGGCTTTCTCCCATTAAACCTTGACTATCTACATGTTCAGTAATTTTGTTCTTTATAATGATTTCTACCATTTTGCGCGGTACTGATGTCACATGCTATCTCCTTCTCTCTTGGGGAGAGAAATGTATATGCCTGTCTCTGTCTGCAGGGGGGGGGCAGAGTATCTCTCTCTCTCTCTTGGGGGAAGGGGGAAGTGTATACATCTATGTGTCTCTCTGTCAAGGGAGCTATTTTTGTGTGTTTCTCCCAGGGAGGAAGGAAAGCGTCTGTCTGTCTTGTAGGGTGGGGGCGGGGAGTTAGGTTAAGTCCAACCCTCAAGATGATTCGACATTTTCCTCCTAGAAAGGGGACATTGAAGATGGTCCCAAATCTTGGGAGCATGCGGCTTCTGAAAGGCTGACAGCTGAGCTAACAGCATGGTTGTTCTCTTGGTGGTCAAGAAGACTCTGCCTGAGTGGGTATCGAAAAGGGCACCAAAGTACTCCGACTGAAAAGGAACAAGGTGACTCTTGCTGTGATTGACCAGCCAACCAAGCTTCTCCAGGAACTGAATCACTCTCATCATCAGCCTAACTTGACTCTGACTGAGACTTGGTCTGAATGAGCCAATTGTCGAGATAAGGGTGCACACATATGCCCTCGCACTGCAGAGATACAGCCACCATAATCTTGAAGAAGGTCCGCGGAACCATAGCAAGACTGAAGAGAAGCACCAAAAACTGGAAGTGCTGCTGATCCTCCCAAATGGGGATGTGAGGGTAAGCCTCTGCCAGATTCAGCAATGTGAGAAACTCCCCACACCAGACTGCCTGAATGACTAACCTCAGTGTCTCCATCCGGAAGAGTGACACCTTCAGGGAGGTGTTAACACCCCTTAAATTGAGAACTGGCCTGAAGGACCCATTCTTCTTTGGCATGACGAAGTAGATGGAATAATGGCCTTTACCTCTTTGGTCAGGGAGCATGGAAACCATGGCCTGGAGATGCATCAATCTTTCCAGTGTAGCCTGCACAGTAGCCTTCTTGGTTTCAGAAACACATGGAGAGTCTACATAGGCATCCAAAATGGGCTCCCTACACAGCAGGACTTAACCCTGTTGAATAGTGTCTAGCACCCAGTGATCGGTGGACATATAGGCCCATTCCTGGTGAAAGAGGCAGAGCAGGCCGCCCACCAGAGGCAACCCAAAATAGGTCCCCATCCCATCACTGTACTGAACGTGTAGGAGTGGTCACTTGAGGAGGGAGAGTCATGGGCCCTGCAAGCTCCCCAAAAGAACTGATACTTGGCCTGAGAGCTAGGATAGGAAGAGTATGCCTTCCCTGGGTATACTGCCTGGAGTCTCAGACTCCCAAGTGTCTTGATATTGAGAGTGCGGAGGAGAGGCCATGGCAGAGGATGACAAATAATATTCCCCATATATCACTTCGTACCCCAGTTGGATGTAACCTCATTGTTTAATGTATACTGTTGAGTTCATTGTAAACCACCCCTGATCTCTGGAAGGGGCAGTATATAAAAACTTTTAGAATAAATAAATAAAACTGCCCATCGCCAGGACGTCTTAGGTTTATCCTCCAGAAGGCGATGAAGTTTGTACTCTCTGAAATTCTTAACCAGTTTCTATAGGTCATCTTCAAACAAGAGCTTCCCTCTAAAGGTGAGTTTGGATAACTGGGATTTAGTAGACGTGTCTGCAGGCAATGTCATAACCAAAGCTAATGCTGCACTACTGTTGCCACTGCAATGTCCTTGGCCGCAGGGTGGATGAGATCATACATGGTATCCACTAAACCACTGCAGACGCCTGAAGAACTAGTCATCCTCCGGGGGCAACTGTATCCACTGAAGCAGGGCATGGGCCATCAGACTTCTGCAAATGGCTGCTTAAAGAATCAGTATGGAGGCAGAGAAAACCGACTTAAGCAGCTTTTCTCCTTGCGAACCAAATGGTCCCAAAGGGTGGCTCTTCCCTTTACTAGTATGGTAGTCCACTGGGCAACCACAGTTTGTGATCTAGATCTGCTTGTGGCAGAGCATAAACTTTGCTCATTAAGCTTGACACGCTTAAAGGAAGAATCCAGCCATTCTCTTAAGAACCAGCAGAAAGGGAAAACTTCTAGTAATCTTACGAACCCAATGCAACAGGGGCTGTACCTTTGGCTTCTTTTCCTCAGCCAGTCATCTGACAGCTCTAGCGAGGAGGGCATAAGAGCAATTAAGGCCACTAACTCATCCTTCAGAAACAAGTGGACGATGAGAGACTTCTCCTGGTCCTCTTCACATGGTGAGATTTTACCCTCTTCCAGTCTTGATCCCTCTTCAGTGCTGGAGTAGTCTGTACCAGGGTCATCGAAATGGCCAGATGCCTCTCGATGTCATGGTCATTTTCATGGTGAAGCCATAGCCAAGCTCCAACCTCACTTTGGTAGGGATCCCTTGGCCAGCTGCATGGGGGGGGGGGGGGAATCCAACATTCCAGGAGCTATCCCAGTCTGGACAGTGTCTCCAGAAAGACCATTTTTGATAGAGAAAGAAGAAGAATTTCACCAAACATAGACCAGAATCTGAGAACTCCATATCACTCCATCTTTAGAGTATCCTCTCAACCATAGTGCCCAACTGTGGTAGTAAGGGACGCTTGGGGCGGGGGGGAGGGATTCCTGGACTGTAAGTAGAGACATCTGATGTCATGGAGGTCTCCTTCTGAACATCCGACTCTGCAACCTAGGAAAGCCCTTTCCAGTAAGGCCCAAGGGGTCCACCCCAAAGGTCCCCCAAATCCTTTACACAATACCCCCACATGGATTCCATCAGGCTAACAATGTTTACCACAAGCCAAGCAGCATTTCTTAGGGGTTGACGTGTGCTCCAATGATGCAATAAGGCGAAGAATGTGTCCAACTGTTGCCAATCGTATTGTTCACCTGTGCAGCTAATTCATAGAGTCTGCATGCAAAAATAAACTGCACAGTCTCGGTGCATACTAAATATGCACCCAATGCACATATGACAAAAACTATCCACCAACAATGTGCAAACTGCCACACGCAGCTACGCATGCCATCAACAAATGTGCAACCACATAATTAATGTGTACACACAAAAGCAGGAAGAAGTAACTGCCAAAGAATGGTGTGCTCTGCTGGACCCAACGATTGACCTGAGCCTAGGATAATGTTGTGGTGCCCCCATGGCCCAAAAGAAGCAATACTCACCCCTGGGAAGCCCAAGACAAACTTAGAAGTCTGGGCTCCAGAATGCATTGCATGATGAAGCTTTCTGGCACAAACCTTCTTCTGGAAAAACTTCTCTCTTTTGTCAAGCTGTCCTGGGGAGCTGGGGGAATGGAAAGCTGAAGCACTTGAGACTGTGTGAAAACAAGAGACCTTGATCCAATGGAATCCTTGATCAATCGGTCTACAAACCTGACTGGGAGCAGATCCCTTTTCACCCCTCCATGCAGGAAATGCCTATGGGATATGCAAGGCACCCTCTGGAGATATCCGCTATCAAGCTCTACCGGGGAGGCATTTTTACAAACAGCTGCCCAGAAGCAAACACAGTTTGATGCTGAGTTGCATCAGAAACAGCATCCACCATCTGCTGGAGACAGAAATACTGAGGTGTGTCCCTAGCTGTGTCAATATTAATAACAGTAATAATGTCACTGAAAATTTCTGTCTACATATCTGCTGGTAGGGGAACACAACCCACTTGTCTGGACTAATCTAGTAGGGCAATATGGAATAGGGAAGGATTCAAAGAAGGATGGTAAATGCATGCAACAATCTCCAATAAAGGTGATGGAGGCAAAAACAGTACTGGGATTCAAGAATGCATGAGTTAAGTTTCCTGATGGTGAAAAAGGTGGGGTAAAATCTGAGGACAAGTAGAGTCTGCGGTATTGCAATAAGGGAAAATGACAAACTAGATGGGCCTTGTTTCATCTACCAACATATTTTACATTCCCATATTTTGCCTTCCTTGAGCTTAATTTTATGGTCTGGGTTACAATTATTCTACATTTATAATGTTTTCAAAACTCTATTCTGCTCTACTGCAGCTACACTATTGGCTTCTGCTATTGAGAGCAAAAAAGAGTTTTGGGCAGTTTCAATAAATATACAAAAGAATCCATTTTTAAAGCCAACTGAAAAAAATGGGAAAAAACAAATAACAAACAAGCTTAAAAAATGAACATCTAGAAAAATGTAACTAAAAGGGTGTATAACAATGTATCCTAATATAATTTAGTTTAAGTAATTCATTGTGCATATATTAAAGGAAAGAGTTGTTGGTTTACCTGCATACAAGCATCCTGCCCCCGGATAGCAGCAAGATGAGCAGCTGTCCAGCCTCTTGTAGTTAAATCAGTTAAATCAGCTTCATGCCACAGCAACCAGTGAAGGCACTAGAAGGAAAGGACATTCAGAATTGCACCAGTCACAAAGACACTACAGCTCTTCGGCATATGAATCAACCTAATGGATCACACTTTCCACTACATTTTTCAGTGTTCTTTAAACAATTTTAAAAAGTGTCTCCTTCACTTAAAATATATTACAAGTACTAATCATTTCTACAGTGTTTCCAGATGTATCTAGTGTTGTTCCCTCTCTGGGGAAATTATAATCCAGTCAAATCACATACACAAGACAAAAAAGGAGGATTCAGGAAATTTATTACAAAAAAATATGGTTAAAATCAACATGGTTAGGATCAAATCAAAATTGATCTCGACTAAAAAATAAAGGTGAGCTTCTGGGCAGGACTTGACTATGGCCTGAAAAAAGGTATAATGCATCAATCCGGGGCTAGCCCTTCCATTAGGCAAGCTGGGCAATCGCCTAGGGTGGCATAATTTAAAGAGTGGTAGCCGCAGCTGACCTGACCCTGGACCAGCACCTGAGCATGACAACGCATATCAAAAACATCACAAAGGCAATATACCATAAAATCAGAACTCTACGCCACCTTCGACACCTACTGGACTTCACAGACTATCGGACAACCTTCCAGGCACTAGTCCTTCCACATGTCGATTTTGCAAACATCATCCTGCACGGCCTCCCACAATCAACTTTAAACCCCCTCCGCTTAGCCTTGAATGCAGCCGCAAGAGTCCTCTCCGGATCGTCAAGATCCGACCACATAACACCCATCATGAAAGAATTGCATTGGCTACCTCTACATGCCAGGCTCCAATACAAATCATTGGTCCTCACTTTCAAAGCCCTAAATAACTACCCCCCTACACCAATCAGCAAACTAATTCATGGCACCCCAGAAAACAGAAACAGAAGATCTACTGCACGGAACACATTAGCAGTCCCTAAGTTAATGACTAAGTGCACAAAAGCTACCTCCAACAGAGCCTTCTCATTATTTGCCCCGTCAAACTGGAATGCACTCCCCCACGAAATCCGTGGAATAAAAAGCCTCATCCTATTTAGAAAAGCCATAAAGCTCCACCTGTTCACAAAATGCTACTCAGAAACCTCCAGCGATAGAAGCACAACTAACAACCTGCAAACTTCCCCCACACACCAGTCGCCCCTGCACGTCAACACCACAAATAATAGGTAGTCCCCCAAACCCTACCAACCTTCACAAAACTAATGCAACACCCAGTTACATTAGAGCATTGTACATAGTTTGAGTTAATATGTATTTAGTTTCCCCGTTTTCTCCCCCATGTTCAATTCCCTGTTATTTGTAAACTCAATGTTATTTGTATACATTGCAGTATTCTTGTTCGATGTACACCGCGCTGATTTTAATAGCGCGGTATAGAAGAAAATGTTAAATAAATAAATAAATAAATAAACTTAGCCGCCACCGCCGACTCCCATAAACTTTCTAAAAGCAGATCCCTTCCTCCATGTCGGCAATGAAAAGGTAAATAAGGCCGCTACAGATCTTCATGTTGAAGTGTGCTTAGTGTCGTACCTAGCCCTGTGCAAGCAGTGCAGCTACACAGGGTGCAAATAAATAGGAGCGCATTTGGGGCAGAGATCTGCCTCACGCTGCCTGTCCTTGTGCCACCACTGCTGCTTTTCATATTCCCTTGGCAGAGGTGGCGGTGGCAGTGGCAGTGGCAGTAGCGGAGCGGACCTCCAATTGGAAAAAATAAACGCAGGTCTCTCCAACTCCATGCTAGCCTGATCCCTTCCGCCTCTGATGCATACTCGCGTCAGAGGAGGGAGGGACCAGACCAGCTATTCAAACGCGGGTCTTTGCAACTCCGCGCTTGAATGTCTGGCCTGATCCCTCCCTCCTCTGATGCAAACACATCAGAAGAGGGAGGGACCAGACCAGCATGCAAGCGTGCCGTCAGAAAGGCCTGCGTGGGTTTTTTTCAATTGGGGGTTCGCTCCACTGCTGCTGCCAAGGGAACACGAAAAGTGTTGGCAGGGCAAGAGCAGGCAGCACGGTGGGTGGGGGGGGGGAAGCCAGCTGGACATGAAGGTGTTGGGTAAGATGGAGAGATGCTGGGCATGGGGCAAATGACAAACCTGGGGAGGGGGGCAGCACGACATCCGGGCAAATTGCACAGGGTGCATTTATGGCTTGGTATGGCCCTGAGTGTGCCAGCACATCAGAGAGGGTGAAACTGACAGGATCTTCCAGCATGCTTGAATGTGAGGTTCTCTAGCAGACAATAGGGCGCTACTCCTGCAAGGTTCGGGTGATGGAGGCATAGCGGCAACAAAGGCTGAACGTTTGCCAGGGGGGAGGGGGCGGCAATGAATGAAAGTTTGCCTAGGGCAGCCTTGCATCACTCTGGGACAAAATTTCCTATTGTGCATTAGCCACACAGCCATAAGAACATAAGAACATAAGATATGCCATACTGGGTCAGACCAAGGTCCATCAAGCCCAGTATTCTGTTTCCAACAGTGGCCAATCTAGGTCATATGTACCTAGCAGTTTCCCCAAGGGACACAGGTTCCACAATGCTTGTATTGGTTCAAGCATTGATATCCTGGGTCCCTTCGTAATAATGGTTTATGGACCTTTCCTCCAGGAACTTGTCCAAACCTTTTTTAAACCCAGCTACACTAACAGCCTTTACTACATCCTCCGGTAACAAATTCCAAAGTTTGATTACACGTTGAGTGAAAAAATATTTTCTTTTATTAGTCTTAAATAGTTTACCCTGTAGCTTCATTGCATGTCCCCTAGTCTTTCTATATTCTGATAAGGTAAACAATCGATCTACGTTTACCCGTTCCACTCCGTTCATTAATTTATAGACTTCTATCATATCTCCCCTCAGCCATCTCTTTTCCAGGTTAAAGAGCCCTAACCTTTTAAGCCTTTCTTCATAGGAGTATCTTTCCATCCCCTTTACCATTTTGGTGGCTCTTCTCTGAACCTTTTCTAAAATCGCTATATCCTTTTTAAGATACGGCGACCAGAATTGCACACAATATTCAAGGTGCGGTCTCACCATGGAACGATACAGAGGCATTATAATATCTTTTGTTTTATTTTCCATTCCTTTCCTTATCATACCTAGCATTCTATTTGCTCTCTTGGCCGCCGCTGCACACTGGGCCGAGGGTTTTAACATGGTATCCACAATGATGCCTAAATCTTTTTCCTGGGTGGTGGTTCCTAATGTGGAACCTTGCATCGTGTAACCATAGTTTGGGTTGTTCTTCCCTAGGTGCATAACCTTGCACTTGTCCACATTAAATTTCATCTGCCATTTTGATGCCCAGTCTTCCAATTTATCAAGATCCTCTTGCAGTTTTCCACAATCCTCTTGGGTTTTAACAACTTTAAATAGTTTTGTATCATCTGCAAATTTGATAACCTCACTCGTTATTCCACTTTCCAGGTCATTTATGAATATGTCAAAAAGCAGCGGACCCAGCACAGATTCCTGGGGTACACCACTATTCACCTTTCTCCATTGCGAAAATTGGCCATTTAGCCCTACCTTCTGCTTTCTATCTTTTAACCAGTTCCTGATCCACAGTAGTACACTGCCTCCTATCCCATGACTCTTTAGTTTTGCCAAAAGTCTTTGATGAGGGACCTTGTCAAAGGCTTTCTGAAAGTCCAGATACACAATATCAACCGACTCACCTTTGTCCACCTGATTATTCACTCCTTCAAAAAAACATAACAGATTAGTAAGACAAGATCTTCCTTGTCTAAAGCCATGTTGGCTGTCTCCCATTAGGTCATGACTATCTACATGCTGAGTAATTTTATTCTTTATGATGGTTTCTACCATTTTTCCCGGTACTGATGTCAGGCTCACCGGTCTGTAGTTTCCCGGATCACCCCTGGAACCCTTTTTAAAAATTGGTGTTATATTGGCGATCCTCCAATCTTCAGGTATTAGAGATGATTTTAATGATAGTTCAGAGATTACTAATAGCAGGTCTGCAATCTCATATTTCAGTTCTTTCAACACCCTTGGATGTATACCATCCGGCCCAGGTGATTTGCTGCTCTTCAATTTATCTAATAGTTGTAATACATCTTCCCGATGTATCGATATTTCCTTCAATTCTTCCGCACCTTTAAATACCACTTCAGTCATGGGTAACATCCCTACATCTTCCTCAATAAAGACCGAAGTAAAGAATTCATTCAGTCTCTCCGCTATCGCCTTGTCGCCTCTTAGTGCTCCTTTAACCCCTTTATCATCTAATGGGCCAACTGACTCTCTCACAGGTTTTTTGCTACGAATGTACTTGAAAAGGTGTTTACTTCGCGTTTTTGCTTCCGCAGCAAGCTTCTTCTCAAATTCTCCCTTTGCCTGCCTTATCAATGCCTTGCATTTGACTTGCCAGTGCTTGTGCTGTTTCCAGGTTTCGTCGTTTGCTTCTTTTTTCCATTTCCTGAAAGATGCTTTTTTGGCAACAGCCTCTCTGACCTCACCTTTAAACCATGCTGGCAGTTTTTTGGACTTCCTTCCACTTTTCTTAAAGCGTGGAATACAGTTGGTCTGGGCTTCCAAGATAGTATTTTTCAACAACAGCCAAGCCTGATGTACGTCTTTAACCTTTGCAACTGCTCCTTTTAGTTTTTTTTTTAACTGTTTTCCTCATTTTATCATAGTCTCCCTTTCGAAAGTTAAAAGGTAGTACTGTGGATTTCCTTACTATCCCTCCTCCACTAATTAAATCAAAGGCGATCATGCTATGATCACTATTGCCAAGTGGCCCCAACAACCTTATCTCTTGCACTAGATCTGGTGTTCCAGTAAGGACTAGGTCTAATATGGCTTCCCCTCTGATCGGTTCATGAACCAGCTGCTCCAAGAAGCAGTCATTTATTTCATCTAGGAACTTTATCTCCCTAGCATGTCCTGACATGACACTGACCCAGTCGATACCGGGGTAGTTGAAATCACCCATTATTATTACTGTGCTGTGACTTTTATTAGCTTCCTTGATTTCTTTGAGCATTTCATCATCCATTTGGTCATTCTGGCCAGGTGCTTGATAGTACACCCCCACTGCCATTGCCTTCCCCCTTTTACATGGAATTTCAATCCATATAGATTCTACAGCAGATTTTGCTTCCTGCAAAACTTTAATCCCTTTTGACTCAATGCCCTCTCTAACATAGAGAGCAACCCCTCCACCAATTTGATCAGCTCTATCATTTCGATATAGTTTGTACCCAGGTATCAGTGTGTCCCACTGGTTGTCCTCCTTCCACCATGTCTCTGATACTCCAATCATATCTAACCTTTCATTTAGTGCTATATATTCTAACTCTCCCATCTTATTTTTTAGACTTCTAGCATTTGCATAGAAGCATTTTAGAGAATGTATTTTATTCATATTAATTTGGCTATTGTTAGACATGGGTAATTTGGGATCTTTAAGCTCTGTCTGCTCCATACTTGAGGGCATTTGGGCTACTTTACTCTTTTGTGGAACCTCTCTGCTTTTGGTAGTATCCTTCAAAGATACATTCTTCCGAACCATCTGCTCTTGGGCGACTGTCGGCTTTCCCCTAATATCTAGTTTAAAAGCTGCTCTATCTCCTTTTTAAAGGTTAATGCCAGCAGCCTGGTTCCATCCCGGTTAGGGTGAAGCCCATCCCTTCGGAAGAGCCCCTCCTTTCCCCAGAATGTTCCCCAGTTCCTAACAAATCCAAAACCCTCATCTCTGCACCATTGTCTCATCCACGCATTGAGACTCCGGAGCTCTGCCTGCCTTTTGGGTCCTGCGCGTGGAACAGGAAGCATTTTTACACCTGTCCCTCCCACACAAAAATGAAGATGATACCAAATTAGCTTAGAGTATTGGTGACAATACTAATTTAACCTGTAAATAGTTACCCTGTGAATAGTTACCCCGGTTGTCCTATGTTTCTTTTCCTGTTCTATGTAAATTCAATGTTGCTTGTATGCATTGTAGTATGTTTTGTTCGATGTACACCGCACTGATTATAATAGCGCGGTATAGAAGAAATGTTAAATAAATAAATAAATAAATAATAAATTTCGGAGAATGCTACCCTGGAAGTTCTGGATTTCAACTTCCTACCTAAAAGCCTAAATTTAGCCTCCAGAACCTCCCTACCACATTTTCCTATGTCATTGGTACCGACATGTACCAAGACAGCAGACTCCTCCCCAGCACTATCTAAGACCTTATCTAGGTGGCGCGTGAGGTCCGCTACCTTCGCACCAGGCAGGCATGTTACCAGGCGATCCTCACGTCCACCAGCCACCCAGCTATCTACATGCCTAATGATCGAATCACCAACTATAATGGCTGTCCTAACCCTTCCCTCATGGGCACATGTCCCTGGAGACACGTCCTCGGTGCGAGAGGGTTTTACATCACCTGGAGGACAGGTCCTAGTTACAGGATCACTTCCTGCCACACCAGGGTGATGCTCTCCTGTCACGTGACCTCTCTCCTCCATGGCAACAGGGATGCTGCCAGACTGTAACAGAATCTCTGTTATAGCAAACTGCACTGCGTTGTTTGCAATGTTAACAGTTAATTATAAGGCGCAGTCCTCGCCCTTACCACAACCCTAACAGGTTAGGTGCTTAAATTTAAAATGGTGCCACACCGTTAGTGCATGCTAAAAGCCACATTCTTATTGTAGTTAAGTGCCATTGAGTCATTACCGACTCATGGCAACACTCTATATAGTTGTCCTAAACTGTGTTCAGTCTTCAGTCAAGTGGCTAATTGTTGTATGCACCTTAATAAATAGGCCCCTAAGTTTAGTATGTCTTGATGATTATATGTCTAGCAATGTTGCTTAAATAAGGAACTTAAAATCTGTAGTGTCTTATGGCTCTTAAAGCATTGCATATTACAATCTAATCTTCTGCTTTTCAAATATTTAAGAGCCCTTTAAACTGCAAACCTAAGTGAGAGTTAAAAAATGAGACGGAAAGAGGAAACAAACTTTTTAGAATAAGGGTTCCCAATCTTTTTGTGTGTGGAAACCCCTTTTCAACTTTCTAGAGTTGTTTGTACCTCTTTTTGTGCCCATGATGACACTCCCCTCCCCCCTTTTCTTTCTATTTTCTCACCCCCTCAGTTTCTCCCTCATCAAAATCTCCATTTCCCAGCTAAGTTACTCCCCACCAGTTCCTTTCTTCTCTAGTCCCTCTCCACAACTCTCTCCCTCCCCACTCCTGCCCAGCCCCTTCCTGCAATTCCCTGTTCCCTTCAGCTCCTTTCCACCTCAGTCTCTCTCCCCAAGCCCTCCCTGCAGTTTCTCTTTAAAAATGATGGGGCCAGTGGCTGTGCAAGTACATTATTTGTAACTGTAGATTTTACAGGTAGTGATATCAAAGTGATCTCTGATTGTTTTCTGTCCCTCCCACCCTTGAAACCTGGCAATCATCTCTTCCTATAGCTTCTCCCCTCCACCTCCCCCCATCGTCATCACCCGCTGCAGAATGCCATCCCTTCAGCCTAGTTTTCCCAAGTGCCTTTTTCCTCCTGTCCTCTCCCCCTTATGGTCCCCTTCAGCTAGTCCTCTCCCTCCTGCCCTCCCTGATGACTCCTTCCTGAGTGCCTTCAGCCTTCCTATCATTCACCCACCCTTTTCCCCTTGAGTACTTTCCCCCATGACCCATTCTCCAGTCCTTTCCCTTCTGCTCTTCCCTCATAGCACCTACCTGATTTTCTCTTTCCTCCTGTCCGCCTCTTCCTTGCTTCTTTCTGTATTATTCCTGGATGCCTTCTCCCCCCCCCCCCCCCCCCCAACTCTTTCCAAGCACTTTTCTTTCTGCACTTCCTACTGCCTCTTCCCACTGCCTCTCCCCCTCCCCCCCCCACCCCCTTCTACACTCCAACATCTTCCTGACAGCTATCCCCTTAAGGCTTCTTCTCAAATGTCTTCCCTCTGCCCTACTCTTTATTCATGGTCCCTTCCCAAGTGACTTTCCTCCTATCCTCTCCCTCGTGCCCTCTTCGCATGGCTGCTTTCTGAGCTTCTGTTCTCTATTACTACTACTACTGAACATTTGTATAGCACTAGAAGGCGTGCGCAGCGCTGCACAGACACATGTAAAAGACGGATCCTGCTCATCGGAGCTTACAATCGAGTCCAGAAAGACAAAGAAGCTGTAGACATGTGATACAGCTAGGGGGAATGGTAAGGAAACCCAAAGGAGATCAGGTGAGTCAAGTTCCGAAAGCAGCAGAGAAGAGGTGAGTTCCTCCCTGAAGCCTCTTCTCAAGTGTTCTCCTTCCTGCTTGCCTCCCCCTTAAGACTCCTTTCTCTCCTCCTCTTTTTCCCTCTTACACTCTACTCCCCCCCCCCCTTGTGACCCCTCCTGCCCTTCTTCTCCCCTTAGGACCATTCAATGCAGCTTTTCTCCCTTTCTTTCAAATAAGCAGAGAGAACAGAGCACACGCATCCAGAAATGCTCCTGCTTGCCATCTCCTCCAGTAATATGGAGCAGCAGCTAATGAAGGTTCTGGTGGCAACAGGTTTCCCTTTTCCCTCTTTAGGCTCCTGATAGCAGTGATCAGTTGTGCTTTTCCCATCTGCACTCTGTGCTGGTTCAGCGCCTTGATGGTGGTGATCAGCTGCATTCTTCCCTGCTTCCTTTCATCAGTTTTGGCTCCTTGTGACGGCAATCAATTGTACTCTTTCCATTCTGCTTTCTGGCGGGTCTTGGTTCCTTCTGGATGTGATCTTCCTCGCCTGACACGGGCAGTGTAGGATTAGGCAGCAGTAGTAGCCTTCGAGCAGTGCTCCTCAAATGCGAAGTCAGCCTGCTCTTTTTCTCAGCAGCAGCAGCACTTTAGTTGCTTACCTCTGACAGCCCTCTCTGAGAGGAACCACTGTTTGAGAATATACTGTTTCTAAAATGAGCCCCTCCCACCCAAGATTTTTGGGAGGAAGGAAAGGATTTTTCTTTTTAAATGGAAGAAACTTCAAGTGGCGAGGGGGGGGGAGAAAGAAGTAGCTGGAAAAAACTGAACACAGAAAAGCAGAAGTCAGACACACTCCTGCAGTGTAATATGATCCCTAAGTGGGTAACTAGGAAACTACTGTACTCAGACCAGAGGGATCTAATGAGGATGGGGCATGCATAATTTTGGTTTTTATTGATGCATAAAGCTCACATACCACTATTATTTACACACATAAATGATGATGATATCATTCTAAAATTGAGAGGTATATATGTTCGAATACTGTAGGTACTAGGGATTGTGAGCAGAGGCGGCCTAAGAGTGTTGCAGGGTCATATGTGGAGACTAATTGAGGGACTTTATTTGCATAAATATTTGCATATCCACTGGGCCTTATTTGTATAAATCTAATTCAATGTATTTTAAAATGTATATGCTTCCCATTTAAAATTTTAAGCGACTTTCAAAGGAGTCCTTCACAAGCCTCTTTTTTTGTCCTAACAATGACATAGGGGCACGTTTACGAAACATAGACATAAATGGGTGTTGCACATATACAAATTTGTGAAAGCACATTAACCTTTAGTAAACATGCCTCTTATGAGTGTCTGAAAACCATTTGCAGGTACAGTGAGGATACAAGAAGGCTACCATATTTCTGCATTACTATCCTCCAGTGCCAACTGACAGATGAATTATTACAAAACCCTGCTCATTTAGAACCTATAGCAAACCTGCCATATCATAACTGCACTACCAGGACTCACACAGCACCAAACCCTATCTATCAAAAGGTAGCACTACAAATATTAAACCAATACACCCGGGACCAGAACTTTTCACCACCCGCTAAAATTTACATAAATGAAGTTGCCATAGAAGTTAAACAGGAAGTCAAATACTTAGGTATCATTCTCGACATGTCCTCATATATAAAAGCTGTAACCAAGACAATTTACTTTAAACTAAAAACAATTCAACTACTAAGACACCTTCTGGATAATAGCAACTTCCGCTCAGTCCTACAGGCCCTTATTACTGCATTATTGTAACAGAATACTTCAAGGCCTACCCAAAAAAACCACACATCAGCTTCAAACGGCACAGAACCTTACTGCCCATTTAATTCACAATTCTCAACGATACGACCAAATCATGCTACTACTCCAGACCCTCCACTGGCTACCCACAGAAGCACGTATCAAATACAAATATCTACTGTTAACTTTTAAACTATACAATAAGATTGCCTCCTCATGCCTTTACCCTCTCTTATTACCCCTAGTGACCCCATTAGATCCAAAAGAACATGCACCCAGAATACCCTCTCGATTCCAGCCATTTTTGTAACACAATAAAAACTACAAGTTCAAGAGCGAACTTGTTTGTAGCCCCTACTCTCTGGAATGCTCTCCCAGACAATATAAGACTAATAAAAGATCTACAGACTTTTAGAAAAGAGCTTAAAATGTTCCTCTTCATTCAGAGTAGTTACTCGCCTGTAACGGGTGTTCTCCAGGAGCAGCAGGAACCAGTCCTCACATATGGGTGACGTCAGTGCCGATGGAGCCCCCGTGCAGAGCATTTCCCCAGTTTTCAAGGAAAGCCTTTGGGAATGCAGTGCACATGCGCGGTCCCCTTTCCGCCCAAGGGTGCCATCTTGCTCAGTCTGATGACATAGCTAAAAGACAGCAAAAAACAAAATGAAGTATATGACTGCAACTCCAGGGGAGGAGGGAGGGTCGTGAGGACTGATTCCTGCTGCTCCTGGAGAACACCTGTTACAGGCGAGTAACTACTCTTTCTCCAGGACCAAGCAGGAAGTCAGTCCTCACATATGGGACTCCCCAGCTCTAGGCTACCGGGAACCCAAAGCTGAAAAAATGGCTTCCTCTTAAGAGCCTCAGCATCCGTGATAAGAATATCCTCTGAGAACGCCCCCGTATGGTAGCCCAACACAAGGGCCGGAGGATAGGAGTTGCCTAAACCTCAAAGAGATTACGGAGTACCGCCTGTCCGAAAGCACTGTACCTTCGGGACTCTCTCTCGAGGCAGTAGTGGGCTGCAAAAGTCTGGCTTGAAGACCAAGTAGTGGCCCGGCAGATGTCTGCCAACGGAACAGAGCAGAGATGAGCTACTGACGCGACTTTCGTCCTGGCACAGTGGGCCGTGACTCGACCCTGCAGGGAGAGGCCTGCTGCCTTGTACGCCCAGGCAATACAATCTGCTACCCAAGTGGACAACGTACTCTTGGAGACAGGCAACCCTAGTTTATTAGGGTCAAAGGAGACGAAGAGCTGAGTAGCCCTTCTGTGCCCCCGTGTACGTTCTATGTAAAAGGACAACGCCCTCTTACAGTCCAGGGTATGCAAGACTGTTTCAGCCCGGCTGGTATGCGGCCTGGGAAAAAATGTCAGAAGAACCACCTCCTAGTTGAGGCGGAAGGAGGAGACAACCTTTGGAAGGAACTTCGGATGGGACCGTAGGACGACCACCCTGTTCCTATAGAACCGTGTGTATGGTCTATCAGAAACCAGAGCTTGTAGCTCACTCACACGTCTGGCCGAGGTGAGAGCTACCAGGAAGAGCGCCTTCCAAGAAAGGAAGTGTAAATGGCAAGTAGTCATCAGTTCAAACGGTGGGCGAGTAAGTTGCTGCAAGACCACGTTCAAATCCCACTCAGTGGCTGGTGGACAAATCGGAGGCTTGAGCAGAAGCAGGCCTCTGAGGAAGCGGGACAACAAGGGGTGAACCGACAGAGACTGACCCTCCACCGGTGAGTGATGTGCTGATAGAGCACTGAGGTGGATCCGAACAGAGTTGGACTTAAGGCCCAGGTGTGACAGGTGAAGTAGGTATTGTAATATTACTGGCACAAGGCAGGAGAAAGGGTCTTCATTGCGCTGAGCACACCATATTGAGAACCTACGCCACTTGAGGGCATAGGACTTTCTGGTGGACTGCCTCCTAGAGGCCAAGACCACTTCCTCAACTTCCCTAGGTAGAAGTAAGGGAGCTAGCACTATACTTTCAGCAGCCAGGCTATCAGATGGAGGGATCTGAGATTGGGGTGCAGAAGGGAACCCTGATCCTGAGACAGGAGATAGGGTTGCAACCCCAGAGGGAATGGAGTTTCCACCGCCAACTGCAGAAGAAGTGGAAACCACGGATGCCTCGGCCATCTGGGGCTACCAGAATCACTGAGGCCTTGTCCCGTAGAATCTTGAACAGAGTTCGGGCCACCAGGGGCAAGGGAGGAAAAGCATACAGGAGCCCCGTAGACCAAGAGATCAGAAACGCATCTGCTGCCATTCTCAGGGGATGCAGCTGTCTGGAACAAAACCTGGGCAGCTGACGGTTTAGTGGACTTGCAAAGAGATCGATTGATGGAAGTCCCCATCGTAAAAAGATCTGCTGGACCACCAGTGGATTCAACTGCCATTCGTGAGGCTGGAGAATCCTGCTTAGTTTGTCTGCCAAGAAGTTCTCCTGACCAGGTAGATAAACTGCTTTGAGAAACATGCCTTGTCTGACTGCAAAGGAGCAAAGAGCCTGCGCCTCCTGACATAGGAGTCTGGACCCTGTGTCCCCTTGCTTGTTCACATAGAACATTGCTACCTGATTGTCTGTCTGAACTAAGACAGACTGGTGAGAGAGGGCACGAGAAAAAGTCTGGAGAGCCAAGCGGATTGCTCGCAGCTCCAACAGATTGATCTGCTGTGTGGCCTCCCGAGGAGACCAGAGGCCTTCAGTGCACGTGCCCTGGTAATGTGCACCCCAGCCCTTTAAGGAAGCATCGGTCGTCAGCACCCTTGTGTGTGCTGGGGCCTGAAAAGGTACCCCCCTGAGAAGGTTTGGGAGATGTAGCCACCACTGTAAGGAGTCCAGAAGTGGTTTGGACACCTTTACTCTGTCTTGGAGGTCGCCTGTGGCTTGCGCCCACTGAGCTCTGAGGCACCACTGAGCAGCCCGCATGTGCAGACGGGCATTTGGAGTCACATGTACCATGGATGCCATGTGGCCCAGGAGCCACAGGAAGTGCCTGGCGGAGACCTGAGAATTGCTTTGGAACTGGTTGGCCAAGTCCATCAGTCTGTGGGCCCTGTCCTCGGGCAAGTAGGTTCTTGCCTGCAGGGTGTCTAACCTTGCCCCTATAAACTCTAGGTTTTGTGAGGGGAGCAAAGTGGACTTTGCGTAGTTTATGACAAAGCCCAGATGCTGAAGAAGAGAGACAGTGAGAAGAGTGGCTTGTCTGGCCTCCTGGAAAGACTGGCCCCTGATGAGCCAGTCGTCCAGATATGGGAAGACGAAAATTCCCTGATTCCTGAGATAGGCCGCCACCACCGCCAGGCATTTGGTGAAAACCCTGGGGGCGGATGTTAGGCCAAAGGGAAGTACTCTGTACTGGAAATGGTTTCCTCCCACCACAAATCTGAGATATTGTCTGTGGTCTGGATAGATGAGGATGTGAGTATAAGCATCTTTTAGATCCAAGGAGCATAGCCAATCTCCCTGCTGGAGGTAGGGCAGCAGTATCCCAAAAGGTAAGCATCTTGAACTTTTCCCTCTCCAGAAACTTGTTTAAGTTTTGCAAGTCTAGGATAGGCCAGAGGCCTCCTGTCCTTTTTGGTACCAAGAAGTACCTGGAGTAGAAGCCTTGCCCTTCCAGGTGGTGGAGCACCGGTTCCACCGCCTGTTCTTTTAGAAGACTTGCTAACTCCTGAAGGAGGAGATTTCTGTGCAGAGGGAGTCTTGGAGGCTCCCCTGGAAAATAGGAGGGGGGTACTGGTGGAAATGGAGCAAGTAGCCCTTCTGGACTATGCTGAGAACCCAGTATCCCCTGTGATGGCTGGCTACCTGTAGGCGTACAGGGTCAGCCGACCTCCTGTGCTGAGTGGAGCCAGCTGTGGAGAAGAGGCTATGCTGTGGGAGTCAAAACCCCGGTCCCTGCTGTGCAGGAGCTGGCAGCTTGGGGGTCTTCTGCCTACGGGGCCTATGCCCCTGCCCCTTGGCTTGCTGGCCTTGTTGGGGAGCTGGAGAGGCCTGGTATTGAAGGTAGGATTTGTAGACAACACTCTTCCTTGGGAAAAAGGGCTTCTTTCCTGAGCCCTTCTTTTTCTGAGAAGAGGCAGAAGTCTTCCTGGACAGCCTTGTCCTGGTGAGAGTCTCAGTCTCGATTTCCGCAGCCTTTTCAGTCATGGGCTTACCGAAAAAGGTTTTCACCTCGGCAGGGGACATCGACCAACTTGTCCTGCATCCATGGCTCCAGGTCTGATGACTGTAGCCAGGCCTGACGGCGTGCACCGATGCCGGCCGCGGCTACCCGGGCCGAAGTCTCGAAGCCATCATAGGCTGCTCGAGAGATAAACTTCGAGCACTCTAGAATCCCTGTTGACAAAGCCTTGAACCTCTGCAAAGGTTCCTTGGAGAGGCCAGCTGAGAACCCGGCAATCTCCTTTGCCAGGTCTCGTAGGTACATGCCCATGTACAGCTGGTAGGTCTGGACACAGCAAGACAGCATAGAGCCCTGGAAACACTTTCTACCGAGGGCATCCAGGTTCCGGGCCTCCCGGGCGGGGGGCACCGAGGAATGCATCTTCTGACTCTTCAGACAGTGCATGGCCAATTCCACAACCATGGAGTGGTGCGGTAGCTGTGCCTTTTGGAACCCAGGGCTCTTACGGACTCGAATCCATTTGCTAAGAACCAGCGTCGAGGCCGGTGCCTCCCACGTACGGAAGAGCAGCCGTTCCAGCATCGGAGGAACCGGTACAGTAAAGGCTTCCTTTGGAAGAAAATCATACTGGAGGGCATTGAGCTCCTCGGCTCGAGGCTCCTCCTCGGCGTCCGCAGGGAAGGCCAAGGTTTTGGCCATTTCCCTCACGAAGTCCGAGAACCAGGTATCCTCCGGGGGGACCGTCTCCGAGGCTCGGACTCCGGTGAGTCTGAAGGAACGCACCAGGTCCGGAAGGTGTCCGGGGACTCCTCGTCCTCAGTCTCCCACTCTGACTCCTCCTCCGAGGAACTGAGCAGCTCCGGCCATGTGGGCCTCGGTGCCACCGGCCCCAATGCCGAGGGTATCTGCGTCGACGACCTCGGCCCTGCACGGGAGGTCAAGGGGAACCTTGACCGAGGATCGACTCAAGACTTCATCGACTCGAGGATTGGCTCGGTCTCCGGGGTCGACTTAGACGTTGAAGTCCCGGTGGTCGGGGCAGATGCACCGGTCAGACCGGCGATCAGCACCCACTGCTGTTCCATGAAGGCAGCCAAGCTGCTCTCCAAGGCCGTCAACCTGAGTCCAAGCTCAGGAGAATCAGCAGCCCCTGACTTGGGCCCCGATGGTGTCGGGCCCGACGTCGGCTCCCCCGGAGGAGAGTCCACGAGGACAACTGCACTTACATGACTCGGGGACTCCGGCTCCACACGAGGTAACTTGGAAGGCCTCTCCGACTTTGAGAGTCCGGGGCGGTGGTCAGGGCTACGCGACCTGGCCCTTGAGGAACCAGGAGCCTCCACCGATGCCACCCTCACGAGCTTTTTCTTCCTTCTGTGCTCCCAGGTGGGAGTCTCCCTTTCAGAGGAACCCCGACAGTGCTCGGGGTCGGACTCCTGAGATGTCGAGGCCTCTGACGAAGTCCGGGCCCGGCCGAACGCAGAGTCAGAGAAAATTCTCTCACGTTGATGCTGACGGCTCCGAAGCGCCTTCAACGACATTTTGCCGCACGGGCCACAGGCCAGCGGGTCATGGTTGGGCCCGAGGCATCGGAGGCAGCAGTCATGTGTGTCGGTGAGAGACATAAGTTTCTTGCACCTATCACACTTTTTGAACCCGCTGGCAGCCATCGGGGGAAAAAGGGCCCCTGGAAGGTCAAAAGACCGGGCTGCCAGTGAAAACACAAAAAGAGTGCAAACACTAGTCACAAAGGACAAAAAACAAAAATCAAAACTCCGGACTCGATACCAGTGTACCGAGCCCAGATGGGAAGGGGAACCGGCGTCGAACCGGATAAGACAACATGAAAATCACAGAAAAAAATAAACTTTTCCCAGGTGACACAAACTCACGTCCGTCGGGCTCCGCGGAAAAAGAAAGACTGAGCAAGATGGCACCCTTGGGCGGGAAGGGGACTGCGCATGCGTGCTGCATTCCCAAAGGCTTTCCTTGAAAGCTGGGGAAATGCTCCGCACGGGGGCTCCGTCGGTGCCGACGTCACCCATATGTGAGGACTGACTTCCTGCTTGGTCCTGGAGAAAATACTTTAACCTCAACACCTCTATTACTTCCCCTCGAAAGTGTACTTACTCACCTGTAATGGGTGTTCTCCAGAGACAGCAGGAAACAGTCCTCACTTATGGTTGACACTGGCACCGACGGAGCCCGCATGGAGCAATTCCCCAGCTTTCAAAGAAAGCCTTTGGGATTGCTGCCACGCATGCGTGGTCCTCTTCCTGCCCAAGGGTGCCATCTTGCTCAGTCAGGTCCCTTAGCTCAAGCCCTACCAAACAGATAGCAAGGGAAGGACAAAAATACAGCAACTCATCAGGGGAGATGGGAGGGTAGTGAGGACTGATTCCTGCTGTCCCTGGAGAACACCTGTTACAGGTGAATAACTATGCTTTCTCCAGGAACAAGCAGGAAGTCAGTCCTCACTTAAGGGACTCCCCAGCTACAGGCTACCGAACCTGTAACCAAAAAACGCCTCCGCGAGGTCGTGAGCAGAAGCCGATGCCAGAAGGAGCCCAAGTCCTTGGGTCCTCGAGGCGAAGCTCTAAGTAGCCATGAAGAAGGGGCGGAGGGCAGGAGTTGCTTATACCCCGAACAGATTACAGAGTACAGCCTGGTCGAAGGTGCTGTCCCGGCAGGACTCCCTCTCCAGGCAGTATTGTGCAGTGAAGGTATTCGTGGAAGACCAGGTCGATGCCCGGCAGATGTCCATCAGGGGCACGGAGCACAGCAAGGACAACGAGGGCGCTTTGGCCCGAACCCCATGCGCGGTGACACGACGATTTAACGGGGCACTCGCCTTCTTGTGAGCGAAGGCGATGCAGTCCACCACCCAAATAGAGAGGGTACATTTGGTAACTGCCTGTCCCGGTCGATTTGGATCGTAGATCACAAAAGGTCGGCCAGGCTTACGATGAGTCTGAATGCACTGCAAATAGAAGGCAAGAGCCCTCCTGCAGCCGAGGATGTGAAGAGCCGCCAACGCCTGGTCGGCATGGGGTCTCGGGAAGAAAGTCGGCAGGACTATCTCCTGGTTGAGATGGAAATCCAAGACAACTTTAGGCAGGAATTTGGGGTGGCTATGGAGGACCACCCTATTCCTATGGAACCTGGTGTAAGGGGCATCAGCCATGAGAGCCTGGAGCTAACAGACTTGGCAGGCCAAGGTCAGCGCAACCAGAAAGGCCACCTTCCAGGACAGGTGTTGAAGCGAGCACGTTGCCATCGGCTCGAAGGGTGGACATGTCAGCTGCATGAGCACCACATTCAGGTCCCATTCCGCCGGGGGAGGCTAGATGGGCGGCTTGGATAGCAAAAGACCCCGCATAAAGCTGGAGACCAACGGCTGCCCTGAGAGGGGCTTTCTCTCGACGGGAGGTGGTTCACCGAGATGGCGTTCAAGTGTACCCTGATGGTGTTCGACTGCAGACCTTCCCTTGAAAGATGGAGGCGGTACTGAAGAATCCATTGAATGGGAGCACCAGACCGAGAAGCGTTGCCACTTGAAGGCGTAGGCTTGTCTAGTTGAGTCAGCGACACCCTCTTTGGGGACAAGGTGAAGGACACAGTTAATGAGATGAGGGAGTATTGCACTACACTCCAAATGCTCGCCGAGGAAGGTCTGGAGCATCCACACTGTCAGCATACATTTCATGCAGCTATGGACTCTGTTTAATTCAGTCTAAACTCTGACCCCTGGGTGACGTCAGTCTCTAGGACCTGGCTGCAGCCCCTCCTTGCTAAATCAAGATGGGCAGACCTTAAAGGGAGTGGCCAAAGACAATAGCAGACCTCAAGGGGAACTGCTGGAGAGGCACTATAAAGGACAGACACACTTCCTGTCTCTCTCTCTCTCTCTTTCATCGGACAGGTTTGGACACTACAATGAGACTCTGATACTCAACTCCCTTCACCCCTCCCCCCCTCTCTCTCTCTCTACCCACATGTTCTGGCCTACCATGCGGCCCTGACCCACAGGTTCTGGCCTCTATCTCTCTCACACTTCACACATGCACACACACAGATTCAATGATACACACTGAAACAGCTCTGTAACAATCACTATATACCTCTGTTCAATACCTATGTATTAAGCCTATTTTTACATAAAAACCTTTCTCCAAGCCACACCTGTTTGCTGGTCTTATTACAAGCCCTCCTGCGTCTGTGACGTGAAATGAACCCAGGACCAAGCGGAGACTAGACCAGAGATTACATATTCAGAAGATTACATATTGGGGGCTCGTCTCTCGGATTTCACAGCAGACCTCCAGTTGGGTAAGTAATAATTTTGTATAATACATTAAGTAGATTTCAGACAGAGTGAGACAGGAAAATCAATAGCCCTTGTGACCATTTACAATTTTGTTTTGTGGGTTAGACAAGGTGAGACTTTTAGTGTCAAAAGGCTCTGTAAGAATCTAGAATTTTAAGGACATTACACAGAGTGGCTTGCAATTGTCTTATTTTTATGTATAGGCTTGCTACAGATTTTATATAGTATTTGAACTGCTAAGAAAATACAGAGTTACACAGTTAAATATTCCTCATAGAGTACAATATACATCTTTCCTGGTAACATTAATTTACCTCTTGTCTGTTTGACTTTTATTTCTCTCTCCTGTCAGTATATATCTTGGTGTGAGCAGGAATATCTGACTATTCTGTTAATCTCCTGTCCCTTTTTTACTTTTATTTCTCTGTCTCCTGTCAGTAACTTTCTTACTGAGAGCAGGCTTACAGCTGGCTGCAACTGATACAATTCTGTTAATCTACTCCACCCAGTTAAATAGGTGTGAAATACCTTTTAAGTTAGCATTCCTCCTTCTAAGGTTACACAGTTGAGATAGTCCAACTACAGCCTTTCTGCAGTATCAAATATGGCAGCATTTGATTTTAAAGAACTTACAGAAATTCTAATTTCATATTGTAAGAGAAAAGGAGGTCCATATGAAGGGGAATTCCCTGACTCATGGTATAATATTCAAAAACGAATGTTAAGCCATGATCATGAATTCAAAAAGAAAACAAATAAAAGAAAATGCCTCTTCATCCAGGGCATGTGCAGGGGACTAATTAGCATGAAAAAAGAAAACTCTGAACTGACTTCTCAGTGTAGCCAATTGATCAAAGAACTGGAGGAGGCACAAAGTTGTATTTCTATTCAGAGAAGTCAAGTGATACAAGCCACATATTCTTTTATAACTGTTAGTGAACAATTAGAAGCACTTAAACTTGAATTGAGGCACGTTAAAGATCAAGTGGCCTCTGCAAGAAAGTCAACACCTACCCCTCCCTCAGCACCATATGCCTATTATGAGCCATGCATACCAGCTAGAGAGAAACAAAAGAACAAAGATACACCCATTCCCTATGCCTATGACACACCTTATCAGCAACAAAAGAATTCTAAAGTATGCATAGTTGAACTTAGGAATGGGAAGAATACAGCAGAATCACAGCAGGAAAATTCAGATAGTTTATCTCAGCCAGAACCCAGCAATCTCTGTCAGGAGAATAATTCAGAGGACTTAGACATAGCACCCAGTACAGAACTCAAAGCACCAGTTAAATTAATGTTCCAGGAAAATTTAAAAGATAGAGATATTGAAAAAATAGTTGAGAAAATTGGTACTATGCCTCTTAATGTAAATCAGTGGGTTAAATGGGCGATTGATATTCTGATTCACTGGGGTCTAGGGAAATACAGAAGAAAACAATCAGACTTTGATAGACTTATGCATCTGGCTCTAGGGCCACACTATTACAGGGTTGGCTCTCTCACTCACCCATACCAGTTGGTTAAAAGGGGTACTGAGAAACTATTTCACTGTTCCCCAATGCAAGTATTTAAAATTATTTCACCTTTACCAGATGATACACTGGAACAGTTTGCATATAGAGCCTGGATTTTAAAAGCAGTTCTTAATGAGCAGGAGTCCTGGCCCAAAGCAGAAGATTATGGGGAGAGCATGCATAAGGAATTTTTATTAGAATTGCTATCCCCTGAGATTACAAAAAACCTTCTGTTATTTTCTGAAGACCCTGAAGCAACCCCTTTTGATACTTTAATGCTCAGAATTGGGTCTGTTTGGAAGACCCAGCCCTCACAGGTCATTACAGTATCAGAAGCACGGAAGTGGCAGGCCAATGAATCCTCTCAGTACACAAGAAACACAGACAGAGGACACACACCTTGGAGAGCACATGGCAAAGGTACTTTTAGAAACTCCTCAGGTTACATTCCTTTTCAGGAACTCAAAGCACAGAGAGATGGGCTAGAAAAGGAGAAATCTAAATGGGAACAAGACAAACACATACTGCAGATAGAACTAGATAAATTAAAACAGGATTTACAAGCAGCTCAGGACAAACACAAGGCTAGTGCATAGGGATGTCCTGACCTCTTGAGTTCAGATATCAAAATGTCTCAAGCCTTCATAGCCCAGCCTGCCTCCTTTATCTCAGCAGAGGACTCAATTCCAGAGCCTCTGGATGATGAAATGGATACAGGCCCAGGACACAATTTAAGGCTTGTAACACCCTTGATACTGGACTCTTGTGCACGCCCCAATGTTATCAGTAGAGTAGGGGGTCAGGATAAATTAGCTTTGATTGACACAGGGGCTGGAATTAGTTTTACAAACAGAGCTTCTCCCACTGCACATCAGAAAAATATGGAAATTTATGAAATTCAAGGAATTAATGACACAGCTTCCAAATGTGTGGCTATCCCAGTTAAATGGGGTATCCCTGTGCACAGTGAACAAAATAAGGAAATGTTAGAAACCACTGCCTCCACTATAGTGAACACACCAAAAGAAATAATTGGAACTGATGTTCCCAACCAGTTAACTTTGGTGGGGGATATGGCTAATCTTAAATTGTGGCAGTATTCAGGAACTTCAAGTGCTTCTAAAACTTTAGTGCATGAAGTCATTCCCATGCAGTTAGCAACTCAGTGCACTAAGGCAGCTCAACAGTATGATCTGTGTGTAATTCCCTCAGAAGTGGCTGATATTCCAGTCTGGGCTCAAGACAAGTTAGATTGTGGGAAAATGCACACAGAAATACTGTTGGAAGGTGAGGATCCTCTACCACTGAAGCAATACCCAGTACCTCATCAGGCTATAGAACCAGTGACTAAAATTGTGAAGATACTGGAGGAGAGGGATCTGATTAGACCTATTTCTTCCACATGCAATTCACCAGCCTGGCCGAAACAGTGTGCATGGACTGTGCCTCCACAGGGATTTAAGGATTCACCATCAATATTTCATGATTACATGAAGGAAGCCCTGTCACTAGTGTCTTGCAGAGATGAGACCTAGACCAAAACTCCCCTTTGGAACTGCACAGTGGGAGGGACCATACTTAGTTACTGATACCTTAGGCCCAAGCCTATCCTAATGCACGATAACCAGCAGTACTGGAAACACATCACCCAGTTAAAACCATATGGGTAATATGTTTTATCAGTCTTTGTTTTCAGCTACCACCTGAAGACAGCACGGACAGCTGCTTTATGAAGACAGCACGGACAGCTGCTTTCTGAACAAAAGTCGCTTGAGGACGGTAACTATTTACTCCTGCTGTATAGTTGACATGTGTTTAATAGTTATGTAAATAAGTAGTTAGTTATGTAAATAAGTAGTAAAAAGACGAAATTAGACCTTACCTGCTAATTGTCTTTCCTTGAGTACTCTCCGGGCCAGTCCAGAACAGATGGGTAGTCAAATCCCCCTCCTCTAGCAGCTGAGGACTGAATGCTGATTCTTGTTGCTAGGATACCTATCTCTCCCCTGGCGACAGGAGGCAGTCTTAACGTAACAAGCAGATAAAAAACAACAAAGTGGCACAGGAAAAATGGAGAAAGAGTTACACCAAAAGACTCTGAGCGTGTGCAGCGCGCTGCTACAGAAGCCGGCTACACTGCTCAATAAGAGGCACGGTGACACCCGAGGAACCACCCAGAGAAGTAACCTCGCCGTGCCCCATTTTATTTTATTTATTTATTTATTTATTTATTTATTTATTTATTTTTTTTTTCGCATATAAATATTGTCTCTCGATTACCATATTTCACCAAACTGACTATGAACAGACCTTGAGCTCACAGAAACCGCATAAAACACAGCAGGGCGGGATCTGGACTGGCCCGGAGAGTACTCAAGGAAAGACAATTAGCAGGTAAGGTCTAATTTCGTCTTCCTTATCGTCTCTCCGGGCCAGTCCAGAACAGATGGGTAGTACCAAAGCAGTAACTAACCCAGGGAGGGACCTGTGAGCCCCGCTATCACGGCGGAAGACCCCACCGAAGCATCCTGACGCGCAAGCACATCCAAGCGATAATGACGCGAAAACGCATGAAGAGACGACCAGGCCGCCGCTCGACAAATGTCCACTGGCGGAACCAAGGCCGACTCCGCCCAGGACGTGGCCTGTCCCCTGGTAGAATGCGCCCGCAGCCCGACCGGCACGGGTTTGCCTCTGGTCTCATACGCTACCCGAATGGCTTGCTTCACCCAACGCGCAATGGAGGCCTTAGAGGCCGCTTGACCTTTGGACGGCCCGCCAAACAGCACGAACAAACGATCGGACTTACGAAAAGACTCGGTCTCCCTAAGGTAGCGCCGCAGGACGCGGCCCATATCTAACCGTCTGAGCGAACGATCAACCGAAGATCGTGCTGCGGTAGCCCCAAAGGTGGGAAGCGAAATCGACTGATTCAAATGGAAGGCAGATACCACCTTGGGCAGAAAAGATGGAACAGGACGCAAGACCACTTTTTCCGCAGAAAACTGAAGAAAGGGAGGCCGACAGGAAAGAGCCTGCAAATCAGAAATGCGGCGAGCCGAACACAAGGCGACCAAGAAGGCCGTTTTCCAGGACAGCTCCCGAATGGAACTGGAGGAGCGCGGCTCAAAGGGAGCAGAAACCAAAACCTCCAGCACAAGATTCAAATCCCACGGAGGAATAACCTGCCGGACAGGAGGCCGAATAAGCTTGGCCGCCCTGAGGAATCGCAAGATATCCGGATGTGAAGAAAGACGAGACCCGCGAACCGGACCCCGAAACACCGCCAATGCAGCCAACTGCACCCTCAAGGTGCTCAGAGCAAGACCCTTCTCCAGCCCACACTGGAGAAACTGAAGAATATCTGGAACTGAAGAGAAACGTGCTCGCAGGGATCGATCACCACACCAAGCTTCAAACACGCGCCACACGCGGATGTACGCTAGCGACGTGGAGCGTCGGCGAGACTGCAGCAACGTGGAAATCACCGAAGAGGAATACCCCTTCCGTCGCAAGCGATCCCGCTCAAGAGCCAGGCCGTAAGCAAGAACTGATCCGCCTGGGGCATTGGAACGGGACGCTGCATCAGCAAGTCCGCTCGAGCGGGCAATCGCCAGGGCGGCGCTACTAGTAGCCGCATCAGATCGGCATACCAAGGGCGCCTGGGCCAATCTGGAGCAATAAGGATCACCCGACCCTCGTGAGTGGCTGCTTTCTGAATCACTCGCCCTATCAAGGGCCACGGCGGAAACACATAGAGAAGCTGACCCGACGGCCAGGGCTGCGCGAGACCGTCGAGACCCTCCGACATGTGTTCCCTGCGTCTGCTGAAAAAAACGCTCGGTCTTGGCATTGTGCAGCGTCGCCATTAAATCCATGACCGGGTGACCCCAGCGTCGAGTGACCTCCAGAAACACGTCCGCATGGAGTTCCCACTCTCCGGGATCCAGGCGGTGACGACTGAGATAGTCGGCCTGCACATTGTGCTTGCCCGCGACATGGGACGCCGAAAGTGCCACCAGGTGCACCTCCGCCCATTGAAACAAGCGCTGACTCTCCTCCAGGAGAACGAGACTGCCCGTTCCCCCTTGGCGATTTATGTAAGACACCGTCACGAGATTGTCGGAAAAGACGCGCACAGGCTTTCCCTCCAGCAACTCCACAAACGCCAGCAGCGCGAGATACACGGTGCGGAGCTCCAGACGATTGATGGACCATCGAGCCTCCTCCATCGACCAGGAGCCCTGTGCTATTTGAGCTAAGCAATGCGCCCCCCAACCGGACAGACTGGCATCCGTGGTAACCAAGACCCACTCCGGCAGAGACAAGGGGACGCCCGCTAGGAGATGATCGGGAACCATCCACCAGTGGAGACTGGCCTTCACCTGATCGGGACAGCCCAAGCGCCGGGAGAGCGGATGACGCTGCGGAGACCACCGCGAGAGAAGAGCCTGTTGAAGAGGCCGCATGTGCGCCCGAGACCAAGGCACCAGATCCAAGGCCGCCGCCATTAGTCCCAGCAACTGCAAGTACTTCCAAGCTGTGGGAGCACGAAGACGTAAGAAGGCGGACACGTGAGATAGAAGCTTGCGGACACGGTCCAGCGGTAAGGAGACGAGCCCTTTGCCCGTGTCGAAAAAGGCCCCCAGATAGTGAAGCTGCTGAACCGGCTGCAGGCGACTCTTGGCCTGATTCACTATCCAACCCAGGTTCTCGAGACAAGAAACCACTCGCGCGGTGGCAGCAAACGATTCCTCGCGTGACGGAGCTCGAATCAACCAGTCGTCGAGATAGGGATGCACTTGCACGCCCTCTTTGCGGAGAGCCGCCGCCACCACCACCATCACTTTGGTGAACGTGCGGGGCGCCGTCGCCAGCCCGAAGGGCAAGGCCCGAAACTGAAAATGATCCAGGGGAACCGCAAACCGAAGGAAACGCTGATGGGCTGGAAGGACCGGGATGTGGAGGTAAGCCTCCGTCAAATCGATGGAAGACAGAAATTCCCCCGGATGCACGGACCGGATTACCGACCTCAAAGTTTCCATACGGAAATGAGAGACGCGCAGACAGCGGTTGACGTGCTTCAGATCCAAAATTGGCCGGAAGGAGTCTCCCTTCTTGGGAACCACAAAATAAATGGAGTATCGACCGAAACCGCACTGGTCTCGAGGAACTGGAACCACGGCCCGGAGCCGCAGCAAACGCATCAACGTGTCTTGAACGGCCTGTCGCTTGACCGCCGGCCCGCAGGGAGAAAAAAGGAACGCATCCGACAGAGGAGAAGCGAATTCGAGCGCATAACCCTCGCTGATAATCCGCAGTACCCAGCGATCGGTGGTAATGGCGGCCCAAGCGGAGAAAAACTCCTGCAACCGACCCCCTACTGGGAGCTCCGCTTGGACCGGCCTCGCTTCATTGGGGCTTCTTGGCGGCCGCCAAAGAGGCACCAAAATAGCCTCTGCTGGAGCCTCTAGCGCCCCGAAAGGAAGGACCCCGAGACGGAAAACGACCGCGCTGATACGGGCTAAAACGAGCTCCCCGAAAGCGGCGAAAATCACGCCCTTGGCCTCTCGAGAAGGAACCTTGCTTACCCCCCTTAGGACGATCCTCCGGGAGGCGACCCCCTTTTGAGTCACCCAAATCCTTGACAATCTTTTCCAGCGCCTCCCCAAACAGAAGCTTACCCTTATACGGCAGCTTACTAAGACGCGCTTTGGAAGAGGCATCCGCCGCCCAATTTCTTAACCAGAGAAACCGGCGGGCGGCAACCACGGAAGCCATCGCCTTTGCGGTAATGCGAATCAAATCATAGAAAGCATCCGCCAGATAAGCAGCCGCCGACTCGAGCTTCGCCGCTTCAGAAGCAGAAGAAGGACCCTCGGAACTGGACGCCTGTTGACTCCACCGAATAGAAGCACGAGAAACGAACGCCCCACAGACCGAGGCCTGCAGCGCCAGAGCGTTGGCATCAAAGGCCTGTTTCAAGAGCCCCTCCAAGCGACGATCCTGCACATCCTTCAGGGCCGTAGCCCCCTCTACCGGAATGGTGGTCTTCTTGGTGACCGCCGAAACAAGCGCATCCACCTTCGGCATGCGCAAGAGCTCCAACTCCTCCTGGGGCACCGGATACAAGCGAGCCATGTTCCGAGCCCCTCTCAAGGAAGCCTCGGGGAACTCCCACTCCGACTCAATCATCTGTTTGATGACCCGGTGGAAAGGAAAACATTTCTGTTCAGACTTAAACCCCTGGAAAAGGGGATCCTCCAAGGGCTCACTTTGTACCGCTGGCGGAACAACATTGAGCGCCAGCAGAGACTGCGCAATTAGCGCAGACAATTCTTCCTTCCGAAAAACCCTAAACAAATTAGGGTCTTCCCCAGGCCCCAACTCACCCTCTTCTAAATCAGCCGGCCAGGGGTCCACACATGAATCATCTTGGAGCTCACCTTCCTCTGGCCCCAGAGCCTCTGTAGGCAGGGAAATGCTATCCCCCCTAGAAGCTGAAAGGGTAGGCAAGCCCTGAACCCCCTCTGTAGGTCCGGAACAGCCAGAAAACCCAGCCTGAGACTGCGGCAGAGATCCTGCCCCCCCAGGCAAAGGAGTCTGCGAGTGCTTGAGCAAATACGCCCGATGAAACGCCAAAATGAATTCGGGACTAAGAAGAGGATCGAGCACGGCAGGGAGAGGAGATATAGAAGGCTTCTCCTGCTCCACCACCACATGGCGTGATTTGGCCTTTTTCTTCGCCGGCTTAGCCGTCGGGTCTGTCGACGCGGCTGGCGCGGACAAAATGGCCGCCGCTCCCGCGCTTTCTGCGGGAGTCTGAAACGCCTCAAGATGGTCCCCCTGAGAACCGGAGCGTTCGGGCATGACGGAGAAGCGGCCTAAACCCAACGGAAGCCCAGAAGCCCGAAGGAGTGAGAAAACAATACCGGCAAAAGCCCCCACACACGGAAAGGCGCGCGCCCGCGACAGAAACAAGGGAAGCAGAAATCAACCCCAAAATACCTGGTGAGGAGCCGATAGTGAGACGCTCACAAATAGCCAGGAAACCGCTGCTATTTTCGTGTCCCGAAGACCGGAGTGCCAAAAAATCAGAGCACCTGCGACTCAGGACAGTAACTGGGGCCCCCAGGTCTGATCCCTAGCAGCACATGGCACAGAGAAGAGGAGACAGGCTCTGTCCCATTCCCTGTGCACCGCAGGGCAGGCACTCACCTCAATAGAAAGTGCTAAATACCCAGCCAGGGCCAAGCACCAACTTAAAGTGAAACTCTTTCCAAAAATAAAGCAGAAAGAAGGGCAAAGTAACAGAACAGCAATGGGGAGACAAATCTCTACACATCCAGTCTAGCTGCTGAGGACATTAAGACTGCCTCCTGTCGCCAGGGGAGAGATAGGTATCCTAGCAACAAGAATCAGCATTCAGTCCTCAGCTGCTAGAGGAGGGGGATTTGACTACCCATCTGTTCTGGACTGGCCCGGAGAGACGATAAGGAATTATTATTATTTTTTTTTTTTTGTGTTTGTTTTGTTGTTACATAGTATAAGTGGGGAGCATTAGTTTACTCCCTAGTAGAGTGAAACAAGTTTGCTTTTATTATGTCTCGGTTTGCTGTTGTTCTTGTATCTGCTCTCTTCCACTCAAGTCTCATTACAGGAACTATCATCCGAATATGCACGATTGGCTGGGCTAACTCCACAAGTGGGGTATATCGTTATCAAGAAATACCCCCACCGTTCCCGGAAGGAAAGGATCTGGTCATCCTGAGTTTCTGTTCAGTACAGGACAAGCCAGTGTTCTATTCATTAAACATCACTCAAGTACAGTGGGAGCCACCAGTTTCCACTTCTCTGGAAAGGACACAAGAATTGAGGGCACGCCCAGAACGTTACTTTCTAGGTCCTCCTGCTTTGATTTTGTACAATATTTCCTGTTAGGACAGAGGTACCTGGAAAATAACTTATACATGGGTTTTGAGTGATCAACAGCACATCACTGAGACTTCATTCCTTTTGGATGTATCTTGTTTACCTACTACCCCTCATCCCACCCCTCCCACTACTTCTGCTCCTCCTGCACTCTACCTTTCTGATATCCACCCATTTCAGGAAGGACATCCCTTTCAGATTAAATATGATGCACCACACGATGTTTTATATGATGTGGAATACCATTTTCTTACTTGACATCTATTTCCCAAATTGTTTCTAGTTACTCACAAATATCCAAATTGCTCTCAGTTTGTGGCCAACCACATACAAATGCTCAATACTTGGTTGGATATGCAGTCAGTAACACCCAGAGCTAAGCAATTTCGACACAAGCGTGAATTAATTGATACAATTTTAGGTGGCACAGGGACTGCACTGGGTGCCCTTAATGTAATTGATATAGAGGTGCTCCGTAATAAAATGGGATCCACTGCTCAGCATGCTGCTGATGGTTTTACCTCACAACATATTATTAATGAAGCTTCCTCTAAACTGTCCAATGTAGTTGTAGATACCTTTGCTCTTATATCTCCCATTATAGAACAGAAAATTGTTACCTTAGCACATGCAGAATATAGATTGGGAAAGAATATTTCCTGGGCTCTTGCCTGTGATCAAGTACAGATCGAGCTTATTACTATACTAAAGGAAATTCTGATCACTGCTAAGTTAGGACACTGGCCACCATCTCTCATCCATATGGCTAGTACCAAAATACCTGAATTTGCTATAGCTCACCTTGATTGGTGGACAGTTAGTGTTCCCATTTGTTCACCACAAGGCTGCTCTATCTGTACTTTGATCCCATGGTCAGGACAACACACAGTTATTTATCCTGTTGTTAATATTGGGGTGCAATTTGATAATATGCTTATGTATCCTGTGGACCATCTCACATGGGTACAGCCACTGGACGACACCTGGACTTCATTCAAGCCGATGGACCCCAGTTTGTGCGAGCAGACTACATTTCAGTTCAAGTGTCAACCTCACCAGTTTAAAGAGGCTGACACCTCCTGCTGGAACAATTCTTCCTCTTGCTCCCTGACTGTTAAGCTCTCATATCCCCTGACTACCTTGGAGCTGGACACTTTTGTTTTCATCTGTTCTTTCCCCAGAAAGTCTCTTTTTCAATTGCTCCCAGAATGCATGACATTCGCCTTCCCAAGAACACTTTGTTGTACAGTTCAAACTATTTACCAAACAATACCTGGTGCAGTCATACACCACTGGTCTCCCTCACCATTAATGGGACAACTTATTCCACACCGCTGGTTACCAATGACTCTATGGACATTCCAGACTTTATCTCATATGCTGTGCATCCATTACCACTTGGCATGGGAGAAGAGACACTACATAAACTGCTCAACTTTACAGAACTCCATGCCTATATTGATCACCTTAAAACAACATCCACTGAAGTGAATCACACCATCGCCTATGAGAATGGACACATTCAACAAATTGTTGGACACTTGCTACAAGATGCTCATGTGTCTGTGTGGGAATTGTTATTTGGTTACTCACCTACTGCTGATCATGTCTTTAATGTTTTTATTCACCCTATTATTATTTTAACTGCTGTACAAATATTGCTATGCATTATTGTAATTTTCTTGTGCTGTAAGATGAAAAAAAATGTACATTTCCTTGCAGCGCATGTCATACAGAACAACAACATTTTAAGGTAGTTACACTGAACCTCTCCAGCATCCACCCCTACATCCAGGCTAACTTGGCCTGCTAATTTGGCTAATTCGGTATTTCCTATTACACTGAATACCAGAGTCAGCTGCAGTCTAGTATTGCTTCCTATCCTCACTCATAGCATCCTGGTACCGTTTGGTTTTAGCCTCCTTAAAAATTCCTGCAGACCTTATGCACTGTTCACTCTCTCTAAGACGGGTATGTAAGTGGCATATTGGGTTCCCCCCCCAGTAGTGGCTGCTCAACCTAAGACACGAGGTTTGGACTCATAAGGAGACTTGTTTATCTCTAGAACACTAGAGACAGTACTGTGCAGGACAGGGGACCTGCTAGACATAGCAAGGTATTTAATACAGGAGGTATTCGATGAGCTGCCTACTATCAGGTAATGGCAGCTGGGACAGGTACCACAGGTTTGCTTCCACCAATTCCAGGCACAAATAATAAATAAAAATAAAAAAGGTGTGGGAGATGTCAGCATACATTTCATGCACCTATGGACTCTGTTTAATTCAGTCTAAACTCTGACCCCTGGGTGACGTCAGTCTCTAGGACCTGGCTGCAGCCCCTCCTTGCTAAATCAAGATGGGCAGACCTTAAAGGGAGTGGCCAAAGACAATAGCAGACCTCAAGGGGAACTGCTGGAGAGGCACTATAAAGGACAGACACACTTCCTGTCTCTCTCTCTCTCTCTTTCATCGGACAGGTTTGGACACTACAATGAGACTCTGATACTCAACTCCCTTCACCCCTCCCCCCCTCTCTCTCTCTCTACCCACATGTTCTGGCCTACCATGCGGCCCTGACCCACAGGTTCTGGCCTCTATCTCTCTCACACTTCACACATGCACACACACAGATTCAATGATACACACTGAAACAGCTCTGTAACAATCACTATATACCTCTGTTCAATACCTATGTATTAAGCCTATTTTTACATAAAAACCTTTCTCCAAGCCACACCTGTTTGCTGGTCTTATTACAAGCCCTCCTGCGTCTGTGACGTGAAATGAACCCAGGACCAAGCGGAGACTAGACCAGAGATTACATATTCAGAAGATTACACACACCACTACCAAAGGGACACACCACATGAAATCCTCCTCAAAGCGCTACAACACGTACTGCAGGTAACAACAACAGCGGTACAAACAACAGCCCTACCAGACGCCCTACCGCCGAAAAAACCCCATCAGCGAGAGCGCACTCAAAAGAAGAATACTTCCTCTGCGACGGGGAAAAGCAACCCTAGTTTTTGACTCGCCGCCCATGGTCAACCTTCCCATGGGTGGCCGCATATCTGCGTTCCTGGGAGACCATCACTATGGATCAGTGGGTTCTCAACATCATCAAAAGGGGGTTCTGCATCAGATTTTCTTCAGCACCAGCACAACGCAGTCCACCCAGAAGCAATGTTCCGGCGCATCACCTGCTTCCTATGACCTTGTAGCTGGTTTCACTCCTATTATCTCGAGCCATAGAACCTGTTCCGGTCAACGAATGCAATATGGGCTTTTACTCCAGGTACTTCCTGTTCCTCAAGAAATCAGGAGGTGTTCGCCCCATCCTCGAACTTTGGAAGCTCAACAAATTTTTCATCAAGGAGAAATTCCGAATGCACTTCCTGAATTCCATCTTACCCCTCATCCAGCCCAAGCAGTGGCTGGCCTCACTGGATCTGCAAGACGCCTACACGCATATTCCTATCCACAGACAACACAGGAAAATTTTTGCACTTCCAAGTACTGGGGAACCACTACCAGTACAGAGTCCTCCCATTCGGGGTCTCACCTGCTCCACGTGTCTTCACCAAATGCGTTGCCATGGCAGTGGCTCACCTCTGCAGATATGGCATATGCGTCTTTCCTTATCTGGACGACTGGTTGATCTCTGCCGCTTCCCCCAAGGGATCTTCTGATTGCAGTTGTGATGGCTACCTCTCTCCTCTCGTCCTTGGGCTTCCTAGTGAACCACACAAAGTCACACCTCCTTCCTGCACAGACGTTAGAATTCATAGGAGCCTATAAAGACACCACCGTATCCAAGGTGTTCCTACCGCGGCACAGAAAGGATACTATAATCAACCTTGCCCACTGCATCCGCAACTCTACGCACTCAACGGCAAGGACCTTCCTGCATCTTCTGTGCCACATGGCAGCGTCCACTCATGTTCTTCCCCTTGCAAGATTACACACGCACCCTCTGCAGTGGTATCTGCGTACCCATTAAAATCAATATCACAAACCCTTTCCACGGTGGCTCCCATAGACGTGACTGTAGCAAAATCACTGTGCTGGTGGATGCAAAGAGCAAACCTCTCACAAGGCAGACACCTCCAGCAGCTCGCTCACGAACTGACCAACGCCACCGATGCCTCGACAGTGGGATGGGGAGTGCACTGCCTGAAACTGATGTCCATCCTCTTATTCCAGAGGGGTTCCACTTGGTAGCAGTCCAATATTCAGGTAACAAGTAACCCTATACGAATTTCCTTTCTTTTCAAATTCCCTATGTTAGGTATAGAATTAATGGGATTCAGATCTCATGTGGCAACCTTGTCTTGTCATGTCTCCATCTCCTCAGTGAGTGTCACTGGAGGTTCCAGATGGCCGAGTTTAGAAGGGCACACTATGGGAACAGCAGGAGGGATCTGAAGTGGGATTCAAGAGGGGAATAAAGGGAGAAATGAATCCCTCTTCAGGTAATACTGTCTTCCATCTTTGTGCTAATGTCTATAGCTCCAGGCCTAAGAAAGAAAGAACAAAGCTTGCTGACCCTTTCATCTTTTCACACTAAAACTGCAGAAATAGCAGTGTGGAGCTACGGAATAAACTAATATCCTGACCCAGAGCTGAGACAGTGAGAACTACACAGCTAGTGACAAAACTGTCACCTGGGCCCCTTGAATGATCAAAGGGGAAAACAAAGAACTTTATCTACAGGAGCCAACTTTATCTACAGGAACCAGAGTCAGCACACAGCTACGAAGATTACCATGAGAATGATTTTAGACAGGATGCCATAGGAGAAAAGAAGGGAGGGCAGAGATTGAGGAGCAGATTTGCTTGATAAGGGAACATGAAAGGAAGGGAATCTGCATACCAATAGTAGATTTGTCTCAAGCTTAAAAGTGGATATAAATATAGCAGAGAAAGTCGGATAGACAGACAGACATGGGCTGATCTCACTAGAGTGAGGCTTTCTCTCTGTCTCCAGTACCTTTTTAAACTTAAGTCAGGTGCTTTGCTTGTTATAGATGTATTGATGCTATGGATTGATACTGAAATTTGTACCTTATAAGTTAAAGCAAAGCTTATGGTGTTGCAGACCTGGCAAGATAAATAAAAAGTTCCCATGCTCTTACAGTGGCATGAGCAATTTGTTTAGGTCCTGTATATACATTTTATGGATGTTGGGGCAGACATTGCAGCCATAATACAAAATTAGAAAATTCCCCAAATAATTGCAGGGGAAGTCCAGAAAAACCCCAACAGAAGCTACAGGGTAACCTATTTAAGCCTAATAAGAGAAAATATTTTTTCACTCAACGTGTAATCAACTCTGGAATTTGCTACCGGAGGACGTAGTAAAAGCTGTTCCTGGAGGAAAGGTCCATAAACCATTATTAAAGGGGACCCAGAATATCCACTGCTTGACCCAATACAAGCATTGTGGAACCTGTGTCTTTTGGGGGAACTGCTAGGTACGTGTGACCTAGATTGGCCATTGTTGGAAACAGGATAGTGGGCTTGATGGAACTTGGTCTGACCCAGTATGGCATATCTTATGTTCTTATGAGTCCTTTCTCGACACGAGGAGAACTTCCTCTGGGAGAGCTAGCAAAGCTAGGGAGACCCGTTCAGCCACCGGGCCGTGAGGGATAAAGAGGCTAGGTTCGGGTGGCTGCACCCATCCCTCCTCCTGCGTTGGCAGACCAAGGGCAGAGCCCAGGGGAGCAGGCAGCTCCATTGACAGATGGAGCAGAAGTGAGAACTAGGGCTGCCGAGGCCACGAGGGGGCTACGAGGATCATCTATGCCCGATCCCGCTGAACCTTGAGGAGGGTTCTCGCAATGAGAGAGATTGGAGGGAATGCATAAAGTAGGCCAGAGGACCAGCTCAGAAGGAATGCATCCGGACTTTCCCTGCTCGGGTGCAGTACTGGCCCGCAAAAGCGGGGGAGCTGCGTGTTCTGGGGACTGGCGAATAGGTCTATCGCCGGCGTCCTCCAGCGAAGAAACAGCCAGCCCGCCATTCCTGGATCCAGCCACCACTCGTGAGGGCGAAGGATCCTGTCTGCCAGGACATTCTCCTGACCCTGAAGGTAGGCCGCCCTGAGGGACATCTTCCATTAGATGGCAAAGGAGCAGAGAAGGACCGCTTCCTGTCAGAGGGAGCGCAATCTGGTACCCCCCTCCTTGTTGACAGAGACCATCGCCACGCGGTTATCGGTCTGCACGAATACCGACCGCCCCTTGAGGTGATCCTCAAAGGCCCTCAGGGGCCACCAAATCACCCGGAGTTTGAACAAGTTTATCTGCTGCTGAGACTCTTCGGGCAACCACTGCCCCTGCGTGCACAACGACCCACAGTGAGCTCCCCACCCTAAGAGGGAAGCATCCATTGTCAGCACTTCGTCGTGCTGTGCGGCATGGAAGGGCAACCCCGGAGGAAGTTGCGGGGGTTTTGCCACCAACAGGGACAAGCGAAGGTCAGGAAAGACCCTGATAGGGTCCCTGAGGTGACCAATGGACGGGCTCCACTGGGTGCTGAAGCACCACTGAGCTATCCGCATGTGCGGGTGGGCATGGGGAACCACATGGACAGTAGAGGCCATGTGGCCCAGGAGGTGTAGCCTAGTCTGAGCTGTGACTCGGGGGGTGCTTTGGATCCGAGCAGCCAGGGCTCGGAGGCAGTCGGCATAATCCACTGGCAAGAATGCGGTCGCCCGCTGAGTATCGAGGCATGCCCCGATGAACTCTAAGGTTTGCACCAGCTCGAAGTGGGACTTTGAGTAGTTGACCAAGAACCCCAGGCCTTCCAACAGAAGGATTGTGTGCGACGTCACTTGCTGGGTTTCCTCAACTGAGGATCCCATAACAAGCCAGTCGTCGAAGTAGGGAAAGACCGGTACGCCCTGATGCTTGAGACAGGCGGCGACCGTGGAGAGGCATTCCATGAAGACCCGTGGGGTGGACTCAAAGCCGAAGGGGAGCACCCTGTACTGGAAGTGCTCTCCCCGCATTCTGAAGCGCAGGTACTACTTGTGCTGGGGGTGGATTAAGATGTGGGCATAAGCGTTTTTAGATCCAAGGAGCATAGCCAGTCACCCTGCCGGAGGAAGGGCAGCAGAATGCCAAGGGATAACATCTTGAACTTCTCCCGCACCAAGAACTTGTTTAACTTCGGAGGTCGAGGATGGGCCGCAGACACCCCCCCCCCCCCCCCATCTTCTTCGGGACGAGGAAGCACCGGGAATAGAAGCCCCGACATCGAAGGTGCAGAGGGACCTTCTCTACTGCCCGTTGGGCGAGGAGAGAGAATAGTTCCTGCTGCAGGAAAATCTGGTGTGCGGGGAGTCGAGGAGGCTCCGCCGGGGAGAAGGGAGGTGGAAGCTTGTCGAAGCGAAGGCGATAGCCGTCTCGGACGACATGGAGAACTCAGGTGTCCGAGGTGATGGAAGCCCACAGAGAGGCGAAAGAAGACAGGCATCCCCCACTGGCTGCTGCATTGCCGGAGGACGAGGGGCTATGCCAATGGCATCAAAACCCCTGTGCAGGTTGTGGTGGAGCCGGGGTTTGGGCTGTGGGCCCTTTTGGCTTGCGATGCCCCTGGCCAGACTTACCCTGCACCAGAGTGGTCGGCATGGGGGTGGTAGGGTATGGTGGGTAGCCACAGTACTGAAGGCCCTTCCTTGGAAAGAAAGACTTTTTGGCCTGTTGCTTTTTCTGGGGGTGGGTGGAGGTCTTGCGCGAGAGATGGGCTCTGGTGACGAACTCTGTCTCTATCTCCACGGCCTTATCCTCCATTGGCTTGCCGAAGAGCTGCTCACCGAGGCAGGAGACGTCCAGGAGCTTTTCCTGTACCCACTGCTCCAAATCTGATGATTGGAGCCATGCCTGGCGGTGGGCCCCGATGACTCAAATCCATCATAGGCAGCTCAGGAGAGGTATTTTGAGCAGTCTGCAACGGACTTCAACAGAGCACAGAACCTATTGAGAAGCTCACACTCGAGGCATGCAGAGAAACCTCCGAGCTCCTTGGCCAAGTCGCTCAAGAACATGCCCATGTATAGTTGGGATGCTTGAATGCGACAAGATAGCATGGAGCCTTGGTAAGCCTTGCAGCCCAGGGCGTCAAGGGCTCTCGACTCCCGGCCCGGGGGGACCAACGAGTGTGATTTCTGTTTCCTCATGGCCGACTCCACCACCATGGAGGTGTGGGGAAGTTGTGTCTTTCTGAACTCAGGGTCACGTTGTACCTTGTACATAGTCTTGAGGCACTTACTCACGATGGGACCGAGGTGGGTGCCTCCCACATGCGGAGCAGCAGCCGGGACAGAATGGGAGTGACCGGAACAGTGAGAGACTCCCTAGGCGGTGGCTCATACTGAAGAATGTTGAGTTCTTCAGCCCGAGGTTCCTCCTCGGCCTGGGTGGCCAGGTTAAGAGCCCTTCAAGAAACACAAAAAGCAAGCAGGTATGGAGGTCACTTGTGCTTTATTAAAGTTCAAAACCCCAACGCATTTCGGCGATTGCCTTCATCAGGGGGTGCTGAAGGACAACAAAACAATATAATAAAATAATAAGATCCTATAGAATATGAATTATAAAAACACAAAATTAAAAACATAAAATATTAAATGATATACATTATAAGAGTGATTATACAAACATAAAGACATATAAACGACCATACTTAATATGAAAAAGGACAAACAAATGTGATGTAACAAAATCATGATGTACTTACAAGTAGCCTTTTGCAATATACTAGATGAAGCGCATATAGTAGTAAAAATATGGCACAGGACCAATCGTATAGTAGACAATGCTAAAAGATGAGGATACCATTAATAACATAAATAGATAAATGAATAATTAAAAAATGACAGCAAATTGCTAAACATAAATACCAGCAATGGGAAACCCAGACCCAAGATGGAGCCATTAACAACTCTGAAAAAACTTTTACCTTTTAAGAAACCTTTGTAATAGTATCTCCCTAAAATAACTCTGCATATCAAATTGATAAACGATAAATTGCTAAGATGAAATAACATTCTTGAAATTAAACATGTATTATACAGTCGGGAAGAATCATACCACATAGCTCAATACGTTGAAAATCAAAACGGCTACATACAAAAGTGCAAACAGGCACCCACATTATTGCGAACCAACTAGTATACAAAAATAGGGATTCTAGTATTGGATTAAGCATTAAACTAATAACATCTTAGCTAAAAAACTTGAATTCTTAATAAAAGCGATTACCTTCAGCACTGCCAACAGGTTGTAGCAACAATTCTTGAGAACGCTGAAATTGGCGTGCTTTTAAGGTCAAAGGGTGCATCGTAATGAAATGCATATGCATGAAGTAACATGAGTTAAATGGGGGGTAATAAAACTTTAATCTGACACAATAAAATGCCAACTATATAAAAAACTTGCATAGACTTTAAAAGGGGGCCAAATTCTAGCCCTAAGGCTCAACGGATTTTAAAACAAGTTAACATACTCGTATTTATAGGGGCAACCATCAACTACTTTTGAGTGTACAAAAAACTCTTAGCAAGATCAAAAAAGTAAAAATGCTAATGTAAAGCCTATCCTGCAAAAAACTTGCAAAGGCTATAAGAAAACCGCCAGATTTAAATCCTGATTCAAACCCTGAGGCTCAACAGATTGTAACTCATAAATGAACCGCTGTTCAAGTTTGAGTAAAAGTAAATCTATATTGCCTCCACGCCAATGTGGATGTACAACTTTCAAAACAAAAAATTTTAAGTCAGAAACAAGATGATCCTTTTCCATCCAATGAGCAACCATTGGTTTATCTGGAACACGTCTTCCTAAGCAACTTTTATGTTCTATAATTCGTGTCTTAACAGGGCGAGTGGTCTTACCAACATATAGTAACTTACAAGGACAGATGACTACATATATAACATTGCTAGTCATACAATTAGAGTAATGATTGAGAAAAAGCTCTTTCTGAGTGATCGGATGTATAAAGACATCTTTCATTGTAATAACATTTAAACACACAGAGGATCTTATTATTTTATTATATTGTTTTGTTGTCCTCCAGCACCCCCTGATGAAGGCAATCGCCGAAACGCGTTGGGGTTTTGAACTTTCATAAAGCACAAGTGACCTCCACACTTGCTCGCTTTTTGTGTTTCTTGAAGAGTATTTTGCTCCTGTTGTGTTTCCAGGTTAAGAGCCCTTGCCATATTCTGAATGAATACCAGGAAGAAGCTGTCCTCGGGTGGCGAGCATCGCTGAAACACGGGTGGGGAGGGGTCCGATGGACGGTCCTGATGAGAACGGGTTTCCGGAGAGGTGTCCCCATCGGACTCTTAATCCGAGAACTCGGTTAAGGAGTACGAGCCGGGCAGGTCACCCTGCCCAGCGGCCAAGGCCCGCTTGGAGCCAGAGACCCTAAAAAGATCTTGCCCACAAGGAATGGGAGGGCAAGCGAGACCGATGTCAAGGACCCTCACAAGGCCCGTTGCTCTCGGGGGTTTCCTGGATGGATTTCAGTGTCCCACGCGAGGGACCCATGGTCCCTGGGCGCGAGTCAGTGAAGCTGGCTGTGAGCGCCTGCTGGGAAGCAATGAACGCAGAAATGCTGTGTTCCAGCACTAGCATTCGGGACTCCCACGTGGGCGTGGGGCCCTGTGATGCCGACCCAGGGGTCACCAAGGTCGGGCGTCGAGGAGGAGAGGGGGTCCCCACTAGGATGGCCCTCAGGAGACCGGGCGCCTTCGCCAGAGGCCTCCATATCTGTGTGGGGTACCTTGCGGGACCACTCCTTGTCTGACTCTTGGGAATGCCAAAGGAGGCTAAGCAACCGAACGCGGGAATGCAACATCGGAAGACCAACTGGCCCCAATCAAGCATATAAAAAATATATGTGTAAATAGATATATTTCTCCAAATCCTCCCCATCCTGCTCCCCTCCCAAGAGATGTGGCATAATCAGTCCTCAAAACTCTGCAAGAGCTTTCACTAATGATGTGGTAGTAAAGCACAGTTACTTACCTGTAATAGGTGATCTCTGGGAACAGCAGGAATAAGTCTTCACATATGGGTACATCCCAGCGTCCAATCAAGAGCTTTTGGAAGCATCCCAGCATGCCTGTGTGCTGCCTTCCCGCCTTTCCCAACTGCCTCTCCTCAGTTAAGTTTTAAAGCTGAGACAAAGAGAGAGAGAGAGGAAAGGAAAGATAGATAGAGATACAACTCCTGGGGAGGTGGGAGGGTTGTGAAGACTTATTCCTGCTGTTCCCAGAGATCACCTGTTACAGGTAAGTAACTGTGCTATCTCCAGGAACAAGCAGGAATGAGTCTTCACATATGGGGACTCCCAAGCTGAGATGCCTGGAGTCCCAGCATGTCATAGGCTGAAACATGCTATCTCCCAGAACACCAGGCATCCTGAGGATGGAGGGTAGGAGTTGAAGAAAGAAGGATGCTGTGGAACAGCTAACCTAGCATAGGACTGCAGAGATGGAGTCCATGTGTGGATGATGATGGTCATCAATAATATTGCAAAAGATATTGCAATATGGACCTCCCCTGACAGGATTTCACAGAAGTATGGAGGTTCATGGATCTACTGGGAAACCTAGTAGAGGAACCTTGAAGAGGACCTCACTGTAAGTGGGGGTAATAATCCTGTAGGAAAACCAGTGGAGGTCAGAATCTGGAAAGGTAACAGGTAACTCCAGTAGGGAAACTGGGGTAGTCCAAAAACGGTGGGCCTTCAGCGGAAGGCTTTATGAGAAAAACCCTAGCTCTTTTGGAGGCAGGGTGAGTCACTCTTAGGAGCAAAAAGAGAAGGCTAACCGATTTGGACAAACAGGCACAGTCCTTGTGGGGAGAAAGGGTGTGGGAACTCCTTGTATCCCAAAAAGAGAGGACAAATGCCTGAGGCGTTAAGCCTTTGATTAACTGAAGATCCACAATGTCTCTCCTAACTGGGGTAAGCTAGGAGAGATATTGGGCACGGAGAGCTTCAGAGGTACCTAAACTGTTAGGTTATGGTATAAAAATTGTTGACTACCACAGGAGTGGTTGTGTGTGTAGAACCCCAAACCTGCTAGATAGCAAAGGTATGGGTAAAGCCCCTCTGTCAGAATACATACATAGTAACATATAGTAACATAGTAGTTGACGGCAGATAAAGACCAGCATGGTCCATCCAGTCTGCCCAGCAAGATGGCAAGAGTAGGTGCACCTGTCGCTCCGCGCAGGCCACCCCTCCCCATATCCTTGTTCAGGGGTAAACCCACCACTCCATGTAGGACATCCCTATTTGTTGAGACGTTATATGGTTCAGAAGTTAGATGGTACCGTTTATTTGTTTTTTTCCTATTTCTGTAAAGGGATCCTCTGTGTTTGTCCCATGCCTTTTTGAATTCCGTCACCGTGTTCGCCCCTACCACTTCCATCGGGAGGGCATTCCAAGCATCCACCACCCTTTCAGTGAAAAAATATTTCCTGACATTGCCTTTCAATTTACCCCCTTGCAGTTTCATGTTATGCCCTCTAGTTTTACAGGTTCCCCGTCTTTGGAAGAGGTTTGTTTGTTCATCATTTCTCTTTAAGTATTTAAAGGTCTGAATCATATCTCCCCTGTCCCTGCTTTCCTCCAAAGTATACATATTTAGGTCTTCAAGTCTCTTCTCATAAGGCTTCTGACGCAGGCTCCAAATCATTTTGGTCGCCTTCCTCTGGACAGTCTCCAGTCTTTTTACATCCTTTGCAAGATATGGTCTCCAAAACTGAACACAGTATTCCAAGTGAAGCCTCACCAGTGACATATACAGTGGCATAAGTACCTCTTCTTTTCTGCTGGTAATCCCTCTTTGTATGCAGCCCAACATCCTCCTGGCTTTTGCCACTGCCTTGTCGCACTGTTTTGCCATCTTGAGATCAGCAGAGATAATCACACCAAGGTCTTTTTCCTGAACTGTGCATACCAACCTTTCTCCCCCTATCGCGTACATTTCTCTTGGATTTCTGCTACCCAAATGCATGACACTGCACTTTTTTGCATTAAATCGTAGTTGCCAAGCTTTAGACCAGTCTTCCAGCTTTTGTAGATCTTTCTTCATGTTAACCACTCCCTCGGGGGAGTCCACTCTGTTGCAAATTTTTGTGTCGTCTGCAAAAAGACAGACCTTTCCATTCAGTCCTTCAGCAATATCACTCACAAATACATTGAACAGTGCCGGGCCCAGGACCGAACCCTGGGATACCCCGCTAAGCACCTTCCTCTCATCCGAGTGAGCTCCATGTACAATCACCTTCTGACGTCTGTCAGTCAACCAATTTCTAATCCAGTTTACCATCTTGGGACCCATCCCCAAGCTACTGAGTTTGTTGACAAGCCTCCTATGAGGAACAGTATCAAAGGCTTTGCTGAAATCCAGGTAGATGACATCCATTGCATGCCCCTGATCTAGTTCCCTGGTCACGCAGTCAAAGAACTCGATCAGATTTGTTTGGCAAGATCGTCCTTCGGTAAAACCATGTTGCCTCGGGTCTTGCAAGCTGTTGGTTTTCAGAAAGTTCACTATTCGCTCTTTCAGGAGTGCCTCCATTACTTTTCCCGCCACCGAGGTAAGGCTCACGGGCCTGTAGTTTGACACTTCTTCCCTGTCACCACTTTTGTGTAGAGGTACGACATCAGCCATTCTCCAGTCCTGAGGAACCTCTCCTGTTTCCAAGGATCTGTTGAAGACATCCTTTAACGGTCCTGCAAGAACCTCTCTGAGCTCTTTCAGTATCCTGGGATGTATCCCATCCGGTCCCATGGCCTTGTCCACTTTCAGTTTAGCAAGTTGTTCTAACACCTCTTCTTCTGTGAATGGTGTGGTATCTACTTCATTCCCATTTTTATATTTGGGAGTCACAGCTGATCCATCCCCAGGATCTTCTTTAGTAAATACAGAGCAGAAGTAATTGTTTAGCAATTTTGCTTTTCCAGTGTCACTTTCCACGAGTCCTTTCCCAGCACTTCTGAGTCCTGCAATTCCAACTCTGATCTTTTTCCTTTCCCGAATATACCTGAAGAAATTTTTGTTGCCACCCTTAACATCTTTAGCCATCTTTTCCTCTGCCTTTGATTTTGCTATCCTTATTACTCTTTTAGACTCTTTGAGTTGGATCCTGTATTCATTTCTGTGTTCTTCTGTCTGCAAGCTTTTGAATTTTGTAAAAGTTGTGTTTTTTGCCTTTATATGAGCAGCCACCTCTTTGGAAAACCAAATAGGTTTCCTTCTCCTCTTGCTTTTATTTACATATTTCTTACATATTTCTTACATATTTATCTGTTGCTCCTTTTATTGCCTCCTTTAGTTTAGCCCATTGCAATTCCACTTCCTTTATCTCTTCTCACCCCATCATCTCCTCCTTTACGTACTCTGCCATTTTATTGAAGTCAGTGTATTTGAAGTTTAGGACTCTGAGCTTACTATGATTGGCCTGTACCATGGCTTTTATTTCAAACCACACCGTGTGATGGTCGCTGTTGCTCACAGGGGCACTCACGCAGACATTTGACACACTATCACCGTTGGTGAGCACTACATCCAGCGTTGATCTTTCCCTGGTTGGTTCCATCACCATGTGTCTAAATAATGCATCTTGGAGAGCATCCACAATTATTTTGCTTCTTTCCAGATGTGCAGAAGGAGTGATCCAATCCACATCAGGTAGATTAAAGTCACCCAATATGATTGCTTCCCCCTTTGATGCTATCTTGGCAATATCTATAATCAATTCATTGTCTCTCTCTTCAATTTGAGTCGGAGGTCTATAGACTACAGCAATATGGATGACAGTGCCATCTCCTCTCTCCAACGCAATCCAGAACGCTTCTTCTTTTCCCCATGTCCCCTGCATTTCAGTAGCTTTAATATTGCTTTTGACATACAAGGCTACTCCTCCTCCTTTTCCATTTTCTCGGTCCCTTCTGAATAGATTATAGCCAGCTATGGCTATATCCCAATCATGTGATTCATTAAACCATGTTTCTGTAATGGCCACAATGTCCAAGTCCGTTTCCACCATTAGGGCTTCCAGGTCTGGAATTTTGTTGGCTAAGCTTCGAGCATTTGTGCTCATTGCTTTCCAGCACTTTCCTGGCTTGTGTGTATTTTGCATTGATTTTGTTCTGCCCACTTCCTCCCACATGTTTTTGATGTGTGGTTTAAAAGTGTGGCTGTTTCTGATGTTGTTCTGCTTTTGTTGGGGGTGGCATGCAGATGTTGACCTTCCACATCCGTCACCCCCTTTTCCTAGTTTAAATGCATGTCCACATACTGCCTGAATTTTTCACTTAGGATTCTTTTCCCTGCGGAAGAGAGATGTAGTCCATCAGCACAGTATAGTCTCTTGTTGGTCCATCTGTTGTCCCAGTTGCCAATAAATCCGAATCCTTCTTTTCTGCACCAGGTCTGGAGCCATGTATTAAAGCTGTTAATGCGATGCAGTCTTTTTGTCCCCTTACCAAGAACAGGTAGAACCTCTGAGAATGCAACAGTGTTAACAATGGGCTTGAGTTTCTCCCCCAGAGATTGGAAGTCCTTTTGGGCTGTAGAGGCACTGTTCCTAGCCAGGTCGTTTGTGCCTAGGTGGATAATAACATCAAGTTTGGAATGTTCACCTTTTGCACTAAGTAATTCAACAACTTGGTTTGTATTCCTGCTGGCTGAAGAGCCTGGTAGGCACATGACTATCTTCTCTCCTTTGAACTGTGTTCCCAAGTTGGTGCCTCTGATGATGGAATCTCCAAGTAGTAGTAGTTTTCTGTTTGGTGAGGTTTTCTTCATATTTAGTGCTTTAGCAGGGGATTGGGCATTGTCTGACTCATTTGAAGGCCCTTCAGTTTCTTTGAATTGGGCATCCTCATTAGCCAAGGCAGAGAAGGCATTGTGCAGGGATATCTCTTGATGTACAGGATATCTCTTGATGTACAGGATGTCTTTGTGTTAATCATATAGCTATATGAGGATAGACAGTGAGATAGATAAGTATGTGGATACATATCTATCTATAATAAAATATCTCAACAGATACATATAGATATAGATAAAGATATAGATAGATAGATAGATAGATAGACAGACATATAAGAATATATCTATAGTGAGATATGGCAGGGCATAAAATACACACCAAAAAATAAATATGGATATGTAGGCCTACATATGGGTGTCTGCAATTAAACAGACAGAGATATGCCTACAGCACAGTGATCACATAGGATATGTGGAGAGGAAAGATTCATCTAATAACAAGGAGGTGGAACCTACTTGAGAAGACATATAGAGAATCTATTCCTCCTGGTCATGATCTGCAAGAATGCTAGTTAGTGAAAAATAACCAGGACTGTTACGTGAAAAACAAAGGACAATGTCAATGTGCAGCCAGCAAGTCCCGAGTCTTCCAGGACTCTAGCATGGTAAATAGACAGAAGACGCCTAGAGATGAGATACCATGTTGACCTGCTTAAGGGCAAAGGTATCATGCGTTCTTACCATGAGGACGAGCATATCCCCGATTGGGAATACTATGGACCAAAGCAGGGAACTGGCAACTCCTTGAGCTTTCACGTAAGAGAAGGCCTATGTCCTTTATATCAAAAAAGGAGATAATAAAAGAAGGGAGAACCTTCTAGTCATGGGAGACATGACTGAAAAGCCTTCTCTAACCAGCTAGAATAGCTGTTGGAGAAAAAAAAAACCATGCTCTCTAGCAAGGGCCCATAGTGGAGAGCTTCTCTGTAGATTGCAGAGAGCATGATGCAGGAGAATGAGGAGATAAAACTGGCTGTTAGAGAGCCAGTATCTCTGCCAACTATGCTGCCAAACTCAGGAAAATGAAGATGGCAGAATAGAAGACAATCTAGAAAGCTTGTAGTGAGATGATCTCCAAGAGAGAGGAAGCACTGACTTGGAGCCACTACTAAGACTAGACAGAATGTTAGTGGAGGACAATCTGGTTATTTGTGGACAAGAACCAGTGGTCCAAACATTAAAGCTCCTGCATAGGCAGCTGTTAGCAAGACAGCAGAAAGAATCTTACTGTTCAAAAACAGAAAGAACAGACAGAACAGGAGTAGGAAACTCTGGACATGTCTGATAAGCTGCCCCAAAGCAAGATTGAGCAGAGGAGGTAACTCCGCACTGGAAAGTGAGAAAAGTAGAGAGGCTGAAGAAAAAGCCTCCCAGTAAGTAATTCCCTCTTACAGGGGAAAAACTTGGTAAGAGGGTGGAGAGAATGGAGCTGAAGAAGACTTACAAAGTAGGAAGTCTATAGAAAGGAAAGATACATGCTGGCACAGGAACTATCATTAGTTAGTGGTTAGACCTCTTTCCCTAGCAGGAAAAAGAGGAGAAACCTGTGAGCTATAGGCATGAATATCCTGACAGCTCATAGAAATATAGAAAAAATGGATATCTTTTGGAAAGGGATCCATGTGTAGGGGTTAGAATGAAGCGGTAGATTGCCTCCATTGAGAAGAAGCAACTGTAGATGCTAATCCCAAGAGTCACAAGCATCTGATGATGATTGATCAGAAACCCTGCAGATGCTGGGTTTGCTGAGCCTGGTGAGAGTTTGGATTCTTCAGACCAGGACGATGCCTCCCCTGTTGGGGAACATTTGTATGATGGGCAAGTGATGAATAAAATCTTCTTCTCCTGTGGGAAGAAAGTTTGGTAGGAGATTTCCTACCTAGTGGGACAGAAGAAGGTGTAGAACAAACCTTAGGAACAGGTAAATCAGAGGATAACTGAGTAACCTGACGTAAAGACTCCTTGTTGAAAAGATTTTCTCCAGTGCAAGGAGTATGTCCCAGACGTTGTTGTGCCCATTTGTCCAAGTCTGAAGACTGGAGCCAGGCTCTACGTCGTGCCCCTATAGCAATAGCAGAAGTTCTGCTAACAGACTCAAAAGAGTCTAGGGAAGCACGAGAAAGAAACCAAGAAATATTCTGGATATGCTTAAGCAGTGAAGAATAGTCTTTACTCTTAGAATCTGGAAGGAAAGGAGTCAAAAGATGCAACTGCTTTGTGACCTCCTCAAGAGAAAGACTCATTTAAAAAATATATGAGAGAATTCTTGCAGAAAGCATAGATGTCTGGAAGGTTTGACGTCCAAAGACATCTAGTGTCTTAGACTCACGACCTGGCGGATAAGAAGAGTGCTTTTTCTTACTCTTTACCCGCCTCATTGCCGATTCCACTACTATGGAATGATGAGGAAGTTGAGTCTTTTGAAACCTTGGAGAGGGGGGCACCTGATATAAAAGATCAGTTGCCCTGGAAGGTGGGGGTACCCTTAAAGGTGTTTCCCACATTCCTAGAAGGAGATCCTGCAAGGAATGATGCAAAGGAAGCATTATGTTGTCCTTTGCTTTGGCAGAAACAGAGCCTTGTGCAGGATCATGTCCTGGAATAGGAATTGTAAGAGATCTTGCTATATCCAGGAGGAAACTCTGAAAAGAGGGATCCCAAACAGGAATCTCCCCTGGACAGGGTAGATCTAAAGAACTAGCCTGAGCATCCACAGAGTTATCCAAATATATAGGAATGGAAGATCCTGCAGAGTGCAGTGTGGAATGCTTAAAAGATGTTTTCTGGTACTGGCTGTCAGGAGCAGCCCCCATCCTTACCACATCGTCCATGTCAGGTATCGACTCCAAGCTTGGTATAGAATGGAGTGATCCTGTTGAAAAAAGCATGGCAGGAATTGGCAACGATGCTACTGTGGGTACCGGTACCGATGCTGATACCGGTACCAATGTCGGAGTCGAATCCGACAAAGACATCGGAGCAGTCATCGGTGACAGTTCAATCGGTACAGAGGTAACCGAAAACCTCCGGCCGCTATCCTCGGTACCGAAGCACCAGTATCGATCGGTGTCGGTACCAAAATCTATTGTTACCCAGTCTTCTAAACTAGAGATCAATTCCAAACTCGGCATCGAGGGCAAAGAGCCTGATAAGCGAAGCATGGAAGGCACCGACCGTGAAGGTAATGAGGACATCGGTACCAACTTCGGTACCGTGTCTGATACCAGTGAAGGAAGGGTGACCAGTGACAGCTCAATCGGCGTCGGGGGAACCGAGAGTTGCGGATCCGAATCATCGGAACCGAGCCTTCAGTACCGTCGAGAGCCGGTACCAAGGCGAGTCGGTACCCAGTCCTCCAGACTGGAGATCGATTCCAGACTCAGCATCGAAGGAAGCGAGGCTATCGATGCACATCTGGAGGGTACCGACGTCGGTTGGCGTATCGGTGTTGGTACCGATAATGGAAAGTCAATCTGGAGGGTATCCACCGGTCCCGAAGGTACCGAGGACGCCAGATGACTATCCCTGGTGAGGAGTGTTTCATCCAACACCAGTGCCGATGCCGGGGTATCGGTACCGCTCGAAGCGGATGCCACCACCGTACACGGCTTAGGTATGTTCTGTGGGGGGTGAACCCCAGGAACAACCTGAAACCCCTTATAGGCTTTGGAGACCGAAGACTTCCGCCGGGGTTTTGAAGCCAGTGGGCCCTCGAGGGCAAGGCCGGAGCCGTCTACATGCTGCGCATGAGACCTACCACTCGAGGACTGGCTAGTCTTAACAGACTGTTTGTGGGTTACCTGATTCTGTGTGGACGAAGAAGGGGACGGTGCCCCAAAGTTGGAGGGCAACCATGTATCGAGGGAGCCTCGATGTTGAAAACCTCTTCTTACCAAACTGTTGTCAGGACCCAAGCAGGTTAGACACCGACTTCGAGGGTCTAAAAATAAAGTTGTACCGCCACAGTCTGAACATTTCTTGGAGAAAGTGTCTGGCGGTTCCATGAAGGAAAAAGAAGAGGCCTAAAAGGCCTAAGAGACCGTGGACACTATGAAGAAAAAATATCACGTGGAAAAGGAAAATTTTTCAAGGAAAGAAAAGAAAACACCGGCGGTACCGGTGGCGTCGGGAAGATAGCCGCGACCACAAGAAAACTAAAAAATAAAGACAAGAATTTTCTGCGATGACAGGAGGATGTCCTGACGGCTCCGCGGAAAAACGAAAACTGAGGAGAGGCAGTTGGGAAAGGCGGGAAGGCAGCACGCAGGCGTGCTGGGATGCTTCCAAAAGCTCTTGATTGGACGCTGGGAAGCGTTCCCGCGCAGACTCCGTCGGTACCGACGTACCCATATGTGAAGACTCATTCCTGCTTGTTCCTGGAGATAGGCATTCGCTGTCACCCAGGATGGGGAGGCTGTCAAGAACAGAAGCGAGGCAACTGAGTGTTGGCCAAGCTGGCAAAGAGATCCGCCAGTGGAGTCCCCCAGTGAAGGACCCTGCTCAGCCTGTCTGCCAGGGCATTGTCCTATCATGGCAGATATATCGCCTGCAGGAGTATCCCTTTGCGGTTCATGTACGAGCAGAGAGCTACCTCCTCCTGGCAGAGGGTGTAGGATAAACAGCCTCCAGACTTTAAAAAACTGCTGTCTTTTCAGCACCCAAGCTTTAAGCACAGTCAGGTGTTCCATCTGCAACAACAAATCCATGTGAATCTGCCATAGCTCTACCGTGGGCAGCTCAGAATCAAACCACTTCAGAAAATACATTTTTTCACAACCAAATACCCCATAAGAACAAATTCCATCTTTTCCCAATAATCCTAGTTTAAAGTCCTCTTTAGCAGGTTTGTCTGTTCCAAAAACATTTCGCTCCTTCTTCAATAGGTGAATGGCATCTCTGCTCAGCAGCCCTTAGAAAGTCATCCTATGGTCCAGAAAGCCAGAACACTTTTTATGAAACCATCTATGCAGACATGCATTTATTTCAAGAAGAGTTTCTCTGACTTGATCTTCATCCTCAACTGGGAGGGTTAAAGAGAATACCACCTGCACACTTCTCTATTTCACCCTCTTTCCCAGAGCTATGAAGTCACTGTTAACACATTCGGGGGGGATACATAGCAGTATTATGTGTGCCAACATTATGAACAGTGTCAATAGGCTTGATGAGTCTTGGCAACCTCTCTGTAATTAATATTTAAGATTTTGGCACCAAGTAGCCACCACACTTCCCGGGACATCTGATCTAGTCAGAAGATGAACATGTCTGTACCCATCGTACCACTGGTTGCCGATTCTAGTGTTAGAGCAGCAGGCTGAGAATCAGGGAAGCCAGGGTTCAAATCCTGCTTCTCCTAATGACACCCCTTTGACCTTGGGCAATCACCTCATGCTCCATTGATTCAGGCACAACTTAGATTGTAAGTCCACTTGGACAGGGAAATAACTTGTTCACCTGACTATAACTCACCTTGAGCTTACATTTTGAAAAAAGCAACTTAATTAAGCACAAATCCTGCAATGTTAGGGTTTATGCACTCTGATCCCTCCTCTTTTTGGGATGTTTTTGCCTCTTACACTTCCAGGGCTCTGCAGTTTAAGGGAATATGGTGTTGGGTGTTGATTCTATTGTCTTTGACTTGTGTTCAGTTACAATCTTTCGGTCCAGTTTCATCTTCCCCTGTGCTGGAGATCTTAGATGTCTCAAGAAGCATTTCTTTAATGCAGTTCTCATAGTCATAGATGCTCCCTAGTCTTGCCACTACCTCTCCGAGTTCCTCCATTTGTTTCCAGGCGTCAACCTGGAGGCGTCTTTTACACTGAATGCGAATAGAGTTAGGAGGCTTCTCAAATACTGGAAACCCAGCATATACAAATATATATATATATATATATATATATACACACATTCAAACACACACACATGGAGGATAATTTCCCCAAATTTCCAAAAGCCATTCACCTGCGTAACTGTACTATTTGAAAGATACCCACCCTTCCTGGGGTAAAAGTAAATGTTTAGTTTAGTTTAATTAAAATTGTAATTATTCTTTGAGTTTGTCTGCCTATCAGGACCTAATATTTTGCTTTGATTACTATTGCTCATTATTTCCCCCTCCCTCCCCAAAAAGCTGCTGTCTTATGCAACCGACTAGTTTTCCTAATGCAGGGCTGGGCAAACTACTGTCCATGAAGCCCATTCCTCAGCCCATTATTATCTAGCTGTGGCCCACCACTGATGCAGATCTCACTGTGGCTTCTAACATGTCGTCACTCTGTACCAGCCAGCACACTTTTAACGACGTGCAAATACTAATGGCTCAGAGTGATATATTAAAGGTTAGAGTAAGATGCATTAGCAGTAGGCCATGGGTAAATAATAGGCCACAACAAACAGGCCACAGCAAAGCTTCCCAAACAATCTTTTTTTTTTATTATTGAAGCTAAACAGCAGGATAACATTTTGGTTAAGAACGATGGCTGTAGCAGGAGCACTGGTTGTTCATGAGGCAAAACAGTTATCTACCCTGGCATAATGGTTTAAGTTAGCCCTGCACTCAATATAGGGTTTCCAACTTTTTGAAAGAGAAAAACCCGCCACCAGTGGCTAGTCACGCTCCGCCCCTGCCCCCCCCCCTGCCCCACCACCTGCCCCACCCTCACCCCGCCCCTACTCCACCTCCTGTCCTCAAAAAAATTGCAGAGAGGGCAATGTGCAAACTGAACAAGCAAGACTTCTACAAATTCTTAAGCAGAAATTCTATGCTAACAAAAAACGCAGCATTGGTTGTACACACACACACACTAGACAGGTCTTCATCAATAAATGAGCACAAAACAAAAAGAGAAATATATAGTCAAAAATTAAACTGAAACCCCAAGAAGACAGACTCTGTATGCAGTGCAATATCAGATAAATAAGAGATGCAGTTCCCCATACTGTGTAAAATATAAAGGTAATACAAGGTCCAATCATTAAATTGAAAATAAAATTATTTTTTCTACCTTTGTCTGACCATTTTATTCTCTGATCATGCTGGTTCCAATCTGAGGCTTTCGTTTTCCCATCTTCTCTTAGCTCGTTTTCTATGGTCTATAGTCCATCTGCCATTTCTTCTCTCTTCTTTCCTTTTCTTCACTTCCTTCCATCAGCCTATTTCCAGTCCCAGTGCCCCCTCCCCATTACCCAGTCACTTACCACTACCATTCCCAGGTGTCAGCTCCCTTTGAACCCCTCCTTACCTCCTCTGTCAGCTCCTTTCCAGCCACCTCGTTCCCCCATTTCAGCTCTCTTCCAGCCACCTCCTTCACCCTGTCAGTTCCTTCCTGCCACCTCCTTCCCCCCTCTTTCAGCTCTCTTCCAGCCCTCACCTTCCACCTGTCAGTTCCTTCTGCCACCTCGTTCCCCTTGCAGCCGCTGCTGCTTCACCCCCCCCTTAGTGCTGCTTCACCAGCCCCTTAGTGCTGCTTCACCAGCCCCTTAGTGCTGCTTCACCAGCCCCTTAGTGCTGCTTCACCGCTTAGTGCTGCTTCCCTTGTGCTGCTTCACTCCCCCCCATTAGTGCTGCTTTCCCCCCTTAGCACAAGGGAAGCAGCACTGCTTCCCCCCCTTAGTGCTGCTTCCCTTGTGCTGCTTCACCCCCCTCTTAGTGCTGCTTCAGCCCTTAGTGTTGCTTCACCCCTCCTTAGTGCTGCTTCACCCCCCCCCCTTAGTGTTGCTTCACCCCACTTAGTGGTGCTGCTTCACAGTGTTGCTTCACCACCCCCCTTAGTGCTGCTTCACCCTTTAGTGTTGCTTCATCCCTCCCCCCTTAGTATTGCTTCACCACCCTCCTTAGTGCTGCTTCAACCCCCCCTAGTGCTATTTCAACCCCCCCACCTAGTGCTGCTTCAAACCCCCTCCCTCCTAGTGCTGCTTCAACCCCCCCCCCCCCCATGCAGCCACTGCTTCTGCTTTTCACAGAGCAAGCAAGCAGCAGCTGCAATAAACTTAATTTGAAAAGAAAAGACAACCTGTGAGGAGCACAGCCCTCCGGTCGTCCTTCTGCAGCCCCAGAGGAAGTGATGTCAGAGGGGCGGGCTTCTCACAGGTTTCACTTTCTTCCTTTTCAAATTAACTTTATTGCAGCCGCTGCTCTGTGAAAAGCAGAAGTAGCGGCTGCACGGAGGATCAATCGCGTTGGCGTTCGCGCTGCGGGAGTCGGGAGAAAAGCCATTTTTTTGCTCTGGCCACTCCCGATCTCGCGGCCAGAGCAAAAACCGGCTTTTCAAGGGCCGGTTTTACAACTGTGCCGGCAGCCGGCCTGGCCACTGAAAAAAACAGCTCAGTAAGGGAAATTTTAGAAAAGACGTCCAAGTGAAATCTAGGAAGTCTAAGCCAGAATGTCTGATAAAAAGCAGGTACATCCAGGTCAGACATGATTTCACAAACATGGGCATGCCCAATATGGACGTCTCCGGGGGCATCTACATAGACATCCCCAAAATAATATTTCAGAACCTGGAAATCTAGGAACAGCCTAATGGGCTAGGAACAGGGAAGCTAAAGTTTATATTTCACTGCTGCTTTCATTGAAATTGTACTGAGTACTGGGGATGATGGAGTGCCTTCTCCTCTACACTCTCTGGATGTTTTTCAGCCAAAATCAGCACTTTTCAGATGCCTATTTGTACCTGGAGCAGGTCTAACCTTAGACATGACAGCGGATATCCAGGACATTTCTGAGATCAGATGGGGATGTCCAAGTTCACCACGCCTCCATTCAAACTTGGATGTCCTCACACTGAGGACATATACAAATCCAGCTTCTAAAATGGCTCTAGAGATTTCTCTGTGTTTTAGATGTCTCTATGCCCGAATAGGGCTTCCAAAATGACCCCCAATGCCTGACATTGGAGGCCTTCAATGCTAAATTCAAGAGGTGGAATTCTGCACCTTCTTTGATGAGCTATTATCAGTTGATGTCTGAGTCCACGGACTCTTGTTGATTCTTGACATGGAGGTCTCCTCAGTGTTGATGCATCCTCAGTGTCTGGTGCAGCTGGAGGGTCCTTTGGATCCAATGCCTCTGATACTGATGAACGTGACTTGGAATTAGATGAAATGAAACACTTTTCCTTCCGATCTTCATTGTCATGAAGTCCTTTTCATGTCATCTGAAAACACAGATTACTTTGAGAGGGTTTGTGACCTGGGGCCAGGCACTGCGTTTACCAGTTTTGTGTATCTGCACTTGATATGGGGTCTTGTCGCACAGCCCATGCTTCTTAAAGCTGCTGGGGGCTTTCCTCTGATCCATACCACCAATAAAAACTAGACACAATAAAACTAAATAACCCAGATTCAAAAGAATAAGCCTGGCCAAATTGCCAAGCACTAAAAAATGGAAATTACACTTACCTGGTAATTGTTCTTCCTTGAGGTACGACAGTTTAGTCATCCACCTCTGGGTTGTGCACCTCCTCCTGCAGCTTGGAGACTGGGCATGTCACAAAAATGTGACATCACTGGATGCAGTCTGCTGGCCTCTCCCATCATCCCCAGTGAAATATTGACAAAGCACACTTAAAGGAGCAACAAATAAGTAGCTAATAAAAACATTTTAATTGAACGTATAACAACTACTTTATACAAGAGAATTTCTTGTCATGGAAGTTAGGCTTTTTACCTTTTGCCTTTTCCTTCCGCCTCAGCTAGAAAGACAGACAAGAAAGAACCAGAAGAGGCAGAGAATCATAGAAAGATACATACCTACCCATAATCTCACCCTTCTCCCGGCTGAACCTCCACTGCTAACCATACTACCCCGGGTGGGGATGAGGACTAAACTGTCATACCTCAAGGAAGAACAATTACCAGGTAAGTGTAATTTCAATTTCTTTATCAGTCCTCCAGTTTAGTCCTCCACCTCTGGGATGTAACAGAGCAGTACTTATTGGAAGGGACCTTTCCAGCCGGCTTGCAACACCGCCGTCCCAAATACAGCATCCTTTGCTGCCAAGACATCCAGGCGGTAGTGTTTATTAAAGTATAAAGAGACGACCAAGTAGACGCCCTACAAATTTCCACAGGTGACACCAAACTGTGTTCTGCCCATGAAGCCGCTTGCACTCTGGTAGAATGAGCTTGCAATCCAGCTGGCACCGGTCGCCCCGACAACAGATATGCCGAAGCAATCGCCTCTCTAATCCATCAAGAAATGGACGCTTTCATCGCTGCCTCCCCTTTACAGGATCCACTGAACAGAATGAACAGATGGTCAGATTTGCGAAAAACCTCTGAGACCTTCAAATACTGATGTAACACTCACTTTAAGTCCAAGCGGCGTAATCCCCGGTCCGCTGTATTATCCTCTAACGAACCCAGCACCAAAAGAGAAACCGTCTGATTTAAATGAAACGGAGAAACTACCTTGGGCAAAAAGGAGGGAACAGGCTGAAGCACCATCTTTTCCCTAGAAAAAGACAGAAACGGCTCTCTACAAGACAATGCCTGTAACTCTGAAATTCGCCTCGCTGAGCAAATGGCCACCAAAACCACAGTCTTCAACGTCAAATCTTTTACTGACGCCTGTTGTAAGGGCTCAAAAGGCTCCTTAGCCAGAGCTCCTAAAACCAAGTTGAGATCCCATGGAAGAACCACAATTCTATGAGAGGGACGTAAACTGGTTACTGCTTTGAGAAAACACAACAAGTCAGCATGCGCACTGAGCGCTATTCCCTGCATCTTGCCTCTATAGCAAGCCAGCGCGGCTAACTGTACCCTCAAGGAGCTGGCTGCCAGGCCCTTTTCAAAGCCGTCCTTCAGGAAGCTTAAAACCACTGAAACGGACGCTGTCACCGCACGCACTTGTCTCCTCGAACACCAATCCTCAAATATGCGCCATATGTGAACATATGTCAGGGACGTAGACGTCTTCTGTGCTTTAAGTAAAGTCGCGATGACTGCTCCTGAGTAATATTTTTTCCTTAAACGTGCCCGTTCAATGCATCTGCAGAGGCCCTTGAAGTAACAGACTCTCTGACGTCGGTAATCTCCACGGCTCTCCGTCGAGTAGGCGGATGAGATCGGTGTACCACGGACATCTTGGCCACTCCGGAGCCACCAGCAACACTCTCCCCGGGTGAGCTTCGATACACTGTACCACCCGACCTATGAGCGCCCACGGAGGGAATACATAGAGGAGACCCGACACCGGCCAGCATTGCAGTAGTGCGTCAATCCCCTCCGACATCCTTTCTCGCCATCTGCTGAAGAACCGACTGGCCTTTGCTGAGTGAAAGGTCGCCATGAGATCCATGATCGGCGGCCCCCACCTGTGCAAACACCTCCGAATGCAATTCCCATTCTCTGGCATCCACCTGAACTCTGCTGAGAAAATCCACCATCACATTGTCCTTTCCGGCAATGTGCGCTGCCGAAATCGCTGGCAGTCGATGTTCGACCCAAGCAAAGAGCGCCTCTGCTTCCTCTTCCATGACCGTACTTTCTGTACCACCTTGCCGATTAATGTAGGCCACCATTGCGGAGTTGTCCGATAGAACTCATACCGCCCAACCCCGCACTGTCACCTCAAATGTTTGCAACGCTAACGCCACCGCTCTGAGCTCCAATCTGTTGATTGACCATGTGCTCTCCTGAGCTGACCACAGACCTTGCGTGAAGAGCTCCCCGCAATATGCTCCCCATCCCGCGAGGCTTGCATCTGTCAACAATGGTAGCCACTCTGGCTGTTCCAGGAGCATCCCTGCCTTCAAAGACTCCGGAATGAGCCACCATCTCAACGCTCGCCTGACCTCGAGAGGGCAGGGCAGACATCTGCTCAGCGGATCAGACTGATGAGACCAACGGTGAAGTAACGATCGCTGTAACGACCGCATATGAGCCCTGGCCCAAGGTACCGCTTCCAAGGTCGCCGCCATCGTACCTAACACCTAGAGATAACTCCAGGCCGAAGGTGCCGCTGTGGTCCTGAACTGGCAAATCATTTGTCGTAGGGCTTGGACTCGATGATCCGGCAGAAACACAGCACCTCTCTGAGTGTCGAATCGCATCCCGAGGTACTCGAGGCTCTGGGACGGAATCAGATGACTTTTGTTTGTATTGACTACCCAGCCGAGCTTCTCCAAGAATTTCACCACCTTGTCCGTAACTTGTACGCTCTTGGTCTTGGACTTTGCTCGAATTAACCAATCGTCGAGATAGAGATGAACCAGAATTCCTTCCTTTAACACCACCGCTACCACCACCATGATCTTGGTGAACTTCCGCGGCGCCGTTGCCAGACCGAAAGGCAATGCCTGAACTGATAGTGTCCCCACGGCAGAGCGAAGCGCAGGAACGTTTAATGACCCGCTCTAATCGGGATGTGTAAATACGCCTCCGTGAGATCGAGGGATGTCAAGTACTCTCCTTGACGCATTGCCACAATGACGGACCGCAGAGTTTCCATCCTGAAATGCGGTACTCGGAGACAGCGGTTCACCCCTTTTAGATCCAATATTGGATGAAGAAAACCGTCCTTCTTTGGTACCATGAAATAAATTGAGTATCGACCCCTGCCGTAATCTTCTTTGGGCACCGGGACGACCGCCCCTAAGTGCAACATCCGATTCAGCGTGCAGCGGATTGCCTGGGTTTTCTGCTGCCCTTTGCAGGGCGACTGCACAAACAAATCCCGAACTGGCCATGCGAACTCCAGCGCATAGCCCTCCCGGATTATCTCTAACACCCACTGGTCGGACGTTATTTGGACCCAGGCAGGAAGAAAGCTCCAAAGTCGCCCGCCTATCGGAAAACTTCCTGCCGAGGTCCCCCTCACTTCATTGCGGTTTTCGATTGGTTGCTGAGGCTGCCGCCGCAAAACCTCTACCTGCTCCTCGAAACCCCCGAACCCCCTGGGCCCGAGGAGAAAATCTTCCTCTTTGAAATCCGCCCAAGGGAGAAGACCGAAACCTCCGAAAATCTCTAAAGGAACCCCGAAAGGTTGACGTGGACTTCCCCTGTTTAGGTTTATCCTCCGGCAGTCGGCCACCTTTAGACTCCCCCAACTCTTTCACCAATTTGTTGAGATCCTCCCTGAACAACAACCTTCCTTTGAAAGGGAGTTTACCGAGACGTGCTTTAGAAGAACCGTCTGCCGCCCAGGGATATGCGGGTGGCAACAAGCGACACCATACTATTAGCCAGGGCCCTGATCAAGTCATAATGAACATCTGACAAATAAGCCGACCCCGACTCTAGTCGATCCAGCTCTCTCAGACTCTCTTGCTCCAGCTGAGTAGACTGCCGCAAATGCTGCGACCATCGAAGACAAGCTCTTGCCACCCACGCCCCACAAATGGAAGCTTGTACTGGCACTGTGTTGGCTTCAAAGGATTGCTTCAATAAACCATCCAACTTTCTATCTTGTGCATCTTTCAAGGCTGAGCTGCCTTCTACCAGAATAGTGGTTTTCTTGGTCACCACTGCCACCGCTGCATCAATTCTCGGAGACCGAAACCTCTCCTTGCTCTTATCTGCCAAGGGATACAGCCTATTCATAATCCTAACTCTTCTGAGCCCTGCTTCCGGCTGATCCCACTCATCCTGTATCATCCTGTCTACGACTTTGTGAACGGGAAACACAACCTGCGTTTGTCTCACTGCCTGAATAATTGGGTCTTCCTCATTGTCGTCCTCCACAGGCTGTTCCGTGGCAAGTTTAGGCGTCTGAAGGGACTCCGTGATAAGCGCTGTCAATTCATCCTTCCGGAACACCCGAATAATTTTCGCCTGATCCTCCGGTTCAGGAATCTCTCCTTTTTCCATCTCCGCCTTCCAGGTCGACCTCGTTTTCCTCCAACTCCTGCCCCTCCAACTCAGAACTCGAAGGCTCCCGAGTCCTGGCTCGTTTTGGCGGTCTTGAGGAACTGGTACTCGCATCAGCCGGTCCTGGCTGTTGCGGCACCACAGACAGCGACAAAGACTCCGGCACTTTCCCTTGCCATCTTAAACAGAAAGCCTGATGCATAATTAATACAAAGTCAGGGCAGAAATCCCCGGACTGCGGTCCCGAAGTCGAAAGGGCCCCCGAAGGACCGGCTGGCGACTCGAGACCAGCTCCTGGCGAAGTGGTCAGCAGAACCTCTGCGTCCAATCCAGCTGAGGTCCCCTGAAGGTCCTGTCCTACCTTAACCTCTATCTGCGGCTCCACGCTGGTAGAAACTTGCATACAGCCCCAGAAAATCCCAGAGTCAGCAATAGCACCTCTATGGGTACCGCAAACTACACATTGAGGCCGCGACGCCATCGCCTATAGCTCTGAAAATGTTCTCGAGGATTCAAAGAAGGAAATAAACTCTGCCTTCCAATGTTTTTTTTTCTTTTAAATTATTCTTTCATTATTCTCTTTTCTTTTCTTTTTATTTGAGGCAGACAAGACTGTCAAACAATAGGGTCCTAACCTGTACCACAAATGAAGTGGTTCTGCCACCTGATTCAGGAAGTCAGCCTGATCTGCCTGATCAATAGCTCCCAGGGCAATACAGTTCCCACGAATATCAACCAAATTAAAATAAAATAAACTCAAAAATAAATTCAAAAATAAATTAAAGTCTAAAGACCTCGGGAAGAGGAACTGTATCAAAAAAGTGAATTGTGTGCTCTGGGATCAGCTGCCTGCCATGCCGCAATCATGCTGATAAAATGGCCGCCACTGCCTGAGGAACAAAAAAGGCGCCAAAATCGCCGGTCCCCGCTTAGCGTGTCTACGGCCATCTTCCCGCTCACAGACCAGCACTTTTGCCCATACTCACGGTATCACCTCACCCGAAGTACTGCAATCCGTGCTCCCGCTAACGCGGTGCTGCAGCCCGCTCAGCTGAAAAGCGAGCGGGGAGCCGCCGGCCAAGCTTCCGGCAGAATAAAATAGCGAGCCTGCAGAGTTGCGGCAGCTCTGAGCTACCGAAGCCTAGACTGCCGCTCTTCTACTGTAGCTCTCCCCCATACTGACCAGGGGGGAGAGATCTGAGCCGGGAGTGAGTTGGACAGAGGCAAAAACAAAGAATGACAGGGCAAGCAGGACTAGGCACAAGAAATTGCACTTCCTTTCCTTTCCTTTTTTTTTTTTTTTAAAGATACAGACACCAAAACAGACAAAATTTAAAATTAGGTAAAAAGTAATTTAAAAAAATTAGCTAAACCCTACTCTAACTGCTCCTTATCTATTCTCAAGTGAGCCCAGCACCTAGGCTCACTACGTCCTCCTGCTGCATGGAGACTGGACACACTGGGGATGATGGGAGAGGCCAGCAGACTACATCCAATGATGTCACATTTTTGTGACATGCCCAGTCTCCAAGCTGCAGAAGGAGATGCACAACCCAGAGGTGGAGGACTAAACTGGAGGACCGATAAGGAAAATAGTAATTACACTTACCTGGTAATTGTAGTTCCTTGAGAGACGACAGCTTAGTCCTCGACGTATGGGTAGTGCACCTCCTCCTGCAGCATGAAGACTGGACCAATCAGATTTCAGCTCCACTGGAATAAGCACACCCTGCAACTCAGGAACTCCAGTGAACTACTGACAAAGCAAACTCAAACACATAGCTAACCTTTAGTAAAACTGCTCTCATAGGAAATATATTCCGCAACCTAACTGGGTTTTTTTTTTTTTTTTAATCAACTGGTGGCGTAGGCCACATACTAAAAATTATAACCAACCGGAACGGAAAGTCCCGCTCCTGCCACAGCGAAAAACTTAGAGAGAAAAGAAAGTAGCATGAAACGCACTCACCTGGAAAAATCGTCTTCTTCATCCAAGGCGTGCCGTGCGAAAAGAAATCAGGGAGAGGCAGGAGGACTAAGCTGTCGTCTCTCAAGGAACTACAATTACCAGGTAAGTGTAATTACTATTTCCTTATCGTTCCTCCAGCTTAGTCCTCGACGTATGGGATGTATCAAAGCAGCCTAACGGGTGGGATTGTGCCAGCCGGCACGCAGAACCGCAGAACCAAAGCCAGCATCGCTCGCCGCCAAAACATCAAGACGATAATGTTTACTGAAAGTGTGCAAAGACGACCACGTGGCCGCTTTACAAATATCTACCGGGGAAACCAGACTGAATTCCGCCCAGGATGTCGCTTGTGCTCTCGTAGAGTGAGCCCGCAGTCCCGGCGGAGGAGACCGACCGTGCAATATGTAAGCCGAACCAATCGCCTCTTTAATCCATCTGGCAATAGAAGCCTTCGCTGCCGCTTCCCCTTTACGAGGACCACCAAACAGCACAAACAAGTGGTCTGATTTACGAAAATCATTTGTAACTCGTAAATAACGGCGGAGAACCCTTTTGAGGTCCAACCGACTCAAACCACGATCAGAAGCATGCCCTTCGGACTCCGAAAAAACCGGAAGAGAAACAACCTGATTCAAGTGAAAAGGAGAAGTCACCTTTGGCAAGAAAGATGGCACAGGCCGCAGAACCACTTTGTTAGGCGAGAAAGACAGAAAAGGCTCCCTGCAAGAAAGAGCCTGGAGTTCGGAAATACGGCGAGCGGAACATATAGCCACTAGGAACACCGTTTTAAGAGTCAAATCCTTTACCGAACTACCAGAGAGCGGCTCAAAAGGAGCTGCACTTAGGGCACGTAGCACTAAATTAAGATCCCACGCAGGAACCGATACTCTACGGGCTGGCCGTAACCTAGACACAGCACGCAAAAAACGAACTACATCCGGATGCGCCCCTAAAGCCACGCCCTGAACTTTACCGCGATAACAAGACAGAGCCGCCAATTGGACTCGCAAAGAGCTGGCGGCTAGACCCTTAGTAAAACCGTCTTGCAAAAAATCCAGAATTATCGGCAGAGAGGCCGTAGCCGCTCTGATCTGGTGTCTGGAACACCAGTTCTCAAAAATACGCCAAACCCGAACATAGGCCAGCGAAGTGGATCTCTTTCGCGCCTGCAAGAGGGTCGCTACCACTGAGCGGGAGTAACCGCGTTTTCTTAGCCGAGCCCTTTCAATAGCCAAGCCGTAAGAGAGAATCTCTCCACTTGGGGCATGCGAAGTGGACCCTGACACAACAAGTCTGGTAATAAAGGAAGTTTCCAGGGAGGACCGTCGATCAGCCTCATCAGATTGGCATACCAAGGACGACGCGGCCAATCCGGCGCTATTAAGAGCACCCGACCCCGGTGGGCTTCGATACGTTGAATAACGCGCCCCAACAGTGGCCATGGAGGGAATACATAAAGCAGACCCGTGGATGGCCACACCTGCAACAGAGCATCCAGACCTTCGGACATCGGCTCTCTTCGCCGACTGTAGAATCGAGCCGCTTTTGCTGAGCGGCACGTGGCCATCAGGTCCATGAGTGGTTGGCCCCAACGCTGCACCAGCTGCGCGAACACCCGGGGATGTAGCTCCCATTCTCCGGGATCCACCTGAACTCTGCTGAGGAAGTCCGCCGTCACATTGTCTTTTCCGGCGATATGTGCTGCGGAGATGGCTGACAGGCGAGGCTCTACCCATTCGAACAACGTCCGAGCCTCTGCCGCGAGGCCGACACTTCCGGTTCCCCCTTGCCGGTTGATGTAGGCCACGGCCGTTGCATTGTCTGAGAGCACCCGAATCGCTCGAGCCGATATCCGAGTCTCGAAGCCCCGCAATGCCAAGCGAATGGCTCGAAGCTCCAACCGGTTGATCGACCAGGCGCTCTCTTCTGGGGACCAAAGACCCTGGACGAACTGGCCCTCGCAGTGAGCACCCCAGCCCGTCAGACAGGCGTCCGTTAATAGCGGAATCCAGTTCGGCTGCTCCAATGGCATCCCCACTCGCAGAGTGAGCGGATTCAACCACCAGGAGAGATCCCTTCGAACCGACATCGGGCAAGGCAGACGCCTGTTCAGCGGATCGGACTGGTTGGACCAGCGGCGGAGTAAGGCTTGCTGGAGGGACCGCATGTGAAACCGCGCCCAAGGAACCACCTCCAGAGAGGACGCCATCGTCCCCAACAACTGCAGGTATCGCCACGCCGACGGGGCTGGAGACCCTCGAAACTTTCGCACCAGAGCCTGAAGAGTCAAAATCCTGCGTTCGGGCAGAGAAACCAACCCCTGGCAAGTCTCGAATTGCACCCCTAAATATTCGAGAAGCTGTGTTGGAACCACATGGCTCTTGAGTGGGTTGATCACCCAGCCGAGAGACTGTAAGAGAGTGATGACCTTTTCTGTCGCTGCCAAGCTCTCTGCGCGCGATTTCCCACGAATCAACCAGTCGTCCAGATAGGGATGAACCAGCACCCCGTCCTTGCGGAGAGCCGCGGCAACTATCACCATGATCTTGGTGAATATGCGAGGTGCGGTCGCTAGACCGAATGGTAAAGCCTGAAACTGAAAATGCCCCCACGGGAGCGCAAAGCGCAGATACCTCTGCTGGTCTTCTCGAATAGGGATATGGAGATAAGCCTCCGTGAGGTCGAGGGACGTAAGAAATTCGCCTCGACGAACGGCTACTATGACAGACCGTAGCGTTTCCATCCGAAAGTGAGGGACTCTTAGACAACGATTCACTCCTTTGAGATCCAATATGGGTCGCAGATCGCCTCCCTTCTTTGGCACCACGAAATAAATGGAATACCTTCCCAGACCATATTCCGCTGGTGGAACTGGAATGACCGCCCCCAGCTGAAGAAGCCGATCGAGCGTTTGGCGCACCTGCAAGGTCTTCTGAACCCCTCGACAGGGAGACGCTACAAAGGAGTCGAGTACTGGACGGGCCAAATCGAGAACATACCCGTCTTTGATAATGTCTAGTACCCACTGATCGGAAGTAATTTGGATCCAAGCGGAGAGAAAATGTCGAAGGCGCCCCCCGATCATCGGCCGCTCCACCTGGACCCGCTGTCTTTCATTGGGGTTTGCGGGGGCCCGGGGCACCTCCCGCCGTGAACCCTCGACTGGCTCCACGAAATCCGCGAAAACTGGACACCCGGGAACTATATCTACCCCGCTGGGCGCTGGCGTAACGGGGTGACCGGAACCTACGAAAGTCCCGAAATTGTCCCCTAGTAACCGGAATGGATCTACCCCGCTTGGGCCGATCTTCTGGTAAGCAACCGCCTTTGGATTCACCTAGATCTTTGACCAACTTATCCAAATCCTCACCAAAGAGTAGTTTACCCTTAAAAGGTAACTTGCCCAACCGTGACTTAGAGGAACCATCGGCCGCCCAATTTTTTAGCCAAAGAGCTCTACGAGAAGCCACTACCGAAGCCATGCTATTGGAGAGAGCTCTGATGAGATCGTACTGTACATCCGCCAAATAAGACGTACCAGACTCCAAGCGGTGAAGTTCCGTCAGCGTATCAGTGTCTAAGGATGGAGAACGCTGAAATCGCTGAACCCACCGCAAACAGGCACGGGCTACCCAAGCCCCACAAACCGAAGCCTGTAACGCAATCGCATCTGCCTCAAAGGCCTGCTTCAACAGACCATCCATCTTCCTGTCCTGCGGCTCCCTCAAAGCCGCACTCCCTTCAACAGGAATGGTGGTCTTCTTCGTCACCGCCGACACGGCTGCGTCGACCTTGGGAGATCGAAAACGTTCCAAATCCGTTTCTGCCATAGGATAAAGACGACGCATGATCTTAACTCCCTTGAGACCAGTCTCAGGAGTGTCCCACTCGGTCTGAATCATTTGGTCAATAACTTTATGAAGTGGAAAAACCACTTGAGTCTGACGAACAGCTTGAATGATGGGATCTACTCCGTCCGGCTCTTCCGCCTTAGGCGCAGAAGACAAGCCTAACGTCTGAAGAGCTTCCGAAACAAGAGCTGGAAGCTCCTCACGCCGGAAAACCCGAATAATCCTCGCTTGATCCTCCGGCTCCGGAAGCTCTCCTTCCTCCAAGCCGTCTACATCTCCCTCCGGATCGAACTCGGGATCATCCCCCTCAGGCCAGTCCGCCTCCACAGAACCAGGGTCGTGCAACCGCGGCCGCTTCGGTGCTCTGATGTCGGACAATGGAGGCTCTCCAAGAGGGGACTGGAGGGATAGTCCCTGTGGTAGAGGCGCCCCTCCCATAACCTGGCGCCTTCGACAGAACGCCTGATGCAGAAGCAATACAAAATCTGCCGAAAAATCCTCCAAGGGCAACGACTCCCCCAGAGCTAGTTGCGCCCCGGGCGCCGAGGTACTGTTAGGAGCAAGCCCCGAGGGACCCTCTAGCGGTGATTCTAAATCTCCTGATGCGGCACCAGACTGTGCCGATGCAGGCAAAGAATGCTCCAGGCGCTGTTCCATGCTGCGAGACAGTGAGGCGCAGCGAGGGCACACGCCGGTCTCTGCGTCGGCACCCCGCCGAGATCCACAAATGAGGCAAAGAGAACCCGTGGACATGGGGAGTTTAGCGTGTTTAAAAACGCCAGCCAACCGCAGCCAAAAAAGACAGGGGAACCAACAGCACCCTGACCCAGAGGAACCAAGCGGGGACTGGGCAGTGTGCAATAAAGGAAAGCGGTGCAGGTCAAGAAAAAAGGTCTGACCAGCAAGTGAGGAAAGGAGGCTATGCCTGCTTTCCCTCAGAGGCATACATATCTTCCCTTTGTGTCTTTATTCTATTTATTTATATTTAGAAAGCCTAAGAATAAAAGCAAATGCAATTAAAGAGGTTACTTCCTCAGACAGCTGCCACGGAGAAAAGCAGCGAGGGAATGAGACATCAAAGGCAAAATAAAGCAAATAAAAGAAAGTCACTGAAATGAAATTCGAAGGAAAGAAAAATAAAGGAAATCAAAAATCTACCGCGGGGCAACTGAAAGAAAAAAACCGCGGACCGAGAAAAAATGGCCGCGGCAGACCCGCAAGCGTTTTGGCGGGCTTTTGCAGCCTCACGGTGAAGGGAAGGGCCCAAGGAAAATAAGCCCGTTGCTGCCGCGAAAACGGGAGCCCCCCCGGGGACGCTTCCCCCCTTGAATATCTGCGCCTGTCCTGAACAGCTGAGGAAGGGAGTGAACGCGGCTCAAAAGCCGGCCAGCTTCCCCTCAGCTGCAATCACTCACCGGCACACACGCAGCTGTCTTCAGTCTCTGGAGACGAGCTGCAGCTCAGCCTTCGTTGGAGCTCTGCCCCGAAGAGCCTTGGGGCAGAGATCCACTTTCCCCAAAGTCAAAAAGCCCAGAGAGAGTCGTCAAGGTCTGAGCAGGAGAAGGAGCTTCCTCCGGTTTCCTCCCCCCGCCCCCACTGAGTGCCGAGAATCACAGTGAAAATTTAAAGGGACAGCGTATTAAATAAGAAAAAAAGGTAAAGAAGCCCTAAAAGGACCCAAATAAAGGTTAGCTATAGGCAAAGAATACTATCTAAATAACTAGTGAGCCCAGCTACGCTCACTAACGTCCTCCTGCTGCATGAAGACTGGACACACTGGAGTTCCTGAGTTGCAGGGTGTGCTTATTCCAGTGGAGCTGAAATCTGATTGGTCCAGTCTTCATGCTGCAGGAGGAGGTGCACTACCCATACGTCGAGGACTAAGCTGGAGGAACGATAAGGAAAGGTTGTGAGAAGAACAACATGGAAAAAGAAAACTTGAAAAATGAATGAAAATCCCAATTAGAGGACTACATAGGAAGCCCTAATGCACAAAATAAGTTACAGCTTAATGAAAAGTGTTATAAGAACATAAGATATGCCATACTGGGACAGACCAAGGTCCATCAAGCCCAGTATCCTGTTTCCAACAGTGGCCAATCTAGGTCATACGTACCTAGCAGTATCCCCCCAAGAGACACAGGTTCCACAATGCTTATATTGGGTCAAGCATTGATATCCTGGGTCCCTTTTTAATAATGGTTTATGGACCTTTCCTCCAGGAACTTGTCCAAACCTTTTTTAAACTCAGCTACACTAACAGCCTTTACTACATCCTCCGATAACAAATTCCAGAGTTTGATTACACATTGAGTGAAAAAATATTTTCTCTTATTTGTCTTAAATAGTTTACCCTGTAGCTTCATTACATGTCCCCTAGTCTTTCTATATTCTGATAGTGTAAACAATTGCTGACAGGATGGACTTTAAATCAGCTTTAAAGAAAACTAAAAACTGGGAGAGATTTGTGCAGTAATATCAGGCATGTCAGGCAAAGTTTCTAGAAATTTTCTAAGCTGTGAGAAGCTTTTGCCTGCTCAGGCTCCATCAGATAATGTCAACCACTTGTGAGGACTTCTCATCCTGCTTGCTATGGGAGAAAACAAAAACTACTAATGTTATGTTGTTAAATAATCACTTCAGCATAGATCTGAAGATCAGTCTCATTCATGTTAGTGTTCCAGTAAACTATCAGCTAGATCAGGTGTGTCAAACTGCAATCCTCAAGGACTGCAAATTGTTCTGGTTTATTTTCTGGAATATACTCTAAATCTTGGGGGAAAAGGGAATTCTTTGGGTTAAAGATGATAAATCGATGTATTTTAGAATTCAGTGTTTTTGCTGAGTCAGTCAGTTCTTACCCGAGAGCTTTTCATTTCAATCAAATCAGAATATAGCTTAGCATAGAAAGTAAAATAAAGTAAATAGTCAATGAAATAATTTGTTTCTAAAGATTTTTTAATTAAATCAAATCAGAGTATAGCTTAGGGAAGGAGGTGCCTATTTTCACTTTTAGGTGCGGCTGGTTATCCTCATCAGGAATACATTAATTAAGGACCTGAGATTAATTAATCTTGAGGTGGACAAAGTCCATTAATCGTATTATCTTTAGTTGTATTAGTATAAGTATCCCCAGCAAACCTAAGTAAACAAACAACTTAGGGGCTTGTTTACAAAGCCGTGGTAGCGGTTTCTGATCGTTATCGGAGCCGCGGCCCCATTGAAATCAATGGGGCCTCGGCTCCGATAACGATCAGAAACTGGTACTGCAGCTTTGTAAACAAGACCCTTAAAAACCTAAACAAAACCTTAAAAATCAGATACAAAAATAAAGATTGTTTGAAAGTTAAAAAATAAAAAAATAAGATACAGGCAGCAGTCCAGCAGCGAAATGGAGGTTTTCCAGTCTTTTACTTTGAGTGTCACATGTATGATTTTCTCTCAGTTGGTGAGGGGTCTTATGTGTGCACTAAGTGCAAGAAGCTCTTTGCTCTCAGGGAACAAAGCTAGAGTAGAAGACTAGGAGGACATAAGGAAGACAGAGAGAGATATAGAGGAGACCTACAGGGATGTAGCACTGAAGTCCCAGTCTAGCAGCCTCCCTGTTGCCATGGAGGAGAGAGGTCACATGACAGGAGAGCATCACTCTGGTGTGGTATGAAATCATCATGTAGTAGGACCTGTCCTCCAGGTGATGTAAAACCCTCTCACACCGAGGTGGTTTTTCCAAGACCATGTGCCCATGAGGGAAGGGTTAGAACAGTCATAATAGTTAGCGATACATCTAGATAACTGGGTGGCTGTCTGGTGCGAAGATAGCGGATCTCAAGTGTCACCCAGACAAGATTTTAGATAGCGCTGGGGAGAAATCTGCTGTCTTGGTACATGTTGATACCAATGACATAAGAATGTGTGGTAGGGAGGTTCTGGAGGCCAAATTTAGGCTTTTAGATAAGAAGTTGAAATCCAGAACTTCCAGGGGTAGCATTCTCAGAAATGCTTCCCGTTCCATGCGCAGGACCCAAAAGACAGACAGAGCTCCGGAGTCTCAATGCGTAGAAGAGGCAATGGTGCAAGGAAGAGGGTTTTCGATTTGTTAGGAACTGGGCAACACTCGGGAGAAAGGAGGGGCTTTTCTGAAGGGATGGGCTCCACCTTAACCAGGATGGAACCAGGCTGCTGACATTAACCTTTAAAAGGAGATAGAGCAGCTTTTTTTTATTATTATTAAGATTTTAACCAAAATACATACACTGTGTGGGTCATTCAGAGCCATGAATAGCAGGGATGGATGTCCTTTTGGACGTCCATCCCTGCTATTCGGCCTCACTGACGACCCCAACTAACTGATGTTGTACAGGGAGGTTAGATGGAGGCAGGAAAGGGGTATTACGGAAGTGGAGTTAGGGCGGGTAGTGGGCGGTCTGCAGTCCCAGACTTACAGGGCTGATTCCAATGTCGGCCCTGTACGTCCCGGGCTGGCAGACTGAACGGGGAACTTATTCCACCTCCGAGGTGGAATAAATTCCCCTAGTCGGCGGGGAATGGCAGGCCCAGGCAGTGGAGGAGGTAGGAGGGGGTAGAGGAGATTCCCCACAGCCTGACCCTGGCCTTGGGAAGCCAGATCAGGGATCAGGCTGCAGGGAATGAAAAATATGTTTGGTGGCCGGAGATTGCGGCTCCAGTGCCATGGCAATCAGACGCCATGGTGCAACGTCTCCATTCAGGAGCCTTGACTGAGTTAGCCGGGCTAGGCCTGTACGTGCAGGCCGACTGGGATCGGGGTCCCAGCTTGCACATACAGGCCTAGACGCAATTCTGATTCCGCAGGACAAGACGTGCCCCGCGGGATCAGAATCCCGTCTAACTCTGTGCATCCGATTGGACCGGGCGCACAGAGGGCCGGGACGTCCAGGATAGAATCGAGTCCTATGTATATAAGAAAAGTACAACATGCTACCATTAGAAATTAGGAAAGTATGCAAAACAAATTTTAAAAACCCAACACCAAGAGGTGCTCTAGCCCCTTACATGGGAGAGAAGCAGAAGAGAGCAAATGCATTAATACTTAGAACTATCCCAGTCAAAAACACAAAACTCCAAGTACCCTTACTAATCCACTGAATTGTCCCGAAAAAAAATTTCCAAATAGAAAACATCATAGAAAGCATCATAGAAATCAAACTTATTCCCAGCATAGGCAACCACACACTTACAGGGGAAATGGAGACAAAACTAGCTCCAATAGCCAAGACTTTAGACTGCAACTGCAAGAAAGCCTCCATACGCATTTGCGTAGGCCTTGCAACATCAAGAAAAATGTTTATCGGCTGGCCACAAAAGGAAACAGACTTCTTAGAAAAGTATAATTTCAAGACAGCAATCTTACCAGCCTCCGATCCAAAAGTGACCAGCAGAGTTGCCCTCTCAGAGACAAGGTGTCAAATCAAGGCTGTCCGGAGAGGCAATGGAATCCAACCCCTCTCCTTCGACCACTTCTACCTGAGTGCCCTTGGAAACATAAAATAACTTAGAAACAACTAGCGCATCAACATTACTAAACAACAAAATTTCTTTCATATACTTTTTCAGCAGCTCAAGGGGGGGACAGAAGCCACATCACAGGAAAATTCAGGAATCGCAAATTCCTTGTTCTTAATCGATTCTCTATTGCCTCTAATTTGGTATGAATAACCAAACTATCCTTAACTGCTGCCCCCACTAGAGACTGCAATGAGGGCTGAGAGTCCTCAAGTTTCATCACACGAGACTCTGAAGAGGAAATTAAAGAGCCCTGCTGTTTAAATTTGTCCACAGACTCCTCTGAAAACTTGCACAATTGACCCATAGTCCCAGTCAATATTGATTCCACTCTTAACAGCTTACCCCAAACATACCTCAAGGAAACCTCAGTGGAGGAGTCCAACAGCACAATCAAGCTTGAAGATGGTGACACAAGAGAAACTGCCTTGAGGTACCAAACACCAGTCGGGAGGCCCGAGAGGGAAGGGGATTGCGGAGCATGCTCGCTTGCAGGCAGAGAAGAAGTGGCTCTCTGAGAACCACTACTAGCGTCTGAAGCAGACAGGCCTATCATAGAAGAAGGTTGGGGTGGAGGTGTAGGACAACCGGAACTCAAGGAGGTTTCAATATCCAAAGTATTACTCACGGTTGTAGAAAGAGGCAAAGCAACAGGTTGCACATGGAGGTCCCTAGGCCCTTTGACCAGGCCTGCTCCTCCAGCACCTCCCAATGCCTTCTTCTTTGCCTTCCGCTTACGCATAACAATTCAGAGCATCTTCTGGTGCTCCTTCGTGCTCCGAAGGGACTCCAAGGAGCAGAATGTGCCCTTTTGGTCACGTGCCCACAGTCATATGCCCGCGGCCACATCCCATGGGAAAACTGAGCTTTCACAGGAGGAAGAAGCAGTCTTAGAGCTGGTCTCCACAGGGGTGCAATCACTAGAGATGGTAAAGCAACAAAAGCACATAGTCTCTCTCCAAACAACTCTCCAAACACACTGCAGGAGAACTAAGCTTTTACCTCCAATGCAGATCACAGTGGGAAGGAGTAATCGTACAGCTGGTCTCTGCAGGGGTGCAATTGCTAGATATGGTAAAACAGCAAAAGCACTAGTCTCTCTCCAAACAACTCTCCCTAGAACAGCTTTTTAACAAGATAATAGGGGAGAGTCTACAGTCGCTCAAGAACACATGATTCGGAACGATGTATCCTTGAAGAATACTAGCAAATTGACAGAGGTTCCATTAAAGACAAAAGTAACCCAAATGCCCCCTAAGTACACAGCAGACAAAGCTTAAAGATTCCAAATTACTCCTGCCTATCGATAACGAGATTAATATGAATAAAATACAACCTCTAAAATGCTTGTATGCAAATGCTAGAAGTCTAAAAAAATAAAATGGGAGAGTTGGAATATATAGCACTAAATGAGGGGTTACATATGATTAGTATCTCAGAGACATGGTGGAAAGAGGACAATCAATGTGACACTGTGGTACCTGGGTACAAATTATATCGCAATGATAGAACAGATCAAACTGGTGGAGGGGTTGCACTCTATGTTAGAGAGGGCATTGAAGCACACAGGATTAAAGTTTTGCAGGAAACAAAATACATTACAGAATCTCTATGGGGGAAGGCGATGGCAGTGGAGGGTGTACTACCGACTGCCTGGCCAGAATGAACAAATGGATGATGAAATGTGCAAAGAGATCAGGGAAGCTAACAAAAGTTACAACACAGTAATAATAATGGGTGATTTCAATTACCCCAGTATCGACTGGGTCAGTGTTACGGCAGGACATGCTAGGGAGATAAGGTTTCTAGATGAAATAAATGACTGCTTCTTGGAGCAGTTGGTTCATGAACCAACAAGAGGGGAAGCCATTCTGGACCTAGTCCTTATTAGAACACAAGATCTGGTGCAAAAGATAAGGGTATTGGGGCCACCTGGCAATAGTGATCATAGCATGATCGCATTTGATTTAATAAATGGAGGAAGGACAGCAAGGAAATCCACAGAACTACCTTTTAACTTTCAAATGGAGACTATGTTAAAATGAGGAAAATAGTTAAGAAAAAACTAAAAGGAGCAGCTGCAAAGCTTGTGGCCTTGGTCAAGAAACGTAACCCTCCATTGCCTCAGGTATGCTTAGACTGTGAGCCCTTCAGGGACAAGGGAATAAGAAGTGCCTGTTAAAATATATCTGTAAACCACTCTGATACACACAGTAAGAGGTGGTATATCATGTGCCTAAACAAACCATAAAGATTTACATTAAGCATGGTTGTTGTTTAAAAATACTATCTTGGAAGCTCAGACCAGCTGTATTCCACGCTTTTTCTAGCCGGGATCTAGAACTGTGCGTGTTAGTGAGGTGCTAAGACCTCTTAGAGAACCGTGCATGGCAGACGAAGCATCGATCGGCAGCTATGAGGACTTTTGACACCAAAGCACCAATTCAGCAAATGGCCTACAACTGTCCTGATGCTGAGTGCTTGAGGGGAGGCCGGTGAGGCGCCATGGATATAACCCGGAATTGGTACTAGAGGGTAAAATGAGCTGCAGAGGGAAAGAACATGTTTATGTTTATGCAGCTTAATTGACCGCCCTTCATAAGACACAGCAGGGTGGTTTACAAAATGTTAAAAACAAAGGGCAAAAAGGAACTCAGTTTATCTTAAAGGAAAGTTTGCTGTGATTTGCGTTTTCATGGGTTAAGAACTAGGATGCTGTGAGAGAGGGAGGAGTGTAGGGCTGGTACCCCTGCAATTCTACACCTGCAGTTCTCCGGCCTGCTCAGCAGCTCAGGCCTGAACCAAGCTGAACAGACAAGATGGATTCCTCAATACACTTTTGCTGTGTTCAGCTACAGACTTGACCTCCAAGCAACTGCTTGCACAGCATTTCTATGTGTGCATACAGAAGCCATTGTCCCTGGCTAATTCACTGCCCACATGCAAGAGCATCTTATCTATAGCTGGTTCTACTGGCCTTGGCACTTGTATCTATGTCCAGAAAACTACACACTGTTTTCTCAGCATGACATCTATGGATCCTTTGTCTGCAAGAAGATGCCCATCATCTACCTCCTGATTCGCTGAGAACACCTCGGACTGACTTGTGCCAACCAATCACCGGACCTATGACGGAGAATCCTCACAAAGAATAATACAATATGCGCAGGAGAACTTTTAGACAGAACTTACGTGATTTTTCACTGTTTGTGCACTGCTTACCTGTTTTCTGCTACCTGATCTGTCTGCAAGACAGCCACACTACGTGTGGGCAAGGCCGTTCTCCTAAGGTCTGAGATAAGACTTTCACAGATACCTCCGGTGCTGCATTCTACCGCAGCTCGCCTCCGAAAAGGACTGTAGCCTGCGTTATCTAGCTTAGCTGCCTCCTTGGACGTGCTGCTCCAGAGACTCCGGACATCAGCCCTGAGTGACAGACGAAGTTAAGGTACTGACTTACTGACTTATCTCTCCTCCTCTGGATGGGCAAGGATCCTCAGTGCAGAGCGAATCAGTGACGTCTTGTTACTAATTAGTGATTTATTACTTTGTCCAATTGTAATTCTGTGTCGTAACAAATTTCTACCTCATGTTTCTAATTATATATATTTTTCTACCTGGCTGTCCATAATAAATCTAATATATATATCTACAAACCAGACTTCTTTTGTGGCTCATTGCCAGAATAACTCACAGAACGTCGGGCTGGATATCAGTAGCCAATTTCCCCTAGACATAACGGAGAGCCTAACTAACTAACTTATTTTTGTGCTACTAATAATCCCTACATCATGGAATCTCATCCTAAGGATGAGTATTTCTGAATGAGCTACGTCTCTCAGAATTTGTGTAATAATTCTGAATTATCCTATTGTGGTCCAAGCAGCTGTTTATGCTGAGGTTTGTGGCTAGAGAATTATTGTCTGTTGAGACGGGTTTGGAACCCACATTACGGGATCTCTGAATGAGTTATGTCTTACTGAATTAGAGTAATTCTTCAGCAGCTATTCCTGTGTTTGTTCTTACAGACAGTCTCAGCTATTGATTAACGATGGTTCACACAGAAGACTGGGTGGATCAGGTTTCCGCTCTCAGGAAGCGGAACGATCAGGATCAAAAGGAATTGCAATTTCTAATAGTTTGTAGAACTGAACTGGCTGACCAGACCAGGAAACTACAAAATGAAGTTGCTCTCTATGAGCAACAAGAGAGCGCTCTGATAGCTCAGTTAAATGCAGCAGAGACTGCTCTAAATGCAGCGAAACAGCAAACAGCTAGCCTCCTGAGGGAGCTAACCGCTGCAAGTCAGGAATGTGGGCAGGAAATATAGAGAGTTAATCAAGAAATTCAGAAATTAAGAACTGCTTGTTTTGAGTTGGCCTATGAGTTTAACTTGCAGAGTAATGAGACAGAGGACAAAGATAATTCAGTCTCTCTAGGCTTCTCAAATTCCCAAAGGGTAGATGACGGCAGTTTGCCACTGGAAACCCTGCCCAGTGTAGAAAGGCAGCTTTTCCAGGACAAAGTCAGTTTTCTCCTCTCAGCGCATGAGCGAAGGAGAGAAACAGGGCGGCGTGAAACACCCTACTCACGACCCCTCTCCATACAGGGAGAGGTGAAGGGGGGTGAGAAGTCCCCCTAGTGATGGAAAACTGTACCAGCCGCGACCACCAGAGGGAGCTGAAGGCAAACAAAATCCTCCATGCTCCGGGGTCCTGCAGGAGGAAAAAAACGATAGTACCTCTGTGGCCCAACTGCAAATTATTAAAACTTTGCGGCGTATGGTCACACCTTTTGAGAAAAATGGTCGTACCACCATAAATGAACAATTTAGCTGCAGTCAAAGACACCTTCCGGGCTCTGAAAATTACCAGGGGGAGGACATGGTTCTGTATCTTCCATGGTCCTTTGATTTACCCTGTCAGCAGTTTATCCGGGCCATGGCAGACGATGAAAAGAATAATATCGTCGTCTTTGAATAGGCACTAAAGAAACATTATGGGCCATATCCTGATGCTATCGCTGCAAAACAGACAGCATATAATATGACCTATGGGGAAGATGAAATACACCGAGAGTTTGCCTACAGACTTAGGCAGACCTTCTTCCAGAGTGATCCTTCCTGGGAAACGATAGAACACCATCAGGAGTTTCGTAATCTTTTCTGTCAGTTGCTCCTTCCATCTGTTAAGGCTTAGTACTGCGTCCAGTACTATCCTTCAGCCTTACAATCAAACATCACTCACTACCTTCATGACCCCATCCAAACAATGCATCGAAAACACCATAGCAGCTATCAACACGACTACAGCACAATCTGATCCATGCCCAGCATTCTGGATCAAAGAACTACGAACTGACCTCAGTCCCATCATATCCAGACTCATGCAACAATCGTTCACAACAGGTGATTTCCCACGCACCCTCAAACACACATCAATAAGACCTCTACTAAAAAACAACAAACTCGACCAACAGAAACCGGAATCCTACAGACCTATAGCAAGCATACCGATGCTAGCAAAAATAATGGAAAAGGAAGTTCAGAGACAAATACAAGACCACATTGACTCCAATGCACCACTGGATCCATGCCAACACGGATTCAGAGAAGCACACGGGGTGGAGACCCTTCTTACCACACTCTTCAGCAGCATAATATCAGGCATCGACAATACCCGCCAAGGCATTGTCCTTGTCTTCCTTGACATCGCGGCGGCGTTTGATTCCGTGAACCATGAACGCCTCCTAGAACGCCTCAAAGAAAAAGGAATCTCCGGTAAAGCGCTCGAGTGGTGCAGGTCCTACCTCTCTGACAGATGGCAGCAGGTTCGATCCAAAGACACATCATCAGAACCATTCCACCAAAGCCAAGGTGTCCCACAAGGATCCTCCCTCTCTGCCTTGCTGTTCAATATATACATGCAACCTCTCTGCAACCTGATCCGGTCCTTCAACGTGAACTGCATGATATACGCAGATGACGTGCTATTATACATGCCTTTTGCAACAGAAAACCCAGAACTCTCACCAATAACATGCTGCATAAATGAAATATCCAACTGGCTACAATCCCAAAACCTCCGGATTCAACACAAGAAGACGGAGGTCATGTTCATTACAAGAAATCGTAACTTCACTGCGCCTACAGTACTAAAGGTGAAGGAAGCTGACCTCCAGATCAAATCCGCGATCAGATACCTTGGCGTCACACTAGACCAGAACCTAAATATGCAGGCGCATATAAGTAACACTGTAAGGGCAGTATACCATAAAATTAGATCCCTTAGATACCTACGATCTCTGCTGGAGCCTGATGATTTCAGGACCATCTTTCAGGCACTAATAATTCCGCATTTCGATTATGCGAATGCAATACTGCAAGGACTCCCCTAAACCACTCTGAACCCACTGCAAATGGCAATGAACACCGCAGCAAGAGTACTACACGGAGCATCCAGGAAAGACCATGTCACACCCATTATGAAACAACTCCACTGGCTCCCGATTCAAGGTAGGATTACATTCAAGACCTTGCTACTCACCTTCAAAGCCACCAATGGTCTCTCGTCAACATCACTAACAGAGATAGTCCAGAGGACGCCCCACAATAGGGACAGAAGGTCAGTAGCACAAAACACCTTGATAGTCCCAAGATCAATGACTCAATGCACCAAGTCAACATCCAGCAGGGCATTCAAACTTTATGCACCAATGATCTGGAACAGCCTCCCTCACAACATCCGAACAATCCCAGACATATTCCAATTCAGGAAGGCTGTGAAACACTACCTCTTCCTCCTACATTACCCGGAAACCAATGAAAGCTCAGCACCAATTACCGAAACCTCACAAATCTCCTCTGTCTGAAACCATACGAACACATGACCAGCCTGTAAATTGTATATATTGTTATTGTATATAGTTACCCTGTTAGCCAAGTTGAATTTCCTGTTCATATGTAAACACAAAGTACTATTGGAAATGTGTATGTTCGTTGTTTATTGTAAACCGCACTGATGCTGAATAGCGCGGTATAAAAGAGACTTTAAATAAATAAATAAATAAATAAATAAATATGTCTGACAAGTGTCACGAACCCCTGTCACGCGTGATAAAACACGCTGAGTGGATTTTTGAAGCTGTTCCTAACATGAGGGCTAGCAATAGCAGCAAAGTAAAGGCTCCAAGCAAAACCAAGGAACCAAAACAGAGTGTTAGTGCTGTAAAATCTACTCTCTTTGGAAAGTAACGCTTCTCCTTCTGCTTCACAGAATCCTCCCAGGCCACCCCAGAATAACCAGTCATCTGGGTTTAAGCAGCACTTTGGGAACCAGGGTTTCACTCAGCAGAACCGGAACTGGAAAAGGAAGCCAGGGTTCAACAAGTACCAGGAGCTGGAAAAGAAAATAAGCGAGTTGGCAGATATGATGAAGGCTACCAATGCATTCAGCTCCTCAAAGGAGGCTTCTGACAATAGCACGCCACCTAAGCCACGAGCGAAGCCCAGTGGGCCAAAGAACAGTCCTAAGCCTCAGAAGCCAGAGGAGCAACTAGTTGATTCTTCTTCCCCTTCTAATGAGACTGAATGACTAACCGACTTTGTTTCTGTCCCACAGGTCACTATTGCACAGGTGCAGCCAGTTCAGATATCCAGACCAGATGGAAATGCTACCCCATGGACAGTCCCGCAGTGGACAGCAAGGGTCCAGCCTTCGATGCCATCAGGAAGCACAAGTATTTTCTGGGTAAACTCAAGCCAAAAGGACAGAGGTACACTGTTCCTGTTACAATTCAGCAGGCATTTCTCTGTGAGGGCCTGATAGATTCAGCCTCTGAGGCTACCCTGATTACCTCGAGTCTCTTTGATAGGCTCACTGCTTCCTTGGGGGGGTCAGAGGACCCTACACATCACCCCCAGTGATTTGTCACTCACAGCTTATGGGAATCAGTCCATAGAGTCGATGGCTTAACCTACAAATTGGAAAATTACAGGTGAAACATCCTGTCATCATTACTAAGTGCCCTGGGGAAGAACTCTTGATTGGCAATGAGCTCCTGAAAAGGTTACGCCCCATATTGGAATACGTCCAAGAAGTGATCTGGACACAGGTCACACACCCCATACCTTATGCTAAAGTAAAATATGACAGCAGGGTCAGTGGTCCTTGTTCTGTGGAACGCAAGGACATGTCCATCAGGATTAATTTCCAGAGGTCAGCTGATCCCCAAATCCTACAGCTCCAGTATGAAAGGGCTGGAGATGAGGATCAGGGAAGTAGTAATGTGGTTGCAATCGAAGCGGGTTCAGTAGTAAACATTGTCCTTGATACTGACTGCCTGCAGATATTCCTGAAGTAACCTGTGGAAGGTTGTGAGGTACAAACCCCTCCTCCATTCAATCCATGCCTAGGTCACCCTAGGAGACTGACAGACATATTCTCTTCTGAGAAAGGTCCCTTTATATATGTGCAGGTGGGCATGCAACAGAAGGAAAAGGCCTACCTATTACTCCACTGTGACCACTCCCTCATCAGTGAAACTCTTTTCTATCGGCTCAAACAACAGATCACCCTTGATTGGGTAATGGGAGCGAAGACTTCGTTCCAAGTGCCTGGGGAAGGACTCAAGACATTAGTGGGCTACTGCAATCTCCCCTTGCAAGTTGGGGTCAAAGGTTTTCAGCACACCTTCTCCATCATCAGAGGGCTTGAGGTGCCCCTCTACATAGGCTCAGATTGCCTTATTAGACTAGAACTTATGTGGATTTCGTGAACACCCCCCTCTGGAGTAGGATGGAAGGAGAGCCGGTGGAGTTCTCTGGTGCTCGCCCATCACTACAGGCTGGTCAGACGATTCCTCAAGTTTGTGAAGTGGTCAGTGCAGAAGACATCCAAATACCTGGGAGGGTACAGGATTGTCCCCTGCAGATACAGGTGACCCGAGGACAAGTGGTCTCAGACAGACAATCTGGTCTTCTTCAGTCCTAACTCCCGCTTTGAGGAGCTGGGCCTAGCCATGGGTCCCATACCCTGCATGGAGGCCACAGCTCCCTCACCACATTTATTGCTCACCAATCCAAACCCAGATCGCATTCACTTTGTGAAAGGCGAACCCCTGGGATTCCTAGTGGGAGAATCATTCCCAAGTGTGGAACTGAGTTTCCATATTATTGGGGAAGCCCCTGTTTCCTGGAACATCTGTGAAGGGGGGGGACCCCTGGGTGTGTAAGATCCTCACCCCGAGGCCTCCTCACCTTACAGTTTGTCTGGCCACATAGTGCTGTGACCTCTCAAGTGGACCTAGAGTCTGACCATCTGATTTTGTCAAGTAAACTCGATGAGGCTGTTAGTTCCCTCACCCACCGGGGGGGGGGGGGGAATCCCATGCTGTCCAAGCCATCGAGGTCTCCTCTCTCCAAGATGAGATTAAGGAGAAGGTTGAAATACCCCTGAACAAACCTGTTCTGGGATTTGACGAAATGGTTGCGGGAAAACTTGCTGAAGCAGACGCCTGCACTGATGAGTCAGAAAGGGCTCAATTAAAAGAACTGCTGTACCAACATAAGGACCTGTTTGCCACTGACACCTATGACTGTGGTCTCACCGACCTACATGTCACCCATATTCCTACGGATCCAAACAGTAAACCCGTCTTTGTAAGACAGTATAAAATCCCATTGGCCTCCTATGAATCTGTTCAGGAAATCATCAATTCCCTAGAACAAAAGGGAATTATACGCTAATGCAACAGTACTTACAATGCCCCGCTGTGGCCTATCATCAAGAAAAACTCCAGCTGGCGCCTAGCATTGGACTATCGCCAGCTCAATAAAAAGGTACCTCTATCCAGATGGCCTATGGCACACCTGGAACAAGACTTAGCCACCATCAAGGGTGCAAAGTGCTTTACAAGCCTGGATCTGGCCTCAGGATTTTGGACTATACCTGTCCATCCAGAAGACCAACATAAGCTGGCTTTTACCTTTGGTAGGTGACAATATACTTGGAATCGGACACCGTTTGGGTATCTGAATGCACCAGCAGACTTCAATATTTTCCTGCATAAGACTTTGCCTGGTGCTGAGACTAGAGGCACCCTCGTCTATGTAGACGACATTCTAGTGAAGAGCACCAGTTTTACTGACCATTTGCAAGAAATAGAGCATGTTTTCCAGCAACTGAAAGCTGCGAGAGCAAAGCTGTCCTTGTCAAAGGGCCAATGGTGCCGGAAATCCCTCAATTATTTGGGTTACGAAGTTTCTGCTGATGGACTGCGGCCTCAAAGGAAAAGAATTGCGGCCTTGCAACAACTCAAACGTCTAACCAACGTGAGTGAGCTGCGCTCATTTTGGGTATTTGCAATTATTCCCGCCAATTTGTGGACCATTATGCAGAGATTTCCCAACCCCTGGTCAAACTCCTCAAAAGAGATGAACCTTGGGCATGGAATCCCGACCAAGAGGTAGCTCTAAAAGAGCTGAAGGCTGCTTTGAGTCGAGCTCCCTGTCTTGCCTATCTGGAGAGTGGGTGACAGAATTCTTTGTGGAACTAGGTTTCACCGATCACTCTATGAGTGCTATTCTATACCAGATGCATGACACAGATAGGAAAGTTATTGCCTATGCCAGCAAGACTTTAACGGAAGTGGAGAAGAAATACTCTGACTGTGAGAAATCCTTGTTGTCCACAGTCTGGGCCCTCCAATATTTCCGCAGTTATATCCAAGGTGAGAGGTTGGTTGTTGAGACTCATCACCAACCCATCAAGTTCCTAGGCAGTGATCGGATTAAAATCAGGACAAGTGTCAAACAGCCGCATTGTTTCCTGGACCTTAGCCCTTCAGGGATGGCCCCTAGAGGTAAGGTATGCTCAAAACCGCAAGGATGCCGCCGCACAGGGCCTGGCTCAATTGCACTGCCAGAGAACCATTAGTGGGTAATTTAGACACCGAAATTGAGTCATTTACACCTGAGCCTTCTCGTCATCGTCCTTATGATGAGAACCTCTGTAAAGGCTACCCCAAAGTGTTTGTGGACAGTTGTGCTTACCGTCGAGAGCCTGACCATGAACTGGTAGCAGGTATAGGTATAGTTTGGAACCAGAACTACCCTTGAAGTACCGTTTGGGTAACAAGACTAATTAGTATGCTGAGCTAGCTGCAGCACTGGCAGCTCTCCAGTCCGCTGCTCAGAGAGAGGTTCGCAACCTAACCATCTGTACTGACTCAGATTACGTCCGACAGAATTTTGTTTCCCACTTACCCATTTGGAAATCTAACAATATGTTGAATTCCAAAGGGAAACCTGTCAAACATGCTGAATTAATTCTGGCCTTGGACAAAGCAACTCATGAAAATGACATGACCATCTACTGGAAGAAAGTGAAAGGTCATTCCCTTGTTGACAATCCTGACAAGATGGGAAATGATCTTGCTGATCAGCTTGCTAAGGAGGATACTATCTCTGGAGACCTCTGGCAGTTGGAGGCCCCCAAGACCAATGGGCTCCGAACTATGAAGGCGGTTACCAGACGACAAGCCCAACTATCCACCATGCCCCCTGTGGTTCAATGGTGTAGCGAGATCACAGATCTCGACCTCGTGCAAGCCCAGAAACAAGATCCTACTCTTTGACGGTTCTACTCTTTTCTGCAAAACCCCCAGGAACACCCATTAACTCTGGAGGATTGTCAGGACAATGAGGAACTGAGGATCCTCTACATCTCCAAGGACATGTTCCACCTCCAGAAAGATCTGTTAATTCGGACAAGTAAGCATGGTATTGTGCAATGGGTGGTACCTCGGGCCTTCCGGGGAGTTATGTTACAACACGCTGCCACCACCCGCTCCCTAACCTTGAGGGTTTGAGGAGGGGTGGGCCTTGAGGTTAAGGTTGTAGTTGTGAAGGTCGAATGATAAGGCAGGCAAAAGAATATTTCTTTTTATAAGGATTTATTTCTCCCGCTTCAAAAGGATAGAACAAGCGTAAAGGATAATGTATTTTAGCCAAAAACAGGAACAAGGAACGTAAGGCTCTTTAAAGGCTGTGCTCAAAAGTGTCCATTAATGTTGGAGTTCACATTCCCTCATGTGAACTCTACTTGGCAATCAAAAACAAGGAAAACAATAATGTCCATGTGCTATAACCAAACAATGCTTCAGCTTATTCTTAGCTTCAGATAAGCTCTTCAGCCGGGCACTCAAATAGCAAACATTTGAGGTTATCACAGAAAAAGGACCATTCAAGCTCTGCTTTACTATTCCTTGTCAATCAGACATGTAGAGCAGTCCATTGGTTGATTCAGCTCAATCATTGGCAAGGGAAGAACCAATGGCACATCTGCTTCTGGGCTCTGCACTGACTGCACTACTTTCAGATCAGGAATGGTTCGTTTGTTTAAGAATTCTTTGAACTCTTTTAGGAGTGCTTCAGCCTGCTTTCTATATGGGCTGGGCTGAGAATTAGCTCCTTCCTGGGGTGAGTAACTGTTTGTAGGTTTTGCTTCAGGAAAACAAACAATGTTGTCTCTGTTACAATGCTCATTCAATGCCCTGGAGTTACCCCTCCCCCACTTGTCTCTGTCAGCAAGTGTTGGGTTATCCAGTTCATTTGCATGTGGAGTGTTCCTAAACAGTACTTCAAACTTAGGACCTCCTAAATCCTCCCGGCATATATCTCTCCCATATAAAATCAGCTGTGTCCTTGTAGCTAGCCTGCTTGCTAACTCTTTCAGCAGTTTGGTGAGAAAAGCTGGGTTTATTTAAATGAGTTTCAGGTTGCAGCCAACTGCCTTCATAAAACCTGGGCTTGCCCTGGGTTTTAAAATTAACATTCACACAGTCTGGCTTCTCATAAAAGCTGTTATCAGAATTAAAGACACCCTGTACCTTATATTGAGGATTGTCTGAAAGTTCTTTAGCAGTCTGCCTTTCTTTCCACGGGTCAGCTCTCTGCTCCAAAAGCATAGGCTTTATGCCTGGGTCTCTCAGTGCCTCACCCCTCTCTTGTTCCCAGAAGGTTCTTCCAGGCACTGAGTCTCCCTGGTACCTGCTTCTTGGCTTTGAAAGCGTTCTCCTAGAATTTCAGCTGGGGAGCGTTTCTCCTTCAAAGTCAAAGGTTCTGGCATCCAAGGCTAGTTCCTGCCTTTCTGGTTGCTTTCTTCGTCCTTGCTTTGCTCCGTCTCTAAAGCACACTTCTGCTTCCTTTGTCCAGTGTTCTGCTTGCTCTCTCCAGCGTTCAGCTTCCTCGGCTTTCCCCGGTTCCCCGGCTTTCCCCGGTTCCTCGGCTTTCTGTTTTCTGTCTTCCTTCTCTCTGTTTAACAAGCTGCCTCTGCTTTGGGGAGCCCGCCTCCTGCTAGGGCGTGCCCAATCAGCAACTCTGCTTCTCCCTTCCCCCGAGGTGAGCTGTGTTAGCTGATTAGCCATGTGCTTCTTGTTCTGAGAAGGGAAAATCCTGCATTTACCTGCAGTACCCGAACCTTCCACCGGGTCACTATCTGTTTCCATGGCTTCCGGAAACGCTACCACGTCACAACGCTCATGACGAGCCTTGTGCCGATCACAGAGGTGACAGAGTAACCTATGACATGTTGAAACAAGTGGCCTACTGGCCCCACATGTACCAAGATGACCAAATGTATACTATAGGTTGTCTGACCTGTTGCAGATTTCAACCTGCAGCTCCTTTTCATAGAGCACCTTTGAAAAACAAAGGTCTGACCATGCCTTGGTCTGATCTCCAGATTGATTGGATCAGCCCCGTGCCCCGATCCTCTCAAGGCAACAAATATATGTTGACCATTTCCTGCTTATTTACCAAGTGGGTCGAGTGCATCCCAGCACCCAACTGTACCGCCGAGACCACGGCCACCTTGTTGTTAAACCATATTTTCAGCAGGTGGGGCCTACCCATGCGAGTGGAATCTGACCAGGGTTCCCACTTCACGGGACAAGTCATCAAGCATCTGTGGAAGTTACTGGGAGTGAAAGCCAAAGTCCACATTGCTTATCATCCACAATCCTCTGGACAGATGGAGAGAGCAAACAAAACTATCATCAGTATCTTGAAGAAGTATGTTTCTTCCTCTGGGAAGGACTGGGACATCAAGCTGCCCTTGGTCCTGATGGCTATCAGAGCCACTCGTCATCGTGCTACTGGTGTGTCTCCTTTTGAGATGATGACAGGTAGGGACATGGTTTTACCCCTTCATCTTCTTTACAGGACTAATGATGTGAACCTCGTGTCTGCTACAACTGCTCATGAATATGTTGCCCACTTAAGACAACACTTGCAAAGTGCCTTTGCCTTTGCCCAAAAGAATTTGGATACTGCTGCTAGGGGTAGGAAAGCCTACTGTGATTTGAGGACTACCTCTAAAGAATACCAGATTGGCGATAAGGTATTCTACTACAATTTTGGTAAGAATAAGGTCAAAGACTGTAAATTTCTACCTAGCTGGAACAGTCCATTTTCTATTGTGGATAAAGCCTCCCCTGTTGCTTATCAAATTCAAATGAAGACAGGTACTGAGAGGGAAGGCTCCCTTAAATGGGTCCTCATTAATCAGCTTAGACAGTGTCATCCCAGTAAGCTCCTTCCTGAAGAACCTCTTGATGAAGAAATGATACTAATCTTGAGACAGCATAGCCTGTTTGTTCTATTTTACAGATGGAAAACCGAACTTTGAAGGTCCTGTTCCTGATTTTGATGTTAGCGGGATCCGAAGTTGCCAGATTGATTGAGCCTGGCCCACCTTCTGGTGTTGTGCTACAGGATACGCCTGGTTTCTTGATCACACAGTCTCAGACTGTCACACAGAAAGTCTTTGTGTCACTGGATCCCTGACATGTTTTACAGAAACATTTCAATATTTCTGTTACACACACACACCTAACACACAACAGTGGTTAAAACCACAGCAGTATTGTCTATGCTTAAAGATCTTTTAAACGATGAGCGTACATTCATGCAACCAATACGTGATCTTACTTATGACTTGTTTAGAGAACTAGACAACAGCATCAGTAATTTGATTCAAGGACAAATTTCTTCATATTTGGTATCTACAGACCTTATTACAGAAGCTTTTGCTAAAATAACCTGAACTCACATTGAGCAACTCCCGATCCAGATGTTGGATGTGTTTTGAGGTCATGAGATTAACTTCACTGAAGCCTTGAACTATCTTCTGGACTATAAGGACTCTCACACAGTTGAACTGTCTATTGACCAAGAAAACCTTGCATTGCTGATTACAACGTTGATTCACGCGATGTGGACATTTTACAAACTGATTTTATGTCACTTGCCATTGTGCCTGGTATTTTCTTTCTGTTGGTGCTCCAGTTCCTTATCTCCTTGTATCAACAGAGACAGATTCTTACTCTTCATCGCTCTATGCGTCCTGCTCCTCCGCTACCTGCCATGCGTCCTGCCACCCACCCACTCCCTGGACCTTGAGGGTTAAGGGAGGGGCTGGCCTTGAATGCCCTTGAGGGTTAAGGTTGTAGTTGTGTAGGAGCTCAAGTAGTAAGGCAAGGCAAAGAAAATTTCTTTTGTGAGGTTTATTTCCCGCTTTCGCAGTTCAAGTGCAGCAGACGTAAATGAAATAATGTAACACAAAACAAGACTGAGAAACTTAACTAAACAAGGCTTTTCACTGCTTGGCTAAATGTCCATTACTGATCACATTCATTTGTCATGTGACCTCCTTTCATTAACGTAACAGAAAACTCTGGTAACAGCAATGCTCCTGATTTGCACAATATGCTTTCACTTATTCTCTTCACATAAGCTTCTTTAGCATAGCAATCAGAGAGGAAACTTTGTTATATTCCTTTACATAAGCTTGGCAAGCATATCACTTAAATGTCCTTCTGAATGATACAAGTAGAGCAGTCCATCGGGATTTCCTGCTCTGTAGACGGCAGAGAAATTAAAGGCATTTCTTCCTCACAGCTGCTTATAGGCTTTGCTACGTTATTGGAAGAAACTGCTCTGCTCTTAAGGAACTCCCTGAATTCAGTGAGAAGCAATTCAGCCTGTGTATTTTCTGGGCTAGGCTGAGAATATCCTCCTTCAGGTAAATGCTTGTTTAAAGTTCTTATCTCTTGGCAATTATCAGTGCTTTTACTTGGACAACAGTTCAGCGTGTAAGCATTTCCCTTCCCCCACCTATCTCCAAATGAAAGTGCAGGGTAAAACGCTTCAGCTGTGCTTGGAGAGTCTCTCAGAGTGTTAAAAGGAAAACAGTCAGGCTTCTCTTGGCTTAACCAGTTACTATCAAACTTTCTGCCTTTTTCCTGTCTTTCACAATTAAAGTTCACTCTTTCTGGCTTCCCACAGTTAAGCTTGCTAGCCGTTCCAAACCCACCAGATACCTTGTGCTGGGGCTTCTTCCAGGGTAATTCTTTGTCCCTCTGCCTCCTGTTCCAAGGTTCTGCTTGGTCCTTTAAACTCCTGAGCTGCAGCCTTGGGTCTCTCAGTGCCTTTGAATTCTTCTGCTTACAGAAGTCTTTCTCTGCCCCTGAGTCTCCCAGGTCCTGTCTGCTCCTTCGTGGATCACAGCTGCTTAGTGGTTCTCTCTCCAACGGTTCCTGTTCCTGGTCATCTGACCTGTCCTCGTCCAGGTGCTTGTGTCCTGACTCCTCCTCTTTGTCTTGCTCCTCCAACTGTTTCTGTTTCTGCGTTCTTAACAAGCTGCCTGAGTACTGCACTGCCCGCCTCCTGCTTGGGCGTGCCCAATCAGGGACTTGGCTTCTCTCCTGCCTTGAGGTGAGGTGTGGTTCCTGATTAGCTCTGTGTTTTTTTCTCTCAGAAGAGAAAATCCTGCATTCCCTTGCAGTACCGGTTCTCTCCACCGGATCACTATCAGTTTCCATTGCTTCATGAGAGTCTCCTACGTCACAGTCTGCAGGATTTGCTGGAACGTCACACTTTTGAATAGTGTCACCATTTTCTTTTCAAGTTATCCATTACTCTTAATTAAGTTGTCTCTTTCATCATAGATAGCATATGTTTCTTTTACTAACATGTTTACACATTGCTTATCATTACATTTGAGTGTTCACTTTGTTACACTAACACATTATATTGCATTACAAATATACCTTTTTGGTTAAGGTACACTATATACTCTTGAGTTTGACGTTAACATGCATTATATTGATTGCATTGACTTGATTGTACCTATGTCATTTTATTTTAACTTCTTTTATTGCTTGAGTGTATTCACAGTATTATTCCTCATGCAGTATTGCTTTCATGCATATTGTGCTTGAAGTATTATCCACTTATCATGCTTTAGTCAACCATTTGTCATTTGGTTCTGACCTGCACGGTAGTACTGCTAGTTAGGTTTTGTACGACGGAGTGTACTCCCTTGTAGAATACTCCATCTTACAAGGGGAGGAGGCGGGGGGAAGATGTAGGGCTGGTACCCCTGCAATTCTACACCTGCAATTCTCCGGCCTGCTCAGCAGCTCAGGCCTGAACCAAGCTGAACAGCCAAGATGGATTCCTCACTACACTTTTGCTGTGTTCAGCTACAGACTTGACCTCCAAGCAACTGCTTGCACAGCATTTCTATGGGTGCATACAGAAACCATTGTCCCTGGCTAATTCACTGCCCACATGCAAGAACATCTTATCTATAGCTGGTTCTACTGGCCTTGGCACTTGTACCTATGCCCAGAAAACTACACACTGTTTTCTCAGCATGGCATCTTACTAAGGATCCTTTGTCTGCAAGAAGATGCCCATCATCTACCTCCTGATTCGCTGAGAACACCTTGGACTGTCTTGTGCCAACCAATCACCGGACCTATGATGGAGAATCCTCACAAAGAATAATACAATATGCGCAGGAGAACTTTTAGACAGAACTTACACGATTTTTCACTGTTTGTGCACTGCTTACCTGTTTTCTGCTACCTGATCTGTCTGCAAGACAGCCACACTACGTGTGGGCAAGGCCGTTCTTCTAAGGTCTGAGATAAGACTTTCACAGATACCTCCAATGCTGTGTTCTACTGCGGCTCGCCTCCGAAAAGGGCTGTAGTCTGCGTTATCTAGCTTAGCTGCCTCCTTGGACATGCTGCTTCAGAGTCTCCGGACATCAGCCCCGCGTGTCAGACGAAGCTAAGGTACTGACTTATCTCTCCTCCTCTGGATGGGCAAGGGTTAGCTAAAACTTATTCCATAACTTTCCTCAGTGCGGAGCGAATCAGTGACGTCTGGTTACTACTTAGTGATGTATTACTTTGTCCAATGGTAATTCTGTGTCGTAACACATTTCTACCTCATGTTTCTAATTTTATATATATATATATATATATATATATATTTCTACCTGGCTGTCCATAATAAATATATATATCTACAAACCAGACTTCTTTTGTGGCTCATTGCCAGAATAACTCACAGAACGTCGGGCTGGGTATCAGTAGCCAATTTCCCCTAGACATAACGGAGAGCCTAACTAACTTATTTTTGTGCTACTAATAATCCCTACAGGAGGAAGGCATTGAAACTACTGGACAGTGTTATTGCTAAGGTGAACGGGTAAGCACAAAGCAAAGTAGGGCTTGGGAGGTAGAGGGAAGAAGAGAGGGAGCAGCGATGCAGGTGTGTGGGGAGACTGGTGTGGCAAGGATGGAGCGTATGAAGTGTTTGGGTGAGGTGGGATGGGAAGATGGGAGGAGCAAGGGAAAAGGGGACAAAAGGCAGGGATTAATTCAAGCAAGGGGACACAGGGGTTGGGATGGGGGGAGGTTTGATACGGCGCTGGACCAGGGGGGTGTAATGGGAGCAGGAGTAGCAACAGCCCCAAGGGAGCTCGGCTGGGAGGCGTCAGAAGGCCGGTAAAGCAGTGCACAGCACAGGTGGCGGCAGCTAACTTCATACTCACTGGCTGAGTACAAGATCACCACCCTGAACATCGGCGGCTTTAATTCACCCATCAAAAGGGACAAAGTGTTAACTTATCTATGTAGACTGGGCACAGATGTGGCCATTACAGGAAACCCATCTAGTGGAGAACATATAAAGCTTAGAAGGGGCTGGGTTTGCGAGGTCTATTTCTCGACTTATAATTCACAATAGCGGAGGGAGGCAGTACTAATTGGGAAGCATGTCACCTTTGAAATGCACCAGGTCGTGCAAGATGAGGGTCACTATGTATTGGTATGGGGCATGCTCCAGGGCAAGAAAGTAATATCAGGCAGCGTCTATGCCCCTAATGTCTACAGGTATACTTTTTTTGTAGAGCTAGTGGCACGACTGGCAGACCAGGGGAAATACTCTTATCTTGGGGGGGGGGGGGGGAATGGACTTCAATATAGTGGCAGATCCAACAATAGGCTGTCAAACCCTCCAAACTGGGAGGTCGAAAGGCGAGATAGTGGGGAATAAATTTTTTCTGCGAGGAACTGGAGCTCATCGATGGCTGGTGAAACTTAAATCCCACTGTCGCAAATATTTCCGTATTACACCAGCCCACATGAATCACAGGCTCGCATAGACTACCTTCTGCTATTGGAACACTTGTAGGGCAAGATGGTGGGAAGTGGCATCCACCCGTGGGTGGTCTCGGACCACGCAGGGGTGCAGGTGACAATCAAAGCAATGGTTGAGCAATGGGACTGGATCTGGCGGCTGAACCCGGTGTGGAGCCAGGACATGGAGTTCTGTCAGTTTCTCTGTAAATGTTGGCAGGAGGAGAACTCTACTGAGAGGCGGCTAAAGCCGTGCTCCATGGGTGAATTCTGAGATACACATAGTAGAAAAAGAAGCAGCAGTACTTGCATGTTCAGGGGCAGCTACATGAACTGAGATGATGCCGTGAGAACTTTCTAAATACATGGGGAGGCATGGAATATCAGCAGTTGCAGATGCAACGCAACAAGGTTAATGCAGTGTTGCAGCAACAAGCACTACGCAGCTTTCATATATACAAATACAAGCTGCACCAGTGGGGTGACAAAACCGGAAAATTGCTGGCAAATTTGATTATACCCTCCAAGGTAAAGTGCACAATAGAGAGATTCTGCAACCCCAATGGAACCATGATTTCGGGTGCCTGGGAGATAGCAGCCATTTTTTTTACCTTTTTTCAGGCTCTTTATCAAGTGGAACAAACAGATGCACAAGTCCAGAACAAATTCTTTCAGGGTCTGGAGTTGCTGAGCCTTACGTTGGAACAAAGAACTTTCCTGAATGGACCGCTTACGACCAAGGAGATCCTTGAAGGAATCGAGGGTCTCCAGTTGACATAAATGCTGGGACTCAGACTAGGGCCATAGTTCTACAAGATCTTGGGGGCAGAGGTTATGCCTGCTCTGCAGGATATGGGGGAGGCTGCGAGGCAGAAAGGGCACTTTGACCCACACGCCAATTGGACAACAGTAGTGCTACTCCCCAAACTGGGTAAAGACCCTGAATCGGTGGAAGCATATCAGCCTATATTCCTATTGAACCTTAAGATATTGACTGGAGCTTGGCCAAAAGACTGGGGGCAGTGCTGCCTCACTGATCCATTCTGATCAGGTGGGTTTTGTGAAAGGCTGGAGCGCAACCAGCCATATTTATTTATTTATTTATTTATTTAACAGTTATTTATATACCGCTCTTTCCCTAGTATCAAGTGCGGTTTACATGGAACAGTAGGTTAATTGGTATGTAATATACCAAGTCAGTTTACATAGAACAGATAATTATAATTTACAAGGAATGTTGTAACATTAAAGGTATAACATATTAGAACATATATACATTGTTAGTTTAAATCTATAATCATCATGTGAATGAGAGTGTGGTATGGTTAATAGTGTATTAGTGATATTTATTTTGAAAATAGAGTATGTAATAATAATGTATAAATGTTAGCCTGTATCTATTTGAGTATTCTGTTCTGAGGGTGTATTGTAGTGTAATATGAGTAAGTGAGTTTTTAATTTTTTTCTAAATTCCTTTATATCAGATAGCAGGCGAATGTTGTCAGGTAGATTGTTCCAAAGAATTGGAGCAGAGTGTGAGAAAGCTCTCTTATTTGTTTGTTTTCTGGCTTTTGTGAAATCTTTTGGTATTGTTAAGGTATTTAAGTTTCTGCTTCTTTGGGATCGTTTATCGATGTCTATATTAATCAGTGTATTGAGTGCCGATGGTGCAAGATTATTTATAAGTTTAAATGTAGTGACAAGAATTTTATATTTGATTCGGGAGTAAATAGGTAGCCAATGAAGTTCAGCCAAAATTGGTGTAACATGTTCAAGTGGGCTTATATTCATAATCATCCTGGCAGCTATGTTCTGAATTATTTGTATCTTTTTAATATTTTGTTTTGAAATGCCATTAAGTATTGTGTTTGCATAATCAAAATGTGGGGTGATGATAGCATGAATTAATAAAGTCTTGTATTATGTGAGCCTTCACCCTATTTTGCTAACATAGACCCAAGGGACAGTATGCAGTAATGGTCAGCCTTGACGCTGAGAAGACCTTCAACCGTGTACACTGGGATTAAATGTTCTTGGTCCTACCGCGATTTGGCATCGAAGGCTCATTCCTTGATTGGGAGGCGGCACTGTATCGACGGCCACAGAAGCAAATCTTGGTGAATGGCCGCCTGACAGAAGACTGAATTGAGCTGACAGACTTTCCAGGGATGTCCACTTTCACCGCTATTATTTATACTGATCTTGGAACCATTTGCGGTAAAACTGCTCGAGACACCTGAGATATGGGGGGTGATGGTAGGAGCTCAAAAGGTGCAAGATCAGCTTGTTTGCTGATGACATGCTGATTACCACAACTCACCCAAGAAAAGGGCTGGGAGAGCTAATGTCATTACTGGCCTGGTTTGGTAACTTCTCTGGACTACAAATTAATTCCAGTAAGACAGAGGTGCGTTATCTTGGAAAGGGATAGCCCCAAGACATTGGGGATGCTGGGTCATTGTTTACCTGGTCCAATGCACCACTTAAATACCTGGGCATCTATTTGCATCAAGAAATACCAGTGGTTTATCAGAAGAACATCTGGGACAAGGTACAGCATCTGAAAACCCTCTGTGAAAAGTAGAAAGATCTTCCCCTGTCCCTGTGCAGCTGGGTGACACTGGTTCGTATGACCAATTTTCCCAAAATAATCTATCAGTTAGTTAGAGTAGTTACTCACCTGTAACAGGTGTTCTCCAGGAGCAGCAGGAATCAGTCCTCACTTATGGGTGACATCGGCGCCGATGGAGCCCCCGTGCGGAGCATTTCCCCAGCTTTCTATGAAAGCCTTTGGGAATACTACACGCATGCGCAGTCCCCTTCCCGCCTAAAGGTGCCATCTTGCTCAGTCAAATGACATAGCTAAAAAACAGCACACAAAAATGAAAAAATAAACTACGTACAACTGCAACTCCCAGGGGAGGAGGAAGGATTGTGAGGACTGATTCCTGCTGCTCCTGGAGAACACCTGTAACAGGTGAGTAACTACTCTTTCTCCAGGACCAAGCAGGAAGTCAGTCCTCACTTATGGGACTCCCCAGCTTCAGGCTACCGGGGACCCAGAGCTGAAAAATGAGCTCCCTCTAGCCTCAGCATCAGAGAAAGGATTTCACTGAAAAATACCTCCACCGGTAGCCCAACCAGAGGGCTGGAGGGTAGGAGTTGCCTAAGCCTCAAAGAGATTCCGGAGCACTGCCTGACCGAAAGCACTGTCCCTGCGGGACTCCCTCTCCAGACAGTAATGGGCCGCAAAAGTCTGGCTTGAGGACCAAGTTGCAGCCCTGCAGATGTCTGCCAACGGTACAGAGCGGAGATGAGCTACTGAGGCAGCCATTGCTCTGACACGGTGGGCCGTGACCCGACCCAGCAAAGGAAGGTCAGCTGCCCTGTAAGCCCAGGTGATACAGTCAGCCACCCAGATGGACAAGGTACGCTTGGACACAGGTACCCCCAAGTTATTGGGGTCAAAAGATACGAAGAGCTGAGTAGCCCTCCTATGCCCCTGCGTACGCTCAAGGTAGAAGGATAAGGCCCTCCTACAGTCCAGGGTATGCAGGCCTGTCTCAGCCCGGCTGGCATGGGGCCTAGGGAAGAATGTTGGAAGAACCACCTCTTGGTTGAGATGGAAAGAGGAGACAACCTTGGGGAGGAACTTAGGATGAGTCCTAAGGACTACCCTGTTCCTATAGAAGCGAGTGTATGGCCGGTCACAGACCAGGGCTTGAAGTTCACTCACTCGCCTGGCCGAGGTCAAGGCCACTAGAAATAGAGTCTTCCAGGATAGGAAGCATAGAGGACATGTAGCCATCGGCTCAAAAGGTGAGCGAGTCAGTTGCTGCAAGACCACATTCAACTCCCACTCAGGGGCCAGTGGACGGAGAGGAGGCTTGAGCAATAGTAAGCCTCTGAGAAATCTGGACACCAAGGAGTGAACTGACAAAGAGTGTCCCTCCACCAGAGAGTGGTGAGCTGCCAGAGCAGAGAGGTGGACCCGAACAGAATTGGACTTAAGGCCCTGATTGGACAAGTGCAGTAGGTACTGGAGCACTACTGGCACAGTGCAGGTGAAAGGATCTTCCTTGCGTTGCTGACACCACAAGGAGAACCTTCTCCACTTTAGGGCATATGTTTTCCTGGTGGATTGCTTTCTAGAGGCCAAGACCACCTCTTCCACTTCCTGAGGTAGGCTCCAGGGAGCCAAGACTACCCTTGCAGCCTCCATGCCATCAGATGGAGAAATTTGAGATTGGGATGCAGAAGGGAACCCTGATCCTGAGATAGAAGGTCGGGTTGGAATCCCAGAGGCATGGGTGTCTCCACTGTCAGTTGAAGTAGCAGGGGGAACCAGGGCTGCCTCGGCCACCTGGGAGCAACCAGAAGTACTGAGGCCTTGTCCCTGAGAATCTTGAACAAGGTTCGGGCCACCAGAGGCATGGGAGGAAATGCATAGAGCAGGCCCTGGGACCAAGAAATCAGGAAGGCATCCGCCGCCACCCTTAGGGGATGCGGTTGCCTGGAACAAAATCTGGGCAGTTGGTGATTCAGGGGACTGGCAAAGAGATCCATGGAGGGAAGTCCCCATTTCAGGAAAATCTGTTGAACCACCAAAGGGTGCAGCTGCCATTCATGGGGCTGCAGAATTCTGCTTAAGCGGTCTGCCAGAAAATTCTCCTGGCCAGGAAGATAAACAGCCCTCAGCAACATCTGGTGCCTGAGGGCAAAAGAGCAAAGGGCCTGTGCTTCCAGGCATAGAGGCCTGGACCCAGTGCCACCCTGTTTGTTCACATAGAACATGGCTACTTGGTTGTCCGTCTGAACTAGGACAGACTGGTGGGCCAAGGTGTGAGAAAAAGCTTTGAGGGCTAAACGAATAGCCCGCAGTTCCAGTAGGTTGATCTGCTGCGTGGCTTCCCATGGGGACCAGAGGCCTTGGGTGCAGCTCTCTTCACAGTGTGCACCCCAGCCCTGTAAGGAGGCATCGGTTGTCAACACCACCGTGGGGGCCGGCACCTGAAAAGGCACCCCCTGCAGCAAGTTGGGGGGGGTGTAGCCACCACTGAAGAGACTTCAGGAGAGGTTCTGATACCCTTACCTTGTCTGCTAGGCTCCCTGTGGCCTGTTTCCACTGAGTTCTGAGGCACCACTGTGCAGGCCTCATGTGGAGGCGGGCATTGGGGGTCACATGCAGTCGATGCCATGTGTCCCAGGAGCTGCAGACAGAGCCTGGCAGGAACCCATGGCAGACTGAGAAACCGGGATGCCAACTCCATGAGCCTTTGAGCTCTGTCCTCTGGCAAGTAAGCCCTTGCTTGCAGAGAGTCCAGCCGTGCTCCTATGAACTTGAGGTTTTGGGAGGGGAGCAAAGTGGACTTTGCGAAGTTGATGACAAAGCCTAGGTCTTGAAGGAGTGTGTTGACAGTCCGGAAGGTGGCCTGCCTGGCCTCCTGGTAAGTCTGGCCTCGGATGAGCCAGTCGTCCAGATAGGGGAAGACAAAAACCCCTTGAGCCCTCAAGTAGGCCGCCACTACAGCTAGGCACTTTGTAAATACCCGGGGGGGGGCGGACGTTAGGCCAAAAGGCAGTACCCTGTACTGGTAATGGTTTCCTCCCACCACGAACCTGAGCTACTTTCTGTGGTCTGGATGAATGAGGATGTGAGTGTACGAATCCTTTAAATCTAAGGAGCATAGCCAATCTCCCTGCTGGAGGTAGGGCAGAAGTGTTCCAAGAGTAAGCATCTTGAACTTCTCTTTCTCCAAGAACTTGTTGAGGTTCCTGAGGTCTAGAATAGGCCTTAGGCCCCCTGTTCTTTTTGGCACCAGAAAATACCTGGAGTAGAACCCGTGCCCCTGTAGGCGAGGAGGTACAGGCTCCAGCGCCCTGTCCAGAAGCAGACCCTGAAGTTCTTGGAGGAGGAGGTTGGTGTGCAGGAGAGGCCTCAGAGGTTCTCCTGGAAAATAGACAGGAGGTAGCTGTTGGAAATGAAGCATATAGCCCTGGTGAATGATGCTTAAGACCCAAGCATCCCCTGTAACTGGTGGCCACCTGTGGGCAAACAGGGCTAAGCGACCTCCTGTGCAGGGATAGGGCAGCAGGGGTGGAGAGGCTATGCCTTGGGAGTCAAAAACCCCCTCCCTGCTGGGTAGGAGCAGGAGCCGGAGGCTTGGGGGTCTTCTGCCTACGGGGCCCATGTCCCTGCCCCTTGGCCTGCTGCCCCTGTTGGGGAGCTGGGGAGGCCTGGTATTGAGGGAAAGGTTTGTAGGCAGACACCTTTCTCAGGTAGAAGGACTTTTTACCTGAGCCCTTCTTTTTGTGAGAAGGGGCAGAGGTTTTCCTGGACAGCCTAGTCCTGGTCAGGTGCTCTGTCTTGAGCTCAGCTGCCTTCTCGGCCATGGGTTTGCCAAAAAGGTTCTCACCTCAGCAAGGGACATCGACCAACTTGTCCTGTACCCAAGGCTCGAGGTCCGATGACTGCAGCCATGCCTGGTGTTGGGCCCCGATGCCGGCTGCCGCCACACGAGCCGAAGCCTCGAAGCCATCGTAGGCCGCTCGGGACATGAACTTGGAACAGTCCCGGATTCCTGAAGACAAAGACTGGAACCTCTGCAAAGGTTCCCCGGAGAGGCCAGCAGAGAACCCGGCAAGCTCCTTTGCCAGGTCTCGTAGGTACATGCCCATGTACAGCTGGTACAACTGGACACGGCAAGCAAGCATCGAGCCCTGGAAGCACTTTCTGCCGAAAGCATCCAGGTTCCGGGCCTCCCTGCCGGGGGGCACCGCAGAGTGCATCTTCTGGCTTTTCAGACGATGCATGGCCGATTCCACCACCATGGAATGGTGCGGCAGCTGCGCCTTTTGGAAGCCAGGGCTCTTACGGAGTCGATAAATGGAATAGACTCGCTTGCTCTAGACCGGCGCCGAGGCCGGTGCCTCCCACATTAGGAAGAGGAGCCGTTCCAGCATCGGAGGAACCGGAACAGTAAAGGCCTCCTTCGGAGGAGAGTCATACTGGAGAGCCTCGAGCTCCTCGGCTCGAGGCTCCTCCTCGGGGTCCGCGGGAATCGCCAAGGCCTTGGCCATGTCCCGCACGAACTCCGAGAACCGGGTGTCCTCCGGAGGGGACCTACTCCGGGGCTCGGACTGCGGTGAGTCCAAAGGGACGCACCGAGCCCAGAAGGTGTTGGGGGACTCCTCGTCCTCCGTCTCCCATGCTGACTCATCCGAAGAGGAGTCGAGGGGCTCCGACCACGTGGGTCGAGGTGGCACCTGCCCCGACGCCGAAGGCACCGGCGTCGACACCCTCGGTTCCGAGCGGGAGGTCGAGGGAGACCTTGACCGAGGACGACATCGAGCCTTCATGGTCTCGAGTATCGGCTCGGTCTCCAGGGTCGACTTAGACGTCGATGTCCCGGTGGTCAGGGCAGATGCACCAGCGAGGCTGGCCATTAGTACCCGCTGCTGCGCCATGAAGGCAGACAATCTGCACTCCAAGGTTGTCAGCCTGAGTCCAAGCTCAGGAGACTCAGCAGCCACCGACTCGGGCCCCGGCAGCACCGGGCCCGACGTCGGCTCCCTCGGGGGAGAGTCCACGAGGACTACAGGACTTACGTGCCCGACGGTCTCCGGCTCTACACGAGGTACTTTGGATGGCTTCTCCTGCTCCAAAGGCCCAGGACGACGATCGGGGTCTTAGACCTAGCCCTCGAGGTACCAGGGACCTCTTCCGATACCGCGCTCACGAGCCGTTTCTTCCTCTTGCATTCCCGGTCGGGGGACCCCCTGTCCGAGGAACCCCAGCGATGCTCGGGATCACACTCCCGAGACGTCGAGGCCTCAGACGAGGTCCAGGCCCGGCCGGAGGCAGAATCCGAAAAAATCCTTTCCTTCTGGTGCCTTGGTGGACATTTTGCCACACGGGCCACAGATCATGGGATCATGAGATCTGGGCCGAGGCACCGAAGGCAGCAGTCATGTGTGTCGGTGAGAGACATTAGTTTCTTACACCGATCACACTTTTTGAAACCACTGGAAGCCATCGGGGAAAAAAGGGCCCCCGCGAGGTCAAAAGACCGGCCTTCCAGGGAAAAACAGAAAAAAGGGCGTGAACGCCAGCCATGAAGGGCAAATACCGAAAAATAGAAAACAGGCTCGATACTGGTGTACCGAACCCGGCGGGAAGGGGAACCGGCGTCGAACTCGGAGAAAAAGGCGAAGAAATCTTCGAAAAAACGTCAACTTTTCCGGGTGACTAGGACAAAACGTCAGAAGGGCTCCACGGAAAAAGAGAGACTGAGCAAGATGGCACCTTTAGGCGGGAAGGGGACTGCGCATGCATATAGTATTCCCAAAGGCTTTCATAGAAAGCTGGGGAAATGCTCCGCACGGGGGCTCCATCGGCGCCGATGTCACCCATAAGTGAGGACTGACTTCCTGCTTGGTCCTGGAGAACCAGATGTTGCCAGTATGGCTGCAGCCAGCAGAGGAACTCCAGTTAAAGAGTGCAATTCATACCTTCTTGTGGAGGGGGTAAAGAGCGTGGATTAGCTAAGCAAAATTGATCCAGGCACCACATAAAGGGGATGTGGTTTACCGGATTCATGGACTTACAATGTAGAGCATTAATATTCTGTCCTATCTCATAAATGGCATTCTTTTCATATTTTCTTAAATGATATAGTATTGTAAATCGCTCTAATGCTTCGGCCTGAGCGGTATATCAAATGTAATAAACCATAATGTGCTGGGTGCATGAAGTGAATGTGTAAACAGAGAAATATATTCCAGGGGGGTTGCTGGACTATTGGAGCTCTTGAATGTCCTGCACTTCAAACAGGTGACTCTAAAGGAAACTGCATTCAGGGCACTGATCAATCCGCTCCACTGGGCACAGAGATGATGGGCAACAAAGAGGCGACTAGTTGGTAAATAACCCTATTATTGCACCTATGGAGTAACCCCCAACTTCGAGCCAGGAATGGGATTGACAATATGGGAACAACAGTTGAGGGTCGACTTGGGACAACTTATGAGTGACAGGGAAACTTCCCCACCTTTGAATCCCTACGGGAAACCCTTGGTCTACCGGCCGTGCACTTCCTGCTATATGGACAGGGTGGCACTACTGGCACCGGTTGCATACTACCTGTTCGGGGGCACTAGTGTATAATGAGAGCAATGATGACCTACACAAATTGGCACCTCGTTGGAATATTTTGTCTACCCAGAGTCACATGCTACGGGAAATGCTACCTATCACCTATTTACAAGAGCTGGACCGCTGACATCATGGAGACAGTGAAGGAGCCCGATACGGAACAATACTTTGGGCTAATTTCAAAGGTGACATGCAAAACCCGCTTCCGTGAAATGCAATATCAGATCCTGCATAAAAGCAATTTGACATGGGAGAGAGGGGCTAAGGTAGGGGTATGGCCAATGGTACGTGTGAGAAGTACAATGTAGGAGAGGAGACCTTTAAACACACTTTCTTAGAATGTCCAAAGGTAACGGAACTGTGGGGTAAATTTGGGAACCCTCATAGGTAAAGCCAATGAGTGGTCATATGGGATACTGATGTTGGGAGATATAGGACCTCTTCAAGACTGGAAGTCCGGGCAGCAGACTACAATTTTGTCCAGCTTGGGAGTGAAAAAAGTAATTTTGCAGAATTGGGTGAAAAACCGGCCTATGAGCAGTGGCTAAACCTGTTGCACACGCTCACGCAGGCTAAAGGGTATGTTTACCAACAATATAAGACACCATCCTGGTCCAGATATAAACGGCTTTGATGCCAATTTCAGGCGAGATATCCAAGGCAGGTGGGGTCGGGGGGGGGGGAAGTGAGTGAGGTAGGAAACATGGGGTCCTGATGTGTGAACCTAGGATTGTTTCCTTTGTCAAGAATGGAACCTCTGTATCCATCTGATTAGACATCTGTTGTAGTATTTAAGGCCTTTGATGCTGTTATAACATTGAGTGTTGTGCTGGTTGTAAGTTGTGTTAAAAAGGAATAAATAAAAAAAAAGGTGCTGGTATTCATATACAGGGCCTTTTCATTGTAAGAAAAAATGCACTCTCTGAACTAGATTTATAAAATAATTTATCCTGATATTCAAATGAGAACATAACTAGACCTCAGCATTTTATTCAAAATGTATAGGGTGATATATGACAGGAACAAAGTTCCCTCTCTAAATGAGCTGCTTGGTCCAAAAAGCCTGCACTTCATTGCCAGTTGCTTGCCAGACCTCAAAACGAGTGAAAAAGGGAGGAGGACACCCAAACTGGCCCCAAAAGTTAACTTAATATAAATACACATGTGCGGTGGTTGCGAGAAGGTTGGAGGGGGGGGGGCTGAGAGATTGATATGTGTTTTATTCTTCTGCACACCTCCTTGAATGCTTGCGCATATGGCAGTTTCGAAGTGTTTGAAATAAAATAAAATAAAATATATTCAGCGGTACAGCCACTGTATAACTTTTAATGTACAAATATGTTCAAATATATATACATTTTCAGCAGCACTCTCCATCTAAGTGTTGGCGTCAAAAATTCACATACGACTTTAAACTCATAGCAGGTATAACTACATGGATAACTATTTAGGTATTGGCACTTAGGACTTTATTCAACAGTTGGATTTCACGGCTAAACATATAAAGCATTTTCCCACTCTATTCCAAAAGGCTCCCTTCTTCTCAGATTATAACTTTGGTTGTTCAGCAATCTATGCAGCCAAAGTTGCATGAACAAATAGAAATTACACTTACCTGGTAATTGTCGTTCCTTGAGTGATGACAGTTTAGTCCTCGACCACTGGGTAGTGCACCTCCTCCTACTGCTTGGATACTGGACAAGTCAAAATCGTGACATCACTAGATGTAACCTGCTGGTAACTCCCATCAGCCCCAGTGAACTATTGACAAAGCAGACTCAAAGGAGCAACAGATAAGTAGCTTTAAATGAACTTCAACCGTAACAATAAACTTGTGCGAACACCAACTCTGAATCCCTGAACTATCAAGAAAAATGTTCCATTATGTTTATCTTATAATAAAAATTATGCATCGCTACTATCTCGCATCCCCTTATTCTTTACTTTCCCGTACTGCCCACTAAACGACAGAAAGGAACAGGGAATGTTAATAGCACTGACATCCATACTTACTGAGATCTAGGAACTGAACAAATCTTATTCACTCTTCGAAACTGATCCTCCTCCGCTTCTAGAAGGAAACTGTGAACTGAATACTCCCCGGGTCTGCATGAGGACTAAACTGTCGTCACTCAAGGAATGACAATTACCAGGTAAGTGTAATTTCTATTTCCTTATCGTTCCTCCAGTTTAGTCCTCCACCACTGGGATGTATCAGAGCAGTCATCATTGGGAGGGACCGTTCAAACCTAATCGCAACACCGCCGACCCAAAGCAGGCATTGCCAGCTGCTAGAACGTCAAGCCGATAGTGCTTACTGAAAGTGTGCAGCGACGACCAAGTGGCCGCCGTGCAGATCTCTACCGGCAGAATCAAACAATGTTCCACCCAAGACGTTGCTTGCACCCTAGTAGAGTGAGCCCGTAATCCCTCTGGCACTCGATGCCCTTGTAAAATATACGCCGAAGCAATAGCCTCCGGAACCCACCTGGAAATTGACGCTTTGGCCGCTGCTTCAGCTTTACGGGAACCTCCAAAAAAGCACAAAAAGCCACTCGGACTTGTGAAATGCCGCAGAAACCTTTAGATATTGACGCAACGCTCTCTTTATATCTAAGCACCTCAGACTACGGCCCAATGCGCTGTCGTCTGTTGACCCCAATACCGATAACGACACTGACTGGTTCAAATGAAACGGAGAAACTACTTTGGGCAGAAAGGACAGAACCGGCCGTAACACCACTTTTTCTTTAGAAAACACCAAAAACGGCTCTCGACAAGACAACGCTTGAAGTTCCGAAACCCGTCTTGCCGAATAAATAGCCACCAAACACACTGTTTTCAAGGTCAAATCCTTCACCGAAGCCTGACGCAAGGGCTCAAAGGGTTGCCTAGTCAAGGCCCCCAGCACTAGGTTGAGGTCACATGGTGGAATCAAAACCCTGCGCACAGGTCGAAGCCTAGACACCGCCCTGAGGAAACCGAGAACATCGCCATGCGCCCCCAGGGCTACTACCCCTTGCATTTTATCTCTATAGCAAGCTAGGGCCGCTAACTGCACCCGTAAAGAACTAGCTGCGAGCCCCTTATCAAAACCATCTTGTAGGAAGCTTAATACTACAGGTATGGAGGCAGTCGCTGCGCGAATCTGATGCCACGAACACCAGTCCTCAAAAATGCGCCAGACACGAACATAAGCTAGGGAAGTGGACCTTTTCCTTGCTCGGAGTAAAGTAGCGATGACCGCTCCCAAGTAGCCTTTTTTCCTTAACCTCGCAATTTCAATGGCCAGACCGTAAGCGAGAATCGATCCACCTGGGGCATTCGTAACGGCCCCTGACACAACAGATCCTCCATGGCCGGTAATCTCCAAGGATCCCCCGTCCAGCAGCCGGACTAGGTCTGCATACCACGGACATCTCGGCTAATCCGGAGCCACCAACAGTACCCTTCCTCGATGGGCCTCGATGCGCTGAACCACTTGCCCTATCAGTGCCCAAGGAGGGAAAACAGAGGAGTCTCGTCGACGGCCAATTCTGAATGAGCGTATCGATCCCCTCCGACATCTGCTCTCGCCGTCTGCTGCAAAAACGATTCGCCTTTGCCAACTGAAAGGTCGCCATGAGATCCATAATCGGGCGTCCCCATCGGTAAACTATTTGGGCAAACACTTGCGGATGGAGCTCCCATTCTCCGGCATCCACCTTGACCCTGCTGAGATAGTCCACTGTCACATTGTCTCTGCCTGCAATATGCACCGCTGAAATTGGCAGTAGCCGCGGCTCTACCCACCGGAACGCTTCCACCTCGTCTTCCATGGCTACACTTCCTGTTCCGCCTTGCCTATTGAGGTAAGCCACTGTCGCGGCATTGTCCGACAGCACTCGCACTGCCCGGTGCTTCACCACAGCCTCAAACGACTGCAGCGCTAGAGCGACTGCGCGAAGCTCGAGACGGTTGATGGACCACTGGCTCTCCTGCGCCATCCAGGTGCCTTGTGTAAACAGATGTTCACACTGCGCTCCCCAACCTATGAGACTCGCGTCTGTCACCAGCGGAAGCCACTGCGGCTGATCCAAGGGCAGACCTGCCTCTAGATGATCTGGACTCATCCACTACTGAAGGGACTTCCTGGACTTGGAGGGGACAGGGAAGGCGCTTGCTTAACGAATCCCTCTGATGCGACCACCGGTGGAGAAGAGCCCTCTGCAATGGCCGCATATGATACCTGGCCCAGGGCACCACCTCTAGGGTTGCCGCCATTAGCCCCAACACCCTTAAATAACCACATGCCGACGGTGCCGGAGTGGCCAGGAACTGGCGGACTGACTGTCAAAGAACTTGAGCCCGACGGACCGGTAAAAACACGGGACCTGTTTAAGTGTCGAAGCGTACTCCCAAGTATTCGAGATTCTGAGATGGCACCAAATGACTCTTGGCTGAGTTGACCACCCAGCCCAGATCCTGAAAAAGAGTAACCACCCTGTTCGTCACCCGAACGCTCTCTGTTTCGGATTTCGCCCGAATCAACCAGTCGTCGAGATAAGGGTGTACTAGGATGCCTTCCTTTTGCAACACCACCGCCGCCACCACCACCACCATTATTTTTGTGAATGTGCGAGAAACTATCGCTAGGCCGAATGGCAATGCCCGAAATTGAAAATGCCCCCAAGGAAGGGCGAACCTCAAGAACTTTTGATAGGATGCTCTGATGGGGATATGTAGATACGCTTCCGTGAGGTCGAGAGAAGTAAGAAACTCGCCTTGCCGAACCGCCATGATTACCGAACGTAACGTCTCCATCCGAAAGTGAGGCACTCGAAGACAACGATTTACCCCTTTGAGATCCAGAATAGGCCAGAGAGAACCGTCTCTCTTTGGCACCACGAAATATATGGAGTAGCGACCCACGCTGCACTCCTCTGCCGGCACTGGGGAAACCGCTCCCAATTGTAGGAGGCGATCTAGCATTTTCCTTACTGCTAACATTTTCCGTTGACCTCTGCAGGGTGAGAGTACAAAGGAGTCAAGAACTGGACGTGCCAACTCCAGCACATATCCGTCTTGCACTATTTCGAGTACCCACTGATTGGACGATATTCGGGTCCAGGCCGGAAGAAACTCCCAAAGACGCCCTCCAATCGGTTGGCCTCCTGGCTTTATTGTTGTTTTCAAGCGGCTGCTGCCGAGGCAGTCACGAAGCCTCTACCTGCTCCATGAAATCCCCGAAATCCCTGAGCTCTTGACGCAAATCTTCCTCTCTGAAAACCTCCCAGGCGAGAGGCCCGAAATCTCCTGAAATCCCTAAACTAACCTCGGGAGCTGGGCATGGACTTCCCCTGCTTAGCTTTGTCTTCTGGCAGCCTCCTGCCCTTGGACTCTCCTAAATCCTTAACGAGTTTATCCAAATCTTCTCCAAACAGTAGCCTACCTTTAAAGGGAAGCTTACTTAGACGGGACTTAGATAAGCCGTCAGCCGCCCAATTCCGCAGCCAGAGGGATCACCTGGCGGCTACCAAGGAAGCCATACTATTTGCCAAGGCTCTAATTAAATCATAGTGTACATATGCTAAATATGCTGACCCAGACTCCATCCGAGTCACTTGCATCACACTGTCCTGCTCAAGATGAGAATCCTGCCGCAAATGCTAACAAAGACACGCTCGCGCCACCCAGGCCCCACAGATGGAAGCTTGTAAGGCTAAGGCATTAACCTCGAAGGCCTGTTTCAACAAACCATCCAGCTTTCTCTCCTGTGCATCCTTCAAGGCAGCGCTGCCTTCTACCGGGATGGACGTCTTCTTACTAACCGCTGATACCGCTGCGTCAATACATGGTAACCTGAACTTCTCCTTGTCTTTATCTGTCAAAGGATAGAGCCTGTTCATCATTCTGACTCCCCTGAGGCCCGCTTCTGGCTGGTCCCATTCGTCCTGTATCATCCTATCTACCACCCGATGAACGGGAAACACCACCTGGGACTGCCTCACCGCCTGAATGAGAGGGTCCTCGACCTGCTCGTCTTCCACTGGCTGTGCTGTAGCAAGATTGAGCACCTGCAGTGATACTGTAATAAGGGCTACCAATTCTTCCTTACGGAAGACCCTAATAATTCTTGCCTGATCCTCAGGTTCCGGAATTTCACCTTCCTCCAGCTCTTCTGGCCCAGACTCCGGCTCAAATTCTGGCTCCTCCGGGTCTGGCCAGTCCAACTCTGAAAAAGATTGGCCAGCAGTCCGAGCTCTCTTGGAAGGTCTTGAGGGAAGGGGATCAACCTCCTCCCCCTTAGCTTGCTGTTTCGTAGCAGAAGACGGCAAGGATCCAGGAACCTTCCCCTGCCGCCTCAAACAGAAAGCTTGATGCATGATTAACACAAAATCAGAACAAAAATCCCTGAGCGGCGCATCTGCCATCAGTCCAGTCTGCAGCGAGACCTGGTCCGGGGGACCGTCCGAGGAGAACCCGGGCTGGACCTCCTGCAAACACTCTCCTTCAGTTGGTACCGTGCTCCCGCGGGGCTCCTGAAGTCCTTTCTCCTCCATTTGCTGCTCTACACTGGTAGAGACAGTAGCACAGCCTCGACAGATACCCGTGTCAGACACGGTGCCCCTGCGAGTACCGCAGACTACACACTGCGGGCGAATGGACATCAGAACTGACCCTCCCCGCAGCTCTCCGCTCTCTGGCAATCAACGTTAAACCAGCTTCACTAGCTTATCTTCTTTTTTTTTTTTTAATGTATTCCAATCAATGCCTAGACCAGGAGGATCTGATCTGCCTGCTGAACTTACTGCTCGCCAAACTCAGAACCTCCACAGGAAATAAGAGGCCCTGGGGCATCAGCTGAACTCCCTGCCGCGGCCTCCATATCAAACGCGGTGTTTGGGCCTGCCACGCGGTTACCAGAGTGCAAGAACCGCCGAGAAAATGGCCGCAGTCCTCACAGCACCCGTTTTGGTGCCAAAATACTCACACTGCTAGAGATCGCGAAAACGAGCGCCGAACCCACCCCCGATGCCAGCTTCATCGGCGCCCAGCTGCCCAGAACTGTCTTACCTATAAAATGTAGCCCTGCAAGCCGTGACGTCGCTCAGTACTGCTGCGAGTGACGTCCGCGGTGAGGGCTGAAGAGCCGTTCAGGACTGAAAGAGTCTCTCCTTGTTCACCGTGGTCCTGCAGATACCTGATTGCCACCGACTGCCACCGCAAGAGAAAGACAGAGCTTCTCCCTGTACAATCAAGGGGAGTAGAGCTAAGCCTCTTCCTGACCCCCAGCCCAGCAAAGCATAAGGGAAGCAGAGACTGCAGCCGGCTCATTAACTTGCTCTTTTTTTTTTTTTAAAGACACAGTCACTTAAACAAAAAGAAAAACCAAAGTATTAAATTGCAATATTTTAAACCAAATTTAAACCAAATCTAAACCAAATTTAGCCTAACTAGAAGCTCCTTATAATATGTTCCTCTAGTGAGCCCAGCACCTAGGCTCACTACGTCTTCCTGCTGCATGGAGACTGGACAAACTGGGGCTGATGGGAGTTACCAGCAGGTTACATCCAGTGATGTCACGATTTTGACTTGTCCAGTCTCCAAGCTGCAGGAGGAGGTGCACTACCCAGTGGTGGAGGACTAAAATGGAGGAACGATAAGGAACCGCTGTTTATTGTAATAAAACACGTATGTAGTCAATACCACAGCCGGCTACATAGGTGCCTTTAAGTATTGGCCCACCAATGTTTTCTTCTACAAGTTTATTTGCATAACACCACAAAAATATTATGTTAAATAAATAAGAGTGTTTTGCTTACCTCAAGACTTCCAGAATGTGCAGCCCAGTGCAATGGTGTGAATTTATGAACTGGATCAACCTCATTAATATTAGCTCCGCTTTGGACCATTGCTGCTAGTTGTTCTACATCACCTGCTTTCACTGCCTCATGTATATTCCCAAAATTTCTCTTTCTCTTGACAACTAGTGAAAAATTAACATATACGTATAAATAATTAAAGCACAACAAAAGTGAAACAGTGATCAAGTTCAAAAGGTCAACTATTGCACATCAGACAAAATGAATGGGACATATTCCACACCAAAAAAAAAAAAGCAAAAGCAAAACCATGCCAGGCTTTAGACATTTGCTCTTCACTGGTGTCAAGCAGAATTCATTTCTTAAAACTTACAGCTACAGTTACCAGAATTTGCACTCTATTGAGAAATATTTCTTTGGGAAATTCAAGAAAGAAGAAAAACTATTTTACTATTACTACTTAATGTAATATCGTTTAGTCCCCAAGTTATAAATAAATCTCTTTATTTTTCAATCAAAACAGCAACAAAACCCTTACAGCTGGAGTTATTAACATGCGTTAATGTGTGTTAGAGTGGAGGAGTAGCCTAGTGGTTAGAGCAATTGCCTAGTACCCAGAAGATCAAGGGTTTGATCAAGGGTTTGATTCCCACTGGCACTCCTTGTGACCTTGGGCAAGTCACTTTACCCTCCATTGCCGCGGAAGAAAAGGCTGGCAATCTACTTCCGGTGATACATTGCCAAGAAAACCCAGGGGTAGCTGGGTCGCTATGAGTCAATACTAACTTGATGGCACAAAAAAAGTGTGTTATTTCACCATATGTTCCATTCTATGCAATAGGACCTACGGTAGTTACTAATATCACACAATGTTAGCATGCAGTAGCGCACATTAGTAACTAACATCATTAATATGTGTTATTAGTAGCTAAATCCCATTAAAATCCTGCATAAAATAAGGCCTGTAATAAAATCACATTAATATGTTAATAACTTTAGCTGTTAATTTTTAATTTAAAAAAACTGATTCAGTCAATGACTCTCTTCCCATAATTTTTTTTTTTTATTAATTCATTTTTATCATTACATAAGCACTTATTTGGTACCAGAGACAAATCAAAAATTACACGCAAAGAAATAACACAAAATCAGGAGAAGAAAAACTTGCTTCTCAAATCTGTATTTCTGTAAATAATAGGGTAATGGAGCAGTTAAAAAAAAACAGGCAAATAGATAAATATCCTCTTCATTACAAGAAATAGGACAATACGCTTCCTATACACAGTGTACTTTACTAGGCTTTGGGAATATCTGAGGGGGGAGAAGAAGCAGCAGTAACAGATGAGAAAACTATAATTCAAAAAGAAAGCCAATTGAGGCGAATTAAACAACACATAATTCACAATTTTATATTTGACAATCTTTAAGAAGAAAAGAGCACCAATCTGTAGATCTTGTTGATGCATAAGCAAAAACTATTTCCTCCCTTTATGGCCTGACCTAACAACATCAGGAAATGTAAACAATTTCAAATTGAAAAATAGCTCCTGCCTATACTTACAAAAAAACAACAGTCTAAAAATGAAATCAGTCAGTCTCAAATACAAACGGTGCTATCATTGTTGATGTTGCTACTTCCTTAGGTCATTCAAAATATGCAGCCAAATCCAAACTATTAAAAGATATTTGAGACATTTCAATTTGTTCTCCTGGTGGTACAGGTCCCCTCTTTACAGGGACATAGAAGGCTTGTGCAACAGGAGACAAAGATTCAGCTGTGAATTTAAGATTCTCAAGAATATTTTTTCAACATCTCCTTAGCTGATACCAATTCTGACTTAGGAAAGTGTACAAACCTTTGGTTTTAGCTTTTAGCAATATTTCCCAACCTCTCCAGTTTTCTTTGGTGCATAACATTATCCTTAACCAAAACATGCTCCTCCTGCAGCGATTTCTTAACCTTAGGTTCCAACATAACTAGACCTCAATATCAACTCCTTGGAAACTCAATTTAGTTGACAAGTCAGAAACATGATCAAAGAGTTGCTTAAATTGCCCAGACAGGGCCTTACTCAAACAGTCAACTGCTTTCTATATCGCCCCAAAAGTGAAAGCTTCAGGTTTTTCCAAAGAAAAAGGCAAAGGTAATAAAGGTATTGCTCACAGCACATCATCTCCTCCCACAATATCCAAGGCCAATACGCAGCACAGTTTACGATGCATCTTGTGGAACCATGGTGGTTAAGAAAAACCCCATTGCTGCTGCTGCTGCCAGAGATGATGGACCTGATGTTACAGCTCAGTGGTTCTCAACTCAGTTCTCTGGGACCCCCAGGACAGTCATGTTTTCCGGATATCCACAATGAATATGCATGAGATAGATATGCTGGAAAGACACGGCTTCGGCACTTTTCCTGGAATGCGTCTACACTCTTTTTCTGAAACTGTTTCTGGGGCTTCTACACACTTCTTCTGCATACACAGACTTCTCATATACCACTTGGGAACTGTAACTTAGCCTATACCTAGGAGTTTGTTTTCTGCAGTTCTTAGCCCTACTGCCTGCCTGCCTCAAAGATGAAGATGAAGATTAACCTTGGGACGGTGTGAATCTCTCCCACAGACCTGCAGCCAACGTTGGACCTTTGCCACACTTTGACTTTGTGCTGTTCGGGAGACAATTTCTCGGACCCAGCCACAAGCGTTCTGGCAAGAGCTAAGGTACTAGTCCTTAATTCCACCCCCCCCCCCAGGGCTAGCTTAGACAGACAGATAAAGCGTAGCTACTCACCTGTAACAGGTGATCTCCGAGAACAGCAGGAATTTAGTCTTCACATATGGGTATCGTCACTACCGACGGAGCCTGCGCGGGAACGCTCCACAGCATCCAATAGGAAAGCTTTTGGGAGTATCCCACAGCACATGCGTGCTGCCTTCCCGCCTCTGTACCTCTCTCACTTGAGTTTATAGCTGAGACCAAAGGAGAGAAGTAGAGAAAAAGAGATAGAGACAAACTCCTAGGGGAGGTGGGTGGGTTGTGAAGACTAAATTCCTGCTGTCCCCGGAGATCACCTGTCACAGGTGAGTAACTACGCTATCTCCAGGAACAAGCAGGAATGTAGTCTTCACATATAGGGACTCCCCAGCTGAAAGATGCCAAGGGGTGACCCCAGCTAGTTGCGAACGCAGGTGAGATGGGTCATGCTTCCTCCCATGGACCTTAGGCATCCAAACTGTGGATGGTGGGTAGGAGTTGTATTAAGTATGGAAGAGATGTTGTAGAACAGCCTGGCCAAACGAGGCATCCCGACGGGAGTCCTTGTCTAAGCAATAGTGGGCTGTAAAGGTATGTACCAAAGTCCAAGTGTCTGCTTTGCAGATGTCATCAATAGAGACAGAACGAAGGTTAACTGTTGAGGCTGCCATTGCTTTCACATTGTGAACCATGACATGGCCTTCGAGAGAAAGTCCCTTACTCTGATATGTATAGGATATGCAATCTGCAATCTAATTTGACAGAGTTCTTTTAGAAACTGGAAGTCCCAAATGACTAGAGTCAAAAGCCACAAAAAGCTGAGAAGATTTTCTATGTGGCTTAGTTCTTTGGAGATAAAAAGCCAAGGCTCTTTTACAATCCAATGTGTGAAGATTCCTTTCCGCATTGGAGGCATGAGGCCTATGGAAGAATATAGGAAGATAAACCGACTGGTTTAAATGAAAAGGCGAAACCACCTTTGGCAGAAAGTGAGGATGATTCCTGGGGACTACTTTATCATGGTGAAACCTTGTATAAGGAGGGTCAGCTAACACCTGTAGTTCACTAATGAGTCTTGCAGAAGTGATGGCAAGTAGGAAAATAACTTTCCATGAAAGAAACTTTAGGTCTGAAGTGGCTAAAGGTTCAAATGGCGGTTTCATAAGCTGACCAAGAACAAGGTTTAGATGCCATGCCACCGGTGGTGGTTTAATGGGAGGTTTTGTTAAAAGTAGGCCTCTCATAAATCTTGATATAAGTGGATGAGAGGAAATAGGTTATCCATCAAAAGGTTTATGAAAAGCAGCAATAGCACTAAGATGGACCCTAACTGAATTAGTCTTCAGACCAGAAGTTGATAATTGTATAAGATACTCTAGTAGCAACTGTACAGGTACTAAAAGGGGGTTAAGTCCCTTTTGTGAACACCAAATAGAGAACCTTTTCCATTGAAAGCGTAGGAACGTCTTGTGGAGGGTTTTCTGGAAGCCAGGAGGATATCCTTTACTTGTTGAGAAAGGTTAACATCCTGGAATTCTAGGCTTTCAGTAACCAGGCCCTGAGATGTAGGGACTGGGGATTGGGATGCAGTAAAGATCCGTTCTCCTGTGACAGGAGATCTGGAGCATTCTCCAACTCCAGAGGAGGGGTTTCAGAGAGACGCAGAAGAGGATACCACGTTTGCCATGGCCAGCGTGGAGCTATGAGTATCATACGACCTCTGTCTCTCTGAAGTTTGAATAAAGTCTTGGGAATGAGGGGAATGAAAGGCATAGAGGAAGTCCTGTCCCCAGTGGAGTAGGAAAGCATCTCTTGCCTGACAGTTTTGAGCCAGAATTCTGGAACAGAATCGGGGAAGTTTGGCATTCTGTGGACTTGCAAAGAGGTCTATATCTCGTGTTCCCCAGATTCAAAACACTCGTGTAAGCTGGTATGAGTGGAGGGACCACTTGTGTGGCAGCAGTATTCGACTGAGTTTGTCTGCCCACAAGTTTTGAATGCCCGGAAGGTATACTGCAAACAGGTGAATTTGTAACTCTCTGGCGAGGGCCCATATTCACAAAGCTTTGTTGCATAGCGACAGAGAGCCTGTTCCGCCTTGCTTGTTCACATAGAACATAGCTACCTGATTGTCGGTTTGGACCAGAACTGTTTTGTTGCTGAGATGGCCCTGAAAGACTTGAATAGCATTGAAGATAGCTCTCAGCTCTAGGAGGATTATATGAAGGGAAACCTCCTGTGAGGTCCAAAGACCCTGAGTGGAGAGATTGTGCTAGTGGGCCCCCCAACCCATCTTGGACGCATCTGTCGTCAGAGTGGTTTGGCATAGAGGCTGCTGGAAAGTAGAGACTACAAGGAGGTTTTCCAGGGATTGCCACCATTGCAGGGACAAAATAAGACATGTGGTAGTTCTGATTTTGTCTGTTAGTCGACCCGAGGCTTGTGACCACTGAGAGGAAAGGGTCCACTTGGCTGCTCGCATGTGGAGGCGAGCATAGGGAACCACATGGACAGTGGATGCCATGTGTCCCAGCAGTTGAAGCATCTCCCGAGCAGTAAGGAATACCTCATAGATGCTTGATATGCCAGTTCTATTATAAGTAGACAGCGTGGCTGGGGCAGGAAAGCCCTTGACTGCCGTGTGTCTAGACGAGCCCCTATGAATTCTAGAGATTTAGAGGAGGTGAGATGAGATTTTGGGAGTTTTATGACCATCCCCAAGTATTGAAGAATTCTCATTGCTCGAGAGAGAGCAAAGATGGCCTCTGGAGCTGTTGATGCTCGAATGAGCCAATCGTCTAAGTAAGGGAAAACAAATATTCCTAGAGTCACATAAATGCTGCTAACACTGCCATGCATTTTGTGAAGACTCTTGGAGCAGAGGCTAGTCCGAAGGGAAGAATTCTGTACTGGAAGTGGACCAGGAATCGAAGGAACTTCCTGTGATCGGAGTGGATGAGAATATGCGTGTATGCATCTCTTAGATCTAGAGAACATAGCCAGTCCTGACTTTGGAGGTATGGTAAAAGTGTTCCGAGGGAGATCATTTTGAACTTTTCTTGGAACAAATATTTGTTTAATTCTCTGAGGTCTAATATAGGTCTGTGCTCCTCTGTCTTCTTTGGAATAAGAAAGTAAGGGGAGCAAAACCCTGTCCCCTGTTGGGGAATGGGTACTTCTTCGATTGCTCCTTGAGCTAGAAGTGATGTGACCTCCTGCCACAAAAGGTCGGTGACAGGGCCCTGTTTTATTATTGTAGGTGGGGGCAAGATGAGAAAATGAAGCTTGTACCCCAATTGTACAATGGACAGTCTAATTTTCTGATATTATTTGTTGCCATCTTTTGGCAAAAAAGCATAGTCTTCCTGGAATGGTCAAGGGTTCTGGACCTTTTAGGTGCAGCATGACTAAGTTCTCTAGATAGAAGTCAAAGACCCTGAGGGGGCTGGGTCTGTTGAGCCAGTTGTTTATTTTTATTTATTTATTTAGAATACATTTGTATACCGCCACTTCCAGCGATCAGCAGCGGTTTGATTACAGCTTGGAAATTGCCAAATCAAGGCAGAAATTTCGAAGTAACAACACAATGATTTGCAAAAGGAGAGCACGGCACACAGAAATAAGGTCACAGGAGAGCACGGCACACAGAAATCAGGTCAAAGGGGAGGAGTAAGGAATTTACATATGTACATGTTTCATAACAGAATTTAGGTTGCTAATTGTGACATCTTGTAATCCCCTGAGATTACATCAAATTGTAATAACACTGGAAAAGATGTGTTTTTAGTTTTTTCCTGAACGCAATAAGGTCCTTGGTTGCTCTTAGCTTTTTGAGCTTTTTGAGCTTGCGGCTTTCTTTGCTGTCTGTTCCGTTGTTGCCCCTTCTGGGGAACATGGAGCGGACAGTGAGTTTGATGGGTGTAAGATTGGTAAGGCTTCTTTTCCTTACTGAAAAATGTTTTTTTGAATATTTTCTTCTTTGCTGGGTTGGCTGTAGACTTTGACAATCTGTTTAAAGTAGTTTTGTCAGATTGAAGCCGATTAGCCTTGTCCTGCCAGTCTTTGCCAAAGAGATTTTCTCCTGTGCAAGGAATATTTCCCAGCTTTTCTTACACCCACTGTTCTAAGTCTGATGCTTGAAGCCAAGCAATACAATGTGCTCCTATGGATATAGCAGAGGTTCTGCTAATACATTCAAAGCAATCAAAGGTAGCACGGTTCATGAATTTTGAGACATTCTGGGCATACTTGACCAGAATAAGGTAGTCTGCTCTTTTTTCCTCCAAAATCCAAGGACTAAGGAGCTCTAAGTCTTTTGTGACTTCTTCCAGGAACATTCCCACGTAAAGAATGTAGGAACTGATCCTGGCTCCTAGCATGGAGGATTGAAAGCATCAACGGCCAAAGGCATCGAAAGGCCTGGATTCACGGCCTGGAGGATTAGAAGAAAGTGTTTTAGCACTCTTGATCCTTCGCATGGCCGATTCCACTACCATTGAATAGTGTGGTAACTGAGTTTTTTGAAAACCACGACAACTTGGCACTCGGTACATAGTGTCAAGGCGTCGGGAATGTGAAGATATTGTTAAAGGAGTTTCCCACATTCTCAACATTAGATCATGTAAGATCTTGTGAATGGGAAGCATAGCTGCTTCCTTGGGAGCCATAGGGTAATGTAGAATTCTTAATTCTTCTGCCCTAGGTTCCTTTTCTGGGATCACAGTGATTGCAAGACCCTTTGCTAAATCACGTATGAAATCCTGGAAGGACATATCCTCTGGAGGAGACATTCTGCATTAAGGAGAAGGAACCAAATCTTCTAATAGATTCGCTTTGATACCGGTAGAACCATCAGAGTCATCGGAATCGGAAGACTCAAGCACCGGGTGCTCCTGTAACCCATGGTATCGGTACCGCTCGAAGTCTGTACCGAAATGTCTCGGTTCCTGATCCCCGATACTGGAGACCGGCATGGGGGAAGCAGTCCTGTCGAAGCAGGTACTGCCGGTACCAGTTCCGATGTCAGTACCGATACATGTTCAACCGTCTGTTGCGGTCTTAGTGGTACCGAAACCGCTAAGAGAGCCGCTAGACTGTATTTGATAGCGAGGATTCTGTGATCCATTGCTCCTGCCAATGCCTGGGTGTTGGTACTGGTGGAAGCGGCTACGACCCCAGAACATGGCACCAGTAGTTCCGTAGAGGTGGAGGCCTCTGAAACATCCTGGAGCCCCATTAGTGCTTTGGAGCCCGAAGACTCCCGCCGGGGCTGTTTTGCCAGTGAAGTATCCTCGAGGGAAACGCCCGTGGCATCTCGATACTTTGAAGGAGATTTACCCTTCGAGGACCGGCTAGTCTTAGAAGACTTCAATTTGGTTACCTGAGATCCATGGGAGGAAGATGAGGCCCTGGAAGACGTTGATGCAACTGACATCGTGTCGGCACCAAAGAGGGTACTGAGTTTTGCAGCTCTATTCTGCAGGCCCCTTTTGGTCATCCTCGTACAGGAGAGACACTCCATTGGACAATGTTTAGGACCCAAACATTTTAGACACCAATCATGGGTGTCGGTGATGGAAATGGTACCACCACATTTTGAGCATTTTTTGAAACCACTAGCTGGTTTCTCCATGCTTGAAGAAAAATGGGCCTAGTGCCCAAAATGGCGCCTAGCACCAGAAGCCGGGAAAGATCCCTGAAGAAATACAAGTTGGGGGGTGCGGTTTGTTTTGTTTTTTTAAGGAAAGAAGAAGAGGAGAATCGGCGGTACCGGTAAGCGTTGAATGAAGGCAGGCACGACCACAAATAACAAGAAATAAAGGTAGATTTTCTGCAGTGACAGGGTACCATGTCCTGTTGGCTCCGCAGAAAATGAAGAACTTGGCACTCGGTACATAGTGTCAAGGTGTCGGGAATGTGAAGATATTGTTAAAGGTGTTTCCCACATTCTCAACATTAGATCATGTGAATGGGAAGCATAGCTGCTTCCTTGAGAGCCATAGGGTAATGTAGAATTCTTAATTCTTCTGCCCTAGGTTCCTTTTCTGGGATCACAGTGATTGCAAGACCCTTTGCTAAATCACGTATGAAATCCTGAAAGGACATATCCTCTGGAGGAGACATTCTGCGTTGAGCAGAAGGAACCGAATCTTCTAATAAATTCACTCTGGTACCAGTAGAATTGTCAGAGTCATCGGAATCGGAAGACTCAAGCACCGGGTGCTCCTTAACGCATGGTATCGGTACCGCTCGAAGTCGGTACCGAAATGTCTCAGTTCTTGATCCACTATACCGGAGATCGGCATGGGGAAAAAGCAGTCCTGTTGAAGCAGGTACTGTCGGTACCGATGTTGGTACTGATATTTGTTGAACCGTCTGTTGCGATTTTAGCGGTACCGAAGCCGCTAAGAGGGCTGCTAGACTGCGTTCAATAGCGAGGATTCTGTGATCCATCGCTCCTGCCGATGCCTGGGTGCCGGTACCAGTGGAAGCGGCTACGACCCCAGAACATGGTACCAGTAGTTCCGCAGAGGTGGAAGCCTCTGGAATATCCTAGAGCCCCGTTAGTGCTTTGGAGCCCAAAGACTCCCGCTGGGGCTGTTTTGCCGGTGAAGTATCCTCAAGGGAAACGCCAGTGGAATCTCAATACTTTGAAGGAGATTTACCCTTCGAGGACCGGCTAGTCTTAGAAGACATCAATTTGGTTACCTGAGATCCATGGGAGGAAGATGAAGCCCTGGAAGACGTCAATGCAACTGACATCGTGTTGGCAAAAAAGGGTACCTTGTTTTGCAGCTCTATTCTGCAGGCCCTTTTTGGTCATCCTCGTGCAGGAGAGACACTCCGTTGGACAATGTTCAGGACCCAAACATTTTAGACACCAATCATGGGTGTTGGTGACGGAAATGGTACGGCCACATTTTGAGCATTTTTTGAAAACAATAGCTGGTTTCTCCATGCTTGAAGAAAAATGGGCCTAGTGCCCAAAATGGCACCTAGGAGCAGGGAAAGATCCCTGAAGAAATACAAGTTTGTTTGTTTTTTTTAAGGAAAGAAGAAGAGAACCGGCAGTACCAGAGGCGTCAAATGAAGGCAAACGCGATCACAAAAAACAAGAAATAAAGGTAAATTTTCTGCGGTGACAGGGTACCATGTCCTGTCGGCTCCGCAGAAAACGAAGAACTGAAGTGAGAGAGGTACAGAGGCGGGAAGGCAGCACACATGCGCTGTGGGATGCTCCCAAAAGCTTTCCTATTGGACGCTGGGGAGCGTTCCCGCACGGGTTCCGTTAGTACCGACGATACCCATATGTGAAGATTACATTCCTGCTTGTTCCTGGAGATTATACTGTACGTTTGAGTGCAGAGCGAATCAGTGACGTTGATTGCTAAAACAGAGATTAGGTATCTTGGTAATTGTAATCAGGGCTGCATAACTTACTACCTCAGAAAAATAGTGTAAAATTAGCATAAATTAGTTTTCTATTAGTAATAAAGTCTAATTTATATACAAACACAGGGTTGTTCTTGTTTTATCACATGGTTGTTTGCTAGGTAGTCCTATGGAATCCTGGGAAAATGGAGAGTAGCAGTTTGCCCTAGACATACCAAGTATTTATACATCTGTATTTATCTGCTACTGACAATATCTCCTACAAATTGGGGGCTTTCGTCCATGATATGTGATTCTGAATAAATCACATCTTACAGATTTGGGAGCTCGCCATTGGGGTAAGCAGTTCTGAATGAACCATCTTTCACAGAACTCTGAATAAGCTAGCCTTGAGTTTTCCTTTTAAGACAGTCTGATTTATGATGGCTTTAGTCTTGCTATGCGGACCAAGGTACCTGCCCTAATTCAAGAGATCTAAACAGGACTCTTAAATGTTTTACTGCAGAACCCCATTTACATAAAGTAAAGTTACCAGACGACTTGTGAGATAAGCAAGCATTGTATAAGCAATTCCTTAATAATCTAAACTCTGTTCAGACATAGTTAGATGAGGTGACTGCTAAATTTCATGCTTGTGAATCTGAAAGATTACAGCTTTTGTCATAATTGACTGAGGCAAAATATGAAATGAGGGACATTTTTCAAACTGCTGGCAAAGTGTTTCCTCTGGTCACAGAGCACAGAGAGCTTTTATAACATGGATGGCTCATGCAAGACCACATTCTCTACCTGTTCGAAAGGTTCAAAGCAGCTGTGTGAGTGCAATTCTTTAGCAGAACACAAGGATCTGTTAAAATGACAGATTCAACAATTTAGGGATGCATTAAAACTCTTGGAAGAGATACAAGCCTCCCTTGAATCAGAACTTCAGGAGGTTGAAAATGGAATCAGGGAGAAATCTGCAGTTTCCTCTGAGTCACAGCCAGCGAAGCAGCAAGTCATTAATGCCGAAACGGCTTCTTTATGGGTTCCATTCATGGCTACGTCTGGACCAAAGTGAATTTATAAGTACTCTTAAGAGGGAGTGCAAGTGTGATTTTCATTCCATGGACTGAGAAATTTTATCCCACATGGAATGTCCAAGTTTATTAGTCTCTCAGCCTCAGAAAAAGACATTACAAAGACAGGGATAAGTAATCCTGAATAACTCACTCCTACAGAGACAGGTTCAGTCTAACTCATTTGCTGTTTGTGAATATTTCCTATACATCGTCCTGCCGATACCTGAAAAGAAAGGTACAAAATTTTGTTGAGTCTATAAGTACTCCTTTACATCTCAATTCACTTGTCATTCCCTAGAGCTGGCAAACCTCCAGAAGTAGTAACTTCATTTTGTACCTAGTTTGAAGTAAAATAAGAAACTTTAACTTCCTTTCTAATTGTTCTCTGTAAAAGATCTTGATTTAACCCTTTATCCTTGTTCAGTCTGTCTCATGAGACACCGAGCACCTGCATATTTAGTGAAGTATGGGATTTTGGAGCCACGCAGAGGAAAGCCTCTTAGCCCAAGTGATTTTTCAAAGGTCTCTTCTGTTAATCATACTTTTGATTTTATGAGCCTATAAGTAAAAGACACTTATAGAAAAAAAGGAGAATTCTTGAACCTTTACAGATGCAGAAATTGCATAAAGATCCGGATCTATTAAATAATTCCATCTTTTACTGTTTGAAATAGCAGGTACTAACCTAGAACAGGATAGCCTATTTGTTTTGTTTTACAGATAGAGAATTAAACCTTGAAGGTCCTCTTCCTGATTCTGGTGTCATGCTGCAGGATACACCTGGATTCCTGATCATACAGTCCCAGATTGTCACCGAGAAAGTTTTTGTATCACTGGATCCACAACATGTTTTACAGAAACACTTCAACATGTCTGACCCAGGCACACCCAACACACAACAGTGGTTAAAAGCACACATGTACTATGCCACTGCCGATGTACAGAATATTTTAAGCCAGTTGGAGAAGGTTATGATCCAATCTATACAGCAAGAACACATTAGAAATAAAAGATTTGTAGGATTTGCTGTGGGGGCAGTATCTATTGTCTAGGCTCTTTGTTTGCATCCACAATGTCTGCAGTGAATACAATATCTGTAAGTAAACTCCAGAGCAATAAGGTTAAAGGCTGATATGAAAAATATCAAAACACAGATCCATTCACAACAAGGTCAATTAATTGCCCATGGCAAGACCCTACATAATACTGTCACTGTGGTCAATCTTCATTCTAAGTTAATTAACCAGAATAGCAGAGTTAGCTGTGCTCAAATGTATAGTTAATGAGGAGCATACTTTTATGCAAACAGTATGTCAACTCAACTATGATTACTTTAGGGAGCTAGATAACAGCAACAGTAACTTGATGCAAGGACAAATTCCTACATACTTGGTGGTATCTGCAAACCTTATTGCTGAAGCCTTTGCTACGGTAACTAGAACTAACATTGAACCATTTCAGGTTAAGATTGCGTTCCACCTGGGAAATGCTATTCCATTATATGTAGATGTACAGAATATGGAAAGGAAAAATTAGACTTACCTGCTAATTGTTGTTCCTGGAGTGGAACCAGTCTAGTCCCGAAACCTCTGGGTTCCCTATCTCATCCAGCAACTTGGAGACTGAGAAACTCCTCCTTTTTATGACATCAGCAGTATATCTCTCCAGAATCCGCCCTCTGTCACCAGTAATCTATTGACAAAGCAGAACTCACCGGAGAAACAAGTAAGAACAAACTATGCAACGAAACAAGGGATATAAAATTACAGGAGTTACAGTCACCCCAAATACAGACAGGGTATATAAGACCCTCTGAAAACTGTGACAGGAAAGCTGAACAGGCCACCCCCTTAAACAAACAAACCCCGTACCTCTCTTTTTTTTTTTTTTTGCATTTACAAAGTCAAGATGACGCTTACCTGTGCAAACCTCTGTGCGTCCATTTGTTTGCTCCTTAATCCAGGGGGGATACGGGACTAGACTGGTACCACTCCAGGAACAATTAGCAGGTAAGTCTAATTTTACCTTCCTGATCGTGTCCCCAAGTCTAGTCCCGAAACCTCTGGGTCCGTACCAGAGCAGTGATAAACTCAAACACGGGAGGGACCTGGCAAACCAGCCTGAAGCACTGCTGATCCAAACGAGGTCTCCTCTTCCCTGTGCACGTCCAGTCGATAGTGCCGAATAAAAGAATTGAAAGATGACCACGTTGCTGCCTTACAAATCTCTATCGGCGATACCAAACGAAACTCCGCCCAGGAAGCCGCTTGCGCCCTAGTGGAGTGCGCCCGCAATCCATCTGGCACCACTCTGCCGTTTAAGATATACACCGACGCAATGATCTCCTTGATCCAACGCGCAATAGATGCCTTGGACGCCGCTTCTCCCTTTCTCTGCCCCGCAAAGAGAACAAAAAGTCTGTCCGACTTCTGAAAAACCTCTGTTCAACTAAGATACCTCTTCAGAACCCGCCTTACGTCCAACCGATGCAGGTTTCGCCAAGAATCCGCCTTACCGTCCGAAAACACCGGCAAGGAAATCGCTTGGTTGACATGAAATGCCGAGACCACCTTCGGAAGAAAAGCCAGAACCGGTCTCAAAACAACCTTAGAGTCATAGGACAGGTAGGGCTCCCTACAGGAAAGAGCCAGAAGCTCCGACACTCGCCGATCTGAAGTGACCGCCACTAAAAACACCACCTTCAGCGTGAGATCCTTAAGCGATGCCCGCGCCAAGGGCTCAAAAGGCTCGCGTACCAACGCGTCCAAAACTAAAGGAAGATGCCACTTAGGAACCAATTGCTTTACAGGCAGCCTGGCGAGGGCCACTGCTCGAAGGAACCGTTTTACATCCCGCTGAACCCCCAGCGACTGGCCCGCAACTCTGCCTCTATAACAGGACAAAGCCGCCATTTGCACCCGTAAGGACGCCGCTGCTAAACCTTTGTCTAAACCATTCTGCAGAAACTCTAAAATCTGCGGCAGAGTAGCCTTCAGCGCCTCTGCCTTCCGTTCCGCACACCACGCTTTGAAAACTCTCCAGACGCGAACATAAGCCAGCGACGTAGAGCGTTTCCTGGATTGCAACAGAGTCGAGATAACCGAAGGTGAGTACCCTCGGGACCTCAACCGAGCCCTTTCAATAGCCAGGCCGTAAGCGAGAACCAATCCATGTGGGGCATGAACAGAGGACCCTGGGACAACAGATCCGCCCTGCTGGGGAGCCGCCAGGGCCTTGCCATCAACAACCGCATCAGGTCCCCATACCAGGGACGCCGCGGCCAATCCGGCGCTATCAAGATCAAGCGACCCTTGAACTTCTCCACTCTTTGGATGACCCTTCCTACCAGAACCCACGGGGGAAAGACATACAGCAACTGCCCCTCCGGCCAGACCTGTATGAGGGCATCCAGCCCTTCGGACATCCGTTCTCTGCGTCTGCTGAAGAAACAACTGACCTTCGCGGAGCTGAGGGTCGCCATAAGATCCATGACAGGAGCCCCCCATCTGCGCACAATCATGTCGAAGACCTCGGAATTCAGGGAGGAGTGGCCCAGTGGTTGGGGCAAGGTACTACAGGCCGGAAGGTCGGTGGTTCAAATCCCACTAGAGGACAGCAACCTTGGGCTGGAAGGACTGGGGTTTCTAGTCCCACAGGTGCTCCTTGTGGTCTTGGGCAAGCCACTTAACCCTCCATTGCCCATGTTCCCTGTAAGTATTAGTGTATGTGTCTCATATCCCCTCGTGTTAAATGTATCCCCTAACCGCTTTGACCCGGTGAAAAGCGGGATATAAATGCAGCTAAATAAATAAATAAATACCCACTCTCCCGGATCCACTCGCACTCGGCTGAGAAAATCGGCCTCCACGTTGTCTACCCCTGCGACATGAGCTGCCGACAAATCCAGGAGATGCATCTCCGCCCAGGCACAAAGAACATCGGCCTCCGCTGCCAATGACACACTTCTGGTGCCCCCTTGTTTGTTGATGTATGCAACCGCCGTCGCGTTGTCGGATAACACCCGAACCGCCCTTCCTGCGAGAAGCGGCCGGAACTCCCGCAGAGCAAGACAGACCGCCCGCAACTCCAGGCGGTTTATCGCCCACAACTGTTCCTGAGGATCCCAGGTTCCCTGCGCAAAACTGCCCTGACAATGAGCACCCCAGCCCATCAAGCTGGCGTCCGTCATCACTATTACCCAGTCCGGAGCTTCTAAAGCCTTCCCTCGCTCCAATGACTCGAGAAGTATCCACCAAAGTAGGGCTTGACGAGTCTCCTCTGGGCAAATTAGTTTCCGGGACAAAGGATCCTGCTGATGGGACCAACGGCGCAGCAACGCTCTCTGCAAGGACCACATGTGGGCCCTTTCCTACGGTACTGTTTCTATCGTCGCCGCCATGGTGCCCAACACCTGGAGGTAATGCCATGCCGACGGAGCCTTTCGCTCCCGGAATCGCCTCAGCAGTCGGCACAGGCTCCTTGCGCGCTGCTCTGTGAGGAACACTCTGCCGTTTCGCGTGTCGAACCGTGCCCCCAGATACTCCAGATTCTGTGACGGTGTCAGGTGGCTCTTGGTGAGATTGACTACCCAGCCGAGGCTCTCCAAGAAGGACACTACACGGGCCGTGACCCACTTGCTCTCGGCATACGACTTTGCCCGAATCAACCAATCGTCTAGGTAAGGATGACAAGAATGCCTTCCTTTGCCAAAGCCGCCGCCACCACTACCTTCACCTTGGTGAACACTCATGGCGCTGTAGCCAGCCCAAAAGGCAACGCTTGGAACTGATAATGTCCGAAAGGTACCGCAAACCGAAGAAATTTGTGATGATCGTGTCTTATGGGGATGTGTAGATACGCCTCAGACAGGTCCAGGGACGTGAGAAATTCCCCCTGCTGTACCGTCACTATGACGGACCTCAGAGTTTCCATGTGGAAATGGGACACACGCAGACAGCGATTGACTCCTTTGAGATCCAGGATCGGCCGGACCCCACCATCTTTCTTTGGGACAATGAAATATATAGAGTATCGACCGCAGCCTGACTGGTCTGCGGGAACTGGGGCTATCGCCCTGAGGTCCAGCAATCTTCTTACGGTCTGCCTTAATGCTAAGCACTTTGCCGCTGACTTGCCTAGGGACCGCACGAAGGACTCCCGTACTGGGCGGAGGAATTCTAAGGCATATCCCTCTCTCACGACCTCCAGGACCCACTGATCTGAGGTGATTTGGGCCCAGGTGGGGTAAAACTCCCGCAAACGTCTCCCCACCGGAGGAAGGGACGACTGAGCCCTCCTCATCTCATTGCGACTTTTTGAAGGTAGAGGAGGAGGAGGAGGAGGAAGGACCGAATCCCCGTCCGGCTCCACGGAAACCCCGAAACCCCTGGTTTCTGCTGGGAAAACGACTCCTTGAGCTCTTGAAAAACCTCTGGGAACGGAAACGGCGGAAGTCCCGAAATTGACCTCTGCCGCCTGGAGCTCCCCGGGCCGATTTCGACTTATCCTCCGGCAATCTACCGCCCTTCGATTCTCCTAGATCCTTAACTAACTTCTGTAAATCTTCACCGAAGAGCAGCCGACCCTTAGAAGGCAGCTTACTTAGTCTAGCCTTAGAAGAGCTATCCGCCGCCCAATTGCGGAGCCAAAGATACCGACGCGCAGCTACCGCCGATGCCATACTCTTGGAGAGGCCGCGCATGAGATCATAATGAATGTCTGCTAGGTAAGCCGCTCCCAACTCTAAACGGGCAGCGTCCTCTGCCAAGGAACTGGCCTCCTTGTCCTGGACCTGCTACGCCCAGCTGAGACAGGCTCTAGCTACTCATGCTCCGCAAATAGCCGCCTGCATCGAAACCGCATTAACATCGAAAACCTGTCGCAACAAGCCATCCAATTTTCGGTCTTGGACATCCTTGAGAGCAGCACTACCTTCCACTGGAATTGTTGTCTTTTTAGTCACAGCCGAGACAGCCACATCCACCTTGGGCGATTTAAAAACCTCCTTATCCTGATCCAACAACAGATATAGGCAGCCCATGACCCTCGCGCCTTTCAAAGGTGCTTCCGGGACGTTCCACTCTTCTTGAATCATCTCTTGGAAAACCCTGTGTACCGGTAAGGCCCTCTGGGATTTCCGAAACACCTGCAATAGTGGATCTTCCAGCGTGTCATCCTCCACCGCACCTGGCACGGGGATATTGAGCGTCCTAAGAGATTCCACAATGAAAGCTGGCAGCTCCTCTCTCCTAAAGACTCTTACAACTCTGGCTTGATCTTCCCTTTCCGAGATCTCGCCCTCCTCTAACTCTTCCTCCAGTGGCAGATCGTGGCTCCCGTTGTCTGACAGCGTGTCCTCGAAGACTTCAGCTGGCTCAGACGAATCCCTTTGCGTCCGCAGCCTCTTCCCTCCGCTAGGAGAACTCTCCCCCCGCGGGGAGGCTGGGCGCTTCCTCTCCCGGACGGATTCCGTGAACAACTCCTGCTGCTGCCCAGCACCACGAACCGCTTGCTGCAACAACCGAACAAACTGCGGAGAAAAAATAGAAGCAAGCTCTTTAGGGAGATCCACCGGAGCAACTGAGCCCCCCGGTTCTGCAGAGGGCCCCGCCACCGGCTCCTCCTGTGGTAAATCTGTTCCTAGAGCAGCCGAGGCATCCTGCGCAGACCCCGGATCCTCGCTCTGCTGAGTTGAAATCTGTATTATGTCTGCCGTCTCCCCCACACAGGACTTGCAGACTCCTGAAGAGGCACACTTGCGCACTCCGCAGACAATGCATACAGGCCTTGAAGGCATCTCTTGCCCTAGACACAGACCACGAGAAGGTGTTCCACACAAACCCCCGAAATACCGGAAGTTGAAACCAAAGAAATAAACGCCACGCTAAAACTACCCCGGCTGTCTGCGTACCTTCTAAAAATTAGCAACCAAACCGGGCTCCAAAGACCGCTCTCTTCAGCTTCCACCGGCAGGCCACAACGCGCACAAAAGTGCTCCAAAAGAGACCGCACTGAAAACCCAGACACCCTGAGCTCGCAGACCGGGAATCCGGCAACAGATTGCTGTACCGTATGCCGGGCACTTGAAGACCCGACATGCAGACTCAACAGTCTAGCTCAGAGGCTTCCCTCGGCAAGCTCCTATCTTTACGCTGGGAAGTGCAAGGGCATGCGAATGTGGGGCCCCGAAGCCGCCAAATGCTCTGACAGGCAGGTCGTCCGCATGGCGTCGGTCAGCTCCGTTCACGACAGCCTTCCGCTGTAGTTTCTCCCTCCGACCAAGCACAGAGACCGCTATAATGCAGGCAAAACATCTGACTTAGCAGGTCTTCATGCGCTCCATTCTCAAGACTAGCTAGTTAGCAGATCGGGGAGGAGGGAGGGGAGGGGGAGGAAAAGAACAGCCCTTATATAATGAAGCACAAGGGAAAAGAAAAAGGCAAATGAAGGAGGTGGCTGGTACCAGACTTATTGTCACAGAGTCTTAGTCAAAGAAGATTCCCTTAAAATTAAAAGTTACTCCTAATTCCTAATTGTTTCTCCCATGAGCCCGGACCCCCGGGCTCCCATGTATCCAGCTACTTGGAGACTGAGGTAACTGGTGACAGAGGGCGGATTCCGGAGAGATATACTGCTGATGTCATAAAAAGGAGGAGTTTCTCAGTCTCCAAGCTGCTGGATGAGATAGGGAACCCAGAGGTTTCGGGACTAGACTGGGGACATGATCAGGAATTGCTTTTCTGCTGAATTTGCCTTTTATTGTGCCTGATAAGGTGTATCAGTTGAAACAAGTAATTAATGTTGGCACTTGGTCTGAAAATGTTTACATGCGTGTTGACACTCCTGAGTACTTAGCTTATCACCATGATGAACCGCAAGAGTATCTTGTACCTAATTTAGGCATGTGCCAGCGCACCAAGGACATTCATCAGTTGTGCCCAGGTAAACCTTTCCTGAAGGACACTACTGAAGCTCTTTATGGTTTGACTACTGCAAATGTGAAAGAGAAATGCAGTTACCATAACTAAGTATGATGATTTCTCTGAAACAAGGGTCGCTTTTGTAAATAAGGTAAAATTAGACTTACCTGCTAATTGCTGTTCCTGGAGTGGAACCAGTCTAGTCCCGAGACCTCTGGGTTCCCCATCTCATCTAGCAGCTTGGAGACTGAGAAACTCCTCCTTTTGTGACATCAATAGTATATCTCCCCGGAGTCCGCCCCCTGTGACCAGTAACCTATTGACAAAGCAGACTCAGCGGAGAAACAAGTAAGAAACTATGCAGTAAATGTAAATACAACAGAACTAGTCCCCCTCCCAAACGCCCATAGAGGCACTCAAGCCCCTACAACAACTGTGACTGGAAACCTTTGAACAGACCACTCCCTCATCCAGCATAGGAGAGACGAAGTCTGAGAAAGAAACACCCATCGTGCTCCTTAGCAATCCTGTGATCACCAGAAACACTTTTTTTTTTTTTTCGTTAACAGAAGAAATGAAGCTTGTCTTACCTGTGCGACCCGACACTAGATCTGCGGGTACCGGTTTGCCAACGAATCCTGGGAGGGATACGGGACTAGACTGGTTCCACTCCAGGAACAACAATTAGCAGGTAAGTCTAATTTTACCTTCCTGATCGTGTCCCCAGTCTAGTCCCGAGACCTCTGGGTCCGTACCAGAGCAGTGAAAAAACTCAAACACAGGAGGGACCTGGCAAACCAGCCTGAAGAACTGCTGTAACAAACGAGGTCTCCTCCTGCATATGCACATCCAGCCGATAGTGTCGAATAAAGGAATTCAGAGAGGACCATGTCGCCGCTTTACAAATGTCTGCCGGCGACACCAAGCGAACCTCCACCCAGGAAGCAGCCTGGGCCCTAGTGGAGTGTGCCCTTAAACCTTCCGGCACCACCCTACCTTTTTAAACATAAGCCGACGCAATGGCCTCCTTGATCCAGCGCGCAATGGATGCCTTAGACGCCGCTTCACCTTTCCGCTGTCCCGCGAAAAGGACAAAGAGCCTGTCCGACTTCCGAAAACTCTCCGTACGCCGGAGATACTTCTTCAACGCCCGCCGGACATCCAGCAAATGCAACTTTGTAGACAAAGTTCCCTGGGCGCCGGCAGGAAACACCGGCAAGGAAATCTCTTGGTTAAGGTGAAACGCCAATACCACTTTCGGGAGAAAAGCCGGCACCGGCCGCAAGACAACCTTAGTCGCAAAAAAGGACAGGTACGGCTCCCTACAGGAAACAGCCTGAAGCTCCGACACCCGCCTAGCTGAACAGACCGCCACTATGAATACCACCTTTAAAGTAAGATCCTTAAGAGACGTATGCGCCAAAGGCTCAAAGGGCTCGCTTTCTAACGCGTCAAGAACGAATGGCAGATGCCATTTAGGAACTATTTGCCTGGCCGGAGGCCGTGCGAGCGCTACTGCCCTGAGAAACCACTTCACGTCCCGCTGAGCCCCGAGCGACTGGCCTGCAACCCTGCCCCTGTAGCAAAACAAAGCAGCCACCTGAACTTGTAATGACGCCGTCGCCAGGCCCTTGTCGAAACCATCCTGCAGAAACTCCAATATCTGCGGAAGAGTAGCTTTTAGGGCCTCGCCCTGTCTTTCCGTGCACCACTCTTCGAAAATTCTCCAAACTCGGACGTAAGCCAGTGAAGTAGACCGCTTTCTAGACTTCAATAAGGTTGCAATAACCGCTCCCGAATATCCCCGGGATTTCAACCTAGCCCTTTCAATAGCCAGGCCGTAAGCGAGAACCGATCCACGTGCGGCATGAAAAGGGGTCCCTGCGACAAGAGATCCCTCCGGCAAGGAAGACGCCAAGGCCCCGTACCAAGGGCGACGCGGCCAATCCGGCGCTATCAGGATCACTTGACCGCGGAACTTCTCCACCCTTTGCAGGACTCTCCCTACCATGGCCCACGGGGGAAAGACATACAGCAGCTGTCCCTCCGGCCAGACCTGCATGAGAGCATCCAATCCTTCAGACATCCTTTCCCTGCGCCTGCTGAAGAAACGACTGGCCTTCGCAGAGGAGAACGTCGCCATGAGATCCATGACTGGTGACCCCCACCTGCGAACAATCATGTCGAAGACTTCCGGGTTCAGAACCCATTCCCCTGGATCCACTCGCACCCAGCTGAGGAAATCGGCCTCCACATTGTCGACCCCGGCAACATGAGCCGCCAACAGATCGAAGAGGTTGGCCTCTGCCCAGGCACACAGCACTTTGGCCTCTGTCTCTAACGCCACACTGCTGGTGCCGCCTTGTTTGTTGATGTACGCCACCGCCGTCACGTTGTCGGATAACACCCGGACCGCCTTTCCTGCGAGTAACGGCCAGAACTCCCGCACTGCTAGATACACCGCCCTTAACTCCAGACGGTTGATCGCCCACATCTTCTCCTGAGCATCCCAGCGCCCCTGCGCAAAGTGGCCCTGACAGTGAGCCCCCCAGCCCAGCAAGCTGGCATCTGTCATCACTGCCACCCAGACCGTGGCCTCCAAGTCCTTTCCGCGTTCGAACGACTCGGGCAGCAACCACCAAAGCAGAGCCTGACGAGTCTCCTCCGGGCATAATCAGCCTCCGCGTCAAAGAATCCCGCTGATGAGACCACCGGCGTAGCAAGGCCCTTTGCAAGGGTCGCAGGTGGGTGCGGGCCCACAGCACCGTCTCTATTGCCGCCGCCATGGTGCCCAACACCTGAAGGTAATGCCATGCCGAGGGGGCCCTTCGCCCCAGGAATGCCCTCAACAACCGACGCAGGCTCCGCGCTCGCTGCTCCGTGAGAAACACCCGTCCGATGTGAGTGTCGAAGCGCGCACCCAGGTACTCCAGATTCTGGGAAGGCGTCAGATGACTCTTTGCCAAGTTGACCACCCAGCCTAAGCTTTCCAGGAAGGCCACCACCCGGGCCGTGACCCTCTCGCTCTTGGCTCGCGACTTCGCCCGGATCAACCAATCGTCTAGGTAGGGGTGAACGAGAATACCTTCCTTGCGCAGAGCTGCCGCCACCACTACCATCACTTTGGTAAAAACTCTCGGCGCCGTGGCAAGCCCAAAGGGCAGCGCCTGGAACTGATAATGACCGAAGGGCACCACAAACTGAAGAAATTGGTGATGGTCCCGCCTGATGGGAATATGAAGATATGCTTCTGATAAGTCTAGGGACGTGAGATACTCTCCCCGCTGTACCGCCACTATGACGGATCGAAGAGTTTCCATGTAAAAACGTGACACCCGCAGGCAGCGATTGACTCCTTTGGGATCTAGAATCGGACGGACTCCGCCGCCTCGTTTTGGCACAATGAAATAAATGGAGTAACGACCGCACCCGGACTGGTCTGCGGGAACGGGCACTATCGCCCTGAGGTCCAGCAGCCTCTGCACCGTCTCCTGCAGCGCCAAACACTTTGCTGCCGATCTGCCCGGAGACTGCACAAAGGACTCCCGTACCGAACGCTGGAACTCCAGGGCGTAACCGTCTCGAATGACCTCCAGCACCCACTGATCTGTGGTGATTTGGGCCCAGGCAGAGTAAAACTCCCACAAACGTCCCCCCACGGGGGGAAGGGATGACTGGGCCCCCCCCTCATCTCATTGCGTTTTCTTGAAATTAGATGCGGCAGGGGAGGAAGAGGAACCGAAGCCCCTACCGGCTCCACGGAAGCCTCGAAACCCCTAGCCTCTGTTGGAAAAACGACCCCTTTGGCCTGGAAAAAACGTTTGGGAACGGAAACAGCGGAAGTCCCAAAATTGTCCCCGACCTCCCGGGGCCCCACGGGATGGCTTAGGCTTATCCTCCGGCAACCTTCCCCCCTTGGACTCGCCTAGATCCTTAACCAGCTTCTCTAGATCCTCCCCGAAGAGTAGCCGACCTTTGAAGGGCAGCTTACTCAGCCTAGACTTAGAGGAGGAATCTGCCGCCCAATTGCGAAGCCACAGGTACCGCCGCGCTGCTACCGCCGAAGCCATACTTTTGGACAATCCTCGCATAAGGTCATAATGAATGTCCGCTAGGTAAGCCGCCCCCTGACTCCAACCGAGCGGCCTCTCCTGCCAAGGCACCGGGCTGACCCTCTTGCACCTGCTGTGCCCAGCGGAGACATGCTCTAGCCACCCATGCTCCGCAAATAGCCGCCTGCATGGAAAGGGCGTTAACGTCAAAGACCTGTCGCAACAGGACATCTAACTTTCTGTCCTGGCCGTCCTTGAGGACAGCGCTTCCTTTCCACCGGGATGGTTGTTTTCTTGGTCACCGCCAAGACAGCCGCATATACCTTAGGTGATTTGAAAACCTCTTTGTCCTGATCCAGCAGAGGATACAGGCACCCCATGACTCTAGCGCTTTTCAATGGAGCTTCCGGAACATTCCACTCTTCTTGAATCATCTCCTGAAACACTCTGTGCACCGGGAAGGCCCGCTGAGACTTCCTGAACACCTGTAGTAGAGGGTCTTCCAGTGTGTCATCCTCCCCCGCACCTGGGACCGGCATATTGAGCACCTTCAGAGTCTCTACGATGAGCGCTGGTAACTCTTCTCTCCTAAAGACTCTCACGACCCGGGCTTGATCTTCCCTCTCTGAGATCTCGCCCTCTTCCAACTCCTCTTCTAACGCCAGGTCGCGGCTCTCATCATCTGACAGCGGACCCTCGGCCAGTTCCGTTTGGTCTGTCAATTCCTCCTGAGCACGAGGCCGTTTACCCCCTCCGGGATAACCGTCACCCCGCAGGGACGCTGAGCGCTTTCTCGCTCCGGCATGGTCTGCGGCCAAAACCTGCTGCATGGCGCCGCTGCCAACTGCCTGCTGCAGTAACCTGTGGAGTAAAAATGGATGCCAGGTCCTTAGGAAAACCCGCCTGGATGGCCGGAGACCCCGAGCCGGTGGAAGAGCCAGTCGCAGGCTCCTCCTGCGTAACCTCAGGCCCCCGGAGAGTAGAGGCCTCCGGTTCCGCCTCCGGACCCCCGATCTGCTGTCCTGGGAGTTGTGGCAGCTCTGGAGTCTGTCCTACACATGACTTGCAGACTCCGGAAACAGAGCCTTTTCGAGCCCCGCACACCACACACAGGGGCTTCAAAGGCATCGTGTGCAAAATTCAACTTGCTTGCCAACCGCAGAGAAGATGAGTGAGACCCCCCCGGAAGCCCCCCGAGAGCTGTACCAATACCCTGCCACAGCAAAGGAAATAGGAAATAAACCCCCTGAATCTTTCTCTTATGGTATTTTATCTTATTTATTTTCTTTATGTTAAAGATACCTCCGGGAAGGCCCCGAAGCGGATTTATTCAATTCTCCTGCCCGGGTCTGTAATCAGGCCACGCCGCCGCCGCCACACGGTCAGGCCCAGTTCTCAAGCGCGCCAAAAAGGCGCTGAAGAGAAGAGAGATGCGCTGCCCGCCAGAACGCCTTACCTTACTGCTGAGCCGTCCAGCACAGCAACGTCAGAAGGATGCAGTCTGCCTCTAGCGCCGAAGCTAACAATCAGCCTGGGCCCGATAGCACCCTTGTGCTCATACCCTGAAGCCGAAAATGCGCTTCCGATGTGGAGAGGCTGCCGAGCGCACTGGCAGGTAGGTCGTCTGCGTGGCGCTGGCCCTCTCCGCTTCCGGTCCGCTGACTCTGCCGGTCCTTTTTGGCTAATTCAAAGGGCTGCCGCGGTCCAGGCAAATCCTCCTGCTTAGCAAGCCCCTGTACCCCAGACCGCAAGTGAAATCGCAGTCGGTAGTGGCAGCGGGGAAGGGGGGGGGGGGAGAAAGAGCAGAAGAGAAAGGGCAGAAGAGAAAGAAAGCCAAAATGAAGGAACTGGACTGGAGCAAGGCTTAAAGTCACAGGTTCCCTCAATTGAAAACAAATTCCCCTAAAAGAAAGGAAAGGAACCAATACAAGAACACTTCTAATTCCTAATTGTTTCTCCAGTGAGCCCGGCCCCCCGGGCTCCCATCTCTCTAGCTGCTTGGAGACTGAGGCAACTGGTCACAGGGGGCGGACTCCGGGGAGATATACTATTGATGGGGAACCCAGAGGTCTCGGGACTAGACTGGGGACACGATCAGGAATTTATGGTTAGTCAGCACCCCTCTGAAGGAACTTCTGGTAGAGGAACATGACGTCGTTAATAAAGTTCCTCTACCCTACAATGTTTGTTTAATTGATGTTCCTAAGCACTCCATTGTGAATGTTGGTGGAGTAGCCCTGTTTCTACTGAAATCCAGGTGCTAGATGTGTTTCGAGGCCATGACATTAACTTCACTGAAGCCTTGAACTACCTACTGGACTATAAGGACTCTCACACAGTCCACTGACCAGGAGAGCCTTGATGTAACTGATTACAACTTTGATTTGCAGGATGTGGACGTCTTACAGACTGATTTTATGTCTCATGTCATTGTGCCTGTCTTTGCCCTTCTCTTGGCAATCCAATTCTTGGTTTCCTTATAATGTATTAGCAAAGACAGATTTGTTCCCTGCATCGTCTTCTATGCCATATAACTCCACTACCTACCATGTGTCTGCAGGATTTGATGGAACGTCACCTCATTGACTAGCAATGCCATTACCTTTTCAGTTACGCATTAGTTGTTTCATTTATCAATGAAACCTTGTGCTTTGTTTACTAACACACTTTATGCATTTAGGTATTCAGTTGAAGTTACACTGACATATTATATTGTATATCCTATATACCAAGTTATAAATTGAGTTTAGGTTAAGTATACAGTACTACTAAGTTTGAAGTTATATTCATTACTTTGATTGAGTTGATTTGATCTTACAAATATCATTTCACTATTAACTTCTTTTACTGCTTGTGTGTATGCATAGCATGATAACTCATGCAGTATTGCTTCCAATGCAACTATTATGCTTAGTATAACCATTATTAGACTTTAGTAACCATGTCATTTGGTTCTGACCTGCACAATAGTCTGCTAGTTAGTTAGCTTCAAGGGAGCATATTCCCTCTTAAAACCTATTTCCATCTTAAAAGAGGGGGAAATGTAGGGTTGGTGCCTGCTCAGAAACTGTAATGAATCATTTTTCTGCTGTGCCATCAATAAACTCTGCAAATCAAGCAAGTCAACAGAATCATTGTTCATACCTACATGCTAGAGAACTCGTTCTCATCCAGAGACTGTGCCACTGGGTCTAGGATTTGCAACAATGCATGGACCTGCATACCAGCATCTTTCCTGCACCATGGACCTTTGTTCGGAGAAGGACCACCTGACCAATGTTACAGGATTTGATGAAGATGACATACAGTATCTGAGACCAGCCAATCACTGTGCCATGATGAAGGGGTCAGGACAAAGAATTATACGCTAGAGAGACACAGCTTCGGCACTTTTCCATTGGGCAAAGCTGCACGCTGGTCTCCACGCCGTCCCGAGGCAGCCCACAAGAAGGAGGGCGCCATCGGGCGAAGCTGCAAGCTGGCCTCCATGCCATCCTGAGGCAGCCCACAAGAAGAAGGGTGCCATCGGGCGCACCGGCGCTTGGCGGGCCTCACCAGAGGGCCCTTAGGCGGGGAACGCAAGCGGAAACAAACCTCCAGGATCATACAGTCTCTGCGTTACCCTCAAGTTTAACCCAAGACCCGCTCCTGCGTGAACCGTTAACGCAGCCCCAACAAATCTCCGTAGCTACTGAAGAGCCAAGCAGGCACGATCGCTCCCCCACACCCCAACCATCTCACAATTACCACCCTACACGTATCTCTGCTCTGGTCTTGCCTCCCACTGCTGGCTGTGATCTTGCTTCCCATTGCCTGCACAGAACTTGCTACCCATTGTTTGCCTAGAACTTGCTGCCCACTACCATGGCCCCACATCACATTGTCCTTCTCTTCCTCATCCTCCCCAACTGCCTCCCCTCCTACCAACACCCTCCCTCCTCTTCCCCCTCCCCTCCTCACTTCTCCCTCCATTCTGCCCCCTAGCCTAGCATCTGCTCTTGAGCTTCATCACACCATCCCCCACATTCAACCAGTCCCCCTCTCTTTAAGGCAACCCCACACTCGCTTCTGCCATACTATCTCCACTTTACCACGCTCTCTAATACTCATTCTCCTTCTATCATCAGGTAATATCAACCCCAACCCTGCCCCCCCCCCCAGATTTCTCTCTCACCATAAAAAAAGCTCCTCATGTACCCTATCTAATCTCATCCACATCCCGCTCCTCCCCCCTTCCGCCCTCCCTCATTCATTCCACCAACTCCAACTCCAACCCTACCTCCAAAAATAAATCCTCACATAACCTACCTGATACCATCAATTTACCCCTCACTTCCCCTCCCTTACGTCCCTCTTGAAAAGCACACACACCCAGACATACCCACCCACGCCCTGCTCCCTCTAAATCTCGGTATTACTCTAGAAATAGACCCCCACGCTACTCTGATAAGAAATCCACAAGTAACTTATCCAACCTTATCCATATCCCTCTCCTCCCCTCCTCCACTCTCCCATTTTCATGTGCCCTATGGAACGCATGCTCAGTCATCAAAAAAAAAAAACCTTTTATTCACGATCTTTTTATCTCTAATGCCCTACACCTTCTTGCCATGACCGAGACCTGGCTCCCCCCAGACGACACCGCATCCATTGCCTCTCTCTGCTATGGTGGCTACTAGTTCTCCCATACACCTCGATCTACTGGTCGCGGTGGTGGCCTCCTACTCTCTCCCTCCTGCCAATTCCAACCCCTCCTGCGACCCCAACCACACTCCCCCCTCTCCTTCGAAGTCCACTCCATTCGCCTCCTCACACCACTTCCCCTCTGAGTAGTTGTTATATATCGCCCACCTGACAAATCCAAATCAACCTTCTTCACCGACTTCGACTCCTGGCTTTCTGCCTTTATGAATCCCTCCTCCCCCACCCTTATTTTTGTCGATTTCAACATTCACATCGACAACCCCTCTAACCCCCATGCCTCAAAGTTCCTCGCTCTTACCTCCTCGTTTGACCTCCAACTTTGCTCCACTGCCCCCACACACCTACACGGCCACTGCCTTGACCTAATACTCTTCTCCAATTCCTCTCCCTCAAACGTCCGCAATTCAATCCTTCCCTCATCTGACCATCACCTTTTAACATTTACTCTTCAGCTTCCGCCGTCCCAATCTCGTCCTGTCTCCTCCGACCTATTTAGAAACCTTCATACTATTGATCCCCTAACTCTCTCCTCCACTATTTCTCCATCTCTCTCCTCCATTATATCCTCCAAGTCCGTCGATGAGGCATTATCTTCATACAATGCTACACTATCCTCAGCCCTTGACACTCTTGCCCCTCCCACCTCACGTCCTGTCAAATGATCTACACCCCAACCCTGGCTTTCACCTACAATCCGTTACCTACGCATCTGCATCCGTTCTGCCGAATGAGCTTGGTCCAAATCCCGCTCCCCAGAAGACCTTCTACACTTCAGATTCATGCTTGGCTCCTTCCAGTCAGCCCTAGCACTTGCCAAACAAGTTTACTACATCCATCTGACCAACTCCCTTTCCTCTGATCCTCGCCGTCTCTTTAATACCCTCAATTCTCTCCTCAAGGTCCCCCCACCCCCGATCCCGCCCTCACTTTCTGCCCAAACCCTAGCCGACTACTTCCATGACAAAAGCCACAAGATTACCCTCCAATTCCCCACTCCCTCATCTACCTCCCCTCCTCCCCAATTCTCCCCCCATCCATACTCCCCCTGCCACCCTCTCCTCCTTCCCTCCGATCTCTGAAAAAGAAACTGCACTCCTTCTTTCCTCCTCCAAACCACCACCTGTTCATCAGACCCTATCCCCACCCATCTCCTACATTCCATCTCCCTCACCATTGTCCCCTCCATCACTCATATCCTCAACCTTTCACTCTCCACTGCAACTGTCCCCATTGACTTCAAACATGCTGTTGCCACACCCCTCCTCAAGAAACCCTCACTTGATCCCACATGCACTTCTAACTATCGACCCATCTCCCTCCTTCCCTTCATATCTAAACTATTAGAACAAGCAGTCCACCGTCGCTGCCTCGACTTCCTCACCTCCCAGGCCCTCCTGGACCCACTACAATCTGGCTTCCGTCCCCTACACTCCACTGAAATGGCACTCACAAAAGTCACCAACGACCTGTTCCTGGCTAAATCTAAGGGCCTCTATTCTATCATCAACCTTCTTGACCTTTCCACTGCCTTTGACACCGTTGACCACAACCTTCTCCTCACCACCCTCTCCTCGCTTGGCTTCAAGGACTCTGTACTATCCTGGTTCTCCTCCTACCTCTCCCATCGCTCATTCAATGTATGCTCTGGTGGCTTCTCCTCCTCCCCTACCCCGCTCCATGTAGGTGTACCCCAGGGATCCGTCTTGGGCCCCCTCCTTTTCTCTCTCTACACCCAAGGCCTTGGCACGCTTATCTCCTCCCATGGCTTTCAGTACCATCTCTATGCCGACGACTCCCAAATCTACCTCTCTACACCTAATAAGAACATAAGATATGCCATACTGGGTCAGACCAAGGTCCATCAAGCCCATATCCTGTTTCCAACAGTGACCAATCTAGGTCACACGTACCTAACAATTTCCCCAAAAGACACAGGTTCCGCAATGCTTGTATTGGTGCAAGCAATGTCCTCTTTAATAATGGTTTATGGACCTTTCCTCCATAAATCATTTAGCCATGCTCTCTGCTTTCTATCATTTAACTAGTTACTGATCCACAGTAGTACACTGTCTCCTATCCCATTACTTTTTAATTTCTCCAAGTCTCTCAGAGGGACCTGGTCAAAGGCTTTCTGAAAATCCAAGATACTCCCAAGGTACAGTCCAATCTCCAAGCATGTGCATGTCTAGGAGATGGAGAGGGCCAGTGTGCGGCTTACTCAGCAGTCATCCACTGGTGATATATTCACTCTCAAACCTCTCCTAGATACCAATGTGGGCGAGGATGAATGAATTGTTGCAGGAACTTGAAAAAGCATCAGTAATTTCCTCCTCACAAAGTGACCAGCCATCCCGTATTATATGGGACAGACATGTATTTTAAGGATTTGTCCCTCAAATCGGATAGGATGCCTAAATGTCTCCTATTTTAAAACACGTGCCCCATTCCTACACATTTGTACCAGTGGATCTCTCCGCCCCAGCTGAAATTTTCAAAGGGAAACTCTTTTTTATATAGACTATTTCCACCAGAAACACATATGATGGTAAATGGAGCTCACTCGGATGAATGGAGGGTGATTAGCGGCGTGCCCCATGGTTCGGTCCTGGGCCCGGCACTGTTCAATGTATTTGTGAGTGATATTGCTGAAGAACTGAATGGAAAAGTCTGTCTTTTTGCAGATGACACGAAAATTTGCAACAGAGTAGACTCCCCTGAGGGAGTGGATAGCATGAGGAAAGATCTACAAAAGCTGGAAGAATGGTCTAATGCTTGGCAGTTAAGATTTAATACGAAGAAGTGCAGTGTCATGCACTTGGGAAGCAGAAATCCAAGGGAAATGTACGCGATAGGGGGCGAGAGGTTGGTGTGCACGGACCAGGAGAAGGACCTTGGTGTGATTATTTCTGAGGATCTCAAGGTGGCAAAACAGAGTGACAAGGCAGTGGCAAAAGCCAGGAGGATGTTGGGTTGCATACAACGAGCAATTACCAGCAGAAAGGAAGAGGTACTAATGCCACTGTATAAGTCACTGGTGAGGCCTCACTTGGAATACTGTGTTCAGTTTGAGACCATATCTTGCAAAGGATGTAAAAAGACTGGAAACTGTTCAGAGGAAGATGACCAAAATGATTTGGAGCCTGCATCAGAAGCCTTCTGAGAAGAGACTTGAAGACCTAAATATGTACACTGTGGAGGAGAGGAGGGATAGGGGAGATATGATTCAGACCTTTAAATACTTAAAGAGAAATAATGAACAAACAAACCTCTTCCAAAGATGGGGAAGCTGTAAAACTAGAGGGCATAACATGAAGCTGCAAGGGGGTAAATTGAAAGGCAATGTCAGGAAATACTTTTTCACTGAAAGGGTGGTGGATGCTTGGAATGCCCTCCCGATGGACGTGGTGGGGGCAAATACAGTGACAGAATTCAGAATGGCATGGGACAGACACAGTGGATCCCTTTACAGCAACAGGATAAAATCAAAATAAACTTAACAATCTAATTTCTCAACAAATAGGGGTGTCCTACACGGAGCGGTGGGTTCACCCCTAAACAAAAACAAAGACATGGGGAGGGGTGGCCTGCACAGAGCAGCAGGTGCACCTACTCTTGCCATCTTACTGAGCATACTAGATGGGCTATACTGGTTTTTATCTGCCGTCATTTACTATGTTATATGCATGCACTCTGTTGTACTTCAGTCACACACACATGCACATGCATTCATCCACCCCCCTACCCCCCAAATCAGGTACACACAAGCACACTAGCACTTTTCAGACAGATAGATTCTGTCTCTGACTGTCTACTGGTATTGTGCTGCTTCTGCACTCCTCTACTTCAATGCCCCCAGATCTTGTTTTTGCTACCAGTATTTTCTTTTTCAGCCTGCAATAGCCTCCTCACATTTTAACCCATTCCTCTTACATTTCTACCCTCTCTCAGCAACCCCACTCACCCCTACCAAGAAACCCACTTATTCCACTGACTTTCTCCCAGATCCTGTGCAGAAAATCAGCCCACCCTTCCTCTGACTAGTGCAGCCTTTCCATTGGCTGGAACCTACCACTTACTCTGCACAGTGAGGGGGGAGCACTGGCGAGCTATAGAGCTAGACTCTAAAAAATATGCAGACAATTTAGACATCATTCTGACTAAGACTGCTACTTTACAAAGTTGTAGAATCCTAAAATAATTTAGATGATTGTCAAACCTAAACTCCCAAGTCCTCAGCACATCTGACAAATCTGGCTCTGCTTTCTCCCCAAGGCCCAGGCAACCACCAGTCAGACAAAGCCAGCCAATAGGCTGTAGCAGACACAGCCAGGCAATGGGGAGCAGGGGAAGGTGGGAACACTAGTTGGGTACAGAATGTTTTATGTTTGCCAGGTTCCAATGCTCCAACTGAAAGGTGCTGTTCAATCATGAACAAAGTGTGATCTACGGAACAAACCCAACAGCATATAGAGACTCTGAAATGTCTAATGATTGTAAAATACAATTTTGAGTTGAGTTGCCCAGAATTTTTTGAATTATCTTAGTGGAAATGTTGCTATTTTGAAGAAAATTCACTCTGTAGAAAAGTATAAGTAGGCCTGATTGGCACATTTGTAAGTAAAGTTATAAACCTAGCCTACTGATTAAAATTTTGGGTTAAAATTAAAATTTAAACATATTTTTTATTTTCCATAACTTTTAACTCCCCGGCTTGATTGAGTGTCGTCCTGTATTTGAACTTAGAAAAGATGATCAGGTTATCTGAATTGCAGACCACCTCCATATTCAGTGAGTGGAATGTTTTCCTGTTGCAGTAGGTGGCTTCCCTCCCTTATGGGGGCTTGAGGGTCACATGTGTGCAATCAATGACCTCTCTGGGGAGTATTGATACACAAACGGATAAGTTATGCTCAGTTATGTTTAAAGGAAAGTTTGCTATTAGTCCCTCACCCTCAGCTTCAGTGGGACCCTCTGATAATGAACCAGGAGAGAGAGACAGAGTTCTGTGATGATATATTAGGTTTATTTTGAATAGAAAATAGAAGAAATACAAAACTAGCAATAAAAATGTGGTCATATGTTGTAGCAGCATTATGATTACATAATAGAAATAACTCACCAATATGTAACTAGAGGTCACAGGCTCGCTCTGCACTTAGGAAAAGTACAGAAAAGTGGTAGCTGACTAATAACCACCCCCAGTACCAATGGAAATCTGGCCACCTCATGGAAATGGATCATGGTTTGCTGCCTCTGATGTACAGTCTGTAGGAAGACTACATATCGTGCATTATGGGTTAAAAAGGCCCTCAGAAACTTTGAGATCACTGACTAGTTGAGACCTGCAGTGGCATCTAACACAGACTGGAAATTGCAGATGGCTAGGAAGTGAAGGCTAAGGTGATTAACATGTGGCAGAAATGGTGAATGGCTACCTTGTCAAAGTGAAATGTGGTGAGGCACTACTCGTTCATGAGATCCAGGATTTCAGTCCTGAGCCTGTAGACCAGGGGTCTCAAACACGCGGCCCGCGGGCCGCATGCGGCCCGCGAGACAACTTTGTGCGGCCCGCGAAAGAGAAAAAAAAAAAAACCCCAAAACCCTGACTTCTGCCGTTGCCGCCGTGGCAGCGGCAGAATCAATTGTCAAATAAAAAAAAAAAAGACTTCTGCTGCTCAAGCAGCAATATCACCTGTCCTGCGGCCCCTTCCCCTGTGCCCGGAGATCCGAATCTGCTCATCAGCGGCGTGCTTTTCAAGCCGCGAAGAGTATTCCCCTCTCGCGTGGTTTCAAGCCGCGCGAGAGGGGAATACTCTTCGCGGCTTGAAAAGCACGCCGCTGATGAGCAGATTCGGATCTCTGGGCACAGGGGAAGGGGCCGCAGGACAGGTGATATTGCTGCTTGAGCAGCAGAAGTCTTTTTTTTTTTTAATTTGACAATTGATTCTGCCGCTGCCACGGCGGCAACGGCAGAAGTCAGGGTTTTGGGTTTTTTTTGTTTTCCTCTGTCGGGGGGGGGTATGACTGGAAATGGGCAGATGGGGGGGGGGGTATGACTGGAAATGGGCAGATGGGGGTTAGGACTGGAAGTGGGCTATTGGCAGGGGGGGGGGGTTATGACTGGTAATGGGCTGGGGGGTTATAACTGGTAATGGGCTATGGTGGGGGCTAGGACTGGAAATGGGCAGATGGGGGTTAGGACTGGAAGTGGGCTATTGGCAGGGTGGGGGTTATGACTGGTCATCGGCTATGGTGGGGGCTAGGACTGGAAATGGGCAGATGGGGGTTAGGACTGGAAGTGGGCTATTGGCAGGGGGGGGGTTATGACTGGTCATGGGCTATGGTGGGGGCTAGGACTGAAAATGGGGTGATGGGGGTTAGGACTGGAGGTGGGCTGATTGGGGGGTTAGGACTGGTAATGGCCTATGAGGGGAGGTAAGACTGAAAATGGGGTGATGGGGGGGTAAGACTGGAAGTGCGCTATGGGGAGGTTAGGACTGGTAATGGGCTATGGGGGGTCTAGGACTGGTAATGGGCTGGGGGGGTTGCTAGGACTGGAAATGGGCTGAGTGGAAGGGGGGCTTGAACTGCAAATGGCTGATGGGGAGGGGGCTTGGAATGGAAATGGGCTGTGAGGGGAGGGAGCTAGGATTGGAAATGGGCTGATGGGGGGCTAGGATTGGAAATGGGCTGATGGTGAGGCTAGGATAGGACTGGAAATGGACTAATGGGGGGACTAGAAGGGAGCGGATGCTGGGTGGGGCTGGAACTAGAAGGGAGCTGATGTTGGGGGAGGATTAGAATGGGATGGAGCTGGGAAAGTGAAATGGAGAGGGGAAAAATATTTTGTCTGGGAGAGAAGACAAATCTACAATTGGCCAGGTATTGGGAGAGTAAGTGGTGATTGAGGATGGAGGGGTAAAATTTGAGTGGATGAAATAGGAATGAGGAAAGAGAAAAAGGAGAAAGATTAGTATGTTAAAGCAGATGTAGAGAGAGAATGGAAAAAAAACTAGGAGAGAAGAAAGGGCAAATGGACAGCAGACGATGGAGAGTTAGCAGAAGACATGAAGAAACCAGAAGAAAGTGGCTGGAACAATTGCAACTGAAAAAAATGCACAAAAGGTAGAAAAATATCTCTTTATTTTGAATTTATTAACTGGAATATGTCAGCTCTAGGAAATGTGCATCATTAATGTTTGCGCTTTGTTTAGTACAAGAGGAAATTAATTTATAGTTTTATTTCTACAGTGTTGTTGTACATTCCAAGTTTGGCTTTTGGGGTTCCCAGTTTAATTATTGTCTTCTTGTTTCTAAATCTTTTAGTCTTTCTTTATCCATACTCATTAAAGAGGCATGTTTACTAAAAGTTAGTGTATGGTAACATTATGCAAATATTTATGCAAATGAGGCCCCTTACGCAAATGAGGCTCCGCGTCTTATGCGGCCCCCGGGTTACTTTACAAGTCCTCATTTGGCCCTCAAAGCAATTTGAGTTTGAGACCCCTGCTGTAGACCCTATGATATGGGTGCCTCTTAGTGAGTCTCCTATGTTCCCTATGGACCTCATACAGCATGGCCAGTGCAAACCATGTGTTCATCTCATCCATGATTCCTACCTTCAACTACCAATGCCCAGTGACTCCCACTACCAATACTCACAGCGCTACACATGCACTTCTACAAACATATGTACAGGCTGCAGGTGACACTGGAACACACAGATAGTAGACAGCTGGGAGAGAGACACACCAAAGGCCAGAGAGTGGGTCACTGGAAGTTTGGAATTGGCACAGCTAGGGGGAGTTCACATGGACACAGACGACAGTCAAACCAAAAACTCACAAGCCACGTTCCTCCAATCACCAATGCCACAAGTAGTCCCAACAAACAATAAAGTCTCATCCTTATTTGTGATTTATAGCAGGTGTAGATTGTCATGTTTAAAAAAAATCAATAACCAGCTAGCCAACAATCAAAGAACAATATCTTAAATGTCTGGTAAAATAACTTATAGCCCACTGTGTCCTGTTCTAAACCACCACAGAGAAGCATCTAATAAGAGAAACCAATCAAAACATCTTGGGCAGTGGAATAACAAAGTTGGCAGCCTGATTGCAGTGTAAATGTTGCAAAGGAACACATTTATTAATATTTTAGCTAAGATACAGCAGGCCAGAATCATGATAAGTATGAAATGCCAAACACAAAAGCTGATAACATATTCATTTTTCAATAGGAAGCCAATGTAAGGCTATGAATAAGTCCTGTTCCTCTTTCTCTATTGTTGAGCTGCCCATAGTGTCTGGCTTCTTGGGACTTTCCATTTCAGTTCTTGTTTGTATGTTTCTATCACTAATCTGTGATCTTTAATTTGGTGAATTTCGCTTAAGTGTTAGCACCTTTTGGGGAATCCATCTGTCTCTTTGGACTTCCATCCATATCTGTGTTCCAACAAACATATGCATACAGCTTTAGTAGGACAGAGCAGCATATAAGCAAATGTGAAACGTCAAAGAGAGTTTCCAAGTCCTGCCTACAAAAGAGGCAGAGCAGCAGTGTCCAAGAACAAGCGAGTGTCCTCAGATGCCACCAGCAGAAATGGCAGAATGGCACCAGCAAGAGCTAGCAGGAGTCCCCAGATCCCACTGGCAGAGGAGGCAGAGCAGTAGCCGTAAAGGCCAGAGGAAGTTCCTGAGTCCCACCAACAAAGAAGATGGTGCAGCAGCAGTAAAGATCTGTGGAAGTCCCCAAGACCTGCCAGCAGAGGAGGCAGAGCAACAGTGGTAAAAGCTGGTGGGAGTTCTCAAGTTCCATGGACAAAGACGAGCCAGGGTTTAAGGGAAGCGGCAGGTTTAGAAATTAGTAAAGAATAGAAGGGCAGGGTGAGGAGAGAGGTGCATTAGGGAAAGGGCAGGATTAAAGACAAAGTAAGGATGGGGCAGAAGTAGTGGGGCCATGTACGAAAAACACAGCCGCTCTATTGTAGAGCTGTCCCTGCACAGCCCCCAGAACACATCAACAGGCAGATACACCCAACCCCACACAAACACCCATGGCATGCAAGCACACGCATCCCCTACCTTCTCACATTTCACTTTCACATCCCACAGATAAACAGCTAAATTTTACTTGTAGAGATAGATATACACAGCATACAACTGGTTCATACACACAACTACCTCATATACATCATTAAATCACTATCCACACCATGCTTACCCACCCATACACACACTCAAACATCTCCTGCTACCCTGAAACACACTTTGCTATGGCTGTTTCAACTAAGGGGTCTGTTTATTAAACAGCGATAGCGGCAATTGTGCAAAATCGGTGCCAGGGGCCTGTTTTATTCAGTGGGGCTGCAACACCGATTTTGCACGATCGCCACCATCGCTGTTTAGTCAACAGACCCCTAAGTCCATTACACAGACATGCCTGAGTCTGCAAAAGGAGGAAAAGGGAAACACTCCATTGTGTCAATGTAAGTGCACACTTTTCAACTTTTTCTATATTAGGTATGTGTTAATCTGTTTTATTTATTTATTCTTTTGTAGCTCATGGCTATGCAGTGTTAGCTCAAGAAGAGTTACATTCAGATAAATAAGTATTTATTCTCAGAGGGTTTACATTCTAATTTTGTACCTGAAGCAATGGACATTTAATTGATTTGAACTCTGGCTTTCACTGCTTTTTAGCCCATTTCCCCACTCCATGTTCTGTTGGTGTGATAGAGGTGAGGGATTCTCCTCTCCTTTTCCTCCTTTCATGGTCTCTGTGGATAACTCTACTCCTCCCCGTTTCCTCAGCTCGCAACCTTGGGGTTGTCTTTGACTCCTCTCCTTCTTCACACATATCCATCTGATAGCTAAGACCTGTAGTTTCTTGCTCTATAACATCAACAAAATCTGTTCATTCCTTTCTGAACATACTACTAAGACACTTATTCACGCCTTAATCACCTCCCATCTTGACTATTGTAACCTACTCCTTGCTGGTCTCCCTTTGAATCATCTCTCTTCCCTTCAATCTGGTCAACACTCTGCTGCGCAGCTAATCTTCCGCCAGCCTCATCATGCCCATATTACCCCTCTTCATTGGCTCCCTATCCGTTTCTGCATCAATTTCAAACTTCTTCTGCTGATCTAGAAGTGCATTCACTCTGCAGCTCCTTGCTACCTTTCCTCTCTTATCTTACCCTACACCTCCCCCCACCCCCCCCCCCCCCGCCTCGGGAACTCCGTTCTTCTGGCAAATTGCTTCTATCTATGCCCTTCTCTTCTATTGCTAACTCCAGACTTTGCTCCTTTCACCTTGCAGCACCTGTGGAACAAACTGCCTGAGTCTGTATGTCAGGCACCTTCTCTGACCCTTTTCAAATCCAGACTGAAAACTCACCTCTTCGCCACCGCTTTCGAATTTTGACTCACCTAATCTCCTTGTGTTGTCTGTCTTGACTGGATTGTGAGCTCTGATGAGCAGGGACTGTCTCTTACATGTCTGTGCTGCGTTGCTTATGTCTTATAGAGTTATACAAATGCTCAGTAGTAGTAGTAGGATTCTGCTAGCAGCTAGCTTATAGTTTGTGTGTAGGAATGTATAGCAATCTAGCTTGTTCTGTGGGTTTTATGGGTGTTTTAGGGCCTGTAGTAGTATTTGCAACGTTTCCCTTTCATATATAAGGCTGTTGCTGTGCAAATCATGGGCTAAGGGCTTTGGCTTTCTCATCCTTTATTTGGGAAGAGCCTGATATTTCTTGATATAATACTGAAGCACTATTAGTTAAAGTTAATGCACCACCATATTTTCGTCTCCTTATAATATACTGCCATTCTGATATGCCATTATGTTTTTGGGATGCTTTTCTTTTTTTTTATTCCTGAACTTGAGGTTAAGTTTGATAGTTTAAACATTTTAGGTGATTTTATTTACATGGCACCACTATCCTCTCCATATCAGATCTGGGCCTTTCACGAGCGACAGATTACTTGTCCAACTCACTCTGCAGGCAATAATTTTAGATTTTGTTTACACTTCTGCTCCTTTTGCATACCAAGAAGATGGATTTAGTTCCTATTTTCTGCACTGGTCTGATCATTTTATGATATTCTTTCATTCCTTTGCCACCTTCTGCTATAAAGTATCGCAGAAATCTTACAAACCTTCATTTTGAGCAATTAGCTGTAAAACATTCTTCCCTTCCATGTGACTTTGAGTCACTGTCCTTGCCACGACAGGTAATCTGGAATCTTTCCTTGCTGCATGCAATAGATGAGCTTGCTCCCTAATCTATTCAAACGTTTAAGATGACAAAGAAGAAGAAACCTTAAAGCGTGTGTGTGTACTTATATTCGGAAGGTGAGGGGAGAAGTAATCGTCTGAATCCGCTTAGGCAGGAAAAATAAAACTTTACTCCCAGGCTGGGTACTTACCAGTAGGAAGTAGACTGGCAGCAGGCATCTTATATCTTGGAAAGAAAAAAAAGAAATCGAAGAGTAAAAAAGTTGCTACGCACACCCCCACGATACTAGCTCTAAAACACAGCCTGAACCCGTAGGCGGTCTAATTAGCGATATGGCCTCATCCCCAAGCGGCGTGCTTCAGAGATGTCGCTATGGCAACGAAACAACTTCCGGTCCCTGTACGTCACTTTCCCTGGAAGGCAGCCAGCCTCTTTCTCGGAAGAAATGAAGAAATTCGCCATTTTTTCTTCCTTCAACAACAGGGCGATGGCTTTCGTTTATGTGTAATGATTTATATAATCTCTGGGATAGCTGGAGGCGGATTGATAATAATACGACTTTGAAGCAGTAATTGAGCTGCTGGTATAGTAGTGACGATGCCGCTTCCCTCCGCGATGAGAATACGGGCAGCCGGTGATAGATGGAGCGAAGGCAGTGTTTGGCCTGCCGAGCCTTTAGCTTTTTGCCCTATACGTGTTACAGAGAGCATCAGCCTTGTATAGCGGGGCTGGTTATAATAGTTGTTAACTAATATATATCAGATATGAACAGGTAAGGTAGGAAGGGGCGGAACAAAATATATTGTTTCTGTACGCCCCGAGTGAAAAAAAACTATTTTGTTTCTTCCATGTACGTTTTTCTCGTCAGCTGCCGATGAGTTGGGGGAGGGGCACGCGGAAGAAAATGGGAGCGAAGTAGAGATGGGAGGTAAACATGACTTGTGGGTGAACGTTGTTGAAAGGGCCGATAGACGCTTCTAATCTGTTTATTGTTGCCCTGGCATGCGAAGAATTAACCGTTTTGAAGACATTGTCCCCGAGAGAGTCCCTTCTCGATGCAAGGACGTGGACCGATTCTCAACCACTCGATTTTTATTTTTGTATCTTAAGATGCCGCTGTTTGTCATAGATCTTATTTTTAGCTCTGTTACTCTCTACTGGGAGGCTGACCATGTATCCATCTGCCTTTCTGTGAAGAAAATGTCTTTGTTGTTCTTGAGTCTATACCATCTTTGATACCTGATTCTAGAGAAGTCCATCCTATAGAGAAATGAGAAGAGAGGAGAAATGTACAGTACCGCTGTACTGAACCTTAGTAAAGCAGATGAGCAACTTGTTCCTCTGCAGCACTCCTCCTCATCAGGGCTGGCACAAGAGTTGGTTCAGGGTGTTGGTGCCCTAGGCAAATCTTAAGCCTTATGCCTCTCCCAGCTGTCATAATGTATTGTTTAGCTTTGAATGCTCTTTTCTTTGCTGTGCTCACAAGCTGCTGCATAGGTAGTTGCCTTGTTTTCCTAATGGTTGGACCGGCCCTGTTGATTACACTGCCCTAAAGGTGTGAAATATATGGAATGGTTTGAAAATCTAGGGTAGGAGAAAGGCCATAAGAATTGTCATACTGGAACAAGACCAAAGTCTGTCGAGCCCAGTATCCTGTTTCTAACAATGGCCAATACAGGTTACAAGAACCATCATCTTACCACAGGAAGACAGTTCTCTTCCCTGTCACAGACAAGAACAGAAGGTAACCCAGAACTCAGGTATGCTAAGGATACTGACATCTTTGCCTGCAGAAGTGGTGTGAAGGCCCAGCTTACAAAGGACACCCCAGTGCAATCTGGGATTTCCAAGCCAGAAATGTCTGAAAAAAAGCAGGCACGTGCAAATTCAGGCACAATTTCACAAATGTCCCCATAGACATCCATACTGGGCAGGTCTACATCTACTTAGATGTCCCCAAAATAGCATTTCAGAATAGGAATGTTTAATAGCCTAACGGTTAGCATGGTAAGTTAGAACCAGAGTGACCAGGGTTCAAATCCCAATGCTGCTCCTTGTTATTTTAGTCTAATTACTTAACTCTTCATCTTCTCTACACCCTCTGGATGTTTTAGGGCCAAAACAAACACTTTTTCTGATGCCTATTCATGCCTGGAGCAGGTCTGAACTTGAACGGGGTTGCAGATGTCCCAGACATTTCTGAAATTGAGTGGGAATGTCTAATTTCATGCCTCCACCATGCCTTCTGCCTGCTTGGACATCACTGCACTAGAGATGTCTTTGGAAGTCATTTGCAGAATGGCTCCAGGGACGTCCCTATGATTTTGATGTCCACGTCCACATCCATATCATGGTTAAGACTTACAATTACCCCCCTTAGTCGATAAAATTGGGTTCCTGAGCGGTCCTCCAGTTTAGTCCTCCACATCCGGGTAGTGCACCTCCTCCTGCAGCTTGGAGACTGGACCAATCAGAATCTTCCTATGCCAGGATGTATGCTGCTGGAGCTCCCATCAGCCCCCAGTGTGTCCAGTCTCCTTGCAGCTGGAGGACATGTGTGCCTGGTGTTAGGCTCACTTAGGGACAGTTGGAGGCAGCACTAGAGTTTTTTGGGGATTTTTCTTTTGCACTGCTATTTTTTCTTTTATTTATTTAATAGGTAGCTGTAGCTTTAAAAAAAAAAAAAAGTAAAGGGGTTGCAGGCGGCGATCGAGGAGCCGGGTCTGCACTGCCCTGCTGACTTTGCTGCACAGGAGTCTTTTGCAGTCAGAGAGGCTAGCTCCCTCCTCCTAGACTCTACGGAGGAGAGATCTGCCTTGCCAGCCATCTGCCTTGGTCCAGGAAGTCTCTGAACGGTATGCTGGCTTCCCTTTCGCGATCTGACCTGCATTTCTTAGCTTGGAGTGGTATCGCACTCCCGCTCAGGATTCGAGCGGCATGTCGTCTGCCGGCGATTCTGTGCCAGTGCGGTGAGTTTCGGATGGTTTCAGTTCTGCGGGTCGTTCCTTTGATTTCCTTTGCTTCCTTTTGATTTCCTTTTCGTGCCATTTTTCTCGCCGGCTGAAATGTGCTGGTGCCCATTTTATAGCTCTGTTTTTTTCCCGCCCGACATGAAGAGCTGTGCAGCGAGTTCCCTCTCCGCTTAGCGTGTTTTTGGCCTGGCATTATTGCTTGGGGGCATCTGAGTTTTCCCAGTTGCTAGTTCTTTTTTGAAAAACTGCAAAAAAAAAAAAAAGAGGGGAGAATTTTTTTCTTTTGATTTCTTTTAAATTGCGTGTAGAGCAGGCCCTTTCACTGTGGGGGCTGCTGTGCCTGCATGGCTACAAGACCGCAGTGTGTTATCTGCGGTTCGCGCAGGGGGGCGGTGGCTGAGTCTGGGATTTGCAGGGGCTGCGCCTCGGTTTCCACAGGCTTAGAGCAACAAATGGAGCATAAGGAGCTGTCAGACCCAGGAAGCCCGGCTGTTCAGGCAGAGGGAGATCCCTCTCCTGGTCCTCTTGCATCTTGTTCTATGGCCCCCCCTAAAGGGCAGGTGGGCGCATGGCCGATTGCAGCAGCAGAGTCTTCCTTCACAGATTTTTCCCCAGACTTTGTCCTCCTTATGCACCAGGCTTTTCGCTTGGGACGCTCGGGCAAGTTGCCAGATGCCTGGCCGTCGCCCCTGTCCTCCTTAAAAGGTGAGGAGCCCAGGCAGGATGGCCAGCCTTCAGCCAAGCGCCTTAGGTTCATGGACCTGGAACACGACGACATGGGCTGGCAAGATCCTGATACAGAAGTGGATCCCGATGGTGGTGTTGAGGAGCTGGAAGACGGTGAGATCCCTGAGCCGGAGGATCAAGCCCGGATCATTCGGGTGTTCCGTAAAGAAGAGCTGGTGCCTTTGATTACGGAATCTCTCCACGCACTCAATCTGGCTGCACCTCGTCCTGTTGAAGAGGACGGGTTGGAGGATCCTCTCATTCAAGCGGTGCGGGAGTCTCAGGTGGTGTTTCCGGTGCACCGTGTGGTGGAGCAGATGATTCAAACTGAGTGGGATCAACCTGAATCCGGACTTAAGGGGATTCGGACTATGAACCGCCTGTATCCGTTAGCAGATAAGGACAAGGAGAGGTTTAAGTCGCCGCGAGTGGACACCACGGTGTCGGCGGTCACCAAGAAAACCACCATTTCTGTTGAAGGCAATGCGGCCTTAAAGGACGCGCAAGACTAAAAGGTGGATGGTTTGTTGAAACAGGCCTTTGAGACCAATGCTTTATCTTTGCAGGCCTCCATTTGTGGAGCTTGGGTGGCTAGGGCCTGCTTACGATGGGCTCAGCGCTTGCGGCAAGTTTCCGGCTTGGATCAGCAGGGCTTGCTAGAGGTGACTCGGCTGGAGTCTGGCTCGGCGTATTTGGCAGATGTGCATTATGATTTGATTAGAACATTGGCGAATAGCATGGCTTCTTTGGTGGCGGCGCGCAGGTCTATCTGGTTGCGGAATTGGGCGGCCAATGGCTCTTCTAAGTCCCGACTCAGTAAGCTTCCCTTTAAGGGCAAATCGTTGTTCAGAGACGATCTGGATAAATTGGTAAAGGACCTCGGTGAGTCCAAGGGCGGTAGGCTGCCAGAGGATAAGCCTAAGCTGGGTAGGAACTTGCCGCCGGCGCGGGGTCAGTTTCGGGACTTTCGCAGATTTTGTTCTTCCCGCCTTTGGGGTTCCCAGCGCGGCCGGTATAGCTCCAGATTCCAAGGGTTTTGAGGTTTTCGAGGAGCAGGCAGAGGATTCACAGCGGCGTCCTCCTCTGCGTCCTCTTCCTTTGGTCGAAAGCCACAATGAAGCGAGGCGGGCTCCGGAGGGGAAGTCAAGTCATCGGGGGTCGTCTGCGGGACTTTCTTCCTTCCTGGGCCCAAATAACATCAGATCAGTGGGTGCTCGAGATAATCGGAGAAGGTTATGCGCTGGAGTTTGCTTGTCCGCTTCCAGACTCCTTTGTCCTTTCCACCTGCAAAGGCGAGCAGAAGGCGCGGGCCATTCGGGTGACGTTGCGTCGACTCATAGATTTGGGAGCGGTAATTCCTGTTCCTCCTTCCGAGCGCGGCGTCGGTCACTACTCCATTTATTTTGTGGTGCCAAAGAAAGACGGTTCGCTCCGCCCGATTCTAGATCTCAAGGGCGTGAATTGTTTTCTCCGGGTGCCATATTTCTGGATGGAGACCTTACGGTCCATTATTGTGGCGGTGCATCAAGGGGAGTTTCTGACCTCTCTCGATCTCTCGGAGGCCTATTTACACATTCCCATCCGAGCGGTCCATCAAAAGTTCCTGAGGTTCGCGTTCTCGTGGGGTCACTTTCAGTTTCGGGCTATGCCGTTCGGTCTAGCCACAGCTCCGCGCACCTTCACAAAGGTCATGATGGTGGTTGCGGCAGCCTTGCGAAAGGAAGGTATCTTAATCCACCCTTACCTCAACGAATGGTTGATTCGTGCGAAGTCCAAAGAAGAGAGTGTGCAGGTTACGGACAGAGTAGTGGCCTTGCTGCGGTCTCTCGGCTGGGTGGTCAACGAGAGAGTCATTTAGTGCCAGCGCAATCCCTCAAATACCTCGGAGTTCGTTTCGACACGGCGAGAGGTTTGGTGTGCTTGCCGGAGCGCCACATCCAGGCCTTGCAGGGGCTCGTGCGCTCATTCTTGAGGATTCCCACTCCGTCAGCGTGGTGGTATCTGCGGCTGTTAGGCACTATGGCGGCGACGTTGGAGGTAGTTCCGTGGGCCAGGTTTCATATGCGGCTACTTCAGAGAGCCCTGTTACGTCGCTGGTTGAACCAGTTGGATTCGTTGAACAAGTGGTTGCCTTACCCGAAATCGGTCCGTCTGTCTCTCCGGTGGTGGCTCTGCTCGGAGAGCCTACGGATGGGGCTACCTTTGGAGCAGCCCACTTGGATCCCGTTCATCACGGATGCGAGTCTGGGCTGGGGAGCTCACTGCGAGGGTTGGTACGCGCAGGGGATGTGGTCCCCTCTCGAGTCTTCTTGGTCGATCAACCGCTGCGAGCGGTGAGACTCGCGCTGCAAGCCCTCGAGACGTTGGTGAGGGGGCGGGCAGTGCGAGTTCTCTCGGACAACTCGCAACGGTGGCCTACATCAACCACCAGGGAGGCACCGGCAGTGTGGCCATGGAAAGCGAGGCAGAGGCCTTGTTCGATTGGGTGGAGGTCCATCTTTCGGCGGCGCATATCGCGGGAAAAGACAATGGGATGGCGGATTTTCTCAGCAGAGTGTAGGTCGACCCCGGGGAGTGGGAACTGCCACCGCAGGTATTCACGCAGATAGTTCGCAAATGGGGGCCCTCTGATTATGGACCTCATGGCAACTTTTCAGTCAGCGAAGACAGGGCGGTTCTTCAGCTGGCGGAGAGAATGCATGTCCGAGGGCATTGATGTGCTAATTCAGCCGTGGCCGGAGGACGGTCTTCTTTATGTCTTCCCCCCCCCTTGGGCGTTGATCGGTCGCGTCGTTCAGCGCATCGAGGCGCACCGGGGGCGGGTTTTACTAGTTGCTCCGGATTGGCCCAGGAGACCGTGGTATGCTGATCTGGTTCGGTTGCGCAACGGAGTGTCTTGGAGACTGCCTCCGTTACCGGATCTGCTGCTTCAGGGTCTGCTGCGGATGCCTCAGGTGGATCAATTCTCGCTTACGGTTTGGCCCTTGAGAGGGCTCGGTTGAGGAAAAAGGGTTATTCCCCGGAGGTTATTGCCACGCTCCTTCGGGCGCGGAAGCCTTCCACCTCGCTCGCGTATGTGCGGATGTGGAGGGTTTTTGAGGACTGGTGTTCACGGCGTGGGGTTCGCGCAGCAACGGCTTCGGTGTCGGTGGTGTTCAGTTTTTTGCAGGATGGCTTTGACAAAGGTTTGGCAGCCAGTTCTCTGAAGGTACAGTTGGCAGCGCTAGAGTGCTACAGGGGCAAGGTTCTGGGGATTCCCCTAGGGGCGCATTCGGACGTACAACGTTTTCTTAAGGCGGTCTTCAGGTTGAGGCCTTCGCGCAGTGTCAGTTCCATCGTGGGATTTGAATCTAGTATTACAAGCTTTGGTTCGCAAACCCTTTGAGCCCATTCGGCAGGCGTCTGTTAAGGATCTGACCCTGAAGATGTTTTTTCTGGTGGCAATCTGTTCGGTGAGGCGCATTTCCGAGTTGCAGGCGCTTTCGTGTAGAGAACCGTTCTTATCTATCTCCACGGATCGAGTGGTTCTTCGGCCAGTTCCCTCCTTTTTGCCTAAGGTGGTTTCGCCCTTTCATTTGAATCAGCCTGTTTTTCTTCCGGTCCTTAATTCGGAAGCGGCAGGTCCTACGGACGAGGGGTTACATTGCCTGGATGTGCGGCGAGTCCTTCGTCACTACTTAAAGGTGTCGGAGACGTTCTGTAAGACCGATCGGTTGTTCGTGCTTTTTGGCAGGGCCCGCAAAGGTGAAGCAGCAGCAAAAGCGTCCATCGCTCGGTGGATTAAGGAGGCGATTGCATCGGCTTACATTTTACAGAATCGGCCGGTTCCGTTGGGTTTGAGAGCCCACTCTACCAGAGCACAGGTGACGTCCTGGGCAGAGCAGAGTCTTGTTCCGCCTGTGGAAATTTGTAGGGCGGCTACTTGGTCGTCTCTTCATGCCTTCAGTAAGCACTACCGGTTGGATGTGCTTGCCGCTCAGGATTCTTGTTTTTGGTTCGGCAGTGTTGCGTGCCGGTTGGCAAGGTCCCGCCCGGTGTTGACTGCTCTGTTACATCCCGGATGTGGAGGACTAAACTGGAGGACCGCTCAGGAAATAGAAATTACACTTACCTGGTAATTGTAGTTCCTGGAGGGTCCAGTTTAGTCCTCCTTTCCTCCCATGTGTCAGGTTTGTTTGGTGCAGCGCGCTTACTGTGAACGGTGCGGAATTGTCTCAGCATATCTCTTTGGGTTTCCGTATCCGGGGCTCGCTTCTACTTTTTTTTTTTGCCAGCTATTCAGTTCATGTGGCTGGGGTTATGACTGCCTCTTTCTTCGGGTGGAGTCGGAGGCACTGTGCAGAGTTCTGGCTTCCTCGTTTGGGGAGGGGGTCGATTAACACATAAGGGGACTAAATTCTGTTCTGGTTTGATGTTTATACTTATCTCATGTGTTGCTTCTTTGAGTCTGCTTTGTTACTAGTTCACTGGGGGCTGATGGGAGCTCCAGCAGCATACATCCAGGCACAGGAAGATTCTGATTGGTCCAGTCTCCAAGCTGCAGGAGGAGATGCACTACCCGGATGTGGAGGACTAAACTGGACCCTCCAGGAACTACAATTACCAGGTAAGTGTAATTTCTATTTAACTCCCAAGCTAAGAAAAAAATGAATAGAAACCTAGAAAAATGATGATAAAGACGATATGGATTATCCAGTCTGCCCATCAATACCAACTACTAAGCTCTATAATCCTCTTCTTTCCCTTAAAGATCCTTAGTGCTTTCCCATGCTTCCTTGAATTCTGATACAGTTCTTTTCTCTACCACTTCCACTGGGTGACTACTGCCACTCTTTAAATAAAGAAATATTTCCTCAGATTACTCCCAGGTCTATCCCCTTTCACCTTCTTTCTATGCCCCCTCTTTTCAGAGCTTGCTTTATTTTTTATATATATATATATATATATATATATATATATATATATATATATATATATATATATATATATATATATATATAATTTAGCTCATGCCTTTCCAGTAATAATTCAAGGCACGTTAACATTCAGGTATAATAGGTATTTTCCTGTCTCTGGAGAGCTTGCCATCTAAGTGACTCACCCATGGCCACAAGGAGCATCACTGGAAACAGGTTTTTTATATTGCTTTATCATTTCAGTCAAAGCGGTTTCTGAAGCAGTGGAGGGTTAAGTGACTTGCCCAAGGCCACAAGGAGTGCTAGTGGCCTTGGTTTCTTGGTTGAACACTGGTTTCAGCCTGCTGCTTCAACTACTAGACTACTCTAATAAAAGAGACATTTTAGCTATGGAGATATTTAAATATCTCAATCATATCTTCTCTCCATCTTTCTTCTAGAGTAGTTATACTGAGATCTTTGTCTCCATACGCTTTTTAATATAATAATTGCTCCACTCCACAATGCTCAAGAAAATACCATAATCGGGGAACAGGTCTCAGACTTTAGTGGGGTGGAACCCAGGAGGTGAACCTCTGCTGTGGTTAACCAACCCCGTATTTTGCATCAAGGACCTTTCCATTCCCCCTTTTCTGAAAATTTAAACATACAATCTGCTTAGATAATCGCAATTCATTCTTTGATATTGGTTCCAAATGAGTAGATAAAGATGTTCTCTCCAGTAAAAAGGCGGCCAAACTTTTCTTGATGCAAAATACGGGGTTGGTTAACCACAGCAGAGGTTCACCTCCTGGGTTCCACTCCACTAAAGTCTGAGACCTGTTCCCTGATTATGGTATTTTCTTGAGCATTGTGGAGTGGAGCAATTATTATATTATTTTGGTTATTTGCTCTAATAGACCCAGCGATTTTTTTTTGTGTTCCATATGCTTTTTGACAAGACCATTTTAGTAGCCACTCTCTGCAGCACAAGTAACCAAGCTCAGTTGTGAACAGTTCTGAGCCTGGAACAGTATTTGTATTTGATATTAATTCAGTTAAAAAAATATGTATATACCTGTTACAACTCTTCATTTCAAAGGCTAGGCAGAACCAAAAGTTTTCTGGACTTATACTTCTCAGTACCTCAAAGATTATGAGATTTGATGCATCTTTTAAATGAAGTTGCATAGTTTAGTTAGAACATAAAAATCTTGCTGAATTAAAATAATTGATAAGCATTCTTTCTGCAGGAAAATGTCTTGTACCAAGTTGTCTATTCATGTCTTGTCACTTCATAGCAACTCTCAGGACCATGATGTGTGAGTACACTGTGCTAGCAAAGTCGACTAGGACCCTGGAGTCATTGATCAAACGCAAGCATTTGCACAGCTTGAGGAAACAGCCAACAGAGGATCCCATGACAACGAAGATCAATGCTGGAAGTCGAAGCCCAAGAATCAACAGTTGGCCAGACACATGATGTGTTTGCAGGACAGATGCCACTAGAGGACAGCAAGACTGGCAGACAGCAGCCAATGCCATAGAGTAAGGGAAATGTGCTCTGGATGTTTTGGGGCAAGCGAGTCAACGTACCAAGAACTCTGACCAGCAACACAGGAGAGAGAAAGTTCAGTGCCGATTCACTTTGCCTTTACAAAGAAAGGTGATATAAATTGCAATAATCATATACACAGCACAGAGTCAGACATACAAAAGATACTGTTGTATGTAATCTGTTCCTGGCTGGGGGCTACAAACATAGGGATCCTTCCTTGGCCCATGGTCTCTATCTCGGGTCGCAAAAACAAGTGAGAAGAAATGAAATGAAAATAAAACAAACACAACCTTATACCATAACAGAGTCTGCTAAAGCTTTAGCAAGGAAATTCATAGGCCCACAAACCTGAGCAGTCTCCTGTAACTTCCTCCTTTAGCTTGGCACCAGACTTTTTTTATTAGGGAAAAAACTCACATTGTGCAATTTCATCATCACTCTGTATCATGCTTTTGCTTTACTTTTTGTTTATCTACATGTTACAGGTCAAGCTAAACACTACCTGCTTCAGGTCAAGTTGGGTACAGGCATACTGACCACTTCTAATCATGACAAGCATTCTGCAAACACATTCTGTCTTGCAAGATGTAAGCTTAAGTGCCTTCGCTTATTCATAAACACTCTGTGAATCAGCATATTCAGAACTGTTCTCACACTCCATATTTCTGAATCTTACACCAGTACTCCTTTCTACACCCCCCCCCCCCCATGATTCTTTAAAAAAAATCACTACAAAAGAATGGTAGCTCAAAGATGTCCAAGTCCAGAATAAGTCTTCTACCTGGGCAATGCCGTTTGCTGTGCTTCGTAGATGCAAGGAACCACCTTCAGAGTCCTAGGCATCACATTTATCCCTAGGTGAACTTCATCATGCTAGTTGGGAGAAGTCAACAAAACAAATTTCTTTATACATGCTCATTATTTGACAAAATAGGAAAAGGATTACAATCATCTTGCAAATTAATCAAAACAATATGACCCTGTTTGCCCTTGCTAGGTCTCATGAAGAATGTGTACAGAAAGTAAGGCTCTGCCAGTTATTGTAAGCACCATCTGCTGGCAGTGGCCAACTGCCCTCCATAGATCTTTCAGTAGTTAAGAGGTTTGCACCCACATTCATATCATGACACTCCAAATTCTTCCAGCAGCGTCTCTTTTCACTATAGGCTGTGCTATGCACTTCTTGGACAGAGTTTCAATGAATGTCACCCAGATGTCATATAGCTGCATATATATGATTAGTCCTGTTGGAATCGTTGATCTTTGCTCCTACTTGGCGTCCACACGTTCAGTAGTATCAGACTTCTTTTCATTCACAGTAGTCATCTTCGGCCAGTAGGATTCAGTGCATGGAATATAATATATAATTTGCCGAACCAAAACTCACCACTACAACACCCCTCTGATTTCATGCAATTGCAAACAAGCATGACTACTTATACCTGATCAGAATATAGAATTGTTGAACAAGATTATTTTATCTAATAATTAATTACTATACATCTACTAGCACTAAATTATCCCAAATTATTTGACTGTATGTCGAACAAGCTAGTGGTCTTTTTCTGTTGTCATATTTCTATGTTTCTAAGCTAGCTCTGGTCCTTGTAGCATACTTCTATCTTGCATTTACATTCCTTAATTTACTCTGTTTATCTACCAAATTAAATGTTAGGCCACATGCTGATGACACACCTCTCTTGTCAGGTGCACAGTTGTACCTATCACCAATTATGTTTGTGATTTACTCCAACTGACAGTTTACAAGGTATAGTTAATCTTATCACTTAAGGATTAACAAAGATTAAAACTTCACTGGCAGTTTATGGTTAATAACTTATTCATTTCAATTGTTTACCAAAAATTCTTAGGAAGGCTCTTTATGTTAGGTAACGGTTTGACTCGTATTACTGTCAATACTTAAGTGTAACTATCTGATTAACATAGACATCTCATGAACATCATGATTATCAGGAAACAAAATAACAGGAACAGATGCATAAGGGTCATTACATAGATGTACCAAGAACTTGTGCTCAACAAAAGATGATGCATGCATTCATAACCACAAAACCTTTAAAAATTTAAACCAATTATAACATCAATTGTCATTGGTAACAGCTTAATATTTCTCTTTCTCACACTATTTTCAGCACAAAACAGCATAGCAGTAAAGGATCAATCTCTTGCACAGGGTAAATTTATTTACATCTTGAATCTACCTCAATCTGTTACTAATTTAGCTAATCAGTCTTGCTGTTTGTGATGTTAGGCGGCAATACCTTTGCTTTACCTATTCCACTATTGACAAGACATGTTCTTCACACTTCCAGTTAAAATAGACTGAGAGTGCTGTTAGCATTCTCTTACGTTTTCATGGATGTGGCGGGTACTGGGATTTTCAGTTATTCTACTAACAAAGGAAAAACATAACACATTTACCACCATTTACTTATTAGAATGAAGCTGGTACTATTCATTATTTGTGACTTATAAAATATGTTAGCTAAATACATCTTTTATATTACAAGCATCACATTGCTTCTTGCACAATTAGAAATAAAAAGGAGGATATCAGTATTACTAACCATAAATCACAAAATGAAAACAAACCATCAAATCTTCAGGACAAGCAATGTGACATAAATGCACATGACAATCTACACTCCCAGACTCTTCCACAAGGCCAGCATCCAGACTGAATCCACTATACAATCATTTTGGTTGTTTCACCTTTTTCTTTTTACTTTTTTTTTTTAAATTTGCTTTGACTTTGACAAGCAATTTCATTTCCAGCAAAGCTGTTAACTTGTATCTTTTCCTTTAAACACCTTCATAATTTTCTCCTTAGTCTTTGTTATATCATGCAAATGTACGCAACTTATAAGATATCTAAGTGCACCAAAAAGCTACCATACATGGAAGATCTTCCCATTCATTCCTGCTCAACTACAAATTAATCATAGATAAAACTGGAGAACATGTGCTTAACCTCTGCACATGTTCATTAACGTGCATTCTCCAGAGGTTCTTGTCTGCAGTTATAAGAAGCTCTGGGAGGTACTATGGTATTTACCATGAACATCTCTGTATTTGCATTTGTATACATGGAATGAAATTAGCAGCAAATTATCTTAACTGAGATGAGTTCAAACCTGTGACACCTAGAAAACAAAACTTGCATATCGTGGATCAAACGTATTTACAAACACAAGTAAAGGATGGTTAATTGGTTTTTCCCTTCCTCCATCACAAATCCAGGATCTCTGTAAAATAATCTTAAACATCTCATGATCATGCAGATTTCTCTCAGTAACGCTGCTGCCAATTGGAATTTGAGATTGTTCTTTTTATATATCTATGAGGAAAATAATTAGTAACATTCATGTTATACTTTTTAACTGTTAACAGCATGCCTTATTAGAGAAGTTACTTTATCTGGCAAGAAGGAATTTCTGATGCCCTTCAGCAATTATGCAATCTCTCTCTTGCTAACAGAGCTACTCTAAACACACAGTCCTGCCTGCCATACTGTTGTCTGTGCAGTCTACTTCTATCAAGTTATTACAGCAGTGTACATCTCTTTTCCCAATCCAATGAATCAGAGAATCAATTTCATGCTACAGTATACACTTATGGATAGCAGGAGAAAAAAAACAGTGTACATTACTGCAGCAGATCAATCATAGAATCTCATCTTCCTTTACATATTTATCAGACCGACACATCGCTTCACATCATTACGTTACCTTCACAAGTTTACTGTGTCAAAAAATCCTCCTTTTTCACTATTAATATCCAATCTCACTTTTTGCAACACCTCATTTTCATCATACCACTGACTACATAGATAGACCTTTCTTCATACCATACTAATGTATTCTTATAGACTACTAAGGCATCGAGAACTTAGTGCTGCTTTTAAGTGAACTGCAGGTAGAAGATACAAATTTATATCTGCTCATTCCAGGTAACAACTCTAATTACCATTAAACATTTAATATAACTAAAGGCCTTATAACATGAAAATTATTCCTTCAAAACATTTTATAGCAACAATCTCGAGGAAGAAGTATCCCCCAGGTGTATTTAGAGTCTGTACACTAAGGGTTTAGGAAGAGCAATAAGTACAACAAATTGAGTATTAGTAATATTAGGTAAGGGGAGCACTTTCCATAACTTCAGAAGTACCTGAGCTGGAAAGAAACAAATTTGAAAATGCAATATACGGAAAATCACAATATTGAAATGATTATTTAAATCAAGGGGACTTAAGACTTAGGTTATTAGTGTGTAAAACCAAACCAGCATGTACTGCTGTCTTTCTCACAGTGCTACAACATATATCTGTTTTTCTCTTAGTAGTTCCCCTGAAATTGAGATCAGGAAAGCTTTTCAAAACAAAATGCACTTCTTATCTGGAAACCAAAACGTATAACTCAAATACAGAAAAACAATTGAAATTGCCTTAAGACCCAAGAGTGAAACAAACAAAGCAAGGCAAATCCTGTGTAGTCTTTACACGTGCTGACTAACAATGATAAGAAAAGAGACATTTCAAATATCAACTTGCCAGTCTGGCGAAATAAGACCCTGACCTACAAAAGAAGAAAATCAGCATATGGGAAAAAAAACCTAATGGCTAATTATCAAGTTAAAGCCCAGCTGTTTAAATCTTTTACAATCTGAAAATGTTTGTTTATTTATTTAAAGGGTATTTCTATCCCGCCTTATCCTTCAAGCATGACATAAGGAAAGCAAACAAATGAATCATTATACACTTTCTGTTCTAATACAGCAACTTTTATGTTTTTCTTGAGACTTTTCATATGCAATTGTCTCCCACCATGTAAGGATGACCCACTCGGGACTAGTGTGCAGTCCCTCTAAATCATGGACTGCCATTTCATATTTCAAATATCAAAGCTCATCCTCTGGAAAAGTCCTTAAGGGAAATTATAATGCTTCATTACCACTAGTCATTGAATGCTATCGTGCTACAGGGTCTATAGCAACATCACCATATTCCTAACATGCATACAATAAGATGGGCTGCCCTTCTTAAACACTAAAGCCCGTGCCTTTTCTTGCCACTTAGTTTTGTTCTGCCAGTGACTGAACAAATCACCCATTATACTCGCAGTTCTTATGACTTGCCTCCGGATCCAAGTCATGCTACAAACTGTTGCGTGTAATCTGTTCCTGAGTACCTGGCCGGGGGCAGCAAACTTGAGGGATCCTTCCTAGGTCCTTGGTTGCCTATCTCTGGTCTCAAAAACAAGTGATAAGAGAAGAAATTGGAACCCCCCACACACACACACACACGCTGTGTTATACCATAACAAAGTCTGCTAAAATTTTAGCAAGGAAACTCACAAGCCCACAAACCTAAACAGTCTCCTGTAACTTCCTCCTTTAACTTGGCCCCAGCACTTCTTTTTATTAGGAAAAAAACTGCCACATTGTACAATTTCATCTTATCACCCTGCGTCATGCTTTTTCTTTACTTTTTGTTTATCTACATGCTATAGGTCAAGCTAAACACATGTTTCAGGTTAAGTTGGGCACAGACATATTAACCACTTCTAATCATGACAAGCATTCTGCAAACATAAACATTCTGTCTCACAAGATGTAACCTTGAGTGCCTTCACTTATTCATAAACACCATCTGTGAACCTGTCGGCATATTTGGAGCTGTTCTTACACTCAATATTTCTGAACCTTACTCCAGTACCCCCAGTACAGGAAAATGTCTTTTTCAGGGCATCCTGCTAGACTAATCCAGACCAGTGGGTTATCTCCCTCAATCAGCAGATGATGAGGCAGAGAAAAACCTAGAAAGCGTTGTGACATCACTAGCATACTACCCAGTACAGCTAGGGGCACTCGACAGTGTTTTCTCTTTCTCTGCAGATGGTGGTTGTTCAGTACAGCTCAGGACTAAACTGGCTGCTGTAGACTGTCACAAGGGTGCTATGCAGTCCAGCTCAGCTCTCCATCACCATGGAGTATAGAGAACTGATAGCCACGGGGGCTATCAGTTCTCCCACACGCCTCGTCCCACTGGCTGTGGTGGTGGTGTTGGGCTTCAACTTCCTCCCTCTTGCCAATTCCAACCCCTCCTGCTGCCTCGGTCTCACTCCTTTCCCTCTTTTGAAGTCCACTCCATTCGCCTTTTCACTCCACTTCCTCTCCGGGTAGCTGTTATCTATCGACCTCCTGATAAGTCCACTTCTATCTTCCTCACTGACTTTGACTCATGGCTTTCCTTCTTTCTGGACTCCTCTTCCCTCACTCTTATTCTTGGTGACTTCAACATCCATGTCGATAACCCCTCTGATCTTCATGCTCTAAAGCTTCTCTCCCTTACCTCCTAGTATGACCTCCAACTTTGTTCCCTGGCCCCCACTCACCAGCATGGCCACTGCCTGGACCTGATATTTTTCTCTAATTCCTCACCCTCGAACTTCCATAACTCATTTCTTCCCTTAACTGACCATCACCTCTTAAGCTTCAATCTTCATCTCCCACTGCCTCAACCTTGTCCTGTCTCCTCCAACCTATTTAGAAACCTTCATGCTATTGATCCCTTGACTCTCTCTTCCACCATTTCTCCATCTTTCTTCCATTCTGTCATCCAAGTCTGTCGATGAGGTAGTAACCTCTTATAATGTTGCACTGTCCTCGGCTCTGAATGCTCTCGCTCCACCCACCCCACGTCCTGTGAGACATTCTGCACCCCAACCCTGGCTTTCATCCACTATCCGCTATCTACATTCCTGTGCCCATGCTGCTGAGCATGCTTAGCTCAAATCCCGCTCCCCTGAAGACTTGCTTCACTTCAAATTCATGCTTTGCTCTTTCCAGTCAGCCATAGCTCTCGCAAATAAGACTACTATGTCCAGCTGACCAATTCTCTTGCCTCTGATCCTCGCCGTCTCTTCACTACTCTCAGCTCTCTCCTCAAAGTGCCTCCGCCTCTGATCCCTCCATCCCTTTCTGTTCAAACCCTGGCTGACTACTTCTATGACAAAATCCACAAGATCACCCTGCAATTCCCCACAAACTCAGCTATTTCCCCTCCTCCCCCTCTCCACTCCCACCTCTTCCCCCCCCCCCCCCTTGCTACCTTCTCTTCCTTTACTGTCATCTCTGAAGAGAAAACTGCACTCCTTCTGTCCTCCTCCAAACTCACCACTTGCTCCTCTGATCCTATCCCCACAAGTCTCCTAAGCCCCACCTCCTCCACCGTTGTCCCTTTCATCTCTCATATTCTCAACCTTTCGCTCTCCACTGCAACTGTCCCTGCAGCCTTCAAGCATGCTGTGGTCACACCTCTCCTCAAAAAACCCTCTCTTGATCCCACCTGTCCTAATTATCGACCCATCTCTCCCATTCATTTCTAAACTACTTGAACGTGCGGTTCACCGCCACTGCCTTGACTTCCTCTCCTCATGCCCTCCTGGATCCCTTACAGTCTGGCTTTCGTCCTTTACACTCTACTGAAATGGCTCTTATCAAAGTTTCCAGTGACTTGTTCCTGGCAAAATCCGAGGGTCTATACTCTGTCCTCATCCTCCTTGACCTCTCTGCTGCTTTTGACACCGTTGACCACAACCTTCTCGATACCCTGTACTCACTTGGCTTTAAGGGCTCTGAACTATCTTGGTTCTCCTATCTCTCCCATCGCTCCTTCAGTGTGTGATCTGGTGGCTCCTCCTCCTCCGCTACCCCGCTCCCAGTTGGTGTACCCCAAGGAGATCTGTCTTGGGTCTGCTCCTTTTCTCTCTCTATACCCAGTCCCTTTGTACGCTTATCTCTTCCCATGGCTTTCAGTACCATCTGTATGTAGATGACTCCCAGATCTACCTCTCTACGCCTGAACTCTCTCCGGCAATCCAGACCCGGATCTCTGCCTGCGTTTCTGATATTGCTGCCTGAATGTCTCACCACCACTTGAAATTGAGCATGGCCAAGACTTATCTTTCCCCCTAAAACCTCCCCTCCTCTTCCTCCCTTCTCAGTCTCTATGGACAGCTCTGTACTCCTTCCTGTTTCATCGGCCCGCAATCTGGGGGTTGTCTTTGACGCCTCTCTTTTTTTCCGCACATATCCATCTCGTAGCTGAGACCTGCCGTTTCTTTCTCTACAACATTAGCAAAATCCGCCCTTTCCTTTCTGAACACACTACTAAAACCCTTGTCCACTCCTTAATCATCTCCCATCTTGACTACTGTAACCTACTCCTTGCTGGTCTCCCTTCAAATCATCTCTCTCCCCTTCAATCTGTTCAACACTCCGCGGCACGACTAATCTTCTGCCAACCTTGTCATGCCCATATTACTCCTCAAGTCACTTCACTGGCTCCCTATCCATTTCTGCATCCAGTTCAAACTTCTCCTGCTGACCAATAAATGCATTCACTCTGCGGCTCCTCAGTACCTTTCTTCTCTTATCTCTCCGTACAACCCCATTTGGGAACTCCGTTCTTCTAGCCAACTACTTCTATCTATGCCCTTCTCTCCCACTGCCAGCTCCCGACTTCGCTTCTTGCACCCTTGCTGCACCTTACGCCTGGAACAAACTACCTCTGTACACCAGACACCTTCTCTAACCCTCTTCAAATCCAGTTTGAAAGCTCACCTCTTCGCTGCTGCCTTTAGATCTTGACTCACCTGATCTCCTTCCCCTCCCCCCTGTTTTTACCCCTGCTTACATCTTCTGTGTCTTGACTAGATTGTAAGCTCTGATGACCAGGGACTGTCTCTTATATGCCTGTGCAGCGCTGCGTATGACTGGTAGTGCTATAAAAATGCTCAGTAGTATAGAAGATACTCCACTAGCTTGACTGGTCTATTTAGGGGGGGGGGGGAGAGACTCCTGGCTATGAGGGCTAGTTCAGTTGCTGGAGAATCCTTGAAAAGGGTGCTTGATCTGACTTAGCCTTTTTCACCTTTTCAGATTTTTTTTTTTTTTTTAAAGAGAAACCAAAGTTTTAGTTTAGGGAATCCACAGTCAGCACTGGCCCTTTAAGCTCTGTCATGTCCTGCTCCTCCCCCCCCCCCCCCCTTCCCTCCCAATATCTGTCCATGCTTAAGGAGGAGATAGAACAGCATGGAGGTAGGTCCCGACGGCAGAGCAGCAAACTGTAAGTGTGACTGAACATACCGGGTGTTATTGTCAGTGTTGGAAGGGCTCCAGGCATGGTAGAGCATCAGAGGAGGGTTTCCTTGCAGTTTTGTTGCAGTTTTTTGAGGCTGTCCCCGTCAGGGACTCCAGCTGCATCAGCAGCTTGGGACTTGTGTTTTCCCACTGTTCACAGCTGTTCGACTTCCTGCAGATGCGCTCCTGCGTTGCCTCGGCTGCTGCAAGCAGTGCTGATTTTTGTTGGACTGGCTTTGTGCCGCTTGCGCAGCTGACTCAGGGGAATTTCAGGCTTAAGCCTTCCTGTGGTACCAGCAGTGGCTTTAGAGGACCTTCCCCCTTCTTCCACAGCCGTCAGTATGCTGGCCATTTTGCAGGCAGTCAGCTCACTTGTGGGTGGGGATTCCTCTCCTTCATTGGACCCGCAGTCCTTGGAGGAGCAGGATCAACAGCGGCACATGCCTGCGGGATAGGGGGCAGAAGTGGCTGAATTCACCGTGCTGTTTTAGCAGACCATGTCCATTTGGAAAGAGGTGGTGAGACTCTCAGCTAGCCACTCCCTCAGCCTGTGGTGCCCATCAGGGAGAAGGACAGCAGGAAGCGCACTTGGATGGTGGACCAGGAAGGGCTGCGCCCACACAAAATTTTGGCATGGGCCCTCAGGGAATTAATCTCCCTGAAGGTTGATGAGGGGAGCCAGAATAACATGGATATTACTGCTGTAACCAACAAATCCACCTTGGGGTAACGCAACCACTGATAGAGGTCCTCCTGCAACCAGGGATTGGCTTGGAGAGTGGCATCAGCAGTCTTCCACTCCTCCAACACCATCTGTTGTAACTCTGGGGGGAAATGTCTCAGCAAGTGGATCTAGTCAGGAGGAGAGGTGTTTCCTGCCTGAGGATGGATGGTTAAGCCTGTGTAGTGCTTTTCCACAGAGAAGAAGTGGCGCCCCTCATAGTTCAGGTTGCAGCGGAGCTTCACATCTCAAGGTAACTACCACAGTGGCTCCGTTGGCCTATGATCTGATTCTCAGGGGAATCAAGCCTCCTTCTTGGGCCATTTCCCCCCAGAGTTGGGGTTGGCTGTGTCCAAGCGTACCTTGTCCATCTGGGTGGCTGACTGTATCACCTGGGCTTACAAGACGGCTGACCTTCCTTTGCAGGGTCGGGTTACGGCCCACCGTGTCAGGGCAATGGCTGCCTCAGTGGCTTATCTCCGCTCTGTGCCCTTGGTAGACATCTGCAGGGCTGCAACTTGGTCTTCAAGCCAGACTTTTGCGGCCCATTACTGTCTGGAGAGGGAGTCCCGTAGGGACAGTGCTTTTGGTCAAGCAGTACTCCGGAATCTCTTTGAGGTTTAGGCAACTCCTGCCCTCTGTTGGGCTACCAGTGGAGGTTGTGTCCTTGAAAAGCCTTTCTTTGCTGCTGAGACTAGAGGGAGTTCTCTTGTTCAGCCTGGGTTCCTCGGTAGCCCAGAGCTTGGGAGTCACCCATATGTGAGGACTGACTTCCTGCTTGGTCCTGGAGAAAGAGTAGTTACTCACCTGTAACAGGTGTTCTCCAGGAGCAGCAGGAATCAGTCCTCACAACCCTCCCTCCTCCCCTTGGAGTTGCAGTTGTACATAGTTTATTTTTTCATTTTTGTGTGCTGTTCTTAGCTATCTCATTTGACTGAGGTAAGATGGCACCTTTAGGCGGGAAGGGAACCGCGCATGCGTGCCTGCATTCCCAAAGGCTTTCATGGAAAGCTGGGGAAATGCTCCGCTGGGGCTTCATCGGTGCCGATGACACCCATATGTGAGGACTGATTCCTGCTGCTCCTGGAGAACACCTGTTACAGGTGAGTAACTTCTCTTTCTGTCTTGCCGAGATCCTTTTCTATCCTTTACGAAGGAAGCCATTTTCATTCGGTCTGTGCCTTCTTGCCTAAAATGCTTTCTCCCTTTCACACGAACCAGGTGGTCTGCCTGTCCTCCTCCAAGGAGCAGTATCGAGGAAAGGATAAGGATCTTTGCCTTGTGGATGTCCGAATGGCGCTTCTCCGGTACTTGGAGGTTACAAATTCCTTTCTTAAGTTCGACCATCTCTTCTATTTGCTGGCCCGAGTAAGGGTGACAAGGCGGCTAAGTTAACTTTGGGGTGCTCGATTAAGGAGGTCTTTGCCTCGACGTTTCAGTTATGGAACTGGCGATTCCAGAGGGCTTGCGTGCCCATTCTGCCCGAGTGCAGGCATGGAACAACAGTTATAACTATTTACAAACAACTTTTGCATGAAACTGTGGTATTAACTATTTACAATGAACATATTGTACAAACAACCTTGTGTCAATCTTTGTAATTACATAGATAAAAACAGGGGTTGGTCTCTTCTTAAATTATCATCTTCATTTAGTTAGGGTGGGGCGAGGCGAGGCTCTCGGGTTGTTTAGGTAAGGTGTGGGGGGGGGGGGTTAGTAGGCTGTGGGTTCTGGAGGTTAGTAGGTTGTTTCTGTGTTTGTAGGGAGGTAGCTCATGGGAGGTAAGGGATTCCAGTTGGGTTTTCGAAGTGTTCAGTGAAAAGGTGTGTTTTAAGTCCTTTTCTGAATAGTTGGAGGTCTTTTGTCATGCGGAGGGTCAGTGGAAGCTCATTCCAGAGGGTAGGGGCAGCAAATGAAAAGGCTCTGGAGCTTGTAGTTTTCTTTGTCTTGCAGATGGTTTTGGGTATGTCAAGTGAGTGGGTTACATTTTGTCTGCATGTTCTGGATTCTGGTGGGGCGTGTAGGAGGGTAGTTAGGTGTGAGGGGGAGATGTCATTGAGGAGTCCATGCTAGGGCGGACACAGCCTCAAGGGTTTTGTGAGCTGCTGTGACTTCTTCCTGCCCAGTGGAGTTATAGATTTGATACATCCCACTTTTCTGGAATGGTCTAGTGGGATGATATGGAAAGTGACATTTTACTTATCAGTTAATGTCCTTTCCTTGAGTTCTACTAGACCAGTCCAGGGCCCGCCCTTGGAACTGTATTGCTCTTCCTTCTCCTGTGGTACCATTGGGTCCGCTATGATCTTTATACGTGGCTCTGCAGGTTCATCGTCTACTGACAGCCTTACGTTTATGATTTCTTGCATATAGTTCTCTACTGTAGATCACTCATTGTTGCCCATGATTGAGGATTTTACACTCGAGGCAGTTTCTCCAAATGGGTTAGTTTTGAAGTTGTGTGAGGCATGTCATGTTTCTCCCAAATGCTTTGGGATGAATATTGAAGGGGACCTCTTGTGGCTGAGGTGAATAAGAGGCATGGGAGTGATGTCATTGAAACCTGGGCTTTTTATTGATTCTTTGTCTCTATCAGTCTGCTGGTAGGGGAACACAACCCAGTTGTCTGGTCTAGCAGGACTCAAAGAGAAGACATTAACTGGTAAGTAAAATGCCACCTTGTTTAATGGATGTAATGCTTTCATGGGGAGGCACATAAAGCATTTACATTGCCACAATTATTATTTTGTGCCTGAAAAAAGCTGAGCATAAATCCATACTCCAGACATTTTACTGGCCTACTGCCGCACATCTGAGTATCTAAAATGGCAGGCCAGGACTTACAAGTCTCATACCATAGATGTCCCCTTTCTGGGATACCCCTGCCTGCATGCCCAAGTTCTAAAGCTGTTCATGTTGGGGGCGTCAATATTTCTGAAATGGCCTAGACTTGTTCACGTATCCAGCCTTGCAATCTGTACTGGACCCACCACCATAACCTGTTACAGGGACATTCATTTTTCAGGGTGGAAATGTAGAGATTTCAGAAGGCACTTATATTTGCCTCTCTTCACTGCTGCCACTCCCCTGGATTTTTTTAACATTCTGCTCTGGACGTCCCAGATTCAAACTAGATGTCCCATAAGTGCCACTTCATGTGGCAAATGTAATATAATGTGGACAAATCCAAAGTGATGCACATAGGGAAAAATAATACAAACAAAAGGTAACAAATGTTGGGTTCTGATTGTGTTAGCACAATAGAAAAATACCTTGCATTCATAGTGGCAATAAGTTGAAATGTTCAGCTCAATATGCCACAGCTGACAAAAAAGCAAATAGAATGTTAGGGATAAATTGTTCAAAAAGGAATGGAGACCAAAACTGAATACCATTATGCCTCTGTATGGATTTATAGTGCAACCACACTTTGAATTCTCCACTGCACTTGTGTTGAACAGCAGCAGCAGCATCACTCTGTTGTGGCCCTCAAGTGAGTACGCATCACACTAGTGTCACACTGAGATACTTGGAGTGGATTGAACAAACCTGAGAGAGAACTATGTCTTCCCTTTTGAAAAAGGATGTCACTGCTCTATCTGTTTCAGGCAAGAGGAAATGGTATGAAAAGGGAAAATGTCATGAGTAAAAATTGACACTAAAGTCATTCTTTTATAGTAACCATGGGATATAGGAAATCCAGTGAAGAATTTATTTATTTTTATTTTAAACCTTTATATCCTGCCAAAGGCGGCACACAAAATAAAACCAAACTAAAATCCTAACAGCAAACTTCATTGCAGCTCTATAGTAAAAGTGCAGGAGCTTATTTGTGGGAGATGAACAGTGGATAAGCACAAAATATAGAATGGTATGAAACACTGATGCATAACTCATGAACATCCCCTCGGGCGAATGCTGCACCCTATGTGGCCTGCACATCCACAGCTCTGGGATTGGGATCGTATGTGGGCAGAGTGAGGGCATATGCAGTGTATCCTGCAACAGCCTGTGTACGTTCCCTGGCACCCCAATGAATGCACAGCTTATTCCTACCTGACGGTGGAATAAAGGCTGGGTGGAGTGGTGTATGCGCGAGGAACCCCCCTGCCCCCCATAGCAATGGCCCCTGTGGACCCGATCCAGCCCATGCTGGCCACCAGCTGCGAGTGGACACTGGAGTGCAGGGGCCATAGGTTGACATCTGATTCTGTGCTGCACAGTGGATGGGTTGCTGCCATGACTAGAGGACACTACTGTGCACTTGCACCATTGTCCGCCATAAGAACATAAGATATGCCATACTGGGTCAGACCAAGGTCCATCAAGCCCAGTATTCTGTTTCCAACAGTGGCCAATCTAGGTCATATGTACCTAGCAGTTTCCCCAAGGGACACAGGTTCCACAATGCTTGTATTGGTTCAAGCATTGATATCCTGGGTCCCTTTTTAATAATGGCTTATGGACCTTTCCTCCAGGAACTTGTCCAAACCTTTTTTAAACCCAGCTACACTAACAGCCTTTACTACATCCTCCAGTAACAAATTCCAGAGTTTGATTACACGTTGAGTGAAAAAATATTTTCTTTTATTAGTCTTAAATAGTTTACCCTGTAGCTTCATTGCATGTCCCCTAGTCTTTCTATATTCTGATAAGGTAAACAATCGATCTACGTTTACCCGTTCCACTCCGCTCATTAATTTATAGACTTCTATCATATCTCCCCTCAGCCGTCTCTTTTCCAGGTTAAAGAGCCCTAACCTTTTTAGCCTTTCTTCATAGGAGTATCCTTCCATCCCCTTTACCATTTTGGTGGCTCTTCTCTGAACCTTTTCTAATAACTCTATATCCTTTTTAAGATACGGCGACCAGAATTGCACACAATATTCAAGGTGCGGTCTCACCATGGAACGATATAGAGGCATTATAATATCCTTTGTTTTATTTTCCTTTCCTTATCATACCTAGCATTCTATTTGCTCTCTTGGCTGCCGCTGCACACTGGGCCGAGGGTTTTAACATGGTATCCACAATGACGCCTAAATCTTTTTCCTGGGTGGTGGTTCCTAATGTGGAACCTTGCATCGTGGAACCATAGTTTGGGTTGTTCTTCCCTAGGTGCATAACCTTGCACTTGTCCACATTAAATTTCATCTGCCATTTTGATGCCCAGTCTTCCAATTTATCAAGATCCTCTTGCAATTTTCCACAATCCTCTTGGGTTTTAACAACTTTAAATAGTTTTGTGTCATCTGCAAATTTGATAACCTCACTCGTTATTCCACTTTCCAGGTCATTTATGAATATGTCAAAAAGCAGCGGACCCAGCACAGATCCCTGGGGTACACCACTATTCACCTTTCTCCATTGGGAAAATTGGCCATTTAGCCCTACCCTCTGCTTTCTATCTTTTAACCAGTTCCTGATCCACAATAGTACACTGCCTCCTATCCCATGACTCTTTAGTTTTGCCAAAAGTCTCTCATGAGGGACCTTGTCAAAGGCTTTCTGCCCGTCTCTCTTTGATTGTGCCATCACAGGTATCTCTAGACCCTGTGGTGGCAGAATAGGGTCCAACTTGGTCCTGTCTTTGCTTTGGCTGTGCTCACGGCCTGTGCGTACATACTATGGAATCTGCCTTTATGTTACTAGGTTCATGTCATTTGAATATCAAGGACAACCTGCCCAGCAACATATGTGTGCTTTACACATTTCAGTAACCAAAAACCAAAGTCCTAAAGCAGGATGTTATAGAGCAAAATGCCCCAAATACAGAGTCAGCTACACCATTAGGCATCCTGGGCAATCACATGGGATAGGTAGAGTCAAAGAGCAGTTGCAGTCAAAGAAAAACAAGAGGTTCTAGCAGCCACATAAATTCAACCATTAATGCATACTTACCTACAGGGAAAATGGGCAGTTTTGCAGATAATTTTTTTCAAAATAAATTTACAGGAAACAAAGTTTAAAATGTAACAGTATGATAGTTACTTATATGTGATACCTGGTAGAGGTGGTGGTTGGATGATCCAAAAATCAATTAAGGGAAATGTGAGGTTGAAGGTTCATCTAGGATGCCTAAAAACCTGGGCAGGCTTGCCAGGAATTGAAGTGTATGCATACACATCCATACATTGTATAAAAAAAAAAAAAAGACTCAAAATATACAATGATTACATCATTTATATTGCTATTGTCCTCCATAAACTACCGGATTAGTCTAGTATCTCATTAACCAACTATAAGGCAAATATATATATTTTTTAGAACAACTTAGAAAAATCTGAACATTTCATTTCCCCTCTCTTTTCTCCTTTTCAGTTTCTTTCTTTTGTTCTATATTTGCATTTATGTAGCGTACTTGCTTACCTATAACAGGATTCTCTGTAGACATCAGCATAATGCAGACACTTTGTACAGTAAATGATGTCTGGAGGCTCTCAGGCCAGACTATTGCTCTCTCAAGCCCTGAAGGATCTGTATTCCCATTAGTTATATGCAGCATCTCCTGTGCTAGCTCCCCTATCCACAATCTGTACCAAAGTGCAAATAAGTTGTTGGGGGTTTTTTTTGTTTTTTTAGGGGGTTGGTAGGCAGTTAGTGTGTCTACACTATCCTGAGGTCCACAGAAACCCCTAATTACAAGTAAAAATTACACTTTCTCCATAGATCATCAGTATAATGCAGCCAGACTCTAGGCAACTTCCAGGCAGAGGATTGACTGTTAACATAGTAAATGACGGCAGATAAAGACCAGTATGGTCCATCTAGTCTGCCCAGCAAGATGGTGGGAGTAGGTGCACCCCTTCCCATGTATTTGTTTAGGGGTGCACCCACCAGGAGTAGGTGCACCCCTCCCTGTGTCTGCACCCCTCCCCATATCTTTGTTTAGGGGTGAATCCACCACTCCTCCCCCCATCGCTCCATGTAGGACACCCCTATTTGTTGAGAAATTAGATGGTTCAGTTTATTTTGATTTTATCCTGTTGCTTTAAAGTGATTCACTGTGTCTGTCCCAGGCCACTTTGAATTCCGTCACTGTGTTTGCCCCCACCACCTCCATCGGGAGGGCATTCCAAGCATCCACCACCCTTTCATTGAAAAAGTATTTCCTGACATTGCCTTTCAATTTACCTCCTTGCAGCTTCATGTCATGCCCTCTAGTTGTACAGCTTCCCCGTCTGTAGAGGTTTGTTTGTTCATTATTTCTCTTTTAGTATTTAAAGGTCTGAATCATATCTCCCCTATCCCTCCTCTCCTCCAAAGTGTACATATTTAGGTCTTCAAGTCTCTTCTCATAAGGCTTCTGATGCAGGCTCCAAATCATTTTGGTCGCCTTCCTCTGAACAGTTTCCATTCTTTTTACATCCTTTGCAAGATACGGTCTCCAAAACTGAACACAGTATTCCAAGTGAGGCCTCACCAGACTTATACAGTGGCATTAGTACCCCTTCCTTGTTGCTGGTAATTCCTCTTTGCATGCAGCCCAACATCCTCCTGGCTTTTGCCACCGCCTTGTCGCACTGTTTTGCCACCTTGAGATCTACAGAAATAATCACAGCGAGGTCTTTCTCCTGCTCCGTGCACACCAACCTCTTGCCCCCTATTCCGTACATTTCCCTTGGATTTCTGCTACCCAAGTGCATGACACTGCACTTCTTCGCATTAAATCTTAATTGCCAAGCATTAGACCATTCTTCCAGCTTTTGTAGATCTTTCCTCATGTTAAGCACTCCCTCGGGGGAGTCCACTCTGTTGCAAATGTTCGTGTCATCTGCAAAAATACAGACCTTTCTGTTCAGTCCTTCAGCAATATCACTCACAAATACATTGAACAGTGCCAGGCCTAGGACCGAACCCTGAGGCATCCCGCTAATCACCTTCCTTACATCCGAGTGAGCTCCATTTACCATCACCTTCTGTCATCTGTCAGTCAACCAATTTCTGATCCAGTTTAAAACCTTGAGACCCATCCCCAAACTACTGAGTTTATTGATAAGCCTCCTATGAGGGACAGTATCAAAGGCGCTGCTGAAATCCAGGTAGATGACATCCATCGCATGCTCCTGATCCAGTTCTCTGGTCACGCAGTCTAAGAACTCAATCAGATTTGTTTGGCAAGATCGTCCCTCGGTAAAACCATGTTGCCTCGGATCTTGAAACCTGCTGGTTTTGAGAAAGAAAGTTCACTATTCGCTCTTTCAGGAGCGCCTCCATTACTTTTCCCACCACCGAGGTAAGGCTCACAAGCCTGTAGTTTGACATGTCTTCCCTGTCACCACTTTTGTTTAGAGGTACGACATCAGCCATTCTCCAGTCCTGAGGAACCTCTCCTGTTTCCAAGGATCTGTTGAAAACATCCTTTTAACGGCCCTGCAAGAACCTCTCTGAGCTCTTTCAGTATCCTGGGCTGTATCCCATCCGGTCCCATGGCCTTGTCCACTTTCAGATTTGCAAGCTGTTCTAACACCTCATCTTCTCTGAATGGTGTGGTATCTACTTCATTCCCATTTTTATATTTGGGAGTCACAGGTGGTCCTTCTGCTCTGATTTTACTAAAGAAAATCCTGGAGAAGTATTTGTTTAGTAATTTTCGTTTTATCAATGTCACTTTCCACGAGTCCGTTCCCAGCACTTCTGAGTCCTGCAATTCCACCTCTGATCTTCTTCCTTTCCCGAATACACCTGAAGAAAGTTTTGTCGCTGCACTTAACATCTTTATCCATCTTTTCCTCTGCCTTTGATTTTGCTATCCTTATTTCTCTTTTTGTCTCTTTGAGTTTGATCTTGTATTCATTTCTGTGTTCCTCTGTTTGCATACTTTTGAATTTTGCGCAAGCTGTGTTTTTTGCCCTTATTTGAGCAGCCACTTCTTTGGAAAACCAAATAGGTTTCCTTCTCCTCTTGTTTTTGTTTACTTTTCTTACATATTTATCTGTTGCCCCTTTTATTGCCTTTTTTAGTTTATCCCATTGCAATTCCACTTCCCTTATCCCCTTCCACCCTGTCAGCTCCTTCTTTAGGCACTTGGCCATTTTATTGAAGTCAGTGTTTTTGAAGTTTAGGACTTTGAGCTTGCTATGATTGGACTGCACCTTGGTTTTTATCTCAAACCACACCGTGTGATGATCACTGTTGCTCACAGGGGCACTCACCCAGACATTTGACACACTATCACCGTTGGTAAGCACCAAGTCCAGAGTTGAGCTTTCCCTGGTTGGTTCCATCACCATTTGTCTAAGTAACACATCTTGGATAGCATCCACAATTTTTTTGCTTCTTTCCAGATTTGCAGAAGGAGTAATCCAATCCACATCGGGTAGGTTAAAGTCACCCAGTATGATCGCTTCCCCCTTTGTGGCTATCTTGGCAATATCTATTATCAATTCATTATCTTTCTCTTCAATTTGAGTCGGAGGTCTGTAGACTACAGCAGTATGGATGACAGTGCCATCTCCTCTTTCCAACACGATCCAGAGCGCTGCTTCTTTTCCCCATGCCCCCTGCATTTCAGTAGCTTTAATATTGCTTTTGACATACAAGGCTACTTCTACCCCTTTTCCATTTTCTCTGTTTCTTCTGAATAGATTATAGCCAGGTATGGCTATCCCAATCATGCGACTCATTAAACCATGTTTCTGTAATGGCCACAATGTCCAAGTCCTTTTTCACCATTAGGGCTTCCAGGTCCGGAACTTTGTTGGCTAAGCTTTGAGCATTTGTGCTCATTGCTTTCCAGCATTTAACTGGCTTGTGTTAATGATATCTACATCTGATAGTAAACTGGGGTGGCTGGAAAATAGTAGCTCATGCAAATAGGTTCTTAAGCATCATCTGACCAAAAATACTGTCTAATCTGGAGGACAATTTTAAGCACTAATGCTTTGTGAAAATGAGGTTCAAGGTTCATGTTGCTGCTTTGCAGATCTCTGAGATAGAAACCTCTCTGATGCATGCAATGTAGTTTGCTTTTGCTTGTAATTGATGGACTCCAATGTGCACTGGGGATGGTAGGCCTGCCTAGCTGTAACAGACTAATGTGATCTGAAGTCCATTTAGACTTGATGTGTTTAGTTATGGAGTAGCCTATTGGAAGGCTGTAAGAAAATGAAAAAGTTGAGAAACTTTTCAATTAAAGTTTGTACAGTATAAGAAATAAAGCCGTGCTCTTCAATAAAGGGTTTGTAGATTTGCTTCTCCCATATTGGAATGAGTGGAGTGGAGGAGTAGCCTAATGGTTAGAGCACTGGCTTGATAACCAAGAGATCAGGTGTTCCCAAGAGCATTCCTTGTGGCCTTGGGCAAGTCACTTAACTCCCTCCCCCCCCCCCCCCCCATTGCTTGGAAGAAAGCCCTTGCAATCTACTTTCAGTCATGCTGCCAAGAAAACGTAGGAGCTGCTGGGTTGCTAGGAGTCAGCACTGACTTGAAGACACACATTGCATTCCATATTGGAGTGGAGGAGTAGCCTGATGGTTAGAGCACTGGCTTGGGAACCAAAAGACCAGGGTTCAATTCCCACTAGCATGCCTTGTGGCCTTGGGCAAGTCACTTAACCCTCCATTGCCTCAGAAAAAAATCCAAGTTATTAATATCTCTGTTTAATGTACAATGTAAACTGCTTTGACTGAAATGATAAAGCAGTAAAAAAAAAAACCCTGATAAATAAAATAAATATTGGAGTGGAGCCTCAGTAAGAAAATGGGGAGGATGATTGGTAAATATGGAAATCCAAAAACTCCTTAGATAGGAACTTAGGGTGAGTGTGTAGGTAACTTGGTTTGGACAAGTGCCTGCAGTTCGCCAGTTCTGGCTGATGTGGTCACAATGAAAAACATGTTTTCCAGGTAACACTGTGAAGTTGCTTTAACCTTGGGTGTAAAAGGTGCCTCTGTTAGCTGCACCAGGACCAGGACTTTGAGATCCCGTACTGCCATTGGAGGCTGTGCATAGATAGTCCTATCATAAATTTTGAAACCAGCGGATGGGAGAAAATTGACTAACTTTGTATATGGTTAGGTAGCAAAGGTGCTTAGGTGATTTTGAATAAATTTGCCTTCCATCCCAAATTAGAAAGGTGCATCAGGTATTGTAATAGTGAATGGCCAGTGAATACGAGAAGGGACTAATGTCCTGCATGTGGCACCACCATGAAAATCAAGACCATTTGAATTAGTATAATTGTCTCGTGGAATGTTTTTGGGAAGTGGTGAGGATGTCTTTGATTTCCTGTGTGACAGTAAGTGTGGCAATTAGCTTTCAATATCCAGATAGTGAAATTGAAGGACTCTTATGTGTGGATATAAGAGTTGCCTACTTATGTTAGGAGTGTGGGATACACCCATGGGAGTAGGGGTGGACCTTGCACTATACCAGGGGTTATCAATCCAGTCCATGGGATACATCTAGCCATTCAAGTTTTCAAGATAACCACAATGAATATACATGAACAGATTTCCATACAAGGAAGCAGTGCATGCAAATCTCTCATTCATATTCACTGTAATTATCCTGAAAACCTGACTGGCTAGGTGTGTCCCCAGAACTGGGTTGAGAACCCCAGGCTAAGCTGTTCATTAAAAGATTTTGCAGGTATTGCAGCAGGAAGTTATTACTGGTGTTTTCCAGCTGCATTTTGGTCTAGAAAATTGAGACTGGTCACACAGTCTTTGTTCATCACCAGATCTCTTTGCAAGTTGGTAAGAATTAGGCTGTTTTGCAGGCTGTGGTGTCTGCTGTTCCTTTAAATTCTGTTTATATTTGCTATGTGATTCCCCTTCTAAGGGATGACTTGCTCAAGGCAGATGTAGTGAAAGGGCAGTCAGGCCAGTCACCATTAGGTAATCATATGAGAGTGCTGCCTGCTTTTTCTGCCCAGGAGAAGGGTTAGTCCTTCTACTATGCACAATAGAGGGTTCCACTCGACATCAGTGGAATTTCAGTTGATGACATCCCACCATGGGCTAGGTGACGCGGGTATTACTATACTGTTAGTAAGTAAAGGTTAATTTTTTATTTGGTATTTTGACATGACCCATTTATGGCAAGGATGCTCTTTTGGTTTTTGAAGTTGTCGCCATTGAATCTACGAGATTCGGTTCAGCCCTTTTACTAATCACATCCATGTAGATCCACATGTACAATTGTGGTCAACATTATTGGCACTATTGCAGTTCAACCCCCTTGATGTCCAATATCTCCTAGAAAAAAAAAGTGGCCAGTGAAATGGCTCTGGACTATATATGCACATATATTTTACACATAAAAGAATCAGATAAAACAAGACCAATTAAAAAAGGAAGTAGTAAGAAATAGTATAAAAACTGGGACATTGCCAGGACATGTTTATTATCGTAATCACTAACCCCCAATAGTGTTCCCCACAGATTTACTACAACCCCTATTAAGTGCAACCCTTTTTTTGGAGTTGTGGTGGAGGATTTTGGATCATGTACCAATGAAGTTTCGGGGAGGTGATCGGGATTTGGCTTTGCGGTCCTGTGAATAATTTTGGATTTATACTTTGGATTCTGTTACGCCTGTGGCTTTAAATTCTTCCCAGGATTGGTGGAGTATTTTGTGATCTCCCAGCTGAGGTTCATTTACTACTATCGGTTCCATTGGTTTAAGACCGGTCATGTGATTGAGGCTTTCTATTAAAGACCATGAGGATCCGGGTTAGATCTTGAGCAACGAAGTTTGAAGAAGGGCCAAGAGAGTCGCAAGGCTTGAAACGCAAAGTTTGGTCACTCATTTACCCATGAAAGCCACAAGTTGGTTGCTTTCATGATGGTCTTCGGAGAGGGTCTGCTGTTGAGGACTAATGGACTTTAAAATACCTGAAGGATTTTTGAAATTGGTGATGAGAGAAGATAATCTTCCCTTTGAATGTTTTTACCTTCGGTTGGTTACCTCTTTAGGATGGCTTGCAACAGCTAAGTGATTCTCTCTTTTTCAAATTTTCAACTATAAAACAGTTTTTGAAATATAACACTTTAAGCACAAATATAAATGTTTTCACCGGTACATACTATGGAGTTTGGTCTCCTTAGTGTGGTTTAGGGGTTTATTTACCCTTTAAAAAAAAAAAGAATAAAAAGGAATAACACAATACGAGAGGATATAATGTTAAATTGATCCTCATAGTGTGCGTTCCAACAAAAGTATGATAGATGAGTGTTGCTCTTAATAGGGGTTGTAGGACATGTTTATTGGCACTCTTATAAACAATTCAAATCAGTTTGAACAGAAGAGTCAAATTCCCATTTCAGTAAAATTAGATACACTTGTGATCAATTGTCAGTACTCGCATGAGTTGAATCGACCAATGAATGATGGCTCTGTTTAGAATGACCACATTCACTCCCTATTCCATTTTCACAATGGTGAAGACGAGAGCTGCCTTAAACCATCAGAAAAACCATTATCATACAAGGCCATCTTCAAAAACCTTGAGATTCCTGTGTTTACAGTTCATAATGACATTAAGAAGTTTTCTGCTCCATAGAACTGTCAAGAACCTCCCCAGATGTAGTGGGAAGAGGAAAATTAATCCAAGACGTCTTCGAAGGTTAGTGCGAACTGTTGAAAAAACACCACATAGAACATCCAAAGATCTTAAGGCTGACCTGGAGCAATCTGGAGTGGTAGTTTCAACCTGCACCATATGCCACACACTAAACAAAGAAGGACTTCATGGGCGAAGGGCAAGGAGGACCCCACTGTTCAAAGACAGACATAAAAAGGCATGTCTGATCTTTGCTCAAATCCACCTTGAGAAATTACAATCCTTCTGGGAACATGTTCAGTGGCCAGATAAAACCAAACTTAAGCTGTTTGGCAATGCAGACCAGCAATACATTCGCAGGCAAAGAAATGAAGCTTATAAGGAAAAAACATCCTTCCTACAATTAAATATGGTGGAGGTTCCATAATGTGGGACTGGTTTGCTGCCTCAGGAACTGGAGGCCTGGAACATATTAAAGTAATCATGAAGTCAGAGGACTATCAAGGTATTTTGGAGGGAAATGTGCTACATGGTGTCAGAAAGCTAGGTCTGGGTCAAAGGTCATGGGTCCTCCAGCAGGACAATAACCCAAGCCATACATACAAAAGTGCAAAAGAATGGTTAAAAAGGAACAAATGGACTGTTTTAAACTGACCATCAATGAGTCCTGATCAAGGCTAGCCTGTCCAGTAGGTGGGTTAAGTGGCTACCTAGGGTGACAGACCATGTACTTTGGCACACATGGCCTGTTGCACCCCCCACCTGCTGAACCGCACTGCCACCCCTCCAGCTGCTGCTGATACTGTCAGAGGGGTGGCTAAGCTCGACTGCAATGGCCCGCAGCAGGCCATGTGCTTCGGCACACATGGCCTGCCATTTTTGACCCCCCCAAAGTTGTACTGGAGAGGAGGTCAGAAGTGGCAGGACATGTGTGCCAAAACAGATGGCCTGCCACTGAGCTGAGCTGCCCCCCCCCCCCCCAATGCTGAAAGCAGTAGCACGGCTTAGCAGGTGGGGGTGGGTGGCGGTACAGCCAGGGCTTCTGCCTGGAGCGGCAGAAATCCTTGGGCCAACCCTGATCCTGATCTCAATCCAGTCAAGAACCTTTGGAAAGAGCTGAAGTCTGCCATTGGTAAAAGGAATATGGAAACATTCATGAGCTGGAAAAAAATTGTTGAAGAGTGGGAGAAACTACCAGCAGACAGATATACAAAACATAGATGGCTATAAGAAACATTTGAAGGCTGTCATCACTGCCAAAAGTTGTGCAACTAAATATTAGTGAAGGGTGCCATTAATCCTGTCCAGGTCATATTTTGTTTATTTCTCAGAGATTCCTACATCTAAGTAGCACAGATGACTTTTTTTTTTTGTTGTATACCTTTGAACATACTATAAAAATATTATGATGACATACAGTTGGAATATTTCTCAAGATACTATACACTACATACCTAAAATGCAAGGGTGGCAATAATGTTGACCACAACTGTACTGTGTCTTGGAGCCTCTTGGGTATGTGGCAGGATTTGTGACTGAATCAGAGCTACGTGCAGATACCACAGTGGGGCCCTTAGGGTCGGAGTGTTCTGAGCTCCTATGCGGGCTTATTTTCTGAGTCTATTTCATTTTTAGTTTAGGTATATAGATAGTTTCCTTTTTTATTTTATGAGAGAGAGAGAACAGTGCACATCCAATCACTAGAGTGGATGAACGAGAATGAGGACAGGGGAACCAACACAAGAGATGCTGCATATGTCCAATGAGAACACCAGATCTTTCTGGGCTTTGAGACAGCAGTAGTCTAGACTGGAAGCCATTGGATAACATCTTCAACAGTATGACTACATTATCCTGAGGTCCACAGAGAAACCATCTTATTTCCAAAAAAGGAGACTCACAGCAATTTACATTAAAAAAATACATATTTTGACACTTGACCAATTGTTCTTCAGTGGGCTATTATTCCCATCTCAACCATAGCAAGATGTTACTGTGTCTGAGTAGCAATGTCTCCAAATTGGTTACTTTTGCACATACCATGATATTAATGAAACACCCTCCTAAACCAAGGTATATGGAGTATGATCTCAGTCTCTTAAATTTATTGCTAATGCTTATTGTAATTACAATGTGCCAAAGAGAGCCTCCTGGCATTCATAAGATGTAATATGTATAGGCAACCTAAAATGTTGTGCTTGGAAATTTATTTTAATTAAAGCTGTGATATCCAGCATGATAACATTTTTGAGTCTTTCTGCCACATTTTCTTTAGTTTTTGACTGCATTTCTTAGTGCTTGAGGATTTTTCTTTCTCTCCACATGATCTACAGAATAACCATTTGACAGACACCTCTATGCATGTCTCATGTTTCTGTTTCTACTGGACAACCAATACATTATTGGGCCTGATTTTCAAAGGCATTTACACGGTTTACAGCCGCTGAATATCCCCTACTAATGCCAATACATGCCCCAATTCTAACTGCTTAGCATCGGGGCATGTCGGAGGCACTCAGTGGCGTGTTGTGAGTGGCGATAGCAGCGATATTGCACCACTACCCAATTAGCAACACACGGGTAAAACTAGGCACAGCAAAAACTAGCTTAGCTTTACCCATAGGAGCTAACCGGGCAGTGGCTCAATACTGCTGCTACCTGGTTGACTGTGGAGGCTGTGTGGCGACCCTGGATATTCAATGCTGGGGCTGCATATGACTCCAGCATTGAATATCTGGGGTTAAAGAGTGGCAGCGATGGCTATATGCTGTAGCAGTGCATAGCCATCCCAGAACAGTATCAGGCCCATTCTTCCTAACAAGCCTATGGACTGCATCCCATTGCCCTGTGTATTACTAATTAAAATTTTATTTGGATCAGCAAGGAATATTGAACTTTTGAGCCATTCTGTGAGGAATCATGCTGAGCCAGCTGTCTACTAGCTTACTAGCCAGGAGACAGAAGCTATGGGGAGTGACTGACCAGAATTGACAGAGGCTGGGAGCAAACAAAGGTTGGAGAAGTACTGGTCATTACTGTTGAACAAAGGTGTATGGGCTGGAGAATATCTGTAGAGAATGGCTCATGTGAGGAGTCATGTGGTCACTCCAGCTGCAACATAATTACAGCCTATATATAGAGAGAGAAAATCCAGAACAGAGAGAGAGTAGATATCCGCTTGGCCAGGCGCATGCCAACAAGTAAAGAATCCCAGACTTTTTCCCCAGCCTTCGCTGTGCTCTCCCAGCTGATGGTAAAGGGCTGTGATGATGTCAGAAAGTTTGGTGATGAATCGAGTGTTCTATGTGTTGTCCTTCTAACATTGTTATATTGTCTAGCTAATTGTCATGTTAAATAGCTTATTAAATACCATGCATGAGTGGTTGAATGATCTTGAATTTAATAGAATCCTAAGCAATACAAATGGCGACAAGGATTGGGATTCAATTCAAGATCAAATTGGTAAAGGACTGCAGCTGGATTCTGCAGCCGAGGAAAAGAGCTCTCCTAAAAAAAAACTGTTTAGGAAAATATATAATGTTGGGATGCAGAGATGTTTAGTTCAGTGCTTTAAGCAAAATGACTCTATCCTGTAGAGCTAGTATTAATTGTTGGGGAAAATCCTTATAAGATTATGAAGAAGCGAAGACTATTGTTCTTTTTTAAGGTCCCTGGTTTTCCAAGCTGTTAAGACATGTTGCTTTTCAGAGCTACCCAGGGCGAAGGGTCTAGTTCAGTATGCAGGGTCTAATAGATGCCTAGTCATAAAGCACTTGTAAGCTTTGATTTGTCCTGTGTTTAAATCCGAACTTCTACAATGTATGTTTTAGTCTACAGTAAATACTGTTTTTCTTTCATTGCTGGTTGCTCAAGTAGGTTTCATGGCCCCTGGAGCTGAACTGACTAGAGCTCTTTACTAAAGCTGAATGAAACAAACAAAAAGAAAATTAAGGAAACTGCTTCTGTTTTCCTTTGACCTTCAAAGTAGGGGTTGAGAGCCCTGTCAGGGGTATCCTGAGTCAGTAGTTACGAAATTGTAACTTGAAAATGATTTAAATCCTGAGTGAATAAGAAGGTAATCCTGCTTGAGTCTTATCTCTGGTATATGTTATGTGTCTCTTCTTTGTCTTTGACTGCATATGATATCAAGCAAACTTAAAAGTTAAAAGAGGATTTTATATATTGTGGCAAGCACCTCATAGAGGGCATAATTATTGTTCATATATTACAGAAACACAAAGAGCTGTAACTATAGGTTTATTTAGAATTTAATCTGCAGTTGCCTTGAAGGACAGAAGAGAGCCATACTGTTTACTTTGCTGTCTGTGTTTAAGAAAACATCAAGGTTGGCTATAACCCTGAGTAATTTACTTTAAAAATAACTCATTGTTTTCAGATCAGTTTGATACCAGTCTCAGGTATTATGTATAAGGTTTTAATTTGAATGTGACAAAGTACTAGCATTTTGGTTCAAAATACAAAAAATGAGTATTTGCAATCTCCAGGAACAAGCAGGAATAAGTCTTCACATATGGGTACGTCGGTACCGACGGAGCCTGCGCGGGAACGCTTCCCAGCTTCCCAAAAAGGAAAGCTTTTGGGAGCATCCCACCATGCTTGCGCGCTGCCTTCCCGCCTTTCCTAACCGCCTCTCCTCAGTTCTTCTTTGCCACGGAGCCAGCAAGTCGAGTCCTGTCACCGCTGAAGAAGTTCTTTGTTTTATTTTATTTCTTTGGTCGCGTGTCTGCCTCCCCCGACTCCAGACTGGTACCGCCGGTCTTTTCTTTCTTTTCTTCAAAAAAAAAAAAAAATATATATTTTTTCCCTCACTTAGTGTATTTTCTTCTTTGGGCCTTAGGCCTCACAAGAAAGTTTTCCTCATGGAAAAACCAGCCTCCGGGTTTAAGAAATGCACTAAGTGCAGCGGTACTATTTCTGTTACTGACACCCATGAATGGTGTCTTAAATGTTTGGGTCCTGAACACTCCATTTCGGATTGTCCGTCCTGCTCTTTGATGTCTAAACGGGGTTTACAGAACCGAGCAGCCAAGCTCCATGTGCTGTTTCCCTCTGATGCAGCTTCAGTAGCATCAACGTCTTCCAGGGCTGCTTCTTCCTCCCATGGATCTCGGGTAACCAAACATAAATCCAGCTGGTCCTCGAAGGGTAGATCTCCCTCTAAGCATCGAGATGCCTCCGGGCTTGCCCTCGAGGATCCTTCACCAGCAAAACAACCCCGGCGGGAAGGTCCGGCTTCCAAAGCTCCACCTATGGGGTTACAGGTTGACATCGATGGCACGGCCTCGACCAATCACCTGTTAGAATGCTCGGGGGTACCGGCGCAACCTTCCGGTACCGAATTCCAGGCATTCATGGCGTCGATGGATCAGAATGTTCTATCCATGCAGCAGGCTATCAAGGCCTTTATTCAAGCTGCGACGCCGCTGATACCACAACAAACTCCGTTGTCGGTATCGGCTCCGGTACCGGCACCAGCGCCGGTACCGGTACCGACTGCATCGGCATCGACCAGGATACCGACTGCAGCGGTCCCCTGTCCAGGGCTGCTCATCAGTACCGAACCGGTACCGATGACGCCCAATGTCGATACCGCTCGATACGCGTACCGAGCTTTAGAGGAGCACCCTGACAGGCGGTACTTTGATTCCTCTGATGATTCTGATACATCAGAGGAGTCTGCTGAAGTATCCATAGCCCTTCCTGAAGAGCCTTCTTCTCCAAAAAGAAGAATGTCTCCTCCAGAGGACTTGTCCTTTCAAGACTTCAAAAGAGAAGTAGCTAAAGGACTTTCTATTTCAGTAACCTCTGAAACAGAGCCTAGAGCAAAAAAAATAGATATTTTAGGTTATTCTAAGGCTCCTAAAGAGGCAGTCACCTTACCAATTCATGAGATTCTTTATGAACACATGATTGACTTATGGGAGACTCCTCTCACTATCTCTCCTCATTCTCGCAGATTGGACACTATGTATCGTGTCCCTCCTTGTCCTGGTTTTCATAAAACACAGCTTCCTCACCATTCCATTGTGGTGCAGTCAGCTATGAAGAGGATAAAGAGTACAAAGAGACACTCTTCTGCTCCTCCAGGAAGAGAATGCAGGACCTTGGATGCTTTTGGTAGGAAAATCTTCCAAGCCAGTATGCTCATTGCCAGAATCAACTCCTATAGTCTTTACATGGGTATGTTTCTAAAAGAAGTTGCAGATAAGCTGCACACTTTCCTCCCTTTTCTTCCAGAGGATAAAAGGAAAGAATTCCTCATTTGGCTTAAGCATACTCAAGACATTTCAAAGTTTTCCAACCAGGCAGCCTTTGACTCCTTGGAAGGTGCCAGCAGAGCTTCGGGCATTGCCATAGCTGCTTGCAGAATTGCTTGGCTCCAAGCTTCTGATTTAAAACCTTGGGTCCAAGATGGCTTAGGCAAAACCTGTTTGGCAAAGAATGGCAAATAAAAGCCACTCAAATGGATGCAGAAAATTCTGCTCTGGATAGACTTTCAAAGTCAACCTCCATTCCTGCCAAGAAAAAACCCTTCAAGAAGTCTTTTTTCAAAAAGGGCAGATTCCCTTCTGCTTCTGGCCAACAATCATCTACAGGTCGCTTTGCCACTAAGCGTCAGCAACCTAAACAGGCCAGGCCTAAGTCTACAGGGGCTGCTTCAACTCAGCAGACCCAACCTCCTCAGGGTTTTTGACTTGATGCTAGAGAACTTAGCCTTTCTGACTTTAAAACAGCCAGAGCCTCTCACCATTCCAGGAAGGTTAGCTCATTTTGCTCCCAGATGGGAGCAAATTACATCAGAGCAGTGGACCCTCTCCATCATAAGGGAGGGCTACAAACTTCATTTCTCAAACCTTCCTCCTCACACCATGGTGAGACATTTCAATTCTCCAACATCTCTTCTTGACCTTCTAGGTCAAGAGGTGGTTACCCTTCTTGCCCAAGGGGCAATAGAAGAAGTACCTCTTCTTCAACAAGGGTCAGGGTTTTACTCCCCCTATTTTCTGATTCCAAAGAAAACAGGGGGATGCAGACCCATATTAGATCTCAGGGAATTGAACAAATTTCTATGCAAGGAGAAGTTCAAGATGCTTTCTCTGGGCACTCTCCTTCCATACCTTCAAAGTCAGGATTGGCTTTGTTCTCTAGATCTCAAGGATGCGTACACACATGTCCTCATCCATCCATCTCACAGAAGGTTCCTCCGTTTTCTTTTCCAAGGAAAACATTACCAATACAGGGTACTTCCTTTTGGTCTGGCCTCTGCTCCAAGAGTGTTCACCAAATGCATGGCAACAGTAGCTGCATTTCTATGCACTCTGGGAATCTTTGTATTCCCATACCTGGATGACTGGCTCATCTGAGCTCCATCTCAGTCAGAGGCACAGATTTCCCTGGACCGCACAAGACGCATTCTGCAGTATCTGGGACTTGTGGTAAACCTCCCAAATTCTCAGCTCACCCCTACTCAGTCCCTAGAGTTCATAGGGGCCTGGTTGGATACTACCACTGCAAGGGCCTACCTTCCTCAGGCCCGTTGCCAACGTCTAGTGCAGTTAGCCTCCCAGATTCAGTCAAAGAAACACTTAACTGCCCGGGAGATGCTGCAACTGTTAGGCCACATGGCATCCACAGTGCATGTGGTACCCTATGCTCGCCTACACATGAGAGCAGCTCAATGGACTTTGTCCACCCAGTGGACTCAAGCATCAGGAGCTCTCTCAGACCAAATAGCAACCTCCAAACGTCTCTTTTGGTCTCTCCAATGGTGGAAGTCCACCCAAAATCTGTTGCTGGGGTCCCCCTTCCAACAGTTGAGCTCCCCAACCTGTTTGGGAGGCATCTGTTGTGAGGGTTGCCTGGGGAAACATCTACAAGACCTCTCCACTCAGGGTACTTGGTCTCCACAGGAGACCTCTCTTCATATCAACCTCCTGGAGCTTCGAGCAGTTTTTCTAGCTCTCAAGGTCTTCCATACCCTGCTCAGCTACAAGACAGTCCTCATTCATATGGACAATCAAGTAGTCATGTTTTACATAAACAAGCAAGGAGGAACTGGCTCTCTGTCGCTTTGTAACGAAGCTTTAAGATTGTGGGCCTTCGCCAGAGAGCATCAAATCCATCTCCTGGCCGTATACCTCCCAGGAATTCAAAACTCTGCCCAAGTTCTGCTTCCACACGAATGGTCCCTGCACACGGATCAGGTACTCAGAATCTTCCAAGAATGGGGAACCCTAGATATAGACCTCTTTGCAAGTCCGTGGAATGCCATACTTCCCCGGTTCTGTTCCAGAATTCCGTGTCAGGGAGTTCAGGCCAAGGATGCCTTCCTCCTTCACTGGCGTCAAGGCTTCCTGTATGCCTTTCCACCCATTCCCTTGATTCCCAAGACTCTGTTCAAACTCCAGAGGGATCAAGGATCTATGATCCTCATAGCTCCACGCTGGCCACGCCAAGTGTGGTACCCTCTACTTCTGCATCTCTCCCAAGCCCCCTCCCTGGACTTGGGAGCTGCTCCAGACCTTCTGTCCCAGGAGGAGGGGACTTTGTGGCACCCAAACCACAAGTCCCTTCACTTCAGACCTTGGTTACTGAAGGCCTAGACCTTCAAGGCTGGAATCTTTCTCAACAAGTGAAGAATATCCTCCATGCTTCCAGAAAACCTTCCACTAGGAGTTCCTATGCTTTTAAATGGAAAAGGTTTTCCATTTGGTGTGATGAAAAGGGTCTTGACCCTCTAGCACTACCTTTTGAATTCTCTATTGGAGTATCTCCTGCATCTTTCCAATGCAGGCCTTAAGACGAATTCAGTAAGGGTCCATTTGAGTGCTATTGCAGCATCCCTTAAGCCTATCAATGGACAACCTATTTCCTCGCATCCTCTTATTGCAAGATTCATGAGAGGCCTAACTTTAACTAAACCTCCCTTTAGGCCTCCTCCGGTGGCATGGGATTTAAATCTGGTTCTTGGTCAGCTTATGAAGCCTCCTTTTGAACCCTTAGCCACCACCTCCTTGAAATTTCTTTCCTGGAAGGTTATTTTCCTCATTGCAGTCACCTCAGCTCGCCGCATCAGTGAGCTGCAGGCCTTAGTGGCTAATCCACCTTATACAAGGTTCCATCATGATAAGGTAGTCCTTAGGACCAATCCACACTTTATGCCTAAAGTGGTCTCACCTTTTCATCTTAATCAAGAGGTATATTTACCTGTCTTTTTTCAAACTGCTCATGCATCAAGTGCAGAGAGGAATCTTCATACTCTGGATTGTAAAAGAGCTCTTGCCTTTTACTTACAAAGGACACAGCAACATAGAAAGTCTTCCCAGCTCTTTGTTGCTTTTGATCCCTCTCATTTGGGACTTCCAGTCTCTAAAAGGACACTGTCCAATTGGATTGCTCAGTGTATTTCTTTCGCCTACCAGAGTAAGAACCTTTTTCTGGAGAGCCATGTCACAGCTCATAATGTGAGGGCCATGGCCACCTCTATGGCTCATCTAAATTCTGTGTCCATCGACCAGATCTGTCAAGCGGCCACCTGGGCCTCGGTTCATACCTTCACAGCCCATTACTGCTTGGACAAGGACTCCCGCCGGGATGCCTTGTTTGGTCAGGCTGTTCCCAAACACCTGTTCCATTCTTAATCAACTCCTACCCTCCTTCCCTGGATGGATGCCTGAGATCCATAGGAGGAGGTAGAACCCTTCCCAGGGTCTCATATCCTTGGCGATCTCCCAGGCATCTTTAGTTAGGGAGTCCCCATATGTGAAGACTCATTCCTGCTTGTTCCTGGAGATAGCACAGTTACTTACCTGTAACAGGTGATCTCTGGGAACAGCAGGAATAAGTCTTCACAACCCACCCACCTCCCCTAGGAGTTGTATCTCTCTATCTGTCTTTCCTTTCCTCTCTCTCTCTTTTGTCTCAGCTTTAAAACTCGAACTGAGGAGAGGCGGTTAGGAAAGGCGGGAAGGCAGCGCGTAGTGCGGTGGGATGCTCCCATAAGCTTTCCTTTTTTGGGAAGCTGGGGAGCATTCCTGCGCAGGCTCCGTTGGTACCGACGTACCCATATGTGAAGACTTATTCCTGCTGTTCCCAGAGATCAACTGTTACAGGTAAGTAACTGTGCTTTCCAGATATCCACCAACCTTTTCAAGAAAAAGTATCAGTTTCATGTCATTTGAATGCCTGTTTCCTGAACTGTAAGATTTGAGGTAATTACTTTGCATTGTTAAGCTCAGTGCTGATGACTGATGAACAGGACAGTAACACCATGGGCGTTGACTACACTGATCTTTACAGTTTTATTTGTTACAATATTGGGTTTTAGAATAAATTCACCTGTTTTTCTGTATTTGAATTTTACATGTTGGTGTCCATAGAAAAAGTGTATTTTGTTTTGAAAGCTTTTTTATCTCAGTTTCAGGAGTACAGTTCCTGAGCACTGTGAGATATTAATTTTCTTTAGTTTATACACTTGCACTAATGTTACCAATTACACTTACTGTAGCAGTAGATTATGTAGAGCTCCAGTACACACTCGGCAATTACAAGATGAGTAAATATTACTGTTTCTTTTGAACTTGCTTTTGAACTTGCATTGCCCTTGGGTTTGCTGGAATTTTGGACAGAGGCTGATCTGAAATTTCTTTGTTCCCAAGCATATAGAGTACATTTAGTGGAAAGATGGAACTGAGTTCCCAGAAAAAAATTATGATATTTGTAAAGTTATTTACAAATAAAACAATAACATTAACTTGAGTTGATTGGACAAAACAAAATCTTGCTTGTCAGCAACGATCCAGGAGAGGTTTGGGAAAAAGAATCAGAGAGAGAGAGGCAGAAGGTGAGGCCACAGCCTAGGAAAAGGCAATAAACGTGCTCCTTCGAGTGTGATGTTCTGGGCCACCGGAATTCTGACTGCTTTAAGACTCCTCGAGGACCCACAAGGCCTGAAGAACATGAACCTTGTATATTTATCCCCCGGCAGAGACATGAATAGGCCAAGAAGAACCTGAGGAAGTATCGCCATGAGGCCCAACCACAAATGCAAATGCCTTGTACCTTCTTAGGCCGTTTACCTCAAAATAATTTCTTAGGCCTCTCACCTCAAACGGATCTCTTTTGACACCATAATTGAGTAGCTTACACAAATCCTTGTGGACACTGCAGTTACAAGATCAGTCCTCAAATGTTTTGAGTTTCCTACAGCACTCTCACTGGGAACAGTGTACACGATAGCCTCTAGTCACACCTGAGAGATATGTAGCCGTCCTGTTAGAAGCCATACTTCTTTCTATTGGGATTGATGTTATAAAATGTTTCAAAATAATAGTTTTATATTGTGTTTAGAAAGAGCACATGTCCACTTAGTACTGGACCAATTAAGTTAGTGGGAAAAGGACACTGTTTGCTCATTGAGAAGAATCTAAATTTATATTTTCTACCTACCATTTGTTTACAAAAATACTAAGTTTTTAACAATTGTTTGATGTTCTTAGCAACCTTGCCAATTAAGGATACATTAGTATGGCAGAAAAAACATGAAAAGGGCCTATGTATGTAGTTGTGGAATGATGCAAGTGATGAAAAAGTGTTGTGTTGTGAGGGATGAAGTGGAATATTAAAAGGAAGGACTCTGATTGACAATAAACTGATGAAGGTAATTTAATAATGTGAAGTAATGTATCTGCCTAATGAATTTGTAAATGAAAAAATGATGAGCACTTTATTCAACTATGCCGTCTCCAGAATCTTCAATTCAGGAAGTCATCTAAGCCCCAACACATACTCAACAATTGGAAATAGACACCTGGAGACAGGCTAGGTGCACCTTGCACCCTGATGAGCTTTGGAAACCCCACACTGGCCATGTGGTACTTCCATATGCTTTTTAGCCTCATTTTGCCTCTGTATGTCCTGGCCAGGCATGCAAGGGCAAAGGGGGATGATTTGATGACAAATTCTCATAAAACTGGTATGATTCTAAACTTTCCAAAATTCCAGAACCATGTGTGTGCAACTTGTCTGATCTGTAAACATGTAAAGATCAATCAAGGGCATAATGGAATATTTCCTACCAGCAAATGAATCTCCAGTGATAGAGAGACAAGGAGTTAATCAAACTGTGAGAAAAGGTTGGCATCATATGAGATAGTTACTGGTAGACCATTGAAAGTTTATAAAGCAATATTTATAGGATATGATCTTAGTAAATATGGATGAAATTTAGATTTTACAATGAGACAAACTTATCTAGAATATTTAGTCTTTTCATTTAATATTGGTTGCTGCTCTACTGAATGAGGCCTGGAGCCATGTCATCAACTGCAATCCAGAGATTCCAGCAGAGGGAATTGGCCAGAATCCAGATGGAACAGACCATCCCAAGAACTCCTAACTACACACCGCAGAAATGTGTGAAGGAGTCCCTACCTGGATCCGTATGTCACATTGAAAAATAAAAAGGGCCAAGATATCTGTCTATGAGAATGAGAGGTTCAACATTTGAGAGAAACCAAACTTAAACTTCAGAGAAAGGTGAAGCACACCACAAAGTCCTGAAGAGCTGCTGAGTAGCAGGACCAAATTATCTGAAAATAGGAAGAGGACTATTAGACTGATTGGGGGCTTATGTGAATGATTTTTTATCTTATGTATTGTTATCTTTTTATTGTTTCCTTGGAAAATAACTGTAATCCTAGTATCTCAGATTTTTTTCTGTTGAACATCATGTGCCCAATTGCTCGTTTCACCTGTTCCCTAGATCTTAGTTATTGCTGTGGCTTCTCTTTCTCCTGCTTGAATCCATGGGTGGTCAATAGTGCAAATGTTTGGGTAAAATATCCAAGACCAGATTTGTAGCTGGTGGAGGGAGAAGTAGTTGCAATATGAATATGATTGTGATTGTTAGTCCCTCACTACTTGCTCCACTACCCTCTACATGTAACTAGTAGATTGAAATCCATGGGGCAGATATACAGTAGAAAAAGTTCTGAAAATGCAGGTGAAATGAGTCCCCCACTGTATGGAGAATTGATAAAGGTAACTGAGATCTACAAGCCATTTGTCTTCGGCAATTCCAGTGCCGGTGGGAATGGTACCAATTTACACCGTGACTTCTTGTCCCCTCAAGCATTTACCTTATGAAATTGTATTCTCACTTATTGTATTTCCAAATGAACTACAAAGGCAATTCAGCCAGTGCTTACTACAATACCCTTGCTGATCCATGGGTGGAATGTATTACTAATTAAAAATTTATTTGGATCAGCAAGGAATATTGAGCCTTTGAGCTATCCTTTGAGGAATCATGCTGAGCCAGCTGTCTACTAGCTTACTAGCCAGGAGACAGAAACTGTGGGGAGTGACTGACCAGAATTGACAGAGGCTGGGAGCAAACAAAGGCTGGAGAAGGACTGGTCATTACTGTTGAACAAAGGTGTATGGGCTGGAGAATATATGTAGAGAATGGCTCATGTGAGGAGTCATGTGGTCACTCCAGCTGCAACACACAGTCCATATAGAGGGAGAGCTGATATCCGCTTGGCCAGGCGCATGCCAACACATGAAGAATCTCAGACTTTTTCTCCAGCCTTCGCTGTGCTCTCCCAGCTGATGGTAAAGGGCTGTGATGTTGTCAGAAAGGTCTGGTGATGAATTGATTGTTCTATGTGTTGTCCTTGTAACATTGTTATTTTGTCTAGCTAATTGTCATATTAAATAGCTTATTAAATATCATGCATGAGTGGTTGAATGATCTTGAATTTAATAGAATCCTAAGCAATACACCCTGTGAACCAGAGAATTTTCAACACTCTCTGTCTAGCCTCTAAATATAAGATAGGGGTGTTGGAACGGAATGGGCCTGGACCCCACTAAACCTTTGCTAGCAGAGATCACAGCAGACTCCTGTCTGCCTGCGGGAGATTGGATCCCTGTGGGCATGAGAGGAAGGCTACCACAAGGCAAATATTCCTATCTGCCCACAGGGATCTCCCATGGGCAGATAGAAGGAGTCTGCCACGATCACAGCAGCCTTCCACTCTGCCTGTGGGATCCAATCTCCCATGGGTAAACAGGAGTCCACCACAATCGCAGCTATTCCCTTCTCTTCTGTCTGTGGGAGATGGGATACCTGCAGCCAGAATAGGAAGAGGGGGCTAAGGGGCGGAGTAAGGCAGAGCTTGGCCTGCCCCAATCCGAGAGGCATTCCACAGCCCCTGATATGAGGTAGGATTTGTGAAACAGGGTTCAAAAGTATATCTTGCCTTCTACTCTCATAAGCAAAATTGCTCCATAATTCTTTTTTAGCTTTCTTGTAATCACAACTCTCTAGTTTCAAACTCATGTTATTTATTTAAAAACATATTCTGCCAATTCACTATGTTTATGGAGGATTACAAAATCATATATTTAGAAGTATCAAAATGTAGGACAAAAGTAATCAGCTTGATTAATTTGCTGTAAAAAAAATTGGAGGCAGAGCACTGCTATCTAGGGGCAGAGTCTTTCAACTTGTAATCCCTTGCATGTTCACCTCTTGTTCATGTTTTCTTGTCGAAATTGGTTAATTCAGCACTTTGCATCTAATTGAAATTGCAATGCAATATTTCAAATTCATTTTTAATTCTACACACACTACTAAGACCCTCATCCATTCACTAGTTACCTCCCATCTTGACTATTGTAACCTGCTCCTCTCTAGTTTCCCTCTGAATCATCTTTCTCTCCTTCAGTCTGTTCAAAACTCAGCTGCACGACTTATCTTCTGCCAGTATCACTATGCTCATGTGACCCCTCTTCTCAAGTCACTTCATTGGCTCTCTATCCATTTCCGTATCCAATTCAAACTTCTCCTATTTACCTACAAGTACATTCCTTCTGCAGCTCCTCACTACCTTTCCTCTCTTATCTTGCTCTACACCAGGGGTGGGCAAACCTGGTCCTGGAGGGCCGCAGACCAGTCAGGTTTTCGGGATATCTCTAATGAATATGCATGAGATATATATGCATTAGAGATATCCTGCCAACCTGACTGGTTTGTGGCCCTGCAGGGCTGGATCTGGAGACCCCTGCCTTACACCTCTGTCATTTAAGATTGTGAGTGGACAAGGTGCAGATGTGCAAGACATCAAAAAGGTTAGATAGAATTTGTCACAGTCCTCCTCACTTCTCACCACCACCAAAAAATTGTCTATTAGACAACTTTTTGGTGGTGGTGAGAATCGAGGAGGAATGTGACACATTCTATATACCCTTTCGATGTCTAGGACATCTGTACCTTGCCCACTCACGATCTTAAATGACAGAGGTGTAAGGCAGGGGTCTCCAAATCCAGCCCTGGAGGGCCACAAACCAGTCAGGTTGGCAGGATATCTCTAATGCATATATATCTCATGCATGTTCATTAGGGATATCCCGAAAACCTGACTGGTCTGCGGCCCTCCAGGACCGGAGGTGCCCACCCCTGCTCTACACTCTACCTTGGGAACTCCGCTCCTCTGGCAGATCCCTTTTATCTGTGTCCTTTTCTGATGCTATCAACTCCATTCACTTCACCTTGCCGCTCCATATGCATGGAGCAAACTACCTGAGTCAGTACATTGGGCTACTTCTCTGGTCCTATACAAGTCCAGCCTGAAGCCCCACCTCTTTAAGGCTGCTTTTGGATCCTGATGCTCCTCATTCTCTTGTCCACTACTTATGTGTATCTTGCCTTACTCTAGTCACCAGTTTTGTGATGTTTTTACATCTTTATTAGATTGTAAGCCCTGATGAGCAGGGACTGTCTTCTGTATGTACAGCACCGTATACACCTTTATGATTAGTAGTAGTAAAGTCCAGCAGCAGGAAAATCATCTCCATTGCATATAGCAGCCTATGCATGTGTGCCTATCAAAACTAGACGCTGAGGTGGTATTTTACAGGACAAATATCTGTGCTTCTTTGTCATTGAAATTGCCGTTTATTGCAGTGGGGCAGCAGTAGCCTTTCACTCGAGGTTGTTAGATCAGATTCAGCTAGACTCAGTCATGGTACTGGAAATGTCATCAGTGGTTTATGTGAAACAAATAAATGATTTCAGTTCCCAGTGGATGAGTTGCTTACAGAATCCATCAACTAAACATTCATCGCACCTTTCAAAATTCCATTCCTATTATCTTTGCAGATTTTCTTTTTTAAATATCTTTATATATTTATACATTTCAAACTCCATTAAACATAGCTCATGAAGATAGCAGCTGCTACTTAGCCAACCTACACATTGCATCCATTTAACCCCCAAAACATCCCATTAACTCCCCACCTTTTCCTCCCACCCTCTCCTCCCATGCTATCCATATAATTTCTGGACAGGTTTAATGTGCCTCACTATTCCTTCAACCCAAGTTTACCCCAACCATTCCAAAAGAACTACTTTCCTGTTAGCAAACAGCCCTCTTCCCTAAGATGACAGAATCTCATAAGCCTCTTATCTTCCCATCTTTCAAATGCCTCCATTACCATAGCTGGCTCAAATCTTATAGGGCCCAACTTTTGAAAGGCATTTATACGGTTCTACAGCCCAGTAAACAGTGTAAATACCTTAAATGGGGATATTCAATGGCATGTACACGGTAAGTGCCGTTGAATAGCCCCTTCTAACTCCCCATGGTCCCCAATGCTATCCGGGTATCATCGGGGTGGAACGGAGGCAGCAACAAGAGATAACCGGTCAGCGGCGATATTGCATGCTGCCCGGTTAGCGATCTGCACTGAAAAGATAGGTGAAGAAAACTCTTGCCTTTTTTTAAGGCACAGGAGCTAACCGGGCAGCATGCGATATCGCTGCTGCCTGGTTAGCTTGGCGGTGTCCTGTGACTGCGGTGATTCCCCGATACTCAATGCAGTCACCACGGCATTGAATATCTGGATTAGAGGTAGACAAAATACATTTCAGTGCACATCTGTCATACCATGCCTGTTCTAATTGCACCACCGGCTTTGCCTCTGCTATCTCTCACCCCAACAAATGCTTTAATAGTGCTGCTAAGTAATACCCCATGAAGTTGAGGAAAGCTAAGCCTCCCTCCCCCCTTTCTTCCTATATAGTTATCTCCCACACCATTCTCAGTATCCCCCCCCTCAAACAAACTAAGAAATTACTCTTTGCATATTACTTAGTGCCTCTCAGCACCCCAATGGGTAGAGCCTGAGCAAATAAAAAAGCCTTGGCATTATATTTATCTTCACTATATCAATTCTCACCAGGATAAAATCCCCTCATGCCACCTATCTAAATCATCTTTTATATTTTTAAATATTTTACCATAATTATACTCCTGTAATTTATATAGGTTAGAACTAATATGAATTCTCAAATACCATGTGGACTCTCTTGCCCATTTCAAGCTAAATATTTTCTGCAAATCTACTACCCCACTTTGCTGGAACTGCACCCTCGGTGCCTCAATCTTATCCACATTTACTCTAAACATCACCACCAGCTCAACCTTCCTAAGATCCCTGATCAGAACTGATAAAGAGGAAAAAACTGCACCCCATACAACAGGATCATCTGTAAACATTGCAATCCTTTGCTCCTACTCGCTCACCTTAATCCCTTGTATATCTCCATTACTTTTAATCCTCTCTGCCAGTGGTTCTACTGAGTGCCGATAAAGGCACCCCTGCCTAGTTCCTTTCTATAATGTAAAAGACTCTGAACAGTCTCTATTAACCTTTACCCTCTTCTGCTTTCTCATAAGGCTTTCTTACCCACATGCTGAAATTCTTCCCCAACCTCATTTTCTTTCCCTCAGAAGGTCAGAATTTACTCGATCACATGCTTACTCTCTACCTCTCATCTGCTACCCACATCAATTGCAAAGCTCTTTTTATACTGTCTGAGATCTGTCTACATTGGACAAATCCCGACTGTTTTGGGTGAATCAAATCAGGGAGGTAAATAGAAAGTCTGCCAGCTAATATCTTTGCCATGATTTTTACATCGATATTCAGCAGATATATAGGCCTATATGACCCACACAGAGCTTATTTCCCTCTTTCAGCAATACTATTTATGTCTGCACATCACATTGAGGAAAGCAAGGAACATCACGCCCCCCCCCCCCTCCCAACAGCAAGCCGTTAAATACCCTAGTCAAAACTCTTCCCACCTCCCTGGAAAATTTCTTATAGAACCTTCCAGACAGACCATACAACCCTGGTGCCTTATCTGTAGGCAAATGTTTCATTACCTACTGAACCTCCAATCCCAGAATAGGCTGATTCGATCTATCAGATGACTCTGACATCAGCTTCAATAAATCAATACTCCTAAAATACATTTCTATATCTTTCCTTTCAACTTGCCCGCCCCTAGTTTATAATGTCTTATAAAAATTCATAAACTGACTTCTGATGGACTCATCAGTATAGCATATTTTACCTCTTCTGCACCATGAACATTGCCCTAGGCTTTAGCGTCCCAGCCTATAACCTGCTAGGTTTATTTCCAAAATCAAAGAATTTTTGCTTCAGCTGAGTCAACTGAAATTCAACCTTCTCCATCTGAAACTCTTTCAATTTTGTTGTAATCTTATTACTACTACTCCTGATCATTTGTACAGCACTACAAGGTGTACACAGCCCTGCACAGAGGCATGTACGTGATGGTTCCTGCTCACCAGAGATTACAATCTAGTCAAGACAGACAACAGAACAGCTGGGGGCTAGGATATGTCAAGGAATGATAACAAAACACATAGTTGGAGAGCAGGAGACTATGAGAATCAGAATCCAAAAGCAGCCTCGAAAAGGTTAGTTTTTAGTTTGGATTTGAAAAGGGCCGAGGATGAAACTTGATATGCCGACTCAGGCAGATTGTTCCAGGCAATAGGAGTAGCAAGGTGGAAAGATCAGAGTTCGCAGTGGAATAGAAGTGAAATCTTCTTAGATGGTGCTTCTTTATGTTTCTTTTCAAGCGGGTCCAATTCTTTTTAACATTTTCATTAGTGATATTGCAGAAGGGTAGTCGGGTAAGGTTTGCCTCATTGCAAATGATACCACAATCTCCAATAGAGTAGAAACCCAGGAAGATGTAGATAACAAGAGGAGGGCTCTAGCAATGCTTGAACAATGGTCAAGAATTTGGCAGCTGAGATTTAACACTAAAAAATGCAGGGTCATGCATTTGGGCTGCAAAAATCCAAGAGAGTGGTATAGTAGAAGGGGTGAAATACTTCTATACACAAAAGAAGAGCAGGACCTGGGCGTGATTGTTTCTGATGATCTTAAAGTGACTAAACAGGTAGAGAGAAGGCGACGGCGAAAGCCAGAAGGATGTTTGGGTGCATAGGGATGGGAATGGCCAGCAGGAAAAAGAAGGTGATAGTGCCTCTGTATAAATCTCTGGTGTGACCTCATTTGGAATATTGTGTGCAATTCTGGAGACCACAACTTCAAAAGAATATAAACAGGATGGAGTCGGTGCAGAGGGTGGCTACCAAAATGGTCAGTGGGCTTCGTCATAAGGCATATGAGGACAGACTTAAAGATCTCAATATGTATACTTTGGAGGAAAGGTAGGAGAATAGAGATTTGATAGTGATGTTTAAATACCTCTGTGGCATAAATGCACAGGAGAAGAGCCTCTTTCAATGGAAAGAAAGCTCTGCAATGAGGGGGGCATAGGATGAAGGTGAAAGAGGAGTAATATGCAGAAATATTTCTTCATGGAAAGAGTGGTAGATGCATGGAATGGTCTCCCAGTGGGAGGCTGCTGGGTTACTAGGAGTCAGCATTGACTTGAAAGCACACATTGCATTGGAGGTAGTAGAGATCAGGACAGTATCTGAATTCAAGAAAACATGGAACCAACACAGAAGATCTCTAAAGGAAAAAAAGGGACTATAATAGTTAGTGTGGAAAGGCAGACTGGATGCCATATGGTCTTTTTCTGCCATCATGTTTCTACCAGTTACTCCAAACAAATTTACTTTTCCCCTGCATAAAGCTTTTTCTTCCTAGTCTCCATGTCACTAATCACCCAACCACCACTTCAAACACATACCATAACATCCCATCCTCCACTGCACCATTACCATTGTGCTCCATATACAAATCGGTAATATTCCCAATCAGGACTGTACCTAGCCCTGTGAAAGCAACGCGGCTGCACAGGGCGCAAAGGCTTAAGGGGTGCATTTTGGTTGTCTGCCGTTGCCTGCTGCCACCACGGCAGACAGCTGAAATGAGCCCTTAAGCCTTCTCACGGCATGCTAAGCAGGTCTGACCTTCTTAGAGTGCTGGCGACTTGAACATCTTCTCTCACGCCCCCATAAAGTGTCTAGATGGAGGTGCGGGGGGGGGGGGTGCACGTGCATGATGTGCAAGTCGCACAGGGCACATTTCACGATCAGTATGGCCCTGTTCCCAATATCCCATGCCACATTTATCCCTTAAAAAAGGCTCATTAGGCCTCTAAAAAGATCTTCCTCTCACCTCCCAAAGTCCCTCAACTCAATCTACACTGGACAGTGATCAATTATTATCATATTTCCCACTTTGAAAACCACCATCACCAAATGAATTCCTGCTTACCAAAATAAAGTATATTATTTATGCAACTGATGCACATGGGAATAGTTATTTATTATTTTATTGTCCAGACTTGATATACATGGCCTTTTCATCACATGCAAGATGAAATACAATAAGATAATCACAACATAAAAATACAGTACAATGAATGCAATGCAATGTGTTATTTCCCCTTAAACTATTAAACTGTTTCTCCCCCTCCCCCCCCCCCATACCACCATTCATTAACCAAGCTTTTACCTTCCTATGGAAAGTCAAATAAGATTCTTCACTAGGAACAACCAGTGGAAACTTATTCCAACGGTAAGGGTCCCGAACAGCAAAATATTTCAAATGAGTGCATTACAATTGGACCCCACTGCAGATAGGAGTGAGGGAAAGAAAAGACTCTACCTTTCAGTGATGAAAATACAGTTTTATTGAATCCAACCTCTACGCTCTTAATGTTTCAGCAAACTGTCTTCTTCAGGGGGTTAAAAACCTCCAACAAATAAGAAACATAAACAAAACATTAAGATCATAAATATAGCATAAAAGCATAAGTATAGCATAAAACATTGTGAACTTAAGGGGAGTGGAACTTAATAGGAGTGGAGGAGTGGCCTAGTGGTTGGGGCAAGGTACTTCAGGCTGGAAGGTCAGGGGTTCAAATCCCACTAGAGGACAGCAACCTTGGGCTGGAAGGACTGGGGTTTCTAGTCCCACAGGTGCTCCTTGTGGTCTTGGGCAAGCCACTTAACCCTCCATAGCCCATGTTCCCTGTAAAATAGTTATCTCCAAGTTATAATGCCCTGTTCAATGTAATTTCAGTTTGTTCAATGTAAACCACACTGATGCAGAATAGCATGGTATATAAGAGAATGTAAATAAATAAAAACTTATAAATAAAAGCATAATAAATAGGACAACCATATAGAATAAAAATGCATTAAACATCAAGCAAACAATATTAAGAATACCAGGGAGAACAAAAATAAAAAACAAACAGATACATGTTTTAATCTCTTCTTATGCTTATGACTATATCCTCCACCTGTCACCACCAGGGGGCAGTGTGCTGCTGATGGTGAAGAAATAGTTGTGCAGACTCGAATGGTAAAGCAAAATGTGGATTTATTCCCCTCCCGGGGTGGATTAATAAACAAGTGAACAGAACACAAGCAGAAACAAAAGTATTCCAATCTTTTGGCAAAAACACAAAGGACATACAGCAATAACTTCTTGCTTCAAGGTAGGAACTTAAACTGTAGCACACAGGCTTTTGCTCTGTCTAGCGCAGAGATATTCTTTCAGATGAGATTAATGTACAGTCCATTAGGTCAGATACAGATGAGGATTCACTGAGAGAGTCCACTAACATGGGTTCCTCCTCACGTTCCAAACCCTCTTGGTTGAAATATGCTTGGACATTTCCCTTTGGCAAGCCCTCACGGTAAGTTTCTCTGTTGCTATCTTCTGTTTGGGATAGAGGAACTCTCTGTCCCCTCTTGCTAACAGACTTTAGCTTGTAAGGCTTCTTTTGGGGTTTAAAGCTTACTGCCAGCTCCTCTTCTGACATATACACGTCTTCTGGCCAGTCTCTAAGCTTTTCTGACGGCTGTGAATGCTCTCTATTCAGGTAGTTAGGTTGGGAGTAGCTGCCCTGCCCCCACCTCTGGCTTCCTGTGTAAGGTTGCTCTGCATTCACTCTACAAACACTTTTATTCCTTTTAACTTTCAATGGCTCACATTCATTCCCCAAGTCCCAGCTTCTTGTTACATACTTTTTAGCTACTGGCTTGCAGTTCCTCTGGTTAGGACGTAGGTTCCATGCTGCCGTGTCTCTGCAATCAGCAGGAGCTGCCCAGCTGGCCTCGGCTCTAGCAAGCTGCTTCCTCCTAGTGGATTCTGGGTACCTCTGAGGTTGAACGCTTCCTGGTTCAGACTCTGAGTCACTTCCTATACTGAAGTGAGAGACTCTTCCTGGTTCCTCTCTGGTAGCTGCTGTAGGTAAGACAGGCTGTCTTCTCTTCCTACAGTGCTCACCTTGTCCCAGGTTTCTCCCTCTCAGGGTTTGTTCCAAATCTGAGCTCTCTGACAATTCCTCTCCTCCTGGCAACTCTTTGGAGGTGTCGTCCTTGTAATGCTTCCCCCTTGTGTTCCCTGCACTATCCTTATAAGGGCTGTGCATACTCTTCCCTACCAGGTGTGTGCTATTGGGAATTAGGGCGTTTCTTCTTACTACACGTTTCTCCAGACCTCGTGGCTGCCTTTGTTGTCGTTGCCACTGACAACAGCTATCCACCTGGTCTGTTCTCCTGTCAGCTTTTGCACTGACATGCTGCATGTTTTGTATTTTAACAGTGGAAATTGGGGCTTCTTCATCACACACCCTACCTCCCCCCCCCCCCCCCACACCATTACCACCTTTGAATGATTCAGTTTGGAATCCGTTGCATGTAGAAATCCTTCCCCCAACTACCCCATTACCACTTCCCTCTGTATAAAAGTTAATGATTTCTTCCTCACCTTCTTATAAAACTCCACTTGATGCACATTGAATACATACACATTTATAAATGTCACTTTCTCCATTTGACAGTCCTCTCTCATGGCCAAGCATCTCCTCTCCTGAGGGAGGTACAGCAGCATTGTAATTGAGTTATCTGCAATGCTTGATATTTCAAAAACATTTCATTAAGCACTTTTGAAGGCATCATTGTTTTTTGAAAGCTTGAGATACAATGATAACCCATAAGTGTAATGTATTTCCAAGTTAAATATATTTAGGGCTTTTTTTTAGGTTTAAACCAATACATACCATGCTGCAAAGAAAGTATTTCTTAGATAAACATCACAAAAGCCTCACTTTCTCTAGTACTCTTTCATAATCTCTTAACCTGCCTTGAATCATCCATTTTGTTTTTTTCCATGTGATGACTCCTCAGTTACACAAATAGAGAAATGGACTATTTGCATATTGCCTATTCTTCTTATAGGTAAAAGTACCCACTAATGACTTTGACTTTGTGTGGCTGTCTGAACCCACTGCTTTGCTGTAACTGGAGCTGCTCTTTGCTGTTACCCCCCCCTCCCCCCCCCGAAGCTACTGTTGCCCTAGATGACCATCTTGTTTGCTTAGTTCTTCGGCTGGCCTTGCCCCCAGAACAGTCTAGATGCATAGCTTTATGCTCTTCTACCACCCGATGGAAGCAAAAACGTGAAATAAAGATTTTTTTCAAGCACATTCGTAGCAAAAAACCTGTGAGTCAGTTGGCCCATTAGATGATAGAGGAGTTAAAGGGGCACTAAGAGGGGACAAGGCGATAGCGGAGAGACTGAATGAATTCTTTGCTTCGGTCTTTACTGAGGAAGATGTAGGGATGTTACCCATGACTGAAGTAGTATTTAAAGGTGCAGAAGAATTGAAGGAAATATCGATACATCGGGAAGATGTATTACAACTATTAGATAAACTGAAGAGTAGCAAATCACCTGGGCAGGATGGTATACATCCAAGGGTGTTGAAAGAACTGAAATATGAGATTGCAGACCTGCTATTAGTAATCTGTGAACTATAATTAAAATCATCTCTAATACCTGAAGATTGGAGGATCGCCAATGTAACACCAATTTTTAAAAAGGGTTCCAGGGGTGATCCGGGAAACTACAGACCAGTGAGCCTCACGTCAATACTGGGAAAAATGGTAGAAACCATCATAAAGAATAAAATTACTCAGCATGTAGATAGTCATGGCCTAATGGGAGACAGCCAACATGGCTTTAGACAAGGAAGATCTTGTTTTACTAATCTGTTATGTTTTTTTGAAAGTGTGAATAAACTGGTGGACAAAGGTGAGTCGGTTGATATAGTGTATCTGGACTTTCAGAAAGCCTTTGACAAGGTCCCTCATCAAAGACTTTTGGCAAAACTAGAGTCATGGGATAGGAGGCAGTGTACTACTATGGATCAGGAACTGGTTAAAAGATAGAAAGCAGAGGGTTGGGCTAAATGGCCAATTTTCCCAATGGAGAAAGTTGAATAGTTGTGTACCCCAGGGATCTGTGCTGGGTCCGCTGTTTTTTGACATATTCATAAATGACCTGGAAAGTGGAATAACGAGTGAGGTTATCAAATTTGCAGATGACACAAAACTATTTAAAGTTGTTAAAACCCAAGAGGATTGTGGAAAATTGCAAGAGGATCTTGATAAATTGGAAGACTGGGCATCAAAATGGCAGATGAAATTTAATGTGGACAAGTGCAAAGTTATGCACCTAGGGAGGAACAACCCAAACTATGGTTACACAATGCAAGGTTCCACATTAGGAACCACCACCCAGGAAAAAGATTTAGGCGTCATTGTGGATAACATGTTAAAACCCTTGGCCCAGTGTGCAGCGGCAGCCAAGAGAGCAAATAGAATGCTAGGTATCATAAGGAAAGGAATGGAAAATAAAACAAAAGATATTATAATGCCTCTATACCGTTCCATGGTGAGACCACACCTTGAATATTGTGTGCAATTCTGGTCGCTGTATCTTAAAAAGGATATAGCGTTATTAGAAAAGGTTCAGAGAAGAGCCACCAAAATGGTAAAGGGGATGGAAGGATACTCCTATGAAGAAAGGCTAAAAAGGTTAGGGCTCTTTAACCTGGAAAAGAGACGGCTGAGGGGAGATATGATAGAAGTCTATAAATTAATGAACGGAGTGGAACGGGTAAACGTAGATTGATTGTTTACGTTATCAGAATATAGAAAGACTAGGGGACATGCAATGAAGCTACAGGGTAAACTATTTAAGACTAATAAAAGAAAATATTTTTTCACTCAACGTGTAATCAAACTCTGGAATTTGTTACTGGAGGATGTAGTAAAGGCTGCTAGTGTAGCTGGGTTTAAAAAAGGTTTGTACAAGTTCCTGGAGGAAAGGTCCATAAACCATTATTAAGAAGGGACCTAGGATATCAATGCTTGACCCAGTACAAGCATTGCGGAACCTGTGTCTTTTGGGGAAACTGCTAGGTACGTATGACCTACATTGGCCACTGTTGGAAACAGGATACTGGGCTTGATGGACCTTGGTCTGACCCAGTATGGCATATCTTATGTTCTTATGAGACTGAGAACTACTGGTTTGATGGTATCACCATATGCTAATATAAATTAGGGAAGCTAACAAAAATTGGCAGTACGGTAATAATGATGATTTCAATTACCTCAGTATCGACTGGGTCATTGTCACATCGGGGCATGCTAGAGAAATAACATTTCTAAATTAATTCAATGATTGCCTCATTGAGCAGCTGGTTCAGGAACTGACATGAGGGGGAGCTATATTTTGGTAGAATGCAGGATCTAGTGCAAGAGCTGACAGTGCAGGGACCACTTGGCAATAGTGATCATAGCATGATCAAATTTGATATAAAAATAGAGAGAGGACTGCAAGGAAATCTACTGTGCTAGCATTTAACTTTCAAGAATCACACTGTAATAAATTGAAGAAAATGGCTTGTATAAAACTAAAAGGAACAGCTGCAAAAGTTGAATTACATCAGACCTAGATGTTGTTTAAAAATTCCATCTTGGAGGGAGAGCGATTTGAGATTGAGGGAGCAGACACATCTGGTGTTTGGAGCCGTGAGAGCAGTGCTGCAGGTGTCCGGATGCACTGTGGTGATCATGCAAGCACGTGAAGGATGGCTTCGGTGTGAAAGACCCCTTCCTCTGCCTTTATATCATCTGGCAGCCCCTGAAGGACTTTAGAGAGCGATTTGAGATTGGGGGAGCAGACGCTGCTGGTGTTTGGAGCCGTGAGAGCAGTGCTGCAGGTGTCCGGAGGCACTGTGGTGATCGGGCAGGCACGCGGAGGACATCTCTGGTGTGAAAGACCCCTCCCTCTGCCTCTATATCATTCGGCAGCTCTCTCATGTGGCCGTGTGTCGCAGCCTGCGTGGCGTGTCCTAAGGGGTGTATCACAAGGGGCAGGATACGTCCCTTAAGTGCCCCTTCGGCGCAGCTGAGTAGCTGAGGTCTGTGTTTGTCCATATGGGCAAAAGGAAAGCGAAGTTGACTGTTAAATCTGGAGCTAAGGAGCAAGGAGGTAAGATGGTGGGCCCTATGCATAAACATTTGACTTCCCTGTTGCCTGCCGTATCGTCACCGGAAGGAGCTTCATTGAGCTCTCATTCTCGGTCACCACCGCTGTTTCCTCAGCCTCCCTTTTCTTCTACTTTATTGGATTTGTCTCCAGAAGCATGTCCTCCATTTCCTAAACCTGTCTCTCTGGTAATAACTGATGGTTTGGCCCTTATCCCCCAAGTTGGGGAAGTAACTCTTATGGATATTTGGTCTGCTATTCAAAATATCGATATGCGGTTGTCTTCTACTGTATCCTCATTGTGTCAGTTTACTCATGAAATTGTTGGTAAAATGCAATCTACTGACAAGCAACTAAATTCTTTGGCTAAGATCTTGGTCTGTAATGACTCTCAGCTCCAGTTATGCTCTGATAAAGATACTGTGTTAATGCGTGATTCCTTAGCATTTTCCTACCGATTGGAAGTTCTTGAGAATCAGGCTCGGGCCAAGAACTTGCGTTTCTTGAATTTTCCTATTACCCATTTGCTATCTTCTGATATTTTGTTAAAAAGTATTTTACTGAAGTACTAAAATTAGATGGGAGTTTAGACATTATCCATATGTATTACCTTTCTTCTAGATCCTCTCCTTCTGATAAGGATAAGGATCCACTTTCTTTACCAGATTTCTCGGTGGGAAGGACCTTACCGCTTTTCTTGAAGATTCTACGGATGTCATTACCAAACGAAACACCCTTGTGGTGACTTTTGGTTCTGAAGCCATTAAGTTGCTTGTCCTGCTGGCTTATTTCAAACACCGAGAAATCTCATTCTGTGGCCAAAAAATTCAAGTTTTTCTGGATGTGGGCAGGGCTACCCAGATTAGACGTAAGCATTTTCTGGCTTTGGAAGAGCGAGTAGTGGCATTGTGGGCCTCCTTTTTCTTAAAATGTCCTTGTCGGCGTATAATTACTTTTGAGGGACAAACCTTTGTTTATACTGATGTTTCTCAATTACAGTCCTTTTTGTCTGAAAAGGAAGTTGCAGAGGGTCAAGGTGGTGAGATAAAGTGTTCCCCATAAGTGGAGTATTTAGCTCCTGTTTTCCTTTTTCTTATTGTTGATGTGTTAAGTTACAATCACTCTCTCTTAATGTTGGTTTTGTAGTTTTTCTTTTGCTTGGATAAAAATTTGTATTTTTTACTATGTTTTTTTTGTTTCCTATATAATATGTATGGTCATTCAAGAAAACTTAAATTAAAAAAAATTCCATCTTGGAATCCTATATCAGATATATTTCATGCTTTAAAAAAGGTAGAAGGAAGGCCAAACAATTTACGGTATGGTTTAAGGGTGAGGTGAGGTGAGAAAGTGACATTTTACTTACCTGTTAATGTCCTTTTCTTGAGTCCTGCTAGACCAGTTCAGACAAGTGGGTTATGTTCCCTTACCTGCAGATGGTGGAGAGAAAAGAACCAATGAAAAGACCAGGTTTCAATGACATTATTCCCATGCCTCTGTTTGCCTCAGCCACCAGAGGTCCCCTCAGTATTCATCCTAAAGCATATGGGAGAAACATGGCAAGCTCATACAATCTCAACCATGGGCAACAATGAGTGATCAATAGTAGAAAACCATATATTGGAAAGCATAAACATAAGGCTGTCAGTAGACGATGAACTTGCAGAGCCAAATAAAAAATCATAGCGGACCCAAGGGTACTTCAACGGAAGAACAGAACAATACAGTTCCAGGGGTGGGCCCTGGATTGGTCTAGCAGGACTCAAAGAAAGACATTAATTGGTAAGTAAAATGTCACCTTCCATATCGTCCTGCTAGACCAGTCCAGACAAGAGGAATGTACCAAAGCTACTGGGTGGGATGAAGACACAGCAGCTCACAAAACGTTTGATTCAAAGGCTGTGTCTGCCCTAGCATGGACATCCAAGCAGTAATGCTTGATAAAAGTGAAAATCAATGCCAATGTATCTACCTGAAAAATGTCTTCAGGGGCTACTGAATCCTGCTCCACCCATGAGGACACCTGCGATTGGGTAGAATGGGTGCACAAATCCACCAGAACTGGCTGGTTCCATAACAGATACGCCAAGGCAAAGGTCTCCTTAATCCAGCGCCCCAAAGTCCACTTAACCGCCATGTCACACTTGCGCAGGCTAGCAAACAAAAAAATAGTCAAATTTACGAAAGAAATTCGTAGCCTCCAAGTAACAGAAAAGCACCCTCCAGACATCCACAAGGCAAATTTCCTTATCCTTTCCCCTACACTACTCCTTAGAGAAGGAGGACAGGCAGACCAGCTGGTTCACGTGAAAGGGAAAAGGCACCTTAGGCAAGAAGGAAGGCACAGGTCGAATGGAAACGACCTTCTTTGAAAAGGACAGTAAGGATCTTGGCAAGGCAAAATCTGCAGCTCTGAATCCCGCCTTGTGGAACAAATTGTGACCAAGAAGCGTCAAATCCTTCAAAGTATCACACTTCAATGATTCAGAGCACTGCCATCAGAGCCCTGAGCATTAGACACAGATCCCAGGAAGGAATTACAGACAGGAAGGAATGACGCAGACGTCAAAACCCCTGGAGAAAGGGTGAGACCTTCTGGTGCAAGTCTAGAGACTTACCAGCCAATGGACCTTGGAAACAGGACAAGGCTGCCAGCTGAACCTTCAGGGAGCTAAGGGAAAGGTCCTTCTCCAGTCCATCCTGTAGAAAGGCCAACAGAGATGGCACCTTGGCTGCCTCAGGAGCCAGCTGCTGAGTACTACACCATCGCTCAAAGAGGCACCAGATATGCCCTTGTGATAGCTTGGTATACCTCCTCTGGGCTCTGAGCAGAATGGAGACCACCGCTGGAGAGCAGCCCTTAGGCACTAGCTGCCTCCTTCCAAGAGCCAAGCTGTAAGCACAAAGGGAACTGGGTCCTCCAGGATGATCGGTCCCTGCAGAAATAGGCTCCGAGACAGAGGCAACCGATGAAGAGGTACCTGCAGGAGCTGCATCAAGTCTACAAACCACACTCTCCTCAGACAGTCCAGTGCCACCAGAACAATCCTGCCCAACTGGCATTCTATACGCAGAATTACATGCTCCACCAGGGGCAACAGAGGCAACATGTACACCATGTGCTAACTTGGCTAAGGCTGGGTCAGCACATTGACTCCCTTGGACCCCGCCTCTGTGTGGCAACTGAAGAAGCGGCAAATTATGGCATTGGAGCAGGTCACCTTCAGATCCATTTCTGGATGACCCCAGCAGCACAGAATCAACTGAAAGCCTCCTGACTCAGCTCCCACTCTCCAGGATCCAAAGAGTGATGGCTGAGGAAGTCCACTTCCACAATGTCTATCCCGACAAGATGCTGAGCCTACAAGGCTAGGAGGTTTTTCTTCTACCAGGCAAACAGGAGAACCATCTCCAGAGCTACCCTGGTACTCCTCGTGCCTCCTTGCTGATTGATAAAAGCCACCACCACGGCATTGTCTGAAAACATTCAAACCACCTGGCCCTCGACCAGGACCTGGAAACACAGAGGAGCTAACCTGATGGCCCTCATCTTGGGGCGGTTGATGGATCATACTGTTTCCCTAAGGTTTCAATAGCCCTGGGCCATATAGTCTTGGCAAAGGGCTCCCATTGTCAGCAGGATCCAGAAGAAATTGTCCAGTGGCATGCCTTCCTCAAATTACAGGGCTGCTGCCACCACCTCAGGCTGGTCTTCACATCATTGGGAGTTGGAGTCTGCCCTCGAACTCCTGAGAACTCGGGGACCACTAGGTCAACAAGGACTGCTGAAGAGGTCGTATGTGAGCACACGCCCACGGCACCATCTCAATGGCCACCACCATCAATCCGAGGCGCTGAAGATAATCACAGACTCTGGGAGCCTGCTGTGCACAGAACAGCACCAGGCAATCCAACAATCTTTTTGACTTTTTCCTCCAGAAGGAAAAATTCTGCCCATTTGAGTGTCGAAACAGCTGGCTCTTTACCCCATTGATCACCCAGCCGAGGCTTTCCAAAAAGAACACCATTCGGGATGCCATCAGAGATACCTCTGAAAGGGAACGGGCCCAAAGGAGCCAGTCGTCCAGATATGGATGGGCACAGATACCTTGGCACCACAGCTGCCACCATCATGACCTTGGAGAATGTCCTTGAAAAGGTATATAGCCCAAAAAGGAGGGTGGTGAACTGATAGTGAGAGCCGAGTATGGCAAAATGCAGATATTTTGCTGATCTGCCCGGATCAGGATATGAAAATATGCCTCGACCAGATCCAGAAAAGCCAAGAGTTCCCCTCGGCACACTGCTTGAATCACAGAGCAGAAGATTTCCATCCGGAAGCGCAGGATGCACAAGTTAATCCCCTTGAGGTTCAGAATGGGCCAGAAGGAACCTTCCTAGTTTTTTTTTTGTTTTTGGGAACCACAAAATAGATGGAGTATCTTCCCTTGCTCCGCTCGTCTGGGGGAATGGGCACCACCACTTTCAGACACAGGAACTTGTTCAAGGTGCTCTGCACAGCAGCACTTTGATTGCAGACCCACAAGGGGAGATGACAAAAGCATCCAGAGTTGGCTCTTTGCATTCCAGAACATAGCCAAACTGAAAGGTGTCTAGCACCCAGCAATCCTTGGTAACCCAGACCCATTCCTGAAAGAAAAGGCAAAGCCTGCCTCCAACCAGAGAAACCAGGGAATGGGCCCCCAAACCTTCATTGCGCAGCCTTGGAGGGGCCTCATCTGGAAGGGATCAAGTCCCTGGGCGCACATACTCCATGAAAGGACTGAGAACAAGCCTGAAGTCCATAAGGGAAAGAAAGGAAAGAATAGCAGCTGCTGCTGCAGCGAACTGATTCTTCAACGCAAATCCAAATTTTAGTCTAGAGTATCTTTCAAGACCAATCCACTTTCCACTGGAAGGTGGTCCGTCTAGTAATCGCCATGATTTGTGCATCCACCTGCGCATCCACACAACACACTCCCTCTCCGAGAGCATGCATCTTCTTATACTCCTGGAGAGTTGGGGGAATCCCACTCCGACTGGAAAAGGCCCTTGAGCACTTCCGGGAACAGGAGACAGTAGTGGATTTCCACACCCTTTGCAGGAGTGGATGCCTCTTTGGTCCCTGCTCCATGTCTGGAGTATCCGCTAAACTCAAGATGAATAAGATCCTGGTATCAACTCTTCCAGTTCCTACTCATGGAACAGGGGGGATAACATCGGTCTCCTCACATGCCTCTGAAGGTGAAAGTACTTCTTCAACTACATCAAACATCGTAATACAAGTCATCATCCAAATCTTGAACAGATTCCAGCTGATTCCCACCTCCAGGGACACTTAGCCATCAATCGAACAGTGCTTCCTCTCTCAGCATACCCCTCACAGTACTGCACTTGGGGGAAACCACAGGCTGCAGGGTCTGAAGTTTCACGCCAGAATGACCAGGCCTGCTGTAAAAGGAAGTGAATCCCAAGGAGGACAACCAGACTCCGGAAGTCCTCCATGCAGTAATGACCTCCCACACTAAGGGGCATAGTCACCGTTGATCTCGTAGAGGATGGGGAAAGGCCCACAGCATGGTCGCTGAAGCCTCGGGCCAGCTGTATATCCTTACCCGTAGCACCATCCACCACCTCCTGCCCCGAGGCAGGCAAAGTCAGACTAACAGCATACCCCGGCTGAAAGAGGGGGAGTAGGCCCTCCAGGGATAACTCAGAAGCAGCCAGGGCCAGCCCGTCCATTGAGCAAGAATGTTTTTTGCACAGGGCCCCGCGTTTCAGGGGGCCCCGCGCAAAGAACATTCTGCTTTTTTTCAAAATTAAATTTAAAAAAAAGCTGGCTGCTACCGCTGCCGCTGCCGCCGTGGCAGCAGCAGAATGGAGTGTCCTGCGGGGTCCCCTCTGCCCGGCTGAGTCCCTCCCTCCCTCCCTCTGCGACGGCTGAGCCCCTCTGTGCCGGCTTTCAGATTCACGAAGGGAGAGTGTCTCCCTCGCGTCTCTGTTAAGCCCGCAGGGGCAGATGGGAACCGCAGGGGCTGATGGGAAATTTCCCATCTGCCCCTGCGAGCTTAACAAAGACGCGAGGGAGACACTCTACCTTCGCAAATCTGAAAGCCGGCACAGAGAGGCTCAGCCGTCGCAGAGGGAGGGAGGGACGCAGCCGGGCAGAGGGGGCCCTGCGGGACACTCCATTCTGCCGCTGCCGTGGCGGCAGCAGCAGCGGTAGCAGCCAGCTTTTTTTTTTTTTTTAATTTTACTTGAGTCAATGGGGGGGGGGGTAGGACTGGTAATGGGCTATGGGGGGGGCTAGGACTGGAAATGGGCTGATGGGGTTAGGACTGGTAATGGGCTGTGGGCTGTTGGGGGGGGTTAGGACTGGTAATGGGCTATGGGGGGCTAGAACAGGAAATGGGCTGATGGGGAGGGGTTAGGACTTGAGGTGGGTTGTTGGGGGGGTTAGGACTGGTAATGGGCTATGGGGGGCTAGGACTGGAAATGGGCTGATGGGGGGGTTAAGACTGGAGGGGGATGATGGGGTTAGGACTGGTAATGGGCTATGGGGGGCTAGGACTGGAAATGGGCTGATGGGGGGGTTAAGACTGGAGGTGGGCTGATGGGGTTAGGACTGGTAATGGGCTGTGGGCTGTTGGGGGGGGTTAGGACTGGTAAGGGGCTATGGGGGGCTAGGACAGGAAATGGGGCTGATGGGGAGGGGGTCAGGACTTGAGGTGGGCTGTTGAAGGGGTTAGGACTGGTAATGGGCTATGGGGGGCTATGACTTGAAGTGGGCTGATGGGGGGGTTAAGACTTGAGGTGGGCTGATTGGGTTAGGACTGGTAATGGGCTGTGGGCTGTTGGGGGGTTAGGACTGGTAATGGGCTATGGGGGGGCTAGGACTGGAAATGGGCTGATGGGGGGTTAACACTGGAGGTGGGCTGATGGGGGGTTAGGACTGGTAATGGGCTATGGGGGGGTTAGGACTGAAAATGGGCTATGGGGGGACTAGGACAGGAAATGGGCTGATGGTGAGGGGTTAGGACTTGAGGTGGGCTGATGGGGTTAGGACTGGTAATGGGCTGTGGGCTGATGGGGGGGTTAGGACTGGCAATGGGCTATGGGGGGCTGACTGGAAATGGGTTGATGGTGTTAGGACTGGAAGTGGGCTGATGGGGGGTTAGGACTGGTAATGGGTTATAGGGGGGCTTAAACTGAAAATGGGGTGATGGGGGGTTAGGACTGGAAGTGGGTTGATGGGGGGCTAGGACTGGTATTGGGTTGGGGGGTTGCTAGGACTGGAAATGGGCTGATGCAGGTACTAGAAGGGAATGGATGCTGGGTGAGGCTGGAACTAGAAGGGAGCTGATGTTGGGGGAGGATTAGAATGGGATGGGGCTGGGAGAGTAAAATGGAGAGGGGAAAAATATTTTGTGTGGGAGGGATAAAAAATCTACAATTGGCCGGGTATTGGGAGAGTAAGTGGGGATTGAGGATGGAGGGGTAAAATTTGAGTGGATGAAATAGGAATGAGGAAAGAGCAAAAGGAGAAAGATTAGTATGTTAAAGCAGATGTAGAGAGAGAATGGAAAAAAACTAGAAGAGAGAAGAAAGGACAAATGGACAGCAGACGAAGGAGAGTTAGCAGAAGACACGAAGAAACCAGAAGAAAGTGGCTGGAGCAATTGCAGCCGAAATAAATGCACAAAAGGTAGAAAAATATCTCTTTATTTTGAATTTATTAATTGGAATATGTCAGCTCTGGTAAATGTGCATCATTAACATCTGCGCTTTGTTTAGTACAAGAGCAAATTAATGTATAGTTTTATTTCTACAGTGTTGTACATTCCAAGTTTGGCTTTTGGGATTCCCAGTTTAATTATTGTCTTCCTGTTTCTAAATTGTGATTACTTGTTTGGTGATGCTCTATGTTCTGCATGTGTAACTGAGCTGAGGTGTTCTGTTTATATAATTCCTATTTGACATTGCCACTTGTTCTCTTTCCCCAGTAGGTCATGTATTGTTATTCTCTGAAATGTATTGGTTTAATATTTGCATGTTTCCTTTTGATAGGTAGGGTATGGTGCTTTGTGAGTCCTGGTAGTGCTGTTAGGATACAGCGGGTTTGCTATGGGTTCTAAATGGGCAGTGTTTGTAGTAGTTCCTAATGTGCCTGGCGTTTGGCCCTGTATTATAGTAATGTAGAAATCTTTTAGTCTTTCTTTATCCATACACTCATTAAGAGGCATGTTCACTAAAAGTTAGTATATGGTAACATTATGCAAATATTTATGCAAATGAGGCCCCTTATGCAAATGAGGCCCCGCACCGAGTCTCCGCACATGGCCCCGCACCCCCCTTGGGCCGCCCCTGGAAGCAGCCATGCAAGAAGGGCAGAGTCCAGAAGCCGGAGATGAGGCATCTCGCTTGCCACAGGCCAAACGTTTCCTGGAAGAAGATATAGAGAGTTGAGGCAAGTATATCAACAGTGGGCACTAAGACCAAGGCAGTCTGAGAGGTGCGCATTAAATGCACTTTTATTGCAATGCGCATTACAAGCACTAGAGTAGGAATGAGTTTTACAGCTGCTCAAGCAGAACATGCGCAAAGACAGTTTGACTGCCAGGCACACATTAAAAATGCTTCTAGCACATACAGAAAATTATGGGAACCCCCACACAGTGCCAACAGTCGCCAGCAGTCTATCCCGAATTGCATCCCACACAGATGATTCATCACAGTAATAATCATTTTGATGAATCAAGTCATTTTCAATGCATTCCAACAACTCCCTGGCTGCAGACAGTCGATCTTCTTTTTGGTCAGGGGACAGGAGTTTCAGCATGAATTTTATAGACACACATCTCATCCCCAAATTGACAGTAAGAATGGACTGTACTGACCAGAAACTGACATTCATGTCCTCAGAAAGATCCCTGATAGTCAATCGACGATTTGAGCATATTGCAACACGCACTGCTTCAGCTTTGTCTTCATTCCTGGACTGGTCTAGCAGGACTCAAGGAAAGAACATTAATTGGTAAGTAAAATGTCACCTTCCATATCGTCCTGCTAGACCAATCCAGACAAGTGGAATGTACCAAAGCTACTGGGTGGAACGAAGACACAATACCCTTGAGCCAAAGGCCGTGTCCACCCTAGCATGGACATCCAAGCAGTAATGCTTGATAAAAGTGGAAAGCGATGCCCATGTTTTTGCCTGACAAAGGTCTTCAGGGGCTATTGAACTCGTGGATAGCCTTCCAGAATGTTTGGCACTGTCAACACTTTGGCAGCCCTTTCGGAAACATTTGTACCAGTCATAAACTCAAGTACGACTCATGCATTCATCACCATACACTTGCTGTAACTTGTCATAAGTCTCTTTGCACAAATCTCCAAGTTTCTGGCAGAATTTAATGCAATTTCTTTCACTCATCATAAATCTGATGAACTGCTTTTACACAATACCAAATATCACATGATTAAAAAAGTACAGGAGTGCTGCAGTCATGCTACACTCTGCACATGAATCGCACATAATTAGGTCACTGTATGCTTAATAGCATTGTGGTGCAACATATTGTTATATGCTACACAAGTCCTGATACTTTTTGATCACACCTTGTAGTAGGTCTGCAATCTCATATTACAGTTCTTTCAACACCCTCAGATGTATACCATCCAGTCCAGGTGATTTGCTACTCTTCAGTTTATCAATCTGCCTAACAGAACACATGGCCACCAAAAACATCATTTTAAGTGTCAAGTCCTTCAGAAAGGCTGACCTCAACAGCTCAAAAGGGGCTTTCACTGAACTGACAGAATCAGGTTCAGATCCCTAAGTAGCACTATTGGTCTCATCGAAGGCTGCAGGGGTCTCAGCCTTTTCAAAAATCAACTAACATCAGGGTGATCCACCAGAGGACAACTTTGCACCAACCCCCTGTAGCATGCAATCGCCATCATCTGCGCACATATACAGAATTCAGGAATAACCCTTTTTAAAAACCATCTTGAATGAAGGCCAAGATATGCGGCAAGAAGGCTTGCATGGCCTTCACCCGCTGGTCCTCCACCAGGCTTCAAAGACTTGCCATACTCAGGTGTATGCTAAGGAGGTGGATTTCTTCCAAGCCTGCAAGAGAGTGGCTACTACTTCTCCCGAGTAACCCCTTTCAAGAGTCAAGCTGTAAGCGAGAACCGATTCACATCCTCCATCTGGATAGGCCCCTGAGTAAAAAGACCGTCCACTCCCCGAAGGAGCACCGTCTCCCTCACCTAGAGTCTCATGAGGTCATCATATCATGGTCATCTGATCTAATCTGGAGCCATGAATTCCACAAGTCCTGGCTGGCTGGCTGTTGTTTGTTGGACCCTACCCACTAAAGATAATGGTGGAAAAACATACAGCAAACCTTCGGTCAACCACTTCTGAACCAGCGTGTTTATGCCTTCCGATCTCCACTTTCTTCTGTGGTTGAAGAACTGAGCTACCTTTATGCTTCCCACTATTGCCATGAGGCCTCTGATGGGGATCCCCCAATGATCCACAATACACTGAAAGGCTGTGTCTATCAGATACACTCCCACAGGTCCAGGGTGTGTCTGCTCAAGAAATTGTTTGTATATGGTTTACATAGGGGTGTGTTTGCACAATCTGTATGGTTCACATGACTCACTGGCAATAAATTACCACAGAAAAAGCAGGTTCTGTATAAATATTAGATATATTAGGATAGAAAAATAGAACTCACACAAATTATTACTAAAACTATGCACACAAAGTAGAAGTGATTCATCGCCATAGCCAATAACAAAACTCCTATGCAAACTAAGAAAATGCCTGAAGTAATTACCAAATTATGTGGTCTACCATGCATTTATGGAAGCAGGAAATAAACCAGTTCTCTAACTAATTCTACTCCCTCCCCCAACCCCCCCCCCCCAAAAAAAAACAACAGACAAAAGGAAATGTAAAATCAATGACTTACAATTCTGCTGAGGAGAAGAACATGGTCAAGTGTCAGTCCAGTCCTAGGAACAGCATGAATTCCAAGAATGCAGATTTATTATGCAAGCTGAAACTTCCGAGTGAGCTGTTTGCAGGAGTTAGATTCCTCTGGCAGATAGGGGTCAGAAGGAGATCCCAAGCACCTTAAGTACTGCACAAGGTTTAGTTTCTCCCTCAGCAAGGGTGGGCTATCCTCAGAGACAATGTAGTGTCTCTGGTAAAAGGGGGAAATGCACAAAGGCACACCAAAAGCAAAGGTAGAAAGCCAGGTAAAAGCAAGGGAAAAACAAAAAAGTGTTTTGTCTGTGCAAAACCTTTACTCTGTGCAAATTGGTTATCTTGACACATGCCCAGTTCTTGGATTAGTTAGACCCAGGACTCCACTGGGTAGCTGGGCAAATCGGGGGTCTAGGATGGAAAGTGAAATGCAAGAGCAGGTGACCAGTCTCAGTACATTGTTGCAAGTTTCAGGGTTTGAACAACTCTCTGGCAGGGAAAGGCCTGGAAATCATGTTCTCAGCACGTAGACAAAACAGAGGACAAAACAGAGGACACTCACACACACTGCTAGGCATACAGTGATTAAGTAACATTAGCAGATCTGAGGCCTATGGAAAAGGTCAGAAGCTAATGAAGTAGAAAAGCATATCACTTTAGTTCAGGGCTCAGACAGGCTATAGGCCATGGTCCTATAGCATCTATGCCTTCTGATCTTCATTCTCTTCTGCAGCTTAAGTACCAGACTACGTTGCACTTCCCACTGTTTCCATGAGATCCATGATCATATCCCCCAATGATCTATGGGAAGTCTGCATCCGCCAGATACCACTCTCTTGGTTCCAGGGTGTGCCTGCTCAGGAAATCTGCTTGAACATGGTTGACTCTGGTCACATGAACTGTGGATAAGTATGCCAGATTCATATTTCCCCAAGCTAATGGAGGCACTGCTTCTTCCACTACTTTACTCTTGGTGCTGCCTTGACAATTTACATAAGCCATGGCCATTGCATTGTCATAGTATCCACATTAAAGGTCTGCAAGGTCAACTGAATGGCCCTCATCTGCAAACTGTTGATTGTTCAACTGGCTTCTTCCTGAGACCACTCTCCAACTGCTCAAGCCAGCTTCTGTTATCACCAGCATCCATTTCAGTGACTCTAGCTCCATTCCACATTGGCCATCACCAACCACCAGTTAAGGCTGTTCCACGTCTCCCCCCTGACAGCGAGGATGGTCCCAAGTTCCTGCTATTGGGGAGCCCACTGACTCAATATTGCTGTCTGTAATGGTGCATGTGTGTACGTTCCCATAGGATGTGAACAGGTGCATGTGGTGCATGTGTGTACGTTCCCATAGAATGTGAACAGGATGGAGTCGGTGCAGAGGGTGGCTACTAAAATGATTAGTGGGCTTCATTATAAAGCATATGAGGACAGACTTAAGGATCTTAATATGTACACCTTAGAGGAAAGGCGGAATAGAGGTGATATGATTGAGATGTTTAAATACCTCCGTGGCATAAATGTTCAGGGAGAGAGCCTCTTTCAATTGAAAGCAAGTTCTGCTACGAGGGGACATGGGATGAGGGTGAAGGGAGATAGATTCAGGAGTGATATGCGGAAATATTTCTTTACAGAAAGAGTAGTGGATCCATGGAATAGTCTCCCAGTGGAGGTGGTAGAGATGAGGACAGTAACTGAATTCAAAAAAGCATGGGACCAACACAGAGGATCTCTAAAGGTAAAAAGTGGACTGTTGTAGTTGTTGTTATGGAAGGACAGACTAGATAGGCCATGTGGTCTTTTTCTGTCATCATGTTTCTATGTTTCTATAGTACCAGATTCAGGGCCACCACTAGCGACCCTCAACACCTGGAGATAATTCCAGGTTGTAGGTCTTGATGCTGCCAACAACTCCTGAACTTGCAATTGAAGTTTCAGAATCCTCTTCTCAGTCATGAATATCTTCCCTAACCAACCATCAAATCTGCATCCCATGTACTCCAGGGTCTGGAAGGGCACCAGCTTGCTCTTGGTTACATTGATGACCCAATCTAGTCCCTCCAAAAAGCTGATCACCTTGGCTGTTGTGGTTTCACTGTCCTGGTACGACTTCATCCTAATCAGCCAGTCATCCAGATACTCCCTTTCCTTCAAAGGGCCACAGCTACCACTACCATCACAATCAGCTTGGAAAAGGTCTGGAGAGCCATAGCCATCCCAAATAGAAGAGCCCAGAACTGGTAGTGTCTGCCCAAAATCCCAAAAACGAGGAACCACTGGTGTTCCTGCCAAATGAGAATGTGCAAGTATAACTCAGTGAGTTCTAGGGAGGTCCAGAACTCCCCTATTTGCACTGCCACTATAACTAATCATAGGGTTTCTGTTCAAAACCACAGGATGCCTAAGAACCTATTGATGTGAGGTTGAGGATAAGGTGAAAGGAACCCTCCTTTTTGGGTAGCACAAACTAAATCGAGTAGCTGTGCAGCCCCACTGCTCCTGAGGTACTGGATCACTGCCCCAATGCCAACAGTAGGGTCAGTGTAAACTGAACCACCCCCGTCTTGCATGGGCTCTTGCAAGGGGATTCCAGGAACATGTTTGAAAATGGATGAGAAAAATCCAAGGCATATCCTTCTTAGATCACACTGGTCAAAAGTGATCTGGACCTACCCATTGTAAAACTGTTGCAGATGTCCATTAACCTGCAACCCCAAAAGTAGACCCATGTACCTTCATTGGGTGTTCTGGGTACCAGCAATGGCCCCTGCACTCCTGCATCGATTGCCTTTGAGAGCACCCCCAAAGGACTGAGACTTTGACAGATACCAGCTCCTTTGATATCTCACAGATCACCCTGGACAAAATTGCTGAGTTTCACAGAGCCACCTTCAGACTAAAGCCATGCCATCAAGACTATGACCATATTCTTTGAAGACACTCAAATCAAATCATAAAATGCATCCACTAAGAAGGTGGAACTTGACTCCAGACATACCACCAGTGTGAATCCCCCTGGCATTGGTTCCTCAGCTTCTTCCGCAGTTGCAGCATCCACAGTAGGCAAGCTCTAGCAACATAACTCTCACAAATCACTGCCTGAAAAACCAGGGCCAAGACATTAAAGGATGTTTCAGGAGGACCTCCAACTGATGATCCTGCAGGTCCTTCACTGCACCACTCTCACCTGGGATGGTCGTCTTCTTTGTCACCACTACTACCAACACATCCACCCTAGACAGGCATAGCTTTGTCTTCTCCACAAGGACTAGAGGATACAACCAGAAAATGGATCAGGCCGCCTTCAACCTGACATCCAGATAGTTCCATTCTGCTGCCAACATATCCTTGATCTAGTGACAATATAACACTCCACCGTACCAAAATTAATCTTCAAAAAACTACTTTCAAAGGAGAAGACAAAAATCACTTCTATTTATCACTTTGCAGCACATCTATATGCTAATAAGGAGGTCTCAGAACTTTCAGGCTATAAAAATGAATTACATTGATTACATCAATAATTGTAAAACATTTGCCCAGCTACATCAATGACCTTCCTTATAGCTAATTCATACAAAAACGAGCCATAGACAACAAAGGAATTTGTGATAGACCGAAGCTGTGCTGAAGAGCTAAGTGTTTGCTTCATTGTTCAAAATTTATAATTTTATACAGGTGTCACACACCATTTTTTTTTTAATTTAAAATATTTTTAAAAAAAAAATTTAAAATTTTTTTAAAATATTTTTCCTGTCTAATTATTGTTTCACTATAACATCCCATTATGTTTTTGTTCTTGCCTGCCTTGCGTTTTGTGATTGGTGTTTTGATGGGTTTAATGTTCATGTTCATTATGATTTGGATTTTTATCTGCAACACATTATAATTACAGCATCAATGTACTACACCTTCATGTTTTAGTTTGTTGTTTTTTAATTGTTCTTAACTTATAATTTGCATATCGTTTTCATATGTATCTGCATTTTTATTTTATGATTAATTATTGTTATTTTATTTTGTTTCATTTATGTAAGCTGCATACCCCCTGAAGAAGGCATTCGCTGAAACACGTTGGGGTTCATTAATAAAGCATTTTGAGACCACCACACGTCTCTTGCTCCTTGTGTTTATCCTCAAAAGAAGACTTCCATCATTCATGTGGAGGAGAGGGGTCCAACGGAGGTTCAGGAGAACTGCTGTCCATGGGCCAAGTGGAGTTTATTTATTTATTTAAAAGCTTTTAAATACTACGCTCTTTAAAATCAGTGTGGTTAACAATCAACAATTCTTGTACAAGGCAGGGCAGATCTGCCTTGTGCTTACATTGAACAGGAGCGGTAACTTGGAATTGTAACTGGGGTAACTATATACATGTTAGACCATTTCATGTTGTAACTGGGGTAACTATATACATGTTGGACCATTGCACCATGCAGTATAACGGCATGGTTAGGTCTGGATCTTGTTGGACTTGGATGAACAATGCTCCTCTGGCACTCTGGGAGTCGATTGTTCCCACCGGGGTACCTTGGCAGGCCGTTTCTGGCTATCATTCCCGGCATTGCATCGGGAAGGGCTCCGATGCCGATGTACATGGGCTTTAGCCTGGTGCTCAGATGGGCCGCCCTTCAACATCGATGTCAATTTCTTCCTCAGCTCCATTTGAAGGTCAATTGAAAGCTGCCGCTCCAGCCACACCGGCCCCTCGGCTCTAAGTGAGCTCCAGCACCCGTTGATGTTGATGCCTCAGTGTGTCCTAGCAGGGCCATCAGGACCAATGCCAGAGCCAATGATGTTGACTCGGAGCATTGCTCAACTCTTCAGGCCCCTTTTTGTCATCTGCAGACACAGATTGCAAGAAGAGGGCTGGTCGGGGCCCAGACACTGAAGGCACCAGTTATGCTTATCAGTGACTGAAAAGATCCTTCTTAAAAGTGCTGGCTAGCTTCTAGGACATGTCCGGAAAAACGGTCATGGTGTGGTTGAACAGCTTGATGGTGCCAGGCTGTGGGAACAGCAAAAGAAAAACAAAAATTACCAAGGAAAAAAGAAAGAGGAAGCATCGGAACTGGATGAAATCGATGATGGGACTGACGCTACTGATGGCAAGAAAATCAAGCAAAAAAATGATCCCCAGAAGGGAAAAGATGATGTGTTTATCAGTGGACACCTCAAACATGTCCTAGGGTCTCTGCAGAAAATGAAGACTGGGGAAGATGGCACCATGGCAAGTGGGAAGACAGGTGTGCAAGCATGGTGAAGCCTCCCAAAAGCTTCCAATAGAAGTTGGGGAGCGTTCCTGCGTGGGGCTTCATCAGTGACATCATCCATACATGAGGACTTCATTCCTGCATGTCCACAGAGAATAAGCCCTGTGCAGGAGCAATACAAATTTTGTAATAAAAGAACCAGTAGGTCCACCCCCCCCCCCCCCCCCCCAGCCTTTGTTGGCTAGAGCTGGGAGCAACTTTGGAAGGAGTGCTCCACTTCCTCTCACAGCAGGGGAGAGCAACATGGCAGCTGTTCCCACCATAAACTAAGGCTCTGACATACTTTAAATGCCTATGTAGTACTGCCTGCCCAGACAGCCACTAGCAGAAACCTTCTGAGCTTCACCACACTCATTCAATTTTAAGTCTCCCTATGCTATGCTATGCTATGCTCCTAATGCTGATCATTGGTACAAGAATGGCATACTCCCCCCCACTGCAAGCAGAGTGCACTGGGAGCCAGAGGCCAAACAATGCTTCTCACACTCAGTGGCAGCTGCCATACCACACAGTCCTGTGCTTCACTCACCATCCCCCACTGCCTGATAGGGTCACAGATCCAAGCTTAGTCTGTGAGCCTGCCTTACACCTTCAGTGGCGAAGGAGCTGATCAGCTACTGCAACAAGCCATGATTTGCCCAGCACAAATTATTATTTTTTTTTGTTTAACTTTATTAACCAGTCCAACATCAGCTTAAGAGGGGAACCCCTGCCTCCCTTCCAGAATTAGGAGAGAGGGAAAGGAGACCTACAGACTTTCCCACAAGGGCAGTTAGAAGGACCCGACCCGACCCAACTGGGTATAGCATCCCAGGGCACTTGTGATTAGCCTGTGCTGGCCCCTAGCCCTCTTGCTGAAAGGAGGACAGCAGATAAAAATCCTTGATTTGTTTTTTATTTTGGTTTTACCTCAGATCAACCAGAACGGCAAAGACCTACCATCTCCTGAAGACTTACTGGCCAGTCTTGTAAAATATGAACATTGCAAGTTTAAAGTAATCCAACCTCATGCTTTCTTCCCTATCTCCTGCCTGAGACCTCCCTGACATCCTGCAGCTTTCTAGTTTGAAAAAACTGCAAAAGGAGGTGGCCAGAGTGACTGACCAACTAGGTGTTGTTCACTGGCCCATTTTCGGTGAAACTCTGCAGTTAGTTCTATCCTTAAGAGTAGCACCTTGTGCATTTGATGGCGTGGGATCCTACATGTCAATTTTATTTTGCGCAACTAGGTCTTATGTAATTATCAAAGTCTGCATTACAAATTATATTCTTTTAATATAGCATTGGAAAATGTAAAAATAGTTCAGTTCAGCTGAAAGTAAGGCTAACCCTTTTCATTTTAACAGGTGTAAGGTATATCCTATCATATTGGTCATTGTCCAAGATTCTCTAGTTAACATATTTCAATATGGTGCAACAGCTGATATTTCTGTGGCAAATGTATACTTATGTGCTCTTTTATCTATGAACTTGTGCAACATAGCTCTACTACCATGAGCCAATGGACAGAATTGCAATAATAATTTATATTATGTTTTACTTCAGAATATACTAGTGAGATCTGATTTTCCATAAAAACAGCAGATACTTGTTGTTCTACATGTCCCATCATAAATCTAGATTACCAATTTGATTCTAGCTCCTGTGTTTAATTAAACCTTAACTACAATGTTATTTTCCATGATGTCAAGCAATAAATCACAGAACAATACAAGACAAAACAAGGACATGAATTGTATGTTCAACTGTTATCTCAATAGAACTCAAACTTGCCAAAACAAAGGTTGTTTGAAATTCGGCTATATTGCTGATCACATTTGAGGATATTTAAAGATATTCAAATGTGGCACCATTAAGAAGACAAGAAATACTGTGCTGTTGTGTTACCCAATTTTAGAGTCTCATCCTTTTGTTTTTAGGTGCCAAGGCCAATGCATATCTCAAGGATGGAATGATGTATCTTCCATTAACAGAGTAGACTAAATTTTATTATTACATGTATTGCTTGTACTTTTTTGGAGGAGTGGGTGTGGTTTTAAATGCTTCAATTTGTCTGAAAATGAAAAGTTCAAATACTGAAAGGTGACATTTTACTTATCAGATAATGACCTTTCCTTGAGTTCTGCTAGACCAGTCTAGACAAGTGGGTTGTGTTCCCCTACCAGCAGATGTAGAGACTGAGAAAACATTCTAAAGGCTTATTACATCACTGTGCCATTATCAGCCTGAGCCACTAGGGGCATATTCAGTATTCATATCAAGTATATGGCAAGGAATCTCTGACCTCACACAGCAAAAATAACAACGTTCAACAGAACAGAACAGGAAGCATAACTATGTAGAGGATCAGCTTCAACAGAAGGCTTGTCAGAAGGTTATGAACCCACAGGGCCAACCACTGAGAATACAGCAGACCAATACAGGTTCCATGGGTGGGTCCTGGACTGGTCTAGCAGAACTCAAGGAAAGGACATTATCTGGTAAGTAAAATGTCACCGTCCATATCATCCTGCTAGACCAGTGGGAGATACCAAAGCTATGCCTCCACTGGGCAGGAAGAAGATACAGCAGCTTTTTAAGGCCTCTGAGCCAAAAGCTGTGTCCGCCTGAGCATGGACATCCAAGCGGTAATGATTGACAAAGCTAGAAAGTGATGTCCATGTTGCTGCCTGACAAATGTCAGAGGATATGCTCTGCCCACAAGGATGTTTGCGCCAGGTGAAACGCGCACGCAAACCCTCTGGAACTTAGACAATTCCACAACAGATACATTGAGGCAATGGCTTCCTTGATCCAGCACCCCAAGATAGACTTAGCCACTGCATCACCTTTATGTGGACCTGCAAACATCATAGAAAGATAATCTGACTTGCAAAATGAGTTAATAACCTTCAAGTATCGGAGAAGCATCCCCTGGACATCCACCAGGTGAAGGTCTTTGTCCTTCTCATGGCACTGCTCCTTAGAAAAGAAGGGCAGACAAACTACTTGATCAATAGGGAAGGAAGATGTCACTTTGGTCAAAAAGGAAGGAACAGGCTGAATGCATATGTCCTCCTCTGAGAAGGATCCCAGCATGATAATGTGTCTCACTGAGCAGATTGCAATCAGGAAGACAGTCTTATGAGTTAAATCTTTAAGCATAGCCTGCTTCTAGGGTTTAAAGGGCTCCAACACCAAGACCTGAAGCACTAGGCAGAAATCCCAAGAATGTACGACTGAAAACAGGGGAGGATGCAGGTGTCAAAACTGCCCCCCACCCCCAAAGGAAACAGAAAATATCCAGGTGTGAGGCTATGGACTGTCCTGCTTCTGGTTCTCTGAAGCAGGTCAAACCTGCAACCTGAACCTTCAGGAAGCTAAGGGAATGTCCAAGCCATCCTGAAGGAAGGTAAGCAGGGATAGCAAATCCACCATATCAGGTCTAGTCTGATGCACAAGGCACCAGTGCTTGAAAAGACACCAGACACACACGTAGGCCAGACTGGTAGAACCTCTTCTCTCCTTGAGAAGCGTGGAAACCATAACTTGCGAATAGCCTTTATGCATTAAGCACTGCCTCTCAAGAGCCAAGCTGTAAGCGAGAAGGGAGCTGGGTCATCCAGAAGGATCAGCTCTTGATGTAACATTCCCTGGGCTGGGGGCAGCTGCAAAGGAGGTTCCTGTAGGAGCCATGTCAGATCCCCCGAACCATGGCCTCCATGGTCAATCCAGCCCAGATGCTGATCTATGAATCGAAGTACATGTCCTATGAGTGATCAGAGGGGAAAAACATATAGCAGGAAGTGCTTTGGCCAGGACTGAACCAGAGCATCAATGCCCTCACAACCTGCTTCCTTGCAGCGACTGAAGTATCTGCATGCTTCGGCATTGGATTGAGTCACCATCAGGTCCATCTTAGGACGGCCCCAGAAGCACAGAATTTGTTGAAAAGCTACCTGACTGAGCTCCCACTGTGGTGACTGAGGAAGTCCAACTATCCCGGCAATGCATTGCACTGAGTGGTATGATGTTCCTTTCTGCCCAAGAGAGTCATCTCTAGGACCATTCCAGCACTCTTCATGCTCCCTTGCCAACTGACATACGTTGCCACCATGGCATTGTCCAAATATACCCTGACTGCAATTCCCATGACTATTGTCCAGAAGTGCAAAAAGGCCAGGCGAATGGCCCTTGAGGTGGTTGATGGGCCATGCTGCTTCTTGGCAGCTCCAATGGCCCTGCATTGCTTGGCTGGGGAACCCATTGTGAAAATCAAACAGACTGGTGGCCGCTGACAGGAGAAACCATAAGCTATCTTCCAGTGGCATACCTTCTGCTGCCACTACCGCAGGTTGGACACCACCTCCAGCTGGAGAGGACAATTGACTTTGAACTGAGAGCTTGGAGATCACTGAGTCAACAAGAACATCTATAGTGGCCTCATATGGACTTGCGCCGATCTACCAAATCAATTGCCATCGCCATCAAGCCGAGAAGCTGTAGATAATCACTAACCCTGGCAGCATGCTGAAATCAGTAGGCTGCCAGCTGGTCCAACAACTTTCTCTCTCTCTCCTTGGGCAAGATGACTCTGCCTACCCGAGTGTCAAAATGTGCTCTCACAATTGGGAAGGCTCCAAATGGCTCTTTTCTCGATTGATCACCCATTTTAGACTCTCAAGGAAGTGCACTACTCGAGACGCTTTAGACTGAGACCTGGCTCGGATGAGTCAAACATCCAGATATGGGTGAACATGGATCCCTTGGTGCCTCAGTACAGCGGCAACCACCATCATGATTTTCGAGAATGTCCTAGAGGCAGTGGAGATGTCAAAGGAATGAGCGACAAACTGAAAGTGAGAGCCAAGCAAGACGGAACTGAGAAAATGCTGTTGATCCTCTTGGGTAAAGATGTGGAAATAAGCTTCAGCTAAATCCAGAGATGCAAGGAACTCCCCTATGATGTACCCAGCTGGATCACTGACCAGGGGTTCTCCATATAGAAGTGTAGGATGCGCAGGTGAGCAGACTCCTTTGAGGTCAAGAATTGGCCAAAACGAACAGACATTCTTTGGCACCACAAAGTAGATGGATTACTGGCCCTCACCCTGCTTAGCAGGGGGAATGAACACCACCACTTGCAGACAGAGCAACCTGTCCAACGTGATCTGAATGGCAGTTCTCTTGGCTGCCAAACTACATGGGGAGGTGACAAAGGCATCTGGGATAGGCTGTCTGCATTCCAGAACATAGTTGGTGTTAAATATTATCCAGCACCCAGTGATCTTTAGTGACCCCATCTCACTCTTGGTAGAAAAGCCACAGCCTGCCGCTCACCCATAGTGTCCAAGAATGGGCACTTGCAGTGAACGGGAGGTGGCACCTCTGGAGGAGGAAGAGCCCACTAGTCCCATGAAAGGACTGAGTCTGGGATCGAAAACCTGAAGAAGAGAAAGAGGGCTTTTCAGGTCGGTATCTACAGGAGTCCTGGGGTTCCTGAGAGTCCAAGCAGCGTGAACAAGGAAAACAGGCATATGTCAAGGAGGATGATGCCCCCATATGCTTCCCCTATCTTCCGGAAGACCATGAGGCTTGGATTCATCCAAGTCCTTAACTAACTTCTGCAAGTCAACCCTAAACATAAGCTTAATCTTTATAGGCTAACTGGGTCAGCCAGGCCTTAGAGGACAAGTCCGTCACCCAGTGGCAAAGCCATATCCAACACCATGTCACTGTCGAGAGGCCAATGTCCCTAGCTGCCAAGCGGACAAGATCATATATAATGGCCAACAGAAAGGCTCTGGATGATTCCAAGAGGGTGTAATATTCTTTGGGACAAGAGACTGCATCCACTGGAGAAGGGGCTCAAGTCATCAGGCCTGCACATACATCTAACTGGAGGATAGTAGCAGCAGCTGCAAATAGATTTTTCAGGAGAGTTCACCTTATGATTCTGGGTGTCCTTCAAGGCTGTCCTACCTTCCACTGAAATGGTGGTCCTTTCATACCACCATAAGCTGTGTATTCACCTTTGGTGTGCTGAATAATGCTGTTCAATCCTGCTCTAGCTGGGCGTACAGTCTTTTACACACCCTCAGCCTTTTTGCTGGGGAGTTGGGAGAGTCCCACTCTGAACGGATCATGCTCTTGATAAATTCTGGAAAAAGGAAGACTGTTGTAGATTTCTAAACCCCTTGTAGGAGGGGGTGGATCCACAACCCCTGCTCCACCGCTGGATGGTCGGTCATACGCAGAGCAGATGACAGTTGAGCAATCCTAGCTGCTAGCTCATCCTCCCTGAACAGTCAGATAATGCCAGCTTTATTGTGATCCTCTGACGGGGAAAGCACCCCTTCCTCTGTTGGAATCATCATTCAAGGCACCAGGAATGGAATCCAGGTCTCAGCTAAATGACAGTTGATCTGAATCTCCATATTCCAAACTTTATCAAGGATGTTTAGAAAGTGGCACCCAAGCTAGGCTCCATATCGCTTCCTGCTCCTCTCCTGAACGAGCGGAAAGAAATCGAGAGGACCAGGAAGCCCCAGGGACTGAGTTACCTAGAGATGATAACCTGGAGACCTAGAGCTCTCTGACAAGAGTAAGGCCTTCAACCTTGGGAGAAACTGCAGTTGCCAGACCCTTACTAGAAGGGGAGCAGCCAGAAGAGCAAAGGCTGGAGCGCAAAGCTGGTCAGTCATCCTTTTTCGTGGTGTCAACCATCTCCTCCTGCAGAGAGGCTGATAAGGCTGGATCTCCTGTGTCCCCTTGTTGGAAGAGGAGAGACAGGCCTTCCAAGGGCACATCAGAAGCTTCCATGAGCTCATCCTTCCTGCGAGAAGCACAAATACCAGAATCCAGCAACGAAGCTTTCTGCATTCCACATACAATACAGCACATCTTCGAAGTCAGCATATGAATCTCCACCAGTGCAACGCAAGCTCAAGGTGTGCCCAATTGGTGTGATGCTCCATGCACAAGGCCACACTAACAGAACCTATGTGTGCTAGAGCCACGTGGGCAAAAGAGCGCACACAGCCACACAGGTAGGGCATGCACTAGGGCTGCATGGGCCGAAGAATATAAACTAGGGCTGCACCAGGGAAGACATGTAAGCTGCATAGCAATGCACAGGAAGCACAATTAGCACACACCAGCAGTTGGACATGCCAGGAAACATCGCTGTGGCACCAACCGATTCCCAAGAAGCCCAAGTTGACTTACACATCATCAAAGCACAAGGACGAGAGCCCCCACACAGTCAGACAAGCAGAGACTCAGTCTTGGTACTCGCCCCCGGGAGCCCCAAAGCAGGTAAAAATCCATGCAGGACTCCGTGCTACTCCACTGTCACTGAACCTGCAGCCACATACCTTTGAAGATCCTTCTTCAATCTTCAGGGGAGAGAAAGGGGAAGGAGGAGGGAGGGGGCACTGAAGCTGTGTGAGGTTTTCCAATTTTCTGGCTGCTTAACGGGATACGGATGCAGAACTGAACAAACTCCCCTCCTCCCTATGGCTTCCAAAAAACCCACTTGTTTGAAGGATATCAAGTGGAGCCTCCTGGGTGGTACTCTAGTGAGATTCACCAGAGAATGGTCATTCATAAGCAAAATTAATCATTCCTTCTTCAAACTTCCTTAGTTTGTTCAGATTTCACAAGAACTGAAAAAAGGTAGTTATTCACTTGTAGCAGGTGTTCTCCATGGACAGCAGGAATAAGTCCTCATGTATGGGTGATGTCTTCGACAGAGCCCAGTGTGGAAATGTTCCCCAGCTTCTATTGGAAGCTTTTGGGAAGCTGCACTGCACCTGCGTGTCTGCCTTTCCACCTGCCACTGTGGCACCATCTTCTCCAGTTTGATAACAAAGCTGTAGCAGAATAAAACTCAGGGAGGTTGGGAGGGTTGTAAGGACTTAATTCCTGCTGTCCACAGAGAACACTTGCTACAAGTGAGAACTATCTTTTCTCCATGGACAAGCAGGAAGTAAGTCCTCACAAATGCACTCCCAAGCTACAGGCTATCAAAAATCGAGGAGGCAAAAAATCCCAAGAGGGTCAAAATTGAACTGAGAAATGGAAAATCAACTATGTACAAAAGTAGTAGTTCACAAAAAGGAACTCATCTATCTGATTTAGCTTCTTAGCATTTGCTTTTCTTTTCTTCTTTTTTTTTGGTAGCTTGGACAGACAGTAGGGTCTTGAGAGGTTGGAGTTAGATTTTAATCCCCAAACAGATGTCAGAGTACCGATTGGATGAAGTTGTTGTCACATTGGGAATCCCCATCCATACAGTAGTGAGATGTTAATGTGCGGACAGAAGACCACATTGCAATCCTACAGATCTATTCCATGGAAACAGAGTGCAAGTTGGCCACTGATGCAGCCATGGCTCTGACGTTGTGAAACTGACACAATCATCAAGGTTCAGGCCAGCCTGGGCATAAGCAAAAGAGATGTAGTCTGCCAGCCAAATTGAAAGAGTGCATTTGTAAATGGAAGCCCCTAGCTTGCTGGGGTCAAAAGAGACAAACGGCTGGATGACATTTCGGTGGGCCTTCATCTGCTCCAAGTAGAAGGCTGAGGCTCGTTTACAGTCCAGCATGTGCAGTGCTGCTTTCCCTCTGTGGGCATGAGGCCTCGGGAAGAAAGTCAGCAGAATGACTGACTAAAGTGGAAAGCAGACACCATTTTCAGAAGGAATTAAGGATAAGTGAGCAGGACCACTCTATTATGGTGGAACCTGGTGTACGACAGATGAACCATGAGAGCCTAGAGCTCACTTACCCAGCATATTGATGTAACTGCCACCAGAAACAAGACCTTCCAGGTCAGGAACTTCATAGGGTAGGAATCGAGCGACTCAAAGGCAGCCAACATGACCTGCGCCAATACTACATTAAGATCCTATGCTACTGATGGAAGCTTGAAGGGAGGCTTCTCAAGAAGCAAACCTCTCATGAAGTGAACCACTGAGCCAAGATGGACCTTTCTTCTATTCCATGATAATATGCCCCGATTGGACTGAGGTGAACCCTGACAGAGTTGGACTTGAGATCCGATTCTGAGAGGTGTATGAGGTACTCAAGTAGTCTGTCTGTGGAGCAAATAAAAGGATCCAGTACCTGTTCTGTGCACCAGATCACAAATCTCTTCTATTTAAATGCATATGACCTTCTTATCGAGGCCCTTCTAGAGGCCAACAGAACATGTTAACTCTGTCAGGCAGATTAAGTCCAAGAGGACTAGCCTCTCAACATCCACAAATTAGGGCCAAGGAACAGGCATTGGAATGTAACATCCTCCTATCGTCCTGTGAGCCTAGCCATAGAGGTGTCCACTGGGAGACTTGAAGCAGAAGGGGAAACCATAATTGTCTAGGCCAATACGGCATGATGAGTATCATCGTACCCCTCTATAGAGTTTCAGCAGGGTCTTTGCTATGAGAGATATGGGAGGATACGTGTACAGCAGGCCCTTCCTCCCAGCAGAGGAGGAAAGAATCTGGCTTCAGCCTATTGCTAAGGCAACTCCGGAGCAGAATTGATCCACTTGGGCATTTTGTTGGGTGCGAAAAGGTCTATTGAAAGGGTACCACACTTCTGAAAGATGTGGGCCACCATGCCCCTGTCCAGTGTCCATTAGTGTGGCTGGAGGACACGACTCAGCTGGTTTGCCAGGGTATTCTGCTCCTCTGGCAGATAAGTAGCCCTGAGCCCTATCCTGTAGGTGATGGTGAACCTCCATAACCAAACTGTTTCCCAGCACAGAAGATATAAACCTGCGCTCCTCTGTTTGTTTATGTAGTACATCGTGACCTGATTGTTGGGTTGAATCAGGACAATCTGGTTGGGTAGTCATTCTCAAAAAGCCCTGAGGGTATTTACTATGGCTCTCAATTCCAAGAAATTGATCTGATGCAGGCTCTCCTGTTCGGACCAGACACCTTGAGTATGAAGGCCATCCAGATGCACTCCTCAGCCTAGTTTGGAGACATCAGTTGTCAATGTTTTCTGGGTGGCATCTTCTGAAAGGGGAGACCCCTGAGCAGGTTCTAATGATCCAACCACCAGTGCAGGGATTGGATGAGAGGTGGCCGGTGGCCTGGTTCCACTGTGTCCTCGGTGTCCATAGAGCTTGTCTCATCAAAAGACGAGCTATGGGTATGACATGAACAGTAGACACCATGTAACTGAGCACAGTCAGCATCCCACGATCCATCATCTAATAACTTCGTTAGGTGTCTCCAACCAAGGCCATCAATCTCTGGAGTTGATCTAGCAGGAGGAAGGCCTTCACTTAAGTCAAGGAGAGCCCCTATGAACTCCAGTTATTGGGTGGGTTGAAGGTGGGACTTTGGTAATTGACCAGAAACCCAAACTGGCTCTAGCACCTGAATGGTCAACCGTGTTGATTGCTGGACTCCATCTGGAATGATGCTTTTTATGAGCCAGTCGTTCAGATATGGGAAGACAAAGACCCCCAGTATTCTGAGATAGGCCTTTACCACCACAAGGCACATTGTGAAAGCCGAAAGGCAGTAGCGCGGTACTGAATGTGCTCGTTTGCCAGGACGAATCTGAGATGCCTCCTGTGAGCAGGATGGATCAGTATGTGGATATATGCGTCCTTTAGATCCAGGGAGCATAGCCAATTGTTTTTCTGAAGATAAGGGAGCAGGGTACCTAGAGAGACCATCTTGAACTTTTCTCGCACAAGGAAGGTGATGAGATTTCAGAGGTTCAGGATGGGCTGCACCCCCCCCCCCATCTTCTTGGGGACCAAAAAGTATTTGGAGTAATATCCCTGTCGATCTGCTCCTGAGGCACAGGCTCAATGGCAAGATCAGCCAGGAGGGCAGAGATTTCCCCCTGAAGAAGGTTTAGATGCAGAGGGTCAAGGGGAAACACCCTCAAGGGCAATGAGGTGGCGGCAGCTTGGCAAAGCACAACATGTAGCCACTTTGGAATATTTGTAGCACCCACAAGTCCAAAGTTATAAGGGGCAGCCTTGTGGGCAAAATGAGTGAGCCTTCCCTCCCATCAGAGGGCTTCCCTCTATGGACACTGGAAGATTGGCAATGCTCTAGAGGAACCAGTCAAAACCTCGCTTACAGCTTTGGCTGTGGGGAAGGCTGGGCCTTTTGAGGTTTTTCTTGGCACTGTGGGCTAGGAGCCTGCATTTTTTGCTGGGAGGTTTGAGGACCAGGATATTACCTGCTACTACACAGGTAGTAAGTCTTCTTCAAGCCTCCACTTTGATACCTCCTGCAGAAGGCAGCTGGTTTGGACGTGCATCTCAAAAGCCTGGTCAGGAAGACGTGTTGCTTCTCTATGATGCCCACCTTCTCCTCCACCAGCTTATTTTGCGCTGACTGTTCCAGGTCAGAAGACAAGCCAGGCAAGCCTGCGGGCTTCAATGCCGCCATTCTAGACACTGTCTCAAAGGCATTGTAGGTTGCCCAGATCAGGAATTTCAAGCAGTCCTTGCCATGACCCACTAGCGCACAGTAGTGCTCCAATTTCTCCAAGGGAAGGAACTGGCACAAGTCAGCAAGATCACATATAATGTCCTTTTATTCTTTATTCTCACATTTGATATACCGCCCAGGCAAATGCATCAGGGCGTTTTATAATAAGAGAGTAGCTGCGAAAATGAAAGAGCCTTCAAGAACATGCTCATTTAGAGCTGGTAACTCAAGCTGCGAACACGGAGCTTTGGAAGCACCTTCTTCCAAAAGAGTCCAATGTCCGAGCCTCCCTATTCAGTGACAATGAGGAATGAGTCTTGGTGCTTTGATACTCTTAAAGGCAGACTCTACCACCAAGGAGTGGTGCGGGAACTGAAGCCTCTCAAACCTCAGAGCTCTTTAGACTCTGTACATCAAGTCCTGCCTCCTACTGACCAATGGCACCATGAGGGGGTTCTCCAACTCCTCATCTGCAGCACTGGCACTAACACTGCTTCCTTAGGGGCAGAGAAGTATTGGAAAATCTCCAACTCCACCGCCCTGGGCTCATTCTCAGTCACCAGTGAAAATGGGATGGCCTTCGCCATATCTAAGTCCTGGAAGGGCATATCCTCTGGAGGAGACGTCCCCCTTTCATGCAGAGGAAAGGGTCTGACAGAAGCTCAGGAGACCTGCCCTTCGACAAGTTTTTCGATTTCACATTAGTTACCCATCCATCAGTCAGACTCTGAAAGGAAATCAAAGTACTTCTGACACTGCCTGGATCTCCCTCCTGTCCCAAGGGGAGAGCTTCTACGGAATTGTCGATGCCTCCGCAGGCAAAGCGCGTGTCTCGAGGATTGGCTGCACAATGCTCAATAACATGGGCACCGAGGCACCAGTCAGCTATTTCTTCAGCAGCGATGTGATGCAGACTGAGTGCCTGAAGGAGACGTTCCTCCATGCCTGCCAATTCCAAAGCCTTTGGGGCCTGAGCAGCTTTGACCAATATCTCCGGCATCCTTGCGGTATCAGCATGGTCTCGGCTATCAGGAGCTGGTTGGTGCACCACCGAAACCTTGCAGGTTGAAGGGTCTTTCCTCTGGGGCACCTTAACAGGCCACTCGCACCCATCACTCTCTATGTCCTGCTTGGAAGGGCTTCGTTGTCGATGCACCTGGGTCTTTGCCTGGTGCTCAGATGGTTCCCCCTTCAACGTTGACAAGGTCAAATCCTCTCTCAACTCCAGGTGGAGACTGAACGATGGCCGTTGTTTCAGAGCACCCTGGGTGCTCAGCTCCGATTGAGCCCAAGAACCTCTCGATATCGATGCATCCTCAGCAGATTCCCGAGTTAGCCATTGAGGCTGAATTAGACCACTTACTACTACTACTACTACTAATCATTTGTATAGTCTGGCCAAAGAGATTCTCTCTGTTCCTCTCAGGCCTCTCCTTGTCATCTGTAAGCACAAATTGCAAGAAGAGGGCTGGCGATCGAGACCCAGGTGCTGGAGGCACGAGCTGTGCCTGTTGGTCACAGAAAACGGTCCTGGAACACTTTGTGCATTTCTTGAATTTGCTGGCTGGTTTCTAGGACATATCTGTGGAAAATCAAAATGGCTCAATGGGGGCCACAGGGAGAACAACCAAAAAAAGGAACTTTACCAAAAAACACCAGAACCAAAGAATGGAACTGCGACTGGCACAACCAACGCAACCACCAACAGGATACTGGATCAGGAAGGCCTCCGAAAGGGAAAAAAATGACATTTACCGGCAGAGGACTGAATCAACGTCCATGGGGCTCAGCAGAAAAATGACAACTGGAGAAGATGGAGCTGTGGCATCAGGCAGACACACAGGTGCAGTGCAGCTGCCCAAAAGCTTCCAATAGAATCTGGGGAGTGTTCCCACACAGGGCTCCATTGGAGACATCACCCATACGTGAGGACTTACTTCCTGCTTGTCCATGGAGAAACTTGCATCCATCATCTGTTGGAGACAGAGATACACTGTATAGGCCCCACAGTGGCTCAGGCTGATAAGTAGCATAGTGATGTCATAAGAAGCCTCTGGAATGTTTTCTCTGTCTCCACATCTGCTGATAGGGGAACACGGCCCACTTCTGGACTGGTCTAACAGGATGATATGGAAATAATGCTATTTGAAATAAACCCATCTCCATCATGCTATTTATTATTTTTCAGTTTATCCAACCACACCAGTGTAAGGGTAGCAGTCGGAAATTATGGCAGGCCATTGAGAGAGAATTCTCTCTCTCTGTACTGCAACAGCTTAGTCATGCTTTAGTTGAGGTGAGAAAGTGTAGTTACTCATCTGTAACAGGTGATCTCCGGGAAAAGCAGGAATCAGTCTTCACATATGGGTAACATCGGTATTGTTGGAGACCACATAGGAACACTCCCAGCATCCAATATGAAAGCCTTTGTGAGCACTCTACCGCACCTGCACGTCTGTCTTCCAAACTCCTCAGTTGAGTTTGTAGCTAAGAGGAAGAGAAAAAATAAACCAACCCTACAACTCCTAGGGGAGGAGGGTGGGTTGTGAAGACTGATTTCTGCCGTTCCCAACGATCACTTGTTACAGCTGAATAACTACGCTATCTCCAGGAACAAGCAGGAATGCAGTCTTCACATATGGGACTCACTAGCTCCCTGGTACCAGACTGGCATGGAAGGATAGCAGTGTGATCCCTGAGGCTAAAGCTTAGAGCTGAGAAGTGTGGACACGATGTGGCCCACTGGACTCAATTCCAGGAGGCTGTATCACCTCTAATGATAGTCTGGTCTCTTGTAGAAGTCCAGGACGGAGGGTAGGAGTTGAGTTTAAGCCCCAAAGAGGTGCTGGAGTACAGCTTGGCCAAAGACAGTGTCCCGACAATAATGTGCAGCAAAAGTATGAATGGAGGTAGCTGCCCGATAAATCTCCTGAATAGATACAGAATGGAGGTTGGCTATGGAGTTTGTCATAGCCCACACATTATGAGTAGTAACATGACCCTCGAGGGAGAGTCCAGCTTGTGCATAAAGTAAAAGAAATGCCATCTGCTATCCATCTGGCTAGAGTTAGCTTTGTCACTGGAGATCAAGTTGACTTGGATCAAAGGAAATGAATAATTGAGAGGCTTTTCTGTGAACTCAGTTCTATCCAAGTAGTAAGCCAGCACTCTGTTGCAGTTTAAGGTGTGTAGTGCTGCTTCAGCCAAAGACGCATGTGGTCTAAGGAAGAAAATCAGATTACCAAATGGTTTAGATGGAAGGAGAAAACCACCTTTGGTAGGAAATGAGGATGTGTACAAAAAAACCACCTTGTCATGGTGGAACCGGGTATATTGTGGATCTGCCACCAGAGCCTGCAGTTCGCTGATGTGGCAGACTGACATAATGGCGATGAGGAAGATTACCTTCCAAGATAGGAACAGTGGGGGTGGCTAAAGGCTTGAAAGGAGGCTTTAGAGGTTGAGCAAGAACCACATTGAGGTCCCAGGCATGCTACTAAGGGATGTGAGGAGATGGGCTGTCCGTTCAGTGGTCTGTGCAAGGCCACAATGGCACTGAGATGAACTTTTACTGTGTTAGTCTTAAGATCTGCCAAGGACAACTGAAGGAGATATTGTAGAAGGGACTCCACCGGGCAGGCAAAAGTGTCAATGCCCTTTGGGGAGGCACCAAAGGGCAAACCTTTGCCACTTGAAGGCATAAGATCACCTAGTGGACTCCTTGCAGGATGCAAGGAGGATATCTTTGACCTCCTGTGGTAGGTCGAGGTCAGCAAGAACTATCCTTTCAGTAGCCAAGCGGTGAGGTGAGGGGAGTGAATATTGGAATGGAGACGCATCCCTTGGTCCTGGGAGAGGAGTTTGGGCGCACATCCAAATCTGAGAGGTTGAGTCTGTGCAAGGTGAAGAAACAGGAAACCATGGTTGATGAGGTCAAAAGGGGGCTATGAGGATCATGGAGCCTTTTTCGGCCTGTAGCTTGAACAGCATTTTGGGTATCAAGGGTATGGGAGGAAATGCATAGAGCAGACCCTGTCCCCAGTGGAGAAGGAAGGCATCCGGGGCTTGTCTGTGCAGGGACAGAAGCCTTGAGCAGAAGAATGGAAGCTGTGTGTTCTGCGGAGCGGTGAAAAGATCTATGAGTGGTGTTCCCCAAGTTTGGAAGATCCAAGCAGTCATCTCCTGATGTAGGATCCCATTTCTGTGGATGAAAGATACAGCTTAGTCTATCTACAAGGACATTGAGCTTGCCCAGGAGGTACACTGCTCTAAGGTGAATGCAATGTGTGATGGCAAAAAACAGAAGCAAAGCACTTCTTCGCATAGGGAATAGGATCCTGTCCCCCCATTTGTTCACACAGAACATGGCAACCTGGTTGTCCATCCTACTGATACCTGTTGCCCCGAATGTTGGGCTTGAAAAACCCAAAGGGCGTTCGTTAGTGACTCTAGTTCTAGGAGGTTGATCTGCAAAGCAGATTCCTGTTGTGTCCATGGTCCTTGTGTGGTTAGGTCATTCAGATGTGCTCACCAACTGAGTTTGGAAGCATCTGTTGTCAGGGTGAATCAAGGTGGAGGCATCTGAAAAGGTGATCCGCTGAGTAGGTTCTGTGGAGACCACCACTTGGTCAGTTGAGGGTGATGTGGATCTTGTCTCTGAGATGCCCTTTTGCTTGCGTTCATTGGGAAAACAGAGTCCATTGGGCTTGCTGAATGTGTTGGCGAACATAGGGGATGACATGGACCGTAGAGGCTGTGTCCCCCAACAGGCATAGCATCTGCCGAGCTGTTACACGACTTTGATGTTGCATTTGTTTTGCCAGCTCGATGAGGTGGGCACAGCGATTTTGGGGAAGAAAAGCTTGGGCTTGTTGAGTGTCTTAGAGTGCTCCGATGAACTCCAGTCTTTAGGCTGGAACAAGGTAAGACTTTGGGAAGTTTAGGCCAAATTCCAGATGTTGAGAGCACCGTGATGGTGCAATGAAGGGTGTTTTACTTCCTGGGGGAGTCTCCCCTGATTAGCCAGTGTAAGGGAAGGTGAAGACCCACAAAGCACAGAGATAGGCAGAGACTGCTGTCATGCATTTTGTGAAAACTCGTAGTGCAGAGGCTAAGCCAAAGGGCCGCACACCCAGTATTGGTAGTGGTTCCCTTGAAACATGAAATGCAGATACTATCTGTAATGAGGATGGATCAGTAAGTGTGTGTATGCCTCCTTTAGGTCTAGAGAACATAGCCAATCATGCCTCTGGTGGAATGGGAGAAAAGTTCCCAGGGAAATTATTTTGATTTTTTCTTGGACCAGGAACTTGTTTAGGTCTCTGAGAACCAAGATGGGTCTGAATCCTCCTGTTTTCTTTGGAATGAGAAAATATGGAGAGTAGAAGCCCATCCCTTCTTGAGGAGGAATTATGGCGCCCTGGGATAAGAGGGTGGAGACTCTTAAGTGAGTGCTTTGAAGGGGTTGTGTGGGATAGTCCCCCCTGTGGAGCTTGGTGGGGGGTAAAGATTGAAAGTGAAGCAGATACCCCCCCTTTGGACAATGTTGAGAGTCCACTGTTCTGAAGTTATGAGGTGCCACCTGTGGGCATAGGAACAGAGTCTGCCTGCTATCTGGAGAGGCTGGGGACCCTCCAGAGGCAGAGTGGCAATGCTCTCCAGGAAGGAGTAAAAAAAACAGGAGCAGGTTGTGCCTGCGCTGCTGAATGAGGCTTTGGAGCCTTGGGCTTTTTGGGTTGGTGATGGCTCTGCTGCTGAGGCTGGTAAGCAGCTGAAGGCGGGTAGGAAGGATAATATCTCTTCTTAGAATAGAAAGGTTTCTTTGGATGAGCCTTCCTTTTAGGAGGGGTCAGCCGTTTTTGTGGAAAAGCATTTGAGGGTGAGATCATGTGTCTCATCTCCCTGACCTTTTCTCTTCAATCTTTTCCAAAAATGTTTTCTCCCATACATGGGATATTAGCCAGCTTGTCCTGGGACCCACTGTTTGAGATCTGATGCCTATAAGCAGGCCATCCTTCGAGTCCCAATGCAGAGTGCTGGAAACTCTGCTTGTTGACTCAAAGGCATCAAAAGATGCCCTGGTAATAAACTGAGTTTTTTTTTACCTTGCTTGATGAGTGTTTGGAATGCACTGCACTTATCATCAGGAAGCATGGGACCAAACATCTCCAGATCCTTGGTGACATCCTTTAGAAACATGCCCATGCATAGCATGCAGAAGTTAATCCTAGAGGCCAACATGCATGCCTGAAAGCATCAATGCCCAAAGGCATCAAGTGGCCTCGAGTCTACCCAGAGGCATGGAAGAGTGATTTTTTAAACTCTTTATTCAGCGCATCGCCGATTCCACCACCAAGTGGTGTGGGAGCTGAGGCTTCTGGAAGCTGGGCACTCTGGAACTTGGTACATGGTATCAAGCCTCTTGCTGATAGGCGGAACTGTGAGAGGAGCCTCCCACAGGCTGAGCATAAGATCTTGTAAGATACGATGCACTGGTAAAGTAGCCTCTTTGGGCGTGGGAGGGTATTGGAGTATCTCCAATTTCTCTGCCCTCAGTTCTGTCTCCGAGGCCACTGTGATGGCCAGGCCTGCTGCCATGTCACGAATGAAGTCTTGGAAAGACATATCCTCCGGGCGTACCTGTGCAACTCATTAGGAGGGGATGGGTCTGAAGGGATGTCTGGAATTTCCTGGGAATCCAGTGATCCCTTGTCAGAATCGGAAGAACTGGAATCAGAGTCTGACAAAAAGTCATTTGGTAGTCTTATGTTTGACCTTGATACTTCATCAATGTAGAGGGTCAATGCCGATACCGATGCTCAGAGGCATCGGCATTGGGAGCCATGGTAGTGTTATAGTTTGTTGGGTACCAGTGTTATCAGTCAGTTCCAATGGAGTATCGGCCTCGAGAGTTCCACCGATGAGGGTTTGAGGGCCAGCATCGGGGCCAATACACTTGCCTGTAGGCAGGGTGCTGAAGTTTGCACTGCTGGAGATGTCAATACTGTCAGTACCAAGGCTGCCAGGAGTGCAGCCAAACTCCTCTCAAGAGCCAGCATGTGCTGGTCCAGGGACATGGCCGATGTCTGGGTGGAATCACCAATGGGGCTTTGAGCCATCATCTCAGAACATGGAACAGGTGGTCTCCAGAGGTCAATTCCTCGGGAGCGTCCTGGAGCCCCCCTCCTGTGCTTTGAAGGACAGTTCCTCCCGCCAAGGATGCTTGGCTGGCCAGTTTGCATTGGAAGCACCCTAGGGAAGTCTCAATGCTTATGCTGTGACTTTCCTCTGGTCTCAGTATTGGTCTTCGATACCAATGACTTTTTAGAACTGAGATACTTACTCTTATGTTTAGACCTGGAAAAGACCGGAGACCCATGTTCTCAATGATGTAGAAGCTACTGAAATCGAGTCTGGGACAAACAGTGATCCATTTTTTCACTCAACGCATAATCAAACTCTGGAATTTGTGACTGGAGGATGTAGTAAAAGCTGTTAGTGTAGCTGGGTTTAAAAAAAAGATTTGGATAAGTTCCTGGAGGAAAGGTCCATAAACCATTATTAAAGAGAACCTGGGCAATCCACTGCTTGCCCCAGTACAAGCAATATGGAACCTGTGTGTCTTTTTAGGAAACTACTAGGTACTTGTGACCTGGATTGGCCACTGTTGAAAACAGGATACTTGGCTTGATGGACCTTTGTCTGACCCAGTATGGCATTTCTTATGTTATGTCCATACTTTCAGGCTCTGTTCTGTAGGCCTCTCTGTCATTTATTAACACAAAAGACAAGAGTCTGGTAAATGGTCAGGGCCCAAACATTTCAGACACTGGTCATGTTTATCCATGACCAATATTGTAATGGCCCTTTTGGTACATCTCTTAAAACCACGTGTTGGTTTTTCCATTTAAAAAACAAAAATTCCTCAATTGAAGAGGATATGGAGGCCTAAAAGCCCAGTTAGCGGTGAACTCACAGGAAAAGAAAAGAAATGGATAATGTTATAACTAAAAAGAAAAGTTATTGAGTCCGGTGTCAATTCTGATGGGGCTGGCGTCGATGGAAAGGCAGAGCACAGTATACACCAAAAAATAAAAGGTTTTTTTTGGTGGTGACAGAATTTAGCAACTTGCTGGCACCACAGAAAATGGAACTGAGGAGAGGGGTTGGGAAGGCGGGAAGGCAGACGCGCAGGCATGATGGAGTGCTCCTAAAGGCTTTCCTATTGGACGCTGGGGAGCGTTCCTGCACAGGCTCCATCAGTACAGACGTCACCCATATGTGAAGACTGCATTCCTGCTCGTTTCTGGAGATCATTTTTAATAATTATAGTATCCTAATTTTTTGTAAAACGCTATTTTTTAATACCTTGCTGTAGGTTTGAAGGCATCACTGTTGGTGACTGTAAAAAAAAAAAATAAAAAATAAAAAAAAAAAGCAGTACATTAACATTTTTAACACATCTTCAGTATATGTTCTACTGAAAAAACACTATTTAGGCCTTTGTTTTCCTTTCATCCTCAGCAGCAAGACTATGTAAATTAAAGAACTAGAACTAGATTAGTCTATCCAGCTAACTCTTGATGGCTTTCCAAAATCTGTTTTGATTTCTCTATTTTTTTCTGCTGCACAAAGTTAAAAACAAGCATCAACCTTACTGAGGGTACTACCATGTAGCTTTATTGTCCAGGGTAACAAACTGAAACTGTACAGCAATATAGTTCCAAGTTCACTAAGAGGTATGCTTACTAAAGTGTGCTAGTGGTTAACATATGCTTTAGCAAGAAACTATGGTTAACTGACTCCTGAGCACTAAAACAGCTAGCACATTAAAAATCCCATGCTATTGCAGGAAATGGGTGGGTTAGGGGTGGAGTGTGGGTGCTGACAGCACATTGCAGTTAGCGCGGGGCTTATTAATGTGCATTTTATTTATTTATTTAACATTTCTTTTATACCGCACTCTTTATCATCAGTGCGGTTTACAGTTAACAGAACAACTCGAGGACCACAGGGCACTCCCGAGTTTACATCAAACAGGGAAGACAACTTGGAAAAAAAAAACCAGGGAAAACTATGTACAATTTACATACTGCTGTGTCAATAATGTTACAAGGGTGGAACGGAGTGAGATCCAGTGTGGACCGTATTCCATTTACGGACCATTTCCTCTTATCAAACTTGTGTATGCTGTTAAGCTATCAGGTTGAGGGATGGTATGTGTGAGGGTATGAGGCGTGGGGGGAATTGTGTTGTGAAAAGTGCGTAATGAACAAATGCTGCTTGAGGGCCTTTCTAAATTGAGTGACGTCCTTGATTGCTCTGATATTATGTGGGAGGTTGTTCCATGATCTGGGTGCGTAGGACACAAATGCCCGTTTGTTGATTGATTGTGCCCATTTTGTGGAAACTTTTGGCGTAATAAGTATATTGGCGGAATGCAACCTCTTGGATCTGTTGTTGGGGGGTTGGGAGATGAGCATGGAGATTGAGGGGGGGAACTATGTTGTTTATGGCCTTAAAAGTGATTAGTAGGGCCTTGAAGGAGATCCTACAGCTTATCGGGAGCCAGTGTAGATCTCTTAGGACGGGGATATGTGATCTCTTCTTGATGTCCCATACAATATACAGGCAGCAGCATTCATCGCTAATTGAAGAGGATTAAGTGTGTTTTTGGGGAGGCCTTGAAGTATAACGTTTGCGTATTCAAAATGGGGTATGACAAGAGCTTGGAATATTGTGCGGAAGCTGTCAGGATCTAGCATGGGTCTCAGGTGGCAAAGGGTCTTGATCTTGTAATAGACAGACTTTACTGTGTGGTTTATGTGTTCTTTGAAGTTTAGCTGCTGATCTAGTGTCACACCCAAGTAGCGTATGACTGACTTGATTGATAGCTTCGTATCTCTCACCATTAGGGATGTAGGAGAAGTTTTTGTTTCTTGTAATGGTTACGATCTCAGTTTTTTTAAAACTTATCCTTAGGTTCTGGTTGAGGAGCCAGTCTGTTACTGCGTTGAAGCAATCAACTAGAGTCGTGTAATCTGGAAGTGTGACGTTGAAAGGTGAATACATCAGTACGTCGTCTTCGTAGATAAGGCATGATATTCCGAAGGCACGGGTGATTTCGCAGATTGGCTGCATGTATATGTTGAAGAGCAGAGTGGAGAGGGAGGAACCCTGGGGTACTCCCTGCTTTTGTTGGAACGGTTCTGATGTACTAGAGCCAATCCTGACTTGCTGCCATCAGTCTTCAAGATAAGATTTACACCAATCCCAGGCTAGACCCTGGACCCCCTTCTCGTGGAGCCGAGCTAGTAGTTGATCATAGTCCACTGAGTCAAATGCTGCAGCAATGTCCAGGAAGATCAGCACAAAGCCAGCTTTGATGTTGTCTAAACCACAGACGAGAGTGTTAATTAGTGAGGTCAGGAGTGTTTTGACACCGTGAGCTTCTCTAAACCCGTGTTGGCAGGGGTCTAGGGGGGATGAGGTGTCTATATGTTGTTGGATTTGCCTCAGAGCTGCTTTCTCTAGAATTTTAGCTAGCAGCGGGATGCTGGAAATTGGCCGGTAGAACTCTACCTTCTCTGGGTCAAGCTGGTTGTTTTTTTTAACAGGGGTCGAATGAAGGTCTGCTTAAGTGTTGGGAACTTTCCTGTTGTGAAGGATTGATTTACGATTTCTGCTATAATTGGACTGAGTTCTGATCGCATTGCTCTAATCCAGTGTGCAGGGCAGGGGTCATTTGTTGCCGTGGTGGTGTTAATGCTAGCAATAATGTCTTCGATGTTGGTCGCTGATGGGGGAGAGAACTTGACGAGTGGCTTCAGAAGCGGGGAAGATTGAGGTGTTCCTGGGCTGGTGGCCATAATTGATTTGACAGTTTTGGATTGCATATAGTTGGCATATGCTTGGGGTTGTATTTGCTCATTCTGTGGTGGAGAAGGTTCTTTGGTTAAGGATTTTACCAAATTGAAGAGCTCTCGTGGCTTGTTTAGAGAACGACTGAGGAGTTCTGAATGGAATTCCTTCCTCTTGTTCCAAATTGCTTCTCGATGAACTTTCAAATAGGCTAAATAGGTGGCTTGATCATCTGTGTTATGGGTGTGCCTCCAGTTTCTCTCAAGTTTTCTCAGGTGAAGTAGGGACTTCTTTAGTTCAGAAGAGAACCAGGAGGCTGTTTGCAATTAGCACAGGTGCACTCAATGCCATCCTAATAGGTGGTGTTACATGTGTACTTAAAGATACCTCAAGTAGGGGGTGTTCTGTTCCTCTGCATTAATTGCAAATACTACTGCCAAGCATTATGAAACTTTATGGTAATAGCTGGGAACATTCTGGCCATGCCTTCAATAGTTAGCACCGCGCTGTCTCATTTACTGCGCATTAGTTTGTGCTGCAGACACATGTAAGTGCAAACTCTTAGCACACTTTGGTAAACATACCCCTAAGCAGGTCAATAAAACCAAACCTGGCTTAACTTATCCCCTGGACAAAGACGTACATAGTTACTCTACCCATACTCCTTTTATCAACTCTTAACCAAGTCAATTTGCCAGTCACACACAGTTACTACAGAACACTATATATTCAAGAAATAAAGAGACTGAAACTTAAATGAACTCTATTTTGTTTATTAGAAGAATGCAGTATTAACATCTCATTGTATCAGATTCACCATCTAATCCAATTGTAACCAACAAAGGAAAAATGTAAACGTCGAAATGAATTTTCTTCCAATCACGCTTGTCCATAACTAGAAATAAAGTGTGTGCGATAAAGATTTTTTGTGTTTGGACCATTTGAAATAACGTGTATCCATGTATTGTGCAAACAAAATCCTCTCCTTCAGCAGGCGTATCGGCTGCCCAGTTGTTTTGTGATGGTGCTATGTACTGCTTCTGCAGTTTATAATCCTCAGTTCACTGTTATTCATTTTGCTGATTGTTTTTTAATAACTGAATATGTGAGGAAATATCACCTTATATACTGAAAGACAACAAAAATAGCTAGGTTTTCTGTTTGGGAAAAATCCTGACCCTTTATTGTCTTTGCCACCTTTTTTCATAACTTAAAGCTCACTTTCAGTCATCTTTGTCTTAAGAGTGCCTACAAGAAAAATGTCGTGTGTTTCATCACAGTTTTTAAACCAAAGAAAGGAAAATAAAAACACTCATCTCGTTATGGTGTGCATAAACATTACACACCATATATAGCAAAAATATCTTTTATTTATAATTTACAGCTTCACAAGTGAAATCTGTACAGTTTTTTTACATTTACAATTTCATTTTTTGTTTTATCTGCACACATCTACAGAATTCTCACACAATGAACACATGAAACTGTGCAGGAAGTAGGAAATTCAAATACAAAAATGTATTCATTAACCAAACTATACCTGAGGGCCCTGCCTCAGTTAAATTTTTTATACAAAAGTTTCCTTAGTCTTGTAGGATTTAGTTCTTTTAAACACAGCAGCTTTTCTTTAAAAAGAAAAAAAATAAAGGTTTGGTAGTGCGTATTCAAACTGATTCAGCAACTTCGGGCTCTGTTTTAACCTCTGTTTCCAAAGATATGTTTTGCTCTGTACAGGCAGCAGGGACATTGTCAGCTGGTTCTTCTTTAATTTTGGGGCTGTCAACTGTTTCTGGCAACTCCTGTTTGACAATATTCAGCACAATATTTAATGGATTTTCAAGAGGGGTTTTACTAGGAGAAGGCGTGCAGTCTAAGAATGATGATGTCTGAAAAATGAAGTTAAGAAAACAAGTAATTTATAAATGACAATTCCTACCAGAAACCTATTCCCTTCCCTAATTTTTGCATCTCTATGGTGTCTATGACGGAATACTAAAGCTAGTTCTATGATTTTAAAATAGAAACACTTCAAAGGAGAAATATTCTTTAAAAGACTAACAGATTCAGCAAATCAAACACAATGTAATGATAGGCAGAGAGAGTTACAATCATATTAAACAACAGACAATCATATTAAACAACGGACATTAGGAAGCTGCTCAAGATTACCCTCTTCAGGGAGCACTACAGGGATGTCACCTAAGCAACCCAATGGACAACAGAATCAAACCCCCATCCCCCCCAACACAAACAAATTTGAATGCAAATTTATGGTTGTACATAGTATTGTACATAGCGCTCACTGTAAATAGACCCACAAGAATCAACGACACACTACAACTACACACACGCACCGACCATTGCATGCCCACACTTAACACATTGTATGTCGATTGTTTTCTGTGCGGGCCGCCTTGATTGAAGGATAAGGCGGGATAGAAATCAATTTAAATAAATAAATAAAATATTAAATGAAATGAAAACTGTAAATCAGTAATCTACTAAAAATAAATTTCACTCACATTTTGGTAATCTTCATAACACGATGGATGGTAAATCTAGAAAAAAGCAGAGTAATTAAAGTTTCATACAAATCTTTGGAATCATGGAGATTCTGATAGACAATGTAGAAAAAATGACTAGTCAGAGAAGTTTTTCTTAATAAACGGATTGTATTCCAGCTAGAAATTTTGCCCAAGCGTTAAATAAACTCCTGTATCAGCAGCCACAATTCCACAGCTCAACAGAAAATCTGGCTCTGGAACGAAATAAGAATCACCTAGACCAGGGGTTCTCAACCAAGTCCTAGGGACATACCTAGCCGGTCAGGTTTTCAGGATAGCCACAATGACTATGCATGAGAGAGAGATGCATACAATGAAGGCAGTGCAACCAAATCTCTCATATGTATATTCACTGTGGTTATCCTGAAAACCTGACTGGCTAGGTGTATCCCGAGAACCGGGTCGAGAACACCTGACCTAGACAGAAATTCTGCAGATCTGAAGGCAGCATCTGATATCTATAAATGGAGTATAGTCAGCTTTGAGCTGTTTTTCGTCGCCTCCTTTTGCTGGCAGAGGACCATAGATTGGCCACTGTTGGAAACAGGATACTGGGCTTGATGGATCTTGGTCTGACCCAGTATGGCATATCTTATGTTCTAGCCCAATAATCTGACATGGAGGTAGTATCAAGTAAACACATTTTTCAAAATGGCTTATACAGAGCACACTTTTTTTTTCTAAGTTCCAATCTGCAGTTACATGGTTTTCTAATTGAATTTGGCTCTAAATAATTGGTAAACAAAGTTCTGCCTCAGAAATGTGTTTTTCTTCCGTTATACAGAATCTTTCCATAAATAGCAGAAGATAGCTAAGATGAAATGATTTTGAAAGATGTCAGCATTCTCTTACAAATCATCTGAACTTGCTTGGTAAAACTGATATATTCTACAAATATAAGACTAACAGCACAACTCACAGAATGTAAATTACCTTTTCATCTACACGAATAGCATTTTTTAGATGCCATTCCTCTTCTTCCTCATCCCAATACTGTTCAAACTGCTCTTGACAAATATCACAACTCTGAAAGAGGAGGAAAACATTTTTTCAATTAAGCACATTTATATACTAATTAAACTTATTCCAACTTATTCTTTGGAACTTGTAACTGGGCTTGTCTTCCCAAGAACTTTATTGTATTTTATAAACTGTCTGCAGGAAATGTTGATTATAAAAGAATTATTAATTCAGATCAATAGTCAGATAGCTAGCTATCAATGGGAAGAAAACATACAACACAAACAGGGAATGGATGTTTAGAAGACTCAAGATTCAGGACACTACTATCCAGATCAATAAAGAAATCACAGGAAAAAATGATGAACATGGTCTCCTTGAGGTCCAGGCTGACATATAGATGTGAGGGCAGACTGAAAGGAAGATGCACAATTTTCCAATAAAATGCAACAAACATTTGTTCAATGTAATGTTGTATTGCATAGCAATAGTTGCTATACAATTTTTATCCAGAAACCATCCACAGAAAGAAGAATGCAGTCCTTCTGCCAGTTGACAGCTATGAAAAGTTTCACATGGTTACTGTACACAACTTTCCCCTCACTCCAGTGTTTCAATATGCTCTCTCGCTTCCCCCTCCCTCCTAAGTCAGGGCAATGAGAGCCCATCCACATCATGTCCAACACTTTTACCTGTTCTGCCAGTATAAGTCACTCAGCTTCATAGTTTACATTTTTGAATACTCCCCAAAACACTAATTATGAATTTGAATTTCTAGAAATAAGAGAAGTGTTGGGAGAGACAGCAAAGGGCCTGCACGGCTTCCACTTTGTGGGGGGAGGGGAGGTTGCAACCTGATGTATTAGGCTTAGAAGGATGTAGAGAGGAAATGATGATGTGAGTTGAGTGATGGGAGGGAATGAGAAGGTTCTGGAGGTAGGGAAGGGATGTCCAGGAGGATGAGCTCTCCTTTCTTCAGGGCACCTTTGAAGGGCGCTCACGCTGACCCCATCACTCTTCACGCCATGCCTCGATAGGCTCCAATGCCGATGCACCAGAGCCTTCATTCAGAGCGATCATCCCTCTACGTCAAAGAAAATGAGGCCGAATCCTTTGGGTGGAGATTGATCGAAGGCTGATACTCTGGGGCACTATGGGTATTTGGCTCCGACTGAACCCGAGAGCTCCTCGATGTCAATGCACCGCCAGCATCCGATACGGCCTTGGAAGCCATAGAGACTGATGTCATCTATGCCGAAGGTGATGAATTGGACTTCTGAGTGCCAAAAAGTGCTGCTTCTCCCAACCTTTGAGTCCTCTTTTTGTCATCTGCAAACACAAATTACAAGAGGGAGGCTGATGATCAGGAAACCAGGCACTGTAGGCACCAGCTGTGCGTATCCGTGGCGGATATGGTCCTAGCACACTGGGAACATTTTTTGAACCTGCTGGCAGGTTTCTGAGACATGTTGCCTAGGAAAATAGCTGCCACCATGTCCTTAAGTAAAATTTTGAAAGGACATGTCCTCAGGTGGCGAACGTCGACGTTCATAAGGTGGCGATGGGTCAGAAAATACCTCCCTATGGGTATCAGAATCGATGGATTCCACCTTGGAGGCCTCTTCAGAATTGGAATCCAGAAGGAAGTCAAAATGATCCTTATGAGGTGTTTGATACCTTTGCTGCTCAGAGCTTCGCTGCTTCGATGTAGAGGGTCTCGGACATGGTGGTGCAGAGGGCCTTGGTATCGACTGCTCTATGGAGCTATGCGAGGCAGGGGATGCCTGCATAAGCGTGCTGAGCTCTGTGGCAGTCATTGGTGGAACCAGTGCCGGCTGCAGACCACTCGTGTCATTGGTGTTACTGCAGCTAAGAGCTTAGTGATGCTGCGCTCGATGGCGATGACACAGACATCCAATGGCAGTACCAGGGGAGGAGTGGCTCTAGACACAGCTGTGCGGGTCACAACTCCAGATGCCGGTATCGGAGGCTCCACCGAGGATTGGACCTCAGGGGCATCCCCAAATCCCTGTGTGGCTTTGGAGGATGACACCTCCTGCCAGGGTTGCTTCGATGGACAGTTTGCGTCGGAATGATGAATGACGCCGACCTGGAAGTCTAGGACCTCGATGCCGAGGCCTTCTTTTTCTTAAGCACTGGTGACTCCGAGCAATGCTTTTCCTTTGCTGGTAAGGACTTGACGCATGGGAAGACTCTGAACGAGTCAACACCCCTGAGGAGTGCACCGAAGGAGCAGAGTGCGAAGGAAACAGCTTAGCCTTCTGTTTATCCCGGTTCTTTCTACCTCGAGAAGTCATGTAGTGAAAGGATGGACAAGGATTGACATCATGGTCATCATGATATTTTAGGAACCAAGAATGCTCATCAGTGATAAAAAGTTTGGTGGAACACTTGCAGCATTTTCTGAAAGCGAGGCTTCTCCATATTACGGAGGCAAAATTGAACTGGGCAATGGTGTCTGATGAGGCCATAGACCTCAAACAAAAGTTTGAGAGAAAACTGAAAATAAGTAAAATTATGTAAAATAAAAATAAAAAAAGGGGAACCAGAATTGATAGGGAGTCAGTTCACAAGAAGGCAGCCTAAGTACTTTTGACGGTACTAGTGAAAATCTTTTGAAGACTCAAACACGGCTGAAAGGAATGAGGTCCCGATGGCTCTGCGGATAAAAGGTGACTGAGGAGACCAGGAGAGAAGGGCAGGAAGGCAGCCAAGCATGCGTGGAGGAATGCTCCTAAAAGCATTCCTACTGAGGAGAAGGTGGCATCCTGGCAGATGTCTTTCATAGGGACAGAGCACAAGCTTGTAACCGAGTTCGCCATAGCCCTGATGTTGTGTGCCATGACCCGACGCTCCGAGAGCCCAGCCAGATTGTGGGCAAAAGTGATGCAGTCCGCCATCCAGGTGGACAGGGTCCGCTTGGTAAATAGCCTCCTCCAGGCGACTTGGGTCGTAGGAAAAAAAGCTGCGAGGCTTTGCGGTGTCCCTGGGTACATTGCAGGTAGAAGGACAGGGCCTTCCTACAATTCAGAGTATGGAGAATGGCCGCCGCCTTGTCGACATGGGGCTGTGGAAAAAAGGGGGGAACACCACGTCCTGGTTGAAGTGGAATGCGGATACCACCTTTGGAAGGAATTTAGGGTGGATGCGAAGCACGACCCTGTTCTTGTAGAACCTGGTATAGAGTGGCTTGGCCACCAAGGCCTGAAGCTTGCTGACTCTGTGGGCAGAGGTGAGCGCCACAAGGAAGATGACCTTCCAGGAAAGATAACACAAATGGCAGGTAGCCAGAGGTTCAAAAGGCAGCTTGGTGAACTGCGTCAAGACCACGTTGAGGTCCCATTCTGCTGGGGGCGGGCAGATGAAAGGCTTAGAGAGCAGAATGCCCCGCATAAATCAAGTAATGAGGGGCTAAGCAGAAAGAGGTTTGTCCTCTATAGAATGATGGTGCGCTGAGAGCATGCTCAGATGCACTCTGACGGACTTCAGTCCAGTTTGAGAGAAGTGAAGTACTGCAGCACCGTGTGCACCTAGCAAGAGAACTGTCAACCCGTTGCTCTACATACCACACTGAGAATCTGTACCACTTGAAGACGTAGGCCCGTCTTGTGGAGTTCTTACGAGAGGCCAGGAGGACTACCTCTACCTCCCTTGGGAGGTTGAAGAGTGCTAAGGCTACCCATTCAGCAGCCATGCTGTTAACATCAGAGACCCCAGGATGGGATGAAGGGATCCCTCCTCCTGGGTCAGTAACCCCGGGGTGTGCTCAGAGGGACTGGGAACATCATCAAGAGGCGAAGCAACAGGGAAAACCAAGGCTGCCTGGATCACTGTGGGGCCACCAGGATCATGGAAGCCTTGTCCTGCAGGACCTTGAAGGGGGTTCAGGCGATTAGTGGTGTGGGAGGGAAAGCATACAGAAGGCCCTCCGACCACAAGATGAGGAAGGCGTCCACCGCTACCCAGATGGATGTGGCTGGGGACAGCAGAAGTGGGGCAGCTGAGCATTGGCCAGGCTGGCGAAAAGGTCCAGACTTGGGATGCCCCAGAGTTGGAAGAGCCCCTGTGCTACCCTGGGGTCTAGTCGCTATTCGTGCGGCTAAAGAACCCTGCTCAGTCTGTCCACTAGGGCATTGTCCTGGCCCAGGAGGTATACCGCCCTAAGAAGCATTCCCTTACCAATCGCGAATAAGCAGAGGGCTACTACCTCCTGACAGAGGCAGTGAGACCTCGTGTCCCCTTGTTTATTCAGGTAGAACATTGCAACCTGGTTGTCCGTTTGGACTAGCACAGACTGATTCCACAGGCGGTGGTAGATGGCCTTGATTGCCAGAAAAATGGCCCCGAGCTCCAGCAGGTTGATCCCTGGTGGAGAGCCAGCAGCAGATCAGTTGCTCTCTGTGTGGAGTTCCTCACAAAGGGCAGCACAGCCCAGTAAGGTGGTGTCCGTAGTGAGGACCCTCTGGTGATTTGGGGACTGGAAGGGCATGTCCTCCTGCGGGTGCTGTGTGGCGCCTGCTGGTGGCAGGTGCTGGGAACCATATGGACAGTGGACGTCATGTGGCCGAGTAAGCGGAGCATGGACCGCACCAACACTGCATGATGGCATGGCACCTCATTGGCTAGTGCCCAGAGGTGACCTGCCATGTCCAGGGTGGCCTGAAGAGTGTCCCGTTGAGCCAATCATCCAAGTTTGGGAAGACGAAGGCTCCTTGGAGATGGAGGAAGGCGGCCACCACTGCCAGGCATTTGGGGAAGAATCTTGACACGGAGGCTAGATCAAAGGGTAGTACCCTGTACTGGTAGTGGTCGCCCCCAGCCATGAATCTTAAGTACTGCCTGTGACTGGAATGAAGCAGGATGTGGGTGTAAGCATACTTTAGGTCCAAGGAGCATAGCCAATCTCCCTGCCGGGCAGCAATGTTCCAAGGGAGAGCATCTTAAATTTCTTCCGCACCAGGAACTTGCTCAAGTTTCAAAAGCCTTGTTCTTTTTGGGACCAGAAAGTAGCACGAGTACAACCCCTTGCCCCTGAAGTGGTGGGGTACTGGCTCCACAGATCTGTCCATGAGGAGGCCTGCGAGTTCCTACAGTAGCAGGGCCTGGTGCAGGGGAGTTGGAGGGGGCTCTCCTGGAAAGAAAGGGGGAGGCATCTGGTCCATGTGAAGGAGATAGCCTTCTCTGACTACTTGGACTGCCCAAGAGTCGGTGGTGATGGCAGGTCACCAATGTGCAAAATGAATCAGATGCCCCCCTGTTGGCAGCTGCTCCTCCACGGGTGGAGAGGCTATGCGCAGGGAATTAAAACCCTAACCCAGCCAGGGCAGGAGTCAGGGTCTGGGGCTTGCACGGGCCTTGGCCCGCTCCCTTGCCCTGGGATCTGGGGGGCCTGGTATTGGGGGTAGCCTCGATAAGGCTGGCCTTTTCTCTGAAAAGGGAGCCTCTTCCCAATGGTTTCTTCTTAGGAAGGATAGAGGTCTTCCTGAGCCGTCCTCATGAGGAACTCAGTCTTGATCTCTGCCGCCTTTTCCTCCAATGGTTTGCCGAAGAGGTTTTCCTTGAGGCAGGGGACATCAAGGAGTTTCTCTTGGACACACTGCTCGAGGTCCGATGCCTGGAGCCAGGCCTAGCATCTAGCACTAATGCTTGCGGCGGCCATCCTCATGTTTCACTTGAAGCCATCGTAGGCGGCCCAGGACATATACTTCAAGCACTCCCTGATGCACTTCATGAGGGTTTGGAATTGCTGGAGTTGATCTCCACCGAGACCCGACGCAAAACCTGCGAGTTCCTTTGCCAGTTCTCAGAGATACATGCTGATATACAGCTGGTAGGCTTGGATTCGGCAACCCAGCATCGAGCCCTAGTAGCATTTGCATCTGAGGGCGTCGAGGGCGCAGGACTCCCTGCCCGGCGGTACAGAGGAGTGAGTCTTCGGGTTCTTCTGCAGGCACATGGTCGACTCTACCACCATAAAGGTGTATGAGAGTTGTGCCTTCCGGAAACTGGGGCCCCGCTAGACCCGGTACATGGTGTTGAGGCATCGGTAAACTATTGGTACCAAAGCTGGTGTCTCCCATATTTGAAGGAGGAGCCGCCCGAGGATGGCGGGGACAGGAAAGAGTAGTTACTCACCTGTAACAGGTGTTCTCCAGGAGCAGCAGGAATCAGTCCTCACATATGGGTAACATCGGTGTCGACGGAGCCCCCATGCGGAGCATTTCCCCAGCTTTCAAAGAAAGCCTTTGGGAATGCAGGCACGCATGCGCGTTCCCCTTCCCGCCCAAAGGTGCCATCTTGCTCAGTCTAATGACATAGCTAAAAGACAGCACAAAAAGAAAATGAACTATATACAACTGCAACTCCAAGGGGAGGAGGGAGGGTCGTGAGGACTGATTCCTGCTGCTCCTGGAGAACACCTGTTACAGGTGAGTAACTACACTTTCTCCAGGACCAAGCAGGAAGTCAGTCCTCACATATGGGTGACTCCCTGGCTCTGGACTACCAGGAACCCAGGCTGAAAAATAGAGCTCCCTCTAGAGCTTCAGCAACAATGAGAGAATCTTCTCTGAGACCACACCTGATCAGTAGCCCAACACCAGGGCCGGAGGGTAGGAGTTGCCTAAACCTCAAAGAGATTACAGAGTACCGCTTGCCCCAAAGCACTGTCTCTACAGGACTCCCTCTCGAGGCAGTAGTGGTCCGCAAAAGTCTGGCTTGAAGACCAAGTAGCGGCCCAGCAGATGTCTGCCAACGGAACAGAGCGGAAGTGAGCTACTGATGCGGCCTTCGCCCTGACCCGGTGGGCCGTGACTCGACCCTCCAGGGAGAGGCCGGCTGCTCTGTACGCCCAGGCGATACAGTCTGCCACCCAGATGGACAACGTACGCTTAGTGACAGGCAACCCCAATTTATTAGGGTCAAAGGAAATGAAGAGCTGAGAAGCCCTTCTATGCCCCTGCGTACGTTCAAGGTAAAAGGACAGCGCCCTTCTACAATCCAGGGTATGCAAGACAGTCTCTGCCTTACTGGCGTGTGGCCCGGGAAAGAACGCTGGAAGTACCACCTCCTGGTTGAGGTGGAAGGAGGACACTACCTTTGGAAGGAACTTAGGATGAGTCTGCAAGACTACCCTGTTCCTATAGAACCTGGTATACGGCCTATCCGAGACCAGGGCCTTAAGCTCACTCACCCGCCTAGCTGAGGTGAGTGCCACAAGGAACACCACCTTCCAGGAGAGGAAACGTAAATGGCAGGTTGCCATTGGCTCAAAAGGTGGTTGAGTCAGTTGCTGCAAGACCACATTGAGATCCCACTCAGTGGCCGGTGGACGAATAGGAGGCTTAAGCAGAAGCAGACCTCTGAGAAAGCGAGACACCAGAGGGTGGCCTGAGAGAGATTGTCCATCCACCGGCGAGTGGTGAGCTGAGAGGTCACTGAGGTAAACCTGGACAGAGTTGGACTGAAGTCCTAGGTTGGAAAGGTGGAGCAGGTATTGTAGCACCACCTGGACAGAGCAGGAGAAGGGGTCCTCTTGCTGTTGAGAACACCAAGTAGAGAACCTACGCCACTTCAGAGCATAGGCCTTCCTAGTGGAATGCTTCCTGGAGGCCAACACCACCTCCTCAACCTCCTTTGATAGGAGCAAGGACTAGCCTTTCAGCAGCCAGGCCATCAAATTGAGGGATTTGAGGTTGGGATGCAAGAGGGACCCCTGATCCTGGGTCAGAAGGTCGGGTTACAACACCAGAGGAAGTGGAGTATCCACTGCCAACTGCAGAAGAGGGAACCACGGATGCCTGGGCCAACTGGGGGCTATCAGGATCACCGTGGCTCGGTCCTGCTGGATTTTGAAGAGAGTTCGGGCCACCAGAGGTGTGGGAGGAAAGGCATACAGCAGGCTCTCTGACCAGGGGATCAGGAATGCATCTGGCGCTGTTCTCAAGGGATGCGGTTGCCTGGAACAGAACCTGGGTAGTTGCCTGTTCAGCAGACTGGCAAAAAGATCCATGGTCGGAAGACCCCACTTCAGAAAGATCTGTTGAACTACCAGAGGATCCAACTGCCACTCGTGAGGCTGCAGGAGTCTGCATAGCCTGTCCGCCAGGTAGTTTTCCTGGCCTGGGAGGTAGACCACCCAGAGGGTCATGCCCTGAGCAACAGCCCAGGAGCAGAGAGCTTGTGCTTCCAGGCACAGAAGTCTGGATCCTGTGCCTCCCTGCTTGTTGACGCAGAACATAGCCACCTGGTTGTCCGTCTGAACTAGGACAGACTGGTGAGACAGGATCTGAGAGAAAGTCCATAAGGCTAATCGAATGACCCTCAATTCCAACAGGTTGATCTGCTGGGCGGCCTCCCACGGAGACCACAGGCCTTGGGTGCAGGCTCCCTGGCAGTGTGCCCCCCCAGCCCTGCAGGGAAGCATCGGTTGTCAGTACCTGAGTGTGTGGGGAGGCCTGAAAGGGAACACCCCTGACCAGATTTGGGAGATGCCTCCACCAGCGTAATGAGTCCATTCCCTCCACCAGCGTAATGAGTCCACCAAGAGTTTGGACACCTTTATTCTGTCTGACAATTTCCCTGTGGCCTGCAGCCACTGCGCCCTGAGGTGCCACTGAGCCGGCCTCATGTGCAGCCGGGCATGTGGGGTGACATGCACTGTGGAAGCCATGTGACCTAAGAGTCGGAGGAAGTGTCTGCCGAGACCAGAGAGTTCGCCCGAAACTGGCCGGTCAACTTTATCAGCCTGTGGGCTCTGTCCACAGGCAAATAGGCCTTTGCATGGATGGTATCCAACCTTGCCCTTATGAATTCCACGTCCTGTGAGGGAACCAAAGTGGACTTTGGGAAGTTTACAACAAACCCCAGGTGCTGAAGCAGGGATATGGTTCTGCAGGTGGCCTGCCTGGCCTCTTGTGGAGACTGGCCCCTGATTAGCCAGTCGTCCAGGTAAGGGAACACAAAGATCCCCTGGTTCCTGAGGTAGGCCGCAACCACCGCCAAACATTTTGTAAAAACCCTGGGGGCGGAGGTGAGGCCAAAAGGAAGCACTCTGTACTGGAAGTGCTTTCCTCCCACCACAAATCTGAGGAATTGTCTGTGACTTGGATGGATGAGGATGTGAGTATAAGCATCCTTCAGGTCTAAGGAGCATAGCCAATCTCCCTGCTGGAGGTAGGGCAGTAAGATTCCAAGGGTAAGCATCTTGAACTTTTCCCTCTCCAGAAACTTGTTCAGATTTCTCAGGTCGAAGATGGGTCTGAAGCCTCCTGTTCTTTTTGGTACCAGAAAGTACCTTGAGTAGAAGGCCTTGCCCTTCCAGGTGGTGAGGCACTGGTTCCACCGCCTGGTCCCTTAGTAGACCTTAACAACTCCTGAAGGAGTAAGTTTCTGTGCAGAGGGGGTCATGGAGGCTCCCCTGGAAAGCAGGAGGGGGGTATCTGGGTGAAGTGGAGCAGATAGCCCCTTTCGATGATGCTTAACACCCAAGTATCCCCTGTGATGGCTAGCCACCTGTCTGCGTACAGGGTCAGCCGACCTCCTGTGCCCTGGAGAGGAGGAGAGGCTATGCTGGCATAGTCAAAAAACCCTTCCCTGCTGAGCAGGAGCCGGAGTAGGAGGCTTGGGGGCCTTCTGCCTACGGGGCCCATGACCCTGCCCCTTGGCCTGCTGGCCCTGTTGGGGAGCTGCAGAGGCCTGGTAGTTGAGGGTAGGTTTTGTAGGCAGCGGTCTTCCTCGGGTAAAAGGTCTTTTTCCCCCGAGCCCTTCTTCTTCTGAGAAGGGGCAGAGATTTTCCTGGACAGCCTTGTCTGGGTAAGAGTCTTGGTCTCGAGTTCTGCAGCCTTTTCAGCCATGGGCTTGCCAAAAAGGTTTTCACCCCGGCAAGGGACATCGACCAACTTGTCCTGTACCCATGGCTCGAGGTCCGAGGATTGTAGCCAGGCCTGGCGGCGTGCACCGATGCCAGCCCCTGCTACCCGGGCCAAAGCCTCAAATCCATCATAGGCTGCTCGAGATATAAACTTCGAGCACTCTCGAATACCAGAAGACGAGGCCTTGAACCTCTGCAAAGATTCCTCGGACAGACCAGCAGAGAACCTGGCAATCTCCTTTGCCAGGTCTCAAAGGTACATGCCCATGTACAGCTGGTAGGTCTGGACACGGCAAGCAAGGCATCTACCGAGGGCATCCAGGTTCTGGGCTTCCCTGCCGGGAGGCACCGAGGAGTGCATCTTCTGACTCTTCAGGCGATGCATGGCCGATTCCACAACCATGGAATGGTGTGGTAGCTGTGCCTTTTGAAACCCGGGGCTCTTGCAGACTCGATAGATGGAATCGAACCGCTTGCTCAGAACCGGCATCGAGGCCAGCGCCTCCCACATGCGGAAGAGCAACCGCTCCAGCATCGGAGGAACCGGGATAGTAAAGGCCTCCTTGGGAGGAGAGTCATACTGCAGAGCCTCGAGCTCCTCGGCTCGAGGCTCCTCCTCGGGGTCCGCAGGGAATGCCAGTGCCTTGGCCATGTCCCTTACGAAATCCGAGAACCTGGTATCCTCCGGGGGGGACCTTGTCTGAGGCTCGGAACCCAGTGAGTCCAAAGGGACGCACCGAGTCCGGAAGGTGTCAGGGGACTCCTCCTCCGTTTCCCATTCCGAGGAGGAATCAAGCAGCTCCGAGTGGGCGGGCACCAATGCCATCCACCCCGACGCCGAGGGAACTGGCGTCGACTACCTCGGTCCCGAACGGGAGGCCAGAGAGTGACCTCGGCCGAGGATCGACTCGAGTTTGCATGGTCTCGAGGATCGACTCGGCCTCCGGGGTCGACATGGACATTGATTTCCCGGTGGTCGGGGCAGGTGCGCTGGTGAGACCGGCGATCAGCACCCGCTGCTGCTCCATGAAGGCAGACAATCTGCTCTCCAAGGCCGTCAACCTGAGTCCGAGCTCAGGAGACCCAGCAGCTTCCGACTCGGGCCCCGACGGCGGCTCCCCCGGAGGAGAGTCCACAAGGACTACAGTACTCACGTGACTCGGGGCCTCCGACTCTACACGAGAATACTTTGCAGGCCTCTCCGACTCCGAAGACCCGGGACGGCGATCGGGGCTATGCGACCTGGCCCTAGAGGAGCCAAGAGCGTCCACCGATGCCGCCCTCGCGGGTTTCTTCTTCCTTCGGTGCTCCCTCGAGGGTGACTCCCTTTCAGAGGAGCCTGGACGATGCTCGGGGTCAGACTCCCGAGACGTCGAGGCCTCTGACGAAGTCCGGACTCGTCCAGAGGCAGATTCAGAGAAGATCCTCTCACGCTGGTGCTGATGGCTCCGTAATGCCTTGGAAGACATTTTGCCACAGGGACTACAGACCGTAGAATCATGGTCTGGCCCCAGGCACCGGAGGCAAAAGTCATGTGTGTCGGTGAGAGACATCAGTTTCTTGCAGCGATCACACTTCTTAAAGCCACTGGCAGCCATCGGAGGAAAAAGGGCCCCTGCAAGATCAAAAAATTGGGCTGCCAGGGAAAAGAAAAAAGGCGCAAATGCAGTCTTTAAGGACAAAAACCGAAAAGAGAGATCCGGGCTCGGCACCGGTGTACAGAGTCCAGGCGGGAAAGGAACCGACGTCGAACCGAAGAAAAAACTCGACCCAATGCAGAAAAATCAACTTTTTTCACGGGTGACAAGGACAGGCGTCCGTAGGGCTCCGCGGAAAAAAGACAACTGAGCAAGATGGCACCTTTGGGCAGGAAGGGGACCGCACATGCGTGCCTGCATTCCCAAAGGCTTTCTTTGAAAGCTGGGGAAATGCTCCGCATGGGGGCTCCGTCGACACTGACGTCACCCATATGAGAGGACTGACTTCCTGCTTGGTCCTGGAGAACCATCAGGGCCTCCTTGGGTGGAGCTTCATACTGAAGGATTTCAAGCTCTTCTGTGCGAGGATCCTCCTCCGACTCCGTGGTGAGGGACAAGGCTTTCGCTATGTCTTCAACGAACTTGAAGAACGATGTGTCCTTCGGCAGGGACTGGCGCCACGACGCTGGGGGGAGATGGGTCCGATGGGAGATCGCGGTGTTTACGTATCTCTGGCGCCTTGTTCGCAGACTCCCAATCGGAGTAATCACTTGAGGACCAACAGCTCCTAGGATGCAGGGCTCAGGTAGAGGCCTTGGTGACCCACGGCGACTGCTTGGTTGGAGCCACAAGTGCTCGCTGGGGAGATCTTGCTCCCAAAGACTGGGAGCAGGATTGAGACCCACACTGAGGATTGACTCAAGGTTCCAGGCTCTTGAGATTGTTTCAGTGGTCCGGGGAGTCCTTGATATCGAGGTTCCTGTGGTCTCGGCAAAAGCACCGGCGGGGCTAGGAGTCGACATCTGCTGCAGGGCAAGGAAGGCAGTGACACTGCGCCCCAGCACCATCATCCTGGCTTTCCACTCAGGAGTTGCGGCCTTCGACATGGGTTACCAGGTCTAGCATCAGTGAGGAGAGGGAGTCCTCGAAAGGACAGGCCTCGGGGGTCTGGGAACATTGCCGAAGGTTTCGGCGTCTGTTTGGGGAACCTTCACTGGCCACTCCCACTCAGACTCCTTGGGTATTCTCCATGGACTGTGGGACCTGGCACGAGACTTGCAGTGTGTTCAATTCCCAGGATGAAGATCGAGGATTTCTTCTTCTTGATTTCCCACTCTGGGGAACCCTTGTCGGAGAGTCCACGGACCCGAACGGGTGCCTCGGTGGCTTTACGCAACTCCGAGGATCCATGCGGGGCCTTAGAGCTTGAGGCTACTGGGGATACCGGAGCAGAATCTGAGCTGTAGAAATGTCATATTGCTTTTGCTGAGGACGCTGAATGGCCTTTACGGACATCTTTTTGCAAAGGGCGCAGACCTCTGGGTCATGGTCGGCACCTAGACACCACAGGCAGAAGTCATGTGTATCAGTGAGGAATATGCTTTTTGTGCACCAATCACACCTTTTGAACCCACTGGCCACTGGGGCAAAAAGGACTCCTGCGAGGCTAAAGACCCTCGACATGGCCAGCGGATAGAAAAAGGCGCAAAACCGCATTGGAAAAGAAAACAAAAAATGGGTCCAAGACTTGATGCTGGGGCAACCGGGCTTGGATGTGGAAAAGGGACAGGTGCTAACTGGAAGAAAAAAAAAAAAAGACAGACGTCTGCTAGGCTCCGCAGAAAAAAGGAGCCTGAGTAAGATGGCACCCTTGGGCGGGAAGGGGACCACGCATGCATGGTGGCATCTCCAAAAGGCTTTCTTTGAAAGCTTGGGAGATGCTTCCATGGGGGGGGGGGGGGGGGGGGTGTGTCTGTCAGTGCCAACATCACCTATATGTGAGGACTGCACTTTTTGGCTCTTGATCCTGCGCATGGTCAACCCTACTACTATGGAACTGCGTGGCAGCTAGGTCTTTTGGAATCCAGTGCCCTTACGAACTCAATACATGGAATCGAGCTACTTGCTCACAATGAGAACAGTACCAGGTGACTCCCAATATGGGGGGGGGGGCCGGGGGGGGGGGAGAAACGGGCACTGTTACTGCCTCCCTGAGAGGAGCTTCATAATGCAGGATCTCAAGGTCCTCCACCCACAGCTACTCCATGGTCAAGGCAAGGGCCTTCGCCATGTCCCGGACGAAGTCGAGGAAGGAGAGGTCCCTCTGGTGGAGACTTCCAGCACTCCTGTGGAGGAGATAGGTCCGAGGGGATGTCCTGATGTCTCCTGTCACCCATTCTGAATCCGAAGAGACCTCGATAACCTGGCGGGCCTTGCATCCACACCCAGCTGGGAGCATCGGGGGGGGGGGGGAGGGGGGAGGTTCTGGCGCTCTGAACCTGAGGTATTTGTGGGAGATGCTCGAGGCCTCGAACGGGATTGGGAGCGTTGCCGGGAATCAGCCTGAAACCAAATGAGGCTCCATCCACCGACTAGATCTCCTTGGGTGATGCCCTCACAGTGGAGGGACCAGTCGCTGGGCCCGAGGACCTGGAGGAATCGGGCATCGGACCCCGTGCTGCTGGGTCAAGAAGGCTGCATTTTAAGACTGTCATCCTGACCTCAAGGCCAGAAGGCTCTGCAGCCAGTGGCATGGGCATAGAGGGTATTGGGCCCGATGCCGGCTCAGTTGAGGGTTTCCTTGATGATGGCGGCTTCGGAGGACTGATGTTGATCCCCCAAAGCCACTGGAGCCTCCTCCTGCCGGGGCCTTACCCCCGATTCCTGCATCTTCCGGGCAGCCCTCAGTAGACTATCCTCAGTCTGATACCCCATAACCTTGGGGCTTTGAGTGGGCGTGGACGCCAGGCAAGGCAAGGCAAGGCCAAGGCCTCCGCAGTGCCCCCCAAGGACATTGATTCTATGCTCAAAGCTGAGGCTGAAGAGGAGGTCTTGAGGCCAAATAGCATCTCCCGCTGCCTTTCATGATTTCTGCTACCCTTGCTCTTCATCTGAAGTCACAACAAACAGGTAGAGTCATCGTGATCGGCTCCAAGACACCACAGGCAGCAGTCATGAGGATCTGTGCGAGACATGGTGTGCCCCCACTAACTGAGGACATAGCGGGGAAAAAAGTACCTGCGAGATCAAACTCCAAGGTCATGATTAAGGAGGGCACAAGAAAAATCCCACATACCAAGGGACAGGAAAAAGAAGAAAAAATACCCCCCAAAAAAACTTGGCACAGAGGTGGCAGTGGTTCCGGGAACTGAGAAGGTATTGGTGCACAACCAGATGAAAGAAAGCAGAAACAAAGAAATGCCAACTATTTCCAGAGTGCAGGCAAAACATCCGATGGGATCCCTGGAAAAAAAGAAGACTGAGGTAAGATGGCACCCTTGGATGGGAAGCTGACTGCACAAGGCTTTCTGTAAAAGTTGGGGAGTGTTCACTGCGCAGGCTCCGTCGGTGCTGACGTTACCCATATGTGAGGGCTGACTTCTTGCTTGTTCTCAGAGAAAACTGGTTTCTCTCAGTGCTGCACCAGAGGACATACAGAGTGATGAGATCACTAAAAGTTGCTCAAGTCTGCTTCTACCTGGTAAGGGAGAATAACAAACTCATGGACTGGTGTAATTTGAAGACATGGGAAAATATGGGTGATGGGATGTGGTGGAGAAGATGTGGGTAAGAAGGAATAGGATTTCATATGGGGTGGACCTGCCCAAATATCCAGTACTTTTGGAGACTGGTGCTGGGTTAGATAAAAAGATTACAAGGCTGGTAATTCAGACTCATCCCAGAACATGTTTATTGTTGATGAGGTTGGAGGGGGTGTGTTTGTGGGAAAGTTCATTGCCTTTTGCTTGGTGGAAGTGAAAAGGTTGGTGACTGTGAAATGGAAGCAGGGTGGCCATTCCTTTTAAGTAGCGGTGATTAGGAAATTAAGGGAACATTTCATCATGAGTACAACACCACCATGTACTCCCATCTTTATAAAAAGCTGAGGGTTCTATCTGAAAAATGGGATTAGAGGGGGGAAGAGAACAGGCAGAAACATGGGTTTTTAGTGTGTGTGATGCCAGGCAAGGGGAAGGAGTTTTTAGATTTTAGGGTGTGGTTTGCTTATTCTTCATACTTTTATCATACTGGATCATTTTCTTGAGTCAATTATGGAATGTTATGAAGCTAAACTGTATATGTAAGTCATTTTCTTGTTGGCGGCTGGATAGCTTTGTATAGTTTGCGTTGGTCTAATAAAATTTTTTAAAGAAAAAAAAGAAAAAAAGAAAGGACACTGAAATTTTAAGGCTCAATTCAGGATGTGCCATGTCAACCAAGAAATACTTTCCAGCACTATAATTTTACTAAACCGGAACCAGTTGTAAAGCTTCAAAACACCACATTTTTCAAGAGTTACACCAACATGTGAAGAGCATAATGTCCAACCAAGAACAAGACACTTTTTACTTACAGTCAAGGTAAGCTTTAGCAAAGCTGGTAAAACATCCTGCTGACCTAGATTTTAATGCTCGGAACTTACTTCATCTGCTCCAGCTGGGCCAGCAGGTACACTCTGAAACTCTTTCTCTTTAGCAGCTTCTTGAGTCTTCAAAATCACTTCTTCATGAACTTTTTCAAAAAACTGGCTTTTAGCACGCTCTTCTAGATCGGCTATTTCTTCAAACTCAATCCAGTCCTAAGGAAAACATTAAAAAATTGCTTGCTGAAAGAAAATGGTTTGGATATTTTCAATGGTAAACATGGTAATTTCATAATTTGCAACTTGGCAATTGCTGTGCCTTTACTGACCAACAACATTTTTATATAGGACAGAACTTCCCAAATTTATTCTGGCGATGCCACAGCAAGTAATGTTTTCAGGATATTCACAAAGAATGTGCATAAGATCAATTTACCTTTATTGAGGGCTCCAATGTATGCCAATTGATCTCAAGAATATTGTGGATATCATGAAATCTGAACTGGCTGGAGGAGATTACCAGGACAGGTATGAAAACGCCCCCATATAGAATTAGTTTTTAAATCAATTGTTCAGGGTCTCATAGCATCCTCACTGTAATGTCTTATTCCGTATGAGCAGTACAAAATCTTCTTGATAATATTATGAAGTTAAGATACCTTAAATACCATAGAAATGATGGTCCATATTTACTAAGGGGCATGTTTACTAAACTGTGCAGCCTTTACTGCACACGGACAATGTGGGGCAATGCGGTAAATGCATTATGCTAAACATTAGCGTGGGAAGGGATGGTGTTTGGGCGGGTTGGGGTAGAATGTGATTTTGATGTTACATTGCAGTTAGAGCAGCCATCATTGAGGTGCTTTAACCATGATTGTTGCCACCAATGTGGGTGCACTTCCCCTTTCTCAGTGGCTCCATAGTGAAGTGCATCTCCCCAGGGTAACTATGGGGGCATGATGAGCACACCCCCGATAGCACGGGTCTATGCCACCTCTTGCTCCAATTTTTTGAGATTACCATATGCTAGCTTAGCACATTTTTGTAAACATGCCTCTAAATGCGCTAAATCACAGCGCTACAAAATTATTTAATTCAACAAAAGAAAAAAAACCATGCAAAATCAAGATTCCTCTTTTTCTGTCCTTAGCATTGCAGGAGACAAGATCGGTATAACTGGGAGAAGCCAAATTAAGAGGCATATGCATCGGACTCCACACTAACTCAGACTTAACAATATTTCTAAAGAACAAATAAAGATATATAACCTAAAACCACACGTAATACTTTTTAAAAAACTAAAGTGACATTTTACTTAACAGATAAAGCAGTTACTTACCTGTAACAGGTGATCTCTGGGAACAGCAGGAATAAGTCTTCACATATGGGTTTCGTCGGTACCGACGGAGCCTGCGCAGGAACGCTCCCCAGCGTCCAATCAGAAAGCTTTTGGGAGCATCCCACAGCGCCTGCGTGCTGCCTTCCTGCCTTTCCCAACTGTCTCTCCTCAATTGAGTTTTAAAGCTGAGACAAAGAGAGAGAGCGAGAGGGAAAGGAAAGATAGATAGAGAGATACAACTCCTAGGGGAGGTGGGTGGGTTGTGAAGACTTATTCCTGCTGTTCCCAGAGATCACCTGTTACAGGTAAGTAACTGTGCTATTTCCAGGAACAAGCAGGAATGAGTCTTCACATATGGGGACTCCCTAGCTTTAGATGCCAGGGAGAGACCCCAGAAGCTGTGTGTCCCTAAGAAGGGCTGCAGTTACCCTCATGGATCTCTGGCATCCTACCAGGGATGCTGGGTAGGAGTTGATTAGGTATGGAACAGGTGTTTGAGAACAGCCTGACCAAACAAGGCATCCCGGCGGGAGTCCTTGTCCAAGCAGTAATGGGCTGTGAAGGTATGAACCGAGGCCCAAGTGGCTGCTCGACAGATGTCGTCAATAGACACAGAGTTCAGATGAGCCATCGAGGCTGCCATGGTTCTCACATTGTGAGCTGTGACATGGCCCTCCAGAGAAAGGTTCTTACTCTGATAGGCGAAAGAAATATACTGGGCAATCCAGTTAGTGTTCTCTTGAAGACTGGTAGTCCCAAATGAGAAGGATCAAAGGCAACAAAGAGCTGAGGGGACTTTCTATGTTGCTGTGTCCTCTGTAAGTAAAAAGCCAGAGCTCTTTTACAGTCCAGGGTATGAAGATTCCTCTCTGCACTTGATGCATGAGGTCCTGGAAAAAAGACAGGTAGGTAGACCTCCTGGTTGAGGTGAAAAGGCGAGACCACCTTAGGCATAAAGTGTGGATGAGTCCTAAGGACTACCTTGTCATGATGGAACCTTGTATAAGGTGGATTAGCTACGAGTGCTTGCAATTCACTAATACGACGTGCTGATGTGATTGCAGTGAGAAAGATAACCTTCCAAGAAAGGTATTTCAAGGAGGTGGTAGCCAAAGCTTCAAAAGGCGGCTTCATGAGCTGACCAAGAACCAGGTTCAAGTCCCATGCCACCGGAAGTGGTCTAATGGGAGGCTTTGTTAAAAGAAGACCTCTCATAAACCTTGCTACAAGAGGATGAGAGGAAATAGGTTGTCCATTTAGAGGCTTAAGGGAAGCTGCAATAGCACTCAAATGGACCCTTACTGAATTTGTCTTAAGGCCTGCATTAGACAAATGGAGGAGATACTCCAGCAAAGATTCCAGAGGTATGGCAAGGGGGTTAAGACCCTTCTCAGAACACCAAATAGTAAACCTCTTCCACTTGAAAGCATAAGAATGTCTAGTGGAAGGTTTTCTGGAAGCATAAAGAACATCTTTCACCTGTTGAGAAAGATGAAGATCTTGGAGATCTAGGCCTTCAGCAATCAAGCCCTGGAGATGCAGAGACTGGGGAATGGGATGCCGTAACTTTCCGTCCTCCTGAGATCTGGAGCAGACCCTAACTCCAGGGAGGGAGCTTGAGAGAGATGTAGAAGCAGAGGGTACCACACTTACCGTGGCCAATGTGGAGCTTTCAGAATCATGTGGCCTCTGTCTCTCTGAAGCTTGAACGGGTTTTGGGAATTAGGGGAATGGGTGGAAAGGCATACAGGAAGTCTTGACCCCAGTGAAGGAGGAAAGCATCCTTTGCCTGAGCTCCCTGAGCCGGAGTTCTGGAACAGAACCGGGGAAGTTTGGCATTCCACGGACATGCAAAGAGGTCTATGTCCGGGGTTGCCCAAATCTGAAAAATCCTGGCCACCTGGTCCACATGTAGGGACCACTCGTGTGGAAGCAGAACTCGACTGAGTCTGTCTGCCCAAGAGTTTTGAATGCCTGGAAGATAAACTGAAAGAAGATGAATTTGATGCTCTCTGGAGAGGGCCCTTAGTTGCAAAGCTTCGTTGCAAAGCAACAGAGAGCCTGTTCCGCCCTGCTTGTTCACGTAGAACATGGCTATCTGATTGTCCGTGTAGATAAGGACCGTCTTGTAGCTGAGCAGGGTGTGGAACACCCGCAGAGCAAGGAAGATTGCTCTGAGCTCCAAGAGATTGATATGTAGACAACTCTCCTGTGGGGGACCAGATGCCCTGGGTGGAGAGGTCTTGCAGATGAGCTCCCCACCCCATTGGAGAAGCATCTATTGTGAGAGTTGCCTGGGGCAGAGACTGCTGAAAGGGGGACCCCAGCAACAGGTTTTGAGGGGACTTCCACCACTGGAGGGACAAAAAGAGGCGACTTGTGTTTGCTATTTTGTCTGACAGGCAGTCTAATGCCTGGGTCCACTGGGTGGATAAAGTCCACTGAGCTGCCCTCATGTGAAGGCGAGCATATGGTACCACATGCACGGTGGATGCCATGTGGCCTAGCAACGGTAACATTTCTCGAGCAGTTAAATGGGGCTTTAACTCTGCTTGCGAAGCTAACTGCACCAAGCGAAGGCAACAGGCCTGGGGGAGATAGGCCCTTGCCCTTGTGGTATCCAGCAACGCCCCTATAAACTCCAGGGACTGAGTAGGGGTTAAATTGGATTTTGGGATGTTTATTATCAGCCCTAAATACTGAAGGATACGCATAGTGCAGGATAGAGAACTCTTGGCCTCTGACTGAATGGGAGCTCAAATGAGCCAGTCGTCCAAATAAGGGAAGACGAATATTCCCAGAGTGCGCAGAAATGCAGCTACCACTGCCATGCATTTCGTGAACACTCTTGGTGCAGAGGCCAGACCAAGAGGGAGCACTCTGTATTAATAGTGCTTCTCTTGAAAAAGGAACCGAAGGAACCTTCTGTGAGTTGGATGGATGAGAACATGGGTTTATGCATCCTTGAGATCTAGAGAACAAAGCCAATCCTGACTCTGAAGGTATGGTAGCAGAGTTCCCAGAGAAATCATTTTGAATTTTTCCTTGACTAGGAATTTGTTCAATTCTCTGAGGTCTAAAATGGGTCTGCAGCCCCCTGTTTTCTTTGGAATAAGAAAATAGGGGGAGTAGAACCTGTGCCCTGTTGTTGAAGAGGCACTTCCTCTATTGCCCCCTGGGCGAGAAGGGTGGCAATCTCCTGACCTAACAGGTTGAGGAGGGAGGTCGGAGAATTGAACTGGTTCACTCTTGTGTGAGGGGGCAAGCTTGAAGTTTGTACCCCTCTTTTATGATGGAGAGTGTCCAATGCTCTGCTGTAATTTGTCCCCAACTGGTAGCAAAATTACATAACCTTCCTGGAATGGTGGAGGGCTCTGGTCCTTCCAGAGCTAGGAAGGCTAAGTTCTCTAGCGGAAAGTCAAAGGCCCTGAGGGGGTTGAGGTTGCTGGGCCGATGGAGGCCTAGCAGCCTTTGCTTTGTTTTGTTTGGATGATTGCTGACGTTTGGTAGGGAACTGAGCTACAGAAGATGCCCGCTGACTATAAGCAGGATAAAATCTTCCCTTTTTAGAAAAAGGTGCTTTCTTGAACAACCTTTTCTTAACAGGAGCAGCTGTAGACTTGGATGGTCTATCCAAGGCAGAATTTTCAGCATCCATCTGATTGGCCTTTGCTTGCCAATCTTTACCAAACAGGTTTTCACCTGTACAAGGGATATTTCCCAATTCATCTTGTACCCAGATCTCCAAATCAGATGCTTGAAGCCAAGCAATTCTACGTGCACCTATGGCAATAGCAGAGGCTCTGCTTACACATTCAAAGGAGTTGAAAGCTGCACGGTTGGAGAATTTGGAGATATCTTGGGCATGTTTGAGCCAAGTGAGAAAGTCCTGTCTTTTATCTTCAGAAATGAAAGGACTTAAAGTCTGCAAATGATCAGTGACTTCTTTTAGGAACATTCCCATGTAAAGACTATAGGAATTAATTCTCGCAGCAAGCATGGAAGCTTGGAAGACTCTACGTCCAAAAGCATCCAGGGTTCTACATTCACGTCCTGGAGGATTAGAGGCATGTCTTTTGGCACTTCTAATCTTTCTCATAGCAGACTCAACCACAATGGAGTGGTGAGGAAGCTGAGTTTTATGGAAACCAGGACAAGGAGGGACACGATACATGGTATTTAACCTGCGAGAATGAGGAGAGGTGGTAAGAGGTGTTTCCCACATCCTCAACATGAGATCATACAAAATCTCATGAACAGGCAAGGTAGCTGCCTCCTTAGGAGTTTTAGGATATTGTAAAATATCTAACTCCTTGGCTCTGGGTTCTGTCTCAGGGGCCACCGTGATGGATAGGCCCCGAGCCACCTCCCTGATGAAGTCTTGAAAAGACAAGTCCTCTGGAGGAGACATCCTTCGTTTAGGAGAGGACTCCTCCTGTGGAAGGAGCATCAACTGCATCGACAGATGCCTCAGAATCCTCAGAGTCTTCAGAGGAATCGAAGTATCGTCTGTCTGGATGCTCTTGCAAAGCCCGATACCCGTACCGACCGGGATGGGTATCGGGAATAACCGGTACCGGGGTATCGGTACCGGAGGGCTTCAGAGGACAGAGTACCGGCATAGCGGACACCGATGCTGATGCCACCGGTACCGGGATCTGTACCGATGGCGGTGCTAGAGCCGGTATCAGTGGAGTAGTCTGTTGCGGTACCAGGGGCGTTGATGCCACAAGGAAAGCCGCCAGACTGCGTTCCATGGACAGAATCCTCTGGTCCATCGACGCCGCCAATGCTTGGAAGTCGGTACTGGTGGAAGCCACCGGAACCCCAGAGCATGGCACCAGGTGATCTGTCGAGGCAAAGCCATCGAGATCATCCTGGAACCCCGATGATGATGCTTTGGAGGCCGAAGCCTCCCGCCGGGGTAATTTTGCCGGTGCAGAATCCTCGAGGGCAATGTCAGAGGCATCTCGATGCTTAGAAGGAGATCTACCCTTCGAGGACCGGCTGGGATTTATGTTTAGTTACCTGAGATCCATGTGAGGAAGAAGCAGCCCTGGAAGACATCGATGCCACTGAAGCCGCATCAGAGCGAAACAGGGTACTGAGCTTGGCAGCTCGGTTCTGCCAACCTCTTTTAGACATCATAGAACAGGACATGCAGTCTGTGATGGAATGGTCAGGACCTAAACATTTTAGACACCAGTCGTGGGTGTCGGTGACAGAAATGGTACCGCCACATTTTGTGCACTTCTTAAATCCTGAGGCAGGCTTTTCCATGTTAAGGAAAATCTTTTTGGGCCTAAGGCCCAAAACGCAAGTGCACCTGAAGAAAAAAGAAAAGGAAACAGTTTTGTTTTTGTTTTTTTTTAAAGAAGAAAAGAAAGACCGGCGGTACCAGTAGAGCGTCGAAGAAGGCAGACGCAATACAAAAGAAATAAAGAAAATAAAGAAATTCTTCTGCGGTGACAGGAACATGACCTGCTGGCTCCGCGGAAAAAGAAGAACTGAGGAGAGACAGTTGGGAAAGGCAGGAAGGCAGCACACAGGCACTGTGGGATGCTCCCTAAAGCTTTCTGATTGGACGCTGGGGAGCGTTCCCGCGCAGGCTCCGTCGGTACCGACGAAACCCATATGTGAAGACTCATTCCTGCTTGTTCCTGGAGATTGTTCTTTCCTGGAGTCCTGCTAGACCAGTCCAGACAAATGGATTGAAACTTCTATTGACATCTTGTACTTCAGCTTGTGCAGACAGGAGCATACTTCAGTATTCATATCCAAGCAAATGGTCAAGAATCTGACCGCATACAACCTCACTGAGGGTAACAAGACTTTACTATGTACAGAACAGCCACCATACAGAGCAACTTGCAGAAGGTCAAAGCTTGGAAGGCTAACTGCCGAGATAACAGAGCATATGGAGTGGGTCCTGGACTGGTCTATCTTTCCATTTTGGCGTTGTCATGGGTCACCATCAGACCAATCCAGGGACTAACCCAATGGTCCAGGATCCGCTGGAATGTGGATGGTGCTAGCTCCCACTCCTCAGGATCAATGGTGTGATGACTAAAAAAAGTCTGCTTCTACATTGTCCATGCCCACAATGTGTAGCATCGCCAGTGCCTGAAGATTTCACTCTGCCCATGGAAACAAGAATTTCCAGGGCCACTTCACACATTTGGTGTTGCCCTGGTTGATGACATATGCACTGCCATGGCATTGTCCAAGACAACCCAGACCACTTGGCCCATGACCAGATGGCAGAAATGCCAAAGGTCCAAGCAAATGGCACATTCAAGGCAATTGATGGGCCAAGCCAAATCGTGACTGGACCAGCGCCCAAGTAACAATTGTTCCTCGAACGAGTCCCCCAGCTGAACAAAATGGCATCCAACATCAGGAAGAGCCACTGAGGATTGTCCAGAGGCATTCCCTTGTTCAAACTGGTGGGTTGAGACCATCAAATCAAGCTGGACACTACTGGCAGCAGAAGGGAGAGCCTGATCTCAAAGTCCTGCAAGAAAGGCAATTGAGAATGAAGGGATCTTTGGAGTGGCCTCATTGTGAGCCCTTGCCCAAGGGACTAACTCCAAGGTGTCCACCAAAAAAGCCCAGCAGTAGGAGGTAGTCCCAAACCATAGAAGGCCAACTCCGCCAGAAACCTGGATATTCTCTCGGTGGTCAAAAGACTCTTCTGCCACTGGTACTGAATTGTGCTCCCAGATACTCCAATGACTAAGAGGGCTCCAGGTGACTCTTGCTTTGATTTACCACCCAGCAGAGGCCTTCCAGAAACTGGACTACTTGCGGTCGCCCTGACTGCTTCCAACTGTGACCTGGAGTGAATAAGCCTGTCGTCGAGGTAAGGGTATACAGAGATAGCCTCATGCCAGAGAGCCACCGCTACAACTACCATGATCTTGGAGAAGGTTCTTGGGACTGTGGTGAGGCTGAAGAGCAGAGCATGGAACTGAAAGTGATCGATCAAAACAGCCCAGCGCAGAAACCTTTTTTGGTCCTCCTGAATGACAATGGTCTCTACCAGATCCAGAAAAGAGAAAGACACTCCCCCTCCCCTTCCTGCAAACTGCCTGAATGATTGACCAGCCAGAAATGAGGAACTCTCAGGGAGGCATTGACTACTTTTAGGTTGAGGATGGGCCTGAAGGAATTGTCCTTCTTCAGCACAGCAAAGTATATGGAGTACCTGCTGCAGACCCTTTGGGTGGGGGGTACAGGTACAAGAGGCAGAAGGCACACCAGCTTCTACAAGGTGGCCCAAACCACAGCCTTTATGATTTCAGAACCACAGGGAGAGACCACCAAGGCATTGAAAATAGGTTCCCTGCACTCCAGAACATAACTGTACTGAGTAATGTCAAATACCCAGCGATCAGTGGTGACCTGGCCCATTCCTGGTGAGTCGGAGATGGCTAGATGGCTGCCCACTCAAGAGTCAGAGACGGCTTCAGGCATCTCAGAATGGCCCCCTGCCCATCATTGTTCTGAATGGAAGGGGTTGACCTTCAAGGAGCTCCCAGGGCTGGCTTTCCTGGCTGGTACTGCCAAGAGTCCCAAGAATCTCAGGAGTCCCAGAATCGAGAGCGAGGAAAACGTGAGGAGGAGGAGGAAGATGAAGAAAGTTCATACCGCCAAGATTCCCTAGGCCTATCCTCTGGGGGGCACTGGGGCTTGGAATCTGCTAGATAATTGGCGAACAAGAGCTTTCCTTTAAAGACAAGCTTGACAAGATGTAACTTAGAAGCCATGTCTGCCAACCAATTCCACACCCATAGCCACCTTCTTGCCACCATGGCTACTACAATGTTCCTGGCTGCTAGCTGGACAAGATCATATGTTTTATCATCTAGATAGGCTGCAGCTGACTCCAAACAAGCTGAGGCATCATCCTCCAGAAGTAACTGCACCCACTGGAGAAGGGTCCAAGCAGTCAAGCCTCCACATATTGCTGCCTCAAGAATAAGAGAAGACACCGAGAACTCCATCTTAAGAAATTTCCCCAATCTGTGATCCAGCTGATCTTTAAGGGCAGCCCCACCCTCTACTAGGATGGTGGTAGACCTGGTAACAGACCCAACGTGGGGGAGGGAGGCCGAGGTGTGTGAAGATAGGGTCTTGATCCAGATGTATCTCAGGCTCTCAATTGGTAAGGAGTACCGAGTGGACGGACGGCCCTTTTCCCCCCACCTTAGCAGGGTACTCTTAAATACACTCCAGAGATGCCCACTATCGAGGTCTATTGGGTCCACGGCACCCCTTGGGATGGCTGCACATGAGCTAATTTATTTCCAAAACTGAGCTGCACTAGTCCTGCATATACCATCTGCTGGAGATAGAAAACTACTGATGTATCCCCCTAGCTGCACTAACTCTAGTAGCAAGATGATGTCACTTGAAGTTTCTACTTGTTCTCTCTCAGTCTCTGCTGGCAGGGAAACACAACCCACTTGTCTGAAATGGTCTAGCAGGATGATCTGAAAGGAAATGTATAGCTTCAATTGCCATTGTGTGCAGGGATTTTGACTACTAATGAAAGTTTTGTTCAGTTTCAGTACCCATGGTTTGTAATGGCAGTCTATTAATTCAGTTCAGTCCACTGGGAAGAAACTAATACAAAGTCTCCCAAAAAAAACAAATTTCAAGGTAGTTCTTCATGGAGCAGATATCAGAATTATATAGATGCCAGGTACAACTAAATTCTGTCAACATAGCTAGAAGTTTACTTCCATACAGATAGGCTGGTAAATGACTGGAAAAGCTCACTTGTAAAGCCCAGGAACAAAAGCACGATGACAAAATTTAAACATGCTTGGGACAAATGCAACGGGCAGTAGAAAGGACAGGTATTAACAGTTTGTCTAGAGGACTCAGATGTGATGGGGAGGATCTGAGTGCTGGTTTAAATCAGGTCTTGATAAATTTTCTTTAGATCTAGGAGACAGCCCATGAACTTCAGAGCTAATACCTGAGAGCTCTTTCAATCCCTACAGCACTACTGCTGAAAATGAAGAATAGTTGGTGTGGACACAGAGTTCTCCCTTTAAGGTTTGCCCTAGGACTGGTGCAAAGGCAGAACTTGACAAACTTTCTTGAAAACTAGGAACCAGTCTAAAATTCTAGGGGCCGAAACCCACACCCTGCCCACTCAAAAAAAGTATATCGCGGTTACTTTTTTAGGTTTTAGGGCCTGATTTATTACGATTGTTTTCCCATTTTTTATGGGAAAAACCTTAATAAACCAGCCCCACTCCTCCTCCTCTCTCTCCCACCACCCCTAATGATCTTTTGTGTATGTGTGTGGTGCAGAGGTGGAGTGCCTGTGCACATGTATGCACTTGTGTACATGTATGCTTGCGTGTGCGTGTGGTGCGTTCCATCCACTTGCATTCTTCCCTTCCCTCCAGCACTCCAACCCTTCTCCTGCTGTCCCTCCCCCACCTCCATTCCCTTCCCAGACTCTCCCCTCTTGCACTCACTCCCCCGCCATTCTCTCTTAAATAAAACCTGTTGCCCCTTTAAAATTTCTTCAGCCTCTGCATTTTTTTTTGCAGGCTCCGGCGGCAGTTGCACTACTTCTGCCTGCGGGAATCCCATCTCCTGCGGGCAGATAAAGCTGATCTCAGCTGTGATCTTTTACAGCACTTCTTCTGCGGGGGTTCCATCACCCACGGGCAGAAGTGCTGGAAAAGGCCATGATCGTGGCAGAGACTGGCATTATCTGCCTGCGAGAGATTGTATCCCTCTGCAGGTAGACAGTGCTGATCTCAGTCATGATGGTGGCCTTTTTCAGCCCTTCTCCCACATATGCCCTAAGTCCCAGGAGCCAGGTCTGACTTTTCAGTCGCCATGGTGACCTGGCACCTGGGGTTTGTTGAGCCCTGTGCAAAGGTATTGTGTGTGTCTTAGGCAAACTTTCAGCTTTAAATCCCCCCCAAGAATTTGATAATACTCAACAATTATGATCACTCCAACACCACCCCTCCCACAGCAATCCTGTAAAAATGTATAATTGGACATCATACTTTTAAATATTAAAATTCTGCTTTGTATAAATGTGTCTGCCTGCTCTCCCTGCAGGTATAAGAATGTGCTGATGCTTCTGAGTTTGTATGGCTATTTTACTTTGACTGCTGTTCCTCTTTGCCGCCACTCAGAAACTGCTACCCTAGGTGGCTGCCTAGTCTTCTTGCCTAATGGTTGGGCCAGCCCTGGTCTGCTGTCTCTCTTATAAGGCAGTTTCCCTCCTGGGTCCATAATAAATCTGCCATCCTACCTCCTTGCAAGCGTACTGCTAGGAGCATGCCTGTGTCTTCCTGATAGATGAAGCAATAAAGCAATTGCCTTAAATGCAGTTATCACTGCATCCTAGATCCTTACTAGGCTTCCTCTCTATTTCCAACCTCATCCCTGCTACTCTCTCCTTCTTTCTCAATCTCATCAACATATCTTTACTCAGTCCCCTATCCTGTTAGCACTCTCCTCCTTTCAACTGCCCATCCTTGCCATTAAGCAGACTCAGCCAATGAACTCTCATCCCTATCTTCTGCCATTCCAATAGCCATCACCTAACTCCCATCCCAATCAACTACCATCTCTCCTTCCCTTATCCAAACCTGCCACTCTCCATATCTCAATTGGATAGTTTCAACCATCCTGGTGATGTTACATTACATGCAACTGAACCGTGCAGGTTACTGAGGTGCTAAATTCTTGCTCTGTCAATATTTGCTCAAACAGTTTTACAGCCATGCAACTTACCGTCAAACCATAGTACCATCTTCTGTGTGTGATTTTTCTGCTAACATCCTTTTCAGTTCTGTTTTGCCGGTAATGCCAATCAAGATGGTCTGCATAAACATCTGTCTGTGATGCTGTAAACCTCATTCCACAGGAATAACACTGAATGCCAGTGTACAGACGATTTATAACAGTATCATAACGTCTGTTTGAGAAAAGATTAGAGATGACAGCATTCAGCAGAAATATGCAAGCATTTCTCCAACGTACTTCTGATTCTCAGCAGCAAGGGCTCAAATTGTGCAACATACTCAAAATTATATCAGTGCATGTGCCTTAGTGCAGATTCATCTGCTCAAACAGGATAAGCAAATCTTTGTTAGACTGGCTGTTGTCAAATCCTTCAGGCTGTCATCTGCTCTACCTACCATGCCCCCCCACCCCCCATTCTGTTTTTACTTTCTTATTTACCAACACATACATGTAAGAAGCATTATAGAAGGCACAAGTGGAAGGGGTGTTATATTTGCTTGTTATTTACAACCTCCCTCCTACACATCACTTGCTATGCACATAGGATTATGTAAATAACTCTTAGAAACCACACCCTATTATAATTCAATACTTAATTACTAAATACTTTTTCTTCAAACTATAATTATCTGCTGCAAAATATCAAATTTTAATTAAAGATAGTGACACGCGAGTATGCTTGCCAGTATACACACTAAAAATTCTTAAGGGGTATGTCTACTAAAGGGCGTTAGGGTGTTGCAGCTAATGCCAGGCATTATTGGACATAATGTCACATTACTGGGACTCCCACTCTCCGCCCACACCGCGCCCTGGCACACAGCTTACCACGCGATCTGCAGATAATGCTGAAAATCGCTAAGTTATATGCATTTGGTGCACATTAGGTGCTATCTCAAGCCGCTCCTACTGCATAACTGCCACTTTAGCAGTTAATGCACTTTAACATGTCTCTAAATGTGAACCTTAGATAGTTCTATTATTTCAGACACTTTGTAACAGGATGTTTCACACTCAGCTGGTTTTTGGAGAGATTTGAGCCTATTAAATTGGCATAATTTTGAATGCACGTCAGGTACAGAAATGACATCATAAGTACTATATTCATAATTTACGTACTGTTTTAGCTCTTCAATTATAAAATTAGTGAGATCTGGGATATTCTGGTCTTCATTCTGTTCGTCATCCTCTTCCTCTTCTTCCTCCTCAGGGGCAGGCTGCACAGAAACGTCACTCAACTCTTAAAAAAGAAAAATAATTTAGTAAGTTCGTAACTTTAGATATTCACACAGTTACTTTAGTTTTAGAACCATTTCCTTAATTCAAGTTAAGCAAGTTAAAAGCAATTGAACTGAATGACAGCTCTTTAAACCCTGAAATTTTATGTCCCACATATTGCAGAAAAAATCAATTTGCTGATTACTCAAACTACTGCAGTTCAATTTACAAAACATTATAATCCCTATACAGTGCAGCTTTCAACAGAGCATGAACAAGCTAAAACAAAGGGCAGAAAAAAATACAAATAAATCTTGCTATAATTTTACATACCATTGGTATGGGATATGTGAATTACTGTAATTAAGAAAACAATCAAGCCCCAAGTTCCCAGAGGAGAAAGAGGTTGTTTATAGGATGCTAAAGTAATTAGATTGGTGTTAAAATAAAACATGCAGGAAGAGTTCTGCTATGACAGCATGCTAGCTTGACTTTTAAAACATCTTCATACACTAAGCTATTTGGTTTGAAGATGAAATCTGCAATGATCTCACCAACCAATGAGATCATCGACAATGTGCACAATTGGTGAAATTCATCTACAGAAATAAATCAATCCCTTTGCTGTAGTTTTGTTTAATGCTATTTGACAATTCTAAAACCATTTAAAACATGCACTTACGAGTCGAAGAAGAATCGGTTTGTGATGATTTAAGAATTCCTGTTGAAATGAGTTTTGAGAACAACTCATTTACATCAAGTTGACCAAGATGGTTCTCAGGGTATGGAAATGAAGGACCACCTTAAAACAGAAAGGATTAAATTAAAATTGTAGAGTACAAGGGGTTTAATAAAAAGAGAAGGGGAAAGGACATTTGGATTTAACTCACAGCAAGTTACGTTCTAATAAAGTATCTATTTCTTTTTCCCTGGAGGGCTTACAATCTGAGTTTGTACCTGAGGCAGTGAATGGTTAAATGACTTGTCCAAGATCACAAGCAGCATCAGTGGGTTTTGAACCCTGGCTTCTCTGGTTCACTGCTCTATTATGCTACACCTCCACTTTCCTAGTAGCTCTAGCAGCCACCTAAGCTGCTAGTCTATGTGCCATCAAAGATGCAGAATGAAATGGATACGATACATATAATCCCACCTATTCTTCAAATACCTTCACTTTTAAGAATGATTGCTTGAGCTCATGCTCCTCCAAGCTCTAGCTGATACAGTAAAGAGAAGTAGGGTGAGGGTCAATGACCAGTCAGGAGTGCCAGTTTAGAAATCTACACTTCTGAATCAGGACCAGTAAAGTGTTAGCGTAGTTACTCACCTGTAACAGGTGTTCAGTCAGATGACATAGCTAAGACGGTAGTAAAAAATAACACAAGTTAGGGAGGTGACTCCCAGGAGAGGAGAGAGGGTTGTGAGGACTGATGCCTCCGCGACAGCCGACGTCGGGCCCGACGCCGTCGGGGCCCGAGTCGGGGGCTGCTGGGTCACCTGAGCTCGGACTCAGGTTGACGGCCTTGGAGAGCAGACTGTCTGCCTTCATGGACCAGCAGCGGGCACTGCTCGCTGGCGTCGCTGCCCCGACCGCCGGGCCCGACGTCGGCTGTCGCGGAGGCGAGTCCAGAAGGACTACAGGACTTACCCGGGCAGGCATCTCCGACTCCAGGCGAGGTCGCTTCGGGAGGTGTTCCTTCTCCAAGGACCCGGGGCGGCTGTCGGGGCTATGCGACCTGGCCCTCGCGGAGCCAGGAGCGTCCACCGACGCCGTTTTCCTTCCGACGATGGTCCCCGGAGGGAGAACCCCGGTCGGAGGAGCTCCGGCGACGGTCCGAGCTGGAGCCTTTCGACACGGAGGCCTCCGACGAGGTCCGGGTACGGCTGGGGTCAGCGAAGATTCTCTCACGCTGATGCCGCCGACTTCTCAACGCCTTCGAGGACAGTTTGCTGCAGGGCCCACAGATCATTTCCTCATGATCCGGGCCCAGGCAGCGGAGGCAAAAGTCGTGTGTGTCGGTTAGTGACATATTTCGGTCACACCGACCACACCGCTTAAAGCCACTGGCAGCCATCGGGGGAAAAAGGGCCCCTGCGAGGTCAAAGGACCGGGCTGCCAGGGAAAACGAAAACGAAAGCTGACTAAGTCAGAAAAACCGAAAAAACGGAAGAGGACTCGAGACCGGCGTCGCGAGTCCGGGCGGGAAAACGATCGGCGTCGAACCGAAAGAAAAAAGTATAAAATAAAGAGGAAAATCAACTTTTTCGCGGGGACAAGACGGGGACGTCTGTAGGGCTCCGCGGAAAAAAAAAGAAGACTGGCTAAGATGGCACCTTCGGGCGGGAAGACGACCGCGCATGCGCGCTGCAATTCCCAAAGGCTTTCTTTGAAAGCTGGGGAAAATTGCTCCGCGAGGGCTCCGTCGGCGCCGACGTCACCCATAAGTGAGGACTGACTTCCTGCTTGGTCCTGGAGAACACCTGTTACAGGTGAATAACTATGCTTTGCCAGGAACAAGCAGAAAGTCAGTCATCACATATGGGACTCCCTAGCTCCAGACTGCCGAGGACCAAACCATGACAGCACCAAGGGCGACCAATCGGGTAGCCATGAATTGCAGAAGCTGAGTCCCCATTGAGAGACTCTGCAAGATCCTAGCATCCAGCGACACTATCACTCCAGCAGCCTTAACACAGAAGGGTCGGAGGGCAGGAGTTGCCTACACCCAGAGAATATTATGGAGTACTGCCTGACCAAACGCACTGTCCCTGCGGGACTCACTCTCCAGGCAGTAGTGAGTTGTGAACGTATGAACTGAAGACCATGTGGCGGCCTTGCAGATCTCAGTCACCGGCATTGAGTGGAGTTTGGCCACCGACATGGCCATCGCCCTCATGCAATGCGCTGTGATTCGGTGCTCAAGGGAGAGGCCAGCTCGCTCATAGACGAGGGCAATACAGTCCACCACCCAAGTGGACAGAGTTTTCTTAGTCACGGGGAACCCCAGTCTGCTGAGGTCATAAGACACAAAAAGCTGCGGAGCTTTGCGATGGGCCTGGGTCCGCTCTAAGTAGAAGGCCAGAGCCCTTTTGCAATCCAGTGTATGGAGTGCTAGTTCCTTCCTGCTGGCATGAGGCCGCAGGAAGAATGTGGAGAGGCCTACCTCTTGGTTGAGGCAGAAAGAAGATACCATCTTCAGGACGAATTTGGGGTGTATGGAGCGCACTACCCTGTTTTTATAGAACCTCGTATATGGTGGATCCGCCACCAGGGCCTAGAGTTCGCTCACTCTTTGAGTGGACATGAGGGCCACCAGAAAGGCCACTTTCCAAGACAGGTACCGTAGGTGGCAAGTGGCTAGGGGCTCGAATGGTGGTTTGATGAGCCAGGAGAGCACTACATTGAAGTCCCACTCCGCTGCCAGAGCGCGGAGAGGGGGCTTGGATAACAGGAGGCCCTGGAGGAACCTGGAGCCCAGGGCCGGGCCCGAGAGGGGTTTTACCTCGACAGGGTGATGGTGAGCGGCTATCAGGCTCAGATGCACCCTCACCAAGTTAGACTTCAGCCCGATGTGGGAAAGGTGCAGTAGGTACTAGAGTACTAATTGCACATGGCAGGAGAAGGGGTTCTCCCTTCTTTCTGCACACCAGGCAGAGAATCTTCTCCACTTAAAGGCATAAGCCTGTCTGGTGAAGGGCTTTCCGGAGGCCAGTAAGATGATCTCAACTTCTCTTGGAAGATTTAAAGGGCCCAGTGCTACCCTTTCAGCAGCCACGCTGTTAGTGTTAAGGATCCCAGATTGGGGTGCAGGAGTGAGCCCCCCTTCTGTGAAAGGAGGTCTGGGACTGGGAGTGCCACCGACAGGGAGAGCAGCAGTGCAAACCAGGGCTGCCTCGGCCACCTGGGGACAATTAGTATGACTGACTCCCTCTCGCTCTGGACCTTGAAGAGGGGTCCTGGTGACCAGGGGGGTGGGGGTGTCAGTGGGAACACAGCAAGAAGGCCCAGGACCACGACACCAGGAAGGCATCTGCTGCCACTCTTGGGTGCAGTTGGCATGAGCAGAAGCGAGGCAGGAGAGGCAAACGGATCAGTCACGGTCCTGCTCCAGAGATGGAAGAGCCTCTTGGCCACCCTGGGGTTCAAGCGCCACTCATGTGGCTGAAGGACTCTGCTCAGCCTGTCCGCTAGGCAGTTGTCCTGGCCTGGGAGGTAGACTGCTTGCAAGAGCATGCTGTTGTGAGCTGCAAAGGAGATGAGCGCCACTTGAGGGAGTATGAGCCCATGTCCCCCTGCTTGTTGATTCAGAACATGGCGACTTGCTTGTCCATCTGGATCAGTACGGACCAGTGTCGCAGGCAGTGGTGGAATGCTCGTAGGGCTAGAAGATTGCCCTGAACTTCAGGAGATTGATCTGTAGAAGCGACTCCTCCTGGGACCAGTTGCTTTGTGTGCAGCGGTCCCCACAATGTGCCCCTAAACCTAGGAAGGAGGTGCCCATGATCAGGGTTTTCCGACGTGCAGGTGCTTGGAAAGGCATTCCCGCCCAGAGGTGGCAAACGTTTTGCCGCCAATTGAGGGATTCCGCCAGTTGGCGGGTAACCCTGATGATTGGCCTCTGCGGCTGTGCCGCCCCTGATCAGCTAGTCATCTAGGAAGAGGAAGATAAAAGCCTCTTGTAGGCACAGGTGAATGGCCACCATTACCAGGCATTTGGTAAAGACCCTTGGCAAGGAGGCCAGACCAAAGTTAATACCCTGTACTGGTAGCGCCCTCCTCCTACTTCAAACCCGAGGTACTGCCCGTGGGAGAGGTGGATTAGGATGTGTGTGTATGCATTCTTTAGATCCAAGGAGTAGAGTCAGTCTTCCTGGTGGAGGTAAGGCAGCAGTGTTCCAAGGGAGAGCATTTTGAACTTCTCCCTCACCAGAAACTTGTTTAAGTTTCACAGGACTAGTATGGGCTTGAGGCCCCAGTTCTCTTTGGGAGAAGGAAGTATCTGGAGTAAAAGCCCTTTCCCCACAGGTGTTTGGGTACAGGCTCTACTGTGTTGTCCCTGATCAGGCCTGCGAGCTCTGTGAGCAGAAGAGTCTGGTGAAGGAGGGGTCATACCAGCTCTTCTGGGAAAAACCTGGGTGGTATCTGCTGTAAGTGGAGGAGATATCCTTCCCTTACCACTTGCAGTACCCACTGGACCGAGGTGATTTTGGCCCATTTGCGGGCAAAGAGCATCAGGCACCCCCCTGAGGGCTGATGAAGGTCTCCTGGGGGAAGGGGAGGCCCTGCCCTGGGAGTCAAAAGATCCTCCGGGGTTGGGAGGGAGCTGGGCCTGAGGCTTCAGTGTTTTTGCCTTCAGAGCCCCATGGCCTTGCCTCTTAGGGCAAGAACCTTGTTGCTGGCCCAAGAAGGGCTGGCAGTGGTGACTATGTGGAAAAGGACCCTTTTTCCTCAGGAGAAGGGATCGTTTCCCTGCTGGTTTCCTGAGGGGAAGGGATGAGGTCTTTTTAGAGAGCCTCTGGCATGTCACAATGTCAGCTAAAATCTCAGCCGCCTTGTCGGCCATAGGTTTGCCAAATAGGTTCGCCCCAGTACAGGGGACATCGAGCAGCTTGTCTTGGACCCATTGTTCGAGATCGGAAGACTGTAGCCAGGCCTGGCTTCGGGCACTGATGCCGGCTGCTGTGACCCGAGCAGCTGACTCAAAGCAGTTGTAGGCTGTTCGGGAGAGGCAGCAGCCCTAGATCCCGGAGGTCAGGGACTGGAACCATTGGAGGGGTTCCACAAGGCCAGCCGAAAACCCCGAAAGCTTCTGGGTTAGAGCCTTTAAGTACATACCTATGTATAATTCATAGGCTTGGATCTGGCATCCCAGCATCGAGCCCTGGTAACACTTGCACCAGAAGGTGTCGAGAGCTCTGCCCTCCCTTCCAGGGGGAACAGAGGAGTCTTCTGACTCTGAGGTTTTGCATGATTGACTCAACGTCCATGAAGTTATGTGGGAGCTGGTGTTTGTGGAACCCCAGGTCCTTCCAGATGCGGTACATGGCGTCGAAGTACTGGCTCACCTCCGGTACCGACGCCGGTGTCTCCCACATTCTGAGCAGTAGCTGCTCGAGGATCGGCTGCACGGGCACTGTGAGGGTTTCTTTGGGTGGAGACTCATATTGGAAGATCTCCAACTCCTCAATGCACAAGTCCTCCTCCGCACCGAGAAGGCTTTGGCCATGTCCTTGACAAAGTCAAGGAGAGCTACATCCTCCGGAGGGGAGTGGCACTGGGTGAGACGGGTCCAGTGCCGCTTAGCCTCTGGGGATGCCTCGTTGTTGGTCTCCCACTCGGAGTCGAGTGGTGACAACGAATCAGAGACCCTTTGACTCACTGCCTCGAGGCCGGCGGCGAGGAGTCTGTGGCCTCCAGAGGACCTGGGGTCAGAGTTGTGGAAATTAGCCAAGGAGGAGCAGATGCCCAAGGATCGGGACCTCGACTGGCGCTGAGGGCTTACCCGAGGCCAGTGGTGCTCGGAGCTCGGCTTGATGACCAGGGACTTCCCCCACAGTTGGGGGCCCAGTCATTGGGGCAGATGATGCAGATGAATCAGCTATCATTGCCTGATGCAGGGTCAGGATAGCAGCGATATTCTCCTCCAAGGCCGCCATTCTGGTTTCCAAGCCAGAAGGCTTTGCAGCTTTTGGCCCAGACACAGAGGATCTCGGACCCAGCACTGGCACTCTGATGAGTGCATCCTTGATGAGGACTACGGCCTCTCCATTAGCCAAGGAATCCTTCTTGAAGACCTTGGTAGAGCGCTTCTCGGAGTCACCAGAGTCCCTCTTGGCGGTTTTACCAGGTTTCTCCGGTACAACCTCGGTGGACTTTGAGGACTTTTGCTTCCTTTTTCTCAGGATCCGAGGTCTTCTCAGAGGAGCCATCGCCACAGGACTCCAAGGATGCTCAGGCCCTGAGGGACGTGCTAGGCTTGGAGCTCAGTGTTGGGGAAGCAAGGGCAGAGTAGGACCTGGGGAACCGTTTTTCCTGCAACTCGGACCTCTTCTTGTTTGTCTTAGGCATCATGGCCTGGCACAGGTTGCAGGAGGTGCTGTCATGGTCCGGTCCCAGGCACCGTAGGCAGCAGTCATGGGAGTCGGTCACTGACATAGTTTGACTGCAGCGGTCATATTTTTTGAACCCACTGGGGGGACATGGTGGGAAGCACCTGGCCAGGGTCAACGACCCCCGGGCGAAAAAAGGCACAAATGCCGGTCGAGGCAAGCCTCAATCAAAAAAAGGGAAAAGGAGTCGAGAACAGCGCCAGGTTCAGCACCGGCTTGAGGCAGGAAGAGGAACCAGCACGCAAAATGGGAAAATCTAATTTTAAGAATATTTAGCAAGGATTTTTTATGGGGAAACAGGACAGATGTCTGTTGGGCTCCGCGGAAAAAAGGGGACTGAGCAAGATGGCACCCTTGGGCGGGAAGGGGACCATGCATGCTTTGTAGCATACTCCAAAGGCTTTATTTGAAAGCTGGGGAAATGCTCCACAAGGACACCGTTGGCAGCGATGTCACCCATATGTGAGGACTGACTTCCTGCTTGTTCCTGGAGAAACTGTGTTTTGGGCCAAGGAGACGAGGAGGAAATAAAGATCCAGCAAAAGCTGAGAGCCATGTTCTATGGTGCCCTGGTTATTTCTGTTGTCTCTATCCATGTTTAATAATCATTTCCCTTGCTATGTCAGAGCAAAAGATTTATTGAAAATGGAATTATGAACTGGAAACCACATATGTGGGTCTTAATGTGTTTTTTTGAAAAGTATGGTTTCACATCTGTAAAAAGTGTTTTCTATAGACAGTAAATTAATCAAGCACATAAGTGAGTAACATCGACGATACCCCATATGTGAAGATTACATTCCTGCTTGTTCCTGGAGTTAAAAAGGAGTAAAGCATTATTCCTGCTTGTTCCTGGAGATAGTGTAGTTAATTACTTGTAATAAGTGATTTCCAGGAACAGTAGGAATCAATCTTCACAACCTACCCTCCTCCCCTAGGTTGTAGGGTTCTTTTTTTGTTTGCTTCTTCTCAGCTACAAACTCAACTGAGGAGAGGAGTTGGGAAGGCAGGCACGCAGGCTCAGTGGAGTCCTCCCAAAGGCTTTCCTATTGAGTGCTGGAGAGTGTTCCCGTGCTGGCTCCATCAGGGATGTCATCTATATGTGAAGACCGATTCCTGCTGTTCCCTGAGATCACCTGTACAGCTGAGTAAATATGCTTTACCTGCAGTTGCTGGGCTCCATGGTGGCTACTCTGGACCTCGTCCCTTGGGATGCTCCTGCGGGCAGTGTATCTGCCGGGTTAGGACAATACCCTGGCAGATAGTGTCCTCCAGCTGCATGTGTGGTGGCTAGACCCCACAGTGGCCTACCGGCTCTTCCAGCTCTGGGGGACTCCATGGACAGACCTCTTCGCCAGTCTGGCCAAAGCCCAGCTGCCCCGCTTCTGCTCCAGGCAGCCACATCCATCTCGGGTAGCAGCGGATGCACTCCTCATCCCATCGATGGAGGGCCTTCTCTACATCTTTCCGCCCATGCCGCTGATTCCAAGATCTTGTTCAAGGCTCAGCACGACAGGGCCTCGCTGATACTATTAGCCCCTAGTGGCCCAGGAAACTGTAGTTCCCACTGCTCCTTCGCTTATCCACGGCGCCCCTAATCTCCCTGGAGAGTGCCCTGGGGCTGCTGTTACAGGATGGGGGCTCCCTTGTACACTTCAACTTGGGATCTCTGATGCTAACAACCTGGCTGCTGAAAGGGTAGCCTTGCCCCTTTCAACTTTTTAGGGGAGGTGGAGGACTTCTTCCTGGCCTCCCGTAGGACCTCCACAAAATGGGCTTACACTTTAAAATGGTGCAGATTCTCACTGTGGTGCACAGAGCGACAGGTCGACCCAACCTGCTAGGTACGTATGACCTAGATTGGCCACTGTTGGAAACAGAATACTGGGCTTGATGGACCTTGGTCTGACCCAGTATGGCATATCTTATGTTCTTAACCTGTTCTCATGCTCTGTGCAGTTTATGCTAGAATATTTGCTTCACCTGTCTCAGGCAGGATGAAGTCCAATACCATTAAGAGTCCACCTGAGTGCACTCGCAGAACACCACCACCTTATCGAGAGCAAGTCCCTCTCCGTCCAACCTCTCATGACCCACTTCCTGCAGGGTCTCTTGTTGTCTAAGCCTCCTGTCCATCCGCCGGTGGCAGACTGGGACCTCAACGTGGTGCTGTCGCAACTCACTGGCCCACCGTTTGAGCCTCTGGCTACCTATCATCTACAGTACCTTTCCTGGAAGGTCATGTTCTTGGTGGCACTCATGTCGGCTCGCAGGGTCAGCGAGCTCCAGGCATTGGTGGTCGTACTCCACAAGCATCCCAAGTTCCTTTCCAAGGTGGTGTCCCCGTTCCACTCAATCAGGAGGTGGTGCTCCCCATCTTCTTTCATACTCTGGACTGTAAGAGGGCCCTGAACTTCTACCTCCAACATACCCAGTGCCTTCGCAAAGCCTCACAGCTTTTCGTCTCCTATGACCCCAGTTAGCTGGGGGCAGTGGTGATCAAATGGACTCTGTCCACTTGGGTGGTGGACTGCATTGCCCTCGTCTACGAGTAGGCTGTGCTCTCAATGGAGCACTGGGTCACGATGCACAGAGTCAGGGCCATGGCGCATATGTGGCAAACCTGCGTTCTGTTCCCTTGTTGGAAATCTGCCGGGCTGCCACCTAGTCCTCAGTCCATAACTGGTAAGATGGCACCCTTGGGCGGGAAGGAGACCACGCCTGCGTGGTGCATCTCCCAAAGGCTTTCCTTGAAAGCTGCAGAGAAGTTATCGCACGAGCTCCATCGGTGCTGACGTCAACCATATGTGATGACTGACTTCCTGCTGCTTCCCAGAGAAAAAGGATTACACTATGACATGCTTTCTTGCCCCAGTAACCCAACAGTCTGGGGTCTTTACCTAGTACATGTCTGAAAACTTTCTGCATTTTCTTTTCTTTATGAAATACTTGACAACTGCTAAAAATGACAGCTGGATTTTATTGAAACCAGGTGTTGGTTGAATTTTAAACCTAACATCCATCTTTTTGAAAAAGGCTGAATGGTTATTGGGAAATGCCACATGAGAAGCTACTGCTGTTATAGAAAGCCATAGACTGATATAGCTACAGTGGAGTTTGGGCCCTTTATGCAATTCAAGAGCCCAAAGACATCTGAGCACAGGTCTGCTTCTTGCTATAGCAAGAAGGGAATTTCTCTGGCCATGCACTGAACAAATGTCAGATAAGGAATGTCTTTCTAAGGAGATTCATTTTGAGCAGGAAGAAGAGATTCCTATACAATATTCCTCTACTTCTAAGGATGGTTCCATAGAAGAAAATCTGGATCTAGATAGTACTAAAGTGTTACTTTGAGAGCACTCCAACTGCAGGGAGGAGTAGAAAATGGTCCTCTTGTGGTTCAGTGTCAGAAAGAGACAGCAAAGAGACCACTGAATCTCGAGACGAACGAGCATCTCTCTGTGCAGGAATTAATTTCATGGACTGAGATGGTATTCCACTGGGCTGTTGATATTTAAAAGATAGAAGATCCTTAAAATAGCCCTTAAAGAATTTGATGAATATCTTTTGAAGGAATGAACAAGGTTACTCTGGAAAAGGCAGAGAAATAGATTGGTTACTGCGACTAGAAATGAAGTTGATGCCATCTCAGACTGCTAAGACATGTGCAGGAGATGACTGTGCTTCAATTGGGTAGCAAAGGACATCTATGCTGGACCTTTCTATAGGTGCAAAAAGAATCTTGCACTGGTGTTTCAGCAACAAGTCAGTATCACAAAGTCTGTGTTGACAAATGAGACCGGTCAGCACTACTATCTGGACAGTGTCTCTTTAATGATGCAGATAGTGCAAGAAATGGCTGTAGAAGCCTGAGCTTAGAAGAACTATATCTTGAGATGCATCTGTACTTTAGAAGGAACTCTAGATGACACCTTTCCCTCAGATATGTACAACCGCCCAGAAGACAACTGTGTCTTGACCTGGAAATCTTCAAGGAGGCTCACACACAGATCTAGATAAGGCACAGTGCTGCTCCTTTGCAGTTGACTCAAAGCTACTGTACAAGGAGGTGGAGGGCACAGACTATCTCTGCATAGATAATGCCCTCCTCTCAGGCAAACAAGCAATCTTTTGGAGACATCCTTCCACAATGCTTGCAGTCTGATTATGGTCTGTGCCCAGATAAATCAGGCAAAGCTCCACAACACTGAGAACATAATTTGTCTGAGGGAGGTTCTGGAGGCCAAATTTAAGCTTTTAGGTAGGAAGTTGAAATCCAGAACTTCCAGGGTGGCGTTCTCCGAAATGCTTCCCGTTCCACGTGCAGGACCCAAAAGGCAGGCAGAGCTCCAGAGTCTCAATGCGTGGATGAGACAATGGTGCAGAGATGAGGGGTTTAGATTTGTTAGGAACTGGGGAACATTCTGGGGAAAGGAGGGGCTCTTCCGAAGGGATGGGCTTCACCTTAGCCGGGATGGAAACAGGCTGCTGGCATTAACCTTTAAAAAGGAGATAGAGCAGCTTTTAAACTAGATAATAGGGGAAAGCCGACAGTCGCCCAAGAGCGGATGGTTCGGAAGAATGTATCCTTGAAGGATACTACCAAAAGCAGAGAGGTTCCAAAAAGAGTAAAGTAGCCCAAATGCCCTCGAGTATGGAGCAGACAGAGTTTAAAGATCCCAAATTACCCATGTCTACCAATAGCCAAATTAATATGAATAAAATACAGTCTCTAAAATGCTTGTATGCAAATGCTAAAGTCTAAAAAATAAGATGGGAGAGTTAGAATATATAGCACTAAATGAGAGGTTAGATATGATTGGAATATCAGAGACATGGTGGAAGGACGACAACCAGTGGGACACTGTGATACCTGGGTACAAACTATATCATAATGATAGAGCTGATCAAATTGGTGGAGGGGTTGCGCTCTATGTTAGAGAGGGCATTGAGTCAGAAAGAATTAAAGTTTTGCAGGAAACAAAATTTGCTGTAGAATCTCTATGGATTGAAATTCCATGTAAAAAGGGGAAGGAGATGGCAGTGGCGGTGTACTATCGACCACCGGGCCAGAATGAACAAATGGATGATGAAATGCTCAAAGAAATCAAGGAAGCTAACAAACGTTACAGCGCAGTAATAATAATGGGTGATTTCAATTACCCCGGTATCGACAGGTCAGTGTCACGGCAGGACATGCTAGAGAGATAAAGTTCCTATATGACATAAATGACTGCTTCTTGGAGCAGCTGGTTCATGAACCGACCAGAGGGGAAGCCATATTAGACCTAGTCCTTAGTGGAACACAAGATCTACTGCAAGAGATAAGGGTGTTGGGGCCACTTGGCAATAGTGATCATAGCATGATCGCCTTTGATTTAATTAGTGGAGGAGGGATAGTACGGAAATCCACAGTACTACCTTTTAACTTTTGAAAGGGAGACTATGATAAAATGAGGAAAATAGTTAAGAAAAAACTAAAAGGAGCAGTTGCAAAGGTTAAAGACTTACATCAAGCTTGGGTGGTGTTGAAAAATACTATCTTGGTAGCCCAGACCAGCTGTATTCCACGCTTTAAGAAAAGTGGAAGGAAGTCCAAAAAACTGCCAGCATGGTTTAAAGGTGAGGTCAGAGAGGCGGCTGTTGCCAAAAAAGCATCTTTCAGGAAATGGAAAAAAGAGCCAAATGACGAAACCTGGAAACAGCACAAGCACTGGCAAGTCAAATGCAAGGCATTGATAAAGCAGGCAAAGGGAGAATTTGAGAAGAAGCTTGCTGTGGAAGCAAAAACGCGAAATAAAGATTTTTTCAAGTACAATTGTTACAAAAAACCTGTGAGAGAGTCAGTTGGTCCATTAGATGATAGAGGAGTTAAAGGGGCACTAAGAGGCGACAAGGCGATAGCGGAAAGACTGAATGAATTCTTTGCTTCGGTCTTTACTGAGGAAGATGTAGGGATGTTACCCATGACTGAAGTGGTATTTAAAGGTGCGGAAGAATTGAAGGAAATATCGATACATCGGGAAGATGTATTACAACTATTAGATAAACTGAAGAGTAGCAAATCACCTGGGCCGGATGGTATACATCCAAGGGTGTTGAAAGAACTGAAATATGAGATAGCAGACCTGCTATTAGTAATCTGTGAACTATCATTAAAATCATCTCTAATACCTGAAGATTGGAGGATCGCCAATGTAACACCAATTTTTAAAAAGGGTTCCAGGGGTGATCCGGGAAACTACAGACCAGGGAGCCTCACGTCAGTACTGGGAAAAATGGTAGAAACCATCATAAAGAATAAAATCACTCAGCATGTAGATAGTCATGGCCTAATGGGAGACAGCCAACATGGCTTTAGACAAGGAAGATCTTGTCTTACTAATCTGTTATGTTTTTTTGAAAGTGTGAATAAACAGGTGGACAAAGGTGAGTCGGTTGATGTAGTGTATCTGGACTTTCAGAAAGCCTTTGACAAGGTCTCTCTTTGGCAAAACTAAAGAGTCATGGGATAGGAGGCAGTGTACTACTGTGGATCAAGAACTGGTTAAAAGATAGAAAGCAGAGGGTAGGGCTAAATGGCCAATTTTCCCAATGGAGAAAGGTGAATAGTGGTGTACCCCAGGGATCTGTGCTGGGTACGCTGCTTTTTGACATATTCATAAATAACCTGGAAAGTGGAATAACGAGTGAGGTTATCAAATTTGCAGATGACACAAAACTATTTAAAGTTGTTAAAACCCAAGAGGATTGTAGAAAATTGCAAGAGGATCTTGATAAATTAGAAGACTGGGCATCAAAATGGCAGATGAAATTTAATGTGGACAAGTGCAAAGTTATGCACCTAAGTAAGAACAACCCAAACTATGGTTACACAATGCAAGGTTCCACATTAGGAACCACCACCCAGGAAAAAGATTTAGGCGTCATTGTGGATAACATGTTAAAACCCTCGGCCCAATGTGCAGTGGCAGCCAAGACAGCAAATAGAATGATAGGTATCATAAGGAAAGGAATGGAAAATAAAACAAAAGATATTATAATGCCTCTATATTGTTCCATGGTGAGACCGCACCTTGAATATTGTGTGCAATTCTGGTCGCCGTATCTTAAAAAGGATATAGAGTTATTAGAAAAGGTTCAGAGAAGAGCCACCAAAATGGTAAAGGGGATGGAAGGATATCCCTATGAAGAAAGGCTAAAAAGGTTAGGGCTCTTTAACCTGGAAAAGAGACGGCTGAGGGGAGATATGATAGAAGTCTATAAATTAATGAACTGAGTGGAACGGGTAAATGTAGATCGATTGTTTACGTTATCAGAATATAGAAAGACTAGGGGACATGCAATGAAGCTACAGGATAAACTATTTAAGACTAAGAAAAAGCACAGTTACTTACCTGTAACAGGTGATCTCTGGGAACAGCAGGAATAAGTCTTCACATATGGGTACGTCGGTACCGATGGAGTCTGCGCGGGAACGCTCCCCAGCGTCCAATCAGAATGCTTTTGGAAGCATTCCAACACACCTGCGTGCTGCCTTCCCGCCTTTGCCAACTGCCTCTCCTCAGTTCAGTTTTAAAGCTGAGGCAAAGAGAGAGAGAGCGCAAGAAAGAGAAAGATAGAGACAGAGAAATGCAACTCCTAGGGGAGGTGGGTGGGTTGTGAAGACTTATTCCTGCTGTTCCCAGAGATCACCTGGTACAGGTAAGTAACTGTGCTATCTCCAGGAACAAGCAGGAATGAGTCTTCACATATGGGGACTCCCAAGCTGAGATGCCCAGAGGGAGTCCTAGCATGTTGCGAGTCTAGAAAGAGCCATGCTATTCCTCAGGACCTCAGGCAGCTTGGGGATGGAGGGTAGGAGTTGAATATAGAAAAGGAGCTGTGGAACAGCTGGCCTAGAACAGGGCTCCTAAAGGGGAAGACCCTGTACAGAGGGCATTTAGTAGTAAAATATTGTAATATGGGCCTCCCTTCTTGGCATTGCAAAAGTCTACTGAGGTTCAGATGGATCTGTTAGAAGAGCCAGTGAAGAACCTCAAGGAGTACCTCACTGAGAGGTAGAGGTAATAAAAGTAGAAAAAACAAGTGGAGGTCAGAACCCTTCAGGTTGAGAAATAGCCCCAGGGGAAAACTGGGGTAGTATAAGAGGTAGAGCTTCAGCGGAAGATGCAGAAAGTACTACTAGAGAAAGCTTAAGCTGTTTTGGTCCAAAAACAGTACAAACCTAGGACCAAAAGAAAAAACGAGTCTGACCCAACTGGACTGGCAATGGAATCAGTCCATGTAGGAGAGAAAGGGTATGGAGACCCTTGTATTTGATAAGAAAGTAAGGACAGACTTATGAAACGCTAAGCTTTAGGTTCACTGAAGCTCCGTAATTTCTTTTCTAAATGGGGTCAATTAGGAAAGAAAAAGGTACATGGAGAGCTTCAGGGGTACCTAACTCAAAAAGGTTATGGTAAGGAAAAAGTTTGTTAACTACCACAGGAAGCGGTTAGATGTGTAGAACCCTACGTATGCTGGCACAGCATTGATAGGGGTAGTGCCCATCTGTCAGGATTATATAGGAATGTATGGATATCTGAACCTAAACAGACAGATAGATATGTATCCACATACTTATCTATCTAAAAGATATATCTCACATATATATTTATTTATTTTATTTATTTAACAGTATTTCTAAACCGCCTTATCATAATAATCAAGGTGGTATCACAGCAAACAATCTGGTAGTGTGAGTGTGTTATACATGCAGTGAGGGTGAAAATTTAGTTGGGTGCGTGTTGTGTTGTGTGCTAGATTAGTTTGAGTTATGTACAATGTGGGCTATATACAGTGGTGCTAAAAACATCTTATATACATACAGTGTTAGGCGGTGACGTGTGCTGATATACAGCTATTTAGACTATGTGATGTGTCCATAGTGTTCTATGAACAGCATGGTTTTCAGCTGTTTTCTAAAGTCCTTGAGGTCTGTAGTTGCCATATATATATATGAGAGAGAGAGAGAGAGGGGCAGAAGATACACAGATATATATACATAGATCTGTGTGTGTGTGTGTGTGTATATATATATATATATATATATATATATATATATATATACACACACACACACATATACATATAGCACAGTTACTTACCTGTAACAGGTGATCTCTGGGAACAGCAGGAATAAGTCTTCACATATGGGTATCGTCGATACCGACGGAGCCTGCGCGGGAACGCTCCCCAGCGTCCAGTAAGAAAGCTTTTGGGAGCATCCCACAGCACCTGCGCGCTGCCTTCCCGCCTTTCCCAACCGCCTCTCTCCAGTTCGAGTTTTAAAGCTGAGACAAAGAGAGAGAGAGTAAAGGAAAGATAGATACAACTCCTAGGGGAGGTGGGTGGGTTGTGAAGACTTATTCCTGCTGTTCCCAGAGATCACCTGTTACAGGTAAGTAACTGTGCTATCTCCAGGAACAAGCAGGAATGAGTCTTCACATATGGGGACTCCCCAGCTGGAGATGCCAGGGAGATCCCCAAGGTTGTGAGTCCCTGAGAAGGGCTCTACCTTCCCCCATGGATCTTGGGCATCCAACCAGGGATGGGAGGTAGGAGTTGATTAGGTATGGAACAGGTGTTTGAGGACAGCCTGACCAAACAAGGCATCCCGGCGGGAGTCCTTGTCCAAGCAGTAATGGGCTGTGAAGGTATGAACCGAGGCCCAGGTGGCCGCTCGACAGATTTGGTCGATGGACACAGTGTTTAGATGAGCCATAGAGGCTGCCATGGCTCTCACATTGTGAGCTGTGACATGGCCCTCCAGAGAAAGGTTCTTACTCTGGTAGGCGAAAGAAATACACTGAGCAATCCAATTTGACAGTGTTCTCTTAGAGACTGGAAGTCCTAAATGAGAGGGATCAAAAGCAACAAAGAGTTGAGAGAACTTTCTATGTTGCTGTGTCCTTTGTAAGTAAAAAGCGAGTGCTCTCTTACAATCCAGGGTATGGAGATTCCTCTCTGCACTTGATGCATGAGGTCCTGGAAAAAAGACAGGTAAATACACCTCCTGGTTCAGATGAAAAGGTGAGATCACTTTAGGCATAAAGAGTAAATTAGACTTACCTGCTAATTGTTGTTCCTTAAGGAACTCTAGTCCAGTCCCGGAACCATAGAGTTGTCAACCTCCACCAGCAGCTTTGGAGACTGAAAGATGTCATCGTTCTGATGTCACTGGTACAAATAGGCAAGATCCGCCCCCTACCACCAGTACTTTCAGTCTCCAAGCAGCTAGGAGGTTCTGAGCCCGGGACTGGGCTCAGGAGGAACAAATAAGCAGAGCTTAATTCTCTTAGTTACCCTTGGTTGGGTTGTTTTTTGAGATTTGCTTTGTTTTTTTTCCTTAGGTGTTGTCAACCTCCACCAGCAGCTTTGGAGACTGAAAGATGTCATCGTTCTGATGTCACTGGTACAAATAGGCAAGATCTGCCCCCTACCACCAGCACCTATTGACAAAGAAGACTCAGCAGAGCAACAAATAAGTAGTTATATGAAAAAAAATCGAACAAGACGGGGAAGAAGCGAAAAAACAAGAACTACTGCCCCGCCCAAATGCGGTCTGTACATGAACCTCTAATGTCACGAAAAGAAAAATAACCGCCATGAAAAACGGGACTACCACACTCTAGCGCCCACCAGGACCTGCTGCAGAAAAAAAAATAGAGTCCCCCTGAGACCCATTCACATCCCATCTCCTTTCTGTGCTCAACCTCGCCAAAAGAGCCTACTGATCTCCTAGTAAGCGTAGTTACTCACCTGTAACAGGTGTTCTCCAGGAGCAGCAGGAATCAGTCCTCACATATGGGTGACGTCGGCGCCGACGGAGCCCTCGCGGAGCAATTTTCCCCAGCTTTCAAAGAAAGCCTTTGGAAATTGCAGCGCGCATGCGCGGTCCTCTTCCCACCCAAGGGTGCCATCTTGCTGTCATATGACATAGCTAAAAGACAGCAAAAAAATTAGCAAAAAACGAAAGCATAGAACTGCAACTCCAAGGGGAGGAGGGAGGGTTGTGAGGACTGATTCCTGCTGCTCCTGGAGAACACCTGTTACAGGTGAGTAACTACGCTTTCTCCAGGACCAAGCAGGAAGTCAGTCCTCACATATGGGACTCCCAAGCTTAAGGCTACCGGAGACCCTAAGCACAAAAATGAGCTCCCTCAAGCTCAGTAGCACAGAAGGAAGGAATCTTCTCTGAATATGTCTCCAACCGGTAGCCCAACATCCGGGATGGAGGGTAGGAGTTGCCTATACCTCAAAGAGGTTACGGAGGACTGCCTGACCGAAAGCACTGTCCCTGCGGGACTCCCTCTCCAGGCAGTAATGGGCTGCAAAAGTCTGGCTTGAAGACCAAGTAGCAGCCCGGCAGATGTCTGCCAATGGAACAGAGCGGAGGTAAGCCACCGACGTAGCCTTCGCCCGAACACGATGAGCTGTGACTCTACCTTCCAACACGAGGCCGGCTGCCTCGTAAGCCCAAGCGATACAGTCAGCAATCCAGATGGACAGAGTACGCTTGGAGACAGGGAGCCCCAACTTATTGGGGTCATAAGACACGAAGAGCTGAACAGTCCTTCGGTGCTCCCGCGTACGGTCAAGGTAGAAGGTCAACGCCCTTCTACAGTCCAGGGTATGCAGGACCATTTCAGCTCGGCTGGAGTGTGGCCTGGGAAAGTAGGTCGGAAGTACCACCTCCTGGTTGATGTGAAAAGGGGATACTACTTTGGGAAGAAACTTAGGGTGAGTCCGGAGGACTACCCGGTTCTTGTAGAACCTAGTGTAAGGAGGATCAGACACTAGGGCCTGCAACTCACTAACGCATCTAGCAGAAGTGAGGGCTACCAAGAACAAGGTCTTCCACGAAAGAAAACGAAGTGGACAGGTAGCCATAGGCTCAAAAGGCGGACAGGTAATCCGCTGCAAAACCACATTGAGATCCCAGTCCGGGGCTGGCGGGCGCAAAGGTGGTTTAAGGAGAAGGAGGCCTCTGAGAAAACGAGCCACCAGAGGGTGGCTGGAAAGAGGTCTACCATCCACCGGCATGTGATGCGCAGAAAGAGCACTGAGGTGGACCTTGACCGAGTTGGACTTAAGACCAAGGTTAGAGAGAGAGAGCAAGTACTGCAAGACCACTGATGCTGAACAGGAGAAGGGATCTTGAGACTGCTGAGTACACCAGACAGAGAACCGACGCCACTTTAGAGCGTAGGACTTCCGGGTGGAGGGCCTCTTGGAGGCCAAGACGACCTCCTCCACATCTGGAGGTAGCTGCAGAGGAGCAAGGACTACCCTTTCAGCAGCCAGGCCATCAGATGAAGGGACCGGAGGTTGGGGTGTAGAAGAGTCCCCTGATCCTGCGACAGGAGGTCGGGCTGAAACCCCAGTGGAAGAGGAGTGTCCACCGCCAGCTGCATCAGAAGCGGGAACCAAGGTTGTCTCGGCCACCGGGGAGCCACTAGGATCATCGATGCTTTGTCTCTGAGAACCTTGAAGAGCGTCCGAGACACCAGTGGCATGGGAGGAAAGGCATACAAGAGGCCGGTGGACCATGGAATCAGAAAAGCATCCGCCGCTACCCTGAGAGGATGCGGCTGTCGAGAGCAGAATCTGGGCAGCTGCCGGTTCAGAGGACTGGCAAACAGATCTATGGTGGGGAGACCCCACTTGAGAAAGATTTGCTGAACCACCATCGGATCCAGCCTCCACTCATGTGGCTGGAGGATCCTGCTGAGCTTGTCGGCCAGGTAATTTTCTTGACCTGGGAGATAGACAGCCCTGAGGAGGATGCCGTGGTGGACTGCCCAAGAGCATAGCTGTTGCGCCTCTTGACAGAGGAGGAAGGAGCCTGTTCCGCCTTGTTTGTTTACGTAGAACATGGCAACCTGGTTGTCCGTCTGTATCAGCAGCGATTGGTGGGACACCAGGTGAGAGAAGGCTCTGAGCGCTAGGCGGATGGCTCTGAGCTCCAGGAAGTTTATCTGTTGAGCAGACTCCCAAGGATTTTCCAGAGGCCTTGAGTACATGACCCTTGGCAATGTGCTCCCCAACCCAGGAGGGAAGCATCGGTCGTTAGGACCTGAGAATGCGGAGGGGGCTGAAAAGCCACCCCCAGCACTAGGTTTGGTAGATGAAGCCACCATCGCAGAGATGAGACCAGCTGGTCGGAGATCTGTACGGAGTCCACTAGGCTCCCCGTGGCCTGATGCCATTGAGTGCGAAGACACCACTGAGCAGGACGCATGTTCAGTCGGGCATTGGGGGTCACATGGACCGTGGAAGCCATATGGCCGAGCAGTCGCAGAAAATGCCTGGCGGAGACCAGCGCATTGCTGTGAAAGTGGCTGGCGAGATCCATGAGCCGCTTGGCCCTGTCCAGAGGGAGGAAGGCCCGCGCCTGAAGTGTGTCCAACCTGGCGCCTATGAACTCGAGATTTTGAGCGGGGAGCAAAGTGGACTTTGCGAAGTTTATGACAAAACCCAAGTGCTGGAGCAGAGCCACAGTGCGATGAGTGGCCTGAGCGGCCTCTGTTGAAGATGGGGCTCTGATGAGCCAGTCGTCCAGGTATGGGAACACAAAAAGACCTTGAAGTCTGAGATAGGCCGCCACCACTGCTAGGCATTTGGTGAACACCCTGGGGGCGGAGGATAGGCCAAAGGGCAGTACTCTGTACTGGTAATGATTTCCTCCCACAACAAATCTGAGATATTGTCTGTGGTCTGGATGAATGAGGATATGAGTATACGCATCCTTCAGATCCAAGGAGCATAGCCAGTCTCCCTGCTGGAGGTAGGGCAGCAGGATTCCAAGGGTAAGCATCTTGAACTTTTCCTTTGCAAGGAACTTGTTGAGGTTTCGCAAGTCCAGGATGGGTCGGAGGCCTCCTGCTCTTTTTGGAATCAGGAAGTACCTGGAGTAAAACCCTTGACCCTTCAGGTGGTGGGGCACCGGTTCCACGGCTTGTTCCTGAACGAGACTTGCTAACTCCTGAAGGAGTAAGTCCCTGTGCAAAGGGAGTCTGGGAGGCTCCCCTGGAAAGTAGGAGGGAGGTACCTGGTGAAAGTGAAGAAGATAGCCCTTTTGAACTATGTTAAGTACCCAGGTATCTGTGGTGATGTTGGACCACCTGTGAGCAAAGTGGACCAGCCGGCCTCCTGTGCTGAGAGAAACCAGCTGAGGGGGAGAGGCTATGCTGAGGAAGTCAAAAACCCCCACCCTGCTGAGCAGGGGCCGGTGGTGCAGGCTTGGGGGCTTGCTGCCTACGGGACCCATTACCCCGTCCCTTGGCCTGCTTTCCCTGTGGGGGAGCTGCTGAGGCCTGATACTGAGGGTAGTATTTATAGGCAGCCGCCTTCCTCGGGTAAAAGGGCTTTTTCCCCGAGCCCTTCTTCTTTTGAGAAGGGGCAGAGGTCTTCCTTGAGAGACGAGTCCTGGTGAGAGTCTCTGTCTCGATTTGTGCAGCCTTCTCATCCATGGGCTTGCCAAAGAGGTTATCACCTCGGCAGGGGACATCGACCAACTTGTCCTGCACCCAGGGCTCGAGGTCGGACGTCTGAAGCCAAGCCTGGCTGAGTCCACCGATGCCGGCCGCAGCTACTCGAGCCGAAGCCTCAAAACCATCATAGGCTGCTCGAGATATAAACTTGGAGCACTCTCGAATACCAGTTGACAAGGTCTGGAACCTCTGCAAAGGTTCGTCGGAGAGACCAGCAGAGAACCCGGCTATTTCTTTAGCCAGGTTTCGGAGATACATGCCCATGTAGAGCTGGTAGGTCTGGACTCGACAAGCAAGCATAGAGCCCTGGAAGCACTTCCTACCGAGGGCATCCAGGCTTCGGGCTTCCCTACCAGGGGGCACCGAGGAGTGCATTTTTTGACTCTTAAGTCTATGCATGGTCGATTCCACCACCATGGAATGGTGCGGTAGTTGTGCCTTTTGGAAGCCGGGGCTCTTGCGGACTCGATAAATGGAATCGACCCGCTTGCTTAACACCGGCGACGATGCCGGGCTCTCCCACATGCGGAAGAGAAGTCGTTCCAGCATCGGAGGAACGAGTCATATTGGAGGGCATCGAGTTCCTCGACTCGAGGTTCCTCCTCGGGATCCGCGGGGAAGGCCAAAGCCTTGGCCATATCCCTCACGAAGTCCGAGAACCGGGTATCCTCCGGGGGGGACCGTCTCCGAGGTTCGGACTCGGGGGAGTCCGAAGGGACACACCGAGTCCGAAGGAACCAGGTGACTCTTCGTCCTCGGAATCCCAGGCCGACTCCTCGGAGGAGGCGGCTCGCGGCTCCGGTTGGGCGGGCACCGATGCTATCCGCTCCGACGCCGAGGGAGTCGGCGTCGACAACCTTGGTCCCGAACGGGAGGCCGAAGGAGACCTCGACCGAGGATCGACTCAAGCCCTCATGGACTCGAGGATCGGCTCGGTCTCCGGGGTCGACTTGGAGGTCGACGTCCCGGCGGTCAGGGCAGAAACACCGGCAAGGCCAGCGATCAATACCCGCTGCTGGTCCATGAAGGCAGTCAGACTGCTCTCCAAGGCCGTCAACCTGAGTCCGAGCTCAGGAGACCCAGCAGCCCCCGACTCGGGCCCCGACGGCGTCGGGCCCGACGTCGGGTCCTTCGGAGGCGAGTCAACGAGGACAACAGTACTCACGTGAGCGGGCAAGTCCACCTCGAGTCGAGGATGTTTTGACGGCCTCTCCACCTCCGAGGAACCGGGACGGGAATCGTGGCTATGCGACCTGGCCCTCGAGGGACCAGGAGCGTCCACCGATCCCGCCCTCGCGGGTTTCTTCTTCCGATGATGTTCCCGGGTAGGAGACCCACTTTCAGAGGAACTTCGACGATGCTCAGGACCGGAGTCCCGAGACGTCGAAGCCTCTGACGAGGTCCGAGCCCAGCCGGAGTCAGAGAAGATACGCTCCCGCTGATGCTGCCGACTCAACGCTTTTGAGGACATTTTGCCACAGGGACCACAGATCATGGAGTCATGATCGGGTCCGAGGCAGCGGAGGCAGAAGTCATGAGTGTCTGTAAGAGACATGAGTTTCTTACAGAGGTCACACTTTTTAAAGCCGCTGGCAGCCATCGGGGGAAAAAGGGCCCCTGCGAGGACGAAAGACCGGGCTGCCAGGGAAAAAGGCGCGAAATCTGTCACGAAGGACAAAAAACCGAAAAATAAGGAATGGACTCGCAACCGGCGTCGCGAGTCCGGGCGGGAAAAGAACCGGCGTCGAACCGAAGAAAAAAGAGAAATAAAGAGAAAAAAATCAACTTTTCGGCGGGGATTCACAGACGTCGTCTGTAGGGCTCCGCGGAAAAAAGAAGACTGAGCAAGATGGCACCCTTGGGCGGGAAGAGGACCGCGCATGCGCGCTGCGATTCTCAAAGGCTTTCTTTGAAAGCTGGGGAAAATTGCTCCGCGAGGGCTCCGTCGGCGCCGACGTCACCCATATGTGAGGACTGACTTCCTGCTTGGTCCTGGAGAACCTCTGCACCTCCTTGTTCCCCTCTCTTATGAAACTTCAGGCTGCCCGCCATATTAATACTGGGAGGGATCCGGGACTGGACTAGAGTTCCTTAAGGAACAACAATTAGCAGGTAAGTCTAATTTACTCTTCCTTTGCGTCCCTCTAGTCCAGTCCCGGAACCATAGAGGATGTAACAGAGCAGTGAATATCAACGGGAGGGACCTGCAAGCCCAGCCTGAAGAACAGCTGAACCAAAATGCCCATCTCCCCGCGCCTGCACATCCAGGCGATAATGCTGGGCAAAAGAATGCAACGAGGACCAGGTCGCCGCTCTACAAATATCCGCAACCGGCACTAAACTGACCTCCGCCCAAGACGCCGCCTGCGTTCTAGTGGAATGCGCCCGCAGGCCCACCGGAACCTCCTTGCCCTTTAAAAGGTAGGCCGAAGCAATAGCCTCCTTCAGCCATTTAGAAATAGAAGACTTCGCCGCCGCCTCCCTTTTCCGCGGGCCCCCAAAGGCGATAAACAGCCTGTCGGACTTCCGGAAAGACGCCGTCCTACGGAGATACTTCTTGAGCACCCGCCGCACATCCAAACGATGCAAGCGGCCACCCGACTGAGCCTTTTGTTCTGCGGAAAACACTGGCAGCGACACCACCTGATTAACATGAAAATCCGAAACCACCTTTGGCAAAAAGGCTGGAACCGTACGCAAAACAACCCTGTCACCAGAAAAGGACAAATATGGTTCCTGACAAGACAACGCCTGCAACTCCGAAATCCTTCTGGTGGAGCAAATAGCTACCAGGAAGACTGTCTTCAAGGTCAAGTCCTTCAGCGAAGCCCTACCTAAGGGCTCGAACGGTTCCCCAACCAAGGCCTCCAACACCACATTGAGGTCCCACGGAGGAATAACAGTCCGCCTCACCCCAATAACAGGAAAGAGCCGCCAGTTGCACTCGTAAGGAACTGGCCGAGAGACCCTTCTCCACCCCAGCCTGCAAAAAGGAAAGGATATGAGGGACTGAGGCTTTCAAGGGACTGAGATCTCACTCGGAACACCATGCTTCAAAAACATGCCATACTCGGATATACGCCAGCGACGTAGACGGTCTGCGCGCCCTTAGGAGGGTAGAAATGACCGCCGCCGAGTATCCCCTGGCCGTCAACCTAGCCTGTTCAAGAGCCATGCCGTAAGCGAGAATCGACCCACCTGCGGCATTCGCAGCGGCCCCTGTATCAACAGATCCTCTCGAAGCGGAAGTCTCCACGGAGTGTCCGCCAACAGCCGAATCAAATCTGCATACCACGGTCTCCTTGGCCAATCCGGCACAACCAGCACCACCAGGCCCCGGTGCTTTTCTATGCGCTGGACCACCCTGCCTATGAGCGCCCAGGGCGGGAACACATAAAGAAGACCCTCTACTGGCCACCGCTGTGCCAAGGCATCTAGGCCTTCCGACATCCACTCTCTCCGCCTGCTGTAGAACCACTCCACCTTCGCGGACTCCAAGGTTGCCATGAGATCCATCACCAGGATCCCCAAACGTCGCACAATCAGCGCGAAGACCTCCGGGTGCAGAGCCCACTCCCCCGGGTCCACTCTGCGGCAGCTGAGAAAATCCGCCTCGACATTGTTTACGCCGGCGACGTGTTGAGCGGACAATCCCTTCAAATTCTGTTCTGCCCAGGCTAACAGCACACTCGCCTCCTCCTCTATGGACGCACTGCCCGTGCCGATTTATATAGGCAACGGTCGTCGCATTGTCGGAAAGCACGCGGACCGTCTCCTGACGTAAACCCTCCTGGAACTCCTGAAGAGCCCGAAACACAGCTCGCATTTCCAACCTGTTGATAGACCACTGGCACTCCTCCAGCGACCAAGTCCCTTGGGCAAACTTTCCTTCGTGATGCGCCCCCCCATCCTGCCAGACTCGCATCTGTCGTGACCAGCCGCCAGGACGGAGGCTCCAGAGGCACGCCCTTTTGCAGATTGTCGGGCCGCAACCACCATTGAAGGTCCCGTCGCACCTCCGGCGGTCACGGCAGACGTGACAACGCATCCCTCTGATGAGACCAACGCCTGAGGAGAGCACTCTGCAACGGCCTCATATGCGACCTGGCCCACAGCACCAAGTCGATCGTAGCCGCCATGGTTCCCAGTAACTGCAAATACTGCCAGGCTGTCGGCGCCCTGCGCCCCAGAAACCTTTGCACGAGCTCCCTCAACGCCTGCGCTCTCTTGCTGGGAAGAAACACCACTCCTTGTTGTGTCTCGAAGCGCGCTCCTAAGTACTCCAGAGTTTGAGAGGGGGTCAGCCTGCTCTTTGCTACGTTGACCACTCAACCGAGGCTTTCCAACAAACTGACCACCCGAGTGGTGGCTGCCGAGCTCTCCTCCCTCGAATTCGCCCGAATCAACCAATCGTCCAAGTAAGGATGCACCAGTATCCCCTCCTTGCGAAGCACGGCCGCCACCACCACCATAACTTTGGTGAACGTCTGAGGTGCCGTCGCCAGACCGAAAGGCAAAGCCTGGAATTGAAAATGCCCCATCGGCACCGCAAAACGCAGGAACCGTTGATGCAGATAAGCTTCCGTAAGATCTAAAGATGTCAGAAATTCCCCTGACCGGACCGCCGCAATGACGGAATGCAAGGTTTCCATTTGGAAGTGGGTCACGCAAAGGCAACGATTTACCCTCTTTAGGTCCAAAATCAGCCGAAACGTACCCTCCTTTTTTGGAACCACGAAATAAATGGAGTATCGACCTGAACTGCACTGGTCCTCTGGAACTGGCACCACCGCACCGAGCTGCTGCAGATGCCGCAGAGATTCTGCGACCGCTCGGAGCTTCCGAGGAGCTCTGCACTGGGAAAGAACAAAGGAATCTAAGACGGGCCGCTGGAACTCCAGAGCATAGCCTTCTCAAATAACCTCCAGCACCCACTGGTCTGAGGTAATTTGGACCAAGGCAGGGTAGAACTCCCGCAACCTTCCTCCCCCGGGCACCTCCGCCACCTGGGTCCGCCTTATCTCATTGCGGCTTCTTGTTACCCGAGGATTGAAAGGAACCAAATCCTCTGCCTGCCCCCCTGAATCCCAGAAACGGCTGGCCACGCACTGGAAACCTGCCCCTCTGCGACTGATGAAAACGAGAGGACCGAAACCTACGAAAATCCCTTGGGAGGCCCCTGGACCCCGAAGCTCCACGACCCAGCTTCGGCTTATCCTCCGGGAGGCGACCCCCCTTGGACTACCCGAGGTCCTTAACCAACTTCTCCAGATCTTCCCCAAACAGCAGTTTCCCCCTAAAGGTGAGCTTACTGAGCCTCGCTTTGGAAGACCCATCAGCCGACCAGTTACGTAGCCACAGATATCAGCGAGCCGCCACCACCGAGGCCATACTCTTGGCCAGTCCGCGGATGAGATCGTAGTGGATATCGGACAAGTAGGCCGTGCCCGACTCCAGCCGTGCCACATCCTCTGTCTGCTCTTCCAAGAGGTGTCCCTGAAGTCGTTGAGACCACCTTAAACAGCCTCTCGCCACACACGCCCCCGCTATCGAGGCTTGCAGAGATAGGGCACACATATCAAACACCTGCTTCAGCAAGGTATCCAATTTCCTGTCCTGCCCATCCTTCAAAGCCGCGGCTCCCTCAACCGGAATGGTGGTCTTCCTCGTGACCGCCGACACCGCCGCATCCACCTTCGGAGAACAAAAGATCTCTTTATCCTGGTCGGAAAGTGGGTATAAGCAGGCTAAGGCCCTAGTCCCCCGCAACACCAATTCCGGCGAGTCCCATTCCTCCTGAAATTATTTATTTATTTATTTTATTTGCATTTCTTATATACCGCACTATTTGCGATCAGCGCGGTTTACATAAAACAAAAGATATCCGACAATGAACAAAAGTCAGGTCATTACATTGAACAGGAACAAGTAACTTGGAAAACAGGGTAAACTATATACATATTCGTAGCATTGAATAGGTAACTATATACATGTCAGATGGAGTTATTGGGTATTGATCATCCTTGGTGGCTGGGGTTCGGGGCAGTCAGTGAGATATTTGATAAAGAGGAAATGTTTTAAGGCCTTCCTGAACTGGCTCAAGTTAGGGATTGCTCTGATGTGTGGTGGTAGGGAGTTCCAGAGACTTGGGAATCATATTCCGAAAGACTCTATGGACCGGGAACACCCGTTGCGACGTTCTCACGGCCTGCAAAAGCAGATCCTCCAACGCCTCCTCCGTAGACGTGGATCCCGCGGGCATGTTCAAAGTCTTTAGCGTCTCAGCAATCAATGCTGGCAGCTCTTCCCGTCGAAACACCCGGACCACTCTACTCTGCTGCTCCGCGTCCAGTAATTCTCCCTCTTCTAACTCCTCCTCCGAGGCGTCTTCCACATCTAAGTCTTGCGCACCTACCTCCTCATCCAACCCAACCCCCGGGCTCTGGTCCAGAATCTCTCTACGTCTCTTAGTCGGGGCCAGCTCCCCCTCCGGAAGGCCCACCGACCCTGTTCGTTTCCGGCCAGTTGGGCTCTGAGACCGAGCCCCCAACTCGGGCTGCAGTAAGGCAAAGGCCTTCTGCATCAGCGCGAAGAAATCCGAAGGGATCCCTGACACCCCAGTACCCTGGGATCCCTGCCCCGACAAAGGAGCGCTCCAAGCCGAGGATGGACCTGCCACCGGCTCCGCAGCATCCAAGGAGGGTGGCCCGGACCCCCTGCCGTCGAAGGAAGCTTCTGTCTGAGCCCCAGAGCCTTCCCCCAAGGCTTTCTCCATACCCACTGCCTCTAAGGAGCAGGCCTTGCACACTCCAGCTTCCAAAAGCTCGCCGCGCCTCACGCCACAGACAAGGCAGCAGGGCTTAGCAGGCATAGTATCTAGAGCTGTAGGCCAGGAAGCCTATGTCCGATATGTGTCTTATTTATTTATTTATTTATTTTTATTTATTTTTATTCCACCAAGGCAGCACTGGCTAACTAGCTGCCCCCTGTCAGTCTGACCTGAAACCGAAGCTCTTATGCCGTGCAAAAAGGCCTAAGAAAATCTGGCGCTGAAAAACGGCATACAAAATGGCCGCCGCAACGTTCGCGCCGTCAAAAATCACGCGGCCAGGCTCCCAGCCATACTCCGGAGCCGCCGGATCCCCCTTCAGCCTAATAAACTTCTCCCCCAACGAGCCCCGAAGTTCGGGGGTACTCACCGCATCGATATTGAGAGGAGAGGAGAGCGAGGAAGGGCAGTGCTAATTACCCCCGGAGCACAGCCTTTCACACGGCATCAGCTCCAGGGACTGGCTGAAACCTCAGCAGCGCTGTTTTGCTGCTGCCAGTCTTTTCGGCCTTCTACCTGCTCCTCACCCTTACAAATCGGGTTCGGGAGCAGGGAGGCTATTGTACCGAAGTACTCCCCTGTGCTCGTTTAAACGCTGGGGCACTCTTACATCCCTTGGGGGTGGGGAGGGAGAGGAGAGGGAGTAAAGCAAGAGAGGAGTAGAGTAGAGAAGAGATAAACGCCCACAGCAGCACAGGCTCCCTGTCAGCAGCAGCAGATTCACACCTAAGGAAAAAAAAAACCAAAGCAAAACTCCAAAAAACAACGCAACCAAGGGCTAACTAAGAGAATTAAGCTCTGCTTATTTGTTCCTCCTGAGCCCAGTCCCGGGCTCAGAACCTCCTAGCTGCTTGGAGACTGAAAGTACTGGTGGTAGGGGGTGGATCTTGCCTATTTGTACCAGTGACATCAGAACGATGACATCTTTCAGTCTCCAAAGCTGCTGGTGGAGGTTGACAACTCTATGGTTCCAGGACTGGACTAGAGGGACGCAAAGGAAGTGTGGATTGGTCCTGAGGACTACCTTGTCATGATGGAACCTTGTATAAGGAGGATTAGCCACCAAGGCTTGCAGCTCACTGATGCGGCGAGCTGAGGTGACTGCAATGAGAAAAATAACCTTCCAGGAAAGGAATTTCAAGGAGGTAGTGGCTAAGGGTTCAAAGGGTGGCTTCATAAGCTGACCAAGAACTAGATTCAAATCCCATGCCACTGGAGGTGGTCTAATGGGAGGTTTAGTTAAAAGAAGGCCTCTCATGAATCTTGCAATAAGAGGATGAGAGGAAATAGGCTGTCCATTGAGAGGCTTGAGGGATGCTGAAATAGCACTCAAATGGACTCTTACTGAATTTGTTTTAAGGCCTGCATGGGATAAATGCAGCAAATACTCTAGTAAAGAATTCAGAGGTATTGCAAGGGGGTTAAGACCCTTCTTTGCACACCAAATGGTAAACCTTTTCCATTTGAAAGCATAGGAACGTCTAGTGGAAGGCTTTCTGGAAGCATGAAGGATATCCTTCACCTGCTGAGAAAGATGCAAATCTTGAAGGTCTAGGCCTTCAGTAACCAGGCCCTGAGATGGAGAGACTGGGGATTTGGATGCCATAACGTTCCCTCCTCCTGGGACAGGAGGTCTGGAGCAGATCCCAAGTCCAGGGAAGGAGCTTGAGAGAGATGCAGAAGTAGAGGGTACCACACTTGGCGTGGCCAACATGGTGCTATGAGGATCATAGACCCTCGATCTCTCTGAAGCTTGAAGAGAGTTTTGGGAATTAGGGGAATGGGTGGAAAGGCGTAAAGGAAGCCTTGACCCCAGTGAAGGAGGAAGGCATCCTTGGCCTGAACTCCCTGACACAGAATTCTGGAACAGAACCGGGGAAGTTTGGCATTCCACCGACTTGCAAAGAGGTCTATGTCCGGGGTTCCCCAAATCTGAAAGATTCTGGCTATCTGGTCCATATGGAGGGACCACTCGTGTGGAAGCAGAACTCGACTGAGTTTGTCTGCCCAAGAGTTTTGAAGGCCTGGAAGATATATTGCCAGAAGATGAATTTGATGCTCTCTGGCGAAGGCCCACAATCTCAAAGCTTCGTTGCAAAGCGACAGAGAGCCAGTCCCGCCCTGCTTGTTCACATAGAGCATGGCTACTTGGTTGTCCGTGTGGATGAGGACTGTCTTGCAGCTGAGCAGGGTGTGGAAGACTCTGAGAGCTAGAAAAATTGCCCTGAGCTCCAAGAGGTTGATATGTAGAGAAGTCTCCTGTGGAGACCAGATGGCCTGGGTGGAGAGATCTTGTAGATGAGCTCCCCAACCCCTTGGAGAGGCATCTGTTTGTAAGGGTTGCTTGGGGTAACAACTGTTGAAAAGGGGACCCCAGCAACAGGTTTTGAGTGGACTTCCACCACTGGAGAGACCAAAAAAGGCGACTGGAGGTTGCTATTTTGTCTGATAGGCACCCTGATGCCTGGGTCCATTGGGTGGATAAAGTCCATTGAGCTGCCCTCATGTGAAGGCGAGCGTAAGGAACCACATGCACGGTGGATGCCATGTGGCCTAACAGTTGTAACATCTTTCGAGCAGTTAAATGGGACTTTAACTGAATCTGGGAGGCTAACTGCACCAAGCGTAGGCAACGGGCCTGGGGAAGATAGGCTCTTGCAGTTGTGGTATCCAGCAAGGCCCCTATGAACTCTAGTGACTGAGTAGGGGTGAGATGGGATTTTGGGATGTTTATTACAAGTCCCAGATACTGAAGAACACGCCTTGTGCAGGCTAGGGAAGTCTGGGCCTCTGACTGGGATGGAGCTCGGATGAGCCTGTCGTCCAGATATGGGAATACGAATATTCCTAGAGTGCGTAGACATGCAGCTACTACTGCCATGCATTTTGTGAACACGGTGCAGAGGCCAGACCGAAAGGAAGCACTCTGTATTGGTAGTGCTTTCCTTGATAAAGGAACCGAAGGAACCTTCTGTGTGTTGGATGGATGAGGACATGGGTGTATGCATCCTTGAGATCTAGAGAACAAAGCCAATCCTGACTCTGAAGGTATGGAAGGAGAGCACCGAGAGAAATCATCTTGAATTTCTCCTTGCATAGAAACTTGTTCAATTCTCTGAGATCTAAAATGGGTCTGTAGCCCCCTGTTTTCTTTGGGATAAGAAAATAGGGGGAATAGAACCCTGAGCCCTGTTGAAGAAGGGGTACTTTTTCTATTGCTTTTTGGGCAAGAAGGGTAGCAATCTCCGGACCCAGAAGGTCGAGGAGAGATGTTGGAGAATTGAACTTTCTCACCATGGTGTGAGGAGGAAGGTTTAAGAAATGAAGCTTGTACCCCTCCCTTATGATGGAGAGGGTCCATTGCTCTGCTGTGATTTGTTACCATCTGGGAGCAAAATAAGCTAACCTTCCTGGAATAGTGAGAGGCTCTGGTTCTTCTAGAGCCAGAAAGTCTAAGTTCTCTAGTTGTAAGTCAAAGGCCCTGAGGAGGCTGAGGCTGTTGGGCCGTAGCAGTCCTTGCAGCCTTAGGCTTGGCCTGTTTAGGTTGTTGCTGACGCTTTGCAGCAAAACGACCTGCAGAAGATGTCTGCTGACCATAAATTTTCCGGCCAAAAGCATCTAAGGTTCTGCATTCTCTTCCTGAAGGATTAGATGAGTGCCTTTTTGCACTCTTTAACCTCTTCATGGCAGACTCCACCACAATAGAGTGGTGAGGAAGTTGAGTCTTATGAAAGCCAGGACAGGGAGGAACACGGTACATGGTGTCCAGCCTACGAGAATGAGGGGAGGTGGTGAGAGGAGTCTCCCATATGCCCAACATGTGATCATAAAGGATCTCAAGAATTGGTAAAGTAGCTGCCTCCTTAGGAGCCTTAGGATATTGTAAAATATCCAACTGTTTGGCTCTAGGCTCTGACTCAGGGGCCACAGAGATGGAGAGGCCCCTGGCCACTTCCCTAATGAAGTCTTGGAAAGACAAGTCTTCTGGAGGAGATAATCTCCTTTTTGGAGAAGAAGGCTCCTGAGGAAGGAGTACCAATGCTTCGACAGAAGCCTCTGATTCATCAGAGTCCTCGGAGGAATCGAAGTATCGCCTGTCTGGATGCTCCTGCAGAGCCCGATTCGCGTACCGAGTGGTATCGACATCGGGAGTGATCGGTACCGGTTCGGTACCGATGGGCATCCTAGGACAGGGTACCGCTGCAGACGACACCGAAGTCGATGTTGATGCAATCGGTCCCGGTACTGGAACCGATATCGGTGCCGGTGCTGGAACCGGTACCGACAACGGAGTTTGTTGCGGTACTGGAGGCGTCGCAGCCTGTATGAATGCCGTAATGGCACGCTGCATGGTCAGAATATTCTGATCCATCGACGCCACCAATGTCTGGATGTCGATACCAGTGGAAACCACCGGTACCCCAGAACATGGCAACAGGTGATCGGTCAAGGCCACGCCATCGATGTCAACCTGTGACCCCATAGATGAAGCTTTGGAAGCCGGGGATTCCCGCCGGGGTTATTTTGCCGGTGTAGAATCCTCGAGGGCAAGCCCGGAGGCATCTCGATGCTTAGAGGGAGATCTACCCTTCGAGGACTGGCTGGACTTATGTTTGGTTACCTGAGATCCATGAGAGGAAGAAGCAGCCCTGGAAGACATCAATGCCACCGAAGCTGCATCAGAGGGAAACAGGGTACTGAACTTAGCCGCTCGGTTCTGTCGACCTATTTTAGACATCATGGAACACGACGCACAATCCGTGATGGAATGGTCAGGACTCAAACATTTTAGACACCAGTCAAGGGTGTCGGTGACAGAAATAGTACCGCTGCACTTCGTGCACTTTTTAAACCCGGAGGCGGGCTTTTCCATGAGGAAAAATATTTCCTAGGCCTAAGGCCGAAGAAAAAAATTACACAGAAGTGGGAAACGGTAGGGTTTTTTTTTTTTTTTTTTAAGAAGAAAGAAAGAAAAGACCGGCAGTACCGGTCCGACGTCAAAGAAGGCAGACGCGAGACCAAAGAAGTAGAAAAAAATAAAGAAATTCTTCAGCGGTGACAGGAACACGACCTGCTGGCTCCGCGGAAAAGAAGAACTGGAGAGAGGCGGTTGGGAAAGGCGGAAGGAACAGATGGAAAGGGGTGTGTGTGTGTGTATAGCACAGTTACTTACCTGTAACAGGTGATCTCTGGGAACAGATGGAAAGGTGAGACCACTTTAGGCATAAAGTGTGGATTTGTCCTAAGGACTACCTTATCATGATGGAACCTTGTACAAGGTGGATTAGCCACTAATGCCTGCAGTTCACTGATGCGGCGAGCTGAAGTAATTGCAATGAGGAAAATAACCTTCCAGGAAAGAAACTTCAAGGAGGTAGTGGCTAAGGGTTCAAAAGGTGGCTGTATAAGCTGACCAAGAACCAAATTTAAGTCCCATGCCACCGGAGGAGGCCTAATGGGAGGTTTAGTTAAAGTTAGGCCTCTCATGAATCTTGCAATGAGAGGATGAGAGGAAATAGGTTGTCCATTGATGGGCTTAAGGGATGCTGCAATAGCACTCAAATGGACTCTTACTGAATTCGTTTTAAGGCCTGCATTGGAAAGATGCAGGAGATAGTCTAACAGAGAATTCAAAGGTAGTGCTAGAGGGTCAAGACCCTTTTCAGCACATCAAATGGAAAACCTCTTCCATTTAAAAGCATAAGAACGCCTGGTGGAAGGTTTTCTGGAAGCATGGAGGATATCCTTCACTTGTTGAGAAAGATTCCAGTCTTGAAGGTCTAGGCCTTCAGTAACCAAGCTCTGAGGTGTAGGGACTTGGGGTTTGGGTGCCACAAAGTCCCTTCCTCCTGGGACAGAAGGTCTGGAGCAGCTCCCAAGTCCAGGGAGGGGGCTTGGGAGAGATGTAGAAGTAGAGGGTACCACACGGCGTGGCCAGCATGGAGCTATGAGGATCATAGATCCTTGATCCCTCTGGAGTTTGAACAGAGTCTTGGGAATCAAGGGAATGGGTGGAAAGGCATACAGGAAGCCCTGACCCCAATGAAGGAGGAAGGCATCCTTGGCCTGAACTCCCTGACACGGAATTCTGGAACAGAACCGTGGAAGTTTGGCATTCCACGGACTTGCAAAGAGGTCTATGTCCGGGGTTCCCCATTCTTGGAAGATTCTGAGTACCTGATCCATGTGCAGGGACCATTCGTGTGGAAGCAGAACTTGACTGAGTCTGTCTGCCCAAGAGTTTTGGACTCCTGGGAGGTATACTGCCAGGAGATGGATTTGATGATCTCTGGCGAAGGCCCACAATCTTAAAGCTTTGTTGCAAAGCGACAGAGAGCCAGTTCCTCCTTGCTTGTTTATGTAAAACATGGCTACTTGTTTGTCCGTATGAATGAGGACTGTCTTGTAGCTGAGGAGGGTATGAAAGACTTTGAGAGCTAGAAAAACTGCTCGAAGCTCCAAGTGGTTGATATGAAGAGAGGTCTCCTGTGGGGACCAAGTGCCTTGAGTGGAGAGGTCTTGTAGATGGGCTCCCCAACCTGTTTGGGAGGCATCTGTTGAGAGGGTTGCTTGGGGCAACAACTGTTGGAAGGGGGACCCCAGCAACAAATTTTGAGTGGACATCCACCATTAGAGAGACCAAAAGAGACGTTTGGTGGTTGCTATTTGGTCTGAGAGAGCTCCTGAAGCTTGAGTCCACTGGGTGGACAAAGTCCATTGAGCTGCTCTCATGTGTAGGCGAGCATAGGGTACCACATGCACTGTGGAAGCCATGTGGCCTAGCAGTTGTAGCATCTCCCTGGCAGTTAAGTGGCTCTTTGACTGAATCTGGGAGGCTAACTGCACTAGACGTCGGCAACGGGCCTGGGGAAGGTAGGCCCTTGCAGTAGTGGTATCCAACCAGGCCGCTATGAATTCTAGGGACTGAGTAGGGGTGAGCTGAGACTTTGGGAGGTTTACCACAAGTCCCAGATACTGCAGAATGCACCTTGTGCGGTCCAGGGAAATCTGGGCCTCTGACTGAGATGGAGCTCGGATGAGCCATTCGTCCAGGTATGGGAAGACAAATATTCCCAGAGTGCGTAGAAATGCAGCAACTATTGCCATGCATTTGGTGAACACTCTTGGAGCAGAGGCCAGACCGAAAGGAAGGACTCTCTATTGGTAATGTTTTCCTTGGAAAAGAAACCGTAGGAATCTTCTGTGAGAGGGATGGATGAGGACATGTGTGTACGCATCCTTGAGATCTAGAGAACAAAGGCAATCCTGACTTTGAAGGTATGGAAGGAGAGTGCCCAGAGAAAGCATCTTGAACTTCTACTTGCATAGAAATTTGTTCAATTCTCTGAGATCTAAGATGGGCCTGTATCCCCGTCTTCTTTGGGATGAGAAAATAGGGGGAGTAGAACCCTGACCCTTGATGAAGAGGAACTTCTTCTATTGCCCCTTGGGCAAGAAGGGTAGCTACCTCTTGACCTAGAAAGTCGAGAAGTGATGTGGGAGAATTGAAGTGTCTCACCATAGTGTGGGGAGGAAGGTCTGAGAAATGAAGCTTGTAGCCCTCTCTTATGATGGAGAGGGTCCACTGCTCTGATGTTATTTGCTCCCATCTGGGAACAAAATGAGCTAACCTTCCTGGAATGGCGAGAGGCTCTGGCTGCTTTAGAGCCAGAAAGGCTAAGTTCTCTAGCATTAAGTCAAAAACCCTGAGGAGGTTGGGCCTGCTGAGTTGCAGCAGCCCCTGTAGGCTTAGGCCTGGCCTGTTTAGGTTGCTGACGCTTAGTGGTAAAGCGACCTGTAGAAGATTGTTGGCCAGAAGTAGAAGGAAATCTGCCCTTTTTAAAGAAAGACTTTTTAAAAAGCTTTTTCTTGGCAGGAATGGAGGTTGACTTTGAAAGTCTATCCAGAGCAGAGTTTTCTGCATCCATTTGAGTGGCTTTTATTTGCCATTCTTTACCAAATAGGTTTTCACCTGTACAGGGAAGATTTCCTAAGCCATCTTGAACCCAGGGTTCTAAATCAGAAGCCTGGAGCCAAGCAATCCTGCGAGCAGCTATGGCAATGCCTGAGGCTCTGCTGGCACCTTCAAAGGAGTCAAAAGCTGCCCTGTTGGAAAACTTTGAAATGTCTTGAGTATGCTTAAGCCAAATGAGGAATTCCTCCCTTTTATCCTCTGGAAGAAAAGGGAGGAAAGTGTGCAGTTTTTGTGCAACTTCTTTTAGAAACATACCCATGTAAAGGCTATATGAGTTGATTCTGGCAATAAGCATACTGGCTTGGAAGATTTTCCTACCAAAAGCATCCAAGGTCCTGCATTCGCTTCCTGGAGGAGCAGAAGAGTGTCTCTTTGTACTCTTTATCCTCTTCATAGCTGACTGCACCACAATGGAATGGTGAGGAAGTTGAGTTTTCTGAAATCCAGGACAAGGAGGGACACGATACATAGTGTCCAATCTGCGAGAATGAGGAGAGAGAGTGAGAGGAGTCTCCCATAGATCAATCATGTGTTCATAAAGAATCTCATGAATTGGTAAGGTGACTGCCTCTTTAGGAGCCTTAGAATAGCCTAAAATATCCAATTTTTTAGCTCTAGGCTCTGATTCAGAAGTTACTGAAATAGAAAGTCCTTTAGGTACTTCTCTTATGAAGTCTTGAGGAGACATTCTTCTTTTTGGAGAAGGCGGCTCTTCAGGAAGGGCTATGGATACTTCAGGAGACTCGTCTGATGTATCAGAATCATCAGAGGAATCAAAGTATCGCCTGTCAGGATGCTCTTCCAACGCTGAATACGCGTATCGAGCAGTATCGACATCGGGCGTCCCCGGTACCGGATCGGTACCGATAAGCAGCCCTGGAGAAGGAACCGCTGCAGCCGGTATCCTGGTCGATGTCGATGCAGTCGGTACCGGTATCGGCGCTGGTGCCGGTACCGGAGCCGATACCGACAACGGAGTTTGTTTTGGTACCAGCGGCGTCGCAGCTTGAATGAAGGCCGTAATAGCCTGCTGCATGGACAGAACATTGTGATTCATCGACGCCATGAATGCCTGGAAGTCGGTACCGGGAGATTGTGCTGGTACCCCAGAGCATTCTAACAGGTGATCGGTCGAGGCCGTGCCATCGATGTCAACCTGTAACCCCATAGGAGGAGCTTTGGAAGCCGGAGCTTCCCGCCGGGGTTGTTTTGCTGGTGCAGGGTCCTCGAGGGCAAGCCCGGAGGCATCTCGATGCTTAGAGGGAGATCTACCCTTCGAGGACCTGCTGGGTTTATGTTTGGTTACCTGAGATCCATCAGGAGAAGAAGACCTGGAAGATGTCGATGCTACCGACGCTGCATCAGCGGGAAACAGCACATGGAGCTTAGCTGCTCGGTTCTGTAAACCCCGTTTAGACATTAGAGAGCAGGACGGACAATCCGGAATGGAGTGTTCAGGACCCAAACATTTAAGACACCATTCATGGGTATCTGTAACAGAAATAGTACCGCTACACTTAGTGCATTTTTTGAACCCGGAGGCTGGTTTTTCCATGAGGGAAATTTTCTTGTAGGCCCTGAGGCCCAAGAGGAAAAATACACTAAGTGAAGAAAAATATATATATTTTTTTTTTTTGAAAGAAGAGAAAAAGACCGGCGGTACCGGTCCGGAGTCGGGGAAGGCAGACACGCGACCAAAGAAATAAAATAAAATAAAGAACTTCTTCAGCTGTGACAGGGCTTGACCTGCTGGCTCTGCGGCAAAGAAGAACTGAGGAGAGATGGTTAGGAAAGGTGGGAAGGCAGCGCGCAGGCGCTGTGGGATGTTCCCAAAAGCATTCCTTTTTGGGAAGCTGGGGAGCGTTCCCGCGCAGGCTCCGTCGGTACCGACGTACCCATATGTGAAGACTCATTCCTGCTTGTTCCTGGAGATTAAGTCTTCACATATGGGTACGTCGGTACCGTCGGAGCCTGCACGGGAACGCTCCCCAGCGTACAATCAGAAAGCTTTTGGGAGCATCCCTCAGCACCTGCGTGCTGCCTTCCCGCCTTTCCAACTGTCTCTCCTCAGTTGAGTTTTATAGCTGAGAGAAAGAGGAAAGGAAGATAGAGAGATACAACTCCTAGGGGAGGTGGGTGGGTTGTAAAGACTTATTCCTGCTGTTCCCAGAGATCACCTGTTACAGGTAAGTAACTGTGCTATCTCCAGGAACAAGCAGGAATGAGTCTTCACATATGGGGACTCCCAAGCTAAGATGCCTGGAGCCCTAGCATGGTGAGGATTGGAACATGCTACACCTCATATGACCAGGCATCCTGAGGATGGAGGGTAGGAGTTGAAAAGAGAGGAGCTGTAGAAAAACAGCTAACCTAAGGACTATAGGTAAGGAGTCCTTGTATGTATGATAATTATCATGAAAAATATTGAAATGAACAATCACAATATGGACCTCACCTACTGGATTGCAGGAAGTAGAGAGGCTGATGGAGTCTACTGGAGATCCATTAGAGGAATCTTCAAGGTGACTTCACTGAAGTGAAGGTGAAGGTCCAAATCTGGAATTAACAGGTGACCCAGGTGTCAACTGGGGTAGTACAAAAACGGCAGGTCTTTAGTGGAAGCTTTATGGAAAAAGCTGGGAACTCTTTTGGCTACAGAGTTACTCACAGTTAGGAGCAAAAGAGGAAGACTGACCGATTTGGACAAACTAGCCCAGTCCTGGAGGGAAGAAGGGGTATGGAAAAAAGCCCGTATTCCCAAGGAGGACAGATGTCTGAAGGCTGAAACCTCAGATGTACTGAAGATCCACCCTGTCTTTCCTAACTGTTGAGAGATAGGAAAGATATTGAAGCATGGAGCTTCAGGGATACCTAGACCTAGGGTTAAAGTAGGAGCTGTCAGTACCACAGTAGTGGTTGTGTGCATAATACCCCAGACATACTGAGGGACAGTATGAACATATGCAAGCCCACTGTCTGGAACCTATAGGAAGGTAAAACCTTTATAAGCATAGACAGTTGGAGAGATAGTATGTAATACTACAAGGAAGCATCTCGACAGATACACATATATATAGGGATATAGAGATATATGTGTATATATATATATATATATATATATATATATATATATATATATATGTTTATAGTGAGATCTGGAGGGGCATAACATATGCACACGCAGCTTACAGACATATGTATCTATAGAGAAGTATATAGAGATATATACATACATGTATATAGATGTCTAAAGATAAATGTCTGCAACTAAGCAGATAGAGATATGCCCATAAGAACATTCACATGGGAGATGTGAAGGAGAAAGATTCATCTAATAACAAGAAGGTGGAACCTACTTGAGAAGATATATAGAGAATCTATTCCCCCTGGCTAAGATGGTGCAGGAATGCTATCCAGTGAAATAACCAGGATATATATACACACACACACATATATATATATATATATATAAATATAAATGAATATGTAGGCATATAGACACATGTCTCCAGGTATGTGGATGGAGAGATGTCTATAGAACCAGATCCCCTCTAGGAAAATAGGGAGAGAGAGATATCTCTCTAATAGCAAGAAGGTTGATACGTGCTTGAATAGATGCATAGAGAATCCTCTTTCCCTGGTTATGACTGGCAGAGTCAGAGGAATGGTCTTCCTGACAAGAAGGAATCTATATTCCTTTCAGAATTTGAGCTCTTGAATAACCAGGATGGCTTACGTGAAAAATGCAGAGGATAACTTCAGTCTGCAGGCCGCAAGTCGAGATCTCTCCAGAACTGCAGTATGGAGAATGGATAGAGGACGCCACTGGAGGAAGATACCATAGTGACCCGCCTATGAAGCAAGATGGGTATCAGGCGTCCTTTAGCTGCCACTGAAAGAAAATTATCTCTGGCGAGAAGACCAAAGGAAATATGGGCCAAGTCAGGGAATTGGCCATTCTGTAGGTTTTCACGTGATGAAAGGCTTGAGTCTTATGTCTCAACAGAGATTTAAGATGAGATGGTAAGGGTAGGAATACCTACCAGTCATGAAAACATGACTGGGGGAACCCCTCCTAACCATCTGGGGTTATCTGCTAGTGAAAATACTAATGCTCTCTAGCAAGGGCCCATAGTGCAAAGCTACTTTGTAGAGTTGCAGAGAGCATGCTGCAGGTTGGTTAGAAGAAAAAACTGGCCGTGTAAAGCCAGTGGGTAACAAACTATTCTGCCAAGGACAAGGGGGCAAAGAATACAAGTTAACCAACCAGTCTGTGATAATCCCTGGTTGTGTGGTGAACAGAACCAGTGGCTTAACCACTAGGAATTGCTGTATCTGTAGCAAGTACCAGGGCAGCAGAAGGAAATTTCTTTTGCCCTCCTTTTTTAGAGTGGGAAAAAGAAACAATAGACATAGTAGGGCTTCCTATTGTCTGATGAGCTGCCCTAAGGTAATAAAGGGGGAGATAACTCTGGAAGGGAGAATCCCCCTGTGGAACAGGTAGAGGACCATAGGGGCTTTACCAGTGTATTAGAGCCACTCTTACAAATCTAATGTTGTAGTAAGAGGGAGGTAAGACAGAGTTGAAGGAGACTGACTATGCAGGAAGTCTCTGAAAGATAAGATGATACATGCCAGTACAGGGAAACAACTGTCCTATTGATAGTTGTCACTTCTCTTTTCCCCAAAGAGGAAAAGAAAACCTGTTAAGTATAGGCATGATCATCATAAAGACTCTTAGAGTAAAAGAGAAGATGTCTCATGAAGAGACCAGGAGTGGAGGACTGGCCTAGTGGTTGGGGCAAGGTAATTCAGGCCGGAAGGTCGGGGGTTCAAATCCCACTAGAGGACAGCAACCTTGGGCCGGAAGGACTGGGGTTTCTAGTCCCACAGGTGCTCCTTGTGGTCTTGGGCAAGCCACTTAACCCTCCATAGCCCATGTTCCCTGTAAAATAGTTATCTCCAAGTTATAATGCCCTGTTCAATGTAATTTCAATTTGTTCAATGTAAACCGCACTGATGCAGAATAGAGCGGTATATAAGAGAATGTAAATAAATAAATAAATAAATCATAATAAAATAAATAAATATCTAGAAAAGGTTAGGATAAAATCAGTGCAGATACTTCATGTGAAAAGAAGCAAACTGCCACTCTAACCACCAACCAAGAGGGGTAATGATGATCTATTTGAAACCCTGCGACTGCTGGGTTTGCTGACCCTGTTGAGGTTGTGGTTTCTTCAGACCAGGGCGATGTTTCCCTTGTTTGGGCAGAAGATGGATAAAACCTTTTCCCTCTAGGGGAAGAAAGTTTGGTAGGACATTTCCTACCAACTGGGAAAGAGGAAGGCGTAGAACAGCCTCTGGAAACAGGAATGTCAGTGGCTAACTGAGCAACTTGGAGTAAAGACTCCTTGTTGAAGAGATTTTCTCCAGTGCAAGGAGTATTTCCCAGTCTTTCTTGTGCCCATTTGTCCAAGTCTGAAGCCTGGAGCCAGGCTTTACGTCGTGCCCCTATAGCTATAGCAGAAGTTCTGCTAACAGACTCAAAGGAGTCTGTTAGCAGACCCGGTGAAAAGCAGTATATAAATACAGCTAAATAAATAAATAGGGAAGCACGAGTAAGGAACCTAGAGATATTTTGAGCATGACTAACCAGTAAGGAATAGTCTGCACTTTTGGGCTCTTGAAGAAAAGGAGTCAAAAACAGTAATTTTTTTGTGACCTCTTCAAGAGATAAACCCATATAGGAAATATATGAGAGAATTCTTGCTGAAAGCATGGATGCCTGGAAGGTCTGGCGTCCAAAGGCATCTAAAGTCTTAGACTCACGACCTGGCGGATAAGAAGAATGCTTTTTCAGTACCCTTCACCCGCCTCACTGCTGATTCTACAACAATGGAATGATGAGGAAGTTGAGTCCTTTGAAAACCTGGAGAGGGAGGCACCTGATAGAGAAGATCAGTTGCCCTGGAAGGTGGGGGTACCGTTAAAGGAGCTTCCCACATTCGTAGAAGGAGATCCTGCAAGGAATGATGCAAAGGAAGCATGATGTTCTCCTTTGTTCTCCCAGGAATATACAGGGATTCTGTATTCCCTTGTGTAGGATCCTGTCCAGGTATAGAAATGGCAAGTGATTTTGCCATATCTAGGAGAAAAGCTTGAAAAGAAAAATCCCAAGAGGGAAATTCTTTTGGATAGGCTAGATCTGTTGAAGAACTAGCATTGGCACTGAGGGATCTATCCAACTTTATAGGAATATAAGATCCTGAATGGTGAAGTATGGGATCCTTAGAGGATGGTCGCCGGTACCGCAGGATGTCGGGACCAGCAACAGTCGGTAGCACATCGTCCATGCTAGGGATCGATTCCAAACTCGGTACCGAGGGAAGTGAGCCTGATGAGAGAAGCATGGAAGGCACCGACAGCAATGGTAATGAGGATATCGGTACCGACTTCGGTACCGTATCCGATACCGGTGGATGAAGGCCAGCCGGTGACAACTCTAACGGTATCGAAGAAACCGAGAGTGCCGGACATGGATCATCGGAACCGTGCCTTTGGTACCGTCTGGTATCGGTACCAAGACGAGTCGGTACCCAGTCCTCCAGACTGGAGATCGATTCCAGACTCGGCATCAAAGGAAGCGAGTCTATTGATGCACATCTGGAGGGTACCGACGTCGGTACTATTATCGGTACCGAGATCGATACCAATACAGAAAGGTCGATCTGCAGCGTATCCAACAGCCCCTTAGGTACCGAGGACGCCAGATTACGATCCTTGGTGAGGAATGTTTCATCCAACACCATTGCCGATGCCGGGGTAACAGTACCGCTCGAAGCGGATGCCACCACCGAGCACGGCTCAGGTATGTTCTGTGAGGGGTGAACCTCAGGAACAACCTGAAACCCCACACAGGCTTTGGAGGCCGAAGACTCCCACCAGGGTTTTGAAGCCAGTGTGTTCGAGGGTAAGGCCAGAGGCATCTCTATGCTGTGCATGAGAGCTACCACTCGAGGACTGGCTAGTCTTAAGACTGTTTTTGGGTTACCTGATCCTGTGTAGAAGAAGAGGTGGTCGGTGCCCTGAAGTTGGATGGGGACCGCGTATCAAGGGGAACTCGATGCTGAAGACTTCTTCCCACAATACTATTGCAGGAGGGACACTCCTGAGGAAAGTGGTCAGGACCCAAACAGGTTAGACACCAACTGTGAGTGTCTAAAATTAATTTTGTACCGCCACAGTTTGTACATTTCTTGGGAATAGTGGCTGGCGGTTCCATGAAGGAAAGTGAGTAGGCCCAGCAGGCCTAAGAAAACCGTGAGGCACTAACAAGGAAAAGTATTCCTTAAAAAGGAAAAATTTTACAAGAAAAAAAGAAAAGAAACACCGGCAGTACCGGTGGCGTTGGGGAAGGCAGCCGCGACCACAAGAAAACAAAAAAATAAAAGAAGAATTTTCTGCGGTGACAGGAGGACGTCCTGCTGGCTCCACGGAAAAACAAAAACTGAGGAGAGGCAGTTGGGAAAGGCGGGAAGGCAGCACACAGGCGTGTTGGGATGCTTCCAAAAGCGTCCTGATTGGACGCTGGGGAGCGTTCCTGCGCAGACTCCGTCGGTACCGACGTACCCATATGCAAAGACTCATTCCTGCTTGTTCCTGGAGATTATTTTTTCACTCAACGTGTAATCAAACTCTGGAATTTGTTACCGGAGGATATAGTAAAGGCTGTTAGTGTAGCTGGGTTTAAATAAGGTTTGGACAAGTTCCTGGAGGAAAGGTCCATAAACCATTATTAAGAAGGGACCCAGGATATCAATGCTTGACCCAATACAAGCATTGCGGAACCTGTGTCTTTTGGGGAAACTGCTAGGTACGTATGACCTAGATTGGCCACTGTTGGAAACAGGATACTGGGCTTGATGGACCTTGGTCTGACCCAGTATGGCATATCTTATGTTTTTATGTTCTTATGAGTCTAAACAAGTTCTGGATCTTTCTCCCATGCTATGGGCAAAGACAGAACTCTGTCATTTGTCACATTTCAACCAAACCATACACACTATATTATATATATATATATAAAAATGGCTAAAACTGCTGCACTTACACACACACAGGAAAAAAAACCTCTTGAATATGGGAGAGATTTGTTTTCGTGGCTTCAACAAAATACAAAACAGAAATGAGGGGACTGAAGTGATTGCTGTACAGAGAAGAACTTGCATGCTCAGAACTTCATACTTATTCTAAACTCCAGGAGAGCTGTTTCATCCATGCACCTTTGGATGTCATCACCTAGCTGGTTTCTTGATTCAATACTGTTTTGTTAATGAAAAAACATTAGTACTGTACTTTAGCAGCAAGCTGTTCGCTCTTGAACAGCTCAGCACCCTCAACTGTTAAAGGCAACACAGTGAGGAAAATAAATAGTTATCTCATGAAAATCACAGCACACACACTGACAAGTTGTTAGAGGAACTTACTGGCCCTACCTGCTTGATTCTGAACAAAAGTTCCTGGATTTTGTGCTTGGGTTGGCAAAAATGGCTGGTTTTGATTGAAGGACCCAGGTTGATTAATACCATGAAGAACTGGGATCTGGAAAAAGTAAAGATTTTGTCAATTTTATTTATTTTATTTAGCAACCATTTAAACTAGTAGTGAAATAAGTGCAACGCAGAACTACCCACAAACACAGGATAAGGCAAAACATTTAATAGTGTTAAGGAACACACTAGTTTGCCAAAGTGAATCTCCCTTAGGAGACACACTATAAACCCAACAAGAAATTATGCCAAATGAGTATTATAAAAGCTTCCCATCAAAACCGCTTTAATATTTCATAACTCTATAGAAATAGCAATAAGAAAAACCGATTAATCTATAAAAGGTTGCACTATGATGTAAGGTGAAATTTTACTTGCCATTAATTTCCTTTCCAGCAGATGATGGAGATCTTCACTGGCACTAAACCTGGTGCAGTTAGGGACACCCTCCAGTTTATTGTCTAGCAAAGCAGATGGAGAAATCACCCACAAACAAGGCCGAAGCCTCCTTCCTCTACATTTATTTATATATAGATTTTTTTTTCTGCCAAACAGCACAACTGCATGAAAAACAATCCTAACAGCTTCTTCAGACATGTACAGCACTAATCTGTCCAAGTGGATCCTGGACTGGTATAGCAGGACTACATGAAAGGAAATTAATGGCAAGTAAATTTTTACCTTCCAGAGCATCCTGCTAGACCAGTCCAAACAAGTAGAAAGTACCAAAGCTACTCATCCGCGGGGTGGGAAGACGCTGCAGTCGCAAGCAGCCAAGAACCAAAATGTGCCTCTGCTTGAGCCTGAACTTCCAGGAGATAATGCTTTGCAAAAGTTGACCAGGAAGACCACATTGCTGCCCAACAAATATCGAGGGGAGAAACCCTACAGTACTCTGCCCAAAAGGTCACGAGCTCTGGTAGAATGAGCTCTAAGACCCTCCAGAATAGGCTTGTTCTGCAAGAGATAGGCCGAAGTTATAACCCCCTTGATCCAGCATGCAATCATGACTTTAGAAGCGGCATGCCCTCTGCGAGGCCCAGCAAAGAGAATAAGCAATCCGACAACCGAAAAACGTTTGTGACCCGCAGAACCAAAGAAGCACCCAGCAATCAACAACAAATCGGAGAAACCTATCCTTGCGAGGGTAAACAGATTGCCTGGTTGACATGAAAGGCTGACACAACCTTAGATAAAAAGGAAGGCAATGGCCACAAAGAGACTCTCGAGGAAGAAAAGGTCAAAAAAGGGTCCCTGCAAGACAAGGCCTGAGTTCAAACGGCCACAGCAACCAGAAAAACCGCCTTTAAGGACAGATCCTTCAGGATAGATCACTTCAAAGGCTTAAAGGTTGCTGCCGAAAGGGCCCTAAGCACAAGAGGGAGATCCCCAGATTCAGTGGAGGACATAACAAGTGCACCTTGCAAAGAAAATGACCTACATCCACAAGGAAAGCAAGAGGTTGGCCAGCTACTGACCCCCCCAAAAACAAGACAGAGCTGCCACCTGAACTTTAAAAAGAGTTAAAGGCAGTTAAAGGCAAGACAGTTCTCAAAACCATCCTGCAATAAGACCAACACGGTCGGCATCTGCACATGCCAGTGAGAAAGCTGCTGCTTGCAACACCAAATCTCAAAAACACATCACATCAGCACATAAGCTTGGGAGATCAAACTATACTTGGCTCCCAGGAGCGTGGAAAGGACTGCTGCGTGTAGCCCTTACCATGCTAGATGCCGCCTCTCAAGAGTCAAGCCATAAGCGAGAAGGGAGCTGGATTGTCCAAGCAGGACAGATCCTTGCCACAGTAACCCCTTGCGGCTCCCCAGGGGGAGAGGTTGTGCTATCAAAAACCTGATCAGATTTGCATACCATGGCCGACACGGCCAATCTGGGGCCTCCAGAACCACCATCCCCAGATGATCCTCTATTTGGCGAAGCACATAAGCTATCATCGCCCATCATGGGAATGTACAGAGAAGGGGTTGATGAGGCCAAGGTTGAACAAGCGCATCTATTCCGTGAGACTTGCGCAGTTTCCAACAGCTGAAGAACACCAGTGCCTTGCAATTGGAGTCTGTCACCATCAGATCTATTTTGGGGAGGTCTCAGCGTTGAACTATATGATCAAATGCCCAAGGCACCAATTCCCATTGTCTAGATCCAACAAGTGTTGGCCGAGGAAGTTTGCTTCCACATTCCCCACCCCAGCAATGTCCTCCAACAAAGCCTGAAGATGATGTTTGGCCCCCTTGATAACTGACGTAAGCCACTGCCGTGGCATTGTCAGAGCACCCGTACTGCCTGATTCAGGAGCAGAAGGTGAAACGTATGCAATGTCAAGTGAATGGCCCTTGCCTCCAGACAATTTATGGACCAATGTGCCCCTCTGGATGACCAAAGTCCCTATGCTGAATGGCCCAGACAATGAGCCCCCAGCCGACAGACTGGCATCCATGCTTACCACCGTCCAAGCTGGAGACTCTAATGCCATCCCCCAGAGGATGTTGCCAGGGCAAAGCCACCAGTGGAGACTGACAACCACCACCGCCGATGGCAAGAGAAGATGCATGGAGTAATTCTGAGAAGAGGGAGACCAGCGACTCAGTAGAGCTCACTGTAAAGGATGCATATGTGCTTGCGCCCAGGGGGTGAGGTCCAAAATAGCTGCCATGGAGCCCAGCAAATGCAGGTAAAGCGTACTTACTCAGCTGTAACAAGTGATCTCCGGGAACTGCAGGAATCAGTCTTCACATATGGGCGACAGTCCTGACGGAGCCTGCACGGGCATGCTCCCCAGCATCCAATAGGAAAGCCTCTGGGAGCACTCCACTGAGCCTGCTTGGCTTCCTTCTCAACTCCTCTTCTCAGTTGATTTGTAGCTAAGAAGAAAACAAGGAGAGGAGGGCAAGTAGTGAAGACTGATTTCTGCTGTTCCCAGAAATCACCTGTTACAGGTGAGTAACTACAGTACACTATCTCCAGGAACAAGCAGGAATGCAGTCTTCACATACGGGACTCCATCAGCTCCCAGATATGAGACTGGTATGGAGGGGAGAGTAGTGTAATGCCCAAGGCAAAAACCTGTAGCCAATGAGTTTGGAAAAGTTGTGGCCCATTGGGCTCGATTACAGAAGCCAATACTCTGCCGATGACAGTCTGGTATCTTTTAGAAGTACGGGATGGAGGTTAGGAGTTGAATTTAAGTCCCAAAGAGGTGCTGGAGTATGGTTTAGCCAAAGACAGCGTCCCAACAGGAGTCTCTTTCCAGACAATAGTGGGCAGCAAAAATATGAATGGAGGGCCAGGTAGCTGCCCGGCATATGTCCTCAATGGCTACTGAATGGAAATTAGCTAAAGATGTTGCCATAGCCTGCACATTATGAGCAATGACATGACCATCCAATGAGAGTCCTGCTTGTGCATAAGCAAAAGAGAAGCAATCTACTATCCATTTAGATAGAGTACTCTTAACCACCGGTAGACCCAGGTGACTAGGATCAAAGGAGATGAATAATTGAGAGGATCTTCTATGATCTTTAGTTCTATCCAAATAGTAAGCCAGTGCTGCTTCAGCCCAAGATGCATGTGGTCTAGGGAAGATTATCAGGAAAATTACCGACTGGTTTAGATGGAAGGAGGGAGGAAACCATCTTCAGAAGGAAATGTGGATGGCTTCGCAGAATGACCTTCTTATGGTGGAACCGAGCATAGGGCAGATTCACCACGAGCTTGCAGTTCGCTGATGCAGCGAGCTGAAGTGATTGCAATAGGAAAAATAACCTTCAAAGATAGAAACTTCAGTGAAGTGGTTGCTAAAGCTTCAAAAAGGTGGCTTTAGAAGTTGAGCCAGAACCACATTCAGGAGTGGAGGAGTGGCCTAGTGGTTGGGGCAACGTACTTCAGGCCGGAAGGTCTGGGGTTCAAATCCCACTAGAGGACAGCAACCTTTGGCCGGAATGACTGGGGTTTCTAGTCCCACAGGTGCTCCTTGTGGTCCTGGGCAAGCCACTTAACCCTCCATAACCCATGTTCCCTGTAAAATAGTTATCTCCAAGTTATAATGCCCTGTTCAATGTAATTTCAGTTTGTTCAATGTAAACCGCACTGATGCAGAATAGCGCGGTATATAAGAAAATGTAAATAAATAAAATAAAATAAATAAATTCAGATCTCAGGCTACTTGAGGTGGCTTAATGGGTGGTTTGGACAGCAAGAGACCCTGCATGAAGTGTGCTACTAAGAGGTGTGAGGAGATAGGCAGTCCATCCACTGGTCTGTGAGAGGCCACAATGGCACGAAGATGAACTCTCACAGAGTAAGTCTTAAGATCTGTTAAAGAAAAGTGGAGGAGATATTGTAGACATGACTCCACTGAGGAAGAAAAGGGGTCAATGTCCTTTGGGGAGCACCAAAGGGCAAATCTATGCCATTTGAATGCATAAGAATGCCTGGTGGAATCTTTACGTGATGCAAGTAGGACATCTTTAACTGCCAGTGGTAGGTCGAGGTCAGCAAGCACTAGCTTTTCAGCAACCATGCTGTCAGGCATAGGGAGTGAAGATTGGGATGGAGGAGAGTCCCATAGTCCTAAGAGAGGAGGCTGGGTGTATATCCCAGGCTGAGTGGCTGAGTCTGCGCAAAGCGAAGAAGCAGAGGAAACCACAGTTGACAGGCCCAAAAGGGAGCTATGAGAATCATCAAGTCCTTGTTGGACTGTACCTTGAACAGCGTCTTGGGTATCAAGGGGATGGGTGGGTATGCACAGAGTAGCCCCTGTCCCTAAAGGAGAAGGAAGCCGTCTGGGGCCTATTGGTGTAGAGACGGAACCCTGGAGCAGAAGTGAGGAAGCTGCATGCTTTGTGGAGTGGCAAAGAGGTCTATTAGTGGAGTTCTCCACGTTTGAAAAATTTGAGCAGCCGTCTTTCAATGCAAGGTTCATTCATGAGGGCAAAGGATACAGCTTAATCTGTCCGCTAGGACATTAAGTTCCCAGGGAGGTACACAGCTCTGAAGTGGATGCAGTGAGAGATGGCAAAGGACCATAGACGAATCACCTCTTCGCAGAGGGGATGGGATCCCGTTACCCCGTTTGTTTATATAGAACATGGCAACTTGGTTGTCCATTCTGACTAGAACAGGTTGCTCCGATAGCTGGGGTTGAAAAACCCAAAGAGCATGTGTCAGTGCCCATAGCTCTAGCAGGTTGATCTGCAGGGCAGATTCTTGTTGTGTCCACAGTTCCTGTGTGGTCAGATTATTCAAATGAGCTCCCCAACCCAGTATGGAAGCATCAGTCATCAGGGTGCACTGAGGTGGAGGCATCTGAAAAGGTGACCAGACAAGTAGGTTTTGTGGGAGACACCACCACTGAAGGGACATAAGTTGAGGTGTGATGTAGATCTTGTCCCTAAGATGACCCTTCGCTTGCATCTACTGGAAAGACAGAGTCCACTGCACTTGTCACATATGTAATCGAGTGTAAGGGGTGACATGGATCATGGAGGCCATGTCTCACAACAGCTGTAGCATATCTCGTGCTGTTACACAGTTTTGATATTGTACCTTTTCTGCCAGCTCGATGAGGCAGGCAGACATCCTCTGGGAGGAAAGCCTAGGCCTGTCAAGTGTCTAAGAGTTCTCTGATGAACTCCAGTCGTTGGGTTGGAGCGAGGTGGGACTTTGGGATGTTTATGATGAAGCTCAGGTGTTGGAGCACCGTGATGGTGCAATGAAGGGAGAGTGTTAACTCTTGGGGAGTCTCCCCTGATCAGCCAGTCGCCTAAGTAAGAAAAGACGAATATCCCTAGTGTTCGTAGGTAGGCAGCGACGACTGCCATGCATTTTGTAAGGACCCTTGGGGCAGAGGCTAGACCAAAGAGGAGAACCCGGTACTGATAATGGTTTCCTTGAAACATGAAGCGCAGATACTGTCTGCGCAAGCGATGTATCAGTAAATGCATATACACCTCTTTAAGGTCTAAAGAACAGAGCCAATTGTGTCTCTGGAGGTATGGCAGAAGAGTTCCTAGGGAGATCATTTTGAATTTTTCTCAGACCAAGAACTTGTTTGGGTCTCTGAGATCCAAGATGGGCCTGAAGCCTCCTGTCTTCTTTGGCTTGAGAAAGTACGAGTATGGAGAGTAGAAGCCCAACTTTTCTTGAGGAGGAGGAACTCTTTCTATGGCACCCTGGGACAACAGGGTGGTCACCTCTTCTTGTAAGAGGGTGCTGTGAAGAGGTTGTATGGGATAATCCCCTGTGAAGCAGGTGGGGGGTAAGGTTTCGGAATGAAGCTGATAACTCCTTTGGACAATCTGAAGTGTACACTGCTCTGATGTTATGAGATGCCACCTGCAGGCATAGTGATAAAGGGGAAGAATGGCAATGCTCTCTAGGAAGGAATCAAAAACCAGGTGCAGGCTGTGCCTGTGCAATTGGTTGAGACTTAGGAGTTTTAGGTTTCTTAGGCTTGTGAGGACTCTGCTGCCTCTGCTGAGAATGCTAGGCAGCATAAGGCAGGTAAGAAGGATAGTATCTCTTCTTTTTAAAATAAAAAGATTTCTTGGGGAAATCCTTCCTTTTAGATAGATCAGCTGTCTTCCTGAAAAGGTGTTTTAGGGTGAGATCATCTGTTTCAATCTCCCCTTTTTTTCCCCTCCAATCCTTGCTCCAGTACATGGACATTGGCAGTTTATCCTGGACCCACTGCTCGAGGTCTGATGCCTGTAACCAGGCCATTCTGCAAGCTCCAATGCAGAATGCTGAAGCTCAGCTGGTGGACTCAAAGGCATCAAAAGCGGCCCTGGTAAGAAACTTAGAAGTGTTCTGACTATGCTTAATAAGGGTCTGGAATGTACCCTGCTTATTCTCTGGAAGCAGGGGAGAGAAAGTCTCCAGGATCCCCAGTGACATCCTTCAGAAAAACATACCAATGTAAAGTATGTAAGAGTTGATTCTGGAGGTTAGCATGCATGCCTGGAAACCTCAACACCCAAAGGTATTGAGGGTCCTCGATTCTCTGCCAGGAGGCATGGATGAATGTTTCTCAGAGCTTTTTATTTGGTGCATCGCCGATTCCTCCACCATTGAGTTGCGGGAAAGCTGAGGTTTTTGGAAACCTGGGCACTCTGGTACATGGTATCAAGTCTCCTGCTAGCAGGAGGAACCTGATTGGGGCTTCCAACATGCAGAGCATAAGGTCCTGAAGAATACGATGCATTGGTTAGGTAGCAACCTCCTTGGGCATTGGAGTATCTCCAATTCCTCCGCCCTCGGTTCCTTTTCTGAGGCTACCGTGATGAAGAGCCCCGCTGCCAAGTCACAGATGAAGTCCTGAAAGGACATATCCTCTGGTAGGGACCTACACCATTCCTGAGGCGGCGAAGGATCTAAAGGGATATTAGGAAGTTCCTGGGAATTGAGTGATTCCACGTCAGATTCTGAAGAACTTGAATCAAAGTCCTGTAAGTAATCAAAGTATCAGCAGTCATGAGTTCTACCTCAATGCTTCACGGACGTCTACGGTTGATGCAGCTACCGATACTCTGAGGTATCGGAACCAAGAGGAATGGGTGCCCGAGTCTGTTGGATACTGGGGGCATCAACTAGTTCCAACTGAGGAATTGGCCTCGGGTGCTCCGACAATGCCAGCTTGAGGGCTGGTGTCAGGGCCGATATGGTGCTCGATTGTAGGCTCGGTACCGAAGCCTGTGCTCCTGAAGCTCTCGATGTTATTGGTACTGAGGCTGCCAAGAGTGCTGTCAAGCTTCTCTTGAGATCCAGCATGTGCTCCACCGCCCGTTCCTGAAGCAGACTTTGCAGCTCCTGAAGGAGTAAGTCCCTGTGCAGAGGGGGTCTTGGAGGCTCCCCTGGGAAGTAGGGGGGAGGCACCTGGTGAAAATGCAGGAGGTAGCCCTCTCGAACTACCTGCAATACCCAGGCCTCAGATGTTATGGCTGACCACCTGTGAGCAAAGTGGGTCAGCCGACCCCCCGTACCGGACGAAGGCCCCTGAGGGGGAGGGGCTATGCTGGCATAGTCAAAAAACCCCGCCCTGCTGGGCCTGGGCCTGCGTGGCGGATTTGGGGGCTCTCTGCTTCCGGGATCCGTTACCCTGTCCCCTAGGCCGCTGCCCCTGAAGGGGGGTTGTGGCCGGGTATTGTGGTTGGTGATGCGTATAAGCAAGCACCTTCCTCGGGTAAAAAGGCTTTTTCCCCGAGCCCTTCTTCTTCTGTGAAGGGGTAGAGGACTTTCTAGAAAGGCGAGTCCTGGTGAGAGTCTCCGACTCGAGCTCCGCCGCCTTTTCGGCCATGGGTTTGCCGAATAGGTTTTCACCTCTGCAGGGGACATCGACCAACTTGTCCTGCACCCAGGGCTCGAGGTCGAAGGACTGAAGCCAAGCCCGGCGGCAAGCCCCGATGCCGGCTCCGGCTACTCGAGCCGAGGCCTCGAAGCCATCATAGGCCGCTCGAGAAATGAACTTCTAACACTCTCGAATCCCAGAGGACAAGGCTTGGAACCGCTGCAGGGGTTCCTCAGAGAGACCGGCAGAGAAACCTTGAAGTTCTTTCGCCAGGTCTCAGAGGTACATACCCATGTACAGCTGATATGTCTGGACCCGACAAGCAAGCATAGAGCCCTGGAAGCACTTCCTACCGAGGGCATCCAGGCTCCGGGCCTCCTTCCCCGGGGGCATCGAGGAGTGCATCTTTTGACTCTTAAGTCGATGCATGGCCGACTCCACCACCATGGAGTGGTGTGGAAGTTGCGCCTTCTGGAACCCGGGGCTCTTGCGGACTCGATACATGGAATCGATCCGCTTGCTCAACACTGGCGTCGAGGCTGGGCTCTCCCACATGCGGAAGAGAAGCCGCTCCAGCATCGGGGGAACCAGTACAGTGAAGGCCTCCCTCGGGGGGAAGTCGTATTGGAGGGCCTCAAGCTCCTCGGCTCGGGGCTCCTCCTCCGGATCCGCAGGGAAGGCCAAAGCCTTGGCCATATCCCTCACAAAATTGGAGAACTGGGTATCCTCCGGGGGGACCGCCTCTGAGGCTCCGACTCGGGCGAGTCGGAGGGGACGCACCGAGTCTGAAAAGAACCGGGTGACTCGTCCTCCTCCGTGTCCCAGCCCGACTCCTCCGAGGAGGAATCGCGCGGCTCCGCGCGGGCGGGGCCCGGGGACCGCCGGCGTCGAGGACCTCGGTCCCGAACGGGAAGCTGAGGGAGACCTAGGTCGAGGATCGACTCGAGCTCGTATGGACTCGAGGATCGGCTCGGCCTCCGGGGTCGACTCGAGCGTCGATGTCCCGCTGGTCTGGGCAAATGCACTGGCGAGGCCGGTGATCCATGCCCGCTGCTGGTCCATGAAGGCAGATATACTGCGCTCCAAGGTCGTCAGTCTGAGATCAAGCTCAGAGGACCCAGCAGCTGTTGACTCGGGCCCCGATGGCGTCGGGCCCGACGTCGGCTCATCCGTGGGGGGAGTCCAGGAGGACTATATCACTCACGTGTCCAGGCGACTCCACTCCAAGACGAGGAATCTTCGAAGGCCTCTCCTCCTCCGAGGGCCCGGGTTGTCGGACCGGGCTAAGCGACCTGGCCCTAGAAGGACCAGGCTCGCCGCCCAGTTCCGCCCTCGCGGGCCACTTCTCCCGCCGGTGCTTCTGGCTGGGGGAGCCCCGTTCAGAAGAACTCCTACGATGCTCCGAACCGGAGCCACGAGGTGTAGAGGCCTCTGACGAGGTCCGCGCGGAGTCAGAGAAGATCCTTTCCCTCTGTGACTGCCGACTCCGCAGCGCCTTCGAGGACATCTTGCTGCACGGGCCGCAGCTCATAGGGTCATGCTCGGCCCCAAGGCAGCGGAGGCAGCAGTCATGCGTGTCAGTAAGAGACATGAGCCTGACACAGCGATCGCACTTTTTAAAACCGCTGGCAGCCATCGGGGGGAAAAGGGCCCCCGCAAGGTCGAAAGACCGCGCTGCCAGGGATGAAGGGAAAAGTGGCGGGAACGCCAGTTGGGAAAAAACAAAACGTAAACGGGCCCAATAGGGATATCGAGGCCCGGCGGGAAGAGGAACACACGAACCGAGAAATTTTTTTTTTAACGAAACAAAGCAAAGAAATCAACTTTTCAGCGGCGTTAACAGACACGTCTGTAGGGCTCCGCGGAAAAAAGAAGACTGAGCAAGATGGCATCCCTGGGCGGGAAGGGGACCGCGCATGCGCGCTGCAATTCCCAAAGGCTTTCTGCGAAAGCTGGGGAAATTGCTCCGCGAGGGCTCCGTCGGCGAAGTCACCCATAAGTGAGGACTGACTTCCTGCTTGGTCCTGGAGAATCATGCGTTCTTTGTTCAGCATAAGCTTCAATGAAGTATTGAGAATTAGAAGGAAAGCACTAGACAAGGACCGACTGCAGTGAAAAGGAATGCATCCCTGTTGTAAGAGTTCCACTGGAGATGTGGAACAACCCAGGGAATTGAGTAATTCTTTATGCTTTCACATGGTCTAAAGCCCTGGTTCCTTTTCCTTAAAAGGAAATCTTAAGGAAAATGGTGAGAGTAGGAAAAAACCCAGCCATGTAGGAGCATGACTGGGCAAAGCCTTTTTAACCATCTGGGAGTTACCTACTAGAAATGGCTCTGACGCTCTCTGTCAAAGGCCCATAGTTGCAGAGCTTTTTTGTATAATTGCAGAGAGCATGCTGTAGGTTGCTTAGGTGAGATCTGGCTGTTTAACTGCCAGTGTGCAACCTAGTCTATTCTGTTGGAGCCAAAAAGAATTGAAGATGGCTAAGAACAGTAGACAGGCCGGTTGCCTGCAATGATAAATTGTCCAAGTGGGTTGTAGAACCTCTCTTGGAATTCTGTGTTAAGGCAGCAGAAAAAGTTAGGTCCTATAGATTGGAAAAGGAACGACAGACATAATTAGGAGTGGTAAAACTCAATTACCATCTGATAAGCTGTCTTAAAAGAAATATTTGAGAAGATTGCAAAGGGGAAGAAAACTGTATGGAAACCACTTAGTGGAGTAGGTATTGAAGAAAATCCCATGGGCTTAAAGTGTAAGCCCTCCAGTTGAATAGTATCACTCTTAGAGGCTGAATGACTCGACTAAGAGGGACAGAAAGTAACAGAGTTGAGAAGACTTACAATTTGGTAAGACCCTGAAAAGGTAAAACCCCCTTGCAGTCAAAACTATGAGATATCCTCGTACAGGAAAACTGTCAAGGTGAAGGGCATAGCCTGCCTTGTTGTTAGTTGTTACTCCTCTTTTTCCTTCAAAAAGGAGAGGAGAACCCCGTTACTTGTAGGGCATGATTGTCCTCAATAGCTCTTAGAGCTAAAAGAATGGATTTCTCTTGTGGCAAGAGATTCATGCCTAGAGTCGAGGATTGAGTCAGTGTATCACTGATATCTCAGTAAGGATGAGATGAACTGTAGATGCTTCTGTTGATAAGAAGTAGGTTACTGGTTCTAAACCTCAAACAGGAAAAAGAGATTTAATGAATGAAATATCAGAAACCCTGCGACTGCTGGGTTTGCTGAGCCTGTTGAGGTTTTGATTTTCTTAGCCTGGTATGATGTTGCCCTTCTTTGGAAACATCTACATAATGGGTAGAAGATGGATAAAACTTTTTTCCCTTAGGGGGATAAAGTTTGTTAGGAGATTTTTTACTAGCTGGGATAGAGGAAAGTTTTGACAATCCTCTGAAAGCAACAATATCAGTGTTTAACTGATTAGCTTGGAATAAAAGCATCCTTGTTAAAGAGATTTTCACCAGTACAAGGAGTATTTCCCAGCCTTTCTTGTACCCATTTGTCCAAGTCTGAAGGTTGGAGCCAGGCCATGCGTGGTGCCCCTACGGCTATAGCAGAAATTCTGCTAATAGACTCAAAACAGTCCAGGGAAGCATGATTAAGGAACTTAAGAGACATTTTGAGCATGACTGACTAATAAGAAATAGTCAGCTCTTTTATGTTCTTGAAGAAAAGGGTTCAAAAGCTTTAAGTTCTTTGTGACCTCTTCAAGAGATAATCCCATATAGAAAATATATGAGATAATTCTTGCTGAAAGCATGGATGCCTGGAAGCATCAACGTCCAAAGGCATCTAAAGTCCTAGATTCACGACCTGGCGGATAAGAGGAGTGCTTTTTTGCACTTTTAATACGACTCATTGCTGATTCTACAACAATAGAATGATGAGGAAAGTTGACTCTTTTGAAAACCTGGAGAAGGTGGCACCTTGTACATAGTGTCAAGTGTCTTAGAATGTGGGGATACCGTTAAAGGAGTTTCCCACATTCTTAATAGTATAAGATCTGATGCAAAGGAAGCATGATGACCTCCTTTGGAATCCAGGGGAATTGCAGAGTTTCTGAATGCCCTGGTATGGATTATTTACCAGGTATAGAAATGGCAAGTAACTTTGCTATATCAAGCAGAAAAGCTTGAAAAGAAATCTCTCCTGAGGAGGACCCTCTGAAATGAGGGGTAAAGGATAGAATTGTTGAAAATTCAGCCTTGGTACCGATGGATTCATCCCAGTCATCGGGATCGGAAGACTTGAAAGGATGAAGCATCGGATTTTCTTTAAAGAGATGTCTTCGGTACCGTCCGAGGTCGGTACCGAGACGAGTCGGTACCGAATCCTCCATGCTAGAGAGCGATTCCAGGCTCGGCATCGAAGGAAGCGAGTCGGTCGAAGCAAGCATCGACGGTACCGACACCGGTGCTGATGTAGATACCAGTATCGATAGTCGGGGAACGGTCTGCAGTGACTCTAGCGGTACCGAAGTAGCTGAGAGATTCGCTTGACTACGTTCATCGGTGAGGAATATCTCATCCATCACCATAGCCGATGCCGGGGTGTCGGTACCACTCGAAGCGGCCACAACCACCGAGCATGGCCCAGGTATGTCCATGGAGGTAAGAACCCCGGGAACAACCTGAAGCCCCGTTAATGCTTTGGAGCCCGAAGACTCCCGCCGGGGCTTTATTGCCAAAATGTCGAGGGCAATGCCAGAGGCATCTCGATGCTTAGAAGGAGATCTACCACTCGAGGAATGGCTAGTCTTAACAGACTTTTGTTTGGTTACCTGATCCTGTGAGAAAGAAGATATTCTGGCTGGTGACAGAGTCTGATGTGAACCGAGCATTGAGTTGTGCTCGATCCTGAAGACTTCTTCTATTCAAGCTCCTGCAGGAGAGACACTCCAGTGGGCAATGGTCAGGACCTAAACATTTTAGACACCAAGAATGAGTATCTAAAAATATATTTGTACCACCACACTTTGAGCATTTCTTAAGGATAGTGGCTGGCTTTTCCATAATGGAAAGGATAGAGGCCTAGTGGCCAAGAAACCATCAGGCACTAAACAGGAAAAATTTCCTTAGAAAAAAGAAGAAATTTTTAGTAAAAGAAAAAAAAAGCACCGGCGGTACCGGTGGCGTCGAGGGAAGACAGACGCGACCACAAAAAACAAGAATAAAAAAGAAGAATTTTCTGCGGTGACAGGAATACGTCCTGCTGGCTCAGCGGAAAACTGATGAAAGGGAAGTGAATGGGCGGGAAGGCAGCACGCATGCGTGTGGGATGCTCCCAAAGGCTTTCTTTCTGGACGCTGGGGAGCCTTCCCACACAGGCTCCGTCGATACCGACGTACCCATATGTGAAGACTCATTCCTGCTTGTTCCTGGAGATAAAGGTGCAAACCCATGCTGAACAAAAATTAGAGAAAAAAGAAAAGAACCCGAGAAAACGCGATGCCAAGGCAAGCAGACTTGGACGAGAAGGGACCATGGACCACAAATGGAGAAAAACAATTTTTAAAAACACAAACTATCAACTTTTTCAGAAGGAAACAGACACACCTCAGATGGACTGCGCGGAAAAGAGGCGACTGAGGCAAGATGGCACCCTTAGGTGGGAAGGGGACCACACATGCATGGTGTATCTCTGAAAGGCTTTCTTTGAAAGCTGAGGAGAAATTACTGTGTGGGTTCCATCGGCGCAGACGTCACCAATATGAGAGGACTGACTTCCTGCATGTACCTGGATAAATTTACATTTCAGTCCCAATATCAAAACTGCAAATCAAATTAATAAAACCCATCATTCATCACTGTAAATACAGCCAGAAATCTATAGCACTTATGAACGGTATTCTAGCTCTTTCACTCCAGCGAATTACCTATCAAAGGGAAAACTATTTTCTCAAATGTAATGGAGAAAACGTTTAAATGATTAATCATACCGATATTCTCCAAAACACATATATGCCAAAAAGGAACATTATGCATTCCATGTCTATTATATTCCATATAATTTAAACTTCCATGAATCTTAAAGACCACAAGTGAATTACTATACCTAATATTAACAATCCAGAGTATTTCTGTTGATGTAAGTTAAAACTTTACCCCTACTTGACAGCAACTTGCACTATAAGGTATGTTTTAGAAAAGGTGTGGAGATCGGTATTGAGACATTGAGGTTGCAACATTTACAATTCTGTTGGTTTTTACACAGAACTCTGCTAAATGTGGAGCCTTTCCTAAAATATGAATAAGGAGGTGCAAGAGAGCACATGTATGTGCTGATATGTGTAGATGAAGGAGGCATTTTACAAACCTACATGTTGCAAAAATCAAGAGGCAACTCTGCACATTCCGTGTGTAAGTGCTGGTGGCACTTACATGCGTATACTGTCTATTTTACCCATCTACAGGTGTAAAGGCTGCTAATTAACTACAAAGGCTGCTATTTTTATTTAAGTTAAATTGGGAAGGAGAAACAAACAAGGAGGATTAAGGAGGATAACCCCCTTAATGACTCCTGAAAAGAGCTGGCTGAAATGCTCACTTTTTATAAACCTACATTATGCCAGGCTGCAGGTGTAAATTCCATTGTGGACAATTTTGGTCATATACATTCATTCCCTATCTGAAATGGGGAATACCAGTGTAGATTTTTGACCCGCCCTGATCACTCTCTAACACCACACTCACAGGCCCCCTTCAACATCCACATAGTATAGACATCCATGTGTAAACTGAACTCTTTCTAAAATGGCCATTTTTAAAATATATGCCTGATTATACACATGTAAATTACAACTAAGGCTTCTAAAATGCACATATCTGCGACAAGTCACTCCATGGAGCCCAAGCTCCCTAGTACATGAGCCACTACCAAAAGTAATAAAAAAGCCTTTATGTCCTCAGTCAAACGTGAGTAATGAGGGCACTAAGGCACTGTCAAATATGAGTAATGAGGGCACTAAGGCACTGTTAAATTAAAGGGTTTCACTTGGAATTATGACAAATGAAAGCTGTGATATAAAAAAAAAAAGGCTTCTTACCTGCTGAGGGGGTTGAAGGTTTCCAACTGGCATAGAAGTTGGCAGACCACTGAAGTTTCCAAATGGAGGACCATGAAGATTCTTATCATCAAAATAATGTCCAGATGGTCTATTGAGTGTATTAGGAAAATTCTGAACTCCAGAGACAGGTGGTCCATTGAAGTTTGATCCCTGAAATTGCATTCCTTGAGATGGTCCATTGAAGACATTGTTTGGCGGTTCACTATATGGAATAGTCTGACCATATGGTGGTGTATCAAGTCTTGGAGCCGGATGTGCAACTACATTTTCAAACCTTGGACCTTGAAGCCCAACAGAAATTTCAAATCTATTTGGTTGCTGGTGTGGTGGGCCATCAAATCGTTGTGGAACAAGAGTATCAAACCTTGTTTGAACTGGCTGAACAACTGGCCCATCAAATCTTGGCGGAGTCTGCTGGCCAAGTGGTCTGTCAAATCTTTGGCAAGGTTGTCCATGCAATCCATCAAATCTTGGCAAGTGAGATGGCTGAGCAGATTGACTATCAAATCTGTTAACGTGAGCTCCTTCAAATCGTGGACCAGACTGGCCCACAGGGCTTTCAAACCGCTGAACTGGTTGTGTCCCAGGTCCACTTTCAAACCGAAGGCCCTGATGCATTTCAAATCTTGGGCCAAGTGGCCCTTCAAACCTCAATGGGCCAACTGGCTGACCAGGAGGCCCCTCAAACCTCAGAGCACCAACTTGTTGTCCCTGTGCTCCTTCAAATCTCTGAGATGCAACTGGCTGTCCTGGCATGCCTTCAAACCTTGGCAGTCCTACTGGCTGCCCTGGGCCTCCTTCAAAGCGCTGTGGTCCCACTGGCTGGCCCAATGGCCCTTCAAATCGCTGAGGCCCCATTGGCTGTCCTGGTACTCCCTCAAAACGCTGCGGCCCTACTGGCTGGCCTGGCACCCCCTCAAAGCGCTGCGGCCCAACTGGCTGACCCGGTGCCCCCTCAAAGCGCTGCGGCCCAACTGGCTGGCCCGGTGCCCCCTCAAAGCGCTGCGGCCCAACTGGCTGGCCCGGTGCCCCCTCAAAGCGCTGCGGCCCAACTGGCTGGCCCGGTGCCCCCTCAAAGCGCTGCGGCCCAATTGGCTGGCCCGGTGCCCCCTCAAAACGCTGTGGCCCAACTGGCTGGCCTGGTGCCCCCTCAAAGCGCTGTGGCCCAACTGGCTGACCCGGTGCCCCCTCAAAGCGCTGGGGCCCAACTGGTTGGCCCAGAGCTCCCTCAAAACGCTGTGGCCCCACTGATTGACCCGGGGCCCCCTCAAAGCGCTGTGGCCCCATTGGCTGGCTGGGTGCACCTTCAAAGCGCTGTGGCCCAACTGGCTGGCCTGGTGTCCCCTCAAAGCGCTGCGGCCCCATTGGTTGGCCCGGTGCCCCTTCAAAGCGCTGCGGCCCCATTGGTTGGCCCGGTGCCCCTTCAAAGCGCTGCGGCCCCATTGGCTGGGCCGGTGCCCCCTCAAAGCGCTGTGGCCCCATTGGCTGCCCCTGTGTTCCTTCAAAGCGCTTTGGTCTCACTGGCTGGGTCGGTGCCCCTTCAAAGCGATGCAATCCCACTGGCTGTCCTGGTGCCCCTTCAAAGCGATGTGGCACCATTGGCTGCCCTGGTGCCCCGTCAAAATGCTGAGGCACCCCTGGCTTTCCTGGAGCTCCTTCAAAGCGCTGTGGGCCCCCTGGCTGACCCGGAGCTCCTTCAAAGCGCTGTGGGCCCCCTGGCTGACCCGGAGCTCCTTCAAAGCGCTGTGGGCCCCCTGGCTGACCCGGAGCGCCTTCAAAGCGCTGTGGGCCCCCTGGCTGACCCGGAGTGCCTTCAAAGCGCTGTGGGCCCCCTGGCTGACCAGGAGCGCCTTCAAAGCGCTGTGGGCCCCCTGGCTGACCCGGAGTGCCTTCAAAGCGCTGTGGGCCCCCTGGCTGACCCGGAGCTCCTTCAAAGCGCTGCACCCCCCCTGGCTGTCCTGGCCCCCCTTCAAAGCGCTTTGGCCCCCCTGGCTGACCTGGCATCCCTTCAAAGCGCTGTGGTCCCCCTGGCTGACTCTGTGCCCCTTCAAAGCGCTGCGGCCCTCCTTGCTGGCCTGGTGTCCCTTCAAAGCGCTGCGGCCCTGCTGGCTGGACTGGTGCCTTTTCAAAGCGCTGTGGCCCTGCTGGCTGGCCTGGTGCCTTTTCAAAGCGCTGTGGCCCTGCTGGCTGGCCTGGTGCCTTTTCAAAGCGCTGTGGCCCTGCTGGCTGGCCTGGTGTCCCTTCAAAGCGCTGTGGCCCTGCTGGCTGTCCTGGTGCCCCTTCAAAGAGCTGTGGCCCCCCTGGTTGGCCCGGTGCCCCTTCAAAGCGCTGCATTCCTACTGGCTGTCCTGATACTGCTTCATAACGCTGCAGCCCACCTTGCTGCCCAGGTGCCCCCTCAAAACGCTGTAGGCCTACTTGTTGGCCCCCCTCAAACCTCTGTGGAACCAATGGCTGTCCTGGTGCCCCTTCGAATCGCATACAAGTTTGTGCAGCAGGATCATCACCTGTCGAGCTAAGAGTAGAAGTTCCTTCAAGACCTTTATTGGTCGGCCCATCTCCTCTTTGAGCAGGCTGTCTCTGGGAGCCATCCATTAGTGGCCTGACTTCATCTATCAGTACACCTAATTTCTGATTTCCTTCTTGAGAACCAAACTTGGATCCTGGACTTTCTGTATAGGTAGTTTTGTCGGTGTCTTCATATCTTGGTCTTTTGTGCAAAAGCCGTTCATTGAATGGAGGCCTGTGTTCCTCTCTCACACCTTAAAATAAAAAAAAAAAACCAAGTTATGAGCATTCTTTGAAACAATTCAAACAGATATTCAAATTTATTAGTAAATAGGAAACATACTACCTTGTCCAAACTTCTGCTTTTCTTCATTATCATCATAGTCGCAACATCCATCTCTTTCTCGGTCAGCTGCCTGGAACTCCGGTGCACTTCTTCCTGGATGTCTGGGTGAGTCTCTGAAGTCATCATTTTTATCTAACCAGGTTTCATAAGGTCCTCTTTGATCATAGTTTTTATTACTTCTTGTCCCTTTAGCAGAGTCTCTTTGATCAAGTCTTCTACGATTTGCATGTGGAAGGTTATCTACATAGGATCTATTGCCTGTCAATGGAGAATGCCGCCTTGATCTTTCATTCCATGGTTCTTTTCTATCCAACTGACTTCCACCAGTTCTACCACCATGTTTACTTTTGCCATGGTCACCTTCTCTTCCAGACACAATATTCTCCCTATCGCAATCAAAAAAATCTTCTCCCTCTGAATGGTCCGACCTTTGAAATGCGTGCTGCACTTGTGTTCTTTTCAATGTAGCTTTATGTTCATAGTAAGTCAATTCTGCATTTGACAGAAGAGGCTTCTTCTTTAATCCACTTTTATTTTCTTCTGTGGGGCTATCCCATGTATATCTGTGTTTTTCTTCCTGATACTGGAACAGCTGGCGAATCTGATGGGCCACAACAAGAAACTCATCCTGTGTTATTTCGCCAGATGCCAAACGTTCATTTGCCTAAATTGAAACAACAAAATGTCAAGTTTAGTTAACAGGCATTATTCACTTCCTACTGAGGCTATACATTTTTCATCCAAAGTAGCACAGCACTGCATGTCAGGACTCTTTAGTATCTCTCGCCTTAAGTTAACAAAAAATGTGTACTATAGAATTACAGGATAATAAAGCATACATTAAAAAACAATCTGATTATATCCCTTTGTATATGAATCTCTCAGTCCTTTTTGAACAGTAATACATTATATGTACAGATTATATACCTGCCCATACTTAAGCTATTAGACTGACTGACTCAACTTGTTTAAATCTCTAAATCACATTTGCCAACATTTCCATTCTCAATTCAGATTTTTAAAGAGTACTTTTCTGAGAAGCAGTTTAGGTGTCAAAGTAATATGGGCGCACTGCTGAGATTTTAGAGTTACTTAAAATGATTATAAAATTCTTTTGATTAAAAACACGTTTTATAAGGTGGAAAAGAAAGACTTTTGATACTAATAAGCACAGCTTTAAAAGAAAAGGCCATATGGTCTTTATCTGCTGTCATGTTTCTATGAAATGAACACAATACAGACGCCAAAACTTATTTTGAGATTACAATAAAATAAATTACCTTTTTAAGTAAATCTGCCTTGCTTGCAGATGTTAATTCTTTAGGAATCTGTAGATTAGCATCTACACTCAAGCGATGCTGCTGCTTGGGAGTTCGAGGTGATAAAATCCCTTTATTACTCTGCCAGCTCTCTCTATGCCTTTGATGAGGTGCTTTGTTTAGTCCTTGCTCTTCGCTCTGTTGTGAACTAAAAGTAATGTAAAATTGTACTCTCTCAGATATTGCAGTTCATTTTTCACATAAAATAAAGTGTAGTTACTCACCTGTAACAGGTGTTCTCCAGGGACAGCAGGAATCAGTCCTCACATATGGGTGACCTCGATGGAGCCCCCATGAGGAGCAAATCCCCCGTGACTCGACCCCTGCAATGGGAGGTCAGCCGCCCTGTATGCCCAGGCGATGCAATCCGCCACCCAGGTGGACAACGTACGCTTGGAGACAGGCATCCCCAGCTTACTGGGGTCATAAGAGACAAAGAGTTGAGGAGCCTTTGATGTCCCCACGTACGCTCCAAGTAGAAGGCCAACGCCCTCTTACAGTCCAGGGTATGCAGAAGCTGCTTCTGCCCGGCTGGCATGGGGCCTGGGAAAGAAAGTCGGAAGCACCAACTCCTGGTTGAGATGGAAAGAAGAGACCACTTTTGGCAGGAACTTGGGGTGCGTGCGAAGTACCACCCTGTTCCTATAGAACTGTGTGAACGGTCTATCAGACACCAGAGCTTGCAGCTCACTCACTCGTCTAGTCGATGTGAGTGCCACCAAGAAAAGCATCTTCTAAGAAAGGATGTGGAGATGACAGGTAGCCATCGGCTCAAAGGGTGGGCGAGTAAGCTGCTGCAAGACTACATTCAGATCCCATTCGGTTGCCGGGGGGACGAACCAGGGGTTTCAGCAGAAGCAGACCTCTCAGAAACCCGGACACCAAGGGGTGTACAGAGAGAGGTTGCCCTACCACTGGAGAGTGGTGTGCTGATAAAGCACTAAGGTGAACTCGGACCGAGTTTGACCTGAGGCCTAAATCGGAAAGGTGAAGCAGGTACTGCAGCACTACAGCCACCTGGCAGGAGAATGGGTTCTCACTCTGCTGAGTACACCATACCGCAAACCTACGCCACTTAAATGTGTAGGTTTCCCTAGTCGATTGCCTTATAGAGGCTAGCAACACATCCTCTATCTCTCTTTGGGAGGCGAAGTGGTGCAAGGACCACCCTTTCAGCAGCCATGCCATCAGGTTGAGGTACCTGAGGTTGGGATGCAGAAGTGAGCCCCTGTCCTGCGACAGGAGATTGGGCAGAAATCCCAAAGGAATTGGAGTCTCCTCTGCAAGCTGCAGGAAGAGTGGAAACCAAGGCTGTCTCGGCCACCTGGGGGCCACCAGGATGACTGAGGCCTTGTCCTGAAGGATCTTGAATAAGCTCCGAGCTACCAGTGGCGTGGGAGGAAATGCATATAGGAGGCCCACAGACCAAGATATTAGGAAAGCATCTGCAGCTACCCTGTGTGGGTGTGGCTGTCTGGAACAGAAGCGGGGCAACTGGTAATTTTGAGGGCTCACAAACAAATCTATGGATGGTCGCCCCCAACACTGGAAGAATTGCTGGGCTACGCTGGGATCCAGTTGCCACTCGTGCGGCTGGAGAATTCTGCTTAGCTTGTCTGCTAGGAAGTTCTCCTGACTTTGTAAGTAAACCGCCTTGAGGAACATACCCTGGCTGACTGCGGAGGAGCATAGGTCCAGGGTTTCCTGACACAGGATGCGATAGCCTGTGCCCCCCCTGTTTGTTCACACAGAACATCGCTACTTGGTTGTCTGTCTGATTCAAGACAGACTGATGAGCCAGGGTTTGGCAGAAGGTCCGAAGAGCTAGGCGGATCGCTCGAAGCTCTAGGAGATTGATTTGTTGTGTGCTCTCCCATGGAGACTACACACCTTGAGTGGAGACCTGTTGGCAGAGCGCACTCCATCCCAGCAGGGATGCATCCGTAGTCAGCACCCTTGAGTGCGTGGGAGGCTGAAAAGGCACTCCCCTCCAGAAGGTTGTGAGGTTGAAGCCACCATTTCAAAGACTGTATCAAGTGATGGGACACCTTGATGTTGTCTCTGAGTCTGCCTGTGGCTTGTGTCCACTGGTCCCTAAGGCACCACTGAGCTGTTCTCACGTGAAGTCGAGCATTGGGTGTCACATGCACTGTGGAGGCCATGTAACCAAGGCGGCGCAGAAAGTGTCAGGATCTGCGACTCACTTGCTGCACTAGGGCTACCAGTCTGAGCCCTTGCCTGAAGGGTGTCTAACCTTGCCCCCATGAACTCCAGTCCCTGAGAGGGAACCAGAGTGGACTTTGTGTAGTTGATCACAAAGCCCAGGTGCTGAAGCAACTGGATAGTGCGGGACGTGGCCTGTTGGGCTTCTAGAGCTGACTGGGCTCTGATGAGCCAGTCGTCTAAGTAGGGGAAGACAAATACCCCTTGAGTCCTTAGAAAGGCCGCCACCATCGCAAGGCACTTTGTGAATACCCTGGGTGCCGAGGCTAGGCCAAAGGGAAGCACTTTGTACTGAAAATGGTTTCCTCCCACTACAAATCTTAGATATTCTCTGTGGTCCGGATGAATCAAGATGTGTGTATACGCATCTCTGAGATCTAAGAAGCATAGCCAGTCTCCCTGGCGGAGGTAAGGCAGCAATATTCCAAGGGAAAGCATCTTGAACTTTTCCCTCACCAGGAACTTGTTTAGGTTTCGCAGGTCGAGGATAGGTCTTAGGCCTCCAGTTCTCTTTGGTATCAGAAAGTACACGGAGTAGAAGGCTGTGCCCTATAGGTGGTGAGGCACCGGTTCTACCGCCTGATCCTCGAGAAGACCTGTTAACTCCTGCAAAAGGAAGTCCCTGTGAAGAGGGGGTCTGAGAGGCTCCCCTGGAAAGTAAGAGGGAGGCACCTGGCTGAGATGTAACAGATAGCCCATTTAGACTATCTGAAGAACCCAGGTATCTGTTGTAATAGCTGGCCGCCTGTGGGCATACAGGGTCAGCCTTCATCCTGTGCAGGGCTTCACATCTTTTGGGAGAGAGATACTGCTCTGGGAGTCAAAAGCCCCCTCCAGGCTGGGCCGGAGCCGGTGCCTGGAGGCCTCTTGCTTACGCAGGCCTTGCCCCCGTCCCTTGGCCTGCTGCCCCTTCTGGGGACATGGGGAGGCCTGATACGTGGGGTAGTTTCGGTAAGCTGATCCTTTCCTCGGGAAAAAGGGCGTCTTACCCGAGCTCCTCTTCTTAGAAGGGGCAGAAGTCTTCTTCTCGAGTCTTGTCTGGGTCAGATACTTGGGACTCGATCTCGGCAGCCTTCTCAGTCATGGGTTTGCCAAAGAGGTTTTCACCTCAGCAAGGGACATCGACCAACTTGTCCTGAACTCATGGCTCCAGGTCTGTCGACTGTAGCCATGTCTGGAATCGTGCACCGATGCCAGCCCCCGCTACCCGGGCCGAAGCCTCGAAGCTGTCACAGGCTGCTCAAGTCAAACTTCAAGCACTCTTGAATCCCAGTGGACAAAACCTGGAAGTGCTGCAAAGGTCCCTCGGAGAGACCAGCGGAGAACCCGGCAATCTCCTTTGCCAGGTCTCGCAGGTACATGCCCATGTACAGCTGGTACGTCTGGATTCGACATGACAGCATCGAACCCTGGTAGCACTTTCTGCCGAGAGCATTCATGTTGCAGGCCTCACGACCAGGAGGCACCGAGGAGTGCGTCTTCTGGCTCTTAAGCCGGTGCATGGCCGATTCCACAACCATGGAGTTGTGCGGCAGCTGTGCCTTTTGGAATCCAGGGCTCTTGCGAACTCAATAGATGGAATCGATTCGCCTGCTGAGGACCGGCATCGAGGCCAGTGTCTCCCACATTCGGAGCATCATCTGTTCCAGAATGGGGGGCACCTGTACAGTAAGGGCTTCCTTTGAAGGAAAGTCATAATGGAGGACCTCGAGCTCCTCGGCTCGAGGTTCATCCTCGGCATCAGCCGGGAATGACAAAGCCTTTGCCATGTCCCAGACGAAGTCCAAGAACCGGATGCCTTCCGGGGTTGACCGTCTCCGAGGGTCAGATCCCGGAGAGTCTGACGGGACGTACTTGGTACGGTGGGTGCCCGGGAACTCCTCGTCCACGGTCTCCCAACCGGACTCCGAGGAGGAGTCGATCGGCTCCGGCCTCGAGGGCTTCGGTTTCGACCGCCCCGACACCGAGGGAATCGGCGTCAACGACATCGGCCAAGGATCAACTCGAGACCTTATTGTCTCGAGGATCGGCTCAGCCTCCGGGGTCGACTTGGAAAGTCGATGTCCTGGTGGTCAGGGCGGACGGACGTGTGAGACCAGCCATCAGCGCCCGCTGATGATCCATGAAGGCAGACCTGCTGCGCTCCTAGGCCACCAACCTGAGACCAAGCTCAGGAGGCTCTGCAGCCCGAGGCTCGGGTCCTGACGCCGGATCTCCCGGGGGAGAGTCAACGATGAGGACAGTGCTTACCTTCCTCGGCGTCTCCGGGTCCTTTCGAGGGAGTTTGGCAGGACTCTCTGACTCCGAGGATCCGGGGTGGTGAACCAGGCTCCATGAACGAGCCCACAAGGAACCAGGCCGTTCGGAGCTCTCAGACGACACTGCCCTCACAGATTTTTTCTTCCTCCGGCGTTCCCACGAGGGAGACCCCCATTTCAGAGGACACCCGACGCTGCTCGGGATCAGACAGCTCCCGAGAGGTCCAGGCCTGGGCGGTTGCGGACTAGGGAAAAATCCTGTCATGTTGCTGCTGTCTGCTCAATGACTTGAAAGACATCTTTTTGCATGGACCACAGACCATGGGGTCATGGTCGGGCCAGAGGCATCGGAGGCAGCAGTCATGTGTGCGGTGAGAGACATTAGTTTCGTGCAATGATCACACTTTTTAAACCCACTGGCAGCCATCGGGGGAAAAGGGCCTCTGCAAGATCGAAGGATCGGGCTGCCAGCTAAAAAGAAAAAAAGAACGCAAACGCTAGTCACCAAGGACAAAAACGAAAAATAGATCGGACTCGATACCAGTGTACCGAGCCACAGGCGGGAAAGGGAACCGGCGTCGAAGCGGCAAGCAGAAAAACACAATTTTTCAACTTTTATCACTTTTTCCACGGGGAAACTAGGACAACGTCCATTGGACTCCGCGGAAAAAAAGGAGACTGAACAAGATGGCACCCTTGGGCGGGAAGGGGACTGCGCATGCGTGATGCAGTCCCAAAGGTTTCTTCGAAAGCTGGGGATTTGCTCCGCATGGGGGCTCCGTCGATATCACCCATATATGAGGACTGACTTCCTGCTTGTTCCTGGAGAAAAAAAGCATATTTTATTTACAAAATGTATAACCCATCTAGCAAAAGCATTATTCAACGCGGCTCACAAAAACAAAACACATTAACACAAGAGACTTATACCGAGACCCCACCCCACCCCAAAAAAGTGAATTCAGCTACCCAGCAAACTCAAATCATGCTCCAATCACTTCAATAAATAGGCTTTTAAGACTTTCTGAAATTTCAAATAATCATACTACAACTGTTATTAGTCAGGCAGGAAATCTACAGCTTAGGTCTAGCAACCGACATCATTCTCGTTCGCAAACAATCACACAGCCTGTAAGCCCAAAACTGCTAGCAGGTCTGTCCTAGCTGATCTCAATACATGACTGGGGGGATATATGACTGCAACAGCTCCCCAACACACATGACCTTAAAGATGAAGAAACAAAACCTTGAATTTTATGTTGGGAAATCGGCAGCCAAAGTAAAACGTGCAATGTGGACAAAATCCAAGCTGATTTACATACACCAATCATGTCACAGTATTTTGTACCATCTGAGGAGGCCGTAATGTGGACCCAGGCAACCCCAGATTTAATGCATTGCAATAATCCATGTCCCCAAGAACCAGCAATTGAAGTACAGATCTAAAATCAATGTGAGGTAAATACCTCATCCACTGCAAAAGTCAAACCTTATAAAATGCTTACAACCACTGATTTTACCTGTTCTTTCCCACTTAAGACAGAATCCAACTAGAAACCCAAACCACAGTCAGCAACGGGACTGCCAACCTACCAAACACCACTGCCATTCCTGTAACAGAGTATGGACACCCCCCATAAAGCACAGTTACTTACCTGTAACAGGTGATCTCTGGGAACAGCAGGAATAAGTCTTCACATATGGGTACGTCGGTACCGATGGAGCCTGCGCGGGAACGCTCCCCAGCTTCCCAAAAAGGAAAGCTTTTGGGAGCATCCCACAGCGCCTGCGCGCTGCCTTCCCGCCTTTCCTAACCAACTCTCCTCAGTTCGAGTTTAAAGCTGAGACAATAGAGAGAAAGAGAGGAAAGGAAAGATAGAAAAGAGATACAACTCCTAGGGGAGGTGGGTGGGTTGCGAAGACTTATTCCTGCTGTTCCCAGAGATCACCTGTTACAGGTAAGTAACTGTGCTATCTCCAGGAACAAGCAGGAATGAGTCTTCACATATGGGGACTCCCTAGCTGAGATGCCTGGGAGATCCCCAAGGATATGAGACCCTGAAAGGGGTCTGCGTCCTCCTATGGATCTCAGGCATCCATCCAGGGAAGGAGGGCAGGAGTTGTTTAAGAATGGAACAGGTGTCTGAGGACAGCCTGACCAAACAAGGCATCCCGGCGGGAATCCTTGTCCAAGCAGTAATGGGCTGTGAAGGTATGAACAGAGGCCCAGGTGGCTGCTCGACAGATCTGGTCGATGAACACAGAATTTAGATGAGCCATAGAGGTGGCCATGGCCCTCACATTATGAGCTGTGACATGGCCCTCCAGAGAAAGGTTCTTACTCTGGTAGGCGAAAGAAATACACTGAGCAATCCAATTGGACAGTGTTCTCTTAGAGACTGGAAGTCCCAAGTGAGAAGGATCAAAAGCATCAAAAAGCTGGGAAGACTTTCTATGTTGCTGTGTCCTATGTAAGTAAAAAGCAAGAGCTCTTTTATAATCCAGAGTATGAAGATTCCTCTCTGCACTGGATGCATGAGGAGCTGGAAAAAAGACAGGTAAATATACCTCTTGATTAAGATGAAAAGGTGAGACCACTTTAGGCATAAAGTGTGGATTCGTCCTAAGGACTACCTTGTCATGATGGAACCTTGTATAAGGTGGATTAGCCACTAAGGCCTGCAGTTCACTGATGCGGCGAGCAGAAGTGACTGCAATGAGGAAAATAACCTTCCAGGAAAGAAATTTCAAGGAGGTAGTGGCTAAGGGTTCAAAGGGTGGCTTCATAAGCTGATCAAGAACCAAATTTAAGTCCCATGCCACCGGAGGAGACCTAATGGGAGGTTTAGTTAAAGTTAGGCCTCTCATGAATCTTGAAATAAGAGGATGAGAGGAGATAGGTTTTCCATTGATGGGCTTAAGGGATGCTGCAATAGCACTCAAATGGACTCTTACTGAATTTGTCTTAAGTCCTGCATTGGAGAGATGCAGGAGATAGTCTAACAAAGAAGTTAAAGGTAGTGCCAGAGGGTCAAGACCCTTTCCAGCACACCAAATGGAAAATCTTTTCCACTTAAAAGCATAGGAACGCCTGGTGGAAGGTTTCCTGGAAGCATGGAGGATATCCTTCACCTGCTGAGAAAGATTCAAGTCTTGAAGGTCTAGGCCTTCAGTAACCAAGCTCTGAGGTGAAGGGACTTGGGGTTTGGGTGCCACAAAGTCCCTTCCTCCTGAGACAGAAGGTCTGGAGCAGCTCCCAAGTCCAGAGAGGGGGCTTGGGAGAGATGCAGAAGCAGAGGGTACCACACTTGGCGTGGCTAGCGTGGAGCTATGAGGATCATAGATCCTTGATCCCTCTGGAGTTTGAACAGAGTCTTGGGAATCAAAGGAATGGGTGGAAAGGCATACAGGAAGCCCTGACCCCAATGAAGGAGGAAGGCATCCTTGGCCTGAACTCCCTGACACGGAATTCTGGAACAGAACCGGGGAAGTTTGGCATTCCACGGACTTGCAAAGAGGTCTATGTCCGGGGTTCCCCATTCTTGAAAGATTCTGAGGACCTGATCCATGTGCAGGGACCATTCGTGTGGAAGCAGAACTCGACTGAGTCTGTCTGCCCAAGAGTTTTGGATTCCTGGGAGATATACTGCCAGGAGATGGATTTGATGCTCTCTGGCGAAGGCCCACAATCTTAAGAGCTTCGTTGCAAAGCGACAGAGAGCCAAGTTCCTCCTTGCTTGTTTATATAAAACATAGCTACTTGATTGTCCGTATGGATGAGGACTGTCTTGTAGCTGAGGAGGGTATGGAAGACCTTAAGAGCTAGAAAAATTGCTCGAAGCTCCAAGTGGTTGATATGAAGAGAGGTCTCCTGAGGGGACCAAGTGCCTTGAGTGGAGAGGTCCTGTAGATGAGCTCCCCAACCTGTCTGGGAGGCATCTGTTGTGAGGGTTGCTTGGGGCAACAACTGTTGGAAGGAGGACCCCAGCAACAGATTTTGAGTGGACATCCACCATTGGAGAGACCAAAAGAGACGTTGGGAGGTTGCTATTTGGTCTGAGAGAGCTCCTGAAGCTTGAGTCCACTGGGTGGACAAAGTCCATTGAGCTGCTCTCATGTGTAGGCGAGCATAGGGTACCACATGTACTGTGGAAGTCATGTGGCCCAGCAGTTGTAGCATCTCCCTGGCAGTTAAGTGGCTCTTTGATTGAATCTGGGAGGCTAACTGCACTAGACGTTGGCAACGGGCTTGAGGAAGGTAGGCCCTTGCAGTGGTGGTATCCAACCAGCCCCTATGAATTCCAGGGACTGAGTAGGGATGAGCTGGGACTTTGGGAGGTTTACCACCAGTCCCAGATACTGCAGAATGCGCCTTGTGCGGTCCAGGGAAATCTGGGCCTCTGACTGAGATGGAGCTCGGATGAGCCAGTCGTCCAGGTATGGGAAGACAAATATTCCCAGAGTGCGTAGAAATGCAGCAACTACTGCCATGCATTTGGTGAACACTCTTGGGGCAGAGGCCAGACCCAAAGGAAGTACTCTGTATTGGTAATGTTTTCCTTGGAAAAGAAAACATAGGAATCTTGTGAGATGGATGGATGAGAACATGTGTGTACGCATCCTTGAGATCTAGAGAACAAAGCCAATCCTGACTTTGAAGGTATGGAAGGAGAGTGCCCAGAGAAAGCATCTTGAACTTCTCCTTGCATAGAAATTTGTTCAATTCTCTGAGATCTAGAATGGGTCTGAATCCCCCTGTCTTCTTTGGAATGAGAAAATAGGGGGAGTAGAACCCTGACCCTTGTTGAAGAAGAGGAACTTCTTCTATTGCCCCTTGGGCAAGAAGGGTAGTTATCTCCTGACCTAAAAGGTCGAGAAGAGATGTGGGAGAATTGAAGTGTCTCACCATGGTGTGGGGAGGAAGGTCTGAGAAATGAAGTTTGTAGCCCTCTCTTATGATGGAGAGGGTCCACTGCTCTGATGTGATTTGCTCCCATCTGGGAGCAAAATGAGCTAACCTTCCTGGAATGGTGAGAGGTTCTGGCTGTGTTAAAGCCAGAAAGACTAAGTTCTCTAGCATCAAGTCAAAAACCCTGAGGGGGTTGGGACTGCTGGGTTACAGCAGCCCCTGTAGATTTAGGCCTGGCCTGCTTAGGTTGCTGACGCTTAGCGGTAAAGCGACCTGTAGAAGATTGTTGGCCAGAAGTGGAAGGAAACCTGCCCTTTTTGAAAAAAGACTTTTTAAAAGTTTTTTTCTTGGCAGGAATGGAGGTAGACCTTGAAAGTCTATCCAGAGCAGAATTCTCTGCATCCATTTGAGTGGCTTTAATTTGACACTCTCTGCCAAACAGATTTTCACCTGTACAGGGCAGATTTCCTAAGCCATCTTGAACCCAGGGCTCTAAATCAGAAGCCTGGAGCCAAGCAATTCTGCGAGCAGCTATGGCAATGCCTGAGGCTCTACTGGCACCTTCAAAGGAGTCAAAGGCTGCCCTGCTTGAAAACTTGGAGATGTCTTGAGTATGCTTAAGCCACATGCAGAATTCTTCCCTTTTGTCTTCTGGAATAAAAGGGAGGAAAGTGTGCAGCTTTCCTGCCACTTCTTTCAGAAACATACCCATATAAAGGCTATATAAGTTGATTCTGGCAATAAGCATACTGGCCTGGAAGATTTTCCTACCAAAAGCATCCAAGGTCCTGCATTCTCTTCCTGGAGGAGAAGAAGAGTGTCTCTTTGTACTCTTTATCCTCTTCATAGCTGACTGCACCACAATGGAATGGTGAGGAAGCTGAGTTTTCTGGAACCCAGGACAAGGAGGGACACGATACATAGTGCCCAACCTGCGAGAATGAGGAGAGAGTGAGAGGAGTCTCCCATAAATCAATCATGTGTTCCTGAAGAATCTCATGAATTGGTAAGGTGACTGCCTCTTTAGGAGCCTTAGAGTATCCTAAAATATCTAATTTTTTTGCTCTAGGCTCTGATTCAGAGGTTACTGAAATAGAGAGTCCTTTAGCTACTTCTCTTATGAAGTCTTAAAAGGACAAGTCCTCTGGAGGAGACATTCTTCGTTTTGGAGAAGGCGGCTCCTCAGGAAGGGCTATAGATACTTCAGGAGACTCATCTGATGTATCAGAATCATCAGAGGAATTGAAGTATCGCCTGTCAGGGTCCTCTTCTAACGCTCGATACGCGTATCGAGCAGTATCGACATCGGGCGTCCCCGGTACCGGATCGGTACCGAGAGGTAGCCCTGGACAAGGAACCACAGCAGTCGGTATCCTGGTCGATGTCGATGCAGTCGGTACCGGCATCGGCGATGGTGCCGGTACCGGAGCCGATACCGACAACGGAGCTCGTTGCGGTATCATCGGCGTCGCAGCTTGAATGAAGGACTGTATAGCCTGCTGCATGGACAGAACATTCTGATCCATCGACGCCATGAAAGCCTGGAAGTCGGTACCGGGAGAAAGTGCCGGTACCCCAGAGCAATCTAACAGGTGATCGGTCGAGGCCGTGCCATCGATGTCAACCTGTAACCCCATAGGAGGAGCTTTGGAAGCCGGAGCTTCCCGCCGGGGTTGTTTGGCTGGTGCAGGATCCTCGAGGGCAAGCCCGGAGGCATCTCGATGCTTAGAGGGAGATCTACCCTTCGAGGACCTGCTAGGTTTATGTTTGGTTACCTGAGATCCTTCAGGAGAAGAAGACCTGGAAGATGTCGATGCTACTGCCGGTGCCTCAGCGGGAAACAGCACATGGAGCTTAGCTGCTCGGTTCTGTAACCCCCGTTTAGACATTAGGGAGCAGGATGGACAATCCGGAATGGAGTGTTCAGGACCCAAACACTTAAGACACCATTCATGGGTATCTGTAACAGAAATAGTACCGCTACACTTAGTGCATTTTTTGAACCCGGAGGTTGGTTTTTCCATGGGGGAAATTTTCCTGTGGGCCTTGAGGCCTTAAGAAGAAAAATACACCAAGTGAGGAAAAATATCGATATATATATATATATTTTTTTTTTTTTTAAAAAGAAAGAAAAGACCGGCGGTACCGGTCCGGAGTCGGGGAAGGCAGACACGCGACCAAAGAAATAAAATAAAATAATGAACTTCTTCAGCGGTGACAGGGCTCGACCTGCTGGCTCCGCGGCAAAGAAGAACTGAAGAGAGTTGGTTAGGAAAGGCGGGAAGGCAGCGCGCAGGCGCTGTGGGATGCTCCCAAAAGCTTTCCTTTTTGGGAAGCTGGGGAACGTTCCCGCGCAGGCTCTGTCGGTACCGACGTACCCATATGTGAAGACTCATTCCTGCTTGTTCCTGGAGATAAGCTCAGTCTTTGTATAATTCAACAAAAAATAGTTTTGTACCATCCAAATCACCCACAAGTTACTAACAGGACTCAATCAAGTACAGTGCCTCAGTTGCATGCACGACTGGAAACAAAATTTGATTATCTTCACATATGGGGAAAGAAAAAACATGACCTGTTAAATACAAAGCCAGAGGTTGTAAATAAATGTTAAAAACGGAAGATAGGGAGTTGGTGACATCACTGAGCAAGATGGCTGGCTGAGCTTTTTTGCTCCTGCTGGCCCACAGCTTCTACACCCCCGGAGGTCTGAAAATCTTGAAGGGACCCCATGCAGATCCCCTGAGATGGCAGCAAAGTGGGAAAAAACAGACCTAAAACATTTTGCGTATACGGGAACGCCTGCTGTATGAAAATCCCTGGACAAGATGGCGGGATAGTTGAGTCAATCGGCAGGAAACTCCAGCCTGCGGTCATAAGCCACAGACAGGGTGGAATCGCCGAAAATGCCATAACTTCACACTCAGCGGGAATGGAAAGAGACTAGGCCTTCCAAGAGGAAATATAGAACTAGTTTAAAGAACTTAAACTGGACATAGCATATGTGAGTGCAGAAGTTGTTGCGGGACTAGAAGGCCTTCGGGCCGAGCTGGGAGATTTGGGGAAGCGGGTGGAGGTGGCGGAGGAGTGGATGGAAGAAGCCATGGAAACCATGGGAGCGCTAAAACAGAAATTACGCACAGTAAATCAATTGAGGGAGGAGGTGGAGGATAAAGTAGAGGACTTGGTGAACAGGTCCGAGCGGAGTAAGCTGTGCTTCCACAGCATTGCCAAAATGGAGCAATTTACTGACTGTAAGCATATATCGATCAAAATATCACAAGCACTGCTCCAACAGGCTGGAATACCCCAAGAGAAATATGATCTATGCAGAAGACTGGGCACATAGAGCCTTGAGACGACCAGGGCCGAACAACAACAGCCCTTGGAACATCACTGACTGCTTCCACAACTATGGTATAAAAGAACAAGTGACAGCACTGGCACGCACCCGCAGGTCCCTCTCCTGGGAGACTAATACTATAGAAATATACGCAGATTTGGCGCAAGTGACATTACAAAAATGGAGGAGCATGAGTGATGTCTCATTTAAAATGCCTGAGGAAAGCATCTACTATACATTGACATTCCCCTTCGGCCTAACCTTCACGCTCAATGAGAAAAGACTGAGCATGAACACAAGATGAAGCAGTGCATATGCTAGCAGTGGCCGGTATCACGGGATTAGAGCTGGAACCCAGATTGACTAAGGAGACACAGAAAGAACCCACACGGTGGCATCGGGTGTCCTATGGAAGGAAGCACATACAGAAACAAATCGGGAAGATGCAGAACTGATTAGGCTGTGGACACTCAGACATGATTTAATTACTTTGTTGTGTGGAACAGTTTGACTTCCTATTTGGATACCTCTCTCTGTCTGCCACGCAAGAGGCGCAAACAAATGCTCGGTGTGAAGTAACACCGGAGCAGAGAAACAGCGTGACGGGCTGGTGGAGGGAGACGGACATGGGCTAGGATCAGGTTGGATTTCCAGCTATATGGAAGTCTTGTTAAGTTTTACTGTTATGTTAAATTTCTTTTATTGGGGAAAAATACACAAACATACATCTTATTTATTCCTTTACAACTTGGTATTATGTACCAAACCTTCCATCAATAACAACTATAAATTGAGTTATGACAAGTTGGTTGGGGAACAGGTGGAAGATGGGGGTGATCGGGTGGATGGGATACAGGGGGAAGAGAAGCTGGTGAGGGGCGAGGTTGGGAAGGGATGTTGGGAAGCTGGAGGTCGAGGGGATAGGGTAGGGTTGTTCGGGACAGTGATGTTGACTCAGTATCCTGGTATGGGAGGGAAGGAAAGATAAGAGAGAGGGAGGAGGGTGGGGAGGGGAAGGGGGAGATTCACAGGAGCTGGAGATTGTAAGGAGGGGAAGGGTATGTGTAAGCAACATGAACACTTTGTGAACCTCAAAAGGGTGTCCAAAAGGCCTCTATGCGTCCAATATAGTGAAGCAGAGAAAGGAGACATGGCAATAATAATGGCTGCATATTTAAGAGCAGAAGTGGGGGAGGTGGTAAGGGACCGGGCAGGGAGATATCTGATGGCACGGCTGAAGATCGAGGGAGAGTGGCTGCGAGTGGTGAACATATATGCCCCAAATGGGAACTATGGATGGTTCTTCTGAGAAGTAGAGGAACAACTTGATAAATTAGGCGAGGGGTTGCTGATTTGAGGAGGGGATTTCAATTTAACAATCAATCCCAAAAGATAGACAGTACAGGAAGGGGGAAAGGTTGCAAGGCCGACAGATCCCACCTGAAGGGATATGTCCAGACCCTGGCACTGGTGGATGTCTGGTGCTTCTTCTACCCAAGGCAGTAACAATTCACATTTTTCTCTGCAGTACATGGGTCATACTCCCGAATTGATATGATATGGATAGGGAAGCAGGGGCCCACCAGGCTATCGGGAGCCAGTATTGATGCTATAACGTGGTCGGAGCACCCCCCGTAAAGATCAGATTAAAGACAAGGAGAGGGGAGGAAAATTCTGGTTGCTCAATGATTCACTACTGGAAGACAAAAGAATGCTTCAGGAACTAGAGGAACCAATCTCGGACTACTTTGCTACTAATGATAATAGCAAAGTAGGTTGGGGGATGGTTTGGGATGGATACAAGGCAGTCGTGCAGGGGATCTTGATTAAGTGGGGGACATGGAAAAAAAAGAAAAAAAAGAAGAGGACAGAATGAACAAGCATTCCAACTACGCATATGAAGTTGCAGCAGCTAGAAAATGCTGATGCTCACAATCCAGGTGGCCAATACTGAGGACAGGTTCTAGCAGTGCGAGCCCAATTTAATGCATTGGAAGCAGCTGATATACATTACAAGATGCAATTAGCTAGACAAGAATACTTTGAAGGGGATAATAACGCAGGTAGCACAGCAGCTGCAGTGACAGAAACTGCAATTGCATATACTGTCAATTCTTGGGGAGGGAGGCAAAGTCCTACATACAGAGGAGGAGATGCGCGAGGAGTTCGCCAACTTCTTTAAACGATTGTACGAGGCAAATGCTAAACTCCAGAGGGCCATATCGAGAGCTACCTCGAGTCGGCTTCTCTACCTAAGCTAGGAGAACAACAACAGGAGATACTAGATAAAGAGGTGGAGGCAGGGGAGATCCATCTGGCTATATCAGTGTTAAAACATAAGGCTCCAGGACTAGATGGCCTGACAGCTTGCTTTCATAAAAACCTGGGAACCCTCCTACAGGCACCAGTAGTGAGGCTTTTTAACTTGTCCAGGGAGGGGGGAGTATTGGTAGACACTATGGGATGGGCAGGGATTTCCCTAATTCCTAAGGAGAGGAAAGACCCTCAAAGTCTGTGCTTTATACAGACCAATTTCATTGCTAAACATAGATGCAAAACTCCTCACAAAGATCTTAGCTCAACGCTTAAATAAGGTGATCTTAAATTTGATACATGCAGATCAAGTGGGCTTTATGCCATGGAGACAAGTGGCAGACCACATATGTAAGATTCTCAGTCTCAAATGGGTGGCCCAATGCAAACCAGAGCCCTCCCTATTGGTTGCACTTGATGCTGAAAAAGCGTAGTTACTCACCTGTAAAGGTGTTCTCTGGGCCAGCAGAAATCGGTCCTCACATATGGGCGATGTCAGCGCTGACTGAGACCGCGCAGATCCACTCCCCAACTTTCAATGAAAACATTTGGAGGCTACACCGCACATGCGCTGTCATCTTGCCTCAGTATAATATCATAGCACAAAATAGAAAAAAAACAAAAAAACGAAAACTCCTCCGAGGGGAAGAGGAAGGGTTGTAAGGACCAATTCCTGCTGTCCCTGGAGAACACTGTTATAGGTGAGTAACTACGCTTTCTCCGGGAAAAGTAGTAAGTCAGTCCTCACATATGGGACTCCCAAGCTACAGGCTACCAAAAAAACCTGTAAAAGCCATGGGCGATCCAAAAGCGGACGATAAAGGGCAACAGAGGGCGCTGGCTGGCTGGAAGTCTGACACTGCGGTAGCAGCATCGAGCATGTAATCCCCACCCCTGGACACAGAGGGCTGGAGGGAAGGAGTTGCATTATTCCCTGAAGAGGTGACAGAGTACAGACTGGCCGAAGGCACTATCACTCCAGGAGGCCTCCCCCAGATAGTAGTGCACTGCAAAGATGTGCACGGAGGACTAGGTGGCTGCCTGGCAGATGTCCAGCAAGGGCACAGACTACAAGCTAGCCATAGGCATGGCTCGCACGTTGTGAGCAGTCACATGGCACTCTAGGGAGAGTCCTGCCTGCTGGTAGGCAAGCACAATGCAGTCGGCTACTCACAGAGAGAGGGTACACTAGGAAACTACAACCCAAAGGAGGCTGTGATCGAACGACACAAAGAGTTGCATCAATTGGCAATGGGGCTAAATCCTTTGGATGTAGGACAGGGCACACTTGCCCAGCGTGTGCAGGGAGGCCTCAACCCTGGAGGCAAGCGGCCTAGGGGAAAAAGGTGGGTAGCACCATCTCTTGGTTCAGATGACACACTGAGACCACCTTTGGTAAGAACTTCGGGTGCGTTCAAAGAACCACCCTGTTCCTATGGAATCTGGTGTAGGGCTCATGTGCCACGAGTGCCTGCAGCTCACTCACTCGCCTGGTGGAGGTGAGCGCCACCAGGAAGACGACCTTCCAAGAGAGGACAGGTCGCCAGGGGCTCGTAAAGGGCCCCCTGAGCTTCCCTAGGACCACAATGATGTCCCAAGCCACCGGCAGCAGGCGAACCAGGGGCAGGGAGAAGAAATCCATGCATGAACCAGCCTACCAAAAGGTAGATGGACACAGCCTGGCCCTCCACTTCGTGGTGATGTGCCAATATGGTGCAGAGGTGCACAACTGAATTGGACTTCAGGCCAGCGCCTGACAGGTGCAATAGGTACCGCAATACCTCCAGTATGGCGCAAGATAAGGGGGTTAAGGCCCTGTTCTGCGCACCAGAGGGAGAACCTGTGACATTTAAGGGCGTAGGCCCATCATGTAACGTCCTTATGCGAGGCCAGCAGGACATCCTCCACTGGCTGAGTGAGGCATTAGTGCGCGATGACTACTCTTTCAGCAGCCACGTCATCAGAGCCCAGAGAATGGAGGTTGGGGTGTCGCAGCGTGCCAGTCTCCTGCAAGAGCAAGTCTGGGGCACACCACAGAGACCAGGGATTCCCCTGCGACAATTGCAGTAGCAGGGAGAACCAAGGCTGTCTCGGCCAGCGGGGCACAATGAAGAGGACAGAGGCCACTTCCGCCTGAATTTTCAGGAGAGTCCAAGGCACCAGAGGCATCGGTGGAAGGCATACAGAAAGCTCTTGAACCAGAGGAGGAGGAGGAAAGCGTCCGCCACTTTCCAACCCCAGCCCGGTTTCCTGAACAGAACCTCAAGAGTTGTGCATTCTCTGGGCTGGCAAAAAGGTCGATCTCCGGGATGCCCTACTGCCAGAAGATCTTCTCCAGAATGCATGGGTTCAGTCTCCTTTTGTGGGGCTGGAGGATGCAGCTCAGGCAGTCCGCCAGTATATTGTCTTGGCCCAGCAGCTACACTGCTTTGAGGAAAATCTTCCTAAGTTCCAGAGGCACACCACCTCCCAGCAGAGGTGGTACAACTCACAGGGCGTAGTAGACCACTCAGAGCTCAAGCAGATTGATCTGCGAGGCACTCTCCTCTGGCGACTACGGCCCCTGTGACTGGAGGTGATTGCTGTGGGCCCCCCAGCCCACCTTGGGCACATCCGTAGTGAGAATGTGCTGAAATGGTTGGGCCTGGAACGGCAGACCAGCCCTCAGATTGCAGTAGTCCTGTCACAAAGTCAGAGAGGCTGCCAAGGCAGGAGTGACCTGGATATTGTCCTCTAGGTGGTCCATTGCTTGTGCTCACTGAGAGCTGAGCATCCATTGGGTCTGCTGCATGTGCAGGTGGGCAAAAGGGGTCACATGGACGGTGGATGCCATGTGCCCTAGGAGGCGGAGCATTTGTCAGGCAGTCACAGGAGTGACACCCTGCACCTCCCGCGCTAGGGTGGCGAGGCACTGAGCCTATCCCAGGGGTAGGAAGGCCCAAGTAGAGTCGAGCAGGGTCCTGATGTACTCCATGCATTGGGTTAGAATGACGTGAGACTTTGTAAAGTTCACCATGAACCCTAGGTGCTGCAGCAACCCTAATGTGCGCTGAGTCGTACTGTGCATCTCACCCGGTGTGCTGGCCCGCATGAGTCAGTCATCCAAATAGGGGAACACAAAGACGAGCAGCCATGACCACTAGGCACTTTGTGAATACCCACGGGGCGGAGGAGAGGCCAAAGGGAAGTACCCTGTACTGATAGTGAAGACCTCCCACTATGAAGCGGAGGTAGGGATGGTGCCTCAGATGGATCAGAATGTAAGCATCTCTGAGATCCAAGGAGCATAGCCAATCTCCCTGGAGGAGGTAGGGCAGCAAGGTTCCAAGGGATACCATTTTAAACTTTTCTTTGACCAGGAAGTCGTTGAGGTCCTGAAGGTCCAGAATGGGCCTGAAGCCCCTGACTTCTTGAAGACCAGAAGTAGTGGGAATAGAACCCCCATCCCTGTAGATGAGGCGGGATGGGCTCGGCCGCCTGATCCTCAAGCAACAACTCAAGCTCTTTCAGGAGCAGCTCCCTGTGCAAGGGGTCCATAAGTAATTCCCCTGTGAACGAGGGGAGAGACAGTTGGGAAAAATGAAGGAGGTAGCCTTCATTGACCATTCACAGCACCCAGACATCCGCGATTGAGGGCCACCTGTGTGTGACGTGGACAAGCCTTCCCCCCTGTGAACCTTGGGCCGGTTATCTCCTGAGGGAGAGAGGTTATGCCCAAGGAGTCAAAAACTCCCCCCAGGTGGTGGCTGAGCTGTTTAGGGCTTGGGAGCTTTGGGCTTACAGTGGCCGTGCCCTTGGCCTGCTGTCCCTGAAGGGAACTTAACGTAGTTTCCATAAGCTTTCTTTGTCTTCGGGTAGAAGGGCTTTTTCCCCCAAAGTCTTCCAGCAGGAAGGGTCTGACACTTTCTTGAACAACCTGGTCCTGGACATGAATTCCTTTTCCAACTCGTTAGCCTTGTCGGTCATGGACTTGCCGACGAGGTTATCACCTAGACATGGGACACTGGCTAGCTTGTCCTGCACCCATTGTTCCAAGTCAGAGGACCACAGCCAAAGTGGCAGGCACCAATGCCCACCGCAGCCAGACGAGCCATCAAAGGCTGCTCAAGTCTGAAATTTGGAGCATTCCTTAACCAAGGAAACCAGGGTCCGAAAGTATTCAAGAGGCTCAGACCAGCTGAGAACCCAAGCGTGCTCCTTCGCCAGGTCTCTCAGGTACATGCCCATGTACAGGCTGTGAGCATCAAGCCCTGGAAGCACTTCCTATAAAACGCATCCATGGTATGGGCCTCCCTATCAGGGGGCACCGAGGAGTGCGTCTTCTGGCTCTTAATTCTATGCATAGCCAACTCCACCACTATGGAATTGTGTGGGAGTTGTGCTTTCTGGAATCCTAGGCTCTTGCCAACTCGATACTGGGAACTGGGTTTTAACAGTTCACAATTGGAACCGTCACCGGGTTCTCTCACATCCTGTGTAAGCATGTACAGGTAGAGAGGTATGAAAAACTCCAATCTGTAATTCAGGAAGCTTATGAATTTCTTGATACAAAAATCTAAAATGTGCTGATAAATGAATTTTGCTTAGAATGACGGTCACTCACAAGCTTGACTTTTCACCTACTGCTTTCTTAAATAGAATCAAATATCTTAATCATAATAACTGTGTAACTATTTTAAAATAGTCTAAGAACATTGTTAACGCAAGCACAAAAGTAAACACAGGCAACCATAGTTTATTGTACAGTCAACTATAGGTCACTGCTGGTACAGTGTAATTTCTGCAACTCTGCAGTTATAATTATCATAATCAGGTAAATTTCATCTAATACATTGTAATCAGCTCTTACTCTGTAAAAGAATTCTAGCGACACCTGGTGTTATTTTATGTTCATGATTAATGACACAGTTACTTCCTCATTTGCTATAATAAAAAGAATCTCAATGGGGAAGAATCTTTGATCCAACAGAAGTGGAACTGTGCAGCATCTACAGACCTTCCGTTAGCTTCCCTTTGGGCTCAAACAAAGAGGAACCTTGTGTATGAGTGTTTGTGTTCAGTGTTTCTCTCTCTGCTTATTTCTCACTGTTTGAGAGACCAGAGAAGACCGAATGAGCCGAGGTATTGTGGCGTTCCAGGATGGGGGGCATGGGCACCATCAGGGCCTACTGAGGAGGGGCTTTGTACTGAAGGATCTCCAGATAATCCGCACAAGGCTCGCCCTCCAGCACCACCAAGGCGGCAAAGTGCCTGGGACATCTCCTTCACAAATTCGAGGAAGGCTAAGTCCTCCGGAAGGAACCTTCGCCAGTGGTGCGGCAGGGAAAGGTTGGAGGGGACATCTCTGTGGAGCACAGCGTCGGGGAACTCCTCATCGGTTTCCCAGTCCAACTCCGAACCAGAATCATCAATGAGCACCCCTCAGTCCCAGGACTGGCTTGGCGTCGACTCCCACTGCCAGTGGTCTGACGGCATTGTGTCGGTCGAAGACCTTGACACTGACCGAGCGAGGCACTCCAGAATGGGAGGGGGCCTCATCTGGGAAAGTCCTTAGTGAGGAGGTTCCCATATGGGGCGCAGATGACCCGGAGGGACAGGGAGTCGGGCAACGCTCTGCCTTGATGCTAGAGGGCTCTGCAGCTGGTCCGGACCCTGATAGGGCCAGAGCAGACTCCCTGGCTGGGGAATCCCTGATTGTGATGGAATCAGGGGTGACTCACCGCTCCTTTGATGTCGCAGGTGACTCACCTCTTCAGGGCCCCTTCGACAGGCGCGCCAGTCTGTCGTCACCAAGGGCTCTGAGGCCGAGTCAAGGAGGACTTACTACTCAACACCGGGTCAGGTCCTCGGAGTCGACTTCAAGGGAGTCACCGACGCACGTGGGAGTTCTTCCAAGGACGACTCAGACACCAGATGACCCCTGGGGCTCAGAACGAGCCTGGGCACGTGTCGCCGAAGGGATTCTGCTCCCCCTCCCGATGCCAAACCGGAGCCAGATCTGCCAAATAACTCTCCCTGCCACCTTTCATGTTCCCTTCGGGTTTTGGCCGCCATGAGGAGGCAAAGCAGGCAGGAAGACCCGTCGTGGTCTGCCCCGAGGCACTTAATGCAGGTGCTGTGGCAGTCCATATGGGACATAGTCCGATTGCATTTGCCAAACTACTTAAAACCGCTGGTCGAGGACACAGCAGGGAAAATGAGGCCCAAGAAATCAAACTCGGACATCTCAACCAAGTAGGCCACAAGAGAAAAAGCCCACGTGTCACAAAAGAAAAGAAAAAAAAAATACCAGAGCAAAAATCTGGATGCAGAGGCGAAGACTCCGGTGCGAAAGGTGATCGATTCGAGCACTCGATAGAAAAGGAAAAAAAAAACAAGAGTCGAAAAATCCACTTTTTACCACGGTGCACAGATGGGATGTCTGCACAGCTCCATGGAAAAAGACAGACTGAGGCAAGATGGCAGCTTTGAGTGGGAAGGTGACCACGCTTGTGGAGTGTAGCTCCCAAAAGCTTTCTTTGAAAGCTGGGGAGTGGATCCATGCGGGCTTTGTTGGTGCCAACGTCATCCATATGCAAGGACTGACTTCCTGCTTTTGTTCCCGGAGAAAGCATTTGATCATGTCTCTTGAGACTGTGTTCCAGGTGATGTGTCAAAATTAATGGACGCTACTCCTCGTTTTTCCCATTGGGAAGGGGCACCAGACAGGGGTGCCTGCTGTCACCTCTTCTGTTTGCGCTCACGATGGAGAATTTGGCAGCACGGTTTAGACTTAGCTAAGATATGCGAGGCATTTCGGTAGAGGATGAGGACCCCTAAGGGGCTTGTTTACAAAGCCACAGTAGCGGTTTCCGATCGTTATCGGAGACACGGCCCTATTGATTTCAATGGGGCCGCGGCTCCGATAACAATCGGAAACCGCTATCGCGGCTTTGTAAACAAGCCCCTAAGTCTCACTTTATGCAGATGATATTATCTTGACTGTTTCTCAGGCTCAGATCTCATTGCCACTGCTTATGTAGGGAAATCAGAGAGTACAGAAGACTGTCGGGCTTCCGCCTAAATTGGGATAAATCTACCATCCTTAATCTAACCTCTCCAGATGATTTAAAGAAGCTGCAAGACACCCTACTGTTTAGGTGGGCAGAAAAAGAGATTTGATATCTTGGGGTGAGGATTGGGCAGGAATAAAGATCTTTATGCCATGAACTATAAAAAGCTGATACAAGAGGTGGAATCTCTTTTGTATGGCTGGGGGGAGAAGCTCCTCATGGCTGGGTAGAATAGCTGCCGTGAAAATGATGGTACTTCCACTCTGTATTTTTCCCAAGTCCTTCCTGTAGAAGTTCCAGCGTGGGCCTTGCCCCAGGTATAGAAACAGATAGCCCGGATTTTCTGGAAGGGCCAGCCCCTGAGAGCGGCCCAATTGATTCTACAAAGGGCAAGCAGCAAGAACGGGCTTGAGCTTCCAGATATTATGAAATATTATAAAGCTGCACAATTGAGGGCAGTACTCTATTGGCTAAGAGATAAGCAGCGGCAAATGGTGCGCTTAGAGGGATCGACGAGGGCCCCCAAAGTGCTAGATGTTTTAATGTGGCAGAGAAGACAATGATGGGGGCCAAACCCCTTTGTGCACCACACAATGGGGGTGTGTGGAAACAACTAAGATCAACACTCATGATGGGTAAACAGACTTCCACAATAATGCCCCTGGCTGAATGTTTTGGGCATGGAGAAGGCCCGAGCAAATTTTCAAAAAGTGGGAGGCTAGGGGCTTTCTGTGGATATCTGTTTCTCCACCAGGGGGCAGTTTGGCGAGGGGGATAAGGGATTTGTATAGTCTGGAAGAGTGAGACCGCTGTAGCTACCTCCAGGTTACAAACTTTCTGCAGAAAAGAGAGGTCTGGAAAGATTTGCGAAAAGGGTAGGTTTGAGGGCATGTGCCTACTCAGAAAATAAGTAGTATTAACCCAAATCTACAGGGGACTTGCTACAGGAGGGATAGAAAAACTGGGATAAATGACTAAGTGGGAGGAAGACTCAGGGCTAACTTGGGAAAGGGATAACTGGGATGTGACAATACAAGGGGTGATGAAGCTTTCGATAGCAACCAATCTGCTAGAGAACGGATATAAGTTGCTTCTTTGCTGGTACCTTAGCCCAGTAAGATTATTTTGGATGGGAGTTTTGGGATCCGGGAATTGTTAGAGACATTGTGGCGGTAGGGGTACCTGTATACACATGTGGTGGGGAATATCAAGTGGTCCAAGCGCACTGGGAAATTTTATTTATTTAGCTGCATTTATATCCCGCTTTTCACCGGGTCAAAGCGGTTGGGGGATACATTTAACACGAGGGGATATGAGACACATACACTAATACTTACAGGGAACGTGGGCAATGGAGGGTTAAGTGGCTTGCCCAAGACCACAAGGAGCACCTGTGGGACTAGAAACCCCAGTCCTTCCGGCCCAACATTGCTGTCCTCTAGTGGGCCTGTGGTACCTTGCCCCAACCACTGGGCCACTCCAGTTTCTCTTTAGCATTGAGAATATAGGGGAATAGCATTGCCATGCCAGCCAGCGATTTTTCTGCTTCACCAAAAGATAGAAGTGGTATCTCAACAACAGGGGGTGGTGGCATACTATATAATAGTGGCCAGATGAAAAATAGCAGCTCATTGGAACCAACCAGTGCTATCAGGCATTCAAAGCTATAGAAACCATTTAAATGAGTGAAACTAATTCTAAACCATACTGGCAATGCCCAAGCCTTTCAACCATTGCACTTCATGTTTAAGTCACTGTCATTTTTCCTCCTCTTCAATGGTTCAGAAACCATATGCTACATAGTGAATCAATAAAATCATACTAAACAATTTAAATATTGAAGTTTAATGGTACATTTGTTTTAAACTACTCCAGCCCTACAACACTACATTAAGCTGAAATAAACAAGCAGCTGGATTAAGTCAATCACTAAGTGTTTAATGCTGTGGGGCCAGTTTACTAAAGTGCGCTATCTGGGTTGCGCAGGGATAGCGTACATTTTTAGCACTGCACTGCAAAGTAGCACAGGGCCCATGCTACCTGAGCAGTGTGTGTTTGGGTGGCACCTGGGTATAACATGAATGCTTGCATCACAGCATTGCTAGCACAGGCCTTGAAAGTCTGTTTGGCAGGAAGCAACTACAGTCAACACAATGGGCGGCAATAGTTGCTCCCCACTGCATTACTGTCACAGTTGTCTCCGACCCCACTGCATCTCGTCCAGTGCCCATGCTAGTAATGCGGCCCAAACCCATATTGCTAGCATGGACCTTAGTAAACCGGCCCCTGTACTCCTTAACAGAATGCTAACCAGACTGGCTCGGTTTTGGAAACCCAAGACCAGATTACACGAGGACATGGTTAGCAGCAAAGCAATCATCTTGTCAACCATAACGTCAAAGAAAGAATAACCAATAATGCTCTGGATGGCGAGATTATTATTAGTAATAGTAGTATTTAGCTCATGCCTTTCAAGGAGAAGATGAAGATGAGTTACATTCAGGCTACTTTACCTGAAATCAAGCAAAAAAGCACTAACATTTGAAGAAATAGTCCTTAATCTTGGACACATAGAAAGAACTATAGAATAATCTCTCACTTATTTGGCCAGGGAGTTTTCTCAGACATCTGACACATTCCTAAACCACTTAAATAGCTGTGCTACACAAAACACTTAGTCTGTCTGTATTTTGGGGAATTCTCCTCCTTAGACTATTGATTCACTGACTATTCTTATAAGTCGTATTGTACTTTTGTGCAGTTATTTTATCATCTTTTCAATTCCCTATATTATATTTATCATTCCGAAATGGTGTAAAAATACTGTGGCAGTACAGGACAAGCTTGGGATTTGAAAGCTGTCAAACAGGTGAGTAACTATGCTTTTCATGCAGTAACAGGTGATCTCCAGGAACAGCAGGAATTTAGTCTTCACATATGGGTATTGTCGATACCGACGGAGCCTGCACAGGAACGCTCCCCAGAGTCCAATTAGGAAGCTTTTGGGAGCATCCCACAGCACCTGCGTGCTGCCTTCCCGCCTTTCCCAACTGCCTCTCTCCAGTTGAGTTTAAAGCTGAGACAAAGAGAGAGAGAGGGAAAGAGAAAGATAGAGATACAACTCCCAGGGGAGGTGGGTGGGTTGTGAAGACTAAATTCCTGCTGTTCCTGGAGATCACCTGTTACAGGTGAGTAACTATGCTATCTCCAGGAAGCAGCAGGAATGTAGTCTTCACATATGGGGACTCCCTAGCTTTAGATGCCAGGGAGAGACCCCAGAAGTTGTGTGCCCCTGTGAAAGGGCTCCACTTCCCTCCCATGGATCTCTGGCATCCAACCAGGGATGGCGGGTAGGAGTTGATTAGGTATGGAACAGGTGTTGAAGAACAGCCTGACCAAACAAGGCATCCCGGCGGGAGTCCTTGTCCAAGCAGTAATGGGATGTGAAGGTATGAACCGAGGCCCAAGTGGCTGTTCGAAAGATGTCGTCGATAGACACAGAGTGCAGATGAGCCATTGAAGCTGCCATGGCTCTCACATTGTGAGCTGTGATATGGCCCTCCAGAGGAAGGTTCTTACTCTGATAGGCAAAGGAAATACACTGTGCAATCCAGTTGGACAGTCTTCTCTTGGAGACTGGAAGTCCCAAATGAGAAGGATCAAAAGCAACAAAGAGTTGAGAGGACTTTCTATGTTGCTGTGTTCTTTGCAAGTAAAAGGCTAAAGCCCTTTTACAGTCTAAAGTATGAAGATTCCTTTCTGCATTAGATGCATGAGGCCTTGGAAAAAACCCAGGCAGGTAGACCGCTTGGTTTAAATGAAAAGGCGAGACCACCTTTGGCATGAAGTGTGGATGAGTCCTAAGGACTACCTTGTCATGATGGAACCTTGTATAAGGTGGATCAGCTACTAGTGCTTGCAACTCACTGATGCGGCGTGCTGATGTGATTGCAATGAGAACGATAACTTTCCAAGAAAGGAATTTCAAATAGGTAGTAGCTAAGGGTTCGAAAGGGGGTTTCATGAGCTGACCAAGAACCAGGTTTAAGTCCCATGCCACCGATGGTGGCTTAGTTAGAAGAAGGCCTCTCATAAATCTTGCTATAAGAGGATGGGAGGAAATAGGTTGTTCATTTAGAGGCTTGAAAGAAGCTGCAATAGCACTCAAATGGACTCTTACTGAGTTAGTTTTAAGTCCTGCATTGGATAAATGAAGGAGATACTCCAGTAATGATTCCAGAGGTATCGCATGGGGGTTAAGACCCTTCTGCGAACACCATATGGTAAACCTTTTCCACTTGAAAGCATAAGAGCATCTTGTGGAAGGTTTCCTGGAAGCATAAAGTATATCCTTTACTGGCTGAGGGAGGTTAAGATCATGAAGATCTAGGCCGTCAGCAACCAAGCCCTGAGATGCAGAGATTGGGGATTGGGATGCCATAACATTTCGTCCTCCTGAGACAGGAGATCTGGAGCAGACCCTAACTCCAGGGAGGGAGCTTGAGAGAGTTGTAGAAGCAGAGGATACCACACTTGCCGTGGCCAATGTGGTGCTATGAGAATTATATGGCCTCTGTCTCTCTGAAGCTTGAACAGGGTTTTGGGAATTAGGGGAATGGGCGGAAAGGCATAAAGGAAGTCTTGACCCCCAATGAAGGAGGAAAGCATTCCTGGCCTGAGAGCCCTGAGTCAGAATTCTGGAACAGAACCGGGGAATTTTGGCATTCAACGGACTTGCAAAGAGGTCTATGTCCGGTGTTCCCCAAATTTGAACTATCTTGGCCACCTGGTCTGCATGTAGAGACCATTCGTGTGGAAGCATAACTCGACTGAGTCTGCCCAAGAGATTTGTATGCCTGGAAGATACACTGCCAGGAGATGAATCTGATGCTCTCTGGCGAGGGCCCATAGTTGCAAAGCTTCGTTGCAAAGTGACAGAGAGCCTGTTCCTCCCTGCTTGTTCACGTAGAACATGGCTACTTGATTGTCCGTATGAATGAGGACTGTCTTGTAGCTGAGCAGGGTGTGGAACACTCGAAGAGCAAGGAAGATTGCTCTGAGCTCTAAGGGATTGATATGTAGATGTCTCCTGTGTAGTCCAGGTGCCTTGGGTGGAGAGGTCTTGTAGATGAGCTCCCCAACCCATTGGCGAAGCATCTGTTGTGAGAGTTGCCTGGGGTAAAGGTTGTTGAAATAGGGACCCCAGCAACAGGTTTTGAGTGGACTGCCACCATTGGAGGGACAAAATAAGGCGATCTGTGTTTGCTATTTTGTCTGACAGGCACCCTGATGCCCGAGTCCACTGAGTGGATAAAGTCCACTGGGCTGCTCTCATATGGAGGCGAGCATAAGAAACCACATGCACTGTAGATGCCATGTGGCCTAGTAGTTGTAACATTTCTCGGGCAGTGAGGTGAGGTTTTAGCAGTGTTTGAGAAGCTAACTGCACCATGCGAAGGCAACGGGGCTGAGGAAGATAGGCCCTTGCTTTTCTGGTATCCAGCAAAGCTCCTATGAACTCTAGAGACTGAGTGGGAGTTAGACTGGATTTTGGGATATTTATGACCAGACCCAAATACTGAAGGATACGCATTGTGCAAGATAGAGAAGTCCTGGCCTCTGACTCTGATGGGGCTCGAATGAGCCAGTCGTCTAAGTAAGGGAAGACGAATATCCCTAGAGTGCATAGAAATGCTGCTACCACAGCCATGCATTTCGTGAACACTCTTGGTGCTGAGGCCAGGCCAAAAGGAAGCACCCTGTATTGGAAGTGCTTTCCCTGGAAAAGGAACCGAAGGAACTTTCTGTGAGTTGGATGGTTGAGAACATGAGTGTATGCATCCTTGAGATCTAGAGAACAAAGCCAATCCTGACTCTGAAGGTATGGCAGCAGAGTTCCTAGAGAAATCATCTTGAACTTCTCTTTGAACAGGAATTTGTTCAATTCTCTGAGGTCTAAAATAGGTCTGTATCCCCCTGCTTTCTTTGGGATAAGGAAATAGGGGGAGTAAAACCCTGTACCCTGTTGATGAGTGGGTACTTCTTCTATTGCCCCTTGGGCAAGAAGGATGGTGACCTTTTGATCTAACAAGGATGGTGACCTTTTGATGAGAGAGGTCTCAGAATTGAACTGTCTTACCATTGTGGGAGGGGGCATGCACAGAAAGTGCAGCTTGTATCCCTCTCTTATAATGGAGTGTGTCCAATGCTCTGCTGTTATCTGCTCCCATCTGGAGGCAAAGTGACATAACCTTCCTGGAATGGTGGAAGGCTCTGGTCCATTAAGGGCCAGGAAGGCTAAGTTCTCTAGATGAAAGTCAAAGGCCTTGTGGAGGCTGAGACTGTGGAGGCTTAGTCTTTGCTTTCCTTTGTTTAGGTGGCTGCTGACTCTTTCGAGCAGGCTGACCTGCAGAACGTCCCTGCTGGGAATAAGAGGGATAAAACCTCTTCTTTTTTGAGAAGGTTTCTTGAAAGATTTATTTCTTGCAGGATCAGCTGTGGCTTTGGATAGCCTATCCAAAGTGGAATTGTCAGCATCCAACTCATTGGCTTTCTCTTGCCAATTCTTGCCGAATAAATTCTCACCTGTACAAGGGATATTTCCCAGTTTGTCTTGAACCCAGAGTTCCAGATCGGATGCCTGGAGCCAGGCAATTCTACGTGCTCCTATGGCAATGGCAGAGGTTCTACTTATCCACACAAAACAGTCAAAAGCTACACGATTGGCAAACTTAGAAACATCCTGGGCATGCTTAACCAGTGTGAGAAAATCCTGCCTTTTGTACTCAGGAAGGAGAGGGCTAAGAACCTCCAAATCTCCTGTGACTTCTTTAAGGAACATTCCCATATATAAAATATAGGAACTGATCCTGGCAGAAAGCATGGAAGCCTGGAAAGTACGACATCCAAAGGATCCAAGTTTCTACACTCACATCCTGGAGGATTAGAGGCATGCCTCTTTGCACTCCTGATCCTTCTCATAGCTGACTCCACCACCATGGAGTGGTGGGGAAGCTGAGTTTTCTGGAAGCCAGGACAAGGAGGGACTCGATACATGGTATCCAGTCTGCGAGAGTGAGGATAGGTGGTGAGAGGTGTCTCCCACATTCTCAACATGAGATCATATAAAATCTCATGGATAGGCAGGGTAGCTGCCTCTTTAGGAGCTTTGGGATATTGTAAAACTTCCAACTCCTTAGCTCTGGGCTCTGTTTCAGGAGTCACAGTAATGGACAACCCACGAGCCACCTCCCTGATGAAATCCTGAAATGAGATATCTTCTGGAGGAGACATCCTTTGTTTAGGAGAGAAGGGCTTCTCCGGGAGAAGTATCCCGGTACCGGCAGAGCTGTCAGAATCCTCGGAGTCTTCCGAGGATTCGAAGTATCATCTGTCCGGATGCTCTTGAAGAGCCCGATACCCGTAACGACCGAAGTCGGTACCAGGGGTAGTCGGTACCGGTGTATCGGCACTGGAAGCAATCGCATGACTGGGTGCCAGCAAAGCCGATACCGATGTTGATGTTGATGCTATCGGTACCGGTTGAACCGTCTGATGTGGTTTCGAGGGCGTCGATGCCGCAAGAAGAGCCGCCAGACTGCGTTCAATAGCCAGGAATCTCTGGTCTATCGACACTGCCGATGCCTGGGTATCGGTACCGGAAGCAGCCGGTACCCCAGAGCATGGCACCAGTAGTTCTGCCAAGGTCGAGGCCTCGAGAACATCCTGGAGCCCCGATAATGCTTTGGAAGCCGAAGCCTCCCGCCGGGGCAATTTTGCCGGTATGGAACCCTCAAGGGCAACGCCAGAGGCATCTCAATGCTTGGAAGGAGATCTACCCTTTGAGGACCGGCTGGACTTATGTTTAGTTACCTGAGATCCATGGGAGGAAGACGAAGCCCTGGAAGACGTCGATGCTACCGAGGCTGCATCGGAGGGAAAAAAGGGCACTGAGCTTGGCAGCTCGGTTCTGTCGACCCCTTTTGGACATCATGGCACAAGCCATACACTCGGAGATGGAGTGGTCAGGACCTAAACATTTAAGACACCACTCGTGGGTGTCGGTGACGGAGATGGTATCGCCACACTTGGTGCACTTTTTAAAACCTGAGGCGGGTTTCTCCATAGTGGAGGAAATTTTGGGCCTAAGGCCCAAAATGGCGCGTGCACCTGGGAAAGAAAAAAAAAAAAAAATATATATATATATTTTTTTAAAACAGAAGAAAGAAAGAAAAGAGAACCGGCGGTACCGGTGTAGCATCGAGGAAGGCAGACGCGACCACAAAAAATAAAGAATAAGGAATAAATTTTCTGCGGTGACAGGAACACGACCTGCTGGCTCCGCGGAAAACGAAGAACTGGAGAGAGGCAGTTGGGAAAGGCGGGAAGGCAGCATGCAGGCACAGTGGGATGCTCCCAAAAGCTTCCTAATTGGATGCTGGGGAGTGTTCCCACGCAGGCTCCGTCGGTACTGACGATACCTGTATGTGAAGACTACATTCCTGCTTGTTCTTGGAGATTAACATTTTCTACAATGAAGTATTAGTAAAAGGACATGCTTATTAGAGGAATTGCTAATGCATCAAATGCTGCTATGACAGTTACAAAAAACTGGACTTGCTATCATAATCTGCTCATATACAGCCAATAAAAACCTGGTCTACGGCAGACTTCAGAGGGGACAATGACTGTAATGACCTCAAAATGCTGCCAGAGAAAACAGTTCTGCTGACAAAATGAAGACAAATCCGGTCTTGAAAGTATGCTTTAAGTTAAGCCAAACAAAAATAGAATTTGCTTTGAAAGAATCACACCTCATTCACTTTTGGGACCACTTTTCATTTTCGAAAGCAATTATACATTTTCAACAATATTGCTATTCTACTAAAGCAATTTCAAAGTAAGCGAATTTCAGAAAGATTGTTGGATCTTTTAAGATATTTCTCTAACAATTTTATAAGGAAAGCTACCTTTATATCTTACTTTGCTGGACAAATAGTTTTAACTTCACTGTAATGCCTTTGATTTTATATTATAGGTCACTGGCAGTTAGCAGAAAACACAACCAGAGAACAACTTTTACCCTGACTTTTGTTCATAAAGAACTACTATTCCAACCATTTAGAAAACTTACTTTTTATTTTCTTCCCAACCAGACTTCCATCTTTTGCTAGACTTGGAACCATGCCAGTTTTCCAGGTTCTCTTTAGGCTCTGAAGTAGATTTTACAGAATGCTGGTTTGCTGTATCTGGTTGTCTGTCTTCCTGTACTTTTTTTGGCCTCCTGGTATCTCGAGTATCGGGTTTAAGGCTCCTTTTATTTGCATTCCTTTCTTCCCTGGGATTCTGTGTAAACTCCTCTGCATGAGACTGCTTAAGACCTGACTGACGCAGTTTTCCCATTTTAAGAGAAGGGGAAGGGGAGATACTTCTCTGCCGTCTTTTGGGCGATCTCCTCTCTCTCCTTTTAGGAGAATGTGTACACGGTGATCGAGACTTTGGCGAGCGGGATCGTGACCTTTTCCTATTACTTGATCTTCCTGTTTTTCCAACTGGTTTCTCAGTCTCTTCCATGTGAAAATCTTGTTTTTGAACAACTCCATTCACAACTTTATTTCTGCTTCCCCCTGTTCTATGTTCAGAAGATTTAGTGTGATCATCTTTCTCTTTTTTCTCCACACTTTTTCTCTTATCTTTAGTTTCATCATCTCTCTCATCTGGTTTATCTTGAAGATGTTTTCTTAGTCGTGGATCTTTCTTGCTACTCTCTGGTTCTTTTGTAGTCTCAACTTCTTGGATTTTAACATCTTTTGGGTGGGATAACTTACTCTTCAAAGGTGATGGTGATTTTGATTTACATTTCCCTTCAAGAGAATCAACTTCTCTCCTTGGAATTTTTTCAGTTAATTTGAGTCTTTCTGGTTTTGGTAAGTTTTGTTTTTCCACTGGAAGAGTTTTAATTGCTTTGTTCTCAGACAAATTCATTGTACTCAGTGGAAATTCTTTTTTTTGGCTTTGATCTTTATTATGAAATGAATGCTGACTTATTCTATTAAGGCGAGGATCCCTAGTTGGTGCTTTGATGTCCTGAAATTGGGAAGAGGGCAATGGTCGAACATTTTCCGGATGAGTAGAAATTTGGTGCAGAGTTCTAATAGGCATATGTGGGGTCATCTGGGAAACATGCAGTTTAGAAGGTGCTGAAATGGATCCCACACCAGTTATCCCTTGTTGAGCACCAAGGGAGACTGCCTGAAATGTAAACACAGATCTTTAGAACATTCATCTTAATAGTAAATCTTTCAGAACTGCAAGAATTCCAGCAACATTTTTCAATATTCTAGCAAGGGATTAACAAATTGTCTCTCCAGAAGACCCAGCTAATTGGTCACAAAAGCACACTTACAATCAAGAAATCAAAACATAAATGAGTAGTGAGATAAAGCACAGTTACTTACCTGTAACAGGTGATCTCTGGGAACAGCAGGAATAAGTCTTCACATATGGGTACGTCGGTACCGACGGAGCCTGCGCGGGAACGCTCCCCAGCTTCCCAAAGAGGAAAGCTTTTGGGAGCATCCCACAGCGCCTGCGCGCTGCCTTCCCGCCTTTCCTAACCGCCTCTCCTCAGTTCGAGTTTAAAGCTGAGACAATAGAAAGAGAGAGAGGAAAGGAAAGATAGAGAGGTACAACTCCTAGGGGAGGTGGGAGGGTTGTGAAGACTTATTCCTGCTGTTCCCAGAGATCACCTGTTACAGGTAAGTAACTGTGCTATCTCCAGGAACAAGCAGGAATGAGTATTCACATATGGGGACTCCCTAGCTAAAGATGCCTGGGAGATCCCCAAGGATATGAGACCCTGGGAAGGGTTCTACCTCCTCCTATGGATCTCAGGCATCCATCCAAGGAAGGAGGGTAGGAGTTGATTAAGAATGGAACAGGTGTTTGAGAACAGCCTGACCAAACAAGGCATCCCGGCGGGAGTCCTTGTCCAAGCAGTAATGGGCTGTGAAGGTATGAACTGAGGCCCAGGTGGCTGCTCGACAGATCTGGTCGATGGACACAGAATTTAGATGAGCCATCGAGGTGGCCATGGCCCTCACATTATGAGCTGTAACATGGCTCTCCAGAGAAAGGTTTTCACTCTGGTAGGCAAAAGAAATACACTGAGCAATCCAGTTGGACAGTGTCCTCTTAGAGACTGGAAGTCCCAAATGAGAAGGATCAAAAGCAACAAAGAGCTGGGAAGACTTCCTATGTTGCTGTGTCCTTTGTAGGTAAAAGGCAAGAGCTCTTTTACAATCCAGAGTATGAAGACTCTTCTCTGCACTTGATGCATGAGGAGCTGGAAAAAAGACAGGTAAATATACCTCTTGATTAAGATGAAAAGGTGAGACCACTTTAGGCATAAAGTGTGAATTGGTCCTAAGGACTACCTTATCATGATGGAACCTTGTATAAGGTGGATTAGCCACTAAGTCCTGCAGCTCACTGATGCGGTGAGCTGAGGTGACTGCAATAAGGAAAATAACCTTCCAGGAAAGAAATTTCAAGGAGGTGGTGGCTAAGGGTTCAAAAGGAGGCTTCATAAGCTGACCAAGAACCAGATTTAAATCCCATGCCACCGGAGGAGGCCTAATGGGAGGTTTAGTTAAAGTTAGTTAGTTAATCTTGCAATAAGAGGATGAGAGGAAATAGGTTGTCCATTGATAGGCTTAAGGGATGCTGCAACAGCACTCAAATGGACCCTTACTGAATTCGTCTTAAGGCCTGCATTGGAAAGATGCAGGAGATATTCCAATAGAGAATTCAAAGGTAGTGCTAGAGGGTCAAGACCCTTTTCAGCACACCAAATGGAAAATCTTTTCCATTTAAAAGCATAGGAACGCCTAGTGGAAGGTTTTCTGGAAGCATGGACGATATCCTTCACTTGTTGAGAAAGATTCAAGCGTTGAAGGTCTAGGCCTTCAGTAACCAAGCTCTGAGGTGAAGGGACTTGGGGTTTGGGTGCCACAAAGTCCCTTCCTCCTGGGACAGAAGGTCTGGAGCAGCTCCCAAGTCCAGGGAGGGGGCTTGGGAGAGATGCAGAAGTAGAGGGTAGCACACTTGGCGTGGCCAGCGTGGAGCTATGAGGATCCTTGATCCCTCTGGAGTTTGAACAGAGTCTTGGGAATCAAGGGAATGGGTGGAAAGGCATACAGGAAGCCCTGACCCCAATGAAGGAGGAAGGCATCCTTGGCCTGAACTCCCTGACACAGAATTCTGGAACAGAACCAGGGAAGTTTGGCATTCCACGGACTTGCAAAGAGGTCTATGTCCGGGGTTCCCCATTCTTGGAAGATTCTGAGTACCTGATCCATGTGCAGGGACCATTCGTGTGGAAGCAGAACTCGACTGAGTCTGTCAGTCCAAGAGTTTTGGATTCCTGGGAGGTATACTGCCAGGAGATGGATTTGATGCTCTCTGGCAAAGGCCCACAATCTTAAAGCTTTGTTGCAAAGCGACAGAGAGCCAGTTCTTCCTTGCTTGTTTATGTAAAACATGGCTACCTGATTGTCCGTATGAATGAGGACTGTCTTGTAGCTGAGGAGGGTATGAAAGACCTTGAGAGCTAGAAAAACTGCTCGAAGCTCCAAGTAGTTGATTTGAAGAGAGGTCTCCTGTGGGGTCCAAGTGCCTTGAGTGGAGAGGTCCTGTAGATGAACTCCCCAACCTGTTTGGGAGGCATCTGTTGTAAGGGTTGCTTGGGGCAACAACTGTTGGAAGGGGGACCCCAGCAACAGATTTTGAGTGGACATCCACCATTGGAGAGACCAAAAGAGACGTCTGGAGGTTGCTATTTGGTCTGAGAGAGCTCCTGAAGCTTGAGTCCACTGGGTGGACAAAGTCCATTGAGCTGCTCTCATGTGTAGGCGAGCATAGGGTACCACATGCACTGTGGAAGCCCTGTGGCCTAGCAGTTGCAGCATTTCCCGGGCAGTTAAGTGGCTCTTTGACTGAATCTGGGAGGCTAACTGCACTAGACGTTGGCAACGGGCCTGAGGAAGATAGGGCCTTGCAGTGGTAGTATCCAACCAGGCCCCTATGAATTCTAGGGACTGAGTAGGGGTGAGCTGAGACTTTGGGAGGTTTACCACAAGTCCCAGATACTGCAGAATACATCTTGTGCGGTCCAGGGAAATCTGGGCCTCTGACTGAGATGGAGCTCGGATGAGCCAGTCGTCCAGGTATGGAAATACAAATATTCCCAGAGTGTGTAGAAATGCAGCTACTGTTGCCATGCATTTGGTGAACACTCTTGGAGCAGAGGCCAGACCAAAAGGTAGCACCCTGTATTGATAATGTTTTCCTTGGAAAAGAAAACGGAGGAATCTTCTGTGAGATGGATGGATGAGGACATGTGTGTACGCATCCTTGAGATCTAGAGAACAAAGCCAATCCTGACTTTGAAGGTATGGAAGGAGAGTGCCCAGAGAAAGCATCTTGAACTTCTCCTTGCATAGAAATTTGTTCAATTCCCTGAGGTCTAATATGGGTCTGTATCCCCCTGTCTTCTTTGGAATGAGAAAATAGGGGGAGTAAAACCCTGACCCTTGTTGAAGAAGGGGAACTTCTTCTATTGCCCCTTGCAGTATCGACATCGGGCGTCTTCGGTACCGGATCGGTACCGATAAGGAGCCCTGGACAAGGAACCGCTGCAGTCGGTATCCTGGTCGATGCCGATGCAGTCAGTACCGGTATCGGCGCTGGTGCCGGTACCAGAGCCGATACCGACAATGGAGTTTGTTGTGGTACCAGCGGCATCGCAGCTTGAATGAAGGCCGTGATAGCCCGCTGCATGGACAGAACATTCTGATCCATCGACGCCATGAATGCCTGGAATTCGGTACCGGGAGATTGTGCCGGTACCCCAGAGAGCATTCTAACAGGTGATCAGCCGAGGCCGTGCCATCGATGTCAACCTGTAACCCCATAGGAGGAGCTTTGGAAGCCTGAGCTTCCCGCCGGGGTTGTTTAGCTGGTGCAGGATCCTAGAGGGCAAGCCTGGAGGCATCTCTATGCTTAGAGGGAGATCTAGCCTTTGAGGACCTGCTGGATTTATGTTTGGTTACCTGAGATCCATCAGGAGAAGAAGACCTGGAAGATGTCGATGCTACCGAAGCTGCATCGGCGGGAAACAGCACATGGAGCTTGGCTGCTTGGTTCTGTAAACCCCGTTTAGACATAAGAGAGCAGGATGGACAATCCGGAATGGAGTGTTCAGGACCCAAACATTTAAGACACCATTCATGGGTGTCTGTAATAGAAATAGTACCGCTACACTTAGTGCATTTCTTGAACCCGGAGGCTGGTTTTTCCATTAGGGAAATTTTCTTGTGGGTCCTGAGGCCCAAAGAGAAAAAATACACTAAGTGAGGAAAAGTATAGATTTTTTTTTTTTTTAAAAAGAAAGAAAAGACCGGCGGTTCCGGTCCAGAGTCGGGGAAGGCAGACACGCGACCAAAGAAATAAAATAAAATAAAGAACTTCTTCAGCAGTGACAGGGCTCGACCTGCTTGCTCCACGGCAAAGAAGAACTGAGGAGAGGCAGTTAGGAGAGGTGGTTAGGAAAGGCGGGAAGGCAGCGCGCAGGCGCTGTGGGATGCTCCCAAAAGCTTTCCTTTTTGGGAAGCTGGAGAGCGTTCCCGCGCAGGCTCCGTCGGTACCTACGTACCCATATATGAAGACTCATTCCTGCTTGTTCCTGGAGATTATTAAGTACATCATGTTAAAGGCTACAGTCAAAATGTACTGTAAATCATTTCTGTAAGTAAATAAAAAAATTATTGGCTCTAATTTAAGGGGAAAATTCCAGGTGCTATTCTCCAACTTCCTGTTCACACCAATAAGAAAACTTATTAACTAAACAAAGGTACTTGATAGTTAACTACTCTTCTTAATATCTGCTATTAATTAAATTAGAGATAAAAATAAATTGGTTTTAAAAATCATCCATTCCAGGGGCATAAATAGCTCCATGTGATAACATACACTACTGAAGGATTAAGTAGTTTGAGTCAATCCTATTAAGAGTTCTGCCACAAACGAACACCACATTAACAGCATGAAAGCAATGAAATACTGGAATTTCATTAACCCATTTTGGACCAGTGTATGTTTTACATACATAAGGTTTCCATACTTACTACTCAACTGTTTACTAATTAATGGTTATAAATTCAATGGAACTATGTTTAGCTATTATCATTATGTCAAAAAGCATTAGATCTCAGATAAAAAAATCTGTAAATAGTTAGTTTAATAAGTATTCAAAGTTTGCTGATTTTGACAGTACTGGAGGCTCAACATAAAAAGATCACAAAAAATAGTAAGTAGCTTATAATGCTGTAATAGCTACTATTTTGCAAATAAAAGTATTTGTAGACTTTAGAAAATAGGTTTAGATAACTAAGTTACTTAGTGTCAGAGTTATTGGTGCGTATATCGGCCTTGTATGTTTTTCATACGCTGGGCTAATATGTTGTCAAAACTAATTGCTGTCAAGCATTCTGTTCTAGGTGTTTCAATGGTGCAATATCGACGCACTGCATCAGAAGTGTTTTCACGTGTATCATATTCCACCGTCAGAATGGACTGTTGACAAACTATATTATATCATAATAAAGTGTTTTAAATGAAAACTGCAGTTTCAATAGTATCATACAGAATGTTTATGTCAATGAATATTGGAACTGAATCCTATCTTTTCTGAAGATGGACAATATACTATATTGGATCAGTGCATGAAAAATATACACTATGTGAAAGAGTAGTTACTCACCTGTAACAGGTGCTCTCCAGGAGCAGCAGGAATCAGTCCTCACTTATGGGTGACATCGACGCCGATGGAGCCCATGTGCGGAGCATTTCCCCAGCTTTCTAAGAAAGCCTTTGGGAATACTGCACGCATGCGCGGTCCCCTTCCCGCCTAAAGGTGCCATCTTGCTCAGTCTGATGACATAGCTAAAAGACAGCAAAAAAAAAAACAAAACAAAAAAAAGTAAAAATAAACTATGTACAACTGCAACTCCAAGGGGAGGAGGGAGGGTTGTGAGGACTGATTCCTGCTGCTCCTGGAGAACACCTGTTATAGGTGAATAAAGCACAGTTACTTACCTGTAACAGGTGATCTCTGGGAACAGCAGGAATAAGTCTTCACATATGGGTACGTCGGTACCGATGGAGCCTGCGCGGGAATGCTCCCCAGCGTCCAATCAGAAAGCTTTTGGGAGCATCCCACAGCGCCTGCGTGCTGCCTTCCCGCCTTTCCAACTGTCTCTCCTCAGTTGAGTTTTAAAGCTGAGACAAAGAGGGAGAGAGAGGGAAAGGAAGAGAGATAGAAAGAGAGAGACAACTCCCAGGGGAGGTGGGTGGGTTGTGAAGACTTATTCCTGCTGTTCCCAGAGATCACCTGTTACAGGTAAGTAACTGTGCTATCTCCAGGAACAAGCAGGAATGAGTCTTCACATATGGGGACTCCCTAGCTTTTGATGCCAGGGAGAGAGCCCAGAGGTTGTGTGTCCCTGGGACAGGGCTGCACTTCCCCACCTGGATCTCTGGCATCCCATGAGGGATGGTGGGTAGGAGTTGATTAAGCATGGAACAGGTGTTTGAGAACAGCCTGACCAAACAAGGCATCCAGGCAGGAGTCCTTGTCTAAGCAGTAATGGGCTGTGAAGGTATGAACTGAGGCCCAAGTGGCTGCTCGACAGATGTCATCGATAGACACAGAGTTCAGATGAACCATTGAGGCTGCCATGGCTCTCACATTGTGAGTTGTGACATGGCCCTCCAGAGAAATGTTCTTGCTCTGATAGGCGAAAGAAATACATTGGGCAATCCAGTTGGAAAGATTTCTCTTGGAGACTGGTTGTCCCAAATGAGAAGGATCAAAAGCAACAAAGAGTTGGGAAGACTTTCTATGTTGCTGTGTCCTCTGTAAGTAAAAAGCCAGAGCTCTTTTACAGTCCAGGGTATGAAGATTCCTCTCTGCACTTGATGCATGAGGCCCTGGAAAAAAGACAGGTAGGTAGACCTCTTGGTTGAGGTGAAAAGGCGAGACCACCTTAGGCATAAAGTGTGGATTAGTCCTAAGGACCACCTTGTCATGATGGAACCTTGTATAAGGTGGATTAGCTACTAGTGCTTGCAATTCACTGATGCGGCGTGCTGATGTGATTGCAATGAGAAAGATAACCTTCCAAGAAAGGTATTTCAAGGAGGTAGTAGCTAAAGGTTCAAAAGGCGGCTTCATAAGCTGACCAAGAACCAAATTTAAAGTCCCATGCCACCGGTGGTGGTCTAATGGGAGGCTTTGTTAAAAGGAGGCCTCTCATGAGCCTTGCTACAAGGGGATGAGAGGAAACAGGTTGTCCATTTAGAGGCTTGAGTGAAGCTGCAATAGCACTCAGATGGACTCTTACTGAATTTGTCTTAAGGCCTGCATTAGACAGATGCAGGAGATACTCCAGTAACAATTCCAGAGGTATTGACCGGGGGTTAAGACCCCTTCCAGAACACCAGATGGTAAACCTTTTCCACTTGAAGGCGTAAGAACGTCTAGTGGAAGGTTTTCTGGAAGCATGAAGAACATCTTTCACTTGTTGAGAAAGAGGAAGATCCTGGAGATCTAGGCCTTCAGCAACCAAGCCCTGAGATGCAGAGACTGGGGATTGGGATGCCACAATTTTCCGTCCTCTTGAGAGAGGAGGTCTGGAGCAGACCCTAACTCTAGGGAGGGAGCTTGAGAGAGATGTAGAAGCAGAGGGTACCATACTTGCCATGGCCAATGTGGAGCTATGAGAATCATGTGGCCTCTGTCTCTCTGAAGCTTGAATAGGGTTTTGGGAATTAGGGGAATGGGTGGAAAGGCATACAGGAAGTCTTGACCCCAGTGGAGGAAAGCATCCGTTGCCTGAGCCCTCTGAGCCAGAGTCCTGGAACAGAACCGGGGAAGTTTGGCATTCCACAGACTTGCAAAGAGGTCTATGTCCGGGGTTCCCCAAATTTGAAAAGTTTTTGACACCTGGTCCATATGTAGGGACCACTCGTGTGGAAGCAGAACTTGACTGAGTCTGTCTGTCCAAGAGTTTTGAACCCCTGAAAGATAGACTGCCAGAAGATGAATGTGATGCTCTCTGACGAGGGCCCATAGTCGCAGAGCTTATTTGCAAAGCGACAGAGAGCCAGTTCTGCCCTGCTTGTTTAAGTAGAACATGGCTACCTGATAGTCCTTGTCCACACGGACAGTCTTGTGGCTGAGCAGGGTGTGGAAAACTCGTAGAGCAAGGAAGATTGCTCTGAGTTCCAAAAGATTGATGTGGAGACAAGTCTCCTGTAGCAACCAGATGCCCTGGGTGGAGAGGTCCTGAAGATGAGCTCCCCAGCCCATTGGAGAAGCATCTGTTGTAAGAGTTGCCTGGGGTAGAGGCTGTTGAAAAGGACACCCCAGCAAGAGGTTTTGAGGGGACTTCCACCATTGGAGGGACAAAATGAGGCGACTTGTGTTTGCTATTTTGTCTGACAGGCAGCCTAATGCCTGGGTCCATTGGGTGGATAAAGTCCACTGAGCTGCTCTCATGTGAAGGCGAGCATATGGTACCACATGAACGATGGAAGCCATATGGCCTAGCAACTGTAACATCTCGCGAGCAGTTAGTAGGGGTTTCAACTCTGCTTGAAAAGCTAACTGCATCAAGCGAAGGCAGCGGGCCTGGGGAAGAAAGGACCTTGCCTTTGTGGTATCCAGCAATGCACCTATAAACTCCAGGGACTGAGTAGGGATCAAATTGGATTTTGGGATGTTTATTACCAGCCCTAAGTATTGAAGGATACGCATTGTGCAGGTTAGAGCAGTCTTGGTCTCTGACTGAGTGGGAGCTCGAATGAGCCAGTCGTCCAGATAGGGGAAGACAAATATTCCCAGGGTGCGCAGAAAAGCAGCAACCACTGTCATGCATTTCATGAACACCCTTGGTGCAGAGGCCAGGCCAAAGGGGAGCACTCTGTATTGATAGTGCTTCTCCTGGAAAAGGAAAAAAGGAACCTTCTGCGAGTTGGATGGATGAGAACATGAGTGTACGCATCCTTGAGATCTAGAGAACAAAGCCAATCCAGACTCTGAAGGTATGGCAGCAGAGTTCCTAAAGAAACCATCTTGAATTTTTCCTTGACTAGGAATCTGTTCAACTCTCTGAGATCTAAAATGGGTCTGAAGCCCCCTGTTTTCTTTGGGATAAGAAAATAGGGGGAGTAGAACCCTGTGCCTTGTTGTTGAGAAGGCACTTCCTCTATTGCCCCTTGGGCTAGAAGAGTGGCAACCTCCTGCTCTAATAGGCTGAGGAGGGAGGTTGGAGAATTGAACTGCTACACTCTTGTGAGGGGGGCAAGCTGGAAAATGAAGTTTGTACCCCTCTCTTATGATGGAGAGTGTCCAATGCTCTGCTGTGATTTGTCCCCATCTGGGAGCAAAGTGACATAACCTTCTTGGAATGGTGGAGGGCTCTGGTCCTTCTAGAGCCAGGAAGGCTAGGTTCTCTAGCAGAAAGTCAAAGGCCCTGAGGGGGCTGAGACTGCTGGGTTGGAGCAGGCCTCGCAGCCTTGGCCTTGGTCTGTTTGGAGGATTGCTGTTGTTTGGAAGGGAACTGAGCTGCAGAAGATGCTCTCTGACTATAAGCAGGATAGGATCTTCCCTTTTTAGAAAAAGGTGTTTTCTTGAACAACCTTTTCTTAGCAGGGGCAGCTGTAGATTTGGATAGTCTATCCAAAGCAGAATTTTCAGCATCCATCTGATTGGCCTTTGCTTGCCAATCCTTACCAAACAGATTTTCACCTGTACAAGGGATATTTCCCAATTCATCTTGGACCCAGGTCTCCAAATCGGATGCTTGAAGCCAAGCAATCCTACGTGCACCTATAGCTATAGCTGAGGCTCTGCTTACGCATTCAAAGGAGTCGAAAGCTGCACGGTTGGAGAATTTTGAGATATCCTGGGCATGTTTGAGCCCAGAGAGAAATTCTTGCCTTTTATTATCAGACATAAAAGGACAAAGTCTGCAAATGGTCAGTAACTTCTTTTAAGAACATTCCCATGTAGAGACTATAAGAATTAATTCTCGCAGCAAGCATGGAAGCTTGGAAGACTCTTCTACCAAAAGCATCCAGGGTTCTACATTCAAGTCCTGGAGGATTAGAGGCATGTCTCTTGGCACTTCTAATCTTTCTCATTGCAGACTCAACCACAATAGAGTGGTGAGGAAGCTGAGTTTTATGGAAACCAGGACGAGGGACACGATACATGGTGTCCAAACTGCGAGAAGGAGGAGAGGTGGTTAGAGATGCTTCCCACATCCTTAACATAAAATCATACAGAATCTCATGAATAGGCAAGGTAGCTGCCTCTTTAGGAGTTTTAGGATATTGTAGAATATTTAACTCCTTAGCTCTAGGCTCTGACTCTGGGGCTACTGTAATAGAGAGACCCCGGGCCACCTCTCTGATAAAGTCTTGAAAAGACAAGTCCTCTGGAGGAGACATCCTTCGTTTAGGAGAGGACTCCTCCTGTGGAAGAAGCATCGCTGCATCGACAGACTCTTCAGAATCCTCAGAGTCAGAGGAATCGAAGTATCGTCTGTCGGGATGCTCTTGCAAAGCCCGATACCCGTACCGACCGGGGTCGGTATCGGGAAAGCGTAGTTACTCACCTGTAACAGGTGTTCTCCAGGAGCAGCAGGAATCAGTCCTCACTTATGGGTGACGTCGGCGCCGACGGAGCCCTCGCGGAGCAATTTTCCCCAGCTTTCAAAGAAAGCCTTTGGGAATTGCAGCGCGCATGCGCGGTCGTCTTCCCGCCCGAGGGTGCCATCTTAGCCAGTCAGATGACATAGCTAAAAAAGACAGCATAAAAATTTGCAAAAAAGAACATAAGCAGACGATTGCAACTCCAAGGGGAGGAGGGAGGGTAGTGAGGACTGATTCCTGCTGCTCCTGGAGAACACCTGTTACAGGTGAGTAACTACGCTTTCTCCAGGACCAAGCAGGAAGTCAGTCCTCACTTATGGGACTCCCAAGCTCAAGGCTACCGGAGACCCTAAGCACAAAAATGAGCTCCCTCTAGCTCAGCAGCACAGAAGGATAGAATCTTCGCTGAATTATCACCCACCGGTAGCCCACATCCGGGATGGAGGGTAGGAGTTGCTCAGACCTCAAAGAGATTACGGAGGACTGCCTGTCCGAAAGCACTGTCCCTACGGGACTCCCTCTCGAGACAGTAATGGACCGCAAAAGTCTGGCTTGAAGACCAAGTAGCGGCCCGGCAGATGTCTGCCAGCGGAACAGAGCGGAGGTAAGCCACTGACGTGGCCTTTGCCCGAACGCAATGAGCCGTGACTCGACTTTCTAAGGAGAGTCCGGCTGCCCCATAAGCCCAAGAGATACAGTCCGCAACCCAGATGGACAGAGTACGCTTGGAGACCGGGAGCCCCAATCTATTGGGGTCAAAAGACACAAAAAGCTGAGCAGCTTTACGGTGCTCCCGCGTACGGTCAAGGTAGAAGTTCAATGCCCTTCTACAGTCCAGGGTATGGAGGACCGTTTCAGCTCGGCTGGAGTGTGGTCTGGGAAAGAAGGTTGGAAGTACCACCTCCTGATTGATGTGAAAAGGGGAGACCACTTTAGGCAGAAATTTTGGGTGAGTCCGTAGGACTACCCTATTCTTGTAGAACCTAGTGTAAGGGGGATCAGACACGAGGGCCTGCAATTCACTTACGCGTCTAGCGGAAGTGAGGGCTATCAAGAACAGTGTTTTCCAAGACAGAAAACGGAGAGAACAGGTAGCCATAGGTTCAAAAGGAGGACAGGTGATCCGCTGCAAAACCACATTCAGGTCCCAGTCAGGCGCTGGCGGGCGCAGAGGTGGTTTAAGTAGAAGGAGACCTCGGAGAAACCTCGCTACGAGAGGGTCATTGGAGAGAGGTCTGCCGTCCACTGGCACATGATGTGCTGAAAGAGCACTGAGGTGAACTTTGACGGAGTTGGACTTAAGTCCCAGATTAGAGAGGTGCAGCAAGTACTGCAAGATCACCGACACCGGGCAGGAGAAGGGATCCTGAGACTGTTGGGTACACCAGACTGCAAAGCGACGCCATTTAAGGGCGTAGCATTTGCGGGTAGAAGGCCATCGCGAAGCCAAGACGACCTCCTCCACCTCCGCCGGCAGGAGAAGGGGAGCAAGGACTACCCTCTCAGCAGCCAGGCCATGAGGTTGAGAGACCTGAGGTTGGGGTGCAGGAGGGACCCCTGATCCTGAGTGAGGAGATCCGGTTGTACCCCCAGAGGGATTGGATCCTCCACCGCCAGTTGCAGCAGGAGCGGAAACCACGGCTGCCTGGGCCAGCGAGGGGCCACCAGGATCATGAAGGCTTTGTCTCGGAGAACCTTGAAAAGAGTCCGAGAGACCAGCGGGATGGGAGGGAAAGCGTACAGAAGGCTCCCCGACCACGAGATCAGAAAGGCGTCCGCCGCAACCCGAAGGGGGTGTGGCTGACGAGAGCAGAAGCGAGGAAGCTGCCGGTTGTGAGGACTGGCAAAGAGATCCACCGTGGGGAGACCCCACTTGAGGAAGAGCTTCTGAACTACCAAGGGATCCAGACGCCACTCGTGCGGCTGGAGGACCCTGCTGAGTTTGTCTGCAAGGCAATTTTCTTGGCCCGGGAGATAAACTGCCTTGAGGAGAATGCCGTGACTGACGGCCCAAGAGCAGAGCTTCTGTGCCTCCCGGCAGAGGAGGAAGGAGCCCGTGCCCCCCTGCTTGTTCACGTAGAACATGGCAACTTGATTGTCCGTCTGGACAAGGACGGACTGTTGGGAAGTCAGGTGGGAGAAGGCCTTGAGAGCTAGGCGGATCGCCCTGAGCTCCAGGAAGTTGATCTGCTGAGCAGACTCCCACGTGGTCCAGAGGCCCTGAGTACGTGCCTCTTGGCAATGTGCTCCCCAGCCCAGGAGGGATGCATCGGTGGTCAGCACCCGGGTCGGCTGAGGTGACTGGAAAGGCATTCCGAATAGCAGGTTCGGCTGCCGGAGCCACCACCGGAGAGATGAGAGCAGCGGCTCGGAGACGCGCACTAGGTCTGCCAGGCCGCCTGTGGCTTGTCGCCACTGCTGGCGGAGACACCATTGAGCAGACCGCATATTCAGGCGGGCATTGGGGGTCACATGGACGGTGGAAGCCATATGGCCGAGCAGTCTCAGGAAGCGCCTGGCGGAGACCAGGGGCTGGCTGCGAAAGCGGTCGGCTAGGTCCATGAGCCGTTGAGCCCTGTCGAGCGGTAGGTACGCTCGTGCCCGAGGAGTGTGCAGCCTTGCGCCGATGAACTCGAGATCCTGTGAGGGGAGCAAAGTGGACTTTGCGAAGTTTATAACAAAGCCCAAGTGCTGCAGCAGAGTCACCGTGCGGCACGTGGCGTTGGTGACCTCCTGAGCGGACGCTGCTCTGATGAGCCAGTCGTCGAGGTACGGAAAGACATAGAGGCCGTGAAGCCGGAGATGGGCCGCCACGACCGCGAGACATTTTGTGAAGACTCGCGGTGCGGAGGATAGGCCAAAGGGCAGTACTCTGTACTGGTAATGATTTCCTGCCACCACAAACCTTAGGTATTGGCGGTGGCTTGGGTGGATGAGGATGTGCGTGTAGGCATCCTTTAGATCCAAGGAGCATAGCCAATCTCCCTGCTGGAGGTAGGGCAGAAGGATTCCAAGGGTAAGCATTTTGAACTTCTCCCGCACAAGGAACTTGTTGAGGTTGCGCAAGTCCAGGATGGGTCTGAGGCCCCCTGTTCTCTTTGGTATCAGAAAATACCTTGAATAAAAGCCTTGACCTCTCAGGTGGTGGGGCACCGGTTCCACCGCCTGTTCCTGCAGAAGACTTGCTAACTCCTGAAGGAGCAACTCCCTGTGCAGAGGGGGGCGCGAAGGTTCTCCCGGAAAATAGGAGGGAGGGACCTGATGGAAGTGGAGAAGGTAGCCTTCTCGCACGACCTGAAGTATCCAGGCATCTGCGGTGATGCTGGACCCACCTGTGGGCGAAGTGAACCAGCCGGCCTCCGGTGCTGGGAGGAACCAGCGGGGGGGGAGAGGCTATGCTGAGCGAGTCAAAAACCCCCACCCTGCTGAGCAGGGGCTGGTGGTGCAGGCTTGGGGGCTTGCTGCCTACGGGACCCGTTACCCCGTCCCTTGGCCTGCTGGCCCTGTTGGGGAGCTGCAGGGGCCTGATAATGGGGGTACTGTTTGTAGGCAGCCGCCTTCCTCGGGTAAAAGGACTTTTTTCCCCGAGCCCTTCTTTTTCTGGGAAGGGGCGGAGGTCTTCCTAGAAAGCCTGGTCCTGGTGAGAGTCTCAGTCTCAATTTGTGCAGCCTTTTCCGCCATGGGCTTGCCAAAGAGGTTTTCGCCTCGGCAGGGGACATCGACCAACTTGTCCTGTACCCAGGGCTCAAGGTCCGACGACTGAAGCCAAGCCTGTCGGCGGGCACCGATGCCGGCTGCGGCCACTCTAGCCGAGGCCTCAAAGCCATCATAGGCTGCTCGGGACATGAACTTTGAGCATTCCCGAATGCCCGTGGACAAGGCTAGGAACCTCCGCAAGGGCTCCTCGGAGAGACCAGCGGAGAATCCGGCTAGCTCTTTAGCCAGATCCCGGAGATACATGCCCATGTAGAGCTGGTAAGTCTGGACACGACATGCGAGCATAGAGCCCTGGAAGCACTTCTTGCCAAGGCCATCCAGGTTACGGGCCTCCCTTCCAGGAGGCACCGAGGAGTGCATCTTCTGGCTCTTAAGACGATGCATGGCCGATTCCACTACCATGGAATGGTGTGGCAGCTGCGCCTTCTGAAAGCCAGGGCTCTTGCGGACCCGATAGATAGAATCGACCCGCTTGCTCAGGACCGGCGAGGAGGCCGGACTCTCCCACATGCGGAAGAGTAGTCGTTCCAGCATAGGAGGAACCGGCACAGTAAAGTGCTCCCTCGCGGGAGAGTCATACTGGAGGGCGTCGAGCTCTTCGGCTCGAGGCTCCTCCTCGGGATCCGCAGGGAAGGCCAAAGCCTTGGCCATATCCCTAACGAAGTCCGAGAACCGGGCATCCTCCGGGGGGGACTGCTTCCGAGGCTCGGACCCCGGTGAGTCCGATGGGACACACCGAGTCCGGAAAGAATCAGGTGACTCTTCCTCCTCAGACTCCCAGACCGACTCCGACGAGGACTCGGTGGGGTCGGCCCGGGCAGGGTGCGGCGCCAGCCGTCCCGACGTCGAGGGAGTCGGCGTCGGCGACCTCGGTCCCGAACGGGAGGCCGAGGGTGACCTCGACCGAGGATCGACTCGAGTTCTCATTGACTCGAGGATCGGCTCGGTCTCCGGGGTCGACTTGGACGTCGACGTCCCGGCGGTCGGGGCAGCGGCGCCAGCGAGGCCAGCGAGCAGTGCCCGCTGCTGGTCCATGAAGGCAGACAGTCTGCTCTCCAAGGCCGTCAACCTGAGTCCGAGCTCAGGTGACCCAGCAGCCCCCGACTCGGGCCCCGACGGCGTCGGGCCCAACGTCGGCTGTCGCGGAGGCGAGTCCAGAAGGACCACAGGACTTACCCGGGCAGGCATCTCCGACTCCAGGCGAGGTCGCTTCGGGATGTGTTCCTTCTCCAAGGACCCGGGGCGGCTGTCGGGGCTATGCGACCTGGCCCTCGCGGAACCAGGAGCGTCCACCGACGCCGCCCTCGCGGGTTTTTCCTTCCGACGATGGTCCCCGGAGGGAGAACCCCGGTCGGAGGAGCTCCGGCGACGGTCCGAGCTGGAGCCTTTCGACGCGGAGGCCTCCGACGAGGTCCGGGTACGGCTGGGGTCAGCGAAGATTCTCTCACGCTGATGCCGCCGACTCCTCAACGCCTTTGAGGACAGTTTGCTGCAGGGCCCACAGATCAGTTCCTCATGATCCGGGCCCAGGCAGCGGAGGCAAAAGTCGTGTGTGTCGGTTAGTGACATATTTCGGTCACACCGACCACACCGCTTAAACCCACTGGCAACCATCGGGGGAAAAAGGGCCCCTGCGAGGTCAAAGGACCGGACTGCCAGGGAAACCGAAAACGAAAGCTGACTAAGTCAGAAAAACCGAAAAAAGTAAGCGAACTCGAGACCGGCGTCGCGAGTCCGGGCGGGAAAACGATCGGCGTCGAACCGAAAGAAAAAAAGGATAAAACAAAGAAGAAAATCAACTTTTTCGCGGGGACAAGACGGGGACGTCTGTAGGGCTCCGCGGAAAAAAGAAGACTGGCTAAGATGGCACCCTCGGGCGGGAAGACGACCGCGCATGCGCGCTGCAATTCCCAAAGGCTTTCTTTGAAAGCTGGGGAAAATTGCTCCGCGAGGGCTCCGTCGGCGCCGACGTCACCCATAAGTGAGGACTGACTTCCTGCTTGGTCCTGGAGAATCATCGGTACCGGAGGGCTGCAGAGGGCAGGGTACCGGCATGGCTGACACCGATGCCAATGCCACCGGTACCGGAATCAGTACCGATGGTGATACCGGAGCCGGTACCTGCGGAGTAGTCTGTTGCGGTACCACGGGCGTCGATGCCACAAGGAAAGCCGCCAGACTGCGTTCCATGGACAGAATCCTCTGAGCCATCGACGCTGCCAATGCCTGGAAGTCGGTACCGGTGGAGGCCACCGGTACCGGTGGAGGCCACCGGTACCCCAGAGCATGGCACCAGGACATCTGTTGAGGACACGCCATCTAGATCGTCCTGGAACCCCAATGATGATGCTTTAGAAGCCGAAGCCTCCCGCTGGGCTAATTTTGCCGGTGCAGAATCCTCGAGGGCAACGCCAGAGGCATCTCGATGCTTAGAAGGAGATTTGCCCTTCGAGGACCGGCTGGATTTATGTTTAGCTACCTGAGATCCATGTGAGGAAGAAGCAGCCCTGGAAGACATCGATGCCACCGAAGCCGCATCAGAGGGAAACAGGGTACTGAGCTTGGCAGCTCAGTTCTGTCGACCTCTCAGACATCATGGAACAGGACACACAATCTTTAATGGAATGGTCAGGGCCTAAACATTTGAGACACCAGTCATGGGTGTCGGTGACGGATATAGTACCGCCACATTTTGTGCACTTCTTAAAACCTGAGGCAGGTTTTTCCATATTTAAGGAAGAAGGTTTTGGGCCTAAGGCCCAAAACAGAAGTACACCTGAAGAAAAAAAAATAGGTGGTCTTTTTTTTTTTTTTTAAGAAAAGAATAAGAACCGGCGGTACCGGTACAGCGTCAAGGAAGGCAGACGCGTACAGAAAAGAAATAAAGAAAAAATAAGGAAATTCTTCTGCGGTGACAGGAACACGACCTGCTGGCTCCGTGGAAAAAGAACAACTGAGGAGAGACAGTTGGAAAGGCGGGAAGGCAGCACGCAGGCGCTGTGGGGCTGCAGAATTCTGCTTAACCTGTCTGCCAGGGAGTTCTCCTGGCCAGGAAGATAAACAGCTCTCAGAAACATCTTGTGCCTGAGCGCAAAAGAACAAAGGGCCTGTGCTTCCAGACACAGGGGCTTAGACCCAGTGCCTCCCTGTTTGTTCACATAGAACATGGCCACTTGATTGTCCGTCTGAACTAGAACAGACTGGTGAGTCAAAGTGTGAGAAAAAGCCTTGAGGGCTAATCGAATAGCCCGAAGTTCTAGTAGGTTGATCTGTTGCGTGGCTTCCCATGGAGACCATAGGCCTTGAGTGCAGCTCTCCTGACAGTGTGCACCCCAGCCCTGCAAGGAGGCATCTGTCGTCAACACCACTGTGGGGACAGGCACCTGAAAAGGCACCCCCTGGAGCAAGTTGGGGGGGTGTAGCCACCACTGAAGAGAATTCAGGAATGGTTTTGACACCCTGACTTTGTCTGTTAGGCTCCCTGTGGCTTGCTTCCACTGAGTTCTGAGGCACCACTGTGCAGGCCTCATGTGGAGGCGGGCATTGGGGGTCACATGTACAGTCGATGCCATGTGTAATAGGAGCTGTAGACAGAGCCTGGCAGAAACCTTTGGCATGCTGAGAAACCGGGATGCCAACTCCATGAGCCTTTGAGCTCTGTCCTCTGGTAAGTAAGCCCTTGCTTACAGAGAGTCCAGTCGCGCTCCTATGAACTCTAAGTTCTGGGAGGGGAGCAAAGTGGACTTTGCGAAGTTGATGACAAAGCCTAGGTCTTGAAGGAGTGATACAGTTCGGAAGGTGGCCTGCCTGGCCTCCTCGTAAGTCTAACCCCTGATGAGCCAGTCATCCAGATAAGGTGTTTTTGTCTTCCCCTGAGTCCTCAAGTAGGCTGCCACCACAGCAAGGCACTTTGTAAAGACTCTTGGGGCGGAAGTAAGGCCAAAAGGCAGTACTCTGTACTGGTAATGGTTTCCTCCCACCATGAACCTGAGGTACTTTCTGTGGTCTGGATGAATGAGGATGTGGGTGTACGCATCCTTTAAATCTAAGGAGCAAAGCCAATCTCCCTGCTGGAGGTAGGGCAGAAGTGTTCCAAGAGTAAGCATCTTTAACTTTTCTTTTTCCAAGAACTTAAGGTTCCTGAGGTCTAGAATAGGCCTTAGGCCCCCGGTTCTCTTTGGCACTAGAAAGTACCTGGAGTAGAAACCGTGCCCCTGTAGGCGAGGAGGTACAGGCTCTACCACCTTGTCCAGAAGCAGACCTTGAAGTTCTTGAAGTAGGAGGTCTGTGTGCAGGAGAGGCCTTAGAGGATCTCCTGGGAAGTAGGCAGGGGGTAACAGCTGGAAATGGAGCATATAGCCCTTGTGGACTATGCTTAAATACCCAAGCATCCCCTGTAATGGGTGGCCACCTGTGGGCAAACAGGGCTAGACGACCTCCTGTGCAGGGATGGGGCAGCAGAGGTGGAAAGGCTATACTGTGGGAGTCAAAATCCCCCTCCCTGCTGAGTGGGAGCAGGAGCCGGAGGCTTGGGGTCTTCTGCCTACAGGGCCCATGTCCCTGCCCCTTGGCCTGCTGCCCCTGCTGGGGAGGCCTGGTACTGAGGGAAAGGTTTGTAGGCAGCTGCCTTTCTTGGGTAAAAGGGCTTTTTACCCGAGTCCTTCTTTTTGTGAGAAGGGGCAGAAGTCTTTCTGGACAGCCTTGTCCTAGTCAGATGCTCGGTTTCGAGCTCAGCCGCCTTCTCGGCCATGGGATTGCCAAAAAGGTTTTCACCTTGGCAAGGGACATCGACCAACTTGTCCTGCACCCAGGGCTCAAGGTCCGATGACTGCAGCCATGCCTAGCGTCGGGCTCCGATGCCGGCTGCCGCCACACGAGCCGAAGCCTTGAAGCCATCGTAGGCCGCTCGGGACATGAACTTTGAGCAGTCCCTGATTCCTGAGGACAAAGTCTGGAACCTCTGCAAAGGTTCCCCGGAGAGGCCAGCAGAGAACCTGGCAATCTCTTTCGCCAGGTCTCGTAAGTACATGCCCATGTACAGCTGGTAGGACTGGACACGGCAAGCAAGCATCGAGCCCTGGAAGCACTTTCTGCCGAAAGCATCCAGGTTCTGGGCCTCCCTGCCGGAAGGCAGAGTGCATCTTCTGGCTCTTCATACGATGCATGGCCGATTCCATCACCATGGAATGGTGTGGCAGCTGCGCCTTCTGGAATCCAGGGCTCTTACGGAGTCGATAGATGGAATCGACTTGCTTGCTCAAGACCGGTGTCTCCCACATCCGGAAGAGGAGCCGTTCCAGCATCGGAGGAACCAACACAGTAAAGGCCTCCTTCGGAGTAGAGTCATACTGGAGGGCCTCGAGCTCCTTGGCTCGAGGCTCCTCCTCGGGGTCCGCGGGAATCGCCAATGCCTTGGCCATGTCCCTAATGAACTCCGAGAACCGGGTGTCCTCAGGGGGGGGGGGGGGGAACCTACTCCGAGGCTCGGACTGCAGTGAGTCCGAAGCGACGCACCGAGTCCGGAAGGTGTCGGGGACTCCTTGTCCTCCGTCTCCAACGCTGACTCATCCGAAGAGTCGTCGAGGGGCTCCGACCGCGCGGGTCTAGGTAGAACCCGCCCCGACGCCGAAGGGTGACCGTGGACGACTTCGAGCCTTCATGGTCTCGAGTATCGGCTCGGTCTCCAGGATCGACTTCGACGTCGATGTCCCGGTGGTCGGGGCAGATGCACCAGTGAGGCTGGCCATCAGTACCCGCTGCTGATCCATGAAGGCAGACAGTTTGCACTCCAAAGCTGTCAGCCTGAGTCCAAGCTCAAGAGACTCAGCAGCCACCGACTCGGGCCCCGGCGGTGCTGGGCCCGACGACGGCTCCCTCGGAGGAGAGTCCACGAGGACTCCAGGACTTACGTGTCCGATGGTCTCCGGCTCCACACGAGGTATCTTGGACGGCTTCACCTGTTCCAAGGGCCCGGGACGGCGGTCGGGAGTCTTAGACCTGGCCCTCGAGGCACCAGGGACCTCTTCCGACGCCGCCCTCACGAGCCGTTTCTTCCTCTTGCATTCCCGATCGAGGGACCCCCTGTCCGAGGAACCCCGGCGATGCTCGGGATCAGACTCCCGAGACGTCGAGGCCTCAGACAAGGTCCGGGCCCAGCCAGAGGCAGAATCTGAGAAAATCCTTTCTTTCTGGTGCTGACGGCTTCGAAGTGCCTTGGTGGACATTTTGCCACACGGGCCACAGATCTTTGGATGATGATCTGGGCCGAGGCACCGAAGGCAGCAGTCATGTGTGTCGGTGAGACATATTAGTTTCTTGCACCGATCACACTTCTTGAAACCACTGGAAGCCATCGGGGGGAAAAAAGGGCCCCCGCGATGTCAAAGGACCGGCTATCCAGGGAAAAAACAGAAGGCAGGCGCAAACACCAGCCACGAAGGGCAAAAACCGAAAAATAGAAAACAGGCTCGATACCGGTGTACCGAACCCGGCGGGAAGGGGAACCGGCGTTGAACCGGAGAAAAAAGACGAAGTAATCGCTGAAAAAAACGCCAACTTTTCCGGGTGACACAGACAGACGTCCGATGGGCTCCACGGAAAAAGAAAGACTGAGCAAGATGGCACCTTTAGGCGGGAAGGGGACCGCGCATTCGTGCAGTATTCCCAAAGGCTTTCTTAGAAAGCTGGGGAAATGCTCCGCACGGGGGCTCAATCGGCATCGATGTCACCCATAAGTGAGGACCGACTTCCTGCTTGGTCCTGGAGAAACTTATATTTTCTGCAAAGTTTTAATATTTTTTATTATTGCCGGTATTTCACAGTTGTTTGAGTGTAACAAATCTAATAAATCATCCAAAATAGAGAAAGAATATGCAAGCTGTCCAAAACGGGTTAAAGTCAATTATTTTCCTATTAATACTTGCAATAATCATGAGTAATGAGCTCCAGTAGTCACGGAATGGAGCAGTCCAGCAGCAAAAAAGGAAAAATCACCTGCTGTGCTGGACTTGCTTCTTCACAATTTAATTTCACAGATTTAGAACTTGCACTTTTCAGTCAATACAACTGTACAAAGGAGCTAACATGGTCAAAATAAAATATAATAATATTATTAACATTACAAAACAACAAATTAGAACTTTTTTTTTGTTTTTTTAGATAAAACCTCTCCAGTTTTCCAAAATTTAAATATTTCAGTATTGCCCATCTGCCCCAATCCAGTTACCATATTCCCTTCACTTTAGTAACTGGATTGAGGCAGATGGGCAATACTGAAATATTTAAATTTTGGAAAACTGGAGAGGTTTTATCTAAAAAAACAAAAAAAAAGTTCTAAGTTTTAATTTGTTTTGTAACAGGTGATCTCCAGGAACAGCAGGAATTAATCTTCATAACCCGCCCTCCTCCCCTAGGAGCTATAGGGTTCTTTTATTTGTTTACTTTTTCTCAGCTACAAATTGAGGAGAGGGATTGTGAAGGCGCTAAGGCAGGCAAGCAGGCACAGTGGAGTGCTCCCAAAGGCTTTCCTATTTGATGCTGGGGAGTATTCCCGCGCGGGCTCCGTCGGTTGACATTCATCCATATGTGAAGACTGCATTCCTGTTTATTCCTGGAGATGAAGAAAATCACTAAAATAGCCACACTGTAAGTTGCTTTCAAAAGACAATAGAATCATCTTTCTCTTTCAAGTGAGATAGCAACTTGTTCCACAATAACAATACTGTACCTGCAAACGACTTGATTGTATACTTAGCTATTTTTATTACTTTGCTGAGGGTTAAAACAACTTCAAAGCATTCGCTGAGCCAAGTGCTTTTTGGGACATACGCAATAAGTTCATTGCTTAAATAAAATGGCTGAGTCTTTCAAATACTTTATATCTGGCTTTTAAAGCTTTTACACCGAATTCTGGCTTCCACAGGCAATCGATGTAAATTCAAATGCTGTTCAAAAAAATTGCAGCAGATTAAAAATATGGTTACCTTTTAGTAAACAGAGGAATAGTTATTTCATTGCTTATTGCTTTACATCGATTGCCTGTGGAAGCCAGAATTCGGTGTAAAAGCTTTAAAAGCAAGACAAAGTATTTGAAAGACTCAGCCAAACTACACTTTCAGGTCTGGGGATGAAAAGTTCCCATGAATAATATTGGAAGATGTAGTATCCCAGGGATTCCTGCTTTCAGCGATTCTTTTTAATTTGTATGTGAACCCTTTAGTGCATTTAATTAAATCTTTTGGATATTGTCCTTTTATATATGCAGATGATGTACAATTTTTTTTTGTTCCTATGAATGGCTCAGTACAAGATCTAAAAGGGGGACTAGGAACTTGTTTAACAATTAACTAATTCATGACGTCAAAGAAATTAGATAAGTTTGAATATTGCAAAGATGGAAATCCTTTGGTTAGCTTTAGTAGCATATCCAGTGCCGTTATGCCAGATTGATTGATTATTATTTAATTAGGCTTATATACCGCTTTTCTACCAGCCAAAGCGGTGTATATTCGGGTACTGTATATATATTTTTCCCTTGTCCCCAAAGGGCTCACAGTCTGTTTTTGTACCTGAGGCAATTGAGGGTTAAGTGGCTTGCCCAAGGCCACAAGGAGCACCTGTGGGACTAGAAACCTCAATCCTTCCGGCCTAAAGGTTGCTGTCCTCTAGTGGGATTCAAACCCCTGGCCCTCCGGCCCAAGGTAACTTAGGCCATTCCTCCTCATTAATTTTCTGAATTGTGATATTTCAATAAGACAATAGATAAAAACCTTAGCTATCCTCCTTACATTTTAGCTGACATTGAAATCTCAGATTATTTTGGTGGTTAGGCGAGCTTGGGTTAAAATCTCATTAACAGATTTTATTTACAGCCATGCGGTTTAAGGACAATAATCCAGCTTTGGTGTTAAACCACCTTCGGAAGGAACTTGGGATGTGCCCGGAGCACCACCCTATTCTGGTAAAACCTGGTATAAGGCCTCTCGACTACGAGGGCCTGGAGCTCACTGACCCTGCGTGTAGAGGTGAGCGCCACCAAGAACACCACTTTGCAGGAGAGGTAACAAAGATGGCACGTGGCCATCGGCTCAAAGGGCAGCCGGGTGAGCTGTCCCAAGACAACATTACGATCCCACATGGCCGCCAGGGAACGCACCGGGGGTTTTAAGAGAAGCAAGCCTTTCAAAAACCTGGACACCACTGGGTGAGCAGAGAGAGGCCTGCCGTCTACGAGAAAGTGGTTTGCCGCCAGGGCACTGAGATGCACTCTGACGGAGACTTAAGGCCCTGCTCAGAGAGATAAAGCAGGTATTGCAGGACCACAACAACTGGGCCGGAGAAGGGATCCACCCTCCATCCAGCACACCAAATTGCAAAACTGCGCCACTTGAAGGCATACGTCCATCTAGTGGACGGTTTACAAGAACCCAGTAAGACCTCCTCGACATCCTTTGGGAGGAGAAGTGGGGCAAGTGTCATCCTCTCAGCAGCCACGCTGCCAGCGACAAAAGTTGGGATGTAGGAGAGAGTCCCCCTCCTGGGATAGGAGACGTGGGTACGAGCCCAAGGGAATGGGGACCTCTATCGCCAGCTGCAGGAGAAGCGGGAACCACGGTTGCCTGGGCCAGCGCGGCACTATGAGGATGACAAGAGTTCTGTCATGAAGAATCTTGAACAGAGTCCAGGCGACCAGAGGGGTTGGCAGAAATGTGTACAGAAGCCCAGCCGACCATGAGACTAGAAAGGCATCGGCGGCCACTATGGCCGGGTGTGGTTGCTTCAAGCAAAGCCTGGGTAACTGGTGGTTGTCTGGACTGGCAAACAAGTCCAACACTGGCCTCCCCCAGGTCTGAAAGAGCTGGTGGGCCACCTCCCGATCGAGTTGCCACTCGTGCAGTTGGAGGATCCTGCTGAGGGCAGCTGTCCTGGCCAGGCAGGTACATCGCTTTCAGAAGAATCCCTTGTTGAATTGCAAAGGAGCACAAGCTTAGTGTTTCCTGACATAGGATGCGGGACCCCGTGCCCCCTTGTTTGTTCACATAGAACATGGCCACCTGGTTGTCCGTTTGGACTAGGACCACTCTGTGGCTCAGGTAGGGTTTGAGACTGCGAGACCGAGGTTTGAAGACTGCGAGACCGAGGTGAATGGCGCGTAGTTCCAGCAATTTGATCTGCTGTGTACTCTCCTCCTGGGACCACACTCCCTGAGTACGGGTACCCCTGAAAATGAGCTCCCCAACCCAGTAAGGAGGCATCTGTGGTGAGGGTCCTTGAGTGGGGAGGGGTCTGAAGGGGCACGCTCCCAGATGATGGGGGGAGAGCCACCAGGACAGGGATCGCACCAGAGCTCTGGTGATCTTGATCCTGTCCCTGAGGTGTCCCGAGGCTTGGGACCACTGGTCTCTGAGGCACCACCGCGCAGTTCACATGTGGAGGAGGGCATTTGGGGGTTACATGAACCATGGAGGCCAGGTGGCCCAGAAGACGCAGCAATTGTCTTGCTGGCACTGAGAGACTGTGACTTACCTGGCCTGCCAGGGCCATGAGTCGCTCTGCCCTGTCCGCAGGCAAAAAGGCCTTCGACTGGATGGTGTCGATCCTTGCCCCAATGAATTTGAGCTCCTGGGTTGGTTCCAGATGAGACTTGGGGTAGTTGATCGCGAACCCCAAGTGCTGCAGGATCTGGATGGTACTGGCCGTGGCCTGTCGCACTTCATTGACTGAAGTGCCCCTGATGAGCCAATCATCTAGATAGGGAAAGACAAAGACTCCTTGAAGCCTGATGAAGGCAGCGACCACCGACAGGCACTTTGTGAATACCCTGGAGGCCGAGGCATAGCCAAAGGGAAGTACTCTGTACTGAATTTATACCCCTAAGTCTATAAATTAATGAACGGAGTGGAACGGGTAAACGTAGATCGATTGTTTACGTTATCAGAATATAGAAAGACTAGGGGACATGCAATGAAGCTACAGGGTAAACTATTTAAGACTAATAAAAGAAAATATTTTTTCACTCAACGTGTAATCAAACTCTGGAATTTGTTACCGGAGGATGTAGTAAAGGCTGTTAGTGTAGCTGGGTTTAAAAAAGGTTTGGGCAAGTTCCTGGAGGAAAGGTCCATAAACCATTATTAAGAAGTGACTGAAGATATCAATGCTTGACCCAGTACAAGCATTGTGGAACTTGTGTCTCTTGGGGAAACTGCTAGGTACATATGACCTAGATTGGCCACTGTTGGAAACAGAATACTGGGCTTGATGGAACTTGGTCTAACCCAGTATGGCATATCAGTATGCAGGGAGGAGTAGCCTAGTGGTTGGGGCAAGGTACTTCAGGCCGGAAGGTCGGGGGTTCAAATCCCACTAGAGGACAGCAACCTTGGGCTGGAAGGACTGGGGTTTCTAGTCCCACAGATGCTCCTTGTGGTCTTGGGCAAGCCACTTAACCCTCCATTGCCCATGTTCCCTGTAAGTATTAGTGTATGTGTCTCATATTCCCGTGTGTTAAATGTATCCCCCAATTGTGTTGTGACCGCTTTGATTGAAGGATAAGGCGGTATACAAAACTGTCTAAATAAATAAAATAAAAATCTTATGTTCTTATGTTCCTCCCACCACAAAGCGGAGGTATTGCCTGTGGTTGGGTGGATCATAATATGCGTGTAGGCATCCTTCAGTTCTAAGGAGCATAGCCCGCCTCCCTGGCGGAGGTAAGGCAGCAATATTCCAAGGGAGAGCATCTTGAACTTCTCCTGTACCAGGAATTTGTTGAGATTGCGCAGGTCTAGGATGGGTCTGAGGCCTCCTGTTCACGTACTTTCTGGTACCAAAGAGGAGTAGAAACCCCTGCCCTGAAGGTGGTGGGGCACCGGTTCCACCGCCTGATCCTAGAGAAGACCTGCCAACTCCTTCAAAAGGAGGTCCTAGTGAAGGGGAGGCTTGAAAGGCTCTCCTGGAAAGTATTGTGGAGGCACCTGGGCTAGGCGTAGAAGGTAGCCCTCCCTGACCACCTGTAATGCCTAAGAATCGGTGGTGACGGCTGTCCACCGGTGGGCAAACAAGGTGAGAGTCGGCCTCCTGTGGACTGCCTGGCTCCGGCTGGAAGAGGGGCCATGCTGTGGGAGTCAAAAACACCCTCCAGGCTGGACGGGAGCTGGGGCCTTCTGCTTACGCGGGCCATGCCCCCGTCCCTTGGCCTGCTGCCCCCATTGGGGAGCTGGGGAGGCCTGATAAGGGGGTTAATTTTGGTAAGCAGCTCCCTTCCTTGGGTAAAAGGGCTTTTTACCCGAGCCCTTCTTACGAGAAGGGGCAGACTCTTTTTAGAGAGCCGTGTCCTCGGTCTCCAGCTCTGCGTCCTTGTCGGTAATGGGTTTGTCGAAGAGATTTTCCCCTTGGCATGGGACATCGACCAACTTGTCCTGAACCCATTGCTCAAGGTCGGACGACTTGGTGGCATCACCGATGCCCGCCGGGCTACTCGATCCACCAACTCAAAGCAGTCATAGGCCACCCGAGACAAACTTGGAGCACTCACAGATGGCTTTGGACAGGCCCTTGAAGCACTGAGAAGGCTCATCGGAGAGACCAGCCAAGAAACCAGCGAGCTCCTTTGCCAGGTCTCTCAGGTACATGCCCGTGTACAGCTGGTATGTCTGGATTCGACAATTCAGCATTGCACCCTGGAAACACTTCCTGCCGAGGGCATCCAAGTTACGGGCCTCCCTACCGGGGGGGCACCAAGGAGTGCGTCTTCTGACTCTTCAGCCGACGCAAGGCCTATTCCACAACCATGGAGTTGTGCAGCAGTTGTGATTTTTGAAATCCAGGGCTTTGACGGACCCGATACATCGAGTTGAGCTGCTTGCTGATCACCGGTGTCGATGCCGGTGTCTCCCATATGCGGAGCTTAAGTCGTTCCAGGAACAGGTACCGTCAGGGTCTCCCGAGGAGCAGCCTCATACTAGAGGATCTTGAGCTCGTCGGCTCCTCCTCGGACTCCGTGGGGAAAGACAAAGCCTTTGACATATCCCGCACGAAGTCCAGGAACCCCATATCCTCTGGTGGGGACCTTCTCCGAGGTTCGGATACCGGGGAATCAGACGGGACGTCCCTGTGCCTGCGGGTGTCCGGGGACTCCTCGTCCTCCGTCTCCCAAGCCGAGGCCTCTGAGGACTCCTTGAGGGGCTCCTCAGGCATCGAGGGCCCCAGCAGGCTCGGCGGCAATGATCTCGGTCCCGAACAGGAGGCCAAGGGAGACCTTGGCTGAGGATCAACTCGAGCCCAGAAGGCCTCGAGGATCGGATCGGCCCCCGGAGTCGACTTGGCCATCGAGGGCCCAGTGGTCGGGGCGGAGGAACTGGACATGCCGGACATCAGTGCCCGCTGCTCTGCAATGAAGGCAGTGAAACTGCACTCCAAAACCGCCAATCTGGACACAAGTCCGGGAGGCTCCGCAGCCTCCGGCTCGGGCACCAACTCAATCAGCCCTGACACTGGCTCCCATAGAGGGGAGTCCTAGACAAGGACAGTCTGTACTTGCCTCGACAGATAAGGTTCTCGCCAAGGAACCTTGGCAGGCTGCTCCCTCTGCGACGACCCGGGCAGGCGCTTGGGGCTCCGCAACCGGCCCTGAGAAGGCCTGACGCAGGAGCCATCCAGAGACGCTGCCTTTGAGGACACTTCTTCCTCTTGTGCTCCCGCGAAGGGGACCCCTTTCCGAGGAACCTTGACAATGCTTGGGCTTGGAGTGTTCCCCCTGAGATGTCGAGGCCTCGGATGAGGTCCTGGCTCTCGGAGACACGGGAGACTCGGGGAAAATTTTTTCGTAATGCTGCTGACGACTCCTCAGGGCCTTAGAGGACATCCTCTTACACAGGCCGCAAGCTGTCCAGTCGAGATCCGGCCAGAGGCAGCAATCATGTGCATCAGTGAGGGACGTGATTTTCCCACACCGATCGCACTTCTTAAAACCACTGGTAGCCATGGGGGGGGGAAAAAAGGACCCCGGCGAGGTCAAAGACCCTGCGGGCTGCCAGCAAGGAAAACAGGGACAAAAAGTACAAGAAGTGGAAAAAAATAACCTGGCTCGACACCGGAGTACCGGTGTTGACCAGCGAAGGAAAGAGAAAAAAGAATCACTTTTTCCGGGACATGGAGGAAGAACGTCCGAAGGGCTCCGTGGAAAAAAGGAGACTGAGCAAGATGGCACCCTTGGGCAGGAAGGGGACCGCACATGCGTGGTAGCAATTCCCGAAGGCTTTCTTTGAAAGCTGGAGATTTGCTCTGCATGGGGCTCTGTCGGCGCCAACGTCACCCATAAGTGAGGACTAACTTCCTGCTTGTTCCTGGAGAAATGTCCTCCAATCTAAAAACAGAAGAAAATCAGGTTGGCACGTTCCTCTTCAGCCCTAGAGTACCCATCCTTCTCAATAGCCTACAGTGGTCTCCATTATGTGCGTTTTGTGACTGCGAACAGGCTGTAACACAATTGATAAATAGGTGACCGCTGCTCATAGAATGAAAACCTTCGCATACTCATGTTGGCTAATGTGATTTCATCCCCAGCATGCAGTGTGTGGTATGCCACCAAAAAGCGTAGTTACTTACCTGTAACAGGTGTTCTCCAGGGATAGCAAAAATCGGTCCTCATTTATGGACGACGACAGACACCGATGGAGCCCGCCCGGAGCAATTCCCCAGCTTTCAAAGAAAGCCTTTGGGATTGCTACCACGCATGCGTGGTCCTTTTCCTGCCCAAGGGTGCCATCTTGCTCAGTCAGGTCCGTTAGCTCGAGCCCTACCAAGCAGATGGCAAGGGAAGGACAAAAATACAGCAACTCGTCAGGGGAGGCGGGAGGGTAGTGAGGACTGATTCCTGCTGTCCCTAGAGAGCACCTGTTACAGGTGAGTAACTACGCTTTCTCCAAGAACAAGCAGGAAATCAGTCCTCACTTATGGGACTCCCTAGATACAGGCTACTGAACCTGTAACCAAAAAATGCATCCACAAGGCTGTAAGCAGAAGCCCGAGAAACCAGAGTTTTCGTGTCCTCGGGGCGAAGCCCTCGGTAGCCATGAAGAAGGGTCAGAGGACAGGAGTTGCTTATACCCTGAACAGATTACGGAGTACAGCCTGGACGAAGGCGCTATCCCGGCGGGACTCCCTCTCCAAGCAGTAGTGGGCAGCGAAGGTGCTGGTGGAAGACCAGGTCGCTGCCTGGAAGATGTCCATTAGGAGTATCGAGCGCAGAGAGGCCACCGAGTCCGCCTTGGCTCAGACACCATGAGCGGTGACTCGACGATCCAGAGGGATGCCCACCTTCGCATGAGCGAAGGCGATGCAGTCTGCCACCCAAACTGAGAGGATGCGCTTGGTGACTGCTTGTCCCTGCTGATTGGGATCGTAGGTCACGAAAAGCTTAGACTTGCGATGAGTCCGAGTACGCTGCAAATAGAAGGCGAGGGCCCGCTTGCAGTCGAGGGTGTGGAGAGCTGCCAATGCCTGGTCAGCATGGGGCCTCGGGAAGAAGGTCGGGAGCACTATCTCCTGATTGAGATGCAAAGCCGACACGACCTTAGGCAAGAATTTAGGATGGGTCCGGAGGACCACCCTGTTCCGATAAAACCTGGTGTAAGGGGTGCCAGCCATGAGCGCCTGAAGCTCCCTGACTCGGCGAGCCGAGGTCAGCACCACCAGGAAGACTACCTTCCAGGACAAATGCTGAAGCGAACATGTCGCCATTGGCTTGAAGGGTGGACGGTTGAGCATCGTGAGCCACACGTTCAAGGCCCATTCCGCCGGAAGGGACGGATGGGTGGCTTGGATAGTAGAAGACCCCGCATGAAGCGGGAGACTAACGGCTGCCCCGCGAGAGGTTTTCACTCGATAGGGAGATTATCCTCCAATGTGGCACTCAAATGAACTCTAACAGAGATTGACTTCAATCCTTCCCTTGAGAGATGTAGGAGGTACTGGAGAACCCACCAAACCGAGAATGAGAAGGGGTCGATCTGGTGTTCCGAGCACCAGATGGAGAAGCGTCTCCACTTAAAGGTGTAAGCCCGCCTAGTGGAGTCCTTCCTCGAAGCAAGGAGGATTTCCTTGATCTCCCCAGGAAGGCACAAAGACGCTAGAGAAACCCGTTCAGCTGCCAGGCCGTGAAGGATAAGGAGGTTAGGTTCGGGTGGAGAACCTGACCATCTTCCTGCGTTAGCAGGTCCCTGGCCGAGCCCAGGGGGACCGGAGGCTCCATCGACAGCCGGAGCAGGAGCGGGAACCGAGGCCACATGTATTAACAATGCCCTGACCCGTTGAACCTCGAAGAGAATCCTTGCAATGAGGGGAAAAGGAGGGAATGCATATAGGAGACTGGAGGACCAGTCCAGGAGAAATGCATCAGGGCCCTCCCTGTCCGGGTGCAGTACTGGGCCGCAAAAGCGAGGGAGCTGCGTGTTCTGAGGGCTGGCGAAGAGATCTAATGCTGGAGTGCCCCAGCGGAGAAACAGCCAGCCTGCCACTTTGGGATCCAGCTGCCACTCATGGGGGCGAAGGATTCTGCTGAGTCTGTCCTGTCAGACCATTCTCCTGACCCATGGAGGTACGCTGCCCTGAAAGACATCCTCCGTCGGGCGGCGAAAGAGCAGATGAGTACCGCCGCGTCTCTGCAGAGGGAGCGCGACCCCGTGCCCCCCTCTTTGTTGATCTAGAACATTGCTACACGGTTGTCGGTCTGTACTAGAACCGACTTCCCGCTGAGGAGATCGACGAAGGCCCTCAGGGCCCACCGGATGGCCCGGAGCTTGAGCAGGTTTATCTGCTGCTGAGACTCTGTGGATGACCATTGTCCCTGGGTGCAGAGAGACCTGCAATGGGCTCCCCACCCTGACAGGGAGGAGTCTGTAGTCAGCACCAAGCGGAGGTCAGGGAGAACCCTGACGGAGTCCCTGAGGTGTCCGAGGGACTGGCTCCATTGCGCACAGAAACACCACTGAGCCATCTGCATGTGCAGGCGAGAGTAGGGAACCACATGCACAGTCGAGGCCATGTGGCCCAGGAGACGTAGCATGGACCGAGCGATGACCTGGTGGGCGCTTTGGGTGCGAGCCGCCAGAGCTCAGAGGCGGGTGGAATGATCCACCAGCAAGAAGGCCGTGGCTGCTGAGTAGTATCAAAGCGTGCCCCGATGAACCCCAAGATCTCCAAGAGGACAGTGCATGACATCGTTTGCCAGGTCTCCTTGACGGAGGAGCCCATAACGAGCCAGTCATCGAGGTAGGGAAACACCGGTACGCCTCTGTGCCACAGGTGAGCGGCGGCCACAAGGCACTTTGTGAAGACCCATGGTGCGGACGCGAGGCCGAAGGGGAGCACTCTGTACTGGAATTGCTCTCCCTGCACCCTGATACGCAGGTACTGCCTGTGATGGGGGTGGATCAAGATATGGGCATAAGCATCCTTCAGATCCAAGGAGCATAGCCAGTTGCCCTGCCGGAGGAAGGGCAGCAGCACACCAAGAGATAACATCTTGAACTTCTCCCACACCAGGAACTTATTTAGTCGAGGATAGGCTGCAGACCACCCATTTTCTTCGAGACGAGTACCGGGAGTAAAAGCCCCAACCTCGAAGGTGGGGAGGGACCTTCTCGACTGCCTGTTGGGCAAGGAGGGAGTGTAATTCCCGCTGCAGCAGAAGCTGGTGTGTGGGGAGTTGAGGAGGCTCCATCGGGAAGAAGGGTGGAAGGAGCCTATCGAAATGAAGGCGATGGGTCTTCCAGGTTGTCCGGGAGGGCTAAGTGTCTGAGGTGATGAGCGCCCATGATGGGGCGAAAAAGGACAGACGTCCCCCCATTGGCTGCTGCATCACCGGAAAGCGAGGGGCCATGCCGCTGGCGTCAAAACCCGAGTGGGTTTTGGGGGAGCCGGCGTTTGGGTCTTCGGGCCTTTTGGTTTGTGATGCCCCTGTCCAGGCTTTCCCTGAGCCGGGGTAGCTGACGTGGGGGTAGCCGGATATGGCAGATAACCGCGATACTGGAGGCCTTTCCTGGTAAAGAAGGGTTTCTTGGCTGGCTGCTTCTTCCAAGGCAGCGTCGAGGTCTTGCGGGACAGACGGGTCCTGATAACGAACTCAGTCTCGACCTCCGCAGCCTTCTCCTCCATCGGTTTCCTAAACAGTTGTTCACCGAGACAGGGCACATCCAGCAGCTTATCCTGCACCCATTACTCCAAATCAGAGAATTAGAGCCATGCCGGCGGCGAGCCCCAATACCCGCAACCGCCAACCGAGCCGATATCTTGAAGCTATCATAGGAGGCTCGAGATATGTACTTAGAACAGAAGGCCACGGATTTCAGCAGAGTGCGGAACCTATCCAGGGGCTCCCCTGCGAGGCCCACAGAAAAACCCTCGAGTTCCTTCGCCAAGTCGCATAGGAACATACCAATATACAATTGGTAAGCCTGGATGCGACAGGAAATCATGGAACCTTGCTAGGCCTTGCGGCCCAGATCAAGGGCTCTCAACTCCCGGCCAGGTGGCACCAATGAGTGTGGTTTTGGGCTCTTCTGCTTCCGCATGGCTGATTCCACCACGGTGTGTGGGAGCTGGGTTCTTCCGAAGCCTGGCCCGCACTGCACCTTGTACATTGTGTCAAGGCGCTTGCTCACAATGGGAACCGAGGCTGGGACACATGCGGAGCAGTAGCAGAGACAGAAGCGGCGGCATAGGCACGGTGAGGGATTCTCTGGGCGGGGCCTCGTACTGAAGAATATTGAGTTCTTCAGCACGAGGGTCCTCCTCAGCCTGTGACCAGTTTGAGGGCCCGAGCCATGTCCCCAGATAAACACCAAAAAGGAGGTGTCCTTGGGGGATGAACGCCGCTGGAGACCAGGCGGCAAAGGGTCTGACGGGAGATCCCGGTGGGTGCGGTTCTCCGGGGAGGTGTCCCCATCGGAGTCCCAGTCCGAAAAGTCTGTCGAGGAATCAGAGCTGGGCGGTTCGCCCTGTCTGATAGCCAGCGGCCTGGAGCTGGAGGCCCTGGACGATCTTGCCTCCAAGGAACGAGAGAGCGAGTGAGACAGACGTCAAGGACCCTCACGAGGCCCATTGCTCTCAGTTTCCTGGACGGATTTGAGTGTCCCACGCAAGGGACCCACGGTCTCTGGGTGAAGCTGGCCGTGAGCGCCTGCTGGGAAGCAATGAACGCAGAAACGCTGCGTTCAAGCGCCAGCATGCAGGATTCCCACGCGAGTGTGGGGCCCTGGGACGCCGATACCGGAATCACCGGATCGGGCATCAAGGAGGAGAAGGGGTCCTCACCGGGACAACCCTCAGAAGACTGGGCGCCTTAGCCGGAGGCCTCTATTTCTCTGCGAGGTACCTAGCGGGGCCGCTCCTTGTCTGACTCTCTGGAACGCCGAAGGGGGCTAAGCAACTGGGTGCGGGAGCGCTTGCGCTTGTCAGAGGCCCCAATGACTTTGAGGCCGCCTTCGTTTTGCGCTATTTCCACCTCGGGGGACCCCTGGTCAGAATGCCGCCTGGAAAACGGCGCCAAAGGGGCAGAACTCACCAGAGGGGAGACGACCAAAGGCGCCACCAGGGACTCCGAGGCGGCCTTTCGAAAAATGTCTTCGGACTTCTGCTTATGGCTGAGCAGGGCCTTAGAGGACATTTTTTTTTTACAGAGCGAACAGGGCTCTAGGTCATGGTCAGCTCCCAAACACCATAGACAACAGTCATGAGTGTCCAAAAGCAACATGTTCCTAGAGCATCTATCACATTTTTTAAATCCGGTGGCCATGGGGTAAAAACGGCCCCTGCGAGGTCGAAGACCCATGTGGCCAACGGTTAGGAAGAGAAAGGGGCGCGAAGCCCGAAAAGAAAAAATTTAGGAAAGGTAACCCCGTAAGCTCCAAAAGAGAGCAAGGGGAGGACAGGTAGAGGACCCGTGCAATGAGAGCCTGTTAAGGCGAGGAAATGAAAACTTTTTCCGAGGGACAAGGACATGCATCCGAAGGGCTCCACGGAAAAAGGGAGACTGAGCAAGATGGCACCCTTGGGTGGGAAGAGGACCACACATGCATGGGTAGCAATCCCAAAGGCTTTCTTTGAAAGCTGGGGAATTGCTCCGCGTGGGCTCCGTTGGTACCGATGTCACCCGTGAGGACTGACTTCCTGCTTGTTCCTGGAGAAGGAAAGGAATGGGGAATAAAAACAAGGATATTATAATGCCTCTACATCGTTCCATAGTGTGATCGCACCTTGAATATTATGTGCATTTCTGGTCGCCGTATCTTAAAAAGGATATAGTGTTATTAGATATTGTACAGAGAAGAGCCACCAAAATGGTAAAGGGCATGGAAGGACACCCCTATGAGGAGAGGCTAAGAAGATTAGGGCTCTTCAACCTGGAAGAGAGACTGCTGAGGGGAGATATGATAGAGGTCTATAAATTAATGAATAGAGTGGAACGGGTAAACGTAGTTCAATTGTTTACACCATCAAAATATAGAAAAAGTAGGGGACATGCAATGAAGCTAAAGTGTAACCATATTTAAGACTAATAAGGGAAAGCGTAGTTTATCACCTGTAACAGGTGTTCTCAAGGGACAGCAGGAATCAGTCCTCACATATGTGTGACGTCAGCACCGACAGAGCCCTCGTGCGGAGCAATTCCCCAGCTTTCAAAGAAAGCCTTTGGGATTGCATCGCGCATGCGCGGTCCCCTTCCCGCCCAAGGGTGCCATCTTGCTCAGTCAGATGAGATAGCTAAAAAGACGGCAAAAATGAGAAAAAAATTAATCAAAGGACTGAAACTCCAGGGGAGGAGGGAGAGTCGTGAGGACTGATTTCTGCTGTCCCTGGAGAACACCTGTTACAGGTGAGTAACTACGCTTTCTCCAGGAACAAGCAGGAAGTCAGTCCTCCCATATGGGACTCCCTAGCTATAGGCTACCAAGAACCCATTGCTGAAAATGGCTCCTTCTAGAAGAGCCGCAGCAGCTGTGATAGGATTCTTCTCCGAGAACACAACCCTCATGGTAGCCTGACACCAAAGGTTCGGAGGGTAGGAGTTGCCTAAACCTCGAATAGGTTACGGAGAACCGCCTGACCGAAAACACAGTCCCGCCGGGACACTCTCTCCAGGCAGTAGTGGGCTGCAAAAGTCTGGCTTGAAGACCAAGTTGCGGCCCGGCAGATGTCTGCCAACGGAACAGAACGGTGGTTAGCCACTGATACGGCCTTAGCCCTGACAGAGTGGGCCGTGATTCGGCCCTGCAGCTGGAGGTCAGCTGCCCTATACGCCCAGGGTATGCAGTCCGCCACCCAAGTGGATAACGTGTGCTTGGAGACAGGTAGACCCAGTTTACTAGGGTCATAAGAGACGAAGAGCTGGGAAGCTCTCCAATGTCCCCGCGCATGTTCCAGGTAGAAGGCGAGCGCCCTCTTACAGTCCAGGGTATGCAGAACCGCTTCTGCCCTGCTGCTATGTGGCCTGGGGAAGAAGGTTGGAAGAAACGAGGAAACCACTTTTAGGGAGGAACTTGGGGCGAGTACGTAGGACCACCCTGTTTTTGTAAAACTATGTATACGGTCTATCCGATACTAAAGTCTGCAGCTCGCTCAAACGTCAAGCAGACGTGAGCACCAACAAAGAGTGCTTTCCAGGAAAGGAAGCGGAGATGACAGGTGGACATTGGTTCAAAAGGTGGGCAAGTAAGCCGCTGCAAGACCACATTTAAGTCCCACTCTGTAGCCGGTGGGCAAACCGGGGGCTTCAAGAGTAGGAGGCCTCTGAGAAATCGGGATACCAAAGGGTGAGCTGAAAGAGGTTGCCCATCCACTGGAGAGTGGTTACCTGATAGCACACTCAGGTAGACCCTGACAGAGTTAGATTTGAGGCCTAACTCCGAGAGGTGGAGCAAGTACTGCAATACCTGAGTTACTTGACAAGTGAACAGGTTCTCCTTATTTCGGGCACACCACCCTTGAACACGTAGGATTTTCTAGTGGATTGCCTCCTAGAGGTCAGCAACACCTCATCAACCTCCTTAGGAAAGAGTAGAGGAGCAAGTACTACCCTCTCAGCAGCCAGGCCATTAAGTTGAGGGATCTGAGATTGGGGTGTAGCAAGAAAACCTGTTCCTGGGTCAAGAGGTCGGGCTGCACCCCCAGTGGGAGTGGAGCTTCGACCGCCAGTTGAAGGAGAAGAGGGAACCAAGGCTGTCTGGGCCACATGGGGGCTACCAGGATGACCAAGGTCTTGTCCCGAAGAATCTTGAACAGAGTGCGTGTCACCTGGGAACGCATAGAGAAGGCCTTGCGCCCACAAGATCAGGAAAGCATCCGCCGCCACGCTCAGCGGATGCGGCTGCCTCGAGCAGAACCGGGGCAACTGATAGTTTTGCAGACTGGCAAAGAGATCCATGGATGGGAGACCCCAATGGCTGAAGATCCGCTGGGCTACATCCCGGTTCAGTTGCCATTTGTGAGGCTGGAGAATCCTGCTCAACTTGTCGGCCAGGAGGTTCTCCTGACCGGGCAGATAAACTGCCCTTAGGGACATGTGATGCACCACTGCAAAAGAGCAGAGGTCCAGAGTTTCCTGGTATAGGATGTGAGATCCTGTGCCCCCCGTTTGTTGATGTAGAACATTGCTGCCTGATTGTCTGTATCAGCACCAACTGATGTGCAAGAAGATGACAGAAGGCTTGAAGAGCTAGGCGGATGGCTCGAAGCTCTAGAAGATTGATCTGAAGTGCGGCCTCTCGCGAGGACCACAGACCCTGCTGAGTGCATGGACCCTGGCAATGGGCACCCCAGCCCAGCAAGGAGGCATCTGTCGTCAGCACTCTGGTGTGAAAGGGAGGTTGGAATGGTACTCCCTGAAGTAGGGGGGGGGGGGGTGAAGCCACCACTGCAAGGCTGTCACCAGTAGCTTGGAAAACGCTACCCTGTCTCTGAGGCGGCCAGTGGTTTGTGTCCACTGGTCTCTGAGGCTCCACTGAGCTGTGCGCATGTGAAAATCGAGCATATGGAGTCACATGCACTGTGGAGGCCATGTGACCCAGGAGGCGTAGGAAGACCCTTGCGGAGACTTGAGGTTTGTGCTGGACCTGTTGCACCAAGTCCAGCAACCACCTCGCCCTGACCAGCGGTAGGTACGCCCTTGACTGAAGTGTGTCCAGTCTTGCCCCTATGAACTCCAAGTTCTGAGTGGGGAGTAAAGTGGAGTTTTCATGATTTATCACAAACCCCAGGTGCTGATGCAGGGTGATTGTGTAAGAAGTGGCCTGCTGTGCCGACTGGCCCCTGATGAGCCAGTCGTCCAGGTATGGAAAGACGAAGACTCCCTGGCTTCTGAGGAAGGCCGCCACCACTGCTAGGCATTTGGTAAATACTCTGGGAGTAGAAGCTAGGCCGAAGGGAAGCACCTTGTACTGAAAGTGGTTTCCTCCGACCACAAACCTGAGATATTGTCTGTGGTCTGGGTGTATGAGGATGTGGGTATAAGCATCCTTTAAGTCTAAGGAGCATAGCCAGTCTCCCTGGTGGAGGTAAGGCAGCAGGATCCCAAGGGAAAGCATCTTGAACTTTTCCCTCACCAGGAACTTGTTCAGATTTCGCAAGTCTAGGATGGGGCGAAGGCCTCCTTTTCTTTTTGGTATGAGGAAATACCTCGAGTAGAAGCCTTGCCCTTGCAGGTGGTGGGGCACCAGTTCCACTGCCTGATCCTTTAGCAGACCTGTCAACTCTTGCAGGAGGAGGTTCCTGTGAAGAGGGGTCCTGAGAGGCTCTCCTGGGAAAAAGGAGGTGGACAACTGGTTGAAATGAAGTAAACAGCCCTGCTGGACTACTTTCAAAACCCAGGCGTCGGTAGTAATGGCTGGCCACCGGTGAGCGTACCGAGCCAGCCTTCCTCCTGTGCAGGGCCAAACCACTGGTGGGAGAGGAGCTATGCACTGGGAGTCAAAAAAACCCTCTCGGCTGGGTAGGAGCCGGAGCTGGAGGCTTGGGGGGTCTTTGGCTTACGTGGGCCATGCCCCTGTCCCTTGGCCTGCTGCCCCTGTTGGGGAGCTGGGGTGGCCAGGCAAGTGGGGTAGTTACTGTAAGACATACCCTTCCTCGGGAAAAGGGGCTTCCCCCCCCCCCCCGAGGCCTTCTTTTTGTGAGAAGGTGCAGATGTCTTCAACAACCTTGTCCAGGTCAAGTACTCGGACTTGATTTCTGCAGCTTTTTCAGTCATGGGCTTGCCAAAGAGATTGTCTCCTCGGCACGGGACAACGACCAACTTGTCCTGAACCCATGGCTCCAGGTCCGACGACATGCACCGATGCAGACCGCGGCTACTCGGGCCGAAGCCTCGAAGCCGTCGTAAGCTGCTCGAGACATGAACTACAAGCACTCTCGGATCCCTGCAGACAAGGCTTTGAAGCGCTGCAAGGGTTCTTCGGATAAGCCAGCCGAGAACCCGGCAATCTCCTTCGCCAGGTTCCGCAAGTACATGCCCATGTACAGCTGGTAAGTTTGGACACAGCATGACAGCATCGAGCCCTGGTAGCATTTTCTGCCAAGGGCGTCCAGGTTCTGGGCCTCCCGGCCGGGAGGCACCAAGGAATGTGTCTTTTGGCTCTTCAGCTGTTGCATGGTCGATTCCACAATCATGGAGTTGTGCGGCAGCTGCGCTTTCTGGAACCCAGGACTCTTGCGGACTCAATAGATGGAATCGACCCGCTTGCTGAGTATCGTCATCGAGGCCGGGGACTCCCAAATGTGGAGCATCACCAATTCCAACATCGGAGGCACCGGTACAGTAAGGGCCTCCTTTGGGAGAGTCATACTGGAGGGCATAGAGCTCATCGGCTCGAGGCTCCTCCTCGGCATCCGCAGGGAATGCCAAAGCCTTGGCCATGTCCCTGACGAAGTCTGAGAACAGAGTGTCCTCCGGAGGGGACCTATTCCGAGGCTCCGAAACCGGAGAGTCCAATGGGATACACCGGGTTCGGTAGGTGTCATGAGAGTCTTCCTCCTCCATCTCCCATGCGTAGGACACGATGGGCTCCGGCCTCGAAGGCTTTGAGCCCGAACGCCCCGATGCCGAGGGTACCAGCGTTGATGACCTTGGTCTCGAACAGGAAATCTAGGGGGACCTTGGCCTAGGATCGGCTCGACCTCCGGTGTCGACTTTGAAATCCCAGTGGTCGGGGCGGATGGACCGGTGAGACCGGCCATCAGTGCCCGCTGCTGCTCCATGAAAGTAGCCATGCTGCTCTCCAGGGCCGCCAACCTGAGACCGAGCTCAGAAGGCTCCTCAGCTCCCGGCTCGGGTCCTGACGTCATCAGGCCCGATGCCGGCTCTCCCGGAGGAGAGTCCACAAGGACAACAGAGGTTACCTTGTCCCACGTCTCCGGCTCCTTGCGAGGTTGTTTAGCCGGCCGCTCCGACTCCGAGGACCCGGGACGGCGGTCCGGGCTCCGCGGCCTGGAACCCAAGGGCCCAAGCCAATCAGAGGCGTCCAGCAACGCTGCCCTCACGAGTTTCTTCTTCTTCCGGTGTTCCCTGGAGGGAGACCCCTGCTCAGAAGACCCACGACAGTGCTTGGGTTCCGATTCCAGAGATGTTGAGGCTTCTGACGAAGTCCAGGCAGATGCGGACTCAGGAAAAATCCTGTCACACTGATGCTGCCTACTCTTCCAAGACTTCTTACCACACGGCCCACAGACCACCGGGTTATGGTCAGGGCTGAGGAATCGGAGGCAGCAGTCGTGTGTGTCGGTGAGCGACATCAACTTCTTACACCGATCACACTTTTTAAACCTGCTGGCAGCCATCGGGGGAAAAAGGGCCCTGTGAGGTCAAACGACCGGGCTGCCAGTGAAAAATAAAAAGAGCGCAAACGCTAGTCACGAAAGACAAACACAAAAAATATGACCAGACTCGATATCGGTGTACCGAGTCAAAGGCAGGAAGGGGAACCAGTGTCGACCGGGAAGCTGAAAAAAATAAATCAACTTTTCTACTTTTTCCACAGTGAAAATAGGACCACGTCCGTTGGGCTCTGCGAAAAAAAGACGACTGAGCAAGATGGCACCCTTGGGCAGGAAGGGGACCACGCATGCGCAATGCAATCCCCAAGGCCTTCTTTGAAAGCTGGGGAATTGCTCCGCACGAGAGCTCCGTCAGCGCCGACGTCACCCATATGTGAGGACTGACTTCCTGCTTGTTCCTGGAGAAAATATTTTTTCACTCAACATGTAATCGAACTCTGGAATTCGTTGCTAGAGGATTTAGTAAAAGCTGTTAGTGCAGTTGGGTTTAAAAAAGGTTGGGACAAGTTCCTGGAGGAAAGGCCCATAAATCATTATTAAAGGGGACCTGGGAAATCCACTGCTGCCCAATACAAGCATTGTGGAACCTGCGTCTTTTCTGGGAAACTGCTAGGTACTTGTGACCTAGACTGGCCACTGTTGATAATAGGATACTGGGCTTAATGGACCTTGGTCTGACCCAGTATGGCATATCTTATGTTCTCATGTTTATATAATGTAAATACAAATAAAATTTAATGTTAATAAAAAAAATTATTTATAAAATTTAGAGACAGAGTAAGTTAAAAAATCCAACATCGCTATGTTTCACTGAAAGGCTTAATCAGGGATATAAATGAAAAAGAAAAAAATTAAGGCAGTTTAGTCAGTAACTTATGCTGAACAAGCTGCTTTTACATTATCAAACATTGCATTTATATTAATAAAAATAGATCAGACGGATTTTGACAAATTTTCTTGATCTCTAGGACCCAGCCCAGAAACTTAGGAGTAAGGGGCCAACCCCCCCCCCCCCCCCAAACCTGTTGTCTTCCCGTCTCCTCCAAAGTTGAGGAGTGGGGGAGAGGGGGAATCCTGCTCTTTTAGGGCCTGAATAACTAAGGTTGTTTTACCATTCCATGTCTAAAAGAAAAGAAGCTTCTCCATTTGCACAGGTCCTTCTCCATTCTCATGGGGACCTCCTTATCCTCTTTCACCCCTCTCACCTGTGGTGTTCCACAGGGCTCGGTTTTAGCTCCACTGTTATACAATGTTTTCCTTGTCCCTCTCACCCTCCCAAGCCAGCAACATGGAATCTCTGCGTACTATTACGCAGATGACATTTTCCTCCATCACACTGACTCACCTCTCCCTGACTTGTCACCACTTAATACTTGCCTAGCCTGTATCTCCAACTGGCTGTCCTCTAACTTTCTTCACTTGAATCCTGCAAAACCTCTGCTATTTGGATCACAGCTGGTGGTCCCTGTTTCTCCCTTGCCCCAGTCCTTCAGACATCACTGTCCCTTTGGTCTCCTCTCTCTCCATTACGTGGGTGTCACCCGCAATGCCTCCCTGACCTTTCACGGTCACCTTTCAGCCATTATCTACCGCTCATTCTACTTCCTCCGTCAGATCCACGTTCAGCCTTTTCTCACCCCCTCCTCTCTGACTACCCTCCTGCTGTCTCTTATGTCATTGCTCATTGTTCTCACAGGTCTCCTGCATTCTCAACTCTATCGCCTACAGCTCATTCAAAACACAGCCGTTCAGATTCTCGCTCACGCATTCCGCTTCAACCGCATCACCCCACTCTTCATCTATTACCACTGGCTTCCACTTAAATACTGTGTATAATTTAAAGTCCTCACTCTGATCCACAAAGTCCCGCACACTGGCACCTCCTCTACTTCTCCGATATCCTCCATCTGCACTTTCTGTACCAAATACTTCGCTTCATTCATGCCAACCACCTTCAACTTCCCTCTGCTTCCAAAGCGAGACTAGAATACACCAGCAACTCTGTTTTCTATTTCCTTGGCCCATCACTATGGAATGCACTACCCTCCGAGTTCCGCCTTGAACACTTCCAGAATAAGTTCAAATCCTTACTCAAGACCCACCTCTTTCAGTTAGCCTTTGAGCTGCCCTCCTAACTTCTCTTCTCTGACCCTCCCCTCCCTTGGTATGACTGCAATCTCTTTCCTATCATACTCTGGAGTCTCTTTCTGTTTTCTCACTTTGGTTTTAATTGTACACCTCCCTGAAGGGCAGTATATCAAATGTCATAAGCCATAATCATGCCCTTAATGCAATGATACAGACCACTGGCAGAAATACACAGCCAGTCTTGTGCTCTCTTTTCCCCTCACACTCTTATCATCCAGTTTCTCATTCTCTTTTCCTCTCACACTCTCTATCATCCAGTCTTATACACTCTCTCCCCCACCCATGTCATTCTTCTCCATCATTTCCCGCCTCCCTTAAAATCGGGCACCCTTAGCTCAGCTAATCCTCACCATCCAGAAAGTCAGTCTTCCCTAGCCCCTACCTAAAAAATCAGCCAGTCATACTCCCAGCCCCCTTTTGCAGATAACCCTCATCACCCAACAAGCCAGTCGGTCTCCCTCCCCCCCCCCAACCTATTGGCAGTGTTTCCGGCAGTGCTAACAGGGCTCAAACTTTCCAGGCACTAGAGGAAAATGTTTAGACGCCATGTTGCCTGGGATTTGTCAAGTCCTGCCTTAAGAGATCTCACATGAATACATGAAAGCTCTCCACTTTCTATTAGAACAGCTACAATCACAGTTATATCTATTAGAATTCACATGTGCAAAATCCATGGAATTATTTTATAATGTAACATTTAATCTTCACCTCATTCAAATACTCGAAACAATCCACCCAAAGTGGCTTTTCACATCAAAATAGCCAACAATCTAAGGAATAAGAGCCATGTTAGCTGATATTTTGCAAAAGTCAAGACCCTATTTAGCATTCTAAAAATTATTAATCTAGAAATATTTTTTTAAGAAAAATTGCTATTCGAACAGAAATCTATAGTTAAATAGGTGTTTCCATATACAGCTTAACTCAAATACTGCCTAAATGTCTTCAACCAACACCGGTTCAGACTATAACCACTCAATCGCGCTCTTATCACTATCAGTTCCTATTAATAATTTGCGAAATTCCAAGAATCAAAGAATATGGTACTGTTGCCATTACCTAACAAAGTTCAAAACTATAATCAAAATACATTTTTATATTTAAAAACTTAAATACAAAGAAAGCCCTCAAAAGATGCACATAGTAATATTAGACTATCCCATAAAAATCCAACCAAGAGGTCGAAAATGATCATCAATATATATAAAGCCCTATTTAAATTTTTCATGAGAAACTCTGGGCCACATTAAGAAGCATGGATATACCAGAACACCCAATAGTTATCTTGCACAAGCTTTACATTGATCAAGAAGCAACAGTTCGAATGGAACAAGGAGAAACACTGAATGGTTTAAAATCAGCAAAGGTGTACAACAAGGCTGCATACTTTCCCCCTACCTCTTTAATTTATATGCAGAACAAATCATCTGAGAAGCAGCACTGTATGAAGACAACAGAGGTGTGAAGACTGGTGGAAGATTCATTAACAACCTTCGCTATACTGATGATACCACATTACTGGCTGAAAGTGAAGACGATTTGAAATATTTGCTTCTCAAGATCAAGGAACATAGTCTTAAAATGGGCTTGCACCTTAATGTAAAGAAGACAAAGATCCTGGCAACTGCCAAAATCAATAAATTAATCACTGATGGAGAAGAAATTGAAATAGTTGACAACTTTAACCTACTTGGATCAACTAGCAATAAAGAAAAGACAAGCAGTCAAGAAATCTGACGACACAGTGCTCCTGGCAGTATAGCCATGAAGGGACCTAGACAAGATTCTCAAGAGCAGAGATGTCTCTCTCCATACAAAGATTCGACTTGTTCAAGCCATGGTATTTTCAATAACATCTTATGGATGCAAAAGTTGGACAGTGAAAAAGATAAACAGGAAGAAAATCGATGCCTTTTAATTATCATGCTAGCGAAGAATACTGTGTATACCATAAACTACCCAAAGAACAAACCAGTCAATACAAGAGGAGATCAAATCAAATCTTTCTTTAGAAGCTCAGATGACTTTCATATTTTGGACACATCATGCAAAGAGAGAGATCATTAGAGAAAGACACCATGCTTTGCAAGGTTGAAGGTCATAGAAACATGATGGCAGAAGATGACCACAAAGCCTATCTAGGTCAACGCAAAAGAGGAAGGCCAGTAATGAGATGGATCGATACAACAGCAGCAGCTATGAGTCACCTGACTGAAGATCAAATACAGTTTAGGACAGATATCCAGAGCATTGTCATAAATGCCGTCGAGCTGGTGTCGACTTAACACCACCACCACCACATATCAATCCCCATTTTAATTTCTCAATAATATTTTTTTTAAAACAATTTTCAGGACCAAAAGAATCTAAAGCATTTTAATCCATTTTGATGATTATAATACAATTAATGAAATTCAACACTATAATCAAATATCATCAGTCCATTTCTTCTTATGTGTTTCAGAATTCAAAACACTTAAATCTTTAAAATGCCATTCATGTTATATTCTTTACTTCCCTGTATTCACTGCCTGCCAGCATAGCACCATATTTGAAATGCTTCTGATTCTGCTTCAAGGGCTTGTATAAATAAATTCACGGTTCTTTCTGTATGCCAGCGTCATTATCAATTTACACCTCCAGCATTTTCTCCGCTCCTCAAAGCGGTGGGTACACCCCTAAACAAAGGCATGGGGAAGGGTGACCTGCACGGAGCAGCAGGTGCACCTACTCTTGCCACCTTGCTGGGCACACTAGATGGACTATTTTGGTCTTTATCTGCCATCCTATACTATGTTATCTTTCATCTGCAGCCATATTTCTTTTAAGTAACATATGGGATCTTTAGCACCAAGCAAATTTCACTCCACTCATAGTAAAGTATGCCGTTCCACCTCTAAATTTAAACCACCCCAGGCAACTATATCCAAAATAATACATCCAAAACTGAAATTGATCTTTTTTTCCCCAATTTTGGATATATTATTTGGGTACAGTTGCTTAGTGTGGTTTAAATTTAGAAGTGGAATAGCAATCTTGCTTGATGCTAAAGATCATGTCTCCCTTAAAAGAAAAATGGTTGCAGGTGAAAGATAAGGATGCAGAGGAGAAAAGAAAATGCATATTGTAAATTAACGTGGATCCAGCTAGTTGTCCTAATGCAATATAATAAATTGAGAATATTACCAGAGATCCCACAAGCCCCAACCACTAGGAACACTTAAGACAGCCCACCAGGATGAGGGTTACACCCAGGGCATGTGTTTCCTCAAATAAAGAAAAGCGATGTTGATAACCCTATAATGAAGGTAAATACCATCTATCCAATTAGTCAAGCACAAAATAGAAGCTGTAGCTACTGCATCATGCTGAACAAAGAAAAAAGATACAGTAGCTAAGTCAAGTCAAATGACACAATCATGAAAATTATTCTTGGCCAGTTCACTCGAGGCCTACTTTCAGCGACCGTGCAAAAAAAAAAAAAAGTAAACTTTAAAAATGGCCAAAAAACCCAGCTAAGACACTAAAAATGGATTGACACCACAAGGTGACAGGAAAAAAAACGCAAGAATACAGGAAAAGCCCCCCCAAAGTACAAGAAAAGTGAAAGCAGCATTGGAGATGGATGAGGAGAACTTCGTTGGCATGGCCTTTTAGCTTTGTGGAAAAAGAAAAAAAAGAATTGAGAGGTATTCCTGATTAACAGCACCAGGCAAGAAATGGCACATATACCAGGTGCAGAGCTTCGAAAAGCTTACCTAAGAAACTGAAGCTAGGGAGCTTCTCTTGTGCTAGGCTCCTTCGATGATGTCACCGCTAATGTGAGGACTAACTATCTTGCTTTGTCCACAAAAATACTCTTTATCTAGTAAGTGTGGGATCCGATCGGATAGTCTTTCATAAAAGTAAGCATGTGGTCTGCATATAAAGGCATATTTTGTGTTCCTCAGACCAAATTCTTACCGCCATAATACTCTCAATTTGTTTCACCCTCACTATACAGGCTTTATAATCAATACAAATGGCATGCGAGATAGGAACAGCCTTGCTGAGCCCCCTGTATAAATATAAATTCTTCAGACATACACCCACTGATCAGAATTTTTGCTTTGGTTTCTAGTATAAATTCCCGACTCACTGAATAAAATTCTGCCCAGAAATCAGATGACTTAACACTGTAAACAGAGATTACATTATCTAACATTTGCCTCCCGATGATGAATTCCATTTGATCCGGGCCTATGATCTTAGGTAACAGTGATTCAATTCGGTTCACCAATACTTTTGCGAAAATCATAGCATTGCAATTAAGAAAGGCAATGAGCCTTCAGCTTCCCACAGCACTCCTGTAGTTCACCTTCCTGTGGATGGCCACAGCATTAGCCTTGATACACAGAGTCTCAGAGAAGAAAGCTCTCCAATGCATTTTTTAGAAACTTTGGTCAACTTTTGGAAACTCTACCTTGCCTACAATACTACCAACCTAAACTAGTAGCAATTACTATTAGATTATATATACATGCTCGCCAACTTTCAGTTTGTTATTAATGTGCTCTAATCTTGTAGTAAGTACAAAGACTGTAAATAAGTTCTATACATTTATTTCTCTTGATTTATTTTAACTGATCTTTACTCATTATTTATCCTCATTCTTTAATGGTACCTTGGTTCATATTATGTTCAATGTTCCCCTCACCTAATGTTTTAAATAAGTCGCCTTGATTCTTGAAAAGCGACATATAAAACCTTTAAATAAATAATTAAAACATCAGAGAAGAGTCCATCTCTCAAAGTTGGCAATATTCAGTCAGAAAACCATTCTCCCATGTGGTCTTGTCCTTTAGTAAATCTTAATAGCTAAATCCAATTCCCCACCTCTACTGGGCAGCTTATATACTTCTGGTCCTCCCTCCTTCCCTCTTAACTTAGAAATATTAGTTAGGTTAAATAGGTAAGCATATTCTGTGGGTCCCTTGGGCCCTCTGAAATATAAAACTCTAAAATCTTCTGAATTTCAAACATACTCTCTTTAGAACATATCCTCCTGCCTTCTTTCATGGTCAACTGCTTCACTATCTTGGAGCTTTTTCCATTTTCTCAGCTGCCAAGCAAACAGCTTCCCAGCCTTGTTACCATATTCCATGAAATTACACTTTGTAAGCCTAAGCAGGAAAACTATCTTGGCCCTTTATCACTAATAATTTCTTATACAACCTTTAAGAATCTGCTTCCTTATGAGCCTTCTGAAGAGTGGCAAGTTCTGCCTGCAACTTATTCAATTCCCAGAATTTCCAGGGTAGCATTCTCCAAAATGCTTCCCGTTCCATGTGCAGGACCCAAAAGGCAGGCAGAGCTCCGGAGTCTCAATGCGTGGAAGAGACAATGGTGCAGAGATGAGGGTTTTGGATTTGTTAGGAACTGGGGAACATTCTGGGGAAAGGAGGGGCTCTTCTGAAGGGATGGGCTTCACCTTAACCGGGATGGAACCAGGCTGCTGGCATTAACCTTTAAAAAGGAGATAGAGCAGCTTTTAAACTAGATAATAGGGAAAAGCCGACAGTCGCCCAAGAACGGATGGTTCGGAAGAATGTATCCTTGAAGGATACTACCAAAAGCAGAGAGGTTCCAAAAAAGAGTAATGTAGCCCAAATGTCCTCGAGTATGGAGCAGACAAGAGTTTAAAGATCCCAAATTACCCATGTCTACCAAGAGCCAAATTAATATGAATAAAATACAGTCTCTAAAATGCTTGTATACAAATGCTAGAAGTCTAAAAAATAAGATGGGAGAGTTAGAATATATAGCACTAAATGAGAGGTTAGATATGATTGGAATATTAGAGACATGGTGGAAGGAGGACAACCAGTGGGACACTGATACCTGGGTATAAACTATATCGTAATGATAGAGCTGAACAAATTGGTGGAGGGGTTGCGCTCTATGTTAAAGAGGGCATTGAGTCAGAAAGGATTAAATTTTGCAGGAAAGCACAGTTACTTACCTGTAACAGGTGATCTCTGGGAACAGCAGGAATAAGTCTTCACATATGGGTACGTCGGTACCGACGGAATCCGTGCGGGAAGGCTCCCCAGCGTCCAATCAGAACGCTTTTGGGAGCATCCCACCATGCCTGCGTGCTGCCTTCCCGCCTTTCCCAACTGCCTCTCCTCAGTTAAGTTTTAAAGCTGAGACAAAGAGAGAGAGAGAGAGAGGGAAAGATAGAGATAGAGAAATACAACTCCTAGGGGAGGTGGGTGGGTTGTGAAGACTTATTCTTGCTGTTCCCAGAGATCACCTGTTACAGGTAAGTAACTGTGCTATCTCCAGGAACAAGCAGGAATGAGTCTTCACATATGGGGACTCCCAAGCTAAGATGCCCGAAGGGAGTCCTAGCATGTTACGAGTCTAAGATGAGCCATGCTTTCCCTCAGAACCTCAGGCATACTGGGGATGGAGGGTAGGAGTTGAAATAAAAAGAGAGACGCTGTGAAACAGCTAAACTAAACCAGGACTTCCAGATGGGAGTCTAGGTGTAGATGATCATAATAAGTAAATATTGGAGAGCAATATTCCAATATGGACCTCACCTGGTGGTATTGTAAAACGTTTGAGTTTCACATGCATCTGTTGGTAAGAACCAGTAGAAAACCCTCAAGCAGTACCTCACTGTGAAGTAGAGGTAACCAAACTGTAGAAGGACAGGCGAAGGTTAAAACCATCAAGGGTGAGAGTAGCCCCAGGGAAAACTGGGTGGTGTAATGAGGAAGGACTTCAGCGGAAAACGCAGAAGGCTGTATCAGACAAGGCTTAAGTCTTTTGGTTCGAGAATAGCACAATCCTAGGACCAAAAAGATACGTTTGACCAATTTGGATGGACAAATAGAAAAATAGTCCTTGTAGGAGAGAAGGGGTAATGAAGACCCCTGTATCCGATGAGAAATAAGGACAGATGTCCGAGGTGTTATAGCCTCTGATTAACTGAAGATCAGTAACATCTTTCCTAATTGATGTTAGGTAGGAAAGATAATGATACATGGAGAGCTTCAGAGGTACATAAACCTGAAGGGTTATGGTAAGAAATTGGTTGTATATGTAAAACCCTATGCATGCTGGCACAGCATTGATAAGGGTAGTGCCCAACTGTCAGAGTCATATAGGAATATATGTATATATGAACCTAGACGGATAGATAGATAAGTATCTAGGTACATATCTACCTATGATGATATGTCTTAACATACATACATATACATATCTATATAGATATAATATATCTGCATATAGACATATACATGTCTCCAGATATGTAGGTAGAAACATGCCTATATAACTATACCCACATAGGAGTATGTAGAGAGAAAAGGTGCATCTAATAACAAGAAGGGTAATACCTGCTTGAAGAGATGCAAGGAAACCTTCTCCCTGGTTATGATTGACCGAGTCAGGGGAATGCTGTCTCTGACAAGGAGTAGTCTAGATTCATTTAGAAATTCTAGCCCTTGAATAACCAGGATGGTTTACGTGAAAAAAGTGCAGATGACATGTTCAGTCTGCAGGCAGCAAGTCCAGGTTCTTTTAGAACTGTAGTATGGTAACTGGAAATGGAAACCATATAAGGACGAGCTGCAAGAAAAAGAAAAATATCCCTGATGAAGGAGTCCAGTGGAGATGTGGATGAAGCCAGGAAATTGAGCAACTCTTAGATTTTCACGTGATGTAAGGCATGTGTCCTCTGTTTTAAAAGGAGACCTTACGGGAGATGGTAAAAACCTACCAGTCATGAGGGGGCATGACTGGATGAGCCCTCCCTAACCATCTGGGATTATCTGCTAGGAAGATGCAAATGCTCTCTAGCAAGGGCCCATAGTGCAGAGCTACGGTGTAGAGTTGCAGAGAGCATGTTGCAAGTTGGTTAGAAGAAAAAACTGGCTATTTAAAAGCCAGTACGTAACTTGAACTATTCTGCCAATGCCAAGGGAATTGGAGATGGCGAGGAATAGAAATGAAGCCGATAGGCCTGTAGTAATAGAGTTTCCAAAAAAAAGGTTGATAACCTGTTTTGGAGTTACTACTAAAGCCAGAAAAGATTGCTAATGGAGGACAAACCTTGGTTACTTGGTAAATAGAACCAGTGGGTAACCACTAGGAACTCCTGCCGTTGCAGCTATTACCAAGGCAGCAGAAAAGAATGAACAGACATAAGGAGGAGTGGCAAGACTCCCTTACTGACTGATAAGCTGACCCAAGTAAGATTGAAAATGGGGGGACAACTCTGAAAAGGAAACCCCTCACTGGAATAGGTAGAAACCTACAGGGATTTTAGAAAAACCCGTCCAGCTAAATGGTACCACTCTTACAGACAAAATGTTTCAGTAAGAGGGTAGGTAAAGACAGAATTGAAGGAGACTTACTATATGGTAAGTCCCTGGAAAGGTATGATGATACATGCTGGAACAGGAAACTATCTTATTGATAGTTGTTACATCTATTTTCCCTCCCAGGAGGAAGAGAAAAAAACCCCTGTTACTTATAAGCATGATCATCCTGAGAGTTCATAGAACAAAAAGAATGGATGTCTGTTGAGAAGAGATCCATGTCTAGAGTTTAGGATGGAAACAGTGTAGATGCTTCTATTAAGAAGAAGCAGACACAGGTTCTAAACCCCAAACAGGAAAGAAAGATGTAATGATAATATATCAGAAGCCCTGCGGATGCTGGGTTTGCTGAACCTGTTGAGGTTGTGGTTTCCTTAGCCTGGTTGGATGTTTCCCCTGTCTGGGAACATCTGTATGATGGGTAGAAGATGAATAAAACTTTCTCCCCTCAAGGGAACAAAGTTTGTTAGTAGATTTCCTACAAACTGGGATAGAGGAAGGCGTAGACAAGCCTCCGAAAGCAATAGTGTCAGTAGTTAACTGAGCAGCTTGGAGTAAAGCCTCCTTGTTAAAGAGATTCTCTCCAGTACAAGGAGTATTTCCCAGTCTATCTTGTACCCATTTGTCCAAGTCTGAAGCTTGGAGCCAGGCTCTACGTCGTGCCCCTATGGCTATAGCAGAAGTTCTGCTAACAGACTCAAGAGAGTCCAGGGAAGCACGAGTAAGGAACCTAGAAATATTTTGAGCATGATTGACTAGTATAGAAAAATCTGCTCTTTTAGGCTCTTGAAGAAAAGGGGTCAAAAGTAGCAAATTCTTTGTGACCTCCTCAAGAGATAATCCCATATAGAAAATATATGAGAGAATTCTTGCTGAAAACACGGATGCCTGGAAGGTTTGGCATCCAAAGGCATCCAAAGTTTTAGCCTCACGACCTGGCGGATAAGAAGAGTGCTTCTTAGTACTCTTAACAAGTATCATTGCTGCTTCTACAACAATAGAATGATGAGGGAGCTGAGGCTTTTGAAAACCTGGAGAAGGGGGCACCATGTATAGAAGATCAGTTGCCCTAGAAGGTGGGGATACCGTTAAAGGAGCTTCCCATGTTCTAAATAGGAGATCCTGCAAGGTCTGATGCAAAGGAAGCATAATGACTTCCTTTGGATTGCAGGGGATCTGCAGAGGTTCTGGATCCCATGGTGCAGGATATTGACCAGGTATAGAAATGGCAAGTAACTTTGCCATATCAAGCAGGAATGCTTGAAAAGAAATCTCCCCAGAGGGGAGTCCTCTAGAAAGAGGAGTAAGAACTAGATCTGTTGAAGAACTAGCTCTAGCACCGACCGGTTCATTCAGATTCTCTAGAAAGCACAGTTACTTACCTGTAACAGGTGATCTCTGGGAACAGCAGGAATAAGTCTTCACATATGGGTATGTCGGTACCGACGGAGCCTGCGTGGGAACGCTCCCCAGCTTCCCAAAAAGGAAAGCTTTTGGGAGCATCCCACAGCGCCTGTGCGCTGCCTTCCCGCCTTTCCTGACCGCCTCTCCTCAGTTCGAGCTTTTAAAGCTGAGACAAAAGAGAGAGAGGGGAAAGGAAAAACAGATAGAGAGATACAACTCCTAGGGGAGGTGGGTGGGTTGTGAAGACTTATTCCTGCTGTTCCCAGAGATCACCTGTTACAGGTAAGTAACTGTGCTATCTCCAGGAACAAGCAAGAATGAGTCTTCACATATGGGGACTTCCTAGCTAAAGATGCCTGGGAGATCCAAGGATATGAGACCCTGGGAAGGGCTCTACCTCCTCCTATGGATCTTAGGCATCCATCCAGGGAAGGAGGGCAGGAGTTGATTAAGAATGGAACAGGTGTTTGAGAACAGCCTGACCAAACAAGGCATTCCGGCGGGAGTCCTTGTCCAAGCAGTAATGGGCTGTGAAGGTATGAACCGAGGCCCAGGTGGCAGCTCGACAGATCTGGTCGATGGACACAGAATTTAGATGAGCCATAGAGGTTGCCATGGCCCTCACATTATGAGCTGTGACAAGGCTCTCCAAAGAAAGGTTCTTACTCTGGTAAGCGAAAGAAATACACTGAGCAATCCAAATGGACAGTGTCCTTTTAGAGACTGGAAGTCCCAAAAGAAAGGGATCAAAAGCAACAAAGAGCTAGGAAGACTTTCTATGTTGCTGTGTCCTTTGTAAGTAAAAGGCAAGAGCTCTTTTACAATCCAGAGTATGAAGATTCCTCTCTGCACTTGATGCATGAGGAGCTGGAAAAAAAAGACAGGTAAATATACCTCTTGATTAAGATGAAAAGGTGAGACCACTTTAGGCATAAAGTGTGGATTGGTCCTAAGGACTACCTTATCATGATGGAACCTTGTATAAGGTGGATTAGCCACTAAGGCCTGCAGCTCACTGATGCGGCGAGCTGAGGTGACTGCAATGAGGAAAATAACCTTCCAGGAAAGAAATTTCAAGGAGGTGGTGGCTAGGGGTTCAAAAGGAGGCTTCATAAGCTGACCAAGAACCAGATTTAAATCCCATGCCACCGGAGGAGGTCTAATGGGAGGTTTAGTTAAAGTTAGGCCTCTCATGAATCTTGCAATAAGAGGATGAGAGGAAATAGGCTGTCCATTGATAGGTTTAAGGGATGCTGCAATAGCACTCAAATGGACCCTTACTGAATTCGTCTTAAGGCCTGCATTGGAAAGATGCAGGAGATATTCCAATAGAGAATTCAAAGGTAGTGCTAGAGGGTCAAGGCCCTTTTCAGTACACCAAATGGAAAACCTTTTCCATTTAAAAGCATAGGAACGTCTAGTAGAAGGTTTTCTGGAAACATGGAGGATATCCTTCACTTGTTGAGAAAGATTCCAGCCTTGAAGGTCTAGGCCTTCAGTAACCAAGCTCTGAGGTGAAGGGACTTGGGGTTTGGGTGCCACAAAGTCCCCTCCTCCTGGGACAGAAGGTCTGGAGCAGCTCCCAAGTCCAGGGAGGAGGGGCTTGGGAGAGATGCAGAAGTAGAGGGTACCACACTTGGCGTGGCCAGCGTGGAGCTATGAGGATCATAGATCCTTGATCCCTCTGGAGTTTGAACAGAGTCTTGGGAATCAAGGAAATGGGTGGAAAGGCATACAGGAAGCCTTGACCCCAGTGAAGGAGGAAGGCATCCTTGGCCTGAACTCCCTGACACGGAATTCTGGAACAGAACCGGGGAAGTTTGGCATTCCAGGGACTTGCAAAGAGGACTATGTCTGGGGTTCCCCATTCTTGGAAGATTCTGAGTACCTGATCCATGTGCAGGGACCATTTGTGTGGAAGCAGAACTCGACTGAGTCTCTCTGCCCAAGAGTTTTGAATTCCTGGGAGGTATACAGCCAGGAGATGGATTTGATGCTCTCTGGCGAAGGCCCACAATCTTAAAGCTTCGTTGCAAAGTGACAGAGAGCCAGTTCCTCCTTGCTTGTTTATGTAAAACATGGCTACTTGATTGTCCGTATGAATGAGGACCGTCTTGTAGCTGAGCAGGGTATGAAAGACCTTGAGAGCTAAAAAAACTGCTCGAAGCTCCAGGAGGTTGATATGAAGAGAGGTCTCCTGTGGAGACCAAGTGCCCTGAGCGGAGAGGTCTTGTAGATGAGCTCCCCAACCTGTGTGGGAGGCATCTGTTGTGAGGGTTGCCTGGGGCAACAACTGCTGGAAGGGGGACCCAAGCAACAGATTTTGGGTGGACATCCACCATTGGAGAGACCAAAAGAGACATTTCGAGGTTGCTATTTGGTCTGAGAGAGCTCCTGATGCATGAGTCCACTGGGTGGACAAAGTCCATTGAGCTGCTCTCATGTGTAGGCGAGCATAGGGTACCACATGCACGGTGGATGCCATGTGGCCTAACAGTTGTAGCATCTCCCGGGCAGTTAAGTGGTTCTTTGACTGAATCTGGGAGGCTAACTGCACTAGACGTTGGCAACGGGCCTGAGGAAGGTAGGCCCTTGCAGTGGTAGTATCCAACCAGGCCCCTATGAACTCTAGGGACTGAGTAGGGATGAGCTGAGACTTTGGGAGGTTTACCACAAGTCCCAGATACTGCAAAATGCGTCTTGTGCGGTCCAGGGAAATCTGGGCCTCTGACTGAGATGGAGCTCGGATGAGCCAGTCGTCCAGATATGGGAATACAAAGATTCCCAGAGTGCGTAGAAATGCAGCTACTGTTGCCATGCATTTGGTGAACACTCTTGGAGCAGAGGCCAGACCAAAAGGAAGCATCCTGTATTGGTAATGTTTTCCTTGGAATAGAAAACGGAGGAACCTTCTGTAAGATGGATGGATGAGAACATGTGTGTATGCATCCTTGAGATCTAGAGAACAGAGCCAATCCTGACTTTGAAGGTATGGAAGGAGAGTGCCCAGAGAAAGCATCTTGAACTTCTCCTTGCATAGAAATGTGTTCAATTCCCTGAGATCTAATATGGGTCTGTATCCCCCTGTTTTCTTTGGAATCAGAAAATAGGGGGGAGTAAAACCCTGACCCTTGTTGAAGAAAGCACAGTTACTTACCTGTAACAGGTGATCTCTGGGAACAGCAGGAATTAGTCCTCACATATGGGTACGTCGGAACCGACGGAGCCTGCGCGGGAAAGCTCCCCAGCTTCCTAGAATGGAAGCTTTTGGGACCTCCCACTGCACATGCGCGCTGCCTTCCCGCCTTCCTGAACAGCTCTCCTCAGTTTCGAGTTTATAGCTGAGACAATAGAGAGAGGACAGGAAGACAGATAGATAGAAGATACAACTCCTAGGGGAGGTGGGTGGGTTGTGAGGACTAATTCCTGCTGTTCCCAGAGATCACCTGTTACAGGTAAGTAACTGTGCTATCTCCAGGAACAAGCAGGAATAAGTCCTCACATATGGGGACTCCCTAGCTGAGATGCCTGGGAGATCCCCCTCCAAGGGTTCGCCATCTTCGTATGGATCTCAGGCATCCATCCTGGGAAGGTGGGCAGGAGTTGTCTAAGAATGGAACAGGTGTTTGAGGACAGCCTGGCCAAACAAGGCATCCCGGCGGGAGTCCTTGTCCAAACAGTAATGGGCCGTAAAGGTATGAACCGAGGCCCAGGTAGCGGCTCGACAGATCTGATCAATGGAAACAGAGTGCAGATGAGCCATAGAAGTTGCCATGGCTCTCACATTGTGAGCTGTGACATGGCCTTCCAGAGAAATGTTTTTACTCTGGTAAGCAAAGGAAATACACTGAGCAATCCAATTGGAAAGTGTACGCTTGGAGACTGGAAGTCCCAAATGTGAAGGATCAAAAGCCACGAAAAGTTGAGAAGACTTTCGATGTGGCTGAGTCCTATTAAGGTAAAAGGCTAGAGCTCTTTTACAATCCAGAGTATGAAGGTTCCTCTCTGCACTGGAGGCATGAGGAGCCGGAAAAAAAAACCGGTAGATATACCTCTTGATTAAGATGAAAAGGCGAGACCACTTTGGGCATAAAGTGGGGATTCGTCCTAAGGACCACCTTGTCATGATGAAATCTTGTATAAGGTGGATTAGCCACTAGAGCCTGCAGTTCGCTGATGCGGCGAGCGGAAGTGACTGCAATTAGGAATAGTACCTTCCAGGAAAGAAATTTCAAGGAGGTAGAAAATAACGGCTCAAAAGGTGGCTTCATAAGCTGACCAAGCACTAGATTTAAATCCCATGCGACCGGGGGGGGTCTGATGGGAGGTTTAGTGAGAGTCAGGCCTCTCATGAATCTTGCAACAAGAGGATGAGAGGAGATAGGTTGTCCATTTATAGGTTTCAGGGATGCTGAAATAGCACTTAAATGGACTCTTACAGAATTCGTCTTAAGGCCTGCATTGGAAAGATGCAGGAGATAGTCTAAGAGGGAATTCAAAGGAAGTGCCAGAGGGTCAAGGCCCTGCTGAGCACACCAAATGGAAAAACGTTTCCATTTGAAAGCATAAGACCGCCTCGTGGAAGGTTTCCTAGAGGCATGAAGGATATCTTTCACAGGTTGAGAAAGATTAAAGTCTTGAAGACTTAAGCCTTCAGTAACCAAGCTCGGAGATGTAGGGATTTGGGGTTTGGGTGCCACAAAGTCCCCTCCTCCTGAGACAGAAGGTCTGGTGCAGCTCCTAAGTCCAGGGAGGATCCCTGGGAGAGCTGTAGAAGCAGAGGGAACCACACTTGGCGTGGCCAGCGTGGAGCTATGAGGATCATAGAGCCGTGATCTCTCTGGAGTTTGAACAGAGTCTTGGGAATCAGCGGAATGGGTGGAAAGGCATATAGGAACGCCTGACCCCAATGGAGGAGAAAGGCGTCCGTGGCCTGAGCTTCCTGACACGGAGTCCTGGAACAGAACCGGGGAAGTTTGGCATTCCACGGACTTGCAAAGAGGTCTATGTCCGGGGTCCCCCATTCCTGAAAGATTCTGGTTATCTGGTCCACGTGTAGGGACCACTCGTGTGGCAGCAGAACTCGACTGAGCCTGTCTGCTCGAGAGTTTTGAACTCCTGGAAGATACACTGCTAGCAGATGAATTTGGTGCTCTCTGGCGAAGGCCCATAATCTGAGAGCTTCGTTGCAAAGCGACAGAGAGCCCGTCCCTCCTTGCTTGTTTATGTAAAACATGGCCACCTGATTGTCTGTCTGAACCAGGACAGTCAGGTTGGCAAGGAGGGTATAGAAGACCTTGAGGGCAAGGTAAATTGCTCGCAGTTCCAGGAGGTTGATATGAAGGGTGGCCTCCTGTGGAGACCAAGTGCCCTGAGTGGAGAGAGTTAGCAGATGGGCTCCCCACTCCAATTGGGAGGCATCTGTTGTGAGGGTTGCTTGGGGTAGCAAGGGCTGAAAGGGAGCCCCCAACAACAGATTCTTGGTGGATATCCACCAATGGAGGGACCAAGACAGACGGTTTGAGGTTTGTATTTGGTCTGAGAGTGCTCCCGACGCCTGAGTCCACTGGGTGGCCAGGGTCCATTGAGCTGCTCTCATATGAAGACGAGCATAGGGCACCACATGTACTGTGGAGGCCATATGGCCCAGGAGGCGTAGCATTTCCCTGGCTGTCAAGTGAGTACTGGACTGGGCTTGTGAGGCCAAGCTCAGCAGACGCTGACCCCGAACCAGTGGAAGGTAGGCTCTTGCAGTGGTGGTGTCCAACTGGGCCCCTATGAATTCTAGAGACTGAGTAGGGCTGAGTTGAGACTTGGGAAGGTTTACCACCAGTCCCAGATACTGCAGAAGGCTCCTTGTGCGGTCTAGGGAAATCTGGGCCTGCGACTGAGTTGGAGCTCGAATGAGCCAGTCGTCCAGATATGGGAATACGAAAATCCCCATACTTCTGAGAAATGCGGCTACGACTGCCATGCATTTGGTAAAGACTCTTGGGGCAGAGGCGAGACCGAAGGGAAGTACTCTGTATTGGTAATGACTTCCCCTGAACAGAAAGCGAAGATATTTTCTGTGGGATGGATGGATGAGTAGATGTGTATACGCATCCTGCAGGTCTAGAGAACAAAGCCAGTCCTGACTCTGAAGGTATGGAAGGAGAATGCCCAGAGAGAGCATTTTGAATTTCTCCTTGTACAGAAATTTGTTCAATTCTCTTAGATCTAGGATTGGTCTGAATCCCCCTGTCTTCTTTGGAATGAGAAAATAGGGGGAGTAGAAACCTGACCCTTGTTGATGAAGAGGAACCTCTTCTATGGCCCCTTGGGCAAGCAGAGAAGAGATCTCCCGATCCAACAGGGCTAGGAGAGGAGATGGAGAATTGAAGGGTCTCACCATGTGATGAGGAGGAAGGTTGGAGAAATGAAGTTTGTAACCCTCTCGGATGATAGAGAGGGTCCATTGCTCTGTTGTGATTTGTTCCCATCTGGGAGCAAAGTGAGCTAACCTTCCAGGTATGGTGAGAGGTTCTGGTTGGTCCAGAACCAGGAATGGCAAGTTCTCTAGGGGCAAGTCAAAACCCCTGAGGGGGTGGAGCCTGTTGAGCTGCAGTAGCTGCTGCAGGCTTTGCTCTTGCTTGTTTCGTTTGCTGACGTTTAGCCGCAAAACGAGGTTGAGAAGATTGCTGGCCAGTATTGGAAGCATATCTGGCCTTCTTATAATAAGGCCTCTTGAAAGACTTCTTCTTAGTGGGAGTAGAAGTGGACTTAGAAAGTCACTCTAAGGTGGCATTTTCAGCGTCCATTTGAGTGGCTTTAACTTGCCACTCTGCACCGAATAAGTTCTCACCTGTACAGGGCAGATTCCGTAAGCCATCTAGAACCCAGGGTTCCAGATCAGAAGCCTGGAGCCAAGCCAGACGTCTGGCTGCAATAGCAATGCCAGAAGCTCTGCTGGCTCCCTCGAAGGAATCAAAGGCAGCTCTGTTGGAGAACTTAGAAACATCTGAGAGTTGTTTCACAACAGAAAGGAAGTCCTCCTGTTTATCCTCAGGGATAAAGGGGGCAAAATGCCGCACTTTATTGGCAAGTTCCCCTAGGAACATGCCCATATAGAGGCTGTAGGAATTAATCCTGGCTATAAGCATACTAGCCTGGAAGATTTTCCTACCAAAAGAGTCCAGTGTCTTACATTCCCTTCCTGGAGGTGTAGAAGAGTGCCTTTTAGTACTCTTGATCTTTTTCATTGCAGACTTTACCACAATGGAGTGGTGAGGCAATTGAGTTTTCTGAAAACCAGGAGAAGGAGGGACCCGATACATGGTGTCCAACCTACGGGAATAAGGAGACAGAGTTAAAGGGTTCTCCCAGAAATCCATCAATTGTTCCTGAAGGATTTCATGGATAGGCAGGGTAACTGCTTCTTTAGGAGACTTAGAGTATCCTAAAATATCCAATCTTTTTGACCTTGGTTCCCTTTCAGAGGAGGTAGTGATAGAAAGGCCTTTAGCCATTTCTAAAATAAAGTCCCGAAAGGACAAATCCTCTGGAGGAGACATTCTCCTTTTTGGAGAAGAAGGTTCCTCAGGAAGGTCAAGGGAGAGCTGTGCAGACTCATCAGAGGAGCCAAAATCCTCAGAGGAATCGGTGTATTCTCTAGTTTCCTCTAACGCACGATACGCATACCGATCGGTATCGACATCGGGCGTACCGGGTATGGAAGCGGTATGGAGCGAAAGCCCATACGGTACCGATTTGCGTTTAGAAGAGGAAGGCCTGGGTTCCGGCATGGCGGACGATACCGGAACCGGGCCCGGAACCGCTGGAAGCGGTACCGATGGCGTTGCAGCTTTAATGAAAGCCATGACGGCCTGCTGCATGGATTGGACAGTATTGCCCATAGACGCCACGGCTGCCTGGATGTCGGTACCGGTATGGGCCGGTACCCCAGAGCAGTCCAACAGGTGATCTGTCGAGGCCGTGCCATCGATGTCAACCTGTAGCCCCTGAATTGGCGTTTTGGAAGGCAGAGCTTCCCGCCGGGGCTGTTTGGCTGGGGCAGGGTCCTCAAAACTAAGAGCCTCTCGATGCTTTGAAGGAGATTTGCCCTTTGAGGACTTGCCCACAGAAGGTTTGGTTACCTGAGATCCATCCGGAGATGATGACCTGGATGACTGTGATGTTGGATTCTCTGAAGCAAACAGCACATGGAATTTGTTGGCCCGGTTCTGCAGCCCACGCTTAGACATTTGGGAGCAGGAAGGGCAGTCCGGAATGGAGTGGTCAGGCCCCAAACATTTAAGACACCATTCATGGGTGTCTGTGACTGATATTACAGCAGTACACTTCTTAAATCCAGGGGCTGGCTTCTCCATGTGGAGAATTCAAGTAGGCCTGAAGGCCTAACTGAAGTGACCAAGTGTTGAAAAATAATAAAAGAAAAGAAAATAATTTTTCAAGAAAGAAAAAGGAAGACCGGCGATACCGGTATCGGTATGGGAAGGCAGGTACGCGGTCTAAAGAAACAAAACAAAAAACTACAATTTCTTCAGCGGTGACAGGATACACGACCTGCTGGCTCCGCGGAAAAAGAGAAACTGAGGAGAGCTGTTCAGGAAGGCGGGAAGGCAGCGCGCATGTGCAGTGGGAGGTCCCAAAAGCTTCCATTCTAGGAAGCTGGGGAGCTTTCCCGCGCAGGCTCCGTCGGTTCCGACGTACCCATATGTGAGGACTTATTCCTGCTTGTTCCTGGAGATGAGGTACTTCTTCTATTGCCCCTTGGGCAAGAAGGGTAACCACCTCTTGACCTAGAAGGTCGAGAAGAGATGTTGGAGAATTGAAGTGTCTCACCATGGTGTGAGGAGGAAGGTCTGAGAAATGAAGTTTGCAGCCCTCCCTTATAATGGAGAGGGTCCACTGCTCTGATGTAATTTGCTCCCATCTGGGAGCAAAATGAGCTAACCTTCCTGGAATGGTGAGAGGCTCTGGCTGTTTTAAAGCCAGAAAGGCTACGTTCTCTAGCATCAAGTCAAAAACCCTGAGGAGGTTGGGTCTGCTGAGTTGCAGCAGTCCCTGTAGACTTAGGGCTGGCCTGTTTAGGTTGCTGACGCTTAGTGGCAAAGCGACCTGTAGATGATTGTTGGCCAGAAGCAGAGGGGAATCTGCCCTTTTTGAAAAAAAGACTTCTTGAAGGGTTTTTTCTTGGCAGGAATGGAGGTTGACTTTGAAAGTCTATCCAGAGCAGAATTTTCTGCATCCATTTGAGTGGCTTTTATTTGCCATTCTTTGCCAAACAGGTTTTCACCTGTACAGGGAAGATTTCCTAAGCCATCTTGGACCCAAGGTTCTAAATCAGAAGCTTGGAGCCAAGCAATTCTGCGAGCAGCTATGGCAATGCCCGAAGCTCTGCTGGCACCTTCAAAGGAGTCAAAGGCTGCCCGGTTGGAAAACTTTGAGATGTCTTGAGTATGCTTAAGCCAAATAAGGAATTCTTCCCTTTTATCCTCTGGAAGAAAAGGGAGGAAAGTGTGCAGCTTATCTGCAACTTCTTTTAGAAACATACCCATGTAAAGACTATAGGAGTTGATTCTGGCAATGAGCATACTGGCTTGGAAGATTTTCCTACCAAAAGCATCCAAGGTCCTGCATTCTCTTCCTGGAGGAGCAGAAGAGTGTCTCTTTGTACTCTTTATCCTCTTCATAGCCGACTGCACCACAATGGAATGGTGAGGAAGCTGTGTTTTATGAAAACCAGGACAAGGAGGGACACGATACATAGTGTCCAATCTGCGAGAATGAGGAGAGATAGTGAGAGGAGTCTCCCATAAGTCAATCATGTGTTCATAAAGAATCTCATGAATTGGTAAGGTGACTGCCTCTTTAGGAGCCTTAGAATAACCTAAAATATCTAATTTTATTGCTCTAGGCTCTGATTCAGAGTGTACTGAAATAGAAAGTCCTTTAGCTACTTCTCTTATGAAGTCTTGAAAGGACAAGTCCTCTGGAGGAGACATTCTTCTTTTTGGAGAAGGCGGCTCTTCAGGAAGGGCTATGGATACTTCAACAGACTCCTCTGATTCCTCTGATGATTCTGATACATCAAAGTACCGCCTGTCAGGGTGCCCTTCTAAAGCTCGGTACGCGTATCGAGCGGTATCGACATTGGGCGTCATCGGTACTGGTTCGGTACCGATAAGCAGCCCTGGACAGGGAACCGCTGTAGTCGGTATCCTGGTCGATGCCGATGCAGTCGGTACCGGCACCGGCGCTGGTGCCAGTACCGGAGCAGATACCGACAACGGAGTTTGTTGTGGTATCAGCAGCGTCGTAGCTTGAATAAAGGCCTTGATAGCCTGCTGCATGGATAGAACATTCTGATCCATCGACGCCATGAATGCCTGGAATTCGGTACCGGAAGGTTGCGCCGGTACCCCAGAGCATTCTAACAGGTGATCGGTCGAGGCCAAGCCAACGATGTCAACCTGTAACCCCATAGGTGGAGCTTTGGAAGCCGGAGCTTCTCACCAGGGTTGTTTTGCCGGTGCAGGATCCTCGAGGGCAAGCCCGGAGGCATCTCGATGCTTAGAGGGAGATCTACCCTTCGAGGACCGGCTGGATTTATGTTTGGTTACCTGAGATCTATGGGAGGAAGAAGCAGCCCTGGAAGACGTTGATGCTACTGAAGCTGCATCAGAGGGAAACAGTACATGGAGCTTGGCTGCTCGGTTCTGTAAACCCCGTTTAGACATCAAAGAGCAGGACGGACAATCCGAAATGGAGTGTTCAGGAACCAAACATTTAAGACACCATTCATGGGTGTCAGTAACAGAAATAGTACCGCTGCACTTAGTGCATTTTTTAAACCCAGAGGCTGGTTTTTCCATGAGGAAAAATTTCTTGTGAGGCCTAAGGCCCAAGAAGAAAAATACAGTAAGTGAGGGAATATATATTGGGTTTTTTGTTTTTTTTTAAGAAAAGAAAGAAAAGACCGGCGGTACCGGTCCGGAGTCGGGGGAGGCAGACACGCGACCAAAGAAATAAAATAAAACAAAGAACTTCTTCAGCGGTGACAGGACTCGACCTGCTGGCTCCGCTGCAAAGAAGAACTGAGGAGAGGCAGTCAGGAAAGGCGGGAAGGCATCGCGCAGGCGCTGTGTGGATGCTCCCAAAAGCTTTCCTTTTTGGGAAGCTGGGGAGCGTTCCCGCGCAGGCTCTGTTGGTACCGACGTACCCATATGTGAAGACTCATTCCTGCTTGTTCCTGGAGATACAAAATTTGCTGTAGAATCTCTATGGATTGAAATTCCATGTAAAAAGGGGAAGGCGATGGCAGTGAGGGTGTACTATCGACCGCCAGGCCAGAATGAACAAATGGATGATGAAATGCTCAAAGAAATCAAGGAAGCTAACAAAAGTTACAGCGCAGTAATAATAATGGGTGATTTCAATTACCCTGGTATCGACTGGGTCAGTGTCACGGCAGGACATGCTAGGGAGATAAAGTTCCTAGATGAAATAAATGACTGCTTCTTGGAGCAGTTGGTTCATGAACCGACCAGAGGGGAAGCCATATTAGACCTAGTCCTTAGTGGAACACCAGATCTAGTGCAAGAGATAAGGGTGTTGGGGCCACTTGGCAATAGCATGATTGCCTTTGATTTAATTAGTGGAGGAGGGATAGTACGGAAATCCACAGTACTACCTTTTAACTTTCGAAAGGGAGACTATGATAAAATGAGGAAAAAATAAAGAAAAAAACAAGGAGCAGTTGCAAAGGTTAAAGACTGACATCAAGCTTGGGTGAGGTCAGAGAGGCAGTTGTTGCCAAAAAAGCATCTTTCAGGAAATGGAAAAAAAAGCCAAACGACAAAACCTGGAAACACCACAAGCACTGGCAAGTCAAATGGCAAGGCATTGATAAAGCAGGCAAAGGGAGAATTTGAGAAGAAGCTTGCTGCGGAAGCAAAAACGCGAAATAAAGATTTTTTCAAAGTACATTCATAGCAAAAAAACCTGTAAGAGAGTCAGTTGGTCCATTAGATGATAGAGGAGTTAAAGGGGCACTAAGAGGAGACAAGGCGATAGCGGAGAGACTGAATGAATTCTTTGCTTCAGTCTTTACTGAGGAAGATGTAGGGATGTTACCCATGACTGAAGTGGTATTTAAAGGTGCAGAAGAATTGAAGGAAATATCGATACATCGGGAAGATGTATTACAACCATTAGATAAACTGAAGAGTAGCAAATCACCTGGGCCGGATGGTATACATCCAAGGGTGATGAAAGAACTGAAATATGAGATTGCAGACCTGCTATTAGTAATCTGTGAACTCTCATTAAAATCATCTCTAATACCTGAAGATTGGAGGATCGCCAATGTAACACCAATTTTTAAAAAGGGTTCCAGGAGTGATCCGGGAAACTACATACCGGTGAGTCTCACGTCAGTACCGGGAAAATGGTAGAAACCATCATAAAGAATAAAACTACTCAGCATGTAGATAGTTATGGCCTAATGGGAGACAGCCAACATGGCTTTAGACAAGGAAGATCTTGTCTTACTAATCTGTTATGTTTTTTCGAAAGTGTGAATAAAAAGGTGGACAAAGGTGAGTCAGTTGATATAGTGTATCTGAACTTTCAGAAAGCCTTTGACAAGGTCCCTCATCAGAGACTTTTGGCAAAACTAAAGAGTCATGGGATAGGAGGCAGTGTACTACTGTGGATCAAGAACTGGTTAAAAGATAGAAAGCAGAGGTTTGAGCTAAATGGCCAATTTTCCCAATGGAGAAAGGTGAATAGTGGTGTACCCCAGGGATCTGTGCTGGGTCCGCTGCTTTTTGACATATTCATAAATGACCTGGAAAGTGGAATAACGAGTGAGGTTATCAAATTTGCAGATGACACAAAACTATTTAAAGTTGTTAACACCCAAGAGGATTGTGGAAAATTGCAAGAGGATCTTGATAAATTGGAAGACTGGGCATCAAAATGGCAGATGAAATTTAATGTGGACAAGTGCAAAGTTATGCACCTAGGGAAGAACAACCCAAACTATGGTTACATGATGCAAGGTTACACATTAGGAACCACCACCCAGGAAAAAGATTTAGGCGTCATTGTGGACAGCATGTTAAAACCCTCAGCCCAGTGTGCAGCGGCAGCCAAGAGAGCAAATAGAATGCTAGGTACCATAAGGAAAGGAATGGAAAATAAAACAAAAGATATTATAATGCCTCTATATCGTTCCATGGTGAGACTGCACCTTGAATATGGTGTGCAATTCTGGTCGCCGTATCTTAAAAAGGATATAGCGTTATTAGAAAAGGTTCAGAGAAGAGCCACCAAAATGATAAAGGGGATGGAAGGATACTCCTATGAAGAAAGGCTAAAAAGGTTAGGGCTCCTTAACCTCGAAAAGAGACGGCTGAGGGGAGATATGATAGAAGTCTATAAATTAATGAACGGAGTGGAAAGAGTAGTTACTCACCTGTAACAGGTGTTCTCCAGGAGCAGCAGGAATCAGTCCTCACTTATGGGTGACGTTGGCGCCGACGGAGCCCTCGCGGAGCAATTTTCCCCAGCTTTCGCAGAAAGCCTTTGGGAATTGCAGCGCGCATGCGCGGTCCCCTTCCCGCCCAGGGATGCCATCTTGCTCAATCTGATGACATAGCGGAAAGACAGCAAAAAATTTGCAAAATATGCAATAAGAATGACTGCAACTCCAAGGGGAGGAGGGAGGGTAGTGAGGACTGATTCCTGCTGCTCCTGGAGAACACCTGTTACAGGTGAGTAACAACTCTTTCTCCAGGACCAAGCAGGAAGTCAATCCTCACTTATGGGACTCCCAAGCTTAAGGCTACCGGAGACCTCAAGCCTAAAGAGCTTCCTGAAGCTCAGCAGTACAGAAGGAAGGAATCTTCTCTGAATACGCATCCGGCCGGTAGCCAACACCGGGGCCGGAGAGTAGGAGTTGCCTAAAGCTCAGAGATGGTGGAGGACTGCCTGACCGAAAGCACTGTCCCTGCGGGACTCCCTTTCCAGGCAGTAGTGAGCCGCAAAAGTCTGACCTGAAGACCAAGTAGCAGCCCGGCAGATGTCTGCCAACGGAACAGAGCGGAGGTGAGCCACGGACGCGGCCTTCGCCCTGACCCGATGAGCCGTGATGCGACTTTCCAAGGAGAGGCCGGCTGCCCCGTAAGTCCAGGCGATACAGTCGGCCACCCAGGTGGACAGAGTGCGCTTAGAGACAGGCACACCCAACCGATTGGGATCAAAAGACACGAAAAGCTGAACCGCTTTTCTATGCTCCCGCGTACGGTCAAGGTAGAAGAACAAGGCTCTTCTACAATCCAGGGTGTGCAGGACAGTCTCAGCTCGGCTGGCATGCGGCCTGGGGAAGAAGGTCGGAAGAACCACCTCTTGATTGATGTGAAAGTGGGAGACCACCTTTGGAAGGAACTTAGGGTGGGTCCGCAGGACCACCCTATTCCTGTAGAACCTAGTGTACGGAGGCTCCGACACTAGGGCCTGCAGCTCACTTACGCGCCTCGCGGAAGTGAGGGCTACCAAGAAGAGAGAGTTTTCCAGGAGAGGAAACGAAGAGGGCAGGTAGCCATGGGTTCAAAAGGCAGGCAAGGTAAGCCTTTGCAGAACCACGTTGAGGTCCCAGTCAGGAGCTGGAGGGCGCAACGGAGGTTTAAGCAGAAGGGGGCCTCTGAGGAAACGCACCACCAAGGGGTGCGAAGAGAGAGGCTGGCCTTCAACCGGTGAATGATGTGCAGAGAGAGCACTGAGGTGGACTCTGACAGAATTGGATTTGAGACCTAGATCGGAGAGGTGAAGCAAATATTGCAGTACCACCGATACTAGACAGGCGAAGGGGTCCTCAGATCGCTGAGAACACCAGACCGAGAAGCGACGCCATTTGAGGGCGTAAGGCTTCCGGGTGGAAGGTCGCCGAGATGCTAGGATGACGGCTTCCACCTCCGGGGGTAGCAGCAGTGGGGCTAGGACTACCCTTTCAGCAGCCAGGCCATCAGGTGCAGGGCCCTGAGCTTGGGGTGCAGAAGAGTACCCTGATCCTGGGTCAGGAGATCGGGCTGAAACCCCAGGGGAAGAGGGGTGTCCACCGCTAGCTGTAGAAGCAGAGGGAACCACGGTTGTCTCGGCCACCAGGGCGCTACCAGGATCACGAAGGCCCTGTCCTGGACAACTTTGAACAAGGTCTGGGACACCAGTGGTGTGGGAGGGAAGGCATACAGCAGACCCGTGGACCACGGGATATGGAAAGCATCCGGCGCCACTCAAAGAGGGTGAGGGTGCCAGGAGCAGAATCTGGGGAGCTGCCTGTTCAGGGGACTGGCAAAGAGATCCACAGTAGGAGAGCCCCACCGGCGGAAGATCTGCTGGGCCACCGCGGGGTTTAACTTCCATTCGTGCGGCAGCAGAATCGGTAAACCGCTTTGAGGAGGATGTCGTGATCGATAGCCCACGAGCACAGCCTCCGGGCTTCCTGACATAGAAGGAGGGAGCCCGTGCCCCCTTATTTGTTCACATAGAACATGGCAACCTGATTGTCCGTCTGCACCAGTACGGACTGACCGAACGTCAGGTGAGAGAAGGCCCGCAGTGCTAGGCGGATCGCCCGTAGCTCTAGAAAGTTTATCTGCTGGGCGGCCTCCCAAGGTGTCCAAAGGCCTTGAGTGCATGTCCCCCGACAATGCGCCCCCCAGCCCAGGAGGGAGGCATCTGTCGTGAGCACCCGGGACGGTGTGGGCGACTGAAAGGACATGCCGAGCACTAGGTTGGGCAGGTGAAGCCACCATTGCAGGGAGGAGACCAGACGGTCGGAAATCTGTATCAGGTCCGACAGTCTCCCTGTGGACTGATGCCACTGAGTGCGAAGGCTCCACTGAGCAGATCTCATATGTAGACGGGCATTCGGAGTGACATGGACCGTGGAGGCCATGTGTCCGAGCAGTTGCAGGAACTGTCTGGCAGGGGCCGGCGACTCGCTGTTGAACCTGCCGGCTAGAGCCATAAGCCTGTTGGCCCGTTCCGGAGGCAAGAAGGCACGAGCCTGCCGAGTGTCCAGCCGTGCCCCTATGAACTCGAGGTCCTGAGAGGGAAGCAAAGCGGACTTCTCGAAGTTTATGACGAAGCCCAAGTGCTGAAGCAGAGCCACCGTACGCTGGGTGGCCTGGGCGACCTCTGGAGCAGACGATGCTCGGATGAGCCAGTCGTCCAGGTATGGGAAGACGAAGAGGCCTTGAAGCCTTAGGAAGGCTGCCACCACTGCCAGGCACTTCGTGAACACCCTGGGAGCGGAGGATAGGCCAAAGGGCAGTACTCGGTACTGATAATGGTTCCCTGTCACCACAAACCTTAGGTATTGTCGGTGGTCCGGGTGAATAAGGATGTGGGTATAAGCATCCTTTAGATCCAAGGAGCATAGCCAATCTCCCTGCTGGAGGTAGGGCAGTAGGGTTCCAAGGATAAGCATCTTGAACTTTTCCCGCTGCAGGAACTTGTTGAGGTTGCGTAAGTCCAGAATGGGTCTGAGGCCTCCTGTTCTCTTTGGCACCAGGAAGTACCTCGAGTAGAAACCGTGACCGCACAGATGTTGGGGCACTGGCTCCACCGCCCGTTCCTGCAGCAGACTTTGCAGCTCCTGAAGGAGTACGTCCTTGTGCAGCGGGGGTCTGGGAGGCTCCCCCGGGAAGTAGGGGGGGGGGCACCTGGTGAAAACGTAGGAGGTAGCCCTTTTGAACCACCCGCAACACCCAGGCATCGGATGTTACGGCTGACCACCTGTGAGCAAAGTGGGTCAGCCGGCCCCCCGTGCTGAGCGAGGGCCCCTGGGGGGGAGAGGCTATGCTGGCATAGTCAAAAAACCCCACCCTGCTGGGCCGGGGCCTGCGTGGTGGGCTTGGGGGCTTTCTGCCTCCGGGATCCGTTACCCTGCCCCTTAGGCTGCTGCCCCTGATGAGGGGTTGTCGAGGCCTGATAGTGTGGGTGGTGCTGCTTATAAGCGAACACCTTCCTCAGGTAAAAGGACTTTTTTCCCGAGCCCTTCTTCCTACGAGAAGGAGCAGAGGTTTTTCTGGAAAGGCGAGTCCTGGTGAGAGTCTCTGACTCGAGCTCCGCCGCCTTGTCGGCCATGGGCTTGCCGAAGAGGTTTTCCCCTCTGCAAGGGACATCGACCAACTTGTCCTGCACCCACGGCTCGAGGTTGGAGGACTGAAGCCAAGCTTGGCGGCGAGCCCCGATGCTGGCTCTGGCTACTCGAGCCGATGCTTCGAAACCATCATAGGCCACTCGAGAAATGAACTTCAAACACTCTCGAATCCCTGTGGACAGGGCTTGGAACCGCTGCAAGGGTTCCTCGGAGAGACCGGCGGAAAAACCCGCCATTTCTTTCGCCAGGTCGCGGAAATACATACCCATATACAACTGATATGTCTGGACCCGACAAGCAAGCATAGAGCCCTGGAAGCACTTCCTACCGAGGGCATCCAGATTCCGTGCCTCCTTACCCGGAGAAACCGAGGAGTGCATCTTTTGACTTTTAAGTCGATGCATGGCCGATTCCACCACCATGGAGTGGTGCGGTAGTTGCGCCTTCTGGAACCCGGGGCTCTTGCGGACTCAATACATGGAATCGACCCGCTTGCTCAACACCGGCGTCGAGGCCGGGCTTTCCCACATGCGGAAGAGAAGCCACTCCAGCATCGGGGGAACCGGTACAGTAAAGGCCTCCCTAGGGGGGGGGGGGGGGGAGGAATATTGAAGGGCCTCGAGCTCTTCGGCTCGGGGTTCCTCCTCCGGATCCGCGGGAAAAGCCAAGGTCTTGGCCATATCCCTCACGAAATCGGAGAACCGGGTATCCTCCGGGGGGGACCGCCTCCGAGGCTCCGACTCGGGCGAGTCGGAGGGGACGCACCGGGTCTGAAAGGAACCGGGTGACTCGTCCTCCTCCGTGTCCCAGCCCGACTCCTCCGAGTAGTCGAGCGGCTCCGTGCGCGCGGGGCCCGGGGACCTCCTCCCCGACGCCGACGTCGAGGACCTCGGTCCCGAACAGGAAGCCGAGGGAGACCTAGGTCGAGGATAGACTCGAGCTCGTATGGACTCGAGGATCGACTCGGCCTCCGGGGTCGACTTGGGCGTCGACGTCCCGGTGGTCGGGGCAGATGCACTGGCGAGGCCGGTGATCAATGCCCGCTGCTGGTCCATGAAGGCAGAGATACTGCGCTCCAAGGTCGTCAGTCTGAGACCAAGCTCAGAAGACCCAGCATCTGTCGACTCGGGCCCCGACAGCGTCTGATGCAGTAATCAAAATGGGGTGTGATAAGTGTAACAGTCTTCTAATTGGCCTACCACAGAAAAACACATACCTATTACAAAGAGCACAGAACATCTGTGCAAAAGTAATTACTAAAGCTCATCTAACAGACCATGTGACCCCTATACTCCTAGAACTACATTGGCTCCCTATAAACAGCCGTATCAGATACAAAATTCTCCGAACAACGTTCAAGCTCCTAAATGACATCGCCCCATCTCATCTTTCAACACTACTACAAACCCCATCCAAATCAAGAGCTCGCAGACAAAATGCAGCCCACTCACTTGATATGCCAAAATCATTCATGAAGACTAAAAAATCCTCAAGTGAGAGCCTTCACATTCACTGCCCCAATGCTCTAGACCTCCGCATCATAAAAGACCTCTCCCAATTTTGAAAGGAACTCAAAACCTACTTATTCACAGAACATTTCCAAATCCCCTACCCCCCCAAGCCATGTCCCACAACCTCCACAGACACACCAACTCAGAACTCCCAAAACTAAAACTAGATAACCCCCGTGCACACACAAAAAAATGATGATAAAATGGAAATGAATTCCACCACATACACAAGGCACACGAGTATTCTGTAAAACATTATAAAGAACAACCTGTAAATACCTTATGTAAATAGTTTGGACAGTCTTCTACATCTGTCATCATTTGTAAAAAAATTAGAAAGTTTATCTACTCAATGTATTGTACACATTGTTCCATGTAAAAAGTTAGAAAGTTTCTTTATGTTCAATGTAACGTATACAGTAGTATACATAAGTTGTTAATTCGTTCCATGTAAACCGCCCCTGATCTCTGGAAGGGGCGGTATAGAAGAAATAAATAAATATTTTTTCCTTGCTAAGAAATTTTTCTCCCAAAGCTCTCTGCATAGACAAAAGCTCAGTTCAGCCCTCCAGTGCTTGTTAATCAACAGTGGCTTCTTTTTTTGGGGCTCCCAGATCTCAAATAACATTGCATGAACAAACATTGTAGGTGTATGTCTAAAGAATGAAATGACTGCTCCTGTCCCTTATACCACAATAAATATTCCAGTCTTGAATAAATCCCAGTTTTCTGAAAATAGAAGATATAATCCCTACAGCCCAGATTAGATAGCCTCCGGAGATGCATCAAATCTAAATCCTGCATAGAGTTATCGCTTTATCTTGCTCTCTCAAACATGTGAATGAGACTAATCCTGCCATTCTAAAGTACGGTTCACATCCCCTCAACTATCTTATAGCCTCTAGAAATCTTATCAAAACTTTAAAGCCACTGCCAAAAAAAAAAAAAAAAAAATCTTTCTAGACAGAATGGGGCAAATTAGCATAGTTACTCACCTGTTAAACAAGTGATCTCTGGAAACAGCAGGAATCAGTCTTCACATATGGGCGATGTCAACACTGATGGAGCCCCTGTGGGAATGTTCTCCAGCATCCAATAAAAGTCTTTGGGAGCACTCCACTGCGCCTGCGTGCCTGCCTTCCCAACTCCTCCTCTCAGTTGAGTTTACCGCTGAGGGGAAGAGAAAAATAAAAGAACCCTACAACTACTAGAGGAGGAGGATGGGTTGTGAAAACTAAATTCCTGCTGTTCCCGGAGATCATCTGTCACAGGTGAGTAACTATGCTATCTCCAAGAGCAAGCAGGAATGCAGTCTTCACATATGTGACTCACTAGCTCCTAGGATCCAGACTGGTATGGTGGGAGAGCAGTGCGATCCCTGAGGCCAAAAGATTGAAGCCGAAGAGTCTGAAGAGTTGTGGGCATTGGACTATTTCAGAAGGCAATACTCCCCCAAGATAATCTGGTCTCTTGCAGAAGTCCGGGACGGAGAGCAGTTGAGTCTGATTTCCAAAGAGGTGCTGAAATACAGCTTGGCCAAAGATAACGTCCCAACGGGAGTCTCTATCCAGACAATAGTGGACAACAAAAGTATGGATGGAGGACCAGGTAACTGCCCGGCAGATCTCATCAATGGATACTGAACAGACATGGACTACGGAGGTTGCCATAGACCGCACATTATGAGCGCTGACATGACCCTCCAAAGAGAGTCCTACTTGTGCATAAGCAAAAGAAATGCAGTCTGCTATCCAACTGGATAGAGTTTGTTTAGTCACCGGAAGGCCTAGGTGATTAGGGTCAAATGAGATGAATAATTGAGACCTATGCATCCTGTACTGAAAATGTCACCCCTCTTATTCGCCTCCACTGGCGCCTACCATATCCAGTACAAGGTCTTAATCCTCGTCCATAAAGCTATTCACACTGGTTCCCCCCAATACCATTCTAATTTGATACGTTTTCACACTCCCCACCGCTTGCTTTGTCATATCCAAGTTAATCGTATGTTTCTTCCCCCCTCCTTCTCTTGCACATTTGGAAACTACTAGAAATTCTGCCTTCTTTTTCCACTGTCCTAAGCTTTGGAACTCTCCCTCCAGACCTCCAGCTAGAACTTTCCTTTAACAGGTTCAAATCTCTTCTTTAGGCACACCTCTTCTGCTCTGCTTTTGATCTCCCTGTCCCTTCTGCTCCCAGCTGAGGAATCTGTCTCTCTCTCTGCTCTTTTTCTGACACCTATTTCCTCTCTCACTTTGCTCTATCTTCCTCTCTCCTGTCATGACCATGACATTCTTTTCCTTTTCTGGCAGCTGTTTTATTATATTGTAAACCACTTTTATGTTTTATCATAAAGCGGTATATCAAGAACCAAATAAAAGATAAAGATCTTCTGTGTTCCTTAGTTCTAGTATAGGCCAGAGTTCACTTGCAGTTTAAAGTGTGTAGCACTGCTTCAGCCTGAGATGCATGTGGTCTCGGGAAGAAAATTGGTAGGATTACTGACTGGTTTAGATGGAAGGAGGAGACTACCTTCAGAAGGAAATGTGGATGCGGATGCAGAACTACTTTGTCATGGTGGAATTGGGTATAAGGTGGATCTGCCATGAGAGCCTGCCGTTCATTGATGCGGTGAGCTAACGTGAGGGCAACAAGGTAGATTTATTTATTTATTTAGCTGTATTTATATCCCGCTTTTCACCGGGTCAAAGCAGTCAATTGGGGGATACATTTAACACGAGGGGATATGAGACACATACGCTAATACTTACAGGGAACATGGGCAATGGAGGGTTAAGTAGCTTGCCCAAGACCACAAGGAGTACCTATAGGACTAGAAATCCCAGTCCCTCCGGCCTGAGATTGCTGTCCCCAGGTGGGACTTGAACCGCCGGCCCTCCGGCCTGAAGTACCTTGTCCTAACCACTAGACCACTCCTCCCTCCAAAATATTAACTTCAGTGAAGTGATGGCTAAAGGCTGGAAAGGAGGCTTTAGTAGTTGAGCAAACACCACATTGAGATCCCGGGCTACCAGAGGTGGCTTAATGGGTGGCTTGGACAGCAAGAGGCCCTGCACGAAATGTGCTACCAAGGGGTGTGAGGAGATAGGCCAGTGATGGCTAACCTTTTTGAGCCCGAGTGCCCAAACTGCCGCACAAAACCAAAGAATTTCCTCAAAGTGCCAGCACGTCATTTGCATAAGTGGTCTTATTTGCATAAATATTTGCATAACGTTACCATACACTAACTTTTAGTAAACATGTCTCTTAATGAGTGTATGGATAAAGAAAGACTAAAAGATTTCTACATTACTATAATCCAGTGCCAACCGCCAGGCACATTAGGAACTACTACAAACGCTGCCCATTTAGAACCCATAGCAAACCCGCCGTATCCTGACAGCATTACCAGGACTCACAAAGCACCATACCCTACCTATCAAAAGGCAACACTGCAAATATTAAACCAATACATTTCAGAGAATACTGGGGAAAGAGAACAAGTGGCAACGTCAAATAGGAATTTCCTCTTGTACCAAACAAAGCGCAGATGTTAATGATGCACATTTCCCAGAGCTGACATATTCCAGTTAATAAATTCAAAATAAAGAGATATCTTTCTACCTTTTATGCATTTTTTTTTCAGTTGCAATTGGTCCAGCCACCTTCTTCTGGTTTCTTCATGTTTTCTGCTAACTCTCCATCGTCTGCTGTCCATTTGTCCTTTCTTCTCTCTTCTAGTTTTTTTTCCATTCTCTCTCTCTCTCTACATCTGCTTTAACATACTAATCTTTCTCCTTTTGCTCTTTCCTCATTCCTATTTCATCCACACAAATTTTACCCCTCCGTCCTCAATCCCCAATTACTCTCCCAATACCTGGCCAATTGTAGATTTTTCATCCCTCCTACACAAAATATTTTTCCCCTCTCCATTTTACTCTCCCAGCCCCATCCCATTCTAATCCTCCCCCAACATCAGCTCCCTTCTAGTTCCAGTCTCACCCAGCATCCATTCCCTTCTAGTCCCTGCATCAGCCCATTTCCAGTCCAAGTCCCTTCATCAGCTCATTTTCAATCCTAGCCCCCCATCAGCCCATTTCTACTCATTTCCTAGCCCCACCATCAGCCCATGTCAAATCATAGCTCCCCTCCACTCAGCCCAATTCCAGTCCAAGCCCCCCCATGAGCCTACTTCCAGTTCTAGCCCCTCCATGAGTCCATTTCAATTCAAGCCCCCACCACAGCCCATTTCCAATCTTAGCTCCCCCCAACAGCCCATTTCCAGTCCTATCCTAGCTTTTCCATCAGCCCATTTTCAGTCCTAGCTCCCTTCCCTCACAGCCCATTTCCATTCCAAGCCCCCTCCCCATCAGCTATTTGCAGTTCAAGCCTCCCCTTCCACTCAGCCCATTTCCAGTCCTAGCAACACCCCAACCCATTACCAGTCCTAGCCCCCCGTCAATCAACTTCCAGTCCTAACCCCCATCACCCCATTTTCAGTTTAAGCCCCCCCCCTATAACCCTTTACCAGTCCTAACCCCCCATCAGCCCATTTCCAGTCAGCCCCCCATAGCCCATTGCCAGTCCTAAACCCCCCCATCAGCCCACAGCCCATTACCAGTCCTAACCACATCAGCCCACCTCAAGTCCTAACCCCTCCCCATCAGCCCATTTCCTGTCCTAGCCCCCCCCATAACCCATTATCAGTCCTACACCCCCATCAGCCCACTACCAGTCTTAACCCCCCCATAGCCCATTACCAGTCCTAACCCCCCCATCAGCCCACTACCAATCTTAACCCCCCCCATAGCCCATTACCAGTCCTAACCCCATCACCCCATTTCCAGACAGCCCTCATCAGCTCATAGCCCATTGCCAGCCCTCATCAGCCCACAGCCCATTGCTAGTCTTAACTCCCCCCCATAGCCCACTGCGTCTTAACCCCCCTCCCCAGCCCACTGCCAGTCTTAACCCCCCCTCCCTAGCCCATTGCCAGTCTCAACCCCCCTCCCTCCCTAGCCCATTGCCAGTCTCAACCCCCCTCCCCCCTCCCTAGCCCATTGCCAGTCTTAACCTCCCTCCCTCCCTAGCCCATTGCCAGTCTTAACCTCCCTCCCTCCCTCCCTAGCCCATTGCCAGTCTCAACCCCCTCCCTCCCTCCCTCCCTAGCCCATTGCCAGTCTCAAACCCCCTCCCTCCCTAGCCCATTGCCAGTCTCAACCCCCCTCCCTCCCTAGCCCATTGCCAGTCTTAACCTCCCTCCCTCCCTAGCCCATTGCCAGTCTTAACCCCCCTCCCTCCCTCCCTCCCTAGCCCATTGCCAGTCTTAACCCCCCTCTCTCCCTCCCTAGCCCATTGCCAGTCTTAACCCCCCTCCCTCGGCTCATGGTAATAAAAAAAAATATATAGCTGCCCGCTGCCGCTGCGGCGGCATGGAGTGTCCCCCGGGGCTCCCACGGCCCGGCGGGACTCTCCCGGCGCTGCTCAGCCCCTCTCTGCCGGCTTGCAGAGACGCGAAGGGAGAGAGAGTCTCCCTCGCGTCTCTCTTAAGCCCGCAGGGGCAGATGGGAAATTTCCCATCAGCTCCTGCGGGCTTAACAGAGACGCGAGGGAGACTCTCCCTTCGCGTCTCTGCAAGCCGGCAGAGAGGGGCTGAGCAGCGCCGGGAGAGTCCCGCCGGGCAGAGGGAGCCCCGCGGGACACTCCATGCCGCCGCGGCGGCAGCGGGCAGCTTTTTTTTTTTTTTTAATGTGCGACCTTCCCGCGTGCCAGCTGCAAGGCCTTCGCGTGCCACAGCTGGCACGCGTGCCATAGGTTCGCCATCGCTGAGATAGGCCATCCATTTAGTGGTTTGTGAGAAGCCACAATGGCGGTAAGGTGAACTCACAGAGTTAGTCTTAGACCTGTTAAGGATAGGTGGAGAGGTACTGTAGAAGGAACTCCATAGGGCAAGAAAAGGCATCAATGCCCTTTGGGGAGCACCAGAGAGAAAACTTACGCCATTTGAAGGCATAAGATCATCTGGTGGAGTCTTTGCGTGATGTAAGGAGAATATCTCTGACTGCCTGTGGCAAGTCGAGGTCAGCAAGCACTAGGCCTTCAGCAGCCAAACTATCAGGTATAAGGAGTAGAAATTGGGATGGAGGACAGTTCCGTGGTCCTGACAGAGGAGGTCCGGCGCACATCCCAGGTTGAGTAGTTGAGTCTGTGCAAGGCGAAGAAGCAGAGGAAACCAAAAGGGGGCTATAAGATTCATCGAGCATTTGTTGGCCTGTAGCCTGAAAAACATTTTGGGAATCAAGGGTATAGGTGGGAATGCGTAGAGCAGTCCCTATCCCTGGTGTAGAAGGAAGGCATCCGCCTGTCAGTGTAGCAACTGAACCCTGGAGCAGAAGAGAGGAAGCTGTGCATTTTGCAAAGTGGCAAAAAGATCCATGAGTGGGGTTCTCCACACCTGGAAGATCCAAGCAGCTGTCTCCCGATGCAAGGTCCATTTGTGTGGACAAAGGATATGGCTTAGCCTGACCGCAAGAAGAGAGTTCATCCGGAAGGTACACCACTCTGAGGTGAATGCGATGTGCAATGGTAAAGGACCACAGGCAAAGTGCTTCCTCAGAAAGGGGGTGAGATCCCGTCCCCCCTTGCTTGTTCACAAAGAACATGGCAACTTGGTTGTCGGTGCTGACTAGCTCAAGTTACCTCGAAAGTTGGGGTTGAAAAATCCAAAGAGTACTTGTTAGTGCTCGTAATTCTAGCAGATTGATCTGCATAGCAGATTTGTGCTGCATCCAAAGGCCCTGTGTGGTTAGGTTGTTCAGATGCACTCCCCAACCCAGCTTAGATGCATCCGTCATCAGGATGCATTGAGGTGGCAGTATCTGAGTAGGTTTTGAGGGGGAACACCACCACTGAAGGGCAATGTTCCCTCTAATTTTCTGTAGGCTGTGTGCGCATAAAATATCAGCTGTGCAGCTTTTTGAAGGAAGGTTAAATTTTTGTGCGCCACATAATGACACTCGGAGTTATATACTTTAAAATTTGACTACATGTCAGAATACAGTATGTACACCACATTGATTTTAATCAAATTAAATGAAAATAGACAATTACTAAATGAAGTACAAAATTTCTAGTAATTACAATCACAACTTTTAAATTTTAAGAAATCTGTGTTGTTTTCTATCAGAATCAGAACCGTAATTTTTGTGCGCTTTGTTGTAAAGTATGTGCGCTCGCTCGGTGAGGTGTGTGCGCGCGCACACGCGCACAGCTTAGAGGGAACAGTGCTGAAGGGACTTTATCAGTTGAGGGGTGATGTGGATTTTGTGTGTTTGCATCCATTGAGAAGACAGTCTATTGCGCTTGCTGCATGTACAATCGAGCGTAGGGAATGACATGGATTGTGGAGGCCATGTATCCCAATAGCCGTAGCATCTCTCGAGCTGTTACGCAGCCTTCTTTTTGCACTCAGTCTGCCAGCTCGATGAGGCGGGCACAGTGATCCCAAGGAAGGACAGCTCGAGCCTGTTGAGAATCTAACAACGCTCCTATGAACTCCAGTCATTGGATTGGAGCACGGTGAAACTTTGGACGTTTTATGACAAATCCGAGATGTTGGAGCACTGTGATGGTGCGATGAAGGGAGAGTCTTACTTCTTGAGGGGAGTCTCCCCTGATCAGCCAGTCGTCTAAGTAAGGGAAGAAGAATATTCACAAGGTGCATAGGTAGGCAGTGACTATCGCCATGCGTTTGGTGAAGACCCTTGGGGCAGAGGGTATACCAGAGGAGAAAACCCAGTATTGATAGTGGTTCCAACATGAAGTGCAGATACTGTCTATGCATGGGCTATATCAGTAGATTCATGTACGCCTCTTTGAAGTCTAGAGAACATAGCCAATCTTGTCTCTGGAGATTTGGTAGAAGAGTTCCTAGGAAAATCTTGAATTTTTCTCGGCCCATGAACTTTAGGTCTCTGAATTTAAGATGGGCTTGAAGCCTCCTGTTTTCTTTGGAATGAGGAAATATGGAAAGTGGAAGCCCATCCTTTCCTGTGTGGGAGTAACTCTTTCTATAGCAACCTAAGACAACAGGCTGATCACCTCTTCTTTTAAGAGAGCTTTGAATGGGCTGTGTGGGATAATCCCCTGGTGTGGGGCATGGTTTTGAAATGAAGCCGATAAACCCTTTGGACAATTTGCAATGTCCACTGCTCTGATGTTATGAGGTGTATAATGACGAAGTCTGCCTGCCGTGTGGAGGGGCTAGGGGGCCCCCCAGGGGCAGATTGGCAATGCTCTCCAGGAAGGAGTCAAAAAACAGGCGCAGGCTGCGACTGTGCAGCTGGTTGAAGCTTAGGAGCCTTGGGCTTCTTGGGTTAGGGAGGGCCCTGCTGTCTCTGCTGAGGCTGATAAGCAGTAGCAGGAGGGTAAGAAGGATAGTATCTCTTCTTTTTAGAAAGATTTCTTGGAAAGAGCCTTTGTTTTGAATGGATCAGCTGTCTTCCTGGAAAGGAGTTTTAGGGTGAGATCATCTGTTTCAATCTCCTGGACCAACTGCTCGAGGTTGGATGCCTGTAACCAGGCTATCCTGTGGGCTCCAATGCAAACTGCTGAAGCTCTGTTTGTTGATTCGAAGGCATCAAAAAAGGCCCTGGGTAAGAAACTTGGAAGTGTTCTTGCTTTGTTTGATGAGTGCCTGAAAAGCACTCCTCTTTTCCTCAGGAAGCAGGGGTGTGAAAGTTTCCAGATCCCTAGTGACATCCTTCAGAAATATGCCCATGTATAGCATGTAAGAGAGTTTATCCTGGAGGCTAACATGCATACCTGGAAACATCGACGCCCAAAGGCATCGAGTGTCCTGGAGTCTCTGCCAGGTGGCATGGGCAAATGCTTCTTAGAGCTCTTTATTCAGCGCATTGCCGATTCCACCACCATTGAGTGGAGGGTGGAGCTGAAGTTTTTGGAAGCCTGGGCACTCTGGTACATGGTACTCAGTATTGAGTTTCTTGGTGACAGGTGGAAACATGAGCGGGACCTCCCACATGTGGAGCATTATATCCTGCAGGATACGATGCACTGGTAATGTATCAGCCTCTTTGGGTGCAGCAGAGTATTGAAGTACTTGCAATTTCTCTGCCCTCTGTTCTTTCTCCAAGGCTACTGTGATGGTGAGCGCTGCTGCCATATCACATATGAAGTCCTGAAAAGACATATCTTCCAGTGGGAACAGAAGCCGTTCTTGAGAGGGCAAAGGTTCGGAAGGGATGTCTGGAAGTTCAAGAACTGAGTGACCCCCAGTCAGATTCTGAAGAACTGGAATCTAAGTCTGGTAGAAAATCAAAGTATCGGTGGTCGTGGGTTCAACCTTGATGCTTCATGGATGTCGAAGGTCAATGCCAATACTGATACTCGGAAGTATTGGAACTGAGAGAGTTGCCTGTTGGACCCCAGGGGTATTGATCAGTTCCAACAAGGGTATTGACCTCGGGGGCTCCGACAATGCCGGTTCGAGAGCCAGTATGGGGCCTGGTACATACAGCTATAGACTCGGTACCGAAGCCTGCACTCCTGGAGCTCTCAAAGTTATCGGTACCAAGACTACCACCAAACTCCTTTCAAGAGCCAGCACGTGCTTAGTCTAGGGAGATGGCAGATCTCTGGGTGGAGTCACCTACAGGGCTGTGAGCCACCGTCCCAGAACATGGAACTGGTAGCCCTCTGGAGGTCGATGCCCTGGAGCCCCACTTGTGCTTTGGAGGAGATCCACCTGCCAGGGCTGTTTGGCTGGCTGATCTGCATCGGAAGCACCTCTAGTGGAGTCTCTATACTTATGCCAAGTCTCATCTCTGGCCTCTGTATCGGTTCTCGATGTTGAGGATTTGGGCATGGCTAGCAATTGTGACTTACTCTTACATTTGGACTTTGAAAAGACCCGAGATCCCAAGAGGAAAATCAATGCCCTCAATGAAGTTGAAGCTATTGAAACAGAGTCCAAGGCAAACAACGATCTGTACTTATTAGCCCGGTTCTTGAGGCCTCTCTTTGTCATTTGCTGACACAAAGGACAAGAGTTGGGTTGATATTCAGGGCCCAGAGATATTAAGCACCAGTCATGTTTAACTGTGACCGATATAGTACTGGCGCACTTGGTACATTTTTTAAAGCCACTAGCTGGTTTTTCCATGTCTTCAAAATGAAGAAAAGGCTACGGATGCCTAGAGGCCTAGTTTGGCAGTGAAAACCACAATGAAAAATAAAACTAAAGAAAATGTGAAAATAAATAAATAAATAAATTTAATCAGGGCTGGTCTGATTCGACAGAACCAGCGTCGATGGGAAGGCAGAAGTACAATGCTATACCAAAAAAGAGAAATTTTTTTGGGCGGCAACAGCAACAATGCTTCCTGCTGGCTCCGTGGAAAAAGAAGAACTGAGGAGAGGAGTTGGGAAGGTAAGTACGCAGGCACAGTGGAGTTCTCCCAAAGGCTTTCCTATTGGATGCTGGGGAACATTTCTTTGCAGGCTCCATCAGTGCAGACACCATCCATATGTGAAGACTGCATTCCTGCTTGTTCCTAGAGATTATGCATTACTGAGATTTGATCTTGGTCTATTACCCCCGTTACCCAATTACCTATCAAATTTGTCCTTAACTGTTTCATATGGAACAAATGGGATCCTTTTATTGATCAAAATTGTCACCTGGCCACACCAAATTTTTTTAATTTCTGATGTTCTTCTCAAGGGATATGTGTTTCTTGCAGCAGACCAATGTCTGCCCTCCATACCTTTATATACAGCATCATACGTTTCCTCTTAAGTTAGACTATGCATGCTCCCAATTTTAACTGAAACTATTTTATACGCCCATTCTCACTCATATCATTATACATCCCAACCGAACCTTAATCGACACACATCCCCCAACCATCCACACCCCCAAATTTATGCTCATCTCTCTCAAATAATTACCACACTACAGACATCCCCTTCACAATTCAATATAAAAAAAGCTAACAACTTTCTCAACAATAGCTATCCTTCTCATCCTCATTTTAATAGTATTAATCTTCTGTTGGAACCCCATGAGTCTTCTACACCTCTCCCCTCCTGTCTCTTCCCCATCCAGGTCCCTCAGGTCCTAAAACTCCTCTCTTCCTCAAATTTCCAGTTTGTTACAGTAAGAAAAGGAAAACAATAGGAGGAAAGGCGGCTATATTTTCTTACTCAGTCTTCACTAACAATGGTTGCATCTATCAAGGCCATCACTTCACACTGTTTACTTCACTCAAGAGGTATTTGCATGCTCCTGTTATCCACCTGGCCATCATTTTGTAATGAGTTGATATTCCAAGTTGCCATTTTGTCAACGCAATCCTGATTTATTTCTGGTTCGAATCACCAGTGCATCCTGCTGGGTGGATCGGCAGCCCCTCCACCATATGTACGTACATGCTTGTGCTTGAGCCAGAGGGCATTGAATTCCCCAGTTTCTTGGACTGCAACCCCCGGGAAGCTGTAGCAGATCTTGAGTCTTGTGAACTAGTGCTGTGCTTTCCTAAATGCCTTCTGCTTCAAGGTTCAATATTATTCAGATAACGGACTAATTATGTGGTGCTTGGAAAAAATTCCCTCACTCCGCCATTCGTAATGCTATTAGTACCATATCACAATTTTAATTCCTTGCTGATCAAGAGAGTCCTTATACTTAAACAATTCATAGTAACAGTATGGTCTATCTAGTCTGTCCAATAAGACGGGTAGAGTAGGTGTACCAGCTGCTCCATGCAGGTCATCCCCTCTATCATTCCTTCGTAATATAGTTTCAGCCAATAGGTCCAGGAAAATAAAATCTTTCCAATTCTTATAGTCCACATGGCTGATCTGCCTGGCCTCATGAATTATGAACTCTGTCTTTGAATCACAGCAGCAGCACAATAAATGCACATGGCAGGTTCTGATATTTAAGCCTTGGGTTTATCTTGCAGTGGGTCCTTTCCATCTCATAGTACAATGACTCAAACAGATTTGGAAAACATGTCAAAAAGAGATCCCTAATAAAGGTCCTCAGGTCCAACAACTCATCACCACCTTCTAGAATCCCAAATATACCCACATTAGAATGTTGTCCTTGATCCTCTTCCTTGTTTTTTGAATAGTACACCTGCCTTTGCAGCTGCTTAAGCGCCTGCTGATCCTCCACCTTGTCAATACAGGTCTTATGGCTCTGTAGGTCTGTTGGCCACAAACTAAAATTTCTCAGCCACTTACTCCACCATCTTCTTTCTTTTATCTCTCTCAGTATTGTGCAATGTCTCCTTCCCAAAGTCTGGTATATCCTACCTCATTAGCTGCAAAGTATCAAAAGCAGGGGGGCCACAATGGGAGCATTCTGCATGACTGCTTTCACCTTTTTCTGTATAAATGCAATTGTTTTATCAGCTTTGTGTTGTATCCTCTACAGCATTCAAAATCACTGATTTTTTTTGTATTTTAGGGATGGCTCAGGTTTGGGAACACATCTTGAATGCTCTGCATCACGGAGAGATTGAAGTCCCCGTAAAAGGTTTTTATTGGATTATTTTCCCACATGAAAATACTTGTAGTTTTTCTTTTGAAAATTCTATAAAGACTGTCAAGCGAGAAGCATGCACACACTTTTCACCAATAAGGGCAGTTGAAAAATGACTATTCTCAGGTGTTCCTTTTGGTCAAGTTGGTCATTATAAGTTTTGCTTAGGGCAGCATCTCCAGATGATCAATTCTGTGTATATCATGGACAGTAATTAAAGTCACTCCTAAGCCAGGGTATGTGAAGTTAGATCTCAAGTCTCTCAAATTCACTGCTAGTACTGGCCTTTGTACTTGGCATTATACTAGAGAGCTTCCTTCTGGAGTTCATCTGATGTAATATGTATAGGCAACATAGCAAGGTACGGTTAAGAAAGGTGACATTTTACTTAACAGTTAATGTTCTTTCTTGAGTCCTGCTCGACCAGCCCTGACAAGTGGGTTGTGTTCCCCTAGCAGCAGATTGGTAGATACAAAGAACCAAAGAAAAGCCCAGGTTTCAATGACATCATATCCATGCCTCTATTCACCTCAGCCACCAGAGTACTCCTGAGTATTTGTCCCAAAGCATATGGGAGATATGACAAGTCTCACACCTCAATAGTGGGCAACAATGTGTAATCACCAGTAGAGAACTATGTACAGGAGGAAAGCATAAACATAAGGCTGTCAGTAGACGATGAACCTTTGCAGCCAAGTATAAAAATCATAACTGACCCAAGGGTATCGCAGCAGAACAGAGCAAATGCAGGATTCATGGAAAGGACATTTACTGGTAAGTAAAATGTTATCTTTCATATTGTCCTGCTAGACCAGTCCAGACAAGTGGGATGTACTAAAGCTACAACTCCACTGGGCAGGAAGAAAACACTGCAGCTCGCAAAACACTCAAGCCAAGACGGTGTCTGCCTGTACATGGACATCCAAGCAGTAATGCTTGACAAAAGTGGAAAGTGATGCCCACGCAAACCCTCCAGTTCTGCAACAGATTGGCCTCCTCAATCCAGCACCCCAAAAGTGATATAGTCACTGTGTCACCCTTGAGCAAGCTGGAAAACAGCACAAAGAGATAGTTGGACTTACAAAAGATATTCGTAATCTCCAAGTACCGGAGACGAACCCTCAAAGGCAAAGATCCTTATTGTAGAAAGGGCTTGAAGGGGGGCAAGAGTCTAACAAGGAAAGGTTTGGAGTGTGAGAACAGCTCTGAATATGCTGACAGTTTCACAGGTGGAGTTTATGTATAAGTGAGACAAGCAAGGTTATATCTTGCAAGACAGGGAGCTCATGTTTGCAGGAAGCTGCCCTGATTAAGCATGAGCAATATGTTTAAGCTTGTCTTGACCTGTAACATGTAGTGTTTAGCTTGACCTGTAACATGTAGATATAGTAAAGCAAAAAGCATGACGCAGAGTGATAAGGTAAAAGAATGTATAATGTAGCATTTTGTTTATTAATTAAAGAAAGTGTTGTGGACAAGCAAATGAAGGGAGTTACAGGAGACTGCTCAGGTTTGTGATCCTGTGGCTGCCTTTCTAAAGCTTTCAACAGAAAAAAAAGGGAAAGTATGCTTTAAATGAGATCTGCAAGCCGGAGATCCCGAGAAGCAGTTAGCTCGTTGAGAACAAAAGTGGATCTTTTCCATTAACACAATGGGATTGAACGAAGCAATGGAATGGTTTGTAGCATGATTTCATTGGCCGGGTTTGCTCACGTGTTTGCCACCTCCACTATTTCTATAGTCACTAGGGTGGGTTTAGTATTAGTATTAGTCCGGATGCAGCCCAGGAAAATATTCAGGCGAAACTCAAGTTGATATTGTATACAGCAATTTTGTCCCCCTATTCTGGCAACCATTGAGTTACAGCTAAGTATTTTTTCTTATTTTTTTAAATGCATTTGAAAACTGAAAAAAACCAAACATGCTGTAGGTGGGAGGCCGATGATTGATCCAAATAGGCATTGTACATTGTGCTTTCCGGGTCAAGCATTTGTCTTCAATATGCTGCCAATCAGTCTACTGCCCTAGTAGTGAGGCCTCCTCTCCACTCAAGAAAATTTCCCAGACGGAGGGGTTCATGGTCACAGGATCTATGTCGCAGCAAAATAATTTTTTTATTGCTGCTAAGGAGCCTAGACATTAGCAATTTTGTTTAAAGCACTCTTTCCCTTTTTTTCTGTTGATTTATTAGGTGTGAGGGTTTGTTAAGAGTTCTTCCTAAAGCTTTAGCAAACTTCGATATGGTATAACTATGTGTGTGTTGAGTTCTCATTTCATCTCAGTTGATTCTGGGACCAGAGATAGAAAACCATGGGCCGAGGAAGGATCCCTGTTTTTGTTGCTCCAAGCTAGGAATTCATTACACGTAACACTTATCCTTCCCCTGACACTGCTCCTTCACGAAGGAAAGCAGGCAGATCACCTGGTTTTATATGAAAGGGAGAAATAATCCACTTAGGCAAGAAGGAAGACTTAGGCCAAATGGAAACGGTATCCTTTGAAAAGGCAGATAAGGATCTCAGCAAGACAGAGTCTGTAGCTCGGAATTACGCCTTGCGGAACAATAATGACCTAAGATGACTGTCTTGGAGTATCAAATCTATTAAAAATAGTGTGATTCAATAGCTCAAAGGGCACCACAAGCAAGGCTAGAAACTTACCAGCCACCGGACATCAGAAAACAGGCCAAAACTGCCACCTGCACTTCCAGGGAGCTAAGTGAAAGGCCCTTGTCCAGGGCATTATGTAGACAGGCCAAAAGAGATGGCAATTTGGTCACCTCAAGAGCCAACTGCTGAGCGACGCACCAGATCCATACGTATGCTAGCTTGGTAGATCTCCTCTGGGTTCCAAGCAGAGTAGAGACCACTACTGAAGAGTAGCTCTTATGTGTTAGCCATCTCCTTCCAAGAGCCAAGCCATAAGCGAGAAGGGAAATGGGTCCACCAGGACAATCGGTCCCTGCTACAAAAGGCTCCAAGACAGTGGCAATTGAAGAGGCAGCACTTGCAAGAGCTGCATCAGGTCTCTGAACCACGCTCTCCTTGGCCAGTCCAGCACCACCAGAATAATCCTGCCCAAGTAGCGGTCCACACATCAAATCACACACCTTAACAGGGGCCATGGAGGAAACACGTACAGTAGGTATTGACTTGTCCAAGGCCGGGTCAGGGTGATGATGCCCTCTGACCCGGCCTCCGTCTTACAACTGAAGAAGCAGCAAACGTTGGCATCAGATTCATTTTGGGGCGACCCCAATTGAGCAGAATCAACTGAAATGCCTCCCAACTCAACTCCCACTCTCCAGGGTCCAGAGAGTGCCAGCTGGAACTCCGCTTCCATACTGTCCACCCCAGTAATGTGCCGAGCCGACAAGGCTCGGAGATTCTTCTCCGCCCAAACAGGAGCCATCTCCAGAGCTACCCGGCACTCCTTGTGTCGCTGGACATAAGCCACTGCCATGGCATTGTCTGAAAACATTCGAATAGGGGCCGGAAACACAGACAAGCCAACATAATCGCCCTCGCCTCAAGGTGGTTGGTGGTCCACACCTCTTCTCTGCGATTCCAATGGCCCTGGGCCGTATTGTCTTGGCACTGGGCTCCCCCACCTGAGAGACTGGCATCCGTCGTCAGAAGGATCTAGGAGAAATCGTCCAGTGGCATTCCCTTCCTTAGACGACAGGGCTGCTGCCACCACTTCAGGCTGGACATCACCATCAACAGGGATGCATTCGAACTGAGAACTTGGGGACCACAGAATCAACAAGAACTGCTATAACTGTCGCAGGTGAGCACATGCCCATGGCACCCTCTTTATGGTCACCACTATAAATACAAGGAGCTGAAAAGAATCCCAGACTCTGGGAGCCTACTGTGCAAACACCACCACCAACCAATCCAACAGTCTTTTGACTTTCTCCTCTAGCAGGAAAAAACTATCCACTTTAACATTGAAACATGCTCCCAGGAACTCAAGGAACTGGGAAGGCCACAGCTGGCTCTTTTCCCAATTGAACACCTAGTTGAGACTAAGAAACACATACCTTAGGACACCACCTGAAATTATTCTGAAAGGGAACAGGCCCAGATTAACCAGTTATCCAGATAAGGATGGGCACAGATTCCCTAGCGCCGCAACCGCCACCACCATGACTTTCGAAATCATCATCTGGGCAGTGAATAGCCCAAAAGGGAGGGCGGCGAACTGATAGTGAGAGCCTAGCACAGCAACATGCAGATACTTTGCTGATCTGCCCAGATCAGGATAAGAAAATATGCCTCGCCAGATCCAGAGAAGCCAAGAACTCCCGTTGGCACACTGCTTGAATCACTGACTGCATGGTTTCCTTCCAGAAATGCAGGACATGCAAGTGCTCATTGACCCCCTTGAGATCTAGAATGGGTCAGATGGAACTATCCTTTTTGAACATCACAAAATAGATGGAGTATCTGCCCTTGCCCTGTTCATCCGGCAAGAAGAGCAGAGCATCACCACCTTTAGGTGCAGCAGCACTTTGGATTGCAGACCCAGAAGAAGAGATGACGAAGGCATCCAAAATTGGCTCTTTGTATTCCAGGAATAGCCAAACTGAATAGTGTCTAGCACCCAGTGATCCTTGGTAACCCAAGCACATTCCTGAAAGAAAATGCAAAGTCTGCCTCCAACTGAAGGAACCAGGAAATGGGCTCCCAAACCTTCCTTACGCAGTTGAGGAGGTACTCCTCTGGAAGGAATAGAGTCCCAAGACTCCCGGGGATCCAGTCAGCGCACCCTCGTTGAATGGATAGAGGCTGATGAGGAGCACCAACCTGCTTCACAGACCTGTCTTCCAGAAGGCAGTAAGATCTTGTCTCGTGCAGATCCTTCACCAGCTTCTCCAAATCAGCTCCAAACAGAGGTTTCCCCTGAAGACAGTTGAGCCTACCAGGCTGTGCAAGATGTGTCCGCTGCCCAGTGCCGGAGCCAAATCCAATGTCATGACACCATAGTTAGAGCACCATCTCTGGCCAACAAACGTACCATGCCATAAATTACATCAGAAGGAAGGCTGCAGCAGACTCTAAAAGAGATTGAATCCACTGGAGCAGGGCTCGAGACGTCAGGCTGGTACATATCACCATCTGCAGAATAGCTGCGCCACGATGAACTGGCTCCTCAACAATGAATCCACCTTACATAAGAACATAAGATACGCCATACTGAGTCAGACCAATGTCCATCAAGCCTAGTATCCTGTTTCCAAACGTGGCCAAACCAGGTCACAAGTACCTTGCAGTTTCCCCAAAAAGATACACAGGTTCCTCAATGCTTCTATTGGGGCAAGCAGTATATTTCCCAGGTCCTATTTAATAATGGTTTATAGACCTTTCCCTCCAGGAACTTGTCCAAACCTATTTTAAACCCAGCTACACTAACAGCTTTTACTACAACCTCCGGTAACGAATGTCAGAGTTTGATTACGTATTGACTGAAAAAATATTTTCTTATTACTCTTAAACAGATTACACTGTAGCTTCATTGCATGTCCCCCTAGCCTTTCTACTTTTTGATGGCAACCACCACCACCAATCTATGTTTACCCGTTCAACTCCATTCAATAATTTATAGACCTCTATCATATCTCACCTCAGCCATCTCTTTTCCAGATTGAAGAGCCCTAACCTTTTAAGCCTCTCCTCATAGGGGTATCCTTCCATCCCCTTTACCATTTTGGCAACTCTTCTCTGTACCTTTTCTAATTCCACTATATACATTTTAAGATACGGTGACCAGAACGGCACACAATATTCAAGGCCCAGTCTCACCATGAATGATACAGAGGCATCATAATATCCTTTCTTTTATTCCCCATTCCTGTCCTTATGATTCCTAGCATTCTATTTGCCTTCTTGGCTGCCGTTACACACTGGGTGGAGGGTTTCAAAGTGTTATCCACAATGACACCTCTACCTTTTTCCGGGGTGGTGGTTCCTAATGTGGAACCTTGCATTGTGTAACCATAGTCAGATTGTTCTTTCCTAGGTGCATAACTTTGCACTTGTCCACATTAGATATTCAAATGAAAGATGAAATCTAGTCTTCCAATTTATCAATATCCCCTTGCAATTTTTCACAATCCTCCTGAGTTTTAACAACTTTGAATAATGTTGTGTCAACTGCAAATTTGATTACCTCACTCGCTATTCCCATTTCCAGGTCATTTATGAATGTGTTAAAAAGTAGCACACCCAGCACAGATCCCTGGGTACTCCACTGGGAAAATTGACCATTTAGCCCTACCCTCTGCTTTCTATCTTTTAACCAGTTCCTGATCCACAATAGTATACTGCTTCCTATACCATGACTTATTAATTTTGCAAAGAATTTATCATTTGAGACCTTATCAAAGGCTTTCTGAAAATCCAGATAGACAAATGTGAGTTGGTCGATGTAGTGTATCTGTATATTTACACCTTCAAAAATATAACACAGATTAGTAAGACAAGACCTTCCATGGCTAAAAGCAATGTTGGCTGTCTCCCATTAAACCATGACTATCTACATATTCAGTAACTGTTATTTATGATGGTTTCTACCATTTTGCTCTGGTACTTACAGTTCAGAAAATCCTGTAAGGCCGATCCACCTTCCACAGGGATGGTGGTCTGTCTGGTAACCGCTGTGACCTGCACATTCACCTTGGGAAAGCCAAACCACTTAATGCATTCCTCCGGAAGAGCGGAGATCTTCTTACACACCCTTAGCCCTTTTAGGCAGGGAGTCCAGAGAGTCCCATTCCGACCGGAATATATCCTTGGATCACATCTGGGAATGGAAGACAGTAGTGGATTTTGTACCTTCAGCTAATGCTCCATGCCAGAAGCATGCGTCAAAGTTCAACGCAGTCGAGACCCTGCCAAGCAATGCTATCAGCTCTTCCTTGTGGAACAGGCTGATCACACCAGCCTCCTAACAATCTTCTGAATGTGAGAGTACTTCTTCATCCATGTCAGAGCCCAGTACCGCGCCATCTGAATCCAAGTCATAGTCAAAATCTTAGATAGCTCCCAGCTGTTCTCCATCTGCAGGGGGCATCCCATGCCAGGGACACTTAGCCAAAGCAATCTAATGGAGCTTCCATTCTTCATCTGTCCCACACAAGACTGCACCTGGGAGCACCCAGAATTTCCACACCAGAAAGGACAATCCAGAGTCCAGAAGCTCTCCTCATGGAAATGCCCCCCCCCCCCCCCAACACCAAGGGGCAAAGCTGCCACAGACCCCTAGAGGACAATGATCGGCTCACAGCACTGCTACTGGATCCTCGGGCCACCTAGATATCCTTACCCATAGCTCCATTCGTCATCTGCTGCTGAAAGAAGGGGAGCAGGCCCTATGGGTATGACTCGGAAACTGCCATGCCAGACAAGCAGTCAAGAATCCAGAGATGAGGCACTTTGTTTCACACAGGTCAAACAATGTTTCCTGGAAGAAGACAGAGTTAAGGCAAGTATCACGACAGCACGTGCTAAGGTGGTGGCAGCCTAAAGGCGTGCATTAACTGCGGCATGCGTTGACTGCTCTTTTATAGCAGTGCATGCTAATGGCACTTTTACTGCAATGTGTATTACAGGTATTAGGGTAGGACATGCTAGGGAGATAAGTTTCTAAATGAAATGAAGACTGCTTCTAGGAGCAGCTGGTTCATGAACCCACCAGAGGGGAAGCCATTTTGGACATAGTCCTTAGTGGAACACCAGATCTAGTGCAAGAGAAGGGTGTTGGGGCCACTTGGCAATAGTGATCATAACATGATCGTGTTTGATTTAATTAATGGAGGAAGGATGGTAAGGAAATCCACAGTATGACCTTTTAACTTTCAAAAAGGGAGATGATGATAAAATGAGGTAAATAGTTATGAAACAACTAAAAGGAGCAGTTACAAAGCTGTATTCCACGCTTTAAGAAAAAGTGAAAGGAAGTCCAAAAAACTGCCAGCATGGTTTAAAGGTGAGGTCAGAGAGGCTGTTGCCAAAAAGCGTCTTTCAGGAAATGGAAAAAAGAGCCAAATGACGAAAACAGGAAACAGCACAAGCACTGGCAAGTTAAATGCAAGGCATTGATAAGACAGGCAAAGAGAGAATTTGAAAAGAAACTTGCTGTGGAAGCAAAAACACGTTATAAAGACTTAAAGTACATTCATAGCAAAAAACCTGAGAGCCAGTTGGACCATTAGATGATAGAGGGTTAAAAGGTTCAGTAAGAGGGGACAAGGCTATAGCGGAGAGACTGAATGAATTCTTTGCTTCAGTCTTTACTGAGGAAGATGTAGGGATGTTACCCATGATTGAAGTGGTATTTAAAGGTGATACTGCAGAAGAATTGAAAGAAATATCGATACATCGGGAAGATGTATTACAACTATTTGATAAACTGAAGAGTAGCAAATCACCTGGGCCGGATGGTTTACATCCAAGGGCGTTGAAAGAACTGAAATATGAGATTGCAGACCTGCTATTAGCAATCTGTGAATTATCATTAAAATCATCTGCAATACCTGAAGATTGGAGGATCGCCAACGTAACACCAATTTTTAAAAAGGGTTCCAGGGGTGAACCGGGAAACTACAGACCGGTGAGCCTGAGTTCAGTACCATGAAAAAGGGTAGAAACCATCATAAAGAACAAAATTACTCAACATGTAGATAACCATGGCTTAATGGGAGACAGCTAACATGGCTTTAGACAAGGAAGATCTTGTCTTACTAATCAGTTATGTTTTTTTGAAGGTGTGAATAAACAAGTAGATAAAGGTGAGTCGGTCGATATAATGTATCTGCACTTTCAGAAAGCCTTTGACAAGGTCCCTAATCAGAGAGTTTTGGCAAAACTAAAAAGTTATGGGATAGGAGGCAGTGTACTATTGTGGATCAGGAACTGGTTAAAAGATAGAAAGCAGAGGGTAGGGCTAAATGGCCAATTTTCCCAATGGAAAAAGGTGAATAGTGGAGTGCCCCAGGGATCTGTGCCGGTTCCGCTACTTTGACATATTCATAAATGACCTGGAAAAGGGAATAACGAGTGAGGTTATCAAATTTGCAGATGACATAAAACTATTTAAAGTTGTTAAAACCCAACAGGATTTGGAAAATTGCAAGAGGATCTTGATAAATTGGAAGACTGGGCATCCAAATGGCAGATGAAATTTAATGTGGACAAGTGCAAAGTTATGCACCTAGGAAAGAACAACCCAAACTATGTTTACACGATGTAAGGTTTCATATTGGGAACCACCACCCAGGAAAAAGATTTAGGCGTCATTGTGGATAACATGTTAAAACCCTCTGCCAAGTGTGCAGCAGCGGCCAGGAGAGCAAATAGAATTCTAGGTATCATAAGGAAAAGGAATGGAAAATAAAATAAAGGATATCATTATGCCCTGTATTGTTCCATGGTGCGACCACACCTTGAATATTGTGTGCAATGCTGGTCGCCATATCTTAAAAAGGATATAGCGTTATTAGAAAAGGAACAGAGAAGAGCCACCAAAATGGTAAAGGGGATGGAAGGATACTATCAAGAGAGGCTAAAAAGGTTAGGGCTCTTCAACCTGGAAAAGAGACAGCTGAGGGGAGATATGATAGAGGTCTATAAATTAATGAATGGAGTGGAACAGGTAAAACATAGATCGATTTTATTTCATCAGAATATAAAAAGACTAGGGGACATGCAATGAAGCTACATGGTAACCTATTTAACATTAATAAGAGAAAATATTTTTTCACTCAACATGTAATCAAACTCTGGAATTTGTTACCGGAGGATGTAGTAAAAGCTGTTAGTGTAACTGGGTTTAAAAAGGTTTGGACAAGTTCCTGGAGGAAAGGTCCATAAACCATTATTAAAAGGGATCCAGGATATTACTGCTTGACCCAATACAAGCATTGCGGAATCTGTGTCTTTTGGGGAAACAGCTAGGTACTTATGACCTATATTGGCCACTGTTGGAAACAGGATACTGGGCTTGATGGACCTTAGTCTGACCCAGTATGGCATATCTTATGTAATGCGCATTGGAGTCGCTTGGGTGGAACACGTGTATAGACCAGACCATGCGATTGCCAGGTGCACATAATAGTAGAATATGCTAATGCGTGTAGAAAACTTTGGGAAACCGCAACATTCTGCCACAGGTCGTCAGCAGTCCATCCTGAACTGTATCACACACAGACAGAATTGGGAGCCCCCAATAAGAACAATGACAAAGTCAAGCCTTTGTACTAACCTCCTGAGAGCCGCAGGCAGAGCATCTATGCTGGGCTCAGCTCCACACCCATGATACCATTTCACTGGCTTTTGCAGCACTGCCTTTAAGGTGGCTGGCAGGCAGATCCCTCTTGAGAGTCTTCAACAATCTTTGGAAGAGAACAGGGGGAACAGAGGAGGGAGGGGGTGTCAAGGTTGTGTGACTCTGCTGCAGTCTTCCCAATCCTTCCAATTTTGTGGCTGCTCAAACTCTTATCATGATAAGAGCATGGAGCTGAACCAATTTTCCCTACTATGGCTACCAAAAAGACCAGTCTAGTGGAGCCTCTCACGTGAGAGAGTCATCCTCAAGGTGGTTGTTCACCAGCGTTTAATCAATCTTTTCGTCTCAAACCTCAGATTTTCTTCACAGAGGAGAAAATCTATCCACCATCTGCTGGAGACAAAGAAATACTGAGGAAACCATTGGTTCTTTATCTCCACCAATCTGCTAGTAGGGAAACATAACCCACTTGTCTGGACTGGTCCAGCAGGACGACATGGAATTATTTTTAATCAAAGATTCTCTCGAAGACAATATCTCCAAATCGGTTTGTTTTATGCAAACTATGATAGTAATGAACTTCACAACTAAGCCAGGTTACTTGGATTATGATCTCAGTCTTTCAAATTCACAGGTGTTTGGAAGTTGCTCCCAATATGGGAAATATTTCTGTATATCTTTCTGCCATGTTTTCTTGGTCTTTGACTGCATTTCTTGGTGCATGAGGATCTTCTTCCTCTATAGGTAATTCACAGAATAATCACTTGGAACTGACACCTCTATAACCAATGCTATTCCAGTGTTTTTCTTCATAATACATCTGGTTTCTTTGCATTCAACTTTTTAATCCGTCAGAATAGAAAAGCCCAAGATGATTCTTTCTGGGGGAAAGTCTCTACATGGGCTCAATTTTGCACATACCATGGGTATGTGGATTATTATCTGTGTTTCTCTCTGCTGGAACAAGCCTTGTTTTATGCTGAACACATATTATAGTATCATCATCCAGGAGGCTACTTTCTAATGGACATGTAAAATAACTTTAGAATCTTAGCTATTATTTCTTTAAACTATCAACATATATTATTTGGCTGCATCGCTTCCAACTTCATTCCCAATGGGAATCAGCAAACCAATCACAATTGCTACAACGCCCCAACCTAAATATATATTGGCAAAAAGAATGTCTTAAAACATGATCTAATTAAATCTATGCCTCAAAAAGATGCAGCTTTATGATTACTGTGATTGTTTTAGCCATTTTCAAATTTCAATGCCTTTGTTTTCCTAATGCACTTTTACATTTTCTTTGAAAACAGGTGGTGCAGTGTTTATTAGACAGGGACCTGTATCTATAAGTCAGCTTCAATGAGTTCACCATTCAGCCCTTCATGATGGTGCCCATGTATTGTAGAGGCTCAAAACCACTGCAAGACTTTTAATGGCAGGAAATTTAAATATTATAAATCCCAGAATTCTACAAATATACTTTGGATACCATCCAAACAGCTCTAAAAAAGTAGCATTTGGAGACAAACTAAACACCATGAAACTGACGTAAAAGTAACTAAATCAGAACCCGACCTACAATACAAAGAACCTCCCAACAGTATACGGAAGTGTACAGTCAGTCACACTTGGAGGAATAAGCAGGATGTAATTTCAACACGATGACAATATAGAAACAAAGCATGTGTTTGATAATTTTAAAAAGTTTTTCAGTTAAAAATTCACCTTAAGTTCCCATTAAAACAAAATCTATCCAGGAACCCTAGAGCTTCATATTCACTTACCAGCTGGGCCTTTGTCTGTTCCAACTCCAGTTCTAATTTCTTTTGTTGAAGTTCTAACAACTGTTTTTGCTTTGCTAGTAACTGTTGTCTTATTAGTTGTTCTTGTGTCAAACTCTTTTGTATGTCAGGCACATTTGGAGTAGCTGGGACGCCAAGAGTATTCGCTGAAGAACTAGGTGCAATAGGTTCCTCGGGCTATAAAAAAATGTTTGTTTGTTTTTTAAAAAAGGACAATGTTTATAGGCTGTCTGTAGAAGTGCATTCATAGTTTAAAAATACTAGATTCTAACAATGTAATGTATGTATAATCAAAAAGTCAGCATTAACATTCAACAGAAATAATGATAGAAGGCAGTATACAAAACCTGTTAAATATGCATGCAGACTCAAGGAGACACCGGAGCACAAATTTATTAATGCACCTATGGAGAGTCATTTTACAAGCATCACCTAGATTAACGTGTGTTTTGCACCTACTTTATAAAGTAAGGTACATGCTTACTTTTCTTTATAAAGTAGGAGGTGGTCAAAAAAAGCATAGTTACTCACCTATAACAGGTGTTTTCCAGGGACAGAAGGAATCAGTCCTCACATAAGGGTGATGGGGACGATGGAGCCCTCGCGGAAGCATCCCCCCAGCTTTCAAAGAAAGCCTTTGGGAGATGCCACACGCATGCATGGTCCCCTTTCTGCCCATGGGTGCCATCTTGCTCAGTCAGATGTCAAAGCTAAAGAACGGCAAAAATAAAATATGGTAAAGAAGCAACTCCAAGGGGAGGAAGGAGGGTTGTGAGGACTGATTCCTGCTGTCTCCAGAGAACACCTGTTGCGGGTGAGTAACTACGCTTTCTCTAGGAACAAGCAGGAAGTCAGTCCTGACATATGGGACTCCCTAGCTACAGGCAACCGAAAGCCCATTGAGAAAAAACATGGTTACCCCTCAGAGGAAGCAGTGAGCAGCAGCAATTGAGTCCGCAGGTGTAGACTGCAGTAGGACCTGTGTGTCGAAGGGAACCAACACTCTGGTAGCCTGAACACAGAAGGGCCGGAGTTGCCTAGACCCCAAAAGAATTACGGAGCACGGCCTGGCCAAAGGCACTGCCCCATTGGGAATCCCTCTCTAGGCAATTATGAGCTGCAAAGGTATGGGCGGAAGACCAGGTGGCGGCCCGGCAGATGTCCACCATCGGGATGAAGCGCAGGTTTGTCACAGAGGCCACGAGGGTCCTGAAACAGTGCACTATGACCTGTCCGTACAGCGAGGTTGATCCAGTCCGCCACTCAGGTAGATAGTGTACGCTTGGTCACCGCTTTCCCAGTCTACTGGGGTCAAACGAGACAAAAAGCTGAGAAGCTTTACGGTGGCCCTGGGAACATTGAATGTAAAATGACACGGACCTCTTACAGTCCAAGGTGTGGAGGACAGTCTCCACCCTACTGGCATGAGGCCTCGGGAAGAAGGTGGGGAGCACCACCACCTCCTGGTTGAGGTGGAAGGGCGATATCGCCTTCGGAAGGAATTTGAGATGTGTGTGGAGCACAACCCTGTTCTTAGAAAACCTGGTGTAAGGCGCCTCTCCCACCAAGGCTTGGAGCTCGCTGATACTGCAAGCGGAGGTAAGCGCAACCAGGAACACCACCTTCCACGAAAGGTATCGCAGGTGGTATCGCAGGGGCTCAAAAGGCGTGTGAGTAAGCTGCGCCAGTATGACACCGAGGTCCCACTCAGTCGCCAGAGAGTTTACTGGGGGTTTCAATAAAAGGAGTCCCTTCATGAAGCAGGTCACCAACAGCTGGGTCGAGGGCTATGCCATCCACCGGATAGTAATGTGCTGCCAGGGCACTGAGGTGCACTCTGTCAGAGTTCGATTAAAGTCCAGAGTGCGAGAGATGGAGAAGGTACTGTAGGACTAGCTGCACTGGACAGGAGAATAAGATAATCCTGTGCTCAGCGCACCAGGCTGAAAATCTGCGCCACTTGAAGGCGTATGCTTTCCTGGTGGAGGACTTACAGAAAGCCAGCAGGATCTCCTTCACTTCTTCTGAGAGGCTGAAAGGGGCTTAAGTCACCTTTTCAGCAGCCACGCTGTCAGTGACAGGGACCCCCAGATTGGGGTGCAAGACAGAGCCCCACTCCTGCAACAGGAGCCCTGGGGATCTCCCCAATGGGGAGTATCCATCAACAGCTGGAGGAGTAGCGGGAACCACGGCTGCCTGGGCCATCGAGGGGCTATCAGGATCAGCAAGGCCTTGTCGCAGAGGGTCCTGAATAATGTTTTGGCAATTAGTGGTGTGGGTGGGAAGACGTACATGAGACCTTCGGACCATGAGATGAGAAACACATCTGCCGCCACTCGGGAAGGGTGGACTTGCCAAGAGCAGAAGCAGGGCAACTGGTAGTTGTCCAGGCTGGCAAACCGGTCTATCCATGGTTCCCCTCAGAGATGGATAAGCCAGCTGGCCACTCTGGGGTCCAGCTGCCACTTGTGCGATTGGAGGAGCCTGCTTAATCTGTTGGCCAGTGCTTTGTCCGGGCCTGACAGGTATATTGCCCGTAAGAGTATGCCCCGCTGGACTGCATAGGAGCAGAGGGCACGGCACCCACACCCCCTGCTTGTTAACATAGAACATAGCCACCTGGTTGTCTGTTTGGACCAACACTGGTTGGCGCCATAGACGGAGGCAAAAGGCTTGGAGGTCTAGGTGTAATCGCCCCTAATTCCCAGAGGCTGATCTGCTGGTTGCTCTCGCCCTGCGACAAGCTGCCCTGGGTGCAGAGTTCCTCGCAATGGGCTCCCCATCCCAGCAGGGAGGCGTCCCTCGTAAGAACTCTTAAGTGGCACAGAGTCTGGAAGGGCATCCCTGCCTCGAGGTACTGGGGATTTTGCCACCAGGTCAGCGATTATGCCAACTGGTGGGTCACTACAATTCTGCTGTGGAGAAGGCCTGTGGCCTTGGTCCACTGTGCAGCCCTCATGTAGAGGCGGGCATCTGGGCTGACATGGACAGTGGAAGCCATGTATCTGAGTAGACACAGCAGGAGCCGAACAGACACCCAGGGGTGGCATTGTATGTACAGGGCCACAGCCCTAAGCCGGGCAGCTCGGTACCCTGTAAGGAAGGTCCGTGCCTGGAGGACGTCTAGTCTTGCCCCTATCAACTCCAGACACTCTGTTGGGAGGAGGTGGGCTTGGGGTAGTTGACTACAAACCCCAGATTTTGCAGGACCTGGATGGTACGCGCGGTTGCCTGCTGCACTTCTGAGGCCGTCCAGGTAGGGGAAGACAAACACCTCCTGGAGGCGGAGGAAGGCGGCCATGACTGCCAGGCACTTGGTAAAAATCCTTGGAGCAGAAGCCAAGCCGAAGGGCAGTACCCTGTACTGGCTGCCCCCCACCATAAACCTCAGGTACTGCCTTTGGTTGGGGTGAGTGAGGAAGTGTGTGTAGACATCCTTCAGATCAAAAGGGAGCATAGCCAATCTCCCTGCTGGAGATAAGGTAGCAATGTCCCAAGGGAGGACATCTTGAACTTCTCCCTCACCAGGAATCTGCCCAGATTGCACAGGTCGAGGATGGGCCTTAGGCCCCCTGTTCTTTTTGGTACGAGGAAGTACCTGGAGTAGAACCCCTTGCCCCTAAGATGATGGGGAACTGGTTCTACCACTCTATCCTCGAGAAGAGCTGCCAGTTCCTTCAGTAGAAGATCCCGGTGAAGGAGAGACCTGGGAGGCTCTCCCGGAAAGAAAGAGGGAGGTGTCTGGGCCAGGTAGAGGAGGTAGCCTTCCTTGACCACTTGGAGTGCCCAAGAATCTGTGGTGATGGATGGCCACCTTTGGGCATAGTGAATGAGAAGTCCCTCTGTGGGCTGCTGACCTCCTTGGGATAGAGAGGCTATGCCCAAGGAGTCAAAAGCTCCTCCCTGGCTGGGCCGGAGCCAACACCTGGGGCTTGGGAGCCTTCTGCTTATGAGGGCCATTCCCATGTCCCTTGGGCCTGCTGACCCTTCTGGGGAGGCCTGAAAGATGGGTAGTTTCTGTAAACAGCCCCTTTCCTCGGGAGTTAGGGCTTTTTACCTGAGCCCTTCCATCAAGGATGGGCAGCGTCTTTTTGGAGAGCTTGGTCCTCATCATGAACTCGGACTCCAGTTCGGCAGCCTTGTCAATCATGGGTTTGCCAAAGACGTTCTCTCCTTGGCATGGGATGTCAACCAATTTGTCCTGAACCCATTGCTCGAGGTCGGATGACTGTAGTCAAGCCTGGCATCGGGCACCAATGCCCACTGCTGCTACTTGAGCCACTGATTCAAAGCCGCCATAGGCTGCCCGAGACAAACTTGAAGCACTCATGGATGGCTTTAGCCAAGTTCTTGAAGCACTGCAGGGGTTCCTCGGAAAGACCAGCTGAGAACCCGGCGAGTTCCTTCACCAGTTCTCTCAGATAGATACCCATGTACAGCTGGTATGCCTGGATCCAGCATATGAGCATCGAGTCCTGGTAGCATTTTCTGCCAAGGGTGTCCGGGGGGGGCACGCATGGCCAACTCCACCACCATGGAGTTGTGCAGCAGTTGTAATTTCTGGAAGCCCGGGCTCCAGCAGGCTCGATACATCGAGTCAAGCCACTTGCTCACCACTGGCACCGATGCCGGTGTCTCCTAAATACGGAGCATCAGCTGTTCCAGGATGGGAGGGATGGGCACCGTTAAGCGATTCCCTTGGAGGGGTTTAGTATTGGAGGATTTCTAGCTCCTCCGTCCAAGGGTCCTCCTCCGATTCCATCGCGAACGCTAGGGCCTTGGACATGTCCCTGGGTGGGGACCGACGCCGGGGCTCTGAGGAAGGGTCGTCCAAGGGGACGTCACAGTGGCGACAGGTGTCTGGCGACTCCTCGTCCTCAGTTTCCCATTCAGAATAGTCCGTCGAGGACAGGATGGGTCTTATCCCAGTATGCGGCCCTCAGCACCAAACACGCTGGCTGGGAAAGATCTCGAGGATCGGCTCGGCCTCTGGGGACTTCCTTGACTTCGAGGGCCCAGTGGTCTGGGTAGAGGAACCGGTGGTACCAGACAACAGCACCCACTGCTGGTCCATGAAGGCAGACAAGCTGCACTCCAGGGCCGCCATTCTGGACTCTAGACCCAAAGGCTCCACAGCCATTGGCACAGAGGGAATCGGGCCTGCCATCAGTTCCCCCACAGGGGTGTACTCGACTAGGATGGTGTCAGGAGACTGAGGCCAGCATGAGGTAGAGTCCTTTCGGGTAACCTTCACAGGTTGCTCCTTCTTCGATCCCTCGGACGAGCGTCTAGAACTGCGGGACCCGGCTCAGGATTTACTCAGCCTGTCTAAACCACCCAAGGATGCCGCCTCTGAGGCCTTCTTTTCTTCTTGAGTTCCCTCGAGGGAGACATGCTTTCCGAGGAACCACGGCATCGGTCAGGGTCCATACGACTTCCATGGTTTTGGAGGAGGCCTTGGCCTTCAGAGCTACCAGGGACTCTGGGAAAAACTTATCGTGCTGCTGCTGCAACATTTGATGGGCATCTTCTTACAGAGGCCACATGCCGGGGGGTTATGGTCTGATCCCAGACAACTAAGGCAGAAGTCGTGTGTGTCGGTCAGGGACATTATTTTGACACACTGATCACACTTTTTAAAATTACTGATAGCCATGGGAGAAAAATGATCCCAGCGAGGTCAAAGACCCACCAGTTGGGAAGAAAAAAAATAAAATAAAAAGGACTACAAACCTGAGATTTGATGCCGGGGCAGCGGACTCAGGTGGTGGGAAGAGAACCGATGCACTACTGGAGGAGAGTATGAAACTCAGGTCAAGAAAATCAACATTTTCTGGGGGAAGAGCAGACAGACGTCTGAACGGCTCCGCAGAAAAAAGGAGACTGAGCAAGATGGCACCCTTGGGCGGGAAAGGGACCACGCATGCATGGTGGCGTCTCCCATAGGCTTTCTTTGAAAGCTGGGGGGATGCTCCCGCGAGGGCTCCGTCAGCGCAGACATCACCCATGTGTGAAGACTAACTTCCTGCTTGTTCCCGAACACACAAACTATAACTGGTGTAAATGCCCAGGCCTAGATTTTTCAAGAATTCATGTTAAGATACAGTACTTTAACACAAGTGTATAAATTCATGTTCTGCCTATATGCAATCCCCCAGTGAACGTATGCACCATTATTCCGCCACACATGCTTACAGAATAGTGACAGACTACATCATCATCATTAAATGGTTTTATGCGCATAAATCACTAAAAGTCATTTATACACAAAAATATAGATGACCTTATAAAATTACCCTCTGATTGTATATGTACATATTACAGAAGAAAAAAAAAAGCCTTTTAAAAAAAAACCTTTCCAAACAGGCAACATATAGCACTGATTGCAGATAATGTAATTGTTTTTCATATTTCTTCAGCTACATAAGCTGAAAGGCATACTCAAAATCTACTAACACAAACATTTTGCATCAGTTCACTGTACAGTTTCAGACATACTTCACAGTAAGGAGAATTTATTTACCACATTACAAGCTCTGTCCAAAACTTGCATCTTATGCAATAATTAAAGAAAAACTTACCGGCTTATTTAAAAATTTAGGATTCACATGGATGCTAGAGGTATTCACATTTGGGGGAAGAGGTTTAATTGGCCAAGCAGGATCTAAAGAGTTGACTCTGACATCAAGGGCATAAAGTTTCTTCGATGGGAAAATTTCATCCCAAGTAGAACGCAATTTAAATAAACTTTTTCTAGTATTTTCATCCACCTAGAAACAACAGAACAGTTCTACTGCTTGTTAAAAATAAATGTGCACACATTTTAAAATAAAACGCATTAATTTTGAAAAGCAAAGCAAACCAAACCTGAGATATGCCAAAAGAATTGGCAAATTGAAGAAAGCTATTGCATTTTATATTATTCAGTGACTTTCCTAGTGAAAGTACTATGTGCAAATATCTGTGCTGCTACCAAACCCATCTTTGTAATGTAGAGCTTTCTAGGCCCTTATCAAACTTCACACTATTATTTTTCAACAGGACATTTTAGGGGTAAATTTACTAAGCAGCGCTAGTGGTGCTCAGTCCCATCGAAAAACATTGGACTGCGGAGCACATACTGCATGTGTTCACCGCTAGGGCGACTTAGTAAACCTCTCTACCCCTTGTCTGTGCACTGTACAAAAAGAAGAGAACTTCATTATTGCAACAAAGATCCATTAGTACAATAACTGGGAACAGAATTTTAGTAAATTAAGAATATTTTAATGCAGTACGTTTATAACAAATGTTGACAACTTTATTTGAAAAATCACCACAAAGGCGTTACCAATAAACTAGTGAAACCTCTAGTTTTAAATCTGCTAGCACTCTTGCCGATTCCATGGCTATATCAAGCTGGAACAGCTGAAGATTTGAAATGTACTCCCCTATATCTTTTAGGCCCATACAAACTAATTTTTACTACAAAAGACAAATTTCATTTAACTACTTTAGAAAAATGTGTTTTTTGGTCAACTTTAAAAACCTAAAATTGTGAAAAGGCATTATCTCCTAAACTGTAATTTTACTTCTAGAGAGCAAAAGTAAATTGCAAAATAAATTGTTAGGACTGCTTTACAACTTGAAACTAACACAATTCAATGACCACATAGCCAGTGAATAGACAATACTACAATTGAAAAAAATGTGCTAGTGTGGGTTCCAACACAATTCAGTTTAGGTACAAAAGAAAACTGCTTTTCGATGCTAAAGATCACAACTTCTGTTACACATGCTGCTGGGCCAAGGCGCTAGAGTACTAAAACTAAACACCAAGCTTTGACACCTTGGTGGCTGCATCAAAGGGTTGAAATCTCATTTTTATTGAAATATTTTATACTGTTATTTCTTATATTTCTTGTGACCCACCTCAAAACTAATTTTAGACACACCCATGAAAATGATATGATTAAAAAATAAGTTATCATCTTTTTTCCATGTAAAGTGTTTCATTACATACTAGAAAACATACCAATCTAAAACAGACGAAATAGGTTTACCAGCATTTAATATTGGTTTTACACATCTTACAAAGTAAAACCAAATGTGCTGCAGTTTTCTTCAGTTCCTTATTGCTGGTCTCATCCAAACTATTCAGAATGAATTTAAACTATCAGAACAGACCTGTGGAAACCTTATGAAGACTCAATGATAAAACAAAGAACAAGCATCAAATCATTTTTGTTCTTCGACTCCTGAGATGTTATTAAAAATTATTTTTTGGAGGGGGAGTTAATGACTAGATTTTTCACTAAATCTCTCAATACATCAATTGTACAGAGAACATGGGAAAAGCGACTAGATTTTACATTGTTGAGTACAGTATAATTCTAAATGCCTGCTCACCCTCTAATGACAAGACAAACTCCCAGATGCTAAAAAAAAAAAAAGTTATCCTTGGCATACTAAGAATTAAGTGCCATGGATTAATTGTAGAATGAGCACTCTTACCAAATCAAAATTTCTTTCATATGCCACTAATAAATGGAATATGCTCATAATCAATTTCCATGAAATTTTCAGATTGTTTACTACACCAAAACCCGTTTCCTTGGGCATCCCTAAACCTAGCCCTTGAGTCACAAGGCAGTGCAGTTTGAGATTCCAAAATGAACATGCATGAGGTGTATTTGCATACAAGGAAAAAAACAGCGTATGACCAGATTTCCTGCATCTTCAACATGGAAATCCTGAAAACTAGACTGGTCTGTGGCTCTTGAGGACAGATTTGGGGGACCCACAGAATAATGTTGGATAAGAAACAAAAGGTCTTTTTTTCCAGACATCTGCACAACTTACTAAGAAAAACATTTGCTCCAAATAATCGGCACAATAGAACATAGCAAACTCCACTGCTTTCACTATTTATATTTTAGTCAAAAAGGGGGAAAAACAGCATTGAAAGACCATATTTATTTATTCAGAAATAAATGGTTAGAATACAGAATACATGTTGTAAACTTATATACCTTTTCAAACATATTTACAAATGTAGAAACTAGGTTTTTAGAAAATGCAGCAAGATATTCTCTTCCAACGTTCTTGACAATGGAATCCATAAGGTACATAACAGGAAGCTTCTCTGTAGAGGGAGCCTAGATAACAAAAGAAACTAAAAAATTTAGTATAACAAGACACATAAAAGCAACTTTTAAAGAAAACTACACGGTCTCTGAATTCAAACCTATGTTAAGTTTCTTATTCGTGTCAACCTCAGTACACAAAATTGATTTGGGAAAAGTAAAATTTCAGTGTGCTGACGTGTACTGTACCAACTTGGTCTGGACTCCATTTGTAAGTGTGAATTACCTTACATTCAAGGCAAGCAAAAATCATTTCAACCGGAAAGGACATCATTAGCTCCTGCAAGTCCAAAGCTTTTGACTAGATTCAACATAAGACCATTTATCCAAAGTTGATGTTTAAAAAAAAAAAGTCCAAAATCAATGAATTCCTGTAGGTGTATGTTTGGATAAGCCAATCACATTTATATAGCACAGACACAGATATTGCACTGTATATCTGGACGATTGTGTTTATAGGGACCAGTGATGAACATCATCATCCACCTTTCAGATCTTCCATTGGATAATGTAAGGTTCTTAATCTGGTTGCAAACCATTCTTATGAAGAAAAAAAAAAGCAAAAAGTTATAGCGCCAAATAAAACGGGCCTGGAAAAAAAGGCCACAAAAGAACTGTGAATTTTTAACTGAAGATGATTCCCAAACACTGGATTCTTTTTATTAAAGGAGCATCCCAAGAACTAGTACTAAGTCTTGGTGCTTGGAATATGGTTAAGCAGCAATGCTGCTTCCAAAACACAGGATACCCATTCTAGAGTCTAAATAGAAAAATTCTACAAAACCTCCAGTGATTTTGATGAGCCTGAAGTCTCCGCAAATCTCAGGTATAAATCAGCAGGCCATACTTGTAGAGAACCGTCACAGGACAGATCAGGATTCCATGATCTGCTTCACAGTGAAAGCTTATGGTCAAAGCTGACCTCTTTCCATTTGACAAATAGTCAGCAAACACCTTGCTGTTCAACCTCAAGTGTTGATGCATGGATGCTTCTTCATTTTACAAACCATTCCCATTGCTGAACTGAAGATAACTATACATTTATTCCAAGTTTTTGTTATGAACCCACCTAGCTAAGACAGCTTAGGGAAAAATGTCTTCCAAAGTATTAACATGTGCTTCTTTTAAGTCTATCTTATGTGAATAGAGGCATGGCAACAAAACAAATGGTTATGATCTAAAATGTATCCATTTCTAACTGGTGAAAATAAAGGGCAGCTGCATAAAAAAATTGTCTGCTATGTTCAGTAGTTTTATATTAAATATTTGGTATGGGAGAATGACAAAGGACATCAGCCTCCTCTTAACCATAGAACTACTGTAATAATGTATCCCATATCAGAGGAACAATGATGTAAACCATGAATTGTCTTAAAATCCTGAAATATGAATTACCAGAGATTACAAGGAGAAGGATTAAAGATTAAGGCCCTCCCCCAAAAACATACAGGGTAAGTCAAAGTTAATTGGCCACACTGGTTAAGAAAAAAAGTTAGTAATAGTAAAATATTTTAAAACCTGGCATATTTAGGCTCCTGAAAACTGATAAGACTTCTTGATTTTCATGTACGTGTACAAATATCTAAAGCAGTTGTAATGATATGTTCACAGCTGTTTCAATAGTACTTTTGTCAAGAGCTACTGATACAGAATGTGTTCTGCTCATTTCACCACTGCATTTGTACACAAATAAGAACCAGGAGTCAAACTATTTGCCTAAGTTTCTTTCTTGTTAAGAGCATCACTGTGTGACAAACCGGAAACAACCAACACAATTTTGAAATATTTTTAATATTTAAAATTGTCCTACTGCTAAAAGAACTAGAAATCAATAGATTGTTTATACTATGTTGGTTGTGTCAAAATAGTTATTGCATATTGTGGCCTGGAGAGCAAGGAAGTCTTCTTACTGAACCAGAGTGCACTCGTGTAATTCACCAAATAAAAATTTTTAGATTTTGTCCCTTTATCTACTTCACCAATGCCCACAAGGGTAGTTGAAGTACCACATTCCTGAAGACAACTCCTTATTAAACAATGGACAAGTGCTAAACCAGTTTCTTGGACTTTTTCCCCCTACATTTCTGTTTTAAAATTAAACTGGCAAGTATGCTTGGATGTTAGTTTCAAAACTGTAATGTTATATTTTAAGGCAAGATACTGTTGAAAATAATAGAAGGGGTGGGAAGGAATTTCCCATATTAATATCAAGTGTTTCAGCCTTAAATTGAGAGACCATGAAACCCTCTTATTAAGTAAATTCACTCTGTTAACGAGTTGATCCATATAATTAAAAACACATCAATTAATAGGCCATGTTTATACAATGGTAAATAAAAAGACAAATACATATTGAATATGTTTTATTTACAGATTATATAATACCAATCACACATTTCATAAACCATTTATTAAAGGTAAAGTATACCACTTAGTGTTACACTAAAAAGGGGATGAGGATAAAAAAAAACAGATCTGCAGACAGTCAGGAAGGAAAAAATGCAGCCTTTAAAACAAGCCTGTCGTTACTATATATGGTTTTAGATTTACGAAAATTAGCTCTACTATACGACTAAGCTTTAAAAAATTCATACAGATTTAGAAGTAAATAAAAATGAAGACGACTAGTAAAACGGCAGCATTTTCCAGCCCACATGGGAGATGTAGAACTGCAAGCTTGGCTTAGGGCAGTCCCTCTCTCCTTCCGAACCCAGGCTCCAGAGATTCCATCCAAAGGCTGCCTTTCATTTTCGTTTTTATGACTTTAGGGATTCTGTGATGTGTAAACGTAACCGGGCGCCCCTATCTCTGATGGCAGTGGGATAGATTTGTACCTATAAGCCCACAGCCAGCTTAGAAGGAAGCTGTCTGGGGAGCCGGAGCTGAATGACCTCCTGGGGATACAGTCGTCTCGTCACTTAAATTACACCTTGGCGAGCAGCTCTTTAATATTCCAAAATTGATCGATCAACGTACAACGGTGTCATTGTAGGTTAAAAAGAGGGGGGGGGGGGGGATCTGGTACCAAAATGGAAGATGGGGACTAGAGCTTCTCTCTAGTGAGTGAACGAGCACAGGCCTTCCCAGGATGTCAGCAGCCGGCCGGGGTGGATGAAGAACTCGTCATATGCCTCCCCGACGCCATGTTGAAAGGCCTCAATGGGATGGGGGGGAGGGGGCCGACAGTTAACGAACTACTTAATCGGGAGGTGGAAATAAGGGGCAGACGAAACAATTACCCAACAGGAGAAATACAACTAAAATGTATTTTAGATCAATGAGCCATGAAGCTGTCAGCCAGCTGTACCATAAGTTAAAATGCGTCCCTCCCGTCTGACTTCATCTAACCATCAAGTTTTGGACACTCTACCATTTAAGCACTTACTAAAGTCTCCCCATTGCCCCCATTTTTGGTTCAAATTCCGATTTTACCGGTGTAAAATTATACTACCGAAGAACCTCCAGATCTGAGCGAGGTGCGCCGTCAGCTCAAGCAGCCATATTGGGTTCTTTCTCCTCCATTAAAACTACCCAGTTTCCTTTTCTAATTTTATAAACCCTTATTCCAATGTGTCACATAGGACAGGAACAAGGGAGAGGGGTTTTTTTTTCCCTATAATTTGTTTTGGAAAGGGGGAGATAAAAACGTAAAATAAAATTCTTTGTTTTATAAAAACCTTGGCGATTTGTGCTTCGATAAGAATGACGATATCCTTGGCGAACTGCACATTCTCCTCGGCCAGGATGGTCAGCATGTTGATGTGAGGTTTGCTGTTGTAAGTTAGATCATCCAGAGACGACTGGTAATCCCTACACGCGTCTTCCCTCGCTTCCTCCTCCGACATCTTGGTCGTCCAACCTCACAAGATCCCTCTCGGGCGTCCCTCCGAAGGAAGCTCCGCTTCTCAATTTTTGAGTCTCTTACTATTCATTCCATTTACAGCATTCTTCGAGGCGGTTTTCCGTGCGGTGATGGTGTATTTTGTTTCCCGGTGTTCTAAATTGCCGGCTTGTCTTCAAGTCTTTATCTCTTCTTGCCACCTTCTCTCCACACACACACAGGAAATGGCGACCGCACAAAAAAAAATTTCCAGTCCGACCGTTGCGTCATGTGAAATATTTTAAAGGGGGCGTGGCCTTGTAACGCCCCTTTGTTCCGCCCTTTGGTGTCATTGGTTCGCGGAGGACGCAACGGTCGGGCTTTTCTCCCACGTTTTTAGCCTCGCCTCTCCCTGTTTTCGGCCAAGGCCTGGGTGCCGATTGGCCACCTCCTTGCTTTGCACACGGCTCCCCTCTCCACCCCGCCCCAAGTTGGGTTGCCTGGCAACATGACCTGAAAGAGACCAAAGGAGCGCTGTGATTGGCTAGAAAGGTTGCTAAGAGGCTTTCTCTCGACTTTGCTAGCTGCTGCCCGCTCCATTATTGCGACGGCCGACGACGCAGTAGTTGATATTAGCTTCTGTTTTGTGTGGCGTTGGCTTTCCGGGGGGGGGGGGGGGTTTGTATATGTAGAGATCGGTCACCGACAAATGCGGCTTTGGGGATACTTGCGCTTTTGAATTGGACTTTGACTGAGGCTGAACTGCATGCTGATGTGATTTTATCTTAAAGAAGTCTATTTTGTGATGTGACGTCAGGGTATGGGATGGGTCTCTTTCCTGCAGTTCTCTGAAGTAGATACTGGTATTTTTCAACAGTGGGTGGGGTAAGAAACGTCATAAAAATAGCTGACAGAACCAGTCTGTCTAAAATAAGGAACCTGCGTATTAAGTAATAATGGCTTTTTAAAGTGCTATTATATATGTGTAGTACACTAATAATGAGCGTTTGGGTGCGATGGCTTAGATCTGAAAGAGCTTATGGTCTAGGGGTAGATGCTTGAAAGCAGTAGGAGTTAAAGTGATTTGCCTAAGATCATAGGAAAACTGGGGTTTGAACCTTCAGTTTTGTTATCTGTCGCTTATTGCTCTAAGCATAGGCCACTCTTCATAGAACCAATATGGGAAAATGTCCATGCATCTGGCCATATCATCTGTAATGCGAGAGACATTTTTTTACCCCAGTGCATCTGTGTGGTTTGCTTGCTTGGGAGGGTAAAGGATAAGACAGACTAGACGTGGGGGAGGAGGACCAATTCATCATTAGCACTCACAACCTTTGGAGGTTAAGAGTGCCCCTCATGTAGGACTTGGTGTAAGGATGTTGGATGCCCTAAGTGAATTTTCAGACTTGCATCCCTTCCCCTTGGGATTTTGATAATTAAACTCAACAATCGAGATCATCTTAATACTACCCTTTCTAAAGCTACAAAAGGTAGAATTGGTCATAAATACTAAACTTTGCTTTCTATATACGAGTATGTGTATGCCTGCTGTGCAGGTAAAGAATGTGCTGATAGCTCTTTGAGTGTGTGTGGTTTTCGGGAACTATTGTTTTCCTTTTGACTAATGCAGCTTGCTGCTTTTGTGGGCTAGGTGAATGCCTACTCTTGCCTAATGGCTGGGCTGGGCTTCCCAACATGCAAACCCCAAACTAAAGGGCCCTTTTACTAAAGGGTAATAACTTTATTAATGCTTAACATGCATTAAGTGCCATTGTGCTCGTAGGGGTATTTAATGAACGTTAAAACCTTTAGGGGTATGTTTACTAAACGGCGTTTAACATCACCGGCGGTAAGTGCAGCACTAATGTTACCTACACCATATAAGGATGTGGATGAACTGGTATAAAGGTAGCCATGGGCCATTTACTGTGTGGTACAGGATGTCCTGGCCATGTACCGTGTGGTATCGGAATACCCGACGCCAAGGTGACAAGCAGCAAGGCGTCTCAACCTAAGGCGCCCTGAGAGTTTAATGTGCCCTGAGGGGCTAAGGTGTATGAAGTTAAGGTGCCCCAAGATTGATGGATGGACAGGTGGTAGTTGATAGAGCATTGCCAGCTAATATTGTAGTCGGTAAGTGGGATGTGAGCCACAGCTGAGGTCACGCACTCTGCTCATTAGCATGGATTGAAAAGAGCATTCATAAAATAGCTTCCACTGAATATATGCAAGGGTGCCCGGGGCTGGGCTGAACCCGCACCCTTTTGGATGGTATGTGCACCAGCCCTGAAAAAAAAGAACCTGTGGGAATCGAACCGGCCCTCTGGGGTGTCCTAACACAGTGCATGAACAACTATGCTAAAGCTGCAAGGCATCTGCTGTGGCAGGAATTACCAAGAAAGGGTTTGTATGTATCTGCTAACACTGTAAAAGCAGGTTGATAGATCCACTTCACCCCGTAGGGTGTGTGCTTGTCTAGTTATATGCGATGGAGGCCCAGACCGACACCCACAGTCAGGGTGCAGTCCCCCAAGTCTGCCCACTGTGCGGGTTATGCATCTGCTGCGTTCACATCCAATGGGCCACAGCTGAGGCTGCACTCTCTGACTGTCGAGTAGCCTGAATGGAGTGCATAATGTAGCACACACTGAATAGATGCAAGTGTTTGGGGCAGCGCTGAAGCTGCACCCCTTTGCATGGTATTTGCAGCAGCCCAGAACAAAATGAACTGAAAACAACCTGTTGGAATTGAGCCGGCTCCCTAGTGTCTCCAAACACAGTGCTCTAACCACTATGCTAACCTTGCACAGCAACTGCAATGAAAATACTTTCCAGTAAAGGGAACGTATGTATGTATATTTGTATCTGCCCGCAATGTTTCAGCAGGTTTGCAGCTCATCCTGCTGATTCATTTCAGGGAGGGGTAGCAAACAGAGTACAGTCAACATGATTATGCCGGAGCATATGTTGGAGAGTGTGGAGATGCTGCAGGTTAGAGAAGTATGTTTCCAACAGGTCCCATGTACATTCATTGCTATGTCCACAGCTCATCTGCAGGACAGATCCCATCTAGGAGCTGGATTTTGTGCAGTATGCCCCTCATTGCAGTCCTACGGTCCGCAGGCCTGATTCTCATGAGCGTGTGTGTAGACAGTATATGGTGTATTATGAGCCAACCAGCACTCATTATCCATGCCATGCCTTCTATCACATTCCTGCCTGTTAGTGTAAGCCTGACAATCCAGCACATGCATACCCTGCAACAACAGTGGAGGTGTATGGAGAGCCTCAGATGCGGTTCGGATGGTGTGTGTACAAGGATGTGCAAGTGGGATGTCCAGTGCTGAATATGTCATAGGCCATCTATGTCCCTGATAGGCTTTCCATATGGGGATTTAATGCTACCAGCACGTTGCCCCAGGTGAATCTGGCTGTGGCAAAAAGAAGATAGAAGCTGTAACTTAGCCTGCAAAATGCTAAGTTACAGCTTTTATCTTCTTTTTGCTTGATGCTAATATAGATTTTAACTGTTATACCTTACTTTGGGAATATTCTGACTGTGTAGCCCTAAAGCCTGCAAAAACTATAATTTCCTTATCGTTCCTCCAGTTTATTCCTCCACCTCTGGGTAGTGCACCTCCTCCTGCAGCTTGGAGACTGGACCAATCAAAATCCTGACATCACTGGATGTAGCATGCTGAAAATCCCCATTAGCCCCAGTGTGTCCAGTCTCCAAGCAGCAGGAGGACTTAGTGAGCCTAGGTGCTGGGCTCACTAGAGAAACTGATAAGGAGCAGGCTAGTTAGGTTGCATTCTTTCAACTTTCTTGATTTGGTCTGATTTGCCTTAAGTTAACTTATTTTAACTTCTTTTAAGTTATTTTAAATTCCTTCAAATTCTGGGACTGTTTCTTTAAAAAGAAAAAAAAAAAGAATCAGTAAAGGGAGTTCTCTTATCGATTCCGTCCCTGCCTAGCTGCATAAATTTAAAGTTTGGCTCTTTTTGTTTTTCGGATTTGCCCCTTGATGGCACGGGGCAGAGCTCCGCAAACGGCACACATTCAGCCTGATTGTGGCGGAACTGTAGGCCGCGGCTCCGGGGTCGGCTCCAGGCACCTGTCACAGTTGCAGGAGGCACTCTTGACTTACCGGGGCTAGCATCGCGGGTCTTCTTGGCTGAACCGCAGCAGTCCGTTGGTACCGATTTGCATTGCGGACGTTCCCGCACCGTTCAGCTGTTTGCCACCCGTGCCTGGAGGGCTTTATTACACAGTGCGCCAGAACACTGTGAGGAAACCGTGGCCATTTTGAGCATGTGGTTTCCACAGCCACTCTGAATCGCGCGGCAGCAGCACTGCCCTTCGGGCTGCAGTTTCCCCCCGGATCGCGGTCAGTGGTCGGCAGCAAGGTATGCTTTCGGGTTTTTGGGGCCCTAGCTGTTCTGTTTGTTTCTTTGCTTTTATTTTAAATTATTTTAATTTGTTTTTGTTTTCTTTTCTTGGGCATCGCTCTGAGGAGGCTGGTGGCAGCACAGTGCGGTTTGTCCACTTGACAGCTAGGGCAGAAAAGGTGCCTGGATAGAGCATATATTGCAAAAAAAAAAAAAAAAGAACCTGAGAGAAACAGAACAGAAACTGAAGGGTCAAGCATTGCCCTACCTCCAGTGCCCTGTTATTGGTGGAACCCGAGGATTCTAGGATCCATCAAGGTTTCTACTCCCATGTCAGCGAGTTCCAGTGTATTATTTGTGGCACTCGTAGAGGCACGAGCACAGACACAGGAATCTGTCAATGCTGTGCTACAGTCTCCGTCAGTATGGAGCAGCAATTGGAAAGCTCCATGGCTTTTGTTTCTCATGAAGCGGTTGCAGGAGCGGAGGGTGAAGCGGGGATAGCGGGTCCCTCCACTTCGCCTTCAGAAATGGTTTCCGGTATCCCTGGTGCGAATTCGGATCTGGGGTTTTCTATGCAGATGGAAGATTTTTCTCCAGATTTTGTGTTACTCATGCATCAAGCGTTTTGTCGCAGACGGCAGGATCAGTTATTAGGTCCCCCGCCTATCCCTTCCTCTAGTGCGCACTCTGGGCTGGCGGAACGCAACAGCTTTGTATTGAAAGCGGCCAAGAGACCGCGGCCGCCTGATCCCTTCCCCTCTGAAACAGACTGGCAGGAGGGAGAGGAAGCAGAGCTTGACATAGATGCAGATATGGATGAGTTAGAGGAGGGGGAGATTCCTAAGCCTGAGGATCAGGCGAGGATCATACGGGTGTTTCGAAAGGATGAGTTGCCGGCTCTTATTACGGAGGCCCTACAGACGCTTAAGCTAACTACTGAGCAACCGCTTGAGGAGGAAGATGGTGCAGATCCCATTATTCAGGTGGTACGTCAAACGCAGGTGGTGTTTCCTATCCACAAGGTAATAGATAGATGATTCAGAACGAGTGGGATCATCCCGAAGCGGAACTCAAGGGGATAAGATCATGAACAAGCTCTATCCCTTGGCGGATAAAGACATGGATCAGTTCCGTTCTCCGAAAATTGATGCTGCAGTTTCGGCAGTCACTAAAAAGACCACGATTCCGGTGGAAGGCAGCGCGGCCTTGAAAGAGGCGCAAGATAGGAAAATGGATAGCTTATTGAAACAATCTTTTGAGGCGTATGCGGTGGCTTTGCAGGCCTCCATCTGTGGGGCTTGGGTGGCAAGGGCCTGCCTTCGCTGGGTCCAACACCTGGCACAGCATCCTTTGGAGCACGATGCAGTTCGTGAGCTACAGCGCTTAGAATCCGGATCGGCGTATTTGGCAGATGTGACCTTTTATTGTACACCGCTCTATGCTTTGACCGCAGCGGTTTATCAAATGTTTTAATAAAGATAAAGATGTGCACTTCGACCTCGTGAGGGCCTTATCAGATAGTATGGCTTCATTGGTAGCGGCGCGGAGATCCCTTTGGCTCAAAAATTGGGCGGCTGATGGGTCTTCTAAGTCGCGACTCGGCAAACTCATGTTTAAGGGTAAGTTATTTTTTGGCGAAGATCTTGATAAGTTAGTTAAGGATTTAGGGGAATCCAAGGGAGGCAGACTTCCAGAGGATAAGCCCAGGCAAGGAAAATCTTCATCGGCCTTTCGTGGTCATTTTCGAGATTTTCAGAGATTTTGTTCGCCCCGTTTTGCGGGGTCCCAAAGAGGAAGATTTACATCTCGAGCCCAGGGTTTCCGTGGGTTTCGCGGTGCAAGTAGAGGATTCGCATCGGCGTCCTCTGGAGCCACTCGGAAGCCACATTGAATGGTGGCAGGTCCCGGCAGAAAGTCAGCTGATCGGAGGTCGCCTTCGGGGGTTTTCTGTCTGGACCCATATCACATCCGATCAGTGGGTTTTAGAGATCAACCGAGACGGATATGCTTTGGATCTCGCAAGACTGGTGTTGGACTTGTTCGTGAGTTCCCCCTGCAGGGGTCCACTGAGGGCGCAACAGGTGCGTCAGACTTTGGCCCGTCTTTTGCAGTTAGGAGCGGTCGTTCCGGTATTCTATTTATTTCGTGGTGCCAAAGAAAGACGGCCCTCTTCGTCCGATTCTAGACCTCAAAGGCGTAAATCGCTGTCTCCGGGTGCCGCATTTTCGTATGGAAATGCTGCGGTCGGTTATTGTAGCAGTTCGACGGGGCGAGTTTTTGATGTCTCTCGATCTCACAGAGGCTTATCTCCATGTCCCGATCAGACTGTCCCATCAAAAGTTTCTGCGTTTCGCGCTTCCTTGGGGGCGTTACCAATTCCAGGCACTGCCCTTTGGGTTGGCGACAGCTCCACACGTATTCACCAAAATAATGGTAATGGTGGCTGCTGCGCTGCGGAAGGAAGGTGTCTTAGTCCATCCGTACCTGGACGATTGGTTGATGCAGGCAAAGTCCCAAGCCGAGAGTGAAAGAGCCACGGAGCAGGTGGTAGCTTTCCTACAAAGTCTAGTCTGGGTGGTCAACCCAGTCAAGTCATCTGGTGCCGACGCAGCTACTCGAGTACGTGGGAGTGCAGATCGATACTCGGAGAGGCTCGGTATTCCTGACAGAAGAGAGCGCTTGCTCTCCGAGGCCTGATTCGGGTTTTTCGGCGGCTTGTGGCTCCAACAGCGTGGAAGTACCTTCAAATGCTGGGGACAATGGCAGCGACGTTGTAGGTGATCCCTTGGGCTCGGTTTCATATGAGGTTGCTACAGCGGGCCTTGCTTCGCCGCTGTTCCAACCAGACTGATCCCTTGAGCAAACGGCTACCTTGTCCACCACGGGTCCGGCAGTCTCTGCAGTGGTGGCTGCGGCCTGCGTCCTTGCAAGCAGGAATGCCGTTGGAGCAGCCAGAGTGGATTCCGCTGTTAACGGATGCAAGCCTCATAGGCTGGGGAGCGCACTGCAGAGTAGACTTTGCTCAAGGTCTTTGGTCAGCGGAGGAGAGCGGCTGGTCGATCAACCGTTTGGAGTTGCGAGCGGTGTTTCTAGCCCTGAAAGCCTTCGAAGCTCAGGTGATGTGACGAGCGGTTCTGGTGCTGTCAGACAATGCTGTGACCGTGGCATACATAAATCATCAGGGCAGTACCGGGAGCGCAGCCATGGAGGCAGAGTCTGAGATTCTGTTTTCTTGGATAGAGTCGCGGTTGCAAGCAATATCAGTGGCGCATATTGCTGGAAGAGACGACGTGACGGCAGATTTTCTCAGCAGAGTCCATGTAGATGCAGGGGAGTGGGAATTGCATCCCGAGGTCTTCGCACAGCTGATTCTCCGGTGGGGAACGCCCATCATGGATCTGATGGCCACTTACCAGTCTGCCAAGGCAACTCGGTTTTTCAGCAGGAGGCGGGAACCCATGTCGGAGGGGATCGACGCCCTGATGCGACCGTGGCCCACGACAAGTCTTCTCTGTGGGCGCTCGTCGGGCGAGTGATTCAACGTATCGAAGCGCATCGGGGGAGGGTGCTATAATAGCACCGGACTGGCCCAGGCGTCCGTGGTATGCCGACCTCATAAGGTTGCTAGACGGAGTTCCGTGGCGCCTCCCGTCGCAGGGGCCACTTCTGATGCCGCGGGTGGAGAGATTCTCGCTTATGGCTTTGCCATTGAGAGGGCATGACTGAAAAAGAAAGGTTATTCCAGTTCGGTAGTATCAACTTTACTTCAGGTACGGAAGCGTTCCACTTCGCTGGCCTATGTTCATGTTTGGCGTATCTTTGAGGACTGGTGTTCGAGACATCAGGTCCGCGCCGCCACGGCATCAGTACCGGTGGTGTTGAATTTTTTGCAGGATGGTTTCGATAAGGGGCTAGCAGCTAGTTCCTTGAGAGTGCAGTTAGCGGCCCTAGCCTGTTACAGAGGTAAAGTACAGGGCGTGTCTCTAGGGGCGCATGGCGATGTAGTACGTTTTCTTAAAGCGGTTACCAGATTGCGTCCAGCACATCGGATTTCCATTCCACCGTGGGATCATAACTTGGTTTTAAGGGCGCTGGGAAAAGCTCCATTTGAGCCCTTAGGTCAAGCCTCGGTCAAAGATTTGACTCTTAAAGCTGTGTTTTTGGTGGCTATTTGTTCAGCGAGGCGCATTTCGGAGCTGCAGGCTCTGTCGTGTAGGGAGCCTTTCCTATGCTTTTCTTCTCAGAAAGTGGTTCTCCGGCTGGTGCCTTCCTTTTTGCCTAAGGTGTCTTCCCCCTTTCATGTGAATCAAGTGGTGTCTCTCCCGCTCTTGCGGGCGACAGGAGAGCAGGTCTCTGATCGGGGCCTGAGTCGCTTAGACATAAAAAGAATGTTACGTTGTTATTTGAGCATCACCGAGTCCTTCCGCAAGTCAGATCGTTTGTGCTGTTTGGGGGGCTCAGGAAAGGGGGAGGCTGCGGCGAAAGCATCCATTTCCAGATGGATTAAGGAAACAATTGTCTCAGCTTACATGTTGCACGGGCATCCGGCTCCGGTGGGTTTGAGAGCTCACTCTACTAGAGCACAGGCAGCTTCCTGGGCGGAGCACTGTCTAGTTCCGCCGGTAGAAATTTGTAAGGCGGCGACCTGGTCGTCGCTGCATACTTTCAGCAGACATTATCGACTGGATGTACTGGCGGCGGGGGATGCTGGTCGGCGGTTTTGCGTGCCGGCTGGCAGGGTCCCTTCCGTTAGTACTGCTCTGTTACATCCCAGAGGTGGAGGACTAAACTGGAGGAACGATAAGGAAATAGAAATTACACTTACCTGGTAATTGTAGTCCTTGAGTGACGACAGTTTAGTCCTCATTCCCACCCTCAGATTTATACGTTGGCTCAGCACGCGGTCAGCCCTGAGCGGCAGCTATACGGGTGAATCTTTTGTCAGGATACCTGTTCTCATGTTCTTTCTATCTAACCATTCTCTTCGTTCGCTAGCTGTTTTTTGTGGCTCGGCAGGAAGGGGAAAGTTTTTTCAATAAGGGACATATTATCCTTTCCATCTTCAGGGAAGGTTTATGGCTTGTTAAGAGTTTAGATTGTTTTTAAACTGTTAACTACTTGTTTGTTGCTCTGCTTTGTCAATAGTTCACTGGGGCTGATGGGGATTTCCAGCACGCTACATCCAGTGATGTCAGGATTTTGATTGGTCCAGTCTCCAAGCTGCAGGAGGAGGTGCACTACCCAGAGGTGGAGGACTAAACTGTCGTCACTCAAGGAACTACAATTACAAGGTAAGTGTAATTTCTATTTTCTTTCTTATCTCTGCTGGTTTCTAGCTTCCAATATAGAGTTTAACTGTCTGTTTTGGGGAAATTGCTAATATAAGGTTTAACTGTGGTTATACATTAAGCTTGGGGATGATAATCTGACTGACTGCTTTTCTGGGTAGCCTTGGAGCAGATATCTGTGGGTGCCCCCAGTTCAGGAACAGCCTTCTGGCCAGAGACACTTAGGTTCCCGCCCACCCTTCCCCTAACCCCACCCCCCCAGGGGCTGCATTGCCTATATAGTAATCGCATACATTGCCATCTATCCTTTTAACTTGGGTTAAAGCCCACATCTTCTTCCTCATAGAAACATAGAAATATGACGACAGAAAAAGACTACATCGCCTATCTAGTCTGTCCATCCATATCAACAACTACAACAGTCCCCTTTTTACCTTTAGAGATCTTCTGTGTTTGTCCCATGCTTTTTTGAATTCAGTTACTGTCCTCATCTACCACCTCCACTGGGAGACTTTTCTATGGATCCACTACTCTTTCCGTAAAGAAATATTTCCGCATATCCTGAATCTATCTCCCTTCACCCTCATCCCATGTCCCCTCGTAGCAGAACTTGCTTTCAATTGAAAGAGGCTCTCTCCCTGAACATTTATACCACTGAGGTATTTAAACATCTCAATCATATCACCTCTATCCCGCCTTTCCTTGTCACGGGGGGTTCCCCGGACAATAAAGATTACGCCATTATGTCACGACGTTATTGATTAAAGAGACCAGGTGGAGGGAAATAAAGGCTTTTATTCCCTGGTTAATGCAAAGGTCCAACATAAGAGATAAAAATCAAGAAACAGAAAGTCCTTTGTGTCAAAAGGTACCAATATTTATAATGAACGCTTAACTGTTGCTTCACAGTTAAGGCAGGCTTTCATACAGTAGAATTCAGTGCAAGAAACATTATTTACATTTCATTCATTCTTCTGTGTTATATGGAACATACAGAGTGTGGAGCTGAGGCAGTGCACCAATCACATTCCATGAGATCTGGCATAGGTGAGGGAACAGTGTTTGGATAATCTATTTCCATGGACTCTCCTTCACTGTACTCAGCTGAGGAGTATTCACTGTCCCTGTCTATCTCAGCCTTGTAATTTAAAACTCGGGAGTCTGGCTTCCCATAGCCAGGGATTCTCAAGGCTGCTGGTATTTTACTAAACCAATCTGGTTTCTTTTTTCTCACAGAAGGAACACTTGTTTTAGCAGAGCCTTTAGGAGCACAATAATTACAGTCAATGGTTAATGACTCATACCTTGGTTTAGCAGAGTTGAAATCCACAGTGTTTTCTCTTCCAGCCCCTCTCCCTTGGTAGCTGAACTTCTGCCTGCCAGCGTGGGACACAGCTGTGCTTCTAGGCAGTGGAGTAAAACTTATCCTGGATTCTCCTTTCACTCTGGGTAAAAACTCCTGTTGATTATAAAAGTGCTTTTCTCTCTGACCTGGTAAAACTTGGCTATAATCCTCCAGAGATAGTAAGCTCTTCTCAGAACCCTTCTCCCTGGTTCTTGGCTTCCGTCTCTCTGTTCTATATCCAGGCAGAGTATAAGAACTAGGTGTGGCAGACACTCTCACCTTAGGGCAAGCTCTATCAAACTCCCCTTGTGCAACAGGGTCAGTTTGGGCCTTCTGGCTCCCCACCTTGTGAAGTCTGTTTCTCCTCAAGTTCTTCTCAGTCCTTTCTTGATGGCTCCCAGCCTTGCTTCCTTCACAGCCCTCAGGCTTGTCTCCTCGGTAGCTCTCAGGCTTGTCCTCTTGGCTCTCCGCCTTCCCTGTTTGGCTCTCAGCCTTCCTTCTCACTCTCACACTGTTAGAAGCATTCTGCTCTGACTTATAAAGCAAACTGTTTTGGATGACTTCCTGATTCCCTTCCAGCTGCAAGTCATCAGAGTTCCTAGGCTCATTAACTCCCGAATGTCTGTTCCTGCTCCCTCTAGCTGTGCCTGGGGGTAATTGCACCCCTAGTTCCTCAAAAGAAACAGGATTTCTTTTCTTTAAACCAACTTTATCAGTGCCCGCATCATGACATCCTCTAAGGTGTACATATTAAGATCCTTAAGTCTGTCCTCATATGCTTTATAATGAAGACCACTAATCATTTTAGTAGCCACCCTCTGCACCGACTCCATCCTGTTCACATCCTTTTGAAGGTGCGGTCTCCAGAATTGCACACAATACTCCAAATGAGGTTGCACCAAAGACTTATACAGAGGCATTATCACCTCCTTTTTTCTGCTAGCCATTCCTCTCCGTATGCACCCAAGCATCCTTCTAGCTTTTGCCGTCACCTTTTCTACCTGTTTAGCTACTTTTAAGATCATCAGACACAACCACGCCTTCTTTAGTGGACAAAAGTACTTCCCGTCCTTCTTTAGTGGACAAAAGTACTTCACCCCCTATACTACATTGCTCCCTTGGATTGCTGCAGCCCAAATGCACGACCTTACATTTTTTAACATTAAATCCCAGCTGCCAAATTCTAGACCATTCTTCAAGCTTAGCTAGATCACTCCTCATGTCATGTTACCGTGCCCAGAGTGTATATCCATCGTTGTTCTACTATCAGCAAGTGTTGCTCTCTTATAACTTTAGCAGAACCTGCCAATATATGATCCACACAAAAAACCTGGAGCTGATCAAAATTATGAGAATGGTCCAAACAATGAGACACAATTGGTGCCTCTCTTTTCTGGCAACGTAGCTTGCTGCGATGCTCATTGATACGAACTCTCAGAGGACGTATGGTCTTACCTATGTATAATAAAGAACACGGGCATCGGAGGGCGTAAACTACATAACTAGAGCCACAAGTGGTGGAATTCCTCAACTTATATCGAATGTCATGATACACAAATTCAGATAGTTCCACTGTTACTGCACAGATGTTACATTCACCACATTTTTCATGTCCCTTTTTCTCAGGAGAACCGGCTTGAGAAAGCGGCCGCAGTACTGTAGGGCTAAGTAATTCTTTTAGATTCCTATGTCGCTGCCACACGCAGCGAACTGTTTTACTCTCTAGACCTGGAATGCCCTGCAATATATTGGAATGACGCTTAAGAATTATATGAAGACTCCCACTGAAAACTGAATATCTTGTGATCAGGTTCACTTGCGACTCATTTTGAACAGTACTCGTTCCCCTAGAGGATAACAAATTATCTCTATGATTAAACCGGGCTGAGTCTGGCACTGTTCAATGTATTTGTGAGTGATATTGCTGAAGGACTGAATGGGAAAAGTCAGTCAGTCTTATTGCAGATGATACAAAAATTTGCAATAGCGTGGACTCCCCCCGAGGGAGTGGTTAACATGAGGAAAGATCTACAAAAGCTGGAAGAATGGTCTAAAGCTTGGCAATTAAGATTTAATGCAAAGAAGTGCAGAGTCATGCACTTGGGTAGCAGAAATCCAAAGGAAATGTACGCGATAGGGGGCGAGAGGTTGGTGTGTACGGATCAAGAGAAAGACCTTGGTGTGACTATTTCTGAAGATCTCAAGGTGGCAAAACAGTGTGACAAGGCGATGGCAAAAGCCAAAAGGATGTTGGGCTGCATACAAAGAGAAATTACCAGCAGAAAGGATGAGGTACTTATGCCACTGTGCAAGTCACTGGTGAGGCCTCATTTGTAATACTGTGTTCAGTTTTGGAGACCATATCTTGCAAAGGATGTAAAAAGACTGGAAACTGTTCAGAGGAAAGCGACCAAAATGATTTGGAGCCTGCATCAGAAGCCTTATGGGAAGAGACTTGAAGACCTAAACATGTACACTTTGGAGGAGAGGAGGGACAGGGGAGATATGATTCAGACCTTTAGATACTAAGAGGGAAATAATGAACAAACAAACCTCTTCCAAAGATGGGGAAGCTGTCAAACTAGAGGGCATAACAGGAAGCTGCAAGGTGGTAAATTGAAAGACAATGCCAGGAAGTACAGGTGGTTGCTTGGAACGCCCTCCCGATGGAAGTGGTGGGGGCAAACACGGTGACGGAATTCAAAATGGCATGGGACAGACACAGTGGATCCCTTTACAGCAACAGGATAAAATCAAAATAAACTGAACCATCTAATTTCTCAACAAATAGGGGTGTCCTACATCGAGTGGTGGGTTTACCCCTAAACAAAGACATGGGGAGGGGTGGCCTGCATGGAGCGGCAGGGGCACCTACTCTTGCCATCATACTAGGCAGACTAGATGGAACATATTGGTCTTTATCTGCCATCATTTACTATGTTACTATATTTGTGGACAACATGAAAACAAGCCAGGAAGGGGATGCAGGAGCTGACATGCAGCTGAACCTGGCCTATGGGTCGCTATAATGTGGCTTTGGCAGCACGGCAATAACAACGTTGGTTTCTGTGCTGGGATCTGTGGCCCATAATGGAGCTGAACAGAGATGGAGACACCACCCCATGCAATATCCTTTGACATTATGAGGCCCTGCTGCATTAGCTGTGAATCTGTGTGATGTGGACTGCATGAAAATTGTGCCATTGGAATGCATTTTTGCCTGCAAGGCCCATTCTGTACTGCACCACAACGTACACCTTCTGTGTCACTATTACATCTTTTGCAGTATTTTATGAAGAAGAGCAGCTGTACACGGTCTGGATGAGTAGCATACATTGAGTCGCTATGTGTGAGTCATAGATAATGTGAGGGTAGTATGAACAACAAATCTCTGCAGTGATGTTGTTAAATAAACATGTAGAATATGCCTCCATTGACCATTTATGACATCTGTCATATTACTCAAGAGTCAATTGTATGGGTAAAGCTAATGTATGAATAGATGTGGTGCCCTTGTACACCAGGGGTGCTGCTGACAATCCCACATGTGTCACAGGGCTACAGATCATGTGCAACAAATAGGTGGGATAGCTAAATTTCAACATAACATACACATGCCATTTATACCTCAGACACTGTGTTACTGAGCTGGCAATATTTACATTTTAGCAAGGGATCTCTGAGTGAACGACAGGTCAGAAAGAGTATTTAAGGCTATGTATGTAGATGTATGATGTGTGTGGATATATGCATCTCACAGCTATCTCTGAGAAAGGAACAGCTTGAAAGACAAACGGTATATCTCCCCAATGGCTTGGACTCTGTGAACAAATACATTGTGCACACGTCTGGACATCAGTGGTGTGCACCTTTACATACATGTGTTGTCTCACGGATGACTGAACATATTTAGTAAACCGCTCACAGAAATGTCGGTTAGAAATATCTCCACACTGGCCATTGGTGATCTTGGGATGTCAGTGCAGTGACTGAGTTGGAGGACATGCAATGAAATGTCCTGCATCATCACTAGAATTCTCATATCGCAGATGGGACGTGGATGATGTTCCAACATACTTCCAGTGAATGTGTGCACATGTATGGATGCTATGTGCAGAAATGTTTGGTTCCTAGATTTTAATCTAGGCGGTGCAAAGTAATGTGTCAGTGCATTGCATGACTGCCAACTGTCTAACCCTGATGTGAATGCTGTGGTCATATGTGGGCCACCCCTGAAAATCTGGATCTGCACACACAAACGAGAGGGAGCAGGAGCTAACCGGGTAGGCCAAGATTAACTTGCTAACCGCCTAGACCAATGCCAGAAAGATAGCTCAGGAAAATTTGTGCCAAGCTGCCATAAACAGATGGCTATGTGTATTGCATAGAAAAACGTTGACACCCGCCAACCATGTTTATCTGCCCATGCCCTACCGCAGAACGCCCCTAACACACCCTGATGGCAATCACATAGCATATGGGCATGTTATGGAGGTACACAGCATTGTAGTGGGCCAGCACCTGAGTAGGTGCTGTGTAAAAATCACCAAGAAGCCATTTACACAGGTAACTAGGGCAGTTTCCTTTATAAATGGCCTCCAAAATCAGGGACACAATCTACAATGATGAGATGGAGGTAGTTATGAGAAGCACGTGTTGGCACAGTAACACCAAACAAATGTCTCTCACTGGTGCAGAGTCAGCAGAATACAACAGCTCTGGGGTGACATAGTAGGCCGTACATCCATGAGGTATACAGATACGAGAATATACATGCAATGCACAATCCAAGCTATGTGTGAAAATACAGATACATCAGAAACTGGCCCTTGCCATGTGTGTGGCACATTGTCATGAGAGACATAGGGTGAGCACACACACAACTGTGTAAGCTGTAAGCAAATCAATAATTACACATCTTTATTGGAAAACAACAGGTCAATGTGTTCTGTGAAGTGGCAAAACATGAAAATTATGGTACAGTAAACATCACAAAATGCACATCATCACGTCACTGTGCCACAATATATTCATGCATATGCACACTGTAATTCACCAAATGACGCAGTGACACCCTATATGAAGAGTATCACTTTTGGATATGGCCAAACAAAGATCAAATATGTTGTTGTGGTCCACCTTGTGAGGATGTGCAACAGCTTGTCACAGCCAAAATGGCCAGCGCAAGGGTGACAAGGAAAGAATACACCACATATACAATGTCCCTCTGCTGTTACACAACCAGCTTGATCCTCTTTTGGGCCGAAACATTTGATGTCATCCATAGAGCCATGCCAGTGATATGGTAAAACAAACAAAATGTAGATGATAGGAGTGGCAGGCCTCTGTTGACAGTGTTGTTGTTGCTGCTAGACTGTTAGCTGCCACTAGTCCGTCTCCCAGCTCCAATGGTGTGTGGAGCATCCCAGTTCTCTCAATGTCATTTTCTGCAGTCATGGGTGTTTACATTGAGGTGTGAGGTTTGCTGCTGATGATGCAAGAATCCATAGTAAGAGAATGTGGCACCATTTTGTGTGTGAAGGAGTTATGCCACCCAGGCCGTGGATTGTATCACCAGACCAGTGTGCATCCTCTGCATGCAACGATCCACCACGTGAATATCAATGTCCAGCATTGCTCCTCAACCTAAGTTCCATTACTGTATGCCACCCCTTCTCAGGGATCATCTCATGTTGTTGCTGTCTCCTCCAACATGTGGGTGATGGTGACCGCAGCTGCACTGTAGGTCCCTTCAGCTGTGGGTGGGCCATGCTCTGCGGAAAAAGTAATAGAAAGGTAGGTATGCCATTCATCACACATGAGGTGCCATCCCAGTGCCTGCAGGTTTAATATGTCAAGGAGGAAATGTCTAACATTCAACCATTACATTCCCGTAACACAGCTGCCATTGAAGGTGTAGGACATTCAAAACAATCAGTACAGAGTATTTCACATCTGCACAGGAACATAGACATGTCCATGGCCACCTGTTACAGGTGTATCATAGGTCCCCATCATGTCTGTCACTGCAGCCGGACAATGACCTCTCTATGAATTCTGAGTACCAAAAAAGCAAATCACATACAAGATGTTTGATGTTAGTCAAACATGATCCAATGTGGAGGCCATCTGGTGTATGGTGCATGTGGTGGACAGGGACTGGCTGCAGATGTCATTGTGTCCAAGCTGTCATTCCATACCCAGAGGTAGTGTTTTGAAAGTGTAACATTAGTCTGTGTGCATGTTAAAACATCATTGGCTCTTGTCAAAACTATCCCGTCATATGGCAGATGTGAATGCTGAAGCATTCTGATTCTCCATTAGGCAAAACGTATGACATTTTCCATACAGAATACAATGCATGATATGATCACATCAGTCACAGGGCAGCATCTGAAATGTAGAATCATTACTGTGGTGATCTGTAAAGGGCCAATCAGACCTCACCCCAGGAACAAATACTGAACATATGCCTGCACAGTGTATTTTTACAATGTGACTCACAATCCACACGCACACTGCAATCTAAAACACGTGCACCTGGTACCATTTTCCCTGTCTGGTACAAAGATGAGATCAGTAGGAGCAATGCCATGAGCCTATCCGAGGCTACATTTTATGTTGGCTGCTTAAACAATGGTAAGAAAAAGATAAATGCAATGTTCAACACTCCAGCTGTTATTGTCTGTATACACCAACATCATAGTTGGAAATGTCAGCAAAACTATGGTGTCCAACTATGATCCATTTACCAACTATAGTCCATTTAAAAAGGAGAAAGAGCAACTTTTAAACTAGATAATAGGGGAAAGCCGACAGTCGCCCAAGAGCGGATGGTTCGGAAGAATGTATCCTTGAAGGATACTACCAAAAGCAGAGAGGTTCCAAAAAAGAGTAAAGTAGCCCAAATGCCGTTGAGTATGGAGCAGACAGAGCTTAAAGATCCCAAATTACCCATGTCTACCAATAGCCAAATTAATATGAATAAAATACAGTCTCTAAAATGCTTGTATGCAAATGCTAGAAGTCTAAAAAATAAGATGGGAGAGTTAGAATATATAGCACTAAATTAGAGGTTAGATATGATTGGAATATCAGAGACATGGTGGAAGGAGGACAACCAGTGGGACACTGTGATACCTGGGTACAAACTATATCGTAATGATAGAGCTGATCAAATTGGTGGAGGGGTTGCGCTCCATGTTAGAGAGGGCATTGAGTTAGAAAGGATTAAAGTTTTGCAGGAAACAAAATTTGCTGTAGAATCTCTATGGATTGAAATTCCATGTAAAAAGGGGAAGGCGATGGCAGTGGGGGTGTACTATCGACCACCGGGCCAGAATGAACAAATGGATGATGAAATGCTCAAAGAAATCAAGGAAGCTAACAAAAGTTACAGCGCAGTAATAATAATGGGTGATTTCAATTACCCCGGTATCGACTGGGTCAGTGTCACGGCAGGACATGCTAAGGAGATAAAGTTCCTAGATGACATAAATGACTGCTTCTTGGAGCAGCTGGTTCATGAACCGACCAGAGGGGAAGCCATATTAGACCTAGTCCTTAGTGGAACACCAGATCTAGTGCAAGAGATAAGGGTGATGGGGCCACTTTGCAGTAGTTATCATAGCATGATCGCCTTTGATTTAATTAGTGGAGGAGGGATAGTACGGAAATCCACAGTAGTACCTTTTAACTTTCGAAAGGGAGACTATGATAAAATGAGGAAAATAGTTAAGAAAAAACTAAAAGGAGCAGTTGCAAAGGTTAAAGACTTTTACATCAAGCTTGGGTGGTGTTGAAAAATACTATCTTGGCAGCCCAGACCAGCTGTATTCCACACATTAAGAAAAGTGGAAGGAAGTCCAAAAAACTGCCAGCATGGTTTAAAGGTGAGGTCAGAGAGGCTGTTGTTGCCAAAAAAGCATCTTTCAGGAAATGGAAAAAAGAGCCAAACGACGAAACCTGGAAACAGCACAAGCACTGGCAAGTCAAATGCAAGGCATTGATAAAGCAGGCAAAGGGAGAATTTGAGAAGAAGCTTGCTGTGGAAGCAAAAACGCAAAATAAAGATTTTTTTCAAGTACATTCTTAGCAAAAAACCTGTGAGAGAGTCAGTTGGTCCATTAGATGATAGAGGAGTTAAAGGGGCACTAAGAGGCGACAAGGCGATAGCGGAGAGACTGAATGAATTCTTTGCTTCAGTCTTTACTGAGGAAGATGTAGGGATGTTACCCATGACTGAAGTGGTATTTAAAGGTGTGGAAGAATTGAAGGAAATATCGATACATCGGGAAGATGTATTACAACTATTAGATAAACTGAAGAGTAGCAAATCACCTGGGCCGGATGGTATACATCCAAGGGTGTTGAAAGAACTGAAATATGAGATTGCAGACCTGCTATTAGTAATCTGTGAACTATCATTAAAATCATCTCTAATACCTGAAGATTGGAGGATCGCCAATGTAACACCAATTTTTAAAAAGGGTTCCAGGGGTGATCTGGGAAACTACAGACCAGTGAGCCTCACGTCAGTACCGGGAAAAATGGTAGAAACCATCATAAAGAATAAAATTACTCAGCATGTAGATAGTTATGGCCTAATGGGATACAGCCAACATGGCTTTAGACAAGGAAGATCTTGTCTTACTAATCTGTTATGTTTTTTTGAAAGTGTAAATAAACAGGTGGACAAAGGTGAGTTGGTTGATATAGTGTATCTGGACTTTCAGAAAGCCTTTGACAAGGTCCCTCATCAGAGACTTTTGGCAAAACTAAAGAGTCATGGGATAGGAGGCAGCGTACTACTGTGGATCAAGAACTGGTAAAAGATAGAAAGCAGAGGGTTGGGCTAAATGGACAGTTTTCCCAATGGAGAAAGGTGAATAGTGGTGTACCCCTGGGATCTGTGCTGGGTCTGCTGCTTTTTGACATATTCATAAATGACCTAGAAAAGGGAATAACGAGTGAGGTTATCAAATTTGCAGATGACACAAAACTATTTAAAGTTGTTAAAACCCAAGAGGATTGTGGAAAATTGCAAGAGGATCTTGATAAATTAGAAGACTGGGCATCAAAATGGCAGATGAAATTTAATGTGGACAAGTGCAAAGATATGTACCTAGGGAAGAACAACCCAAACTATGGTTACACAATGCAAGGTTCTACATTAGGAACCATCACCCCGGAAAAAGATTTAGGCGTCATTGTGGATAACATGTTAAAACCCTCGGCCCAGTGTGCAGTGGCAGCCAAGAGAGCAAATAGAATGCTAGGTATCATAAGGAAAGGAATGGAAAATAAAACAAAATATATTATAATGCCTCTATATTGTTCCATGGTGAGACCGCACCTTGAATATTGTGTGCAATTCTGGTCGCCGTATCTTAAAAAGGATGTAGAGTTATTAGAAAAGGTTCAGAGAAGAGCCACAAAAATGGTAAAGGGGATGCAAGGATACTCCTATGAAGAAAGGCTAAAAAGGTTAGGGCTCTTTAACCTGGAAAAGAGACGGCTGAGGGAAGATATGATAGAAGTCTATAAATGAACGGAGTGGAACGGGTAAACGTAGATCGATTGTTTACGTTATCAGAATATAGAAAGACTAGGGGACATGCAATGAAGCTACAGGGTAAACTATTTAAGACTAATAAAATATTTTTTCACTCAACATGTAATCAAACTCTGGAATTTGTTACCGGAGGATGGAGTAAAGGCTGTTAGTGTAGCTGGGTTTAAAAAAGGTTTGGACAAGTTCCTGGAGGAAAGGTCCATAAATCATTATTAAGAAGGGACCCAGGATATCAATGCTTGACCCAGTACAAGCATTGTGGAACCTGTGTCTTTTGGGGAAACTGCTAGGTACGTATGACCTAGATTGGCCACTGTTGGAAACAGGATACTGGGCTTGATGGACCTTGGTCTGACCCAGTATGGCATATCTTATGTTCTTAACTGCTGAAATCAAGAAGGCCATAGAGATGGTAAGTCATAGACATGGGATATATGTATGCATGCAAGATAGGTTTAGAGCAATATAGTTAGGAGTACAAGGGAACATCACACTTATAAAATATTGTCCTGTGCCCTCAGTGTATGCAGGGCAATTGACACAACAGCATCAGCAGCGAAGACAGTTATGTTTGTGTAACATATGCAGGTATGTGATGTAAAATGCATACCTCTGATGCCACTGTGTTTGATGCACCAGTCCAAAATCACTGCCATGTTGTCATGTGTATGGAGCTGTTACACAGTCGGCTGCATGTTGATACTCTTGCCCCAAGTAGGTACCTCACCACACCAGCAGGAGTGACAGCCTGCTAAACGTATTCTGTATAGTCACAAACACAGGAGACATACAATATGTTAGAATGTAGACCTGAAGCCCTATCCTGGAAGCCTCCACCAAGAGACCATTCTCAGTCCTGGCCTCCCTCATCTACCCCTGAGGGGATCTGTGCATGTCAGAATAGCTGTAAAGGAAGCCTACCACACCTCACCTGTCCACAGCTGCTGTGGTGAAGAATATTGTTGTTCAGGACTGCAGTAGCACAGTTTCAGTAGGGGGCACAGATTAACTGGCTGTTGGGAGGCACAAAATGGCCATAAAACTATCCTGCCAGTGGCCTACACATGAACATATCTACCTGTTGGATCGAAAATGGTTGAAAATCATCTGGGCAGCTGTACACAGATGAGATGGGGCCTGAGTGTATCCCTCTGAGGTTGCCACCAATGGGAGAGAAACTGCAGTTGTGTGTAAACCCCCCAAAGCGCAGGACCTTGTGCAAACAGCACTCCTGCATACTGGACATGCCCCCTCAGTTTCCCCCAGAAGGTGTGTTTGTGGGACATCTGCTGTTGCTCTGTCATTGCTGCAGGTGTCAGCAAGCACAGGTCAACTGCTCACCAAGGACAACAAACACCTATTAACCGGAGTTCAAGCTCAGCAAGTCACTCTACAGGCATTGATTGGCAAGCGATGGAAATAGGGATACACCACCAAGGGTGGCAGATGGAAATGTGGGTATCCAGGTTATGAGAGGTGTAACCAGCAGATCTGCTGCCCAGAACATGCAGCAGAATAGCACATGATGACCACATCACATGTTCAGATACCTGCAAAGGTTCAAATAACTTTCAAATAGAGCAGGAGTCTGCAATTTTGATCTAAACCTCATTGCTGCATGGTCCCACAAATCACATAGTCAAAAGAAATCACATGCACATGTCATTGTGAGAACATAAACAGGGACATGAATATCAGTCTGGAGACAGTGACATGCTGAGATTGCATCTACAGGTACCAGACTTTGCAGATTCACACAACCCCCAAAAAAAGGAAACAAGGGAGTACCATGTGCAGTTGTAACGCAACTATAGAAAGGCATGAATGCTATGGCTGTGCTGTGATATGCCATAGCAGAAACACCAGTGTGTAGCATGTCAGAGAAAAGAACAGTGTTCCTGCAGTAGCCCATGTGTTGTTTGCAGCATCAGATACCCAGAAATAAAGGTGCCACCTCAAACCATCTGTGACCCTGGCCCATCTGTGATAGTGGTCATGTACCCCAGATCACCTTAACAGTATGTGCATAGTAGACAGAAAAAATACCCTCCCAGCAGGACACAGTCCTCATACTGTCCATTCTCAAACTGTTGGAATAGTGCTGAGTGATTCAGGATATAAGAGTCATGGGTGGACCCTGGAAACCTAGGAACCACATTCAGAATATGCACATTTGTATCACATACAGTACAACCTGCACATTCAGGGAATGGTAGTGCTTGCGGTTGCGAAACACTGTTTCCCTGTCTCTGAGTGGGACCAGGGCAATATGTGTCCAATCAATAGCTCCCATCACATGTGGTATCCCTGCATTCTGCTCAAATGCCTGGTTCAGGGCCCCCCACTGTTTCCTACTGTTAGGAAATACAATGTAATTCCTTACCCGGCTGATCATAGTTTGCAGTACCTGGTGGAGACAGCGTGAGAAGGTGGGCTGGCTCATTCTACCTACTGCAGCCACTAATATCTGGAAGCAGCCAGAGGCAAAGAAATGTAGGGCACTCAGGAGCCTGACCAACCCTGGTATGGCATGAGACCGGCCAGTCTGAGGCTCGAGGTCAGATCTTAGATCCTCATACAGCTAATAGCTCCTGTGCTCAGATGATAGAGGGCGATGACCTGGTCCTCACGCATGCCCTGGAGCATGACCCTGGGCCTGTAGAGGCGAGGCTGTCTGGGGCAGACCGCTGCACGCCTATGGTGCCATGGTGCCCCATCCCTGACCTGTGGATCCTCCACAGCTGTAGTTCTGTGTTGCTGCGGAACTGGACCCCTACCCATTGCCACTCTCCCTTGGACACCACCTCCCTCATCAGGCAACTGCAGTTCTCGCTCATCATACAACCGCTGGACAGAACTCGCAGCAAAGCCAAAGTGAGCCATCATGGACAACAGGTTCAGCAATGCACACTGCCTCAAATAGGGAGGGGATGGGCAAATGATGAAAACAAACACCACACATCTGAGTATTATTCACTGCATACGAGCAGCGGTGCTAATTGGATGCTGTGACGGCGCCCTGCGCATGTGGAAGGTGCATGGCACATGCACAAGGTGCAGAATGCACGCACGAGGTGCCCTGCGCATGCATTTCACACCCTCCAGAGGTGCAGGGCACTTCGCGACTGCTCAGGGGCTTGCTGTTCATATGTTCCTTTTGCTTTGTCGCCTGGTTTTTCCTCTCGCAGCATCTTTGCAGTACTTAAGCACACGTACGTGTCCAGACATAAATATGGTTGGCACCGCGTGTCACGCCTACAACACACTTAACCCCGTTTGCACATGCGCCATGCACACGTGCAGGGTGTCCTGCACATGCGTTATGTGTCCTGCGCCTGTGCAGGGCACCCTGCATGTACACGAGGCACCTTGAAGATGCGGTCCGCACCCTCCACACGCACAGGGCGCCTCGCGACTGATCAGTGGCCTACTGTTCATGTGTTCCTGTCGCATTGTGGCATGGTATCTCCTCTCGCAGCATCTTTGGAGTACTTAAGAGCACTAGCATGTGTCCAGACATGCATATGGTTTGCAACACCTGTCACACCTACAGCACGCTTAACTCTGCACATGGCGCCTCATGCATGTGCAGGATGCATAATGCACGTGCAGGGTGCCCTGCACGTGCGTTATGTGCATGGCGCACTGTATGTGCACGAGGTGCCCTGCTCATGCGCAAACAGTGTTAGGCATACTGTAGGTGTGACACGCGGTGCAAATCATTGTCTTGTCCGGAGATGTGCTAGTGCTGTTAACTACTGCACATGAAGAGCAGGTCTCTGAGAAGTCTGGTGTCTAGGCCCCAGAAGAGGAACATGCTGGCCCATCTGGGGTGGTCCAGCATCCACAATAGCAGCCTGCCAAGCTCCTACCTGGCAAAAGAAAGAGGAAGTGTGTACCTGTAGAGGTGCGCAAAAGGGCAATGCGTTTCTCACACTCAGGAAAATGACATACTCCTCGCTAATGTGCTGGAAAACTATGAGGTGCTCTAGGGGCAGTACTCAGACACCTCTCAGCACAAGAAATATGATCTGGGAGGATATCTGGGAAGCTGTTGCTGAGGCCAGTGAACCACCCCGTGACAATGAGAGCCTCAGAAAGAGGTACAGTGACATTAAACGTGCTATCAGAGCACACCTCATGGTGGAGCGACAGCATGCAATGGGCACAGGTGGTGGCAGACCCAGTAGGGCCCATCTTTCTGCTCTGGAGCAACAGTTGGCGGAGAGACTGGGGCCCATCTATATCCATGAACTGCCCCCAGAGTTGGACACGGCCCATCCACATGCCAGTAAGTGTGATAATGTGAATGCCCACCATGTACCTAATAGTTATATGCACGTGTCTTTCCCCCTCTTTACATTTTGCCTGTAGCCTGTTCTGCTGCTCCCCTATCGTATATTGGATTACATTTCCTTTCTTGGTCTTTGTCCGTTCACCCATTGTATAGTGTTCTTTGTAAACCGCCCTGGTGTAATGATGATGCAGTATAGCAATAGCCCCAATAAACATTAAAACAAAGATAATCAAACAAATGTGACTGATCTGGCCAATGCAACTCTGTTAATCACGCACACATGCTGTCCTATGCAAGCAACTGACACACCCTGTAGATATGGATGGCCATAGGGCCACACATATACTGTGTATGGATGTAGGTACATGTGTGACCCTATGGCCTGTGTGACTGTTGCATGCATGGACCTGTGCAGCTCCCTCAATGTTACCCAAAGTATCTTTCTACCATCTCTGGTGATTGACCTCCTTGGCTGATCCCAGAGTTTGGGTGGCCAGCCTCTCCTGTTATGCCCATAGGAGTGCCACATTATCTCTGTGCTGTCACAGTGTCTGTGAGGGTGCTTAGTGGTCTCATCACCAAATGGAGAAATCAGTTGCAGGGCCACTGTGGTATAGATATCCCATCAACTTTGTTTCTGACCTGTCCTGAGTGGCTCTTGGGAATCTTGCCTGCTTGTTGCTTTTGCCCTCTCACAGGTCTTATGGGACATGCACATTCATAAGGGTAGCACAGGACCAAACATCTAAATGATCCTGTATCTTCATTCCACTGTGTATGTGCTGCGACATAAAGGCCCACCATCTACAGTGGAGGTATACACATTGGCATGGCACATTACATTGTTAAACTGTCTTTATTTATTTAGTTGTACTTATATACCACTTTTCACCGGGTCAAAGCGGTTTACAAATATATGCTAACAGGCACCTTTTTTTTTATTCTATTGTCCCCAAAGAGCTCATAATCTAAGGGCAATGGAGGGTTAAGTGGCTTGCCCAAGGCCACAAGGAGTGACTATGGGACTAGAGACCCCAGTTCCTCCAGCCTGAGGTTACTTGTCCCTACATGGGGATTGAACCCCTGGCCCTCCAGCCTGAGGTAACCTGTCCAAACCACTGAGCCACTCCTCTTTAAGTACTGTCTGGAGATGGACATGTACCAGGATGTGACCTGTAATGACTGTTTGTTGTCTTTCCCCAGGTGACACAGCAGTTGGAGGTGTCCAATCAGGATGATGGTGCCATGGTAGAGGGGTGGCACAGTGACATCCCAACAGGGGGTGAAGGCGCCCTGGTTGAAACACCACCATCTGCTGACACAGGGGCTGAGGTGACTGCAGCTGCTGCAGAGGGAATACCAGAGGGTGAGGATGTGGGCGAGGAGGAGGAATATGACATCTACCTACACCTCACGAGCAGCAGCAGCACTGACGAGGGGGTAAGCACCCAGACCACAGAAACCGAGCCAGGGAGTGGACCACGCCCTGCACCAGGGATATCTGAGGCCGGCACATCTCGAGGTCTGATGAGGAAGATGATGCAGGAGCTGCACCATTACACGGAGACAACTTACGCAGATCTTGCAGGTGGGTGACAAACCAGTATGTGGCATGTTGTGGCACATAGTGTGATAGGGTGCAGTTACCGGTTGAGGGGGGGGGGTTGTATGCACATGCTACTGTTCCACCATGAGCAGACATGACCTGTAGTTACTACAGTCAATGTATGTTGTCCAGACGTCATGTCTCTGTCATCCCTGAGCCCCCATTTGCATGTGTAATCATGGCAGCTATGTGAAGATTGCCTCACTGTTCACAACCATCATCCACAGGTATCCGCCAGGAACTGCAGGGCCTTCGACAAGACATGGCCCAGGAGCCGGAGCAGAACCGTGCAAGGACCCAGGGGATGGAATCGCTGGCTGAGGCTGTCAGGGCCATGGTGGCAGCAATTAACCGCCAGACAGACATCATGGCAGCCATGTCTACAGGGTGGCGGCAGCAGCAGCTAGGGGGGCAGGATGGTGTTGTCGTGGACAGCCACGCAGGCATTAGTCATGGGTAGAGATGTGATTGGTCAAACATTAATGCAATGTAAATAAACATATCCTCATTCAATACCTGTCGCAGCCTAGTGTCCATTGTTGCTGGGTGTAAAAGTGTATTCCTGTTTCTGCTCTATTTCTATCTGAGAGCCTAACCCCTCCCCCCTGCCGAGGTACACTATAGCCCCTTTTCCTGTGTTCCACGTGTGCCTTGCTCTGTTTGCTTCTCTGTCCTTTGGGAAGTGAAGTGCCCCCTCACACAAGCTGTGCCAGAATGGTGAATGTCACCTGCTTCCTGTGAGTGAATATGCTGGCTTTCTGTGAGTTGTGTCTGTCTCACTGCACATAATGCATTCTCTGGGCATTGTTACTGTGCTCCCCTACATCATTGCCCCCTTTTGTGCATTTTTTATTCAGCTCTTCTCAGCAGATTAACATATACCTCCCCCCCCCCACACCCACCCTGGGACTCACCATCTCTTATAGCTGTCATCTCATTACCTCACCTACTCACAGGTGCACCTACTCCCTTTGGCCACTCTCCAACTGTCTGCTTCATCTGGCCTCTGTTCCCTCTCTATCACTCTTCTATGACTGCATCAGATTGCCTTTTTTTCTTACACCCTAATTGCCCCCCCCCCTTCTACCATTACCTTCACACCTCCCCTCTATCTCCCCTTTACCATTCTCACTTCCCCCTCCATTCTGTCTTCTAACCTATCATCAGCTCCTGAGCCTCACCACTTTCTCCCTTTCATTCAGCCATCACCTCTCTTCAAAGCACCCTCCTTTCCGCTGTACTGTCTCCTCTCTGCCCCATAATCGGCTACTCCTCTGGCTCTCATCCAGAGATAGCAAACCCAACCATGGCCCCCCAGACCTCTGTTACACTCCGAGAGTGGATCGTCATGCAACACCTCCAATCCTATTCATAGTCCCCCTTCCACTTTTCCTCTCCCATGTGCCTTGTGGACTGCACACGTGTCTTTATACATGATCTCATCTCTAATGGCCTCCATTATCATGCTCTAACTAAGACCTGGCTCCTCCCAGTGGACATGTCAACTGTCTCTGCTCTCTGTCATGGTGGCTATCAGTTCCCCAACACACCCTGTATCACTGGCCTTGATGGTAGTGGCGTTGCCCGTCTACTTTCTCCCTTCTGCCAGTTACAACACCTCCTACTGCCTCAGTCTCACACCCTTCCCACGTTTTATGTCCACACCATCTGTCTTTCCACTCCCTCCCCAGGTAGCTGTGATTTGCTTACCTCCAGACAAGTCAATTTCTAATCTTTCCACTGACTTTGATTCGTGGCCATCCATCTTTCTGGATTCCTGTACCTCACTCTTATTCACAGGGATGTTAAGATTCATGTTGATTGGCCCTCTACTTCTAATGCCTTAATGCTCTCTTCCCTTACCCCTTCATTTGACCTCTAGCTGTTTCCTACTGCCCCCACTCACCAGCATAGCCACTGCCTTGACCTGGTATGTTTTACCAGTTGCCTGGCCTTAAACCTCTGTAACTTAGTCACACCTGTATCCAACCAATACCTGCCTGGCCTGACTCTTCATCACTGACCATCTCAATCTTGCACTGTCTCCAACAACCTATGTAGACATCTCCATGCTATTGATCCTTTCGTTCTCTCCCCCACTGTTGCCTCATTCATCCACTATGTCATCTAAGTCTGTTGGTGTGGCAGTAGCTTTCTGTGGCACTGCACTCCCCTCAGGCCTGGATGCTCCTGCCTCGCACATGATATGTCCAGTAAGGCGGACTACACCCCAGCCCTGGCTTTCAGACACTACCTGCTCCCTACGTTCCTGTGCCCATTCAGTTGAGCGTGCCTGGCTCTGATCCCACTCCCTTGCAGACATTCTACACTTCCAATTCATGCATGTCTTTGTCCAGTCAGCCATAGCTCCTGCCATACAGGACTATTATGTCCATCAGACTAATTCTTTTGCTTCTGACCCTCACCATCGCCTTACTACTCTCAACTCTCTCATCAAAGTGCCTCAGCCTCCGACCCCACCCTTCCTTTCTGGCCAGACCCTGGTTGACTATTTCCATGACAAAGATCAGAGGATCACCCTCCAATTCCCCACAAGGTCAGCTCTCTGCCCACCTTCACCTTCCCCCCTTTTCACCTTCCCCCTTGACCTCCGATACCCCCCTGTCCTTTTTGGTGCTCCCCAAAGAGAATACTCCACACCTTCTATCTCCAGAAAAAGCAGGAATGAGTCTTCACATATGGGTATCGTCGGTACAGACGAAGCCTGCGCGGGAACGCTCCCCAGCGTCCAGAAAGAAATCTTTTGGGAGCATCCCACAGCGCCTTTATTTCTTTGGTCGCGCGTCTGCCTTCTTCGACGTCGGACCGATACCACCGGTCTTTTCTTCTTTCCTTTAAAAAAAAAAAAACTACCATTTCCCACTTCTGTGCAATTTTTTCCTTTTGGGCCTTAGGCCTAGAAGAATTTTCCTCATGGAAAAGCCCGCTTCCGGGTTTAAAAAGTGCACGAAGTGCAGCGGTACTCTTTCTATCACTGACACCCATGACTGGTGTCTAAAATGTTTGGGTCCTGACCACTCCATCACCGATTGTGAGTCCTGTTCCATGATGTCTAAAAGAGGTCGACAGAATCGAGTGGCAAAGCTCAGTACCCTGTTTCCCTCTGATGCAGCTTCGGTGGCATCGACATCTTCCAGGACTTCTTCTTCCTCCCATGGATCTCAGGTAACCAAACATAAGTCCAGCCTGTCCTCGAAGGGTAGATCTCCCTCTAAGTATCGAGATGCCTCCGGGCTTGCTCTCGAGGATCCTGCACTGGCAAAATTACCCCGGCGGGAAGCTCCGGCTTCCAAAGCTTCATCTATGGGGTCACAGGTTGACATCGATGGCGTGGCCTTGACCGATCACCTGTTGCCATGTTCTGGGGTACCGGTAGTTTCCACTGGTACCGACATCCAGACATTGGTTGCGTCGATGGATCAGAATATTCTGACCATGCAGCATGCCATCACAGCATTCATACAAGCTGCGACACCTCTGGTACTGCAACAAACTCCGTTGTCGGTACCGGTTCCGGCACCGGCACCAATATCTGTTCCGGTGCAGGTACCGATTGCATCGACATCGGCTTCGGTGTTGACTGCAGCGGTATCCTGTCCTGTGATGCCCATCGGTACCGAATCGGTACCGATCACTCCCGATGTCGATACCACTCGGTACGCGTATCGGGCCCTGCAAGAGCATCCAGACAGGCAATACTTCGATTCCTCCGAAGACTCTGATGAAGCAGAGGCTTCTGTCGAAGCATCGGTACTCCTTCCTCAGGAGCCCTCTTCTCCAAAAAGAAGAATGTCTCCTCCAGAAGACTTGTCTTTTCAAGACTTCATTAGGGAAGTGGCCAAGGGCCTCTCTATTTCAGTGGCCCCTGAAGCCAAGAAATTAGATATTTTACAATATCCTAAGGCTCCTAAAGAGGCAGCTACTTTACCAATTCATGAGATCCTTTATGATCACATGTTGGGCATATGGGAGACACCTCTTACTACTTCCCCTCATTCTCGCAGGTTGGACACCATGTACCGTGTTCCTCCTTGTCCTGGCTTTCATAAGACTCAGCTTCCTCACCACTCTATTGTGGTGGAGTCTGCTATGAAAAAGATAAAGAGTGCAAAAAGACACTCATCTAATCCTCCAGGAAGAGAATTCAGAACCTTGGATGCTTTTGGCAGGAGAATTTTCCAGGCCAATATGCTTACTGCCAGAATCAACTCCTATAGTCTCTATATGGGGATGTTTCTAAAGGAAGTTACAGATCATCTGCTAACTTTATCTCCTTTTATCTCAGAAGATAAAAGGGAGGCGTTTCTCACCTGACTTAAACATGCCCAGGATATTTCCAAATTTTCTAACCATGCAGCCTTTGACTCTTTTGAGTGTGCCAGCAGAGCCTCGGCTATTGCCATAGGTGCACGCAGACTTGCTTGGTTACAAGCTTCTGATTTGGAACCCTGGGTCCAGGATGGATTAGGAAATCTTCCTTGTACAGGTGAAAACCTTTTTGGCAAGGATTGGCAAGCAAAGGCCACTCAGATGGATGCTGAAAATTCTGCCTTAGATAGACTTTCAAAGTCTACTTCTGCTCCTGCTAGAAAAAGGTTATTCAAAAAGGCTTTCTTTCCCAAAAAAGGGAAATATTATCCTGGTTATGGTCACCAGGCATCTTCTGCAGGTCGTTTTGCTGCAAAGCGTCAGCAACAACCTAAACAAGCCAAGCCTAAGGCTGCAAGGACTGCTACGGCCCAACAGCCTCAGCCTCCTCAGGGCCTTTGACTTACAACTAGAGAACCTAGCCTTTCTGGCTCTAGAACATCCAGAGCCTCTCACCATTCCAGGAAGGTTAGCTCATTTTGCTCCCAGATGGGAACAAATCACAGCAGAGCAATGGACCCTCTCCATCATAAGGGAGGGGTACAAGCTTCATTTCTTAAACCTTCCTCCTCACACCATGGTGAGATAGTTCAATTCTCCAACATCTCTCCTCGACCTTCTGGGTCAGGAGATTGCTACCCTTCTTGCCCAAAGGGCAATAGAAGAAGTACCCCTTCTTCAACAGGGTTCAGGGTTCTACTCCCCCTATTTTCTTATCCCAAAGAAAACAGGGGGCTACAGACCCATATTAGATCTCAGAGAATTGAACAAGTTTCTATGCAAGGAGAAATTCAAGATGATTTCTCTCGGTGCTCTCCTTCCATACCTTCAGAGTCAGGATTGGCTTTGTTCTCTAGATCTCAAGGATGCGTACACCCATGTCTGCATCCATCCAACACACAGAAGGTTCCTTCGGTTCCTTTATCAGGGAAAGCACTACCAATACAGAGTGCTTCCTTTCGGTCTGGCCTCTGCTCCAAGAGTGTTCACAAAATGCATGGCAGTAGTAGCTGCATTTTCACGCACTCTAGGAATATTTGTATTCCCATATCTGGACGACTGGCTCATCCGAGCTCCATCCCAGTCAGAGGCCCAGGCTTCCCTAGCCTGCACAAGGCGTGTTCTTCAGTATCTGGGAATTGTAATAAACATCCCAAAATCACAACTCACCCCTACTTAGTCATTGGAGTTCATAGGGGCCTTGCTGGATACCACAACTGCAAGGGCCTATCTTCCCCAGGCCCGTTGCCTACACTTGGTACAGTTAGCCTCTCAAATTCAGTTAAAGTCCCATTTAACTGCTCGAGAAATGTTACAACTGTTAGGCCACATGGCATCCACCGTGCATGTGGTTCCTTACGCTCACCTTCACATGAGGGCAGCTCAGTGGACTCTGTCCACCCAATGGACCCAGGCATCAGGTTGTCAGACAAAATAGTCACCTCTTTTGGTCCCTCCAGTGGTGGAAGTCCACTCAAAATCTGTTGCTGGGGTCCCCCTTTCAACAGTTACTACCCCAAGCAACCCTTACAACTGATGCCTCCCCAAAGGGTTGGGGAGCTCATCTACAAGATCTCTCCACCCAGGGCATCTGGTCTCCACAGGAGACATCTCTACATATCAACCTCTTAGAGCTCAGAGCAATTCTTCTAGCTCTCAGAGTCTTCCACACCCTGCTCAGCTACAAGACGGTCCTCATCCATACGGACAACCAAGTAGCCATGTTCTAAGTGGGACTGGCTCTCTGTCGCTTTGCAACGAAGCTTTGAGATTGTGGGCCTTCGCCAGAGAGCATCAAATTCATCTCATGGCAGTGTATCTTCCAGGGGTTCAAAACTCTTGGGCAGACAGACTCAGTTGAGTTCTGCTTCCACACGAATGGTCCCTCCATGGGGACCAGATAGCCAGGATCCTTCGAATTTGGGGAACCCCGGACATAGACCTCTTTGCAAGTCCGTGGAATGCCAAACTTCCCTGGTTCTGTTCCAGGATTCCGTGTCAGGGAGTTCAGGCCAGGGATGCCTTCCTCCTCCATTGGGGGCAAGACTTCCTCTATGCCTTTTGTGACAAGGCAGAGGCTCAGAAACAGAAGAAAAAGGGTTTAAAACACTTTCTGTCACCGCAGATGTTTAGAGATGCAGGACAGGAAGGGGTTAAGATTCCAGCACACGAACCTTCTCTGCAAAGAAGGGCAGGGAAAGAACCACCCCTAGCTCTAGGCTAACCCAGAGACATAGCCAATCAGGGAGGTGGGCGGAGTCAGACCGGATTGGGCCACTCTGCACTCATAACCAGGAAGCAGTAGTTAGCAGTGGAAGCAGGGGAGGAGCAGCAGAGTCGAAGGAGGCAGAGGCGAAGGGAGGAGAAGCAGAGAAACCTCCAGGAGAGAAGGGAGTGAGGACAGAAACCTCCCGAGCAGCAAAAGGGGAACCAAGGAGAGAACCAGGGAAAGGAGAGTTCCTGTGGGTGGTCCAGGAAGAGACCCAGGCAAAACTCAGCTCCAAGAGAGAGTGAACCCTGGAAGAGACCCAGAGCCAGACTCAGAAGCCTTGAACACAGACTTGGAGTCAGTGGAGTTCCCCAGAGACAGAAGCTGCCAAAACCAGGTCAGAGCAAAACCTTTTAAACCTTGTAAAGTGGATAGCTCTGAAATAGGCCAGTCTCTAGGAAGGGATAATAGAGTGCTTTCTAGAAGAAACGGGCTTGAACTAAGCTTTGAAAGTAAACCTGAAGTTACTAGAGGAAAGTCCCTTTTAAGAAGCTGCAAGCATTTCCCTTATACAGACAGCGTGACCAGAGCTCTAGCTCAGAAGATAGCACACCTGCTTGTCAGCAAAAGGCTAATTGGCAGCTACCGTGCAGAGAGCTAGGAGCAGACCCTGTGGACCAGGCTGTGCTGAGGGATCTCACAAGGCAGTTCCATAAGAGACATATTCTTCCCAACCAAAGGCAACTACCTAGGCAAGGCAAGGAAGAAATAAACCCCTTTTATGAGCTGTTAAAAGGTGCTGAGAAATACCAAGCCTCACAAGTGTGCCTAGAAGACAGAAAGAGACTAAATGGAAACAGCTTCAGAATATAATTAAAGAATTAAAGTCTGAAGGCTTGTATGTTCCACATGACAAAGGGATATCAGAGAGCCAGGAAGAACCAATGGAATTAGGGGCTCCTTTATCCAATACCAGTGATTCTGAAATGGAGTGTGGTGTATGTATGAGAGAGTAAAGAGCTATAATTTGTTCCTGTTTTATGATTGAGTGCTGTGAAGCCTAAACCAATGTTCTTAGAAGTTTGTACCAGAGACAGCAGCTTTCTGCTGGGTGCAACGATTCAGAGCTTCATAACTTACAGCTGTTAATGAAAGGCAACGTGAGGAAGTGTTCCTACACAAGAAGCCAGTTACTAATAGGCAAGAGAGTGTGGAGATTGCCATTTCTATTTAAAGCTGTTAAACAAGATATGGACAGTAGAAAAGAGAATACAACAGCTAGAAGATTTCTTTATTGAAAGCTGTTGCTAGGAAAGCATTACTAGCATCCTGAAGTGTTGTTGTATTGGTGAAGCTGGAAGAAGCCTAAAAGCATTTAACTGTATTACGTGTCCCTGAGAAGAATCAGGAGAACTGACTTTACACTGGAACTTTTATTTGGTACAAAAAGGTTACCGCTTTACTTTTGTGTTGGGGGAGTAAATCCTGTGCTGTTCTTTTGCAATACTTTGTGCAATACCTTATGCAATAATAAAGTATTCTTTAACTTGGAAACCCAACCTTGGCTGTCGTCACTTCAGTCCACAACTACAATAGGATACAGGGCTTCAGCACTACCAAGGACTTTTAAAACCCCCATGTGTCACGCACCAACTGCCTGATTACGCCTAGGGCTAGGAGGTGCGGTGTCACACTTTCCACCCATTCCCCTAATTTCCAAGACACTGTTCAAGCTTCAGAGAGACAAGGGGTCTATGATCCTCATAGCTCCACGTTGGCCACGCCAAGTGTGGTACCCTCTACTTCTTCATCTCTCTCAAGCTCCCTCCCTGGACTTGGGATCTGCTCCAGACCTCCTGTCCCAGGAGGAGGGAACGTTGTGGCACCCAAATCCCCAATCTCTTCATCTCAGAGCCTGGTTGCTGAAGGCCTAGACCTTCAAGATTTGCATCTTTCTCAGCAGGTGAAGGATATCCTTCATGCTTCCAGAAAGCCTTCCACTAGACGTTCCTATGCTTTTAAATGGAAAAGGTTTACCATTTGGTGTACTGAAAAGGGCCTTGACCCTCTAGCACTACCTTTGAATTCTCTATTGGAATATCTCCTGCATCTTTCCAATGCAGGCCTTAAGATAAATTCAGTAAGAGTCCATTTGAGTGCTATTGCAGCATCCCTTAAGCCTCTCAATGGACATCCTATTTCCTCTCATCCTCTTATTGCAAGATTCATGAGAGGCCTTCTTTTAACTAAACCTCCCATTAGACCACCTCCAGTGGCATGGGATTTGAATTTGGTTCTTGGCCAGCTTATGAAGCCACCCTTTGAACCCTTAGCCACTACCTCCTTGAAATTCCTTTCCTGGAAGGTTATTTTTCTCATTGCAGTCACCTCAGCTCGCTGTATCAGTGAGCTGCAAGCCTTGGTGGCTAATCCTCCTTATACAAGGTTCCATCATGACAAGGTAGTCCTCAGGACTAATCCACACTTTATGCCTAAAGTGGTCTCACCTTTTCATCTGAACCAGGAGGTGTATTTACCTGTCTTTTTTCCAGGACCTCATGCATCAAGTGCAGAGAGGAATCTTCATACCCTGGATTGTAAGAGAGCACTGGCTTTTTACTTACAAAGGACACAGCAACATAGAAAGTCCTCTCAACTATTTGTTGCTTTTGATCCCTCTCATTTAGGACTTCCAGTATCTAAGAGAACTCTGTCCAATTGGATTGCTCAGTGTATTTCCTTCGCCTACCAGAGTAAGAACCTTTCTCTGGAGGGCCATGTCACAGCTCACAATGTGAGGGCCATGGCAGCCTCTATGGCTCATCTAAACTCTGTGAACCAGTCAAGGAACGTGGCAGGTAGTTCAAAAGTTGCCTTTATTGTTCCACGGATCAAGTGTGCCTGATCCGTGGAACAATAAAGGCAACTTTTGAACTACCTGCCACGTTCCTTGATTGGTTCTTTGTTGCCCACGTGGCAGCTTGCTGTTTTTTGGTGGCCTCATCTAAACTCTGTGTCCATCGACCAAATCTGTCGAGTGGCCACCTGGGCCTCGGTTCATACCTTTACAGCCCATTACTGCTTGGACAAGGACTCCTGCCGGGATGCCTTGTTTGGTCAGGCTGTTCTCAAACACCTGTTCCATACCTAATCAACTCCTACCCCCCATCCCTGGTTGGATGCTCGAGATCCATGGGATGAGGTAGAGCCCTTCTCAGGGACTCACAACCTTGGAGATCTCCCTGGCATCTCTAGCTGGGGAGTCCCCATATGTGAAGACTCATTCCTGCTTGTTCCTGGAGATAGCAGAGTTACTTACCTGTAACAGGTGATCTCTGGGAACAGCAGGAATAAGTCTTCAAAACCCACCCACCTCCCCTAGGAGTTGTATCTCTCTATCTATCTTTCCTTTCCTCTCTTTGTCTCAGCTTAAAACTCGAACTGGAGAGAGGCAGTTAGGAAAAGTGGGAAGGCAGCGCGCAGGCGCTGTGGGATGCTCCCAAAAGCTTTCTGGACGCTGGGGAGCGTTCCCGCGCAGGCTCCGTCGGTACCGACGATACCCATATGTGAAGACTTATTCCTGCTGTTCCCAGAGATCACCTGTTACAGGTAAGTAACTGTGCTTTACTCCTCCTGGATCACCACCTATCCACACTCATCACCAGGGCCATATTACCTCCAATGTTCTCCCTCACATCTCTCATATCCACAACCTATCACTCTCCATTGCAACTGTCCCTGCAGCCTTCAAGCATGCGGTAGGTACACATCTCGGGATACTCTCACCCAGACCCACCTGTCCCTCTGATTATAATTATCGACCCCTCTCCCTCCTCCCCCTTGATTTTAAATGACAGGAATGCGCAGTTGACCGCTGCTGCGTTGCCCTCCATTTCTCCCATGCCCCCTGGAGCCTTTACAATCTGTCTTTTGTCCCTTACACTCTATTGCAGTGACTCTTGCCAGAGACCCCAGTGACCTATTCCTGGCGACATCCAAGGGCCTTACCTATGTCCACATCCCTCATGACCTCACTGCTACTTTGGGTACTGTTAACCACAAGCCCCTCCTTGATATTGTGTCCTCATGTAGGTTTAGGGGCACTGTGCCAACCTGGTTCTCCCCCTACCTCTCCTACTGCTCTTTCAGTGTTAGTTCTGGTGGCTCATCCTTTGCTCCTATCACATTCTTGGTTGGGGTACCCCAGGGATCTGTCCTGTCTCCACTCCTGTTCTAGCTACATACCCATTGCCTTGGTGTGCTCGTCCCTTTCCATGGCTTTCACTACCATCTTGTTGCCAATGACTCCCAGATCTACCTCTCCATACTAGAAATCTCTGCAGCAAACCGCACCCGGCTCTCTGCCTGTCTGACATTGCTGCTTGGATGTCTCTCTCACAATTGAAAATGAAAATGGCCAGGACAGAGCCCCTGTGTTTATGCCTCTAGAACCCCCAGTCCCCTTCCTCCATTCTCTGTGGATGACTCACTGCTCCTCACTGTTTCCTCAGTCACAGCCCTGGGCCTGTCCTAGACACCTCACACTCCTTCTCCACAACATCCATCTGAAAGCTTGGACCTGCCATTTCTTGCTCTATGACATCAACAGATTATGGCCATACCTCTGTGTACACACCACAAAGTCACATATCCTCTCCTTACTCATCTCCCATCCTTACTACTGTAACCTATTCCTTGCTGGTCTTTCTGTGTATCATCTCTCTTCCCTTCGATCAGTACAACCCTCCTCTCTGTGACATTTCTCCCACAAGACTTGTCGTGCCCATATCACCCCTCTTTTCATGTCACTTTAGTGGCTCCATATCTGTTTCCACATCCATTTTTAGGGTCACCTGCTGACCTATACTCGCATTTGCACAGCACCTCCTCACTACCTTCTCATAAATCACCATACCTCCCCCCCCCCCTTGGGAATTGCACCCTTTAGTCAAATTGACTCTATATGTGCCCTTCTTTTCTATTGCTAGATCCTGACTTTGCCCCATTCACCTTGCTGCACTTTTCGCCTTTTACAAAATGCCTCTGTCTGCACGCCAGGCCCTTTCTCTGACCCCTTTCATATCCTGTCTGAGCACTCACGTCTTTGCTGCATCTTTTGGTTCCTGCCTTTCCTGTTTTCCTGTTTTTTTTTTTTACCAGTACCCCATGTTTTGTCCATGTCTACGCCATCTGTGTTGTCTGTCTTTACTAGCTCTGAAGAGCATGGTCTGTTTCTCACGTGTGTACAGTGCCACACACATCTTGTAGTGCTATACAAATGCTCAATAGTAGTAGTAGTATTACATGTCTGGCTGTGTCTGTCAGTACCACAGCAAGGTAGGTGTACAGGCCCCTACCTGCTGTGGGGCTGGGTGTGTACCCACCTAGGTATACATGTCATGTGTCCCCTCCCCTCAGGTGTGCAACATCACATCCCCACCTGTCCCTAAATGACCAGGAAATGTGAATAACGAATGAGGTTATCAAATGTGCAGATGATACGCAACTATTTAAAGGTGTTAGAAGCTATGAGGATTGTTGAAAATGGCCAGAGTATCCTAACTTTGAGGACTGGGCATCCAAATGGCAGATGAGATTTTATGTGGACTGGGCATCCAAATGGCAGATGAGATGTGATGTGAAAGTTTATGCACCTAGGAAAGAAAAACCCAAACTATATTTACACAATGCAAAGTTCCACATTAGGAGCCACCACCCAGGAAAAGGATTTAGGTGTCATCATGGATAACATGTTATAACCCTCCACCCAGTGTGCAGCGGCGGCCAGGACAGCAAATAGAATACTAGGTATCCTAAGGAAAGGAATGGAACATAACACAAAGGATATTGTACTGCCTCTGTATCACTCCATGGTGCGACCGCACCTTGGATATTGTGTGAGATTCTGGTCACCGTATCTTAAAAAGGATATAGCTTTATTAGAAAAGGTACAGAGAAGAACCACCAAAATGGTAAAGGGGATGGAGGGATCCCCTTATGAAGAGATGTGAAAAAGGATAGGGCTTTTCAACCTGGAAAAGAGGGGAGATATGATAGAGGTCTATAAATTAATGAATGGAGTGGAACGGGTAAACGTAGATCGATTGTTTACGTCATCAGAATATAGTGAGACTAGGAGCCACGCAATGAAGCTACAGGGTGATCCATTTAAGTCTAATAAGAGAATATATTTCTTCACTCAACGTGTACTCACACTCTGGAATTTGTTACCAGAGGATGTGGTAAAAGCTGTTAGTGTAGCTGGTTCTAGAAAGAGTTTGGACACGTTCCTGGAGGAAGGGTCCCTAAACCATTATTCAAGGGGACCCGGGATATCACTGCTTGACCCAGTAAAAGCATTGTGGAACCTGTGCCCTTTGTGGAAACTGCTAGGTATCTATGACCTACATTGGCCACTGCTGGAAACAGGATACTATGCTTGATGGATCTTGGACTGACCCAGTATGGCATATCTTATGTTTTTATAAAGGTACACGGAACTCACTTGGATGACTGAGTGGTGATTTGTGGTGTGCCCCAGAGTCAGGTCCTGTGACCTGTATCATTCTATGTATATGTGAGTGATATTGCTCAGGGACTGCATGGACACATCTGTCCTCATGCATAGGTCATCATTTGGCGCCTGCATCTGAGGACCTATGAGAGGGTTCCTACAGACCCATATATGCACACTCCAGAGGTGAGGAGGGACAGGGGAGATATGAATCAGACATTCCAACACCAGAGGAGTATTGATGTGGATTCAAACCCTCTCCCAGGACATGGGAGCTATAAAAGTGTGGCATATGACATGTAGCTGCATGGGTGTAAACCTTAGCCAATGTATGGAAATACTTTCTCAGGGAAGGAGTGGTGAATGACTGGACTGGCCTCCCAATGGAGGTTGTGGGTGTACCTCATTGAAAGAACCAACAATAGCCTGTGAGCAACCCAGTGCATCCCTGTCTGGCAACAGCATGTTATCAAACATACCATTACCATCTCTTCTATCTGTGTAAGTTGGGGTAACCTACAAGGAGCACTGGGTACAGCCCTGAGGCAGGGCATGTGTAGGGCTGACCTGCACAGATCAGCAGGCGCACCTACATTTGCCAACTTGTTGGGCAGACTAGATGGACCAGACAGGTCCATATCTGCCATCACCTGCTATGTTATCATGCTATAGACACCTTGTATGGCACATTCACAGATTGCAGTGGGGAACAGTGGCACAACCAAAGGTCGTCATCCCTCTCACTTTGTCACCTCTATGTACAGTCAGGTCCATACAGTTGGGCACAAAATATTGCTATGCTTACACTCCCCCTAGGTGTAGTGTGTGTCACATGCTCAGTCCCATGTAACCTATATGTCGTTCCAGTTAATAACAGGCCCCTTCACTTGACCCTACACATACTGCTATAGCTACATTGGGGTTGTTTACAGGTTAACAGGTATATGTGTTGGAGTGGCCTAGCCACAGCACTATACTCAATCCAATAGATAATGTGTAGCATTAGCTGTCAATTGCTGTACACCAAGGCACCACATCAGACCTGAGGGTGCTTGGTCGGTTTGGCCGCAGGAATGGCTGGCGCTCACAGTGGCTACATGTGGTAGGCTAATGGTCACAACCCCCAGGAGACATGCAGCTGAAAATGCAGCAATAGGTGGTCCTACAATCCCCAGAAGTTGGTGTGTACATATATAAATATTGTTAATGTCACAATAAGGAATGTTTTGCACCTTCTGATTGGTAGGCATGTAGTATGTGTCACATGGTGCTAACCCCCAGAACCCCATTTCATTTCAAAGGTTGTAAGGTGACACAACAGGACAGAGACAGCAGGGATGCATACATTTCCAATGCACTATATTTGTCACTAACCTGTCTCACCCTGCCTGAGGCTTGGGAGTGGGATAGAGGTTCACCTTCCATTGGTACAGTGATGCTACACATACATTTTATACCACTTCAATATGACATTGTACATAACCTCTGATCATCACAGCCGTCCTCTACATACAACACGCTGCCATGGGCTGCAGATTTATGTGATTCACTGAAGGTTACATTCCCCAGGGGCAGTCTTAAAAATCCAGAGGCTGGATGTGGTAGCCTGATGGGGACATACAGCATCAGAATTGCATCTGGCAGCACATCAGTGGTTGCCGCACCAAACTCATGACCCTGGATGTTATTTACATATGCACACATCTTTTTTTTTTTTTTTTTTTACTAAGGTGTACAATGAGGCTACGGTACTTAACAAAGCTATGGGAACCTCACATCTCCTAGGTCATGGCAATGTGGGGTACTACATGTGCAACTATCCCTTTTTCTCTTGCAAGCCCATTTAGATGTCACAATTACCCCTCACCTGAGGTCACACCACACTGTCAGGCGCAGATGCTCAACTCACAGACCTAAGACTGGATCCTATTTGTATATGGTGTGCCCAGTAGATTATGTGTGTTGCCTACAACCTATGTTGAGCTCCTTTGTTTGTGGTACCTGTCCCCATGTACTTACCTCTTGTGGGTAATCAGACTGCACATTGAAGCACCTCTGGGCGCAGTGTGGAAAGAGGTGCCATTGACGGCAGCAGATCAGCCTGCCCAACAGCTCCACGTCTCCCTTGGTGAAGGGTGGCTTCCTGGAATGGGCAGCCATTTTGTCTGGTGGTTTTCTTGAACGATATCATGACGCCCTGGTCTCGTGATGGTGCCACAATGCGCCCTACGGCGAGTTCACATCAGTGCACACCACTAGTTTTTGTGTGCACATTACTTTGGCTCATGGTGCCTTGCGCCATCCACAAGGCACCATGCGGGGCCACAGCACAAGGCATGTAGCATACGATGCCTAATGCCCCACGCCTTGTGTGCCATGTCCATGTAAGGCAGCACGTATAGTGCCCAGCGCTGACACAGCGCGGGGCATATGGTGCTGTGCGCAGGACACATTGCCACATTCACACTACGTGCAGGGCGTTAGGCACCATGTATGTTGGGTGCTCTACGTGCTGCCTTACACGGACACAGCACGCAAGGTGCAGGGTGTTGTCGTGTGATGCATCCGCATAAACTGGAACAAAGCACCCAGTGCAGTGTGCAATGCGCCTCACACCGGCAGCACGCATGGTGCCTTGTGTGATGGCGCGTCCGTGCAAGGCACCTTGTGTTCTGCGTTCACAAAAGAAAAACATCTGCAGGCCTTCTCTCGGGACAATGGAGGACAATGTGATGTGCCTTGCATCAGTGGTGATTGAACACTTGATGTGTTGGAAGTGGGGGTTGCTACCCCTAACCACTGGTCTACAAACTCCACAGCATATCTAGCTGTATAGCTATACATATTGAGGGTGGCCCAAAAAAAGTGAGAACATCTCGGAGAATATAAGTTTTTTAAAAATTCAAAAAGACAGATGTAAACGATTGACAAATTTAAAAAATAAGATGGCGACCGGAAATTGTCAAAATAAAGATGTTATATAGCTAAAAAAGGTAAATAAGTAAACTATTTAGGCTTTTAATTTACGAGATGTTCTCACTTTTTTTGGGCCACTCTGTATATGTCTTCCTAGGTCCACACAATCTATATGTATGTATCTATATAGGTAGGTGTGTGGGTGGGTGTGTACCTGTGCATACACATGGGGATATATCTCTGTAGAGATACATACAGTGTGCAGTGTTGGCCCAATGGTTAGGGCAACTACCAAGTACACAGAGGATCATGGATTCAAATGCAATCACCGCATCACATTACACTCCTTTGCCTTCTATGACAGGCCTGTATGTATAGAATATGTTTTGTGTTTACTGCATGTCTGTTTATATCACAACATATCCATTTGTGCCAGGTAGTACCTCTGTGTCTTAGCACATCGGTCATCAGTGTTTGCCCCTCACACTGCCCTTGGGCAGCATATGGTCATTCGCTGCCCACCCTGGATATCTATGCTGTACCATGCACGCATCTCCCATCATCCTAGCTAATGTTTCTTTTTCAGGGACAGACCCCATAGTCCTCTCCTTCCATTCTGCCATTGGTGCTGCTTTATGTTCTGTTATTCATTCATCCCATCATACCCCATGATGCATTGCACAGTCAAGCATACTGTATGCATATCCTCCATGACCAGCAGAGGCTCTACCTTCACATGAAAGCAGGAGTTTACAGGCCCTCATGGCCTTCATGACACATACAGCATCAGTGACCATTAGCTAGCAGTTGCGGAGGTCATCATGAATGGGAAGTGGGTCACATGACACCTGGTCCACAAGGTCAGTACTGCACTACCTGTACAACTCTGGTTCAGCTATAGATCTACATTGCAGCTATTGGGAACTGTGTTGACATGTCCTGCCCTTTCTGGAATGTGGCCCCTTTTTCCCCTGGTTTTTGGACAATGGAAGATATCCCATTATAGACAGTTGGGATGCAGCAACAGGTTCAGATATGGTGAGGCTTGTCATAAGAGGATGGTCAGCAAAAGGAGTGGAGGCCCTATAATGGCTGACAGAGATGGTCCAGCCACCCGCAGCCACTCCCATCACTGCTCATGTGGTGAATACTTCTGCTGCACATTCAGTTCAAACTCATCACTACAGCTAAAGCTATCACCACCCCACAGGGCCAATCAGAGACAGTTACAACCATCCCCCTGCATACATCCAGGGCCGGCCCGTCCATTGAGCAAGAATGTTTTTTGCACAGGGCCCCGCGTTTCAGGGGGCCCCGCGCAAAGAACATTCTGCTTTTTTTTAAAAATTAAAAAAAAAAAAAAAAAGCTGGCTGCTGCTGCCGCTGCCGCCGCCGCAGCAGCAGAATGGAGTGTCCTGTGGGGCCCCCTCTGCCCGGCTGAGCTCTCCCTACCTGGCTGAGCCCCTCTGCGCCGGCTTTCAGATACACGAAGGGATAGTGTCTCCCTCGCATCTCTGTTAAGCCCGCAGGGGCTGATGGGAAATTTCCCATCTGCCCCTGCAGGCTTAACAGAGATGCGAGGGAGACACTCTCCCTTCGCGTATCTGAAAGCCGGCTCAGCCGGGCCGGGAGAGCTCAGCCGGGCAGAGAGGGCCCCACGGGACACTCCATTCTGCTGCTGCTGCTGCGGCGGCAGCAGCAGCAGCAGCAGCCGGCTTTTTTTTTTTTCTTCCATGAGCCGATGTGGGGGGGGGGGGATTAGGACTGGTAATGGGCTATGGAGGGGGTTAGGACTTGACGAGGTGGGCTGTGGGCTGTTGGGGGGTTAGGACTGGTAATGGGCTATGGGGGGGGTTAAGACTGATAATGGGCTGTGGGCTGATGGGGGCTGTCTGGAAATGGGGTGATGGGGGATTAGGACTGGTAATGGGCTATGGTGGTGTTAGGACTGATAATGGGCTATGGTGGGGCTAGGACAGGAAATGGGCTGATGGGGAGGGGTTAGGACTTAAGGTGGGCTGATGGGGTTAGGACTGGTAATGGGCTGTGGACTGATGGGGGGGTTAGGACTGGCAATGGGCTATGGGGTCTGACTGGAAATGGGCTGATGGGGTTAGGACTGGAAGTGGGCTGATGGGGGGGTTAGGACTGGTAATGGGTTATAGGAGGGGCTTAAACTGAAAATGGGGTGATGGATTAGGACTGGAAGTGGGTTGATGGGGGGCTAGGACTGGTAATGGGTTGGGTTGCTAGGACTGGAAATGGGCTGAGTGGAAGGGGAGGCTTGAACTGCAAATAGCTGATGGGGAGGGGGCTTGGAATGGAAATGGGCTGTGAGGGAAGGGAGCTAGGACTGAAAATGGGCTGATGGAGCAGCTAGGATCGGACTGGAACTGGGCTGTTGGGGGGAGCTAAGATTGGAAATGGGCTGTGGTGGGGGCTTGAATTGAAATGGACTCATGGAGGGGCTAGAACTGGAAGTAGGCTCATGAGGGGCGGGGCTTGGACTGGAATTGGGCTGAGTGGAGGGGAGCTAGGATTTGACATGGGCTGATGGTGGGGCTAGGAAATGACTAGAAATGGGCTGATGGGGGGCTAGGATTGGAAATGAGCTGATGAAGGGTCTCGGACTGGAAATGGATGGGGGAGCTAGGACTGGAAATGGGCTGATGGGGGACTAGGACTGGAAATGGGCTGATGCAGGGACTAGAAGGGAATGGATGCTGGGTGAGACTGGAACTAGAAGGGAGCTGATGTTGGGGGAGGATTAGAATGGGATGGGGTGAGAGATTAAAATGGAAAGGGGAAAAATATTTTGTGTGGGAGGGTTGAAAAATCTACAATTGGCCGGGTATTGGGAGAGTAAGTGGGGATTGAGGATGGAGGGGTAAAATTTGTGTGGATGAAATAGGAATGAGGAAAGAGCAAAAGGAGAAAGATTAGTATGTTAAAGCAGATGTAGAGAGAGAGAATGGAAAAAAAACTAGAAGAGAGAAGAAAGGACAAATGGACAGCAGACGATGGAGAGTTAGCAGAAAACATGAAGAAAGTGGCTGGAGCAATTGCAACTGAAAAAAAATGCACAAAAGGTAGAAAGATATATCTCTTTATTTTGAATTTATTAACTGGAATATGAAAGCTCTGGGAAATGTGCATCATTAATGTCTGCGCTTTGGTACAAGAGGAAATTAATTTATAGTTTTATTTCTACAGTGTTGTTGTACATTCCAAGTTTGGCTTTTGGGGTTCCCAGTTCAATTATTGCCTTCCTGTTTCTAAATTGTGATTCCTTGTTTGGCGATGGTCTATGTTCTGCATGTGTAACTGAGCTGAGGTATTCTGTTTATGTAATTCCTATTTGACATTGCCACTTGTTCTCTTTCCCCAGTATTCTCTGAAATGTATTGGTTTAATATTTGCAGTGTTGCCTTTTGATAGGTAGGGTATGGTGCTTTGTGAGTCCTGGTAGTGCTGTCAGGATATGGCGGGTTTGCTATGGGTTCTAAATGGGCAGCGTTTGTAGTAGTTCCTAATGTGCCTGGCGTTTGGCACTGGATTATAGTAATGTAGAAATCTTTTAGTCTTTCTTTATCCATACACTCATTAAGAGACATGTTTACTAAAAGTTAGTGTATGGTAACATTATGCAAATATTTATGCAAATAAGGCCACTTATGCAAATGAGGCCCCACACCGAGTCTCCGCACATGGCCCCACACCCCCCTTGGGCCACCCCTGCATACATCAACATACTCAGGGACATTAGGTGCGTGCACACCCCAGCTGTTACAAGGCTGCTGTTGTACACAAAATGCACATGCTCAGTGCAGCTTATGTCTCTGAGACACTCTCACAGACCTGAAACAACAGGTGCTTGACATGAGCTATCAGACAACTGCAGCTTTGATCACGTTATTACATGATGTGGCTACATAGCCAGTCCAAGGTCACACCACAATCAGGGTGATGGTAGCCTATCAACGTTCTCTGCTGTTTGCACCATAGTCAGGCTGATGGCTATCACATGTTCAACAATCTGTTCCATGTACATTCCCTCTCACATGTGCACCCTGTGGTAATGATGCTTTTCATGTATTTCCCAGCATCCTCTCCCCTTCATTTGAATCATATTCTACTATGGGACTGTGCTGTGGGACTGAGGTGCATAGTAGACTGGCTGATGTGCCTCATTCATGCTGCAGATGCAGAGTGCATCACAGCAAACTACATTTTCCATGTTCCCAGATGCTGCGTGCCCCTACCCTGCCTGTGGAGGTGAGCAAGACACCAGCAACTGTGCCTTTGTTCATCCATCCTGGTTTCTCCCTGCCACAAGACCGTGTTGCTATGGCATGAGAGGCAAATGCAACCAATCCCACTGTGGGTGTGGGAGCAGGTTGTGTGCTGTGATGTTGACAGCTGCTCACTGTGCCGATGTAGATGTGGATAGTGGAGCTTGTTTGTACCCTTGTTGGCCAATTCTTTGGTGGTTGCATATGCTGGTATTATATCTGCACTGTGGTAGAAAATGTAGCCATAGGGACAAAATCCACAACCAGGACACAAACCCATGACCTTCTCCTTCTCTGTACAGCAACTATATGGGGTGCACCACAGTCCTTCTATGTTGTTGCAACCATCCATGCTGATTGCATGCTTCCCATCAGAAGAACCTTAGCAGATATTGTATTGCACATGGCACACTGGAAATGGCCAAAGCTTTTGTCAGCCAAACAGGTTGGTGTTGTTCGTGCACTGTGAGCTATCATGTTGCCACAGAGACATGGAAAAACAAACTGCACTGCCAGGACACAAACCTTCTACTTCTCTTTACAGAGACTGTATGGGGTGCACCACAGTGCTGCCACATTTCTACAACCGTCCATGCTAATTGCATGCTTTCCATCAGAAAGACCTTGGCAGATATTGTATTACACATGGCGCACTGGACATAGCCAAAGCTTTTGTCAGCTGCATGCAGGTGACACTCCCTCCCGCCTTACCCCCACACCATGCTGACATACCCATGTGCCATCAGTGTTGGTGGTGCATGGTCCCAGGCCTGCCAACATGCAGATAGGCAGGTAGCTAGGGCGTGGGCTCCATGTGGGCCAGAGGCATACTTGGTCAAGCACACATCACTACCCGCCCCCCCCCCCCGCCAATCTGCCTCTCCAGGGTCCCCATCAACACATGGCAGTGTTATGTCTCCTTGACGTTGGGATGGGACAGCTGTGTGGTGTTAGGTTTGAGGTATTGAGAATCTTGTATGCAGTGGCTGAGGTATTCGTTGTTCAATTGTCTATACCATCTGACTGCTGTGGGACTAGGGGACATGCACTGCGGCTGCTGTGTTGGCCATTCACGACCACTATGTGAACATGTTGTCCTTCCACCCATCGTCACATCCTGCTCTCCATTACCTGAGTATGTAGTACAGGCTGCCAGTGTAATGGTTTTCATGTATATTTTGCCAGGTTCCTGGGGAAGGTTCCTGGTGAGGGCCACAGCTTTGCACTGCGTGCCCCATTGCAGGCATTGTGTATCATGCCGCAAATACTCTCATATTACCTAAGGCAAGCACGAAGTGTTCTCAATTCACTAGATCCAGAGCCTTCTCCTTCTTTGCTCCATCCTGCTGGAACGCACTACCAGCAACTATCAGAACCATCAGGGAACTCTCCCAATTTAGGAAGGCACTGAAACGGCACCTCTTTCTTCATCACTACGATGATGCAGTCTTCTCCCCACACTCACCCACTCTCACATCTCAATGCAGCACCTCAAACTCATGCACGTCACATTCCCAGACTGATCACTCGCAATCACACCTTCCCCTCCAACCACCATGAGAAACTTATGCAGTGCCGCATAACTCATTATATTGTTGCATAAAGTAGACTGTATTTATTCATCGTTTCTCCTTGTTAAGGGACTGGTTATTTATACCCTATTTTACCTGTTATACCTGCTTAATGCATACCCAAGTTTAATTTTCCTGTTTAATGTATACCCAAGTTATTATACCTGTTTCACTGTAAGCACAAATCACGAAATTGAGATGTGCAACTCTTATGTTCATTGTAAACCGCACTGATGTCTAATAGCGCGGTATAAAAGAGACTGCAAATAAAATAAATAAAATAAAATAAATAAGAAAATAAGATATGCCATCCTGGGTCAGACCAAGGTCCATCAAGCCCAGTATCCTGTTTCCAACAGTGGCCAATCTAGGTCATACGTACCTAACAGTTTCCCCAAAAGACACAGGTTCCACAGTGCTTGTATTGGGTCAAGCATTAATATCCTGGATCCCTTCTTAATAATGGTTTATGGACCTTTCCTCCAGGAACTTGTCCAAACCTTTTTTAAACCCAGTTACACTAACAGCCTTTACTACATCCTCCGGTAACAAATTCCAGAGTTTGATTACACGTTGAGTGAAAAAATATTTTCTCTTAGTTTACCCTGTAGCTTCATTGCATGTCCCCTAGTCTTTCTATATTCTGATAACATAAACAATCAATCTACGTTTACCCGTTCCACTCCGTTCATTAATTTATAGACTTCTATCATATCTTACCTCAGCCGTCTCTTTTCCAGGTTAAAGAGCCCTAACCTTTTTAGCCTTTCTTCATAGGAGTATCCTTCCATCCCCTTTACCATTTTGGTGGCTCTTCTCTGAACCTTTTCTAATAACGCTATATCCTTTTTAAGATACGGCGACCAGAGTTGCACACAATATTCAAGGTGCGGTCTCACCATGGAACGATATAGAGGCATTATAATATCTTTTGTTTTATTTTCCATTCCTTTCCTTATGATACCTAACATTCTATTTGCTCTCTTGGCCACCGCTGCACACTGGGCCAAGGGCTTTACATGTTATCCACAATGACGCCTAAATCTTTTTTCTGGGTGGTGGTTCCTAATGTGGAACCTTGCATCGTGTAACCATAGTTTGGGTTGTTCTTCCCTAGGTGCATAACTTTGCACTTGTCCGCATTAAATTTCATCTGCCATTTTGATGCCCCGTCTTCCAATTTATCAAGATCCTCTTGCAATTTTCCACAATCCTCTTGGGTTTTAACAACTTTAAATAGTTTTGTGTCATCTGCAAATTTGATAACCTCACTCGTTATTCCCTTTTCTAGGTCATTTATGAATATGTCAAAAAGCAGCAGACGCAGCACAGATCCCTGGGGTACACCACTATTCACCTTTCTCCATTGGAAAAATTGGCCATTTAGCCCTACCCTCTGCTTTCTATATTTTAACCAGTTCCTGATCCACAATAGTACACTGCCTCCTATCCCATGACTCTTTAGTTTTGTCAAAAGTCTCTGATGAGGGACCTTGTCAAAGGCTTTCTGAAAGTCCAGATACACTATATCAACCGACTCACCTTTGTCCACCTGTTTATTCACACCTTCAAAAAAACATGACAGATTAGTAAGACAAGATCTTCCTTGTCTAAAGCCATGTTGGCTGTCTCCCATTAGGCCATGACTATCTACATGCTGAGTAATTTTGTTCTTTATGATGGTTTCTACCTTTTTTCCCGGTACATCAGGCTCACCGGTCTGTAGTTTCCCGGATCACCCCTGGAACCCTTTTTAAAATTGGCGTTACATTGGCGATCCTCCAATCTTCAGGTATTACAGATGATTTTAATGCAAATTCACAGATTACTAATAGCAGGTCTGCAATCTCATATTTCAGTTCTTTCAACACCCTTGGATGTATACCATCCAGCCCAGGTGATTTGCTATTCTTCAGTTTATCTAATAGTTGTAATACATCTTCCCGATGTATCGATATTTCCTTCAATTCTTCGGCACCTTTAAATACCACTTCAGTCATGGGTAACATCCCTACATCTTCCTCAGTAAAGACCGAAGCAAAGAATTCATTCAGTCTCTCCGCTATCGCCTTGTCCCTTCTTAGTGCCCCTTTAACCCCTCTATCATCTAATGGACCAACTGACTCTCTCACAGGATTTTTTGCTATGAATGTACTTGAAAAAGTCTTTATTTATTTATCATGTGTGTTTTTGGGGGTACCTACTAGGCACCTGTGCCGTAGTTCGTACACTGTTGGTCACAGGAAACAGGGCATGATGGACCTTGTTCAGACCTAGTCTTGCATATATTCTTCTGTTCGTATGTGCCACCTAGGCAGCCGCCTGGTCCGCCCTGTGCCCCCGCAGCATGTTCCAACTGCACCCTCCTATGCACCATTTGCACCATCAACCAAGTGCCTTTTCATACCTGGGCACTGTGCTGTTGCTGCAAATGGTGCACTACTTATCACTTTCTTGGGCTCACTTGTCTGTGCAGCACATTGCACACATTCAAATAGGCTCTCTCTCCTCCCTGTGCACCCTTACCGACAGGTTTTGACTGGCGGTAATGTTCCTGATGTTAAGATGCCAGCGGTAATGTAGCAGCGCCTGATTCCCGCCCACTGACCCCTACTCTCCACTCCTCTCCTTCTATAGAAACATAGAAATATGATGACAGAAAAAGACCACATGGCCTATCTAGTATGTCCTTCCATTTCAACAACTACAACAGTCCCCTTTTTACCTTTAGAGATCCTCTGTGTTTGTCCCATGCTTTTTTGAATTCAGTTACTGTTCTCATCTCTACCACCTCCACTGGGAGACTACTCCACGGATCCACTACTCTTTCCATAAAAAAATATTTCCGCATATCATTCCTGAATCTATCTCCCTTCACCCTCATCCCATGTCCCCTCATAGCAGAACTTGCTTTCAATTGAAAGAGGCTCTCTCCCTGAACATTTATACCACGGAGGTATTTAAACATCTCAATCATATCACCTCTATTCCGCCTGTCCTCTAAGGTGTACATATTAAGATCCTTAAGTCTGTCCTCATATGCTTTATAATGAAGACCACTAATCATTTTAGTAGCCACCCTCTGCACCGACTCCATCCTGTTCACATCCTTTTGAAGGTGCGGTCTCCAGAATTGCACCCTATACTCCAAATGAGGTCGCACCAAAGACTTATACAGAGGCATTATCACCTCCTTTTTTCTGCTAGCCATTCCTCTCCGTATGCACCCAAGCATCCTTCTAGCTTTTGCCATTGCCTTTTCTACCTGTTTAGCTACTTTAAGATCATCAGACACAACCACGCCTAGGTCCCGCTCTTCTTTAGTGAACAAAAGTACTTCACCCCCTATACTATATTGCTGCCTTGGATTGCTGCAGCCCAAATGCATGACCTTACATTTTTTAACATTAAATCCCAGCTGCCGTTCAGTTGGCCTTTAAGGGAAGCCCGTGTTTAGAACTGATTTGGAGAAATTGGTGAAGGACCTAGGCGAGACAAAATCTTACCGTCTCCTGGAAGACGGGGCCAGTGGGCCCGTGAAGGGGGCCAGTGGGCCTGTGAAGGGGGCCAGTGCCCCTTTCTCATTAGTCTCCACCTGACCACAAAGGGCGCACTAACCAGATTCCCAGTGGTTGGAACTATCCATCACTACCACCCTAGAAAACATTTCTTCCCCTCTGCTTCAGGGCCTCTGGTCGTTCTCAGTCCTTTCATGGAGCACGTGGACCCTGGAATCCTCCCGGGTCATGCATTGAAGGTTTGGGTGCTCATTCCCTGGTGCCTCTGGTGGGTGGAAGGCTTCACTTCTTTTTTTGAGGAACAGGCCCGGGTTACCAGAGATCACTGGGTGCTAGACACCATTCAATTTGGCTATGTCCTGGAATGCAAGGAGCAGATTCCGGATGCCTTCATTGCTTTCCTCTTGTGGGTCTGTAATCAAAGATGCTGTGGTGCAGACCACCTTGGGACAAGGGCAGATACTCTGTCTACTTAGTCATGACAAAGAAGGATGGTTCCTTCCGGCCTATTTTTGGACCTCAAAGGGGTCAGCGAGCACTTGCATGTCCTGTGCTTTCGGATGGAAACCTTACACACTGTGATTCGGGCAGTGCATCGAGGGGAATTCTTGGTTTCTCTGAATCTGGCCGAGGCATATTTTCATATCCCAATCAGGGTAGATCAGCAGAAGTATCTGCGTTTTGCCATAATTGGCTCTCACTATAAGTTCACAGCCCTTCCTTTCAGGCTCTCCACCACCCCAAGGATGTTCTCAAAGGTGATGTGGTGGCGACTGCAGCGCCAAGGGATCTGTGTCATCCCTATCAAGACAACTGGCTCATCCAAGCTCATTCTGTCAGAAGCGTCTTGGGTGACATCCCAAGTGGCTTTTTGGAAAGCCTTGGCTGGATGATCAATCAAAAAAAGAGCCAGCTTTTACCTTCCCAGTCCTTGGAGTTTCTGGAGCACGTTTGGACATTTGAGTGGGCAGAGTTTTCCTGCTAGAGGAGAAAGTCAGATGACTGTTGAATTGCCTAGTGATGTTCTATGCGCAGCAAGCCCCCAAAGTCTGGATTATTTTCAGCCCCTTGGATTGATGGTGTTGACAATAGATATGGTCCTGTAGGTGCATGCTCACATGTGGCTCCTCAAGTGGTCCTTGTTGACTCACTGTACCTTGAGCTCTCAGAAGTTTGAGTGCAGGCTTCTGCTCATGTTGAGGGTGAGGTTCAGCCTGCGGTGGTGGTGGAAATCCTGTTATCTGAGGAAGGGCGAACCGCTGGATGATTTCTCCTGGAACCTGCTGACAATGGATGTCAGTCTCTTGGGCTGGGGAGCTTATTGCTGAGACTGTACGGCTCAGGGCTGTTGGAACCACAGGGAAGCAGTGTGGTCCATCAACCGCCTCGAGATGAGGGCTATCAGGTTGGCCCTTCTGCATTTCCAGACCCTGGTCGAGGGCTGGGTAGTTTGGAGTGTTTTCAGACAATGCCATGGCGGTAGCTTATGTCAATCGACAGAGCAGCACAAGAAGCGCTGGAATGGCCCTGGAGATGAATCTCCTGTTTGCTTGGACAGAGAAGAACCTCCTAGCCTTGTCAGCTCTGCATACTGCCAGAGTAGACGATGTGGAAATGGACTTCCTCAGCTGGCGCTCTCTGAATCCTGGCGAGTGGGAGTTGAGTCGAGAGGTGCTTCAGTTGATTCTGCCCTGCTGGAGTTTCCCCAAAATGGATCTGATGGTGACCCACTCCAATGCCAGTGTGCCACTTCTTCAGTCGCCACACACAGATGGGGGTCCAAGGGTGTTGATGGAGGGAGGACTGGCCTAGTGGTTAGGGCACGGTACCTCAGGCCAGAGGGCGAGGGGTTCGTCCCACCTGGGGACAGCAATCTCAGGCTGGAGGGACTGAAGTTTCTAGTCTTCTAGGCAATCTTTGTGGCCTTGGGCAAGCCACTTAACTCTCTGTTGCCTCAGGTACACATAGATTGTGAGCCCTTCAGGGACAAGGGAATGCATCCAGTACCTGTTTGTAGTGATTCATAATGTAAACTGCTTTGATTGAAGGATAAGGCAGTATAGAAAACTGGTTAAATAAATAAAAAATAAATACCCAGCTTTGGCCTAGAAAGTGGCTGCTGTATGTGTTTCCTCCATGGCCCCTGGTGGGGTGTGTGATTTGGTGTATAGAGTGCCACCCAGGCAGGATTGTTCTGGTAGCACCGGATTGGCCTTGGAAAGTGTGGTTCAGAGACCTGATGTGGCTCCTTCAAGTGCTGCCTTTTTGGCAAGGACAAATCGTCCTGGAGGACCCAACTCATTTCTCGCTTAATGCATGGCTCTTAAAAGGAGACTTCTAGTGCATAAGAGCAACTCTTCAGCAGTAATCTCTACCATACTTGGTGCCCCGAGGAAGCCTACCAAGCTAGCATATGCAGAAATATGTTGCCTTTTTGAGTGCTGATGCGGTGCATGGCACTTGGCTCCTGAGATGGCCAAGGTGGTCCTCCCTGTTGGCCTTTCTGCGGTATGGCTTAGAGAAAGGCCTCTTAGCTCCCTAAAGGTTCAGGTGGTGACTTTGGCCTGTTTCTATGGTCTGGTGGTGGGCAAGTCCTTGGCCTTCCACCCAAATGTCTCACATTTTTCTCCAAGTGTTTTGCCATCTGCATTCCCCCCCCCCCCCTTTGGTCTGTGATCACTTCCTGGAATCGGTCTCTGTTGCTCAGGGCCCTGATGGTGACCCCATCTGAGCTGTTGAAATGCACATTCTCGAAAGATTTGATGCTCAAGACTGTCTTCTTGGTTGCAATTTATTTGCAAGGCAGATATCTGAGCTGCAGGCTCTTGTCTTGCTGGGATCCTTATCTGTCCATTTTTAACTGAGGCCATTTTTCATTCAGCCTGTGCCTTTCTTTTTGCCTAAAGATCTGTCTCCCTTTCACGTGAACCAGGTGGTTTTGCTTGCCCTCCTTCTCTAAGGAACAGTGTCAGGGGAAGGATAAGGATCTTCACTTCAGGGATGCGGGAGGATGTTTCTCCAGTACTTGGAGACTATGAATTCCGTCGTAAGTGGGACCATCTTTTTGTGCTGTTTGCTGGCCCATGCAAGGGTGAAGCAGCAGCCAAGTCAACTTTGGGGCACTAGATTAAAGAGGCTGTTGCCTCAGTGTATCTGTTATGAAACTGTCTGTTTCTGAGGGTCTGCGTGCCCATACTACCCAAGCGCAAGTGTCCTTGTGGGCAGAGCGGAGCTCTATAGCCCCTGCAGACATTTGTCAGGCAGCAATCAGGGTATCACTTTCCAATTTTGTCAAACATTACTGCTTGGATGTCCACATGCGGGTGGACATTGCTTTTGGCTCAAGAGTTTTGCGAGCTGCAGTGTCTTCTTACCACTCGGTAGTGATGTAGCTTTGGTACTTTCAACTTGTCTGGACTGGTCTAGCAGGGCGATATAGAAGGTGACATTTTACTTACCACATAATGTCCTTTCCTTGAGTCCTGCTAGATCAGTCCAGTGCTTGCCTCTGAAACTGTATTTGCTCTGTTCTACTGACGTGGTACTCTTGGGTCCACCATGATTCTGTATTTGGCTCTACAGACTCGTCTTATACTGACAGCTGTCTTTTTCTACCTTTGTGTACATAGTTCTCTATCTTGTTTACTCATTGTTGCCCACATTGAGGTTGTGTGAGGCGTGCTCTGTATTTCCCATTTGCTTTGGGAAGAATACTGAAGGCATCGCTGGTAGCTGAAGTGGATAGAGTCATAGGAGTGATGTCATTGAAACCTGGGCTTTTCATTGGTTCTTTTCCCCTACCAGCAGATTGGTGGAGGCATACAACCCACTTGTCTAGACTGGGCTAGCAGGACTCAAGGAAAGGATATTATCTGGTAAGTAAAATGTCACTGTTTAAGAGAAAAGAACTGACTCAATGGAAAACCAACCCATAGATTTTATTATTTTTTTAAATGTGATGTTTGTTTAGACATCCTAAAGAGCTACATTGTAAATAAAATAAAAGTATTTAACACTTTCTATACCGCTTTTCTAAGAATCAAAGTGGTTTACAGTAAACTAGGTACATTTGGACAAATCCATGGAGTACATGGAGAACGCTAACGAGAGCAAGAGAGAACAGCAGATTAGAACCGGGCTAGATTTGGCTATATTAACTTATTTACAGAAGCGTAAGTCGTGACTTTGAAGTCCAGTTGGTATCTTGTGAGGATACTGTATTGGCTCTTCTATGAATGGTGGGGTTGTTGTGGGTAGTATAGCTGTGGTTAACTGTAGGGTAGGGAGTGATTGTTTTAGTGTCAGGCGAGCTTGTGGTTGGTGGGGTTTAGGCTTGGAGTGGCTGGGTTGATGTATATTTATTCTTATTGGGAGTCTAGGCCATATAATTTTAAGAGGTGAGTTTTTAGTTTCTTTTGGAAGTCTGCTAGTACCTCTTTTAGCTCAGGTGGTAGAAAGTTCCAGATGGTTGGGGTGTAGCGCGTGTATGCCTGGTTATATGTAGTTTGTTTCCTCTTAGTTTTCTGCTGTGGTATGGCAAGGAAATTCTGTGTACTGTACCTTCTTAATCTGTAAACTATAAAGTCGATTCTTCATCATCCTTCCAGTCTAGATGTGGGGGTTTATGCCTTCCTACCAGCAGATGGAGAATGAGAACTACTTTTTTGTTGTCACTATATAAGGGTCCTATGCAGTCCTCTGCTCCACAGTATTTCTCAGTCTCCAGCAGATGGGGGTTGTTTTAACCAGTGTAGTCTGAACTGGATTGAAGAAGAGGATAACTAGGAATTTGGGGCATGGGTCAGCCGTTGCTGGCAAGAGCCCTGGGGTGCAAAACCTGGTGGTATTAGGTCCTTCTACTCATCCTTCCTCAGAATTTTGGGGAGCATGAGTGGAGTAGTCTTGAAGGTGGCCCTCTCCCTTCTTCCTCCCCAGCCTTTGGGAGCAAGCAGGGGGAATCCATGGTACACAATGTGGGCCTTCCTTCTCTTCAGCTTTTGGGAGGGGGGCCTGGAGAGGTATGTTACTTAAAGGGGGGAAACAAAGGAAAGAGAAATGAGGCAGATGTGCTCTGGGACAGATGTCTAAGAACAGTTGAGATATATCCTCAGAAAGTCAGCACTATTGGTGGGGTGTACTTTGAGGCCTTCTATGCCTGGCCAAGTTGAACAGGGTCCACAGATGACATTCCCTTGGCTGGAGAGAAGGCCATGGCAGCGATTGACTTTGTCCCAGTGGGAGGTTTCTTTCTGCTGCTGCAGTGTACATGGCCTAAGGCCATATTTCACCATTGTTTGAAGCCAGGGCACTCTGTTCTTCTCTCTGATGCTGTGGCAGAAACTGGCCAACTCCTGTGGTTGTTGCTGGCCACCGCTGCTATGGCAAGTAGGTCTTCGCTTGCTTCAGTAGGAACATCTGCCATTCCCTGCTTACAGAGAAGGCTGTGATTTAAAAGAAATTAAAAAAAAAAAAAAGATTGAATGTCTGCAGCACCACAGTAAGACTGCTGTGGCGTAGTGAGCTGGGCACGTCTCCTAGAAGGGTTGAGGGGAATTTTTGACATGAAAAGCTGCCATTTTTCCTCTCTCTGCCCTCTGCTTTGGGAAGGTTGTTTTGTAGGTTCCAAGACTGAAATCGGAAGAGGGCTTTTTTTGTTGTTTGTTTTGCTTTTAATTTATAAGAACATAAGATATGCCATACTGGGTCAGACTAAGCTTCTTCAAACCCAGTATCCTGCCTCCAACAGTGGCCAATCTAGGTCACAAGTACCTAAAAGTTTTCCCATAGGACACAGGTTCCACAATGCTTGTACTAGGGCAAGCAGTGGATTTCCTGGGTACCCTTTCGTAATAGTTTATGGACCTTTCCTCCAGGAACTTGTCCAAACCTATTTTTTTAAACCCAGCTACACTAAGAAGCTTTTACTACATTCTCCAGTAGTGAATTATAGAGATTGATTACACATTGAGTGAAATAAATATTTTCCCTTATTAGCCTTAAATAGGGTTACACTGAAGCTTCACTGCATGTCCCCTAGTCTTTCTATATTTTGATGGCATAAACAATCAATCTACGATTACCCGTTCCACTCCATTCATCAATTTATAGACCTCTATCATATCTCCCCTCAGCAGTCTCTTTTCCGGGTTGAAGAGCCATAACCTTCTCAGCTTTCCTCATAGGGGTATCCTTCAATCCCCTTTACCATTTTGGTGACTGTTCTCTGTATCTTTTCTTTTAACATAGTAACATAGTAAATGACGGCAGATAAAGACCAGTATGGTCCATCTAGTCTGCCCAGTAAGATGGCAGGAGTAGGTGCACCTGCCACTCTGTGCAGGCCACCCCTCCCCATGTCTTTGTTTAGGGGTGAACCCACCGCTTCATGCAGGACACCCCTATTTGTTGAGAAATTAGATGGTTCAGTTTATTTTGATTTTATCCTGTTGCTGTAAAGGGATCCACTGTGTCTGTCCCATGCCATTTTGAATTCCGTCACTGTGTTTGCCCCCACCACTTCCATCGGGAGGGAATTCCAAGCATCCACCACCCTTTCAGTGAAAAAAGTATTTCCTGACATTGCCTTTCAATTTACCCCCTTGCAGCTTCATGTTATGCCCTCTAGTTTTACAACTTCCTGTCTTTGGAAGAGGTTTGTTCATTATTTCTCTTTAAGTATTTAAAGGTCTGAATCATATCTCCCCTAACCCTCCTCTCCTCCAAAGTGTACATATTTAGGTCTTCAAGTCTCTTCTCATAAGGCTTCTGACGCAGGCTCCGAATCATTTTGGTAGCCTTTCTCTGAACAGTTTCCAGTCTTTTTACATCCTTTGCAAGATATGGTCTCCAAAACTGAACACAGTATTCCAAGTGAGGCCTCACCAGTGACTTATACAGTGGCATTAGTACCTCTTCCTTTCTGCTGGTAATTCCTCCATGTATGCAGCCCAAAATCCTCCTGGCTTTTGCCACCGCCTTGTCGCACTGTTTTGCCACCTTGAGATCTACAGAAATAAACACACCAAGGTCCTTCTCCTGATCTGTGCACACTAACCTCTCGCCCCCTATCGCGTACATTTCCCTTGGATTTCTGCTACCCAAGTGCATGACACTGCACTTTGCATTAAATCTTAATTGCCAAGCATTAGACCATTCTTCTAATGCTATATCCTTTTTAAGATAAGGCAGCCAGAATTGCACACAATATTCGAGGTGCGGTCGCACCATGGAATGATACAGAGGCATTATAATATCCTTTGTTTTATTCTTTATTTCTTTCCTTATGATTCCTAGCATTCTATTTGCTTTCTTGGCCTCTGCTGCACACTGGATGGAGGATTTCAATGTGCTATCCACGATGACTCTTTAATCTTTTTCCTGGGTGGTGGTTCCTAATATGGAACCTTGCATCGTGTAACCATACAGTAGTTTGGGTTGTTCTTTCCTAGGTGCATAACTTTGCACTTGTCCACATTAGATTTCATCTGCCATTTGAACATTGTCGCCGCGCCTCCCGCCCGGGCCAATAGCCAGTAAGCAGGAGGGCGTCGCCTTATTGCCCTCTTTGAATAGTGTCCACAAATATTTATTTATTTATTTAACATTTTTTATATACCATCTTTCTACGAATCAAGACGGTTTACATATAACAATAAAGGCAGTATATTTCAACTGTTTACAAGGAACGAATAACTGGATACAGAGTAAGCAACATGAAGAACTAAATTATAATATACAGTTAATTGCAGTGAACAGTGATCAACTATTTACATATATACATATGTATGTGGACTGCTACGGATGGGAGCACTGTAAGGTTAATGGAATAAGGGCAGGGAGGTGAAAGTAAGAGGTTTGGTATTAGAGTGGGAGAGAGAAATGCTCAAGGAAAAAATGGGTCTTTAACTTTTTCCGGAATTCAATGTGGCTCACACAGTTGCGCAGCTCATGCGGAAGGGAGTTCCAAAGGGATGGAGCATAGAGGGAAAAGGTCCTGTCACAAGTGGATTGTTTACAGTGTTTTTTAGTTGAGGGTATAGACAATAAATTATTAGTGATAGTGCGGTGCTTTCTAGTAGTGTTGGAGAAGGCAAGGAGAGGGGAGAGACATGGAGCAGACTCATTAGAAATAATTTTGTGTATTAGAGTAAGGACCTTGAATTTCACTCGGTGATGAATTGGGAGCCAGTAGAGATCATAGAGAATTGGTGTAATATGAGCTTGTCTAGGGCTGTTTGTTATGAGACGCGCTAATGTATTCTGGGCAAGTTGGAGGGGTTGAATAGAGTTCTTGGGGAGGCCCTGATATATTAGGTTACAATAGTCAAGTGATGGGGTTGTGAGGGCCTGACAGAGAGTGCGAAAGGAGTCAGGGCTTAAGAGAGGTTTGAGGTTCCTGAGAGTGCGCAGCTTAGCGTATACTGTGTTGGTGGTTTTCTTTATTTGTTCGGAGAAAGATAAGTTTTGATCAATTATGATTCCAAGATATTTCACCTGTTTTTTTAAGGAGAGAGTGATATCATTAAAGGTGAGGGTTGTGGGGGGGGGGGGGGACGTATGAGGGGTTAGAGAAAACTTGGAGTGCCTCAGTTTTGGATTGGTTGATTATTAGGTTGTGTTGAGAGAGCCATGATTTGAGGCTGGTTAGACATTCGTTTAACTTAGAGAAGTTAGGATTAGAAAGGTTAAATGGGGTGAAACACGTCATATCATCTGCATATATTTGATACTGGATGCCATAATTTTGGAAGATCGTGCAAACAGGTTGGAGGAAGATATTAAAAAGTAACGCAGATAGACTGGATCCTTGAGGTACGCCTTGTTTTAGGGTAAAGGGGAGGGAAGTATCACTTCCAATACGGACCTGTTGCGTTCTGTCGTGAAGGTAAGATTGGAACCATTTTAGGGTTGAGCCTCTCAGACCTATATTATGAAGTCTTTGTAGGAGTTGATGGTGGGGGAGGGAGTCAAAAGCAGCGGATAGGTCTAGGAAGATAAGAAGACATCCTTGGGTGGAGTTCTGGGTGTGAGTATATAGGGAATCTAGTAGGGAGGTGAGGAGAGTTTCAACTCCGTGATTTTTTTTGAATCCATGTTGAAACGGGTCAAGGGGGGAGTGGTCATCGATAAAGTCTTGCAGCTGGTTTTGGACAAGTTTCTCGGTTATTTTTGCAAGGAAAGGGATACTAGATATGGGTCTATAAGAAGAGGGAGAGGTGGGGTCCAGCTTTGTACCTTTTAGGATTGGACGGATAGAGGCACTCTTAAGTGAAGGTGGAACGGAGCCTGACTGGAGAGAGGTTTGTACAATATTCAGGATGTAAGGGGAGAGAGAGTTTCTGGTGGATTTAATCCAGGGGACAGGGCAAGGGTCGAGGGCTGAAGTTGAGGCATTCAGTTCTTTAATAGTATCAGACACATTGGTCAATGTGATGGTGTGAAACTCATTCCATGAGTTATGGCCGCCAGCTAGGATTCCTGGGAAATGTAGTTCAGCTATTCCTCAGAGCAAATAGTGTGACCACACGGTATTAGGCAAAAACAGAGAATATTTATTTTCGGGATTTCCCCCTCGCATCAAAATTCAATAGCACTGAACATAAATGGGATACATCTCCAAAGCAAAGAATAATAAAGTCCAACAGGTTGCATTCACAGAGTTGGGAACTTCTACTTCCAATATCAGCAATTAACTTTTGCTCTAAGAACTATCTTACAAAGCTCAGGCTGTTAACTCTTGCAAGGCAACTTAACTTTTCTATGAAGACTGTTCCTTTCACATCTTCTGTACAATGAGGATCAAAGCTTCTAAAACGTCCAGCAAGTTTTACTTCCTTCAGAGCATTGTGGAAACAAACACATTTGCTTAAAAACTTCTGGTGAGTTTTCTTGCTGTTTCTTTCAGCTTCATAAAAATAAGCTTTGCACTGCTTCAAACAATCATTCTTTTACATGTGCTTAGGCTCAACACATATTAAGCTCATTAGCCCTGCAGTATGAACATTGCATCTCTTCAGCCTCACTCTCATACGGTTCATTGCACCCTCCTATCTCCATTTCCTCAATGGATTCATTGCAACTGTCTTCAAGTGGAACAGTGTCATAGAGCTTCTTATTCTCACTCGGTAACAGCTCATTCAGCTTTGACAATAAATGTTTCTTTTGCTCTATCTCAGCAGACTTTAAACACGAAGTTTCTCTCTCCCTAATAAAACTCTTCACTGCTGAGTCACGGCAGCTGTTAGCAAACTTCCTATCTCTCATAGAAGCTTGCTTTGAGGCATTCTGGCTACGACAGCTTCTAGCACTTCTCTTTAGTTCTCTATCTCTTCAGAGGGAGTTTGGCTAGGGAACACAGAAAAGCTATTTTCCCTACCTCTGTAGCTTAGCTGGCTAGCTGAGTTGCTTCCCTAACTGGGAACTGACTCTTCCAGCTTCCTTTCACTAAGGGACTTTGAAACAGGCACTTGCCTTGGGTCTGGGCTTCTCAGCTGTTCCAATCCTTCCTGTTCTGTGCCATGCTGCTTTCTCTCTTCGTTCAGCTGCCTCTCTCCTGGCAGTTTCTCATTTAGCTGTGTCTGCCTCTGATCTGTTCCTCTCAGATCCAACTGCTCATCTCTGCTCCTTGTTCCTGCTCTCCTTCCCCCTAACTGCTCAAACACTGCAGTTTTAAACTGATCCTTCTTAGGGACCACGCCCTTCTCCCAGCCCACGTGGGAGCTGCTAGGGCTCAACCTAGCTCTGACGTGATGAAGTGAGCGGGGCTTGGTACTGGCTGCATTCTGACGCAGAGGTTTGTGGTTGCTAGGGAAACCTTGTTTACTACTATTTTTAAAGGGACAGGATTCACTTTCTTGCCACTCCATCTCCCCTGAACAGCTTTCGTTACCACAACATCCAGTCTTCCAATTTATCAAGGTCTTCTTGCAATTTTTCACAATCCTCTTTGGTTTTAACAACTTTGAATAATTTTGTGTCATCTGCAAATTTGATTACCTCACTCATTATTCCCATTTCCAGGTCATTTACGAATATGTTAAAAAGAAGCAGACCCAGCCCAGATCCTTGTGGTACTCCACTATTCACCTTTCTCCATTGGGAAAATTGGCCATTTAGTCCTACCTCTGATTTCTGTCTTTTAACCGGTTCCTGATCCACAATAGTATACTACATCCTATCCCATGACTTTTTAATTTTGCCAAGAGTCTCTCATGAGGAACCTTGTCAAAGGCTTTCTGAAAATCTATATCAATCAACTCACGTTTGTCTACCTGTTTATTCACACCTTCAAAAAATAACAACATATTAGTAAGACAAGACCTTCCTTGGCTAAAACCATGTTGGCCGCCTTCCATTAAGCCATGACTATCTACATCAGGGGTCACCAACCTGCGGCCCGCGGGCCGCAAGCGACCCGCGAGGTCCCTCCGTGCGGCCCGCGAGACTCTACCCCGGTGCGGCCCGCCAAGGCAAACTCACCAACTCCTTCTTCTGCAGCCGCGGCTCCCTGCCTCTTAGGGAACCGCGGCTGTGCTTGTAAAATCATCCCGGAGCCCTTCCTGTCTTGACGAGCTCCGTGCAGCATTGTCCCGCCTCCAAAGGAAGTGGTAAACAACTTCCTTTAGAGGCGGGACAATGCTGCACGGAGCCCGTCAAGACAGGAAGGGCTCCGCGATGATTTTACAAGCACAGCTGCGGTTCCCTAAGAGGCAGGGAGCCGCGGCTGCAGAAGAAGGGAGGGAGCTGACATGGAAAAATAAAAGTACAGGTATGAGCAGGGGGTTTTTTCGCGCGCGCGGGGGGGGGGGGGTGCGGCCCGCGAGTCTGCCGGTAGTCGGCTGTGCGGCCCGCGGCCCCCTGGAGGTTGGTGACCCCTGATCTACATGTTCAGAGGATCACATTTCTGTGACAAAACGGCAACACCACCAAACTTAAACTGCGCGGAGGAAAAGTCTGGCAATCTACTTCTGTATCTTGCCATGAAAACCCATTGGATAGTTACAACAAAACAAATTGTGCTGTAGTGCTGTAAGATGAGACCCCCAGGTCATAAGACACTCAACTAGCTACTGGGGAAGAGCTGAAAACCTTTCAGAGTAAAGCCAGCATTTATGATGTGTTTGGATCAAAGCCTTCGGGACGTCTGACTGCTGATGTAGCTGCGCATGAAATGAGAGTCAGAAACTGTAAATATGTCTTACACATTGGAACATGGAACATACAAAGCATGAACCAAGGGAAGTTGGAGGTGGTCAAGAATGAAATGGAACGTGTACAACTTGATCTGTTGGGTGTCAGCGAACTGAAATGGACTGGCATCGGGCACTTTGCATCAGATGATCACATGGTCTACTATGCTGGAAATGAAAGACAAAGAAGAAATGGTGTTGCATTTATAATAAAGAAGAAACTTGCAAGAACTGTAATGAAATACAATGCAGTCAGTGAACGCTTAATCTCTATTCGTCTCTGAGGAATGCCTATCAACACAACTATAATTCAAGTATATACCCCAACAACAGCTACAAAAGAGAATGAAATTGAAGAGTTCTATGAACAAATACAAGCTGAAATTGACAGAACATGCACACAGGATAAACTGATAGTCATGGGTGACTGGAACGCAAATGTTGGCAACAAAGAAGAAGGCAAAGTAGTTGGAAAATATGGACTTGGCAACAGAAATGAATCTGGAGAAAGACCGATAGAATTCTGCAAGACCAACAATCTATTCATCTCAAACACCTTCTTCCAGCAACACAAGCGGCGACTGTACACATGGACTTCACCCAATGGATTGTATAAAAATCAAATTGACTACATCTATGGAAGTCAACGATGGAAAAGCTCTGTAACATCAACAAAGACAAAACCTGGAGCTGACTGTGGTGCAGATCATCAACTGCTAGTATGCAAACTCAAGCTAAAGTTGAAAAAGAGCAAACCACTCATGAATACAGCAAAATATGACCTTGACAATATACCATGGGAATTTAAAGACTGCCTGCAAAATTGATTTGCTGCTTTAGATACAAATGACAGAGCTCCAGAAGAGTTATGGAATGACATTAAGAAGGTTGTGTTGGAAGAAAGCGAGAAGTCTCTACAAAAGGTGAAAAAGCAAAAATGGCCAAAATGGATGACGGAAGAAACTCTGAAAATTGCTCAGAAACGCAGAGAAGCTAAAACCAGAGGAGAATGAAAGACAATTGCAGAACTCAACAGAGATTTCCAACGTGCAGCAAGACAGGACAAGGAGAAGTACTACAATGATGCATGCAAGGAAATAGAAGCAGAAACTATTAGAGGAAGAACAAGATCAGCTTTCCTAAAGCTACGAGAGTTAAAGAAAAGGTTCCAGCCTCAAATTGGAATGTTACAAGATGCTCAAGGTTCTATGTTGAATGATGCTGAGAAGATCAAGAAAAGGTGGAAGGAATATACAGAGTTTTTATATGATAAAGATCAAGTGGGCCAACAGCCGTTTCAACCTGTACCTTATAATCGGGAACCATTGGTGATGAAAGAAGAAGTTGAAGCAACATTGAACACCTTATCAAAGAACAAAGCACCAGGCATTTATAGCATTCCCATAGAAGTATTACAGCAATCTGATGCAGCTGTTACCATACTTACAAGGCTCTGCCAAGAAATATGGAAGACAACATCATGGCCAACTAACTGGAAAAGATCTGTGTTTATACCAATACTAAAGAAAGGTGATCCAACTGACTATGGAAATTATCGCATAATCTCTCTAATCCCACATGCCAGCAAGATTCTACTGAAGATTATTCAAAAGAGACTACAACCATACTTGGAACAAGAACTACCTGAAATGCAAGCAGCGTTCAGGAAAGGGCGAGGAACGAGAGATATCATTGCGGATGTGAGAAGGATCCTTGAAAAGACTAAAGAATACCAAAAGGATATCTATTTGTGCTATAGCAAGGCTTTTGACTGTGTAAACCATGAGAAGCTCTGGGCCACATTAAGAAGCATGGGTATACCAGAACACCTGATCATTCTCTTGCACAATCTGTACATTGATCAAGAAGCAACAGTTCGAACGGAACAAGGAGAAACAGAATGGTTTAAAATAAGCAAAGTTGTAAGACAAGGCTGCATACTTTCCCCCTACCTGTTTAATTTATATGCAGAACTAATCATCAGAGAAGCAGGATTGTATGAAAATAACAGAGGTGTGAAGATTGGTGGAAGACTCATCAGCAACCTTCGCAATGCTGATGATACCACATTACTGGCTGAAAGTGAAGATGATCTGAAACATTTGCTTCTCACAATCAAAGAACATAGTCTCAAAATGGGCCTGCACCTTAATGTAAAGAAGACAAAGATCATGACAACTGGCATAATCAAGAGGTTCATCGTTGAAGGAGAAGAAATCAAAATTGTGAACAACTTTAACTTACTTGGATCAACTATCAATAAAGATGCAACAAGTAGTCAAGAAATCAGACAACACATTGATCTTGGCAGAATGGCTATGAAAGACCTAGATAAGATTCTCAAGAGCAGAGATGTCTCTCTCCATACAAAGATTCAACTTGTTCAAGCCATGGTATTTTCAATAACATCATATGGATGTGAAAGCTGGACAGTGAAAAAGATAGACAGGAAGAAAATTGATGCCTTTGAATTATGGTGCTGGCGGCGAATATTGTGTATACCATGGACTGCCCGAAGAACAAACCAGTTGGTACTAGACGAGATCAGACCTAAGCTTTCTTTAGAAGCTCAGATGACAAGACTTCGACTTTCATACTTTGGACACATCATGCAAAGAGAGAGATCATTAGAGAAGGACATCATGCTTGGCAAAATAGAAGGTCAATGCAAAAGAGGAAGGCCAGCAATGAGATGGATCGATACAATAACAGCAGCTACGGGTACCAGTCTGTCAACAATGAGCCGCCTGACTGAAGACCGAACACAATTTAGGATAGCTATCCAGAAGATCGCCATGAGTCGACTCCGACTCGACAGCACTTAGCAACAACCACATCTACATGTTCAGTAATTTTGTTCTTTATAATGGTTTCTACCATTTTCCCTGTACTGATATCAGGCTCACCAGTCTGTAGTTTCCCAGATCACCCCTGGAACCCTTTTTAAAAATTGGCGTTACATTGGCCATCCTTCAGTCTTCAGGTATTACAGATGATTTTAATGATAATTCATAGATTACTAATATTAGGTCTGCAATCTCAACATATTTCAGTTCTTTCAACACCCTTGGATGTATACCTTCTCCAGAAACAAGCAGGAAGTCAGCCCTCACATATGGATGATGTCGGCACCGACAGAAGCATCCCCCCCAGTTTTCAAAGACAGACTTTGGGAGATGCCACCATGCATGTATCTTCCCCTTCCTACCTAAGGGTGCCATCTTGCTCAGTCTCCTTTTTTCCGCAGAGCCCTTCAGACATCTGTCTGCTTTCCCCTGGAAAAAGTTGATTTTTTTCGACCTGAGTTTTATACACTCTGGTAGTGAATGGGTTCTCTTCCCGCCACCTGAGCCTGCTGCCCCGGCATAGTCTCGGGTTTGTAGGTTTTTTTCTTCCTTCTTGGCGCCTTCGTGTCTTTTTTCCAACTGGCAGCACCATGGGTCTTCAATCTCTCTTGGATACCTTTTTCTCCCATGGCTACCAATGGTTTTAAAAAGTGTGATCTGTGTGCCAAAATAATATCCCTGACTGACACACATGACTGCTGCCTTTGTTGCTTGGGACTGGACCATGACCCCATGGCATGTGGCCTCTGTTAGAAGATGGCCACCAAGACCCTCAAGAGCTGCCAGCAGCAGCACAATAAGTTTTTCCCGGAGTCCCCAGTACCTCGGAAGGCCAAGGCCTCCTCCAAAACTGTGGAATCCTGGGGTAGCCTTTCAGGCCCCGACCAACGGTGTGGTTCCTCGAAAAGGGGGCCTCCCTCGAGGGAGCTCAAAAAGAAGGCCTCAAAGGCGGCATCTCTGGATGGTTCAGACAGGCTGGGTAGGTCCCAAACCAGGTCCCACAGTCCTAGACACTCATCCAAGGGATCGGAGGAGCGACCTGTGAAGGTCCCCCAAAAGAACTCTACCTCAGGCTGGCCTCGGTCGCCTGATACCATCCTCATTGAGGACTCCCCTTTCGGGGGAACTGGTGTCGGGCCCGATTCCCTCGGTGCCCACACCGATGGCTGCGCAGCCTTCTGGCCTGGAGTCCATAATGGCAGCTCTGGAACACAGCTTGTCTGCCTTCATGGACTAGCAGCAGGCGCTTTTGTCCGGTATCACCGGTTTCTCTGTCAAGACCACCGGTCCCTTGACATCGAGGACGTCCCTGGGGGCCGAGCCGATCCTTGAGGTTTTTCGGCCTCGAGTCGATCCTCGGCCGAGGTCTCGATCCTGCTCCCGTTCCACAGGGCCGCAATCTTCCCCAGCCAGTGCGCTCGGCCCTGGCCACAGAACCTCTGAGGGCTGCAGATGGGGATCAGCCCCGGTGCTCGTGAGCCACCCTTCCTTCACGTCCTCAACTGATTATTCTGAATGGGAAATGGAGGACAAGAAGTTAGAGTTGAATCTGATGGTGTGTCGCTTCTTCGGTTGCTGCACAAAGGCAGAACCTGAGAGCTTTGATGGCCTGGTACAGCCCTGGGCAAGGCAAGGCATGCTGTATGTGTTTCTGTCTTGGCTGCTTTTGGAGGATGTGATTCAACATGTAGAGTGCCACCTGGGATGGACTGTTCTGGTGGCGCTGGATTGGTCAAGTAGAGCATGGTTTGGAGATCTGATGCTGCTTCTACAAGCAGCATCTCTTCGTTTACCTCAATGTTTATTTATTTAGCTGTGCTTATATACCGCTTTTTACCGGGTCAAAGCGGTTTACAGATATATGCTAACAGGCACTATTTATTCCCTTGTCCCCAAAGGGCTCACAATCTAAGTGTACCTGAGGCAATGGAGGGTTAAGTGGCTTGCCCAAGGCCACAAGGAGTGGCCATGGCCATGGGACTAAACCCCCCCCCTCAGTCCCTCCAGCCTGAGGTTACTTGTCCCTATGTGGGAATTGAACCCCTGGCCCTCCAGCCTGAGGTAGCCTGTCCCAACCACTCCTCCCAATATTGGGCCCTATTGCATCATGAGCCATTTTATTTAGCTTTATTTAGCTGTATTTATATCCCACTTTTCACCGGGTCAAAGCGGTCAATTGGGGGATACATTTAACACGAGGGGATATGAGACACATATGCTAATACTTACAGGGAACATGGGCAATGGAGGGTTAAGTGGCTTGCCCAAGACCACAAGGAGTGCTTGTAGGATTAGAAATCCCAGTCCCTCCGGCCTGAGATTGCAGTCCCCAGGTGGGACTTGAACCCCCGGCTTGAAGTACCTTGTCCTAACCACTAGACCACTCCTCCCTAATTTTGTCCTGGAAGACCCTGTTCCCTTCTCGCTTACAGCTTGGTGCATAAGGGCTATTCTCCTGTGGTGGTTTCCACTCTGCTCGGATCCCAGAGGAGGTCTACCATCCTGGCATACATACCGGTCTGGTGCCTCTTTGATCAATGGTGTGGTGCACAGAACCTGATTCCTCGGCAGCCATGTTGCCATCTCTGTTGGCCTTTCTGCAAGAAGGACTGGAAAAGGGCCTTTCTCCAAACTCCCTGAAGATTCAGGTGGCAGCTCTGGCCTGTTTTTAGAGGTCCGGTGGCTGGTAAGTCTCTAGTTTTACACCCAAATGTTGCATGTTTTCTTCAGGGGGTTCAGCGCCTGCATCCTCCCCTTTGGTCTATGGTCCCTTCCTGGGATCGGAGTCTGGTGCTCAAGGCCCTGATATCGGAGCTGTTGTAATACACTACTCTGAAAGATTTGACATTCAATATGGTTTGTTTTCTTGGTTGTAATTTGTTCGGCAAGGCAGATTTCCGATCTGCAGGTTTTGTCTTGCCGGGATCCTTATCTATCTGTCCTTTTTCAGAGAAGGCAGTTTCTATTTGGCCAGTGCCCTCCTTTTTACACAAGGTGATATTTCCCTTTCAGGTGAACCAAGTGGCTTGCCTGCTTTCTTTCCCTAAGAAGCAGTGTCAAGGGACGGATAAGGATCTTTGCCTTGTGGATGTCTGGAGGGTGCCTCTCTGGTACTTGGAAGTTATGAATTCCTTTCGTAAATCGGATCATCTGTGCTTTTTGCTGGCCCGTGCAAGGGTGATGTGGCGATTAAGTGTACATTGGGGTGCTGGATTAAGGAGGCGTATCTGTTATGGACGTGGTCTTTGGTGAAAGGTTTTGCAAGCTGCTGTGTCTTCTTCCTGCCCAGTGGAGGCATAGCTTTGGTATGTCCTACTTTTCTGGACTGGTCTAGCAGGATGATATGGAAGGTGACATTTTGCTTACCAGATGATGTCCTTTTCTTGAGTCCTGTTAAACTAGTTCAGGGCCCATCCCTGGAACTCTTCAACTCTGTTATTCTGCAGTGATACCTTCTGGTCCGCTATGATTTCTGTGCTTGGATCTGCATGTCCATATTTTATTGATGACCTTCTGTTTATTATTTCCTGTACATAAGAGCATAAGAAATGCCATACTGGGTCAGACCAAGTCCATCAAGCCCAGTATCCTGTCACAAGTATCTGGCAGGTTCCCAAAAAGGCATACAGGTTCCACAATGCTTATCCTGGGGCAAGCAGTAAATTTCCCGGGTCCTCTTTAATAATGGTTGATGGACCTTTTCCTCCGGGAACTTGTCCAGACCTTTTTTTTTAACCCATCTACACGAATAGCCTTCACTACATCCTCCAGTAATGAATTCCAGAGTTTGTTATGCATTGAGTGAAAAAAATATTTTCTTATTAATCTTAAATGGGTTATATTGTAGCTTCATTGTGTGTCCCCTAATCTTTTTACTTTTTGATGGTGTAAACAACCGATCTACGTTTACCCGTTCTGTTCTATTCATTAATTTATAAACCTCTATCATATCTTTCCTAGCCGTCTCTTTTCTAAGTTGAAAAGCCCTAACCTTTTAAGCCTTTCCTCATAGGGATATCTTTCCATCCCTTTTACTATTTTGGTGGCTTTTCTCTGTACCTTTTCTAATTCTGTTATATCCTTTTTAAAATGCGGTGACCAGAATTGCACACAGTATTCAAGATGCGGCCGCACAATGGAACAATACAGAGGCATTATTCTCCATTCCTTTCCTTATGATTCCTAGAATTTTATTTGCTGTCTTGGCCACCCTGCACACTGGGCAGAGGGTTTCAATATATTTATCAATGATGACACCTAAATATTTTTTCTGGGTGGTGGTTCCTAATGTGGAATCTTGCATTGTGTAACCATGGTTTGGGTTGTTCTTTCCTAGGTGCATAACTTTTCACTTGTCCACATTACATTTCGTCTGCCATTTGAATGTCCAGTTTTCCAGCTTATCAAGGTTCTCTTGCAATTTTTCACAGTCCTCTTAAGTTTTAACAACTTTGAATAATTTTGTGTCATCTGCAAATTTGACCACCTCAGTGAGGTTGTGTGCAGTAAGGAGTTCTTGATCATGTGCTTGGGTACGAATTCTTGGGTATGCTCCTAGTTGCATCAGCTGTTATTGCAGGATAAGGTCATAAGCCTCTGGAATCTTTTCTGTCTCCACCTCTGCTGGTAAGGGAATACAACCCTCTTGTCTGGACTGGTCTATTAGGACTCAAAGAAAGGACATTATCTGGCAAGTAAAATGTCACCGTTTAAGGCCAATCTCCTTCAGAATACTAAGAAACTTGCAGCAGACTGCCTAGGTGGCTGCTGCTGGTTCTGATTCAGGATCTCTTGCAGCTCCATGGCAGTGGTGATATTGGCTAGCTGGTACTTCTAGCATTACCTTTAGTCAACAGAGCCTAGCTGAGATCTGTGGTGGAGCAGTTTCCTTAAGGATCACCTCTCCCAGAGGAGAATCTCATCCACTGAGATTGCTGGAAGACAGGTATAGAATGGCCAAAGGGCCATGTAGGGTTGTGCATAGATCCTCAAGATGCCCTTGGACTATGGTGAGCCCTTTGGGCCTCTGTTGCAGTAGGGGCAGTCTGGATGGAGTCTTTGCTGGCTTGGAGTCACCTCCAATGCTCCTTTTCTAGGAATCTGAACTCCCTCCTCCACTGAGTTCCTGTGGTCCATCCTGAGGTGCAACCAGTTAGTGTATCCTGAGCAATTCTCTCTGAGCATACCCATACCATATTTAAACTGGAGGGTTTTTGGGACCCTTAAGCAAGGTTCAAGAGGTGTTAGCTGCTTTCAACAAGCCACCTGCCTTCTGTCCCTAAAGTTTCTTTTTTAGGCCAGCCTGAGATTTCTGATGCATAATATTTGAATTTGAGCAGTGTTTTATAAAGTTCTCCCTGATAAAGCCTCCCTGTGGCTATCCACTCAGGTGGGTGATATCATCTGTAGAAGCTTTCAGTGCCTCCCATAATGGCAAGTTATTTTTCCTGTGTTCTCTGTTGAAGGGCCAGGAATGTTATACCTGATACACGAGTAGCCAGGAAAGGAGATTCCTTCTTAGCATGTCCTAGATCTAGAGCCAATTTTTTGTTCTCAGTCTCTCTCATTTTCTTTGAAGTCCTTCAGGTCTGTAATTGTATCAGTCAGTTAGGAGGTGTTTCTCACTTTTCCTGGTCCTCACCATAGCATTTGTTGCCTTCCTATTGTGATTCCGGTTATGTATATGGTGCCTAAGGTCCATAAGTCCCTCGTGTCCCCTCCTGTGCGACCGATTGTCTCCTGTAGGGGATCTGTGTTGGAACAGTTATCGCAATTTTGCGATGCTTTTCTGCAAAAAGAGGCAGCATTGGTGAAATCTTTTATTAAAGACTCTTCGCATTTTTTGCAACAACTATCTAATGAAAAGTTGCCCTCTTGGGATTTTTTTCTGGTAACACTTGATGTTGAAGCCCTTTATACTAATATTGATCAGGTGGAAGTGATGTCCTTAATGTCCACTTTGTTTTGCTTTGCCCCACGTCGGCTTCCTCGACCCTTTTTGTGTGACTTGATGCGATTGGTGCTGACGGAAAATTATTTTCTTTCTGAAGAACATTTTTTCCATCAGATTTATGGTATAGCCATGGGGGCGACGATAGCCCCTTCAGTTGCCACTCTTTACATGGCTCAATTTGAAGAGACATCTCTATATCCCTCCCCGCACTATGCCTCGGTGCGGTTTTGGAGGAGATTTTTAGATGACGTCTTTTTCTTATGGTTTGACACATTACCGCAATTACAGATGTTTATTACTTGGTTAAACACTAAAACCGAATCTCCGTTTCACAGCACGTTTTCATTTAGAGCAGATTGAATTTCTTGACATGCTGATTATTAAGGATCAGGGCAAGTTTCGCACTACTTTGTATCGTAAAAGTGTGCAGCGTAATAGTTTGCTGATGTACCATAGTTGTCATCCTGGTCCTATGCGACGGAATCTACCCTATGGACAGTTTCTCCAACTTCGGCGGATTTGCTCTACATTGGCAGATTTTAAATATCAAGCAGCGGATTTGACTTACCGGTTAACTCAGAGAGGATATCCACATAAGATAATTAAAACAGCATTTCGTCGGGCTCTCTACACCCATCGAGAGTGGTTATTGGATGAGTCCTATCACCCACAACGATCCTCTTCCGATGAGATTACCCCTTTGCTAGGGGTATTACCGTATACTACCTTAAGTCCAGCTGTTGCAGCTATTCTTCAATGGCATTGGTCTATTTTAGAATTGCACCAATGTTTTTAAAAACCGCTTCGGATTGCTTATTCCAGAGGGCCTAACCTACAGGACAAACTAATGCATACAGCTACTATGATTGATCGTCCTTTATCCCCTGATTATAACACACGGGGGCATTCTACTTGTTCTACCTGCACATTCTGTGAGTCCTCAATTACGGGAGTGGAATGGACCCATCCAAATACTGGTCAGTCCTTTATGAGATGATGGGCAACCACCTGTGATTCCACTTATGTGGTGTATGTATTACAATGTGCTTGCCCGCTTATTTATATTGGTAGAACGTCCAGAAAAATCAAAATCAGATTAAGTGAACATGCGTCGAGGATACGCCAACAGGTGTTATCAGCTCCGATTGTGGAACATTGCATTGAGAAACATCATTTCGGTAAAGATATCTTTTGGACTGTACTAGATCATGTCCCGCCTAACCCTCGGGGGGGGGGGGGGGGTGTAATCGATTAGTGCGGCTTCAACATTGTGAGCAACAATTGATTTTTACTATGGATGCGGTATATCCCAAAGGCTTGAATAAAGAAATTGATTGGCCAAGCTTGTTCTGATGTCACCTCTACTCGCCAAGGGATTCCCCGATGTACAATGGGGTCTCCCACTTGGTGATTGGTGCTCCTGAATGACTGACGCTTTTATTAGCCATTCTACACGATTTGTTCTCTATATCCGGTGATGAAGGTTTCATGAATAGTAAGCGGGATTACTGCGCGTTCCTGACCACTTGATACAGGGCTTGATGGCCCGAAACATGCCTTGGGAAATGAAAAGACTGTTTCTACAGACTGCTACAAAACTTCACTGGGACATAATTTGATAAGTACTATTTTGGCTTGGTTTAATTAAAACGGAACTGGCTGTCTGGAGCGACTGTGTTGCTCTTTCAGCCGCCTCCAGCCAGTTCCAACAAAAAGATATTATAATTGAGGGAATGCTTTGATTTGGTTTGGTATTATTTTGGTATGAGTTCCTATTGTGAACAGCATTATCTGTTTCTCTACTTCTGTTTTCTAGGCCACCTTTCCAGTTCCAGGTATGGCCTTTGACCTGGACACTGCTCCCTGTACCTTATCCAATATAATAGTGGTGGTAGTGGCACTTTTCTGCATGCAGAGAGCCCAGGTTGCTCATATGTGGGTATTAGGCTGGCTCAGTCAGTCTCTTTGAAGATCAGATAACACACAGGCCTAGTAAGCTCTGATTGAGAGGGCTGGGGTCTGTCCTCTTCTCTCCTAAGAACGTCCTGATTCTCTCCCAGGATTTTGACTACCTGGGGGTCTGTTCCATATTCTCCTGAATCTGGCTTCCTCACAACTGTGAGTTCACTCAAGGCCCTGCTCAGACCATGTGATTCTTGGGAGTTGTTTGGCATGGTGCCTTTTTGGCAGGTTAGTCTGCCACTAGAGTCATCTCTCAGCCTGGGTTCTTGCTGATTGGGTGTATCCCATTCATTTGAACTGGTCTAGCATAAGGAAGGATACATTTTACATACATATTTACTTTCCTTGAATCCTGCTAGAACTGTCCAGGACCCACCCTGGAAGAGTCCTATTGCTGTTTGGGAAGCCTGCTGCTTTTTTGGTCACTTTCGATATTAGTGCCTGGAAGACTTTCTGCAGGTCTGGGGGTCTGGCTGCCATAAGGCCTAGTCAGTCCCATGTTCTGGCTCCAGTGTCTTCATGGTAAGAGAGACAAATGCTTGCCCATGTCTTTCATAGCAAAATGTTTGTGTCTAATGTTTTTCTGAGGTTTTTGGGATTTTTTTGTTTGTTTGGGTTTTTTTATTCCAAGCTTTTCAGTCTTGCTTACTGCTTGAAGTATCCTACTGGCTCCTCTCAGTGCTGCACCAGAAGATATACCTCCTGCACTCCCTGTCCAGCTCCTCCTCAATGATTGTGGCAAACCATCTGTTTACCCTACTCATTGCTGCTAGCTTCCACCAACACTCGTGGGACTTACTACTGGCACCTATGTGTTTCCCCCACCAACACACAATACTCTGTGCTATGTGAGATGCAGAAGCAAACATTATAAGGATACTCGCATACAGACACATGGACACCAGAACCTGTACCGATGCAGACAGTCATGCACCATCCTCAGCTCCTTCACTCCTGTGCACTGCCACTTTGACTGCTAGTGTAACTTGTGGAGATGCAGGGTGTGAGGGTTCTTGGGTGGGTGGAAGGCAGCAGGGGGCCTGTGGCCAGGAAGAGGGGGGTGAGGGATTGCAAGGTTGCCTATCGGGCAGGAGTAAGCAAGAACTGACATATGGAGAGCCAATTTGGCACACAGGACATCATGGAACACGTCACACAGCAGATGGGGAAGATAGGCAGATGCCCCTCCCTCATGCTTCTCTTGGCACAGTCACATTCGTGGTTGGCATGGACAGCAGAGTCTCCAATCAGGTTTAAGCCAGGACGTCTGGAACACTATACAAAATCCACTTTGGATGACTATATTCTTGCTCTGCCCTAGCCGTGCCCCAGAACACCCTTATCCATGCCTATTTTGGAACAGCTGCACTTGGATGCTCCATCCACAGAGATGTTCAGATCTGCCCGGTTCTATAATCGCAATTTAGAGATTTCTGCCGTTCACACATCCACATCACTCATTTCAAAAGTCCAAGCCACATCCAACTCTTATATAATTACCCCCATACTGAACAAGGGGAAGCATCCATTTTTGGCCAACCATTTAAGAGATCAACTTTTAGCCAATGCAATTTTATTTGCTGTCTTAGCAAGACTACATTCTGCCCTATTTTGGTGCAGGGTACCACCATGTAGTCTGTATCAGTTTTCAAAGGACATATGAGTGTCCGTTGGCTTGTGTGTACTTTTAGATAATTTTACAATGAACAGTTGTATCTTGATGAGAACATAAGAAATGCCTTACTGGGTCAGACAAAGGTCCATCATGCCCAGTATCCTGTTTACAACAGTAGCCAATACAGGCCACAGGGATCTGGCAGGTTGCCAGAAAGGTACATAGGTTCCACAATACTAGATAGGAGGCAAGAGACCTGTGAAAATGTTTAAATAGGTGTTAAAGCCAAGTGACATATCAAAGGGGCATTTTGAAAGACATCCTTTATCAAAGCAAGGGCTGTGTGAATCACCAGGAAATTGGTCACAGATTACCTTAGAAGCACAGGTCTGGGACCTATATAGCAAGCTAGCCTTTACTAAGTATTAGATCCCTCCCTTCTATCCCGATTCCCACCCCCCACCCCCCCCCCCCCCCCAGGCATAATCCTAGCTTTATACCTATTAAAGGCGGAGTGGTATTCCCATTCTCTTCTAGGTTCAGCTGATTATCCTCATCAGAAATAGATGAGTTAAGACCCTGAAACTAATTAACCTTGAGGTGAACAAAGTCCCTTGAACTTATTTGGTATAGTTGTATTAATAAAAGTATTCCTAGCAACTAAAAACAACTTAAATAACTAAACAAAACATTAAAACTAAGATGCAGACAGCAATCCAGCAGCGAGATGGGAGTTATCCAGTCTTTTGTATTGAGTGTTACAAGTTCAATTTTCTCCCAGTTGATGAGAAGTGTTATGTGTGCACTAGGTGCAAGGAGCTCTTTGCTCTTAGGGAACGAGTGTAATCTCTGGAGGCTAGAATGGCAGACTTGGAAAAAATAACAAAGTCAGAGAGGTACATAGACGAGACCTAAAGAGATGTAGTATTGAAGCCCCACCTCCAGTCTGGCAGCCTTTCAGCTGCTATGGAGGAGAGAGGTCTTGTGAAAGGAGAGCATCACCTTTGTGAGGCAGGAAGTGATTCTGTAGCTAGGACCTGTCCACCAGGAGATGTAACACCCCTTTGCACCGAGGTGGTTTCTCCAGGGTCATGTGCCCATGAGGGAAAGGTTAGGATGGCCGTTATAGTAGGTGATTCAATCATTAGGCATGTAAATAGCTGGGTGGCTGGTGGACTTGAGGATTGCCTGGTAACATACCTGCCTGGTGCAAAGGTAGCAGATCTCACACACCACATAGACAAGATTTCAGACAGTACTGGAGAGGAGTCTGCTCTCTTGGTACATGTTGGAACCAATGACATAGGAAAATGTGTAGGAGGGAGGTTCGGGATGCCAAATTTAGGCAGGAAGTTAAAATCCAGAACTTCCAGGGTAGCATTCTCTGATATGCTACCTGTGCCATGCGCAAGGCCCAAAAGGCAGGTGGAGCTCCAGAGTCTCAATGTGTGGATGAGACAATGGTGCAAAGAAGAGGGTTTTGGATTTGTTAGGAACTGGGCAACTTTCTGGGGAAGGGAGGGGCTTTTCCAAAGGGACAAGCTCCACCTTAACAGGGATGGAGCCAGGCTGCTGTAATATCTGAAGATTGGAGGATGGCCAATGTAACGCCAATTTACAAACCAGTGAGCCTGACATCAGTACCGGGAAAAATAGTAGAAACCATTATAAAGAACAAAATGACTGAACATGTAGATAGATAGTCATTGCTTATGGGGAGATAGCCAACATGGCTTTAGCCAAGGAAGGTCTTGTCTTACTAATCTGTTATGTTTTTTTGAAGGTCTGAATAAACAGGTAGACAAAGGTGAGTCGGTTGATATAGTGTATCTGGATTTTCAGAAAGCTTTTGACAAGGTCCATCATGAAGGACTCTTGGCAAAACTAAAACGTCATGGGATAGGATGCAGTGTACTATTGTGGATCAGGAACTGGTTAAAAGACAAAGCAGAGAGTAGGTCTAAATAGCCAGTTTTCTCAATGGAAAAAGTAAATAGTGGAGTACCCCAGTGATCTGTGCTGGGCCCGCTGTTTTTTTAACATATTTCTAAATGACCTAGAAATGGGAATAACGAGTGAGGTGAACAAATTTGCAGATAACACAAAATTATTCAAAGTTCTTAAAACCCAAGAAGAGTGTGAGAAATTGCAAGAGGACCTTGATAAACTGGAAGACTGGGCATCCAAATGGCAGATGAAATTTAATGTGGACAAGTGAAAAGTTATGCACCTAGGAAAGAACAACCCAAATTTTGGTTACACGATGCAACGTATCACCTTAGAAACCACCACCCAGGAAAAATGTTTAGGCGTCATCATGGCCCAGTGTGCATCAGTGGCCAAGAAAGCTAATAGAATGCTAAGAATCATAAGGAAAGGAATGGAGAATAAAACCAAGGATATTATTATGCCTCTGTATTGTTACATGGTTCGACAACACCTTGAAAGTTGTGTATAATTCTGGTCACCGTATCTTAAATAGGATATAGCAAAATTAGAAAAGGTACAGAGAAGGGTCACTAAAATGGTAAGGGGGATATAAGGATACCCCCATGAGGAAAGGCTTAAAAGGTTAGGGCTCTTAAACTTGGAAAAGAGAAGGCTGAGGGGAGATAAGATAACCTGTTCCACTCCATTCATTAATTTATAGACTAACGTAGATCTGTTGTTTACAAAAAGTAGAAAGACTAGAGGACATGCAATGAAGCTACAATGTAACCCATTTGAAAAGTTAGAAGAGAAAATATGTTTTTTGGTCATGTAATCAAACTCTGGAGTTCATTACCGGAGGATGTAGTAAAAGCTGTTATTGTAGCTGGGTTTAAAAAAGATTTGGCGACATTCCTGGAGGAAGGGTCCATTAACCATTATTAAAGAGGACCCAGGAAATTCACTGCTTACCTCAGGATGAGCAGTGTGGAAGCTGTGGACTTTTGGGTACCTGCCAGGTACTTGTGACCTAGATTGGCTACTGTTAGAAACAGATATTGGGCTTGATGGACCTTGGTCTGACCCAGTATGGCATTTCTTATGTTCTTAATGCTTGTCCTGGGGTAAGTAATATATTTCCCTGGTCCTCTTTAATAATATGAATGCACAAAACATGTTTTTAATCACAAGCAGAAGGGGGACCTCAAACACGTTAAGACTGATGTTTCTTTACAAGAGCAAAGAGTCGTGAGAAACTGTTCGTGGATGGTGTTGCCCCAATAAAGAGAAACCACACTGTTACAACAGAATATGGAGAACGTGACTAAAAGGAACTGCTGTATTATACAATTTTCCTTGTTGATGGTTTTCCTCCCATGTATTTAAAAGGAGTGGAGGAGTGGCCTAGTGGTTGGGGCAAGGTACTTCAGGCCAGAAGGTCAGGGGTTCAAATCCCACTAGAGGACAGCAACCTTGGGCCAGAAGGACTGGGGTTTATAGTCCCACAGGTGCTCCTTGTGGTCTTGGGCAAGCCACCTAACCCGGTCAGGCACAAAAAAAGAGCAGACCACTCTTGCAAAGACAGCCAAGGATACACAGAGAGCAAGAGCAAGTGATGAACACAAGGTGCTTTAATAATCCTTACTCTGTACAGGTTACAATGTAGCGAGTATTAGGAGGCATTAAGACAGCTCAACAATGATAAAAACAACACAAGCGATCAATCTACATGGGTAACGCACCCACGGTGTATGATTCTGCAATCTCCCCCTGAAGGCGGCGTTCGCCGAAACGTGTTGGGGCACATTATTAAAGCACCTTGTGTTCATCACTTGCTCTTGCTCTGTGTAAGCCACTTAACCCTCCACAGCCCATGTTCCCTGTAAAATAGTTATCTCTAAGTTATAATGCCCTGTTCAATGTAATTTCAGTTTGTTCAATGTAAACCGCACTGATGCAGAATTGCGTGGTATATAAGAGAATGTAAATAAATAAAAGATAGCCGACTTGAGATCCTTAAAGTTCCACAGGTTTCTTTTCCACCGGTTTTGAGAATCCATCACTTCCCGTCAAGTAAAATTTAGTTGGCTGCAGATATAGCCAACCAAACATTTCCTTTGACTTGCTTAATCTTAGCACTATGTTAGAAAGTGCTTGGGAAGAAACACCAAGGCCAGCCACTTTGCTTGGACAGCTTACAGTTGACAAAAAGAGTTACTTGTTCTTCAAAGCTAGAGATGTTTTGTTTTTTGCATGTCAAGCTTTGGATTTTGCCAGATGCAGCACAAGCTACCCCAAAGAGGAAGAAAATTTCTTTGGTGTAGGTTATAAATCCTGGAAATGGGAGCAATGTTTACGTGAGATGTCCTTGTACATGTGGTTTTTGACCATACTTACCAGTATTCTAGTAAAGTAGGGGCTGCTCCAGTGGTTGTGCTATCTTAATGTTTGCTTTTTCATCTGGACAAATTTTCTACTGTTGTTTACTAGTAAAGTCCATCTTATTTCCTTTTTTTGCTAATTTTTCCTTCTTTTGTAACAATCTTTTGTGGGTGAATGGGGGTTAGACTAATGGGAAAACTAGAATACATATTTTTTTACTAGTGATCTTATTTTCCATTAATTCTGGATGCTTCAATTTCTTACAACAAATGTTTTATCTTGCTTGGATTTTTGTTTGAAATTATAAAAATAAAATTTAAAAAATCCTGTGGAAATACTGAAACGGGTAATCGAAGAAAAATTTAAAAAGCAGAGTAAAAAAAAATATGGAAAAAATAAACAAAAAAGGCTACAGAAATTTAAGTAAAAATAAAAAAAATTAAAGGAAGATTAAGAACAGATTTTTAAAAAATACAAAGGTTTGTAAAGATTTCAGTGTGACACCCTGCTACAAATATCACTGAACTGTGAAGGTTAAGGGGATGGTGGTGGCAGGCCAAGAAGAGAACTGTGGGGAGTCAGGACATGTGGGGGTGGGGTGGGAGGAAGAAGGGAGAGAAAATTTGTTACACAGATTCTTCCTATACTTGCAGCCATCCATTCACTTTCAGTAAACAATCATTTAATGCACACTTAAAATCAGTTCTCATCTTTTTTTCATATGTAGAACATAGCTGACAACATATTTCAAAGTAATCCAGCTACTCGCAGTTCAAGCCTAACTCCTGTAGTACTTGTTTTTGCATGCATGCATGTAGAGGGAGGCAATAGGTGGTTGTTGCTGGTGTAAATGTCACATGCTGGTTCATTATCTTACCTCTGCTTATGATGAAAGGTGTCAATTGTAAAAGTGAGCATTTGCTTGGAGACTGAGCATACTGGGGTTGGTGGGCGGTGCCAGCTGCATAAGTATACTGGTGTCATCAAAAGATGACATGCTCAGTCTCCAAGCTGCTCGAAGAGGTACATTACCCAGAAGTGCGGGACTGGACTGGAGGGACGATAAGGAATGAGCATTTTCTGTTTCATGGATTAAGCAGGATAACCCTGTTAGCTCCAGGCTCCTTACCCCTCTATTTAAGCAGTTTTTCTATACCGCTCCATCCAGAGATCTGTTGTATCTAGTAGCTACTAGATACAGCAGCAGGCTCATAACCAAAGCCATGGTTCAAATCCCACTTTACTGCACTGATGCTCTCTGTGCCCTTAAGTCACTTTATCCTTCATTGTCTTGGGGAGGTCATGAAATCAGTTTCAAAGGGGGCTCTACTAATCAACAGCCAGTTTCTCCTAACTATTTGGGGGAATACATCAGTCTGAAATATTCTCAGTTTTGATACAAAGATGTTTTAATATCCTGGTTTATTGCAGATGTTGCTCTCTCTTCATTTCTATTGTTAAGGAATTCACACTGTTCACATTTGGCAACAAGCTCCAGAACTAAAGAGCAGTTAGCATAGTTGGCTTATAAAAGGTTTAAATTTCCTGGAAGAACTGTCCATAAACTGTTATTAAGGTAGAGTTGGGGAAAGCCATTGCTTATTCCAGAGGGTAAGTAGCATGGAGACGGTCTAGTGGTTTGGGCTCCCGCCAGGTATTTGATCTGCCCACTGTTGGAAACAGGATACCGAGCATGGGGGACCTTTGGTCTGACTCAGTATACATTTTTTATGTAGTTATATGTGGTACCTATATCTTGAATGAAAAAGTAGTAACCAGTTAGTCCATTCAAAATCCATAATATATGGATTTAAGTGAAGTTAAGCGGGTTACTAAATTACTTTTTGGTCAGAATCATGATTTGTCACTAGAATGTGAACGCAGATAAAGCGTGTCAAAGCCCATCTAGTCTGTCCAGTTCTTTCCAGAGAAGCTGTTTTTTACATCTCATACCTAATACTGGTTGGCTGTTTTTATAGACTGCCAATAAATTTTATAGTGCCCTAGCACTTTGCTATAAGGTTCTGTGAGGGGTGGGAAGACATCTGAAAATAACCACAGAATCCCTGAGGTTGCTGGTAATTTGTGATACTGTATGTGGTGTTGTTTATCAGGAGGGGAGGGATAGGGTAGTAGTGGTTGCGTACGAGGGGTTTACCATACGATGTACTATGACTTCAGAGTTGTTTTGTTTTGGATTTTGAATCAATAAACAAATTCAAACATAAAAGAGCTGTATGATAATGATTGTACTTGAATTTCACAGTTCCATATTTCATTCAAACATCTACTGATCTGTAAGTCCATTTATCTAATAGCGCCTCCCTACCTTTCCTCTATCTCTCCATACATCCCTCTTTGGGAACTCAGCTTGTCTGGAAGATCCTGCTTATCTGTGCTCTTCTCTGCCACAGCCAACTCCTGGAACAAACTACACGAGTGGAAATGCAGGCGCCATCTCTGGCCCTATTCAAATCCAGTCTAAAAATCCACCTTGTCGAGGTTGCTTTTGGATTACGATTCCCTTATGCTGCTGTTCATCACCTATCTGTATCTTTGCCATTCCCCTAGTTCCCCGTTGTTGTACTGTGGGCCTTGATTAGACTGTTAGCGCTAATGATCAGTACTGTCTCATACAGTATATATAGAACTACATATGCCTTGTAGCACTATACACAATAACATAGTATATGATGGCAGATAAAGACCAGTATGGTCCATCTAGTCTGCCCAGCAAGGCGGCAAGAGGTGCACTTGCTACTCCATGCAGGTTATTCCTCCCCATGCCTTTGTTTAGGGGTTTATCCACTACTCTGTGTAGGTCACCCCTATTTGTTCAGATATGAGATAGTTATACAAATGATAAGTATTAGTAGAGGCAGCAGAAGACAGACTTGAAAAACTGAGTAATTGAAAAAGTACTCGTCTACAATCTTCATTAATGGAAAGTTCCCTCGCTTTTACTAGTTGTCTGGATATGGGAGAGGAGGAGTATTACTTACTTGTAATTATTATTCTTGGAAGCTAGTAGGTTCCCGAAGCAGATGAACCCATCAATACCACTCTACAGAAACAAACATTTTACACTGGGAAGGCCTAGGAAGCATATTTCTAAATTCTGGCCCTACAGACCAAAGAATAGGGAGGGGGAGCCTTAGAGGTATGTTTACTAAAGCGCAGTAACGTAGCAGCAGCAACGTTATCGCGCGATAAGTGACCTTAATGCACGCTAACGTAACCAGATGTAACGTTAGCGCACGTTAACATCTCCGGCGGCACTATGTCCCGCAGAAATTGGAGAGAGGGCGGAGAGAAGGGGTCAGTGGGTGGGGAAACGCTACCGCGGCATTATCGCTGTAAACTGAAGGGCAGAAAATTACCGCAAGTGAAAACCTGGCATTAGATGCATATTTGCAGGAGAGAGAAACCATTTCAGTGTCAGCAATGTATAGCATAGGCAGGGAGCCCAAAAACAGTGATAGTAGTGCTACATATGCAGCAACAGCATAGTGCTCAGGTATGAAAGGGCCCTATGGCGAGGCTGCAAATGGGGCATAGGGGACTTCAGGTGGGACATGCAGTGGGGCAGCCGGGGCACAGGGTGGGCTAGGCAGATGCCCAGGTGGCACATGGGAATGCGGAAACTGGAAATCAGCAAGACAGCAACTGACCGAAGTCAAACATGCCCATGAGTCCGTGTCCCATCCAGGGGACATTACCCAGCAGGTACCCCAAAGGGCACATAACATTGGCAGGTGGTGCCGGGGGTAGCATGGATGCCTATGCAGACACCCCTACCCCAAAACCCACACCCTAGGCAGCCACCTACCTGCACACTGGATGGCCTGGGACTGCGCACCACCTGCATATGGGCATGTCGGCATGGTGGGTGAGGGGGCAATGGCAGCTGCCCACAGCAGACCAAGGCCAAGCCCTGTTCAGGTGGGTGGCATGCAGTGCAATAGACAAGGTCTGTCTGATGAACAGTCATGGTATCCCCAGGGACCAACCTACCTCTGTGGCAACAGTATGGTGCAGTACACACAGCCAGTGTGTCTTGGGGCAGAAGGTCACAGGTTCAAGTCCCAGCTGTGGCCCCTGCAGACTATATCCCTACATTTTACCCTACATAGCACATATAACATAAACATGTGCACTCCCTAGAGCATCGGCCAACAGGGGCACAAACACCCATACCCACAGGCTCCACTATCCAAAGCCTCATGGAGAGTCAGGCTGTTGGGCCCGGCACGGAGGAGCACTTACCATCAAAGCACTACTACTAGCACCTGCATACCTTAGCAATGCCTGTACTGTGCTCAGGACTAGTGTGGAGGGCAGGGCTGCCAACCACCCCTATCTTTGCACAATGCTGAAATAGGAGTGGGAGTGTGTGTATGTCTATCCATTGTTTTGTGGCTGCCTACTTCTCACTGGGTCCACAATGCTTACACTGTTTCCAGCATTAGCCTGCCAATGTGCATAATGAGGAGCAAGGTATTGTGGGTATGGTCTGGACAGGACAGACTGGGCAGGATGCATCTGCGCAGGGTGTGGGGCAATGGCTGGGACATTGTAGTGCCCAACCACCACCTACATGGACAGGGTGGCCACAGCATGTCATGCTGGGAGGGCACTCTCACCCTGACTGAGCAGTGACCATGGCATGGCTAGGTTCCCACAGAGTGCTATACAGTGTTTCTCTCAGGTGATATCTGTGTGTTCCCTGTTCTGGGGCCCAATCACTGAGATACCTCTTGGTGTCTGTGCTTACATCCCATCTATGGGTGCACATAATTCCTCCGGGGACATGCACTATGGACTGGCTAGCGGACTGTCTGCAGTCAGCATGTATATGACTGGAATGCTGTGCAGCAGGTACAGACTGACTGTGCCCTCTGCTGGTGAATGTCAGATCGTGGCGGGGGGCAGCTGAGCTTTTCCAGGCTTACTGCCAGTGCGTGTGTGATATGTACAGATCTACATCAACTGCCCTGGATGGTGCCCTTTCACCAGCAGGACTGGAGTTGATGGTCCCACAGCCCTTCATCATGCCCCTCTACTGCCTCCATTGCAAAGGTGTTGGACTGTTGGGGGCAGATCCTGTCCACCACCTTGACCCAGACAGGGAGGGTTGGTAGGTGGTGCTACATAATCCACATGGGGGTCCAGACACCCCCCTGCTTTTATAACAATTGACCATAGCAACCACACTGGATATGCTTAACTTGGGCGGCTCCTGTTCTCCAAGGGCTGGATGTGACTCGGGAATACAGATGGACACAGGATTATCTTAGGTGTGGCTGCAAGGAATACCTGTCACACACTGGCAATGATGGGCCCTGCAGCAATGCCTATCTCAAGCAACCCGGGTACTGCGGACCAGGTGCTGGCCGCCCCACCTCACCCTCAAGTTGAACACAGTACCGGCACAATGGCATGGTGTGTGGCTACTCTGTGCCAGTATCACACATGGTCAGTTCCTCCTACCACGCTGAGGTGCTGGAGAGCTGCATACCCCATCTGGTGATCAGATGTAGACTGCTGTTCTGCATGTGCATTGCATCATGGGTACTGGTGGGTTTAACCTATCCTGGTGGACAGAGCAGACAGTTTGTGCAGTGACCTGCAGTCCTTCTGTAGCCAACCATTGCTGAGACAGACACCAGAGAGGTATAGCCCACTGGTTAATACAATGACATCATAGGCAGAAGTCATGGGTTCAATCCCTCCGTCGTCTCATTTTAGTAGGCCTGTCTGAGGCAAGTCCTTTTCATTCCTGTGACAGGCAGATCTCTGCAGTTCTGTGCTGCCAGCACATAATACCCTCATCACAGTTGCCAGCCATCCTTCTGTCCATCTATCTGCGTAGCATCCTGTCTTCATGTGCTGGCTACTACCCTATGCCCTGCACTGGTTCCCTTTTCTGCATTGCAGCTCTCCATGCTTGCCTCTCCTGTGTCTGCTCTGCATGGCACTACTCCTCCTCTGTCCTCCTATCATTGCAAATGTCTTGCCACCTCTACCTCCACTGGCGGACACATATTCCCATCCTCTTCCACCCGCTGTCATTGTAGCACTTTACAATGCCAACACCCTATGCATTGTAACAGCTGCCTCCACTATATTTGTCCATTTTGCCGGCTGCATGCAGATTTGGCAGGTCCATCAGCTCCCACCTCTACTTCCTTCCATCACTTATCCATTGCCTTTCCTTGGTGCTCTGTGCAGTGTTAGGGTTACATCAGTTTTTGCCCTTACATTTCATGCTTGTCAACTTGGGGAACCTTACTGCCCTTGGGCACCATATCTTGGGTCACCTTAACATCCTTAGGCACCTTAGGTTAGGCACTTTATAAAGGTGCCTTAACCTGAGGCACCTTATAAGGCGCCCTACAGCGCACCTTATACAGCGCCTTCAGCCTTGTAATGTGCTGTCAGCTTTAATATGTATTGTCCGTTTAACGCACGATACCTGGCAAGGCACCTTTTACCACGCGTTACACAGCCATTGCTACCTCAACGCCAATACGCCCACTTCCTTATATGGCATTGCTCACGTTAGCGCTGCACTTTTTGCCGGTAATGTTATCACGGTTTAGTAAACATACCCCTTAGTTTTAATTTTGCCTTCTTATAAAACGTATGATAAATTTTGAAGCTGAGAGTCCAGACAGCTGCCGAATGTGGTTCCTTGCACAGAAGATATGCACCAGTTTCAAGACAGTATCCTGGCTTGTAGATAAAGCTGGTAACCAAACACTGCAAAAAAAAAAAAAAAAAGCACAGTTATTGAAGACTCATTAAAATCATTTGTACTCTACAAGCAAAAGAAAATTACCAACATTTGCCATAAAGTAAAGCACTCTTGGTCAGGTTTGGCTTCACCAATTGACAGCATCTCTAGTCATTATATAGGAATCCACACTTGCAGAAACACTTCCAGTCAATACCTTCAGGACACTGATTAACAAAACAAAAAACAAACCAGAACAGAACATGAAAAAAGCAAGGCTTCCAGAATGTATGTGTATGTTATAGTATAAGCCACCTCGCTCCTTTGCCAACTATCACAACTGTTCTTGGGCTGAAAGTCCCAGAAGTATCTTCCAGTTCCCTTCTCTTTCAAGACTTTGCCAATTGCCATAAAGGCAAGAACAGAACACTTTATTTCTGCTGGAATAATGCAAAACACAACTCATCTTCCATATCAAAATGTCTGAATTATGCAAAATTCTGCATGCTGTTTGTAAAAATAACAAAGCATACTGTTTGAGTGATACTTTAAAGTAAGTATCATGTAGAAAAAAAAAGTCACCAAAAAGTGCTAAATATGTTCAATTATTGTGTGCAGAACTGCAGCAGGAGTTTCACTTCTCTTTTCCCCCTTCCTCCATTACCTCTACCCTTGATTCCTTCTCTCCCATCTTTGAAGTTGAAATCTTTCTCGTTTTACTTCTCACTACCCTCTTTACCTAAGATCTTTGACTTGTTTTCCCTTATACCTTTGCTTATCACTTTCCTTAGACAAATCTGCTCTGCTTCTTTTTCTAAACCTATTGTGAGGCAGAAGACAAGGGAAACTAAGCAATTGCCTTGTTTAGTTCTTAACTTTCTCCGGGACCAAGCAGGAATGCAGTCCTCCCTTATGGGTGACATCACAGAGCCTGTGCAGGAATGCTCCCCAGCTTCCATAGGAAGTTTTTGGGAGATCCACTACACATGCATGCCTGTCTCCCCCCCTGAAGGAGCCATCTTAACCACAGTCTTCTCTTTTCTACAAAGCCCTCTAGACACTGGAGTTCCAGAAAATTGTTTATACCCTTGGGTATGGGTTTTTTTTTTCTGTTTCTGCTATTCTTTCAGTCACGTGCTTCATCACTATCTTCCTGCCTGTCTCCAGGAACGTCAGTACCTCAGCCCATGATTTTTTCAGGTTTTTCCTCTCATGCCTCCCTGGTCAGCTAGGACATTAGAGTCCTTTGACTTGATGGAAGAGTCTTTCCTACCATGTCAAAGCCGGCCAGTGGCTTCAAGAAGTGCACCCAGTATGGCCAGACTATTTCTATCACAAGCTGCCACAACTGGTGTCTTTAGTGCCTCAGGCCACACCACGAGCCCTCGACCTGTGCTCTCTACCTACAGTTGATGCCTAAAGGGCTTAGTAATCAGGAGAAACAGTAGGAAGTGCTGTTCCAGTCTTCCAAGTCATCAATGCCCTCTAAGGCCTCCGACGAGGATTCATGTAGGGGGCCAAGCCATTTCAGAGCAGAGGGGTTGTGGAGCATCAGACCGGTGGCTCGCCTTCGACAAGGAGCAGACCCAGAAAGACCAAACTTCTGCCTTGTCAATGTTGAAGAGTGATGCTGAGTCAGGATAAAGTCCCATGGCTATTGGCATCGTAGCCCTCAGTGCAACTCAGAGAGTGGCACTGGACTCTGTCCTCGCTAAGCGGATGCAGGCCCTCGAGCACAGCCTTGCTGCATTCCTGGCTCAGCAGGCTGCATGAGACCCAGTCACCTCAGGTTCCTTGGCAAAGTTGACAGCCCCAACCACGGCAGGAGCCTTACCATCGGAGGTGCAGCCCATCTTAGAAGTTCACGATCTTCCCAGAGCAGACAGCCGTTCTGGGAGAATACTCAAGGTCCCTCTTGGTGCATCAGGTTTCTCCCTCAAGTGCCTCGTAATTGGACCGATGGGTAGGACTCCTTTGACCCCAAGCGCTATTGGTGCCATGCGACTTCCCGGAAGTACCTCAAATTCCTCACTAAGTCTGACTCCGACTGGGAGACAGAGGATGAATCTCCAGAGACCGTGCATCACCGGGACTGTCCCTCCGATCCCTTGCCCCCATACAACGACAGATTCCCCCGGAGGACATATCCTTCCACAAGTTTATACGAGACATGAGGAAGGCCTTGCCCTTCACCATAGAGAAGGAGGAGGAACCCAGGGCAGAGAATACTCCATTCTTCCTAAAGAGGCCATCATGGTGCCAGTCCATCCCATCCTGGAGAGACTACTCTTTTGCATGTGAGAGACACCCTTGATGGTGTTCTTGATCAGCCATCACCTTGATTCAATGTATCGAGTGCATAAGAGCCCTGGCTTCGAAAAAGCACAACTACCTCACAACTCCATGGTTGCGGAATTGGCCATGTGCTGTATTAAGAGCTCAAAGACACTCCTCTGTGCCCCAGATGGGAGGCATGGACCCTGGATGGGTTTCTTAGGAAGTGCTACCAGGGCTCGATGCTAGTGGCCTAGATCCAGGCATACCAGTTATATATTGGGGGATGTACCTTCGAGACCTCTCAGGGGATCGCGCTGGTTTCGACTGGACTGTCGGGGGAAGGCCCTCAAGTGCTTCCAGAGCCTTGTGGCCAAGACCAAGGAATACAAGATCATCACCAGTGGCCTATGACGGGTTTGAGTCCGTAGTTAGGGTGGTTTTGATGGGCATTGGTGCCTGCCACCTGACATGGCTACAGTCCTCAGACTTGGAACAATGGGTTCAGAACAAGTTGGCCAATGTCCCATGCCAGGGAGAAAATCTCTTTGGAAAACCCATAGAAGTGAAGGCCAGAAAGTTGGAGCATGAATAAAACTCACCATGAACAGACTCTCTCAGAAGACCTCTGACCCTTCCAAATGGAAGTCTTTGGGAAGGAAGTCCTTCTTCCCCAAGAAGAAGAAAAAACAAAAACACACACCTTATGGAACCTACACCCCATACCAGTCTTACCAGGTGCCCCAACAGGGCCAGCAGTCAAAGGATCAGGGACAGCTGAAATCCCAGCCGCAGCCGGGAGGGGGGGGGGGTGGTTTGACTCCTTCCTCCAGAACATAGCCCTTCTTCCCATTATGGACTCTGTTCTGTTCTGGGTCGGGGGAAGACTGATCTACTTTGCCAACAGGTAGCCCAGCATCACAATAGATTCCTGGACACTTCAAGTGGTCCAGGACGGGTACCTGCTCTGCTTCGATCAGCTTCCCCCCCCTTTTTCTTTTCAGGGGAATATCCCTCTTGAGCCTCTCTATCATCAGCTCTTCCAAGTACAGGCCCTCTTAACCGACTAGGCTGTGGAGTTGGTTCTTCCGTCTCAAGAAGGAAGGGTTCTTCTTTTCCCACTACGTCCTAGTTCCCAAGAAAACAGACAGGTTCTGATCCATCCTGGATCTTCAGAAACTCAATCGGTTCCTAATGAAGGTAAAATTCAAGATGGTATCCCTGGTAATGTTGTTACCCTAATCTTCAACAAGAAGACTGAGATCCAAGGGGCACAGCCAAAGATGCTTATATGCACATCCTCCATTCACTTCCTGCATCAGCAGAATCTCCACTTCACGCTCAGCGGATATTATTATCAGGACAGGGTGCTACCCTTCAGTTTGCCTCCACCCCAAGGGTCTTCACAAATGCCTGGTGGTTGTCACCACCTTTTCTCCAGATCCAAGGAATCTTTGTCTTTCCCTATCTGGACGATTGGCTCATTAGTGGTGGGATGCTAGATAAGGGGTGGTAGTCCGTGCATCGTACGATTCAGGTACTGGAGCAGCTGGGCTTTGTCATCAACTATCCGAAGTCTCACCTGCAGCCCTCTCAAATGCCTCGAGTTCTTTGAGGCTCTCCTCAATATTGCTCGAGTACAAGCCTTCCTCCCGTCAGATCAGGCTCAATGCCTAAATGCCCTGGTGCAGGATATCCAGCATTGCTCACGTGCAACAGCTCAACATATGCTGCAACTCCTCAGTCACATGGCCTCTACAGTCCACATTACTCCCTCAGCATGGCTTCAGATGCAGCAGGCGCAGTGGACGCTTTGCACAGTTGTGCTAGGTGTCCGGTTGCCTCTTCGACAAGGTCAGTGTCATTCTGCCACTGAAGGTGTCCCTTTTCTGGTGGCAACAGCCTACCCAACCTACTTGTGGGACTACCCTTCCAGGCCCCACCGCACCAATGGGTGTTGATGATTGAGCTCCCCAGCCCAGCTTGGAAGCATCTTCTATAAGGCCTGCACATGCAGGGCCATTCGACAGCTTGGGAGAGCCTCCATCATATCAACTTCCTAGAATTTTAAGCCATAGCCAATGCCCTTAGAGAATTTCAACAACACCTCTCCAACCGGGTAGTCCTTATACAAACGGAAAGCCAGGTAGCCATGTTTTATATGAACAAACAGGGCAGCACGGGCTCATACCTCCTCTGTCAGGAAACAGTCCAGCTCTAGAAGTTTGACTGTGCACATGGCATGCTCCTGAGGGCCGTGTATCTGCCAGGATTGCTCAGTGTTTCGGCAGATCGACTCAGCAGAGTTCTTCAACCACATGAGTGGACCCTCAACAAGCAGGTGACCCACAACTTTCCAGATGTGGGGCATGCCATCCAGAGATCCCTTCACAACTCCTCTCAACAACCAACTGCTGTGGTTTTGCTTCAGAGTACCATGGAATAATCAGATAGCCTCCGATGCTTGTCTCCTGTATGCCTACCCACCAACTCCTCTGGTGGCCAAGACACTTTTCAAGCTTCAGGCGAATGGCGCCACCATGATCCTCTTGGACCACATTGGCCCTGGTTTCCCCTGCTACTTGCCTGTCCCGGAAACAGCCTCTCTGACTCTATTGTGCCCTGGACTTTATCTCATCTCTACTCCATCAACATCAAGTCTCTCTCACTCATGGCATGTATACTCAGCATGTAGCACTTGCGAGGTGAAAGGAGGACATCCTCCATGAGGCGGAAAGGCACAAGGCCTTTACTAGATGTGCCTATGCTTTCAAGTGGCACAGATTCTCGGTCTGATGTGTAGACAAGTCTCTGGACCCTTTCTCCTGCCCAGAAGACATAGTCCTCACTTACCTGTTCCACCTCGCCAACTCTGGTCTTAAGTCCAACTCAGTGAGAGTGCACCCGAGCGCTATAGCCACTGACCATCATGTGATAGTTGATAAGCCTCTCTCTGCTCACCCACTTGTCGAGCGCTTCACGAGAGGCCTTTTGTTGTCTCGTCCTCCGATTCAACCACTGCTGGTGGCATGGGACCTTAACATAGTGTTGGGACAGTTACTTGCTCCCCTTTTCAAACCACTTGCCTTCTGTCTACTTAAATTTCTTACCTGGAAGGTCATCTTTTTGATAGCAGACACCTCTTCGCACAGTCAGTGAATTGCAAGCACTGGTGGCACATCCACTGTACACCAGGTTCCATTAGAATGGTCCTTCGCACTCACCCAAAGTGCCTGCCTAAGGTAGTTTCCGCTTTCCATCTCAACCAGTCGGTGGTACTCTCCACATTTTTCCCCCACGTTTCACGCCAAAAGGGGGGAAAATCTAACACCACACTTTGGATTGTAAGAACGCACTGGCTTTCTACCTGGAACAAACAAAAGCCCACCACTGTTCCTCCCAGCTCTTTGTCTCCTTTGACCCCAATAGGCTAGGTGTGGTGGTCTCCAAACACACCTTTCCATTTGGGTGGCAGACTGCATCTCCTTTGCTTATGCTCAGTTTGGAACACCAAAACACCATTTAACAGCTATGGCAGCTTTCGTGGCTCACCAGTGCTCTATCTCCACAGTGGACATCTGTAGGGCTGCTAAGTGGTCTTCCATACACACCTTCACAGTCCATTACTGTCCGGATGGAGATTCCCAGCAACTTCAGCAAGCCATACTCCGGCACCTATTTGGGATTTACAGCAACCCCTTCCCACTGGCCCTTCTGTCTGTCCAGGCTACCATGAGTCGTTCTGACATTGATGCCCTGCTGGGTTAGGACTCAGAACCTTTTCAGCGATTGTTCATGCTGTTTTTCCTCAGTTTGTGTTTTTCTGGCTGCCCCGTTGGGCTTTTCACAGGTTTTTCGGAAGCCTGTAGCATTGGAGTCCCATAAGTGAGGACTGCATTTCTGCTAGGCCCCGGAGAAAGCATAGTTACTTACCTGTAGCAGGTGATGTATAGGAACAGCAGGAATCAGTCCTCACTATCCCTCCCCTCCTCCCGGTGGAGTTGTTTTCTTTTTTTTAGGCTTTAATAAACTATGTCATCATACTGAGGTAAGATGGCTCTTTTGGGTGGGAAGACAGGTACACATGCATGGTGGATCTCCCAAAATCTTCCTATGGAAGCTGGGGCGCGTTCCCACGTGGGCTCTGTCGGCAACATCACCTATGTGAGGACGAATTCCCGCTGTTCCTGGAGAACACCTGCTACATGTGAGTAACTATGCTTTACTCCTACAGTCTTGTTCTAGACCCTCCAATCCACTGGAAAAATTATCTTTCATTTTACTTTGTTTTGTCATCCATGTTGCCCTGTCCAGCATCGGTTACAATAGATAAATCATATAAAGCTTGTAAATAGATGAGTGCACTAGAATGAAGTGAAGGAGATAGAGAGAGGAATGAACAGAAAATAGGTACCAAAAGACTTGTTTGTTTCGCAGATAAAGTGAAACTTTTAAGATAAATCCACAATATTTGGAAATATTTTATCCTGGCTTCACTTTGCATCCTTGTCTGTAAGCTGCCACCATAAATATCTCAGAATATATAGGCAATCAGACTGTAGTCAAACTGTTTTTAGCCAGCAGACGTCCTTCCATTAAGCAATAAATCTGAACCATGCATAGAAGGCAGAAAGATGGCTAACTCTATTTAACCCAATTTTCTCCCTATGGTAAAAATATCACAGAATCCAACTAATCTCAGACTTCATATTTTCATTTCTTTGTACAAAAGGGCCCGCGGTACTTGAGCTTGGTTTACTAGAATTCTGTTACAGGTATCGCTTCTGCTGTTAGGTTGTTTAATGGATTCTCTCTGTGAAAAACAGACATATTTCCTAATGTTACTCCTACTTCTACTTCAAGTTTCTTGGACCTCTTGTTCTAGAAATGTCTTTCCTCAATAAAAAAAAGTATTTGCCTCTTATGAATTATTTATACCTTATAGGTGTACGAGTGACTGAATGCTTCCTTCAAACTCATATTCTCCCAGATTACGGTTGCCAAATGGCTCAAGATGAAGATAATCCAGTCCTAAATTTACCCCATTGCATGCAGGAGCTTATTCCAAATTACATTTCCTAAGAAAAGCAACACTACAACTCCATCCATGCAATAAGGTAAACCCAGGACTGGATCAACACTTGGGTGCAACTATTTGGTAACCATACACCCCTTCCCCTCATTCTGGGTTTTTCTCTTTATGAATACCAACATTTCCTTCCTGGTGTAATTTAGCTGAAAATCATAATAATTAAAAGACTATTCTGCAGTGTTGAGAAAAATGTAGGATAGCTCAAATATATACAGCTGGGACACATCTGCAATCATTACTCCAATGAAAATTTCATTCAGGAAAAAAAAAAAAAAAAAAAAAAAAAAAAAGAGACAGAAACATTGGTTGTAGAACTGTAGTATGCACCAATAGTTGTTGCCTTTTGTAAAGCCTGAGTTTCCAGGGAATACATTTACCTTCTTGGTGTAGTGTTGAAGTTAGACTTGGAATTCTGCCTGGAAAACAAGAACTCACGGTTTTTTTTTTTCATTCAGTTCATTTCACAGTAAGAGGCTAAAAGCAATCTATGCTACGTTTCAAGAATCCAAACTATAGGACCCGATTTACTCAATTGTTTACCTTATAGACAATGAACGAGGTAAAGCTTTTGTACATCAGGCCCTATTTCGAAGTATTAAACACATTAAAAATGTCTTCAATCAACAAACAGATAGTTGCACTTGCACTCTCTCCTCCGACGACAGCATTACAATAAAATAAAAAAGGTGCATTTCTCTTAATTTCACCTTCAAAAGAGTTTCCAAATGGGAAGGGAGGAGATGGCTCAGTGGTTGGGACAGGTCACCTCAGGCCAGAAGGCTGGGGGTTCAATTCCCACATGGGGACAAGCAACCTTGTGCCAGAGGGATTGGGGTCTCTAGTCCTTGTGGCCTTGGGCAAGCCACTTCACCCTCCATTGCCTCAGGTACACTTAGATTGTGAGCCCTTCGGCGACAAGGGAATAAAAAGTACCTGTTAGCATACATGTTAAACCGCACTGATTCTAAAGAGTGCAGTATAAAAAAAGAAATAAGTAAATAAAATAAAATGCTAACAAACTATTACAGGACATTGACTGATGCGCCTTGAATTTCAGCGGATTAGTAAGTGCATTGCTGTCCGATCTCCGTATATTGCGTGCGTGCCACTAACCCGACACAGCTCCCGCATTCTTCTAAGAATAAAACAAATAGTTAAAACTCTACCACTCAATTCATATATAGCTTTCTTGAAGGAAAGTGTCTAGCGATAGTTCCACATCAGCGTCCCACTGGAATCTCCAGTTGGAGAAATTTTCCCCCGAAATTTACTCTTTTTCTCCTCATCCTTGAGATCCCCCAAGAGAAAGATATCGGAAATGACCCAGCAACCAAGCACAACCCCCATCACCACAAATCTTCTAATCCGCAATCTTCCTGCGGGTTTCTCGCAGAAGCCACAAGGGCTTCTGGGCGTTATAGTTTTCAATGGACACGGAACTCACGAAAAGTTAATGGAATAAAAATAAGATAAAAACTACAACTCCCAGCATTCTATATCTCCACCAGCTCCTCCCCGGCAAGCCTAGCGGTTGCCCCTCCTATCTCACAGAGATGACGTCATTGCCCAGAGGCACTCGGTTGTTGTGCTTAAAGAGCATGAATGAATCCTAATGAAGCGCGGGCTATTTAGAAGCGTGCATCATTAAAGGAATAAACTAACCTTGCTTTGCTGTCTTAAAGTGGATTGTAGACATAGCAGCAGGATATCAACTTTCTCATTTTCTGATCCTAAGGATTTGTTACGTGTTGCTCCTAAGGGTCCTCTTTTCTAATTTTTAAAACCTTTTTAAGGGTACACTCTCAATAGTCTCTAACCCGATCGGAATGATGCTTGCTAGGGATTTACGAAACTAGGCCATACCCACCCTGATTGACTTCATATGCATCAGGACAGGAGTTTAGGGGTTACGTGAGAGAACCTCTTGGAAACTTTATAAACTTGCATAGGATTGAAATAAAATCACAACAAAGTGGCCCACGGTGATGGTTTTGCCTGCCAAATGAAATACTGAAGAAAACAGTCGAGCAAAGTATTCTGTTAACCCTCGAATAGTTTTGTTATGGTGTCATAGAAATAAGGATTAAGAAACAAAAGATTTTAAAAAGTGTGTGGATCACGTTCAAATCCATTGCTTCCAAATTCTCCTGGAGGCACAACTAGCTAGTCAGGACTGCCACAGTTAATATGCATGAGATTAATATATACTAATTTGCGACTGCTGTATGCAAATCTCTCTCGTACATATTCACTGTAGTAGTCCTAAAAACTCAACTAGTTTGTCGGTGTGGTTGTGTCTCTTGGAGAAGGTTGAGAAGCACTGCTCTAACCATTCAGACTAAAGAATCAATAGTATATCATGTACAGTATCCACCAGTCGGAAAAGGCTTTGGACTACGAGATCAAGAAGTCTGGGGTAATCCATTCCTGGTTTTATCGTATTGTTTGCATGGATTTGTAGTCTTGATTTTGTTGGTAAGTTCAGTGGGACTGAACAAAGCCCATGTATATGATAGGATTAATAGGAACACATTAATTCAGTCCTAAGTTTAATAACAGCTCCCATTTTTAGGATGCATCCAGTGGTGTAAATTCCAACCAAGCAGCCCCTGCAGTGGGGTGGGGTGGGGTGGGGGCATACAGCAGCATGCCCCACCCCTGCATGTGGCAATTTATTTACATTTGTATGCTGTGCTGCCTCCAGTCCAGGCCTGGCAGCTGTCACTTCCTGGGCCGAAGTCTCACGATAACAGCCGCACCACAAGACTAAGGCACTGGAGGTGACAGCCATCGGGCTTGGAGCAGAGGCTCCGTGGCAAACAAAGTAAGTTGGCAGTGACAAACTGCAGAAAACATTTATATTAAAAAAAAAAAAGCTCAAATGTGCAGGAACAAAAACAATAAAACATGATGAGCTTTACCACACCCCTCCCCCAAGAACAAACTCACAAGAGGCAGTGGGGTAAGGAGTCTGTGAAATGGGCAAGATACTACTCTTACTAGTGCTGTGCAACATTCTCCAACTAGGATTTCCAGGTACAACAAAAAGGCAAAGTGCTGTGCAAGACCCTCTTGGACAGAGACACTGCTACAAGGCAAAACATGGTGTGCAGCAAACCACAAGCATAACTATCCTCTATGTGGCTGCTCCAAAAGCATCCAATAGTAAACAAAGCACTGCTCAATTATATGTTTGTTATGATGTCCTCAACATAAAGCAGAAGAAAAAGGACCTCAGCTTCACTTGCGGGGCTATTCATTCAAATGAGAGTGAGTAAAGCATCTATCCCTTAACAGTTCTGAAACACACCGAAGCACTTCAGGACAGCCCACCATGGCTGCTCAAATGGGAATGCTGAGGATGGAGCATTATGTGGAATCTCCTCCAAGCCCCATCTACATGCGGCTGACTGCATTTTAAAAATCCAGGTACAATAAAGTACTGTCCCAAAAGAACTTACAACAGTGACTTGCTCAGGATCAAAAGGAAAGCTGATGGGGAAAGTAGGCTTTAATCCCACACTTAGAACTCAGATAACTTGAGTTTTATCATTCCAGACTTAGCAACCAACTGCACTGTACAGGACCCATGAATTTAGCAGGCATGAGAAGTAGGCCAGTTAAGTAACTCCACCAACAGCAGGGGACAGGCAACCACACAGCAGAATCGGTATATTTGGTGTTTTCCCATAGCACGTGCACCCTCATCTTGTTCCTTTAAACCAAGCTCCTCTTACATCCTCTTTAGTCTATTTTTATCTGACACACAGGTGCAATTATTTAGTGCTCCTGATAAAGCAGAAGGCGGGGTGTTTTTCTGAAAGCTAGCTAGAGACATGACCTCTCCATCTCAGGTGCCCAAAGAGGTGGCATGACTGCAATTTGTTGCTTTCCTCCTGCTCCAGGCCAAAACAAAGAACCATCAGGAGATGTTTTAAAGAAGATGTAAGACGTCTGGCCATCCGGGTGAGCTGTGCACACCAGAAGCATCTCTCAGACTCCTGGAGCCTGTGATCCATCTGACAGGCACTTGGGACCTGGATTGGTCACTGTTGGAAACAGGATACTGGAGCTGATGGACCCAGTATGGCATATAACGTATGTTCTAATGTAGAGGACTGCTCCTCCACACCGTCTCCTCCCTATTTGTTTGGCATAGCCCTGGATCAAGGCTTTAAGAAACACAAAAACAAGCCCTTCCATACTCTGCAGTATCCTAATTAAAGTGATGGACATAGGCGCAGCCTTGGATCGAGCCCCACAAAGGCTGTGGAGCCATTGCAAAGGGAAAGGGGGGCCTCTACTGAAAAGTGATGTCAGTGTAAGGGAGGGGTCCTCTGTCCCCTCACCCTACAAGTGAGACAACATAAGGAGTCCTCTCAGACTTTTATGTTGCACCTCCACAGAAGTTTATAAAGACACTTCCATAGCGTCCCCACAGTCCAATCCAGACTCCTTGGTTGTGTCTCTGTTCCAGCAAATGGAGACTGAGCATGCTAGCTTTTGATGATGTCACTATATATGGAGCCAACACTCCTCCCACCAAGCCAGTATACTCAAGTCATCAGCAGATGGGACAAACCCCTGTAGGTTGGGCTAGTTGAGGAGTTTGTAAGTATATGCAGTGGTAAAAAAAAAAAAAATAAGGTCAGTTTTAGGGTTGAACCCTTTCTGGTCTGATTCCTGTGTCAAATGATTTAAACTTGAGGTACAACTGTGATGACTGGGTCTGTCCCAGGGTGCTGAGGCTGTTAGATCGGCAAGAGGTCCCTGGGAGGAGTGAGGGCGAGCTTCCTCTCCTACTCTGTGCTTCAGACCACCTCCCTAGTTTCCCGCCGCCCTTCAGTGGGTTAGGGAAATCCAGCTGCTGCTACCTTTTTTCAGCTGTTTCTTGTTGGGTGAGTGTTGTTTGCGGCTGCGTGGGGCCCACTGGGGGGTGAGTACTGTGCTGGGATTGCTAAAGTTCTTTCTGCTGCTGGGTTTCTGCACACGCCCCGATGCCGATGGGTAGGCTCGTTTGTGGAGGCTGCGGGAGCTGCCATTTCCATTTAACTGCAGAAGGTCTCTCTGCTGGGCCTGCGAGGCTGAGGATCAAGTAGTGGGGAGCGCCTTGTCGGAGCAAGGGTATACCCTGGCGTCATCTTCCGGTGTGTTGGAGTTCCCGGGGGGGGGGGGGGGTTTATGCTTTAGAGATTACGGTGGCTGCAGCTTTTGCGGTTGCGGCGGGAACCATGGCCATTTTGTCAGATCCACCCACAGCGCCCATTTCAGCGGCTTCATAAGGATCCCTGTCTGTGTCTACAGGAAAGTCAGGGCAGTGGGAGTACAGGATAATCGAGTGCAAGCAGGATCAGAGGGGAATCCCCTCTTTGCCAATTACACAGTCGGAGGTCCTGTTCACACCTGACTGTGCTTTTGCTCCATCAGGCTTATTGCATAAAGCAGGACCTGAATGTGGTGGCAGTAGATGCCACGGTGCTACTGAAGCAGCGCAGGGAGCAGCTAAGGGCAATCGCTAATTCAGGGTTTCTGGACCTGATGGTCACAGAAGAGGACCAAGTCTCAGAGCAGTCCCTGGAGTCCGAGGGCCCTCTGGAGGGAACCTCAGGCTTGGACCGAGAGAGCAGGTCCTTAGGGCTTCAAGATGACCTGCTGCAGGCGGGGGGACGACCCAGAAGGGTCTTCCTCAAGGAGGAGCTGTTGGCATTGATCATGGACTCATTGGCGGTGCTCAATATCTCCATGGACACCCCTGCAGCAGATCCTCCTCTGGAGGATCAACTCCTGCAAGGCATTCATACCACCAAAAACATCTTCCCGCTGCATAGAGCCCTGAAACAGGTGACTGAGTTGGAGTGGGAGGCACCAAAAGCGGGCCTACAGGGAGCCAGGGCCATGCAGCGAATTTACCCCCTTCCCATGGTGGAATGGGAGCTTATCCAGCTCCTGAAAGTGAATGCTTTGGTGTCCGCAGTGACAAAGTGGACCACTATCCCGCTAGAGGGAGGGGCGGCACTAAAGGCCCCTCAGGATAAGAAGCTCGAGACCCTACTGAAGCAGGCGTTTGAGGTCAATGCCATGGCCTTGCAGACATCGGTTTGTGGGGCCTATGTTGCAAGGGCCTGTATGCCGTGTATTCAAGCACTCCCTGGAGACAAGACAGGGCTTGGAGAAGCCTATCAGGATGCAGAATGCCTCAATTCAGGGGCATGCATACATGGCAGATGCATTCTATGACCTCCTTCAGGCATTGGCTAAAGGCATGGCATCAGTGGTGGCAGCACGGCGCCTGCAGTGGCTGAGGAACTGGTCATGGAATGTCTCTTCCAAACACCGGCTGACCAGATTACCTTTTCGAGAAAAGCTTCTCTTTGGTGAGGCCTTGGAGAAGTTGGTTAAGGATTTGGGAGAATCCAAACCTGCTCACTTGCCAGAGGACAAGCCTAAAGCCCAAAAGTCACAAGCGGTTGCGTCAAAAGGTCATCTGAGGGATTTCTGCAGGTTTAGGTTGACCAGGTTTGCCCCGTACCAAAGGTCTTCCTATCAGGCGAGGGGGCATTCCTTTTGCAGAGGCAGAGGCGCTTGTCAAGGCTTCTTCTCAGGGTCCGGACAGGGACCCAAGAAGCCACAATGAGATGAGGGGGGCCCAGGCAGAGCTAGTTCCTGTGGGCGGCCGCCTACAACAGTTCTATCCTGCCTGGGTCCACCTTACCTCCGACCGTTGGGTCCTGGAGGTCATTCGTGAGGGTTATGCCCTGGAGTTTGCGGAACCGCTCGCAGATGCTTTCATGCTGTTACCATGCGGTTCTTGAGAAAAGCTCAGAGTGGTGAAGGACACCCTGCACCGCCTAGTTCTGCTACATGTGGTGGAGCTGGTACCACAAGACCAGTGTATACTCCATCTGGGGTACCTACGGTTCACAGTTCCAATGAGACACTTCCAGTTTCGAGTGCTACCGTTTGGACTAGCCATGGCTCCTTGCACCTTCACCAAGATCATGGTGATGGTCACAGCCTGATTACGCAGCCAGGGGATCCTGGTCAATTCCTATCTGGACAACTGGCTCATTTGGGCCAAGTCACGCAAGGAAAGCTTCAAAACCACGCAGCGGGTCCGTGACCTTCTGCGGAGTATGGGATGGGTGGTAAATGTGGTCAAAAGCCACCTTGTCCCATCTCAAGACTTGCTATACCTGGGGGTTCACTTCATAACCTCCTAGGGCAGGGTATTTTTGCCGGCACAGAGGTGCAGGAAGATTCAGGACCAGATACGTAGCTTTCTGGCGCAGCGGTCGCAGTTGGTATGGTCCTACCTACAGGTTCTGGGATCCATGGCGTCAATGCTGGATTTGGTGTCATTGACAAGGGTGCACATAGAAACACGACGACAGAAAAAGACCACATGGCCTATCTAGTCTGCCCTTCCATATTAACCACTACAACATTCCCCTTTTTTCCTTTAGAGATCCTCTGTGTTTGTCCCATGCATCTTTGAATTCAGATACTGTCCTCATCTCTACCTCCATCACTGGGAGACTATTCCACAGTTCCACCACTCTTTCCATAAAGAAATATTTCTGCATATCACTCCTGAATCTATCCCCTTTCACCCTCATCCCATGTCCCCTCATAGCAGAGCTTGCTTTCAATCGAAAGAGGCTCTCCTCCTGTGCCTTTATGCCACGGAAGTATTTAAATGTCTCAGTCATATCATCTCTATCCCGCCTTTCCTCTAAGGTGTACATATTAAAATACTTAAGTCTGTCCTCATATGCTTTATAATGAAGACCACTAACCATTTTAATAATCACCCTCTGCACTGACTCCATTCTGTTTATATCCTTTTGAAGGTGCGGTCTCCAGAATTGCACACATTACTCCAAATGAGGTCACACCAAAGACTTATCACCTCCATTCTTCTGCTGGCCATTCCTTTCCCTATGCACCCAAGCATCCTTCTAGTTTTTGCTGTTGCCTTTTCTACCTGTTTAGCTACTTTAAGATCATCAGACACAATCACACCTAGGTCTCGCTCTTCTTTAGTGGACAAAAGTACTTCATCCCCTATACTATATTGTTCCCTTCGATTACTGCAGCCCAAATGCATGACACTGCATTTTTTAACATTAAATGCGTTAAATGCATTAAATGTTAAAAATGTTCTACATCTGTTATCTGTTATATTGTAAATTTAATAGTTTTCTATTATTAAGTTTCTAATGTTCATTGTAAAATAATAGTTTACTATTATTAAGTTTTAATGTTTCAATGTAAACCGCCACTGATCTCTGGAAGAGGCGGTATAGAAAAATGTTTAAATAAATAAATAAATAAATAAATCTCAGCTGCCAAATTCTAGACCATTCTTCAAGCTTAACTAGATTCCTCCTCATGTTATCTACACCTTCCTGGGTGTCTACTCTATTTCAGATTTTGGTATCATCTGCAAAGAGGGAACTTTCCCGGTGGTCATCACAAAGGCACTCTGAGTCGTCGGATAGTGCTAGTGCACAGCAGCCTGGCATGGTAGTTGTCACGGGTCATCCTCGAGAAGGGAATGCTGCTGGAGCAGCCAGATTGGATTGTGGTCACAATGGATGCCAGTCTCTCCGGCTGGGGGGCACATTGCTTAATGCAGATAGCGCAGGGCTTTTGGGCTCAGGACCAGACACAGTAGTCCATCAATCGCTTGGAGATGCGTGCGGTCTGCCTAGTGCTCCTGGAATTCCAAGCCCTGGTCCGGCAATGCACGGTCAGGGTGTTCTCAGACAACATCTCCACAATTGTCTATATTAATTGGCAGGGCAAAATAGGCAGCACGAGTCTGGCAGGGTAGATAGCCCCTCTTCTCCATTGGGTGGAGGAGAATCTCACCCAACTGTCAGCCGCTCATGTGGCGGGTACATAAAATGTCCAAGCAGGCATCAGATCGATCCAGGGGAGTGGTCCTTGGTAGACAAGGTTTTCAGCCAGTTGAAGCGCCGCTGGGGTTTACAAGTTATGGACCTCATGGCGTCAGCAAAGAATGCCAAGGTGGAGCAATTCTTCAGCAGGCACAGGGAACCGATGTCCGAGGGCCTAAACATGTTGATGCAGAAATGGCCGAAGGAGGGCCTCCCCTATGTCTTTCCCCCATAGCCTCTCATAGGCTATCTGATTCAGTGAATAGAGGCACATGCGGACCTAGTGCTCCTAGTGGTTCCGGATTGACTATGGTGACCATGGTATGCGGACCTGGTGCGCCTACTAATGAACAGACCCTGGCAGCTGCCACTGAGGGCGGATCTGTTATCGCAGAGACCAGTGTTCATACCTCAGATGGATCGATTCTCGCTTATGGCTTGGCTCTTGAAAGGGCGGCCTTCGTGCGCAGGGGTATTCAGCGCCTGTAATTGCAACTGCTTAAGGTGCGGCTAGTTCAACATCCTTGGCCTACTTGTGAGTGTGGAGAGTGTTTGAGGCCTGGTGTGCAGAGAAAGGGTGTAGTCCCTTTGCGCCCACTATCCTGGAAGTCTTGAGATTTCTGCAGACTGGATTTGAGAAAGGTCTAGCCTTGAACTTTCTCAGGGTACAGGTGGCAGCTTTGGCATGCTATAAGGGACACGTGCATGGGGTCACGTTAACGACCCATCCCAACGTGGCCAGATTTCTCAGAGCAGTCAAGCTGCTGAGGCTGCCCTGGCAGTCCATGGTTCCCTCATGGGATCTCAATGTCATGCTGGAGGTTCTCTCGGCAGCGCCTTTTGAGCCACTGGTGGCAGCTTCACTGAAGGACCTGACCCTAAAAGTGGTGTTCCTGGTAGCCTTTTGTTCGGCCAGAAGAATTTCTGAGCTGCAAGCCTTATCATGCCGGGAGCCTTATCTCCTGCTGGTAAAGGACAGAGTAGTGTTGCGGATGATGCCTTTTTTTTTGCCCAAAGTGGTGTCACTTTTCCATCTGTATCAGACCATAGTCCTCTTGGTTTTTCCTTGGGGGTCAGATAAAAGTCTCTGTGCCTTAGACGCACGGAGAGCGCTGTAGCACTACTTGAAGGTTATTCAGCCATTCCGGAAGTCAGATCGTCTGTTCTTTCTGGGGTCCCTGAAAGGGGGAAGCAGCTTCAAAGGCTTCCATTGTCCGCTGGTCGAAGGAGGCAATTTCCTCAGCCTATCTACTGAGAGGCAAAACAGTGAACTCAGGGCTGACAGCTCATTCCACAAGGGCGCAGGCAGTGTTTTTGGTGGAGTCTGCTCTGGTTCCTCTGGCGGAGATTTGTCAAGCAGCTACTTGGGCATCATTGCATACTTTTGTGCGTCATTATAAGCTGGATTTGCAGGTGAGGTTGGAGGCACGGTTTGGAGCTCGAATTTTGGAAGCCGGGCTTGCCAGTCCCGCCTGAGTTTGAGTACTGCTCTGGTACATCCCAGGAGTCTGGATTGGACTGTAAGAGCGCTATGGAAGGTGAAATTAGCTTTACCTGCTAATTTTCTTTCCATTAGGACCTACAGTCCAATCCAGAGCCTGCCCATGTAATTAGTGGCAGCCCGTTTTCAGAGGGTCAGTTATAAGGGGGCAAGGTGCTCCGTGACAGAGTAACGAGTTTTAATCAGGCCGAAGAGTTCAGTCTCTGGGGCTTGATGAGAGCTAGGAGTGACCTTGGTCTCCTCGGGCTTCCTAAGTCATTACACATCTGTTGGCTAGTTGTATATAGTTGCTCCTTTGGGCGTTTGTTTGGTTTGATATGGTTCTGCTTTGACATGGGAATACTGACTTGGTGGGAGGAGTGTTGGCTCCTTATATATTTATTTATTTATTTTATTGTTCTTATATACCGCACTCTTAAAAATCAGCGCGGTTTACATACAACGATACTGTGCCAAATAGGCACTTACAATGAAACAGGAGATTAAACTCGGAATTCAACTGGGGGAACTATGTACAATATTAACAGATTATCTACAATATGTATCTACAGTATGTACAGTATATAGTGACATCTACAGTATGTACAGTATATAGTGACATCACCAAAAGCTAGCATGCTCTGTCTCCATCTGCTGTAATAGGGACACAACCCAGGAGTCTGGATGGATTGCAGATCCTAATGGAAAACAAATTAGCAGGTAAGTCTAATTTCACCATCTGCTGCTGGCATCAGGTGGCCAAACCAGCTCTTAAAACCTCTGCCCCAGAGGATCAGTGGGAAGCAAGATGAAGCCCAAAGGCCCTCCTATATCTCAGCTATCCTTCCTTTTCCCCTGAAGAACTGGGATAGTCATCCATGGATTTAGTAGATGCCTCTGAGACCATGAAGACAATAACCCAGCAAGAAGCCCAGTCTGTCCAGACACTCACAGGCCATGGTCTAGGGGCCTAACTTAGAGAACTCCTCTGCAGAAGGTCAATCTGAGGACCCCTCCTACCCCATATTCAGGTATAAAATGTCCAAGACCTTGGGCCTAGGAGCACCTGAAGGCTCAAAGTGTGAAGGTGACTTTCAATTCAGTCTACATGCCATAAGGGTGTTACAAGAGGCCTTTGCACTCTAGTTGCACGCAGTGTTTCAGGAGTTACAGCTTAATAATTGGAAATCCCTGATCTCCCTGCAGGTGGCCTCCAGGTACTTGGAAATGAAATAACAGCTTGGCCCAGTCCCAGGCTATTTTCAATCTCAGCTCCTTCACCAGTCGGTGAAGTTGGAGGTGATCCTTAAAAGGTCAAAGATCATGAGGCCCAGCTGTAGTTAGCTACCAAACACCAATACCCAGTGAAAGAAACCAATTAAATAAATTAATTTTTTGTCGGAATGGCCAGCACAGTAGAAAGGATAAACACCTTCCACCACTGTGGCCCGTCCTTTTTAATCATTTAAGAAATTTTTTTTATAAAAAACAGCACTTATCCAAAATTGGCTGATACTTAGCTTGTGTAGAAAAACAGGCTTTAAAGACGCTGTGGTCAACAGTAGGTCGAAAGTACGACGTGCCACATTTCGGGAGTATGAACATAAACCCCCTGCTTCAGGTCAGACCTCTGTGTAATGAACGTTAGCCTTGAAAATGCAGCAAAATCAATTGGATTTTATAACCCAGGCCTCTGAGTTAATGAAACACACTAATCAGGTGTAGCTTACACTGAAGAACCTTTCAAAATAGGGGAGAGAAACCACCAATCAGGTAACTCCTCCCACTTTGAAGGTTAAAAAATAGTATGCCAGTCCAGCTGTTGATTCAAGCCATCGGGGCACACAGAATGTAATCGAAAAATCCATTTTTGTTCTAAATTCTGTAACGTCTGGATCCTATCGCCACCACGCGGATTTGGGGATACATGATCTAAAATTCGCCAGCAGAGATCCGTAAACTTATGCGAGCATTCTAAGCAGTGATTAACTAAAGGTGCTGTGAGCTGCTTTGTGCGTAAGCGAGAAGCATGTTCCCCCAATCTCTGTTTACAAGGCCGCGAAGTCTGTCCGACATAAGGCAGTTTACAAGGACAAATGATTAAGTAAACTACATAGGAAGTGGTACAGTCCGTATGCCATCGAGTATAATAATTCTTTTTGGTACGATCATCAGTCCACATCTGACCCGGTAAGGTATTTGAACAAAAAGAACAAGTCCCACATGAAAAATGACCAGCATTATCATGTCCTGTAGGTGGTCGGTCTAGAGGAGCTGTAGTCTTCATCAGTAAATCGCGTAAATTAGACTTGCGAGAATAAGCAATTTGAAGCGGTTTACGAAAGCATGAATGAATGGCTAAAACAGGCCAAAATTTATGAATCAGATGAACAACAGAAGCAGTGCCATGTGTATATGGAAAAATGCCCGTAATCTTATCCACAGAAGGGGGAGGATCCCGAGGTGCCAGGAGCCATTCCCGGTGCGTATAGCAAGCTCTTTTATAAGCCAGACGAACAACTTTTGATGGATAGCCCCGAGATAACAGTCGAGAGCTCAATTCCTTGGCATGAATTTTAAACTGTGACATCTCAGTGCAGTTCCTACGAAGCCGCAAAAATTGTCCATAAGGTAGACCTCGCTTGAGAGCAGGAGGATGGTAACTGTCAAAGCGCAATAAAGTGTTGCGCTGGACCGGTTTCCGATACAGCGAAGTCAAAAGACCTTCTGGAGTACATTCAATCGTTATATCCAAAAATTGAATTTTATCTTTTTCCACCTGGGCTGTGAATTGTATATTAGATTTAAAAGAATTCAGAGAGCCCAGGAAGGAATCCAAATCAGTCCTATTGCCAGTCCAGATGAAAAGAATGTCATCTAAAAAGCGCCTCCATAGTGAAACCCAAGAAAACATGGGATGAGAATAAACATATAGCTCTTCGAACCATGCCATATAGATCGTGGCAATAGAGGGAGCCAAGGTTGCGCCCATAGCAATTCCATAAGTTTGCAGATAAAATTGTTGCTGGTAAAGAAAAAAGTTGTTATTAAGCACTAAATCCAATAGATCCAGAAAAAATCGTTTCGGAATGCGATTTGGGAGTGGAATGGGGTACTGTAACAAACCAGACATGACTTCCCTCTGATCAATATTAGTATATAAGGCCTGGACGTCAAGAGAAACAAGAAATGAGCATTTGGAGGAATCAGTATAGGTTGACAATTGACGTATAAGATCCCCAGTGTCCTTTATATAAGAAGGCACAGTTGCTGCCACAGGTTGTAGAAAAAGATTGCAGAACTGGGACAATGGCTCCAAAATTGAGTCCCTACAGGACACGATTGGACGTCCCGGGGGAGCAGTTAATGACTTGTGGATCTTCGGTACTAGATAGAAAACCGGGGTCTTAGGATGTTTCTTAATTAAGAATTCTGCTTCCTTTTGAGTCAACCAGTTGTTTAAGAATGCTTGAGAAACTAGCTGAAAAATTCGTTCCTTAAGACTCACAGTGGGATCCTCTATCAAAGAGTAATGATTTCGATTGTCCAAATGGATATGCATTTCCCGATCGTACTGCATCTCAGATAAAACCACAGTCGCACCTCCTTTGTCCGCCCGACGTATTATCAAGGAAGACTGAGAGAGCCCTCGCAAAGCCTTGTACTGATTCTTAGAAAAATTATGATAAGAAGGAAAATTAGATTCTTCCAGTTGTGATAAAGCCTGTAAAATTAGGAGTTGAAATGTTGAAATAGCCGCTTCAGGTTGACCCGGTGGTTGCCAACGAGAGGGATTCTTCACCAGTGAGGTATCCAGTGAAACCGATTGTTCAGACATATAGTGGATAACCCGCAATTTGCGAAAAAATTGTTGTAACGCTACACGCATATCAAAACCATCATAACGTGGTGATGGAATAAAAGATAAACCCAACTCCAAAATTTGTAACTGTTCAGGCGGAACAATCTCACCCGATAGATTTACAACTGTCGACTCCGTGTTCTGGACCTGGTATCCGGGCCTTCCCAAAAATCCGCCTGATAGTTGCCTCGAGCCCGTCGCCCCCGAGAGAAATTTCCCCGTGGGGTTTCAGAAAATTGTTGAGTTTTCTTACCACCAGACAACTGGCCTGACTCGCTGGAATCCATGTCTGAACAATCCTCAGATGTATAGGCAAACGAGACCTTCTTGCGGTTTTGCTTATAAGTTGTCCGTGAAGGCCAATTATACACACAGTTGTTGTCATAATCGGATCCCGAAAGGAAGCTAATTGCTTTTCAATGTCATTCCACTGAATGTCAAAACTCGAAGGCAGTAATGTTTCCAAAATCTTATTCTTCAATACAACCGTCTGAGCAGTACGTTTTTCACATTCTTGAAGAGAGCGCTCCAGGAGCAATGCAATCAAATCAAAGCTACATTTATTTAATATAGCATTCCACTTGGACAGAAAAGTGTCATCATCCGTAAATTGTTTCGGGGGTTTAAGTATCCGAAGCCCTCTGGGAATCACAGAAGATTTTAAATATTGTGCCATTGCTTCCCCATGTAAGTCAGATCTTATAAGCTTCTTATGAAGATCTTTCAACTCAAGAGTCGTCGGAGGTAAATCCACTGCTAACCCAGAAGCCACATCATTATCAAAAAGAGATTTCTGTTTTTTTAACTGAGATAGACGTTCCTCGGTGTAAGCAAATGTAACTGCTGCCATGGGTAAAACTAGAAGGTATAGCAAACACCAAATAGAATTCCAGAAAAAAACCTTCTTCCTGAGTTTAAATAAAGAGCCAAACACCAATACCCAGTGAAAGAAACCAATTAAATAAATTAATTTTTTGTCGGAATGGCCAGCACAGTAGAAAGGATAAACACCTTCCACCACTGTGGCCCGTCCTTTTTAATCATTTAAGAAATTTTTTTTATAAAAAACAGCACTTATCCAAAATTGGCTGATACTTAGCTTGTGTAGAAAAACAGGCTTTAAAGACGATGTGGTCAACAGTAGGTCGAAAGTACGACGTGCCACGTTTCGGGAGTATGAACATAAACCCCCTGCTTCAGGTCAGACTGCTGTGTAATGAACGTTAGCCTTGAAAATGCAGCAAAATCAATTGGTTTTTATAACCCAGGCCTCTGAGTTAATGAAACACACTAATCAGGTGTAGCTTACACTGAAGAACCTTTCAAAATAGGGGAGAGAAACCACCAATCAGGTAACTCCTCCCACTTTGAAGGTTTCATCTGGACTGGCAATAGGACTGATTTGGATTCCTTCCTGGGCTCTCTGAATTCTTTTAAATCTAATATACAATTCACAGCCCAGGTGGAAAAAGATAAAATTCAATTTTTGGATATAACGATTGAATGTACTCCAGAAGGTCTTTTGACTTCGCTGTATCGGAAACCGGTCCAGCGCAACACTTTATTGCGCTTTGACAGTTACCATCCTCCTGCTCTCAAGCGAGGTCTACCTTATGGACAATTTTTGCGGCTTCGTAGGAACTGCACTGAGATGTCACAGTTTAAAATTCATGCCAAGGAATTGAGCTCTCGACTGTTATCTCGGGGCTATCCATCAAAAGTTGTTCGTCTGGCTTATAAAAGAGCTTGCTATACGCACCGGGAATGGCTCCTGGCACCTCGGGATCCTCCCCCTTCTGTGGATAAGATTACGGGCATTTTTCCTTATACACGTGGCACTGCTTCTGTTGTTCATCTGATTCATAAATTTTGGCCTGTTTTAGCCATTCATTCATGCTTTCGTAAACCGCTTCAAATTGCTTATTCTCGCAAGTCTAATTTACGCGATTTACTGATGAAGACTATAGCTCCTCTAGACCGACCACCTACAGGACATGATAATGCTGGTCATTTTTCATGTGGGACTTGTTCTTTTTGTTCAAATACCTTACCGGGTCGGATGTGGACTGATGATCGTACCAAAAAGAATTATTATACTCGATGGCATACGGACTGTACCACTTCCTATGTAGTTTACTTAATCATTTGTCCTTGTAAACTGCCTTATGTCGGACGGACTTCGCGGCCTTGTAAACAGAGATTGGGGGAACATGCTTCTCGCTTATGCACAAAGCAGCTCACAGCACCTTTAGTTAATCACTGCTTAGAATGCTCGCATAAGTTTACGGATCTCTGCTGGCGAATTTTAGATCATGTACCCCCAAATCCGCGTGGTGGCGATAGGATCCAGACGTTACAGAATTTAGAACAAAAATGGATTTTTCGATTACATTCTGTGTGCCCCGATGGCTTGAATCAACAGCTGGACTGGCATACTATTTTTTAACCTTCAAAGTGGGAGGAGTTACCTGATTGGTGGTTTCTCTCCCCTATTTTGAAAGGTTCTTCAGTGTAAGCTACACCTGATTAGTGTGTTTCATTAACTCAGAGGCCTGGGTTATAAAAACCAATTGATTTTGCTGCATTTTCAAGGCTAACGCTCATTACACAGAGGTCTGACCTGAAGCAGGAGGTTTATGTTCATACTCCCTAAACGTGGCACGTCGTACTTTCGACCTACTGTTGACCACAGTGTCTTTAAAGCCTGTTTTTCTACACAAGCTAAGTATCAGCCAATTTTGGATAAGTGCTGTTTTTTATAAAAGAAAATTCTTAAATGATTAAAAAGGACGGGCCACAGTGGTGGAAGGTGTTTATCCTTTCTACTGTGCTGGCCATTCCGACAAAAAATTAATTTATTTAATTGGTTTCTTTCACTGGGTATTGGTGTTTGGCTCTTTATTTAAACTCAGGAAGAAGGTTTTTTTCTGGAATTCTATTTGTAGTTAGCTACCAGGCAAAGATCTCATAATGCTGGACATAGTGGGCCGGAACATTTCAGGACTCAATGCTGTGCCTGAAGATCCTAGCCCACAAAATGCAGATGCTTAATTATTATCATATTTTGATGCAGCAGGTTGCAGAGGCACTGAGGTCTCCTGGGAAGGCCTCACAAAAATCAGCAGCACAAGTTCATTTGCCATGCAGGAATGTGCTTTCCATCTGATCAAGGCCACTTATGATGGCATATAATATGGTAGTATGCACAGCTGCAGTGGCTATAAGGACTTGTAGAACTGCATGGCTACGCGTTTCAGAGCTATGTGACACCTTCCATGTGCAGGAGATAGTCTCTAATGAGAAGGTAAAGGATACAATATCTTGAATGAAGGACCACTGTTCCACCATAAAGGAGAACTTTCTGCACAGCCCATGATCAGCAGACTTACTACCACAGGTTTTAGCAAGTTGTTTACAAAGGACAATACCTGTAGCAGTTTTTCCTGCATTTTTATCCAAGGCGGCCCTTCCCACCCTATGCTAAGCCACCACCTCAGTGCCTGGCCACAAAACATTTCTGTAGCAATCAAGATCTAGGGAGAGGAAGCAACAATCCATATCTGTGACATCCTCTAAAGCCCAATACATCCTTTTGAATATTAGTCAGAGGGAGGGCAAGTTCTATTTCTTTGAAGAAGCCCAACAGGACACATGACTGATTGTTGTGCCCTTTGGATCATTTGCGAGAGTTACAAAATAACAATTTTTGGAGCCTCACACCAACAAAGGGGCCAACAGCAGGGCTGAAGTTCTCAGGCCATCTAGGCTTAGGCTGAAAAGGGGCAGCGATGATATTCCAACTTCTTTCTCATTCCCAAGAAGACAGAAGGACTGCGTCCCATCCTTGACTTATGAGGGCTCCAAAAATTCATCAAGAAAAAATTCAAACTAAATACCCTAGGCATGATCCTTCCACTTCTGGACTCAAATGACTGATTCACTTCCTTGGGCCTCAAGGATGCCTATACCCACATTCCTAGATCATCATTACCAATATCAGGTGCTCCCATTCAGCCTCTCCTCCTTCCTGAAAATCTTCACAAAATTATGGTGGTGGTAGCTGCCCACCTTCACAAGAAGGGGCTTTTTGCGTCTCTATTTCAACCGCTGGCTGGCCTGAGATTCCTCATCAGTGTGCCAAGTCCAAACTCAAGCCAATGCATTGCCTGGCTTACTCTGGTCCTGATCCATACTCTATATACAAGTCTCCATTTTAATCATTTTTATTAATATTTAATTAATTTTAATTTGTTTCAAAAACATTTTTTAACTTATCTCAGTCATGAGTGGAGTTGATAGCTGTATAACAATAGAAGTTCCCACACGATGTGGCACATTTCGAGCCCATCAAAATAGGGCTCTGCTTCAGGTTATCAGGAGACTCCCCGATAGCGAATAAGTCTCAAAACATCAGCGCTTTAAACTTAATTTAGAGAAAACCCGCATCTTAAAAGAGAAGCATCTGTCTCCTTCCATAGTCTGTGCACAACAGTGGCAATTGCCACATGCTTCATGGTGATTTGGGCTCAGCTTCATAATTCTGCTATGACACAATATTTGAAATCTAGCATTATTCCTCAGGGGTTATGGATGCCCCGAGCTCCAAAAATGTTTCTTGACGATCCTGCATTCTTGGCAAAGTGGAATGCCATTTTGAACAAGTGCAGCTTAGACATTATATCTCTTCTGACTGAACGGACTATGACACAGGAGCAATCCATACAAACACAAATTACTACTCTGGATGATGAAATTAATACCACAATTGATGAATGAATAAACAGCTGTCCAATTTCCGAGAGTACTGAAACACAGCCTTATTTTAATGGGCTCGAAACGTGCCACGTCATGTGGGAGCTTCCATTGTTATACAGCTATCTACAACGCTCATGACAGAGATAAGTAAAAAAACAAAACAAAACATTTTTTGAAACAAATTAAAATTAATTAAATATTAATAAAAACAATTAAAATGGAGATTTGTATATAGAGTGTGGATCAGTTCCATCCTTCACCAAGTATCTCCGACATTTAAAAAAAGTATCTTGCACCATTAGTGGAGGTCCCTTTATATATTGTATTGAGTCTTGAACTTTCCCAGCCCTGGACTTCTTTTTGGATGGCTTACTCTGATAGCAAGGGAAGGAATCTTTATTGCACACTTAAAAGCCAAGGCTCGACACAGGCCGTGCATAGATTATTTCATGAATCATACTCGTCAGTGCAGAGCGAGCACTTGAGCATTGTGCAATTATTCCCTTTAAGTACAATATAGTTTGCATGGAACTGACACACTGAATATTAAGCCAATTACAGCCCCTGATGAAGGCATAGTGAAACACGGCCTGTGTCGGGCCTTGGCTTTTAAGTGTGCAATAAAGATTCCTTCCTCTGCTATCCATGTTTCCAGTCTGGTAGTGATCATTGCACGTGGAGTTGTGCTCCTTGGTTGGATTACTCTGGTAGCAAGACACTCATGAACAGTCAGTGGGTTGTTCATTCTAGAGCCCACAACCTCAGATCACACTCACAGTAGGTGCATGTTTGGTATGGGAACCACACTTGATAGATACCTGCACACAGGGAACTTGGGGAGACCAGGAAAGAAGTCTCCACATCAACTTGCTGGAACTCCAGGTAGTATGACAGACTTCTCAAACCTTCAAGACTTGGCTCAGGGGAAAACAGATCCTTCACTGCACAGACAACCAGATGGCTATGTTCTACATCAACAAGCAAGGAGAGGGGCAAGGGGAAGTCAGGCTCCCTCAATCTCTGTTGGGAGGCAATGATGATATGGTACATTATATGAGGCATACAGTTTCATCTATTAGCCGTGTATTTGCCCAGCAAGAGCAATTGGAGTCTCCATAAGCCAATTTCTGGCCCCTCACCAGCACCTGTTCAACAGGTGGGGAACACTGGACATAGACCTATTTGCAACACAAGCAAACAGCAAATGCCCAATCTTATGCACAACGAGACCAGCAGAGCACAAACTAACATACAATGGCCTTTACCCTTTCGTGCAGAAGAGGCCTTCTGTATGAGTTTGCCCCATTCCCACTAATTCCCTAAATTCTACTGAAGATAGCTCAAGAAAAGGAAAAGGTCATTATAGTGGCCCTAATAGTTGTAATTCACCCATCTCCTTCTTCTGGTAGGGGAATACCTAATTCATCTAGGGACACAGCCTTATCTTTTAATCAACTGGGGGTGGCCTGGTGTACCCCAACCTTAAATCACTGATCCTAACAGTCTGAATGTTGAAGGCCACTTCATAGTCCATACCCTGGTCTTGAGGTAGTGTATGACATCATCTTGGCTTCCAGGAAGGAATAAATTAAGAAGTCATATCAACTCAAGTGGAACTGATTCACTTGGTGATATCGAGACTATCTCCAGGCCCCCTATCAACTGCTCAATTTGTGAGTTGCTGAATTCTCTCTTTCACCTGTCCAGGCCTCAAGATCTCTTCAGTTCAACTTCAGCTGTCTACCTTGGCAATTTATCACAAGAAAGTGGATGGAAAACCAATTTCACAGAACCCTCTAGTCTCCAGGTTCATGAAAGGGCTCATAAGAGCATTAGATATGCCATACTGGGTCAGACCAAAGATCCATCAAGTCCAGTATCCTTTTTTCCAGCAGCGGCCAATCCAGATCACAAGTACCTGGCAGGTTCCCAGAAGGTAGACAGACTCCATGCTGCTTAACCCAAGGGTTTCAGTGGATTTCCCCAGTCCCCTTTAATGGTTTATGGACGTTTCCTCCAGGAACTTGTCCAAAGTTTACACCCAGTTATATTACCAGTTTCTACTACATCCTCCAACAACGAATTCCAGAGTTTGATTATGTGTCGAGTGAAAACCAAATATTTTCTTAGATTACTCTTAAATGTGCTGCATTGTAGCTTCATTGAGTGTCCCCTAGTCTTTCTACTTTTTGAAGGAGAAAACTGATCTACGTTTACGCACTCCACTCATTATTTTATAGACTGCTACCCTATCTCCCCTCAGCCATCTCTTTTCCAAGTTGAAGAGCCCAAACTTTTAAGCCTTTCCTCATAGTGGTATCCTTCCATCCCCTTTAAAATTCTGGTTGCTGTTCTCTGTACCTTTTCTAATTCCACTATATTCTCCTTTAGATATGGCAACCAGAATTGCACACAATATTCAAGGTGCGGTTGCACCATGGAGCAATACAAAGGCGTTATAATATCCTCTGTTCTATTAACCATTCCTTTTCTTATGATTCCTAGCATTCTATTTGCTTTCTTGACTGCTGCTGCACACTGGGGCAGAGGGTTTCAACGTATTATCCATGATGACACCTAGATCCTTTTCTTGAGTGGCGATTCCTAATGTGGAAACTTGCATTGTGTAACGGTTGTTTGGGTGCTCATCTCTAAGTGCATAATTTCAGCTGTGCATAATTTCAGCTGTGTGTAAATATGTATATAAGGATCCTGTGTAAAGTCCTAACAATCACCTGTAAATATGTATTTAAGTACACTGTGTGAGCCCTTAACATAAATCAACTGTAACCCTGTAACCCCTAGTTTTTGCTGTGCTCTACCTCCCCTCCCTAATCACATTGTATGCATCCATGATTCTGGCCGGTACAGCCAACCTTACCATGTATAACAACCGCCGCTGATCACTGGAAGCAGCGGGATACAAATGTACGCTAAATAAATAAATAAATAAATAAAATAATTTTGCACTTGTCCACATGAATTTTCACTTGCCATTTGGATATCCGGTCTCCAAATTTCTCAAGGTCCTTTTGCGATTTTTCACAACCCTCTTGTGATTTAAGAACTTTGAATAATTTTGTGCCATCTGTGAATTTGATCACCTCACCACTGTTCTATTTCCAGCTCATTTATGAAGATGTTAAAAAGCATTAGGCCCAGCACAGACCCTTGTGGTACTCCACTATTCAATTTTCTCCATTGAGAAAATTGGCTGTTTAGCATAGGGGTGGCAGAAGGGCCTTTGGGGAGCCAAAGTACTGCTCTAACTCCGCTCAAGTCCTGCCCGGGTAGAGACCCTTCCTCTTCACAGACAGGAAGGGTCTTTGCCAAGATCGTGACTTTTCTTCTGCCTGCGGGAATGGGATCCCTGCGGGCAGACTGCTGGCTGTGGGCTGCGATCATTGTAAAGACTCTTCCTATCTGCCTGTAGGGATCCGATCTCCACAGCAGACAGAAAGGGGCTTTTCTTCTACCTGCAGGCAACCTGCTGCCTGCCATGCTGTGATTTTTGGTGGGGCCTAAGTCCGTGTGGACCATCCCTTTCCCATGCCTATGATTTAGCCCTTTCTATCTTTTTTTTTTTTTTTTTTTTATTGAGCATTTATAGTGAAAATACACCAAATCAAAATAGGAAAATAACAGTAAATCGTACATATGCAATCAATAAAAAGAAACATGTTACAATATTTAGTCCACATTAAATGGGGCTGGCAAATTAACAAAGATTAAGTAATTATGGTCAAACAGAAAACCAGGCCAAAAGCCTACACTATTGGAGGACCTACTATCTATGTACCGGTCCTATCTCTTAAACCTGCTCCGGAGCGATCATTCAGAAATTTTTCTAAGTGGGTTATATCCATGAAAACAAAAGAAGCTCCCTGAAATCCAATCAAACATTTACAAGGAAATCGAAGAAAAAAGGTGGCCCCTAAGGCCAACACCTTGGGTTTAAGAGCTAGAAACTGCCTCCGCCGAAGCTGAGTCTCGCGAGATACGTCAGGAAAAACATTAAGAACTTGTCCACAAAAGGGGACAGATTTCTTTTTAAAGAAAGCACGAAGTATCCGCAGCTTAACTTCGATGGAGGCAAAAGTAACCAAAAGAGTAGACCGAGTGGAGACATTGTCAGTAGAATCCTCTAAAAAGGCAGTTAAATTAGAAATAGCCGGTACAATTTCATCCAAGCCCCCCTCCTGAGGATTAACATTTTTTCTAGTTGCAAGAATATAATATGCCTGTAAAACAATGATCGGATCTTGAATATTAAGTACCTCCTTAAAATACTTTTCTAAGAGTATTCTAGGAGCAATAAGAGAAGTATGAGGGAAATTAAGAAACCGAAGATTGCATACACGAGAAGAGTTTTCTAGAGCCTCCACACGAGAATATAAAACAAAAGAATTCTTTACAGCAACAGTATGCGCTGCCATCAAAGGAGGAATCTGAGAACCCAAAAACTGAACCGATTTATCAAGAGAATTAACCTTCTCATCAAGTTGCTGAAAAGTTAAAACAGCTTCTTGAGAGAAGGTACATAACGAATTTAAAGTAGAGGAAACTTTCTTGTCAAGGGATAATAAAACAGACCAGATATCTTTCAATGTTACAACATCTTCAGCTGAAGGAGGAGAAATATTAGACACCACATTCAGAACTGGCAATTGTACAGGTATAGGCATAACCAAAGGCAATTTAACTATACTTGCGACTTCAGAAGATTTGACTGACAGGCTTTTTGAAAATCCAGATACACTGTATCAACCAGCTATCTAGTTGCTGATTCACACCTGAATACCAGGCCACCATTCAGAGCGGGACCTCAGTGTAGTCATTTCACAGCTCCTACAGCTGGGATGAGCACTCCCAAGTACCTATCTTGGAAAACCTTTTTTTCTAGTGGCCATTATGTTGGTCTGAAAGATCAGTGAGCTTCAAGTCTTATTTATTTTATTTACATTCTCTTATATACCGCGCTATTCTGCATCAGTGCAGTTTACATTGAACAAACTGAAATTACATTGAACAGGGCATTATAACATGGAGATAACTATTTTACAGGGAACATGGGCTATGGAGGGTTAAGTGGCTTGCCCAAGACCACAAGGAGCACCTGTGTGACTAGAAACCCCAGTCCTTCCGGCCCAAGGTTGCTGTCCTCTAGTGGGATTTGAACCCCCAACCTTCCAGCCTGAAGTACCTTGCGCCAACCACTAGGCCACTCCTCCACTCCAAGTCTTGGTGCATTGCTCACCATACATGCAGTTTTGTTTTGCAATAGGGTGTTCTTGCACATTTACCCTGAATGCCTACCTAAAAGTAGTCTCTGAATTCCATCTCAAGCCATCCGTAAGTCTGCCAACATACTTCCCCAAACCACATGGTAGCCACGTGGAAGCAAGGCTGCACTCTTTGGACTGTCGTCGGGCCCTTCTGTATTAACTGCACAACACCAATAGGTTAAGGAAAACTTTGCAACTGTAACTTTCACCTACTACCTAGAAATCTACTTCTTCTTGGAAACGTTATCACTAGGCATGCTTGGTGATTTTCCCTCTCTTCCTGTTCCTTCTACACATGTGCCAACATTCCTTTACCTAGCTCATCCCCCTTAGTCTGTCTTAGCTAATGTTACCAAAGAGCAGGGGTCTCCAACTCCAGTCATGGAGGGACGCAAACCAGTCAGGTTTTCAAGATGTCCCTAATGAATATGCATGAGATATATTTTGTGATGGGGAAAGCCTGGTGGAAAGCATGGACACAGAAGAGAATCCAGAAATCCCCATGGAAACGGATGACATTGCACAGCTACAAGGAAAACTCAGCCTGTCAGAGAAAAAGGCAGTTCCCTGTAGGAAGCAAACCACGCCCTAGTGCAAGGGTGGAGACTAACCCCCGTTCTGATTAGTCACAAGGAAGCAGGAAGCCAGGGTTAAAAACCACGTGCAGAGGGAAGGAAAGGAGACCTGGTGTGAGACCTGGTGTGAGACCTGAGGTGAGACCGGAGGAGAGACCGGAGGAGAGACCTGAGGTCAGACCTGGAGACAGAACCGATTGGAGAACCGATTGGAGAACCCACAAAGAAGTTGGTCAGGAAAATATCCAGAGAGCCAGTTGGAAGGCAAGAGAAAGCCAAGACCAGAGTCTGAGACCAGAGAGTCCAGGCAGAACAGCCTGGATGAGAGAAGGTGCCAAGGGAAAGGCACGCTCTCGGACAAAGTCAGCATTCAAAGGTAGAAGCACAGATAATTGGAGAAGCTGTGCAGGCCAGTCAAACAGTTGCTACAGCTGGGAGGATTGGAGAGGTGGAAAGAGCTCCAGTGCTGACACAGAGAAACAGCCTCAAGGTAAAAAATGACCATTTTATATCTGATAAATTGGCAAAAGAGATAAAGGCTAGTTTTATTGAGCAGGAGCTGGAACCCTCCCCCTCGACTGTGAAACGTTGGATTGAAAGCCTAGTACCTGCTGCAAACTCCAGACCTGATAACTCTGACGTTTGTGAAGCTTCTAAATTAGGGGCACTGCAGAGACTATTCTCTAGTGAGAGGATTCAAATCCCTAGTACCAAAACACCTGAAAAGGCTGACTTGCTGTGGGATCACTTCCACCAGTTTCTAAAGAGAGAAAAGCTAAAAGAAGTCCCCACATATGAGAAAGACTTTGGTAATTCTAATGGCATTGAGGAAATGCAGATAGAAACCACTGTGCCTGAATGTGATGATTTTCCTATACCAATGGACTGTTGTTTGACTCACAAGAATACCACAGTAAGAAAGGGAAACAGGAGAGAGTTTTAAAAGCCTTTTAATAAGGTAGCTTTTACCTGTGACTCAGAAGAAAGCAATGCTGTGCTGTATTCAGTGTTGAGAGTAACAGAGTTTGGGAAGACGTTGTTTGGTGAAAGTGAAACCAGCTGTGTTTAGTTCTGCTGCAGTATAGTGTGTGACCACACGGAGCAGTGCAGAGAACAGCAGAGAAGAAAAGTTTTGTTTTTCATTTCTCCTGGTTTTTCCTGTGTTCATCCTTTCATTTGGAGAAGTTATCCTAGTGCATTTGTTGTGTTTTGAACCTCCGCGTGCCTTTGGAAATCCCCATTGTATAAATAATAAAAATCTTGCAAAGCCTTACCACCTGCCTCAACTACAATTCATTCCTACAGAGTAAAGAACTTTTATTCTAAAGGACAGTAAGGCCGCCTATCGGCTGTCAGCCTCTTGGCCCAGCCGGTGGGTGTCACAAATTGGCGTAGTTGGCAGGATTTTTTTTTCCACGCTTGCGCAAGGATATTGCTTCAGGATTTCCACTGCAGGAGAAGCTTTGCTGAGGAGCCCAGCTGACGAGGGTCCAGAAAGCAGGTCCACAGTGCCCAGGAGACTACGGTTGACCATTGGAGGTGTTAAGCGTGAAGCTTCACCCACACCAGGTATTGGGTACCAAGCCGAGGGTCGGTTGAGGATACCAAGGGCACGGGTGCAAGCGCTAGCCGTAGTGTTATAATAACAAAAACCAAAGAGAGGGGAATACCTTCTTGTGTGTGTTGTCCCGCTTTTGGGTTGTTTGTTTGTGTTTTATAGGTAACCAAGATGGCGCTCCAGATACCAGACGTATTAAAATGGATGTCGCAGCAGTTTGAGCGCCAGGCTGATTTGTCCCTGGAAGCGCAGAAGCAGAGTGCTGCGCAGATACAGGCCCAACAACAGCTGCTGCTACAAATGTTGGAGGCTTACCTGGCCGAGCAGAAGAAGAAGACCGGACCAGAGACCATGTCATCCAGTTCCAGTACACCAGCTGCTTCTCTGAAGTTGGACTTGCAGGCTGGTGGGGCATTCAATATTGGACAACTTACACCAAGGGACGATATAGATGACTTTATTGAGGGATTTGAGAGGGTGGCGCACCTTAGTGGTTGGCCGCAGGAACAGTGGGCCATATGCCTGGCCGCATCCCTCACGGGGGAGGCCCTCGCTGCCTACCGGGCTATGCCACCCATGCTTGCTAGTGATTACAGTGAGCTCACTAAGGCAATTAGAGAGAGAGGTTGGGGCTCACTCCTCTAGTATACCATCGCCAATTGAGGGCTGTAAAATTGCAAGCAGGCGAGACGCCAAAGGCCCTATATCATAGAGTCCGAACCTTGCTGAATAAATGGCTGATTCCGGAGGGTAAGACCGTGGAATCAATAATTGACAGTCTTATACTGGAACAGTACCTGGATGCTGTACCCCAACAATTAAAAACCTTCCTCATACTCCAGAACTGCAAGACCCCACAGGAGGCAGTAGCGCTGTCAGAGAGGTTTATGGAGGCAGAAATAAGTGCCCATAGTCATGACAGTACCTCCCAGGTGGCAGTAGGAGGAGTATTAGAAAGGAGGAAAAGGAATACAGATAATGTGAAAGAAATGTATAAACCCTTATCAAAAGGTTATGTCTCTCATAGGAAATGCTATAAATGTGGGGAAGAAGGACATATCCAACGTAATTGCTTTGTGAGAACTGCATTGATAGCGGAGAATCAGCCTAGGGAGAAAGAAAAATTCTTCCTGTCAGTGGAAGTACAGGGGATTGCAACCACTGCGCTTTTGGATTCGGGTGCTCAACATAGCATGCTATCCAAAGCGCTATGGCGGAAAATTGAGGCCCAAAGTGGGAACACAGCAATTCAGCCCATAACTCAGGTAAAAATCCGCTGTATACATGGAGGTATCTCCAGCTACCCAGTTTATAGTCTAAGAGTGAAAGGCTTAGGCGTGAGTAGACATATGCAAATAGCTGTGGTACCTAGGCTACCGCATGAATTGGTACTAGGGAAAGATTGGCCACAGTTAAGCAAAGGCCTGGGACAGGACTTGTTTAAAAAAGAGGCAGCTACCTCTAGGACACCCCAAGTAGACGCCCTAGCACAATCAAAGGTGAAGATGAGCATGATTCCTAGCCCTTTGTTTGAAGCTCCTAGAAAACAAGAGCGTAAAACCTGTGCCCGGAATGAAGCGTCTACAGAGAAGCCAAAATGGGTGTTAAGATATGCTAAAATGAACCCCAACGCACGCGCACCAAAAAGAGCCACTGCCAACGCTGCTGGGTACGATCTCTATAGCGCCGAGGATACGATTGTGCCAAAGCAAGGAAAAGCACTGGTAGACACAGCTTTACAGCTAGAACTTCCCATGGGTTTCTATGGACGCATAGCCCCGCGTTCTGGCCTTGCCTGGAAATATTTCCTCGACATAGGAGCTGGAGTTATCGACCCAGACTTCAGGAGCACAGTGAAGGTGCTCCTGTATAATTTTGGAAATCAAGATTTCAGGATTTCTACTGGAGACCGTATAGCGCAGATAATCTGCGAGAGGGTTGGTTTTCCCCCTCTAGAAGAGGTTCCCCACCTGTCCACAACGACCCGGGGTGCCGGAAGCTTTGGCTCTACAAGAGGCACTAGCCTGGAGGGATTGTCGGCAACAGTGGAGGAAAAGATGGAGGAAGACCTCGGACCCCAGTTAGAAGATTGTAAGGGGAATCCGAAATTGAGGTTCGGGGATAGCCTTTCATGGGCCCAGAAACAGGATTTGTTTCAACTGCTGGCCGGATTTCAAGATGTATTGACCCCGATGCCAGGGAAAACAAATCTGGTAGCCCATGAAATCCTGACACCACCGGGGGAAGTGGTAAGACAACGGCCGTACAGGCTCCCCAAGGCAAAAAAGCAAGAGGTGGTGCGCCAGGTCCAGGAAATGCTAAGCATGGGGGTGATCGAAGAGTCCCACAGTCCCTGGAACAGTCCGATTGTTCTTGTGCCGAAACCGGACGGGTCACTCAGGTTCTGCATCGATTTCAGGAAGGTTAACTCGATCAGCCGCTTTGACACCTATCCTATGCCTCGCATAGAAGAACTTTTGGATCGCCTGGGACCAGCCAAATATCTGACCACGATCGATATGTCTAAGGGATATTGGCAAGTGCCACTGACAAAGGATGCCCGACCGAAGACCGCTTTCAGCACGCCTGTGGGGCTGTACCAATTTAAGCGGATGCCTTTTGGGTTGCACGGGGCTGCGGCTACATGCCAGAGGCTCATGGACCTGGTGTTGAGACCTCACCAGGCTTACGCTGTAGCTTATATGGATGACGTAATAATCCATAGTGATACCTGGAACCAGCACTTACCGAGAGTGACAGCAGTCCTGCAGGCGATGAGAGAAGCAGGACTCACCTTGAATCCGGACAAGTGTGTGTTCGGTGGCCAGGAGGTCAAATACCTAGGCCATATAGTGGGCCGGGGCCTAGTGAAGCCATTGACCAATAAGATCGAAAGTGTTAAGACTTTCCCCAAGCCAGCTATCAAGAAACAGTTGCGCAGCTTGTCAGACGGGTGCCTGGGTGAGAATGTTCACAGTCTTGGCAAAGGCATATATTAATATGATTTGCAAGGGATTGTGGGAAATGTAGTCCATTCACACCTGACACAGCCGTTCACAATAATTAGTTGTGCTTGAGTGTAAAGCCAATAAGATATTTATTTATGGGGTTATTTCTCCCAACACAGATATGCTTGGTAGCACATAAAACAGGATACTTGCTTTCAGTGTTAAACTTAGAAAAACAAAATCAGGAAAACAACAGCTGAACTTGTCAGGCAATCAAATCAAAAGAATAAAGACCTGGTTGGTAACAGAATGGTCTTTTCTGTAGGCTCTAGCTAATATTTTCTTAGCAGTGCCTCAAACAACAAGCAAAACCCACAAAGAAGGGAAAAACTGTTCTTTTCAGGTTAACTTCTTATATCTTCACACATAGACTCAGAAGTGATTCCCTCAGAGCTCATAAGCAATTAGGTAAGGCTCAATTGCTAGCAGTTATCCAGCTGAAACCCCTTAGCTGGCTTATTTTCTACTGCCTGGCTCAAATCCCACTCAGGAGCTTTTCTGAGTAGATTTAAAGAACAAGTTTGTATTTCTTTGTGATGGTTGTTGTACTTTGTAACAGTAAATTACCAAAGGAGTTTAGACAGAGAGCAATCCATGTATTCACAGCCTGTGTCTATAACCTCTCCCCCTTCTTCAACAATCATGGGTTCAATATCATGGATTGGCACAGAGGAATTTCTCAATGGAGCACTCTCAGGAGAATACTTGTTTCCCTGCTGTCTTTCAAGGATATAGCTAGGACATAGATCAGTGTTCATACCTGAGCTTCCATTGCTGTTAGAGTTCCTCTCTAAATAGCCTGGCCAGTATGTAGTCCAGTTCTTATGTCCAGCCTTCCAATCCAGATCCCTGGACACTGAATCTCTCTTCACATACCTTCTGGCACGGGTCCTAGGGTCCCTTCCAAGTGCAGCCGTCTCCCTCACAGGTACCGTCTGGAGATTCCTAGCTCTGCAGCACCACTCCTCTGGTTTTCCCCAGTCCAATGGTGTATGCTGGCCTTTTGAATGTCTCCCAGTATACGTACTGCTCTGGACTCCTTTAGACCTCCCAAATGCTTTTCTCTTCTTTCTTCCAAAGGGTTTCTTGCCCTCTCTGTCCGTCCGCTCTGGCTTCTGCTTCTGATGATCCTCCGGATGATGAAGATGTCCAAGCTGAATCTGAGGATCTCCAAGAATCTGAGGATCTCCTAGCTGATGATGATTCTCTGTAGAATAAACTCTACCTTTATTCTGCTTTGATGAGTGTTCCACCCTAGCACAGCACAGCTGTGCTGAATCAGGCCCTGCCCTTTGAGATGAGTGCTTGGGGATTACCTCATAGCCCTCCTGATTGAACACACGTTTCCCCACTTCAGCTCCTCTAATGGCTGTTGGAAACCTGGTGCATTCTGGGACTGGTAGTCTTTTATGGGAAAATTCTGTTTTTTTATTTCTACCAGAACTGACAGGTTGCTTGTTCAGAGTCACTTCACCTTTACTATAGCTCCTTTCTGAGCTATGATAAGCTTCCTTATCACAAGCTTCCTGGGGTTAGTCGGTTATTACTGAAGGTTTATACTGAATTTTGCAGAAAGGAGCGCGGTGTTGACAAATATGTTAAAGAAGAATGCACCCAACAAGCTGCAATGGACGGAGGAAGCTGAGGGAGCCTTTTCTCTGTTGAAGGAGAAATTGTGTGTGGGCCCAGTGTTGCGGGGCGTGGATTTTAGTCAACACTTCATAGTTCAGACAGACGCGTCTGAAACCGGCCTTGGCGCAGTCCTTTCACAGAAACATGATGGGGTAGAACACCCAGTCATGTTTCTTAGCCGCAAGCTGTCACCGGCGGAAACTAAGTACTCTAAAATTGAGCGCGAGTGTTTGGCCATAAAATGGGCCGTGGATACTTTATGTTTCTATCTGACAGGCCGAAGATTCACGCTCATCACAGACCATGCCCCACTAAAGTGGCTCAGCCAGATGCGCAACCACAATGCGTGTTTGACGCGCTGGTATATGGTGCTCCAGCCATTTGAGTTTCATGTGGAGCACAGAGCAGGACGACTCCACCAAAATGCTGATGCCCTCAGTCGGATCACGAGCTGTGCGGATGTTACAAAGCCAGCCCGTGATATCTTAAGGGGGGGGGGGATCTGTGATGGGGAAAGCCTGGTGGAAAGCATGGACACAGAAGAGAATCCAGAAATCCCCATGGAAACGGATGACATTGCACAGCTACAAGGAAAACTCAGCCTATGTCAGAGAAAAAGGCAGTTCCCTGTAGGAAGCAAACCACGCCCTAGTGCAAGGGTGGAGACTAACCCCCGTTCTGATTGGTCACAAGGAAGCAGGAAGCCAGGGTTAAAAACCACGTGCAGAGGGAAGGAAGAGAGACCTGGGGTGAGACCTGGGGTGAGACCGGAGGAGAGACCGGAGGGGAAACCTGAGGTCAGACCTGGAAACAGAACCGATTGGAGAACTGATTGGAGAACCCACAAAGAAGTTGGTCAGGGAAATATCCAGAGAGCCAGTTGTAAGGCAAGAGAAAGCCAAGACCAGAGTCTGAGACCAGAGAGTCCAGGCAGAACAGCCTGGGTGAGAGAAGGTGCAAAGGGAAAGGCACGCTCTCGGACAAAGCCAGCATTCAAAGGTAGAAGCACAGACAATTGGAGAAGCCGTGCAGGCCAGTCAAACAGTTGCTACAGCTGGGAGGATTGGAGAGGTGGAAAGAGCTCCAGTGCTGACACAGAGAAACAGCCTCAAGGTAAAACTGACCATTTTATATCTGATAAATTGGCAAAAGAGATAAAGGCTAGTTTTATTGAGCAGGAGCTGGAACCCTCCCCCTCTACTGTGAAACGTTGGATTGAAAGCCTAGTACCTGCTGCAAACTCCAGACCTGATAACTGACGTTTGTGAAGCTTCTAAATTAGGGGCACTGCAGAGACTATTCTCTAGTGAGAGGATTCAAACCCCTAGTACCAAAACACCTGAAAAGGCTGACTTGCTGTGGGATCACTTCCACCAGTTTCTAAAGAGAGAAAAGCTAAAAGAAGTCCCCACATATGAGAAAGACTTTGGTAATTCTAATGGCATTGAGGAAATGCAGATAGAAACCACTGTGCCTGAATGTGATGATTTTCCTATACCAAAGGACTGTTGTTTGACTCACAAGAATACCACAGTAAGAAAGGGAAACAGGAGAGAGTTTTAAAAGCCTTTTAATAAGGTAGCTTTTACCTGTGACTCAGAAGAAAGCAATGCTGTGCTGTATTCAGTGTTGAGAGTAACGGAGTTTGGGAAGACGTTGTTTGGTGAAAGTGAAACCAGCTGTGTTTAGTTCTGCTGCAGTATAGTGTGTGACCACACGAAGCAGTGCAGAGAACAGCAGAGAAGAAAAGTTTTGTTTTTCATTTCTCCTGGTTTTTCCTGTGTTCATCCTTTCATTTGGAGAAGTTATCCTAGTGCATTTGTTGTGTTTTGAACCTCCGCGTGCCTTTGAAAATCCCCATTGTATAAATAATAAAAATCTTGCAAAGCCTTACCACCTGCCTCAACTACAATTCATTCCTACTGTGATGCAGCGGACCCTCTTGAAGAGAGAGAAAATGTTGTAAAACCAGAAAAAGGCAAGCACAACCTGCAATATTGGGAGGATCCATCTAGGGGGAGCAGGAGAGTCGAGAGAGAGACCGAGAAACCACGCCCCTCTGGGCGGGACGCAAGCCCAGACAGCTTCTTTTTGAACAGAGGCAGGTCTGACTTGGAGAGAGATGAGGAGAAGGACCAAAGCAGGAGCCAAGGCAGAAGCAGCAGCCAGAGCCAGAGTACAGAAGGCAAAGAGGGAGGCCAAAGCACTGGCAAGAGCAGAAAGAAGCAGAGTCCTGAGCAGGAAGCAAAGCAGGAGCTTCAACCAGAGTTGGAGTGGAATAAGGAACAGAGAAAAAGCCAAGAGAGGTACTGGGACCGCAAGGGAGTACCTGGCAGAAGGTCCTCACAGCAGCCGTGGAATAAAGAGGTTCGTCCATTTTCAGAGGTGGGAAATGTTTGTTTGGAGGAAAGAAAACATCCTTACCACTATGGTCTGAAGTCTAAGAAAAGACCATAGGAGAGCCTGAGCACTGCTGCGCTGAAGCCAAACCAAGGTAGGCCTCAAGCCTTACTAGAAAGAAGGAAGAGAAGCCTCAAAGGTAAAACTCTTATTACTGATAATTACCTCCAGAAGCCTAAAGTATGGGGAAGACAGTGGGAAGAGGATTACTGTTACCCTAAACATTCTTGTAAGCAAGATTATGAAAGAAGTTTGTCTAAGAAGAGAACTTTGAGTGGGAAATCTTTTTATGAATCTGCTTTTGAACCTCTAATCAGAGAGGGACCGCTGCACTGCAAAACTCCTGGAGACCGACGCCCAAAGCTAAATGCTAGGCATTGGGACATAGTGCAACAAGTATATAAGAAACCTGATTACGTTTACCCTGATGCTACAGATTCAGAGGCTTCTGAGGTTGAGTCCATGCAAGTAGGATCAGAGGGGGAAGAATCAGATAATGCAATGGATTGTACATATTGTGCCTCGGGGAGTGTTGAATATATCCCCAATGTATCAGATAACTAAGTGAAGGAAGTTTATTGTTTTTGTACAAATGTTCTGTGAAGATAACAGCCTTTACTTTATTGCTTGCTTTTATTTTTCCCTATCCTGAAGTAAGGACATTTCAGTTGTTACCATAGCCAATCCTTTTGAACCGTTTTGTGCAAGAAAGGGAAATAAAGCCTTTAACTTTCCCTCCACTCTGTGCATTTGTTCTTTGAGCGTTGGTTACAAGGAAGCCACAAGGAATAACCACCCTTGACCCTTGCAGCATAGGCCAACCTCAACCTTAACCTTTCTTGTGTCCGGGCCCCTCCCGGGTCTACTACCCCTCTACAGAGGGTGCCCTGCGACACTACAGAGTAAAGAACGTTTATTCTAAAGGACAGTAAGGCCGCCTATCGGCTGTCAGCCTCTTGGCCCAGCCGGTGGGTGTCGCAATTTGCATGCACTGCCCCCATTGTATTCAAATTTATCTCATGCATATTCATTAGGGATATCCTGAAACTCTCACTGTTTTGCGGCCCTCTGGGACTGAAGTTGGAGATCCCTGCCATAGAGCTTGATGGGGGCAGAAGTGAGGAAAGTGTGGCTGCATTCCCCTGCTGTCTATGGAGAACCTCTGTTACGGGTAAGCTGCATTTTCGGGAAACAAGCAGGGGGATGCAGGCACACTGAAGGTGAAGTCCCAACTAAACCTTATTTGCTCAGATCTCCCATAGCTCAGAGGAGCTTTTGAGCCTCTCTGAACATGCATGCCTGCTTCCCACCTGTTTGCCTCTGGAGCAAGCAGTTTTTTTTTTTACTGCTCTGAAGTAGCAGCGGTTCTCCCTCTCTCATCACCTGAACTCAGTCCTTCTACAGAATACTACATACTACTACTTGATGATTGTGCCGGCACCAAAAAAACAAAAAACAAAACAAAGAAAGAAACAACCCCAAAAAGACAGCCAGAATAACTACATTGAAGATCTCCACAACAGCAGTGGCAAAGACTGTGGGACCCCCCCCCCCCCCAGAACTGCACACTGCGGGCCACGCTGCTCACCCTTCAAAAAGAAGAAAAAAAAAGCAGGGTGCTATAGACTCAGAGTACGCTCTGCTCAGCAACTCACTTCTGTGGGCTCCCGTCCACGTCTGCTGATCTGTCCAGCTCTCCTTCCCTTCACCCTTCAGGCCCAGCTACAGCACGAATGGGCTCAATGAGAGCTGCTGTACCGGAAGTGGTTTCACCTCTGGCAATGGCATCAGGAACATGGAGCAACAACCCACTGTTTGTGCAGGCCCGCTCCGCCAGCCAGCAAACATCATCTAAATTTGGAAGCAAGGCCAAGGGCAAACACAAACAAGGGAAAACATCTTTCTTCTCAGGGATTGCTTCTACAAAGACCCCAGGATAAGGCTGCCCCCAAGTGCCACAGGTGCAACTCTCAGGGGATGCCCCTGGCCAAGCTGCCTGTCCCCACCTCCGATAGCCCCCCCCCATCCCACGAGGGACCCTTCAGTCTGCAATCTTCTCCCCTCTTGAGATTTCTACAGGACAGCTCAGCTATACTGCATGCAGCCTCCTCTCCCATCCCCTAACTAGCGGCACCATGTGACCCCAGGTTGGCCCCCCTTGCCTGTGATGCTGGAGTCACCCAGGCTCATCGATTGGTGACAGGGCCAGACCATCCACTAGGCAGCCACCTAGGGTAGCAGACCTCAGTAGGCAGGGAAGCAGGCCATGTGCTTTGGCACACATGGCCTGCCACCCTCCCTTGCGCTAAGCCATGCCATCCCACCCCGCTGATTCCGGCATCAGGGACAGCTAGGCTCGGCGGTAGGCCATATGCTTTGCCACATATAGCCTGCTGCTTCTGACCCCCTGAAGTTGTATTGGAGGGGGGTCAGAAGCGGCAGGCCATGTGTGCCGAAGCACATGGCCTGCAGTCAAGCTGACCCCACCACCAGAATCAGTAGCAGCGGGGGGAAGGGCAGCGCACATGGGAGGGGGATGATGGCGCGGCATGGTGCGCCATGCATGGGGGGTTGCATAGCCGGGGCTTCTGCCTGGTGTGGCAGAAATACTTGGGCCAGCCCTGATTGGTGACTCCCGGCACCCCTTGACGACGATGCAGGATCCCTGTGATCTTTCCCCCACCATTGGGAGCCCTATGATTCCTCCGTGGGTAACCTCCCTCCCTCTCTGGAGCAGAAGACCCCTGAAGAATTGGTGGAGGACCTCTTACCACAAATTCCTTTAAAAGATCTCGTGCGTGTTCACACTCAGCGACTCCCAAACCCCCTTCCAATCCATCCTCAAGGCCTGCAGCACCCCCAAGGAGGTTCTGGCCCTCCCGGTACCACAGATTCTTCTACATCTGCAAGTCTCCATCTGGAAAACACCTACATTGGGTAGTGCCACATCTTGATGACTGGATCTGAAATACAAGGTTCTACCAGCTCCTGGCTTCAAACATTAGCAGTTCCCTCATCAGTCAGTAATATCAGAGGCAATCCTGAAAACCCTCCCAAGAATTCCAAACCTCCATTGCAGACACCTCCGGGTAAAGATCAGCGGACCCTTAATGCCATTGGCAGGAAGTCCTACCTAAGTAGCACTCTGGGCATGTGGATCCTGGCTTGTCAACTGCAGATGTTCCACTATTATCTTGACTTCCTCCTCTGGCTTGATGACCTGACCAAGGAGGACCCAACACAATTGGTGACTGACCTTCACGTGTCAGTCTATCACATCATCCATGCCACCTATGACATTTACGATTTGGTAGCGCACTCGGCAGCTACAGCCATTTCAGGCAGGTGCACGGCATGGCTCCATGTATCTGGACTCTGGGAGGATCTCCACAACCTTTTAGTGGATGCCTCCTGACAAGGCAACAGTTTGTTTGGTTCCAAGGTGCAAGCGACCGTATCTGAGGTGAAAGATCACTCCTTCACAGTCAGAGAGCTGGCCGTGCAACTGGCAGAGCCTTCACACTCAGCTCATCGACCTAACCTACCTCAGTATTGTTGGCCCTAACATTACCAATGCCTTCAGCAGTTCATCCCATGTCATTGATACCAACCCTATCCCGGGCCACCTCAATGCCTCCAGAATCAGCCTTGCAGTCAGTGCCCCCGACAGCAGGAGAAGAAGACCCAACCACTCTACTCAGTCCACTATTCCCAAGCCCAGCCCCACCTTTTGACTATCTACCAGTTGGGGGATGCATCAGTCACTTCACAGAGGCCTGACAATATCATCACAGACCTCTGGGTCCGCTCCATCATTCAGAGAGGCTACAAGCTTAATTTCTACAGGCTCTCACTCTCCACCCTGCTCCCAGCATCAGCCAACTTCCTGAAAACCACGAGCAACAGCTGGCTCAGGAAGTAAACAACTGCTGTTCAACAATGCCATCAAGCAAGTTCCTCCCCACGAAGTCAATAGAGGTTTTTTACTCGAGTTTCTTCTAATTCCCAAGAAATGGGGGGGCTTCTACCAATCCTCAACCTCTGGCAGCTCAACCTCTTCTTAAAGGAGAAATTCAAGATACACTCTCGGAGCACCATTCTTCCCCTTCTCAGCTGCCATGGCTGGCTAGCCTCTCTGGATCTAAAGGATGCCTGCATTCATGTCCCCATTCATCCGCATCATTGAAAGTATCTTCGTTTCAAGTTTTTGGACAACCACTACCAATATAAAGTCCTCCCTTTCGGGCTGTCCTCCGCTCCTCAAGTCTTTACCAAATGCATAGCAGTCGTCGCTGGCTTCCTGAGGAGTCACAGACATTGCGTATATCCCTATCTCGATTACTGGCTTATCTCAGGGGCATCACTGGAAATGGCTCACCAAACCATCCAAGCCACTTCCACCATTCTACAGGCATTGGGTTTTGTGATCAACACACAGAAATCAGAACCCATACCTCAAAAGCACTTGACCTTCATAGGGGCACACATAGACATCCTTCAGGGCAAAGCCTTCCTCCCCTCCGAAAGATCCCAGACCCTGCATTGTCTCAGCAGCAACCTTACCTTTCATCGGACAGCATCGGTCTGCATGCTCCTGCAACACCTAGGGCACATGACCGCTTGCATTCCCATTGTCCCACTTGCACGACTGAACATGAACCCACTGCAGTGGCACCTCAGACCTCTTTGCTTTCTCAAGAATGTCAAATATCCCCACTTTCTGTTCCATATGTCTCAGCCCACATTGCTGGGTGGACAATGCCTTTGCCATGGACTGGTAGGAGGAACTCCTTTATGCCTTTCTTCCATTTCTGCTAATCATATACGTCCTGCTTAAAACCAAGCAGGACCAAGCTTTGCTTATCCTCATAGCCCCGCAATGGCCTCACCAAATTTGGTTTCCTTATCTCCTTGCCCTGCTGCAGGCATCTCCTATACTGCTGGAGGTCCAGCCCGGCCTGCTCACCCAGCATCAAGAACACCTCTTGCACCCCAACCTCAAGAGTCTAACCCTTACTGCCTGGAACCTGAAGGGCCCCTCATGCACACTGAACATATGTCAGAGGATGTCCTTGCCATCATCCATGTGTCAGGCAAACCAGCCATGCAGAACTCTTATCACAAGTGGTCACGTTTTTCCAGCTGAGCAACCTCAAAGTCTCTCAATCCCATCCACTGTTCTGTGGTGCATGTCCACCTCCTCCATTTTTCGAAGTCCGGCCTCCGGACTAACTCTGTTTAATACCACCTGTCTGCAATCTCAGCTTCAGATGAACCCATTGACAGAAAGCTCATCTCCATGCATCTGGACATCTCCAGATTCATGAGGTCTCCCCATTCAACCCCTTGTACCTGTGTGGGATCTCAATGTGGTCCTCTTGGGACTCATTCAAGCCCCCTTCGAGCCCCTTGTGTCTGCCTCTCTCAAGTTTCTCACTTGGAAAACAGTATTCCTGGTAGCTGTAACATCGGCCAGGTGAACTGGGGAACCTCAAGCCCTCGTACACTACCCTCCTTACACACAGTTCCTTCATGACAAGATCATCCTCAAGACTCATCCCAACTTCCTCCCCAAGGTCAGCTTGGACTTCCACCTCATCTTGCCTATGTTTTTCCCAGCATCCCCGAGAGGCTCCCCGGAAGAAGTGCTCCACACCTTGGATTGCAGGCAAGCTCTTTTGTACTACCTACATTATAGAAGTGCACACCACCACTCTTCCCAGTAATCTAGGGCAGCAGGCCTCCAAACAGATCATCTCATCTTGGATAGCTGACTGCATCGCCTTCTGCTACAAGCAGACTGCCTTGCTACCACCGGACTGTGTGGGCTCACACAGTTTTAGAGCCACTGCCACCTCCTTTGCAAGCCTGGCATCTGTATCCTCTCAATGGACATCTGCAAGACAGCCACCTGGATGTCCATCCATACCTTCGCAAAACACTACAGTTTGGACCAATCCTCAGTACATTTATTTATTTAACAGGTTTTTATGTACCACCTGTAAGCCAAGGTGGTTTACAAAGAACAACAGTGTACAAACTCGAGAGAGCACATGATTTTGCCTTGAGGTAAGTGGTCCTCCTCAATCTTTTTGCAACCTAATCAGTTCCATCTCCTTTCTCTTGCCTGGGCCACCTTAAAAAAAATGAGAGAGAGAACAAAACGGAGATCACAGAAGATCAACCACTTCTACAGCAGCCCTCAGTTCTGGAGTCACCTTCAGAATGCGCCTGCATTCCCCTGCTTGTCTCCAGAGAAAGCGTGATTGCTTACTTATCATTGGGGTTCTCCGGACAGCAGGGGTATGCAGTCACACTCACCTGCCCACTGTCCCCACAGAAACCCCCTCCCCCCCCAAAAAAAAGAGAAAAACAAAACAGAATGGAAATACATAATGATGTGAACAGAGTGGACATTTTTTCTCTGCTGTGTTACAAACTAATTCCTCTGGAGGTACACAGGCGGGAAGCAAGCACGCATGCTCAGAGAGGCTCAAAAGCATCTCTGACCTATGGGAGATCCGGGCAACTCAGATTCAGTTGGGCCTTCACCTTCAGAGTGTGGCTGCATACCCCTGCTGTCTTTGGAGAAATCCCATTACAGATAAGCAACTATGTTTTCTCTGCTAGCAGTAAGGACCGTGCAACCACACAGCTGGTGAATCCAGAGCTGAGGTTTACCCTAGTAGTCTGCTTGGACTGGTGACCTGAGGGATAATGAGGGCAGAGGAGTTGGTCAGATGGGAAAGAGGCTGGGTAGGACAGACTAGCAAAAGGTGCTATATTGCTGTAGGGCTGAGTTCACGCAATACTACTTAGTAAAGGTGTGGACCAAGGACCGTGTTACAGCGCTGCATATATTTGCGATACGAATAGAGCCAAGGTTAGCTATAGAGTTGGTTGTAGCTCTGAGGCTAAGCACTAAAATTTTGCCTGGTGATAGTAGCTTAGCAGTGGAGTAGCAAAGACTGATGCAATCGGAGACCCAATCGGATAAGATATGCTTGGCTACTGGGAGCCCAAATATGCTAGGGGTGAAAGTTACATTTGCAAAGTCTTCCTTAACCTCTTGGTGTTGTGCAGTTAATACAGAAGGTCCCGATGACAGCCCAGGAATTGCAGCCTTGTTTCCACGTGGCTGGCATGTGGCTTGGGGAAATATCTTGGCAGACTTACGGATTGGTTGAGATGGAATTCAGAGACCAATTTTAGGTAGAAATTTAGGATAAATGTGCAAGAACACCCTGTTGCAAAACAATTGCATGCATGGTGGGTAATGCACCAAGACTTAAAGCTCACTGATCTTTCTGGCCAACATAATGGTTACTAGAGACAAAAAAAGGTTTTCCAAGATAGATACTTGAGGGGTGCTTATCCCAGCTCTAGAAGCTGTGAAATGACTACACTGAGGTCCTGTGATGGAGTCTACTCTCAGAATGATGGCCTGGTAGTCAGGTGTGAATAAAGAAGTAGATAAAGATAAGTTGGTTGATATAGTGTATCTGTATTTTCAACATGGGTTATTGCTGGATGGTTTGTCCTGTCTAGGGAGTGGGGAAGGGGAAGGTGTTGTCATGGTTTGCCTCCTATTTGGGCTCCTGGTTGCAGGTTGTTCAAGTAGGGGACTAGGTGTCCGCAACATATACCTTGGATGTGGGGGTTCCCCAGGGGTCAATCCTTTCTACTGGGTTGTTTAACATCTATTGAATTCCATTATATAGAGCTATGAAGGCTGCAGTTTTATCATTTTATGTTTATGCTGTACAGGTTTTTTCTGAGGGGTTACAGGACTTGGTGACATTAGTTCGGGAGTGTTTATCCCTATTGTTGGGTTGGTTCTGGCTTCTTGGATTGAAGCTGAATGTTGTTGCTTTTTGCGGAGTGGGGGGGGGGATGGATGGGTTGCAGGTTGCTTTAAGTTCTGATGCCTCGGGCGTAGTTTGGACATAATGCAGAGATTTAAGTGTAAGGTTGGATTCTTGGTTGAGTACTGGGGAGGGGGGATGTATTCTCTTTGGTTAAAAACGTATTTGTGTTGCTATGACAGATTCATTCACTATGCCTTTATTTGTCAGAAGCCAGTTTGGGGGTGGTGATTCAAGCATTGATAATGCCCCAATTGGACTGTTGTACATACTGTTTTTGGGCTTGGCCCAGAAGGATGTAATGCAAATTCAATTGACGCAGAATACTGCTGTTAAGTTGATAAAGGAACTTCATAGGTACGATCAAATCACTCCAATCTTGAAAGAACTACACTGGTTACCAGTGAAGTTCCACATTGAGTTTAAAGTCCCAGTATTGGTGTTTAAGGTTTTGCATGGCATGGTGCTATCTTTCCTTGGGAATAAGCTGGTCCTATATGTTCCTGGCTAGTCTCTATGGTGGCAGACGGATAAAACTTTAGTGATATCCTCACATAAGAGGTTGAAACACATGGCCCATCAAAATAGGGTTTCTCTGTTCAGACACTGGTGTTATGGAATGTGTTGCTGCATGAATTGCATCTTTATGATTACCTTAGATCATTTTGGAAGGCGCTAAAAGCGCTTTTGTTTTTGAAGGTCTTTGGGGATGGAGACGTGGGATGAATGGTTATTGATTATAACAGGTACAGAGTTGGGTATGGGTTGGGTTATTGGGGGGAATAATAGGGTTGTGGGTACTGTGGTGGCCAAAGTGTCCCCAAGCACTTAAAAAAGGGAAAAGAGCCTACTTTTACCTTTAGGGAAAGATGCAGCAGGCGGGGAGGTGAAACACAAAATGTTTTGAAACCTGAAAAAACTCACCTAGTGAATAGTTGCAGGCCACACCCTAGCTTAGGAACAAGCTACAGGGGTAATGAAAACCAGCTGGAGAACCAGCATGTGAGCACTGCTCTGATACGTGCAGAGGGAGTTCCCAGGGGATTACAAAAAGGAAGTAACAGAGAGAGGAAGTTGCAGGTTGTCTCCAAGGTTCAGCAAACAGAGGAAGTCACTCAAAAAGTTGCTGGAGAGAGTGTTAGAGACCACGTTCCAGATGCCGTGGTAAATCCAGAGAAAGAAAGAGAAAGACAGAGAGAGTTGGAGCGGAAGCAACTCAAGAAGCTGGGAAGGAGACAGCATTGGGCACACAGATACCGAGTGCAGAGGGCTGAGTCAGACAGCACAGATAGTGATGAAGTAAGTCTGAAAAGCAGCCTGTTTCCTGAAGCATATTCTGATGCTGGGGCAAATGCTGAGCTAGAGAAACAGCATTGCAGGAGAAAGGAAATTCCCAGGGGAGGAGCTACTGGAGACTCTGAACGGAGCAGAGAGCCCAAGGCACTGGGGAGAGGAAAAAGCTCTCGTGTTTCAGAGGAGAGAGGTATTTCCCAAGACAGCCCAGCCTTAAGGGAAACTGCTAGGACATTCAAACAAACAGGCCACAAGGCAAGGAGCTTTGCTGGGAGAGAAGTTTGAATGAGGACAGTTTTATCACAAGCCAAAGGTTTGATAAAACCCCAACTGAGAAATGGAGAACCGTGAGTAATCCTCTGTCTAATAAGCAGTTAAGTAAACTGAAGGCATTAAACCATTTGGAGGGAAAGGAAGAATTGTCTACAGGTGCTGAGCAGCCTAGGGACAGGAAAGCCTCTAAGTGGAAAGATATCCTTAAGCTTTTAGAAACTGCAGAACCAGGTTTTATCAAGAGGAATGTATGCCATGAGATCCCAGAGTCACTCGTGGAGGATATGGAAATAGGGAGTTACCCTTCTGAGAGTGAGAGTGACAGTCTTATGGAATGTGCTATCTGTTATAAAACGTTTGAGCCCTGGAAGGAAAGAAGCTTAAACAACAGCCTTTATAATTGAAGAGGTATAAACAGGCTGGACTATGTTTTAAAAGCCTTGTTTTCTTTTTATTGTTCCTGGAGTAAAACCTGAAAGTAATTGCATCTGAAGAAGTTTAGCAAAGTAACCTAGCACTGATGTTAATAACGCTAGAAGAAGTAATGAAGCTGTGGTTTGTGGAATCTGGAAACATTTGAAGCTGATTCTGTCAGGAGAAGAAAATCCTTTATTTTTCTTTCTTATTTTTGCGTTAAGCTTTATACAAGCACTGTTTGGAGAAGCAGTACAAATCAAATAAAATTCCTGTGCTTGCCTTAACCTCTCGGACTTTTCATTTCAATATGGAAACCCACAACTACGAAATATAGAGGTGGCACCCCACTATAGGCGACCGCCTAGGGTGGCCCTATAGTAGCTTGGCTGTAAAGGGGTGGATCGGCCACAGTACTGTATGTCTTTTTACTGTATGTAATTTGATTGTACACTGCTCTGGGTAGAAGTTCGATAGGGTGGTTCATAAATGTCATTAACTAAATAAAATATAACATGCGGTTGAAGCACCTTACCAGAAGTCCTATGTCTGGGGCACAGATATCCAAGAGTCACAATACAGACCTCAGGTCGTACTCTGAGCTGTAAAAGATACACTGGCATTAACATGAGGCATCTCAGCTATAAAAGCTTAGCAGCATGCCTGTGAGGTGACAGAGGATTCATCTGCTGCACCAAGCCATAATGCGTGTGCTTCATTCATTTATATGACACAGTTTTCCTGCAGGAAAGCCACTGAGTAGCCACTGTTTTTGAGAAAAAATAGGGGAGAACTTGTGGAGCCCATGTGCAAAACCACAGCAACAGATAAGAGTGTCCAAAATGATAAAGGAGATGGAAGGATACCCCTATGAGGAAAGACTTAAAAGGTTAGGGCTCTTTAGCTTGGAAAAGAGATGGCTGAGGGGAGGTATGATAGAGATCTATAAAATGGAGTAGAATGAGTAAATGTAGATCAGTTGTTTATTATGTCAAAAAGCAGAAGGACTAGGGGACAGGCAGTGAAGCTACAATGCAGCACATTTAAGACTAATCAGAGAAAATATTTTTTCACTCAATGTGTAATCGAAATCTGGAATTTTTTGCTGGAGGATGTAGTAAAAGCTATTGGTGTAGCTGGGTTTAAAAGAGGCTTGGACACGTTCTTTGCAGAAAGGCCATTAAACCATTCTTAAAGGGTACTGGAGAAATCCCTGCTTACCCTTGTGATAAGCAACATGGAATCTGTGTACTTTTTTTGAGAAACTGACAGGTACATTTGACCTGGATTGGCTGCTGCTGGAAACAGAATACTGGACTTGATGGACCTTTGGTCTGACCCAGTATGGCATCTCTTATATTCATATGATCCCGATTAGAGAGAGAAAGTGTTGCTGTCAGGGCAACTATCCTGCGCCCTTATGCCACAGAGGACTCCAAGCTTTTCTGAAGATGAAGCAGATACAGGTGGCTGGCAGGCTTGCGGCTCTCTCACAAGTTTCTGATCTGCATCCTACCATGTCTAACAGTCCTTGGGACACACCTAGCCAGTCAGGTTTTCAGGATAACAAAGAATATGCACAAGAGAGATTTGCATGCACTGCCTCCCTTCTATGCAAATCTCTCTCATGCATATTCATTGTGGTTATCCTGAAAATGTGACTGGCTAGGTGTGTCGAGAACAGGGTAAGAACCCTGCTCTAAGTTGATAAAAGGGGAGACTCCAAAGGACAGCCAAGACAGACACTGTGATGATATTGATGGAAGCTGCTTGGTCCTAGTCTTCACTCCTGTCCTTCAGGACCACCAATGGGCCAGGTTTTCAGGATATCCCTAATGAAGGTGTATGAAAGATTGGCATACAAAGGAGGTGATGGGCATGAAAATCTCTCATATGCATATTCATTAAGGATATCCTGAAAACCTGACCTGTTGGCAGCTCTCAAGGACGGGAGTGAAGGATAGGGGTTTGCCTTGGCAGTGATTATCACAAATAAAATTGATAAAACAATGAAGACAACCAAGTTCCTCATGGAGATCCAACAACACTTTTTGAATTATGATTTACAGAAAACTATTATGCTGAAATTGAAGGCCACAGAGAAAGGCTTAATGGATGGGACAGGAGGAGCACCAGTCCAAGTGGACAGAGCCATGGAAGAGATTAGGACCATCTGTATATTTTTATTATAAGTCAGTGTTAGAACTATAAAGTGTTATGTGGTGGTATTATGATTTCAAAACAGGTGGCAAGCCTTGGACTACTATTATTACCAAACATTAACATAGTACTACAAGGGTACACACAGCACCATATAGACAAGAGAAAGTGTTTTGTGGCAACTATAATCTAATCAAGACAAAAGACAATTCGGACATTGAAATGGTAGCAAGGAGACAGTTAAATAAAAGATACATCCTTATTCCATATTTCTAAACTAGTCCATGCCTGGTTTTCCCAGTCCTGTCCAAAAGTGTTCCACACTGACTAACACTGGGTTTCCCAAAGCTGGCCTGGAGGAGCCCACAACCAGCTGGGGTTCCCCAGTTTCCACCATGAATCACAACATCCAACCCAACCAATAAACTCTTATCAGAATGCTTCACCGAAGTATCCAGCTGGCTACAAAAGAACAACCTATCCATCAACATAAAGAAAACTGAAGCCCTCATAGTAACAAAGGACCCTGACTTCACACCACCTACACACCTCGACATTGGCAACACAAAAATACAAATACAACCACAAATAAGATACCTAGGAATCATCATAGACCAAGTACTCACACTCAATCAACAGATCAAAAAAACCACCGCAACAATCTACCACAAGGCTAAAACAGTACAATGCCTCAGACCTCTCCTTGAACCACAGGACTTCAGAACAGTAATGCAAGCCTTGACACTCCCCCCACCTGCACTACTGCAATATAATATACCATGGACTTCTAGCCACTCATACAAACCCACTTCGAACTGCCTTAAACACCACAGTAAGAATTATCAAGAATGCAAAAAAACAGGACCACATCACCCCAGTCCTGAGGGAGCTACACATACTCCCTCTAGATGCAAGAATCAAATACAAATCCGCCCTACTCACCCACAAAGCTCTCTACCAAACTCAAACTTCCCAGCTCCGCACTCTACTGCCTCAACCAGCCCACAACAGAACAACCAGACAAACCACCAACAACTCCCTCACCATCCCTCACAAAAGAAGGAAATACAATCAATGGACCTGCAACAGAGCCTTCGAACCATATGCACCATCCCTCTGGAACTCTGTACCCAATCACATCAGAAGCAACACAGACCCATCATCTTTCAGGAAACAACTTAAAACTGCACCATTCCAAGAATTCCTCGGACCAGAAACAAGCACCCACCACTGACTCCCTCCCAACCACCATGTCTCATCCCCTGAACATATGTCCTATGTAACCATAACAAAATGTCTATGTCTATGTCCCAACTAACTGTCAAAAAATCATTATTGTTGGCCACCTGGTGACGGCCCCAAACCCTTCTAATTGATTATTGTATGTTCCACCGCTTTGACCCAGTGAAAAGCGGGATATAAATACAGCTAAATAAATAAAATAAATAAATAAATATGCCTGAGATCTATTTATATATAATGGAGGCAATACACAAGAACAGATTTCAGGCACATTCATGGCAGAAATTCTTAAAACCTGGCTGAGTTGTGGCTCTCCAAAACTAAGTTTAAGCACTTCTAATTTTTCTAGCCACCGAGTTTGGTTCAGCTAACATTATGCCCCCAGTTCCAAGAAATGGCAGTGTTTGCCCTCCTTTGAGCTGTACATGATTTTATAACAAATCTTTTTTACGCTTAGCACTTACCTCCCGTTCCTTTATACTTCTGTCGTAATCAGAACCAGGGCTGGGATCCAGCACCAAAAGCCTTCAATGCTATATTTTAAACACCCTCTTGCCAAAGCCCAGCCATTTTCCTATGAGCCAGAAGCTTAGCTTCCTCTGGAACTCAGTTAACATGAAGGCATCACACCATTGCTTGACTATACCATCCTCTCTCCCCTTGGGGCAGTGAATGCTACTGGGGACAGCTCAAGGCAAAAATGCAATGTGTGCCTTCGAGTCAGCCATGACTCCTGGTGACCCAGAAGCTCCTGGGTTTTCTTGGCAGTGTCACCGGAAGTAGATTGCCAGGCCTTTCTTCTGAGGCAATGGAGGGTTAAGTGACTTGCCCAAGGCCCCAAGGAGTGCTAGTGGGAATTGAACCCTGGTTGCTTGGTTACCAAGCCAGTGTTCTAACCACTAGGCTACTCCTCCACTCCTAAGAACAAAAGACATAATCCTAACAGTCAAACATTCTGGAGAATGTAGCTCCCTGAAGGAGAGGGACTGAGATTTTCACGTTTTGGTTCTTTTTAACTTTCAAAAGGTCTAGCACTTGAACAAGAAGACTATCTCCTCTGAATCCAGTCATAAACAGAACTGCAATCCATGTTAGTGTGTAGCTCTGTTCTGTCTGCACTAAGAGGCCAATGTGATGTCTGTTCGGGTGAGCGAGATGAAGGTTAGCCTACCATCAGGTCAGAGCCCCTTAAATGGTGCAGATAATGCAGGAGAGTGCTGCGCAGGTCTGCATTTAGGGTAACACACTCAGATACATCTTTGCCAAGGTGGCTGTTCCTTTCCAGAGGATTATATGGGATCTTTGAGGTTGCGTTGACATTCGTCCTAAGCAAGTATGATGAAGAAGACTGCCCTCCAGACCTGGAAGCCTGGAGGATCCCTGGAACTGGTTCTTTGCGACTGGACTCAAAGTCCTTGAACAGAGAGGTAGAGGCAACATCTGCAAAGGTTCAAAATTTATGTGCCGTGTCAGCTGATCTCTCAGCAGGCAATACTCTCCTCTTTCTGGACCAACAGCAGTCTCTTCTCTGCCTCATAGTGACTGCAGAGATGTCTCGCGCAACCTTTTGGGGTTCACGGACATAATCTGCAAGAGTTCTTGCAATCAGTGATTATATTCTGGGTGTGGAAGTAGCTGGTACTTTGTCTTTATCTGCAACATTTTCCGCAGAAACAAAAAAAAATTAAGAAAAATATTTTTTCAAGGCAGACAATGAAAAACAGACAAAATCAAGACAAAAGCACTTTGTTTTGTGTCCTTCCGAGAGTTAATTACTTGCATTATAGTTAAAGGAAAAAATTCTATCCTAACTGGAAAACTAAAAACATGCAGTAAATGTTGCTTCATTACTGCATTGAGCTTTCCTTCGACAGCTTGTATAGGACTCGTGGGAAATGTGCAGCGACTGGTGTTTCCTCTCAGCAGCATGTCTTCGAGCAGAATAAATACCTGCCCCGTGCATCAACAATGGTCACTGCAGTTTTGGAATGTTCATGTGTTGGACTCTGGCATTGGAGAATAAGATTTGGATTTTTTTTTTTTTTTTTACAGCTACTGAATACTGTTTCTTCTGTGCCTCGGCCTCTATTTCTATTCTATCCTCTATCTTCTGTGTTACATTTGGAGTGATCTTAGAATGCAAGGTGATTGCTGGTTTGTCCTTTGTCAGAATGATTTCTTTGATAGGTCTTAAAAGAGGCATGGTAGCTCATGACTAGTATGAAAATGGAAGAGGGGAAAAGGAAGTGAGTAGAAAGGAATATATGGGAATTGCAAGAGATTGAGTAAGGAAAAAGAGGACACAAGTGTGATGTATGAGAGAGAGAAGAGGAACCAGAATGGGGAGATGGTGAGTCTGAGAAGAATATGAGTCGACAGGGAAAGAAGAAAAGAGAAGAGAGAGGAGGAGGAGGAAAGGGAGGGGTACTAGAGTAAGGAACAGGTGGTAAGCTGATGGAGCAGGTTAGCTGGGTTGGAAAGGGAGAAAAAAAGGAAAAAGCAAACGAAAGAGACAAGATGGGGAGGGGGGTGAGGGTGCAGTTTGGGACCTACAACCACCAACCATGGCAGGAGATAAGGGGCAGTTAGGATCAAGCAGTGGACAGCAACCAGCAAAGAAATTCATTTTGAATTTGTTTCACTGCAGCAGAGGATACAATGCTATACCGTGCTCGCAAAAAGTACCATGAGCTGTATGGAAGCAGACATCCCCAGCGCTGAAGGACTGGATATGAGAGAGCATCTGGCTGGAGTTAGCAGCCTTAGCTTCTGCAAAAAGACCCTGTAACAAGTATAGCACCATTTCTGGGCATATGTCAGGAGGTCAAAGCAAAGATGGTGAAGACTGCTAAAGCCTAGCAATATACTGAGGGGGGTCCACTATCCACTACTGAGTAGATGCTGCTCGAGGACCAGATGCAGGCAACACTTTTGCCTGAAACTCTGTCAGGGCTGCCAATGGGCACCAACATGGCTAAGGTATCAACTGTGGTAGTAAGCACAACCCCACCCACTTACTGACACATACACATTTATATGCAATATGTAGACAGGTAGTGATGTGTTTTGGGCTCAATTATTAAATTGCACTTGATGCAGGAATATTACATTTTCCAGAACTGAGAAAGTGGCTGAAGCTGTGGGATAAAATTATCAGTTAAAATGAACCAAGAACTCAGCTCAACACCAAGACTATCCCCATCTATAAACAAGATGACCATTTCAAAAGAATGTAGACAAGTATTCCTAAGAAATTGAGGCTTGACCTCAAGAGGAGCATTTTGGATAATCAGAGGTACCTCCGTCTCCTACCCATGTTTCCACTCTTGTGGGATTAGTGACCTTTAGTCACCTAATGCCATTGGACTAGTGAAGCACAATTGCCTTGCTTGAGCCCCAGATATCAAGAGCAGTATTCATCCGTCTTTTTTTTTTGTCCTCCTCTTGGCCTTTATCCAAGGCTTTCCGGCCAATACAATCTTCACCCTTCCATTCTAAGTATCCAAACCACACCTGTCTTTACTCGATCTTAGCCACCTTGTTAAATCAAGTACTACCTGAAAATATATTTTGAAAATTGTGACTTTTGAAAATATTGCAACTTACATTAAGAGAAGAAGATCTTCTTTAAGATGGCTATAGATTCTTTTTAAATGGAGACAAGCTGAAAAATAGATTCTTTTTGTTATTTTCTATAAAAAAAAAACATCACAAGTAGGAAAATTGGTCTGAAACATGTTGCATGATCAAGTCTCCCACTGAGAACTGCTAAGCTTCAACAGCTGCTCTATTTGCCACACTCAATTTGATTCTAAGTACAACATGTCACACTGGGCTATTTTCCACACAGCACATTGATGCTGCTTAAGGTGAGGGATGAGATGGCACCCCTCTCCAAGGCACCCAAAAAGAGGAGGGGAGAGGCTCACTCAGAATATTGGCCAGGTGGTTGGCCCTAGAAAAAAAAAGCAATTTATATGCCCAGGTTATATATCAAAAGAAAAAAATACAATGCTGGTTATACTCAGCAAAAATAATAGCTGTTTAAATTATGTAGCCTGGGACTCTAATATAAAAATAATGATCCCTGACACTTCATGCAGGACCATTATGGTGTTGAATATAAACATATATACACCCATAGAAATCCCTGTGGTCCCTCCTGCAACAATATAAGCAAAGCAGAACTAGGCATTTCCCCAGAGAATTCACCATACAAAAAATTAATGCTTTTGGTATAATGTCAGTAATAGGAATATAAAACCCTCTCCAGTACCAGGGCATACATTATTGTGAAGTAATATAAAACCCTACAAGTGTCATGCAGAGCCTGTATAGGAAATCCACCAGAAGGGAATCAAACATGGACGTCGTTTTTTTTTTTTTGGGGGGGGGGAGTGCTCCCCCCAAATAATGTAGGGTAGGGTGCGTGTGAATGAGGTAGCTCACTCCCTGCTGTGGCATCTTTTCTCACCCTTTCTCCTCCCCGCGATGCAGTATCTCACTTCAAACCTTCTTTCCCTGCCAGGCTCTTGCATAAGTACAGTAAGGGTACTGGAAATACGCACTGCTTAGCCTTCAAGTTCATGCGTTGGTTGAGGCTCTGCGCATCCCACCTTCCTGTTGCATCCAAAACTACTTAAATATGTGGCTCACCGCCATGGGCGTAGTTTGACTGCTTCATTCTGGGGGGCAAAAGTGGGGTGACATATTTGCATATTCATTATGGTTATCTTAAGAAAAACACTAGATGGATAGGAAGCCAGTATATCAGACAGATGAGGGATGAACTGATGCCCCAAGATACTTAAAGAGGGAGCAGAGAGTCTCATTCAGTGTCCCCCCCCCCCCCCCAAAAAAAGCAACTTATTCCCAGGCAATATAATTAAAATACAGCAAAAACTGTAGCCGTTTAATTATTTAACTGGGCACTAAGATTAAAAAAATATTGACACCTGTAAATATATATTCTGCAAAAAGCAATGGAGATGTAAGGTGCTCACATGCCAAGGGACAAAAAAAACCAGAACCACAGCGCAGTTTCTAATGCCAAAATAAATTAGAACTAATTTTATTTTGGCATTAGAACAGTGTTACGGTTCTCTTTTTCGTTTTGAACATCTATTTTGCTTCCAACGAAACCCCTCCTCCAACAGCAGGTGCAGAGCAGAACTAGGACATTTCACCATAGAACCCAACATACAAGAAAAAAAATCTGATTCCAGTGTCATCTCATTAACAGCCTCTCCAGTACCAGGCAGATTGTGAACAAAACCCTACAAAAGTCACTGAAAACCTAGCATGCAAACCTACCATACCATAATGACACCAGCTTCTAAAATGAACAGAATAAGGAGCCTACCCAGAAAATAGCAGCACTATAAATATTGCAGTGGGCCTTAGAACATCCTTACACCTATTTGGAAAACTGAAGAAGACAGATTACTACAGCAGATCCTACATAGAAACACCATGCTAATGCAATGCCCTCCCCCTCCCCCAACTATGCCCATGCTCACTGCCGCTGTCCCAACTTTCTTTCCTCTGAAGCCATTCTGGATCCACTGCAATCTGGCTTTCATCATTTATATCCTACAGAAACTGCCCTTGCCAAATCCTCTAATGACCCGTTCATGGTCAAATCCAAGGGCCTTTACTCAGTCCTCATCCTTCTTGACCTGTCTGCTGCTTTTGATACTGTTGATCACCACCTTCTCCTCAACACCCTGTTTTCAATTGGATCGTGAGGCTCCATTTTGTCTTGATTTTCTTCTTCCCCTCCCTCATCCAGAAACACCCACCTGTACCCTGGCCCCTCTAGATCTCTGTATTACTCTGGAAATAGATCCTCACGTAACCTATCCAACCTTATCCATATCCCACTCCTCTCCCCCTCCACTCTCCCACTCTCATGCGCCCTATGAAACGCATGCTCAGTCTCTAACAAACTTGCTTATATTCATGATCTTTTTATCTCTAATGCACTACACCTTCTTGCCCTAACTGAGACCTGGCTCCTCCCAGACGATACCGCATCCGCTGCTGCTGCTCTCTGCCACAGGGCTACCAGTTCTCCCATACACCTCAATCCACTGGCCGTGGTGGTGGTGTTGGGCTTCTACTTTCTCCCTCTTGCCAATTCCAACCCCTCCTGCTGCCTCAGTCACACTCCTCCCTCTCTTTTGAAGTCCACTCCATTTGCCTCTTCACACCACTTCCCCTCCGGGTGGCTGTTATCTATCGCCCATCCGACAAATCCAAATCAACCTTCCTTACCGACTTTGACTCCTGGCTTTCCGTCTTTCTGGATCCCTCTTCCCCCACTCTTATTCTTGGCAACTTTTTTTTTTATTATTTATTTATGCAATTTTACAACAAATAATCAAGCAACGCTTGTACAGAAAACAACTACTTGTACAGCAAAAGTACAAAGAATATATACACAGAAACTCAGCAAACAAGAATATAGGTAGCCCACAATTACAGGGGGGGGGGGGCAGCATAGAAAAAAAAAAAACAACCAAGGATAGGTGGGTCCTTGGTAATCATCTATACAGGAAAAAGGAAACAAGAGAATCCAAAACAGAGGCGGAGGACAGAGCAATAATAATTATGAATGAGACCTCACTCACAGAGGGGAAGATGTCACTAAGTGGGAACTGACAAACGAGGATAAATCCTCCGGTTGAAAGAAAACATAGTTATTCGCTCTAAAGAAAATTATACATTTACAAGGAAAAGGTAATAGGAATGAAGCACCAATCTGACTAACACCAGGACTTAATAACAGAAAAGCTCTATGCCTTCTCTGAGTCTCTCTAGAGATGTCTGGGAACATCTCAATTTTCTTCCCCATAAATAAAGCAGTACGCTTTTTAAAGTAAAGCTTTAATATCCAATCCCTATCAGATGGAATTGCAAAGGTTACTAACATAGTAGAAACTACTAGATCCGATTCTTTAGGTGATTGCAAAATTTACTTCAAACTCAAAATACTTAAACAACTTAGACCACTCGTATACACACATGATTTTATCAGTATAATTCAAGCCACCATAACCCCTCACTTTGACTTTGCTAATCTTATATTATTAGGTACATCAAAACAAAACATTAAAAGACTTCAACTTGCACAATATTCAGCAGCTAGGATTATAACGAAAACACACTCATCAACATATAACACCAATACTATCATCCCTTCACTGGCTACCAATTCAAAGCCGGATAACATACAAAACACTAATAACTGCATTTAAAACACTATTTGATATGGCACCTCGCACATTAAGTAACTTAATTACTAAAGAACATTCAAAACCTACTCAAAGAAAAGGTCAATTAAACAAACTTAAAACCCCCAAAGATTTCATAAAAACAAATAAATCAACAAACAGAGCGTTCTCACATGCAGCCCCAATAGCCTGGAATTCCCTCCCAGTTGAACTAAGAATGCTAACAGATTAATGAATTCCGCAAAAAATTGAAAACCCACCTTTTTACAATACACTACAATAGTATAGACCAGCCCTCAAAAGAATTAGATAAAGGCTCAGCAGTTTTTGTCTAACATCTTACTATAATAAAAAAAGATAACCCTCCCCATCTGCACCTGAACTACTCATTACGATTATACCCCACATAATACGTATATGTATATAATGTTGCACTGTTCTGTGCTAATCTGTTCTACATTTTCTGTTTTCTTTGCATTGTTTATTGTTATATGACGTTATATGTAAAACAAACTATGATTTGTTGACTGTTGTTAATTGTGAACCGCAGCTGATCTCTGGAAGCTGCGGTATATAAGTGCTTGTTAAATAAAATAAATAAATAAATAAAATATCCATATCCAACGGACCCACAGTCATCTTCCCTTCCTTCTTACCACTAGGTAAAAAATAAGCTTTAACAACAGGAGGGGTTAAATCAGCTGGTACCATTAAAGTTTCATGTATATATTTTTTAAACAACTCTACCGGGGCAATCTCTGACACAACTGGAAAATTTAACAAACGAATATTAGAAGCCCTCACAACATTTTCCAAATTTTCCATTTTCATTCTAATTGCAACATTATCTTTTATTATAGAATCAGTTACCACTGAAAACTGAGTCACTCTCTGTTCCCCAGCGTCAGTCTTCGATTTAAGATCAACCAGCTCCCCCTTAAATCCAGAAACTGTGCTTTCCAAATTTTTCAACCGGAGAGTAGTTAACTCCACTAGCTGGCTGACAACAGAAGATAATTGTAGAATCGCCTCCCAGATAGTCTCAAGAGATATCTCTTTCGGGCGTTTCAAAAGGGTACCTTTGGATAATTCAGTTAACAGGGGGAGTACCATTCCATCAGCTCCATCCACTCGACGAGAAGGTATGTCCGACTTCAAGGCTTGAAAAGAGACCTTTTCCACAGCCCCCCGATACCTTGGGCTGGTCTCCGGGACTCTCCTCAGGCAAGGCCCGCTCACAAGACGCTGCACCGCCCACTACAGACAATCCTGCGTCTCCTCTCACAGGAGGGGTCACCGGGCAGGTCAAACATGAAGGCGGCAAACGCTCATCCGGGGAGAGAGAGGCCTCTAGGGCATACAGCGCCGGATCCACCTCCACCGGTGGTGTAGCGCCCGCTCGAATCTCTCCCTTTTGCAGCTCCATCAGCTGAACAAAACGATCCATAGGACCTTCAACAAGAACAGCAGGTATAGGCTCCGTGGGAGGAACCTTTTGCTTGCCTTTGCGCTTAGGCATGGTCAGCTCACTAACGCTCCGCCGCCATCTTAGAATTAGCCACACCCTCCCTTATTCTTGGCGACTTTAACATTCATGTCGATAACCCCTCCGATCCCCACGCTTTAAAATTCCTCGTCCTCGCCCTCACCTCCTCGTTTAACCTCCAACTTTGCTCCACTGCCCCCACCCACCTGCACGGCCACTGCCTTGACCTGATAATCTTCTCTAATTCTTGTCCCTCAAACTTCCGCAACTCAATCCTTCCCTCATCTGACATCACCTCCTAACCTTTAATCTTCAGCTCCTGCTGTCTCAACCTCATCCTGTCTCCTCTGACCTATTTAGAAACCTTCATAATATTGACCCCTTGACTCTCTCCTCCACCATTTCCCCATCTCTTTCCTCCATTATGTCCTCCAAGTCCGTCGACGAGGCAGTATCCTCTTATAATGCTGTGCTATCCTCGGCTCTTGACACTCTTGCCCCACCCACCCCACATCCTGTCAGATGTTCTGCTCCCCAGCCCTGGCTTTCATCCACCACCTGCTATTTACGCACCGGTGCCTGTTCTGCTGAACGTGCATGGACCAAATCCCGCTCCCCAGAAGACCTTATACACTTCAAATTCATGCTTGGCTCCTTCCAGTCAGCCATAGCACTTGTCAAACAAAAATACTACATCCATCTGACTAATTCCCTTGCCTCTGATCCTCACCGCCTCTTTAATATCCTCAATTCTCTCCTCAAGGTGCCCCCGCCCCCAGTCCCGCCCTCCCTCTCTGCCCAAACCCTAGCCAACTACTTCCATGACAAAATCCACAAGATTACCCTCCAATTTCCCACTCCCTCATCTACGACCCTCCTCCCCCTCCCCAATTCACCCCCACCCCAACCATACTTCCTCTGCTACCCTCTCCTCCTGCCCTATGATCTCCGAAGGAAAAAACTCCTTCTTTCCTCCTCCAAACCCACCACCTGTTCCTCTGACCCTATCACCACCCATCTCCTACACCCCATATCCCCCACCATTGTCCCCTCCATCTCTCATATTCTCAACCTTTCACTCTCCACTGCAACTGTCCCTGTAGATTTCAAACATGCTGTTGTCACACCTCTCCTCAAGAAACCCTCACTCAATCCCACCTGTCCTTCTAACTATCGACCCATATCCCTTCTCCCCTTCATATCTAAACTACTTGAATGAGCAGTCCACCACCGCTGCCTCGACTTCCTCACCTCCTGGACCCACTACAATCCAGCTTCTGTTCCCTACACTCCACGAAACAGCTCTTACAAAAGTCTCCAATGACTTGTTCCTGGCTAAATCTAAGGGCCTCTATTCTGTCCTCATCCTCCTCGACCTCTCTGCTGCCTTTGACACTGTCGACCACAATCTTCTCCTCACTACCCTCTCCTCCCTTGGTTTCAAGGGCTCCGTACTATCCTGGTTCTTCTCCTACCTCTCCCATCGCTCCTTTAGTGTATGCTCTGGTGGCTCCTCCTCCTCTCCCATCCCGCTCCATGTTGGTGTACCCCAGGGATCCGTTTTGGGCCCCCTCCTTTTCTCTATCTATACCCAATCCCTTGGCGCACTTATCTCCTCCCATGGCTTTCAGTACCATCTCTATGCCGATGATTCCCAAATCTACCTCTCCACACCTAATATCTCTCCAGCAATCCAGACCAAGATCTCTGCCTGGATGTCTCATCGCCGCTTGAAATTGAACATGGCCAAGACTGAACTCCTTGTCTTTCCCCCCAACTCCTCCCCCTTTCTCAGTCTCCGTGGATGGATCTACGATCCTTCCTGTTCCCTTGGCCCGCAATCTGGGGGTTATTTTTGACACCTCTCTCTCCTTCTCCACACATATCCAACTCGTAGCTAAGACCTGCCGTTTCTTTCTCTACAACATTAGCAAAATCCGCCCCTTCCTTTCTGAACACACTACCAAAACGCTTATCCACTCCTAATCTCCTCTCGCCTCGACTACTGCAACCTACTCCTTGCTGGTCTTCCCGTCAGCCATCTCCTTCCCCTTCAATCTATACAAAATTATGCTGCTTGACTAATCCTTCACCAGTCTCGCCATGCCCACATTACTCCTCTTCTCAAGTTGCTTCACTGGCTCCCTATCCAATTCAAACTTCTCCTACTGACCTATAAATGCATTCACTCTGCGGCCTCTCAATACCTCTCATCTCTCCCTACATCCCCTCTTAGGAACTTTGCTCTGCTAACAAATTACTTCTATCTAGGACTTTCACTCGCACCGCTAACTCCCGACTTCGCTCCTTTCACCTTGCTGCACCCTATGCCTGGAACAGCCTACCTGTGTCTATACGCCAAGCACCCTCCCTGGCCCTCTTCAAATCCAGGTTGAAGACCTACCTCTTCACTGTAGCCTTCAGATCCTGACTTCTATCCTTTATCTTAACCTAACACCCATCACTTCCATGACCGAATTGCAAAGTCCATATTGTACTTTGCACAGAATTGACTAATACTCTGTACTGTCGTGACTAGATTGTAAGCTCGGACGAGCAGGGACTGTCTCTTGTATGTATGTCTGTACAACGCTGCGTGCGTGGCGCTATATAAGTGCTAAATAGTAGTGGTAGTAGTTCTTCCCATCATGCTTTTAGCATATGCTCTGGTGAATTTCCCTCTGCTGCTCTCGCTTTCAGTCAGTGTACCTCTGGATTGTGTCTTGGTACCCCTTCTCTTCTCTTTCTATACTTACTTCCTTGGTGCTTTGATCTTCTCCCATGGGTTTCAGTACCATCTTTATGCTGATGATTCTCAGATTCAAATCTCTCCAGGAATCCAGGTCAGAATATTAGCCCACTTACCTGACTTTGCTTACTGGATGTTCCATTGCCATCTAAAATCAAACATGACAATTTGGAGCTTCTTATCATCCTCCATAAGCTCACTTCCCGCTTCCTCCTCTCTCTATATCTCTGGATAACATTATCATCCTCCCTGTCTCTTCAGCTTGCAACCTTCAGATCATCTTTGACTCCTCTCTCTCTTTCTCTGCACCTACATATCGGATAGCTAAAACCTGTCATTTTTTCTTCAAGATCAGAAAAATCTGCCCCTTCCTTTCTGAACACACTACCAAGACCCAAGGCTGCTTTTGGATCCTGATCCCCTTAGAATCATGATGGCAGATAAAGACCATATGGTCTATCCAGTCTGCCCTTCCATACCAAATACTAGTCCCTTTTTTTCTTTTAGAGACCTGTGTTTGCCAGTCCCTCTTCTCTATTCTTACTCTCCCTAGCCCTCCCTTTCCCATCTCACCCCTTCTCTTCTATCTTTCATCTCCTCCACTTCCACCTTCTGTAACCACTCCCTTCCCAGTCATCATCCACCCTCTTTCACTTCCTCATCAGTTCCAGCATCTTCCCTGTCAGTCATTGCCTCCAATCCCTTTCCTGTCTGTTATTACCACCCAGTCTCCTATTGCTCCCTTTTGCCACCTCCCCAGCTTTATTTCTAACATCTTCTCACTTTTCTCCTTGCCAGCTCACCTCCATGGCTTCTCCCACCATGTTTAGCATTTCCCCCTTCCTCTCTCCCCCCTCAATCAAATCTAATACTGTATCTCCCTGTCAGAGGAGTTCATGATACTTGCTCAGCTGCTGTCTCAGTGGTGTGGAGCGCAGTGTGCAGGTATTAGGGACTCTGAGCCCTAACCCGGCCTTTCAGCCAGCTCCCTGCTACTGCTGTGCACCAGCCAACATAATCAACTTTATTTATGTATTTATTTTTAACTTTAGTGTTCCTTCCTGGATCCCACAGCAGCCCCAGCTCCTTCCCTATGACTCATCTCCTCTCCACCCCCTATCTAGGCTTCCATTTACTCTTATACCTTTCCCATGTCTAGCCTCTCTCACCTTCAAAGACCTGTCCCCTTCGTCTCTTACCGACTTCATAGCCATCTGTACTTTTTGACTGCCTCTCAACCCCTCCCCAAACTCTCCAGGTCCTTCAAACCCTCCCCCTCCCATATTTCTGTACTCTGTCTCAAAGTCTAATTTATACCCAACACCTAGTCCCCACTCTCCTCCTAATCTCTGGCCAATTTCTTAATCCCCACTACCCCCCCCCCAGCAATACTCACATCACACTTTGCCACCTTATGCAGTCCCTCAGTCCCCATTTACACTCCCAATACCCAGACAATCTTGTCTCTCTTATTCTGTTCTCTCACCCAATTTTAGAGTCTCTGCCTAATCAGAGTCCCTGCTCTTCTGCATCCCCATGTCCTCAGTACCTACACTCCTGCCTTCTAATCTCCTTTTCCAGCACTCACCCATCTATTTCCTTCTCCAATATACATTAACCGTACCTTTCCTCCTCCTTATCCCAGCATCCATTCTTATACCCCTCTCTCAATTTTCTCCATCTGTGACTTTGTTCCTTCCCCCCTCCAAACACACAATATTTGCCCCTCTCCCTTTTCTGCCTCGTTCCCCTACCCTGACCCCAGCTTCAGCCCCCCAGCACCTGTTCTTTTCCAGTCCCATCTCCTTTCCAGTTCACCCCCTGCATCAGCCCATTTCATATACTCCCCTCAGTGTCAGCCTCCTTTTAGTCCCAGTAAACCCCCTCAGCGTTAGCTTCTTTACGGTCCCAGTAACCTCCACCCCTCCCGCCAAGGGTCAACACCTTTCCAGCACCTTCCATTGTCAGCTCCTTCCATTCCCAGCACCCTTCCTCATGCCAGCTCTCTTCCAATCCAGTGCCAGTCCTCCATCACTGTCCAGTCTCCTTCTAGTTCTAGTAACATTCCCAGGTCAGCTCCCTTCTAATCCCCAACCCCCCAACTTTTAGCCACAGTCCCAACCAGCCTCCACTCCCAAGTTTGTCACCTCCTCTCCTCGCAGCAGATTAAACAGCTCCTGAAAAACGGGGTTACTTACCTGTAACAGGAGTTCTCCGTGGACAGCAGGATAAGTCAGCCACATTTGGTGACGTCCTCCGGGCGGAGCCATGCATACGGAAGTGCTCTCTAGAGCTCAGAAAGGAGGGCCTTTCTGAGCCCACCTAGGTAGCCCATCCCACCGGTCCGCCCCCTAGTCTGGTCAGTGTGTTCCTAGCTAGCTAGTTCCCGGACAGGGAGCGGATACGGCAGGCTGACCTCCTCCAGGGGAGGCGGGTGGGATTGTGTGGCTGACTTATCCTGCTGTCCACGGAGAACTCCTGTTACAGGTAAGTAACCCCGTTTTCTCCATGGACCAGCAGGATTGTGTCAGCCACACTTGGTGCCTCCCCAGCTGTGGAGAACGCTGAGGTGGAGGAGGAGCTTAGTTACTAAATGAGGCTCTGAGCCGCAATAGGATGAACATCTTTATTGCCGTAATTTGTGAAGGTGCATACAAATCGTGCAGTTGTGCAAACAGCAGTTGTGCAATGGGCAACTAGTGCTAACAGCGTACAACAGTGGCTGAGTAACAGTGCAACTAACAGTGCTGACTAACAACAGTGACTGTGCAACAGTGCAATTAACAGTGCTGACATGCTACAGCAGGAGCAGGTACGGACGGCCCGGCTACTGGGCCAATGCCTGTCTGCCATCCGTTGCAGTGGAAAGGACGGCAGTCCCAAGGGCACAGTCTTCCTGGGCCCTGAGGTCAAGGCAGTAGTGCTTCTGGAACGTGTGCGGGGAGGACCAGGTGGCCGCTCTGCAGACGTCCGTCAGAGGAACAGAACGAAGGTTGGCAATTGTGGTTGCCAGTGCTCTTAGCTTGTGAGGGCCCACTCTTGGCAAATTCTGAGTGCCTGTGGGGTCTAGGCAGTGGGAGACGCAGGAGGCGACCCAGTGAGAGAGGGTTCTCTTGTTGACCGGCCTGCCCGGCCAGCTAGGGTCAAAGGATACGAATAGCTGTTCGCCTTTGCGAATGGGTTGAGTTCGCAGCAGATAGATCCGAAGGGCCCGGAGACAGTCCAGCATGTGTAGGCGACTTTCTTCTTCGGAGGCATGAGGTTCTGGGAAGAAAGACGGGAGTTCAATGGACTGATTAACGTGGAAGGCAGATGCCACCTTGGGCACAAATTTCGGGTTGGTTCGTAAGGATGCTCTATCCTGGTGTAGCTGTGTATAAGGGGGATGGGACACTAGTGCCTGCAGCTCGCTGATTCTCCTGGCGGACGTTATGGCAACCAGAAACAGGGTTTTCCAGGAGACGAACTTCATCTCCGCCGACTGTAGTGACTCGAAGGGGTCCTCAGTCAGGCGGCAGAGGACAGTGTTGAGGTCCCATGACGGAACGGGTTGCCTGATCGGGGGTTTCAAATTAGCCAGTCCCTTCATGAAGCGGTTTGTCAAAGGTAGTGCTGCAATGGAAGTTGCCCCTTCAGGCTGGGCGTGAAACGCTGCAATTGCCGAAAGGTGCACTCTGATGGACTGAGTCTTAAGGCCAAGGTTAGACAGAGAAGCAAGGTACTTCAGGACACTGGGAAGAGGACACGTGGTGGACTCCAGCCCTTGCGCAGTGCACCAGATGCTGAATCTCTTCCATTTGAGGCCATAAGATTTCCTGGTAGAGGGGCGTCTGGCTGCTAGGACCACGTCTTGCACCTCAGATGATAGCTGGAGTATAGAAAGGCTCATCCGCTCAACCTCCAGGCAGTGAGAGCCAGGGCTTTGAGGTCAGGGTGCCTCGTTTTGCCTCCGTCCTGCGTGAGTAGGTCCGGCCGGAGTGGCAGGCGCTTCGGTTTCCCTTGCGCAAGGCGTTGGAGCAGCGCGAACCACATCTGTCGGGGCCAAAAGGGAACCACTAGGATGGCGCGAGCCTTGTTGCGGACCAACCGCTGGAGTGTCGCCGGGATGAGGGGGGTTGGGGGAAAGGCGTACACGAGAGACCACTCCCCCCAGCACACGTCAAATGCATCCGCCGCCAGTCTCTTGTTGGAAGGGTGCCTGGAGCAAAACAGGGGGCATTTTGCGTTCTGTTCTGTGGCGAACAGGTCGATGTTCGGGCGCCCCCACTGACGGAAGAGGCTGTCGGTGACCTCCGGGAGCAGTGTCCATTCGTAAGGTTGCAGTTGCCTGCTGAGCTTGTCGGCTAGGTGTTCTGGTCGCCCGGCAGATAGGAGGCTCGGATGTTGCACCCGTGAGTCAGGGCAAGGGACCAGATCTGCAGGGCTTCCTTGCAGAGGGGCCGAGATGCCGTGCCCCCTTGCTTGTTGATGTAGAACATGGCCACTTGATTGTCCATCTGGATGAGGACGGTTTTCTTCTGCACATGCGTTAGGAAGGCTTTGAGAGCGTACTTGATGGCCCTTAGCTCTAAGAGGTTGATGTGCAGGAGTCGCTCCTGCGGTGACCAGGCCCCTTGTGTGCTGAACTTCAGAATGTGGGCATCCCAGCCTAAGTTGGAGGCGTCCGTGGTCAGGGTGACTTGGTGCTTGGGTGGGCGCATGTCCTTCCCCCCCCGAAAGGTTCTCTGGAGCAGTCCACCAGAGTAGATGAGTCTTGATCTTGGAGGTCATAGGGATGCGGGTGGAGAGAGGCTGCGAGTGCTGGTTCCAGTGCGTAAGTAGATGCCACTGCAGCGGCCGCATCTGTAACCTGGCGATGTGGACCACGGACATGGTAGCGGACATGTGGCCTAGAAGGCGTAGGATGGATCTCGCTGAAGAGGATTCCGCTGAGGTCAATCTGGTCGTGAGCGAGGTCAGGGCGAGCAACCTGCGTTTGGGAAGGTATGCCTTCGAGAGTGTGGTGTCGATCTCGGCTCCGATGAATTCCAGCCTCTGAGAGGGGGTGCGCTGGGACTTGTTGTAATTGACGAACCCCAGGGAGGAGATCAGGGACTCGGTAGTCCTTAGAGCTTCCTGAAGTTCCATTGCTGAGGGGGCTGTGATGAGCCAGTCGTCGAGGTAGGGAAAAATGGAAACGTTCCGTTTGCGTAGATGCGATGCGGGAACTGCCACGCATTTCGTGAACACCAGTGGGGCCGGCGATAGGCCGAAAGGGAGGACTTTGTACTGGAAGTGCTGGCCCAATACATGAAAACAAAGATATTGTCTGTGTGATTTGTGGATGCGGATGTGGGTGTAGGCATCCTGCAGGTCCAGGGATGCCATCCAGTCGCCGGGTTGAATCAAGGGCAGGATGCAGTTGAGAGAGTACATCCTGAACTTCTCTTTGATGATGAACTTGTTGAGTTTGCGGAGGTCGAGGATGGGGCGGACTCCGCCTGTCCTTTTGGGAACGAGGAAGTACCTGGAGTAGAAGCCAGAGTTTATCTCGTCCGATGGTACTTGCTCTATAGCATCGGAGGACAGCAGGTGTATCAGCTCCTCGGCCATGGCTCGGCACAGGTGCGGTGGGGCTTTGCTTATGGGTTGGGTGTTTTGGCGAGGGGTTGAGCTGAAACGCATCCGGTAACCCTCTCGGATGATCTCGAGAACCCAGGAGTCGGAGGAGATGTCTTTCCACTTGTTTAAAAAGTAGGTCAGGCGACCCCCGGTCGGGGTGGGCACCGGAGAGTAGGTGTCAAAAGGACGGTCCACTCTTCGGAGGGGGTGGATTGTTCTTCTTCTGCTTGCGGTCACGCTGAGAGTTATGCTGGTGAGGGGGACCGCTGTAGGAGTTGTTCCTGTATTTGTTATACTGCCATTTCCTGCTGGAGGGGTACCTCTTGTTGGAGTAGTAAGATTTCCTCTGGAAACTGTTCTTATGGGCTCCGCTGCGGCGCTCGTAACCGTCCTCCGCCAGGGTTTGTAAGGTAGCGCAGTGTTCTTTCATGTCATTGACAGTGTCTTTAACCTTGTCCCCAAAGAGTGATTCCCCTGTGCAGGGGGCGTTAGCAATGCTGTCATGGGTGTCATCTCGAAGGCCGGAGGCTCTTAGCCATGCCCATCGTCTCGCAGAGATAGCCGTACCGGCGGTACGAGAGGCTGTGTCGAAAGAGTCAAAGGTTGCACTGACCAGGTGTTTGCTGCACTCCGACATATCGGCAAGTGCGCTGGCGAGCTGATTCTGAGACTCCTTGGGGAGGGATGCAGCGGTCGACTTCAAGGTTGCCATGCAGGTGTCCAGGAAGAGAACTTGCTGAAATTGGTGTGCTGCAATCTTAGCACTAAGCATAGCACCTTGGAAGACCTTCTTCCCGATGTCATCCAAGAGTTTGTTGTCTCGGCCCGGGGGGCTATTGGCGTGGGTACGTGAGGACTTGGTGCGTTTGAGCGCTGAAGAGACGACGATGGAGTTGTGTGGTAGCTGGGTCTGAGAAAAGCCAGGCACAGGCCTCACTTGATACTTGAAGTCAAGCCGTCTCGGAAACTGACGACCAGATGCTGGTGTCTGCCACAGTTTCGAGTGATTTTCCAGCAGTCTCTGATGCACTGGGAGTGCGAAAGCAGGCTTCGGAGTGGCGAGGTATTTTAGAACCTCTGGAACAACCTCTCCAGGCGCATCAGCGGCGTTCAAAGAGAGGGCAGAGGATAGTTTTGTTAAGAACTTGGGGTAGGTGAGATCCTCCGCCAGGGGAGGGTCTTCTATCTCAGCTGTCTTCTCTGAGTTGGCGAGCTCTGTGGATGCCGATCCCACCACTGCAGCTTCGATGTCGTGGTCGTCGGCAGTGCTGTCGGGGGATGGATTTTCTGGGTCCGGATCGTCAGAGGGTCCGCGTGGGTCTTCTCTGGTTCTCTTCTCTGGGGTAGAGGTAAGGGCTGCCTCTGGAGCTTTGTGCACTGGATCCGCGCTATGCGGGGTTGACAAGCGTGCCGCGGGTATTGTTGAAGCAGATTGCTTCACGAGCTGTATTAATAAGCTGATGATAGCTAAGGAATTACTATGGCTGGATCTGCTAGCCCTGCTGCGGTTTGAAGGGCTCCGGCTATGGTTGCCCTTTTGAGGATCCTCCCGCCGGTGGCGCTGGGAGCAGTGGTGGTGGCGCTCGGAGTGCCTGCGTCGTTTGGGAGAGAGGTCCCTGTGGCTAGAGTCGCTGCTGCTGCTGCGTCTGACACTGGTCCGTTTACCGTGCGTTCTGCTCTTGGAACTGCTGCTGCGGCTACTGGAGTTGCGCAACAGTGTGCTGGCGTTGCGCAAGTGCACTGGCTTCGTTGGGCGCGCTACCACGCGACGCGCTGCTGTGCGAAGCGCAGCTGCGTGCAGGCTTCCCTCCGATGCCGGTAGAATTCGTGGGCATAGAGGCCCCGCCCCCAAGGTGGGCGGAGTTGGAGGACTGCAGCAGAGGCTGGGAGGACCGCAGCATGTCGCCATCTTGGGAAGCATGGACGAGTGCTGTGGGGGACCCGATCCTGGAAGCTGACTGCAGGGCGAGCTGAGAGGAGTCCAGGAGGATGAAAACAGGAGAGACTGCAGCAGTAGGGGCAGGGCTTACCTCCGCGGGTGACGGTGTTGGGTCCCGGAGCAGCAAGCAGGTCAGTCGGGTGCACCGGGCTGGGGACGGAGGCTCTATGCAGCACGTCCCGCCGGGAAAGGGCACTCTCTGCAGTAACGGAGGCTCGGCTAGGGATGGAGGCCCGTACAGGCACATCCGGGGCCGGCAGAGGATCAGGCAGTGGAGGGCCAGAGCCGGAGGCTGGGCACATCACTTGGTATCCTTTCTTCATTGCCCCACAGTAAGTGCATCCATGTAAAGTCTTGTTCTTGTTGCCACAATAGGGGCATTTCTTTGAAAGATGCTTGGGCATAGCTGTAAAAACGCAAAACAAAGAAATTTAAAAAAAATGAAGAGAGAGAGCAGGGTCCGTCTTGCTGGCAAGGCGGAAGAACAAAAACTGACCGGACTAGGGGGCGGACCGGTGGGATGGGCTACCTAGGTGGGCTCAGAAAGGCCCTCCTTTCTGAGCTCTAGAGAGCACTTCCGTATGCATGGCTTTGCCCGGAGGACGTCACCAAGTGTGGCTGACGCAATCCTGCTGGTCCATGGAGAACTGTGCTGTCTTCCAAGCCATTGGTACTACAGCATTTTCAAAGGTAAACACACAAATTTCCTGTTTCTCACATGAAACAGCAAATGCTCTCTCCTGTCTTTAGAAATGCCGCAGTGCCAATGGCTGAGAAGGCAGCACAGCTGCGGGAGCAAAGAAAAATGCCCCTGCGGCTGTTTTAAATTTGCTGCAAAGGGGCAAGTCAGTGAGGCAGGCTTCAGATGCCTCCCAAGCCAGTGCCTTACTGGCTGACCTATTAAGCTGCCCTTCCGCTGCAGCTCTGCTGTTTCCAGCTCACTGCCCTCCATTTACTGACTGAAGAGGCTGCGGCTTGAAAAACACTCAGGCTTGGCATGGCTCCTCCCTGCTGATTCTACCCTGGCCCCCGGATTCAGTCGCAATTGATGCAGGTCAGCCTGGATCGGTCCTCGAACAGCCACAGTCAGGCATGGCTCAGCTTTATCAAGCTGGGCCTGCTGCTGCTGTTGTCACCCCCCCTCCCCGTGTGCCACCCAGTTCAGTCGCACACTTTACACACCTGATAGTGCCAGCCCTGAGAATAAAAAACACAAAATAGAAACATAAGAATACATTTAAGAAATATTTTTTTTCTTTAAGCTTTATTTTTTCATGAGGATCACAACAAAATACAAAGGTCACAAAAAGCCCAATTCCAGAACATGCACATAGAGCCCATAGGCACATCCAAATCGAAAATGGGCCCAATTTAAACACAATTCCTCAGCATTGGGGATACACACCCATGGTTTTGAAATCGGGGACATAGGCATTTTCAGCGCAGCACAAACAAAGCACCATGGGGTACAAGACATGGCTATATACAGCAAATGGCTTTGTATGTCCCTGGTCTCACTGTATTCTGAAAAAAATGGATGTTTTCAATCCCTCCTGTCTCCGCTATATACCCCCGAATGGCCATGCCCCCTGTAAAACGTGCATCTCCTAAGCTGCTCTTCTCACTGACAGTGTTGTGCTGATACAAACTACACATGAATACTGGTGATACATAAATGTTGATGCAAACTAGACTGTATATACCAGTCTGTTGCATGCCCAGAATACTGCAAAGCAATTTCAGTGCACTCTAGGGTAGTATAAAAGCATGTAGAAAGTGATAGGCTTGTCATCACATACCTGTAAAATAGTTATCTCCAAGTTATAATGCCCTATTCAATGTAATTTCAGTTTGTTCAATGTAAACCGCACTGATGCAGAATAGCGCGGTATATAAGAGAATGTAAATAAAATACATAAAATAAATAATACATGGTAGTAAAATACATCCTTGGTTATGTTTGCATTGGTCATCTCTGAAAACGGTCCGTACAATGCTAAGTATGGACCAGAAAAATTCAGAAGAGATTCGTCAAAACATATCCTTGTCATTAATAAGGGACCCTCAGAATGGGAGCATTTAACAGTGCAAACAGTACTAATACATGCCCATAGGCACCATCATCATTCTCTTCAAATGTGTGGGAGAGGGGGCGTGAAGACCTAAATGCTGCCAATGTGAGAAGGAGAAAGTTCATCCCCTTCCCCCATACCACTGTTCCCTCTAAGCTGTGCGCATGTGTGCGCGCACACACCTCGCCGAGCGAGCGCACATACTTTACAACAGAGCGCACAAAAATTACGGCTGATTCTGATAGAAAACACAGACGTCTTAAAATTTAAAAGTTATGATTGTAATTACTAGAAATTTTCCGCTTCATTTAGTAATCTCTATTTTCATTTAATTTGATTAAAATCAATGTGGTGTATAGGGTTGCCAACTTTTTCACCGAGAAAAACCAGACACCTGTGGCTTGCCATGCTCCACTCATTCTCCGCCCCTAGTCCCACCCCTGCCCTGCCCCCAGCCCCACCCACAAAAATTACCGAGGATACGTGTAGGCTAACTTCCTTGGTCAGATAATAATTAAACTGGGAACCCCAAAATCCAAACATGAAATGTACAACACTGGAGAAATAAAACTATAAAGTAATTTCCTCTTGCACTAAACAAAAACGCAAAGATGTTAGCAATACACACTTCCCAGACCAGACATATTCCAGTTGATAAATTCAAAATAAAAAGTATTTTTCAACCTTCTGTTTGGGCGTTTTATTTTTCAGTTGCAACTGCTCCAGTCACTTTCTTCTGGTTTCTTCGTGTCTTCTGCGAGCTATCCATTTGTCCTTTCTTCTCTTTTAGATGTTTTCCATTCTCTCTCTATTTCTGCTTTAACATACTGATTGTTTCCCTTTTGCTCTTTCCCCCAATTCTTTCCTTATTCCTTTATCATCCGTTTAAATTTCACCCTTCCATTCTCAAGCCCCTCTTACTCTCCCAATACCGGCCCATCATAGACTTTTCTTCCACACAAAATATTTTTTCCCCTCTCCATTTCTCATTCCCCATCCATTCTAGTCCTCCCCCCAAATCAATTCCCTTATAGTTCTAGGCCCACCCAGCATCCACTCCTTCTAGTCCCATTCTCCCATGCCCCACATCAGCCCATTTCCAGTCCTATTCCAGCTCTTCATCAGCCCATTTCCAGTGCTAGCCCTCACATCACAGGCCATTTCCAGTCCTAGCTCCCCCCCCAATCACAGCCTATTTCCAGTCCTAGGCCCCCCCCCACCATCACAGCCCATTTGCAGTCCGAGTCCCCCCGCACCATCACAGCCCATTTGCAGTCCTAGCCCCCCTAATCACAGCCTATTTCCAGTCCAAGATCCCCCTTCCTCCACCATAGCCCATTTCCAGTCCAGGTCCCCTCCACCCCCATCACAACCCATTTCCAGTCCATGTCCCCCCCCATAACCCTTTTACAGTCCAGGTCTCCCCCCATCACAGCCTATTTCCAGTCCAAGTCCCCCCCCTTAGCCCTTTTCCAGTCCAAGTCCCACCCCCTTAGCCCTTTTCCAGTCCAAGTCCCCCCCTTAGCCCTTTTCTAGTCCAGGTCCCCCCCCTTAGCCCTTTTGCAGTCCAGGTCCCCCCCCTTAGCCCTTTTCCAGTCCATCCCCCCCCTTAGCCCTTTTCCAGTCCAAGTCCCCCCCCCCCCTTAGCCCTTATCCAGTCCAAGTCCCCCCCCCTTAGCCCTTTTCCAGTCCAGGTCCCCCCCATCACAGCCAATGCAGTCCTTGCCCCCCCCCGACCAGCATCGTGGCTGTCTGAGGCTTCAGAGGGAGCCGGGGAAGCCCGCGCGAGGCCCCGGCTCCCTCTGTACAGCCACCAGCGTGAAGAGCCTTTTCCTTCACGCTGGCGGCTGTTCCTGTGAAGCCGCGAATGCTGGGAAAAGTTAAAGGGCAACCTTTAACCTTTCCCAGCATTCGCGGCTTCACAGGAACAGCCGCCAGCGTGAAGGTAAAGGCTCTTCACGCGGTGGCTGTTCAGAGGGAGCCGGGGCCTCGCACGGGCTTCCCCGGCTCCCTCTGAAGCGGAGAAAAGCTGTTTTTTTTGCTCTGGCCGCTCCCGATCTTGCGGCCAGAGCAAAAAAACCGGCTTTTAAAGGGCCGGTTTTGCCTCTGCGCCGGCAGCCGGCCTGGCCGTGGAAAAACCGGCCAGTTGGCAACCCTAGTGGTGTACATACTGTATTCTGACGTGTAGTCAAATTTTAAAGTATATAACTCCGAGTGTCGTTATGTGGCGCACAAAAATTTAACCTTCCTTCAAAAGCTGCACACAGCTGATATTTTATGCGCACACAGCCTACAGAAAATTAGAGGGAACATTGCCCCATTCTAATCTGCAACTTTATGCTGACATTCTAGAAGAAATGGAGAACTGGGAGAGCCAATATCGTCCTAAGTGCTGTGTGAGGCTTCTCCTGGTGACAAATGTATTCTGTCTCCATGATGTTGATCACTAGTTGTTACTTTGGAAGTGATGGCCCTTGTGCAAAGCATAGCATGACCTTTCACATACTTGCAGGCTGCCACTATCACATAGCCCTTAAGCAATGCTGCCTAAAAGCCAGGCAAGCCACCTCCTACAGCATCCTTGGCAGGCCACTCATAGCCCTCTTCTGCCTTAAGTCTAACCTCAAAAACTGCAGAAAATGTGTCGCGTTGCAGCTTTGCCTCTCTCTTAGAACTTCTCTCTCGCGGGTACGTTCAAGGAGATCAGTTCGGAGAATAACCGCTTAGCAAACGAGACGGAGTCTGACCTCTGTCAAAAAGAAATATTCTTTCTCCTCCAACCACCCACCTCGCCCCGCCCCGCTCCGCTCCGCTCCCCGCCTTTTCAGACCTTTCAAATGTAAATTCATTACTGACAGATCTGGGAAGTCTTTTCTAATAGAGATTCTACGAAATCCTGTTGGCTTGCAATCCTATTGCACAACAGTCTAGCACGTTTTTCAAATAACGACATGTTTACACTACCCGACTTCAATCAACCATTTCCCTGCAAGAAACCCTATGCAAGGCTTCTTCCCTGAGCCCTCCTCTCCCTCACTCCAAGCTTTACAATTTCTAAACAATTGCGCCAATCAGACTTGTAGCATTCCCGCATGTTCTACAATCCGCAGGCTATTCCATTGGGCCGCAATGATTTCTGGGTGTTATAGTGTTTAATAGCTATCAGAACACGTCGCGGGGAACAGATGGGTGAACAAGAAAACTACAATTCCCAGAGATGCACGCCGCGCCCACGCCTCCTAGCCTAACTATTGGTTCGTTTCCGAGGGGAATGATGTAATTGCGAGAAAGCACAGAGTCCTGGTGCATGCTTTGTGCTTGCATTAAACCCGTTAACGATTAGTTTCCAAAAAAGCTGAAGCAAGATAGGTGCTAAAGCGTCCCATGTTTCAGTGATCTACTAACCAACCGTTTTTGTTTATGCAGGGAAAAATCCCAAGATAGGTGAGTTGAAGGATTTCTTTTGCTAATCATCACGTTGCTCGTCAAGGCTTTAGTAGTTCACATTTTTTCTTTTTTTTTTGCTGAGAAAGTGGCATTGATGGGAGAGGCGCTGTGTAGTAATCTTAATAGCCACGAAACTTACATTTAGCAGCTCGTCGGTCTGAGACGTGGGTTGGCTGTCTGTAAGTCCATCTTTTGTATTTGAGAATTATGGCAGAGCTGGAAGCGATGGCAGAATTATCCTCCACCAGAAATGTATTTAAAACATGCATTCGACATTAATAACTGTAAGCTGTTGATAGCATCAAGGGGTACAGGGATCTCTAAAGATCAAAATCAACAATGGTTGTCTAGGATACTCGGCAGGCTATTGCACATGATGGACATGTCTTTAAAACCCGTGGAACTGCACATCCATACTGTAGGATCACGCTCTCGCTGTTCCACAACATCAAGTTTGTGGGGGAGAGGTTGAATGCATTCATTTAAATTCATTTGAACGCTTTACTGCGTTAAGCAAAAGGCGAATATGGTGATTTCTCGAAAACATTAATTTATTAAATACAAGGTGTTCGTATTGCTGCTGTATGTATGTCAAAACCATATTTCCATCTGACAGGATCATCAGCAGTTGGTTCCGTGGTGTTGAACTGCGCAAGTCTCTAAATCAAATTAGGTGGCCTTGTTCGTTATAACCTGTAGCAACTTGTGTTTTGGCATGACGGCAGACAGGGTTTGTGTCACATCTTTTCTTTGTTTTAAGATTGTATATGTTTTTACGGTTGTGATCTGTTTTGAAGTAGTTTGCTGCAAAAGGTGGAATACCCATTTTATATTACGTTTTATTCATTTGTTTTAAATTATTGGCCTTTTGTTGGAACCCATTGTCAGTGATATAGCCCTTGCACATCTGAAAGGAAAATATTGTTTGCATGTCTGTCATTGGGATTTTATATGCATGTTAATCTTGATCTGACAGTGTTTTTACATAGGATACATCTTTGGCAGTGGTCTCAGTGTAATTTATAGGAAAGCATCGACAAATTGTTCCCTTGTCATCTACCACAACCGGTAAACCTTCAGATTAGCATATAACGGTGCAGGTGACAGTAATCTGTTTGCAGTAGTTTAAAGATGCTAAGGATAAGAAACCAAATGGCAGCCTGTATGACTCCTGTTAATTGGGTTCTAAAGCTATGATTTCAGTTTTTGTTATTTTAAATATTACCTTAAGGTTTTTACAACCACTATAGCAGCAAGAGAAAACCAATGTCACTTGGTTCATTCTAAAATCTTTACTCCTGCTTTTTTCCCTGGAATGTGAAAGCTCAGAGCTTCTCACATTTGGTAGAAATTAACTTAGAGGGGGGTTGTATTCTACCATAGAAATGGTTTTCAGAACACGGTCCTTTTAAATGAATTCCACATATGCACACTGTGCTGTTTTCTTGTATTTATTCTGGAGCACCCTGTTGGTCTTTAAAACTGGTTTCAGCTGTGCATAATGTATTAGTGAAACTGTGGAGAAGACACTTGTAGATTGTATTATGGTAGAAATAAGACAAGGGAGCGATACAGTGTAGGGGATAAAGTACTTCTGTCCATAAAAGAAGAGCGGGACCTGGGCGTGATTGTTTCTGATGATCTTAAAGTGACTAAACAGGTAGAAAGGTGACAGCAAACACCAGAAGGATGCTTGGGTGCATAGGGAGAGGAATGGCTAGCAGAAAAAAAGGAGGTGATAGTGCCTCTGTATAAGTCTCTGGTGTAATCTCATTTGGAGTATTTTGTGCAATTCTGGAGACCACACCTTCAAAAGCATATAAACAGGATGGAGTCAGTGGTCTTTGTTATAAACCATATGGGGACAGACTTAAAGATCATAATATGTATACAATAGAAGAAAGGCCGGATAGAGACATTTAAATATCTCTGTGGCATAAATGCATAAGAGGAGAACCTCTTTCGATTGAAAGTAAGCTTTGCAATGAGAAGGCATAGGATAAGGGTGAAAGGGGATTGATAGTAATATGCGGAAATATTTCTTATGGAAAGAATGGTAGATGGCATGGAATAGTCTCCCAGTAGAGGTAGTACTGACAAGGGCAATATCTGAATTCAAGAAAGCATGGGACAAACATAAAATCTGTAAAGGAAGAAAATGGACTATAGTATTTGCTATGGAAGGGCAGACGGGATAGGCCATATGGTCTTTTTCTGCTGGCATGTTTCTATGTCTAGCTATAATGTTATATACTGGATAGTTCAAATCCATTGGACAGCTTGACAGCCTGCAATGTTTTTATACTAGTCTAAAATTTATAATTTGAAATATGTTTTTATAAATAAAAGTTGCACTGAGTTTTTGTTTTCAGCACACAGAAAACTTATAGTTTGGATCGTCTAATTCAGAGCAATACCACTAAAGGGGAAGGAGATTTAAGCGCTAAGAAGCGGTACTTCTTTCTTTTATAAAGTTATTTGTTTATTCCAACATATACATAATAAAACAAAACTAATAACAAAACAAAAGGAGTCGGCAAAGAAGTGGTACATTTTAATACATCTGCCAATCTCAGTAAAACTAGTGCCAAATGAAATTTCATATTTTGCTAAAGCTGTTGCCCCCGTTACAGCTTCTGCCTCGGTCCAGGCAGAGGTCCTAATGCCAGTTGAAGGACCAGTTCCATGTGCAGGGTGCCTGCATGCTGAAGCTCTGAGGAAACAAGTGGAGGAACTCAGAGAGGAGGTAGCGAGGCTGAGGAGCATTCAAGACAGTGAGAAGTACATTGATGAGATGCTTCTTGCAGCAACCAAGCTCTCCAGCACAGGAGAAGATGGGTGCCAACAGAATGTCGATGGTTGGACACAAGTCACCAGGGCCTGCAAAATCACCAATCCAACTTCTCCAGCCCTTGAATTGAAGAACCATTATGCAGCCCAGAAAGTGGAGGAGGTGAATGCATCCCTGGAAAGGGAAGAACCAGAGTTCAAGTACCCCAAAGTTGCAGAATCAGTGACCAGAAGGAAACGAAGGGTAGTGGTGGTAGGAGACTCTCTTCTGAGGGGTACTGAGGCGTCCATCTGCCGACCAGACTTGATGTCCAGAGAGGTATGCCGTCTGCCTGGTGCCAAAATCCAAGATGTTATGGAGAGTTTGCCGAGACTCATCAAGCCCACTGACTATTACCCAATGTTGCTAATCCATGTTGGAACAAATGATACTGCCAGGTATACCTCGGAACGTATCAAAAGTGACTTCATGGCTCTGGGACAGAGGGTGAAGCAGTTAGGTGCACAGGTGGTGTTCTCTTCAATCCTCCCTGTTGAGGGTAAAGGCCAAGGCAGAGAGGCTCGCATCCTGGAGATGAATGCATGGCTGCGTGGATGGTGTCATCGAGAGCATTTTGGTTTCCTAGACCATGGGATGCTGTTCCAAGGGTTGCAGAGCAGAGATGGCATCCATCTGTCCAAGAAAGGTCAACGCATCTTCGGTAGTAGACTGGCTAATCTACTGAAGAGGGCTTTAAACTAGATTCGTTGGGGATAGGTGAAGAAAGACCCCAGGTAGATGATACATTAAATACCATTATGGAAATGGGTAACAGGGGTAACATATGGAAAGCAGTGTGTATAAATGCCCGTAGCATGGGAAATAAGATCCCTGATGTTGAAGCTTTGGTGGGAGTGGCTGACTTGGATTTAGTGGCAGTTACAGAAACATGGTTCACAGAAAACCATGACTGGGATGTAACTATACCTGGCTATACTTTATTCAGAAAGGACAGAGTAGGAAGAAGGGGAGGAGGAGTGGCACTATATGTAAAAACTACTATTAAAGCTTTGGAATTACAGAGCTTAAAAGGGAGAGAGGAGGCATTGTGGGTTAAACTAGAAAGAGGGAAAGAGAAATCTATTTGCATTGGTGTGATATACAGACCTCCCTCACAAGAGGAAGAGGTGGACAGAGAGTTAATTGAAGACATACACAGCATTGCTAGGAAAGGGGAAGTGCTACTGATAGGAGATTTCAATATGCCAGATGTTGATTGGCACATTCCTGCTGCAGTATCATCTAGAAGTAAGGAGATCCTGGATTCTCTACAGGGAGAACTATTCAGGCAATTGGTAATAGACTCCACACGTGAAGGGACCATACTGGACTTGGTGCTTACCAATGGTGAAACTGTTTCTGATGTTGTAGTGGGAGCTCATTTTGCATCCAGTGATCACCAGATGGTGTGGTTTAGTATTAGGACTAGGGCTGTTAGAATCCATTCCAAGGTGTGGATCTTAGACTTTAGGAAGACTAACTTTGCGAAGATGGGCCAATACCTCAGGGAGTGGGATGGGAACAGCTGGGGATGTAGAAAAACAGTGGGCAAAACTGAAAGGGGATATTTTAAGGGCAACCAACCTTTTTGTTAAAATGGTAAATAAAGGCAAAAGGAAAAGGAGACCGCTATGGTTTTCTAAGGAAGTAGCTGAAAAAGTGAAGAAAAAGAGGGAGGCTTGCATGAAATACAAGAGATCACAGAGAGAGGAAGACAGGCATCTGTATTTGGAAAAACTTAGAGAAGCTAGCAAAGTAGTCAAGAAGGCAAAGATTCAAAAGGAGAAGGAAATAGCCAATGCAATAAAATGGGGGGATAAGACATTTTTCAGATATATTAGTGAGAAGAGGAAGGGCAAGAGTGGTATTGTCAGACTCAAGGGTGCAGGGGGGAATATGTAGAAGCTGATAAGGATAAAGCGGAATTGCTTAACAAATATTTTTGTTCTGTGTTCACAGATGAAGAACCAGGAGCAGGACCTCAGAAAACACCCACAAATAGGAACAGAAGCGAGGGACATCTTGAACAATTTTCAGAAGACTGTGTTCGTGAGAAACTAGCTCAACTTAAAGTAGACAAAGCGATGGGACCGGATGGGATACACCCTAGAATACTGAGGGAACTTGGGGACGTTCTAGCAGCTCCACTGACTGACCTTTTCAATGCCTCGTTATTTTATTTATTTATTTATTTAATTGCTTTTCTATACCGCACTATTTATTATCAGCGCGGTTTACAGGAAACGTATTTGTGCAAAGAGGGCAGTTCAATGCACTTACAATAAACAGGGTAAATAAACATGGATAACAGGTTAACAGGTAACAACTATTTACAATTTAGTATGCAGGCTTATACACCTCGTTGGAGTCGGGAGTGGTGCCAAAGGACTAGAGAGAGGCTCATGTGGTGCCTTTACACAAAAGCGGAAGTAAGGATGTGGTTGAAAACTACAGGCCAGTTAGTTTAACTTCGGTGGTGAGTAAATTATTGGAAATGCTGCTGAAAGAGAAAATAGTAATAGTGAGGTTTCTGGAGTCCAGCAGATTACAGGATCCGAGGCAGCATGGATTCACCAGAGGCAGGTCTTGTCAGACAAATCTGATTGATTTCTTTGACTGGGTGACCAGGGAGTTGGACCGAGGGAGAGCTCTAGATGTGGTGTATTTAGATTTCAGTAAAGCCTTTAACACTGTTCCTCACAGGCGACTTATAAACAAATTGAGCACCCTAGGGATGGACCCTAAAGTTACTGTTTGGGTTAGAAATTGGTTGGGTGGGAGGTGACAGAGTACAAGTAAATGGAGCTCACTCTGAGGAGAAGGATGTTACCAGTGGTGTGCCCCAGGGATCTGTCCTTGGTCCGATTCTTTTTAACATCTTTGTTAGTGATATAGCGGAAGGGCTGTTGGGTAAGGTTTGCCTCTTTGCGGAGGATACCAAAATCTGCAATAGAGTAGACACCCAGGAAGGTGTAGATAACATGAGGAGGGATCTAGCTAAGCTTTAAGAATGGTCTAGAATTTGGCAGCTGGGATTTAATGTTAAAAAATGTAAGGTCAGGCATTTGGGCTGCAGCAATCCAAGGAAGCAATACAGTATAGGAGGTGAAGTACTTTTGTTCACTAAAGAAGAGCGGGACCTAGGCGTGGTTGTGTCTGATGATCTTAAAGTAGCTAAACAGGTAGAAAAGGCGACTGCAAAAGCTAGAAGGATGCTTGGGTGCATACGGAGAGGAATGGCTGGCAGAAAAAAGAAGGTGATAATGCCTCTTTATAAGTCTTTGGTGCGACCTCATTTGGAGTATAGTGTACAATTCTGGAGACCGCACCTTCAAAAGGATGTGAACAGGATGGAGTCGGTGCAGAGGGTGGCTACTAAAATGATTAGTGGGCTTCATTATAAAGCATATGAGGACAGACTTAAGGATCTTAATATGTACACCTTAGAGGAAAGGCGGGATAGAGGTGATATGATTGAGATGTTTAAATACCTCCGTGGCATAAATGTTCAGGGAGAGAGCCTCTTTCAATTGAAAGCAAGTTCTGCTACGAGGGGACATGGGATGAGGGTGAAGGGAGATAGATTCAGGAGTGATATGCGGAAATATTTCTTTACGGAAAGAGTAGTGGATCCATGGAATAGTCTCCCAGTGGAGGTGGTAGAGATGAGGACAGTAACTGAATTCAAAAAAGCATGGGACCAACACAGAGGATCTCTAAAGGTATAAAGTGGATTGTTGTAGTTGTTGATATGGAAGGACAGACTAGATAGGCCATGTGGTCTTTTTCTGTCATCATGTTTCTATGTATCTGAAGGACACAGTGGGGTTTACCAATATGTTTTAATAGGGCATAGGTGGCTGCTGGATATTTGGCATTTAAATGTAGTAGTGGGCGGCTGTAGTGTTTCATTGCCCATGTTTTATGCCCCGACGCTCTGTTAAATGATAATATCTATGGTCTTATTTATATGGTAAGTATAGGTCTTCTGTCTTTTTGGAAAAGTATGGACCTTTGCTTTCCAAAATTCTAAAGGCTTTTTTTATATGAAGAAAAAAAAACAAAACCCTTCCCGAAATACCACCATTTAGTCAACCAGTAGTATACTAAAAACTTGAACTGAGAAGTCACAGAAGCTTCTGACAGCTCCATCAAACATCTGAAAACCTGTTTGACAAACGTGGACATGCACTGAAAAATCAGGGAAATTAATAAAAGGCATGATAATTGGCCTTTTGTCCTGCAGATGGCTTTCTATAGAAACATAAAGTTAGATTTACTAAAAGGCGTCTGCTTGCATTAATGAGCGTTACTTATCCCAGGTCCCATTTTATGCAGTGGGACCTATTTACTAATACATTGTCAGACGGCTGCCTGGGTGAGAATCTTCACAGTCTTGGCAAGTGCATATATCTATATGATTTGCAAGGGATTGTGGGCAATGCAGTTCATTCACACCAGACACAGCTGCTCACAATAATTAGTTGTGCTTTTGGGTAAAGCCAATAAGATATTTATTTATGGGGTTATTTCTCCCAACACAGATATGCTTGGTAGCACATAAATCAGGTTACTTGCTTTCAGTGTTAAACTTGAAAAAAACAAAACCAGGAAAACATTTGAACTTGTCAGGCAATCAAAGCAAAATAAATAAGACCTGGTTGATAACAAACTGGTCTTTTCTGTAGGCTTAGCTAATATTTTCTTAGCATGTATCAAACAACAAACCAAAAGCTACAAAGAAAGAAAAAAACTGTTCTTCTCAGGTTAACTTCTTGTATCTTCCCACATAGATTCAGAAGTGATTCTCTCAGAGCCCACAAGCAATTAGGTAAGGCTCAATTGCTAGCAGTTATCCAGCTGAAACCCCTTAGCTGGCTTGCTTTCTACTGCGTGGCTAGAAATCCTACACAGGAGCTTTTCTGAGTAGATTAAAGAACAAGTTTGTATTTCTTTGTGATGGTTGCTGTACTTTATAACAGAAAATCACCAAAGGAGTTTAGACAGAGAGCAGTCCATGTAAACAGATTCTTCATCTGCTATCACCCCCTCTTCTTCAACAAGCATGGGTTCAATATCATGGATTGGCACAGATGAATCTCCCAATGGAGCACTTTCAGGAGAATACTTGTTTCCCTGCTGTCTTTCAAGGTTATAGCTATGGCATAGATCAGTGTTCATACCTGAGCTTCCATTGCTGTTAGAGTTCCTCTCTATATAGCCTGGCCAGTATGTAGTCCAGTTCTTATGTCCAGCCTTCCAATCCAGATCCCTGGACACTGGATCTCTCTTCACATACCTTCTGGCACGGGTCTTAGGGTCCCTTCCACGTGCAGCCGTCTCCCTCACAGGTACCGTCTGGAGATTCCTAGCTCTGCAGCACCATTCCTCTGGCTTTCCCCAGTCCAATGGTGTATGCTGGCCCTTGGAATGCCTCCCAGTATACGTACTGCTCTGGACTCTTCTAGACCTCTCAAAGGCTTTTCTCCTCTTTCTTCCAAAGGGTTTCTTTCCCTCTCTGTCCGTCCGGTTTGGCTTCTGCTTCTGATGATCCTCCTGATGATGAAGATGATCAAGCTCAAGCTGCTTCTCTGTAGAATAAACTCTACCTTTATTCTGCTTAGATGAGTGCTCCTCCCTAACACAGCGCAGCTGTTCTGGATCAGGCCCTGCCCTTTGAGATGAGTGCTTAGGGATTACCTCATAGCCCTCCTGATTGAACACACGTTTCCCCACTTCAGCTCCTCTAATGGCTGTTGGATACCTGGTGCATTCTGGGACTGGTAGTCTTTTATGGGAAAATTCTGTTTTCTTATTTCTACCAGAACTGACAGGTTGCTTGTTCAGAGTCACTTCACCTTTTCTATAGCTCCTTCCTGAGCTATGATAAGCCTCCTTATCACAACGTGCATTAACAACATTAGCAGTAATGCACTTAGTACATCTAGCCCATAGCATCTGAATGCAGATAAGGAAGATTAGACCTGCTAGTCTGCCCACTTCTATTACCACTGCATTGCCATGAAACGATTTCCCGATGGACCTTTGACAAATCTCTTTGACGGATCCAGATTTTTCATTTGTGTTCTTTAGTCCCGTCAAGTCGGTGCTGACTCCTGGTGACTCAGCTGTCTCTGGGTTTCTTGGCAGTGTATCACTGGAAGCAGATTGTCAGGCCTTTTCATTCATAGCTGTAGGGAGATGGGGACTACGATTCTTCTCAGCATCATCCCTCATTTATATATGTAGAACGTGCTTGCGGATCAGAAGGTCCGTCTCTGTTCCAAGAGGTTAGTTTGATTGTCAAAAAATCTTGTTTTGATAGTAGACAACAAAATAAAGTCCATCACACCTAATCAATACCAGTACAGGTGTTGGAGGGAGACAGGAAATGCCCCTGTTTAACCCCTATGTAGTGACCCATGCCAGCAGCAGACAACTTAACACAGCTGCGGGAGAAAGAAGAAACCTCTCCGGCAGGTCTTTGCTCCTGTGCAGAAGTGAATCAGGGAGCCGGACTTCGGTTCTCACTGGCTCCCCCTCAAACCTGCCAGGCCAGCGTGGGGCCCCCCAAGGTGCAGGGCCGTATGTATGTGTGAGTGAGGGGGAAGGGGGGGGGAGCGGAGTCGCTGGCACTGGGACTGTTTCTGGGGTTAGAACAGGAAATGGGCTAATATTGGGGGATGGGGGGACTGGAACTGGAGGAATACTGATACTGGGGTGCTAGGACTGGAAAAAGGCTGAGGCTAGGGGATGGGAAGCCTGGGATTGCAAGGGAGATGATGCTGGGAAGGAATGGGAGTGGAGGATGACTGATACTAGGGGGGGTAGGAGTGGAAATGGGCTGATGCTGGGGGATGGGGAGAATGGGACTGGAAGGGAGTGGATGCTGGGAACAGTGGAATTGGAAATGTCGGGCTGGGAGGAGAAAAAAAGAAGCTGGGGGAGTGAGGATTGAGAGGGGAGGAGATTTTGTGTGGGAGGGAAGAAAAATGGTCATACGGAGGGAAGAGGTGAAAGAGAGAGGCATAAGAGTGAATGCTGAGGTAAGAAGGAGGAAAGGCGGAGTCAGTGAATAGCAGAGAAGGAAGTAACTGGGTGGAGGAGGAGATCTAGGAGGCACAGGGGAATAAGAGGCTAGTGAAGGAGTGAGATGAGAAATAGGGGAGCTGGGCTGGAGGTTAGAAGAGTAGATGGAAAGTTGCTAGGTGAAAAGTCAAAAGGGGATTGAGGAAAGAGGGTTGAAATTGAGTGGATGAATGAGTAAAGAAAGAAATGGAGAAAAGAACAGAAAGCGAAAGATCAGTATGTCTGAGGCGGATGTAGATAGAAAATGAAAAAAAAAATAGGAGAAGAAAGGACATGGATAGCAGACAATGGAGAGTTAGCAGAAGATATGAAGTAGGCAGAAGAGAGAGACTGAGGTAATTGCGACTGAAAAATAAAACAACAAAAGGTAAAAAAAAAAAGTATTTTATTTTGAATTTATTAACTGGAATATGTCCGCTCTGCGAAATGTCTTTGCACTTTGTTCAGTATAAGAGGAAATTAATTTCATAGTTTAATTTTTCCAGTGTTGTGGTGCATTCAAAGTTTGTTTTTTGGGGGTTCCCAGTTCAATTATTGTCTTCATATTTTTAAATCGTGATCACTTGTTTTGTATTTTTTTGGCGGCCTGTCTGTTTTGTGTGTAAGTCAGAACTGTGCTGTTCTGTTCATTTAGTTTCTGTGTAGTGAGCCCACTTGTTCTCTTTTCCCAGTAAGATGTATTGTTTTAATATTTGCAGTGCTACCTTTTGTTAAATAGGGTTAGGTGCTCTGTGAGTCCTGATAGTGCTGTTATGATATGGCAGGTTTGCTATGGGTTCTAAATGAGCAGGGTTTGACACGGGAGGATAGCAATACAGAAATATGGTAGCCTTTCTTTATCCTCCCTGTACGTGCAACTGATTTTCAGACACTCATTAAGAGGCATGTTTACTAAAGGTTAATGTGCTTTAACTAATTTGAATGTGCTCTAAGTGCAGCAATACCCATTTATGTCTATGTGTATAGTGGCACTTACATTAATGTTTGGTAAAGATGCCCCTTAAAGTCATTGTTAGGACAAAAAAGAGGCCTGTGAAGGATTCCTTTGAAAGCCGCTTAAACTTTTAGATGGGCAGCATATACATTTTAAAATAAAATACATTTATACAAATGAGGCCCAGTGAATATGGAGTGGAGGAGTGGCCTAGTGGTTGGGGCAAGGTACTTCAGGCCGGAAGGTCGGGGGTTCAAATCCCACTAGAGGACAGCAACCTTGGGCCGGAAGGACTGGGGTTTCTAGTCCCACAGGTGCTCCTTGTGGTCTTGGGCAAGCCATTTAACCCTCCATATCCCATGTTCCCTGTAAAATAGTTATCTCCAAGTTATAATGCCCTGTTCAATGTAATTTCAGTTTGTTCAATGTAAACCGCACTGATGCAGAATAGCGTGGTATATAAGAGAATGTAAATAAATAAATAAAATAAATATTTATGCAAATGTGGCCCCACAATTAGTCTCCACACATGGCCCCTCAACACCCTTGGGCTGCCCCTGCTTCACACACACACTCTGCCCCATCACACGGTGGCTGATTACTATGCCATTTACTACAGAGTCGGCGTGCCTCCACGTTAGTGTTCTTGGCTGCTGGTTGCTACACATTAAAATGCACATGAACCGGTTACCGGGCTTTAGAAAAAGGGGCCTTAAATAAATGGTCAGGTACATAGTGATCCATCTGCTCATATACCCTTCTGGTTTCAAGTGATTATGGCTTAGGAACGCTTTGAATTCAGGGCAACATCCCTGACTATTGTGTTCCATAATACTCAAAATTTTCCCAGCCCTTTGGAGTATTGCATGCAATTTCTGGAGACCACATCTTCAGAAGAATATAAACAGGACAGAGTTAGAGGAAAGACGGGTTAGAGGAGATATGATAGAGACGTTTAAATGCCTCCATGGCATAAATGCACTAGAGAAGAGCCTCTTTCGATTGAAAGCAAGCCCTGCTACGAGGGGGCATAGGATGAAGGTGAAAGGGAATAGACTCAGGAGTAATATGCAGAAATATTTTTTTATAGAAATTGTGGTAGATGCACGGAATAGCCTCCCAGTGGAGGTAGTAGAGAAGAGGACAGTATCTGAATTGAAGAAAGCATGGGAGAAACATAGAAACATGACAGCAGAAAGACCATATCAACTACAATAGTCCCCTTTTTTCTTTTAGAGATCTTCTATGTTTCTAGTGTCTTATTTCCCTACCAAGCTAAAAAGTGCAAGTGTATTCTTCCCTACTTCCAGCATTTCAAGCTGTTCTGGCCCCTCTTCTCTCCAGCTACTAAAAAAAACCCTTGGTATTTCCTGCTTTCCCTCCAGTGGTTTAGTGGTTAGACCAGGACTGCTCTATTTCCATTTGCATCTGGGACCCCATTAAAAAGATGCTGATCTTAATCTAGCTTTCAAAAATTTTTAAAACTTGTTCTGATGTAAATAGAATAGAAACCATTTTTTAAAGGATCTCGGTTAGTGAGGAAATTAAACCGTGTAACCCAAAAATGGTAGTTTCAGTTCAGTATACCACCCTGGCTGGGTTATTTACCTTTTATTCTAACTGACAGACATGAAAAAAATCAAGCTGAATATCTTTTTATTTGGTTACAAAGTTTCTCCTTTGACATCTGTTCTCTATTAAGACACAATAGATTCTTTGGCGTCTGTTTCACTGAAAGATGCCTTCCATGGGTGGAGGAGGACAATGAAACTCCACCATGCCTTTGAAAATAACAGAGCGTTCCAACAATGAGACAATAGTTGCAAAGTGCTCTTAACAAGAATTTGAATGATGTTCTCTTCCTCTTGGTATAAACACTGATGAGAAGGAAAAAGAACTTGGAAATGGTTTCATATATTTGTTACTTCTTCTTGATACTTTCTTGGTTTCCTTCCTGTGTATGGTACAAAGAACATATGCCTGCCTTTATACTTTGTTTTCCTTGGATGTTTACAGTTGTGGTCAACATTATTGCCACTCTTGCATTTTAGGTATGTTGTGTACAGTTTCTTGAGAAATAATGGAAATATTCCAACTGTATGTCATCATAATATTTTAATAGTATTTTTAAAAGTATACAACAGCAAAAAATGTCCGTGCAATGTAGCCGTGGTAATTTCTGAGAAAAAAGAACAAAATGTGACCTGGATGGGATTAAGGACACCCTTCACTAATATTTGGATGCACAACCCTTGTCAGTGTGGCAGCCTCCAAATGTTTCTTGTAACCATCTATAAGTTTTGTTCATCTGTCTGCTGGTAGTTTCTCCCACTCTTCAACTGTGATTTGCTTCAACTTATGAATATTTCCAAGATTCCTTTTACCAAAGCAGATTTCAGCTCTTTCCAAAGGTTTTCGATTGAGATCAGGACTCATTGCTGGCCAGTTTAAAACAGTCCATGTGTTCCTTTTTAACCATTCTTTTGTACTTTTTGGATATATGTTTTGGGACACTTTCCTGCTGGAGGATCCATGACCATCGACCCAGACCTAGGTTTCTGACACTAGGTAGCACATTTTGCTCCAAAATACCTTGGTAGTCCTCTAACTTCATAATTCTTTTAATACATTCCAGACCTCCAGTTCCTGAGGCATCAAAACAGCCCCACAATATTATGGAACTGCCACCATATTAAACTGTAGGAAAGGTGTTTTTTTCCCTTATAAGCTTCGTTTCTTCACCTGTGAATGTATTGCTGGTCTGCATTGCCAAAGAGCTCAAGTTTGGTTTCATCTGTCCACAGAACATCTTCCCAGAAGGATTGTGGTTTCTCAAGGTGGGTTTGGCAAAGATCAGGTGTGTCTTTTTTATGTCTTTCTTTGAGCAATGGGGTTCTCCTTGACCTTTGCCCATGAAGTCCTTCTTTGTTTAGTATGTAACGTATGGTGCAGTTTGAAACCACCACTCCATATTGCTCCAGATCAAACTTAAGCTCTTTGGATGTTGTGCGTGGTACTTTTCCAGCAGTTTGCACTAACCTTTGAAGACTTTTTGGATTAATTTTCCTCTTCCCACCACATTCTGGGAGGTTCTTGACTGTTCCGTGAGCAGAAAACTTCTTAATAACATTGTGAACTGTACCCACAGAAATCTCTTTGGAGATGGCTTTGTACCCCTTTGAAGTTTGATGTTTGGTGAGAATGGCTTTTCTGACTGTCTCGGGTAGCTCTCTTTTCTTCACCATTGTGAAAATGGGAGAGAGAATGAATGTGGCTATTTTAAACATTAGAGCCATCATTCATTGGTTGATTTAAGTTATGTGAGTACTGACGATTGATCACAGGTGCGTCTAATTTTACTGCAATGGGAATGTGGTTTTTCTGTTCAAACTGATTTGAATTGTTTATAAGGGTGCCAGTAATCATGTCCTATCCTCTAAATATAAAACCCCAAATCTTTCACCCACAATATGTCCTGGCAATGTCCTAGTTTTTATACTATTTCATACTATTTCCATTTTTAATTAGTCTTGTGTTATTTGATTTTGCATAGTAGGCTGATACATAGAAGTAAGATTTCATTTTGAACTTTTAAAGTTTCCAAGTCTGCCTCACAGGGTGTGGTTAATTCAATCAGCCTCTGCTGCCTGAGCAAGTGGTCTGATCCAGTAAATGCCATCACAACTTCAAGAGACTCTACAAAGTTAAGCTTTCTAACTTTACTGTTTTGGTGGTTTTTGATATACATTTTTCTTGCCTACTGTATATACTACCTGTTTTATTCTCTTTATAATGATACTTCCTTATTGGTCCTCCAGTTCAGCCCTGCAGCTTGGAGACTGGGCATGTCAAAATCGTGACATCACTGGATGTAGTCTGCTGGTCTCTCCCATCAGCCCCAGTGTGTCCAGTCTCCATGCAGCAGGAGGACGCAGTGAGCCTAGGTCTGGGCTCACTTGAGGAACAGATAAGGAGCTGTGAGGGTAGCTAGATTAGAAGTTAGGATATTCATTTATTCAGGTGTTCTTAAATTGGAGCTGCTATAGCTTTAAAAAAAATATACCATATGTGCCTTGCCCAGTCCCGGTATGCCTTTCCTTTCATTTCTTTTCAATTTTATCAGTGGCACAACTTGGTTGCTATATCTCTCCTCCTTGATTGTATGGAGGAGAGCTCTGCAGCAAGCACCCTCCCCCATTCGCCTCTGCCGAGAAGGAAGCGTGTGTCAGACACATGGCAGCAGAGGGGAGATGATTGCACCGCCGGCTTTCCGCTCACTGCTCTGTTGAGCGGAGCAGCGTTTGAGGCAGCGCGTTTCACATGGGGTAAGAGCTGTCGATAATTCATTTGCACTGAGGGGATCGGGCTGGGCAGCGGAGTGCTTATTTGGTGACGGAGAGTTTTGAGAAGTACTCTCTGTTTGGCGCCATTTCACTGAAGCAATTGCCAGTGGCCATTTTAAGAGGCGCGTGCCTCCATCGTGGCCTGCGGTCGCGGGCTGCAGCCCGTGGGTTTTAGGGAGCTTGGGCCTTGTGCTTCAATGAGATAAGCAGCGGTTTAGCAGAGATTGTTTTGTAGTTTAATCTGTAAGTTAGGAGCTTTAGATTGCAGGGTAATTGTTCCTGGCTTTACAGAAGTATTTTTCCTTTGGGTGAGGACTTTTGTGGTTATCCTTTCCTTTTTATTAAAAAAAACAAAACAAAACAAAAGAACAAAAAGACAAGCAACTTGTTGTTTTCTTTTGGGCTGTTTACTAGCCGGATACGGACTTGGGCTGCCTGGTTTATGGCAGTGTGCCCTCAGTGCATGGTCTGCGGCACCTGCAGGGGAACAGTGGCTGACTCCGGCATTTGCCGGGGGTGCGTAACAGTGTCCACCAGTCTGGAGCAGCAGGTGGAGGTCAAAGTGACCCAGGAGCCCCAAGATGCAGTGACTGGGGCGGAAGGAGGAGCAGTGCGGTCCACGTTGCAGGGGTCTGCTCAGGAGGCTCCAGCGGGGCCGTCAGGTGCTCTACCGGTCTTGGGGTTGGGAGCCCAGCTCGGGGATTTTTGCCCGGATTTTGCTCTGATTATGCATCTGGCATTTTGTTTGCAACATCCAGGGAAGGTCCCGGAGCCCTTGTGGTTGCCTGGGCAGATGCAGCAGTCCGGAGTAGGCGATGCTGCTAGCTCTCCGAAGCCCCCGAAGAGATTCAGGACTCGTGAGATATGGTCTACGGAGGGCAAGGGCACGGGCGCTTAGACAGAGGAAGCCAAACTGGACCTCGATGCAGAGATAAAGGACTTGGAGCAAGGAGAAATACAAGAGCCTGAGGATCAGGTGAAGATCATTCGGGTGTTCCATATGGACAAGCTAACGGCGCTTATCACGGAATCCCTTCAGACACTGAATCTCGCTACGGCACAGGCACCAGAAGAAGAGGAGGTGGAAGACCCCATTATTCAAGCGGTGCGGCAAGCACGGGTGGTGTTTCCCGTTCACCGTGTGGTCGACAAGATGATCCAAGATGAGTGGGATCAGCCGGAGGCAGGGCTGAGAGGGATAAGGACTATGAACAGACTCTACCCCTTAGCAGAGAAGGATAAAGAAAAGTTTAGATCTCCTCGAGTGGATGTGGTCGTGTCGGCGGTTACAAAGAAGACTACTATTCCGGTTGAAGGTAGCGTGGCCTTAAAGGATGTGCAGGACAGAAAAGTAGATGGCTTATTGAAGCAGTCGTTTGAGGCTAATGCTTTGTCTCTGCAGGCTTCCATTTGTTGGGCGTGGGTGGCAAGAGCATGCCTCAGATGGTCTTAGTGCTTGCGGCAGTCTATTCACCTAGAGCAGGAAGAGATAAGAGAGCTGGATCGTCTGGAGCTGGAGTCGGCGTATTTAGCAGATGTGCATTACGACTTGATTCGGGTGCTAGCGAATAGTATGGTTTATTTATTGGCTGCCCGGAGGTCGTTATGGTTAAGGAATTGGGCAGCCGATGGGTCGTCCAAGTCCCGTCTCAGTAAGCTCCCATTTAAAAGGAAGTTATTGTTCAGTGAAGACCTCGACAAGTTGGTAAAGGATCTCGGAGAGCCCAAGGGCGGGAGACTCCTGAAGGATAGACCAAAACAAGGGAAGTCAGTGCAGGCCTTTCGCGGTCAGTTTAGAGATTTCAGGATATTGCGCACTTCTCGTTTGGGGGGTTTCCAAAGGGGAAGATTTGCTTCTAGGGCCCAGGGTTTTCATGGGTTTCGTGGAGCAAGTAGAGGCCCCTGCAGAAGTCGCTGCGAAACAACTCGAAAACCACAATGAAAGGAGGCGGATCCCGGTAGGAAGCCGACCGATAGGCAGGCGACTTCGGGATTTTCTTCCTGCCTGGACCCAAATAACGCCCGACCAGTGGGTGCTAGAGATAATTTGCGAGGGTTACACGCTGGAATTGGCAAGACCAGTGCGGGACTCGTTCGTGATGTCTCCCTGCAGGGGTCCTCAAAAGGCCCAGGCAGTCCATACCACCGTAGATCGACTTTTTACAATTGGAAGCAGTCGTGCCGGTCCCGGTTGCCGACTAAGGAATGGGTCGATACTCCATTTATTTTGTAGGCCGAAGGGTCCTGTCTTTCTTCGGGACTATCTTAGACCTGAAAGGGGTGAATCGGTGTCTTCGGGTGCCCCATTTCAGGATGGAAACACTGAGATCGGTCATTGTGGTGGTGCCACTGGGGTGGCAGACATAGCAGGGAAGGACAATGTGACGGCGGATTTTCTCAGCAGAGTCCAGGTGGATGCCAGGGAATGGGAATTGCATCCGAACGTATTTGCGCAAATAGTTCACAGATGGGGTCTGCCAATCATGGATCTCATGGCGTCCTTTCAGTCAGCAAAGGCCAGTTGCTTCTTTAGCAGATGGCGAGAAAGAGAATGTCTGAAGGGATTGACGCACTGATGTAGCACTGGCCGTCAACGGGGCTCCTATACATCTTTCCCCCGTGGGCACTCATAGGGCGAGTGGTTCAGCATATCAGAGTTCACCAGGGGAGAGTGCTTTTGGTAGCACCGGACTGGCCAAGGCACCCGTGGTACGCAGATCTCATTCGCCTTCTCGATGGTCATCCCTGGAGGTTACCGGTGTCGGAGGATCTGTTGCTGCAAGGTCTGCTTCGAATGCCTCAGGTGGATCGATTCTCGCTTACGGTTTGGCCATTGAAAGGGCAAGGCTGAAGAAAGGTTATTCTGGAGCATTCATTGCCACTTTGCTGAGAGCAAGGAAGCAGTCTACATCTCTTACATATGTCCGTATTTGGCGTATTTTCGAGGACTGGTGTTTACGGCGGCAAGTTCAGGTGGCTACAGTGTCCGTTCCCTTGGTTTTAAGTTTCCTGCAAGACGGTTTTGATAAGGGATTAGCGGCCAGTTCCTTAAAAGTTCAGGTGGCGGCTATTTCATGCTATAGGGGCAAAGTGCAGGGAATTGCTCTAGGGGCTCATGCTGACGTCTTGCGCTTTCTCAAAGCGGTGTCCAGACTGAGGCCTTTGCGAAGGATCATGGTGCCGCCGTGAGATCTCAACTTGGTCTTAGGGGCATTAGCTAAAGAACCCTTTGAGCTATTGCACCGGGCATCAGTTAAAGATTTGACTTTAAAGACTGTGTTTTTAGTAGCCATTTGTTCGGCGAGGCGAATTTTGGAGTTACAGGCATTGTCGTGTAGAGAACCATTCTTGTCCTTTTCAAGGGAGAAGATGGTGTTGCGACCGGTGCCGTCATTTTTGCCAAAAGTGGTGTCTCCATTTTATCTAAATCAAACGGTCTCTCTTCTAGTTCTAGGCTTCCTGGAGGGGAGCGCATCGGATTGCAGTTTACGCCGCCTGGACATAAAACGAGTTTTGCGGCAATATTTGAAGGCCTCAGAAACCTTTCGGAAATCGGACCATTTCTTTGTGGTGTTCGGAGGTCCCCGCAAAGGGGAAGTGGCGGCGAAGGCGTCCATTTCTAGATGAATTTGAGAGGCAATAGCATCAGCATATCTGCTGCAAGGTCGGGCAATTCCTTCAGGTCTACAGGCTCATTCGACCAGAACGCAAGCTGCTTCCTGGGTGGAACATAACTTGGTTCCGCCAGGGGAAATATGTAGAGCGGCTACTTGGTCGTCTCTTCATACTTTCAGTAAGCACTACCGCCTGGACATTTCGGCGACAAATGATGCCTGCTTCAGGTCGGCGATATTGCGAGCCGGCTGGAAAGGTCCCTCCCAATCAGTACTGCTCTGTTACATCCCAGAGGTGGAGGACTGAACTGGAGGACCGATAAGGAAATGATAATTACACTTACCTGGTAATTGTAGTTCCTGGCCAGCGACATGTGCAGAGAAGTTATTCCACCTCCGAGGTGGAATAACTTCCCTGGACATGTCTTAATTTTAATGCTGGTGGGCAGGGGGGGCCAGGGGATATTCCCTGTGGCCCGACCCTGGCCTTAGGAGGCCAGATCAGGGGTCGGGCTGTGGGGAATAAACCCCTTTTTCAGGTGCCATGGTGCCTCGGCTCCATTGAGGAGCCTTGACTGAGTTAGCTGGAACAGTCCTGCATGTGCAGGACGGACTGAATCGTAGTCCCAGCCTGCACATGCAGGACTGTTCATGATTCTGATCCTGCAGGGCTAGATGTGCCCCGCGGGATCAGAATCGTGATCCCCCTCTGTGCATCCGGTTCAGACAGAGCCCAATCACAGCAAACTCAAAGTCCTAGACTTCAAAAACGCTGACTTCAGTAAAATGGCCAAGTACCTGAAGGAGGAGTTGGCAGGGTGGGAGGAGATAAGGGAAGAGGAATTGCAGTGGGCTAAACTAAAGGAGGCAATGAAAGGGGCAACAAATACATAGTGGCATACCTCAGCGATTGGTCCTGGGACCAATACAGTTCAATGTATTTGTGAGTGATATTGTGGAAGGATTGAATGGAAAAGCCTTTTTGCAGATGACAAAAACATTTTCAACAGAGTGGACACTTTTGAGGGAATGGACAACATGAGGAAAGCTCTAAAAACACTGGAAGAATGGTCTAATGCTTGGCAGTTAAGATTTAATGCAAAGAAGTGCAGTCATGCACTTGGGATGCAGAAATCCAAAGGAATTGTATCTAATAGGGGGCAAGAGGTTGGTGTGCACAGATCAGGAGAGGGACCTCAGAGTGCTAGTGTCTGAGGATCTCAAGTGGCGAAACGGTGCGACAAGGTGTTAGCCGAAGACAGAAGGATGCTGGGCTGCATATAGAGAGGAATAACCAGCAGAAAGAAGGAGGTATTAATGCCTCTGTACAAGTCATTGGTGAGGCCTTGAAGTATTGTGTTCAGTTTTGGAGACTGTATCTCACAAAGGATATAAAAAGACTTGAAATGGTTCAGAGGAAGGTGACTAGAATGATTTGGAGCCTGTTCTTGAAGATGTATGAGAAGAGACTTGAAGACCTAAATATGTATACCCTAGAGGAGAGGAGATATGATACAGACCTTTAAATATTTAAAAGGTTTATTTATTTATTAATACCCTTCTTCAAAGAAGGAGAAGCTGTAAAACTAGAGGGCATATGATGAAGCTGCAAGATGGTAAACTTAAAAGCAACATCAGTAAATACTTTTCACTGAAAGGGTGGTGGATGCTTGAAATGCCCTCCCGATGGAGGAGGTGGGGCAAATACCGTGATAGAATTCAAAATGGCATGGGACAGACACAGTGGATCCCTTTATAGCAAGAGGATGAAATCAAAGCAAACTTAAATATCTTTTATACTTCAGTAAATAGAGGGGGTGCTGACCTTCACAGAGCGACAGGTACTCTAGCCACCTTACTGGGCAGACTAGATGGACTATACTGGTCTTTATCTGCTATCATATACTATGTTACTATGTTTATCCTCTTCAGTGGCATGAGGAAAAACTGGTAGTAGCCAGCTTCTCAATTGCCGGCTGAATTAAGGAGGCTGTTAGTTTAGGCTACCTCCTGTGTGGAAAATGTGTGCAAAGGGGAGGGAGAACTCACTACAGTAGGACCCATACTTCTTCATGAGCTGAGTCTGCCTTGGTGTAAGGCTGGTACCTGGTCATCCCTAAGCACGTTTGTAAAGCAAACAATAGGTTGCATATGGGAGCTGAGGCAGATGGCACTTTTGGCAGAACAGATCTGTTTTGAATGTCGTCTTCCTTCTACACTGCATCCAGACTGCTTGGGTATGTCCTGCTCATCTGGACTGGTATAGAAGGATGATGAGGAAGGAGCAGTTTTACATATCTGATTTTCTTTTCTTGAATCTGGCTAGAGCAGTCTGTAAGCTGTCCTAGGAAGACTACTCAGACAGGTTTGGGAACCCTGCTGCCTTTTAACCAGGGTTGGTTCAAGGTTTTGGCGCCCTAGGCAGTCCTTAAGATACAGACACACACACAACTTGGTTGTGTAGCTGTGATTGAATGCCCTGCTCTTTGTCACAGCCCCCACCCCAAAGGTTGCTGCCCTAGGCAATGGTCTAATGGTTGGACCAGCCCTACATTTAACTGCATAATCTCTTTCAGTGCCTGATGTAGAGTCAAGTGTGATAAGAGAGCCAAATTGTGCAAAGTTATTGTTGATTTATTACATTTCTGAGTTTGCCTTGCTTCTGCTTGGGAAGTTCCATATTGGCTTCTCTCAGTACTGCATCATATACTAGTGGACATCACTAAAGGCTGTTGTAGTCAGCCTTCATCTGCTGGCTGGATGCAAGGTTCCACATTAAGAATGGTCTAATGCTTGGCAGTTAAGATTTAATGCGAAGAAGTGTAGTGTCATGCACTTGGGAAGCGGAAATCCAAGGGAATTGTATGCAATAGGGGGTGAGAGATTGTTGTGTACGGATCAAGAGAAAGATCTCAGTGTGATTGTTTCTGACGATCTCAAAGTGGCGAAACAATGTGACAAGAATGCTGGGTTGCATACAGAGAGGAATTACCAGCAGAAAGGAAGAGGCACTAATGTGTTCAGTTTTGGAGACCGTATCTCGCAAAGGATTTCAAAAGGCTGGAAGTGGTTCAGATGAAGGTGACCAAAATGATTTGGAGCCTGCGTCAGAAGACTTATGAAAAGAGACTTGAAGACCTAAATATGTACACTCTGGAGGAGAGGAGAGGAGGGACAGGGAGATATGATTCAGACCTTTAAATGCTTAGAGTATTAATGGACGGACAAACAAACCTCTTCCAAAGACGGGGAAGCTGTAAAACTAGAGGGAATAACATGAAGCTGCAAGGGGGTAAACTGAAAGGCAATGTCAGGAAATACTTTTTCACTGAAAGGGTGGTGGATGCTTGGAATGCCCTCCCAATGGAAGTGGTGGGGGCAAACACAGTGACAGAATTCAAAATGGCATGGGACAGACACAGTGGATCCTTTTTATAGCAATAGGATAAAATCAAAATAAGCATAACTATCTCATATCTGAACAAATAGGGGTGACCTACACTGGTGGTTACACCCCTAAACAAAGGCATGGGGAGAGTGACCTGCACGGCGCGGCAAGTGCACCTACTCCTGCCGCCTTTCTGGGCAGACTTGATGGATCATACTGGTCTTTATCTGCCGTCATATACTATGTTACTATGTTAAGAACCAACACCCAGGAAAAAGATTTAGGCCTTATCATGGATAATACATTGAAACCCTCCGCCCAGTGTGCAGCGATGGCCATGAAAGTAAATAGAATGCTAGGAATCATGAGAAAAGGAATGGAAAATAAAACAAAGGATATTGTAATGCTTCTGTATCATTCCATGGGACGACTGCACCTTCAATATTCAGTGCAGTTCTGCTCGCCATGTCTTAAAAAGGATATAGCAGAATTAGAAAAGGTACAGAGAAGAGCCACCAAAATGGGAAAGGGGATGGAAGGATTTCTCAATGAGGAAAGGCTCTTCAACTTGGAAAAGAGACGGCTGAGGGGAGATATGATAGAGGTCTATAAATTAATGAATGGAGTAGAACGGGTAAATGTAGATAGGTTGTTTACTCCACCAAAAATTATTTATTTAACATACTTTTATACCACTTAGTCCCAATTACTTATTGGATAAGTGCAATTTACAAATAAAAGATGCACAAATCGCAAATACAGCGCCTTGCAAAGGTATTCATCCCCTTGGTTTTTGTCCTATTTTGTCGCATTAAGTACAACCTGGAACACAAATGGAGATTCATTTGGATGTTAGGTAATGGACCTAACAATATAGCCCAAATTGGTGAAGTGACATGACAATAAAATACCTTGTATACATAAAAAAAACAAACAAGTAAAAACTGAAAAGTTGTGAGTGCATATTTATTCATCCCTTTTGCTATGAAACCCCTAAATAAGATGTGGTCCAACCAATTAACCTCAGAGGTCACATAATTAGTTGATTAGGGAACGCCTGTGTGTATTCAGTGTCACATGATCTGTCACATGATGCCTGTGTAAATGTACCTGGTCCAAAAGGCCCTTGACTCTGCATCACCACTAAGTAAGCAACATGAAGACCAAGGAACACTCCAAACAGGTCAGAGACAAAGTTGTGGAGACGTATAGATCAGGGTTGCCCGCATTCTGAATATCCCGCAGGGCATCCTGGATGGAAGGAGAGAGCCTAGGACCCATCTGTGACCGTGACAGAGGTGTGTATACATGCATGGTCCCTTGCAGCTTTTTTGAGTCTTTTGTAAAAGTACAGTTTCTGGGCTGTCTGATGACTTGGCAGCAGCACTACGGAGGGCCTGGCCCTGATTCCAAGTCAAAGATTCTACCCCCTCAAGCTGGCAGGGGCTGCTGCGGAGGGGGCCGTTCACAGCCTTCAGGGTAGAGGAAGTGTTGGGCAGATTAAGGGATCACAATTGTAAATACTGAAGCTATTGTGGTTGCACGATTCCTCGCCAAAAATCGCCACCATGGTGTCCATCATAAAAATGAAGGACAAAGAGATAAAATAGAGGTAGAATACTCAGGTAGTTTTGAATGAAGGCTAATGGTGCTAGATTCCAACCCTGGCTTCATTTGAAGAACAATAAAAGTTAACGGCTCTAGCTTTATTCTAGAACAATGGAGGCAGTGTATGCAAATCTCTCTCATGCATATTCATTATGGTTATCCTGGAAACCTGACTGGCTAGTTGTGTCCCGAGGACTGGGTTGAGAATCCATATTCTAGAAGCATCATTCTACAGCTTCCAAAAGCTTAGGGCGGGATATTCCAGAAAAATCTGGGCTCCTAAATTAATGTCCTATTTTTAACCTTAGGAGCCCAGGTTCTCAGCTGAAAGCTCATCTTGATTGAGGAGCTTAAAGGTTTTATGCTTATAAATGACTTAATTACTTAGATTTATGAACCTTGTGCTGAAAATTAGTGCTATGCTCCTAGGGCCCAACATTCATCTAGGTTGGCTATGTGCTGCTACGTGCATAGTCGCCTGCACCAGCCCTTAACCCTGGATATTCAATGCTGGGAGTCATATCCGCACAGCCTCCCAGCCACAGTAGCTAACAGGGCAGCAGCAATATCGCCACTGCCCAGTTATTGATTGTTGCTGTCCTCGCCACCCCAGAACGTCCATGATGCCCCGATATTAAGTGGTTAGCATTGGGGCGTGTAGGGGAGAAGATCGGGGATAGTCAGCGGCACTAACCATGTTAAATATCCTGTTTAGAGGCATTTACACAATATTGGGCCCATAAGCATTTTTTATGCCCTAAATCTGCCCCTATTGCCACCCACATTTTATCTCATAAATTTAGGAGTTTAGTTAAATATTGATTTTAAATTTAGGCACTCAGCTCTAGTAAATTTTCAAAGTGGTCAATGTAGGAGTATATTATACTCATTTAAGAGTTCTTTGAATATTTGGCTTTTAATTTAAGGCAGGTTTTTTTTAGACATTTTCTTTTTTTGCCCTGCAATCTTCCTTTCTTTTTGGAAGAAGGGTGGCCTAGAGGTTATAGCACTAGGCTAGGACCCAAGGAAACTGGATTTTAAATCCTGCTGACCCTCCTTGTGACCGTGGGCAAATCACTTTATCTCCCAATGTCTTAGGTACCCACAAAGACTATAATTTTTTTATGGAAGGAACTCCAATCATTCCTGGATACATATAATTATTATACAGAATTGCATGTGTCCATTAGTTTTATAAAAATAGGTATTATTATTTGGTTTCCAGCTCAGTTGGAACCAGCCCTCAACTTGGTATAGGTTAACCTGACCTTCACGCATAGCTATTCAGCACTTTTCCTTAACACCTCCCATCTGATCCAGCCATTGCAGTGCCAGCCCTCTGCTTGAGGGATTCACACTGACACTGTCTTCCTCCTTTCCTCACATGTCCTGAATGTTGCCTTCACGCTTGGCAGCTCAGGATCTGGATTGGACAGTGAAGCCTCTCCTACGTGTCATTACAATATGACCATATTGGGCTTCTTGAAGGCTGTTTCTGATGTACTAGCAACCTCTACCGCCATACCTGAGGGGACACTGCCATGCTGATCTATATCAGAACATCCACACCCCTTGCAACACTGGTGTATATGGAATATTACCGCGGCATGGACACTTCCAGACGACATTCAGGAAAGCAGGGATGTTTTACATAAGGTGGGGGTGGCAATTATCACGGTTATGCACCCTTCATTTTAAAAAGTGTAACAAAAAAATTAGTAGAAAATATTAGGGCTACAAGAGGAAACCTAGATGTACACATGCAGCAACACAGAGTTAGTCTTTATGATACATGGTGGTTTGTTAAACATACCAGCTTGGAAACCAAGGGAACGTATTTTGCAAGGAAAGGTCAAAAGAAGAACAGATGCCTACCAGCATGACTAGATGGTGCTGGGAGACAGGCTGTAAAAGCCAAAAAGGCATCCGTTAAAAAAAGTAAAGCAGATCCTAAAGAAGAAAATAGGAAAGAACATAAATAGTGCCAAATTAAATGTGAGACATTAGTAAGAAAGACTAAGAACCCGAGAAGAGTCTTGCCAGACACGCAAACTCGAATCCTAAAACGTTTTTCAAGTAAATTTAAAAAAAAAAGGAAAAAACCCTTCAAGAAACCTGTGTGGTGGTCAGTCAAACTATTAAACGACTAAGGGGCCGAAAGGGTGCTCAGGTGCATGTTCTGGTGCAGACATGGGGATCTCCCCAACACCCTCTTGGTGAAGACCATTCTGTGCATGTAATGAAATATATCAGCATTTCTTTTAAGAAACTACCCTGAAATCAATGTGTGTAAAATGGTGGAAGCTTACTGTTGAGAAAGAACAACAGGTTATATGGATAAACATGGCCTAGTGGGGAAGAGACTGCATGGATTTTAGCAATGAGAAGCTGTGACTTGGCAATTTATTAGACTTCTTTGAGAATGTAAAAGCAAGCAGATAGAGGTAAGACTGTCACTATAGTGTATCTAGAGCCTTTAGAAGGCATTTGATTTTCCGTATAAAATAGGAGACTGTTTCCTATCGTGGTTAAGATAGACATTAAAGAGGTTAGTATTTCTGTTAGAGAGATGAGTTGCACAGTGGTCTAGAGATTTGTTCTGTATCCAATGTTTAATTTATTAACAAAGTGGAAAAGGAATCAGATTGCATAACATTATTCAAAATAGCTGGAACACAAGCAGACTATGAGAACTTGCAGGAGGAGCTCGCAAGACCATGGAGCTAAGCATCTAAACAAACTTTTAAGGTGGGTAAAGTGCAGCATCATGATCCTGACAACATATGGACAATGCCGGGTTGCATATTAAGTTACTGCTCAGGAAAAGGGCTTTGGAGTCATTGTGGATAATGCTACCGTATTTAAACCAGGCCTTGACACATTTTGTTTCGATTTAGAAGCCAGGCCAAAATCTTAGGAGCCAGTGTTCATGACCTCCTCATGTCGCGCTGGTCTCGTTTTCAAGTCTCGTGGGATCAATGCCAAAGTTCCTACACTGTGCGTCATCGTTAGATAACACCTATAGCTTCAGATATCAAATGCCTGGGTTGGGGTGTGGCGTAATGGTGATGTGCCAGTCTGCGTGGGATGTGGTGGTGGGTGCCTTTGTGTGCGGGCTGTGCAGGGCTGCATGGATGTGTGTGTGCTGCTGAGTTGGGGGGGGGCTTCTGTGTGTGTGTGTAGTGTGGAGCTGGGGTACCTCTCTCTCTCCTATGGAGGTGGGGTGTGTATGTACTTGGGGGAGGAGAATGCACCTTTAGGTAAATAGGCATTGTGCCCTTTTTGTCCCCATGCATTTATCCCTTTAACCTTTCTCTGTTCCCCTTCCAGACTCTCTCCCCTTCCTCCTCCCCGCCCCCTGCCTTGGATTCCCCCATCCTCTTTAGTTTCTGGCCCTTCCCCTCCCATCTAACCTAAACCCTATATGCTTATTATCCCTCAAATGATGGTACTCGCACTGGATTATATTATAGTTCATTACTTTATTCCCAATTTCTTTAATAATATTGTTAAATAATATATTATAGTTAGCCAACTGAATAGATTTCTTGTAAGACTATATATTTGATATTACTTATGTTGCTCGCATCTTGTTCTTGTTCCCTGTAAACCCGCTTTGATTCATTGATTAAGCGGTAGAAAAAACAAATAACTTTTCCAAGGTGTTCCAAGCCCCAGGCCTGATTTTTTTTTTTTTTTTTTTTTTAGTCACCATGGCAACCTGGTGCCTGGGGTTTGTCGAGCCCTGATTTACACGCAGCATAACTGTGCTGTTTCTTCACTGACCCGATAAAGAAAGGGTGACGCTTGGAAAGCTTGTCATAGATACAAGGTTAGTCCAATAGAAAGGCATCACTTAAGACTTATTTGACCCTTATTGCCAAATATCCAACTGGACTAACACAATAACCACGTTTCTCTGGGCAATATCTTCTTCAGCCTGGTGTGCAGCACGTTTAAAAAGGCAAATGGAATATTAGGAATTATTCAAAAAGAATAAATCAGAGACTATGATAATCTCTCTGTGTAAATCTAAGTGGTAACCACACTCTCGACTATGACGTGTAATTCTGGTTAGCCTAATCTCAAAAAAGATACAACGGAATAGAAAAGATACAGAGAGGGGATACCAAAATGATAAAAGATTAGTGCATTTCAGCTTGAGGAAGAGACCACCGAGAGGAGATAGGATAGAGATTTATAAGTTAATTGGGAGCACTTATTTTTCCTTTTGAACAGCAGTAGAACTAGGGAACATTTCATGAAATTAACCAATAGAAGATTCAAAACAAATTGGAGAAAGTACAGTCAAACCTCGTTTTTCATTTGCCCCGGTTTTCATACGCTTCGGTTTTCAACGTCTTTTTTGACTGAGATTTTGTCCCGGTTCTTGTACATCGCCTCGGTTTTCATAAAGTACAGTACTGTAAATACATACCCCCTCGCGCTGCACACCGGTCTGTATACACTGCCAGAACGCCCGCCCGGTCCCGGCAGCACTGCCCCCCGGACTCACCGATCGCCAGAGTGATGAGAAGCGAAAGCCAGTTCCTTATCGTCACTCCAGTCCAGTCCCTTTACTTCTGGGTTGCGCAACCCTTCCAGCAGCTTGGAGGCTGAGCCCAACCTTTTTGGAGGGGGGGCGGTATAAATACCACTGGGACCACCCACCAACTCCAGTATTCTCAGCCTCCAAGCAGCTGGAGGGTTCCGTAAGCCTAGGGCTTACTGGAGTCTTCCTAATTCTTTTTAAAAAATACCTTATTACTTTTATTATCTTTAATTTTACTTATCTTAATTTCCTCTGTGTTTTCTTTCGTTTAAAATTAAGCAGTCTCTGCCTCTTTAATTGCTCCTGCCTGCTCTCTCCTCTCTCCCTCCCCCCCCCCCCAGGCGGGCCGGGCATCGGAGGTGATCTGTGCTAGCAGTACCGAGGAGCGTTTAGCTGAGCTCTGCGGCTGAGATCCGGCTGTCTCCCGAGGATTTCCTTGACCGATTGGTCCTACCTCGCGCCGAAGCCCTCCCGGAGGCTGAGCGCTTGAGGCAACGCCGGGAAACAGATTCTGGACGCCGGACCCGTCCTGCAGCTAAAGGACGCGGCGGCGAGCCTCGGGCCTCCCGATCGCGGAGGGGAAGCGGATTTCGACATTTCAGCCAGGACTCGACTTCCAGTTCCCTGCGGTTCCCGGAGGGAAGAATAAGCGGCTCAGAGGACAGACTCGCGATCCCCCGTTAGGCTCCACGTGGGGAGGCCTACCACGTGTAGAGCCAACGGGCAGGGATCGCTGAGCCGGGCCCAGTCAGCACGGCAGCTGCAAACTGCAAGTATATTGCTAAAAGGAACTTATTTCATTTTAATCTAATTTAAATTTAAATTTAGTTTAGTTTGTTTGGTTTGATGTGGTTTTAATTAAATTTTTACATTATCCTCCTTGCATCGGTTCTGGTTGGGGTTTACATTGCAAAATTAATAGAGGGCCTTTCAGCTGCTTTTCTCTCGGAGAGATCTTTAGCCCGCTGAAGGAGAGAGCACATACACGGGCCTATCGGTGCAGTTTGCTGAGCCCTAGGCCCGTTGCTCAGGCCCCTTAGGAGTTAGGGCCTTGATAACTGGAATCAAGAGTATGGCGGCCAAACCTAGATGTCCTTCCTGCGGCACGCGCAGGGGCACGTCCTCGGAGGCAGGAGTCTGCAGGGCTTGTGCTGCAGTAGCTGCCTCCGTGGAACAAGAAATGAACTTGGCCATAATCCAGCCCTCTCAGGGGTCTGCAGACTCCTTAGAAGGGGAGGGGGGGTCCCAATTTCCTCCCTCAATGTCTTCGGATTTACCCACCCCTCCTCCTCCCCCTTCGCCACCCCCATCTGGGACAGGGGGCGCAGGGGATTTTTTCTCCCCAGACTTCATTCTTTTGCTCCATAAGGCTTATTGCCTGCGGAAGCAGGGCTCAGGGACAGGAGAAGCGGGTCTAGCGGCAGAAGCCAAGCCCAAGAGGGCTTGCAATCCAGACCCAGACATTCCACCTAAACGTTCCCGTCTGGGCCTTGAAGACTCCCTAGCGTCCCTCTCCCAGGGCACCCCGGAGGAGGATGGCTCTGACAAGGACTGGGATGAAGAAGAGGAAGAGCTGGAAGAGGGAGAGATCCCTGAAGAAGATCATTCACGGATAATTTGAGTCTTTCGTCGGGAGGAGCTTCCAGCACTAATTAATGAATCCCTAAAAGTCCTCAATGTGGCCTCAGACACACCAGCAGAGGAGGAGGCGCTGGAGGATCCATTAATCCAGGCCATTAGGAGATCTCAGAAAGTTTTCCCTGTCCACAGAGTAGTGCGTCAGATGATCCAAGAAGAATGGGATCAACCTGAGTCCAGTTTAAGGGGAGTCCGATCCATGTCTCGCCTATACCCACTTCCAGAGGCAGACAAAGAGCTGCTGAAGTCTCCCAGGGTGGATGCAGCGGTATCAGCAGTCACCAAGAAGACTACTATCCCAGTGGAGGGCAGCACTGCCCTTAGAGATTCTCAAGACAGAAAGCTAGATACCCTCCTTAAGCAAGCCTTTGATGTGAGTGCCCTTGCCCTGCAGGCCTCGGTGTCGGGAGCCTGGGTGGCAAGAGCCTGCTTAAGGTGGTCACAACAACTTCAGGCAGCAGAGGGACAAACAGGCGAGGCTCAGGCCCACTCTGCGAGGTTGGAATCCGGAGCAGCCTACCTGGCGGATAGTCAGTATGACCTCATCAGAAGCCTAGCCAAAAACATGGCCTCGGTGGTGGTGGCTAGGCGCTATCTGTGGCTACGGAATTGGGCGGCGGACGCCTCCTCGAAGGCACGCCTGAGCCGTCTTCCCTTTAAGGGGAAACTGTTATTCGGAGAAGATTTGGAGAAGTTGGTTAAGGACCTGGGCGAGTCCAAGGGGGGCAGGCTGCCTGAGGATAGACCAAAGCAAGGACGGCCCCTAGCCCCAGTGCGTACCCAGCCCAGGGACTCCCGAAGGTTCCGTCCAGCCAGGTCAAACTCCTTTTCCAGGGGCCGGTTTCCCTCGAGGGGACAAGGTTTTAGGGGGTTTCGAGGAGCAGGCCGAGGCTTCGGGGGGTCCTCCTCCTTCTCCTCCTCCCAGGGTAATAGAAAACAATGAGGTGACGGGGGGCCAGGGGGAAGAACCGTCGGTGGGCGGTCGCCTAAGGCGCTTTCTTCCCGCCTGGTCCCGGGTCACGTCCGATCAATGGGTCCTAGAGGTTATCAAAGATGGCTATGCTCTCGAATTTGCGAAACAAATACACCCAGCCTTTGTTCAATCTCCCTGCGGTTCTTCAGCAAAGAGGGCGGCGGTAGAGTCTACTCTCTCCCGTCTAATAACGCTCGGGGCCGTGGTTCCGGTACCACCAGACCAGTGCGGTTCTGGTCGGTACTCGATTTACTTCGTAGTGCCAAAGAAGGGAGAGTCCTTTCGCCCGATCCTGGATCTAAAACAAGTCAATCGCTGCCTCAGGGTCCCTCATTTCCGGATGGAGACCCTACGCTCAGTCATAGCAGCCGTAAGGGGCGGGGAGTTCCTAACGTCCCTCGATCTGACAGAAGCCTACCTGCACATCCCGGTCAGGGCCTCCCATCAGCAATTTCTGAGATTCGCAGTGCCAAGGGGCCACTTTCAATTCCAGGCCCTGCCTTTCGGCCTAGCTACGGCTCCAAGAACGTTCACCAAAGTGATGGTGGTAGTGGCGGCCTCCCTACGAAAAGAGGGAATACTGGTGCACCCCTACTTGGACGATTGGCTAATCCGGGCCAAGTCGGAGGAGGAAAGCCACTCCATGACGGCAAGAGTGATCCAAGTCTTAGAAGAATTGGGCTGGGTCATCAATCGAGCAAAGAGCAAGTTGACTCCCTCCCAGGAACTCGAGTACCTCGGGGCAAGGTTCGACACCAGCAAGGGCAGGGTATTTCTGTCTCGGTCAAGATCAAGAGAACTGAGACTGCTAGTCACGCAGTTCCTGGCAAGACGAATCCCCACGGCGTGGCATTATCTTCAGGTCCTGGGAACAATGGCAGCGGCGATAGAGGTGGTGCCATGGGCCCGAGCCCACATGCGGCCATTGCAGAGGGCTCTATTGCGTCGATGGTCGCCCCAGCACCACCCCTTGACAATGCAGTTACCTTGCGCTCCGCGGACCAAACAGACGCTACGCTGGTGGCAGTGCCCAAGGAACCTGGATTGCGGGGGATGCCTCTCGAGCCCCATCAGTGGCTATTATTGACGACGGATGCCAGCCTAGTAGGCTGGGGAGCTCACTGCAAGGACCAGTTTGTCCAGGGCAACTGGACTCCGCTGGAAGCACAATGGCCCATCAACAGACTAGAATTGCGGGCAGTCGGCTTAGCGCTCAGGGCTCTCGAGGCCTTAGTGCAAAAGAGAGCAGTTCGCGTTCTCTCCGACAATGTCACCACGGTGGCTTACATCAACCACCAGGGCGGCACCAGCAGCCCCGCCTTAGAAAAGGAGGCGGGCACTCTGTTCCAGTGGGCGGAGACTCGGTTGGAAGCCCTGTCAGCCCAGCACGTAGCGGGAACGGACAACGTCACCGCAGATTATCTCAGCAGGTGCAAGATAGACCACGGAGAGTGGGAACTGGACCAGGAGACCTTCAACCAGATAGTGACACGTTGGGGCCTCCCAGTCATGGATCTCATGGCGAGGTTCTCGTCCGCCAAGGTGGACCGATTCTTCAGCCGACGAAAGGAAAGAATGTCCGAAGGCCTGGATGCCCTGTCACAGAAGTGGCCCTCGGAGGGCCTGCTCTACGTTTTCCCTCCCTGGGTTCTGATCGGAAAGGTTCTCCAGCGCGTGGAGTCTCACCAGGGCTTCGTAATCCTCATAGCTCCGGATTGGCCTCGCCGCCCCTGGTATGCGGATCTGGTGAGATTGATCGCCGACCAACCCTGGCGGCTCCCTTGCAAGAGGGACCTCCTGAGGCAAGGCCCGGTTCGTATGCCTCACGTGGATCGATTCTCGCTTACGGCCTGGCTATTGAAAGGGCGAGGCTCCTGAAGAGGGGTTATTCAGGAGCTGTCATCTCGACCCTGTTGAACGCTAAAAAGCGCTCAACCTGCCTCTCCTATGTTAGGACTTGGCGCATCTTCGAAGCATGGTGTGCAGAACACCGACGGAAACCCCTTTCCGCCTCTGTCCCAGAGATCCTAGAATTTCTTCAGGCAGGATTTGACAAGGGTCTAGCGCACAGCTCCTTGCGAGTCCAGCTAGCGGCAATCGCGTGCTATAGAGGTAAGGTCCGCGGCAAGGCCCTAGGGGCACACGCAGACGTCTCCAGATTCCTAAGAGCGGTGCGACGCCTACGACCTCAACGGAGGTCGGTCATCCCCTCTTGGGACCTCAACCTAGTGCTTAACGCACTGACCAGGGAGCCCTTTGAACCAGTGAAGAGGGCCTCCTTAAAGGACTTAACCCTGAAGACAGTCTTCCTGGTCGCTATCTGCTCAGCAAGGCGAGTCTCCGAGTTGCAAGCGTTGTCCTCTCAGCCCCCCTTCCTATTGTTTCTCAAGGACAAGGTAGTGCTGCGAACGGTCCCTTCCTTCTTGCCTATGGTCATCTCTCCCTTTCATGTGAATCAGGCAGTTAACCTCCCGGTTCTCCCCGCCGAGGGGCTTGAAGGCAGGGATAGCAAACTTCGCCTCTTGGATGTCCGGAGGACCTTGAAACGCTACCTCTCCCGCACAGCCCCCTTCCGGAAGGCCGAGCAGCTATTCGTTCAGTTCGGGGGTCCCCACAAGGGGGAGGCGGCGGCCAAGGCATCCATCTCCAGATGGATCAGGGAAGCGATCGCTTCCGCCTACATACTGAAAGGGAAGCAGGTGCCTCCGGGTCTCCGAGCACACTCCACCCGGGCACAGGCTACCTCATGGGCAGAATTCGGTCTAGTTCCTCCGCTAGATATCTGTAGGGCAGCGACTTGGTCATCGCTGCATACCTTCACCAAGCATTACAGGCTCGACATACAGAGTGCGGCGGACACTCGTTTTGCTCTGGCGGTCCTTCAGTCTGGTATTCCGGAACCCACCCAGGATTGAACTGCTCTTTTACATCCCAGAAGTAAAGGGACTGGACTGGAGTGACGATAAGGAAAAAGTAATTAGATCTTACCTGCTAATTAGTGTTCCTGAAGGAACGACAGTCCAGTCCCTGATCCCACCCGGTTAGGACCTCACAGTCAGACGGAAGCTTTGAGCCGAGCGTGGGGCCAGTTCGGGGTGAAGGAATGCGGGAGAAAGTCGGATTCGGCAGCCTCAGGCATATCACCTCCTCCCATAAACATTTCTCCACTCATGCTCTCTACTCTCTATATATAAAAAAAAAAAAAAAAAAGTTAAGACATATATAGTCTATGTGATGTTATTTAGGTTCTTATGTTTTATAGGTCCTTATGTTATATAGGTCGCTAATGGAATTCCTTTAGGTCTGCTTTTTCATTCGATTACTGGAGTTGGTGGGTGGTCCCAGTGGTATTTATACCGCCCCCCCTCCAAAAAGGTTGGGCTCAGCCTCCAAGCTGCTGGAAGGGTTGCGCAACCCAGAAGTAAAGGGACTGGACTGTCGTTCCTTCAGGAACACTAATTAGCAGGTAAGATCTAATTACTTTTTGAGCATGTAAATGAAACACATCCTCGAGCCTGGTCAGAGTTAGAGAGGCAAGGATTGCGCAGAGAGGAAGGCCCCGATCTCATCCACCGCCTGCCCGTTCTCTGGAGCGCCCCCTCAGGCTCGGAGGTAGCAGGGAAGAAAAGCTGTCAACGTAAGCAGGAGATGTTGCATGAATGTGGGAGGCAGTTCTTTCTCTTGCAGGGTACGTCTGAAGCTATATCATTAAGATTTTCTGCCATTCTGAAGCATTGAGCAGATAATGTAAAGGTATTTTAATGGGCTGAATCCAATGTGATTCCGAAGAGAGCTGGGCACAGCAGCTTGTCAGGGGTGGCTAAGGCCAGATGCTAACATACTGTACTGTACAGTACTGTACTTAGCTTGCTTTCAGTGATGTTAAATGTTCATTTATCCATTTCATTAGTCATTTATATTTATTTCTCATTGTTTTCTGTATGTAAAAATATAGTTATTCTCTATAAAATGTATTTCTTTGTGAATATTTTTGGGTGTCTGGAACGGATTAATTGGATTTACATTATTTCTTATGGTAAATATTGCTTCAGTTTTCATACGTTTCGGTTTTAGTCAGACTTTTTCGAACGGATTAATCATGAAAACCGAGGTTTGACTGTAGTTTTTCAGTCAATAAGCAATTAAGCTTTGAAACTGGTTGCTGTATAGGGTGATTTAAGACAGATAATATAATTGGGCTTAAAAAAGGATTGGACAAATTTCTGGAGGACAGGTTCATAAATAATTACTAGCCAGGCTGACTTGGGTGTCTCCATATCTGACTTCTGAGAGTAAGCAATATGGAAAAGGCATCCTAATAGAATTAGCTGCGTGATCCAACTGGTCCTGACTGGCCACAGGATATTGGGCTCGCTGGACCATTGGTCAGACTTGATTTTATTAGCCAAGACCACAGGCAAGCTGACGTTGTAATAGTCTTGATAGGTTGGTGATCTGAAAGTCCTTGTTCCAAATCATCCTGCTAAAGCAGTTCAGATGAGTGGGTTATGCTCCCCAGCCATCAGATGGAGGCAGATTTGAGCAACTTTCAGTGATGTCATCACTTGGTATATCCACTGGTGCAGCACTAAGAAAAAAAACAGTATTTGTCTGCCTCCAGCAGGTGAAAGGTGTTTGGATGGGTGCAGCAGAGCAAATAGGTCTGTCTCCCCTGGCCCAGACCACAGTCCTTTGGCCTTTGTGATTGAGACCTCTAGACCCAATGTTTGCTCTGCATGCCTTTGTCCAGTGCTCTTACCCTAAGGTTTACTAGATTTTTTCTGGCAAATCTGGGACACGTTATATGAAGAGAGGGAAGGGGGGAGGGATACCTTAATTCCAGGATTGAGCAAGAAGGCCTGGAGAAGTCATGATCCTGACCCCCCCCCATCCATCCCATGACAGCAATAATATCACTTGCAAGCAAACAAATCGACAGAGAAATAGAAACAGTGATGCATTTACCCGCTACTCTGCACAATATAAAGATAATTGGATGTAAATTCTGAAAACTGACATATTCAAGTCACTAAATTGAAAATTAATTTTTTTTTCTTTCTCTCCCCATTACTGAAATTGGGATAGGAGGCAGCAAAACAGGAGTCAGGAACACAGCTCTAAAATTGATATACCTGTGTTATGGGTCTCCTTGCTGGTATAAGCTGTTTTTATCTTTGGTGTCTCTTTGTGTTTTGCAGTTCTGATCTGTTTTGACCAATAGCGCTGCGAATCCCGCCTTTGGCCATTCCCTCTGACTGATGATGCTAAAGGTGACATCAGCCATACTGAATTTGAAAAGTAAGGCGCCAGCGGCACAGGCACACGCCCAAGGAGCAGGTCCTGCTCTTTGGCGTGCTCCTTGAGGTGACTCCAGGGCGACTGTTATGCACTCTTATTGGCTTCAGTCTTCTTCCGGGTTCGACGTTGTTTCAGCCTCCAGCCCAGCACCAAGATCGGTCATCTGCCTCTGCTCTTTGGTCACCACTGTTGGTCTATTGCTCACAAGAGTCATTTCAGTCATCTCTTTCTTTGGATTTTGTCATGTCAGTTATTCCTGTCCTCTGGCACGAACATCCACCGCCTCTTCCTCCTCTGCAGCCTAAGGCAAGAGTATTAACTCTTTGTTTGCCCAAATCCTCTCCTAATCTCTTGATCCCGCAGCAGTTAAGTCTTAAGATTGCATTTCTCAATTGTAAATCTTTGAAAAACAAGACTGACTGGATCTTTGACAGCATATTGAGTGATGGCCTGGACTTGCTTTGCCTAACGGAAACGTGGCTTAGAGCTGGCGATGAACTATACTTGGTTCATTGTCTTCCTTCTGGCTATATGGCCTTGCGTTCCCACGACTCTCAAGAGTCAGGGGCTCCATCCCAGTGTCAGAATTGACAAATGATCATTGGACCGGACCAGAGAGGCTCATTATTAAGTTGGGTACAATTGGACTGGATCAGAGAGGCTCATTATTAAGTTGGGTACCTCTCGCCCAGTTCACCTCCTCCTTCTATACTATGCCCCTTCCCTTTCCACCGTGCAATAGGATGGCACCTACCACACTCCTAGACACATCAGTGTCCCTCCCTAACTTTTCATCCTGGGTGATTTTAATATCCACTTCCTTTCACCTTTCTGTCTACGCAATTTTCTTTTCTGTTAGGTTGTAAAAGACCATGACTTCATCCAATTCATCGTTGCCCCCACCCACATAGCTGGTCACATACTTGACCTACTCTTCACCCATTCAGATTCATTCATCCTTCCAATATTTCCTTATATCAACTCTTCCGGTCTGATCACTCCAATCTGTCTGTTTTTTTCCTTTCAGGGCTCTCCACCTGCCTTGCCCCCCTTCACTGGGGTCTTTCCCTCCTGTCACCCATTGGCACTTGACACCAGAATCCAAAGATAAATGCCCAATGGCATCCATATTTTCCTCTCAGACTTTGCTTCACTCCCCCTTGATCAGCAATCCTGCCTCTGGAACTCCCTAATCCTGAGGCAGATAGACCTTATTGCTCCCCTTATACAGTGCCCACCTTCCTCTCTTTGCTTGCAAGCCTGGTTTCACCCGGGACTGTGCCTTCTGAAGCATCTGCTCCGGGCATCCGTGCGCTTGGTGAAAAAAAAGGGAGCTGGCCATCCTCTAAACCTTTAAAATACATCATCAACAGTAAAGGAATATGGTCCTTGAGGCTAAGAAAAATTATTATTTTTTTTAAGTACCTTCAAGTCAGTGCTGACTCTTGGTGACCCAGAAACCCCTGGGTTTTCTTGGCAAGGTATGACCGGAAGTAGATTGCCATGCCTTTTCTTCAGAGGCAATGGAGGGTAAAGTGACTTACCTAGTTATTACTTCTCCCTTATATCAGCCTCTGTTCATGATGCCAAAACTCTTTTCACAATTGCCTCTTGACTCTCCACTTTATGAGCTCTACTGCTCTCTTCAGCCATGCTAGTCAATCCCCTCATGCCTTGGCTGCTACCTTTAGGGCCAAAATCAACACTGCCCGCTCAGGTTTCCCAGCTATGGAGCCTTTCCTCCTCCCTTCTTCCCCTACTCATTCATCCCATCCTATGTCACGTACTTGGAGTTGTATCATGCCTGTCGACAAGTCTTCCTTATCCAGAACACTCTCTTCAATCAAGTTATCTTATTGTCCCCTGGATCCCTTCCCTTCCAAGTGGCTAGCAGACCCATCATTAAGCTTCATCCCAGTTATCTGCACAATGCTTAATTCCTCCTTCTCATCTGGTTCCTTCCCCTCTGACTGGAAAAAAAGCACTCATCCATCCACTCTTGAAAGGCTGCAAGCTTGATCCTGCTGATCCCAATCATTACTGTCCTGTTTTTGATCTTCTGTTTTTAGCTAAATTTGTTGAAAGATTCATATTTCATCAATTGTCTGATCATCTCAAACATTCTCTTGCCATACACGCCCATCCATTAGGATTCTGACCTTTCCACAGCACAGAAACCATTATCACATCTGTTCTTAGTGATATTCACTCTTACTTAGATCAAAGATGCTATGCTTTTGCTGTCTCCCTCGATCTTACAGCAGCCTTCGACTTAGTGGATCACAATCATCTTCTTTCTTGCCTCTTTAAAGTAGTTCTTCGGGTTTCTGTCCTCTCGTGATTTTCCCAGCTCGCTCATATCAAGTTCTTTGACACAATAGCTCATCTTCCCCCTTTTTAATTTCCCTGCGGGGTACCATAAGGGTCTGCTCTGTCTCCTCTCCTTTTCAATATTTTCCTTTCACCCTTGGCCACTCTCATCCAATCTCGCAGGATCTCTTTATTTATTGATATTCTCTTATATACCGCGCTATTCTGCATCAGTGCGGTTTACATTGAATAAACTGAAATTACATTGAACAGGGCATTATAACTTGGAAATAACTATTTTACAGGGAACATGGGCTATGGAGGGTTAAGTGGCTTGCCCAAGACCACAAGGAGCACCTGTGGGACTAGAAACCCCAGTCCTTCCTGCCCAAGGTTGCTGTCCTCTAGTGGGATATGAACCCCCGACCTTCCGGCCTGAAGTACCTTGCCCCCAACCACTAGGCCACTCCTCCTCCATTACTTTTATGTTATTTATTTATTTATTTAACAAGCACTTATATACCGCCTCTTCCGGAGATCAGCTGCGGTTCACAAATAACAACAGTCAACAAAGCATAATTTGTTTTACAAGTAACGTCATATAACTATAAACAATATAAAGTTAACAGAAATGTTAAACAGATTAGCACGGAACAGTGCAACACTATATACATTATATACATATACATTTAATGTAGGGTATAATCGTAATGAGTAGTTTAGATTTAGATGGGGAGGGTTTTCTTGATTTCATCTCCCTCTAGCTCGCTTGGACATTGTGTCCCCTGATCTCTCTCCACTTAATTCTGCTTTAGCCTCCATCTTGGCTTGGTTACGTGACAATGCTGTTAAACTCAGCCCTAGTAAAACAACTGCTACATGGATTACCGGTTCCTCCTGTGCCCCCTCACTAGCACCTATCTTGGGCTCCTTCCCCTTCTCGCTCCATTCCTCCTTTAAATGCCTGGGAATACACATAGATTTGGATCTCTCCTTTTCCATGCACATTTCCTATCTATCCAGTTCTGCCTTTGCTGCTCTACGGAGATGCAGGGCTCTTCACCTCTTTCTTGACCAATCAGTGATGACCACTCTTCTATACGAGAAATAACTGTGCTGAGAAGACTATTGTAAAGTCTGCTTCACTGGCCTTCCACAGCATCAGTTAGAATGCCTCCAAACCATCCAAAATGTCACTATATGCACCCTCGCCCAAGCCAGAAAGTATCGCCAGTCTTGATTGAACATCTTTCCTTTCCTATCATAACATTGGCGCTCCTTTTCTTCCTTCGGATTTAGCAGCAATTGTTTGTAACATTGTAAACAGCTCTGATATCTGCATCTTGAGCAGTATATTAAATGACTAAATAAAGATAAACATCATTGGCTCCCCATTACTCAGAGGATTCAGTTCAAAATCCTGATTCTTACACACAAAGCTCTTCATAACTGTGCACCACTCTACTTATCTTCCATTATTCCATATGTACCGCAACATTGCTTAAGATCTTTACAAGACAACAGCCTAGTTCTTCCATCACTGTCTCGGGTTAAATACTCATCTACATGTCGTTCTTCCTTTTTCTATCTGGCCCCTGCATTCTGGAACTGTCTCTGCTCAATTCTGGCTTGAATCCTCCTTCCCCCAATTTAAACATCTCTTGAAAACCTCTCTGTTTACCCAAGCCTTTGGGGTTGACCCTCTCCCCTGAACTGCAGACCAGATAATAGCCACATCTGTGTCACATAGAGTGTCCCTCTCTCTATTATCCTGTTCTTTTCTTTACTGTACTACTTTGGAGTTCATTTTTCTGTTTCTATTTGTGATTTGATCTTTTTTGTTATTTTATTGTAAACTGCCCTGTCTGCTTTGCAAAAGGCGGTCTATCAAGACCTAATAAACCATAAAAATCAGAGATGTCTAGGAATCTTATCTTACCCATGGATTCTAGCATTAGTGGCCCGGAGAGCAGACAGGAGGACTTACGGGCAAGTTTGTGCCCAGAAGACAGCAAGAAGGAAGGGGGGCCTCTCTTCTTGCTGAGCTTTCTGGGGTTTTTTTCTGAATTGTTTCCATTCAGCTCAGTTGGCTGTATTTGGCTGCTTGCAATAAGGCAGCTTCAAAATTAAGCAAAAATGTTTTTGATTTCTTCAGCAGCTAGGCCTCTCAGTCCTGCGGGGGCAGTTGTGATGCCCTTCTCAGGTTTCCCTGACCGGGCTGCCAGGTGCTGGGATTCCTTTTTTTCAATATTTTCTTTTTCAGCGCTTTTTTTTTTATTTTTTTATTTTTTTAATGTTTTTACCTTATGGCCTTTGCAGTGCTCAACTCCAACCCCGATGCAGCCTGTAGCCTTCAGCATTTTATTTTCATGCAATTGCAGTCCTCTGCTCCGGGAGCAGTGGGAATGACTTGAGGCAATATTTGTTTGACATGTTTGCATCTGCCATGTTTCCCCTGTTTGTTTTTCCCACCGGTGGGCTCCATGCGGCCATTCAAAATGGTCATGGTTCATGTGGTGGGGTGGCCACAGCTTCAAGCCCACTGCTACTCGTAGTGAGTCTCATGATAGATGGCAAGAGGCCCTCCTTAAGAATGCTTTTGCGGCCTCTACCTTAGGATCTCAAGCAGTGCTGGGTGCAGACTTGGTGACCCAAGCCCTCTTACGCTGCTGGACAGCTTGGAGGCTGCAAAATTGGAGTCTAGAGCCATGTCTGTGGCCGATGTCTTGTATGACTTGATTAGGATCTCCTTTAAGTCCATGGCAACGGTAGTAGTGGCTAGGCGGTGGCTTTGGCTCTACAATTGGTTGGCTGATGTTGCCTCCAAGTTAAGGTTGAGCAAGCTCCCCTTTAAGAGCAGGTTGGTCATTGGTGAAGACTTGGGTAAGCTGTTGAAAGACTTTAGGGTCTCACATACTGAGGCTCCTGAAAGACAGGTCCGGGAGCACTAGGTGTGCCTGCTGTAGAGGCTTGCATTGAGCATGGAGACGCCCCTTGATTGCTAGGAGATCAGGTAGAGGCTATTCATCTTATGGGTCTAAGCCCAAGAAGGGTTATCCTTTTTGGAGCTCTCAGCAGACTCAAACTCAGCTGTGGCTCCCTTCGGAGTTGGTAAACCCCTGCAATGAGATGCAGCGGGTCCTTCTGAGTTACAACCATTTGGGAGGCAGCTCTGGCTGTTTCTCTCGTAGTGGATCCATATCGCATAAAACCAATGAGTCCTCGGGGTTACACGCTGGAATTTGCAGAGCTTCTACAGATTCACTTTCTGGACTCTTCCTGTGACTTTCCCCTCAAACGGGTGGTGATCAAGGAAACTATATAGTGTCTCCTGCAGTTGCAGGCTATTCTATTTGTGCCCTCCGCCAAGTGGGGTTAGGGCATTATTCTGTCTATTTTATGATGTCAAAGGGGGGTTCCTTCCTTCTAGCATATCCTGAACCTGAAGATCGTCAATATCAAACTCCAAGCCCCTCATTTCAAATTAAGACCATCACGTCAATCATTGTGTCAGTCTGGCAAGGGGAGATCCACAGCTCTCTAGATCTTGCCAAGGAGTATTTTCATATTCCCTTCCAAGAACAACACCTGCAGTTTCTCTGCTTCTGTGTTCTAAGCTGTCATTTCTAGTTCTGGTCTCTAATCTTTGGCCTGGCCATGGCTCCTCACATCTTCTCAAAGACCATTGTGGATGGCAGCAGAGTTCCTGTGCAAGCAAGGAATCTAAGTTCTCCCATATGTAGAATACTGGCTGATTTAGTCAGACTCCTGGACTTGTCTAGGGACATCACAACCCTGGTAATTCGCTGGCTAAAAAGGCAGGGACTGGTGATCAACTTTCCCAAAAGCAGCTTGATTCCTTCCCAGGATTTGGATTACCTTGGAGTTTAGTTCAACACTCTGCTGGCAAAGCCAACTTGGGGTGCTTTTGTACTTAGCTCCCCAGGTCTGGGATTACCTCCATTTCCTAGGGCCCATGTCATCAATCCTGGACTAGGTCTCTTGGGCTGGGGCACACATGCACATGCTGTTTCTCTGTTTTCAACTGTTCAACCAAACCATTTCTCTCCCCATGGAGATCAAGGGGCAGTTAGCATTGCGGTTGCAGTCTCACCATCTGATGGACGGGATGCCCCCGGAAGTTCTAGACTGAGTGATAGTCACCACAGATTTGAGAAAAGAAAATGATCAGATATGTAAAAATGCTCCATTTTTTTGTTATAACTTTGATAAGACATTAGAGAGATGCAAATTGCATGAGTGAGTTTGGATCCTTTCTGTTTGCCCCGATTCATGTAGTATTGTGGTGGGCATTCCTTCTGCTGTGGCACAATTGAAAATAAATGTCTGCCAGCAAGATTGGGGGGAAGGGTAATGTGTGTGCATATATGTTTTAGTAAAACCGTCAACTTTTGTGTTATTCCCCTTTATTAACTAGAACTTAAATGCAAGGTGTTGGGGCCCTGTAGCTTCACTGTCCCTTCCACATGATAAGATATTCTCATTTAGTCCCAGGTCACTCGAAGTGTACACAACCTAAAGGGGGTGAACATTGAGAGGTATTTAGATTTTATAATAATAGCAACTATCATAAACTTAGATATATGTAGGAAGGGATTAAAAAATATCTGGCCTGTGTAGGAACAGGGGCCTCCATAAATATTCAGTCACTATTCTTTTTTCCATTCTTAGACTAGATCCACCCAACTTTGGATGCATTTCTTATGTGGCTCTAAGAGTTCTTGTATATACACTTTTTTATACGTTTCCTCCTGTTTTAAAATCGAAGCTTGCTATGGTAAGTGAATTCAGTGCATGTACTAGAATATCCATGGTTTATATCGTAAGATACCTGTACTGCAGGGATAATTAAGGCATATTGACACTTAGTGGGCTTTCTAGCTAACTGTAATGTGGCTTTCCTTAACACTGGTCCTTACACTTCTGATGCTGTAATGTGCCTTTTCCTGTTTTGAAGTACAGAGAACTAAGAGGAGTACAGCAGATGGCTCTTATCCAGGGATCTGCTAGAACACAATATACAGCAAGTGTTTTAAGTAAAACAATCTGTGATGTGAAGCTCATTAATCTGCGGCACTTGGGAACAGCAGTGCACACACTTCACAGTGCAGTTACTCTGTTAAAAGTATTCTGCTTTGGAAAGCAAAAGTTCCTAACTTCAGAAGCATCCGCTGTGCCTCTTCAGGAAATAGCAAGATCGTGGCAAGGAGGAAGGAGATGGGCCTCTCTCTGTTCCATATGTTTTTCCTGGACTTGCTACAGCAGGAATCCCCTTCTCACTCAAGGCCGATTTTAATTTCTGCTAAAACAAGAAGCATTTTTAATAACGTTATATGGATGCGAAAGTTGGACAGTGAAAAAGATAGAAAGAAAATCCATGCCTTCGAATTTTGTGCTGATGACGAATATTGTGTATACCATGCCTGAAGAATAGATGGTACTAGAGGAGATCAAACCTAAGCTTCCTTTAGAAGCTCAGATGACAAGACTTCAATTTTCATAGTTCGTATACATCAGGCAAAGAGAGAGATTAGAGAAAGACATCACACTTGGCAGGGTTGAAGATCAGCGCAAAAGAGGAAGGCCAGCAATGAGATGGACTGATACAATAACAGCAGCATGGATACCACTCTCCCAACAATTTGCCACCTGACTGTAGACCAAACACAGTTTTGGAAACTATCCAGAAGGTCACCATGAGTCAGTACTGACTTGATGGCACTTAACAGCAACAACACTTGCCCAAGAGCCAGAACATTTCAAGAAAGATTGTGCTAGAATATTAGCATGCATTAATGTTTTACATTTGTTTTCCGTTCTGCTTTGCTTGCCTTTGTTGCTTTAGTTATTCAGCACAGATTTTGGTCCATCCTGAGCTCAACATTGGACCAGTAAGATAGATAACTCAGCATTTACGCTATCTGGCCATAGGAGATGAGATGAAAGTTGTAAGCATTTATGGGAAAGGGTAACACTGGAGAGTTCCTCCACTGCTACAGAGAGAGTTTTAAAGTGGCAGTACCAGGTACATTTCCTTTAGAATAGCAACTTTTATTGCTTTCCTCCTTATTTCTAGATCTTTATTCCCTTCCCCCTCCCTCAGTATTTTTTTAACCTTTAGTTATGGCTATCAGTTTCTGTTCTTAAAACCCTTCTTCCTGATTTGTCCATCTGTATTCATGCCTTATATTTGTCTATATGACACCATTGGGGATTGCAGGGTCTCTAATCAGGATCAAAAGTGATCCGATTTATCTACCATTATGATTGGAGGTGAGGCTATGAAAACTTGATTCTCTTGAGGAATGCAACTAAGCCCTAATGAGAGAGAAATCTTCCTGATTTCTTTCCACCAGTTATCTTAAAAAAGAATGAAAACATCGCTGTACCTTCTGCTTGATATGCCTGTTGCTGAAAATCAAGCTAGTACATTATCTCCGGCATGTTTTGCATTTGTTTTGATGATCGATGTGCCTGCGCCACTATAACATCTTTTTTCTAACCCTTCAGATGGTCAGAATTCGGTCAGATGCTGCCATAAGGCTAGAAAACGGTCTGCAGCTTCTTCCATTAAAAGTGGAGTGGGCCCAAAAAGTGGTTGTGTTAATTGGCTTTCAGATCACAAGAAGTTTCTTCATCAGGTATAGACGCTCTCTCACATTATCTTCTATAATGTCTCTGTACAGAGACAGGTTGGCCAATTTTTTTTTTATGGATTCTAAGGTTTGCTGCCCAAAATGTGTGGTTCAATTATAAAGGTGAGAGCTGGAAGGAAATCTTTTTGTTTCCTACTCCTGTCTGCTTCTTTTCCTTTTCTGCAAGTAATCAAACTCGGTTATCTTCTGTCAAATAGTTCTGCTACCCCATCTCCATTCTGCATTGTGTTTGTTTCAATGCATGTAAGTTGTTTTTTTTTAATGTTTTCAGTACACAAATTACTGTTTTTTCTTTGTAAACTGCTACAATGCGCATGCCAAAAACGATATATAAATCCTTCAAATAGATTTATCTAGATTAGTACTTCCAAAACTGAGGCCTTTGGACTTCTGGGGGTCTGTGAGACCATCACAGGGTTCTGCAGGATATAGAAGAGAGGAAGGTGGTGGGGATTGGCTGGGGAGGACTGAAGGGAACTGGCTGGGAGGAAGGAGAGAGACTGGTGAAGACTGGAAGAGGAAGGGAGATCGAGAGCTAGTGGGGACATACTTGGTGCAGGGGGCAGGGGATCTGGAAAGAGTGATGGGAATGAACTAGGGATCCCTGAACATTTTGGAGATTAATAAGAGATCCACACAGCCAAAAAAGATGGGAACCTCTGATCTAGATTGTATTAATCCATAAACAGGCTGCAAGATAATTTCCAAGCTAGATGTTGATGGATGTGTAAAATCCATTCAGAATTTAGGATCCCAGGTTTGCTTGCCTTCCTCTGTCCCAGGAAGACTCCTTTTTAGATTGTGATCTGGAGAGTTCAAAATTTGGTGTAGATTGGTAATGTTAAAGGGATTTTAACATGGTTGGTGTAATGGGAAATTGAAGATCCCTGCCATTGTAACAGTGCATGGCTGTATAGCAGCGGTGTGACATGGATGTTGTCATGCTTGATCAGTTGCTTCAAGGGTTCTGTTTTGCGGTGAGAATTTGCTGCCCACAAGAACATAGCGGCACACTGGCCTGAGAGTCACCAAATTGGCAACAAACAACTGGGATATTAATAGTGTTAATTCCATATTGCTACCTCTGCTAACATCCCTTTAAAGCCTTTATTTAGAGCTTCTCGTTAAATTAGAATGGTTTCTACTAGGCTACGGCACACTGAGCCTTCATTCACAACTATCCCTGCTTCCCCCCCTCCCCCCACTCCCCCCACCCCCATTTTCGTATTTCCCTCCCAGATCAGACCAGTCCTTCTAGAACCTGGATAAAGTGGATCCTAAGCCTTACCAGTAGGTGTTGCTGTTGAGTGAGCTCTGGGGCTGCATCCTACTAAGGACTCTGGGTGCTACATGTCCTACCCTGGCCGGCCCAGGGAGGAAGAGCAGACGTGGAAATCTAAGCCCGGGTCATGCACATGGTGGTGCACAGCGCTTGCTGCTGGGTTGGTGCCTTTTTAACATTTTTATTGTCATGCTTAGGTTCTGGTTTTGGAACTGTATAAATTAAAAAAAAAATAATGTGAAGGCTGGTTTGGGGAAGTATTAACATTGGAAGGGAGAAGTCATAAAGGGGGCTTTTTGTTTAATAGTGCTTTTCTTGGGGGGGGGGGGGATTTTTTGCTGTGTTTCTGTACTGCTTTTCCATACATACCTGTGCTTGTCAGCAGGGTTTTGAATGCTGATAGCAAAGGGAACCGTAACTGAGCGTGAGAACAGAGTGCATGTCTTAGAGAGAAAGGAAGCCTCATGGAGGAGTAACACAGTCAGTGAAGGCAGGCGGTAAAACACATGACCCATCCTAGCAAGACCTCATACCCCTTAAGTTTCCAGCATTTCCAGTCTGTGTATTTGGTGGTGTCTGGCTCCAGCACTGACCCAGAACATCTGGCTGGTCTGAGATCTCTGCATGTGGTTTCCATCTGCAGTGCAGTGAGATAGAAAAGCCGGAGGCCGAAGACTATATGGAAGTAATCCTTTTTTTTTTCCTTGTGTTAAACAAGTTTTATATGCAGAAAAGTGTTTTTATAAAATCGCACAACTGCATATACACATAAAAGAGACAAACATAGAAAAGATGCACTGCCTTGTATGCAGTTTACGTGTTGGCGTTCCCAGGTTGTAGCAGAGGTGGGATTACGATGTAAGCTGCTATTGGAGTTGGATCCAGGAACCTCTTTTATAAAGGTACATAGGCGCCTTTGTGGACTTCCTAGGTAGGCATCCTGTTATAAAATGGTCTCCCCCATGCATAAACTTGACTAAAGGCACTATGATGTAAAATACAGAAAAAGACATGTGGGGAAGGCTATAATGAGAGTGGCTGTGGGGCTCTCACTGCAAGTTCATTTTGAAGAGTCCTCAAAGATTTTTTTTCCATGAAAATTTGAGTGGTGAGCACAGGGTTGGTACAAATTACCATGCTGAAGCAGATGCAGAATATGTATTGGAAATTTCCAACAGAGATTTTGTTATATAATCTCTGGGGACAATTTCTCCAAATGGGTTAGTTTTGCATCTTCCGTGAGGACAACGAACCTCACTCCTGAGCCAGGGTAGGATCTTAGACTCTTAACTTTAGTGCAAATGCTCATCATGGTACTTGCATCATGCCACAGAGAGCTGCCCTTTGGAGTTCATGAGCTGTAACATGTAAAGGCGACTTGTCAAAGTGTCATTTGAAATTCCTCTTAATCAGACTTGTGGCTCCCAACACAACAGGGAATATATATCTGCATCTTTCTGACAGATTTTCTTGGTCTTTTGACTGCACTTCAGTATCTTCACATGATTCACAGAATAATGACGTGGAACCAACACCTCTATTCTCAATACAGTTCTGGTGTTTTTCTCATTTACCATTATGTCGGGTTTACCTGCATCCAGCTGCTTATCTGTCAGAATGGGAATGTCCCAAGTTATAACCAGACAACCAAGAAAAGCACACAAACACGCAAAGAACCAGGACCAGGAAAGAGCAGCTATCACAGTACACCGTGGAAGACTTAGAAAGGACTTTAGTGCAGTGTCCTAGAGGTCTAGCCCAACCATTTTCATGTCATGGCGCACCATTGCCTTCCTTCCTCCCCCTCCCCTTGGCATAATCATCTCCCTCCCTGCTACGGTAATCGCTCTTCCTTTCCTCACCTTCCTTTTCTTCCTCCTTCCAAGCCCACTAGCGTCATGGCAATATCACTTTCCCTGTTTCTCTTTCGGCATCACCTCTGCCGGCAGGAGACATCATGTCATTAGTACCTTCTTACCTGCTGCTGTTGCCTCTTCTGCCAGCTTCCCTATGAAGCCAGAACCACATGGGACCTGGAGTTTCTCTGGCCCTGCCTGGTTCCAGTTTTGGAGGTAGGATGACAGAAGAGGGGGCAACAACAGGAAGCAGTGTTGGTTACAGACCAGGGCTGGATTTAAGATGTTGGCATCCATACGCAGGACCTGAGAATGGTGGAGAGGGGAGATTCCTTCTTCAGAGAGCATGGAGCGCAGTCCTAAAGCAAGCAGAATCGAGCTTCTATTTAGCCCAAGTATTTGCTGCCTTCAAAATCTGGCACAAATGCCTATGTCCAAATCCAGGCAGGACTGACTTCTCCTGCAACAAGTGAGGGGATGAAAAAGAGACCACTGCAACGGCCGCTGTGGGCCACACCCTCTTCTTTCTGCCAGCGATCCCGGCATCCTTTATTTATTTTATTTATTTAACAGGTTCTTTTATATCACTTTATCATTATAGTCAAAGCAGTTTACATTGTAACTTCAACTTGGTAAATGTACATTAAACAGGACGTTGATAACTCAGATTTTTTTCTGAGGCAATGGAGGGTTAAGTGACTTGCCCAACTGAGGTTCCACTATGGCACACAGCTGTGAACATCTGGGGCAAGCTGAAGCTATAAAAGACATGGGGATTTCTGCATAAGGATTTCAGAAGTGCTGTCATCAGTGGGCTCTAAGATGTGAATGATTAGGCTATTGAAGCGCAGCAAACAAGACCAGTGCTATGCCTTGAAAACTAAATAACCTTAAGCCTTATTACAAGCATATGTTTATATGCTGGAGAATGTGTTTGGCCTAAAGTTTATTACTTTAAGCAACCCTTCCTGACGGGCTGTTTCCTGTCTTATGGCTCTGCACTGTAGACCAAATTGATTCCATGCCATGCACATGTGCAACATTGTTATCTGAGATCTGCTCATACCATTAATTCAGCACTGTCTCTCAGGACAAAGGTCACCTCACATGCTAGAGCAGAACATGATTTAGCTGCGTTTCTGCAGATAATGATGATGTTCCTTGGTTTAGCAGTGATTCCACATTTTACTAGTACTGTAATTGCACAGTGTATGTGTTTGTATTAAATATTTACACATCAGAGCAGACTGTGCTGTTAACTTGTCTATGTTATGAATTATATATATATATATATATATATAGTGGTGTAGTGTTGCCTCTAATTCATAAGCAGGACGTAGCTTAATGCTTTATCGGTATGCTGTTCACTTATTTACTCTACATAAGATGTGACATATCTCCAGCTGCCTTTATTGCTGTACCTCTCAATAGCTCCAGTCAAGCAGGGGCTTGTTGACCCTGTCCTGGTTGGTGCAGTCTCGAATCTTAAGAAAAGTACTAGTTTAGGCCAGCAGAGGTATATGCTGGAAGGAAGGGGGGAAAAGGCAGGACAGATAAAAACGTACAAACATGATGGCAGAAAAAGACCCTATGGCTTATCTAGTCTGCCCTTCCATAGCAACTACAATAGTCCCCTTTTTTCCTTTAGAGATCCTCTGTGTTTGTCCCATGCTTTTTTGAATTCAGATACTGTCTCTACTACCTCCACTGAGAGACTATTCCAAACATTTACCACTCTTTCCATAAAGAAATATTTCTGCTTATTACTCATGAGTCTATCCCCTTTCCCCCTTATCCTATGACCCCTCTTGGCAGAGCTTGCTTTCAGTCGAAAGAGGCTCTCCTTTTGTACATTTATGCCATGGAGATATTTAAATGTTTCCATCATATCTCCTCTATCCTGCCTTTCCTCGAACATATACATATTAACATCTTTAAGTCTGTCACCATATGATTTATAATGAAGACCATTAACTATTTTAGTAGGAGTCTCAAGGCGTGGATGAGACAGTGATGCAGAGATGAGGGGTTTGGATTTGTTAGGAACTGGGGAACATTCTGGGGAAAGGAGGGGCTCTTCCGAAGAGATGGGCTTCACCTTAACTGGGATGGAACCAGGCTGCTGGCATTAACCTTTAAAAAGGAGAGAGAGCAGCTTTTAAACTAGATAATAGGGGAAAGCCGACAGTCGCCCAAGAGCGGATGGTTCGGAAGAATGTATCGTTGAAGGATACTACCAAAAGCAGAGAGGTTCCAAAAAAGAGTAAAGTAGCCCAAATGCCCTCGAGTATGGAGCAGACAGAGCTTAAAGATTCCAAATTACCCATGTCTACCAATAGCCAAATTAATATGAATAAAATACAGTCTCTCTAAAATGCTTGTATGCAAATGCTAGAAGTCTAAAAAATAAGATGGGAGAGTTAGAATATATAGCACTAAATGAGAGGTTGGATATGATTGGAATATCAGAGACATGGTGGAAGGAGGATAACCAGTGGGACACTGTGATACTTGGGTACAAACTATATCGTAATGATAGAGCTGATCAAATTGGTGGAGGGGTTGTGCTCTATGTTAGAGAGGGCATTGAGTCACAAAGGATTGGGCATTGAGTGGAGGAGTGGCCTAGTGGTTGGGGCAAGGTACTTCAGGCCGGAAGGTCTGTGGTTCAAATCCCACTAGAGGACAGCAACCTTGGGCCGGAAGGACTGGGGTTTCTAGTCCCACAGGTGCTCCTTGTGGTCTTGGGCAAGCCACTTAACCCTCCATAGCCCATGTTCCCTGTAAAATAGTTATCTCCAAGTTATAATGCCCTGTTCAATGTAATTTCAGTTTGTTCAATGTAAAACGCATTATACAGAATAGCGCGGTATATAAGAGAATGTAAATAAATAAAAAATAAAATTAAAGTTTTGCAGGAAACAAAATTTGCTGTAGAATCTCTATGGATTGAAATTCCATGTAAAAAGGGGAAGGCGATGGCAGTGGGTGTGTACTATCGACCACCTGGCCAGAATGAACAAATGGATGATGAAATGCTCAAAGAAATCAAGGAAGCTAACAAAAGTTACAGCGCGGTAATAATAATGGGTGATTTCAATTACCCCGGTATCGACTGGGTCAGTGTCACGGCAGGACATGTTAGGGAGATAAAGTTCCTAGATGAAATAAATGACTGCTTCTTGGAGCAGCTGGTTCATGAACCGACCAGAGGGGAAGCCATATTAGACCTAGTCCTTTATTTTATTTTATTTATTTATTTAACAAGTTTTTTTTATACCGCCTTTTCCTTCAATCAAAGCGGTTACAAAGACATACAAAGGTTATACAAAAGCAAGGGAAACATGCACTGCTTAATCAAAACATTGAAGTAGAAAGGTGGGATACATAACATAGGTAAACCATTACAGACAATTACATTACATAAAGGTTACAATAAATGGAATCTAGTTAGGTGTTTGAGCCGTAGTGCTCTGTGAAGAGTACAGTCTTTAATTGCTTTCGGAAGTCCTTTATATCCTCAATTGATCGTAAGTCGGGAGGGAGAGAGTTCCATATTAATGGGGCCGCTAAAGAAAGTGCTCTTTGTGAGGTGAATTTGCATGATTTTGTGTAGTTACTTGGGGTGCTGAGGGTGTCTGAAGTGGTTTTTCTTCTTGGTCTGTTGTTGGTGTTAGGGAGTATGAGGGCTTGGAGGCTGATTGCAGAGCTCTTTTGTCTGATTTTGAATATATTTATGATCATCTTATATTTGATGCGGTGGCTTATTGGGAGCCAGTGGAGTTCTTTGAGGATGGGGGTGATGTGGGCTTGAGTTGTGGAGCCGGTGATTATTCTGGCTGCTGTGTTTTGAGCCATTTGAAGCGGTTTGAGTGAATGTTTTGATATTCCGTTGTAGATCGGGTTACAGAAATCCAGTATCCAGATCTAGTGCAAGAGATAAGGGTGTTGGGACCACTTGGCAATAGTGATCATAGGATGATCACCTTTGATTTAATTAGTGGAGGAGGGATAGTAAGGAAATCCACAGTACTACCTTTTAACTTTCGAAAGGGAGACTGATAAAATGAGGAAAATAGTTAAGAAAAAACTAAAAGGAGCAGTTGCAAAGGTTAAAGACTTACATCTAGCTTGGGGGGTGTTGAAAAATACTATCTTGGAAGCCCAGACCAGCTGTATTCCACGCTTTAAGAAAAGTGGAAGGAAGTCCAAAAAACTGCCAGCATGGTTTAAAGGTGAGGTCAGAGAGGCTGTTGCCAAAAAAGCATCTTTCAGGAAATGGAAAAAAGAGCCAAAAGACGAAACCTGGAAACAGCACAAGCACTGGCAGGTCAAACGCAAGGCATTGATAAAGCAGGCAAAGGGAGAATTTGAGAAGAAGCTTGCTGCGGAAGCAAAAACGCGAAATAAAGATTTTTTTCAAGTACATTCGTAGCAAAAAACCTGTGAGAGAGTCAGTTGGTCCATTAGATGATAGAGGAGTTAAAGGGGCACTAAGAGGTGACAAGGCGATAGCGGAGAGACTGAATGAATTCTTTTCTTCGGTCTTTACTGAGGAAGATGTAGGGATGTTACCCATGACTGAAGTGGTATTTAAAGGTGCGGAAGAATTGAAGGAAATATCGATACATCGGGAAGATGTATTACAACTATTAGATAAACTGAAGAGTAGCAAAACACCTGGGCTGGATGGTATACATCCAAGGGTGTTGAAAGAACTGAAATATGAGATTGCAGACCTGCTATTAGTAATCTGTGAACTATCATTAAAATCATCTCTAATACCTGAAGATTGGAGGATCGCCAACGTAACACCAATTTTTAAAAAGGGTTCCAGGGGTAATCCGGGAAACTACAGACCGGTGAGCCTCACGTCAGTACCGGGAAAAATGGTAGAAACCATCATAAAGAATAAAATTACTCCAGCATGTAGATAGTCATGGCCTAATGGGAGACAGCCAACATGGCTTTAGACAAGGAAGATCTTGTCTTACTAATCTGTTTTGTTTTTTTGAAAGTGTGAATAAACAGGTGGACAAAGGTGAGTTAGTTGATATAGTGTATCTAGACTTTCAGAAAGCCTTTGACAAGGTCCCTCATCAGAGACTTTTGGCAAAACTAAAGATTCATGGGATGGGAGGCAGTGTACTATTGTGGATCAGGAACTGGTTAAAATATAGAAAGCAGAGGGTAGGGCTAAATGGCCAATTTTCCCAGTGGAAAAAAGGTGAATAGTGGAGTACCCCAGGGATCTGTGCTGGGTCTGCTGCTTTTTGACATATTCATAAATGACCTGGAAAAGGGAATAACGAGTGAGGTTATCAAATTTGCAGATGACACAAAACTATTTAAAGTTGTTAAAACCCAAGAGGACTGTAGAAAATTGCAAGAGGATCTTGATAAATTGGAAGACTGGGCATCCAAATGGCAAATGAATTTTAATGTGGACAAGTGCAAAGTTATGCACCTAGGAAAGAACATCCCAAACTATGGTTACACGATGCAAGGTTCCACATTGGGAACCACTACCCAGGAAAAATATTTAGGCGTCATCGTGGATAACATGTTGAAACCCTCAGGCCAGTGTGCAGCGGCGGCAAAGACAGCAAATAAAATGCTAGGTGGTATAAGAAAAGGAATGGAAAATAAAACAAAGGATATTATAATGCCTCTGTATCGTTCCATGGTACGACTGCACCTTGAATATTGTGTGCAATTCTGGTCATCGTATCTTAAAAAGGATATAGCGTTATTAGAAAAGGTGCAGAGAAGAGCCACCAAAATGGTAAAAGGGATGGAAGGATACTCCTATGAAGAAAGGCTAAAAAGGTTAGGGCTCTAACCTGGAAAAGAGACGGCTGAGGGGAGATATGATAGAGGTCTATAAATTAAAGAATGGAGTGGAACGGGTAAACGTAGATCGATTGTTTACGTCAGAATATAAAAAGTCTAGGGGACATGCAATGAAGCTACAGGGTAACCTATTTAAGTCTAATAAAAGAAAATGTTTTTTCCCTCAACGTGTAATCAAACTCTGGAATTTGTTAACTGGAGCATGTATTAAAAGCTTCTAGTGTAGCTGGGCTTAAAAAGGTTTGGACAAGTTTCTGGAGGAAAGGTCCATAAACCATTATTAAAAGAGACCCAGGATATCACTGTTTGACCCAATACAAGCATTAAGGAACCTGTGTCTTTTGGGGAAACTGCTAGGTACTTATGACCTAGATTGGCCACGGTTGGAAACAGGATACTGGGCTTGATGGACCTTGGTCTAACCCAGTATAGCATATCTTATGTTCTAAGATGAGGGTGAAAAGGATAGACTCGGGAGTAATATGCAGAAATATTTCTTTACGAAGAGAGTGGTAGATGCGTCAAATAGTCTCCTAGTGGAGGTAGTAGAGACAAGGACAGTATCTGAATTCAAGAAAGCATGGGACCAACACAGAAGATCTCTAAAGATAAAAAGGGGGCTATTGTAGTTGATATGGAAGGACAGGCTAGATAGGCTATATGGTCTTTTTCTGCTGTCATGTTTCTATGTTTCTGGATGATTTCAATGATAGTTCACAGATTACTCTAATAGGTCTGCAATCTCATTTTTTAGTTCTTTCAACACCCTGGGACATATTCCATCTGGTCCAAGTGATTTTTTTGGAGTTGGAGAAGAATGGTGGTGCAAGGGGAGGAGGAATATAGAAAGAAAAGCATGCAAAAAATAAGAAGAGCAAAAGAAGAGACTAAAGAGATGGTGGTGAAGAAAACAGAGGAAAGATATTAAAATATCCACTTGGAAATAAGGAGACAAAAATTAAGAAGGAGCTGTAATAGAAAACTTTCTTAGGACGTAGACATATCTACTGTACTCGAGTGCAAATCTCCTTGAGCTACCAATGAAAAGACATAAGCTAAATCCAAATCTAAAGAAAAATAGATGCAAAAGAAAGGAGTACAGCAGAAAAAAATGAGGAGGCAGAAATGGAACTAAACGCAGATGGTTAGTGCTGCTGAATATCTGCGGGTGCAGCCACTACATGCCCCGAAGCAAACTGGCTAGCTTCAGGTCCTGCTGGGGACTTTCCAGGGTGGCACCCATCGCTGACTGGGCAGTGATTTTACTTAGCCACTGCTCGGATAGCGATACATGGCAAAAGTCAGGTGCAGGAAACTTGGCCTAACTTTCACCGCAGAAGCTAACCAGGCAGCAGCTAAATATCACTGCTGCTCAGTTAGCTTCCTGGCTGTTCGGTGTTGGAGCCTGGATATGACCATGGCATAAAGTTCAGCGCTGGTGACTAGCCACGTTAGCAGCGCTATCGGTCCCCCCCCCCTCCCCTTTTAAAAGTTGCTCTCCTTTGGCAGTTCTGCCCATAATCATATGTGCACCTTTGAGGCAGATGCACCTTGTAATCTTTATCTGTCATCATATTTCTGTATGTTGATGCCATCTTTGATGTCTGCTTGGACACATTTGATCTCAGCAGGGCTGGCCTTAGCAGTTGCAGGGACCAATTTGGACCATTTTGGTGGGGCCTCCTGTATTAAAAACAATACAATATCAATATTAGCTTAGATTTTGACATAAAACGGGTTAAAACTCTGCTTTGTAGCTCTCTCAACCCTAGTGTAAGGCCTGTGGTGTGGGGCCTTTAGGATCAAATAGGTTCAGTTGGCCTAAGGCCAGGCCTACAGCTTTTAGAATATGTTTTGAACCCTCACACAGTAAAAATGAAACCAAACCCAAACAAAATACTTGAGTAATGTTAAAGCACTGTCAGCGTAGTTGCAGAGCACGATGCCTCATGTGATGCGATCTCACACCAAGCTTTGCAAGAAACCAAGAGAGAGTTATAGGCATCCATTGATCTTGTGACTGTTTTTTAACAAAACTTCCCAGTTCAGATGTGCCCTTCTGAGGTCGCTCTGCACCATGTGACAGCCTGCTTTTATTCCTCAGCTCTGTTCATGTTGCATGTTTATAACATTTACGTCTGTCTTTTTTTTAAATTGTTTTTTTGATTTTGTTAAAAGTAGTTAACCCCTACATATCATATAATGAATGAATGATTTGAAGAAAAAAAAGGCAGACCACAAAGCCATCCGCTTTGCTAACTAAAAAAGAATAAGGATGGTACACTGAAGTCTAAATAGTTTCAGCAGTTGGCTATCTGCAATTGCATTTATTCCAGTGACCAAAGGAAAGAGAGAAGTCAGGCAGACTAAGAGGTTTTAGTACAGTGTTATTTATCATTTATCTGGAGGTGGACGTCACCGGAAGGCAAAATTATTTGCTGAATTGTTTGCGTTCTTTTGTCTTCCCATGCTATCCTAAGTGCTGCAAAGTGTTTGCACTGGTGAGTAATGGAACAACATTGGGATATGGACCAATCGGCAGACATGCTACACTTTCGATTTTCCCTCTGGGTGGTTCAGGTGGGGAGGCAGAATATGCATCAGGCTTTCAGTGCCTCATTGATGGGACTATGTAAAACTCACCTTGAGTCTGACTCAAAACGATACCAAAAGTGATAGGAACGAATCCTGTTTTTGTTTTGTTGTGAGGGGGAGGGGTTGTAGTAGTTTTTCCATACTGCCGTCTATTTTCAAGTAAAACTATACAGCAAGTGATTCTGCTAAATGAAATAAATTAATGCTCGCTGATGGCACTGGAGGGAGCTTTTCCGACTGAGGTGACATAGGTAAGCTGTAGACCATTGTCACTGTGTCTACCTCTTTGGGCTTTCCTGTGTAGTCAGAACTGGCATTTACTGGGCTATGACTCCATAAGAAACTTCCTGAGGAGTTCTTCTCCATCTCTTCCCCTACTATTTTATAACCCTCCACCTACCTGAGCGATTATAGTGACAGTCCTTGAGTGAAAATCACAGACCGCATCTCCCTCCAGATCCCCAATACACATGCACACCCCAAGTATGGCCAGTAGGTGTCCCTGCTGAGTGATGGTTGAGTCTCTGAATTCTGCTCCCATAATGTCTCCAGCTCAGAGCAGAATCAGACCCATATCTTTCATTTAGCAACACATAGCAGTGCTGGTGGGTCACTCAGTTGATTCAGCTGCAGGGAGATTTTAAAATGAAACCTAGCAGTTTAAGTGAGCTAGACTTTTCATATCTACTTTTGAGAATAAGCACAGTGTGGTCCATATATACCAGAGGTCAGATGCTTAAACCTAGTCAAGGATAAGTTTTTCTTTAAAAACAAGGGACATGTGGTTGTGCTGACACAATAATAAAGACCCCCTGTTAAATAAAGTCAGGAGAAACCTTAATTACAGCATGATGATAGGTCCAAGTAGGACGGTGTTTCTCAAGCCGGTCCTAGTGTAACCCCTAGCCAGTCTGGTTTTTAGGAATATCCACAATGTATATGCATGAAATAGGTTTGCAGGCACTGCCTACACTGCATGTACTTCTCTCTCATGCATATTCATTCTAGATGTCCTAAAGATCAGATTTAGCTAGGGGATACACCAGGACCGGCTTGAGAAACACCTAAATAGGGCATCAACCATGGAGGAGCTGTGAGGCTGATATTCAAAAGAGCAACGCCTAAATTTAGGTTGCTAAGTCAGATGGATATTTTTAGCCAACCATAGAGCCTAAGATTTCTGCTGAAAATTCATCTAGATTTAGGAGCCTAAAATTTAGAAGCTTAAGGGCCTGGGTTAATCCTCTTGTTCAGGATATTCAGCAGCACTAACACTGTTAGTGCTGTTGAATATCTGTGGGTGCTGTTTGCGGAGGACCTGGACAAACTGGTCAAGGACTTGCAAGAGTCCAAGGGTGAACGTCTGCTTGAGGATAAGCAGAAGCAAAGCCGCCCTCCGCCTTCATCGAGAGGTCAGCCGAGAGACTTCAAGCGTTTTCGTACTTCCCACTTTGTCTATAACCAGAGAGGCAGATTCCCCTCCAGGGGAGCAGAGGTTTTGAGGTTTCCAAGGTGCAGGTAGGAGCTTTTGTGCTGCCTCATCCTCGGGACCCAGGAAATCACAATGAAACGAGGTGGGCCCAGATAGGGGTACAACCTGTGGGAGGCCGGCTACTGGACTTCTACCTTGCCTGGGTCCAGATCACCTCAGACCCATAGGTCTTGGTGGTAGTCTGCGAGAGCTATGTCCTCGAGTGGGCACACCCAGTGGGCCACTCATTCATTCATTCTCCCTGCAAGGCGCGAGGCAAAGCGATGGTGGTAAAGAACACCTTGACAAGGCTCTTGCAGTTAAGGGCTGTGGTGCTGGTGCCCAGGGACCAAAATGGGTGTGGTCAGTACTCCATTTATTTTGTAGTGCCCAAAAAGGAGGGTTCCTTTTGCCCGATTTTCGATTTAAAGGGTGTGAACCATTGTCTACGGGTGCCACAATTTTGCATGGAAACCTTGCGATCCATTATCGTAGCAATAAGAAGTGGGGCATTTTTGACATCTCTCAATCTCACGAAAGCTTATCTTCACATTTCCATCCGGCCAGCCCATCAGCAGTTTCTCTGTTTCGTGGTGCCAATGGGGCATTTCCAGTTCCAGGTGTTGCTGTTTGGTCTGACAACGGCTCCACGGACCTTCACCATGGTTATGGTAGTAGCAGCGGCAGTACTCCACAAGGAAGGGATTCTCATGCACCCGTATCTCGACAATTGGCTGATGTGGGTGAAATCCAAAGGCAAAAAAGCAATGATGCAGGTGGTGCACTTCTTAGAAAGTCTTGGAGGGGTGGTCAACTTGGCCAAGAGTCATTTGGTTCCATCCCAGGAGCTGGAGTACTTGGGAGCATGTTTCGACACCCACGTGGGAAAGGTCTTTCTGCCAGATAGAGGGCGCAGAGGCTTCGACGACTGATGCGCCCGTTTCTGCAGATGTCTTAGCTGTCAGCATGGAACTGCCTGCAGGTCCTAGTGATCATGGCAGCTGTGCTCGACTTGGTCCCATGGGCGAGGGCGCACATGCGACCATTGTAGAGAGCTCTCCTTCGTTTTGGATCGGCAGTGCTTCAGGCCAGTATTGCAGGTTCCTCCTGTTTAATTTAACTGCTCTGTAACATTCCAGAAGTTTGGGACGGGACTGGAGGGACAATAAGGAAGGAAAAATTAGACTTACCTGCTAATTGTCATTCCTTGAGCCCTTGTCTATGACTCTTGAGCCCTTGTCTATGACTCTCCCATGTCCAGGGTGGACCAAGAGAGCACTCGGGTAGTGGTTACGTCCAGGGATTCTGGAAGGAGGCATGCCCCTTTAGTCGCCAACATGGATCCCGCTGATGACAAATTCCAGTCTGTCCAGTTGGGGAGCCCATTGTGAAGGGTGCATTGCTCAGGGACTGTGGAGCTCGCAGGAGGCCCTTTGGTCAAACAGGCTGGAAATGTGTGTGGTGGTCCTGGCACTCCAGAGCTTCGAGGCCTGGTTGAACGGGAAGGTGATCTGGGTTTTTTCAGACAATGAAACCACAGTAGCCTACATCAACTGCCAAGGAGGCATGGGCAGCATAGCCTTAGAGGAAGAGGCTGAAATGCTGTTTGATTGGGCGGAAAGTCATCTCCAGACCTTGTTGGCGGCGCACAATGCGGGAGTCGACAATGTGATGGACTATCTTAGCTGGGTGCACGTAGTCCCGGGTGAGTGGACGCTCAACTAGGTGATGTTTGAGCAGGTGGTGCGCCAATGGGGCACACTGGTCATGGACCTAATGGCAACACTCCAGTTGGCCAAGATGAGCTGGTTTTTCAGCAGGAGAAGAGAAAGGATGTCAGAAAGCCTGGATGCCCTGGTGCAGAAGTGGCCTACGGGGGATCTCCTCTGTTTTCCTTCTGTGGGCACTCATAGGCCGGGTAGTACAGCGGATAGAGGCTCACTGGGGGTTTGTTATTCTGATCGCCCCGGATTGGCCAAGGCATCCGTGGTATGCCAATCTGGTGCGGATTCTGGCAGACAGGCCGTGGAAGCTCCAAGCTCAAGAGGATCTCTTGACGCAGGGACTGGTTTGCATGCTTCAGGTGGATCAATTCTTGCTTACGGCATGGCTCTTGAAAGGGTGAAGTTGTAGAGAAGAGGTTATTTGGGACTGGTAATAACAACTTTACTGAAGGTGTGCAAAAGGTCCACTTGTCTAGCGTACATCAGGGTGTGACGCATCTTTCAGTCATGGTGTGGGGATAGGCAGTCAATCCCATCTGCATCAGTTCCAGGTGTCTTGGCCTTCTTGCAGGATGGTTTTGATTAGAGTTTAGCTGCTAGTTCCTTGCGGGTGCAGCTGGGGGCGATTTCCTGTTATCGTGAAAAGGTTCAAGGGATGGTGTTGGGTATGCACCCAGATGTGCTGCACCTTTGGCCTCAGAGGAGAGCGGTGGTACCGCCATGGGACCTCAATTCGGTTCTAGCGGCACTTACCCATGAGTCCTTTGAGCCGTTGAGTCGAGTTTCACTGAAGCACTTGACCCTGAAGATGGTCTTTCTTGTGGTGATTTGCTTGGCACACAGGATTTCAGAGTTTCAGGCCTTATCATGTCAGGAGCCATTCCTTTCATTCTCAAGGGAGAAGGTGGTCCTTCGACTGGTGCTCTCTTTCTTGCTTAAGGTGTTTTTGACCTTCCATTTGAACCAGTTGGTTTCTCTACCAGCTCTATCGACTGCGTAAATGGGCTCCAGTAATCCACAGTTGCGTTTCTTGGACGTCCTTTTGGAGATCTGATCATTTGTTTGTTTGGGGGGCCACGCAGAGGAGAAGCGGCAGCCAAGGCCTCCATTTCCAGATGGATTAGAGAAGCGATTGCATCAGTGTACATCTTGAAGGGGAAAGTGGTGCTGATGGGATTGTGAGCGCATTCCACGAGAGCTCATGCGGCCTCGTGGGCGGGAGTATAGCTTGGTGCTGCCGGTGGAGATCTGTAGGGCAGCAATGTGGTCTTCTCTTCATACATTTGCTAAGCATTATCGCCTGGATGTCCAGGCGGCAGGAGACGCCTGTTTTGGATCAGCAGTGCTTCAGGCCAGTATTGCAGGTTCCTCCTGTTTAATTTAACTGCTCTGTAACATTCCAGAAGTTTGGGACTGGACTGGAGGGGACAATAAGGCAGGATAAATTTAGACTTACCTGCTAATTGTCGTTCCTTGAGGAACTCCAGTCCAGTCCTGGATCCTGCCCTTGAGGAGTTTGGTGAGAAGCCATTTGGCGCTCCTGGCTGATTCTCCTGGTGATGGCAGGGGTCAGGCGGTGCCTAGGAGTATATGAGGGAAAGCGTCTTGGGGGCGGACCAGGAGAGTGGTCGGTCCTATGCTCCATGCTGGAAGGCATTGCCCAAGTGCTCTTCCCTGTTCTGGAGAGATGGGGATTCCTTCCCAGGTGGTGGGGAGGGAGTAAGGTTACTTAGATGTAGTTTTGGTTATTCTTGTTGCTTCTGTGAGTCTGCTTTGTCAGTAGGTTACTGGGGCTGGTAGGCAGTGTCAGCTGCATAAGTACATGAGTGTCATCAAAAGATGACATGCTCAGTCTCCAAGCTGCTGGAAGAGGTACACTCTTGGTTCTAAGCTACAGGAGAACCTAAAGGCAAACATTTGAAAAGTGAATAATGCTAACATTTGCATTCTTATCTAGTTCAACATCTTTTACCAATTTTTCTGAAACTGAGCCGCTTGGAAAGAACTGAAATTCTACCCTTTTTCTGCTGGAGAAAAATGGGCTGTTCTGGGCTGAATGGAGAGTGAGGGGCAATGAGGAATTTCCGTAGATGTGCCATTGATAGCAGGTGGCACTGGAGGTTAGTGCCATTAAATATTGGTCTCTGTGAGGTTTATTCGGTTAGCGCATCTTGTTAACCGCATAAACTCTTTTGAATATCGGGCCCTTAGTAAATGATGGCAGATAAAGACCATCATAGTCCATCTAGTCTGCCCAGTAAGGTGGCTTGGGTAATTACCCACTGTTCTGTGCAGGTTACTCCCCTTCTATAATGCTGGTTTTGCCCCAGCTCTGCCCTTGAGCTACCCAGTTGGGTTTTCAGGGCATCCACTATGAAGATGCATTAGGGATGTTTTCCTACAATTACGTTCATGTAGATTGTTCTCATACATCTTCATGGCAGATATTCTGAAAACGTGACTGGCAGTGGAGTTAACAGGACAGACTTGAAGCCCTGCTTTGAGGGAAGAAACCTATTGGAAAAGATTAGATTTGTATGGTTGACCCTGTCATTTGGTGGAAGGTCTTGAGTGAAAGCCCAATAGACAATTACAGCTCAATGCAGAAACACTGTGCTAAAGCTCTAGTGTAGGGTTTCCTAACACAAGTTTAACACAGACGTTTTGCTCAGCTTTGAAGCGAACAGCATGCAAATGAGCTGTGCACAAAACGTCTGCACTAAACAAGGAGAGCAAGCCAGACACATGAGCGCAGGAGTCTATATTAGCAGCACCTATATCTTGTGCACACAATGCCCTCCCCAGTTTGGCACTTGTGTGCATGTGTTGCAATGCTCTTTGCAGACAACATTATTCTTCTGTGCAGAGGGTCTGCTTAGAATAGTATTGGTGTTCATAAACATGATATTCTGCCCAGAATAATGATTCTGTGCCAGATAGCTTTCCAGCACATGTGCATAACATTGTTCCAGCACAAACATCTCTATCATCTCTCATCTCTCTTGCCTTTCCTCCAAAATATAGATATGAGATCTTTAAGTCTGTCGCCATATGCCGTATGATAAAGCCCACTGACCATTTTAGTAGACATCCTCTGCGCCAACTTCATCCTGTTTATATCTTTTTGAAGGTGTGAGCTGCAGAATTGCACACAGTACTCCAAATGAGGTCTCACCAAAGATTTGTACAGAGGCACTATCACTTCCTCCTTCCTGCTGGCCATTCCTCTCCCTATGCACCGAAGCATCCTCCTGGGTTTTGCCATCGCCTTTTCTTGTTGTCCAGCCACCTTAAGATCATCAAACAAATCTTCCCCAAATCCCGCTCTTCTTTCATGGACAGAAGTACTTCACTGCCTATGCTATCCTTGGATTTTTGCAGTCCCAGTGCATGACCCTGCATTTTTTTTATCATTAAATCTCAGCTGCCAAATTCTACACTATTCTTCAAGCTTAGCTACATCCCTCCTCATGTTATCTTCTCCTTCCTGGATGTCTATTTCAGATTTTGGTATTGTCTGCAAAGAGACGAACCTTAACCAACAGCCCTTCCGCAATATCACTAACAAAGATGTTGAAAAGAATCGGACCAAGGACAGATCCCTGGGGTACATCACTGGTAATTTCCTTCTCCTCAGAGTGAGCTCCATTTACCTCTACCCTTTGTTGCCTCCCCCTCAACCAATTTCTAAACCAGTCATTTTAGGGTCCATCTCCAGAGTGCTCAATTTGTTTATAAGTCACCTTTGCAGAACAATGTTAAAGGCTTTACTGAAATCTAAGTTCATCACATCCCTCTGTCCAACTCCCTGGTCACGCAGTCAAAGAAGTCAATCAGATTTGTCTGACAAGATCTGCCTCTTGTAAACCCATGCTGCCTCAGATCATGCAATCCACTGGACTCCAGAAACCTCACTTTCTCCCTTTTAGCAGCGTTTCAAATTATTTACTCACCATAGAGGTTTTCAACAACATCCTTCCGCTTTTGTGTAAAGGGACCACATGTGCCTTTCTCTAGTCCTCTGGGACCACTCCCGACTCCAAAGAAGCATTAAGAAGATCAGTCAGTACAGCCACTAGAATATCCCCAAGTTCCTTCAATATTCTCTTTTAATATGTAATATGATCCTATTTGGTAATTGAGGCTGAAGATTTGTCTCACTTTGTACCATAGGTTGTTGTCTACTGAAAGTTTTCTTTTTTCTTAAGAATATAAGAAATGCCATACTCGGTCAGACCAAGCATCAATCAAGCCCAGTATCCTGTTTCTAACAGCGGCCAGTATGGGTCCAAGTACCTGTCAGGTTCCCAAAATGGTACACAGATTCCATGCTCCTTATCCTAGGGGTAAACTGTAGATTTCCCTGTTCCTCTTTAATAATAGTTTATGGACTTTTCTTCCAGGAACTTGTCCATACCTATTTTAAGCCTAGCTATACTAACAGCTTTTACTACACCCTCTGGTAATAAATTTTAGTGTTTGATTACGTATTGAGTGAAAAACTATTTTCTCTGATTAGTCTTAAATTGCTACATTGTAGCTTCATTGTGTGTCCCATAGACTTTGTACTTTTTGAATGAGTAAACAATCGATCTATGTTTACCCGTTCCACTCCACTCATTATTTCAGAGACCTCTATCATATCTCTCATCAGCTGTCTCTTTTCCAAACTGAAGAACCCTAACCTTTTAAGCCTTTCATCATAGGGGTATCCTTCAACCCTTTATCATTTTGGTGGCTGTGATACCTGGATACAAACTATATCGTAATGATAGAGCTGATCAAATTGGTGGAGGGGTTGCGCTCTATGTTAGAGAGGGCATTGAGTCAGAAAGAATTAAAGTTTTGCAGGAAACAAAATTTGCTGTAGAATCTCTATGGATTGAAATTCCATGTGAAAAGGGGAAGGCGATGACAGTGGGGGTGTACTATCGACCACCTGGCCAGAATAAACAAATGGATGATGAAATACTTAAAGAAATCAAGGAAGCTAACAAAAGTTACAGTGCAGTAATAATAATGGGTGATTTCATTTACCCCGGTATCGACTGGGTCAGTGTCACGGCAGGACATGCTAGGGAGATAAAGTTCCTAGATGACATAAATGACTGCTTCTTGGAGCAGCTGGTTCATGAGCCGACCAGAAGGGGAGCCATATTAGACCTAGTCCTTAGTGGAACACCAGATCTAGTGCAAGAGATAAGGGTGTTGGGGCCACTTGGCAATAATGATCATAGCATGATCGCCTTTGATTTAATTAGTGGAGGAGGGATAGTACGGAAATCCACAGTACTACCTTTTAACTTTCGAAAGGGAGACTATGATAAAATGAGGAAAATAGTTAAGAAAAAAACTAAAAGGAGCCGTTGCAAAGGTTAAAGACTTACATCAAGCTTGGGTGTTGTTGAAAAATACTATCTTGGCAGCCCAGACCAGCTGTTTCCACACTTTAAGAAAAGTGGAAGGAAGTCAAAAAAACTGCCAGCATGGTTTAAAGGTGAGGTCAGAGAGGCTGCTGTTGCCAAAAAAGCATCCTTCAGGAAATGGAAAAAAGAGCCAAATGACGAAACCTGGAAATAGCACAAGCACTGTCAAGTCAAATGCAAGGCATTGATAAAGCAGGCAAAGGGAGAATTTGAGAAGAAGCTTGCTGCGGAAGCAAAAACTCGAAATAAAGATTTTTTTCAAGTACATTCGTAGCAAAAAACCTGTGAGAGAGTCAGTTGGTCCATTAGATGATAGAGGAGTTAAAGGGGCACTAAGAGGCGACAAGGCGATAGCGGAGAGACTGAATGAATTCTTTAAAGGTGTGGAAGAATTGAAGGAAATATCGATACATCGGGAAGATGTATTACAACTATTAGATAAACTGAAGAGTAGCAAATCACCTGGGCCGGATGGTATACATCCAAGGGTGTTGAAAGAACTGAAATATGAGATTGCAGACCTGCTATTAGTAATCTGTGAACTATCATTAAAATCATCTCTAATACCTGAAGATTGGAGGATCGCCAATGTAACACCAATTTTGAAAAAGGGTTCCAGGGGTGATCCGGGAAACTACAGACCTGTGAGCCTCATGTCAGTACCGGGAAAAATGGTAGAAACCATCATAAAGAATAAAATTACTCAGCATGTAGATAGTCATGGCCTAATGGGAGACAGCCAACATGGCTTTAGACCAGGAAGATCTTGTCTTACTAATCTGTTATGTTTTTTTTTGAAAGTTTGAATAAACAGGTGGACAAAGGTGAGTTGGTTGATATAGTGTATCTGGACTTTCAGAAAGCCTTTGACAAGGTCCCTCATCAGAGACTTTTGGCAAAACTAAAGAGTCATGGGATAGGAGGCAGTGTACTACTGTGGATCAAGAACTGGTTAAAAGATAGAAAGCAGAGGGTTGGGCTAAATGGCCAATTTTCCCAATGGAGAAAGGTGAATAGTGGTGTACCCCAGGGATCTGTTCTGGGTCCGCTGCTTTTTGACATATTCATAAATGACCTGGAAAGTGGAATAACGAGTGAGGTTATCAAATTTGCAGATGACACAAAACTATTTAAAGTTGTTAAAACCCAAGAGGATTGTGGAAGCTTGCAAGAGAATCTTGATAAATTAGAAGACTGGGCATCAAAATGGCAGATGAAATTTATTGTGGACAAGTGCAAAGTTATGCACCTAGGGAAGAACAACCCAAACTATGGTTACACAATGCAAGGTTCCACATTAGGAACCACCACCCAGGATTTAGGCGTCATTGTGGATAACATGTTAAAACCCTCGGCCCAGTGTGCAGTGGCGGCCAAGAGAGCAAATAGAATGCTAGGTATCATAAGGAAAGGAATGGAAAATAAAACAAAAGATATTATAATGCCTCTATACCGTTCCATGGTGAGACTGCACCTTGAATATTGTGTGCAGTTCTGGTCGCCGTATCTTAAAAAGGATATAGCGTTATTAGAAAAGGTTCAGAGAAGAGCCACCAAAATGGTAAAGGGGATGGAAGGATACTCCTATGAAGAAAGGCTAAAAAGGTTAGGGCTCTTTAACCTGGAAAAGAGACGGCTGAGGGGAGATATGATAGAAGTCTATAAATTAATGAACGGAGTGGAACGGGTAAACGTAGATCGATTGTTTACATTATCAGAATATAGAAAGACTAGGGGACATGCAATGAAGCTACAGGGTAAACTATTTAAGACTAATAAAAGAAAATATTTTTTCACTCAACATGTAATCAAACTGTGGAATTTGTTACCGGAGGATGTAGTAGACTGTTAGTGTAGCTGGGTTTAAAAAAGGTTTGGACAAGTTCCTGGAGGAAAGGTCCATAAACCATTATTAAGAAGGAACCCAGGATATCAATGCTTGACCCAGTACAAGCATTGCGGAACCTGTGTCTTTTGGGGAAACTGCTAGGTGCGTATGACCTAGATTGGCCACTGTTGGAAACAGGATACTGGGCTTGATGGACCTTGGTCTGACCCAGTATGGCATATCTTATGGTCTTATGGCTGTTCTCCATATCTTTTCTAATTCTGCTATATCCTTTTTAAGATAGAGACTAGGATTTCACACAATATTCAGGGGATGGTCATACGTTGAAGCTATACAGAGGCATTATAATATCCTTGGTTTTATTCTCCATTCCTTTCGTTAATGTTTTCTAGCATTCTATTTCCTTTCTTGGCTGTCACTGAACACTGGGCAGAGGATTTCATAGTAATATAATATATGACAGCAGATAAAAACCTGTATGGTCCATCTAGTCTGCCCAGCAAGGTGGCAAGGATAGGTGCACTTGCCGCTCCATGCAGGTCACCCCTCCCCATGCTTTTGTTTAAGAGTGTACTCACCACTCTATGCAGGTCACCCTATTTGTTGAGATTGAAGAAATAGTTACATTTATTTTGATGTTATCCTGTTGCCATAAAGGGATCCATTGTGTCTATCCCATGCCATTTTGAATTCTGTAACTGTATTTGCCCTCACCACTTCTATTGGGAGGGCATTTCAATAATTCAGCACCCTTTCAATGAAAAACTGTTTCTTGACATTGCCTTTCAGTTTAGCCCCTTGCAGCTTTGTGTTAATGTCCTCTAGTTTTACAGCTTCCCCGTCTTTGAAAAAGTGTTATTTGTTCATTAATACCCTTTAAGTATTTAAAGTCTGTATCATATCTATCTCCCCTCTCCCTCCTCTCCTCTAGCATATACAGATTTAGTTCTTCAAGTCTCTTCTCATACGTCTTCTGGCGCAGGCTCCAAATCATTTTGTTTGCCTTCCTCTAAACTGTTTCCAGTCTTTTTATATCCTTTGTGAGATATGGTCTCCAAAACTGAAAACAATACACCAAGTGAGGCCTCACCTGGACTTGTACAGTGGCTTTAATTATCTCCTCCTTTCTGCTTGTAATTCCTGTCTGTATGCAACCCAGCATCCTTCTGGCTTTGGCCACCACCTTGTCGCACTGTTTCGCTACCTTGAGATCCTCAGAAACAATCACTTTGAGGTCCTTCTCCTGGTCCATGCACACCAATCTCTTGCCTTCTATCACATACAAGTCCCTCGGACGTCTGCATCCTAAGTGCATGACGCTGCACTTTTTTCACAAGCATTAGACCATTCTTCCAGCCTTTGTAGATCTTTCCTCATGTTACCCACTCCCTCAGAGGAATCCACTCTGTTGCAAATTTTCGTGTCATCTGCAAAAAGGTAGACTTTTCCTTTCAGTTCTTCAGCAGTATCCCTCACAAATATATTGAACAGTACCGGACCCAGGAATGATCCCTGGGGCAAACAACTACTCACATTTCTTTCATCTGAGTGAATTCCATTTGCCATCACCTTCTGTCGTCTGTGAGTCAACCAATTTCCGATCCAGTTCACCACCTTGGGACCCATCCCCAGGCTGTTCAGTTTATTGATAAGCCTCCTATGAGGAACAGTATCAAAGGCTTTGCTGAAATCAAGGTAGATCACATCCATCGCATGCCCTTGATCTAGTTCTCTGATCACCCAGTCAAAGAACTCAATCAGATTTGTTTGGCATGATCGTCCTTTGGTAAAACCATGTTGCCTTGGATCATGCAACCTATTGGTTTCAAGAAAGTCCACTAGTCTCTCTTTCAGGAGCGCCTCCATTACTTTTCCCGCCACCGAGGTAAGGCTTACTAGCCTATATTTTGTCACTTCTTCCCTATTACCACTTTTGTGAAGAGGTACCACATCAGCCTTTCTCCAGTCCTGTGGAACTTCTCCTGTCTCCAAAGATCTATTAAAAATATTCTCTGCTCCCTTCTACTGGTGGTAACAAATGTAATTTGAGCAGATGGTCTTTGTAACTTAAAACTTAAAAGAGGCATATTAGAACTCTCCAAGGCTTTTTTGAGGGGGTACTTGGTAGCACTGAGTTTTTGAACCTTTTTCATTGCCTGTTAAAATTCATGTATTAAGCTTATGTTTATGAGGACTGGCACCTTTTCCTAGGAGAAACGCACTGGAACTCTCCACTGTGTTAGAAATTTCACTAACTCTAACATGTCTTGTGCTATACATCTGATGAAGTGGACTCGTCCTTGAAATCTTGTGCCTCAGTATGTTGCTTAGCAAATAAGATGACACCAGTCATTTTCTAATATATTTGTGACTCGCTTTCATGTGTTATGCATTCCCATCCTCGGGTTACTGTAAAATGCACCATGGAGAATGAAGTCTGAATGTACGAGTGAATTGCTAGTTGGATCTCAGCAACGTGTGTTTTCTTTTTGAGTTGTAAAACGGTTTAGTGAAAGTCACTATTTCCGGTATGTTTAATATAGCTCTGTGCAGTCGAGCATCGGGAAATAAACATGAGCTTTCAGTGCAAGAGGATAATGGCTCCTTTTTCTGTGTGCCTGTGGGATGGATATAGTGTTTGCAGCCCTGTTTAGATCTGGCCCTGCTGTGCAGTGAAATGTTTCCTGTGTTTGTCGTAGGTCTGCGGACCTTCTAGGTCATGAGCTGTTTGGTATTAATGAGTCAGCTGATACTATAGCCGGTCCAGTGGCCTGAGTTTTCAATCATACCTAGAACACTACTATAAGAAGCACTCCTTTTCTTTCAGAAAATTAAAAGGAGGCTATTTAGCTTGCATTAATGTTGTCCAGTTGACTCTGGGCTTCCAGAGTCTGTTTTTTATTTTTTATTTATGCAAATTTCATCAAATATACAAGAACAATCTTGCTAGAAAAAGGCAGCAACCAAGAATGGTACAGAAAAATCCAGACTACACAAATCCAGTAAATTACATTAAGGAAAAAAATACAATCGGATGCTCCCACCAGTCCCCAATATAAAGGCGAAGGATACACAATACAAAGGAGCTATATAAAAAATAAAACAAAACAAGTGCATGAGGACGAAAGGAGTTACTATTATAGCTCACCCTAAACAAATAGGGCTTGCTCTAGGGGGATTTATAAGTCCTCTACAACTTTTGCCCAAAAACAAGGAATCCCCCAAGGATCCTCCCTCTCCACACTCATTTTTAATGTTTACATCCAGCCAATCTGCAAAATTTTCAAAAGATATAACATCAACTATCATCTATATGCAGATGATATCATGATGTACCTCCCCTATAGCCCCAACAACCCAAACTTCTTGGAATAACAGCATGTATGTCAGAAATCTCCTCTTGGCTGAACAGTCAGAATCTTAAAATCAACCTCGAGAAAACTGAGGCAATGTACATCTCAAGAAACCCAAACTTTACTGCACCTAAAACAATTATAATACATAGAATTCAAGGATGAAGTCAGATACTTAGGATTGGTTATAGATAAAAAAAAAAAGTAACCATGATCCCCCACATAAAATCTGTCACAAAAATTATATATTTCAAACTGAAAACTATCCAGTGCCTTAGACCTCTCCTGGAAGACCACGATTTCAGGAACGTACTGCAATCACTAATAACCCCACTCTTGGATTATTACTGTAATAGTATCCTCCAGGGACTTCCTAAAAAAAAACACACACCAGCTCCAGCTCGCCCAAAACCTGGCCGCTCGCATAGCCACAAACTCTAGACGCACCGAGCACATTACACCAATTCTGAGTGACCTACACTGGCTACCTATAACCTCAAGGGTGAAATACAAATATATAATGATCACATTTAAACACCACTATAACATAGCATCCACCACCCTGTCAACTCTCCTCACAACAACTGACAACTATAGAGTAAGGAGAAACTGTTCCCAAAACACACATATCATTCCTTCACACATCCGTTACACATATGTGGCCCCAATACTGTGGAACTCCCTCCCTGACCAGCTAAGAGCAATAAAAGACGTTATGCAATTCCGTAGAGACCTAAAGACATACCTGTTTATAGAATACTTCGGGCACTCGGTGAACCCCACAAATTCCCAAGAAATGCAAGGAGTCCACAGAAACCCAACAGCAGCTACTTAACGGACAGACAGATACAGGTCAAGATTGGTCCCAACACCGAGGCGCTGATCATCACACTTAACGCCGACTTCATCCCTCCACTCAACATCAAGATAGACAACACAACCATACCCATACAACCAGAAGTAAAATACCTCGGAGTAATGCTAGACAAAGAGCTGAACCTTCAGTCCCACATCAGCAGAACAACCAAAAATGCATACCACAAGATGAGACTAATCCGACGCCTCAAGCCCCTCCTCTCCCAGGAGCACTTCCGCACAGTATGTCAAGCACTAATAACCCCAATCCTAGACTTCTGCAACCCAATATATCTTGGCCTTACAAAACAGACACTCAGGCCACTGCAATTGGCACAAAACACAGCAGCATGCATAATAGCTGGCACCACAAGACAAGAACACATCACACCCACTCTAAAAGACCTCCACTGGCTACCAATCAGCTCCCGCTTCAGATACAAGACAGTCATAAACATATTCAAAATCAAACAGCTATCAACCTTCAGCCTACAACCACTCATACAACCAGACAGCAGCACAAGGCCAAGGAGGAGAGGCACCGCCAACCGCGTCAACACACCAAAAGACCTCACCAAGGTACGCAAGGACACCGAAAAATGAGCCCTATCAAAGGCAGCACCAACAATATGGAACACCCTCCCTGATGAGCTACGGTCAACAACAGACATTAAGGAATTTAGGAAACTGCTTAAGGCGACCCTCTTCATAGAGCTCTACGGCGACATCACCTGACTATGCAATGGACAGTACCACAGCTCAACCACCCTCCCTGTTCGACACATACATAGTATTGAAGTAAAGTCCTGATGTACATAGTATTGTATATAGCGCACGCTGTAAATAGATCACAAAGAATCAACAACCCTCTACACACACGCATTCACTGTTCAATGCATGCGCACACTAGACACTGTATGTTGATTGCTTGCTGTGTAGACTGCCTTGATTGTAGGATAAGGTGGTATAGAAATCCGTTTAAATAAATAAATAAATAAATAAATAAAAGACTAAACAAGTGAACTTTCATAAGACTGCCTTAGCAATGATATTGTACATAGTTCTCTGTATATAGTTTGACCATGTTACATGTTAAATGTATATAGTTCCAATGTTTACTGTAAAAATTGTGCTTATGTTCGATGTAAAACGCCTCTGATCACAGGAAGAGGCGGTATATAAAACTTTGTTAAATATTTAAATAAATAAATATCAACCTGGGTAACACCAATCTAGAGGAGAAAAGGGTAGACAAATGCTGGGGATCTAGGAAAACATAATTAATCCCAGCCAACTTGACTAGGCATTTACATGGGAAACAAAGAAAAAATGCCCCCCCCCCCCCAGCTGAAGCACCCCAGGTTTAAGAACCAAAAATTGTTTCCTCCTCTTCTGTGCTGCCCTAGAAACATCTGGAAAGATCCTAATGGTAGAGCTCATAAACTTTTTAACAGATGGTTGGTTGTTAAAAATATACTTCCAATCTCGGTCAACATCTAATGTCAGGGTGACCAACAAAGTGGCAGTCACCCCGGAATCGGTCCCCAGCCACTCCAAAAAAAATACTGTCAAGTCCCAGACTATCACAGGATAGAGCAGGGGATGAGCTTAAAACCTGACCCAACCCCTCAGCCATCTTAACCTTAGCAGCAGGCAATAAGCACAAGAAATTGGTGGAATGGATTCTGCCGGAATCTTCAAAACATTAATCAGAAATCTCTAAAAGAGTTCCGAAGGTGCTATAGATGGAACTTTAGAAAATTCAAAACCCTTAGGTTCCTGCCTCTAGACATATTTTCCAGAGTTTGTTTTCTGCTGTAAACTTTCTGAGTCACGCATAATAGCAGTCACTGAGTCCTGGATATGAACCACCCTCTGCTCCAATGTAGAAACTTGAACCGGCAGCTCTCCCAAAAGTGAATCGTGTGCTTCAGCCTTATGTCCAAAACTGGCAAACTGGAAATAACCTGTAGTTGTCCCGACAAGGACTGTTCAAGTTTAGAAAGAGCCTCCCATACTGTCTCAAAAGAAAAAACCTCTGGTCTTACCAATGCTGCCCGAAACTCCAAAGCTGAAACTTGCTCTCCAGGGGTTCCAAACTGCTGCACAGGAAGAGTCTGCGAACAATACGCTCTCTGCAGAAGCTCCAGCTGATCCACTTCAGCCCCCATCTCTCCAGCAGCACCGGCACCAGACTCTGCCACCCGCGAATCCCTTCCAAGGCAGGAATGCTGACCAATCAATGAGGAAGGGACCCACCACTTCCACCAGCGGGGCCCCGTTCACTGCAGCCTCGACGATCATGCTTGTCAGCTGAACTGGAGGAAATCGGCATTCTGGGCTCAAGGAAACATCCAGACCTGGGCTACGCCGGAGTCCTCCTTTCACCCCTGCTTCTGCCAATGGGCCGTCCGAAGCTTCTCCACCAGGTAGGCGTTCATCGGCCCGGTTCTCCCTGGGGTCTCCGACCACAGTTGTGCTTTCCATTTGCGCCCGGTGTGAGGCATAAAGAAACTGTAGTTAGAAATACGAAAAGCCGCTGCGGAGGTCCTTGGAGAGCGTCCTCATGTGCCGCCATCATCTTCCTTCTCCCAGAGTTTGTAACTGTGTTTCAGATGAAATTGATTATGTTTAATTGGAGTTTTGTCTCATACTTCCTGAAACTTGTTGTGATATCTGTTTTAAAGAGAGGCCAGAGGACCAGTATAGAACTGTTTTGGTGTGCACACTATAGAATATTTCCAGTTTCCTTTTGCTATTTAATTCCTAACAGTGTAAGTTTAAGGGCTGAAGCATGAAATTTCATTCTCAGAAAGTGCTAAACTGAACTGCACTGTTCCTGAAATGTTTAATATGTATGAAATGGCTCATGCCTAAGACCATGGGAAGTCCATATGTTCTAAGTTTTTTTATACTGAATAATAAATGCAGATGATGATATTTTTGATAGGGTGCTTAAGTTTGAGGATGGAGAATTAGCTTCTTTTCAGCCTATGATTGTAATTTTAGAAGCATTCCCACATCCAAAAAGCAGCATTGACATGTAGATTGAATTCCACATGTCAATGCCAGTTTAGAACACGCTTTTTTGCAGACGTGGGAATGCTCACCACATCTACCCTGCCAGATGGAGTAGTGAGGATGGAGAGTGGCAGTGGATTGGGCAGGGCCTACAGTGCAGATGTGGATTCCCAGTTTTATATAGGGAATCCATATTTGTTTAAAAAATTGTAGATGTTTGCCATTTAAACCTGTCCCTGGGCACAAATAATTGCATGCTGACAGGGGCAGATGTGAATGCCCCAGCCGCAGACTGAACTCTAGGAACCCCTCTCCTGGTGGCCTACAGGCTCAACCCGTACCACTACCCAGTAATCAAGACTCTCTCTGAAGCAGACATCTGATCCTCCCTTCCTCCTCCACCCCTTGATTACCAACCCTTGGTTTACTAGGGTCATTGGTGGCCAGTGGAGCAGGAGCGATGCCCACTTGCTCCAATTCAGCACTCCATCAACTTTAAAATGGCACCGATGACCCCTAGCGGTAACCTTGCATTACTGGCAGTAATATGGGCAAGAGCACTATGGCCATGCCATCCTGAATGACTCTGATCTTGTCTAATCTTGGAAGCTAAGCAGGGTCAGGCCTGACTAGTACTTGGATGGAAGACCACCTTGGAATTCCAGGTGCTGTAGGGTTACTGCATGAAGGAGAGGCCTGGAAATCTACTTCTGGTCACAGCTTGCCAAGAAAACCCAGGGGCTGGGTCACTAGGAGTCAGCATTGATTTGAAAGCACATAACAATAACTGCATGGGCAAGAGCAATTTTGGTGGTAGGTTCCTTAGATGCCGTATTCCACAAAACTGGTCCTAGCAAGAAGGTAGAATCTTAAAGCCTTACTTTTTCCTCAAGGCCTTCGGCCATTATTAAGATTAATGAGGTGAGAAGTTGTGATATTGGGGGAACTGACGAGGAATTACAGGACTGATATGCGGGGATGTAATAGTTGGCTGTTTTAGGAGGTTTTATATTTTTTAGCTGATTGTCCTGAATTTTATAGATGTGTTTTTGCTTGTATTTATATAAATAAAAAATCAATGGAAATAAGTACACCTTTTGCTAATTTGTTTATATACTTTGTTTCATGTGTCTCTACATGTGTTCTCTCCCTCTCCCAGGCATCTTTTTTTTCTCTCTTTCTATGGCAGCAGTGAGGGAGAGAGACAGATAACAGCAGAAGAGAGGGAGGGATGGGTCAGGGAGAAAATTGACTTGGGGAGGGCACCCAAAGGACACTCATGCAAGTAAGGGATTTCTGCATTGCCCAAAAGATTGCACAACACAGGACATTCTAAAAATAATGGACTCCAAATTTGGATGCTTTATCCCAAGGAACACATAAGAACATAAGAAATGCTATATTGGGTCAGGCCGAAGGCCATTGAGCCCAGTAGCCTGTTCCAACAGTGGCCAAGTCGCAAGTACCTGTCATATTTCCAAAAGGTAGACTGATTCCGTGCCGCTTATCCCAGGGGTAAGCAGTGAATTTCCCCAGTCCACTTTAATAATGGTTTATGGACTTTTCCTCCAGGAACTTGTCCAAACTTCTTTTAAACTCAGTTACACTAACAACTTTTACGACATCCTCTGGCAACAAATTCCTGAGTTTGATTACACTTTGAGTGAAAAAATACTTTCTCTAATTAGTCTTAAATATGTTACATGACCCACTAGTGAACAACTCATGGAGTGTTCCTAAAGGAACATGCTTGGGGTCCCATCCAAGAGGCCTAGAAACTCCTTTGCTTTATCAGATATGTCCTGCCCTTCACTAGAAAATGCCTTATGCTTCATAGGGAGATGTTGTCTGCTTAGGCCTTCTACAGGCTCATCCAGTTTGCTTTGTGATTAGATTTGTCATGGATAGGCCAGAGAAGGAAGAGGAAAAATGAAGACTTCCACAATAAAGTAGTTTAATTTACGGTCTCTGCAGGCTCTGAGGTAATCAAGTTAATACCATCAGGTCCCTAGTTACTTACCATGTCACCACCAGCACCATCTACATAACAATGTCAATATTCTAATCTACAATATGCTAATGCTTTGCCTGTTCTTATCCATATACTTATCTTGTTTGGGGCTGGGGACACTAATGCACTGCATGTCGACAATTTTATGAACCATTTTTGTGCCTAATGCTCAGTTTTAGGTGTGTGAGAAGGGCTTTATAACATTAGGCTGCGCCTGATTATATGTGCGATGAAGGCCAGTGCACACTTGTAGAGTAAGTGTGCTCAGGGAAGGATTTAGGACAGAGTCACGATTTACGAGTGTTACTGCCAATTTTAAATTGAATAGTCAGCAGGCTAAGAAGGCACTGGCCAGCTGTTCACAATTAGTTGTAAATAGCTACTGCAAATTTCCAGAGACTTCCCCATGGATTGTTAGTAAAAACAATCACAAGATGTTAACCCCGATTCCCTATTCTAATGTAAGCCCTTCAAACTGGGAGTAGTATGTTCTTGATAAACACACCCACTAGGAACATACCCTGCATTCTATACCAGTTGTGACTCTTAAGAGCTTCTTTGGCAACTCCAGAAATAAAGCACTGCGGTAGTCCAACTGGATAAAATAAACGATTGGACCATTGTCCTCAGTTTTATATCAGAAACAATATTTCAGCCTTCTGATCTGCGTCATCTTAAAGGCAGACCGAGCTACCAACTTAGTATGTACTTTAAAGTACAGAAAGGATTGAAAATGACCCCCCTAGCTTCTTAATGTCTGATCCAATGAAAAGACTAGCTTTTTAACATATACAGGAAGTATCTCCAGCCTCTGTGTCCAATCCATAACATTTGGTATTTACTCAAGTTCAGGGATAATTTACTCAATTTCAACAGCCTTGTAAAATATTCTTTACACTCTCTAACAAAGACCAGCAGGCAGTTACTTTCACGCTGAAGCTCAGTTTATGGTTTTCTAACACAAGCCTAATGCAGAAGGTTTGCTCCCCAGTGTTGTAAACAGAGTATACAGACGGGTTGTGCGCAAAACCTTTGTGCTAACATGGAAGAGCATCTATAGACCCATGTTCACATGCCAGATGCTTGCACATCTGGTTCTGTGCTAGCAGCAGTTTTATTGGTAGCATAACAATTTTTGCATTATTATTAATGCGCAGAATAACATTCCAGCATATGTGTGGCTGTTATGGGCATGTAACTCCAAAGCACTCTGTGCAGTACAGTTCAGCACTTCCGATTTACATGCACAAAGCACCCACATGCAGATCCTGGAATGCAGTTTTGCACATGAATAATAATAATTTTAAAAAAGGCTATGCACAGAATAATCCAAAATATTATAAATGTACACTATGAGTTCCCTTTATTCTTATTTTTAAATACATTCCTTCTATGTCGTATTTAATTCTGCTTAAAAAAATTATTGAAGAGAGAGGCATAAATCTATGGGTCTGTCATGGCAATTTTTCAGCCAAATCCCCTTTTTTTTTTTTTTTTTTTTTTAAAATCATCTGCCTCTCTAGCTCTACTGTTTTTCTTTTTTTGTTATATTTGTGAGACTGCTTAGCATCTATGGGGAACAACCACTCTATATCTGTTGCCACACTTTGTAACAATGTAGCAAACCATAGTTACAAAGTGCAGTTACAGGAGTGGCTGATTCCCATAGATGCTAAGCAGGCTTGCAAACAAACTTGGGTGCAGATACAAATCTAACAAAAAAGTGGAGGCAGAGAGGCAGATGATGAAGAAAACAGATGGTTTGGCTGAAAATTGCCATAGATGATGCCTCTCTCCTCTTCTATAAAATGTTTTTCTTATCAGAAATGAATAAGACATAGAAGAAATGTATTTACATTTTTTTCTCGTAACATGGAGAACTTGTGGTATACATTTATGATATATTAATTTATTTAGGAGTTTCCTGACTTGAATTGGGTGATCGGTAATGGAATAAAATTCCAGCATATGCATACAGAAGAAAAGGGCATAAAACATCTCGCTGGCGCTGACAACAGAATGAGCTATCCTTTACGCCTCCTCGCACCGTGGTGTTGTACTCGGACTTCTTTGCTGCATCTGAGCTGAGATCGGGCACACTCAGGGTGGTGTGCCCATAGCAGAATCAGAAATATGTAGACAAAAACTGAAATGGAACTCCCCAAAAATAGATGACGACAGTATCTGAATTAAAAATAAGCATGGGACAAACACAGAGGATCTCTACGGGGAAAAAGGGGACTGTTGTGGTTGATATGAAAGGGCAGACTAGATAGGCCATGTGTTCTTTTTCTGCCATCATGTTTCTATGTAACTCCCAAGGGGAGGAGGGAGGGTTGTGAAGACTGACACTTGCTGTCCCCAGAGAACACCTGTTACAGGTGAGTAACTACGCTTTCTCTGGGAACAAGTAGGAAGTCAGTCCTCACATATGGGACTCCCCAGCTACAGAACCTGTAAAAATGCCACAGCAACCTGTAAGGGTGAGTTGTGATCAGCAACAACTAAATCCCTATATAGAGACTCTCGCAAGACCCAGGTGTCCAGCCGGGAACCAGCACTCCGGTAGCTTGAACACAGAAGGGTCGGAGGGCAGGAGTTGCCTACACCCCGAAGAGATTACGGAGTACAGCCTGGCCGAAGGCACTGTCCTGTTGGGACTCACTCTCCAGGCAGTGGTGAGCTGCAAAGGTATGGACTGAAGACCAGATGACAGTCCAGCAGATTTCCATCACAGGTACGGAATGCAGATTTGCTACAGAGGTAGCTATGGCTCTAATGTGGTCTGGTCCAGTGAGATCCCTGCCTGCTCATAGGCAAGGATAATGCAGTCCGTCACCCAAGCAGACAGAGTTTGCTTAGTTACTGGGAGTCCCCAGGTGGCTGGGGTCATAGGATACAAAATGCTGTGGCCCTGAGTCTGTTGCAGGTAGAAGGACAGGGCTCTCTTAAAATCCAGATTGTGGAGAATGGTCTCCGCCCTCCTGGTTGAGGTGGAATGGGGACACCACCTTTGGCAGAAACTTGGAGTGTGTGCAGAGCACCACCCTGTCCTTGTAGATCCTCGTGTTGGGCAATTCCGCCATCAGAGCCTGGAGCTCACTGACTCTGCGTGCTAATGTGGGTGCTACCAGGAAGGCAACCTTCCAGGATAGATACGGGAGGTAGCAGGAAGCTAGAGGCTCAAACAGAGGCTTAGTGAACTGCAAGAGCACCACATTGAGATCCCACTGTGCCGCTGGAGGGTGGATGTGGGGTTTGGATAACATGAGGCCCTGTTGGAATCGAGACACAAGGTGCTGAGCTTGAGAGAGGTTTTCTCCCAACGGAATGGTGATGTGCTGTGATGGCACTCGAGTGCATTCTGACTGAATTGGACTGTAGTCCAACCTGTGATAGGTGAAGCAGGTGCTGGAGCACCACTTGTACTGAGCAGGAGAACGGGTTTGCTTGCCTTTCTGTGCACCACACCGAGAATCGGCACCACTTGAAGGAAAAACACCCTTCTTATGGAGGCCTTATGAGAGGCCAGAAGAATATCTTCCATGTCCCATGGGAGGTAGAAGGGGCTAACACTACCCTTTCAGCAGCTAAGCTGTGAGTGAGAGGGACCCCGGGTTGAGGTGTAGGAGAGAGCCCTGCTCCTGTGAGAATAGTCCTAGAACTCGACCCAAGGGAATCAGTGATGCCGCCGATAGGGAGAGGAGCAGTGAGAACCAGGCCTGCCTGGGCCACCAAGGGGCTATGAGCATTAGCGATGCTCTGTCGCGCTGGATCTTGAATAGTGTCTTAGCTACCAGCGGTGTCGGTGGGAAGGCATACAGGAGGCCTTCTGTCCATAGGATGATGAACGCATCCGCTGCCACCGGGACAGGTGCGGCTGATGGTAGCAGAATCAGGGCAACTGTGTGTTGTCTGAACTGGCGAACAGGTTCATTGGGGGGGATGCCCCAGAGACGAAACAGCCATGAGGCTACCACTGGATCCAGGTGCCACTCGTGTGGCTGGAGAACCCTGCTCAGTTTGTCTGCCAGGACATTGTCTTGGCCCAGGAGGTACACCCACATTAGGAGCAGAGGGCTACCGCCTCGTGGCAGAGGGGGTATGACCCTGTTCCCCTCCTGTTTGTTCACGTAGAACATTGTGACCTGATTGTCAGTCTGGATCAGCACCAAGTGGTGTTGGAGCTGGTGGTGGAAGGCTCGGAGAACTAGATATATTGGCCGGAGCTCTAGCAGGTTGATTTGCATCCGGGATTCCCTCTGGGACCAGCAGCCTTGTGTCTGGAGGTTCCCTCAATACACTCCCCAGCCCATTAGAGGGATGTCCATGATGAGGACCTTCTGGGGGTTGGGTGCCTGGAAGGGCATCCCGGCCTGAAGGTGATGTGGACTCTGCCACCATCCGAGGGAGTCTGCCAGCTGATGGGCCACTTTCACTCTGTCCCTGAGCCTGCCTGTGGCTTGTGTCCACTGAGAGTGGAGGCACCACTGGGCTGTCCTCATGTGAAGGCGGGCATATGGGGTCACATGGACCATGGAGACCATGTATCCCAACAGGCATAGTAGGAGCCTGGCAGGTAGCATCCGGCATTGGTGTACCTCTGCGGCTAACTCCCTGAGGCGTTCTGACCTCTCCTGAGGGAGGAAGACTTTTGCCTGGAGTGTATCTAGTTGTGCCCCTATGAACAATGGGCAATGGGCTGGAGTGAGGTGGGACTTGGGGTAGTTTATGACAATCCCCAGGAGCTGCAGGATGTTGATGGTGCGCCTGTTGGTGCATTGTGCCTCTGCAGCCGTGTCTCCCTTTGTGAACCAGTTGTCCAGATAAGGGAAGACAAAGGCCCCTTGGAGCCAGAGGTGGAATTCAACCACTGCAAAGCATTTTGTGAAGACACTTGTTGACAAGGCCAGACTGAAGGGCAGCTCCCTGTATTTGGTAGTGTTGTACCCCCATCATGAACCAGAGGTATTTTCTGTGGCTGGGATGAGTTAGGATATGAGTGTAGGCATCCTTTAGGCCAGAGGTACTCAAATCCAGTCCTGGAGGGCCGCAAACCAGTCAGGTTTTCAGGATATCCCTAATGAATATGCATGAGATATATTTGCATGCACTGCCTCCATTGTATTTGAATCTATCTCATGCATATTCATTAGGGATATCCCGAAAACCTGACTGGTTTGCGGCTCTCCAGGACTGGATTTGAGTACCTCTGCTTTAGGCCTAAGGAGCATATCCAATTTCACTGCTGGAGGAATGGCAGTAGTGTCCCAAGGGAGAGCATCTTGAACTTCCCCCTGACCAGAAACCTGTTGAGCTCTCCAGATCCAGGATGGGCCTGAGGCCTCCTGTCCTCTTGGGGATGAGAAAATTCCTCGAGTAGAAGCTTGTGCCCCAGAGATGTTTCAGCACTAGCTTGACTGCTTTGTCATTGATTAGGCCTGCTAGCTTAGTGAGGAGCAGAGTCTGGTGAAGGAGAGGCCAGGTGGGTTCTCCTGGGAAGTATGAGGATGGAGCCCGTTGCAGGTGGAGGAGGTAGCTCTCCCTGACCACTTGTAACACCCAGGCATCTGTGGGATTGGCTGTTCAGCTGTGGGCAAACAGGGCTAGGCCCCCCCCCCCCCGTGTGCAGCAGGGGATCCCCTGGGGGTAGAGGTGTCGTGCCCAGGCAGTCAAAAGCGTCCCCCAAGCTGGGCCGGAACTGGCACCTGGGACTTCAGGGCCTTCTGTTTTCGTTGCTGGCCCTGTTGAGGGGCTGGGAAGGCCTAGAAGCCCCCTTTCTTCCTTGGGAAGAAGGGATTTTTCCCTGGGGCTTTCTTTTGGGGTTGTATTGAGATCTTCTTTGAGAGCCTGGTTCTCATCAAGAACTCAGTCTTTATCTCTGTTGCCTTATCCGCCATGGGCTTCCCGAAGAGGTTCTGTCCTATGCAGGGGACATCAATCAGTTTGTCCGGCACCCATTGTTCCAGGTCAGACAACTGCAGCCATGCCTGGTGTCATGCCCCCATGCCTGTGGCAGCAACCCTGGCCAATGACTCGAAGCCATTATAAGCTGCTTGGGACCAAAACCTTGACCATTCTTTTACCACCGAGGTCAGGGTCTTGAACCTCTGTAGGGGTTCCCCATCAAGGCCTACCAAGAATCCACAAAAGCCCCTTCGACAGTTCCTTCAGGTACATGCCGATGTAGAGCTGGTAGGACTGGATCCGGCATGTTAGCATCGAGCCTTGAAAGGCCTTCTAGTTGAGGGCTTCGAGGGTTCGGGCCTCCCTGCCAGGCAGCACCAACGAATAAGTTTCCTTATCAGTTCTCCAGTTCAGTCCTCCACCTTTGGGTTGTGTACCTCCTCCTGCAGCTTGGAGACTGGGCATGTCAAACTCGTGACATCACTGGATGTAGCCTGCTGGTCTCTCCCATCAGCCCCAGTGTGTCCAGTCTCCATGCAGCAGGAGGACGTAGTGAGCCTAGGTGCTGGGCTCACTAGAGGAACAGATAAGAAGCAGTTTAGTCAGGGTTTAGGAACAAGTTTTAAACTTTCAATTCCAATTGGCTAATTTCAATTTAATTTCAATTACCTTTTCATTAAATTTCAAATTTTGATTTGGCCCTTTTAATTTAAGTGTCTTTACTAGGTGATCTCTCTTTAAAAAAAAAAAAAAAAAGAACAGGGTAAACTTTTTCTCCCTTCCTGCCACTCCGAGACAGCTCAGTTTCCGGGATCTCTGCCCCTAGATGGCATGGGGGAGAGCTCCTCGCTGGACGCACGCACACATGCAATTCTGCTGAGCGTTTGATCGCCGACTTAAAGAAGACCTGTTATTTCGGCGGGGCACCTCTTGCCGCGGACGTTGCTCGTGGCAGCGCTGAGCGACGTTGTGGCTGGAAGGGCTGTGCTTCTTCACGGTAAGGCCAGTTTACTTCTTCTTTCGATGGTGCTGTGAAGGGGAGCAGAAGTGTGCTTAAGCACTGAGGCCTCGGCTAGTCTTGGCGCCAAAAGAACTCGGCACGATTCGCGGCCATTTTATGCACGCAGCTCTCACCGCGTTCCAGCTTAGTGCGGCGGTTCGCATTGGGGAACGCACCAGGGCACAGTCCTGTGCCTAGTGCTTTAATTTAACTTAATTTAGTTTATTACTTCATTTGTTTTATTAATTTCATTTCGGGGGGTCTCTACTTCCATTTAACGGGGATTCCCTCTGGGGATAGTTCTTGTACTTTTCTTTTTTTTTTTTTTTTTAACTGGGAAAAATGAAAAGTAAACGGGGACAGCAACTTAGTGGCTGTGCTTTCTCTCCTGACAAGGGCTTGGTGGCTGTAAAGCTCATGTCTGCGTGCCCATAGTGCGTGGTATGCGGTACCCGCAGAGGCACAGTCGATGACTCCGCAATCTGTCGGGGCTGTGCCACTATTTCTACCAGCATGGAGCCAGCAGATGGAGGGCACAGTAGTCCCAAGAATCAAGGGGACATCGGCGGGGGTGGACGGAGAGGCGTTGTTGATCCCTACGTCGCTGCCCTGCCTGGACGTCCCAATGGGTTCACCTAGTGCGCTACTGGTGCTAGGTCCCAATCCACAGCTGGGGGATTTCTCTCCAGACTTCGTTTTGATAATGCATCAGGCATTCTGTTTAAGGCGTCAGAGTAAAATGCCTGAGCCCTTGGCCCTTTCCATGGCTATGCAACAGTCCGGGGTAGGGGAAGTTGGTAATGTTTCCCTGAGGCCTCCAAAGAGATCCCGACCATCTGACCTGGCACCCTCAGATTTGAGGTGGCACGAGGCAGAGGAAGCTGAGCTAGAGCTCGAGGCAGGTATGGAAGAATTGGAAGAAGGGGAAATTCCGGAACCCGAGGATCAAGTGAAAATCATTTGTGTGTTCCAGAAGGATGAGCTAATGGCGCTTATCATGGAATCTCTCCAGACGCTAAATCTCGCTACGGTGCAGCCAACCGAGGAAGAGGATGTGGAAGATCCTCTCATTCAAGTGGTGCGACAAACCCAGGTAGTGTTTCCCATCCACTGGGTGGTAGATTGGATGATCCAGGAGGAGTGGGATCAGCCAGAAGCGGGACTAAGAGGGATTAGGACTATGAACAGGCTCTACCCTTTGGTGGCTAAGGACAAAGAAGTTTCGTTCTCCGCGGATTGATGCAGCGGTGTCAGCGGTTACAAAAAAGACCACGATCCCGGTGGAAGGTAGCGCATCCTTAAAGGATGCACAGGATAGGAAAGTGGATGGTTTGTTGAAACAATCATTTGAAGCTAACACTGTATCCTTGCAGGCTTCCATTTGCGGAGCCTGGGTGGCGAGAGCATGTCTTAGGTGGCCTCAACACTTACGGCAGTCGGCTCTCCTAGAGCAGGAAAATGTAAGGGAGCTGGAGCGTTTAGAGTCTGGTATGGCATATCTGGCAGATGTGCACTACGACTTGATCAGAGCTTTAGTGAATAGTATGGCTTCATTGGTTGCCGCCCAGAGATCCCTGTGGTTGAGGAATTGGGCGGCGGGCGGCTCGTCTAAGTCGCGTCTCAGTAAGCTTCCTTTTAAAGGAAAGTTGTTGTTTGGAGAAGATCTTGACATACTGGTTAAGGATTTAGGAGAGTCCAAGGGTGGAAGGCTCCCGGAGGATAAACCTAAGCAAGGGAAGTCCTTGTCGGCCTTTCGGGGTCAGTTTAGAGATTTCAGGAGATTTTGTACTTCTCGTTTGGGTGGTTCCCAAAGAGGGAGATTTGCTTCAAGGGCCCAGGGGTTTCATGGAGTGAGTAGAGATTTTGCAGCGGCTCCCGCAGGGGCTACTCAAAAACCATAATGAAACGAGGTGGGTCCCGGTGGGAAGCCAACCGATAGGAGGGCAGCTTCGGGGATTTCTTCCTGTCTGGACCCAAATAACCTCCGACCAGTGGGTGTTGGAGATAATTCGCAAGGGTTACGAGCTGGAATTGGCGAGGTCGGTTCTGGACTCGTTTGTGATGTCTCCCTGCAAAGGTCAACAAAAGACTCTCTTGCGGTTCGCCGTACACTAGATCGACTTTTACAGTTGGGAGCTGTCATGCCGGCCTCGTTGGCGGACTATGGCGGGGGACGCTACTCCATTTATTTCGTGGTGCCAAAGAAAGACAGGTCTCTCCGCCCTATACTGGATCTAAAAGGGGTAAATCGCTGTCTGCGAGTTCCGCATTTCAGAATGGAAACGTTGAGATTGGTCATTGTGGGGGTGCGCCAGGGAGAGTATTTGACGTCCCTCGATCTCACGGAGGCGTATCTACACATTCCAATCAGAGCGTCTCATCAAAAGTTTCTGCGGTTTGCTCTTTCTTGGGGACATTATCAGTTCTAAGCATTGCCCTTCGGTCTAGCTACAGCCTCGCGGGTCTTCACAAAGATCGTGGTGGTGGTGGTAGTGGCGGTGTTGCGAAAGGAAGGAGTTCTGGTTCACCCTTATCTCGACGATTGGTTGATTCGGGCAAAGTCCAAGGCCGAGAGCGTTCAAGTTACAGACAAGGTGGTGATGTTTCTGCAGAGTCTCGGCTGGGTGGTCAATCCGACCAAAAGCCGCTTAGTTCCTTCTCAGGATCTCGAATATCTGGGAGTGCGTTTCGACACTCAGAGAGGAGGGGTGTTTCTGCCGAATCGTCGAGTTCACGTACTGCGGCAGCTGGTGCGTAAGTTCAGATCTGCACCGGTGCCCTCAGTGTGGAGTTACCTTCGTGTGCTGGGTACAATGGCGGCAACCTTGGAAGTGGTGCCATGGACCAGATTTCATATGAGGCCTCTGCAGAGGGCGCTGCTTCGCTGGTGGTCGCATCAGTCCGACTCGTTGAACAAACGGCTTCCCTGCCCTCTCCTGGTCAGGCAGTCCCTTCGGTGGTGTCTGCTCCCCGGATCTCTGGAAGCAGGAATGCCTCTAGAGCAGCTGGAGTGGCTCCCATTGTTGATGGACGCGAGCCTCGCAGGATGGGGAGCACATTGCGGAGATTTGTTTGCGCAAGGCACTTGGTTTGTGCAAGAGAACAATTGGTCAATCAACAGACTAGAGCTGAGAGCGGTCTGGCTAGCGCTACAAAAGTTCGAAACTACAGTGACAGGTCGAGCGGTACGAGTGCTGTCCGACAATTCAGCGACGGTAGCCTACATCAATCGACAGGGCGGTATGGGAAGTATCACCATGGAAGAAGAGGCAGAGGCGCTGTTCTCTTGGGTAGAGACTTGGCTACCAGCGATCTCGGCGGCGCACATTGCGGGGAATGACAATGTGATGGCGGACTTTCTCAGCAGGGTCCACATGGATGTCGGGGAATGGGAGTTGCATCCGGACATGTTTGCGCAAATAGTTCGCAGATGGGGGTTGCCGATCATGAATCTTATGGCGACCTTTCAGTCAGCAAAAACGGGTCGTTTCTTTAGCAGACAATGAGAGAGAATGTTGGAAGGGATCAATGTCCTGATGGAACCCTGGCCGCCGTCAGGTCTCCTCTATGTATTCCCTCCGTGGGTGCTCATAGAGCGTGTGGTTCAGCGTATTGAAGCGCATCGGGGAAAAGTGCTGTTGGTGGCCCTGGACTGGCCAAGAAGCCCGTGGTACGCCGATCTCATTCGATTACTCGACAGGGATCCCTGGAGATTACCGACGTCGGAAAATCTGTTGTTACAGGGGCTGCTTCGAATGCCTCAGGTGGATTGGTTCTTGCTTACGGTTTGGCTATTGAAAGGGCAAGGTTAAGGAAAAAATGTTATTCCGCAGTGGTTATTGCGACTTTACTTCGAGCAAGGAAAAAGTCCATGGTGCTGGCGTATGTGCGCATCTGGCGGATTTTTGAGAACTGGTGTTCAAGGTGGCAAGTACGCGTGGCTACAGTATCCGTTCCCTTAGTGTTGAGTTTCCTGCAAGACGGGTTTGATAAGGGGCTGGCGGCCAGCTCCTTAAGAGTTCAGTTAGCAGCCCTGGCTTGTTATAGAGGAAAAATCCAGGGAGTGTCTCTGGGTTCTCATGCCGATGTGGTGCGTTTTCTTAAAGCGGTTACTAGGCTGCGGCCCTCTCACAGAATTGCGGTTCTGCCTTGGGATCTCAACTTGGTTCTAGGGGCTTTAGCTAAGGAACCATTTTAGCCCTTACTCCAGGCGTCAGTTAAAGATTTAACATTAAAGATGGTATTTTTAGTAGCCATCTGTTCGGCGAGGCAAATTTAGGAGTTACAGGCACTGTCATGTAGAGAGCTGTTTTTGTGCTTTACAAGAGAAAAATTTGTCCTGTGTACAGTTCCATCTTTTTTACCAAAGGTGTTTTCGCCGTTTCACATAAATCAAACTGTGTCTCTTCCAGTTCTGGATTCGGTGGAAGGGGACGTCTCAGACCGTAGTTTACTCCGCTTGGACATAAAGAGGGGTTTCGGAAACCTTTCGCAAGTCAGACCGTCTATTCGTTTTGTTCGGAGGTCCCCGCAAAGGGGAGGCGGCAGCGAAAGCATCCATTTCCAGATGGATTAAAGAGGCGATTGCATCAGCATATCTTCTACAAGGACGTCCAGCGCCTGTGGGCTTAAGAGCTCATTCTACTAGAGCGCAAGTGACTTCCTGAGCGGAACATAGTTTGGTTCTGCCAGTGGAAATTTGTAGAGTGGCCACTTGGTCCTCTCTTCATACTTTAAGTAAGCACTACCGTCTCGATGTTCTGTCGGTGAACGATGCCTGTTTCGGGTCGGCGGTGTTGCGTTCCGGCTGGAAAGGTCCCTCCCAATAATCACTGCTCTGTTACATCTGTGATAAGGAAGCTTATCATAGCTCAGGTAGGAGCTATAGAAAAGATGATGTGACTCTGAACAAGCAACCTGTCAGTTCTGGTAGAAGCAAGAAAACAGAGTTTTCACATAAAAGACTACCAGTCCCAGAATGCACCAGGTTTCCAGCAGCCATGAGAGGGGCTGAAGTGAGAGAATGTGTGTGCAATCAAGAGAGCTATGAGGTAATCCCTAAGCACTCATCTCAAAGGGCAGGGCTTGATTCAACACAGCTGCGCTGTGTTAGGGAGCAGCACACATTAGGAAAGAATAAGAATAGAGATTATTCTTCAGATAACAGTTTCAGCAACAGTTTCAAGAACAGCTTCAGGAAGAGATACAGAGGGGAGAGCTTCAGCAACGGCTACAAGCACCAGTATCACCTGGAGAAACAGAAGCCAAGCCAAGCAGATAGAGAGAGAAGGAAACTCTCTGGAAGGAAGAGAAGAAAGGCCATTGGAAGGTCTGGGAGATTCCAAGGCAGTACTCATACTGGGAGGTATTCCAAAAGCCAGCAGAGTCCATTGGACTGGATTCAGCCAGAGGAATGGAGTGGCAGAGATAGGAATCACCAGTGGCTACCTGGAAGAGAGAAGACTGCATGTGGAAGGGACTTTCAGACCAAGGCCAGAAGGTATGTGAGAGAAGATCCAGTGTCCAGGGATCAAGATTGGAAGGCTGGACATCAGAATTGGATTACATATTGGCCAGGCTATACAGAGAGGAATAATGATAGCAGGAGAGGCTCAGGTATGAACACTGATCCAGACCCTATCTATAATAGAGAATGGCAGCAAGGGAATAAGCATTCTCATGATAGTGCCTTAATGAAAGACTCATCTGTGCCCAGGGCCGGCCCGTCCATTGAGCAAGAATGTTTTTTGCACAGGGCCCCGTGTTTCAGGGGGCCCCGCGCAAAGAACATTCTGCTTTTTTTTTTATTACATTTAAAAACAAAAACCTGGCTCTAGCTGCTGCCGCTGCCGCGTCCGTCGCAGCAGCGGCAGAATGGCGTGTCCCGCGGGGCCCCTTCTCCTCTTCGAGCCCTCTGCAAGGGCTTTCAGATTCGCGAAGGGAGAGTTGTGCTCCCTCGCGTCTCTGTAAAGCCCGCAGGGGCTAATGGGAAATTTCCCATCAGCCCCTTTAGACGCGAGGGGCTGATGGGAAATTTCCCATTAGCCCCTGCGGGCTTTACAGAGACGCGAGGGAGCACTCTCCCTTCGCGAATCTGAAAGCCCTTGCAGAGGGCTCGACGTGGAGAGGGGGCCCCGCGGGACACGCCATTCTGCCGCTGCTGCGACGGACGCGGCAGCAGCTAGAGCCAGGTTTTTGTTTTTAAATTTGCCGGGGGGGGGGGGGCTGATGGAGGCTGTCTGGAAATGGGGTGATGGGGGGTTAGGACGGGAAATGTGCAAGGGGGGGGGGTTAGGACTGGAAATGTGCAAGGGGGGGGTTAGGACTTGAAATTTTCAAGGGGGGGGGTTATGACTGGAAAAGGGCTGGGAATGATGGATGCTGACTTTAAATGGGCTGGGGGGGTTAGGACTGGAAATGGGCTGGAGGGGGGGTTAGGACTGGAAATGGGCTGGGTCTGTTGGCGGCTGACTGGAAATGGGCTGGGGAGGGGTTAGGACTGGAAATGGGCTGGGGGGGGTTAAGACTGCTAATGGGCTGGGGCTGATGGAGGCTGACTGGAAATGGGCTGGGGGGTTAAGACTGGTAATGGGCTGGGGTTGATGGAGGCTGACTGGAAATGGGGTGATGGGGGGTTAGGACTGGAAATGGGCTGGGGGGGGTTAAGACTGGTAATGGGCTGTGGGCTGATGGGGGCTGTCTGGAAATAGGGTGATGGGGGTTAGGATTGCTAATGGGCTATGGGGGGGGGGTTAGGACTGCTAATGGGCTATGGGGGGCTGACTGGAAATGGGCTGATGGGGAGGGGTTAGGACTTGAGGTGGGCTGATGTGGTTAGGACTAGTAATGGGCTGTGGGCTGATGGGGGGGGTTAGGACTGGCAATGGGCTATGGGGGGCTGACTGGAAATGGGCTGATGGGGTTAAGACTGGAAGTGGGCTGATGGGGGGTTAGGACTGGTAATGGGTTATAGGGGGGGCTTAAACTGAAAATGGGTTGATGGGGGGCTAGGACTGGTAATGGGTTGGGGGATTGCTATGGCTGGAAATGGACTGAGTGGACGGGGAGGCTTGAACTGCAAATAGCTGATGGGGAGGGAGCTTGGAATGGAAATGGGCTGTGAGGGAAGGGAGCTAGAACTGAAAATGGGCTGATGGAGCAGCTAGGATAGGACTGGAAATGGGCTGTTGGGGGGAGCTAAGATTGGAAATGGGCTGTGGTGGGGGCTTGAATTGAAATGGACTCATGGAGGGGCTAGAACTGGAAGTAGGCTCATGGGGGGGCTTGGACTGGAATTGGGCTGAGTGGAGGGGAGCTAGGATTTGACATGGGCTGATGGTGGGGCTAGGAAATGACTAGAAATGGGCTGATGGGGGGCTAGGATTGGAAATGAGCTGATGAAGGGACTCAGACTGAAAATGGATGGGGGAGCTAGGACTGGAAATGGGTTGATGGGGGGCTAGGACTGGAAATGGGCTGATGCAGGGACTAGAAGGGAATGGATGCTGGGTGAGACTGGAACTAGAAGGGAGCTGATGTTGGGGGAGGATTAGAATGGGATGGGGCTGGCAGAGTAAAATGGAGAGGGGAAAAATATTTTGTGTGGGAGGGATGAAAAATCTACAATTGGCCGGGTATTGGGAGAGTAAGTGGGGATTGAGGATGGAGGGGTAAATTGTGTGTGGATGAAATAAGAATGAGGAAAGAGCAAAAGGATAAAGATTAGTATGTTAAAGCAGATGTAGAGAGAGAGGATGGAAAGAAAACTAGAAGAGAGAAGAAAGGACAAATGGACAGCAGACGATGGAGAGTTAGCAGAAAACATGAAGAAACCAGAAGAAAGTGGCTGGAGCAATTGCAACTGAAAAAAAATGCACAAAAGGTAGAAATATATCTCTTTATTTTGAATTTATTAACTGGAATATGAAAGTTCTGGGAAATATGCATCATTAACGTCTGCGCTTTGTTTGGTACAAGAGGAAATTGATTTATAGTTTTATTTCTACAGTGTTGTTGTACATTCCAAGTTTGGCTTTTGGGGTTCCCAGTTTAAATTATTGCCTTCCTGTTTCTAAATTGCGATTCCTTGTTTGGTGATGGTCTATGTTCTGCATGTGTAACTGAGCTGAGGTATTCTGTTTATGTAATTCCTATTTGACATTGCCACTTGTTCTCTTTCCCCAGTATTCTCTGAAATGTACTGGTTTAATATTTGCAGTGTTTCCTTTTGATAGGTAGGGACTGGTGCTTTGTGAGTCCTAGTAATGCTGTCAGGATACAGCGGGTTTGCTATGGGTTCTAAATGGGCAGCGTTTGTAGTAGTTCCTAATGTGCCTGGCGGTTGGCACTGGATTATAGTAATGTAGAAATCTTTTAGTCTTTCTTTATCCATACACTCATTAAGAGACATGTTTACTAAAAGTTAGTGTATGGTAACATTATGCAAATATTTATGCAAATAAGGCCACTTATGCAAATGAGGCCCCGCACCGAGTCTCCGCACATGGCCCCGCACCCCCCTTGGGCCGCCCCTGTCTGTGCCAATGTATGATATTGACCCTATGATTGTTGATGCAGGGGGAAATACAGCAGATGAAACTATTTACATGGACTGTTCTTTATCTAAATGCTATTGCTAGTTTTCTATGAGCAAACACATCAGCCATCACAAAGAAACCTAACTTTGTTCTTTATTTCCACTGCAAACAGCTCTTAAAGCAGGATTTGGGCTCACACAGTTGCAGCCAGCCAGCTAAAGGCTTTCAGCTGGTCCATTGATAGTAATTAGGGCTGCACCTGATTGTGTGTGTGAGCAAGGGAGAATCATTGCTGAGATCTGCGTGGAAAATAAGCAGAAGTTAACCTAACCAGCAAAGTTTATTGTTTTCCTTGTGCCTTTGTATTTGGTAATTATTTGCTAAGAAAACATTAGCTAATTGCCTGACAAGCTGAAGGTTGTTTCTGGTTTAGTTTGTGACTTTTTGTTATCCATTTAAACACTGCAAGCAAGTAACCTCATTTATAGTGCTATCAAGCATACATGTGCTGGGTAAATTAAACCCCATCAATAAAAAGTATTTTATTGATCTTACCACTTGGTTTCACAACTCAAATTATTGTCATCAGCTGTGTTTGGGAGTGAATGAACTACAATACCCACAATACCTTGCAAGAATCATATGAATATATGCATCGTCAAGATTGTGTAAGTTCTCACCCTAGGCAGCCGTCTGACACATCCCAGAGGTGGAGGACCAAACTGGAGGACCGATAAGGAAATAGAAATTACACTGAACTCCAGTTCAGTCCTCGTTCCTGCCGGGGTGTGGATACGTTAGCAGTGGTTGGTCAATTGGGAGAAGTGCAGAGCTGCTGGTGAGTATAGATCTTTATATGATTGTAATTATCCTGATCCTTCCTATTTCTGTCTTTTTGTTCTTCTCCTTGTCTCTGGCTCGGCATAGGGGGAGAAGGAAAAAGTGCAAGAAGCAACCCCTCAGGTTTGGAGGGGGGGCTAGTTAGCAAACCAGTTATGTGTTAGTTTCAGTATAAAATTGAAGTTAATATGATAGCTACTTATTTGTTGCTCCTTTGAGTCTGCTTTGTCAATAGTTCACTGGGGCTGATGGGAGAGACCAGCAGGCTACATCCAGTGATGTCACAAGTTTGACATGCCCAGTCTCCAAGCTGCAGGAGGAGGTACACAACCCAAAGGTGGAGGACTGAACTGGAGTTCCTAAAGGAACAACAATTACCAGGTAAGTGTAATTTTCTATTTTTTTGGCTTTTAAGTTGGTGCATGGCTGATTTACGACCATGGAGTTATGGGGAAGCTGGGCCTTTTGGAACCCAGGGTTTCTGTGTACCCAGTACATGGCGTTGAGGCATCTACTAACAATTGGTGCTGACTCCGGTGTTTCCCACATCCGGAGGAGGAAGTGGTGAGGATGGGGGGCACTTGGACCGTGTTTCCTTCAGGGATGCCTTGTATTGGATTATCTCCAATTCGCCAGTGTGTGGGTCCTCCTCGGCCTCAGCCTTGATAGTGAGAGCCTTGGTCATGTCCCGCACAAAATTGAGGAATGGTGTTGAGGGAGACAGGTCCGAGGGCACGTCACGGTGTTGCCTTGTGTCTGGGGACTCTTCATCCTCGCTCTCCTATTCAGCCTCAAAGTCAGAGTACGAGTTTGATGTTGCGCGATCACCTCGGTTGTGGACTGCTCCTGGCAGTCTGCAACCTTTGGAGGATCATTGGTCTGAGCCGCGTGCGCTCTCTGGGGAGGACTGGTGTCCAAAGGAATGGGACTGGGACCTCGTCCAGGTCCAGGGGCTTTCTCACGGCTGGTGGCGCTCGGACTGGCTCAACGTTCGGAGAAGCCCTTGATGTTGAGGGTCTCATTGTTGGGCGCATATGAACTGGATGAGCCGGACATGAACACCTGCTGCATGTCCACTAGGGCAGATATATTGCTCTCTAGGGCTGCCATTCTGGTTTCCATACCAGTTGGCTCCGCAGCCTTCAACGCAGGTGCTGAAGACTTCAGGCCCAGCATTGGTACTGTTGATGAGGATGGCTTTGGAGGCCCAAGGCCAGTAGGCGGGTGCTGATGACTCCTTATGGGGCAGCTTGGAAGGCTGCTCCTGCCCAGACTCCTCAGACTCGCACCTCAGACTGCAGGTCCTGGGGTGGGATTTCCCCTTCTTCAAAGATCCATCCTCTGAGGCCATCTTCAAGGGTTTCTTCTTCTTGTGCTCCACCTCTGAGAATTGCTGCTCAGAGGAACCGTGGCTGTGGGGACTCCAAAGAGGCTCTAGCTTTGCGGGGCACTAAGGTATCAGAGGGGGCACTGGAGTGAGGTGTCGCTGGAGGCTCTGGCGCGGAGTCTGACTTCTAAAAAAAATGTTTCCTGCTGCTGATGGCGGCTCTTTAAGGCCTTTGAAGTCATGGTTCTGCAGAGTTCACAGTTGGAATCGTTATGCTCCAGGCCAAGGCATCAAAGGCAGCAGTTGTGTGGGTCGGTGAGTGACATCATTTTGCCACACTGGTCACACTTTTTGAAGCCACTGGAGGCCATCGGAAAAAGGGGATCCCCGCTGTCCGGCAGGGGTCAGAGACCTTTGGCTGAAAAGGGGCGCGAATGCCGGTCAAGGAGCACTTTGATGAAAAAATGAGAAAACGAATAGACTAACCCAAGGAGCGACGCTGAGGTGAGCTGGCTCAGGGGTGAGAAGGAACCGGTAAACAAACCGGACAAAACTTAATAAAAATCAGACTTTTTCCAGGGAAAACTGGACAACATCCGATGGGCTCCACGGATAAAAGGAGACTGAGGCAAGATGACACCCTTGGGCGGGAAGTGGACCACGCATGTGTAGTGCATCTCCCAAAGGCTTTTTTTGAAAGCTGGAGAAATGCTTCCGCATGGGCTCCATCTGCGCTGACGTCACCCATATGTGTGGACTGATTTTTTTTGCTTGTTCCCCGTGAAAAGCGCACTTTACAAATGATGTCCAAGTACAGTCTGGGACGTTCAATCCAAAACATCTGGGGAAAAAACCCAGGCACATCCAAGTTCAGGCATGATTCCCAAACGTGGATGTGCCCGCCATGGACGTCTATGGGGCATCTACATAGACATCCCCAGAATGGTATTCAAGACTGGGGACATCTAGGAATAGCCTATGCAGTGCTTCCCAAACTTCTTTTTTTCCGGTGTGACCCCAGTATAGCAGCTGAAAATTTCTGTGATCCCAGATAGTAATCTAATAAATTATCACTCAGATAACATAAATATAAATATGTAAATCCTATGCTTTTTAAAGTAATTATGTGATGTACTCAACACACCTAACACACACAGGCTTGGAAGTATGACACAGCTTCTTGAACATATGCAGTGTGGGGGTGAGTGTCTGGGGGCGATGTGTGCCAAGAGTTAAGCATTGGGGGACAGTGTGTGTGTGGAAAGGGGTGTTTGAATGTCTTGGAGCAGTGTGTGTGCATGCAGGGGTTCAGTGTCTGGGAGCACTGTATGTGCATGGTTGTGGGGGCTAAGTGACCTTGTTTCTGGCCATTTTATTTTTCTAATCGTGTTGGTTCAAGTGTCTGGTTTCTGCTTTTCTCTGCCTTCCTGTAACTCGTGTTTTAAGGATCACTTGTCTATTTGCCATTTCTTCTCTCTCCTGTTTTCACTTCATCGCCTATATCAATCTGTAATGCTAATATCTTCTTTTCAGTGTTCTTCCTTCTCCTTTTACCATTTAGTTTTCAATCTCCTGCTGTTTGCTGCTTTTAAGCACAGCTTTCTATCACTTTCCCTCATTCAACTCTCCCATCCCCATCTCTCTCTTTCCTACCTCTTATTGCCCAGTCTTTCACTAACTCTCCCCTGTTTTTTCTCCTCTGTGTCCTTCATCTCCCTTCTCACCCTCCCCATCCAGGATCTCTTTATCTCTCCCATGTTCAGTATCTCCTGTCTGCCTCACTCATCCTGCATCATGCACCCCTTACTTTTCCAAACCTGCAGCGGCAAGCACTCACATTTACAGATACAAAGTGCCATTGCTGCAGTCTACCAACATCCTCCACCTCTGATCCAGTATCAGTCTTCCCCCTCCTGAAGGCCAACTGAATCACACCACTCCTCCCTCCCCTGGAACCTGCATCAGCACTCAGTGTACAGATACGTGTGGGGACCTCAAGCTAGAATCTGTGCATGCTCAGAAGCTTCAGCCTCAGCTGCGTTCTGCTCCATAGAAACAGAAGTCTGAGAGGGGGCAGACACGACTGCAGCTAAGATGTCTGCGCATGCACGGACTCCATCTTGAGGTCCCCGCAGTTCTTATCCGTTTAGTGAGTGCTTGCTGATGCAGGTTCCGGGGAACGAAGGAGAGGCATGATTCAATTGGCCGCTGAAGGAAAGGTGCGATTCAATTAGCTGCTGAAGAAGGGGCTCGAGTCAATAGGTCATTGAAGGAGGGGTGCAATTTAATTGGCCACGGAAGGAAAAGGAAGGCTGATGCTGCATTGGGGGTGGGGGAAGTTGATTGAAGACAGCAGTGGCAGAGTATTCGTGACTATCTTCTGTATCTTCCCTCGGAACTCTGCAGATGTTCCTCAATAACGAAATCTTGTTTTCACTCCCTGAGGTAGATTGGATCCATCAGACTATTTCTTAATAAACAGGCATTAATAACTCTGGTCCATGCTCTCGTTGTTAGTAAGCTTGATTCTTGCAGTTTGCTTTAGAATGGAATCACATCTTCTTCAAATACGAAAAAACCTCCAAATATCATAAATACCACAGTTAGACTCATTTCACACGCAGGACATTATGACCACATGACACCACGTCTCTTCAAAGCACATTGGTTGTCTCTAAATTACAGAGTTAAATTCAAGATTTGTTATTATTATTATTAAAGACTTATAAAGCGCCGCAGCATACGAAGAGCTGTACAAACATAGAAGAGAGACGGTCCCTGCTCATCAGAGTTCACAATCTAATAAGACAGAAAACAAAATGCTAATCAAATGCTTCGACGCAATAACAGATTGGCTTTTCAATCAGAATCTACGCATAAATTAAAAAAAAACAGAAGTGCTAATTATCACACGAAACAAAGCCTTTTCTCCTCCATCAACACTAATAGTCAGGGACGCAGAACTTCTGGTCAAATCCAACATACGTTATCTAGGGGTAATATTAGACCAACACTTGGACTTCAAAGATCATATCAAACACGCAGTAAAATCTATTTACTTCAAAATCAAAACCCTCCGCCACCTGAGACCCATGATGGAAACTGACGACTTCCGAACTGTTTTCCAAGCCCTAGTGACACCTCACTTTGATTACGCTAATATAATACTACATGGCCTCCCTAAAAACACCCTGAACCCGCTACAGATGGCTATGAATGCAGCGGCTCGTGTCCTGTGCAGAGCATCCAAGAGGGAACATATTTCACCTATATTAAAAGAGCTTCACTGGCTCCCAATTAGATCCAGAATCCTATACAAGACCCTCCTTATTACCTTCAAAGCATTCAATAAAACATCACCCTCCTCAATTGTTGATCTGCTCATTCACACCCCCAAGAACAGATCCAGAAGAGCACTTGCAGAAAATACACTAGTGATACCAAGCGAATCTATAAAACGTAACCAATCAACCATCAATAGAGCATTTACAAGCTACGCCCCCAGATGTTGGAACAAACTCCTGTCTAGCATAAGGGCAATCAGGGGCCTCACGCAGTTTAGAAAGGCCCTTAAACATCACCTATTCCTTTTGCACTTTACATAGTCTGATGTTCCCCCCCCCCCCCCCCCGGACACTCACCCAGCCATGTCACCTGGTAACATGCATACTAGAACTACAATCCGTCTGTACACCAGTATGATACGACAGCACTTTAACTCTTCTTTACCAGCAGAGTACAAATACGCTGTAATTTAACTCGGATTGTAAACCTGTTATGATTCAACCCGTTATTTATTTGAAGCTAAATTCTCATATGTATATAGTTTCCCCAGTTAACTCCATGTTAAAACCCTGTTTTATGTAAACGTAGGACAAAATATGTGTGTCCAAGTGTTTATTGTTCGATGTAAACCGCACTGATGAGAAATAGCGCGGTATATAAGAATTGTTAAATAAATAAATAAAATAAGTTACATAATACAAATAACAAAAATTTACAGGACAAAGTAAGCAAATGTTGATAGAGAGATCAATATAGGGTAAGACAGGAACGGAAAACAATAGTGAAGAGAGAGAATTTTAGTCTGGACTTGAAAATGGCCAGGGAGGACGCCTGGCGCACAGAGATAGGAAGACTATTCCAAGCAAAGGGTGCTGCCAGTAGGAAGGAGCGAAGTCTGGAATTGGCAGTACGAGTAAAGGGCACAGATAAACGAAGACTATTAGAAGAGCGAAGCAACCGAGAGGGGGTGTAAGGAGAGATGAGAGATGAAAGTGAAAGTATGTTTGTACAGGGTGGTGTACACTATCCGACTGTCTAAACCTGAGAAAGAGTTAATTCTCTTCAGAACTTTGCTTAGAAATAAACTTCATATATTTGCTTACTAAGTGAAGGTTTACATGTCCTGTAAATAAAGAAAAGGGCAGGTTGTACTCTAGCCTCTCTGTCTCAGGGTTATTAGATATCAAGCAGTCAGCAGTAAACAGTTATGTGTATGTCTCCTCATACTGACCTAGTCAGCAGTAAACAGTTATGTCTTGGAATACATGTATGTCTCCTCATACTGACCTACACTGATTAGAAGTTGACCCACGATATGATAAATACTTAATGCCTGACGTGTAATAATAAAGTGAAATTATGCTGTATCGTCCAAAAGAGCCTTATAAATAAAGTGAACCATGGCTAGTAGTTAAAGTGAACCAAAGTTCTCTTTGTTTACTCTGTTTCTCTCCCAAAGCTTTGGTGTATTTATATAGGAGTGTGTAGTATTTTATTGCTGTCTTTTAGATTACCTTCTCATTGCTTTGAATGTAGTTTTCTGTAGCTCCAAGAGCCCTGCAGGTTGCTGGTGAGGGGAGGGCTAAGAAAGCCCACAGAAAGGTACTGGGGGGGGGGGGGCAGAAGAGTGAATACATTTATAGGTCAGGAGGAGAAGTTTAAATTTGATATGGAGACGGATGGGAAGCTAATGAAGCGACATGAGGAGAGGAGTGATGTGGGAAAAACGAGACTGGCAGAAAATGAGTCGAGCAGCGGAATGTTGAATTGACTGAAGAGGAAAGAGGTGGCTTGCAGGGAGGCCGGCAAGGAGAACATTACAATAATCAAGACGGGAGGTGATTAAGGAGTGGACAATCAATTTAGTGGTGTCGGCAGAAAGGAAGGGGCGAATTTTGGAAATATTGTACAGAAAGAAACGACAAGTTTTAGCAATGAGCTGGATATTTGAAGAGAAAGAGAGAGAGGAATCGAAGATAACACCAAGGTTACGTGCTGAAGAAACAGGGAGGAGTACAGAGTTATCAACAGAGAGAGAGAAAGGGGAAAGAGGAGGGGAAGCATTCGGGGGAAAGATAAGAAGCTCAGTTTTTGCCATGTTCAGTTTTGAGCGGCGGCGGGACATCCAGGCAGCAATTTTCATCTCTGTCATTTCATCAATGACAGAGAGGCAGAGTGAGATTGGATATCAGGAGAGATAACGGGTGCAGAAAGATAGATTTGTGAGTCATCGGCATAGAGATGATAGTGAAAGCCATGGGAAGAGATAAGGGTGCCAAGGGATTGGGTATAGAGAGATAAGAGGAGTGGACCTAAGACGGAACCCTGAGGAACTCCTACAGGTAGTGGGGTTGAAGAGGAGGAGGAGCCATCAAAGCACACACTGAAAGAGCGATGGGATAGATAGGAAGAGAACCAAGATAGTACAGAATCTTTGAATCCAAGTGAGGATAAGGCGATAAGAAGAAGGTTATGGTCAACAGTGTCAAAGGCAGCAGAGAGATCAAGAAGAATGAGGACAGAATAAAAGCCTTTGAACTTTGCCAAGAACAAATCATTTGAGACCTTAGTAAGAGCATTTTCAGTGGCGTGTAGGGGACAGAAGCCGGATTGTAAAGGATCCAAGAGGGTATGAGAGGAGAGGAAAGCAAGACAACTGTGATAGACTACACGCTCAAGTAGTTTAGAGATGAAAGGAAGGAGAGAGATGGGACGATAGTTAGAAGGACAAGTGGGATCAAGTAAAGGTTTTTTGAGGAGGGGTGTAACCACAGCATGCTTGAAAACAGAAGGGAAGGTTGCAGTGGAGAGAGAGACGTTAAGAATATGAGAAATAGAAGGGACGAGAGATGAAAAGATGGAGCTAAGCAGGTGGCTGGGGAAGGGGTCAGAAGAGCAGGTAGTAGGTTTGGAGGAAGAGAGAAGGAACGACGTTTCCATAGGGAAGGAAGAAAGGGTGGCAGAAATTTGGGGTGGGGAGAAATGGGAAATAGGGGGAGGAGGGGAACTGGAGGATGATTGTGTGGATTTTGTCATGGAAGTAGTTAGCCAAGGTTTGGGCAGAAAGGGAGGGAGGAATCAGGGGTGGAGGCACACTGAGGAGAGAATTGAGTGTGCTAAAGAGACGACGAGGATTAGAGGAAAGAGAGTTAGATTGAGGAAGTAAATTTGTTTGAAAAGCGCAATGGCTGATTGGAAGGAGGAGAGCATGAATTTAAAGTGGAGAAAGTCAGGATAAGAGTGGGATTTGAGCCAGGCACGCTCAGTAGAGCGGGCACAAGAGCGCAGAAAGCGGGCAATAGGGGAGAGCCAGGGCTGAGGAGAAGAACGCCTAACAGGATGGGGGATGAGGGGGCAAAAGTATCAAGGGTGGAGGAGAGTGCAGTGTTGTAAGAGTCACAGCCTCATCAATAGAATTGGAAAGCAGAGTGGATGAAAGAGATAAGGAGAGAGAGAGGAGGAGAGAGCTAAAGGATCAATGGCAAGAAGGTTTCTAAATAGGTTAGTGCAGACAGGATGAGGCTGGGTTGGGGGATAATGAATAGTAAGGCTTAAAAGGTGGTGGTCAGATAAGGGAAGGACAGAGTTACAGAAATTGGAAGGTGAGCAGTAAGAGAAGAAAATGAAGTCAAGGCAGTGACCATGTCGGTGAGTGGGGGCAGTGGAACAGAGTTGAAGGTTATGTGAGGAGGTAAGGGAGAGAAGCTTTAAAGCAGGGGGATCAGAAGGGCTGTCAACATGAATGTTGAAGTCACCAAGAATAAGAGTGGCGAAGGAAGGGTGAAGAAAGGTAGAAAGCCAAGAATCAAAATCAGAAAGAAAAGTAGAGACGGAAATGTCAGGAGGACAATAGATAACAGCGACTCGGAGTGGAAGAGGATAGAAGAGGCGGATGGAGTGGAATTCAAAGGAGAGAGGAGAATGAGAGTGAGGTGGCATGAGGGTCTGGAAGTGACAGGAGGGAGACAACAGAAAGCCAGTACCCCCACCACGACCAGTAGGACGAGGAGTGTGGGAAAACTTATAGCCGCCATGACATAGAGCGGCAATGGATGCAGTATTTGATTGCTGGTATTCAAAAAACATTCTGGTTTTGCCTACTACTTTTCAAATCTATTTTTACCATGCACTCCAACATGTACACTTAGGTCTCAGATGTACCATCTTATTGTTCTCCCTCCTCCCAGGCTTGAGATAACACATTATTCTGCTCTTTACTTCTTAGCCCTGCACCTATGGAACGCACTGCTCTGACATATCCATCTTGTAACCTCATTAAAAGCATATTTCTTTTCCCAAGCCTTTCCAGATAATTAAGTCTCAGGGGTTGGAGCTGGGAAATGCTGTGCTAGCTGTACTACCTTTCTTTGCTTCTTTCACTTCTGGGGAGATGTGAAAATATGCATTAATGCTGCCTTCTCCTCTTCGTCTCCTATCTCAAACTTTGTCCTTCCTCAATATACACTTTCTTCCTATGTATTATTATTGTAAACTGCTCTGATGCCTCATTGAAGGGGTGGTATAGCAAGTTTGTGGATAAAGAATAAACAATTCTCTCTGCCCTTCTATAGTCCTGCCCCTTTATACTGCTTCTCAACCCCCTCTAGATCTTTCACACCATCTGTCCACCTCTTCCTCCAGACACACTCCTCCTCCTCACCCCGTCTTTCCTACTACCAGGCTCTTTCCCCCTTCTCCCTCCCTCCCACCTACCCTTCCACTATAGGCCTTTCCTTTTTTGTTTCTTTCTCTGCTCTTCCTTCCCTTTTTCACTGCCTCCTTTTTGCACTCTCCTTCCCACCCACCTACTAGGTATTTCCTCACTTCTTACCCCCTCCTTGCTAAGACAGACAGACAGACAGACAGACACACACACACACACACACTAGTATCCGCTGTTGCTCATCCATGTCGTGCTAGGTATCAAAATTAAATACCTCTGTAGAAATGGGTAAAAGGGGCAACATCTGGAAAGCGGTAGCATGGGAAATGAGATCACAAGTATTGAGGTTTTCATGGAAGAGGCCGACTTTGATTAAGTGGTGATTATAGAGACATGGTTCATGGACAACCATGACTGGGATGTAATTATACCAGACTATACTTTATTCAGAAAGGACAGGGGAGGAAGAAGGGGAGGAGGAGTGCCAATAGATGTAAAAATAATATTAAAGCTATAGAATTACAGGGCTTAAAAGGGAGAGGAGGCAATTTGGGCTAAACTAGAAAGAGAGAAAGGGAAATCCATTTCCATTGGAGTCATATACAGATTTTCCTCACAGGGAGAAGAAGTGGTGGAGATTTAATAGAAGACATACTCAGTATTGCCATGAAAGAACTGCTACTGATAGGTAATTTCAATATGCCAGATGTAGATTGGCACATCCCTGCTGCAGTGTCATCTCGAAGTAAGGAGATCGTCATTTTTTTGAAGCAATTGGCAATAATAATAGGAGTCTTTCAAATACCACCATAGAAGCCTCACAATCGTTAAGATATATCAGTTAATACGGCAACCTGACATTTTCTGAATTGGTGGGACGAGGGACTTGTACTATTTCAGTTTAAGCGGCTTTGAGGGGGCGCCCTTGTGGGTGCTTGCCTTTTGAATATTTAAGGTTGTTTCAGCCTTTTTATAAATTTGATTAAAAGGTGGACCTACTACGAGAGAGGGTGACCTCTTATGGTAGGTGATCCGACAAAAGATTGCTAGTTAGGTCTATTTAGATACTCATTGTAGGTATGGTTTTTGTTGGTTTTCACCTTCAATTGAGGACATGATTATTGGCACCCTTATAAACAATTAAAATCTGTTTGAACAGGAGAACCACATTCCCACTGCAGTAAAATTAGAAACAGAGAAATTTGACAGCAGAAAAAGACCACATGGCCTATCTAGTCTGCCCTTCCATATCAAATATTAAATTCCCTTTTTTTTCATTTAAAGATCTTCTGTGTTTGTCCCATGCTGTGATCAGTTGTCAGTACTGACATGACTTGAATCAACCAATGAATAATGAATCTAATATTTAAAATGGCCACATTCACTCCCTGTTCCATTTTCACAGTGGTGAACACAAAATGCTGCCTGAGACTGCCAGAAAAGCCATTATCACCAAACATCAAACTTCAAAGGGGTACAAGGCCATTATCAAAGACTTTGGGATTCCTGTGTGTACAGTTCGCAATGTTATTAAGAAGTTCTCTGTTCATGGGAATGGGACTGTTGAGAACTTCCTAGAATGTGGTGGGAAGAGGAAAATGAATCAAAGAAGTCTTCGAAGATTAGTGCAAACTGTTGGCAAAACATCACATACAACATCCAGAGAGTTTAAGGCTAATCTAGAGTGGTGGTTTCAATCTGTACCATATGCCATGCACTAAACAAAGAAGGACTTCATGGGTGAAGGCTAAGGAGGACACCACTGCTCAAAGACAGACATAAAAAGGCACTCCTGATCTTTGCCAAAATCCACCTTGAGAAACCACGGTCCTTCTGGGAAGATGTTCTGTGGACAGATGAAACTAAACTTAAGCTCTTTGAAAATGCAGACCAGCGAAGCATTTACAGGCGAAGAAATGAAGCTTATAAGGAAAAATCACCCTTCCTACAGTTAAATATGGTAGAGGTTTCATAATGTTATGGGGCAGTTTTGCTGCCTCAGGAACTGGAGGTGTGGAACATTATTAAAGGAATCATGAAGTCAGGGGACTACCAAGGTATTTTGGAGTAAAACGTGCTTCCTAGGGTCAGAAAGCTAGTTCTGGGTCAAAGGTCATGGATCCTCCAGCAGGATAGTGATGCCAAAACATACATCCAAAATTACAAAAGAATGGTTAAAAAGGAAAAGATGGACTGTTTTACTGGCCAACGAGTTCTTATCTCAATTCACAGTAACATAGAATGTGACTGCAGATAAAGACCAGCATGGTCCATCTATTCTGCCCAGCAAGGCGGCAAGAGTAGGTGCACTTGCTGCTCCGTGCAGGTTGCCCCTTCCCATGCCTTTGTTTAGGGGTGCACCCACCGTTCCGTATAGGTCATCCCTATGTGTTGAGATATAAGTGGAGTGGAGGAGTGGCTTAGTGGTTGGGGCAAGGTACTTCAGGCCGGAAGGTCGGGGGTTCAAATCCCACTAGAGGACAGCAACCTTGGGCCAGAAGGACTGGGGTTTCTAGTCCCACAGGTGCTCCTTGTGGTCTTGGGCAAGCCACTTAACCCTTCATAGCCCATGTTCCGTGTAAAATAGTTCTCTCCAAGTTATAATGCCCTGTTCAATGTAATTTCAGTTTGTTCAATGTAAACCGCACTGATGCAGAATAGCGCGGTATATAAGAGAATGTAAATAAGAGATAGTTATGTTTATTTTGATTTTATCCTGTTGCTATAAAGGGATCCACTGTGTCTGTCCCATGCCATTTTGAATTCTGTCACAGTATTTGCCCCCATCACTTCCATTGGGCGGGCCTTACAAGCATCCACCACCCTTTCAGTGAAAAAGTATTTCCTGACATTGCCTTTCAGTTTACCCCCTTACAGCTTCATGTTATGCCCTCTAGTTTTACAGCTTCCCCGTCTTTGGAAGAGATTTGTTTGTTCATTAATACTCTTTAAGTATTTAAAGGTCTGAATCATATCTTCCCTGTCCCTCATTCCCTCCAGATTGTACATATTTAGGTCTTCAAGTCTCTTCTCATAAGTCTTCTGACGCAGGCTCCAAATTATTTTGGTCGCCTTCCTCTGAACAGTTTCCAGTCTTTTTATATCCTTGCGAGATATGGTCTCCAAAACTGAACACAGTATTCCAAGTGAGGCCTCACCAGTGACTTGTACAGTGATATTAGTATCTCCTCCTTTCTGCTGGTAATTCCTCTTTGTATGCAACCCAACATTCTCCTGGCTTTTGCCACCGCTTTGTTGCACTGTTTCGCCACCTTGAGATTCTCAGAAACAATCACTCCGAGGTCCTTCTCCTGGTCTGTGTACATCAACCTCTTGCCCCCTATTGCGTACAATTCTCTCGGATTTCTGCTTCGCAGCTGCATGGCACTGCATTTCTTCACGTTAAATCTTAACTGCCAAGCATTGGATTATTCTTCCAGCTTTTGTAGATCTTTCCTCATGTTCTTCCTCCCTCAGGAGAGTCCACTCTGTTGCAAATTTCCATTCAGTCCTTCAGCAATATCACTCACAAATACATTGAACAGTACCGGTCCCAGGACCGAACCGTGGGGCACACCTTTGGAAAGAGCTGAAATCTGCCATTGGTAAAAGGAATCCTTGAAACAAATCGTAGTTGAAGTGTGGGAGAAAGTACCAGCAGACAGATGTATGAAACTTATAGATAGCTACAAGAAACGCTTGAAGGCTGTCATCACTGCCAAGGGCTGTGCAACCAAATATTACTGAAGGGTGCTATTAATCCTGTCTAGGTCATATTTTGTTTTTTTCTCAGAAATTATTACATGTACATTGCATAGACATCTGGGTTTTTTTTTTGCTGTAAACCTTTGAATAAATTAAATATTATGATAACATACAGTTGGAATATTTCCAATTATTTCTCATGATATTGTACACAACATACCTAAAATGCAAGGGTGCCAATAATATTGACTACAACTTTATCTGAAAAATGTCTTGTCCTCCCATTTTCTAGCATTGTCTAGCTCTTCTTCTTTTTGTATCTTTGCTTTCCTGGCTACTTTCCAAGCTTCTCTAAGTTTTTCCAAATATTGATGCGTGCCTTTCTCTCTCTATCATCTCTTGTATTTTATGAAGGCCACCCTCTTTTTCTTCACCTTTTCAGCTACTTCTTTTAAGAACAATAGTGGCGTCCTTTTCCTTTTTACATTTATTTATCTTTCTAACAAAAAGGTTTGTAGACTTTTAAAAAAAAATCCCCTTTCAATTTTACCCATTGCTTTTCTACACTCATCCTGCTAACGACTCCTTGAGATATTGTCCCATCTTGGCAAAGTTAGCGTTCCTAAAGTCTAAGACCCTCTCTTTTGAATGGAATTTATCAGCCCTAATCCTAATACTGAACCATACCATCTGATGATCTCTGGATGTGAGATGATCTCCCACTGTAACATCAGAAACACTTTCCCCATTAGTAAGGATGAAGTCTGTGATAAGGAAGCTTATCATAGCTCAGGTAGGAGCTATAAAAAAGATGATGTGACTCTGAACAAGCAACCTGTCAGTTCTGGTAGAAGCAAGAAAACAGAGTTTTCACATAAGACTACCAGTCCCAGAATGCACCAGGTTTCCAGCAGCCATGAGAGGGGCTGAAGTGAGAGAATGTGTGTGCAATCAAGAGAGCTATGAGGTAATCCCTAAGCACTCATCTCAAAGGGCAGGGCCTGATTCAACACAGCTGCGCTGTGTTAGGGAGCAGCACACATTAGAACAGGATAAGAATAGAGCTTATTCTTCAGATAACAGTTACTACAAGCTCCAGCCCAGCTTCAGGGAGAGCTTCAGCAAAAGCTTCAGAAAGAGATACAGAGACAGCAACGGCTACAAGCTCAAGCACCAGTATCACCTGGAGAAACAGAAGCCAAGCCAAGCAGATAGAGAGAGAAGGAAACTCTCTGGAAGGAAGAGAAGGAAGGCCATTGGAAGGTCTGGGAGATTCCAAGGCAGTACTCATACTGGGAGGTATTCCAAAAGCCAGCAGAGTCCATTGGACTGGATTCAGCCAGAGGAATGGAGTGGCAGAGATAGGAATTACCAGTGGCTACCTGGAAGAGAGAAGACTGCATGTGGAAGGGACTTTCAGACCAAGGCCAGAAGGTATGTGAGAGGAGATCCAGTGTCCAGGGATCAAGATTGGAAGGCTGGACATCAGAATTGGATTACATATTGGCCAGGCTATACAGAGAGGAATTATGATAGCAGGAGAGGCTCAGGTATGAACACTGATCCAGACCCTATCTATAATAGAGAATGGCAGCAAGGGAATAAGCATTCTCATGATAGTGCCTTAATGAAAGACTCGTCTGTGCCAATGTATGATAGTGACCATATGCTGATTGATACAGCAGATGAAAATACAATTTATATGAACTGTTCTCTATCTAAATGCTATTGCTAGTTTTCTCTGAGCAAACACATCAGCCATCACAAAGAAACCTAACTTTGTTCTTTATTTCCACTGCAAACAGCTCTTAAAGCAGGATTTGGGCTCACACAGTAGCAGCCAGCCAGCTAAAGGCTTTCAGCTGGTCCATTGATAGTAATTAGGGCTGCACCTGATTGTGTGTGAGCAAGGGAGAATCACTGCTGAGATCGGCGTGGAAAATAAGCAGAAGTTAACCTAACCAGCAAAGTTTATTCTTTACTTTGTGCCTTTGTATTTGGTAATTATTTGCTAAGAAAACATTAGCTAATTGCCTGACAAGCTGAAGGTTGTTTTCTGGTTTACTTTGTGACTTTTTGTTATCCATTTTAAACACTGCTATCAAGCATACATGTGCTGGGTGAATTAAACCCCATCAATAAAAGAAGTATTTTATTGATCTTACCACTTGGTTTCACAACTCAAATTATTGTCATCAGCTGTGTTTGGGAGTGAATGAACTACAATACCCACAATACCTTGCTAGAATCATATGAATATATGCATCGTCAAGATTGTGTAAGTTCTCACCCTAGGCAGCCGTCTGACAAGTCCAGTATGGCTCCTTCACATGTGGGTTCTGTTACCAGTTGCCTGAATAGTTCTCCCTGTAGAGGATCCAGGATCTCCTTACTTCTAGACGACACCACAGCAGGGATGTGCCAGTCAACATCTGGCATATTGAAATCATGGCAAATGCTGTGTATGTTGTCTATTAAATCTTCGTCCACGTCTTTTCTCTGTGAAGGAGATCTGTATATCACACCAATACAAATGATTTCCCATTTCCTCTTTCTAGTTTAACCCACAGTGCCTCCTCACTTCCCTTTAAGCCCTATAATTCTATAGCTTTAATATATTTTATTTATTTATTTATTTTTACATATAGGGCCACTCCTCTTCCTCTTCTTCCTATCCTGTTCTTTCTGACTAAAGTATAGCCCGGTATAATTACATTCCAGTCATGGTTGTCCGTGAACCATGCCTCCGTAACCACCACTAAATCCAAGTCAGCCTCTTCCATTAAAGCCTCAACACCTGGAATTTGATCTCCCATATTACAGGCATTTATGCACACAGCTTTCCAGATACTGTCCCTTTTACCCATTTCAGAGGTATTTAATGTTTTACTTACCTGACAACTTTCACTTACCTGTGGGCTTTCTTCACCCATCCCCAACGAATCTATTTTAAAGCCCTCTTCAGTAGGTTAGCCAGTCTGCTACAGAAGACACTTTGGTGGTGGAACACTTAGGAAATGAGTATTTTCTGCCTCCAGCAAATGACACAGTATGTGGACTGGTGCATAAATGCAGATAGGCCTGACTCTCCTGGCCCACTGTAATTAAGTCCAGTAGGGCCCAGTGTTGCTTGGAGTGGGGTGTGTCCTGGAGCTGACAGCTGCCCTGTTCCCAGAGACTTTTCCCATGGGTTCCAGCACTGGGAGGCCAAAGAAGAGCAGGGGGCCCCTGAGGGGTTTGGTAAGTTGGTCCTTGCCCTCCTCCCCTCTTACTTTTTCTTTTCTGCATGCAAGCTATTTTTTCTAATTCCTTTTTTTTTTTGGTAAGTGCCATCAAGTCAATGCTACGTTTTGTTGACCCAGCAGCCCCTGGGCTTTCATGGCAAGTTATGGCTGGAAGTAGATTGCCAGGCTTTTTCTTCCAGTTCAAAGTGACTTGCCCAAGGTCACAAGGAGTACTAGTGAGAATTGAACCCTGATCTCTTGCTCTAATCACTAAGCTACTCCTCCACTTTGATTTAATTCCTTTTTAAGCCCATTTATTTAGATTGCACTGTTTTTGGCTCTCTTTTTGCTTGAATAAAGCAGATTAAAAAAAAAAAAGTCAGGCATTGTTCCTCAGCAGTGGGGCCTGTATGGATGTTTGGGAAAGCCCAGATTGGATTTCCATTATCAGCATTTCAGGTGCTGGGATTCCCTTTTTGGGACTCACTTTTTGCCATAGTTGTGCCGTTTTTTCCAGCAGTTTCTTTTTTTTTTTTTTTTGAGTTTTTAGGCCGTTTCTATCTGTTGGCCCTTTTTTGTATCTTTTTCTTTGTAGCCATGTAAAAACTTGCAAACATGCCACATATCCAGTGTTGTGCCTCCTGTGGCACACATAGGTTCAGCTCCGTTACATTCTTCTTTTGCCCCCTGTGTGATGGGAATGGCAGCAGCCTGAATTTTTTGACATTTTTTGGATACCCCATTGTGGGCCCAGGACCCAATGCTGGTTCTGGGGCCTCTTCTGCATCCTCTGTTCCTGCTCAGCTCGTCGGGCAAATGACCCTCATGGGAGTGAGTATGGGGACCATGCAGAGGCCAAAGGAGGCTGCAGACTCCCTCATGGCTGTAGGGGTCTCTGTCTGCTGGTTTTGACAGTAGCTGCTCAAACAGCTCACGAGCTGCTTTACAACCAACTTCACAGGGATATAGGGCCCAGACCTACCCTATGGGGGATGCCAGGCCCTCAAGTGGTGCTGCCATGGCTGCTGAGAGGACTAAGCATCCCTGTCTTGAACTTTTGCCCAGGCACTCCTCTGGGAGCCCAGCCTTATCCCTTACAGGGGTTGGTTAGGACAATGAAGACAACTCTTTGTTTGCTTCAGTAGGTGAGTGTGAGGAGGAAGGGGAGCTTCCCCTCGTTGAGGGCAAGGATCCTTCTGTGATCCACCTTTTTCACTAAGAGGACCTTGCGGTTTTGTTTCAGGACACAATGGCAGCTTTATACATTGAGAAGGCAATGCCCATTCTGCCATCTCTGATGGACCCCATGCTGGAGAGTATCTTACTGTTTTGTTTTTCCTTTGGTGGAGGTGATAGAACAGCTCCTGGTATCTTAGTGGGAGAATACGGAGTTGGTCATTTCTCCATTATATCCCCTGCTCCAATGCAAGCTGGACCAGTTTTTTGGACTCCCTTGGTTGGATGCCCTTGTCACAGCAGTGACCAAGTGCATGACTTTTCTGTTGATAGGTGGTATTACACTCGGGGAGTCTCATGACAGGAAGGTAGAAGACGCCCTCCTGAAGAATGCCTTGCAGCTTCGTCTTTAGGCTCTGGAGCATCCCTATGTGCAGTTCTGGTGGCCAGGGCACTCTTGCATTGGGTTTATCAGCTGCTGGACAGTACGGAGGCTGCCATATTGGAGTGGAGGGCCACATATGTGGCCAATGCTCTATATGTCTTGATCAGGTTTTCAAGTCAATGCTGGCTGTGGTTGTGGCTAGGTGGCAGCTCAGGCTCTGCAAAAGGTTAGCAGATGCAGCTTCCAAGTTGTATCCAAGCAAGCTCCCCTTTCGGGGCAAGTTGCTCCTTGGGAACAAACTTGTGAAGTTGTGAAGGAGTCCTGCTCTCAGAGACTTCCTAAAGAGAGATCCAAGGGCACTAGATCCATCTCTGAGGGTCTCTCATGGGGCTTGGATGTGCCCTCAATTGGCCAAGAGCACGAATAGGCCTGAGGCCCAAGAATATTCAGCCTTTTTGGAGTTCTCAATAATTTCATGACCCTTGGCATCCGCTGCCAGAGCCAGTGAGCCCTCACAATGAGATTCAGCAGGTTCCTTCCAAGAGGCAGCTGGTAAGGAGGCAGCTCGGGCTACTTCTCTTGGAATGGATCAATATCACAACAGACCAATCGGTTCTGGAGGTGCTGAGTCAGAGTTACGTGCTGGAGTTTGCTGAGCCTCTAGGAGATGTCTTCGTGGAGTCTTCTTGTGACTCCCTATTTAAGCGGCGGCAGTTGTAGAAACTCTGCAGCACTTCCTGCAGTTGCAGGCAATCTTACCTGTACCTTCCACAGAGCAGGGGGCAGGTCTGTTATTTCACCTATTTTGTGATGCATAAGAAAGACGGCTCCTTTCAGCCTATTTTGGACCTAAAGGCAGTCAGTACCAAACTCTAGGTTGTCCATTTCCTCATGGAGATCATCAGGTTGGTCATTGTCAGTTCGGCCAGGGGAATTTCTTACTTCCCTGGATCTGGCTAAGATGTACTTCTATATCACCATCAGGGAGCAGCATCTGTGGTTCCACCACCTCTGCATCCTGGGCTATTACTTCCAGTTTCAGGCTCTGTCATTTGGCCTGTCCACGGTGCCTTGCGCCTTCTTGAAAGTGAAGGTGGTAATCCAGAATTCCTCTACAAGCAAGGGATCCAGGTTCACTCATGCCTGGATGAATGGCTAATTCTGTCAGACTCTCTGCAGAGGTCAAAAGAGACACAGCCCTGGTGATTTTCATTGGCTGGAATGGCTGGGGTTGGTGATTAACCCAACAATCTCTGGGGTCAAGTCTTCCTTACATTCGAGAAGATTCTTAAGCTGTAAAGCCAGCTCGGGGACTTTTGTGGGAGGTCTGAACCTCTGACCTGAGATTACCTGAAACTCCTGGGGTCCTTGGCATCAAAGCTGGAGCTGCTCGCTTTCGGCAAGTCATATATGTGCCCGCTTCAGAGACCTCTTCTGTCTCTCTGGTCTACTGTACATGCTCTCAGTTGTTCAACCAGACCCTTTCTCGTACCCCAGGAAGATAGAGAGCAGTTAGTGTTGTGACTTCATTCTCATCATCTGATAAATAGCATATTTGGGGCTTGTTCTTGGCTGCACACCCAAATGTGGTGCGTTCCTTCAGGGGTAAAGCAGATTCACCCACCCTTGTGTCCTGTGGTTCCCCAGTGGAGCCCTTCTCTGGTGTTGAAGGCATTGAAAGGCCCCCTTTGAGGCCATTCATAAGGCCTCTCAAGTATTTGACCCTTAAAGTAGATTTCTTGGTGGCTATTGCATTTATCAGATATGTGTCAGAACTGCAGGCTTTGTCCTATTGAGAGCCCTTTTTGGCCATTGTGACAACATCTATCGCCTTGCAACTGCAGTCCTTTCTCCCAAAGGTACTGTCCCTTTTTCACCACAGTCAGGCAGCTGTCCTGCCCTCCTCCTCCTCTAAGGATCTTTGGTTGGACCCTCTCTGCGTCTGGTGAATATGAGGAGGGCATTATTCAGATACTTGGAGGTTACCAACTCCTTCTACTGGTTGGACCATTCCTTTCTTTTCTTCAGTAATCCGAGGAAAGGAGAGGCAGCAGCGAAGTCTTCGATTTCTCAGTAGATCAAAGGTCATTGGTTCAGCATACCTTTTGGCTGGAAAATGAGTGCTGGAATGAGTTGGGACTCACTCTACTAGAGCATAGGCCACCTCCTGGGTGGAGTCTGCTTTGGTGTCTCCAGAAGACATCTGTAAGGTGGCTACCTGGTTGTCACTGAGCACTTTTGTGAAACACTACAGGTTGCATATGGGAGCTGGAGCTGATAGTGCCTTTGGTAAAGCTGGGCTGGCCAGAGCACTTTCTTTCCAACCTGGGTCCTTCCTATTTGGGTATGTCCCACTTGTCTGGACTGGTTTAGCAGGATGATAAGGATGGAAAAATGTTACGTACTGGATAATTTTCCTTCCTTGAATCCCACTAGACCAGTCCAGGACGTGCCCTGGAAGACTTTGCTACAGGTTGGGAAGCCCTGCTGCTTTAGAATTGCATTGTTTTCAGTGCCTGACGCAGAATCACCTATGATAAGAGTCAAATACTTGTTTTAGATGTTTGTTCTGATTGACTGGTTTCAGTCTTGTGTACTGCTTGGGAAATGTCATGCTGACTTCTCTCAATGCTGCACCACCAGAAAAATCTTCTGATGATGTCATTGAAAGATGCTCGAGTCTGCTGGCAAGGGAGCATAATCCACTCATCTGGACTTGTCTAGCAAGATTCAAAGAAAGAAAATGTTATCTTTGCTTTGGATTCCATACCCTTGTGGATAGGGATAGTCTGTTTCCTATGCTTTCAGTCACTGATTTTGTCCCTACCACCTTTACTGGGAGGGCATCCTTCATGCTTTCCATGAAAAACTATTTCTTGATGTTGCTTTTAAGTTTAGCTTAGTTCAGGGGGTTCTCAACCCAATCCTCGGGACACACCTAGACAATCAGGTTTTCAGGATAACCATGATGAATAGTTCATATCTTGTGTGGTTGCCATGGTCACTTGTTATAAGAGAAGGGTGGTGTTTGGACCCAAAAGCGGATTATGTAGCACCACCCAACCCGCCCTCTCTGGGTCAGGGTGGGGGACAGGATCTCCCACCAACAGATCCACATTCTACATCTGTGCAATGGAGGCAGTAGAGGGGATCATTAACCTCAGTCCTGCTGGGGAATAGGCACCCTCCAGGGCAGTCATTGCAGATCTGTATGTATCACATAGGGCACTGGCAGTAGGCCTGGAAAAGCTCAGCTGCCCCCCTCCACAATCTGGCATTCACCAGCAGAGAGCACAGTCAGTCTCCACCCGCTGCACCCTGCAAGGTGTTCCAGCCATACACATGCTAACTGCAGACAGTCTGCTAGCTAGTACACAGTGCATGTTCCTGGAGGAAGTGTGTGCACCCAAAAGTGGGATGTAAGCACATACTTGCTTGGTGTATGTCAGTGATTGGGCCCCAGAAAAGGGAACTCATAGATATCACTTGAGAGAAACACTGTATAGCACTATGTGAGAACCTGGCCATGCCATGGTCACTGCTCAGTCAGGGTGAGAGTGACCTCCTAGCATGACATGCTGTGGCCACCCTGTCCATGCAGGTGGTGGTTGGACACTACAATGTCCCAGCCATTGCCCTATGCCCTGTGCAGATGCATCCTGCCCAGACCGCCGTGTCTGGGCCATACCCACAATACCTTGCTCCTCATTATGCACATTGGCAGGCTAACACTGGAAACAGTGCAAGCATTGGGGGCTCAGTAAGGTGTAGGCAGCCACAAAACACTGGATAGACATACACACACTCCCACACCTATTTCAGCATTGTGTAAAGATAGAGGTGGTTGGCAGCCCTGGCCGCCACACCAGTCCTGGGCACAGTGCAGGCATTGCTAGGGTATGCAGGTGCTAGTATTGGTAGCTGCTGCTCCGTGCAGGGCCCAACAGCCTGACTCTCCATGAGGCTTTGGATAGTGGAGCCTGTGGGTGTGGGTGTTTGTCCCCTTTTGGCCGATGCTCTAGGGCAGAGGTTCCCAACTGGTGGGCCAAACACGATTCAGGTTTTCAGGCTGTCCCTAATAAATATGCATGAGATACATTTGCATACAATGGGGGCACTGCATACCAATGCATCTCATGCGTATTTATTAGGGACAGCATGAAATCCTGAATGGTGTTTGGCCCTCCAGGACTGCAGCTGGGAATCTCTGCTGTAGGGACTGCACATGTTTATGGTGTATGTGCGCTGTAGGGTAAAATATAGGGACATGGTCTGCAGGAGCCACAGCTGGGACTTGAACCTGTGACCTTCGGCCCCTGAACACGCTGGCTGTGTGTACTGTACCAAACTGTTGCCACAGAGGCAGATCATTCCCTGGGGATACCATTACTGTTCATCAGACAGACCTTGTCTGTTGCACTGCACGCCACCCACCTGAACATGGCTTGGCCTTGGTGTGCTGTGGGCAGATGCCACTGCCCCCTCCACCAGCAGCACCCCTCCGCCACCATGCTGACATATCCTTATGCCGGTGGTGCTGGTGGTGTGCAGTCCCAGGCCATCCAGTGTGCCGGTAGGTGGCTGCCTATGATTTGGGATCTGGGGTAGGGTGCCTACATAGACATCTGTGCTTCCCCCCGGCATTGCCTGTCAATGTTATGTGCCCTTTGGGGTACCTGCTGGGTACTGTCCCCTGGGACACTGTGGGACACACACTCATGGGCATGTTGGACTTTGGTCAGTTGCTGGCTTGCTGATTTGCAGTTTCTGTGTTCCACCTAGGCATCTGCCTAGTCCACCCTGTGCACTAGCTGCCCCACTGCATGTCCCGTCTGCAGCCCCTGTACCCCATTTGCAGCCTCACTGTAGTGCTGCACATGTATCACTACTATCAGAAAACACACTAGTTACTCCTAGTATCTCCACAAAATGGACACAACAAACTACTAACAGAGCTTTTGTGTCCTATGCTTCCAAGTGCTGGAACAATCTACCTCCAAACATCAGATCAATCAGGGATATCACCCAATTTAGAAAGTCCATCAAGCACTATTTATTCACTTTGCACTTCAGGCTACCATACACACAATAGAACCGGCTCTCGCCCACTCAGATAACTCCTACACATAACAGCAATCCAGAACAAAGGATCAAAATGTGAAAACACTGTATTCTTGTCAAATATCGAATCTTGATGTAACCTATTCAATGTATATATAATTATGTATAATTATGTAGATAGTTATCCCCAGTTCACACCCAGTTTATCTTCCCTGTTATATGTAAACCTAGATCAGTCATGTATTGGCAGGTATTTGTTGTTCAATGTAAACCGCACTGATGATGAATAGTGCGGTATATAAAAAAATGTTAAATAAGTAAATAAATAAAATATCACTTTTCTTGGTTTCCCTGCCTTTGCTGTACATTGCTGACTGAAATGGTTTCTCTCTCCTGCAAATGTGCCTCTAACGCGAGGTTTTCACTGGTGTTAATTTTCAGACCTTCATTTTACAGCGTTAGTGTACCTGGAGCCTCTCCCCGCCCATTGATCCCTTCTCTCCGCCCTCTGGGGAGCCTTACTTCACCCTTTGTGTGCCTCAACGCTGCCGGAGACGTTATCGGGCGAAACCTCACGCTATCGCGCGATAATGTTACTTTATCACGCGATAACGTTACGTATCATGCGCTAACTGCGCCGCTGAGACGTTATCGCTGTTTAGTAAAGATATCCCTTGGTGATGTTGCCTATCGTATCTTAAACATAATAACCCTCTCCAAGCTATCAGTATGAACATCAGTCAGGAATATATGTGGTGTTTGTGTGTGGTGTGGTTAGAGCCTCATTATTATTCATGAGAGTTATATCTGAAGTAGATGCTGATGTTTGTTCTCTTTCCATATATTTGCTATTTTGTTAATTTATTGCCTTCTGGCATGTTGCAGCAGAACTATGTCTGTCAACCTTTGAGTTCATTAGTTCCTTATCTCTCATTTTAGAATCATTATTTACTGTTTGATACTAATACTCATGCTGAGAACATTGCCAATATTAAGGTATCATTTTTGTTTGCCATGAGCGCCTTGAATTTTCAACAGATAATTCGCTCCCTGACTGATGGTGTAGAGCACACTTTTGACTGTTAAATTACTTTTTTTACATACTTCTTAATCATTCTGAAATGTTATTTGATTTAGTCGTCATTCATTTCCCTTGATCAGAACGTTTTGAATTTCATATAGATTTTGTTTTGAGCTCCTCCTATTCCATTCATGACATTGTTGACAAGGAAAAATTTGGAGACTGAATAATTTAATATGATTCCTCAAACTGTGGGGGACCGCAGTCTTTAGTTGCACTACTGAGCTGTTTGAAGGTTAGTTGGAATGGTTACTTGGTATAATAAAGATATGGTTATGACAAAGCAACTGTTAAGGCATTTAGAAGGTCATTGTTGTAAACCTCTGAGAAATAAGGATAGAGATTCTGTTGTCTCTGCTTAATCCTCTTATCACACTGAGCTACATGGGGTCGATCTTCAAAACGATTTAACCGGTTAACAGATCTGCTAACCCGTCTTTAGTTGACCAGTGATATCCCTCCTGCTAACCGGTTAAATCACGGCGAGAGGGATATTCAGTCAGGGTTGGCCCAACCATTAAGCAACTAGGTGGTTGCCTGGGGCAGCAGCTTCTTTGGTGGGGGGGGGGGGAGTATTCATAGCTAAACAATAGTTCTCCAGGACCAAGCAGGAAGTCAGTCCTCACTTACGGGTGACGTCGGCGCCGACGGAGCCCTCGCGGAGCAATTTTCCCCAGCTTTCAAAGAAAGCCTTTGGGAATTGCAGCGCGCATGCGCGGTCCCCTTCCCGCCCAAGGGTGCCATCTTAGCCAGTCTTCTTTTTTCCGCGGAGCCCTACAGACGTACCCGTCGTGTCCCCGCGAAAAAGTTGATTTTTCTTCATAATTACTCTTTTTTCCATTCGGTTCAACGCCGGTCTTTTTCCCGCCCGGACTCGCGACGCCGGTCACGAGTCCTCTTCTTATTTTTCGGTTTTTCTGACTTAGTCAGTTTTCGTTTCGGTTTTTCCCTGGCAGCCCGGTCCTTTGACCTCGCCGGGGCCCTTTTTCCCCCAATGGCTGCCAGTGGTTTCAAGCGGTGTGGTCAGTGTGACCGAAATATGTCACTAACTGACACACACGACAATTGCCTCCGCTGCCTGGGCCCGGATCATGAAGAAATGATCTGTGGGCCTTGTGGCAAACTATCCTCCAAAGCGTTGAGAAGTCGGCGGCATCAGCGGGATAGAATCTTCGCTGACCCCAGCCGTACCCGGACCTCGTCGGAGGCCTCCGCGTCCAGGGGTTCCAGCTCGGACCGTCGCCGGAGTTCCTCCGACAGGGGTTCTCCCTCCGGGGACCATCGACAGAAGGTGAAACCCGCGAGGGCGGCGTCGGTGGACGCTCCTGGCTCCGCGAGGGCCAGGTCGCATAGCCCCGATAGCCGCCCCGGGTCCTTGGAGAAGGAGCACCTCACGAAGCGACCTCGCCTGGAGTCGGAGCTGCCTGCTCGGGTAAGTCCTGTGGTCCTTCTGGACTCGCCTCCGCGACAGCCGACGTCGGGCCCGAGTCGGGGGTTGCTGGGTCACCTGAGCTCGGACTCAGGTTGACGGCCTTGGAGAGCAGACTGTCTGCCTTCATGGACCAGCAGCGGGCACTGCTCGCTGGCTTCGCTGGCGCCGCTGCCCCGACCGCCGGGACGTCGACGTCTAAGTCGACCCCGGAGACCGAGCCGATCCTCGAGTCGATGCGAACTCGAGTCGATCCTCGGTCGAAGTCGCCCTCGGCCTCCCGTTCGGGACCGAGGCCGCCGACGCCGACTCCCCTGGCGTCGGGGCGGCAGGCGCCGCGCCCTGCCCGGGCCGACCCCACCGAGTCCTCGTCGGAGTCGGTCTGGGAGTCTGAAGAGGAAGAGTCGCCTGATTCTTTTCGGACTCGGTGTGTCCCCTCGGACTCACCTGAGTCCGAACCTCGGAAGCAGTCCCCCCCGGAGGATGCCCGGTTCTCGGACTTCGTCAGGGATATGGCCAAGGCTTTGGCCTTCCCTGCGGACCCCGAGGAGGAGCCTCGAGCCGAAGAGCTCGACGCCCTCCAGTATGACTCTCCCGCCAGGGAACACTTTACTGTACCGGTTCCTCCCATGCTGGAACGACTACTACTCTTCCGCATGTGGGAGAGTCCGGCCACTTCGCCGGTCCTGAGCAAGCGGGTCGATTCTATCTATCGAGTCCGCAAGAGCCCTGGCTTCCAAAAAGCACAGCTACCACACCATTCCATGGTAGTGGAATCGGCCATGCATCGTCTTAAGAGCCAGAAGATGCACTCCTCGGTGCCTCCTGGCAGGGAGGCCCGTAACCTGGATGGCCTTGGTAAGAAGTGTTTCCAGGGCTCTATGCTCGCATGTCGTGTCCAGACCTACCAGCTATACATGGGCATGTATCTCCGAGACCTGGCTAAAGAGCTAGCCGGCTTCTCCGCTGGTTTGTCCGAGGAACCCTTGCGGAGGTTCCTGGCCTTGTCCACTGGCATTCGGGAATGCTCAAAATTCATGTCCCGAGCAGCCTATGATGGCTTTGAAGCATCGGCTCGAGTGGCCGCAGCCGGCATCGGTGCCCGCCGACAGGCTTGGCTTCAGTCGTCTGACCTTGAGCCCTGGGTGCAGGACAAGTTGGTCGATGTCCCTTGCCGAGGCGAAAACCTCTTTGGCAAGCCCATGGCTGATAAGGCTGCACAAATTGAGACGGAGACTCTCACCAGGACTAGGCTTTCTAGGAAGACCTCCGCCCCTTCCCAGAAAAAGAAGGGCTCGGGAAAGAAGGCCTTTTACCCGAGGAAGGCGGCTGCCTACAAACAATACCCCCACTATCAGGCCCCTGCAGCTCCCCAACAGGGCCAGCAGGCCAAGGGACGGGGTAACGGGTCCCGTAGGCAGCAAGCCCCCAAGCCTGCACCACCAGCCCCTGCTCCGCAGGGTGGGGTTTTTTGACTCCTTAAGCATAGCCTCTCCCCCCCCGCTGGTTCCTCCCAGCACCGGAGGCCGGCTGGTTCACTTCGCCCACAGGTGGTCCAGCATCACCTCAGATGCCTGGGTGCTTCAAGTCGTGCGAGAAGGCTATCTTCTCCACTTCCACCAGGTCCCTCCCTCCTATTTTCCGGGAGAACCTCCACGACCCCCTCTGCACAGGGAATTACTCCTTCAGGAGTTAGCAGGTCTTCTACAGGAACAGGCGGTGGAACCGGTGCCCCACCACCTGAAAGGTCAAGGCTTTTATTCCAGGTATTTTCTAATACCAAAAAGAACAGGAGGCCTCAGACCCATCCTGGACTTGCGCAACCTCAACAAGTTCCTCGTGCGGGAGAAGTTCAAGATGCTTACCCTTGGAATCCTTCTGCCCTACCTCCAGCAGGGAGATTGGCTATGCTCCTTGGATCTAAAGGATGCCTACACGCACATCCTCATCCACCCAAGCCACCGCCAATACCTAAGGTTTGTGGTGGCAGGAAATCATTACCAGTACAGAGTACTACCCTTTGGCCTGTCCTCCGCACCGCGAGTCTTCACAAAATGTCTCGCGGTGGTGGCGGCCCATCTCCGGCTTCACGGCCTCTATGTCTTTCCGTACCTCGACGACTGGCTCATCAGAGCAGCGTCCGCTCTGGAGGTCACCAACGCCACGCGCCGCACGGTGACTCTTCTGCAGTACTTGGGCTTTGTTATAAACTTCGCAAAGTCCACTTTGCTCCCCTCACAGGATCTCGAGTTCATCGGTGCAAGGCTGCACACTCCTCAGGCACGAGCGTTCCTACCGCTCGACAGGGCTCAACGGCTCATGGACCTAGCCGACCGTTTTCGCAGCCAGCCCCTGGTCTCCGCCAGGCGCTTCCTGAGACTACTCGGCCATATGGCTTCCACCGTCCATGTGACCCCCAATGCCCGCCTGAATATGCGGCCTGCTCAATGGTGTCTCCGCCAGCAGTGGCGACAAGCCACAGGCGGCCTAGCAGACCTAGTGCACGTCTCCGAGCCGCTGATCTCGTCTCTCCGGTGGTGGCTTCAGCGGCCGAACCTGATACTCGGCATGCCTTTCCAGTCACCTCAACCGGCCCGGGTGCTGACAACAGATGCATCCCTCCTGGGCTGGGGAGCGCATTGCCAAGGGGCACGTACTCAGGGCCTCTGGACCACGTGGGAGTCTGCTCAGCAGATCAACTTCCTGGAGCTCAGGGCGATCCGCCTGGCTCTCAAGGCCTTCTCCCACCTGACTTCTCACCAGTCCGTCCTTGTCCAGACGGACAATCAAGTTGCCATGCTCTACGTGAACAAGCAGGGGGGCACGGGCTCCTTCCTCCTCTGCCGGGAGGCACAGAAGCTCTGCTCTTGGGCCGTCAGTCACGGCGTTCTCCTCAAGGCAGTTTATCTCCCAGGCCAAGAGAATTGCCTGGCGGACAAACTCAGCAGGATCCTCAAGCCGCACGAGTGGCGTCTGGATCCCTTGGTAGTTCAGAAGCTCTTTCTAAAGTGGGGCCTCCCCACGGTGGATCTCTTTGCCAGTCCTCACAACAGGCAACTTCCTCGCTTCTGCTCTCGTCAGCCTCACCCCCTTCGGGTTGCGGCGGACGCTTTTCTACTCTCATGGTCGGGGAGCCTTCTGTACGCTTTCCCTCCCATCCCGCTAGTCTCTCGGACTCTTTTCAAGGTTCTCCGAGACAAAGCCTTCATGATCCTGGTGGCCCCTCGCTGGCCCAGACAGCCGTGGTTTCCGCTCCTGCTGCAATTAGCGGTGGAGGATCCATTCCCTCTGGGGTTACAACCGGATCTCCTCACTCAGGATCAGGGGTCTCTGCTACACCCCAACCTCCGGTCTCTCAACCTAACGGCCTGGCTGCTGAGAGGGTAGTCCTTGCTCCCCCTTCTCCTTCCGGCAGAGGTGGAGGAGGTCGTCCTAGCTTCGCGACGACCTTCTACCCGCAAATGCTACGCCCTTAAATGGCGTCGTTTTTCCGTTTGGTGTACCCGACAGTCTCAGGATCCCTTCTCCTGCCCGGTGTCGGTGGTCTTGCAGTACTTGCTATACCTCTCTAATCTGGGACTTAAGTCCAACTCCGTCAAAGTTCACCTTAGTGCTCTTTCAGCACATCATGTGCCGGTGGACGGCAGACCTCTCTCCAACGACCCTCTCGTAGCGAGGTTTCTCCGAGGTCTCCTTCTACTTAAACCGCCTCTGCGCCCGCCAGCGCCTGACTGGGACCTGAATGTGGTTTTGCAGCGCATCACCTGTCCGCCTTTTGAACCTATGGCTACCTGTTCTCTCCGTTTTCTCTCTTGGAAAACACTGTTCTTGATAGCCCTCACTTCCGCTAGACGCGTAAGTGAATTGCAGGCCCTCGTGTCTGATCCCCCTTACACTCGGTTCTACAAAAATAGGGTAGTCCTACGGACTCACCCAAAATTTCTTCCAAAAGTGGTCTCCCCTTTTCACATCAATCAGGAGGTGGTACTTCCAACCTTCTTTCCCAGACCACACTCCAGCCGAGCTGAAACGGTCCTCCATACCCTGGACTGTAGAAGGACTTTGAACTTCTACCTTGACCGTACGCGGGAGCACCGTAAAGCTGCTCAGCTTTTTGTGTCTTTTGACCCCAATAAATTGGGGCTCCCGGTCTCCAGGCGTACTCTGTCCATCTGGGTTGCGGACTGTATCTCTTGGGCTTATGGGGCAGCCGGACTCTCCTTGGAAGGTCGAGTCACGGCTCATTGAGTTCGGGCTAAAGCTACGTCAGTGGCTTACCTCCGCTCTGTTCCGCTGGCAGACATCTGCCGGGCCGCTACTTGGTCTTTGAGCCAGACTTTTGCGGTCCATTACTGTCTCGAGAGGGAGTCCCGCAGGGACAGTGCTTTCGGACAGGCAGTCCTCCGTAATCTCTTCGAGGTCTGAGCAACTCCTACCCTCCATCCCGGATGCGGGCTACCGGTGGGTAATAATTCAGCGAAGATTCTTTCCTTCTGTGCTGCTGAGCTAGAGGGAGCTCATTTTTGTGCTTAGGGTCTCCGGTAGCCTTGAGCTTGGGAGTCCCATAAGTGAGGACTGACTTCCTGCTTGGTCCTGGAGAAAGCGTTGTTACTCACCTGTAACTGGTGTTCTCCAGGAGCAGCAGGAATCAGTCCTCACAACCCTCCCTCCTCCCCGTGGAGTTGCAATCATCTGCTTTAGTTTTTTTGCAAATTTTTATGCTGTCTTTTTTAGCTATGTCATCTGACTGGCTAAGATGGCACCCTTGGGCGGGAAGGGGACCGCGCATGCGCGCTGCAATTCCCAAAGGCTTTCTTTGAAAGCTGGGGAAAATTGCTCCGCGAGGGCTCCGTCGGCGCCGACGTCACCCGTGAGGACTGATTCCTGCTGCTCCTGGAGAACACCTGTTACAGGTGAGTAACTACGCTATTCTGACAGCCAGGTAGGGCTTAAGGTTTGAACTATCTCTGGGGTCGACCCTGTATTCAGTGGCACATAGCTGGTTTCTGCCACTAGGAGCCCCAATGTTAACTGCTTAGCATCAGGGTGTTCTAGAGACAGCGCTGCAGTTAACTGGCCAGTGTTGATATTGAGCCACTAGCCGATTAACTTAAACTGGCTAAGATTAGGCAAAATTGAAGCAGTCCTAACCTTAGCTGGTTTAGCTAACTGGACAGCAGCTGAATATCGATACTGCTTGGTTAGCTAACATGCTTACAGGACACACCGGATATGACCCTATCATTACATATGTGGGTCAAAATTCAAGTGGCAATGGCCAGCAGCTTTAAGTGTTCTGGCCACCACTGAAAATCAGCCGCCACGAGATTAGGAAAGCGTGACTTTCTCTTAACCATTCTCAGAGAAGTTTGGTTATGAAGCCCGCTAATAAGCATCCTGATGTCCTTTTACAGCCGAGTACCTGGTAAAAAAATTTTTTTTTTTTTTTTTTTTGCTAAAAAGGTTTTAGATCTTAAACAGAAATGTCATGGGACTTATTTTCTTTCTGTTTCTTCTCATGCAAACTCTACTGCCTGGGAATCCTCTAACCTAGATTCTCAGGATATGATTGTTTTGTCACAGCTTTTCTATCTTGTCCTTGTCATCTTGCCCTTTCTGGTTAATCGGGACCTTGATAGACTCTATCTCTCATCTCGATGCCGAAACCCTGCACTGGAGCTCAGCACTGAAGCTCTAGCGCATGTTTAATGCAGACATTTTGCTCAGTGATACCGTAAGCAGACATGTAAATGAGCTATGTGCAGAACATCTGTGCTAAACAGGGAGAGAAAGTTAGCCACGTGCACACAGGGACCTGTTTTATGTTTGAAACCTGTACGCATATGCTGGCATGCTTGTAAACATCTCCCTTCCTGTCCGTGTGTGAGTGGGAATTGGCTCGCGCACTGACTGGAAGGGAAATTTACTAAAAAAGAAAGAAAGAAAATGTGCCAGTCTCCATCTGATTCCTCCCCCCTCCACAGGAAAAAAACCATAATTGTTGGCATAAGTGGGACCCGACACTTCCCACCCCCCCGCCAAACAAAATCATTGGTGGACTAAGCAATTCCCAGCACCTCCCTTCCCCCGCCAAACAGATAAAATCATTGGTGGTCATAGAAGGCCCTAACATCCCCTCTCCCCAATTCGCTGGGCCTCCCTCCCCCAGTAACTCCAAGGTTGGGAGGCAGGGCCAGGTGCCACCATCTTTGCAAATGGCGGCGCCTGACCCTGTGCAGTGTATGTTGGGGTGCACCGGGCAGGTTTAGTCATCTATTGTTTTGTTTCAGATTTAATATGTTCAGCTAAACTTGTTGAGAAATGTATTTCATGTCAGTTGAATGGTTTCTCAAAAGTATAGTTTAGTTTATTCGGTCATTTGATATACTGCTTTTGGTCTTTAAGACTATATGCAAAGCAGTTTACATGTTACCAGGGGTGGGCATGGATTCAAATTTTTGATCAAAATTAATTGCGTGATTAATCACAGTACATTTTGTTGTACTTTTTCTGATGTGAAACAAACTGCATTCCACCATATAATTGACAAAAATCTGCAGTTATTGCTATACGGGTAGCATCCACCAACATCACTAGTTTCTCTGCTTTTAGTCTTTGGAGCAATTCTATTCTCAAAACTGTTCACCTTGAGGGCATTCCACTACTCTCAGTAAGTCTCGCAGACCTGTGTCTATAACAGCATTGCATGTCCTGCAGTCCTTTGCGATCCAGTCCACAATCGTATCTTTTATTGCATTACTTCTGGTTTTGGTGATAGGCCAGGCGCTCATGAAAAAGTCTAACATCGTAGACTGGGAAGCAGTTGGACTCCTTGACTTAAGGTGGTAGTGTAGTATTGTGAGACTATGATGATATTTTTAATTCTTCCTTTTAGTACTTATAAACCATTGTGCTATTATTTTTCAACAGAAGTTGCCAATTCAACAGATATCTGTCTGTCATCAATGGATTAGGACGTAGAATAATACACTCTGTGCCTGAGTTAACAAACGGCTAGTGGTCATTCCTATGTATCAGCAGGGCCAATGCAAGGACTGGAGGCATCGTAGGTGGGCCCTCCATCCTGCCACCTACCCCTGCTCCCATTGCTGCTGCTGCTCCTGAACCGCAGCACAGTGCTTACCAATACGCTGTGGTGCTGTATTTGTTCCTTTCTCGTACTATGTTCCTTTCTCGTACGTATTTTTTCTGCCCCCCTCTGATGCATTTTCCAGTTTGTCTCTAAGTACATGAGGATTTATAACTCCAGCTTTCTGCTGACAAATGGCCATGTTAATTAGCTATTTTGTATACCATCTATGTCTTTGTGTACACTAATTATAATTTCTTGGTGGGTTTTTTTTTTGTTTTTATTGATTGTGCATTAGAGTATGTATAGTTTTAATATCTTTTTTTTTTTTTTTTGTAAGTACATGTATTATTTGTGGGGCCCTTTTTTCTCTTTGTATACTGATTACCCTGAAGGTAGCTATTGCCTTTATTTTTTTGTGTGGTGTTTGGTATTTTTGACAGGGCCATAGTGTCGAAGCATGAACGGCCTCCGCGTTTGACTAATTCTATCAATTTATAGATACTAGGTCCAAGCATAGAGTAGCCTTGACTAGATTTATGGTCTATAAATATTTTAAAAAGTAATAACTAATAAATTGTTCATTCTTAATGTTTCTTGACATATCTGCTGCCTTCAATATCCTTGGCCACTTAATCCTTCTGGCTGTGTTCCCGGCTCTGTGATCTTCATGGTCTACTACGGTCATTTTGGTTTCAGTCTTTTCTTGAAGATAGGCATCAGAGCAGTGGTTCCCAAACTGTGGGTTGGGACCACAAATGGGGTCAAATCCACCATGATCTATGCCCAGTAATCGTAGTCTGCATGGGGCCTTTGAGTGAATGTTCACAGGCATTGCTCCCTCCTCTTCTGTGAGCTTCCTTTTTAGACTGGGAACTGATGCAAGGTACTGAGTTTGTGAGTGGCTACTTTCACACAGGGCTCTGTTCTGACTACTACGATTGTTTCCACTACTATTGTGGCTGCTGCCGGGGATGGGAGGGGGGGTTGTGGGTTAAGTGGATTAGGGATAAGAGGGAAGTGGTGATTTTTCTAGTTTGTTTTCATCATCTAGGGTCACATAAGATTTACTATACTGGGTCAGACCAAAGGTCTATTCTCAAGGACCAAGCAGGAAGTCAGTCCTCGCATATGGGTGACGTCGGCGTCGATGGAGCACCCATGCAGAGCATTTCCCCAGCTTTCAAAGAAAGCCTTTGGGAATGCAGGCACGCATGTGCGGTCCCCTTCCCGCCCAAAGGTGCCATCTTTTTTCCGCGGAGCCCTACGGACGCCTGTCCTTGTCACCCGTGAAAAAATTTGATTTTTCTGCGTTGGGTTGAGGTTTTTTCTTCGGTTCGATGTCGGTTCCTTTCCTGCCTGGACTCGGTACACCAGTGCCGAGTCCGGATTTCCTTTTTCGGTTTTTGTCCTTAGAGACTGCGTTCGCGCCTTTTTTCTTTTCCCTGGCAGCCCAATTTTTTGATCTTGCAGGGGCCCTTTTTCCCCCGATGGCTGCCAGTGGCTTTGTGATCGGTGCAAGAAACTGATGTCTCTCACCGACACACACGACTGTTGCTCCGGTGCCTGGGGCCAGACCATGATTCTATGGTCTGTAGCCCCTGTGGCAAAATGTCTTCCAAGGCATTACGGAGCCGTCAGCACCAGCGTGAGAGGATCTTCTCCGAGTCTGCCTCTGGACGGGTCCGGACTTCATCAGAGGCCTCGACGTCTCGGGAGTCTGACCCCGAGCATCGTCGGGGCTCCTCTGAAAGGGAGTCCTCCTCGAGGGAGCACTGAAGGAAGAAGAAACCCGCGAGAGCGGCATCGGTGGACACTCTTGGCTCCTCGAGGGCCAGGTCGCATAGCCCCGAGCACCGTCCCGGGTCTTTGGAGTTGGAGAGGCCTGCAAAGCATCCTCGTGTAGAGTCAGAGGCCCCGAGTCATGTGAGTACTGTAGTCCTCATGGACTCTCCTCCGGGGGCGCCGACGTCTGGCCCGACGCCGTCGGAGCCCGAGTCGGAGGCTGCTAGGTCTCCTGAGCTCGGACTCAGGTTGATGGCCTTGAAGAGCAGACTGTCTGCCTTCATGGAGCAGCAGTGGGTGCTGATCGCCGGTCTCACCGGCGCATCTACCCCGACAACCGGGACATCGACGCCCAAGTCGACCCTGGGGGTTGAGCTGATCCTCGAGACCATGCGATATTGAGTCGATCCTCGGCCGAGGTCACCCTCGGCCTCCCATTTGGGACCGAGGTCATCGACGCCAGTTCTCTCAGCGTCGGGGTGGATGGCGTCGGTACCCGCCCACTCGGAGCCGCTCGATTCCTCCTCGGAGAAATCAGCATGGGAAACGGAGGAGGAGAAGACCCCTGACACCTTCCGGACTCGGTGCATCCCTTCGGACTCACTGGGATCCGAACCTCGGACAAAGTTCCCCCCAGAGGATACCAGGTTCTCGGATTTTGTAAGGGACATGGACAAAGCATTGGCATTCCCTGCGGACCCCTAGGAGGAGCCTCGAGCCGGGGAGCTCGAGGCTCTGCAGTATGACTCTCCTCCCAAGGAGGCCTTTACTGTCCCAGTTCCTCCGATGCTGGAGCGGTTGCTCTTCCACATGTGGGAGGCGCCGGCCTCGATGCCGGTTCTAAGCAAGTGGGTCGATTCCATCTATCGAGTCCGCAAGAGCCCCGGGTTTCAAAAGGCACAGCTACCGCACCACTCCATGGTTGTGGAATCGGCCATGCATCGTCTGAAGAGTCAGAAGATGCACTCCTTGGTGCCCCCCCCGGCAGGGAGGCCCGGAACCTGGATGCCCTCGGTAGAAAGTGTTTCCAGGGCTCTATGCTTGCTTGCCGTGTCCAGACCTACCAGCTGTACATGGGCATGTACCTTTGAGACCTGGCAAAAGAAATTGCCGGGTTCTCTGCTGGTCTGTCCGAGGAACCTTTGCAGAGGTTCAAGGCCTTGTCTTCTGGTATTCGGGAGTGCTCGAAGTTTATATCTCGAGCAGCCTACGATGGATTTGAGGCTTTCGCCCGGATAGCAGGGGCCGGCATCTGTGCACGCAGCCAGGCCTGGCTATAATCCTTGGACCTCGAGCCATGGGTACAGGACAAATTGGTCGATGTCCCTTGTCGAGGTGAAAACCTCTTTGGCAAGCCCATGGCAGAAAAGGCTTCAGAACTCGAGACCGAGACTCTTACCCGGACGAGGCTGTCCAGGAAAACCTCTGCCCCTTCTCAGAAGAAGATGGGCTCGGGGAAAAAGACCTTTTACCCGAGGAAGACCACTGCCTACAAAACCTACCCTCACTACTAGGCCTCTGCAGCTCCCCAACAGGGCCAGCAGGCCAAGGGGCAGGGTCATGGGCCCCGTAGGCAGAAGGCCCCCAAGCCTCCTACTCCGGCTCCTGCTCAGCAGGGAGGGGTTTTTTGACTATGCCAGCATAGCCTCTCCTCCTCTCCAGGGCACAGGAGGTCAGCTGACCCTGTACGCAGACAGGTGGCCAGCCATCACAGGGGATTCTTGGCTGCTAAGCATCTTCGAAAGGGGCTATCTGCTCCACTTCACCCAGATACCCCCCTCCTACTTTCCAGGGAAGCCTCCAAGACCCCCTCTGCACAGAAACTTACTCCTTCAGGAGTTGTTAAGGTCTAATAAGGGACCAGGCGGTGGAACCGGTGCCTCACCACCTGGAAGGGCAAGGCTTCTACTCGAGGTACTTCCTGGTACCAAAGAGAACAGGAGGCCTCAGACCCATCCTCGACCTGAGAAATCTGAACAAGTTTCTGGAGAGGGAAAAGTTCAAGATGCTTACCCTTGGAATCTTACTGCCCTTCCTCCAGCAGGGAGATTGGCTATGCTCCTTAGACCTGAAGGATGCTTATACTCAGATCCTCATCCATCCAAGTCACAGACAATTCCTCAGATTTGTGGTGAGAGGAAAGCACTTCCAGTACAGAGTGCTTCCTTTTGTCCTCACCTCCGCCCCCAGGGTTTTTACAAAATGCCGCGGTGGTTGCGGCCTACCTCAGGAACCAGGGGATCTTTGTGTTCCCTTACCTAGACGACTGGCTTATCAGGGGCCAGTCTCCACAAGAGGCCAGGCAGGCCACCTTCAGAACCATATCCCTGCTTCAGCACCTGGGGTTCGTCATAAACTTCCCCAAGTCCACTTTAGGCCCCTCACAGGACGTGGAGTTCATAGGGGCCAGATTGGATACCATCCATGCAAAGGCCTATTTGCCTGTGGACAGAGCTCACAGGCTGATAAAGTTAGCCGGCCAGTTTCAGGCAAACTCTCGGGTCTCGGCCAGACACTTCCTCCAGCTCTTAGGTCACATGGCTTCCACAGTGCATGTCACACCGCATGCCCGGCTGCACATGAGGCTGGCTCAGTGGCACCTCAAGGCACAGTGGTTGCAAGCCACAGGGAAGTTGCCAGACAGAATAAGGGTGTCCAAACACTTGGTGGACTCCTTACGCTGGTGGAGGCATCTCCCAAATCTGGTCAGGGGTCTTCCTTTCCAGGCCTCCCCACACACTCAGGTACTGACGACCGATGCTTCCCTGCAGGGCTGGGGGGCACACTGCCAAGAGGCCTGCACACAGGGCCTGTGGTCTCCGTGGGAGGCCGCCCAGCAGATCAACCTGTTGGAATTGCGGGCCATTCGACTGGCCTTACGGACTTTCTCTCAGATCCTGTCTCACCAGTCTGTCCTAATTCAGACGGACAACCAGGTGGCTATGTTCTACGTCAACAAGCAGGGAGGCACAGGATCCAGACTTCTGTGCCTGGAAGCACAAGCTCTCTGCTCCTGGGCTGTCAATCAGGGCATGACCCTCAGGGCGGTCTACCTCCCAGGCCAGGAAAACTACCTGGCGGACAGGCTAAGCAGACTCCTGCAGCCTCACAAGTGGCAGTTGGATCCTCTGGTAGTTCAACAGATCTTTCTGAAGTGGGGACTTCTGACCATGGATCTCTTTGCCAGTCCGCTGAACAGGCAACTACCCAGGTTCTGTTCCAGACAACCGCATCACTTGCGAACAGCGCCAGATGCATTCCTGATTCCCTGCTGTATGCCTTTCCTCCCACACCTCTGGTGGCCCGGACTCTGTTCAAAATCCAGCAGGACCGAGCCACGGTCATCCTGATAGCCCCCAGGTGGCCCAGGCAGCCGTGGTTCCCTCTTGTTCTGCAGTTGGCAGTGGATACTCCACTTCCTCTGGGGTTCCAACCCGACCTTCTGACTCAGGATCAGGGGTCCCTCTTGCATCCCAACCTCAAATCCCTCAATTTGATGGCCTGGCTGCTGAAAGGCTAGTCCTTGCTCCCTTGCTATTATCAAGAGAGGTTGAAGAGGTGGTGTTGGCCTCCAGAAAGCATTCCACTAGGAAGGCCTATGCTCTGAAGTGGCGTAGGTTCTCTACTTGGTGTTCTCAACAGCAGGTGGACTCCTTTTCCTGCTCGGTCCAGGTTGTGTTGCAATATCTGCTCCACCTTTCCAACCTGGGACTTCAGTCCAACTCTGTCCGGGTTCACCTCAGTGCCCTCTCAGCTCACCACTCGCCGGTGGATGGACAGTCCCTCTCGGGCCACCCTCTGGTGTCTCATTTTCTCAGAGGCCTGCTTCTGCTTAAGCCTCCTATTCATCCACCAGCCACTGAATGGGATCTCAATGTGGTCTTGCAGCAACTGACTCACCCACCTTTTGAGCCGATGGCAACCTGCCATTTACGTTTCCTCTCCTGGAAGGTGTTGTTCCTTGTGGCACTCACCTCAGCCAGGCGTGTGAGTGAACTTCAGGCCCTGGTTTCGGATAGGCCATATACCAGGTTCTATAAGAACAGGGTAGTCTTGAGGACTCATCCTAAGTTCCTTCCCAAGGTAGTGTCCTTCTTCCACCTCAACCAGGAGGTGGTACTTCCGATGTTCTTTCCCAGGCCGCACGCTAGTAGGGCAGAAACTGTCTTGCATACCCTGGATTGTAGAAGAGCGCTGTCCTTTTATCTAGAACGTACACAGGGGCATAGAAGGGCTTCTCAGCTCTTCATTTCCTTTGACCCTAATAGATTGGGTTTGCCTGTCACTAAGCGTACGTTGTCCATCTGGGTGGCAGACTGTATCGCCTGGGCATACAGGGCAGCCTGCCTCTTCCAGGAGGGTCGAGTCATGGCCCACCGGGTCAGGGCGAAGGCCGCATTAGTAGCTCACTTCCGTTCTGTTCCGTTGGCAGACATCTGCCGGGCCGCTACTTGGTCTTCAAGCCAGACTTTTGCGGACTTCTACTGCCTTGAGCGGGAGTCCCGTAGGGACAGTGCTTTCGGGCAAGTGGTACTCCGTAATGCCTTTGAGGTTTAGGCAACTCCTACCCTCTGGCCCTGGTGTTGGGCTACCGTTCAGGTGTGGTTCTAGAGAAGATTCTCTCACTGTTGCTGAGGCTCTAGAGGGAGCTCTATTTTTCAGCCTGGGTTCCTGGTAGCCCAGAGCTAGGGAGTCACCCATATGTGAGGACTGACTTCCTGCTTGGTCCTGGAGAATGAGTAGTTACTCACCTGTAACAGGTGTTCTCCAGGAGCAGCAGGAATCAGTCCTCACAACCCTCCCTCCTCCCCTTGGAGTTGCAGTTGTATATAGTTCATTTTCTTTTTCTGCTGTCTTTTAGCTATGTCATTAGACTGAGCAAGATGGCACCTTTGGGCGGGAAGCGGACCGCGCATGCGTGCCTGCATTCCCAAAGGCTTTCTTTGAAAGCTGGGAAAATGCTCCGCATGGGGGCTCAGTCGACGCCGATGTCACCCATATGTGAGGACTGATTCCTGCTGCTCCTGGAGAACACCTGTTACAGGTGAGTAACTACTCTTTCAAGCCTAGTGTCCTGTTTTCAATAGTGGCCAATCAAGGTCACAAGTACCTGGCAGGATCTCAAAAGGGAGGTAGAGTCCATGCTGCTTATCCCAGGGGTAAACGGTGAATTTCTCCCAATTAGAGTTAATAATGATTTATAGACTTTTCTTCTAGGAACTTGTCCAAACGTTTTTTAAACCTAACTATATTAACAGCTTTTACTGTGTCCTCGAGCAATGAACAATTTTTTTTTAAGTGTTAAAATAAGGTCATATTGAATAAAATTTTGAGAAATGCTGTAAAGGGTTTTTTATGGTGCCAGTGAATAATCTTGTTCTCTAGGACCAAGCAGGAAGTCAACCCTCACATATGGGTGACGTCGGCACTGACGGAGCCCCTGTGCGGAGCATTTCCCCAGCTTTCAAAGAAAGCCTTTGGGAATGCAGCACGCACGTGTGGTACCCTTCCCGCCCAAGGGTGCCATCTTGCTCAGTCTTTCTTTTTCCACGGAGCCCAACGGACGTGAGTTTGTGTCACCCGGGAAAAGTAGATTTTTTTCGGCTATTTTGGCTTTTTATGTTCCGGTTCAATGCCGGTTCCCTTTCCCGCCTGGGCTTGGTACACCGGTATCATGTCCGGAGTTTTGATTTTAGGTTTTTGTCCTTCGTGACTAGCGTTCGCGCTCTTTTTGTGTTTTCACTGGCAGCCCGGTCTTTTGACCTTGCAGGGGCCCTTTTTCCCCGATGGCTGCCAGCGGGTTCAAAAAGTGTGATCGGTGCAAGAAACTTATGTCTCTCACCGACACAATTTATTTATTTATTTATTTAACTGCATTTATATCCCGCTTTTCACCGGGTCAAAGCGGTGTAACATGTAACATAGGGAGGGGTAATTTCTTTTAGGGTGGGGCCATCACCAGGGTCAACAATTAATGATTATGGGTGGACATGGACATGATTTACTTCTGCTAAAATCTAAGTGTGAGGTCATGGTGGTGTTTCCGTTGAGAGATGTTCACGGAATAGGATTGTCTTTAGCTGTTTCTTAAATGATGTGATGTCGTTGTTGTTCTTGATGTGGTTTGGTAGAGAGTTCCAGAGGGATGGAGCATAAAGTTCGAATGCTCTGTTGCAGGTCCATTGTGTAGATTTGGTTCTTTTGTGGGGGACAACGATAGAGTTATTGGAGGAATGTCTGGTTGATCTGTTGTGGGATGGTCGAGGCAGTAAGGAGTGTAGTGAGGTGTTCCGTGCTTGGTGGATAGTTTTGTGGATGAGTAAGATGGCTTTGTACTTGATTCTTGCTTGCAGTGGAAGGAGGTGAAGGTCTCTTAGGATTGGGGTGATGTGCTCCCGTTTTTTTGCATTTTGAATAATCCTTGCTGTGGTGTTTTTATTTATTTATTTACATTCTCTTATATACTGCGCTATTCTACATCAGTGCTGTTTACATTGAACAAACTGAAATTACATTGAACGAGGCATTATAACTTGGAGATAACTATTTTACAGGGAACATGGGCTATGGAGGGTTAAGTGGCTTGCAAATGACTGCTGCCTCCGTTGCCTCGGGCCTGACCATGGCCTGTGGCCCGTGCGACAAAATGTCATCGAAGGCGCTTCAGAGCCGTCAGCATCAACGTGAGAGAATTTTCTCTGACTCCGCGTCTGGCCGGGCCCGGACTTTGTCAGAGGCCTCGACATCTCGGAAGTCTGACCCCGAGCGCCATCGGGGTTCCTCTGAGAGGGAGTCTCCCACCTGGGAGCACAGAAGGAAGAAGAAGCTCATGAGAGCAGCATTGGTGGAGGCTCCTGGATCCTCAAGGGCCAGGTCGCGTAGCCCTGACCGCTGCCCTGGGCTCTCGGAGTCGGAGAGGCCATCCAAGTTACCTCGTGTGGAGCCGGAGGCCCCGAGTCATGTAAGTGCAGTTGTCCTCGTGGACTCTCCTCCGGGGGAGCCAATATCGGGCCCGACACCGTCGGGGCCCGAGTCGGGGGGTGCTGAGTCTCCTGAGCTTGGATTCAGGTAGACTGCCTTGGAGAGCAGCTTGGCTGCCTTCATGGAACAGCAGCGGGTGCTGATCACCGGTCTGACCGGTGCATCTGCCCCGACCACCGGGACCTCGACGTCCGAGCCGATCCTCAGTCAAGGTCCCCCTCGACCTCCCGTGCGGGGCCGAGGTCGTCAATGCCGATACCCTTGGCGTCGAGGTGGGTGGCATTGAGGCTCACACGGCCGGAGCTGCTCGATTCCTCCTCAGAGGAGTCGGCGTGGGTGACGGAGGACGAGGAGTCCCCGGACACCTTCCGGACCTGGTGCATCCGTTCGGACGCACCGGAGTCTAAGCCTCAGAGACGGTTCCCCCCTGAGGATACCCGGTTCTTGGACTTCGTGAGGGACATGGCGAAAGCCTTGGCCTTCCCTGCGGATGCCGATGAGGAGCCTCGAGCCAAAGAGCTCGATGCCCTCCAGTATGACTTTCCTCCGAATGAAGCCTTTACTATACCGGTTCCTCCGATGCTGGAATGGCTGCTCTTCCGTATGTGGGAGGCACCGGCCTCAGCGCCGGTTCTTAGCAAACGGGTCGATTCCATTTATCGAGTCCGTAAGAGCCTTGGGTTCCAAAAGGCGCACCTACCGCACAACTCCATGGTTGTGGAATCGGCCATGCACCGCCTCAAGAGTCAGAAGATGCACTCCTCGGTGCCCCCCGGTCGGGAAACCTGGATGCCCTCGGTAGAAAGTGCTTCCAGGGCTCTATGCTATCTTGCTGTGTCCAGACCTACCAGCTGTATATGGGCATGTACCTACGAGACTTGGCAAAGGAGATTGCCGGGTTCTCAATTGGCCTCTCTGAGGAACTTTTGCAGAGATTCAAGGCTTTGTCAACAGGGATTCGAGAGTGCTCGAAGTTTATCTCTCGAGCAGCCTATGATGGCTTCGAGGCTTCGTCCCGGGTAGCCACGGCCGGCATCGGTGCATGCCGTCAGGCCTGGCTACAGTCATCAGACCTGGAGTCATGGGTGCAGGACAAGTTGGTCGATGTCCCCTGCCAAGGTGAAAACCTTTTCGGTAAGCCCATGACTGAAAAGGCTGCAGAAATCGAGACTGAGACTCTCACCAGGACAAGGAAGGGCTCGGGAAAGAAGCCTTTTTTCCTGAGGAAGGGTGCTGCCTACAAATCTTACCCTCAGTATCAGGCCTCTCCAGCTCCCCAACAGGGCCAGCAGGCCAAGGGGCAGAGACATGGGCCCCGTAGGCAGAAGACCCCCAAGTCGCCAGCTCCGGCTCCTGCACAGCAGGGAGCGGGGTTTTGACTCCCATAGCATGGCCTCTTCTCCACAGCTGACTCCACTCAGCACAGGAGGTCACCTGACCCTGTACGCCTACAGGTGGCCAGCCATCACAGGGGATACCTGGGTCCTCGGCATAGTCCAGAAGGGCTACATGCTCCACTTCCACCAGCTACCCCCTCCTACTTTCCAGGGGAGCCTCCAAGAATCCCTCTGCACAGAAACTGCCTCCTTCAGGAGTTGGCAAGTCTTCTAAAGGAACAGGCGGTGGAACCGGTGCCTCACCATCTGAAAGGGCAAGGCTTCTACTCCAGGTACTTCTTAGTACCAAAAAAGAACAGGAGGCCTCCGGTCTATCCTAGACTTACGAAACCTAAACAAGTTTCTGGAGAGGGAAAAGTTCAAGATGCTTACCCTTGGGATACTGCTGCCCTACCTCCAGCAGGGAGACTGGCTATGCTCCTTAGACCTGAAGGATGCTTATACTCACATCCTCATTCATCCAGACCACCGACAATATCTCAGATTTTGTGGTGGGAGGAAACCATTTTCAGTACAGAGTACTTCCCTTTGGCCTAACTTCCGCCCCAGGGTTTTCACCAAATGCCTGGCAGTGGTGGCGGCTTATCTCAGGAATCAGGGAATTTTTGTCTTCCCATACCTGGACGACTGGCTCATCAGGGGCCAGTCTCTCCAGGAGGCCAGACAAGCCACTCTTCGCACTGTCTCTCTTCTTCAGCATCTGGGCTTTGTCATAAACTACGCAAAGTCCACCTTGCTCCCCTCACAGAACCTAGAGTTTATAGGGGCAAGATTAGACGCCCTGCAGGCAAGAGCTTACTTGCCCAAGGACAGGGTCCACAGAGTGATGGACTTGGCCAACCAGTTCCATAGCAATTCTCAGGTCTCTGCCAGGCACTTCCTGCGGCTCCTGGGCCACATGGCATCTACGGTACATGTGACGCCGAATGCCCGTCTGCACATGCAGGCTGCTCAGTGGTGCCTCAGAGCTCAGTGGGCGCAGGCCACAGGCAACCTCCGAGACAGAGTAAAGGTGTCCAAACCACTTTTGGACTCCTTGCAGTGGTGGCTACATCTCCCAAACCTTCTCGGGGGGGGGGGGGGGAGGGGGTACCTTTTCAGGCCCCAGCACACACAAGGGTGCTGACGACCGATGCTTCCTTAAAGGGCTGGGGTGCACATTGCCAGGGCATGTGCACTCAAGGCCTCTGGTCTCCTCGGGAGGCCACACAGCAGATGAATCTTTTGGAGCTTCGAGCAATCCGCTTGGTTCTAGAGACTTTTTCTCATGCCCTCTCTCACCAGTCTGCTACCTGATTGTCTGTCTGAACTAAGACAATGTTCTATGTGAACAAGCAAGGGGGCACAGGGTCCAGGTTCCTATGTCAGGAGGCGCAGGCCCTTTGCTCCTTTGCAGTCAAACAAAGTATGTTTCTCAAAGCAGTTTATCTAGCTGGTCAGGAGAACTTCTTAGCAGACAAGCTAAGCAGGATTCTCCAGCCCCACAAATGGCAGCTGAATCCATTGGTGGTCCAGCAGATCTTTCTATGATGGGGACTTTGCAAGTCCACTGAACCGTCAACTGCCCAGGTTTTGTTCCAGACAGCCGCATCCCCTGAGAATGGCAGCAGATGCTTTTCTGATCTCTTGGTCTATGGGCCTCCTGTATGCGTTTCCTCCCACGCCCCTGGTGGCCCGAACTCTGTTCAAGATTCTCCGAGACAAGGCCTCGGTGATTTTGGTGGCCCCAGATGGCACAGGCAGCCGTGGTTTCCACTTCTGCTACAGTTGGCGGTGGAAACTCCTTTCCCTCTGGGGTTGCAACATGATCTCCTGTCTCAAGATCAGGGTTCCCTTCTGCACCCCAATCTCAGGTCCCTCAATCTGATGGCCTGGCTGCTAAGAACATAAGAACATAAGAAATGCCATACTGGGTCAGACCGAGGTCCATCAAGCCCAGTATCCTGTTTCCAACAGTGGCCAATCTAGGTCATACGTACCTAGCAGTTTCCCCAAAAGACACAGGTTCTGCAGTGCTTGTACTAGGCCAAGCATTGATATCCTGGGTCCCTTTTTAATAGTGGTTTATGGACCTTTCCTCCAGGAACTTGTCCAAACCTTTTTTAAACCCAGCTATACTAACAGCCCTTACTACATCCTCCGGTAACAGATTCCAGAGTTTGATTACACGTTGAGTGAAGAAATATTTTCTCCTATTTGTCTTAAATAGTTTACCCTGTAGCTTCATTACATGTCCCCTAGTCCTTCTATATTCTGATAGCGTAAACAATTGATCCACGTTTATCCGTTCCACTCCATTCATTAATTTATACACCTCTATCATATCCCCTCAGCCGTCTCTTTTCTAGGTTAAAGAGCCCTAACCTTTTTAGCCTCTCTTCATAGGAGTAGCCTTCCATCCCCTTCACCAATTTGGTGGCTCTTCTCTGTACTTTTTCTAATAACTCTGTCCTTTTTAAGATATGGTGACCAGAATTGCACACAATATTCAAGGTGCGGTCGTACCATGGAGCGATACAGAGGCATTATAATATCCTTTGTTTTATTCTCCATCCCTTTCCTTATGATACCTAGCGTTCTATTTGCTTTCTTGGCCGCCGCTGCACACTGGGCGGAGGGTTTTAACATGTTATCCACGATGACTCCTAAATCTTTTTCCTGGGTGGTGGTTTCTAATGTGGAGCCTTGCATCGTGTAACTATAGTGTGGGTTGTTCTTTCCTAGGTGCATAACTTTGCACTTGTCCACATTAAATTTCATCTGCCATTTGGATGCCCAGTCTTCCAATTTATCCAGATCCTCCTGCAGTTTTCCACAATCCTCTTGGGTTTTAACAACTTTAAACAGTTTTGTGTCATCTGCAAATTTGATAACCTCACTAGTTATTCCCTTTTCCAGGTCATTTATGAATATGTCAAAAAGTAGCGGACCCAGTACAGATCCCTGGGGTACTCCACTATTCACCTTTTTCCATTGGGAATATTGGCCATTTAGCCCTACCCTCTGCTTTCTATCTTTTAACCAGTTCCCGATCCACAATAGTACACTGCCTCCTATCCCATGACTTTTTAGCTTCGCCAAAAGTCTCTGATGGGGGACCTTGTCAAAAGCTTTCTGAAAGTCCAGATACACTATATCAACCGACTCACCTTTGTCTACCTGTTTATGCACACCTTCAAAAAAACAGATCAGATTAGTAAGACAAGATCTTCCTTGTCTAAAGCCATGTTGGCTGTCTCCCATTAGGCCATGACTATCTACATGCTGTGTAATTTTGTTCTTTATGATGGTTTCTACCATTTTCCCTGGTACTGACGTCAGGCTCACCGGTCTGTAATTTCCCGGGTCACCCCTGGAACCCTTTTTAAAAATTGGTGTTACGTTGGCGACCCTCCAATCTTCAGGTATTACAGATGATTTAAATGAAAGTTCACAGATTACCAATAACAGGTCTGCAATCTCATATTTCAGTTCTTTCAACACTCTGGGATGTATACCATCCGGTCCAGGTGATTTGCTACTATTCAGTTTATCAAATAGTTGTAATATATCTTCTCGGTGTAGCGATATTTCTCTCAATTCCTCTGCAGTATCACCTTTAAATACCACTTCAGTCTTGGGTAACATCCCTACATCTTCCTCAGTAAAGACCGAAGCAAAGAATTCATTCAGTCTCTCTGCTATAGCCTTGTCTCCTCTTACTGCCCCTTTTACCCCTCTATCATCTAATGGTCCAATTGACTCTCTCACAGGCCTTTTGCTACGAATTTACTTGAAAAAGTCTTTATTTTGTGTTTTTGCTTCCGTAGCAAGTTTCTTCTCAAATTCCCGCTTTGCCTGCCTTATCAATGCTTTGCATTTAACTTGCCAGTGCTTGTGCTGTTTCCAGTTTTCATCATTTGGCTCTTTTTTCCATTTCCTGAAGGTTGCTCTTTTGGCAGCAACAGCCTCTCTGACCTCACCTTTAAACCATGCTGGCAGTTTTTTGGACTTTCTTCCACTTTTCTTAATGCGTGGAATACAGCTGGTCTGGGCTTCGAGGATAGTATTTTTAAATAACACCCAAGCTTGCTGTAAGTCTTTAACCTTTGGAACCGCTCCTTTTAGTTTTTTCCGAACTATATTCCTCATTCTATCATAGTCTCCCTTTTGAAAGTTAAAAGGTAGTACTGTGGATTCCTTTACTATCTGTCCTCCACTGATTAAATCAAACATGATCATACTATGATCACTATTGCCAAGTGGTCCCAACACCCTTATTTCTTGCACCAGATCTGGCGTTCCACTAAGGACTAGGTCCAGTATGGCTTCCCCTCTGGTCGGTTCATGAATCAGCTGCTCCAAGAAGCAGTCATTTATTTCATCTAGAAACTTTATCTCTTTAGCTTGTCCTGCTGTGACACTGTCCCAGTCGATACTGGGGTAATTGAAATCACCCATTATTACTACTCTGTTGTGGCTTTTGTTAGCTTCCTTGATTTCTTTGAGCATTTCATCATCCATTTGTTCATTCTGGCCAGGTGGTCGATAGTATACTCCCACTGCCATCACCTTCCCCTTCATAAATGGAATTTCAATCCATAGAGATTCTACAGCAAATTTTGTTCCCTGCAAAACTTTAATCCTTTCTGACTCAATGCCCTCTCTAACATAGAGCGCAACCCCTCCACCAATTTGTTCAGCTCTATCATTACGATATAGTTTGTATCCAGGTATCACAGTGTCCCACTGGTTATCCTCCTTCCACCATGTCTCTGAGAGTGCAATCATATCTAACCTCTCATTTAGTGCTATAGTCTAATTCTCCCATCTTATTGTTTAGACTTCTAGCATTGGCATACAAGCATTTTAGAGACTGTATTTTATTAATATTAATCTGGCTATTGGTAGGCATGGGTAATTGGGAATCCTTATGCTCTGTCTGCTCCTTACTCAAGGGCATTTGGGCTACTATACTCCCTTTTGGAACCTCACTGCTTTTGGTAGTATCCTTCAAGGATACCTTTGTCCGAACCATGCGCTCCTGGGTGACTGTCGGCTTTCCCCTATTTTCTAGTTTAAAAGCTTCTCTATCTCTTTTTTAAAGGTTAATGCCAGCAGTCTGGTCCCATCCTGCTGTAAGGATAGTGCTAAGGAGGTTGAAGAGGTGGTTTTGGCCTCTAGGAGGCAGTCCACCAGAAAGTCCTATGCCCTCAAGTGGCGTAGGTTCACAATATGGTGTGCTCAGCGCAATGAAGATCCTTTCTCCTGCCTTGCGCCAGTAGTACTGCAGTATCTACTTCATCTGTCAGACCTAGGCCTTAAGTCTAACTCTGTTCGGGTCCACCTCAGTGCTCTATCAGCGCACCACTCACCGGTGGAGGGACAGTCTCTGTCGGTTCACCCTTTGGTGTCCCACTTCCTCAGAGGTCTACTTCTTCTCAAGCCTCTGGTTTGTCCACCGGCGACTGAGTGGGATTTGAACGTGGTCTTGCAGCAACTTACTTGCCCACCGTTTGAGCCGGTGGCTACTTGCCATTTGCGCTTCCTTTCTTGGAATGCACTCTTCCTGGTAGCTCTTACCTCGGCCAGACGTGTGAGTGAACTACAAGCTCTGGTTTCTGATAGACCGTACACACGGTTCTATAGGAACAGGGTGGTCCTACAGACCCACCCGAAGTTCCTTCCAAAAGTCGTCTCCTCTTTCCACCTCAAGCAGGAGGTGGTTCTTCCGACCTTCTTTCCCAGGCCGCATACCAGCCGGGCTGAAACAGTCTTGTATACCCTGGACTGTAAGAGGGCCTTGTCTTTTTACATAGAATGTACGCGGGGGTATCGAAGGGCTACTCAGCTCTTCATCTCCTTTGACCCTAATAAACTGGGGTTACCTGTCTCCAAGCATACGTTGTCCACTTGAGTAGCAGATTGTATCGCCTGGGCGTACAAGGTAGCCGACCTCCCCTTGTCAGGGCAAAAGCCGCGTCAGTAGCTCATCTCCGCTCTGTTCCGTTGGCAGACATCTGCCGGGCCGCTACTTGGTCTTCAGGCCAGACTTTTGCAGCCCACTACTGCCTCGAGAGAGAGTCCTGAAGGGACAGTGCTTTTGGACAGGCGGTACTCCGTAATCTCTTTGAGGTTTAGGCAACTCCTACCCTCCTGCCCTTGTGTTGGGCTACCGTACGGAGGTGTTCTCAGAGGATATTCTTAACACAGATGCTGAGGCTTTTGAGAGAGAGCCATTTTTCAGGTTAGGGTTCCCAGTAGCCTAGAGCTGGGGAGTCCCATATGTGAGGACTGACTTCCTGCTTGGTCCTGGAGAAAGAGTAGTTACTCACCTGTAACAGGTGTTCTCCAGGAGCAGCAGGAATCAGTCCTCACGACCCTCCCTCTTCCCCGGAGGTGCAGTCATATACTTCATTTTGTTTTTTGCTGTCTTTTAGCTATGTCATCAGACTGAGCAAGATGGCACCCTTAGGCGGGAAGGGGACCGTGCATGCGCGCTGCATTCCCATAGGCTTTCTTTGAAAGCTGGGGAAATGCTCCGCACGGGGGCTCCGTCAGCACCGACGTCACCCATATGTGAGGACTGATTCCTGCTGCTCCTGGAGAACACCTGTTACAGGTGAGTAACTACTCTGAAGCTCTTTACCTCTGTGGTTCTACAGGCTTCTTCTCTGCTACTTTCTGTCCCTGGAAGGACCAGTCTACCTGGGCCTCCTAGCTTTTGTTGTGCAGTCACTTCAAAGTATGCAAAATTCTGCAGTATGATTATAATCTGGTTGTTCTGTGCAGGACCTTGCTACTTTGTATTTGCAGGTGTTCAACAGGCTCCCAGTTGCACATGCATTTTGAGGCCTATTTACTAAGCGGCATTAGCTGTTTGGCATGGGAATTGCAGTTGCTTAACGATTAGCATGTGGTAATTCCTGGAATTAAACAGCTAATGAGAAAAGGGATAAGAAATTGGTGGGTTCTCCAGGAAATCAATCCTGACATATGGGTGATGTCAGCACCGACTGAGCCCGCATGGAACATTTCCCCAGCTTTCAAAGAAAGCCATTGGGAATGCTACAACGCATGCATGGTCCCCTTCCTGCCCAAGGGTGCCATCTTGCTCAGTCTCCTTTTTACCGTGAGGCCCAACGGACATGGTTCTGTACTCTCCCTGAAAAAGTTATTTGATTCCTTTCTTGGTCCGGTTTGCGCCCTTGTCCATGGGACTAGCTTGAGAGTGGCTCCCTTTTTTTCTTGTGTTTCCTCAAGGTTCCACCTCGACTGGCCTTCGTGCCATTTTTCGCCCAGGGGTCCTCCCACCATGATATATTTACATATAATGGGAAGCAGTGGATGCAAATATACTTCATGAATATTACATAGAAACATGACGACAGAAAAAGACCACATGGCCTATCTAAGGTTGCCAACTGGCTCCAGATGCACCCAACAGGTTTTATCCAGTCCTGGGTTTGCCCCATTGCATGCAGAGATGTGTAGTCTTGCTTTTCTTATGGAATGCAATAGAAAAACAGATCTACATATCTCGTCATGCAATGGGGTAAATCCAGGACTGGATCAGGCCTGTCAGGCGCATCTGGAGCCAGTTGGCAACCCTAGGCCTATCTAGTCTGTCCTTCCATATCAACCACTACAACAGTCCCCTTTTTTCCTTTAGAGATCCTCTGTGTTTGTCCCATGCTTCTTTGAATTTAGACACTGTCCTCATCTCTACCACCTTCACTGGGAGACTATTCCACGGATCCACCACTCTTTCCGTAAAGAAATATTTCCGCATACGGGAATCAGCACCGACTCAAAGGCGCACATCATTTTGATCCCGTAGGAAAATGTCTGCTTGTCAATTGGTTAAATTGTTTTTTGGCACGGTAGCATCGCTCATGCCTGTGTCTTTGTACATCATGCCAAAGGCTACAAATGGTGCCAAAATGCTGAGATTCTGCCACGTAGGCCTCAAATTAACAAAGATCTCATACAATATCCTAAACTAGCTGTGCAGAAGAAAAGAAGCAGCACTTAACATAATTCAGGGCTTTGTCATCGTCAAATGAAAATGAACTGATTCACTGTATTGAAGCAATGACTATGTTCTGGTAGATGTATCAGTTGTTCTGTTTCATGTTTACATTCCCCTCCACAGGGGTTTACAGAATGGTCTCCTTTCTGTTTTCTTCCAGAGATGAACCAGCATCTATTTATTCTGGACATGTTTTTAGTAGTATTTTTTGATCTGACAATTTCTTCCTGCTCCTTTTGGGCTTTTAGCATAATTTTGAACCAGGGCTGGGATCTGATATCATGAGCCTTTGTTTGCAACTATCCAGGGATATTTTTTTCCTCTATCCTTCTACCAACTCACCCAGACCAGTCATTGCAATTGACAATCCTTGGCAGAGGACCCAGGACTGGTCCAAGGGTTTCTGCCATCCTAGGACGGCTGGCCCAGGTGGGTGGCTTTGTGCCGCTGCTTTGTGGCTGCGGCAGGCCATGTGCTTCAGCACACATGGCCTGCCGCTTCTTATCCCCCTCCGACAGTAAGTTGCATCAGAGGGAGATTAGAAGTGGCAGGTCATGTGTGCCATTTTGTTGTGCGGGCAACAAAATGGTGGCATAAAGCCGCCCACCCGGGCCAGCCGCCCAGATCGGTTAGTGGATGGGCCGGCCCTGAGGGGACCATTCACCAGACGACCTACCCTGCTTGTTTGGACCTGGAGTCTCCACCAGCGATTGAGGGCGGAGTTGTGCTTACATCAGTGGTGACTTAACACCATCTCAAAAAGTATGAAACTGGCATAATTTCACTCAGCTCTTTAATTGGTTCCTCTTGTATGTGTAGTTTGTAAAATCCTGCGCTTGCATTTTATAAGTGGCAGCAAATACTTTCATACATTGCTAGATTGGCCGTCCGTGTAAGCCCCTGAAAGCTTTGCCAACTGGGTGGCATATTCTGTTTTTATAAATGCAACCCCTCTATCTCTGCCAACCATAGACATTCAAAGTAAATAAACAATCCAGGGCAGAAATTAACCGTTCATTATTTTGCCGTGTCAGTTCATCAGATTAAGTTAGCTGGGTGGTCAGTAAAATCAGCTGGTGCACACCTGTTCAGAAGGTCCTGGGAAGAACACTGGTCACTTGCACATGTAGAGGGGGATATTCAAATTGTTTTAGCTGGTCAGCAGACCTGCTAACCAGCTAAAATGCACTCAGCCCGATATTCAGCTGGTTATTGCCGCTGAATAACCTCACAGACTGTGTAAAAGATGCCTTCTTCAAACTGGGGCGGTCTGTGGACAGAGCAGGAGCAGTGATGGTAGCTATTCAGCTAGTCATGATGTTCAGCCACTAACTGGATAGCCTAAACGGTTAAAATTAAGTCATCTCAATAGCTGCCCTAACCTTAACTGTTTTTCACTATCTGGTTAGTGGCTGAATATCGCCTCTAACTGCATAGCAGTGCTTCTGTCCCACGAACCCAGATATTCAGTATCAGAAACTAGGTAAGCCCATTAAAAAGTCCTTAGTAGCATAGTGGGTTCTGGACCTCTCCTAACACCACGCCCCCCCCCCCAATACAACCCAGCAACAATTACCTGGTGACCTAGTGGGCTCTGACATTTCAAACCCCCTCTTCCCCTTTCCTCAAGGCTTTCTGGTCGAAGGCATCCTGGGTTAGGGCACCCCTGGTCTGGGCACATGATACAGAGAAGCCCTCAACCAGATAATCTACATGCTGTGGCTCTCCCCAGGACCAACAATACTTACCCGGTCCAGGGTAGCATCTAGCAATGGCATCCTCCTCCTCCTGCCACCATCTTGTAAAATGGCAACACCTGATGCTTAGTGGTCTATTGGGATGCATTTCTAGGGGTCAGTCTGCCAACTAAGGGGGATGCTCCTTTATTTGGCAGACTGACCCCTAGTGGTGCTTCTGCTTCCAACCCTAAAAATGAGTGGGGTAGATGGAGGTCCAGGAGCTTACTGGGCCACCAGATACACATTCATGGGATGCGAGACTGAGGGTCCAGGGCCCACTGAGCTACCAAGGAGGCTTGCTAGTATGTCATCTGAGGTGAAATGCTGACGTTTCCCTCTGACATCCCATTTGCTCCAACCCTGAGATGGAGTAAAGATTGAGTGCTATGAGAAAATTAAAAACCACACCAAAATCGAGTGTATTTTTTTTAAATATCAGGAGCAATTTAAATTTTGGCCTTTTGCATGCAGTGTGCCTGCCCACTGCACTATTATTCTTTATTAGCTTTTTTACACTGGGTATCTGTGTCAATATCAATTCAGTTTATGATCTTTCACTTGGTATTTAGGGTCCAATATTCAGCAGCAGCGGCTAGTTGCTCTAGCAGTTAGCTGGTCACTGCACCAGCTAAATATTGGCCCTGGTGTTATGGGTCCTATGTGGTGGAATCAGCTGTCTGTACATGTTTGGAGTGGAGGAGTGGCCTAGTGGTTGGGGCAAGGTACTTCAGGCCGGAAGGTCGGGGGTTCAAATCCCACTAGAGGACAGCAACCTTGGTCCGGAAGGGCTGGGGTTTCTAGTCCCACAGGTGCTCCTTGTGGTATTGGGCAAGCCACTTAACCCTCCATAGCCCATGTTTCCTGTAAAATAGTTATCTCCAAGTTATAGTGCCCTGTTCAATGTAATTTCAGTTTGTTCAATGTAAACCGCACTGATGCAGAATAGCGCGGTATATAAGAGAATGTAAATAAATAAATAAATGTTAGAACGGGAAGTTTATTTTCAATTTTGCAACATTTAAAACTTGGCTGTTTTCCTTCTTGATTAATAGATAGGGCAGATGTGCTGAAGAGAATTTATTGTGGCTGCAGTTCATATTTGGAATGTCCCAGTTTGGGTATGGTGGACTTGGATTTTTTTGATAACTTTACTAACAACAGAGGTCTCAATACAAAAATGTACAAGAAAAATAATAATCATAAATTACACAATGCGATTTAGCCTGAATCCTAAGGAAGGCAACAGCCCAGAGGTAACATCTCATTTACTATTTGTAGACAACCTGAAAATCTACAGTTTCAGTGACCAACAATTAGCTGAACAACTCTGTGTGATGGAAAAATTTACTGATGACATCAGGATGACTTTTGGCCTTGACAAATGTGCTAAGGCAACTTTTTTGTAGAGGAAAATTGAGTAAAACAGAAAACATCTCCCTGGCTGAGAGTTGTGACATCAAGGAACTTGAACAGGAAGGCATATATAAATATTTTGGAATAGAGGAAAGAACGAAACTCAAGCAGAAGTTACTGAAAGAAAAGATCAGTAAAGAATACTTCAGGAGATTAAAATTGTTATTGAAAAGTTTTTTTTAACATCACAGAATAAGATACAAGCCATCAATCAGTTGGCTATTCCTGAACTCTCATACTACTACTACTACTTATCATTTACAGCTTTGGGATTGTAGACTGGCCTCTTAAAGATCTTGAAAAACTGGATGTGTGAACAAGAAAACTCCTCCATGCCCATGAAGTAATTTACATGAATCTGTGTATGCCAAGGCTGTACATCCCTAGAGATGAAGGAGGGTTAGGCCTCATAGAGATTGATTACACATACAGAACTACCATCATAGGCCTCCAGGTCTACCTAACAGTATCACTGGATCCAAATACACAAAAAGTACTGAAATATAAAAGTAAACGTTCAGAATCTGTTTCTATCATCAAAATTGGACAAGCGTTCTGACAGTTAGAAGGAATGAGTGAGAATCCAGAAGCACACATAGGGAAGGAAGTAACAGAATTTGCTAAACAAGAGAAAAAACTCTTTAAAAAATTAGATCAGCAAACGAGGAAAAACAATTGGCAAATGTACAAATACAGTCGGAAATACAAAGCGTAACTCCAAGAACCCTTTGTTGATCAAGAGCAGACACATGAATGGTTAAGGAAATGCGAACTAAAACTGAAGGATAAGGGTTTGATGCAGCCCAGGACAGCGGGTAACAGACAAGATGGTTTACAGAGAGCACTGAAAAAACTAGCAAAACAGACATATGTCAATTCTGTAAGAAAGAGCTGGAAACTGTGATTCATTTCATAGCTGGCTGTAAAGTTCTGATGGCAGAAAATTTCTATACAGAGAGGTTTAACAAAGTAGCATGTGTCATCCATTGGAAACTGTGTAAATGCTACAACATCACTGTGCCTGAAAAGCACTGGGATAATGACCCTAAGAGAATTACACAGAACAAGTAGGTATGATCACCTGGGATACTCCTATTCCGACCGCAAGGAAGCCAGATATAGTGGTAAAGGAGAAGAACACCAGAACAGTATTGATTATAGAGGTGTCAGTCCAAAGCAACTATTCTGTGAATCACATCGAGAGGGAGAAGATCTTCAAGTAGCAAGAAATGCAGTCGGAGACCAAGAAAATGTGGCAGAAATATACCGCGTTATTTCCCATCGTGTTGGGTGCCACAGACTTCATTAAGAAGAATTTCCAAGCACACCTTGATAAATTGCCCATACATGTTACACCTTACAAATTCCAAAAGGAGGCTCTGTTTGGCATGATACAAGTATTAATTACACATATGGGTGACGTCGTCACTGATGGAGCCTGCACGGATTCACTCCCCAGCTTTCAAAGAAAGCCTTTGGGAGTTAAACCGCACATGCACTGTCACCTTCACACACTGTCTGTTTCCTGGTAGAAGTAAATTTTTTCCTTAGGTGCTTCATGCATTTTTTCATGTATTTTTGCTCATTCGGTTCCTCAGTCACCTTCTTGTCGCCAGATAGTGCCCTCTCCTCGGCATCGTGGGTTTTTTTTGGGTACTTTTTCATTCTTTTCTGGCCATGGGGGTTCCCTTGTGCCTTCCCTGACTGAGGCATGTGAGTTTGACTTCACAGGCACTGTGTTCCCCACTATGTCTGCAGTCTGTGGATTCAAGCACTGTGGCAAGTGCTCCTGCACTATGTCTATCACTAGCTGCCACAGTTGATGCGACCGCAGTTTGGGGCCTGACCACGATGACTCCTGCCTGCTCTGCCTGCAGATGTCAGCCCAGCAGTGTAAAGACACGTTTGCCTCAAAGACCTCATATGTGGGACCATCCTCAAGCGCGGAGTCGCTGCTCTTGGGGTCCATGTCTGATGCCTTGGCAAGTTTGATCTGAGCCTTGAGGTCACGGAGCTTCGGATCAGCGATCACCTCTGAGGACCTCCTCCGTGGGCTCAAGTCATCGTCCCAGCTGCGGTCGAAGATGCAGTCTGACCCTGGAACTGGAGGTAAGTCCTCGGGTACCTGGGCTCGTAGCCCTTAACCCGACACTGAGAACGATGGCTGGGAGCGGCCCTCGAAGCTGCCTTAGTGGGAGGAGACTTCCAAAACATCGGGGGATCAGGCTTGGTCCCCCGGTGCGATTATTATACGTGATTCCCCTCTGAGGGACCCGGCTCCAGGCTTGATGATGCCAAGACCTGAGCCAGAGGCTGTAGAGCCAACTGGCCTCGAGGTCAGGATGGCGGCCCTGGAGCGCAGCCTGGCTGCCTACCTTGAGGTGCAGCATGGCCCAGCACCCAGTACCTCCGGGTCAGTGGCGCTTACATCAGGCCTCTCTACAGCTCAAACCTCTCTGGAGCAAGTCCATCCTGTATTGGAGTAGTTCTGTGGCTCAGAGTTGAGGCTATTGGCCTCGCACCCAAGGCATCGGGATTGGTGCATCGAGTGCCACATTACTCGATGGCCTCTTGGGTCTTGAGGTCTCCTCTGACTCCGAGTTGGGATGGGAGACTGAGGAGGAGTCTCCCGACACTGCTCCACAGGAATGTGCCCTCGGAGCTGTGTTCCCCGCAGGAGCGTCGGTGGTCCTCACCCAAGGACTTGGTATTCCTCGACTTCATCTGAGGAATGGCGCAGGCCCTGGCCTTTGTGGCAGAGCCAGAGGATGAGCCTTGTGCTGAGGACCCAGAGATCCTCCAGTACGAGTCCCCTCCGAAGGATGCACTGATGGTGCCAATCCCCTCCATCCTTGAACACTTATTGTTCAGGATATGGGAGAGCCCGGTGACGGTGCCTGTGGTGAGCCGCTGACTCAATTTCCTGTATCGAGTTGCCAAGAGCCCAGAATTCCAAAAGCCACAGCTGCCTCACAACTCGATGGTGGTGGAGTCGGCCATGCGTCGAATCAAGAGTCTAAAGACGCTCTCCTCTGTGCTCCCTGGTAGGGAGGTCTGCATTATGGATGGCTTCGGCAGGCAGTGCTTCCAGGGTTTGATGCTCACTGCCCGGATTCAGGCATAGCAGTTGTACTTGGGCATGTACTTCCAGAATCTGGCAAAGGAGCTTGCCAGGTTCTCGGCTGGTCTGGTAGGAAAACCCCTTGAGTGCTTCCAAACTCTTGTCTCCACGGTCAAGGAATGCTCCAAGTTTCAGACTCGGGCAGCTTTGACAGTCCATGGCCTATGTGGCTGCGGTGGGCATTAGTGCCTGCTGTCTGGCCTGGCTACAGTCCTTGGACTTGGAGCAGTGGGTACAGGACAAGCTGGCTGATGTCCCATGTCGGGGGGAAAATCTCTTTGACAAACCCATGATGGACAAGGCGGCCAAGCTGGAGATAGAATTCCTGACCAGGACTAGGATGTCCAGGAAAACTGCTGATCCTTTCTGGTGGAATGCTTCTGGTAAAAAGACCTTCCACCCGAAGGGGAAGGAGGCTTGTGGGAAATACTCCCAGTTTCCAGCCTACCAAGCTCCCCAACAGGGTCAGCAGGCCAAGGGCTAGGGGCATGACTCTCATAAGCCAAAGGCTCCCAAGTCCCAAACAGCACCCCAGCCTCAGCCTGGGGGGGGGGGGGAGTTGACTCCTTGGGCTTGGCCTCTCTTCCATCTAAGGGCCCAAATCACATGGGAGGACATCTGGTCCATTTTGCCCATCTCTGGCTGGGCATTACTTAGATGCCTGGGTGCTGCAAGTGGTTTGGGAGGGCTACCTCCTCCACTTCTACCAGTTGCCTCCTCCCTACTTCCCAGGGGAGCTTCCCATGACTTCCCTGCACAAAGAGCTTCTGCAGAGTGAACTTGAGTCCCTACTTGAGGACCGGGCCTGTGGAGCTAGTACCTCAGTCCCTCTGGGTCAAAGGGTTCTACTCCGGGTATTTCCTTGTCCCAAAAAGGACAGGTGACTGTTGGCCCATCCTGGACCTGCGGGACCTCAACTGCTTCCTGGTCAGGGAAAAGTTCAAGATTGCTCTCCCTTGGAACATTACTGCTCTATCTACTCAAGGAAGACTGGCTATGCTCCTTGGATCTCAAAGATGCCTACGCCCACATCCTGATCCACCCCTGGCACCGTCCATACCTTTGCTTCGTAGTTGGAGGATGCCACTACCAATATATGGTGCTTATATTCAGTCTCTCCTCGGCCCCCAGGATGTTCACCAAATGTTTGGCAGTTGTCACTGCCCACCTCCATCTGCTGGGAGTGTTCGTCTTCCCTTATGTGGATGACTGGCTTATAAAGGCCAGCTTTCCAGAGGAGTCAAGTGCTGCAGCGCGCTACACCATCAAGGTTCTGCAGACTCTGGGGTTTGCAATCAACTACCCCAAGTCCCACCTGCTCCTGACTCAGCAGTGCTCTCCTGGACTCGACATAGGCCAGGGCCTTCCTCCCTCTGGACAGGGCACAATACCTTGTGGCACTGGCAAGGGAGGTGCAGTACGGCATCAGCATGGCTTCTGCTGCACCTACTGGGGTACATGACCTCCACGGTGCACGTAACCCCTCATGCCCGCCTCCGGATGTGACAGTCCCAGTGGACTCTAAGTTTGCAGTGGACTCAGGCCATGGGCTTTCTGAATGACTGGGTCAAAATCAACTGGCCTCCGGCAGCCTCTCTCACCTGGTGGCTGAGCCAGCTGATCCTCATGGCTGGCCTAGCCTTCCAGACCCCGCCGGCGCACTCTGTTCTCACGACGGATGCCTCCAAGCTAGGGTGGGGAGACCACTGCGATGGCCTGCAATCGCAGGGTGTCTGGACTCGGGAGGAGAGTGCCCCCCAGATAAACTTCCTGGAGCTCCGAGCAGTGACCAACACCCTCGGGGTATTCCGCACCCTCCTTCTGGGTCAAGTGGTGCTCATCCAGATGGACAACCAAGTAGCTATGTTCTACATCAACAAGCAAGGAGGCACGGGCTCCTACCTCCTCTGCCTGGAGGCAGTCTGCCTGTGGAATTTTGCCATGGAGAATGGCATGACCCTCTGGGCAGTCTACCTGCTGGGCCAGAACAATCTGCTTGCAGACTGGCTTAGCAGGGTGCTTCAACCCCATGAGTGAAACACCCCCCCCCCCCCTGGAGTAGCCAACTCCATCTTCCAGCATTGGGGGACCCCGGCATTGGACCTCTTTGCCAGCCCCAATAATGCACAGCTGCAACGTTTCTGTTTCCGGAGGCCGGCCAAGTGGCGGCAGACACCTTTCTCCTGCACTGGTCTGGGCGCCTCCTGTATCCTTACCCGCCAATTCCCCTGGTCCCCAAGACCTTTCTCAAGATCCATTCAGACAGGGCCCCAGTAATCCTCATTGCCCCAGGTGGCCCCAACAGCTGTGATTCCCTCTGCTCCTGCAGCTGTCACAAGTGGCCCTGATACCTCTTGATCAGGACCCAGATCTGCTATCACAGGAGAACGGGACTCTTCTCCATCCCAATCTCTGGTCCCTCGTCCTGATGGCGTGGCTGCTGAGAGGTTAGCCATAGCACACCTCTGCCTCTCCATGGAGATGGAAGACGTCCTACTGGCTTCCCGTAAAGACTGTACGTGCCATGCGTATGCCTTCAAGTGGCACCGATTCTCTGTCTGATACTCTGACAAAAATTGTAACACCTTCTCCTGCTCCGTACAGGACATCCTGCAATATCTCCTGCACTTCTCTCGAACTAGGTTGCAGTCCAACTCTGTCCAGGTGCACCTTTGTGCCAAAGGAGCGCATCATCACCTTGTCGATGGCCAGTCTCTCTCTGCGCACCCGCTAGTGGACTGCTTCATGAGAGGGTTCCTCCTCTTGCGGCCCTCCTATCCACCTACCGCTGGCTGGGACCTGAACGTCATTCTGGGGAAGTTAATGGCTTCCACTTTTGAACTTCTGGCTACCTGCCATCTAAAGTACTTATCATGGAATGTGGTTGTGTTACTGGTAGTGTTCATCTCTGCCAGAAAAGTTAGTGAGCTGCAGGCACTGGTGGCCCCCTACACCAGATTCCACAGAAAACAGGGTTGTTCTCTGGACATACCCAAAATTCCTAGCCAAAGTGGTGTCCATATGTCACTTGAACCAGGAGGTGGTTCTGCCCAACCTTTTTTCCAAACCTCATATCTCCCAGGCAGAAGCTGCATTACGTACCCTAGTTTGCAAAAGGGCACTGTCCTTCTGCCTGCAGAGGACACAACCCCATTGCCGCTCATCACAGCTCTTCGACTCTTATGATGTTAACAGCCTCGGAGTCGCGGCCTCTCAGTGGATTATGTCTACCTGGGTGGCAGACTGCATTTCCTTCACCTACAAGCAAGTTGGAATCTCTCTGAAGTATCATGTTACCACGCACAATGTGCGCGCCATGGCGGCCTGTGGCCAACCTGTGCTTGGTCCCTCTGCTGGAGATTTGCCAGGCCGACACCTGATCTTCGGTTCATACCTTCACTGTGCATTACTGCTTGGAAGAAAGCTCAAGGTGTGACAGTGCCTTTGGCCAGATAGTGTTCCGTCACCTCTTTGGGGAATAGTGCAACTCCTTCCCTCCAGCCTGTTGTTTCCGACTACCGATGAGATGATTCCTTGCTCAGTGCTGCAGCTGTATCTTTGGCCTTTGAGCCATTCATGCTCCTTACTGCCCCTCTCGCTTCTTTTAGGAGTCATCGGGGCCTCCTACAGGTTTTTTCGGAAGCCTGTAGCTGGGGAGTCCCATATATGAGGACTGACTTCCTGCTTGTTCCCGGAGAAAGCATAGCTACACACCTATAAAAAGTGTTCTCCTCGGACAGCATGAATCAGTTCTCACAACCCTCCCTCCCTTCTGATTTTTCTTTTTTATGCTTGATTAATTTATGTCATCATGCTGAGGTAAGATGGTACCCTTGAGCAGGAAGGTGACCACGCATGCGCGGTCTAACTCCCAAAGGCTTTCTCTGAAAGCTGGGGAGCGAATTCGCGCGGATTCTGTCAGTGCTGACATCACCTATATGTGAGGATTGATTCCTGCTGTCCCTGGAGAACACCTGTTACAGGTGAGTAGCTACACTTTCTCATAACTATCCAGCCCAATTTCCTCATCTACACATTTTCTTTTTGTTTTTCCCTTCTCCCCCTCCCCCACCCTCCACACTCAATCCCCATGGACCTCTCTTTCCTAATTCCTGTGGGCTCTTTTAATGTTGCATCACTCAGCCTTTCTCTCTTCTCATTCAATAGAGGACCCCCAACGAGAGTTAGACCATAGCTGTGCATATGAAAGCCACCTCTCCTTGTTGCTAGTTTTTAAGTCAAGCTTTCAAAAGCAGCCATGTCCCTCATAAGACTGTTAACTTGCATAATGACATCCTCGGCGAGTACAGTGCAGTCATCAATATCCAATTGTGTTTTGTGTGGCACAAATTGGTTATTTATCTAAATAGGGCCACGTATATTGAAGAGTGACCCCTGATGCAGGCTTATTGCCGAAAGTTGGCTGAGTCATGTCATCCAATAAATCCATATGTGTGTTTGCCAGAGTTGTGTGTTTCTTGATCCATGGTCCGTCTCCACTCTTGATTGATGTTCCTCATAAGTCTTAGTGAATTGTGATATGAAAGTTTCTCTTCAGCCACCCAGGTTACAAGATCAATCTCCAGGAACAAGCAGGAATGTAGTCATCACATATGGGTATCGTCGGTACCGACGGAGCCTGCGCAGGAACGCTCCCCAGCGTCCAATTAGAAAGCTTTTGGGAGCATCCCACAGCACCTGCGTGCTGCCTTCCCGCCTTTCCCAACTGCCCCTCTCCAGTTCTTCTTTTTCCGCGGAGCCAGCAGGTAGTTGTTCCTGTCACCGCAGAAAAATTCTTTTTTATTTCTTTCTTTTTTGTGGTCGCGTCTGCCTTCCTCGACGCTTTACCGGTACCGCCAGTTTTTTTTCTTCTTATTTCTGTCTTAAAAAAAATAAATAAAAAATATATATATTCTACTTTTCTTTTCTTCAGGTGCACGTGCCTTTTTGGGCCTTAGGCCCAAAAACGTTTCCTTACAATGGAGAAACCTGCCTCAGGTTTCAAAAAGTGCACCAAGTGTGGCGGTACCATTTCCGTCACCAACACCCATGAATGGTGTCTAAAATGTTTAGGTCCTGACCACTCCATCACGGATTGTATATCCTGCGCCATGATGTATAAAAGAGGTCGGCAGAACCGAGCTGCTAAGCTCAGTACCCTGTTTCCCTCTGATGCAGCTTCGGTGGCATCGACGTCTTTCAGGGCTGCTTCTTCCTCCCGTGGATCTCAGGTAACTAAACATAAGTCCAGCCGGTCCTCAAAGGGTAGATCTCCTTCTAAGCATCGAGATGTCTCTGATGTTGCCCTTGAGGATTCTGCACCGGCAAAATTGCCCCGGCGGGAGGCTTCGGCTTCCAAAGCATTATCGGGGCTCCAGGATGTTCTCGAGGTACTCAACCTCGGCAGAACTACTGGTGCCATGGTCTGGGGTACCGGCGGTCTCCTCCGGTACTGACATCCAGGCATTGGCAGTGTCGATAGACCAGAGAGTCCTGGCTATTGAGCGCAGTCTTGCGGCTCTCCTTGCAACATCGATGCCCTCGGAACCATGACAGACAATTCAGCCGGTACCGGCACCAGCCCCAGCATTGGTATCAGTACCGATATCATTGACATCAATATCAGTGTCTGCTTTGCCGGTACCCAGTCATCCGATGCCCTCTGGTACCGATACCCCGGTACCGGTTACTCCCGGTACCGACTTCGGTCGGTACGGGTATCGGGCTCTTCAAGAGCATCCGGACAAACGGTACTTCAAGTCCTCAGAGGAATCTGAGGATTCTGACAGTTCTGTCGATGCAGGAATGCTTCTCCCAGAGGAGCCCTCCTCCCCTAAGCGCAGGATGTCTCCAGAGGATATTTCCTTCCAGGATTTTATCAGGGAGGTGGCTCGGGGTCAATCCATTACTGTGGCCCCTGAAACAGATCCAAGAGCCAAGGAGTTGGAAATTCTACAATATCTCAAAACTCCTAAGGAGGCAGCTACCTTGCCCATTCATGAGATTTTATATGATCTCATGTTAAGGATGTGGGAGACACCTCTTACCACCTCTCCTCATTCTCGCAGACTGGATACTATGTATCAAGTCCCTCCTTGTCGTGGTTTCCAAAAGACCCAGCTTCCTCACCACTCTATTGTAGTGGAATCGGCTATGAGAAGGATCAAGATTGCATGCCTCTAATCCTCCAGGACGTAAGTGCAGAACCCTGGATGCTTTTGGACGTCGGGTCTTCCAAGCTTCCATGCTTTCTGCCAGGATCACCTCCTATAGTCTCTACATGGGAATGTTCCTGAAGGAGGTCACAGATGATTTAGAGGCTTTAAGTCCTATTCTTCCTGAGGATAGAAGACAGGATTTTCTCACTTTGGTCAAACATGCTCAAGATGTTTCTAAATTTGCCAACCGTGCAGCCTTTGACTGTTTTGAGTGCATAAGCAGGACCTCTGCTATTGCCATAGGTGCACGTGGAATTGCTTGGCTCCAGGCATCTGATCTGGAGCTCTGGGTACAAGACAAATTGGGGAACATCCCTTGTACTGGTGAGAACCTGTTTGGTAGAGATTGGCAGGAAAAAGCCAATGAGATGGATGCTGAAAATTCCACCTTGGATAGATTATCCAAGTCCACAGCTGATCCTGCTAGAAAGAAATTGTTCAAGAAACCATTCTTTTCTAAGAAGAAAAGATATTATCCTGCTTATGTTCATCAGGGACGTTCTGCAGGTCAGCTTGCCAGGAAAGGTCAGCAACCACTCAAACAGATGAAAGCAAAGACTGCTAAGCCTCAGCCGGCTCAGCAGTCTCAGCCTCCACAGGGCCTTTGACTCTCAACTAGAGAACTTAGCCTTCCTGGCTCTCGGGGGACCAGAACCTTCCACCATTCCAGGAAGGTTATGTCATTTTGCCCCCAGATGGGGGCAGATAACAGCAGAGCATTGGACACTCTCCATCATAAAGGAGGGGTACAAGCTTCATTTTTCAAGCATGCCCCCTCACACAATAGTAAAGTAGTTCAATTCTCCGACCTCTCTCATCAACCTGTTAGGTCAGGAGGTCGCTATCTTTCTTGCCCAAGGGGCAATAGAAGTAGTACCCATTCATCAGCAGGGTACAGGGTTCTATTCCCCTTATTTCCTTATCCCAAAGAAAACAGGGGGTTACAGACCTATCTTAGACCTCAGAGAATTGAACAAATTCCTTGTCAAGGAGAAATTCAAAATGATTTCTCTCGGATCTCTGCTGCCATACCTTCAGAGTCAGGATTGGCTTTGTTCTCTAGATCTCAAGGATGCGTACACCCATGTCCTCATCCATCCAACCCACAGAAGGTTCCTTCGGTTCCTTTTTCAAGGAAAGCACTACCAATACAGGGTGCTTCCTTTTGGCCTGGCCTCAGCACCAAGGGTGTTCACGAAATGCATGGCTGTAGTAGCAGCATTTCTCCGCATTCTAGGGATATTTGTCTTCCCCTACTTAGACGACTGGCTCATTCGAGCCCCAACAGAGTCAGAGGCCAGGACTTCTCTATCCTGCACAATGCGTATCCTTCAGTATTTAGGGCTGGTAATAAACATCCCAAAATCCAGTCTGACTCCCACTCAGTCTTTAGAGTTCATAGGAGCTTTGCTGGATACCAGAAAGGCAAGGGCCTATCTCCCCCAGGCCCGTTGCCTTCGCATGGTGCAGTTAGCTTCTCAAGCAGTGCTAAAGCCTCATCTAACTGCTCAAGAAATGTTACAACTACTAGGCCACATAGCATCTACGGTGCATGTTGTTCCCTATGCTCGCCTCCATATGAGGGCAGCTCAGTGGACTTTATCCACCCAATGGACCCAGGCATCAGGATGCCTGTCAGACAGAATAGCAAACACAAGTCGCCTTATTTTGTCCCTCCAGTGGTGGAAGTCCACTCAAAACTTGTTGCTGGGGCCCCCTTTTCAACAACCCCTACCCCAAGCAACTCTCACAACAGATGCTTCTCCAATGGGTTGGGGAGCTCATCTGCAAGACCTCTCCACCCAAGGCACCTGGTCGCCACAGGAGAGTCATCTACATATCAATTTCTTGGAGCTCAGAGCAATCTTCCTTGCTCTGCAAGTGTTCCACACCCTGCTCAGCTGCAAGACAATCCTCATTCATACGGACAATCAAGTAGCCATGTTCTATGTGAACAAGCAGGGGGGAACAGGCTCTGTCACTTTGCAACGAAGCTTTGCGACTATGGGCCCTCGCCAGAGAGCATCAAATTCATCTCCTGGCAGTGTATCTTCCAGGCATACAAAACTCTTGGGCAGACAGACTCAGTCGAGTTCTGCTTCCACACGAATGGTCTCTGCATGCAGACCAGGTAACCAAGATTTTTCAAATTTGGGGAACCCCGGACATAGACCTCTTTGCAAGTCTGTGGAATGCCAAACTTCCCCGGTTCTGTTCCAGAATTCCGGCTCAGGCCAGGGATGCTTTCCTCCTTCATTGGGGTCAAGACTTCCTGTATGCCTTTCAACCCATTCCCCTAATTCCCAAAACCCTGTTCAAGCTTCAGAGAGACAGAGGCCATATGATTCTCATAGCGCCACATTGGCCACGGCAAATGTGGTAGCCTCTTCTTCTACAGCTCTCTCAAGCTCCCTCCCTGCAGTTGGGTCTGCTCCGGATCTCCTATCCCAGGAGGACGGAATGTTATGGCATCCCAATCCCCAGTCTCTACGTCTCAGGGCTTGGTTGCTGAAGGCCTAGATCTCCATGATCTTAATCTCCCTCAGCAAGTAAAAGATATTCTTTTTGCTTACAGGAAACCTTCCACAAGACGCTCTTATACTTTCAAGTGGAAAAGGTTTACCATATGGTGTTCGCAAAAGGGTCTTAACCCCCTTGCAATACCTCTGGAATCATTGATGGAGTATCTCCTTCATTTATCCAATGCAGGTCTTAAGACTAATTCAGTAAGAGTCCATTTGAGTGCTAGTGCAGCTTCCTTTAAGCCTCTAAATGGACACCCTATGTCCTCTCATCCTCTTATAGCAAGATTTATGAGAGGCCTTCTTCTAACTAAGCCTCCCATTAGGCCACCACCGGTGGCATGGGACTTAAACCTGGTTCTTGGGCAGCTCATGAAGCCACCTTTCGAACCTTTAGCTACTACCTCCTTGAAATTCCTTTCTTGGAAGGTTATCTTTTTCATTGCAATCAGATCAGCACGCCGCATTAGTGAGTTGCAAGCGCTAGTAGATGATCCACCTTATACAAGGTTCCATCATGTCAAGGTAGTCCTTAGGACTCATCCACACTTTATGCCAAAGGTGGTCTCGCCTTTTCATCTGAACCAAGTGGTCTACCTACCTGTGTTTTTTCCAAGGCCTCATGCATCAAATGCAGAGAGGAATCTTCATACCTTGGACTGTAAAAGAGCTTTAGCCTTTTACTTACAAAGAACACAGCAACATAGAAAGTCCTCTCAACTCTTTGTTGCTTTTGATCCTTCTCATTTGGGACTTCCAGTCTCCAAGCGAACACTGTCTCACTGGATTGCTCAGTGTATTTCCTTCGCCTATCAGAGTAAGAACCTTTCTCTGGAGGGCCATGTCACAGCTCACAATGTGAGAGCCATGGCAGCCTCAGTGGCTCATCTGCACTCTGTGTCTATCGACGACATCTGTCGAGCAGCCACTTGGGCCTCGGTTCATACCTTCACAGCCCATTACTGCTTGGACAAGGACTCCCACCGGGATGCCTTGTTTGGTCAGGCTGTTCTCCAACACCTGTTCCATACCTAATCAACTCCTACCCACCATCCCTGGTAGGATGCCAGAGATCCATGGTGGGAAGTGGAGCCCTCTTCAGGGACACACAACTTCTGGGGTCTCTCCCTAGCACCTAAAGCTAGGGAGTCCCCATATGTAATGACTACATTCCTGCTTGTTCCTGGAGATAGCATAGTTACTCACCTGTAACAGGTGATCTCCGAGAACAGCAGGAATTTAGTCCTCACAACTCACCCACCTCCCCTAGGAGTTGTATCTCTCTATCTATCGCTTTCCTTTCCCTCTTTCTCTCTTTGTTTCAACTTTAAACTCAACTGGAGAGAGGCAGTTGGGAAAGGCGGGAAGGCAGCACGCAGGTGCTGTGGGATGCTCCCAAAAGCTTTCTAATTGGACGCTGGGGAGCGTTCCCGCGTAGGCTCCATTGGTACTGACGATACCCATATGTGAGAACTAAATTCCTGCTGTTCCCGGAGATCACCTGTTACAGGTGAGTAACTAGGCTTTCCTTTAACCAGAGCAAGGTCTGTCAGGATAAAACGTCTGTTTAGCTTTATTTCCTAAATCCTGGCCCACTCGTCCCCCCCCCCACACACATCTGGGCTTGAGTATTTTTATTGCATTACATTGATTTTATGATGACAAAGAGTACATAATCTGTCTTATTTCTTCTTCAGTCAGAAATGTGCAGAAGATAAATGTTAAATGATGAGAATTATTTTCTTTGAAACCCTTTGCTTTTTGTTTTTTTTTTCTTCTCTTTGTTTTTTTGTTTATGAGATGTTTAACCCTCCTCCTTTGGCGATTTATATCATGATGTCTCTAGTGTTTATATGGCAGAATGTTAACCCCTTCTATATTGTACAGGTTCTCAATCTTAGCCAAACAGCAAAGAAGGGACCATTCTCACCTCCTAGCTCAAACCCTGCGCTTGGATCTTAGCTGATAGGTTGAGAAGTGTTTAGTATTACTTTAGAGAAGAATATGTATTTGGAGAACATTTATTGACCCAGAAAGATTTCTGAGAATCCACATTACTTCTTGGGTTAATTAATCCCATTTAGAAGTAATGAAGTTGTGTGTATGTTAGTAATGCATTTTGTATGTATTTATTTATTTAGCTAGGCTTATATACCACTTAATCTAAAAGTCAAAGTGGTTTACCTTGAAACAAAAAGAAGCCAACATGGCTTTACAGAGAACAAGGGCTTGAATAAAGGGATAATAAAAGAGTAAACAGTACGACAGCATGAAAAGTTCTTCTAAGACAAGGTTTAGTAATATTATGCTTGAGTAGATTAATCAGCCTCAAAGCAACTGATGAAAAGAAGTGTCTTTAGCTGCTTTCTAAAAGTGCTTGTATTAATGCAATGTGAGCATCAGTGCTATCTCAGTGATACTGTAACCTGCCAAAAATGTTGGCAGGCTAGAAAATTTCTTGGTTCATAACTAATCTTTCCTTTAATGTTTCTGCATCTCAGAATTTGCAGTCGATTCCAATATTCAGTATGAATTTGTGGCCTGGCTGCCACTGCGTTAGCTTGGTAAAGAGCCAGGAGCCACCCACTGTTGGGGTTGCCTGCTATTGAATCAAATATCTAATAAAGTTGAAGAAAACCTTGGAAAAAAAAGCATAGACAGCCTTGGTAGTAGCAGCGGCAGTGCTGGATGGAATTGAGTGTGGTGCACATTTTACTTAACTCTAGCCGTGTTGTCGCACCATCTCCCAGTCCTGTTCTTCAGTTCCACTATGTAGCAGGAGAAACACTTCAATACCTCATCTCCTGCTGCTGTGGGCCTAAATATCATGATAGGATCTGTGAGATCTTGTGGCTTATACCATCAAATTTGACCCTGTGGCAGCAGGCAATGAGGTGCTTAAGAATTTCTCCTGCTGCTTGGCTGCATGAGGGGATTGAAGAATGTGATCATCAGGCAGTATGGCAAAACTGTTGATGGTAGATGTGGTATCTTTCCTCCCAGTGCCTCAGATATTAGAAATGTTTTACTTGCCCAGGGGTAAGTGGAGGGGTGTGTTCCCTGAACCCTCCACTCCACCCTCGGTACCCTCTCTGCAGAACCACCTTGAACACCCACCTTCTCCCACTGCACCACTATCCCAGAAGCCCTTTGCAGAACAGACTCCTCCCCCCTCCCCCCCATCCTTACTGTGCACCTGACATTCCCTTCCTTGGCTCCTGACACAGAAAGTCACTCTGCCTTAGACAGTCTCGCTGTGCCATTATATCTGACACCCCACCTACAACTTACTCTTCATATTCACATACTCTTCACACACAATCACAAAATACACCCCATGTACAAAAACCCCTCATCATCCGCCTCAGACATTCACCCACAGCAAACGCCCCCTACACACCTCTTCTGTCCCAGATACCCCCTTTGGATTACATATGTACCCCTTTTCTCTATATACCATACTACCACCTCCCCCTTCCATGCACAATTGTCCCCGATATCCATCCACGGCCCATATCCTATCCCAGAGAGCCCTCAGTTTCCACATATACACCCACCCCATATCCCTGGAACTCCCAAAGGAACCCTATCCCCAACTACCTCCTTGTAAGATAATCCCTGTGTATTATGCCACTCATTAGTTGATAATGTTCCATGTTTATGTCAACCAAGTTCTATGTAAACTGTACCACTTACTAGTTGATATTTAATCATGTTCTATGTAAATTGTTTTTGTTCTTGTTCCTTGTAAACTGCTTTGATTTAATGAAAAAGCGGCATAAAAAAAGCAATCAGCATTTAAATAAATAAATAAATACATAATTACATACATACATACATAGGAAACATGGTATTATAGGGTTCCAGTTTAATTTTTCCTCCAGGGGCCCATTCATTACCAGCTACACCATGCATGTAAGTGAACATGATAGGAAACCGATCCAGATCTACAGTGTCTTGTAAAGGTTGTCACATCCTTGTATATTTTTCACATTCTGCAATCTGACAAATACAATTGAAAATATAGAAAGTAGGAGTTTTTCATTGATCTACACTTCATACCCTAGATTTTCAACATGAAACAATACTTACAGAAATATTTAAAAAGTAATAAAGAATATGAAACCAAATGTCATTATTGGATATATCTTCACACCCTTTGTTATAGCAAACCCAAATTAGCTTCATTTTTAAATAGTACCATAAGAAGGCCCATTATAAGTTAAATGGAATTTATTTGTGTTCAGTCGCAGTAGTTGTTCTGAGTCGAATACTCCTGGATGAAGAATCAAGTTGTTTCTATTGTATAAAGCAAATTTGAAGCAAAGGTCTAAACATGCTGAACATGGAGCTGCCAAAAGAATTCTGGGATAAAGCTGTCCAAAAGTACAGATTGGGGAACAATGTCAGATTGTCAGTGATTTGAATATCTGGCACAGTCTGATCCATCATTATAATGTGGAAATGGCTTGGCACACTCAGACACTGCCTAGATCAGACCGCCCTTCCAAATTTATTTACTTAACAAATGTATAATACATCTATCAACTCTTCTATGTGGTATTACAAAAAACATACATATTAAAAACAATATTCAGGAGCCGTGGGTTAAGGATGGTCCTTGTGAGACCCAATTAATTTTAATCTTGACCGAGACTGGGAAAAATGGTGATTGTTCAACAATTTCAAGATGATTCCACAAACATGGTGGCTTGCATAGGAGGGTGGCAAGAAGAAAGACACTGCTAAAGCCAAGCCGTATGATGTGCCACACAGCATTTGCAAAGAAATACAGAACATGGCACACAGGTGGGAAAAGATTTTGTGATCTGATAAGACAAAGTGGAACTTGTTGATCTCAGTGCTAAATGATATCTGTGGCGTAAAACAACACAGCTGAGACAATCCCTACAGGAAAAGCATGACAGTGTTAGTATGTCAAATGGGGTCCTAATTTACATTTAGTATTTCTAGCCTGTTTTTATTTACCTATAACATTAGTCATTTCTTTTTAGAGGAATTGCATATTTTTATGTAGCTAACAGCATGCTAACACCATACCTGCTGTAAAGCAGTGTTAGTATTGGATGCTTTGCAACAGCAGTGACAGGACAGGGAAGCTTTGAAAGAAAGATGGACAATGCAAAACACAGGCCAACAACCTGTTCCAGACTGCCATAGACCTGGGGAGAAGATTCACCTTTCAGAAGGCCAGTGATCTGAAGCCCAAAGCAAAAGCAACAATGGAAGGGCTCAGCGAGAACAAAGGGTGCAATTAACGCTCAGGCCGGAATCCAGTAGAAACTCTATGGCAAGAGTTGAAAATTACACAGATGATCTCCAGCCAACTTGCAAAAACTGTACCATCCTGTTGGGCAAAGTTGGTAGACATCCTAAATGACTCGGCATTTATTGCTGCAAAATAACACGCCCACCAAGTACTGAGTTAAGGGATGTAAAGTCTTTTTTGTTTTTTATTCCTACCCACTTTTTGACTATTTCTATAATTGTTCTTTCATATTGAAAGTGTTGGGTATGCTATGGGGATCAATGACACAGACTCCTTTAATATATTTCGAATTGTTTTTTTTTAGACAGCAGAACATGAAAAACATACAAGGTGATGACTTTTTCAGGACATTGTATTTCTAGGTTATCCTCCTACTGTGAACAAAATGGAGCGAAGTTAGAGATTAGCTAGTCGAGAACTGAATACCGGAGCAAGTAGTCCTAGAGTTAAAAAGGAGGTATGTGCCAAAACAGCAATTGTTACTTCCATTTTTAAACTCCCAGGAAATGGCATTCATTATAGATTTTTAGAAGAGCTGCTAAATCATATCTTCAGCACAGCTATAAAATATAATTAAGCCAGAGAGTTTGTGTCTAGGGTATCTATCTAATATGTGAAGGGAGCTCCCAGCACATATCCTACCTAGGTCAGCTCCCGAGGTGGGTGCAGTGAGTATTAATTATAATCATCTAATAAAAAAGAATGCAAGTAGAATATTATCAGAGTACTGCTTTCTCAATTTCTTTTTTTAATCTTTGTAGATGTTTATTTTGGCTGGATTCTTTTTAATAATTTGCTTCCTAGCCCTGTTTTTTTATGGTGCTTGCTGTAGCTTATAGAGCTGGCATTGTCTGCTGTCCTGCTTTTCCTTCCCAGGATGCTGATATGGGAATATCAGCTACTCGGCATCCACGGAATGTTTCTTACCATGTCACCCCTTACGTACTGATGCCAAATCTAAAGTGCATTCCTTATCCTGCTAGACCAGTCCACATGAATGGGTTATGTTTCCCATTCAGCAGATGGAAGTAGACTTGAGCAACTTTCAATGATGTCATCACTTGGTATATCCACTGGTGCAGCACTGAGAGAAGGAAGTATTTGTCTGCCTCCAGCAGGTGGCAAGATGTTTGGACTGGTGCAGCAGTGCAGATAGGGCTGTCTCCCCTGGCCTAGACCATGGTTCTGTGGCCTGTGCGATTGAGGTCTGTCTGTAGGGTTGAAGTTTGCTTGGAGCTTGAGTATGCCCCTGTTTCCCTGAGCCAGTGACTGCCCCATGTCCAGTGGGCCAGGGAGCAGACAGGAAGACCCCCACAAGGCCCCTGAGAAGGGTACTATTTTTGGACCCAGGCCTCCCTTCCCTTTTGTTCTCTGCTTGTTGAGCTTTCTAATATTTTTTCAAGATATTTTTTGTATTTTCCAATTTCTTTTAAATTGTTTGGCTGCTTGTAATAAAGATGCTTCAAATTAAAACAAACAAACAAACACATTTTCCTACAGAAGCCGAGCCTCTCAGGCATTCAGGGGTGGTAGGGGCAGTCCTCCTTGTGTTTCCTCGACTGCATGACAGGTCCTGGGATTCTCTTTGGGTTTCCTTTTCTGAGGCGACTAGTGCTGTTTTCCCAGCATTTTTTTTTCATAGTTTTTCTTCTTGCCACTTGGAACTTTGTAGTGATTACAGGTGCTTGATGCTGTGCCTCTTGCGGTTCTTGTCATGTCAGCTCTGCAGCAGGCTTATGTTGTCTCTTGAGACCTCAAGATTCTTAGTCAGGGTTATATGCTGGAATTTGCAGAACCTCTGTGGGATGCCTTTGTGGAGTCTACCTGCGGCTTTCTACTCAAATGGGTGGCGCCTCCTGCAGTTGCAGGTTATTCTACTCATGTCCTTCATAGAATAGGGCCAGAGACGCTCTTCCATCTATGTTGTGGTGCCCAAGAAGAGAGGTTCATTCTGGCCTATCCTGGACCTGAAAGTGGTCAATGTCAAACTCAGAGTCCTTCATTTCCGCATGGAGATCATCAGATCAATCGTCGTGTCGGTCTGGCAAAGGGAGTTTCTCACCTCCTGAGATCTCCCTGAGGTATACTTTCTTATTCTCATCTGGGAGCAACACTAGTGGTTTCTCTGCTTCTGTATCCTGGGCCACCATTTCCAGTTCTGGGATTTATGCTTTGGCCTGGCCATGGCTCTTTGCACCTTCTCAGAGGTCATGGTGGTTGCAAAAGAGGCATTCCTGCGTAAACAAGGATCCGGTGCCTTGAATCTAAATGCTATGGTTATATAATGTTTTTAGATACAACTGCTGCATTTAACACAGTGAGCAATGAGTTATTGCTTTGGTTGCAGTCCTTAGGACTGAGAACAGTAGTTCTGAGATGGTTTCACTCATACTTGACAGGGAGGGAGCCAAGGTTCAGGATTAGTCAAAAGATGTCGGACTGGTATAAAATATATCAAGGAGCCCTCCGGGTTTGGCGCTTTCAGCGCTTTTATTTGATCTCTACTTGCAGCTGCTTTGTGGAATTATTCAATCCTTTAGTACTGATTATCATTTGTACGCAAATGATTTAATGATTTATGCTCTCTTATCTGCTCAGGTAGGTTTCTAATCAAGAACAGTTGAGAAGTGTTTACATTCAATGATTAAGTGTTTCTCGCATCATGGTTTTGTGTTTAATTATAATTATAGTAAATCTAAAGTATTATTTGTTACATGTAATTCATCATTTGTTACCCCAGTGTTGGTCTGTATAGGGGATGTGGAATTAATAGTTAAGAAAGAAGTTCATTATTGAGGGATAGTATTAGATAAGCATCCTACTTTATGACCTTAGTTTGATAAGGTTATAAGAGCAACTTTTACTAAAATGAGAATAGTGCAGCAGTTGCACCTTTTGCTGACGGATGATGAATTTTGGACTGTGGTCCAGGTGCTTATTAATCTCGTATTGTAACATCAGTTATAGAGGATTGCTCTCTACCAAAATTAGGGCTCCTCAGCTGGGTGCAGAACTCTGCAGCTAGAATGTTGGTGGTAACGGCATTCACTCAGAAGAAAGGAAGGCGCATAGTGGTGTATTTCAGCGATTGGTCCTGGAGCCGATACTGTTCAATGTATTTGTGAGTGATATTGTGGAAGAAATTTGCAACAGAGTGGACACTTCTGAGAGAGTGGACAACATGAGGAAAGATCTACTAACACTGGATGAATGGTCTAATGCTTGGCAGTTACTTAATGTGAAGAAGTGCAGAGTCATGCACTTGGGAAATAGAAATCCAAAGGTATTGTATGCGATAGAGGGCGAGAGGTTGGCATGCATAGACCAGGAGAGGGACCTCGGAGTGCTAGTGTCTGAGGATCTCAAGTCGTGAAACGGTGCGACAAGGTGTTAGCCAAAGACAGAAGGATGCTGGACTGCATATAGACAGGAATAACCAGCAGAAAGGAGGAGGTATTAATGCCCCTGTAAAAGTCATTGGTGAGGCCTCACTTGGAGCATTGTGTTCAGTTTTGGAGACCATATCTCACAAAGAATAAAAAGACTTGAAACAGTTCAGGGGAAGGTGACCAAAATGATTTGGAGCCTGTGTCATAAGACATATGAGAGGAGACTTGAAGACCTAAATATGTATACCCTGGAAAAGAGGAGGGACAGGGGAGATATGATACAAACCTTTAAATACTTAATGAACAAACTTTTTTCAAAGAAGGGGAGCTGTGAAACTAGAGGGCATATAATAAAGCTGCAAGGCAGTAAATTTAAAAGCAACATCAGGAAATACTTTTTCACTGAAAGGCTGGTGGACACTTGGAATGCCCTCTCGATGGAGGTGTGGGGGCAAATAACAGTGATGACATTCAAAATGGCATGGGGCAGACACATTGGATCCCTTTATAGCAAGAAATGAAATCAAAGCAAACTTAAATATCTTTTATACTTCAGTAAATAGAGTGGGGCAGACCTGCACAGAGTGGCAGGTGCAACCCTAAACACAGGCATAGAGGTGGGTGACCTGCACTGAGCAGCAGTTACAACTATTTCAGCCATGTTACGGGGCAGACTAGATGGACCGTACTGGTCTTTATCTGGTGTCATATACAATGTTATGATGTTATTATATATTACACCTTTAGTGAGATTGTTGCATTGGCTCCTGATATAGCAGAGGATTTTGTTTAAAGTATTATTGACTATCTATAAGAGAGGTTACCAGCCTTCTGCTGATTGGTGGGTGTACAACAGAGCTCCCAAGCAATCTACTCATTCTGTGGACAATTGTCTGCAGCAAATTTATAGTATCTCAGCAGTATCAAAAGGTAAGCTTCATGTTGTATGTGCAAGGGCATTTTCAATCTATAAACCTTCATTCTGGAATGCCTTGCTGCTGGCTTTATATTCTACCTCGGATTTGCTTACTTTTCATAAACATCTTAAAATTCATTCGTTTCAGATAAATTTTGGATTTGAATAATGTGTGTTTAATTTTGTTATTATGATGTTTTTGTTTTACTGAAATATTTATGTTCATTGTTACTCGCTTTGAACTAAAGTGAGAAGACTAGTGACAAATTTGTAAATAAATCAATCAATCCAGGTTCACCAGTACCTGGACAACTGACTGATTCAGTTAGACTCCCTGGAGAAGTTCATGGATAACACAGTCCTGGTGATTTATTGTCTGATAGGCTGGGGTTGTTGATCAACTATCCCAGGGGTCTGCAACCTTTAAGACATAAAGAGCCACTTGGACCCGTTTCCGAAGGGAAAAAAAAAACTGGGAGCCGCAAAACCATTGCGACATTTAAAACAAATCTAACATTGCATATATTGTTTCTTACCTTAATGCTATATACGATCCCCTACTTTTCCTGTTAAAATATAGGTGTTTGGCCTATACTCGCCGTATAAGACTACCCCTCTTCTTTCGCACACCAAAAAAAATACGCCAGAAAATATCACAACAACAAGTAACAATATTTGATTTCAAAATTATGATGAAATTGTAGTCAAATCACTAATATGAAATAAAATTATTTTTTCTACCTTTGTTGTCTGACCAATTTATTCTTTGATCATGCTGGTCCCGATCTGAGGCTTCTGCTTTCCTATCTTCTCTTAGCTCTCTTTCTGTGGTCTATGGTCCATCTGCCATTTCTTATCTCTTCTTTCGTTTTCTTCACTTCTTTCCATCAGCCTATTTCCAGTCCCAGTAACCCTCCCCAATATCAGCCCCTTTCCAGTCCTCACTCCCAGTACCTTCCAATGTCAACTTGCATTCCCATGATTGCCACTGGTGTCCATTTCCTTCCAATCCCCCTCCTTCCCCACTGACCAGTCCCTTCTAGTACAAATACCATGGCAGCCTTAGCCCCCAGTTATCTTCCAGGGCCAGCAGCTCTATCCTCCCCTCCCCACAATCAGCCCATGCCCATTCAAAGCCCCCCAATCAGCTCGCTTCCAGTGCTAATCCCCCCTCAACCCCATTACCAGTGCTAGCCTCCCCTAATCAGCCCAATACCAGTCCTACCCCCCATCAGCTCATTACCAGTCCTAGCCTCCCCTAATCAGCTCATTTCCAGTGCTAGTCCCCTCAACCCCATTACCAGTGCTCCATCCCTCCATGTCAGCCCCCTCCATGTCAGCCCCCTCCCTCCATCCATATCAGCTCCCTCCCTCCATGTCAGCCCCCTCCATCCCTCCATGTCAGCCCCCCTCCCTCCCTCCATATCAGCTCCCTCCCTCCATGTCAGCCCCCCTCCCTCCATCCATATCAGCTCCCTCCCTCCATGTCAGCCCCCTCCATCCCTCCATGTCAGCCCCCCTCCCTCCATCCATATCAGCTCCCTCCCTCCATGTCAGCCCCTCCTCCCTCCATCCATCCATGTCAGCCCCCCTCACTCCATCCATGTCAGCCCCCCTCCCTCCATCCATATCAGCTCCCTCCCTCCATGTCAGCCCCCCTCCCTCCATCCATCCATCCATATCAGCTCCCTCCCTCCATGTCAGCCCCCTCCATTCCTCCATGTCAGCCCCCCTCCCTCCATCCATATCTGCTCCCTCCCTCCATGTCAGCTCCCCTCCCTTCGTCTGCAGCCGCGGCTCCCTGCCTCTTACGGAACCGCGGCTGTGCTTTTAAAATCATCTCGGAGCCCTTCCTGTCTTGACGGGCTCCGTGCAGCATTGTCCCGCCTCCAAACTTCCTTTAGAGGCGGGACAATGCTGCACGGAGCCCGTCAAGACAGGAAGGGCTCCGAGATGATTTTAAAAGCACAGCCGCGGTTCCCTAAGAGGCAGGGAGCCGCGGCTGCAGAAGAAGGGAGGGAGCTTACAACACTATTGCCTGTCACCGGGCGGGCAGTGTGCTCCGGAGCCGCGGCAAAGGTGAGAAAGAGCCGCATGCGGCTCCGGAGCCGCGGGTTGCCGACCGCTGAACTATCCCAAGAGAGCCTGATCCCTTCTAAGGACTTGGAGTACTTTGAGGCTCTGTTCAACATTCTCCTGGGTCAATTTTTCCTTATGCCATAGAGGTCACTCAAGCTTCAGAGCCAACTCGGGGCATTTTGTGCTTGGTCAGCTCCTTGAACCTGGATTGCCTTCAGTTCCTAGCATCCATCCATGGCATTGCCCTGGAACTGGTCCCTTGGGCCAGAATGCATATGTGCCCCCTTCAGAGACATCTGCTGTCTCTGTGGTCTCAGTTGTTCAACCAGACTTTTCCTCTCCCCTAGGAGATCAAGGAACAGTTAATGTGGTTGGGATGCCTCTGAAAGCACCAAATTGGATGATGTTGCCATAGATGCCAGCCTGAAAGGCCCACTGTCTAAATCAGCTTACCCAGGGACACTGGTCCCCATAGGAGACCTCCTGGTCAGTCAACCAGTTGGAGACTAGTACAATGCACCTGACTCTAGAGAGATTCCAGTCTGTCCTAGTGAGCAAAGCGGTCCTCATGTTCTCAGACAATACCACATCTGTGGCCTGCATCAACATGCAAGACAGATCTTGCAGTGCAGAGTCGCTGTCAAGGTAATGGAGCTGTGTCAATGGGCAGAGCATTTGATTGCTATGTCTGTAGCCCACATAGCAGGTGTTGAAAATGTGCAAGCTGACTTCTTGAGTCCAGAACCCTGTGGATCCCAGTGAGTGGGAGTTAAGCACTCATTTGACTTCATAGTGCAGAGGGCAGATCTTACAGTGTTCAACTTGATGGCCGCTTGGGAGAATGACAAAGTGGAGAACATTTTCAGCCACAGGAAGGATCTGTGGCAGTAGCTTGGATCTCCTGCCTCAGGAGTGGCCCTTGGAGAGGTTTCTATATATCTTCTGCCCCAATGCTCTTGGTGAGCCATCTTTTGCACAGGATTTAGTCTCACATGGGCTTGAGAATTCTAAGGCCCCCTAACTGGCTATGTAGGCCATGGTACATGGATCTCTTGAACCTGTTGGCGGAACTCCCCTCTCTTGTTGCCTCTGGAGAAGGGCCTCCTGTGGCAAGGGTCCATAGTGATGCAGGGTCCCATTTTTTTTCTCGTTGATCACCTGACCACTGAAAGGCATAGGCTGTTCTGGAAGGACTCTGTTAGAGCAGAAGTGGACACTCTTCTCAAGGCTCAGTGGGCCTCTTCTTCCTTAGTCTTTGAGAGTCTGGAGGGCTTTCGAGAGGTGGTGTTCCTCTTGAACCCTGAATACCAGCAAGGCATACATAGTGGCTGTCTTGATTATGGGTTGGCCCTGAACTCTTTCAGGGTTTAGGTAGCTGACATAGTATGCTACCACAGGCACATTCATAGGGTGTCTTTGGCAGTATACTCTGACATCTCATATTTCCTCTAGGGAGCGAAGTAGTTTTGTCTGCCGTTGTCTGGTGATTCCTCAGTGGAGCCTCTAGTGTTGAAGGCAGGTGCACCTGCCTCTAGTGTTGAGCGGCAGGTGCACCTACTCTTGCCATCTTACTGGGCAGACTAGATGGACCATACCGGTCTTTATCTGCCGTCATTTACTATGTTACTTCTTAATGTGCCTGGCGGTTGGCATTGGAGTATAGTAATGTAGAAATCTGGTAGTCTTTCTTTATCCATATGCTCATTAAGATGCATGTTTGCTAAAAGTTAGTGCATGTTAACATTATGCAAATGAGGCTCTGCACTGAGTCTCCGCACATGGCCCCGCACCCCCCTTGGGCCGCCTTGCTTTGAGCCCATTCGTTATGCTTCTCTCAAAGATTTGGCCCTCAAAGTGGTTTTCCTGGTGGTAACATCCACAAAGAAGCAAACCTTACCTGACAACCCTTTCACAATATCACTAACAAAAATGTTAAAAAGAACCGGACCAAGGACCAATCCCTGTGGCACCCCACCAGGGTTGGCCCATCCATTGTGCGATAATGTTGTTTGCACAGGGCCCCGTGCTTCAGGAGGTCCTGCACCAACAACATCCCGCATTAAGTACAGGCAGGCAGAGTGGCTTCAGAGGAAGCCGGAGAGGCCCCAGCTCACCTCTAACAGCTGCCAAAGTGAAGAGCGTTTTTTTCTTCACTTCGGCAGCTGTACTGTAGTTTAGGCCGCTATTGCGCTGAGTGCTGGGAAACAGGAAGTCCCCTTTGACCTCAGCGCAGCAGCGTTGTAAACTAAAGTACAGCTGCCGAATTGAAGAAAAAAGGCAATCTTCACTTCGGCAGCTGTTCGAGGTGAGCCAGGGCCTCTCCGGCTCCCTCTAAAGCTTTTAAGACAGCCGTGGGGCTCTTCGGGAGGTGGGGGGGAGGGCTTGGACTGGAAATAACTGATGGGGAGGGGGGCTTGGACTGGAAATGGGCTGAGTGTAGGGGGCTTGGACTGTAAATTGGGGGAGCTAGGACTGGAAATGGGCTGAGTGGGGGGAGGCTTAGACTGGAAATGGGCTGAGTGGGGGGGCTTGGACTGGCAATAGCTGATGGGAAGGGGGACTTGGACTGGAAATGGGCTGAGTGGAGGGAGAAGCTAGGACTGGAAATGGGCTGATGGGGGGCTAGGATTGGAAATGGGCTGTTGGGGGGACTTATATTGGAAATGGACTGATGGAGGGGCTAGGACTGGAAATGGGCTGAGTGGGGGGAACTAGGACTGGAAATGGGCTGATGGTGGGGCTAGGAAAGAACTGGAAATGGGCTAATGGGGGGGGGGCTAAGATAAGACTGGAAATGGATGGGGAGCTATGACTGGAAATGGGCTGATGGGGGGGTTAGCATTGGAAATGGGCTGATGGGAGGCTAGGATTGGAAATGGACTGATGTGGGGCTTGGATTGGAAATGGACTGATGGGGGAGGGCTAGGATAGGACTGGAAAGGGCTGATGGGGGAGCTAGGACTGGAAATGGACTGATGGGGAGACTAGAAGGGAGCGGATGCTGGCTGGGGCTGGAACTAGAAGGGAGCTGATGTTGGGGGAGAACAAGAATGGGATGGGGCTGGGGGAGTGAGGATAGAGAGGGGGAAAAATATTTTGTTTGGGAGGGAAGAAAAATCTACGATTGGCCGGGTATTGGGAGAGTAAGTGGGGATTGGGGTTTGAGGATGGAAGGGTAAAATTTGAGTGGATGAAAAAGGAATAAAGAAAGAGATAGAGGAAAGAGCAAAAGGAGAAAGATCAGTATGTTAAAGCAGATGCAGAGAGAGAATGGAAAAAAACTAGAAGAGAGAAGAAAGGACAAATGGACAGCAGACAATGGAGAGTTAGCAGAAGACAAGAATAAACCAGAAGAAAGTGACTGGAGCAATTGCAACTGAAAAATAAAATACTCAAACAACAAAAGATACATTTTTTTATTTTGCATTTATTAACTGGAATATGTCAGCTCTGGGAAATGTGTGTCTTTAACGTCTGCATTTTGTTTAGTACAAGAGGAAATTAATTTATAGTTTTATTTCTGCAGTGTTGTTGTACATTCTAAGTTTGGCTTTTAGGGTCCCCAGTTTAATTATTGTCTTCCTATTTCTAAATTGTGAGCCCTTGTTCTTTGTTTGGTGATGGTCTATATTATGCATGTGTAACTGAGCTGAGATATTCTGTTTATGTAGTTTCTATTTGACAGTGCCACTTGTTTTCTTTTCCCAGTAGGAGATGTATTAGTATTCTCTGAGATGTATTGGTTTAATATTTGCAGTGTTGCCTTTTTGATAGGTAGGGTATGGTGCTTTGTGAGTCCTGGTAGTATTGTTATAGTATGGTGGGTTTGCTATGGGTTCTAAATGGACAGTGTTTGTAGTACTGACACAGTTGATCCCTTTACAGCAACAGGATAAAATCAAAATAAACTGATCTAATTTCTCAACAAACAGGGGTGTCCTACACGGAGCGGTGGGTTCATCTCTAAACAAAGACATGGGGAAGGGTGGCCTGCATGGAGCGGCAGGTGTACTTACTCTTGCCATCTTACTGGGCAGACTAGACGGACCATACTGGTCTTTATCTGCCGTCATTTACTATGTTACTTCCTAATGTGCCTGGTGGTTAGCACTGGAGTATAGTAATGTAGAAATCTGGTAGTCTTTCTTTATCCAAACGCTCATTAAGATGCATGTTTACTAAAAGTTAGTGCATGTTAACATTATGCAAATGAGGCCCCGCACCGAGTCTCCGCACATGGCCCCGCACCCCCCTTGGGCCGCCCCTGCATCCCACTGGTAATGTTCTAATTCTTAGCGTGAACTCTATTTACCGCTACCTATTGTCATCTCTCACTGATCCAATTTTTAAACCAGTCCATCATTTCAGATCCCATCACAGATGTGCTCAGTTTACTTATAAGCCACCTATGCAGAATCGTGGCTTTGCTGAAATCTAAGTACACCATCTATCACTCTCCTTCAGCCAAGCTGTCTTGTCACCCGGTAGAGGATGGGGTGATCCCCCAACTCCCTCTCCCCATTTGTCACCGATGACCGTGCATCTAAGTACTGGCACTGTGTAGGTTTAAATTTAAAACTTGAGTGCCTGTACCTAGAGTACACATGTTTGTTTTTTGATAGTATGGCAGTGTCAAACAGAAACATGAGCTGATCCCCTGGATAACCAGATCTGGCCATGGAGCAGAACTCACTTGTCATTCTTTGCTAAGAACTCTTGCTACAGTGGCCGGGTCAAGTGAGGGTTATAAATCACCCAGATAGTTGTGAATTAGGGACTATAGCATCAGATCCCAACCTAAGTTCCAAATGAGCATGAGAAGACTTCCAGGCCAGAGAAACAAAACAACAACAACAAAAAAAAGACATTAAAATACTTTGTACATGGCTGGGTAATTGTAAAGGGAAGAAACAGTGAAAAACGAATCAATTCTTTCAGATTTTTTTTTTAAGTTTTCAAGGTCATTTAATAAGGGTTAGCACGTGCTGTTAGTACATGATCCACTTTGTGTTGTTGACAAGATGGAGATGTGATATTTTGGCCTGAGATACAGAGAGGATTGGTAGAATATTGTCGACACCGCTTGGTTGTCAGATTTTGAAGGTGTCAAATACCCAAGCTGTAGAAGGACTATATACTTCAAAGGGGGGCTCCTATGATATTCTAACCTCCTCCACTTCTGCTCTCTCTAGTCCTATCTGTGGGTGACAAGTCTTAAATCTGGCTCTGGTATTAAGACTAAAAAATACAAGGTTTGAGCAAAAAAAGAGAAGTTGGAAAGGTCAAAAGACATTGAAAGGGTCTTTTTGATACTTTTGCCTGTCATTCAGTGTTTTTCCAAACTTGAAAAATGAACATTTTAAGTAACTTTTGGTCTCTTTTCTAAAGTTAACACCGAGAAAGTTTAGTCCAAGAACTTTATTCCTCTTATTTGATGCAAAATTTTGCATTGCATTGGAAGCCATGCTGTTTAAACATAACCAAGTTCTCCCCTAAGCTATTGCCCTGTTCTCTGTAAGCGCATTGTGTCGTTGTCGCATTATAGCATTGTTCTGTTCACTGTGAACCGCACTGATTTTTAATAGCGCGGTAGATAAGAAATGTAAATAAATAAATGAAAATAAATAACTTATGATCAAAACAATAATGTAGGCATCTTGTGTAGAAGTATTTCATCATATCTTAAGAGAACTTGCTTTGTATAAAAATGAAATACATCAAAAAAGAGAAACCCTCTAAGGGTTATACTTAACCCCAAGGCATCGACTAAACCGGCAGCTTTTGGCTGTGCGCCTGACAGCACACTGGTGACATTATGGTGCCCTGGTAAATTGTTCCTTGCCATGCTAGAGAACAGATGACAGCTCAGCTCAAAAGAGGCAAAAAACAAATAGCGCCATGTCTGCAATTACTTTCCAACCATTTGCAGCTACCGGAGCTGTCATCCATGCCACAGCAATAAAAGGTTGCCGAGAACGACCTTTGCTTTGCTTACCTGTGCAAACAAAGTTCACAAATAGTGAAAGAAAAAAGAAACCAGCAACTGGTTTTATTCTATCAGAGAGGAAGAGACATAGTGCTGTACTCTTCAGCCTCCCAGGAAAAAGGGCAAAAAAGAGTTTATATGTAATTGATGACTTGGGAGATGCTGTGCTTCTACAAAAACTAACTTGGTCCTCTTGTGTTGTCCGACAGCTTTTTAAATGAGCATGGAAGATTATGATTTCCTTTTCAAGATTGTTTTAATCGGGAACGCTGGCGTAGGGAAGACCTGCTTGGTACGACGGTTCACTCAGGTAAGAAGTGTCATCTTGTGCATAAATCCTGAGAGCTGAAATTATATTTGGTGAATTTGGCTGTGGTGAATTGACCAGATGAATACAAAGCCTGCTGCAGTTCTGTAACCTCAAAATTCAGGCTCGGTTGGGCTGGTTAATATGCCAAGTTTATCCAGGTCATTTGTAAATACATTGTGACTTTCAGTGACTGTGTCATGAAAATTTATCATATACTAACTATATTCTCCAACCATTTTGATAATAAGGTACCTTTTAATAATTAGAATTAAAATGCGGACATAGTTACTGACTGGGATAATATAAATTCTCATTTTCTACATGGTGGAAACTGGCTAATCACAGCATACCATGTGATAGCCCTGATAATATTTTTCACATGTTGAGGGCCTTTTATTTTGGGACCAAAAACACAGTATATTTTCTGTCTTTACTACAGTGCCTTGTAAAAGTAAATCTTTATATCTTTGTACATTTTCCACATTCTATTGACTAACGTATTATTCAGAATGCATTAAAATAGGAGATTGTTTCACTATCTATACAATATATTCTACATTTTGTATAACAATTATAGACGTATTCAAAAAAAATAAGAAAAAGAAACAAAAAGATGTGATTGTATAAGTCTTTACATCCCTTGACTGAGTTCTTGGTGGAAGACCCTTTTGCAGCAATAACAGTTGTGAGTCACTTAGGATAAGTGTCTACCTACTTTGTACTCCAGTATTTGCTCATCTTCATGGTGGAATAACTCAAGCTCTTTCAGGTTGACTTGGGATTGGTTGTGGATTGCAGCTTTTAAGTCATGCCTTAGATATTCTCTTGGGAGTCTGGTCTGGGCTGGGACTGGGACGCTCAAGGTCATTCACTCACTCCTTGCTGAGCACTTTAATGTTGCTTTTGCTTTGTGCTTGGGATCATTGACCTGCTGAAAGGTGAATCTTCTCCCCAATCCCAGGTCTGTGGCAGACCGGAACAAGTTTGTCTCCAGGATCTGCCTGCATTATATACCATTCATCTTTCCCTCAGTCCTTACAACGCTCCCTTTCCCTGCTGTTGTAAAGCATCTCTACAACTAGGGGTGGGCATTTATTGCACTATTAACGCAATAAATATTTTGAAAATTTTAACAATCCCTGACACAATTATTATTTTTTTAAACTGCACCAGTGAATTTACTACCACCTTCCCCCGTCTTCCAGGGGTCCTGCATCTCCTCTTCTTCTTCCTAATTGTGGGTCCTGCGTCTCTTCCTCTCCTTTCCCTCTCTCCTTTCGCTTTCGTTCACATGCCTTAAATTAAGTATCCCCAGGAGCAGCGGCAAATCACTAATAGTCCCTCTCGCTAGCCCCAAAACCTTCCCTCTGGCACCCCCCCCCCCCGATGTAACTTCCTGTTACCTGCAGGGACCTGGCGCATGGCAGAGGGAAGGCTTCAGGAGTGGCGAGAGGCAGCAGTAGTGATTTACGTCTGCCGCCAGGACAAACGAGCCAAAGCTGGAGCAATGGGGAAAGACGGTGGAGAAGAGGAGATGCTGGACCCAAGGGGGACATAGGGGAAGAGAAGATCCTGCACTCACAGGGAAAAATAGAGGAAGAGGGGAAGGGAGGGGGGAAGTTGAGCCTTTAAGCCCATGATTAATTGCACAATTAAAAAAATCAGTGCCCACCCCTGCCTGTAACGTAATGGTGCTACCACCTTGCTTTGCAGTAGAGATAGACCACAGAACCTCCCACATGAGTTTAGAGGGTACTTTTGTAACAGGGCGCCATGGGTAGGCCCCTACTTAGGCACTATTTTTATAAAGACAAATAACTTGCCTTGAATGTAGGCATGATCGCTTACACCTGTTCACACATGTATGCATATAGATGAAGGTATTTTATAATCTATGTGCGCAGGAGAAACTTTAGCTGTACTCTGCCCAGACTGTGCCCTGGCTACACCTACTGGCAAAGTATGTACTTTGACACTGATCATTACAAGACGTCATTTACATACGTATGTGGCCACATACACACAGAAGAGACCGTGGAGTGGCCTAGTGGTTGGGGCAAGGTACTTCAGGCCAGAAGGTCAGGGGTTCAAATCCCACTAGAGAACAGCAACCTTGGGCTGGAAGGACTGGGGTTTCTAGTCCCACAGGTGCTCCTTGTGGTCTTGGGCAAGCCACTTAACCCTCCATAGCCCATGTTCCCTGTAAAATAGTTATCTCCAAGTTATAATGCCCTGTTCAATGTAAACTGCACTGATGCAGAATAGCGCGGTATATAAGAGAATGTAAATAAATAAATAGTATAAAATTACCTCCTTAGTGTCCCGTAAGAGTTTCTTTGCAAATGCGGTGTTGCAGGTTATATGGCTTCTTATCAGCGGTGTTTTTTTTTTCTTGCCATGCTCCATGTACGTTATGTCTGTGGAGTCATCTTGAAATTATTGAAAATTCAACATTTACCCTGTCTTAGCCAAAGACCTCTTAGTTCTTATAAAGTAACCTTAGGTGTTCCTCAGCAATTTCCTTAACCCATGGCTACTGACTATGAAGGGATAGCCTGATTTCGGCAGTGCCTTGATAGCACAAGATGATGAACGTGATTGTTCCTCAAGGGATATTCAAGTACCTTGAAATTTTCTTATAATTTTCCTCTTGCATGTATGCTTTGAATAACTTTGAGGCCCTTTTGCTAAAGCGTGGCGAGGTTCTGCACTTACGCCTGTTTAGTGCAAGAATTAATGCGTGGTAAGTGCAGTTACTGTAGGTGCACTTATCACCATTCATTGTCGGGGCAGTAGGGGCACCTGCAGTAATTACAACATTGTTTGGTTGGAAACCGCAGAGCATGCACTGGTATATAAGCACTCTAAATTAAAAAAAAAACACAACACAGTGCGGAACAGTTGTCCTCTCCACACCCTAAACCACTCTCCACTCTTCTCCGCAACCCACCCAGTCCCTGCCCCACTGTGCAATGACCATGGAAATTAGCACCCAGGAACTCCCATACCAGCACGGTAGTAGTTACCGTACGCTAAAATGTATGTTAACCACACAGTGCATGTTCGTAAAAGGGCCTCTCTATCCCAGAGTTCTTTTAGCAGTTTTGTGTTCAGCATGATCAAGCCCTTTGCTTCAAATTCACTTCATGTAAAAGAAACAGCTTGATTTTTCATGCAGGAATATTCAAATCAGCTTGTTTACTGTAGTTAGACACAGGTGGGCTCTGTTTAACTTGTTATGGGCCTTGTTAAGGTAATTAAGGCAATATTTGAAAATGTTTCTAATTTCAGTTTGCTGTGAGAAAGGACATGAAGATTTATGCAATCAAATTTTTTTTTCTATTCTTAATTACTTTTAGATATTTTTTGAAAGTGTAGCTTTTTTGAAAGTGCAACAAACATGTACCTTAATGCATTTTTAATTGTATTTTTTAGGCAGCAGGATGCGATAAAATGTAGACGAGTACAAAGACCTTTTTACAAGGCAATGTACTCGTATATGGGCGGTTCTATCATTATGCAAAGTAAGGTAGCCATTTCAGTCAGCAAACCTTTGGGGTCATCAGCACATGCCCCCCCCCACCCCCCCACCCCCCAGATATCTTTGCAGCAGTTGCCTCAATTTTCATCCATTTTTTTTCAGGCATGGTCAGGTTGGTGTAGAAGAAATTATATCAGGGGGCTGGAGTTACAACAATGCGTGGCGCAGTCAGTCTGATTCTCCCTCCTCTTTCCTTCTGAAGGGCCCTGTCTGTGGGGAGAATTATGGGAGCCACCAGGGAGTAGTGGGATCTAAGGGTTGTAGAGTTCTCCAGGACCAAGCAGGAAGTCAGTCCTCACTTATGGGTTACGTCGCCGACGGAGCCCTCGCGGAGCAATTTCCCCAGCTTTCGAAGAAAGCCTTTGGGATTGCAGCGCGCATGCGCGGTCCCCTTCCCGCCCAAGGGTGCCATCTTGCTCAGTCTTCTTTTTTCCGCGGAGCCCTACAGACGTAGTTTGTTATCACCGCTAAAAAAGTTGATTTATTTCTTTAGTTTGTTTTTTCTCGGTTCGCGTGTCCCCTCCCGGCTTCGATATCCTTATCGAGCCCTTTCACATTTTCCTTTTCAGTTTTTGTCCTTCTAACTGGCGTTCCCGCCACTTTCTTCTTCACCCCTGGCAGCACGGTCTTTCGACCTCGCCGGGGCCCTCTTTCCCCCGATGGCTGCCAGCGGGTTTAAAAAATGTGATCGTTGTTCCAAACTGATGTCTCTTACTGACACGCATGACTGCTGCCTCCGTTGCCTCGGCCCCAACCATGACCCGGAGGGTTGTGGTCCGTGCAGCAGAATGTCCTCCAAGTCATTGAGGAGTCGGCCGTCACAAAAGGAACGAATCTTCTCTGACCCCGAGTCCGGTCAGGCCTGGACCTCGTCAGAGGCTTCGACGTCTCGTAGCTCCGGCCACGAGTATCATCGGAGTTTCTCTGAACGGGGGTCCCCCGACCGGGAACATCGTCGGAAGAAGAAACTCGCTCGGGCGGCGTCGGAGGACGCGCCTGGTCCCTCGAAGGCCGGGTCGCTTAGCCCCATCAGCCGCCCTGAGTCCGCGGAGGCGGAGAGGCCTTCCAAACTTCCTCGCTTGGAGCAGGAGCCGCCTGGACACGTGAGTGCTATAGTCCTCCTGGACTCCCCTCCGGAACCGATGTCGGGCCCGATGCCGTCAGGGCCCGAGTCGGAGGCTGCCGGGTCTTCTGAGCTTGGTCTCAGGATGACGACCTTGGAGCGCAGTGTCTCTGCCTTCATGGACCAGCAGCGGGCATTGATGACCAGCCTCGCCAGTGCATCTGCCCTGACCACCGGGACGTCGACACCGGCGACCGAGTCGATCCTCGAGTCCGTACGTGCTCGAGTCGATCCTCGGTCGAGGTCTCCCTCGGCCTCCCGTTCGGGACCGAGGTCGTCGGCGTCGGGGCGAACCCCCGCCCGCACGGAGCCCCTCGACTCCTCCACGGAGGCGTCGGACTGGGACACGGAAGGGGACGAGTCACCCAGTTCTTTTCAGACTCGGTGCGTCCCCTCCGACTCGCCTGAGTCGGAGCCTCGGAGGTGATCCCCTCCGGAGGATACCCGCTTCTCCAATTTTGTGAGGGGTATGGCCAAGGCGTTGGCCTTCCCCGCGGATCCAGAGGAGGAGCCCCGCGCTGAAGAGCTCGAGGCCCTCCAGTATGACTCTCCCCCGAAGGAGGCCTTTACTGTACCGGTCCCTCCTATGCTGGAGCGGTTGCTCTTTCGCATGTGGGAATGCCCGGCCTCGATGCCGGTGTTGAGCAAGCGGGTCGATTCGATGTATCGAGTCCACAAGAGTCCCGGGTTCCAAAAGGCGCAATTACCGCACCACTCTATGGTTGTGGAATCGGCCATGCATCGACTTAAAAGTCAAAAGATGCACTCCTCGGTGCCGCCGGGTAAGGAGGCCCGTAACCTGGATGCCCTCGGTAGGAAGTGCTTCCAGGGCTCCATGCTGGCCTGCCGAGTCCAGACATACCAGTTATATATGGGCATGTTCCTCCGAGACCTGGCGAAGGAAATCGCCGGGTTCTCGGCTGGTCTCTCCGAGGAACCCTTACAGAGGTTCCAGACCTTGTCCGATAGTATTCGAGAGTGCTCGAAGTTTATTTCTCGGGCGGCATACGATGGCTTCGAGGCCTCGGCCCGAGTTGCGGGAGCCGGCATCGGTGCCCGCCGACAGGCCTGGCTTCAGTCATCCGACCTCGAGCCGTGGGTACAGGACAAGTTGGTCGATGTCCCCTGCAGAGGTGAAAACCTCTTTGGCAAGCCCATGGCTGATAAGGCGGTGGAACTCGAGTCCAAGACCCTCACTAGGACTCGCTTATCCAGAAAGACCTCTGCTCCTTCACAAAAGAGGAAGGGCCCGTGGAAAAAACCTTTTTACCCGAGGAAGGTGCCCGCCTATAAGCAACAACATTTTCAATACCAGGCGTCTGCAGCCCCCAATCAGGGTCCGCAGGCTAAGAGTCAGGGTAATGGGCCCCGTAGGCCGAGGGCCCCCAAGCCCACTACACAACCCCCTGCTCAGCAGGGTGGGGTTTTTTGACTATGCCAGCATAGCCCCTTTACCCTGCACGGGGGGCAGGCTGATCCACTTTGCCCACAGGTGGTCAGCCATAACCTCCGATTCCTGGGTACTGCAGGTGGTTCAAAAGGGCTACCTCCTACATTTTCACCAGGTGCCTCCCCCCTACTTCCCAGGGGAGCCTCCAAGGCCCCCTCTGCACAAGGACCTACTCCTTCAGGAGCTGCAGGGTCTGCTGGGGGAGCAGGCTGTGGAGCCAGTACCCCGATACCTCTGGGGTCAAGGGTTCTACTCGAGGTACTTCCTGGTGCCTCAGACCCATCCTGGACCTACGCGACCTCAACAAGTCCCTGCAGCGGGAAAAGTTCAGGATGCTTACCCTTGGAATCCTACTGCCCTACCTCCAGCAGGGAGATTGGCTATGCTCCTTGGACCTAAAGGATGCCTATATCCACATCCTTATCCACCCGGACCACCGGCAATACCTGAGATTTGTGGTGGCGGGAAGACATTATCAGTACCGCGTGCTGCTCTTCGGCCTATCCTCCGCTCCCGGGGTGTTCACAAAATGCCTGGCAGTGGTGGCGGCCTTCCTGAGGCTTCAAGGCCTCTTCGTCTTCCCCTACCTGGACGACTGGCTCATACGGGCGTAGTCCTCCGTAGAGGTCACTCAGGCCACCCAACGCACAGTGGCTTTGCTTCAGCACTTGGGCTTAGTCATAAACTTCGGAAAGTCCACGTTGCGCCCCTCTCAGGATCTCGAGTTCATAGGGGCACGGCTGGACACTCTGCGGGCTCGTGCCTTCTTGCCTCGGGAGCGAGCCGACAGGCTCATAGCTCTGGCCGGCAGGTTCCACAGCACGTCGCCGGCCCCGGCCAGGCGATTCCTGCAGCTGCTCGGTCATATGGCCTCCACGGTCCATGTCACCCCGAATGCCCGCCTACATATGCGGCCTGTTCAGTGGAGCCTTCGTACTCAATGGCATCAGGCCACTGGGAGTCTGACAGACCTGCTACAGATCTCCGAACGTCTGGTCTCCTCCCTGCAATGGTGGCTTCACCTGCCCAACCTGATGCTCTGCATGCCTTTTCAGCCTCCCACACCCTCCCAGGTGCTTACGACGGATGCCTCTCTCCTGGGATGGGGAGCGCACACCCACGGCCTTTGGACTCCTTGGGAGGCGGCTCAGCAGATAAACTTCCTGGAGCTGCGGGCGATCCGCCTAGCTCTGCGGACCTTCTCTTACCTCACTTCTCGTCAGTCTGTACTGGTGCAGATGGACAATCAGGTGGCCATGTTCTACGTGAACAAACAGGGGGGCACAGGCTCCCTCCTTCTCTGTCAGGAGGCTCGGAGACTGTGCTCGTGGGCAGTAGACCACGACATCCTCCTCAAGGCTGTTTACCTGCCCGGGCAGGACAATTGCCTGGCCGACAAACTGAGCCGGATTCTGCAGCCACACGAATGGAGTTTGAACCCCTCAGTTGTCCGGCAGATCTTCCGCCGGTGGGGCCTCCCCACCGTGGATCTCTTTGCCAGTCCTCTGAACCGGCAACTTCCCAGGTTCTGCTCTCGGCACCGCATCCTCTCAGAGTAGCGCCGGATGCTTTCCTCATCTCGTGGTCCACGGGCCTAGTGTATGCCTTTCCTCCCACGCCACTTGTGTCCCGGACCCTGTTCAAAGTTGTCCAGGACAGGGCATCCGTGATCCTGGTAGCGCCCAGGTGGCCGAGACAACCCTGGTTCCCTCTACTCCTGCAGCTAGCGGTGGACACTCCTCTTCCTCTGGGGTTTCAGCCCGATCTCCTGACCCAGGATCAGGGCACTCTTCTACACCCCAACCTCCGGGCCCTCCATCTGATGGCCTGGCTGCTGAAAGGGTAGTCCTAGCTCCGCTCTTTCTTCCTCCGGAGGTGGAGGTGGTCATCCTGGCGTCTCGGCGACCTTCCACCAGGAAATCCTACACCCTTAAATGGCGTCGCTTCTCGGTCTGGTGTTCTCAGCGCTCTGAGGACCCCTTCGCCTGCTTAGTGTCGGTGGTACTGCAATATTTGCTTCACCTCTCCGACCTAGGCCTCAAGTTCAATTCTGTCAGGGTCCACCTCAGTGCCCTCTCTGCGCATCACTCGCCAGTGGAGGGCCAGCCTCTTTCCTCGCACCCCTTGGTGGCGCGTTTCCTCAGGGGCCTGCTCCTGCTTAAGCCTCCGCTGCGCCCTCCGGCTCCCGACTGGGATCTCAATGTGGTTTTACAAAGGCTTACTTGCCCGCCTTTTAAACCCATGGCTACCTGCCCCCTTCGTTTCCTCTCATGGAAAACTCTCTTCTTGGTGGCTCTTACCTCCGCTAGGCGCGTTAGTGAACTACAGGCCCTAGTGTCGGAGCCCCCTTATACTAAGTTCTACAAGAATAGGGTTGTCTTACGGACGCACCCCAAGTTTCTTCCGAAGGTGGTTTCCTCTTTCCACATCAATCAAGAGGTGGTTCTTCCGACCTTTTTTCCCAGGCCGCATGCCAGCCGAGCTGAGACTGTCCTGCATACCCTGGACTGTCGAAGAGCCTTGTCTTTCTACCTTGAGCGTACGCATGAGCATAGAAAAGCTGCTCAGCTTTTCATCTCTTTCGACCCTAATCGGTTGGGGGTACCTGTCTCTAAGCGTACTTTGTCCACCTGGGTAGCTGACTGCATCGCCTGGGCGTATGGGGCGGCCGGCCTCTCCCTAGAAAGTCGAGTCACGGCGCACCGTGTCAGGGCGAAGGCTGCGTCAGTTGCTCACCTACGCTCTGTTCCGTTGGCAGACATCTGCCAGGCCGCTACCTGGTCCTCCAGCCAGACTTTTGCGGCCCATTACTGCCTGGAGAGGGAGTCCCGCAGGGATAGTGCTTTCGGACAGGCAGTCCTCCACAATCTCTTTGAGGTTTAGGCAACTCCTTCCTCCGGCCCCGGTGTCTGGCTACCGGCCGGATGCATATTCAGAGAAGATTCCTTCCTTCTGTGCTGTTGAGCTTGAGGGAGCTCATTTTCGGCTTGAGGCCTCCGGTAGCCTTGAGCTGGGGAGTCCCATAAGTGAGGACTGACTTCCTGCTTGGTCCTGGAGAAAGAGTAGTTACTCGCCTGTAACAGGTGTTCTCCAGGAGCAGCAGGAATCAGTCCTCACTACCCTCCCTCCTCCCCTTGGAGTTGCAGTCATTTTATTATCTGTTTTTGCTATCTTCCGCTATGTCATCAGACTGAGCAAGATGGCACCCTTGGGCGGGAAGGGGACCGCGCATGCGCACTGCAATCCCAAAGGCTTTCTTCGAAAGCTGGGGAAATTGCTCCACGAGGGCTCCGTCGGCGACGTAACCCATAAGTGAGGACTGATTCCTGCTGCTCCTGGAGAACACCTGTTACAGGTGAGTAACTACTCTATTTCTTCCTTCAGTTAATGTATTTCTTGATTAGAAGAGACAGCCGCGTGGATAGAGGCAGCACCACAGCCATTAGGGACTCCAGATCCCCATCCTGCTGCCACTTGCCAGAGGAGTTTGAGCTGGGCAGGGTGGCATGGGCAGAAAGAGCTGAAAGCTAAGCGGATGGGGAAAGGTTCAAACAGATAATTATTGAACTGTGCAGGAGGGAGAGAAGCAGCACCAGTATCTAGTTGGAGCTGTAGAGTTAGATGCAGGGTCACAAAGAAATTGTCGCTTTTTACTGGTAAATAAAAATATCCTAGAAATGCTATAGTTCAACTAGACCCCCATCTAATATAGAGACATAGAACGTAACCAGTAGTAGTGAGGCTGTTGTCTGAAATGTGCAGCTACCCCATGCTCATTGCTGCTAGGGTTATACCATGGTCACGCTTTCTGTTACCTCAACCTCCTTCAAAGCCTGATGCAGCCATACCACCAAAATATGTAATGCTTGGTTAGTTTTGAATGATGTTTGTGTTTTACAATGTATGTGTAATATGCAAGCCGCTTAGGATCGCAAAGTGAAATAATAAATAAATAATTAAAATTATCCCAAGGGCTTGTTTTCTCCCTCTTTTGGCTCTTTCACGTTGCACATGATGCTCTTTTTCCAGCATCTAATCAATTTAGGAAGCTTGTATCCTCCCGTAGGGGCAAACAAACCAATTTCCAGCTCCGCCTCCGAGCTGTCCAAATGCTGATGCTGTGTTGGTCAAAATATTGGTGGGGCCATGGCTTCAGTGGTCTACCCCTTTCCACTGCTCATGCCACGTGTGACTATCAAATGGAAGTAACACAGTATATGTCACTCTACCCCAAATATTTTGTTTTCTGTGCAAATGCCATCCCAACTATTACCTCCATTCCAGGTATCCAAAGTCTGCTCACCTGGTGCAAGTGCATTTTCTCAGCTGGCTGAGAAGGAAGCAGGGCACATGAGGAGGAACTACTAATCATTTGTATAGCGCTACAAGGCGTGCTCAGCACTGTACATATAAATGTAAGACACAGTCCCTGCTCAATGAAGCTTAGAATCTAATCAAAAAGGAGGGGGAGAATATATATATATATATATATATATATATATATATATATATATAATATAGCAAAATTGGAGATTAAAGTATGGTAAGCTACATATAAGTAGTGGACAAGAGAACGAGGAGCATCAGGATCCAAAAGCAGCCTCAAAAGGTATGTTTTTAGCCTGGATTTGAATAGGGCTAGAAAAAGGAGCCTGACGCACTGACTCGGGTAGTTTGTTCCAGGCATACGGAGCAGTAAGGTGGAATGAACAAAGTCTGGAGTTGGTAGTGGCAGAGAAGGGCACAGATAATGGGATCTGTCAAAAGAGCTCAATTCCTGAGGAGGAGTGTACAGTAGGTTACAATAGTCAAGACAAGAGGTGACTAGTGAGTGGATGAGGGTCTTAGTAGTGTGTGTAGAAAGGAAAGGACACATTTTGCCATTGTTATAGAGAACGAAGTGACAGGTTTTGGATGCATGTAGAGAAAGAGAGAGTAGAGTCAAAGATGATCCCAAAGTTGCAAGCTGAGGAAACAGGGAGGAGAGTGTAGTGTTATCCACAGAAATAGAGAAGGGGGGAAGTGGGTTTAGGGAGAAAGATAAGGAGCTCAGTTTTGCCCATGTACAGTTTAAGACGGCAGTGAGACACCCAGGCAGCAATGTCGGATAAGCAGGCAGAGATCTGGGCCTCGATTCCTGGAGAGATTTCAGATGCAGAGAGGTAAATCTTAGAGTCATCAGCATAAAGATGGTACTAAAAACCATGGGAGGAAAGTGCACCAAGGGACTGAGTATAGAGAGTGAAAAGGAGTAGTCCCAAGACAGAACCTTCAGGGTACACCAACTGAAAGCGGGCAGTAGAAGAGGATCCATCACAACATACACTAAAAGTGAGATAGGAGAGATAAGAAGAAAACCAGGACAGAACAGAGCCCCTAAATCCAAGTGAGGACAGGGTATCGATGAGAAGGTGGTGATCAACAGTGTCAAAGGCAGCCTAAAAGTCAAGAAGGATGAGGATCAAGTAAAGGCCTTTGGATCTGGTGAGGAACAAGTCGCTGGAGACTTTGGCAAGAACCGTTTCTGTGGAATATAGTGACAAAAGCCATATTGCAGTGGATCCAGAAGGGCTTAAGAGGAAAGAAAGTCAAGACAGCAGCGGTGCATGCTCGTTCAAGTAGTTTTGAAGTGAAGGGGAGGAGAGAGATAGGCTGATAACTGGAAGGACAGGTAGGCTCTAGTGAATGCTTTTTGAGGAGAGGTGTAACGAGAGCATGTTTGAAGGCCACAGAAATAGCTGCAGTGGGTTAAGAATATGACACATGGAAGAGATGATGGCGGAAGAGAGAGAGCTTAATAGATAGGTGGGAATTGGATCAGAAGATTTTGGGATTGAAGAGGGGGAAGATGAGGTGGAGGTGACCCTGCAGAGAATTCAAAGCTAATCTTTTGGACTTTGTCATGAAAATAGTCAGCCAAGGTCTGGACAGAAAGTGAAGGAGGGATTGGGGGGAGGTGGGACATTGAGGAGAGTTGAGCGTAGCAAAGAGATGGTAAGGGTCAGAGGCAAGAGAGTTAGTCAGGTGGACACAGCATTCTTCCTTGGCAAGTGCTATGACTGACTGGAAAGAGGTTAGCATGAATTTGAAATGTAGGTAGTCAGCAAGGGTACATGATTTAAGCCAAAGGCACTCAGCTGAACAGACACAGGAACCTAGGTAACGGGTTGTCGAGGAAGCTAGGGTTGAGGTACAGTATACCTCACAGGGCATAGAATGAGAGGACCAAGTGCATTTAGAGCAGAGGAGAATGTAGTGTTTATAGGAGGATGTTGCCTCATCAATGGATGCAGATGACATAGTGGAGGAAAGAGGTGATAAGTCAGCAGTGGAGAGAGCTGAAGGGTCGAAAATTTGAAGATTCCTAAATATGTTGGTGGACATTGGGCAAGACCAAGATTGGGGGGGGGGTGAAGGGTGAAGGTTAGCAGATTATGGTCAGATAAGGGCAGAACTGAAATGGAGATGTTTGGGGGTGAGCAGTTGGAGGAGAAGATGAGATCAAGGCAGTGGCCATTCTTGTGAGTAGGAGCGGTAGAGCACAGCTGGAGGTTGAATGAGGAGGATAGGGAAAGGAGCTTTAAGGCAGAAGGGTCATCAACATGAATGTTAAAATCCCCAAGAATAAGAGAAGGGGAAGATGCATCCAGAAAGGAGGAGAGCCAGGAGTCAAAGTCGGTGAGAAAGATAGAGGTGGATTTATTGGGGGGTGGGGTTGATAAATGACAGCTACCCGGAGATGTAGTGGAGAAAATAGATGGATGGCATGGACTTCAAAGGAAGCAAAGGAATTAGATGGAGGCAGAAGAAGGGGCTGAACTTGGCAGGAATGAGAGAGTAGGAATCCAACACCACCACCATGGCCAATGGGCCGAGGTGTATGGGAAAATAGGTAGTCTCCATGACAGAGGGCAGCAACTGAAGCAAAATCTTCAGGGAGAAACCAAGTTTCAGAACGAGCCGGGAGATGCAGAGTATTAGAGATAAAAAGTCATGAGTGAAAGCAAGTTTATTGGAGACAGAATGTTCATTCCACAAGGCACATGAAAAAGAGAGAGAAGAGGGAGAGAGGGATATGAACAAGATTAGAAAGGTTGTGCATTGATCTGCCCTGGGAGTATGAAAAATGTCTAGGGGGGACCAGGGTTGGGATTGACATCACCAAATGAAAGAAGGAGTAGGAGAGAATTGTGGAGAGAGGAGGCGGCACAATGGAAGTGAGGGTGACGCTCCCTCAGGAAGAGTGGAGATGGCTGAATGAAAGGAAGAGAATAGTGAAGCTCAAGGGCAAATGATAACAAAGAAGACAAAATGGTAGGGGGGGTGTGGAGACAGTAAGGAGTGGGTAATGTGAAGCAGGGCCATGAAAACTTCCATGAGAGGAAAAGATTAGGGAAAGTTAACATCAAGAACACAAAGTGATGTTGGGTCATAGGAGAGGAAGAAGAGAAGAGAATGCAAATAAGAGGAGATACAGGTGGAGAAGGAAGAGAAAGTCCTAGTGGGTTCAGGAGCATCTGAGTTATTGCATCAATGAGCAGAGGAAGACTGTGAAAGAATGTTAAGCAAGAGGGGGCGGGTAATAAAGTGTTGAGAAGGGAGACACAGCACTGCAGAGAGCAAGAGCTGGGTAAAGGACAGACCGAACATAGGACACACACTGAGGAACACAACAGAGGAAGTGGAGGTGAGGATGAGAAAACAGCAGAAGTAGGTGGCAGCAGCTTTGGCCCAGGTCAGAGATGGTGGGGGTATATAGGAGGTGTCCTCAGCTTCTATCCAGACCTGAGAGGAAAGTAAGACAGCTGAGGAAGGGGCAGAGGGGGTGGGTTGAATATAGGAGAGAGGGGATGGGACATATGGGGAGGATGCATCTTCAGCTTCTATATAAGCCCAGGAGGAGAATGAGAAAGCTGAAAGTTTGTTTGGGGGGGGGGGGATGGGAGGGGGGGAGAGCTAATTGGAAGTGGTCAAAAGGAGAGAGAGGGTTTTCAGGGAGAAGAACTAGGGTAGGGGAGAAGGCATAGGCATTGGAAAGGGGGGCATAGAGGGGTAATGGCCCCACCAAACTCTGCTCTACAATCAGGACTTCCCCTACTGCAGCTCACGGGAATCCAATCTCCCACGGGCAGAAGAGCACTGCAATCACAGCACAGATCCCTTCTGCCTGCCCGCGGAAGATCGGATCCCTGCGGGCAGACGGGAAGGTCTTTGCTGTGATCGCAACTTCTTTTATGCCCGCGGTACATGGGATCCCTGCAGGCAGCCTACTGACTCCTGGCCGATCATTGAAAACACTATTCTTGTCTGCCTGTAAGGATCATGGGCAGACTGGAAGAGTCTTTACAATGACCGTGATCCTCAGGCAGCAGTTTGTCCATGGGGATGCCACACCCCCCCCCCCCCCCGCCCCCCGCGGACAGAAAAAAGCCACAACTGCAGCAAAGTCCTCCTTGTCTGCGAATAGGAAAGGTCTCTGCCCGCGGGGTAGGTCTTGAATGGAGTTAGGGGCAGTGCTTGGATGAAGTTGAGGGTGGAGCTAGGGCAAAGCTTGGGGCGGGACATGCACCCCCCAAATTAAAAGCCCTTCCGTAGCCCCTGGGAGAGGGGGCTGCATGTGGTGGAATAAGGGAAGGCAGCTGGTATGGTATGTAGAAGCAGCAGGAATGGGGTGGGAGGGAATAGACTGGCTAGAAAAGAGAAAAGCTCACCATATGCTCCTTCCAGATGCATATTACTGGGGAGACAGGAGTACATGGCGAGTATATTTTGTCCCTGCCAAGTGAATCTTGGAGGATTTTTAGAATCCCTCCCTCTGCTGCTTTTGAGTAGAATTCCCCCTTGACCATAGTGGTTCTGTGGACTATAGTAACTATCCACACATTCAAAGGAGGAAGTCTTTGCTCAGTTCTGAATCTCCAGACTGTTTTGCTTGACATTAATCTCTTCCCCCACTCTAAATATATTCACCCCTGTCAGTTTGGATGCACTTAAGAGTCCAGACAGCTGATTAAGCTAAAGCTAGGAACTAGCACGATATTCCTAACATAGATCCGTATTAATTTGTGAATTTTGTAGCCAGTCCAAGGTCATTTTCCTAAGGCATCGTGTTGGAAGAACAAAGTCAGTTTAATTACCACTGCATTTTGTTTTCCAAGAAACTGGACGGTTAGCAGACGTCATCTTGAGTGTGAGCAACTATTTTACATATAGAGACAATACTGCATTTTTGTTTTTAAAAATATGGTTAGTATTTTTAGCCTTACACCTCTTTAGGCCAGTACATTTTAGAAGGGCCTGTGAGTGTGTTTCTCTGTCTCATTACCATCTGCAAAGTTGCGTGGGATTTCTCTGCTTGTGCAGCTGCCGGTGGGGGTTGCAGGGGGGGAGGGGGTGCTGCAATATCATGTTTTTAGACACAAGGAGCAGGGAGTGGCAATGATATCGCAACCCCTTCCCCCATCAGCTGCAACGTGGCAAAGGACTCCTGCATAGCTTTGTGGGAATGTTGCTCGTTACATACCTCAAAATGTCCCATAAAATTAGAATTTTAAGTTAACTGCCCTATTTTTAAACTCCTTCGGTTTTGTGCCACTAGAGTTGCTTCACATCTTAACAAACTACTCTCTTCACAGGGGCTCTTTCCACCGGGTCAAGGAGCCACTATTGGTGTTGATTTTATGATTAAAACAGTTGAGATAAAAGGTGAAAAGGTCAAGGTAGGTTTGCAAATTATTAATTTTGAAGTACTTTACATGTTTGAGTTTAGGTTGATTATGAGTACACAATCAGCTAATCACATTAATAAGTTCTCTCTGTGAAATCTTCTTGAGAGAAGCCACCAGTGTAAAATAAACAACTTTGTAATAATGTTACCATAAGTATACAGAAAGCCTTAAGCCAAGGACTGGAGTTAAATACGAACTAGAGAATCAAGAAATCATTATTAAAAGGGTCTAATGGTATCATGAACTTGTAGTAAACGGTATCTCCAAGGCAAAGTTTCCATCGATCTGCGTAGAAGTTTTCCGGCTGGGCCTTTTTTCTGTGAACGATGTAGTTCCTTTCTTGACTTATTTTATGTTTTATGTTTATTGTAACTACAGTTTGTAAATTGCCTTGATTTTCCAAAAAGGCAATACATCAAATATAATAAACTATAACTATAACCAATTGTTAATATAATTTAATTAATCAAATTTAATAACTTGGGAGGGGGGTGGAATATTCCAAGGCCATTTACATTGTTTCAGGGAAACACCCAAAAAGATGGTCTGAGTTTTTGACCTGGCTTTGAAACCTGGAGTCTGCATTTTCTAGCCAAATGTAAACTATTGAGCTCTCTGATCTGCATCTGCTGGCAGACTTTGCTAAAAATCAGTTTGAACTGGTCAGTCTGTCTGTCTGTAGTAGTATGTGTGTGAATGTGTGTGTGTACGTATGTATCTATCCATCTACATATGTATGTATGTATGTATGTATTGTGTTGTTGATGTATTGGCTGAACATTTATACCACTGTTCACTGGGTCAAAGTGGCCGACATAGAACACTGTTAAACAACGTTTCCAAGGAACTGTAACTATTCATTTTAACAATTTAATTAGGATATTTCATCCTTAACTTATTTACAGAGCTATCTTGGATGTGGGGGGATAAGATTGGTCAGTTAATGGTATTTAGTGTAACTTGATGCTTTCTCTGTACTGGTGGCACTGGAAGCCATTCTGTGAAATGCAGTTTTTAATTTTCCTGTTTATTTTAACAGATTTATATCCTGTTTTTCAAAAAAATATTTGTCCAGAGCGAATAATAGGAAATGTACAAAAGCTGAAAGCATACCAAAACAACAACAGCCAAGACGAGCTGAAAAGTGGACCTTTCACATCTCCCCTTTCCTCCTTTCAGACTTGGGCATGTCTCTGTGGGGGACTCGATGGAACCACTGGGCCTGATATTCAAAGGGAATAATGCGGGGTTAGCAGACCTGCTTACCGTGTTAATCCACCTAGCCGGGAGAGTCAGTGGCACTAACACGGTTAGAGCCTCTGAATATCTGTGGGTGCCACCGCTGCATGCCCCAGGGCCGGCTGGTTAGCATTCTTGGGGTGGTACCAGTGATGATCAGCCACTTTCCAGTTATCGCTAAGTAGCAAAAGTCAGGCATAGTAAAGGCTGGCCTAACGTTTGTTGCTGAATATCGCTGCCGCCCGGTTAGCATCACAGCAATCCAGGCAACCCATAGATTAGTGCCTCAGCATTGCATATCTGGGTTTAAAGTTTAGCTGTGGCAGCTAGCCACTTTATAGCGCTAGCCGACACCACCGAGTATCGGGCCTAGTGTATCTCAGTAGGATAGCAGGGAATGTGTGAGTAGACGGGTGAGCATAGTGTGGGTAGTGACTGATGGTATATGTGTGCTGTGTGGCTTTGTCTGTATATCATGTGGGGTGTTGTGTATGGTCTATTTTTCTTTTGTGTATTATCTTTATCTTCTGTGTGTTATGTATCTTTTCAGCCTAAACCCACCTCCCCCCTTCCTCCTTTCTCATTCGATAACACTCTACTCCTTGTTTCCTCAGTTCGCAATCTTGGGGTTGTCTTTGGCTCCTCCCTCTCCTCCTTCACATACATTCAACTGATAACTAAAAACCTGTTGATTCTTTATAACATCAGCAAAATTTGCCCCTTCCTTTCTGAACACATTACTAAGACACTTATCCACTCTTTAGTCACCTCCCATCTAGACTATTGCAACCTTCTCCCTGTGAATCACGTTTCTCCCCTTCAGTCTGATCAAAACTCAACTGCATGGTTAATCTTCTGCCAGTCTTGATTTGCTCATATAACCCCTCTTCTCACGTCGCTTCATTGGCTTCCTATCCATTTCTGCATCCAGTTCACACTTCTACTGACCTATAAGTGCACTCATTCTGCTGCTGCTCATTACCCTTTCCCCTCTTACCTCTCCCTACACCCCTCCTCGAGACCTCTGCTCTTCTGGTAGATTGCTTCTTTCTGTGCCCTTCTTTTCTACTGCCAACTCCAGACTTTGATCCTTCCATTTTGCTGCTCCTTATGCCTGGCACAAACTGCCTGAGTCTGCGTGTCAGGCTTCATCTCTGGCCCTTTTCAAATCCAAGCTGAATACCCACCATTTCAAGGCCGCTTTTGGATTCTGATCCACTTAGTCTCCTATGTATTTCCTTAACATTCCCCTAGACATATCCTTGTCCTCAGCTGTTGTGTTGTCTTGGCTTGACCATCTTTTACATGTGTCTGTACAGCGCTACATATATTTTGTATTGCTATAGAAATGATCAGTAGTAGTAATAGTAATAGCATTCTTCATCTCTAACCCTCCCCCCTCTTTATTCTTCCTCTAATTCCTCCCCTCTCTTGTGCCCTGCCCTGGATTCCGCCCTTCTTTTCATGACGGGCCATAGCTCAATACTGGGGGAAGTTGGGGATTCCTGACTGTTCTTCAGGGGCACTCAGGGGTGGCCCAAGGGTTTCTGCCACCCCAGGTAGAATCCCTGCCCTCCCTTTCCCCTGGTTGCCACCATCCCATTCTTGCTGCCACCCTCCCCCTGCTGCCCCCTGAATCTATCTTCTGATCTTGCGGCAGCGATGGCCCAACTCCGCTTTCAAAACAGAGTCGAGCCACCACAAGCTGAGAGAGATGGATTTGTGCGGATGAGTTGGGCTGCTCATCAGGGTCTGCTACCCTAGGTGGCAACCTAGTGGATGGGCTGGCCCTGGGTGCACTGTCCTTACTCTTCACTGGCGAGAGGTGGGGGGACTCCTGCTGTGGTACTTTGGAGGCCCAATCCTCTCTCGGGCCAGTGGGATTTCTGAACTCCTGCTGGCTTTTGATATTTCACACTACTCAGGGGAAAAGCCTGTGCATCAGTTTGTTGGTGCATACAGACAAAATGGTGTATGGACAGACAAAATTTACTCCTGGGCTGGAGCCTTGACAGTAGGCATTGTTACTTATGCAAAATGCACCTAAAATGAACAGGTTTAGTCTGGTTACTGTAGTTTTTATTTCCCTAAGAATGTTCATTTTTTTTGTTCATGGTAGTCCATTATTCCACCTTGTTATGTTTCATTATATATACTAATACTGGATAGATTTTATCCTCTGGATCTCTTTTCAATTATGCCCTTAATTACAATCTGACTCACTATTTTATACATATGGATGTATGGATATATTTTTGTTCTTTTGTGGCTCTCTCCTGTATCTGTTCATAGACGTTTGTGTTTCCTAGACAATTACGTTTGTAAAATGAAGTGGAGGAGTAAGCTAATGGTTAGAGCACTGGCTTGAGAACCAAGAGACCAGAGTTCGATTTCCACTCGCACTCCTTGTGGCCTTGGGCAAGTCACTTAATCCTCCGTTGCTCAGAAAAATCCAAGTTATCAATGTCCCTGTTTAATGTATATTACCAATTTTAAATTACAATGTAAACTGTTTTGACTAAATGATAAAGTGGTATAAAAAAACCTGTTAAATAAAATAAATATAAATAAATAAAATTTAATTAAAAAAATAAAAAACACAAGCCCTAGTATTGAACCCCCAAAGTGAATGGGGAGCTATTAAAGAAAAACATCTTGGCCATCTCAGTATTCGTGCCTATAGGGGATTCAGGCTGTGGTGTGGAAAATCTAGTATTATTCAAACTAATATAGATGTCTCTCTACGTGATCTGTTGGAGTTGGTCCAACAGCTGGGTTCATTCTCTACTTCTGTATTAAAATCACTGGGAGTCTGTAGCAGTGTTCCATTTTTTAAAAAAATTTAAAATGGACTTATCCAAAATAAAAATATTGTGAAACTTGCAGGCTAAACAGAGAGCTCTTGTTTTTGGACCATTTATTCCTTCTGAATACGTCCGGCAAAGGTCAAAAGGTTACGTAGAAAATATTTTGGGAAATTTCTTATGTTGGTATCATAGGTTGCAAAGAATCCAGACTTTCCCAGGACAGTTAGGACACCTAGAACTTTGGAGGAAGCAAACACGAAGGCATCGTTCTGTTTTAAATACTTCCGGTGACTCAGTTGGATAAGTGTAGAACCTGGGTCTAGCCTGTAGTTCCGTGGTACTGCATTTACACAGCAAATCTGGGGATATTGTGGAGTTTGAGTTGGTCCAAATCCGATCTGGTTTGGGCTGGGAAGAGAGGAGTCATAGTCCTTGCTTAAGAGCGACACCTAACGGAGTGGAGAAGTGGTCTAATGGTTAGAGCAGCGTGGAGGCATGGTTCAAATCCCACTGTCGCTCCTTGTAATCATAGGCCTATAGTGCATGGCTCCTGGGTGAGGGCCATCATTATTATGACAAGAACAGGACTTGTAGGGAAGGAGGGCGCGATATAAAATAGGGAGAAATCTCTGTAAATAATGGTTCATGTAGCCTGGCGCTGATAGAGCTGGAAGAAACAAGAGAAAATTGCCAAGTCAAAAATTAATTAATTAATTGAACAGAATTTGATATACTGCTTTTCTACTAGTCAAAGCGGTTTACATAGAACTTAAATTTTTACAAGGAACAGATTTCAATCAACACTGGAACTTGTACAATAAACATAGGGAACTCAGAACAAATAACATTATAAGGTTATTAACAAATGCAGCTATATACAGTGGGCTGAGAAGTTAGCAGGAACGGGGTCAGATGGGTTTCAAAGGGGTGGTGAGGATTGAGATCATGGGGTTTCTTGAGCGAGGTCAAGAAGGTTGCTTATTGTCAAAATGCTTTTTGAAGAGGTGAGTCTTGAGTTGTTTACGAAAATCAGTGGAAGACTTGATGTTTCGGATTTCTGGGAGTAGCACATTCCAGAGGGTGAGAAAGTTCTTGATCTTTTAGACTGCTTGAAATTGCGAGACCGTGGTGGGATACAGAGGAGGTTCTGGGTGCTTTTTCTTCTTGGTTTGGTAAAGTTTGAGGTGTGAATTAAGTTGTGTAGTTGCTGTGCTGATGAATTGTTCAGGGTTTTGTGGATGGAGGGTTAAGACCTTGTAATGTATTCTTGAGTTGATGGGGAGCCAATGGATATGTTTGAGTATGGATGTGCTGTGAGGTTTGGAAGATGGTTCTTGCAACAGTGTTTTGTGCAAGTTGGAGAGGAAGGATTGCTTATTTAGGTAGACCTTGATAAATAGAGCTACAGTAATCAAAAAGAGGTGTGATAGTGGCCTGGCAGACTGTACGGAATGTATCGGTGGATAGGAGGGGGTGCAGGTTTTGGATGGTTTTTAGCTTGTAATATGCCGCTTTGGTGATACTGTGAATTTGTTTCTTGAAGTTAAGTTGCTGATCGAGTATGATCCCAAGGTACTTTGTGTGGGAGCTGATTTGGATTTCAGAGTTGCCAAATTTGACAGAAGCAGGAGGGGTGAAGTTGGGGTCCTTGGTTATATGGAGGAGCTCTGTTTTACTGAGATTGATGGAGAGGTTATGAAGGTGGAGCCAGTTGATGGTTTCAGTGAGGCAGCTTGAGAGCCTGGACTGGAAGTGGAGAACAGTATAAAAATCATTATATCATCGGCATATATCAGAAACTGGACTGGGAATTGCTGGAGGATGTCACATAGAGGCCGAATGTAAATATTGAATAGTAGAGATAAGAGAGAGGAGCCTTGAGGTACACCCTAGTTAAGGGTAAATGGAGTTGAGGTGTGTGTTTGAATCCTTATCTGCTGATTGCAGTTGGTGAGATAGGAGTGGAACCATTTGAAGGGGGTGCTGTGAACTCCAATTTGGTGGAGTTCATTGAGGAGGAGCTGGTTGGATAATGTAAAAGGCGGCAGAGAATGTCTAGAAACAGCAGGAGGAAGCCTTGTGTGATTGATTCAATGCCAATGATGAGTGAATTTAGCAGAGAGGTCATCAGAGGTTCAGTACCGTGATTGGGTCTGAATCCATGTTGCTGTGCAGAACAGTGCATGAAGGTCTATGTGATCTTGGAGTTGTGTTTGTACGGCTTTTTCAATGATTTTGGAGATGAAGGTAGGAGGACAGTGAGTGTGGATCCAAATTTGACTTCTTCAGGAGTGGTCTGATTGATGATGGCTTGAGGGAAGGAGGAAGGAATCCTTGGTCGCGGGAGGAGTGGACAATGTCGGATATGAAAGGTAGAAATTAAGAATCTGTAAAAGTCTGAGAGGTTTTTTTCCAGATATCTTTGCTTGCACAATTTCTGTTTTTCCCTGTGCATTTCTTTTCCATTCCAGAAGTTATAGAAAACTAAATCCTTTGCTAAAAGATGCACTTTTTCAAAACTGTGCAAGCAAATGGACTTAAAGGCTTTGTGCCTAATTTTTTTTTTTTTTTTTTTTTTGCTTCTGCCCGTTGAAATGTTGCTGCTACTGCTGCCAGGGGAAAGCAGCTGGAATGTTTTAAGGAAAAATGTGCTTTGACTATCAATTTTTGCAAGCAGAAACAGAAACAAAAAACTGATTTAAAAGCGATATGGAAGCCAAGGGGTTTTCATAGTTTGCTTTGGCCCGAAGGCTTTCATAGCTAAGTGATTCTGTTTCCAAGATAAATAGATGTCCGTGTTTAATATTTTCCCTGTATTTCTCTCCCTCCCATTGTGCCAAAAAGCTGCAGATCTGGGACACAGCAGGGCAGGAGAGATTTCGTTCCATAACCCAGAGTTACTATCGCAGCGCTAATGCATTAATCCTGACCTATGACATAAGCTGTGAGGAATCATTCCGATGTCTTCCTGAATGGCTGAGAGAAATCGAGCAGTACGCCAACAACAAAGTCATCACTGTGCTAGTAGGTAAGTTTTGTGCTAGTTTCTGTTGATGTTATAAAATCATTGTACCCATGTGTCTGTCTGTATCCCAACTCCCCCACAATAGTTTTTGAACCAGTCATTCATATTTTTGCCCAGTTGGTAGAGCTCTCAGTGACCTTTGGCTCACGCTTTTCATATGCCCCAACGTTTTGGAATATTTTTCTCTTTCCTATAGGGATATAGACCAGTTCAGGTCAGTTGAAATAATCAAGGGGATCGAAGCAAATTCTGTTGGTATTCAGCACTGATGTTTTGGGCTTTGGCACTTTGAAGGTCGTTTTATAACAGAGAAGTTAATAAATGTGCCTATTTTATAAAGGCAACATTAGTTCTCTATATTATAATTTTTTAAAATACTTTCCTGCTATGTCAACAATTTTTATAGAAGAGGAGAGAGGCATCATCTATGGGAATATACACACACACACACACACACACACACACATAGTGGCCCGAAACAACATGAGAACATCTCGTAGCATATGTTATTTAAAAATTCAAAATGACAGATGTAAACAATTGACAAATTAAAAAAAACAAAGATGGCGACCGTAAATTGTCAAAATAAAGAAGTTATTTACCTTTTTAGCTATATAAGTAAACTATTTAAGCTTTTAATTTATGAGATGTCCTCACTTTTTTGGGCCACCCTGTATATTATTTACTTGGGTGCAGATGCAAATCTAACAAAAAAATGGATGCAGAGAGGCAGATGACGAAGAAAACTGGTGGTTCGGCTGAAAAATTGCCATGGAAGCCCTAAAGGTGATGCCTTTCTGCTTTTATATAAAACGTTTTGCTTATCAAAGTAAGATATAGAAGGAACATATTTAAAAAAAAAATAAGTTCTGTTGATTTATCAAGGCGTTTCGTGACTATAACTGGGTGGTAACAAGTTGAGTGGTGTATTTTGCAAAGGCAACATAGCCGTCTGTGCGCTTATAAAATAAGCTTCCATAACCGACCACAGTAGCACACAAATGCCCATAGATAAATTTACTCCTGCTTCAAAAAAGGTGTAAATGTTTGCGTGCCCACACATTTTATAAAATAAATACACACATCACAATTTGGCCTCTGTTTTGCCCGGGCTACACCCCTGGGACTCTCACTTGGTTTGCAGCTTGTCGTGCTGTGAGGGCTTGCGTGCATCAGTGATGCTGAGAGCTAAACTATCGGTAGTTTAACTACTGGCAGGGTCTCCCAAGATGGATAAGTCTCAGCTGAGGTGCCAGACCAAGACAAACCACCCATCTGGGCAGCAGCAGAATGGGATAGTGTTGATGGCGGAGGATCACATTTTTGTGACAACGGCAACAACACCAAACTTAAACTGCGCAGAAGAAAGGCCCGGCAATCTACTTCTGTATCTTGCCATGAAAACCCAATGGATAGTTACAACAAAACAAATTGTGCTATGGTGCTGGAAGATGAGACCCCCAGGTCGGAAGGCACTCAACTAGCTACTGGGGAAGAGCTGAAGACTTTTCAGAGTAAAGCCAGCATTTATGATGTGGTTGGATCAAAGCCCTCGGGAAGTCTGACTGCTGATGTAGCTGCGCATGAAATGAAAGTCAGAAGCCGTAAAGATGTCTTACACATTGGAACATGGAACGTACGAAGCATGAACCAAGGGAAGTTGGAGGTGGTCAAGAATGAAATGGAACGTGTACAACTTGATCTGTTGGGTGTCAGCGAACTGAAATGGACTGGCAGGGGGCACTTTGCATCAGATGATCACATGGTCTACTATGCTGGAAATGAAAGACAAAGAAGAAATGGTATTGCATTTATAATAAAGAAGAAACTTGCAAGAACTATAATGAAATACAACGCAGTCAGCAAACGCTTAATCTCTATTCGTCTACAAGGATTGCCTATCAACACAACTATAATTCAAGTATATGCCCCAACAACAGCTGCAGAAGAGAATGAAATTGAAGAGTTCTATGAACAAGTACAAGCTGAAATTGACAGAACATGCAAACAGGATATCCTGATAGTCATGGGTGACTGGAACGCAAACGTTGGCAACAAAGAAGGCTAAGTAGTTGGAAAATATGGACTTGGCAACAGAAATGAAGCTGGAGAAAGACTGATAGAATTCTGCAAGACCAATGATCTATTCATCTCAAACACCTTCTTCCAGCAACACAAGCGGCGACTGTACACATGGACTTCACCCAATGGATTGTATAAAAATCAAATTGACTACATCTGTGGAAGTCAATGATGGAAAAGCTCTATAACATCAACAAAGACAAAACCTGGAGCTGACTGTGGTACAGATCATCAACTACTAGTATGCAAACTCAAGCTAAAGTTGAAAAAAGAGCAAACCACTCATGAATGCAGCAAAATATGACCTTGAGAATATACCACTGGAATTTAAAGACTGCCTGCAAAAACGATTTGCTGCTTTAGATACAAATGACAGAGCTCCGGAAGAGTTATGGAATGACATTAAGAAGGTTGTGTTGGAAGAAAGCGAGAAGTCTCTACAAACGGTGAAAAAGCAAAAACGGCCAAAATGGATGACGGAAGAAACTCTGAAAATTGCCCAGAAATGCAGAGAAGCTAAAGCCAGAGGAGAAAGAAAGACAATCACAGAACTCAACAGAGATTTCCAATGTGCAGCAAGACAGGACAAGGAAAAGTACTACAACGACACTTGCAAGGAAATAGAAGCAGAAACTATTAGAGGAAGAATGAGATCGGCTTTCCTGAAGCTACGAGAGTTAAAGAAAAGGTTCCAGCCTCGAATTGGAATGTTACAAGATGCTCAAGGTTCTATGTTGAATGATGCTGAGAAGATCAAGAAAAGGTGGAAGGAATATACAGAGTTTTTATATGATAAAGATCAAGTGGACCAACAGCCATTTCAACCTGTACCTTATGATCGGGAACCATTGGTGATGAAAGAAGAAGTTGAAGCAGCATTGAAAGCCCAAAGAACAAAGCACCAGGCATTGATAGCATTCCTATAGAAGTATTGCAGCAATCTGATGCAGCTGTTACCCTACTTACAAGGCTCTGCCAAGAAATATGGAAAACAACATCATGGCCAACTGACTGGAAAAGATCTGTGTTTATACCAATACTAAAGAAAGGTGATCCAACTGACTGTGGAAATTATCAAACAATCGCTCTGATCCCACATGCTAGCAAGATTCTACTGAAGATTATTCAAAAGAGACTACAACCATACCTGGAACAAGAACTACCTGAAGTGCAAGCAGGGTTCAGGAAAGGGCGAGGAACGAGAGACATCATTGCGGATGTGAGATGGATCCTTGAAAAGACTAAAGAATACCAAAAGGATATCTATTTGTGCTTTATCGACTATAGCAAGGCTTTTGACTGTGTAAACCATGAGAAACTCTGGGCCACATTAAGAAGCATGGGTATACCAGAACACCTGATCGTTCTCTTGCGCAATCTGTACATTGATCAAGAAGCAACAGTTCGGACAGAACAAGGAGAAACAGAATGGTTTAAAATAAGCAAAGGTGTAAGACAAGGCTGCATACTTTCCCCCTTCCTGTTTAATTTATATGCAGAACAAATCATCAGAGAAGCAGGATTGTATGAAGACAGCAGAGGTGTGAAGATTGGTGGAAGACTCATCAACAACCTTCGCTATGCTGATGATACTACATTACTGGCTGAAAGTGAAGATGATCTGAAACATTTGCTTCTCACAATCAAAGAAAATAGTCTCAAAATGGGCCTGCACCTTAATGTAAAGAAGACAAAGATCATGACAACTGGCGTTGAAGGAGAAGAAATTAAAATTGTGAACAACTTTAACCTACTTGGATCAACTATCAATAAAGAAGCAACAAGCAGTCAAGAAATCAAACGACGCATTGCTGGTGGCAGAATGGCTATGAAAGACCTAGATAAGATTCTCAACAGCAGAGATGTCTCTCTCCATACAAAGATTCGACTTGTTCAAGCCATGGTATTTCAATAACATCATATGGATGTGAAAGCTGGACAGTGAAAAAGACAGACAGGAAGAAAATTGATGCCTTTGAATTATGGTGCTGGCGGCAAATACTGTGTATACCATGGACTGCCCAAAGAACAAACCAGTCCGTACTAGAGAAGATCAAACCTAAGCTTTCTTTAGAAGCTCAGATGACAAGACTTCAACTTTCATACTTTGGACACATCATGCGAAGAGAGAAATCATTAGAGAAAGACATCATGCTTGGCAAGATAGGAGGTCATCGCAAAAGAGGAAGGCCAGCAATGAGATGGATCGATACAATAACAGCAGCTACGGCTACCAGTCTGTCAACAATGAGCCGCCTGACTGAAGACCGAACACAATTTAGGATAGCTATCCAGAGGGTCGCCATGAGTCGACTCCGACTCGACGGCACTTAACACCACCACCACCCCTAGGAACGCCCATGTGTGGGTTGTTTAAAGGTAGGTGTGCCCATTCTGTGTGCCTACTTTTTATGCATCTGTGTAGCCACACAATTAAACCATTTTCTACAAGATTACCCCTATGAGCTTTCGTTCACGACCTGCTGGGGTATTTTTGCACTCTTTGAGATCCCTCCCCTAAATCATTGTTCTGGCAGTCCTTGGCCAGGAGTTACGCACCAGTCCTGGAATTGTCATCCTTAACTCTGGCTACTAGGAGTCACCGTTATGTGATGACAGAGACTCTCTCTTTGTTTAGAGGGGTAAACACTGTCTTCACACTATCGTTCCTGATCAGCCCAAAGAATGAAAGACCCGAGCCAGGAGTTGAACCCAAGTCCTCCGTATAGCAGCATGTCTGACCTTCAGAGATCATTAACTGTTAGGTCCCATTTTTGTCTGATAGTTTACCCTTCTTCTTTCCCTTATTACTAAATGCTTGTTTGTTTTTTTTAAATTTATATCCGGTAGGTCTGACTTTATCTTTTTTTCTGCACAATAGCACAGTTGCCAAACATTTCGACTATTCTTCTAGAACCTCCTAGGTTGTGACATTTAAAGTAATGGGACCATGCTAAACATTCAGATCACCCAAAAGAATCTGCATCCTCTTAGCACTCTTACTGTAGTGCATTGTACCTATTTTCTTGTTGATGTTTAATCACTAAGTACTTGAATAGTTGAGTCATCCTAGATCAGCGGTTCTCAAAATGGGGGTCGCCTCACTCCGCTGTTAAAAAAAAAAAAAAACCACAAGTTGCTGCCGAGTCTGCTTCTCGGCAGCGGCAAACTGATAAACTCCAATCTTCTGCAGCTGCGGCTCCCTGCCTCTTCGGGAACTACGGCTGTGCCTGTGAGTGAAGCCATTGCAGAGCCTTTCTGTCTCTCGATAGGCTCCGTGCAGCATTGTCCCGCCTCCAAAGGAAGTTGCTTACCACTTCCTTTGGAGGCAGGACAATGGCATGCACGGAGCCCATCGAGAGACAGAAAGGCTCCGCAACGGCTTCACTCACAGCAGGCACAGCCGCGGTTCCCTAAGAGGCAGGGAGCCGGGCTGCAGAAGAACAGGGCAGTAGTGGGGAGGAGGGGGCAGGGAACCTGCAACGGGGCTGACATGAGGGAGGGAGGGAGGGAGGGGGCTGACATGGAGGGAGGGGGGCTGACATGAATAGATGGAGGGAGGGAGGGGGGCCTGACATGGACAGGGGGCTGACATGGATGGAGGGCTGATGGAGAGAGGGAGGCTGACATGGACAAAGGGAAGAGACGGGGACATACTGGACAGATGGGGGATAAATGCTGGACAGAGGGGAGAGAGAGTGCGGGTTAGGATTATAATGGGCAGATGGGGGGGCTAGGACTGGTAATGGGTTGATTAGGGAAGGCTAGGACTGGGAATGGACTGATCAAGGGGGTGTTGGGACTGGTAATGTGCTGATAGGGGGGTAGGACTAGTAATGTACTGATGGAGGGCTAGTATTGGAAATGAGCTGATCGGAGAGGTTAGGACTGGAAATGGGCTAATTAGAAGAGGCTAGGACTGGTAATGGGGTTGAGGAGGGACTAGCACTAGAAATGAGCTGATTAGGGGAGGCTAGGTCTGGTAATGATCTGATGGGGGAGGCTGGGACTGGTAATGGGGTTGAGGAGGGACTAGCACTGGAAATGAGCTGATTAGGGGAGGCTAGGACTGGTAATGGGGTTGAGGAGGGACTAGCACTGGAAATGAGCTGATTAGGGGAGGCTAGCACTGGTAATGAGCTGATTAGGGGAGGCTAGCACTGGTAATGGGGTTGAGGAGGGACTAGAACTGGAAATGAGCTGATTAGGGGAGGCTAGCACTGGTAATGGGGTTGAGGGAGGGACTAGCACTGGAAACGAGCTGATTGGGGGACTTCGACTGGGAATGGGCTGATTGTGGGGAGGGGAGGATAGAGCTGCTGGCCCTGGAAGAAAATTGGGGCTAAGGCTACAAATGGGCTGATATGAGGGGATGGGAGAATGGAATTGGAAGGGAGTGGATCTGAGAGGGGCTGCCATGGTATTTGTACTAGAAGGGACTGGTCAGTGGGGAAGGAGGGGGACTGGAAGGGAATGGACACCAGTGGCAGTCATGGGAATGCAAGTTGACATTGGAAGGTACTGGGAGTGAGGACTGGAAAGGGGCTGATACTGGGGAGGGTTACTGGGACTGGAAATAGGCTGATGGAAAGAAGAGATAAGAAATGGCAGATGGACCATAGACCACAGAAAGAGAGCTAAGAGAAGACAGGAAAGCAGAAGCCTCAGATCGGGACCAGCATGATCAGAGAATAGGTAGGACACTCCTGGTTATTGAGAAATTAGATAATTAAGTTTATTTTGATTTTATCCTGTTGCTGTAAAGGGATCCACTGTGTTTGTCCCATGCCATTTTGAATTCTGTCACTGTATTTGCCCCCACCACTTCCATCGGGAGGGCATTACAAGCATCCACCACCCTTTCAGTGAAAAAGTGACATTGCTTTTCAATTTACCCCCTTGCAGCTTCATGTTATGCCCTCTAATTTTACAGCTTCCCCATCTTTGGAAGAGGTTTGTTTGTTCATGAATACTCTTACTATTTAAAGGAGATAACATGAGGAGGGATCTAGCTAAGCTTGAAGAATGGTCTAGAATTTGGCAGCTGGGATTTAATGTTAAAAAATGTAAGGTCATGCATTTGGGCTGCAGCAATATAGTATAGGGGGTGAAGTACTTTTGTCTACTAAAGAAGAGCGGGACCTAGGCATGGTTGTGTCTGATGATCTTAAAGTAGCTAAACAGGTAGAAAAGGCAACGGCAAAAGCTAGAAGGATGCTTGGGTGCATACAGAGAGGAATGGCTAGCAGAAAAAAGGAGGTGATAATGCCTCTGTATAAGTCTTTGGTGCGACCTCATTTGGAGTATAGTGTGCAATTCTGGAGACCGCACCTTCAAAAGGATGTGAACAGGATGGAGTCGGTGCAGAGGGTGGCTACTAAAACGATTAGTGGTCTTCATTATAAAAGCATATGAGGACAGACGGAAGGATCTTAATATGTACACCTTAGAGGAAAGGCAGGATAGAGGTGATATGATTGAGATGTTTAAATACCTCCGTGGCATAAATGTTCAGGGAGAGAGCCTCTTTCAACTGAAAGCAAGTTCTGCTACAAGGGGACATGGGATGAGGGTGAAGGGAGATAGATTCAGGAGTGATATGCGGAAATATTTCTTTACGGAAAGAGTGGTGGATCTGTGGAATAGTCTCCCAGTGGAGGTGGTAGAGATGAGGACAGTAACTGAATTCAAAAAAGCATGGGACAAACACATAGAATCTCTAAAGGTACTTCCCATCAGCCCCCGCGGGCTTAACAGAGCAGCGAGGGAGAAACTCTTCCCTCGCGCTCTGCAAGCCGGCGCGTCTGACTTCAGCTCCAAAGAGAGAGCTGCTACAAGGAGGGCAGGCTCTGCCGTGCACAGGGGGGCCCTGCGGCACGCTCGATTCTGCCGTGGCGGTCCCGACCGCGGCAGCAGACAGGTTTTTTTTTTTTTTTCAATTTTACTTTTCAAAAAGAATGTTTTTTGTGCGGGGCCCCCTGAAACGCGGGGCCCTGTGCAAAAAACATTCTCGCTCAATGGACGGGCCGGCCCTGGATGCACCTGGGAGACAAGCTGCATTCCACCACAGCGCTGAGTCCTCTTAAGTGTAAAGCAGAGATGCTCTTGGATAGCAGGTCCTTCTCACAATCCAGAGTATGTTCTTTGTTTTCATTTCCCTACAGTTGACTAGATAGTTACCTCTTTCCTTGGTACCACCGGCATCTCTGTTAGGATTTTTCCTCTCTCAGACCTCACATAATCTGTTCTTCTCCCTTTTATTCAGCATGTATCTGGGTCAAGCCCAGCCAGTTTTATGAACTTGGTGTCCTGTAGTAAGTGGCCGAGTAGGTCACATAAAAGGATACAGCGCTCAGGGTGTGCAATAACCGTTTGTGTGCAATTATAGACCTCTATTTCGCTGGATTCCTTGATGGAAATGAGACGTGGTCTTCTGCAAGCGAGGCCCCTTTGATAGTCCCTCAGTTTGGAGAGAGGACTCCTCCCACCTGTGGCTGACAAGAAAGTCCAGCTTTAATTGCATCACATATTAGCTGGGTTTAAACTTAGGAGCAGGGACTTCAGAATGTTTTTTTTTTAGTGGACATAGAGGTAACACTTCTGAAGCTCCTGCTACCTAAGAAGATAGAGAAGAAATCACGATGAGAACAGAAAAAAGTATTCAAGAGGAATCCCTTCATGATAGGAGCTTAGATTTATTGATGCCATGTAAGGTTTGACTATAACAGCTTCTTGATAGTAAAGTACTTGAGTATTTAATCGTACTGTTACGCATTTATGTCAGAACCAGAGGATAGCTTCAGTGAAGAGCAGGACATGACTTTAAAGGAACAGAAGAGAAATCCTGGGATCAATAAGAGCCGAAAACATAACGAGGAAGGTAAAAGGAATGAGAAGGGCATTGAGACAGATGAGTAAGACTCATTGCAGGCGGTGCTTCACCTCGAGCACATCCCAGAAGTCATATGCTCTGGTTATACCTGTAATATCTGCTATCATATGGCACTAGCAAGGGCACATCAGACTGCAGTGCATGGTAGTTATCAAGAAGCTTCATAGAAAACATCTGACCTTGAGCACTGTGAAATTGATATTTCCAACTGGATACAAGAGGATATATTAAAAAGAATTAGCATGTGTGTCAGCAGCAATGTATAATGAAACGGTTCATAGATTATGTTTTACACTTTGTAATTTTGTAAACCTTCTGGCATATAAATACCCTGCCTCCCCCCAGATAAAACCTGAAAACAAGGAGGCTACATATAAGAACAATTTTCAAAAGCATGACTTCACATGCACAGAAATGGCCTTTTTTTAGATTACCGACCTGAGTTGAGTAAACTTCCTCCCATACAGCCTATATATGACTAAGTTCACTTGCTGCTTGAAGAGGTACTCCTGAGGTCAGGTTTGGGAGGGGCTTTCGCCTACTTACAGGCTTTTGAAAATTCAGATCTGTTTGTGTGTTTAAAACAGAAGATTTGTGCTTCCAGAATAGCAGGTGTAAATATGTATGTGCATAATTATGTTTTTAGAGTGGACGCATCTGTGTAGCTAAAGATCTGGCAAAGTCCACATACAAAAAAGTATGTGTACACTTTTTTATTCATGCGTGCAGTCATAAAATTACTCCATGAAAGAGAAGCACTCAGCCAAACTCTTGTTAATCACGTACCAAAATGGTGTTTGCTAGTTGATAAAAACATGATGGCAGAAAAAGACCATAGGGCCTATTCAGTCTGCCCTTCCATACCAACTACTATAGTCCCTTTAGGGATGATCTGTGTTGGTCCTGTGCTTGCTTGAATTCAGATACTGTCCTGATCTCTACTACCTCCACTGGAAGACTTTTCCACGCATCTACCACTCTTTCCATTAGAAGATTTTTCCACATATTACTTCTGAATCTATCCCCTCTCACCTTCATCCTATGCCCCCTCTTCGCAGAACTTTCTTTCAGCTGAAAGAGGCTCTCTTCCTGTGCATTTATGCCATGGAGATATTTAAATGCCTTTATCATATCTCCCTTCTCCTGCCTTTCCTCCAAAAGTATACATATTGAGATCTTTAAGTCTGTCCCCATATGCCTTATGACAAAGTCCACTGACCATTTTGGTAGCACCCTCTGCCCTGTTAATTATTTATTTATTTATAGTATTTAGCTCATGCCTTTCCAGTGGGAGGATCAAGGCAAGTTACATTCAGGTACAGTATGCATTTTTATGTCCCCAAAGGTCTCAATCCTTTTGAACGTGTGGTCTCCAGAATTGCACACAATACTCCAAATGAGATCTTGCCAAAGACTTATACAGTGGCACTATCACCTCCTTCTTTCTGCTGGCCATTCCCCATCTTGTGCACCCAAGCATCCTTCTGGCTTTTGCTGTCGCCTTTTCTACGTGATTAGCTGTTTAGCCACCTGATCATCCAAAACAATCACACCCATGTCCTGCTCTTCTTTTGTGGACAGAAGTACTTCACCCCCTATACTGTACCGCTTCCTTAGATTTTTGCAGCCCAAAGGGATGATATTGAAGCACAGATGCATGTACCATCACTTGTTCAGCTAAAGATATATAGAACTAGGGTTAGAAGTGCACTCATAACTGGACTCTTATATCGACTTACTTACTGGGTCTGAAATGTTATAAAAAGAATTGCAGCAGTTCTTCTAAATCATCACATAGCACTTAATTTTTTTTCTGTCATTGCAGGCAATAAGATTGACTTGGCAGAAAAAAGAGAAGTTTCTCAGCAAAGAGCTGAAGAATTTGCAGAGACTCAAAACATGTACTATCTGGAAACCTCTGCCAAAGAATCAGATAATGTGGAAAAACTCTTCCTGGACTTAGCATGCCGCCTGATCAGCGAGGCGAGACAGAACGCACTTGTGAACAGTGCCGCATCACCCTTACCAGGAGAGGGGAAAAGTATCAGCTATTTGAACTGCTGTAATTTCAATTAAAATCTGAAAGAAGATTGAAGAAAAAAAAGATGTATCAGTGAAAGCATGCAACTTGGGTCAAGGTTGCTGAGATCTTCTCCATGAAAGGAAACATCCATCGGCCGGAACTTCTGACTCATGCCCGAGTTTATTGAGCTTAAGCATGGCTGGCTGATTGCTTCTTCTACAGGTCAACGCAGCAGAATATAATACGGTTCAGTCTCTCTCACGGTCTGCCAATGATTTAGGGAAAATTGCACTAAATACTCAATGAAGTATGGAGTTGGCTGTTTGTGACATTTCCTAAATAAGTGGAGCAACCTCTCCCAATCCGTTGAACGTGGGTTCTGTCTTACAGAACATACATCATTGTGACAGACCATCATTTTTAGCGCAGGATTTGGTTATGTATTTTAAATTGCCAATTTTTAAATCTTTCCTCCACGGGCACTTTCAAGAACTTGGGGTAAGGAGTGTTTTGCCATTTAAGACAAAGTGGATGCAGTCCCCTTCTTTGGTGCTATCGGAGCTACTGAATATTCCATAGATCAAAACCTAATTCTAGTACATTGCTGTTTGCTCAGTATGTAGCTAGCAAAATGTACACAAACACTGTTCCTAAAATTCCATTACCTTTTTTTTTTTTCCCTCTAGAATCGAATGTACAGAAAGAAGTGCACCTCTTTGGTAATGTCAATGGTTGGTGATTAGCTAGACATTTTTCTCTTCTTAACTCCTAGAAAAAAAACACTTCAGTAGGTGAATATGTTAGTATAAAGGTAATTTACTTGATCTGGGAAGTAATTAAAAAACAGTAACATCACTTCAGATGCGACCAAAATACTGTGCTTTCCTACGAACCTTACAAAGGGTTCAAACTAGAGCACAGTTGTAGAAAGCCATGCCTATTAAATTTAGCTAGGAATTCTTGATATTGTAGATACTGGTACCACACTTCTGCTTCTGAAGGGTTTTTGTTTTTATCTGCATCTCTTCAATGAAAAAAAGAAACAAGTGACAAACGTTTTTCCCTTATGTTTTAATGGTTCTGGAAAACAGCCAGAACATGGTTATTGCCAAGAACCCTTTTAAGAAATACCGTTATGTACCACTGTGCTGCTTTCATGATGTTCAGATATGCAGCTGTAGATTCCACTTCCATTTGTTCCTTCTAGCTGGACTGTTTTACGCCTTCGCTTCAGATAAGTGTCTCTGGTTGCCAAGACTTCATAAGGGAAAAAGAAAATTGTATGTCACTTGCAGCATTATTGCACCTTCTGTAACCTGCTAATGCCACACTTGGGTCTTAGGAAAACAGGAGAAAAATAGGTCAATGGTTCATCTTATTAAACATGACCTATTGTTGCCCACTCCTTTGGTATTCACTGTATCAGCATTAACTCCAATGGGTTATTTTGCTAGTAATGTGGATTGTTTATGGAATTCCATTATAATTTAGTATTCTTTTATTCATCATGAATGGTATTATACAGCATACAGATTCTGGAAGCCTTTTTAAACACTATTAAATCATATGAAACTGAATTGCTGAGAGAAAGAAGCAGTAATATGGTGAAAAGTGCAAGATGAATGGTATGGACATTGTCCCTGTGTGACACATAGTCGCTTCTATTCTGCTTGATATGCTAAGGACCTAGATTAAATGTATTTACACCATCTCTAAGTATCAAGAGATCCACTGCATAATCTTTTACATTTGAAATTGTTTTTTTCCATGTTTCATTTATTCACAATTACTGAATAAAAGGTGATGAGTTACTTCCTTGATGCTGGTGAGGGGATGGTTCTCTCTGTCCAGTGCCATTTCACAAATCGTGGGACTGGGGGCCAGGTTTGGTAAAATCTGGCTTGTACTTCTTGTAATATATGTGGAGCAGAATACTTCATCAGAAATGAAATTCAAGTGCATTGGAGATTTTCAAGTGAACCAATTAGTTGACAACGCTATCAAAATCCTATGTTTTCCCCAAAGATAACTCACTTTGGGTGTCTATTTTATAAAAGCAACACCGACATCTATCTGTGCCTTATAAAACAGGCACCCAGAGCCAGCTCTTTTAGTGCACAAATTCATACCTGTCCAGAGGTGTAAATTTGTTCTCCATGCATGTATGCACATATTTTATAAAATGCAAAGATATATTGCACCTTTGCTTACATATGTATTTAGTCACAGAATATTATAAGAGCAGCTCTAGCATGCTTTACAAATTTACCCCCCAATGAGCTAACCTTCTAGGTAAATATACAGTTCCAGAAGTTCAGAGCCTAGACAAGTTGCTCATTCGAAAGATATCCAATGAACAAAAAATTCACAGAGCGGAACTGCACACCTTAATGAACAACAAGGATGCCCCAATACAAGGGAACCCAGCCATCTGATATAGCAACATGTGTAAAATGTATTCACAGATTCCCGAGGCATGCTTACTGAATGTCTCCTGAACCTCAAGCACAGGGTGAAATTGATTTGCAGAAGGAATTGTTTGTGTGAATCTACCTAAACTGGATGGATCACTGCTCATCTACTATCATTTGCCACATAGCAGTGGCAAAAAATTCATATTGAGAGCCTCCAGAGTAGGGAGAATAAACATCAGAAAATATAAGAACAGTTATAAATGGGACCCCTTTTTCTCTGGGCTCCCCCTGCACTGCAGGGACAGCGTGGAAGGAATTCACACTACTGTCATGCAGATTTCTAAGTCTTGTTTTGATGGAGCCAAAACATTCTTCTCTCAAAGGTGGTAGACCAGTTCTCCCACAAATAGTGTTCTAATGCCACTCACCAGGGTGTTAGAGTAGAAGTTGGAGCATAATGCCAAAACTGTTCCATAAGTTTCCATAATTTTTACTGAAAATATTTTATGCTGGATGGAGTGTAAAGCGAGAGAGTTCACTTATTTAAAAGGTTCAATAGAGCTGATCCTTGAGTCTAAAAGTACATGTGATGGCTATAAATTCTGTTCCAATGTAATGGGGATTGTGGTATTTTTTTTTATGAAGAACTGGTTCTAAACTTTAGTAGAAATTTTAAGGCACTTGACTGTGAAATTAATTTTCAGAGGATGTCTCTTGTGCTGAGCCAATAGTGCTGGGATGTCCACCAGCAAAACAGCAATGATCTCTCATAGTCGGAAATATTTCCCATTGTGTAAGATGCTGCAGGTTTAATTAAAAGCTATTTCCAGGCATACCTTGATAGTTGCCTATACATACTTCATCTTCTTAAGTCCAGAAGGAAGCTCTCTGACATAATGCAAGCATTAGACCAAGCTTTAATAGTAAATTTGAGAGACTGAGATCATACTTCACATACCATGGCTTAGGATTGAGGTTCATGACTGTCATGGTATCTACAAAATGAACCCATTTGGAGACATTGCCCCAGGACAGAAGCTCTAAAGAGCATAGTGGATGAACTGAGAAAAAAAACCAGTGGAAGAATGCACTGTGTTTTTTATCTTTTGAAAATAAAGTTCTTGGCCATGTTTGGTTGAAATAAGTAATTACAAAGTAATAGTGACCATTTCCTACCAGTGTTTGTTCCTTTTTTCAAAAAGAATAATCATCTTGTTCATTCACTGGTGCTTTTGTCCAGAACTATCCTGCTATGAGATCACATAGAAGGATGATGTCCATCCCCTATCCCCCTCCTTTTTTGCAAATATACTTCATATTACTGTGAAATGAGGCCATCTGTTTTACTGTAGTATTTATTTGAGTTAAACTTTTTTATTTCTGGCTTTAATTTAGTAATAGGGGTTAGCCATGCCTGTGTAACATCAGAAAGACAGTTTTGACTGGTTAATGATAGGTCTGCTGTTTGGCCTACCAGCACTGAATATCAATGTTGATCCAAAATGAAATTGTGCCTTGGCAATGTTGCCCAGACAAAATCAAGCTGGCAAGAGCGAAGGAAATTTTATTGATAAAAACACATAGCAGGGGTAATCAGAAATCCCAGTCATAGTCAAAGGGGCTTGTTTACAAAGCCGCGGTAGCGATTTGCAATCGTTATCGGAGCCACAGCCCCATTGATTTCAATGGGGCCGCGGCTTCGATAACGATCGCGAATCGCTACCGCAGCTTTGTAAACAAGCCCCAAAGTCTCACAGGTTCAGAGAGGTCAACAAAGAGGATTTACTAAACCATATCATCATCCCACAACTCAATGCATCCACATCTGTCCTCACAGAAATTGCAGCAGTGCTCTAACAGTGCTCTGCTAGAGAGGTGGATATTACCTCCTGTGACAACTTGCAGTGAGTTCTAGCTGTTTATTTAATTATTTATTGTTTGTCTTATTGGTGTGCTGCTTCAGCTTTCTCAGCTGTATAACTTACCTTGCCTCTCTCAACTAACTGAGCTTTGTGTGGTACCCCCCTCCCCCCCTGCTGAGGGTTCAGGATAGGGTACCTTGTAACTGCCCTCTTTAATAGGACTTATTTCCCTCCCTCCCTCCCCAGCACCCACCTACCCACCCACCCCTGGGGTAACTGTAGCTTTATAGGTACCTACACATCTTTAAGGAAAGGGGCTGCTCTCAGGTGCAGCTCTTTATCCAAATCAGTCATACACTGAGGACCTGAGATTAATTATGCTTCAGGTGAACAAGGTGTATTGGGGGTGTTAGATACACTTTTATTAGTATAAGCATCTACACCAGTCCTTATTATATACAGAATTTAAAAGACCTAAACACAAGCTTTAAACTAAGATGCAGACAAAAGTCCAGCAGCGAGATGGGGGCTTTCTGGTCTTTTGCATTGAGTGTCACATGTATGATTTTCTCCCAGTTGGTGAGAGGTCTTACGTATGCACTAACTGCAAGGAGCTCTTTGCTCTCAGGGAACAAGTCCGTTCTCTAGAGGCTAGAGTAGCAGACCTGGAAGACAAAGACAGAGAAGTACATGGACGAGACCTACAGGGATATAGGCCTGAAGTCCCACCTCCAGTCTGGCAGCATCCCTATTGCCATGGAGGAGAGAGGTCACATGACAGGAGAGCATCACCCTGGTGTGGCAGGAAGTGATCCTGTAACTAGGACCTGTCCTCCAGGTGATGTAAAACCCTCTCGCACAGAGGACGTTTCTCCAGGGCCATGTCCCCATGAGAGGAGATTCAGGACAGCTGTCATAGTTGGTGATTCAATCATTAGAAATGTAGATAGCGGGGTGGCTGGTGGACGTGAGGATTGCCTGGTAACATGCCTGCCTGGTGCGAAGGTAGCGGACCTCACGCACCGCCTAGATAGGATCATAGATAGTGCTGGGGAGGAGTCTGCTGTCTTGGTACATGTTGGTACCAATGACATAGGAAAATGTGGTAGGGAGGTTCTGGAGGCTAAATTTAAGCTTTTAGGTAGGAAGTTGAAATCCAGAACTTCCAGGAAAGCGTTCTCCGAAATGCTTCCTGTTCCACGTGCAGGACCCAAAAGACAGGTAGAGCTCCGGAGTCTCAATTCATGGATGAGACAATGGTGCAAGGATGAGGGTTTTGGATTTGTTAGGAACTGGGGAACATTCTGGGGAAAGGAGGGGCTCTTCCGAAGGGATGGGCTTCACCTTAATCAGGATAGAACCAGACTGCTGGCATTAACCTTTAAAAAGGAAATAGAGAAGCTCTTAAACTAGAAAATAGGGGAAAGCTGACAGTCTCCCAGGAGCGCATGGTTCGGACGAAGGTATCCTTGAAGGATACTACCAAAAGCAGTGAGGTTCCAAAAAAGAGTAGAGTAGCCCAAATGCCCTTGAGTAAGGTGCAGAGAGCGTAAAGATTCCAAATTACCCATGCCTACCAATAGCCAGATTAATATTAATAAAATACAGTCTCTAAAATGCTTGTATGCAAATGCTAGAAGTCTAAACAATAAGATGGGAGAGTTAGAATATATAGCACTAAATGAGAGGTTAGATATGATTGCAATCTCAGAGACATGGTGGAAGGAGGATAACCAGTGGGACACTGTGATACCTGGATACAAACTATATCGTAATGATAGAACTGATCAAATTGGTGGAGGGGTTGCGCTCTGTTAGAGAGGGCATTGAGTCAGAAAGGATTGAAGTTTTGCAGGGAACAAAATTTGTTGTAGAATCTCTATGGATTGAAATTCCATGTATGAAGGGGAAGTTGATGGCAGTGGGAGTGTACTATCGACCGCCTGGCCAGAATGAACAAATGGATGATGAAATGCTCAAAGAAATCAAGGAAGCTAACAAAAGTCACAACAGAGTAGTAATAATGGGTGATTTCAATTACCCTGGTATCGAATGGGTCAGTGTTACGGCAGGACAAGCTAGGGAGATAAAGTTTCTAGTTGAAATAAATGACTGCTTCTTGGAGCAGCTGGTTCATGAACTGACCAGAGGGGAAGCCATACTGGACCTAGTCCTTAGTGGAACGCCAGATCTGGTGCAAGAAATAAGGGTGTTGGGACCACTTGGCAATAGTGATCATAGCATGATCATGTTTGATTTAATTAGTGGAGGAGGGATAGTAAAGAAATCCACAGTACTACCTTTTAACTTTCAAAAGGGAGACTATGATAAAATGAGGAATATAGTTAAGAAAAAACTAAAAGGAGCAGTTGCAAAGGTTAAAGACTTACAGCAAGCTTGGGTGTTATTTAAAAATACTATCCTCGAAGCCCAGACCAGCTGTATTCCACGCATTAAGAAAAGTGGAAGAAAGTCCAAAAAACTGCCAGCATGGTTTAAAGGTGAGGTCAGAGAGGCTGTTGCTGCCAAAAAAGCATCCTTCAGGAAATGGGAAAAAGAGTCAAACGAAGAAAACTGGAAACAGCACAAGCACTGGCAAGTTAAATGCAAAGCATTGATAAGGCACGCAAAGCGAGAATTTGAGAAGGAACTTGCTACGGAAGCAAAAACACGAAATAAAGACTTTTTCAAGTACATTCGTAGCAAAAGGCCTGAGAGAGAGTCCGTTGGGCCATTAGATGATAGAGGGGTAAAAGGGGCAGTAAGAGGAGACAAGGCTATAGCAGAGAGACTGAATTAATTCTTTGCTTCGGTCTTTACTGAGGAAGATGTAGGGATGTTACCCAAGACTGAAGTGGTATTTAAAGTTGATACTGCAGAGGAATTGAGAGAAATATCGCTACACCGGGAAGATATATTACAACTATTTGATAAACTGAATAGTAGCAAATCACCTGGACCGGATGGTATACATCCAAGAGTGTTGAAAGAACTGAAATATGAGATTGCGGACCTGCTATTGGTAATCTGTGAACTTTCATTAAAATCATCTGTAATACCTGAAGATTGGAGGGTTGCCAACGTAACACCAATCTTTAAAAAGGGTTCGAGGGGTGACCTGGGAAATTACAGACCGGTGAGTCTGACGTCAGTACCGGGGAAAATGGTAGAAACCATCATGAACAAAATTACACAGCATGTAGATAGTCATGTCCTAATGGGAGACAGCCAACATGGCTTTAGACAAGGAAGATCTTGTCTTACTAATCTGATATGTTTTTTTGAAGGTGTGCATAAACAGGTAGACAAAGGTGAGTCGGTTGATATAGTGTATCTGGACTTTCAGAAAGCTTTTGATAAGGTCCCTCATCAGAGGCTTTTGGCGAAACTAAAAAGTCATGGGATAGGAGGCAGTGTACTATTGTGGATCGGGAACTGGTTAAAAGATAGAAAGCAGAGGGTAGGGCTAAATGGCCAATATTCCCAATGGAAAAAGGTGAATAGTGGAGTACCCCAGGGATCTGTACTGGGTCTGCTACCTTTTGACATATTCATAAATGACCTGGAAAAGGGAATAACGAGTGAGGTTATCAAATTTGCAGATGATACAAAACTGTTTAACGTTGTTAAAACCCAAGAGGATTGTGGAAAACTGCAGGAGGATCTGGATAAATTGGAAGACTGGGCATCCAAATGGCAGATGAAATTTAATGTGGACAAGTGCAAAGTTATGCACCTAGGAAAGAACAACCCACACTATAGTTACACAATGCAAGGTTCCACATTGGGAACCACCACCCAGGAAAAAGATTTAGGAGTCATCGTGGATAACATGTTAAAACCCTCTGCCCAGTGTGCAGCGGCAGCCAAGAAAGCAAATAGAATGCTAGGTATCATAAAGAAAGGGATGGAAAATAAAACAAAGGATATTATAATGCCTCTGTATCGTTCCATGGTACGACCGCACCTTGAATATTGTGTGCAGTTCTGGTCACCGTATCTTAAAAAGGACATAGCATTATTAGAAAAAGTACAAAGAGCCACCAAAATGGTGAAGGGGATGGAAGGCTACTCCTATGAAGAGAGGCTACAAAGGTTGGGGCTCTTCAACCTGGAAAAGAGACGGCTGAGGGGAGATATGATAGAGGTCTATAAATTAATGAATGGAGTGGAGCAGGTAAACGTGGATCAATTGTTTACGCTATCAGAATATAGAAAGACTAGGGGACATGCAATGAAGCTACAGGGTAAACTATTTAAGACAAATAAGAGAAAATATTTTTTCACTCAACGTGTAATCAAACTCTGGAATTTGTTACCAGAGGATGTAGTAAGGGCTGTTAGTGTAGCTGGGTTTAAAAAAGGTTTGGACAAGTTCCTGGAGGAAAGGTCCATAAACCACTATTAAAAAGGGAGCCAGGATAAGTTCCTGGAGGAAAGGTCCATATACCACTATTAAAAAGGGACCCAGGATAATCAATGCTTGACCCAGTACAAGCATTGTGGAACCTGTGTCTTTTGGGGATACTGCTAGGTACGTATGACCTAGATTGGCCACTGTTGGAAACAGGATACTGGGCTTGTTGGACCTCGGTCTGACCCAGTATGGCATTTCTTATGTTCTTAACTGTAACATCATCATTTCATCTTATGCCCAGGTCCCACCAAAAGCTCCTTCAACTCATACTTCCTGATCATGTTAGAGAACCCAGAGGTCTGGGACTAGACTGGCTATCTCATCCAGCAACTTGGAGACTGAGAAAACTCCTCCTTTTTTATGATGTCACCAGTATATCTTCCCTGAATTCGCCTCCTGTCTTCAGTTACCTCAGTCTCCAAGCAGCTGGATGACAGAGCCCGGCGGACCGGGCTCACTAGAGAAACAATTAAGATTGGTTTAGTTTTGGTGGCAGGATGAAGAGTTTCAAATTAGTTTGGCTCTGAGAAGGAGATTTTAACTTTAAGTGCTGTGCCTTTAAGTTTACCTGCAGGCTTCTCTCTCACACTCCCCCCCCCCCCCCCCTCAGTTTGCTTTAATTCTTGCCTGTTAAACCCTAAGGGAGATCCTGAGCAGCAGCTGATTTCATTCTGGGCTTCCGGTAGTGGTAGCTGCAGTTGCAGAGGGGGTAAGAGCCGGAGGAGAATCCAGCCAGCGCCGCACAGATGTTTGCCTGTTAGCATGCTTGGCTGGCTCAACCCGTTCACGCTCCTGCTTGAAAGGTGCAGAGTGAGTTTGTGACGAGGCTGCCTTCCTCTTTCATGATCTCCGGAGCCACCGACAAGCTTTGCTGCTGAAAGGGTGCAGTTTGTTGGTTTTTGGCAGCATTTTAAAGGTAAGGCAAACCGTCCTTGAAATCAGAGGATGTGAAGTGCGTTTTTGGCGCGAAGAAGTCAGCGGCAGGCCTAGCCGCATGACGGGACCGCGTGCAAATGCTGGTGTCTTGTGCAGTAAGTCAGGCGGCTGGGAGCGAGCTCCGGAGCCTCGTTAAGATTTTTTAAGCATAGCTTTAGGCGGCAGAGCCTCTCTTGACGCTTCTGTTTACTTTTTAAAAAAAAAAAAGGTCACATAGTCAGGACAGGGCACAAGATTTGTTTCTTCTAGGTTTGAAGTGCTGCTGAGGCTGTTTCTTGTCAGCGCGCAGGGAAACAGCCTGCCTGGGCTGGATGTCCTTCAGTAATTCTGACTTACCATGCCATCCAAGCCACTCTGTCTAGTCTGTGGCATGAAAAAAGACACTGCTTCAGGTGTGTGTAAATCCTGTGTGAGAGAGGCAGCGTCGATGGAGCATTCGAGGGAAGAAAAAGGAGAGGTGCAAGAGGCTGAGAAGGAGAGCTCGGTCTCACTGTTGCAGGAGGGGCCCCAGGGGGAACCAGTGGCTGGTCTGTCCTCGGCTCCAGACACGCCTCTCCCTCCGGCACCGTTCCCTAAAGACTTAGTGGCTATTTTTTCCCCAGACTTTGTCATGCTGCTGCAGCGCACTTTGTTTGGTCACGCTCAGCAGCGGACAGGGTCTGAGGAATCGAGTGGGCTTAAGAGATCCGCGATCCCCTTATAGGCCGATGATCTTACACGGGGGGCTAAGAGATCTCATATGGAAGGAGTGACTGGTGAGGTCTCTGTAGCCACGGAGGATCCGCTGTCTGATGACGAGGACCACAGTTTAGAGGTTGAAGAAGAGCTAGAAGAAGGGGAGCTTTCTGAGAAGGAAGATCAGGCAAGAGTGGTGCAGGTCTTCAGAAAGAAAGAGCTACCGGCACTTATCGTTGAGGAATTAAAGGTGCTAAATATGCCGGTGCCAGGAGCGACGGAAGAGGACTCTTGAAGATCCCTTGTTACAGATTTTCAGGAGGAATCAAAGGGTGTTCCCGGTACATATGGTGTTTCGCAAAATGATCCAAGAAGAGTGGAACATCCCGGAAGCTCCGCTTAGGGGGGCTAGAGTTATGGGTCGTCTGTATCCGCTGTTGGATCAGGATAAGGAGGTTTTCAAGTCACCCACAGTGGATGTGGCCATGTCAGCCGTCACCAAGAAAACTACCATTCCTGTAGAAGGCAGTGCGGCTCTTAAGGACTCTCAGGATAGAAAGTTGGATGTGTTACAACGTCAGGTATTTGATGTGAATGCCCTGTTGCTTCAGGCAGCTATTTGCGGAGCTTGGGTAGCTAGAGCCTGTCTTCGCTGGTCGCAACGGGTGCAAGCGAGCCAGGGCAGCGTAGAGGCTAGCAAAGCAGCCAGATTGGAGTCTGGCGCAGCCTACTTGGCTGACATCCATTATGATCTTATGCATGGCCTATCAAAGAGCATGGCATCAGCAGTGGCAGCACGTTGGTACTTGTGGCTGCGCAACTGGGCAGCAGATAGTTCCTCCAAGGCTCGACTAAGTAAGCTTCCCTTTAAAGGGCGCCTGATGTTCGGGGAAGATTTAGAGAAGTTGGTAAAGGACTTAGGGGAAACTAAAGGTGGTAAGTTGCCAGAGGACAAACCAAAGTCAAACCGGACATTTCCGCCTGGTAGGGGTCAGCAGCGGGATTTTCACCGGTTTCAGGCCCAGAGATTCAATTCCGGTCAGAGAGGACGTTTCCCCAATAGAGGTCAAGGCTTCCGGGGGTTTCGAGGAGCGGGTTGGGGTTTCGGCCCTTCCTCGTCTTCGTCCTTCGCTGCCAAAAAGCAACAATGAAAGATGGGGGACCCGGGCGCCATTGCTTCCGGTAGGAGGGCGGTTGCAGGAGTTTTATACTGCCTGGGTCCAAGTAACGTCAGCGACCCCCCGCTAGGCAGATCATTCCTAAGTGGCATCTGCCCTTCAGGCTAGATGCGTTGGAGCGCAAGCCCTTCGAGCCGTTGTCTCTAACATCGCTCAAAGACCTCACTCTCAAGGTGGTGTTTTTGGTGGCCATCTGTTCAGCGAGAAGAGTCTCGGAATTGCAAGCGCTTTCCTGCAAGGAGCCCTATCTATCGTTCTTTGTGACAAAGGTGGTCTTAAGGACCGTGCCAGCATTCCTTCCTAAGGTTGTTTTGCCTTTTCACGTGAATCAGGAAATTTCATTACCGGTATTTTCTCCGGACGCAGGTGCGTCGGGGTTGAGAAAATTGCATCTGTTAGATGTCCGTAGGGCACTGAAGAAATATCTGCGACGGATGTCCGCTTTCCGCAAGTCGGACAGACTTTTTGTCCTCTTCACAGGTCCGAGAAAGGGAGAACCGGCGTCTAAAGCGTCCATTGCTAGGTGGATTAAAGAGGCCATTGCGTCCACTTACATATTGACAGGGAAGTCGGTGCCGGAAGGACTTAGGGCACATTCCACTAGAGCGCAAGCTTCTTCCTGGGCAGAGGTGCGTTTGGTGCCCCTGGCAGAGATTTGCAAGGCAGCGACTTGGTCGTCCCTACATTCTTTTGTGAAACATTACCGCCTGGACGTAAAGAGGGCATAAGAGACCTATTTTGGTTCGGCAGTACTGCAGGCTGGTCTTCCAGGTCCCTCCCATGTTTGAAGTTCTTTCACTGCTCTGGTACAGACCCAGAGGTCCGGGACTAGACTGGCTAACACGATCAGGAAGGTGAAATTAGACTTACCTGCTTTGTTGTTCCTGGAGTGTAGACAGTCTAGTCCCGTATCCCTCCCAGTGTTTTTTCGCTCTGCAGTGACCTGAGGAGTTGGGATTATTTACAGGTAAGAAGGTTTTTTTAGCTCTCAGCATCACAGCACGACAAGCTGCAAACCAAGTGAGCTGTAATGAAATACAATGCAGTCAGCAAACGCTTAATCTCTATTCGTCTACGAGGAATGCCTATCAACACAACTATAATTCAAGTATATGCCCCAACAACAGATGGACAGGTCTCAGCTGAGGTGCCAGACGAAGACAAACCACCCATCTGGGCAGCAGCAGAATGGGATAGTGTTGACGGCGGAGGATCACATTTCTGTGACAACGGCAACAACACCAAACTTAAACTGCGCGGAAGGAAGGCCCGGCAATCTACTTCTGTATCTTGCCATGAAAACCCAATGGATAGTTACAACAAAACAAATTGTGCTATGGTGCTGGAAGATGAGACTCCCAGGTCAAAAGGCACTCAACTAGCTACTGGGGAAGAGCTGAAGACTTTTCAGAGTAAAGCCAGCATTTATGATGTGGTTGGATCAAAGCCCTCGGGAAGTCTGACTGCTGATGTAGCTGCGCATGAAATGAGAGTCAGAAGCTGTAAAGATGTCTTACACATTGGAACATGGAACGTACGAAGCATGAACCAAAGGAAGTTGGAGGTGGTCAAGAATGAAATGGAACGTGTACAACTTGATCTGTTGGGTGTCAGCGAACTGAAATGGACTGGCATCGGGCACTTTGCATCAGATGATCACATGGTCTACTATGCTGGAAATGAAAGACAAAGAAGAAATGGTGTTGCATTTATAATAAAGAAGAAACTTGCAAGAACTGTAATGAAATACAATGCAGTCAGCGAACGCTTAATCTCTATTCGTCTACGAGGAATGCCTATCAACACAACTATAATTCAAGTATATGCCCCAACAACAGCTGCAGAAGAGAATGAAATTGAAGAGTTCTATGAACAAGTACAAGCTGAAATTGACAGAACATGCAAACAGGATATCCTGATAGTCATGGGTGACTGGAACGCAAAAGTTGGCAACAAAGAAGAAGGCAAAGTAGTTGGAAAATATGGACTTGGCAACAGAAATGAAGCTGGAGAAAGATTGATAGAATTCTGCGAGACCAATGATCTATTCATCTCAAACACCTTCTTCCAGCAACACAAGCGGCGACTGTACACATGGACTTCACCCAATGGATTGTATAAAAATCAAATTGACTACATCTGTGGAAGTCAACGATGGAAAAGCTCTGTAACATCAACAAAGACAAAACCTGGAGCTGACTGTGGTACAGATCATCAACTACTAGTATGCAAACTCAAGCTAAAGTTGAAAAAGAGCAAACCACTCATGAATGCAGCAAAATATGACCTTGAGAATATACCACTGGAATTTAAAGACTGCCTGCAAAATCGATTTGCTGCTTTAGATACAAATGACAGAGCTCCGGAAGAGTTATGGAATGACGTCAAGAAGGTTGTGCTGGAAGAAAGCGAGAAGTCTCTACAAAAGGTGAAAAAGCAAAAACGGCCAAAATGGATGACGGAAGAAACTCTGAAAATTGCCCAGAAACGCAGAGAAGCTAAAGCCAAAGGAGAAAGAAAGACAATCTCAGAACTCAACAGAGATTTCCAACGTGCAGCAAGACAGGACAAGGAAAAGTACTACAATGACACTTGCAAGGAAATAGAAGCAGAAACTATTAGAGGAAGAACAAGATCGGCTTTCCTAAAGCTGCGAGAGCTAAAGAAAAAGTTCCAGCCTCGAATTGGAATGTTACAAGATGCTCAAGGTTCTATGTTGAATGATGCTGAGAAGATCATGAAAAGGTGGAAGGAATATACAGAGTTTTTATATGATAAAGATCAAGTGGACCAACAGCCGTTTCAACCTATACCTTATGATCAGGAACCATTGATGATGAAAGAAGAAGTTGAAGCAGCATTGAAAGCCTTATCAAAGAACAAAGCACCAGGCATTGATGGCATTCCCATAGAAGTATTGCAGCAATCTGATGCAGCTGTTACCGTACTTACAAGGCTCTGCCAAGAAATATGGAAGACAACATCATGGCCAACTGACTGGAAAAGATCTGTGTTTATACCAATACTAAAGAAAGGTGATCCAACTGACTGTGGAAATTATCGCACAATCGCTCTGATCCCACACGCCAGCAAGATTCTACTGAAGATTATTCAAAAGAGACTACAGCCATACCTAGAACAAGAACTACCTGAAGTGCAAGCAGGGTTCAGGAAAGGACGAGGAACGAGAGACATCATTGCAGATGTGAGATGGATCCTTGAAAAGACTAAAGAATACCAAAAGGATATCTATTTGTGCTTTATTGACTATAGCAAGGCTTTTGACTGTGTAAACCATGAGAAACTCTGGGCCACGTTAAGAAGCATGGGTATACCAGAACACCTGATTGTTCTCTTGCGCAATCTGTACATTGATCAAGAAGCAACAGTTCGAACGGAACAAGGAGAAACAGAATGGTTTAAAATAAGCAAAGGTGTAAGACAAGGCTGCATACTTTCCCCCTACCTGTTTAATTTATATGCAGAACAAATCATCAGAGAAGCAGGACTGTATGAAGACCACAGAGGTGTGAAGATTGGTGGAAGACTCATCAACAACCTTCGCTATGCTGATGATACCACATTACTGGCTGAAAGTGAAGATGATCTGAAACATTTGCTTCTCACAATCAAAGAACATAGTCTCAAAATGGGCCTGCACCTTAATGTAAAGAAGACAAAGATCATGACAACTGGCATAATCAACAGGTTCATCGTTGAAGGAGAAGAAATTGAAATCGTGAACAACTTTAACCTACTTGGATCAACTATCAATAAAGAAGCAACAAGCAGTCAAGAAATCAGACGACGCATTGCTCTTGGCAGAATGGCTATGAAAGACCTAGATAAGATTCTCAAGAGCAGAGATGTCTCTCTCCATACAAAGATTCAACTTGTTCAAGCCATGGTATTTTCAATAACATCATATGGATGTGAAAGCTGGACAGTGAAAAAGACAGACAGGAAGAAAATTGATGCCTTTGAATTATGGTGCTGGCGGCGAATACTGTGTATACCATGGACTGCCCGAAGAACAAACCAGTCGGTACTAGAGGAGATCAAACCTAAGCTTTCTTTAGAAGCTCAGATGACAAGACTTCGACTTTCATACTTCGGACACATCATGCGAAGAGAGAGATCATTAGAGAAAGACATCATGCTTGGCAAGATAGAAGGTCAACGCAAAAGAGGTAGGCCAGCAATGAGATGGATCGCTACAATAACAGCAGCTACGGGTACCAGTCTGTCAACAATGAGCCGCCTGACTGAAGACCGAACACAATTTAGGATAGCTATCCAGAGGGTCGCCATGAGTCGACTCCGACTCGACGGCACTTAACAACAACAACAACAAGATGGTTTTCTTTTTGTATTCTGATGCTTTAAGTAGCAGCAGGTGGAAGTTAATAATGGGCTGTCCCCTTTCTGATGGAGGAGGGAGTGGCCTGCTTAAGTTAAAGTCACAGTAGGTTAGAGGAGTTTCCGTTATATATCCCATTGGGGTTTTTTCAAATTATTGGTTTAGAGGTTAGGTGTTTAGTACTTCGGTTGAGGGCTTACTTGTGTCTCTGGTGAATCTGCTTTGTCAATAGGTTACTGAAGACAGGAGGCGAATTCAGGGAAGATATACCAGTGACATCATAAAAAAGGAGGAGTTTTCTCAGTCTCCAAGCTGCTGGATGAGATAGAGAACCCAGAGGTCCGGGACTAGACTGTCTACACTCCAGGAACAACAATTAGCAGGTAAGTCTAATTTCACCTTCCAATGCACCATGGTACTCCTGAGAAATAAAAGAAGCCCAGCTTGAACTAAGACAAAACAAACAATGGAGGTGAACCAGCGATTCATACTTCCACTTAAACTCAACCAAGAGAAGTACAATAACCTGATATCAAAACATTAAAAAAAAGGAGTACCATACCAACTTTCTCTTCAGATCTCTAAACCGACCCAGAGAATTATTTGACATTGTCAGATCCTTCATAAGGGCCCCACCCAGTCAAACTGAGACTGCCCCTCACCCATAAGACTTGTGCCAGCCACAGAGGATGGAAGCTTATTCTGTAGGTAGTTAGCAATCATAAGCCATCTAACCCATGGAAACATAAGAACCACACTCAGATGAATGTCATTCCAACCAATCTCAACACAGCACCTAGAAGAGATTCTAAACAAGATCAACACAACTACTTCCCCACTTGACCTATGTCATGGATCAAGATGACCAGAACAGAGCTCTCTCATATCCTAACTAAAATAATAAATCTATCACTGACCCAAGGACACGTACTTACCAGTCTAAAAAACACCTCCATCCTAAAAGGACCCACAGCTAACACCAACCTAATCTCCTCTTACAGAACAATCTCAAGCATCCCCGTCCTAGCCAAAATAATTGAAAAGATAATGCAACTCCAGCTTCAGAATTTTATCGACATAGTAATCCCACTCGATTCAACAGTAATTGTAATTTATTGTAATGCGGAGCAGATTCCTGCACCGTATAAGTTTTTGTTGTCATGTAAACCGCACTGATGCTGAATAGCACGGTATAAAAGAGACTGTAAATAAATAAATAAAAACAGCATGGGTTTAGACTCAATCATGCTCATCTCACTCTTAAATATCCTCCTCAAGGGAATTGAACATGCTAGACAAGGGTTTCTACTAATATTCCTTGATATCTCTGCCACCCTCAACTCCGTAAACCACAAAAACCTCCTGGAATGCCTAATACACCTTGGCATAAGCAGCACCCTCTTGACCTGGCTCTACTCATACCTTACTTACCACACACAATAAATACGAACATCAAGACCATTCAAACTCTAGCAGGGAGTTCCAAGGTCATCCCTCTCATCCGTACTCGTCAACCTATTCATCCAACCAGTATGCCAGATCTTCAAAGAATATAATATCCTGTACCACTTCTATGCTGATGACCTGATGTTCTACACTCCCATAAAATCCTGCTTCAGTGCTATGGTAGAATGGCTAAACAACAACAACCTCCTAATAAACTATTTAAAGTCTGAAGCCATGTTCATCTTAAGAGATTCCTCTTTCACCTCTCCAGCCACAATCATAATAGACACAATAACCCTCACAGTCAAATAGGAAGTCAAATACCTCAGAGTCACCCTGGACCAGCAATTGAACATGCAGGCTCACAAAGAATATCACATGTAATGCTTATTGTAAGATGAAAACCCTACATAACTTTCACCCACTCCTGGATCCCAGCCCTTTCCGGACAGACAGTATGCCAACTATCACCCCACAATTGGACTACTGCAACCCCATCCTTCAAGGCCTCCTAAAACATGCCCTCCATTCACTCCAGCTGGTCCAGAACATCGCAGCAAGACTAATAAAAAGGACAGCAAGACACATCACCCCCGTGCTCAAAACTCTTCACTGGTTCCCTATACAAGTACGAATTGAATTCAAAGCCATCATACTCACCTACAAATCCACCGACAACCAAGCTCCAAATACCTTTGTAACCTCATCCAAAAACCAACTAGTACAAGATCAAGAAGGCAGCATAACCAGAATCTGCTCAACATTCAAAACAACTAGCACTCAAGCAACTTGCCAGAGATCCTTCTCTATATATGATCCCATGCTCTGGAACTCACTTCCAAGCACACTAAGAGACAAAGACTGCAGTGATTTCTGTAAAAAAAACAAAACAAAACAAAAAAAACCCTAAAGGCCTTCCTATTCCAAGAATACTTCGGTCCCAACAATGTAAAATGCTCCCTCCCTCTCCCGCTACCAATATGCTATCAGGTATCTGGATAATCTTTTGTATTTAGCCCTATGTAAATATTGTTTTCTCCTGTACACAGTTCTACCCTGCCATCCCCCTAAAATGTTCACCCTTCACCCCCTATTTCTTGTACTATGTTCTATATTCACTTTTCTATGTATAACAAGTTTACCGTTCTATGTAAACCGCCCTGATAATCTGAAAGGCGGTATAAAAGAAACATTAAATAAATAAAATAAATTAACCACCTTTATGAATAACTTTGCCTATGACACAGGCATTTTCAACCAAAACATGGCCCTGTTGGGCTGAATAAAGTACCTCTGACTAAGACGGGGGGGGGGGGGGCGGATTTTTTATTACCCCTGCTGTGTGTTTTTATTATTCCTTCTTGTGGGGGGTGTCCCCTGTTTTTGCACTGTTCTTAGGAAATTGTATTGGTCAGGTTTTTGTCTGGCTAACCTGAAAAGTTAACTGAACAAACTATGAAGATGGATATGGTAATAAATGATGTCAGAAAAAGATCAAATTGCTCCATCCAATCTGCCCGGTTGAGATTTTTCTACCTTTATTGGATAGCCGTCCAGTACATATATGCAACCTAGCACCAGTTCTCCCTCCCATGTATTCTACCTGATCTTCACCCCTTTTCCAATGTATCAGTCCCAAGCACTTCTAGAATCTGTTTGTCATTTCTGTTAATATTTTAAAGGAATACTATTGTAAGAAAGCAGTTGTGAAAATTAGCTTTATTATTAGATACATACGGAGAAGTATCACCAGCAGATGGATCAAAAATGGAAAACAGCCTAATGGTTACAACAGCAGGCTGGGAAGCCAGAGCTCGAACCTCACTTTTTTCACTGATACTGCTGACCATAGGCAAGCCACTAACCTCCATTGCATCAGGCACAAACCCCGTGCTAGAGCCTAGGCTAAAGCAGGGTTTCCAAAAGCAGGTTTAGTGCATAACTTTTGTAAATAGCATGCGAATGAGCTGTGCGCAAAAGGTCTGCACTCAACCTAGGAAGCAAGCCAGGTACATGCACACAGGTGTCTGCATTTTCAGCACCTAGATTCTGTACATAAAAAGGTACTTGTGCGCATGTGCTGAAATGCTATGTGGCATATAGGGCAATCATTCCGCTGAGAGGTTCTCCGACGAATGTCCTTGATCATCATAAGAAATGCCATACTGGGTCAGACTAAGGTCCATCAAGCCCAGTATCCTGTTTCCAACAGTGGCCTATCCAAGTCACAAGTACCTGGCAGGTTCCCAAAAAGACACACAGGTTCCACAATGCTTGCCCCAGGGCAAGCAGTAGATTTCCTGGATCCTTTTTAATAATTGTTTATGGACCTTTCCCCTCCAGGAACTTGTTCAAACTGGTTTTAAACCCAGCTACACTAACAGCTTTTACTACATCCTTCAGTAACAAATTCCAGAGTTTGATTACACGTTGAGTGAAAAAATATTCTCGTATTAGTCTTAAATGCATTACACTGTAGCTTCATTGCTTGTCCCCTAGTCTTTCTACTTTTTGATGACAAACAATTAACCTACCTTTACCTGTTCCACTCCATTCATTAATTTATAGACCTCTATCATATCTCACCTTGGCCGTCTCTTTTCCAAGTTAAAGAGCCCTAATCTTTTAAGCCTGTCCTTATAGGGGTATCCTTCCATCCCCTTTACCATTTTGGTGGCTCTTCTCTGTACTTTTTCCAATTCCGCTATATCCTTTTTAATATACAGGAACCAGAATTGCACACAATATTCGAGGTGCGGTCGCACCATGGAATGATACAGAGGCATTATAATATCCTTTGCTTTATTCTCCATTCCTTTTCTTATGATTCCTAGCATGCTATTTGCTTTCTTGGCTGCCGTTGCACATTGGGTGGAGTGATTCAACATGTTATCCATGATGATACCTAAATCTTTTTCCTAGGTGCTGGTTCCTAATGTGGATCCTTGCATCGTATAAGATTAAATTAGACTTACCTGCTAATTGAGTTCCTGGAGGAACTCCAGTCTAGTCCCAGAATCTCTGGGTTGTGATCCTCCTCCAGCAGCTTGGAAACTGAGAAGTGTCATTCTTGTGACATCACTGGTACATAAGCCCCGGAACCGCCTCTCCTCACCAGTTACCTATTGATAAAGCAGACTCACTGGAGCAACCATTAAGTAGTAAGTATACCATAACCAGCACCTAAAACATTAACTGCCCACTGAAGGACCCCAAGCCAAACTATGTACATAATCCTCTGACATGTGCTTTGCATGCTGAGGTCCACCTTTCCTTCCCCTGCGAAGGATGTTGGCCCCCCCTCCCCCAAACCACATCCTGAGCTAGGAAAACTACATTGCAGAATAGCCACTCATGACTCCTACCTGTTATCTTAGTCCCACTTCAGGCCGTAGTCCATTCCAATATCAGGGCGGGATATGGGACTAGACTGGAGTTCCTCCAGGGACTACAGTTAGCAGGTAAGTCTAATTTAATCTTCCTGATCGTCCCTCCAGTCTAGTCCCAGAATCTCTGGGGATGTAACAGAGCAGTGAATAAATGCAACGGGAGGGCCCCGCTAGACCAGCCTGAAGCACCGCCGATCCAAAACAGGTGTCCCTCTCCGCCTGAAAGTCCAGATGGTAATGCTTCACAAAGGAGTGCAAGGAAGACCAGGTCGCCGCCTTACAGATTTCCACTGCTGGCACCAGACTGCACTCTGCCCAAGAGGCTGCCTGCGCCCTAGTAGAATGAGCCCTCAGCCCTTCTGGAACCACCCCGCCTTTCAACAGATACGCTGACGCGATGGCCTCCTTCAACCACTGGGCAATGGAAGCTTTAGACGCTGCCTCACCCTTTCTTGCTCCCTGAAACAACACAAACAGCCTATCCGATTTACAGAAACTGGCTGTCCTGCGGATATACCGCTTCAAAGGTCGCCGAATATCCAACTGATGCAAATGTCCCGTTGGCTGACCCCCGCTCTGTGCCGCGAACATCGGCAAGGACACTGACTGATTCACATGAAAAATGGAAACCACCTTCGGCAAAAAGGACGGCACCGGCCTCAAAACCACCTTAGTATCAAAGAAAGTCAGAAAAGGTTTCCTACAGGACAGCGCTTGCAATTCCGATATTCGTCTCGCCGAAGCAATCGCCACCAAGAACACTACCTTCAGAGTGAGGTCCTTCAGAGTCGCCTTCGCCAATGGTTCAAAGGGCGCTCCACCTAACGCCTCCAACACCAACAGGAGATCCCAAGTTGGAACAACTTGTTTACGCAGCAGCCTCAACAGGGTTACTGCCCGCAAAAAACGCTTAATATCCACATGTCCTCCGAGCGCCTCGCCTTGCACCTTACCCCTATAACAGGACAGCGCTGCCAACTGAACCTTCAATGAAGCAGTTGCCAAACCCTTCTGAAATCCATTTTGCAAGAAGGACAGCACTTATGGAACTGACGCCTTCAAGGGAACTAAATCCCTATGCCTCAAACACGCGCCACACTCTAACATAGGCCAACGAGGTAGATCGCCGCCTAGCCTTCAGCAAAGTGGAAATCACCCCCGCCGAATAACCCTTCGCTGTCATCCTAGCCCTCTCAAGAGCCAAGCCATAAGCGAGAATCATCTACCTGAGGCATGCACAGGGGCCCCTGTGTCAGAAGATCTGCTCGAGCCGGAAGCTGCCATGGCTTTCCTACCAACAGCCTCACCAGATCTGCGTACCATGGTCTTCTGGGCCAATCTGGCACTATCAAAATCACCTGACCCCTGTGGAGCTCTATGCACTGCAGCACCCGACCAATCAACACCCAAGGTGAAAACACGTAAAGGAGCTGCTCCTCCGGCCAGGCCTGTATAAGCGCGTCCAGTCCTTCCGCCATTCTCTCCCTTCTTCTGCTGAAGAAACACTCTACCTTTGCCGATTGAAACGGCACCATGAGATCCATCACCGGTGTGCCCCAGCGACGCACCAGCATCGCAAACACCTCTGGATGTAAAACCCACTCCCCGGGGTCCACCCTTATGTGACTCAAGAAGTCGGCCTCCACATTGTCTACCCCTGCTACATGCGCCGCCAACAAAGCCACCAGATTGTTAGAATGGGCCGAGGACAGACTCTCGGCCTCTGCTTCCAGTGCTACACTGCTGGTGCCCCCCTGACGGTTGATGTAAGCCATTGCGGTCGCATTGTCGGAAAAACACCCGAATGGCCTTTCCCTGGAGCACCGGCCGAAACACCTGCAGCACCAGTGTCACCGCTCTCAACTCCAGCCCATTGATCGACCAACTCTTTTCCATGTCGGACCACAGCCCCTGCGCATACTGTCCCTGAAAGTGAGCTCCCCAGCCCGTAAGACTGGCGTGTGTCGTTAGCGACACCCATGCAGGAGACTCCAAGGGCATACCTTTTTCCAGACACCCCGGACGCAACCACCAGTGAAGCGCCGCGCACGTCAGTGGCGGGCAGGGCAGTCGCTGAGACAGTTGATCCTTCTGATGCAACCACCTCCTCAATAGTGCCCTCTGCAGTGGTCTCATGTGAGCTCTTGCCCACGGAACTAACTCGAGCATTGCCGCCATGGTCCCTAGCAACTGTAAGTATTCCAAGGCTGTGGGGCTCTGCTTGCCGAGAAATTGTCTGACCAATCTCCTGAGCCCCAGCACCTGCTGCTGAGGCAGAAAGATTCGTGCCACTCTCGTGTCAAAACACGCCCCTAGGTACTCCAGACTCAGATGATTCCAATTTGCTCTTTGCCATGTTGACCACCCCAATGAGACTCTGCAACAAGGCCACCACCTTGGCTGTAGCCACTACACTCTCCTCTTGGGACTTCGCCCTGATCAACCAATTGTCCAGATAAGGGTGTACCAACACTCCGTCCTTTCGCAATGCCGCTGCCACTACCACCATCACTTTTGTGAAGGTACAGGGCGCCGTAGCTAGTCCAAACGGAAGCGCCTGAAACTGGAAATGTGCCATAGGGACGGAAAACCTGAGAAATTTCTGATGGTCCTTCCAAATCGGAATGTGAAGATACGTCTCCGATAGGGCGAATTTCTAACGTCCCTAGACCTTTCTTACTGCCACAATAACAGACCGCAGAGTCTCCATGCGAAAATGAGACACCTTCAGACACCAATTCACTCTCTTGAGATCCAGAATAGGCCGAAAGGATCCTTCCTTTTTTGGCACTATGAAATAAATGGAGTATCGACCGCACCCTAACTGGGCAGGTGGGAGCGGTACAATCGCTTTGAGAAAGCGCAGTCTCTGCACCGTCTCCTTTACCGCTTTACACTTGATCTGCACGGTGACTGAACGAAGGAGTCTATCACCGGCTGCTGAAACTCCAGCGCAAATCCCACTAGAGGACAGCAACCTTGGGCCGGAAGGACTGGGGTTTCTAGTCCCACAGATGCTCCTTGTGGTCTTGGGCAAGCCACTTAACCCTCCACTGCCTATGTTCCCTGTAAGTATTAGTGTATGTGTCTTATATCCCCGCGTGTTAAATGTATCCCCCAATTGTGTTGTGACCGCTTTGATTGAAGGATAAGGCGGTATACAAAACTGTCTAAATAAATAAATAGCCCTGTCGTATTACCTCCAACACCCACTGATCTGAGGTGATTTGGACCCAGGCAGGGTAAAACTCCCATAACCCACGGGAACCAACCCCAGCTGGGCCCGCCTGACTTCATAGCGATTTCTTGAAATTTGAGGATGCGGAAGAGGCTGCAAATCCTCTGCCTGCACCCCTAAATCCACGAAACCCCTGGTTCCTACCGGGAAAATGGCCCCGCTGATTCTGGACAAACCTCGGAGAACGGAAACGCCGAATGTCCCGTTGCTGTCCCCACAGTGAGGGGGTGGGCCACCCCTGCTTCTGCTTGTCCTCCGGCAATCTCCCGCCTTTGGACTCCCCCAAATCCTTTACCAGCTTATCCAAATCTTCACCAAACAGTAACTTACCCCTGAAGGGAAGCTTACTTAACTGCACCTTAGAAGAGCCATCCGCCACCCAATTGCACAGCCAAAGACACCGCCGTCCCGCTATAGCTGGAGCCATACTCTTTGCTAACCCCCTGATAAGGTCATAATGAATGTCGGCTAAATAAGCAGCCCTGGACTCAAGTCTGGCCACCTCCTGGTCCACCCCCTCGGAGTGGGCCCCTGAATTCGCTGCGCCCAATGTAGACAAGCCCTAGCTACCCAGGCCCCACAAATAGAAGCCTGTAACGAGAGCACATTGACCTCAAAGACCTGCTTCAACAAGGCCTCCAACTTGCGGTCCTGAGCATCCTTGAGCGCTGCACTCCCCTCTACTGGGATTGTGGTCTTCTTCATAACCGCCGATACTGCTGCATCTACTCTAGGAGACTTAAACAAGTCCCTCTCCTGATCTACCAGCGGGTAAAGCCGTGCCATAACTCTAGAACCCTTCAACGCGGCCTCCGGCATGTCCCACTCTGCCTGTATCATCTCCTTAAACACTATGTATGGGGAATGCTCTTTGCATCTTTCAAAACGCTTGCAATAAGGGATCCTCCACCGTAGAATCCTCTGCTGGACCTTCTGGTGGCATATTCAAGGTCTTGAGCAACTCTGCAATGAGAGCCGGCAACTCTTCTCTACAAAACACGCGGACCACCCACGCTTGGTCCTCCTGCTCTGAGATCTCGCCTTCCTCTAGCTCCTCGTCTAGGCCCGTGTCGTGATCCGGATCCGCCGACCCTAGCCCTTCCGACATGACTGACCCGTCCACTCCGTCCCCGTCTCCTCTGTGCCTTTTCGCACTTATTGCTGTCACCGCCGCAGACAAAGGCGTACTCTGTCTCTTATCCCTCAGCCCCACCTCGACCGGGCTGGCTGCAGGCATATTAGTCGAGCAGGTCAAGGCCTGCCGCAACAGGGCCACAAAGTCCAGCGCAAAAATTGCCGCTAGGCCTCCAGGTAACTGAGGCTGTGCAGCTGGGGCCGCAGAAGTACTAGGCACTGGTTCCCGTGCGGAGGCTCCAAAGGGCCCACTGACGCCCCCTCTTGAACCCCCTCCCCAGCTGTGTTCTGCTCCATTACCACTGACTCCTGAGTACAACCTCTGCACACCCCCCTCCGGGGACACAGATCCCCTTCTAGCCCCGCACAACAAAGCGGCCTAGAAGGCATCCTGCGTGCCAGATCCCCTCACAGACTAATTCTGTTCTCAAGCAGCTCACAGAGCCGCGTTACTGCTAAGCTGAAGAAAACCTTTTTTTTTTTTTTGACTGTATTAACTGCAGAAACACCTCCCCAGGCTAAATATGAAGAAAGCCTCTCAAAAAGAAGCTCTGAGGCTGAGATATCCTATTTTTAAAAGACTTCAACTGCACTCCGCGATTCCCACGCGGTCCGGCCTGTACTGCCGCGACCCGCTCTTCCGTGCCTCTTGAAACTGCTCTCCACCCCTCTGAGGTCTCATACCTTGTCGGGTGCCGGATCTGCATGTGCTGCCTTCTGTGCTGTGCTCTACCGTCTCCCGGCAGCTGCAGGCACAGACTGATCAGGGCCAAAACCTCTCTTCTGAGCTGCCACTGGAACTGCTGGCTTCAGACATGTTTGCAGGCAAACCTTCTGCACGCGCTGAGCTCGCAGTCTGCCGGTTCCTCCCCCGATTGATGGGATCGGGCACCGGTGGCTGCGCTGTCTCTCCCTTCAACAGCCCCCAACGCTACTTCCAGGCAGGTAAAGGAAAACGGAGGGGAGGGGGTGGGGGAAGGGGGGAAAAAGCAGAGGACTTAAAATCTAAAGAAAGGAAAGAGCACCTGAGCAGCAGAACGGCTTAGCTCAACCCCCCCCCCCCCTTTTTTTTTTAAATAAATCTAATAAATCTAATCAACCCCTGGGCCCACTCAACCTCCAGCTGCTTGGAGATTGAGATGAGAGGTGGTTCCGGGGCTTATGTACCGGTGATGTCACAAGATGACACTTCAGTCTCCAAGCTGCTGGAGAAGGATCACAACCCAGAGATTCTGGGACTAGACTGGAGGGATGATCAGGAATCTTAGTTTGGGTTGTTCTTTCCTAGGTGCATAACTTTGCACTTGTCCACATTAAATTTCATCTGCCCTTTGAACGTCCAGTCTTCCCATTTATCAAGGTCCTCTTGCAATTTTTCACAATCCTCTTGTGTTTTAACAACTTTTGAATAATTTTGTGTCATCTGCAAAGTTGAACATCAGTGTTATTCAGAGCAGAACTGAGCATAATGATTGCTCTATGTGTTATATTGCATTCCAGCAAGCTTTTACTGCAGTTTTTTACAGACTTCACTCACTTCAACAAAGCCAAAAGGAAACTGTGAGGGTTGTCCAGTGAAGAAATGGACATAATTTCCTCAAGACTGAGCACAGACCCCTTACTTCTCCTCCAACCTGGCGTTAAAATCCCACTGTAGAGCTCGGCCTTCTGCATCTGGACAATGTAGCTAATTGTTTAATTATCATACTAATTTAAATATATTTACATGAGCTGTGCATTTGCAGCCGTATTAGCATCTGCACAGTGATGATGCTCGCGCTGATCCTCTTTCTGCATTGTGTAACAGCAGTAGCGCTTAAAGCCTGTAACAGGTGATCTCCAGGAACAGCAGAAATTTAGTCTTCACATAAGGGTGAAATCGGTACCAACAGAGCCCACGTGGAATGCTCCCCAACGTCCAATAGGAAAGCTTTTGGGAGCATCCCACTGCACCTGTGTAGCTGCCTTCCCGCCTTTCCAACTCTCCCTCCTCAGTTGAGTTTGTAGCTGAGATAAAAGGAGAGGAAACGAATACTTACAACTTCTAGAGGTGAAAGGTTGGTTGTGAAGAATATATTCCTGCTGTTACAGGTGAGTAACTGCGCTATCTCCAGGAAGAAACAGGAATGTAGTCTTCACATATGGGACTCCCTAGCTGGAAGATACCAGAGAAGAGACCTCTGAACCGGTAGTGGTTTTCCTCAGGAGAGGCTAAAAGACGTCATGGATCCTCCATGAATGTCTGGTATCGAAAATTCTGGGACAGAGGGAAGAGGAGTTACTCTGTCTGAAAGAGATGCTGGAGAACAGCCTGGCCAAACATGGCATCCCGGTACCAAAGAGAGCAACAAGTACCTGCACACTAAGTATACAAACCAACCAAGCAGGTACAAACACTGGCGACAAGTAAGTTCAGAGTGAAATCTTTAATAAAGCCCAACGCGTTTCGGCTGCGAAGCCTTCTTCAGGGGGCATTTAAAAAGAGGAACACAATTCAAAAAACAAAATATAAGACATTAATATTAAACACATATAAAATAGAATAATAATTAATGTAAATGAATAAAAACAATTTATCAAACAAAGCATATTATATGGAAGATGTAGAATCTAAGAGACTGCTGAGATGTTGGAACCTCTTCTATTGCACCCTGTAGTAGAAGGGCGGTGACCTTTTGTAGTAGCAGCACAATGAGAGGGGGCTGAGAATGATACTCTCTTACTGAGGTAGAGGGGGACAGGCTTTGTAGATGAAGCCTGTACCCCTCTCTTACTATCCTTAATGTTCACTGTTTTGAGGCGATAAGATGCCACTTGTGAGCATAATGCACAGTCTGCCGGCAATGTGGAGAGAATGGGGATTCTGCAGGGGCAGAACAGCTATGTTTTCTAGGAAGGAATCAAAAACCAGGAGCAGCTTGGGGCTGCTGAGCTGGCTGCATCTTAAGCGTCTATGACTTCCTTTGCTATTTTGGAGGCTGTTGTCCTTTTTGAGTGGCATGATGCAGACACTGAGAAGCAGGGGTGTAAAATGGATAATACTTCTATTTACTAAAGGCGGCTTTCTTTGCCACTGCCTTCTTTTTAGCTGGGTTGGCAGTGGATCTAAAAAGTCTATTCAAGGTAGTGTTTTCAGATTCTAACTGAGACGCTTTGTCTTGCCAATCCTTGCCAAAAAGGTTTTCACCAGTGCAAGGAATATTACCCAACTTATCTTGAACCCATTGCTCAAGATCTGATGCTTGAAGCCATGCAATTCTGCATGCACCGATGCAGATTGATGTAGCTCTACTGGTGAACTCAAAATGATCAAAAATTGCCCTATTGACAAATTTTGAGATGTTCTAAGCATGCTTGACTAGGGTTAGGTAGTCTGCTCTCTTGTCATTGGGGAGAAGAGGAGCCATCGATTCTAAATCTCTAGGTACTTCCTTAAGAAACATACCCATGTAGAGTATGTAGGAACTAATCCTGGCTGATAGCATGGAAAGCCTGGAAGCAATGTCAACCAAAGCATCAAGGGTTCTCAATTCTCTACCCAGAGGGTTAGAGGAATGTGTTTTAGCACTTTTGATTTGACGCACTGCCGATTCTACTACCATTGAATAGTACTGCAATTGTCTCTTTTGAAAACTGGGACATTCCGGTAGCTGGTATCAAGCCGTTGAATATAAGGGGAAATAAGAGGTGTCTCCCACATATGGAGCATGAGATCATGGAGAATGCAGTGGATGGGAAGTGTAGCCGCTTCCTTAGGAGCTGTTGGGTATTGGAGAATTTCCAATTCTTCAGCTCTAGGCTCTTTTTCGGATGTTACCGTTATGGAGAGGCCCCTCGCAACATCACGGATAAAGTCTTGAAAAGACATGTCCTCTGGCAGGGACATGTGCTGTTGCGGAGAAGGGGACAAGTCCTCCGGTAGACTCTGTAGCCCTCGAGTATCAGCCGATTCATCATCTGACAATTCCGAATCCGAAGATTCGAAGTATCGACAGGCGGGGTTATTCCCACTCTGCCAGAACCCAGTACCTATTGAGGTCAGTACCGGTACATGGAATCTGTTTGGCCAGGGCCTCTGTACCGGAGATGGACTTGAGGGCCAGCATAGGTAGTAGCCTGGCGAGCGGCCCATAACCCGATGCAGTTTGCATCGGGACCAGGAACAGTGCCAGTCTTTGTGGAACCGAGACTGCCAGTAAGGCTGCTAAGCTCTGCTCGATGGCCAGGATGTGCTGATCCATGGAGCTTGCCGATGCTTGAGTATAGGTACCGGAATTGCAGGCCACAATCTCTGAGCATGGCACCAGGAGCTCTCCAGAGGTGGAGGCCTCGGGAGATTCCTGAGACCCCTCAATGACTTTGGAGGAAAGGTCCTCCAGTCTGGACTGTTTGGCTAGTGTATCCCCCTCTGGGGCAACGCTCAAGGTATCTTGATGCTTAGGAGATCTACCCTTAGGGGAACCGCCAGCTTGCCGATGCTTGAGTATAAGGAGGCCTGAAGCTGGACCCTGGCTATGGGAGGCCGGATTGGGGGTTTGGCTGCGGAGAAAGAATAATCACGGTGGCGGCTGGCATTCACAGCTCCGTAATGGGACACCACGGCACTGCGGCTCCATTATGGAGCCTTGCTGAGTTAGCCAAGTATGCGGCTGGGTGTGTGGCCGATCAGAATCAGGTCCGGCCTGCACACACAGGCCAGTAGACCAGATTCTGATCTCACAGGATCAGAATTGGGTCTACTACTGTACGCCCTGGTTCTGCCCTGCTGCACAAGGGCTAGACATCCAGAAGGGAATAGGCCTCTTAGTTAATTATCCAGCAAAGGGAAAATAAGACAGAAGCAATCTCCTGCAGGCAATCAAGCTGGTATGGCTGACACTTGTAAGATGTCCTTGGTGGCAGAGCAAGGAAAGGTGATGATTAGAGCTATTGCAGTATATGTAGTCAGATTTATACAGCTAGGGGATACATTTAGATAGAGCAATATGAGCAGGGGCAACTGGGTAGGCCATATGGTCCTTATATAACAGTACCCACTGTTGCTATGAGAAAAGATCATAGATCAAGTAGAGTCTTGAGTATACAACAGGAAGGGGAAATAGGGAGACAAGATGTACTTTGTAATCTTTATTTGCCATCATTTTCTCTATTTCCTTGATTCCAGGACTGGAAACAAAGGGGATAGAAGTTAAAATGTCATAACGTGTCCTGCCTCTTCAAGAAAGCAATACAAGTACCATCACAGAGTTGGTAGACCAGAGATCCATGAGCAGGACTTCTTTTCCATTAGCCTTAGTCTATCTGTTGACAAAAGGGTTCACCATCCTGGTGTTCTCCTTGCTACAGAGTTGTCTGTGCATCCTCAGATGTTTGCAAGACTTGTTTTGCATATCTTAGATTGCCAAGGCAGACTTAGTTCTTCATAACTATGCCAGACCTGCTGGCAATTGCATATGCCCTCATAACTACACAATTAGAATTTAAGAAGCTGCAATGATTCCCTATTGAGATTTGTGTGTTTAGTTTTCAGAAGCCTGATAACTTAGGCCTTGGCTATCTTAACAATATATTGGTTGATTATTAACTTGGCCAGACTATGTGTTCTTGCTTCTAGTCACAGTGTTGCCTAGGGACATTCATTAGTCAATACTAGAAAGAATGCCCTCTTCTGTGCTAGACAGTTTATGGAACAAACTGCCACATGAACTAGCTGCAGAATCTAATTTGTTTTGATTCCATAAGCTTGTGAAGGTATAATTATTTTTGATTGCATACTGATTTGTGCTGTCCATTGTATTTTTTGCTATTTTAATACTATGTATATGATTTTGCATTGATTTTACTTTGATTTTTTTTTTAATTTCATCTGGTTCATTTTTTTCCTGTATTTGTTTTCTGCACTTTTATGTTGTACTGTGTAGCATTGATCCTGCTGTCCCTTGACCATAAAGCTTCACAGCTTATGGGTGTGTAAAATAACCAATAAAAAAAAAAATAAAATTAATCTGTGGAAAGGACAGGGGCGATTTTCATCTTAGAACACCAAGCAAACAGTTTTTTTTTTTTAAAGAGAAAAAAGCGTAAGACAGTGTTAATCATTTAAAAAAGTTGAGTTGAATGTAGAATTATTTTTCAGTGAACAAGCAGAAAATAAGTCCTCACGTATGGGTAATGTCACCGATTGAGCCTCGCATGGAACGTTCCCCAGCTTCCAAAGGAAGCTTCTGGGAGGTATGTTGCGCATATGCGCCTGCCTTCCTCATCCGCTGCAGCGCCATATTCTCCAGTCTTCTTTTTTCCGCGGAGCTCGTAGGATGTGTTTCTGCAGTCCGGAAAAAAAGTTTTAAGTTCTTGCCCTTGCGGCTGAGCTTTCACTCATTTATTCACCTGTCTGCCATCAGTTAACCTTTTTCTTACTCTTTGGTGTTTTTTCTGTAGTTTCTCTTTTTTTTTGTGCTTTTTGGCAGCTTCCCCTCCCCCTTTCATGGTTTTTCCTGCCCACAGCCATTTTTCAATTTATTTTTGCCGAGGTGGTCTTTTTAAAAAACAAACAAACACATAAACCCCAAGCTAGGCACAAAAGAATTAAAAGGGCATAAGACATACCACAAAAAAGAAAAAGAGGGGAAAAAAAAACGGAACACCAGACAACAGGGGCTTACCCTGTAGGAGGAAAAAAAGACCTCAGCTACCCACCAACCTATAGCCCAGGGGGGGGGGGGGGTCGAGTCTACCAAAAGACATAGAACATGTCACAACAGATGGTAAGACTCTGCTTACATCAATGATCAAAAAAACCTCCAACAAAGCAAGCTCCTGACTGGTGCAGCTAAAACCAACTGCCCAATGTAATAATAATTATATACTGCAGCTCCTAAAAAGGAAAAGCAATGGCTCTAAACAAAAAGTAAACTGTGTCGGCGCTTGGGGGTCGTGGATCCATGGCGTTTATTACACCCCCTTGAGAGAGACTCCACTCATCACTCGCGGGCTCACGGGACTAGTGCCCGCATAGATTATATTTTGCTCTCGGAAGGAATCTTTTCGCAAGTGGATGAGGCGCAGATTGGTCCCACCGAGGTATCGGACCACGCTCCGATCTGGGTGGACTTAGCGTGGGGAGTGGTGGCTGCTACGACGCGTATTTGGCGGTTCCCCACAGGTCTTGACCGTGATTTGGAATTTCAGGCCCATTTGCGTTGCTGTTGGGAAGATTTTATGGCCCATCACGAAGTGCATGCTGCTGATCCGGAATTGCTTTGGGAGACTGCTAAAGTTGTCCTGCGCGGTAACATTATTGAATATGTGGTGCGTAAGCGTAGACGTCTAGCACGGCAAATTGTGCATTTGGAAAAACAACTGGTCAGGGCGCGTCGCCGTTGTGCCGGTGACCCCTCAGGGGTTAACCGTAAACGTTATTGGGAACTGCAAGTATCGCTTAATGAACTTATACATCAGCGAACGAAAAAATCTCATTTTTATTACCGGTATTGTTTATACCAGTTTGGGGATAAACCAGGCCGTCTTCTAGCTCGCTGCCTACGTGGCAGTCGTGGTGTCCGCTCAGTAGCCGCCTTGCGAGACGAGGCAGGCCACTTGCATAAAGATAACCGGGCTATAGTGGGGCAGTTCCGTTCCTTTTTTCAACAACTCTACGCGCGACGAGCGGGTTCTATGTCCCGAATGCAGGATTATTTGCGAAAACTGAAGTTGCCAAAGTTATCCACGGCACAGCGAGCAGCCCTGGATGCCCCGATCACTATAGAGGAGGTCCGTGGCGTTATCCGGAGGGCACAGTGTTGTAAAGCGCCCGGGCCGGATGGTTTTGGGGCCGAGTTCTACAAGGTGATCGAAGACGTGGTTTCCCCAGTTCTCGTGGACACGTACGGTTGTAGGGCGCGGGCCGGGCGATTCACTTGGGGATCGAACCATGCCTATATTACTCTAATACCCAAACCAGGCAAAGATCCTACTCGGGCGGCCTCTTATCGCCCTATTTCGCTCTTGAATTTTGATATGAAGATTCTGGCAAAAATATTGGCGGATAGATTGGCTTCGGTGCTCGATGGTCTGCTCCACGAGGCACAAGTGGGTTTCGTGAAAGGGCGCTACGCGGTTCGTAATTTACGGAAGATTTTGGCATCCTTAGAATGGGTCCGGGAACGGGAGCTGCCTTCTCTGCTGATCAGTTTTGACGCTGAGAAAGCCTTTGATCAGGTGCACTGGGAATATCTGCAGGGTTTGTTACCATATTATGGACTGGGAGACGCTTTCCGCAGTTTTGTGACACTGTTGTACGCGGACCCGACAGCGGGTATCCTCTGCAATGGCTTGCTCTCCGATCCCTTTCCTCTCGAGCGGGGTACACGCCAGGGTTGCCCGCTCTCACCTCTACTTTTCGTTTTATCCTTAGACCCGCTGATACGGACTGTGGAGGAATCCGCGACCATATCGGGGGTGCAGATTGGGGCAGTGGGTTTTAAAACGGCCGCCTTTGCGGACGATATATTGGTTCATCTCACGTCTCCCCAGCGCTCCCTACCATTTCTGTTGGATGCCTTTTCACTTTACGGGAGATTTGCAGGGTTATGTATCAACACAGAGAAATCTGAGGCCTTAGATGTGGGGGGTTCACTGCGGGCTCGCTGGTTGGGCACCTTTCCCCTCCGTTGGGCGGACGAGGCTTTCATTTATCTAGGTATAGCGTTGACTAGGGTGCCCGCGACACTGTATAAGACAAATTTTGATCGGGTGTTTCTCAAACTCTGGGCGCAATTGCGGGCCTGGATGCCGCTGCCTCTGTCTCTGTTGGGCCGGGTGGCGGCCTTACAGATGGTTATACTTCCACGCTTACTCTATTGGATTCAAACCCTCCCCGTGTGGTTGTTGCGGCGGGACGTGATACGTCTCGAGCGGGAAGTCCGACGTTTCTTATGGAAGGGGGCCCGAGCGCGCATACCGCTCTCTCGTTTAAGGGGTGGCTGGAGGACTGGAGGAGTGGGTGTTCCGGATTTTTGGAAGTATGCACTAGCTTGTCAAGCACGTCATCTTAGTGACTGGCTGGGGGACACGGCAGTGTATACCCCCAGTGAGTTGGAGCGGGCCTTTATGGCGCCACATGCCCTCAAAGCGGCCTTGCAGCTACCCGGGGCGCAGTTACCGGCTCGGTTGACCAAGAGTGTGCTCTTACAGGCGATGCGGCGCACTTGGCAGCAGCTAAATAAATTTTGGGGCAGCAATCCTGCGGTGTCGTCTTGGTTACCACTTCGAGGCAATGTCCAGTTTACCCCGGGTTCCGATTCGGCCGCTTTCCTGCACTGGGAAAGAGCTGGTATTGGCCGCTTGAGGAATGTAGTGGATCTGGCAGGGAAGTGTAAGACATGGGGGGAGCTTTCTGCGGAATACAGTTTGAATCGGTCAACTTCCGGTTTTGCTTATGCCCAACTGTCCCACTACGTAGGCTCCTTGTCCCCGTTGGAGCTCCGTGTGGAGCATTCGACACAGATTTTGGAATTTTTCGGCTTGGGCGCGGAGAGCCCCCCGTCTATTGCCGACCTAAAAAAGCGTTTGGATGGCCTTGTACACCCCACGGACTTTTTAGCTGTGGAGCAGGCATGGGCACGAGACCTGGGGCGGGCGGTTGACCCGGGTTCCGTATCGGCCGCTCTATGCCAAATTCGATGTTTAGCGGAGGGGACCCGTTGGCGGGAGGTGCAATATAAGTCTATCTTGCGTGCCCACTTCTCCCCAAGGAGGGCGCTGCGGAGTCATCTTGCCGAATCCGGCGGCTGTCCTAAGTGCTCGTGCTCCTTAGCTGACCTGGGGCATATGTGGTGGCATTGCCCGGCGATACAATCTTACTGGCAGCGTATCGGAGATTATCTTGGTGGACTCTTGCGGCAGCAGGTTACTTGGACAGGGTTATTAGTGGTATTGGATTGCCTGGGACCACTCCACCCTAAGGGGCGGTGTGAGCGTTTTCTAGTGCGTAAGGCTTGTCTGGTGGGGAAAGGACCTATACTCCATCGGTGGAGAGAGGCAGCGGCCCCTACATTTTGTGAATGGCGCAATAGCTTCCATCAGCTTATGCTTTTTGAGCGCCGCCGTGCACTGGGATCCCCCAAGCGTTGGGCCCATTTTCTTTTGGTCTGGATGCCCTATGTTCAAAACTTGAGCCCTATTGCCCGCAGTGCGGTGCTACAGGTTGGATAGAGATACTCCTGGTTCAGAGTATAGTGAGGTTTAGGGGGTGGGGGGGGGAGGGGGGGTATCTAATAGGCATAGGTTTTTTTTGACCGGATTACTTGCCTTGTTTGAGATGCCTGGCCTCCGGCGTTGGATCAGACACAACCACGCTGGAGGGGTTCTGTCATGTACACTAAATTACAAAAAAATTTTTTTGCTGTTGTTTGAACCTGTTGAATGTTTATACGGTTTGTTTCATTTAATAAACAGATTATACAAAAAAAAAAAAAAAGTAAAAAAACAACAACTTATCAGTGAAGTAGAGGATAAGTGGTTGATAAAGTGGTTGATGATGAGTAGATGATCCAACGCTGAAATCGATGACACCAGTAAAACAGAAAAGTCCAATCAAAGGTGTCAGGGAGCCCCGACATCAGATGTTTCGCCTGTCGGCTTCTTCAGGGAACTCAAGTCCGCACTCCACCTATAGTCAGCGAAAACTGCACAAACCTCTTCCAGAAACAAATCAAGCCATATCCATTATGCTGGAGCAATATATAAGAGCTGATGCAATGGCTGCAGGGAAAAGAAAAAAAAACAGCAGTTGCAGTGTGAAGCGTCTTATGCCCCAACTTCAAAAACAAACCCCAAGACACAAAAACAAAAAACCATCCAGCAGGAAACAAACCATACCACTGAGCAGGAGCTGAAGGAAAAAATTAATGAAAAACACCAAAAGAAAGCCCACATCCGTGGTCTTTTTCAGCATGTCTAAGCCGGTTAGCAGCTTTAAAAAATGCACCAAATATGACAAGACCATTTCTGCCACTGACCTTTATCAGCCAATCATCCAGGTATGGAAAGACAAAGACCCCCTGCATCTGAAGGGAAGTGGCCACAACTTTCAGGCACTTTGTTAAGTCACATACTTCGAGAGTCACATGCTCCTTTGAGCTCCTCCGCTTTTTCCTCCACTGGTTTCCCAAAGAGGTTCTTACTTCAGCAGGGGACATTGGCAATCTTGTCCTGGACCCACTGTTTCAGGATAGAGGACTGAAGCTACACTATCTGGCGTGCAGTGATGCCCACTATCACCATCTGACCAGCAGACTCAAAGGCGCCATGAACCATGAATTTGGAGCAGTCTTTGTCATGGGCTACTAGGCTCCAAAACATCTCACAACGATCCTCAGGGACAAGGGTGGCAAATTCCTCCAGGTCCAGCATGATATCCTTGAGGAAGATGCTCATATAGTTTTGGTGGGCCAGGACCCTGGCAACCAGCATGGAACCCTGCTAGCATTTCCTCCCAAAGGAGTCCAGAATTTGCATCTTGTGGCCAGGAGGCACCAAAGAATGAGTCTTGGCATTTTTTGCCTGCTTCAAAGCCAATTCAAGCATCATGGAGTTGTGTGGTAGTTGAGGCTTTTTGAAGCTAAGGGCCTTCTGGAGCCCGAATAGGGAGTCGGGTTTGCAGCTGATGGGGAACTGTAAGAGGTTTTTCCCACAGCCGCAGCAGCAACCTCTGCAGGACATGGTGCACGGGAACCATCACTGCCTCCCTCCACCCTTGGTTCCTCCTCCAATTCCAGAGAGAAGGGGATAGCCTTGGCCATATCCCTAACAAAGTCCTAGAAGGACATGTCCTCTGGAGATGACTTGTATCACTCAGGAGGTGGTGACGGGTCAGACAGGAGGTCCAGAGACTGAAGGTCTGAAGCCGTCAAGTCCTCCTCGGTTTCCCACTCAGATTCAGATTCCAAGAGGAAACTGAAGTATCGTCTAGTCTCCTTCTCCCACTGGTTCCTTGGCTTGGGAGAGGGCTAGTGCCAGTAGCCCCTGTCTCATCCAAAGTGCCGATGTTGATACCCTTTGGCCTGGGATTTTGACACGCTGAATAGGGAGATTGCTCCAAGACCTGGAGTAAAATCCAATCTCCCACCCATTGTCCCCAATTCGGTGGCAGAGCATGGGTCTCCAGAAAGGGTTGGACAGAGTGCGGTGATGAGGCTGTTGGCACCATGAAACCTGCATTTTGCAAGGCCATAACCGCCACCAAGTGAGCTTTGAGAGCTCAAAGACATTCCTCCAGAAAGCATAGTTACTCACATGTAACAGGTGTTCTCCGGGGACAGCAGGAATTGGTCCTCACATATGGGTGACACTGGTGCCAACAGAGCCTCATGTGGATGCAAATGCACCACACATGCGTGGTCCCCTTCCCACCCAAGGGTGCCATCTTGCTCAGTGGTAAACTAAGGCAACTTTATGGGGAGGAGGGAGGGTTGCAAGGATTGATTCCTGCTGTCCCCGGAGAATACCTATTACAGGTGAATAACTATGCTTTCTCTGGGAACAAGCAGAAAGTCAGTCCTCACATATGGGACTCCCTAGCTACAGTCTACCGAGAACCTGTAGAAAACCACGGCAAGCCGTAAGCAGAAGCGAGTCTGAAGGACAGACCCTGGAAGGATCACAGTGCCCAGGGAGAACCCTCACTCCGGTAGCCTGAACACAGAAGGATTGGAGGGTAGGAGTTGCCTAGACCCCAAAGAGATTACGGAGTATGGCCTGGCCAAAGGCGCTGTCCTGTCAGGACTCCTCCAGGAAGTAGTGAGCTGCAAATGGTGTGGACTGAAGACCAGGTAGTGGCCCGGCAGATGTTTGTCATCGGGACGGAGTGCAAGTTTGCCACTGAGGTCACCATGGCCCAGATCTCGTGTGCCATGACGCGGTGCTCCAGTTGGAGCCTGGCCTGTTCATAGACCAGGGCAATGCAGTCCGCTATCCAGGTAAACAGGGTTTACTTGGTCACTGCCTCCTCCAGATGACAGGCATCATAGGAGACGAAAAGCTAGGTATGCAGTAGGTAAAAGGACAGGGCCCTCTTACAGTCTAGAGCATGAAAGACAGTAGTTCCAGAGAGCTCCCAAGAGGGTCTGGGGGCTCTGTCACTAAGCGGAGCAGCAGTGGGAACCACAGCTGCCTGGGCCACTAGAATTAGCAACACTTTATTTTATTTATTTTATTTACAGTTTCTTATATACCGCACTATTCGACTTTGTCCTGGATAACCTTGAAAAGGGTCTTAGCGAGCAATGGCATGGGTGGAAGGCATATAGAAGGCCCTCCAACCACGGCATGAGGAAGACATCTGCTGCCTCCCGGGAACGATGAGGATGGTGGGAACAGAATCCTGTCAACTGAGCATTGGCTGGACTGGCAAGGAGGTCCATCCGAGGGGTCCCCCAGAGTCAAAACAGCCATTGGGCTACTCTTGGGTCTAGCTGCCGTTTGTGCAGCTGGAGGACCCTGCTCAACCTGTCCGCAAGGATATTGTTCTGATCTGGCAGGTAAACTGCTCTCAGGAGCATTCTCTGGCTGATCACATATGAGCAGAGGGTGTACGACCCTGTACCCCCCTGCTTGTTCAGGTTGAACATGGCAACCTGGTTGTCCATCTGTACCAGTACCAGCTGGTACTATAGGCAATGGCGGAGAGCTTGGAGGGCCAGAAATATGGCCCTGAGCTCCAAGAGGTTCATCTGCTGGTGGCTTTCCATCCTGGACCAGGTGCCCTGCATGCAGAGGCCTCCACAGTGAGCTCCTCAATACAGCCGAGAGGCATCCGTGGTGAGGACCCGCTGGGGGATGGGGGGGGGTCTGGAAAGGCATGTCTGACCATAGGTGCTGTGTCACTTGCCATTAGTTAGCAAATGGTAGAGTACTCTGAATAGAAACAAGAAAGTGTGCTGTATTTTCCAAGACTTACGTTTTAACAACACAGGTCTTACAACTTTGCAAAATTATTTTTTTGGCAACACAGGTCTCAGAACTACAGGGCTTAGTTCAACTGACACCAAAATGTCAGACAATGTTGTGCCCTAAATACATCACCGACCTGGATATTTATCAAGCCATTTATGTATTTTTTTGTTAAAAGTTTTTCAATATATATATAAAACAGGATTGCCGCGCTTAATGAGAAAAGATTCAGCTGATATCTTCCAAAACAGGTGTAGATGAGAAATCTTGTACTTTTCACAAAATCTTGTACTTAGCTTTTCAAAATCTTCTGGAAGTTCAGCCTTGAATTACTCAAAATCCCAACGCTATCAGGCGCGCTCCACTTAAAGCGTTTCACCCTGGAGGCTTCATCAGGGGAAATTCATAGAAGCACTTTAGCAATCGTCCAAACGATTGTTGTTTGTTTAGAGCACAACATTGTCTGACATTTTGGTGTCAGTTGAACTAAGCCCTGTAGTTCTGAGACCTGTGTTGCCAAAAAAATAATTTTGCAAAGTTGTAAGACCTGTGTTGTTAAAACGTAAGTCTTGGAAAATACAGCACACTTTCTTGTTTCTATTCAGAGTACTCTACTATTTGCTAAATATACTGCTCTGTTAAAAGTTGACCTATTTTAGCTTGTATACTTGCCATTAGTTGACTGAATCCGCCAGCAGGTCATGCACATTCTGTCCCTGAGGCAGGTGGCCTGTGTCCACTGGGATCAGAGGCACCATTGGGTTGCCCTCAGGTGGAGGAGGGCATCTGGTGTAATATGCGCCGTGGATGCTATGTGGCCGAGCAAGTCGGCACTAAGCATCGGCACTGTACCTCTGTGGCCAGAGCCTCGAGGCAACTCGCCTGGCTAGGGGGAGGAAGGCCTTGGCCTGGCAGGTATCCAACTGCGTCCCTATGCACTTCAAGCTTTGCATAGGAGTGAGGTGAGACTTGGGGTGGTTTATTATGAAGCCCAGGTGTTCCAGGACACTGATGGGACAGCCTGTGGCCTGCTGTACCTCAGTAGCTGTTTCTCCTTTTTTTCTAAATTGAGATTTTGAAATAAATACAATCCCACGTAATCAAAAGAAACCAAAGTAAATCAAGAAAAAAAACATAACATAATACCCATCATACAAAGAAAATAAGATAAAGTCCACATCTTGGGAATGCTTCAGCTTAAATCTAACCCATCAGCTAAAGAAACATAGGTGCACATCCAGGGCACCAATTTAAGGAGACTTTATATAAACTAAATCCACAGCCCTAAGATCCACAAAGCGTTGCAAATGTGAAATACCTTAAAAACACATAGGTATGACTCTGGCAAATAATACATTTACAAGGAAATTTTAAACATGTAGCTCCTAATTGTAATACCCGCTGTTTCAATTCCAGAAACTTACGTCTCCAGGCTTGAGTTTGTAGGGTTACATAAGGAAAAATATTCAGCTTATATCCACAAAATAAATCAATCATTTTTATGCTGAAAGAAAGCCTTCAAAATTTCACTGTTTCAGACCCTAGTGTAATTACTAGGGTACTCCGCTTTGAAATTATATCTGCGGAATCCTTCAAAAAAGCCGTAAAATCCTGATTAACACCCTGGGGGACCTGACACCATCCCCTGAAATAGACTTCTTAAGCTTACCCAGCAAATAATAAGCTTGAACCACATCAATACCATCAGGAAAAAGTGAAACTTCCGAAAAATACTTTTTAAGGAGTATCTCAGGGGAGAGCAGATGAGTCAAAGGGAAATTTAAGAATCTGAAATTACAAACGCATGCCCTATTTTCCAAGCTTTCATGTCTTGTGTAGATTATCAAAGAATTTTTGAGAGGACACAGTAGATGCCACACAGGTCTGGACTTGGGATTGGACATGCGCTACCGATTTATGTAATAAAGTAATCTGGTTATCAACAGCAGCTAATTTCTCAGATACCCCATGGGTAAAAGTACAAAGGGAAACAACAGTATCATACAATTTAACATATATATATTATTAATTGCCCCTCCCTAAAACTTTTATTGTGATATCCCCCTCCAATGAAGGGGATAAAACATTCCCCATAAAGGCTGGAGAAACCGGCTCGGGGACAGGACATGATAAACCAGAGTCAATACTAGTGTCTTCCACAAACGTTGACGTTAAAGGAGGGAACAGGAAGGGACAGTGGGGATCGGGCATCAGAGCTCAAAGAGGCTCCATCCGATACTAATGGGCTGGATACCACCAGGACTAAGTATTTGTCTGTGGGTCCAAGAGTCTTACCTTGAACCCCAGATGAGGCAGGCAATTTAGTTGAACCTTTGCTCTCTCTTACCCATTATTCCAGTTCTTACCCCACACAAAGCCTCCAATGTCCTCCGATGCACCGAAGGGTCATGCCTACCCCTTTAGTCTCGCCCCATCAGTCCATGCCATGTGGGCTCATGTGCCGGCTGAAGATCTTTATCCGGCACTAGGGTCCTCCCCTGGGTCAGCCTCCTCAGCGCTTGTCTGCTCCGAAAGCAGGCACATCAGCAACAATGCAAGGGGTCCAGTGGGGCAGCTGACAGCCCCAAGTTGTTTCATCCACAGAAGCAGCCAAAGTGTTTCCAAACCACGTGTGCCAGCTAAAGATCTTTATCGGGCACTGGGGTCCTGCCTCGGGTCAGCCTCCTCAGTAATTATCCGCTCCAAAAGCAGGCATGCCAGCAACACCACGAAGGGTTCAGTGGGGTAACGGACAGCCCCAAGTTGTTTCCTCCATAGAAGCAGCCAAAGCATTTTCCCGGCAGTTTCTCATTTTATGAGCCTGTTGTCCAGCTAGAGGAAGACAAAGGTCCCTTAGGGCAGAGATAGGCAGCCACCACTGTCAGGCATTTGGTGAAAACCCTGGGTGTGGAGACCAGCCCAAAGGGTACAGCCCTGTACTGGTAGTGGTCACCCTTGACCACGAATCTCAGATACTGTCTGTGACTGGGATGGATGAGGATGTGGGTGTAAACATCCTTTAGATCCAAGGATCATAGCTAGTCTCCCTGCTGGAGGTAGGGCAGCAATATTCCAAAGGACAGCATTCTGAACTTCTCCCGCACCATGAACTTGTTCAGGTTCTGTAGGTCTAGGATGGGCCTGAGGGCTACAGTTAACATAAGAACATAAGATCATAAGATATGCCATACTGGGTCAGACCAAGGTCCATCAAGCCCAGTATTCTGTTTCCAACAGTGGCCAATCTAGGTCATACGTACTTAGCAGTTTCCCCAAGGGACACAGGTTCCACAATGCTTGTATTGGTTCAAGCATTGATATCCTGGGTCCCTTCTTAATAATGGTTTATGGACCTTTCCTCCAGGAACTTGTCCAAACCTTTTTTAAACCCAGCTACACTAACAGCCTTTACTACATCCTCTGGTAACAAATTCCAGAGTTTGATTACACGTTGAGTGAAAAAATATTTTCTTTTATTAGTCTTAAATAGTTTACCCTGTAGCTTCATTGCATGTCCCCTAGTCTTTCTATATTCTGATAAGGTAAACAATCGATCTACGTTTACCCGTTCCACTCCGTTCATTAATTTATAGACTTCTATCATATCTCCCCTCAGCCATCTCTTTTCCAGGTTAAAGAGCCCCAACATTTTTAGCCATTCTTCATAGGAGTATCCTTCCATCCCCTTTACCATTTTGGTGGCTCTTCTCTGAACTTTTTCTAAAATCGCTATATCCTTTTTAAGATACGGCGACCAGAACTGCACACAATATTCAAGGTGCGGTCTCACCATGGAACGATATAGAGGCATTATAATATCTTTTGTTTTATTTTCCATTCCTTTCCTTATCATACCTAGCATTCTATTTGCTCTCTTGGCCGCTGCTGCACACTGGGCCGAGGGCTTTAACATGGTATCCACAATGACGCCTAAATCTTTTTCCTGGGTGGTGGTTCCTAATGTGGAACCTTGCATCGTGTAACCATAGTTTGGGTTGTTCTTCCCTAGGTGCATAACCTTGCACTTGTCCACATTAAATTTCATCTGCCATTTTGATGCCCAGTCTTCCAATTCATCAAGATCCTCTTGCAATTTTCCACAATCCTCTTGGGTTTTAACAACTTTAAATAGTTTTGTGTCATCTGCAAATTTGATAACCTCACTCGTTATTCCACTTTCCAGGTCATTTATGAATATGTCAAAAAGCAGCGGACCCAGCACAGATCCCTGGGGTACACCACTATTCACCTTTCTCCATTGGGAAAATTGGCCATTCAGCCCTACCCTCTGCTTTCTATCTTTTAACCAGTTCCTGATCCACAATAGTACACTGCCTCCTATCCCATGACTCTTTAGTTTTGCCAAAAGTCTCTGATGAGGGACCTTGTCAAAGGCTTTCTGAAAGTCCAGATACACAATATCAACTGACTCACCTTTGTCCACCTGATTATTCACTCCTTCAAAAAAAACATAACAGATTAGTAAGACAAGATCTTCCTTGTCTAAAGCCATGTTGGCTGTCTCCCATTAGGTCATGACTATCTACATGCTGAGTAATTTTATTCTTTATGATGGTTTCTACCATTTTTCCTGGTACTGATGTCAGGTTCACCGGTCTGTAGTTTCCCGGATCACCCCTGGAACCCTTTTAAAAAATTGGTATTACATTGGCGATCCTCCAATCTTCAGGTATTAGAGATGATTTTAATGATAGTTCACAGATTACTAATAGCAGGTCTGCAATCTCGTATTTCAGTTCTTTCAACACCCTTGGATGTATACCATCCGGCCCAGGTGATTTGCTACTCTTCAGTTTATCTAATAGTTGTAATACATCTTTTCGGTATGAGGAAGTACCGCGAGTAGAACCCCCCCCTTGCACTTTTGGTAGTGGGGCACTGGTTCCATGGCCCTGTCCTCCAGTAGACTTGTGAGCTCCTGCCGGAGCAAGGTCTGGTGAAGGGGAGACCTGGAGGGCTCTCCTGGAAAGAAAGAGGGGAGCGTCTAGTCCAGGTGGAGGAGGTATACCTCCTTGACCACATGGAGGTCACCGGTGGGTGAAGTGGACTAGCCATCCCCCCTGTTGGCAGCTGATCTCCTGAGGGTAGAGGGGCTATGCCCAAGGAGTCAAAGGCTCCCCCCAGACAGGACCGAAGCCAGCATCAATGCCTTGGGAATTCTCTGGGAAGGCTGGTACTGCTGATAGCCTTGGTAAGCCGGTCCCTTCTTCGGGTAAGGTGGCTTTCCCCCCCCCCCCGAGGCCTTCCACTTGGGCAGAGTGGTGGTCTTCTAAGACAGTCTAGTTCTTGTCAGGAAGTCATATTCGAGCTCCGCAGCCTTGTCTGACATGGGCTTACCAAAGAGGTTCTCCCCTTGGCATGGGACATCAACAAGTTAGTCTTGGACCCATTGCTCCAGGTCCGAGGACTGGAGCCAAGCCTGGCGTCGGGTGCCAATGCCACTGTGGCCACTTGGGCTGTGGACTCAAAGCCATCGTAGGCTGCTCAAGACTTAGAGCAGTCATTGATACCTTTGACCAGGTTCCGGAACCATTGGAGGGGTTCCTTGGAGAGGCCGGCAGAGAATTCAGCAAGCTCCTTCCCCAGGTCTCTCAGGTACATACCCATATATAGTTGGTATGCCTGGAGCCGAAAGGCCAGTATCAAACCCTGGTAGCACTTTCTGCCGAGAGCATCAAGGGTCCTGCCCTTCCTGTGTGGGGGCACGATGAATGTGTCTTCTGGCTTTTAAGCCGACACATAGCAAACTCCACCACCATGGAGTTGTGTGGGAGCTGAGCCTTCCTGAAGCCCAGGCCCTGGCAGACTCGGTACATGGAGTCAAGTCGACGGCTGACCATATGGGCACCAAGACCAGTGACTCCCACATTCAGAAGAGTAGCCTTTCCAGAATGGCTGGGACAGGCACCATGACTGACTCCTTTGGCGGGGACTCATATTGGAGGATCTCAAGCTCCTCCGTGTGAGGGTCCTCCTCCGAGTCAGTGGGGAATGCCTTTGACATGTCCTGCACAAATTTGAGGAAAGCTATGTCCTCTGGCAGTGACCGGTGCCTGGCCTCGGGAGGAGATGGGTCTGAAGGCACATTGTAGTGCTTGCGAGTGTCTAGGGCTGTCTCTTCCTCAGACTCCCAGTCAGAGTACTCAGTGAAGGACTCAATGGTCAGAAATGGGCCCGGGGCCAGTGGCCCATGGGCCTTTGAAGCTGCAAGGCCGGAGCCATGAGTACTGGTTGAAGATGATTGATGGTATGAAGAATGGGACTATGATCAAAACCACTGTCAAGGATCGACTTGAGGCTGTAAAATGTCATTCAGGAAAAGCTTTTCCTATAGTTCTGTGACCAGATTCTTCAAGGGACACTTCAGGGGGCAAATGAAAGGTCAGAGCAAACATATATAAATATAATTCAAGTGTTGGTCATTAAATATCGAGGTGCAGACAAAGGCACTGAAAGGTATACAAAGCAATGTTCATTCTAAAAACAGGCTAGATCGTGTGTATAATAATAATAATAAATGAACGGAGAAATGAACCAATTTCTAACTACTAAAAGGGGACTATTTCAAAAGCAAGAAGTAACTCGACCGCCCAGCTCTCCCAGGAGGGAGAAAAGCTTCCACCCGGACCGAAGCCTCCTCGCAAGAAAGAACACTACTCGGGCCGACGCCTCACTGCTCTCCAGCTCTCCCAGGAGGGAGACGAGCTGCCTGCTCCACCCACAGCAGAACACAGCAACGTGTCTGCCTTGTGCTGCCCAATCGGGGCAGCCCAATCTCAGCTTAAAAAGGAGCGCCACAGGCACACCCGCGCCTTGCGGGCCCGTGCCTGAGGGCCTCGCCAGAGGGCCCTTTGGCACAGCCCTTAGGCAGCAGCCCTCTCTGAGACGCCCAAGAAACATCCAAGCGATCAGTCTTCATCACCACAATTAACTAGCAGCTTGAGCTCCCCCAGGTTTGAGCTCGCTCTCTCCATCAGCAAGACCACCTTTTCCATCACAGCAAGTATACATCACCTGAATGGACAAAACAAAGTACCCTTATATTATCCCTGCTACCAGTAATATCTTTAACCTCGTATAACTGTTACATTCTTGACTTCTTTATTGTTGCCAGTAGTCTACATTTACTGTCGCCAGTAATTGTTTCTACTTGATCACGTGTACTGTTGCCAGTAGCCTGCATTCTTACAGTTGCCTGTAACCTGCACTAACTATACTGTTTTCAGTAACCTGCTTCTATTTGATCACTTGTACTATTGCCGGTAACCTGCATTTTAACTTTTCTGTTGCCAGTACCCTGTCTCTATTTGACCACTTATATTGTCGACAGTAGCCTCATCTACCTTTACTGTTGTCAGTAGCCTGTATCATTTTGGACATTTTCTTTTGTTACTAGCAACCTGTAACTACCAGCGACCCGCTTCTTCCGAAGCAGCCTGTAACTATCAGTCACCTATCCCTGTGCCTACTAGGTACCGTTGCTATCGCCAGTCAAACCATAATACCATTGATGATCCCAGCAACCCTAACATGGCCACCTCTTTACTCGCCATACTTAGTTTCTACCTCCTTGCCAACGCAACCCAGAATACCTCTGCTTTCACTCTTACCTCTAACCATATCCCCATCCTACATAGCCTAGGCAGAAGAAATCACACCTGTCCCCATCACACATCATCATATACACACCATGTCAGACATTCCCATCTACTCTATATATCCCTTAATAGCATGTATAACCCCAAGCCCGAACCCACTCCCTTACATGGTAATGTAAAATGCGCTCTCATCAACGCACGTTCAGTCCGCAAAAAGTGGCCAGCCATTACAGATCTTATTAATAATTTGAGTTTAGACATACTTATGGTTACAGAATCCTGGTTGTCAGACACAGATACTGTCACCATAAATCAACTCATCCCCCCCGACTACTCAATTTATACCTGCCATAGAACAAACTGGAAAGGAGGTGGAGTACTCATCCTAGCAAGAACTAACCTCCAATTCCAACTACTATCTTCTACAAGTCTCACGCACATGGACATAGTTTCTGTGACCAATAAACACATCAGCATAAATCTCATCTACAGAGCCCCTTCTTCACCCCCTGAGGATCTTTCTAACCAGGGCTCCACACATCAAACAGTAAGTAAGGTTTTGAGGGTTTCTTTGTTTGGTTTGTTTTTATTACATTGCTAGCTCTCTGACTGGGAGCTCTTAAAAGGGTTTTGTGTATATTCTTAAAAGCAAGGTTACTTCATTTTTGCTGTTTTAGGGGAACTTTAATTGAGCACAGTAGGTTGCTGACTCCAGTGACCTCCTCAGCTTTAGAAGCTGCTAACACCTAATCAGGCCATGTGGTCTTTTTCTGTCGTCATATTTCTATGTTTCTAGAACTTGCTTGCAACACTGGAAGCCCACGTAAACCTAACTGGTTGATTGGGGATTTTAACCTTGCCTCACTACAACCCACCCATGCTAATACCTTCCTGGATGCCATGTCTGACCTTAGCTACTCACAGATAGTGAAATCTCCTACACACCTCGGTGGAAATACTCTTGATCTCATTTTTGCTCCCCAGTCAGAATCCAACAACAATATTAACCCCTCTTCTACCCCTGTTCCATGGTCCGACCACAATCTAATAGCCTTCCAAATCCCACATCAACAAAGCGAAACTCCAACCAGCCAAACTACAGCCTCCTCAGGATCGTCAACACGATTCAAAGCCCTAAACAGAGAAGACTTCATTAACCGAGCTCTCCCAATACTCCGTCTACCAGCTCAAAACCTAGATGAGATGATCAACACATGGAACACCACACTAAACTCCTGCTCGCAGCTACCATCCTCAAGCAGATCAACAGCTTCCAACAAGCCACCAAAGAAAAGAAAACCAGCCCCTTAGTTCTCTGCTGAATTAAGATCTTCTCTTCAATTTCTAAGAAAGCAGGAACGAAAATGGCGCCAATCCTGTTCTGAATCCGACCAAATGACTTACAAAAACATGCTAAAGCAGCACCGTGAGAAGATAGCTGAGAAAATGAGAGAACACCACACGGAACTTCTCCTCCACTCTTTAAACAAACCACGTGACCTCTTTAGCATTGCTAAATCATTAACTAAGACACCGTCCCCCAATCAGACGGTATCAATTCAGCCTCAGCCCTATGCCGAGTACCTGCAATCTAAAATCATCAAAACAAATGTGGCACCAAATCCCACAACCAACTACATCCCTCAAGTACAGCCACAGCTAACAAACTTCATTCCTCCTGCAGAGAAATACATTGCTGACCTTATTGCTACCATCAAAACCAGTACAGCCCCAAACGATCCTTGCCCTGCTCACTGGATCAGAACAATGCGCTCCGACCTCAGCCCTACTCTAGCCTACATTATGAAGCTCTCCTTTGCAGCAGGAACATTCCCAGCAACCCTTAAGCAAACATCTATGCGCCCACTCCTGAAAAACAGCAAACTCAACCCGACAAGAACAGACTCCTACCGTCCAATCTCAAGTATACCTCTACTAGCCAAACTCATCGAGAAAGTGGTTCAAATACAACTGCAGCAACAAAGACATATCAGCTCCTTTGGATCCCTGCCAGCATGGTTTCTGAGAATCCCATGGCGTGGAGACTCTACTCACCTTACTGACCAACACCCTATCCAGAGGGATTGGCAAGATTGAAAATGGCTTTGTACTCATCTTCCTTGATATTGCTGCAGCATTTGACTCTGTTAACCATGAGCAACTCCTCTAGCGACTTCAGGAAAAGGGAATTCATGACTTGGCCTGGGAATGGTGTAAATCCTATCTAGCAAACTGTTGGCAACATGTACGAATAGGATCCTCAACATCTAAACCATTCCATCAACAGGGAGTACCCCAAGGATCCTCCCTATCTGCTCTACTTTTTAACGTATATATGCAACCGATCTGTGATATCATCCGATCATTTAATATATCCAGTCTGATATATGTCTTAATATTCACCCCAATTAAAATCAGACACCCCGACCTATCCTCACTAGTAGAGTGCTTCAACGCGATCACTGACTGGCTCTTATCCCAGAATCTACGTATAAACTTCAAGAAAACCGAAGTCCTATTTATAACTAAGAACAAGAACTTCTCTCCCCCCCACATCTTTGAAGGTACAAGATGCAGAACTACCATGTAAATCGGTCATACGCTACCTGGGTGTCACAGCAGACCAACAACTCAACTTCAAGGAACACATAAAGAATACCACCACGGCCATTTACAATAAGATATGGACATTAAGACACCTAAGACCTCTACTTGCCCCAGACGATTTCAGAACGATATTCCAAACGCTTGTAACGTCGCATTTCGACTATGCTAACATCATCCTACAAGGCCTTCCTAAGAATACCCTCAATCCACTTCAGATGGCAATGAATATAGCAGCCCGCATTCTTTGCGGCATATACAGAAGAGATCACATCACACCCATACTCGTGGACCTACATTGGCTACCGGTGCAATCCAGGATCACTTACAAGGTACTACTACTAACATTTAAAGCAATTAACCGACTATCCCCCCTTTCCCTCTCTGCACTCTTGACCATCACTCCTGCAAACAGGCTAAGAAGGTCAGTATCCGTCAATATGCTGACTACACCAATTGAATTCACTGAATGTTCTCAAACAACTAGAAACCGAACCTTTGCATTCTATGCTCCTAAATGTTGGAATGACCTCCCACCTCAACTCCGAATAATCAATGACCTTTCGCAGTTCAGAAAAGCCCTTAAACACCACTTATTCTGCCTACACTTTGTCAACCCTAATCCAACACAATCATTCCACACATCACAACCTACACACGAAGCCTCGAATGCTCCAACAACATAACCACCAACGAGACACAAAACAGACCTACACTCAGGAACTCCCTTAATGATCATAGATTTTTAAGGTCTTCTCCGTTACGATTTACCAAGTTGATATATAAACTGTAAATAGTTCACAACTATTGTTGTTAATTGTATATAGTTTCCCCTGTTACATTCCCAAGTTACAGACCCTGTTATAATGTATGCAAAAGATCCTGTTCTGATGCAAGTTTCTGTTATTTGTAAACCACACTGATACCAAATAGCGTGGTATATAAGAACTGTAAATAAATAAAAAAATAAATAAATAAAACTTACCCGGTAACTGTGTGATCAAATACCTCAAAGAGCACTTTTAATGCTTCAAGCGGCTATAATGAGCCTGACAGCATTCTAAGGAAGTGACTGCAAACTGACAGCATCTTTAAGAATGCCGGTATTTCATGCCAAAAGCAGGTTCATTAGCATATAGTCGTGCATGGCTAATATTTTCATTAAAAAGACCAAAATAAGTTTAAACAAATGACGAACCAGCAATAACACAGTGCACATGAACGCGCATGGTAATAAAAAAAAAAATAGAACAAGCAGACCTTTTGAAGAACAAAAAAAACACCATCTCTCAAAGAGGGCAAAGTATAGAAGCACAAAAAATGTCTGGTACTGTTCTGTTCTTGAAAATCAAATGGAGGAAGGCTAGGCACAGCAGAGCAAAGTATGGAACCACCTAAACCAATAATAGAGTAAAAAATAAATAATGAAAAATAAATAAAAATTATGTAAATAAAAATGACAGAGGAATGGACAAAAAGTGAAGCATAAAAGCAATGATGTGAGTAAACCGGAAGAGGGAGGGGGGAGGGGGAATTGAAAGGGGAAAGGGGAAAGAAGTCTGTACACAAGGCGTGACAGAGAACAAAGCATAAAAATGATGGTGAAATGCTTGGGCATGCAGATGAGTAAAACTTGGACAAAAATAAATATTTTTTTTAAGAAAAAATGTGAATAAGCGAATAATGGAAAAATGAAAATGAAAAAAGAAAAACAATTAAAAAGTATTAAATAAAAAATTAATATAATTAAAAATAAATAAATATACTGTAAATTGTTAAAATAAGTAAATAGTAAAAACATAATGGGATGGACAGGCTCAGAGGAAAACAGAGATCAATTTCTTGGTTAAGACCACTTGGTGTCAAGGTCTGTAATTCATAAATATAATGTTGTTCAAGTCTAAGAAGAATTCTATCAATGTCGCCTCCTCGCCAATGAGATTCTACAGCCTTTAGGACCAAGAACTTTAGATCTGATGTCAAATGTAAATATACTTTTGTACAAAGTTTGATATGTTTGCTTTAATACCTACAAAGATTTTGCTTTAATACCTTCAAGTTGTTTTTTGTTACAATACCTACAAAGTTTATACTTACTGTTCAATGTAAATAGTTGATTTCTACTGTTCTATGTAAAATGTATACAAATTGTGTACAAGACTGTTAATCTGTTATATGTAAACCGCCCTTGATCTCTGGAAGGGGCGGTATAAAAGAAATAGTTAAATAAATAAAATAAATAAATAAATAAATAAATAAATAAATGATTCTTCTCAATCCAGTGTGATACTAACGGTTTATCTTGTACACGTCTTTGTAAACAGCTCTTATGCTCAATTATCCGCATCTTAATAGGTCTTTTCATCTTACCTACACAAGATCACAAGGGCATTGGATAATATATACAACGTTTGCAGTGTTGCAGGAGGAAAAATGATGCAAGAACATTTTCTTCTGTGAACTGGAATGTTGGAAAAAAAGACTTAGTAACCAGAACATTTGGGCAAACGGAGCATATCACATTTGAAAGTCAGCAACATATAGATTGGCCTCGTCCGGGGCCATGGAGGAACCCATAGCCACTCCTTTTATCTGTTTGTAAAAAAGACATCTAAAACAAAAAAAGTTCTCTGTCATGGCGAGACCAGCCATCTGAGTCAAGAAAAATGAGGGACTGCATACTGGCCGCTTTCTACGAAAGAGAACATCTGCAATAATGTCTAGCGCAGCCTTCTGAGGAATATTGGTATAAAGACAGGCTATATCCAGAGTAACCAGAATCAACTGTTCATGATAGCCCTCAAAATCACTTAAAATATTAACAATATGTGAAGAGTCACGAATATATGATGTGACCTGGACTACGAAAGGTCTCAGGAATACGTCCAAGAACTTAGAAAGGGGCTCTAATAAGGAGCCTATAGCAGATACTACGGAATGGCCTGGGGGGTTATCTATAGATTTATGAATTTTAGGTAACATGTAAATGGTTGGAGTAACAGGATGTCATACCGTAAGAAATTCATTTTCCTTGTTAGTCAAATAGCCTGCCTGTTGTCCTATATAAATCAGAGTATCTACTTTGTTTTTGAGGATAGACATAGGATCATCATAAACCTGTGGCAATCACCTCAGGATGAAAGGAATTCAGCCCCTGGCTAGTAAATATCCCCATGCAACAAATTGCATGGACAAACGGCCAGAGAAGGGCTGTGCTGTAATCCAAGGCCATTTGTTCCATCTGTAGCCCATAGGAGGGGCTGCCTCTGTAGCCCACAAGAGGTGCTGCCCCCTTTCCCTTTCTCTTCTTTGTTCTCTTTGTTAAGTTTCTGGTTTCGATTCTGGTGCTGTAGGGAGAAGGGATAGCCCCTTACCTAAGGAAATATGATTGGGCAGGCACCTAAGGGAGCACCAGTCAGAAACCTGAACATAGGTATGAACCGAGTATATAAAGATTGTACAGCCCCCGACTCGAGGCTCAGAGTTTTTGGAAATGATTACTCTGGGTCTGTGCTAGCACAATAAACTGGCTTATATTCCCATGAGACTCCGGGTGTCCTTTCCTGACTTTCACCGCAGCATTTCTCTGGTTTCCCTGACTGGGAAGCGAGGTAAAGTTTCGCGTAAAGGTTCGGCATTTACCGCCTCTAGGTTTGGACCGGTCAGAACCAGGGAGTGCCGAACACAGGGAGAAATCTCAGGCACCACCGGGCGGTTGTTCCGGGGAGAATTTCCTTCTTGCCTTCCCAGAGCTGCCGGTTCCTTCCGACCAACATCCTTGAACCCATGCGGAGTTCAGAAACCAACCCTGTCCTGTTACCTGTACCGGATCAGGTGAGTACTAAGGGGATATAGTTAGACTGTAAGGATGGGTCATTTATGAGAGCATGATCACCTCTCTGGTCGGTCCGAGTAAGCTGCTTTTGTGACTGAAACCACTGAACGTTTGTTAGTCAGTAAGTTACTGGGATTGATGGGAAGTGTCTGTATTGTTGCTTGTGTATGTATGAGAGGTATTGAGAATAAATACCAAGTGATTGTGGACTTCTGAGTAACGCATTTCCTGGCTGGGCGACTGCGCCCAGGTCGCAAAAAGGAGGAAGCGTGTGGTGTTTGTCTCTCCTTGTTTCTAGGACTGGACAGACCCCTTACCTCCAGTCCGCCTACCCGCTCCTTTTGTTTGAAGTCTGTGGGTCATTATGAGTGGGTCCGAGTTGTAAACGGGGGCGCTGGGTGAGAATGTCCACAGTCTTGGCAAAAACAAACATTAATATGACTTGCAAAGGATTGTGGGAAATGTAGTCCATTCATACCAGACTCAGCCGTTCACAATAAATTAGTTGTGCTTGCTCGAATGTAAAGCAAAGATGATATTTTATTTATGGGGTTACTTCTCCCAACACAGATATACTTGGTAGCACATAAAAAGGAATACTTGCTTTCAGTATTATACTTAGAAAAACAATATTATACTTAGAAAAACAAATAAGGAAAAACAACAGCTGAACTTGTTAAGCAATCAAATCAAAGCATAAAGACCTTGATGGAAACAGAAAGGTCTTTTCTGTAGGCCCCTGCTAATATCTTCTTAGCAGTGCTTCAAAGAACAAACAAAACCCACAAAGTAGAAAAAAACCTGTTCTTTTTCAGGGATAACTTCTTGTATCTTCACACACACTCAGAAGTGTCCCTTCAGAGCTCACAGGCAATTAGGCAAGGCTCAATTGCTAACAATTACCAGCTGAAAACCTCTTGGCTGGTTTACGTTCTATTACGTGGCTCAGATCCTACTCAGAAGCTTTTCTGAGTAGATCAAAGAACAAGTTTATATTTCTTTGTGATGGTTGTTGTATTTTGTAACAGCATATTACCACAGAAGTTTAGACAGAGAGCAATCCATGTATTCAAAGCCCTCATTTACAACATCTTCCCCTTCTTCAACTATCATAGGTTCACTATCATGGATTGGCACAGAGGAATTTCTCAATGGAACACTCTCAGGACAATACTTGTTTCCCTGCTGTCTTCCCAGTGAAGAGCTAGGGCATAGATCAGTGTTCATACCTGAGCTTCCATTGCTGTTAGAGTTCCTCTCTAAATATCCTGGCCAGTATGTAGTCCAGTTCTTATGTCCAGCCTTCCAATCAAGATCCCTGGATACTGGATCTCTCTTCACATACCTTCTGGCACTGGTCTTAGGGTCCCTTCCAAGTGCAGCCGTCTCCCTCACAGGTGCCGTCCGTGGATTCCTGGCTCTGCAACCCCACTCCTCTGGCTTTCCCCAGTCCAATGGTGTATGCTTGCCTCTGGAATGCCTCCCAGTATACGTACTGCTATGGACTCCTTTAGACCTCCCAAATGCTTTTCTCTTCTTTCTTCCAAAGTGTTTCTTGCTCTCTCTGTCCGTCAGGTCTGGCTTCTGCTGATGATGATGATCCTCAGGCTGATCAAGATGCTTCTGATGATCAAGATGATGATTCTCTGTAGAATAAGCTTTTCTTTTATCCTGCTTAGATGAATGCTCCACCCTAGCACAGCGCAGCTGTGCTGAATCAAGCCCTGCCCTTGGAGATGAGTGCTTGGGGATTACCTCATAGCCCTCCTGATTGAACACATGTTTCCCCACTTCAGCTCTCCTAATGGCTGTTGGAAACCTGGTGCATTCTGGGACTGGTAGTCTTATGGAAACATTCTGTTTTATTATTTCTACCAGAACAGACAGGTTGCTTGTTCAGAGTCACTTCACCTCTATTATAGCTCCTTCCTGAACTATGATAAGCTTCCTTATCACAGAGTCCACTTTGACGCCTCTGAAATGTATGATCAAAAACTTTAAAAAGGGGTTCTCTGGGGATTATGGTGTAAAAATGTGTGTCCCTAGATTGCAAGTGTTATGTGAGAGGGAGTGGCCAATTCTGTCTACCTCATGGCCCACCTCAGGGACTCTGGATGTCAGTATTGTGTCTTTAGTCCATCAAATTGTACGCCAAGAGCACCCAGATCAATTCCCATATATAGGTTCCTGGTTAGAGGTCTGCCAGAAATGACCCCCTTGGATAACTAAGTGTTATGAGGAACATTGCAGGATTCTAGTTTCAAAAATGATAGGGAGTATAAACCCTAACCGGATACTCCGCCCTCTGGTTTATCAGTCCCCTGAACAACTGGAGCCCCCAGCCCCTCCCTCAAGGTTTCCTGTATCGGAACAGTGCCCCTGTCCCACCACCATATAGGGAGCCTGTGGAACAGGCTGTGGGTGATTATCCCGCTACCCTGCCAGGCATAGGTGCCTCCTCCACCAGCCACCCTATGTACCCTGCTCTTCAGTCCTCTCCTGAGGACAGGGACCCCCCCCCCCACCAGCCCCGACTCATCTGACTCCACATATGTGGATGATGGGGACACCCGAGACTCGTTTGCCAGCATGGGGTCATCCTCCGATACCTCCAGAACTCGGCCAAAACAATCAGAGAAGTCTAGTCCAGCATACGGCTTAAGGAATCTACCCAGTCGAGACACTAAGGCTACGCCCTTATGTGAGGTCCAGGGACTCCCCACGCTGAACGAGCAACAGGAAGTCGTCTTGGGCCCTCCGAGTCTAGTCTACATACCCTTTTCCACCACCGACTTGCTTAACTGGAAGACCCACTATGCCTCCTATACAGAGAAGCCTCAGGACCTCACTGACCTTATGGCCACTATTATGCAGACTCACCAGCCAACTTGGTCGGACTGCCGACAACTCTTGTCTACCCTTTTTAATACTGAAGAGTGGTCACGAATATTAGCCGCTTCCATTAAATGGTTGGAAAAAAATCCTCCTGCCAGGGCCCTTAATGCACAACAGGCCGCGGCCCAGGATTTCCCTGGTGAAGACCCTCACTGGGACCCGAACAATGCAATTGACGCAGCCTCACTAGCCCGTTTTCACCAGGCCCTGATGGAGGGCCTGAAGAAAGGCAGCCAGAAAGCTATGAACATCGGAAAGGTTTCTGAGGTTCTGCAGTGACCCGATGAGAGCCCTGCCGCTTTCTATGAGCGCCTGTCAGAAGCATATCGTCTCTATACTCCATACGATCCAATGGCCCCCGAGAACCAATGAATGGTAAATGCCGCTTTCGTGGGACAGTCCCAGGGGGATATCAGGCGGAAGCTACAGAAGCTGGAAGGATTCGAGGGCATGAACGCTAAACAGTTAATGGAAGTTGTACAGATGGTATTTATAAATCATGACCAGGAACAGAGAAGGGAGAGTGATCGGAAGATGAAGAAAAAGGCCGATTTCCTCGCCGTCGCTCTTGTTGAGCTTCGCTGGGGAGGGCCACCTGCTGGAAGGATGAAGGGAAGAAGTAGGGGTCATCTTCCTCATTTTCCTGCTACGCGACCCCCCCTTAGGCACAAATCAGTGCGCCTATTGCAAGGAAGAAGGACATTAGAAGCATGAATGCCCGAACCACGGGGCCCCACGGAATGGAGGGCAAGGAGCTCTTGCATCAGGGAGAAGAGGGGCACAAAACGGCACTGAATCTCAACATCAACACCAGTGGAGGGAAGATACGGTATTTGAGGGCCTGGCCGAGGTAGAAGAATACTACACAGATGATGACTAGGCCAGACCGGGCTCCAACTTTCTGCTAGGTCCCCAGGAGCCTATGGTCAGTTTGAAAATTGGGGACCAACCTATGGACTTTATGGTGGACACGGGGGCTGAACATTCTGTGGTGGCAAGGCCCGTGGCCCCCCCGTCTTCCCATGCAGTCACTATTGTGGGGGCCACTGGTGCTCGGGCCACCAGATCCTTCCTGAAAACCCGTACCTGTGAACTAGGAGGACAGAGGATATCCCACAAATTTCTGTACATGCTGGAATGTCCTGTCCCCCTCCTGGGCCGGGACTTGCTTACCAAACTTCAAGCACATATATCCTTTACTGAAGGGGGACACATGGAAATGACACTGAAAGGGAAGCCCGCCGGCATACTGGTTCGGTCCATCCCCTGAGAAGAGGAGTGGCGACTCTACAGTACTTCCCCGTCTAGGCCCCTGGACCCAGTGTCCCACCCAATATCTGAGCCCCACCTGAAGTATGGGCGGAAGGAAATCCATCCAGTCTGGCGAAGAATGCCCCTCCCAGTTATTGTCACCCTCAAGCCAGGGGTGGTACCAGTACATGTGAAACAATACCCTCTCCCGTGGCCTGCAGTAGAGGGGATCCACCAGCATCTGAGAAAACTACTTAAGTATGGACTACTGCGAAAATGTCAGTCACAATGGAATACACCCCTCCTCCCTGTCAAGAAGCCCGGAAGGGGGGATTATCGTCCGGTCCAAGATCTGAGAAGGGTAAATGATGCAGTCGTTGCTATACACCCTGTAGTCCCAAACCCCTACACTCTCCTGGGACTGATCCCTGCCGAGGCCACCCACCTTACAGTATTGGACTTAAAAGATGCCTTCTGCGTGCACCTCGCAGCAGCTAGCCAACCTCTATTTGCCTTTGAATGGGAGGACCCCGTCACCAGAACACGGGGCCAAATTACCTGGACCCGATTACCTCAGGGTTTCAAGAACTCGCCCAAGCTCTTCAGTGCAGCTCTCAGTCAAGACTTAGCAAATTACCCTGTCACTCCTGGCAGAAGGATCCTACTGCAGTACATTGATGACCTTCTAGTTGCTGCAGACTCCCGGGAAGAGTGTGTGCGGGCCACCAACGATCTGCTTTACCTCCTGCGGGAGGCAGGATACAGGGTCTCCAGAAGCAAGGCGCAGTTGTGCCAAACTGAGGTCAAGTACCTGGGATTCCACCTGTCCACTGGGATCCGCTGACTAGTTCCCAAAAGAAAGGAGGCAGTGTGTCGTATACCCATCCCCCAGACCAGGAAGGAATTGAGGGCCTTTCTAGGGGCCGCAGGTTATTGTCGCATCTGGATCCCAAATTTTGCACTGATGGCAAAACCCCTCTACGAGGCCACAAAAGGAGCAGAAATGGCCCCCATGGAGTGGGGGGCTGAACAAGATACGGCCTTCAAGACCCTGAAGAGGGCTCTGATGTCATCACCAGCCTTAGGACTCCCAAACATACAGAAACCATTCCGCCTCTATGTCCATGAGGTCGGAGGCACCGCCCTGGGAGTCCTAACTCAGGTCCTTGGCTCCTGGCAGCGCCCTGTCGCCTATTTGTCTAAACAACTGGACACAGTTGCCAAAGGATGGCCCCCATGTTTGCGGGCCATTGCAGCCACAACACTCCTGGTGGAGGAGGCAGACAAATTAACTCTGGACCAGAACCTACAAGTCACAGTTCCACACTGCAGATAAATGTGTACACTGACTCCAAATATGCCTTCACTACCTTGCATGCCCATGGGGCCCTTTACAAAGAGCGAGGGTTAATAACATCGATAGGGAAGCCCATAAAGTATGGTCGTGAGATCCTGACCCTGTTAGATTCCATTTGGGCCCCGGAGCAAGTTGCTGTAATGCACTGTCGGGGCCACCAAAGAGGGGGAGGGGAGGTTGCTAAGGGAAATTGGATGGCTGACGCCGCTGCCCGGAGAGCTGCCCTCTCCGAAGTCTCACTGAGGGATCATTGCCCTGTTCAGGCCCCTTTGTTTCCAATGCCTCTTAGCCACTGGGTGCCCCACTATGCCCCGGCTGAACTGGATTACTTTTGCTGTAAGGAAGGGGGGAGTTCTGAATGGCCAAGGCTGGATAATCCTACCCCCATACGGGAGGAACCCTCCGCCTGGCCCCACTGTTATCCCCGAATCCCTGGGCCCTGCTTTTGTTAAAGCCTTCCATCAGGCTACTCAGTTTGGAAAAACCACCATGGAAAAGGCTTTGAGACCCCATTTTTACATCTCCATGCTTGGGCCCTTGGCCACTTCAGTAACCCAGCAGTGCCTGACCTGTACAAAGAACAATCCGCGACAGGGTCCCCTGCCCCCTCCAGGAATTCAGTCTGTAGGTACAGCTCCAATGGAAAATATTCAAGTAGACTTCACTGAGATGCCTCGAGCAAACGGCTACCGCTATTTGTTAGTTCTGGTCTGTACCTTTTCAGGGTGGGTGGAGGCATTTCCCACTAGAACTGAAAAAGTAAGGGAAGTCACCAAGACGTTCCTTCATGAAATTATTCCCCGGTTTGGTATGCCACTTGTCATGGGCTCAGACAATGGCCCATCTTTTGTGTCTCAGGTTACCCAGCAGCTGGCCATGCCCTACAGATTAACTGGAAATTGCATGCAGCCTACCGCCCCCAAAGTTCAGGAAAGGTGGAGCGCATGAACCGTACATTGAAAGCCCAGCTCTCAAAGCTCTGCCAGGAATCTCGTCTGAAGTGGCCCCAAGTTCTACCCATAGCACTCCTCAGGATATGCTCCTCCCCAACCAAAGCACTAGGGGTATCCCCATTTGAAGTTTTGTATGGGAGGCCATCCCCCATTGTCCAGGGTATAAAGGGAGACATGGGCCAGATTGGGTCAGAAATTACTAGGCAGGAACTGTTAGCAACATAAAGGTGAGGGGGTGCAGGAGATTCCCCATGGTCCGGCTCTGGCCATGGGAGGCCAGATCAGGGGTCGGGCTGCAGGGAAAGGAGAAAGTGGTTGGCGGTCGGGGATCATGGCTCCCAAATGGAGCTGTAGTGTCATGGTTCCATTCAGGAGCCTGACTAAGTTAGCCGGCAGGGCCGGTACGTGCATACCAATGCAAAATCGGGTCCTGGCCTGCACGTACAGACCCAGACATGATTCAGATCCCACGGGGGCTAGACATGCCCCACGGGATCAGAAACACATCTACCTCTTTGTGTCCAGTTCCGACTGGATGCAGAGGCCGGGACACACACAATGGAATGTGCCTCTACTGCACTAGCCCCATAATTACAACATATCTGATATGCTGTGATTTATCATAGAAGAGTCTTTTCCAGGTACACTGACATAATTCGTACTACAACATTTCCCTTTTTCATAACACAGAAATTGTTACTGTCCCCTAGATTTGCTCTTTTACCACTAACGACAGATGTCAGCATAGGCAGAATAATCAACATTGTACATCTGCATATTTCTGTAGGGGCAATTAATAATGTGGCTTTACCATACAACCTTCCCTCACCTCTGCATTCTGTTCTTTACAACTGTATCTTGTATAACATGGACGTCTGGGGAAACATCTAAGACATAAACAAGCTTTTCCTGAATATGCTTTCTAAATCTCTGTGGCTGACCACGCCCCCATTCCACCCCCTCCCACCCACGTTCTGAGAGCCCCATACTTCGGCTGTGTATGTGTAGGGCCGCGGGTGTTGCAGAATATGGATAGATGTTTTCCCTAGAAACACATCTACAGTGCATGTCCAAGTGGCTTATTCGTGTTCCAGAATGACCCCCATATTGTTTGTTGTAGCAACCTGCAGGTAGGGATTCCCAAATGTGTGGACTTATCCTATTTGTCAACAGAGAAAATGAGGTTACTCATCTGTAGCAGGTGTTTGCTGTGGACAGCAGGTTAAGTCTTCACTACCCTCCTTCCTCCCCTTAAGAGTTGGCTGCTAAGCTCTACATAGATTGAACTCCTCAGACACAGTGGCAGTTGGGAATAGACATGCGTACACTTTCTAAAAGCTACTAAATTAGTAGCTGAGAGAGTTACTGGTGGGTTCCATTGGTGCTGTCGCCCAAATATAAGGACTTATTCTGCTTTTGACTGTGTAAACCATGAGAAACTCTGGGTCACATTAAGAAGCATGGGTATACCAGAACACCTGATAGTTCTCTTTCACAGCCTCTACACTGATCAAGAAGCAACAGTTCAAACGGAACAAGGAGAAACAATGGTTTAAAATCAACAAAGGTGTATGGCAAGGCTGCATACTTTGTCTGTTTAATTTATAAGCAGAACAAAAATCAACAGAGAAGCAGGAATGTCTGAAGATTGGTGGAAGACTCAACAACCTTCGCTATGCTGATGATACCACATTACTAGCTGAAAGAGAAGATGATCTGAAACAATTGCTTCTCAAGATCAAGGAAGAGTCTTAAAATGAGCCTTCACCTTAACGTTAAGATGACAAATAGCCTGACAACAGACAAAATCAATAAACTCATCATTGATGGAAAAGAAATTTAAATAGGTGACAACTTTAACCAAAACTGAAAGGGGATATTTCTAACGTTTTTGTTAGAATGGTAAATAAAAGGAAAAGGAAACCGCTATGGTTCTCAAAAGAAGTAGCTGAAAAGGTGAAGAGGGAGGCCTTCATGAAATACAAGAGATCATAGAGAGAGGAAGACAGGCAACTATATTTGGAAAATCTTAGAGAGGCTGGCAAAGTAGTCAAGAAAGCAAAGATTCAAAAAAGAGGAGGAAATAGCCAATGCAATAAAATGGGGGGATAAGACATTTTTCAGAAATGTTAGTGAGAGGAGGGAGGGCAAAAGTGGTATTGTCAAACTCAAGGGTGAAGGGGAGGAATATGTAGAAGTGAAATTGCTTAACAAATATTTCTGTTCTGTGTTCACAAATGAAGAACCAGGAGCAGGACTTCAGAAAACATCCACAAACCGGAACAGAAGCAAGGGGCATCTTGAACAATTTTCAGAAGACCGTTTGTGAGAAACTAGCTAAACTTAAAGTAGACTAAGCGATGGGACCAGATGGGATACACCCTAGAATACTGAGGGAACTTGGGGACATTCTAGCAGCTCCACTGACTGACCTTTTCAATGCCTCGTAGTCGAGTGTGGTGCCAGAGGACTGGAGAGAGGCACTGTGGTCCCTTTACACAAAAGTGGAAGTAAGGATGTGGTTGAAAACTACAGGCTGGTTAGTTTAACTTTGGTGGCAAGTAAATTATTGGAAGCGCTGCTGAAAGAGAAAAATAGTGAGGTTTCTGGAGTCCAGCAGATTACAGGATCCGAGGTAGCATGGATTCACCAGAGACAGGTCTTGTCAGACAAATCTGATTGATTTCTTTGACTGGGTGACCAGGGATTTGGACAGAGGGAGAGCCCGAGATGTGGTGTATTTAGATTTCAGTAAAGCCTTTGACATCGTTCCTCACAGGCAATTTAGAAACAAACTGAGCACCCTAGGGATGGACCCTAAGGTTACTGCTTGGGTTAGAAATTAGTTGAGAGGGAGGTGACAAAGGGTACAGGTCAATGGAGCTCACTCTGAAGAGAAGGAGGTTACCAAGGGTGTGCCCCAGGGATCTGTCCTTGGCCCAATTCTTTTTAACATCTTTGTTAGTGATATTGCTGAAGGGTTGTCAGGTAAGGTTTGCCTCTTTGCAGATGATACCAAAATCTGCAATAGAGTAGACACCTAGGAAAGTGTAGATAACATGAGGAGAGATCAAACTAAGCTTGAAGAATGGTCTAGAATTTGGCAGCTGAAATTTAATGTTAAAAAAATGCAAGGTCATGCATTTGGGCTGCAGAAATCCAAGGGAGCAATATAGTATGGGGGTGAAGTACTTTTGTCCAGTAAAGGAGAGCAGGACCTAGGCGTGGTTGTGTCTGATGATCTTAAAGTAGCTAAACAGATAGAATAAGTGACAGCAAAAGCTAGACGGATGCTTGGGTGCATAGGGAGAGGAATGGCCAACAGATGAAAGGAGGTGATAGTGCCTTGTATAAGTCTTTGGTGTGACCTCATTTGCAGTATTGTGTGCAATTCTGGAATCCGCACCTTCAAAAGAATATAAAACAGGCTGTAGTCAGTACAGAGGGTGGCTACTAAAATAGTTAGTCGTCTTCATTATCAAGCGTATGAGGACAGACTTAAGCTTCTTAGTATGTGCACCTTAGAAAAAAAGACAGGATAGAGGTGATATGATTGAGATGTTTAAATACCTCCATGGCATAAATGCGCAGGAGGAGAGCCTCTTTCGATTGAAAGCAAGCTCTGCTACGAGGGGACATGGGATGAGGGTGAAAGGGAATAGATTTTGGAGTGATATGCGGAAATATTTCTTTATGGAAAGAGTAGTGGATCTATGGTATAGTCTCCCAGTGGAAGATGCAGAGACTAAGACAGTATCTGAATTTTAAAAAAGCATGGAACACACAATATCTCTAAAAAAAGAAAGGGACTATAGTAGTTAGTATGGAATGGTAGACTAGCTAGACCATATGGTCTTTTTCTATTGTCATGTTTCTATGTTTCAGTTCTTTTTAATTTGTATTTTAGCTGCTTTCTCTAATTTTCTGGATAAATTTCATATTGGTTATAAAATCGATGCGGATATCATTTTATTATATCTGCCTTTGCATACAGTGGAATAGGCAGGTCTGTACTTGTTAGAACAAACATTTCACTAAGACAAGACAATTGTTGAAAGCGAATGGCTGATATTAATATTGAGAAGACAGAAGCCATTGTGATGTCAAGGGTTAAATTAGTTACAGCATCCTAAGATGATAAAATTGGATGGTGTTTTGATTGTCATCAAAAATGGAGGTGAGATACCTAGGAATCAGGATGGATTCCATGGTGCATTTAAAGGCCCAAATAAATTTGGTGGTTTGGAATGGTTTTTTCATATTGCATAGTAGATACAGATTATGTTCATATCTACAGTAGGAAACTTTCAGGAACTGGTGCAGGCATTAAAATAATAAAAAAAGCAAAATTTAGTTTATGTAGCATTACCAAGTAAATAGTTGAAATTACTTTAGTTGGTTTAGACTGCAGCTGCTTGCCTATTATTTGGACTTGAGAAATGTAATCATATTTCTGAGTATCTTAAGAGTTTGCACTGGTTATCAATACAGGAGTGTAGTGACTGTAAATATTTAGATTTGATTCGTAAGGCTTTCTGGCAGGCATTCAGGTTTTCAGGCTGTCCCTAATGAATATGCATGAGATACATTTGAATACAATGGGGGAAGTGCATGCAAATACATCTCATGCATATTTATTAGGGACAGCCTGAAAACCTGAATGGTGTTTGGCCCTCCAGGACTGGAGTTGGGAATCTCTGCTCTAGAGGCATAGCTCTTCACATTCTAGTCAACTGGAGCTGTTGTTTCTCTCTCCATTAAAGGAAGGCAGAAATGTGCACTTCAAACAGAGTCTTTTCCATCTGTGGTCCCAGATTATGGAATACGTTACCCTTACGACTGACCAGAACAAAATATGATTGGCCCAATATTCAGGGCAGCTAGATAATCTAACATGGCTAACTGCCAAAGCTGAACTTTAAACCCATAGATTCAGTGCCAGGGGGCATATCTGGCCCTGGCTTTGAATAGCCGGGTTGCCTACAACTGCAGGAAGCTAACCAGGCAGCAGCGATATTCAGGTGCTCTCCAGTTAACTTCCATGGCAAAAGTTAGGCCGGCCTTTGCAGCACCTTGCTCTCACCACATAGCCACCAGTGGGCCGCAGCTGACTGTCGCCACTCCCGGAATGTCCCAGTGCTAACCAGTTAGCATCAGGGCGTGCAGTATGGTAGCACTGCTGAATATCTCACATAAAAAGAGTAACATGGTTAGCAAGTCTGCTAACCGTGTTACGCCCTTTGATTATCGGGTCCTATGTCTTGCCATAAAGCACGAAAACACATCTTTTTAATAGATCCTTTTCATGATAATTTGTTTTATTTTGACATGATTCTAATAAGATTTTTACTTTCTGGTACTCATAAGCTTGTGTTAATATTACTCTGGTCATCGAATGTCTTAAATGGTTGTTGTTTTCTTTTAAATCGACTATGGTCTAGAGTAAACTGCATATGGATTTTTGGTCTTGTAGTATATAGCTCTAGTAAATGAAATGAAACATTGAAATAGAGATGTAAATACTATTACTACTACTAATCATTGATATACCGTTACAAGGCATACACAGCACTGCACAGGCACATGTAAGAGATGGTCCCTGCTCGTAAGAGCTTACAATCTAGTCAAGATAGACAGCACAACAGCTGAGGACAAGGATACATCCAGGGAACGAAGACTCTTTAGAATGTCGACCCTTCTCCCCATTTCGGTTGCCAGTAGTTCCAGTCTAACTGGTACCCGAAGTATGAGCCTTCTGGGAGGAGAGAGAGTTAATATTGCTGCTTTTATGCAAGTCTTAGAAGGGCCTTTACAAATCCCTCATGTGCTGAGAATGGCAAATTCTATTAGTGGTTGAAGGCTCAGGTTCCAATGAAATTAAGAGGAACTCTCTCACTTGTGTATCTCACCGTTGTGGTATTGAAGTTTAATGCAAGGTTCAAACCCTGTTTCTTTGACAATTGTGGGTGAACGAGAGCAAGTCACTTTCTCTCCAGGATCTCATGCACCCAGTTTGATTTGCTAAGTACATGTGGAGAATAAAACTAAGAATAACATTATGTTTCTGTTTAGGTCTCTGATGCAACTACATCTCAAGTACTGTGTGCAGTTCTTAACACAGTAACAAAGTCACTGACAACGGATAAAGACCAGCATGGTTCATCCACTCTGCCCATCTCAATAAAAGTATATGAGAACTAGAAAAGGTACAGAGAAGGCCTACAGAAATGAAAATGGGAATAAAGTGATTGCCTAATGAAGAAAGGCTAAACAGGCTAGCACTCTTCAATTTAGGCAAGAACTGAAAGTGGACATACGCAGTTTATAGAATCATGAGTAGAGTACAAAACGAACCTGGACCTCTCAGCATCAGCAGAGGGGGGTGAGAAGATAAACTCCTCCCCACCACTCCCCACCAAGACCAGTCAGGCTGCAATACGGGAACTTTAAAATCAGCAGCGCGCTCAGCTGGCCATTGCTCCCGGACCCAATCGGCATTGGCAGAAGGGAACGGGCAGGTAAACTCCTCCCTGCTCCCATCACCAAGACCAATTAAGCCACAACCCATGAACTTTACAATCAACAGCACACCCACGTGCATCCATGCCTTGCCAGAGGACCCTTTGGTGTGGCCCTTAGGCGCAGACCACACAAACAGCACACCAAGAAGGACTGCGATTTTTCTCCCAACAGTCTACTGCCTTGTCACACTGATCGCCCCCTACACTCACCCATACCGGCGGTACTCACTCCAAGCAAGCCCGCCAGGCAATACAAAGAAAAGCTCCACCCAACAGAGGCATCAAAACTTGGTGCCATACCAGAGACACTTAAGGACATCACTCACAAAGATGTAAAATACAGGGATCTGGTTCACCATCCTATGCCTTTCTTACCTATTCCTCAAAAGGAACAACCACACAGCTCTATCAACAGTTCCCCATACCGATCACCTACATAAGACACACAAGAACATACTACTATATAGAGTAGTTACTCACCTGTAACAGGTGTTCTCCAAGGACAGCAGGAATCATTCCTCACATATGGGCAATGTTGACACCAACAGAGCCCTGCGCAGAGCATCTCCCCAGCTTTCAAAGAAAGCCTTTGGGAGATGCCACTACGCATGCATGGTCCCCTTCCCATCCAAGGGTGTCATCTTGCTCAGTCAGGTGCCATAGCTAGAGTCCAATCAAGAAGATGGCCAAAAATGAATAGCAACACCAAGGGGAGGAGGGAGGGTTTTGAGGACTGATTCCTGCTGTTCCTGGAGAACACCCGTTACAGGCGAGTAACTATGCTTTTGCCAGGAACATGTAGGATGTCAGTCCTCCCATACGGGACTCCCTAGCTCCAGGCTACTGAGGACCGGCATAAAACAGGGGCATGACAGTTGTAGGCAGCTGCAGGTGAATCCTGATGACAGACTCAAGGGACTCCAGTGTCCATGAAGAACCATGGCCTCGGTAGCCTGAACAAAAAGGGTCGGAGGGCAGGAGTTGCCTAACCCCAAAGAGGTTACGGAGTACCGCCTGGCCGAAGACGCTGTCCTGTTGGGGCTCCCTCTACAGGCAGTAGTGGGCTGCAAAAGTGTGGAAGGAGGACCAGGTGGCTGCCCAGCAGATGTCCACCATGGGCTCCAGCGGGATACCAGCTCGACTGTGAGCAAAGGCATTGCAGTCCGCCACCCAGATGGATATAGTTTGCTTGGCAACAGCCAGGCTCAGGCAGCTGGAGTTGAAGGAGATAAAATGCTGCGAGGCTTTACAGTGGCCCTGTATCCATTGCAAATAGGACAGGGCTCACTTGCAGTCTAGAGTATGGGAGGATGGCTGATGCAGAGTCGGTGTGGGGCCGTGGAAAGAAGGTAGGCAGCATTACCTCCTGATTCAGGTGGAAGTCGGAGACCACCTTTGGGAGAAACTTTGGGTGAGTGTGAAGCACAACCCTATTCCCATAGAATCTAGTGTAGGGTGGCTCGGCCACCAAGGCCTGAAGCTCACTGACCCTGCGGGCAGAGGTGAGAGCTACCAGAAAAGCTACCTTCCAGGAGAGGTAGCGCAAGGAGCAGGTAGCCAAGGGCTCGAAGGGCAGCTTAGTAAGCTGTGCCAGGACCACAATGAAGTCCCATTCTGCTGGGGGTGGGCGGATGGGAGGTTTGGAGAGCAATAAGCCTTGCATGAATCTGGTGATGAGAGGCTGCACCAACAGAGGCTCGCCCTCCACTGGATGGTGGTTGGCAGAGAGCGCACTTAGATGCACTCGGACAGAGTTGGACTTAAGTCCAGCCCATAAGAGGTGGAGGAGATAGTGAAGGACTGCATGCACCAGACAAGAAAATGGGTCCAAGGTGCTCTGTGCACCACACAGAGAACCGGAGCCACTTGAAGGCATAAACCCATCTTGTGGAGTCCTTACAAGAGGCTAGAAGGATGTCCTCCACCTCCATGGAGATGTTAAGGGGAACTAAGGCCGCCTGTTCAGCTGCCATGAGGGACAGAGATCCCAAGTTGGGATGGAGGATTGAGCCCTCTTCCTATGTCAGAAGTCCCAGGAGCTCCCAAGAGGGACCAGGGGTTCTGTCGAGAGATGGAGCAGCAAGGGGAACCAGAGCTGCCTGGGCCATGAGGATCAATGATGCCCTGTCCGGTTGGGCATTGAGGAGGCTCCAAGCTATCAAGAGCATAGGAGGGAAGGCATACATCAGGCTGCCCAACCATGAGATAAGGAAGGTGTCCGCCGCCACCCAGGATTGGTGGGGTTGGGGACTGCAGAACCTGGGCAGTTGAGCATTTGCCGGACTGGCAAAGATGTTGAAGCTAGGATAAAAAGCCAGAAAAGTCTGTCACGGAGCATTCCAAATACCTCTAAGAACATAAGAACATAAGATATGCCATACTGGGTCAGACCAAGGTCCATCAAGCCCAGTATTCTGTTTCCAACAGTGGCCAATCTAGGTCATATGTACCTAGCAGTTTCCCCAAGAGACACAAGTTCCACAATGCTTGTACTGGGTCAAGCATTGATATCTTCGGTCACTTCTTAATAATGGTTTATGGACCTTTCCTCCAGGAACTTATCCAAACCTTTTTTAAACCCAGCTACACTAACAGCCTTTACTACATCCTCCGGTAACAAATTCAAGAGTTTATTTATTTATTTAAAGTCTCTTTTATACCGCGCTATTTGAAATCAGTGCGGTTTACAATGAACATTAAACTACACAACTCAGCTTGGTGATTTGTGCTTACAATAAACAGGTATAATAACTTGGGTATATATTAAACAAGTTTCTTAACAGGGAAAAACATGATAAATATATACAAACACGTTGAGTGAAAAAATATTTTCTTTTATTAGTCTTAAATAGTTTACCCTGTAGCTTCATTGCATGTCCCCTAGTCTTTCTATATTCTGATAACGTAAACAATCGATCTACGTTTACCCGTTCCACTCCGTTCATTAATTTATAGACTTCTATCATATCTCCCCTCAGCCGTCTCTTTTCCAGGTTAAAGAGCCCTAACCTTTTTAGCCTTTCTTCATAGGGGTATCCTTCCATCCCCTTTACCATTTTGGGGGCTCTTCTCTGAACCTTTTCTAAAATCGCTATATCCTTTTTAAGATACGGCGACCAGAATTGCACACAATATTCAAGGTGCGGTCTCACCATGGAATGATATAGAGGCATTATAATATCTTTTGTTTTATTTTCCATTCCTTTCCTTATCATACCTAGCATTCTATTTGCTCTCTTGGCCGCCGCTGCACACTGGGCCGAGGGTTTTAACATGGTATCCACAATGACGCCTAAATCTTTTTCCTGGGTGGTGGTTCCTAATGTGGAACCTTGCATCGTGTAACCATAGTTTGTGTTGTTCTTCCCTAGGTGCATAACCTTGCACTTGTCCACATTAAATTTCATCTGCCATTTTGATGCCCAGTCTTCCAATTTATCAAGATCCTCTTGCAATTTTCCACAATCCTCTTGGGTTTTACCAACTTTAAATAGTTTTGTATCATCTGCAAATTTGATAACCTCACTCGTTATTCCACTTTCCAGGTCATTTATGAATATGTCAAAAAGCAGTGGACCCAGCACAGATCCCTGGGGTGCACCACTATTCACCTTTCTCCATTGGGAAAATTGGCCATTTAGCCCTACCCTCTGCTTTCTATCTTTTAACCAGTTCCTGATCCACAATAGTACACTGCCTCCTATCCCATGACTCTTTAGTTTTGCCAAAAGTCTCTGATGAGGGACCTTGTCAAAGGCTTTCTGAAAGTCCAGATACACAATATCAACCGACTCACCTTTGTCCACCTGTTTAATCACTCCTTCAAAAAAACATAACAGATTAGTAAGACAAGATCTTCCTTGTCTAAAGCCATGTTGGCTGTCTCCCATTAGGTTGTGACTATCTACATGCTGAGTAATTTTATTCTTTATGATGGTTTCTACCATTTTTCCCAGTACTGATGTCAGGCTCACCGGTCTGTAGTTTCCCGGATCACCCCTGGAACCCTTTTTAAAAATTGGTGTTACAATGGCGATCCTCCAATCTTCAGGTATTAGAGATGATTTTAATGATAGTTCACAGATTACTGATAGCAGGTCTGCAATCTCATATTTCAGTTCTTTCAACACCCTTGGATGTATACCATCCGGCCCAGGTGATTTGCTACTCTTCAGTTTATCTAATAGTTGTAAGACATCTTCCCGATGTATCGATATTTCCTTCAATTCTTCTGCACCTTTAAATACCACTTCAGTCATGGGTAACATCCCTACATCTTCCTCAGTAAAGACCGAAGCAAAGAATTCATTCAGTCTCTCCGCTATCGCCTTGTCGCCTCTCCAGAGCCACTTATGATAGCTTTGAGCCAGAAAAGCCCGCACACTACCTCCAGGTCCAGGCGCCACTTGTGCGGCTGAAGGACTCTGCTCAGCCTGTCAGCCAAAACATTGTTCTGGCCCAGTAGGTAAACCACCTTGAGGAGAATCCTGTGGTGGCTCGCAAAGAAACAAAGGGCCACAGCCGCCTGGCAGAGGCGGTAGGAGCCCGTGCCACCCTGCTTATTCACGTAGAACATAGTGACCTGGTTGTCCGTCTGCACAAGCACAGACCTGTGCTGCAGGTGGTGCCTGAAGGCCTTGAGAGCAAGGAAAACTGCTCTGAGCTTGAGCAGATCGATCTGCTGCTGGCTCTCCTCAGAGGACCAAGCTCCCTGGGTGTGGAGCTCTCCGCAATGGGTGCCCTAGCCTGTCAGGAAGGCATCTGTCGTGAGGACCCTCTGGGGGCTCGGGGATTGAAAGGCCATCCCCACCTGCAGTTGCTGAACGTCCTGCCACCAGGTTAGGGATTCAGTCAGCTGACAAGACACCGTGACGCTGTCACAGAGTTGACCGGTGGCCTGGGACCACTGAGACCGGAATCACTACTGAGCCGCCCTCATGTGGAGGCAAGCATTAGGAACCACATGAACTATAGAGGCCATGTGGCCCAGGAGGCGAAGCAACAGAGCTGACACTGCACGGCATCGCTGTACCTCTGTGGCGACGGCCTAGAGCCACTCGACTGTAGAGGAGGAGGAAAGCCCTGGCCTGGATGGTGTTGAGGTGGACCCCAATGAACTCCAGTATTCGAGTCGGGGTGAGCTGGGACTTCAGACGGTTGATCACAAAACCCAGGTACTGCAAGACCTGGTTGGTACGGCCGATGGCCTGCTCGGCCTCTGAGACCATATCCCCCTTTACCAGCCAATTGCCGAGGTAGGGGAAGACAGGTCTTTTGGAGGCAGAGGTAGGCCGCCACCATCGCCAGACACTTGGTGAAGACTCACGGGGTGGAGGAGAGGCCAAAGGGAATGACCCTGTACTGGTAGTGATTGCCTCTGACCATGAACCTCAGGAACTGTCTGTGACTGGGATGGATAAGGATGTGGGTGTAAGCATCCTTCAAATCCAAGGAGCATAGCCAATCTCCCTGCTGCTGGTAGGGCAGCAGTATTCCAAGGGAGAGCATCTTGAATCTCTCGTGCACCAGGAACTTGAGGTTCCTCTGGTCCAGAATGAGCCCCGAGGCCTTCCGTCCTCTTCGGAATCAGGAAGTACCTGGAATAGAAGCCTTTCCCCTTTGAGGGACAAGGCACTGGCTCCACCACCCCGTCTTTGAGAAGGCCCATGAGCTCCTGCACTAGCAGGGCCCGGTATAGGGGAGACCGAGGAGGTTCCTCGGAAAAGAAGGGTAGAGGAGTCTGTTCCAGGTGCAAAAGGTAGCCCTCCCGGACAACCTGGAGAGCCCATGTGTTGGGGTGATGTGGGCCCACCGGTGGGCGAAGTGGACCAGGCATCCCCCAGTGGGGAGTTGGTCCTCCAGAGGAAGAGGAGCTATGCAGATGGCTTCAAAACCCCAACCCAGGCTGATCTTCTGATCCTTTATGTGGCCCCTAGCCTGTGCCCTTGCCCTGGGATCCTGCTGAGGGGTCTGTGCAGCGAGGTAGGCAGGGTAGCTTCAATGAGGTTGACCCTTCCAGAGGAAAGGGGGCTTCTTCCCTTGTGGCTTCTTCCTGGGAAGAGTGGAAGTCTTTCTTGAGAGTCGGGTCCGAATGACATACTCACTCTCGATCTCAGCCGCCCTATCTTCCATTGGCTTGCCACAGAGCTGCTCGCCAAGGCATGGGACATCCAGGAGTTTCTCCTGAACTTACTGCTCAAGGTCTGAAGACTGCAGCCAGACCTGGCGGCGGGTGCTGATGCCGGTGGCAGCCACTTTTGCGCTGGACTCGAAGCCATCGCAAGTGGCTCTAGAGAGGTATTTGGAACACTCTGACAGACTTTGTCAGAGCCTGGAAGCACTGCAGATGGTCCCTATCGAGACCCATGGCATAGCCGCCGAGCTCCTTGGCCAAGTCCTGCAGAAACATGCCAATGTAAAGTTGGTATGTCTGAATACAGCAAGCCAGCATTGAACCCTGGCAGCATTTGTGCCCCAGGGCATTGAGCATGCAGGACTCCCTGCCTGGTGGCATTGAAGAGTGCGTCTTTGGGCTCTTTTGTTGGCGCATGGCTGACTGAACCACCATGGAGGTGTGAGGGAGCTGTGCTTTGCGGAATCCTGGCTCCTGCTGGACACCACACATCGTGTCGAAATGTCGGTGCATGAATGGGCACCGAGGCTGGGGTCTCCCACATCCAAAAGAGAAGCCTGGTGAGGATCAAAGGCACAGGGATCGTCAGGGTCTCTTTAGGCAGTGCTTTATACTGGAGGATGTCTAATTCCTCCATATACAGATCCTCCTCAGACTCTGTCATGAGGGAAAGAGCCCGTGCCATATCCTGGACAAACTCGACAAAAGAGGTATCCTTGGGTGGGGAACAGCGCTTAGCAGCTGGGGAGACGGGTCCGATGGAAGGTCCCAGTGGGCCTGGGACTCCGAGGATGTCTCGATGTCAGACTCCCAATCAGAGTAGTCCAAAGAGGACTTGAAGTTCTCTGGCTGCAGGAGGGCTGGTAACTCTGGTCCCGGGTGCTTCAAGGCAGGGGCATGGCCGGAACCAGAGGCACTCACCTGTGAAGATCTTGCTCCTGAGGATTGGGAGCGAGAATGAGACCCTCGCCGAGGATCTGCCCGAGGCATCTGGCTCTCTGCAATCACAGTGGCGGCCTGGGGAGTCCTTGAGGTATCTGCGGGGCTGGGGGTCGGAATCCGCTGTGATGCGAGGAATGCAGAAATGCTGCGTTCCAAGGCCAACATCCGTGCTTCCCACTCAGCGGTCACAGCCATTGATACCGACACCAGCATGATTGGGTCAGGCATCGAAGAGGAGAGGGAGTCCTTGATGGGCAGGCCTCGGGAGACCGCAATTCATTGCCAGAGGCCACAATATCAGCCCTGGACATCTTCCGAGGGTGTTCCTGTTCTGGTTCCTCGGGAGCTCTGCGGGGACTAAAGGACCAGGCACGGGACTTCCCATGCTTGTCTGCTTCCCCAGACAAGGCTCTCAAGGTCTTCCTCTTATGTACATGCTCCGGGGACCCTTGCGCAAGTCTAAGAATCCAGGAGGGGCCTTTGGGCATGAGGCTACTGGAGAAAACAGGGTTGAGTCTGCCTTGTGGAAGATGTCGTCCTGCTTAAGCTGATAGCTCTGTATGGCCTTCGTGGTCATTTTCTTGCACAAGGAGAATTTCTCCGGGTTGTGGTCAGTGCCCAAACACTGGCGGCAGCAATCGTGTCTGTGAGTGACATGTTTTTGGAGCACTGGTCACATTTCTTAAAGCCAATGGCAATTTGGGGAAAAAGAACTCCAGCGAGATCGAAGACCCTTGACGTGGCCAGGAGATTAAAAAAAGGCGCAAAAGCGCTGGGATGAAAAAAAAAAATCAAGAAAAAAATGAGTTTCGAGGCACAGTGCATTTGCAGTGGGTCTTGGGCAGGAAAGGAGCTGGCACAAGCTGGAAAGGTACAAAAAAAAAAAGATAGTACAGAAAATCAACTTTTTTTTTCTGGAGGGACGAGACAAACATCTGTAAGGCTCCACAGAAAAAGGCGAGACTGAGAAAGGTGGCATCCTTCGGCGGGAAGGGGACCACATGTGTGGTGGCATCTCCCAAAGGCTTTCTTTGAAAGCTGGGGAGATGTTCCACACAGGGCTCTGTTGGCGTTGACATCACCCATATGTGAGGACTAACTTCCTGCTTGTTCCTGGAGAACACACAGTATTCTGACAGAAGACCAAGCTCTGAGAATCTAATAAGAATACAACCACACAAATACCCAACCCCCTCTCTAACCCTTATTGCACCCCTCACAAATACCACCCTAACATGTGCCCTTATTAATGCATGATCGGCACACAACAAAATTCAAACACTTTATGACCTCATCAATGTTCATCACATTGATATACTATGCATAGCAGAAACATGGTTAACTGATTCAGACATCGTACTCACAAACCAACTGAACACAACTGCCCAAGAGCCTCCTGCAGAGAAGGCGGCATATGTATCCTTACTAACAACCAACATCCTGGAAGCATCCTACCCTAGGAGCATCCTCCTCAGACGGTCTTGACACAGTCACCATCAACAAGCACTATACAATATGTTTAACCTACAGAGCCCCCTCAGCCAGCACATCTGAACTAGAGAACGTACTCTATGCAGTCTACAAACACTCCAATAAGAACTCCAGCTTCATACTCCTTGGAGACCTCAATCTCCCATCAGTACCCAAAAAGCTATCCTCAGCATTCACTTAAGCCATGAGCAACATTTAGCTCAAACTAATCGTCAAACATCCCATTCACAACAAGAGAAACACACTAGATCTTATTTTCTTCCCAACCCACCTCAACATCAACCCTAATCTAATACCACTATCAATTCAGCCCATCCCATGGTCTGATCACCATCTGCTTGAATTTTCACTGCCATGTCCTAGCAATACCAGCCACACCTCAGATAATTATAATATCCTCAGAAAATTCCACTCATAAAAAACAGTCAAGCTTCATCAATAAGATCCTCCCAGGCCTAGAGTCCCTTGTAGAAAGTGATCACATTGAAGCCAGCATAAACACTTGGAATACAACTATAGCTGAACTAGCACAACCACCTCCAGATGCCAGCACATGTAGCTGACAGAAAAAGACCCCATGGCACTCAACCACACTAAGGGACTTGAATCGCAAATTAAGAAGACTCTAATATAAATGGCGAAGAACTATGGATCAGAAGACAAAGGTTACTCATCTTGAAACACCGAAAGAATACTATACCCTCACTCTCAAGGCAAAACAGGAGTACCACACCAACCTAATAAAAGCAGCAAACAAACAACCCAGGGAACTCTTCAACATAGTAAAAACCCTGACAAAAAGTAACCCCACTGCCCAGAGCAAGTCCACCCTCACCTCCAGTAGATGGCAAATTATCTGCAAACAAAATACGGCTCCAACAGCTACAGTAAAACAGATCTCCCCATACACAAACCCCCAAATAACATTCAAACCCATTAACTATGAACAGATGGGCAAAATCATCAACTCCATAAACACTACCACATCTCCCCTAGACCCCTGCCTGGTTTGATGGATAAAAATAGCTAGACTACACCTTATCTCAATAATTGCAAGGCTACCCTCTCAGCAGTCATGCTATTAGCGACAGGGATTCCAGGTTGAGGCGTAGCCCTCCTCTTGCAACAGCAGCCCTAGGGCACTCCCCAGGGGAGATCGGGGGTGCCGAGGACAACCAGAAGAGCAGCAGGAACCACAGTTGCCTGGGCCATTGTGGGGCAACCTGTATCAGGGATGCCCTTGAAAAGGGTCTTGGCAATTAGTGGTGTGGGCAGGAAGGCATAGAGGAGGCCCTCCGTCCAGGGGATGAGGAAAACATCCCCTACCACCCAAAAGGGGTATTGTTGGCAGGAGCAGACGTGGGGCAGCTGAGTGCTGGTCAGACTCGTGAAGAGGTCCATCAGTGGAACTAGAGCTGGAAGAGCCGAGAAGCCACCCTGGGGTCCAGCCATCACTTGTGTGGCTGGAGGACTCTGCTCAGCTTGTCTGCTAGGAAGTTGAGCTGGCCCTGCAGATACACCATCCGCAGGAGTATCCCATTGCAAAGAACCACTGCCTCCTGGCAGAGGGCATAGGATCCTGTGCCCCCCTGCTCATTTATGTAAAACATTGCCACCTGATTGTCCACTTGAACCAGCACTGGCTGGTGCTGCAAGTGGTGGTGGAAGGCTTGGAGAGCCAGGAATATGGTCCAAAGCTCCAGCAGGTTGATTTGCAGTTGACTCTGATTGTGACCAGCTACCCTGGGTGCAGAGATCTTCACAATGAGCACCCCAACCCAGCAGAGAAGCGTCTGTAGTGAGGACCCTCTGAGGATCAGGGTCTGGAAGGGCATCCCTACCTGGAGGTGCTGTGGAACTTGCAACCTGCTGAGAAAGTCTGCAAGTTGGCAGGTCACCGTCACCCTGTCCTGCAGCCATCCGGTGGCCTGGGTCCACTGGGAACAGAGGCACCATTGGCCTGCCCTCATGTGGAGGCGGGCATCCGGGGTGACGTAGACTGTGGAGGCCATGTGGCCCAGCAGACATAGCAGGAGGCGAGCAGCCAGAGTGCGTGTGCATTATATGTCTGCGGCCAGCGCCCTAAGGTGGTCAGCTCTGTCCTAGGGTAGGAACATTCTAGCCTGAAGAGTGTCCAGCTGGACTCCTATGAACTCCAGACACTGTCGGGAGGAGGTGGAACTTGCGGTGGTTTATGATAAACTCTAGATGCTGTAGGATGCAGATGGTGTGGGCTGTGGCCTCCTGCACCTCAGCGACCGAGCCTCCTCTGATGAGTCATGTCATCCAGACAGGGAAAGACGAAGGCTCCTTGGAGATGGAGGAGGGCCGCGACCACCGCTAAAGCACTTGGTGAAGATCCTTGGGGCAGAGGCCAGGCCAAAGGGTAGGACCCTGTAATGGTAGTGGCCGCCCCCCACCATGAATCTGAGATACTGCCTGTGGCTGGGATGGATGAGAATGTGTGTGTATGCATCCTTTAGGTTCAAGGAACATAGCCAGTCTCCCTGCTGGAGGTATGGCAGCAGTGTTCCAAGGGAGAGCATCTTGAACTTCTCCCTCACCAGGAACCTGTTCAGGTCCCGCAGGTCTAATGGGCCATAGGCCCCCTGATTTTTGGGTATGAGGAAGTATCAGGAGTAGAACCTTTTGCCCCCGAGATGTTGTGGCACCTGTTCCACCACCGTGTCCTAGAGAAGCTCTGCAGTAACAAGGTCTGGTGAAGGGGAGTCCTGGTGGGCTCTCCCGAGAAAAATGGAGGGGGGAGTCTGCCCAAAGTGGAGGAGGTAGCCTTCCCTGAGCACCTGGGAGTACCCACGTGTCAGTGGTGATGGTGGGCCACCGATGGGCAAACATATTGAGACGTCCCCCTGTGGGCTGCTGGGGTGGGCTTCCTGGGGATGCAGAGGCTGTGCTCAAGGAGTCAAAAACTTCCGCCAGACTGTGCCAGAGCTGATGCATGGGTTTTGGGAGCCTTCGACTTACGAGGGCCATTCTCTTGTCCCTTGGCCTGCTGACCCTGTTGGGGAGGCCCGATACTAAGGGTAGTTTCTGTAAGCCCTTCCCTTCCTCAAGTAAGGGGGCTTTTTCCATCGGGGAAGGGTAGCGGTCTTCTTGGAGAGCCTAGTCCTCGTCGGGAACTCTGACTCCAACTCTGCAGGCTTATCAGTCATGGGTTTGCCAAAGAGGTTCTCTCCTTGGCCGGGGGCATCAACCAATTTGTCCTGAACCCATTGCTTCAGGTCGGAAGACTGTAGCCAAGCCTGGCGTTGGGCACTTATGCCTGCTGCAGCTACTCTAGTTGCCAATTCGAAGCTGTCATAGGCTGTTCAAGTCATGAATTTTGAGCACTCTGACAGCAGAGGACAGGCTCCGGAACCACTGGAGGGGTTCCTTGGAGAGACAAGCCGAGAACCCGGTGAGTTCCTTCGCCAATGTACAGCTGGTATGCCTGGATCCTGTTAGCACTTTATGCTCATGGTGTCCAAGGTGCGGGCCTCCCTACCTGGAGGTACCGAGGAGTGCATCTTCTGACTCTTGAGCTGACGCATAGCCGACTCCACCACCATGGAGTTGTGTGGTAGTTGTGCTTTTTGGAAGCCTGTGATCCAGCAGACCCTATACATAGAATCCAGCTGTTGGCTCATGATAGGCACAGATGCCAGTGTTTCCCACATGTGGAGGAGAAGCTATTCCAGGATCGGCTGAATGGGCACTAAGTGCCTCCTTCGGAGGGGCCTCGCACTGAAGGATTGAGATCCTCCATGTGAGGGTCCTCCTCTGCCTCGGTATTGAATGGCAACTCCTTTGACATGTTCTGCACGAAGTCGAGGAATGCCATATCCTCTGGTGGGGAATGGCATTGGGTCTCAGAGGGAGAAGGGTCCGAGGTCAGGTTGCAATGGAGATTCCTCATCCTTGGTCTCCCAGTCTGACTCAGTCTGTGGAGGAGTCAAGGACAGGCCAGGTTGCGAGGTCCGGCCCTGAGCCCGACGGTCTGTGCCCCTTGGAGACTCTACGGGTGGAGCAATGGCCACTCAGAGAAGACCTCTGTCCAGAGGATCAGGACCGGGATTGAGACTGATGTAGAGGATCAACTCGAGGACGATGGCACTCAAGGATTGGCTTGATGTCCAGGGATGTACTCCAGATCAAGGCCCCGGTGGTCTGGGCAGATGACCCAGCAGAACCGGGCATCAGGGCCTGCTGCTGGGTGATGAAGACAGAGATGCTGCACTCCAAGGCCACGATTCTGGTCTCCAGTTCAGATGGCTCTGTAGCCTTCAGTGCAAGCACAGAGGATCTTGGGCCCGGAGCCGGCTCTGACAAGGGGGAGTCCTTGACCAGGATGGCTTCAGGAGTCAGAGGCCAATCATCTGATGCAGATAATTCCTTGTGGTGATCTTGGTCCGCTGCTCCTGCTCTGATCCCCCGGACTCGCAGCATGGGTTGCAGGACCGAGTGTGAGAGTAACCCACCTTTCCTGACTCGTCCATGGATGCTACACCTTCAAGGATTTCTTCTTGTTTTCCACTTCTGGGGTGCTCCGCTTGGAGGATCCCCAGCCTCATTCGGAGGCAGCGGGGTCACCTCAGGGCTCCGGAGTCCCAGATGGGACCTTGGAGCACTGTGTTGATGGAGACTCTGGGGCAGTCTGACCTTTGGAAGATCTTCTCATGTTGCTGCGGACAACTCTTAATGGCCTTGGAGGACATCCACTTATAGAGGTCACAATCCAAGAGGTCATGGTCCAGCCTGAGGCAACGGAGGCAGCAGTCATGTGTGTCGGTGAGAGACATGATCCATGTACGCCAGTCACACTTCTTGAAGCTGCTGGCAGAGGCCATGGGGGGAGAAAGAACCCCAGTAAAGTCAAAGACTCGGGGCTCTGCTAGTGAAAAGGGCGTGAAACCGCACTGGTCAAAGACAAGACAAGTGAAAAATACAAATCTGAGACGCGATGCTGAGGCAAGTGAGCTCAGGGGCGGCAAAGGGAACCAGTACACAACTGGGGAAATAAAGTTTCCAAGAAAAACTAACTCTTTTTCCAGGGAAAAAGACACATGTCTGGTGGGCTTCATGGAAAAAAGAAGACTGAGGCAAGGTGGCACACTTGGGTAGGAAGGACACCACACGTGTGGTGCATCTTGCAGTCCAGAAAGCCTTTGCAAGGAAGAAGCTTCCACGTAGGGCTCCATCAGCAACGCCCATATATGAGGACTGACTTCCTGCTTGTTCCTGGAGAAATACCACCTATTCACTTCAAGTATCACAAAACATGGCTGCAAGACTCATACATGGCACCTCCTGGTACACCCATATCACACCAGTCCTCAAACAGCTACATTGGCTCCCAACTGAATCAAGAATCAAATACAAAGTCATCATCAACACCTATAAGATCCTATATAAGCAATCTGCAACCTGCCTCCAAACTCTCAAATAAACCAAACTGTAATAGACCCAGGAGATGCCACACAACCAACCTACTAGAAGTACCGGCCACCAAAGTCCCAAAAAGCCAAAGGACATGCAACAGAGCCTTCTCCCTTTACAACCTGGCCATCTGGAATGCTATACCACCCCACCTATGAGAAACTGAATCCATGGAAGAATTTTGGAAAAAATTAGAAGACTCATCTATTCCTGGAATACTATGGTGCAGATACGCACTAGCCCATTCCTCCCCTTCCAACACACAGACGCTAGTCCCACATCTAAAAGCATGCTGTACATAGTTAACATTCAACCCCCCCCCCCTCCCACCTTACACTGTTTAATGTAAAAAGCACATCTGTTACATTGTTCTTGTTCACTTACAACGCTTTATGTAAACTGCCTTGCCTTGTAGAAAGGCGGCGGTATATAAACATTGTTAAATAAAATAGTTGTTTATTCTTTCAAATTGTACTAAGGGTAGAGACACTCTCTGAAACTAACAGGTAGCAGATTTAAAACAAAATTGAAAAATTATTTATTTTCACTCAATACACAATTAAGCTGTGGAAGGAAAATGCGGACAAGGCATCTAATCAAGCTGGATTTAAAAGGCGCTTGGACAAGTTCCTAGAGAAAAAAGTCCTTACCCAATTATTAGCAAAACAAAGGCAGATGAAAGCCACCACTTATCACAGTGAGTGAGCAACCAGAAATGGATCTGTTCTTTGAGATCTGCTGGCTACATCTTAGTGACCTAGACTGAACATTGTAGAAGACAAGATGCTGGACTCAATGGATCTTTGGTCTGACCCACAAGGGCACATCTTATTTAGAGTTGTAGCGACTATTGATTCTGGAGAATACTGGAGCCATTGTAGGCTGCACAAAGAAGGGCCTGTTGCAGTCTCAAAAGCTCACGTATATGACCGTTCTTCAGAGGTAGCTTCAAAAGCTCAAGTCTAGCACTAGCCTTAAATCATTCTTATGCTGGCTCAATTAAAAGTTTCAAAGCATGCAAAAAATCCAGCTTTTGTTCTCATGGATGGATGCAAAGTAATCAAGTATCAAAAATGGTTTCCATTATACACCATCAGCATGACTGCATGGAGTAGTCAGAAGCACTATAATCATAAAATACACTAGGATGCTGTTTGAATAAAAGATGTTATATAAATGCAAATTGCTACCATGCCACCTCAGGCCTCAACCTCCCAGTCCCAGGAGCACAATCCTGGTTCTGCAGGCAGCTTCTATGGGATTCCATGGTGGAGGAAGCTGTCTTGTACAGCGGGTGAAATTTAGCAAAAAGCAAAACTCTGTAATACTTGTACAATTTGTTTTTTAAATGTCTCCTGCAGCAGAAAATAGAGCAAGCAATTCACTTACCAACAGAGAAGAAAGGATGCCTGTCATTTCTGCATCAACACTCAATTTTAGGTTTTGCAATAAACAGCAGGTGGCTCTATTCAAGAAATATATTTTTTGGGCTGTTTTAGAATTGATAGCCACTTCTTATTCTTTGGAAAGGAGCCCTATACTTGCTAATAAATTGCCGCACTGTTCACCTTCATTAGAAAGTTTCACATACATTCACCTCTGTTGTATGGGTGTTTTCATAGCGAAGAGTGTTAGCTAAGTGCAAAAAAGAATGTATAAAGCTTCACATTTTTGTAAATGTTTTTGTTTTACTACATGGAAACTGCTCATTCATAGATCTGTAGGTAAATAAATTTTAATGCTCCTTTCATCCAGTTTAACTATTCTGTTTTTAGCAAAACAGTGAAATTATGTGAGTGGGAGAGGAAGCCTGAAGTCCACACAGAAGACGAAAAATGCCTATTGTTCGCAAGACCTTTATCATATCCTGACATCTTCCACCATGAAAAATTGCTAGTGTAACACTAGCAAGAACCAGCCATAGTCTTATTTCATATTCAGTAGCTAGAAATGTTTCAAACAGAATTATTTGACAACTAAGACAAGTAAAAATAAGCTCTTGCCTTTATAAATTGCAGCTGTGAACATTTACAATTGCTTGAGAGGACAAGCCCTTCCTGTACTTTTCAATACTCTGTATCCCCCCCCCCCCCCCCAATCCATCTTCATGTATATTTACCCACACTCCAGTACTACCCTCATGCATTTGACAAATTGGACTCTTGTCCTGGAAAGCTGATGCCTCAGTAAAGTGGTTTAATCTATCAAGGTGCCACCTGCCTCTTACATTTTTCCTATTCTGAAATTGTGACTTAACCTTTTTCCCGGCAATGTTCCTGTATGGGAACATGACAAACGTTACCTATTTTTTATGTACGCGATTTTAGAATACAAATATTCTTTGCAGAATGTGAACAAGTGGTGACGTCATATTTAACAGCGGTGCAAACATTAAATGGTCTCAGTTGCACATTAGTTTTAATTTCACTTAAATTTTCACATTTTTACAATTTGAGGGTAAGTCAAATTTAGCAGTTATAATTTTGAGATACTTGGTTGTTTTACATTTTGACGCTGATCATTGTGTACGAGGCATGCCTGGTCGTGTTGCACAGGTGCACTCAAATTTTATTTGATATGTGATGGGGGGTAAATTTCATGTATATGTCTCATGTTCCTATATAGGAACACTGCCAGGATTATCCAAAAGTCGACTAATAATTGCCAATGCGCATTGTTTTCAGATAATTCCTTCAGTTTTGATAAACAATGGATACAAGAAGCTTCTATGGCACCAGACATAGCAAAATTTATCGGGCAGTTACAGTCCAAGACACTATGTCAACTGTGGAACGTTTAACTTGTCCGGCAACCATCATTGTGTTGCCGCCGTCTGCAGCTGAGAGTGATGTTGAAGGTGTTCCTGACAATTTGAACAATGATGACCCCTTTGAAACTGCTGGCAAACTGGAAGTGATAGCAGAGGAGACAGACGAAGATGAAAGTGTTAGCAGTGAAGATGAAAGCAGCCCTCCAGCAAAAAGTGTATGAATCTGAAGCAGAAACAGGCAATTCAGTGGAAAAAGTCAACAAAGTTCACTAAGGTAATTTCATTGCTGGTGCCAAGTCATTTACTTGACAGTTTTCCTGTTCTGTTGTCGCTTTCTCCGTTTTCCAGTCAGTCAGTTTCAAGTCACAGTGGATGAAATTTGGCGCTTTCTGGGAATCCGGCTGTTGTCTGGCTATCACGTCCTGCCAAAGGAGTCAGACTACTGGAGCAGTCAGCAAGATCTAGGCGTGCCTATTGTCCATGAGGCCATGAGCAGCAAGAGGTATCAGACCATCAAAAAATACTTTCACTTGGCTGACAATGCTGAACTCAAAGCAGGCGACAAGACGGCTAAGGTTGCTCCACTTATTACTGCCGTCAACGCGAATTTGGTGCAGTTTGGTTTTTTCCACCATGAATTGAGTATTGATGAGTCTGACTCCGTACTTTGGCCGCCACAGCATGAAAATCTTTATAAGAGGAAAATCAATTAGATTTGGTTTTAAGTGGTGGGGTATGTGTGGCATCGACGGCTACCCTTACAACATTAAGCTGTACACCGGATGAGAAAGTTCTACGCATTTGATGGAACCTCTGGGCTCCAGGGTCATAAACCATATGGTTGATGTTATTGAAAAACATTCAGATATAATTCATCACCACCTGTTCTTCGATAATTTTTTTACAAGTTACGCACTGATGAAGTCATTCACAGAGAGAAATGTTGCAGCTACAGGAACCATTCGGGAACTGAGAACTGGCAGAGCACACAAAGAACTTCGAAGTACAAAGGACATGAAGAAGAGTGGCCAATGAGGAGACTATGATTACCGATGTGATGGGTCAGTCTATGTAGCAAAGTGGCATGACAATTCTGTTGTCTGCATTGCAGCAACAATCTCTTACATGACCCACTTCAAACCACACGTCGCCGAGTCAAGGGTACATTAGATGTTGCTGTGTCTCAACCCTTTGTGGCGAAGCGCTATAATGAAGGAATGGGTGGAGTGGATCTCATGGACAGGCTCTTAGCAAGCTACAGGCCATCTGTGCATGGAAAGAAATGGTGGTGGCCACTATTCACAAATGTCCTCAACGTATCTGTCATGGCTGCTTGGAAAATACACTGTCACCTTCATGGAAGTGACATGGATCATCTGACATTCAGACGTGACATCACCTTGTCTCTTTTGAAGGGCACTGCCATTCAGGAACATTCAATCAGATCAAATCACGTAGCCAACTTGCCCAAAGATGTCCGGCAGGCACAGGAGTTACTTCATGAACGCATCAGCTGCACGCAGGGACGCTGTCGCATGTGTTCGAAGAACACTACGGTCATGTGTAGGGTCTGCAAGGTCCGGCTTCACTCTGATAAGGGCAAAACTTGCTTTGTGGAGACTACCACAAGTGACAGACATGCATACTGTAGCATTAGTCACTAGTATCTGCTTGATTTATCTGTTATTTTTGTGCTCTAGTAGGATGTTTTTTTGCATGGGTTGAACGTACAATTTCTTGGCAATGTTCCTGCATAGTGTGAGAGATAGTGAGTGATAGCTGCCTCATATAACCCTATTAGGCGGCTGCCTAGGGTGTTAAGATTTAAGTTGCCTTTGATATAAAAAGAGTCTTGTAGTGAAGTGGTAAGGCAAAAATAATATTAGGGCTTTATTCCCTGCCCTGAGGGGATATTCCTGGGATACAACAAACAATATGAAACAAAAGAACTGTTGCACAGAAAAATATCTTCTTTCCTTTAGGCACCATCAGCTGGCTGCTTTGCACACGTTCAACACAAAGATACAATATCGTCAGATAAACAAATTGTACAATCCATGGGCACAGGGTCAGAGTTATAGGTGCTGTTCTCCCACAGCATTAACTCAGAGTCACTTACGATTGCATATGGGTCACACTCTTCACAGCTGCTATCTTCCTTAAAACTCTCCTGTGAGTCATGGGCTAACTTTTCTAGAAAGGGCTCTTTAAGTCCAGGGCTCTGAATGCCTGGTATATTAAAAGCTTCCTTCTGGCTTTCCCTTCTTCTCCACGCTGGTGGAATTACTGTATAACTTTCAGTATCAAAGTTACTTCTGGTGCCACGCCCTTGCCTTTTAAACCAAACAGAACTTCTTGCCTTTTCTTTAGCAAAGCTAGGTTCCCACCTCTTAGCTGTGGTTCTGTCTCTTATCTCTGGGCTTCTGGCAGCTCTCTCCTGAGCTCTCCAACTACCAGGAATCCTAGCAGGGTCCTGGGCACGGTGCTGGCTGTTTCCTGCTCTGCTGCCACACCTACTGCTTCCTTCCCTCAGTGGATTTCCTCCAGCATGACGTGTGTTCACTGGATGCTGGCTTAGTCCTCCCAGGTCGCTGCCCCTACTGGCCTTCCCTGGTTCTACCCTGCAGCTTTTATCCTTGTTCTCTTTGCATGCTGCCTGGGTTTCTGAGAACAGGTGTTCCTGATTAGCCTTCCTGCTTCTAGCTATATCAGGACTAGTGCAAGGACATTTTACTCTAATGCCTTTTTGCTTTTCTTGTGCTGAGTTTGTCTGCTGCTCAGCTAATTCTACATGAGCTGAGTTTGTCTGCTGCCCAGCTGTTTCTGAGGTAATTTCCTTACTTTCCCCTAACTGCATGGGCTCTGTACCGTCTGCTGTGTCACATATCCCCCCCCCCCTTAAGATATTACGGGATGGGGAATGGCCGTTCTCCCAGCATGGAATCCTAGATAAAGCATCGGTGTTCAGATGCAATTTGCCCACCCTATGCTGTACAGAAAAATTGAACGCCTGCAAGGCCAAATGCCAGTGTGTGAGGCGAGGGTTCTGATTCCGCATAGTACCCAACCATTTTAAAGGGGCATGATCAGTTATCAGTATAAAGTGACGGCCTGTGAGATAGAACCTAAGCACCTCAATCGCCCACTTAATGGCCAGGCATTCCCTTTCCACGGTTGAGTAGTTGCCTTCTGCCCTGGACATCTTCCTACTCAGATACATGACGGGGTGTTCTGCACCCTCAAATTCTTGGGAGAGGACTGCTCCCAACCCTGACTCTGAGGCATCTGTTTGTAAGATAAAAGGCCGCTTGAAATCTACTCCATATAGCACCGGGGCCCGACATAGTTTTCTCTTTAACAGTGCGAATGCCCCCTCCGCTTCCGGTGTCCACTTCAAATTATTGGGAGCGTTTTTCCTTAACATATTGGTTAGGACAGTACTGTCTTCTGCGAACCGGGGTAGGAACCGCCGGTAATTACCTATAAGCCCTAAGAAACTTCGGAGTTGTTTCTTATTCACCGGTTGTTGAAAGTTTTGCACACTTTCTATCTTACTGAGCAGAGCTCGGACTGTTCCCTTCCCAACCATATGCCCTAAATACTGGACTTCTGTTCCAGCGAACAGACATTTCCCAGGGTTTAAAGTCAATCCTGCCTGCCGTAGGGCCTTCAGAACGGCTTCCACCCTGGGAAGGTGTTGTGCCCAGGTGATGCTGTGGATGACAATGTCATCCATATATGCTACTGCGTAGTTCTGATGGGGATGTAAAACCTGGTCAACGAGCCTCTGGCACGTCGCTGCCGCCCCATGCAGCCCAAACGGCATATGCTGTTTTGGGTCTAGAGGCACGGGTCAACGGTATCTGCCAATATCCTTTGGTAAGGTCAAGGGTGGTCAGATACCGTGCCTGCCCTAGCCGGTCCAGCAACTCCTCGATACGCGGCATGGGGTAGGCGTTGAAGAGGGAGATGGCGTTAACCTGCCTAAAGTCGATGCAGAAATGCAAGCTGCCATTGGGCTTGGGCACCAGGACTACTGGGCTACACCACAGGCTCTTGGACTCTTCTATTACGCCCATGTGTAACATCTCCCGCACTTGTGATATAACCTCCTTCTTACGAGCCTCCGGCAGGTGATAAGGCCTTTGCCGCACTACTTTCCCGGGAGGGGTGAGAATTTCATGGGCCACAAGGCCGGTTTCTCCCGGCATGGGTATGAGGACATCCCTAAATCGCGTAAGCAATTGAACTAACTGGTGCTGCTGGTGTAGTGACAATTCCGGGCCTATTCTTGGAGAGGGATCATCTCTACAGTCTATGACCTGGGGACCCAGATCATCCTCCATCCTCTCTTCCGAGGTGGCGGTCATTCCCTTCATCTCCCTCGACCCGGTGGAACCAAACCCGCCTCCTCCCCGGCTGGTAGGCGTCAATAGGGGTACCTCTTTTAGCTCCAGAGACCCAATCCGCTCACAAATAAGCTGGGCCACCCTGTCCCCCACTTTAAGCTCAAAATCTCGCTCCCCGAAATTAAAAAGCAAAATTTTGACCTCTCCCCTGTAGTCAGGGTCTATAACCCCTGCCCCAACATCGATAAAATGTTTGGAGGCCAGTCCAGAACGGGGGGCGATTCGTCCATAACAACCTGTCGGCACTTGTATTTGTAATCCTGTATCTATCAGGGCTTTTCCCTCTTGGGCACTACCCTATCTACTGCACTAAAGAGATCGTACCCCGCAGCTGCCGCGGTCGCTCTTTGTGGGCTCTGGGCGTTTGGGGATGTCTTGTAGAATTTTAACACAAAACCCTCCTTACCACGGGTTTCTGCTTTCACCTGGTTTTCCACATTTGGGTTTGTCTTTTTAGGCTTCACAAATAGTGGCTCAGGAATTAAGGTCACCATAGCTTCTCCTCTTCCACTGCCCTCCTGTTCAGGCTTCTTTCCCCTTTCTACCTTCATGGGATCTCCTTGTGGACCCTCCTCTGCCCGACCATTACCCTCCTCTAGGGGATCAACCTGGTCTTCTGTAACTTGGGCTGGGGATTCAACCGAGGGTCTATCCCCTTCTGGGTGTAGGCCTTCCTCTAGTCCTTGGTCAAATGGTGGCCAGTCCCTACCCAGTACTATATCGAAAGGTAATCTTGGAACTAGGACGACTAGAACTTTCCTGCAGGTTCCTAACCCTTTTATTACTAGGCTGTAAAGGGGGTAACAAGTGGAGGCCCCATGGATGCACCTTATTTTGGCTACTCCTTGTGTTTGACTCGGGGTGGAACCAGTGCAGGCCTGTATGGTTTGCCATAATTTTCCCGAAACCATACTTTGGTCTGCGCCTGAGTCAAGTAACGCTTTAGCGGGGACTCCTTGTACTTCAACATCTATACGGAACCCTGCCTGTATGCATTTTCTGTCACCTGTTATCAGAGCTGTACGCCATATACAATCTTTTTTCATGTGACCAATTTTTCCACATTTAAAACATATTTTCAATGCATTTCTAGCATCCCTCTTAGGCAAACATTCATTCACATTTTGAGTATACATCCTAGGCTCTTTGACTGCCTTTCCAGAATTGACCATACCCAACTTATTCCCAGCGCCTCCTTGTGGCCTATTAGCCAATTCGGCTTCCATGAACCGTTCTGTGAGCTGCGCGGCTTCGGCTGAGGTCTGGCAATTCTGCAAGGTTAAAAATGCTTTCACTTCTGCCGGAACTGCTTCCGAGAACTGTTCTAATACAATCGTATCCAATATACTTTCCAGAGTCTTCCCCTCTGGAGTCCGCCACTTCCAAACCAGGCTGCACACCCTCTGGCACAGCGCCTGAGGTGTTTCACCTGGTTGGAGACGGGTAGACCTTAGCATACGCCGATAGACCATAGGCGTTAGGCCTAGCCTATCCTTTATTGCTTTCTTTACTTCTCCGTAGTCAGTAGCCAGGGTAGCTGGCATGGCTTGGTATGCTGATAAGGCCTTTCCTGTTAAGGAGGTGGCCAGCCTGACTGCCCAGTGCTCTTTGGCCCAATGTGCATTGAGGGCTACCCTCTCGAATGCCTCAATAAAATTGTCAAAATTATCAGCCTCAGTCATTTGTCCAAATGCCAATGCCCCACAGTTATGTGGGCCTACCCCACAGAAATTCTGTTGCGGTGGTTTCTCCTCCCTTCGTTCGTCCAGCAGAGTGTGTACTAGTTCGGTCAGGGGCTTCTGTTGGAGTTGCAATGCCGCCATGGCCTGCTCTTGGCTCAGCTGAGCCATCTCCGCTTGCTTCTCGAACTGTGCGCTCATCCATCTTAGGACTTCTTGAACATAGCCAATGCAATAAAATGGGGGGATAAGACATTTTTCAGATATATTAGTGAGAAGAGGAAGGGCAAGAGTGGTATTGTCAAACTCAAGGGTGCAGGGGGGGAATATGTAGAAGCTGATAAGGATAAAGCGGAATTGCTTAACAAATATTTTTGTTCTGTGTTCACAGATGAAGAACCAGGAGCAGGACCTCAGAAAACACCCACAAATAGGAACAGAAGCGAGGGACATCTTGAACAATTTTCAGAAGACTGTGTTCGTGAGAAACTAGCTCAACTTAAAGTAGACAAAGTGATGGGAACAGATGGGATACACCCTAGAATACTGAGGGAACTCCACTGACTGACCTTTTCAATGCCTCGTTGGAGTCGGGAGTGGTGCCAAAGGACTGGAGAGAGGCTCATGTGGTGCCTTTTCACAAAAGCGGAAGTAAGGATGTGGTTGAAAACTACAGGCCGGTTAGTTTAACTTCGGTGGTGAGTAAATTATTGGAAACACTGCTGAAAGAGAAAATAGTGAGGTTTCTGGAGTCCAGTGGATTACAGGATCTGAGGCAGCATGGATTCACCAGAGGCAGGTCTTGTCAGACAAATCTGATTGATTTCTTTGACTGGGTGACCAGGGAGTTGGACCGAGGGAGAGCTCTAGATGTGGTGAATTTAGATTTAAATAAAGCCTTTGACACTGTTCCTCACAGGAGACTTATAAACAAACTGAGCACCCTAGGGATGGACCCTAAAGTTACTGGTTGGGTTAGAAATTAGTTGTGGTGGGAGGCGACAAAGAGTACAAGCAAATGGAGCTCACTCTGAGGAGAAGGATGTTACCAGTGGTGTGCCCCAGGGATCTGTCCTTGGTCCAATTCTTTTTAACATCTTTGTTAGTGATATAGCAGAAGGGCTGTCGGGTAAGGTTTGCCTCTTTGCGGATGATACCAAAATCTGCAATAGAGTAGACACCCAGGAAGGTGTAGATAACATGAGGAGGGATCTAGCTAAGCTTGAAGAATGGTCTAGAATTTGGCAGCTGGGATTTAATGTTAAAAAATGTAAGGTCATGCATTTGGGCTGCAGCAATCCAAGGGAGCAATACAGTATAGGAGGTGAAGTACTTTTGTCCACTAAAGAAGAGCGGGACATAGGCGTGGTTGTGTCTGATGATCTTAAAGTAGCTAAACAGGTAGAAAAGGCGACGGCAAAAGCTAGAAGGATGCTTGGGTGCATACGGAGAGGAATGGCTAGCAGAAAAAAGGAGGTGATAATGCCTCTGTATAAGTCTTTGGTGCGACCTCATTTGGAGTATAGTGTGCAATTCTGGAGACCGCACCTTCAAAAGGATGTGAACAGGATAGAGTCGGTGCAGAGGGTGGCTACTAAAATGATTAGTGGGCTTCATTATAAAGCATATGAGGACAGACTTAAGGATCTTAATATGTACACCTTAGAGGAAAGGCGGGATAGAGGTGATATGATCGAGATGTTTAAATACCTCCATGGCATAAATGTTCAGGGAGAGCCCCTCTTTCAATTGAAAGCAAGTTCTGCTATGAGGGGACATGGGATGAGGGTGAAGGGAGGTAGATTCAGGAGTGATATGTGGAAATATTTCTTTACGGAAAGAGTAGTGGATCCATGGAATAGTCTCCCAGTGGAGGTGGTAGAGATGAGGACAGTAACTGAATTCAAAAAAGCATGGGACCAACACAGAGGATCTCGAAAGGTAAAAAGTGGACTGTTGTAGTTGTTGATATGGAAGGACAGACTAGATAGGCCATGTGGTCTTTTTCTGTCATCATGTTTCTATGTTTCTATCCATCTTGATGCTCACCCACTCTGGAAACAAACAAAAAGAAAACACCAAGTGTGGCACTACTAATGTTATTGTGCCTAGTCCCACCTTCCTTTTAGCTACACCTTCTCACTCAAATCCCCCTCAGCCTGTGCCCATATACCGTTACCTGAGCCAGGTGGAGATTTACACTCTGAGAAGGGGCTTATCCTTTCCCTCAGGAACTGGAACCTTCTGGGCGTGTTCAGCCTTGGCACTCGTAGGATTCCTCTGTTGTATCACGGTTGTATGCTCCTTTTAGGAATAAATCCGCAACAACTACGCCATTTGTGAGAGATAGTGAGTGATAGCTGCCTCATATAACCCTATTAGGCGGCTGCCTAGGGTGTTAAGATTTAAGTTGTCTTTGATATAAAAAGAGTCTTGTAGTCAAGTGGTAAGGCAAAAATAATATTAGGACTTTATTCCCTGCCCTGAGGGGATATTCCTGGGATACAACAAACAATATGAAACAAAAGAACTGTTGCACAGAAAAATATCTTCTTTCCTTTAGGCACCATCAGCTGGCTGCTTTGCACACGTTCAACACAAAGATACAATATCGTCAGATAAACAAATTGTACAATCCATGGGCACAGGGTCAGAGTTATAGGTGCTGTTTTCCCACTGCATTAACTCAGAGTCACTTACGATTGCATATGGGTCACACTCTTCACAGCTGCTATCTTCCTTAAAACTCTCCTGTGAGTCATGGGCTAACTTTTCTAGCAAGGGCTCTTTAAATCCAGGGCTCTGAATGCCTGGTATATTAAAAGCTTCCTTCTGGCTTTCCCTTCTTCTCCACGCTGGTGGAATTACTGTATAACTTTCATTATCAAAGTTACTTCTGGTGCCACGCCCTTGCCTTTTAAACCAAACAGAACTTCTTGCCTTTTCTTTAGCAAAGCTAGGTTCCCACCTCTTAGCTGTGGTTCTGTCTCTTATCTCTGGGCTTCTGGCAGCTCTCTCCTGAGCTCTCCAACTACCAGGAATCCTAGCAGGGTCCTGGGCACGGTGCTGGCTGTTTCCTGCTCTGCTGCCACACCTACTGCTTCCTTCCCTCAGTGGATTTCCTCCAGCATGACGTGTGTTCACTGGATGCTGGCTTAGTCCTCCCAGGTCGCTGCCCCTACTGGCCTTCCCTGGTTCTACCCTGCAGCTTTTATCCTTGTTCTCTTTGCATGCTGCCTGGGTTTCTGAGAACAGGTGTTCCTGATTAGCCTTCCTGCTTCTAGCTACGTCAGGACTAGTGCAAGGACATTTTACTCTAATGCCTTTTTGCTTTTCTTGTGCTGAGTTTGTTTGCTGCTCAGCTAATTCTACATGAGCTGGGTTTGTTTGCTGCTCAGCTAATTCTACATGAGCTGAGTTTGTCTGCTGCCCAGCTGATTCTGAGGTAAGTTCCTTACTTTCCCCTAACTCCATGGGCTCTGTACCGTCTGCTGTGTCACAATAGGAACATAGATAAACTACAAAGAAACTCTGAATCTATTGACACTATACTTACGTCTTGCAGTCATTACATGTAGTAAGAAAAAGAATACAGTTAAGAAATTAATAGCGTTTTTGTGGTAGTGTCAGGAAAAAGATTAATATCCACCAAAAACTTCAAATCAGGCATGTTATTGAATCTGGTAAAACCATTTGTTTCACTAAAAATCTAGAAGGGCATGATGGATACTCCTACCTACTACTACTGAACATTTGTATAGCGTTACAAGACGTACACAGCACTGCACAGACACATCTAAAAGATGGTCCCTGTTCAGAGCTTACAATCTAAACATTCCAAACCACCAAATTTATTTGGACCTTTAAATGTACCATGAAATCCATCATGATTCCTAGGTATCTCACCACCATTTTTGATGACAATCAAAACACCATCCAATTTTATCATCTTGGGATGTTGTAACTGATTAATCCTTGACATCACAAATGCATGTGCGTAGTACAGGAGCATGAGTGCACCAAGGGGACTGGGCATAGAGAGAGAAAGAGTGGACCCAAGACAGATCCTTGGGGTACACCAACTGAGAGCATGCTTGAAGGCTGCAGGGAAAGTTGCAGTGGAGCACGATAGATTGAGAATATTAGAGATGGAAGGGACTACAGTGGGGGAAATGGAGCCGAGGAGACAGGTGGGAATAGGATCAGAGGAGCAGGTAGTGAGTTTGGATGAGGAAAGGAGGTGAGTGGTTTTCTCCTCAGAGATCATAGAAAAGGAAGAAAAGATAGCAGAAGTAAGGGGGGGGGGAGTAGCTGAGCTCATGGGGAATTGGAGTGAGTAGTAGCAAGCTATTCACCCCCACAGTTCTGCTAAAATATTTCCAGTCCCGTGTTTCAGTATCCAAATATTGTCAGGCCAACACTGAGATCCAGCAGTGTAGCGTTTGGAAAAAAAAAAAGGATACATACATGTATATTCACTGCTATTGAATGTAATACACTGACTGACAGGATTGTTATTGGAAGGGTGGTGTTCAGATGATCATTATTGTTGGATAGGGAGGGGCCCCCCCCACCAATACCTTGCACTGGCCCTCAGGGTTCCATTCAGCTGCACCACTGTTCCTCCATTGGCGCATGTGGCCTGTTTAAACCACCACTGCAACTTCCTCTTTGCTGATGCCTCTGTTTGTCATCAGTCCATCCAGGCTCATCCTTTTCCTTACCACAATTACAGCCTTGGCCATCTGCCATGGAGACACCACCTTGATTGCACAGGAGGATGTTTTAATGTTTTCAAAGGTTAAATTAGACTTACCTGCTAATTGTTGTTCCTTAAGGAACTCCAGTATAGTCTCGGAACATCTGGGTTATGGCTCCTCTTCCAGCAGCTTGGAGACTGAGAAACGTCATTCTTTTGATGACACTGGTATAAGGACACAGGCACCGCCTCCTCACTCCAGTAACCTATTGACAAAGTAGACTCACCGGAGCAACACCTATTAACCATTGTAAACTGTAAACTGTAACCAGGAAAAAAACTTTTTTTTAACCTTATTTGGCATTTGCTACCAAACTGCAGAGGTCCTCGCTCTCCCCCACCGAAGGGAATCAACCTTCCTTTAATTCCCTACTGATACCCCCCCATATGAACCATAAGCCCCACAGCTTATTTACTTTCCCTTACCTGTGGATTCCATTTGCTTCAGGCTCCAGTACGAAAACACCGGGAGGGATCTGGGACTAGACTGGAGTTCCTTAAGGAACAAGAATTAGCAGGTAAGTCTAATTTAACCTTCCTTAACGTCCCTCCAGTCTAGTCCTGGAACATCTGGGGATGTAACAGAGCAGTGAAATAACTCAACGGGCGGGACCTGCAAGACCAGCCTGAAGCACAGCCGACCCAAAACAGGTATCCGCCCTCGCCTGTACATCTAGGCGGTAATGTTTGACAAAGGAATTCAACGATGACCAAGTCGCCGCCATACAAATCACTGCTGCTGGTACAAATTTGTACTCGGCCCAAGAAGCAGATTGCGCTCTAGTGGAATGAGCTCTTAAGCCTTCCGGTACCAGTTTGCCCTTTAACAGATAAGCTGACTCTATTGCCCCTTTAATCCATCTGGCAATAGACGCTTTAGAAGCTGCTTCTCTTTTCCTAGGACCTCCGAACAGCACAAATAACCTATCCAACTTTCAGAACTCCGCGGTCCGTCGGATATACTTCAAGACCCGATGAACATCCAAAGAATGCAACTGATCCGCTGAAGAGTTCCCTGAAGTCCTTCGGAACACCGGCAATGAAACTACTTGATTCACGTGAAAAGGCAAAACTACCTTCAGCAAAAAGGACGGCACTGGCCTTAAGACCACTTTAGAATCGTAAAAGGATAGAAAAGGCTCCTTACAAGATAAGGCCTGTAACTCAAATTCTCCTTGCCGAAGCAATCGCCACTAAGAAAACCACTTTCAGCATAAGATCTTTCAGGGACGATTTACCCAAAGGTTCAAACGGCCTTCGCCCCAATGCTCTCAACACCAACTTCAGATCCCACCAAGGAACGACCTGCCTGCACGGTGGTCTCAACAGTAATACCACCCTTAAGAATCTCTTAATATCCGGATGAGCGCCCAGCACTTACCCCTTGATCTTCCCTCTATAACAGGAGAGCGCTGCGAGCTGCACTCTTAAGGACATGGCTGCCAAACCTTTTTGAAAACCATCTTGCAAGAATACCAAAACTTGTGGCACCGATGCTCGTAAGGCTTCACAATGTCTGTCCATACACCAGGCCTCGAAGATGCGCCAAACCCGAACATACGCCAAAGAAGTTGATCTCCTTCTAGCCCCTAACAAGGTAGAAATCACCGCTGCCGAGTATCCTTTAGCCCTTAACCTTGCCCTCTTAAGAGCCAAGCCATAAGCGAGAATCAATCCACTTGGGGCATCAATAACAGACCCTGCGACAAAAGATCCTTCCTGACTGGCAGACACCATGGCCTGTCCACCACCAGTATCTGCAGATCCGCATACCAAGGCCTCCTGGGCCAATCCGGAGCAATCAAAATCACCAATCCTCTGACGTTCGATGCGCTGTACTATGTGGCCTACTAACACCCATGGAGGAAACATGTACAGGAGACACTCTACTGGCCAATGCTGTATGAGCACATCCAGACCCTCTGACATTATCTCCTTCCTTCTGCTGAAGAATTGACTGACCTTTGCCGAAAGAAAGGTCGCCATGAGATCCATTACCGGCAACCCCCAGCGCTGCACCACCATCTCGTAAACGTCCGGATGGAGAGACCACTCTCCTGGATCTACTCTTACTCGGCTCAAAAAAAAAAAAAAAAATCGGCCTCCACATTGTCCACTCCTGCCACATGCGCTGCCAATAGAGCCTGAAGGTTTTGCTCGACCCATTCGAACAGCTGTTCTGTCTTGGCCTCCAAGGGAGCACTGCTGGTGCCTCCCTGCCTGTTGATGTAGGCCACTGCGGTCGCGTTGTCGGAAAACACTCTGATCACTCTTCCCTGCAGATACAGGTGAAACTTCACCAACGCCCGTAGCACTGCTCGCAACTCCAACCTGTTGATCGACCATGCCTTTTCCTGTCCGGTCCACTCTCCTTGCGCGAGCCTTCCTTGAAAGTGCGCCCCCCCAGCCTACCAGACTTGCATCCGTAGTCAGGGGAAGCCATTCTGGCACCTCCAAGGACATACTCTTTTTCAGAGATTCCGGAAGCAACCACCACTGCAACGCCCTTCGTGTTGCCTTTGGACAGGGTAGCCTCTGGGACAGCGGATCGTCCTGGTGAGACCACCTCCAAAGTAATGCTCTCTGCAACGGCCTCATATGTGCTCTTGCCCAGGGTACCAAATTGAGCGTCGCCGCCATCGTACCGAGGACCTGTAAGTAATGTCATGCTGTTGGATGCGACCTGTGCAGAAATTGCCGAATCAATATTCTCAATCTGAGCGCTCGATGCTGCGGCAGGAACACCTTGCCCTCCGCTGTATTGAAACACGCCCCTAGGTATTCCAGATTCTGAGCTGGCCTCAAACTGCTTTTGGCCATATTGACCACCCAACCTAAACTCTGCAGACGGTCGAGAACTCTTGTCGTAGCCTCTACGCTCTCTGCTCTCAACTTTGCTCGAATTAGCCAGTCATCCAGATATGGGTGAACGAGTACACCTTCCTTCCTCAGCACCGCCACTACCACTACCATAACCTTGATAAACGTCCATGGCGCTGTGGCCAGCCTGAATGGTAACGCCCGAAATTGAAAATGACCCATCGGGATGGCAAACCGGAAAACCTTTGGTGCTCTTGCCGAATCGGAATTTGCAGGTATGCTTCTGACAGATCCAGGGATGTGAGAAACTCGCCTTTCCTGACTGCCACAATGACCGACCTTAGAGTCTCCATATGAAAATGAGATACTCAGAGACACCGATTCAGCCTTTTTAAATCCAAAATCGGTCGATAAGTCCCTTCTTTCTTTGAAACCACAAAATAAATGGAGTATCGACCGAAACCGCATTGGTCTGAAGGAACCGGTACTACCGCCTTGAGAGCTAATAGTCTCTCTAATGTCTGCTTGATCGCCCGACTTTCGACGTGCTCCGCCAGGGGACTGAACGAACGCATCGGTCACCGGCCTCAAACTCTGAAGCATATCCTTCTCGATTCACCTCCAGCACCCACCAATCTGAGGTTATTTGGACCCAGGCAGGGTAAAAATCCTGTAGCTGACCTCCTACAGGTAGCTCTACCTGGGTCCCCCTGACTTCATTGCGGCTTTCTGAGACTCAAATAGGAGGCAGCAAAGCCTCTGCCTGCTCCCCTAAATCCCCCAAACCCCTGGTTCCTATAGGGAAAATGTCCTCTTTGTCCCTGACTAAACCTTGTAGCACAAAAACGCCGAAAGTCCCTCTGAGGCATTCTAGCCACCGACGGTAATCGTCCTTGCTTTTGCTTGTCCTCCGGAAGCCTACCGCCTTTGGACTCCCCCAGATCTTTCACTATTTTGTCCAAATCTTCTCCAAAAAGCAGCGTCCCCTTAAATGGAAGCTTACTTAACCTTGCTTTGGAAGACGCATCTGCTGCCCAATTACGCAGCCAAAGGTATCTTCGCGCTGCTATCACGGAAGCCATACTGTTCGATAACCCCCGAATAAGGTCATAATGAATATCCACTAGATAAACCGTATCCGACTTGTGATAAGGAAGCTTATCATAGCTCAGGAAGGAGCTATAGAAAAGGTGAAGTGTCTCTGAACAAGCAACCTGTCAGTTCTGGTAGAAATAAGAAAACAGAATTTTCCCATAAAAGACTACCAGTCCCAGAATGCACCAGGTTTCCAACAGCCATTAGAGGAGCTGAAGTGGGGAAACATGTGTTCAATCAGGAGGGCTATGAATTAATCCCTAAGCACTCATCTCAAAGGGCAGGGCCTGATTCAGCACAGCTGCGCTGTATTAGGGAGGAGCACTCATCTAAGCAGAATAAGAGTAGAGTTTATTCTACAGATGACCATCTTCATGATCACCTTGGATATCCAGAGAATTGTCCTCAGTATCCTGAGAATCAGCTTGAGTTTGATCATCAGTTTCATCTGAAGGATCATCAGAAGCAGAAGCCAAACCGGACGGACAGAGAGGGAAAGAGACCCTTTGGAAGAAGGAAGAGAAAAGCCTTTGAGAGGTCTAGAAGAGTCCAAAGCAGTACGTATACTGGGAGGTATTCCAAGGGCCAGCATACACCATTGGACTGGGGAAAGCCAGAGGAATGGTGCTGCAGAGCTAGGAATCACCAGAGGCTACCTGTGAGGGAGACGGCTGCACGTGGAAGGGACCCTAAGACCGGTGCCAGAAGGTATGTGAAGAGAGATCCAGTGTCCAGGGATCTGGATTGGAAGGCTGGACATAAGAACTGGACTACATACTGGCCAGGCTATATAGAGAGGAACTCTAGCAGCAATGGAAGCTCAGGTATGAACACTGATCTATGCCCTAGCTATAACCTTGAAAGACAGCAGGGAAACAAGTATTCTCCTGAAAATGCTCCATTGAGAGATTCATCTGTGCCAATCCATGATATTGAACCCATGCTTGTTGAACAAGGGGGAATAATAGCAGATGAGGATTCTGTTTATATGGACTGCTCTCTATCTAAACTCCGTTGGTAACTTTCTGTTATAAAGTACAGCAACCATCACAAAGAAATACAAATTTGTTCTTTAATCTACTCAGAAAAGCTCCTGAAGCAGGATTTGACCCACACAGTAGAAAGCAAGCCAGCTAAAGGGGTTTCAGCTGGATAACTGCTAGCAATTAAGCCTTACCTAATTGCTTGTGAGCTAGGAGAGAATCACTTCTGTATCTATGTGGGAAGTAATCAGAAGTTAACCTGAAAAGAACAGTTTTGTTTCTTGCTTTGTGGCTTTTCATTTGTTGTTTTCCTGATTTTGACTTTGTTTTTCCAAGTTAACACTGAAAGCAAGTAACCTAATTTATGTGCTACCAAGCATATCTGTGTTGGGAGAAATAACCCCATAAATAAATATCTTATTGGCTTTACCCAAGAGCACAACTAAATTATTGTCAGCAGCTGTGTCTGGTGTGAATGAACTACATTGCCCACAATACCTTGCAAATCATATAGAGATATGCACTTGCCAAGTTTGTGAAGATTCTCACCCAGGCAGCCGTCTGACAGACTCTAGACGCGCTGCTTCACATATCGCCTCCGTTGTCTGCTCACCCTGGACACGCTGCGCCCAGCTCAGACAGCCTCTTGCTACCCATGCCCCACAGATGGACACTTGGATGGAAAGAGCATTAATCTCAAACACTTGCTTTAACAAAGCCTCTAGCTTCCTGTCCTGAGAATCCTTGAGGGCCACACTACCTTCCACCAGAATGGTTGTCTTCTTGGTTACCGCAGCCACTGCGGCATCCACTCCTGGAGATCTAAACAGTTCCTTATCTTGATCTACCAGCGGATAAAGCTAAGGCATAACTCTAGCTCCCTTTAGTTTTTATTTATTTTATTTTATTGTTCTTATATACCGCACTCTTAAAAATCAGCGCGGTTTACATATAACGGAATTATGCCGGAAGGGCATTTAGTGTAGCCTCCGGCATCTCCCATTCACCCTGAATCATTTCTCTCACTACTCTGTGCATGGGAAATACCCTCTGTGTCTTCCGAAAGGCTTGCAACAACGGATCTTCCAATGTAGCATCCGCCGCTGGCTCGATTGCTGGCATATTGAGTGCTTTAAGTGTCTCTGAAATAAGCGCAGGCAACTCCTCTCGCCGAAAAATTCAGACTACCCGAGCCTGGTCTTCCTGTTCTGTGATCTCCCCTTCTATCTCCATATCCTGCTCACCATCCTCAGTGTGCAGGTCCTCCGAAAACACAGACTGATCCTGTTTTTCTTTCTCTATCTTAGCTTTCTTTGCCAAGACCCCGCCGTTCCCACAGTTAAGGGGGTCCCTGGCCTTTTTTCTCCTAAATTCAAACTAAGGGAACCAGGCGAAGACATTCTGAAATTGCCTCCAAAGGCCTGTTGCATAAGAGCGTGATTTATGGATATCACGGTGACCCTTACCCCTCATGGTTTTGACACCACTCTTCATCGCAAAATAGTTCAGCGTAATACTCTTTTGCGATATGACAGCTTCGATCCGAGGGCGTTGAAACGTAGATTGCCCTATGGCCAGTTTTTAAGGCTACGTCGAAATTGTTAAACTTTGCAGGAATTTAAATTACATGCCGCAGAGTTAAAATCACGCTTACTACATAAAGGCTACCCATCTACTGTAGTCAACATAGCATATAAAAGGGCTAGATTCACTCATCGAGAGTGGCTTTTTTCGACATCAAGATCGACACAAGGACAATATCACTGGCGTTTTTCCTTATACTAAAAGGTATGGCACATGTTAAATTACTACATCACTTTTGGCCCATTTTGGGGCTTCATTCTTGCTTCCGAGATAAACATTTACAAATAGCTTATTCCTGGAAAGCTAATCTCAGGGATTTGATTATGAAAACTACTCCTCAGCTGGACAGACCGAATGTTTCACAAGATGCACAGGGACACTTTCCAAGTGGAACCTGCGGTTTTTGCTTGCATTTATTATCAGGTCTGAGTTGGACTGACTCTCATGTGTCTCGGACTTACCATTCAAGGTGGTATACAACTTAACTATATGAACCACAAAGGTGGATAGACATCTGTCCATGCGCGTTGTATTATGTTGGTCGTACCACTAGATCCATTAAACAGTGACTTGCTGAGCATGCTTCACGACAACAGACAAAAGTGTTTTCTGCACCTATGGTGGAACATTGCATTCAAAACGAGCATGCTTTTGAATCACTTCGCTGGCTGGTATTGGACCATGTGCCAATTGATCCGAGAGGAGGAGATTGAGTACAACGTTTGCAGGAATTGGAGCAGAGATGGATTTTTTCACTTGATACAATTAGTCCCAAAGGTTTGAATGCTCAAATCGATTGGTACATGATCATTTGATTCATCTTTTTGATCCTCTAAGGGACAACCAATCATGTTAGGTGGTTTCCCCTTGTCAGTGGGACTCCTCCTATTTGATTGGCTGATTATATTTTTGATTGGATGATGGCTGACTATCGTCTCAAGTGACGTCAGACGCCGAACCCTGTTATTTAAGGCGTTTATTTATTTATTTACCATTTCTTATATACCGCACTATTCAGCATCAGCGCAGTTTACATGGAACAGAACAATCAGACAGGGTACATAAGTCTGAGTTTACAATTAACCTGAGAACCAAACTTGGATAAACAAAAAGGTAACTACACAACGGTGTCCTAGAAAAAGAAAAACATAGCATGAGATTCAATGGTCAAGGACCCCTTGCATGGTGTGATCGCCTGGCTGACAGGGTGTGTTGGTACAGATGTAAGTATTTGAGTGGGGATGTGATTCATTGTTCTCTGGGAAGTATTTGAGGAAAAGGAAGTGTTTTAGGGCCTTCCTAAACTGGATTAGGTTAGTGATCGCCCTGATGTTTGTTGGTAAGGAGTTCCAGAATCGTGGGGCACAGAGTCTGAAGGCCCTGTTTGCAGTTGTCAAGGTGCATCTTGTTAATTCTCTCGGCATTGTTAGCATATTTATTGCTGTGGATCTTCCTGGTCTATTAGGGGCACTGTCATTTTCTCTGTTCTTGGTTTACTGAAGCTTTAGATGCACCGCGATTGGTTTGACCTGAAGCAGGGTTGTAGACTTGCCAACCCGAAACGTGACACGTCGTCATTCTTTGATTTTCTGGCGGTGTCCTTCAAAAGCCTGAGGAATTATTTGTCTGAACAAAGCTAAGTACAGCATTTAAAAAAAAAAAACACTTGATTAAAAAGAAGCTGCCGCAATGGTGGATAGACCAGTTCTGTGCACTTGGATGGCAACTCCAACAAAAAATTAGAGAACTTGTTCCTTTTTTGTATCGGAATCTCTTCAGGGTGTTGTTTCAATATTGGGCATATGGAAACTCTTTTTAGGTTATTTGGTAGTTGACCTTGGGATAGAGAGAGGTTGACTCTTTGTATATATGGTGTGAGTTCTGATTTTGTTGATTTGATCCAGTTGACAGGACGAGGATCTATGCCAGAGGTAGTGGTATTCAATAAGTTGATGCAGTGATCCATCTGATCTTTGCTTGTTGGTGAGAATGAGATCCAGGTTGGAGGGCCAGTTGGTACTGGGTCATAGAAGGTTGTGTTGCAGATAGAAAAATAAAAAAATCAAGTCTATGTAGTGATCTGCGAACTGTTAAGCACTTATGTTACTCATTGCTGTGTTTTCATCACTTGGTTTTAAATTAGGTTTTGGATTATGAGGAACAATTCCCTTGGCCAGTTAAGTGATTTAGATAGGAGATGTTGGTAGTATTCTTTCTTTGTGTCTAAGAGGTTCTGATGGTAAGTTTTTAATTTGCTCATGTACTTGAGTCTGTTTTTCATCAGATTTGGTGACTCTCCATATTCTTTCTGCATTTCTTAGGTCTTTTTTATGTGTTTCAAGGATTGGGTGTACCATGGTTGGGAATTTCTGATTTTTTTGTTAAGTCAGTTGTTTTGATGGTTTACTGATGCTGCACTTAGAGTTCTTTTCCATGTTGTTGTTGTGAGGGTGTCAATATCATCACTGGTGGTTGAGAGATCAGGAATTTTTCTTCTGATGAATTCATCTTTGTCAAATTTTTAAATCTATTGTATGAGAATATTTCCTTGGTATGTTTGGTCGGAGAGGTGCCTAGTTTAGTACTGAAACATGAGGTAGTGATTCAACCATGGGACTGGTTGAATATTTATGATGAATGTTTCCATTCTAAGGACCAGGTTTAGGGTAGAAGATAAGGTCAAGGGTGTTGCCTTTTGTGTGTGTTGCAGTATAGATTGTTTTGTTCATATCCAATGTCTTCCATTGCTTGAAGGAAGGATGTGCATTGTACATTTAGTGATGCAAGGTTGAAGTCACCTAAGATGACATGTTCTTTTCATGGTGGTGCTGCAGAGCATGCAGTTTCGATTATGTTGTCCAGTGCATTAGTTGCAGAGGAAGGTGATCTGTATATGAAGGTTATTGTTAGTTTTCTTGTGCTGATGGTTAGCATGTCTAAGGCCTCGTTAATTGAGGAGGATATTTGTTATGCTCCAAGTAATGTTTTGTATAGGATAATTACTCCTCCACCCTTTTTGTTAAACCTTGCACAGTGATATATATATATTGTATTCTGGTGCTTTCAGTTGGTTGAGGATTACCATGTCTGTGTCGTAAAGCCATGTTTCGGTTAGGCATATAAAGTCTGGTTTGGAGTCGTTCAGAAGGTTGTGTATGATGGTGATTTTCTTCTTAAGTAGTAGAAAGACATTCAAGATTTGTCATGGGGGAATTTCAATGGAAGTTTGTATAAAGAGTGACATTGTTTGTATAAATCAGAGTAAATGTAAAAGCCCCTGAAGCAGCAAAGGATAGTGAAACAAAGGCCTCTGTTGGGTTAGTGTAGTTACTCACCTGTAACAGGTGTTCTCCAGGGACAGCAGGAATCAGTCCTCACAGATGGGCGACGTCGGCACTGGTCGGAGCCCTTGTGTGGAGCAAATCCCCAGCTTTCTAAGACAGCCTTTGGGAATTGCATCACACATGCGTGGTCCCCTTCCCGCCCAAGGGTGCCATCTTGCTCAGTCAAATGACATAGCTAAAAATACGGCAAAATGAACAAAATATAATAGGACTGAAACTCCAGGGGAGGAGGGAGGGTCGTGAGGACCAATTCCTGCTGTCCCTGGAGAACACCTGTTACAGGTGAGTAACTACGCTTTTCTCCAGGAACAAGCAGGAAGTCAGTCCTCACATATGGGACTCCCTAGCTATAGGCTACCGAGAACCCATAGCTGAAAATAGGCTCCCTCTAGAAGAGCCACAGCAGCCATAATAGGAATTCAACTGAGAAGATAACACTCCGGTAGCCTGACAAAGGGTCAGAGGGTAGGAGCTGCCTAGACCGCCAACAGGTTATGGAGTACCACCTGGCCGAAAGCACTGTCCCATCGGGACTCCCTATCCAGGCAGTAATGGGCCGCAAAAGTCTGACCCGAAGACCAGTTGGCAGCCCGGAAGATGTCTGCTAGTGGCACAGAGCGGAGGTGAGCCATTGATGCCACCTTAGCCCTGACCCGGTGGGTCGTGACTCGACCCTGCAAAGGAAGATCGGCCACCCTGTATGCCCAGGCAATACAGTCCGCCACCCAAGTGGACAACGTACGCTTGGAGACAGGCATCCCCAGCTTATTGGGTCATAGAAGATGAAGAGCTGAGAAGCCCTTCTATGTCCACCCGTGCACTCCATGTAGAAGGCCAAAGCCCTCTAACAGTCCAGGGTATGCAGAACTGCTTCTGCCCGACTGGCATGCGGCCTGGGAAAGAAGGTCAGAAGTACCACCTCCTGGTTGAGGTGGAACAAAGAGACCACTTTCGGAAGGAACGTGGGGTGAGTGCAAAGCAGCACCCTGTTCCTATAGAACCATGTGTATGGTCTATCAGAAACCAGAGCCTGCAGCTCACTCACTCGTCTGGCCGATGTGAATGCCACCAAGAAAAGCACTTTCCAAGAGAGGAAGCGGAGATGGCAGGTAGCCATCGGCTCAAAAGGTGGGCGAGTAAGCTGCTCTAAGACCACTTGGTCGCTGGGGGAGGCAAAGCAGGGGCTTCAGTAGAAGCAAACCTCTCAGGAACCTGGACACCAAAAGGTGTGCAGAAAAAGGTTTTCCATCAACTGGAGAGTGGTGTGCTGACAAAGCACTAAGGTGAACTCGGACAGAGTATGATTTGAGGCCTAAATCTGATAGGTGAAGCAGGTACTGCAGCACCACTGGCACGTGGCAGGAGAAAGTGTTTTTGCTCTGTTTGTCACACCATAATCCAAACCTATGCCACTTAAATGCATAGGTCTTCCTAGTTGACTGCCTTCTTGAGGCTAGTAGTACTTCTACATTTTTAGGGAGGAGAAGTGGTGCAAGGACTACCCTTTCAGCAGCCATGCCATCAGGTTGAGAGACCTGAGGTTGGGATGCAGGAGAGTGCCCTCCTCCTGCGACAGGAGGTTGGGATGTAATCCCAGAGGAATTGGGGCCTCTGCCGCCAGTTGAAGCAGAAGCAGAAACCATGGTTGCCTCGGCCATCTGAGGTCTACCAGGATGACCGAGGCTTTGTCCTGAAGGATCATGAACAGAGTCCTGGCCACCAGAGGCATGGGAGGAAACACATGCAGGAGGCCCACAGACTATGATATTAGGAAAGAATTTGTAGCCACCCTGTATGGGTGTGGCTGTCTGGAGCAGAAACGGGGCAACTGGTGATTCTGTGGGCTCGCAATCAGATCTATGCATGGTTGCCCCAGTACTGAAATAGCTGCTGGGCTATGTTGGGATCCAGTTGCCATTCGTGCGGCTGGAGAATTCTGCTTAGCTTGTCGGCTAAGACGTTTTCCTGACCTGGCAAGTAAACTGCTTTGAGATGCATACCCTGCCTGAATGCAAGAGAGCATAGGTCCAGGGTCTCTTGACACAGGGTGCGAGACCCTGTACTCCCCTGCTTGTTCACATAGAACATTGCCACCTGGGTGTCTGTCTGAATTAAGACAGGCTGGTGAGCCAGGGTTTGACAGAAGGTCCATAGAGCTAGGCGGATAGCTCAAAGCCCTAGGAGGTTGATCTGTTGTGTGCTCTCCTGTGGAGACCACACACCATGAGTGCACAATTACTGGCAATGGGCCACCCAGCCCAGCAAGGATGCACCTGTAGTCAGCACTCTCGTGTGCGGTGGAGGTTGAAATGGCACCCCCTCCAGTAGGTGGTGTGGTTGAAGCCACCAGGTCAATGACTGCACCAGTCATTTGGACACCTTGATGCTGTCTCAGAGTCTGCCTGTGTCCACTGGTCCCTGAGACACCACTGAGCTATTCTCATGTGGAGGCGGGCATTGGGTATCACATGCACTGTGGAGGCCATGTGACCAAGGAGGCACAGAAAGTGTCTTGCTGAGATCTGGGATCTGCGACTCACTTGCTGCACTAGTGCCAGTAGTCTCTGTGCCCTGTCTTCCGGTAGATAAGCCCTTGCTTGAAGGGTGTCCAGCCTTGCTAATATGAACTCTAGCCCTTGAGTGGGAACCAGAGTGGATCTTGTGTAATTGATCACAAACCCTAGGTATTGTAGCAACTGGATAGTGCGAGACATGGCCTGTTGGGCTTCCAGGGCTGACTGGGCTCTGATGAGCCAGTCGTCCAAGTAGGGGAAGACAAATATCCCTTGGTTTCTTAGGAAGGCCGCCACCACCGCTAGACACTTTGTGAACACCCTGGGTGCAGAGGCAAGGCCAAAGGGATGTACCTTGTACTGAAAGTGGTTTCCTCCCACCACAAATCATAGAAATTGTCTGTGGTCTGGATGAATTAGGATGTGTGTATAAGCATCCTTTAGGTCTAAGGAGCATAGCCAGTCTCCCTGGCAGAGGTAAGGCAGCAATATTCCAAGGGAAAGCATCTTGAACTTTTCCCTCACCAGGAACTTGTTTAAGTTGCGCAGGTTGAGGATGGATCTTAGGCCTCCTGTTCTTTTTGGTATCAGGAAATGCCTGGAGTAGAAACCCTTTCCCTGCAGGTGGTGGGGCATCGGTTCTACCGCCTGATCCTCGAGAAGACCTGTTATCTCCTTCAAGAGGAGGTCTCTGTGAAGAGGGGGTCTGAGAGGCTCCCCTGGAAAGTAAAAGGGAGGTACCTGGGTGAAATGTAGCAGGTAGCCCTTTTGGACTATCTGGAGAACCCAGGTATCTGTTGTGATGGCTGGCCACCTGTGGGCATACAGGGTCAGCCTTCCTCCTGTACATGGCCTTACTTCTTTGGAGAGAGGGGCTATGCTTTGGGAGTCAAAACCGCCCTCCAGGCTGGGCCGGAGCCAGTGCCTGGGGCTTTTTGCTTTCGTGGGCCATGCCCCTGTCCCTTGGCCTGCTGCCCCTGTTGGGGAGCTGGGGAGGCCCGATATGTGGGGTAGTTGCGGTAAGCAGTACCTTTCCTCAGGAAAAAGGGCTTTTTACCCGAGTCTTTCTTAGAGGGGCAGAAGTCTTCTTCGAGAGCCGCGTCCGGGTCAGGTACTCAGACTCGATCTCATCAGCTTTCTCCATCATGGGTATGTCAAAAAGGTTTTCATCTCGGCAAGGGACATCGACCAACTTCTTCTGCATCAATGCCGGCCGCGGCTACCTGGGCCAACACCTCGAAGCCGTCATAGGCTGCTTGAGTCATAAACCGAGCACTCACGTATCCCAGCGGACAAGGTCTTGAAGTGCTGCAAAGGTCCCTCAGAGACCAGCTGAGAACCCGGCAATCTCCTTTACCAGGTCTCGCAGGTACATGCCCATGTACAGCTGGTATGTCTGGATTCAGCATGATAGCGTTGAACCATGGTAGCACTTCTTACCGAGGGCATCCATGTTGCGGGCCTCCCAGCCAGGAGGCACCGAGGAGTGTGTCTTCTGGCTCTTGAGCCGGCGCATGGCCAATTCCACAACCATGGAGTTGTGCGGCAGTTGTGCTTTTTGAAACCCAGGGCTCTTGAGAACTCTGTAAATGGAATTGATTCACCTGCTGAGCACCGGCATTGAGGCCAGTGTCTCCCACATGCGGAGCATCAGCCGTTCCAAATTGGAGGCACTGGTACAGTAAGGGCTTCCCAAAGGGGAAAGTCATACTGGAGGATCTCGAGCTCTTTGGCTCGAGGCTCCTCCTCGGCCTCCACCAGGAATGCCAATACCTTGGCCATGTCCCGGACAAAGTCCAAGAACCGAGTATCCTCTGGGGGGGGACCTTCTCCGAGGTTCAGATCCCGGGGAATCCAAGGGGACGTATCTTGTCCGAATGGTGTCCGGTGATTCTTCATCTTCCGTCTCCCATCCTGATTCCTCCAAAGAGGAATCAAGCAGCTCCGGCCTCGAAGGCTTTGGCCTCGACAGCTCTGACGCCGGTGGAACTCGGCTGAGGATCAACTCAAGTCCTTAGGGTCTCAAGGATCGGCTCGGCCTCCAGGGTTGACTTGGACGTTGATGTCCCGGTGGTCGGGGTGGATGGACCGGTGAGACCGGCAATCAGCACCCACTGCTGTTCCATGAAGGCAGACATGCTGTGCTCCAAGGCCACCATTCTGAGACCGAGCTCAGAAGGATCCACAGCCCCCGGGTCGGGTCCCAACGCTGGTTCTCCCGGAGAAGAGTCCACAACGAGGACTGTGGTGGTTACCTGCCTCGGTGTCTACGATTCCTTGCGAGGGAGTTTCGCTGGGCGCTCCGACTCCAAGGATCCAGAGCGATGGTCAGGACTCTGCGACCGGTCCCGCGAGGGACCAGGCCGTTCGGAGCCATCCAACGACGCCACCCTCAGATTTCTTCCTCCTCCGGTGTTCCCGTGAGGGAGACCCCCTTTCAGAGGACACTTGACGCTGCTCAGGCTCAGAGAGCTCCCGAGATGTCGAGGCCTCTGATGAGGTCCGGGCCCGGGCAGGTGCGGACTCAGGAGAAATCCTATCATGTTGCTGCTGCCTACTCCTCAAGGCCTTGGAGAACATTTTCCTACAGGGCCACAGACCTTCAGGTCGTGGTCGGGCCCGAGGCAGCGGAGAAAGCAGTCGTGTGTGTCGGTGAGGGACATTAATTTTGTGCACCGATCACACTTTTTAAACCTGCTGGCAGGTCAAAGGATCGGGCTGCCAGTGAAAAAGAATAAAAAAGAGTGCGAACGCTAGTCACGAAGGACAAAAACCGAAAATTTGGAACAGACTCGATACCGGTGTACCAAGCCGAAGGCAGGAAGGGGAACCAGCGTCTAACCAGTCAGACAGAAAAGAATTTTTCTGACTTTTAAGCACTTTTTTTCACGAGGGAACTTGGACGATGTCTGTTGGACTCCGCGGAAAAAAGGAAACTGAGCAAGATGGCACCCTTGGGAGGGAAGGGGACCGCGCATGCGTGATGCAATTCCCAAAGGCTTTCTTAGAAAGCTGGGGATTTGCTCCGCATGAGGGCTCCGTCGGTGCCAATGTCACCCATATGTGAGGATTGACTTCCTGCTTGTTCCTGAAGAAATTATATTACTCATAAGTTATACAGCAAAGAAGTGGGACCATAAAAATATGATTTTAAGCTGACATTTATGAGAAGAGCTACATTACTTACTTATTGGAGTGATACTGGTGGCACTAATTTAAAGATTTAGCACTAATTAATTAAATGGACATACATATTTATGATTTTTTAAGAATATTTACATAACGGCAGAAAAAGACCATATGGCCTATCTAGTCCGCCCTTCCCTATCAACTACTATAGTCTCTTTTTTCCCTTTAGAGACTTTGTGTTTATCCCACACTTTCTTGAAAATCAGACAGACACTGTCCTTGTCTCTTCCACCTCCACTGGGATACTATTCCATGCATCTGCCACTCTCTCCGTAAAGAAATATTGCTGCATATTACTCCTGAGTATATCCCCTTTCACCCTCATCCTATGTCCCCTTGTTGTAGAGCTTGCTGTCAATCGAAAGAGGCTTTCCTCTTGTGCATTTATGCCATAGAGGTATTTAAACGCCTCTATCATATCTTCTCTATCCCACCTTTCTTCTAAAGTATACATATTAAGATCTCAGTCTGTCCCGACTTCCGGTGACGTCACAGAGCTGATGGCGGGTGTGTAGCCAAGCTCCGTCCAATTCCCACATAAATTGATATATAAAAAGCGATCCTCACCTAACAAAGTGGACGGGAGTCAGGCACCCTCCGTTACGATGTCGGCGCGGAAGCTGGCGGGATTTCAGTCTGCGTATGCGCGGAAAGAGATGGCAGCAGTGGAGGAATCGGGTGGCCTGGAAGAGACAGGTGCGCCGGTTAGCTTGGAGGAGGAAGGGGGCCTGGATATGGGACATGGTGAAGGGCTGAATATCAGAGCATGGCTGCAGGCATTCAAAGTGGAAATGCACGCAGAGTTGAAAGCGATGAGAAGGGACTTGAAAGAAACACCGATTACCATACAAAAAGACCTGAGCGGCCTAGGACAGAGAGTGGAGGACCTGGAAAGCCACGTGGAGCAGTGTGAAGGAACAGTGCTGGAAATGGTGGCTGAACAGTGTATAATAAAGGCCCAACAAGAGGATATGTGTGAGAAGCTGGAGGAGATAGAAGATCGAGCCCGATGGAGCAATCTCTGAATTCAGGGGGTGCCTGAGACAGAGGTGCATAAAGACTGTGTGAAGGTGGTGCAGCGGTTGTGTGCACACATTGAGAATGGAGGAGGAGGAGGAAGGCTGAGCGGCAATAATGGGGATTGAGTGAGAGCACCGAAGTCTGGGACCTCGGAGGGAGAAGCAAGCAAGAGAGATCATTGTGTATATGAGCAGCTACCCTATAAAAGAAAAAATTCTGTCTATTGCCCGGAAATATGGGCGGATCGCATGGTAGAGCTGTGAAGTAGAAATATTTAATGACCTCTCCACGGGCACGTTGGAACGGTGGAGGAACTTGGAGGTAACAGCCTTCCTGAGAGGCAAAGGGCTGAGGTATAGGTGGATATTCCCATTTGGACTATTGATGACTATAAATGGGGTGTCCCGGAAGGTGCAATGGCGGAGGAAGCCTCGGCTGTATTGGAAGAGCTGGGATGTGAGAATCTGCCGAGGACATTGGAGAGAGCAGGGACCAGGCTGAGTAAGGGAGCGGATGGAAAGATACCAGCGATGTCGCAGTGGCAGCGAGTGGCGTAGAAGGGAAAGAGGCTAAAAAGACTGTCACAAGAGAAGAGGACTTCGTCAGTTGAAGAGGAGACGAGAGACAGCTGACCGGAGATGGAGAGAGAGGAGGTGGTCACCCGGCCTGGGGCAAGAAGGGCCTCTGAGGCACTGAACTGTTAGGGTATAAAGGGGGGAGTTAATGTGGTGGGTAGGGGGGGGATGCGGGATCTGTGGTGTAAAGGAGGGATGAGGGGGTATCTGGAGTGCTTAGGATGGGGAAAGGGGTTGGGGAAAGAAAATGGGATAGGACAGGTCACATATGGAAGGGCAGAAGGGTGGGAAGAAGGGGTAGGCGGCGGGGGAAGGGGGAGGGGGGAGTGTGACATCATAATAGAGGGAAAAAAGGGGGGGGGGGAGAAGGAGGAGAATTGGAATAGAAAAATATGTTGTGGATAGGGTCAATAAATGTTAAGGGTTTGAACTCTCCAGGAAAATGGAGCCTGGTGTATCAGGAGGCACAGAAAAATCACTAGGATGTAGTGCTAATACAAGAAACATACCTGAGGAGACAGGATATAGGGCGGATGAAGAATAGGCGATTCCCAGAGCAGTTTTATTCGAGCAATAAGGATGGGACAAAGAAAGAGGGGGTTACGGTATTGGTGATGGGAGGACTCAGGGATTCAGGTGAAAGGCAGCTTTAAGGATATAGAAGGGAGAATAGTAGGGATAAAAGGGAAGATGGGAACAGCGGACATTGTTATTGTGTCGGTGTATGGGCCTAATGGTAACCAGGTCTCATTTTGGAAGGGGATGTGACAGTTGTTGGAGGGGGAATCTCAAGGGAAGCTTATAGTTGGGGGGGGGGGGGGATTTCAATGTAGTGTTAAACCCAAGGGTGGATAGGGTGTCGGGGGGGGGGGGGGGTGGAAGGTGGGGGAAGGAATAGAAGGGGGTTAAAACAATTGATGCAACAGTTTCAATTGGTAGACGCCTGGAGAGAATTGCACCCCAATGGGAGGGAGTACACCTTTTTTTCGGCACCTCATAATATCTGGAGCAGGATAGACATGATTTTGGTAGATAAGGAGTGGATGTTGGAGGTCTCGGATGGTAGCATAGAGCCCATGGTCAGATCATGGGGCTGTGGAGGTGGGAATTAGAGGGTGGAGGCAAGAGGGGACCAAATTCTGGCAACTGAATGAGAGTTCACTTAAGAGTAAGGAGGTAGTGGAAGATGTTAGGCGGGCTATAAAAGATTACCTCTCATTTAATGATACAGGGGAGGTATCCGAGGCGACGTTGTGGGAAGGGCTGAAAGCTTTAATTAGGGGTAAATTTCTAATGTGGGGAGCAAAAAGGCTAGGCAACAGAAGGAGGAAGAGTTGGGCAAGTTACTAAAAGAGGCAGAGCTGCGGTGTCAGAGGTCGGGGGCAAGGATTGAGAGGAGGGAGGTGGAAAGGCTGCAGGGGGAGTTGCAAGCATTACAGGTGAAGCAAATTGCATTTGCATTGAGACAAGTAAAACAGAAGTATTATGAATATGGTACTAAATCCGGTAAGGTGCTAGCACGAAAGTTGAGGCAGAGAAAAGTAGCTTCGACAATATATCAGATTCAGGGGGAGGGAGGGGTGATATGCAGGGAAGAAAATGATATTAGGGAGAGATTTCGGCAATTTTATCAGGATTTGTATAGGCGGGAGGGAAGGATAGGGGAGGATCAGATTCATCGATATTTGGAGGAGGTTGACTTGTTGTCACTTCCAGAGGCGCAAGAGGGTTTGGAAGTTAAAATTACGGGAGAGGAGAGAGGGAGGGCGGTAAAGGGGCTGGTGGGGGGAAAGGCCCTGGGCTTAGATGGGATTCCGGGGAGCTTCTATAAGATATTTGTGGGAGAGATAGGGGGGTTGCTTGGAAGGGTTTTCAATGGAATGTTGGAGGAAAGGGGGGAGCTGTCTTCGGGTATGTTAATGGAAGGGATTACGATTTTACCGAAGCCAGGGAAAGACCCGAAGATTTGTAGTTCATACAGACCAATATCGCTACTTAATGTTGATGTTAAGATATTGGCAAAGATATTGGCAGGAAGGTTGGCTCCGTGGTTAATGGAAGTGATAAATGGATATTACACTTACCTGGTAATTGATGTTCCTTGAGGGAGTACAGTTCAGTCCTCCACCACTGGGTAGTGCACCTTCTCCTGCAACATGGAGACTGGACAAGTCAAACCTGTGACATCACCGGGTATATCCTGCTGGTCTTCTCCCATGATCCCCCAGTGACCTACTGTCAAAGCAGACTCAAAGGAGCAAACAACCAGTTAAAGTACTAAATACAAAGCTATGCTCAAACTTCAACTTTAAAATCACAGGGCCCCAAAAAGAAAGGCCGAAAACACCCTCCTCCGTGCCCCTGTCCCCCTGCGCACCAAACAGCGGAAGACAAAGAGCTAGAAGGAAGGAGAACTAAGGAAGAGTATAGGCAGAAAAGGTTGCTCTCGCGATTACCTGCCAATCAGAGCCCGTTGCCGACTCTAGGATCCGAAAGCATACTCGGAACTGACGCCTCGCGTCTGAAACATCCATCCCCGGGCGGGAATGAGGACTGAACTGTACTCCCTCAAGGAACATCAATTACCAGGTAAGTGTAATTTCCATTTCCTTATCAGTCCTACAGTTCAGTCCTCCACCACTGGGATTTACCAGAGCAGTAATCATTGGGAGGGACCTATCCAGTCGGCTCAGCCCCTAAACGAACAGAGCAGGCACCGACCCCAGCCCGCTCCTCACGTCAACAGGCGGTAAGCCAACCAGGAAGACACGACCGAGAGCCCACTTGGATCCTCTTCACTGGTGAAAACAGCACAGAACTCTGCCCCAAGCAGCGCTAGTGCTTCAGAAAGACAAACTCGCCATCGCAAACACACTGAACGCCCTAGAAACAGACCTACTGAGAAGGCTACCGGAGCTCCGCCTGAAAAATCTGCTTGAGCTCCCCCTTGGCTCTCGACCCCACCAGGGTGTCAAGTGTTAGCAACCGCTGCTTTCCCGCAGAACCCGCCTCCACGGAGGGACAGGCAGCGAAGAGACCTCCCAGAAAGCGACGGAACCTCACCTAAGGTCCAAGGAACGCAGGTTACAAGCAAAGTGTTCTTGCGTAAGTCCCAAACCGACAACTAAACAGGCACAGCCGGATTCCACGAGGGAGAACGGAACCGAGGTCCATCCAGACAGAGGTGGGAAGCAAAATGAGGGAAATGGAAAAAACCACCAGCGTCAAACACCCTATTTGTCACACCTCTTAAGGGCTATATTCTTTGCAACACAAAGTAGCTCTACAGCTATGTCCTGGACCAGTTGGAGTCTTTTTAATTGAGAATGTGGAATGCAGCGAAGCAATGAGTTGCAATAAACCAAGCGTGATCCACCAAGGGCATATAAGAGGGTGTCAAGTGCCCCAGAGTCCAGCGTTGTTTCAGAAGATGTGGAGTCTTACATGGTGTGACAAAAAAGAAAGGAGACTCTGGTAGCCACGCCCACGACACAATACCAGTAGGCCAACCGCTTACATCACCTGGATATGCCCTCCGGAATTGGAGGAACCATGCAGAAGTAGCAATCGCCGACGTGATCCATGGGCCCTCTCCAGATCATTGGAACCGCAAAAGACTTTGATGGTCTTTTCCCATCCATCCACAGCCTGAGATCTGCTACACATGTATTGCAGCATATGTGTGGCGCCTAGCTTTTATCCTGATCTTTTATTCTGCAGCCAAAATATAAATTGTAGGCTTTCTGAACCGCCACAGTCATATGCCATTTTTGTGATGTAAAAGTCACATCACCACAACTAGAGCAGAAATTATCTGCATGATTAACACCAGGACGAGGAATCGCCAAATATGCTGTGAGTGACCTATCGGTATAAAATAAATGTCTTTTTTTTTTTTTACTGTCAAGCGAGGCAAATTTAAGTAGTGACTGCATCAACTGGTTTTGGACAGGTATTTCGATTGGTTGCAAGTAAAGATTATGCAAGCTCACGTAAATGTTGCAGAATACACTGGTAATGGTCCCCACTGACTAATGAAGAGCACATATCTTAGCAACCAGACCCAGTCGGCCATTTTCACTATGACCTCTGAAAGGCATAGAATGGACCGGGCCACGGCCCCGTACCAATGCGTCGACGCTATCCAGTAGCCTCATATGTCCTCTGCTAAACACCGACCCGTCGCCGCAGACTGACAGGTCGCCATGAGGTCCAATATGGGCTGACCGCATCTGAGCACACGCGGCGCGCACACCGCCTGATGCAATCTCATTCCTCCGGCAAACACTCGGACCCCACTAAGGACATTCGCCACCACAGTGTCCCCACCGAAACGCAGGCCGCCAAGGCTTCAACCGCGCACGCTGTCCCTTCGCTCGGGCCACCCTGACCACCCGACCGACTCCACCCTGCCGATCGAAATAGGCCACCATCCCGGAGATCTCAGACAGCACCTACAGTGCTCGATCCGCTACCGTGTCCGTGAACGCCTGCCACGGCTGACGTACTGCGTACCGTTCCAGTCAGACGATGGAACACTGGGCGTGCTGCGTACACTAAAACGCCTTGTACATAAAGGATCCCCAAAATGTAGCTGAGTCTAACCACGCTCCGGCCAAGCTCCCGGAAGAAAGGGACAGAACCTTATAAAAAAGAAGTGGGGACAATTAGGAAGGCTTTCCTGTTTGATTATTATTTTTTTTTTTTTCCTTTTTACAATTCCATAAGGGCCACAAGGCACACAACTGAACAGGGCATTGTCCAGAGAACGCAAGGCCCCTCCTCCAGGCTGACTCCACAGCCTAAACCGGCAGTCACCTTGGCTGATGCCGAGCAGCGCGGAAGCCAACTTGTAAGCCCAGCATATAAAGTATGCCTACTAGTACAGCATTCCACAATGGAGGGACATGTAACCGGACGGCTTTGAATATGAACCTACAGATATCCCGCGCTTGCTCCAAGACAAGCACTGTGCAGCCTACTGGTCTTCTCGGAGCACCGCCACGACCCGAAGACCTAAACCAGCCAGCAAAAGACGACGTACGCTGGGCCCGAAGGAACCTGGTTGAACGGATCCCAGCACTCCCTGTATCGTTAGGATCGGAGCCTCCCCCCAAGGACTCAGCCCTGGCTGGAACCGGCTGAGCATAACTCCAGGCCCTGCGGCGAGCCCCCACGAAGAAGTGGGACGCAACGATGCCTTGAGGAAAGGGAAGGCCCAATGGGTGAAGCAAGTTGCTAGATGACCAAGGGAGTAAACCCCACACGCGCACCTCAACGGAAGGTCGGAAGAACCGAGGATTCTGGTCCCACAGGTGCGCCTGCTAGCCTTTAACATACACCTCCGCAGGTACAAAAAACTTAAATTGTGAGCACCTTCAGGGGTAAGGGGAATAGACGACAGCCTCCGACTGTTGACCACCTTGTCTTGCACAACAGACAGCAGCACCCCACCAAACAAATGATTGGGAATATATAACCTCAGAACCCCAAGACAGAGGTAAAACAGTAGAACGTGCAGTGGACGTGAATTTCCAGATCTGCCAGCCCCCCTGCCCACATTGAGAAGAGGCAGAGAAGAACTGGACCGGCGCCTCCTGGACAGCCGGGCCACCGAAGGGAAAGCTGATGACTGAGGCCCAAACTCCTCAGGATGGCCCCGTCTTGCATTGGCAACCCCATGCAACACCCTGACAACCCCGCTCACGATATCCCAAGCGATCTCTGTCATTGCTGCAACAATCACCTGAGCATGAGATCACAGACGGAACACGGACATGCAGACGCACTCAAGGAGAGTGCACCTAAGAAGTATGAGCCTATCCAACATCCAGCACCACATGTCCAGGTGTCCCACTCCTGTCACCCAAAACACAGGACGCTTGAACCTAGGTGACCGTCATAGCAAAGACAGGGAGGCCTGACTGCCGCTATCAACCCTTCCAGGACCCTGGAACACTAAGCCCCGGACTGTGCCATCCAGCAACACTTCTCACGATCCCCGCCTTTCCCCAGATGGCCCAGATGGGCAGTGTTCCCGCCAAATGGGCAAGCTGCGCTCTGATAACATAGTGCAGAAAACCAAATCAAAGTGTCTTAACCTAGCTAATTTTTGTCTAATAGTGATCATTCATAATATCAGCCAGACTCAATCATAACATTAGTATTAATGATCTCTAAAGATTGAAGAGTTACTAATGTAACACTAATTGGTTTTTTTTTTTTTTGTTTGTTTGTTTTAAAGAGCTTCAAAGGCGATCTTGGAAACTACAGACCAATGAATCTGAGTTCAGTGCCAGTTAAATGATAGAACTTGTTCTGAAAAGCAGCACCAAGCTGTCTTTTCAAAGGGTTAATAAACATGTGAGTAAGCCAAATGATATGTATCTGGATGTTTTAGAAGGTACTTGACAAAGCCCCTTATGAACTTCTCCTGAGGAAGGAGATGATGTGCTATTATAGAATGGGAAATGGATCAAAAACAGGAACACAATAGGACTAAATGGCCAGTTTTCTCACAGGAGACCCGTAAATAGTGGAATGTCTCGGGATCTGCACTGGAACTGGCATCTGGTAACATCTACTGCACTGAAATGATCTGGAAAAGAGATCAGCAAGCATGGCGATCAAATTTGCAGATGGCATAACGACATTTAGAGGCTGTCTGCACAATTTCCAAGCGTATAAACATGGAAATAGCATCCTTATGTAAATGACAATTTCAGAAAGGGCTCAATTTGTAGGTGGTTGTGCCGCCGATGACCCTGAATGGCCAAATCCTAGCACGGAAACCTGCTGCTGACAGACGTCGCTAACTGCCAGAATGCAGACAAAAGGTAAAGGCACCCCCCAAGAAGTAAAACCCAAACCAATCACATTGCAGTCAAAGAACTATAAACTATCATGAAATTAAAAGGAAATTAAAATTAAAAGGAAATTAAAATTAGAATTAAAATTAAAAGTAACAGCAAAAGGAAGTCCTTATCTGGGTGTAGCCGCGTGGAACAGCGTCTGCTCAAACGCGGGGCTGCTCCGCTCTCCGCCACGAGGCCTCAGCCATGCCGAGAAAATGGCACCAATCCGAAGCAGGCCCGTTTGGCGCCAAACACCACAGAGGCGGCAAGAGCTCAGAGCCCCTCCATGTGGACTCAAGAGACTCCCTTGTGGCGTCGGGATGCAGCAGTTACCCCGCTGTAGCTGCGGGGTGAAGAGCTGTCCAGACACGCTGCTGCCTCGCGCCACCAGAAGTAGCAGACGCTGCGAGCCCCGGCTCACCGGCTAAAGAACCTCGAACGGCCTGAGGCTCCCGCCGCGATGGGAATCTGCCACATGGACACTGCCAAAATGCAGGTGTTCCACAGAGCTCTCCCCCGTACAGTCCTGGGGGAGAGATCATCACCGGGCACAGAGACCGAAGAATCCCAAGCAGAGAGGCTAGCTGGCAGCGTGAACTTTGAAAAGGGACAGAACCCCCCTTTACACTAAGGCAGACTAGGTGAAAATAAAGTAAAAGTAAATGAAATTAAATGAAAATGAAAATGAATTCAATTTACAGGATTATACCTAAAGAAGGGTAAATTAAATCCTGACTAACTGCTCCTAAACTGCTTCTCAAGTGAGCCCAGCACCTAGGCTCACTATGTCCTCATGCTGCATGGAGACTGGACACACTGGGGGATCATGGGAGAAGACCAGCAGGATATACCCGGTGATGTCACAAGTTTGACTTGTCCAGTCTCCATGTTGCAGGAGAAGGTGCACTACCCAGTGGTGGAGGACTGAACTGTAGGACCGATAAGGAAAGGAGGATCAAGCGGGGTTTATTATGGGGAGGCAAGCAGCAGATAATATTAAAAGGGCGGTAGGAGTGGTCTGGGAGGCGGAGCAGGGGAAAGAAGACTCTCTCGATGTCAATTGACACGGAGAAGGCCTTTGATAGGGTACATTGGGGTTTTTTAATGCAGGTACTGAAGAAAATGGGATGTGGGCCAAATTATGAAAAATGGATAAGGGGTTTATATGAGGGGCCACGAGCACAAGTTAAAGTTAATGGGAGTTATTCAGAGGACTTTGGGTTAGGGCGAGGGACTAGGCAAGGATGCCCAATGTCACCCTTGCTATTTGCTATGGTGGTAGAGCCTTTAGTGGAAAGGATAAGGGCAAATGAAAAGATCCATGGATTGGAAAGAGGGGGAGTTCATCATAAGATTTCCCTATATGCAGATATCATCCTTCTGTATATTAGTAAGCCGCAGGGGTTTTTACCGGAGGTGATGAGGGAGGTGGAAAGGTTGGGGGGGGGGGGGTGGTGTCGGGATTTAAAATGAATGTTGATAAGACGGAAGTGCTGAAGGTTAAGGGGGCTAGAGAAGTGGAAGAGCAATTGAAAAGGGACTATCCTTGAGATGAGTAAGAAGATCCTTGATGTATTTTTGGGGGTGCAGATCACGGCGAGGTATGAGGAATTGTATAAAGTTAACTACCCGAGAACGGTTGGAGAAATTAATAAAGACCTGGAGGGGTGGATGAAATATGAAACTTCTTAGCTAGGGAGGATAGCGGGAGTTAAAATGAATATTTTTACCAAGATTGCTGTATCTATTTCAGGCACTTCTAGTGGGCATACCGGAGGGGGTGATGAGGGGGTTGCAGAAAAAGGTTTTTCAGTATATTTGGAAAAGGAAACCTCCGAGGATAGCGAGGGAGGTTATGTATGCCCCTAAGGAAGAGGGGGATTTGGGGGTTCCTAACCTGGAGGATTATTACAGAGCGGCTCAAGTAAGACATGTGATAGACTGGAGATCTAGTAAGGGGGTGAAGCCAGGGGTATGGTTGGAAAGAGCAAGGGTGAGGGGAGGAAGTTTGGAAGCATGGCTATGGGCGCCTAGGGTAGAGTGGAGGGAAATGGGAATAGGTACACCTGCTATGAGGCATGTGGCAGGGGCATGGGATAAGGTGCAGGTAAAGGATATTAAAAATAGGGGAGCTGGGTTCTCGTTGATGACACCGTGGAGAGGGTGGAAATCCTTTCAACCAGGCTGGGAAGGAGGAAGCTTTGATGAGTGGAGTCGCAAGGGGTTGGAATGTTACTTTCAGTTGGTAGAGGACGGAGAGGTACAGGATTTTGAGGCACTACGGAGGGAATTTGGGTTGGAAGATAAGGACAGGTTTGCATATGTGCAGGCGGGTTCTTTCCTAAAGGGGGTGTTGGGGAAAGCAGGGAAGGTGAGGGACATTTCCTTGGTGGAGGAGATGTGGTATGGAAAGAAGGGCACGAAAGGATTGATTTCAGCTCTATATAAGGGAGTGAGGGGACAACAGGCAGGGAAATTTAGGTATATGGAAGAGTGGGAGAGGGATACAGGAATGACGATGACAAGTGCAGATTGGAAGGGGGTGTGGGATCAGGTGAAGAAGGCACCATGGTCGAGCAGTATACGGGAAAACTGTTATAAAATTTTATTTAGATGGTATTATACGCTGGAGAGATTGCACAGAATGTATCCAGGGGTTACACTATTGTGTTGGCGGAACTGTGGGGAGGTGGGGTCATTCTGGCATATTTGATGGGGATGTCCAAAGATACAGGTGTACTGGGGTGGGATTAGGAAGTGGATTCAGCAGAAGCTGGGGGTACAGGTGGAAGGGACACCGGGTATATGGTTATTGTCATGGGGGGGGGGGGGGGGAGAATGGTAATGACCTGTCTATGTGCAGCTAGATGTGAACTCGCAGCAGCATTGAAAAAGGAGGAGGTGCCCAGTCTAGAGAAGTATGAGGGGAGACTGAGGTATATTGTGCTTTTGGAAAAGTTAACGGCGACTAGGAGGGAGAGATTGGGTAAGTTTGAAACAGATTGGGAAGAGTTATGGTGTGTCTTAGGGGAGGGGGGAAGGGATGTAGGTTATTCGGGCTGTGGGGAGGGGGAGGGAGGTAGGGGGCAGAGAATGGGGTAAAAGGTTGGGGGGTTAAATGCTGTTATATATTGACAGCTTGGATAACTATACATTGAAATAGAAATAATGGAATAAGGAGGAAACAGCAAAATATAGGTAAAAGGTTTAATTTGGATAAACATTGTTTTACTATGTGTCTTAAATTTGGAAATGTTAACTGCTGGGTATACTATATTTGTTATGGTAGAAAGATAGGGATACCAGTAGTATAAGGCTAATGTATAAGAATGCCATATACCAATGTTTGTATGCTGGAAATTTTGATAAATAAAAATTTAAAAATTAAAAAAAAAAAAAAAGAAGGATCTAAGTCTGTCCCCATATGCTCTCGCATAACAAAGACCATTGACTATTTTTGTAGCCACACTCTGCACCTATTCTATCCCGTTATAGCCTTTTGAAGGTGTGATCTCCAGAATTGCACACAATACTCCAAATGAGGTCGCACCAGAGACTTATACAGAAGTACTATCCCTTTTTTTATGCTGGCAAATTATCTCCCTCTGCACCCAAGCATCCTTATTGCTTTCACCATCGCCTTTCCTACCTGTTTACCCACTTTAACATAATCAGAAACAATCATGCTCAGATCCCGCTCTTCTTTCATGGACAGAAGTACTTTACCCCCTACACTGTACCACTCCCTTGGATTTTTGCAGCCCAAATGAATGACCTTGCATTTTTTAGCATTAAATCTCAGCTGCCAAATTCTCGACCATTCTTCAAGCTTAGCTATTATCCCTCCTTATGTTATCTACTCCTTCCTGGGTGTCTACTCTGTTGCAGATTTTGGTATCATCTGCAAAGAGGCAAACCTTCCCCGATAGCCCTTCCGCAATATTACTAACAAAGATGTTAAAAAAAAAAAGAATTAAAAAAAAAAAAAATGAATAGGACCAAGGACAGATCCCTGTAGCACACCACTGGTAACATCCTTCTTCTTAGAGTGAGCTCCATTTACCTGTATCCTTTGATGCCTCCCACTTGTATGGAGTGAAGGGTCAGTTGGAAACAAAACCAGGAAGCGGCAGATTCAACACCCAATACCTTTATTAGTACCAGTGGCCTAAGCCCAACACAGGACCGTGTTTCGTATGTCACTTCATCAGGGGCTATCAGGGCACACTGAGGGTGTGATGTACATAGACTTCACCAGGCTCAACAGAGTCAATGTAAGTTGCTATTATCTAAAAAACTTCTTTACTAAGCCCGGACGCCTTGTATCACGTTATCCACTCCGAGCTTCTGACCCAATGTCCGTGAAACCACCTACAAAAAGAGAAACTTCATACGGCTTTTTGTAGGTGGTTTCACGGACATTGGGTCAGAAGCTCGGAGTGGATAACGTGATACAAGGCGTCCTTCGGGCTTAGTAAAGAAGTTTTTTAGATAATAGCGACTTACATTGACTCTGTTGAGCCTGGTGAAGTCTATGTACATCCTGTGTTGGGCTTAGGCCACTTAATTGGTACTAATAAAGGTATTGGGTGTTGAATCTGCCGCTTCCTGTTTTTGTTTCTGCTCGTTTGAGTGGCTAGCGCTGTTCTTTTTGTGGACCCCGTGAAGGGTCAGTTGGACCATGGGTCAGATGGCTCCCAAACAGACCCTGCCTCCATCCAAGAGGGGGACAAACCAACACATGTGGAGGACTTACCACCTCCCAAGAAAAAAAAACCACTCACCTCATGAAGGACAGTGCATTCATACATGGTATTACTATCTCATGGAAATTTCTTTGCAAGAAGATCCTTTATTATATTTATTCCTTATCTTACAGAAGCAAACAGACTAAGAGCAAAAAAAAAAAGCAACCTAGTGAAATTGCAGATCTTGCCACTTTTCCTCAGAGCAAACAAGCAGGATCATTCTGTTCTTATCTTGGTACAGATCTTGTAACGGCTGTAATTCCCTTACCCCCAGATGCTAAGATACCTATACAATTCAAAAGCAAATTCAGGGCATTTGACAAAAACATTTTTGAATAATACCCTCCCCCATATAGACTCAACCATCATTGATCTAGATGATATCTTCCTGGAACTCCACTATTTCAAAGGCTAAGCAAGCTCCTCTTTCACATAAAGAGTAGTTACTCACCTGTAACAGATGTTTCTCCAGGAGCAGCAGGAATCAGTCCTCACATATGGGTGACATCGGCGCCGACGGAGCCCTCGTGCAGAGCATTTCCCCAGCTTTCAAGGAAAGCCTTTGGGAATGCAGCGCGCATGTGCGGTCCCCTTCCTGCCCAAGGGTGCCATCTTGCTTAGTCTGATGACATAGCTAAAAGACAGCAAAAAATCAAAATGAATGATATGACTGCAACTCCAGAGAAGGAGGGAGGGTCGTGAGGACTGATTCCTGCTGCTCCTGGAGAACACCTGTTACAGGTGAGTAAGTACTCTTTCTCCAGGACCAAGCAAGAAGTCAGTCCTCACATATGGGACTCCTCAGCTCTAGGCTACCGGGAACCCTAAGCTGAAAAAATGGCTCCCTCTCAAGAGCCTCAGCATTCGTGATAAGAATATCCTCTGAGAACGCCCCCGTACGGTAGCCCAACACAAGGGCCGGAGGGTAGGAGTTGCCTAAATCTCAAAGAGATTACGGAGTACCGCCTGTCCGAAAGCACTGTCCCTTCGGGACTCTCTCTCAGGCAGTAATGGGCTGCAAAGGTCTGGCTTGAAGACCAAGTTGCGGCCTGGCAGATGTCTGCCAACAGAACAGAGCGGAGATGAGCTACTGACGCGGCTTTCACTCTGACACAGTGGGCCGTGACTCGACCCTGCAAGGGGAGGTCAGCTGCCTTATACGCCCAGTCGATACAATCTGCTACCCGAATGGACAATGTATGCTTGGAGACAGGTAACCCCATCTTATTAGGGTCAAAGGAGATGAAGAGCCGAGTAGCCCTTCGATGCCCCCACGTATGTTTTATGTAAAAAGACAAAGCCCTCTTACAGTCCAGGGTATGCAAGACTGTTTCAGCCCGGCTGGTATGCGGCCTGGGAAAGAAGGTCAGAAGAACCACCTCCTGGTTGAGGTGGAAAAAGGAGACCACTTTTGAAAGGAACTTGGGATGGGTCCGTAGGAACACCCTGTTCCTATAGAACTGTGTATACGGTCTATCAGAAACCAGAGCTTGTAGTTCACTCACACATCTGGCTGAGGTAAGAGCCACCAGGAAGAGCGCTTTCCAAGAGAGGAAGCGCGCTTTCCAAGAGAGGAAGCGCAAATGGCAAGTAGCCATTGGCTCAAACGGTGGGCGAGTAAGTTGCTGCAAGATCATGTTCAAATCCCACTCAGTCGCCGGTGGACTAACCGGAGGCTTGAGAAGAAGCAGACCTCTGAGAAATCGGGACACCAAGGGGTGAACCAACAGACTGTCCTTCCACCGGTGAGTGGTGCGCTGATAGAGTACTGAGGTGGACCCGAACAGAGTTAGACTTAAGGCCTAGGTCTGACAGGTGAAGTAGATACTGCAGTAGTACTGGTACAAGGCAAGAGAAAGGATCTTCATTGTGCTGAGCACACCATACCGTAAACCTACGCCACTTGAGGGCATAGGCCTTTCTGGTGGACGGCCTCCTAGAGGCCAAGACCACCTCCTCAACCTCCTTAGGTAGAAGTAAGGGAGCTAGAACTATCCTTTCAGCAGCCAGGTCATCAACTTGAGGGACCTGAGATTGGGGTGCAGAAGGGAACCCTGCTCTTGAGAAAGGAGATCGTGTTGGAACCCCAGAGGGAACGGAGTTTTCACCGCCAACTGCAGCAGAAGTGGAAACCAGGGCTGCCTCGGCCATCTGGGGGCTACCAGAATCACCGAGGCCTTGTCCCAGAGAATCTTGAACATAGTTCGGGCCACCAGGGGTGTGGGAGGAAACACGTACAGGAGGCCTGTAGACCAAGAGATCAGAAAAGCATCTGCTGCCATCCTCAGGGGATGCGGCTGTCTGGAGCAAAACCTGGGCAGCTGACGGTTTTGTGGACTTGCAAAGAGATTGATGGATGGAAGTCCCCAGCGGAGGAAGATCTGCTGGACCACCAATGGATTCAGCTGCCATTCGTGGGGCTGGAGAATCCTGCTTAGCTTGTCTGGTAGGAAATTCTCCTGACCAGGTAGATAAACTGCTTTGAGAAACATGCCTTGTTTGACTGCAAAGGAGCAAAGGGCCAGTACCTCCTGACATAGGAGCCTGGACCCCGTGCCCCCTTGTTTGTTCACAAAGAACACTGCCACCTGATTATCCGTCTGAACTAAGAGACTGGTGAGAGAGGGCATGAGAAAATGTCTGCAGAGCTAAGCTGATTGCTCGCAGCTCCAAAAGACTGATTTGCTGCGTGGCCTCTTGAGGAGACCAGAGGCCCTGAGTGCACATGCCATGGCAATGTGCACCCCAGCCCTTTAAGGAAGCATCGGTCGTCAGCACCCTTGTGTGTGCTGGAGCCTGAAAAGGTACCCCCCCGAGAAGGTTTGGGAGATGTAGCCACCAATGTAAGGAGCCCAAAAGTGGTTTGAACACCTTTACTCTGTCTCGGAGGTCGCCTGTGGCCTGCATCCAGTGATCTCTGAGGCACCATTGAGCAGCCCGCATGTGCAGACGGGCATTCGGAGTCACATGTACCGTGGATGCCATGTGGTCCAGGAGCCGCAGGTAGTGCCTGGCGGAGACATGAGACTTGCTTTGGAACTGGTTGGCCAAGTCCATCAGTCTGTGGGCCCTGTCTTAAGGCAAGTAAGCTCTTGCCTGAAGGGTGTCTAAGCTTGCCCCTATAAACTCTAGGTTCTGAGAGGGGAGCAAAGTGGACTTTGCATAGTTTATGACAAAGCCCAGATGCTGAAGAGACAGTGCGAAGAGTGGCTTGTCGGGGAAGACAAAAATTCCCTGATTCCTGAGATAAGCCGCCACCACCGCCAGGCATTTGGTGAAAACCCTGGGGGCAGAGGTTAGGCCAAAGGGAAGTACCCTGTACTGAAAATGGTTTTCTCCCACCACAAATCTGAGATATTTTCTGTGGTCTGGATGTATGAGGATTTGAGTATAAGCATCCTTTAGGTCTAAGGAGCATAGCCATTCTCCCTGCTGGAGGTAGGGCAGCAGTATCCCAAGGGTAAGCATCTTGAACGTTTCCCTCTCCAGAAACTTGTTTAGGTTTTGCAAGTCTAGGATAGGCCGGAGGCCTCCTGTCCTTTTTGGTACCAGGAAGTACCTGGAGTAGAAGCCTTGCCCTTTCAGGTGGTGAGGCACCGGTTCCACCACCTGTTCCTTTAGAAGACTTGCCATCTCCTGAAGGAGGAGGTTCCTATGTAGAGGGAGTCTTGGAGGCTCCCCTGGATAGTAGGAGGGGGGTAGCTGGTGGAAGCGGAGCATGTAGCCCTTTTGGACTATGCTCAGTACCCAGGTATCCCCTGTGATGGCTGGCCACCTGTAGGCATACAGGGTCAGCCGACCCCTGTGCTGAGTGGAGCCACCGGCGGAGGAGAGGCTATGCTGTGGAAGTCAAAACCCTGCTCCCTGCTGTGCAGGAGCCGGAGCTGGCGGCTTAGGGGTCTTCTGCCTATGGGGCCCATGCCCATGTCCCTTGGCCTGCTGTCCCTGTTGGGGAGCTGGAGAGGCCTTATACTGAGGGTAAGATTTGTAGGCAGCACCCTTCCTCGGGAAAAGGGGCTTCTTTCCCGAGCCCTTCTTTTTTTGAGAAGGGGCAGAAGTCTTTCTGGATAGCCTTGTCCTGGTGAGAGTCTCAGTCTCGATTTCTTCAGCCTTTTCAGTCATGGGCTTACTGAATAGGTTGTCACCTTGGCACGGGACATCGACCAACTTGTCCTGCACCCATGACTCCAGGTCCGATGACTGTAGCCAGGCCTGACGGCGTGCACCGATGCTGGCTGCGGATACCCAGGCCAAAGCCTCGAAGCCATCATAGGCTGCTCGAGAGATGAACTTCGAGCACTCTTATATCCCTGTCGACAAAGCTTTGAACCTCTGCAAGGGTTCCTCGGAGAGGCCAGCTGAGAACCTGGCAATCTCCTTTGCCAGGTCCCTTAAGTACATGCCCATGTACAGCTGGTAAGTCTGGACATGGCAAGTTAGCATAGAGCCCTGGAAGCACTTTCTACCGAGTGCATCCAGGTTCCGGGCCTCCCGGCTGGGGGGCACCAAGGAGTGCATCTTCTGACTCTTCAGGCGGTGCATGGCCGATTCCACAACCATGGAATTGTGCGGTAGCTGCGCCTTTTGGAACCCAGGGCTCTTACGGACTCGACAAATGGAATCGACCTCTTTGCTAAGAATTGACGCTGAGGCCGGTGCCTCCCACATATGGAAGAGCAGCCATTCCAGCATCGGAGGAAAATCATACTGGAGGGCATCAAGCTCCTCGGCTCGAGGCTCCTCCTCGGCATCCGCAGGGAGTCCCAAAGCCTTGGCCATGTCCCTCAGGAAGTCCGAGAACTGGGTATCCTCCGGGGGGGGCCTTCTCCGAGGCTTGCACTCCGGGGAGTCTGAAGGGACGCACCGGGTCCGGAAGATGTCAGGAGACTCCTCGTCCTCTGTCTCCCAATCCGACTCCTCCGAAGAGTCGTCGAGCAGCTCCGGCCATGTGAGCCTCGGTGCCACCCGCCCCGACGCCAAGGGCACCGACGACCTCGGCCCCACACGGGAGGTTGAGGGGGACCTTGACCGAGGATCGACTCAAGACTTGATGGACTCGAGGATCGGCTCGGCCTCTGGGGTCGACTTAGACGTCAAGGTCCCGGTGGTCGGGGCAGATGCACCAGTCAAACCGGCGATCAGCACCCGCTGCTGTTCCATGAAGGCAGCCAAGCTGCTCTCCAAGGCCATTAGCCTGAGTCCAAGCTCAGGAGACTCAGCAGCCCCTGACTCGGGCCCCGATGTCGGTACTCCTGGAGGAGAGTCCATGAGGACAACAGAACTTACGTGACTCGGGGACTCCGGCTCCATGCGAGCTAGTTTGGATGGCCTCTCCGACTCCAAGAGCCCAGGGCAGCGGTCAGGGCTACATGACCTGGTCCTCAAGAACCCAGGGGCCTCCACCGATGCCACCCTCATGAGCTTCTTCCTTTTGTGCTCCCTGGTGGGAGATCCCCTCTCAGAGGAACCCACGACTGCGCTTGGGGTCAGACTCCCGAGATGTCGAGGCCTCTGACGAAGTCCGGGCCCAGCTGGACACGGACTCTGAAAAAATTCTCACACATTGATGCTGATGGCTCCGAAGTACCTTCAACAACATTTTGCCGCACGGGCCACAGACCAGCGGGTCATGGTCGGGCCCGAGGCATCAGAGGCAGCAGTCATGTGTGTCGGTGAGAGATACAAGTTTCTTGAACCGATCACATTTTTTGAACCCGCTGGCAGCCATCGGAGGAAAAAAGGCCCCTGCAAGGCCAAACGATTGAGCTGCCAGTGAAAATAACAAAAAAGTTGCAAACGCTAGTCACGAAGGACAAAAAATGAAAAAAAGAAATTCCGGACTCGATACCGGTGTACCGAGCCCAGGCGGGAAGGGGAAGCGGCGTCGAACCGGATAAGAAAAAGCGAAAATCGCAGAAAAAAAAATTTGACTTTTCCCGGGTGACACAAACTCACGTCTGTTGGGCTCCGTGGAAAAACAATGACCGAGCAAGATGGCACCCTTGGGTGGGAAGGGGACCGCGCATGTGCGCTGCATTCCCAAAGGCTTTCCTTGAAAGCTGGGGAAATGCTCCACACGAGGGCTCTGTTGGCGCCAATGTCACCCATATGTGAGGACTGACTTCCTGCTTGGTCCTGGAGAACAGAGTAAAGCAGAAAGAATCCAAAATATGGTATACAACTGAATTAAGAAGATTAAAACAAAAACTGAGAAAAATTTGAATATAAATGGAGATGTTCAAGATCTGATACTGATAAGCAGCTATGGTCACACTTAAAGCATATAAAGAAGCTATCAACAGAAAAAAAGAATATCATGTGATTCTGCTTATTAAATCCCTCAACAGGCCAAGAGAACTATTCTCATTGTCAAATGCCTAACAAAAACACCTAATCCTGATGCAGATCAACCCTCCATTAATCCACAAACTTTAGCCAATTACAACATGAAAAAAATTAACATACATAACACAATACATCTCATAAATCCCTCAGTCTTCAATCAAAATTACCTTAACCCACAGTCATGACATTTGGATGTCATTCCATTTTGGACATAAAACACCTCAAACACAATCACAAAGCAGTACCACAACTTCTCCCTCTGACCCCTGCTTAAAGCCACAAAAGACAAATTCACCTCAGCTATATTAGAAATAGTAAACCTATCCTTAAGACAAGGCTATATGCCAACTGCTTTAAAAACAAGCTATCATATGTCCAATTCTAAAATCAAACTCAATCGACAAAAACCATCTAACTCTTACAGACCTATCTGAAGTCTGCCATTTTTAGCGAAGGCCATCGAAAAAGTAGTGCAGCTCCAACTGCAAGACTTTACTGAATTAAACACACCACTTGATAAGCAACAATATGGCTTTAGGCCATATCATAGTATAGAGACACTTTTTAATGTTTATGGACAGACTACTACGTGGCTTTAACAGTAAACAAGCTTTTATAGTAATATTTCTTGATATTGCCTCAGCTTTCGACAGCATTAACCATAGTATACTCATCTCAAGACTACTGCAGATTGGCCTACAGTGGTTCAAGTCCTACTTAACCAACCGCACCTAACAGGTACAGATCGGTTCATCAACTATCAGCCTTCAAATAAGAACAAGAAATTCCTCAAGGTTCTTCCCTCTCTGCCCTCCTCTTTAATCTCTATATACATCCAATATGTAATGTCTTTAAAAAGCACAAGATAAATGATCACCTCTATGTGGATGATATAATGATGTATCATCCCACAGACATAGAAGCAGGACACAAAACCACCATGGAAGGGAACCTTTATTAATAAACAGAGAGGTGTGACCAGATACATGTTTCATGTTTTAATACTTCTGGTTGCATTTGGTTCTATTGTTTTATTATCTGTTTATGTTTTATATATTATTTACATTTTTTTTCTTATGTTTATTAGAGGTAATATATCCCTGAAGAAGGCCCCTGGCCGAAACATGTCAGGTCACAACTCTTTTTATTAATAAAGGTTCCCTTCCATGGTGGTTTTGTGTCCTGTTTCTTCTGTGTTCATTAGTGCAGCACGTAGGGTGTTTTTCTTGCTTGTTCATCTCAGACATTACAAACCCTGCCTGTCCTCAGATCCAAATCATGCCTAAATGATGTTATTGACTGGCTAAAAACACACAACCTAAAAATTATCTTCATAAAAACAGAAGTACTATATATGTATCTAGAAATCAAAGTTTTAATCCCCCACATTAAACTCCACATAAAAGATTCTGAACTGGAGGTCAAAAAGTAAGTTAAATATCTCGAAATCATCCTAGATCAGTCGCTAAACATGGTCTCACCCTGTCCTTCCTGAAGAAAATATAGCTTGGTATAATTACATCCCCATCATGTTTGTCTGTGAACAATGTCTCTAACTGTCAATACATCCAAGTCAGCCTCTTCCATTACAGCCTCAACATCTGGTATCTTATTTCCCATACTGTGTGCATTTTTCCACACTGCTTTCCAGATATTGCCCCTTTTACCCATTTCTACAGAGGTATTTAATGCTTTACTTACCTGAGGGCTTTTTTCACCTATTGTCAACATATCTAGTTTGAGATTTTGAGAGAGTGTTTTGAAATAAGAGTGTGAAATTAAGGAATATAATTAAAAGATTGAAAAATATAATAAAAAAATGGAAATGTTTATTAAATCGCTAAAAGGAGTTTTTCAGGACCAATGATGTCTGATGGCAATAAGAAAATCCTTTTGTCTAAAAAAATATGAACAAAAGGTGGATGAATACTGAGGTCCTTTTCTCCTTTGAAAGAAATATTAGTGCATTAGGATATTAAGGGCACAGCTTGGTATGACTTATGAATCACTCCCATTCTAAATACAAATTACACTGGCTTCCTCTACAGTCTCACTAAATACAAAATTCTTATAACCATCTTCAAAATTTATCACAATTCAATCTCACAGTACTTACAGCCCCTATTAGAAAAACCACTGAAAAGCAAATTCAAAAGAACTTTTACACAAAATACATTCACCTTACCTTCCAAATTAACCAAGAGTAGCCAGACAATATGTGCACGTGCATTTTCTTTATATGCACCTGGTATCTGGAATGCTCTCCCTCAAAAACTTAGAGCTATCTCTGACCTCACAACATTCCCTAAAGAACTAAAAGCCATTCCGCATAACTTAAGCAGGCAAAATCAAATGCTGCATAAAAAACATGTACTCTCTATCCATCGAAGAGGACACCCCACAAACAACCCTGCTACAAAATTCACACATCTGGACATTTTTTACAGATTTAATTACCCATATTTCCAATTTACATTGCCCATCCTTTTGAAAGTCTATAAAAGTCGCTATTGAATATAACACAACGCTCTTCAGCCATACCTATTAAATCAACTCTCACCCATGGCACTTTGACAATCCCATGTCTTCAGGTTTTCAATCATCTCATTACATTATGTGTGCTACCATTTATAACAAACTACTGTTGAACGTAATCCCAGCTTGCGCACAGGTAGTCATTTGTGCATCCTTCAAAACAGTCTTTCATGATGTATTTCATCAGCTGGGAAATGTCATCCGTTGGAAGGAACGCTCCCTTGTAAAATGCCAAAGTCCTTGCTCTCCACAATGCATCCTTGGCACATCTCACTAAAGTCCATAGCTGTCTCTGTCTTCTATGTCAAAGTCAAGCTGAATATGACAATCACCCCAGTCTGCCACATAGCTGTAAAGAGCCTCTGTGAGGGATCCTCAGGTATAAGTTCACACCCTGTTTTATTTAATGCAGCAGATCAGTTATGGAGATACTGGGATGCATTCAGGAATTTTGATGGTTTCCCTGCTGAGTCCAGTTTGTTTGCTGTGATTGTGACTTTAGATAAAAAAAGGGGGATGGGCTGTGGATATTTATTCTCTTTCCTTGTGTTTTTAATGTAACATATTGCGGTTTTGATATGAGGTTTTCTATAAATCACTCCTTAACCCTTTCCAGGCCGAGCCCAAAACCCTTGGGATCCAAAATTCTGACTAAATATTCCTATCAAATGGTATATAATACATGACCATAGCAGAAGGAAGGTCACTATTAGAACATATTGAATAAGACAGGTACAATTTTCCTGAAATATGCAAGAATTAACTCGGCTGCAGAATGTGGATTAAAAATTTAAAGGAGGCCTTCAAAGGGTTAAGTATAATTTGTTAGTCATACAAAGGAGGGAAAATAAGCAGAGAAAGGGGAGGGGGGGGGGGGTAAGTGCGCAGCTTAGCTGTTTTCTGTGTAAGGAAGAGACTCCCAACCTTTTTGGTTGTGTAGACCCCTTATTGACATTCAAAAAGGTTCAGACCCCCCCAGTTTATCATCGCCACTTTTCCTAGACCCCCCTTCCCCTTAGTGTCATGCCAGTTTGCCACTAGCCCTCTTTTTCTCCCATCCCATCTCCATCAGTCTTTCTCTCTCATTCGAGTTAGGCCCCAGTACAATGCAATGCAATGTGTGCCTTTGAGTCAGTCCTGACTCCTGGCGACCCAGAAGCTCCTGGGTTTTCTTGGCAGTGTCACCAGAAGTAGATTGCCAGGCCGGCCCCAGTAGTTTCAGTCTATTTCTCTCTCCTCCTGTTAGTCAGTTCCCCCCATTCTCTCTTCTTTCCAGCCAATCCCCACCACCCTCTCTCTTTTCAGTGTCTTATAGACCTGCTGTAAAGGTCTCACAGACCGCAGGATCTACAGCCACAAGTTGGGAAACTTTGGAATAGAGTATTTAGCAGTACTGTGGGAATAAGGAAAGGGTACTGCCCAAGGCATTCCATCTCCTAGCTAGTAACTGCTTCCATTTTTTATAATTAACTAAAGAGTACAAGAGCCCAAACATCCATACTTATGCCTCTCCCATATGCACACAATATCTGTCCCCCTCTTCCTTCATCAGTTTCTGCCTTTTTCCCACCCTGACCCACTATCTGCCAGAATCAGTCCCAGTCTCTCACCCAGCCCCAGCATTAGCCCATTTTCAGCCCCAACCCTCAGCTTCCTTCCAATCCCAGCCCCCAAAGCATTAGCCCTCTTCTAATCCAGACTCCCTGCCATCAATCCAGTTCAAGCCCCAATTTCTCCAGTATCAGACCTCTTCCAGTCCCACATCATCTCCCCTTTCAGTCCTCCCCACATCAGCCCATTTCTAGTTTTAGCTCCCCTCCAGTCATAAACCCTCAAGCATCACTTTTATTCCAGTCCCACCTTCCTCCTATTTCCAGTCTTCCTTCCCCTACACCACTCCGTCAATCACCACTCCTCCCCACCCCTACCTCTACCCAGAATCAGCCCCATCCAACACCTCCTCTTGTTCCCTCCCCTCCCCAAACACATTAATGTTTTCACAGCTGTGGCACATCAGTATTATATGAATACCTAACTTGCCTTGAACTTCTGAGACAGGCATGAGCTAAATCAAAGTCCCTTTCCTTAATATATTTACCATTCTTTTATTTGTAGCTTGTGGAGAACTATGGAATTTATTAATTCTTTGGCTCAATCTGTCATCTCCTAGTAAGGAGATGAAACCGATTACCCTAACCAAGTCACTGAGGGATATGGAAAGTATAGCGTAGTTACGCACCTGTAACAGGTCTTCTCCAGGGACAGCAGGAATCAGTCCTCACTTATGGGTGACATCAGCATCGACGGAGCCTGTGTGGAGCAACTCCCCAGCTTTCAAAGAAAGCCTTTGGGATTGCTGCCATGCATGCATAGTCCTCTTCCCACCCAAAAGGTACCATCTGGCTCAGTCAGATCCCATAGCTAAAGCCCTACTAAGCCAAGGGCAAGGGAAGGATAAAAAATAGCAACTCTTCAGGGAAGGTGGGAGGGTAGTGAGGACCGATTCCTGCTGTCCCTGGAGAACACCCTTTACAGGTGAGTAGCTACGCTTTCTCCAGGAACAAGCAGGAAGACAGTCCTCACTTATAGGATGCCCCAGCTATAGGCTACCGAACCTGTAACCCAAAAACACCTCCATGAGGCCGTGAGCAAAAGCCAATGCCCGAAGGAGCCCAAGTCCTCGGAGCTAAGCTCTCAGTAGCCACCAAAGAAGGATCAGAGGGCAGGAGTTGCTTATACCCCAAACAGATTATGGCCTGGCCGAAGGCACTGTTCCGGCAGGACTCCCTCTCCAGGCAGTAGTACGAAGCAAAAATGTTCGCTGAAGAGCAGGTCGCAGCCCAGCAGATATCCGCCAGCAGCATTAAGCCAGCAAAGCCACCAACACCGCCTTGGCATGGACACCATGAGTGGTGACCCAGCCTTTGCCTAGGCAAAGGCAATACAGTCCACCACGCAGATGGAGAGGGTGTGCTTGGTAACTGCCAGCCCCAGGTGATTGGGATCGTAGGCGACGAAGAGCCGGTTGGACTTTCAATGACTCTGGGTGCGCTGCAAATAGAAGGCGAGAGCCCTCTTGCAGTCGAGAGTATGCAGAACCACTGATGCCCGGTCAGCATGAGGTCTCGGAAAGAGTCAGCAGGACTAGCTCCTGATTAAGATGGAAATCAAACCACATTTGGAAGGAACTTGGGATGACAATGAAGGACCACCCTATTCCCGTAGAACCTGGTGTAGGGGGCCTCTGCCATGAGGGCTTGAGGTTTGCTGACTTGCCGCGCCAAGGTCAGCGCCACCAGGAAGACCACCTTCCAGGAGAGATGCCAGAGCGAGCACTTCACCATTGGCTCAAAAGGCAGCCATGTCAACTGCATAAACACAATGTTCAGGTCCCACTCCGCCAGCGGGCCGGACGGAATGCTTGGAAAGCAAGAGGCCCACATGAAGTAGGAGACCAGAGGTTAGCCCGAGAGGGGTTGACCCCTGACAGGGAAATGGTTGGCCAGAATGGTACTCAGGTGAACCCTGACTGAGTTGGATTTCAGCCCCACCCGCAAGAGGTGGAGGTGATACTGGAGAACCCACCGCGTAGGAAATACAGAGGGAGCTGGGCCCTCACACAGGAGTACAAGCAAACACAGGAGGCGAGGGTCAGGTGAGGTCACTGGTGCTAATTTTTTTATTCAAAATGAACCCCAATGTGTTTTGGCAGCACGCCTTCTTCAAGGGGTATGCATCTTAAAAATAGAACATACATGACTATGCAAAATAAAATAAATCAAATCAATATAAAAAAAGTAAAAACATAAATAAGAATTATTGAATTAAACAGGTAAGTAGTTAAAACATTAATATAACTTATATCCATATTAAAATGTAAAATAACAAAGTAACATGATAATACTTATAAAGTGATAGTAAAATAAGAAAAAGATCAGTGATAATAAAAAGCATAACACACAATTAGACCATGTATAAAAGATTATTCTGAAAAGTTTCACAATTTTTCAGAATAATCTTTTATACATGGTCTAATTGTGTTTTATGCTTTTTATCATCACCAGTGACCTCACCCAACCCAAACCCATCGCGTAGGGCAGGAGAACAGGTCGATCTGAAGCCCGGAGCACCAGGTCAAGAAGCACCGCCACTTCAGGGTGTATGCCCACCTCATAGAGTCCTTCCTTAATGCAATGAGGACTTCTTCAATCTCTTCCAGGAGATACAGTGAGGCTAAAGAGCCATGCAGCTGCCAGGTCATCAGGGATAGCAAGGCCAAGTTTGGGTGGAGCATCCATCCCTCCTCCTGCGTCAGTAGGCCCAGGAAAACTAAAGGCTCCGCTGAGAGCCAGAGAAGAAGGGGGATACCAGGGCTGTCAGGGCCAGGAGGATCACCGAAGTCCGGCCCCATTCAATTTTGTAGAGGGTCCTTGCAATGAGAGGAATGGGAGGGAATGCATACAGAAGCCCGGAGGTCCAGTCCAAGAGGAACACATCCAGGGCCACCCTGCTGGAGCGCGGCATCAGCCCGCAAAAAACAGCAAAGCTGCATGTTCACCGTCGTCAAGATAAGCTTGTGCTGCCGAGTGTCTGGAAAGGCATGCCCCAAAGGAGGCTTTGGGGATTTTTCCACCAAGCCAGGGAACTGAACAGGCTGCAGGAGACCCAGACGGGGTCCAGGAGGCATCCCAAGGCTTGGGCCCATTGCACCACCTGCATGTGCATGTGGGCGTAGGGTATGATGTGGATGGTCAAGGCCATGTACCTCAGGAGGCGCAGCATGGCCCACACAGAGACCCTTGTCTGGCCTTGGACCTTGGCTGCCAGGATGCAGAACTGATCTGTGTGGGCTCGAGGGAGAAAGGCGGTCACCCAGCCTGTGTCAAGAAGGGCACCGATGAACTCCAGGGTCTGCACCGGCTTGAGGTGGGATGGAGTAGTTGATCAGGAAGCAGAGGCGCTCGAGGAGGGCTGTGTATGACACCGAGAGGCTAGCTTCTTCTGCCAATGTGCCCATGACGAGCCAGTTGTCTAAGCGCTTTTCACCGCTTTGACCCGGTGAAAAGCGGGATATAAATACAGCTAAATAAATAAAAAAATAAATAAGTATGGGTAAACAGGTATGCCTTACAGCCGGAGGTGAGCTGTAGCCACTGACAGGCACTTCGTGAAGACTCGTGGGGCAGAAGCAAGCCCAAAGGGGAGTACCCTGTACTGATCATGCTCCCCTTGCACCCTGAAACACAAGTATTGCCTATGCTTGGGGTGGACCGGGATATGGGCGTAAGTGTCCCTGAGATCCAAGGAGCATAGCCAATCGCCCTGTTGTAGGAAGGGCAGCAGGACGCCAAGCGATAGCATTCTGAACTTATCCTGCACCAGAAACTTGTTCAGGTTCCTGAGACTGAGAATAGGGCACAGGCCCCCTGTCCTCTTCGGGGCAAGGAAATACTGGGAGTAAAACCCGACCTCGGAGGTGCAGTGGGATCCTTTCGACTGCCTGCTGGCTGAGGTGGTTGTCTACCTCTTGCTGCAAGCAAGCCTGGTGCGAGGGAAACAGAGTAGGCTCCACTGAGGAGTAGGGAGTCTGTCCAGGCAAAGACTATAACCGTCCCAGATCACCTGGAGGACCCAGGTGTCCAATGTAATGGCCACTCACTTGGCGGCGGAAAGGGACAGGTGTCCTCCCATGGGCAGAAGTGCCACCGGGGGAAAAGAGGCTATGCTTCTGACATCAAAACCCTGGAGTCAGCTGGGGTGGTGCTGGTGGTTGACCCTTGTGCCCTTTCGGTTTCCAATGCTGAGCTCCCCCTTTTCCCTGAGCACTGGTCGTCGGTACTGGGGGTAGGCAGTTAGGGTGGATATCCCCGGTAGGTAAGCCCCTTCCTCTGGAAGAAAGCCTTTTTTGCTGTGCTGCTTCTTTCACGGAAGAGAAGTTTTACGAGAGAGACGGACAAGTCATGAATCCATCTCTATCTCAGCTGCTTTGTCCTCCAAGGGCTTTTGCCAAACAGCTGCTCAATGAGACAGGGGACATCCAGGAGTTTCTCCTGGACCCACTGTTCCAGGTCCAAGGACTGGAGCCATGCTTGGCACCGAGCCCTGATGCCAGCTGCTGCCACGTGGGCAGAGGACTCAAATCCATCATATGCAGCATGGGAAAGGTATTTCGAGCAGTCTGACCGACCTCAGGAGGGTCTGGAATCTGAGGTGGTGTTCACCTCCGAGGCCTGCGGAGAAACTGCTGAGCTCTTTGGCGAGGTCGCGAAGAAACTTACCCATATACAGCTGATACATCTGGATGTGGCACGCCAGCATGGATCCCTGGTACGCCTTGCGCCCGAGGGTGTCGAGGGCTGGGATTCCCTGCCCGGTGGGCCAAAAAAAAAAAAAGAGTGTGATTTCGGGCTCTTCTGCTTCCGCATGGGCGATTAAACCACTATGGAGATATGAGAAAGTTGAGTCTTCCGAAACCCTGGGCCCCGCTGGACCCTGTACATGGGTTTCTCCGCAGGCCTCGGGGGTGAACACCACCTCAGATTCCAGACCCTCCTGAGGTCAGTTAGACTGCTCGAAATACCTTTCCCATGCTGCATATGATGGGTTTGAGTCCTCTGCCCACGTGGCAGCAGCTGGCATCAGGGCTCGGTGCCAAGCATGGCTCCAGTCCTTGGACCTGGAATAGCTCTTTCAGTGTGTGTTCTGGTGGCTCCTCCTCCTCTGCTATCTCACTCCCAGTTGGTGTACCCCAAGGATCGGTCTTGGGTCCATTCCTTTTCTCTCTATACCCAGTCCCTTGGTGCGATTATCTCTTCCCATAGTTTTCAGTACCATCTTTATGCTGATGACTCCAAGATCTACCTCTCTACGCCTGAAATCTCTCCGGCTATCCAGACCCGGATCTCTGCCTGCCTTTCTGATATTGCGGCCTGGATGTCTCACCGCCGCTTGAAATTGAACATGGCCAAGACTGAACTTCTTATCTTTCCCCCTAAAACCTCCCCTCCTCTTCCTCCTTTCTCAGTCTCTGTGGATAACTCTGTACTCCTTCCTGTTTCCTCAGCTCATAATCTTGGGGTTGTCTTTGACTCTCTCTCCTTCTCCACACACATTCATCTGATAGCTAAGACCTGCCGTTTCTTTCTCTAAATCATCAGCAAAATCCGTCCTTTCCTTTCTGAACACACTACTAAGACACTTATCCACTCAATCACCTCCCGTCTTGACTACTGTAACCTACTCCTTTCTGGTCTCCCTTTGAATCATCTATCTCCCCTTCAATCTGTTCAACACTCTGCTGAGCGGCTAATCTTTCACTAGCCTCGTCATGCCCACATTACTCCTCTTCTCAAGTCACTTCACTGGCTCCCTATCCGTTTCGACATCCAGTTCAAACTTCTGACTTATAAATGCATTCACTCTGCAGCTCCTCACTACCTTTCTTCTCTTATCTCTCCATACCACCCCCCTCAGGAACTCCGCTGTTCTGGCAAACTCCTTCTATTGCTAACTCCAGACTTTGCGCCTTTCACCTTGCTGCACCTTACGCCTGGAACAAACTACCTGTGTCTGGACGCCAGGCACCTTCTCTGACCCTCTTCAAATCCAGGCTGAAAACCCACCTCTTCGCTGCTGCTTTTGGATCTTGACTCACCTGATCTCCTTTTTCTTTTCATTTCCCCCTTGTTTTATCCCAGCCTACACCTTCTATGTTGTCTGTCTTGACTAGACTGTAAGCTCTTACATGTCTGTGCAATGCTGCGTACGACTTGTAGCGCTATACAAATGCTCAGTAGTAGTAGCAGTGGCATCGCGTCTTTTGCTAACCATGTGGACCGAGGCAGGTGCTTCCTACATGTGGAGGAGCAGCCGCGATAGGATGGGCAGCACAGGGACCGTAAGACTCCCTAGGTGGAGACTCATACTGCAAAATGTCAAGCTCCTCTTCCCTTGAGTCCCCCTCAGTCTGCAGGAGCAGATTGAGGGCCCGTGTCATATCCCCACAGGAACACCAAAAAAAAAACAAAAAACGGAGGTGTCCTTGGGAGGCAATCACCTTCACACAGAGGGTGGGGATGGGTCAGAGGGAAGGTCCCTATAGGCGCGGGTCTCCGGGGAGGTGTCCAAGTCCAATTCCCAATCTGAGACATCAGATAAGGACTCAGAGTTGGGCTGATCCCCATGTCCAGTGGTCGAGGCACACTTGGAGCTAGAGGCACTGACTCTGAAAGACCTCACCCCGAGGAACAGGATGGCAAGCAAGACCGGCACCGAGGACTTTCACGAAGCCCACGGCTCTTGGGGGTTTCCAAGGCAGTCTTCGGTACCCCCATTTGGAGAGCCTCGGTCTCGAGGTGCAGGCCAGCTGTGCAATAGCACCTGCTGGGCAGCTAGGAAGGCAGAAACTCTGTGCTCCAGTGACAGCATACAGGCCTCCCACTCAGTAGTGGGGCCCTGTGACACCAACGCCGGTGTGACTGGGTCTGGTGTGGAGGAGGAGAGGGAGGTCCTCACCAGGACAACCCTTGGGAGACCAGGCAACATCGCCGGAGGCTTCCATATCCATACGAGGTACCTTTCAAAGCACCTTTTGAGGCTGCTCCTTATCCGACTTTCGGGAACGCCGGGGAAGGCTGAGGGAACACACACAAGACTGGTCGCACTTGTCTGGAACCCCGACAGTGACTTAGAGGTCATCTTTTGCCGCTACACCTCGGGCAAACCCTGATCAGAGTGGCACTTAGGGCGCAGGGTCGCCACAGGAGATCCCGCAAGCGGTGGATTGGCAGAATGGGAAGCTACCGGGAACCCCGGGGCTGCCTTACGGAAAATGTCATTGGTCCTCTGCTTACAACTTAGCATAGCAGCACCTTAGCGGACATTTTCTTACAGAGAGAACATAGCTCCAGGTTGTGGTCAGCCCCCAAACAGTCATGGGTGTCAGTGAGCGACATTCTTGGAGCATATGTCACATTTTTTGAAACTAGTGGGCATGGGGGCAAAAAGAGCCCCTGCGAGGTTGAAGACCCTCGAGGCCAGCGGCAGGAAAAAGGGCACAAAAAATGGCCTGAAGCGAAAAAATTAAAAGAAGGGAAGAAAGAGTCCCCTAGCCCACCGCCAAGGCAGAGGCGTTGGGGAGGATGGGAGAGGACGGGTGCAACCGGAAGGAGAGGCCAAAAGGCTGGAGGACAAAAACACTTTTTACGAGGGACAAGGACATGCATCCAAAGGGCTCCATGGAAAAAAGGGAGACTGAGCAAGATGGCACATTCGAGCAGGAAGAGGACCATGCATGCGTCGCAGCAATCTCAAAGGCTTTCTTTGAAAGCTGAGGAATTGCTCTGCGTGGGCTCCATTGGTGCCAACGTCACCCATAAGTGAAGACTGACTTCCTGCTTGTTCGTGGTGAAAAGGACCAATTCTCTTTAAAGAAATATTAAATCCTATAGACACAGTCAGTCCAATATTTAAAAAGCACTTAGATATTCTCTGCCATGCCACGCCCATATCTGGATATTGGGGCTTAAACATATATGTATATTTTGTACTTGCATATTCAGTAGCACTAGCTGTACATACATTCTATTACTGTTAAGCATAGGACTAATTTGAAATGTTTAGATATTACAACCCTCACTTGGTTTGCAGCTTGTGTGCATCAGTGATGGTGAGGGCTAAGCTATCAGTAGCTTAACTACTGGCAGGATGTCCCAAGATGGAAAGGCCTAGCTGAGGTGCCAGACCAAGACAAACCACCCATCTGGGCTGCAGCAGCAGAATGGGATGGTGTTGGTGAATGATCACATTTCTGTGACAACACTAGAATTACTGGCACCAAAGAAATGAAGTAAATTGCTAGGCCTATCTTGCCATGAAAACCCAATGGATAGTAGGGCATGTCTATTTTAGGGGTAGATTTTTATTTTTCCGAACTTTATAAACTACTAGTGACCAACTTATGCAGTTTTGCATGCCGAGTCTAAAGCTATCTTCAGAAACTGCATAAAGTGAGTCTTAATTTCCACATATTTCAACTATGATTTGATGTAGTTAAGTAATATTTATTTTAACGTACAAATAGTCTGAACACCTGTAGCCACATAATTGCCTTTAAATGTTATTTATGCAGTTAATTTAATGTTATTTATTAAAATCCAGAAAAGAAGCCATATCTTGTTTGCTTTTATTTCGGCTCAGGGGCTCCCTGCTGATCATCTGACCCCTAATATAATGTTCCCTTCTCTCCTGGCTGTACACATGAACAGCAGCTTCAGTTGTCAATTTTACACACCTTTCTATGGACTGGGTGCGTGATGGCCAGTCTGGAATGACCCTGAGCTTGCTCAGAAATGCCTTGAACTCTTCTGTTGTCATGGTTAAGGTAAGAGGAGATTCAGGGACTCCGGAGCTCCAATCAAGTAATTGGGCGAGTGTAGTTGCCTCAGTATTGATGGTGTTTTCTTGCGTTTCACACTGCTGACTAAGCTGAGTCTTCTCATCTCTTTCACTCACCTCTGATCTTCAATTTCTTCTCCACTGCATCTCCTCTCTCCTGTTCCTCTTCACTGCACAACAGCTTAAAGAACAAACTTGCTGTAACCATACCAAGCTGACCACCTCACTGTAGGCCTGACTATCTTCCTTACCCCTTAACACTGTTCTTTCAACAGTTGCAGCTGGAAAAGATGATGCCTGGGACCTTGTGTTCAATTGCTATTTATTTTTATATTGAACCAGTTCACCATGTAAACCCCAACACAGAAATAAGTAAGACATTGATAATTGAGACAAAAAGGCATTAATAAGCAATGCAAACACAAAAACTATCAGAAAACTTAAATATATTTCATTAATTTGTGTATTTTTGCATAGGTAGGTAAATAACATTACACAACACAAAGCTAGTTCTCAATTTGCCACATGAAATTTTAAACAGCACTAGTGAAAAAATGGTACAGTTAGGACATCTCCAAAATTGACACACCCTAATGGATAGTCACGACAAAACAAATTGCACTATATTGCTGCAAGACGAGACCCCCAAGTCAGAAGGCACTCAACTGGCTACTGGAGAGGAGCTGAAGACTTTGAGTAAAGCCAGCATTTATGATCTGGTTGGATAAAAGCCCCCCAGAAGCTGCAAAGATGTCTTTCATATTGGGTCATGGAATGTGCAAAGCATGAACCAAGGGAAGTTGGAGGTTGTCAAGAAAGAGAATGTACAACTATCTGTTGAATGTAAGCAAACTGAAATGGACTGGCATCAGGCACTTTGCATTTGATGATCACATGGTCTACTATGCTGGAAACAAAAAAAAGAAAGAAATGGTTTTGCATTTATAATTAAGAAACTTGCAAGAACTGTAATGAGATACAGTGCAATCAGTGAATGCTTAATTTCTATTTGTCTACAAGGAAAGCCCACCAACACAACTATAATTCAAGTAAATGTCCCAACAGCTGCAGAAGAGGATGAAGTTGAATTTTATGAGCAAGTACAAGTTGAAAATGACAGACCATAAGAACATAAGATATGCCATACTGGGTCAGACCAAGGTCCATCAAGCCCAGTATTCTGTTTCCAACAGTGGCCAATCTAGGTCATATGTACCTAGCAGTTTCCCCAAGAGACACAGGTTCCACAATGCTTGTACTGGGTCAAGCATTGATATCCTGGGTCCCTTCTTAATAATGGTTTATGGACCTTTCCTCCAGGAACTTGTCCAAACCTTTTTTAAACCCAGCTACGCTAACAGCCTTTACTACATCCTCCGGTAACAAATTCCAGAGTTTGATTACACGTTGAGTGAAAAAATATTTTCTTTTATTAGTCTTAAATAATTTACCCTGTAGCTTCATTGCATGTCCCCTAGTCTTTCTATATTCTGATAAGGTAAACAATCGATCTACGTTTACCTGTTCCATTCCGTTCATTAATTTATAGACTTCTATCATATCTCCCCTCAGCCGTCTCTTTTCCAGGTTAAAGAGCCCTAACCTTTTTAGCCTTTCTTCATAGGAGTATCCTTCCATCCCCTTTACCATTTTGGTGGCTCTTCTTTGAACCTTTTCTAAAATTGCTATATCCTTTTTAAGATACGGCGACCAGAATTACACACAATATTCAAGGTGCAGTCTGTCTCACCATGGAACGATATAGAGGCATTATAATATCTTTTGTTTTATTTTCCATTCCTTTCCTTATCATACCTAGCATTCTGTTTGCTCTCTTGGTCGCCGCTGCACACTGGGCTGAGGGTTTTAACATGGTATCCGCAAAGACGCCTAAATCTTTTTCCTGGGTGGTGGTTCCTAATGTGGAACCTTGCATCGTGTAACCATAGTTTGGGTTGTTCTTCCCTAGGTGCATAACCTTGCACTTGTCCACATTAAATTTCATCTGTCATTTTGATGCCCAGTCTTCCAATTTATCAAGATCCTCTTGCAATTTTCCACAGTCCTCCTGGGTTTTAACAACTTTAAATAGTTTTGTGTCATCTGCAAATTTGATAACCTCACTCGTTATTCCACTTTCCAGGTCATTTATGAATATGTCAAAAAGCAGCGGACCCAGCACAGATCCCTGGGGTACACCACTATTCACCTTTCTCCATTGGGAAAATTGGCCATTTAGCCCTACCCTCTGCTTTCTATCTTTTAACCAGTTCCTGATCCACAATAGTACACTGCCTCCTATCCCATGACTCTTTAGTTTTGCCAAAAGTCTCTGATGAGGGACCTTGTCAAAGGCTTTCTGAAAGTCCAGGTACACAATATCAACCGACTCACCTTTGTCCACCTGTTTATTCACACCTTCAAAAAAACATAACAGATTAGTAAGACAAGATCTTCCTTGTCTAAAGCCATATTGGCTGTCTCCCATTAGGCCATGACTATCTACATGCTGAGTAATTTTATTCTTTATGATGGTTTCTACCATTTTTCCCAGTACAGACGTCAGGCTCACCGGTCTGTAGTTTCCCGGATCACCCCTGGAACCCTTTTTAAAAATTGGTGTTACATTGGCGATCCTCCAATCTTCAGGTATTATAGATGATTTTAATGATAGTTCACAGATAAATAATAGAAGGTCTGCAAACTCATATTTCAGTTCTTTCAACACCCTTGGATGTATACCATCCGGCCCAGGTGATTTGCTACTCTTCAGTTTATCTAATAGTTGTAATACATCTTCCCGATGTATCGATATTTCCTTCAGTTCTTCCGCACCTTTAAATACCACTTCAGCCATGGGTAACATCCCTACATCTTCCTCAGTAAAGACCGAAGCAAAGAATTCATTCAGTCTCTCCGCTATCGCCTTGTCATCTCTTAGTGCTCCTTTAACCCCTCTATCATCTAATGGACCAACTGACTCTTTCACAGGTTTTTTGCTACGAATGTACTTGAAAGTCTTTATTTCGCGTTTTTGCTTCCGCAGCAAGCTTCTTCTCAAATTCTCCCTTTGCCTACCTTATCAATGCCTTGCCAGTGCTTGTGCTGTTTCCAGGTTTTGTCGTTTGGCTCTTTTTTCCATTTCCTGAAAGATGCTTTTTTGGCAACAGCCTCTCTGACCTCACCTTTAAACCATGCTGGCAGTTTTTTGGACTTCCTTCCACTTTTCTTAAAGCGTGGAATACAGCTGGTCTGGGCTTCCAAGATAGTATTTTTCAACAACACCCAAGCTTGATGTACGTCTAACTTTTGCAACTGCTCCTTTTAGTTTTTTCTTAACTATTTTCCTCATTTTATCATAGTCTCCCTTTCGAAAGTTAAAGGTAGTACTGTGGATTTCCTTACTATCCCTCCTCCACTAATTAAATCAAAGGCGATCATGCTATGATCACTATTGCCAAGTGGCCCCAACAACCATATCTCTTGCACTAGATCTGGTGTTCCACTAAGGACTAGGGGTCTAATATGGCTTCCCCTCTGGTAGGTTCATGAACCAGCTGCTCCAAGAAGCAGTCATTTATTTCATCTAGGAACTTTATCTCCCTAGCATGTCCTGACGTGACACTGACCCAGTCGATACCAGGGTAATTGAAATCACCCATTATTATTACTGTGCTGTAACTTGTTAGCTTCCTTGATTTCTTTGAGCATTTCATCATCCATTTGGTCATTCTGGCCAGGCGCTCGAAAGTACACCCCCACTGCCACTGCCTTCCCCCTTTTACATGGAATTTCAATCCATAGAGATTCTACAGCAAATTTTGTTTCCTGCAAAACTTTAATCCTTTCTGACTCAATGCCCTCTCTAACATAGAGAGCAACCCCTCCAATTTGATCAGCTCTATCATTACGATATAGTTTGTACCCAGGTATCACAGTGTCCCACTGGTTGTCCTCCTTCCACCTTCTAGCATTTGCATACAAGCATTTTAGAGAATGTATTTTATTCATATTAATTTGGCTATTGTTAGACATGGACAATTTGGGATCTTTAAGCTCTGTCTGCTCCATACCCGAGGGCATTTGGGTTACTTTACTCTTTTGTGGAACCTCTCTGCTTTTGGTAGTATCGTTCAAGGATACATTCTTCCGAACCATCCGCTCTTGGGCGACTGTCGGCTTTCCCCTAATATCTAGTTTAAAAGCTGCTCTATCTCCTTTTTAAAGGTTAATGCCAGCAGCCTGGTTCCATCCCGGTTAAGGTGAAGCCCATCCCTTCGGAGGAGCCCCTCCTTTCCCCAGAATGTTCCCCAGTTCCTAACAAATCCAAAACCCTCATCTCTGCACCACTGTCTCATCCACGCATTGAGACTCCGGAGCTCTGCCTGCCTTTTGGGTCCTGCGCGTGGAACAGGAAGCATTTCGGAGAATGCTACCCTGGAAGTTCTGGATTTCAACTTCTTACCTAAAAGCCTAAATTTTGCCTCCAGAACCTCCCTACCACATTTTCCTATGTCATTGGTACCGACATGTACCAAGACAGCAGACTCCTCCCCAGCACTATCTAAGACCTTATCTAGGTGGCACGTGAGGTCCGCTACCTTCGCACCAGGTAGGCATGTTACCAGGCGATCCTCACGTCCACCAGCCACCCAGCTATCTACATGCCTAATGATCGAATCACCAACTATAACGGCTGTCCTAATCCTTCCCTCATGAGCACATGGCCCTGGAGAAACTTCCTCGGTGCGAGAGGGTTTTACATCACCTGGAGGACAGGTCCTAGTTACAGGATCACTTCCTGCCACATCAGGGTGATGCTCTCCTGTCACGTAAGCTCTCTCCTCCGTGGCAACAGGGATGCTGCCAGACTGGAGGTGGGACTTCAGGACTATATCCCTGTAGGTCTCGTCTATGTACCTCTTTGTCTTTCTTATGTTTTCCAAGTCTGCTACTCTAGCCTCTAGAGAACGGACTCGTTCCCTGAGAGCAAAGAGCTCCTTGCACCTAGTGCACACGAAAGACCTCTCACCAACTGGGAGAAAATCATACATGTGACACTCAATGCAAAAGACTGGAAAGCCCCCATCCCGCTGCTGGACTGCTGTCTGCATCTTAGTTTTAAGTTTGTGTTTAGATCTAAGTTCTTTACTTACTAAGGGTTGCTATGGATATGTATACTAATAAAACTGTACCTAATACGTTTAATATACCTTGTTCACCTGAAGCTTAATTAATCTCAGGTCCTTAGTGAATGACTGATTTGGGGTAATGAGCTTCACCTGAAAGCTCCTCCTGTCTTTTAAGATGTGTAAGTACCTATAAAGCTACAATTATCCCAGGGGTGGGTGGGTGTTGGGGAGGGAGGGAGGGAAATAACACTTATTAAAAGAGGGCTGCTTTACAGTACCCTGTCTTGTGCTGCTGAGGTAAGCTATATTCTGATTGGATTTAAATTATAGCTCTTTGCTGTTGCTAGGCTCTTACTTCTTATGAAATGTAAACTACAAGCTCTCTGCTGGGTTCTAAATTTAACCAGAAAGCTCTCTTCTGTGTTTTAAATTTAAGCTAAAAGTACTTTGCTGATGCTAGGCCCTGAGTGACTATTAAATTTAAACTACAAGCTCTCTGCTGGGTATGAAAATGTAACCAGAAAGTTCTCCTCTGTGTTTTAAATTTAAACTTAAACTGCTGCTACTAGGCCCTGACTGATTTAACAAAAAATAGTGGGTTCACAAATTAAGTAGCTTTAATACAAAAACTTCCTTTTAGAAAATTACCAGAAGTATATACTCACAGTTGCAGATCTCTCTCCAGAAGTAACAGTCCCTTTTTCTAGTCCTTCAAGACTGAGGATCACAGAGCTCTGGTTGAGCTATTTATGCCTGTGCTGCTGAGGTAAGCTGTGATCAACTTCCTGGGTAATTAACAGTCCTTGCTTGGATAGAAGGAGTCTTTCAAAATGGCCTTTTGATCTGCCACCTGGTGTTAACACCTATTGAAAAAGTTTCACAGGTCTCTTGCCCCCTAAGTAGAAGGCCTCTTTGTAAAGGTCTCTAGAAGACTATTTGTTGCTCAAAGAGTACAGACCCTGTTTTGCCTTTTGTGCTAAGCTATATTCTGATTGGATTTAAATTATAGCTCTTTGCTGCTGCTAGGCTCTAACTTCTTATGAAATGTAAACTACAAGCTCTCTGCTGGGTTCTAAATTTAACCAGAAAGCTCTCTTCTGTGTTTTAAATTTAAGCTAAAAGTACTTTGCTGATGCTAGGCCCTGAGTGACTATTAAATGTAAACTGCAAGCTCTCTGCTGGGTTCCAAATTTAACCAGAAAGCTCTCTTCTGTGTTTTAAATGTAAACTAAAAGTACTTTGCTGTTACTAGGCCCTGAGTGACTATTAAATTTAAACTACAAGTTCTCTGCTGGGTATGAAATGTAACCAGAAAGTTCTCCTCTGTGTTTTAAATTTAAACTGCTGCTACTAGGCCCTGACTGATTTAACAAAAAATAGTGCAAACCGGACTGGAACACAAATGTTGGCAACAACGGTAGCAAAACAGTTGGAAAATATGGACTTGACAACAGAAATGAAGTTGGAGAAAGACTGATAGAATTCTGCAAAAATTCTGCAAGACCAACAATCTATTCATCTCAAACACCTTCTTCCAGCAACACAAGTGGCAACTGTACACATGGACTTCACCCAATGGATTGTACAAAAATCAAATTGACTACATCTGTGGAAGTCAATGATGGAAAAGCTCTAAACATTAACAAAAACAAAACCTGGAGCCGACTGTGGTACAGACCACCAACTACTAGTATGCAAATTCAAGCTAACGTTGAAAAAGAACACGCCACTCAAGAATGTAGCAAAAATATAACCTTGAGAATATGCCACCAGAATTTAAAGACTGCCTGCAAAATAGTTTTGCTGCTTTAGATACAAATGACAGAGCTCCAGAAGTGTTATAGAATGACATCAAGAAAGTTGTGTTAGAAGAAAAGTGAGAAGTCTTTACAAAAGGTGAAAAAGCAAAAACGGCCAAAATGGATGACCGAAGAAACTGAAAATTGCCCAGAAACAGAGAAGCTAAAGCCAGAGGAGAAAGAGGCAAATCGCAGAACTCAGGTTTCCAAAGTGCAGCAAGACAAGGAGAAGTACGACAATGATGCATGCAAGGAAACAGAAACTATTAGAGGAAGAATAATATCAGCTTTCCTAAAGCTACGAGAGTTAAGAAAAAAATTCCAGCCTTGAACTGAAATGTTACAGGATGCTCAAGGATCCATGTTGAATGATGCTGAGATCAAGAAAAGGTAGAAAGATATACAGAATCATATCAAAGATCAAGTGGACCAACCATCATTTCAATCTGTACCTTATGATCAGGAACCATTGGTGATAAAAGAAGTTGAAGCAGCACTGAAAGTCTTATCAAAGAACAAAGCACCAGGCATCGATGGCATTCCCCTTGAAGTATTACAGCAATCTATTGCAGTTATTACCATATTTACAAGGCTCTGCCAGGAAATTTTGAAGACAATATCATAGTGAACTGTATGGAAGAGATTTGTGTTTATACCAATACTAAAGAGAAAGGTGATCAGACTGTGGAAATTATCGCACAATCGCTCTGATCCCACATGCCAGCAAGATTCTAGTCAAGATTATTCAGCAGCAACTACAACCATACCTGGAATGAGAACAGCCTGAAGTGCAAGCAGGGTTCAGGAAAGGGCAAGGAACAAGAGACATTGTGAATGTGAGATGGATCCTTGAAAAGACAAGAATACAAAAGGATATCTATGTGTTTTATAGACTATAGCAAAACACTGACTGTGTAAACCATGAGAAACTCTGGGCCACACTAAGAAGCACTGGTATACCAGAACACTGATAGTTCTCTTGCACAAACTTTACATTGATCAAGAAGCAACAGTTCAAACAGAACAAGGAGAAACAGAATGGTTTAAAATCAACAAAGGTGTACAACAAGCTGCATACTTTCCCCTTGCCTATTTAATTTATATGCAGTCCTGCAGAAGCAGGACTATATGAAGACAACAGAGGTGTGAAGATTGAATCTTCTACCAACAACCTTCACTATGCTGACGATACCACATTACCGGCTGAAAGGGAAGACAATCTGAAAAGTTTGCTTCTCAAGATCAAAGGAACAGACTTAAAATGGGCCTGCACCTTAATGTAAACAACGCAAAGATCCTGACAACTGGCAAAAATCAATAAGTCCATCATTGGAGAAGAAACTGAAATAGTTGATCCAAATAGGTTAAATTTGTCCACTATCAAAGACACAAGCAGTCAAGAAATCAGACAACATTGCTTTTAGCAGAATGGCTATGAAGGACTAGACAAGATTCTCAAGAGCAGAGATGTCTCTCTCCATACAAAGATTTGACTTGTTCAAGCCATGGTATTTTCAATAATGTCATATGGATGCAAAAGTTGGACAGTGAAAAAGAAATAAATAAAATTGATGCATGTGAATTATGGTGCTGGCGACAAATACCGTGTATACCATGGATTGCCCAAAGAACAAACCAGTCGGTACTAGAGGAGATCAAATCTAAGCATTCTTTAGCAGCTCAGATGACAAGACTTAGACATTCATACTTTGGACACATCATGGCACTATTGGAAACAGGATACTGGGCTTGCTGATCTGACCCAATATGGCATATCTTATATTCTCATACTGGGCTGTTTGCTGCCAAAGAAATTCCCAATTTTATTGTGGAATAGCTGCCTAATGGTTAGCCCACTACTATGACAAAGAAGGCAGAATTCTTATCCCATTTCTCCTACTGGCATGCCTTGTTTCTTTGGACATATTTCCTCTATTACTTCAGGCAAAAGGTTAGAGATTGTAAACCCTCAGGAAAAGGGAAATACTTACTGTATCTGAATTGTAACTTGCCTTAGACTTGGATTGGTATAGACAAATACTTAAATCTAAAATAGAGCATGTTTACTGATGTCAAAAAAATTCTTTTACCAATGAAATGAGAACAAAGTTCAATATATATCATGTTATACTTAGCTATTTTTATAGATGCTTTATCTTATAGTGAAAGCAGTTAGCAGAATAACTTGAACCTTAAACTTTACATAGACTTCAACATAAAGTACATTTAAAATCCAGGGCATAAAAACTTGATATAACATGAGAATAATGGGAAGGGGTATTGACTGACATCTAGGCATTAACAGTCTTTGGTTTGTGGGGTTAGTGCATATGTGGTAGAATGGGGTGCATTACTTTTCGCCTTAGTGCTCAAAGAGTAGATGAGTCTTAAGCTTCTTTTGAAATTCCATGAGATCAGAAATGGCTTGAATGTTCCGAGGGAGTGCATTCCAAATTCTTGGTGCATACAGTGAGAAGACTTTGTTGCTCTTTACTTTTAGAGAAGAATAGTGAAGGGGTTCTCTATATAGAGAGTCTTCTGGCTCTGTTGTCTGGCACTTTGTGTAATATTGACAGGAAATAGTCAGAGGATAGATTGTAGTATACTTTGAAAGTGGTTAGTAGGATTTATATTTTATTCCGCTGATTAAGGGAGCCAGTGTAGTTTTAGCATTGGTGTTATATGCTCTGTCCTGGATGGGGCATGAAGAATGCAGGCTGCAGTGATCTGTAACATTTTCAAGGGGTGGCATGCGTATTTTGGTATCCCTTGTAAGATTGTGTTACAGTAGATTAGGTACGGAAACATAAGGACCTGGAAAAAGGTGCAGAAGTCCTGAACGTGCAGTAGTTGGTGTTGTAGTGTTCTTATTTTGTGATATACAAGTTATGGCGGTGATAATGTGTGATTGTAGTGATAAATCGATAGTCCAGGGTAATACTTAGGTAGCGCACCTCATTTTTGACATTTAGTTCCGCTTCTGGAAGTCAAGAGTCCTTGGCAGGTTGAAGGCTGTATTCTTAATGATATACAGAGCTTGTTTTATTATAGTTTATGGAGAGATTGCGTTTGGATAGCCTTTGCGCAACTGCACTGAAGCATTTTGACAATGAGATGTGATCGGGCTTGATGGTGGAGAAAGGAACAAAGCATTATGTCATCTGCATATATGTGGTAATATACATTGTGTGCTTGTATAATTTTGCAGATGCGTTGTAAGATATTGAAAAGGAGTGACGATAGTGCAGAGCCCTGTGGAGCTCCTTGTTGTGTGTATGAAGATTTCTGTGGCTGTTTTCACATATAGTTGACACAGTGTTAAGACCTGAACCATTTTAATAGTGTCCTGTATTCTACAGATTGTAGACGAGACAGAACATTATGAAGAACTGAATCAAAGACTAAAGTGATGTCTAGGAATATTAGGATAAACCCTTGTCATGGTTTTCCATCATGCCCTTTATGAGTCTAATCAACGAGTGCTGTTAGGAGGATCTAGACTCCATGGTTGGGCCAAAAAACATGTTGTTGTGGGTCAAAGAGTGCATGTGTGTTGATATGGTCCTGGAGCTGTACTGCCTTCTCATTTATCTGCGAGGCAAGGTAAGCTGGAGATAGGTCTATAAGTGTTGGAAGCTCTGTATTGTGGTGATGAGCTTACTGATAAGCATAGAAAAAGAGCTGGTTTTAAAACTTTTTCTTCTGAGTTGGAGCAGGGCTCAGATAGACAGTCATTTAAAACAGCACCTAGAGAGAAAAGTTACAGGGTTGAGTGTGCTGAGCACAAGCCACGCCCTACCTCCATGGCAACACAGATTGCAAAGGGGAATCACCTGGGGAGGAGGGGCAGGCAAACGAGCTTCACGCTCAAGCATTTAATCTCTCAGAGTCAGAGACAGAGGGAGACACAGTCAGGAGGAGAATCACATTCAGTGAGAGCAGAAGCAGGATTGGGCTTGGAACAGAAACAGAGCTCAGAGCGTGAGCATGAGAAGCAGAAAGAAAGAGGAAGTCTGAGGAATCTGACAAGAGGCTTTGGAGCACGGCAGAGAAGGGCTGACTTTCAACACAGAAGGAGTTCTAGCAGCAGCTCTCTCAGCCAAGACAGACATACAGAGTTTGCAAGCCTTGGTAAAGGTAGGAAACCAAATTCTGGGAAACTGGTGGAATACAGTTCAGATAGCAGTGAAGCTATTGAGGATTCTGAGGGGGAGTTTTATTCCTCTAAAAAGCCTGCAAGGAAATCTGTTCCTAGAGCCCAGGGAAGGCAGCTGAAGCAAGTGACTGTTTTACCCAGAGATATAAAACCCTGCAGCTCACGTGTTAAACCTGAAGGGAGAAAAGGTAATCCCTGGGAGAAACTGTTTAAACTAATGCAGCAGTTAAAACCTGATAACGTAAGTAAAAGCCCAGAGCTGTTTCAGAGTGAGTGTGAAGATATGGAAACGGACTTAGCTGGACTGGAGGAGGACACAGACTCTCCAATGGAATGTTCAACAGCCTTTATTGCATAGGACAGGGGTCTGCAACCTTTAAGACATAAAGAGCCACTTGGACCCGTTTCCGAAGGGAAAAAAAAAACTGGGAGCCGCAAAACCATTGCGACATTTAAAACAAATCTAACACTGCATATATTGTTTCTTACCTTAATGCTATATACGACCCCCTACTTTTCCTGTTAAAATATAGGTGTTTGGCCTATACTCGCCGTATAAGACTACCCCTCTTCCTTCGCACACCAAAAAAAATACGCCAGAAAATATCACAACAACAAGTAACAATATTTGATTTCAAAATTATGATGATTTTGTAGTCAAATCACTAATATGAAATAAAATTATTTTTTCTACCTTTGTTGTCTGACCAATTTATTCTTTGATCATGCTGGTCCCGATCTGAGGCTTCTGCTTTCCTGTCTTCTCTTAGTTCTCTTTCTGTGATCTATGGTCCATCTGCCATTTCTTATCTCTTCTTTCGTTTTCTTCACTTCTTTCCATCAGCCTATTTCCAGTCCCAGTAACCCTCCCCAATATCAGCCCCTTTCCAGTCCTCACTCCCAGTACCTTCCAATGTCAACTTGCATTCCCATGATTGCCACTGGTGTCCATTTCCTTCCAGTCCCCCTCCTTCCCCACTGACCAGTCCCTTCTAGTACAAATACCATGGCAGCCCCTCTCAGATCCAGTTCCATTCTCCCATCCCCTCATATCAGCCCATTTGTAGCCTTAGCCCCCAGTTATCTTCCAGGGCCAGCAGCTCTATCCTCCCCTCCCCACAATCAGCCCATGCCCAGTCAAAGCCCCCCAATCAGCTCGCTTCCAGTGCTAATCCCCCCCTCAACCCCATTACCAGTGCTAGCCTCCCCTAATCAGCCCAATACCAGTCCTACCCCCCATCAGCTCATTACCAGTCCTAGCCTCCCCTAATTAGCTCATTTCCAGTGCTAGTCCCCTCAACCCCATTACCAGTGCTCCATCCCTCCATGTCAGCCCCCTCCCTCCCTCCATCCATATCAGCTCCCTCCCTCCATGTCAGCCCGCCTCCCCAATCCCTCCATGTCAGCCCCCTCCATCCCTCCATGTCAGCCCCCCTCCCTCCTTCCATATCAGCTCCCTCCCTCCATGTCAGCCCCCCTCCCTCCGTCCATATCAGCTCCCTCCCTCCATGTCAGCCCCCTCCATCCATATCAGCTCCCTCCCTCCATTTCAGACCCCTCCATCCCTCCATGTCAGCCCCCCTCCCTCCATCCATATCAGCTCCCTCCCTCCCTCCATCCATATCAGCTCCCTCCATGTCAGCCCCCTCCATCCCTCCAGGTCAGCCCCCCTCCCTCCCTCCATGTCAGCCCCCTCCCTCCATCCATATCAGCTCCCTCCCTCCATGTCAGCCCCCCTCCCTCCATGTCAGCCCCCTCCATCCCTCCATGTCAGCCCCCCTCCCTCCCTATCAGCTCCCTCCCTCCATGTCAGCCCCCCTCCCTCCATCCATCCATATCTGCTCCCTCCCTCCATGTCAGCTCCCTCCCTTCTTCTGCAGCCGCGGCTCCCTGCCTCTTAGGGAACCGTGGCTGTGCTTTTAAAATCATCTCGGAGCCCTTCCTGTCTTGACGGGCTCCGTGCAGCATTGTCCCGCCTCTAAAGGAAGTTTTGGAGGCGGGACAATACTGCACGGAGCCCGTCAAGACAGGAAGGGCTCCAAGATGATTTTAAAAGCACAGCCGCGGTTCCCTAAGAGGCAGGGAGCCGCGGCTGCAGAAGAAGGGAGGGAGCTGACATGGAGGGAGCCCATAACGCCACGTTTTAAATACATCTTTACAACACTATTGCCTGTCACCGGGCGGGCAGTGTGCTCCGGAGCCGCGGCAAAGGTGAGAAAGAGCCGCATGCGGCTCCGGAGCCGCGGGTTGCCAACCCCTGGCATAGGAGAAAGGCTGACTTACCAGCTGAAAGGAATATTTCAGGACTGTGATATATGCTCTGAGTTTCCTAAACCCTGAAGCCAAAGGGAAAGGATTATAAATGTGTTTGTTTGAAGTTTGGTTCCTGTATGCTGAAGGAAGCTATATGAGTTGATTATTGTTCTGTTACTACTTGTTCATACGCTTAAGAAGATTTGTTTTTCTGAAGTTTGGTGACAAAAGATAAAAATAATAAATTTCCTGTGTAATGCCTAAAAACCACTCGGACTGCTTACTGACCACAACTACAATAGTCCCAGCAGCACATGCTCTGGAGTTAAGCAAATACAGTTGGCACGCTGCCCCTTCTAGGTGACAGCACCACAGTATTCAGTGATGTGCTATTTAGTATTGGGCATACAGATGCATTCAAGGTCCGTAGGCATATAACCCGTGTAAGCGATAGTTGGGTAATCTTGAATAGAGTAGGGCCTAGCTCAGTTATGGCCATTTTGATCCAGCTTACTGGGCATGAGTCAAGGGGGAGGTAGTGGTGTTGAGGTCGATTATGCTGCATTCTAGCTGTTCTGGAGAGATTGGATTGAAGGCTTGCCAAGAAGTGGTGATGTGATTGTTTTGTGTTAGTGGTGTTATGTCATTTTAGTGCTGCTGCTTACCCAAGTCTTATTGTGAAAATTTTCAGCCAGTGTTTGCAGGGAGGTGTTGCTGTTCTCTCTTTTGATGAGGGTTCTTAAATAAGGCTTTTACTATCTGGAATGATTTAAAGAGTTCAGGAGCAGTTTGGTGTGGTATTCCTTTTTCTTGCTGTCTTTCATGTCCCTGTATTCCTGTAATTTGGACATCCATGCTCTTTGATAGAAAGAAAATGGAGACTACCTACCTAAGCTTGCGCTTGGGCTTCCCTTAGCTCTGCGGTGCACCAAATCACAGTGTGGTGTTTTCTTGTGGTTCTGTTTGTCTGTGGTGCTAATGCAGCTTTGTCTATTTTGCTCCAGCTATGAACTCAGCAGTCACTCAATGTCATCTGAATAGTAATAAAGTTGTATGATTTTGTTTAAAAATACTTGTTTGTTCAAATTCACAAATCTATGATTTTTGGCTATAGTAAGAAGTTTATGTATGGGGGCTCTGGGGGATGAAAATAAAGTGATTGTTCTGTGATCAGACCATGGAACCATAGATAGGGGTGTTTATTTATTTATTTTTTTTAGCATGTCCTTAGGTGCAAAAATGAGATCCAGCATGCTTCCTCCCCGAGTTGGTTCGTTGATTTCTGTGTACTCTAGAGCTTTCATGGCTTACATGAAAGATTTAGACAGGTTGATGAGAGGTTTAAGTCACCTAGTAGGAAGAGCTCCCGTTTTGTGTAGTGTGCCCACATACTGTTTTTAAGAGAGACGTCAGTCCCTCAGGTTTTGCAGTTGGGGACCTGTATTCTAGGCATAGGTGTTGTGTGTTTGTTTACAAGTGTGAGCATATCTAGTTCTCCTTCAGTGCTTGTAGATATGTTGCAAAACTCTAGCTGAATTTTAGGCAGGATGAAAACTCCACCTCTACAGTCAGCTCATGTGCAGCTGAAGAGGTTATAGTGCAAGGTTAGTAGCTGGTGCATAAGGACGTTATCTTTGGTGAACCATGACATTGTTACGAACATGTCGTCAATGTTGTGATCATTGAGATAGACCATTATTTAGCATTTCTTTTATATGACCTTTCAAGGATTTCAAGGCAGTTTACATCAAACACAACTGAATGGAACTTACATAGAACAATTAGAAGAACATGTGTTAGTTATATTAACCACTGTTCTTATGTATCCTTATCTAGACAATAGAAGGGACAGAGGACTAGTAGAATCAAATGCAGTTGAAACTTTAGTTAGTAATGGAACTTTGTTGCAAGCTGATTGTGCATTGAGGAGTACACAGTTAAGGTGGCAATGGTGATGTCTTACCTCTATGTAGGCTTTATTTTTTCTTGTGGGTTGATTCTGATCAATGCACATGGTCCCTTGTTCTATAGGATGGAGTGCCTATTCCATTTTGGTTACAACTGAAAATAATTGGGATGGTGCTTGAGTGAGGCACCAGTGAAATGGCATGTGCAATTAATACAGAGGTGTATGAGGCAGAGCAGGATGGTTATTGGAGACAATTTTCTGAGTAAGTTATTTGATTGTCTCCTTTGAGGAAAGCTGCGTTGTAGTTGATAGTAGAAGGTATCCTCTCGATATAGGCTGTGGGTGACTATTGCATACTTTTGCTTTACTTGGGAATTGTTATATTGGCTTTGGTTTCCAGTGTAGGGAATGCCTTTAAAAGGTATCAATAAAACATTAGGGTGGTAGGGCTATTGCTTGAAACACGAGATGAGATCCTGGAGGGGAGTTGTGGCTTACTTTGCTTGTGGTACTTGCTTGGGAAGAGGTTGATGGAGGAGTAGCCTTTGGATGGGTATAGTCCAGCTACAAGATGTACGTTGGTTGTGTAGGCTGTATGTATGCTGCAGTTCATGCCAAAGGGCACTTTGGCTTGGCCCTTAGGCAAGAGTCCATCTAAGTGTGGTAAAGCCTTTTGTAGGGTGTCACCGAGTGATGACGCCTCCTGAAGGAACATAAATGCCATACTGGGTTAGACCAAAAGGTCTATCAAGCTCAATATCCTGTTTCCAACAGTGGCCAATCTAGGTCACAAGTACCTAGCAGTTTTCCCCAAAAAGGCACACCGGTTCCATAATGCTTGTATTGGGGCAAGCAGTGGATTACCTGGGTCCTTTTTAATAACTGTTTATGGACCTTTCCTCCAATAACTTGTCCAAACCATTTTTAAACCCAGCTACATGAACAGTTTTTACTACATCTTCTGGTAACGAATTCCAGAGTTTGATTACATGTTGAGTGAAAAAATATTTTCTCTTATTAGTCTTAAACGGGTTACACTGTAGCTTCATTGCATGTCCCCTAGTCTTTCTACTTTTTTGATGCCATAAAGAATCGATCTACGTTTACCTGTTCCACTCCATTTATTAAATTTATAGACCTCCATCATATCTCCCCTCAGCAGTCTCTTTTCCAGGCTGAAAAGCTCTAACCATTTAAGCCTCTTCTCATAGGGGTATCTCTTCCATCACCTTTACCATTTTGGTGGCTCTTCTCTGTACCTTTTCAAGATACAGCGACCAGAATTGCACACAATATTGAAGGTGCAGTTACACCATGGAACAATACATAGGCATTATAATATCCTTTGTTTTATTCTTCATTTCTTTATTTATGATTCCTAGCATTTTATTTGACATCTTGGCTGCTGCTGCACACTGGGCGGAGAGTTTCAACATATTATCCACAACGCCACCTAAATCTCTTTCCTGGGTGGTGGTTCCTAATGTGCAACCTTGCATTGTGTAACTGTAGTTTTGGTTGTTCTTTCCTAGGTGCATAACTTTGCACTTGTCCACATTAAATTTCATCTGCCATTTGAATATCCAGTCTTCCAGTTTATCAAGGTCCTCTTGAAATTTTCATAATCCTTTTGGGTTTTACCAACTTTGAATAACCTTGTGTACGAATGTGTTAAAAAGCAGCAGACCCAGCACAGACCCCTGGGGTACTGCACTATTCACCTTGCTCCATTGGGAAAATTCACCATTCAGCTCTACCCTCTGCTTTCTATCTTTTAACCAGTTCCTGATCCACAATAGTACACTGCCTCCTATCTCACAACTTTTTAACTTTGCCACGAGTTTCATGAGGGACCCTCTTAAAGGCTTTCTGAAAATCCAGATAGACAAAGGTGAGCCGGTAAATAATAGTGTATCTTTCACCCGGTTTCCTCTGCTGAACTCCTTAAGGTAATTTCCTCTTCCCACAAAACGACCTGCCCACTTGACCTCCTCCCCTCCACTTGGCTCCTCGATCCCGCCCTTCAACTCTTACCATATATCCTGGCCATAGTCAATTCCAGTCTCACCTCCGGCACCTTCCCCACTCGGTGGAAACACGCCATGATCCGCCCTCTCCTGAAGAAGCCAACCCTCGATCCTAGTCTCCCCACCAACTGGCGTCCTGTCTCAAACCTTCCCTTTCTTGCCAAAGTTCTTGAAAAACTAGTCTTCTCCCAGCTCTCAGCGCATCTTGACACTACCCTCTCCCTTCACCCCCGTCAATCTGGTTTTAGGTCTGGGCACAGCACCGAAACTATACTTCTTGCCCTTTTAAGTGAACTCCACCGCTCTCACGACCGGGGTGATTTATCTATCGCTGTTTCTCTAGACCTCTCCGCCGCCTTTGATGTCATAGATCACCGTACCCTCCTCACTCGTCTGTCTGACTTTGGTATCCGAGGCACTGTGTTGCACTGGTTCCAGTCGTTTCTCTCACTCCGCACCTTCACTGTTCACTCCGGTTCCACCGCCTCAGCCCCTTTCCCTCTGCACTGTGGTGTTCCACAAGGCTCCATTCTCGCCCCTTTGCTTTTTAATATTTTTCTTGTCCCGCTTGCCCTTCTCATTCAACAGTCCGGTATCTCCTCTTACTTTTATGCTGATGATATTCTTCTTATCCATCATACCAATTCTGTATCCCCGGATCTCTCTGCTCTTAACCACTGCCTCGACCTTATTGCCTCCTGGTTCTCTGATAATCTCCTTTGTGTCAATCCCTCTAAGTCCTCAGCTATTTGGTTCTTGTTCGCTACCCCTCCTCCCACTCTAGCCCCCACTATGTCCTCCCTTCCCATCCCTCTCGTTCCCTCCCTCCGCTACCTTGGTGTCACCCTTGATTCCTCTCTGTCCTTTCACCCTCATATCTCTTCCCTTGTTCGTAGCTGCTTCTTTCATCTCCGTCGTATCCGTTCCCTCCAGCCCTTCCTCTTTGCTCATTCCCTTACTACTCTAGTTCTCTCCCTTGTAATTTCCCGTCTGGATTACTGTAACTCCATCTTTGCTGGCCTTCCCTCTTATCAACTTCGTCACCTCCAGCTCGTCCAAAACACTGCTGCCCGTCTAATCACTTTCTCTTCCCCTTTTGATCACATCACTCCTTGCCTTCTCTCTCTTCACTGGCTCCCCGTCAAATTTCGGTTTGTTTATAAATACCTCATTACCACCCACAAAGTTCTTCACACAGGTACTCCTCAATATCTATCTGATCTTATTTACCATCAACCCGTCCCTCGTCTTCTCTGCTCTTCCCATAGTAATCGCCTGTTTCTTCCCTCTCCGTCCCAAGCTCATCTCGAACTCACCCATCACTCCGCTTTCTTTTTCTTAAGTCCTGCTCTATGGAATTCCCTCCCCCACTCACTCCGCACTGAGCCTTCATTTCCGCATTTCAAAGCTCTTCTTAAGACCCATCTATTTTCTCAGGCTTATGATCTCCAGGCACCCCCTTGACAGCCATGCTGGCCTCCATACCACATACCACTCCCCCCCCCTCCTTCCATCCTCCCCTTCAGTCTCTGACTCTATAGCCATATTATTCTGTCCTTTTCTTTTTTTCTATCTATCTCTATAGTGCTTTCCTATCTATTGAATGGCGTTCCTTTCTTCTCTTTAATTTTCCAGCAGCCTGCCTTTATTGTACACCGCTCTGATAGCATAGTTACTCACCTGTAACAGGTGTTCTCCAGGAGCTGCAGGAATCAGTCCTCACATATGGGTGACGTCGGCGCCGACGGAGCCCTCGCGGAGCAATTTTCCCCAGCTTTCAAAGAAAGCCTTTGGGAATTGCAGCGCGCATGCGCGGTCCCCTTCCCGCCCAAAGGTGCCATCTTGGCCAGTCAGATGACATAGCGAAAAGACAGCAAAAAATTGCAAAAACTAAATCAGAAGATTGCAACTCCAAGGGGAGGAGGGAGGGTTGTGAGGACTGATTCCTGCTGCTCCTGGAGAACACCTGTTACAGGTGAGTAACTACGCTTTCTCCAGGACCAAGCAGGAAGTCAGTCCTCACATATGGGACTCCCCAGCTTAAGGCTACCGGAGACCCTAAGCACAAAAATGAGCTCCCTCTAGCTCAGCAGCACAGAAGGAAGGAATCTTCTCTGAGTAATCTCCAACCGGTAGCCCAACATCCGGGATGGAGGGTAGGAGTTGCCTAAACCTCGAAGAGATTACGGAGGACTGCCTGTCCGAAAGCACTGTCCCTGCGGGACTCCCTCTCGAGGCAGTAATGGGCCGCGAAAGTCTGGCTCGAAGACCAAGTAGCGGCCCGGCAGATGTCTGCCAATGGAACAGAGCGGAGGTAAGCCACTGATGCAGCCTTCGCCCGAACCCGATGAGCGGTGACTCGACTCTCCAGCGAGAGACCCGCCGCCGCATAAGTCCAAGCGATACAGTCAGCTACCCAGATGGACAGAGTGCGCTTGGAGACAGGGAGCCCCAATTTATTAGGGTCGTAAGACAGGAAGAGCTGAACCGTCTTACGGTGCTCCCGCGTACGATCAAGGTAGAAGTTCAGCGCTCTTCTACAGTCCAGGGTATGCAAGACCCTCTCAGCTCGGCTGGAGTGAGGCCTGGGAAAGAAGGTCGGAAGCACCACCTCCTGATTGATGTGAAAAGGGGAGACCACTTTTGGAAGAAACTTAGGGTGAGTCCGCAGGACTACCCTATTCTTGTAGAACCGAGTGTAGGGAGGATCAGACACCAGGGCCTGCAGCTCACTAACGCGTCTAGCGGAGGTGAGGGCTACCAGAAATAAGGTTTTCCAAGAGAGAAAACGGAGAGGACAGGTAGCCATGGGTTCAAAAGGCGGGCAGGTGATCCGCTGTAAAACCACGTTCAGGTCCCAGTCAGGGGCTGGAGGGCGCAATGGTGGTTTGAGAAGAAGGAGGCCCCGGGAGAACCGAGCCACGAGGGGGTGGCCGGAAAGAGGCCTGCCTTCCACCGGCACATGATGTGCCGATATAGCACCGAGGTGAACCTTGACCGAGTTGGACTTGAGCCCAAGATTGGAGAGGGAAAGCAAGTACTGCAAGACCACCGACACCGGGCAGGAGAAGGGATCTTGAGAGCGTTGAGCACTCCAGTTGGAAAAGCGACACCATTTAAGGGCGTAGGATTTCCGGGTAGAGGGTCGCCTGGAAGCCAGCACGACTTCCTCCACCTCCGGAGGCAACAGGAGTGGAGCAAGTACTACCCTTTCAGCAGCCAGGCCATCAGATGGAGAGATCTGAGGTTGGGGTGTAGGAGAGACCCCTGATCCTGGGTCAGGAGATCGGGTTGAAACCCCAGGGGCAACGGGGTATCCACCGCCAGCTGCATCAGAAGCGGGAACCACGGTTGCCAGGGCCACCGGGGAGCGATCAGGATCACGGAGGCCTTGTCCTGGAGAACCTTGAAAAGAGTTCGAGACACCAGCGGCATGGGAGGAAAGGCATACAGAGGGCCCGTGGACCATGATATCAGAAAAGCATCCGCCGCCACTAGGAGGGGATGCGGTTCCCGAGAGCAGAATCGAGGAAGTTGCCTGTTCAGAGGACTGGCAAAGAGATCCAGAGTGGGGAGGCCCCACTGGAGAAAGATCCTTTGAACCACCAACGGGTCCAATCGCCACTCGTGCGGTTGGAGGATTCTGCTCAGTTTGTCTGCCAGGTGATTTTCTTGACCTGGGAGATAGACAGCTTTGAGGAGGATTCCCCGGCCGACGGCCCAAGCGCAGAGCTTTTGTGCTTCCCGGCAGAGAAGGAAGGAGCCCGTGCCCCCCTGCTTGTTCACGTAGAACATAGCAACTTGATTGTCCGTCTGGACCAGCACTGACTGGTGAGACGCGAGGTGGGAGAAGGCCCTTAGAGCCAGGCGAATGGCCCTGAGCTCCAGGAAGTTGATCTGCTGGGCAGATTCCCACGGGGTCCAGAGACCCTGAGTACATGACCCCTGGCAATGTGCTCCCCAACCCAGGAGGGAAGCGTCGGTCGTCAGGACCTGAACCGGCAGAGGAGACTGGAAAAGCATTCCGAGCACTAGGTTGGGTAGGTGAAGCCACCATCGCAGAGAAGAGACTAGCGGGCTGGAGATGCGTACCGAGTCCGCCAGTCTCCCCGAGGCCTGACGCCATTGAGAGCGAAGGAAAAAATCAACTTTTCGGCGGTGACTATTAGACAACGTCTGTAGGGCTCCGCGGAAAAAAGACGACTGGCCAAGATGGCACCTTTGGGCGGGAAGGGGACCGCGCATGCGCGCTGCAATTCCCAAAGGCTTTCTTTGAAAGCTGGGGAAAATTGCTCCGCGAGGGCTCCGTCGGCGCCGACGTCACCCATATGTGAGGACTGACTTCCTGCTTGGTCCTGGAGAAACCACGGTTTGGGCGGTTTATCAAGCCTCATAAATAAATAAATAAATAAAATAAATATCTGTGTTTATTTCATGCCTTCAAAAAATAACAGATTAGTAAGACAAGACCTTCCTTGGCTAAAGCCATGTTGGCTTTCTCCCATTAAACCATAACTATCCACATGTTCATTAATTTTGTTCTTTAAAATGGTTTCTATCATTTTCCCCTGTACTGATGTCAGGCTCATCAGCCTGTAGTTTCCCAGATTACCCCTGGAACCCTTTTTAAAAATTAGGGTTACACTGGCCATTCACCAATCTTCAGATACTACAGATTTTAACTATAGTTCAGATTAATAGTAGGTCTGCAATATCATATTTCAGTTCCTTCAACACCCTTGAGTGTATATCATCCAGTCCAGGTGATTTGCTATTAGTTTATCAAATAGTTGTAAGATCTTCCTGGTTTATTGATATTTCTTTCAATTCTTCCGATACATCATCTTTTACTACTATTTCAGTCATGGGTAACTTCCCTTCATCTTCAGTAAAGACCGAAGCAAAGAATTCATTCAGTCTCTCTGCTATGGACTTGTCTCCTCTTAGTGCCCCTTTAACCCCTCTATCATCTAATGATCCAATTGGCTCTCTCAGGGGTTTTTTTTGTTATGAATGTACTTGAAAAAGTCTATTATGCATTTTTGCTTCCACAGCAACCTTCTCAAAATTCTCTTTGCCTGCCTTATCAATGCCTTGCATCTAACTTGGCAGTACTTATGTTTCCAGTTTTTATTATTTGGCTCCTTTTTCAATTTTCTGAAAGATTTTTTTTTTTTTTTTTTTTTTTTTACAACAGCCTCTCTGACTTCACTTTTAAACTATGCTGGCAGTTATTTGGACTTCCTTCCACCTTTCTTAAAGCACAGAACACAGTTGGTCTGGGCTTCCAAGATGGCACACTCACCTGTAACAGGTGTTCTCCAGGAACACCAGGAATCAGTCCTCACATATGGGTGACATCAGCACCAACAGAGCCCATACGGAGCATTTCCCCAGCTTTCACAGAAAACCTTTGGGAATGCTACCACACATGCATGGTCCCCTCCATGCCCAAGGGTGCCATCTTACTCAGTCAGATGACATAGCAAAAAAGGTCTTTAACAATGTAGAGAGACAACTCCAAGGGGAGGAGGGAGGGTTGTGAGGACCAATTCCTGCTGTGCCTGGAGAACACCTGTTACAGGTAACTACACTTTCTCCAGGAACAAGCAGGAGGTCAGTCCTCACATATGGGACTCCCTAGCTCCAAGCTGCCAAGGACCAAGCCACAACAGTACCACCAGCAACCCATCGGGTAGCCGTGAGTTGCAGAAGATGTGCCCCTCAGATTCTGCAAAACCCTAGCTTCCAGCGATACTATCATTCTGATAGCCTGAACACAGAAGGGGTAGAGGGCAGGAGTTGCCTACTTCCAAAAAATATTACAGAGTACTGCCTGTCTGAAGGCACTGTCCCTGTGGGACTCTCTCCAGGCAGTAATGAGCTATAAACATATGAATCGAAGACCATGTGGTGGTCCTGCAGATTCCCAGCACCAGCTCTGAGCAAAGGTTGGCCACTGATGTAGCCATAACCCGCACATGATGTGCGGTGATTCAGTGCTCAAGAGAGGCCTGCTCACTCATAGGTGAGGGCAATGCAGTCTGCCACCCACATAGACAAAGTACGCTTTGTTACCAGGAGGCCCCAGTCTACTGGGGTTATATGATGCATAAAGCTAGAGGAGCTTTGTAATGGGCCTTGGTCCTCTACAGGCAGAAGGACAGTGCCTGTTTGCAGTCTAGTATATAAGATGAGTTCCTCCCTGCTGGCCTGAGGCTGTGGGAAGAAGATTGGGATGACCACCCTCTGGTTGAGGTGGAAGGGGGGATACCACCTTGGGGAGGAATTTGGGATATGCGCAGAACCTTGTATATGGCAGATCCACCACCAAGGCCTGGAGTTCGCTCACTCTCTGAGCAGACATGATGGCCAACAGAAAAACCACTTTCCAGGAGAGGTTTCTCAGAAGGCAGGTGGCCAGGGGCTTGAACGGTAGCTTGGTGAGTTGGGAGAGCACCATATTAAGGTCCCATACCACTGCTGGAAGGTGGAGAGGGGCCTCCTACTCAAAGCCCCCGGAGGAACTTGGATTTCCCCTCTACAGGGTGATGATGAGCAGCTATGGTGCTCAGATGTACCCTCATCGAATTAGACTTTAGGCCAGCATGCAAGTGCGGCATTTGCAGCACTAGTTTTACGTGGCAGGAGAAAGGGTTCTCCCTTCTTTCTGCACACCAGACGGAGAATCTCCTCCATTTGAAGGCATACGTCCATCTGGTGGAGAGTTTTTGGGAAGCCAACAGGATCTCCTCGACTTCTCCTGGGAGACTAAAGGGAGCCAAGGCTACCCTTTCAGAAGCCACGCTGTCAACACTAGCAACCCTAGATTGGGGTGCAAGAGAGAACCCTCTTCCTAGGACAGAAGGTCCAGATCTCGACACAGCGGGACTGGGAGTGCCACCGACAAAGGAGAGTAGAAGGAACCAGGGTTGCCGGGCCCATCTGGGGGTAATCAGAATCACTGATGTATGCTTGCTCTGGATCTTGAGGAGAGTCTTGGCCACCAGAGCAGTTGGTGGGAAGGCATAGAGGAGGCCCTCAGACCACGGGATCAGGAAGGCATCCACTGCTACACTCTAGGTGCAGCTGGCATGAGCAGAAGCAGGGCAGCTGCATGTTGTCCAGTGAACAGGTCTGCCCCAGAGGCGGAAGAGTCATTGCACCACCTTGGGGTGCAGATGCCATTTGTGTGGGTAAAGGATTCTGCTGAGCTTGTCCACCAAGCAGTTCTTGCCTGGAAGATATACTGCTCCTAAGAGCATTCGGTGGCATACCACAAAGGTGAGGAGAGCCACCACTTTCTGGCAGTGGGAGTACAAACCCATGCCCCCTTGTTTGTTCACACAGAACAAGGCAACCTGGTTGTCCATCTGGATCAGCAAAGGGTAGTTGCACAAGAGGTGGCAGAACAGTCACAAGGCCAGAAAAATGGCTCAGAGTTCCAGGAGGTTGATCTGCAGCAGAGACTCCTCTTGCAAGCAGCTGCCTTGAGTGCAGAGGTCTCAGCAGTGTGCTCCCCAACTCAGAAGGGATGCATCTGTGGTTAGGACCATCTGCGGTGCAGGTGCCTGGAATGGCATCTCTACCTGGAGGTGGTGTAGGGACTGCCACCATTTGAAGGAGTCTGCCAATTGGTGGGTGACTGACCCTGTCACATAACCTGCCCAATGGCTTGGGTCCACTGGGAGCAGAAGCACCACTGCACTGCCTGCATGTGCAAGCGGGCTAGGGGCGTGATGTGAACTGTTGAGGCCATGTGGTCCAGCAACTGGAGAAGGCAAGCCGGTATGGAACAGCAAGTCTGCCTCATGCAGCTAGCAAGAGAGGTACAAAATGCCCCCTCCTTTGGGAGGGAGACCTTGACCTGTCCAGTTGGGCACCTATGAACTCCAGGTTTTGGGATGGAGAGAAGTGGGATTTGGGGTAGTTGATGTATCCCAGGTGCTGCAGGAGGCAGATTGTTCACACTGCAGCATGGCTGGTCTCAAGGGCCATGTTGCCTCTGATGAGCCAATTGTCCAGATAGGGGAAGACGAAGGCCCGTTGCAAGCATACCTAGGCAGCCATGACTGCCAGGCACTTTGTAAAGACTCTGGGCAAGGAGGCCAAGCCAAATGATAGTACCCTGTACTGATAGTGCTCTCCTCCCACCATGAACCTTAGGTACCGTCTGTGGGAAAGGTGGATAAGGATGAGAATATATGCATCCTTTAGGTCGAATGAGCACAGCTAACCTTCCTGATGGGAGGTAGGGCAGCAGAGTTCCAAGGGAGAGAAGATCTTGAACTTCTCATTTACCAGGAAGTTATACAGGTTTTGCAGGTCTAGTATGGGCCTGAGGCCTCCAGTTCTTTTGGGGACAAGGAAATACCTTGAATAGAAACCTTTTCCCCCACGGTTGTCTGGATACAGGTTCTATCGCCTTGCCCTAAGAAAACTCTTGAGCTCTGAAAGGAGTAAGGTCTGGTGAAGGAGAGGCCCTGGAAGCATTTGTTGGAACCTGAGGAGATAGTAAAGGAGGGCTATTTGTAGGACCCACTGGTCCATGGTGACCCCAGCCCACCTGTGGGCAAAAAGCATCAGGAGGCCCCCTGTGGGCTTGGGAGGGTCTCCTAGGGGAGAGGAGACCCTGCCCAGAGAGTCAAAAGCTCCCCCAGGCTGGGTGGGAGCTGTTACCTGGGGATTCTGAGCCTTTGGCTTCCTTGACCCATGGCCCTGGTTCTTGGGCTGGGGACCCTGTTGCTGTTGCCCTGAGAAGGGCTGGTAGTGGCCCTGATGGTAAGGCCTCTTCCTCATCGGGAAGGATGGTCTCTTTTCAGGGAAGAGTCAAGATTTTCCTCAAGAATCTATGCCTGGTTATGACCTCTGCCTCTATCTCGACCGCTTTGTCAGCCATGGTCATGCCAAACAAGTTATCCCCCGGTGCAGAGGACATCCAGCACCCATTGCTCGAGGTCAGAGGTTTGTAATCAGGACTGGCACCGGGCCCTGTGCCCACTGCTGCTACTCTTGCTGCAGATTCAAAACAGTCATAGGTGGCACAGGAGAGGAACTTTGAGCAGTCCCGGATCCTGGTGGTCAGGGCTTGGAACCTCTGAAGGGGTTCCCTGGCAAGGTCCGCAGAAAAGCCTGCTAGCTCTTGGATAAAGCCCTTGATATACATACCTATGTACAACTCATAGGCTTGTATCCGGCAGCCCAGCACGGATCCCTGGAAGCACTTGTGCCCAAGGGCATCAAGGGTTCTGGCTTCCCTGCCCAGAGGGACAGAAGAGTAGTTCTTCTGGCTTTTGAGTTTTTGCATCAATGGACTCTATGATCGTGGAGTTATACGGGAGTTTGGACCTTTGGAAGCCTTGGCCCTTGACGCAGTAAATGGCATCAAGGCACTGACTGACCACTGGCACGGAAGCCAGGATCTCCCACATCTGCAAGAGCAGACACTCAGGGATGGGCTGCACTGGCACCATGAGAGTCTCCTTTGGCAGGGATTCATACTGGAGAATCTCCAGTTCTTCAGTGCGCAGGTCCTCCTCTGACTCATTTGGGAGCAAGAGAGCCTGGGCCATGTCCTCTGGTGGGGGAGCAGCGCTGGAGTTCGAGAGGTTGGCTCTGAGGGGATGTCTGTATTGAGGTCACGGGTAGGGCCTCAACATGTGTCTCCCAGTCGAAGCCCAAGGGCATCGAGGATTCAGAGGCCCAGGATTCTTGTGCCTTGAAGCCAGCCTCAAGGAATCAGGGTCCTCCAATGGTCACTCTCAGAAACTGGCTGGGGAGGACCAGACACCTGAAGATTGGGACATTGACTGGTGCTGAGGACTCAGAGGCCAGTGGCGCTCAACGCCCATGGACTCCCCTGCAGTTGGGGGCCCGGTTGTCGGGGCAGATGATGCAGGTGAACCTGACATCGCCTGTTGCAAGGCCAGAATGGCAAAGATATTCTGCTCTAGGGCTGCCTTCCTGGATTAGATACCAGGAGGAGCTGAAGCTTTTGGCATGGGCAGTGTCTTGGACTTGACACCAGCACTCTTGCGAATGAGTCCTTGATGAGCCTCACATGGTTGCCGGCGGCCAAGGACTCCCTCTTAAAGACCTTAAGAGGTGCTGCTCAGAGTCGCCAGAGTCCCTCTGCAGGACCTTACTGGGTTTCACCAGTGGAATCTCAACTGGCTTCAAGGATTTTTTCTTTTTCTTTGAAGAGTCTGGCTTCTTTACGGAGGAGCCGCCGCCGTGGGACTCCAAAGACACCCAGGCCTCACGGGATGTACTTGGGCTTGGGTGAAGCTGGTGCCAAGTCAGACCATAGGAACAGCTTCTTCCTGCAACTCCGACTGTTTCTTGTTGGTTCTCTGAGTCATGGCCTAGCACAGGTTGCAGGTGACATTGTCGTGGTCCAGGCTAAGGCAAAGCAAGCAGCAGTCATGAGTGTCTATGACAGACATGGCCTGACCGCAGTGGTCACACTTCTTGAACCCACCAGGGGACATGGTGGGAGATATCCCGGTTGGGGGTCAACAAGCCCCAGGCAAAAAAGGGCACGAATGCCAGTCAAGGCAAGCCTTGTCAAAAAAAGAAGGGAAGTGTCGGCTCGAGGCAGGAAAAGGAACCAGTATGCAAACTGGGAAAAACACAATTTTTGAGGATAATTTTTAAAGGATTTTTCCGGGAAGATGGGACATATGTCCATTGGGATCCGCAGAAAAAAAGGAGACTGAGCAAGATGGCACTCTTGGGTGGGAAGGGGAATATGCCTGCGTGGTAGCATTCTCAAAGGCTTTTTGTGAAAGCTGGGGAAATGCTCTGCGTGGGCTCAATTGGCGCCAACGTTACCCATATGTGAGGGCTAACTTCCTGCTTGTTCCTGGAGAAAGTATTTTTAAATAACACCCATGCTTAATGTAAATCTTGAACCTCTGCAACCGCTCCTTTTATTTTTTTCTTAACTGTTTTCCTCATTTTATCATAGTCTCTGTTTTGAAAGTTAGTACTGTGGATTTCCTTGCTGTCCTTCCTCCACTTATGAAATCAAAAGTGATTATACTATGAAAACTATTATCAAGTGTTCCCAGCACCCTTCTCTTGCACCAGATCTTGTGTACAACTAAGGATTAGGTCCAAAATTACTTCTTGGAGCAGCTGGTTCATGAACCAACAAGAGGGGAAGCAGTCATTTATTTTATCTAGAAACTATCTCCCTAGCATGTCCTACCATGACACTGACCCAATCGATACTGGGGTAATTGAAATTACCCATTAACATATTGTAACTTTTGTTAGCTTCCCTGATTTTGAGTATTTCATCGTTAATTTGTTCATGCTGGCCAGGCGGTTGGTAGTAGAAAGTCCAACAGAAAGCAGCAACATCCACACGGGAGCAAAACCCAAAAGGAAGTAGGTGCATAGACAGGCACTTTATGGCTAAACCAACCCCTACACGTTTCGGCCACACAAGCCTTCTTCAGTGGGAGTGAAACCTCAAAAGATACAATAAACACATAATATAAACCAATGACATAGTGTGCATCACAAAATAAATAAATAAATGGATGGATAAACAAATATTACAAACCATATGAAAACATATGATCAAAACATATCAAATTATACACATTAGTATGAATTAAAAACATGTGTCAATAATAAAACACACATAAAACAATAAAAGTCACACTGGAAAGAGACAAGGCTGAAAAAGTGTAGTTACTCACTTGTAACAGGTGTTCTCCAGGGACAGCAGGAATCAGTCCTCACATATGGGTGGCATTGGCACAGACAGAGCCCTCGCGGAAACATGTCCCGCCAGCTTTCAAAGAAAGTCTTTGGGAGATGCTACCATGCATGCATTGTGTGATAAGGAAGCTTATCATAGCTCAGGAAGGAGCTATAGTAAAGGTGAAGTGACTCTGAACAAGCAACCTGTCAGTTCTGGTAGAAATAAGAAAACAGAATTTTTCTATAAGACTACCAGTCCCAGAATGCACCAGGTTTCCAACAGCCATTAGAGGAGCTGAAGTGGAGAAACGTGTGTTCAATAAGGAGGGCTATGAGGTAATCCCCAAGCACTCATCTCAAAGGGCAGGGCCTGATTCAGCACAGCTGTGCTGTGCTAGGGTGGAGCACTCATCAAAGCAGAATAAAGGTAGAGTTTATTCTACAGAGAATTATCCTCATCCTCAGTTTCATCTGGGAGATCCTCATCCTCAGTTTCATCTGGGAGATCCTCAGAATCAGCTTGAATATCCTCAGCTTGGACGTCTTCATCATCTGGAGGATCATCAGGAACAGAAGCCAGACCGGACGGACAGAGAGGGCAAGAAACCCTTTGGAAGAAAGAAGAGAAAAGCATTTGGGAGGTCTAAAGGAGTCCACAGCAGTACGTATACTGGAAGGTATTCCAAGGGCCAGCATATACCATTGGACTGGGGAAAGCCAGAGGAATGGTGCTGCAGAGCTAGGAATCTCCAGAGGATACCTGTGAGGGAGACAGCTGCACTTGGAAGGGACCCTAGGACCCGTGCCAGAAGGTATGTGAAGAGAGATCCAGTGTCCAGGGTATCTGGATTGGAAGGCTGGACATAAGAACTGGACTACATACTGGCCAGGCTATTTAGAGAGGAACTCTAACAGCAATGGAAGCTCAGGTATGAACACTGATCTATGCCCTAGCTATAACCTTGAAAGACAGCAGAGAAACAAGTATTCTCCTGAGAGTGCTACATTGAGAAATTCCTCTGTGCCAATCCATGATATTGAACCCATGATTGTTGAAGAAGGGGGAGCGGTCTTAGATACAGGCTGTGAATATATGGATTGCTCTCTTTCTAAACTCCTTTGGTAATTTTCTGTTACAAAGTACAACCATCACAAAGAAATACAAACTTGTTCTTTAATCTACTCAGAAAAGCTCCTGAAGTAGGATTTGAGCCACACAGTAGAAAGCAAGCCAGCTAAGGGGTTTCAGCTGGGTAACTGCTAGCAATTGAGCCTTACCTAATTGCTTGTGAGCTCTGAGGGAATCACTTCTGAATCTATGTGTGAAGATATAAGAAGTTAACCTGAAAAGAACAGTTTTTTCCCTTCTTTGTGGGTTTTGCTTGTTGTTTGAAACACTGCTAAGAAAATATTAGCTAAAGCCTACAGAAAAGACCAGTTTCTTACCAACCAGGTCTTTATTCTTTTGCTTTGATTGCCTGACAAGTTCAACTGTTGTTTTCCTGATTTTGTTTTTCTAAGTTTAAGACTGAAAGCAAGTATCCTGTTTTATGTGCTACCAAGCATATCTGTGTTGGGAGAAATAACCCCATAAATAAATATCTTATTGGCTTTACACTCAAACACAACTAATTATTGTGAGCAGCTGTGTCTGGTGTGAATGGACTGCATTTCCCACAATCCCTTGCAAATCACATTGATATATGCATTTGCCAAGACTGTGAACATCCTCACCCAGGCAGCCGTCTGACAAATGGCGTAGTTTTTCGGATTGCTTTTGCGCAAGAAGGATTTACTTGCTAAGGATTACAACTCAAGTCTGAAAGAAAAGGCAGTTCAAGCTTAAAAAGCTGAAAGAAAAGATTTTCCCTCAACTGCACTTTGGAGGAGAGGTGGCTGTTCCAGGTAGCTGTTCCAGGAAGAAAAGACCCTGTGCAGAGCTGGATTCATCACTGGCATAAGGTAACAAGTACCTGGGCATGTCTAGTGGTGGATGGGAGTAAGGCACAGGGGTAATTGAAAAAGAAAAGTAGAAAAAAACACGTTTGGAAGGTGGTGCACTGTGTTTTTTTTTTTCTTTGTTTCTTGCAGGGATCAAGATGGATCCAAGGGAGATGGCTAGCTGGATGGCAGCCCAGTTTAGCAGGCAACAGGAGCTATCACAGCAGGCTCAGGACACTGCTATGAAAGCCTTAATGGACCAGCAGAGGCCAGTGCTTGATCTGGTGCAAGCCCTAGTTAAACTGCAGAACCAAAGTGGACCAGATGCAAGACCAGCAGTAAATACTGGTACACCACATGTGGACAGTGTGGGACTCAATCAGGGAATTGGGGCATTTAGTTTTGGGAAGCTAACTCCAGATGATAATGTTGATGATTTTCTAGAGTCTTTTGAAAGAGTGGCACAAGCATTAGCATGGCCAGAGACCCAGTGGGCAGTAAGGCTGGCAGCCTCATTAACTGGAGAGGCGCTTGCGGCTTATAGAGCCATGCCAGCAGCCCAGGCTTTGAATTATAAGGATGTAAAGGCTGCTTTTAGAGATCGCCTAGGGTTGTCTATTTCAGAGTATAGGCGAATGTTTAGAGCTACTACATTGAGAGTGGGTGAAACACCCAGGGCTCTGAGTCAGAGAATGAGAGGATTAGCTGTAAAATGGTTGGAGCCTGAGCAAAAGACGGTAGAAATGTTATTAGACATTATTATGCTTGAACAATTTATGTCTGCGGTGCCTAAAGATTTGCACACTTTCCTTATACAGCAAAATTGCCAAAATCTTGGAGAGGCAACCATGCTGGCAGAGAGATTCTTGGAAGCCATGCAGGCTTGCCATAGAATGGGTGGCCCTCTGAAGATGGGCGCTGAGGCAAGCTGTGCTGTATCAGAAAAGAAATTGCTTAAAAATATTTCTGAAAGTAAATGTACTGTGCCAAACCAGATGACACAGTGGAGTATGAAAAAATGTTTCAAATGTGGAAAATGGGGACATTTAGAAAAGGGATGCCAGACACACACTAGCTTAATGGGTGTGGATTTAAAACAGCCCAAAGAAGGATTTCTTTTGATGGTTGATGTGCAAGGAGTTACCACAAATGCTTTGTTAGACTCTGGGGCAGACCAGAGTATGATGTCAAAAAGGCTTTGGAAGAGAATAGAGGCCCAAGAAGGATTTGTGCCTAGAACCCCTGAAAGCCAAGTTCACATCAGAGGCATTCATGGTGCTGCAACATCATATCCCACCTATAGGCTAAAGGTTAAGGGCCTGGGGGAACAAGAGGAAGTCCTGTTAGCAGTGGTGCCTAGGCTACCCTTTGATTTGGTTCTAGGAAAGGACTGGCCAAGATTTAAGCAGGGTCTAGTGGAAGGGCTAGGAAAGAAGGAGGGAGAAGGAATAATGGAAATAGCTCCCGGGACTTTCTTTGGAAGTCCTCAGTCCCTAGCTAAAAAGATGGTTAAGCTTCCAGAAAGCCAAACTAAAGGTAATAAGAGGGGCCTTGTATCCACCCGCTCGCAGGCTAAGGCAGAGAGCCAGCAGAAGGAGGAGGGGGAGCAGGCAGAGTTATTAGGAAACTTACCCTCTCATGATGATTTAATAACTCCATCATCTGGTAAAGTAAGAAAGTTGAAAGCACAAAAGCGGCGTGAGAGACTTTGCAGAGCACAGGGAAGGGCTGAGATGTTAGCTGGTCAAAGTTTACCCTGGGTGCCAGCTGAGTTAGTGGCAAAGTTTCCTAACTTTCCACAAGAGCAGCGAGCTGATCAAGCTCTCACCCGACCTTTTAAGTATGCTCAGGAGGTCAGGGAGGAATTGCCCAGATTCAGACTAGATAATGAAATATTATATAGAGAGAGTCAGGACCCCAGGAATGGGACCATACGTAAACAATTGGTGGTACCCACAACTTTCAAAGGGCTAGTACTTAGGTTAGCACATGATCATCCAGTTGGAGGTCATAAAGGGATGCAAGGAACGCTGGATCAAATACTTATGCATTTTTACTGGCCAGGTATTTTCAAAGAAACTGCCCAGTTTTGTGCTGCATGTCCAGCGTGTCAGCGAGTTACAGCGGCTCACCCACCGGTGGTGCCATTGATTCCCATGCCAATTATTACAGACCCAATTGGTCGCATTGCCATGGATATTGTAGGCCCATTAGTCAAAACGCCCCAAGGTTTCCAATACATCCCTAGTTATGGTAGATCAGGCAACAAGGTTTCCCTGGGCTATACCATTGAGGAATGTTTCTGCAAAAACAATAGCTTTAGAGCTAGTAAAATTGTTTTGTGAAGTGGGATTCCCAAGAGAGGTGTTGACTGACCGAGGGTCCAATTTTGTATCCAAATATTTGGCCCAGGTCTGGGATGCCTTTGGCATTCATCACTTGAAAACCTCAGCCTACCATCCACAGTCAAACGGTTTGGTGGAGAGATTCAACCAAACTCTCAAACAAATGTTGAGAAGGGGGTTAGCAGGAGAGGTAAAAGAATGGGATATGTTATTGCCCTTTGCCTTATATGCCTGCAGGGAAAGAATTCAGGTGTCCCTAGGTGTAACTCCATATGAATTGATGTATGGTAGGGCTCCACGTGGTTTGTTAGATATTTTGAGGGAACAATGGATTGATCCTGAACCAGGAAGTCAGGAGGTGCCACAGTTTCTACGTGACTTGAGAGCACGTTTGAAAAGGACCTCGCAGGTTGCTGAGAGGAACCTGCAGGACAGTCAAGTGCGCCAGAAAGGGTGGTATGATAGGAAGGCCAAAAGCCGCCAATTAAGTATTGGTGAAAAGGTTTTGGTTCAAGTAGCAGGTACAGCCCCAAAATTTGAAGTACAGTGGAAAGGGCCATGGAAGGTTGTTAAACAAGTGAGCCCAGTATCTTATATGGTAGAAAATGCAAGAGGGCGTAGGCAGACCTACCATATTAATGTACTTAAGTCCTGGAAGGAGAGGCCTGTAAATAATAATGACCCTGAAGCCAGTCAGGAAGTAAGTGAGCTTCAAAAAGAGAACACTCTCGTAGGTATTACGGACTGTAGGAAAGAAGTTTCACCAATTAAACCAGTCCGTAATAACTTAAGCAGGGGGGTATGTGATAAGGAAGCTTATCATAGCTCAGGAAGGAGCTATAGTAAAGGTGAATTGACTCTGAACAAGCAACCTGTCAGTTCTGGTAGAAATAAGAAAACAGAATTTTTCTATAAAAGACTACCAGTCCCAGAATGCACCAGGTTTCCAACAGCCATTAGAGGAGCTGAAGTGGAGAAACGTGTGTTCAATAAGGAGGGCTATGAGGTAATCCCCAAGCACTCATCTCAAAGGGCAGGGCCTGATTCAGCACAGCTGCGCTGTGCTAGGGTGGAGCACTCATCAAAGCAGAATAAAGGTAGAGTTTATTCTACAGAGAATTATCCTCATCCTCAGTTTCATCTGGGAGATCCTCATCCTCAGTTTCATCTGGGAGATCCTCAGAATCAGCTTGAATATCCTCAGCTTGGACGTCTTCATCATCTGGAGGATCATCAGGAACAGAAGCCAGACCGGACGGACAGAGAGGGCAAGAAACCCTTTGGAAGAAAGAAGAGAAAAGCATTTGGGAGGTCTAAAGGAGTCCAGAGCAGTACGTATACTGGAAGGTATTCCAAGGGCCAGCATACACCATTGGACTGGGGAAAGCCAGAGGAATGGTGCTGCAGAGCTAGGAATCTCCAGAGGGTACCTGTGAGGGAGACGGCTGCACTTGGAAGGGACCCTAGGACCCGTGCCAGAAGGTATATGAAGAGAGATCCAGTGTCCAGGGATCTGGATTGGAAGGCTGGACATAAGAACTGGACTACATACTGGCCAGGCTATTTAGAGAGGAACTAAATGGAACACTGATCTATGCCCTAGCTATAACCTTGAAAGACAGCAGGGAAACAAGTATTCTCCTGAGAGTGCTACATTGAGAAATTCCTCTGTGCCAATCCATGATATTGAACCCATGATTGTTGAAGAAGGGGGAGCGGTCTTAGATACAGGCTGTGAATATATGGATTGCTCTCTTTCTAAACTCCTTTGGTAATTTTCTGATACAAAAGTACAACAACCATCACAAAGAAATGCAAACTTGTTCTTTAATCTACTCAGAAAAGCTCCTGAAGTAGGATTTGAGCCACGCAGTAGAAAGCAAGCCAGCTTAGGGGTTTCAGCTGGGTAACTGCTAGCAATTGAGCCTTACCTAATTGCTTGTGAGCTCTGAGGGAATCACTTCTGAATCTATGTGTGAAGATATAATAAGTTAACCTGAAAAGAACAGTTTTTCCCTTCTTTGTGGGTTTTGCTTGTTGTTTGAAACACTGCTAAGAAAATATTAGCTAAAGCCTACAGAAAAGACCAGTTTGTTACCAACCAGGTCTTTATTCTTTTGCTTTGATTGCCTGACAAGTTCAACTGTTTTCCTGATTTTGTTTTTCTAAGTTTAACACTGAAAGCAAGTATCCTGTTTTATGTGCTACCAAGCATATCTGTGTTGGGAGAAATAACCCCATAAATAAATATCTTATTGGCTTTACACTCAAACACAACTAACTATTGTGAGCAGCTGTGTCTGGTGTGAATGGACTGCATTTCCCACAATCCCTTGCAAATCATATTGATATATGCACTTGCCAAGACTGTGAACATCCTCACCCAGGCAGCCGTCTGACAATTGTCCCCTTCCTACCCAAGGGTGCCATTTTGCTCAGTCAGATGATATAGTTAAAAGACAGCAAAATAAAAGATGGTAGGGAAGCAACTCCAAGGGGAGGAGGGAGGATTGTGAGGACAGATTCCTGCTGTCCCCGAAGAACACCTGTTATAGGCGAGTAACTATGCTTTCTCTGGGAACAAGCAGGAAGTCAGTCCTCACATATGGGACTACCGAAAGCCCATAGCAAAAAAACACCGCCTCCCTCAAAAGGTAGCCATGAGCAACAGCAATTGAGTCCATAGTTAGAGAGTACAGTAGGACCCCTGTGTCCGGTGAAAACCACTCCGGTAGCATGAACACAGAAGGGTTGGAGGGCAGAAGTTGCCTAAACCCCCAAAAGATTAAGGAGAACACCTGGGCCAAAGGCACTGTCCCATTGGGACTCCCTTTACAGGCAGTAATGAGCTGCAAAGGTATGGACTGAAGACCAGGTGGCAGCCCGGCATATGTCACCATCGGGACAGAGCACAGGTTTGCCACTGAGGCAGCCATGGCCCTGACACGATGTGCTGTGACACAGCCTTCCAGCAGGCGCCCCATGTTTTCATAGGTGAGGGTGATACAGTCTGCTTCCCAGATAGACAGTTGACGTTTGGTCACCACCTCCGCCAGATGACTGGGGTCGTACAAGACAAAAAGCTGAGCAGCTTTGCAGTGGCCCCAAGTACATTGCATGTAGAAAGACGAGGCCTTCTTACAGTTTAGCATGTGAAGTACCGTCTCACTCCTACTGGTGTGAGGTCTTAGAAAGAAGGTGGGAAGTACCACTTCCTGGACGAGATGGAAGGACGATACCACCTTCAGAAGGAATTTAAGGTGCGTGCGGAGCATCACCCTGTTCTTGCAAAACCTGGCATAGGGCGCCTCCGACCACTAAGGCCTGAAGCTCGCTGACTCTGTGACGGGAGGTGAGTGTGACCAGGAACGCCACTTTCCATAAGAGGTATCGGAAGTGGCAGGTAGCCAGAGGCTCAAAGGCGGGCAAGTGATCTGCCCCAATACAACATTGAGGTCCCACTTGATTGCCGGAGGGCAAACCAGGGGCTTCGATAAGAGCAGACCCCTTAGGAAGTGGGTCACCAGCGGCTGGACTAAGAAGGGTTTGCCATTCACTGGGTGGTGGTGCGCCACCAGGGCACTGAGGTGCACCCTGACAGAGTTAAGCTTAAGCATGGATTGCAAGAGGTTGATAAAAGGCACTGTAATACCCATCCCACTGGGCAAGAGAACGAGTCCATCCCGTGCTGTGCACACCAAGTTGAAAACCTGTGCCATTTGAGAGTGTAAGCTTTTCTAGTGGAAGCTTTAAGAGAGGCCAGCAGGATCTCCTCTATCTCACCCAAGAGGTCGAAAGAAGTTAGGGTCACCCTTTCAGCAGTCCTAACATCAGCAACAGGGACCCCAAGTTGGAGTGCAGAAGAGAACCCCCCCTTCTGAAACAGGAACCCTGGAGAGTTCCTAAGGAATAAGGGTCTCTACTGATAATCAGAGAAGTAGCGGGAACCACGGTTGCCTGGGTCATCAAGGGGCTATCAGGATAAGCAAGGCCTTGCTGTGGAAGGTCCTGAACAAGGTTCTGGCAATCAGTGGTGTAGGAGGGATGGTGTACATGAGACTCTGACCACAAAATGAGGAACCTGTCCGCCACCACCCTGGAGGTATGGGCCTGCCAGGAGCAGAAGCAGAGCAACTGGTAGTTGTCCGGGCTGGCTAACAGGTCCATCAGGGGTTTCCCCCCCAGAGCTGGATGAGCCAGTCGGCCAAACTGGGTCCAGCTATCACTCATGCAGTTGGAGGACCCTGCTCAATCTGTTGGCCAGTAGGTTGCTCTGGCCTGGCAGATATACTGCCTGCAGGATTATACCCTGTCAGACTGTGTAGGAGCAGAGAACCACCACCTCTCAGCCGAGGGCAAGAGATCCCATGTCCCCCTGTTTATTCACATAGACAACCAGGTGACGACGTTCTGTCTGGACTGGCTGGTGACTTAGGCGGTGGCAAAAAGCTCAGAAGGCTAAGGATATTGCCTGCAGTTCCAAAAGGCTGATCTGCTGGATGCTTTCGCCCTGTGACCAGCTGCCCTGGGTGTTGAGTTCCTCACAGTGGGCTCCCTAACCGAGCAGAGAGACGTCTGCTGAGGACACTTAAGGGGCTCCGGGTTTGGAAAGGCATCCCCGCCTCGACACATTGGGGAGTCTGCCACCAGGTCAGAGAGTCCACCAACTGGCAAGTTACTGAGACTTTGTCCTGGAGGTGCCTGTGGCCTGTGTCCACTGGTCCCAAAAGCACCACTGTGCAACTCATGTGGAAGCGGGCATCTGGGGTGACGTGGACCATGGAAGCCATGTGCTTGAGAGGGCGCAAGAGGAGCTGAGTAAGTACCGAGGGACGGTGCTGTACGTTCAGTGCCAGGGCCCTGAGGTAGTCTGCTCAGTCCATAGGTAGGAAGGCCTTTGCCTGGAGGGCATTCAGTCTGGCGCCGATGAACTCTAGACATTGTGTCAGAAGGAGGCGAGACTTGGGGTTTGTGATAACTACTCTAAGTGCCACGGGACATGGATGGTGCGTGCAGTTGCCTGTTGAGCCTCTGAGGCCATGCTTTCCTTTATGAGCCAGTCATCCAGGTAGGGGAAGACAAAGACCCCCTGAAGGCAGAGGAAGGCAGCCACAACTGCTAGGCATTTTGTGAAGATCCTTGGGGTGGAGGACAAGCCGAAAGGAAGCACCCTGTACTGATAGTGCCTGCCACACACTATGAACCACAGGTACTGCCTGTGGTTGGGGTGAATGAGGACACGAGTACAGGTATCCTTCAGATCCAAGGAGCATAGCTAATCTCCCTGCTGGAGGTAAGGCAGCAATGTTCCAAGGGAGAGCATCTTGACCTTTTCCCTCACCAGGAACTTTAGGTTGCGCAGGTTGAGGATGGGCCTTAAGCCTCCTGTTTTTTGGCACAAGGAAGTACCTTTGAGTAGAACCCCTTACCCTTGAGATAGTGAGGCACTGGTTCCACCGCTTTGTCCTCGAGAAGACCTGCAAACTCTTTCAATAGAAGGTCCTGGAGAAGGGGAGACCTGAGGGGCTCTTCCAGAAAATAAGGGGGAGGTGCGAGTCAGATGGAGGAGGCAACCCTTCTTGACCACTCAAAATGCCCAGTAAATCGGTGTTGGTTGGCCACCTTTGGGCATAGTGGATCAGATGTTCTCCTGTGTGCTGTGGACCTTCTTAGGGTGGAGAGGCTATGCCCAAGGAGTCAAAAGCTCCCTCCTGGCTGGGCTGGGGCCAGCGCCTGGGGTTTGTGAGCCTTCTGCTTACGAGGGCTGGCCCATGTCCCTCGGCCTGCTGACCCTGCTAGGGAGCCAGAGAAGCCTGAAAAGGTGGGTAGTTTCTGTAAGTAGCCCCGTTCCTCAGGTAGAAGGGCTTTTTTACCCTAGCCCTTCCGACAGGAAAGGACAGCAGTCTTTTTGGAAAGTCTGGTCCTCATCATGAGCTCAGTCTCCAGCTCAGCAGCTTTGTCGGTCATGGGCTTGCCAAAAAGGTTCTCTCCTTGGCACGGGACATCAACCAATTTGTCCTGAACCTACTGCTTGAGGTCAGACTGTAGCCAAGCCTGGTGACAGGCACTGATGCCTGCTGACGCTATTTGAGCTGCCGACTCAAATCCATCACAGGCTGCCCGAGACACAAACTTGGAGCACTCACAGACGACCTTGGTTAGGTTCCTGAACTGCTGCAGGAGTTCCTTGGACAGACCAGCTGAGAACCCAGTAAGTTCCTTCGGCAGGTCTCTCAGGTACATTTCCATATACAGCTGGTAGGCCTGGATGCGGCTGATGAGCATTGAGCCCTGGTAACACTTTCTGCTGAAGGCATCCAAGGTACATGCCTCACTGTTGGGGGGGGGGGCACCGAGATGTATGTCTTCTGACACTTCAGTTGATGCATGGCAAACTCCACCACCATGGAGTTGTGCAGCTGTGAGTTCTAGAAGCCTGGGCTCCGGCAGACTCGATATATTGAGTCGAGCTGCTTGCTCACCATCAGCACTGATGCCAGTGTTTCCCACCTGCAGAGCATCAGCCATTCCAAGATGGGAGGGATGGGTACTATGAGTGATTCCCTTGGAGGGGCCTCGTACTGGAGGATTTCTAACTCAACCGCCCAAGGGTCCTCCTCTGATCCCATCGGGAACGCTAGGGCCTTGGACAAGTCCTTGATGAAACAAGGAACCCCATGTCCTCTGGCAAAGACCAATACTGGGGCTCCAAAACAGGGACGACAGAGGGGACATCATGGTGGTGACGGGTGCTGGGTGACTCCTCACCCTCCGTCTCCCACTCGGAGTAGTCCGTAGAGGACTTGAAGGAAGGATGCTCCGTGGGCACGGGGGCCAACCATGGCCCACGGCCCTCCAAGGCCCCACAGCCAGCGCTAAGTGCACTGGCTGGGGACGATCGCAGCCCCATCTAGGAGGAACCAGATTGAGACCTCAGCCAAGGATAGACTTGAGTCTGAAGGACCTCTAGGATCAGCTCGGCCTCCAGGGACATCTTTGATGTCAAGGGCCCGGTGGTTGAGGCGGATGAACCGGTAGTACCGGACAACAGCACCCACTGCTGGTCCATGAAGGCAAACTGCGCTCCAGGCCGCCATTCTGGACTCCAAGCCAGAAGGCTCCATAGCCATTGGCACAAGCACTGAGGGACTTGGGCCCAATGCCGGTTCCCTCAAAGGGGAGTCCTTGACGAGGATGGTGTCTGGTGACAGAGGCCGGTCAGAGGTTGACTCCTTTCGGGAGACCTTTGCAGGCTGCTCCCTCTCTGATCCCTCGGACAAGCGTCTGACTCCAAGACCTGGCTCGGGACGTACCCAGCCTGTCAGATCCATCCAGGGATGTCACCTTCGAGGTAGTCTTCTTATTGGGTTCCCTTGAGGGAGACCCCACTTTCTGAAGAACCACGGCACCACTTGGGTTCAGAGGGGCCCGCTCAAGATGTCATGGCTTCAGATGAGGCCCTGGCCTTAGGAGGCACCGGGAACTTGGGGGGGGTGGGGGAACAAAACAAAAAAAACCACACCCCACAACTTATCGTGCTGCTGCTGGTGGCTCTTGACGGCCTTGCTGAACATCTTTTTGCAGAGATCACAAGCTGCAGAGTCATGGTCCAGCCCAAGGCAACAAAGGCAGCAGTTGTGGGTGTTGGTCAAGGACAATTGTGGTACACCAATCACACTTCTTGAAGCCACTGGCACCCATGGGGGGGAAAAAAGTACCCCAGAGAGGTCAAAGACCCACTGGGCTGCCAGTTTGAAAGAAGGCATGAAGATGCCAAAAATGAAAAACTATAAAAAGGGATCTGAACTCGATGCCGAGACAGCGAGGTTGGGTGGAATGAAGAGTACCGGTGCAGTATCGGAGGAGAGTATGAAACTCAGGAGGAAAAAAAAAAATCAACTTTCTGGGGACAAGCCAGATGGAGTCTGAAGGGCTCCACGGAAAAAAGATGGCACCCTTGGGTGGGAAGGGGACCACATATGCATGGTAGCATCTCCCAAAGGCTCTCTTTGAAAGCTGGGGGGATGCTTCCGCGAGGGCTCCATCTGTGTCAGTCACCCATATGTGAGGACGGACTTCCTGCTTGTTCCCAAAGAAAAGGAACAAAATGGAAGACTCAAAAGATAAAGGGAAATGCACATATATGATTTTATTATAACAGATAAGGAGGACCACTTATGTGCACAGAAGCAAAGCTGTGGACAGACCACATCCTATGGTGCTGTGCTATGACAGGTATGAAGATAAAGAAAACCACTAAGTGCCGTGCTGTATGGACTAAAGATACCTGGGTTGAATAAAGGCTCTGTATAAATGTCCCACTATCACCAAATTGTCGTATTTAATTGAGCAATCATAACAGTAGAGATAAATACATACAGCTAAACAATTTCATTCTGTAGTCAAGATAGCGAAAGTATGAAGGATCGGAGCCATAATGTAATTAAATCCAATGGCTTATATCATTATAAACTTCTATTACTGCTGTGATCACTAAACAGTTCAATAGGGCATCAGGGCAGAGGGAATCCCTAGCCAAATCTAAACTTCTTAAAATAACATACTGAGACAAGATTAATTATGCCGTCAGTATCATGTCTACATCCCTGTACTCAATGGCATTCTCTCTTCCGTGAATACAATCCTGTGCTCTAGGTAGACAAACTGAAGACCCATCATATGGGAAAGATTGCCTTTTAAAATTGTGCTGTGCAGTATCCCTTGCTACAGTTTGCCTTCAAAGATTCATTAGTATCACCAAAACCCAAATATAGTGAATGGAAAGATACAATACAAAATAGAATTCACCATAAAACCCGTCCCCAAATTTCTTATATTTTTTGTCGAAGCGTACCGGAGGAGGAATGGAACTGAAATCCACCCACACCAGGCGGCAAGCTACTTTTATTTAAATTTAGGTTCTCCACCATATAAATCTCATAAAAGACGTAACTTATCTGAAAAAAGTCCACGTTCCATAAGTGTATGCCACACCGTTGCCCAAGAAAATTGTATTGCACGACGTGCACGTTTCGGGATAAAACCCTGTCTCAAGTGCCTAGTAGTCATATTATCCAGCAACTGTGGTTGAAAAATCTCGGGGTGGTGCTAGGATTAAAAAACTACAATGGACAGAACAGCGATGGATTTTTGTTTTAAATTCCATACACCCCCACGGTCTGAATCGGGAGATTGACTGGGAAAGTCTATTGTAGGGATTTGTGGCGAATTACAGTTTTGTCCAATTGCAGTAGGGATTCCTCTTTGACGATGAGGAAACCCCTATTCTGATTGGTGGGTTCTCTGTTAAAAACTGGTCCTATCAGCCTTGATAACATAGTCCTGAGCCGCGGGGACGGCGTTTTTTCAACCACAGTTGCTGGATAATACGACTACTAGGCACTTGAGACAGGGTTTTATCCCGAAACGTGCACGTTGTGCAAAGCAATTTTCTTGGGCAACGGTGTGGCATACACTTATGGAACGTGGACTTTTTTCAGATAAGTTACGTCTTTTATGAGATTTATAAGGTGGAGAACCTAAATTTAAATAAAAGTAGCTTGCTGCCTGGTGTGGGTGGATTTCAGTTCCATTCCTCCTCCGGTACGCTTCGACAAAAAATATAAGAAATTTGGGGACGGGTTTTATGGTGAATTCTATTTTGTATTATTCAAGATTCATTAGCAAGTTTTAAATTGGGTCATCATTTAATTTTTCATTTTTTAAATGGTAAGCTTTAAGTTGTAATCAAGTTAATCTATAAAAGCCAACAGTCATATTATAATACATCACACAAATATAGATTTTTAGGGGCTGTTAAGCCAGTTTATCTTTGCACTGCAGAAGATGTAAGAATTGCATACAATTTTTTTTTTAATTTGCCTGGGAAAGATGATAGCACTAATGACTCAAAATGCAATTAGGAACCTAGTTCACGTCAATTAAAAATATGTGTGTGTCAGCTTTGCACCCATAAATTAAGGCAATATTCGCCAAAATAGCCATGTTTTAGAACAGTTGCTTCTGAATAAGGCCACGTTTTTGGTGAACCACTGACTTTTCTGCAAACAATTCAGGGGACCACTCTCCAGCAATGTGCTCTGTGCCTATCCTTGAATATGGTCCATCAGCTGGGAAAGAATCACATTTTGCAACGTCCAAACAGAAGTGAGTTTCAAAGCCTCAACACCTGGATTTTTATTATACTTCCTCTTTATGAACATGCTCTGGTTCTAAGGTGGAATAAATGGTATCATCTTAGATTTTAAATGGTATTTAAATAGCTATCAATCCTTTGCTTTCTGTTAGTCTGTTTTTCGCAAGATCTTTTCCCACCATTTTGCAGGGGTCATGTTCTTTCCTTAGCCCTCTGGCATTTGGACATGAAATGGATTTAGAAGGCAGAAATGGCTATACTGGCTTTTTTGCAGACGGAGGAATCCATTCCTCAGAATCGCTTTCAAATAGGTCATTAGCAGAACTGGCAGTGAAATGAAGCTGCTTTACAAGGGCTGTTTCCTTCTGGCTGTTTGCCAACTGAAAGCAGTTGCCAGTTAGCCGCTTCAATAAACTAGTTTTACGGAAAGTGCTGGAATTTCTGCATTTGGAATAAATAGGGCTGCAAAGTTGATGGGTTAATTTCTTGGTTGTGCATTCATTTACTTGAAGGGATCCTACTTTAGGAAGCTTTCTGGCCACAGGCGTTGACTGTAAAAATGGAACAAAGTCTTGCTCTTGCTCTGCCAGACACTGGGAATAAATTACAGGAGAACTCAATTTTAAAGAATTATTCGGGGTCAAACACACTCGACACTGGATACTACTAAAGTCGACATTTAATTCACTAAATACTCTTTCAGGCAAGACCTGATTTTTTGTTAAAGCAGGCTCCTGAAATGCAACATGTGAATGGCACAGTGTTTCTGCTGGAATCTCCAGTTCTTTTCTACTACTATCAAAAAGATCAGCAGAAGCATCATATCCATAAGTACCACTTCGGTCATTCTGCAACAAGAATTGGCAGGTCACATCCTTCACATCAGTCTTATACAATTCATTTTCGCTGAGGCTTTCATCATTCTGCTGTTCTTCTAAATTAAATTCTACTCTTTGACTGTCTGTCTGTGCAATACTCTGGTCTGCCAGATGCCTGGAAACAACTTTATTTTTCAAGCTGCAAAAAATAGTTGCAGCATTAGGGTAGGAAAAGTTTTTTTGTCTCTTTATCTTTCCTGAAGAGAAATAGACAGGTTTAATTTTCTTTTGAAAATGGGAATTTACAGAATGCCTCAAGGCCACTTCTGTGCTGATAGCAGACTTATTTCTCCTTGACCTGCTGCTAACAGGTAGAGAACCTAAATCACAGAGATTGTCTTTTGAAATACACAAATATGTTGTAAATACAGATGGGACTGGAGGATTCAGAGGAAGACAAACAAGAGAAGAGTTCCGCTCCTCCCCCCTCTGATCAGTTGTCCGATTGGCTAGCTTCCTGCATTCTGTTCCCCTTCCTTTTATAGATTCCAACCCCAAGATACACCCTCTGCAAGAATTCATAGTTTGTGCAGCTTGTGCTGATTTTCCAGCTGCACCTTCTAGAGGTGAACCAAAACATGAACCTCTTACATTAGGATGCAAATGGTCTGTACCCTCTTGCAAATCAATTGTTTCACTGGAAGAATAGGATGCAAAGCCTAGCACAGACACAGGGTGCTTGTTATTTTCAACTCTAGCTATAAATTCACTTAGGCTTTCAGAGAGTGGCAAATCATCCCAAATAGCAGAGTCGTTGTCCTGGTAAGTTCCAGCTGCTCTGCTCTCCTCAGATGATAGCTCAGTAGAACATAATTTATGATGACTCATGCAGACCATTGACTTCCCAGATTTCTCTAAACAAGTTGGTGTGCAAGTGATTTCTCTTTCAGCATATTTATTATCTTCCGCTTCCAAAGTGCTTTGTGCTGGCCTGAAGCCATGTATATCAGGAGGCCTGGCCTGTGCCAGCCATGAAGTATTTTCCAGTTTCTGAGCAGCTTTGCTTCTAGCATCCCCGCTAGTGATGAAATTGGCCAGAGCAGGCTGCACACAAAATGTGCTAGATCTCTCCCCTTCTGTCTTATCCTCAGAGCTGCTTTCATCTTGAGTGGACTGACTGCTATTGCCAAGTGTGTCGGGTTTTTCAGAGACATGCCCCTGCTTCCATGCCTGGCTATGACTGCTTTTGATACAAGCCCCTTCAGAATGGCAAGGCTCTTGGGTTGCAGCTTGCTCTACGGATAAAGAAATCAATCCAAATGATATTTGCTGCCAAGGACTTGAAAAGTCATCTCTGCTACTTGATAGCTCAGATTCCTGTGGGCTGCTGGAGCTACACAGGCTGCTGAACTCACTGCTAGGCAGATTTGTTGCAACTATAAGACTCCCAGGGAGCCGAGAGGCACCAGAAATATTCTTGAAATTAGCAGACTCAAGGAGCTGTCTGTAGCAGCTAATCACTGTGCGACCAACACAACCAAGATTTGGCAATGCAATCTGGCAGGCCACAAGGTATTTATTATGTCCATTGCTGGTGTATAAGCTTTGCAGTGTGCCGTTGGGCATCCAGGGTTGTCCACTGTGGTTCACAGAAGCCTGCAAAACAATCAGTATATATTGCATTAAAGCTCTGAAGATAATTCTCTAGGCAGCATGCATAAAATTTTAGGGATGAACCTTTATAATAAAAAAGGTACCTGGCTCCAACCATCAGAATAAACACCAAGCATTTGCAGAAGTGTAATGCATTCGCTTCATAATGGCAGACACTGGCAGCCAGAAGTGAAATAGAAGTGATGGCATCTACTCACTTCTGCCACATGCTCTAAACCCCTCCTTCCCATCATTCTGTGTCCCCACACATCAGGTGAGCTCTGCCCCTACCAAATGGCAACCATTAGCATGACTAGGGAGTCACCTGGAACAGCAGCATATGAGGGGTGCAAAGAGCAGCAGCAGTCAAAGCAAAACAGATCCTGACAGCCACACAGGCTCAAAGAACCACTAGCATATTCTTAGATCTGCAGGGAATGGACACAAAGGACATACAAAGCTAAAATTTAATATTTAAAAGTATGATGTCCAAATATGCATTTTTACAGGATTGCAGTGAGAAGGGTGATGTTGCAATGAGGACTGTTGAGTCATTACCAAAATCTCAGAAGGAGGGGGCTAAGACTGCAGGATCATCTAGGGCAGGCATGTCCAACTTCGAACAGGTCTTGATTTACTTTTTCTGGCCAAAAGTGTCGGTGATCTACCTCCATGAAAATTAAGTTTCAAATTAAATTTTAACCCAATAAAGTTGAAGGATCCCCCCCCCCATTTTTAATGAACCTTCCGTCATTTACTTGGATGTGATCAGCTGTTAAGCAAATTAAGCAAAAACAAAACAGAGAAACGAAGATCCAGTAAGAAATTCGAGGGAAAATGGAAAGTACATTTTTTCTTAAAGTTTTATTGAGTAATTTGTGTTAAATTTAGGTAGAGTATTGATCCAAGCTGATCTTGCACAATCTTTAATATTTCGCTCTTGCTCATTAGTGAGACGTCTGAGCCTGCATTTCATCCACCAGCTTTTCAAAGTTGGGTGAATATTGCGTGAGGGCCAGTCTCAGGGAATCCTGGAGATGTTCATCTGTCATGCTGGAACGTTGTGTACTCTGTCATTTTCAGATGGGAAAAACGCAGATTCACACAAATAAGTTGAACCGAAACAGAAGTGCACAGCTTCACTGCATCCACTCAAGTTGGGAAATTTGTCTCTAGGCACTAGCTTCCAAAACGATTTTTGTTCAGCACGGGTCTTGAGAAAAACGTCATTTTTAAGGGTTAATATTTCGTTTTCAAGAGATGGCTTGTTCATAGTAACATAGTAAGTGACGGCAGATAAAGACCAGCATGGTCCATCTAGTCTGCCCAGCAAGATGGCAAGAGTAGGTGCACCTGTCACTCTGTGCAGGCCACCCCTCCCCATGTCTTTGTTTAGGGGTGAACCCACCACTCCATGTAGGACACCCCTATTTGTTGACGTTAGATAGTTCAGAAGTTAGATGGTACCGTTTATTTTGTTTTTATCCTGTTGCTGTAAAAGGGATCCACTGTGTTTGTCCCATGCCGTTTTGAATTCTGTCACTGTGTTTGCCCCCACCACTTCCATCGGGAGGGCATTCCAAGCATCTACCACCCTTTCAGTGAAGAAATATTTCCTGACATTGCAGCTTCATGTTATGCCTTCTAGTTTTACAGCTTCCCCGTCTTTGGAAGAGGTTTGCTTGTTCATCATTTCTCTAAGTATTTAAAGGTCTGAATCATATCTCCCCTGTCCCTCCTCTCCTCCAAAGAGTACATATTTAGGTTTTCAAGTCTTCTCATAAGGCTTCTGACGCAGGCTCCAAATCATTTTGGTCGCCTTTCTCTGAACAGTTTCCAGTCTTTTTACATCTTTTGCAAGATATGGCCTCCAAAACTGAACACAGTATTCCAAGTGAGGCCTCACCAGTGACTTGACACCCAGTCAATAACGCGTGGTAGTTGTTTGAAAGGATACTTTTATTCAATAATTTGAAAACCTGAGAGCCCGACACAGGCCGTGTTTCGTTTTCTACTTCCTCAGGGGATTCAGGTATGCTGCAAATAATAACCATAAATACTGTAATACATTCAAACACATTAAAAATATAAATATATAAAAATATAAAATCATGTCTACCATAAATACTGTAATACATTCAAACACAGTGTAGCACAATGGTTAAGACACTGACTGATGGTGCAGGGGTCATGGGTTCAATCCCCCACTGTGCCCAATGAATAAGGCTGCCTGAGGCACTACCTGTTATGTGTAATATTAAGTAGAAAACGAAACACGGCCTGTGTCGGGCTCTCAGGTTTTCAAATTATTGAATAAAAGTATCCTTTCAAACAACCACCATGCGTTATTGACTGGGTGTCTCTTGAGCAACGTGGTGTGGTGCTATTCTTGGTGGACCCTCACCAGTGACTTGTACAGTGGCATAAGTACCTCTTCCTTTCTGCTGGTAATCCCTCTTTGTATGCAGCCCAACATCATCCTGGCTTTTGCCACCGCCTTGTCACACTGTTTTGCCACCTTGAGATCATTAGAGATAATCACACCAAGGTCTTTCTCCTGAACCGTGCATACCAACCTTTCGCCCCCTGTCGTGCACATTTCCCTTGGATTTATGCTACCCAAGTGCATGACACTGCACTTTTTCACATTAAATTGTAGTTGCCAAGCATTAGACCAGTCTTCCAGCTTTTGTAGATCTTTCCTCATGTTATCCACTCCCTCGGGGGAGTCCACTCTGTTGCAAATTTTTGTGTCATCTGCAAAAAGACAGACCTTTCCATTCAGTCCTTCTGCAATATCACTCACAAATATATTGAACAGTGCCAGGCCCAGGACCGAACCCTGGGGCACCCGCTAATCACCTTCCTCTCATCCGAGTAAGTTCCATGTACCATCACCTTCTGTTGTCTGTCAGTCAACCAATTTCTAATCCAGTTTACCATCTTGGGACCCATCCCCAAGCTACTGAGTTTATTGACAAGCCTCCTATGAGGAACAGTATCAAAGGCTTTGCTGAAATCCAGGTAGATGACATCCATTGCATGGCCCCTGATCTAGTTCCTTGGTCACCCAGTCAAAGAACTCAATCAGATTTGTTTGGCAAGACCTTCCTTCAGTAAAGCCATGTTGCCTCGGATCTTGCAACCTGTTCATTTTGAGAAAGTTCACTATTCGCTCTTTCAGGAGCGCCTCCATTACTTTTCCCGCCACCGAGGTAAGACTCACGGTCCTGTAGTTTGACACTTCTTCCCTGTCACCACTTTTGTGTAGAGGTACATCATCAGCCATTCTCCAGTCCTGAGGAATCTCTCCTGTTTCCAAGGATCTGTTGAAGACATCCTTTAACAGTCCTGCAAGAACCTCTCTGAGCTCTTTCAGTATCCTGTGATGTATCCCATCCGGTCCCATGGCTTTGTCCACTTTCAGTTTAGCAAGTTGTTCTGACACATCTTCTGTGAATGGTGTGGTATCTACTTCATTCCCATTTTTATATTTGGGAGTCACAGCTGGTCCATCTCCAGGATCTTCTTTAGTAAAAACAGAGCAGAAGTATTTGTTTAGCAATTTCGCTTTTTCAGTGTCACTTTCCACGAGTCCTTTCCCAGTACTTCTGAGTCCTGCAATTCCAACTCTGATCTTCTTCCTTTCCCAAATATACCTGAAGAAAGTTTTGTCACCACCCTTAACATCTTTAGCCATCTTTTCCTCTGCCTTTGATTTTGCTATCCTTATTTCTCTTTTAGACTCTGAGCTTGATCCTGTATTCGTTTCTGTGTTCTTCTGTTTGCAAGCTTTTGAATTTTGCAAAAGCTGTGGTTTTTGCCTTTATTTGAGCAGCCACCTCTTTGGAAAACCAAATAGGTTTCCTTCTCCTCTTGTTTTTATTTACTTTTCTTACATATTTATCCGTTGCCCCTTTTATTGCCGCCTTTAGTTTAGCCCATTGCAATTCCACTTCCCTTATCTCCTTCTACCCCGTCATCTCCTCTAAGTACTCGGCCATTTTATTGAAGTCAGTGTTTTTGAAGTTTAGGACTTTGAGCTTGCTATGATTGGCCTGTACCATGGCTTTTATCTCAAACCACACCGTGTGATGGTCGCTGTTGCTCCCAGGGGCACTCCCACAGACATTCAACACACTATCACCGTTGGTGAGCACTACATCCAGCGTTGAGCTCTCCCTGGTTGGTTCCATCACCATTTGTCTAAGTAATGCATCTTGGAGAGCATCCACAATTTTTTTGCTTCTTTCGAGATGTGCAGGAGGAGTAATCCAATCCACATCAGGTAGATTAAAGTCACCCAATATGATCGCTTCCCACTTTGTTGCTATCTTGGCAATATCTATAATCAATTCGCTATCTCTCTCTTCAATTTGAGTCGGAGGTCTGTAGACTACAGCAATATGGATGACAGTGCCATCTCCTCTTTCCAACGCAATCCAGAGCGCTGCTTCTTTTCCCCATGTCCCCTGCATTTCAGTAGTTTTAATATTGCTTTTGACATACAAGGCTACTCCTCCTCCTTTTCCATTTTCTCTGTCTCTTCTGAATAGATTATAGCCAGCTATGGCTATATCCCAATCATGTGATTCATTAAAACATGTTTCTGTAAAGGCCACGATGTCCAAATCCGTTTCCACCATTAGGGCTTCCAGGTCCGGAATTTTATTGGCTAAGCTTCGAGCATTTGTGCTCATTGCTTTCCAGCATTTACCTGGCTTGTGTGTATTTTGCATTGATTTTGTTCTGCCCACTTCTTGCCACTTGTTTTTGATGTGTGGTTTAAAAGTGTGGCTGTTTCTGATGTTATTCTGCTTTTGCAGGGGGTGGCATGCAGATGTTGACCTTCCACATCCGTCACCCCCTTTTCCTAGTTTAAATGCATATCCACATACTGCCTGAATTTTTCACTTAGGTTTCTTTTCCCTGCGACAGAGAGATGTAGTCCATCAGCACAGAATAGTCTCTTGTTGGTTCATCTGTTGCCCCTGCCAATAAATCTGAATCCTTCTTGTTTGCACCAGGTCTGGAGCCATGTATTAAAGCTGATAATGCGATGCAGCCTTTTTGTCCCCTTACCAAGAACAGGTAGAACTTCTGAGAATGCAACAGTTAACAATGGGCTTGAGTCTCTCTCCCAGAGATTGGAAGTCCTTTTGGGCTGTAGGGGCACTGTTTCTAGCCAGGTCATTTGTGCCCAAGTGGATATCATCATCAAGTTTGGAGTGTTCACTTTTTGCGCTAAGTATTTCAACAACTTGGTTTGTATTCCTGCTGGCTGAAGAGCCTGGTAGGCACATGACTATCTTCTCTCCTTTGAGCTGTGTTCCCAAGTTGGTGCCTCTGATGATGGAATCTCCAAGTAGTAGTAGTAGTTTTCTGTTTGGTGAGGTTTTCTTCATATTTGGTGCTTTATTTTTTATTATTACTATTTATTATTTAACTGTATTTATATCCCGCTTTTCACCGGGTCAAAGCGGTGGGACGTATAACAGGGGGGGGGGGGGCAATCAATAGTGGGGGGGGGCCCATCACCGGGGGTTCAACATTGATGATTTTGGGGTGCTTAGCAGGAGATTGGGCATTGTCTGACTCATTTAAGGGCCCTTCAGTTTCTTTGGATTGGGCATCCTCATTAGCCAAGGCAGAGAAAGCATTGTGCAGGGATATCTCTTGATGTATAGGATGTCTCTGCGTTACAGGTCGCAATCTACCAGAACCCGCTGTAATCCATTTGTTCCTGTGATGTTTGATTCTTTGTGGGAGTGGTGGTGGACTTTGTTCAGTTTGTATCCTAGAAGAGGTGCGCTTCATTGCAGCCAGTTCCTCCCTCAGTAGAGACACTTCTTTATGCATGGCAGCTAGGTCTTTCCTTAGTAGAACCAGTTCTTCATGCATGGCAGCTGACTTTAGTCATATAGGACAAGCTCTTAGGCTCCAAATGATTTGTCTTTGAATGAAAATACCAGTTATTGCACTGAATACACGACATGTTTATTAAGCATTCCCAGAAGAGGAAGAATAATAAGAAAAGATGAAGATGTGGGCTTTAACCCAAGTTAGGAATGACAGATGGCACGTATGTGACCACTGTATAGGCAAGGTAGCCCCTGGGGTTGGTGGGGTGAGGGGTAGGGTGGGCGGGAACCTAAGTGTCTCTGGCCAGTAGGCTGTTCCTGACCTGTGGGAACAGACAATGGAGTAGGTAAGAGAACCCACCAATAAGGGCAAATAGATAGATAAATATGTAGAGACAAACAGACAGAACTCACAGTTAAGCAGCAAATTCAACAAAAATCACCTTTTGGGAGAGCTCTGGAGAGCACTCCTCTTCTCAAGGAACAGAAAGGCAAAATTCAATGAGTAATTTTTACTGATAGCAGCTGCAGTTTCTTTAATGTCCACATCTACTTTGAATGGGTATGACAAGTACTCCACAACTGTTCCAAGTTTTTGGAAGTCACAGAATCTATTTTCGAATTCCTGGATAACAGAACAGATTTCTGTCATACTTCTCATTCTGAAAAACAAAATTTGGATATTTTCCCAGATGGTCCTGCGTATTAGGAAAATGATCAAAAGTGCTGTTTGCAAGGTCAGTCATCATTAGCTCAAATTTGCTCTTGTAGGATGAAACTGTACTCATCTCACCAATGCTTTTGTTTTTACCTTGTAGTTCAAGGTTCATATCACTTAGTTTGCCTGTAAAGTCAGCGAGAAATGCCAGATCACATAACCACTCCTCATCTTCCAACTCTGCTTGGTCATCTCCCCTCTTTCAAAAAACTTATTTCATTCAGCAAATCATGGAATCTTTGCAGAAATTTCTGCCTACTTAGTCACCTTACATCTGTGTGCAAAATGATTTCCGCTGCCCTTTCAAGAGTAAGATTGAAAAAGCCATCTTTGAAGTGATCTTCCATGAACTGAATTTACAATTTTGAAAGTGATGTCCATGACAGTCTTTGTACTGAGTCTCTTGCTTGCCAAAACTTGCTTGTGAATGATGCAGTGGTAAGAAAGGAAATCTGTGAAGTCGTCACACTGTCTATAGAGGGCTATGAAACCGTTATCACCACCTGTCATTGCTCTTGCTCCATCAGTAGTGATGGAAACAAGTCTATGCAATTGAAGAACTGAATATTTCCTGACTGGTAGTTCCCCCTTTTAAAGAAATCATTTCAAGTAGTTCTTCTTAAACACTGAAGTCTTCAAAAAACATCCGGATAAAGACTAGTAACTGGGCTATGTCTCTTATGTCTGTAGATTCATCCAGTTGGAGTGAGAAAGCAACACAATTTGAAACATCCTCCAACAACTGTTCAGTTGTGTCTCCACACATCTTTTCTATTTGCCGCACGACAGTGTTTCTCGACAATTGTACATCTTGAATAGCAGCTATGATCTCTCTTATTTTTAAATCCTTCAAAAAGATTGTCAGCTGCTTCAAGAAAACAATATTTTACAAATTCCCCTTCAGTGAAAGGTTTGCATTTCTTTGCGATCAGGTTGCTGACCTTGAAGGATGCTATGGTTGCATTGACTGAATGAGACCTTGGTTTCGCCATCAACTGTTGCTGAGTAGCCAATTTTGATTTAAGTTCTTTGAGCTTCAGTTTATGAATTTCACTTTTGGGTGGAAAATCAGCATCAAACTTATTGCTATGCAGAGCCTTATAATGACGTTCCAGATGACCCTTTTTGGGCAAGGATACTGGGGTGTTACAAATTAGACACCACCACTTGTCTTTCACCATTTCCCATTCATCATGAAAGTGGTAGGGTTTTGCTCTTCTTTGGAACACACATCTTCGTTATACTGGGGTGGCTGGATGTAAGAAGGCCAAATCTGCTAAGTTAGTATCAACACTGGCTGAATCTGGTCCAAAACTGTCACTGTCCCAAAGTATTAAAGATCAACAGGAACTGAAGACCTCTGGATGATGTGCAATACAAGGACTGGAGATGCCAAAACCACACATGCAGTTCTAAAAGTAAAAATAAGAAATCATCATACTAGTACCAATAATCAAATACCACCAAACAATCATCAAAAAAACTCAAACACCTGTCCAGCAAACCAGATAAAATTAAATACCGCCAAACAAGTTCAAATACCACCACATGCGATTTAATAAATTCTGCACATAGTGGAGAATCAATGCAAAGGCTAGGCAAAATAAAACTGCAGAGGCAAGCAAAAGTTACAGCGGTTTGAACCAATTCAAAGGCAAGGCATAGGCAAGTTAGAACAAAATTGGAAAAGCCTGCCAAAATCAAATTCTTAACACTTTGTTGTGTCTGCCCGAAAACGTTTAATGAAAGCAAACTATAAAAGCGACCAACGACCAGCACACGACAACTCATACGGTAAGTGTATTCAGGTAAAGCCTGGGCGAATGGATATCGCCCGGTATATAACACACTTCTAAGGGGTGTTGGGGCAGGGGCAGGAATGGGTGATTCTGAGAGGCAGGAGACCAGGTATGACACCAGGCCTGTGGCATCTTGTCGCGGGGCATGGGCGGTGGCCCCCTGGGGTACCCACAAACTATTGGCACGAAAACAACAAACACCCCCAATACACCCGCAGGCAAGATTCCCGCAGACAGGGAAAAAAGACAGGCAAAGGATCCCAGAACTGCCATAGGCTAATCATATGGAGCCCATTTTTGCATCAACGACCCGTAATGTCTAGTCATGAGATGTAATAGGTCTTAGAAAAATGTTATTTCAATTTCGTAATTTCAAATCTCAAAATGAACACAAGATCGCATAAAAGGAAAAATAGTGCTTAGCTTTCATTGTCGCTCCCAATGAAAGCTAAGCACTATTTTTCCTTTTATGCGATCTTGTGTTCATTTTGAGATTTGAAATTACGAAATTGAAATAGCATTTTTCTAAGACATATTACATCTCATGACTAGACATTACGGGTCGTTGATGCAAAAATGGGCTCCATATGATTAGCCTATGGCAGTTCTGGGAGCCGAGAGTCTGAGACCTCGTCAGTCATTATAAAACATTGTGAATAAGTTGATTTGTAAACTTTTTGATAAAGTCACATTACCCGTTCATGTAATAGATCCAGAGTACTTTATTTTGTTTGACATTAATTACTCGGATACAACTGACCAAACTAGATTTGTGAGGTACAAAGCTTTGTTGCACAACGACAGAGAGCCTGTTCCGCCCTGCTTGTTCACACAGAACATGGCTACTTGATTGTCTGTCTGGACCAGAACTGTCTTGTAGCTGAGATGGGCCTGAAATACTCGAATAGCATGGAAAATGGCTCCGAGTTCTAGGTGGTTTATGTGAAGACAAGTCTCCTGTGGGGTCCAGAGACCTTGAGTTGAGAGATCATGCAAGTGAGCCCCCCCAACCCAACTTGGACGCATCTGTTAGGCTCTCCTTTCCAGCAGCCTCTATGTCAAGCCACCCTATGAGAAGATTTTCCAGTGATTGCCACCATTGCAGGGACGAAATGAGACGTGTGGAGTTGCTGATTTTGTCCGTTAGCCGACCCGAGGCTTGTGTCCACTGAGAGGATAGAGTCCACTGGGCTGCTCGCATATGAAGGCGAGCATAGGGAACCACATGGACAGTGGATGCCATATGCTGCAGAAGCTGAAGCATCTCCAGAGCAGTCAGGAAAGCTTTCATAGCTGCTTGGGAGGCCAGCTGTACTATACGAAGACAATGTGGCTGTGACAGGAAAGCCCTTGACAAGCCCCTATGACTTCGAGACTGAGAAGGGGCGAGATGAGATTTTTGGAGGTTTATGACCAGTCCCAAGTACCCAAGGATTCGCATAGTGTGAAAAAGAGCAAAGCTGGCTTCTGGAGCTGTTGATGCTCGGATGAGCCAGTCGTCTAAGTAGGGGAAGACAAATATTCCTAGAGTTCTCAGGAATGCTGCTACTACTGCCATGCATTTTGTGAAGACTCTCGGTGCAGAAGCCAGACCGAAGGGAAGAACCCTGTATTGGAAGTGTCTTCCCTGGAAAAGGAATCTAAGGAATTTCCTGTGATCTGCATGGATGAGAATATGCGTATATGCATCCTTTAGCTCTAGAGAACATAGCCAATCCTGACTCTGAAGGTATGGCAGGAGTGTTCCGAGGGAGATCTTGAATTTTTCCCAGAACAGATACCTGTTTAATTCTCTGAAGTCCAGAATAGGTCTGTGTCCCCCTATTTTCTCATCACAAAGAAAACAGGGGGAGTAGAACCCCGTACCCTGTTGGGATATGGGTACCTCTTCTATTGCTCCCTGAGCAAGAAGTGATGCGACCTCCTGACCCAAGAGATTGGTGACAAGGACCTGAGAATTGCACCCAGGGCCTCTGGTCTCCCTGGGAAGCTGCACAACAGATCAATCTCCTCGAACTCAGAGCTATTCGATTAGCACTTAAAGCTTTCACTCCTACCCTGGCTCAGTCTGTCCTGATTCAGACAGACAACCAAGTTGCCATGTTTTATGTGAACAAACAGGGCGGAACTGGGTCCAGGATCCTTTGTCGGGAAGCTCAGGACCTTTGTTCTTTTGCCCTCAAGCACAACATGCTCCTCAGGGCTGTGTACCTTCCTGGCCAGGACAACTACCTGGCAGACAGATTGAGCAGGATACTGCAGCCCCACGAGTAACAGCTTCATCCTTCAGTAGTTCAGAAGATCTTCCTGAGATGGGGCCTCCCTTTGATGGATCTCTTTGCCAGCCCCATCAACAAGCAACTGCCACAGTTCTGCTCCAGGCAACCACATCCTCTGCGGACAGCAGCGGATGCTTTTCTGATATCTTGGTCTCAGGGCCTCCTCTATGCATTTCCTCCCACGCCCTTGGTGGCCCGAACCCTATTCAAGATTCTCCAGGACAAGGCCTCAGTCCTGCTGGTAGCTCCCAGGTGGCCGAGACAGCCTTGGTTTCCTCTTCTGCTTCAACTGGAGGTGGGTCCTCCACTGCCTCTGGGGTTGCAACCCGACCTTCTCACATAGGACCAGGGTTCCCCTCCTGCACCCCAATCTCAAGTCTCTCAATTTGATGGCCTGGAGGCTGCAAGGGTAGTTTTGGCTCCCTGGGGCCTACCTCAGGAAGTTGAAGAGGTTGTCCTCGCCTCCAGGAAACAATCCACTAGGAAAACCTATGCTCTCAAGTGGAAAAGGTTTTCTGTACTGGTGGAAGCGGCTACAACCCCAGAACATGGCACCAGTAGTTCTGCAGAGGTGGAAGCCTCTGGAACATTCTGGAGCCCTGTTAATGCTTTGGAGACCGAGGCCTCCTGCTGGGGCTGTGTTGCCGGTGAACTTTCCTCGAGGGCAATGCCAGTGACATCTCGATACCTGGAAGGAGATCTACCCTTTGAGGACCAGCCAGTCTTAGAAGACTTAGGTTTAGTTACCTGAGATCCACGGGAAGAAGATGAGGCCCTGGAAGACGTCGATACAACTGACATCGTATCTGCGTCAAAAAGGGTAGAGTTTTGCAGCTCTATTCTGCAGGCCCCTCTTGGTCATCTTCTGCAGGAGAGACACTCCAATGGAGAATGGTCAGGACCTAAACACTTAAGACACCAGTCATGGGTGTCGGTGACAGATATGGTACCGCCACACTTAGAACATTTCTTGAAACCACTAGCTGGTTTCTCCATGTTTGAAGAAAAGTGGGCTTAGTGCCCAAAATGGCGCCTAGCACTGAGAGGGGAAAGACCCCTGAAAGCAAAAATCTTTTAGAAGGCTAGATTTTTTTTTTTTGAAAAAGAATAAAAGAAAGAACCGGCGGTACTGGTAGGCATCGAATGAAGGCAGACGCGACCACAAAAAACAAAAATTCTGTGGTGACAGGGTATGCGTCCTGTCGGCTCTGCGGAAAACGAAGAACTGAAGAGGGAGAGTTGGAAAGGCGGGAAGGCAGCACGCAGGCGCTGTGGGATGCTCCCAAAACCTTTCCTATTCCTGGGGAGTGTTCCTGCGCAGGCTCCGTCGGTACCGACGATACCCATATGTGAAGACTACATTCCTGCTTGTTCCTGGAGATTAACTAATATGGGGATGGAGAAGCAAGTCAACGCCACCATCACCATGGATGGTAGTGGGAGGAAAGATGTATAAAAGCAGTACTCTATCCTTCAAAGTTCTTAAATGTGCACCATCCATAGTAAGGATCTTTCATACTTGTCTAATCTCTTTCTGGTAAAAACTATTTCTTTATTCCTTCCCAACTGGCTGCTAATCGAGAAGCAAACATGTACAGCCTCCATCAGTTTCAAGTTTATCAATGCCAATTCTACCTCTTTTTGGAACCAATATATTTTTCTATAGCTGCCTTCCAAAACATACAGCTTAATCCTATGCACCTCAAGATCACTCTTTCCTAACAGACCCCCGCTTTACTATAAACTGGAAATCTACTTCAACTTTACCCTCCAAAGTTCTGGAGTATCCCAGGGCGCTATAGTAGCACCCACCACAGCAATGTGGCACCCAGCAATTGTTAAGCATCTTACAGGCACTGGTACAGAGTTCTCTAAACATGGAAAAACCCTCCTATGGGAGAAGCAGTTCCAACAGCTGCAATATACATACACAGATTCACTAACCTATTGATTAAAGGACTGTGCCTTTCAAACTGCTCTACCTTTTTATATACTTTCATCACAGACACAGAAAGCAGATATAGATATACACACACAAATACCTGTTCACTGTACACATGCACAGACACCCACCCACAAAATATACAAAACAGATGCACACATATAGGCAACACAGACAGACCTGTGTTGCAGCAGAGTATTAAAGAGTTCTAGGAACCATGCTCTGCACGCTTCTCCCTTCACTTATTTTTCTTCAGCAAAGGAAGCAGATATGTTTCAGAAGGGAGAACGCCACTCTTATATTTGATAAGCTGAGGCACAGGTAAAGAAAGTGATATGCCCAAGGTCAAAGATTATCAACATGCAAGGGAATTTTATCATTAAATCCCAGAGTTTTTCCAAATTTTTAGAGCTTTGAGTTACTTGATTTCATCTCCTATTTCAGTGCCCAGAAATAAACTTGGCTCTTCTCCACATCCCTGAAGCTTTTGGCACTACTTTAACAGCACTGCAAAACTGGCAGAAGAGCCTACTGCGAAGATTCGGAAGTGAAAACAGTCAGCATTTTGACTATATTAATAGTGGAATACATAAGAGACAAACAATTTGGTGGGCTAAACCATGTGGATAGTCAGTGTCTCTTGCGTGACTGAAACGTTTTCCTTAGAACGCTCCATCTGGCCTTGCGGTCTCTGTCCCCCACTTAGCATCACTGACCTAGTTACAGAGCAAAGGTTTTCAAGTTTAAAGTGATGCCAGACGTTTTCACTAATGAAGACAGCTCAGTCTAGCCTCAACATACAAAAGAAAACCCTACAACAACGTACGAGATGTGATCAAAGAGTATTGAGACTTGTACAATAACACAAGTATAACACTGACAATTACTGCACTTAGTCTCCTTCAAAGTAGTCACCTTCCGATAACACTCCCTACAGCATTCCTGCCACCGCTAGAAACAATTTTGAAATGCCTGTCGTTATGTTGTGAATCTGCTGGGTCAAATTTTGCTTCATGGTCTCCAAGTCGTCTAATCTCCTTTTTAGTGGTAATTTCAGTTTTGGAAACAAGAAAAGTGTAACAGGGTGCAAGGTCAGGTGAGTACAGAGGCTGACTGACTTGCTCAATTTGATGTTTGGCCAAGAACTACTGGACAAGATGTGATGCATGAGCTGGGGCATTATCGTGATGAAACAACCATTCACCATTCCTGTGCAACTCTAGCCGCTTACGACAGACTGCATCTCTCAAATGAATCAGAACTTGGACGTAGTATTCCTTATTAATGGTTTGGCCTTTTGGAGCATACTCATGATGAACAATATCCTGGTAATCAAAGAAAACTGAGCATGACCTTGACATCGCTCCTCACCTGACAGGCTTTCTTGTGTCTGGTAGAGTTTGGAGTCTTCCATTGTGAGGATTGAGCCTTAGTGTCTGGGTCATGTCCATAAACCCATGATTCTTCACCAGTAATAATCTTTTTGATGAAATATGAGTCATTTTCAATGCATTCCAACAACTCCCTGGCTGCACATTTTGGTCAGGGGACAGGAGTTTCAGCATGAATTTTGCAGAACGTCTCATTCCCAAATCGACAATAAGAATGGACTATACCAACCAGAAACTGATGGCCATGTCCTCAGCAAGCTCCCTGATAGTCAATCGACTATTTGAGCATATTGCGGCACGCACTGCTTCAACTTTTTCTTCATTCCTGCTCATGGATGGCCTTCCAGAATGTTTGTTACTGTCAACACTTTGGCAGCCCTCTTGGAAACGTTTGTATCAAACTCGAGCATGACTCATGCATTCATCACCATACACTTGCTGTAACTTGTCATAAATCTCTTTGCACAAATCTCCAAGTTTCTGGCAGAATTTAGTTAGGACAGGCATCCAGGACATGGCTCATGGAATTCTCCCTAGCCTCTGTATGTGTGTCTGTGTCAGCCAGAGGGGAGAGGCCAGTATTGGAGGATGGATGTAGTTCTAGTGATGCTGGGTTAGTAGCAGGAGGGTAGAGAACTTGGGAAAGTTAAAAAATTGATTTAAATAATTCCATCTCAATGCCACTAATCGGGTTTGAGAACTACCCTATAATATAACAGACATCCACTGCACAATCACGTCACCTTTAAGAAAGCCACAGCATGGTGATGGAAACATCGGCTCCATTTACTAAGATGCAGCATGACCTGGAAAACTGCAAAGATCATCATACTACCTGCAGAAGCCCAAGAGAAAAGGGAAGAGAGTTTGAAAAGAGGAATTCCTTAACTGTTGTGCTTCACTTTGTATAAAGTGTGTGTTCCAGAAGCTGGAATTGCTTTCTCATAAAAATGCATTGAGAGATTATTTTGTTTTGTTTTTTTGAGGAGGGGGGGGAGGGAGGTGCTGTGCTATTTTTCTAGAACTCCCAATCCAACCTTGCTCATGCTCAAACCGTCTTTTCACCGCTTTCTCCCCCCCATTCCATTAAATCTTCAGAGACAAAGCATTCAACCCCTTATGCACAAGAATCAAAATCTCTCTACTCTAGAAATATATAGAGAAGATCTTTAACCTGAAGAAACTGCATTCAAAATAGGAGGAAGTGTTCATAAACTTAATGTAATCCAAGAAAAAAAAAACCACCACCCTGGGAATAAGTAGCATGGAACTTGTTTCTCATGATATTGTAAGGCAATTGTGACCTGGATTGGCCACTGATGGAAACAAGACACTGGGCTTGCTGGACCTTTGGTCTGACCCACTACAGCAGTTATGTCTTAAGTCTTAAGAATTAAGGAGAGGCTATTGTGGCCAATTAGAAGTGATCACTGGGGTCATGGAAACTTGTATACTGTCACTCTGAAGATACGAGTAGCACCCCTGAATTACCTTGAAGGTGGATATGGGGCAGACAATTACTGTAAAAGAAAGAATACTTTTTCTATCTGTATTTCAATGGTTTCTTTAACTTCTGTTCTGTCCAAGAAAAACAGAAGTTGGCATGAATAATATAAAAGGGGTCAGGAATGTCTGTCTATTGGCAAAATAATGCTCCAAAAACTGAATGGAATGGGATAATACTTTGCATGTGGGGGAAAAACTGGTAGACAGTTCAAGAATGGGCCAAATCAACTCAGGAGTTCCAGAGAAATAAGACTCCTAAAGCTCTAGCCCCATGTATTTCCATGGGAGGCGGCGTTTCATCTTCTGTTACAAAGAAACTTAACTATAGCACAACATATAGTTAGGGAAGGTGACTTTACTTACCAGATAATGTCCATTCCTTGAATGCTGCTAGACCAGCCCAGACAAGTGGGTTGTGTTCCCCCACCAGCAGATTGATGGAGATAGAGAACCAATGAAATGTCCAGGTTTCAATATCACCACTCCCATGCCTCTATATGCCTCAACCACGAGAGGACCTTTCAGTATCTGTCCCAAAGCATATGGGAGAAAATGGCAAACCTCACCGTGGGCAACAAGTGATCAAACAGTAGAGAACTATGTACAGGAAACAAACAGAAGGCTGTCAACAGAATATAGATCTGCAGAGCCAAGCATAGAAATCATAGCAGATCAGAGGGTACCACTGCAGAACAAAGCCAAACACAGTCCGAGGTGTGGGTCATAGACTGGTCTAGCAGGACTCAAGGAAAGGACATTATCTGGTAATTAAAACATTACCTTCTATATTATCCTGCTAGATCAGTCCAGACAAGTGACATGTACCAAAGCTATACCTCCACTGGGCAGGAAGACAACATAGCAGCTTGCAAAAACTTTGAGCCAACGGCTGTCTCTGCCTGCACATGGATATCCAAGCAATAATGCTTAGTAAAAGTGGAAAGGTATGCCTGCATTGCTGCCCAAATGTCTGCAGGGACCACCAAGTTCTGCTCCATCCACGAGGATGAGGACACTTGCGCTCTGGTAAAATGGACATGCAAACCCTCTGGAACCGGCTGGTTCCGCAACAGATACACCAAGGCAATGGCTCCCTAATCCAAATGCCTCAAGTTAAAAAGCACTGCATCACCCTTGGTGGGCCAGCAAACAGCACAGACGGATGATCCAATATATATAGAAACATGACGGCAGAGAAAGACCACATAGCCTATCTAGTCTGCCCTTTCATATCAACCACTACAACAGTCCCCCTTTTTCTTTTAGAGATCCTCTGGGTTTGTCCCATGCCTTTTTTGAATTCAGACACTGTCATCACTACCACCTACACTGGAAGACTATTCCATATATATTATATATATATTTATATTTATTTATTTATCTGTCTGCATATTACTCCCGAGTTTATCCTCTTTCACCTTCATCTTATGTCCCCTTGTAGCAGAGTTAGCTTTCAATTGAAAGAGGTTCTCCTCCTGTGCATTTATGCCATGGAGATATTTAAAAGTCTCAATCATATCATCTCTATCCTGCTTTTCCTATAAAGACGACATATTAAGATCCTTAAGTCTGTCCTCATATGCTTTATAACGAAGACCACTAACCATTTTTTTTTTTCAAAATCTGTTTATTAAATGCTGGTTCAACAATACAGCTATGATGTAACAAAACATGGATACATATTTTCATAAGTTTTGCCCTCCTTCATACCTCCCCCCTCCCACCAGAGACTACAGCCAGGAACATCCTACCAAACCAATTCCCTGGACAGGGTTGAGTCTTATCCCCAACCAGGAGCCCTCAAAATCCCTGAGGGAAGAGGGGAGAGAGAGAAAACAAGGGCACCCCTAGATTCGCAAACTCCTCTAATATTCTTAACTCTTATGATAACTCGGAAACGCCCTCCCCCCACCCCCCCATCCCCCCCCAACCCCAACCCCCCCCCCATCCCTCCCACCCCCCCACACCCGAGCCAAGGGATCTCCCACTGGGAATTCACACTTCCACCATCCCATTCCGCCACCTTCGCCCTCGCCGCAACCAACAAGCCAGGGTACAGGGTTACCCCATAGCTAATACCTCGCTTCTAGCTTTAGAACCTAAGTTCTGGATGTAGGGGGTCCATATCAGTAGGAAGGAGGCCCAGCGCTGAGGGGTCCCCCTGGCCGCCCTGCTCTCTTGTAGCATGAGATGATGAAAGCTACTACGCCACTCCCAAAAAGTAGGGGCTAACATCTCCCTCCACTGACGAAGAATGGGGCCTTTCCCCACCAAACAAGCCTTGCGCGTTAGGATACGCCCCCATTTCCCCTTGACCTGTAGAGGCCCCAGATAATCCAAAGCTACCAACGGGCCCGACCACCGAACTGGCTGGTGCAGTTAAAAGACCTATATATCGGCCTCAATTCGCGCCCAATATGCTTTAATGTGCTTGCAACCCCACCACATGTGGCCCAAGTTTGCTAACGGAGAGGCACACCGAGGACAACCCCCACACTCCGTTAGCCCCGTGCGCAATGCTCGCCTCGGGGAGAAGTGGACCGTGTTATACACTTGAATTGCGTCTCCCGCCACCTGGTGCCCTCCACCAATCGGGCTATCCGCCGTAAGGCCGCTCCAACCGCGCCGGGAGGAACTGCGCATCCGAGTTCCTGCTTCCAAGCCTGCTCCTCTTTGGTGAAGTCCCAGGGAGGGCCATACTGGTCCAACTTACGTTTCAGCAGTGCTACTTTAGGTGGACAGTCCGTCCCCAGGGCAAAAAAGTCAATAATTCTCGCAGAATGATCCTCTTGCAACCCCGGCCGCGGCAGAGATTCGACATAATGCCGTAGTTGGAAGTAGGCAAAGTGGAAGGTCCCCTGTTGCAAGTCATAGTCTTTACAGAGCATGTCCAATGGCTTACAGCAACCCTCTAGTGTAACCACATGTCCGAGACACGTTATCCCCTTCCCCCTCCACTGCCTAAAAACTGCAGAGTCCGTACCCGGCCTAAAGGCAACATTTCCTTGCAGGGGAAGCCAGCTAGAGACCCGCGGAGAACTGCCCCAAGTCTTATTAAGTCTCTGCCAAGCCCTCCTAAGCGGGGTCACCAACACGCTAGCTCGCACCCTAAGTGGCAGCAACGTCCCATCCAAATGCACCACAGCCTCCAGCGCGTGTGGGGACAGGAAGGCCGCCTCGAAGGTCCTCGGCGTATAATAATCAGTAGCACCAAGCCAATCCCCTAGGTGTCTGGCCTGACAAGCCATAACATACTGAGACAGGTCGGGAAGTCCCATCCCCCCCGCCTTCCAGCTACCCCGCAATCTGGCCAAGGGTATCCGGGCACGAAGTGCCCCCCAAAGAAACTTTCGGACTTCCCTGTCTATCTTTCGAAGGTCCTTCTGCAGCAGCCACACCGGCAAGGTTTGTAACCAATACAGCAGCCTGGGAAATATAATCATATCTATAGCTGCCAATCGGCCCGACAAAGACAAGGGAAGGGGGGTCCAAGCCTGCAATTGCGTCTGAACCTTTGTGAAAAATCTAGCAAAGTTCAGCTTATACAGCGCCTTAGGATCCCGGGGCAATAAAATACCCAGGTATAGGAATGCCTCCTCCGCCCATCGAAGAGGGAAGACGCCCTGCCAAGTTCCCCGCAGTGAACCCCCAACATCCAGCGCCTCAGATTTGTCCCTATTTATCCTCAGCCCTGCGAATGTACCGAAGAGAGTGAGCTCCTCTAGCAGGGCACCGAGCGATTGCTGAGGCGAAAGCACATGTACTAAGAGATCATCTGCAAATGCCGCCAATTTAAATTGTTGAGCTCCTACTTTTACCCCCTGTATACTAGGAGAGGACTCAATGCGTCGCACCAACGGGTCTAAAGATAGCACAAAAAGCAATGGGGAAAGAGGACACCCCTGCCGCGTTCCCCGCTCGAGTGAAAAGGAGTCGGATATCACACCATTACAGGAAATAGCTGCTGTCGGATCTGAATAGAGTAAGTCCACCATCTTACAGAACATCTCACCCAGACCATACTGAGGCAGGAGGAACTGCAAGTATGCCCAATGAACCTGATCAAAGGCCTTCTCGGCGTCAAAACTAATTAGCAGTGATGTTAAGTTGCGCTCCCGGACCCACTCGAGGGAAGCCACTATTTTCCGCAGGTTTCGAACGGCATAACGTCCTTTGACAAACCCGACCTGCGATGCGTGTACCAGCTCGCCCAGGACGTCCGCCAAACGGACAGCTAAGATTTTCGCTAGCAGCTTTAAGTCAAAGTTTAGTAAAGAGATAGGCCTGTATGAGGCAGCTTGAGTGGGGTCTTTTCCAGGCTTGGGTATCAAGATGATATGGGCATGGTTGGTTCCCCACTGAAAGACGCCTCGATCAATCCGGCAGCGATACATTTCTACTAGGGCCGGTGATAGCTTCTCGCCCAGTAGCTTGTAAAGTTCTGCCCCAAACCCATCAGGGCCCGGAGCGCGGCCACAGTTGGCCTCTTGTATCTCTTTGAGCACCTCACCCACGGACACCGGTGCGTCCAGGCGTGCCCTTTGGGCCGCCGTGAGCCGGGGGAGCTGTAGCTCCCGAAAGTACTCCAGCATATCCAATGGAGATCCAGGTCTTTTGGCATAAAACGACTGAAAGTAGGTGCGGAACACCTGCGCTATCTCCCTACTGTCCTTTTGTAAGTGCCCCTGACCATCCCGCACGGCGGCTATCAGACCCGTCCCTCTACTTCCCCGAAGACACCTCGCAAGGAGCTTCCCTGGCTTGTCTCCGAACCGATAAAGTTGATAGCGGTAGTACATGTGAGACTTTTTGCCCGTTGGTGTATGAGCTCATTGAGAGCTACCTGGGCCTCCCACAACCTTTTTCGATTCGCCAAGGTGGGGTCATTTGCGCACCGTCGGCGTTCTTTCACTGTCTGCCTTTCCAAATGAAGGATCCTGGCCGCCAGCATCCTGCGTTTCCTAGCTACGTAGGCGATTGTCTCCCCCCGCAACACCACCTTCGCCGTTTCCCACAACAACTCCGGGTCAACCTCCTCTTTCTCGTGGTGCTTTTGGAAATCAAGCCAACATCGCAGGATATGCCCCCGGAAACCCCCATCATGATATAGGTCTATGGGAAAGCGCCACGTCCGGGAATGTGAAGCTCGGGCTCCCCAAGTGAGACTCACCCATATAGGAGCATGATCAGATATTTCCATGGGGCCAATCTGCGCGTCCTCCACCTGCGCGAAAAGCCTCTCTGAAACAAGGGTATAATCTATCCTAGCGTGTGACCCATGGGCCCGAGATTGGTGGGTGAAATCCCGTTCCATAGGATGTAATAAACGCCAAGGATCCACCAGGCCCAATCGAAGACGTAGGGCCTGCAGAGCCTTGGTAGTCGGAGCCCGAGATCTCTCCCCTGCTCCCAGCTCCGTATCCAACGCAATATCCAAGACGCCATTCAAATCGCCCGCCAACACCAGAGGAGCCTCCGGCCACTGCTCAATCCGAGAGGCCAGCCGAGCATATAGTGCCTTATCCAGGACATTGGGGCTATATAGGGACCCCAGAATAAGAGGCTTGCCAGATAGAGTGCCATATAGCAAGCAATAGCGGCCCTCCGGGTCCGCATACTCCCGCAGGGCCTCAAACCGATGGCGCTTGTGAACAAGAATGACCACCCCCCCCCTTTTTTCCTAGGGCCGGGGCCCCCCACACCTGCCCCACCCAATCCCGTTGCAATTTCGCATGTTCAACCGCTGTTTGGTGGGTCTCTTGTAGCATAGCCACATCACAGCGAAGACGAGCCAAGGCCTGCAAGACCGTATACCGCTTGATGGGGTTGCCAATGCCACACACATTCCACGATACGATCTTCAGATCACCAATCTATTACCTACGTCTTCCCATGCACATCTGCCCATCGAGAGAAGGGTGGCTGTCCCAGCCCGCAGCCATCCCCCAAGAATCCCGGATAGGCAAAGTGTTAGTCTTCCCAGTGGTGTGCGGTTCCCCTCTGGCCTTTCCCTCCCCCCACCCACCCCCTTCCCCCTCCTCTTCCAGTCCCTGATTACTGTAGGAGTATACCCCCTCCCTCCCTCCCCCTCCTTTCCCAACCCCCTCTCAGTCCCCAAACCTAACCCAGCCAAAAGGCTGAGACTCCCTGTAGTAGTCGGGCTACCCCAGTATTAGTAGTTCAAGTCTCCCCTACCAAAGAGACCCCCCTCACTCCCCCCACCCCTGCTGCCCCATCAAGCTTTAATAGGAGGCACTCTACGTATCCTTCGTCTACCCAGGGCCGCCACCCTCCCGACGCCCCCCCCTCCAAGGGGGGAGAGTCGGCAACGCAGCGGCCCCGCCCAGAAGAGGGCTCTCCCCCCCAACGTAGTCTGCGAGCAGCGTAGGCAGGTTCGCCAGCGTCAAAGTGCCCACCCCTGAGTTCAAATCCCAGGTCCCTCCCGCCTCCCTCCAATCCCGATTCCAAGAAGGGGGGAGGGCATGGCGGCCATTCCTGGCGCCACCCAAGTACCTCCCCACATCGCGGAACCCAGGCGGACACCCCGTTCCTGCACAGTCCCCGCACAAGAACTGCCTACCACATCTGCGCAATGGGAAAAACTAGGTGCAATACATAATCTGTTCCTTCCCCACTTTAAACACTGGCCCGCAATAGTAAGGCACGAACTGGCTGGGGCGGGGTAAGAAAACAAACAAGGGGTGATAGGGAGAAGGGCAGAAAACCAAGAGAACAAACCAAACAAAAAAGCGCCTCCACAACACCCACCGGGTGGTCCGGATCGCCTCCCCCCCTGGAGAGCAACGGAACCAGACCACCCCGTGGCGTCGCCGCTCCCCTCCCCCCCTCCACCAAGGTCGGCCCTGAAGACTCGTGTGTTCCCCCCCCCACCCGCCCCATACCAGAACCAGATCAGGCAGCCCCCCATAAGTCTTGGGGCTTCGCAGTTAACATCATGTATGCCTCATTGTCCGGGGCCGAAAGACTGTCCAGGAAAAAAAACAAAAAACAGAAAAAAAAAAAACAAAAACACAAGGCTGCCATAGTCCCAGTCAGCGCCGCCAAAGAGAAAAAGCCAAGCAAAACTGTTACAAATTGTTACTCGTTGTTGCGAACTGTTGCTCCCCGCTGCACAGTTAACACAATTAACAGAGCTACAATGTCTCACCGGCAGATAGAGTCCACTTCTATGGGGCGGCTGCTGCAGAATCCCTCAGCTGTTCCACGAAGGCCAACGCCTCAGCTGGGGAGCCCAAGAAGCGTGTCTGTCCGAGGTGCTCCACTCGCAGACGGGCCGGATACAGAAGTGAAAATCGCAGCCCCTTGCTACTCAATTGGGAACACACCGCTGAAAAGGCTCTCCGTTGCTGGCTAACCAGCGGTGAGTAGTCTTGGAAGACCAATATTCTGTCCGGGGTTCCCATGTCTCGCCGAGAGTTTCTGGCTGCGCGTAGCACTGCTTCCTTTTGGCGGTAGTCCATAAACCGGGCTATCACCGCACGTGGCCGGCCTGCCTGTTCCCGCCTGGGGCCCAGCCGGTGCACTCTCTCCATTTGTAACGGCGCCTCCAGCCCCCCGTTAGGAAGTTTTGCCACCCAGCCCTGCAGGTAGCCAGGGAGGGCATTGTCTGCAATATTTTCGGGGATACCGACAAACCGCAGATTATTTCGGCGTCCCGATTCTCCAGGTCTTCTAGCTTCTCCCCTTGTTGCTTAACAGTCGCCTCCAACGCCTGCACCTTTGCGACCAGGGAGTGCTGCGTGTCTTCTAGCCCCGATATTCGGGTTTCCGCTTGGTCGAGCCGACCCGTAAAGTCGGTAATGGATTGAGCCACAGAGTGCAGTTGATCCCCCAGCTCCCGGAACCCATCGTCCAAAGCGCGCACCACCGCCGCGCTGACTTCAGCGACCATGGTGTTCTCACAGTCAGAGGCTGGACTCGGCGGGTCTCCCTCGGCCATTTTGGTGTCAAGGGTCCGAGCTTTCTCCCGCCGCGAGGATTTGGTCGCCATCGGGCTGCCCCCGGTCATCTGGGAGGGCCCCGCAGTTCTGCGACCCCCTTCTCTACTGCCCGATGTTAGCGGTGGGGGCATTCAGCCTCTTGGTAGCAGGATTTTAAGCAGTTTTGTGGGGTATGGTGCCCGGAGCCGAACAGCACGCGTCTGGTCAGCTCATTACCACACCGGAAGTCGACCACTAACCATTTTAATAGCCACCCTCTGTACTGACGCCAACCTGTTTATGTTCTTTTGAAGGTGCGGTCTCCAGAATTGCACACAATACTCCAAATGAAGTCACACCAAAGACTTATACAGAAGAACTATCACCTCCTTTCTTCTGCTGGCCATTCCTCTCCCTATGCACCCACGCATCCTCCTAGCTTTTGCAGTTGCATTTCTACCTGTTTAGCTACTTTAAGATCAGACACAATCATGCCTAGGTCCCGCTCTTCTTTTGTGGACAGAAGTACTTCACCCCCTATACTATAATGCTTCCTTAAGATTGCTGCAGCCCAAATGCATGACCTTGCATTTTAACATTAAATCTCAGCTTCCAAATTCTAGACTATTCAAGCTTAGCTAGATCCCTCCTCATGTTATCTACACCTTCCTGGGTGTCTACTGCAGATTTTGGTATCATCTGCAAAGAGGAAAACCTTACCTGACAGCCCTTCCGCTATTATCACTAACAAAGATGTTAAAAGGAATCAGAGCAAGGACAGATCTCTGGGACACACCACTGGTAACCTTCTCCTCAGAGTGAGCTCCATTTACCTGTATCCTTTGTCGCTTCTCACTCAACCAATTTCTAACCCAAGCAGTAACTTTAGGGTCCATCCCTAGGGTGCTCAGTTTGTTTATAAGTTGCCTGTGCAAAACAGTGCCAAAGGCTTTACTGAAATCTAAATATATCACATCTAGGTCTCTCCCTTGGTCCAATGCCCTGGTCACCCAGTCAAAGAAAAAGAAAAAAAAATCAGATTGGTCTGACAAGACTTTCCTCTGGTGAATCCATGCTGCCTCTGATCCGGTAATTCGTTGGACTGCAGAAATCTCACTATTTTCTCTTTTAGCAGCACTTCCAATAATTTACTCACCACTGAGGTTAGTTTTCAACCACATCCTTACTTCTGCTTTAGTGTAAAGGGACCACATGTGCCTCTCCAGTCCTTTGGCACCACTCCCAACTCAAAGGCATTGAAAAGGTCAGTGAGAGGGGGTGCTAGAACGTCCCCAAGTTCCCTCAGTATTCTCAGGTGTATCCCATCTAGTCCCATCGCTTTGTCTACTTTAAGTATAGCTAGCTTCTCACAAACAAAGTCTTCTGAAAATTGCTCAAGATGCCCCTCACTTCTGTTCCTGTTTGTGGGTGTTTTCTGAGGTCCTGTTCCTTGGTCTTCATCTGTGAACACAACAAATATTTGTTAAACAATTCCGTTTTATCCTCATCAGCTTCTACATATTCCTCCCCTTCATCCTTGAGTTTGACAATACCACTTTTGCCCTTCCTCTTCTCACTAACATATCTGAAAAATGTCTTATCCCCCTGTTTTATTGCATCAGCTGTTTCCTCCTCTTTTTTAATCTTTTCTTTCTGACTACTTTGCTGCTACTTGTTTTTCCAAATATAGATTCCTGTCTCCCTCTCTGATCTCTTGTATTTCATGAAGGCCTCCCTCTTTCTTCTTTTCAGCTATTTCTTTTGAAAACCAGTCTTCTTTTACCTTTATTTACCGTTTTAACAAAAAGGTTGGTTGCCTTTTAGTTTTGCCCACTGTTTTTCTACATCCCCCAGCTGTTCCCATCCTGCTGATGACTCTCTGAGGTATTGGCCCATGTGGCAAAGTTAGTTTTCCTAAAGTCTAAGACCCTCGCTTTTGAATGCTTTAGCAGCCATAGTCCTAACACTGAACCACACCATCTGATGATCACTGGATACGAAATGATCCCTATTATAACATCAGAAACACTTTCACCATTGGTAAGCACCAAGTCCAGTATGACCCCTTCACGTGTGGGTTCTATTACCACTTGCCTGAATAGTTCTCCCTGTAGAGAATCCAGGATCTCCTTACTTCTAGATGATACTGCAGCAGGGATGTGCCAAACATCTGGCATATTGAAATCCCTTATCAGTAGCTCTTCCCCTTTACTGGCAATGCTGTGTATATCTTTAATTAACTCTTCATCCACCATCTCCCAGTGAGGGAGGTCTGTATATCATGCCGATGCAAACAGATTTTTCTCTTTCTAGTTTAACCCATAGCGCCTCCTCTCTCAAGCCCTGTAGTTCCATAGCTTTAATATTTTTTACATATAGTACCACTCCTCCTCCCCTTCTTCCTACCCTGTCCCTTCCGAGTAAGTATAGCCTGGTATAGTTACGTAACAGTCATGGTTGTCCATGAACCATGTTTGTTACTCCCAATAAATCCAAATTCAGCTCTCCCATTAAAGCCTCAACATCTGGGATCTTATTTTCCATGCTCCGACCCTTCTTGGACAGCTGGATGCCATCTCTGCTCTGCAACCCTTGGAACAGCACCCATGGTCCAGAAAACCAAAACGCTATCAGACACCATCCATGCAGCCATGCCTTTATCTCCAGGATGCGAGCTTCTCTGCCTTGGCCTTTACCCTCAACAGGGAGGATTGAAGAGACCACCACCTCTCCGGAATTGCACACAATACTCCAAATGAGGTCGCAACAAAGACTTATACAGAGGCACTATCGCCTCCTTTCTTCTGCTGCCCATTCCTCTCCCTGTGCACCCAAGCTAAGAGCTAAGACATTCTTCTCCAACCAAGCAAACAAGAGGGCAACCTACAGAACCACTCCGGCACTTCTCATACCACCTTGCCGATTGACATAAGCCACCACTGGGGCACTGTCTGAACCCCCCCCCCCCAAAACTGCCTGGCACTTGACTAGGTGCTAGAAATGCAGAAGAGCCTACCTGATGGACCTCACCATCTCCCTGAGGTTCCAACAGCCCTGAGCCGTTCGGTCTTGACAATGTGCTCCTCAGCCCATGAGACTGGCATCCATCATCAGGATTCACGAGTAACCATCCAATGGCATGCCCTTCAGATGAATGGGCTGCCACCACCACCGTCTTAGCTTGAATTCCTGAGAACTCGGGGACCACCAAGTCAGCAAAGACCGCTACAGTGGTCACATGCGAGCACGTCCCCACAGTACCTTTTTGATCGTTGTTGCCATCAAATCTAGGAGTTGTAAATAATTCCAGGCTATGGGAACATGTTGAGAAAAGAACAGTGCCAGACAATCCTGATGGCTGAAAGCTCTTGAAGGGGCTCTAGTGTTCAACAGATGGTATGGTTCAGTATTAGGACTAGGGCTGATAAAATCCATTCAAAAGTGAGGGTCTTAGACTTTAGGAAAACTAACTTTGCCAAAATAGGACAATACCTCAAGGAGTCTAGCGGGATGGGAACATAGAAAATAGGTGGGCAAAACTGAAAAAGGATATTTTAAGGGCAACAAACCTTTTTGTTAGAAAGGTAAATAAATGTAAAAGGAGGCCACTATGGTTCTTAAAAGTAGTAGTGGAAAAAGTGAAGAAAAAGAGGGAGGCCTTCAGGAAATTCAAGAGATCACAGAGAGAGGAAGATAGACATCTATATTTGGAGAAACTTAGAGAAACTAGCAAAGTAGTCAGGAAAACAAAGATACAAAAATAAGAGTAATAGCCAATGCAATAAAAAGCAGGGATAAGACCTTTTTCAGATGCTAGTGAGGGAGTCCTCACCAGGATGACCCTCGGGAGACTGGGTGCCTTCACCAGACGCCTCCGTATCGGTTTGAGGTACCTTATTGGGCCACTCCCTCTGACTCCAGAGAGTGCCGAGGGGGCCTAAGTGACTGGGTGCTGTCACGCCACCACCACTCGCCTCTAGCTAAGAGGGGCGTGGGTTTTTTTTAGAGGAACTTTCTGCTGGCTGTATGTGTGCATCAAACAGAAAGCTGTAGTCGGGCTCCAAGGGGTAAGGCAAATGACAGAAATTAATTTTAACACAAAGGTTCGTTCATACCACGTACAGGATATTTGCTCAGGGACTCTGAAGCAGAGCACTCTCCAAAAAAAGCCACAAAGCCAAAAATGTCTGTTTAAAGGTTCTCCATAGTGCAGGATACACAGTCTTTAACAGCAAGGATAATTCCCTTTTTAGCCTTGATGGGTAAAGCACGAAACAAAATCACATTCACTGTCCGTGATAGTATAGCTTCTCTCAGCTTCAAAACCTTCAAGCAAGAAATATAACTCAGGGCACAAGAAAGCTTCGTTATAATTAGCTACTTTCTTACCCCAGTGTCCTTGTTCCAGCAGCAGAAAATTAACAAGCTTATCCCAGTTTCCAGGCTTGCTCTTTAGTCCCTGTGATCTTTCCCTTTACCAACACGAGGGACTCACGGCCACCCAGCCTGTGGACTATGGGTTTCTTTTCCTGGCAAACTCTCTCTCAAGACTGGCTTGTTTTCTCCCTGTTCCTCAGGTTTAAAGCTTGGCACAAAGAACAGCCCATGGGAGTGTCGTCCTCATTCAGCTTCACCTCAGGCTCTCCCAGCTGCATAGGCTCTGACTCCCTGTCCTGCTCACAATGCAAAGCTAGCCTCTCGGGGGATCTTGGAGTCTCTCCTGTTCCTGGCTCCAAACCTTCTTGCAGACGTGCTATATGCCAATTAGCACTCTCCTCTCTTGGAAGCTCAGTTCCTCTGCTCAGCTCAGCAACAGTTAAGCTTCCCTTGCTTGCAGCTGTGCCTTGGCTCGTGGCAGTCTGGCTTCCTGCTTCTCCTCCTTCCCTGCCTCTCATACTCTGGCCTAGGTTTATACTTCCAGGGCTCTAACTTCAACCCCTCCCTACCCAGGTGATGACAACCAGCCTGACTTCGGGCACCTGAGTGCTTGGAGCATTCACTGCCTAAGGGGTTCTGGGCTCTGTATCCTCTCCCCTTCATTCCACTAGGGGGAGCATGAAATGTGGGCCATGTGGAAGTTTTCTGATTCCTGGAGGTGTTTGTGACTTTCCTACCCTGCCTTGGTGAAAGGGGGCCCTTTACTAACGTGAATTCCCTGTCTCTTTGTCCTCCCCCAGACTCCGGATAGGGCTCCTTGCCACAGTGCGTGACCTCTCTCATGCTTGTCTGGCGCCCCCAACAGAGTCCTTGCAGCCTTCTTCCGCTCGTGTTCAGGCAACCCCTGGTCAGAGTGCTGCCAGGCCCGCGGAGGAGCCTTGGGAGACTCCAGAGGTTGTGGGGCCGAAGAACAGGAGGCTACCGGGGATACCGAGACTGCCTTATGGAAGAGATCATTCAGCTTCTGCTTATGATTTTGGATGGTCTTGGAGGACAATTTCTCACAGAGGGAGCATAGCTTGGGGTCATGGTCGACTCCTAGACATCTGAGACAACGGTCATGGGTGTCTGAGTGACATGTTTTTTTGAACACCTATCACATTTCTTAAAACTGGAGGCCATTGAGGGAAAAAAGGACCCCTGCGAGGTCAAAGATCCTTGATGCAGCCAGCAGTTAAAAAGGGCGCGAAAGCACAGTAAAACAAAACACAAAAAAGGGGAAAACCCTGAGACCAAGGCCGAAGCAGAGGTGCTCGAGAGGCAGGAAAAGGACCGAAGGTCAAATAGCAAAAAATGGTTGGAAACAGAAAGCTTTCCTGGGACAAGACGTACATCCGAAGGGCTCTGCAGAAAAAGGGAGACTGAGTAAGATGGCACCTTTGGGCGGGAAGGGTGCATGGTAGCATTCCCAAAGGCTCTTTGAAAGCTGGGGAAATGCTCTGCACAGGCTGTCAGTCAGTGCCAGCGTCACCCATATGCGAGGACCGACTTCCTACTTGTTCCTGGAGAACTAGCAGCTCCACTGTCTGACCTTTTCAATGCTTCTTTGGAGTCAGGAGTGGTGCCAGAGGACAGGAGAAAGGCACATGTGATCCCTTTATACAAAAAGCAGACATAACTATGACATTGAGAACTACAGACCAGTTAGTCTAACCTCTGTGGTTAGTAAGTTATTGGAAAGGCTACTAACAGAGAACTGTGAGGTTTGAGTCCAATGGATTGCAGGATCCAAGGCAGCATGGATTCACCAGAGGCATGTCTTGTCAAAGAAATCTGATTCATTTCTTTGACTTGGTGACCAGGGAGTTGGACCGAGGGAGGGCCCTAGATGTGGTGTATTTAGATTTCAATATAGCCTTTGCATTGTTCCACACAGGCGACTTATAAACAGAGAATAAGAAATTATTCTCATGTATATAGGTTCATAACATATATGTATAAAGTTTCCCAAAGTTGAATCCCAGTTGAATTCTCCTGTTACATGTAAACTCACAATAGCCTGTTGCTTGCTATGAGTATTCCTGTTCAATGTAAACCGCGCTGATGAAAAAGAGTGCGGTATAAGAGAACTATAAATAAATAAAATAAATAAAGAGCACCCCAGGGATGCACCCTAAAGTTATTGAATGGGTTAGAAATTGGTAGGTGGCTGCTAAAACATAGGCAGAAACAATATGGTGGCAGAAGGTGTGGAGCTGTGAGGCTGCATTTCCCTCATTCTCAGGTTCCAGGGTGTTGTTCTCAGTTTGCAATATGGGGCAGAAGTGGAAGCAGGCTGGCTTACCCCCGGGACCAGTCTTGCTGAGCGCCTCTGGTCAGTGAACATTGGATGCTTGCGGCTTTGCAATGGACACCGGAGCAGTGTCTTCGTCAGGGCTGGCAGATAATGTGTCTACCCTGAGCGCATCAAGTGTCTGGTTTCTCCTGATCTCTCACACCCCCCCGCCGCGACCTGGAAGCTTTTTGTCAGCTGGAGTAGTGCTTCCTTCTGGCCCGCTAGTGCGCACGTCATTGAAGGAAGGCGAAGGGGGCACTCCAGCGGCAGTAACTCTCTCTTGGTGCCATGGTGCAGCAAAGAATAGCAGTGGGAGTTGAACCATTGGAGGTGGAGGCTACAGCTGCACAGACCCGAGAGGAGGTGCCTCCTGGTGTTTGTAAGTTGGTGAGACCGGCAGTGATCACAATGGATGTGCTGTGGGACGGTTTGGCAGCTCTGAACACCTCCCTGACTAATGTGATGGGTTTTTTTAACTACTGAACTTTTAAGAGTGAAAGTTACCTGTGTTACTCTCTCCAGTGGCCAAGAGAAACAGGCGGGGAGAATCTCCAGGATGGAACAGGATGTTGGGCAGCTTCGGGACTTGGTTGCTGCTCAGATTAAAGACAGAATTGTGTTCACTAGGAAAATAGAATATCTGGATAATCAGGTTTGACAACGTAATCTTCGTTTCCTGAATTTCCCTAGGTCTCCAGTGTTGTCACCTATGGAGATGGTGAGGAAGTACTTTGGGGAAATTTTAAAGATACCCCCAGAGCATTTTCCGCCCTTGACAAGGGCTCAGTATTTGTCTCTGGGTGCAGGGGACCAGGGGACCATGCTACTGCTGCACCTCCCATGTCCCTTGGGATGGGGGACCTCACGTGGTTTTTGGAAAACTCCTTGGAGGTATCTACAGAAATATCTACCCTCCTTGCCACCCTGGCTTTGGAGTCAGATAAAGTATAACCTAAGAATAAAAAAAATTAAGAACTTCAATGAGGTTTTTTTGGGCTCTTAAGTGAGGATTTTTCCTGGTGTGTCTCGTGTTTCACAGCTGAGAAGGAAGGACTTTTTGGCCCTTCGCCCCAGGGTTTTGGCTTTTGGGGGGGGGGGGGGCAACGTTTCAGTTACAGTTTCCTGTTAGATGTTGTGTTTCATATAAAGAGAAACTGTATCTGTCTTTTTGAGCCTAGACAACATTTGGAGTTCTTAGTAGCTAGAGAGGATGTTTCAGTTAAAGTTACAGTGCCATTCCATTCGGCTGATGCTTAAGTCTCTGCCTGCTTTGTAATTTAGTTATTAGGTAGTTTAGGGCCATGCAGTGCTTTTACTTTCCTTGTTTTTTGTTTCCTGGTACTCCCTCTATATTTCCTTACTTGTGGACTAACATGTAAATGTAAATGTTTTTTGTTCTTTCATGATTTATTGTTCCTTTTTTTTAAATAACCATTTTCTTTTCATTCAATGTGAATACTTGGATGTATTATTCATTAAATTTAAATAAAAGAAATTGGTTGTGTGGGAGGTGACAAAGGGTACAGGTAAATGGAGCTCACTCAGAGGAGATGGACGGTACCAGGGGTGTGCAGCAGGGATCTGTCCTTGGTCAGATTCTTAACATCTTTGTTAGTGATACTGCAGAAGGGCCGTCAGGTAAGGTTTGCTTGTTTGCGGATGATACCAAAATCTACAATAGAGTAGACACCCAGGAAGGAGTAGATAACATGGAAAGGTATCTAGCTAAGCATGGCAAATGTTCTAAAATTCGGCAGCTGAAATTTAATGCAAAAAAATGCATTTGGGCTGCAAAACTCCAAAGGAGCGCTACAGTGTAGGGGGTGAAGTACTTATGTCCACGAAAGAAGAGCAGGACCTGGGCATAATTGTGTTTGATTATCTTAAAGTGGGTGTTGTTGGTTCATGTTATATGTAAACCATTCTGGATCCAATGATAGGGCGGTATAGAAAAACTGTTAAATAATAAACAGATACAAAAGAAGACTGTGAAAGCCAGAAGGATGCTGGGATGTATAGGGAGAGGAATGGCCAGAAGAAAAAAAGGAGGTGAAAATGCCTCTGTATAAATCTTTGGCGAGATCTCTTTGGAGTATTGTGTGCAATTCGGGAGATTGCACCTTCAAAAGGATATAAACAAGTTGGAATGGGTGCAAATGTTGGGTACTAAAATGGTTAGTGGTCTTTGTTATGAAGCATATGAGGAGAGACAGATCTTAATATCTATACTTTAGAGGAAAGGCGGGATAGAGAAGATATGATATAGACATTTAAATACCTTCATGGCATAGCTCTGCTATGAGGGGACATAGGATGAGGATGAAAGGGGATAGACTCAGGTGTAATATGTTGAAATATTTCTTTCCGGAAAGAGTGGTAGATGCATGGAATAGTCTCCCAGTGGAGGTGGTAGAGATGAGGACAATATCTGAATTCAAGAAAGCACGCAACACAGGATCTCTAAAGGAAAAAAGGGCACTATTGTAGATGATGGAAGGGCAAACTAGATAGAAACATGGTAGCAAAAGAGAGAACATGGCCTATGTTTCTAATATCCTTTTGACTTTCTCCTCTGGCAGGAAGACTTTGTCCACTTGAGTATTGAAATGTGCTCCCAGGAACTCCAAGGACTGGGAAGGCACCAACTGGCTCTTCCCCCGATTGATCACTCAGCGGAGGCTTTCCAGGAAGGACACTACTTTGGCAGACACACGAGATGCCTCCAATAGATAACAGGCTTGGATGAGCCAGTCATCCAGATAGGGGTGCACGCAAATCCCTTGGCCCCACAGCTACTACCACCATGATTTTGGACAACATCCTTGGGCAATGGAGAGCTTGAATGGAAGGGTGGCAAAGTGAGAGCCCAGCATGGCAAAATGAAGGCACTTTTGCTGATCCTTCCAGATCAGGATATGAAAATACACTTTGGCCTAATCTAGAGATGCAAGAAACTCCCATCGGCACACTGATTGAATGACTGATTTCAAAATTTGCATCCGGAAGCACAACACAGGCAAGTGTGCATTGACACCGTTGAGATCGAAAATGGGCCAGAACCATCCTTTTGACATTACGATATAGATGGAGCATCTGCCCTTGCCCTGATCATCTGGGAACAGGCACCACTGCCTTCAGGAGCAGCAACTCCTCTTAGGTGCTTCAGACAGCTGCCCTTTTGTTTGCCGACCCATAGGGGGAGATGACAAAAGCATCTGGATTGACTCTTTGCATTCTAGGACATAGCCGCACAGAATGGGGTCTAGCACCCAGTGATCCTTGGTAACCTGGGTCTATTCCTGAAAGAAAAGGCAAAGTCTGCCTGCAACTGGAGGTATCAAGGAATGGGCCCCAAAACTTCACTGTGTAGCCTGGGAAGGACTCCCCCCACTGGAGATGACCAAGCCCCTGGGTCCATGACAACAAGCCTGAAATCTAGAAGCAGAGGGGAAAAAAGGCTTTCCAGGCCAATAGCAACAGAAGTCCCAAGACCCCAGGAGTCCAACCAGTGTATCCACAAAAGGTGGGCAGAGGCTGATGAAAAGTGTTCTGCCCCCTTCCCAGGCCTCTCTTCTGGGAGGTGGTAAGGTTTTATCTTACCTAGATCCTTCACTAGCTACTCCAAATCAGCACCAAAAAGAATTTCCCCTTAAAGGCCATTGGGTCAACTGGACTTGAGGCTGTGTCACTGCCCAGAGGTGAAGCCAAATCCAATGCCATGTCACTGTTGACAAGGCACTATACCTGGCTACTAAGTGAATGAGGTTGTACATGGCATTAGAAAGTAAGGCGTAGCAGACTAAAAAAACAAACAAAAAAAAAGAAAAGTAAAAGTAGTGTCGTCCAGTGGGAGAGACTGAATCCACGGGGGCAGGGCTCGAGAAGTCAGGCCGGCACAAACCACCAACTGAACAGCAGCAGCAGCCGCCACAAATTCACCTTCAGTTCAAAGTATCCCTCAAGGCTGATCTGCCTCCCAATGGAATGGTGGTCCGCCTCTTATCTGCCATGACCTGCATATCTACCTTGGGAATATCAAAGCACATAACACTCCTTCTCCAGGACAGCTTGCATCTTATATACCTTTAGCCCTTTAGGCAGGGAGTTGGGAGAATCCCACTCTAACTGGATCATGTCCTTTATCACCTCTGGGAATGGGAATACTAATGGATTTTCATACCCCGTGCAGAAGCGGATGAATCTTTGGCTCCTGCTCCATATCTGGAGCATCCACCAAGTTCAAGGTGGATGAGGGCACTGGCAATCAACGCCACCAGTTCCTCCTTATGGAACAGGTGGATAACAGACGTCATAATCCTCTGAAGACGAGAGCACTTTTTCATTCACATCAGAGCCCAAAACAGAGACATCTGAACCCAAGTTGCAGTCCAAATCTCGGACAGACCCCAGATGCTCCACATTTCTAGGAGGCGACCTTCACTGGTAACACTTAGCCACAGGCAACTGAACAGGGCCTTCCCCGCTCATCCTGCCCCTTAAGAGACTGTGCTTGAGGGAACCCAGAGGTTGCTGGGTCTCAGTTTCCATGCCAGAATGACCAGGCCTGTTGTAAAAAGAAAAACACTCCAGAGGACAGAAACCAAAGTTTGGAAGCTCTCCTCTCAGAGATGACACTGACTGGGGACATAGCCACCCCCTAACCCCTTCAGAAGTGGGAGTGATCCACAGCACAGTTACTGGAACCACCAGCTGGCTGGCCATTCTTACCCACAGCACCATCTGCCACCTCCTGCCCTGAGGCATGCAAGGCTGAACCAACTGCATCTTCTGGAAAAGAGGGTGAGTAGGCCCTCCAGGGATGACTAAGAAGCTGCCATGCAAGAAAAGCAGAGTCCAGAAGCCGGAGAGGCACCTTGCTTGCCACAGGCCAAACAATGTTTCCTGGAAGACAGAGTTAAGGCAAGTACAACAGTGCATGCTGAGGCCGTGATGGCCCAGAAAGCATGCGTTAACTGCTCATACACAGAAATTTATGAAGCAGGTGCTTGGATAGGAATGCATGCTGCAGCTACTTGGGCGGAACGCACACTAGGACTGTGCAACCACAAGGCACACAAGAGTAAAAACCCTACTAATGCATATAGAAAATGGCAGGAGACCCCCACACCATGTCAACAATTGCCAACAGTCCACCCTGAATTGCGCACCCCCAACAAGGCCAATGACAAGGTCAAGCCTTTGAACTCACACCCCTGAGAGCCCCAGACAGAAAACTCATGTTGGGCTCAGTGCTACTCCCCTGGAATGGTTTCTCTTGCTTTCAGACAGTGTTTTAAGGTGCCTAGCAGGCAGATACTTCTGAGAACCTTTATGATCTTCAGGGGAGAGTTGGGGGGGGGGGGCAGAGGAAGGGAAGGGACACTGAGGTTGTATGAGGCTGAACTCATCCAAATCCTAATTTTCTGGCTGCTTAACAGTCTTATGATAAGGGTGTGGAGCTGAACCCATTTTCTCTTCTCCTATGGCTACCAAAAAGATCAATCTAGTGCAGCCTCCCACATCACGCTTAAGTGAGTCACCCTCAAGATGGTCATTCACGAGCAAAAATCAATCTTTTTCCTCTCAATCGTTCAGATTTTCTTCAGAGTGGAGAAAATCCATCCACCAACTGCTGAAGACAGAAGAATACTGAAGGGCCCTCTGGTGGCAGAGGTGTACCGAGGTACATCCCACCACGCACACTACCCCCACAACTGCTCTATCAACCCCTCAAATATTGCTATCATAAAAAAAAAGATCAACCCCCACAAAACCTTCCGAATGTCTCACTACCCTAACTGTTCCACCCCCAAAGACTACACCCCTGCAACTGACCCACTATGCCACAAATGGCCCCACTCCAAAAAATCGTCCTATATACCAGCCCACACACACACACACAAAAGATAAACATACAAAAACAGATATGCACTCACACTGGCACAAAACATATACAAGACAGATGGGTGTATACATGCACATACAGAGAAGGAAAGAATTTCATGAGCCATGCTCTGCATGCTTTCCCCAATTGTTAGTTTTAGCAATAGTGTGGCTGTCATGCAAAACGAATAAGCAGAAGTAAAAGGTTGACAAAAGAAAAATGTTAATACCTTTTTATACCATCCACTTTACATCTAGCAGTCACATCTTTGCTGCCCTATTGTTTTTCATTGTATGTCTTGCCTGTCAGGCTCGATTAGATTGGAAGCTTGTGGGAGGGGAGTTGCTCTTAAGCTCCTAGAAGATGGATACGTGAGGAGTTCTGTACATAAACCTCTTCTGAGCATGTGCAACATAGCAATTTAATTGGAGTATGCCCGCTATATATATATTTTTTTAAATGTTTAATATTTATTGAATTATACTTACACATCAAGAACAATTCTTGAAATAGACAGTGATACAAAGGTACAATAATCAGCTGATATATAAAACAAACCTAAGACCTCTGATAGTCCACATAATACGAGGAGAGAGAAAAGGATTAGTTGACCAGAGCAGGAGAAACTGGCAACCCTACAAACAATTCAGCATACAAGGAAATACAAGATCAACCCTGAGCACACAGGCTCTAACATGAGAGAATTTTAATTAATAGCAGGGAGACTATACTTTACCTGGCAATTTACCATTAATAAAGGACGCAAGATCAGCCGGTTGAAAAAAAAAAAATATATCTAACCGACTTATAAAATCACTAAGCATTTACAGGGAAATCTTAAGAAGAATGAACCCCCCAATCTGCTGAACCCCAGACTTAAGAAGAAAAAGCTGTCTCCTCCTCTGTGTTTCCTTAGATATATCTGGAAACATTGAAATGGATAGGCCATAGAAGGTCTCCAACCTCTTTTTTAAAAAACATTTTTAATAGCCATTCCTTATCAGTGGCAAGTGCAAAAGTAACCAACAAAGTAGCGGGGACACATGTCCCTGAATCAGAATCCTTTAACAAATCTGATATATTTAAGACATCCATATTTGCAAGTGCTTCAGAGTCCACTGGTTCTTTCTTCCCCCGAGGTAGATAATAAACCTTAGATAAGGGTGGAATTAGTTCCGCTGACACTAAGAATTTCCTGCAGATATTGCTTGAACATATCCAGGGCAGAAACACCCTTCATTTTAGGAAAATTTAAAATCCTTAAGTTCGCAGCTCTAGCAGCATTTTCCAAAGTTTCCAACTTGCTTCTAAATTCCACATTGTCTGACCAAAGTAGACGTCAAGTCAGATATTGTTGCCAGTTGTCTGCTGTGTTCTTCTATCCAAGAATTAACACCAACATTCACATTCTCCAAAAGTGTTAATCTTTTCAGAGTTATCCTGCATTTGAACCGATAAGGCTCTAGTTTGACTTTGAGCCGCCACCAATAGAGAAGTAATGGCCTCCCATTTAGACTCGAGTGTGAAAACCTTTGGCCTCGAATAGGTAGGAAACACAGGGGTCGAAGTCAGCACATTAGTGGAAGGAGGAACAAACCCTTCACCTACTTTAACAGGAGCAGTCAAGACCTCAGTAGCAGGCGGAGTGCCTGAGACCCTCCCGATATCACCGAGAGGAAGCTGGGCTCCGAGCAGGGCTGTCTCCCCTCTAACAGCGTCTCCACCCCGACCCTCCGGAGGGGGGGGGGGGAAGCACCGAAACGTCTGAGCTCTCAGCCAGCACTGCAGGACACTGCGGAAGCTCTCTCGACAGGAGAGAAAGATACTTCCAACTCCACAGGCGACGAAACACTCTCCTCAGCCGCCGCCACTCCAGTGGAGCAAATCTCCTGTTTCTGTGCCTGCATTAATTGCACGAAACGGTCCATCAGACCTACAGAAGGTAGCTGGGGGTCCGAGGGGAAGACCCGAAGCTTACCCTTGCGTTTAGGCATACTACAAAGCGCTCAACTCAGCAGCCATCTTGAAACACCCTCTCCCCTGCCCGCTATATATTTATTTATATTTAACACTTTTTATATACTGCTTTTCTGGATACTGAAAGCGGTTTACATAGAACTCAATTTAATTCATATTTACAATGAACTAAATAGAAAAGAGAAAAAAAAATCTATCAAATCTTAGAAGATGGAGGTGGCTCTCAGTAGGAACCAGTGTGAAAAATGCCCTAAAACAGAACTCCTTTCACCATCTAAAACCAAGTAGCAGAGCCTTGAAGAGGAGACTATGGTGGCCATGATAGAACAGTTTGGTGAAATTAAAAATGTTAATTGCCAGTAATGCCGTGGTTCAGGACATTAAAGCTGAGCTGTCAATGGTGCATATAACTGGATGCGACAGACCTGGATGGCATGAATTGAAGACTGAAAGTAAGCAGTGGACGAGCCTCTAAAAATGGTGGCATGTTGTGGGCACAGGTAGAGGATATTGCCAATTGAAGCAGACAAATTCTGAATTCTTGAGTTCCCTGATAGCGTAGAAGAGGTTTTGTTTTTTTGTTTAAATAGAGCAGGTGCTACCTAAGTTGTTATACTGTAGATCAATTTTGACAGATCATTTGAGGTCGAGCAGGCGCATTGGATACCTACCCAAATTAAACAAAGCCATGCTTCTCCCAGGTCCTTTATCAAAGTGCTGACTCCTCTAAATAATGGAGATTCTAGCTAAAGCTAGGCAAATGAACCAGTTACTTTGGGAAGGAAAGCAGCTTGCTAAAGCCACAGCAGACAAACTAAAAGGCTTCTTGGCTTTAAGGCAGCAGCTGCATGCATTTGGTGCATGATTTGGCCTTTCCCTCTCCCCTGGCTAGATTAAAAAAATGGCTTACCAAAATTCTATATGGATTTTCTTGAACCCTAGCAAGTTGGAGGAGTTCCTGGTGGAGGTGGAGGCTACCCTTTCAACAATGGCTTCAGTCTTTGAACCGCTTTGTTTTTTTTTTTTACTGATCCGATGCTTAAAATAATGTATGGTGAGTACGTGAAAGTTTAGTTTTAATGTGGCTGTGGTATGCTGAGGACTGGCGAGTAGTGAACTGAGCAGCTTGATGCATGGGCATGGCCAGGCATGTAGCAGTATGATATTGGTTTGAGTATGTGGTGCTTGCTAATTCCGTTCCTGTGTAGTAGGGTTGTGCATAGGTAGTATTGTGGCTTTATACAATTTTTAGTGGATGAGGATAGAAGAAGGATAGAGGTGTTTGGGAAGACTACAGAGAATGAGAACTGCATAGCATGGGTTATGGACTGGTGAGTGGCATTAGTTTGTGAAGTTAAAGCTTACTATTTGATAGCTGGATGATGGGATGTATGCATGTAGCTCCCTCCCCTCTCGAGGAGTCAGGACACATGTTGAAGGTAGGGGAAATGTGTGTGCAGCTGCATGGTAGGGGCAGTGGTAGTTGGTATAGCTACTCAGTATGGGTTTTATGGGTTGAGGGGGCATCCCTTTTTATTAATTAATTAATTAATTAATTAATTTACATTCTCTTATATACCGCGCTATTCTGCATCAGTGTGCGGTTTACATTGAACAAACTGAAATTACATTGAACAGGGCATTATAACTTGGAGATAACTATTTTACAGGGAACATGGGCTATGGAGGGTTAAGTGGCTTGCCCAAGACCACAAGGAGCACCTGTGGGACTAGAAACCCCAGTCCTTCCGGCCCAAGGTTGCTGTCCTCTAGTGGGATATGAACCCCCGACCTTCCGGCCTGAAGTACCTTGCCCTTTGTATAATGCCTTCTTTGAAATAGGCTTAATGTGGTTTTTGTTCATGGATGTGGGGGGCAGCGGCATGGTTGATTGGGTGGTAACATCAATGTGGATGCAATTCTATGACATCTCTGGTGCTAATCGCATCTCATTGTTCTAAGCAGGATGGACAGTAGGTCAACGCAATAGTGGAGCTAGTGGATTATACCAATATGTATGGTGAATTTGTGTGTTTCAAAATGATGATCCTGTGTTTATCTGGAACCTTGCAATACAGTTTATGTTAGCTTGTGGTGTGGAGGGGAGGGGGACTCCCTTCTGATCAAGGGGGATGAGATTTTAATATATTTGGATTCATACTTGAATTGGCAGTCAGTTGCCCATCCTAAACCTTCAAAAGCTTGGGGAGTTCTCCAGAATCTGATTCAGCAGCTCATGTTGGTTGATCCATAGTGCTTATGGAACCCAACTGAACGAGACACCTTTTACTCTCCTCCTCATGGGGATATATTCAAGAATTGATTTTTTTCTTCTGTCCAAGTCTGTACTAGATGTTCTGTTATTAACTGATGCAGCACTAGAGTCTCTCAACCCTACTGCTGTTGATATAGTAATTTCCAAAAGGGTAGGAGTACATGTGTGACAGTTTGATTCTGCTCAGTTGGATGATCTAGAATTTATAAAAACTGATGCCTCCATTTTATAGTATGTAGAGTTTAATGATCTGATGGAGTAACAGTATTCTGCAGTGTGGGATGTTAAGGTGACATTTTATTTACCAACGTCTTTTACTTGAGTCCTGCTAGACCAGTCCAGACAAGTGGGTTGTACTCCCCTACCAGCAGATTGGAGTCAGAGCCAATAAAAAACCCAGGTTTCAATGACATCAGCCTGAGCCACTAGATAGCACCTCAATATTCATCCAAAAGTATAAAGAAAAGCATGGAAAACCTCACAACAATGATGAATCGCACATAAGAGAAATTATGTACAAGAGAGATTGAACAGCAATCTGAGGGAATCCTGGTTAGTTTCTTTTCCTCTGCTTAGTAATATGCTTAAATTCTGTGGTCTAATAATATACTTAAATTCAGCAGGCTGTTAGTAGGATATGGACCTGCAGAACTAGGCATATAGATCATAGCGGACCAAGTTACCGTTGCAACAGAACAGACCAAATGGTTCAAGAGGTGTGTCCTAGACTGGTCTAACATGACAAAGGACATTATCTGGTAGGTACAATGTCACCTTCCATATCATCCTGCAAGACCAGTCCAGACAAGTGGGATGTACCAAAGCTACAACTGCACTGGGTGGAAAGACGACAGCAGCTTGCAAAACCCTTGAGCCAAAGGCCATGTCTGCCCTCATGTGGGCACTCAACTAGTTATGCTTGACAAAAGTAGAAAGTGATGCCCAAGTTGTTGTCTGAAAATATCTGCAAGGGCTACTGAACTCCGCTCTGCCCACAACACTGCTTGTGCTCAGGTAGAATGTGTGTGCAAACCCTCTGGAACCAGTTGGTTCTGCAACAGATATACCAAGGTAAACGCCCCCTTAATCCTGTGCCCCAAAGTTGACAGCCACCACATCACCCTTGCACAGGCTAGCAAACAGCACAAATAGATGGTCAAACTTATGAAAGAAATTTGTATCCTCCAAATCACGGAGAAGCACCCTCCAGACATGCACAAGGCAAAGATCCCTATCTTACCCTCTACACTGCTCCTTGGAAAAAGGAGGGCAAGCAAACCACCTAGTTCACATGAAAGGAAGATAACACCTTGGGCAAAAAGGAAGGCACAGGCCAAATGGAAAAGTTGGACCACACTACCTAGCTGCGACTCCACCTGTCCTGGGACATTCGGTCTTGATAAGGGCTTCCCTGCCCATAAGACTGGCATCTGTCATCAGAAAAATCCACAAGTGATCATCCAGCACATACCTCTCCAGATAACATGGGTGTAGCCACACCTCAAGCTGGTTCTCACTTCCAGCTGGAGCAGAAGCCTGTGCTCAAACTCAGATCAGGAAGGGCCACATGAGCACATTCATGGCACCAACTTGATTGCCAACCACCATTCAATAACACTCTAGAATAATATACTCTTCACCTCTCCAAAAAATACTTCAATACACCGTAAATCCTAAAATTAAGCAAAAGAGAAAAGATCTCAGAAATAAGATTATCCCTCTAACAAGTGGTTACCCACCATCAGGGGGCTGGTCTTTAATCCCATCAATGATCTAAAAACTAATCTTCATAAATCTTTATTCAATTTTAAACTTTCAAACACTGTCAAGTAGCTAAGCTTAGCTTCAACATACTAATAATCTTCAAATATATAAATATATGAAATTGGAATGTGAATATGACTAGACCAAGTAGCACAACTTATACAGTTCAAAATGCTCCAAATGGCTTATCCCCACTGTAAATCCTAGAACAAAAGGGATCGTCCAAGCATCAGAAACAGCTTAAAGCACAACCAAACCATATCTTGCCTCGATATAGCACAAGACAGCAAAAAACAGCAAGAAGTAACTCCATGGAGAGGAGGGAGGGCTGTGAGGACCGATTCCTGCTGTCCCTGGAGAACACTTGTTACAGGTGAGCAACTACACTTTCCCTGGGAATAAGCAGAAAGTCAGTCCTCGCATATGGAACTCCTTAGTTGCAGGCTACTGAAAAAAACCCTGTAAAAAGCCACAGGTGACCAGAAAAACGTGAGCCAAGAGCAGCAACTGAATCGGAATTTAGCTGCTTTGTACATAGTTGCTTTTTGTACATAGTTTTATTATGTTCTCTGTCTATGAAACCTGTTTAATGTATACCCAGTTCATTGTCCTGTTCATTGTAAGCACTGATCAATTTTTGTGACGTGTAGTTTCTGTTCATTGTAAACCGCACTGATGTCAAATAGCGCGGTATAAAAGAAACTGTAAATAAATAAATAAATAAATAAGGCAACAGACCACAAATGACAAGTTCCAGCGAGGAACCAGTTCACCGGTAGCCCCAACACAGCAAGGATCAGAGGGCAGGAGTTGCCTACACCCTGAACAAACGGAGTACTGCCTGGCCAAGGGCACTGTCCTGACAGAACTCCCTCTCAGGGCAATAATGAGTTATGAAGGTATGGGTTGATGACCAGGTGGCAGCCTGGCAGATTTCCAACAAGGGAACAGAACACAGATTGCCACCGAGGCCACCATGGCCTGAACACTGTGCGCCATGACACGTGCTCCAGCAAGACCAGTCTGCTTGTAAACAAAAGCGATGCAGTTTGCTACCCAAGTGGACAGGGTGCGTTTGGAGACCGCTGCCCCAACTGACTTGGGTCAAAAGAGACAGAGCTGAGCAGCTCAGTGGTGGCCCTGGGTGTGCTGCAGATAAAAAGGAAAGTGCCTGCTTACAGTCCAGTGTATGGAGAACAGCCTCTGCAGTGTTGGGGTGGGACACTGAGTAGGGGAGACCATGGCCCTGAAGAACGGGACTGGAATCGTGACAGATGCCAAGGGATCTCTTGAGGCCGGTGGCACTGGAGGATCAGCTCGGTTTCCAAGGACATGGAGGGCCCCGTGGTTAGGAGAGATGACCCAGAGGAACTGGGCATCAGAGTGTGCTGCTGGGCCAAGGCGGCAGACAAACTGTGCTCCAGGGTCCCCATCCTGGCCTTGAGACCAGATGGCTCTGCAGCCTTTGGCGTGGGCACCAAGGACTTTGAGCCCAGCGCCAGCTCCGTCTAGGGGGAGTCCTTGGCGAGGATGGCCTCAGGAGTCCAAGGCCAATCCCTTGATGTCAATGGCTCCTGCTGAGGCAACTTGGAAGGCCTCTCCTGGCCATCACCTTCAAATTGAGGGCTACATGTCCTGGGCCCATGGGATTTTCCCACTGTCCCCTGACTTGTCTGACACCTCGCTCCGAGTTAACTTTGTGGAAAATGGGCTCATGCTGCTGCTGACAGCTCTTAAGGGTCTTGGGAGTCATCTGCTTACACAGACTGCAGACCAAGGGATCATAATCTGACCCAAGGCATTGAAGGCAGCAGTTGGGTGGGTCCATGCGTGACATGTTGTATGCACAGCGGTCACACAGCTTGATGCCACTGACCAAGGTCATGGTGGGGAAAATGGCCCCTGCAAGGTCAACCACACTTGACCCGGCCAGAAAGATGGCATGAATCTGCGCTAAACAAAAATTGGAAAGATAAAAAAAACCCGAGAAATGCAACTCCAAGGCAAGCGGACTCAGGGACAAGAAGGAACTAGTATGCAACTGGAGAAAAGCAAAAATTAAGAAAAAAAATACTCTTTTTCCAGAAGGAACAGACACACATCCAATGGGCTCTGTGGAAAAAAAGGAGACTGAGGAAAGATGGCACCTTTAGGCATGATGTACCTCCCCCAATGGCTTGCCTTTTTGATAGGTAGGGTTTAGTGCTTTGCAAATCCTGGCAGTGTTATGATATGGCGGGTTTTCTATGGGTTCTAAATGGGCAGTGTTTATACTTCCTAATGTGCCTGGTGGTTGGCACTAGAGTATTTTATTTATTTATTTATTTATTACAATTTCTTATATACCGCACTATTCGGTATCAGCGCGGTTTACATTATAACACAACGACCATAACAAGCTGTTTGGTTTTACATAGAACAGGAGTACAAACTTGGATAACAGGGGTGAACTATATACATGAGATATTTACACGGAACAAGGTTAGGTAAAAATAACATACTGAAAGTAAGGGTCATTTCTTAAGTGGGTCATTTTTCAGGGGGATACCTAGGTTCAATTGCTGGTTGGTTAGTATTGGAGGAAAAGGTGGTATTTGAGTGCCTTCCTGAACTGTGATAGGTCAGCAATGGTCCTAATGTCAGGAGGCAGGGCATTCCAGCATTTGGGGACATAGAAACTGAACACCCTGTTTATGGTTGTCATGTTGCACTTCGTCAATGCCTTAGGGGTTATTAGTAGGTTTACGGCAGTTGCTCTTCTAGCTCTGTTGGGGGGCACCGTGTGAATAAGTTCTGTGAGTGAGGAGGATGAAATACCTTTGATTGCCTTGAATGATAGGAGTAGGGTTTTGAAGGTAATCCTCCCATGGATGGGGAGCCAGTGAAGCTGTTTGAGAATGGGAGTCACGTAGTCATTTCTGGAGGCTCCACAGAGGACCCTAGCTGCAGCATTCATGGCCAGCTGTAATGGGGTCAGTGTGGATAGAGGGAGACCTTGTAAGATGGCATTTGCAAAGTCGAAGTGTGGCAGGATTAGCGCTTGGTATATGGTCCGGAAGTCGTCTAGGTCCAACAGGGAGCACAGATATCTGAGCGTGCAGATTTTGAAGTAAACAGCTTTGACTATGTTACTTATGTGGTGTTTCATATCCAGACGTTGGTCCAATGTAACTCCAAGGTGTCTTATTGTTTCTTTAGTTTGTAAGTCAGCTTCCTTGACACTGACATGGGATGGAGGAGTAAAGTTGGGGTCTCTGGTAATGAAAAGCACCTCCGTTTTCTTATGTTGAATGCGGAGGTTTTGTGATTGGAGCCATTCTGAGACCGCATTGAAACAGTCTATCAGTGGTGCTAGGTCCATTTGAGCTGTAGAGAACGGCATGTATAAGAGAATGTCATCTGCATATATCAAACAGTTCACGTTAATATATAGTATAATATATATAATATATATAGTATAGTAATGTAGAAATCTGGTAGTCTCTTTATCCAGACTCTCATTAAGAGGCATGTTTACTAAGATAGCACATGCTACTGTTATGCAAATATGTATGCAAATGAGGTCCGTTATGCAAATGAAGCCCTGCCATGAGTCTCCGCACATGGCCCCGCACCCCCTTGAACCGCCCCCAACTGTGGCAAGTGGGCACAGCTAGTGCCCTGAGACTGTTGGATCTATCCAGAAGGAGAAAGGCAGTCTTGGCCTGAACTGTATCCAGCCTTGCTTCTATAAACTACAGACACTGTCAGGAGGAGATGGGACTTTGGATGGTTTATTACAAACCCCAAGTGCAGCAGGATGAAGATGGTGTGCAACATTGCGTGTTATACCTCTGGCTCATAAGAGGTCGCACTGCCACAATCATCTAGATAGGGAGAAGACAAAAGCTCCATGGAGACCAAAAAGGTAGGCCGTGACTAAGTGTCACTTGGTGAACACCCTCTTGGTATGGAGGCCAGCCTAAAAGGGTAGCACCCTGTATGGGTAGTGACCACCTCCCACCACAAACCTAAGGTATTTCTTCCTGTGGTTGGGATGGTTGAGGATGTAAGTATACACCATCCTATAGGTCCAAGGAGCATAGCCAGTCTCCTGGCTGGAGGTATGGCAGCAGTGTTTCAATGGAAAGCATCTAACTTCTCCTTCACCAGGAACCTGTTTAGATCCTGCAGGTCCAGAATGGGCCGGACGCCTCCAGTCCTCTCGGGTATGAGGAAGTACTGGGAGTAGAACCCCTTGCCCTTGAGGTGTGCAGGCACCGGTTCCATTGTCTTATCCTCAAGAAGGCCTGTGAGTTCTTGCAGTAGTAAAGTCTAATAGAGGGGAGTCCTGGGGGGCTCTCCCAGAAAGAACAGAGGGGTCACCTGTGTCAGGTGGAGGAGGAAACCCTCCCTCACCACCTGCAGTTCCCAGGAGTCTGTGGTGAAGGAAGGCCACCGGTGGGTGTAGAGGACCAGACGCCCCCCTGTGGGCTGGGCCTCCTGGGGGATGAGAGGCGATGCCCAAGGAGTCAAAAACCTCCACAGGCTGGGCCAGAGCCAGTGCCTGGGGTTTGGAAGCCTTAGGCTTACGAGGGCCATGCCCTTGTCCCATGGTCTGCTACCCCTGTTAGGGAACTGAGAAGGCCTGGTACTGAGGGTAGTTTCCATAAACCTTCCTCTTCTCTAGGTAGAAGGACTTTTTACCTGAAGGCTTCCATTGGGAAGTGTCAGTATTCTTGGAGAGCCTGGTCCCCATCAGGAGCTCTGACTCCAACTCTTCAGCCTTATCAATCATGGGCTTGCCAAAGAGATTTTCTCCCTGGCAGGGGACATTGACCAACTTGTCCTGAACCCATTGCTCCAGGTTGAAGGACTGTAGCCAGGCCTGGCGTTGGGTACTGATGCCCACCACAGCTACTCTGGCCACCGATTTAAAGCCATCATAGGTTGCCCAAGTCAAACTTTGAGCACTCTGTCACCTGAGGCTAGGACCCAGAACCACTGAAGAGGTTCCTCAGAGAGACCAGCCAAGAACCCAGCATGTTTCTTCGACAGGTCCCTCAGGTACCTGGCCCATGTATAGCTGGTATACCTTGATCCGGATAATGAGTATCAAGCCCTGGTAACACACTTGCCAGGGTATCCAAGGCACGGTCCTCCCCATCTGAGGGCACCAAGGAGTGCATCTTCTGGCTCTTAAGATAATGCATGGCCAACTCCACCACCATGGAGTTGTGTGGCAGCTGTGCTTTCTGGAAGCCAGGGCTCCGGCAGACCCAGTACATACAGTCCAACTGTCTGCTCACAATGGGCATTGATGTGGGGGTCTCCCACATGCGGAGGAACAGCCATTCCAGGATCGGGGGAATGGGAACAAATTACCTCAGTCTGTACATCAGGTGCCTTTTCTGATGCTTTTCAAATCCAGGCTGAAAACTCACCTCTTTGCTGCTGCATTCGGATCTTGACTCACCTGATTTCCTTGGTGTTTCCCTTGTGTTGTCTGTCTTGACTAGATTGTAAGCTCCGATGAGCAGGGACTGTCTCTTACATGTCTGTGCAGTGTTGCGTATGTCTTGTAGCACTATACAAATGCGTAGTAGTAGCCTTGTACTGGAGGATCTAGAGTTCCTTGGTCCGAGGGTCCTCCTCTGACTTGGTCTTGAAGGCCAGTGCCTCGGCCATGTCCTCCACTAAGTCAAGGAAATGCATGTCCTTGGGTGGAGACAAACACCAGGACTCTGTGGGAGACGGGTCTGAGGGCACATCCCGGTGCCAACAGGTATCTGGGAATTCATCATCCTGTGTCTCCCAGCCAGACTCGTAGTCTGGAGGTGTCTAGGGTGGTCCAGACTCTGGGTCCAGACAAAGCCAAGGGCACTCAGATGACCTCTGTCCCGAGGATGGGAACAGAGATCAGGACCGGTTTTGAGGAACCTGTTGAGGATCAGCTCAATGTCTGGGGAATTTCTCAAGATTGAGGACTTGGTAGTTGGGAGTGATGACCCAACTTAGTTGAGCATCAGAACCCACTGCTGGGCCACAAAGGCAGACGAACTGTGCTCCAAGGCCACCATCCTGGTCTCAAGGACAGATAGCTCTGCAGCCTTTGACAGAGGCACTGAGGGACTCTGGCCTGACACTGGCTCCATCGAGGGGGAGTTCTCAACCAGGATGACCTCAAGGGTCTAAGGCCAGTCACCTGATGGCAATGATTCCCATCGAGGTATCTTGGCTGGCTGCTCCTTCCCCTCAAACTCACAGCAGCTACTGCAGGCCCTAGGTCCGTGGGACTTGCCCATTTTCCCAGGCTTATTTGCTGATGTGGTCTTTGAGGGTTTCTGGCTCTTCCTCTGGGGTCTGGCTGAAGGATCTGTGGCCTTAGGATTCCGAGGCAGCATAGTCTCCCTGGGGTTCTGGAGGGGACTCTGGAGCGTGGTGTCACTGCATTCTCCGGTGCAGAATCAGTCTCATGGAAAGACTCCCACTGCTGCTGACAGCTCTTGATGGCCTTTGAGGTCATCTTGCAGAGACCGCAGTCCAAGGGATCATGGTCCAGCACTAGGCATCTGAGGCAGCAGTCATGTGTGTCAGTGTGCAACATGGTTTTGGTGCATCTGTCATAATTTTTAAAGCTAGTGGTGGAAGTCAACTTAAGTTAGCAGGGACAACACATTCCATGAAACTCCGTTTGCAAGAACATCGCTTTAGATTGAATACTAAGATTACGACTGCTCCAATAGTGTCCCATTGTGTTCAATGGGGCCACTCTTTCACGATTTAAGTTGGCGTATATTGGATTTTGTTCCACCTAACCCAAGGAGTGGTGATTGATAGAACTGCATGTCTACAATATCGAGAGCAATCATGTATTTATTTTTTATTTATTTATTTACATTCTCTTATATACCGTGCTATTCTGCATCAGTGCGGTTTACATTGAACAAACTGAAATTACATTGAACAGGACATTATAACTTGGAGATAACTATTTTACAGCGAACATGGGCTATGGAGGGTTAAGTGGCTTGCCCAAGACCACAAGGAGCACCTGTGGGACTAGAAACCCCAGTCCTTCCGGCCCAAGGTTGCTGTCCTCTAGTGGGATTTAAACCCCCGACCTTCCGGCCTGAAGTACCTTGCCCCAACTACTAGGCCACTCCTCCATTTATTGGCTGAAATCTGGGTTTGAACCTAGAGATTGATTGGTGGAGTTTACTTTGACATATGGGCTGTTGTCACTGACGTGCTTTAGTGACTCACAGTAGTGATGTCATTTGTTCATCATATGAAAATTCTGGAAGCGAGAATACCATTTATTAGAGTTATCGACATTAAAATAATGTGTGTGAAGAGAACCCTTTGGGAGCAAGCACCGTTTGAGGAAGGTCTTATACAACAGTTTGAAGTCTGAAACATGGAACTGTCTCATGATCACGATTGAGAGGATTCTTTATCTTTTTTGCCAATGTTTTGGCATGGCAGGGGAATACCTTTGAGACTGTTCTTGAATGGGAAAGGACATTAACGCCGACTAAGGAGACCTATGGTGGCCTTCTGATCGAGAAACTTATATCATTCAGGTAAGTTTGCATGAAATTTGTTTCTATGTAATGCGCTGTGGTAGCATTTAGGCATAAGTGGTAGAGCTTAGGGCTCTTTATTAAGAATAAAAAAAAGGTTTGTCTCAAGAGAATAGTTATCTTTTTCGTGATAAACACTAAAACAAAAATTAAATTAACAAAAAAAATGTAACAAAAAAAGGGACTTTCCAACAAAACATATGGGGGGGGGGGGAGATTAGATGGTCTGACTTTCTATTTGAATAATCATGTCCTGGCAACGTCCCAGATTTTATACTATTTCCTTTTTTAATTGGCCTTGTTTTATTTGATTATTTGGTGGGTCAAATGTGTGTGCATATATAGTCCAAAGCTATTTCACTGGCCACTTTATTTTTAGGAGAATAAATGTTGTTAAGTGCCGTTGAGTCGGTGTCGACTCCTAGCAACCCTCTGGATAGTTGACCTAAACTTTGTTCGGTCTTCAGCCAAGCAGCTCATTGTTGATAGAGTGGTATCCATAACTGCTGTTATTCAGCAGAGACTACAACCATACCTGGAATGAGAGCTGCCTGAAGTGCAAGCAGGGTTAAGGAGAGGGTGAGGAACGAGAGCCATCATTGCAGATATGAGATGGATCCTTGAAAAGACAAGAATACCAACAGGACATCCATATGCGTTTTGACTACAGCAAGGCTTTTGACTGTGTAAACCATGAGACACTCTGGGCCATATTAAGAAGCATGGGTATACCAGAACTCCTGATAGTTCTCTCACATAACCTTTACATTGATCAAGAAGCAACAGTTCTAACAGAACTAGGAGAAACAGAATAGTTTAAAATCAGAAAAGGTATCAAGACAAGGCTGCATACTTTCCCCCTACTTCTTTAATTTATAAGCAGAACAAAATCAGAGAAGCAGGACTGTATGAAGACAACCGAGATGTGAAGATTGGTGGAAGACTCAACCACCACCTTCGCTATGCTGATGATACCACATATTACTGGCTGAAAGTGAAGACGATCTGAAAATTTGCTTAGGAAAATATTGGACATTAAAAGGTTGAACTGCAAGGGTGCCAATAATGTTGACCACAACTATAACACAACTATTAGCACTGTATGCTCATAATTGATCTATCGGTACATTTTTGACTAGCTTTTGCTGTTAAACAGCCCCTTCATGCCCCAAAAGGAAATGGGCAAAACATTTGCCAGAAAATAAAAGTGAATCATAAAATCCATTTTGTGATAGTGTACCTTCCAAAGTACCTTCAGTCCAAATATAAAGGTCCGTCCAATGAAGCAGTATTCTGCTGCCTGAAATAATAAATTCTGAATCGTATTGCTCTCCTCTTCTCCTGACACTTGGATCAAACCCTGGATGTACCTTGGAAAAAAATAAAAAGATTACAGTACTTAGATGTAGAAAAATAAGTCTGAAAAAATAATTAGAATTCTCTAGAGTTAAAACACTGTCATACTGAAAATCTGAATCTTGTCTCCGATTTTCTGCTCTCCACAGAGGCTGAAGATGCTATGAAAGAAGGAAGACCCCTGAGGAAGGGATATATTCACTGTATAGCAGCAACACCTAGTGGCTGGATGTAGGGACCCAGGATTGCAGAGTTCCAGAAGGAATCCTGGTCTATTGGCCCCTGGCCAGCGACCGACTAGGCGAAATGGGAAAGAATATAAAATAGGGGAAATACCCTTGGGCTGTTGCGAGTCAAAGTTCATGGAAACAGTGTGTTGGCTTAATGACACTGAGCTAGGATTAATGGGTTGGGGAGAAGGGGATTTTGTTTTAAACTTATGGAATTCTTAGTGATGTGCTAATATACTTAGATAATATCCATCATCCCATGATCATCATATTTATGATTTCTCTATATTGATGGAATTGGCATGGAGAGAGGGGAAGGCCAAGCACATATGCTGTTTTGTTAATTTAGCATATTCTGTAATTAAAAAGCAAACTATCAAATGCAAATAAATACCCCCATCTCCTGAGTAACCTGGAAGTCTAAAGAAGGAAGAAACTTGCTGTGCTACCCCCCAAAAAAATTTAAATAAAAAAAATCTCATTACTAAGTGTGTCACCCTAGCAAACATGCCTGTTGGGGAGGGTCCATCTGTTTATCTGTCTTTATCCATCAGCCCAAATGCACAGGTTTGTTGACATGGAACAACTTGAAAGCTTGTCTAATTCACTGCTCTGTGGGATCATCTTCAATATCCACCATTGGAAGGACATAAATGTACTATGATGAATTTATCTTAACACTGAAAGGTAGCAGGTTGCACTTGGGTCCTTTGTATGCAAAGGTTGGGCACTGGGACAATTACTATGTGAAAAGCATCATTAATAGTTAAATAACAAAGTAAATGAAATAAGAAAAGAGTCGGGCAGTGGAAACAAAAGATGAATCTATGGAGACCAATAGCCTAGCAAGGGCTTGGTTAAGAGAATGCCTGTTGATGCCTCCTCTTTGTTTTCCCCCCATTTCTATCCCTACATTGATATTTGGAGTTTGGATTTAAACAGGCTCCCTTCTAGCACTTTAAAGAGACCATGGCAATGAGGATGATGTCCCTGCCTATCTCACACAGGCAGAAGAGGAGGAAAAGGCTGCAGTCTCAGTCATCTCCAGCTGTCAGAAGAGAAGGCCATGATCGTGGTAAAGATGACCCAGGATAAAAAGTTAGGCGCTACAGAGAGGGGCAGAGAAAAGAAAACAGACAAGAGATTTAAAGGGGCAGTGGGGACAGAAAAGAGAAGAGAGGACAAGTCTCTGGAGGATGGAAATGGAAAGAATAGGTGAGTGTAAGGGCAAGAGTGTGTATATTCCAGGAGGCATATCCCCATCCTACCACTGCACCATGCACAGGCACCCTACCCTACATTGTGCAGGGATGGGCGTGTGTGTGTGTGTGTGGTCAGTGGTGGCAAAGTCCATCATACCTCCTCCACTAACATACTCTCAGGTTAGACACCGATATAAAGTATAGACTATTCCCCTCAAAGATAATGCAGCAGGGGCTGTATGTGCCAACAAGATACACTATCATCTCTCTTCACACTCCACCCACCCCTCCAAGACATGTACGAGTCTGGAAAATGGAGGAAGGGGCACTATGCCATTTTGATATACAATAAAAGTGTGCACGTTCCAACTTGTAATCATTTGCATTAATAACCAAATGAATACAAGTAAGAGCAAATTCCTAAGTCAGAAAACTATGAAGATAAAATAAGCTAAAGTTAAATTACTTCTGTTGCAATTGTTTGCGGCTCTTTTAATGTGCAGGTCTGCATTTTTTGAACCACTCCTCTTCCTTATAAAACAATCCAGTAACACTGGACTTTCAGGTCTTTAGGCTGTCTCAGCAGTAGAAACATAGAAGACTCAGGCTTGACTCCTGAACTGGGTGGATCTGGAAATCTGGAGACAGCGTTTGCAGCCCCTAGGGCAGCAGTTCTCAACCTGTGGGTTGCGACCCCCACAGGGGTCATCACAGGATTCAGCGGGGTACGCCTCACTCCGCTGTTAAAAAAAACCAAACCAAACGCATAAGTTGCTGCTGCTGCCGAGTCCGCTTCTCGACAGTGGCAAACTGACAAACTCTGGAATTTGTTACCGGAGGATGTAGTAAAGGCTGTTAGTGTAGCTGGGTTTAAAAAAGGTTTGGACAAGTTCCTGGAGGAAAGGTCCATAAACCATTATTAAGAAAGGACCCAGGATATCAATGCTCGAGCCAATACAAGCATTGTGGAACCTGTGTCCCTTGGGGAAACTGCTAGGTACGTATGACCTAGATTGGCCACTGTTGGAAACAGAATACTGGGCTTGATGGACCTTGGTCTGACCCAGTATGGCATATCTTATGTTCTTATGTAATCTTAGGCAGCCGTGGCTCCCTGCCTCTTAGGGAACCACGGCTGTGCCTGTGAGTGAAGCCGTTGCGGAGCCCGTCTGTCTCGATGGGCTCCGTGCAGCATTGTCCCACCTCCAAACGAAGTAGTTTACCACTTCCTTTGGAGGCGGGACAATGGCATGCTGCACAGAGCCCATCGAGAGACAGAAATGCTCCGCAACGGCTTCACTCACAGCAGGCACAGCCATGGTTCCCTAAGAGGCAGGGAGCCGCATCTACAGAAGAACAGGGCAGTAGCAGGCAGACAGGGAGAGGGGAGGAGGGGGCAGGGAACCTGCAGGGGAGCTGACATGAGGGAGGGAGGCTGACATGGACAGGGGGGCTGACATGGAGGGAATGGAGAGCTGATGGATGGAGGGAGGGGTGCTGACATGGACAGAGGGGGGACTGACATGGATGGAGGGAGGAAGGGAGAGGGGATGACATGGACAAAGGGAAGAGAAAGGGGAAAACTAGGGATAAATGCTGGAAAGAGGGGAGAGACAGTGCGGGTTAGGATTATAATGGGCAGATAGGGGGACTAGGACTGGTAATGGGTTGATTAGGGAAGGCTAGCACTGGGAATGGACTGATGGGGGGGGGTTGGGACTGGTAATGTGCTGATAGGGAGGGTAGGATTAGTAATGGACTAATGGGGGGCTAGCATTGGAAAGGAGCTGATCGGGGAGGTTAGGACTGGAAATGGGCTGATTAGGGGAGCCTAGCACTTGTAATGGGGTTGAGGAGTGACTAGCACTGTAAATGAGCTGATTAGGGGAGGCTAGGACTGGTATTGGGCTGATTAGGGGAGGCTAGCACTGTTAATGGGGTTGAGGGGGGACTAGCACTGGAAGTGAGCTGATTGGGGGCTTTGACTGGGAATGGGCTGATTGTGGGGAGGGAAGGTTAGAGCTGCTGGCCCTGGAAGAAAACTGGGGGCTAAGGCTACAAATTGGCTGATATGAGGGGGATGGGAGAAGGGAACTGGAAGGGAGTGGATCTGAGAGGGGCTGCCATGGTATTTGTACTAGAAGGGACGGGACTGGAAAGGAATGGACACCAGTGGCAATCATGGGAATGCAAGTTGACATTGGAAGGTACTGGGAGTGAGGACTGGAAAGGGTTACTGGGACTGGAACTAGGCTGATGGAAAGAAGTGAAGAAAATGAAAGAAGAGATAAGAAATGGCAGATGGACCATAGACCACAGAAAGAGAGCTAAGAGGAAAGCAGAAGCCTCAGATCGGGACCAGCATGATCAGAGAATAAATTGGTCAGACAACAAAGGTAGAAAAAATAATTGTATTTCATATTAGTGATTTGACTACAAAATCATCATAATTTTGAAATCAAATATTGTTACTCGTTATTTTGGTTTAAATAAGTAAATTTTATAAATAAAAACATATTGCATAAGGCCTATAATATATTAATAATTCAAATGATTACAGCAACAATGCGTTAACGATAAAGGAAGAGAGACGCATTTGATTTTATCATTGGGGGGTCACCACAAGTTGACCAATGGTAAAAGGGGTCACGGTACAAAAAAAAAAAAAAAAGGTTGAGAACCACTGCCCTAGGGGCATGCAGTCCTAGCCACTGCTACTCAGTATACCAACCAGGGTAATCAAAGACTGAATCTGATCACTGGGTGAGACTGGGGTTGTAACATAGTGGGGGGGGGGGGGGTGTCCACAAAAACACCTCTGGATGGCTGTGAATTTAGACTCACAGCACTGTTGAGCAATAGAGAAAGTTCTGATGGAGCAGGAAGCAACCACCCAGTCAAATAAAAAAAGCAGCACATACAATAAAGGCTGTGATAAGGAAGCTTATCATAGCTCAGGAAGGGGCTATAGAAAAGGTGAAGTGTCTCTGAACAAGCAACCTGTCAGTGCTGGTAGAAATGAGAAAACAGAATTTTGCCATAAAAGACTACCAGTCCCAGAATGCACCAGGTTTCCAACAGCCATGAGAGGAGCTGAAGTGAGAAAACGTGTGTTCAATCAAAAGGGCTATGAGGTAATCCCAAAGCACTCATTTCAAAGGGCAAGACCTGATTCAGCACAGCTGCGCTGTGCTAAGGTGGAGCACTCATCAAGGCAGAATAAAGATAGAGTCTATTCTACAGAGAATCATCCAGAGCTGGGATGTCATGATCATTGGTATCTTGATCATCCACGGGATCCTGATCTTCATTCTCATCAGAAGCAGAGGTCAGAACGGACGGACAGAGAGAGCAAGAAGCCCTTTAAAAGAAGGAAGAGAAAAGCCTCTGGGAAGTCTACAGGAGTCCAGCACAGTACGTATATTGGGAGACAGACAAGAGGCCAGCATACACCATTGGACTGGGGGAGACCAGAGGAGTGGTATTGCAGAGGCAGGAATCTCCAGACAGCACCTGTGAGGGAAACAGCTGCACGTGGAAGGGACCCTAAGACCCATGCCAGAAGGTATGTGAAGAGAGATCCAGTGTCCAGGGATCTAGATTGGAAGGCTGGACACAGAAACTGGACTACATATTGGCCAGGCTATTTAAAGGGGAACTCTAACAGCAATGGAAGCTCAGGTATGAACACTGATCTATGCCCTAGCTATAACTTTGAAAGGAAGCAGGGAAATGATTATTCTCCTGGTAGTGCTCCATTGAGAAATTCCTTTGTGCCAAGCCAAGATATTGAACCTATGATTATTGAAGAAAGGGGAGAGGTCTTAGAACCAGAATGTGAATATATGGACTGCTCTCTGTCCAAACTCAAATGGTAGTTTTCTGTTACAAAGTGCAACAACCCTCACAAAGAAATACCAACTTGTTCTTTAATCTACTCAGAAAACCTTCTGAGTAAGATTTTGAGCTACACAGTGAAAGCAAGCCAGCTAAGGGGTTTCAGCTGGGTGATTGCTAGCAATTGAGCTTACCTAATTGCTTGTGTGCTCTGAAGGGAATCACTTCTGAATTTATATGTAAAGATATAAGAAGTTAACCTCATCAAAAGAACATTTTTCCTACTTTGTGGGTTTATTTGGTTGCTTACTGCATTGCTAAGACATTATTTGCTAAAGCCTACAAGAAAGACCAGTTTGTTGCCAACCAGGTCTTTAATCCTTTGCTTTAATTACCTGACAAGTTCAGATGTTGTTTTTTCCCTGATTTTGTTTTCCTAACTTTAAAACTGCAAGCAAGTATCCTGAGTTCTGTGCTACCAAGCATTATCTGTGTTGGGAGAACCCCTCATAAATAAAAATCTTATTTGCTTTACCCTTGAGCAAGTATAATTAATTATTGGTCACGGCTGTGTCTGGAATGAATGGACTACATTACCCACAAATCCTTGCAAATCATATAGAGGTATGCTTTTGCCAAGACTGTGAACATTCTCACCCAGGCGGCCGTCTGACAAGGCATAAGAACATAAGATATGCCATACTGGGTCAGACCAAGGTCCATCAAAGCAGTAAATTAGGTTTGCAATACCATCTCCTGATGTATGTGGAATGCAGAGTGTCTTTAGAATAAAGTCTAAAGCAAGATGGAGAATTTATTACCATTACACTGGTCAACAAAATTTTACAAAAGTCATGTTACTGAAATAAAAATAGTCATTTCTTATCAATTTTTATATGCAGAACACGAATATGACAGTGAAATTACAAAGCTGGCTCTAGTTTTTTTGTAATCTACAAGAATTAATGTTTACATCACGAAATGCATGTCAATAGTAAATATAATAGGCCTTCGGTTAATACCTGTAAAAAACCAAGTCATAGACTGCTACTTAGATTTTTTTGCCTGTCTCTTGTACAGCTGTTCAGGAGCTTCTCTGGGGAGTGTCCAGCAGGAGTCAGCCAGCATTGTAGGGGACCATTCTCCCTGGTATCTTAGCTCCGTCGTTGCAATATCCTGGTGAAAACGTTCGCCCTGTTCATCACTAACCATACCACAGTTGTCAGGAAAGAAATCGAGATGGGAATCAAGGAAATGGATCTTTAGAGACATATTGCAGCCAAAGTTTCTGATACTGCATCAGCATGTCTTCTACTAGTTCCTTGTAGTTTTCTGCCCTAACATTCCCGAGAAATTTGTTGACACTAGGCGAAAAGCATTCCATGCTCATTTCGCATCACCCTGCAGCAAGTTGTTGAACCGGTCATCTTTGAAGAGCTCTCAAATCTGAGGACCCACAAAAACTCCCTCTTTAATCTTTGCTTCGCTGAGTCAAGGGAATTTTTCATGCAGGTATTGGAAAGCTGGCGAAGTGCAGTCCATGGCTTTCACAAAGTTTTTCATCAAACCTAGTTTGATGTGAAGGGGTGATAAGCAGGATTTTGTGAGCCTCAACCAGAGCTGGGTGCTGGATATTCTCCTCTCCAACTGTTACATTTTGTCTGCGATTCTATTCCTTCCGCAAGTAGTGTCAATCCCTTGCTCGGCTATCCCACTCACATAAGAAACACATGTATTTTATATATCCCTGCTGCAGTCCCATTAAAAGGGCAACTACCTTCAAGTCACCACAGAGGTGCCAGCTGTACTTGTTATAGTTAAATGGAAGTCAGTAGATGCTTTAAGTTATCGTATGTCTCATGTGGACGGCATGCGCTACTGGAATAGATGGAAGACTGTTTCCATTGTTCAAAAGCACAGCCTTCAGACTCAGTTTCAAAGAGTCTATAAATAGTTTCCAGTCTTGTGGGTCATGAGTGATTTTTAAGGCATTCATGAGACTTTCAATATCGGAAGAGAATACAAGATTACTTTCCTTTCCGACTGCGTATAGTATACTGCTGACGTCAGATGGCTTCAGCAGCCATCTGGCAGTAGTATTGCATTGCATCAGAAAATGATGCAATCAACTCTGAATGATGTGTGCATGCTGGTATTATGCAATGTGATGCAATATTACATCATTCAAGGCTTATTTGGGATGTTGTTGATGTCCTACTGGATAAATTTACACGGTGAAACGTTAAAAATGAACTACCGTATTTTCCGGCGTATAAGACGACTGGGCGTATAAGACGACCGCCTACTTTTCCTGTGAAAATATAGGGTTTGGCCTATACTCACCGTATAAGACTACCCCTCTTATATTTATCGTACACACGAGGACCTTCACATTTACCCTACATTTTGTTGCACAAACTCATAGCTCTAGCTAGCCATCTTTAAAATTACACTTTGGCATCTGCCAGTGCTGTTGAATTCTTTAGCATCTACTGCTGGAAATCCTATGTTTTACAAAGTGCACTTCTTAAAGACATTGAACAATCTTTTTTCAGTTAAATTTATCTGAAACTAATTGTAATAAGTAGTAGAGACGTTCTTTGAAAGATATTGACTTACATTACCTTGTTAAAAAGATTCATATGCAATTAGTATATCCAAGTTATGATACCTGTTTATTGTAAGCACAAATCACCAAGCTGAGATGTGTAGTTTAATGTTCACTGTAAACCGCGCTGATGTCAATAGCGCGGTATAAAAGAGACTTTAAATAAATAAATAAAATAAATTAGCACTCAATCTTTGTTTTATGATTGCATTGTCTCAGTTTACTACCTGAATACTTGAAAAATTCCGATAACAGAAATCCCCCAGTGTTAGAAAAATTATTTTTGTCGGAGAATGTCAGCTCAGTGCTATGCAATCAGGCAGAGCACCACTGTGATGTCTCCTTTTATTAATATATTTGAAAAAAGTTAAAAAACTTAACTTAGATATCAGGAACTGCCAATAGTGCCAAATAGACAACACGACGTAGCGCTCGTTTCGGGTTTATTATGTTCGCAACAAACCCTGCTTCAGGTCCGTCCATGAGCGACAGTTGGCAATCATGCAGTAGGCTAACCAGTAGGAGTGTAGCAAGCCTTTCAATCTTTGGCGTTTCAATCATGGGTTTTCAAACGACCCTTTATCGCAAACCAGTGCAGCGTAATACCTTGCTCCGCTATGACAGCTTTCACCCGCGGGCTTTAAAGCAGGGGTTGCCCTTCGGGCAGTTTTTACGCTTGAAGCACAATTGCTCATCTTTACAAGAGTTTAAGGCACATTCGGGGGACCTCTCATTACATTTGTCCCAGAGGGGATACCCCCCTTTTGTTATAAATCGGGCTTATAAAAGGGCGCGTTTTTTGCATAGTGAGTGGTCGGGTTCGTCAAATGTGTCTCAAGACCAGGACTCAACAATTACGGGGGTTCTTCCTTATACGAGAGGCATCTCTAAGATTACTCAGCTCCTTCGTCGCTTTTGGCCAGTGCTGGGGTTGCATTCTTGTTTTCGTGAGAAGAGTTTACAAATTGCCTATTCAAGAGGTACCAATCTTCGGGATCTTCTTATGAAGACTACAGCTGTGCAAGATCGTCCGGAAATCCATCACACAGACAATGGACATTTTGCTTGTGGGGCTTGTACATACTGTACATTGACCTTAGTGGGACCTGATTGGGTGGACATCCACACTTCTCGCATCTTCTCCACCAGATGGCATACGGATTGTTCATCCCAATTTGTGGTGTACCTTATAGTATGCCCCTGTTCATTGTACTATGTGGGTCGAACAAAACGAGCGATCCGGCTCAGACTCTCGGAACATGCATCAAGATTGAGGACAAAATCTCTTTCGGCCCCTATTGTGGATCATTGTATTTCTCAAGGTCATCTGTTTACCTGCCTGCGTTGGCGGGTGCTTGATTTTATACTGCACGATCTACGGGGTGGTGATAGGGAGCACAAACTACAGTATCAAGAACAACGTTGGATTCATATGTTAGATTCCGTCACCCCTAGGGGTTTAAATCAACAAATTGATTGGTACACTATAATTTAATATTGCTTTCATACTCCTGTAGAGGGATTCCCTGATGGTGGGTGTTTCCTCGCATTTTGGGAGCATTCTTATTGGCTCTTAGTTCCTCGGGTGTTTCTGACGTCAGACGCCGAAGATTGAAAGGCTCTGTTAAGCCTGCTGGGGCTGTTAAGCCTGCTGGGGCTGCCCCGGCAGGCTTAACAGAGCCGCGAGAGAGAAATACTACTCTCTTCGCGGCTCTGAAAGCTGCCGCTGATGGAGCTAATAGCTGAGGGCTCTGCCAGGCAGACGGGAAGGGGCCGCGGGACAGTTGATTCTGCTGCTGCCACGGCGGTAGCAGCAGCAGCAGCAAAACCAAGGGTTTGGGGTTTTTTTTTGTTGTTTCTTCTCCGTCCGCAGAGTTAAAAAAAAAAAAAGTTATACCGGCGTATAAGACGACCCCCGAATTTTGAGCATATTTTCAGGGGTTAGAAAGTCGTCTTATACGCCAGAAAATACGGTACATGTAATATCTTCAAAACGAGAGCCAATATAATTTTTTAATGTTATATTCGTGTTCAGCTCACCAAGATACTACAGATTAGGGCCTTTTAAAGTCAGTAACGATTTCAAATGTTGACCAGTGTTATAAGAGGAACTCATAGAAAACTGATGTAATTTCTGGCTTTTTTTTTTCTTTTAAAAGAAAAAAAAAGCCAATCATACTTAAAACAGTTAAGAAGTTTAATGGTAGAGGCAAAAAAAATTGGTTAGTTTTTACTTTAATGATTTTTGCCCAGTATTGGAGTGGGGGTTTTTTCCCTTTATTTTTTAAAGCATTTTACAATATAACAAGAAGTTACCACACTCTTGAAGAAACAGGAAGACGTCTGAGAAATAAAACATAGCAAGAAAATTTTTCAAATAAGATTATACCAAAAACAAAGGCATCTTCCACCCTAACCCACAATAAAGGGGGATAAAGAAGTCATACACATTAATAGCATTAAACCAAAAACGATAAGAAATTTTAACAGTTGCAAAAAAACCCTAGCACTATTTTATGAGAGAACAAGAGCACCTCCCGACAGGGACTCCAAGTGTTTAGCATGTATGAAATCAGTAAGTTGGGAAGGTTCATAAAAAATATAGGAAATTGAATTTAACTTAACTAAACATTTGCACGGATGCTTCAGAAAAAACAAACCTCCCAACTGAAGAATAGCAGGGCGCAATAAAAAATTATTTTCTACGCTTCTGTGTAGCCCTAGCTAAATCAGGATAAACCCTGACTAATAACCCTCTAAAAAGTACATTCCTCTTTCTGAAAAAAAGCTTCAACAGCCACTCCCTATCAGATAGGAGAGCGAAGGTTACCAATAATGTAGTGGGAATAGGGTTTTCAGCTTCAGAATTCTCCAACAATTCAGACACATTTAAAATATTAACTTGTTTCTGCGCACTCGCTATTATACCCTCACCCACTGATATTTTAGCCTTAGGTAAGTAATAAGCCCTAACCAATGGTGGAATTAACTCAGGGGACACCCCCAACGCTTCTACTAAATACAACCAAAACATTTCTCTTGGTGAAACCGACATAATTCTAGGAAAATTAATTATTCTAAGATTATTCATCCTAAGAGAGTTATCCAATTGTTCCAGCTTAACCTGAGTAGAAAAAGTTTTTTCTAAAGACGTCCGCTTGTTCTTCCAGCAACTCCACCTTCAGTTGTACTTCAGCCACTTCTGAGTGTAGAACAGTAGCTCCTTGTTGGACACCTTCCATAGCATGACCAAACTCCTCCATTCTTCGTTCCACGGAAAATACCCTTGGCACCATTGCTTCCCCCAAAGACAGAATAGCCTGCCAAATAGTTTCCAATGTGAATGTCTCAGGGCATTGAAGTGTAAACTGTTGCTGCGCTATTGATGTTACCAAGTCAGTTTTCACCCGTGCTTCCCGCTGGGATCCACCGACCGCAGCAGCACTCTGCTGACCCAGAGGCTTTCCTTCACTTGGCAACGAAGCTAATTCAGACTCGTGCAGCCCAGCGACAACGCTCTCACGAACTTGGCGTCCCTCTGAACCTGGTCCAACCGAGCCACCAACTGCCCCCAGCTTCGGAGGGGAGGCAAGCTCCAGGAAACCTTCTGGCAAGGGCTGCCCACGAGTCACTTTCGTTGCCGGTCTCTCAGGGGAGAAAGATATACCGGAGGCAAACGCTGAGCCACCCGACTCCAGAGTTCTGTCAGCCCGGGACTCATCCCCTTCTTCTGCAAGTGCTCGGTGAGCGTGAGAAACAAAGGAGTCCATCGGATCCGAAGAAATCGGCGTGGAGGTAGGGGGAGGGTGGGAGGACTCAACCGACCCCTTGCCTTTACGTTTCTTACCCGTATTCTCAGTAAAAAAGAAAACAAGCTACACCGAGATAGCAACTGCTGCCATATGACCAAGACTCCGCCCCCCTAAACAGCCATCATATTGGAGTGTTTTTTAATTAGTTTCACACATTTGTTTTAATGGGGAATTTTTAGTGCTTGCTAAATTGATTTAATGCACACTAACTGATGAATTAAGGCCCCTAAGCTGATTAGTGTGTTTTAAATGAATTTAGCATACATGAAATATTTTATGGCACACAACTGACCTGAATATGCACTGGCAAATGCATACCCCTATTATACACAGAATTTTACTCGCACATAGCTAGGAAATTTTGTATCAAGCCATTTTTGCACAAAAAGGGCTGTTAAAACTATTTCCAAAATGTCCTATGATTTAAAAACATTTTCTTAAAATTCTTTTAGTATTTCATATATGCATGCAATAAATAGAGAATAAACTTTAACTAGTGTGCTTAACTGCAAACTTATGCTCATATTTATAAGCACATACAAAACCCAATTTTAAAACACTGGAAGGGTAATTTTATAAACCGGAGCCTAGTTAACTAATGCGTTTTTTACATGCGTAATTTATTGCTATTTTACAAAATCAAATACGCACCTTTTTGACTTTATAAAATAGAGCATAAATGTGAAAGTATGCATGCATGCTAAGGTATGCTAAGGCGTGATCATTTACCCCAGTTCTTGTGTTGGCATTGTGAAAAAAAAAAAAAAAGTGCCGACAATGCAGCCCACGGGTTACTTTACAAGTCCTCATTTGGCCCTCAAAGCAATTTGAGTTTGAGACCCCTGCTCTAGAGCTTTCTTTTTTATCCCTAGTTCAAACGAGATGGTGGTTAATATTCTTTGAAACTGTATCATTTCTAAAGCGTTAGTTCCTCCTCCCTCCCCACACCAACCTTCAATCCACACCTCCCCATTTTCCAAATCTTGCTATATAGACCCACTTACCAATTAGCTGGTTGATTTAGATAGTATTTGATAATGGTTGGAAGGGGGGAAAAATCAAATCAAGAAAACCAAAATTGTAGCTATTAAGAAAGAATTCTATTTCAGGGCCTTTGATTAGCAATTTCTTATTAAATTGCTAATCAAAAGGGGAACACATTATGTTAGACACCTCAGATACAAAACAGATTTGTATAGTTTGAAGGAATAAGAAACTGCTGCATGTCCCAACAGGTGAGCAGTAAACAAGTCTACACACAAGGAATCAAAACAGAGGTGTTAGATCTCATACAAGGACTTTTTTTTTACCTTAAAAGGTCAGATGAGGAAAAAGGTAGGGGACTTTGGTAGGCTTCTAATTTTTTTCTCAACAGGTACCAAAATTCCTGCAACTGGACTGACTGGGAAACACTGTCTCCCCAAAACTGTTCCCGGTTATAGATTCTGCCTCCACCCAGACAGCTGAATCCAAAGAAAAGGACGGACTCTGCCTGTAAAATGCCTGCAGGTTGAATCCCTCAAAACTAATAACAGAGAAGAGGTGACAAGGCTAAGAAGCATACACGTCAGTGTAACCTACATTGATGAAATGCTTCTTGAGGTATCAAAGAACCGCAGAGGGGAAGATAAACTAATACTTAGAGGAGAACAGCTGGACACATTTCGAGACCTTGCAAAAACAGATACCTTCACTTTACCTTCCCTTCAACTTAAGAGTTGGTATGTAGCCCTGGAAGTGCAGGAAGAACATCCCAAGTTAAAAGGAGAAACCAGAGTTTAAAACCCAAAGTTGCCAGACCAGTGACCACTAGGAAGCAAAAGGTAGTAGTGTTGGCGACTTCCTTCTGAGGGGTACGGAGCTGTCCATCTGCTGATACATGATGTTCTTGGAGGCGTGCTGTCTACCAGGTGCCAAAATCTGAAACATTATGGTGATTTTGCCAAATCACATCGAGACTGACTATAACCTAATGCTGCTCATCCATGCTGGCACAAATGCTGCTGCTAGGTATCCCTTCAAATGTACCAGACATGACTTCAAGCTTGAGGAGAGGATGAAGCAGTAAGTGAGCTGGTGACATTCTCCTCAATCCTCCCTGTCAGGGGTAAAGGCAGAGGCAGAGAAGATTGCATCCTGGAGATAAATGCTTGGCTGTATGGATGGTCTGAACACCTTTTGGTTTTCTGAACCATGGATGATTTTCCAAGGGCTGCTGAGCAGAAATGGCATCTGCCTATCAAAGAAGGGGTGGTGAAGTGTCTTCTGGAGCAGAATGGCTAACCTGCTGAAGGCGGCTCTAAACTAGGTTCATTGGAGAGCAAGTAAAAGCACTCAGGTCAGTATAAATATCGAAATAACAAATGCATAAGTAACAATCCACATTGTGCCTTTATCCAAAAAGGGTTTCAACTGTCTATGTAGAAGCTGATAAAGGAGAATTGCTTACATATTTTTGTTCTGTGTTCATAGATGAAAGGTTTGGAGTAGAACCTCGGAAAAACAAAAAACCCCACACGCCACACACCAAGGGCTCAATATTCCACGCCAACAGCTATGGCTACTAAAACAACTAACAGACAGCACTAAAACTTAAAACCCAGATATGCTGGGGGCCATATATGGGGTCCAGCACTGAATATCTGGGCTGCCCGGATTGCCACAAAACTAAATGGGCAGTGGCAATATTGAGCTGCTGCTCGGTTAGCTTCTGCCGAGAATGTTATGCCAGGGTTTCCTGCACCCAACTTTCACCACGTAGAACTAACCGGGCAGCGGTTCAATATCACCATTGCCTGTTAGCAATGGGTGCTGCCCCAGAACATCCCAATGTTAACCAGTTAGCATCAAAGTGTGTAGCGGCAGCACCCAAGGATATTCAGCAGCATTAACATGGTTAGTGTCGCTGAATATTCTGCAGAGTGGCTTTTACACGGTTTGCAGGTCTGCCAACCATGTAAAGGCCTTTGGAGTATCGAGCCATAAACAGAAGTGAGACATATTTCTAACAATTTTCAGAAGACTACTCTTGAAGAGCTAATCTAAAATTAGACATGGTCATAGGATATATACTGTACCATCTGGCCCTAAGGTATTAAAGGAACTTAAACAAATGCTTCAATGCTTTTTTAGAGTTAGACATGGTCCTGGACAACTGGAGAAGGGTGGCAGTCACCCTTCTCAGAAACAAAAGCAAGGAGACTGAATTACAGGCTAGTTAGTCCAACTTATATGGTGATTAATTGCTAAACACAGAAGATAGGGTACTTTCTGAAATCCAATGGCTTGCAGGATCAGAGGCAACATGGTTTTACCAGAGTTAAGTCTTGTCAGATGATTCAGATTACTTTCTTCGACTAGGGGATCAGAGGGAGAGCACTAGATGTGGTGCACTTAGATTTTAGCAACTTTTGACAAGATTCGACATAGGCAACTTAAACTGAATGCCCTTGGATAAGCCCTAAAAGTGACTGGGTTAGAAACTGGTTGAGTGGGAGATGACAAAAATAGTGGTAAAATTGAGTTCACCAGGATGACCTGAGAATTGGATATGGAGAGACTCTGCAGATAGCCAAAACCTGCAGTAGGTAGGTGTGGCTAACATGAGGGATCTAGCAAAGCTTAAAGAATGGTTCAGAACTGGGCAGCTAAGGTCCAATATTGCATACCAAACAGATTTGCTGAAATGCACAAAAAGAGAAAGAGACCTCAGAATTTTATTTATTTACACAACCCCATCTGCTATAGCTGTAGTGTGAAAGTTATAATCAGTCAATCAAAAAAACTCCTTAAACAATAAATGGTCAAGAACCATCACGTGACTGGGCACTTTGTAAAGTTTCCCTAAGTCTGTTATTGAGCATGCAAGAGCAATTATATTTGTTTTGCTATATTCCATCAGGGGGTTATATATCTTGTGAAAGAAGAACGCTACTCAGAGGAGCCCCTGAATGACTTACTGTAATACCAAATTCTGAAAAGTTTTATTTATTTATTTGCTTTTATATACCGTGCTCTTTGAAATCAGTGCAGTTTACATATAACAAAACTAGTAAAAACAGTTTGTATAGAACAGTTTACATTGAACTAGAAACAAGTAACAGTAAGTAACAAGTAATAACAGGCGGCTACATTAGATAAATACAGGGAGATGGAGTATGCAGGCAGGGGAACTAGAAGCAATCTGGGCATAGGCTTCGTTCAGGGTGTCTGGCCATAAGCTAGGTGAAATAAGTATGCCTTTAAGGCCTTCCTAAAGGATGTCAGGTCTGATGGCATGGATTGCTGGAGGTAAGGCATTCCAGCGGGTTAGTGCATAGAGAGCAAAGGCGCGATTTTTAGTTGACTGGGTGCAAGTCCTTATTGCTGAGGGAGTGACGAGTGAGTTTACCATGTATGACCTTCTGGTTCTGTTTTCAGGGGCATGCTGTATGAGGTTTGTGAGGGAGGTAGCAGACATTCCGTGCAGAGACTTGAAGGTGAGTAATAGGGCTTTGTATACAAGTCGGCTTGCTATGGGGAGCCAATGTAGCTGGATCAAAAGAGGCATGATGTGTTCAAATCTTGAGGCAGACAGGAGTGTTCGGGCGGCTGTGTTCATGGCCAGTTGTAGTGGCTGGAGAGCGTTCTTTGGCAGGCCATGGTAGATTATGTTGGCGTAGTCCAAGTGAGGCAAGATAAGGACCTGGCATACTGTGTGAAATCAGAGGGTTCGAGAAGAGGGCACAGATGTTGGAGTGTTCTTAGTTTATGGTAGACTGCCTTGATGACGGTTTGTATATGGGCTTCCCAATTCAGATGTTGCTCCAAGATGACCCCAAGATAGCATACTTCTTGCTTAGCCATGATGAGTTTGACATCTTTCAGCCTGAGAGAAGTTGGTGGGGTGAAAGCTTGGTCTTCAGTTATGAATACGACCTCCTACTTTCTACTGTTAACCAGATTGTGGGTAGTGAGAATAATCAGGGCTGTCTATGGAGAAAGGAGCATAGAGTAGGACGTCAGCATAGATGTGGTAGTAAATGATAAAAGACTGTATAATGGCGCAGATAGGCTGAATATAAATGTTGAAGAGTAGGGAGGAAAGGGATGAGCCTTGTGGGACTCCTTGCATCTGCTGGAATGGTTTGGATGACTGGATTCCAATGCAGACTTGTTGTTGGCGCTCAGACAGGTATGACTTGAACCAGTTGAGGGCTTGATTCCGGTGGTTATCTGTAGGACTGGTGCCTGTGGCTTGCTCAGAAACTAAAGCCTGAACCAAACAATATGGAACTCTTTTCTGCTTTGCAAGCATTAAATCTGCAGATCAAGCAATTCTGAAAAGTTATGTATCATACAGCAGAGTTATTATTTATGACTACATGCAGGAGAACTCAATGCCAAGGCCCAATTTCAATTAGCATACACAACAATGTATGAACCTGCATACCAGCATCTTTTCTCACACCATGGACCTTTTTTGGAGAAGGACAACCTGACAACTGCTACCTGATTTGCTGAAGATGACATACAGGATCTGAGCCCAGCCAATCACCATGCTGTGACGATGAAGTCAAAACAAAGAATTATCCGCTGAACACAGGAATGCAGTCCACTTTGAGACACTTTTACAGACAATTATTTAACATGCTTTTATATACTGCCCCTTCCAGAGACCAAGGGTGGTTTACATTGAACATAAAGAAAAGTTATTAAGTTCAATGTAAAGTTATGTACAATTAACTAAATATAATTTACTTTTTGAACACTTTTGGGAACTTTAACTTAGCTCCCTGACACTGGCAGTTTGCCATCTGCAGTCTCTAGACTTACTGCCTGCTTGCCTCTAGTTGGAAAGTCAGTGTGCAAGGACAAGGACTAACCTCAGGAAGGAGTGAAAATTGCCCACAGACCTGAAGCTCTGTGCTTAACATGCGGCTTGCCCGGACCGGCTGCAGCCTGTGTTGGACCACTGCCATCCTTTGGACTTTGTGCTGTTCCGAAGACAACTTCTTGGACCCAGCCACAATTGTTCTATACAAAGTCTAATTTATATACAAACACAGGGTTGGTTTCTTTTATCTCACCTGGTTCATTTGCCAGATAGACCTATAGAATCTTGGGAAGAGAGGGATGTAGCAATTACCCCTGGACCTATCAAGTATTTATATACACACACACATTCATTTACTACTGACAATCCTTACACATTCATTTAGAAGGATTTTGAATGTCTGGATAATCCTGTCCAAGTTTGAGAAGCACAATAATGGGCGATGAAGTTTACGAATAAAAATGAAGAGAAATCCTAGTTTGAAATGGATTATATGAGACTGTGGGGATCAAAGATAACCCCAAATTTGATACCCTCTCCTGAAGGAGAGACAACTGCACAGGGCACTGGTAGACTCGGTCATGAGCTGACTGCAATATTGATGTGGAGCTCAAGAAAATCTTATTACACTATCTACATATTGCTGTATTTCCTGTATGTGTTTCTCTAGTACTTTCTTTATGAAAGGCTGTTGTTGTTGTTAAGTGCCGTCGAGTCGGAGTCGACTCATGGCGACCCTCTGGATAACTATCCTAAATTGTGTTCGGTCTTCAGTCAGGCGGCTCATTGACGACAGACTGGTACCCGTAGCTGCTGTTATTGTAGCGATCCATCTCATTGCTGGCCTTCCTCTTTTGCGTTGACCTTCTATCTTGCCAAGCATGATGTCTTTCTCTAATGATCTCTCTCTTCGCATGATGTGTCCGAAGTATGAAAGTCGAAGTCTTGTCATCTGAGCTTCTAAAGAAAGCTTAGGTTTGATCTCCTCTAGTACCGACTGGTTTGTTCTTCGGGCAGTCCATGGTATACACAGTATTCGCCGCCAGCACCATAATTCAAAGGCATCAATTTTCTTCCTGTCTGTCTTTTTCACTGTCCAGCTTTCACATCCATATGATGTTATTGAAAATACCATGGCTTGAACAAGTCGAATCTTTGTATGGAGAGACACATCTCTGCTCTTGAGAATCTTATCTAGGTCTTTCATAGCCATTCTGCCAAGAGCAATGCGTCGTCTGATTTCTTGACTGCTTATTGCTTCTTTATTGATAGTTGATCCAAGTAGGTTAAAGTTGTTCACAATTTCAATTTCTTCTCCTTCAACGATGAACCTGTTGATTATGCCAGTTGTCATGATCTTTGTCTTCTTTACATTAAGGTGCAGGCCCATTTTGAGACTATGTTCTTTGATTGTGAGAAGCAAATGTTTCAGATCATCTTCGCTTTCAGCCAGTAATGTGGTATCATCAGCATAGCGAAGGTTGTTGATGAGTCTTCCACCAATCTTCACACCTCTGTTGTCTTCATACAGTCCTGCTTCTCTGATGATTTGTTCTGCATATAAATTAAACAGGTAGGGGGAAAGTATGCAGCCTTGTCTTACACCTTTGCTTATTTTAAACCATTCTGTTTCTCCTTGTTCCGTTCGAACTGTTGCTTCTTGATCAATGTACAGATTACGCAAGAGAACGATCAGGTGTTCTGGTATACCCATGCTTCTTAATGTGGCCCAGAGTTTCTCATGGTTTACACAGTCAAAAGCCTTGCTATAGTCGATAAAGCACAAATAGATATCCTTTTGGTATTCTTTAGTCTTTTCAAGGATCCATCTCACATCCGCAATGATGTCTCTCGTTCCTCGCCCTTTCCTGAACCCTGCTTGCACTTCAGGTAGTTCTTGTTCTAGGTATGGCTGTAGTCTCTTTTGAATAATCTTCAGTAGAATCTTGCTGGCATGTGGGATCAGAGCGATTGTGCGATAATTTCCACAGTCAGTTGGATCACCTTTCTTTAGTATTGGTATAAACACAGATCTTTTCCAGTCAGTTGGCCATGATGTTGTCTTCCATATTTCTTGGCAGAGCCTTGTAAGTACGGTAACAGCTGCATCAGATTGCTGCAATACTTCTATGGGAATGCTATCAATGCCTGGTGCTTTGTTCTTTGATAAGGCTTTCAATGCTGCTTCAACTTCTTCTTTCATCACCAATGGTTCCTGATCATAAGGTATAGGTTGAAACGGCTGTTGGTCCACTTGATCTTTATCATATAAAAACTCTGTATATTCCTTCCACCTTTCTTGATCTTCTCAGCATCATTCAACATAGAACCTTGAGCATCTTGTAACATTCCAATTCGGGGCTGGAACTTTTTCTTTAACTCTCCTCTAATAGTTTCTGCTTCTATTTCCTTGCAAGTGTCATTGTAGTACTTTTCCTTGTCCTGTCTTGCTGCACGTTGGAAATCTCTGTTGAGTTCTGCGATTGTCTTTCTTTCTCCTTTGGCTTTAGCTTCTCTGCGTTTCTGGGCAATTTTCAGAGTTTCTTCCGTCATCCATTTTGGCCGTTTTTGCTTTTTCACCTTTTGTAGAGACTTCTCGCTTTCTTCCAGCACAACCTTCTTGATGTCATTCCATAACTCTTCTGGAGCTCTGTCATTTGTATCTAAAGCAGCAAATCGATTTTGCAGGCAGTCTTTAAATTCCAGTGGTATATTCTCAAGGTCATATTTTGGTGCATTCATGAGTGGTTTGCTCTTTTTCAACTTTAGCTTGAGTTTGCATACTAGTAGTTGATGATCTGTACCACAGTCAGCTCCAGGTTTTGTCTTTGTTGATGTTACAGAGCTTTTCCATCGTTGACTTCCACAGATGTAGTCAATTTGATTTTTATACAATCCATTGGGTGAAGTCCATGTGTACAGTCGTCGCTTGTGTTGCTGGAAGAAGGTGTTTGAGATGAATAGATCATTGGTCTTGCAGAATTCTATCAATCTTTCTCCAGCTTCATTTCTGTTGCCAAGTCCATATTTTCCAACTACTTTGCCTTCTTCTTTGTTGCCAACTTTTGCGTTCCAGTCACCCATGACTATCAGGATATCCTGTTTGCATGTTCTGTCAATTTCAGCTTGTACTTGTTCATAGAACTCTTCAATTTCATTCTCTTCTGCAGCTGTTGTTGGGGCATATACTTGAATTATAGTTGTGTTGATAATCTCTATTCGTCTACGAGGATTGCCTAAGCGTTCGCTGACTGCATTGTATTTCATTACAGTTCTTGCAAGTTTCTTCTTTATTATAAATGCAACACCATTTCTTCTTTGTCTTTCATTTCCAGCATAGTAGACCATGTGATCATCTGATGCAAAGTGCCCGATGCCAGTCCATTTCAGTTCGCTGACACCCAACAGATCAAGTTGTACACGTTCCATTTCATTCTTGACCACCTCCAACTTCTCTTGGTTCATGCTTCGTACGTTCCATGTTCCAATGTGTAAGACATTTTTACAGCTTCTGACTCTCATTTCATGCGCAGCTACATCAGCAGTCAGACTTCCCGAGGGCTTTGATCCAACCACATCATAAATGCTGGCTTTACTCTGAAAAGTCTTCAGCTCTTCCCCAGTAGCTAGTTGAGTGCCTTCCGACCTGGGAGTCTCATCTTCCAGCACCATAGCACAATTTGTTTTGTTGTAACTATCCACTGGGTTTTCATGGCAAGATACAGAAGTAGATTGCCAGGCCTTCCTTCCGCGCAGTTTAAGTTTGGTGTTGTTGCCGTTGTCACAGAAATGTGATCCTCCGCCGTCAACACTATCCCATTCTGCTGCTGCCCAGATGGGTGGTTTGTCTTCGTCTGGCACCTCAGCTGAGACCTGTCCATCTTGGGAGACCCTGCCAGTAGTTAAACTACCGATAGTTTAGCTCTCAGCATCACTGATGCACGCAAGCCCTCACAGCACGACAAGCTGCAAACCAAGTAAGGCTAGAGGTAATGATTCCTAGCAATAGGAGAGAGATTCTGTTGAAAGTACATCTTGAATTCTCCAGATATCCACAATTTTAGGGATTCTCAACTCACTTCTGGGCAGTCTGGTTTTCAGGATATCCACAATTAATATCCATGAGTCAAATTTGCATATCAAGGAAACTCTGCAAGTAAATCTCATGCATATTTATTGTGGACATCCTGAAAACCCAAATGGTTGTATTTGTCCTTAGGACTGGATTGCGAACCACCAATTTATTCTGAATCAAAGGCACTTACAAAATTCTGTAATTGTCACATAATCCTCAGTTCTTTTTGAAGTATCGTTTAAGTCTCTTATGTATGAAATTTTCCAGTCACTTCAAAAAAAAAATTGCCCAGATGGGACAAATCTCTCATGACTAGATTCCTGTTGATTATGTGCTCTCTCAAAATTATAGTTTCTCATCACCGGCAAACCTGCTTTGGCATTGAGAAATGAGCCAAAGATTTTGGCATTTTGGAAAAAGGAAAAAAAACCCACAAAAACAAAAACACATACTTAAAACTTATTCTCAAGTTGAAGGTAGAGGACATTTGGTCCTGTTTCTTGGTAGGATGCTGTTAGTACCATAGATTGTAATTTTCTGTGGGTAATTAAGTAATGCTTGGCATTTTTCAGTCAATATGCTTCTGTCAGTCAGTCTTTGGTTAGCTTAGGCTGTTTCAGAACTTAACCCCCCAAAAATTCACCAATCCACAAAGTTGACAATCATTCAAAGCAAATTTATAGTTAAGTATAGCACCAAATACATTTTTCTAAATACAAAACTTTGTTGCTTCCAGTTATTTCTTAAAAGCATAAAAATGAAACCTGTAGGCAACCTGTAGGGTTGAAACCTTACTGATACAGCTATTCGACAGACTGTTGAGGATGATCGACACCAGCAGAATGGGCGTCCTCATGATATTCCTAGACATCTCCTCAGCATTTGACACTGTCTGCCACACATTACTAACCAGACTACAGGAGGCGGGCCTACACAGCACCACCTTGAGCTGGTTTACATCTTATCTCACCAACAGACAGCTACAAGTCAAGTGTGGAACAAAGACCTCTCAACCTTTCAGAGCCACACAGGAAGTCCCACAAGGCTCAGCTCTCTCCGCCCTGCTCTTCAATCTTTACGTACAACCCATCTGCGCCATCATCAAGGACCACAAGATTCAATACACCATATATGCAGACGACAATGATATTCACACCAATCAATCTGGACAACCCGGACTACTCCAACATAGCCAACTGCTTCCAACAAATGGCAACCTGGCTTCAGGAAAACAATCAATAAATTACAATAAAACTGAAGCACTATTCATCACAAGAAACCAGACATTTTCACCCTCGGCCACCATCAACCTGAATGACACCATCAAACCAGTAAGACAAGAAATAAAATACCTGGGAGTAACGCTTGACAAGGACCTTAACCTCCAATCCCACACTGCAAAAATCACAAAGAGCGCTTACATCAAAATGAGGACAGTTAGAAGGCTCAAACCCATCCTCGCTCATGAACATTTCCGAACAGGTCTGTCAAGCCATCATCACTCCCACTCTAGACTATTGCAATCACAGCTACCAGGGGCTACCAAAAAAGACAATAAAACCACTAAGCTAGCACAAAACACAGCCGCACGACTCATAACAGATTGCACAAATCACGACCACATCACTCCCATACTGTACCACCTACACTGGCTCCCAATCAGCTCTCGAGTCCAATTCAAAGTACTTTTATACATATTCAAAATAATACACAACCTCTCAGCTGACAGCCTACGTCCTCTCATAAAAACCAATGACAGCAAGAGACCAAGAAGAAAAGGTACCTCAGACACCATCAGAACACCTAAGGAATTTGCTAAAACAAAGCAGGCCACATCAAGTAGGGCACTCTCCCTGGCAGCGCCCGCTATATGGAACTCCCTCCCAGACCACCTAAGATCAACCAAAGACCTCAAAGACTTCAGAAAACTTCTTAAGACTGCTCTATTTACAGAACATTTCAAGGACCTCACATAAATGACTCCTTTTTACTACTTTCAAGACAATACAGGATCATGATCCTAGCTCACCTTTCACATGGCTCCATTATTGTATATATGTATATTGCTCATTATGTAAATAGCTCACCGATAAAATCTGACACACTGCACCACACACCACTCTTCTTAGTTCTCCCACTGCATGCTACAGACCACACATTATTATTGATTGTTTGATGTGCCAAACCGCTTTGATTTAATGATAAAGCGGTATACTAAATTCTTCTAAATAAATAAAATAAAACTCCAACATGAATGAAGATAATACGAATAGCAGCAAAATTATTCTAGCATCAAAGTTCTACGGGTTTTTTTTCCCTTCAGGAAGTCTTGGGCACTCACCATAAATATTGAGGGATTTGCCCAAGAAATGTTTCACTGCAGCCAGTGGGTCTGAGCTGCAATTACATCTCCCTTTGCTCCAGTTACACCAGCTGAATGGCACTGCAGCAATAGGGCACTACAAGCAGCTAGTACTGGGTGCTGGAGGGACCCAAAGGGCCACATTTAAAGACATTTCAAGGTCTTAAGACAAGGCCTGCCAACCTTCCCTAGCAGCAAACACCAAGGACTGCCTGTCTGTCTCAACAAAAACACATCCCTCAGCCGGAATAGTAGTGGAAATCCTTAAGCAAGCCTACCTTTCTAATTCCCACTCTAATGGCCCGCCAATTGTCCTTCAGATTAAGTCACCCTATAAGGAAATTTAAAGCAGGTTTAAAAATACACATTTTTCCCCCAAAGTGGCCTATGGCTGATTATTTTTTTTTGTTCGATTTTGCAATGGTGGCTGACAGAGCAGCATAGCTGCAACAAAGTCCTTGGTTGGTTTGTATTTATCAGCTATTGGCATGGTTTAGCAGGCTTTATTGTAACATGGTAACCGTGAATGACAGCAGATAAGACTAGCATGATCCATCTAGTCTGCCTAGTAAGGTGATTAGAGTTGTAGAGTTGCAACGGCTACTCTGGCAGGTTACTCCCCCTCTATAACATGAAGGTTGTACCTGCCACTCCATGCAGGTTATTCCTCTATTTATGACGTTATTTACGTTTGCTTTGATTCCATTCTCCTGTGTGTCTGCCCCACGCCTTTTTGAATTCTGTCACTGCTGTTTCTCCCACCACTTCCTTTGGGAGGGCATTTCAGGCATCCACCATCCTTTCCACGCAAACGTATTTCCCAATGTTGCTTTTCAGCTTACCTCTATTCAGCTTCATTTCACATCCTCTAGTTCTACAGCTTTCCCATCTTTAAAAAGGTTTGTTTGTTCATTAATACCCTTTAAATGTCTATATCATAGCCCCTGTTTCTCCTCTCCTCTAGGATATACATACAGTGGTGTGCAAAAGTCTGGAATCACTTGTGAGTTGTGTTTTTCGTACTAACGGGGTTTTTTAAAATTTTGCGTTAGCCCAACCTATTCATCTTTCTACCACATTAAAAGGGATACATTTGGCTATTAGAGTTGACTTTTTTGCATTCCTTGCTTCCAATTTAAACACTTTACAGACACTGAGAGATAGCTACTGCAATTTTTGTGGATCCTGCGTCAAAACTGGATCGAGATTATCCAATATGCACATGTTATTTCTGACCAATCAGGAGGCTGGTTTCACTAACCAATCACAATGCAGATATCTAGCCAACAGTGCACCTATAAAAACACGCAGAATTTTTGAATTTCATATACTTTCTGGATTGACCATGAAGATGACTCGGACCCCGACGGAGGAGGAGCATGTTCGTGTGTCCTTTATGAGCGAGGAAGGATTTTCAAGCCGTCAGATAGCCAGGAAAGTTGTCTGCAGTCAGAGCACTGTTAAGATTGTACAGAAGAAAGAAACAGGTTCAGTGGTGGACAAGCCTCGTTCAGGTTGTCCACGTGCATCAACATCACGCCAGGACTGCGCACTGCGACGCATTTCACTGACTAATCGCAAGTTGACCTCTCCTCTGCTACTTCGAGAGTGGTCAGACAAGAGTGAGGTCAGTGTCAGCTCATCAACAGTTTGTCACCGTTGCTTGCAGTTTAGTCTCCGGGGCTGCAAAGCACAGAATAAGCCACTGATGACTGACATACAAAGGCGCAACCGGATCGTGTGGGCGAGAAAGCACTCAACCTGGTCGACTGAAATGTGGGAAAAGGTGCTATTCAGCGATGAAAGCACCTTCTGCCTGTTTGGTAACCAGGCCCACACCTATGTGAGGAGATTTCCTGGAGAGGAATTCAAGCCTGAATGTCTCAACCCCACTGTGGTGCATCCTTTGAAGGTCATGGTCTGGGGCTGCATGGTTGCCAGTGGCATTGGACGTCTTCACATCATCGATGGAATGGTCAACGGGGCCAAGTACATCACCATACTGCAAAAGTGCATGGTGCCATCAGCACACCAGCTGTTTCCTGGCCAGTTCCTGTTCCAAGATGACAATGCACCCTGCCATTGCTCCAGACAGGTGATCAGCTGGAAGCAGCAGAACATCATCAAGTCAATGGACTGGCCTGCCCAGTCTCCAGATCTGAATCCAGTCGGGAACCTGTGGCACAAGGTGGCCTTGGCAATATCTAAGAGGCAGACATCAAAGCATGAGCTGATTGAGCCACTCACCTTGTCAGACTGGTTCATTCAATGCCGACAAAGTGCAGTCAGGTGATCAAGAACAAAGGGTGGCCCATCAAATACTGAGCCATCACTGACACATAACGGCCTTTTTCAAGGCCACATACATTAATTTGAAGGAAACCTGGCGTGTGTTGATAATATTTTAAAGCATACTTACAATAATATATCGTTGGCCAACGATGTACATTAAGCGATTTTCACAGAAAAAAAATCTATCAACAGGACAACTATGGGGAACAAACTCAGAAAATAAGGGCCAAACCAATACTAAAAGTTGACCCTAATAGCCAAATCTATCACTTATCATGAGATACACAGAAAAAGCCACTGGGAGGAAAATGAAATTAAGATATAAGGTCACGAAGTTGAAAAACACATCAAATTTCAAGTGATTCCAGACTTTTGCATACCACTGTATTTAGGTCTTCAATGCCTTCTGGCACAGGTCCCATATCATGGTCACTTTCCTATGAACCATTTCAAATATTTTTATATCCTTTGTAAGGTATGGTCTCCAAAACGGAACATAATACTTCAAATGAGGCCTCACCAACCACCTGTACAGGGGCATTGATACCTCCTACTTCCTGCTGGTTATTCCTCTCTGCATGCAGTCTAACATCCTCCTGGCTTTGGCTATATCACCACAGCTCAGTGGCATCCCATCCAGGATGATTGCAGCTCAAACAGATCCTACCAAAAGAACCTGGCTGGATTGGCTCAGGTCAAGAGTGTATTTTCCCTCTATATCTTTGCACCCCGATGAGCTCTAAAAACACTGTGCATATTACAGTGACCATTAGAATCTCTCAAGTTTAACCTAAAGCACACTTGCTTACAAAGACCTACTCAATATACCCTCTCAATAACTCATACTTGCGCAGCACAAAATATAAGTCTCCACCATGCCTAGGCTTGCCTCACTTCTTGTCCTCTTACTCCTCACTGCTCTAATATCCTAAGCAACTGCACTCACCACATCCACTATGATCCCTATCATATAACGCTCTTACAATTCTAAATTGCAACTCCTCTTCTATAAACCACGGAATAGGGATTCACGCAATCTAGGATCCAGCTCCTCACTAGTGATGCCTTTCCCCCCTCTAAATCATCCAGCAACCACTTAAATGTGTCCTTATCAATGCATGCTCAGCCTACAACAAAATCCCAATAGTGGTTGACTAAATCAAGTACAACCATATTGATATGTGCCAGATCAACCAAGAGAGCTGAAGGGGTACTAATAATTGTGAGGGAAGATCTCCAGTTCAAAACCATAAAATCTAGCTCCACAAGATGACCTGAACTCCATCACCATATCCAACATGCACTTAACACTTTGCCTTGCATATAGATCACCTACAGCAGGCTCTAATGACCTTACCACTGATCGAGGAAGCATGCATCAGCCACCACTGTAGTAAATGGTTCATTCTTCTAAGTGACTTCAACCTTCTGCATCCTTTCTAGATGCCATGGAAGCTCTCCAATTCAAACAGTCTCAGACTCAACTCACGACAGGGGAAGAATTTTAGACCTCATCTTTACTCCAGGCAACTGGCCTTACCAGCACCTCTCTTCGCTTATGCAAAGCACTCCAATGCAGAGACCATAATATACTCACCTCAGCTCCCTAACAATTTCTCCAATCTATCTTGCAGACCCCAACCAACAGATGGAAATCATCAACACTACTACCTCCTCACTTAACCCTTGCCCAGTCTTCAAGATTAAAATTACCAAGCATGAGCTCATTCCAGTAGTCCTAGGCATAGAACAGATTTCTATCACTAAGCTATATTTAGCAGTTTTTCTATACCGCCTTTTCATTTAATCAATGCGATTTACATTAAACTTCAACTTTTACAAAGAACTTTCAATTATAAACAATAACATCACACTTAAAAAAAAAAAAAAAAAAGTATATGATCTCAAAAGAGTTTTTATGTAAACGAATAGGAGGGTTAAGTGGGAGTTTTGAAAATGGTGCAGATAGTTTAGCTTGGGTAAATCAGCTTGTGGTGTGGAATAGATACGTTTCCATGTAAAGATTACTGAGATTGGGGGTCTTCATTAAATTGTTCAATGAACAGGGTGGTTTTGAGTAGCTTCCGAAAATCTTTTATATCAGTTACATAGAAACATAGAAATATGATGACAGAAAGAGACCACATGGCCTATCTAGTCTGTCCTTCCATATCAACAACTACAACAGTCCCCTTTTTACCTTTAGAGATACTCTGTTTGTCCCATGCTTTTTTGAATTTAGTTACTGTCCTCATCTCTACCACCTCCATTGGGAGACTATTCCACGGATCCACTACTCTTTCTGTAAAGAAATATTTCCGTATATCACTCCTGAATCTATCCCCCATCAACCTCATCCCATGTCCCCTCGTAGCAGAACTTGCTTTCAATTGAAAGAGGCTCTCTCCCTGAACATTTATGCCACGGAGGTATTTAAACATCTCAATCATATCACCTCTTTCCTGCCTTTCCTCTAAGGTGTACATATTAAGATCCTTCAGTCTGTCCTCATATGCTTTATAATGAAGACCACTAATCATTTCAGCAGCCACCCTCTGCACCGACTCCATCCTGTTCACATCCTTTTGAAGGTGTGGTCTCCAGAATTGTACACTATACTTCAAATGAGGTCACACCAAAGACTTCTACAGAGGCATTATCACCTCCTTTTTTCTGCTAGCTATTCCTCTCCGTATGCACCCAAGCATCCTTTTAGCTTTTGCCGTCGCCTGTTTCTACCTGTTTCTACTTTAAGATCATCAGACACAACCACGCCTAGGTCCCGCTCTTCTTTAGTGGACAAAAGTACTTCACCCCCTATACTATATTGCTCCCTTGGATTGCTGCAGCCCAAATGCATGACCTTACATTTTGTTTAACATTAAATCCCAGCTGCCAAATTCTAGACCATTCTTCAGTTGTGGATCTTAGCTTTTCCAGGAATGCATTCCAAATAGCAGGGGCAGAAAGAGAACACCCTCATGGATGTGGATTTATTGGTTCTTGCGAATAAACTAGGAGTTGGTATGGTGTTTTTAGTGCTGTTTCCGTCTGGTCTTTTGTTTGCTTTGGTTCCGATGAGCTCTTGTAGTATTCCTGCTGACATGTTATTTTTTTTATCTTGAAGATGGTAAGCCTAAGAACCTTAAGCATGTTTCCATCAGACCTTTATTAAGGACGGAGGAGTGGAGGCGTGGCCTAGTGGTTGGGGCAAGGTACTTCAGGCCGGAAGGTCAGGGGTTCAAATCCCACTAGAGGACAGCAACCTTGGGCCGGAAGGACTGGGGTTTCTAGTCCCACAGGTGCTCCTTGTGGTCTTGGGCAAGCCACTTAACCCTCCATAGCCCATGTTCCCTGTAAAATTATCTTCAAAACTCTACTTCTCATGTTCAAAGCTCTCAATAAGCTCTCTGCTGCATCCTTATCTGCCCTTATTCACTCTACTACACCAAACAGAGCAAGAAAATCCACGACCATCAACTCCCTAAAGCTCCCAAAGGCCCTTACAAGCTGCTCTTCGTCTACAGCCAACAGAGCCTTTATCCTCTGTGCCCCTAGGTGTTGGAATGCACTACCCCCTGGCATCCGGGCTATCAACAGCTTAACGCAATTTAGGAAAGCCCTCAAATTCCATCTCTTCAACAAGTACCTTATAGAGTCAACGACACCCATTGACCTCAGTGTTTCCACCCAGTTACTCAATTCCTCGGTGTCTCAATAACACGCCAAGGCTGACTCTCTATAATTACTGAATATATTCTTAACAACTGTTCCTAGTAACATGTACCTATGCAGTAGAATTACCCCTGTAAATAGATTGTAAATAGTTTCCCTTGTTATCCAAGTTCCTTCCCTTGTTATCTGTAAACTCATGCATGTTGAATGTACTGAGATTTTGTTCTATGTGAACCGCGCTGATGCTGAATAGTGTGGTATATAAGAGAATATAAATAAATAAATAAAATAGTTATCTCCAAGTTATAATGCCCTGTTCAATGTAATTTCAGTTTGTTCAATGTAAACCGCACTGATGCAGAATAGCACGGTATATAAGAGAATGTAAATAAATAAATAAAACTCCCACAGCTGACCCAGCGTCAGCAGCTTCTTACAGAACCATTTCTAGTATTCCTTTCCTTGCCGAAATAGAGAAAACAGTACAACTCCAGATGCAAGACTACACTGACTCACACCCACCTTGACCAACAGCAACATGGTTTCAGATCATTCCATAGCACTGAAACACTACTGACCTGCCTTCTAGACACCTTAATCAAAGGAACTGAAAAGATCACACAAGGCTTCATTACTAAAATTTTCCTCAACATCTCCCCTGCTTTTGATTCAATAAGTCAAATACCTCCTATCACGTCTCCACTCAATTGGCCTAAGAAGAAAAATGCTCCAGTGGTTCTGCCCTATCTTCATACAACCGCTATGCACCATAATCCAGGATCATAACATTCTTTGTCATCTCTATGCCAATGAGATCTTAATCTACACGTTATTCTCCACTGAAAACTCAGATTACGCCATGATAGGTAGATGCTTTGAATCAGTCACCCAATGGCTCTACCACCACAACCTAGCTATTAATCCCAACAAGACAGAAGGTACTCCACCATAACCCTGGCTAATATACCTCTTCAAGGTAAGGACAAAGTCAAATACCTGGGCATAATCCTTGACCAAAAGCTAAACTTCCACTCTCACATCAAGCAAGTCACAAGATCAGCATACTATAAAATGAAAATAGTTCAAAATCTTCCACCCCCTACTTTTTGGAACATATGTCAGGTGTTCATCACTCCAATCCTCGACTTCGGAAACATTTATCAAGGACTCCCAAAGGCTACACTACTCCCCTTGCAACTCACAAAAAATACTGCTGCTAGGATCATCTTAGACACTTCGACTATCTCACATTACTCTCGTCTGCAAGCAGCTTCACTGGCTCCCCATCCACATGAGGGTCAAATACAAATCCTCCCTAAACATTTAAAATCCTTCATAATCTTTCAGCATTCTTCAGCCACTCATTCTGACACCACCTGACAACAGGACAACCCACCAAAACCTATTAATTGTCCCATCCTAGAAATCTAGATGCAATCACTCCACTTTGAATAGAGCCTTTCCCTATATGCACCCTCTATATGGAACTCCCTCCCAATGGGCACACAACCAACTACCATAAATGAATTCTATCATAGGCTGAACATTCACCTTTTTTGTAGAATATTTTGCTCCGACACTTAGCTGCATCTCTCCATTTGCACTACAGCTATTCTAATCAGCCTAATGTTTTTTGTTGCTTAACAACCTATGTGTTAACCTGTCACTCTGCAAGTTGATCCCCTGCTCATTCCCTATAGCCTATAACTTTTCCTTTTGTTATAAGTTACACAGTTAAACAACAGCGTAAGTTACATGTAAATTTTCTTAACAGATTTTACTTGCACACCTCTGTGACCCATAGATATAGTGGTATAAAAAAAGTTGTTAAATATCATACTGCTTAGTGTCCGAGGATCTCAAGATGGCGATTACCCCATAGGCCCCTCTCCTGGTCCATACACACCAGCCTCATCCCCTATCATGTATAGATTCTTTGGGTTTCTGCATCACAAGCGCATCACTCTGACCTTTGCATCAAATCTCAATTACCAAGCATTTAACTATTCTTCTATCTGTCGTAAATCTTCTCATGTTGTCCACACCCTCTGAAAATGTCCACTCTGTTGAAAACCTTTGTATCACCTGCAAAAAGACAACACACATTTCCCTTTTAACCCTTCGGCAATAAATCACCCACCAAGACATTCCCAGGAACAATTCCTGATGCACTTCAGTACTCGCCCACCTTTCTTCAGCACTACCCTCTGTAGTCTAATTAGTTAAACCAGTTCACGATCCAGTTCACCACCTTGGGATCCATCCCCAGGCTGCTCAGTTTGTTCACAAGCCTCCAGCGAGGAACAGTAGCAAAGGTTTTGCTGAAATCTAAGTACACCACACCCACTGCATGCCCTTGATCTAGTTCTCTGGTCACCCAGACAAAGAAATCAGATTTGTTTGGCATGACCTGGACCTTCCCTTGGTAAAGCCACATTGCCTTGTATCTTAAAGCCAGTTGGCTTCCAAAAAAAAAAAACCACACACCCAAAATCCCCCCCCCCCAAAAAAAACCCCCTCCTTCAGCAGCATCTGAGGTAAGGCTTACCGGCCTGTAGTTTGCCACATCTTCTCTGTTGCCATATTTGTGAAGAGGGACCACATCAGCCCTTCTCCAATCTTGTACCACCTTCCCTAGTCTCTAGGGATTTAACACACATGTTTTAAAGGTCCTGCCAAAATCTCCCTGAACTCCTTCAGTATTCTTGGGATGTATCTTCAGTTTTGCAAGTTGTAACACTGTTCACGGAAGATGTGTTTTTGTACAACTACTCCAGTCCCCTTGGTACTTTTGTCAGTCATGCGTTGTCATTCTCTAGGATATTTTTTTTGTGAACACAGAAGTATTTATTCAGTGATTCTGCTTTTCCCCTCATCATTTTTCACAAATCAATCCTCAGCATCTTTCAGTCCTCCACTTCCACCTCTATCCTTCGTCCTTTTCACAATATACCTGAAAAAGTTGACAACTCTTCACATCTTTGGCCTTTTTTTTTTTTATTCCACATGTGCTTTTGCCATCCTGATTTCTCTTTGCCTCTGTCAGTTTTGTTTCTTTTTTGTGTTCCTCTTTGCGATCCTCTGAAATTTGTGAATGCTGCCATTTTTGTGTCTATTCTTTGCAGCCACTTCTTTGGAGAACCATATCTGTTCAGAGATAAGAATTGGAACAGGACGTCTGCCGTCTTGGCTCCTATACTAGCAGTTCACAAATTGTGGGTCATGACCCCAAATCATGGGTCACAAGCAGAATCTGGTAGAACTTTTAGGTCAATCTATCCTTTTCGGTATTTAGCATGTATAGCCTGGTGAGGAGAGGAATAAGTCACATTAACCAACAAAGTTATGGTAAATCAACAGCTTTTGAGAGCTACCAGTGAGACAGCTTACATTTGGATTTTTCCTGGCAGAAAATGAGGGCTGAGAAGAGCATTTTCCAGAGTCTTGCTTACAGCTTCTGCAAGAACTTTGGAGAGTCAGTAGACCAGTCCCCTTTACACCTGGAAGGGGCAGAAAGTGTGCAGAATGGATATACGTGGGGGGTGGGGAAGGAGGTTGGCGGGGGAGAAAGGAGGTTAAAAAGCAATCAGTTGAAGGAAGGGCTTGAGAAGGGAGCCCTCAAACTACTTAGAGGTATATGGCTATGTTATTACACAGTACTAAAGTGTAAGACACACGATGAATGCATTAGTTGGGTCTGAAATCTGCAGTTCTATTTTGTTGTGGAAGACAGGTCATGCGAATTGTCAAGTGCAAAAATGGGATCACGCCAATTAAAAGTTTGGAAAGTTCTGCTCTATGCCTCTCTGATCTGGTCATTTCATTAGCTGATATGCTCAAACTGATCCAAGAAGCCTCACTGACTCAAGAGTTGAGATGCACTTCGTCCAAGATGTACCGTGCTGTTTTGTTTGGTGCAATCAGCTGCTGCTCACTAGCTCGCTCATAGGGCCTGTTAGCAGCAGCCGCCATCTTCCCCACCCCTCCTATGCCCGAGCAGACCACCTCCACAGTATGTTTAGGACTAACTAGTGCCAATTGGTGATGGATCCAATCCAGATTCGAGGATTCACTCTGAAGAGATGAAGTCTCATTTTTCTTCCCTAAATCTGAAAAGTCTACATTGTAGTACACTAATATAAAGCATGAGAACTTGGTCAGAGGCTTCTTTCTCCTCTATGGCTAAAGCCTGAGAGAATCAACAATGGAGGGAGCATTCCAGCAATCATTCCAATGACGAGCTCCAAGTAAAAAAAAAGTGTTCCTTCCCTGTGTAAGGACCTATTGGAGAGAAAGAAAAAGGGTGTGGGGGGGGGGGGGGGAAGTAGTATTTTATGTAATGTAAGAGCAAGTTAGACCTATGATGAAGATGGACAAACATAGCTTAACAAGATAATACCCCTACATCACTGCAACTTGCAGGATTATATGCCATTTCTCTATCATTCTGATATGTAAAAAGGATTAAGGGGGGGTGGGCAGCCATGGAGGCAAGCTGTTGAAACTACTGAACAGAATACAAGACTGTGGCACCACTTTTGGCAAAGTAGGAAGAACAATTAAAATATGCAGAGCTCTGTATTTTCCCACCATTATACATTGCCCCTACTCAAAAATGGCTATAGATAACGTAAGCATAGACTTATGTTCACAGGGAACAAACTGAATCAGCCCGGTTTGCATGGAGACAAGTTTAAGAAAAGCAGGCACTACAAAAAGGATGTCTGAACCCTTTTTGCAAGCATGCAATGGAGCAAAACCAGGACTGCCTCAGCTTGGTTTCCGTGGACATTATATTAATAATCTAAGCATTTCCATTCTGTTTCATCCTGTAAGAAATATAGGGTGGAATATAGTAACAAAACAGAAGAACACAATACATTGCAAAGTAAAACCAAAACAAAACAAAAGCTCATCAAGACAATCTGACCAAGCCCCTTAACTCTGTGGGAAATCAGCAAAACAAAACAAAAAAAAACCCACACACACAAACCACACCACATTTTTAAAGTAATCAGAATCTCATTCTTTGATACCAATTTTAAGGCAGAAGGGAGCCTGTTCCAAAGCCTTGGCATTACTCCACTGAAACACTCAAGGCAGGTTCTTAGTTTGACTGCAAGTGTCAGATGTAAACATGTCTTGAAAATCTTTCCCTCAAATAAGCAGGATCACTTCCCTGTAAAATCCAAAGAGAGTCAAGAATAACTAAATACACATAACAAGTAGTCAATGGAGGGCCTGCAATAAAGGGATGATCTCATTCCACACATCTAAGACAAACCTACATATAAAACACTGATAATGCAGGTGGCAGATTACTAGATGTTTTAAAATGTTGCAAGCCTAAGACCAACCAAAGCTGCAATCTAAGATCCCATGGAAAGAGAAGAGTCCAGCAGTACAGACTATACACTTCTGAATGCATCTCCCAACTGTAAAGAAACCAGCTATTCAGTTTTCTCCATATTTAACTGCAAACCAATGGCACCCAACCACCCCTCAAGGTCCATAAGCAACTACTCAATGGCTTAAGAGTCCAAGAAATGTCCTTTTTTAAAAGGAAATAAAGATCTGTATATCATCCACAAAAATATATGCCTGAAACACAAATGACTTAACCACATTGGCTACTAAACAAACATATTAGAGCATAGGAGACAGATGATCCGAGTCCCCCTCCCCCCACCTTCCTTCCAAAAAGTAAAGGACTCGATTGCTGCTCATGGTGAAAACCTGCAAAGGATCATCCATCAGTAAGGAAGAAACCTCCCACAAAACCAGGGTTTAATCTTTCCTCTGATACTCAGGGAGTGAAGTTTGTCCATAAGGACAGAATGATTCACTGTAAGAAAGACAGCTGCTAGATTGTGTTGAGAGGGACTTGAAATGGGGTACCAGAGACCTTTGAAAGAGTTTTAGAATTCACTAGCAGCCTGGAGAGATATATGTGTATCTAAAACCAAGGACATGTTTAGCAGAATGGGACAATGCTTTTTATTTCTTCTAATTCGGCTGAGCAATGTGTGTTTACTTTTTCTCATAACAAGACTTGTAACAAAAGTGGTGCTGACAACACAGTTTCTCTCTCAAAGGAGGTGCTCTGGTCTAGCCAGGAGGAAGGGGATTTACAGGAACTGTTCAAGTTTGCAAGACTGGGCTCCCTCCCTTAAGGCCTTCAGAGTACAGCGTTTTTAACATAATTCTGTCTGTGTTAATTGTTTTATTACTTATTACTCTCTCTCTCCCATTGCTTTGAGTGAAGGGATTGAAGTCCAAGAGCCCAGGTTCTGTTGCTAGTGAGGGGTGAAGCATGTTACATTCAGATTGTAGAGAACCAGAAACCCCAATTCCCTTCAATCCAATGCTCTCTGAATAATCACCCAAAGCAACCATCAAAAACATCTCAGTACTAAAACCGGCACAAAACCCATATTACACTAAGGCTAAAGTTTTTGCCATATCCAAATGGCCCCATAACTGTGGCAAGACCCAGGCCTCTATTTTGGTCACCATTAATAAATTAGATACAGAACAATAACTCTGGCCTCCCCACGGTTCATAATGGATTTGTTGATAACTGGGGTAACAAGCTTATTTCATTATGGTGGGATGTACTGCTCTAAGTAAAAATTGCATAATAATATTTGTCAGGAATCAATAGGCTCCCTCATAACTCAATATGGAAGCCAGGGCATGGGTTCACAATACACCTGCCTTTTGCAAAACATACAGCAAGTCGTTTGATATCCTCCTAAATATCTCCCAGACCACTTCTTCCACTGAATGCTTGCAAGGAAATTCCATAGGCAGGATAGCATCAAAAGCTAAATGGTTAACAAATATATATTTATAATGGCTGAATGAAAGCACTATCATCCCCCTTCTTGAAAAAAGTGGCAGACTTCACTAAATCCTTTGGAGATTAAATTTCTCCTCAATCAATTCTGTGGTCACATGAAACAGTTCATGACACTTATTACTAGATTGCAAAATGCATGTAGTAAAAGGGTAAATTAGACTTACCTGCTAATTGTTGTTCCTTGCGGAACTCTAGTCCAGTCCCGGAACCATAGAGTTGTCAACCTCCTCCAGCAGCTTTGGAGACTGAAATAAATCATCGCTTTGCTGGCACCAGTATAAGTAGGCAAGGACCGCCCCTTCTCACCAGTACCTATTGACAAAGCACACTAAGCAGAACAACATATAAGGAGAATTAACCAGAATACATTCAACATTACAATATCAATATATATATATATATATATATATATACGGAACAGAATATGCCATGTTCCATTTCAAGTAAGTAATATTACTTCTCTAAAAATTTTTTTTTTTTTTAAAACAAATTAATTGCATTCATCGACTGTGTCGGAATAAGGATATCGTCTGACAACACAGAAGCGCCGCACCCTACCCCCTCCGAAGAGGATGGGCAGGCAAGAGCGTTACGCAAGAGGGTCCTCCCATGGCTTCATCCCGCGCCCCCCGGAAGCAAAGACAACGCAGAGCACCCGCGGGAGCCGAAACAATCAGGCTGGCAACACTTCAAACCAAGGGAGGGATCCGGGACTGGACTAGAGTTCCGCAAGGAACAACAATTAGCAGGTAAGTCTAATTTACTCTTCCTTAGCATCCCTCTAGTCCAGTCCCGGAACCATAGAGGATGTAACAGAGCAGTGCACATCAACGGGAGGGACAAGCAAGCCCAGCCTGAAGCACCGCTGAGCCGAAACGCCCATCCGCCGCTGACAAAACATCCAATGCTTAGCAAAGGAATGCAAGGACGACCAAGTCGCCGCCCTACAGATGTCTCCCACCGGGACCAGACTGACCTCTGCCCAAGACGCCGCCTGCGCCAGAGTGGAATGAGCCCGAAGACCCAGCGGAACCAACTTGCCCTTCAAGATGTAAGCCGATGCGATAGCTTCCTTCAACCAGCGGGAAATAGACGACTTCGCCGCTGCTTCTCCCTTACGCGGTCCCCCGAACGCCACAAAAAGGCGATCTGACCGCTGGAAGGACGCCGTCCGGGCGAGATACTGCTTGAGAACCCTGCGGGCGTCCAACAGGCGCAATCGACCCCCCGATCCGGCCCCATCACGATCCGAGAACACCGGAAGAGAGACCACCTGGTTAACATGAAACGCGGACACCACCTTGGGTAAGAACGCCGGAACAGTACGGAGAACCACCTTGTGGTCGGTAAGAGAGAGATAGGGCTCCCTACAAGACAAGGCCTGTAGCTCCGAGATCCTCCTAGCCGAACAAATCGCCACCAAGAAAACCGTCTTCAATTTGAGGTCTTTTAGCGAAGCAGTGGACAACGGCTCAAACGGGGGAGCCAGCAAGGCTTCCAGAACCAAATTCAAATCCCACAGAGGAACAGCACAGCGCCGTGGCGGCCGCATGAGCAACACCGCCCTCAAAAACCACTGGACATCCGTGTGGGCCCCGAGAGATTGACCCTGCACCTTCCCCCGGTAGCAGGAAAGGGCAGCCAGCTGCACACGCAACGAACTAGCCGCCAAACCTTTATCCACACCATCCTGCAAGAAGGAAAGGATCTGCGACACGGAAGCTCCCAACGGACGGACAGTACGTTCTGAACACCAAGCCTCAAAGATGCGCCAGACGCGAATGTACGCCAAGGAAGTTGACCATCTACGTGCCCTCAGCAAGGTCGAAACGACCGCCGGCGAATAACCCTTAGCGGTCATCCGAGCCCTCTCAAGAGCCATGCCGTAAGTGAGAACCGAGCTACCTGAGGCATGCGCAATGGGCCCTGACTCAAGAGATCGGCCCGCTGAGGGAGCCTCCACGGGCGATCCGCTAACAGTCGCACCAAATCCGCGTACCACGGCCGCCGGGGCCAATCGGGCGCCACCAGCACCACGAGGCCCCGATGACGCTCTATGCGCTGCACCACCCGGCCTATCAGAACCCAAGGCGGGAAGACAGAGCAACTCCTCCTGCGGCCAGGGCTGTGCTAGTGTGTCGAGCCCTTCCGACATCCGTTCTCGCCGTCTGCTGAAAAAGCGATCCACCTGAGCCGATTGGAAGGTCGCCATGAGATCCATTAGGGGAAGACCCCAGCGCCTTACCAGAAGCGCAAAGACCTCAGGGTGAAGGACCCACTTGCCCGGGTCCACCCTTCGGCGACTCAGAAAATCCGCCTCTACATTCTCTACGCCTGCCACATGCTGTGCCGACAGACACTGCAGATGCGATTCGGCCCAAGCCAGCAACTGAGCTGCCTCCTGCTCCAGCGCCACGCTGCCGGTGCCGCCCTGCCGATTTATGTAAGCGACTGTGGTCGCATTGTCCGAGAGAATCCGCACCGCCTGCCGTGCAAGAGTCCCCCGAAACGCTTGCAGAGCCAGAAACACCGCTCGCATCTCCAACCGATTGATGGACCATTCCTTCTCCACCATTGACCACAGGCCCTGGTCATACGCGTCCCCGCAACACGCCCCCCACCCCAGAAGACTGGCATCCGTGGTCAGCAGCTTCCAGGACGGGGGTTCCAAGGGCATGCCCGCAGCTAGAGTCTCCGGGCGTAACCACCACCGAAGATCCAGGCGGACCGCCCAGGGATAGATCAACCGCCGAGATAACGCATCGCGCTGATGAGACCAACGCCGGAGGAGCGCAGCCTGAAGTTTTCGCATATGCGCTCTGGCCCAAGGCACCACCTCTATCGTCGCTGCCATCGTGCTGAGCAACTGGAGATACTGCCACGCCGTAGGCGCTGGCTGCCGGAGAAAGTGCCGCACCAGCTCCCGCAACGCTCGCGCCCGCTGATCCGGCAAGAACACTCTCGCGTGAAGCGTCTCGAAACGCGGCCCCAGGTATTCCAATGACTGCGAGGGAGTCAACCTGCTCTTCGCAAAGTTGACCACCCAGCCCAGACTCTGTAGCAACTGCACCACCCTTGCGGTGGCCTCCACACTCTCTGCTCGAGACTTTGCCCGAATTAACCAAGCACCCCCTCCTTGCGAAGAGTCGCCGCTACAACTACCATGACCTTTGTGAACGTGCAGGGCGCCGTCGCCAGGCCGAAGGGCAACGCCTGAAACTGAAAATATCCCATAGGAACCGCAAAACGCAGGTAGTGCTGGTGCTCCCGCCGAACTGGGATATGCAGGTAAGCCTCCGTGAGGTCGAGTGAAGTCAGAAACTCCCCCTGCCCGACGGCCGCTATGACGGATCGAAGGGTCTCCATGCGAAAGTGAGTTACCCGGAGACACAGATTGACCCTTTTAAAATCGAGGATAGGACGAAAGGAGCCCTCCTTTTTCGGCACCACGAAATAGATGGAGTACCGACCGGAACCGCACTGGCCTTCTGGCACCGGAACGATGGCCCTGAGGCGCAACAACCGCTGCAATGTGTCGAAGACGGCCCTCCGCTTGAGCGGAGCACTGCAGGGCGAAAGAACAAAGGAATCTAACACGAGACAATGAAGCTCGAGAGCGTAGCCCTCCCGGATTACCTCCAGAACCCACTGATCTGACGTAAGTTGGACCCAGGCAGGGTAGAATTCCCGCAACCGCCCCCCAACGGGAACTACACCCACCTGAGCCCGCCTCATCTCATTGGGACTTTTTACCAGAGGCGGAAGGAAAGGTGTAGAAACCTCTGCCGGCTCCTCTAAAGCCACGAAACCCCTGGCTTCTAGACGGGAACCGTCCACGCTGGGGCAGACCAAAACGAGCCGCCCGAAAACGGCGAAAATCCCGAGGAACAGCTCGAGACCCAGAGGCAGCCCTGACCAGCTTCGGTTTATCCTCTGGAAGACGACCCCCTTTAGACTCACCGAGATCCTTAACCAGCTTTTCCAAATCCTCACCAAATAACAACTTACCCCGAAAGGGAAGTTTACTGAGACAAGCCTTGGAAGAACTATCGGCCGCCCAATTGCGCAACCATAAATACCTGCGCGCCGCTACAACAGAGGCCATCGACTTAGCTCCACTACGGATGAGATCATAATGGATGTCCGACAAATAGGCGGCCCCAGACTCCAAACGCGCCGCATCCTCTACCTGCGCTGTCCCGATATCCCCTGTAATCGCTGGGACCAGCGCAAGCAACCTCTTGCAACCCAAGCCCCCGCTACGGCGGCTTGCATAGAGAGGGCACAGACATCAAACACCTGCTTCAACAGAGTATCTAACTTCCTATCTTGCACATCCTTCAACGCTGCGGCGCCCTCAACCGGTATCGTAGTCTTCTTAGTGACTGCTGACACCGCCGCATCAACCTTTGGAGACCAAAAAAGCTCCCTATCCTGATCCGACAATGGATAAAGGCGCGACAAGGCCCGAGAGCCCCGTAGCGCCGATTCGGGCGAGTCCCACTCCTCCTGAATCATCCCTCTAAAGACTCTATGCAGGGGAAAGACCCGCTGGGACTTGCGCATCGCCTTGAGCAGAGGATCCTCCAGAGCATCATCCGACGCCGTCGCCTCCGCAGGCATATTCAACGTTTTGAGAGTCTCGGCAATCAAGGCCGGTAGCTCTTCCCTCCTAAACACCCTGACGAGCCGACTATGCTGCTCCGAGTCAGGTAACTCTCCCTCCTCCAGCTCCTCACCGGAGGTGTTATCCAGGTCCACGTCCTCCGCCCCGAGGTTTTCCCCCTGATGAGACGGAGAATCCTCCTCCGCGGACCCTTTGGCTACTTTCGCAGCAGGAGCGCCATCCTCCGCCCGAAGCAGGGACCCCGGACGTTTCAGCCCCTCCGAAGCACGAGCCGAAGAGACTAAGCCGGGTTGCAGGAGCGCAAAAGTTTGTTGCATGAGAGAGAAAAAAATCTGGCAGAATCCCCGGAGCAAGGGCCACCGACGTCTGACCCTGCGAAGCCGAGGACCCCTCCCCCGGGGAAGACTCCGGCCCCTGAATATCCAGAGTCGGAGGCAAAGCCGGTACCTCCCCCAGCGTAAGCTCCTCACCTGCGACGGCCGGAGAAGGAGCTGAAGCTTCCATAACGTTGGAAGCCAGAGTACAGGACCCACACACACTGGATCCTGACAGCAAACCCCGCTTAGCTCCACAAACCACACAGCGTGGCTTCGCAGGCATACTCAGAGGGAAGCACTCCTGCCACCCTCTGTCCGTGGGTCCGCAGCACAGCCCAGCAAAAAAGGGAGCTAGTGAGGCTGCATCCAGAAAACCCCCGTTTAAAAGTAAAGATTTTTTTTTTTTTTTTAAATTCTACACACACTATGATGCTAAGGCACCCCCAAGTCAAACCCAGGTGGTCTGCAGCCAAAACGAGGGTTAGAAAGCCCAGAAAAAGCAAATTAAAAGCAAAAAAGAAAAATCGGGATTTTTTCAAAATGGCCACCGCAGCCGATTCCCACTGAAAAAACCACGCGACAGGCCACCCCGAGAGGAATAAAAAAAATCAAACTTAGGCACCCCCCCCCCCCTGTTAAAACCAAAGGGGCCCCCCAAAAAGTAGCAAATTAAGCACCTTCTACTCACCACAGCAAGATGGGGTGAAGGAGAGAGGGAGAGATGCAGCAGCCTCGCTGGAGTTCAGCCTGACTGTGGCTTCAGCTCCAACACCAGCAGCAGTTTGTCAGCTGCCCTGCCAACTCCGGGCCACTGCTGTTAGCCTGCAACCTGCTCCTCACCCTTCAAAGCGGGTTCGGGAGCAGGGAGGCACAGAAATATCCTTGTGCTGACTGAGCCCCACAGTGCTCGTTTAAACAATGGGGCAGGTAAAGGAAAGAAGTAAAAGTTAGAGGAAAAGTAAGAGGAGGGAGGGGGGAAAAGGGGGGGGGCAGGCAGATGGAGCCAGAGGAAGAAATCTCCTGCACCAGCACAGCTCCTGCAATCAAAAAACCCAGAAGGGCAAATCAATAAAAGTAAAGTCAAATTTAAAGTTAAATGTATTCTATTTAGCTCTGCCTATATTCCTAACTGAGCCCAGAACCAGGCTCAGAATCTCCTTCAGCTGCTTGGAGACTGAAAGTACTGGTGAGAAGGGGCAGTCCTTGCCTACTTATACTGGTGCCAGCAAAGCGATGATGTATTTCAGTCTCCAAAGCTGCTGGAGGAGGTTGACAACTCTATGGTTCCGGGACTGGACTAAAGGGACGCTAAGGAATAGTCCTTTTTAAACATCACAAAAGAGTATTTATAATCATTAAACTTTGTCAGAGCCGACTTGACAGCTTAAGTAGCCTGGAGCAGAATTCAGGTGGCAAAAGCAGCATGAGTCCAGGACTGAGAGCAGTAGTAGAACACTGAAGCAATCCGCATGGAGTGGGAGACTTCTAGCACTTGTCTGCTCTGAAGTCCTGCCCCCTTTGCCTGTTTGCATCGGAAGGGGTGGAATGTGGAAAGCCTGTGCTGGAAGGCTCTGCACCATACGCCCTGCTTTAATGTACTGTATCCTGCAGTATCGCTCAGGAAGAACAGACGTAGGGAGGCAGTAGCAGTGGCGGCCAAAGCGAAAGGGAAGGAAAGATGCTAGATGGGGGTGGGTGGGCGAAGAGAAGAGATGCTAGCAGATTTGGGTGGTGGTGCACAGCTGAAGATTAGGGCATCAGATACCCATGGGCCATAGTTCAATTTAGCCTTCCAAGCCAGCCTTGAATCCTCTGAATTGTATCTGTGACAGTCGTTTCAGCTTGCGAAGTTCTTTTAAAACTAAAAGTATATCAAAACCTGCCATGAAAATGGATCAGGTCTACCTATACTCCACAATGAGCAAGCCTTCTCAACCATGTACCTAAGCCCTTCATGCCAAACATTCAGTCTGTTTCTAAAGATATGAGAATATCCTTAATTACCTAATAGAGAGTCATTTAAGGAATCTCTTATGCTGAGAAACTATAGTTTGATCTGAAAAAGTTCCCACTAATTGCAAATAAAAACAAAAAAAGAACCTTCAGTAGAGTTCTCTTTAAAGAATGTACACAACACAAGTTTGGCACGAACAAATTTAAGTATGGCCTTAAGTGCGAGTAGGAAAGGGATTATTACCACTAAAACCAAGATGTTAAAGATTTGGGGAAAACCTTAGCCAATATCTAATCAGGCCAAAGCCTATTAAAAAACTGTCCAAACACAAATTGCCATGTATTAATAATGCAGACAGAAAAAGTAAACAAAGTGCTATTTAACAGAGGTTGAAACTCGAGGCCCATAATCAGAATCAGTCAGAAGCCATCCTTTACATTATGCACCCATATACTCAACTATCAAATGTTAGTTTAGTCACTATTAAGGCAAGCCCCAAAATCTAAAAAATGATCCATCTCTCCCACTTAACTGATGCGTGATCTGGTAACCATCAGAGCAAAGCAGTTACAAAGTAGGACTTATGTAAGACTTATTAGAAGAGACTTGAAGACCTAAATATGTACACTCCAGAGGAGAGGAGGGACAAGGGAGATATGATTCAGACCTTTAAATAATTAAAGAATATTAATGGACAAACAAATCTCTTACAAAGACAGGGAAGCTGTAAAACTAGAGGGCATAACATGAAGCTTCAAGGGGGAAAACTGAAAGGCAAGGTCAAGAAATATTTTTTTCACCGAAAGGATGGTGGATGCTTGGAATGCCCTCATAATGGAAGTGGTGGGTGCAAACGGTGACAGAATTCAAAATGGCATGGGGCAGACACAGTAGATCCCTTTATAGAAACAGGATAAAATTGAAATAAGCATAACTAATCTCTTGTATCTGAACAAATAGGGGTGTGACCTACATGGAGTGGTGGGTGCACCCCTAAACAAAGACATGGGGAGAGGTGACCTGCACGGAGTGGCAAGTGCACCTACTCTTGCCACCTTGCTGGGCAGACTAGATGGATGGACCATGCTGGTCTTTATCTGCCATTATACTATGTAACTATATACCATCTGTAAGCCAGTTTCTGTGATAAAAAAAGTAAATCTGAGGCACCAGTTGGACTATCTGTTCACCTCGGGGGACAGAGTAGAGGTCCTTACCATTCATGCACCTGGATAGAATACAGCTCCTCTCTCCTTCAGGATTGGGGGATAAAAATCAGAGAGTACCATGGAACGCAGTCGTGGGTGTTTGCCCAAAGGGGTGTGCCCTAAGGAGTACGTCCAGCCCCTTTGGAGTGCCTGAGGGATGTCTACAGATCGGTTCCTTTTCTTCCACATTCTGTGAATGGGTAAACGAAAAGCAACGACAATGACCCAATGGATCATAATGTAGTAAGTACTGCTTTTCCCGGATCATCTTTGGAGCGAGCAATGCTTGAACTAACTACCAGATGTTTCTTTAAACTCAAGGTTTGTACCCCTCCCCCAGCCTAGTGCTAACTATTTACTGTGCTCCTTAGCTGGTTCCTCTTTGGGGGGTAGAAGTTTACCTTCTGTCTCCACCCCACTACCCTGTTAGTTTTAGGTGTCATGGCCTTGCAGAAGTTGCAGGAGGTGCTGTCATGGTGGGGCCCAGACTGCGTAAGCAGCAGTCATGGGTGTCTGTTACCGACATGGTTTGACTGGTTTTGAACCCACAGGGAGACATGGTGGGTGGCAACTCAGATGGGGTCAACAACCCCGGAGCAAAAAAGCACGAACGCCGGTCGAGGGAACCTCGACAAAAAAAAAAAGAAAAAAAAAAAAAGAGCCGAGAACAGTGTCGGGGACGGCACCAGCTTAAGAGGAACTGGTTGCTAACTGGGAAAAACTCTTAAGGAGATAACTGGAATTTTTTCCAGGGGAACAGGACTCACATCCGTTGGTCTCTGCAGAAAAACAAAAAAAGGAGACTGAGCAAAATGGCATGGTAGCATATCCCAATGGCTTTCTTTGAAAGCTGGGGAAATGCTTCCTTGCGGGCTCCATCGGCGCAGATGTCACCCATATGTGAGGGCTGACTTCCTGCTTGTTCCTGGAGAACCCAACACACACCAAGCTACATCTGAGGCAGGTCAAGGGGCATGACACCTCAGGAGCCAATCTTTTTAAAGGTATCTTCCAAGAAGCATGACTAAGTGCTAGTAAACACCAAGTTATGAGAAACAGGAGATGTGACTATGCTATCTGTTCTTACTCTCCAAATTACACTGCAGTGTGTACATCTGATCTGATCTGATGGAGGGCTGTCAGTCTCAGCAGCCCGGCTACACAATTTTTCATTTAAATAAGCAGACACAGTGTCACAGTGGAATCTCTTTTGTATAAAATACAGAGACCATAATCTGGCCATAACATTTTATTAGAACGATTACACAGGTACACTAAAAAAATTTTTTTTAAACTGCCTCTAATGTTTCGATTGATTTTTACGTTTTTTGGTGCGCTGAATCCAAATCTGGTAACCAATTTGCTCCATCACGTACAGATTTTTTGCTACATTGGGTTAGCAGTTTGAGGTGAACGTTTCAGATTGAGTGCGATCGAGATAAAAGTTTCTTGGATGAATTCTTTATACTAATTGTTTAGTAGTTATTCAAATAAGAATAAAGAAAATTGTAACAAGGCAGCACATAAGAATAGAGTAATGTCAACAAAACACACTGTGATGGTAGCAAAATTGTCTGCACTTAAAACATCCACATACATGTGCACAAACATTGAGCATATAAGAGCGAGGTTAGACACAAAGCAAAGCAAAGAAATGTGCAAAAAATGTTGTACAGGTATGTATGTAAGAATAGAAAACGCAAACCGCACCATTGCAATACATGAAGACAAACACCCGATGGTGTGAAAATAAAATTCTAATAAATGAGATCCGACACTGTGGTAATAACTAGCAAATTTTTATTTCAAAGTTTAGTAAAAACACGATATTTGTCAACACAGTTTAGATTTTAAAGTCATTCTTGGGTCAATCAATCTCCTGGTGGGTCCGTTTCTTCTTCCCCCGAATGCTTCTCTTGGTGCGCTGCTTGGCGTATTTTTCATCTGAGGTTTCCTGCAGCAGCAACCAGCAGAAATCAGCCATCATAGTGGTGTTCCATCTTCCTTGGTACCTTCTCTCTGCGTCCTTGATGTCCTGGTGAAACCTTTCACCTTGTTCTTCACTGTACGCCCCCAAGTTTTCGGGAAAGTAGTTCACATGGGAGTGCAAGAAATGGACTTTCAGGCTCATGTTACAGCCTTGTTCTTTGAAGGCATTGAGCATCCTGGCAACAATATCCTTATAGTTCTCATCCCGCCTGTTCCCCAAGAATTTGAGAACAACATCCTTGAAGGAATCCCAGGCTTCTTTTTCCTTCTCAGACATCGTTTCAGCGAATGCTCCATCTGAAATGAGTTTCCTTATATCAGGGCCAACACACACTCCTTCCTTTAGCTTTGCTTCAGAAAGTCGGGGGAACTTTGAGCAAAGGTACCGAAAGCACTCACCATCTTTTGGAAGGGACTTGATGAATTGCTTAATGAGACCCAACTTAATGTGGAGAGGTGGTAATAGAATTTTATCACGAGGTACCAAGCTCTCATGAAGAACATTTTTCTCACCGGGTCTCAAATACTCCCGAATTGGCCAGTCTTTTTTCCCCCAGTGTAGGTCGCGGGCCCGGCTATCCCACAAGCAAAGGAAGCAGGGATATTTGGTGAAACCGGATTGCTGCCCTAATAGCATGGATAGAATTTTAAAGTCTCCACAAATCATCCACTTATGCTCATCATAACGAATCTTCTGAAGAATCAGGGCCAAATTCTCGTATTTTTCTTGGAGAATAACAGAGTGAGCAATAGGAACTGAAGCGAATGTGTTGCCATTATGAAGAAGAACACCTTTTATGCTGTCTTTTGACGAATCAATGAACAGCCGCCATTCAGCAGGATCATACTTGAGTTTAAACTTTTCCATCACTCCGTATATATCGTTGCAAAATACCAAATCTTCCTCTTTGCTGAAATACTTCAAAAATTGTGTCTCGCGGTTGCGGTACCAATAAAAAGTTGTTCCTGGTGACAATAGATTTTTCTGTTTAAGCCGAGAACCTAGCAGTTGGGCAGCATCTTTTGGGAGTCCTAAATCCCGGACTAAATCATTCAATTCAGCTTGAGAGAAAAGTTCAGGTTTCGGATCTGGTTCAGTTTCAAACTCGGAAGTACTGGACTCATCGGGAAAAGCCATCTGATGAGTCTCATCATGATCAGAACCGTCCACACAAATATGATCCAAAGATTTTGGTGGTTCAGGCACAGGTACTTCGTTGCTATGAGGCATAGGCCTAATTGCTGAGGGAAGGTTGGGGTAACTTATTACGTTCTTATTTTTTAAGTTGTATCCCTTCACAATGCAAGAGCAAAAATAGCAGTCACTGCTGTGGTCTCTTTGTTCACGCCACATCATAGGTATTCCGAAACGAAATGCTTGTTTTTTACCTTTCATCCATAAGCGTAGATCTTCCTCACATGTCTTGCACACTTTGTGAGGAGCCCACGGTTTGTCTTGATCGCCTAACTTCAAACCGAAATAGGCGAAATATACTTTTTTAATAAATGCAGAAATGTTCCTCTGCCGCTTTTTCACGGTATATTCCCCACAAATAAAACAAAAACTGTCCGGAGAGTTGACGCAACCTCTGGCTCTGTGAGCCATCACAAATACACAGCACTGCAAACTACAACTGTAGTGAACCACTTCGGAATAAAGCTGGATTACGACTGAGCAAACAAAAGGTAATAATGAACTTGCAAGAAACTGAAATTTGACAGGAACGTTCATGTCGCAACCACCGTGTTTGAGCGAGCGAACGAGGCGAGGCGAACAGGAAAGAACATGCGCCAGCGCGAGTACTGGATTTAGCCCCCCGCCTCCCAATTGTCCTGTTAATGTATAAAATGAATACAAAACACTCTAAAATATCATGAGGGAGTGTTTCTAGTTAGTTAACCATTACAACCTCTATTTTGGGCCAAGAAAATAAACTGCAGTCAGCTAAAAAGAAATTATGTGAACATTCCTTATATGGGTAAGAAATCTAATTTTGCAAGAAAACGTGACGTGATGGAACATTTTGGCTATTTTTCCTGGATTCAGCACCCCAAAATCTATAGGAATCAGTTGCAAAACTGGAGGCAGTTTTTTGGTAGTGTACCTGTGTTATTTTTAGTTACTCATTTTCCCTGCATTCCTTTAAAAAAAAATCAGATTTTTTTTTAAATCACCAGCATAAAATACAATATCTGAACATTGCATTGTCAAACAATGGGCAAAAACTTGGTTTTGGAATTACACACAAGGAAAATGTATTGGCAATGATACTAGATAAGGCTCCTGGGGGTGCTAGTTTCTATTGCACTGTTTGGATACATTAAGGTACTTAGGTTTTGGATATGTGACAATGTTCTACATAAAAATACATTAGACCAGTGGTTCTTAACCTGGGTTCGATTGAACCCTAGAGGTTCGGTGAGTAAGTCTCAGGGGGTCGGCGGAGGTCAAGACACAAGACACGCACCCGACTCATATGATTCGTGATGACACACCCTGCTTGGCCATCATTGGCTGCAGGTGATCACGCTACATTGCTTGGCCAATCTGTGTTGCAGGGAATTTGGTGCACTCAGTAGTCGACTTGTGACTGTCATGATGGTATGTCGTGTGATTTCTTTCTTAATATTTTAATCCATACTATGTTGAGCAAAAAAAGAAAGTGGTCGGACGAATATGTACAACATGGATTCGCATATATAAACAGAACGTGATGGGAGACAGCGTCCTATCTGCATGATTTGCAATGCCAAGTTAAGCAATTCTAGTCTAGTACCGGCAAAACTAAAGGAACACTTCCTTACCCTGCATGGAGATGGGGAATACAAGAACACAACGCTTGCTGAATTCAAGGTGAAGAGAGCCAGATTTGATGAAAAGGCTACTCTGCCTGCTCTCGGCTTTGTACCCATCAACAAACTGATCCTCACAGCATCGTACGAAGTTGCTTACCTGATCGCAAAGCAGTGCAAACCACACACCATTGGTGAAACACTCATAAAACCAGCTGTGTTGAAGATGGCGAATCTGATGCTGGGAAAAGCGGCCGAAGTTAAATTATCCCAAATTCCTCTTTCAAAATGACACCACCAGCAACAGAATAGAGGACATGAGCAAAGACATCTTGGCTCAAGTAGTTGCAGATCTGATTTCAAGCCCGGCAAAATTCAGCCTCCAACTCGACGAGACCACAGACATTTCTAATCTAAGTCAGCTTGCTGTATTTGTGCGCTATGTGAAAGATGACATGATAAAGGAAGATTTTTTATTTTGTAAGCCTCTTACAAACAACAACTAAGGCAGCCGATGTGAAGAAACTTGTGGATGACTTCTTCAGAGACAACAATCTTTCGTGGGATATGGTTTCTGCAGTTTGTACGGACAGAGCTCCAGTCACGTTGGGAAGAAAGTCTCGTTTTAGTGCGCTAATGAAAGCTGATGCACCACACATCATTGTTACGCATTGTATTCTGCACAGGCATGCGTTGGCAACAAATACCTTGCCTCCAGAAATGACAGAAGTATTAAAAATTGTAGTGGAATGTGTGAACTATGTGCGAAATAGTGCACTGAGGCACCGCATCTTCAGTGAGCTGTGTAAAGAAATGGGCTCTGAATTCGAGGTACTTCTGTACCATTCTAACATTCGGTGGTTATCCCACGGACAGGTGCTGAATCGTGTTTTTGCCATGCATGTGGAATTAGCCCTGTTTTTGCAAGAGCACCAACATCGTCATGCAGATTGCTTCAAAAATTCTAAGTTCATTCTCATTTTAGTGTACATGGCTGATATATTCGCATCTCTCAATCAGCAGATGCAGGGTGGTGGAGTCATCAAAGCGGAAGAAAACCTGAAGGCTTTTCAAAAAAAGCTACCGTTATGGAAACGACGAACAGAGAACGATAACTTCACAAACTTTCCCCTGCTGGACGACTGTGTAAGATCGAAGATGTGTCTGGAATCGGAGACATTTCTGTACCCACGGAACTGAAGCAAGCAATTGCCACGCACTTAGATGAGCTTGCAAAGTCTCTCGACGGATACTTCCCTACAAGAGAATCATATCCAGCATGGGTGAGACAGCCGTTCACGTTTGGTGTTGAGACAGCAGATGTCAATGATGAATACCTCGACAAAATCATTGAAATTCAGCAGAGGCAGGTTCAACAGCAACTCTTCAGAACAACAACGCTCAACGTTTTGGTGTCGACAAATGGTAACGTATCCTGTTATTGCTAGGAAAGCCCTGGAAATTTTTATACCATTTGTTACAACATATCTTTGCGAGCAATCCTTTGAGGATGCTGGACATAAAAACGAAAAAAAGGAACAGACTTTTCTGTGAAAATGACATGAGTGTGGCACTTGCCAAGGTGAAGTCACGCATTTCTGAACTGGTCTCTCAAAGGCAACAGCAGAAGTCACACTGATTTGCAGTAAATGATAATTACACTTACCTGGTAATTGTAGTTCCTTTAGTGACGACAGTTCAGTCCTCTACCTCTGGGTTGTCAATCTCTTCCTGCAGCTAGGAGACTGGTTTGTCAGAATGATGACATCACGGGATATAGCCTGCTGCCCTTCCATCTGCATCCCAGTGTAAACTATAACAAAGCAGACTTAAAGGAGCAATCAATAAGTAGCCAAACAGCAATACAATGGTACTAGCATGGAGTTCCCCCCCCCACGGGCAGGCCTTCTTACCTCCTGCTCTGTCATAGGGGGAGCCCCCGAATAAGAGCTAGTAATGAAAACAGACTCACCTGAAACTCTCTTCTGTGCGACACGAAAGCCGAAACTGCAAAAAATATCCGGGCGGGAAGGAGGACTGAACTGTCGTCACTAAAGGAACTACAATTACCAGGTAAGTGTAATTATCATTTCCTTAGCGTTCCTCCAGTTCAGTCCTCTACCTCTGGGAAGTACCAGAGCAGTAATTAATGGGAGGGACCCTTCCAGCCGGCCGACAACACGGCCGAGCCGAAACGAGCATCCGAAGCCGCCGCCACATCCAACCGGTAGTGCTTACTGAACGTATGCAGAGACGACCAAGTCGCCGCCCTACAAATGTCCCCCGGAGGGACCAAACAGTGCTCCGCCCAAGAGGACGCTTGCGCTCGAGTGGAATGCGCTCTCAAACCCACCGGGACCCGCGCGCGCCCCCGGAGCAAATACGCGGAAGCAATGGCTTCCTTGAGCCAGCGGGCGATAGACGCCTTAGCCGCCGCCTCGCCCCGACGAATACCGCCGAAGAGAACAAACAGTCGCTCTGACTTGCGGAAGGACTCTGTGGCCTTCAAATACTGACGTAGAGCCCTCTTCACATCGAGCCGCCGAAGACCCCGATCCGCGGAACCGCCCCCCAAATCCTCTAGAACAGGCAAGCAAACCACCTGATTCAGATGGAAAGGGGACACAACCTTAGGAAGAAAGGACGGAACCGGACGCAAAATCACTCGTTCCCGGGAAAAAGAAAGGTAGGGTTCACGGCAAGACAGCGCCTGCAGTTCCGAAATCCATCGCGCGGAACAAATGGCCACCAGAAACACCGTCTTGAGCGTGAGATCTTTCAGAGACGCCCGACGCAAGGGCTCAAAGGGCGACTCGGCCAGCGCCGTGAGCACCAGATTCAGATCCCACGGGGGAACAGTCACCCTGCGCACCGGACGCAGTCGGACCACCGCCGTGAGAAAACGACGCATGTCGGGATGAGAACCTAACGGGCGGCCATTGATCTTGCCCCGATAACAGGACAAAGCTGCCAACTGAACCCGCAAGGAACTGGCAGCAAGCCCCTTGTCAAAACCGTCCTGGAGGAACTCCAAGATGGAAGGAATGGAGGCCGAGTTCGGCCGAACCCGACGCTGGGAACACCAATCCTCAAATACACGCCAGACCCGCACATACGCCAAGGACGTGGAGTGTTTACGCGCCCGCAGCAGGGTAGAAACCACCGCCGAAGAATAGCCCTTCTTCAAGAGCTTAGCCCTTTCAATGGCCAAACCGTAAGCAAGAACCGATCCACCTGCGGCATGAACAGGGGCCCTTGAAGCAACAGGTCCGACCTGGCCGGCAGCCGCCACGGCACCCCGTCCAGCAAGCGAAGCATGTCCGCGTACCAGGGACGCCGGGGCCAGTCGGGAGCCACCAACAACACCCGTCCTGCATGTGCCCCGATCTTCTGAACCACCCGGCCGATCAGGGCCCAGGGCGGGAAGACATAGAGGAGGCCCTCCTCCGGCCACCGGCGAAGGAGGGCGTCGATGCCCTCCGACATCCGTTCGCGCCTTCTGCTGAAGAATCGACCGACCTTTGCCGACTGGAAGGTCGCCATAAGATCCATGACCGGCATTCCCCAGCGCCTGACTATCTGCCGAAAGACCGCGGGATGGAGTTCCCACTCCCCGGCATCCACGTGGATTCTGCTGAGGAAGTCCGCGGTGACATTGTCCTTGCCGGCGATGTGCGCCGCTGAAAGCGCAGTCAAGCGGATCTCGACCCACTCGAAGAGCCGGTCGGCCTCCGCCTCCATCGCTGCACTGCCGGTGCCGCCCTGGCGAGTTATATACGCGACCGTCGCCGAGTTGTCGGAGAGAACCCTTACGGCATTGTCGCGCACCAAGGCCTCGAACGCCTGAAGGGCCCGAAACACTGCGCGAAGTTCCAGACGACTGATCGTCCACGAGGCCTCCAGAGGGGACCAAACCCCCTGCGCAAAGTGACCCTCGCAGTGAGCCCCCCAGCCCACCAGGCTGGCGTCCGTCAGCAATGGCAGCCACTCCGGCTGATCCAGCGACAAGCCCCTCGCTAACGACGAGGGACAAAGCCACCACTGAAGGGACCTCCGAGCCGGTTCCGGACAAGGAAGCTGGGCACTCAGCGAATGCTTTTGATGCGACCAACGACGAAGGAGCGCTCGTTGGAGAGGTCGCATATGAAACCGTGCCCAAGGTACCACCTCCAGCGTCGCCGCCATTGTGCCCAGCACCCGGAGATAATCGCATGCCGAAGGAGCCGACCCCGACAGGAACTGTTGCACCAGGGCCCGCAACCCCTCGGCCCGGTGGTCCGGCAGAAACACTAGACCCTGGAGCGTATCGAAGCGGACCCCCAGATATTCGAGAACCTGAGTGGGCACTAACCGACTCTTGACCGGGTTGACCACCCAACCCAGATCCTGTAAGAAACGCACCACCCTGTCCGTCACCCGGAGGCTTTCCGCCGCCGATTTGGCGCGAATCAGCCAATCGTCCAGGTATGGATGGACCAGGATGCCTTCCTTGCGCAACGCCGCCGCGACCACAACCATTATTTTGGTGAAAGTCCGAGGCGCCGTCGCCAAGCCGAACGGCAGGGCCCGAAACTGGTAGTGGCCCCAGGGCAGGGCAAACCGCAGAAAGTGCTGGTGAGCCTCTCGAATTGGAATGTGCAAGTACGCTTCCGAGAGGTCTAGCGACGTCAAGAACTCTCCTCGGCGTACGGCCACGATGACGGACCGCAAGGTTTCCATCCGAAAATGCGGCACCCGCAAGCACCGGTTGACCCCTTTCAGGTCTAGAATAGGTCGCAATTGTCTGCCCTTTTTTGGCACCACGAAATAGATGGAATAGCGACCCAATCCGTAATCGGCCTTGGGAACCTCCACGACAGCTCCCAGACGAAGGAGCCTGTCCAGGGTCTCGCGAACTGCCGCCACCTTCGCGGGACCCCGACAGGGTGACAGGACAAAGGCGTCTCGTACGGGCCGGGCCAACTCCAAGGCATAACCGTGTTGGATGATTTCCAACACCCACTGATCTGAGGTGATGAGGGTCCAGGCAGGTAGAAACTTCCTTTACCAACTTTTCCAAATCTTCCCCAAACAGTAAACCCCCCTTAAAGGGAAGCTTACCGAGACGGGATTTAGAAGGGCCGTCCGCGGCCCAATTACGCAGCCACAACGAGCGACGGGCAGCCACTACGGAACCCGTGCTGTTGGCCAGCGCTCGAATCAAATCATAATGAACATCAGCCAGATAGGCCGCACCCGACTCCATACGATCCAGCTCTTTGATCTCCTCGAGATCAACATGCGGTGATTGGCGCAACCGTTGGGCCCAGCGCAAGCATGCCCTGGCCACCCAGGCCCCGCAAATAGAGGCTTGGAGCGAAAGAGAATCCGCCTCAAACACCTGCTTGAGCAGACCGTCCACTTTACGGTCTTGGGGATCTTTCAAGGCCGCACTGCCCTCCACCGGGATGGTGGTCCGTTTGGTGACAGCCGCTACCAGGGCATCTAGGCGCGGCGTCCGAAAACGATCCCTAGCCGAGTCCGCCAGAGGATATAACCTGCTCATGGCACGGACGCCCCGGAGGCCCGCCTCCGGCTTGTCCCACTCGTCCTGAATCATCCGTTCGACCACCCGGTGTAGTGGAAACACCACCTGAGTCTGTCGTACCGCCTGAATGACCGGATCCTCCAATTCGTCCTCCACAGCTGGAGGGGGTGCCAAATGCAACATCTGCAAAGCCTCCGAAATCAAGGCAGGCAATTCCTCTCTGCGGAATACTCTGACAACCTTTGTTTGCTCTTCGTGCTCCAGGATCTCGCCTTCCTCCAGGTCCTGAGACCCCTCTTCAGGATCCCAGTCCGGATCCGCGGATTCCAGCCAGGCACTGTCCGTCGGGTCTGCAAGTCGCGCACGCTTTGGAACCGGCGGCTCCACGACCGCCGCCCCTTCCGCTGGCAACTGCGCAGGCTGAGCCACAGGGGAAACTGAGCGCGTCCGCTTGCCCTGCTGGCGCAGACAAAAGGCCTGATGGAGAAGAAGTACAAACTCGGGACTGAACCCCGAGATGTCCGCTGACGGCGGAGCTGCGGAGACCCCGGAGGGCCCCGGCAGCGGCTCTGCATCGGACTCCTGCCCTAAGATCGGCAGGGACTCGGCCGGCGACTCCGCAGTCGCCCCTTGCGCATCCTGAGACTCAGGAGGCGCCATCTGAAGTTCTACCTCTGAGGAAAGAGCCACGCAGCCCCGGCACACTCCCGTGTCAGTGACCTGCGGGACCCACAGACCAGGCATAGAGGCCGGGTAGCCATGCGAACCCCCTAATAGCCCAAAGAACTGGGGTAGGCTGAAACACTTTGTAGGAGGCTACCCCCTGAGGTTTCCCTTTGATTTTTTTTTTTTTTTTTTATAACGTTAAAGTTGTTGGTGAACTATCTGCCCAGAAGGAAGTGAAAACCCCCGCAGCCCTCTCCACCCCCCGGTAAGCTAGAGGACCGACGACAGAGGACTGAAGAAGAAATCAATAAAAAAAAATGAGAAACCAAAGTAACTGAAACAACTAAAATAACTAAACCAAATTAAGTAAACCCAAAGCAGGCAGCAACCCTCCGTTGCTGAAAACGGGAGGGGATGCTCTGCCACGCGGCTGCCGCGCGGCTTTTAAAATGGCCGCCGCGGGCAACAGCCGCGAAGAAAAAAGGCGCCAAGCACAGCGACGAAGGAGTCCTGTCGCGAAAACGTGGCGGGACCGAAGAACGGCAGCCTGATACCAGCGAAACACTTACCGGTCAGGTCTGCTCAGCACTGCTCGGAACGCGGCGATTCCCCCGGGCTCTACAATACCGGAGGCAGTCAGAGGTGAAGAGACCGCCCGACAGCAGCACCGGGACACCGGCAGACTAGAAAGGCTCACCCCCGTAGTGTCCGGGGGGTGAGACTCCTGGGCCAAGCAGAGGAAGGAGGGATACGGCAAACTGAGCCAAAAGGACCCCCCCCCCACCAGAAAGAACACTGCCGCAGTGCCACAGGCAGGAAGCAAGAAGGCTGTAGCCCAATGCTGTCCCACCGATATTATTTTTTTTTTTTTTTTTTTTTTAAAGTGGTACACACTAACTAAGCAAACCCCTTTAACTACACTCAATTAGCCATGCTCCTTATCCACAACTCCTCTAAGAGCCTCTCCTTAAGGCTCGTCAAACTCCTCCTGCTGCAAAGGAGACTGGTTACACTGGGATGCAGATGGAAGGGCAGCAGGCTATATCCCGTGATGTCATCATTCTGACAAACCAGTCTCCTAGCTGCAGGAAGAGATTGACAACCCAGAGGTAGAGGACTGAACTGGAGGAACGCTAAGGAAATATTCATTATTGTAGCGGTGTAGCCTGATGGAAATTAGGTGATGGGTGTGTTAAAATGTTAAAAATAATAAATAGCATAAATACAATAAGTTCATTATTGGAATACATAAGGTTAAAAATTAAAACCATTTCAGTGTGGTAGTATTAAAAAAGGTCATGTCTTTGTGAAAAGTTATGTATGTAATTTGTTGTGAGTTCATGCATTGTACTGGTTTTGTTCTTTGAACACAGTGATGTTAATGCACGATTCATTTTGTGAACCAGTAAAACATACCTATGTCTTGAATTTGAAAAAAACATCATATTTTATTTTTCAATAAAGAAGGGTTCGGTGAATGTGCATATGAAACTGGTGGGGTTCAGTACCTCCAACAAGGTTAAGAACCACTGCATTAGACATTCTGTATATGAATGTATTCACTATCTGTCCAATGATGTACTTGAATTTCCTCTTTAAAAATCACTTTGGTAACAGTCACCAACATTAGGGAGTAACAAAAAATCCTATCCAAAACAAACTTCAAAATTTTAGAAAGTCCAGATAATTAAAATAATGCAAACATTCCGCTTTTTTAAAGAATTATAAAAACAGAGTTGTAATTATGTAAAAAGGAAAAAAAGACTTCATCCCAGTTCTGCACCCCCCCCCCCCCTGGACATTTTAATATGCCAAGCATTTTACTAGCACATTCAGAAGGCCTTGATCTCTTACCTCTTCAGAGAGCCCGCAGAGAGTCCAAAATATGCATCTAAGCAGCTTCCAAACACAGTTATGACAAATAGTTCCCCTCTGTCAGCAACCCTTACAGACAGTTTATATCTGTAATTAACCTTCTCAGCTTCACTTCTGCAGCCACATTTCAGGCAGTCAAAGCTGGCAGGTAAGGAAAGAAAAAAAAGGGACGCTTAGTATGTTTACCTGGCCAGTTTCTTCCCCAGCAGACCTAGCTAGGACTAATCCATGTGTCAGCATGCTTGGGGTCTGATCTGTTACTTATATTTGGGTCTCATGCCTGCATTATTTCACAGTATTTGCATAAATATGGTGACATTTTACTTGCCAGATAAAGCGTAGTTACTCACCTGTACAGATGTTCTCTGGGGACAGCAGGAACCCATCTTCACTTATGGGTGACATCAGTGCAGACAGAGCCCATGTGGTAATCTCTCCCCGGCTTTCAAAGAAAGACTTTGGGAGATACACCATGCATGCATGGTCCCCTCTTCCTGCCTAAAGTTGCCATCTTGCCTCAGTAGGATATCATAGCACAAGATGGCAAACATCAAGGAGGAAGGAGGGTAGTGAGAATTGATTCCTGCTGTCCCTGGAGAACACAAGTGAGCAACTATGCATTCTCTGGGAAAAAGCTGGAAGTCAGTCCTCACTTATAGGCTATAGGCTACAGAAAAAACTGAAAAGCCACAGGTGACCAGAAAAAGGTGAGCTGTGAACCGCAGCAACAGAGTCAGACCAAGAGCGACCCAAGTGTCCAGCGAGAAGCCAGTTCACCAGTAGCCCGAACACAGCAAGGGCTGGAGGGCAGGAGTTGCCTACACCCCAAAACAGATGACTGAGTATTGGCTGGCCAAAGGCACTGTCCCAATGGGACTCCCTCTCCAGGCAGTAATTATCTGCAAAGGTATGGACTGAGGACCAGGTGGCAGCCCAGCAAGGCAACAGAGCACAGATTTGCCACCGAAGCTGCCATGGCCAGGACAGTGTATGCTGTGACATGGCACTCCAGCAAGAGACCAGCCTGCTCGTAGATAAAAGGTGATGAAATCTGCTACCCAGGTGGACAGAGTTTGTTTTGAGACAGCTGTCCCCAATCAACCTGGGTCAAAGTAGACAAAGAGCCGAGGAGCTCAGCGGTGGTCCTGGGTATGTTGCAGGTAGGAGAGCGTCCACTTACAGTCCAGTGTGTGAAGGACAGCCTCGGCCTTGCTAGTGTGGGGTCATGTAATAAAGGTGGCTACCACCACCTGCTGGTTAAGGTGAAACGGGGACACTACCTTGGCTAGAACTTGGTATGTGCACAGAGCATGACTCTGTTCCTATAGAACCGAGCGTACAGTGGTTCTGCCACCAACACTTGGAGCTCGCTGACTTGGCAAGCAGACACAAGCGCCACAAGTGAGGTACTTTATTTTGTATTTATTTTAGTTTACAGGCTTTTTTTATATGGCTTTATCATTTAATCAAAGCTGTTTAATGTACATTACCAAGTTTTAAGCTACAATGTAAACAGACATTGAACTTGGATTCTTCTGAGGCAATGGAGGGTTAAGAGACTTTCCCAAGGCCACAAGGTACTTAAGGTGACAGGAGCAGAGAGGCTCAAATGGTGGTACAGTAAGCTTCAAGAAGTACCATGTTCAAGTCCCATTCCGCTGCTGGGGAACAGATGGGAGGCTTTGATAGGAGGCGACCCCTCAAGAAGCGTGCCACTAACAGCTGGGCGGAGAGGGGTTTGTCCTCAATTAGATGGTGGTGTGCCACCAACGCACTTAGGTGCACCCTGAATTAGACTTCAAGCCTGCCTGTGACAGGTAAAGTAAATACTGCAGCACCAACTGGACAGAGCAGAAGGGATTGATCCAACTCTGCACACCAGACACAGAACCTCTGCCACTTGAAGGCATATGTCCAGCATGTTGAGGTCTTACGAGAGACCAGAACCACTGTCTCCACCTCTACAGAGAGGCTGAAAGGAGACCAGGCTACTTGCTCAGTAGCCAGGCTGTGAGCATCAAGGACCCCAGGTTGGGGTGCAGGAGAGAGCCCTCTTTCTGCATCAGTAGGTCTGGGTCACACCCCTGAGGAACTGGGGGTGCTTGACAGGTGAAGAAGCAGAGGAATCCATGGCTACATGGCCCACTATGGAGCTACCAGGATCACTGTGGCTCTGTTACGTTGGACCTTGAAGAGGGTTTTGGCCATGAGGGGCATGGGTGGGAAGACGTAAAGGAGGCCCTGTACCCCATGAGATCAGGAAGGCACCTGCTGCCATCCTGGCAGGGCGTGGCTGCTGGGAACAGAAGCAGGGCAGCTGGGAACTGTCTGGGCTGGCAGAGATCTCTGTGGGAGCCCCCAGTGCCGGAATAGCCTGTTTCTGCTGGCATAAGTGCAGATGTGCACTGCTTCCTGGCAAAGGAGGGACAACCCCATGCCCCCTTGCTTGTTTATGTAAAACATTGCCACTTGATTGTCGGTCTGGACCATTACCATTTGGTCCCACAGATGGTGACAAAAAGCCTGGAAGGCTAAAGCAACTGCCCAGAGCCAGAGGAGGTTGATCTTCGGGAGGCTCTCCGATGGCAACCAAATGCCCTGAGTGCTGAGGCTGCCACAGTGGGCTCCCCACCTTGATTTTGAGGCATCTGTCGTGAGGATCCTCTGTGGTGTGGAGATCTGGAAAGGCATCCCTGCCAGCAGGCATGGGAAGTGCTGCCACCAGCCAAGTCTGATAGGAGACCGGTGATGGTCACCCGGTCCCTCAGGCACACTGTGACCACTCAAGGCAGAGCACCCACTGGGCCGCCTGCATCCGCAGGTGGGTGTCCAGAGTGATGTGCACCATGGACATCATGTGTCCCAGCAGACGTAGCATGTGTCAGGCAGACACCGAATGGCAGTGCTGGGTGCCTTTTGCGAATGCCCAGAGGTGCAGGGTTCTGTCCCTTGGAAGAAACGCCCTGGCCCAGACTGTGCCCAGCTGCGCCCTATGAATTCCAGGTTTTAAGACGGCTTGAGATAAGATTTTGGGTAGTTGACTACGATTAACTACTCTAGGACAAGGATTGTGTAGCCCGTTGCCTGCTGCACTTCAGTGGTGGTGCAGCCCTTTACCAGTCATCCAGATAGGGGAAGATGAAAACGCCCTGGAGCCTGAGTTGGACCGTAACTACCGCCAGGCACCTGAATACCCATGGGGCAGTGGCCAGCCCAAAGGGGAGAACTCTGTATTGGTAATGACTTTTGCCCACTACGAAGCCCAGGTACTGCCTTTGGAGGGGGTGGATAAGGATGTGTATATAAGCATCCTTTAAGTCCAAGGAGCATAGTCAGTCTCCGTGCTGGTGGTATGGCAGCAATGTTCCAACTGAGAGCATCTTGAATGTCTCCCTCATCAGGAACATGTTGAGGTTCTGCAGGACTAGGATGGGATGAAACCCTCCAGTCCTTTTGGGGACCAGGAAATAATGGGAGTTGAAACCCCTGCCCCCAAGGTGGGTGGGGATAGGTTCCACTGCATTGCTTGTGGGAAGGTCTGAGTTCCTGCTGTAGCAGAGCCCAGTGAAGGGGGATACTGGGGGGCTCTCCTGGGAAGAATGGAGGGGGCATCTGTAGGGATGGAGGAGATAATCCTCCCTGACTACCTGGAGGGCCCACACATCAGTAGTGATGGCCGGCCACTTGTGGGCATACTGCACCAGACAACCCCCCCCCCCCCCGTGCGCTGCTGAGTTGTGCCTCCTGAGGGAAGAGGCCATGCCCAAGGAGTCAAAAAGCCCCACCAGGTTGTGCCAGGGGCACGGTCTGTGGCTTAGAGGTCTTAGGCTTACATGGGCCATGATCCTGTCCCTTGGTCTGCTGGCCCCATTGGGGAGCTGGGAAAGCAGAGTACTGGAGGTAGTTTCCATAAGCCTTCCTCTTCTTTGGGAATGAGGACTTTCTACTGGAAGCCTTCCTTCAGGAGGGGGCAGCAGTCTTCTTGGAGAGCCTGGTCCTTGTCAGATACTCTGACACCAGCTCAGCAGCCTTGTCCGTCATGGGCTTGTCAATGAGGTTCTCTCTCTGGCTGGGGACAAACAGCTTGTCCTGCACCCATTGCTCCAGGTTGGATGACTGTTGCCAGGCATGGCACTGGGCAATAATGCCTGCCACAGCTACTCTAGCTGCAGACTTGAATCAGTCATAGGCTGAGTAATAAACTGAGCATTCTCTGACTGCCAAGGTCAGGGTCCAGAACCACTGGAGGGGTTCCTCCAATAGCCTAGCCAAGAACCCGGTGAGTTCCTTTGCTGAAACCCACAGGTATGTGTCCATGTACAGCTGGTATGCCTGAATCCAGCTGACAAGCACTGAGCCCTGGAAGCACTTCCTGTCTATAGCATCCATGGCATGGACCGCCCTACCTGGGGGCACAGAGGAGTGAGTTTTCTGATTCTTGAACCAACGCATGGCAGAGTCCACTACCATGGAGTTATGCGGCAGTTGGGCTTTTTGGAAGCCAGGGCTCTGGCGAACCTGGTACATTGAGTCCAGCCATTTGCTTACAATGGGCACAGAGAATGGTGTCTCCCACATGCGGAGAAGCATCTGTTCCAGGATTGGGGGGGGGGGGGGAACTGGCACCATGAGTGCCTTCTTCAGAAGAGCCTCATTCTGGAGGATCTTGAGATCCTCTGTGCAAGGGTCCTTAGATTCCATGGTGAAGGCGAGGGCCTTGGCCTTCCTTAACTTTGTGAGGGATATGGCAATGTCCTCAAGAAGTGGCACCATGTCTCTTGGTGAGACGGTCCAAGAGTACATTACTGTGCCAGCAGGTGCTTGGAGACTCCTTACTCTGTTTTCCAGACTGAGGCTATGGAGGAGTCTAGGGTTCCCAGGGTTTCTGGCTCACGCCTCAGCCCTGAAGGCTCCGGTGCCACAGCAGAGGGCACCAAGCAGGGAGGACCACAGCCCCGAGGAATGTGACAGATGCCAAGGGATCTCTTGAGGCTGGTGGCACTGAAGGATCGGCTTGACCTCCAAGGAGTCCCTCAACGTGGCGGGCTCGGTGGATGGGAATGAAGACCTGGAGGAACTGGGTATCAGAGCCTGTGGCTGGGCCAAGACAAACTGCATGCCAGGGCCCCCATCCTGGTCTTGAGTTCTGTCGAGGGGGAGTCTGAGGATGGCCTTGAAGATCTGATGCTGATCCCTCAATATCAATGGCTCACATCGGGGCAACATGGAAGACCTGTCCCGGCCATCGTCGTCTGCCTTGCGTTGAGGCTACATGTCCTGAGCCCGTGGGATTTCCCCACTTTCCCTGACATGTCTCCCAACACAGTCTGAGGTCTTCTAGCTCTTCTGGTGGCCCTTGTCGATGGAGCTCCAGCTGGAGGCCCCATGGCTCAGAGGCAGGGCCGGCCCGTCCATTGAGCGAGAATATTTTTTGCACAGGGCCCCACGTTTCAGGGGGCCCCGCGCAAAAAACATTCTGATGTAAAAGTTAAATTTAAAAAAAAAGCAAAAAAGCTGTCTGCTGCCGCTGCCGGGGCCGCCGCGGCAGAATCGAGTGTGCCGCGGGGCCCCCCCTGCCCAGCAGAGCCTGCCCTCCCCTGTATCACCTCTCTTTCAGCTGCCTGCAGTCACACGCGCCGGTTTCAGAGCACGAGAGGAGAGTTTCTCCCTCGCTGCTCTGTTAAGCCCGCGGGGGCTGATGGGAAGTTCCCATCAGCCCCCGCGGCTTAACAGAGCCGCGAAAGGGAAACTAGTTCCTTCGCGCTCTGAAAGCCGGCGCGTGTGACTGCAGGCAGCTGAAAGAGAGGTGATACAGGGGAGGGCAGGCTCTGCTGGGCAGGGGGGGCCCCGCGGCACACTTGATTCTGCCGCGGCGGCCCCGGCAGCAGCAGCAGCAGACAGCTTTCTTTTAAAAACATTTTTTCCTGGGCTGGGCTGGGCTGGGGGGGGGGGTAGGAGTGGTGATGGGCTATGGGGGGGCTGGGGGGGTTAGGAGTGGTGATGGGCTGGGGAGGTTAAGAGTGGTGATGGGCTGGGGGGAGCTAAGTCGGTATATGGGCTGATGGGATTAGGACTGGAAGTGGGGCGATGGGGGGTTAGGACTGGTAATGGGCTATGGGAGGGCTTAAACTAAAAACTGGGTGATGGGGGGATTAGGACTGGAAATGGGCTGGTGGGATTAGGACTGGGAGTGGGCTATAGGGGGCTAGGACTGGTAATGGGTTGGGGGGGTTGCTAGAACTGAAATGGGCTGGGGGGATTAAGACTGGAGGTGGGCTGATGGGGTTAGGACTGGTAATGGGCTATGGGGGACTAGGGCAGGAAATGGGCTGATGGGGAGGGGTTATGACTTGAGGTGGGCTGTTGGGTGGGGTTAGGACTGGTAATGGGCTTTGGGGGGGTACGGCCTGGTAATGGGCTATGGGGGGGCTAGGACTGGAAATGGGCTGATGGGGGGGTTAACACTGGAGGGGGGCTGATGGGGTTAGGACTGGTAATGGGCTATGGGGGGTTAGGACTGATAATGGGCTATGGGGGGGCTAGGACAGGAAATGGGCTGAGGGGGAGTGGTTAGGACTTGAGGTGGGTTGATGGGGTTAGGACTGGTAATGGGCTGTGGGCTGATGGGAGCGTTAGGACTGGTAATGGGTTATAGGGGGGCTTAAACTGAAAATGGGGTGATGGGGGGTTAGGGCTGGAAGTGGGTTGATGGGGGGGCTAGGACTGGTATTGGGTTGGGGGGGCTAGGACTGGTATTGGGTTGGGGGGTTGCTAGGACTGGAAATGGACTGATGGGGGGCTAGGACTGGAAATGGGCTGATGCAGGGACTAGAAGGGGGCTGATGCAGGGACTAGAAGGGAATGGATACTGGGTGAGGCTGGAACTAGAAGGGAGCTGATGTTGGGGGAGGATTAGAATGGGATGGGGCTGGGAGAGTAAAATGGAGAGGGGAAAAATATTTTGTGTGGGAGGGATAAAAAAAAATCTACAATTGGCCGGGTATTGGGAGAGTAAGTGGGGATTGAGGATGGAGGGGTAAAATTTGAGTGGATGAAATAGGAATGAGGAAAGAGCAAAAGGAGAAAGATTAGTATGTTAAAGCAGATGTAGAGAGAGAATGGAAAAAAAACTAGAAGAGAGAAGAAAGGACAAATGGACAGCAGACGATGGAGAGTTAGCAGAAGACACGAAGAAACCAGAAGAAAGTGGCTGGAGCAATTGCAGCTGAAAAAAAAATGCACAAAAGGTAGAAAAATCTCTTTATTTTGAATTTATTAATTGGAATATGTCAGCTCTGGGAAATGTGCATCATTAACGTCTGCGCTTTGTTTAGTACAAGAGCAAATTAATGTATAGTTTTATTTCTACAGTGTTGTACATTCCAAGTTTGGCTTTTGGGATTCCCAGTTTAATTATTGTCTTCCTGTTTCTAAATTGTGATTCCTTGTTTGGTGATCTATGTTCTGCATGTGTAACTGAGCTGAGGTATTCTGTTTATGTAATTCCTATTTGACATTGCCACTTGTTCTCTTTCCCCAGTAGGTCATGTATTGTTATTCTCTGAAATGTATTGGTTTAATATTTGCAGCGTTTCCTTTTGATAGGTAGGGTATGGTGCTTTGTGAGTCCTGGTAGTGCTGTTAGGATACGGCGGGTTTTCTATGGGTTCTAAATGGGCAGTGTTTGTAGTAGTTCCTAATGTGTCTGGTGATTGGCACTGGATTATAGTAATGTAGAAATCTTTTAGTCTTTCTTTATCCATACACTCATTAAGAGGCATGTTTACTAAAAGTTAGTGTATGGTAACATTATGCAAATATTTATGCAAATGAGGCCCTGCACCCAGTCTCCGCACACGGCCCCGCACCCCCCTTGGGCCGCCCCTGCTCAGAGGTCCCTTGCTCCCTGTGACGATCCGAGGTCCCTCAGACAACTGCTGGAGTAGAGTTAACTTTGTGGAAGTTGGGCTCATGCTGCTGACGGCTCTTAAGGGCCTTGGGAGTCAGACTGCAGACCAAGGGATCATGAAACATACTACCTTTAATGTTTCATGTAAACCGTTTTGATTTGTAGAAAGACGGTATATAAATTCAGTTAAATAAATAAATAAAAATCATGATCTGGCTTGAGGCATTGAAGGCAGCAGTTGTGTGGGTCTGTACGCAACATGTATGTGCAGCGGTTGCACAGCTTGAAGCCACTGACCGAGGTTATGGCAGGAAGGATGGCCCCTGCGAGGTCAAGCTGGCCTGGCCAGGAATTGGCACAAACCTACACTGAAGAAAAATCAGAAAAAAGAAAAGAACCCGAGAAAACATGATGCCGAGGCAAGCAGACTCAGGGGCAGGAAGGAACCAGTACATGACCGGAGAAAGGCAAGTTTTAAGACCAAAAAAACCCACCCCCACAAACTCATCAACTTCTTCCCCAAGGGGGACAGACACACATCTGATGGGCTCTGCAGAAAAAAAGGAGACAGAGGCAAGATGGCACCCTTAGGTGGTAAGGGGACCATCCATGCATGGTATATCTCCCAAAGGCTCTCTGAGAACTGGGAAAAGATTACCATGCAGGCTCTGTCGGCGCAGACATCACCCATAAGTGAGGACTAACTTCCTGCTTATTCCCGGAGAATGTCCGTTTGAGTCTTCCTAGATCAGTCCAGACAAGTGGGTTGTGTTCCCTCATCTTTGAGACTGCCTTTGGATCCTAATCTACGGAGTCTGCTCTCCAATTATGTTTACCTTACCATTCTCCTAGACATATCCTAGTCCCCAGCTTTTGTGTTGCTTGTCTTGACTAGACTAAACTCTGATGAGCAGGTACAGTCTCTTACATGCCTCTGCACAGTGTTGCATACACTTTGGAGCACTATACAAGTGATCAGTTGTAGAACCGGCAGAGATGGAGATAAAATTCAGAGGCTTCATATGACCGTATCCTGTTATAATTGCTGATGCAGTTAAGGGCACACACCTCTGTATTTGTACCCAAACATGGTCAAGAACCCCTATCTGCATACAACCTCAGAGAGGATAACTAGGTTCAACACAAAGAACCATAAACCATAACTATGAACAGGAAAATCTTCCGACGGAAGGCATGACAAAAGGATATAAGCTGCAGTGAAACGGACCATAAAAAGTCACAGGGGCATGTCCTGACCTGGTCTAGCAGGACTCAGGAAAGAACATTATCCATTAAGTACAATGTCACCTTCCATATTATACTGCTATAGCAGCCCAGACAAGTGGGTTGTGTTCACCTACCAGCAGAGGTGGAGACAGAAAAAAAGATTCCAGAGGCTTATAACCTCATCCTGCAATAATAGCTGATGCAATTAGGAGCACACCTCAATATTTATACCCAAGCACAGTTAAGAACCCCTGATCACATACATTAGTGTGGAAATCAAAGTTCAACAGAACAAGGAACCACAACTATGCATACGATAATCTTTGGACAGAAGACCCATCAAGAGGTTAGGAGCCCGAAGGGCCAACTACAAAGAAACCTAGCAGACCATAACAGATCAGTGGCAGATCATGGACTGGTCTAACAGGATTCAAAGAAAGGACATTATCCATCAAGTAAAATGTCACCTTACTTAGCATTCTGCTAGACTAGTCCAGACAAGCGGGACATACCAAAGTTATGACTCCCCTGAGCAGGATGACAGCAGCTTTCAAAACCTCTGCACCTGTGTCTGTGGCCATCGAAACAGTAATAAACCCCCCCCCCACATAAGATATACCATACTGGGTCAGACCAAAGGTCCATCAAGCCCAGTATCTTGTTTCCAACAGTTGCCAATCCAGGTCATAAGTACCTGTTGGCTTCTGAAAAGCTAGACCAATTCCGTGCTGCTTATCCCAGAAGTGGAAAGTGATGCCCATGTTGCTGTCTGAAAAAAAATCTGAAGGTGTGACCAAGAGGAGGATATCTGTGTCTAAGTGGAGCGTGCAAGCAAACCCTCAAGAACTGTCTAGTTCTGCAACAAGCAGACACTATTGCCTCCTTAATCTAGTATCCCAAGTTAGATTATGTGGCTGTGTCACCATTATGTGGGACTGCAAACAGCACAAAAAGCAGATCCAACTTCCAGAAAGTTAGTGACTGAAGTACATAAGCACCCTTCTGACGCCCACCAGGCAAAAGTACTTATCCTTCCTCTGGCACCGCTCCCTAAAAAGGGAAGGTAGGCCACCTGATTGATATGAAAAAAAAGGACACCTCTTTGGACAAGAAAGCGCAAGCCAAATATACATGGCCTCTTCTGATAACGACAGGGATCCCTGCATGACAATGCCTGCAACTCAGATACACCTTGGCCAAGAGTATCACGACTAGAACAAAAAAAACCAAATAGACGATCTTGAAGGGCAGATTAAGCATGGCCTGCCTCAGGGGCTCAAAGTCATCCAGATATGAATGAAAACAGATACTTTTGTGCTACAGCGCAGCAGCCACCACCTTTGAAGAAGTCCTCAGAGCAGTGGATAGACTGAAGGGAAGAGCAGCAAAGTGAGAGCTGAGAATGGCAAAGTGCAGGAAGCACTGCTGATCCTTGAGAATGGGGGATGTGGAAATATGCTTTGGCCAGATCTAGGGATGTAAGAAAGTCCCTGCACCGTACTGCCTCCATATGAAGTGCAAGGTCCTCAGGTGGGCATTGACCCCTTTGGAGGATGAGGATCAGAATCGGACAAAGAACTGTCCTTCGGAACCACAAACTAGATTGAGTACTGTTCCTCGATCCCCCTTGGCAGAAGGCACTTGAGCAACTGTCTGTAGACCAAGCAGTCTTTCCAGGGTAGCCTGAAGTACAGCCCTCTTAGCCACACAACCATATGGTGAGATGAAGACATCCGGGAAAGGGTCTCTGCATTCCAGAACACAGCCATGCTGTATAGTGTCTAGCATCCAATTATGCTCAGTAACCCGGGCCTACTCCTGGTAGAAGGGGCATAGCCTGCCACCCACTAGTGACAAGACACTCATAGCTGGCTGTGAAGTTCTGATGACATAAAATTTCTATACAGAAAGACAAGTAGCGCGCCTCATCATTGGAAACTAAGCATTACAACTGTCTGAAAAGCACTGGGATCATGACCCTAAGAAAATGAGGTTATGATCACCTGGGATACTCCCATTCCAACCAATAAAAAGCTGGATATAAGGATGCTGGATGGAGAAATTTCACTTACTGTTAATTTCCTTTCCTGGAATACTGCTAGACCAGTCCAGACAAGCAGGTTATGCACCCCTGCCAGCAGATGGGGAGACAGAGGAAAAAAAAAACTCCAGAGCTGTGATTGGACAGGCTCTGGGTGACATAGGAATACCCCTAGGGGTCCTATTCAGTAACTATGTAACAAGCCAAAAAGAGCAACCTCTCAGCTATGAAACCTTAAGAGGAATCAACTCAACCCCTCAACCCGAACGAAAAACGGAAGGAGGATCAAATATCATTCCCAAGGGAAGAAGTCTGAAATGACTGTTTTGCCACATTCTCAGGAAAACTCCGGATGTGTTCGCGGAGCGTATGACTGTCGGTTGCTCTGCACAAGTACTAGTGACTGACAAGCTTGGCGGGTTCTGGACTGGTCTAGCAGTATTCCAGGAAAGGAAATTAACGGTAAGTGAAATTTCTCCTTCCAGATCATACTGCTAGACCAGTCCAGACAAGCAGGAAGTACCCAAGCTAATTACCCTCAGGGTGGGCAGATAGAGCCGCCGACAGCACCCCAACTCCGAAACGACTGTCCTCCCGGGCCTGTACATCCAGTCGATAGTGCCGAACAGAAGAGGACAAGGACGACCAGGTGGCCGCTCGACAAATAATCGAGAGGAGGGATTGGCCCATGACGTGGATTGGGCTCGAGTGGAATGAGCTCGAAGCCCTTCTGGAACCGGCTGGCCTTGGAGAATGTAAGCCGATTCAATGGCACGATGCAGCCACCTAGCGATAGAAGGTTTGGAAGCAGCCAAACCCTTGTGCGGCCCCGAAAGAAGGATAAAAAGATGGTCAGTCTTGCGAAAGGAATTGGTAACTTTCAAATAGCGAAGGAGAACTCGCTTGAGGTCGAGGAAGCGAAGACTTTTGCATCTACCCGCACACTGTTCTTTAGAGAAGGCAGGCAATAGCAGGGGCTGATTGACATGAAAAGGAGTAACCACCTTGGGCAGGAAGGAAGGAACCGTGCAAAGAGTCACACCCTCAGAAGAGAAAGAAAGATACGGATCCCTGCATGAGAGAGCTTGAAGTTCCGAGATTCTTCGGGCCGACGTGATTGCTACCAAAAATACTGTTTTAAGCGTCAAATCTAGAAGAGACACTTCCTTCAAAAGGTTCAAAGGGCAGATTTCCAAGCGCCCTGAGAACTAGCGTTAGATCCCAAGAGGGAAATACCGGATGGGTTGGAAGACGAAGAAGTCGAACCCCTTTCAGAAACCAAGACACATCAGCGTGGGAAGCAAGGGATTTACCGTGCACCGGACCCCGATAACATGTCAAAGCAGAAATGTGCACTCGAAGAGAGCCGAGCGCCAAACCTTTATCAAGACCGTCCTGTAAAAAAGGCAAGAATATCAGGGGCTGATGTACGCCATGGGGACAAGTGATGACGTGAACACCAAGCCTTGAAGACGCGCCACTCTCGCATAAGCAGCGGAAGTTGAAGACCGTCGTGCGCTAAGGAGGGTAGCCACTACCTTAGGAGAATATCCCTTACGGGTCAGACGGCGGCGTTCAAGAGCCAAGCCATAAGCGAGTAGGGAGCTGGATTTTCCATGAAGATCGGTCCCTGTCTGAAGAGTCCATAGGGAGCTGCCAGCCACAAGGGTGGCCCCCGTGAATGCCTTATAAGATCGGCATACCATGGTCTTCTTGGCCAATTCGGGGCCACGAGGACTACCGGCTCCGTGTGACCGGATCCGTTGCAGGATCCTGCCGATCATGGACCAGGGTGGAAACACATAAAGAAGCTGGCTTTCTGGCCAAGTCTGAGTCAACGCATTGATGCTGAGAGTCCCGCGTTCTCTCCAACGGCTGAAGAAACTCTGAACTTTGGCATTCGCTGCAAACACCATGAGATCTATTGCCGGCAAGCCCCATCTTTGAACTATCCTCTGGAAGGCTAGCGGGGCCAGCTCCCACTCGCCAGGGTCGAGGGTATTGCGACTCAAAGTCCGCCTTTAAATTGCTGGATCCTGCAATGTATTGGGCGGAGAAGGCTTGGAGATTTTTCTGCCCAAGGAAGAAGAGCCATCTCGTTTGATACTCCAGTGCACTTGGTCCCTCCTTGATGGTTGATGTAGGAAACTGTGGTCGCGTTGTCAGACAGTATCCGAACCACTTTCCCGTGCAGAAGAGTGAAATCTCAGTAGAGCCAGATGTACTGCTCGTGCCTCTAGTCAATTGATCGTCCAGCGGGATTCGCGTGTTGTCCAAGTGCCGTGCGTAGTGTGAGATCGACAGTGCGCGCCCCAACCGGACAGACAGGCATCCGTTGTTAGAACGATCCAACGTGGAGTCTGTAAGGGAACCCCTTTCAGGAGATTGCTGGAGGAGAGCCACCAACGTAGACTTAGTCTGACGCTGGAGTGAAGTGGAAGGCGAATTTGGTAGTCTTCCAAAACTGGCGACCATCGTGTCAGGAGAGCTTTCTGTAGACAGCGCATGTGCGCTCTGGCCCAAGGCACGAGATCAATGGTCACCGCCATGGATCCCAGGACTTGAAGGTAATCCCATGCTCGAGGCGAGACTTGTGCTAGGAAACTGCGAATTTAAGAAGTTAACTTGAGGAATCGAGGCACTGACAAAAAGACCCGACCTAAGGCTGTTTCGAATCGAGCTCCCAAAATGTGATCTCCTGGGACGGTCGAAGACAACTCTCGTCGCGGTTGATTACCCAGCCGAGGTTCTCGAGAAAGGCAACAACCACCGAGACTATGCTGCAAGATTCGGGGAGAGAGTCTGCACGAATGAGCCAGTCGTCCAGATAAGGATGAACTCTGATGCTGCGGCTGCGTAAGGCCACAGCTACTACCACCATTACCTTGGGGAAGGTTCGAGGCGCCGAAGCTAGACCAAAGGGCATCACACGAAATTGGAAATGTTGACTGAGTACCACGAATTGGAGGAATCGCTGATGATCCTCTCGAATGGGAATGTGAAAATATGTTTCTGCGAGATAGAGGGAAGCTAGGAACTCCCCCTGGCGTACCGCTTGAATAACAGATCGCAGAGTCTCCATTCGAAAGCGTGGTACCCGCAGACTGCAACTGACGCTTTTGAGATCCAGGATAGGACGAAAGGAGCCATCCTTCTTGGGCACCACGAAATAGATAGAGTAACGGCCTAGTCCTCTTTCCAACGGTGGAAATGGAAAAATGGCATCCAAAAGCTGGAGTCTGAACGGTGGATTGGATGGCTAGCTTTTTTCCGGAGCAACGTCTGGGAGAGACCAAAAACGTATCTCGAATGGGACGCCAACATTCGAGGGCATATCCAAGAGAAACAAATGTCGAGGACCCACTGATCTGTAGTTATTAAGGCCCACTGACGAGCAAAGAGGGCTAAATGACCCCTTACTGGTGGAAACGGCTTGAGTGGGCGAAGCATTCCGTCAGCGGGACAGGCAGGAGGTGCCAGAGAACCTATTGGTACCCGAATAGGACTCAGATCCCTTACGGGCTCCCCGAAAGGACTGTGCCCGCTGGGCGAAGCGAGGGGCAGGAGCAGAGGAGGAAGTCAGCCTAAACGACTGATATCTCCTAGAGTCACGGAAAGTGGAGAAGCGCCGAAAGGATCGAGTACAAGATCCACGGCGAGAGCCTTTAGGTCTATCCTCAGGTAGGCGTTGAGGTTTAACCTCTCCTAGATCTTTCACCAACTTATCCAGATCTTCCCCAAACAGGAGTCTTCCCTTAAAGGGAAGCTTCGACAATCGCGTTTTAGAGGCCACATCCGCAGCCCATTGACGCAGTCAGAGCCAGCGTCTAGCCACCGTCACCGCTGCTAGCAAGTGAGCTGACAGACGGAGGTCATAAAACGCATCCTCTAAGAACGCGGCCACCGATTCCAGACGGTCAAGTTCAGTATAAGTGTCAGGAAGCTGTTGAATCCACCGAAGAGAAGCTCTAGCCGTCAGGCCTCCACAAACTGTCGCCTGAAGCGACAGAGCAGAAGACGAGAAGGCTGTCTTAAGAAGTCCCTCGACCTTACGGTCCTGTTGATCCCGGAGTGCCGCTCCGCCTTCCACCGGGATAGTGGTATGCTTTGTTACCCCGGTCACCAAAGCATCCACCTTCGGGTAGGCCAGCCAGCGGTCCAGGTCCGAGGGAGTCCATTGATATAATAGGCCAATACAGCGAGCAGTGCGTAAGGAGGCATCTGGGGAATCCCATTCTCGAGATACCATCTGTTGCAATTCAGCTGGAAAGGGAAAAGCCCTGGAAGGCTTGTGTATTCCCTGTAATATAGGATCAGGCTGAGATTGAGGCTGCAAGGTTTGTGAGACGGGAGAGTCAGAGAGGCGCAGCGCCTCCACCACCTGCGCTATAAGAGCAGGCAACTCCTCTTTGCGAAACAACCTGATGTCCTGAGAGTCTTCAGGTGCTGTCAAGGAAGAATCCGAGAGAGAATATTCTCCGTCTTCATGCTCTGAAGGAGGCAAACTTCCTTCTGAAGACTTGCAGTCCTCAAGCAAATCCGTAGCCTCTGCCAACCATGCTCCTTCTCCAGAAGGTGGTACCTGTTTGAGAAATGTGGTCTTATGAGATCGCTTACGGCTGCCAGAAACCTGCTTATCCGGAGTTGGAGCAGCCGCCGTGGGAGGATCTGCAGACTCCGTACGCCAAAGAGCCCAAGCCTGGCAAAACAGCGCCAGAAATTGTATCTGTTGAATCTTTGGGAGTCCCCGACGGCTGAGGAAACAAGGTGGGGGCTGGCTGAGAGCTCTCAGAAGGTGAGACACCTTGTAGAGCATCGAGGGTGGAGAGTTGGGAGCTGACAACAACTGCAGGCAGTGTGGGGAGAACAGAAGCCGATTCCCCAGGGTCTGACAAACAGGCAGAGCACAGGCGATTAGTTAATTCTTTCTGCTTTCTATTACAGACTATACATCTGAAAAGAGAAGGCGGCATGACAAACAAACTTTAAACTAAAAAAAAAAAAAAAAAAAGAAAGAAAACTGTAAGAGAGTTGAAATAAAACAGCGAAAATAAAACCCCCACCCAAAAGTTGACAATGAGAGCCTGTTGTGCCTGGAATGCCAAGGACAGAAAACAAATTCAGTCAGCAGCTTCTCCCGCCAAAAGTAATGCCCCGTTTTCCAAAATGGCCGCCGGCACAATTAAAGAACAGTAAATGGCTTCTCCTTCACTAAAAACTGCCGAAAATACGGCGATTTTGGTTGCAGCTTGGAGGGAAGTGCTGTCAGCAGCTAAAGGAGCCTCAAAACCCCATTCAACAGACGTGAAGGAATCAGGTCAGAGACAGCTGGTCCCAAAGCAGAGCAGTTGAAATAAATCCAGGGCAGCTGAGGCAAGTAATAAAACAGTTTACTTACAGTTTCACACTGAAATTGATACCTGATCCTCCTGCTAATGTCTAAGCCCTTGTGGCAAAGACTTAGAGCAGCGCTAAGAGAATCGGGAGCTCTACTGAAGCCAGGCTCAGGAGCTCCAAAAGTCTATCTAGGGAATCAAGTTGCTGGGAAACCCAGAGTAACACCTCTTGTGTACTCTGGGTGCATCCAGGAGCCTCAGAATACAGTGAAAGAAGAAAACAAATTGTAAGACAAGCTTGTAGAACACCCTCATCTGCTGGAGACAGAGAAAATTCTGAATAGGACCCCTAGGGGTAGTCCTATGTCACCCAGAGCCTGTCCAATCACAGCTCTGGAGTTTTTTCTCTGTCTCCCCATCTGCTGGCAGGGGTGCATAACCCGCTTGTTTGGACTGGTCTAGCTGTATGATCTGGAAATAGTGGTTAAGGAGAAAACCACCAGTATGGCATCAATAACAGAAGTGTCAGTTCCAAGCAACTACTCAATTGTGTGGAGAGTTAGAAGATCCTGAAATACCAGGAAATGCAGTCAGGAGACCAAGAAAATGTGGCAGAAAGATACAGAAATTTCCCATCATGTTGGGTGCCACAGGTTTGATAAAGAATTTCCAAGCACATCTTGACAAACTACCCATACATCTTACAAGCTCCAGCAGGAGGTTCTCTTTAGCAAGGTGCAAGTAGGACACCGAGCCTTAGCAGTAAATGTTAGAGACCGAGATCATACTCTCATGCTCTGATGGTAGTGAAGTTCACTACCATCATGGCATGTGCAAAACTAACCCGTTTGGAGAAACTACAGTGACAAGACACTTGAGCAGAAATTATAGAGAGAAAAGATGAGTAAAGATTATTATAGAAGATTAAAATCATTGAAAAGTGTCATATCATCACAGAATAAGATACAAGCCATCAATCAGCAAGTAACTCAATATAGCTTTGGGATTGTCGAGTGGCCTCAAAGATCTTGAAAAACTGGATGTGTGGATCTGAAGAGGTGGTGGGGAGGGGGGCATGTTTGAGCTCTCTCCTGTGCTATTCAGAAGAGAAAGGGGAGTGCTATTCAGAAGAGAAAGGGGAATGCTAATGTCTACCCTGCTGAGCCTAGGCCTGGCAGTTCTGGTCCTATAGACCGTTTTGTCAGTCAGAGGTAGGAAAACAAAAAACAAAAAAAAGGAGATTTGAGCTGACTTTGCGGTAGGGCTTTTGGAGGAGTCTGCTCACCTGCCTGGCCTGGAGGTCACTCTCTCTCTTCCAAGGCACACAGCCTGCCTCCACCTCCTAGTGGGACTGCTCCCCAGCCACTGGCTAGTGCTCCTGAAGTGTCAGAAGGCGGTGTTCATTTAGCACTGGAGCAGGGAATACCGGCAGAGAGGAATGAAGTGGTTGTACCTCAGTCATCTGGTATCTTTCCTGGGAGTGTACTGGCAGTGATAACGCCCCAGCTCAGCCGCGAGGGTGAGTCAGAAGTCTTGGAAGCCTCTTTGGCTACAATGTCGCCTATCTCCTTTACTTTAGCTCAGCCAAAGGCAATTACCTTAGAGAATATCTGGAATGCTATTACTTCTCTCTGTTGCCTTAACTCAGCAGACTGCTGAAAGGTTAGAGTGTTGTGACTAACAGACACTATGAAAATGAAAGTGGAAGAGAATGAGAAGATGCTGAATTCTGTTGTGGACACTAATGCGGTGCTAATTAACAGATATTTCACTTCAAGCTAAGATGGAAATTTTAGAAAACACTGCCCATGCTTCAAATTTATATACATTGAACTTTCCCATAATTATGGATATGTCACTGGTTGAATTACACAGGTACACTAAAAAAAATTTTTTTTAAACTGCCTCTAATGTTTCGATTGATTTTTACATTTTTTGGTGCGCTGAATCCAAATCTGGTAACCAATTTGCTCCATCACGTACAGATGTTTTGCTACATTGGGTTAGCAGTTTGAGGTGAACGTTTCAGATTGAGTGCGATCGAGATAAAAGTTTCTTGGATGAATTCTTTATACTAATTGTTTAGTAGTTATTCAAATAAGAATAAAGAAAATTGTAACAAGGCAGCACATAAGAATAGAGTAATGTCAACAAAACACACTGTGATGGTAGCAAACTTGTCTGCACTTAAAACAGCCACATACATGTGCACAAACATTGAGCATATAAGAGCGAGGTTAGACACAAAGCAAAGCAAAGAAATGTGCAAAAAATGTTGTACAGGTATGTATGTAAGAATAGAAAACGCAAACCGCACCATTGCAATACATGAAGACAAACACCCGATGGTGTGAAAATAAAATTCTAATAAATGAGATCCGACACTGTGGTAATAACTAGCAAATTTTTATTTCAAAGTTTAGTAAAAACACGATATTTGTCAACACAGTTTAGATTTTAAAGTCATTCTTGGGTCAATCAATCTCCTGGTGGGCCCGTTTCTTCTTCCCCCGAATGCTTCTCTTGGTGCGCTGCTTGGCGTATTTTTCATCTGGGGTTTCCCGCAGCAGCAACCAGCAGAAATCAGCCATCATAGTGGTGTTCCATCTTCCTTGGTACCTTCTCTCTGCGTCCTTGATGTCCTGGTGAAACCTTTCACCTTGTTCTTCACTGTACGCCCCCAAGTTTTCGGGAAAGTAGTTCACATAGGAGTGCAAGAAATGGACTTTCAGGCTCATGTTACAGCCTTGTTCTTTGAAGGCATTGAGCATCCTGGCAACAATATCCTTTTAGTTCTCATCCCGCCTGTTCCCCAAGAATTTGAGAACAACATCCTTGAAGGAATCCCAGGCTTCTTTTTCCTTCTCAGACATCGTTTCAGCGAATGCTCCATCTGAAATGAGTTTCCTTATATGAGGGCCAACAAACACTCCTTCCTTTAGCTTTGCTTCAGAAAGTCGGGGGAACTTTGAGCAAAGGTACCGAAAGCACTCACCATCTTTTGGAAGGGACTTGATGAATTGCTTAATGAGACCCAACTTAATGTGGAGAGGTGGTAATAGAATTTTATCACGAGGTACCAAGCTCTCATGAAGAACATTTTTCTCACCGGGTCTCAAATACTCCCGAATTGGCCAGTCTTTTTTCCCCCAGTGTAGGTCGCGGGCCCGGCTATCCCACAAGCAAAGGAAGCAGGGATATTTGGTGAAACCGGATTGCTGCCCTAATAGCATGGATAGAATTTTAAAGTCTCCACAAATCATCCACTTATGCTCATCATAACGAATCTTCTGAAGAATCAGGGCCAAATTCTCGTATTTTTCTTGGAGAATAACAGAGTGAGCAATAGGAACTGAAGCGAATGTGTTGCCATTATGAAGAACAACACCTTTTATGCTGTCTTTTGACGAATCAATGAACAGCCGCCATTCAGCAGGATCATACTTGAGTTTAAACTTTTCCATCACTCCGTATATATCGTTGCAAAATACCAAATCTTCCTCTTTGCTGAAATACTTCAAAAATTGTGTCTCGCGGTTGCGGGTACCAATAAAAAGTTGTTCCTGGTGACAATAGATTTTTCTGTTTAAGCCGAGAATCTAGCAGTTGGGCAGCATCTTTTGGGAGTCCTAAATCCCGGACTAAATCATTCAATTCAGCTTGAGAGAAAAGTTCAGGTTTCGGATCTGGTTCAGTTTCAAACTCGGAAGTACTGGACTCATCGGGAAAAGCCATCTGATGAGTCTCATCATGATCAGAACCGTCCACACAAATATGATCCAAAGATTTTGGTGGTTCAGGCACAGGTACTTCGTTGCTATGAGGCATAGGCCTAATTGCTGAGGGAAGGTTGGGGTAACTTATTACGTTCTTATTTTTTAAGTTGTATCCCTTCACAATGCAAGAGCAAAAATAGCAGTCACTGCTGTGGTCTCTTTGTTCACGCCACATCATAGGTATTCCGAAACGAAATGCTTGTTTTTTACCTTTCATCCATAAGCGTAGATCTTCCTCACATGTCTTGCACACTTTGTGAGGAGCCCACGGTTTGTCTTGATCGCCTAACTTCAAACCGAAATAGGCGAAATATACTTTAATAAATGCAGAAATGTTCCTCTGCCGCTTTTTCACGGTATATTCCCCACAAATAAAACAAAAACTGTCCGGAGAGTTGACGCAACCTCTGGCTCTGTGAGCCATCACAAATACACAGCACTGCAAACTACAACTGTAGTGAACCACTTCGGAATAAAGCTGGATTACGACTGAGCAAACAAAAGGTAATAATGAACTTGCAAGAAACTGAAATTTGACAGGAACGTTCATGTCGCAACCACAGTGTTTGAGCGAGCGCGCGAACGAGGCGAGGCGAACAGGAAAGAACATGCGCCAGTGCGAGTACTGGATTTAGCCCCCCGCCTCCCAATTGTCCTGTTAATGTATAAAATGAATACAAAACACTCTAAAATATCATGAGGGAGTGTTTCTAGTTAGTTAACCATTACAACCTCTATTTTGGGCCAAGAAAATAAACTGCAGTCGGCTAAAAAGAAATTATGTGAACATTCCTTATATGGGTAAGAAATCTAATTTTGCAAGAAAACGTGACGTGATGGAACATTTTGGCTATTTTTCCTGGATTCAGCACCCCAAAATCTATAGGAATCAGTTGCAAAACTGGAGGCAGTTTTTTGGTAGTGTACCTGTGTTATTTAAGAAATAATTTGTTCGTTTCACAGAAACTAATGCCACCGATTATGAGGGCTTTTTATTTGCCTTCGGAGAAAAAAAAAGTGCCAGGTTTGGCTAAAGAGGTTGTCACAATGGATGTGCTTAATGTGTTGGATCTTTTGAAATCTCCCAGGTCAACAGATGTAAAAATTTCTACTTTATTAGTGACATGTGCCTTAATATCGAATAGAGGTTGGTTGCTTAGACTAGACTATACTATAAGAAAAGGTCACAACTTTTCTATGGAGAGAAAATTTCAATTCTCCGATATCTCAAGAGAAACACAAAAACAGCAAAAAGAGTTAAGATCAGGCGTTTTGCAGCTAGGGGCTACTTTCTATCTGCATTTTCCTGTAAATGTTTAATTGTTTATAAAGCGCCAATATTTATCTTTAAGCCAACAGACCTGTCTGTTTGTTTATTAGTGCTAGATACCAGTAACCTCCTCTCCCGCTGAGGGGGTGGTGGGATTAAGTAACCACACATGTATTGTTATTGCTTTGGGCCCTCAGCAGCTGTTTTCTTGTTAACCTATCAAATGTTTACAGGTGGGAGTCTCTGGCGCTCCTGTTCATTTTGCTTTAACTCATGCTCCCTATTTTGTGGGCTACAGACATTAAATGTTTGTCAATGTTTCCTTGATTTGCTCAATGCTATGCCTTTTCTGTACAAGATTGTCTTGATATATCGTGTAAATTGTTTAAAAAACAAATAAAAGAAAAACTGGATGTGTGAACAAGAAAACTCCTCCATGCCTATGAGATAATTTACAAGAATCAGTATATGCCAAGACTGTACATCCCTAGAGCTGAAGGAGGGCTAGGCCTCAGAGATCGATTAGACAGAGCTACTATCATAGGCCTCCAGGACTACCCAACAGCATCATCAGATCCAAATACACCAAAAGTGCTAAAATATGAAAGTAAACATCCAGAATCTGGCTCCACTGTCAAACTTGGACAAATGTTCAATGACTAGAGGGAATGAGAGAATCCACAAGCACACACAGGATAGACGTAACAGACGTAACTGATTGTAATAGCGCGGTATAAAAGAATTGTTAAATAAATAAATAAACAGAATTTGCAAAACAAGAGAAACAAAAATCTTCAGAAAACAAGCAAAAACAAGTGGCAACTGCACAAATACAGTGGGAAATACAAAGTCTTACTCCAGGAACCTTTTGTCAATCACGAACGGACATATGAATGGTTAAGGAGAAAAGTCAACTGAAACCGAAGGATGAGAGATTGATAGTTGCAGCCCAGGACAGCAGATTATGGACAAGATGGTTTAAAGTGAGCATTGAATAAAAATTGACACCACAGATGTCTATTCTGTAAGACTGACCTGGAAATAGTGACTCACCTCACAAATGGCTGTAAAGTTCTGATGGTGGAAAATTTCTATACAGAAAGGCACAAAGTAACACGTCTCATCCATTGGAAACTCTAAGCACTATAACATTACCGTGTCTAAAAAGCACTGGGATCATGACCCTAAGAATTACAGAGAATGAAGAGGTTATCACCACCTGAGACATTCCCATTCCAATGGAAAAACTTGGTTCAAGGAAGCCCAACATAGTAGTAAAGGAGAAAAACACCAGAATGGAATCAATATCCAATGTTCTAAGTGATTATTCTATGAATTGTGTGAAGAGGCAGAAGATCCTGAGGTACCAAGGAATGCAGTAAGTGAGCAAGAAAACATGGCAGAAAGATTACAGAAATATTTTCCATTACACTAGGAGCCACAGGCCTGATAAAGGTGGTTTCCAAGCACATCTTGACAAACTACCCATACATGTTACATCTTACAAACTCCAGAAGGAAGCTCTTTGGCATGATACAAGTACTATGCTGACAATCAGCAGTAAATTTGAGACCCAGATCATACTCCACATACCCTAGGGCTTACAAGCGAGGATCATGACTGTCATGATATGTGCAAAACTAGCACACCAAACACCACTGCACTGAGGGAAACTATTAAGGGTTTTTTGGGTTGGTTATAAATAAGCAGTCTCATCCCTCATCTTGACTTAACCCTAAGTGGATACAAAATACATCAATACACTCGCAGAAACCGGAAGCCCTACATGGAGAAACAAAGATCTTTGTTGGGCAGCTTTAGGCCAAATGGTTTTCAAGGCAGATGGTGGACACTAGAAAGATACCAGCTGAATAGTTTGTCTATCGTTTTTGAGACTACTCTGTTGCTTTTTTCTGTTCTAGGACACTGCTGCATGCCATACTTGTTGGGCTGACTGAGCAGCTTTCGGCTGTGACAGTGGAAAGTGAAGTATTCCTCACATCATATGCGGTTGTTGGAATTAAGGAAAATGTGGATGTCTTATGTTTTATAAATTAAGCTTATGAATACATTTATATTCTATAAATTAAAAAAATATTAAAGTACTTTTTTTGATGTTTTAGGGTTAAGATGTACAAATCTGCTCATTTAATATATTAAGGGAGGCTTTTTTGAAGACCTGTGATGTGCGAGATGAGATTTCCCCTATGGTAATTTGCTTTGCCACATAGAGGGAGCACTGGTCATACTGAGATCTTTTTTTCTCCCTTTTTAGTGATTGTATTTGGTATTTGGAGTGTCCACCGTTTCTGTGGGTGTATTGATGCATTTTGTATCTACTTAGTGTTAAACAGTTTCATCCCTCACCTTCACTTATTTATTGACTAAGGGATTTTTGGGTTGGTTGTTATGTGCAAAACTAACCCATTTGGAGAAACTGCCCCGAGACACCCCATAATGGGCCCCAGACCAGACACTCTGCAGGAAAAAAGGCGGGATTTCTAGGGCAAAACCACTGGGAATCCTGGAAACTCTGGATTCCTGGCATTGGGAACAAGGATAATGGCCGAATGCAGAGGAGGATGGGCCTGCTCTCTTTCCAAGCCCCTAAGGCCTACCCTCTGGGAGGCAATTAGCGTTGGACTCACCCCAATACCTTAGCTAGCTTTTTCAAATCCTCCCCAAACAGTACCCTTTAAAGGCAAGCAGAGACAATCAGGGCTTGGAGGCAGAGTCCACTGCCCAGTTGCAGAGCCAAAGCCAACATTGTGTCACTGCTGAGAAAGCAATATCCTTAGCCACTAAGTGGACTAGATTATACATAATTTGACAGAAAGGCTGTTGCTGATTCCAGGAGAACCCACCTTGTGGAGTCCTTCAAAAACTGCTATCTGAAAAAAAATAGAGGAATTCAAAAAATGATTCTTAAGGAGAGCTTCTCTCGTGACCCAACTGGTCTTTGAAAGTGGGATTGTGATACACTTTGTGAACAGCGACATGCACATCCACTGAGGCACGCATTGAAATCCTCCTGTGGCAGGGCATAAAGCTTCTTCATAATCTTGACCCCTTTCAAAGGGTAGTTTGGCAGGTCCCACTCCGTGCAGATCATGCTTGAAAACCTCTGGGAAGGGAAAAGCCCTAGAAGGTTTCCATACTACATAAAAGAGGTATATCTGTGGTATCTGATCCGCCACCTGAAGTTCTGACACCTAAGCAATCAACACTACCAGTTCTTTGATCCAAAACAGACTATGAGAAAATCTTCCTGTTCCCCTGAGATGAAGGAACTTAGTCCTCAAAACTGGCATCCTCATTTGAGGTGTCTGAACTGGGTTCTGGATCCTGGATAACAGACCGTCTAAATCTCTGCTGAGATCACTTAGGAATTGCGACCATACCTTGAATATTATGTGCAATTCTGGTCACTGTATCTTAAAAAGGATATAGCGTTATTAGAAAAGGTACAGAGAAGAGTCACCAAAATGGTAAAGGGGATAGAAGGATATCCTTATGAAGAGAGGCTAAAAAGGTTAAGGCACTTCAACCTGGAAAAGAGACAGCTGAGGGGAGATATGATAGAGGTCTATAAATTAATGAATGGAGTGGAACGGGTAAACGTAGATAGACTGTTTACATCGTCAGAATATAGAAAGACTAGGGGACATGCAATGAAGCTACAGGGTAACCTATTTAAGACTAATAAGAGAAAATATTTTTTCACTCAACGTGTAATCAAACTCTGGAATTTGCTACCAGAGGATGTAGTAAAAGCGGTTAATGTAGCCAGGTTTAAAAATGTTGCGACAAGTTCCTGGAGAAAAGGTCCATAAACCATTAAAGTGGACCCAGAATATCCACTGCTTGCCCCAATACAAACATTGTGGAACCTGTGTCTGTTGGGTAAACTGCTAGATACTTGTGACCTAGATTGGCCACTGCTGGAAACAGGATACTGAGCTTGATGGACCTTGGTTTGATCCAGTATGGCATATCTTATGTTCTTATGAGCACAAGCCAGGCTTCAGTTATCCTGTGCCCTAAGACCCTCTGAGTGGAGAGTGATCATGGGAACCACAGGCTTGTTAGCTGCCTCACCAAAAAGGACCAAGCTTGTTGGAGAAAGGAAAAGAATTCTGGGAGAACAACCTGGAGACCAGGACCTCCCCAAAAGCATACATCCCCCCCCACTAGCCCCCCCGATACTGGCCCCTGAAGAGACGGGGAATGGCCAGTGTGAAAGAAGTAATCCAAGGCTTGATTATCACTCTCCTCCATGACTACACACTGCTGCTCTCTGCAGTGAGGGAGACATTTGGGGCATCCCTGCCCTCCTGATGAGGGGGACGACATCTGTAGTCTCCATGCAGGAATCACATTAGTTGGAGTCCAATGATGCAAATATTCACTTGCTGCAGACCAGGAAGCATTTCTTATAAGGAATGTGCCAGTCACAAGAAGGGCAGCCTCCATGCACTGCTAATAGCCTGGTTCAGAGCATATTAACAAGGCATGTTCCAAATGCATAGGCAATGACAGCAGGCACTACTGCATGTTACAGTCGTGCCTAAATCCAAAGTTCGTAAGGATGGCACGCAAGGAATGTGTGTATTTAGTGCACATAGCACAGAATGTGGGCTATCTTTAGGAGCACGCAAAGCCAATGCACACAAGCTGCACAAGATGAGAACCGGGGTGGGGGGGGGGAGGGGAGACACTTAAATGTTCACTCCAAATGGCCCAGAACCTGACAAAAAACGGCCTAGCAGATGAGGTATGGTTGCCCGACCCCCACCCCAAAACAAGTTGGAAACAGACTTAGATTCATCGAGTACCCCCCAAAGAGCCAAGACCACCATGCTGGGCTGAGTGCTACTCTGCAGGCTGATACCTATGAAGAACCTTTTTCCAAACTTCAGGAGAGAGCTGGGGGGGAGGGGTACCGAGGTTGTGTGAGGGCAAAGAGCCCTTATTAAAAATCCTGGCTGCTCAATTCGTAAGGACCAGAAGCTAAGCAAAATTCCCGTCCTTTGCATAGCATAACCAAAAGAGCAGCCATTTTAAGGATGACCCTAGTGAAGCCTTCCAGTGTCAAGCTCCAGTGAGGAAGTCACCCCTGAGGATGGTTGCTCACTAGCTAACATCAAATCTTCCACAGATTTTCAATAGAGCTGCATCAGATGCATCCACCATCTGCTGGAGACAGAAATACTGAGGTGTGCCCCTCAGTGATCATAGCAACATTATTTCATAAGAAGCTTCTGGAATTCTCTGGTCTCCACCTCTGCTGGTAGGGTGGCAGTCTTCTTTTTGGACTGGTCTAGCAGATCACACAATTTTTTTTTTTTAACACTCATGTTGGAAAAAAAATCATTTTATGGCGATGCCCCTTGCTTTTAAAGAATTTCATTCTGTTTGTCCACTCTTTGTTTTATGAATATTTGATAACTATCAGCACAGCGCCTACATTTATTCAGCTTCCTATTGGCTCAAGTAGTTAAGCAGGAGCTACCAGAAAATCTTAAACTCATCTATCCCAAGTAATGAAATAAAATATAAGGAGGAAGAGAGACTATCGATTTGGGGCCAGATTTAAGTTTCAGGTAAAACTGGGGCAAACAAAGTGCAAACATTCTGAGCCAGCTTGCTTGCGCATTTTTTGAATTAGCACAGTATTTTATTCCATTTTTACTAGCAACATCTAAGATGGGATCTAATTTCCTGCAGCTTCTGGAAGGAAGCGGGAAAACAAACCCATAGAAGACTATACAAGAGAAAAAAAACACACTTATACAAAACAGCACTACAAGACTTCTCCCCAAAAATGTTAAATGGAAAAACTGTACATCTGAAAAGTTTTAATCTTATTAGGTCCGACTACTGGTCAAAAGAAAATGTCAGCATAATCAAACTACTAAGGGAAAAGTGTATTTGATCCTATATATTTAGCTTTCCAGGATTTTCTTCCGTGTTGGAAAATTTAGTACTCGCACAACTTTGCTGCTGCTCCTTGCGTTTACCTTTCTGAGCAAATTATGTGTCCCTTCCTTGTTCTGTCGACCTACCTCAGCCCTCCTTGAGCTGGTCAGGTGGTGACATGAAATCAGTTTTTTTTTAGTCTGCAGTTAAGAGCTTCTTCATAACTGGTTCCATAAAAAAAAAAAAAAAAAAAAACACAGCTGGAAGGGCAACACAGACATTACCGAACAAGGGAGAAGATGAAAATTCAAGATTTGTGCCTCCTACTCCTTACAGGGTTCAGCGAAAAGACTGCCTGCCTCTAATAGTGTCTGTACTGAATGTGAAACTGCTGCACCGCACCTGCAATTTCTAGTCTCCTCACTTTTCAGCATGTTCAATGTATGCTAGAACAGAACTAGAGAGATTTCAACTTACCTCCTGGAAGTCTGTATAAGTCGGGAACAACAAATTTGACAAGAGGGATACAGAAAGCAGGAGTCCTGGATAGCAAGAACAGAGGCAACAAGGAGTCGCCTGTCATTCATGTGGCTATGGAAGCTCTCTGAGAACAAAAAAAGTGAAGAGATTTAGTCTTATTTCTACAATGGAAAAGTAATATACTATCCAACAATTCCAGAAAAATAGCGTAAAAATTCCAACAGTGAGTTAACAGCTATGTGGCTTGGAGGTAAGAGAAAAACAGGATAGCAGAATATTTGGTGGGGCAAAGTGGCAAAAGATGCAAACTAAAAAGAAAATCATTCAGTCTGAGAAATGTATTGCTGAACATGATGAAAGGGACTTGACTATCCATTTCTTTATTATTTTTATTTTTCTCACCTGGGGTAAGAGGAAGTGAGTTTTGTTAATATGTTGTCTTTTTGGGATTGTGAAATCTCTTGATTTTTTCTTAATTGTCGCCCCTTGTTTAGGAGTAGTCCCCGTAATGTAGGCTGTTAACATTACATGATGATATGGTTTACCAATGTGACACTATTTGTTTTATGTGATGCTTTATATGGTAACGTTTTACTTACCAGATAATATCCTTTTCTTGAATTCTACCAGACCAGTCCAGACAAGTGGGCTGTGTTCCCCTATCAGCAGATTGGTGAAGATTATGAACCAATGAAAAGCCCAGGTTTGAAATGACATCACTCCCATGCCTCTATCCACCTCAGTCAGAGGTCTCTTAAGTATTTGTCCCCAAGCATAAGGAAGAACTTGCCAAGCCTCACACAACCTCAAAGCGGGTAACAAGGAGTAATCAAACAGTAGAGAGCTATGTAAAGGAAAGCATTAATAGAAGACTGTCAGTAGAAGATGGATCTGCAGAGCCAAGTATATAAATCATAGCGGACCCTAAGGAGTACAGAGCAAAGACAGTTCCGGGGCAGGCCCTGAACTGGTCTAGCAGGACTCAAGGACAGGACATTATCTAGTAAGTAAAATATCATCTTCCATAATTGCCCTGCTAGAGCAGTCCAGACAAGTGGGACGTACCAAAGCTATGCCTTCAATGGGCAGAAGATGACAGCAGCTTGCAAAACCCTTGAGCCAAAGGCCGTGTCCACCAGAGCATGGACATCCCAGCAGTAATGCTTGACAAAAGTGGGACGTGATGCCCATGTTGCTGCCCATCATATGTCTACAGGGGTTACTTGAGCTCTGCTCTGTCCACAAAGACGCTTGCGCTCTGGTAGAATGGGCACACAAACCCTCAAGAAAACAGCCGATTCCACAACAGATATGCCGGAGACAATGGACTTCTTAATCCAGCACCCCAATGTAGACTTAGCTGCTGTGTCATCCTTGCGTGGGCCGGCAACAGCACAGAAAGATGGTTGGGCTATAAAAGGCCTTCGTAATCTCCAGGTACCAGAGAAGCACCTTCTGGACATCCATAAAGGTGAAGATCCTTATACTTCCCCCAACACAACTCTTCAGAGGAAGGGGGGCAGGCAAACCACCTGGTTCGCATGAAAAGGGAGACGTCACCTTTGGCAAGAAGGAAGGCACGGGTCGAAAGGAAATGCTTCCTCTGGAAAAGACAGATAAGTATCTCAGCAAGACAGAGCCTGCAGCTCGGAAATCTGCCTTGTGGAACAAATTGCGACCAAGACCATCTTGAGCATCAAATCCTTCAGAGTAGTGCGTTTCAATGTCTCAAAGGACTGACATCAGTGCCCTGAGCACCAGACAGATCCTAGGAAAAGACCAGACCAGAAAGGAAGACAGACATTGAACCTCCTGAAGAACGCGTGAGACATCCAGGTGGAATGCTGGAAACTTACCAACTGCAGGACCTCTGAAACAGAGTTAAGAGAAAAGCCTTCCCCAGACCTTCCTGCAAAAAGGCCACTGTGATGGCACCTCAGCCACATGCTGCACCATCACTCAGAGGCACCAGACCCACACATATGTGATTGTTAGACCTTCTCCAGGCTCCAAGCTGAGTGGAAATTACCAGAAAGTAGCCCTTACATGATTGCCATTTCCTTTCAAGAGCCAAGTTGTAAGCAAGAAGGGAGCCAGGTCTTCCAGGACGATCGGCCCCTGACATGGAGGCAAATGAAGAGGCAGGGCTTGCAGGAGCCACATCAGATCTCCAACCACGCTCTCCTTGGTCAATCCAGCGCCACCAGAATAATCCTATGCAAATCGCATGCTCTACCAGGGGCCAAGGAGGAAACATACAGCAGTTGTTGATTTGGCCAAGGCTGAGTCAGGGTGTCTAATGCCCTCGGACCCCATCTCCGTGAGGTGACAGAAGAAGCAGCACACTTTGGCATTGGAGTGGGTCACCATCAGATCAATCTCAGGACAACCCCAGCAGTGCAGAATCAACCAAAACGCCTCCTGACTTAATTCCCCTTCTCCTAGATCCAGAGAGTGCCAGTTGAGAAAGCCCGCTTCCACACTATCTACCCCAGCAATGCGCTGAATACTAGGAGGTTCTTCTTTGCCCAGGCAAACAGGAAAGCCATCTTCAGGGCTACCCCAGAACTCTTCATAATACCTTGCCAACTGACATAAGCCATTGCCGTGGTGTTGTCGGAAAATATCCAAACCGCCAAGCCTTTAACCAGGGGTTGGAAACACAGAACAGCCAACCTGATGGCCCTCGCATCAAGGCAGTTGATGGAGCACACTGCCGCCCCCCCCCCCCCGCAGTTCCAACAACCCTGGGACGTCCAGTCTTGGCAATGGGCTCTCCAGCCCAAGACTGGCATCGTTCAGAAGGATAAATGAGTCACCACCCAGTGGCACGCCCTTCCTCAGATGACTGGGCTGCCGCCACAACCGCAGACTGGTCTTCACCATCATCAGGAGTGGGAGCCCGAGCTCAAACTCCTGCAAACCTGGGGATCATCAAGTCAACAAGGACCCTTGGAGTGGCTGCCTGTGCACATGCGCCCACAGCATCATCTCGATCACCGCCACTATTAAGATAATCTCAGGCTCTGGGAGCCTGCTGCAAACAGAACAGTGTCAGGCAATCCAACCACCTTTTGACTTTCTCCTTTGGCAAGACTCTGCCCACTCAAGTATCAAAACCTTTTCCCAGGAACTCCAGGGAATGAGAAGGCCTCAAGTGGCTCTTTCCAAGATTGATCACCCAGTCGAGGCTTTCCAGAAAGGATACCACTTGGGTTGCTACCCAAGATGCTTCTGAAAGAGAATGGGCTCAATGGTCCAACTGTCCAGATATGGGTGCACACAAATCCCTTTCTGCCATAGTGCAGCAGCCACTACCACGACCTTGGAGAATGTCCTTGGGGCAGTGGAGAATACAAATGGGAGGGCAGCGAACTGAAAGTGACAGCCAAGCAGATCCATTCTTTTTCAGCACTATGAAATAGATGGAGTACCTGCCCCACTGCGATCAGCCGGCACAACAGGCACCACTGTCATCAAGAGCAGCAACTTATCCAAAGTGATCTGCACAGCAACACTTTGGTTTGCAGACCACAGGGGGAGATGATGAAAACATCTGGGATTGGCTCTTTGCATTCCAGGACATAGCCATATTGAATAGTGTCTAGCACTCAATGATCCTTGGTGACCCAGACCCATTACTGAAAGAAGAGGCGAAGTCTGCCTCCAACTGGAAGAACCAGGGAATGGGTTCCCAAACCTTCATTGCACAACCTGGAAGGGTCCTCTTATGGAGGGGAGCCAAGACCCTGGGCCCACATGCTTCACGAAAGGACTGAGAACCAGCCCAAAATCAGGAAGCAGAGGGGAAGAAGGGGTTTCCAAGCTGATAGTGATGGGAGTACTGAGACACCCAGAAGTCTGACCAGTGTGCCCATGAGGAGTGGGCAGAGGCAGACTGAAAAAGGGTTCCTGCTCGCTTCACAGGCCCCCCTGGATCTATCTTCTGGAAGATGGTAGGATTTAGTCTCACCTAGATCCTTCACCAGCTTCTTCAAATTGGCCCCAAAAGCAGCTTCCCTTTAAAGGCCAATTGGGTCAACCAGGCTTTGAAAAATATGTCCGCTGCCCAGTATCTGAGCCAAATACACCACCATGTCACCATCAACAGGGCACTATCCCTGACCACTAGACATACCAGGTCACACACAACATCAAAAAGGAAGGCCATAGACTCCAAAAGAGGTCTAGTATCATCTGGCAGAAGAGACTGAATCCACAGGAGTAGGGTTCAAGAATAGCAGTCACTGTGGTTCTTCAACAAATCCACCTTTCAGTTCATAGTATCCTTTAAGACTAGCCCGCCTTCCACAGCTTTGTTGATCTGTCTGGAAACCGCTGTGACATGTGCATCCACCTTGGGAATAAAAGTGCATGACACTCCTTCGGGAGAAGGTGGTACATCTTATACAGCCTCAGCCTCTTAAGCGGGTAGTCTGGAGAAACCCACTCAAACCAGATTGTCCTTGATTACCTCCGGTAAAGGGAAGACAGCAGTATATTTCCACACCCCTTGCAGGAGTGGATGCACCTTCTGGTTCTGCTCCATGCCTCAAGCATTGACCAAGCTCAAGGTGGATGAGACCTGGAAATCAAAGCAGCCAGTTCCTCCTTCCGGAGCAGATGGGTAACACCAGCCTATTCACAATTCCAATTCACAAGGAGAGAGTAATTCTTTGTCCACATCAGAGCCCAGAACTGAGGCATCTGAATCCAAGTCACAGTCCAAATCTCAAACAGATCCCAGCTAATCCCCACCTCCAGTTGGTACCCTTCGCCAGGGATGTTTAGTCATAGGCTCAGTCTGTCCCTCATGAGACTGCGCTTGGGGGAACTCAAGAGGCCACAGAATCTGAATGATGTCAAAATGATCAGGCCTGTGGAAAAAGGAAAATAATCCTGGGGAGGACTATCTGGACTCCAGAATCTCTCCTCATGGAAGTGAACCCCCTACACCAGGGGACATAACCACCGCCAGTCCCCTACAGGACAGTGGGTGGATCACAACATGGTTGCTGGAAGCTCTGGCCGGCTGGTCATCCTTACCCACAGCACTATCCACCACCTCCTGCTCTAAGGCAGGCAAGATGTGACTAAAAGTATCCCCCTGCTGAGAGAGGTGGAGCAAGCCCTCCAGGGTTGACTCAAAAGCTGGCATGCAAGAAGAGTGGAGTCCAGATGCTGGAGAGTTCTTTGAATGGGCGACCAGAGAACTAGATCAAGGGCATGCGATGGATGTGATCTACCTAGATTTCAGCAAAGCCTTTGATACTGTTCCTCATAGGAGGCTTATCATACTCAGCTTGGTGAACTGGATCAGAAATTGGTTGACTGAGAGACGATAGAAGGTGATGGTAAACTGAACTCACTCGGATGAAAGAAAGATGACTAGTGGTGTGCCCCAGAGTTTGGTCCTGGGACCAGTACTGTTCAATGTATTTGTGAGTGATATTGCTGAAGGACTGAATGGAAAAGTCTGTCTTTTTGCAGATGACATGAAAATTTGCAACAGAGTGGACTCCCTTGAGGGAGTGGAGAACATGAGGAAAGACTTACAAAAGCTGGAAGAATAAATCTTAACTGCCAAGCATTAGACCAATGTGAAGAAGTGCAGAGTCACATGCACTTGGGAAGCAGAAATCCAAGGGAATTGTATACAACAGAGCAGGGGTGGGCAATTCTGGCCCTCATGCACCACAATTCAGCCTGGTTTTCATGATGTCCCTAATGAATATTCATGAATCTATTTTCATCCACTGCCTTCCATTGTATGGAAATAGGTCCATGAATATTCGTTAGGGCCATCATGAAAACCAGGCTAGATTGTGGTGCACAAGGGCTGGAATTGCCCACCCCTGCAATAGAGGGAGAGAGGAACAGTAGGAGGATCTCGGCGTGATTGTTTCTGAGGATCTCAAGGTGGCGAAACAGTGTGACAAGGGGGTAGCAAAAGCTAGAAGGATGCTGGGGTTGCATACAGAGGAATAACCAGCAGAAAGGAAGGAGGTACTAATGCCACTGTACAAGTCGCTGGTGAGGCCTCACTTGGAATATTGTGTTCAGTTTTGGAGACCATATCTCGCAAAGGACATAAACAGACTGGAAATGGTTCAGAGGAAGGCGACCAAAATGATTTGGAGACTGCATCAGAAGTAAATATGTATACTCTGGAGGAGAGGAGGGACAGGGGAGATATGATTCAGACCTTTAAGTACTTAAAGAGTATTAATGAACAAACATACATCTTCCAAAGACGGGGAAGCTGTAAAACTAGAGGGCATAACATGAAGTTGCAAGGGGATAAACTGAAAGGCAATATCAGGAAATACTTTTTCACTGAAAGAACGGTGGATGCTTGGAATGCCCTCCCGATAGAAGTGGTGGGGCAAATACAGTGAGAGACTTCAAAATGGCATGGGATAGTCAGAGGATCCCTTAATAGCAACAAGATAAAATCAAAAACATAACTCTTATATCTCAACAAATAGGGGTGTCTTACACGGAGCGGTGGGTACACGCCTAAACAAAGGCATGGGGTGGGGTGACCTGCACGGAGCATCAGATGCACCTACTCTTACAGTCTTACTGGGCAGACTAGATGGACCATACTGGTCTTTATCTACCGTCATATACTATGTTACTATGAGAGGAGGCAACTCGCTTGTCACAGGCTAAACAACATTTCCTGGAAGAACACAGAATTAAGGCAAGTATCAAAAGCACATGTTAATATGTGCCTACTGGGCCAGCACAGCCTTAACAGCGCTTTCATAGCAATGCTGATCATAGGCACTTGGGTAGGAACGTGCTTTGGAGTTGCTTAGGTGGAATGGGCACAATGCGCACAAGGACTACGTGACTGCCAAGTGCACAATAGTAAAAACGCTATTAAAATGTGCAGACAAAAAGCAGGAAACCCCCACACCATACCAAACAGTCACCAGCGGTCCACACCGAATTGCGCATCAGATGTCCTTGTTGGAGGTCTCTCAATTCGATCTATCTCCTCATAGAGGACTCTGCTTCAGTCGCTGCTCTCTGTCAAGGCAGCTATCAATTCTCCCACACGCCTTGTCCCACTGGCCGTGGTGGTGGTGTTGGACTTCTACTCTCTCCTTCCTGTCAATTTCAACCCCTCCTTCTGCCTCAGTCTTACTCCTTTCCCTCCTTTGAAGTCCACTCCATCCGGCTTTTTACTTCACTACCTCTCTGTCTGTTATTTATCGAGTCCTTGACAAGTCCAGCTCTACCTTTCTCTCTGACTTTGACTCGTGGCTTTCCTTCTTCCTGGATTCATCCCCCCCCCTTATTCTCTGGGATTTTAACATTCATGTTAACCCCTCTGACCCTTATGCTTTAAAGTTCCTCTCCCGTACTTCATCATTCAACCTCCAGCTTTGCTCTACTGCCCCTACTCACCAGCAAGGCCACTGCCTCGACCTTGTATTCTTCTCTAATTGCTTACCTTCAAACTACTGTACCTCACTTCTTCCCATATCAGACCATCACCTGCAAAGCTTCACTCTGCACCACTCACCGCTTCAACCTCACCCTGTTTCCTCCAACCTCTTTAGAAATCTTCATGCTATTGACCTGTTGGCTCTTTCCTCCACTATGTCATCCAAGTCTGTTGATGAGGCAGTAGCTTCCTATAACACTGCACTCTCCTCTACTCTGGATGCTCCTGCTCTCACAGGACGTGGCATGGACAGACATACTGTACCTTAACCTTGACTGTCTTCCACTACCCGTTATCTACGTTCCTGTGTCTACTCAGCTGAGTGTGCTTGGCTCAAATCCCGCACCCTTGTGGACTTTCTATACTTCAAATTCATACTTGTATTTTCTGTCAGCCATAGCACTCAACAAACAAGACTATTATGTCCATCAAAGTCTCTTGCCTCTGACCCATGATGTCTCTCTACAACTTTCAATTCTCTCCTCAAGGTACCTCCGCCTCAGACCCCTCCTTCACTTTCTGTCCAAACCCTGGCTGGCTACTTCCTTGACAAAATCCACAAGATCATACTCCAATTCCCCATGAGGTCAGCTACCTCCCCTCCTTTTCACTCCCAACCCCCCCTACCCTTTCTATGATCTGTGGAAGAAATCACTTGCCTTCTTTCCTCATCCACTCACTACCCTACTATCTATTCCCACCAGTTTCCTTAGCTCCATCTCCTCCACTGTAGTCCCATCTCTCATTCTCAACCTATTTGCTCTCTACTGAGACTTTCCCTGCAGCCTTCAAGCATGCTGTGGTCACTCCTCTCCTCAAGAAACCCTCACTACACCCTTTCTGTCCTTCTCACTATTGACCCATCTCCCTCCTTCCCTTTGTTTCTAAACTACTTGAACATGCAGTTCACTACTGTTGCCTTTACTTTCTCTCCTCTCAAACCTTCTGGATCCTTTATAATCTGGCTTTCGTCTTTACATTCTACCGAATCGGCTCTTGCCAAAGTCTTCAGTGACCTGTTCCCTGGCAAAATCCAAGGGCCTTTACTCAGTCCTCATCTTTCTTGACCTTTCTGCTGCTTTTGACACCATTGACCACAACCTTCTCCTTGATACCTTGTTCTTGCTTGGGTTTTTAGGGCTCTGTGCTATCCTGGTTCTCTTTTCTGTTGCTCTTTCAGCGTTTGCTCTGGTGGAATCTCCTCGACTACTATCCCACTCTCAGTTGGTATACCCCAAGGATCTGTTTTGGATCCACTCCTTTTCTCCCTTGGTACACTCATCTCTTCCCATGGCTTTCAGTATCATCTCTACGCCGACTCCCAGATCTACTTTTCTACACCTGAAATCTCTCCGGTAATCCAGGCCCAGATCTCTGCCTACCTTTCTGACATTGCTGCTTGGATGTCTCACCACAGCTTGAAACTGATCATGGCTAAAACAGAGCTTCTTATTTTCCCCCCTAAACCCTCCTATCTCCTTCCTCCATCTCTGTGGATAACTCTACTCCTCCCTATCTCTTCAGCTCACGACCTTGTATGTGTGTGGAGGAGATAGAGGAGTCAGATGACCCCCAACTGATAGAAACGACAGGTTAACTTTCTCTACATCAACAAAATTCACCCATTCCTTTCTGAACACACTACTAAGACACTTATCCACTCCTTAGTCACCTCCCGTCTAGACTATTATAACCTACTCCTTGCTGGTCTCCTTCTGAATCATCTCTCTCCCCTTCAATCTGTTCACACTCTGCTGTGCAGCTAATCTTCCGCCAGCCTTGTCGTGCTCATATTACACCCCCCCCCCCCCCCGCCTTCTCAAGCCACTTCATTGGCTCTCTAAGTTTCCACATCCAGTTCAAACTGATATAGATAAGGTTTTGTACATAGTACTAGCTAATCTGTAAGTGTTAGATGGAAGCAGATATAACCTGTAACTTATTTCAGTACGAGTCCAGTAGCAGTGCTTGTTGAGAATTGTGTAATAAGTAACTAATGTACAAACAGACCTTCCTGTGAAAAGAGGAACATTACGAAACAGAGTTTGTTCATGCCTGAATGCCTCCGCCTACAAGAGAAATATGACTTAACATAAGGCATCAGTGTCTGCTGTAACTTTCTGTTATCTGGCTTCTGACATTTGTACTGACAGCACGATTGTAAGCTTGTAAGCGTACAATGACCCCTGGACTATACATAGGCTGCACAGTGGAACCAGGTGTGGGAGGAAGACTGCATGCAGAGCCTGAACTTCTAGCCCCTTCAGGCAACCACCAGGCTGAACTGTTTTCTCATAGCTGCAGAATCAGCAAGATAGACATTCTAAGACAACTTGTGATAATCTATGTATACAAAGGATTGCTGTAATGACATTTGCTCATACGTAATTTGCAACTTCCCTAATAAAATGAGCAACTTTGTATATCACTCTGGTGGTGACTGGTTGTTCCCAAGCGCTTGTACTAAGAAGCAGGATCCAGGGAGACGAAACCAAATTTCATAACATCGGTTTGGGTAACTGATGTATAGCAAGTAAGAACCCAATCTGTTTTGGTAACACAAACATCTCCTGCTGACCTACAAGTGCCTTCACGCTGCAGCTCCTCACTACCTTTCCTCTTCCTATACCCCTCGAGAACTCTGCTCTTCTAGCATATCGCTTCTATTGCTAACTCCAGACTTCACTCTTTTCCCCTTACTGTTCCTTATGCCTGAAACAAACTACCTGAATCTGTACGTCAGGTGACTTCTCTGACCCATTTCAAATCCAGGATGAAGCACTCACCTCATCTCTGATGCTTTCAGATCTCGACTCACCTGGTCTCCTTTGTGTTTCCTTACCATTTCCCCTAGATGTTTCCCGCTCTAAAGCTACTGTGTTGTCTGTCTTGACTAAACTGCAAGCTCCGATGAGCAGGGATCGTCTTTTTTACAAGTGTCTGTGCAGCACTGTGTATGTCTTGTAGCACTATACAAATGATCAGTAGTAGTAGTATGACTTGGTACACACCCCCTAAGAACCCCAGGCAGATATCTGTGCTGGGCTGAGCTCCACTCCCCTGAAACTGTTCCATTGGCTTTGCAGGCACTACATTTAAGGTGGCTAGTAAGCAGATTCCTCTGAAAGTCTTCTGCAATCTTCAAAAGAGAGCAAAGTGGACAGAGGAGGAGGAAGGGGGTGTTGAGTTTGTGTAAGACTGCTTTGGATCCTTCCAATTTTCTGACTGCTCAAAAGGCTCTTATGATAAGAGCACAGAGCTGAATCAGTTTTCTCTCATCCTACGGATACCGAAAAGACCACAGTCTAATGGAGCCTCCCATGTTGCGCCCAAGTGAGACAGGTACCCTAAAGGTAATCGTTCACAAAACGTTTAAGTCAATCTCTCTCAATGTTCTTGATAATAGTAGTATAGATGCACCCACCATCTGCTGGAGACAAAAATACTGAACAAACCTCTGGTGGCTGAGGTGGATAGAGGCATGGCAGCGATGTCATTGAAACCTGGGCTTTTCATTGGTTCTTTGTCTCTAGCAATCTGCTGGTAGGGGAACACAACCCACTTGTCTGGACTAGTCTAGCAGGACCATAGGGAACTACCTTATCTCCAGGAACAAGCAGGAATGAGTCTTCACATATGGGTATCGTCGGCACCGATGGAGCCTGCGCGGAAACGCTCCCCAATGTCCAAAAGGAAAACTTTTGGGAGCATCCCACAGCGCCTGCGCGCTACCTTCCCGCCTTTCCTAACCACCTCTCTCCAGTTCTTCTTTTCCACGGAGCCAGCAGGTCGTGTTTCCTGTCACCGCTGAAGAATTTCTTATTTTTTTATGTCTTTAGTCGCGTGTCTGCCTTCTTGACGCCGGACCGGTACTGCCGGTCTTTTCTTTCTTTATTTCAAAATAAAAAAAAAAAAAACCTACTGTTTTTCTCACTTCAGTGCATTTTCTTTCTGTGGCCTTAGGCCTACAAAACTTTTTCGTCATGGAAAAGCCCGCCTCCGGGTTTAAAAAGTGCACGAAGTGCAGCAGCACTATTTCTGTCACTGACACCCATGACTGGTGTTTCAAATGTTTAGGTCCTGACCATTCCATGACGGACTGTGAGTCCTCTTCCATGATGTCTAAAAGAGGTCTACAGAATCGAGCAGCCAAGCTCAGTACCCTGTTTCCCTCGGATGCAGCTTCGGTGGCATCGACGTCTTCCAGGGCTTCCTCTTCCTCCCATGGATCTCAGGTAACTAAACTTAAGTCCAGCTGGTCCTCGAAGAGTAGATCTCCCTCTAAGTATCGAGATGCCTCCGGGCTTGCTCTCGAGGAATCCGCACCGGCAAAATTACACCGGCGGGAGGCTCCGGCTTCCAAAGCTTTATCTATGGGGTCACAGGTTGACATCAATGGCTCGGCCTTGACCGATCACCTGTTGCAATGTTCTGGGGTACCGGTGGTTTCCACTGGTACCGACATCCAGACATTGGTGGCGTCGATGGATCAGAATATTCTGACCATGCAGCGTGCCATCATGGCATTCATACAAGCTGCGACGCCTTCGGTACCGCAACCAACTCAGTTGTCGGTACCGGTACCAATTGCGTCGATGGCAGCAGTACACTGTTCTGTGATGCCCATCGGTACCGATCACTCCCGATGTCGATACCCCCCGGTACGCGTATCGGGCTCTGCACGAGCATCCAGACAGGCGATACTTCGATTCCTCTGAAGACTCTGATGAATCAGAGGCCTCTATCGAAGCATCGGGGATCCTTCCTCAGGAACCCTCTTCTCCAAAAAGGAGAATGTCTCCTCCAGAAGGCTTGTCTTTTCAAGACTTCATTAGGGAGGTGGCCAGGGGCCTTTCCATCTCAGTGGCCTCTGAGACAGAGCCTAGAGCCAAAAAATTAGATATTTTACAATATCCTAAGGTTCCTAAAGAGGCAGCCACTTTACCAATACATGAGATTCTTTATGATCACATGTTGGGCATATGGGAGACTCCTCTCACCACCTCCCCTCATTCTTGTAGGTTGGACACCATGTATCGTGTTCCTCCTTGTCCTGGTTTTCATAAGACTCAGCTTCCTCACCACTCCATTGTGGTGGAGTCTGCTATGAAAAAGATCAAGAGTGCAAAAAGGCACTCTTCTACTCCTCCAGGAAGAGAATGCAGAACCTTAGATGCGTTTGGCAGGAGAATTTTCCAGGCCAGTATGCTTGTGGCCAGAATCAACTCCTATAGTCTCTATATGGGGATGTTTCTAAAAGAAGTTACAGATCTGCAAATCTTATCTCCTTTTATTTCAGAAGATAAAAGGGAAAAGTTTCTCACCTGGCTTTTAAACATGCCCAGGATATTTCCAAGTTTTCCAACCGTGCAGCCTTTGACTCTTTTGAAGGTGCCAGCAGAGCCTCGGCTATTGCCATAGGTGCACGCAGAGTTGCTTGGTTACAAGCTTCTGATTTGGAACCCTGGGTTCAGGATGGACTAAGAAACCTTCCTTGTACAGGTGAAAACCTTTTTGGCAAAGATTGGCAAGCAAAGGCCAACCAGATGGATGCTGAAAATTCTGCTTTAGATAGACTTTCAAAGTCTACTTCTGCTCCTTTTAGAAAGAGGTTGTTCAAAAAAGGATTTTTCTCAAAAAAAGGGAAATATTATTCTGCTTATGGTCAGCAGACATCTTCTGCAGGTCGTTTTGCTACAAAGAGACAGCAACAACCAAAACAGGCCAAGCCTAAGGCTGCGAGGACTGCTACGGCCCAACAGCCTCAGCCTCCTCAGGGGCTTTGACTAACAACTAGAGAACTTAGCCTTTCTGGCTCTAGAACATCCAGAGCCTCTCACCATTCCAGGAAGGTTAGCTCATTTTGCTCCCAGATGGGAACAAATCACAGCAGAGCAATGGACCCTCTCCATCATAAGAGACGGGTACAAGCTTCATTTCTTAAACCTTCCCCCTCACACCATGGTGAAACAGTTCAATTCTCCAACATCTCTCCTTGACCTTCTAGGTCAGGAGATTGCTACCCTTCTTGCCCAAGGGGCAATAGAAGAAGTACCCCTTCTTCAACAGGGCTCAGGGTTCTACTCCCCCTATTTTCTCATTCCAAAGAAAACAGGGGGCTACAGACCCATTTTAGATCTCAGAGAATTGAACAAGTTTCTATGCAAGGAGAAATTCAAGATGACTTCTCTCGGAACTCTCCTTCCATACCTCCAGAGTCAGGACTGGCTTTGTTCTCTAGATCTCAAGGATGCGTACACCCATGTCCTCATCCATCCAACACACAGAAGGTTCCTTCGGTTCCTTTACCAAGGAAAGCACTACCAATACAAAGTGCTTCCTTTCGGTCTGGCCTCTGCACCAAGAGTGTTCACAAAATGCATGGCAGTAGTAGCTGCATTTCTACGCACTCTAGGGATATTCGTATTCCCATATCTGGGCGACTGGCTCATCCGAGCTCCATCCCAGTCAGAAGCCCAGACTTCCCTGGCCTGCACAAGGCGTGTTCTTCAGTATCTGGGACTTGTAATAAACATTCCAAAATTCCATCTCACCCCTACTCAGTCTCTAGAGTTCATAGGGACCTTGCTGGATACCACAACTGCAAGGGCCTATCTTCCCCAGGTCCGTTGCCTACGCTTGGTGCAGTTAGCCTCACAGATTCAGTTAAAATCCCATTTAACTGCTCGAGAGATGTTACAACTGTTAGGCCACATGGCATCCACTGTGCATGTGGTTACTTATGCTCGCCTTCACATGAGAGCAGCTCAATGGACTCTGTCCACCCAATGGACCCAGGCATCAGGGTGCCTGTCAGACAAAATAGCAACCTCCAGTTGCCTCTTTTGCTCTCTCCAGTGGTGGAAGTCCACTCAAAATCTGTTGCTGGGGTCCCCCTTTCAACAGGTGTTACCCCAAGCAACCCTTACAACAGATGCCTCTCCAAAGGGTTGGGGAGCTCATCTACAAGATCTCTCCACCCAAGGTATCTGGCCTCCACAGGAGACAACTCTACATATCAACCTCTTAGAGCTCAGAGCAATCTTTCTGGCTCTCAGAGTCTTCCACACCCTGCTCAGCTACAAGACAGTCCTCATCCACACGGACAACCAAGTAGCCATGTTCTACGTGAACAAGCAGGGGTGGACTGGCTCTCTGTCGCTTTGCAACGAAGCTCTGAGATTGTGGGCCTTCGCCAGAGAGCATCAAATCCATCTCATGGCAGTGTATCTTCCAGGGGTTCAAAACTCTTGGGCAGACAGACTCAGTCGAGTTCTGCTTCCACACGAATGGTCCCTCCATGGGGACCAGATAGCCAGGATCTTTCGAATTTGGGGAACCCCAGACAGACCTGTTTGCAAGTCCGTGGAATGCCAAACTTCCCCGGTTCTGTTCCAGGATTCCGTGTCAGGGAGTTCAGGCCAGGGATGCCTTCCTCCTTCATTGGGGGCAAGATTTCCTCTATGCCTTTCCACCTAGTCCCCTAATTCCCAAGACACTGTTCAAGCTTCAGAGAGACAGGGGGTCTATGATCCTCATAGCACCACGTTGGTTGGCCACGCCAAGTGTGGTACCCTCTACTTCTGCATCTCTCTCAAGCTCCCTCCCTGGACTTGGGGTCTGCTCCAGACCTCCTCTCCCAGGAGAAGAGAACGTTGTGGCACCCAAATACCCAGTCTTTTCATCTCAGGGCCTGGTTGCTGAAGGCCTAGACCTTCAAGATTTACATCTTTCTCAGCAAGTGAAGGATATCCTTCATGCTTCCAGAAAGCCTTCCACCAGACGTTCATATGCTTTTAAATGGAAGAGGTTTACCATTTGGTGTGCAGAGAAGGGTCTTAACCCTCTTGCAATACCTCTGAATTCTTTACTAGAGTATTTGCTGCATTTATCCCATGCAGGCCTTAAAATGAATTCAATAAGAGTCCATTTGAGTGCTATTGCAGCATCCCTTAAGCCTCTCAATGGACATCCTATTTCCTCTTATAGCAAGATTCATGAGAGGCCTTCTTTTGACTAAACCTCCCATTAGACCACCTCCAGTGGCATGGGACTTGAATCTGGTTCTTGGCCAGCTTATGAAGCCACCCTTTGAACCCTTAGCCACTACCTCCTTGAAATTCCTTTCCTGGAAGGTTATTTTTCTCATTGCAGTCACCTCAGCTCGCCGTATCAGTGAGTTGCAAGCCTTAGTGGCTAATCCTCCTTATACAAGGTTCCATCATGACAAGGTAGTCCTCAGAACTAATCCACACTTTATGCCTAAAGTGGTTTCACCTTTTCATCTGAACCAGGAGGTGTATTTACCTGTCTTTTTTCCAGGACCTCATGCATCAAGTGCAGAGAGGAATCTTCATACCCTGGATTGTAAAAGAGCACTTGCTTTCTACTTACAAAGAACACAGCAACATAGAAAGTCCTTTCAACTTTTTGTTGCTTTTGATCCCTCTCATTTAGGACTTCCAGTCTCTAAGAGAACTCTGTCCAATTGGATTGCTCAGTGTATTTCCTTCGCCTACCAGAGTAAGAACCTCTCTCTGGAGGGCCATGTCACAGCTCACAATGTGAGGGCCATGGCAGCCTCTATGGCTCATCTAAACTCTGTGTCCATCGACCAAATCTGCCGAGCGGCCACCTGGGCTTCGGTTCATACCTTTATAGCCCATTACTGCTTGGACAAGGACTCCCGCCGGGATGCCTTGTTTGATCAGGCTGTTCTCAAACACCTGTTCCATACCTAATCAACTCCTATCCACCATCCCTCACTGGATGCCTGAGATTCATGGGTGGAGGTAGAGCCCTTCCCAGGGACTCACAACCTGGGTGATCTCCCAGGCATCTCTAGCTGGGGAGTCCCCATATGTGAAGACTCATTCCTGCTTGTTCCTGGAGATAGCACAGTTACTTACCTGTAACAGGTGATCTCTGGGAACAGCAGGAATAAGTCTTCACAACCCACCCACCTCCCCTAGGAGTTGTATCTCTCTATCTATCTTTCCTTTCCTCACTCTCTCTTTGTTTCAGCTTTAAAACTCAAACTGGAGAGAAGCAGTTAGGAAAAGCGGGAAGGCAGCACGCAGGCGCTGTGGGATGCTCCCAAAAGCTTTCCTTTTGGATGCTGGGGAGCGTTCCCACGCAGGCTCCGTCGGTACCGACGATACCCATATGTGAAGACTTATTCCTGCTGCTCCCAGAGATCACCTGTTACAGGTAAGTAACTGTGCTTTCCTTGTAAGGGAGGTATGTTTTGAAATTGCAATAAAATAAAAAAAAGTGGATAAAGTTTGAAGAGATATCCTAAGACTGGATTTGTAGGTGCATATATTTTCCACTGAAAAGTGCCTAAGAAAGTACTGACACATTTACACTTATTTTTCTAAGGAAAACATAACTGCACATACTCAAACATCTGAAGCACCTGAGCATTTTCAAACTCCCCCACAAGCTTTTTCTTCTAGAGAATGTGGATCTGCAGATATGCACAGGTACCAGACCTTGCCACTTCAGCCTAGGGATGAAGGTAAAAAAAGAACCTGTCCTAGGCCAACAGGGAGCGTTTCATGTGTGCACAACGTGCATAATGACATTTAGAACTATTTGCACGGCTTCTATTGACTAGATACCCAAGTGCAGGCAGTTAATCTGATGAACTCAAACCAGTGACGTTCCGTTCTCGGGCGATGTGAATGTACAGGATAAAGGGGAGCGGAAGTTACTACCATCTTTTTATACCTACACCACTAACAACGCCAAGCTTTATAATCGGTGAAAAAACAAAAATATTAAACCTCGCATTTAATAAAATAAAGAAAGAGTCACGATTACCAGATCCAGTACGGCCCAGCTTGTCTCATACCATTCGTGTGACACAATCTCAAAACACCGCAATACAACAACAAATATCACCCACAGCCTAAACTCAAACAGACCACCGTTGCTTCCGGCTCGTATTTTAAAATCAGCGCCGGTAGGCCGAAGCATAAACCCACTCCAATCACAATGCTTGACGTCAGCCCGTCCCACCCTCTTTCTCAACCGGAAGTGACATAACCGAAGGCGGGGAAGTCGCTGCTCTTTACGGCAGTCCCTCCGCAACGCAGAACAGAAGTTAAGTATATTAGGGAGGGAAGTAGTGTTGCTTTGCCGATACTTTTTCTTCTGTTTCTAGTCAATACTTGAGACCCCGGGTGCGTGCTCTCTAGTATGGTTGTCATTAAACAACACTGACGTATTCTTCACTGTGTAGGAAAGAGGCCTGCAGAAGATTTGAAGAGATCGGCTTCTATAATCCTAACTGTATGGTATATCTTTATAGGACTGATGAGAGGTGTATATACATTCTACATCAAAAAACTACTAGCTCAGATTGAGAGGACATCATATTCTTCCAAGAGGACCATGTTTTTGCTGCTCTGCGTCAGTGGTACAGCAGGCCTGTTTTATACAAAGATGGTCCGCTTTTCTAAAGAAATAGTGCTAGCTCCTTTTCTCACACTGACTATAAACAGAAAAAGAAACCTGACTGAATTTGATACATGATGGGCCCGATTTTCGAAGGCATTTACAAGGGTAATTGCCCTAGTTCCCCATGTAAATGCCTCAACAGTGAATTTTCGAAGGTACCTACACGGGTAGTGCCTTCAAAAATTCTCCGGTTTGTCCTTTACGCACCCCGATGCTATGCAGTTAGCATCAGGGGCGGAGGAAAGGGATAAGCAGGTAGTAGTGATTTTCAAGGGTTTTCCTCGCCTATCTTTGTGGTGCAGGGGCTAACCAGGGAGCATCAAAAATCGCTGCTACCCACTTAGCTTCAGCAGCAACCGGTGGATCCAGCCAATCCAAATTTTCACTTCCTTTGTTGAGGAAGTAAAAATATGAGTTAAGGGGGGGGGGGGGGGATCGGTGGGCAGGCTATGCGCTGAGACGGTGCATAGCATGCCTAAATGAAAATTGGGCCCGATGTGTAATTATTTATTTACCATTTCTTATATACCACCTTTCAGTGGTGGGGGAAAAGCAGGGTTGAAAATGCTATGGTGTACTATAGCTCCCTAGTCTTGCTCTCACTTTCATCTTCCTTCTGGTTTTTTTTTCTCCCTCTTTGTCCCTCCCAGGTTCTTTTACAATCCCTTCGTCCGGGTTGTCCGTCCTCCCCAGCTCCTACTCTTTACATCCTCTTTTCCCTACCCCAGGGTTTCTGCCCATCTCCTCTTCCCCTACCTGGATCCTCATCTCTCCCTATAGTTAGATTCATATCTTTGTCTTCCCTATTTCCCTTAAATGTTCCCAGAGAAGTAGAAGCGTGTTTTCATTCACTTCAGTGGAAAATCCAAAGTTGAGGACCCCTGGAGATTGATGTCTTGGAAGACGGGACATTCAAATGGCAGATGAAATTTAATGTGAACAAGTACAAAGTTATGCACCTAGTAGACAAGAAGAACCCAGACTATGGTTACATGATGCAAGGTTCCACATTAGGAACCACCACCTAGGAAAAAGATTTAGGAGTCATCATGGATAACACATTGAAACCTTCTGCTCAGTGTGCAGCGGCAGCCAAGGCAGCATATAGAATGCTAGGAATCAAAAGGAAAGGAATGTAGAATAAAACAAAGGATATTATAATGCCACTGTATCATTCCATGGTGCAACTGCACCTTGAATATTGTGTGCAATTCTGGTTGCCATTTCTTAAAAAGTATATAGTGGAATTAGAAAAGGTACAGAGAAGAGCCACCAAAATGGTAAAGGGGATGGAAGGATACCCCTTTGAGGAGAGGCTTAAAAGGATAGGGCTCTTCAACCTGGAAAAAAAGATGGCTGAGGGGAGATATGATAGAGGTCTATAAATTAATGAATGGAGTGGAATGGATAAACAACAAGACTAGGGGACATGCAACAAAGCTACACTGTTACCTGTTTTAAAGCTAATAGAAAATATTTTTTTCACTCAACGCATAATCAAACTCGAATTCGTTACCGGAGGATGTAATAACTGTTAGTGTAGCTGGGTTTAAAAAAGGTTTGGACAAGTTCCTGGAGGAAAGGTCCATAAACTATTATTAAAGAGGACTTGGGACATTCACTTCTTGCCCCAATACAAGCATTCTGGAACCTGTGTGTCTTTTTGGGAAACTGCCAGATACTTGTGACCTGGATTGGCCACGGTTGGAAACAGGATATGGGGCTTGATGGATCTTGGTCTGACTCAGAATGGCTTATGTTCTTATGATGTCCAGTTTGAAAAGCCGCAGGGCCCAGGGTATCTCTGGCCAGAGCTTCCTAAGTCAGAGCATCCCAGGTCTGGAACCCTGTACATGAAAACCCATGACCAGAGAACTCCCAAAACAGCATCATCATCCATGAACCTATAATACTTACTTAGTCCACGGAAGCATTCCACAGCTTCCTCTTTTGTTTGTCTTTTTATGTTTTAATTTTAATTAATGTAGGCTGCTTAGATGATTTAATCTAAATGGTATATCAAATAAATTTGAAGCTTTTTCATTACTGACATCTTCAAAACCACCACCATTTTCCAAGATGGTGGAAGAAAAAAATGTTGTGGGATGTTTTCCCAGAATAGGCAAATATCATTGGTCCATGAAGGCTTTCTGGTCAACAGCTTCCTTGTGATGGATGCTCAGGCTAGGGGTACCCTGGATGTGAGAGCCTCTGTAAAGGAGGAGGAAGGTGAGGGGGGAGTACCCTTTTTTAATTTATTTTTTTCCTTCTTTATTCTTTCCTGTCACTTTAAATTCACTGGCAGGGAATGATCCAATCCCCATTCAGCATTCTGTGGACAAGTGCTTACATATGGGTGATATCAGTGGAGCCCACTGTGGGAACCCAGATTCTTCTGTAGAAGCTTTTGGAGTAGATCTATCAAGCCTCCCATTGCTGTGCCTCCTCTCCTTAGTCTTCTTTTGTCAACAGAGCTCTGAAGACATGCTGTCCCGCAGTCCATAATGTTCCTTTTGCCTGCTTATTTTTTCTCTGCTCAAATATCAACTTTTGTGAATTCCTTATTGTTCCTCCAGCTTAGTCCTCTATGTATGGGTAGTGCACCTCCTCCTGCAGCATGAAGACTGGACCAATCAAAATTCAGCATTACTGGATCTAGCAGCCTGGCTTTCCCTTGCCCTCCAGTGTGTCCAGTCTTCATGCAGCAGGAAGATGTTTGTGAGCCGGCTGGGCTCACTAGTCAATTAGTTTAGGTCTTAGTTATAGCTAACCTTTTATTTTTCCTTTCTTTGGTCCCTATTGGGGTTTATATTTGTTTTCTGCAGTGCAGGAGTACCTGTCTCTTTAATTTTTGCCGGCACTCCGGAGGGTGGGGGATCAGCAGAGGGTCCTCTCCTGCTCAGCCAACGCCGCTTGCTGTTCCTTTTAATTAGATTGGATCTCTTTGCCCAAGGCTGTTCGGGACAGAGCTCCTGCGGCGGCTGTCCAGCGCCACAGTCCTGGAAGGTAGGACTCTGTGCCTGGCGAGGGTCGACGGCCGGCTCGGCAGCAGGCACCTTTGTGCAACAGTTCCTGTCTTTGCCGCTTTCACGGTTTGCCCTTTACTTTACTTTTCTTTCTTTCTTTCTTTACCGATCGTTTCGGGGCGCTTTTGGCTCGAGTTTTTCTTTTCAGACGGGAGCGGGCTCTTTCGACGGGGCCTTGTCTGGGCTGTGTTTTTCGGCGCCAATTTCTCCCGCGCCTTATCTTGCTGGGTAACCGTGGCCATTTTGTCTCACGCAGTTCTCCCCTTCGCGCGGTCCATGCGGCCTCAGTCGCCTGTCCCGGAGCAGCGGCGTCTTTCCACTGACCCCCTTTTTGGTGCCTTTGTTGTTTTTTCCCCTTTTTGCTTCATTTCTTTTATTTCTTTAGTTTTTGCGTTTTTTCTGGGCTCTCCCCTGCGACAGGAGTGTGGTGGGCTGCTAAGTGTGATTTTCACGTGCTGAGCAGCCTGCCTGCGTTTGGCTCGTTTTTTGCTTACAATCAAAAAAAAAAAACAGAAAAAAACAAGCCACCCAACGAACAACCCAGCAAAGAGTAAGCAGCGGAGGCTCCCATTGCTGGCAGCCACCCAGTGTCTGGGTAGGGGCTTGGTTTTGACTGGGGGTCAGCGTTCTCATTTTTAATTTCTGTACTTTGGGCGCTCATGCCCTTGGGATCCCTGTGTGTCATTTGTGGATCGCGGAGGGGCGCTTCAGCAGAGACGGGCGTCTGTCAGCGCTGTGCCTCCGTGTCCATCAGTATGGAGCAGCGGCTGGAGACCTCATTGCCGGTTTCCCCGCACTCTGCCGCGCCTATGCCTACGGACTCGCCCTTGGAGGGACCCTCGGGGGTGAGTCCCGCTCTTTCTGCAAGCACAGGGGCGCCAGCTGATTTCGGAGGGACTTCCCTCTTGGAAGACTTTTCTCCCGATTTTATTTTGCTGATGCATCAGGCGTTTTGTCGGCGGCGTCAAGGGGTGGCGCTGGGTTCCCCGTCGGAGCAGGCCACTTCTGCGCAACCTTCGGCGAAGGTCGGTGGGTTCTCAGGTGGGCAAGCGGCCAAGAGGCCGCGCCTACAGGAGACCCTGCTGTCCGAGTCGGATTGGATAGAGGGAGAAGATCATGAGTTGGACATGGAGGAGGAAGCCTTAGAAGAAGGCGAGCTCCCTGAGCCGGAAGATCAGGCGAAAATCATACGGGTCTTCCGCAGAGAGGAATTGTCTGCGCTCCTGTCTGAGGCGCTTCAGACTCTTGGGCTGGTTCCAGCACCGCCGGCTGAGGAGGACGATGGGGTAGATCCCATCATTCAGGCTGTCCGTCAGCCGCAGGCGGTTTTTCCTCTGCACCGGGTCATTGACCAAATGATCCAAACAGAGTGGGATGCCCCAGAATCTGGTCTCAAGGGCATAAAGATCATGCGTAAACTGTATCCGTTGTCGTACAAGGATCTCGACAGGTTCCGTTTGCCTAAGGTTGATGCGGCAGTCTCGGCGGTTACTAAGAAGACCACGATCCCTGTTGAGGGCAGCGCGGCCTTAAAGGAGCCTCAGGACCGGAAAATGGACGGTTTGTTGAAACAATCGTTTGAGGCGGATGCTGTTGCGTTACAGGCCTCCATTTGTGGCGCTTGGGTTGCTTGCGCCTGCCTTCGCTGGGTTCAGCGTCTTCGACAGGCGGCGCCCGCGGAAGCCGAGGACCTGGCCGAGCTTCAGCGCTTGGAGTCTGGTTCGGCGTATCTAGCGGATGTCCATTATGACCTCATCCGGGCGCTGTCTAATAGTATGGGTTCTTTGGTAGCGACCCGCAGAGCCCTTTGGTTGAAGTGTTGGGCGGCGGATGCTTCTTCTAAGTCTCGCCTGGGCAAGTTGCCCTTTAAAGGCAAGCTGCTCTTTGGTGAGGATCTTGATAAGTTGGTCAAGGAGTTGGGCGAATCCAAGGGCGGTCGTCTCCCGGAGGATCCTCCGAAGAGAGGGAGGTCCCTCCCTTCCCCTCGGGGTCAGTTTCGGGACTTTCGTCGGTTTCGGTCACCCCGTTTCGTGGGACCGCAGCGAGGCAGGTATCTCTCGAGATCTCCCAGTTTTCGGGGCTTCCGAGGAGCCTCTAGAGGCTTCACGGCTGCGGCTCCGTCCGCCGCTCACAAGTCCCAATGAAGGGCTGCGGGTCCAGGTGGGGATAACTGCGATTGGGGGTCGCCTTCGGCAGTTTCTCCCTGCTTAGGCCCGTATCACTTCCGATCGCTGGGTTTTGGAGATTATTCGGGACGGGTACGCCTTGGACCTTGCCAAACCCGTTCTCGATTCTTTTGTGGCATCCCCATGCCGGGACCTGTAAAGACCGCTCATGTTCGCCAAACCCTGGATCGATTGCTCCAGTTGGGAGCCGTCGTTCCTGTTCCCCCGGCGGAGTATGGTCTCGGCAGGTACTCCATTTATTTCGTGGTGCCAAAGAAGGATGGTGCTCTTCGTCCCATTTTAGATCTCAAAGGCGTGAATCGCTGTCTTCGCGTTCCACATTTTCGCATGGAAACCCTGCGGTCCGTCATTGTAGCGTCCACATTTTCGCATGGAAACCCTGCGGTCCGTCATTGTAGCGGTCTGCAAAGGCGAGTTTCTTACGTCTCTCGACCTGTCCGAGGCCTATCTCCATATTCCTATCCGGCAATCCCATCAAAAGTATCTCCGGTTCGCGCTTCCGTGGGGTCACTTCGTTACCCTTCGGGCTGGCCACCGCTCCTCGAGTGTTCACCAAAGTCATGGTGGTGGTGGCGGCAGCTTTGCATCAGGAGGGGGTACTTGTTCATCCCTATCTGGACTATTGGTTGATACGCGGAAAGACTCGCTTGGAGAGCGAGACAGCGACGGCGAGGGTCGTCGGGCTTCTGCGTTCTCTCGGCTGGGTAGTCAACCCGGGCAAGAGTCACTTGGTTCTGACTCAGTCGCTCAAGTACCTGGGAGTACGGTTCGATACTTCCAGGGGTGACGTGTTGCTAGCTCTCCAGTCTCTCGTGCGCCGCTTTCGGAAGGCTGCGGCTCCGTCAGCGTGGCACTATCTGTAACTGTTGGGGACGATGGCGGCATCCTTGGAGGTGGTACCTTGGGCTCGCTTCCACCTGCGATCCCTGCAGAGGGCCGTGCTCCGTCGCTGGTCCAATCAGACCGATTCGTTGAACAAACGTCTTCCCTGCCCGCGGACAGTTTGCCACGATCTGAAGTGGTGGTTGTGCCCATCCTCGCTCCAAGCTGGGATGCCCTTGGAACAGCCGGCCTGGATTCCGCTGTTGACGGATGCCTGTCTCACGGGCTGGGGCACGCACTGCGGGGACCTAGTGGCGCAGGGCCGTTGGTCCCAGCAGGAGAGCGGTTGGTCGATCAATCGTTTGGAGCTGAGAGCCGTTTGGCTGGCACTGCAAAGCTTCGAACTCCATGTCACGAACTGAGCGGTTCGAGTTCTCTCAGACAATGCCGCGACCGTGGCTTACATAAATCGGCAGGGAGGTACCGGAAGCGTGGGCTTGGAGGCGGAAGCCCAGTTGCTCTTCGCGTGGACAGAGCCCCGGTTGCAGATGACATCGGCGGCACACATTGCCGGAAAGGACAATGTCACAGCGGATTTTCTCAGTCGAGTTCAAGTGGATGCCGGCGAATGGGAGCTGAATCCTGCGGTGTTCCAACAGCTGGTGAGGCGTTGGGGTCCGCCGGTAATGGACCTGATGGCCACTTTTCGCTCCGCAAAGGCATCTCGTTTTTACAGCCGTCGGCGGGAGCCCATGTCAGAGGGTATCGATGCTCTTTTGCAGACCTGGCCCACCTCCGGCCTCCTTTATGTGTTTCCCCCGTGGCCTCTACTGGGTCGGGTGATTCAGCGGATCGAGTCTCACAGGGGACAGGTATTGTTGATTGCGCCGGATTGGCCCTTCGTCCCTGGTATGCCGACCTGATACGGTTGTTAAGCAATGCTCCGTGGCGGCTTCCGCTTGCTCTGGATCTGTTGTGTCAGGGTCCTCTTCGCATGCCGCAGGTGGAGAGATTCTCTTTTACGGCCTGGCTATTGAAAGGGCACGGCTGAGGAAGAAAGGTTATTCCAGGGCTGTTGTGTCGACGTTGCTGCAGGCCCGGAAGAGCTCCACTTCGCTGGCTTATGTCTGAATTTGGCGTATATTTGAGGATTGGTGTTCCAGGCGACAGGTTCAGGCGGCTACGGCCCCTCTTCCGGTTGTATTGGATTTTTTGCAGGACGGTTTTGATAAGGGTTTGGCGGCTAGTTCTTTGCGGGTGCAGCTCGCGGCTCTGTCCTGTTACAGAGGTAAAATACAGGGGGTCGTGCTGGGTACCCATGCCGATGTGATCCGTTTCCTAAAGGCAATTTCTCGACTGCGCCCTCCGCGCCGCGTTTCCGTCCCTCCGTGGGATCTCAACTTGGTTTTGCGGGCGCTCTCCGCCGCGCCGTTTGAGCTTCTCTCTCGAGTTTCGGTGAAGGATTTGACCCTTAAGACGGTGTTTCTTGTAGCAATTTGTTCGGCACGGCGTATCTCTGAGCTTCAAGCTCTTTCTTGTAGGGAGCCTTTCCTGTCTTTCTCGGATCAGAAGGTGGTTCTACGGCCAGTGCCTTCCTTTTTACCTAAAGTGTCTTCTCCTTTTCACTTAAATCAGGTGGTGTCGCTCCCAGTGTTGCGTGCGTCGGGAGAGCGGGCCTCTGATCGCGGTCTTAGTCATTTGGACCTTAAGAGAATTTTGCGTCGGTATTTAAAGGTCACCGAAGACTTCCGCAAGTCGGATCGTTTGTTTGTCTTGTTCGGCGGTTCTAGGAAAGGTGAGGGGGCAGCGAAAGCCTCTATTTCTCGGTGGATTAAAGAGGCGATTGCCTCCGCTTACCTGTTGCAGGGGCGTGTTGCGCCGCTAGGCTTGCGGGCTCATTCTACAAGAGCTCAAGCGACGTCCTGGGCGGAATATAGTTTGGTGTCGCCGGCAGAGATTTGTAAAGCGGCGACGTGGTCGTCCCTCCACACTTTCAGTAAGCACTATCGTCTTGATGTCTTGGCGGCACGTGATGCCTGTTTTGGTTCCGCGGTCTTGGGTGGCGGAATCCCTCCCGTTAAGGCTGCTCTGTTACATCCCATACGTAGAGGACTAAGCTGGAGGAATAATAAGGAAATAGTAATTGCACTTACCTGGTAATTGTAGTTCCTTGAGTGACGACAGCTTAGTCCTCCTTCCCTCCCTTGGGACGCTATTTTGTCTTGGCACGCATTCAGTATGGGAATCAGTATTTACAGGTGAGTTCTTCAGGTGTTTCTTCTTTGACTTTTTGGCTCTCGCTGACTGCTTCTGGTGCGGCAGGCGCGGGACCCTCGGTAGGCTGTTTTTGGTTTTTTCCTTCCCTTCTTGTGAGGGTGGATGCAGTCTAATGCGATTTTGGTGGGTTTCAATTCTCACAACACAAATAAAAAACAAAACAAAAAAAAAACCTGGTTTTGCTTATTACGCGACATACTAAACTCTTACGTTTTTTCTTAAAGGTTAGCTATCTCTTTGAGTTTGCTTTGACAGTAGTTCACTGGAGGGCAAGGGAAAGCCAGGCTGCTAGATCCAGTGATGCTGAATTTTGATTGGTCCAGTCTTCATGCTGCAGGAGGAGGTGCACTACCCATACGTAGAGGACTAAGCTGTCGTCACTCAAGGAACTACAATTACCAGGTAAGTGTAATTACTATTTTTCACACTCTTCCTGCCGCTGCTGCATGTTTTCTGTTCCTTTTAGTACTCTAGAGTTAGGCTTTTTGGCAAGTTTCAATTTTCCTTTATTTTTATTGCTTTGCTGCTTTAGGCTGCATTTAGGTCTCAGGCACCCCTGCCAGCGTACATTTTTATTACAATTATTTGATTGTTTTGCAGCTATTATTTTTGATGCAATATCTCAGGGTAAACGCTCCAGCTGATTTAAAAAGTACACCCAGTGCTGCTGCTGCTGCTACTACTTACCATTTGTATAGCGCTACAGAATGTACTCAGCACTGCACAGAGATATGTAAGGACAGTCCCTGCTGAAAAGAGATTACAGTCTAGTCAAAACAGACAACACAGCAACTGGGGACTAGGATATATCTAGGGAAATATCATAGGAGGTGAACAGAAGACTAAGGAGATCAGGATCCAAAAGCAAAGAAGTGAGTTTGTAGCCTGGATTTTAACAGGACCATAGATGGAGCCTGATGTAGGTAGAAAGATCAGTCTGGAGTTGGCAGTGGAAGGACACAGATAGAAGGGACTTGCCAGAAAAGTGGAGTTCCCAAGGAAGGATGCTAGGAGAGATTAAGATACAGGAATCATATCTGTGACAGATACCCATAATTGGTGCCTTCAGTGCTTGGGGCCAAACCATGAACTATCAACTTGTTGCTTATGTTTGCAGATGACAAAAAAGAGGGATCATGGCTTGAGGGAAAAAGCACAAAAATATTTTTGGTGTAGATAAGTCTGATCTATCGGCATCGATCTATGTGGCCTTAGGAGCTGCACTGAACACTGGAGGAACATCAACACCGAGGAGTTATTGAGTCTACTTGGAGTCAAGCAGTCACTCATCAATTCCCGCTCAAAGAAGAGTAAGAATTTGTCTTCACAGACATCGAGAGCTAAGGACACCAAGTATTGGGCAGAGGCTGTGATGCATCAGCATTGTTCATTGGAGCATGATGTTAAGAGCATCAAGGTATTGGATGAGCCATGGTCCTCGAAGCAGTCCTGTAGTGAGGACCATTCATCTTCTTCAGTACCAGAGGAGCTGTGCTAGTCTTCACGAGGCCGGGACCAGCCAGCCGATAATCCCCTATAGATTACACAGACATCTGCTGGAGCCTCCACACCATTGTCAATGGCAGCCCTTGAGGAGTATCTCATTAGAGGCCTTGAACAGGTGATGATGTCTTTGCCTTCTGCGAGGCTGCTGCTGCTCTTATGGTGTCATAGAGGGCGCATCAAGACATAGAGATTATCCTTGAGACTCGCTGCTTGCCTGTGGTAGAGGAACTGTTAATTGAGGTCTCAAAGAGTCTCGACACTAGTGGCTGCCTGGCCGTTGTCCATCTCCAATGCATCATGAGAGATGGGGTGATTGCTTCCCTGGGCAACAGAGACCAGCAGTGGACCAACATTCCCAGAGGAGTTCAACTAGCCATATGGAGTGGATGTCAGCTCAGGCAGAAGCTCAGACTTCTTTCAAGTACCTCTTTGAATGTGCCTCTGACTGTTCCTGCGACTCTTGAGGATGACTGAGTATTTCTCGGAGTAGAGGTCTCCTGAGTTGCCCTCAGAGCCTTCACCTCCTCATGAGCGAGATAAGTCTCTATCTGAGGAGCTTTCTTTCCATGATTTTGTGCAGGTTATGGCCAAGACTATATTATTTTAGTTGGAGAGAGAGAAGGAACCAAGGGCAGAAGACTTTGAAATCTCCAGTTTTGTGATCACCCTAAGGGAGGTGGTGACTGTCCGTGTACTCTATCCTTCAGAGGCTACATGCAAGAACTTTTTTTTTTTTTTAGATATGCCATACTGAGTCATACCAAGGGTCCATCAAGCCCAGTATCCTGTTTACAACAGTGGCCAACCCAGCTCACAAGTACCTGTCAGGTTCCCAAAAGATATACAAATTCCATGCTGCTTGTCACATGGGTAAGCAGTGGATTTCCGCAGTCCTTTTTAATAATGGTTTATGGCGTTTTCCTTCAGGAACTCATCTAAACCTCTTTTAAATCCAACTACACTAACAGCTTTTACCACATCCTCTGATAATGGATGGAAATTTCTAATCAAACTCTGGAAGAAACATGACGGCAGAAAGACAACATGGCCTGTCTAGTCTGCCCTTCCATATCAACTGCAATAGTCCCCTTTTACCTTTAGAGATCTTCTGTGTTTGTCCCATGCTTTCTTAAATTCAGATACTGTCCTAGTCTCTACCACCTCTACTGGGAGACTATTCCACGCATCTACCACTCTTTCCATAATGAAATATTTCTGCATATTACTCTTGAATGTCCCCTCATAGCAGAGCTTGCTTTCAATCAAAAGAGACTCTCCTCCTGTGCATTTATGCCATGGAGGTATTTAAACATCTGTCATACGGCCTCTATTAGGCTTTGATTGAAAAAATATTTTCTCCATTTAGTCTTAAATGTGCAACATTGTAGCTCCATTGCATGCCCCTAGTCTTTCTGATTTTTGAAGAAGTAAACAAGCGATCTATATCTACCCGTTTCACTCTATTCATTATTTTATAGACCTCTGTCATATCTCTGTGCAACCGTCTCTTTTTCCAAGTTGAAGAGCCCTACCCTTTTAAGCCTTTCCTCGTAAGGATATCCCTTTACCATTTTTGTTGCTCTTCTCTGCACCTTTTCTAATTCAGCTACATCCTTTTTAAGATATGGCGACCAGAATTGCTCACAATATTCAAGGCGTTGTCACACCATGCAGTGATACAGCGGTATTATAATATCCTTTGTTTTATTCTCCATTCTTTTCTTTATGATTACTAGTATTCTATGGGCTTTCTTGGCCTCGGTGGCACTCTGGGTAGAGGGTTTCAATATATTATCCACGCTGAATCCCAGATCCTTTCCCTGCGTGGTGATTCCTAATGTGGAACATCGCATCGTGTAACTGTAGTTTAGGTTGTTCTTCCCTAAGTGCTTAACTTTGCACTTGTCCACATTAAATTTCATCTGCCATTTGGATGGCCAGTCTCCCAATTTTTCTTACAATATTTCACAATCCTCTTGTGTTTTAACAACTTTGAATCATTTTGTGTCCTCTACAAATTTGATCATCTCACTTGTTATTCCCATTTCCAAGTCATTTATGAATACGTTCGGGCCCAGCACAGATCCCTGGGGTACTCCTTTCTCCACTGAGAAAATTGGCCATTTAGCCTTACTCATTGTTTTCTATCTTTTAACCATTTCCTGATTCATAATAGTATATTGCCTCCTATCCGATGATTTTTTAATACCCCAAGAGTCTCTCATGAGGGACCTTGTCAAAGGCTTTCTAAAAATCCAGATACACTATGGGCCTCGTGCAGAGTTGCAGGTTGTGGGGCTGCATGCCCTGGTGGGATGTGCAGCCCCACAAGCTGTCTGGGCCCCGATTCCTCCAGCTCTCCCCATATGTCCTGATGCTCAGGACGGGGAGGGCCGGCATGGCATGGGATGGGATCGAGGCGGAGTGGGGATGGGTCAGTCCAGCAGCATGTACAGGACCGATTCAGATCATGGCCCTGTACATCTTGCCAGGCCCGTGGAATAAGTAGCACTTTTGGCACAGTTGGGGCCGGGGATCCCCCCCTCCCTCCAGGGCCAGGTCCGGGGATCCCTGCTGCCCAATTCAGGTCACGGCAGGCCAGCCTAGGGTCGGACAGTGGTGAAAAGAGGGGCCGGACTCCACATTGGTTTAGTCAAGAGACTGGCCCCAATCCAGTACCTTTGGTTGAGGAGCAAGTGTCCCACCAGAGAAGCAGTAGCATTTCCATTGAGGTTCTAGATAGTCCAGATGTGCCCCAAACTAACCTCATTTGGCAGAAAGGGCCCCCCAGGTAACTCAGGGAATTCTCAAGCATACAATGAATTCCAGAAGGCTATCTGGGCTCATCATTGTTGAGCAGTAGGAGCTCCATCATTTCGAGAGATGAGATTAGTCGGGCTAAGGCCTATCACTGTGGATAGCAGGAGTGTGGTTGGTATAATGGCACTTTGCTAGGTGCATCAGCAGGGCTGGCCAAACCTCAGGGCAGCAAAGAGACAGAAGTGAGGTGAATTCACACAGCCTTTATTAAAAACCTCAACACAGCGTGTTTCGGCAACTTGCCTTCCTCAGGGGCGGTACGCCTCAAATCTAAAACAAACATAATCATGTATCCAAATTAAATAAAGCATAAAAACAATAATAATAAAACTAATAGGAACAAAATATATAGAGAACCGTTAACTCATTAAAATATACATCAGACTGTTAATCATAATAAAAATCATATACAGTCAAACCTTGGTTTTCGTATGCCCTTGTTTTTGTACGATTCGGTTTTCGTTGGACTTTTTTTGTCAAGATTTTGTCCCAGTTTTCGTACATTGTCTCGGTTTTCGTACAGTTGAAAATGGAGCACCATCTTGTGGCCAGAAGTGGGAATTTCTTTATTTTGATTCTCTTACTGATTGACTGTCTTCCATATGCCAACAAGAGTCTTCAGTAAAAGTAAAAGTGATGTTAAATGTTCATTTATCCATTTCATTAGTCATTTATATTTATTTCTCATTGTTTTCTGTATGTAAAAATATAGTTATCTATAAAATGTATTTTTTGTTAATATTTTTGGGTGTCTGGAACAGATTAATTGGATTTACATTATTTCTTATGGGAAATATTGCTTAAGTTTTCATATATTCAGTTTTAGTCAGACTTTTTCGAACGGATTAATCACGAAAACCGAGGTTCCACTGTATATAAATAAATGTAAAAGTAATAAAATGTGTTCGTTGGACCATGCAAGCACATTTATGCATATAAGGAATAAGAGCACAGAAGACAGTTGTAAACATTTCATGAACATATAATTAAAGAAGCAAATGATATTTGGTCCTTTAATTTGATAAGGGAGGAGTGGCTCAGTGGTTGGGATAGGTTACCTCAGGCCAGAAGGGCAGGGGTTCAATTCCTGCATGGGGACAAGCAACTTCAGGCCGGAGGGACTGGGGTTTCTAGTCCCATTGCCACTCCTTGTGGCCTTGGGCAAGCCACTTAACCCTTCGTTGCCTCAGGTACACTTAGATTGTGAGCCCTTCGGGGACAAGGGAATAAAAAGTTCCCTGTTAGTATACATGTAAACCACACTGATTCTAAAGAGCACAGTATAAAAAAATATGAAGAAAACACCATGATCTAGCCACAGTACCACAGCTCTTTCGGTCTCTGGTCCCTCAAGCAGTGAGAAATAAGCAGAGAGTAACACAGAACACAATCACACACAAAGGGCTACTTTCTTTGAGCTCAGAGGGAAAACAACAAACGGTCTATGGATGCAGCACAGTTCCACGTCTGTTGGATTCAAATTCTTCCTCCTGAAAAGCTCTTTTTATTAAAGAAAAAGGGGAAGTAACACAGTCATTAATCATAACACAAGGTGTCACTAGAGTTTTTTACAGAGTAAGAGCTGATTACATTGTATTAGATAAAATTTACTTGATTATGACAGAATTATTTATAATTGCAGAATTGCAAAAATTACGCTGTGTCAGCAGGGACCTATAGTTGACTGTACAGTGAACTATGGTTGCGCAGGTTTACTCTTTATGCTTGCGTTAACAATGTTCCCAAACTATTTTAAAAGACAGTTACACAGAACTCATGATCATGATATCCTATTCTATTTAAGAGGAAGTAGGTAAAAGGCAAAATTCTGAGCACATTTTAGAGATCTGCATCAAGAAATTCATCTATCTTTAATTACATATTGGGGATTCTGGTATCCCCTTTATCTGTCCATTTCTACAAAATAAATATTCAACAACTGCTGAGAAGACTATAGGGGAAACACTAACCCAGGGGGAAAGTTTGTATTTCAAGAAGTGAATACTAAAGAGGGATTGTATAGCTAGGAGAGAGAGATAGAGAGAGATTTCACCACATGAAGCCAAAATGCAAAACTTACTGTAAATACTACAGAAAGTGTGAAGGCATAAAGTCACACTTCATTGTGACTAGGTCACAGACTAATCTGAATTTGGGGGAAAGAGTGAGGAGAAAAATATTAGCTGTCAAACATGAACATAAGGTGACAAAAACAATTGAAAAGTTAACTGCAATATAATTAAAAGCACAAATAAAGGGAGATGTAGTGATTCCAAGCTAAAGTGTGTTAGAACTGGTTTATAATTGTTCCATTAAAAAGTAATACAAATATAGGAATATTGAGTCGAGAATAAAGCAGTCTCATCTTTAAAAATGTGAACACATAATAATGGAGCATTGCATAGAAAATAATATAAATAAAGGATGATCGATGTAATAAAACTTTATCCTCACGTAACAGGAACTATTAAAATTGCATGAACACCATTCACATCAAAGCATAACTTTTCTAAAGAAATAATGCCTTTAAAACATACTGCAATTGTACAGACAATTTTAAAGACATGAAGAAGTGAAGAGATATGTAGAAACATCGCTCACTTATCTCAGCTACACAAGAGAATGGCTCCGCTTCATTCAGGTGTGATTGTAAAATGCCGGCGGCCAAGAACGCCGCAGTTTAAAATTCCTTACTAGCATCAAAAGCAGTGAGCATTGCCAAGCAACTCAAACCAAATTTAAGGAACACTGCAAAAGCTAGCAAATGTTCCAGGGCTAAATACATTTAATATATTATAGAAACATAAATAATTAAAAAAGTAATTAAAACAATAAACAGATTAAGAACTTAAAAAATGTGTTCCAATATGTAAAAGATTAAAATGAAAATAAAAACATGAACCATGGTGCTGATATCTAAAAAAAAAAGTGCAATTCAGGAAACTATCGGGTAGAACCATAGAGCAAAAGTAATGCTATACTGGCTGTGAAAGAAGTACACTGAGGTCTTATGGTAAGGGCCAAAATAATGGATACTAATGCAGTTAAAAGATTCAACAGTAAAGACAACTAAACTATAACCACCCTGCTGTAAGATCATTAAGAATGCAATACACGGGCAAGGAATTAGTAATGAGGACTCAAATATTAAACTAATCACTGAGAAACTATAAAGCCCAATGTATCTAAAAATATGTAACCTAAAAAGTGAATGAAAGCCAAAATTACTATTCAGCACTTATAAAGCACCACGCACGCAGCGCTGTACAGCTAACCTACAGAGGTAGCCATCATACAAGAGAGAGTTCCTGCCAGTCAGAGTCATGCTCATCGGAGCTTACAATCTAGTCAAAATGAGAAGTAATTAAAATCCAAGAACCCAATAAACAAAGCAATGAATAAAACAATATGTATTGAAAAAGTAAAACTGCAACTTGGTAAAGGAGGAGCCATAGGTAAAACATGAAATATTAAAATACAAAATAAAAACAATAAGAATATAAGTAAGTAAGTAAATAAATAAATACTTGGGGGAAGGGGAAAGGTAAAATTAAATATCAATGATCAAAGGGAACTATAAAAAAACAAAGTCATGGTCCATATTAAGACCATGGGGCGCTAAAGACCCCAGATTAAAAATGTATCTCTGTTCAAGTTGTAACAGAACTTTTTCAGTATATCCACCTCTCCAATATGGATGGACTACCCCGATCACCAGGAACCTGAGATCTGATAACATATGTTGTTTCCCATTCCAAAGCACCACAAGTGGTTTATCTTCTATTTTTCTTCTTAGGCAGCTTTTGTGTTCTATAATACGAGTTTGTACACAGCATTTTGCTTTGCCAATGTATAACAATTTCCATGGGCAACTATTGCATAAATAACTCAGCTAGACTCGCAATTAGAAAAATCATTAAGATAGTACTTCTTGTCTGTAATCGGGTGAACAAAGGCATTCCTAGTGGTCAAGGAGTGGTCCCATACCGAACAGTGTCCACAAAGGAAATGCCACACAATCTTAGGAGTGGCTCGTGGAACAGAAAGCGCAGAGGGTACCAGTATAGTGGCAAGATTCCTGTTCCTCTTGTGTGCCACAATAAGTTGACTAGTACAAAAAGAGGGAATGGTGGCGAGGATGTGCCATTCGTCTCTAAGGATTTTAGCAATCTCATTAGATAAATCTAAAAATGTAAGTGAGCAGACAAGCCTATCGTTACTCCTGCGGGCTGAACCCCCAAATAGCAGAGAGTGATCTGAATTCTTTGCTCTATCATAGGCCCGTCTGATACATTCTGGAGGGTATCTTCGCTCTGTGAACAGTTTGCACATATCTACTGCATGACTCTCAAAATCTTGATCTTGGGCACATATTCTCAGAATTCTCAAAAATTGGCTGGTGGGTAAATTACACTTTAAAGACCATGTATGAAAGCTACCAAAATGTAAAAGGTGATTCCTATCTGTAGGAATGAACCTTCCTTTGCCTTTTTTAATTAAAATATCCAGGTAAGGTACTTGGTCTAAACTGCATGACATCTGAAACTGCAAGTTTGTATCTAAAGAATTGAGCCAAATGAAGAATTCCTGAAGACAGCTATCTTCACATTCTCAGATCAATAAGACAGTCAATGTTTCTCTTCCACAGCTTAATATTTGAATTAAAAGGATGTCTGGTTAAAAAAATTCTTTTCAAAGTAAGCCACATAAAGGTTGGCTTCATCTGGAGCCATAGAAGACCCTATAGCTACACCTTTGGTCTGTTTATAAAATAGCCCTCTGAAGCAAAAATAATTTTCTGTCATGGCTAGCATCGTTAATTACATCAGAAAACATATAGGAGTCCTGACAGGGTCTGTCCCTTTCCAAAAGAACATCTTCAAGTATTTTTAATGCGGCATGTTGTGGTATATTGGCATATAGAGAGGTGATATCCATTGTAACCAGTATTAACCATTCATGATATCCCAAAAAACTGTTCAAGATTCGTATCACGTGGGACGAATCCCTTACATACAATTGTACCTTAGACACAAATGGCCTTAGAAAAACATCTTAAGAATTTTAATATGGGCTCAAAAAGGGACCCAAGGGCAGATATAATAGGGTACCCTAGAGGGTTCATCAACGACTTGTATATCTTCGGCAAGACATAAAGAGTGGGGGTGACAGGGTGAGTCACCGTAAGGAACTCATGCTCTTTTTTTGGTCAGATATCCAGCTTCTAATCCAATGTGTATATCAAGATATCAACGCTACTTTAAGTGGGAAAGTAGGATCTCCATTTAGTCTTTCATAGAACATCTATTACCTAATTGGCAAGAGAATTCCTTAACATAATCATTACTATTTTGAATAACTAGGGTACCACCCTTATCTGCTGGCCTAATAATGTTAGAATGGTTTTTTAAAATTATACGCTTGTCTTTCAACCTTAGTAATATTGAAATGCATGTGATTCTTTTTAGTATATAAATCCTCCACTCTCTTCAACATAACCTTGTCAATGGTTTCTGGAGTGGAGGAGTAGCCTAGTGGTTAGAACACTGGCTTGGTAACCAAGCAACCAGGGTTCAATTCCCACTAGCACTCCTTGTGGCCTTGGGCAAGTCACTTAACCCTCCATTGCCTCGGAAGAAAGGCCTGGCAATCTACTTCCGGTGACACTGCCAAGAAAACCCAGGAGCTTCTGGGTCGCCAGGAGTCAGGGCTGACTCGAAGGCACACATTGCATTATTTGCAAGAAGACAGCTTCCTAATGACTGACAGATCAAGAGTAGTGTCACCTTTTTGTGCAAAAAGTCCACAATTTTTAGTTTTCTAAAAAATTTGTATAGATCCACTTGCATAGTAAAAGGATGGTGTGTAATAGAGAGAACAAATGTAAGACCTTTGTTAAGAATTTGAAGTTCTGTCTCAGAAAATGCATAATTGGACAAGTTGAACACAACACTTTCTATTCCCGTTAAGATGTCCTTCTGTAAGTTCCTCCTCTCCCTCTGCCCCGACCTCTCTGGGGATAATGGGATCTGTGGAACTCAAGTGGCTTTGACACCTATTGTATTCCCTTGCCTTTCCATACAAGGCCCATATGAAAATCCTAGCTGGAACTAGCTGGTGTTGAGAACAAGGGAGCTGAATTGTCTTGCTAATCCTCCAGCTGACTGCAGGTGCATTTCCTTGCTTGTTCCAAACCAGGATCTTCTGAATTTTGGTGTATTATAACATTAATATTCCTCAGCAAACGTTTAAAGTACATCTCATAGATTCACTTCTAAATGGCTTATGCTTATTATTGTATTTATAAACTGATCCCCTCTTATAGTCTTCCTCACCTCTTCTAAATTTCTCAAATTTTTGTCAAGGATTTCAAATGGGAGTCACTTTCTTTTAAGGAATCCAATTTGGCGTTAACGTCTTTCTTTAAATCTTCAGTCTTATGCCTTGAGGTATTGATAAGACCATAAGATCCAACAAACACTTATTTAAAATCTTAGTCTGATTGGAAATAAGTCATCATCTTGAAACATCCCAGGAGGTTTGACTTGGAGCCCTCTGGGAATCATCTTATTTCTACAATACTTGAGGAGAAATGAGGCATGCATCTCTTCGTTTTTGTGTCAGATGGACTGCCTCTCCCCATTCCTTTTCCGTGCCAACAACCTGTTCTTCTTTGGAGAAGAAAGTATCTTTGGGCAGCATTTGTTGTAATCTCCATCATCATAACTTAATACATTCTTCCACGGTGAGAACATAGTTTAATATGTTATTCCATAGCGCCCCTACAGTCCAATCTGGACTCATGGGTTATTTCCCTCTTCCAGCAGATGGAGACTGAGCACACTAGCTTTTGTTGATGTCACTACATAAGGAGCCCGCGCTCCTCCCACCACGCCAGTATACTCAGTCTCCAGCAGATGTGACAGAACCCTGGTAGCCTGGGCTGACTGGAGGTTCTTGCAATTGGAAAAAAAAAAGAAAAACTATCCCCAATTTAGTTTCCTGTGTCAAACGGGTAGTTAGATGGGATAGCAGCCACTGTGGTGACAGGGCCTGCCCCAGGGGACTGAGGCTATTCAGTGGGCAGTAGGGCCCTGAGAGGAGTGGGAAGATCTCGTCCTGCCTCTGCTGCTTTCAGACCTCACCTGAAGCCGCGGCATCCTTTGGTGGGCTGGATGGCTTTCGGCTTGCTGCTTTGCCAGTTTCAGAGTGAGTAAAAATTTGGTACCTTGCCCAATTGGTTGGCTAATTCCTCTCCTCTGTCTTCTCTGTTCAGCAATGCTGGCAAGTAAGCCAGTTTGTGTCGCGTGTGGAAGCCGGCAGTCCTCTCTGATGGTGGTTGTAGGGCCTGTGAGGCTGAAGATCGCTAGGCAGGCTCCTCCCTTGCTAACCCCCATCCCCAGAAGTGGCTTATTCCTCGGGGGTGTCGGGGTAGAGCACAGGATCTGCGCTAGTTGCAGCTACGGCCGTTTTGGCGGGAACAGTGGCCATTTTAAATAACCCGGCAGTGGACATTTTCTCGGCACTTGGGACAGTGGCGGCGCGCTTCTCTGCAAAGTAGGGGATAGGGTCAGCAGTGCCCTTTTTGCAGGAATTTGTCTTGCATTAAGCAGGGCCTGGTGCAACAGCAGGATTCAGGCAGCAGACAAGAACAGCACCACAGCCGCAAGCGGGGGATCCTTGATCCTGGCAGGGATCAGAATAACCTCTCTCAGGGGGTTCAGGAATCCACACATTCCTTTGGCTTTTGAGGATCCTCTGGAGGGTCCCTCAATGGCTGGTCTGGAAGCAGACCCTCTGGAGTCTCGAGGGGAGTCGATGCCAGCAGGGGAGGACCTTAATATTGCAAGGGTCTTTCGCTGAGAAGAGCTGTTAGACTTAATTAATGATGCCCTGGTGGCTCTTCACCTGTCAGTGGAAACGCCGGTGGCGGATCCACCATTGGAAGATCCTTTGCTTCAGGGGATCTGCAAATCCGAGGGGATCTTTCCACTCCATAGAGAATTGAAGCAGATGATCGAGCTGGAGCGGGATTTCCCGGAGGTTGGCTTACAGGGTGCGGGAGCCATGCAGAGGCTCTACCCCTTGCCCATGGTTGAAAGGGAGTGCTTCGGGCTCCTGAAGGTGGATGTCCTGGTGTTTGTGGTAACCAAGAGGTCCACGATCTCAATGGAAGACAGGGCGGCGTTGAAAGATCCTCAGGATAAGAAGATGGAAACGCTGCTAAAGCAGGCCTGTGAGGTTAATGCCCTAGCCTTGGAGGATTCGGTTTGTGGAGCCTATGTGGCTAGGGCCTGCATGCGCTGGATTCAGGGTCTGTCGGAGGCAGAGTCAGGATTGGTCGCGGCTCTGCCGGAAGTGTCCCATATTGACTCTGGGGTAGCGTTTGTGGTGGACGCCTTTTATGATCTTCTCAGAGCATCAGCCAAGGACATGGCGGCGGTAGTGGCTGCTTGGTGCATTCTCTGGCTGCGAGCTTTGTCGGCAGACATCTCTAAGCAATGCCTTTGTAGGCTGCCTTTCATTTGGGGGAGTCTAAGCCAGCTCGACTGGCAGAGGATAAGCCCAAGGTTCAGAAGCAGCCAAAGCCCGTGGGAAAGAGGTGTGCTAGGGATTTCCGAAAGTTCTGGGTGGCCAGGTTCGCACCATAAAAGGGGGACATCCTTTCAATGGGATAGAGGGTACGGTAGGGGCTCCTTCTCCAACTTTGGGGCGGGCCCCAAGAAATCACAGTGAGATGAGGAGGACCTAGGAGGGGCTCATGCCGATCGGTGGGGGCTTTCAGCAATTTTACCAATCCTGGGTCCAGCATTCGTCTGACCAGTGGATGCTGGCGGTCATTTGCGAGGGTTACGCGTTGGAGTTTGCAGTCCCACCAAGGGATGCTTTCATTGTTACCCCATGCAGCACTCCAGCAAAGGCAAAATATGCTTGATTCTCCTTCGCGTGGCAACAGTGGTGCCGTTCGACCAACGCAGCTTCGGCCACTATTCCATCTACTTCATGGTTCCCAAGAAGGAAGGTTCTTTTTCGGCCCTTCCTCAACCTCAAGCATGTCAATCGGGCGTTGCGCATTCCTCATTTTTGGATGGAAACCTTGCATTCGGTAATGGTAGCGGTGTGACAGGGAGAGTTTCTCACCTCTCTCAACCTCACAGAGGCCTACTTACATGTGCCCATTTGGAACATCAACACTATCTGCGTTTTGCGGTACCCATGGGTCATTTCCGGTTTCAGGCACTTTCCTTTGGGCTCGCTACAGCTCTGCGAACCTTTACCAAATCATGGTGGTGGTAGCAGTGCATCTTCACAGGCAGGGCGTTGTAATACAGAAGCACAGGCAGAGCTTATGGAAGTAGAAAGAAAGGTGGATTTTACCTTTAAAAATGACAGTCAGCCAACACACACAGCTCAGGGTCTGCAGAAGAGAAGCAAGCAGAGAGAGGGAGCAGTTGAGCTGACACACCCAAGCTCTGACGTAGCAGCAAGCTTGGAGTTTGATTACTCTCACCTGCTTAAAAAAGCCGAGCCAAGCTTCAGAGAGCAGAAATATAAACGTTGCTCAGTAGCCCCAGAAGGAGAGGAGAAGGAGGCAGAGAAGGAGGGAAGCAGAAGGCCTGGCAGAGAGCAAAGAGGTGAAAGGAGTGGCAGAGAAGGAAGCCGTGGCCAAGAAGGAGAGACTGGCACACGGAGAGCTTCAGAGAAGTGGAGAGGCTCAGAGACTTCAGAAGGTTGGAGACTTTGTGAAGAACCTGGTTGTAGTTCGGGAAGTGAGACTAACCGAGCAGAAGGAGAGAAGGCACAGCCAGTTACTAGGAACCTGCCTAGATGGAGAGAGTTGGGAGCCCTTCAGATCTCACTGCCGGAGGAAAGGTCTCAAGGTTTATATAGGTGGGACCCTAACACTAAACCAGGGAAGTCAAGAGGCTCAGCTTGTACTAAAGAGCTAGGGCAGTGCTCTAGTCAGGAATTGAATGCAGAAAGGTATAAAGCATTGCCTAGCAGCTAGAGAGAACTAGGGGAGAGCCAGGGAAGAATCCCCACAGCCACAAACCTTACAAGACCTCACCATCTAGAACTGTACCCAGGGGAAACGCCCCTGTTCTTAGAGAGAGGTTATTCCCAGCCTAGCAGTAACAGTTTGAAACAAAGCTCAGTAAGCCCTGAGGTTGAGGAGATGCAATGGGAATTTAATTCTGCTGACTCAGAAGAAATTCCAATGGATTGTACGCTCTGTCTCGCAGACGACATTAAATCTCTTCACTAAAGATTTGGGTGAATGAGCTGAGATAAAGCAGAGGAAAGGAATCTTCTTCTTCTTTGAGGAAAAAGAAGAAGCTGTTTTGATTTACTACTTTGTTGTAGAGAAAAATACCTTGCACGTTTTGGAAGCCAGGAGTATGAAAATACAGCTATTTTGTTTCTGTAAATAACCTTCAAGCAAAGCTCCTGTAAGGAGTACTGTTTGTTCTGCACTAAGTCTGTTTGGGAAGGGGAATATATTTTCTTGTCAATTTTTGCCTAACACTAGACTCACGGCTATCCTTTTATCAGAGGACTAAAAACTACCACTCCCATAAGGCATAGCGGGAGTAAAAGCTATAGTCATTTTCTGCATAAAGGACATCATGGCAGCCCCAACCCTCTGACCCCTAGGCGGAGGGCTGGGGGGCGTATGACAGCGTGCTGTTGCACCCATACCTGGACAACTGGTTGGTTTGGGCAAAGTTGTTCTTAGAGAGCACAGGGGCTACTCTTCGAGTCCTTCAGTTGCTTCAGTGGCTAGGGTGGGTGGTGAATTCGCTGACTCTCTTGTGTCTGGGGGCTCAGTTCGACACCCAGCAGGGGATGGCTTAATTGCCCGAAGAGCGGATCGCGAAGCTGCAGAGCCCGATTTGTCAGTTCTTGTTTCAGAGATCACAGTCAGCATGGTCTTATCTGCAAGTTCTGGGATCCATGGCATCAACGCTGGAGTTGGTGCCCTGGGTGCGGGCCCCCATGCATCCATGCAGAGGGTGCTTCTCTCTCGATGGTCGCCTCAGCAGCAGGTGTTGTCACACCACCTCCTCTGTCCGTTGGATGTGAGGGCCGGTCTGGCCTGGTAGTTGGATTGGGCCAATTTAATGAAACAGCCGGAGTGGACGATTTTCACAACGGATGCCAGTCTCTCCGTTGGGGGAGCATTGTCAGTCAAGAATTGCGCAGGGCACCTGATCACCAGACCAGACGCAGTGGTCCATCAACTGACTGCAGATGAGGGAGGTCCACCGGGCGGTCCACCTAGTCTCCTCGGGTTTTAGCCCCTGTTACAGCAACGGGTAGTTCAAGTGTTGTCAGACAATGTAACCACGGTCACCTACATCCATCGGCAAGGCGGGACAGGCAGTGCAGTGCTGCTGGAGGAGGTGGCTCTGCTTCTTTGTTGGGTGGAGACAAATCTCGCACAGCTGTCGGCAGCACATGTGGCTGGGAAGGAAAATCTGCAGGCATCAAGTAGACCCCGGAGAGTGGGTTCTTGTGGACTCTGTCTTCCGGCAGCTGACTGGGCACTGGGGGAAACCGGTGTTGGACCTCATGGCAGCAACGGAAAATGCCAAGGTTGAATGCTTCTAAAGCAGGTGCAGAGAGCACATGTCCGAAGGTCTCAATGCCTTGGCCCACAGAGGGCCTACTGTATGCCTTTCCTCCGTGACCGCTCATCGGTCGCCTCCTGCAGTGGATCGAAGCTCATGTAGGGCTAGTGAGTTTGGTGGCTCCAGATTGGCCATGGAGATCCTGGTATGCGGATCTGATGGGACTGCTAGTGAACGATCCTTGGCGTCTCCCGCTGCAGCCAGATCTTCTGATGCAGGGGCAGATGTGAATTCCTCAGGTGGATCGGTTCTTGCTTATGGCTTGGCTCTTGAGAGGGCATCACTAAGACTAAAAGGTTATGAGCCAGCGGTAATTGCGATGTTGCTAAAGTCAAGAAGGAGGTCCACCGCCTTAGCCTATGTGGGAGTGTGGAGAATTTTTGAGGCATGGTGTGAAGAATGCCATCAACAGCCATTTCAGGCATGGTGTGAAGAACGCCATCGACAGCCGTTTCAGGCATCTGTTCCGGATATCTTGGTCTTTCTTCAGGATGGCTTCGACAAGGGTCTCGCGCTAAATTCCCTGAAGGTACAAATAGTGGCCTTATCATGTTATCGGGGGCGTGTGCAGAGCATCTCTGTAGCAGCCCATCTGGATGTTGGTCGTTTTCTTCGGGCTATTAAGCTCCTGAGAGACCGCCTTGTAGATCTTGTATACCTTCCTGGGATCTTAACCTGGTTCTGGGGGTACTCTCGGGAGTTTCCTTGGAAACTAGCAGTGGCATCCCTCAAGGATCTCACATTGAAAATAGTTTTCCTAGTGGCCATTTGCTCGGCTAGGCGGATTTCGCAGTTTCAGTCGCTCTCGTGTAGGGAACCCTTTTTTATGCTAGCAAAGGACAGAGTAGTCTTTCTGCCAGGTGGTAGTGCTCCCGATTTTCCTGAAAGACAAGAGTAGGCAGCTCCAGTCTTTGGATGCAAGGAGAATGTTGCTGCACTACTTGAAGGAGATGGAGTCCTTTCGGAAGTCGGATTGCTTGTTCGTCCTCGAAAAGGGGAGGCGGCTTCAAAGGCCTCCATTGACAGGTGGTTAAAAGAAGCAATCGTGTGAGCCTACCTTTTGAAGGGCAGGCAGGTACCAGAGGGCTTACAAGCCCATTCCACCAGAGTGCAGGCGGCATCCTGGGCAGAGCGCGCATTGGTACCTCCAGTGGATATTTGTAGGGCTGCCACCTGGTCACTGTTGCATAGTTTCATGTGGCACTATAAACTGGATTTGCAGGTGCGCTCGGAGGCCAGCTTTGGATTGTGGGTCTTGGAGGCTGGGCTTGCCGGTCCCGCCCATGTGTAGGTACTGCTCTGGTACATCCCATGAGTCTGGATTGGACTGTAGGGGCACTATGAAAGGTGAAATTAGGCTTACCTGCTAATTTTCTTTCCATTAGGACCTACAGTCCAATCCAGAACCCACCCATTCTGGTCAGATAGCAAACCCGGGAAGGCTGGTAACAGGTTGAGAAGAAGTGAGCTAGGCTCCATGCTTGTTTGGAGTGGTCTGGTTCAAACCAAAGGATTTGGTTCTGGGTGCTTGAAGTTCTAGATGTAGCCTTGGTCGGCTTGGGCTGCTCTGTGTCACCACAGAAGGATCAATGTATATAGTTAGTTTACTTTCACTGGTTTACTTTGGTTCTTAGTTTCTGCTTTGACACGGGTATACTGGCTTGGTGGGAGGAGTGCAGGCTGCTTATTTAGTGACATCACCAAAAGCTAATGTGCTCAGTCTCCATCTGCTGGAAGAGGGACACAATCCATGAGTCTGGATTGGACTGTAGGTCCTAATGGAAAGAAAATTAGCAGGTAAACCTAATTTCACCATCTTCATTACTAATTCCTTGCCTGTGTTTTGCATTCGTAAAGATCTTACCGCAGAGTGGTTTTAGCTTAGTTGTTTTTACTGTCAAAACTTTTCACTGCATTAGTATCTATTATTTTGGCCTTACCATAAGATGTTAATGCATTTTTTCACAACCAGTACAGTATAGCATTACTTTTGACCCTATGGCTCCACCCGATGGTAGTCTTCTGAATTGAACCTTTTTTAGCTATCCGCACCGTGGTTTATGTTTTTCTTTTCATTTTAATTTTTACATATTGGAACACATTTTTAAAGTTCTTAATATGTGGTTTTATTGTTTTGACCAAGTTTTTAATTATTTATGTTTCTATAATATATTATAAGTGTTTAGTTCTTGCACCTGCCTGTACCAGTCCTGCCTTGTTCCCTTTGCATTTAAGATTTGCAGATGGATGAAATCCCTTGTGAAATGGTCTTTTATTTTCACGTCAGGTCCACACCATAACAGAAATTCTTTTTTTCTGTTTTGTACAACTGTAACTATCTGGGCTTGACGTTTCATTATTATTGTATCATCATCATTATTCTTTTGCAGTCTTCCTTAAATATGTTCTGGGTTGCTTGGCAATGTTCACCGCTTCTGGTGCCAATAAGAATTTTTAAACCGCGGCGTTCATGGCTGCCGCCATTTCACAATAGCGCATGAATGAAGCGGAGACATTCTCTTGTGTATCAGAGGCAAATGAGCGATATTTCTACGTATCTTTTCACTTCTGTACAATTGCGATATGTTTTAAAGGACTTATTTATTTATTTAGAAAAGTTATGCTTTCACATGAATGGCTTTGTTCAAGTGATTTTAATAGTTCCTTTTACATGAGGATAAAGTTTTATTACATCGATCATCCTTTATTTATATCATTTTCTACACAATGCTCCATTATTTTGTGTTCACATTTTTAAAGATGAGATTGCTTTTATTCTCCTTGACTTGCTGTTCCTATATTTGTATTACTTTTTAATGGAACATTTTTTTGTCACCTTATGTGCATGTTTGACTTGTAATATTTTCTCCAACCTCTCTCCCCCATATTCAGATTGGTCCGTGACCTAAAGTCACAATGAAGTATTTTATAGCCTTCACACTTTCTGTAGTATTTACAGTAAGTTTCTCATTTTGGCTTCATGCGGTGAAATCTCTCTCTCTCCTAGCTATACAGTTCCTATTGTTTGGTATTCACTTCTTGAAATACAAAGTTTCCTCCTAGGTTGATATTTCCCCCATAGTCCTCCCAGCAGTCTTTGAATACTAATATGCTCATGAAGTGTTTAAAATGGTCTTCTCTGCTTTTATTCCTTATATGCATTAATCTGCTTGCATGGTCCAACAAACACATTTTATTACTTTTACTACTTTTCTTATTTATATATCTATCACCTATCGCTACTGTTGTATATAGAAACATAGAAATATGATGACAGAAAAAGACCACATGGCCTATCTAGTCTGTCCTTCCATATCAACAACTACAACAGTTTCCTTTTTTCATTTAGAGATCCTCTGTGTTTGTCCCATGCTTTTTTGAATTCAGTTACTGTCCTCATTTCTACCACCTCCACTGGGAGACTATTCCACAGATCCACCACTCTTTCCGTAAAGAAATATTTCCGCATATCACTCCTGAATCTATCTCCCTTCACCTTCATCCCATGTCCCCTTGTAGCAGAACTTGCTTTCAATTGAAAGAGGCTCTCACCCTGAACATTTATGCCACGAGGTATTTAAACATCTCAATCATATCGCCTCTATCCCGCCTTTCCTCTAAGGTGTACATATTAAGATCCTTAAGTCTGTCCTCATATGCTTTATAATGAAGACCACTAACCATTTTAGTAGCCACCCTCTGCACCAACTCCATCCTGTTCACATCCTTTTGAAGGTGCGGTCTCCAGAATTGCACACTATACTCCAAATGAGGTCGTACCAAAGACTTATACAGAGGCACTATCACCTTTTTTCTGCTAGCCATTCCTCTCTATGCACCCAAGCATCCTTCCAGCTTTTGCCGTCACCTTTTCTACCTGTTTAGCTACTTTAAGATCATCAGACACAACCACGCCTAGGTCCCACTCTTCTTTAGTGGACAAAAGTACTTCACCCCCTATACTATATTACTCCCTTGGATTGCTGCAGCCTAAATGCATGACCTTACATTTTTTAACATTAAATCCCAGCTGCCAAATTCTAGACCATTCTTCAAGTTTAGCTAGATCCCTCCTCATGTTATCTACACCTTCCTGGGTGTTTACTGCAGATTTTGGTATCATCCGCAAAGAGGCAAACCTTACCCGACAGCCCTTCCGCTATATCACTAAAAAAGATGTTAAAAAGAATCAGACCAAGGGCAGATCCCTGGGGCACACCACTGGTAACATCCTTCTCCTCAGAGTGAGCTCCATTTACCTGTACTCTTTGTCGCCTCCCACCCAACCAATTTCTAACCCAAACAGTAATTTTAGGGTCCATCCCTAGGGTACTCAGTTTGTTTTTAAGTCGCCTATGAGGAAAAGTGTCAACGGCTTTACTGAAATTTAAATACACCACATCTAGGGCTCTCCCTCGGTCCAACTCCCTGGTCACCCAGTCAAAGAAATCAATCAGATTTGTCTGACAAGACCTGCCTCTGGTGAATCCATGCTGCCTCGGATCCTGTAATCCGCTGGACTCCAGAAACCTCACTATTTTCTCTTTCAGCAGCGTTTCCAATAATTTACTCACCACCGAAGTTAAACTAACCGGCCTGTAGTTTTCAACCACATCCTTACTTCCGCTTTTGTGTAAAGGCACCACATGAGCCTCTCTCCAGTCCTTTGGCACCACTCCCGACTCCAATTAGCCATTGAGAAGGTCAGTCAGTGGAGCTGCTAGAATGTCCCCAAGTTCCCTCAGTATTCTAGGGTGTATCCCATCTGGTCCCATCTCTTTGTCTACTTTAAGTTGAGCTAGTTTCTCACGAACAAAGTCTTCTGAAAATTGTTCAAGATGCCCCTCACTTCTTTTCCTGTTTGGGGGTGTTTTCTGAGGTCATGCTCCTGGTTCTTCATCTGTGAACACAGAACAGAAATATTTGTTAAGCAAGTCTGCTTTATCCTCATCAGCTTCTCCATATTCCTCCCCTTCACCCTTGAGTCTGACAATACCACTTTTTCCCTTCCACCTCTCACTAACATATCTGAAAAATGTCTTATCCCCCCATTTTATTGCATTGGCTATTTCCTCTTCTTTTTTAAACTTTGTTTTCCTGACTACTTTGCTAGCTTCTCTAAGTTTTTTCCAAATATAGATGCCTGTCTTCCTCTCTTTGTGATCTCTTGTATTTCATGAGGGCCTCCCTCTTTTTCTTCATTTTTTCAGCTGCTTCTTTCAAAAGCCATAGCGGTCTCCTTTTCCTTTTATTTACCATTTTAACAAAAAGGTTGGTTGCCCTTAAAATATCCCCTTTCATTTTTGCCCAGTTTTTCTACATCCCCCAGCTGTTCCCATCCCACTAACAACTCCCTGAGGTATTGGCCCATCTTGGCAAAGTTAGTCTTCCTAAAGTCTAAGACCCTCAACTTTGAATGGATTCTAACAGCCCTAGTCCTAATACTGGTTGCACTATAGCATCAGAAACACTTTCACCATTGGTAAGCACCAAGTCCAGTATGGCCCCTTAACGTGTGGGGTCTGTTACCAATTGCTTGAATAGTTCTCCCTGTAGAGAATCCAGGATCTCTTTACTTTTAGATGATACTGCAGCAGGAATGTGCCAATCAACATCTGGCATATTGAAATCCCCTATGAGTAGCACTTCCCCTTTCCTAGCAATGCTGCATATGTCTTCAATTAACTGTATATAGTTAAGAGCCAAAAGCTCTTTGATTGCATGCTGTACATAGTTTGATACCACTGTTTCAGTGTAAGTTACATTCTATTCCATGTAAACCGCCTTGATCTGGAGAAAGGTAGTATATAAATATAAGTAAATAGTGTAAATAAATAAAATATATATGATTTTTATTATGATTAACAGTCCAATGTATATTTTAATTGGTTCTCTATATATTTTGTTCATGTTAGTTTTATTATGATTGATTTTATGCTGTATTTAATTCTGATACATATTATGTGTTAATATGTCTGTTTTGCTTGAGGCTTACCCCCCTGAGGAAGGCATGCTGAAACGCACCATGTTGGGATTTTTATTAAAGGCTGTCTGAATCCACCTCGCTCCTGTCTGTTTTGCTGTGTAGTTGCTTCAAGTGTGTGTGCTCTTCTGTGCACCCCAAACCACCTAGGGCATTTGCTTCTAGAGATTGGCAGAGAGCAGGCCAAGGTTTGCCAACTCTGGGAACGGTCCTGGGCATCAGTATTGCTTTGTACACCTCCCAAAAACTGTGCAGTGGCTGTAAGGACTTGGAGTGCCCATGGGAAGTTAAGGCCTCAAATGATGGGGCGGTATATTCAAGCCCTGGCTCAACCAGTAAATCAGTAGAGGGCTAGGAGAGAAAATTTAGTACATCCCTGCTCATGCTGGATCCACTATGTGGACAGACAGTGAGAGCGGAAAAACTCAGAGCCCAACGCTGTGGAGCCGCACGGGAGTTTCAGCTGATGCACAGCGAATTCAGTGCTTTGCCTGCAGATCACAGCTCCTTGGATTATATAGGCATAGAACTGGGGTATATCCAGCTTGATGCAGCCCATGGATGAGCCCCTCACTCTAAGGAAGGGCTAAAATTAAGACTGAATGCTGAGGTTCCTTTTTTTTTTGTGTGCACTGATTAGAGGGAGCAGCAGTGGAATTATAGCCCCAGTACCCTTGCCTAGCACCAACATGGAGAGATTAATGTCTTCTCCTCTGTACTGAGACCCTGGAGCGTTTGCACCCCCAGAGAAGGCAGGGGGGCATAGCATGACTGAGACATCAGCAGATGCAGTACCCCCAGCACTGTGTGTCCATCCTCCAAGGTTCTCCTTTCCTGTAGATTAGAACGAAAGCTGTGCCATGATGTCTCATGCTCTGCAGCATCTCCCTGTCACCAGGAGAGGGCACAGTGGACAGCTAGATAGGAGTCAGGGGACCTGCTGGACTGCAGGGAACAGTGGGCCTGCTGGACTGCAGGGAACAGAAGTAGGGATAAAAGCTTGCGGGCAGTCCTACTACTACTGAACATTATAGTACATTACTACTACAAGGCGTATGCAGCGCTGCACAGACACATGTAAAAGATAGTCTCTGCTCATCGGAGCTTACAGTCTAGTCAAGACAGACAACATAGTAGCTGTAGACATGGGATACAGATAGGGAGAATGGTAAGGAAACACAAAGGAGTTCTCTGGCAACAAGCAGAAGTTAGTCCTCACATATGGGTGACGTCGACGCCGACAGAGCCCCCGTGGAAGCATCTCCGCAGCTTTCAAAGAAAGCCTTTGAGAAATGCTACACGCATGCTTGGACCCCTTCCTGCCCAAGAATACCATCTTGCTTGGTCTCCTTTTTTCCCCGGAGCCCACAGGACGTGTGTCTGATTTCCCTGGAAAAAGTTGATTATTTTCTCAGTAAAGTGTTTTTTTTATTTTCTCCAGTTGTAACCAGTTCCTTTCCCACCTCCTAGTTCACTTGCCCCCGGCATCGCGTCTCGGACTCATTTGTCCTCGACGCAGATTCATGCCTTTCTTCCACCAACTGGCCACCCTCAGGTCTTTGACCTTGCCAGGGTACTTTTTTCCCCAATGGTCAGCGGCTTTAAAAAGTGTGATCAGTGCACTCAAAATATGTCCCTCACTAACACACACGATTGCTGCCTCTGATGTCTGGGAGCTAACTTTGAACCGGAAACCTGCAGCCTTTGCAGAAAGATATCCGCCAGGCCATCAAACTCCATCAGCAGGAGCATAACGAGATCTTCAAAAGGTCAGAGTCTGCCCCAGAGTCCCCGGTGACTCCATGCTCCAGGGCTCCATCCAAATCCCAGGCGTCACGCACTGATCCCTTGGCTACCGTGGGGCCTCACAGGGGTTCCCCAGAGCAGGAACACAAGAAGAAATCCTCGAGGAACTCCTCTCGGGACTCAGTCCCGGTAACCCCGGCATCCAGGTCGAAGGCTGCGACATCTCCTGAGTGGGAAACCAGGATGGTGGCCTTGGGGTGCAGTTTGTCTGCCTTCCTTGCCATGCAGCAGGCGCAGATGCCTGGCCCTGCCGATGCATCCACCCAGACCACCGGGACCTCAACATCGAGGACTTTCCTGGCTGTTGAGCAGATCCTCATGAACCCACAGTCTCGAGTCGATCCTCGGCAGAGGTCTTGATCATGATCCCGCTCCTTGGGAATGAGATCCTCACCAGTGAGTGCTTGCAGCTCCAGCCACGAAGCTGCCATGGTCTTTCGGCCCGCAGGTGTGGCACCGAATCCTCCACTAACTACTCTGATGGGGAGTCCAAGGACGAGGCATCACCGGTCACCCGCAAACACCGCGATGACCTCTTGGACCCGTCCCCTCCGGTGACTCAGCATCGGTCACCGCCTAAGGACACTTCGTTCCTCAACTTTGTGCAGGACACATTGAGGGCACTGGTCATCTCCACGGAGTCTGAGGAAGATCCTCACATGGAGGAGCTAGAGATTCTCCAATACGATTCTTCACTGAAGGAGGCACTGATGGTTCCCATCCCTGCCATCCTCGAGAGACTTCTCCATATGTGGGAGACACTGGCATCAGTGCCCATAGTAGCCGTCGACTCGATGTGATGTACCGAGTCCAGCGAGGCCCCAGCTTCAGGAAGCTGCAATTGCAGCATAACACCATGGTAATGGAGTCGGCCATGCATCGGCTCAAAAGCCAGAAGACGCATTCCTCGGTGCCCCCAGGCAGGGATGCCCGTACCCTCGACGCCCTCAGTAGGAAGTGTTACCAGAGCTTGTTGCTTGCCTGCCGGATCCAAGCAGATCAACTCTATATAGGCATGTACCTTCGAGACTTGAGCTCACCGGGTTCTCTGCTGGCCTCAAGGGTGACTACCTCCAGTGATTCTGGAACCTGACCAAGGGCATCGGAGAGTACCCGACTCGGACGGCCTACAGTGGTTTTGAGTGAACAGTAAGGATAGCTGCCGCAGGCATCGGTGCCCAATGCCTGGTATGGCTGCAGTCTTTGGATCTGGAGCAGTGGATTCAGGACAAGCTCATCAATGTCCCATGCCAAGGAGAGAATCTCTTTGGCAAACCCATGGCAGAGAGAGTGGCTGAGATCGAGTCAGAGTTCCTGATAAGGACTCGACTCTCCAAGAAGACTGCTACCCTCCCCAGGAGGAAAGCCCTGGGGAAAAAGCCTCCCTTCCTGAGGAAGGGTCAAGCTTACCGAGGATACTCGCAGTATCAAGCTCCTCCAGCCCCTCAGCAGGGTCACCATGCCAAAGGAGTAGGTCAGGGCCCACGCAAGCAGAAGGGCCCCCAGCTCTAGCACAGCCTGGGGGGGAGCTTTCAACTCCAGGGGCATAGCCTCTCCACCCTCAGGAGGTCAGCTGCCCACAGGGGGACTTCTGGTCCACTTTGCCCATCAGTGGCCTGCCATCACTACCGACGCTTGGGTACTTCAAGTAGTCAGAGAAGGCTACCTTCTCCAGCTGGACCAGACGCCTCCCCCATTCTTCCCAGGAGAGCCCTCTCGGACTCCCCTGCACCAAGCCCTGCTACTGCAGGAACTTGCAGGTCTCCTCAAGGACAAAGCCATGAAACCAGTGCCCCATCACCTAAGGGGCAAGGGGTTCTACTTATGGTACTTCCTAGTCCCAAAACGAACCTAGGGCCTAAGGCCTGTGAAACCTGAACAAGTTCCTGGTGCGGGAGAAGCTCAAGATACTCTTCCTTGGAACATTGCTGCCATACCTCCAGCAGGGAGATTGGCTGTGCTCCTTGGATCTAAAGGATGTGTATATCCACATCCTCATTCATCCCAGCCACAGGCAGTACCTCAGATTCATGGTTGGGGATGACCACTACCAGTACAGGGTACTATCCTTCGGTCTAGCCTCCGCACCCAAAGTCTTCACTAAATGCCTAGCAGTGCTGGCAGCCTTCCTCCGTCTCCAGGGCACCTTTGTCTTCCCCTGTCTGGACAACTAGCACGTAAAGGGGGACATGGTCACAGAGGCGCAGCAGGTCATGGCCCAACCATCAGTGTCCTGCAACTACTGGGGTCCATGATAAACCACCCCAAGTCCCACCTGACCCCTACACAGGGCCTGGAATTCATAGGGGCTCGACTTCCTCCCCATAGACAGAGCAAGTTGCCTCATAGCTTTGGCCACAGAGGTACAGCGCTGCAACTCTCTTAGCTCACTCCCTGCTCCATCTACTCAGTCATATGGCATTGACGGTCCATATTGTCCCCAATGCCCACCTTCATAGGAGGGCAGCTCAATGGGGCCTACACTCCCAGTAGACAGAGGCGACGGGCTGGCTTCGGGACAGAGTATGCCTGATCCGCCCATTGGCTGAGTCGCTCAGCTGGTGGAAAGCCACACAGCACCTACAGGCAGGCATGCCTTTCCAGAACCCAGCACCCCAGGGGATTCTCACCGCGGATGCCTCCTTGCTGGGGTGGGGGGCCCATTGCAAGATTCTCTGTACACAGGACAACTGGGTGGTGAGCTAGCAACAGATCAACCTGCTGGAGCTCAGGGCCATATTCCTGCTGCTCAAAGCTTTCTGCCATTGCTTACAGCACCAGTCTGTGCTGGTCCAGATGGACAACCAGTTCACAATGTTCTACCTGAACAAGCAGGGAGGCACAGGGTCTTACACCTTCTGCTTATATGCGATCAGTCAAGGAATGCTCCTGAGGGCGGTGTACCTGCCAAGCCAGGACAATGCCCTGGTGGACAGACTGAGCAGGGTACTGCAGCCGCACGAATGGCGGCTAGACCCCAGGTCAGCCCAATGGCTCTTCTGCCTCTGGTGGACCTCTTTGCCAGCCTGGTCAATTCTCAGCTGCTCTGCTTCTGCTCTCGCCAGCCTCATCTGTCCCAGGTGGCAGCTGATGCCTTCCTCATCCCAAGGTTGGAGGGCCTCCTGTACACCTTTCTGCCCATGCCACTGGTTGCCAAGACCCTTTTCAAGGACCTCCGGGACAAGGCATCGCTGATCCTGGTGGCCCAGACAGCCTATCGATGGAACCTCTGGTCCCTCTGGGGAACGCATTGGGATTGCTAACTCAGGAGGATGGCTCCCTCCTTCACCCCAACCTGGGGTCTCTGGTGCTAACAGCATGGCTGATGAATAAGTAGCCTTGGCTCCCTTCAATCTCTCGAAGGAAGTGGAGGAGGTTCTCCTAGCTTCTTGTAAGGCCTCCACGAGGTGGGCCTATGCCTTCAAGTGGCACAGATTCTCAGTGTGGTGCATAGAGCAATGGGTCAACCTATTCTTCTGCTCACTGTGCTGCAGTACCTGCTTCATCTCTCTCAGGTTGGACTCTTCTCAAGCCCTTCTGGATCCTCTAAAATCTGGCTTTTGTCCTTTGCATTTGACTGAAATGGCTCTTGCCAAAGTCTGCAGTGATCTGTTCCTGGCAAAATCCAAGGGCCTTTACTCGATCCTCATCCTTTTTGACCTTTCTGCTGCTTTTGACACTGTTGACCACAACCTTCTCCTTGATACCTTGTCCTGGCTTGGTTTTTAAGGGCTCCATGCTATCCTGGTTCTCGTCTTCTCTCTCCCATCGCTCTTTCAGTGTTTGTTCTTGTGGATTCTCCTCTACTGCTATCCTACTCTCAGTTGGTGTACCCAAAGTATCTCTCTCTTTACCCAGTCCCTTAGTGCACTCATCTCTTCTCATGGCTTTCAGTACCATCTCTATGCTGATAACTCCCAGATCTACCTCTCTACACCTGAAATCTCTCTGGCAATCCAGGCCAGGATCTCTGGCTGCCTTTCTGCTTGGATGTCTCACCGCCGCTTGAAATTGAACATGGCCAAAACTGAGATTTTTCCCCCTAAACCCTCTTCTCCCATTCTTCCTTTCTCAGTCTCTGTGGATAACTCTCAACTCCTCCCTGTCTCCTCAGCTCGCAACCTTGGTGTCATCTTTGACTCCTATCTCACCTTCTCCACACACATCCAACTGATAGCTAAAACCTGCTGTTTCTTTCTCTACAACATCAACAAAATTTCGCCCGATCATGGACCTGTTCGCCATCCCGGTGAAGACTCAGCTCCCCCGCTTTTGCGGCCCAGTCCCACACCCGAGCATGGAGGCAGAAGATGCATTCCTCTTGAGTAGGACCTCAGGGCTTCTCTATGCATTCCCTCCCACTCCACTCATTTTAGGACCCTCCACAAAGCTCAGCGGGAACGAGCGTTGATACCAGTCACTCCCTCATGGCTTCGGCAACTGTGGTTCCCACTCCTGCTCCAACGCGCGTCCGAGCCTTTGATTCCCCTGGGCTGTGCCCCAGGCCTGCTGATGCAGGAGGAGGGGTGGTTGCTACACCCAAACCTGGCCTTGTTGTTCCTCGCAGCTTGGCAGCTGAACGGGTCACCCTAGCCACAGTAGACCACCTGGAGGAGGTTGAGATGGTCCTCCTCGTATCGAGGAAGGACTCGATGAGGCCAGCTTACGCCTTCAAGTGGCAACGCTTCTCGGCCTGGTGCTCTGAGCTCCAGATCGCCCCTTTCTTGTGTCCTACTCGGTGGGTCCTGCAGTACCTTCTCCATCTCTCAAAGGAGGGGCTGAAGTCGAAATCTGTCAGGGTACACCTGAACGCCATCTCAGCGCACCACTTCCCCGTAGATGGTAAAAACCCCTCTCGGAACAGCCCTTGGTCTCCTGCTTCATGCGGGGTCTCTTGCAGTCCAAACCTCCCATCCGGCCTCCTCCGGCGGAATGGGATCTGAACGTAGTGCTCATTCAGCTGACTCGTTCACCCTTCAAGCCGATGGCAACGTGCTCGCTTCGGCGCCTGTCCTGGAAAGTGCTGTTCCTGGTGGCTTTGACCTCGGCCCGCCGAGTCAGTGAACTCCAGCTCTCATGGCTGAAGTCCCTTACACCAGGTTCTGTAGGAACAGGGTGGTCCTCCATATCCACCCAAAGTTCCTGCCGAAGGTTGTCTCAGATTTTCATCTCAATTAGGAGATGTCTTACCGACCTTCTTCCCGAGACCCCATGCCGACCAGGTGTCAGCAGTTTTGCATACACTCGACTGCAAGAGGGCTCTTGCCTTCTATCTACAGCATACCCAACCTCATTGCAAGTCTGGTCGGCTTTTCGTGACCTACGATCCCAATTGCCTGGGGCAGGCAGTCACAAAGGGCACCTCTCCATTTGGGTGGTGGACTACATCGCCTTCGTTCATGCAAAGGCGGGCGTCCCGCCAGTTCGGCAGGTCATTGCACACAGTGTCCGAGCCAAGGTGGTTTCGGTGGCTTCATTGCGCTCAGTGCCTCTGCTGGGCTGCACCTGGGATTCGGTGAACACTTTTGCCTCGCCCTACTGCCTGGAGAGGGAGTCCGGCTGGGACAGCGCCTTTTGCCAGGCTGCACTCCATAATCTGTTCAGGGTATAAGCAATTCCTGCCCTCCGACCCTTCTCGTCGGCTACCGAGGGTTTGCCCTGGGGACACGAGGACTCGGGCTCCTTCGGCATCGGCTTCTGCTCATAGCCTCACGGAGGCATTTTTTGGTTACAGATTTGGTAGCCTGTAGCTAGGGAGTCCCATAAGTGAGGATTGACTTCCTGCTTGTTCCTGGAGAAAGCGTAATTACTCACCTGTAATAGGTATTCTCCAGAGATAGCAGGAATCAGTCCTCACTACTCTCTCACCTCCCCTGATGAGTTGCTGGATTTTTATCCTTCCCTTGCCATCTGCTTTGTAGGGCTTGAGCTAAGGGACCTGACTGAGCAAGATGGCACCCTTGAGCGGGAAGAGGACTGCACATGCGTGGCAGCAATCTCAAAGGCTTTCTTTGAAAGCTGGGGAATTGCTCTGCGCGGGCTCCGTCGGTGCTGACATCACCCATAAGTGACAGATGAGAAACTATGCTTTTAGTAAACATGCCTGTTAATGAGTGTCTGGATAAAGAAAGTCTACCAGATTTCTAAATTACTATATTCCAGTGCCAACCGCCAGGCCCATTGGGAAGTATTATAAACACTGACCATCAAGAACTCATAGCAAACCCACCGTATCACAACAGCACTACCAGGACTCACAAAGCACCAAACCCTACCTATCAGAAAGGCAACACTGCAAATATTAAACCAATACATCTCACTGGGAAAGAGAACAAGTGGGACTGTCAAATAGAAATTACATGAACAGAATACCTCAGCTTGGTTACATATGCAGAACATAGACCGTCACCACACAAAGAAGAAGGGATCACAATTTAGAAATAGGAAGATAATAATTAAATTGGGAACCCCAAAAGCCAAACATGAAATGTACAACACTGGAGAAATAAAACTATAAATTAATTTCCTCTTGCACTAAACAAAAATGCAAAGATGTTAGCAATACACATTTCCCAGATCTGACATATTCCAGTTAATAAATTCAAAATAATAAGTATTTTTCTACCTTTTGTTTGGGCATTTTATTTTTCAGTTGCAATTGCTCCAGTCACTTTCTTCTGGTTTCTTTGTGTCTTCTGCGAGCTGTCCATTTGTCCTTTCTTCTCTCTTCTAGATTTTTCCATTCTCTCTCTATATCTGCTTTAACATACTGATCTTTCCCCTTTTGCTCTTTCCCCCATTTCTTTCTTTATTCCTTTATCATCCATTCAGATTTCACTCTTCCATTCTCAATCCCCACTTACTCTCCCAATACCCGGCTAATCGTAGATTTTTCTTTCCTCCCACACAAAATATCTTTTCCCCTCTCCATCTTCATTCCCCATCCCCTTCTGGTCCTCCCCCAAAATCAGCTCCCTTCTAATTCTAGATCCACCCAGCATCCGCTCCCTTCTAGTCCCATTCTCCCATGCCCCCACATCAGCCCATTTCCAGTCCTAGCCCCCCCATATGCTCCTTTTCAGTCCCATTCCAGCCCCCCATCAGCCCATTTCCAACCCTATTCCAGCTCCCATCAGACCACTTCCAGTCCTATTCCAGCCGCCATCAGCTTATTTCCAGTCCTATTCCCTCATCAGCCATTTCCAGTCCTACTCCAGCCCATCAGCCCATTTCCAGACTTAGCCCCCATCAGCCCATTTCCAGTCTAAGCTTCCCCCCAATCAGCCCATTTCCAGTCCTAGCCCCCCCCTTCACAGCCCATTTCCAGTCCCAGCTTACCCTCCCATCACAGCCCATTTCCAGTCCAAGCTCCCCCCCATTATAGCCCATTTCCCATCCAAGCTTCCCCCTCATCACAACTTAATGCCCCCCCGCCCGCCCACTGAAGAGCCCCGTGGCCATTTAAGGGACTTCAGAGGGAGCCAGGAAAGCCCGCACGAGGCCCCGGCTCCCTCTGCACAGCTGCCAATGTGAAGAGCACAATTACTTACCTGTAACAGGTGATCTCTGGGAACAGCAGGAATAAGTCTTCACATATGGGTACGTCGGTACCGATGGAGCCTGCATGGGAACGCTCCCCAGCGTCCAAAAAGAAAGCTTTTGGGAGCATCGCACGCGCGCTGCCTTCCCGCCCATTTACTTCCCTCTCAGCAGTTGGGTTTGTAGCTGAGACCGAAGGAGGGAAGTAGACAAATTAGAGAGAAAAAGAGAGAGAGAGAGAGAACAACTCCTAGGGGAGGTGGGTGGGTTGTGAAGACTTATTCCTGCTGCTCCCAGAGATCACTTGTTACAGGTAAGTAACTGTGCTGTCTCCAGGAACAAGCATGAATGAGTCTTCACATATGGGGACTCCCAAGCTAAGATGCCTGGAGGAGGCCCCAGCATGTTGCAAATCTAAAGATGGGCCATGCTTATCCCTCAAAACCTCAGGCATCCAAGGGATGGAGGGTAGGATTTGAACTAGAAAGAAATAAAGAGGTGCTGTGGAACAGCTTGACTAAACAAGGTATCCAGAGGGAAGTCCTTGTGTAAATCATAAATATTAGATAAATATTGAATTCCAATTTTCTAATATGGATCTCACTCAAAAATATTGCAAAAATACTTGTTGAGGGTAATATGGATCTGTGGTTGAGAGCCAGTATATTATCCTCAAAGAGATTCCCTCAATGTGAAGTAGAGGGAAAAAAATACATTTTTGCAATACAGGAAGAGATAAGCCCTCATGGCCAGAACTATCCCCAGAAGAAGTACTGGGGGAGTTCAATGAGGCTGGACTTTTGAGAAAAAGCTAAAGCTAAACAACAACATCCTAACAACCTTCAAACTCATAAGAGACATAGCCCCCTCACACTTATCCACACTACTGCATTCACCAACTGAAACTAGATCACATAGACAAAACGCGGCCCACTCCCTTACCACATCAAAAGCTTTCAGAAAAACAAAGAAAACCACTAGCTCCAGAGCATTCACATTCACTGCCCCTACGCTCTGGAACGACCTCCCTATAGACCTCCGCATCATAAAAGACCTCTCTCAGTTCAGGAAAGAACTAAAAACTTACCTATTTACTGAACACTTTGAAATACCATATTCCCCTAAAAGACCTCCATAACAACTATGCCCCTACACTCACTAAAACCCCCTACTCAAAACTAAATAACTCTCCCTCCCCTCCTGCCTGCCCCCACACACACCCCGACTTATGACATAAAAGGAAATAAATTCCAACACTTAACAACACATGCCCTACACACAACACACATGCCCTACACACAACACTCAGCCACTGTAAATTTCCAGTGTAAATAATTAATAGTTGTTTGTATTATCAACACCTCATAAAGTTGAAGTTTATTGTTCAATGTAAATAGTTGTACCTAACCGTTCAATGTAAATAGTTGACTCCGATTGTTTAATGTAAATGTATACAACTGTGTACAATTGTTAAGTTTCATGTAAACCGCCCTTGATCGCTGGAAGGGGCGGTATAGAAGAAAATAAATAAATAAATAAAGCTTCTGTAAAGTCCCAAAAAATGGAACTTTTTGTCCTTGGTGCAGAATGAGGTCCTAGGAAAGAGTGGAGATAATCTGACTGGTTTGGATGAAAAGGCAGAAATACCCTTTGCAGATAAAGGGGAATAGGTCTTTAAGACCCCCTTTATTCCAATGAAAGACAAAGACATTTGTACTAGGCGTTGAGCCCTCAACTTCTTGAAGATCTTTCAAAGTCAGATGTTGTATAGAGATTGACGCAATGACAAGAAGGATTAAGACCTACTTGAGAATATTGATGGAGAATCTCTGTCTGGTTAAATATGGAAGAACTAAAGAGGAGGTTTTGTGGAAACTGATATTATGTTCTTCACTTACAGGGATAGGACTAGAGTTCTTGAAAAGATCTAGCCCCTGAAATAACCAGGTCTGGAGACGTACGTGAATGAGTGCAAAAGAGATCCTTAGTCTTAAGACAGCAAGTCTGGATCCTTTTATAATTTCAAATAGTAGCTGGAGAAAAAGACGCAATATAAGGGGATACCATGTTTGCCTCTTTATGAGGGCAATATGAGTATCATGCGTTTTCTTGTTCAACATAAGCTACCATGAAGTATAGAAATTAGAAGGAAAGTAGTGAATAAGGACCAACTGCAGTGAAAAAATGCGTCCCTGATGTGGAAGTTCCAGTGAGATGTGGAACAAACCAGGGAATTGTGCAATTTTTTACGTTTTCACGTGGTCTAAACCCTGGTTACCTTTCCTTAAAAGGAAATTTAAGGAATATGGTAAGAGTAGGAAAAAAAAACAGTCATGTAGGAGCATGACTGGTAGAATCTACCAGCTGAAACCCTTGTTAACTATCTGGCCGCTACCTATTAGGAGTAGCTCTGAGGCTCTCTGGCAAAGGCCCACAGTTGCAGAGCTTTGTTGTAGAATTTGCAGAGAGCATGTTGTAGGTTGCTTAGATCTGGCTGTTGAATTGCCAGTGTGCAACCTAATCTATTCTGTTGAAGCCAAAGAGAATTGAAGGTGGCTAAGAATAGTAGACAGACCTAAAGCCTGCAACAATAAATAGTCCAAATGAGTTCTGGACCTCTTTTGGAATTATCTGTTATTAAGGCAGCAGAAAAAAAATCCTATGGATTGGAGAGGACCGAGAGACACAATTTGGAGTAGTGATACCCAACTTCTGTCCGAAAAGCTACCTGAAAAAGATATACTTGTACAGTAAACTGACAAGGTGAAGGGTATAACTCACCCTGTTGTTAGTTGTTAGGCCTCCTTTTGTTTTAAAAGGAGGAACCTGTCATCTCTGGGGTATGATAGTCCTTAATAGCTCTTAGAGCTAGAAGGATAGGTTTCTCTTGTAGCAAGAGATTCATGCCCAGAGTCGAGGATTGAGTCAATGTATGACTGATATCTCAGCATGGATGAGATGAATTTTAGATGCTTCTGTTGAAAAGAAGTAGACTCAAAAGTTCTAAACCTCACAGAGAAAAAAATGAATAAAATATCAGAAACCCTGCGAGTGCTGGGTTTGCTGAGCCTGTTGAGGTTTTGACTTTCTTAGCCTGGTGTGATGTTGCCCATTTTTGGAAACATCTGCAGAATGGGTAGAAGATGGATAAAACTTTTTTCCCCTGGGGGAATGAAGCTTTTTAGGAGATGTTTTATTAGCTGGGATAGAGGAAAGTTTTGACAATCCTCTAAAAGTAACAGCATCAGTGCTCAACTGATTAGCTTGAAATAAAGCCTCCTTGTTGAAGAGATTTTCACCAGTACAAGGAGTATTTCCCAGCCTCTCCTGAACCCATCTGTCCAAGTCTGAAGCTTGGAGCCAGGCTATGCGCCGTGCTCCTATGGCTATAGCAGAAGTTCTGCTAATAGACTCAAAGCAGTCCAAGGAAGCACGATTAAGGAACCTAGAGATATTTTGAGCATGATTGACTAATAAGGAATAGTCGACTCTTTTATGCTCTGGAAGAAAAGGGTTCAAAAACTTTAAGTTCTTTGTGACCTCTTCAAGAGATAATCCCATATAGAAAATATGAGATAATTCTTGCTGAAAGCATGGATGCCTGGAAGCATCGACGTCCAAAGGCATCTAAAGTTCTAGACTCACGACCTGGCGGATAAGAAGAGTGCTTCTTTGCACTCTTAATACGCCTCATTGCTGATTCTACAATAGAATGATGAGAAAGTTGAGTCTTTTGAAAACCTGGAGAAGATGGCACCTTGTACATAGTGTCAAGTGTCTTAGAATGTGGGGATACCGTTAAAGGAGTTTCCCACATTCTTAATAGTAGATCTTGTAAGATCTGATGCAAAGGAAGCATGATCCCCTCCTTTGGAATCCAGGGGAATTGCAGTGTCTCTGAATTCCCCGGTAGGGATTCTTTACCAGGTATAGAAATGGCAAGTAACTTTGCCATATCAAGCAGAAGAGCTTGAAAAGAAATCTCCCCCGAGGAGGACCCTGTAAATTGAGGGGTAAAGGCTGGACTTGTAGAAAAATCAGCCTTGGTACCGATGGATTCATCCCAGTCATCGGGATCGGAAGACTTAAACGGATGAAGCATCGGATTTTCCTTAAAGCGATGTCTTCAGTACCGCCCTCCTTGCTAGAGATCGATTCCAGGCTCGGCATCGAGGGAAACGATTCTGTCGAAGCAAGCATGGACGGTACCGACACCGATACCGATGTCGATACCAGTACTGAAGCCGATACCGATACTCGAGGAACGGTCTGCAGCAACTCTGGTGGTACCGAAGTAGCCGAGAGTGATAGACTACGTTCATCGGTGAGGAGTGTTTCATCCATCACCATAGCCGATGCCGGGGTGTCTGAACCGCTCGAAGCGGCCACAACCACCGAGCATGGCCCAGGTATGTTCACCGAGGTAAGAACCCCGGGAACAACCTGGAGCCCCGTTAACGCTTTGGAGCCCAAAGGGGCTTTATTGCTAAGATGTCCTCGAGGGCAAGGCCGAAGCCATCTCGATGCTGAGAAGGAGATCTACCACTCGAGGACTGGCTAGTCTTTACAGACTTTTGTTTGGTTACCTGATCCTTTGAAGAAGAAGATATTCTAGCTGGTGACATCGAGAGCGATGTGAACCGGGTATCGAGTTGTGCTCGATTCTGAAGACTTCTTCTGTTTGAGCTCCAGCAGGAGAGACAGTCCAGAGGGCAATGGTCAGAACCTAAACATTTTAGACACCAAGTATGAGTGCCTGAAAAAATAATTGTACCGCCACACTTTGAACATTTCTTAAGGATAGTGGCTGGCTTTTCCATAATGGAATGGTAAAGGCCTAGTGGCCTAGAAACCGTCAGGCACTAAACAGGAAAAAATGTCTAAGAAAAGAAGAAATTCTTCAGGAAAAAGAAAGAAAAGCACCGGCGGTACCGGTGGCGTCGAGGGAAGGCAGACGCGACCACAAAAAATTAAGAATTAAAAGAAAACTTTTCTGCGGTGACAGGAATACGTCCTGCCGGCTCCGCGGAAAACGGAAAACTAGGAGTTGTTCTCTCTCTCTCTCTCTTTTTCTCTGCTTGTTCCTGGAGATAGTGTTTTCTCTCATGCTGGCGGGTGTTTCAGTGAAACTCGCTGAATGCCGGGAAAGGTTAAAGGTCATTTCCCAGCTCTCGCGCGCACGTCACAGAAACAGCCGCCAGCGTGAGAGAACACTTCAGGCTGGCGGCTGTACAGAGGGAGCCAGGGCCTCGCGTGGTCTTCCCCAGCTCCCTCTGAAGCCATCCATCTGTGCGAGAATGGAGTTCGCGTGGGGCCCTGTGCGAACAACATTCTCGCACAATGAACGGGCCAGCCCTGAGCTTCTCACAGTCTCAGTGCCCCCTCTCCTGAGGAGATTTGGACAGAAGTTCGATGGAGCTATGTGCCTGCAGGACTTGGCAGCAAGGGAGCAGCATTGAGCTCAGCACGGTTGCCTGTCCTGGGTTGAGGGGCAGTGGGACACCTTTTTGTTTGGGGGCCTCAAGCTCAGTCCCAGCTCCACCCCTAGTTCCCACTGCAATTTATACTTAATCATTCTTGCATTTATTGTTTATGCAAATCATATAGAGTATAATTATTCATTCACATGGGACATTTCCAGATCAACCAATAAAACACAACCAATAGAGCACAGTATTTCACTTTGTAGCTCAACACCCAAAAAGATTCAATTCAAATACTTTTATGCCCCTTCTATTCCTGGCCCTGAAAGGTACCCAGCCCCACCATCAAGCTCCTTTACCCATCTGACTAGCACCTTTAAATTGTCTGCAGAGCAGTGGGAGCTCTGGCCACTGGCACCCCAGCATCAGACCACCTCCCTGCCCTATTTGCAACATCAGACCATGACACAAATTAAACCTGATATGCACTCACTCATCACACACTCAACAGTCTACATATAAAATACTACAGTTCAAATTTGCTCCCATCTAATAGAAACCCAAGCCTTACAAGCACTCACTGCACTGAAAAGATTCCACAAATATTAGAGCAGCTCTTCACCAACATACAGACCTCACAAACTCTTACATGTTTGCCAGACTGCATGTGCGTGGACTGCATTAATGTGTGCATGCATGTCTGTTGCACTACATGAGTGTGCGTGCAGACTGCCTGCATGTACCATGTATGTTGGGCTATAGGAGTGTGTATGCTTGTACATCAGACTGCATGCATGTGTATGTTGGGAGTGTGGGTGTGTATTAGGAAGCTGCATGTCAGGAGTATGTGTGTGGATGGGGCATGTATTCTCCTCTTTCCCTTGCACTTTTACCCCTCCCTCCTTCCCACCGCACCTAATTTTACTATCTCCCTTCCACTCTTTTTTTGGTTTATTTATTTAACAGGTTTTTTTATACTACTTTATCATGTTAGTCAAAGTGGTTTACATTCTAACTTAAACTTGGTAATGTACATTAAACAGGGATATCAATAACTTTTTCTGAGGCAGTGGAGGGTTAAGTGATTTGCCCAAAGCCACATGAAGTGCTAGTGGGAATCAAACCCTGGTCTCTTGGTTCCCAAGCCAATGCTCTAACCATTAGTCTACTCCTCCACTCTCTGTCCCTCTTCTTATGCTCCGCCCCTTCTGTCCTCCTCTGCCTCTTATGTTCCACCCTTTCTGTCCTCCTTCTCTTATGCTCTGCCTTCTCTTCTCTCTAGCCTCACCCCTTCCATCAAACTCTGGCCACTTCCCTCTTTTCTAACGCCACCCCTGGATTCTCTGCCCCTTTTCATTCCAGATGCTTGCTTGCTTATTGTGGCCTTAAAATGCCAGAACCTTGGAACTTCCGTTGACATTAAGGCCACAGTTCCTCCACAGCAGCGACCTTGGATATTTCTAACCACTGGCAGTGGATATGAGCTGAAGCAAGCAGCAGCAGCTCCTTCTTTCCACCACTAGGAAATGAAGCAGAGAGGGAAATTTTGGTGGGGCCTCACCAAAATTTCCCTCACCTGCACCCCTTTTCCCCTACGATGCCTATGCCTTGGCTTCTCAGAGGAGTGTAGGCTACTGACTGTTTTATTTTGAAGGGGGCTACCAACTGCAAGGTTGGGGACCATTTTGGAACAAGCCATTACTTAAGCATGCCCTTCTCATGCTGTTTCCTGCCCTTTGCTCACATGGTCTATGCGTGATAGCAGTGCTGGAGCTGCGCATTTAGTCCATGCCCAGTGCTGTGCGTGCTGCTCCTACAACTACTACTGATCATTTGTACAGAGCTACAAGGCGTATGCAGTGCTGTACAGAAATATGTAAGGCTGTTCCTGCTCATCAGAGCTTGCAATCTAGTAAAGACAGACAACAGAACAGCCGGGGACTAGGATATGTCAAGGGGAATGATAAGGAAACACATAATTGGAGTTACAGACTACACGGATCAGAATCCAAAAGAAGTCTTGAAGAGGTAAGCTTTTAGCTTGGATTTGAAAAGGGCCAAAGAAAATGACATACTGACTCAGGTAGTTTGTTCCAGGCATAAGGAGCAGCAAGATGGAAAGATCAAAGTCTGGAGTTGTTAGTAGAAGAGAAGGGCACAGATAGAAGCGATCTACCAGAAGAGCGGAGTTCTCAGGCAGGGGTGTAGAGAGAGATAAGAAGAAAGGTAGTGAGGAGCAGCAGAATGAGTGCACTTATAAGTCAGTAGGAAAAGTTTGAACTGGATACAGAAACAGATAGGGAGCCAATGAAGCGACTTGAGAAGAGGGGTTACATGAGCATAGCGAGACTGGTGGAAGATTAGCCATGCAGTTGAGTTTTGAAAAGATTGAAAGGGAGAGAGATGATTCTGAGGGAGACCAGCAAGGAGGAGGTTGCAGTAGTCGAGGCGAGAGGTGACTAAAGAGTGGGTAAGTGTCTTAGTAATGTGTTCAGAAAGGAAGGGGTGAATTTTGTTGATGTTGAAGACAGAGAAGTGATAGGTTTTAGCTATCAGTTGGATGTATGTGGAGAAGGAGAGGAAGGAGTCAGGGATTACCTCAAAGTTGCAAGCTGAGGAAACGGAGGAGTAAAGCATCATCCACAGAAATAGAGACGTGTTCTGCGTGTAGAGTCTTGAGTGCATCCGCAGTATGCTGGTTAGCACACTTCTGCTGAGCATGCCAAGAGGAGTTGCTGATGGGCTACGAAGAGTGCTCTGCCTGAGTTAGGTACTTATCACCTCTAAAGAAACATTGCCTGATCTGTTGCAAATGTAGAGTTACTTCATTTTGCTCCCTCTGTGGTTCTTGTATGGAGACTCCTGTTAATCTCTTGGGGCCCCCTCCCCCCTTGGAGAAAGTGAGCAAGGACACCTTCCTTTATTGTCCCTGCAATGGTGGTGGCTGTGGTGAAGAACAGCTCCTTGGTGTTAGCTGCCTCCTCTAATTCTGGTTGATCCCTTCTCCTGCCTTGGGCATCTCAACTGGGATCTGTAGCAGCGAGCACAGACAAGGAGTTTCATCCACTGGATTTGCCTTCTTCAGAATTATTCTCCTTTTTCTAGCAAGCATGATCCTTCTGGCGAGGCAACTGTTAGAGAAGACTCCAGGTCTTTGTGCTTGCTCTCCACTGTCAGGAGGGACCCATTGCGCAGGGTGACCAGAGCTTGGTGGAAGCTCCTCCACAGAAGTATTCGTGACAGAGATCGGATTGTCTCCCTTCTGCTCAGGATCCCAAAATGGTCTCTGATAGCTCTGATGAAGACTCTAGATTTGAGGAAGGCGAGCTTTTGCAACCAGAGGACCAGATGATTCTCTCATTATCCGTCTGTTCAGGAGGGATGAGTTGACAGCACTGATCATGCAAGTGTATGACAGTGGCTAAAAAAGCACAGATTACACAAGTGTATGACGGTGGCTAAAAAAGCAAATAGAATGTTAGGAATCAATAGGAAAGGAATATGGAAACCCCCAAAGAATTTCATGATGTCTCTGTATTGCTCCATGGTGTGACCACACCTTGAGTATTATATGGAATTTTGATTTCTACATCTCAAAAAAGATACAGTGGCATTAGAAAAGGCACAGATTAGGGCAACCAAAATGATAAAGGGGATGGAACAATTCTCCTATGAGGAAAGGCTAAAGAGGAGCTCTTCAGCTTGGAAACATGACAGAGGTCTATAAAATCCTGAGTGGAGTGGAACAGGTAAATGTGAATTGATTGTTTACTCTTTCAAAAAGTAGCATGCCTAGGGGACATGCCATGAAGATACAAAGTAGTATATTTAAAACAAATAGGAGAAAATATTTTTTATCTCAACGTATAATTAAACTTTGGAACTAATTGCCAGAAGATGTGGTAAAAGCAGGGAAGCTGGGCTTTTAAAAGATTGGCCAAATTCCTGAAAGAAATGTTGATAAATCGTTGTTAAGGTAAACAGAGAGAAAACCACTGCTTATTCCTGGGATAAGCAGCATGGAATCTGAATACGTTTTGAGAACCTGACAGGTACTTGTGACCTGGATTGGTCACTGTTGGAAACAGGACACTGGGCTTTGATGGACCCAAAATGGTAGTTCTTATGTGGTAATCACCTCAGCATGCAGGGTTAGCTAGCTCCAGGCCCTAGTAACAGATCTACCCTTCACCAATTTCTAGAACAAAAGGATGGTTTTGTGCATCATCCTAAATTTATTGTTAAAGTTGTGCCAGCCATCCACCTTAATCCATCAATAGTCCTTCCAGCATTTTTCCCAAGATCCCATGCTCATAAAACGGAAAGAGCATTGCTTACATTGGACTGCAAAAGACTCTTGGCCATCTATTTGGAGTGGACTAAAACCCAAAGAAAGAAAAGGTTGGGTGGACTTTCTTTAACCCCAAGAGGTGGGGGCTGCTGTCTACAAATATATTCTTTCATAATGTCTAGTGGACTGTATCTCTTCCTCTTATGTCCAAGTTGGCTTGATTGAGGGTCATGCCATGGCTCACAATATGAGTCATGGCTGTGTCGGTAGCCCACTTGAGATCAACCTACGTGGAGAAGATTTGCAGAGCCATAACATGGACTTCTGCCTACATAGAAACATAAGAAGTGCCTTACTGGGCCAGACCAAAGGTCCATCAAGCCTTTTTCCAACAGTGGTCAATCCAGGTCACAAGTACATAATATAATCCTAAAAGTAGCCATGTCTCACTACTATTTGGAAAGACTCCTGATGCAACAGCAGGTTAGACCAGTCTGTTTTCCAGAATCTGTTTGAGGAATAGAATCCAACTCCATCCTCCTTAGGTACATTTTTGTTCTCCGGGAACAAGCAGGAAGTCAGTCCTCACAGAGCCCGCACGGTAACCTCTCCCCAGCTTTCAAAGAAAGCCTTTGGGAGATGCACTACACGTGTGGTCCCCTTCCCACCTAAGGGTGCCATCTTACCTCAGTCTCCTTTTTTCCCCCACAGAGTCCATCGGATGTGTGTCTGTTCCCCCCGGAAAAAGTTGATTTTTTCTTGCCTTTTACTTCAGTTTTCGGATTGATTCCCTTCTCCAGTTGCCTTTGGTGTCATGTTTTTCCTCAGGGTTTTTTCTTCATGGGTGGGTTTTTTCGACCTTTCTGGCTAGGCCAAAGGAGATTGACCTCTCGGAGACCATATTCCCTGTCATGGCCTCGGTCAGTGGCTTCAAGCCTAGCGACCGCTGTGCACATAATATGTCATGCATCAATCCACATAATTGTTGCCTTCAGTGCCTCAGGCCAAATCATGATGCTTTGGCGTGTGGTCTCTGCCAGCAGATCACCCCAAAGGCTGTAAGAAACAGCACGAGTCGATTTTTCACAAGACCAACTCAACCCCTGAGTCATCCGTGGGAACAGAGACCTCAGCCTCACCTGGCGACTGCACTACCTCGGGGTCATGGAGCATTGAGCCAGGGCTCCTTCATGAGGGGATGCCCCTTGAGGAGTCAGATGTCGTCAGTGGCCTCCTCGGGTGATGAGTCCGGGGTCTTGGGGAAGTCCCATGGCCTTCGGCCTTGGAGCCCCCGACGTGGGGCTGAGGGTGATGGCTGGGAGTGGCCCTCAAAGCTGCCCCGACAGGAGAAAATGCCATCAGAGTCCAGGGACTGGACTTGGTCCTCCTTGTGGAGGATATCCCCTCAACGGCACCAGGCCTGAGATCCTATGTGCTGCACTGGTGACTGCAGAGCCTTCTGGCTTTGAGCCAGAATAACAGCCTTGGAATGCAGCTTGTCTGCCTTTATTGCCCAACAGCAAGCAGTGATGCCCGCTTCCTCTGGGTCATTACTCCCAAACACTGAATACTCCACAGCAAGGGCATCCCCGAAAGTGGAGCTGATCCTTGAGTGCCACTGGTCTCAAGGGACACCTCAGCACCGGTCCCGGTCAGGGCCGAGTACTTCCCCACACAGTACTCCCAACTCAGAGTGCAGGGGCATCAAGGCCCCTGGGTCATTAGGGCTGGGGCGTGAGCCAGAGGCCTGGAGGACCCTCAGATCTCCAATTCTGGGTCGGACTGGGAGACAGAGGACAATGATTCTCCGGACACTCGACTCCACAGGGATGTGCCCTTGGACCCTTCCCCTCCTGGGCTTTGTTCAGGATATAGCAAAGGCTCTTGCCTTCAGCACTGAGTCAGAGGAGGAGCCTCGGGCAGAGAACCTAGAGATCCTCCAGTAGGAGGCTCCCCCTCATGGTGCCCAGTCCCCCTATCCTAGAACTGATGCTTTTCCATATGCGGGAGACCCTGGCCTCTGTTCCCAATGTCAGCAGGTGGCTGGACTCGATGTACTGGGTCCACTGGAGCCCTAGCTTCCAGAAAGCTCAACTGCCCCACAACTCCATGGTGGTGGAGTCAGCCATGTGTAGGCTCAAGAGCCAGAAAACACACTCCTCGGTGCTCCAGGGCAGGTAGGCTCGTGCCATGGATGCCCTGGGCAGGAAGTGCTTCCAGGGCTTGATGCTCATCAGCTAGATCCAAGACTACCAGCTGTATATGGGCATGTAGAGGAGTGGAGGAGTAGCCTAATGGTTAGAGCACTGGCTTGGGAACCCAGAGACCAGGATTTGATTCCCACTAGCACTCCTTGTGGCCTTGGGCAAGTCACTTAACCCTCCATTGCCTCAGAAAAAATCCAAGTTATCAATATCCCTGTTTAATGTACATTACCAAGTTTAAGTTACAATGTAAACTGCTTTGAAGAAATGATAAAGCAGTATATAAAACCTGATAAATATTTAAATAAAAATAAATGTACTTGCGGGACACAGTGAGGAAACTTGATGGGTTCTCAGCTGGTGATTCCAGACCCTGGCTTCCATGGTCAGGGAGTGCTCCAAATTTATAACTCGGGAAGCCTATGATGGCTTCTAGTCAGCAGCTAGGGTAGCAGCGGTGGGCATTAGTGCCCACCACAAGGCCTAACTCCAGTCTTCTGATTTGGAGCAATGGGTGCAAGACAAGTTGTCGAGAGAACCTCTTCGGCAAGCTCATGATGGACAAAGCTGCTGAGCTGGAGTCTGAGATCATGACCAGGACCAGGCTCTCCAAGAAGACTGCTGACCCTTCCCAAAGGAAGGCTTCAGGTAAAAAGCCTCTATACCTGAAGAAGAAGGCTTACAGAAATTACTCTCAGCACTCGGCCTTCCCAGCTCCCCAACAGGGCCAGCAGGCCAAGAGACAAGGGTACGGCCCTCATAAGCCTAAGACCCCCAAACCACAGACCATGCTTCCGGCACAGCCTGGTGGGGGCTTTTGACTCCTTGGGCATAGCCTCTCTTCCCCTACCCTGCTGCACGGGGGGGGGGGGGGGGCTGTTATTTTACACCAACCAGTGGTCCCTCATCGCCACCAATGCATGGGCCTTATAGGTGGTGAAGGCGGGGTACCTCCTCCACCTTGAACAGATGTCCCTGCCATTCTTTTCGGGAGAGGTCCCTATGCATCCCCTTCACCAGGGCCTGCTTAAGTTGCAAGTCTTCTGGCAGACAGGAAAGTGGAATCTGTCGTCCTCCATCTCAGGGGCAAGAGGTTCTACTCCCACTATTTCTTGGTATCCAAAAAGGATCAGAGGGTTTCAGGCCATTCTAGAGTCTAGACCTATGGGACCTCAACAGGTTCCTGGTGAGGGAAATGTACAAGATGTCTCTTGGAATATTGCTCTGGCAGGGAAACTGGATATGCTCCTTGGATCTAAAGGATGCCTACACACACATCCTTATCCACCCCCCTCACAGGCAGTATCTCCACTTCATGGTAGAAGGCTGCCATTACCAGTACAGAGTTCTACCCTTTAGTCTGGCCTCTGCCTCAAGGGTATTCACCAAGTGCCTGGCAGTGGTCGCCATCTTCCTGCATCTCCAAGGTGTGTTCATTTTTCCCTATCTGGACGACTAGCTCATAAAGGGCAGCACTGCTGCCAAAACTCATCAGGTGACAGCCTGTACCATCCTCATTCTGGAGCACTTGGGGTTCGTCATAAACCACCCAAATCCCATCTCCATCCGGCACAATGCCTGGAGTTCATAGGGGCGCTTCTGGACACCATCCAGGTCAGGGCCTTCCTCCCTTCGGACAGGGCCCAGCACCTCAAGGCGCTTGCAGGGTACATCCAGGTTCACCCCTCAATGACTGCTCGTCCATGCTTGCCTGCTGGGTCACATGGCATCCATGGTGCATGTCACTCCACATATGGGTGACGTCAGCGCCGACAGAGCCTGTGTGGTAACCTTCCCTTAGCTTTCAAAGAAAGCCTTTGAGAGATGCACCACGCATGCATAGTCCCCTTCCTGCCTAAGAGTACCATCTTGCCTCAGTATGATGACATAACTCAAGATGGCAAAAAAAGTAAAGCAACTCCACAGGGAGGAGGGAGGGCTGTGAGGGTTGATTCCTGCTGTCCCCGGAAAACACCTGTTATAGGTGAGTAACTACGCGTTGTTCTAGGCTGCTTCCTAAAAAAGCAACCCCCCCCCCCCCAAAAAAAAACCACACACCCCCTCCAAAACAAAAAAACCCCAAAATGCAAGAATGCCTGTTGCCACTCAAAACACTGTGTTTGCTTCTTGCGTCACCAGTTTTTCCCCTCTTTTTTGAGGCAGTCTGTTGCTGGGAAATACCATATGTGAGCACTTACCCTGCTTGTTCATGGAGAAACCAGTGTTACTTACCTGTAGCAGGTATTCTCTGTGGGCAGCTAGATAAGTCCTCACAACACCCCTCCTCCTCTTTAGAGTTGCATTTTACCTTCAGTTAGTAACTGAGAAGAGGTGTGGCGGCAGGTGTGATGGAGCTACTGTAAAAGCTTCTAGAAGAATTTGGGAGAGATTTTCCATGCCATTTTCTCCAAATGGATTAGTTTTATGCATAAATTAAACCAAATTACTGCAAAAAGGGGTATACAACTAATACAAAAAACAACAGCCCTTATTTACTCCTTACTTCTCACAGTATCAACCAATTCAACAAACTACATCTATCATGTTTCTTAAATAAGGTAAAATGACCTCAGAGAAACCTACCCCTACATTTGGCGAAACAAATGAAGTGGAGGCACTTTTGGTGCCCGTGGATGAAATTAAAAAATATTGTATTGGTGTGTAGTGGGTTAAATTAAAGAGTCCCTGAAGAAGCCGGAAAGGTGAAACGAAAGCTTTGGACTGCTTTGATGAAAATATTGGAATTTTTGTCGGTGTCTTTAGCGCCGAATGTTAAAGTGCGTGATTCAGCTGATGGAGTAGCCTGCGGTTTCGGCATTGCCCAGATAAGTATGCAGTTATTACCTGCTATTGAATATCAGCTGTATACCTGAAGCCTGTGTGCTCTTTTTTGCAGGACGGGATCAATGCATGAGCCTGCAGATGCCTGCGGCTGTAAAATTCACGTATGATTTTAAGAATGTATTCCTTATAAGTAGTTAAAAATATAGGTACATTTATTAAAGATTTTGAGGTTAATTAAGGCTTTGAATCCCAAAAAGTACTTTTTGGAGATGTAATTGTTTGGGTAATATAAATTTTGTAAGTATTAAAGTTGCATTATAAAATTAAAGGTTTTTGACCCGTGATGTGAAATATACCATCTAACCCTATGGTGATTTGTTTCGCCAAATGTAGGGGTAGGTTTCTCTGAGGTCATTTTACCTTATTTAAGAAACATGATAGATGTAGTTTGTTGAATTGGTTGATACTGTGAGAAGTAAGGAGTAAATAAGGGCTGTTGTTTTTTGTATTAGTTTTATGCATACCATGACAGTCATGAACTTCCCTTCAAAGCCAGGGTAGGTTTCCCCTGTGAAACTCTGTCAATGATGTCACCCACATGTGAGGACTTATCCTGCTATCCATAGAAAGCACCTGCTACAGGTAAGCAACTATGGTATATGCAAGGGGGATTGGGTGAATCACTGACAAAAAATTGAGAAATAAAATGATTGTGCCATGCAGAAAAATATGTCATGTTACTGTAGCAGTATGCACTGCTTTTCAAGTCCGTGCACATTTAGTCCCACTGTAATTTGCATGCTATTAGTTTACTGCAGGTGGAGAAGAACATTGTAGCAGGAGTTAGGAAACGTTGCACCGAAGTTCAGCACACAGTGTAAACACACAGTACCTTATTACATTAGTCTTTAGCGAGGTTGAGAAGAATAAGAGAAGGCGAGTCCTTGGGCATCAAAGACAGGGAAGGGAAAGATTAAGTCCTGGGAATGGAAGTTTGAGGGAACAACGATAGGGAAAATAGGAAGGCTTGGAAAGGTTTCAACAGTTTCTGCATCAGTCACAGCTGATATCGCCCAGTTCATGTGAGCATCTCATGTGTTTTAGTCTTTTGTGACCAGGTAAATGGATCAAGCAAATCAGATTCTGATTTTTTGGCATGACAAATTTACATATGTTGCCTAAGAAAAAATGAGGGGGAATGTTCAGTGTATCTGGATTTTCAGAAAGCCTTTGACAAGGTCCCTCATGAGAGACTCTTGGAGGAATTAAAATGTCATGGAATTGGAGGCAGTATAGTATTGTAGATCAGGAATTGGTTAAAAGACAGAAAACAGAGAGTAGGGCTAGTGGTTGGGGCAATTTACCTCAGGCCAGAGGGCCAGGGTTCAAATCCCACTACAGGACAGCAACCCTGGGCTGGAAGGACTGGGGTTTCTAGTCTGACAGGTGCTACTTGTGGCCTTGGACAAGCCACTTAACCCTCTGTTGCCTCAGGTACAAAAACAGATTGTGAGCCCTTCAGGGACAAGGGGGGAGGGAATATATACATATATATATATATATACACACACAGTACTTGAATGTACACCACTTTGGTAGAAAAGCAGTATATAAGCCTAGTTAAATAAATGATAAATGGCCAATTTTCTCAATGGAGAAAGGTGAATAGTGGAGTACCCCAGGGACCTGTGCTGGGCCCACTGCTTTTTAACATTCATAAGTGACCTGGAAATAGGAATAACGAGTGAGGCGATCAAATTTGCAGATGACACAAAATTATTTGAAGTTGTTAAAAGAATTGCGAAAAATTGCAATTGATAAATTGGAAGACTGGACATCCAAATAGCAGATGGAATCTAATGTGGACAAGTGCAAAGTTATGTACCTAGGAAAGAACAACTCAAACTATGGTTACACGATGCAAGGTACCACCTTAGAAACCATCACCCAGAAAAAAGATTTAGGCATCATCGTGGATAATACATTGAAACTCTCCACCCAAGAAAGCAAATAGAATGCTAGGCATCTTAAGGAAAGGAATGGAGAATAAAAACAAGGATATTGTAATGTCTCTATCGTTCCATGATGCGACTGCATCTTGAACATTGTGTGCAATTCTGGTCGCCATATCTTAAAAAGGATATAGCAGAATTAGAAAAGGTACAGAGAAGAGTGACAGAAATGGTAAAGGGGATGGAAGGATACCCCTATGAGGAAAGGCTTAAAAGGTTGGGGCTCTTCAACTTGGAAAAGAGATGGCTGAGGAGGGATACGATAGAGGTCTATAAATTAATGAATGGAGTGGAATGGGTAAAGGTAGATTGTTTATGCCATTAAAAAGTAGAAAGACTACAGGACACGCAATGAAACTACAATGTAACCCATTTAAGACTAATAAGAGAAAATATTTTTTTTACTCAACGTGTAATCAAACTATGGAATTTGTTACTGGAGGATATACAGTAGTAAAGGTGTAGCTGGGTTTAAAAAGTGCTTGGACAAGTTTCTGGAGGAAAGATCCATAAACCATTGGACCTGGGAAATCCACTGCTTACCTTAGGACAAGTATTGTGGAATCTGTGTGCCTTTTTGGGAACCTGCCAGGTACTTGTGACCTGGATTGGCCACCGTTGGAAAGAGGATAGGTTTGACTGACCTTGGTCTGACCTAATATGGTATTTCTTATATTCTACAGCAGTTTGTTGCTACCGCTGAACTGTAAACCTGGAAGTTCAAGGCTGGGGTCAGATTTGCTGGATAATGCTGCAGCTAACTGGACAGCAGCAATATTAAGCAGCTGTCCAGTTAGCTAGGGGACCGAAAGTTGGGGCAGCCTTTAATTTATTTAACAGGTTTTTTTATACCACTTTACATTATAACTTAAACTTGGTAAAAGTACAGTACATTAAACAGGGACATTGATAACTTGGATTTTTCTGAGCAATGGAGGGTTAAGTGACTTGCTCAAGCCACAAGGAGTGCTAGTAGGAATCGAACCCTGGTCTCTGGGTTCCCAAGCCAGTGTTGTAACCACTAGGCTGCTCCTCCACTCCAAAGTGCCTATCTTTCACTGCCATTGGTTTACCTGGCTAGCGGCTGAATATTGCTGCTAGCCCTGTATCCCTACATGTTGTCTCCAGAATTTATTTATTTATTTAACATTTCTTCTATACCGCGCTATTACAATCAGCGCGGTGTACATCGAACAAAACATACTACAATGCATACAAGCAACATTGAGTTTTACATAGAACAGGGAAAAAAACATCGGATAACCGGGGTAACTATTTACAGGGTAACTATTTACAGGTTAAATTAGTATTGTCACCAATACTCTAAGCCTCGATGTTAGTAGGGCGTTCAGCAGCACTAATCACTTAGTGCCATTTAGGTGGTTTGCAGATCACTTAACCCTCCACTGCCTTGGAAAAAAGGCCAGGCAATCTACTTACGGTCACCCTGCCAACACAACCCAGAAGCTGCTGGGTCGCCAGGAGTCAGCATTGACTCTGAGGCATGCATTGTATCACAGGTCCTACCTAAATGGCTTTGAAATGCCCCGTATATGTTTATTGTAGCGTAATATACCACCCTTCCTCATACCCTAGCACTTTACATAGCATTCTTAAAGCTAAAAGAGAAAACAGGAAAAATCCATAAGGAAGAATCATACGGAGGAAAAAAGATAAGGCCACTGCAACCACCATCCAAAATGGTGAAAGATGCTGTGTAACATGATACAGCCTTCATTCCTTGTTTCCAGGGGCGATCGAGTTGGTTTTGCATTATTTGCATTGGCGAACGAGACAAGAATGTGAAAACATCAACCAATCAGATGCCGTTCTCCAGCTGATCAATCAGGGGTGTTCTTTTCTCAGCACACCGGCAAACGTTAATTTGATCTGCTAACAGCTAATTAAGCACTCGGAGCACTGCCTACGTAAAATGGTCCAGAACCTTGTATAGCAGAAGCTTCTGATTGACAGGCTTCATCTTATCAAAAGACAGAGCGGGTGAGAGGAAGTTCTCTTTCCGACCTCAATACACACTGATCCTAGACCTAGCTCAGTTCCCCTTCTGTTTGTGACGTTACATCTCGCACGGCACCGACAGCATGTGCTCTTCTCCCTGCTGGGGAGATATTGCTCTCGGTTCTATCTTCGGGAGCGATTCACTTATTTTGAGCCTCTCTTCAAAGTAACGGGCTCAACATTATCGCTACAACTCTACAACGCCGAGTCTTATCTTCTCGGGACTACGTAACTTCTTGCCCCGCCCCTTAAAGGCGAATCTTCTTTCTTGACATTGCTTACCTGGACGGGTCGTCTGCGTTCCGCCTCTGGAAGGTGGTGCTTCCTCTCTGGGGCGGAGCCTGGGGGGTCTTGCCTCGCCCTTGGAGGCGGTGCTTCAGTCTACGGACCCGCCCCCGATCTCCACTGTGGTTTTAGAACCGGAGATTGCGGAAGTGTTTGGTAGATATGGCGAGGTTATGTTGGTGTTGGCGGGTGCTCTCGCCTTTGGTTTGTTTAGTCTTCTCAGGATTTGTCTTTGCCGTTGGTGCTCTTAACTCCATTCACATCTCTTGGCAGAGTTACCCGTCTGCTACCTCAAGTGTCGCTCCTGCTCCTGTCTATAAAACTTATTACTTCACCCAGCAGGTAAGAACCGCAGATCCCTAGTAGGTCTGATCTAGAATAGACGTGTTTAATAGCATCCGAAGAAGACAACCATCATGTCTTAGAATTTGTGCTTGTATTCTCTGTTTAGGACTTTTTGGTTTATATTTTTGTTCGAATGAAATGTATCATGGTCTGCGCACTCACGTGATCGTCATGAGACATCCAGTTAGGAATACATGAACTTGCAAAATATTCACATCTGCCGCCGTCCTAATGCTTAGAACGATCAAGCGTTCCAGTCACAAAACTGCAGAGTAAACGAAGAAAGGGATTTGTTTTTGCCTGTTCCAGGTTATGTTCTCCTGTACTATAGTACTCCCAGTTATTTAATTAGCAAGAATGATTTCTAATATTTAAACAGGAGGGAAACCGAAAAAAAGAGACCGATCTTGTTCGGAATCTTTCTTCAATCGAATGTTGGTAGCTCTGTAGAACAATGTCTGTATCTTGCCTGGACGCTACGTGCTTCTTTCACTCTTTTTTTTCTTTTTCTTTTTTAAGATATAAAGAAATATTTTTTACTTATTATTTTACTGCACATTTATTTTGCTCTATTTTAAATATTGTAGGAATACAAATCATCTAACAGGTCCTGGGTGGCATGTCTGTGATTTTTAAGAATTGTTTAATTTAGTGGTAGGCTAGGTATCCTATGAGCCCTTTCTCTGGGCCGCCTCCAGCTGTTTCTCGTGGACATTTGCTTCCAGTAGTTTACGTGTCAATTATGTTTCCCTTAGGTCGGGAAGAGCAGAAGCTAGGGCGTATATGCGCTCACTATGGGGCCAACGTGCTGGAGATTTGAGGCAAGGCTTAGCTGGGTTTTGAACGTAATTTTCAGCACTATGACTGCCCTATACACAAAGTAGTTTAGTGCACGTGAAAACTGCAAAGAGTTGTATGGCTCAGGGTGCAACAACCCCTTGATCCAGCCCTGCTGATAGCTAGCTTTTGCACTCTCTTCTTGGAGCCAGTCTTGTGGTATGAACTGCACAAATGGGGTAAATTTTTCATATGGCATAAGTTAAATGCTGATGCTGCCATTTAACCTAATCCATATATTCAGTGCCACTATCCATATAGTGCTGACTGCCAGCATTGTCTATCTAATTTAGGCCTGCTATTCAATCTAATATAATTTTATTTGAATTGCTGCAGAATATCACCATTATCTGGATCATTTTCTGGCCTGCCCTCACTCCTCCCTAACATGGCCCTCAAATGTATGGATAATATCTGGGCATTTAGCAATTTAAATAACCCTAAATTATCTGTGTGGAGGAGTAGCCTGGTGGTTAGAGCAATTGCCAGAAGATCAAGGGTTTGATTCCCACTGGCACTCCTTGTGACCTTGGGCAAATCACTTTGCCAGCCTTTTCTTCCCAGGCAATGGAGGGTAATCTACTTCCGGTGATACATTGCCAAGAAACCCCAGAGGTAGCTGGGTCACTATGAGTCAACACTGACTTGATGGCACTAAAAAAAAAAAAATTGTGTATAGCTAAATGACCCGATATTATCTGTACGTTTTGTTTTACTGGTTTAAAAAAAAAGTAAAAAAAAAGGGTCAAAAAGTCCTATAGACAGACAGAATAACAGCTGATTGAAGCCCACTCAATATGGCTTCATAAAATGTGGAATTCTTCCACTCAACAAGGGGCTCAATCTACAGACTGACAGCAGCAAACTACTGCATGCTGCTAACAAACTGTCACCATCGCCCCCGGTTGACAAAACATCAAACTTACCCAAGAGTAAAGTGCTCATTTCTTTGTAAACAAGTTATATTGCTCATAGCATACTCTGCTTAATTTGCTGGCATTGACTCTTCCAGATATTAAATCAGCCAACAAATGATGGTTTTGCCGCAAAGCAGCTTTTTCACAACCGGTGGTTATAGCTGCTGAAAAACAAAAGGGATAACATAGTAACATAGTGTATGATGGCAGATAAATATCAGTAAGGTGACTAGAGTGGTTGTAATAGTTGCTCTGTGCAAGTCGCCTCCCTCCCCTTGCCTTTTGTTTAGGGTTGTAACCGCTGCTCCATGTACATCATCCTCCCTCTATTGATTGAAGTATGAGAGATTTGTTTGCTTTGATTTCATCCTCTTGCTATAAAGAGATCCACTGTGTCCGATCCATGCCATTTTGAATTCTGTCACTGTATTTGCCCTACCACCTCCATTGGGAGGGCATTCCAAGTATCCACCATCCTTGCAATGAAAAAGTATTCCTGATGCTTTTAAGTTTAATATGCGAAACAGAACTCATGGTTAAAAATTGGGTAGTCCCTCAAAACATCCCAATGTTTGCATATAATATCCCAGAGCTTAAGTATATATGAAGAATAAGGTAGGAGACACACCTGGCCGTCAAAGGATTCTCGTGTTGAACTTAACAAGTCCCTATTACATCAGCCGTCGTCACCTGGCTGGTATAAACTGTCATTTGTAGCCTGATTTTAATGCCTAAAGGAGTCTGTGCCAGCAAATTAAGTTGAATATGCTATGAGTAATATAGCTTGTGCTCCTTTCTTTTTAAAGCATATTACTCTTGGCCAAGATTGATGACTTGTCAATTGGGGGCAATGATGATAGTTTGAGTGGCATGCAGTAGTTTGCTGCTGTCAGTCTGTGGATTGAGCCCCAATTGTTGAATAGAAGAATTCCTTTTTTTGTGAAGACATGCTGAGAGGTTTCAATCGGCTGTCTATTTTTTTTTTTTTTTTTTTTTTAATACATAGGCTAATTTATGCATTTGCTGACAAAAGCATAATTGTTTTTGAATATCAGTCTGATAGAGCATAATTATTTATTCATATGGAACGCTCCCAGACTGACCAATAAAACTCTCTCTTAAGAATAGGTGCAAAGCAGAAGAATGTTTCACTTTATAACTCAACATATAAAAATGACTCTCTTCAAATTCTGGTGTCGCGTTAGTGACATCACAAACTTCTCCATTGCCAGGCATATTGCATGTAGTAACCCAAAAACTCTGCAAGTGGCCCTTCAAAAACGTACCATACCAGCCCTATCTATGAAAAGTCAGCTACATATATTCTAGAACAGGTAAATAATAAAAGTTGCTCCAAGAAAATTATGTGGTTCTTGCATTTTTTACCTTGGAGTTTTATAATTTGTTGCAAGAACAGAAATCTTGACTACAAGCAAGTATTCAAATTTTCCAAAGGGAGCTCAAATATCTTCACAGGGTGTACCAAGATACCACGATTTGATACTCCATCGCTCCACTGGAAAAAATACTTATTTTGTATATTTTTCGTCTTTTCTGTCCTTTTCAAAAAAAAAATTAAAAATTTAGGAAGGGGAGAGCCAGACGAGACAGCACCCGATTTGAGGGGGAACGGGCTCCTGCTCCGGCGGCCCCGACGTCACCAGGGGGCCTTTTAAAAGCCAGGAAGTGCGGTGAGCAGTGGGAGAGCCAGACGAGACAGCACCCGATTTGAGGGGGAACGGGCTCCTGCTCCGGCGGCCCCGACGTCACCAGGGGGCCTTTTAAAAGCCAGGAAGTGCGGTGAGCAGTGGGAGAGCCAGACGAGACAGCACCCGATTTGAGGGGGAACGGGCTCCTGCTCCGGCGGCCCCGACGTCATCAGGGGGCTTCTTTATCAGCCTTATTCTTCCGGCGCAGCCGGAGGTGCGAGTCCGGGGGCAGCGATTTAAGGGGCTAGATACAAGGGGCGTGTTAGGCCCCTTGGGAGCCCCTTGGAGAACCGAAGGAGAAGCGTCGTAGAGAGCCCTAGACACTCAGTATCCAGATGGGTAAGCGGAAGAAAAAGATCATTCCTGAGGCCTCGGTTGAGGCCACGGTGGGTCCGATGGACAAACACGTTAAGGTACTGTCTGCTGCTGATGTGTCCCTGGGACCTGACTTTTTGACTTTGCGTTCTTCTGCTGCATCCCTGAGTTCCCCGGATCGGTCTCCTCCTTCTCCGCCAAGGTTTTCCTCCCCAACACCTTCAGTTTCAGTGGGTGGTCAGTTTCAGCAGAGTACTCCAACTGATTTGGGGGAAAAGCTGAAACCTGTTTCTTGGTCAGCTATGCCAGGTGCAGCCGAGGAGTTACCTGCAGCACAGGTTACCTTGGCTGACATCTGGAAAGCTGTTAATCGTATTGAAAATTCTTTGGTTCCCACTGTTAAGCAGTTGTGTGATTTCTCTTCTGAGACATCCACTAAGCTTAGTGAAATTGAAGGGAGAGTGGGGGGTATGCTTTCACGTATTTCTATATGTGAAACTCAATGTCTCTCTTTTAAGTCTATACAGTCCTCTAATGTAAAAGATAGTTTAATTATACACCACAAATTGGAATTATATGATAATATGCTTCGGGCTAGAAATATCCGTTTATTGAATTTTCCTGTTTGTCATCTACTCTCTCCAGAAATTTTGCTCCAAAAATATTTTAGGGAGATTTTAGATTTGACTTCTGCTGATTCTATTTCCATTTCAAAATTATATTACCTGACTGGACGTGGGGTTGCTCTTGGTTCCCCTGGGGAATTTGACATGGTTCAGGGTCGTACTGACCTTGAGCTTACCAAATTTCTCGAGGATTCTCAAGATATTATTTTGTCTCGTGCTACCTTAATAGTGACCTTTGTCTCAGATAAGGATAAGGTTCTTGTGTTACGAAGTTACTTTAAAAAGATGTCCTCTTTGTTTTGTGGTGCTAAAGTGCAGATGTTTCCGGATGTCTGTAGGGCTACGCAGCTTAGGAGACAGGCCTTTTTAGTCCTGAAGCCTAGAGTTTTAGCCCTATCAGCTTCCTTTTTTCTTCGATATCCCTGCAAATGTTTAATTACATTGCAGGGTTCTAAATTTTCCTTTATGGATCCCTCTCAATTGGAATTATTTTTGATAGGTAAAGAGAGTCAAAGTACAGTGCCGGTGGTATAGGAGGACTATGTTAATACGCTGTCTAGTAGTTAGAGTGATATAACTCTTATGTTGCTTATTTTCTTTTTTCCTTTTTTTTTTATATATCTCCCCATTATTGTGGGCTAGGATTGAGTGTTGTTTGTTTAAGGTTTATGACAATGTATTTCTTATTTGAATATGGTTTATATTCATTTAATATTATTTGTATAATGACACTTTGTTTTGCTTAAATCTTGCTTCTGTAAGTTGGCGAAATTCAAATTAAAAAAAAAAAAAAAAAAAAAAAAAAATTTAGGAAATGTCCATTTCCCTTTTTAGTTTGTCGATTGATTTGAGCTCACATTATTGCCCTAAAGAAGCCCTGATGGGGTGAAGCCTACCGGGAAGGTCGGGATTATTAGTTTCAAGAGCATACCAACACAATTATGGAGAACATAAGATAGGTTTTGGACAGAAAAGTATGTGTAAAAACTGAGCTAACCTTTGCACAAAGCCTAGAACACTTTAGTTTAACAGTTTTTATATATGACTTTATACTATGGTCAAAGCGGTTTACATTATAACAAACCTTTTACAATGTATACTGTTCTATGAACCTGGACAATACATTTAACAGTAACTTAGCTTGGTATATTTAGAGATACATTGTTAGCATTTAGGTATCCAGGGAAGGTGCAAGGAGTGGGGGAGGAGTCAACTTGGAGGGAGGCGGGGGGGTTAGGGACCGAAGAACTGTTTGTTAGTTGTCTGGGTGCTAGGGAGCTGATGCAGTAATCTAGTGAAACAGAACACAGCTTTTCATCTATACCACAAAAAGTGATCTGTTTTTGTTGTAAACTGTTAATTTTGTACTTCTGGTTATTTTGCCTGTCCTGAAAATCTGGATCTAGGTGGCAACTGTAATGGCAAATGGGTTGGGTGGGAGGAGAAGAGTCTTGCATGAACATGGTACACCAGTTTGCTATTTTTCTTATAACGGTTTCATTCTTTTTGCTTCAACCACATTTTGGTGTGACTTAAATATGGTGTAATTTGTTGTCCAAACCAAAAGTGGAAGTCTCTTCTCCCCCTCCCCCCTCCTTGGTATTATTACTTTACTGTGAGAATGAGATTGAGACCAGTGTAGCTTGGCTCTACCCCCTGCCAATGTCAGTCACGGCCACATGGGTAGTGGCTGTTGTCTCCAAAGGGGGACCGCACCTTTTGTGGATTCCTTCTGAGATGACGGGGAGTGACAGACTTAACCATATTAATTAGCAGCATTGTGGCTTGTTAGCCAGCATAGGTTTTAATAAAGAAAAAACATGTACTGTACCATCGCAGACCATTTCATGTGGCTTACAGATGCAAGGAAAAATACAGCAACCTCACCCCCAATCTAAGTTCCCATCCAGCCCAACCTCCCACTGTCCACAAGGGTGCAAGTTGAAATACAAGATTAAACTACAGACCAGTGATCCTGATGTAAGGTACTGGACAAAATGGTAAAAACCATCATAAAGAATAAAATTACTGAACATGTAGAAAGCCAACGTGGATTTAGCCAAGGAAAGTCTTATCCTACTAATCTTATACAGTCAAACCTCGGTTTTCATTTGCCCCGGTTTTCATACGCTTCGGTTTTCAACGTCTTTTTTGACTGAGATTTTGTCCCGGTTTTCATACATCGCTTCGGTTTTCAACGTCTTTTGACTGAGATTTTGTCCCGGTTCTCGTACATCGCCTCGGTTTTCGTAAAGTACAGTACTGTAAATACATACACCCTCGCGCTGCACACCATTCTGTATACACTGCCAGAATGCCTGCCCGGTCCCGGCAGCACTGCCCCCTGGACTCACCGATCGCCAGCGTGATGAGAAGCAAAAGCCAGCTGAGCACGTAAATGAAACACATCCTCGAGCCTGGTCAGAGTCAGAGAGGCAAGGATTGCGCAGAGAGGAAGGCCCCGATCTCGTCCACCGCCTGCCCGTTCTCTGGAGCGCCCCCTCAGGCTCGGAGGTAGCAGGGAAGAAAAGCTGTCAACGTAAGCAGGAGATGTTGCATGAATGTGGGAGGCAGTTCTTTCTCTTGCATGGTACGTCTGAAGCTATATCACTAAGATTTTCTGCCATTCTGAAGCATTGAGCAGATAATGTAAAGGTATTTTAATGGGCTGAATCCAATGTGATTCCGAAGAGAGCTGGGCACAGCAGCTTGTCAGGGGTGGCTAAGGCCAGATGTTAACATACTGTACTGTACAGTACTGAACTTAGCTTGCTTTCAGTGATGTTAAATGTTCATTTATCCATTTCATTAGTCATTTATATTTATTTCTCATTGTTTTCTGTATGTAAAAATATAGTTATTCTCTATAAAATGTATTTTTGTGAATATTTTTGGGTGTCTGGAACGGATTAATTGGATTTACATTATTTCTTATGGGAAATATTGCTTCAGTTTTCATACGTTTCGGTTTTAGTCAGACTTTTTCGAACGGATTAATCATGAAAACCGAGGTTGGACTGTATATGTTTTTGAAGGTGTGAATAAACAGACAAAAGTGAGCCGGTTGATATCCCACACACTGCTGCATTGCTGATCAGTAACATGGGTGCACCAGTTTCTCCGTTACGCTCATCAAGCAGAATTTGAGAATGGGCCAGCTCTACGCTTATTTTAATACTGTAGTTGAATAGGAACAGGAAGTCCCAACAATAGGCCTTGTTCATCAATCAGGAAGTAGTTGCAAGAGCTTGTCAGTGAAATTTGTAATTTCTGGGCAGTTTATGGAAGGGTCACTGTGCAGACACAAACTTTCAGAGCTTAAGCAGGAAACTGTCTCGTCATCTTCCTACTGCTTCCATCCATGTCTCCTGTGGGACTAGTTATAATAGAAAGAACAAAGATACAGAGATTACCATCTTTTTATTTTCATTGTTCAGTATCCTTTGAATCTATTGCGATAACTAACTTTTTAACTTTTTTTCAGATAGTTAGTCTTTCTGACTGGCAAATTTGAATGTTTGGTCAGTTTCTCACTGTTGTAGCACTATACAAATAATTAGCAGTAGTAGTAATAATAATACAAGTAGGGTTGCCAACTGGCTCCAGATATGCCTGATGGGCTTGATCCAGTTCTGGGTTTACCCCATTGCATTCAGGGACTTGTAGTCTTGCTTTTCTTATGAAGTTCAATAGAGAAATCTAAACTACATATCCCTGCATGCAATGGGGTAAACCCAGGACTGGCTCAAGCTTGTCAGGCGCATCTGGAGCCAGTTGGCAAGCCTAGTTACAAGGCATACACAGTGCTGTACATATAGATGAAAGACCAGTCCCTGCTCATCAGAGCTTACAATCTAATCAAGATGAACAACATCATGACACTGAATCTAGACCAGGGGTGGGGAACCCTGGTCCTGGAGAGCCGCAGACCAGTCAGGTTTTTGGGATAGCCCTAATGAATATGCATGAGATATATATGCATTAGAGATATCCTGCCAACCTGACTGGTTTGTGGCCCTCCAGGGCTGGATTTGGAGACCTCTGCCTTACACCTCTGTCATTTAAGATTGTGAGTGGGCAAGGTGCAGATGTCCAAGACATCAAAAAGGTTAGATAGAATGTGTCACATTCCTCCTCACTTCTCACCACCACCAAAATATTGTCTATTAGACAACTTTTTGGTGGTGGTGAGAATCGAGGAGGAATGTGACACATTCTGTATACCCTTTCGATGTCTAGGACATCTGCACCTTGCCCACTCACAATCTTAAATGACAGAGGTGTAAGGCAGGGGTCTCCAAATCCAGCCCTGGAGGGCCACAAACCAGTCAGGTTGGCAGGATATCTCTAATGCATATATATCTCATGCATATTCATTAGGGCTATCCCGAAAACCTGACTGGTCTGCGGCTCTCCAGGACCAGGGTTCCCCACCCCTGATCTAGAGTATGGTAAGATATGACATGTAAGTGGTAAACAAGAGAGGCAAGGGGCATTGAGATCCAAAAGCAGCCGCAAAGAGGTGGGTTTTTAGTCTGGATTTGAAGAGGGTCAGAGAAGGAGCCCAGTGTACTGACTTGGGTAATTTGTTCCAGGCATATGGAGCAGCAAGGTGGAATGAACGAAGTCTGGAGTTGGCAGTGGAGGAGAAGGGCATGGATATAAAGGATCCGCTAGAGGAGCGGAGTTCCGAAGGAGGGGTGGAGGGTGAGATAAGAGAGAAAAGGTAGTGAGGTGCCATAGAATGAATGCACTTGTAGGTCAGTAGGAGAAGTTTGAACTGGATGCAGAAATGGATAAGGAGCCAGTGAAGTGACTTGCAAAGCGGGGTTGCATGAGCATATCAACACTGGTGGAAGCTAAGCTATACAACTGAGTTGTGAGGATTTTTAAAAAATGTTTTATATTTATCAATTTACAATATAATGCAAGCATATACACCTATAACAGAAATGGTAAAGGAAGCAATATAACCATTGACAGAAAAAAAGAAAATTATACACCCACCCAAAACCTTCTAGCCCTTCATTAAAGAAGGATCATCAAGAAAAGGAAAAATACACAATTGGAAGGGGGGGGGGGAAGCCAGCAGAGCCAGCAAACATATTAATATAAATGCTGGATCTCCTAAACAACATCTTGGGTAGAAACTGAGCTATGAGCACTAAGAAAGATTACAAGTTGAGAAGGTTCCAGGAAAATATAACTCGCAGACTGAACCTTGATCATGCTTTTGCATGGAAATTTTAAGAAAAATACCCTCCTTCCCAACTCCCTGCACAGATCAGGGAAAATACAGATCAAATATCACTTAAAGGAAATGGAGTGCTTCTTAAAGGACATTTTTTAACAACTAGTCCCGTTCAGAGGGGAAGAGCAAGGATGACCAACAGAGTGGAAGGGGCCACAGACTCCGCATCCGAGGATTATTTTATTTTATTTATTTGAACAGGTTTTTTTTATACTGCCCCTTCCAGTGATCAGGGGCGGTTTACATGGAACATATTTAATCATTACATAAGCGGAGCTAGGAACTTTGTTGAAACAAGAACTATATACAAAATAGCCAAGATATGGATCTACAGCATATGGATATTTTGCATATTTGATTGTTGGATAGTCTCTGTTGGAACTTCCTTACCACCAGGGCCATAATACACTTTAGTTGAAGTCCTGTTTATTAACAAAAAAAAACCACTCTCAGCCTGTGGAAAGACTGACACAGATGCAGGAGTTTGAACATAGGACAACAATCAATGTACATTTTTGCTTTCCTCCCTGCCTCTTCTGCTCAGTCCCTCTCCTCCCCTCCCCTCCTCCAATCTCCCCTTTCAAGTTAACCAATTGGTACATGGTATTCAGTATAGGCGGGGCCCTTCCAATTTGCTCAACCATAGAAAACTAACAATCAGTGCCATCCAACAGGGAATACAATCATTTCCATATTCTAAACTGAATATTGTGCTTACATAGGCACATATATTCAGTATATCTGTAGATATGTGTGAATGGTTCCCCCGCTCTTCTTTCCCACCCACTGCCCCTTTCACATGGAGGGATGCAGGCCAAACTGAGTAGCGACAATAGCAGGGACACTGTCCTCCCCAGGGTCCTGGAAGGCTATCATAGATAAAGCAAAGAAGTACCCTAAATGGGAATGACTGGTGCCACACCCCCATAGGCCAACCTTAACCTCATACCACTGCCCAATATCCCCTTTATACGAGTGGCACCCCTTCAGGATCGAGGCACTGGGAGTTAAATTGGGGGGCCCTGGTATTTGCGCAGGTTCTTTTACAATAGTTGGTCCAGCCTAGTGCCCTACTACGTTGACCCTACCTCCATACCGTCCCCCTCCCTCCCAGTCAAACCTGTTATCCTTCCATTCACACAGTTAGCAGATACTAGTTAATTGCAATGGTTGATCGCACGACTCCTTGTGCTCAGTGAGAGGGACTCTATGTAGGAATCCCAAATTCTCAGAAAGGACCCACCTGTGTGCCTGCTCCTGGGCCCATTTCTGTTCAAACATTCTGTATAAATTATTCTGCCATTGCTGATTTATATACCTCACTATTTCAAAATCAGCACGTTATACATAGAACAGGCATTAAACTGGAACATTAAATGATTAACATTAAACAAGGACTTCAACTTGGGTAATAACAGGGGAACTAAATTACAAGTTGGTAAGAGGTTCATAAGCAGTTAACATAGGGGAGGTAGTAGCTGTGGGGTTGATGGGCATTGCCTCTAGCATATCTATGGTATGTGGTCATAGAATAGCTGGAACAAATCAGTCTTTATGGCTTTCCTAAAGGTTGAGAGGTCGGAGATGGCTCGGATCGTGGCAGGGAGGGTGTTCCACAGGGTTGTGCATATAATGAAGAGGCTCTGTTCTTCGTGGCTTGGGTGCTCGTCCTTATTGGTGAACTGGTGGTTAGTACAGTATGTTTGCCATGCTTGTTCTCCTTATTCTATTGTTCAGGTATGTTGTATGAATACAGCAAGAGAGTGACATGTCATGTCAAATTTTAAACTGGGTCTCTAGAGGACAGCTAGACCTACAGGATCGACTTAACACTAATCTGACCCCAGTCAACCTGTGCCCATGGGTTCCTTGATACCAGACCATACATATAACAAGATCGCCACTGGCTACTCTGCGGATTATTGTGTTCAGGTATGTCAGTACTTGGGTCTAATAATGCTGGATAATCAAACAGTGCCACAATATATGGTCTAATGTCACACCAGTCCATCGACATCTGTTGACACCAGTCATGCTCGGCAGGCCCTATGCGGCGAGTAATGCAGGAGCCACACAATTTTAAATTGAAGATCCTGAAACACCACCTAAGTTGTCAACAGTAGGACACCACTTTTCACTGCTAACAGAGAAGATACCCCATCAATTGAAATCCTCAAATCCTGATTCCAGGCAACCACCAATTTCCCATCGATAGCTGCTGGGGGTTCCCCTCAAAGAGCCTTATGGAACTGAGACCCGGACTCGCTGGTCGCCCCCATGAGGAATTCTCCATTCGCGAACAAATGCTGCTGGTCAGCGATCTCTGTAGAAGACTGCATACATACTTTGTATTTGCAGGTACGGAAATACATCTCTCCCTTGCAGCCCATAGCATACTTGTAACGAAAGCAAAGATCCATCTTCTGAGGCCAGCTGTTTCATGTTAACGATACCCTTCTCCTCCCACCAGATATAGTCTTGCAAGGCCGGTCTCGGTAAGAATCGGCCATTTCCCCGGAAGGGAAGATAAGGGGAACAGGTGGCTGACCCACCTAGCAAAGACACCCAAATCATGCCATGCATAACAAACTATTCAAAATAAAACATTGTGATCTTTTGGCTCGAGCCCTTGAGAAACTGCAGCGTGGAGGACGTATCACAGATGAAGGGGCCTTGCTAAAGCTTGTTTCCAACTCAGGCGTATAATCGGTCATGTCCCAAAGCTAATCTCTGACACTAAGGGAAGAGCTTGCAGGGTATATAACCATTTTGGGAATAACACCATCTTGATTAAGACGACCCCCCCCCCCCCCCGAGAGTGGGAGGTCATGCTATGTTTGAATACAACATCCCAAGTCACTCAATAGACCGAACACTTTCACCTTATGAAGCTCTTCGAATCTGGCCGGGAGCTGAATACCTAAATATTTGAACCATTCCTCCGACCATTTGAGTGGAAAGCTCCCACACCATGTGTGCTTTGTTGCTGTCTTCAAATGAAGGGCCTCGGGTTTGTCTAGATTTAACATGAGTCTGGAGAACCGACCGTAGTCAAAGTCGCAGTAGGGTTGGCAGTCCTCTCTCGGATTCATCAGGATGTATTAATATGTCCTCTGCAAATGCAGCAACTTGAAATTCCACTGATCCTATGCAAATCCTGCGAAGAAGAGCTTCTATGCGTATACGGCACAGACGTAGCTCTTATGTAAGTACAAAAAGTAGAGGAGAAAGTGGGCAGCACTGTCTAGTGCCCCTTTTGAAGTGGGAAGTCTGCTATCATATTACCACTGATGAGGATCACTCCTCGGGGGTTCGAGTAGAATAGATGTACAGCCTCCACAAAACACCCACTTAGGCCCATTGACGCTAATATCTGATACATGAAATCCCAGTTAACTCTATCAAATGTTTTGTCGGTGTGGAAGCTAATGAGCTTGGAGGAGCATGAGTCCTGTTGACTGGCATGTATGGACAAGAGTTCTCGCCACACACTGTTAGGCTTCGTCCCTTCATGAATCTAACCTGATTCCCATGTTTTGGCCCCGGCAAAATGGTAGCCAAGTGGTCTGCCATGATCTTCGCCATTAACTTAACGTCAGTATTCAATAATGAAATTGGGCAGTACGATCCAGGTAATGTCAGATCACAGCCAGGTTTTGCCAATACTGTGATCACAACTTTATTGGCTTCGAAGGGGAAGGTACCCCCTGCCCACTAGGTCTGCATAGTAATCTGTGAGGAGAGCAGCCACCTGATCACTGAGGAGCCTATAAAACTCACTGCGGTAGCCATCCGGGCCCGGGATCCACCCATTCCGCAGCCCCTTAATTTCCTTTCTGAACGTCTTGAGGTCAGATGGGCTCATTCAAAGCTTAAAGTTGGACTTTTGTCAGTCAAGGTAGCTTGCAATCCACTAAGTATTCTTCAGAGTTACACAGGAGTCCCCTCTGCTTCGTATAATTGCTGATAGAAATCACAGATAATTTTTCAGTGCCCTTGGCTGTGTTCTGTAACCTCCTGGAAGCATCTTTTAGGGCCCCTATATTACTCCCAGCTTTGTTACCAAAATGATAGAGTTGATATCGGTAGAAAAAGGTTGATTTCTTGGCCCACTGATGTAATAGGGAGTTTAGTTCTTGCTGAATGGCCAGCAAGGCAGATCGAGCAGTCCCGAAGCCAGTTGTAGGAAGTGATGGTGCACTCATCGTAAATTCCGTTCTAACTGTAGGAGCCTCTAGTTCATCCATTTGTGTTTTGCTTGGACATAACTAATGATCTCTCCCCTCAATACAGCTTTGTCTGCTTCCCAAAAGAGAGCTGGGTTTTCGTGATGTTGAGCGATGTTACATACGTAGTCCATCCACTTGGAGCAAAGGAAGGGTGTAAATTGGGCATTCCCCATCTCTTCTAAGGGGAAGCGCCAAGTCTTGCCTTTACCAGGCATGCCCAGTTGGACCACCATTGATACTGCTGAGTGGTCCGAGATTACCACCGGACCAATGTCCGCACAAACTACTTGATCCAGAAGCCTGGCGGAGATGAGGAAAAAGTCTAAACGAGACCATGTACTGTGGGCCTGTGAGAGATGTGTATAGTCCTGCTCATTAGGGTGTAGGACCCTCCAGATATCGAGAAGCTTGTAGTCTTCACATAGGCCCTGCAGCTGCTTTGTGCTCCTTCGATCACCACCTTCAACTCCCGGTCCAATGAGAGTTCCATGACACAATTATAATCTCCTCCTAGTATCAGCTGGGTGTTCCCAAGCCCAGTTAAACAGTGAGTCAGGCGACCAAAAACATGAGGCATCATAGGCATTTGGTCCATAAACCGATCCAAAAGCTACCGGCTGTCCATACAGCTTTCCCAGAACAAGTACATAGCGTCCTTCAGGGTCGGATATAGTTTTTCTGGCTTCAAACCCCAGGCGCTTGTTGATGAGGATAACCAGCTTTGCGCCCCATGGCAGCTGCGCAAAATACCTCTCCAACCCATCCTCAGTGTAGTTTAGATGAGTTTCTTGCAACAATGCTACATCTGCCTGGCCGTCGCATAACCATTTCTTTTGACAGGGGATACAATTCCACAAACGTTCCATGTGACAATCTTAAGGTCATTATCCAGCTTCCCATGATGTAGATACAGTCATGATAAAGTTCACTGAAAAAAGTGGGCAGCACAGCCCTTCCCAGCAGAGAGTTGCCTGCCAGTCCATCATGTACACAAGGAGTCGTTTGAAAGCAATTCTGCATTATCACCTATTTCCACTTCCAACAATACATACACTTTTCCCTTCCCACACTCCCTATTGCCCTTACCTTCTCCTCCTTTCAATTTAGCACTCCACATTGTGGAAGTATTAGATTTAGAGTGCCCCAATCTTTTACCCGCTTCTAACACTGTCGTCTAGCCCCCCAGATAATCTGCTGCCACTGGGAAGGTGAGCGAGACCCTGAACACAATTACATGTTGTCATTGTGGGTAGACTGTTCTTACATGTCTGTTCTCTGTGTGCGTGGCACAGCATTTCCTGTGCCCCATCTACATTATCCAGCCAAATGACATGGCTCAATGTCTAATTTGAGTGCCCTGTTTCAGTCATTCTCCCTCCATTTGTGGCGGTCACCACTCCAGCAACATTCCACCCCCTGTATCAGTACCCTCTTCCCATCCAGCCATGATTGGAGACTCTCTGCGATTTCTTCTCCTGGGCCGGAGTTCCAGTGTGATCACCTAGAAGAAAATCCTCAGGGCAGGACTGGAAGACCCTGCAGTGACCCTTCTAAGTCTCAAGGCACCGGCATCTTAATGGGACACCCATACTAGAAAAAAGGCGAGAAGAGACGGGTCACATGAGGAGAAAGAGAGAGAGAATTCCATTATGCTGTTTTCTTAATACTTCCTTAGCAATTGTATAGACAGCATTTAATGACCCAAAAGAAATGGACAAGAGTTGTGCCACGCAGAGAGAAAAGCAAACATTGTATAGGGAGAGAGTAGTGAGTATAAGATGAGAAAATTAGGAGGGTGTGTAAATTAAAGACAGTAAAATGCATAAATAAAATATATTAAGGTAACTTGAGGTAAAATGAATTATATTATGAGTAAAGTAAAGTGCTCGGGGAGATACGTAAGAGTGTTTTTGAGATACCTGAATGGCTGCTAGGAAGGAGAGCAGGCAAGAGCCGAGCCAGTTCCTTGATGCCACTCGGAACATAGGAAAGGTGGCATTTTCCATAAGCATAAACCACAGGCATAAATCACCTCCCCCCCCCCCTCACATCCACCATTCCTTTTGGAAAAGGATAAGAAATTACATTACATTAATAAAATAAGGGAGGGAGAAGCAGGAGGTCCACATTTGTTTACAGAGCTAAGTCCAGCATGGTCAGGGGGACAGGCAAAGTCCATAGCAGAATTTCAGCCACATAGACCTCGCGTAGTTTGCCTTGCCACCAGCCCTCATGTCTGCTCCATATCCCAACTGCTGAGGCTGCCAGGCAGCGCGTCTACTAGCCGGCCCAGTTGGTCAACATTGATCCACCAGGATGATGCCCCAGAGCCATTGGTTTCCTGAATTATTGGAACGTGTGTTGTAGTCCATGTAAGGTAGTCACTTGTAACAGTCTTGTGATTCTCTAATAAATTTAAGCATAGTTATGCTATGGGTGTCACTTAGTGAGAGTTTCCAAAAATTTAGTGGCCTCCGTTGGTGTCTTGAAATAGTGGGGTTGCCATTGATGTTCCACCCACAGCTGCGCTGGATATATCGGGGAGAACTGCAACCCTTGGTTGACTAGCTGGCTGCACACCTGAGAGAAGGCACAGCATTTCTGGCTGACACCCACTGAGTAATTTTGAAATATCAGAAGTTTATTGGCCATGCCGTCTGGATTTCGAGAGCTTTGGTTGTGTGTTGCTCATAGTACTGGTGCCTTCTGTAGATAATCATGGAATCGGGCGATGACCACCCAGGGACACTGACCATACACTTTCCGCTGGCCCAGGTGATGCACATGTTCCATTTGGATGGGGCCTGTTTGAGGGCCCAAAGGGAAGTTGAGCAGCAATGGCTGATGAACTGAGGCACCAAGGCTTCATCCAATTTGGAAAGGGCACTCCAAATAGTTTCTTAAATAACATAATATATGATGGCAGATAAAGACCAGTATACTCTGCCCAGAAAGGTGGCAAGAGTAGGTGCACCCACCGCTCCATACAGGTCACCCCTCCCCAGGCCTTTGTTTAGGGGTGTACCCACGACTCCATGCAGGTCACCCCTATTTAAGATATATAAGAGTTACATTTATTTTGATTTTATCCTGTTGCTATAAAGGGATCCACAGTGTCTGTCCCATGGCATTTTGAATTCTGTCACTGTATTTGCCCCCACTACTTCCATCGGGAGGGCATTCCAAGCATCCACCACCCTTTCAGTGAAAAAGTATTTCCTGACATTACCTTTCAGTTTATCCCCTTGCAACTTCATGTTATGCCTTCTAGTTTTACAGCTTCCCCCGCCTTTTGAAAAAGGTTTCTTTTGTTCATTAATACCCTTTAAGTATTTAAAAGTCTGTATCATATCTCCCCGTCCCTCCTCTCCTCCAGAGTGTACATATTTAGGTCTTCAAGTCTCTTCTCATACCTCTTCTGGTGCAGGCTGCAAATCATTTTGGTCGCCTTCCTCTGAACCGTTTCAAGTCTTTTTATATCCTTTGCAAGATAAGTCTCCAAAACTGAACACAATGCTCAAAGTGAGGCCTCGTGAGCGACTTTGTACAGTGGCATTAATACCTCCTCCTTTCTGCTGTTAATTCCTCTCTGTATACAATCCAACATCCTTCTGGCTTTGGCCACTGTTTTGTTACACTGTTTTGCCACCTTGAGATCCTCAGAAACAATCATTCCGAGGTCCTTCTCCTGGTCCATGCACACTAACCTCTTTCCCCCATCACATACATTTCCCTTGGATTTCTGCATCCCAAGTGCATGACACTGCACTTCTTCACATTAAATCTTAACTGCCAAGCATTAGACCATTCTTCCAGCTTTTGTAGATCTTTCCTCATGTTATCCACTCCCTCAGGGGAGTCCACTCTGGTGCAAATTTTCGTGTCCTCTGCAAAATGACAAACTTTTCCATTCAGTAACTCAGCAATATCACTCTCAAATACTTTTAGCAGTACTGGTCCCAAGACTGATCCCTTTCATCCGAGTGAGTTCCATTTGCCATCATTTTCTATCATCTGTCAGTCAACCTATTTCTGATCTATTTACCACCTTGAGACCCATTCCCAGGCTGTTCAGTTTATTGATAAACCTCCTATGAGGAACAATATTGAAGGCTTTGCTGAAATCTAGGTAGATCATATCCATTGCATGCCCTTGATCTACTTCTGAGTGGCTGGGTGACCAATCAGATTTGTTTGACATGATAGTTCTTTGGTAAAACCACGTTGCTATGGATTTTGCAACTGATTGGTTTTGAGAGAGTCCACTGTTCTCTCTTTTAGGAGCACCTCCATTACTTTTCCTGCTATAGAGATGAGGCTTACTGGCGTGTAGTTTGTCACTTCTTCCCTATTTATTTACTTATTTATTTTTATTTATTTATTTCTCTTCTATACCGCGCTATTCAGCATCAGCGCGGTTTACATGGAACAAAAACTCTCAAAACATAACAGGTCTGAGTTTACAATTAACAGGACAGCGAACTTGGATAACAATGGGGTAACTATTTACACACAGGTGTCTTAGGATAAATTATACAAAGTGGGTAACTATTTACATACGGGTAACATTTAATAATATGTGACATAGGTCTCAGTAATCAAGGATATCTTGATAAGTGTTAGTCTAGCTGACTAGGTATGCTGGTGTAGATACATTCGATTGAGTGAATTGATTCCTTGTTATCAGAGAAGTATTTGAGGAAGAGATGGTGTTTGAGGGCCTTCCTAAACTGGGTTAGGTTAGTGATGGCCCGGATGTTTGGTGGTAAAGCGTTCCAGCATCTTGGAGCGTAGAGACTGAAGGCCTATTTGCTTTTGTTGAGGTGCATTTTGTTAATGCCTTCGGGACTATTAGCATATTTATTGCTGTGGATCTTCTTGATCTATTAGGGGCTATGGTGTAGATGAGGTCTGTTAGTGAGGAGGAGGAGAGCCCATTGATAGTTTTCAAGACAGCTTTGAAGGTCAGTAACACGATCTTGGCCTGTATAGGAAGCCAATGTAGCTGTTTCAGAAGGGGTGTCACATGGTCGCTCCTAGATGACCCATGGAGAACCCTCGCTGCAGCATTCATTGCGAGCTGTAGAGGATTCAAGGTGGATTGTGGGAGTCCTTGTAATATGGCATTGGCGTAATCAAAGTGAGGTATGATCAGCGCCTTATTGTCCGGAAATCATCTGGTTCAAGCAAGGGGCGTAGATGTCTGAGTGAACGGATCTTGTAGTAGATTGTTCTAACTGTGTTACCTATGTGTGCCTTCATGTCTAGGCGTTGATCTAGTGTGACACCCAGATATCGTATTGTGGATTTTGCTTGAAGATCGGCATCTTTCACATTCAAGTGTTTTGGGTTAAAATTTAGGTTCTTTGTAATGAAGAGCACCTCAGTCTTCTTATGTTGAATATGGAGGTTTTGGGACAGGAGCCAGTCAGATATTGCGTTGAAACAAGTAGTCAATGGGGAGAGGTCCATTTGCTCTGTAGAGAATGGCATATAGAGCAGGACATCATCACCGTATATCATGCAGTCGACATTGAAAGATTGGATGATTTTTACAAATGGGCTGCATGTATATGTTGAACATTAAGGCAGAAAGGGAGGAACCTTGCGGAACTCCCTGGCCCTGATGGAACGGTTCTGATGACCCACCGGATCGCACGTGCTGCCATCTTCCGGACAAATATGATCTGCACCATTCCAGTGCTGATCTGCAGATGCCTTTTTCTCTTTTAACTGCCCTAGGAGGAGCTCATGGCTTACAGAGTCGAAAGCTGCAGCGATGTCTAAAAAGATGAGTATAAACCCTTGACGGATGTTGTCGATACCGGTAATTATATTACTGAAGAGGGTGGTGAGGAGCGTTTCAACTCCATGGTACTCCCTGAATCCATGTTGGCAGGGGTCTAGTGGGGCAGCAGTGTTTATGTGGTCCTGTATTTGTCTTTGCACCTCTTTTTCGATAATCTTAGCAAGTAAAGGTATACTGGATATAGGCCTGTAGGAGTCTACCTTTTGAGGGTCTAGTTTGCTATTTTTTAGCAGAGGTCTAATAAACGTGTGTTTTGAGGGTAGAGAGGAATGAACCTGTTGTGAAGGATAGGTTCATTATCCTGTTAATGTACTGAAGTCTCTGCGCAGTTCCTTTATCCAGAAGGCTGGGCAAGGATCAGTTTGCGCAGTAGTGGTATTGAGTCATGATGGTGTCTTCGATGAGCTTTTTGTCTGGGGTAGAGAATGAAGATAGAGATATTGTACCTTCTTGCTCTGTGGAGGTGGCTACTGATGATGATTTATTTGTCTGGGTTAGTTTGGATTGTAAGTAAACAGCATATTCCTGCGGGTGGATTTCACATTGGTGCTCTGGGGCTGGTTCCTTAGATAGTCTTGACTAGGTTGAACAGATCATGAGGTTTGTTCAGCGATCTCTTTAAGGTGTCTGGTACCGTTTCATCTTTTCTGTGATCGTTTTGCGGTGGACAGTTAGCTGAAGGTTGTATGCCTTCTGGTCTTCAATGGAATGTGACCGACGCCAGCGTCTCTCAAGCTTTCGTAGATGGATGAGTGATGATCTTAGTTCCGCTGTGTACCATGGAGCGGTAGCTCTTTTCCTTGGGAGCCTGTTAAGTGGTGGTTGTAGGGCGATTGCTCTGAGACTACTGTTCCAACAAGCGATCAGATCTTCAAGGTTTAGGGTAGTCTTGTTTAAAGAGCATGTGCATTTCAGACAAGATAAGTTCTTTATTGAACGGTCAGAAACTTCGTGCGGGCAGTCTCGTGGTGCTGGTTGGGACTCTCTTGCTCTTTGGCCTTCGTATGTAGGAATCTGGAAGATAATGAGTTTGTGGTCTGACCACGGTACTGTAGATATAGACATGGGGTCCTGGGATGGGTCCCAGGCTGTCTGCGGGGCAAATACAAGGTCTAGTATATTTCCCTTCACATGAGTAGGTTCTTTAACTAACTAATTGCTTGTAGCCCAGAGTCTCGAGAGCATCGAGAAAGGTCGATGCTTGGTTATCCTGCAGTGCTGGTAGGTTAAAATCTCCTAGAATCCAACTTGGTGTATTTGGATTCTGGAAGTTGGAGGCGAGGTCTATTATAGTTGGGAGATCATCAGGGGAGGCTGAGGGAGCTCTATACAGCAGGTTGATGGTGCAAAGCTTGTTGGCTATGGTGACTGTCTCCAGGTGGTTAGTGCTAGTGGAGTCGTCCATCTGGAAATGGAGGTCTGCCTTGGTGAGGATAAGCACTCCTCCTCCTCCTCTTTTGTTTTGTCTATGACTTGTATGTACTGAGAAGTTAATGGGGAGGAGTTGGTTGAGTATGACATTGTCTTCAGAGGATAGCCAAGTCTCCGTAACCATGAGTATATCGAGGTCATGGAGGGATATGTCTGCAATAACTGGCCGTTTTTTACGGATTGAGCGGGTGTTGAGAGCGCCTTTTAGGCTTTGCGGGTAGGGACTCACATATTGTTTTGCTTCCATAGAGTGTTGGAGTGCAATATGTAATAGGTGGGGGTGGTGTGAGCGAGTGTCCCATTTTGTGTTGTGATGGGAAGTACCTGCCCATCTCCTCCCCTGGCTCTGTAGGATTGGGATATGATTGAAAGAGGGGGTTAGGGCTAGAGTGTCAGAACCAACTCAAGAGGAGGAAGTAGCATCCGACAATGACGGTGCTGAGGGGCCCCATCTTTGTTAACGCTGGTTGTTGCAGTCAGGAGCTATGGACTGGATGGTGAGGTGGTAAGAGCTTTCTGTAGGACTACTGGTACCTTATTTAAAAGCTATGAGGGCACACAGGTCAGTTGTACTGATCTAAGGGCGATCAGATGGGTAGCATGGGACCGAAAGGCATTTATGCATGTAAATAGCTTAATGAGTAATAAGGCAGACAATTAAGTTTGCTAGATATGCAGCTCTAGCAGCCAGACCAGTAGCAGGGCAGCTATGTGCTCCAGCAGACATGTATGTGAGGCTTCAAGTGCGATATAGTATGTTAAGAATAGCTAGCTAGACAGTAGAAAGCAGGAATCATAAGCAGACAATGAGTAATTCAGAGTGGCTGTCTAGGTAATAGAAAGTGATGGGTCATTTAGTAGATACATTGTTTTTTACAAGACTGATTGCTAGCAATGGTAGGCAGGGTAATCAAGCAGTGGATACAGTGTTACCGACTTGCTGGCTAGTTCGGAGCACTCGGTGTCTGATGTCTGCAGCTGGTGGCGTCTGTGATGGATGGGTTCGTTCCAGGAAGAAGAGGGAGCTCAGACTTCGGTTTGTGCGTCGTGCAGGCCGCGATATAGGGCCGCCGCCTAAGGGCCGCACCAAAGGGCCCTCAAGCGCAGGCCCGCCAGGCGCGGGTGCGCCGGATGGAGCTTCTGCTTTTAAAGTCGGGCGTCTGCCCTGATTGGGCAGCATGCCAAGATGGCTGGTTTTCTGCCGCTACCCCCGGAGGGGCTCAATCCCCGGCTGGGAGAGCTGCTGGCAGTCAGGGGGAGCGTCTCACTCTCAGCGCTGGATGGCGCTTCTGCTTTTGAAGTCAGGCGTCTGCCCCGACTGGTGCTCCAAACACTGGAGGAAAGCATCTAAAGAACCCATCGCCAGGGTAAGTGAAGATGCAGGTGGTGCCTTTGGGAAGGAGGGGCTTCTTCTTGCCATGTTTCTCCTTGCGCTTCAGCATTGTGGAAAGCGGAGCGGAGCATATGCTGTCTTAAAGTGCCATCTTGGATCCTTTTCCGTGCAACTGAGTTTTGAACAGATTGAAGGGGAGTGAGAGAATTCAGAGGGAGACCAGCAAGGAGAAGGTTACAATAGCCAAGAAGGAAAGAGGGTGACTAGAGAGTGGATAAGGGTCTTAGAGGCGTGTTCAGATAGGAAGAGGTGAATTTTGCTGCTCTTATAGAGAAAGAAGCGACAGGTTTTAGCTCTCTGTTAGATGCGTGCAGATAGAGAGTAGAGTCAAAGATGACCTCAAGGTTGAGAGCTGAGGAAACGGGAAGAGTATAGTGTTATCCACAGAAATAAAGAAGGGGGGGCAGGGGGGAGGTGGGTTTAGGGGGAAGGGGAAGGAGCTCAGTTTTGGTCATGTTCAGTTTCAGACTGTGGTGAGACAAACGGGCAGCAATGTCAGATAAGCAGGCAGAGATCTGGGCCTGGATGCCTGGATAGATTTCAGGCGCAGAGAGGTAGATCTGAGAGTTGTCAGATGATACTGAAAAGCATGGGAGGAAATAAGTGCACCAAGGGACTGAGTGTAGAGAGAGGAAAGGAGACATTCCCAAAACAGAGCCTTGAGGTGCACCAACTGAAAGCAGGATGGCAGCAGAGGAGGATCCACCAGAGCATACACTAAAAGTGCAGTGGGAGAGAAAAGAAGAAAACGGGACAGAACAGAGCCCCTAAATCCAAGTGAGAGCAGGATATTGAAGAGAAGGTGGTGATGAACCAGTGTCAAAGGAAGCAGAAAGGTCAAGAAGGCTTTATTTTACTGTACACTGCTATGATATCAGTGCTCTGTCCAATTGTGGTATATCAAATTTTACAAATTAAAATATTTTAAAAGGGTAAAGATACAGACATTATAGATGATGGTAGATCAAATGGGTTTTTTTTCTAACAAGTCTGCCCCATTATCCTTTAGCAATATAGTGAGAATATTTGTTTTGTTGCCAGCCATAGGTCTGACTGTGTAGGATGTTGCTCCTTACCCAAGACCGTCTATAAAAAACCTTCTTCATTGTTTTGTTTAGTATTAATTTCCATTTTAAAATCATCCTTAGTCATAAGAGAGAAATAATCCCCTCTCCCCAACAAGAAATAGACCTTTAGAAGAGAGGGTAATAAGGAAATCAGAAATATAAGTTGGGAAGCCATCCTAAATCATAAAAAGGGGGTGGGGAAGAAAAACAGAAAAATGAAAGAAAATGAGTATTCTTGGTGCTCAAATTTTAAACAGTAAAGTCAGCTGAATAAGGAAACTACATCATAATACAATGGTTATAGACCCAATTACTATTCAGTTAACCAGATGACTTACTAGACACATTTTTTCTTCAAATGACTTGTTCCCAAACAATATAACACTTCCACTGAAACTTAAACAACTCTTCACATAGCTGCCCAAATGTTTCTTTTTCTATCGACATGCTAATGGATGTTACTCTGACCGACTCTTGACATATCAGGAAACATAGAAGGCCAAAGGGCTAGAAAGAATAGCCTTTGCTTATGAAAAATAAAGGTTTTCAAAATTAAAGGACTTTTTTTTTTTTTTTTTTTTTTTTTTTTTTTCCCCCCCACTAAAGTCTGTTAAGGTTTTGCACTTGACACACATTAGTTTTAGTGCTAAATATGTGTTAAGTGAAAAGCTTCCATGGTAATTGTTGGGGGTGTGGCCAGCATGTTGGTGGCAATTGGTGGTATGGATGTGTTCTCTAAAGTGCAGCATAGTTAACGCAGATGTACCTAATGCCATCCATAAAGGCAGTGGCGAATCTATGTTTTTGAGGCCCTGAAGCTTGGACTGTTGTGTGCCCCTTGGCAACCAGCAACGAAGTCTGGGTAACCACTGTTATCTTCAATGGGGTTGTTCTACGACAGATCACCACAGACGTTTTTAAAAATTTAACCACTACATCTCAGATTTTGATTAAAATGGCTATACTGGATTATCTCACATGTCAGTCACTGGTGTGAATAAAAATTTCCTACGCCTTATAGTTTTTGAGTTATGGAGGATGAAAATTAGGGAAATGTTAGAAATTAAAACTTTTATTAAAATTATATGTCATGAATGTTAAGTGTTTAAATTATTTATAATTATTTTATATTAAATATATTTAGAATGAAATATCCTTAATTTGAATGTTTGCTTCATTTACGGCTAGCCTACATGATACTTTAATAACTTTTAAATTTTTATTTTAACTATTTTGTATTGAATTACACTATACTATTAAAATTATTTTTTTTTTTAAAACCCTTATACAGTGGATCCAAAATTTTTAAGCAATGTGGACTAAAGTTGCTTCTAGGGCCTCTCTGGGATTAGGGGCCCTGAAGCTTAAGCTTCATTAGTTTCATAGTATCTCTGCCCCTGCATAAAGGTATCGTCATATGCAACCATGCTAATTGCCATATTGATAGCATGGAGCAGTTGCCTCTGGGCTAAGGATTCCAACGGAACATCTTTACTTTCCTCTTCCTCTTCTTCACCATTTATAATAAGCATAGAGCATTGGGGTCTATGTCCTTGCTCAGGAGGAGGAAGACCAAAATTTCCACAAATGCCTAGAGGCTGCAGCAATCTGTAGCACCCTGTAGCATAGTAATGTGCTTAATTCTTTCCTGCACTAATCGTACTCCCCGATTGTAGGAAGAAAGATTAGATTAATGCAGGAAATCGGAGTAAAACCACTGCGCTAAAAAATAGTGCAGAAGCATGCAAAACGGGTGAATACAGAAGTACTCACAATGTAAAACTGCAGTGAAACGTCACAGTTCTTTCTTTGCTTTTACTTGTCCCTTAGTGCTGAATCTTTGTCAGCTTGGGGCCGGCACAAAGATCCAGCCAAGAACAAAACTGTCATCTCAGATGATCCAGAATCTCTGTGGCTCAAATAGATTGATTTTTATTTTTTCCCCCCTTCAAAAATGAAAGATTGGTAGCCCTAGTGGGCCCTGACATCCCTCCTCCCACCACCAAAACAAGACATAATAGGCCTCCCCCCCCCCCCCCCACACCTCCCAGGTACCTGCAGTGTTGGGAGGAAGGAACAATGGCTTTGTGGGGGTTTTGCTGATATACTGCCCTTTGCGAGCATTCAGAGCACTTTATTCAAAATAAATTAAAAAGAAAAAAAAGAATACAAGCTGTACAAAGGGAAAAGGGAACTGCAATTTCTTTTAGGAAAGGGTAAACCGGGTGCATAGGCCTGATCTCAAGAACATCTTCAAAAAGAAAAGATTTAATTGGGGTCTTTTGAGGACTGGTTTGAGATGGCTTTGTTGGCAGAGTATGCCACAGAAGGGGCAATAAAGCAGGCCAAACTTCCCATAGATTTCAGTTTTTACTTTTGAAGGGGGAGGAATAAACAGTTGGTTACCATGGATTGAATGTATTTATTTAACCAGTTTTTCTATACCGCCTTATCCTTCAATCAAAGCGGTTTACATTATATAATCACTACAAACGGGTACTGGATACATTCCCTTGTCCCCAAAGGGCAATCTATGCTCATGAGGCAATGAAGGGTTAAGTGGCTTGCCGAAGGCCACAAGGAGTACCTATAGGACTGAAACGCCAGTCCCTCCCGCCTGAGGTACCATGTCCTAACCACTAGGCCACTCCTCCCTCACTCCACCCCCAAATGTAAACAACGTAGGGGGTGAGGGGGGGCACATATAAAGTGACAAGAGAAGATTAGTCTGGTCCATTATTATAAAGGGTCTTGTTAGGGTAAGAACTTTATGCCGAATAGGTTAGAAAACAGGGAATCAATAGGCCTTGAACGAATCTAGGTACTGGTAGCTGGCTCCTAGATTCTGAGAAAATTTGTCAAGACTTGGAATAAAGAAATATCAAATGGACAGGATATCCTGGGAACAGCATTAAGAAAAGACAGACAGATGAAAGTAGAAACCAGAGAGGTAAAAATTGCCAGACAAGTAGAAAAAAAATTCATTTCAATTTAATGATTTGAATGTCGGTTTTTGAAACTTACATCTGCAATTTTTGTTTTTGCATAGTACAGTGGGGAAATGTCTCTGGTAATTCATCTGCTTGAAAGTGGTATTGTTGCTCTCAGGGAATGGTGGGGAGAAGAGAATGACTCCTTATTCCTCCCCTAGCCCCTGTTGGGCAATCCTGAAACTAAGGATCCCCCCCCCCCCCTCCCAATGAATTGGACGAGTGTCCCAGATTTTGCCTGCAAAAAATGTGGTAACCTTACATGTACACCCACACCCCTACACCAGCGTTCAAATAATTTGAAAGTTCAGTTTTTGCAATGTTGTGGAGAGGGGCTGAAGGGCTAGAAGTCTGTGAGGAGGCACAAGATGGGAGGTTTGGTTTAGGGTGCCTAATTCTCTTGTACTAGCTCTGAAAAAGGAATGGGGGCGAGGAACAGTTTGAACATGCAGGCTATCACTTTTGTGTTCTGGTCACCGCAGCAGCTTTCTGGGCATGCAAGCTGCTGCCCTCTCATGGTCTCTGTGCCATATTCTGCATGGGTGGGAAATTCTGTGTGAGTTGTGTAACTGTTCAGAATTACCCCAGGATTTAATATTGCTTGCAAAAATGCTGAACAGAATTTCCCCAGGACCAAGTCCTAAATCAGCGCTTCCTAACCCTCTGTTGGAGGGATGCCTAAACAATTGGGTTTTCAGGATTACCACAATGAATATGCATGAAAGATTTGCATACAGTGAGTCTCCAGTGTATGCAGATTTATCGCGCCATATTTATTGTGACAATCCCGAAAACCCCACTATTCTTGCTCTCAGAGGAATCTCCATTTTTTTAATCCCTCTTTTACCCCCCCCCCCCCCCCCCCAACTACTAAAGTCAGCAGCTGGCCTGTAGTTTCCAACTTTCTGCCTGTAACCACTTTTATAAAAGGGGCATCATCTACCATTTATTTTTCTCTAGGCTTATGCAACAACTCCTGTCTTCATAAATCTATTTAACAGACCCTTCAGCAGCAGGCTCCTTTACTCCCCCCATCCCGTCCTCGGATGTCCCTGATCTCTGAAATATAACATGGCCTGGTAGGGGCTTTTTCAAATGAGTCATAATAAATAACATGAGCTAAAAAAAGGAAATGAAACTTTATTCCATTCTCAGTTATGTCGCAGAAAAATCAGAATGGAGAAGTGGAGAAAGACCAGTAAGAGCCACAACTACAGTTGTGATCAACATTATTGGCATCCTTGCATTTTAGGTATGTTATGTACAATATCGTGAGAAATATTTGGAAATGTTGCAACTGTATGTCATTATAATATTTTAATAGTATATTTAAAGTATACAACAAAGATGTCTGCAACTTAGATGTAGTAATTTCTAAGAAAAAAAAACAAGATTACCTGTACAGGATTAATGGCACTCTTCCATTAATATTTGGCTTGCCAGTGATGACAGCCTCCAAACGTTTCTTGTAGCCATTTACATCTGTCTGCTGGTAGTGTCTCCCACCCTTCAACTGTGATTTGTTCCAGTTTGTGAATATTTCCTGGATTCTTTTTACCAATAGCAGATTCCCAAAGGCTCTCTATTGGATTGAGATCAGGACTCATTGCTGGCCAGTTTGAAACAGTCCATTTGTTCTTTTTAACCATTCTTTTGTACTTTTGGATATATGTTTTGGGTCATTGTCCTGCTGGAGGACCCATGACTTTCGACCCAGACCTAGCTTTCTGACTTTAGGTAGCACATTCTGCTGCAAAATACCTTGGTAGTTCTCTGACTTTGTGATTCCTTTAATACATTCCAGGCCTCCAGTTCCTGAGGCAGCAAAACAGCCCCACATTGTTATCTTTGGTCTGCATTGCCAAAGAGCTCAAGTTTTGTTTCATCAGTCCCACTGAACGTTTTCCCAGAAGGACTGTGGTTTCTCAAGGTGGATTTGGGCAAAGATGAGACATGCCTTTTTATGTCTGTCTTTGAGCAGTGGGGTCCTACTTGGCCTTCTCCCAAGAAGTCCTTCTTTTAGTGTGCGGCGTATGGTGCAGGTTGAAACCACCGCCCTAGAGTGCTCCAGTTCAGCCTTAAGCTCTTTGGATATTGAATGTGGTGGTTTTCCAACAGTTCGCACTAACCTTTGAAGACTTCTTAGATTATTTTTCCTCTTTCCACCACATCTTGGGAGATTCCTGACGGTTCCATTAACAGAAAACGTAATAACATTGCAAACTGTAGATACAGAACTCCCAAGGTTTTTGGAGATGGCTTTTACGCCTTTGACGTTTGTTTGTTTGGTGATAATAGATTTCTGATTATCCCGGGCAGCTCTCTTGTCTTCACCATTGTGAAAATGGAGTGAATGTGGCCATTTTAAATGTAAGAGCCACCATTTGTTGGTTGATTCCATTCATGTTAGTATTGAAAATTGATCACAGGTGTGTCTTATTTTACTGCAGTGGGAATGTGGTTCTTCTGTTCAAACTGATTTGAATTGTTTGAGGGTACCTAATCCTGTCCTGGCAATATCCCAGTTTTTATACTCTTTCCTATTTCCTTTTTGATTCTTTTGTGTGTCAAATATGTGTGCATATATAGTCCAAAGCGCTTTCATTGGCCACCATTTATTTTTTAAAGAGATTGGACATTAAGGAGTTGAACTGCAAGGGTGCCAATAATGTTGACCACAACTGTAAGTGCACACAGTCCAACGAGTGGCGGAGAAGTGACTGTAGCAGAGCGCTGGCTGACTAGGACTACTGGAGGCCAGGAACCTGCAGCACTCTATGGCTCGCGTGACTGAAGGGGACAGGTTCAAGAGTCAATCCCAAGCCTCTTACACTGGATCTGAGCCGTCGTACCAGCTACCGGCTCCTTCTGTCTTATTTCCCAATGTAGGAAGAAAGATTAGAGCAGGAATATCAGTGTAAATCCACTGTGGGTACTTGTCTCTTAGCATCCTGATACTGCCCTACTGTTTTAGTCAAAATTGTGTTCCATATTTTCATAGGCTCCTATGAGTGACTGATAAATGATTTAGTGAAAGAAGAGAACAATCTTGCAGGCTGAGAGGGAATTATTTTTTAATGGCTAGCAGAGATATACAGTTCATTCAAAATGATTACTTTTAATTTTTTTTGCTGTCTTCCTTTTGGATATTGGCTACATAAATCTCTGATGAACTGGTGGAAGAAACCTGTTCTCTAAAGCAGAGAACGAGGTAGTGTAGGGGAGTTAGCCATGGGCATATGTTAAAACACTATTCATCTTTTATTGATCCCCTTGAGAGGTCCGTCCAGCAAGACAAAGGGACACACCCTGCAAAATTGCACAGCTTCTTGGCAGGAAGTGCTGACCTTTCGGTATACATTGAAGTGATTAGAGAGATCCTTCCTGAGCTACATCTGATTGACTGTACAGTGTTCTTTCTTTTTCTGGTTACCAAATATGGTCACAACCCATAATTTATTTACCAGCTGATTTCCATGAGTATATTGAAATGTCCTTAAAATAGTGTCCCTCACCCCTTCTCCCGTCCCTGGAATAGCTGGTACTGTACAGAAGATGAACCTCTCAGTGCAGTTGATTGAAATGTATTTTTTTTTAAATGTGTAATGCTTCAGTTGAAAGCTGTCTGAGAGAAATTACATTTCCTTGGTGGTTTTGGGGAGTGGCAAAACATGGTATTTTAACCAAAGTGCACCAGAAAAAATGCTGAATAGGAGCGTTTGGCAGAGCAGGATAGTCGTTGGACTGGGGGTAACTTCTCTTTTTTTTTTTTTCTTCTTCATTTTGAATGCATACTGCAGCCCCTCTGGAGGACGGTTGTGGAGGGTGTGGGGTTTTTTTTCTGTCTTGTGGTTTTTCCTTCTCTTTATTTTGAAAGATTTTCACGACAAACATCGGTTCTCACAAATACCAGTTACTCCACTATATACATAGAGTATACTTATTGACCACCTAAGCTGAACATCAAGTTCTCTTTCCTCACTCTACCCCTCATTAGCAAAATGTGAAAACTTTTCAGACTGTACGAAACCCTTCATCAATATTAAAATCAATCCTTTAAATTTAAAACTAAAATGAACTTGCTGTGTATCGGACCAAGATAAGGGAGGGCAAAAGCAGAAGGGGCAAGGGAGAGCCAGGGGAACAGCCAGGGAAACACCAGTATCCTGAGGTGGAGGGAGAGACTGCAAAACATGAGCCTTGGTCTCCAGGGAAAGAACCATTGACAATCTCGCCTGCAGTGTTACAATTCTCCTACTTCCCTCCACAGAAGAAAAGGTGTGGGTTAGACTCTGTACATTTTGTCAGGATGCCCTCTCTCCCTAGGGGCCCCTCCACCCCCAGATAATCCATCACCCATTCCATCCCATTCTACACCATCCACTTAAACCTTGCTGGGTCCTCCTTGCTAGGTGGGGAAAAGCTCACCGCAAGTAAGATAAGTTAATCATAACATAGGTGGGGGCAACTTTACTTTTCGGGCAACCTTTTACCATACCCCTAACGTGGGCCCAACAAGCGGGTGCTGAAGCACCCCACCCCCCATTCGAGACCAATAAAAGAATGGAACTGCTCCTATTCGGGTTACGCCTATTTGTGCTTCTTCTATTGAAATTCGCTGTTGAGCAGGATTTGCCACCCACCAATAATATACAACCCTTACCTATGTTGCCCAATTATACAGCTTAATATTACGGAGAACAAGATCCCCTGCCCTTTTAGATAGCATCAGAAGACTAAGCCTTTCCCTTGCTCTCCACCCATGCCACAGAAAGTGAGCTAGAATCCGATTCAACTCACTAAAGTATGTGTCCTGGGATGTAACATGATACCATCATGAATAAATATATGCACCAGGGCAGTACATTCATCTTAACCACATTTATCCTAGTCAATAACGAAATAGAGAGGAATGCCCATCTGCAGAGGTCCTCCTTGATTCGCTTAAGCATAGGTGGAAAATGTAGGTGAAACAGCTGTTCTAACTGTACAGGAATCTTAACACCCAAATATGACAGATGGTTATACTCCCATTGATATGCATGCCGTGCTCTGATCCTCCCTTCCAGATCTGGATCTATACGGAAGGGGAGCAGCACTGACTTAAAAATATTTAGCTTATATCCCGAAACCTCTGCAAACTCCTTCAGTGTCACCTGAAAAGCCTCGCGGGACTGCTCTGGGTGTGAAAGAAACAGCAGGGTATTGTCTGCATATATTGCTACCTTATGTTCCCAATCTTCTACCACTACCCCCTTTACCCGGGTATTCTCCCAGAGGGCCTGGGCGAACATTTCCAATGAAAGTGCAAAGAGAAGGGGTGATAGGGGGCAGCCCTGCCTCGTCCCTCGGCCTAAGGGGAAGCTCGGAGAGAGAGTGCCATTTATGCACAGGGAGGCTGTGGGGTGATTGTTATGCAGTGCCTTAACCACCCGCCGGAAGTTGGGTCCAAAGTTAGTGTATAAGTGTGGCCAACAGAAAAAGCCACTTGACGCAATCAAATGCCTTTTCGGCATCTAGGGCTAAGAAAACAGGCTGCTCGGCCCTTGCAGCACACTGATGAACCAGTCCCAGCACTCTTCTGACATTATCCGCAGAGTTGCAGCCTGCTATCAACCCGGTTTGGTCAATGTGTACGATATTGGGTATAACCTTATTCAATCTCCTTGCGAAAATCACGGCTAAAAATTTACCATCTGTATTGAGAAGGGATATGGGGCGATAAGAGGCTGGGGAAGTTGGATCTTTGCCCTTTTTGTGTATTAATGTAATATGAGCCTCCAAAAAAAGAAGGTGGGACCTCTCCCCGCTCCATTGCCGGATTAAAGACCCTGCTCAGCAATGGAGAAAGTATTCTTCCAAATGTCTTGTAAAACTCTGGGAAAAACCCATTGGGGCCTGCAGCCTTGCCTTACGGCAAGCTAGCAATGACCTGTAGAACCTCTAGTGGTGTTATAGGGCTCTCTATCCATTCCCTCTGCTCCTCCATTAAGAGGCGGCATATCTTATACCCTAGATAGTCCCCTAGCTGTACTTCATCCACCTTACTCTCAAACCTATATAAATGGGAATAGTATTGAAGAAAAGTATGTTCAATACCTTTCCTGTCATTTTAACAGGGTCCCAGATTCATCCTGCACTTGAAGGATAACAGTCTGTGCTTGTTTTTGCTTTAACTGCTGTGCTAATAGTTTGTCGATCTTCCCTCTCCTCACATAGTAGAGAGAATTCATCCTCTTCTGGGAGACCTCTGCTTGTTCAATCAAATAATTCCTCAACTCCCTCCTCTTCAGAGCTAGGTTGCCAGCCAGTGCCTAACTTGCACAGCTCCTCCTCCTCCTCGATCTCTCTCTTCTCCCCCTCCTTCCTTCTGTATGACCCCAATGCTCTCAAGCTGCCTCACATGATAGCCTTCGAAGCGTCCCACAGGGTATCCAGTGTCACCTCACCTCTGTCATTTTCCTCTATGTAGAACCTAAATCTGAGTATCTCCCGCACCTGTGTCCTATTCCCCAGCAGCGAGTTATTAAGCTGCTAAGACGTACCTCTCCTCCCCCCTGATTTCCCCCTCCCCACTGAAGATGAATTGGAGCATGATCGGATCACACTATAGAATCAATTTTGCACTCTGTAATCAGCGGGCCCAACACTGAATTAAGAAAATAATCTATCCTAGAATAGGAGGCAGGTGTCTGAGAGTAACACGTATACACTGGTGTTTTTGTTCGCCAGAAGTCCGCTAGCACACATTGCTTGCATAAACGATATAGGAAACTCCCCCTACTCCCGCTCTGCCCATCCTATCCACAATGCTACTTGGTGCTACATTAAAATCACCCCCATACAACACCGGTAGGGACGACCATCCCGCTATCCTCCTGAACAGGTTCTGCAAGTATTAGTGCTGTCCTATATTATGTGCGTAAACCTTAACTAAACACAGGGTAACATTGGAGAGTTTTACCTCCAATGCTAGGGCTCTGCCTTGATTATCTTTCCACCTCCGCAAAATTTGACGGGAACACACCTTCCTAAACAGTGTAGTCACTCCAGCATTATTCATGGATCCCGTAGAATGATAGTCCTCTGTCAGTCAATTCGGCCTCAACTTCCCCAGGGCCTCTCCCGCCAAATGGGTCTCCTGTAACAAGTACACAGCAGAGTGATATGCGGGCAGCTCTTTTAGTACAAACGTCCTCTGCATTGTCTGAAGCCCTCTCACATTATTAGATGTAATTTTAACACTCATCTCAACTCTTATTTAGCACCCATTTGTCCAGCGCCTCCCCCGCCCCCCCCAACCAACACGCAGCAACATGCAACATGAATAAAACACCATTTTTAAAGTATATCTCAGAACCACAAAAAGTTTTACCCTGATGGACTGGCTTGAGGGCACCCTCTTAAGGCGTGGTGGGCAAGCCCCCTTCAGAGTGGGGGGGGGGGGGGGGAGCAGCTCTGGCAGCTCCTTACAGCCACCACCCACTTATCCACCCAGGAGTCTATCAAATGTTCGCCCCCTTACCAGAGGTACCTATCTGTGCCAGAGCCTGGAATCAGCCAGCCATCAGTCCCAGTTCCAACAAAGGGCAAGTGGTATACTCATCCGGAGAGAATGCCAAGCTCTCTGCTCCTCCACACCAGTCCCAAAGCTGCATTCCTTTCTGACGCCATGTACCCCGAAGCCTTATTTTCAGGGGGGGGGGGGGAGTACCCCTGCATTGATCTCCCTTCTCAGAGTCACTGTAGGCAAAGGCTTGAACAACCTTCCGATGGTTTTCCTCATGCTGCCTCAAGCCGCCTTTGTGATTAGAAGGACTCTGCCTCGTTTCTGCCACTGCCATGGACTTACTGGCTGAGTATTGTCTGGAAAATGAAGAGACAAGAATGCCCTCACTACTTTAGGGTCTGTGAAGAACAACTGTTTGCCTCTCCACAGGACTCTTGGTTTAGCCGGGTATATAGCAGCGCTTGCTGGATCCCATGACTCGCGAGTCTCTTCTATCTCCTGGAACGCTTGTCTAGATCAGCACCATAATCTGGGAAGACCCAAATCTTAAGATTTTTGTAAGGGATTGCACCCACTCTGCGTGCTTGCTGTAAAATCCAGTCTCTGTGGTGGAAATTAAGAATTTTGGCCAGAACTGGTCTGGGCCTCTCCCCCCACCTGAGTGGGGCCCCCCAGAACTCTGTGAGCCCACTCAACTACACAGGCTTCTGGTAGGGGAGGCTCTCTGAATAGATCCCTGAGCAACTTTTTGATATGATCTTCCATAGGTGCTGTTTCCTCTCCCTCTGTTAATCCTAATATTCAAATAATGGATCTGCGTGATCTGTTTTCCAGATCATCAATTTTGGCTGCCAGCCTTTGAACCAGTCCCTGCTGAGCTGTAGAGTCTCTTCAGTTCTGGGATGTCATCTCTGTGCACTCTATTCTCTGCTCGGGTGCTCTAGCTGTTGTGCCATAGCTTGCATTTCAGCCCAAGCCTCTTTTAAGTCCTCTTGTATGGCGCTTGGCCTCCCAGCCAGCTCCTCATTTCCCGCCTTTATTGCAGCCAGAATTACTTCTTTGTCAGACTGGTAGGTCCCCTCTGTGTTTCCATTCGTCTTGGCAGACTGGGTTGATAATATAACCGCTGTAGGGGAGGACCTTCCCACCTCCGCGCTGCCGCCATCTTGTGAGATAAGACACTCAGCCATAGTAGTTTGGTGGGAGGCCTTCGTGATCTTTGCAGCACTGTTTATTGCTTTGGAGGTTTTTCAGGACTCTGGCTTAGACCCCATCACCATCGCCTTTCCAACGTACCCGGGGGCTCCTCCACTTCTCAAAAAGAAACAGCACTTTTCTGTCCGATGCAGAGGAGCAGGAGAAACAAGTCCTCTCCCTCGCCCTTCATCACATGACCTCTGTCTTGTTTTGGTTAGTGACTCAAGTCCAGTGTGATGTTGTGATGTTATGCTGCCTTGCTTGCAGTCTCTGAAATGGACAGAGACTACCTCTTTATCCTTCAGTAGGCCAATAGCATATTGGGCATCCCAGGCAAATCTTCAGCTTTGCACTACCTTTATTTACTTTTAGGCCCATAGGCTTCTCTTTGAAATTTTGTTAACTTGGCAATAATGATCACCTCGATACCATCGTTCCTAAAATGATCTGGTAAAAGGCACATAAAATGTGTAAACATACACGTGGATGGCTCTTTGATGTTGCATGGCTATCAAGACTCATCGCTTTGCTTCAACTGCAGCTGCTCTTTGCTGCTCTAGGTAACCACCTAGTCAGCCCATTAGTTAAGTTGAACCTGTTCAGGGGCACAAACTAGGGGCTGAGCTTCCCCCCTTTCTCTTCTCCACAGCTGTTCTCCTTGCCCCCATGATCGTGTTGCCTTGCTTACTTGGTTGGCAAGCTTTCAGCTCAACTTGAGCTGCTACTGTGCTTTATTAAAATGAAAAGCATATGTTTATCTCTTACTGTAGAAACCCAGCATGAATGCACTTTTTAAAGCTGATTTGTATAATCTTGCTGGAGTCGTTCTTCTCTTCTCTTTGGTACTATTTAACCTGTCTTAAGTCCAATTTCTTAAAGCAGGGAATGGTATAACCCAAGTGTAGCTGCCCAATGGAGGGTATAGTGAAGAGCCGAAGAATTCTAGAGAGGTTCGCCAAATCAATCCAATCAAACATATCTAATAACATAGACACATTATTGATAAAAATCGGCCTCATGAAAATCTGCTTAATTTATAGACCTCCAGACCAAAGTGCAGATTGCCTAGATTCCTTTATTGATCTCCTTAGCTCATCCACTGTACAAAACCCTGTAATCATGCTAGGTGATTTCAATCTCCCATCACTATCAACACATAACTCCAAATTATTTCTCGATGCTATATCAGATATAGATTATCATCAAATAATAAATACCGCAACACATATAAAAGGAGGAACACTAGACTTGATCTTTCTCCCTGATGCACTCTTCAAACTAATCAACCCAAATTCCATAACACTCACAGAGACACCCTGGTCTGATCATTATACTATCAACATAAATATCACATATCATACTACTAATGTCAAAACTATACATTAAATGGTCCCACGTCAAAATTTAAAAAGTTTAATGAAACGGAATTCCTCGACACTACAATCCCACACCTCTTGCCATACACATCAGATCTAGATGACGCTGTCAACAACTGGTACGAAACCATCAATAATGCAGCCAAAAGCAACTACACAAATAAACAAAGGATACACCCCAAAACAAACAGTACACCATGGTTCAACAACACACTAAAACAAATGAAAAAAGAACTAAGAAAACACGAAATTAAATGGCGAAAATCTAAGTTGACTATTCACAAGGAAATATACAATAACCATCTCATAAAATATAAAGAAGCAATAGATAGCACAAAGAAAAACTACTACGCAGCAACATTATCAAAATCATTTAACAGACCTCGAGAGCTATTTTCTATTGTCAGAAACCTTACCAATAACGCTCAAACTTCTAGCAATGAAATCACTGACATCTCAGTACAAACACTAGCCAATCACTACCAAAACAAATCAAAAAAACCTCAAATGACATTAGATACAATTAACACCCCTCAGCAGCCTATTGACAAATGGTCAGACTTTTACCCCATTTCAAGTACGTCATTAAAAACTATCATATCTGGTCTTAATACCACAACTTCATATTTAGACCCATGCCCAGTGTCATGGATAAAAAACACACTGCCAACTCTACTATCATTCATTCTCCCAATAGTCAACCTCTCATTAACCCAAGGTTATCTCCCACAATCACTCAAACACGCACAAATACGCCCAATACTAAAAAATAGCAAATTAGATAAAACATCCCCAGTATCATACAGACCCATCTCTAGCATACCATTTTTGGCCAAAATAATAGAAAAAGTAGTACAATTACAGACACAGGAATACATAGACACATCTTACCCACTTGACGAGCAACAATATGGATTTCGGCCCCGCCACGGAGTAGAAACACTACTTACTGTCTTAATTGATACTCTCCTAAGAGGAATCGACAATCATAAACAAGCATTCATCCTCCTCTTCATTGACATATCAGCGGCCTTTGATAGTGTACATCACTCAATAATGCTCAGCAACTTAAAACAGATAGGAATAAACTCTACAGTACATAAATGGTTCTCCTCTTATTTAAACAACAGAACACAAAATGTACGAATAGGTAATCAAACTTCAACTACATATAATCAAGAAATAGGTTTACCACAAGGATCTGCACTATCAGCCCTACTTTTTAACATTTACATAAAACCGGTCTGCAATATCTTTAAAAAATTTGGAGTACAATATCATCTCTATGCAGACGATATTATGATGTACATTCCATTTACCATCCCCAACCTACCGTTACAACTCCTCTCAGACTGTTATAATGAAATCACAATTTGGCTAAAAACTCAAAACCTCCACATAAACCATGCTAAAACCGAAGTCCTAATAGTAACAAAAAATCAATCATTTACCCCCCCAACCCATATAACACTACAAGATCAAGAAATTAAAATAAAAAATGAAATAAGATATCTAGGTGTTATAATAGATACACACCTTACAATGGAAACCCACATCAGAAACACCATAAAGAAAATCTATTTTAAACTTAAAATTCTCAAACAACTACGCCCGCTAGTATTTGTACAAGATTTCATCAATATAACACAAGCTATCATAACCCCTCATTTTGATTTTGCCAACCTAATACTTATGGGCATTTCAAAACAGAACATTAAAAGAATTCAACTAGCCCAAAATGCAACAGCAAGAATTATACTAAAAATAAACTCACTCCAACACATAACACCAATACTAGCATACCTTCATTGGTTACCAATACAGAGTAGGATAACATACAAAACTTTAATTACCTCATTCAAAGCATTAAACGACATGGCTCCGACTACACTATGTAATCTAATATGCAAAGAAACACCTAAGCCTACCCACAGAAAAGAACAATTAAATAAACTAAAGATTCCGAAGGACTTCATAAAAGCACATAAATTAACCAATAATAGAGCCTTCTCTCATATAGCTCCCACTATCTGGAATTCCCTACCAGAGGACCTACGATCTCTAACAGAGATCATGGAATTCCGCAAAAAATTAAAAACATATCTATTCACCAAACACTATAATACCATGGAAAACCTAGCACTCAACTTAGACAAAGGCTAAATAAGTAACTGACCACATAAAACACAACCCTCCCACCTAAATGGACCACACACTTAGCGTAAACGAAAAGACTATCCAATCTCTTATGCCTTAATACCTCCCTCATGTATATAGTTGTATCGGTTATGTACTATATTATTTACGTAGACACCACATTCTGTTAGTTAATTGTTTTAACACAGTTCCAGTTTAAAATCACTGTTTTAATTTTCCTAGATTTAAGTTTGTTTAATTTATGATACTTCAAGATGTTCTATGTATATTTAAGATGTTCTATGTAAAACAAACTTCGATTTGTTAATTGTTGTTATTTGTACACCGCAACTGATCTCTGGAAGATGCGGTATAAAAATGAGTGTTAAATAAATAAATGTTGACGTGAATGGGGTACTATTTTTCTTTAGAGCAGCTGTGGGGCGGCAACAGGCAGCAGTAGCAGAATGTAAAAAGAAAAGTGAAACTACGGGGCTGTGCTCGGGCAGCATATGAGGTTATGCAGTTGTCGGTGAGAGTTACAATCACTGACTGCTCCTGTTTAAGGCCTGCGGTGCTTATGGCTACTCTAGAGTCCCGGACTGCTATGAGGATTATGGTGTTGGTGCCCGCGGCTCTCCAACACCTGCATGACCCCATATGCTGCCTGAGCCCAGCTCTGCAGCTTCACTTTCTTTTTAAATTCTGCCGCCGCTGCCCAGGGCTGACTCAGGCCCACCATGGCCGCTGACAGCCCTGATCGCAGCCTGAAGCCATCCTTCTGCATGCTTGCATATGACTAGCCCTGCTAGGGTTTCTGGCGCTCCCCCTGCAACCTATAAATTGGCGCCCCTCCCTCATTATTGTTGGCTACACCCCACCCTCCTATTTTGCACAACTCCTCTGTGAACTCTTTTCACATGATGCTAGTATTTCTCCTTCAAATCCCAATTTTGTAAGAAAATTGCAGTGAAATGGCAAATGCATAGCCAGAATAAAAATAACTACTTAGCAGTAAATATTTTGTATCATTCAAACAGGCTGTGATAGTCCAAAAAAAATCTAATTCTGGTAATCTCACTAACCACAACATAAACATTCTTCAGTACCAAGCATATAGGTGAACTAATATAAAACCCTACAAAAGTCAGTGAAGATCTACAAGGCCAAAGCCACCATACCGGCATAAACTTCCTAAATTCATACAAGGGGCCTATCCAGAAAAAAGCAGGAGGCCCTAGAACATCCATATACCTATTTGAAAAGCTGAACAAGTCAAATTACTGCAGTACAGTATAGATCCCTACGTACAAACTCCATGTTAACAGAACACCTGGCCTCGGTCACATTTCTGATTTCCCCCTGTTGTCACCCAGTTCACAGACCCACACCTGGAATGTTTTTACCACTGCCCTTGACCTTCTGGCTCCTCCCTGTACCATTCCAGCTACTTGTCCTTCTACACACTATCCTTGGTATCACCTAGGCCTTGGCTTTCGCCTTTTTCGGACTCATCTTCGCCATGCTGGGTGCATCTGGTGCTCTCGATCCTCTCCCGATACCCTCAATACCTACTGTCAGTGCCACAGAGTACCATTCTATGATTGCCCGTGCCAAACAGGACGACTATTCTAATTTGATCTCCACATCTGCCCAATCTTCCAGGCAACTATTCTCTGTATTTCAATCACTCTCCACCAACCTTATCTCAGCAGACTCTACTCTGATCCCTGATCCCACCAGTCGAGCAGATTTATTTTTTTTTCCTCCAGCAAGGTCCTCTTGCTCCATTCAACATTCCCTTCATGTCCATCTCTTTCACTTACCCCGCCATCTCCTCCCTCGCTGCCTCCTCTTTCAGCAACTCCCCCGTCTCATGTTTGGTCATCCTTCCACCCAATCTTTGCTGCTGTTCTAAGACCCTCTCATTTACTCGGAAGATAACTTGAGCCCTTAATCCCATCCTCTCTGCCTGGTTGCTAGAGCCTTCTCTCACTCTTCTCCCTCCCCTCCTTGCAATGATTAATGCTAGTCTTTCTACCGGTTCCTTCCCTGCCCTCTGAAAACGCGCCTTAATTCATCCTGTTCTTAAGAAGCCCTCTCTCGACTCTTCTGTCCTCATCAATTGGTGCCCAGTTTCCAGTCTTCCCTTCCTCTCTAAACTCATTGATCAGTGTGTCTTTACTCAAGTGTCTTTTCTCATCTTGCATCCACTAATGCCCTGCACCCACGTCAGTCAGGTTTTCATAAGGATCACAGCACTAAGTCTATCCTCTCCCTCTTAAACGAGCTTTATGTCTCTCACGAACACGGCGACATCACTCTTGTTATCTCCTTTGATACCTCTTCTGCTTTTGATCTTGTTGATTATCGCTCTCTTCTGGCTCGTCTCTCTGATCTTGGCATTTCTGGTACTCCTCTGAGCTGGTTTAGATCCTTTCTCACTGCTCACTCATTCTCACAGCTGCATCAGTTTCTTCCCCTGTAGCCCTTCCATGTGTTGGTCCCCAAGGCTTAGTTCTGTCCCCTCTGCTTTTCAGTATTTTTTTGGCCCCAGTTGCCCTCCTGATTCAGCAGTCTGGCATTTCCGCCTATTATGTGGACAACATCATCCTCCTCCCACCATACTGATCCTCTGCTCCCTGATCTTACCCCATTGAATTCCTGTCTAGCCCTCATTCACATCTGGTTGTCCTCTAACTACCTACATTTGAATTCATCCAAATCTACCACCACTTGGATTCCTTTGGGGTCCCCTCTCCTTCATGGGCCTCTGTGCTTTCCTCCACCCCTATCCCTTTGGTCTCCTCCTTTTAGATATCTGGGGGTTATCCTGTATTATTCCCTTTTTCCTTTAGTGAACACATATCATCTCTTGTCTGCTGTTCCTTCTTCCATCTTCGTCAGATCCGCACAGTCTGCCCATTCCTCTCTCCTTCATCTCTGAATTCACTTCTCCTCTTTTGTTATCACCCGAATCGATTACTGCAATATCGTTCTAACTGGTCTCCCGCAATACCAGATACACATAAGAACATAAGATATGCCATACTGGGTCAGACCAAGGTCCATCAAGCCCAGTATCCTGTTTCCAACAGTGGCCAGTCTAGGTCATATGTACCTAGCAGTTTCCCCAAAAGACACAGGTTCCACAATGCTTGTACTGGGTCAAGCATTGATATCCTGGGTCCCCCCTTAATAATGGTTTATGGACTTTTCCTCCAGGAGCTTGTCCAAACCTTTTTTAAACCCAGCTACACTAACAGCCTTTACTACATCCTCCGGTAACAAATTCCAGAGTTTGATTACACGTTGAGTGAAAAAAATATATATTTTTTATTAGTCTTAAATAGTTTACCCTGTAGCTTCATTGCATGTCCCCTAGTCTTTCTATATTCTGATAGCGTAAACAATCGATCTACGTTTACCCTTTCCACAGACTCTCTAATTGTTGCAGAACACGGTGGCCTGCATTCTTACTCACTCACTCTTCCCGTTTCAACCCTGTTTCCCCACTTCTCACCCGCCTCCCACTGGTTACCTGTTTTGTTTTAGGATCCAATATAAAATAGCTACATTTTTCCATAGTCATTCACACCTCCACACCTCCAATATCTGGCTGACCCTTTGCACTTTCATAACCCACACCGCCTCTTGCTCTCAATTCATACAAACCGCCTGTCCTTCCCCCTGTCCTTCCCCCTATCTCTGGGGCCCACCTTGAGCATACATCAAGCATTGCAAAAACTGGCAACACAAACATATGTTGAGTCTGTAAGAAAGACCTGGAAATGGTGACTCACCTCATAGCTGGCTGTGAAGTTCTGATGGCAGAAAATGTCTATATAGAAAGACATATTAAAGTAGCGCAACTCATCCATTGGAAACTCTGTAAGCACTACAACATCACTGTGCCTGAAAAGCACTGGGATCATGACCTTAAGAGAATTACAGAGAATGAGGTGGTTATGATCACCTGGGATACTCCCATGCCAACAGATTAAAAACTGGATGCGAGGAAGCTGGATATAGTAGTTAAGGGAAAAAACCACCAGAACGGCATTGATGAAGGAGGTGTCTGTTCCAAACTACTCTGTGAATCGTGTGGAGAGGTAGAAGATTCTGAAATACCAGGAAATGCAGTCAGACCAAGAAAATGTGGCAGAAAGATACAGAAATATTTTCCACCGTGTTGGGTGTCACAGGCTTGATAAAGAAGAATTTCCAAGCACATCTTGACAAACTACCCATACATGTTACATCTTACGAACTCCAGCAAGAGGCTTTCTTTGGCAAGATGCAAGTGCTATGCCGAGCCTTAGCAGTAAATTTGAAAGACTGAGATCATACTCCCCATGCCCTGGCTTAGAAGTGAGGTTCATGACTGTCATGGTATGTGCAAAACTAATTATCCTATAACACTGCACTAAGGGAAATAAATAAGTATACACAACCACACCCTTAGATCAACAAACCCAAATTATAATCTAACCCTATGTTTACACACACACCCTTATGACTACAATGAATACCTATTCCACAATCATTTTATATGGGAGAAAGAGACCTCGGGATAACTTGCAACCTCCCACTATGTGGCAAACTTAATAACCATAGGGGAATATGACTTCACACATCACTGGTCTCAGAAAACTCCCTTCATTAAACAACAAAACAATTCTTCAAATTATTTTACATAGAAAAAGTACTTTTTTGTTTTTCATTTGTCTTTTTACTTATTTTACTTTTAGTTTTTAGAAATCAATAAAAAGAAATATAATTTATATTGAAGAGTTAATGTTCTACAGACAATAAGCTGTTATCAAAGCTTCATCTCTATACTCTGTCACCCAAAATTCTTCAGCAAACTTCTGCAAAAAACAAGGAATTCAAATAATGCACAGCCGTTTTAAATGCAAAGCTTAAAGCATCAGGTCCCAGGGGGGAACCGGAGCCCTCACTGGGGGCCGTAGGTTCGCTAGGCCTTTCATGAAGCGAGGAGTCAGGGGTAGCGCTGTTATGGAGTCGGCACCCTCAATAGGGGCGTGTAGAGCCGCAATAGCGGAGAGATGTACTCGGATGGACTGAGTCTTGAGGCCAAGGTCCGAGAGGGAGCTGAGGTATTGCAAGATTTGTGCGACCAGACAGGAAACGGGATCGAGCCCTCTAGTGGCGCACCAGAGGCTGAATCTCTTCCATTTGAGGCCATACGATTTTCGGGTTGAAGGTCTTCTGGCTGCGAGGACCACGTCTTGCACATCTGCGGGCAGTTCAAAGGGGGCCAGGTTCACCTGCTCAATATCCAGGCAGTTAGCGACAGGGTCTTGAGATTGGGGTGTCTCGTTAACCCTGAGTTCTGTGTTATGAGGTCCGGGCACAGGGGCAGGTGCCACGGGGCATCTTGCGCTAGGCGTTTCAGGAGTGCGAACCACATTTGTCATGGCCAGTAGGGAACTACCAGGATGGCTCGGGCTTTGTCCCGAACGATGTGTTGCAAGGTCACTGGAATGAGGGGGGTCGGGGGGAAGGCGTACACCAGAGACCACCCCCCCCCAGCACATGTCGAATGCATCCCCCGCCAGCCTCTTGGTCGACGGATGTCTGGAGCAGAATTGGGGGCATTTTGAGATCTCCTCGGTGGCAAAGAGATCGACCTCTGGGACTCCCCACCTCTGGAAGAGATCTGAGGCAACCCTTGGAAGGAGAGACCATTCGTGGGGTTGCAATTGCCTGCTCAGCTTGTCCGCTAGGCTGTTCATGTTCCCGGGAATGTATGATGCGCGAATCCAGCACTCGTTGCCCAGGGCTATTGACCAGATTGCTAGCGCCTCCTAGCAAAGGGATTGGGAGGCAGTACCCCCTTGCTTGTTGAGGTAGAACATGGCAACTTGGTTGTCCGTTTGAATTAAGATGGAAGTTGCCCGAAGATGTGGCAGGAACGCTTTGAGAGCATATTTGACAGCTCTTAGCTCCAGGAGGTTGATTGTGAAGCTGCCGTTCGTTCTGAGACCACGCAGCTTGAGTGCTGAATTCCTGGAAGTGGGTGCCCCAGCCGGCGCAGGAGGTGTCCATGGTGAGGGTAGTCTGGTGCTGTGGTGGGTGTAGGGGTTTTCCCGCGGAGAGATTCGCTGGCATGGTCCACCAGCGGAGCTGAGCCCTGATAGAGCTGGTCATCGGGATCCTGGAGGTCAGCAGCTGGGAGTGCTGATTCCAGTGGGTTCGGAGGTGCCATTGGAGTGGATGCATACGCATTCGTGCTACTGAGATGACCGCCGTTGTGGCTGCCATGTGCCCCAGCAGGCGTAAAAGTGACCGAGCCGAGAGACTCTCTGCTGTTGCTGCCCTGGAGGCAAGCGGGATGATGGCGATCAGTCTTGGCTGCGGTAGGTAGGTTCTGAGGGACTGCGTGTCGATGAGGGCTCCGATAAACTCCAAACGCTGAGACGGGAGGAGTTGTGACTTCTTGTAGTTGATGACGAAGCCCAAGGTGGAGATCAGGGTGGTGGTGACGTGTAGGGACGCTAGCAGCTCGGGGGCTGAGGGTGCCGAGATTAGCCAGTCGTCGAGGTACGGAAACACAGCAATGTTCTGCCTGCGTAGGTGAGCCGCTGCGACCGCCACACACTTCGTGAAGACCCGAGGGGCCGGTGAAAGGCCGAAGGGAAGTACCCGGTACTGATAGTGTTGTCCCAGCACGTGGAATCTGAGGAATTTCCTGTGTGCTTTGTGAATGCTGACATGCGTGTACGCCTCCTGTAGATCCAAGGTTGCGAGCCAGTCATCCGCCTGGATCAGGGGAAGGATGGAATTGAGGGAGTACATCCTGAACTTCTCCTTCACAATGAACCTGCTCAACTTGCAAAGGTCCAAGATGGGGCGAACCCCCCCCGACTTCTTCGGGATGAGAAGTATTTGGCATAAAACCCCGAATTGATCTCTGACTGAGGAACCAGTTCGATTGCTTTGGAGGACAGGAGGTGAATCGGCTCCAGAGCCATGGCACACTGCAGATGGGGGGGTGTGTTGCTGGTGGGCCTGCTGCGTTGGAAGGGGGGCGTAGAGAATCTGATGCGGTATCCCTTGCAAATGATTCATAGCACCCAGGAGTCGGAGGTTATCTTCTCCCATTCCTGGAGGAAGAAGGACAGACGCCCCCCGATCTGGGAGGGGGGCGGTCCACGGCCGTCAAAAGGACGGGCCACTCTTGGTGGGTTGAGAGTTGGTGTTTTTCTTCTGCTTGCGGTCCCTCTGGAAGTGGCGCTGCTGTGAGGGTCCTTGGTAGGAGTTTGACTTGTACCTGGGGCCTTGCCACTTCTTGCTGGATGAGTACCTCCTGTCGAAGTTGTAGAGGGATTTCCGCTGATAGTTAGATTTTTGGGGGTTACCGTAGCGGTCAAACCCTTCCTCCGCTAGGGTCTGCAGGGTGTTAGTCTTCCTTCATGGTGTTTACTGTATCTGCCACCTTGTCCCCGAAGAGGGATTCGCCTGAGCAGGGGGCATCTGTGATCTTGTCATGGGAGTCATTCCTGAGGCCGGAGGCTCTCAGCCATGCCCATCTCCTGGCCGAGATAGCTGTGCCCGCAGTGCGAGTGGCCGTGTCAAAGGTATCGAATGCCATGCTGGCCAGGTGCTTGTTACACTCGATAAGGTCATTCAGCGCGGCCGAAAAAGAGGCGAGAGACTCCTTAGGGAGGGAGGAAGCTGCATGCTTGATGTTGGAGACACAAGTGTCCTGAAATAGGATTTGTTGAAACTGATGGGCAGCAATTCGTGCCCCGAGCATGGCTCCTTGAAAGACCTTCTTGCCAATGTCGTCAAGCAACTTGTTGTCCCGTCCGGGAGGGTGGTTGGTGTGAATCCGCGAGGATTTTGCCGCCTTGAGAGCGGAAGAGACCACTATGGAGTGGTGAGGAAGCTGTGCTTTATCAAACCCCGGCGTAGGTTGAAGAAGGTACTTGGAGTCTAGTCTCCTTGAGGTAGCGCGCCCCGAAGCCGGCGTCTGCCAAAGTCTGGAATGACTCTCCTTCAGCTTGTGGTGTAGAGGTAGGGCCAGAGGGGTTTTAGGGGCAGCAAGATACTTAAGTACCTCTGGCTCAGCCTCCTCTGTCGTGCTGTTTGGGATTAGGCCCAGGGAAGAAGACAATTTGCTGATAAATTTGGGGTAAGTAAGGTCCTCCGGGGGGGGGGGTGGTCCTTCCCTCTCCGGGGAGAGCCTTGGCTCTGAGGTAGAGTGGTCTATGGCAGATCCCACCACCCCTGCCTCTGGCTCCTGGTCCTCAGCGGAGCTGTCCGGGGAGGAGATGGCAGCGGGCAGCTCAGGCAGCAGTTGGTTACACACAGCAGGCACAGCAGGCGTGGTGTGAAGAGGAGGGGCTGCCGGGCATGGAGAAGCTGATGCAGCCGTAGGATGGGGAGCTGTCTGTTGGACAAGCTGGGTCAGCAGGTTAAGAATAGCTGCGTTGGAGGAGGAGGAGGAGCTTCGGTGGGAGCGGGACCGGTGCCTGGAGGAACGTCTCCTGGATGCTTTGTGCCTCCGGGGGTGAGAGCAGTCACTGGAGTCTGAAGAGCTACAGGAGGGGTCTCTGCCGCGTTTACTTCCTTTGCGGGACCGGGATCCGGCATTGGAGGAGCGCTTCTTGTCCTGTCCCCTTCGGCAGGCTTGGAAGTGTTGCGGGTCCCCACCCCCCCGCGATTCCGGAGCAGCTCCGATCCTCAGGAGTCGAGGGGTGATGACTTGCCGGGTCCAGCGTTGCGCTGCGATGACGTTGCAGAGAAGGACGAGCAGGGATAGGCAGCGAGGAGACTGACGTCACACAGGTGGAGGAGCCAGCGGCGACGGCGGGAACTTCGGGGAGGAGGAAGGAAGGTGGGCACTCACCCACGGCGCCATGATCAGATGTTGGAGTTACCGCATGGCCGGTGGCCGCCGGAAAACAGAGGAGTTGCAGGTTGCAGCTGGGGCCAGAGACAGGCAGCGCTGCGGATCCTGTTGTGGGGCCGGGGATGGAGGCCCGGAGGGGCACATCCTGGGCCTTAGAGGTTGCTGCATTTGAAGCAGGGTTTTGCTGCAGGCCAGAAGGTTCGCCGAGCTGGCAGAGGGCGCACAAGTCCGAGTCAGAGGAGCGCAGCTTTTTTCCGCATGGGCATCTTTTCGATCCCAATTTGGGCATCGCTCCGTGAGTATGTGAACGTTAATAGTTGAGAAGTTGCAGAGAAGAGGCAGATCCGACTTGCTGGCAAGGCGGAAGAACAGGAACTGGCCAGGCTAGGGGGTGGAAACAGGAGGTGGGCTAGCAGAGAAATCTGAGAGCACTTCCGAACCTGGTACCACCCGGAGGACGTCACCATGTGTGGCTGACTCATCCTGCTGTCCACGGAGAACCCCCGTTACAGGTAAGTAACCTCGCTATCTCAAAGCTTCACTCCCAATTTCTTCAAACATCATTCCTGTACTTCACACATTAACCCAACAAAGATCCTTGTTTCTCCTTAAAGGCTCCATTAGGGGTTCTCTTTGATCACAGACAACAATAGCAAGGGAATGCTCTGGGGTCTGACATCAGTCATTTTAAACAGTCGTCAGCTTACCGGAAATCCCTACATCATAGGCCTCATAGCTTAGAGAACGTGGGAAAATAATGTGGGCAAAGACATATACCTAATTCACTATTAACACCATCCAGAAATGGACTTAAAACAAAACGTTGGAGCTCCTTGCCTCAACCACGGCCAAGCAATCTGCAAAGACATTAAAAAAAAATCCTCAAAAGAATAAGTTCCATTCGATCTTATCATTAAGTTCTTTTGCCTCCAAAGTGTCCAATCAAAAGATCCAACGTTGCTCTCATTTCAATAGCAATTTACCCCAGTCTCCCTGCCGTATATCCTGTTGCACCTGATCAATAACCTGACATTGTAGTTCTTCAAACCTATGGCACAAAGCCATACATTGTTTCACTAAAAGTGTCTTCACTTGTGTCTTCGAAAGACTATATTTATGCTCTGCCAAACAAGCTTTCAAAGGTTGAGTAGTCGTCCCAACGTAGAATTTTAAACATGGGCATTTAAGAGCATATACCACATGGTCAGTCACACATGTAGAAAGCATATTTTAAGGAGTAGGTTTTATTACCCAAAATCATCGTATTATCTTCCTACATAATATGAAAATAGACACATTTGCCGCACTTCACATGTCCTATTGCTTCGGTCAACTTAGGTGTCCTTTGAACCGCAGGGCATAACAAATTCTTCAAGTTACATCCTCAACCAGTTTTCAGTATTGTATTACATATAGTAAATATCTGATGAGCTGAAGAGATTTTCTATGGTCTTTTAACCGACATTGCCAAGTGTCTTGACAAGCTTGAGTGTTTGAATCACGCACATCAACATCTTATCCGAAGACTCCTGCTGTCGTGAATATCCATTAGGTACTGATGACAAAAGCCATTCTCTGTGATTAAAACATGCCCTCTTATGTTTATTTTTTTTTAACAGTTTTTATATACCGCCTTATCGTTAAATCAAAGAAGTTTACATTAAACTCATTTGTTTACAGAGAACCTAAGAAACTTTTAGTTACATTAACTACACAATATAAGGCATATAAGAGGGCATGTTGTTTTGTTTTTGCATGCAAGTCTCTGTAACAGTTAAGATTTTAATATAAACCGCTTTGATTAAATGATAAGGCGGTATAGAAAAATTGTTAAATGATAGTTTTTAGAATGCAATGAATGTGTGCCTTTGAGTCAGTCCTGATTCCTGGCGACCCAGAAGCTCCTGGGTTTTCTTGGCAGTGTGACCGGAAGTAGATTGCCAGGCCTTTCTTCTGAGGCAGTGGAGGGTTAAGTGACTTGCCCAAGGCTACAAGGAATGTTAGTGGGAATTGAACCCCGGTTGCTTGGTTACCAAGCCAGTGTTCTAACCACTAGGCTACTCCTCCACTCCAGTTTTTAGAAATCAATAAAAAAAAAAAAAAAAAAAAAAGTAAAATGAAAAACAAAAAAAGTACTTTTTCTGTGTGAAATAATTTGATGAATGATTTCGTTTGTTTAATGAAGGGAGTTTTCTGAGACCGGTGATGTGGGAAGTCATATTCCCCTATGGTGATTAAGTTTGCCACATAGTGGGAGGTTGTGAGTAATCCTGAGGTCTTTCTCCCATATAAATGATCGTGGAATAGGTGTATTCATTTCATAAGGGAGTGTGTGTAAACATAGGGTTTGATTTACAATTTTGGGTTTGTTGATCTACGGTTGTGTATACATATGTGCAAAACTAACCCATTTGGAGAAACTGCCCCATATAGTGACATACAGTGACATAGTAAGGGACGGCAGATGAAGACTTGCATGGTCCATCTAGTCTGCCCAGTAAGGTGCCGGAATTGAATATAAAATATAATATAAAATATAAAGAGAATGCAAAGTCCAATCACTGAATTGAAAATAAAATTATTTTTTTACTTTTGTTGTCTGACCATTTTATTCTATTTAAAAGGATTTTTATTCTCTTATCATGCTGATCCTGATTTGAGGCTTCTGCTTTCCTATCTTCTCTTAACACTCTTTCTATGATCTATAATCCATCTGCCGTTTCTTGTCTCTTCTTTTGTTTTCTTCACTTCCTTCCATCAACCTATTTCCTGTCCCAGTAAGTCTCCCCAGTGTTGGCTCCCCTCCCAGAACCTTCCAATGTCGCCCCCCTTGCATTCCTAGGGCTGCCACTGGTGTCCAGTATCTTCCATTCTCTCTCCTTCCCCATTGCCCCAGCCCCTTCTAATCCAAATACCATCGTAAGTATCAGCTCACTTCCAGTCCCAGTGCCACCCCCCCATGTCAGCTCCCTTCCAGTGTACCCTCCCTTCCACCCCCCTTTACCCAGTCACTTACCAGTCTCATCCCCCCAAGTGTCAGCTCCCTCCAGTCCCACCCCCATTTGTCAATTCCCTTCCAGTACTTTCCTTCCCTCCTGTGTCGGCTCCCTTCTAGCCCTCTCTTCTCCCTCCCCATGTCTGCTCACTTCCAGTCCCCACCTCCCCCCCCCCCCCCACCATGTCGGTTCCCTTTCTGCCACCTCCTTGAGCCTAAATCAAGGTGTGACACCTCCAAAGCAGGTATAAACTTATGTGAGAATTTGTATGCTATTGGGGATAGGCTGTCAGAACTATGTTATAATTTACCTTTATAAAAGTACCCATGTGAGCAATTATTCCATTTTTATAGTTGTTTGGTATTGGGTAGTACAATAGGTATACCTCGGGATTCCTAGAGTTTAGTTTTGGTTAGGTCTTCCATAAAATGGATAAATTCAGTCAAATAATTTTGAGTAACTGGGTATTCCCACCAAATATGAAGAATTAGTTCCCTGTAGTGTATCTCTTCTTTTTGTAGCAAAAAACCTTTTGGTACTTGTGCAAAGGACCATCCTCAAGGGATAGTGTGGCCACTGAGGGTTCCTCACTTCCCCCACTCCCACCCCCACACCTCCTGTAGTCAGCCACAGAATCTATGAAAAGGCAGCACTGCAAATATTATGCAAAAATGCAATGTGTGCCTTTGAGTCTATGCTGACTCCTGGCGACCCAGAAGCTCCTTGGTTTTCTTGGCAGTGTGACCGGAAGTAGTAGATTGCCAGGCCTTTCTTCCAAGGCAATGGAGGATTAAGTGACTTGCCCAAGGCTACAAGGAGTGCTAGTGGGACTTGAACCCTAGTTGCTTGGTTACTAAGCCAGTGTTCTAACCACTAGGCGGCTACGACACTCTGCAAATATTATACCCTCTCTTCAGGGCTGTACCGAGTGTAAATCACGCCCTGTGTGACTTGCATGTTGGGCGCGCGCCCCCCCCCCCACGGCGGGAGAGAAGAGGCGTGCCCGATGTGCAAGTCGCTGGCATGCTAAGCAGATCTGTCCCTCCCTGCCCTCTGCTTAGCATGCCGGTGAGAAGGCTTAAGGGGTGCATTTTAGCTGTCTTCCGTTGCCTGCCACCGCCGCAGCAGGCGGAACGGCAGACAGCTCAAATGTGCCCCTTTAAGCCTTTGTGCCCTGTGTGGTTGCACCGCTCGCACAGGGCTAGGTATGGGCCTGCCTCTCTTAGAACATAGTTGTGGTCAACATTGTTGGCACCCTTGCATTTTAGGTATGTTGTGTATAATATCTTGAGAAATATTGGAAATATTTCAACTGTATGTTGTCATAATATTGTAATAGTATGTTCAAAGTCCATACTAGACATGTGCAAGTGTGTTAGAAATAGGTGTAAGGATGCTTTCTGGACCTTCACCAGTCTAGCATGCTTTAGTGTCCACGACCATACCATTTTAGCCCAGCCAATAGGTGCATGCCATCCCATTGCAACGTCTCCTTGTGGGATGGCCGTTTGGTCCTGCCTGCCCATATACAGTACTTCTTGCTGGGAAAATCGAATAAGCTGGCTTGCTACAGATCCTTACCCAGAAATTGCATACTTATGAAATTCTTCACCTTGGTCTCCTATACAAAATATTAACAGAACCTAACCAAATAGAGAATGAATGAGCGCACATTAGAAATAGAAATGTGTAGACAAAAACTGAAGTAATAACCCCAAGTAGGGAGATTCTGCCTGCAGTACAGCACTGGAGAAAGAGAAACTGAAATGCATTTCATCCTCTACTGGGTAGAAACACAAAGATCAAAGATTCCCAATGATGGCATAGTCAAATCATTAGACCAAAACTCAAATTGTATTTTCTGCCTTTATTGCCTGGACAGCTCGGCCTCTATAGTTCATATCCCACATTTTGCGGGGCTGCAGCATGCACCTCTACGTTTTTTCCGTGGGCCTGCAGGGATTAGTCAAAAATGCTACTTTTCCTGTGGGAGGCATTGTTTGTGTGCACGCATGCATGCATGCATGCAGAGCCTGGGCTCGTTACTTTTATTTATTTATTTAACAGGTTCTTTATACCGCTTTATCATTTCAATCAAAGCGGTTTACATTGTAACTCAAACTTGTACATTAAACAGGGACATTGATAACTTGGATTTTTTCTGAGCAATGGAGTGACTTGCCCAAGGCCACAAGGAGGGCTAGTGGGAATTGAGCCCTGGTCTCTTGGTTCCCAAGCCAGTGCTCTAACCATTAGGCTGCTCCTCCGCTCCTTTTAGTACTTGCAGATTCTGGGTCAGTTTTAGCAGGCAGTGGAAAAGGTGCCAATACTTGGCACCACCAAGTAATCCCTCAAAAACTCTGGTTCCCTCCTGCCCATGCTTTTTTGCTAACAGTATTTGTCCAGGGTACATCTTATAAAATCTAGCTGAAGCGAAATACCAATGCATAAAAGTTTTTATATCCATTTTTTTTATCAAACTGGCAGATACAGAGATGTTGGCATTTTCTCAGAAGTTCTTAACCTATGTTCCTCCTCAAGTTCTTTAACCAAGGTCTTTCTCGTGCTATCGAAATGTTTTGGTTTGTTAGCTAAGGGAGAGTTGAACATTCCATAGAGTTTAGAGATGAGACCTTGAAGCTTATTTTAAAAAGCAAGTCAAATAATGTGTTTAAAAATCTTGTTTGCGCTACTGCTTTCCCTGTGAAGGGGGTCATTTTATAAGGAGGTGTCAAGATTCATAAGCAAATGTTGGTATTTTAGTCATTTACATGTGTAAATGGCGACTTTATGCACATAAATAACCTCTCAGAAAATATCAATAGTATGAAACTAAACCTATAGTTAGCATCGCATGTACTTTAACTGTAGGTGTCTACGTGATTTGGAGTTTGTGCAGTGTGTAGGTGATGCAAGCAATTACACACACAGATTATAATATAATATAATAACTCCATGAGATCTGCAGTGCTCCACATGCCCTAGTTCCGCAACGTAAAGTTGTCAGTCTGATCATGTAAGCTTGTACATGATGTAAATAGTTCTTGTTCTGGTTCTATTATACCCTGGATACTGTTACATATAACATGTTTGTTTTATGAAACTGCCCTTGATCTCCAGAAGGGGCGGTATAGAAAAGTGCAAGCAATAAATAAATAAAAATCTTTGGTAGGTTTCGTCATTTATACTAGTTCTAGGGCTGGTGGTAAGTGATTATGCCTTAACATGCACACATACTTCACGGCTGCACTTAACTTTAGAAAGCCAAGTATGTACATACTCTCTAAAACAGGCATAAAGTATATATGTGAAAATGTGTGTTAACTAAGTGCCAGTTTGTAAAATTACTCCCTAATATCCAAGTCAACCATTACCACTTATTGGATGTGGAGACATTTTGTTATGCTTCTGCAGGACCTCGTTATCTTGACTTTTTTTTTTTTTTAATTGATTTTTGATGAAAATTACACCAAATTAATAAAGGTAAATCACAATGCGATGTACAATGCACAGAAAAATTTTAAAAAGCAAAATAACATTGATAAAGTCCACATCATGGAATACAGTCAGAGTGGAAAAGAAACACAATAAATCAGAAAACAAGGCCTTTTAATTTATGTAATCCTCCTCTGGGTGGCTGGGTTGATGGGGAAGGAGGATCGCTATAAAAAAATCAATATTGCTCCGAACAGGAAGAGAGTATAAAACAGGTTTGTACTTATTAGGGAGGAAATGGTGTTTCTGTGGCCTTCTGCTCCCAAACCTAAGCATTACCACAGGTTTTTCCTGTTTAAAGATTCCTATTAAGTTTTAAACCATTACACATAGAAACCAGCATCACCAAACACAGGCCCCACTCTGCCTCCCCTCTTGCAGCCTATGTAAAAAAAAAAAAAAAAAAAAAAAAAAGTCACCCACAATTTAAAGGCTTAATGTAAACTCAACAAATTCCAATTGGCGCAGACTTCAATAGGGATAAGATAGAAAAACAATGTTGCAAGAAAAAAAAATGGTCTCTGGAATGATCACCTGTTAGTTCTTTAGAGTAAATAAAAATTCTGTTCCAGTACAAAAAAAATTCAGAATAAAAAGCTAACAGTTTGCTGTGCTTCCTGAACCTTGCTCCGACTCGGCATGTTTTTTACCAGTGTTGCAATGTGTCTGACAGTGGCCATTCCATGTGGTAAGTCCCTGGTAGACCCCAAAAAGTAGATGAAATTTCTCATAGCTCCTTTTGTAGGGATAAATGCTGGATTTCCCAAGTCTATCTAGGAAATAATTTTTCATGGACTCCCCCCTGGGAACTGCCGTAAATCTCTTTTGAACCACGCTATGTTAGTTGCCTTGACCATGTCCTCTAGCAACAGATTTTGCAACTTCGTTATGTGCTGTGTGAAAAAAACTACCTTCTGTGTTTTTTGTTTTCAGTCTACCAGTTGCCAGTATCATGCAGTGGACATCATCATAGACTTAAAATATAATTTCAACATCAAACACAGAACAAGCTATTACGAAATAAAAATAACGTAAAAGTAGTTTTAAAATTTTGACTTGACCGTTTCCTTCTATCCCATGACTTTTTAAGTTACTGAAGAGTCTCTGTGTTACTTCTCAACTCGCTCCTGGAGGCACACCTAGAAGGTTGGTTTTCAGGATTACCACATTGAATATGCATGAGAGAATTTCATATAGATTTGCATACATAAGAACATAAGAATATAAGATATACCATACTGGGTCAGACCAAGGTCCATCAAGCCCAGTATCTTGTTTCCAGCAGTGGCCAATCTGTCATACGTATCTAGCAGTTTCCCCAAAAGACACAGGTTCCACAATGCTTGTACTGGGTCAAGCATTGATATCTTCGGTCACTTCTTAATAATGGTTTATGGACCTTTCCTCCAGGAACTTGTCCAAACCTTTTTTAAACCCAGCTACGCTAACAGCCTTTACTACATCCTCCGGTAACAAATTCCAGAGTTTGATTACAGGTTGAGTGAAAAAATATTTTTTTTATTAGTCTTAAATAGTTTACCCTGTAGCTTCATTGCATGTCCCCTAGTCTTTCTATATTCTGATAACATAAATAATCGATCTACGTTTACCCATTCCACTCCGTTCATTAATTTATAGACTTCTATCATATCTCCCCTCAGCTGTCTCTTTTCCAGGTTAAAGAGCCCTAACCTTTTTAGCTTTAATTCATAGGAGTATCCTTCCATCCCCTTTACCATTTTGGTGGCTCTTGTCTGAACCTTTTCTAATAACGCTATATCCTTTTTAAGATACGGCGACCAGAATTGCACACAATATTCAAGGTGCGGTCTTACCATGGAACGATATAGAGGCATTATAATATCTTTTATTTTCCATTCCTTTCCTTATAATACCTAGCATTCTATTTGCTCTCTTGGCTGCCGCTGCACACTGGGCCGAGGGTTTTAACATGTTATCCACAATGACGCCTAAATCTTTTTTTCCTGAGTGGTGGTTCCTAATGTGGAAAATTGCATTGTGTAACCATAGTTCCTTTGCGTCCCTCTAGTCCAGTCCCGGAACCATAGAGATTTAGAACCTCCACCAGCAGCTTTGGAGACTGAAAGATGTCATCGCTTTGATGTCACTGGTACAAATAGGCAAACACTGCCCCCTTCCACCAGTACTTTCAGTCTCCAAGCAGCTTGGAGGTTCTGAGCCCGGGACAGGGCTCTGGGGGAACAAATAAGCAGAGCTGTGTTTTTTGAACTTTAGCATTTTTTGGTTAATTTGCTTTATTGATTTTTGGTCATTGACATTTATTTGTTAGGTTCACACCTGCTGCTGCTGGAAGGGATCCTGTCTCTGTGGAGATCCCCCTCTCCCCCTCTCCCTCTATAGAGTGTTAGTTTTGCCCCAGTGTCTAAACGAGCACTGGGGGGACAGGCTTGACGAGTGGCCTCTCTGCTCCCGAACCCACATAAGAAGGGTGAGGAGCAGGGGGAAAGGCTGACAAGCCTATTAGGGCTTTGCCTTGTATAATAGCAGCAGAAAACCGCCGGAGCTGAAGCCGTGTGAGGGCTGTGCTCCAGTGTCTGGTTTTCAACTCTCCCCCCTCCCTCTCGGGATCAACGGTGGTGGTAAGTACCCGCACTGATCTAATTTTTGCAGGGATAAAGGGGTGAGAGGAGAGGCTTTGCGGCGGCTCCCGGGAGAGGGGCCTCGCCGCATGTGTGTTCTTTTAGAGCGTGGTGTGTTTGAGCAGGAACGCTAGCGGCGGCCAGTTTGAGAGTCGCGTTTTCAGAGGAGAAATTACTTTGGTTCTACCTTGGTTGTGTTTGGGGGAAAAAAAAAAAGAAGCTTACTATACAGCAGCACTCACGAAAGTTGGGGGTCTGGCTGTTAGCTATCTCAAAGAGAGAGTACTTGAGCTCTGGTGAGAATGCCGGCTAAGACCCGCTGTCTCGTCTGTGGGGTGAGGCGCAGCGAGGTTTTGGAGTCTGGGGTTTGCAAAGGCTGCTCTTTAGAAGCTGCAGGTATGGAACAGGCTCTGGGGGGAGCCGTGGGGGATCAGGCAGCAGCCACCTCGGAGGTTAGGGAGTCCGGGCCACCTTCCTTGGGTCTCCCGGAGCCAACGGCAGGGCTGTCCTCGGCAGGGGGCGCTTTTCTGGCGGTGGAGGAGAAACAGGGAGGGGGTGGTTCTGGGATTCCCGTGGATTTTTTTTCCCTTATGCAGAAGGCGTTTGCCTTGTTACAGCCCGTGTTGGGAGCGCAATCTTGGAGCCAAAAAGTTCAGAATCGGGCAGGGTCGAGAGGCCTCCCGGAGGTGGAGGGGGGTCCGGCCAAGAGACATAGAGAGGCGATGGAGGAGAGTCCATCGTCTGCAGTGGAAGAGGAGGTAGGGGTGTCGGATATAGAGGCGGAAGAGGCCTCAGAGGAGGAGTTAGAAGGAGAGTTACCAGATGTGGAGCAGAGAAGAGTGGTCCGGGTGTTTGGCGGGAAGAGCTGCCGGCGTTGATTGCGGAGACGTTAAAGACTTTGAACATGCCCTCGGTGGCGCCGACGGCGGAGGATCCTCTATTGCAGGTGGTGAGAACGTCCCAACAGGTGTTCCCGGTTCATAGTCTTTCGGAACATGATTCAGGAAGAATGGGACGCACTGGAGTCGGCACTGCGGGGGACCAGGGCTCTGGCCCGGTTATATCCGCTTTCCGACCATGATAGAGATTTTTCGTTCACCGAAGGTTGACGCAGCGGTGTCGGCGGTCACTAAAAAGACTACAATTCCGGTTGAAGGGGCCGCAGCGTTAAAGGATGTACAGGAGACAGGAAATTGGATACCTTGCTGAAGCAGGTGTTATGTCGGCCCTTTCCTTGCAGGCCTCAATAGCGGGGGCGTGGGTGGCGAGAGGCTGTTTGCGGTGGTCTCAGCGTTTGCAGGGAGAGATCCTGGACGGGCAGGCGGAGGAAGTAGCGCGTTTGGAGTCAGGCACGGCATATTTATCGGATATCCACTACGATCTTATTCGAGGTCTGGCCAAAAGTATGGCCTCGGTGGTTGCAGTGCACCGGTATCTCTGGTTACGTAACTGGTCAGCAGACGGTTCTTCCAAAGCACGGCTCAGTAAGCTCCCCTTTAGGGGGAAGCTTCTGTTCGGAGAGGATTTGGAGAAGTTGGTCAAGGACCTCGGGGAGTCCAAGGGAGGCCGGCTCCCGGAAGATAAGCTGAAGCAGAGCCGCGGTGCTACAGGGACCAGGGGACTTTCTAGGAAGTTTCGTAGATTTCAGTCCTCCCCGTTTTTAGTTAACCGCAGAGGGGGCGGTTCCCATCTCGAGGCCAGGCTTTTCAAGGGTTTCGGGGAGCGGGCAGAGGTTTTGCCTCCTTCCAATCCTCAAACAGCAAAAAGTCCCAATGAGATAAGGCGGACCCAGGTCGCGGTAGTGCCCGTGGGAGGAAGGTTATGGGAGTTTTACCTTGCCTGGGTCCAAATTACCTCGGATCAGTGGGTGTTGGAGGTCATTTGAGAGGGTTATGCTCTGGAGCTCCATCGACCTGTCTTAGATTCCTTTGTCCTCTCTCCGTGCAGAGCTCCGCGGAAGTTCCGAGCAGTCGCAGAAATGCTGCGGCGGCTGAGGCAGCTCAGAGCGGTGGTGCCTGTGCCAGCGGACCAGTACGGGTGCGGTTGATACTCCATCTATTTCATGGTTCCCAAGAAGGAAGGCACGTTTCGGCCAATTTTGGATTTAAAAAGGGTGAATCGCTGCCTTCGAGTGACCCATTTCCGGATGGAAACCTTGCGCTCCGTCATTGCGGCGGTCAGGAAGGGAGAATTTCTGACGTTGTTGGACCTTCCGGAAGCATATCTCCATATTCCCGTGCGACGCGAGCATCAAAAGTTCCTTCGCTTTGCGATACCCTTCGGGCTGGCAACGGCGCCTCAGACATTCACCAAGATCATGGTGGCGGCGGTGGCGGCGGCGGCGGCGGCGCTTCGCAAGGAGAGGATACTGGTGCATCCTTACTTGGACGATTGGTTGATTCGGGCGAAGTCGAGAGAGGAGAGCGTTGCAGCCACCGCTTGGGTAGTAGAGTTGGAAAGCCTCGGCTGGGTGGTCAACTTTGCAAAGAGCAAGCTGCTTCCCTCTCAAACTCTGGAATACTTAGGAGCACGCTTCGAGACAGATCAAGGAGAGGTGTTTCTCCCAGTCCAGAGAGCACAAGCTTTGAGGGAACTCGTGCGGAGGTTTCTGGGGTGCAGGGCTCCGACGGCGTGGCAGTATTTGCAGTTGCTCGGTATGATGGCGGCCTCGATCGAAGTCATTCAGTGGGCCAGGTCTCACATGAGGCCGTTGCAGAGTGTTCTTCTCAGGCGTTGGTCTCATCAGAGGGATGCGTTGTCTCAACGACTAGTGTGTCCTCCGGAAGTGCGGCAGGGGCTTCCCTGGTGGTTGCAGCCTGGAAGTCTGGAAAGGGGTGCTTCGCTGGAGGCTCCGTCCTGGAGGCTGATAACGACGGATGCAAGCCTCACGGGATGGGGAGCACATTGCGAAGGAAGATGGGCCCAGGGCCAGTGGTCCATAAACAGGTTGGAGATGCGAGCTGTGTATCTGGCACTTCGAGAGTTTCAAGAGTGCGTGAGTCAAGAGGTGGTACGGGTGCTGTCCGACAATGCGACGACGGTAGCCTATATCAATCGCCAGGGCGGCACGGGAAGTGCGTCACTGGAGGAAGAGGCGAGTCAGCTGTTGCGCTGGGCCGAACAGAATTTAAGGGCGTTGTCGGCGCAGCACGTTGCTGGGGTAGACAATGTCGAGGCAGATTTTCTAAGTCGCCGCAGAGTGGATCCGGGGGAGTGGAACTTACACCCGGAAGTCTGCTATGGTAGTGCGGCGATGGGGGACCCTGGTAATGGATCTGATGGCCAGCTTCGACTCGGTGAAGGTAGAGAGGTTCTTCAGCAGGCAGAGAGAACGGATGTCGGAAGGTCTTGATGCATTGGCGCAGCAGTGGCCGGTGGACGGGCTTCTCTGTGTTTCCACCTTGGGCACTCATAGGCAAGGTGGTCCAGCACATAGAGAAACACCGCCGCCGGGTAGTTCTGGTAGCGCCCGATTTGGCCCAGAAGGCCGTGTTATGCGGATTTGATTCGACTGCTGGTGGACAGACTGTGGAGACTTCCAATTCGAGAGGATCTCTTGCTGCAGGGGCCGTTACGAATGCCGCAGGTGGGTCGATTCTCGCTTACGGCATGGCTATTGAAAGGGCTAGGCTGACTGCCAAGGGGTACTCGTCGGCGGTCATTTCTACCTTATTGAAGGCACGCATGCGGTAGACGTCGTTGGCGTATATCCGAGTGTGGCGTGTGTTTGAAGCGTGATGTGGAGAGCGAGATCTGCGTCCCTTGAGGGCTTCAGTGCCTCATTCTTTCCTTTTTGCAGGATGGCGTGGAAAAGGGACTCGCGGCTAGCTCCTTGAGAGTGCAGCTGGCGGCCATCTCCTGTTTCTGGGGAAAGATTCAGGGTCAACTGGTAGGGGCGCACAGCGATGTTTGGCGTTTCCTGCGAGCGGTGCTGCTTCTGAGGCCACCGAGGCGATCTTCAATTCCACCGTGGGATCTGAATGTGGTATTAGAAGCCTTACTTGGAGAACCGTTCGAACCGTTAGGCAAGGCTTCGCTGAAGGACTTGACCTTGAAGATGGTTTTCCTGGTAGCTATCTGCTCAGCTAGAAGGATTTCGGAGTTGCAGGCGCTGTCTTGTAAGGAGCCGTACTTGTCTGTCTTCAGTCACAAGGTGGTGTTGCGCACGGTTCCAGCCTTTTTACCTAAGGTGGTGTCGATGTTTCATGTCAACCAAGTGGTATCGCTTCCAGTGTTTTCAGGGGAACAGAAGGATCAGTCGAGCGGTCGGTTACATCTTTTGTACGTTCGGGTGCTTAAGAAGTATCTCCGTAAGACGGCATCTTTCAGGAAATCTGACAGGTTGTTCGCCGCCGCCTCCCCTTTACGTGGGCCCCCAAAGGTGACAAAGTCTTCGATTTCGCGGTGGTTGAAAGAGGCTATTGCATCGGCCTACCTGTTAAAGGGTAAGGTGGTTCCGGTGGGTATTCGTGCGCATTCAACCATGGAGCAGGTGGTGTCCTGGGCGGAATTCAGTTTAGTGCCGGTCGAGGACATTTTTAGGGCAGTGACCTGGTCCTCGCTGCATTCCTTTGCAAAGCACAATCGGCTGGATGTACAGGCGAGGGGAGATGGGCGTTTTGGCTCAGCAGTACTTCAGGCTGGGCTTGCGGGTCCCTCCCGTTTGATATTCACTGCTGTTACATCCTCTATGGTTCCAGGACTGGACTAGAGGGACGCAGAGGAAGAGAAAATTAGACTTACCTGCTAATTGTTGTTCCTTAAGGAACTCTAGTCCAGTCCCTATGACGCGGCATGCAGCCTGAAGTTTAAAAAAAAGAAGAAAAACGAGAGAAAGGGAAACGGTAGGAGAGGGGGCTGGGAGGAAAATGTTTTATGAAGGTGCACAGGAGAGGCACATTGAGGCCCTTTTTTGCGCAGCAGTGTCAGGGGCGCTCGGGGGTATGGTTGTCCCATTCTCATGAGCGGGATGTTTTTTGCAAGGTTACGGGGGCGTGTAGTTCCTGGGGAGTTTAAACTATTTCTTTTTCGTTACGATTTTATTCATGTGACTACTTATTTGTTGCTCTGCTGAGTCTGATTTGTCAATAGGTACTGGTGGAAGGGGGCGGTGTTTGCCTATTTGTACCAGTGACATCAAAGCGATGACATCTTTCAGTCTCCAAAGCTGCTGATGGAGGTTCTAAACTCTATGGTTCTGGGACTGGACTAGAGTTCCTTAAGGAACAGCAATTAGCAGGTAAGTCTAATTTTCTCTTTGGGTTGTTCTTCCCTAGGTGCATAACTTTGCACTTGTCCACATTAAATTTCATCTGCCATTTTGATGCCCAGTCTTCCAATTTATCAAGATCCTCTTGCAATTTTCCACAATTCTCTTGGGTTTTAACAACTTTAAATAGTTTTGTGTCATCTGCAAATTTAATAACCTCACTCGTTATTCCCCTTTCCAGGTCATTTATGAATGTCAAAAAGCAGCGGACCCAGCACAGATCCCTGGGGTACACCACTATTCACCTTTCTCCATTGGGAAAATTGGCCATTTAGCCCTACCCTCTGCTTTCTATCTTTTAACCAGTTCCTGATCCACAGTAGTACACTGCCTCCTATTCCATGACTCTTGTTTTGCCAAAAGTCTCTGATGAGGGACCTTGTCAAAGGCTTTCTGAAAGTCCAGATACACTATATCAACCGACTCACCTTTGTCCACCTGTTTATTCACACCTTCAACAAAACATAACAGATTAGTAAGACAAGATCTTCCTTGTCTATAAGCCGTGTTGACTGTCTCCCATTAGGCCATGACTATTGTAACGAGGAAGATCTGTCCCTTGCCTCAAAAGCACAGAAATCTGCTAGCTTCAGCTTAGATTCTGACAGGCAGGCAAGCCACATGATTCCCAGTTACCATAGGCAACGTAAACAGACTCAGACACGAGGTCTGAAGCCCCGCCCAGCTGGAAAGCATTCACCAGCTCTTGACTCAAACGGCTTTCACCTGTGTAAGGGAACGCCCAGGAAACAGTGTAAAAAATGCTTAGAGCAGTCAGAGTTAGACTCACTTGGCTCAGGGGGAGAGGAAGGAGATTGCAGAGACTCCCGAGATTCTGGAGTCTCAGGAGACTCCAGAGATTCAGAGGACACAGACACCGATGCAGAGCTGCAGGAAAGTTTATGCAGGAAGCTGCAGAGAAGTTCACACAGAGAACTACGGAGGAATTCGCACAGAGAGGTCAGCTGTAAGGATTTGTTACCTGTGACGCAGTTTGTTTTGCCAAAGCACCGGGCTCTGCAGAGTGAATGGAGAGCAGTGAAAGGAAAACCGTATGTATCTGAAAAGTGTGGCAGTTTAAAGCAAGTACAAGCCCTAGAAAGGGGGAAAGAAGCAGTTGAAGATATCTGTATGTCTGAGGGTGAAGTGTTCTTACCAGTTAAACCCCGAAGCAAACTTCCTAGAGAGAAATCCTCCCACGGTAGAAGAGAACAGTTTTGTGATTCCCAGGCCAACTTGGAAGGTAGGACACGCAGAAGCTTTAAGGGAAAAGCCTATCATAAGAAGTGTGTCTCTTCTCCCTGCTATTGAGTCATACGATAGCTATTTACCCTACTTTAGAGGAGGCTGTCTAGATGAGCCTGCCGAAGAGACGGGACTGAGAAATGTACAAACTTCATGTTTTAAAGAAGATGTTTGTAATGAAAGAGCACAGCAAGAACCTATGATACTAGATGCTTGTGTTGAATCTCCTATTGAGGAAGCCATGGATTGTACGCTAATTTTGTCTGATAAGATTTCTTCTCTATGCTAAAGCCAAAGTTTGAGCATTGCTTGAGAGCGCTGTAAACAGCAGAGGAGAGACTGCTGAATATCAGATGAACTGTATGCTGTATAAAATAGTACCACTGATTATTAGCTCCTTTAAGAGGCAGAGTGCTATATTTGAGTTTCTTCAGTTCCTTGCCAGAGTATATGGTTTTGTCCTAGGTTTGTTTGTATATTATACCTTTTGAGAATCCAACCCCAGGAGGGGAATAAATCCTTTTGAAAACCTGACCACTTGACTCACAACTACTACTTTCTACAAAGAGGGTCAGTCCCAGCAGTCTGGCTGTTAGCCTTAGCCACAGTCCAGCCCCTGCTGGTCACACTATCTACATGCTGAGTAATTTTGTTCTTTATGATGGTTTCTACCATTTTTCCCGGTACTGACGTCAGGCTCACTGGTCTGTAGTTTCCCGGATCACCCCTGGAACTCTTTTTAAAAATTGGCGTTACATTGGTGATCCTCCAATCTTCAGGTATTACAGGTGATTTTAATGAAAATTCAAAGATTACTAATAGCAGGTCTGCAATCTCATATTTCAGTTCTTTCAACACCCTTGGATGTATACCATCCGGCCCAGGTGATTTGCTACTCTTCAGTTTATCTAATAGCTGTAATACATCTTCCCGATGTATCTATCTCCTTCAATTCTTCTGCACCTTTAAATACCACTTCAGTCATGGGTAACATCCCTATATCTTCCTCAGTAAAGACCGAAGCAAAGAATTCATTCAGTCTCTCCACTATCGTCTTGTCGCCTCTTAGTGCCCCTTTAACCCCTCTATCATCTAATGGACCAACTGACTCTCTTGCAGGTTTTTTTGCTACGAATGTACTTGAAAAAGTCTTTCTTTCATGTTTTTGCTTCCGCAGCAAACTTCTGCTCAAATTCTCCCTTTGCCTTGCATTTGATTTGCCAGTGCTTGTACTGTTTCCAGGTTTTGTCGTTTGGCTCTTTTTTCCATTTCCTGAAAGATGCTTTTTTGGCAACAGCCTCTCTGCCCTCACCTTTAAAACAATGCTGGCAGTGTTTTGGACTTCCTTCCACTTTTCTTAAAGCGTGGAATACAGCTGGTCTGGGCTTCCAAGATAGTAGTTTTCAACAACACCCAAGCTTGATGTAAGTCTTTTAACCTTTTGCAACTGCTCCTTTTAGTTTTTTCTTAACTATTTTCCTCATTTTATCATAGTCTCCCTTTCGAAAGTTAAAAGGTAATACTGTGGATTTCCTTACTATCCCTCCTCCAGTAATTAAATCAAACACGATTATGCTATGATCACTATTGCCAAGTGGCCCTAACACCCTTATCTCTTGCACTAGATCTGGTGTTCCACTAAGGACTAGGTCCAATATGGCTTCCCCTCTGGTCAGTTTATGAACCAGCTGCTCCAAGAAGCAGTCATTTATTTCATCTAGGAACTTTATCTCCCTAGCATGTCCTGCTGTGACACTGGGTCTTCAATACCTCATGCATATTCATTGTGGTAATCCTGAAAACCAACTGTCTAGGTGTGCCTCCAGGAGCGAGAAGAGAAGCACAACTCTGAGAAACTGTGTACACCTTTTGAAAAATGTAATAATGGGTAAGGAAAGACTTGCCTTTACTAAATCTAGGTTGACTTATTCCCAATTAAGCCATTTCTGTCTATATGTAAGTAACTTTTATTTTAGAGCAAAATGCCAGAAACTATTTTATTTCAACATCATGGTCACTAGTCTATAGTTGACCAGGTCACCTAGGAGCTCTAGGTGACCTGGGCACCTATAGACTAGAGGACAGGAACCTTGGGCCGGAAGGACTGGGGTTTCTAGTCCCACAGATGCTCCTTGTGGTCTTGGGCAAGCCACTTAACTCTCCATTGCCCATGTTCCCTGTAAGTATTAGTGTATGTGTCTCATATCCCTGCGTGTTAAATGTATCCCCCAATTGTGTTGTGACCGCTTTGATTGAAGGATAAGGCGGTATACAAAACTGTCTAAATAAATAAGGAAAATCATTTTTATTGTTATCATTAACATCATCATTCTCTACATAACAAGTGTTACAGCATTCCTGTTCCCAGACCACCCCACACTCAAGGCTCTTCTAGACCCTGTTAACTCCCCCCACAGAGGTGCCTCCTGGACAGCACAATACTGGATACTTTAGGAAATGACTAACACTCTCCCTAACTTAACTACATTATCTAACCAGAACAGACATCAGCTGCGAACACTGTACAGAGAGAAACTGACATCATACATAGACCATACCATATGTAACACCCCAACTCTAAATCAGGCACAATTAAACCTTCCACAACTCCTTACTTACCCATCCCCCCTACCCTCCCCCCCCCTTAACCTCCCCCTCCTGACCTCCCTCCCCTACCTCCCATTCATCCCTGCACATCCACACCCTCACTCATACCCTCTAATGCAGTGTCTCCTTGTCTCCACTAGTCATGTTTATGTGGCTGGTGCTACTTCCTACCCACTAGTACCTCCACCTTCCCTCCAGAGTTCTTCCCTCAAGCTCTTCCTTAAATCCTAATCAGGGTTTCCATCCCGTTTTTCGTCAGCACTCCCTCCTAACAACGGCGCCCAAGTCTCTTCAAAGCTTCTTTGTTTATTACCCCCCCCCCCCAACAATCCAGCTGTTTTCCTTTCCATAGTCATTAGCTCTCGCATCAGGTGCTCCCACTCCACAATCCCTGGGGGGTCTTTTGCTACCCAGTGATGCAATATACACTTTTTACCCACTATAGATCCCTTCCCCCATAGTTTCCCCTGCCCAGCTCCCCCCCCCCCCCAAAACCTCCTCCCCACCCACCCCAAACAGCCAGGAGTCCGGGGTGAAGACTAGTGACTGCTTCAACCAAATACTTGACTTTGGTCCATACCTCCCGCCTAAAAGGCCTGTATTCTTTCACAAGACCAGAAGCGATGTAGAAATGCGTGTAGAAAATGTGTGGGAAGGAGAAAGGCACATCTGTCAGTGCCACACAAGCCCTCGCTGCCCAAACATCATGTACGTATGCCCTCCACAGGAACTTATATTGTATTTCTCGCATTCTGACCAACTCCGTGAGATCTTTAATAGCTCTAAACGCAAGCTCCAAAGTACCCACTGTTATACCAGGCATGCCATCTTGTTGCCACCATTCAACCAGCCTATCTACCATCGCCCCCTCTTCCCCCAGACTCCATTCTCACTGCAGTGCCTCTACAGTTATTTTCCCATCCAATTGACCCATCAAATCCATCATACCCTCCGAAGCCAACAGGACTTCACTTTCCTTCTGTACTGATCGCACATAATGTCTCACTTGCAAATAAAAATATAAAAATCTTTCGCTCCAAGCTGGAGCTTCTGCCTCAGGGATTGAAAGGAGTCTAATTCAGAGGTAGATGCCATCTTCAGGTGGCCCAGGTATTGAACTCCACTCTTCCCCCAGTGACTAGCCACCATTCCCTGACATCCTGGTGGGAAATCGCTGTTTCCTGCCAAAGGCAAAAAATCTGTTTTCTTCCACGACACCTTCCTTCTCTGACAAATCTCTTTCCATGTTTGTCTCAAAGCACGCAAATAAACTGAATTTTTCCACCCAGCTGGCAGCTCCCTGTCCACCCTGTGCAGCCAAAACACTCTGTGTAAAGTCTCTGACATCTTGTTTATTAATTCAATAGGCAACGTCTCAGAAGTTCCCAATAGGAGATCCCGCAGGGGTCGCAACAAGCTCGCCAGGTTGTATTCTCTCAAGGATGTTAGCCCTCCTCCCCTTCCTCCTGCGGCCTCATCAAAGCCGTTAATGCTATTCTGGGTCTACGACCCCTCCACTGGAATTTACTCAAGTGGCTACGCAGGAGTATTGGATCTTTCCTTGCCATCCACACCAGGAGGTGTCATAGCAAGTACAGCCATCTCAGCAACTCGACCATTTTATAAAGGGCAATGCGGCCCATTTAAAGAAATAGGCAGATCCCTCCACTTCCGTAAGGTCGCTATTGATCTTTCCAACATCGGTTGTACATTGATACTATACAACTGACCCATGTCCTCTGGGATTTGGATACCCAAATAACGAATCTGGCCTTCCGCCCATAGCAGAAGAAACTCTCCCTTCCACCTAGGCCTCACCCTCCCTCCGACATCTAACACCACGGACTTACTTATTGATGCGCAACCCCGAAAAGGCGCTAAACCACTCTGTCGTAGGGCTCCCTCTAAAGATTCTTGTGGGTCCTGTAGACAGAGAAGCATGTCATCAGCAAATGCACTTACCTTTAATGCCACCAAATCTCCATTGTATACCATTACCTCCGCCTTGTTTATAAGCGAGAGCAGTAATGGTTCTAATTGTAAAACAGAAGTGGGGACAAAGGGCATACCTGACGGGTACCTCGCCCAAGGGGAAAAGCGGGTAAGCACTCCCCTCCCATGGTTATACAAGCCAACGGCTCCATATACAGGGCCTTGATCCAACTCAGAAAAGGCCCCTCAAACCCAAATTTCTGGAGCACCACCAATATGTAAGGCCACGAGACTCGATCAGAAGCCTTTTCTGTGTCCAAACTGACTAGTAACAATGGTGACTTCTTCCTCAGGCATCTCTCCAACCCGAGCAACACCCCACTGATATTTAGGAACGCTTCCAGGCCCTTCACAAATCCCATCTGATGCTTCCCAATTAACCTCGGCAGTATCTGTTGCAGACGAGAAGCAGGAAACAAAATTGGCTGTAGAATCTCTATGGATTGAAATTCCATGTAAAAAGGGGAAGGGGAAGGCGATGGTGGTGGGGGTGTACTATCGACCGCCTTGCCAGAATGAACAAATGGATGATGAAATGCTCAAAGAAATCAAGGAAGCTAACAAAAGTTACAGCGCGGTAATAATAATGGGCGATTTCAATTACCCCGGTATCGACTGGGTCAGTGTCATGGCAGTACATGCTAGGGAGATAAAGTTCCTAGATGAAATAAATGACTGCTTCTTGGAGCAGCTGGTCCATGAACCGACGAGAGGGGAAGCCATATTAGACCTAGTCCTTAGTGGAACACCAGATCTAGTGCAAGAGATAAGGGTGTTGGGGCCACTTGGCAATAGTGATCATAGCATGATCACCTTTGATTTCATTAGTGGAAGAGGAATAGTAAGGAAATCCACAGTATTACCTTCTAACTTTCGAAAGGGAGACTATGATAAAATGCGGAAAATAGTTAAGAAAAAACTAAAAGGAACAGTTGCTAAGGTTAAAGACTTACATCAAGCTTGGGTGTTGTTGAAAACTACTATCTTGGAAGCCCAGACCAGCTGTATTCCACGCTTTAAGAAAAGTGGAAGGCAGTCCAAAAAAACTGCCAGCATGGTTTAAAGGTGAGGTCAGAGAGGCTGTTGCCAAGAAAGCATCTTTCAGGAAATGGAAAAAAGAGCCAAACGATGAAACCTGAAAACAGCACAAGCACTGGCAGGTCAAATGCAAGGCATTGATAAAGAAGGTAAAGAGAACTTGAAAAGAAGTTTTCTGCGGAAGCAAAAATGCGAAATAAAGATTTTTTTTCAAGTACATTCGTAGCAAAAAACCTGAGAGAGTCAGTTGGACTATTAGATGATAGAGGAGTTAAAGGGGCACTAAGAGTCGACAAGGCGATAGTGGAGAGACTGAATTCTCTGCTTCGGTCTTCACTGAGGAAGATGTAGGGATGTTACCCATAACTGAAGTGGTATTTAAAGGTGCGGAAGAATTGAAGGAAATATCGATACATCAGGAAGATGTATTACAACTACAGTCAAACCTCGGTTTTCATGATTAATCCGTTTGAAAAAGTCTGACTAAAACCGAAACGTATGAAAACTGAAGCAATATTTACCATAAGAAATAATGTAAATCCAATTAATCCGTTCCAGACACCCAAAAATATTCACAAAAAATACATTTTATAGAGAATAACTATATTTTTACATACAGAAAACAATGAGAAATAAATATAAATGACTAATGAAATGGATAAATGAACATTTAACATACACGAAAGCAAGCTAAGTACAGTACTGTACAGTACAGTATGTTAGCATCTGGCCTTAGCCACCCCTGACAAGCTGCTGTGCCCAGTTCTCTTCGGAATCACATTGGATTCAGCCCATTAAAATACCTTTACATTATCTGCTCAATGCTTCAGAATGGCAGAAAATCTTAATGATATAGCTTCAGACGTACCCTGCAAGAGAAAGAACTGCCTCCCACATTCATGCAACATCTCCTGCTTACGTTGACAGCTTTTCTTCCCTGCTACCTCCGAGCCTGAGGGGGCGCTCCAGAGAACGGGCAGGCGGTGGACGAGATCGGGGCCTTCCTCTCTGCGCAATCCTTGCCTCTCTAACTCTGACCAGGCTCGAGGATGTGTTTCATTTACGTGCTCAGCTGGCTTTCGCTTCTCATCACGCTGGCGATCGGTGAGTCCGGGGGGCAGTGCTGCTGGGACTGGGCGGGCGTTCTGGCAGTGTATACAGACCGGTGTGCAGCGCGAGGGTGTATGTATTTATAGTACTGTACTTTACGAAAACCGAGGCGATGTACGAGAACCGGGACAAAATCTCAGTCAAAAAAGACGTTGAAAACCGAAGCGTATGAAAACCGGGGCAAATGAAAACCGAGGTTTGACTGTATTAGATAAACTGAAGAGTTGCAAATCACCTGGGCCGGATGGTATACATCCAAGGGTGTTGAAAGAACTGAAATATGAGATTGCAGACCTGCTATTAGTAATCTGTGAACTATCATTAAAATCCATCTCTAATACCTGAAGATTGGAGGATCACCAATGTAACACCAATTTTTAAAAAGGGTTTGAGGGGTGATCCGGCAAACTACAGACCGGTGAGCCTCACGTCAGTACCGGGAAAAATGGTAGAAACCATCATAAAGAATAAAATTACTCAGCATGTAGATAGTCATGGCCTAATGGGAGACAGTCAACATGGTTTTAGACAAGGAAGATTTTGTCTTACTAATCTGGTATGTTTTTTGAAAGTGTGAATAAACAGGTGGACAAAGGTGAGTCAGTTGATATAGTGTATCTGGACTTTCAGAAAGCCTTTGACAAGGTCCCTCATCAGAGACTTTTGGCAAAACTAAAGAGTCATGGGATAGGAGGCAGTGTACTACTGTGGATCAGGAACTGGTTAAAAGATAGAAAGCAGAGGGTTGGGCTAAATGGCCAATTTTCCCAATGGAGAAAGGTGAATAGTGGTGTACCCCAGGGATCTGTGCTGGGTCCGCTGCTTTTTGACATATTCATAAATGACCTGGAAAGTGGAATAACAAGTGAGGTTATCAAATTTGCAGATGACACAAAGCTATTTAAAGTTGTTAAAACCCAAGAGGATTGTGGAAAATTGCAAGAGGATCTTGATAAATTGGAAGACTGGTCATCAAAATGGCTGATGAAATTTAATGTGGACAAGTGCAAAGTTATGCACCTAGGGAAGAACAACCCAAACTATGGTTACACGATGCAAGGTTCCACATTAGGAACCACCACCCAGGAAAAAGATTTAGGCGTCATTGTGGATACCATGTTAAAACCCTTGGCCCAGTGTGCAGCGGCAGCCAAGAGAGCAAATAGAATCAGGGGCGGCCCAAGGGGGGTGCGGGGCCATGTGCGGAGACTCGGTGCGGGGCCTCATTTGCATAAATATTTGCATAATGTTACCATATACTAACTTTTAGTAAACTTGCCTCTTAATGAGTGTATGGATAAAGAAAGACTAAAAGATTTCTACATAACTATAATCCAGTGCCAACTGCCAGACACATTAGGAACTACTACAAACACTGCCTATTTAGAACCCATAGCAAACCCGCCGTATCCTAACAGCACTACCAGGACTCACAAAGCACCATACTCTACCAATCAAAAGGCAACACTGCAAATATTAAACCAATACATTTCAGAGAACAAGAATACATGACCTACTGGGGAAAGAGAACAAGTGGCAATGTCAAATAGGAATTATATAAACAGAACACCTCAGCTCAGTTACACATGCAGAACATAGACCATCACCAAACAAGTAATCACAATTTAGAAACAGGAAGACAATAATTAAACTGGGAATCCCAAAAGCCAAACTTGGAATGTACAACACTGTAGAAATAAAACTATACATTAATTTGCTCTTGTACTAAACAAAGCGCAGACGTTAATGATGCACATTTACCAGAGCTGACATATTCCAATTAATAAATTCAAAATAGAGATTTTTCTACCTTTTTGTGCATTTTTTTCAGCTGCAATTGCTCCAGCCACTTTCTTCTGGTTTCTTTGTGTCTTCTGCTAACTCTCCATCGTCTGCTGTCCATTTGTCCTTTCTACTCTCTTCTAGTTTTTTTCCATTCTCTCTCTACATCTGCTTTAACATACTAATCTTTCTCCTTTTGCTCTTTCCTCATTCCTATTTCATCCACTCAAATTTTACCCCTCCATCCTCAATCCCCACTTACTCTCCCAATACCCGGCCAATTGTAGATTTTTTATCCCTCCCACACAAAATATTTTTCCCTTCTCCATTTTACTCTTCCAGCCCCATCCCATTCTAATCCTCCCCAACATCAGCTCCCTTCTAGTTCCAGCCTCACCCAGCATCCATTCCCTTCTAGTCCCTGCATCAGCCCATTTCCAGTCCTAGCCACCCATCAGCCCATTTCCAGTCCTAGCAACCCCCCAACCCAATACCAGTCCTAGCCCCCCCATCAACCCACTTCCAGTCCTAACCCCATCAACCCATTTCCAGTCAGCCCCCCATAGCCCATTGCCAGTCCTATCCCCCCATCAGCCCACAGCCTATTACCAGTCCTAACCCCATCAGCCCACCTCAAGTCCTAACCCCCCTCCCCATCAGCCCATTTCCTGTCCTAGCCCCCCATAGCCCATTATCTGTCCTAGCCCCCCATAGCCCATTACCAGACAGTCCCCATCAGCCCACAGCCCATTACCAGTCTTAACCCCTCCATAGCCCATTACCAGTTCTAACCCTCCCCCAACAGCCCACAGCCCATTACCAGTCCTAACCCCATCAGCCCACCTCAAGTCCTAACCCCCCTCCCACAGCCCATTGCCTGTCCTAGCCCCCCCATAGCCCATTACCAGACAGCCCCCATCAGCCCACAGCCCATTACCAGTCCTACCCCCCCCAACAGCCCATTACCAGTCCTACCCCCCCAACAGCCCATTACCCGTCCTAACCCCCCCCAACAGCCCACCTCCAGTCTTAACCCCCCAGCCCACTTCCAGTCCTAGCCCCCCCATAGCCCATTACCAGTCCTAAACCCCCCCCATCCCCCAAGTAAAATTAAATTAAAAAAAAAAACTCTGGCTGCTACCGCTGCCGCGGCAGCGGCAGCATGGACTGTCCCGCGGGGCCCCTTCTGCCCGGCTGAATCCTTCCCTGCCCCCCTCCCTCCCTCCCTCCGTGCCGGCTGAGCCCCTCCGTGCCGGCTTTGAGAGTCGCGAAGGGAGAGGTGTCTCCCTCACGTCTCTGTTAAGCCTGCAGGGGCAGATGGGAAATTTCCCATCAGCCCCTGCGGGCTTAACAGACGCGAGGGAGACACTCTCCCTTCGCGACTCTCAAAGCCGGCACGGAGGGAGGGAGGGAGGGGGGGGCAGGGAGGGATTCAGCCGGGCAGAAGGGGCCCCGCGGGACAGTCCATGCTGCCGCTGCTGCGGTGGCGGCAGTGGTAGCAGCCAGCTTTTTTTTTTAAATTTAGTTTTGAAAAAAGCAGAATGTTCTTTGCGCGGGGCCCCCTGAAACGCGGGGCCCTGTGCAAAAAATATTCTTGCTCAATGGACGGGCCGGCCCTGAATAGAATGCTAGGTATCATAAGGAAAGGAATGGAAAATAACACAAAAGATATTAAAATGCCTCTATACCGTTCCATGGTGAGACCGCACCTTGAATATTGTGTGCAATTCTGGTCACTGTATCTTAAAAAGGATATAGCATTATTAGAAAAGGTGCAGAGAAGAGCCACCAAAATGGTAAACGGGATGGAAGGATATTCCTATGAAGAAAGGCTAAAAAGGTTAGGGCTCTTTAACCTGGAAAAGAGATGGCTGAGGGGAGATATGGAGTGGAGGAGTGGCCTAGTGGTTGGGGCAAGGAACTTCAGGCCGGAAGGTCGGGGGTTCAAATCCCACTAGAGGACAGCAACCTTGGGCCGGAAGGACTGGGGTTTCTAGTCCCACAGGTGCTCCTTGTGGTCTTGGGCAAGCCACTTAACTATTTTACAGGGAACATGGGCTATGGAGGGTTATCTCCAAGTTATAATACCCTGTTCAATGTAATTTCAGTTTGTTCGATGTAAACCGCACTGATGCAGAATAGCACAGTATATAAGAGAATGTAAATAAATAAATAAAATAAATATGATAGAAGTCTATAAATTAATGAACAGAGTGGAACGGGTAAACGTAGATCAACTGTTTACGTTATCAGAATATAGGAAGACTAGGGGACATGCATTGAAGCTACAGGATAAACTATTTAAGACTAATAAAAGAAAATATTTTTTCACGCAACGTGTAATCAAACTCTGGAATTTGTTACCGGAGGATGTAGTAAAGGCTGTTAGTGTAGCTGGGTTTGAAAAAGGTTTGGACAAGTTCCTTGAGGAAAGGTCCATAAACCATTATTAAGAAGGGACCCAGGATATCAATGCTTGATCTAGTACAAGCATTGCAGAACCTGTGTCTTTTGGGGAAACTACTTGGTATGTATGACCTAGATTGGCCACGGTTGGAAACAGGATACTAGGCTTTATGGACCTTGGTCTGACCCAGTATGGCATATCTTATGTTCTTATGCTCTTATGTTGAGGCTAAAATCTTCATATCGTAGTTAATTAAAGAAATGGGTTTATATGACGCAGGATCTTCCGGGTCCTTCCCTAGTTTGGGAATCACCATGATAGCAGCTGTTCTCATATCCCTTGGAAAACATTCAGACTCTAATAACTCATCATACAGCGCTGCCAAGGAAGGTGGCAGCGCGAGAATTTTGTAAAATTCTGCCCTGTACCCGTCTGGCCCTGGCGTCTTGTGGGGGGGTCCCCTGCCTTATAATATGTTGGATTTCTGTTCCTGAAATAGCTTTATTCAACTCCTGCAACTCTCCTACCAAACGCGGTGTCTCCACCGTACTCAGAAACCGCTGCTCTTACTCTCTATCTTATTTATTTTATTTATTTAACAATTCTTATATACCGCGCTATTTGTTATCAGTGCGGTTTACATTCAACAAAGAGTATTCAGATCAGAGTAGACTGATTGAATTTACGTTATAACAGGGATAGAACTTGGAGAACATGGGTAACTATTTACATATTGACATATAACAGAATGGATGAGGAGTCCATAAAACTATATACATAAGATATGACATAATGATACATGATCTGAAAGTACATGTACAAGTACATCTGAAAGTACATCTTCCTCTCCAGGAGTATATAGGTCTTGATAGAACTGTCGGAAAACTTGCATAATTTGCCTGATATCATTATGTTTTACTCCTGTCTTGTCGTCGCAACAATTTTTGTGCTCCCCCACTCCACCAATCTGGATAGCAATTTTCACGTCCTGTCCCCGTACCGAAACAATTGGTGCCTATAGTACTGCATCGAGTACACTGCTTGCTCTTGGAGCACCTTGTTCAACTGGGCTTGGGCTTCCAGGTGCGCCTGCCTACTGTGCCTATCCGAGCCCCGCACAACTACTCTCTTAAGCTTCTGAAGTTCCTGGGCCAGATTCAGTATAGTCTCATTAACCCTTTTCTGCTCTCTCGCTACATATGCAATAATATGCCCATGCATCACTGCTTTCCCTGCTTCCCAAAATACCGCTACAGACCTCACTTGATTTTTATTAAGTTTAAGATACTCCTCCCAGTGTCTCCTCAAAAAGCACAAAGACTTTCATTTTTCCACAAATGTCTCGAACGACCACTTGGAGTTTAACTTCCTCTGCCCTTTCCAGTCCATTCTTACCATCGCATGATCAGAAACCACCATAGGTTCTATTTCCACAGCTACAACCTTTCTAAAACACTTCTTTGAAACCAATATATAGTCAATTCTAGACCATGTCTGGTGCGCACGTGACAGATGTGTGTAGTCACGCTCTCCTTCATGTAACACCCGCCATGTATCTACTAACTCCCCCCATCTTACACAGATAGCTGACTCCTTTCTGATTCCACCCACCATCCACATTTCGCTGGGATCTGTCCAATTCCTGATTGTGGGGGCAGTTGAAATCTCCCGCCAGTATAACTGGGACTTGTGGTACTCTCCCCAACCTCGCTAGTATTTTCTTAAAAAATTTGTGATCTTAGACATTGGGCGCATATATATTGCCCAGCAGCATTTCCTCCCCCTGCACTTTTGCATGCAAAATTATAAATCTCCCCAGAGGGTCTGCTTCCTCCCTCAGGATTTCCAACTGGAGGTTTTTCCGAGCTAAAATCGCTACCCCTCTCTTCCTTCCCCCCCCCCCCCCCGAAGAGGCAGCATATACCTGCCCCACCCAGTCCTTCTTGAGTTTACTATGTTCCTGGGAGGTTAAATGCGTTTCTTGCAAAAAAGCCAGTTGGGCCTTGCCTCTCTTTAGGGCTTGCAAAATTTTGGTGCACTTAATAGGAGTGCTGACCCGACCCCCCCCCCCCCCCCCACATTCCATGTTACAATGCACAAATTGTGTTCCCCCTCTTCATTTGTCTGACTCCTCCCAATTGTTCTACTAATCCCACCAATCATGGCCTAGGGTTGCCCAGCCTCAACCCCAAGCAGACACCCCTCCCCAAGGAGTGCAGAGACACCTCTCCCCCTTGTACCTCTAAATTCAACCTTATACCTAACCAGCCTCCAAGTATGCACTGCACCACAGAATTCCATTTTACCGCATTCACCCCAGCCTAACCTCACTTCATCCCATTCATACCACACTCGTTCCCCTCCTTTCCCACCCCCCCTTACTTTTGACCCCAAATCTCAGATAGATCTGTACTCCCAGTTCCACTTCCTGGGAGCTCACTTCTTAAGACGCGGCAGGGCTGCCTCGCCTACTTTATCTGCCCCGCAGCACCCTGATGGGTACTAAGCATTCTTTAAGCATTTCTAATCATGATACACACCTCATTGTGCCACCCCCTATTATAACAAATAAGCCCTTGAACACAATCTGCCTTGTACCCGCTTCTGTACATTACAACCATAATCATAGGACCAGGTGTCTATCCACCTTCTCACATGAACTTAAGTCCAGTTTACTCATACCAGTTCCTTGTCATTATTGTCCCATAAGAATATTCAGATCACGGAGCCCTATCCCCGTCGCCACTCAGCCCTTCCAGGCCCTCCAGAAATCTTTTTGCCGCTGTTGCTGAGCCAAAAGAATACTCCCGACCGTTGTTAGAGACCCTCAGCCCTGCCGGGTAAGCTAGCATAAACCAGAGCTTTTTCTTGTAGAGGGCCGCGCAAATAGGGGAGAATTCTTTCCTTTTTGTTGCCACCGCAGCCGAGTAGTCCTGGAACATAAGAAGCTTGTGGTTGTTAAGCTGCAACTCCCCTTTCTTGTGATAAGCTTGGAGGAGCTGAGTTTTATGTTGGAAATTGAGAATCCGAGCAATAACAACTCGCGGCCTGCTCCTGGCCTCCACTCTTGCTCCAATGCGGTGAGCGTGCTCAACTTTCATCACACCTGCCAGCGTGGTCAGGCCCAATTCCTTTTGGGAGTCATTCCTCAATTAGATTAAGCAGCATAGTGTCCGTCATATCTTTGGGCACACCAGCAATCCTCAGGTTGTTACGCTGCGATCTATTCTCTAAGTCCTCAACCTTCTGCTGTAGGGCTTCAATTTGCTTTCTCTGTGCTCTGGCTTCACGTGCTTGCCTCCCCTCCTCATCCTCTATAGACGCCAGGTGGTGGTCCAGCTCATCCACCCGCTTACCAATGTCAGCAATGACTTCCCTACAGTCTTCAGCTTCTTTAACACCTGATCAAACTTGAGGTCCAGCAGCTTCACCACCTCCTTAGCAACCTCCTCAGTGTTCGATTCCATACTCTCCGCCCCCGGGGAAGGAGGCTGTGACACCGTGGCGGCAGAGGGACCTGGTTTCAGGTTTCTGTCCCTCCTCTTTTCTTCCCATTACTGGCATGGCTAGGACTCCGATTCCACCAGTGGCAGGTTCAGTTCAACTTTACAGTTATTCGGGGTGCAATTCACTTTGCGGGGGAGACGCTGGCAGCGATAAAATCAAGTTAAATGTTGAGGCAGCCCCGGAGCTAGCAAGGACTCGACCTTACCCCCTCATACGCCACCGGAAGTCCCTAGGAGCTCTTTTTAAAAATTGGCCCAACATTGACCACCTTCAGGTACTGTGACCGTCTTAAGCGATAGGTTACAGGTTGCTAGCACTTTAATGTTTAAACTCTTTCAGAATTTTTTAGTAAATACCATCCCATTCTGGTGCTTTATTACTTTTTTAGCTTATCAACTTGCTCTGCTACATCACCTAGATTTACAGTGCCTTATTTTAATTACTGTGAATCGTCACCATAAAAGGAGGTTTACGATGTAGGTATGATCCCTAGATATCCTCCTCAAAGACTGAGGTAAAGAAAGAAATGTTTTTTTTTTCTGCTGCTGTCCTATATTCCTGAGCATTCATCTTACCCCTTAATTGTAATATGTAATAAATATGTAATAAATAAAAATAAATCTGGTTCTCCCTTATGGGACTTTAGTATTTAGGGGAGTTTTTTTGCCTCTATGGCAAGCTTCTTTTCAAAGTCTCTCATAACTTGCCTTGTTACTGTTTTATATCGAACCCTCCAATGCTTTATGCTCTTGCAAGAGTTTGCTATCCATTTTCTGAAAGTTACTCTTGGCTTTCACTGCCTCTTTCACTTCACCATAAACCATGCTGGCAGCCGTTTGGTTTCTCTTCAGTTTATTCTAATCTATGGTGTATATTTGGGCTTCTAAAATAGTATTTTTAAATAATGTCCACCCTTCATGCAAACGTTTGACTATAATTTTTTATAATTGTCCTCATTTCATCATAGTTTGTTTTTTAAAATTTAATGCTACAGCAATAGTTTTTAGTATCCCACCTTCCATTGATATTACATATTTGATTGTATGTGATCACTATTGCCAACCAGCCTTACCATCTTTAACCTTTGCATCAGGTCCTATATTCCAGTAATGCAATGCAATGTGTTTTTGAGTCAATGCCGACTTCTGGCAACCCAGCAGCTCCTTGGCTTTCTTGGCAGTATGACCGGAAGTAGACTGCCAGGTCTTTCTTCCGAGGCAATGGAGGGTTAAGCGATTTTGCCCAAGACCACAAGAAGTGCCAGTGGGAATCGAATCCTGGTCTCTTGATCACTAAGCCAGTACTCTAACCATTAGGCACTCCTCCACTCCATGTTCCAGTAATGATTAGATCTAAAGTACTTGTTTGTTCAAGGACCAACTGCTCCATGAAGCAGTCATTTGTCGTCTAGAAACTTGACCTCCTTAGCATGTGCTTTTGAAACTTTTGCCCAGTCAGTACTTGGTAATTGAAATCTCCTGTTGTGTTACCCAATTTCTTAGCCTTCCCGTTTGATCTACTCTATTATTTCAATATAGTGTGCATCATGGTGCTGCAGAATTCCATTGCTTATCTTCTTTCCACCTTGTCTCCGAGATGCCAGTTACATCTGATCTTTATTTAGCACCATATGTTCTAACACCTCAGTCTTATTTTTTAGATTTCAGGCATTGACATACTTTATATTTTCTGTATGTGTGGGGGTGTGTTTTTAAATATTCACATGCAGTCTAGTACAGGGCTTGACAGAGCCCAGGTGCCAGGATTTTATGGCGACCAGAAATTTATACCTGGTGCCTGGGTTTTGCTCCCCTTCCCCTCTGATCATGGGCAGAAAACCTTTCTGTGCCTGTTGGAAATTCCATACTCGCAGACAGACAGACAGAACAGGAACACTCTTTGCTGCGATTGAGGCTTAGATGCAGCAGACAGCCCACGGGAGATGAGATCCCTATGGGGGGAACAGAAGGGGAAGCCCAAAGCTGCAGAGAGCCACGGGGATTGGAGATTTCAGGAAAAAAAAAGACAGGGAGAGAAGCAACAAACATTTCAAAGGGGCAGAAACAAACAAAAAAAAGAGGCGGGGAGAGAATGGAGAGGGAAGAGTGCAAGATGGAGGTTAAAGGGATGAAGGCCCTCGAACACACTGTACTCACGAGAACACCAGAAACACAGAAAGCAAGACATAAAACAAAGATGTTCTTTATTGAAAGCTAGCGACCCTGACATAGTCTTGTTTTGGCATAAGCCTTCGTCAAGGAGTGAACCTTAAAACATAAATAAAATGTATCAATCCAGCATATATAAAAAAGGTGTTATTAATAAATATATATATAAAAGAGGGGGGAGGGGATGATTGTGTTTTCGTTACTCGAAATAGGGACATTTAGTTACAAAATCTCTCATATATAAATTGCTTAATGTCAGTCAATCATATAAAACTCTCTTCTCTGTTTTTTTGGAAAAAATGTTTAAACAGAATAAACACCTCATAGCTCATATCCAAAACAAATGTGATATCTTGTCTATAGCAGTAAAAAACACTTGAACATTGCATAATCTGATGTTACTATATATTGGTGTAAGCTTCTTATACTCCCTACGATACATGAATATGTGGTATTAATTATATTGAGAAAAAACTAGCAGGCTATAGCTCATGAAATTCCATCTATTAAAAATGAAAAGACATAAGTGTGTACAAAAAAGGGGATAAAAGGGCATATAATTGGCAATAGAAAGTTTTTGTTTTTTTTTTTTGTTTTTTTTTTAAACTACTGTATGTAAAAACGGAACATATTAATTCCACTCAATAGTCGCCATATACAGCTCACTTATTTAAAGTTCAGTTTCTGTTACTATGGACATTAAGTGGTGTCCCACTAATATTTTTTAGTGGCAATAAAACAAGTTTAAAAATTAAATCAACTTGAAAAGGAAAGCAGAACCGCTTGTAGTGTCCCCTCACCTAACTTTTTAAGTGCAGATCACTAACCGGGCAGCATCCAAAATCGCTGCTACCTGGGTAGGCTTGACGGCTTTCCGGCTGTGTGGCAAACCCCGGTTGTTCACCTCTGTTGCCATGGAAGTGAAAATCCCAGGATTAAGGGGTTGCAGGCAGCGCTTCATGGCTATGGCACTTAATTCTGCCCAACTGAAAATCAGGCCCTATATCTTTAGCAAGATACGGCCTCTGAAACAGAACACAGTACTCCAAGGGAGGCCTTACCAATGAGCTATACAGGGGAATTATCACCTCCTTTCGGCTGGTTATGCCTCTTTGCATACAGCCTAGCACCTTTCTGGCTTTGTCTACCTTTTGCTCTTCAGACGCTACCCACCCATGCACATCAGCCGCTCCCCTCCTGTCATATACAGCTCCTTTTAGATTTCTGTACCCCAAATGCATCATCCTGCATTTCTTTACGTTAAAGATTAGCTGCCGAGCATTAGACCACTCTTGTAATATTTGTAGATCACTTCTCATGTTGACCACTTCCTCTAGGATGTCCACTGTGTTGGAAATCCATCATGTCATTCGCAAATGAGCACAGTTACAATTTATAGACTGCTCGTAAACCGCAGCAGTGAGATCATCAACGGACAAAAAGGAGTACTACCGCCATACGGTGTCATTTTTAGATGGGTGTGTTGTACATATTTTCTTGCTGTAATTTGTTATGAGCTGGAGATCAACTAGTTTAAATGTGCCTTTTGTGTGGTAAACGATTGTATTTAAGACATTTCATATTTAATGCTAAGCTCCCCTCATTTCTTGATTTTTGAGTCAAGAGTTTGAAACTAGGGGGCCTCTTTTACTTTAGTGCGCTGGGATTTTGCAACTAATGCAGATTTTGGCACAAAAACCAACAGGTGCTAGTTGCAACCGCTGCGCACTAACTAGCGGAGGTGTATCCAGCAATTACCGCTCAGCATGCACAGTTACCATGGGTACACAGTTCCACATATGGAGGTGGTGGTAGGTGAACCCACACTAATTGCAAGGTCACAGTGCACTATAGTTACCCCTGTGCTAAGTGTGCGGTGCTTGCATGTCCATTTGTTGCCCCTAGCACATCCCCCCCCCTTACCATCCCAACACCTGATTCACAGTATGGAAATCAGCCCATGCTAACTGTGTTGTCCGTGCTCATAGGTACCATGGGGCTCAGGGCATGCATAGCACACTTTAGTAAAAGGACCCCTACATTTTAACATTCCATTTCTGTGTTCAGCTAAAAAAAAAAAAAGAAAGAAAAAGTTAACTTCTAATTCTTCCTATGAACCTGATTGATATATATATAATTTTTTTTAAAATTTGAAAACTGGCTGAAAGTATTTACTGCAAAAAATGCACATATGTAACTTTTAGCATGGGTTCATATAAAGAGCTCTAATAATTTGTCAGATTTCCCCCCCCCCCCCTTTTTGTATTTTCTCGGCTTTCCCCATTATCTGGGCTGCTCAGCATTGACATTGCATTTTTCAACTCGGCGTGGAATAGTTTCCTGTAGATTTGTACAAGGGAAAGATGCTGATGTTAAGAAAAGATGGAGGGAAATCCTCTGCTCTTCCTGTATCTTTCCACAGGGAGGAAATATTTAAGACAGGATGAACAATTAGAACCAAAAAAACAGTTTTGTGCATCCTGAGATATTTTTGGAGAGGATTAGTTTTCCATGCTGTATATAGTAGACTACAAAGTTCATTTAATTTTTCCATTTGTCATTGTCCTCCATAAACGGACCTAGGGAGACTAATATCTATTAAAAAAAAATTGTAATGAGATTTGTCTCTTTTTTTTTTTTTTTTTTTTTTTTTTTCATTTCTGAAAATGACGACTCGTGGAATTCCCAAGCGTGCAGGAGCTGAAGCTGGGCCTGTAGGATGATATATTCGAGGTTTAAAGGGGAAACAGCACCAGATATACACCCCCTTCCTAAGCAATAAAATACCTGCCATTTGTTGTTTTGTCAAGTTGGTTATTTTGTGCTTAAATTAGCTTTTTTTTTTACATACTGCGTACTGCTGTTTTTTTGCAAATTACAGTATTTCTTGGGCATTGTGTCATTTTATGACATCTGGTTTAGTTCTGGCGATAGTTTGGATGACAAGGTTTGGTATTGGGCTGCCTTACCTTCATACTGCCCTCTTTTTCTGTAGTGCTACAGTAGTGGTTACTAGAGAACAGAGTTCTGCAGGGTTGCTTCTAGAGTGTTCTTTTCCTGCTGTTTGGAGCTGTTTTGGGTTACAACCACTCCCTGACTTGACTTGTGGCTCTGTTCCTGTTCTGCACTTTAGTTCCAGAAGCATTATGCCATCGGTCTTCCCTCTTGCCGTATATGTGGCTGCTTGACCAGGCTCTTATCTACTATGTTTGGTGTTGGATATGCCTTCTCTGTCTTGATGACAAGTCTTGAGGGGATAAGTCGGGGCCGCTCAGGAACCTGGGCTCCTGCTGGTAAGATGCATTCTCTTCCCACCGTCTCTTGTGGTTTTAGCCTTTTGAGATTGTCTAGCTTGAGTTTCAGTATGGAAGAGAGGCTGAGGGGGCTGTTGGAATTAGAGACAGATGGACGATTAAGACTTGGGAGGGGAAGGGACAAGAGTTGCAGGATTATAGGGTCGTGCTGCTGATGCTGTGGGTCTCATCTCTTTAAATCAGCACTGCCTTGGGATCCCCATCGAACATCATACAGTAGTGATCTGCCAATGGCATGCAGAGACCCGCAAAAAAACAGTCGGTATTAATGTTGGTGCTTAAGTGTGTTACAAGTGAAGTTCCTTTATCAATTACTTCACCAGTAATGATAGGTGAGGTGGGGCTTGGAATACTTGGAATTAAACATTTTGACAGCAATTTCCCTTTAAACTGCACAGGGAATAATTGATGAACACTCCTTAGAAACATTGTGAGAGCAGGTGGCCTTAAACAGATTGAGAAGTATGTGCATAACTTCGGCTGACCAACGTGGAATGTAAATTGCAACAGATCCACATTCTTATTCATCTGTATATATAATTTACCCTCAGTCTAGTTTACCTGTTTTTATTCCTATGCCTTTATCTTACCCATCTTGTCTGTCTACTTATCCTAACTGATCCTGTCCCTCATACATGAGGCTCCTATCTTATATGGATGTTCTACTCTATTGCCTTTTATGATGCATCATTTGTACTGTGCTGACATTGTGAGTAACCTGTTATTTGAGTATTCCAACATGCTATCTGTTAAGGTATATCCTTTGTATTCCGTGGACATTGTTTCATTTTTCTGTTACCTGAGTGTTCTGCTATACTGTTTTAAGGTGTGCATTACTGACATAGTGTCATTGGTATCTATTATTGCCCATCTCGAAGTTCATTTTGTTCTAATTGTCTGTTATGTCGACATGGGGCCATTTTGCTGCTACTACAGTGTATGATGACTGTTATGCCCGCCTTGATGCTTTATTTAAGGAAGGGGGTTATCGAGTGTTTTGTAATTTTAAATAAAAGCAAAAAACGTCAGAGGAGACCTCTTATGCATTGCTTTGGGCAAATCTCTTCATAAACGTGGCTTCATAGATAGACTGCTTTTATTTTGCTTTTTGCTTTGGTCAGTCCCATCTGTGATGGTGATAGCACAGGTGGGACTAGCCTAGGGGCTCACACAAGGGAAAATGTGGGTGGGGTAGGATGGGATGAAGAAATGGAGAAGGGGGAAAGTATGCCATTCCCCCCCCACCCCCTTTCTCTTTTGCCACAGAGCACATTGAGGGCACGTACATACCCCCAGCTGCTGTTAAATTTCTAAAAAACACTCTTTGAAATTTAACATGCAGTCCCAGATCTTTGTTTTGCTTGGGTAATATTTTATTTATAAGCATAAATACTGATTCACCATACTCAAGAGTAGAATATAGACTATATGTACACTCCAGGATGGAGCTTTGTATAGATTCAGCAGTAAATGGAAGTTTTGGTACCTGACAGTAGGTAACAAGCACAAACAAAACCCATCTCATTCTGCCTCTCTACTGTAGTAACGCCAAACATACTTTTCCCTCCACTAACACTTTGCTCCTCACGCCATCCAAAGAACCAGAAGTCCATTTCAGTCAGGTAAATAAACTAAAGATGCTGGACTAGATATGGACCTGATGAGCTCAAAGCTAGTTGGTTCTGAAACCTTTTCCATGCCTGGGGTATATAACACTCCAACCTCACAGAGGGCTTGAGTCTTTTCATAGGGCCCTAGGGGAAGTACCAGACCATGCCAGAGGCCTGTATCCATAACCGGGCCTACTGTTCACCTCAGCCTATGGCTTTCTTTCCTGCACCACGGCAGGGCACATAGCAGATACTACAGCAGCTCTAAGGGCAACTGCATTTATACTTATAATCCTCTATGCTTCCTGTTTGTTGGCCATTTATGCATCCAGCTGGTCTTTGTGGGAGGCATCTAGGGATACTTGTAGTAACCTGCTTTCTCTTTCCCACAGATTGATCACTTTGGGTTTGATCAGGATCTTACGTTCAAGCAGCGCTATTTGGTATCCGACTTTCACTGGACGGGAAATGGTGGCCCGATTCTCTTCTATACCGGCAATGAGGGTGATATCGCCTGGTTTTGCAATAATACGGTATGTGTTACTCAGGTTGCTACTTTCTCTTTCATCACGGTAAGAAGGGGTTGGACCTTTGAAGCAAGTCATAGTGAATCCTGTTGCTGGGAAATGACGTAGTTTTTAAGAGGCGAGTCCCTGCTAAGTTTTGGCATATCTAGAGAGAATAAATATTAAGCTGATAAATGCAGGATGCAACTTTATTTTTCTGGGTTTACTTTACAGTTTTCTCTAAAACTCTGTCTGCATTGTCATCTGGTGGATTTATACAGTAGCTATTTATTCACTTCTTCCAAATCCCGTTAACCTTCACTTCTAAAGCACTCTGCATGTTTGTATCATAAAATATCTGACAAGTTTCAATAAGGTAAAATTAAAAAATTCAAGGATAAGGAATCGAGATAGATAGTTTAAAAGCTTTTCTCAGTTAAGGTTGCTCCTTTCTTGATTTAATCCCACTTTTAACAACCCATCAGGTTTAGTTGGCTAGAGTAGGGACTCTGTTACACGTCTCTGTACAGCACTGCCAATATTTGGTATGCACTACACCAATAGCTGATAATGAGAGAAGCTCGGGGAAAATGAGGAAACGCTACTTTTGTGGAAAGGATTGTAGATTTCCACATAAGCGTTGGAATGAGTTAGGCCATACAGGCTCTGGCCCTAGCAAACATTTACCTGCCAAGTGCCAGCAAACTGCATGGGGGCCATGAACATGGCCTTTCCCTCCTGTTCTGCCCATGGGGATCCTGTCTCCTGTTGGCAGAAGAGAAGAGAGCAGCCATGATCGTGGCAAAGTGGACTCCTGTCTTCCCACTGGAGATTGGATCCCCGCAGGCAGAACAGGAGGGGAAGGCCTCGATAGTGGCCTCCATGCAGGTTTCCTGCCTTTGGGAATGTGATTTCTAGCGGGAAGAAGAGAAGGGAATGGCCATGATCACAGCAACGACTCCTGTCTGCCTGCGGGAGATCGGGGCAGACAGGAGTTCTTTGCTGCAATCCTCCTCTGCCCGTGGGGATCAGGAAGTCATATCCTTGTGTACAGAACAGGAGGGGAAGGCTGTAGAGGCTAGGAGTGGAGCTTGGGGCAGAGTCAGGCGAAGCTTAGACCCCCCTCATCAGTTGGCTGTTCGTCTCCTCTAGATTTCTGGAATTGCCTAACAAATTTGCTAAACAGAAATGAAGTATGTTTTGGACTGATGTGAAACAATGTTACCTCTTAACGTAAGTAGGAATTCACTGTCCAGGTCCCTACCACCAGTACTGGTGCTGCAATATCTTGCAGAGCAGGCAAGATGTGTTGGACTCCAGGGGACTTACCTGCTGCTAATAATTAACATAGTAAATGATGGTAGATAAAGGCCAGCATGGGCCATCTAATCTGCTTAGTGAGGAGGTCAGAGTTGTACCTCTCCATTCTCTGTTCAGCTTACCCCAGGACCGTACCAAGTTAGAAGTGTTCCCTGTGCGACTAATGAATCTGGTGTCCCCCTCCACCCCAGCCAAGTGCAATAACTCATTATTTTTGAGCTTCCTGAAAACCCAGGATTGATATCAGTGCACTCTCTGTACTTGTGCGGCCACGCCGCTCGCACAGCCCTTGGTATGGCCATAGCTTACCCCCTCCCTTTATGCTTTTGTTTTCTGTTGTACCACCCACGATGATAGCAACAAAAGTGGTGAACTCCTGCGCACCTTAGGTAATGTTGGTCTGAAACCCTTAAGGCAGGAGGGAAGATGATGATGTTGAGTCTGAAGTAATACAATGGTGGGGGAGGGGGTGGGGAGTAAGGCCAGAGTGGAGGAGTAGCCTAATGGTTCCACTGACTTGGGAAACAGACCAGGGTTCAATTCCCACTAGCACTCCTTGTGGCCTTGGGCAAGACACTTAACCCTCCATTGCCTCGGAAAAATCCAAGTTATCAATGTCCCTGTTTAAAGTACATTACCAAGCTTTAAGTTACAACGTAAACTGCTTCGACTAAATGATAAAGTGGTATAAAACCTCTGTTAAATAAAATAAAGGTCCATCTCGAGGAACAAGCAGGAATGCAGTCTTCACATATGGGTATCATCTGTACCGACAGAGCCTGTGTGTGAACGCTCCCCAGCATCCAATTGGAAAGCTTTTGGGAGCAATCTACTGCACATCTGCCTTCCCGCCTTCCCAAAGTCCTCTCCTCAGTGGGTTGTTTTCTTCCTGCCACTACCAAAAAAAGTCATTTTTTGGTTTAAATCTGTGCTGTGCCTTTCTGTTGATGCCGGTACCTTCCCTGATACTGCCCCGATATTTCTTTTCTTTTAAAAGTATTTTTCTTTCTTTTTCATTTTTTCCAGTTTTGGTGATCTCTACCGCCAAATTAGGCCTTGGCCTACTTTCTTCAACCATGATGGAAAAACTCATCAGTGGCTTCAAAACATGTACAAAATGCTCTGGTACAATATTAGTCACCGATAACATGACTAGTGTTTAAAATATTTGGGTCTGACCATTTACTGACTGAGTGTCCTTTGTGTCAACAAATGACAAAAAGAGGCCTTAAGAACAGAGCCAGGCAGTATGGTTCTCTGTTTGCTGCAGACTCTATTTCAGTAGCTTTCACATTGTTGAAGATGTCGGCCTCTTCTCTTAGTTCTCAGATCTCCTCAAAGTCCAAACATAAGACTAAGTGTAAGTCATCTGCATTGAAACCCAATCCCGATCCCCAAGGTAAGTCCCTTCTTTGAGATTCACTGAAAGGTGCATCCGATTCTGACTGGCCTGCCAAACAGCCCCAGCGGAAGGACAATCCTCCAAAGCACAACGGGGGCTCCAGGATGCTCCGAAGGCCTCAGCCTCCAGAGAGCTACTGGTTCCATGCTCTGGGATGGTGGCTCAGAGCCCCCGTGCAGGATTCCACCGAGGCATCGGCTGCCTCCCTTGAACAGCACATCCTAGCTATCGAGAGGAGTTTGGCAGCACTCCTGACAGCCTCAGCACCATCGGTATTGATGGCTCCGGTGGTGCAGGCATCTGCATCCGGCCCACAGCTGATGCCGGACCTTGAACCTGCATTGAAAGACCAGCTATTGTTGGTACCCAACAGGTTCCTGATGCTGCACCAACCGACCATCGGTATCTGCATCGGGCCTCGACATCGACACAAGACCGTTGATACTTTGATTTTTTTTGTCAAAATGGACTCTCTCTCCTGTAATTCTGATGATGCATTGGAGGGTTCCAGGGTAATTGGGACCTCCCTTCTGATCCATCCACTCCTCATGAGCAGCGTCAGTCCCTGCCAGAGGACATGTCTTTTTTTCAAGACTTCATTTGGGATATAACAGCAGGCCTGCAGATTACTGTGGCATTGGAGATGGAATCGAGGGCAGAGGAATTGAAAATCCTCCAATACCCCTTGGCGCCCAAAGAGACGGCCATGTTTTTTTGTGCATCGTATCCTGCAGGATCTAATGCTACATATGTGGGAGTCTCTGCTAATGGTTCCACCTATCAGCAAATGACTCGATGCCATTTATAGAGTTCCACTGGGCCCTGACTTCCAAAAGCCTCAACTTCTACATCACTCCATGGTGGTGGAATCGGCGATGCGGCACATCAAGAGTTCTAAGAATCATTCTTCCATGCCTCTGGGCAAGAACTCTTGGCGCCTTTGGCCATCAGTGTTTTCAGCCATGCATACTCACTTATAGGATTACTTCCTACATGCTCTTTATGGGCATGTATCTCAAGGATATCTCCAGGGATATGGAGAACCTTGCACCTATTCTTCCTGATGACAAGCATGATGCATTCCAGGCCTTAATCGGGCAAAATCAGAATACATCCAAATTTCTTACAAGAGCATCTTTCGATACCTTTGCCTTTGAGTCATCCAGCAGAGCTTCAGCAGTCTGCATCAGTGTTCGCAGAATGACCTGGCTACAGGCATCTGACCTTGAGCAGTGGGTTCAAGATAAAGTGGCCAATATTCCCTGCTCTGGGGAGAACCTTTTTAGAAAGGGTTGGAGAGAGAAGGCTGGAGAGATTAAGACAGATGATCTCACACTCAAACGCCTCTCCAGAAAGACGTCAGATGCCTATAGGAGAAAGACTATTCCAAAGAAGTCTTTCTATCCTAAGAAGAAGAGATATTATCCTTCTTATCCACCTGCAGCTGCTGCTTACCAATCTCAGCCGTGACAGCAGGGCCCTCACCTGCCCAAAAAGCCTGACACCTAAGCCACAACCAGCTGCACAGCTACAGCCATTACCTAGTTTTTGACTCCTTCTCTCAACATTATACAAAGGGGCTATCTGCTTTATTTAAAAAATGTGCTCCCCCCCCCACCACCTCCAAAAGGGATTATCCTGTAAACATCTTGTAGACATATCTTCTATCAGTCGAGGTGTCCACCCTGTTAACTCAGGTGGATGTAGAATGAGTTCCACCCACCCAGGAGGGCAGGGGCTTCTACTCTCCTTGCTTTCTTATCCTCAAGAAGACAGGGAGGGTTCAAGCCCATTCTAGACTTAAGGAACCTAAATAAATTTCTTGCTTGAGAAAAATTCAAAACTATTTCCCTTGGTACACTTCTGCCATACCTTCTGAGGAGTGACTGGCTGTGTTCTCTAGACCCCAAGGAGGCATACACATATTTGCTGCTCCACTCTTGACAGACTGTATCTGTGTGTTCGGTTTCAGCAAATCCACTATCAATACTGCGTGCTTCCCTTCGGGTTAGCTTCCTCACCCTGAGTATTCACAAAATGCATAGTAGTGGTTGCTGCCTATCTTTATCGTCCCCTACTTGGTTTTATTTCTTGTGGGGATTCTCCCCTGATTAGCCAGTTGTCTATCTCTTCGTCGCACCATCATTGTGCTCCAAGATCTGGAATTCATCCTAAACTTCCAAAAATCACACCTGGTCCCATATCAGTAGCTCAAATTCACTTCTGGAAACTCATCAGGCCTGAAATTTCCTTCCTCAGGATCGCTCTACCTGTCTCATCAAGCTAGCCAACAGCATAAGGGGTCACAATGCCGTGACAGCTCAAGATATGCTGTATCTTCTGGGGCACTTGGCCTCCACAGTCCATGTCATCCCCTATGCCTGCCTACACTTGTGGCAAGCCCAGTGGACTCTGTCGTCTCAATGGACCCAAGCAACCGGGTGTCTCTTGGACAACATCTGCATCACCCTTCCCCCTTGTCAACTCCATTCAGTGGTGGTGCTCCCCTCAAAGCCTACTCAGAGGATCACCTTTTCAGATGCCTTCACCTCAATGCACCCTAAGAACATAAGAAATGCTATACTTGGTCAGACCAAATGCCATCAAACCCAGTATCCTGTTTCCAACAGTGGCTAATCCAGGTCACAAGTACCTAGCAGTTTCCCAAAGAGGCACAGGTTCCATAATGCTTGCATTGGGGCAAGCAGTGGATTACCAGGGTCTTCTTTAATAATGGTTTATGGACCTTTCCTCCAGGTACTTGTCCAAACCTTTGTTAAACCCAGCTACACTAACAGCTTTAACTACATCCTTCGGTAACTAATTCCAGAGCTTTTTATGCGTTAAGTGAAAAAAATATTTTCTCTTATTAGTTGTAAACAGGTTACACTGTAGCTTCATTGCATGTCCCCTAGTCTTTCTACTTGTTGATGCTGTAAAGAATCAATCTACATTTACCCATTCCACTCCATTCGTTATGTGAACAAGCAGGGGGGAACCCAGGAGAATACACAACTTTCATTGTTTTGCTTGAGGCTTCCCTTCCAGCACAGCCAGGCAATGGATGCCTTCTTTCCCCACTGGGAAAAGGGCCTACTTTATGCATTCCTGCCAATCCCCTTCATACCCAAGACCCTGTTCAAGCTGCAGGCTGACAGGGGCTCTATGATCCTAATAGCCCCTTACTGGCCCCATCAGCCAGGGTTTCCTCTGCTGACTGGTCTGACGCAGACTCCATCTCTCAGCCTGGGACATGCGCCCAACCTCCTCTCTCAGGATCAAGGGACGTTTCTCCATCCCAATCCACAGGCCCTCTGTCTCACAGTGTGACTGCTGAAAGCATAATCTTTGCAGACCCTGACCTTCCACAACAGGTCTACTAGACATTCTTATGCCTTCATATGGCAAAGGTTCACATTCTGGTGTACCCCGAAGCGCATTGACCTCTCTGCCTGCTCAGTGGAATTCCTCTTACAATATCTCCTTCACTTGTCCTTGACTGGTCTTGAGACTAACTCAGAGTTCATCTGAATGCCATCTCAGTCTATCATAGACCAGTGGACAGACATTCTATTTCTTTGCACCTCTTGGTGCAATGATTTATGCAGGGTCTCCTGCTGTCCAAGCCACCGATCAAACCACCACCAGTGGCCTGGGTCCTTAACATGGTCCTAGCGCAACCTCTAAAGCCTTCTTTCGAGCCTCTAGCTATCATTTCTTTAAAATTCTTGTCTTCGAAGGTAATCTTCCTCATCGCCCTCACCTCAGCTTTCCGCATCAGCAAACTGGCAGCTTTAGTGTCGGTTCCTCCATACACCCGATTCCAACATGACAAGGTGGTTCTCTGTACTCAACCACACTTCCTCCCAAAGGCGGTCTCGCCTTTCCACCGCTACCAATTGGTGATACTACAGTCGTCTTCCCCAGACTGCATGCCTCTATGGCTGAAGTAGCGCTACACACTTTTTAGATTGCAAGCACATACTGGCTTTCTATCTGGACAGAACCAAGAATCACAGGAAATCCTATCAGTTTTTCATTTCCTTTGATCCAAGTCACCTTGGACTGCCAGTTATGAAGCACACCCTATCCAGCTGGATTGCGGACTGCATTTCTTTTGCCTAAGCCCAAGCAGGACTCGCCCTTGAGGGTCACGTCATGCCTCATAACGTGCGAGCCATGGCAGCCTTAGTTGCCAACCTTTTGTTCCGTCTCCATTGACAAAATCTGTTGAGCAGCTACCTGGTCCTTCATTCATACCTTCGCTGCACATTACTGCCTAAATAGGGACTCCCGTCGAGATGCTGTCTTTGGCCAGGCTGTCCTCCAGCACCTTTTTGGGACTTAACTGCAACTCCTACCCTCCATCTGGCACCAGACTTCCCTGGCGATGTTCTTGCCAACTGCAATAGAGTCCAATGGGGCCGCTTTTTGTACCCACACCTTCTTGGCTCTATTCTTTAGCCTTGGGATATCACTGCTTACAACTCTAGTCTGGTACCTCGGAGCTAGTGAGTGCCATGTGTGAAGACTGCATTCCTGCTTATTTCTGGAGTTAGCATTGTTACTCACCTGTAACTAGTAATCTCTGGGAACCAAGTGGAGGAGTAGCCTAGTGGTTGGGTCAAGGTACTTCAGGCCGGAAGGTCAGGGGTTCAAATCCCACTAGAGGACAGCAACCTTGGGCCGGAAGGACTGGGGTTTCTAGTCCCCCAGGTGCTCCTTGTGGTCTTGGGCAAGCCACTTAACCCTCCATAGCCCATGTTCCCTGTAAAATAGTTCTCTGTGTGCTGTGCTTTCCTGTCTAATCAATGTGTTTATACCTCAAATTTCCTGTCATAATTTGACAATTTCCAATCTGTAAATGAAAAACCGCTGCTGATCGCTGGAAGTAGCGGTATACAAATGTATACTAAATAAATAAAATAAATAAAACCACAGCAATCAGTCTTCACAGCCCACCCTCTTCTCCTAGGAGTTGTAGGGTATTCTTTTTCTTCTATCTCTCAGCTACAAACCCAACTGAGAAGAGGACTTTGGAAGGCAGATGTTCAGATGCAGTGGATTGCTCCCAAAAGCTTTCCAATTGGACGCTGGGGAGCATTCCCACGTGGGCTCCATTGGTACCGACAATACCCACATGTGAAGACTGATTCTTGCTATTCCCGGAGATCACCTGTTACAGGTGAGTAAAAATGCTTTATCTGCTGACAATCGCTATGTTAATATACTGGAAGAGTGTTGCTGTCATTTCTTCCATATTCTCTTATTTTATAGCCATGTTTGTGTTTAAATATTTGCTTTAAAGAATTACCCTAGTCCTCCATCTGTCTTGAATAGATTGTAAGCTCTAGGGAGCAGGAACTGTCTCTTACATGTATGTGTGCAGTGCTGCATATGTTGCATGTTTAGTAGCACTGTAGAAATGATCATTAGTAGTAGTACTGCTATATTGTTTTCTTGTTTTTGATTTGGCTCCATTAGGGGTTTATGTGGGAAGTGGCTGAGGAACTGAAAGCCATCCTGGTATTTGCTGAACACAGATACTATGGAGAGTCTTTGCCCTTTGGGGATCAGTCATATAAGGTAAGTTATTTTCCTGGACCCAAAACTGAAAAGGATAGATATGATTTGCTGGATTTGCTTTCTATTAGAATTTCCCAAGTGTTCCACCTTTTCGGGGCAGTTTCTCCAAAGAGGGTTTTGCACATACCGTGACAGTAATGGGCTTCACTTCTAAGCCAAGATATGTGGAGCATGATCTTAGTTAAATTTACTGCTAATGCTCGTCATAGTACTCACTTTGTTCCAAAGAGAGCTTCCTTCTGGAGTTCATAAGATGTAACGTCTATGGGTAGTTTGTCATGATGTGCTTGGACATTCTTCTTTATCAAGCCTGAGGCCCCCAGTATGATGGGAAATATTTCTATATCTTTCTGCCACATTGTCTTGGTCTCTGACTGTATTTCTTGGTATTTCGGGATCTTCTCTCTCTCAAGAATCACAGAATAATCATCTGGAACAGACACCTCAATGCTGTTCTGGTGGTTTTCTCCTTTACTATTATGTCGGGTTTCCTCGCATCCAGTTTCTTATCTGTCGGAATGGGAATGTCCCAGGTGATCATAACCTTTCTATTTCATGTAATTCTCTAAGGGTCATGAGCTCAGTGCTTTTCAGGCACGGTGATGTTGTAGTGTTTACAGAGTTTCCAATGTATGAGGTGTGCTACTTTGTGCTTTTCTGTATAGAAATTTTCCACCATCAGAACTTCACAGCCAGCTGTGAGGTGAGTCACTGTTTCCAGGTCGGTCTTATAGAATCATTCTGTTTCTGTATTGCCAGTTTGTTCAGTGTTCGCAGTAAACCATCTTGTCCATATAATCCACTGTCCTGGGCTGCATCCTTCGGTTTCAGTTCACCTCTTTTTAACAATTCATTTGTCCATTCTTGATCGACACAGGGCTCCTGGAGTAACACTTTGTATTTACCACTATATTTGTGCATTTGCCACTTGTTTTTCCTCATTTTGTTGATCTGATTTGAAGTGTTTTTGTTTTGTTTTCCTCTTGTCTTCCAAATTCTGTTGCTTCCTTTCCTATGTGTGCTTGTGGATTTTCACTCATTCCTTCTAGTCGTCGGAACCCTTGTCCAAGTTTGATGAAGACATATTCTGGATGTTTACTTTCATATTTCAGCACTTTTTTGCATATTTGGATCCAATGCTGCTGCTGGTTAGGTTTGGGGGCCTATAATAGTAGCTCTGTATGTGTAATCAATCTCTGAAGCCTAGCTATGAGGCTGCAGACATGTTCAGATATGGATATCCATAAATCTTGGAACAAATGTTATCGAGAAACAATAGTAATGTATTTTTACTTATGCAGTCTGGAAAAGTTTTTTTTTTGTAAAGAAAATCTGATCATAAATTAATTGGCTACTGTTGGAATTGGGATTCTGGGCATGTTAGAGTTTTGGCCTGATCCAGAAGGGCACATTTTATGCTTTTAAAGAAAAGGAGAAGCAAGTAATTTTTGAACATGGCCAAAACTGAGCTGATCATCTTTCCCCCTAAACCTATCTCCCTCCTTCCTCCTTTTTCTGTCTCTATGGATTATGCTCTAGTCCTCCCTGTTTCCTCGGCACGCAAACTTGGGGTCGTCTTTGACTCTCTTCCCTCTCCTTCACACACATCCAACTGATAGCTAAAACCTGTTTCTTTCTCTATAACATCAGCAAAATTCGCCCCTTTCTTTTTGAACACACTACTAAGACACTTAACTACTCTTTAGTTGCTTCCTATCTAGACTATTGCAACCTCCTCCTTGCTGGTATTTCTGAATCATTTCTCTCCCCTTCAGTCTGTTCAAAACTCAGCTGCATGGCTAATCTTCTGCCAGCATCTCCTCTTCTCCAGTTGCTTCATTGGTTCCCTATCCATTTTTATATCCACTGACCTATAAGTGCACTCATTCTGCTGCTCCTCCTCACTACCTTACCTTTCCCTACACCCTTCCTCGGGAACGCCGCTCTTCTGGCAGATTGTTTCTATCTGTGCCTTTCTCTTCTGCCAACTCCAGAATTTGATCTTCAACCTTGCTGCTCCTTATGCTTGGAACAAACCACCCGAGCTTGTACATCAGGCTTCATCTCTGGCCCTTATCAAATCCAGGCTGAAAGCTCATCTCTTTGAGGCTGCTTTTGGATCCTGATCCACTTGGTCTCCTGTTCTCCAACTATGTGTTTCCTTACCATTCCCCTAGATATATCTTTGCCCCCAGTTGTTGTGTTGTCTGTCTTGACTAGATTGTAAGCTATGATGAGATGGGACAGTCTTTTGCATGTCTGTTCAGTGCTGCTTTTGCCTTGTAGAGCTATACAAATGATTAGTAGTAGTAATAGCTTGTAAACCGTATTGACCCTAAGATAAGGCGGTATATAAAACCAGTTAAAATAGCTTGAAGTGGTGAAGAGAGGGGAAGAATTGCTCAATAAATTCAAAGGGGAGAGGGACTGGGCGCAATGGAAGGAAGCAAATGTGTGTTTGAGGATGAGGTGAAATTTGGCTTAGCTATCCTTTATCCTTTCTTCCCCACTCCCTTTCCCCAGCCTGAACTTCCAGCATAGCCCATTATGATGTACGTTGGCTTCGCTTGTTGTGATTTTAGGAGAAGGGATGCAGGAGGAGGAGAGGTTGAAGTGCCAAGGACCTTCGTTTAGATCCTGGGTGATTTCCGCCCCCCCCCCCCCATGGGGGAATGCAGGGGTAAAGATGGCAATCAAAGTAAGGTCAGCAGTGCTATAGGATGTGTGGAAACTGGCAGAGTGCAAGACTTTAGAGGTTCACCTGAGGTGCATGTCAACCCCTGCAGACATACTTATCTAAGAATCCTACGCTGCTCACCAGAACTGCCAGTGAAGAGCTCAGTCATTACTCCAAAAGCGAATAAATGAATATCATGGGCTGTACTGGCACATAATCAGCCGAGGAGAGGAGGTAAGAGTGTCTCGCTCTCCCCCAGGGCTTCAGGACCACTTCTGGGATTGTGTGGGAATGGGAATTGGTGCTTCTGCAGGAACAAGCAGGAAATCAGTCTTCACATATGGGTGACGTCGGCGCCGACGGAGCCCTCGTGCGGAGCAATTCCCCAACTTTCAAAGAAAGCCTTTGTGATTGCATCGCACATGCGCAGTCCCCTTCCCGACCAAGGGTGCCATCTTGCTCAGTATCCCTTTTTCCGTGGAAGAATTTTTGGATCTTTGACCAGTTTGACGCCAGTTCCCCTTCCCGCCTTCGGCTCGATACACCGGTATCGAGTCCAGTCAATTTTTTGCGTTTTTGTCCTTAGAGACTAGCATTCGCGCTTTTTTTTTTTTTTTTTTAAATTTTCACTGGCAGCCCGGTCCTTCGACCTTGCAGGGGCCCTTTTTCCCCCGATGGCTGCCAGTGGGTTTAAAAAGTGTTATCGGTGTAAGAAGTTAATGTCCCTCACTGACACACATGGCTGCTGTCTCCGATGCCTCGGGCCCGACCATGACCCGAAGGTCTATGGCCCATGTGGGAAGATGTCCTCTAAGGCACTTCGAAGTAGGCAGAAGCAGCATGAAAGGATTTTCTCTGAGTCCCCATCCCCCCGGATCCGGACCTCATCAGAAGCCTCGATGTCTCGAGAGCTGTCTGAACCCGAGCAGCGTCGGGGGATCTTCTGAACAGGGGTCCCCTCCCGGGAACACCGGAGGAACAAGAAGCCCATGAGGGCAGTGTCATTGGATGCCTCCAATCGCCGTGGGCCCTTGAAAGCCAGGTCGCGGAGTCCTGACCGCCTCCCCGGGTCCTCGGAGTCAGAGCGGCCTGCGAAGGTACCTCGCACGGAGCCAGAGACTCCGAGGTGGGTAAGTACTTTTGTCCTCGTGGACTCCCCTCCAGGGGAGCCGACGTCGGGCCTGATGACATCGGGGCCTGATCCGGAAGCTGCAGAGTCTTCTGAGCTTGGTCTCAGGATGATGGCCCTGGAGCGCAGCATGTCTGCCTTCATGGAGCAGCAGTGGGCACTGATAGCCGGTCTCCCTGGTCCATCTTCCCTGACCACCAGGACTTCGATGTCCAAGTCGACCCCGGAGGCCGAGCCGATCCTCGAGACTCTTCGGACTCGAGTTGATCCTCAGCCAAGGTCTCCCTCGACCTCCCGCTCGGGACCAAGGTCATCGACGCCGCCGGTGCTCTCGACATTGGGGCGGTCGGGGCCGAAGCCCTCGCGGCTGGAGCCCCTTGATTCCTTCTCGGAGGGATCGGCATGGAAGATGAGGAGTCCCCAGACACCCATCGGACCTGGTATGTCCCATCAGACTCACCGTGTTTTGGAGCCTCGGAGAAGGATACTCGGTTCTCAGACTTCGTCAAAGACATGGCCAAGGCTTTGGCATTCCCTGCGAATGCCGAGGAGGAGCCTCGAGCTGAAGAGCTCGATGCCCTCCAGTATGACGTCCCCTGAGGGAAGCCCTTACTGTGCCAGTTCCTCCAATGTTGGAACGGCTGATGTTCTGCATGTGGGAGTCACCGGCCTCGATGCCGGTTCTCAGCAAGCGGGTCGATTCCATTTATCGGGTCCGCAAGAGCCCTGGATTCCAAAAGGCACAGCTGCTACACAACTCCATGGTTGTGGAATCAGCCATGCATAGGCTCAAGAGCCAGAAAATGCACTCCTCGGTGCCTCCTGGTCGGGAGGCCCGGAACCTGGACGCCCTCAGCAGAAAATGCTTCCAGGGCTCGATGCTTTCATGCTGTGTCCAAACCTACCAGCTGTACATGGGCATGTTCTTGAGGGACCTGGCAAAGGAGATTGCCAGGTTCTCAGCTGGCCTCTCCGAGGCACCCTTGCAGCGCTTCAATGCCTTGTCCACTGGGATTTGGGAGTGCTTGAAGTTCATATTTTGAGCGGCCTATGATGGTTTCGAGGCTTCGGCCCGAGTAGCTGCGGCCGGCATCGGTGCACACCGTCAGGCCTGGCTAATGTCATCGGATCTGGAGCCATGGGTTCAGGACAAGTTGGTCGATGTCCCTTGTTGAGGTGACAACCTCTTTGGCAAACCCATGACTGAGAAGGCTGCTGAGCTCGAGTCAAAGTACTTGACCTGGACAAGACTCTCAAAGAAGACGTCTTCCCCTTCTAAGAAGAAGGGCTCTGGTAAAAAGCCCTTTTTCCCCAAGGAAGGATACTGCTTACCGCGACTACCCCACTTACCAGGCCACCCCAACTCCCCCAGGCCCCGGCTCCTACCCAGCCAGGTGGGGGTTTTTGACTCCCAATGCATAGGGGGCAGGCTAACCCTGTACGCTCACAGGTGGCCAGCCATCACCTCGGATATCTGGGTCCTGCAAATAGTCCAGAGGAGCTATTTGCTTCACTTCAGCCAGTTACCACCCTCCTTCTTTCCAGGGGAGCCTCTCAGACCCTTCTTCACAGGGACCTCCTCTTGCAGGACCTGGCAGGTCTTTTAGAGAATCAGGCAGTGGAACCGGTGCTCAACCACCTGCAGGGCAAGGGCTTCTACTCCAGGTATTTTCTCATACCATAGAGAACAGGAGGCCTCAGATCCATCCTCGACCTAAGAAACTTTGAACTTTTCCCTCACCAGGAACTTGTTTAAGATGCTTTCCCTTGGAATGTTGCTGCCTTACCTCCACCAGGGAGATTGGCTATGCTCCTTAGACCTGAAGGATACCTATACACACATCCTCATACATCCAGACCACAGACAATGTCTGAGATTTGTAGTGGGAGGAAAACATTTCCAATACAGGGTTCTACCCTTTGGCCTAGCCTATGCTCCCACAATGCCTGGCTGTAGTGGCGGCTTTCCTCAGAAGTCAGGGAATTTTTGTCTTCCCTTACCTGTACGACGGGCTCATCAGGGGCCAGTCGCCTCAGGAGGCCCAACAGGCCACTTCTCGCACTATCAACCTGTTGCAATGTCTATGCTTTGTCATAAACCACGCAAAGTCTACTTTGCTCCCCACTCAGAACTTAGAGTTCATAGGAGCAAGATTGGACACCCTTCAGGCGAAGGCTTACCTGCTGGAGGACAGGACACAGGGGCTGCTAGCACTGCCGCATCAGTTCAGGCACAGGTCTCCGGGTCTCAGTGAGATACTTCTTACGCCTCCTGGGCCACATGGCCTCCATGGTGCATGTGACACCAAATGCCTATTTCCACATGAGAACAGCTCAGTGGTGCCTCAGGGATCAGTGGACACAAGCCATCAGCAGCCTCAGACAGGATAATAGTATCCAGACGACTGGTGAAATCATTGCAGTGGTGGAGTCAACCACCCAATCTGCTCAAGAGTGTGTCTTTTCAGATTCCTTCGCACACAAGAGTGCTAACGACAGATTTATTTATTTATTTTATTTACATTCTCTTATATACCGCACTATTCAGCATCAGCGCGGTTTACATGGAACAGAAACGCTCAGTACAGTTAACATGTATGAGTTTACAGATAACAGGGCAAGTAACTTAGATAACAGGGGTAACTATTTACAAAACTTGCTACATAAGCTTGTAAACTATTTACAAATATTTTAAAAACTATTTACAGATGCCTCCTTGCTAGGCTGGGAAGCCCATTGCCAAGGATCATGCACTCAAGGATTATGGTCTCCTCAGGAGTCTGCACACCAAATCAACCTCTTAGAGCTGCGGGCAATTCGCCTAGCTCTTCAAGCCTTTTGTCATGTCCTCTCACATCAGTCTGTATTAATACAGACGGACAACCAAGTGGCAATGTTCTGTGTGAACAAGCAGGGAGGTACGGGGTCTCGTATCTTATGTCAGGAGACAATGGACCTCTGCTCCTTTGCCATCAGGCAGTGTATGACTCTCAAAGCAGTGTACCTGCCTGGTCAGGAGAACTGCCTAGCAGACAAACTAAGCAGGATTCTCCAACCTCACGAATGGCAACTGGATCCGATGGTGACCCGGCAGATTTTCGACCGCTGGGGACATCCGTCCATAGATCTATTTGCCAGTCCGCAAAATCACCAGCTGCCTAGATTTTGCTCCAGACAGCCATATCCCCTGAGGGTGGCTGCAGATGCTTTCCTGATCTTCTGGTCAGGGGGCCTCATGTATGCGTTTCCTCCCATGCCTCTGGTGGCCCGGACTCTGTTCAAAATCCTTCTGGACAAGGCCTCGGTCATCCTGGTAGCCCCCAGATGGCCAAGACAGCCTTGGTTTCCACTTCTCCTGCTGGCAGTGGAAACTCCACTTCCACTGGGGATGCAGCCCGACCTCCTTTCATAGGAGCAGGGCTCTCTTGCACCCCAACCTCAGGGCCCTCAACCTGATGGCATGGCTGCTGAAAGGGTAGTGCTGGCTCCTCTCCTCCTACCTCGGAATGTAGAGGAAGTGTTACTGGCCTCCAGGAGGCAATCCACTAGGAAATCCTATGCTTTCAAGTGGCATAGATTTGAGGTGTGGTGTAACCAGCACAATGAAAATCCTTTCTCTTGCCTTGTACCAGTGGTGCTGCAGTACCTGCTTCACCTCTCAGATTTATGTCTCAAGTCTAACTCTGTCAGGGTCCACCTGAGTGCTTTGTCAGCAAACCACTCACCCGTTGAGGGGCAACCTCTTTTGGCTTACCCCCTGGTGTGCAGATTCCTCAGAGGTCTGCTTCTGCTGAAACCCCCAGTTCGTCCTCTGGCAATTGAGTGGGATTTGACTGTGGTCTTGCAGCAGCTTACTCGCCCACCTTTTGAGCCGATGTCCTCTTGTCATCTGTGCTTCCTTTCCTGGAAGTTGCTCTTCCTGGTGGCACTCACATCCACCAGACATGTGAGTGAGCTGCAAGCTCTCATAACCGATAAACCATACACAAGGTTTTATAGGAATAGGGTGGTCCTCTGCACTTACCCAAAGTTCCTTCCAAAGGTAGTCGCTGCTTTCCACCTCAACCAGGAGGTGGTTTTTCCGACCTTCTTTCCCAGGCCGCATTCCAGCCGGGCAGAGGCAGTCCTGCATACCCTGGATTGTAAGACGGCGTTGTCCTTCTACCTGGAGCGTACGAAGGGACATCTAAGAGCTACTCAGCTATTCGTCTCATATGACCCCAGTAAGCTGGGGTTACCTGTTTCCAAGCATATGCTGTCCACCTGGGTGGCAGACTGTATTGCCTGGGCATACAGGGCGGCCGATCTCCCGTTGCAGGGTCGAGTCACGGCCCACCGCGTCAGGGCTAAGGTCGCATCAGTGGCTCACTTCCGCTCCGTTCCGTTGGCAGACATCTGCCGGGCTGCAACTTGGTCTTAAAGCCAGACTTTTGCAGCCCATTACTGCCTGGATAGGGAGTCCCGACAGGACAGTGCTTTCGGCCAGGCGGTTCTCCGGAACCTATTTGAGGTTTAGGCAACTCCAACCCTCCGACCCTTTGGTGTCAGGCTACCGGGTGGGTGTTGCTTTCTCGGCTGAATTCCTATTGCAGCTCCTGCGGCTCTTCTAGAGGCAGCCATTTTTCAGCTATGGGTTCTCGGTAGCCTATAGCTAGGGAGTCCCATATGTGAGGACTGACTTCCTGCTTGTTCCTGGAGAAAGTATAGTTACTCACCTGTAACAGGTGTTCATCTGGGACAGCAGGAATCGGTCCTCATGCCCCTCCCTCCTCCCCTGGAGTCGCAGTCCTATTATTGGTTTTTATTCATTTTTCTGTCTTTTTAGCCATGTCATTTGAGCAAGATGGCACCCTTGGGTGGGAAGGGGACCACGCATGAGCGATGCAATCCCAAAGACTTCCTTTAAAGCTGGGGAATTGCTCCGCACGAGGGCTCAGTCGGCGCCGACGTCACCCATATGTGAGGACTAATTCCTACTGTCCCTGGAGAACACCTGTTATAGGTGAGTAACTATGCTAATTCTTCAGTGCAAATGTTTTTATTGGAACTTTTGTTTTATAATTTATTCACTTAAAATGTATGTTCTCTGCAAGTACCATAAATATTGTCCTAAGCAGATCACAAATGCTTATATATATTGAAATTACAACCAAAACAATATCATCATGTAGACGATACTAATTAAAGTCTCAAACATCTAAAAAAAAAAAAAAAAAAAATCCCCCAAGCATTTTTAAGAAAAATCACATATTACTCTTACCCTAAGATCATGTGTAAAAAGAAGATTCAGAAACTGTAATTTAACTCAAGCAAATGGCTGAGTAAACAAAAAAGGCTTTCAAGCCTTTTCTAAATGTCTGATTCGCTCTACTTTTAAGATAATCTGGAAGTTTTCCAGTGTTCTCTAAATTTATTTATTTATTTATTTTACAGTTTTTATATACCGCGCTCTTTGGTATCAGCGCGGTTTACAGATAACAAATTTCGCATTAGAACAGTCCTTTGCTTACATTATAACAGTGTCTTTTGCTTACATTATAACAGGGTCAGTAACTTGGAGACAACATGGTAAACTATATACAAGCTATATGCAGAAAGATAAATTACATCTGGAAATTTACAGTTAAATTGGGTCATAAATTTGGGTGTGCAGAGCGTCTAGTACGTGTTCTGTTATGGCTATGTTGTTGGAATGTCAGAGGCTGTGTGAGTGATTTGTGAGATGGGGGGGGGAGGTGTAGGGTTAGGGCCTAAAAGATGATGACAAAATAGGTAGTGTTTGAGGGCCTTTCTAAATTGAGAGAGGTCTTTTATTGATCGGATATGAGGAGGGAGATTATTCCAGCAAGTTGGAGCGAATAAGGTGAAGGCCCTGTCTCTGGTTGTTTGGTTACATTTAGTGTACTCCTTTGGTACGACAAGGGTATTGGCGGCTGCGGATCTTCTCAGTCTGTTCGTGGGGGTGTTGATAATAAGTGATGAGAGGGAAGGTGGGGCTATTTGATTGCTTTAAAGGATAGCAGAAGTGCTTTGTAGGTTATCCTGGCATGTAGAGGTAACCAGTGAAGCTCTGTTAGTATGGGGGTGATGTGGTCTCTACTGGATGTACCGCAGAGGATGCGGGCTGCTGAGTTCATCGCCAATTGGAGTGGGTTGAGGATGCTCTTGGGTAGACCATGCAGGATGACATTGGCATAGTCGAAATGAGGTGTTATAAGGGCTTGGAAGATTGTTCGGAAGTCATTGGAGGCGAGTAGTGGTCTTAAGGGTTTTCAGTGTTCTCAATTTATAGTAAATGGATTTAACGGTCTGCTTTATGTGATCTTTGAAGGTCAGTTCTTGGTCGATGGTTACTCCCAGGTAGCGAATTGATGATTTACATGGTAATTCCGCATCTCTCACCTTCAAAGTTGCGGGTGGGGAGAATTTCCTATTCCTAGTTACGAATAGGACTTCCGTTTTCTTGAAGTTTATTCGCAGGTTCTGGGATAGGAGCCAATCTGTAATCGCGTTGAAGCAGGCGATAATTGGGGAGAAGTCAGGGGCATTAATTTTTATTGGCGTGAATATCAGTATGTCATCTGCGTAGATCAAGCTGGAGGCGTTAAATGATTTGATTTCACAGATTGGTTGAATATATATGTTAAATAGAAGAGCTGATAAAGAGGATCCCTGGGGTACACCCTGTTGTTGCTGGAAAGGATCAGAGGTTGAAGCTCCTATCCGCACCTGTTGCCAGCGGTTGTTTAGGTAGGATCTACACCATTCCCAAGCTGATTCCTGGACTCCCTTTTCTTTAAGACGGTGAAGAAGTTGTACATGGTTAACCGAGTCAAAAGCTGCTGAGATGTCAAGGAAGATGAGGATGAATCCATTTTCAATTTTGTCAATCCCTCTTGATAAGGTGTTGATGAGTAGTGTGAGAAGGGTTTCTATGCCATGTGATTCACGGAATCCGTGTTGGCAGGGATCGAGAGGAGCTGAGGTATCTATATGCTGTTGCAATTGGATTTGTACCACCTTCTCGATGATTTTGGCTAGAAGGGGTATACTTGAAATTGGACGATATGAATCAGTTTTTGCTGGGTCGAGTTTATTGTTCTTCAGGAGAGGGCGTATTGAAGTTTGCTTGAGAGATGAAGGGAATGATCTGGTTGTGAAGGAAAGTTGCATGATAAGGGCAAGTATGGGGCTCAGTTCAGCACGCATTGTTCTGATCCAGTAGGCAGGGCATGGATCGTTTGGGGCTGTGGTAGTATTCAAGGTGGCAATAAGGTCAGTGATGGATTTCACTGTGGGGGCGACAAAATTTTTTAGAGGCTGAGTGATTGAGATGGGGTTAGGTATACAACTTGGAGTGGAATTCGTGTTAATGGATTTAGATAGTCAGCAAAAGCCTGAGGTTGAATTGATATTGTTTGGTTGGAGGATGGTGCCTTGGTTAAGGATTTAGTGATGTTAAAGAGGTCTCGTGGTTTGTTCAGTGATCGGAGGAGGGTTTCTGTATGGTGTTCTCTCATCTTTTCAGCTATTTTCTCCCGGTGTTTCTTTAGGGCATTTTCGTAATCCATTTGGTCAATTGGAGCACGTGATTTGCGCCATTTTCTCTCTTGTTTTCTTAGGTTCTGGAGGGATAGTCGTAGTTCAGTGGAGAACCATGGTTTTGGGTTTCTTCTTTTTAGTGCTGTGCTGGATGCTGGTGGTCTTACTGAGGAAGGTATATGTGAAGAGGAGTTCAGGGTGTTGTACCAATTGTTGATCAATTCATCAAGGTCATTGGTTGGTAGACAAAGGGTTGGAAGAGTCTGGCTGATGAAGTCATCCTTGTTGAGCGTTTTGAAACGGGCTGTTGGACCTGATGAGATCAAATTTGTCTGTCTTGCAGGTATACTGTTTTTCTGAAATGGGATTTGGAAGGATAATAAATCATGATCAGACCATGGGACAGGGGTATGAGATAGCTTAAAGTTGGTGTTCACTGCAGGCTGTGGCGCAAAAATGAGGTCAAGGGTGTTACCCTTGAGGTGTGTAGGGGAGCTAACTAGCTGCGAGTAGTTGAGGTCAGCCATGGCATCAAGGAATGTGGTAGAATGTCTATGGTGAAGTGAGGAGAGGTTAAAGTCGCCCATTAACCAGTTGGATTTGCGTGGGCTTTCTGGGTTGCAGGCCAGCTCTATTATATTAGATAAATCTTCTGGTGGTGAGGATGGGGCTCTATATATGAGATTTAGGATGATATGTTTGTTGGCTATAGTAACTAGGTCCATGTGTGTGGTACTCTGGGTGGAAAGTAAACTAAATTGAAGGTTAGTTCGTGAAAGAATGAGGACACCACCTCCTCTTCGGTCTGCTCTGTGACATGTGTGTATTGAGTATTCTGGTGGGATGAGTTGGTTTATAAGGACATTGTCTGTGTCCGCTAGCCATGATTCTGTTACCATGAGGATGTCTAGTTTCAGCTTTGAGATGAGATCTGTAATGGCTGGCCCCTTTTTACGTACTGAGCGGGCGTTGATGAGTGCACAGTTTAAGTTAGCATGTGAGGGAGCAGAATTAGGTTTAGAACTACTAACAGTGCTAAGGGAGATATATAGTAGATGAGAGTGCCTAACATGGTGTGGTTGTGGAGCTGAGTGATGATAGGAGGAATGTTATCTTCTTCCTAGTCCATGCAATATGGGGATCTTGTGTGAGGTGGTGGGGAATGCTGCTGTATTTTGGGTGGTGTATGTTAACAGATAGAGGCTAACTAATGCAAATAGAGAGAGAGCCATGTTTACAGCGATGGAAGGATACAATGTAAGGTAATACGGGTCTTTAGAAACAGTAAATGCAGATTAACTGGTTAGGTACAATAAAATATGCAAAATGCAGAAAATCTATTTAGGCTGTTTATTTCATTTGATTTCATTTATTAGCTTTGTTTGCCGCATAACTATACATTTCTAAGCAGCTTACACAAATACATTCATAATGTAAGATAACATAAATCAACACATTCAATCGAATGCCATAATTTCCCTAACTATAAAAACTTAAGAAGATATTTGGGGATAATTTTATAAAGTGCACCTGGGTTACTGTGCATTTTAATCTGCGCATTTCACAAACTCTGGAATTTATTACCGGAGGATGTGGTAAAAACTGTTACTGTAGCTGAATTTAAGAGGTCTGGACGAGTTCCTGGAGGAAGTGTCCATAAACCATTATTAAAGAGGACCAGGGAAATTCACTTCTTATACCTGGGATAAGCAGCATGAAATCTATATATCTTTTTGGGAACCTGACAGGTACTTGTAACATAGTACTGTATATGACGGCAGATAAAGACAATATGGTCCATCTAATCTGCCCAGCAAGGTGGCAAGAGTAGGTGCACCTGCTGCTCCCTGCAGGTTACCCCTCCCCATGCCTTTGTTTAGGAGTGTACCCATCGCTCTGTGCAGGTCACCCCAATTTGTTTAGGTATAAGATATAGTTAAGTTTATTTTGATTTTATCCTATTGCTATAGAGGGATCCTCTGTCTGTCCCATGCCATTTTACATTCTGTCAATGTATTCGCCCCCACCACTTTGGGAGGACATTCCAAGCATCCACTACCCTTTCAATGAAAAAAATATTTTCTGATGTTGCCTTTCAGTTTACCCCTTGCAGCTTCATGTTATACCCTCTAGTTTTCAGCTTCCCAGTCTTTAAAAAAGGTTTGCTTGTTCATTAATACCCTTTAAGTGTTTAAAAGTCTGTATCTTATCTCCCCTGTCCCTCCTCTCCTCTAGTGTATATGTATTTAGGTCTTCAAATCTCTTCTCATAAGTCTTCTGCTGCAGGCTCCAAATCATTTTGGTTGCCTTCCTCTGAAACAGTTCAAGTTTTGCCTTTTTTTTTTAAATTTTTTTTTTTATATCCTTTGAGATATGATATGGTCTCCAAAACTGAACACAATACTCAGTGATGCCTAACCAGCGACTTGTACAGTGGCATTAATATCGCCTCCTTTCTGCTGGTAATTCCTCTCTGTATGCAACCCAGAATCCTTCTGGCTTTGGCCACCGCTTTGTCACACTTTTGCCACCTTGAGATCCTCAATCACTCCGAGATCCTTCTTCTGGTCTATGCACACCAACCTCTTTCCCCCTATCACATACAATACCCTTGGATTTCTGCATCCCATGTGCATGACACTACACTTCTTCACATTAAATCTTAACTGCCAAGCATTCGACCACTCTTCCAGCTTTTGTAGATCTTTCCTCATGTTATCCACTCCCTAAGAGGAGTCCACGCTGTTGCAAATGTTCATGTCATCTGCAAAAAGGCAGACTTTTCAATTCAGTTCTTCAGCAATATCACTCACAAATACATTGAACAGTTCCAGTCCTAGGACTAATCCCTGGGGCATGCCATTACTCTCCTTTTCATCCTAGTGAGTTCCATTTACCATCACCTTCTGTTGCCTATCAGTAAACAAGTTTCTAATCCAGTTCACCACCTTGAGACCCATCCCCAGGCTGTTCAGTTTATTGATAAGCCTCCTATGAGGAACAATATCAAAGGCTTTGCTGAAATCTAGGTAAATCACATCCATTGCATGCCCTTGTTCTAGTTCCTTGGCCACCCAGTCAAAGAACTGATCAGATTTGTTTGGTATGATTATCCTTTGGTTAAATCATGTTACCTCGGATCATGCAACCTATTGGTTTCGAGAAAGTCCACTATTCTCTCTTTCAGGAACGCCTCCATTACTTTTCCCACCACTGAGGTAAGACTTACTGGCCTGTAGTTTGTCACTTCTTCCCTATTACCACTTTTATGAAGAGGTACTACATCAGCCCTTCTCCATTTCTGTGGAACTTCTATCTCCAAGGATCTATTTAAAACATTATTCAAAGGCCCTGCCAGAACCTCTCTGAGCTCTTTCAGTATCCTGTGATGTATCCCATCTGGTCCCATGGCCTTGTCCACTTTCAGTTTTACAAGCTGTTCAAACACATCATCTTCTGTGTATGGTATAGTATCTACTCTATTCCTATTTGTATATTTGTCAATCACAGGTGGTCCTTCTCCAGGATTCTCTTTAGTAAAAACATAACAGTAGAATTTGCTTAGCATTTTTAATGTAATTTTCCATGAATCCGTCCTCGGCACTTTTGAGTCTTGCAATTCCACCTCTGATCTTCCTCTTCTCCTAAATATATCTGAAAGAATTTTTGTCTCTACGTGTTGCATTTTTAGCCATCTTTTCTTCTGTCTTTGCTTTTGCTATCCTTTTTTTGTCTTTTAGCTTTATCCTCTATTCTTTTCTGTGTTCCTCTGCGAACCTCTTTGGAATTTTTATTTGTGCAGCCACTTCTTTGGAGAAACATATAGGTTCTGCACTGTATGACCTGGATTGACTACTGTTGGAAACAGGATACTGGGCTTGATGGACCTCGGTCTTACCCAGTACGGCATATCTTATGTTCTTATGCTAACTAGTTTATATGGTCAAGAACCACGCATAGTTTATAAAATAGAGGTATAAGTGGTTGAAAAACCATGCTAAATCTAGGCTTGAGCACTTTCACCAATGTTTGCTCTTATCTAGCATGCTCGTGTTTTATAAAATTTATACATATAACTGTGTATTCCACCCATGCTATTCCCAAGCTGTGCCAGTGTGTATGACTACATGGAAATTATGTGCCACCAGCCTAATGCATGTATTTATAAAATAGGAATTGGCTAAAATATGCATGTAAAGGCCCATTTATGCATGCAAGTCATTGAAAATATGTGATTTTACATGCATTGTGCCACTGCCTCCCTTGCCCAGGCGGTTGCCTAAGGCGTGGGAACGGGCAGTCAATACATTTATTTGTTTTAAGTGCCTATTTCTTGTAGTTGTGTAATAATCCAGCCGAGATGGTAATTATAGGCACACAGGATTTTTATTATTTTCAGCCAAAAGGAACTTTAAAGATTCCAATTATCAGGATAAGGTAAGGATATTTTCCAACAGCATCAAACAAAGGCAAACTCGCTTCTCTTCAGCTTTGGCACTTAAATGAAAACACAGTATTTCCTCATACTATAAACAAACTCAGCACTGAAACTCCGGTGCAAAAAGAATTAGAAAAAAAACCCCATCTTCTTTTATAGCTTTAAAACAAACAGAAGTTGTTACATTTCCAAGCAGGCAAACTTCTGTTACACATTGTTTTTTCTTTCTTTCCGCCAAGTAATTCCTTCAGCTTGTTGTATCTCGGGCTTTTCACTTTCTAGCATACAAATGCTCACACACTCAGCTACGGCTTAAAACTTCAGGAACCTTATTTGCATATTTCCCAGCCGTGCTCTCTTGAAGGAGCAGCTACCAGGTTTAAAGCTTCTGCAAATGTTCTAGCCTTTCTCAATGCCTAGAGGCTACCGAACATTCCATTTCCTCATCAGAATTCTCCTCTATTAAACCGGGCATCTCTATTTCCATACTCTCGAGGTCAGAGTCTGCTTGAGAGGCACAGGATTCATACTCAAAACTATCAGGCTTTAATCCCTTCAGGATTTCTAAGACTTTAGTCAAGGCAGTGTCCTTCCTTCTCTGAGGAATAGTATAGCAGTTAGAAAGTCTCTTAGCTTTTAAGGAGTTAATAGAAGGCTTTAGGCTGCTCACCTTATCTTTTGGAATTGAGCACTTAACAGGCTTTACTGCTGAAGGCTCATGCTCCATGCATACTTCGGGGGAAGGGCTTCTGCTGCCAACATGGCTGACCAACTCCCCTGGGTAAGCTTTTCTTCTAGTATATCTCCTGTCTCCCTTACAGGGCCCTGGGTTAGCTCCAAATCCTATGGCTGGCTCTGCCCTTCTCCCAGAGGTTTCCAATGAAGCACCCTTGACTCCCCGGGTACCACCTTTGCGTGGTTCTCCAGAGCTTCTAGGACCTCCTACCCTCCTGGGACGTTCTGACCTGTTCCAAGCTGCACTGGCACCAGAAGTAGGAATCCTCGTCAAGCGTGTCCCTTCACTGTACTCAGACCTCTCTGAGTTCAGGCTTCCCTCTGAGTTCAGACTCCTTTCTGTCCTCCTCTGCTGCTTCCTCTCTCTTCAGTTCCCTCTCTGGCAGTTTATATGAGTCTTTCCCCTTCGGCTTCCTGGCCCCACCCCCCAGCTGTCCCTCGTGAACAGGGTTGGTAACCATGGAGCTGGGGTGTGTCTCCTTGCTACCTGCTTTCTGTGGAGAGTTTTTTTTCTAGTTCAGAAGTTTTAACCCTTAAACTTCTGGTTCTTTTCCTACTATCTGGGGAAAATGCCTGTTTTTTTCCCTCTTTCTCTATTCTCTCTGCTTTCTGCGCCATCACAATTGATGGTGTGTAACTTTCCGCAGATTCTTATAAAATTACTTCCAAAGGACCATGTTCACTAAAGCTTAGCACATGTTGATGGACATTAGCATATGCTAAGTGCTATATGACTCGTAGAATGAAATGGGCTGCACAGCACTTGGTGTTTTGTTAGTGTGTGCTAAGCTTTAATAAACATGGTCCTGAATAAAATATTACTGCTAAAAACTGAATTAGAACTTCAAAAATTTATGAGCCATTCAACTCTTCTGAAAGCCAGATAATTTGGCACTAGACAAATCTCAACCAGCAACAGATTCCAGCTCTGTGGCCCTATCATCTGAAAGACACGTTTTCATGTTGTGACTTTCAAGCCACTGTTACCGGTGGAAAATGGAGCAGTTCTTTTTGACTTGAATGTAAATTCCACAGAGAAACGTTTTTATATAAGAGGAATTCCCTTTATTTAGCAGGTTTTATATCCTGCCTTCTCCTTCAATCAAAGAGTTCACATAACAAATAAGTACAATACAAATGAGAAAAAAAGGAGGAGTCATGCAGGATATCAATACTACAAAACATTGTTAATTATTGATGACCTAATAGATAGTCTTGGAGTGATTTCTGAATAGAAAAGTCTTTAGCTGCTTCTGAAAGTTCTTAATTTCTGTAACAGCTCTCAGGGCATCCTGGAGACAGTTTCATAGGGCAGGTGCTGCAATGGATCGAGCCCTTGCCGAAGTAGAATGAATGATTGGTTTTAGGGTCTTTATAGTATCAATAGTACTAAGCCTCCTAGGTCTGGTACTAGAGTTGAGAATGATGAGAGACTTCAGACTGTCAGCAGATAAGTTATGTTTAATTTTAAATATATTGTTTTGAAAGAGAGATGAGATATAGGAAGCCAATGGAGCTGATTTTAAAATAGGAGTGAGGTGATCATGCCAGGTAGAGTCTAATATGATATGGGCCGCAGTGTTATGAACCAATTGAAGAGGCCTGCTAGTTTGCTTTGGAAGGCCAAGATAAATAGTGTTACAGTAGTCCAATATTGGTATTATAACAGCTTGGCAGACAGTCCAGAAGTGATAGTTGGTGAGAGTAGTGTTTTTGTTTAACCAATATTTCTGAGCCTCTGCAGAAGGATGTCATGGGACACAGTACAAAGGCTGAAGAAATATCAAGAAATATTAGTTGAAATCCTATTTTGATGCTATCAAGCCCTCTTATTATGTTGTCAAGAATTACTGTTAGCAATGATTCTACATTATGGTTATTATGGAACCCATATTGGTGGGATTCTAGGTGGGTATGAGAATCTATGTAGTCCTGAATCTGATGGTAGATTGTTTTTCTCAAGTATTTTAGTAACGAAAGGAAGGCTTAAAATTGGACGGCATGCAGAAGGGTTGTCAGGATATGTAGGGTAGATTATCTTCAGTACTGGGTGGATAGTTGCACATTTAAGAGACTTTGGCCCTGAATCAGTGAAGAGAAGACTAACTTATGGATATAAATAAAAAGCACATCCCTTGTGGATTTTATCCAAGGGACTGGGCATGGGTCAGTAGGTGAAGTGCTAGTATTAAGGTTAGCTATAGTACGTGCAAACCTTTTAGTAGTAGGCATACTAAATTTCTCCCAGGTGGTCTATGAGCACGTGCTTTCAGTGAATGATGCATAGGCTGGCAATGAGTGAGTTTGTGTATAATTGTGTTTAGAGATCAAGAACTTTGCATAGCCTTGAGGGCAGAAAGTTGCAGATCCATAGGGAGTGGGCTCCTTCATGAGCGTTCGTACGGTTTCAAATAATTCTCTAGGTCTGTTGGCTGATCGAAGGATTAGGTTTGTGTGGTATTCACATTTACAGTGATTCATGATATAATAGCATAATCATATATATAAAAAGTTATAAAGACATCAGTCTTTCTTGCATAACACACTATTAATATATTTCTGAAAAGAATCAAATGTTTTGTGAAAGTCCAAGACACCATTCTGCTTTTTCAGCATGGAAATACTTTTTTTTTTTTTTCCCCCTTTTTCCCCTTTAAGACTGGAGATTGGGGGGGGGGGGGGGGGTAGGAAGAGGCCATGCTACTTTTTTGTTTTTATCCTGGGGTGAAGGAAAGGGGGATCACGTACTACTGGGCCCCTTAATTGAGGAGTATATTTGGCATAAGTATCACTGAATATATGGATAACGTTATTAGGGTATCTATCCAAATAGCTTCTCTGTTTGCCAGCTTGCTGAATATTGATTTGCTGGGCTAAAACCTTTGTCCAGGCTTCTGGAATATAAATCAATTGACAACAATTACCAGGTGGGCTTGGGGAATACAACCTCTTAATGGGGAGGCCATTGCAGTAAAAATTTGTTTGGTATTTTTTCCGAGCAACCCTCGCTGACTGCTGTCAGACACACCGGGCTCAAAAGACATAACTTTGTGCCTATAAGAACAAAAATCCAGAATCATAGAGATTTAAGCATAAGGGCTTTTCTCTGTATATCTCTTACTAAACATTCTGGCTGTCTTTAATACTGTTGACAAAAATAGTGTAGGTCTGTTTTCTTTTTGAGTTTTAGTTTGCTCTGACATACAGTAGCAGATGTCATTGCAATGTGACAAAGCCAACTGAATCTTAGAAACTCCAGCAATACAGTCCGGATATGTAAAGAAGGGTGGAATCCTTGAATTTTATCAGTACAGATGCCAGGCTGGCTGTCTTATGGGGAAAAAAATATTTTTCTTTGTACAGACTAAGCAGGTATGTGTTTGATTCTTATGTATTTTTCCTTTAAGACCTCCTAAACCTGTGTAAATCCCGACATTATTCTGCAGGTGAGTGGTATGTCACTTTACGCTGTCTTCCCTATTTTTCCCTTTTTTAGGATTCTAAACATTTAAACTACCTGACCTCTGAGCAGGCCCTAGCAGATTTCGCAGTACTGATCCGTCACCTGAAAGGGAACATTCCGGGAGCCCAGGACAGCCCTGTCATTGCCATTGGTGGATCCTATGGAGGGATGCTTGCAGCCTGGTTTAGAATGAAATACCCTGATGTGGTAGTTGGGTAAGGAGAGCTGTTGTGCATAGGCTAGATAGAGCTTAGCTCTTTCCCTAAATGTGTGTGTTTGTCTTTTGATGTGTGGGCGTTATCCCCTTTTTTCCATCTCACATATTATGTGTGTCTGTGCTACAAATGTATACCATAAACCAAGGGCTTGGATTGATTCTTGGATGCAGCCGGAGCATCAGAAGTTTGGGCCTCTTCCAGCTTTTGAGTTCCTAATCATAATTAAAAAAAAAAAAAAAAAAACACACAAAAGAAAACAAAATCAGGGCCCAAAAAAAGACTGAGAATTAATTTGGACATTTCTTAAAATTCAACAAATGCTTTTCTAGCCTTTTGTGCAAATGAACAAGCCTCTAAATCTGACACTCCTTTCAAGCTTGAGTTCCAGGCCAGATGGTCCTTCTGGTCCCTGGACATGCTGTTGAATCATGCAACCAAAGATGGTCACTCTAGTTGTTTAACTTTTTTAAAGCAGCAGCACTTAACTAGCGGAGATCACAAAGATTTCTTGGATGGAGACTCCTTGGCCATTATACTGACATCTTGTGGCTGTTTAGCCTCCTGCAGCCTTTTGCTAGACATGTAGACTAATAGGGCAGTAGCTGGATGAAACAGCACGCCAAGCAAGAATTGCTTTCGGTACATACCCTTACCCCCCGCCCCTCACATATTTGCTTTCAGGCTTGAATGCTTCACAGATGTGTAGATTGACTCAGAAGGGTGGCATGAGTAAATTGGGGCACTGCTCGCCCTCTTCAGTGCAAGTTTCAATCCTAAGGGCATATGCATAAGTACAGTAAAATGCAGTCAAAGGATGTCATTTTGGAAATCTTGCAAGGCACTTTCACATATAAATGGTGAGCATGTGTTAACCTTTGTAAAAACCATGGGAGAGACAGATTGAAAGGGGCTGGGCTGTGAGTGTGTTTTGGATGGAAATGTAAATGCGTCTGTTTCCAATTTTTAAAGCAGGAATGCATGCATGCTTGTAAATACCAGCACCCATTGGTTTTTTACCCTGTTCTGTGGCAGGCATAAGTGTAAAGGAAGGACTCATTCAGAGCTGGGGTTCACACCATTCATTGAGGGGCCAAGCGTGCTTACCTGTCTGATGTCTAACACTATGTCCAAATGTCTTAAAGGTTTTTCGCACAGCTTTCTAATTGGCAATTCTTGGACATGCATCTTTGTAAAACATAGGGCTTACATGTGCAGGTCACTAACTGATGCCATGACTTTTTTTTTAAAAATGCATTTCCAACTAAAATGGCTGTTGCCAATGGACGTGCCGGGACTTAAATGTATATGCCTGGGCATCCTTATACATATTTTACAAAAGGCTCTGCATTCTGGGTATTTTACAAAAGGTCTACTGGACAATGTGAGTATCCTGACTTAGATGTCATATTTCCTGCGTGGAGACTGTATTTGGCTTTTCATGTAGCAGAAATGAAAAGTTCACTCCTTTTTTTTTAATTGCAAAGAGTGAAAAATAGACAGTTTCCTTGATATTTTTCACTTTTTGTTGTTAAGTGCCGTTGACTCGGTGTCGACTCATGGTGACTCTCTGGATAGTTGTCCTAAACTGTGTTTGGTCTTCAGTCAGGCAGGGACAAAACGTAGAGGCAAGAAATGTATCCAGTGATGCTCCAAGCAGCCTGGTTAGTACATCTGCTTTTAATTCCTTAATTGGAGAAAATCCGAGGCACCCAGCAAATCACTCACTACCTGATGAATTCACGCCACCCTGCAGTGATGGCTCATTACCAATCATCTCCAGCATGGTCTGAGCTCTAACAAACAGTTTTGTGTTTCCTAGGACCTTCATATCAACTGGCAAGGGGAATTACTGACAGTTTTGACGGTACAGAAATACGCTTGGTGTTTGTCAGACTTTCAAAGAGCGATCGCAGATGCCGGAAGTGATTGGGGGAGCACTGATCACATCCGGCATCAGCAATCGTTCTGTGATGTCTAATGGACACTGTGGGTCCGTAAAACAGCAGCAAACTTTCCTGCTAAAGTCACAGCAGCTCAGATGTGTCTATGTGCGACTGAGCTGCTACTGTTCTAGTGGGAGTTTGGTGCTGATCCATTGCTGCAGGGAGGGGTAAGTCTTCACTTGCTTCCCCAGGTGGAATGAAAAGCTGAGTTAACTCTACTTCTCCAGTTAAATCAGTAACTTTATCAACGCCCACAGAGGAAAAAGTTCTTATTTGTGATCCATTACCTCACAGAGTAACTAGATAATGGAACAGATTCCTTGCCTGCCTGCAGAAGGAAATCCAAAAAGAAAATTACTCTTGCTGTAACATGTAATTCACATATTCCATGCTGATGCTTCAGTTCATTTCAAAGAATCCATTATTGTGCTAAAGGAGAGCAAAAACTGCCTGAATTATAAATTACTACAATAGTACTAACGAAGACCATTTTTACAAGTGTGTTTGCTTGAGTGTGGCACCTAGAGTTGAGGGTCTAGCCAGCATAATTTGTGTTTGTCCATACCCATGTTTGTTTTACATGCATATGTTCCCCCCCTTCCCCCCCACCTGCCTCCCAAAACTGCAGGATGAAGAGCCAATGGGAGTCCTGGTGCCATCAGCATGGAGAGCCACAGCTATGGCCACAAAAGACTGGCGGGAGGCTCCTGTCACGCCCCATGACATGCACGCACCCCCCCCCCCCCCGACACTGCTCGTATCACACACACAGATGTGCATCTCCGACACTTCGTAACACACACACACACCCCCCCCCCTATGCCCAAGCAACCCCATACACTGCCCACGACTCATGCACACCTCGCACCCCACACTTGCCTGTGAAAAGAGAATCATTAACGTCCTGAGGCTTTCAACTGAATAATCCAAATGTATGTTTGTATTAGTGAGTATGATAAATGTGTGATAGATGGGGCTTCAGGCCTCCTGCTTTCCCTCAACGTGAACAGCCAAATGGGGAAAAATTAACACACAAGTTATGAGGAATAGACAGTCCTGAGAATAAGTCTGCAGAAAATTGGTCTAAATGTAAAGCATACTTCATGTTAGATTTATAATTTTCCTATTGGTTCTCATCTGGGCAAAATACAATTGTAAAGACAAAAGTCATAAAACAAGCATTCGTGAATGCATAAAATTGACAACCCCACGGCAGATTAGAATACAGTGCAAAAACACCAGTCATCTGAAGATAAATGCTTTCATAAACCTTATGTTTAATTGACAGTAATTACAGTACCCCACTATTAAAAGACCACATTAAGCCCAGTAAACAGCTTGAAATAGGTAAACCTTCAGCTTCTTTTGAGATTACAAATAGTTTTTAACATTCCTTATCTCACTAGGCAGGAAATCTCAATGTTGTGGGCCAGCAAGTATCTGCCATCAGGGTCGTACCAAGCCACAAATGCGCCCTGTGTGACTTGTACATCTGGTGCACCCCCCCCCCCCCACCTTCACAGGTTTGTCATTTGCCCCATTCCCAGCATTTCCCCCATCTTACCTCCATTTCCAGCTGGTTCTTCCTCCCCCCTCTCCCCACGTTGCCTCCCCTTGCCCAGCCGCTGCCAATTTTCGTGTTCCAGAGGCGACAGCAGTGGAGCAGACATCTAATTTAAAAACAAAAACCAAAAAAATCCCCTGTGGATCTTCCTGACTCCGCGCTTCCATGTTGGTCTGATGCCTCCCTCCTCTGACGTATGCTCGCATCAGAGGAAGGAGGGACCAAACCAGCCATTCGAATGTGGGTCTTTGCAACTCTGCGCTTGAATGGCTGGTCTGATCCCTCCCTCCTGACACGAGCATACATCAGAGGAGGGAGGGATCAGGCCAGCATCCAAGCGCAGAGTTGGAAAGACCTGTGTGGGTTTTTTTCAGTTGGATGTCTGCTCTGTTGCCGCTGCTGCGGGAACGTGAAAAGCGGTGGTGTGGCAAGGACAGGCAGCATGTATGTGTGTGTGTGTGTGTGTGGGGGGGGGGGGGCGGAGCTAAGGCCAGCAATCCCAAATGCGCCCCTATTTTTTTGTGCCCTGTATTGCTGCACTGCTTGCTCAGGGCTAGGTACGGCACTGTGTGCTATTATCTTGTAAGTCACCAATACAGATGGTACAGTGGCTTGAAATTGGTAACCTGAATGCAATGAACACACCAGTTCATAAAAGTGGATCAAAGTTGCTAGCTCTGTCCTCGTTTCACCATTCAAGCATTTATGTTCTGAGCAAAGCGTTGAACAATGGCTGCAATCTCGCTGGTAACCAGTGTAGTTCCTGCATCTTAGGGGAAATATGCTCCACCTTATTTCCTGGTAGACTTGGCAGTAACTAGGAGTCCGATTTGTTAATGGGCAAATTCTGATGGATGGTGCCCTCTAATTTTGTTAAACTCTAATGGTCGTGTGTTTAAAAAAAAAAAACAAAAAAAAAACAACAAAACTCTTATCCAGGGCTTTTTAGCCCAGTCTTTAGAACACACCTAGCCTAGTCAGGATTTCAGGATAACCACAATGAATATGCATGAGAGAAATTGGCATTCAGTGTGGCACTGCGTACAAATTTCTCTCGTGCACATTCATACATATGCCTACAGCCACCTGCTCTCACTTCTCATGTTCAGGTTCCCTAATGTAGATTTTGCTCTCTGTGCAAGTATTTCAACATTTATATGTCACTCTAATCCAACAGACTTTTCAGCAAACTACCTACAGGTGTAATTGTCTCTTCCCCAAAGAGTTAACTTTAGGAAGATGTCCTAAACATCTAAAGCACTCTCGGTGGGTGTATTTGTACCTGTACGGAAAGGGGCTTGGTGATCAGGCTGTGTTTGCACTTTTTGGGCTCTAGCTGATTCTTCCTTTCTGTGTCCAGAGCTCTTGCAGCTTCTGCACCAATCTGGCAGTTTGAGGATCTCGTTCCCTGCAACATGTTTTACAGTATTGTGACGAATGATTTCAGAAAGAGCAGCCCTGGCTGTGCCGAAAGCATCCTGAACTCCTGGGAAGCCATTAACCGGATTTCATCCACAGGTATGAAAGCCAGAACCAGGTGTACTATGGTTTGTATTTTATTTTATTGATTGATCACATTATTTGATCAGGGCTGGCTCAGAGTTGTGGCACCCTGAGTCAACTTTGCTTTTGCCATCCCCCTCTTTGGGTCGGTCTTGAAGTATGAGCTACACAGGGAGTAAGTTTTCAGCCAGAACAATCACAGACTTGCATTAAATGCTGGCACCAGCATTTAACTTGAATCCATAGGCAGCAACACTGACTATACAGTTAGTCCAGTGATTTGTGCTAGAGAATTTTTTGACCTGCCCTTGCTCCTTCCCTAACCCAGTCCATGAACAGACTAGTATCTGGCCATTGAATGACTGAAACAGCCTGGTAGTATTTGTGTATATTTTTTTGAACATACATGAATAGGCTGTATTCACTGGTGAACAAATAATTGCTTTGAATATCAGGCCAATAGAGCATAATTATTCATTCACATGTAACATTTGCAGATCTGCACCCATTGTTAGAGGAGTTTTATTTCCTGAACAGATGTAGAATGTCTCGTTGTACAACTCAAATTACATAAAAGATTGTCTGGTGTCACCTCTGCAGTAGCAACAAACGCCCTTAGCTGCTAGACGCTGTGTGAAGTAACAAAACCCTGCAAATGGACAATCGGAAGTTACCGTATCATATCGGCACCAACCCTAACTGCAAATCTTTGAGAATACCAATAGAATCCAATTGAGAAAAGAAAAGAAGCCAGACTGCTATGGATTCCTACGCAGAATTTCTCACCTCAGTTAGACATAGAAAACGGACTGTTGCTTACAAAGGAATAAAACTACAAATTAGAAACAAATATGCAGATGAAACATGAAATGGAAAACGCCAAAAAACAGACACTGGGACCAATGCAGAAAGCCTGTGCTAGAGCCCAGCGCTTAAAGCTCTAGCACAGAGTTCATAGCCCAAGTTTAACATGCACTTTTTGTGCAGCGATGCTGTAAGCAAATAGCATGGAAATCAACAATGCGTCAAAAGTCAGCATTAAACTGGGAGAGCAAGCAAAACGCATGCACACGGGAGTCTGCATTAGCAACCCCTGTATCCTGCACAGATTTGGCATACTGTCCTGAGAGGGTCACCTCAGAAGAGCCAGGCATCAGGGAAGGCCCCCAGTTCCATCTGCACAGCATTGGGTGGGGGGGGGGGGGCAGGCGGGAGGCAGTGCCCTGCCCTGCCCTGCCCTCCCCTCCCCTCCCAGCTACTAACTCCCCTCGAAAGAAGTAAAACCATTGGTGGCCCTGTGGGCGTTGATCTCTCTCCCTTCTCTTCCCAGAAAAAAAATCATTGGTGGTCTGTGGGCCTTCATTAACCCACCCGTTCTGTCCTCCCATAGTACCTTTGTGTAGAACAGGGGGTAGGAGCAATGCCTACATACTCCTGCCCACACCTGCCACCATTTTTCAAAATGGCGGTGCATCGTGGGGATGGCACTGCCTGGGGGGAGGGTGGGGATAAAGAAGAAAATTCCTTTTGGCAGATTGACCCTCACACTGTGTTTCCCAGGATGCACCAGGGGGGGTGGGGTAGTCGGCCTTTCAAATAAGGAATAATGTCAGGAAGGCAGCTTGGGCCCCATGGGGTTGTTGCTGAGCGGGGGGTAAGTAGGTGTCTGTCTATAGATTTACACATACCCCCCTCACCCCCAGGAGCAGTCTCTGCCTCAATGAGTTTAAAGAGGGCTTTTAAGGCGGTGTTTGTCTGCACTTGCTGCAGACTGAGAGGTTTCAGTGGCAGTGGGGCTGTTTTTCATGCAGGCAGGCTGGGATTCTCCAACTCAGTGGGATACGCACACCCAAGAGCGCTTGGCCCTGTCCTTTAGTTCTGAAAAGGGTCCCCAGTGAGGGCTGGCAGATCCATTCCAAGACCTCACTGGAGGTCGTCTGTGGATATTATTCTTAGAATGGGTTCATATCACCTTGAACCAGTGGGTCCTTGAAGTAATGCAGTGTGGTTATGCTTTGGAGTTTGCAGAGTATATTTCTGATGCCTTTATGGTCTTGGTTTGTTGAGCGGAGCCCCAATGCAGGGCATTGGTGGAAACTTTGACACGCTTTTGTAAAAGTTAGAGGCCCTTGTTCCACTTCCTCCTTTGGAGTAGGACAGGAGTCACTACTCCATCTAATTTGTTATGTGAAGAAAGGAGGGCACCTTTTGCCTTATTCTTAAACCTCAAGGGAGCTAATGAAGCAGTTTAAGTTTCCAGGTTCTGTATGAAAACCTTTTGGTTGGTTATTGCTGCAGTCTGGAAGGGAGAGTTCCTCTATCCTGTACCTGTCCAGGAGAGTCGTCAATGGTTCCTGAGGTTTTGTGCCCCAAGGGAACATTTTAAATTCCAGGCTCTTTGGAATAACCATGGTCCCCAGGACTTTCTTGATGATCCTTATGGTTGTGGCAGCTGCCTTGTGCAAGGAGGGGATAAGGGTCTACTTCTACTTGGACGGCTAGCTAATTTGATCTGAGTTGGAGGAGAAAGATAGGAGAACTATAGACATGGTTATTTAGGTGCTAGAGAGTCTGTGCTGAGTAGTAAACTATGCCAAGAGCCATCTAGTTCCAGCCCAGACTCTGGAGTACTTGGGGGGGGGGGGGCCTTTTTCAATACCGGCGTGGGAAAGATTACTGCAGAGAGGGCAGACAAGTTGAAGATGCTTTTTCATACAGGCAGCCGCAAAAGGGCAGGATTACCTCAGGTGTTGGGATAGATAGCAATAGCCTTGGAGCTTTGGTTCCTTGGGTGAAGGCCCACAAGAAGTTTCTCTAGAAGTCTCTCTTTTCCCAGTAGTTGCCTTGAAATAAGGAGTATGAGTTCTGTTCCCTCTGTTAAGGAGGAGCTTGCATGGTGGCTGACTCCTCAAAATCTCTTCTGGGGTGAGGATTTGGAACCTCTCAGTTGAGAAACTGTCCTTATTGATCACAGCCTCTTGGACTTGGGCAGTTGCTGCAGGAGACTAGTGGCCCTTGGCCAGTGGTCAAATTGGGAAGCTTCCTGATCCATCTAACCTTGCAAACATTCCTCTTTGTGTTGAGGAGACAGGACAAAGAGGTAACTGCTGTTTGCTGATAGGTCTGCCAGATGCTCCTCCACCCTTCTGTGACTCGCATATCGGGAGTGGACAATGTCCAGCTGGATTACCTTAGTCAGAATCAGCTGGATCTGGGGAAATTTGAGCTAGGAGCCCAAGCGTTCAACCTGATTGTGGGTCATTGTAGGGGCTATAATCTTCAACCCGATGGACTCCTATCAGAACTTCAAGGCCACTCACCACTTTGATTAAAGAAGGGAGATCAGCTCACAGGGCATTGACATGCTGCTGCAGGCATGGTCCCAGGAGAGTCTGCTTTACATGTTTCCCCCAGGGCCTTTATAGTTCTAATCTTTTGAAAAATTGCCTGTCACCCATTTTTCATAATTGTCATAGCTCCAGACTGGCCTCACAGACTGTGGTACATAGACGTAGTCAGACTTTTGGTAGAAGATGCTTTTCTTTGGCCTCAAGGTCCAAGGATCCTTTGTCAGGGACTAGTGCTGATGGAAGACTCTGATCCTTTTTTGGATTATGATTTGGCCTTGAAAGGTTCAGATTAGAGAGAAGGGTTATTAGCCCCAGTGGTTGCTACACTGTTAAAGGCCTGTAAGTGTGTCCACCTCACTGGCTTATGTTAGGATCTGTTGTCTCTGAGGCTTGGTGCACGAATAGGGGTTTGACAGTATGTAAAGTGAAGATTCCCAAGATCCTTGAGTTCTTGCAAGGAGCTCTTGACTTTAGGTTATCTTTCAGTTATTTGAAGATTCAGGTCATGTCAATCTCCTCCTACAGGGGTCAGGTACAAGGTACCTCGCTGGCAACCCATTCAGACCTTGGTAGGTTCTTGAAGATCATCCTCCATGCAAGGCTCTGGTAGTGCCTTGGGATCTTTCCTTGGTTCTTGCTCCCTTTTGAATCAATCCTTCGAGCTTCTGTTTATTTAGCTGTATTTATATCCCACTTTTCACCGGGTCAAAGCGGTCAATTGGGAGATACATTTAACACGAGGGGATATGACACACATATGCTAATACTTACATACTGTTAAGGATTTTACCATAAAAACTGTATTCTTCATGGCTCTGTTTGGCCAGACGAGTGAGTAACGGGCCTTTTCGGGTAGAGACCTATATCCTCCCCCTCCCCCAAGAGGATTCAATATCTTTGCAGACTGTTCGTCCTTCCTTCCCAAGGTAATTTCTCCGTTTCATGTCAATCAGATTTGTTTCTCAGCCTTTTCATCAAAAACAAAAAGCAGTTGCAGGGCCTTGCTCGTTCTGGATGTATGTAGGGTATATGTTGTAATACCTGACGATTCAGTTCCTTTTGACATTTGGATCATCTTTTTAATAGAGCTAAAAGGAGAAGCAGCGTCTAAAGCAGCGGTTCCCAAACTTTGGGATTGTCACCCCAAATGGGGTCACATCATCAGTGGATGAGGACACAGGAATATGGCCGTTTCCCCTTCTCTCTGGACTTTTACTGTGACCTATGCCAAGTAGTGGCAGTCATCGGTCAGCAAGTGGCCTGTGAACATCCATAGACTCTTGCCCCCACCTAGGTAAGCCAGTTGGTACTAGAGGAGATCAAACCTAAGCTTTCTTTAGAAGCTCAGATGACAAGACTTCGACTTTCATACTTTGGATACATCATGTGAAGAGAGAGATCATTAGAGAAAGACATCATGCTTGGCAAGATAGGTCAACGGAAAAGAGGAAGGCCAGCAATGAGATGGATCGATACAATAACAGCAGCTACGGGTACCAGTCTGTCAACAATGAGCCTCCTGACTGAAGACCGAACACAATTTAGGATAGCTATCCAGAGGGTCGCCATGAGTCGACTCCGACTCGATGGCACTTAACAACAACAACAACAACAGTCTTCACATATGGGTATCGTCGGTACCCGCGTAGCCTGCGCGGGAATGCTCCCCAGCGTCCAATAGGAATGCTTTTGGGAGCATCCCTCAGCACATGCACGCTGCCTTCCCGCCTTTCCAACTGTCCCTCTTCAGTGCTTCATTTTCCGTGGAGCCGACAGGACACATACCCTGTCACCGCAGAAAATGTCTTCTTTAGACTTGTTTTCTTGTGGTCGCGCCTGCCTCCGCACACCTACCGGTACCGCCGGTTCTTTCTTTCTTTAAAAAAAAAAAAATCTATTTTTGAACTGTTTCTCTTCAGAAACTTTTTCTTTTGGTGCTAGGCGCCATTTTGGGCATTAGGCCCCATTTTTCCCAAAAGATGGAAAAACCAGCTAGTGGTTTTAAAAAAAAAAGTACTAAATGTGGTGGTACCATCTCCGTCACCGACATCCATGACTGGTGTCTAAAATGTTTAGGCCCTGACCATTCTCCATCTGCGTGTTCCTCCTGTATGGGGATGACTAAAAGAGGAAGACAGAACCGAGCTGCAAAGCTTGGTACCCTCTTTTCTTCGGATACCAGATCCATTGCATCGACGTCTTCAAGAGTCTCGTCTTCCTCCCGTGGATCTCAGGTAACTAAAGAGCCGGTCCTCAAAGGGTAGCTCTCCTTCAAAGCATCGAGAGACCATTGGCATTGCCCTTGAGGAAACTACACCGGCAAAACAGCCCCGGCGGGAGGCTTCAGCCTCCAAAGCATCAACGGGGTTCCAGGATGTTCTCGAGGCTTCGACCTCTGCAGAACTACTGGTGCCATGCTCAGGGGTTCCGGCCGCTTTTACCGGTACCGATACCCAGGCATCGGAAACGTCGATAGACCAGAGATTCCTCGCTATTGAACACAGTCTTACAGCTCTCCTTACAGCTGCGGTACCGTTGACACTACTACCGATGCCGGTACCAGCACCGACGGTACCGGCCCTGGTGGGAATCCTTCCCATGCAGACTTTTTCTGGCATCGACAGATCAGTACCGGACCAATTCGGTACCGACCTCAATTGATACCGAGACCGTGCTTTGCATGAACATCAGGATCAGAGATACTTCGAATCCTCCGATTCCGATGACTCTGATAATTCTGCCGGTACCAGTGTTTCTCCCGGAAGACTCCTCCCCAATGCAGAATGTCTCCTCCGGAAGACAGGTCTTCAGGATTTTATTCATGATGTGGCCTGAGGCCTTTCAATCACGGTAGCTCCTGAAAAAGAACCTAGAGCAAAGGAATTGGAAATTCTCCAATACCCTAAGGCTCCCAAGGAAGCAGCCACTCTGCCCATTCATGAAATTCTTCATGATTTGATGCTCAGAATGTGGGAGACACCTTTGACCACATCTCCTCATTCTAGGAGACTCGATACCATGTATCGAGTTCCACCATGTCCTGGTTTTTAAAAGACTCAGTTGCCACACCATTCAATGGTAGTGGAGTCAGCCATGCGTAGGCTGAAAAGTGCAAAGAGACATGCATCCAATCCTCTAGATCATGAATGCAGGACTCTTGACACTTTTGGGCGTCAAACTTTTCAGGCTTCCATGCTTTCAGCTAGGATCAGTTCATATATTTTATATATGGGAATGTTCCTCAAAGAGGTCACAGGAGATTTGGAGCTTATGAGCCCCCTTGTCCCTGAGGACAAACGACAGGACTTTCTCACTCTGGTAAAGCATGCTCAAGATGTCTCCAAGTTTGTAAACCGTGCAACCTTTGACTGCTTTGAATGCATCAGCAGAACCTCTGCTATTGCCATTGGTGCACGTCGGATTGCCTGGCTTCAGGCATCAGACTTGAAGATTTGGGTACAGGATAAATTGGGAAACATCCCTTGCACAGGAGAAAACCTTTTTGGCAAGAATTGGCAGGAGAAGGCTAATGAGATAGATACTGACAGATTGTCAACATCTACAGTCACTCCAGCCAAAAAGAAACCCTATAAACCCCCCCCCCTTTTTTTTTTTTTTCTGAAAAGAAGTTTTATCCATCCTATACGCAGCAAGGGCAAGCTCGGGGTCAAGTTGCCCAGAAGGGTCAACAACAACAATCCAGACAAAAGAAGCCAAAAGGCCTTAGAGCTCAACCAGCTCCACAGGCCCAGCCCTCTCAAGGGCTTTGACTCCTTCATAGAGAACTTAATCTTCCTGCCTCTGAAGGGGCCAGAACCCCTAAACATTCCAGGCAGGTTGTATCATTTTGCCAACAGATGGCACCAATAACAGGAAACTGGACTCTGTCCATTGTGGGAGAGGGGTACAAGCTTCATTTTCACAGTATGCCCCCTCCAACAATCATAAGACAGTTCAATTCCCAAACCTCTACAGGCAATCTACTGGATCAAGAGGTCTCAACACTCCTTGCTCAAGGAGCAATAGAGGAGGTGCCCATTCTTCAGCAGGGTGCAGGGTTCTACTCCCCCTATTTTCTTATTCCAAAGAAAACAGGACACAGACCCATTTTAGACCTCGGAGAATTGAACAAATATCTGTTCCGAGAAAGGTTCAAAATGATTTCTCTGGGAACTCTTCTGCCATACCTTCAAGGTCAGGATTGTCTATATTCTCTAGATCTAAAGGATGCATATACTCGCATTCTGATCCATCCAGATCACAGGAAATTCTTAAGATTCCTTTTCAAGGGAAAACATTTCCAATACAGGGTCCTTCCCTTTGGTCTGGCTTCGGCACCAAGAGTATTCACGAAATGCATGGCAGTAGTAGCTGCATTTCTGCGAACCCTGGGGATATTCGTCTTCCCTCTACTCGCCTTCATATGTGAGCAGCCCAGTGGACCCTATCCACACAGTGGACACAGGCCACAGGACGTCTGTTGGACAAGATATCAAACTCACAACGACTGATCTTGTCCCTACGATGGTGGCAATCACTGGAAAATCTTCTAGTGGGGTCTCCTTTCCAGCAACCCCTATTCCAGGCCACCCTAAAAACAGGTGCATCACAGGTGGGATGGGGAGCACACCTGCTTCATCTCTCTACCCAGGGTACCTGGACTCTACAGGAGGCTTGTCTTCACATAAACCTCCTGGAACTTAGAGCAATTTATCTAGCTCTTCGAGTATTCCATGCTTAGCTCAGCTACGTCCTAGTCCAAATAGACAGTCAAGTAGCTATGTTCTACGTGAACAAGCAGGGCGGAACAGGCTCTCTGTCGTTATGCAACGAAGCTTTACGACTATGGGCCCTCGCCAGAGAGCATCAAATTCACCACCTTGTGGTATATCTTCCAGGCATTCAAAACCTTTGGGCAGACAGACTCAGCCGAGTACTGCTGCTTCACGAATGGTATCTCCACCTAGACCAGGTGGCCAAGATATTTTAGATCTGGGGAACCCCAGACATAGACTTTATTTGCAAGTCCACTGAATGCCAGACTTCCCCGGTTCTGTTCCAGGATTCTGGTTCAAAATTGCCAGGCAAGGGACGCCTTCCTTCTTCACTAGGGTCACAACTTCCTCTATACCTTCCCACCCATTCCCCTCATCCCCAAAACATTCTTCAAGCTTCAGAGAGGCAGAGGTCGTATGATCCTCATAGCGCCACGGTGGCCACGCCAAACATGGTATTCCCTGCTTCTACATCTCTCTCAAGTTGCACCTCTGGAGTTAGGCTATGCTCCAAATCTCCTCTCCCAAGAGAACGGGATGCTATGGCACCCGAATCCCCAGTCCCTGAATCTCAGGGCTTGGTTGCTGAAAGCTTAGACCTTCAGGATCTTAACCTTTCCCAACAGGTAAAGGATATCCTTCAGGCTTCTACAAAACCTTCCACAAGACGCTCTTATGCCTTCAAGTGGAAACGTTTTACTATATGGTGTTCACAGAAGGGGTTAAACCCCCTTATGATACCTTTTGGCATCGTTACTACAGTATCTACTTCATTTATCAAATTCTGGTCTAAAGACCAATTCAGTAAGAGTCCATCTTAGTGCAATTGCAGCTTCCTATAAGCCTCTAAATGGACAATCAATTTCCTCTCATCCACTCATAACAAGATTTATGAGAGGTCTTCTATTAACAAAGCCTCCCATCAGGCCACCACCAGTGGCATGGGATTTAAACCTAGTTCTTGGGCAGCTCATGAAACCACCTTTTGAACCTTTAACCACTACAACCCTAAAGCTTTTGTCCTGGAAGGTCATCTTCCTAATTGCAGTCACCTCTGCACGTCGCATTAGTGAATTGCAAGCTTTAGTGACTGATCCTCCTTATACTAGGTTTCACCATGATAAGGTTGTTCTTAGAACTCATCCATACTTTATGCCAAAGGTGGTTTCGCCTTTTCATTTAAATCAATCGATTTATCTTCCTGTATTCTTTCCGAGGCCTCATGCCTCTAATGCAGAAAGGAACCTTCATACTTTGGATTGTAAAAGAGCCTTGTTTTTTTTAACTACAAAGAACACAGCAACATAGAAAGTCTTCTCAACTTTTTATTGTTTTTGATTCTACTCATTTGGGACTTCCAGTCTCCAAGAGAACACTGTCCAAATGGATTGCACAATGAATATCCTTTGCTTATGAGAGTAAGAGTCTTCCTCTTCAAGGCCATGTCACAGCTCATAATGTGAGAGCCATGGCAGCCTCTATGGCTAACCTTCACTCTGTGTCTATTGATGACATTTGTCGAGCAGCCACCTGGGCTTCGGTACACACCTTTACAGCCCACTACTGCCTACATAAAGCCTCCCGTCGGGATGCCTTCTTTGGCCAAGCTGTTCTTCAAAATCTCTTCCAGACCTAATTCAACTCTACCCACCAACCCTCGTGGGATGCCAGAGATCCATGGGAGGAAGCATGACCCACCTTACTTGGGTGGCAGCTTTCTGGGGCTATCTCCCTGCCATCTTCAGCTAGGGAGTCCCCATATGTGAAAACTACATTCCTGCTTGTTCCTGGAGATAGCGTAGTTACTCACCTGTAATAGATGATCTCTGGGAACAGCAGGAATTTAGTCTTCACAACCCACCCACCACCCCTAGGAGTTGTCTTTCTATCTCTTTGTCTCTTTCCTCTTTCCCTATATCCTTTCACTCAGCTACAAACTTAACTGAAGCGGGACAGTTGGAAAGGCGGGAATGCCGTGCGCATGTGCTGAGGGATGCTCCCAAAAGTGTTCCTATTGGACGCTGGGGAGAGTTCCTGCACAGGCTCCCTCTGTACCGACGATACCCATATATGAAGACTAAATTCCTTCTGTTCCCGGAGATCACCTGTTACAGGTGAGTAACTACGCTTTACTGGAAACCCATACTGAATATTGGGACCTGTAAACACACACTGCACACTGACATTAAGGGCCCTGTGTTGACTGCTACTACTGTTACCACTGCTTTCTGCTTTAGATGAGTAAAGGAGGGGAAGAAGGCTGGAGACCTACTATTTTTTGATTCATCATCTGGGGTTACATGAATTTTCAGTTGCTAAAATGGTGTCATACGGATAAAAGTTTGAAAAGCAGTGATCTGAAGTGTCCTTGGCTAGGTGAATCAAGGTGGTCATTCATTTAATATACATGTTCACTCCACCAGGGCATGGTGGAAGCAAGAGCAGTGTCTCTGGTGGATATTTCCAAGGCAGCGACTTTGTTATTTTGGTACACTTTCGTGAAACATTACAGGTTAGATTTGTGGACCAGGGAGGATTCAGCCTTTGCACAGGCAATAATTACCAAGGCCTTGTCTTTCCTGTATCAATGGAGCCTTGGGTATATCCCACTCATCTGGATTGGTCTACCAGCAGGGCTGGCCCAAGAGTTAGTTCAAGGTGTTGAAGCCCTAGGCAAATCTTAAGCCTTATTCCCCCCCATCCTCCTCCTCCCCTGTAGTCAGAATGTATTGTTTAGCTTTGGATGCCTTGCTTTTTCCTGCCCCCCCCCCCCCACCCCCATGAAGCTTCTGCCTTGGGCAACCACTTAGGGCCAGCTCAACCATTAGGCAAACTATCTACGAGGATAAGGCAGATGAAATGTTCTTACTGCTAATTTCCTTTCCTTTCAGCCTGCTAGATCAGTTTAGTTCACACCTTGGAGACTTTATCCATTGGCATCTCTGTTTGAACCTGAACCTGCTTAGTTGGAGAAGGTTCACTCGTATCTATTCTTTCTTTATTTTTGTATTTAATGTTACTCTATAAAATGATTAATAATAATGTCACCAAACATACGCAGCATTGTACAGACACACAAGTAGACAGTCCCTACTCGTAGAACTTACAATCTAGAATACAAACATACAATACAATACAAGAAATAAGGGTGGTATGAGGATGAAACCCAAGGAAGGAGATTATGAACCAAAGGTGGCCTCAAAGAGATGAGCCTTGAGCATTGACTTGAAGAGGGAAAAAGATAAGGGTAGCTTGTTCCAAAAGGAGCGGCAAGGTGAAAGGAATGAAGCCTGGAGGTGGCACAAGGGGGGGGGGGGGGGATAGAGAGAAGGAAGGCAGAGGAGGAACACAGATCACGAGGAGGGGTATAGGGTGAGAGAGAGAGGAAAGGTAAGGAGGGGCAGCAGAGTACATTTGTAGGTCAAGATAAGTAGATTGAGCAGAATATGTTAGTAGATAGGGAGCCAGTGAAGGGCTTTTCAAAAAAGGGGTAATGTGAGGTAATGGCTGGCAGAGAATTAACCGCGCAGCAGAGTTTTGAATAGATTGAAGAGGGAAGAGATGACACTGAGGAAGACCAGCAAGGAGGAGGTTTCGGTAGTCAAGACAGGAGGAAATTAAGGAGTAAACAAGAATTTTAGTAGTTTAATCTGAGAGGAAGGGACAAATCTTTGTAATATTGAAGAGAAAGAAATGACAGGATTTAGCAATTTGTTGAATAATGGAGGAGAATGAAAGAGAGGAGTCAAATGACCCTAAGGTTACGAGCAGAGGAAACTGGAATTAGGCGACTATTAGCAATAGTGACTGAAAAAGGAGGAAGGATGGAGGATGGTTTAGGAGAAAAAACAAGAAGCTGAGACATCTAGGGCAGCGATGTCTGACAAAAAAGAGACACATGCCTGAAGTGCAGGAGAAATATCAGGCGAAGATATATAGACTTGAAAGTCAACCGTATGAAAGTGATACAGAAAACCATGGGAGGAGATGAGGGCACCAAGGGACTGGGTATATATAGAGAAAAGGAGTGGACCAAGAACAAACCCTCGGGGTACACCAAGAGAGGGATGGCAGAAGAGGAGGTACCATGTGAACAAACACTAAAGGAGCAATTAGAGAGATAGGAAGTGAACCAGAACAGGATAGAATCTTTAAAACCGAGAGAGGATAATGTGATGAGGAGGAGAGAGTAGGCAACAGTATCAAAGGCAGCAGAAAGGTCAAGAAGGAATGAGAATTAAGTAAAGGCCTTGAGACTTGGCTAGGAACAAGTCACTGGAGACCTTGACGAGCTATTTCAGTGGAATGAAGAGGAAGAAAGCCAAACTTTAGCGGATCAATAAGGGAATGTGAGGAGAGAAAATCGAAGCGGCGATGAAGAACAGCACATTCAATGAGTTTGGAGATAAAGGGGATATGGGATGATAATTGGAGGGAACAGTAGGGTCAAGAGGGGTTTTTTTGAGAAGAGGAGTGATCAAAGTATGCTTATTTACAAAGCATTATGGATCTATGACCAGCTCATCCCTCACCCCCCAGCTAGATAAAGGATAATCCTACCCCAGGTAATACACAATTCAACAAAAGAATGAAGTGCTGTAACCTAAAACAAAGTGATTAAGAAAAATAAAAAACAGAACTATGTATATAGTTTATGTATATAGCTTAATTATGTTCAATTGTACATAGTTCACTAATTGTTAATTGTTATTTGTTAACTGTAATTACCTAGCTACAAATTGTTATATGTAAAAACAGATCACTCTGTTTATTGTTATATGGAAACCGCACCTGATCAATGGAAGGAGCGGTATATAAATAATCTGTTAATTAAATTAATTAAATTATAGGCAGTAGGGAAATTGACAGTGGAGAGAGAGAGGTTGATAATATGAGAAATGGCAGGGATAATAGAGGAGGAGATGGAGTTCAGGAGATTAGTGGGGATGGGATCAGAGGAGCAGGTAGTTAGTTTAGCTGATGAAAGAAGAATGGAGGTTTCCTCATCGGAGATACTAGAGAAGGAAGAGTGTTAGGGAATTTGTGGGAAAGAGTTGAAATTGAAGAGGGGAAAGAGTAGTTGAAGAAGAATTAGAAGGGAAATGAAGAATAATCTTACGCAAGCAAGAGGGCGGCTTACAATAAAAAGTGACTGCTAGGAACAAAGAAAAGGAATGCTAAATACAAGACAGGACAGGAAGAATCAAGCACACTGCGAGAGAGAACAGTGGAAGTGCGGGAGAGGAGGGGAGGATTAGGTAGTGGGTGGTAGGAAGTCAAAGGCAAGGGAGAACATATAGGTCTTCAACACGGCTTTAAATCTGTGAAAAGAAGCTCGAGGCGGAGGTCGGGGGAGAGTATTTCAAAGGGCAGAACCCAGGAAAAAAGTCGGAGGTGCAAGTGGATTGTAGGTGTGCATGTGAGGCAGGAGGGAGGTACAACCTGTTGACATGGAGGGACCAGAAGGCACAGCGGGAGCAATGAAGACTGATAAGGTCGGAAAGGTACTGAGGAGAGCTGATGTGGATGACCTTGTAGACCAAAGTGAGAATCTTGTACTGAATATGGAACCAAATAGAGAGCCAGTGGAGGATGAATGAGTGTGGGTATGATGTGATCTGTGCAAGATGTATGAGTAACTATGCAGGTGGCGGTATTCTGGAGGAGCTAAAGATGGTGGATTTGATACAGGGGAAGTCCAGCTAAGGCAACACTTAAATGTCAGTTTGTTTCTATTGGTTACATACTTATTGTTTCTTTTTTCTCAAGTACTGCATTTTTGCTTTGTCATCAGTATACTGACTAGATTTAGGTCAGCAGCAGTCCTTAATGGCAATGATATCAGTGAAGGTCAGTTTTCTCGGTTTCCATCTGCTGGTTGGGGAGTACAGCTTACTTGCCTGGCCTGGTTTAGCAGGATTCAAGGAAAAGAAATTAGCAGGTAAGAAAAATTTCACCATTGAGGTGGGAGAGGCATAAACCATATTGGAATTTAAGAAAGCATAGGATAAACACAGAGAATTAATGGGGAAATGAGAGAAGTTGACAATGGTTCGGAGGATGGCTTTAATAGGCCATGCAGTTATTGTCCACCATTATCCTTTAGGTTTCTATGGCAATTTCATAGCCAGTTTAAATGATTTTTTATCTTCATTTAAAACATGACCACTGGTTCAGAGGAAATCCGGGAAGCTTCATTTGTCAGAACTTGTCACCATTTATCATCACCCAGTCCAATGGGAAATGTTAAAAAAATATTTTAGCATATTTTATAAACTGAAGAAGCACCTTGTGTTCGGTTTGGTGTATGTGACTGATGTTGCAGAAAGGGACTAATGACACAGAGACAAACCAAAAGTGCAAATGGTGGTTGCCAAGGCCGTTGCTGTAACAGCTTCATGAAATTTATCCTGCCGGGATACTGAAAGGTGACACTAAAGCAGCCCAGTGAAGCTCTTTGTGGTATGGGATACAGGTCCTCCAATCTCTTATCCTACTAGAACTAGATGTTCAGTTCTTGGACTATTTGTTCAAGGGTTCTGGCAACTAAACCCAGTAAAAGTGGTAGAGATTTAACAGAAAACTTACCACAGTTGATAAATTAACCTCATTTTACACAGTTAAATGCTTATTTCAATGGGACACTTTGTTTACCTTAATTTGACGTGCCACCTGATCCCCTGAAGGGTGTTCTGGCACAAGAAAATGCTTAGTTCCCTATGTGTTATATCCTGCAAAAACCTAAGCAAAACAGGTTTGTGGGGTGTGTTTTTTTTTAAATGCTGGATTTGCCTCCTATCTATGCCATTATAAACCCTTAATTGAATAGTTTAATAATAACAACATCTTGTTTTAAAGGCTAAGAAATGTGTAAAGTACATTGGAGCACTACATATTCTAGAAATCATTACCTATACAAGTAGTTTTAAGGTGTTTGCTCTCACAAGCTAAATCTCTTTTGTAAACTGAGCTTAGAAAGCTTGAAGCCTCTTGATTTTCCTTCAAGAAAAGAGCCCAGCTATTTCTATAGTTCAAGGTAATAGAGTTGATGACTCTTAAGCAGACCCCTTAGAAAAGGATAAACCAGATTCCCATTCATTGATAACAAAGTGTACAAAGCAGGTGTAGCTCATACTGAGACAGTGCGCTTTTAATCTGAACAAAATAAGCTTTTCCTACTCCATCATGCTTGGAAAATGAGAATTAAATATATGTTGCTAGAGAGCTGCTGTATAAACATGACTGCAGAAAAAGACCATGTGGCGGATCTAGTCTGCCCTTCCATATCAAGCACTATAGTCCCTTTTTTGTGTTTAGTGATCTTCTCTATCCCATGCTTTCTTGAATTCAGATGCTGGCCTCATCTCTACTATCTCCACTGGGAGACTATTCCATGCATCTACCACTCTTTCCCTAAAGAAATACTTCCACATGTACAGTAACCCCTGAGTCTATCCCCTTTCACCCTCGTCCTTTGTCCCCTCGTTGCAGAGCTTACTTTCGACAAAAGCTTGCAGCAAGATGCAGAAAGAGAGGGCAGGCAGTAGTTTGCTTAAGGGGCAGATTCATCCCTGGTAGTTTTGGTCTCCAGGAAATGAACGGCAGTTAGCTTGAAGAGAAGTTGCAATCACACCTAAATCCTTTTTTAAGAAATGCATTTAGCTGGCCCAATGGCAGCACTAATCACCGTCACTGAGCCAGCTAAACGAATTTTTTAAATACACAAAAAGATGGAAGTGTGATAAAAGTACTATGAAAGTTTCATTCAAGAAATGCTGCAGGACGAAAAGGAAATCTTAGTATTTTAGCCGTTTTATAAGATTACTACTGCTTCTAATTTCTATAGTGCAGGGACCCCACTGCATGGAGCTTGCAATCTGTTGAAGATAAACAGAACAAATAAGAGAATTAGGGAGATTTTTTTAAAATGTAAAATGGTTAAAAATAACATGGGTTCAAAGAAATGATAAAGGGATAAAAATTTAAAATCAGCCACAGAAAGAGGTGGGCTTTTAGGATGGATTTGAATAGGACCAGAGAGGGAGCATGATGTAGCAACTTAGAAATTTATTCCAGGTGTGCGCTGCAGCAAGTTGGAAAGAAAAGAGATTGGAGTTGATGGAGGAGAACAGCATAGATGAATGACCTACCCAATGAGCAGAGTTGAAGAGGTATACAGGGAGAGAGAAGAGAGGAGATTTGATGAGAAGCTGCATGGTGATGCACTTGTAAATGAGTTAGAAGCTTGAACTGTGTGCGGAATGGTAAGGGAACCAATGAAGTGACTTGAGAAGGGTTATGTGAGTGTAGCAACACTGACAGAAGATACGTCATGCAGCTAAATATTGAATAGATTTAAATGGAGAGAGATGGTTTGGTGGGAGATTGTGAGGGGCAAGTTGCAGTAGTCTAAGTGAGAGGTAATGAGAATGTGGCTGAGGGTTTTGGTAGTGTGTTTAGAAAAGAAGGGATAGATTTCAGTGATGTAGAGAGAGAGAGAGAAACCACGGAGAAAGCGAGAGAATCATGATGGCAGATAAAGACCGTATGGTCTATCCAATCTGCCCTTCCATTCCAACTACTAAGCTTTACAGTTGCTTTTTTTCCCTTTAGAGATCTCCTGTGTTTGTCCCATGTTTTCCTGAAATCAGTTACAGCCCTTCTCTGGAGACTATTCCGTGCATCTATCACTTTCTGTAAAGAAATATTTTTGCATTTAACTCCTGTGTCTATCCCCTTTCACCTTCCTTCATTCTATGCCCCCTCGTTGCAGCACTCACTTTCAATTAAGAGACTCTCTTCCTGTGCATTTTTGCCATGGAGGTATTTAAACATGTCTGTCATATCTCCCCTCTCCTGCTTTTCTTCCAAAGTATACATATTAAGATACCTATCTGTCCCCATATGCTTTATGAGCAAGACCTCTGACTTTTTTGGTAGCCACCTTCTGCACAGACTCCATCCTGTTTATATCCTTTTGAAGGTGTGGTCTCCAGAATCCTCTAAATTACATCTCAACAAATACTTACATGGAGGGATAATCATCGCCTCCTTTTTGCTGGCCATTCCTCTTCCTGGTCACATAAGCATGTTTCAGGCTTTCACCATTGACTTTTCTACCTGTTTAGTCACCAGAAACAATTACACCCAGATCCTGCTCTTTCGTGGACAGAAGTACTTCACCCTTGATATTGTACTGCTCCCTTGGAGTTTTGCAGCCCAAATGCTTGACCCTGCATTTTTTAACATTAAATCCCAGCTGCCAAATTCTAGACCATTCTTCAAGCTTCGCTAGATCCCTCCTCATGTTTTCTACTCCTTCCTGGGTGTCTGCTCTGTTGCAGATTTTGGTATCTGCAAAGAGGCAAATCTTACCCGACAGCCCTTCCGCAATATCACTAAGAAAAGTTGTTAAAAAGATCGGACCAAGGACAGATCCCTGCGGCACACCACTGGTATGAAGTAGTTTAATTTTATCCCTTCAGACTCTAAAATGTGTGTGTGTATCTAAGAGGTGCGCAGACCAGTGTGGTTCTCTTTAAAGAATTATCTCAAACTAAGGAGGGTTTACTCATCCACTCCCCTTGAAATATGCTTGTGGTGTTTTCACAGTTATATCAGATTTTGGTTAACTTCCTTGCTTTTCCCCTTCTAACCAATGCCACAGTTCTAATTCATACCACTAACTGATGAGTGGATCTATTTGGAAGACTGCAAGATTTTACCACTACCATTATTTAGCTCACGCTTTTCCAGTTTTAGTTCAAGGCGAGTTACGTTCAGCTACTGTAGGTATTTCCCTGTCCCTGGAGAATTTACAATCTAACAGGTGAATGCAGAAACCCTACACTAGAGCACAGTACATAAAGCTATAAAGCTCTAGCATAGGGTTTCATAGTGTGAGTTTAAGGAGGACTTTTTGCACTGGGAGGCAATGTGCAAATTACCCAGTGAGCAAAATGTCAGCGTTTAAACTAGGAGAGCAAACCAGACACATGCATACAGAAGTCGGTGCAAGGGTGACATGCTGTTCCGGAGAAACGGGGTCATCTGAGGTGAAGTTTGAGACTTCACCTTAAATGATCCAGGCATCGGGGAAAGCCCCAATGCCAACAGCACTCTTGGATGGCTAGTGCCCCCCCCCCCCCCTTACCATTCTCAGACACAGACTCCGACAGATACAAAAAACCTAGTGGCCCAGAAACCCCGTTTTTTTTTTTTTTTTTTTTTTTTTTTTTTTTCCCCCCCCCCTCCAACCAATCCCTGGTGGTCTAGCAGCCCTAAACCCCTCTAACCACTCCCCCACACCTCCTTCTTGTAAAATGATGGTGCCTGTCATGGTGCATCTAGGCCTTATATGGCAGAGTGATACCTGCCTCTTATTGCATCGTGGAACAGGAGCCTAGTGCGGGGAAACGTATCAGAAAAATGTGCTAAGGTTTTCTGCATTGGCTCCTAAGTCTGTACCTAATGCAGTGGAGGGGTAAGGTGACTTGTCCAAGGCCACAAGGAGCATCAGTGGGATTTGAGCCCTAGTCCTTCTGGTCCCAGGCTACTCCTTGTAAGCTGAAAAGCCAAGAAAATGATCTCAGCTTACGAGCAGCCCACTTTGTGCGATGTACACTTGCTGTAATGAGATGCAGAATGCTGTGTCATTTAAAATAGCCACATTAAAGACCAGTGAGGTCAACTAGTACCATTTTGATTTTGTAGTCAACTGTTTCCCCTCCTGTTCGTTCTCATCTTGCCATCGGACACCTTTGTGGATTGTGGAAAGGGGTAGAGGGGGACAAGGGTGATGGACACTGTAGGGCTGGTACCCCTGTAATTCTGCGCCTGCAGATCTCCGGCCTGCTTAGCAGCTGAAGCCTGAACCAAAGCTGACCAAACAAGATGGTTTCCTGCTACAAAGGACTTTTGCTGTGCTTACAGTCTCAGACCTGACCTTCACACAAATGCTTGTCAAGTGATCATACCTGAGCATACAGAAGACTATTGTTTCTGTCCAATTAGTTTCTTAGGGCAATTAGTTGTCTACATGCAAGAACATCTGCTTCTCTGATCTTCATCATCCACTAACGATGCTGCTGGCCTTGGGATGTCTGGAACTGCATACTGTTGTTTTCCCTCATTATGGCTCCTGGGTCTGCCGGATGAACACCTGCTCATTACCTTCTGATTTGCTGAGAACACCTTGGACTGTCTTGTGCCAACCAATCACCAGACCTATGATGGAGACTCATCACAAAGAATAATACAGTCTGCGCAGAAGAACGTTTGCGCCTTTTCACTGTTTGTGCCCTGTTTACCTTGTGTCTGCTACCTAATCTGTGTCTGCAGGACAGACACACACTATGTGTGTGCAAGGCCGTTCTCCTAAGGACTGAGAAGACTTTCACAGATACCTTTGGTTCTGTGTTCTCCCGCGGCTCGCCTCTGAAAGGGCTGTAGCCTGCGTTATCTAGCCTAGCTGCCTCCTTGGACCTGTGCTGCTCAAGAGTCTTATGGGACCTCAGCCACCAGAGTGCCAGCAGGAGCTAAGGTACCATCTTATCTCTCTTCCTTCGGGTGGGCAATGGTTAGCTAGAAACTTATTCCATAACTTTTCTCAGTGCAGAGCGAATCAGTGACTTCTGGTTGCTTATCAGTGACTTATCATTTTGTCTAACTGTAATATTGGTGCTGCAACAATTTATTACCTCATGTTTCTAATTATGTATCTCTAGCTATATGTCTGTATATTTTTCGACCTTGCTGTCCATAATAAACGTAATATATATAGACAGACAAGACTCCTTCCGTGGCTCATTACCAGCAAAACTCATAGAACTTCGGGCTGGGTATTAGTAGCTAATTACCCCAGACATAACTGAGAGCATTATTATTTTTGTGCTACTAATAATCCGTACAATTTTATTTATTTAGCTGTATTTATATCCCGCTTTTCACAGGGTCAAAGCGGTCAATTGGGGGATACATTTAACACGAGGGGATATGAGACGCATACGCTAATACTTACAGGGAACATGGGCAATGGAGGGTTAAGTGGCTTGCCCAAGACCACAAGGAGTGCCTATAGGACTAGAAATCCCAGTCCCTCTGGCCTGAGATTGCTGTCCCCAGGTGGGACTTGAACCCCCGGCCCTCCGGCCTGAAGTACCTTGTCCTAACCACTAGACCACTCCTCCCTCCCGAGGCCCAGAGGTAGGGAGGTCGAGCATAGTTTAGAAGTTTAGTACACTTTTTCTGGGTAAAGTGAATCACACTGATACTGGCATAAAGCCAGCATTAATAGCTAATGAGGTGATTTTTTTAAAACCTTTTTTTCTGATGAGCATATATGTGTCTCATATATATTTCAATTATAGCATTAACACAGGACTAATGGAGGGGGTCATACTCGGTGATCAATGCGGTTAGCAGACCTGACAAATGTTTTAATCGTGCTGAGTGAGATATTTAGCTTCAGCGCTATCTCACCATCTGAAATATTCAATGCCTATAGCTGGATAGGACTCCGGTATTAAATATCTGGGTCTTAGTTAAAGCGGCTGGCTGTTGCCACTTTATCTGCTCTGGCTGTCATTGCTGCTGAATAGATAAACCTTTTATATCAATCTGTACTTTTAATAGGACATTTATGCTATATTTTATTCCAAAAAATAAATTCTATAAAGCTAGAGACATTTAAAGTCATTATTCACGCTTAAGGTAATTATAACAGCTTGCAAGCTCTTGTCGTCTGCAGATCTTAAAATGAAATCATTTGTGGATGAGTTGTAAATGTAAATTGCAAGTTATGATCACAGTCATTCATTCGCTTTTGTTTTGTGGATGATAAACAATACGGTTGTCCAATGTTAGTACTTAAATTGATGGAAGAGGCTTATACTGTTAAGGACAGTTTATCCTCAGGGCAGTTTCTCCAAATGGACTAGTTTTCCCGCATACTGTGACAGCCTCACGCCTATGCCAGGGAATGTTAATACCAATGCTTTTGCAAATAGTGCATGCTTATTAGTACACGAGTGTTAGATAATGCCTGGGAAAATGCATATGGGGTAATTTTTTTTTATAAGGGATGCTTAGTTTAATCAAGGTAATTTAATAAAGACAAATAGGCACCTTCTTGTCTTATAAAATTCTAGACTAGTTGGAGGATATCACACCTACATTGCAGATGTGAACATTTATACCAACCTTGGAGCTGGAGTAAATTTTCCTGCCTATAATTTTTGGGTGGGTCATCAGGAGTCAGCATTGACACAACGGCACACGTGTACATTTATTGTATTTTTATAATCTCTGTATACTTGGGCACTCTGCCTACACGTTGCTCAAACTCTGCCCCTGTGTGCACCTACCAGCAAATTACGCACCATCATGTCAGAGTGTCCTTTTCATGCCAGTCAGAATTTTTAGGAGAGGCCGTTGGCGTGCATATGTGCCCTCATATACATGCGGAAATGACTTTGCAAAATTGTTAATACCTGTTAATACATTTACATGGCACTAGCGAGATTTGACAAGAGCTTTGCTATTGTGCATTTTGGGTCTGGATCCCCAGGTTCCCTAGCTTTTCATATTTTCTCTTTCTGCATACTGCAATGAAAACCTTTCAGTAATCTTCTTTTTTTATTAATTTTTCTTACTGTCTTAGATGAAGGGCTGTACTGGCTTTCCACCGCATTTCACTTATGTTCCCTATTGAAAACGAAGGAAGATGCTGCAGTGCTGAAATCGTGGCTTGGCGAAACCTGGGTGAACCTGGCTATGGTTGACTACCCGTATGCAGCTAACTTTTTACAGCCTCTCCCTGCCTGGCCTATTCAGGTAACTGAGAAAATGTGCACTTTGGGATCTGGACTTTCATAATCGTTTTGGAGCTCCTTTTAGGTTGACCAATTGGCAGGATGGTTTGTTTGACTTTGCTGTTATTGTTGGTTTCTTAATGTTGGTTAATATGGAGTAGGTGGGGAGCTATTGGAAGTTTAACATAATTGTTGAGGGTTTAATTTATTTGTGTTTATATGGGATATATGGATATTTTGGGAGGGAGTGTTTTAGTTCGTAATGTGATCTGTTTCCACTCCCTAGAATAGGGATTGGGTCAGCCTGTGGTATACAATTTACAATTTAGAGATACATAGCTATAAACAAACTACCAAACTTGTAGATAGGCTAGGAGATATACAATTAAAAGGAGAAAAAAAGATCTCTATCACAAATGTATTTCATACGCTAGGCTCAGCATCCATCATTGATCGTAAAAAATACTTGTTTTACCTTAGTTTATTGGTTAGATTTTTTTATTTTGAAGGTCTACAAAATCCTGAGTAGAGTAGAACAGATAATGTGAATCATTTTACACTTTCAAAAAGTGCAAGGACTAGGACACGCCATGAAATTACAAAGTAGTATATTTAAAATAAATAGGAGAAAAGAAGTTTCCCCTCAGGGCCAGCCCGTCCATTGTGCGAGAATGTTGTTCGCACAGGGTCCCACGTAACCTTCATTCTCAGATGGTGTTCTTTGCAATGCCAGCTTCCGAGGGAGCCGGGGAGGCCCGCCTGAGGCTTCTGCTCACCTCTGCACAGCCGCCAGCATGAAGAGCGGCGTTTTCCCTCACGCTGGCAGTTTCTGAAGTGCGCGAGTGCTGGGAAATGCCCTTTAACCTTTCTACTTTTGATTTTTGGTATTTATAGTGTAGGGATTTTTTGTTAGGTGGTTTTGGGCTTTAACCTTTCCCGGCATTCTGCGTGCTTCGCGAGAACACAGCTGCCAGCAGAGGGGAAAACGCCGCTCTTCATGCTGGCGGTTGTGCAGAGGTGACTCGAGGCCTCGGGCAGGCTCCCCGGCGCCCTCTGAAGCTGCTCAGACATGCATGGGGCTCTTCGGGAGGTGGGGGCTAGGACTGTAGGACTGGAAATGGCTGATGGGGGGGGGGGCTAGGACTGGAAATGGATGATTGGGGGGCTAGGATTGGAAATGGGCTGATGGGGGGGCTAGGACTGGAATGGGCTGATGCAGGGGCATGGGAGAATGGGACTAGAAGGGAGCAGATGTTGGGGGAGGACTAGAATGGGATGGGACTGGGGGAGTGAGGATGGAGAGGGGGGAAAGATTTTGTGTGGGAGGGAAGAAAAATCTACGATTGGCCGGGTATTGGGAGAATAAGTGGGGACTGAGGATGGAGGGGTAAAATTTGAGTGGATGAAAAAAGGAATAAAGAAAGAAATGGAGGAAAGAGCAAAAGGAGAAAGATCAGTATGTTAAAACAGATGTAGAGAGAGAATGGAAAAAAAACTAGAAGAGATAAGAAAGGACAAATGGACAGCAGACAATGGAAAGTTAGCAGAAGACATGAAGAAACAAGAAGAAAGTGACTGGAGCAATTTCAACTGAAAAATAAAATGCACAAACAGCAAAAGGTAGAAAAATACTTTATTTTGAATTTATTAACTGGAATATGTCAGCTCTGGGAAATGTGCATTGCTAATGTCTTTGCATTTTTGTTTAGAACAAGAGGAAATATAACAACACTGGAGAAATTAATTTATAGTTTTATGTTCCAACTTTGGCCTTTGGGGTTCCCAGTTTAAATTATTTTCTTTCTATTTCTAAATTGTGATCCTTTGTTCTTTGTTTGCTGACGGTCTTGTTCTGCATGTGTAACCGAGCTGAGGTATTCTGTTCAAGTAGTTTCTATTTGACAGTTCAACTTGTTCTCTTTCCCAGTGAGATGTATTGGTATTCTCTGAGATGTATCGGTTTTAATATTTGCAGTGTTGCCTTTTGATAGGTAGAGTCTGGTGCTTTGTGAGTCCTGGTAGTGCTGTTATGATTCGGCGGGTTTGCTATGGGTTCTAAATGGGCAGTGTTTATAGTACTTCCTAATGTGCCTGGCCGTTGGCACTGGAGTATAGTAATGTAGAAATCTGGTAGTTTTTCTTTATCCGGACACTCATTAGGAAGCATGTTAGCGTTATGCAAATATTTATGCAAATGATGCCCTGCAGTGAGTCTCTGAACATGCCCCCCCCCCCCCTTGGGCAACCCTTGATCTCCAGGAACAAGCAGGAATGAGTCCTCACATATGGGTACGTCGGAACCGACGGAGCCTGCGCGGGAAAGCTCCCCAGCTTCCCAGAAAGGAAGCTTTTGGGGCCTCCCACAGTGCATGCGCGCTGCCTTCCCGCCTTCCTGACCAACTCTCCTCAGTTCTTCTTTTTCCGCGGAGCCAGCAGGTCGTGTTCCTGTCACCGCTGAAGAAATTGTTATTTTAATTTGTTTCTTTGACCGCGTGTCTGCCTTCCCCGATTCCGGACCGGTACCGCCGTTCTTTTTTCATTATTTCTTAAAAAAAAAAAAAAATAATTACTTTTTCCTCACTTGGTGTGTTTTTTCTGTGAGGCCTCTAGGCCTTCTCAGATTCTCCCTCATGGAGAAACCAGCCTCTGGTTTTAAAAAATGCACCAAGTGTACCAGTACTATTTCAGTCACAGATACCCATGAGTGGTGTCTTAAATGTTTGGGGCCTGACCATTCCATTCCGGATTGTCCATCCTGCTCTCTGATGTCCAAACGGGGCTTACAGAACAGAGCAGCCAAGTTTCATATGCTGTTTTCTGCGGATACTCAAGCATCAACATCCTCCAGGTCTTCCTCTTCTGATGGATCTCAGGTAACCAAACATTCTTCAGGCAGGTCCTCAAAGGGCAAATCTCCCTCTAAGCAGCAAGAGGCCCTTGGGTTTGACCCTGAGGACCCTGCCCCAGCCAAACAACCCCGGCAGGAAGCTCCGGCTTCCAAAGCTCCTCCTATGGGGTTACAGGTAGACATCGATGGCACGGCCTCGACCGATCTCCTGTTAGACTGCTCTGGGGTACCGGCTAACACCGGTACCGACATCCAGGCAGTTGTGGCGTCTATGGGTACTACGGTACAATCCATGCAGCAGGCCATACTGGCTTTCATTAACGCTGCAACGCCCTCGGTACCGCGACAATCTGTTCCGACTCCGGTTCCGGTACCGCAACCGATACCGGTACCCAGAGCATCTACTTCCAGTAGTATGCCGGTTCCGGTCTCCGGTTCCGGAGATGTTCTCGATACCGCTCCGATTCCCGTTACGCCCGATGTCGATTCCGGTCGGTACGCGTATCAATCTCTGGAAGCTAATAGGCGGTACTTTGAATCATCTGAAGATTCTGATACCTCAGATGATTCTGCCGATGTCTCTTTTACTCTTCCTGAGGAGCCCTCTTCTCCAAAAAGGAGAATGTCTCCTCCAGAGGATTTGTCCTTTCAAGACTTCATTATTGAAGTAGCTAAAGGACTCTCCATATCTGTAACCTCTGAAAAGGAACCTAGAGCAAAAAAATTGGATATTTTAGGATACTCTAAGGTTCCCAAAGAGGCAGCCACCTTACCCATACATGAAATTCTTCAAGAACACATGATGGACTTGTGGGAGGCTCCTCTCACCCTATCTCCACATTCTCGATGTTTGGACACCATGTATCGGGTTCCTCCTTCTCCTGGTTTTCAAAAAACTCAGCTCCCTTACCACTCTATTGTGGTGAAGTCTGCTATGAAAAAGATAAAGAGTACCAAAAGGCACTCTTCTACTCCTCCAGGAAGAGAATGTAGGACTCTGGATGCTTTTGGTAGAAAAATCTTCCAAGCTAGCATGCTTATCGCCAGAATCAATTCATACAGCCTCTATATGGGCATGTTTTTGAAAGAGATTGCACTGAAGATACGTCATTTTCTCCCCTTTATCCCAGAGGATAAAAAGGAGGAGTTCCTCCTTTTGCTAAAGCAAACTCAAGATGTTTCAAAGTTCTCCAACAGAGCAGCCTTTGACTCTTTTGAGGGAGCTAGCAGAGCCTCCGGCATTGCCATAGCTGCTCGCAGACTTGCTTGGCTCCAGGCCTCTGATTTGGAACCCTGGGTACAAGAAGGCTTGGGCAATCTGCCCTGTACAGGTGAAAATCTGTTTGGCAAGGAGTGGCAAATCAAAGCCACTCAAATGGATGCAGAGAATGCTGCTTTAGATAGACTTTCTAAGTCTACCTCTACCCCTGCCAAGAAAAAACCTTTTAAGAAGCCTTTCTATAAAAAGACCAGATTTTCCACAAATACTGGCCAGCAATCTTCCCAAGTTCGCTTTGCTCCTAAGCGTCAGCAATCTAAACAGGCCAGAACAAAGTCTACAGGGGCTGCTACAGTCCAGCAGTCCCAACCTCCTCAGAGCTTTTGACTTGATTCTAGAGAACTTAACCTTTCTGGCTCTGCAACAACCAGAGCCTCTCACCATTCCAGGAAGGTTAACTCACTTTGCTCCCAGATGGGAACAAATCACATCAGAACAGTGGACCCTCTCTATCATCAGAGAGGGCTACAAACTACATTTCTCCAGCCTTCCTCCCCATACCATGGTGAGACAATTCAATTCTCCCCCATCTCTCCTGTACCTGTTGGGCCAGGAGGTGACCACTCTTCTCGCCCAAAAGGCAATAGAAGAGGTTCCTCTTCCTCAAAAAGGGTCAGGTTTTTACTCCCCTTATTTTCTCATCCCCAAGAAAACAGGGGGGTACAGACCCATTCTGGATCTCAGAGAATTGAACAAATTTCTATACAAGGAGAAATTCAAGATGCTTTCTCTAGGCACTCTCCTTCCATACCTACAGAGTCAGGACTGGCTTTGTTCTCTAGATCTCAAGGATGCGTACACACATATACTCATCCATCCATCCCACAGAAAATTCCTACAGTTTCTGTTCCAGGGAAAACATTTCCAATACAGAGTACTTCCCTTCGGTCTAGCCTCTGCTCCAAGGGTATTTACCAAATGCATGGCAATAGTAGCTGCATTTCTACGCACTCTGGTAATCTTTGTCTTCCCATACCTGGATGACTGGCTCATCCGAGCTCCATCTCAGTCCGAGGCTCAAACTTCCCTGGACCACACCAGACGCATACTGCAGTATCTGGGACTTGTCATCAATCTGCCAAAGTCTCAACTCACCCCTACTCAGTCCCTAGAATTCATAGGGGCCTGGCTAGATACCACCACTGCAAGGGCCTATCTTCCTCAGGCCCGTTGCCACCGTCTAGTGCAGTTGGCCTCTCAAATTCAGTCCAGAAGCCACTTGACTGCCAGGGAGATGCTACAACTGCTAGGCCACATGGCATCCACAGTTCATGTGGTGCCTTATGCTCGCCTACATATGAGAGCAGCTCAAAGGACTTTGTCCACCCAGTGGACCCAAGCATCAGGAGCTCTCTCAGACCAAATAGCAACCTCAAAACGTCTTTTTTGGTCTCTCCAATGGTGGATATCCACTCAAAATCTGTTGTTGGGGGCCCCCTTCCAACCTTTGTTACCCCAAGCAACTCTCTCACTACAGATGCTTCCCAAACAGGTTGGGGAGCTCATCTCCAAGACCTCTCCACTCAGGGCACTTGGTCTCCACAGGAGACCACCCTTCATATCAACCTTTTGGAGCTCCGAGCAATTTTCCTTGCTCTCAAGGTCTTTCATACCCTCCTCATCAACATGACAGTCCTTGTTCATACCGACAATCAAGTAGCCATGTTCTACATAAACAAACAAGGAGCGACTGGCTCTCTGTCGCTTTGCAACGAAGCTCTAAAATTGTGGGCCTTCGCCAGAGAGCATCAAATCCATCTCCTGGCAGTATACCTCCCAGGAATCCAAAACTCTTGGGCAGACAGACTCAGTCGAGTTCTGCTTCCACACGAATGGTCCCTGCACATGGATCAGGTACTCAGAATCTTTCAGAAATGGGGAACCGCGGACATAGACCTGTTTGCAAGTCCGTTCAATGCCAAACTTCCCCGGTTCTGTTCCAGAATTCCGTGTCAGGGAGCTCAGGCCAAGGATGCCTTCCTCCTTCATTGGGGCCAGGCCTTCCTATATGCCTTTCCACCCATTCCCTTGATTCCGAAGACTCTATTCAAACTTCAGAGGGATCAAGGATCTATGATCCTCATAGCTCCATGCTGGCCACGCCAAGTGTGGTACCCTCTACTTCTGCATCTCTCCCAAGCACCCTCCCTGGATCTGGGAGCTGCTCCAGACCTTCTATCTCAAGAGGAGGGGACTTTGTGGCACCCAAACCCCAAGTCCCTTTACCTCAGAGCTTGGTTACTGAAGGCCTAGACCTTCAAGACTTCAATCTTTCTCAACAGGTGAAGGATATCCTCCATGCATCTAGGAAACCTTCCACCAGACGTTCTTATGCTTTTAAATGGAAAAGATTTTCCATTTGGTGTGCTGAAAAGGGTCTTAACCCTCTAGCACTACCTTTGAATTCTTTACTCGAATATCTCCTGCATCTTTCCAATGCAGGACTTAAAACCAATTCTGTAAGGGTCCATTTGAGTGCTATTGCAGCATCTCTTCAGCCTATCAATGGACAATCTGTTTCCTCTCATCCTCTTATTGCAAGATTCATGAGAGGCCTAACTTTAACTAAGCCTCCCATTCGGCCTCCTCCGGTGGCATGGGACTTAAATGTGGTTCTTGGTCAGCTTATGAAGCCACCCTTTGAACCCTTAGCCACTACCTCCTTGAAATTCCTTTCCTGGAAAGTCATTTTCCTTATTGCAATCACTTCTGCTCGCCGCATCAGTGAACTGCAGGCTTTAGTGGCTAATCCACCTTATACAAGGTTCCATCATGATAAGGTAGTCCTTAGGACAAATCCTCACTTTATGCCTAAAGTGGTCTCACCTTTTCATCTTAATCGAGGTATATTTACCTGTCTTTTTTCCAGCTCCTCATGCATCCAATGCAAAGAGGAACCTTCATACTCTAAACTGTAAAAGAGCTCTTGCCTTTTACCTCCACAGGACACAGCAACATCGAAAGTCTTCTCAACTTTTTGTTGCTTTTGATCCTTCTCATTTAGGACTTCCAGTCTCAAAAAGAACACTGTCCAATTGGATTGCTCAGTGTATTTCTTTTGCTTACCAGAGTAAGAACCTTTCTCTGGAAGGCCATGTCACAGCTCACAATGTGAGAGCTATGGCCACATCTATGGCTCATCTTCATTCTGTATCCATCGATCAGATCTGTCGAGCAGCCACCTGGGCCTCGGTTCATACCTTCACAGCCCATTACTGCTTGGACAAGGACTCCCGCTGGGATGCCTTGTTTGGTCAGGCTGTCCTCAGACACCTGTTCCATTCTTAAACAACTCCTGCCCACCTTCCCTGAATGGATGCCTGAGATCCATAGGAAGATGAGGAACCCTTAGAGGGGGATCTCCCCGGCATCTTAGCTAGGGAGTCCCCATATGTGAGGACTCATTCCTGCTTGTTCCTGGAGATAGCACAGTTACTTACCTATAACAGGTGATCTCTGGGAACAGCAGGAATTAGTCCTCACAACCCACCCACCTCCCCTAGGAGTTGTATCTATCTCTCTCTCTTTCCTTTCCTCTCTCTATTGTCTCAGCTTTAAACTCGAACTGAGGAGAGTTGGTCAGGAAGGCGGGAAGGCAGCGCGCATGCGCTGTGGGAGGCCCCAAAAGCTTCCTTTCTGGGAAGCTGGGGAGCTTTCTCGCGCAGGCTCCGTCGGTTCCGACGTACCCATATGTGAGGACTAATTCCTGCTGTTCCCAGAGATCACCTGTTACAGGTAAGTAACTGTGCTTTTCCTTTTAATGTATAATTAAGCTTTGGAATTTATTGCCAGAGGATGTGGTAAAAGGAAGCAGTGTAGCTATGTAGGGAAGGGGGGGGGGGAGGTGGCGGGGAAGGTTTGGACAAATTCCTGGAGGGTAAAGTCCATAAGCCATTACTGAGGTAGAACAAGGAAAAAAACACTGCTTATTCCTGGGTTTAAGTAACATGGAACTGGTACTTTTGGGATATATTAGGCATTTGTGACCTGGATTGGCCACTGCTGGAAACAGGTCAATGGGCTTGATGGATCTTTGATCTGACCCGGTATGGCAGTTCTTATGTTGAGATTCTGGGCAGGGTGAGGAAAGAGATGAGAATAGATGTTGGGGGAGGGGGGAAAAGAGAGATGGTAGATGCTGGAGAATGGAGAAGAAAGGGAGGGGGACAGATGCTGGATGGGAGAAAAGTAAAGCATATGCTAGATGGCTGAGTTGAGAGAACAGGCAGATACTGCAACAGGATCTGAATGGGAGAGAGGGAGAGGGGGTATACAGTGGGCAGATCTGGAAAGGAGGAGGAGAGAGAGAGGCAGAAGCTGGATGGGAAGGGGAGGGAGGGGGAGGGTATACAGTGGGCAGATCAGGAAAGGAGCAGGAGAGAGGCAGCAGCTGGATGGGAAGGGGAGACAGTGAGAGGGGGGCTAGGACTGGAAATGAGAGAGAGGGGGTATACAGTGGGCAGATCTGGAAAGGAGGAGGAGAGAGAGGCAGCAGCTGGATGAGAGGGGGAGAGGGGGGAGGGTATACAGTGGGCAGATCTGGAAAGGAGGAGGAGAGAGGCAGAAGCTGGATGGGAAGGGAAGAGAGGGAGAGCTGGATAGGAGGAGGAGGGGAGAGAAAGACAGAAGCTGGATGGGAAGGGGAGAGGGAGAGGGGGTATACAGTGGGCAGATCTGGATAGGAGGAGGAGAGAGAGGCAGAAGCTAGATGGGAAGGGGAGGGAGGGTAAATGCTCTTGAAAGGAGAAGGAGAAAGATGGCAGATGCTGAAGGAGAGATGGAGGTGGGTGAGAGCCCTGTAGCAGAGGGGACAGTAGACACTGCAAAAGGAGTTAAACATAAACATAACCATGAAGAAAAAAGACCAGGACCAAAGTTAGTAAAATTTAATGTCCAGATGATGACGAAGGTAAGAAAAAACCCCCTTGTTTTCATTTTTATGTTTTGGAGTGTGCCAGCTTCGGCATTTTTGGAGTGTGTCAGCTTCGGCAGTGTGAATCTTACATCTGTGTATTTTGCTCCATACAGAAAATGTCTGTTTGTGTTTCTCCAGCTCTGCTTTATACGTGTCTGGCCTCTTGGTTCCCTTTTTGGTTTGTGTTTGCCCATTTCAAATTTGTGGTCCCTTAATCTGTATCGGGGAAGGGTTGGTCTGTGTTCTGCATGTGTGACACAGGTGAGAGATACTGCTGTTTAGTGCATAGTTTAGTTGCAGGGACTGGCGGCAATCTGGCTTATTTTATTTTTCCAGTAGAAGGTGTGTTTTGGTGTCCTAGGGTTAAGTGCAGTGGTGCCTAAACCGAAGGTCAGAACTTGAAATGAAATTGCATCAGCAAGCAGGGCTAGCCCTCCTCTCCCTCCCCCTCGGACTTCCATTATGACTTGAGCTAGGTAGTGGCGATCAGCATGAGACCTGATTATAAGTCTAGAAATTCATGCATGATACTGAGGTCTGTGAGTGCACACTGACTCGATCCTAGCGCTAACTGCTACCACTACCAGAAGGAAATATCTGAAAGAGGGGGAGGGGATGGAGAATTTGGTATTTTGTGTTAGTTATCATTTGGGGTCTTGTAAATTTTTCAGTTATTAAAATGGGGTCACATTAGATAAGTTTGAGAAGCAGTGGCTTAGTGTAATCTTGCAGTGGCTTAGTGTAACCTTGCAGTATTATGATACAAATGTTTAAATACACATTTAAACCCACGAGAAACAACCACGCAAGATTGAAACCAAGCCCGCCAGACCCCGAGCCCCCCGATAAGTAGCAACACTCACACCAATGTCAGCAAGTACGAAGTTGAGCCAATATGTACATAGTTGAGTTATTCCTGAACATATTCTGTTAATCTACTTGTATGTAGTTACCCTGTTCAAACCTGTACATATCCCCATGTTATATTGTAAGTCCAGTGCAGACCTCCTGCACTGGACAGTTGTGTTGGATGTAAACCGCACTGATACCGAAGAGCGCGGTATATAAGAAAGTTAAATAAATACCTCCGTGGCATAAATGCATGGGAGGAGAGCCTCTTTCCATTAAAAGAAAGCTCTGCAACAAGGGGCATAGGGTGAGGTTATCAGATGTCCCTGATTTTTGAGGATTGTCCCCAGTTCCCAGGTGTTTGGCAGCCTCTTGTCCCCAATTTCATTAATGGGTACTGAGGGTTAGGGAAAAATTGATTTTCAGTTTAGTGATTTGAACGTGTCAGTTTTTAGAATTTACATCCATTACCTTTATTTTGTACAGTACAGGGGAAATGCATCACTGTTTCTAGTTCCCTTTTGATTGTCTGCTTAGAGTCAATATTGTTGCTGCCATGGGATGGATGTGGGGGTAGTGTAAGGATTCCCCTCCTTTATGCCTTGCTCAAATCTGAAACTAAGTATAGTACCTGAATGTACACCACTTTCACCACTTTCACTGGTAGAACAGCAGTATATAAGCCTAGTTAAATAAATATTTCTTTATGAGAGAGCGATAGATGGGTGGAATAGTCTCCCATGAGGGTGGTAGCGATGAGGACTGTATCTGAATTCAAGAAAGCATAGTCTAAACACAGAAGATCTCTAAAGGGGGGGACTATAAAGCTTAGTAGCTGGTATGGAAGGACAGATTAGATAGGCCGTATGATCTTTTATCTGCCGTCATATTTCTATGTTGTTTGAGTCCAGAGTGTTACTGCTGGTTAATACATTATTTTTATTCAGTTGCACTTGCTGTGCCGTTACAAGGCTTTCGATGGATGAGCTTTGCTGGCTTCTAGCGCCTTTCTGTATTCAGGCCTGCTGATATCAGCACGTCTCATCCAACCATGAGGTGCAGATCATTTATTGATGTAGACTGGGGGGGTTTAGGAATCTGCGTTATTCTATACCTCATGGGCTGCTATGAAAACAAAGCCCTTGGGCCAATATTTTCTTGCAATCTGCCCTTTGACCTACCTGCAGAGCTGCTTTTACCTATAGGCAGTAGAGTCGGCTGCTCTGGGGCCCAGCTGCCCTTAAGTAAATTTAGCTCCAAGTCTAGGCTGCTGAAAACTTCTTGTTTGCACGTTTTCTTAACAGTCTCTTATTTACATGGTTGCATTAGACAATAGGCTTATGGGAAATACTATTTGATTAAAGTATTAAGCGTGCTGCTGTTAGTCTGATTTGTCAATAAAGGGGGTGGAGTTCCAGATCTGCGAGTTCCACAGAGCACAAGTTTTTAGCTCGGTGTGGCACTGTATGAGAGTATGTTTAATTTTTATCTCAATATAACCTACATCTATCTATCCACCCAGGTACTTGTACATATCAATTTTCATCCACCATTGAGATATGTAGTCCCTGGTTTCACAGGGGCCCTCCTGCAGGTCCTCATAGTCTGCCATGTTTTAACTATTTTGACTAATTGTCATCTGCCGGTTAGATCATATCACTTGCAGTGTCCTACTCTAAATTGTTAAGGAATAAGTTAAACAGCACTGGTCTTAGCATAGATAGCACCTCGGTATTTACTGCTCTCCCTTTAGGAAAATTGACCATGTTAGTTCTATTATGTTTGCGGTCCTTTAATTATTTACTGGTCGCCAGTAGGATATTACCCCTATCTCCTTACATTTTAATTTTCTGAGGAGTCTCTCCTGAAGGACTGGATTTTCAGAAGACATTTGACAGATCCACTATATAGACCTGCTCACTCTTATCCCTGTGACTGTTTACTAGGCATGTACCTTTTGGGTTCTGGGGGTTTGGGTGCCTAAAAATTAAAATTGGGTGCAAACTGCTTGTGTACACGTATACCTACAAATTAGTGTACATGCAACTGATTTGCACATGCAAAAAAAGATATAGCACACATAGGTGTGCAATTAGGACAAAAAGCACTAAAGCTTGTGGCAAGTTCATCTATCCTGAGTATGGGGGAGGTGAGAAACGTAAAGAATTCACCCTAGTAAAGGGTCCCCTTTTAGGAGTGCAGGGTGAGAAAGCCACAGCCACACCTAAGAACCAGAAAAACCCCAGCTGGAACAGTTTTCATGCAGTGTCTAATAGAGTAAGAGAGAGAGATTACGGGCACGAGGTCCATAACCCTTACTTCAACAAGTTCCCTGATTACTCAAATACCAGAAGGCAGGGGGATTGCCAGCACCTGGGAAGGAAGGGGCTAGAACCCTGGAGGTATAAGCCTATGCCAGAGTATACAGATAGGAAGAAAGGAGGAGAGGGAGGAGAAGGCAGAGACCGGAGTAGAGAAGGAGGTAGGGAAGGTGCTGATTCATGCAGAAGAGCTGAGCTACCAGGAGCTGAGAGGGCTGAATTCCCTGCAACAGGTTGGCAGCAGAGGTTGGAGCCAGGAAGTGGAGAAGTTCTCCGAGCACTGGAGAGGTTGTCAGCTGAGCAGTCTGACCGGGTGGTTGAGTCAGAACCCATGCAGCTGGGCGAGCCAGTGGCAGAGCTGGGGGAAGAAGACATCCTTATGGATTGCTCTCTGTGCCAAGCTTTAGACATGGAGTCTTGAGGAAAAGCCAGCCCTGAAAGAATTATCCTCCTTGAAAAAGTAACCATAAACAGGCAGTGTGGTGGTAAATTCCCATATGTTTTAAAAGGGAAGTTTACTGAAATTTAAGGATAAGCAGGAAGCTGTGATTCATGCTTGTTATCCACCTGTGGTTTGAACTGTGAAACGGCAAGAAGCCAATTTACCTGCTAGAAGAGGTTTTCTTTGCTCCTCTGTTATGTGACAAGCCTGTTGAGAGTTTTTGATGGCAATCTGAATGTTTGCTTCTTGTTTTGAGTTCTGTTGTACCTGAAATGCAGCCTAGAAGGAATTGAGGCTGATAGAAGCCAAACTGCCACAGAAGATTAAGCTTGTTTGGACTTTATGCTGTAATTAGCAAGGACTAAAAGGAAGGTGGCAGCCTTGTTATCAAAGGCTGTGCTTCTGAAAGTAAGAAGACTTTAAACAGCCATTTTTGGGTTCTTTTGTTTACTTTGCCAACCATCTGCTGTACTTTGAGCAAATCCTACAGAAATAATCCTGTATCTGGTACTTTGAATCTTTTTGTGTGAAATAAATTTTCTGTTATATGCCTTACCTCGGTGGCCTTAACTACAACTTTCTACCTGAAGCACAAACACATCTTAGCAGTACTACACTTCCCAGAAGACACCACAAAGAAATAAGCTGCTAAGGCTGATAGGAGAAGGTTCTTCCAATAACCACGCCCCTCTAAAACTAGAGGCGAGTGGTGAGGGCATTGACGAGCTTCATTTTAAATGAAGACAAACAAAACTGTGTTTTGGCCTTACACATGCCTACTATTTACTGCCTCAAAGTTGGAAAAAATAAATATGGTAGAACATTCCAGATGTGTGCTTAATATATGTATTGAAAAATGAATTAAATTTAAAAAGAGCAAATTCAAGGAACACAGATTTTAAAGAGAGAATTGAAATGGATCTGTGATTATAACAATATGAGAAGGGTACGATGTAACTTTTTATTTTATTTTTTTAAGTGCTGTCAAGTCAGTGCTGACTCCTGGCAACCCAGCAGCCCCTGGGTCTTTTGGCAAGGTATGATCGGAAGTAGGTTGCCAGGCCTTTTCTTCTGAGGCAAGGGAGGGTAAGGTGACTTGCCCAAGGTCACAAGGAGTACCAGTGTACAGGGGCGGCCCAAGGGAGGTGCGGGGCCATGTGCGGAGACTCGGTGTGGGACCTCATTTGCATGTGGGGCCTCATTTGCATAAATATTTGCATAATGTTACCATATACTAACTTTTAGTAAACGTGCCTCTTAATGAGTGTATGGATAAAGAAAGACTAAAAGATTTCTACATTACTATAATCCAGTGCCAACTGCCAGACACATTAGGAACTACTACAAACACTGCCCATTTAGAACCCATAGCAAACCCACCGTATCCTAACAGCACTACCAGGACTCAAAAAGCACCATACCCTACCTATCAAAAGGAAACGCTGCAAATATTAAACCAATACATTTCAGAGAACAACAATACATGACCTACTGGGGAAAGAGAACAAGTGGCAATGTCAAATAGGAATTACATAAACAGAATACCTCAGCTCAGTTACACATGCAGAACATAGACCATCACCAAACTAGTAATCACAATTTAGAAACAGGAAGACAATAATTAAACTGGGAATCCCAAAAGACAAACTTGGAATGTACAACACTGTAGAAATAAAACTATACATTAATTTGCTCTTGTACTAAACAAAGCGCAGATGTTAATGATGCACATTTACCAGAGCTGACATATTCCAATTAATAAATTCAAAATAAAGAGATATTTTTCTACCTTTTGTGCATTTTTTTTCAGCTGCAATTGCTCCAGCCACTTTCTTCTGGTTTCTTCGTGTCTTCTGCTGACTCTCCATCGTCTGCTGTCCATTTGTCCTTTCTTCTCTCTTCTAGTTTTTTTCCATTCTCTCTCTACATCTGCTTTAACATACTAATCTTTCTCCTTTTGCTCTTTCCTCATTCCTATTTCATCCACTCAAATTTTACCCCTCCATCCTCAATCCCCACTTACTCTCCCAATACCCGGCCAATTGTAGATTTTTTTTATCCCTCCCACACAAAATATTTTTCCCTTCTCCATTTTACTCTTCCAGCCCCATCCCATTCTAATCCTCCCCCAACATCAGCTCCCTTCTAGTTCCAGCCTCACCCAGCATCCATTCCCTTCTAGTCCCTGCATCAGCCCATTTCCAGTCCTAGCCACCCATCAGCCCATTTCCAGTCCTAGCAACCCCCCAACCCAATACCAGTCCTAACCCCCCATCAGCCCACTTCCAGTCCTAACCCCATCAACCCATTTCCAGTCAGCCCCCCATAGCCCATTGCCAGTCCTAACCCCCCTCCCCCATCAGCCCACAGCCTATTACCAGTCCTAACCCCATCAGCCCACCTCAAGTCCTAAACCCTCCCCATCAGCCCATTTCCTGTCCTAGTCCCCCCATAGCCCATTATCAGTCCTAACCCCCCCCAATAGCCCATTACCAGACAGCCCCCATCAGCCCACAGCCCATTACCAGTCTTAACCCCCCCATAGCCCATTACCAGTTCTAACCCCCCCCAACAGCCCACAGCCCATTACCAGTCCTAACCCCATCAGCCCACCTCAAGTCCTAACCCCTCCCCATCAGCCCATTTCCTGTCCTAGCCCCCCATAGCCCATTATCAGTCCTAACCCCCATCAGCCCACAGCCCATTACCAGTCCTAACCCCATCAGCCCACCTCCAGTCTTAACCCCCCCAGCCCATGTCCAGTCCTAGCCCCCCCATAGCCCATTACCAGACAGCCCCCATCAGACCACAGCCCATTACCAGTCTTAACCCCCCCATAGCCCATTACCAGTTCTAACCCCCCCCAACAGCCCACAGCCCATTACCAGTCCTAACCCCATCAGCCCACCTCCAGTCTTAACCCCCCCAGCCCATTTCTAGTCCTAGCTCCCCCATAGCCCATTACCAGTCCTAACCCCCCCCATCGGCTCAAGTAAAATTAAATTAAAAAAAAAAAAAAAAGCTGGCTGCTACCGCTGCCGCTGCCGCGGCAGCAGCAGAATGGACTGTACCGCGGGGCCCCCTCTGCCCGGCTGAATCCCTCCCTCCCTCCGTGACGGCTGAGCCCCTCCGTGCCGGCTTTGAGAGTCGCGAAGGGAGAGTGTCTCCCTCGCGTCTCTGTTAAGCCCCATCTGCCCCTGAAGGCTTAACAGAGACGCGAGGGAGACACTCTCCCTTCGCGACTCTCAAAGCCGGCACGGAGGGGCTCAGCCGTCACGGAGGGAGGGAGGGATTCAGCCGGGCAGAGGGGGCCCCGCGGGACAGTCCATTCTGCTGCTGCTGCGGCGGCAGTGGTAGCAGCCAGCGTGTTTTTTTTTTTTTTTTTAAATTTAATTTTGAAAAAAGCAGAATGTTCTTTGCGTGGGGCCCCCTGAAACACGGGGCCCTGTGCAAAAAACATTCTTGCTCAATGGACGGGCCGGCCCTGCCAGTGTATATAGTAGGCAAAAGAAAAAATAGACCAAAGCAAAAAGAGAACACCAATAAGTAAAGTCCAAAAGAAAGGCCGTAAGTGCAGAGCAGGTTTCCTTTTGACCTTCAGGTTTCCAGGCTGGTACCCCAACCTCTTCCAGGAAATCCTGCAGGATGCTGACACAAAACCGTTCTCAAGAGTTACAAAATCTCTGCACCTTATGTGGGTACTGTTAGTGCCAGTGCCTCTGTATGCCCAATGGGTAAACTCCCAAAAACCTCATCAAAAATATCTCTTCTGGGGAAATACCAAAATGGGAAAATTTTCTCCTCTCCAAGATCAGGGCCAGCCCCAAAGTTGGTTCAAGGTGTTGATACCCTAGTCAAATCTTAGCCTTATGCTCCCTAGCTGCCAGACTCTATTGCTTAGTTTTGAATGCCCTGCTCTTTGTTGCCCACCAGAAACCTCCACCTAAGACAACTACCTAGTTTTCCTAAGTCTCCATCGAGGGGCAGAAGCAAACAGCCCCGCGGTGCTTACCTTTAAGTTTCGCCACCGCGGTGCTGTTTCAAGCCATTGCTGCAGCTGTCAGTCCTGGAGAAGAGTGACGTGGTGGCAATGCCCCCTCCCCCATGGGGCCAGCACTGTAGGCGATCGCGTAGCGCTGGCTCTGACTATGAGTCTCTTTAGTGTGCTCTGCTTCCAGGGTTCTTGCCCTGTAGGTGACTTTCTCCAGGTCCTCCTTCACTTTCTTCTCCACAGTTAGCTTCCTTCACTATTCTTTACCTAGTTGGCTTAAGGGAGCATTGCTCTTCCTGGTCGTTATGATCTCGCTGGTCATCAAGAGAGAGCTCTCCTTGCTGCTCCTGAGCCGCCTTGGGCTCCTGGCGGAGTCTCCTTTGAAACTCCCGAGACAAGCCTAAGCAGGGTCGTAAGTAGTTCCCTCCAAAACAGAGAAGAAACCCGCTGGCCAGTGATGGACAAGCCAGGGCCAGTGCAAGGGTATTAGGTGCCCTAGGTGAACTCTGTGCCCCCCAGAGCTCCCCTCTGAGAATCTGATAGTTAAAGTGAGCAATCATGATAAGCCCACACTACCCTTTTCCAGAAAAAATTCTGTGAAACTGCAGAATTAGACATAAAACGTTTGTGGTTTTCATTGTGTATATACACATATGAAACAAAGAGCACTTAATCGCTTTTCCTATAAAATGCTACTTTATGAGTTTCAGCTAATAGTTTCTAGGGTCACGTTTCACTTAAATTGGGTTAATACCGGCATGCAAATTAAACCTATTCTTCTAAATAATTTTCTGTATTATACTTTTTTAAAATTGCTAATATGATATTTTAAACAATTCTGTCGTAACAAGAGATTGTTTCATATCGACCACAGTCTTGATTTTGTATTCCGCTTGCTCATTTCCGAATACTGCAGAAATCTATGACGCTCTGCATGTAGAAATAAAATAGAGTAAGGGTGAACCGAAATTGTCAGGGCTTATAGACTGAACTCATTAGCACTGTGTATCCTGCGTCATAGGTATCCATTTGATTATACTGCCGACATCTATATATCGAGGAGGTTTACAGCTGAACAAAAAAAGAAAAATCACACCCAATTTAAAGTGAAGCTGTGTAACTATGCAGAATACCTCACTAGGGAGGGAAGAGATGGAAAAGAATCAGAACATTTTAAAAATAAAGAACCATTAAGATGGACATAACGGCACTATGGCACTGTCCCGGAGCACCCCAAAGCCATTCGACCACCGCTGGGGCCTATTCCCCCATTTTCAAATACCTGGCAAAAAGAGTCAAAGCTTCTTTTAAACTTGGCATAGAAGATTCTAACCTGAGAGAGAAAGGCATGGCTTTTGACAACGAGGGAGCCACAAGAAAAACACCATGTCGGCTGGTATCCCATCTCTTTGAAGGCAGAGGGATTGAAAGAAAACTATTTAGCATAGATCTTCAATTGTAGTCATATCTGCAATAAATGGTCATATATGAGACCTGGTGTGTCGTCAGAATTTTGAATGAAGATTACAGGGTGATGTCCTTTATGGAGAGGGGTAACGTGAGAGAACTTGTCTGCTCTATACAATAGTCTATTGTCCGACTCTGTATGCCATGTATCATGGATTTGATTTTGAAAAGAATGCTGAGTGGAATATGAAACAATAGTTTTTATGATATGAAAGAAATTTCCAAAAGCTGTTCACATAGGTACAGAGGTTATTTGAAAACTCATCTTCCCTGCTGGTAAAAGAACATGAATGTTTCTTTGAGTTTGAGTGGCTGTCAGGGCTTATTCTTTTGTTTCAACTACAGCTGCTCTTTGTGGTCACCCCTAGAAGGTGTCCTAGGTGACAGCCTAGTCTGTCTAATTGTTGAGTGGGTGCATCCTCAATTACCTCCCTTTGTACAGAATCAGTTGAGGAGCAGGACTCCAGAATGTTTCTCTGTTTAGCTGCAAAGGAAATATTTTGAGGTTCTGCTACATTTACAGCAGACAAGATGATGTCCAGATACAATTTAGAGATCCCTTTTGGAGGGTTTAGACCTTCAAAGGTGGCCCCTTGTTGGTTCAGTGTTGTTATAAATATGTATTAGAAAACCTCTTGTATGCAGCCTCTGGGTGGTTTAAGTGGTTTAGATATCTTTTGAAAAGAGCTTTTAATAACTAATGTGATTAACGTACTGAGAGAAGGAGAGCTGTGAGGGCTTAGAGTGGGAAACTCTGTTAGAGTTGTTCATCGGCCTAATCCCTTTTCTAAGGAGAGCTGATTGTTGCCCTTTGCAAGGCAGCCGGGCCTCTCCTTTGTAGAGCTTATACTGCAAAGACCAAGAGTCTTTGCAGTTATTTTCTTTATTGGTACATATTCATGGCTGCTTTCATCTAAATAAAATCTGAGTTTCCTGTACAGTTAAATGCTTCAGAAAAACGTGTAGCTTTGGGCTGGGAAGCCTGGAGGCTGGAATAAAGTGGCTTTTTCATATTTTTAAAAAGACTTCTCGATGATGCTTTTTAAATTTTTTGTGGATGTGGGGCCAGAACCTATGACTCAAGCTGTAACAGTGTGCAGCAGCACAGGAAACTTGGGTTGGGATCCCCCATCTGCCCAGGGCATGCTATGGAGGTGAATGGACTGAGGCCTAGGGAGGGAGGGAATATGATTGCCACTATCATGGCCCCCCTCCCTATTGGTCATGGAGTGGTGCTAAGGGTATGCCTCAGCCTGGCTAAGCGCCCCATACCACCTGGCCTTGTGTTTCGGGGAGGGCAGCACAACAATATTTATTTATTTATTTATTTTATTTAGCATACAATATAAAAGAACAGCCTTGCATCTCCCTCTTTGTTCGAAAGGAACAAGGAGAAACAGAATGGTTTAAAATAAGCAAAGGTGTAAGACAAGGCTGCATACTTTCCCCCTACCTGTTTAATTTATATGCAGAACAAATCATCAGAGAAGCAGGATTGTATGAAGACAACAGAGGTGTGAAGATTGGTGGAAGACTCAACAACCTTCGCTATGCTGATGATACCACATTACTGGCTGAAAGTGAAGATGATCTGAAACATTTGCTTCTCACAATCAAAGAACATAGTCTCAAAATGGGCCTGCACCTTAATGTAAAGAAGACAAAGATCATGACAACTGGCATAATAAACAGGTTCATTGTTGAAGGAGAAGAAATTGAAATTGTGAACAACTTTAATCTACTTGGATCAACTATCAATAAAGAAGCCACAAGCAGTCCAGAAATCAGACGACGCATTGCTCTTGGCAGAATGGCTATGAAAGACCTAGATAAGATCCTCAAGAGCAGAGATGTCTCTCTCCATACAACGATTCGACTTGTTCAAGCCATGGTATTTTCAATAACATCATATGGATGTGAAAGCCGGACAGTGAAAAAGATACAGGAAGAAAATTAATGCCTTTGAATTATGGTGCTGGTGGCGAATACTGTGTTATACCATGGACTGCCTGAAGAACAAACCAGTCGGTACTAGAGGAGATCAAACTTAAGCTTTCTTTAGAAGCTCAGATGACAAGACTTGGACTTTCATACTTGGGACACATCATGCGAAGAGAAAGATCATTAGAGAAAGACATCATGCTTGGCAAGATAGGTCAGCGCAAAAGAGGAAGGCCAACAATGAGATGGATCGATACAATAACAGCAGCTACGGGTACCAGTCTGTCAACAATGAGCCGCCTGACTCAAGACCAAACACAGTTTAGGATAGCTATCCAGAGGGTCGCCATGAGTCGACTCCGACTCGACGGCACTTAACAACAAGAACCCCCCTCCCCCTCATGCAAAATGGTGACAAGTTTTTTTCTTGTTTCTTTGTGACCATCACAGGGCCATATTGAGCCATAAATGGGCCATGTGCAACTTGCACATCTGGTGCACTCCTTCCCCCCCCCCCCATGCCCAACATATCCCCCTGTTGCCTTACCCCACATTTCCATGTCCAGCTGGCTCCCAGTGCTGCTTGCCCTTGCCTCGCTGCCGCTTTTCATGTTTCCTTGGCGGCAGTGGAACGGACATAAAACTGGGGGGAAAAAAAAAGCGGGTCTTTCCAATTTCCTTCTAGCATGCAGGCCTGATTCCTGCCGCCTCAGAGAAGGGATGGGCCAGACCACCCGTTCAAGTACAGAGTTGCAAAGACTTGTGCTTGGCTGGTCTGGTCTGTCCCTTGTCTGACACGGGCATATGTCAGATGAGGGAGGGGTCAAACTTGTCTGCTAGCAGGAAATTGGGAAGAGCCGCTTTTTTATTTTCTTCTATTTGCTGTCCATTCTGCTGCTGACTTTGATGCCAAGGAAACATGAAAAGCGGCGGCATAGTAAGGGCAGCAGTGGGGGAGGGGGAGAGCTGAGGCCAGCAAATGCGCCCCTATGTTTTTGCACCCTGTGCAGCCACAGGACTCTCACAGGGCAAGGTACGGTGCTGCTCCCAAAGGTGCTAAGGGGGCCAGTTACTTTACCAAACTGTATTTAGGAAATAAGGCACAGGAAGTTCTGGTCAGTGGCAGAGGAAAAATGCCCACTTGGTGACAGTTTTTCAGACTAATGCCAGGGCTCTAGCACCTCTGATATGCTTCATACTTGGTGAGATATCTTATTGTACCACAGCACAGACCAAAGGGAAGAGAATTCAGGTGCAGTCTACAGAACACCATAATGGAGCTTTATTGTCCTGTATGGCTATTTTTTCTGAGGGAAGAGGGCAGCAGGTGAGGATTAACATTTAGAGGGTCAGGGCTCAGGGTAACTTCCAGTTCTGGAGATCTTTATGATCCAAGAAAAGAGCCAAAACGTAAGTAACTGAGTTTCAAAAACAAATGATATTTCCATTTATTAAGGTGTTATCGGATAACTTAAGTCCTTGCAAATATGTGCTTTAATAAATATCTAAACCTAAATGAAGTCTGCTTCTGGGATAATTTAGGGGATCTTTTACTAATGGACACTATCTGGCAGCTGCTATTCTGGCGCACGCTAAGTGCAAGGAGCTCTTTACCCTTGGGGAATGAGTCCGATCTCTGGAGGCTAGAGTATCAGCCTTAGAGGACATAAGGAAGACGGAAAGGTACATAGACGAGATCTACATGGACGTAGTACTGAAGTCCCACCTTCAATCTAGCAGCCTCTCAGTTGCCATGGAGGAGAGGTCACGTGAAAGAGCATGGCCTTGTTGTGGCAGGAAGTGATCCTCATAGCTAGGACCTGCCTGCCAGAAGATGTAAAACCCTCTCGCACAGATGAGGTTTCTCCAGGGCCATGTACCCATGAAGGAAGGGTTAGGACAGCTGTTTATGGTTGGCAAGTCCATCATTAGGCATGTAGTTAGCTGGGTGGCTGGCGGATGTGAGGATCGCCTGGTAACATGCCTGCCTGGTGCGAAGGTAGCGGAACTTGTGCACCACCTAGACAAGGTTTTAGATAGTGCTGGGGAGGAGTCTGCTGTCTTGATAACATGTTGGCACCAGTGACATAGGAAAGTGTTGGAAGGAGGTTCTGGAGGCCAAATTTAGGCTTTTAGGTAGGAAGTTGAAATCTAGAACTTCCAGGGTCACATTCTCTGAAATGCTTCCTGTTCCATGCACAAGACCCAAAATGCAGGCAGATCTCCGGAGTCTCAATGCATGGATTAGAAGATGGTGCAAAGAGGAGGATTTAGATTTGTAAGGAACTGGGCAACATTCTGGTAAAGGGGAGGGGCTCTTACGAAGGGATGTGCTCCACCTTAACCAGAATGGAACCTGGCTGCTGGCATTAACCATGAAAAGGGAGATAGAAGGGGACAAATGACAGTCTCCCAAGAACGCATGGTTCGGAAGGATGTATCTTGGAAGGATACTGGCAAAAAGGGAAGTTAGGGTATCTCGATACAGAGGTTCCAACAAAGATAAAAGTAACCCAGATGTCCTTCAGTACAGAACTAAAAGATTCTAAATTACACCTATCAACTGATAACCAGGTTAATATAAATAAAATACAATATCTAAAATATCTGTATGCAAATGCTAAAAGTCTAAAGAAAATAAGATGGGAGAGCTAGAATATATAGCCCTAAATGAAAGGTTAGATATGATTGGCATCTTGGAGACTTGGTGGAAGAGGACTACCAATGGGACATTAGGATATCTGGGTACGAACTTTATCGTAATGATAGAGTAGATCAAATTGGTGGAGGGATTGCATTCTGTTAGAGAGGGCATTGGGTCAGATAGGATTAAAGTTTTGCAAGAAACAAAACACACCGTAAAGTCTCTATGGATAGAAGTTCCATTTAAAAAGCGGAAGGAGACGGCAGTGGGAGTGTACTACTGACTGTCTGGCCAGAATGAATAGATGGATGATGAAATGCTAAAAGAAATCAGGGAAGCCAACAAAAATTATAATACAGTAATGATGGCTGATTTCAATTACCCCATTATTAACTGGGTCAATGTCACAGCAGGACATGATAGAGAGATAAAGTTGCTAGATGAAATATATAACTGCTTCTTGGAGCAGCTGATTTATGAACGGACAACAGGGGAAGCTATTCTAGACCTAGTCCTTAATGGAAGACAGGATAAGGGTTTTGGCCACTTGGCAATAGTGATCATAGCATGATCACATTTGATTTAATAACTGAAAGAAAGATGGCAAGGAAATCCACAGTTAAGTGCTGTCGAGTCGGTGTCGACTCATGACGACCCTCTGGATAGTTGCCCTATATTGTGTTCGGTCTTCAGTCAGACGGCTCATTGTTGACAGACTGGCACCCATAGCTGCTGTTGTTGTGTCAATCCATCACATTGCTGGCCTTCCTCTTTTGCGTTGACCTTCTATCTTGCCAAGCATGATGTCTTTCTCCAATGATCTCTCTCTTTGCATGATGTGTTCAAAGTATGAAAATCTAAGTCTTGCCATCTGAGCTTCTAAAGAAAGCTTAGGTTTGATCTTTGGGCAGTCCATGGTATACACAGTATTTGATGCTAGCACCATAGTTCAAAGGCATCAGTTTTCTTCCCATCTATCTTTTTCATTGTCCAACTTTTGCATCCATATGATGTTATTGAAAATACCATGGCTTGAACAAGTTGAATCTTTGTATGGAGAGAGACATCTCTGCTCTTGAGAATCTTGTCTAGGTCCTTCATTCTGCCAAGAGCAATGAGTCGTCTGAATGCTTGACTGCTTGTTGCTTCTTCATTGATAGTTGATCCAAGAAGGTTAAAGTTGTCCACTATTTCAATTTCTTCTCCATCAATGATGAACTTATTGATTTTGCCAGTTGTCATGATCTTTGTCGTCTTTACATTAAGGTGCAGGCCCATTTTAAGACTATGTTCCTTGTTCTTGAGAAGCAAATATTTCAGACTGCCTTCACTTTCAGTCAGTAATGTGGTGGTATCAGCATAGCGAAGGTTGTTGATGAGTCTTCCACCAATCTTCACACCTCTGTTTTCATACAGTCCTCTTTTTCTCTAATTTGTTCTGCATATAAATTAAACAGGTAGGGGGAAAGTATGCAGCCTTGTCGTACACCTTTGCTGATTTTAAACCATTCTGTTTCTCCTTGTTTCGTTTGAACAGTTGCTTCTTGATCAATGTAAAGGTTGTGCAAGAGAACTATCAGGTGTTCTGGTATGTCCATACTTCTTAAATTGGCCAGAGTTTCTCATGGTTTACACAATCAAAAGCCTTGCTGTAGTCAATAAAACACACATAAATATCATTTTGGTATTCTTTTAGTCTTTTTTTTTTTTTTTTCAAGGATCCATCTCGCATCCACTATGATGTCTCTCGCTCCTTGTCGTTTCCTGAACCCTGCTTGCATTTCAGGTAGCTCTTGTTCCAGGTATGGTTGTAGTCTCTGTTGAATAATCTTCAGTAGAATCTTGCTGGCATGTGGGATCAGAGTGATTGTGCGATAATTTCCAGTCAGTTGGATCCCCTTTCTTTAGTATTGGTATAAACACAGATCTTTTTCAGTCAGTTGGCCATGGTGTTGTCTTCCAAATTTCCTGACAGAACCTTGTAACTATGGTAACAGTTGCATCAGATTGCTGTAATACTTCTATGAGAATGCTGTCAATGCCTTGTGCTTTGTTCTTTGATAAGGCTTTCAATGCTACTTCAGTTTCTTCGTTCATCACCAATGGTTCCAAATCATAAGGTATAGGTTGAAACGGCTGTTAGTCCACTTGCTCTTTATCATATAAAAACTCTGTATTTTCATACCACCTTTTCTTGATCATCTCTACATCATTCAGCATGGATCCTTCAGTATCTTGTAACGTTCCAATTAGAGGCTGGAATTTTTTCTTTAACTCTCGCAGCTTTAGGAAAGCCAATCTTGTTCTTCCTCTTGCTTCTATTTCCTTGCATGCATCATTGTAGTACTTCTTGTCTTGTCTTGCTGCATGTTGGAAATCTGAGTTCTGTGATTGCCTCTTTCTCCTCTGGCTTTAACCTCTCTGCGTTTCTGGGCAATTTTCAGAGTTTCTTTGGTCATCCATTTTGGCCATTTTTGCTTTTTCACCTTTTGTAAAGATTTCTCACTTTCTTCTTGATGTCATCCCATAACTCTTCAGGAGCTCTGTCATTTGTATCTAAAGCAGAAAATCAATTGTACAGGCAGTCTTTAAATTCTGGTGGTATATTCTCAAGATCATATTCTGATACATTCATGAGTGGCTTGGTCTTTTCAACTTTAGCTTGACTTTGCATACTAGTAGTTGATGATCTGTACCACAGTCATCTCCAGGTTTTGTCTTTGATGTTATCGAGCTTTTCCATCGTTGACTTCCACAGATGTAGTCAATTTGATTTTTGTACAATCCATTGGATGAAGTCCATGTGTATAGTCGCCACTTGTGTTGCTGGAAGAAGGTGTTTGAGATGACTAGATCATTGGCTTTGTAGAATTCTATCAGTCTTTCTCCAGCTTCATTTCTGTTGCCAAGTCCATATTTTCCAACCATTTTAACACCGCCTTTGGAACGCAAAAGTTGGCAACGGTTATCTATGGCTATCAGGATATCCTGTTTTGCATATCCTGTCAATTTCAGCTTGTACTTGTTAATAGAACTCATCAATTTCATCCTCTTCTGCAGCTGTTGGGGCATATCCTTGAATTATAGTTGTGTTGATAGGCATTCCTCATAGACGAATAGAAATTAAGCATTCACTGACTGCACTGTTTCATTGCAGTTCTTGAAAGTTTCTTCTTAATTATAAATGCAATGTCATTTCTTCTGTCTTTCATTTCCAGCATTAAGTAAACCATGTGATCATCAGATGCAAAGTGCCCGATGCCAGGCAATTTTAGTTCGCTAACACCCAACAGATCGCTTTGTACACGTTCAATTTCATTCTTGACCTCCTCCAACTTCTCTTGGTTCATGCTTCATATGTTCCATGTCCTAATATGTAAGACATCTTTGCAGCTTCTGACTCTCATTTCATGTGCAGCTACATCAGCAGTCAGACGTTCCAAAGGCTTTGATCCAACCACATCATAAATGCTGGCTTTACTCTGAAAGGTCTTCAGCTCCTCCCCAGTAACCAGTTGAGTGCCATCCGACCTGGGGGTCTCATCTTCCAGCACTATAGTGCAATTTGTTTTGTTGTGACTATCCATTGGGTTTTCGTGGCAAGATACGGAAGTAGATTGCCAGGCCTTTCACGCAGTTTAAGTTTAGTGTTGTTGCCATAGTCACAGAAATATGATCCTCCACCGCCAACACTGTCCCATTCTGCTGCTGCACAGATGGATTGTTTGTCTTGGTCTGGCACCTCAGCTTAGACCAGTCCATCTTGGGAGACCCTGCCAGTAGTTAAACTGCCGATAGCTTAGCCCTCAGCATCACTGATGCACACAAGCCCTCACAGTATGACAAGCTGCAAATCAAGTGAGGGGAAATCACTTTTGAAAGTTAAAAGGTAGGACTGTGGAGACTATGATAAAATGAGGAAAATAGTTAAGAAAAAACTAAAAGGAGTAGCTACATAGGTTAAAGATTTATATTAAGCATGGGCATTGTTTAGAAGTACTGTCTTGGAAGCCCAGACCAAATGTATTCCATGTTTAAAGAAAAGTGGAAGGAAGGTCAAAAAACTGCCAGTTTGGTTTAAAGGCGAGGTCAGAGGCTGTTGCCAAAAAGGCATCCTTCAGGAAATGGAAAAAAGAGCCTAATGACGAACACTGGAAACAACATAAGCATTGGTAAGTTAGACAAAGAACATTGATAAGGCAGGCTAAGAGAATTTGAAAAGAAGCTTGTCGTGGAAGCAAAAACACATAAGAGATTTTTTTTCAAGTACATTCGTAGCAAAAAAAACTGAGTCAGTTGGATCATTGCATGATAGAGGAGTAAAAGGGGTGCTAAGGGGAGGACAAGGCCTGGAATGGTATTTAAAGGTTATGTGGCGGAAGAATTGAAAGAAATATTGATAAACCGGGCGGGTGTATTGCAACTGTTTGATAAACGGAAGAGTAGCAAATTACCTGGACCAGATGGTATATGTCAAAGGATGTTCAAAGAACTGAAATATGATGTTGCAGACCTATTAGTAATCTGTGAACTATCATTAAAATCATCTGTAGTACCTGAGGATTGGAGAATGGCCAGTGTAACTCCAATTTTTAAAAAGGGTTTCAGGGGTGGCCTGGAAAACTACAGACCAGTGATCCTGACATCAGTACTGGGCCAAATGGTAAAAACCATTATAAAGATTCCTCAATACAATCTCGACATCCTGATGGTCACGGAATCATGGTTATCAGATTGTGACAACATCCTCCTGAATCAGATGCTGCCTACAGGATTTGACCTCTACACATGCCACAGGTCCACTCAAAAAGGAGGCGGAACACTAATCCTCGCCAAAACAGACCTCAATGTCAAGCTATGCAATTCCTCCAGCTCAACCCACCTCGACTCCCTCTCTATATCTAATGAGCTATGCTCAATCAACCTGATTTATCGAGCACCCTCCCCATCACCGGACGACCTTCCAACAATAATTGAACTCGCGTGTGCAACATCCACCTCACGCTCTCCAAATTGGGTAGTTGGAGATTTTAACCTCCCATCTCTCCATGACAGCCACTCAGAAGCATTTCTAGACGCACTAAAGGATCTAGGCTACAAACAATACGTTGACTCTCCCACCCACACTAAAGGAGGTAAACTAGACCTCATTTTCGCACCTCATTTCAACACCTTATCACAACAAGCCCTTGAACTGTCAGTTATACCAGTGCCATGGTCCGATCACAACCTTATTCGATTCAATATACCCACCTATACCTCTCACGTGAGCCAAAGACCATCTAACTCACCTGGAACCCACTCAGCCCGTTTTCAACCTCTCAACCGTGACAAGGTCCTAGAGAACCTTCAACCTCTCTTGACTAACACCTCCCTCAACTTAGATGACCTAATATCCAAATGGAACGAGAACCTCAGAGCCGCCTCATGTCCATTGCACAAGGATAAGAAAATAAGAAAGCGAGAACATGCGCCTTGGTTCTCCACTGACCTGCGTACATCTCTCATCCATCTACGCAAACTTGAAAGACAGTGGCATCGAACCCACTCTCCAGAGGCACTTGAAACATATAACTCACACTTAACTACCCACCATGAGAAGGTAACACGGAGTAAGAAGCTCTACCACTCAAACCTATTGAAACGCGCCATCAATAAACCTCATGCACTATTCAAGTTAGTAAAATCCATAACAAGAGAACCAGTTTCAGATCAACCTGCAATGCCGCAGCCACAGGACTACGCAAATTACCTGCAATCAAAAATGATTACAGCCAACACGAGCATAAATACCAACAACCCATCTGTATCACCTAAGGCATCTCAAATAACTCCATTTTGCAACTTCAATACTATATCAACTAGTGAAATTGAGAAAATTATTGCCTCCATCAATCCTAGCACAGCACCCAATGACCCATGTCCAGCCAGCTGGATCAAAGATCTGCGCCATGATCTAAGCCAAATCCTGTACCTGATACTGAACCAGTCCTTCCTAACAGGCTCATTCCCCCAAAGTCTGAAACACACCTCTATCAAGCCCCTACTCAAAAACAGTAAGCTCGATCCATCCAAAGTTGAATCATTTAGGCCAATCTCGAGCATCCCCCAGCTTGCAAAAATTATCGAGAAAGCTGCCCAACAACAGCTCCAGCATCATATTGACTCGGAAGCACCACTGGACAAATCACAACATGGATTCAGAGAAGCACATGGAGTTGACACAATCCTTACAACCTTATTCAATGATCTTATCACAGGAATAAACAGCATCAAACAAGGATTTGTACTCATATTTTTAGACATTTCCGCCGCCTTTGATTCTGTGAACCACAACATACTGCTGCAACGTCTGAGAGAGAAGGGGATTCAAAGCACAGCACTGGAATGGTGTAGATCCTACCTTTCCAATAGGTGGCAACAAGTTAAGACGGGCCAGGAATCATCAGAGCCATTCCTACAGTCTCAAGGTGTACCTCAAGGATCTTCACTATCGGCATTAATGTTCAATATATATATGCAGCCGATATGTGAATTGATCCGATCCTTCAATGTGCAATGCCTGGCATACGCAGATGACATCCTCATATACATGCCGTTTAAAACTGACCACCAGTGTTTACACCAATAATCAACTGTTTCGGTGCAATAGCTGAATGGCTGCTGACACAAAACTTAAGAATAAATCATAGCAAAACTGATGTCCTATTTGTCACAAGGAATCGCAAGTTCATACCTCCTCCGTCGCTGCTGGTCAATAACATAGAACTGACGTCCAAACCCACAATCCGATACCTCGGCATCACATTGGATCAACACCTGGATATGACAATGCATGTGAAGAATGTGACAAAGAGGATATATCATAAGATCAGAACGCTACGCCACCTCCGCCCACTACTTGACTATACTGATTACCGATCAACCTTCCAGGCACTAGTCCTCCCACATCTAGATTTTGCAAATATCATCCTCCACGGGCTCTCTCAATCAACCTTAAATCCACTTCGTCTGGCTATGAATGCAGCTGCAAGAGTCCTCTCTGGGTCACCAAGATCTGCTCACATAACGCCTATCATGAAAGACCTACACTGGCTACCTCTACAAGCCAGACTCTCATATAAGTCACTAGTCCTGACCTTCAAGGCCATGAATAACTACCCACCGACACCAATTAGCAAACTAATCCATAACACCCTCGAAAATAGAAACAGAAGGACCACTGCTACGAATACCTTAATAGTTCCCAAGATGATGACATCATGTACTAAAGCTACATCGAACAGAGCTTTCTCAATATTTGCACCCCTGAATTGGAATTTACTTCCCCATGAAATCCGTTGCATCAAAAACCTATTACAATTCCGAAAAGCCGTGAAGCATCACTTATTCACAAAATACTACCCAGACGTGACCTCGGACACTCACACTACCAACAGACCTCCAACTTACACTAAACACCTTAATACCTTAATACAACCAGAAAATGGTTAAACTCCACGATAGTTCACTTCCCCACTGTTGACCTGTGCCTCCTACATGAATACACATACAATTTCCACTCGAATTTACATATTTATATAGTAAAAGCATATTTATAGTATAATGTTGACTGTACATAGTTATCCCTGTTACTCCATGTTATATATTCCTATGTTCTCTGTAAACTCAATGTTACCTGTTTGCATTGCAGTATATTTGTTCGATGTACACCGCGCTGATTTTAATAGCGCGGTATAGAAGAGATGTTAAATAAATAAATAAATAAAGAATAAAATTAATGAATATGTAGATAGCCATGGTTTTAATGGTAGAAAGCCAACATGGATTTAGCCAAGGAAGGCCTCGTCTGTTATATATATTTTTTTGAAGGGGTGAAAAAACAGGTAGACAGAGGTGGACCAGATCATCCGGGAGTGGGGCACCCCAGTGTTGGACCTTTTCACCATGGAGCAAAATGCCCAGGTGGCCTGGTTCTGCCCTCAGAGGCCGGCCAGTAGTTGCCTGGCCATGGATGCCTTTCCTCTCCACTGGGGGGAAGGCCTGCTGTATGCCTACCCCCCAATATTGCTTGTTGCGAAAACTCTCCTGAAACTCCAGGCCGAGGGGGACTCCATGATCCTCATCACCCCATACTGGCTTTGACAGCCATGGTTCCCTCTGCTTTTGCAGCTCTTGCTGAGGGAGCCTCTTTGCCTGGGCTCCAATCCAGACCTCATGTCACAGGAGAGTGGCTCCCTGCAGCATTCCAACATCCACTCCCTGGCAATTAAAGCATTGATGCTGAGGGTAGTCCTCACAGAGCTTGCTCTCCCTAAGGGCGTTAGACATCCTGCTGGCATCCCGCAAGGATTTGACACGCAAGGCCTATGCACTCAAGTAGTGGCAGTTTGACATCTGGTGCGCTGATAGAGCACTGGACCCCTTCTCTTGCCCCATGGACTAGCTGCTGGAATACCTCCTGCACCTCTCTGATTCCAGGCTGAAATCTAATGCTGTGCAAGTTCTCCTTAGTGTGATTGGGGCTTAACATCGTGGCTGTGTGGCAAAGCCTGTTTTGGTCCAACCCCTGGTGACCTAGTTCATGAGGGGCATGATTCTCTCAAAGCCTCCCCTCAAGCCCCCTAAGGTCACTTGGGACCTCAATGTGGTCCTTGGCTAGCTGATGCAGGCCCCCTTCAGGCCTCTGGACTTGTGCTGGCTGAAATTCTTGACCCTGAAGGTTCTCTTCTTGGTGGCAGTCACATCGGCTTGACATGTCGGTGAGCTCCAAGCTCTGGTTGCTCACCTTCCATACACCAAGTTTCACCAAAACTGTGTGGTGCTCCACACACACCTTCACTTTCTGCTGAAGGTGGTCTCTGCATTCCTCCTCATCCAATCCACTGTCCTTCTGATGTTCTTCCCTTGGCCTCACGCGAACCACAGTGAGGCAGCCTTTCACATGCTGGACTGTAAGCATGCATTGGTCTTCTATCTGGAGTGCATGAAGGAGTACAGTTGGTACACCCAGCAGTTCATCTTCTTTGACCCCAATAGGCTGGGCGTCACAGTCCCGAAGCATACACTATCCCTCTGGCTAGCGTTCTGTATCACTCATGCTTATTCTTTGGCTGGGTTGAGCATCAAGGGTCATGTCATGGCTCATGATGTCCGTGCAATGGCTACATTGGTGGCCAACCTTCATTCGGTGTCTGCAGAGGAAATCTGCAGGGCTGCAACGTGATCTTCAGTCCATGCTTTCACAGCACACTATTGTCTGGATGGGGATTCCTGATGGGACAGCAATTTTGGCCAGGCCATGCTCCGGCATCTCTTTGGGTTTTAGTCGACTCCTACCCACTGATCCTTCTATTCGTCCAGGCTACCTGCTCAAAATCCCATTAGGTCGATTGCTGAGGATGTTGAATCAGATGAATTCTTTGGTGGGACTTCCTCTCTGGTCTTACTGACTTCTTCAGTTCTCGTGTCCTGGTTGGGCTGCTTATCTCCTTGGGTTCCTGTAGCTTGGAAGTCTTGTACGTGAGGACATATTTCCTGCTTGTTCACAGAGAAAGCATAGTTACTCACCTGTAGCAGGTGTTCTCAGTGAATTGCAGGAGTAAGTCCTCACAACCCTCCCACCTCCCTGGGGAAGTTGTCTTTTGGCTTCTGCTATGATATTGCACTGGAGAGTATGGCGTCGTAGTGGGCAGGAAGGCAGGCACACATGTGCGGTATACATTTATTTATTTATTTATTTATCTATTTCTTCTATACCGCCCCTTCCAGAGATCAGGGGCGGTTTACATGGAACAATTGTATACATTCGTATAACATTACATAGAACAAGAACTTTTTAACTTTTTACATATAACTTTTTAACTTTTTACATAAAACAGAACAGTAAGTTGTTTAAACTATTTACAGGGTGTATACTTTTGTATACTACTGGATTTACAGGTGAATGTCAGCGAGCTGACATTGCTATTTATAGATGTTATTTACAAAAGGTTAGGATACATGATTTGTGGCGTATAGAATTCACTATCCTTTGGAAGCTGGGGAGTGTTCTATGCGGGGCTCCGTTGGTGATGCCACCCATACGTGAGGACTTCTGCTGTTCACAGAGAACAACTGCTACCGGCGAGTATCTGCGCTTTATGTACAACACCTTATCACCCTTTAGTAAAAGACCCCCTTAATGTTCTCCTTTTATTGTCAACTGGGAATTTGTAGGAATTTAGGCTATTTTCCTAAATAAACAAGGAGAAATAAGAGTCGGTAAACAAGTTGTACGTGACGCCTTGTTGTTGGACTAATTTCATATAGCTTTGCTTAGTTTCAAGACTACACTGCAAGGGCAAACATCCAAGTTGCATCTATGCATCCCAATTAAACATAGGCCATGTGGTCTTTTTCTGCAGTCATGTTTCTATCTAGTCTGCCCTTCCATATCAACTACAATAGTCCCCTTTTTTCCTTTAGAGATCTTCTGTGTTTGTCCCATTCTTTTTTTGAATTTGGATACTGTCCTCGTCTCTATTACCTCCATTGGGAGACTCTTCCCACCCATCTACCACTCTATCAGACATGCAGATTCTTCACTGTAACTGGGATTAGTAGTGGAAGTTTTAGGTGAGAAAATAATTAATTCACAGGCACAAATCATGTTTGAAGATTTGCTACGAAAATACAGGTTTCATATAGAAATAGTCTTGTTAATTGGAACCCAATTCTAACATTAAAATTCGGATTGGCTGGCTAAAACTGGCACCTCCCTGTTCTAAACTACCCAGGATAAATGAATTACTGAGTACAACCTTACTGTTTGATTTAGCAGTGTGTGAGGATGTATATACTGTCCTACCATTTCAAGGCTGTAGTCCTTTAGAAGGAACACTGCCATACAGAGCCAGGTTGAAGATTTTTGCAGCCATAGGCAGGACCAGAAAGCAGATCCTAGAGAGCTGGAGGGAGAGGGGCCATCTGAAATCCCAAAGATTGAGTCAGAAGAGGAGTAGAAGAAGGCCTAGTGGCATCCCTTCGAAGTAGCACATGCTGGTGCCCCTAAAGTAAGTGGGATCAGACTTCTTTTGACCCAGGGTATTTGGTGCCTTCAAACATTGGTGCCCTGTGTGTTGCCTGTGCCTGAATCTAGGCTTTCTGCCAAACCACTTTGGTGGCTCTGGTACAGGGCAATTCATGGTGTCTGCATCTCGCGGCAGTCTAAGGGCACATTGTCAGAAGGTGTTTAGACTCACCTCATTACCGGCATGTAGGGCAGGATTTGCACCAGGAACTCACTGATAGCAGCTAAAGAGATACAAACTCAGAAGGTCAGAGAGCTCAAAGTGAAACATGATAAAAGTCTCAGAGTTCAGAATAGAGGTCCCTGAGAATCTTAAACTTCATTTTTTAAAAATATATTTGCCTCCTCATCAGTTTATGCATATATCCACAAGCAAACATGATTGGCTTATACCACAGCACATTGATATCACTGATGATTCAAAAGTTAATTTTTAGTCTGCTCTTGTCTTAGAAGGTTCTGCTTTTGCGATGGTTCCGGAATGGCTATTCTTCATTGTTCAGCCGGAACTTCATAGAATGTTTAAATGCTGTCGTGAGAAGGCTGTCAAGTTGCAGTCTGAGCTGTGTCACTTTCTCAGAACAATGTACTGTTTGAGCAATAAGCAGTGCAATTCCCATGCAGGTTTCAGTTCCACAATCCTTTGCTGGAAGTCCATGTTCTAGCCCTTAATGTGGCAAAGGCTGGTTCCTACTAAGCTCCCTCCCTCAGGTCAGTGAAGAAACAGTGCAATCAGGCTGGGACTGAGTTTAAGTAGACCAGAGTCAGCTAGGCTTTACAAAGTCTGTAATATGCCATTTCAGCAGACTAAAGGGGTGGAAGGCAGCTGACGAGAACATTTTATAGTTTCAAGAGGCCTATATTTGGCAACTAATGAGAGCCAATGTCCTTATTAAATCTTCTTAAAACAAAATCCATATGAAATTGTGTATTAGTTTCTCCGATCATGGTGCCAAATCAGTTTACTGCTGTTCTGCAACCTCTTTTAAGGTCCTGTACACCAGTTATGCGCCTGCTGCCATCTTGGATGTTATCCCATCTTAGAGCAGTTCCTTCAGTCAGCAGACTCAGAATAAGCAATAACATGAAGAGCTATCTGCAGTCATTCCGTTTTTACCTGCTAGCTCAGTGGTGGACAAAGGACCTTTTTTTTTTTTTTTTTTTTTTTACAGGGCCACATTAGTGGAGTTTACATGAACTGGGGGGGGGGGGGTGGGGGGGTGGGGTGGTAAGGTTGACTCCTGACGACCCAGCAACTCCTGAGTTTTCATTACAGTGCGACTGAAAGTAGATTGCTAGGTCTTTTTCCTGAGGCAATGGAGGGTTAAGTGACTTGCCCAAGGCCACAAGAAATTCTAGTGGGAATCAAACCCTAGTCTCTCAGTTACCAAACCAGCACTCTAACCATTAGGCTACTCCTCCACTGTTGGGTTGGCAAAATAAGTTTGTTTCATCTGTGTAGTTTGCATTCTTATTTTGGGAGGGCAAGGGGTACGGAAGTCATATTGGCAGTGGGGGCATGGATACCAGCTCACCATTAGTGCCTGCCACATGCCCCTCCCCCAAATTATACCTACTGTTTGTTTCCCTCCCCTCCCCAAAGATGCATCAAAGGTAATTTTAGAACAGGGCACGTAGTTTTTAAGCCTCTTTAAAGCCTATTTTTATAAAGGAAAGTAGGCCCCCAAGTTTCTTTATAAAATATTAGCTTAAGTGGCCAAAAACACACCTTGTGTTCATTTACACCAGCTCTAGAGCAGGTGTTGATAACCATGCCTACATTTTGCAAGTATGTGTGCAAAGTAGTCGTCTATAATCAACTTGTGGCCTTACGCGCTGCGCTCCATCTGTGCTCTCTTCAAACTCTGCCATTCTACATACATATAGGAAAGTGAATGCTGTGAAATTAATATGCATATTTTTACACAGGGCATGTTTTTGAGGCTATTTATGTTGTAGCAGCAGATAAGCATGCAATAAATAAAACCAGGAGTCTTTTCAAGGATCCAAGCCAGTTTAATGTGCACAGGCTCAAGCAATAATCAATTTCAAAATGGCTGAGCAAAGTTTTCTGGCAATACAACAACTTTTATAGACTTTTGCTCCATTCTAGGTATAGAAAAACATTTCATTGGTCCCGGTAACCTCCCGTACCTCCCGTACCCCTTCTATTGGTCCCGGTACTGATATGATTATCCAATTATGTTCTTTGAGTGGGCCCAGCACCTGCTTTGCCCCCCTCCTAGTCCCAATTACAATGGCCAGTTCATCAACTTGTTACTTTCATACTTCCAAGGCCATTGAGCCAATTTGTGCGTGTAGGGGAGCAGGGCTCTGCAGCCTTTCTGTCAGCAGTTTCAATTAAATCCCTTACAGCTGCATTCTCTTATCAGTGGGCATTTAAACATATTTCTCCCATTACTTCAATTCTACTTGTCTAAGTTAATGCAATACTTTTACTGAGTTCTAATTCTACAGCAGCATATAGGGGGATGTGCAATTCCTATAGGCCTCTTCACAGACTTCATTTACAGGGCAAGCTTGTTAAGCCTGTCTGCTTAGTTCAATTAGCATGGAGCATAGGCCTTCGCCTACCACAATGTGCGTAAACTGCCATTTATGTGCATAAATGAGTAAAATACCCTTTTTAGGAGCCTACTTTCATGCGTAAAAGTAGGTGCCATCTTATAAAATTCCCCCCAAATGGGAAAACATTAGTACGTATTGCCCTAGATAGTACTTCATAAAAAGTGTAATAATTGAGACATATTAATCTTAAGATTGCATTTTCTCTTTTTGTTACAGGTAGTTTGCAAGACTTTGCAGAATCCTGGGCTTCCAGATAAAGAATTATTGACCCAGATTTTCCAGGCAGCAAATATTTACTACAATTACTCTGGGGATGCACAGTGCTTGAATATATCCCAGACGGCAACAGGCAATCTTGGAGACTTAGGCTGGTCTTATCAGGTAAATCCTTCCAAAATGTCACTTGCTTTGAAGGCCTCTGCCCGGCAGGGTTAAAGACCAAATGATGCAGATGATGATACAGTGAAAACCTAAGGTGAGCCAATGGCCCTCTGAACTCTTAGCCAACCCTTGTCCCTGAAGAATATTTTTTATTTTATTTTTTTATTGAAAAGTTGTCATGATTACATCAAGTAAACATAGAGAGTAAATCTTCCATGTTAAAGGAAAGCACAAGTAAGGGTGAGGCAATCCAGAAAATTCTCTAGAACCCCATTTAACATTCCAGCTAGTGACCAAACTAAACCGACCATAATTAAGGAGTTCTTTTGTCCACCAAAAAACATTCCAGCTGTGAAACCTCCGAAAAGATATATCTTGGCCATTGGCCTCTCCTTTGTTTTTTTTGAAAATTGTAAACCGCCCTGGATTATAAGGAGCAGTATATCAGGAACCACAATAAACATAAACATAAACATCTATTGCCTGAATAGGTAACAAGACATTTGCAAGGAAATTTTAAATAAAACGTGTCTTCCATTGCAAGAACCTTAAGGGGTTTGTTTCCTAAAAGGCGGTAGCGGCTTCTGTGCGATATCAATGGGGCTGTGACTCCGATATCGCACGGAAGCTGCTACCGCCGATTAGTAAACATACCCCTAAGTTATAACTGTAAAAATGATTTCCAATGGTGTTGAGATGCCTTTGCAACATCAAGAAACATCATCACCGACATCTATCCCCTGACGCTGAAAGGAGGGAGGAACTGTATTCTAGCCAGGTGAGCAGATAAGGACCTCTGCTCCATCATCCACTAACATAAGCAGTGAGTTGAAATGGTGCCTCCTAGAATATTTTTCTTTCTAATCTTGAAGCATTCTGGGCTGCACAATCCCTTTTTTTTATTTCTTTTTTTTCAGTAAGAAAAAAGATGGTCTACATGGAGTTGGAAATTGATTTACTATGATTTATTGACTGCCATTTTTAAGAAATTATCAAATACTATGTAGAGCAAATTTAACTGGAAATAAGAACATTTAAACTATGAAAGTATGACAAAATGATCAAATGTCAGCATGGAACACCTTTAAAGCACTGGCATAAATATCCATAAAGAACAAAAGTTGCTCAGTCAGAGTGCTTTCAGATAGCTGGTCAGTCACTTCATTTTAGGTTTCGTGAGAAAAGCCTTCAAGGCCTTAGAAAATGTTTGAAGCTTGTAGATATGTCCTGAAAGAGAGAGTGAATTCTAGAATCTCCAGGAACAAGTAGGAATGTAGTCTTCACATATGAGTATCGTCGGTACCAACGGAGCCCGCGTGGGAACGCACCCCAGCGTCCAATAGGAAAGCTTTTGGGAGCATCCCACAGCGCCTGCGTGCTGCCTTCCTGCCTTTCCAACTGTCCCTCTCCAGTTCTTAGTTTTCCGAGGAGCTGACAGGTCGCATATCCTGCCACCGCAGAAAATTTCGTCTTTAATCTTTGTTTTTGTGGTCGCGTCTGCCTTCCCTCGACGCTATACCGGTACCGTCGGTTCTTTCTTTCTTCTAAAAAAACAAAGCAAAACTATAGTTTCTGAAGTGATTTACTTCAGGAACTTTTTTTCCTTGGTGCTAGGTGCCATTTTGGGCACTAGGCCCAATTTTTCCTTAAAAATGGAAAAACCTACTTCAGGTTTTAAGAAATGTTCTAAATGTGGCGGTACCATTTCCGTCACCGACACCCATGATTGGTGTCTCAAATGTTTAGGTCCTGACCACTCTATTTCAGAGTGCCTCTCCTGTGGAATGATGTCAAAAAGAGGCCGGCAGAACCGAGCTGCTAAACTTAGCCTCCTTTTTCCCTCAGATGCGGCGTCTGTTGCATCGACGTCCTCCAGGGCTTCATCTTCCTCCCATGGATCTCAGGTAACTAAACATAAATCTAGCCGGTCCTCAAAGGGTAGATCTCCTTTCTAAGTATCGAGATGCCCCTGGCGTTGCCCTTGAGGAATTTTCACCGGCAAAACTGCCCTGATTGGGAGGCTTCGGCTTCCAAAGCATTAACGGGGCTCCAGGATGTTCTCGAGGCCTCAACCTCGGCAGAACTACTGGCGCCATGCTCTGGGGTTCTGGCCGCTTCTACCGGTACTGACACCCAAGCATCGGCAGCGTCGATAGACCAGAGATTCCTTGCTATTGAACGCAGTCTAGTGGCTCTTCTCACGGCTTCGGTACCGTTGAAACTGCTTCAGACACCTCAACCGATACCGGTACCGACTGCATCGACATCGGCGGGTATGCCACCCGTACTGAGTCATGTGTCTCTCTCCAGCATCGACAGATCGGTACCTGAACAACCCGATACTGACTTTGATCGATACAGGTACTGTGCTTTGCACGATCACCGGGATCAGAGATATTTTAAATCCTCGGATGAGGCTGAAGACCCTGCCAATACCAGAGTACTTCTCCCCGAGGATTCCTCTTCTCAGCGCAGAATGTCTCCGCCAGAGGATATGTCCTTTCAGGACTTTATCCGTGATGTGGCCCAAAGCCTTTCCATCACAGTAGCTCCTGAAAAAGAGCCTAGGGCAAAGGAGTTGGAAATCCTCCAATACCCTAAGGCTCCCAAAGAGGCAGCTACTCTGCTTATTCATGAGATCTTACATGATCTTATGCTAAGGATGTGGGAAACACCTCTAACCACATCTCATTCTCGAAGACTCGAAACCATGTATAGAGTTCCACCTTGTCCTGGCTTTCAAAAAACTCAATTACCACACCATTCAATGGTGGTGGAATCAGCCATGAGAAGGATGAAAAGTGCAAAGAGACATGCATCCAATCCTCCAGGTCGTGAATGTAGGACTCTCGATGCCTTTTGGGCGTTGATGCTTCCATCCTCTCAGCTAGGATCAGTTCATATATCTTGTATATGGGAATGTTCCTTAAAGAGGTCACAGGGGGACTTGGAGCTTATGAGCCCCCTTCTTCCTGATGACAAAAGACAAGACTATCTCACTCTTGTCAAACATGCTCGGGATGTTTCCAAGTTTGTTAATCGTGCAGCCTTTGACTGTTTTGAGTGCATAAGCAGAACCTCTATTGCCATTGGTACATGTCGGATTGCCTGGCTTCAGGCATCTGACTTGGAAATTTGGGTACAGGATAAATTAGGAAACCTTCCTTGCACAGGAGAAAATCTCTTTGGCAAGAATTGGCAGGAGAAGGCTAATGAAATAGATGCCGACAATATCACATTGGATAGATTGTCCAAATATACAGCAAATCCTGCAAAGAAAAGATCCTCTAAGAAACCATTTTTCAATAAGAAAAAGAAGTTATCCCCAGGAACAAGCAGGAATGTAGTCCTCACATATGGGTATCGTCGGTACCGACTGAGCCTGTGTGGGAACGCTGCCCAGCATCCAATTAGAACACTTTTGGGAGCATCCCACAGCGCCTGCGTGCTGCCTTCCCGCCTTTCCCAACTGCCTCTCTCCATTTCTTCTTTTTCCGCGGAGCCAGCAGGTTGTGTTCCTGTCACCGCAGAAGAATTTTCTTTTTCTTTATTTCTTTTTGTGGTGCGCGTCTGCCTTCTTCGACGCTCTACTGGTACCGCTGGTCTTTCTTTTCCTATTTCTAAAAAAAACCTGTGTTTTTTTTTTTTTCCATTTTCTTCAGGTGCACCCGCCTTTTTGGGCCTTAGGCCCAAAAACTTTCCTTAACATAGAAAAACCTGCCTCAGGTTTTAAAAAGTGCACTAAGTGTGGCGGTACCATTTCCGTCACCGACACCCATGAATGGTGTTTAAAATGTTTAGGTCCTGACCACTCCATCATGGATTGTGTGTCCTGTGCCATGATGTCTAAAAGAGGTCGGCAGAACCGAGCTGCCAAGCTCAGTACCCTGTTTCTCTCTGATGCGGCTTCGATGGCATTGACGTCTTCCAGGGCTGCTTCTTCCTCCCGTAGATCTCAGGTAACTAAACATAAATCCAGCCGGTCCTCGAAGGGTAGATCTCCTTATAAGCATCGAGATACCTCTGGCGTTGCCCTCGGATTCTGCACCGGCAAAATTAACCCGGCGGGAGGCTTCGGCTTCCAAAGCATTATTGGGGTTCCAGGATGTTCTAGATGGCTCGGCCTCGACAGATCCTCCTGGTGCCATGCTATGGGGTACCGACATCCAGGCATTGGTGGCGTCCATGGACCAGAGAATTCTGACCATGGAACGCAGTCTGGTGGCTTTCCTTGCGCCATCTACATCCTTGGTACCGCGACAGACAACTCCACCGGTATCGGCACTGGCACCGACACCGGTATCGGCACCGGCACCGACATCGGTATCGGCACCGGCACCGACATCGGTATCGGTATCGGCACCGGCACCGACATCGACATCGGTATCGGCACCGGCACCGACATCGGTATCGGCACCGGCACCGACATCGGTATCGGCACCGGCACCGACATCGGTATCGGCACCGGCACCGACATCGGTATCGGCACCGGCACCGACATCGGTATCGGCACCGACATCGGTATCGGCACCGGCACCAACATCGGTATCGGCACCGACATCGGCATCGGTATCGGCACCGGCACCGGCACCGGCATCGGCATCGGCATCGGCACTGGCACTGGCACTGGCACTGGCACCGGCACCGGCATCGTGCCGGTGTCGGTGCCGATACTGATGCCGGTGCCGGTGCCGATACTGATGCCGGTGCTGATGCCGGTGCCGATGCCGATGTCGGTGCCGGTGCCGATGTCGGTGCCAGTGCCGATGTCGGTGCCAGTGCCGATGTCGGTGCCAGTGCCGATGTCGGTGCCAGTGCCCGACATCGGCGCCAGTGCCCGACATCGGCACCGGCACTGGCACCGGCATCGGCACCGGCACTGGCACCGACACCGGCACTGGCACCGGCGTCTGCTATGCCGGTACTCTGTCCTCCGATGCCCTCTGGTACCGATTCTCCGATACCGGTTATTCCCGGTACCGACCCTGGTCAGTACAGGTATCGGGCAGACGATACTTCGAGTCCTCAAAAGAATCTGAGGATTCTGAAAGTTCTGTCGATGCAGCGATGCTTCTTCCAGAGGAGTCGTCCTCCCCTAAACGTAGGATGTTTCCTCCAGAGGGCATGTCCTTTCAAGACTTCATCAGGGAGGTGGCTCGGGGCCTGTCCATTACTGTGGCCCCTGAAACAGGGCCAAGGAGTTGGAAATTTTTACAATATCCCAAAACTCCTAAAGAGGCAGCTACCTTACCCATTCATGAGATTCTATATGATCTCATTTTGAGGATGTGGGAAACGCCTCTTACCACCTCTCCTCATTCTCGTAGATTAGATACTATGTATTGAGTCCCTCCTTGTCCTGGGTTCCATAAGACTCAACTTCCTCACCACTCCATTGTGGTGGAGTCAGCTATGAGAAGGATCAGAAGTGCAAAAAGACATGCCTCTAATCCTCCAGGACGAGAGTGCAGAACCCTGGATACTTTTGGACGTAGAGTCTTCCAAGCTTCCATGCTTGCTGCAAAAATCAGTTCCTATAGTCTCTACATGGAAATATTTCTAAAGGAGGTCACAGATAATTTACAGACTTTAAGTCCTTTCATTTCTGAGGATAAAACACAGGATTGTCTCACTTGGGTCAAACATGCCCAAGATGTGTCTAAGTTCTCCAACCGTGCAGCCTTTGACTGCTTTGAGTGTATAAGCAGAACTTCGGCTATTGCCATAGGTGCACGTAGAATTGCTTGGCTCCAGGCATCTGATTTAGAGCTCTGGGTACAAAATAAATTGGGAAATATCCCTTGTACTGGTGAGAACCTGTTTGGTAAAGATTGGCAGGAAAAAGCCAATGAAATGGATGCTGAAAATTCCATCTTGGATAGACTATCCAAGTCCACTGCTGATCCTGTTAGAAAGAAGTTGTTCAAGAAAACATCTTTTTCTAAAAAGAAAAGATTTTATCCTGCTTATGGTCAGCAGGCATCTTCTGCAGGTCAGTTTTCAAACAAACGTCAGCAACCACCCAAACAGAAGAAACCAAAGGCTGCTAGGCCTCCACTGGCCCAGCAGCCTCAGCCTCCTCAGGGCCTTTGACTTTCAGCTAGAGAACTTAGCCTTTCTGGTTCTGGAAGGACCAGAACCATCCACCATTCCAGGAAGGTTATGTCATTTTGCCCCCAGATGGGGGCAAATGACAGCAGAGCATTGGACACTCCATTATAAAGGAGGGGTACAAACTTCATTTTTCAAGCATGCCCCCTCACACAGTAGTGAAGTAGTTCAATTCTCCAACCTCTCTCATCAACCTGTTAGGTCAGGAGGTTGCCATCCTTCTTGCCCAAGGGGCAATAGAAGAAGTGCCTCTTCATCAACAGGGCACAGGGTTCTATTCCCCTTATTTTCTTATCCCAAAGAAAACAGGGATACAGACTTATCTTAGATCTCAGAGTATTGAACAAATTCCTTGTCAAGGAGAAATTCAAGATGATTTCTCTCGGAGCTCTGCTTCCATACCTTCAGAGTCAGGATTGGCTTTGTTCTCTAGATCTCAAGGATGCGTACACCCATGTCCTTATCCATCCAACCCACAGAAGGTTCCTTTGATTCCTTTTTCAAGGAAAGCATTACCAATACAGGGTGCTTCCTTTTGGTCTGGCCTCAGCACCAAGGGTGTTCTGAAATGCATGGCTGTGGTAGCAGCATTTCTCCGCACTCTAGGTATATTCGTCTTCCCCTACTTTGGCGACTGGCTCATTCGAGTTCCAACACAGTCAGAGGCTAAGACTTCTCTATCCTGCACAATGCGTATCCTTCAGTATTTAGGGCTGGTAATAAACATCCCAAAATCAAGTCTGACTCCCACTCAGTCTTTAGAGTTCATAGGAGCTCTTCTGGCTACCACAAGGGCCAAGGCCTGTTGCCTTCACTTGGTCTAGTTAGATGAGGCTTTAGCACTGCTTGAGAAGCTAACTGCTTGAGAAATGTTGCAGTTGCTGGGCCACATGGCATCCACCGTGCATGTGGTTCCATATGCTCGCCTCCACATGAGGGCAGCTCAGTGGACTTTATCCACCCAATGGACCCAGGTATCAGGGTGTCTGTCAGACAAAATAGCAAACACAAGTCGCCTCATTTTGTCTCTCCAATGGTGGAGGTCCACTCAAAACCTGTTGTTGGGGTCCCCCTTTCAACAGCCTTTTCCCCAGGCAACTCTCACAACAGATGCTTCTCCAAAGGGTTGGGGAGCTCATCTGCAAGACTACTCCACCCAGGGCACCTGGTCTCTTCAAGAGAGTTGTCTGCATATCAATCTCTTGAAACTCAGAGCAATTTTCCTGGCTCTGTGAGTGTTCCACTCCCTGCTCAACTACAAGACAGTCCTCATTCATACGGACAATCAAGTAGCCATGTTCTATGTGAACAAGCAGGGGGGAACAGGCTCTCTGTCGCTTTGCAACGAAGCTTTGCGACTATGGGCCCTCGCCAGAGAGCATCAGATTCATCTGCTGGCAGTATATCTTCCAGGCATTCAAAACTCTTGGGCGGACAGACTCAGTCGAGTTCTGCTTCCCCACGAGTGGTCTCTGCATGCAGACCAGGTGACCAGGATATTTCAACTTCGGGGAACCCCGGACATAGACCTCTTTGCAAGTCCGTGGAATGCCATACTTCCCCGGTTCTGTTCCAGAATTCCGGCTCAGGGGGCTCAGGCCAGGGATGCTTTCCTCCTTTACTGGGGTCAAGACTTCCTGTATGCCTTTCCACCCATTCCCCTAATTCCCAAAACCCTGTTCAAGCTTCAGACAGAGGCCACATGATTCTCATAGCCCCACATTGGCCACGGCAAGTGTGGTACCCTCTGCTTCTACATCTTTCTCAAGCTCCCTCCCTGGAGTTGGGGTCTGCTCCAGATCTCCTATCTCAGGAGAATGGAATGTTATGGCATCCCAATCCCCAGTCTCTGCATCTCAGGGCTTGGTTGCTGAAGGCCTAGAGCTCCAAGATCTTAATCTTTCTCAGCAAGTGAAAGATGTTCTTTATGCTTCCAGAAAGCCTTCCACTAGACGCTCTTATGCTTTGAAGTGGAAAAGGTTTACTATTTGGTGTTCGGAAAAGGGTCTTAACCCCCTTGCGATACCTCTGCAATCTTTGCTGGAGTATCTCCTCCATTTATCTAATGCAGGCCTTAAGACAAATTCAGTAAGAGTCCATTTGAGTGCTATTGCAGCTTCTCTTAAACCTCTAAATGGACAACCTATTTCCTCTCATCCTCTCATAGCAAGATTTATGAGAGGCCTCCTTCTAACTAAGCCTCCCATTAGACTACTTCCGGTGGCATGGGACTTGAACCTGGTTCTTGGGCAGCTCATGAAGCCACCTTTCGAACCTTTAGCTACCACTTCCTTAAAATTTCTTTCTTGGAAGGTTATCTTTCTCATTGCAATCACATCAGCACACCGCATTAGTGAATTGCAAGCGCTAGTAACTAATCCACCTTATACAAGGTTCCATCATGACAAGGTAGTCCTTAGGACTCATCCACACTTTATGCCTAAGGTGGTCTTGCCTTTTCATCTCAACCAAGAGATCTACCTACCTGTCTTTTTTACAGGACCTCATGCATCAAATGCAGAGAGGAATCTTCATACCTTGGACTGTAAAAGAGCTCTAGCTTTTTACTTACAAAGAATACAGCAACACAGAAAGTCCTCTCAACTCTTTGTTGCTTTTGATCCTTCTCATTTGGGACTTCCAGTCTCCAAGAGAACACTATCTAACTGGATTGCTCAGTGTATTTCTTTCGCCTATCAGATTAAGAACCTTTCTCTGGAGGGCCATGTCACAGCTCACAATGTGAGAGCCATGGCAGCCTCAATGGCTCATCTGAACTCTGTGTCTATTGACGACATCTGTCGAGCAGCCACTTGGGCCTCGGTTCATATCTTCACAGCCCATTACTGCTTGGACAAGGACTCCCGCCGGGATGCCTTGTTTGGTCAGGCTGTTCTCAAACACCTGTTCCATACCTAATCAACTCCTACCCACCATCCCTGGTAGGATGCCAGAGATCCATGGGGGGAAGTGGAGCCCTTCTCAGGGACACACAACTTCTGGGGTCTCTCCCTGGCACCTAAAGCTAGGGAGTCCCCATATGTGATGACTACATTCCTGCTTGTTCCTGGAGATAGCATAGTTACTCACCTGTAACAGGTGATCTCCGGGAACAGCAGGAATTTAGTTCTCACAACCCACCCACCTCCCCTAGGAGTTGTAGCTCTCTATCTATCCGTCGGTACCGACGATACCCATATGTGAGGACTAAATTCCTGCTGTTCCCGGAGATCACCTGTTACAGGTGAGTAACTATGCTTTATCCTTCCTATCCCCAACAGGGACACCGTCCAGGTCAGACTGCCCAAAAGGGACAGCAGCAACAACCTAGACAACAAAAGAAGCCAAAAGCCGCAAAACCTCAGCCAGCTCAGCAGGCTCAGCCTCCTCAGGGGCTTTGACTCCTTTCTAGAGAACTTTGCCTTCCTACCCCTGAAGGGTCCAGAACCCTTAACCATCCCAGGCAGGTTATGTCATTTTGCCCACAGATGGTACCAAATAACAGCAGAAAATTGGACTCTGTCCATTGTACGAGAAGGGTACAAGCTTCATTTTCACAGTCTGCCCCCTCCTACAATTATAAGACAGTTCAATTCTCAGACCTCTCTCAACAAACTCTTAGATCAAGAAGTCGCAATGCTCCTTGCTCAAGGAGAAATAGAGGAAGTACCCATTCCCCTTCAGGGTACAGGGTTCTCCTCCCCCTATTTCCTTATTTCAAAGAAAACAGGAGGGGACAGACCAATTTTAGACCTCAGAGAATTGAACAAATATTTGTTCCGAGAGAAGTTCCAAATGGTCTCTCTAGGAACTCTGCTGCCATGCCTTCAAAGTCTGGATTGACTTTGTTCTCTAGATCTCAAGGATGTGTATACTCATATTATCATCCATCCAAATCACAGGAAATTCCTCAGATTCCTGTTTCAGGGAAAGCACTACCAATACAGGGTTCTTCCCTTTGGCCTGGCTTCTGCGCCAAGAGTGTTCACAAAATGCATGGCTATGGTAACAGCATTTTCCACACTGGGAATATTCGTCTTCCCTTACTTAGACGACTGGCTCATTCAAGCCCCTACAGTGCCAGAAGCCAGCTCTGCTCTGTCTTGCACAATGCGAATCCTTCAGTATTTGGGACTGGTCATAAACCTCCCAAAATCCAATCTTGCTCCCACTCGGTCCCTAGAGTTCATAGGAGCTCATCTGGATACCAGACAGACAAGGGCTTTCCTTCCGCAGCCCCGCTGTCTTCGCATAGTACAACTAGCTTCCCAAGCAGTGCTCAAACCTTGTCTCACTGCTCGGGAAATGCTACAATTGCTAGGCCACATGGCATCCACCATGCATGTGGTTCCTTATGCTCGCCTCCATATGCGAGCGGCCCAGTTGACTTTATCCACTCAGTGTACACAGGCCTCAGGTTGCCTGTCGGACAAAATAACAAACTCAGACCGTCTTATTTCGTCCCTCCAATGGTGGCAATCACCCAGAAACCTTCTTTTGGGGTCTCCTTTCCAGCAACCCCTCTCCCAAACCACCCTAACAATAGATGCTTCATAGGTGGGATGGGGAGCCCACCTGCATGATCTCTTTACCCAGGGTACCTGGACTCCACAGGAGGCCTGTCTTCACATCAACCGCCTGGAGCTCAGAGCAATCTTTCTTGCTCTTCGAGTATTTCACGCCCAGCTCAGCTACAAGACGGTCCTAGTTCAAATGGACAATCAGGTAACCATGTTTTATGTGAACAAGCAGGGCGGAACAGGCTCTGTCGCTATGCAGTGAAGCTTTGCGACTATGGGCCCTCGCCAGAGAAGCATCAGATTCATCTCCTTGCGGTGCATCTTCCAGGCATTCAGAACTCTTGGGCAGACACTCAGTCGAGTTCTGCTTCCACATGAATGTTCTCTCCATGCAGACCAGGTTGCCCAAATATGTCAGATTTGGGGAACCCCGGACATAGACCTCTTTGCAAGTCCGCTGAATGCCAAACATCCGGCTCGATGTTGTCAGGCAAGGGACGCCTTCCTCCTTCACTGGGGTCAGGACTTCCTATATGCCTTCCCACCCATTCCCACATCCCCAAAACCCTATTCAAGCTTCAGAGAGACAGAGGTCATATGATCCTCATAGCTCCACGTTGGCCACGGCAAATGTGGTACCCTCTGCTCCTACATCTCTCTCAAGCTCCGCCTCGGGAGTTGGGATCCGCTCCAGATCTTCTCTCCCAAGAAGACGGGATGCTGTTGCATCCGAATCCCCAGTCTCTGCATCTCAGGGCCTGGTTGCTGAAAGCCTAGAACTTCAGGATCTTAACCTTTCCTAACAGGTAAAGGATATCCTTCATGCTTCTAGGAAACCCTCCACAAGATGCTCGTATGCCTTTAAGTGGACCAGGTTTATCATATGGTGCTCGCAGAAGGGTCTTAACCCTCTTGCGATACCTCTGGAATCAATACTGGAGTATCTCCTTCATTTGTCAAATGCGGGTCTCAAGACAAATTCAGTGAGAGTCCATCTTAGAGGCTTGTAAGAAGCTGCAATAGCACTAAGTGGACAACCTATTTCCTCTCATAGTGAGATTTATGAGAGGCCTTCTTTTAATAAAGCCTCCCATTAAGCCACCACCAGTGGCATGGGACTTAAATCTGGTGCTCGGGCAGCTCATGAAACCACCCTTTGAACCATTAGCCATTACATCTTTGAAATGACTTTCCAGGAAAGTCATCTTCCTCATTGCAATCACATCAGCACGTCATATCAGTGAATTGCAAGTGTTAGTGACTGGTCCTCCTTATACAAGATTCCACCATGATAAGGTAGTTCTTAGGACTCATCTACACTTTGTCAAAGGTGGTTTCGCCTTTCCATTTAAACCAAGTGGTTTACCTTCCTGTATTCTTTGAGGCCTCATGCCTCCAGTGCAGAAAGGAACCTTCATACCTTGGACTGTAAAAGCTTTGGCCTTTTACTTGCAAAGGACACAGCAACATAGAAAATCTTCTCAACTCTTTGTTGCTTTTGATCCTAGTCATTTGGGACTTCCAGTTTCCAAAAGAACACTGTCCAACTGGATCACACAGTGCATATCCTTTGCCTATGAGAGTAAGAACCTTCCTCTTGAAGGCCATGTCACCGCTCACAATGTGAGAGCCATGGCAGCCTCAATGGCTCATCTTCACTCTGTGTCTATCGATGACATCTGTCGAGCAGCTACTTGGGCTTCGGTACATACCTTCACAGCCCACTACTGCTTAAACAAGGACTCCCGCTGGGATGCCTTGTTTTGGCGAAGCTGTTCAACACCTTTTTCAGACTTAATCAACTCCTACCCACCGTCCCTGGTAGGATGCTAGAGATCCATGGGGGGAAGTGGGGCCCTTTTGCAAGGGCTGACAACTTCCTGGGGCCATCTCCCTGGCATCTGCAGCTAGGGAGTCCCCATATGTGAAGACTACATTCCTGCTTGCTCCTGGAGATAGCATAGTTACTCACCTGTAACAGGTGATCTCCGGGAACAGCAGGAATTTAGTCTTCACAACCCGACCACCTCTCCTAGAAGTCATATCTCTCTCTCGATCTCTTTCTCTCTCTCCCTCTCTCTTTTGTCTCAGCTAGAAACTCAACTGGAGAGGGACAGTTGGAAAGGTGGGAAGGCAGCACCCAGGCACTGGGATGCTCCCAAAAGCTTTCCTATTGGACGCTGGGGAGCGTTCCCACGCGGGCTCCGTCGGTACCGATGATACCCATATGTGAAGACTAAATTCCTGCTGTTCCTGGAGATCACCTGTTATAGGTGAATAACTGCGCTGTATGGGGGCTGCTCCTGAGAAGGTTCATTAGCCAAATTGCTTGATTTCCTGATTTCTTTTTGCAAAGGTATGGTTAGGAATGTTCCTTGAAGATACTTGGGCCTTATTTTAAGAAGAGGCTTGTCCCCTTTCTCCCATTCTTTGTCTAAGGGGAAAAGACCTGGATGAGTCTGGTCAAAAGTATTACCAATACATGGGCAAGCTTCAGACTTCTTCTAAAGGCCTTGGAGATCAGAGAGCGTTTAAAATGTATGTTTGTTTATTTATATAAGTGTTTTTATACCGCCTAATCTAGAAGTCTAGGCAGCTTACAGAGAACTAGCAATTACAGGGAACTCATAAAGCTCATACATGGAACATGAGTGTAACTGAACCAAACAATAAATACAAAGAACGTAACATGTTCAACATTCATAAAACGTTGGTACTGGTAGCCAGTGAAATTCTTGCAGGAACAGTGTGGTGCGGTCATGTTGCAGATGGATAGAGGCCTCAAAGTCCTCTATCCATCTGCAATGTGATTTACTGTGTCCGTCTTTATTTTTTGGGCCTAATGTAGATCCTTTGTAGTCAGACGATTAAGAGAGCATTAGAAAAATGAAGTCATGATGTTCGTGCGGCATGGACCACTATGACCAAATTCACCACCTTGATGTATGGAGAAATTTTACATAGTTGTCACAGGTGATAGAAGCAACTTCTGATTTTTTTTGGGGGAAGTAAGTGTTGAGTCGAGCAGTATGCCAAGGTTCATGATTTTAGGGGACTTCACAGCTCCCAAAAAATATATTTCTGTCAGGAATCTGACAGTTTGAATTTTGAATGCACACATACTCCTTTTTACTTGGGTTTAGGCAAAGTTTGTAGCTTATTGCCTAGTGTTGATGATAGATGAGCAGTTATTTTACTCAATACTGTAAGTAGATCTGGTTATGCATCTGGTTCTGTGGATATAACTAGCTTTAAATCATCTGCGTAGGTTTAAGATTTTGGGGGTAATTTTATAAGGAGCTGCAAAAAGATATGCACCATCTATGCATGTAAAGCACAAATTTTAGTGATTTCTCGCACACTAATGGGCCTTTGTTGCGCGTACTTTAAGTGGTTGCTAGTCTTAAAGTATGCACAAAAGGCCGCAGGCATGTACTTAGACTGGGCATTCACGTAGGCGGAGCTTGGGCGGACCACTCACGCACGCTAGGTACACATAAACACACTAGCAATATGTACTTGCCTTTCCATGCTCAAGGTGAGTTATAAATTGGGGACAGGAGATATTTCCTTACCCCAGAGGGCTTATAATCTAAGGGGGCCTAGTTACTGAAGAGTTTCTCCCATTTTGTCTGGGGAGGGGGTCGGAATTGTTTAGGAAATGGGCCCTAAGTTTGTACATGTAAGGGGAGAGGTCTCGCAACAGAACTGGACACGCCTGTCTGCCAGCCAGTTCTGTAGCATTTTCATGCATGTGGATCTACTTTTGAATCACTTTTTAAAAATTTTATTTTCTTTCATTTATATAATGCCCTACCAATCCAACACATAGCAGCTTCGAGAATGACATAAAACATAAGTGATGGGGGAATGGCAGCTTCCTCTAGTTCAGTCGGAACCGGGGCTGGGATCCAGCACCGTGAGTCTTCATTCGATTTTTTTTTCCCCCATTCATTTTTATATCCTCCTCTCAGCTTGGTTATTTTTGTGCCCATCCTCTGGAATTCTGAAGTCATAGGCCCTAAATCTTCTGATCGGTTTATATAGTGCTACAAGGCATATGCAGTGCTGCACAAGCAGATGTAAAAGCCTGTCCCTGCTCATCAGAGCTTATAAGCTAGTTAAGACAGAAAATGCAACAGCTGGGATAAGGACACATCTATAGGGGTATGGTGAGGAAACACATAAGAAACTAAACGGCTCCTCAGTGTTACCATTGTAGTTTGACTGCTTCCCTCCCTTCCAGGAACTAAATGGTGCCTTCACAGCAGCCTCAGATCTAAGGCAGAAATCAAACTTGGGCCCTGTACATCACATTGCCACTGCCAGCGGACCCTTGAACTGAGCATTTTTTTTCTGCTAGATCATGTCAATCTGTTTTACTAATACTGTTATAGCATTTTACATTTTGTTTTTGTTTTGCAAATTAAGCAAATTGTAGAGCTGAGTGAGGTTGTGAGACATTGGCTGGCTGGCTCGCTCGCACATCTCGTTTTTTGGGAGGATTTTTGTTGCCATGGGACCTGGATATGTAACTCCTCACTGTGTGCTGCCTCTTGTAGCCCAGCTGTGGGTTGCAGCCAGAATAGTGACTTGTGCTTGTAACTTGTGGATCTTGACCTGAAAATGGAATAGAAACTTTTCAAGTGGATGTCATATGATGACGCACCATTAGGGAAATCAAGAGTGAAACATAGGACAATAAAGCATGCAGTTTGCTTTCTACTGTCAAAGAAGGTTAACTTTCTGCTGGCATTTATACACTAAATTCTGTGGTATATAAATGGTTAGACATTTCAGTGTTAGGGATTGGGAAGCTATAGTTTCCTCCTCTTCTGCACCCCCTCCCTCCAATTCCTTCTAGAGCCTTAACCATTTTGTCAATTATCATGGATTGCAAAATTCTTTTGTTTTTCTATCCTACTGTTCTGCCTCCTAACAGAGAGAGCTTTTATAGTGCAAATATCAATGCAATGCAGAACTTGTTGTAAGCTACAAAGCAGCCAGCATGCCAGGTAACATTTAGTGGACTAAAGCTGTATTTTTGCCTTCGGACCTGACTGAGTGTGCCACAGAAGACTTGCTACTGTCTGATGCTTGGAACAAGACCAGCACCTTGCAACAGACACCAGCAGTGACTTTCCTGAACCTGCAGGAGCTCCTTTCTAAGCATGCGTATTTCGCACATGCCGTGACCCCTGGAGCACGAGGATTAATGGATACTATGCAGGAGTGTAGGTAGGGGGTCCCCTCTTTGTTCAGCACCCACCTGGCAGGCTGCACCACCAAGTCTTCCAGCTCCCGAGCTGCTTCATTGCGAGTCTTCCCAGGCTCTTATGTCTCAGGCTTAGTGAGACCGAGTTAGAGATTGCCTTGAGCCCTGGGAATGAAAGCGGTGAGGGATCTCCAAGAATCCCAAGGGAAGCCAGATCATACAGTGTGGGCCGCTGGTTCAGTTTTCTGCTAGAGTGGGGGGAGGCGTGCTCATGGTGAGGAGCTGAGGAAACCGGATTTATAGGTGTGCGTGTGGGCTGAGTTGCTGAGTACTGGGGAACAGTGGGAGCATGCAGGGAGTTGGAGTATCTGAAAGTTGAGAAGCCAGGGCAGGTGGGTAGTGTTCCCATGTTATCAACGAAATTAGAGAACAGCAGAAGGCCCTCAGGTGGGGCTCCGTTAGTTACAAGAGCAAGGCCACATTATAGTCAAAGCCCAAGGAAGTGTTACTGAAAAATTTGAATTAGTGAGTAATTACTACTTCTATTTATCATTTATATAGTGCTACAGGGCGTATGCAGTACAGTACAGAGACCTGTAAGAGACGCTTCCTGCTCCTAAGAGCTTACAGTCTAGTCAAGACAGACAACACAAGAGATGAACAAGAGACTAGGGTGATCCCTAAATGCAACTCGTCGTCCTCCAGTGCTAGTGGATTCATGGAGATGGCAGAGGAAATCTATAGGGAACGACTGGAAGAACAAAATGGCGGCCGTTCTCTCTGTGCTGTGTGCATGCATGTCTCTCTCACAAATATATTCAGTATGTACATACACGTACATTGTGTGTGTGTGTGTGTTCCCCATGTTCACTTACAGCTGCCAAAGCATCAGGCGCATCAGCTAACTGCAAAAGTCATTAGAGGTCTGCTCCACTGTGGCAAGTGCCCCCCCCCCCCCCTCCAATCTCCCTTTGTTTTAGAATTTGGAAAAGAGACTGGTGGGGATTTCACTGCCTTCCTCAGCACTTTTATTGGCCATATGAGCCCTTTCTGCGTTTGTGCCGCCTGCTTCGCCGAGGAGGATGTGCCACACTGTTGGCGTGCGTGTGCCTTGGGCTTGCAGAGTTCAGGAAATGCTGATATAGGGTATAATAAAGTTTAATTTATTATGTAGGAAGACACTGCATGGGGGTAATTTTTATAAGGAACTGCCTAGATTTGTGTGTGAACTGTGCATAAATTCTGGTATTTTAGCCCTTTATGTGCATAAGTAAGCATCTATAAAACGCCAACTAGTGTGAAAGTATGTGCGTAGTTTGCATTCGTGAGGACTTTCATTGTGGATGTGCACAGGGGCAGAGTTTTTTTTTTTGAGTGGAGCATGGGCAGTATGAGCAATTATGCATGTGGATGATAAAATTACTTAATTCATGTGCAGTTGTAAAAGCAGGCATGGTCATTTGCACCAGCTCAGGGGCTCAGGTAAGTGCTTTATAGCTCTAAGATACACGTGTACATAAGTGTGTTAACTAGATGCAACTTAAAATGACCCTCCACATGCCTGGGATAGATGAGGACAGGGACATGGACCAATGATTGTTTCATTGTAATGATACAATAACCAGAAGTCCTCTTTACGATGGCCCAACACTATGGGCCTGATATTAAAAAAACAAAACAAAACGCGGAGCTCCTAAATTTAGACTTCCAAATTTTGTGCCCTATTTTCAGCAAAACTTAGGAGCCTAAGTTTTCAGCTGAAAATTCATCTTAATTTAGAAGCTTAACACATACAGGCCTGATATTCAGTGGTGACAGCTAGTGCTGCTAAAGGGGGGGTAATCACTGCCGCTGAACTGTAGACCCAGATATTCAATGCCAGGGCCGTATCCGGGTCAGCCAGATAGCGATGAAGCTAACCAGGCAGCAGTGATATTCAGCCGCCGGCACTTAGCTTCTGTAGCAAAGGTTAGGCCAGCCATTAAGGAGCCTAACTTTCCCAGTGTTGCAATAGAGCAGTGGCTCAATATTGTCGCTGCCCGGTTATCGCTGGGTGCCACTCCGCCCCTGAAATGGCCTGATGCTAGCTGGCTAGTATCTGGTTATGCAGCAGCAGCACTAACCTCGTTCATTCCTTTAAATGTTGGGCCCAGGCTCCTAAATTTAGTCCTGCCATTCATTTGCCTAGATTTGAGTCTAATTTAGGTGCCTAGTGCTGAAATCAGTGCTAAGCTGCTAACTTCCCTCCCCCTCCCCCTAAATCTGTCCTTGTTGCAACCCACTTTTTATGCTCCTAAATTTAGGAGTTTAGAGAAATTTTAACAAACAATTTAGGAACTCGGCCCTAGTAAAATTTCAAAGAGGCCAAATTAGGAGCATAAATCCTTTGCATATCGGGCACTATAACTTTACGCTTTGTAATTTAATTTTTATTAAGGTTATACAAAATATCAAATACAGGCAAAATAATTTATCACGAAAATAATAAGAAAACAAACTTAGTCCACATCACGGGGAGTAGTGAGGGAACATCCAGCCGACAGCCAAAATTAGTATTGTATGCAATAATTAGAGTTTGTTAATAACTTTACGCTTTATCAGGCTGGTATGTGAGATGGTAAACTGCCCACTGAAGTACCTCAGACCCCACTTGATTTCCAGTTTTGACTTTGTTTTTGTGCTACTCTGTGCTTTATGTATTTTTGAGTTTCAGTAGCATTTTAGCCCCACTCCCCTCTGTTAAATGGTGACTCTGTGAACTCATCAACCTTTCTGTAAGGGCACACTTAACATTCTTGTCCCTTCACGTCTTTTAGAACTTAATTTCCACTTTAAAAAGATGCCTGTATCTTGTACACGTGAGTGATAGATTTGTAGATTAAATTTGTTCTTAGAGCATTTTCTCCAGTTGGTGGTTTTATCCCTTAAGCCAGGGATTCTTGGTAGATCTCAGACGTGACCTTGTGGCACACTTAAGAAGATATACTATTTTGAGGCCTTGTCAACTGAAAGGAGTCTTCCTGGGCCAATTTGCCCTAGAAAATACCGTGCAACTAAGGGTATTTTTTTAAAATAGAGATGACAGTTTTCCAAAGCCATTTGTCTGGGTAAATTGCCTACTCTTTCCCTGAGTGAAAGTATGCCCAGGGATTAACAGCATGCATACTTATACAAACAGGAAAAAGAAGACCGGTGGTGGGATGAGGGGTTGGGTAGGGGGGGGGGGGGTAGTTATGGCACTTTTCATGGAAGTACCTTCTGGTGCAAATTTCTGGAGGTACTACTATTCTCCCCCCCCACCCCACCCCGGACAGCTTTCAAGGGGAAAGTCTTTCATTACCTTTGAGAATTTATACAGTCAAAGGACTCTGGATTTTGGGCCTGTACAGAGTTTTGAAGATTGCAATGCTGATTTACATTAAATAGAATGATCATGAACTTGATGCAAATGTTTGTACTTTCTTAGTGAACAAAGAGAAAACCGAAAGGTGCCAGGAGACTTTGGCATCTTCCTGTCGTGTAGCCACTGACGTTTTCTGGTGCGACTTGCATTTTATTATTTAGGTATTGTTACTGATGTTGCTAATTATTGATTGTTTGTCATTTTGCCTTTCAGGCCTGCACTGAAATGGTGATGCCCATGTGTACAGATGGGGTGAATGACATGTTTGAACCTCAGCGCTGGGACTTTGAGTCTTACTCTGAAGATTGCTTTAAACAGTGGGGGGTGAGGCCTCGGCCTTCGTGGATTACATCCATATATGGTGGGAAGAACATTAGCTCTCATAGCAACATCCTCTTTAGGTGAGCTAACTGAGTGAAAGCAAGAGTGATCCTGTTGCAATGACAAACAAGGGCATCCCAGGACGAGGCATCTGCTGCAGAATGGTGGCAACCATGTTTTCCTAATTAAGACAGGTCTCTTCTTTGTGAGCCGTCTTCCAATAGAACTAGTAACAGGGATTGAAGAAAGTGCTGGATTGATATGTGTCCGAGTTTCCTTCTCGAATGTTTACACCTTAGGGCTATGTCTATCCATGTGTGGGAAGATTGACTAATTCTGATACACTGGGCTGGCATATGAGAACACAAGTGTTATCACCATCTTGAAGGTTCCCAATTTGCTGGCCAGGTTGGATCATCTTCTCTCTGGATTGGCTGGGATTGGGGATTTTGAGGAGGCTTTTTCTCACCCAGTGGGGAGGAGGAGAAGGACATTGTGGTCCTTGCTTAAAAGTGATAGCTAGTAGCTGGAATCAAGGCTTATAATTGCAGGGTCCTGGTGCATTTCCCCTAGTCCAAGTCAGTCACTGCAATAACCAGATGAAGTATGTTGGAGAAAGGATATAAAATCTGAGAGAAATCCTTGGGTAGTTACGAATGAAGGCTTATAATGCCAGATCCTAGTCCTGGATCTAATTAAACTGAAAGCACAAATGGACCAGGAGGAAACCATGAATGGAGTTTGGGGGTGAAGTGGGACATAGACAGTTGTGTTCTTTTCCAGAGACTAAAGGTTTGCATGGCCAGCAGGTATAGTGTTCCTTCACTCTCAAGACTTAGATGCCTCCCTCCATCCTAGCTGCTGCTGATTCTGCCCAGCGGTGGTGCCTTTAACCGGATGGCTGCTCCTTCTGCAGCTAGTGTAGGCGCCTCTTCTGTCCATCCTGTAGAAATTTTCCAGTCTTAACTTTTCTATATCGCTGCATGATGCAACTGCAGCTTAAGTGTTGTATACAGTTCTGGTCGCTACACCTTAAAAAGATGAGGGTCTTAGACTTTAGGAAAACTAGCTTTGGCAAGGTGGGACACAGTACCTCAAGGAGTCATTAGCGGGATGGGAACAACTGGGGGATGTAGAAAAGCAATGGGAAAAAAGTGAAAATGGATATTTTAAGGGCAACAAACCTTTTTATTAGTAAAGTAAATAAATGTAAAAGGAAAAGGAGGCCACTATGGTTCTCGAAGAAGTAACTGAAAAGGTGAAGAGAAAAAGGGTGGCTCTTGTAACATAGAAGAGATCACAGAAAGAGGAAGACAAACATCAATATTTGGAAAAACTTAGAGAAGCTGGGAAAGTAGGAAAGCAAAGATACAAATAGAAGAAAAAATAGCCAATGAAGTAAAATGGAGGAACAAGCCTTTTTCAGATATGTTAGTGAGAGGAAGTGCAAAAGTGGTATTGACAGACTCAAAGGTGAAGGGGAGATGTATGTAGAAGCTGATGAAGATAAAGCAGAATTGGTTAGCAAATATTTTTGTTCTGTGTTCAGAAGGGCCAGGAGCAGGAACTTGGGAAAATATCTACAAATAGGAGCAGTGAAGGGGATCTTGAATGATTTTCAGAAAACTGTGTTCATGAGGAACTAGCTAAACTAAAAATAGACAAAGCGATGGGGCTGGATGGGATACATTCCAAAGTACTGAAGGATGGCAGAAGTTCTAATGACTTCACTGTATAACCTTTTCAATGCTGCTTGAGAGATGGGAGTGGTCCCAGAGGACTGGAGAAAGGCGCATGTGGTCTCTTGACACAAAAGAGGAAGTAAGGATAAGGTTGAGAACTACAGGCTGTTAATTGACCTCTGTGGTGAGTAAACTAATGGAAACTCTGCTAAAAGAAGTGATAGTGAGGTTTCTGGAGTCCAATGGTTTGCAGGAACTGAGGCAGCATGGGTTTACTAGGGGCTGGTTTTGTCCGAGAAATTTAATTAATTTCCTTGACTGGATGACCAAGGAGTTGGACCAATGTGGTGTACATAGATTTCATTAAAGCCTTTGATACCTTTCTACACACTGCTTATAAATAAATTGAGCATCCTAGGAATAGACCCTAAAGTAACTGACTTGGTTAGAAATTGATTGAGTGGGAGGCGACAAAGGGTACAGGTAAATGGAGCTTACTAGGAGGAGAAGGATGTAACTAGTGGTGTGCCACAGGGATCTGTCCTTGGTCAGATTCTTTTTAACATTTTTGTTAGTGATATTGCTGAAGGACTGTCTGATAAGGTTTGCCTCTTTGCAGGTACCAAAATCTGCAATAGACATCCAGGAAGGAAGAGAGAATATGAGGAGGGATCTCACAAAGCTTGAAGAATGGAGAAGAATTTGACAGCTGAGAGAACGTTAAAAAATGCAGGATCATGCATTTCAGCTGCAAAACTCCAAGGGAGCAGTGCAGTATAGGGGGTGAACTACTTCTGCCCACAAAAGAGTGGGACCTGGGCATGACTGTCTGATGATCTTAAGGTGGCTAAACAGGTAGAAAAGGTGACTGCAAAAGCCAGAAGGATGCTTAGGTGCATAGGGAGAGAATTGTCCAGCAGAAAAAAAGGAGGTGATAGTGCCTCTATGTAAGCCTTTGGTGTGACTTCATTTGGAGTATTGTGTGCAATTTTGGAGACCACACCTTCAAAAGGATATAAACAGGATGGAGTTGGTGCAGAGGGTAGCTACCAAAATGTTCAGTTGGCTTCATCATAAGGCATATGGGGACAGACTTAAAAGATCTCAATATGTATACTTTGGAGGGAAGGCGGGAGAGAGGAGATATGATTGAAACAGGGGGAGAGTCTCCTTCAATTGAAAGAAAGCTCTTCAACGAGGAGGCCATAGGATGAAGGTGAAAGGGGATAGACTTAAGAATAGTATGCGGAAATATTTCTTTACAGAAAGAGTGGTACATGCGTACAACAGTCTCCCAGTGGAGGTAATAGAGACCAGGACAGTATCTGAATTCAAGAAAGCATGGGACCAACACAGAAGATCTCTGAAGGAAAAAACGGGACTATATTAGTTGGTATGGAAGAGCAGACTGGATAAGCCATATCGTCTTTTTCTGCCGTCATGATTCTGTGTTTTTATGATATAGTGGTATTGGGAAAAGGTACAGAGAAGGGCACCTCTATGAGGAAAGACTGAAAAGGATAGGGTCCTTCGGCTTGGAGAAGGGGTAAACGCGAATCGATTGTTTACTCTTTTTCAAAAAGTACAAGAACTTGGGTACCCATCCAGAAGATACATAGTGGTATATTTTAAGATTAACTGGAGAAAATATTTTTTTCACTCAACGCATAATTAAGCTCTGGAATTCGTTACCAGAGGAGGTAGTAAAACTGTTCATGTAGTTGGGTTTAAAAGAGGTTTGGACAAGTTTCTGGAGGAAGTCCATAAACCATTAGGAAGGTGGGCTGGGGGAATCTGTATTGCTGTTTTTAATGAGGCTATTACCTAATATACTTGTGTGTTTGAAAAGAGCGCATGCTGCAAAATGGCTGCTATTATCTACCATCCCCCATAGCAATGATTTTAAACGTGAGCTAATCTATTAAAGTCTTGTTCAAGTATTACTGAATATTAATGAATCAAAACTAGTACTGCTCTTAATAGAAGTGTGTTCTCTTTTTCTGTTTTAAAAGAAAAATCTGCTGGCGATTTGTTGAATTAGAATAGTCAGTGGAGTTCTGAAATGGATAAGCGTAGCAATAGTTGCTAGTTAAATATTTGATTTTCTTTTCTTTGTTTTGCCCTTACTTTACTGCCAACTGAAGTATCAAAATAAACATACATTTTAGTAGTACTGAAAATCATTGTCCCATGCAGTCCAACAAACGTTACATTTCACGTTTAAGGAAGTGGAGAAAAAAATATATGAGTAGTTTGTGGTGTTTTTTTTAACCATATTTCCCAGGGATCAGCGTGGAATGTCCCTGATTTGATTCCTGAGTTGGTCTTCCATCATCCAGGTCAACTAGAGCTCAGCATGCTATGGTTGTAGTGTTCACAGCCCTGGAGGACAGGGCGTTTTTGTCACTGTAAAGGATGATACCTGGCGACTGGATTTAGATCCCATAATACAGAGTTCTGGGAGGACCCTGCTGCATGACTTTGAGGACTAATTGCTGCATTGACCAGAGAAGGAATAGTGGGAGGGTCTATTAAAAAAACAAAAGGGGGGGGGGGTCCCAAATTTAAGCAAAGACCCATGGGGCCAGAGTTTGCATAAAACACATTTTATTTTAATTTATTATTTGCTTTTACTGAATCTGAGCGCAAGGCTAGTTAGATGCTCAGGTACATGAGTTATTTCCCAGCCAAAAGTGGCTTACAGTCTAGTTGCACCTGAGGCAGTGGAGGCTGAAGTGACTTGCCCAAAATCCCACCATGGGATCCCTGATCCCCCTCAGCTGTCTCTTTTCAAGGTTGAAGAGCCCTAACATTTCTAGCCTCTCTTCATAGGGGGTATCCTTCCATCCCCTTTATCATTTTGGTGGCTCTTCTCTGTACCTTTTCTAATAACACTATTAACTTTTTAAGATATGGCGACCAGAATTGCAGACAACATTGAAGGTGCGGTCGCACCATGGAACGATACAGAGGCATTATAATCTTTGTTTTATTTTCCATTCCTTTCCTTATGATACCTAGCATTCTATTTGCTCTCTTGGTTGCCGCTGCACACTGCGTGGAGGGTTTCAACATGTTATCCACAATGATGCCTAAATCTTTCCTGGGTAGTGGTTCCTAATGTGGAATCTTGCATTGTGTAACCATAGTTTGGATTGTTCTTCCCTAGGTGCAAAACTTTTCACTTGTCCACATTAAATTTCATCTGCCATATGGATGCCCAGCCTTCCAATTTATCAAGATCCTCTTGCAATTTTCCACAGTCCTCATGGGTTTTAACAAATTTGAATAGTTTTGTGTCATCGGCAAATTTGATAACCTCACCTGTTCCCATTTCCAGGTCATTTATGAATATGTTAAAATGCAGCAGACCCAGCACAGATCCCTGGGGTACTCCATTATTCACCTTTCTCCATTGGGAAAATTGTCCCTTTAGCCCTACCCTCGGCTTTCCATCTTTTAACCAGTTCCTGATCCACAATAGTACACTGCCTCCTCTCCCATGACTTTTTAATTTTGCCAAATGTCTCTCATGAGGGACCTTGTCAAAGGCTTTCTGAAAGTCCAGATACACTATATCAACTGACTCGCCTTTTTCTACCTGTTTATTCACACAGATTAGTAAGACAGATTAGTAAGACAAGACCTTCCTTGGCTAAAGCCATATTGGCTGTCTCCCATTAAGCCATAACTATCTACATGTTGAGTAATTTTGTTCTTTATGATGGTTTCCACCATTTTTCCCCATAGTGACATCTGTAGTTTCCCGGATCACCCCTAGAACCCTTTTTAAAAACTGGTATTACCTGAAGATTGGAGGATGGCCAATGTATTGCAGATGATTTTAATGATAGTTCTGCCATTTCATATTTCAGTTCTTTCAACATTCTTGGATGTATACCATCTGGTCCAGGTGATTTGCTACTCTTCAGTTTGTCAAATAGTTGTAATACATCTTCCTGGTGTATCGATATTTCTTTCAATTCTCCTGCAGCATCTCCTTTAAATACCATTTCAGTCATGGGTAACATTCCTACATCTTCCTCAGTAAAGACAGAAGCAAAGAATTCATTCAGTCTCTTTGTTATGGCCTTGTCCTCTCTTAGTGTCCTTTTTACCCTTCTATCATTTAATGGTCCAACTGACTCTCTCACAGGTTTTTTTTTTGCTACAAATGTACTTGAAAATTTCTTTATTATGCATTCTTGCTTCCACAGCAAGCTTCTTCTCAGATGCAAGGCAATGATAAGGAAGGCAAAGAGAATCTAACTTGCCAGTACTTGTGGTGTTTCCAGTTTTCATCATTTGGCTCCTCTTTCCATTTCCTGAAAGTTGCTTTTTTGGCAACAGCCTTTCTGACCTCACCTTTAAACCATGCTAGCAGTTTTTTGGACTTCCTTCCACAAGATAGTATTTTTAAGCTACACCCAAGCTTGATTGATTTATTTAGACAGTTTTGTATACCACCTTATCCTTCAATCAAAGTGGTCACAACACAATTGGAGGATACATTTAACACGAGGGGATATGAGAAACATATGCTAATACTTACAGGGAACATGGGCAATGGAGGGTTAAGTAGCTTGCCCAAGACCACAAGGAGCACCCGTAGGACTAGAAACCCCAGTCCTTCCGGCCCCAGGTTGCTGTCCTCTAGTGGGATTTGAACCCCCGACCTTCCGGCCTGAGGTAACTTGCCCCAACCACTAGGCCACTTTGCAACTGCTCCTTTTAGTTTTTTCTGAACGATTTTCCTCATTTTGTCAGTCTGCCTTTTGAAAGTTAAAAGGTAGTACTGTGGATTTCCTTACCGTCCGTCCTTCATTTATTAAATCAAACACGATCATGCTATGATCACTATTGCCAAGTGGCCCCAACACCATTATCTGTTGCACCAGATCTTGTGTACCACTAAGGACTAAGTGCATAATGGCTTCCCCTCTGGTTGGTTCATGAGCCAGTTTCTCCAAGAAAGTCATTTATTTCATCTAGAAACTTTATCTCCTTAGCATGTCCTGCTGTGATACTGACCCAGTCGATACCGGAGTAATTGAAATCACCCATTTTTATTTTTATTAATATGTTGTAGCTGCTGTTAGCTTCCCTGATTTCTTTGAGCATTCATCATTTGTTCGTTCTGGCCAGGCGGTCAATAGTACATCCCCATTGCCATCGCCATCGCCTTCCCCTTTTTAACATGGAATTTCAATCCATATAGATTCTACAGTGAATTTTGTGTTCTGCAAAACTTTAATCCTTTGTGACTCAATGCCTTCTCTTAACATAGAGCGCAACCCCTCCACCCATTTGATCTTCTCTATCATTACGATATACTGTAGTTTGTACCCAGGTATCAGTGTCCCACTGGTCGTCCTCCTTCTACCATGTCTCTGAGATACCAATCATATCTACCCTCTCATTTAGTGCTATATATTCTAATGCTTGCATCTTATTTTTTTAGACTTCTTGCATTTACAAACAAGCATTTTAGAGACTGCATTTTATTCATATTTTTCTGGCTATGAGTAGGCAGGAGTAATTTAGAATCTTTAAGCTCTGTCTGCTCTGTACTCAAGGACATTTGGGCGAAATTTGTCTTTATTGGAACCTCTCTACTGATATGCCCTAACTTCAGTCTTTTGCTAGTATCCTTCAAGGATACATTGTTCCGAACCATGCGCTCTTGGGTGACTGTCGGTTTTCCCCTTTTATCTAGTTTAAAAGCTGCTCTATCTCATTTTTAAAGGTTAATGCCAGCAGCCTGGTTCCATTCCGGTTTAAGGTGGAGCCCATCCCTTCGGAAGAGCGTCTCCTTTCCCCAGAATGTTCCCCAGTTCCTAACAAATCCAAAACTCTCGTCCTTGCATCATTGTCTCATCCACGCATTGAGACTCCGGAGCTCTGCCAGCCTTTTGGGTCCTGCATGTGGAATGGGAAGCCTTTCGGAGAATGCTACCCTGGAAGTTTTGGATTTCAACTTTCTACCTAAAAGCCTAAATTTAGCCTCCAGAACCTCCCTACCACACTTTCCTATGTCATTGGTACCAACATATATCAAGACAGCAGACTCCTCCCCAGCACTATCTAAGACTTTGTCTAGATGACACGTGAGATCCGCTACCTTCGCACCAGGCAGGCATGTTACCAGGTGATCCTCACATCCACCAGCCACTCAGCTATCTACATGCCTAATGATCGAATCACCAACTATAATGGCTGTTCTAACCTTTCTCTTGTGGGCACATGTCCCTGGAGAAACCACCTCGGTGTGAGAGGGTTTTACATCACCTGGAGGACAGGTCCTAGCTACAGGACCACTTCCTGCTACACTAGGGTGATGCTCTCTTGTCTCGTGACCTCTCTCCTCCATGACAACAAGGATGCTGCCAGACTGGAGGTGGGACTTCAGTATTATATCCCTGTAGGTCTCGTCTATGTACCTCTCTGTCTTCCTTATGTCCTCCAAGTCTGCTACTATAGCCTCCAGAGATCGGACTCGTTCTGTGAGAGCAAAGAGTTCCTTGCATCTAATGCACATGTAAGACCCCTCACCAACTGGCAGAAAATCATACATGTGACACTCAATGCAAAAGACTGGAAAACCTCCATCTCGCTGCTGGACTGTTGTCTGCATCTTAGTTTTAAGGTTGTGTTTAGGTATTTTAAGTTCTTTAGGGTTGCTAGGGATACTTATACTAATAAAACTATACCTGGTATGTTTAATGTACTTTGTTCACCTGAAGCTTAATTAATCTCAGGTCCTTAATGTATGCGTGATGAGGATAAACAGCTGTGCCTTTTCTTTAAGAGATTTAAGCACCTATAAAGCTATGATTATCGCAGGGGTGGTTGGGTGTCAGGGAGGGAGGGAAAGAAGACTTATTAAAAACTGGCTGCTACGCAGTACCCTGTCCAGTGTTTCTAAGGTAATCTGTGACCAATTTCCTGCGTGATTCACACAGCCCTTGCTTGGATTGAGGGAGTCTTGGGTTCTAAATGTAACCAGAAAACTCTCTGCTGTGTTTTAATTTTAAACTGTAAGCTCTTTTCTGCTACTAGACCCTGACTGAGTATTAAATTTAAAGTAAAAGCTCTCAGCTGGGTTTTAAACTTAAACTGAAAGCTACTTGTTGAATTTTTAATTTAACTAAAAGCTATTTGCTGATACTAGGCCCTGAGTGATTCAACAAATACCCTGGATTCCCCAATTTAGTCAGCTTTAATTGAAAGAATTCCTTTTTCACCAAGATGTAGAAAAATTCCCAAAGTAAATACTTACAATTGCAGATCTCTCTCCAGAAGTAGCCGTCCCTTTTTGTAGTCCTTATAGTAGACACGTTCCATTCCTAAAGAATGGAACATGTCTACTATGCAAACATCATTTAGAAGAATAATATATTCTTTTTTTCTCTCAAATAAACCTTTAAAAGAATGGCTGTGAAAATAGGAAGGAAGCTTTGTTGCCTTACACAAAAAGGATGAGACACTTTCGAGATGTCAGACATTGCAATTAATATCTGTTAATATTGTTGAGCCATTTTTATTCGTAATTTTAAAAACCATTTCAGCTGGTAGGGCAGCTGATTTTCAAAAAGCCCATTCCTGCAGGTAAAGCACTGTTTTAGGTATGTGTAAACTTACGTGGATTCTGTCTGTATTCGCTTAAGTTTATCTGTAGTTTGAAGAGTGCTCCCGGGGCACAGATGGTGAGAGATGTGTGTTTTTTATGCATACACTTGTGGAATTTTCAGAAGTATCTATCTATTATTTATCAGGAGATCTTTGCACACAAACATGTTGGTGTAATTTTGTGTGGGTAATTTTCCAAAATATAGCTCTGTGCTTACATTAATTTTCAGAGTGAAATTTAAGTCCATGAGTAAGATACCCGCAGCCTTCCCATAAGGGTTAACAGTTACAAAATTACACCCAGTATTGCCAGCAGGACCTGACGAGCTCTGTTGATTTTTCTTTCTAGCAATGGCAATCTGGATCCATGGTCATCAGGTGGGGTGAATTGTAACATCTCGGACACTTTGGTTGCAGTAGTGATTCCTGAGGGTGCACATCATTTGGATCTGCGCTATAGCAATGCTGATGACCCGCCTTCTGTACGGCGAGCCCGAGACTTGGAAGTCCAGTATATGAAGCAATGGATAGAGAAGTCCAGATCTGGTCACTAAAAGAGCTGCTATGGTTAGGGATGTGCGATGTCTCATGTCCCTTTTGCTGCTGTTGTATTTACGAGTATTATGTGAGTCCAGAGAATACAAACAAATGGGCTGTTTACCGAAGTGCATGAATTGGTAGTCTGGGATTTGGCACACGTTAAGGATGCCATCCTGCACGAAACATCCTGCACTAACTGGTTAGCACATGATTTGGCAGGGACTGGGCTGGTTGGGGCATACTGTGGGCACTGACAACGCATTAGTTAGCATGGGCATTTTGGATTTATGCTGTGCCTGTTGGCATTAGCACGGGTGCAACTAAAGCTACCTCAGTGGGTGGCATTAAGTACACCCGTGTGCCAGTTGGCATTGTGCTATTTGCAGGAGGACAGATGCACAACCCCCAGATATTGGTTTGGACCTTCGCACTAATTTGGCAGCTCAGTAGCATGCTATCAGCATGTACCTTAGTAAACATGCTCCAAAGCTTTTCAGGGAAGGTGTAGGGTGGAGCAAGTTGTGGTGATCAATTTAACAATTAGAGGTCTTCAAATGAGTATAGAGATCATTTTAGTCCTCCTAAGATGAGTAGTTGGTATTCCCCTTCCCCTTTTTTAAATTACAAGTGCCTTTTAAAATTCCGTAGAATTTTGTTTTGGCAGTTTCTTCTCGAGTTTTGTTTGCCGAGGGTTGACTGTCCACATCACCCTACCTATAATCTATATTTTTTTCTGCTCTGCTGGATTTTGTTTAAAACTTGTTTTCTTCTATTGAATGGCTATCTGCACCCTCCCCAGGGTACTTCCACCATTCCTTTTCTCTGGATGTGATGAGGAGAGAGACAGTTCACACACTTAAAATGACTGCAAGCTGGTATATGTGGTTGATGTCTGACTGCTAGCTCTTCATTCATGCAGATCCTTTTGAAATGTTTTATGTTTTACATCATTCACACCATTATTTTGTCCTGGTTCCTTGGAGATCAAATTCACTATCCTAAAGCCAGAGTGCAGATGTTCTCCCTGGTTTCCAGCTAAGCTTCATAATAGCCCAAGTAAGATCTTTGCTGACAAGAAGCATTTATAACCCGCAGAAGAGAGCCAGACTGAACCAGTTCTGTTTCTGCCTGATTATTGCAAGGATGTTTTTATTTTATACTTTGGGTGTACTATAAATGTTGTTTGTAGGTTAAATTGTCCTTTTCCACTCAATTTGACAAGGTTGTAATAGATGGCACAGACAGTCTTCACTTTTGTCATAGATTGTTGACCAAGACCATGTATGCTTTTAATACCACACTAGTATAACAGATGGGGCTGGCCCCAGGTTCTTTTTCGGATTTATCACTTTTCTCTGTCTGCCTTAAGATATTGTTTCCTTTCAGATATGGACATCCACCAGGATGGCGCAGCTCAAGAAAGTGCCCGTTTATGCTTTTTGTTTTTGTTCTATATAACAAGCATTTGAAAAATTTCACTTTTGGTCACTCCTAATGGGGTCTCCAAAAAAGATGTGTTGCTTGTATATTTGCATAACTTGATAATTGTGGAAAAGTCATTGGCTTTGCTATTTTCCTTTATGCATTTATGTGCTTCATACACTGTGCACTTGGTTCAAGATGCATTAAGAAGGAGCCTCTGGGCTTTTACAATCTTAGCATGACATGACCACATCAGTTGGCACACAGCAACATCGTCTAATTGCCCTGGATTGAAGTCCTATTCTGATATGTTCATGGATCAGCATGGATAGAGATTTCTATGTAGCTTTTTTTAAAAATAGACTACACCAAAGAGACAACCAGCCAAATTCATGTGCTCGGCATCTTGTGACAGTCTAAGGGGTATGTTTACTAAATGGCGGTAGCGGCTTCTGTGATATCAATGGGGCCGCGGCTCTGATATCGCACGGAAGCCGCTACCGCCATTTAGTAAACATACCCCTAAGAATAGTGTGCCCAGCATTTTCAAGGTTTGATTTCCTCTCTAACCTTTTTAGATAACTCCCAACTGGGACTTTAAGCTGTTTAAGTTGTGTAACACATGGTATTAGGAATGCTGAAGAACTGTTTAGTTTCATGGTCATGATCTTTGTTCTGTTTTGTTGCTGACCCCCTTTTTCAATCTTAATGTATTTGTATCATTTATAGTAAAAGTTGAGTTGAACAAAAACTACTGTGGAGTGTGTTTAGTTTGTGCATTGGTGCCACTGAGCACATCTTGTATGTAGTTTGCAGCATTTACTCTAATTTCTTTTTACATTTAGCCTTGCATTGACCTGTGGTGTTCATTATCCCTGTGTGTGTTGATTTTAGTCTGCTTTCCAAGTCTCCACCACATCTCTAGGCATCCAAAGGCTAGGAAGAGCTGCATGTCAGGTTTGAGGGTGGTCTTTCCACTTTCCCTATTAGCATGCACTATTGTAGCTTTTAAATGTTTTTGAAGAGACACTGTGAAAAGGAAAACTTGTATTTATGTCTGAACTACAGCAAGGCTGAAAAAAGTCTCAAACTTCTTTCATGACTACAGTTTGCAGGAAAACCATATACTTCATTTAAAGACCCGATATACTAAGATACTTTCTTCATTTTGTATCTAGGAATAAAGTTTTTTTTGTAAATAGACCCTAATAAAAAGCACCATCAGTAAATGTTGGCTTTTTTTGCCTTTGGGATTTGGGGTAGCTCCTTGCAATTGTCCCATCGTGCACCCAGAGAAGGCACAGATATGTTTTCTCCGGGAACAAGCAGGAAGTCGCTCCTCACATACAGGTGATGTTTGCGCCGACGGAGCCCTTGCAGAAGCATCTCCCCAGCTTCCAAAGAAAGGCTTTGGGAGATGCCACCACGCATGCATGGTGCCCTTCCTGCCCAAGGGTGCCATCTTGCTCAGTCTCCTTTTTTTTATCTGCAGAGTTTCTCAGATTTCTGTATGGTTTCCTCCGGAAAAACTTTATTTTTTTTTTTTTTAGCCTGAGTGTCGTCATACGCTCTCCAATTGTGCACCGGTTCTCTACCTGCCACCTGAGCCCACTGTTCCAGCATCGAGTCTCTGGTTCATACTTTTTTTTTTTTTCCTTTTTGATGCCTTTGTGCCCTTTTTTCCAACTGGGAGCACCATGGATCTTCGACCTCACTGGAGTACTTTTTTCCTCCATGGCTACCAGTGGGTTCAAGAAGTGTGATCGGTGTGCCAAAATCATGTCCCTTACTGATACACATGACTGCTGCCTACACTGCCTAGGGCCAGACCATAACCCCGCGGCATGCAGTCTTTGCAAAAATATGTCCACCAAGGCCCTCAGGAGCCACTAGCAGCAGCATAAGCTTTTTTCCCGGAGTCCCTGGTTCCTCCGAAAGCCAAGGCCTCTGCTGAAGCCACGGAATTCTGGGGTGCCCTTGCAGACCCTGGTCGATGCTGTGGCTCCTCAGGAAGGGAACATAATAAGAAAACCTCAAAGGCAGCATCCCTGGATGGTGCCAACAGATCAGGTAAGCCCCGAGCCAGATACAACAGTCCTAGATGCTTGTCCGAGGGATCGGAGCGGGAGCGTCTACCAATGCCCCCCGGAAGGAATTGACCACAGATCGGCCTTGGACACCAGAACCTATCCTCGTTGAGGACTCCCCCCTCAGGGGAACTGGCGCAGGGCCAGAGTTCCTTGGTGCCCATGCCGATGGCTATGGAGCCTTCTAGACTCAAAACCAGAATGGCGGCCCTGGAGTGCAATCTGTCTGCCTTCATGGACCAGCAGCAGGTGGTGGTGTTTGGTACTACCGGTTCCTCCACCCAGGCCACTGTGCCATTGATGTCGAGGATGTCCCCATAGGCTAGGTCGATCCTCAGCCGAGTTCTAGATGCAGCTCCTGTTTGACAGGACCGGGGTTCTCCCCAGCTAGCGTGCATGGCATCAACCACTGAGCCTCCAAGGGACATGGGCAGGGCTCAGGCTTGGAGCCCACAGGTCGCCCTTCCCTCGAGTCTTCGACCAACTACTCGGAATGGGAGAAAGAGGACATGGTGTCATCGGACACCCGTTGCCACCATGATGTCCCCTTGGACTCTCCTCCCTCTGAGCTCTGGCATTGGTCCCTGCCCGAGGACATGACATTCCTTGACTTTGTGCAGGATATGTCAAAGGCCCTAGTGTTCCCAACTGAATTGGAGGAGGACCCTTGGACGGAGGAGCTAGAAATCCTACAATACGAGGCCCCCTCCAAGGGACTCGCTCATGGTACACATTCCACCTATCCTGGAATGGCCAGTGCTCCATATGTGGGAGACACAGCATCTGTGCCAGTTGTGAGCAAGCGTCTCATCTAGATGTATCAGGTCTGCAGCTGCTGCATAACTCCATGGTGGTGAAGTTGACCATGCGTCTGCTGAAGAGCCAAAAGATGCACTCCTCCAGTGTCCCTGGGTAGGGAGGCCCACACCTTGGATGCCCTCGGCAGAAAGTGCTACCAGGGCTTGATGCTCCTCAGCCTGATCCAGGCCCTACCAGCAGTACATGGGCATGTACCTGAGAGACTTGGCAAAGGAAATCACCAGGTTCTCGGCTGGTTTCTCTGAGGAATTCCTGCAGTGGTTCAAGAACATGGCCAAAGCCATCCGTGAGTGTTCCAAATTTCTCTCTCAAGCAGCCTATGACGTCTTCGAATCGGCAACTTGAGTAGTGGTGGTGGGCATCGGGGCTTGATGCCAGGCTTGGGCACAGTGTTTTGACCTTGAGCAATGGGTTCATGACAAATTGGTCGATGTCCCATGTCAAGGAGAGAACCTCTTTGGCAAACCCATAATGGAAAAGGCTGCTGAGTGGGCGACAGAGTTCATGATGAGGACCAGGCTCTCGAAAAAGATTGCTGCCCCTCCCCAATGGAAGAGCCTGGGTAAAAAGCCCTTTTGGACCTCCTATTGAAGGAACTCACAGGCCTTCTCAAGAACAAAGTGGTAGAACCAGTACCCCAACATCTCAGGGGCAAGGGGTTCTACTTCAGGTATTTCCTTGTGGCAAATAGAACAGGGGGCCTAAGGCCCACCCTGGATCTGTGCCACCTGAACAAGTTCCTGGTGAGGGAGAGGTTTAAGATGCTCTCCCTTGGAACATTGCTGACTTAGCTCCAGCGGGGAGACTGGCTAGAGATGACAGAAAAATATTTATGGAGTCTGGCTGGGGAGAGAGGCACATTGGTTGGGGGTGAACTTGAGGTCTCCAAGCTAGAATTCTGGAGGCTGATTAAGGGATCTAAATATCCTAAAAGTTTGGAAAACCCCTGACCTAGAATTAAGGTGCTTAACTTTTGGATGCCCAAACTTAGAGAGCTAGTTCAGAAAAATTGACATGAGCCAGCTATGCCCTCTTACCCAAGACAAGATGAAGCGGCAGAGCCATCAACCTCCCTTCCGACAACAAGACAAAACGAAATGAGTTTTCTGCCTGAGCTCTTAGTTTTTATATTGAAGAATGAACAACATTGTAACCTATTTGGAATCTTTGTGGTCTCTCTGGAAACAACACAGTCGTCAAAACTGTCCCCCCCCCCCATTTTTTGGGGTGGAGATGGAGCGATTTCGGAAGGTGCGTATACATACCGCCCTTTGCTGCTGTTACTGCCCCTGCTTTTTGGACATTCTATTCTAAACGTTCCAGATTTTTACTAGATGTCCCTTCTAAAATGTCACTTCATACAAGAGGAAAAGGGCAATTACTTAAATTTTTTTCCCTAACAAAAGGACTTCTTGGGGCTGACAACAAGGCTAAAATCTTCAAAGAACTATCCTACTAGTCCTTGGGCTAGTGAGAGTTTGCAATTAGATATGGAAAAAGGTTAGTACAAATGGAGGTGAAAAAAATGGAAGACATTCCTGCACTTACCCCTAAATAAAACATCCCATCAGTATGAAATAATTAGAGTGCAGATTTGCATACTAAGTAGGGGGCCTCTTCAGTTAGGGTGAATTTATGTATGCGATTATGGATCCATTTGCCACTAGTCTAGGGTTCATTGGACAAGGCTGATGCTCACAAGTCCATACTAGACATGTGGAAGTGTGTTAGAAATAGGTGTAAGGATACTTTCTGGACTTTCACCAGTCTAGCATGCTTTAGTGTCCATGACCATACCATTTTAGCCCAGCCAATAGGTGCATGCTATCCTATTGCAACATCTCCTTGTGGGATTGCTGTTTGGTCCTGCTTGCCCATATACATTAAACAGGTAGAAAAGGTGACAGTAAAAGCCAGAAGGATACTTAGGTGCACAGGGAGAGGAATGGCCATGAGGAAGGAGGTGATAGTGTGTCTCATTTGGCGTATTGTGTGCAATTCTGGAGACTACACCTTCAAAAAGATATAAACAGGATGGAGTCTGTGCAGAGAGGTTCTACCAAAACGGTCAGTGGTCTTGGTCATAAGGCATATAGGGACAGACTTAAATATCTCAATATGTATACTTTGGAGGAAAAGCAGTGGGAGGGGGGAGATATGATAGATGCCTAATTATCTCAGGCTCACCTCCTGTGCATTTATAAAACACTTTCAATTGAAAAAGAGCTCTGCAAAGAGGGGGCATAGGATGAAGGTGAAAGGGGATAGACTCGGGAGTAATATGTGGAAATATTTCTTTATGGAAAGAGTGGTACATGCGTGGAACCGTCTCGCAGTGGATGCTGTAGAGACCAGGAAAGTATCTGAATTTAAGAAAGCATGGGACAAACGCAGAAAATCTCTAAAGGAAAAAGGGATTGTGAAGCCTATTGGTTGGTATGGAAGGGCAGACTGGATAGGCCATGTGGTCTTTTATCTGCCATTATGTTTCTAGTAGTAGAGAGAGGAGCAGTGAACCTTGATAACTGTTTGCAGGCCCTTGATCTATGAATAGAAGGAGGAATAGCCTAGTTGTTAGAGCAACTGCCTAGTACCCAGAAGATCAAGAGTTCAATTTCCACTGGCACGTCGTGACCTTAGGCAAATCATTTTACCCGCCATTGCCACTGAAGAAAAGGCCTGGCAATCTACTTCCGGTGATATGCTGTCAAGAAAACCTAGAGGCAGCTGGGTCACCAGGAGTCGGCACTGGCTAGATGGCACTAAAGAAGCAGAATATGTATAAGTTGCCCTGTTATTAGAGGGACCTCCTTCCATAAGTTAAATGAAAAATCCTTGGATTTTTCTGTAAAATTTATAAAATGTGGAAGTTTGAGAATTTTTGCATTAACTGTATAAATGTTTTAAAAGTTCTCAAATGTCATAAAGAATGTGAATGTTTGTTTTTGTTTTATTTATTTATTTGGAAATTTACTTCAGGTCATTTGCAGAATTCAAAGTGAATTAAAAAAAAATGTATTCGCATTTTATATGAAAATATAATATGCAGATTTTGCATATAAAACTGTTGAAAATGTGTTTATAGACTGAAACATGAGGTGAAACGTTCTGGTCATTAGACGTAATTACACAGTCCAAGATATTAGTGCAGGGGATGTGGAACTCTTTTTTGATTAGAGGGGCCAAACAAACCAGCCTCCATCCCTAAGCTCCTTAGTTTCTCATGCTGAGGTGGGGGGGGGGGGGGACTTGGTGGGATCATGACCCCCGTGGGTGACCCTATTCTGTTAGTATTGTGGCTGGGGGTGGGGGGGTTGGCACAAACCTTTGTAATGGGGTATATAGAATGGTAGCCATTCCTCTCAAAATTGATTATCAGCAGTCCCCTTTAAGAGAGGTTGCAGCCCAGAGTTCAGGACTAGGAGAGCATGGCTCACAGGGAGAGGTTAAGAACCCAGCAGGCTCCAGGAGGGAGAAAGGCCTGTGGAGCCTGAAGTCCTTTCAAGGCAAGCTGTGCAAAGACATTCTGAGGTAGGAGCTTTAATTGGGGCTAGAGGAAGAGCCAGGAGAACCAGCCTGTAGAGAACAAACAAGTTGGGACAGCATAAAAGCTATCTTTGTTTTCCCTGTACTGCCACCTGTCCTGTGTTTTTAGTTTTGTTAAGGTTTAACAAGCTGGGACAGAATAAAAGGCCAATTTTGATTTCCCTGAACTGCTTGTCTGTTTGGTGTTATAGTGAAAACTCCTTCCCACCGCATGTTACACTACCACACCCTAATAAAATAAAGGAGTGGATAAATCTTCATCCAATAGGAATTTCTACACATCTTTATATTCAATCTAATCCTAGACCAATCACCCTCTCATCTATTGTCTACCTTAGCTTAATGTCTAACTCTTAAAAATATTAATCTAATCTGGATGCATTGATAAGCATAAACTGCACACCCTGATAATTCATGAATCATTTCAACGGGAAATTTGAGGAAGCTGCCCCAAAATACAACCTTTGTTGCTGAAAGAACTTTGGGACTGATATATAAAGGCATTTGCACAGTTTACAGGCCTAAATATCCCTGATTAATGCCATTATACATCCTGATGCTAACTGCTTAGCACTGGGGCATGTCGTAGGTGGTATGGAGGCGACATCGGTCATTGACAGGGCAGTGGCTTAATATTGTCGCTGCCCGGTTAGTTTCTGCAGTCTTGTGGACTGTGCGGAAACCCCGGATATTCAGGGCCGGGGCCACATAGGACTCTGGTATTGAATATCCGGGGTTAAAGTCTGGCGATGATGGCTATGCGCTGTAGCAGTGCATAGCCATCCCAAAAGAATATCTGGCCCTTTGTTCCTTTCTGGTCAGCTTTTATAGAGATCGGGACATATCCGAATCTTTTGTCCACAATAAAAGATCCCTATTGTGTTTAACAAAAAATGTTCTTAGTACCCAATCTTTTGTACCCTAAATCGAAGGGAAAGGAAATTTTAGATTTAATTGATGCCTTTTTAAGGAGTAGCTCAAGGTGAGATACTGTCCATTCACGTACAGTAGGTTATTTTTTTGTGCCCAGAGGGCTTTCAATCTAGGTTTGTACCTGAGACAGAGGTAATCAAATCCCACCGGCACTCCTTGTGGCCTTGGATAAGTCACTTAACACTCTGTTGCCTCAGGTACAAACTTAGGATGTATCCCCTCTGTGGACAGTGAATGTAACTCGTCTTGAACTATTACTGGAAAGGCCTTTGCTGAATTCTAATAAATAATAAATCAACATTGTAGGTCTAGGCAATCTTTCCTCTTCTTCTTTTCTAGAAGAGCCCTAGCATTTAGCTTATTGTTGGAAATTAGATAGTTCTCTTTAAAAGGAGGCAGGTAATATGCTTTCACAGCTGCTGGCATAATTTTATACATTTTATGAACCTATCTGTGAAGAAAAAGGCCGAAGATTTGGGGGAATTGAGAGAGTAATTTCCATCTTCTAGTAATGTTCCTTAACTTCTCTGCGTTCCCGTGCTTTCCATGCGATTCTTTCACGAGAGAGTAGCTGGAGCTTGGAGGCCATCACTACATTTGTCACAATCTTGCACTTTTTCTGTTTAAATCAACACTTTTATCATACCTGCTCAGCTTAGGCGTTGTTTTCTCAGAAGAGGTGCACAGTTGGCCCATTAATTCTGTGAGTAAGACATTTGTCCGTATCTCTTTCAGAGTGGCTATGTCTGGGCTAGCTTGAAGGGAAAGGGAAAATCCACTGGTTTTGGAACAGGCATAGCAGTTGTAGAAATGATCTTACCGACAGTGGTGCTGCTAGCATTGACTCCTGCTCTCTCTAAAGGTTGGCCAGATCCAGTCTCTATCCAGCACCACCACTGCCCCTGGGGTGCCCCAGTAGAGCCAGAACCAGATTCCACAGCTCCCCAGGTCTTTCCAACGGAGTCTGTGGCATCAGCATGGTGCTTCCAGGCTTTTCTGACATCCCCTGGTCATGGAGGGGAATCTTCCTGCCTTTGAGATCTGGGAGACCCCCCCCCCCAGGTTGGGAGAGGAACCTTTCAAGACCCTTCTCAACGTTTTGATAGCTCTAGAAGTGCCGCAATCCCTAAATGGCACTGGTGGCCACAGCACAGGGCTCCACTTGCTAAGTTCTTGATTTACCTTTATTCTTTCTCATTCTACTGCTATTCTCAGGGGCCACAGAATTACTGTTGCTGAAGCCTTGCTGTGGCTTTGCCACATGGCAGCCAGTTTGACTCCCCCCCCCCCCTCCTCTGCTTCATTTCCAAAGTGGATTTTATCTGAATTTAGGGAACCCACTTTGGATTCTTCACGGACTGGCCAAGAAAAATCTGAGGGTTCTGGGGAATATCAGATTCTCCCAATTAATTTAAACCAGGCTGAAATTCACTTGGTTTAACTCTAACCTCACATCCAGTCCAATCCAGATAGCACTGGCATTTCAGAATACAAAGAAATGTCCACACGACATATAAGTAAAGATAATACAAATTGTTTAAATAGAGTAGATGGGCTGCACGTGTCTAGTGCATCCGTTGCCTCTCTCTGCTATGGGGGCTACCAGTTCTCCCATACACCTCGATCTACTGGTTGCGGTGGTGGCGTTGGCCTCCTACTCTCTCCCTCCTGCCAATTCCAACCCCTCTTGCTACCCCAATCACACTCGCCTCTCTCCTTCGAAGTCCACTCCATTCGCCTCCTCACACCACTTCCCCTCTGAGTAGCCGTTATTTATCGCCCATCCGACAAATCCAAATCAGCCTTCCTCACCGACTTCGACTCCTGGCTTTCTGCCTTTATGGATCCCTCCTCCCCCACTCTTATTCTTGGCGATTTCAACATTCACATCGACAACCCTTCCAACCCCATGCCTCAAAGTTCCTCACTCACCTCTTCGTTCGACCTTCAACTTTGCTCCACTGCCCCCACACACCTACACGGCCACTGCCTTGACCTAACACTCTTCTCCAATTCCTCTCCCTCAAACCTCCGCAAATCAATCCTTCCCTCATCTGACCATCACCTCTTAACATTTACTCTTCATCTTCTGCCGTCCCAGCCTCGTCCTGTCTCCTCCGACCTATTTAGAAACCTTCATAATATTGATCCCCCATAATATTAATCTCTCCTCCACCATTTCTCCATCTCTTTCCTCCATTTTATCCTCCAAGTCCGCCGACGAGGCTTTATCTTCATACAGTGCTACACTATCCTCAGCCCTTGACACTCTTGCCCCTCCCACCCCATGTCCTGTCAAACGATATACTCCCCAACCCTGGCTTTCACCCACAATCAGTTACCTATGCATCTGCGCCTGTTCTGCCGAACGAGCTTGGTCCAAATCCCACTCCCCGGAAGACCACCTACACTTCAAATTCATGCTTGGCTCATTACAAGGCTCATTCCAGTCAGCCCTAGCACTTGCCAAACAAGATTACTACATCCATCTGACCAACTCCCTTGCCTCTGATCCTTGCTGTCTCTTTAATACCCTCAATTCTCTCCTCAAGGTCCCCCCCCCCGCCCCCGATCTCACCCTTCCTTTCTGCCCAAACCATAGCCGACTACTTCCCTGACAAAATCCACAAGATTACCCTCCAATTCCCTACCCCCTCATCTACCTCCCCTCCTCCCCAATTCTCTTCCCCATCCATAATCCCCCTGCCACCCTCTCCTCCTTCCCCTGATCTCTGAAGAAGAAACCGCACTCCTTCTTTCCTCCTCCAAACCCACCACCTGTTCATCAGACCCTATCCCCACCCATCTCCTACATTCCATCTCCCTCACCATTGTCCCCTCTATCACCCATATCCTTAACCTTTCACTCTCCACTGCAACTGTCCCTGTTGACTTCAAACATGCTGTTGTCACGCCTCTCCTCAAGAAACCTTCACTTGATCCCACATGCCCTTCTAACTATCTACCCACCTACCTCCTTACCTTCATATCCAAACTATTAGAATGGGCAGTCCACCGTCACTGCCTTGACTTCCTCACATCCCAGGCCCTACTAGATCCACTACAATCCGGCTTCCGTCCCCTACACTCCACTGAAATGGCACTCACAAAAGTTACCAACGATCTGTTCCTGGCTAAATCTAAGGTCATCTATTCTATCCTCATCCTTCTTGATCTTTCTGCTGCCTTTGACACCATTGACCACAACCTTCTTCTCACCACTCTCTCCTCGCTTGGCTTTAAGGACTCTGTACTATCCTGGTTCTCCTCCTACCTCTCCCATCGCTCATTCAGTGTATGCTCTGGTGGCTTCTCCTCCTCCTCTACCCCGCTCCATGTAGGTGTACGCCAGGGATCTGCCTTGGGCCCCCTCCTCTTCTCTCTACACCCAAGGCCTTGGCACACTTATCTCCTCCTATGGCTTTCAGTACCATCTCTATGCCAATGACTCCAAATCTGCTTCTCTACACCTAATATTTCTCCAGCAACCTCAGTCCAAAATCTCTGCCTGTCTTTCAGACATCGCTGCCTGGATGTCTCATCGCCGATTGAAACTGAACATGGCCAAGACTGAACTCCTTGTCTTTTCACCCAACTCCTCCCCCCCCCCCCCACTTCCCCCTCTCTGTCCATGTGGATGGGTCTACTATCCTTCCTGTTCCCTCGGCCCGCAACCTAGGGGTTATTTTTGACACCTCCCTCTCTGATCATATCCAGCTTGTAGCTAAGACCTGCTGCTTCTTTCTGTACAACATCAGCAAAATCTGCCCCTTCCTCTCTGAACACGCTACTAAAACGCTTATCCACTCCTTAATCTCCTCTTCTCGATTACTGCAACCTACTCCTCGCTGGTCTCCCCATGAGCCACCTCCTTCCCTGTCAATCTATACAAAATCGCGCTGCGCGACTAATCTTCTGCCAGCCTCGCCATGCCCACATTACTCCTCAGGTCACTTCACTGGCTCCCTGTCCAATTCCGCATCCAATTCAAGCTTCTCCTATTGGCCTATAAATGCATTCACTCTATGGTCCCTCAATACCTCTTATCTCTCCCTATGTCCTCTCTCGAAATGTGTGCTTCGCTAACAAATTACTACTATCAATGCCTTTCACCCGCACTGTGAACTCCCAACTGCGCTCCTTTCACCTTGCTGCACCATATACGTGGAACAGCCTACTTGTGTCTGTGTGCCAGGCATCCTCCTTAGCCCTATTCAAATCCAGGTTGAAGACCCACCTCTTCACCCTTGCATTCAGATCCTGCCTTCCATCCTCGTTTTACCCTAACCTGTGTCAACGTTTATGACCAAACTATAAATTAAACTGTACCTTGTGCTGAAATGACTAATGCTCTGTACTCTTCTACCTTAGATTGTAAGCTCGGATGAGCATGACTCTGACGAGCAGGGACTGTCTCTTGTATAGTGGCTACCTCTTGTAGGTTAGCTGTGCAGCGCTGCGTGCGTGGTGCTTTATAAGTGCTGAATAGTAGTAGTGCTTAGAAAAATGTGGTGATCAGCTGGTTCCTTTGTTTCATGCTAATAAATGATGACATGTTTTATAAATTATAAAGAAATGTGAAGATGAAACCTAGCACCATATTGTAACTGTAGCAAAGATACCTTGAGTTGAGGTTCCACTAAAGAGATTTTTATAGATTATTGGGAGCATTCCTCTGCTTTCTGGCAAGATCATGTTCACCTGTTGCCTCCAAGACCTGTTTAGCAACTTTTACCTGTACTTAGACCAAGTAAAAGACCACGACCTTGAGTGACTTATTTTACTTTAGACATTAGAAAAGGTACTTAACTTACAATCTATATACATGAGGTCTCACAACATCTCTCACATAATTATTTTGCATTTTCTTGCAGGTAAAATCCTGTTGCATGTGTGAAAAGGCTTTTATGAAAGTACTCCAGGCTTACATGTGTAAAAGTACACATGGTGCCACGGTGTGTCCTTTTGCATGACCTGCTTGTAAGCGTGGTTGGGGATGGAGTTGCGATGTACACATGAGCATTACAGCTGCTCTGAAGCAAGCATAAATGTCTGTGGCTTCAGTCTAGCTGTGATTTCTGCTGGTTTACGCCTAGTATTTTATAAAGAGACATTGGTGCCCATGTGTCTTTATAAAATAAACTAGAAATAGGTGCCTAATTGGCCTTCACGCATAGGTGACCCATTGTAAAATGACTCCCATTGTATATCTCTAGCAGGTGTTTTCAAGAATATATTGAAGAGATGATATGGGACAGTGCTTACCAAGGCTGTCCTGGGGGATCTCTAGCAGTTGGATTTTCTGGATATCTACAATTAAAATGCATGAGAGAAATGTGTGTGCAATAGAGGTGCAGTGCATGCAAATCTAGCTCATCAATATTCACTGTGGATATCCAAAAAGCCTGCCTGCCTGGCTGGGAGGAGTCCTGGACAGCTTTGGGAAGCATTGCCCTAGAGGAAGCAACTGCTTTGAAACTGGAGTGACAGATCTCTAAAATGCTGCTCCAGAACATTCCAGATAGTCTTAACCCTCATAGAACCTGTTTTCTTTTTTTATTTTAAAGTATGGGTATGGGTATGGGTATGGGTATGGATGCAGAAGCACCTAGCATAGAAACTGCAGTATCATGAGCAATTCCAGGGAGCCCAGCTCCGAGTGTACGTCCTCTCTATTATGATCTGAACCAGTGTGAGGATTTTGTTTAGTCTCCTAGCCTGGACCTATTACGTAGTCCACCTTGCAGAATCTCTACGTTTCCAGGAGTATGTCTGAGTTAAAACATCTAAGAACTGTAAGTAAGTATGTTCTCTGCTGCTCATGAAAGAGGGCCATGATATCCAGTTTAAAAGGCCTGAGCCCTTAAAGAAATCCCCTTCCATTAAATATAGAAACATCATGGCAATAAAAGACCATATGGCCTATTCAGTCTGCCTTTCTACTAAAGAGATATAAAATTGCATCAGCCTACGGAGGTAGGGACCTCGGTCAGTATTGCCGAATTCCCTGACCAACTAAGAAACTTCATGTGTCCCTGGAGGGATGCATTTATTATTACTGTTGCTGATGCTATATCCTAATAGAGGTTATCAACCTTCATTGTGGATGGGATCTGTGAGTATCTTGTGCATTTGTGAAACATTGTAAATAGATGCTGCATTGTCTGGATTCTCCATTGTACCTTTATACTTGTTTGGGGAGTGAGAGTAACTGCAGCTTGTTCAGAGCAGATTTCTTGGGAGAGCTAAACCCATCTACAGAGGCTGTCTGTATACTCTTATGTTATTAAAACATAACCCTAGTTCCATGACACCATTTTCTCAACCAAGACCACCAAGTATCCTAATAACCAGAGAATTGAGTCCTACACCTAACTGCAGTTACATAGAAAAGGAGAGAAGCAGCTACAGTCCTCTGCTCATTTATTTCATTTCATTACTTATTATTCACTTAACAAATCAGTTTAAAGCTGATTACAAAACCTAAAAAAAAAATAAGCTACACCTGAAAGCAAACAATAACTGAAAGTATACCGAATAGCAATTGGTAGTATAGGACCAAGTGTAAGGATTCAATGATGCAATAAAGACACCCATCATTTACAAATATCACTGGAATAACCAAGTCTTCCAAATACATCTAAAGGCGGTTAGAGTCGGGCCTGCTCTCTAGAAGGAGCGTTGGCTTTCTTGTTCTCTGAGCTGAGAGGTGGTCTGATAGATCTACAGAGATGTGAAGGAATTTCAACCTAAGGAGTAGTTCTTATCTACTCTCCCCTTGTTTATTCTTTCCTCCTCCACCCATTTCTTTTTCTTTTCTCTTTGCCCTACTGCTTCCATCATTTCTCCCAGGGCTGGTGCTACCCATTAGCTGAACTAGGCAGTCACTAGAGTGCCAACCTTTTGAGAGAGGCTCATTGCTGCCACTGCCGTTCCTCTCGGGGACCTTCAGCAATGACAATGACATTAAACCAGCAATGTAGTGCATACCCAAAGCCTCTGATGCTGCGTGCTGTAGGTGCCCTGCTTTGACCAGCCTCTTCCAGTCCCATGCAAAAGGAAGCAGACTTGGAGGGGCGGAAGCAGGAACAACGCCAGAGGTGATAAGCATTGCTGCATTTGCACATCCAGGAGAAGGGTGGCAGCAGAGGCAATGGATGTGGTCAGAGGGAGCACTAGGAATGAGGTTCATCTAAGGTACCTCATATCCTTGTACTAGCCCTGAATACATACATTCCAATAAGACAGTTTCATAAATAATCCAACCACATGTGTTTTCTATAACCAAACATAGGCTAACATCAGTACGGAAAGATGAATGTTGTTAAGCTAAACTAGTTAGTGGGGAAGCACACTAGCACTCCTGAGAGAGAATCAAGTCCGCATCAGCACTGAAGACTGCCAGCTCTTAATAGCATTGATCTAATATTTGCAGATCCTGAGGCATTGAGGTGCAAAGCTTGGGCTGGTGGATGAAAAATAACATTTTCTAATAGACTGGTTTTTAAGAAAGGAAAGCTGAAGAAAAGCTCTGCGATTTGCATGTAATGCCCTACCAGAAACATAACGAGTTAAATTAGCTATGAGATAACTGGGACTATTTTGATGTAGCGAGCAAAATATCAACCAACATCTTAGGAGGAGGAGGAGTATGTATGTATGTATTTATTTGGTTTTATACTGCACTATTTATAATCAGCATGGTTTAGCTTAATGATTAGAGCACTAGCACTCCTTGTGGCCTTGGACAAGTCACTTAACCCAATGCGGGGATGAAACATTTTTCAGATATCTTAGGGAGAGGAGGAAGGGCAAAAGGTATTTATTTAGCTGTATTGTATTGTCAGACTTAAGGGCCCTGACTGATGCAGAAATTGACAAGGATAAAGCAGAATTGCTTAATGCATATTTCTGTTCTGTGTTCACAGATGAAGGGCCAGGAGCAGGACCTCAGAAAACACCTACAAATAGAAATAGAAATAGAAGCAATGGAGATCTCTACTGATTTTCAAAAAACCGTGTTGGTGAGGAACTAGCTAAACTAAAAGCAGACAAAGCCAGGTCCAGATGGGATACATACAAGAATACTGAGGGAACTTGGGGACGTTATAGTGGCTCCACTGTCTGACCTTTTCAATGCCTCTTTGGAGTTGGGAGTGGTGCTAGAGGACTGGAGAAAGGCACATGTCCCTTTACACAAAAGTGGACGTAAGGATGGCATTAGTCTAACCTCTGCGGTTAGTAAATTATTGGAAAAGCTACTAAAAGAGAGAATAGTGAGGTTTTTAGAGTCCAATGGATTCACCAGAGGCAGGTCTTGTCAGACAAATCTGATAGATTTCTTTGACTGGGTGACCAGGGAGTTGGACCGAGAGAGAGTCCTAGATGTGGTGTACTTAGTCTTCAGTAAAGCCTTGACACCATTCTGCACAGGCGACTTATAAACAGAGCACCCTAGGGATGGACCCTAAAGTTACTGACTGGGTTAGAAATTGGTTGAGTGGGAAGCAACAAAGGGTATAGGTAAATGGAGCTCACTCTGAGGAGAAGAAGGTTACCAGTGGTGTGCAGTAGGGATTTGTCCTTGGTCCGATTTTATTTTTAACATCTTTGTACGTGATATTGTGGAAGGGGGGGTTGGGTAAGGTTTGCTTGTTTGTGGATACCAAAATTAGCAATAGAATAGATACCCAGGAAGGAATAGATAATATGACGGATCTAGCTAAGCATGAAGAATGGTCTAGACTTTGTCAGCTGAAATTAATGCTAAAGAAAATGCAGGGTCATGCATTTGGGCTGGAAAAATCCAAAGGAGCGGTGCAGTGTAGGGGTGAGGTACTTCTGTCCACAAAAGAAGAGTGGGACCTGGGGGTAATTGTGTCCGATGATCTTAAAGTAGCTAAACAAGTAGAAAAGGCAACTGCAAAACCAGACGGATGCTTGGTTGTATAGGGAGATGAATGATCAGCAGAAAAAAGGAGGTGATAATGCCTCTGTATAAGTTTCTGGTGTAACCTCATTTGGAGTATTGTGTGCAACTCTGGAGACCGCATCTTCAAAATGATATAAGCAAATTGGAGTCTGTGCAGAGGGTGGCTATTAAATTGGTTAGTGGTCTTCATTATAAAGCATATGAGGACAGACTTAAAGATCTTAATTGTTGAGAGAGACTTGAAATGGGGTACTAGAGCCCTCTGAAAAGGTTCACATGGAGAATAACTTGGAATTCACTAGCAGCCTGGTGAGAGATGTATATAAAAGTCAAGGTTGGGATGCAGGGGTGGCCCAAGGGGGGTGCGGGGCCATGTACGGAGACTTGGTGCGGGGCCTCATTTGCATAAGTGGCCTTATTTGCATAAATATTTGCATAATGTTACCATACACTAACTTTTAGTAAACATGTCTCTTAATGAGTGTATGGATAAAGAAAGACTAAAAGATTTCTACATTACTATAATCCAGTGCCAACCGCCAGGCACATTAGGAACTACTACAAACGCTGCCCATTTAGAACCCATAGCAAACCCGCCGTACCCTGACAGCATTACCAGGACTCACAAAGCACCATACCCTACCTATCAAAAGGCAACACTGCAAATATTAAGCCAATACATTTCAGAGAATCCTGGGGAAAGAGAACAAGTGGCAATGTCAAATAGGAATTACATAAATAGAATACCTCAGCTCAGTTACACATGCAGAACATAGACCATCACCAAACAAGGAATCACAATTTAGAAACAGGAAGGCAATAATTAAACTGGGAACCCCAAAAGCCAAACTTGGAATGTACAACACCACTGTAGAAATAAAACTATAAATTAATTTCCTCTTGTACCAAACAAAGCGCAGACGTTAATGATGCACATTTCCCAGAGCTTTCATATTCCAGTTAATAAATTCAAAATAAAGAGATATCTTTCTACCTTTTGTGCATTTTTTTCAGTTGCAATTGCTCCAGCCACTTTCTTCTGGTTTCTTCATATTTTCTGCTGTCCATCGTCTGCTGTCCATTTGTTCTTTCTTCTCTCTTCTAGTTTTTTTTTTTCCATTCTCTCTCTCTACATCTGCTTTAACATACTAATCTTTCTCCTTTTGCTCTTTCCTCATTCCTATTTCATCCACACAAATTTTACCCCTCCATCCTCAATCCCCACTTACTCTCCCAATACCCGGCCAATTGTAGATTTTTCATCCCTCCCACACAAAATATATTTTTCCCCCTCTCCATTTTACTCTCCCAGCCCCATCCCATTCTAATCCTTCCTCAACATCAGCTCCCTTCTAGTTCCAGTCTCATCCAGCATCCATTCCCTTCTAGTCCCTGCATCAGCCCATTTCCAGTCCTAGCCCCCCATCAACCCATTTCCAGTCCTAGCTCCCCCATCCATTTTCAGTCTGAGTCCCTTCATCAGCTCATTTCCAATCCTAGCCCCCATCAGCCCATTTCTAGTCATTTCCTAGCCCCACCATCAGCCCATGTCAAGTCCTAGCTCCCCTCCACTCAGCCCAATTCCAGTCCAAGCCCCCCATGAGCCTACTTCCAGTTCTAGCCCCTCCATGAGTCCATTTCAATTCAAGCCCCCACCACAGCCCATTTCCAATCTTAGCTCCCCCCAACAGCCCATTTCCAGTCCTATCCTAGCTGCTCCATCAGCCCATTTTCAGTCCTAGCTCCCTTCCCTCACAGCCCATTTCCATTCCAAGCTCTCTCCCCATCAGCTATTTGCAGTTCAAGCCTCCCCTTCCACTGAGCCCATTTCCAGTCATAGCAACCCCCCAACCCATTACCAGTCCTAGCCCCCATCCACCCACTTCCAGTCCTAACCCCCATCACCCCATTTTCAGTTTAAGCCCCCCTATAACCCATTACCAGTCCTAACCCCCCATCAGCCCACTTCCATTCTTAACCCCATCAGCCCATTTCCAGTCAGCCCCCCATAGCTCATTGCCAGTCCTAACCCCCCCCATCAGCCCACAGCCCATTACCAGTCCTAACCCCTCCCCATCAGCCCATTTCCTGTCCTAGCCCCCCATAGCCCATTATCAGTCCTAACCCCCCCCATAGCCCATTAGCAGTCCTAACCCCCCATCACCTCATTTCCAGAGAGCCCCCATCAGCCCACAGCCCATTACCAGTCTTAACCCCCCCATAGCCCATTACCAGTCCTAACCCCCCCAACAGCCCACAGCCCATTACCAGTCCTAGCCCCCCCATAGCCCATTATCAGTCCTAACCCCCCATAGCACATTACCAGTCCTAACCCCCCCATCGCCCCATCCCCCCTTGCCAATCTTAACCCCCCCCAGTCTTAACCCCCCCTTGCCAGTCTTAACCCCCCAGTCTTAACACCCCCCCAGCCCATTGCCAGTCTTAACCTCCCCCTCCTTGCCAGTCTTAACACCCCCCCAGCCCATTGCCAGTCTTAAACTCCCCCTCCTTGCCAGTCTTAACACCCCCCCAGCCCATTGCCAGTCTTAAACTCCCCCGCCCCCGCCCCTTGCCAGTCTTAACCCCCCCCTTGCCAGTATTTACACCCCCCCAGCCCATTGCCAGTCTTAAACTCCCCCCCCCCCGCCGCCGCCGCCGCTTATGGCAAAATTAAAAAAAAAAAAAAACTGGCTCTGGCTGCTGCTGCTACCACCGCGGCAGCGGCAGAATGGAGTGTCCCGCGGGGCCTCCTCTTCTCCTCGTTGAGCCCCTCTGCAAAGGCTTTCAGATTCGCGAAGGGAGAAAGTCTCCCTCCCGTCTCGGTTAAGCCCGCAGGGGCTAATGGGAAATTTCCCATCAGCCCCTCGCGTCTAAAGGGGCAGATGGGAAATTTCCCATTAGCCCCTGCGGGCTTAACAGAGACGCGAGGGAGACTTTCTCCCTTCGCGAATCTGAAAGCCTTTGCAGAGGGGCTGAACGGGAAGAGGAGGCCCCGCGGGACACTCCATTCTGCCGCTGCCATGGTGGTAGCGGCAGCGGCAGCAGCCAGAGCCAGTTTTATTTTTTAAAGTAATTAAAAAAAAAAGCAGAATGTTCTTTGCGCGGGGCCCCCTGAAACGCGGGGCCCTGTGCAAAAAACATTCTTGCTCAATGGACGGGCCGGCCCTGTTGGGATGACATTGTTTGTAAGAACGATAATATGACGAGGGCTCAAGCTAAGCTTGGTCTAGAATTTGGTAGCTGAAATTTAATGCTAGAAAATGCAGTCATGCTTTTGGGCTGCAGAAATCCAAAGGAGTGTAGGGGGAGAGGTACGTCTGTCTATAAAAGAAGAGCAGGACCTGGGCGTAATTGTGTCTGACTATCTTAAAGTAGCTAAACAGGTAGAAAAGGCGACTTCAAAAGCCAGAAGGATGCTTGGGTGCATATGGAGAGGAATGGCCAACAGAAAAAAGGAGGTGATAATGTGTTTCTGCTGTGACCTCATTTGGAGTGTGCAATTCTGGAGACTGCACCTTCAAAAGGATATAAGCAGGTTTGAGTTGGCGCAGAGGGTGGCTACTAAAATGGTTAGTGGTGTTCTTCATTATGTAGCATATGAGGACAAACTTAAAGATCTTAATATGTATACTTTTAGAGGAAAGGCGGGATAGGGGTGATATGATAGACATTTAAATACCTCCGTGGCATAAATGCACACAGGATGGTCTTTCAATTGAAGGCAAGTTCTGCTACAAGGGGACATAGGATGAGAGTGAAAGGGGATAGACTCAGGAGTAATATGTGGAAATATTTCTGAGCAGCTTGGTGCGATATTTGCAGTGCTGCCTTTTCATAGGTTGGATTATTGCTGTTGCTAAGAGTCTGGTAGGATTTTATATTAATTCACAATCAGGTTGGTGCAGAAAGCCGGCACTGAAGTATGCATTTTTGTAGAGTGCCAATAGCGTGAGACTTAAGCACCAGTATGCAGCAAAGGGGGTGTGTAGGCAAATGAGCTGCGCACAAAACTTCGGTGTAAAATTGAAAAGAGAGGAACCAGCGTATGGGCAACGTGCGCTACAAGTGGCCGTTGCACATGCACATAAATATCAAACTCTCATGTTATATGCGCAGGACGTGCAGGTTCTTTTGGTGCTCACCCCATAATAATTTTGCTCCAAAACATTTTTTATGAAACCACAACAGAGACATAAAATAAAAGATAAATAATATAAATAGGCCTAAAAAACAAAGAAGGATAAGAAGTAAAAAAACATTTCTTCTTGAACGCTGAATGTTCACTTTTATGCTGAAAAGATACAGGCAGAAAATTTTCACGCTGAAGGTAACTGTTCAGTGGTGCATATCCTGAAACAGTCTTTCCCTACGTCTGTAAGACATTTAAGCCACCTCAGACCAGGCAAAGAGGTACTGGCACTCCTGCTGGTTATGTAATCCTCTACGTGTTTCTCTGCAGTGGGCGCACTCCTTACTAGCATTCCATTTTACTATGTGCAGCTCATTTCCATATTATTTAAATACACTTGGTGTTGTGTGCATATACTTTTACGTGCCGTCAATCTCTTTTCTGCATTTGGCGTGGGGGAGCTGGTGCACATAAGTTTATTTATTTTTTTATTTATTTAGAGAGTATTTGTATCCCGCTCCTTCCAGCGATCAGAAGCGGTAAGATTATTATTATGAAACTGCCAGATCAAAGCAGGTACAAATTTTGTTTACATACAGATTATCAGAAAAGCACGTCACACAGAGTTTCAGATTATCAGAACAACACGTCACACAGAGCTAACAAATCGTAGCTATGGGGAGGAAATATTTACATATATACATAGATACATATACACATAATGTTTACATATATACATAGATACATATACACAGGATAGGTTTCTTGTTCAATGTGGGCAGGGGGCTGCCCCAACTGAAGGTTTAATTCAGGTTGAAGTGGGTTTGGAAAATGTGCGTCTTGAGTTTCTTTCTGAAGTCTGGAAGGTTATTGCTATCTCGTAGCTCTGTTGGTAGTTGGTTCCACAGCGTTGGTGCCACATATGAAAAAGCTCTGTGGCTGGTGTTAACTTTGGTAGATCTTATGTCTGTTGGAGTGTGGAGGATGTTGGCGTTGTGGGTTCTCCTGTTTCGGGTAGGAGGTTGCATTCTGACTAGGTTGTTGAGGAAAGAAGGTGCTAAGTTGTGGATGAGTTTAAATGTAGTTGTTAGTATTTTATATTTAGTGCGAGCTGTTATGGGTAGCCAGTGTAGTTGAATTAGTACTGGTGTGATGTGGTCGTTTAGTTTTTTCTTCATTATGACCCTGGCAGCTACATTTTGTGCCATTTGTAATATGTTTAGGGTTTTTTTAGGTAGTCCTTGTAGGATGGCGTTGCAGTAGTCAAAATGTGGCATGATGAGTGCTTGGGCCACGGTTCTGAAATCTTGGGGATCAATAATACTCCGGAGTTGCGTAATCTGCATGCAAAGGGTACATTAGTCTTTGTGCATTGGCTTGCATGTGTCTTGCAGCAGAGGGAGAATGCATTGCTATGACTAAGGTGGCAACCAACTGTAATGATTTTCTGCAGAATGAGCTGTAAGGTGAAATGTCCTAGTTCTGCCCTAGACCAATTGTTGGAGCTGTTTCTGTGGTTACAGAGCTGGAGGGGCAGGATTTATATGGGCAGCTGTATCCCATCTTGGACTTCACTCCCATATAGAAGAACTGGTTGAATAATGCTGTTGAATCCAAATGGTTGTTTTATAATGAATTCTTGACTCCCCTGAAAGTGCATTTATACTTTCATAGTGCAGATATTAAATGGGATGCATAGAAAAGAAGCGCTGCTGGAAGTGGGTGTGTTTTCAGAGGCATAGTTGTAATCTGAGGGCATATGTTGCATCTAGTTAAATTTAACCATGTAGTAAACATGACACTTTAGGCCATTGTTTCACACCACACAAGTGTACACGTGGACCTTTCGTCAGATAACAAGCTAATCTTTAAAGACAGTGCATGTGCTACCTTGCATCTGCAATCGACTGGATTTGTGCAGCCTGAAAAGTTGTCACCTGGTTAAGTTCCTTATGTGTGTGTGTCAGTTGTCTTTGTGCCTCCATCGACTGATTGGGCCTGATACTCAGCGGAGGCAGCTTTCCATCCCCACTGAGCACTGATTTATAGCACCTAGCCATCCCCACTGAACACTAAACCCAGATCTTCAATGCCAGTTCCCTATCTGGCCATCAGCATTACATATCCAGTTCAGCAGCAGAAGCTGGGACCTAGCTGGGCAGCAGTGATATTCGGTTGCTGCCCAGTTAGCTTTGGAAGCAAAGGTTAGGACAGCTTTTGCTGTGCCTAACTTTCGCTGCCAAGGGATATCGCCACTAGCTGATTATCCCCAGCTATTGCTCCCAGAATGCCCTGATGCTAACGGCGTAGCATTGGAACATATAGCAGCAGTATCTGGGGATATTCGGTGGCACTAATCACATTACTGCTGCTGAATATCCTACTTAGGGGCATTTACATGGTATACAGGTTTGTAAACCTTGTAAATGCCTTTGAATATTGAGCCCATTGGTTTTTCATAACTTTTGTGCATTATGAGGGGATGTTGATAAGTCTTTGGCTTTGTAAAGAAAACAAAAAGCTACAGGTTTTGAAAATATTTATTTACTCAACATATTCCACCTGAGCTCTACACTTATTACTTCGTTGCTCCAACTACTTCAAGCCCTCCAAATAAAACTCTGGTGGTTGCTTTGCAAACCACCCATCAGCAGCTGATGCGGCCACCTCAGTGCTTGAAAACTTTCTTCCCTTCAAGTGTTTTTTGAGGTTAGGGAACAGGAAATAGTCAGAAGGGGCCAGGTCAGGTGAGTGTGCTGGGTGTTTCTGCATTTCAAAACGTAGATCAGCCAATTTCTGCTGCGTGATGGCTGCAGTGTGGGGAGAGGTAGAAACAAGATGCCTCTTGAAAGCTTGCCTCAATGTTTGGAGACCAATTCCCACTGCAGTTTGTCCAGAAGTGAAACATAGTAGTTTGCTGTGATGGTTGCACTAGCTATTCACCTAGCAAAATTCCATCTTTGTCCCAGAAGAAAGACACTATCACCTTGCTTGCTGATTTCTGAGTCTTCAACTTCTGAGGATGTGGGGAACCACTGTGTCTTCACTATTTTTGGAATGATCTTTAGTCTCTGGATCATATATATGGATCCAAGTTTCCTTCATAGTGACAAGACAATCCAAACATCCCATAAAATTCCTATGAAATTGGTCCAAAATGGCAAGCAATCATTTGATCATGCTTCTAGTCAGCATTGAGGCATTTGGAAACCCATTTAGCTGAGAGCTTCCTCATGTCTAAAATGTCATGGATGATATAGCCCATACATTCTCAGGATATCTTCAGTGTTTCTGCTATCCTTTTAGCTGATATTCTTCGATCTTTCAGGATCATGGAATGAACGACATCCACTTTTTCTGGAATTGCCACCTCACTTGGTCTCCCAGGATGTTCATTATCTTTATTTCTGAAACATCCTGTCCTAAACTTAGCAACCTAGTTCTTGACTTATTAACTAATGTAACTGACATATCATTGTAGATTTGTTTGGCCAAGTTCCCTTTTAAGAAAATACGCTTGGCACTCTTTTGTTGTGAAATCGGTTGTTTTGTGACATTCTGTCTTGAGACCAACGGGAGAAAAAAAGTATATGAGTTACAATCATGAAATTTTGTACAGTCTCATTCAAAACAGTGACGTTCAATATGATATAGTTAGTTAAAAAGTAGGGGAGATAGGGAAAGTCAATGACTTATCAACAACCCCTTGTATATTTCTTCTTACATTTAATACTGTCACATGAAAGATATGTCCACTATAATGATTATATATTATCCTGTATTTTATCTTCTGTATTTTGTGCACTTGTTACTTAAGTGTCAACAATTAGGGAGACCCAATGTGACCCTCTGCTGTGAGAAATTCACTCTATTACAGGTGATTGCCTCAAGAGGGCGCCAGAGCATCTCAAACTGAATGTCGATGTATCTCTTTGTATTTGTCCTTTCTTTTACCGTCATCTTATTTTGTTGTTCGTGGTGGTGTTATGTACTTTTCTCCAATTATTTTAATTACTTTTGAAACATATTGGTATAAATTGTCATGCCAATCAATCAAGTTTCCTGACTCAATCTATAGAGAGTAATTCAGGAATCTCTACCATTTCTGATTAAATTGAATTTCAGTGATCCTATTGCCTTCCTATACAAGCATTGGTATCCCTCCCAAAATAGAAAAAAATCCTATGGTCAATATTAAATTTTCCCCATTACTGATCATTTACAGCTTCTTGTGGTCATTGGGGGATGAGAGGTAATGAAACCATGAGCTGTGGAGTAGAAAATCCCTTCCGTCTGTCTTGCTGTGTCTAATATATGCGACCTCTCTGGGTGGTTTAAGCCCTGTAGGTGCTTTTTTTATAAAAAAAAAAAAAAAAAGAAGGAATCTTTTAATGACAAAACTAATGTGATTATCCTAGTGAGTGCGAGAAGGGTATTGAAGATTTAAAGAGAGAGACAATCTGTTAGAATAGCTGAATGTATCCACTTAATCCCTTCTCTCATGTGGGTGCAGGATGCTCTGGGAAGCAGTTGGTCCTCTTGGGGGCATGGGGGGGGGGGGGTGCTGGTTTCAGCTTAATGTCTCCCTGGCTTGACCTTCCATGTTGCACAAAGGCACAGAAGAGTTTACAGGCAGCAAGAATTTCTTTTCTTGAAAATCCATGGGCAAGGATTACGATGGTTAAAGCAGTCTCAGTTTAATGATGGCTGGTAATAAATGTATTTATTTATATATTTGTTTTGACCGCCCTTCAAGCCACTGTACCTCAGAGTAGTTTATAATTAAAATAAACATTAAAACTCCCTATCCCAACTGTTGATAACAGTAGGGAAATAACTGGCTAAATAATTTTTCTGCATTTAAAAAGTCTCTTTTTTTCCCCCTACAAAAATGACCTTGAAAGAGAACTGATTTTACATACTTCATTATGATATAACATGATTTCTAGTTTTAATCTAGAAAAATACTACTTTTAAGGGAATGCCATACAAATGAATAAAACATCATGCTTACAGGTCATCCTTATTTTGTGCAGCTCAGAGGTACACTGAAAACCAGATCTTTTAGCCTCCAAAATACCATGGCTATCCCATGACGAGGTAGCTAGTGATTTAAGGTATATGTGTGTGGAAAGTACCCTTCCTAGCTGAACTTCCTGTTTACATCTGCATACAATTTCATTGTATCTTGTATTTATTTCCTCCATTTCCCCCCCCCCCCCCCAATAACGGGCAATTAGCAAATACTGAAATCTCTGCATGTGTTTTTCCCTAGTCGGCCCCAGTGTTGACATCCTAGCAAACCTTAAGCCTTACGCCGCCTCCCCCCCCCCCGAGCTGACAGAATCTATTGTTTAGTTTTGAATGCCATACTCTTTGCTGCCCCTGATAAGCTGCCACCCTGGGCATCCCACCTAGTTTGCCTTATGGTTGGGCCAGCCCTGATGCCTCATAATTAATAAGTATGGTGATATTTTTTATCTTTATATTTCAAGAGCGTCATAAGGACTGGACACCATGCTGCCTTTTAAAGCCAGTCTGCGAGCAGGTGATCCCAAAAGGGAAGAGGGTGCGCTATTGTGTCTAGCAACTACCCTGCATCTTTCCTCCTGCCATCTTCTCCTCTCTTCTCTTCCCTCCCCCAACTCCTCAGAGGGCACATTTGGGCAGCTCCATGTACTTTCAATGTTTTCTGAGAGGATCCGTTAGTGTCGTTCCATGGACAGCAGCCATCTCTCCTCCATGGCCCTGGGTGATTTTTGTCTTATTGAAATAGAAATAAAAGGAGCGGAAACGATTGATGTGGGGCCGATGCAGAAACCGGCATTAGAGTTGTGCAGTAAAAGTTATGTGCATGGTTTTCTAGCACTAGAGTAACACTGTGCGCCTGTGTGCAGCAAGCAAATGGCATGCAAATGAGGTAGGTGCAAAAAGTCCTTGTTAAGCCAGCAGGCACATACGCACAACCATCTGCCTCAGCAGCACCTAGATTCTGTATATAAAAAAGCACTTGTGCTGGAATTCTATGTGGAGCTTATCTCTGCTCAGATGTTTTACTCTGAACATTGTGGACAAGTGCAAAGTTCTGCATTTAGGGAAGAATAACCCACACTACGGTTACACGATGCAAGGTTCCATATTAGGGATCACCACTCAGGAAAAGAATCTGGCTGTCATCGTTGACAGGACATTGAAACTCTGTGCACAATATGCAGCGGTGGCCAAGAAAGCAAATAGCATGCTAGGAATCATAAGGAAAGGAATGGAAATTAAAACCAAAGCGCACCTTCACTATTGTGTGCAATTCTTGTCATTGTATCTTAAAAAGGATATAGCAGAATTTGAAAAGGTACAGAGAACAGCAACAAAAATGGTAAAGGGGATGGAAGGATTCCTCTATGAGGAGAGGCTTAAAAAGTTAGGGCTCTTCAACTTGGAAAAGAGAGGGCTGGGGGATATGATAGAAGTCTATAAAATAATGAATGGAGTGGATAGATCAGTTTACTTCTTCAAAAAGTAGAAATACTAGGGGACATGCAATGAAGCTACAATGTGGCACATTTAAAATTAATCTGAGAAAATATTTTTTCATTCAGTATGTAATCAAACTCTGGAATTCATTACCGGAGGATGTAGTAAAAGCTGTTAGTGTAGTTGGGTTCAAAAACAGTTTAGACAAGTTCCTGGAGGAAAAGTCCATAAACCATTATTGAAGAGGACTGGAGAAATCCACTGCTTACCCCTGAGACAAGCAGCATGGAATATGCAAACCTCTGGGAACCTGACAGGTACTTGCGACTTGGAATGGCTGCTGTTGGAAACTGGATACTGGGCTTGATTGACTCTTGGTCTGACCCAGTGCTCTTATTATTTTAGAATATCTTATGTGCTTACATTCTTATAAGGTTTCTTCTACCCCATCATACTTGTTTGCCATTGATTCAGTCTATGAGCACCAACATTTGATGAAACCAGGATGATTTCACTTTCATTTTTATTTTTTATTCAGAAGGGGATGGGTTATGGGGATATCACCTGCACCCTCATATAGATGTGGGTTACACTACTTCGTTGTTGGGTGGAATTCTTGGGGATGTTCTACCCTATTTATGTTTGATGGGTTGTTTGGGGTGATTTTGGAAATAAGGGGCTGCATTTTGCAATTAACAATAGAGTTGCAAGTTATTCACCGAGAGGAGCCATATTTGTTGATCTTTCTTTACTAATGTAATGGCCCAGAATGTCTGAGGGTTGAAATTCAGGATGCAGGATGACCAAAGCTGATTTCACATTCCTCTAAGAGAATCATTTATCAGTGGTAAAAATTTCTGAAATGCAAAGGCATAGATCGGGTATAATCTGCAGCCTATAAGTTTCAAAATTGGGGGTAGCCATACATATTCATGGAAAACACAGGTTTACCATAGAAACATGATGACAGAAAACGACCATATGGTCTATCCAGTCTGCCCTTCCACATCAACTACAATAGTCCCCTTTTTCCCTTTAGGGGGTCTTCTGTGTTTGTCCCATGCTTTCTTGAAGTTAGATACTGTCCTTGTCTCTACTACCTCCACTGGGAGACTATTCCACGGATCTGCCACTATTTCCATAAAGAAATATTTCTGCATATTATTCCTTAGTCTATGCCCTTTCACCTTCATCCTATGCCCTCCGATAGCAGAGTTTGCTTTCAATCAAAAGAGGCTCTCCTCTTGTGCATTGATGCCACGGAGGTATTTAAACATTCCTATCATATCTCCTCTATCCCTCCTTTCCTTTGTCATCACATATTAAAATCTTTAAGTCTGTCCTCATATGCTTTATAATGAAGACTAGCAACCATTTTAGTAGCCACCCTCTGTACTGACTCCATCCTGTTTATATCCTTTTGAAGGTGTGATCTCCAAAACTGCACACAATTCTCCAAATGAGGTCACACATGAGACTTAAGAGGCACTATCACCACCTGTTTTTCTGCTGGCCATTCCTCTCCCTGTTCACCCAATCGCCCTTCTGGCTTTCGCTGTCACCTTTTCTACAGTATCTGTTTAGCCACCTTAAGATCATCAGAAACAATTATGCCCAGGTCTGCTCTTCTTTTGTGGACAGAAGTACTTTGCCCCCTATATTGTACTGCTCCCTTGGAGTTTGTCAGCCCAAATGCATGACCCTGCATTTTTTAAAAATCTCAGCTGCCAAATTCTTGATTATTTTTCAAGCTTAGCTATATCCCTTCTCATGTTGTTGACTCCTTCCTGGGTGTCTACCCTAATGCAGATTTTGGTGTCATCTGCAAACAGGCAAACCTCACCCGACAGCCCTTCCACAGTATCACTAACAAAAATGTTAAAGGAATTGGACCAAGGACAAATTCCTGCGGCACAACACTGGTAACTTTCTTCCTCTCAGAGTAAGCTCCATTCATCTGTGTCTTTTCTCGCCTCCTACTCAATCAATTTCTAACCCAGTCAGCCACTTTAGGATCCATCCCTAGGGTGCTCAATTTGTTTATAAGTCACAGCAGTGGCAAAGGCTTACTAAAATCGGAGTACACCACATCTATAGCTCTCTCTCAGTCCAACTCCCTGTCGCCCAGTCCAAGAAATCAATCGGATTTGTCTGACAAGACCTGCCTCTGGTAAACCTCTGCCTCAGATCCTGCAATCCATTGGATTCCAGAAACCTTACTATCCTCTGCTTTAGCAGCATTTCCAATAGTTTACTTACCACAGAAGTTAGACTACTCAATGGCCCTTAGTTCTCAACCTCATCCTTCTGCTTTTGTGTTAAGGCACCATCATGATGAAGCAAACTGTGGATAAGTATGGTTGGTACGTTATTTTAAAGGGCACCCTTAACAACACTAAGGGGGATGTTTAATAAACAGCGGTACCGGTCTCTTTGTGATATCAGGGCCACGGCTATGATATCACACGGAGTCTGCTGCCGCCATTTAGTAAACATCCCCCTAAGGTTACTTTGACAAATATTTTTGCTCCAGACATTAATGTATGTAGTTGCTTTTTTCAGATTTTATTTGACATACTGAAATGCCACATGGAGGATCTGCTTTACTTGGTGGGAGATTTGAATTCTATGTTACTACCATCAGATAGATCAGAGAACTGACTATCCAATATAGCTGGTACCAAGCAATTACATTCTTTTACGTATTTCATTTCATTTATGGCTTAATTAGGTCTGCTGGACACTTGGCATTGGTTGCACCCAAGAGAATGTGATTATACTTGTTGCTCTGCAGTCCATAAGACCTATTCTAGAATAGATTTCTGTGGAGGCTGGGGTGAACAACTGCATTATTAGTCCTATATTACTTTCTGATCATGCCCAGGTTGACCTTAAGAGTTATTGGGCCTTGACCTAGAGTAAAGTGATCATTGGGCCTAGGGCAATTGAATTATGTTCGGGGGAGGGGTGGATGTAAACCCCGCCTGCCTATGCTAATGAGCTGTGCAGCTTTCCCTATGCTTGAAATACTTATTAGCTGTTTTAGAACATGTTCATCTCTCCTTGCCTTATGCAGCTCCAAGTGTATCACTTCTGTGTACAGTATCTAGTACTGATCTTGTCTCTGCTTTCTAAGTACGGTAGCAATTAGAAAGCAATACTACCTTTGCTGTTTCCCAAAATCAATATTGTGCCATTCCTGGAGTATCATTAAAAGAAAGAATCTCTTCCCAGGCCTTCAATAATTTGTCCAGAAAAGACAGATCCTTGAGATGAGACCTATTCATAGACATACTAGATGGATCCCTATCTAGGTCAACACCCAATAACTCTTAAGGTCAACCTGGGCATGATCAGAAAGTAATAAAGGACTAAAACTGCAATCATGCACCCCAGCATCCACTGTTAGAAATAAACCTGATATCTATAGAGCTCTGAGACTTGGCAATGGTGGCAGCTGCTTTGTATTGGGGTCTCGCTCTAGTCACCTGATCCAGTATTTGCCATGGCTTCTTCCCTTGCTGTCAAGCCAGCCCACCACTATGAGGGCTAGGGGCCTGCTTTGCCAAAGTGAGCTGAGCCCACTCCTGCACAGGGGTCTTGCCATGCTACCTGGGGGTCACCTCTGCTGGCAGCCGTTGTATATGGGGACTCTCTGGGGTGCCCCACCTTGGTGGCAGATAGGTGCCCTGTCCCTTTTACTTGCACTCTGCGTGTGCTTGTGGACTGGCTTGGTAACTGCCAAGGGTACATAGAAGTACGCCTCTCAGGTGCCCCCCACCAAGGGAACCTCTCACCAGAACCCAGAGATGGCCAGGTCTTGCTGGATGCTGGCCTGAAGGACATCCTCCAAGGTCTCATGTAAGTCATTGAGGAATAAGTCCAGTCCAATGTCTGACAGGTAAAGCAGGTCTCCAGTGAAATATCTGGGCAAATGGGGCTGTGTCCATTCGTGTCTGATCTGCCATCCTCCTGCATGCAGGATGACGAGGCCAATCTACCTGTTGACCTACTTGAGCTTCCTGCTTCAGACACAAGTGCCCCCACCCACCTGATGTGAGGAATGAGGTCTGATCAGATGAAAAGCTTATGGGAGAGTTTGTGCACCACCTAAGAGAGGTCCGTTCTAATCAGATCGATGAGGTGCTTTCCAGATATTGTTCCAAGGTAGTTCACCTCGGAGGGAACGATCAGGGCCACAGGTGAGGCATGTGTCTTTAAATGCTGGCGAAGGAAGGGCCACAGATACCAGCACCCCATGCCTGGGAAATCCGGCCTTAAGAAGCGCACATCATGATCGCAAAGTCCAAGGTGGATCCCTAAAGGCTGGGTGGATGCCCTTTCAGCTGCCCTTTCACCTACCGATGAAGGTGTGACCACAGCCAAAACTATGTGCTCTATAAAAGAGGATGGGGCATGGTTAGAGAAGGAAAACAAAAGTCAATCAACTGTACCAATTGGATCCAGGTGAATATATGATGAGTAAGCTCAGAACCGCCAGTGCCCCAGCACCTAGATTGCTTGTATTGGAAGCCCCTCTCCGCTGCTGCCATTGCAGCCCCAAGCCAGAAGGAGTGCATTCTGAATAGGCTGGGTGGTAGTTCTAGTGCCACTTTTGATTTCCTGAACACCTCTGCAAACTGGAATTTGGAAAACGGCGTGCCATCGAGGTGTATGAGGAACTGTGATGTCATGGAGGGCCGTGCTGCGAGGTACTGGAGCATGTTGGCCATGGGAGATGTGCGAAGCCCAGGTACTGCCTTGAGGGAGATGGTTTGCCCTTTTCTCCTGACATTGTTTTTGGCCCCAATAATACTGATGTGCAGTAGCTCCTGTGACGCCATGACCTTCGAAAGCTGAAGACCAGAGGTGGGGCCCAGTTTTTTTGGAGGCTGCCATGAGCTCGCTAATTTGGAAAGTGCTGAAGAAGGCCAGCATGAATGCTGCCCATAACAGACAGGTTTTGTATGCAGACAAACAGGTGATTGCTAGTACTGCTCGGAGCCTGTCCAGTATCTTATCCATGACAGGGTGTCATGTATCAGGCTACCGGGGGAGGCTCTGTGCCCAACCCTTTATCAGTGTTTTAAGTAAAAGTTGTCACACAGTTTCCCCCCAGCATGCCAGCTTCTTGAAAAAGGAAAAGCTGGTCAGGTGAGCCCCCTGGGTGCGGAGGTCCCTGTCTCCATCCTTGCAATGCCAGGTAGGATGAGACAGCTGTATGGCCTCAGGTGTATGCTGCCCAGGTGCAGGAGGCTACTGCCCATTGGATTAGCTGCCAATCCATGTGGATGCCATGTCCCACATCCAGGCTGGCAAGGAGGGTAGGGTGCTCATTGGCTGCTGGGGCCAGTCGCTGGAATGTGTCCTACTGCAAACTGGAGAGGGAATCACCAATGTTATTAGACTGTCCAGGGACATGACGTGCATGTGCTGTAACATTCAACTGCAAGCACTTTAGGGCAAACTTCCACTGAAGCTCAGCCACAACGACACACCTGGCAGAGTGACTGTTCACAACAGCAATGAATGACTGGTTGTCACAGCAGAAAAGGATTCTGTGGTCATGCAGAGGGCCACATAAAGAAGAAGGAACTTAAGGAATGTGATATTCTGGTGAGGTCACTAGTTACCCAGCAATTGGGCCAGGGGTCAGCAGCCCAGGATCCCCTAAAAAAACCATGCTGAAGCCAGAGGCCCCTGCCGCATCGATGAAGAGGTCCAATTCAACATTGTTGCACATGCCCTGCTGTGACATGTTCATGCTATTGAACGTATCAAGGGGAAATAGGCCCAGGTGTCCATGTCCTGTTTCAAACTCCGCAAGACATAAAGATAGTGATGACCCTTGCGCAAGCTAGCCTTCTCATGCATGAGACGTCTCAGGAAAGGATGACCCTGCATGCGAAGTTCATGTAACCAATGTGTGACTGAGCCATTCAGAGGGTGATCTTCCATTGCCCCCTCATGGCAGCAAGTTTCTCTTTGAGATCTTCCAACTTGTTCTGGGGAAGTCGGGTGATGTCTTGCCTTGTATCAATCTCAATGCCCAGGAATGACAGCATCTGGATGGGTCCGACTGTCTTGTCTTGTGCCAGTGGGATGCTGAATTCTTTTGTCATATCCTGGAAAATATCCAAGAGCATCACACATCTGGTAGAATGTCCCAGACCGATGAACAGGGAGTCATCGAGGTAGTGGACCATGGACCGCAGCTCAGTCCACTGCTGCACCACCCAGTGGAACAAGGTGCTGAAAGCCTTGTAGGCCAAGCAGGGCACTGAGCAACCTATCGGCATATATCTGTCAGTACTACATGTCCTTGAAGAGGAATCCAAGTAGGAGAAAGCAGGAGGGGTGGATAGGAAGGAGCCTAAAGGCTGACTCTGTCCACCTTTGCCAGGTAGAGCCCCGGCTGGATGCCCTAATGATGTCCAGGATCTGGTCAAAAGAGATGTACTGCACTACACAGGCCTTGCCTGGTATGTAATCATTCACATAGCTCTCCCGAGGCGGGGTCACTGCTTCGGTTGCTGTACGGTCTTTGACTGCATCCTTCTGGTGCACTGCGATGCGGGGTGGGAGGCTGCACAGTGGAGGCAGGCATGTCAATATTTGCAATCATGAAAGGAACATGTGCCTATGTTGTAGCACCTGCAAATATCATTGCTCTGCACAGGCTTGCTTGTGCTGGGCATACTTTGTTTTTGAAAACTCTAGCCATACTTAGAATTCATCCTCTGAAGCCAAATCCACCATGTCATCTGCACCCCATGACATGTTGGGCACACTTCCATCTTGTCACGGAAATGCTCATCGTATGACGGCCAAGTGTACCTCTCATACTCCTCTGCAGCATTGATGATGGTGACCGTGTATGCCAACATGCGCCTCAGCTCAGAGGGATCTTTGCGGAACATGATTCTGCAGTTATGCCAGCTCCTGAGCTACTGGAAATGTACACAGCTGCATTTTAGCCAAGATTTGAATGCTTTTGTGCTGATTTTTATAAAGTCACTTAAACACCTAAGGAATATTATTTATTTATTTATTTAACATTTTTATACTGCATTTTTCCAGACGATCAAAAGCGGTTTACATATAAAAAAACAGTTTGGAAAGTACAAAACCTGTGCATATTCCATTACATAGAATGATTTGACATTGGTAAAACAGGGCTTAATTGACATAGAACTATATACATTATCAAGGTATTGCAGATAAGAGGCGTTAATTAGAGTTTTTAGGGGGGAAGGGTGGGGTCTGAGCTGTCGTGGTCGGGTTGGGTGCCGAAATGAAAGGTGAATAAATGGGTTTTAAGCTTTTATTCTGAATGTGATGAGATTGTTAATTTCTCTTAGGTTGGAGGGGAGGGCTTTCCTTAGTACATGGGCAATGTGGGGAAAATGCTTTGTTGTTGGTCACCTTTTTTGATTGTCTGAAATCATTATGCGTTTTGAGTTTATTTTTGTTTTGATTGCATGGTGTTCAGCTGTGCTCTTCTTTTGTGATGAGGGTGGATAGGAATGATGGAGCAGTATCACTGATTAATTTGAATGTTGTGACGATTATTTTATAGTTTATATGGCTCTGGATGGGGAGCCAATGGAGGTTGTACAGTGTAGGGGTGATGTGTTCTTTTGGACTGATCTGCATTGAGATCCGTGCTGCAATATTATGTGCTAATTGGAATTGTCTTAAGGCCTGTTTTGTGGTACCCTGAAGGATTGTGTTGGCGTAGTCAAAATGGGGGTTATGACTGAGTGGATGATGGATTTAAAATCATTGTGGTGAAGTAGTGGACGGAGTTGTTTTAGCATTTTGAGCTTATAATATATCTTTTTGGTCATTTGGTTGATGTGTGATGCCATATTGAGGGTGCGGTCAATGATTGTGCTGAGGTATTTCACCTCGTTTTTGACTGTTTTGTATGTTTTGTAATCCGATGGTGGTTGGGGGAAAGAAATTCTGATTTCTAGTTACAAACATGGCTTCCGTTTTGTTGATTTTGAGGTTGTGTTTTTCTAGCCATTCAATTATTTCTGAAAAACAGTAAGTTGTTGATTTGCAAAATTTGATGTGTTAATAGGGAGGTATAACATTATGTCTTCTGCATAAATATGAAAGTTTCTTTGGAATTTTTTGAATATGGAGCAGATGGGCTGGAGGTAAATGTTAAATAGTAATGCCAATAATGCTGAGCCTTGTGGAAGTCCTTGTCCTTGTTCTTGTTTATAGTATTCGAAAGTATGTTGTTCAATTCTTACTTGTTGTGTTCTATTAGTTAAGTATGAGGTGAACCAATTTAGGACTGTTGTCCCTGATCCCTATCTGTTGGAGCCTGTTGAGCATGATCTGATGGCTTATGCTATCAAAGGTAGGGGTAATGTCCAAGAATAATAAGAGAAAGACCTGTTTTGTGTCGTCTGTGCCTCATGTGAGTCTGTCGAATAGAACTGTCAGTAGGGTCTCAACTCCATGAAACTTTCAGAAAGCCTTCGACAAGGTCCCTCATCAGAGACTTTTGGCAAAACTAAAGAGTCATGGGAGAGGAGGCAGTGTGCTATTGTGGATCAGGAACTGGTTAAAAGATAGAAAGCAGAGGGTAGGGCTAAATGGCCAATTTTCCCAATGGAGAAAGGTAAATAGTGGTGTACCCCAGGGATCTGTGCTGGGTCTGCTGCTTTTTGACATATTCATAAATGACCTGGAAAAGGGAATAACGAGTGAGGTTATCAAATTTGCAGTTGACACAAAACTATTTAAAGTTGTTTAAACCCCAAGAGGATTGTGGAAAATTGCAAAAGGATCTTGATAAATTGGAAGACTGGGCATCAAAATGGCAGATGAAATTTAATATGGACAAGTGCAAAGTTATGCACCTAGGGAAGAACAGCCCAAACTATGGTTACACGATGTAAGGTTCCACATTAGGAACCACCACCCAGGAAAAAGATTTAGGCATCATTGTGGATAACATGTTAAAACCCTCGGCCCAGTGTGCAGCGGCGGCCATGAGAGCAAATAGAATGCTAGGTATCATAAGGAAAGGAATGGAAAATAAAACAAAGGATATTATAATGCCTCTATATTGTTTCATGGTGAGACCGCACCTTGAATATTGTGTGCAATTCTGGTCGCTGTATCTTAAAAAGGATATAGCGTTATTAGAAAAGGTTCAGAGAAGAGCCGCCAAAATGGTAAAGAGGATGGAAGGATATCCCTATGAAGAAAGGCTAAAAAGCTTAGGGCTCTTTAACCTGGAAAAGAGACGGCTGAGGGGAGATATGATAGATGTCTATAAATTAATAAATGGAGTGGAACAGGTAAGCGTAGCTTGATTGTTTACGTTATCAGAATATAGAAAGACTAGGGGCATGCAATGAAACTAGAGGGTAAACTATTAAAGACTAATAAAAGAAATTATTTTTTCACTCAATGTGTAATCAAACTCTGGAATTTGTTACCGGAGGATGTAGTAAAGGCTGTTAGGGTAGCTGGGTTTAAAAAAGGTTTGGACAAGTTCCTGGAGGAAAGGTCCATAAACCATTATTAAGAAGGGACCCAGGATATCAATGCTTGACCCAATACAAGCATTGTGGAACCTGTGTCTTTTGGGGAAATTGCTAGGTACGTATGACCTAGATTGGCCACTGTTGGAAACAGGATACTGGGCTTGATGGACCTTGGTCTGACCCATTATGGCATATTTTATGTTCTTAAAAGGCCTAAAGCCATATTGCTGTTCATCTAAGGGTGCAAAGGACTCTATGTGATCCTGAAGTTGGATTAGGACTACTTTTTCTATAAGTTTGGTCATGAAGGGGGGTCATGAAATGGGTCTGTATGATGTTGGTGAGGTTTTGTCTAAAGTTGTTTTGTTTTTTAAGATTGGGCGGATGAGTGCGTGTTTAAGTGGGGTTGGTAATTGGCCATTCTGTAATGAGAGGTTGATGATGGGTAGGATAAAAGATGATAGTTTGTTATGTTTACTAAAGAGCATTAAGGGAGCAAGTATGCTGTTAATGCCTCTTATCGGCACCCTTGTGCCCTTAACGCTGTATTAACGAGTGTTAAAGGCTCCCACAGCATTAAGGGATCAGGAGGTGGAGAATGGGTGTTGACAATGGGTGTTCCATTAACACCTGTTGCACAATCTTGATTTAAAGCTGGGAACCCTAATGCCAAGTAAAACCTCATGGAAAGGAGGTATTTTGAGGGGATAGAGACTAAACATTTGCAATGTGATGCCTAGACAGGGAAGCCCAAGACAGTGATAGTAGTACTCCATTAGCAACAACTGCATAGTGCCCAATTATGAAATGGCACTATGTTGATGGTACAAATAGGGCAAAGGAGGTGGCACATGGGTCATGCAGGGGTGGTTGCTGGTGCTCAAGGCAGACCAGGCAGCTACCCAGGTGGCATATCTGTGGAATCTATCATGATCCCATAGTAACAGTAGTGGCATGCAGACATGCTGCTGCGGAAAGGTGGTGCGCAACATGGGGTGGACCAAGGGTCCCTGGCAGCCTAGGCAGAGACCCTGGCCAGCCACCCCTGCTGCTGCTGGCTCCAGAGAAAGAGGCCGGTAGTATCAGCAGCTGTAGCTATACAGGGGGCTGCAAAAATCATCCACCTGGGGAAATACCACTGCTGCGGCTGTCTTTCTCCACCAGTGACATATCTGTGGCAGGTGCGGATGACGTTCCTGCAGTAGCAGTTGGTTGGCGGGGGGCCCCGACATGGCAATGCATGTGTGCATATACCCTCCCAATCTGGATATGGCTCCCTAGGTGCCTGCCTAAGCCGCATGGTGGACAGGCGAGGACTGCTCTCCACCACCAGTGACAGCATGCTGCTATGCCAGGATGATGTGTGGTGTTGACAGCAAGTGCAGCAGCCCCCACCTGCAGCAGAGAAAAGCCATGTCCTTGCCCTGTGTGTCCTGTGCATCGCAACATTTGCCAAGTTCTTCCTGATGGGGAACATGTTAGCACCAGAGACAGTGGTGTGCATGCTGATCTCACCCCATTGAGGCCACATGTAGCATGATGCATGCCCACATCCTCCAGTGGAAGGGGCAGGAGTGGCAAGGTGTGCACAGCTGCATGGGTGCAACAGCAGTGAGGTCATCTGTAGCACTGAACCGGTGGGTGTTTAACAATGGGAGGGAGAGATGGAGCGGCCGACAGGTCACCCACTCTGACCATTGGCCCATGCTACTGGTCTAGGGAACCATAAGGATCACTCAGCTCATGGATCATAACACCATTACCCACACATACAGTAGTGAGGGGATATGTGCATGGGGGTGGGGGAAAATGGCGCTGTGGAAGGAATGCTATGCAAGTGGAGGACAGGGCATGTCAGAGCCAAAATGCTCACCCAACACCATCAGCAGCAAGATAACACCACTACTTCCACTATACATCGGTCATAAGGTGCTACAAGGCATACGCAGTGCTGAAGGAACACATACAACATGTGATGACAGACAGTACCATAGAAGAGAAATAAGGGTACAATAGGGAGAAGAGACACCAGGTAAACAAGAGATAGGGATCTAGTAACAGCCCCAAGGAGGTATGCCATCTGCACGATTTCAAAGAGGGAGAGAGCTGAGACGTGATGTACAGATAGAGGACACTTGCGCAAGGCATTAGGTGCAGCAAGTTGAAAGGATCGGGGATTGGAGATTGCAGTAGAAGAACAGGGCATAGAGAGGAGGTAGTGAGTGGAGGAGTAGGGCCCATGGGAAGGGGGGTCAGGATCAATGTTCCCTCTAATTTTCTGTAGGCTGTGTGCGCATAAAATATCAGCTGTGCAGCTTTTGAAGGAAGGTTAAATTTTTGTGCACCACATAACGACACTCGGAGTTATATACTTTAAAATTTGACTACACATCAGAATACAGTATGTATACCACACTGATTGCACTAGAAAATATTGTAGAACTTGTGAAAACCATAAATACATAACAACTTTTAAATTTTAAGATGTCTGTGTTGTTTTCTATCAGAATCAAAACTGTAATTTTTGTGCGCTCTGTTGTAAAGTATGTGCGCTCGCTCAGCGAGATGTGTGTGCGCGCGCACACGCGCACAGCTTAGAGGGAACAGTGGTCAGGACAGAGGAGAGAGGAAAGGCAATGTAGGGAAGTAGAATGGAAGCATCAATAGGTTAGCACACATTTCATGTGTGCTATGGATATGGAAACAGATGGGGAGTCAGTGATGTGATTAATAGGAGTAGGGGCATATGGGTGCTTCAGGGTTGGTGAAGGATCATACACACAGCAGCAGTTTGAAGAGATGGAACGGGAGAGAGATAACTCTGAGGGAGACCAGCAGGGAGGAGGGTGCAGTGGCAAGATGTGAGGTAAGTATAGGAAGGACAAAAGTTCTTGATGGGTGTTCAGAGAGCACAGGGCTCTGTGTGAACCAGGGCCCCCTCCAAATGTGAGGACACAGTCATGACCATCCATCGGAGACATATATGTAGCCACATCAGCCAGGAGGGGCTGCAAGATGTGAGGTCATGCCATTACTGCTCCACATAAATCAAAACACACGGATAATGCCCCAGGCCTCAGTCGATGTTGTATTCGATCTGTCTATACTAAGGGTTCCAATTTGAAAGATCTTTTATGTCCTTCTGCCTTCCATGGATCATCATCTTCATCGGAGTTGCGGACACCATTCGGTATGTTTTATGATGGAGACGTGTTCTAATTTTTATCATGATCACCAACACTATTGTTTATTTCACTCCACAACCTGCAGTAGTTCGAATGTAGTGTATCTACTTCGTTGTCCCTGTGGTCTCATCTACATTGGGAAAACCAGTCGAGCTTTACGGACGCGGCTCATAGAGCATCGGAGTCGCCTCCACCACCGAGTAGAAGGAGCACCTATTGTCCAGCATTTTCAATCCTCAGGTCATGTTTTTGAAGATTTGAAATGTTTAGTGATAACGCAATGTGTACCATCAGTATATGGTGGAGATCTCAATAGACTTTTGACACGATTGGAGCAACGCTAGATTTTTTTCTTTGAACATGGTGGTTCCACACGAATTAAATGAATCAATTGAGTGGAAGATCTGTTTGTGAACATTATTGATTTTTTCTTCTTTTTCTTGCCCTTCTTCTGATTATTATGTGTTAGTTTTTTTGGGTGGGTGGGTGGTTGTTTGAGTACGTTTACATAGGAAGTTTGAAGCGCTGGAATTTGACCAAATGATTTGGTCTTTTTTGACATTGGTTGCATTGCTTTATAGCGCATGCGCTGGTGTCTTTTGTTTGGCGATTTTGAGAGTTTGTTCGCCAGACCCCCAGCTTCACTTCGGGTGCTTTCATATACTTCCTTGTATAACTTCACGTGAGTATCCTGGACCTGCTCCATGTCTGAAGTTGGTTATTTTTATTTTTATTTTTTCACGTGAGATTGTTCATATTGCAACTTCTGCGTTTCTTTTGCCTGTTTTTAGGTCTAGTGTATATTGGAGCTCCCTGAGGAAGCCGCAAGGCGAAACATCTGATGTCGGGGCTTCCGCCCATCTTTGACTTTTTGGTTTCATCTTGTTGATCTGAACAATAGCTAAGTTTTTCTGTCTGTTTTTCAGTTTCTGCCATTATGCGCTATCAAAGTTGTCACAGTGTTATATTTGTTTTGGAAGTAGGCTGCACCTACATGGGGATTGTTTTTGCCTCAGGCTTAGAGGTTTTTTTCTGACCTTAGATGTAAGCTGAGTATGGTCATTATTTGTGGCATTTCTTGCCCCTTGATAAGACTTGATTCCTCCTGATTATAGGTCGGAGGGCTCCTGAGCTCTTTTTTCTTCTCTATGCTGAGGTTTTCTTTTCTCCACATTGGTTAGTGGTCTGCCTGTTGAGTTTGTTCTTGTTTTTTTTGTTCTCACGTGACTATTCATTTTTCATTTTTTATTTATTTATTTATTTTTTCAATTTTTCATGTAGAGTGCCTTGTTTGGTTTTTTTTGTTTTGATTTATGTTAATATTGGCTCCTTGAGGAAATATTTTTTATATAGTATTACTGCACCACAAGCATGCACCAGGTATGTTGAACCAGGGCCATTGTGCTACTTCCCCCATAGTCTGTAATGTGTGTGTCCGTCTTATGGGCTGTCTCACTGAGGCAACATAACCCATGTGTAAGATAGGAATATCAGTTGCACCAGCAGCTTACACAGCCATTGCGACATACAGACCGGACAATACATCCCCCTCCACCAACCGCCAAACACACCTTGTCAGACAGATATGGCACAGGGTATGCAGAGATCAAAGCAGACCTAGGAAGACTCCTACATATGCCCGCATTCACCTTGTCAATAACCACAGCTTCACACAGGGACTGCTGAATCCATATGGCAGCTCTGTGGCTCAACACACAAAGCTGGTGTGTATATGGGTGGAGGGTCACAGGTTTAAGATTTGACTGCATGCCCCTGTAGGTAAACTTTATCCTACAGTGCAGATACAACATCAGCATGTATAGTCGCCAAAGAATTAGTCAACAATGGTACAGACAGGCTCTACTATCCTCAGCTGCATGGAAAAGCAGGCTGATAGCACCGGCACACTGAGAGAGCGTTAACAACGGGCATGAAAGTTAGAACATGCTAATAGCACCTGTACAATGAGTGCATATTAACAATGCTTGGGTTGATGTGGAGACCAATGTGGTATGCAGCAATGCCAACTATCCCCACTTTTGCACAGTGTGGTGATGCAGAGTTTTGTGGCCTTCTGCACTGCACAGTGTCTCACATTGCCTAAGCTGTCCCCAGTGTTAGTCTGCAAATATGCATAATGAGGAGCAGAGAATTGTGGGTATAGCCTGAAACAGAGTGGTTTGGCCAGGATGTGTCTGCATTAGAGGTAGGGTCAATATCTGGGACTTCGTAGTGCCCGTCTCTCAAATGCCACAACATTTTATGCTGCAAGGGCACTCTCACTCTGACCAAGCTGTGACAAGGGCACGGCTATGTATCCACATAGTGCTATACAATGTCTAGCTCCAGTGACGTCGGTGTGTTCCCTGTTCTGGGAGTTCAATCACTGAACCACATGCTGGGTGTCTATGCTGTTTATCCCAAGCCAAGGTGTACATGATTGCTCTGTGCACATGCATTGTGTGCTTATCAGCAGACTGGCCACAGTTGTGCATGGCTGAGACACCTTGTGGTGGACAGTGGGTGCAGTCTGACTGTGCTGACTTGCTAGTTCCAAATGGTTGGGACAAGAGTTATTCCTGCCCTGCTCATTGTGGTTATAGCAGGTCCAACAGGACAGTGGCAACAGCCCCATGCAGGCCTAGTCAGCCACCAATGCATTTGGAGTCCATGGCAACAGCTGCTGCAACACTGGCCACTAACATGCGCTGTTCTAGGAGGATCCCTGTGGGACAGGATACAGGGCTCAGATGTGACAGGTGCTTACGGCATGCTGCAATTGTGAAGATAACAAGGTGATAAGCATAACATACTGCAGCCAATATCTGCCACACTGGTAGAGATGTGGATCTGTGGCACAGCCAGCAGTGACCATCTCTAGCAGTGCAAGCGCTGGGGACTAGGCACTAAGCGTATATCCTCACCCTCAGGGTGACTGCTGAAGTTGCTCCATTGCACAGTTTGTAGTGATTTGGAATGTTTTATTGTGGATTTTTATGTATGCTGCAACCTTCATGAATTGCCCACACTTCCTTGTGACCTTGGACAGGTTACCTAGCCCTCCATTACCTCAGCTAACTGCAGGATCCTCCTTGTGCTGCACACATCATCCCACTTCTGATTCCGTTGGAGGACACGCCTTCCCCCATCCTATGCTACATACTGATATTATGGCATTTTCCATGGGCACCCCCCAGTGCATTGATACTGCTGCCTCCCACATGCTCGTCCAATGTACTGGCTGCCATGTGGGATGCCTATGGATCTGTCAGGTCCATCACCTCCCACTTGTCCTTACATCCATCACATTTACATTGGCTTTCGCTGGGGTTCCCTTATCCAGAGATGAAGTGACAGCTGTTTGAGCGTTAAGGCATGCTTGACACCTTGATACCCGATGTCTATGCCTGCAAACTTGTTAAACTCTCCCTCCCAGCACTGATTCCAGCTGTCCAATTCTCAATTAATGTAGTTCTGGCTTTGTCTTTCCCTTTATGGGAGCAACCCCACCCTCTGTAGTAACCGTCACATGTGAGTTCCCATAGTGCATACAGGGAAATGGGGAGGGGTTTGCTTGGATCGAGTGGTCTCATTTAATCTCTGGCATTGCATCTTCTGTCTCTGCACGTCTTTTATCTCCTGTAGCAAAAATGGTGAGTTATCGTTGGCTGCAAAAGAAGAGAGGATGGAAAAAGATGTTTGGTGGGAAGGTGGTTTTAGACCATATCATGGTGCTGACTCTTCTATTAGCCCTTTTTGATAAACTGATTTGAGGTATGGATAACCCTAAACAAGCATTTGTTCTCATATTTTTTGATATTGCCTCTGCTTTTGATAGTATTAGCCACAGCATACAACTTAAAAGATTACACCAGATAAGGCTACATGGCACTGTGTTCCAATGGTTCCTGTCCTACCTCTCTGATCATTCTCAACAAGTTCAAATAGGCTAACAGACATCCTCATCTTACAAACAGGAGCAAGGCATACTGCAAGGGTCTGCTCTTTCAGCACTCCTATTCAATTTATATTTGCAACCAATCTGTAATATCTTCAAAAAATTCAAAGTAGGATATCATATCTATCTTTATCTTTATTACGTCATTTGATAGACCGCTCTTGTCAAGACATTCGAGCAGTGTACAATAAAAGGCAATACGCCACTAAGCTAAAGAAAAGGAACGCCAAATTATAAATAGGAAAGAGGGAGAAAAGGACAGTGTACAACAACAGCAAAAGAGCACAAAGACACACCAGACAGAGGATTCAAGACAGACAACAGGCACAGGGGGAGGGAAGCCAAAACAGCAAAAGGGAGGCAACAGTACACGACTGGACTAGGCAACAGCACGAAAGACAAGCAAACAAAGACTCAAGGGGGGGGGGGGCATCCGGGGGAAGGTCAAAGGCTTGTTGGAACAGGTGAGTTTTCAGTTGGTCCTTAAATTTGGAGTATGAAGGTTCTAGTCGGAGGGAAGGTGGCAAAGCATTCCAAAGGGAGGGGCCTAGAAAAAAGAAAGCGGAGTGACGGGTCTGTTCTAAGTGTGCTTGTGATGGAGAGGGTAAGGACAGGCGATTAGCATGCAGGGAACATAGTTGACGGTAAGGTGTGTGCAGAGATATAAGATCAGCCAGATAACGGGGAGTAGAGGTGTAGATGGCTTTATGTGTTAGAATAAGAAACTTATAACAGAATCGAAAGCGGAGAGGCAACCAATGTAAGCGGAATAGGATGGGAGTGACATGCTCGTACCGATGGGAAAAATTAATAAGACGAGCCGCTGTATTCTGAATTAGCTGAAGGCGCTTGAGTTGAGTGGCAGGAAAGTTAGCTAGGAAAACATTGCAGTAGTCAAGTCTGCTGATAAACAAGGCCAAAACAAGGGTAATCAGTGCAGTAGAAGGGAGAATGGACCGAACAGCTCTAATTTGTCGTAGGACTGTGAAAGACCGGCGGGTGAGAGTGGAAATGTGACCAGAGAAAGAAAGAGTGGAATCCAGAGTAACCCCCAGGTAGCGGAAGGGAGGAGACAAGCGGAATGGGAGTGAGATCGATCTGAGGAGCAACAGTCGGACAGGAGCCACTCAGGGAGACCCACATAGCTGTAGATTTTGCTGGATTGAGATGCAGAAGGTTAAGGGAAAGCCAGGAAGCGATATGAGCAAGGCATCGATTAAACTGAGAGATGTCAAGGTTCAGTGGTGAAGTATGATACAAGAGAATGATATCATCGGCATAAATGTATGATGAAACTGGATATTGCTGGATCAAGAGAGGGAGGGGGGAGAGGAAAATATTAAACAGAAGAGGAGAAAGAACAGAACCCTGGGGAACACCACAGGTGAGAGGGAACGGAGAAGAGCACTGGTTATTGGAGTGGACGGTAAAAGAACGGCTGGAGAGAAAAGAAGAGAACCATTTCCAGACCTCACTATGTAACCCCAGATCAGCCAGACGAGAAAGAAGAATATGGTGGTCAATCAGATCAAATGCCGCAGAAAGGTCGAGAGAAACAATGAGGGTAATATCTCCACGGTCATGGGCGACGTGGAGTTCATTGAGTAGTGCCAGAAGGACGGTTTCCGTACTATGCCCGGAGCGGAATCCTGCTTGGCGTGGGTGTAAGGCGTTAGTAGCTTCAACGTGGGAACTGAGTTGTGCAAAAGCAAAGCGTTCAAGTAGTTTAGCCAGAAAGGGGAGGTTTGACACAGGACACCAATGGGAAAGTACGGAGGGATCGAGTGATGGTTGTTTCAAGAGAGGACGAACTATGGCAGACTTCCAGAGGAGTGGAAAGTGGCCGGTGGAAAAACTAGTATTAAGAATGGTAACCATGACAGGCACTAATTGCAAGGTAGATTCAGCCAACCAGTGGGAGGGAATTGGGTCAAGCTGACAGGCCATTTTCCTAGAGCTAGAGAGAACTTGTAGGAGCTCAGCAGAGGTGATGGGACAGAAGGAGGACCACATATGTGCTAGCGCCCGATGATATAATGTTGTATCTCCTCATAGACATAATGAACCCCACCCAACACCAAATGACATCTTGCCTCCATGAAGCAGGGAAGTGGCTTAATACACATAAGCTAAAAATAAATTGCAATAAAACTGAGGTTTTATATATTACTAGGAACCAAAACTTTGCCCCCCTTCAAAACTCATCCTTCAATAAGCTGAGCTGGAAGTAAAGAATGAAGTAAAATACCTTGGGATTAACCTTGATCAGAGACTTAACATGGTTACACATATAGAACTAGTTCCGAGTTCTATCTTCTATAAGCTACGTATGATCCAATGTTTGAGACCATTGCTTTCTAGTTATGACTTTAGATCTGTGCTCCAGGCCTTGATCACTCCATAGTTTGATTTTTGTAATAGTATTCTACAAGACCTGCCGAAGAAGACACTCAATCAGCTTCAGATGGCCCAAAATGTTGCCGCCCGGATTATTTACAAGACTCGTAACACAGATCACGTCACCCCACTACTTTTATAATCTACATTGGTTACCAGTTCCAAGCAGGATTAAATATAAATCACTAATGATCACGTTTAAACTCTTGAGGAACATAGTCCCATCACACCTCTCTGCTCTACTTAACACTCCATTTAATGATAGAATGAGAAGAGGATGTACTCAAAACACCATAACAGTCCTTACTGACTTCTGCAATACAAACTGCTCTATGAGTAATAGATCATTTACTTACTTTTCTCCCATACTCGGGAATGCTCTCCTGGAAAATTTAAGATCTATCAAGGATCTCCAAAGGTTCCGCAAGGAAATCAAAACATATCCGTTTATTGAACATTATGGCAACTCACCTGACATTAACAAAATTTATATGACCTAACTAATTCCAGGTACCAACAAACAAGCACAATTCCACGTGCTAGATACAAACCCAGTCAGACCCGTGGATAGCAAAAGGAAGGATTGATCTTTATTGGTCACTAAAAAGCCTATGGCCAGACACAGGCCATGTTTCGTTGCCTCCTTCAGGGGCAGACTACATAAATAATAAAAACAATGAAGTTTACTACAAATATATACATAATAAATATAATAACATATTACCTAAGAATGTAAAACACATATACATATAAAAAAATTATATAATATTTAAATAATGTTAATAACATTCTATAGATGAAACAATAAAACTATATAAAACCATCCATACGCAAATAAATAAAAGACCAGCACAGCAACAAACGTCAGGTAGTAAAACCATATGTTATGTACCATAAATAAGACATGAATAAAAATAAGAAAAAACATGAGCATCTATAAAAAGAAACCACATCATAAACACAATGTTGATAGGAACCAAACATTTTAAAAACAAGAAATTTTATTTAGCTGTATTTATATCCCGCTTTTCACCGGGTCAAAGCGGTCAATTGGGAGATGCATTTAACACGAGGGGATATGACACACATACGCTAATACTTACAGAGAACATGGGCAATGGAGGGTTAAGTGGCTTGCTCAAGACCACAAGGAGTGCCTATAGGACTAGAAATCCCAGTCCCTCCGGCCTGAGATTGCTGTCCCCAGGTGGGACTTGAACCCCCGGCCCTCCGGCCTGAAGTACCTTGTCCTAACCACTAGGTCACTCCTCCCAGAAATTGTTTAAAAAAACAGCTACATTCACATGATATATTAATAAGCACATAAATATAAATTAAAAAGTGAGCACAAGCACTACTACCTCATAACATACCTTTTTAAACTGTTCAAACCTCTATGGTGTTCTATTCACCATCGGGAACAAAATGAAAAATTGTTCACTATTAGGGACAAAGAAAACATGTTCACTACCGGGGATAAAGTCACCACTATGATAAGTGTATCCACGTGTAACTTACAATAATGTGCTATACCAGACAAAACAGAAATGAGAGGCAGAATCAGTGAAATCTCGGATACCCAATTATCCTGGTAATTGTGTTTATAAAATTTCAATCTTTACCTGTGGGCACACCAATTCTCTATTTGACCTCTATTTGCAAGGACCAGCGTGAAATTCTAAAAAAAATGGGGGAGAGGGAAACGACGGGGCTACATCATTAATCTTGACTTCTCAACATCCATAAAACCCTGTAATTACCCATATGCTTCATATTACATTTTTTAAAAAAACAAACACGTAAAAAACCGCTTGTAAACCGCAGGAAAAGTCTGTTCATCTAGCGCGTAGACGCCGGCGTGTGTTACTTTTATAATTTCACAGTCAGCAGGGTCTGCAAGACGGCGTTTGTTTTACAAGCGGTTTTTTTACGTGCGATTTAAATAGCGATTGAAAGAGGAAGGCTCTGCTTATCTCGGCCTTCTCAAAATGGTAGCTGCTAATGCCTGCATGATGTATTCTGGGTTCCTGGCAAAAGCCGTGGGAACCCAATCTGTTATGGATTTGGCCATTCCCTTTTTGTTTTGTGAAGTAGCTGTTGGTTTACATCTTTAGCAATTCCACCTCCACGCATATGCACATCCATCTGTGGCACCCACAGTAGTAACGAGGATGCTGGCCTCCTTGTGTATGTGAGAGAAAACTCCCAGGGATAGTAATTAGCTGTCACTTGTAAAACTGACCTTTCCAAGATGGCAGACGCTGCTGAGTTGTCTGGGATGGGCGAGAGTTTTTACTTGCTACTTATGTTTTGGGGAGAAATGGGGATATTTCAATTTCATAAAATGGCCGAAACCATGCGGCTGTCCATCAAAGCTTCTTTCCATCTGAACTTAATTCATTTCCCATACCTATTTTTCTCAGGTTAAAAATTTCAAAGACCATTTTAACGTGCTTGATTTCTTTTTAGCGTTCTAAGGTGGCACTTGTATATGATATTTGGGGAAGGGCGCTGTTGGATTACATAGCAATGCTGAGATTCACTGAGATGGCGACTATTGTCATGTTGCATGTGAGGGAACGTGTCTGTATTTGTTCTTTGTTTACTAAGGGAAGGTCTATGCCGTTGCGCTGCGTGCCAGAAGATGTGGCCGGTGAGGACTGCTTCCTTTGATGGTGGTGGGTTGTTATGGTAGGAACAGTGAATTGGGGGTTAGGGTGCCAGTACTTTGAATCAACTTTAGAGCTGGTCCTGATTAATCCACAATATGCTTGGTACTGAGAGGGATTTTTTCTCGTATGGTAGTTTTGTGGGAAGGTTCTAGCTCTGCTCCGCACAGACTTGTTGGGGAAGGGGGCCAGGGGCTGGAGTTCAGTGGATGTAGAATATATGTTTGGATTTAATGCCATAAGGAAGAGCATATGTGTGTTAGAGGGGCCTGAAGAGAAGGTGGGCGGATGTGAATGCCTTCTAAAATGGATCTATCTCAACCCCAAAAGATAAATGTGTCTATCAACATACAAGGAAACAGGGCCGTGCAGAATAGAGCACCTGACACAAACAGGGAGAAGGGTAATGTTAGAAACATACATTTATGAAATATGGACATTGACGGAACCGGCAACAATCGACGTGGCTATGTGTCAGCATTTGCGATCGTGCATGTGGACATGTCACCACATACACGCCTGAGCCTGCCATTTTGTAACGGAGATGTGCAACCCCACAGTAGTATACAAAGAAGCCTTGATATTCACCTGCTATCTTTCTATGAGGGGGAGAAATTTATCATAGCGATAAGAGGGAAGGCCCCTGTCATTCCTACTGTTTAGAGCTGGCCAAATTAAGCACTTTTGAAATGCTTATACATGCCGAGGAGAAGGTTTAGACGTGTGGCGCCACTGTGAAATTGGAGATATGTGTGGATCTTTTTGTTCCCATCCCAGATACCCCCTCCGCCATGCCCCTGTGTATCTTAGATGTGATCGAGGCAGACATGTGTACATTGGGTCTGTTTGAAAACTGCTACTGGGTCGTGGATGTGACTTGTAAGTATGAAAGATCCTTTTCACAGTTGCAAATCATGAATAGTGGTTCTAAAATTGACTCCCTTAGTTTAGGCAGGCTTATTGCAAGTGGCAGCGTATCAAATAAAAAAATAGAAATGGATCGTGACAGTGATGTTGACTACGTTATAATATATTCAGCGCCTCTGACTCTCCGTATAGCAGTACTGAATATACATAATAATTTAAACGCCGCAGCCATCACTGAAAATCCAATATGTTTAACTAAGTTGACTGGTATGGGCAGCAGTTTTCTTTTGACCACCTGAGTGGAAGGTGAAATATGCTGAGACAATAAGAAATTGACTCTATTCTAGGGTATTGAAGATAATTTTTCCCCCTGCCCCTCAGGACCAAAACCAAAGTAAGTATCCTACTCTAGTCTCTCCGAGATACAATATAATGGCCTGCCGGAGGATGTGGGGAGGCTCCTTACATATAAGAACTCCGTAACAATCCGACCTTCTCCCCATGCTCTCTAGGAAACTGCAAGAAACTGTGTGACACAGCTAAAATAAAAATTATACTCTTTCCCACTCCTCACAATAATAGTAAGCATAGTAAAGGAGCTCTATTAATGTTCATTCTGCCCAACACAGCTTGTATGAATCTGAGTACTTTGTACTCACAGACCTGTATGCTCATTTGCAAAGTGACCCCCCCCCTCCTTGGAATTTGTCTCTGAAAGGTTCGGGCCTTGTGAAGCCCACAGATACAGAACTACCCACAGAATCTGCAGTTGCCACAATGCGAAATTTAAGATTTATTTTCTTGCTAAATTGCTTTACATGAATATCTGTGGAACAGTCATTTTTGCTAAAATTCTCAGGAATAACTCAGTTACAAGCATCAGGTGCCCCGGCCCACCTGGTTCATGATGTCACTTGGCCCTTGTCAAACTGCAAAACAATTGTACAATGGTACCTTAATTATCTAATGTTCTTCCGGTTAAACATGTCCTCGAGATGTCTCTATGCCTTTGCAAACTATTTTCTAAAGCATTTACTTTTATCCTTTAAGTACATAGGTGCAGATTTCTTTTTTTGTTTTACTAAAATCAAAGTAGAAGAGAAGCAGAATATTAGAGAACACAGAGCCTGGCCTCCCAGTCCTTTCTTTGCTTTGTCTAGCGATTGTGGATTTATAGCAGGCTGGCTTTCATCGCGATCTTGTGATCTTTGATTCCCCGGGACTAGCTTTGCATTCCAGACCGTCCTCCCCTGCATTCCCTTCTTGTGCAGACAAAATGGTTGCTCCCAAAACTTTTTTTTCTCTCCCTTTAGAGCCAGAAAATATTCCTTTATTTCATCATGCAATAAAAAGCCGGAAGGCACACTTTTTATAAAGAAGAATAGTTTCTACTTTTGTTTTCTTCTCAGAAGCAAGTTTTTTTTTCTTTCGAGAGGCTAGATTGATGTGAAAACACAAAAAAGGAGAAAGCTAGATTAGGCAATGTAGGGTGGCTAAGCAAATATCACTTATTACTTAATTTTGCATGTGTGAGTTTGTGTGTGTGTGTATATATGATGTATTATTCCTGGCTGTAACTCACTGTGGGCATCTTTGTGGAAAGGCAAGACATCCATTTCAATTCTTATTTAATAGCATTGTATAAATCAAGACAATATTTTCCACACAAAGGAAACATGAGCTAACTTGTTTTTGTGGTCAAAGTCCGCCATGCTATAGTAACTATGCTTTCCTTCTCAGCACAAATAAGGAATAACTTACCTTTCTGCTTCAGAAAGAAATTCATGTTCTTGGTATGAACCAGTCTAATAAATATTCGGGGGCAGCGGGAGGTAAATGCAATAAACTGAGGAAGGCTGAATTATGGAGGTAACCTGCTGAATTCCTAGGTCACCAAGTAATTTACTGAACAGCCCTAATGTCATTCAATAATTATTCAGACAGTTGCGGCCCCATGGTGCCCGGTGTCCTGCTGGTTATATTATTAATACCATCAACAAACAGCGGGGCGACAGCGTGAAGAAAAGAAACACGAACAGCCATCTGAGCCAATGAAGAAAATGAGGAATGATATTTAGCTGACAACATCAGGAGTGTGAAAAGGGCTGTTATATAATTTTAGTATGTTTATTAATAAATGCTGTTCACAGGCTCTAAGAGGAAGGGAGATTGGAACTATCCATATATAGAGATAGATACTGCTATGGACGAAGAGGTGATATTTGTTTGCAGTTTGTATAAAATGGTACCCTAAGATCATTTCAGTTCATAACCATTGGCAGATGTAATCCTCGTATTTAATGGAACATTGGAAGGACACTGGAGGAGATTGGTTTAAAATATTTCAGCACTAGAAAATGCTGAGAGCATCAAAGTATATCCTGGTTTTGACCTTTAGGGAGTCTTTTAGTAAACGGTGCTAGGGTGTTGCATCTAACATGCCAAAAGCACCAAAACTATGATGGGTTAGGTGCAATACCCCTGCCTTACCTGTTGGGGGGTATTGAAAGCATTTCCTCTGAAGTTAAAATGACGTACTTTCCCCTAATGTGGGCCACATTAGCGTGGGTGCATTTAACTCTACCTATCGAGAAGGCGTTAGGTGAACCTGCCCTAATGCAATTAGCACACGGTGTAAACCCAGTGCTAACTGCTCTGAGTGCACTTTAGTAAAGACCTCCTTAGGTCTCCATGAAACTTGCATCAGTTTCCATTAGCATTCTCCATCAGTGAAAGCCACTTTAGAGAATTCTTTCTGGGGGACTCGGTTCCTACTTGTGGGTCTTAATGAACTCAGCCTTCTCAGTATACTATGGAATCGCTAATTACAATTATTTGTTGATACTAAAGAAGGTCCCTGAGGGGAAAAAATTGCAGAGAGCACATTTTTTCCCCTTTATGCTAGTACTTATTGTAGACACAACAATCTAGTGCTGTCAATAAAGAACAGCCAGAGTAATGGTTTGGTTTAAGGTGGTGGCTCTAGATTGTGAATTTTCAACCTTCATTTAATATTTACTCTTCTTTGTTGCTGTTGAATCATGACTATCTGAGCGTGAAACCGCTGAATGGAGAAGAACCTTGCTTTTTTAAAAATCGTACCCATTTATAAATATGCATTGTACTGATTTAACTAGCCTGTATCTAGTAGCAATACAAAGCTTATAAGATTTCAGTCTTTAGCATCAAAGAGAAATCCTCCTTACTTTCAATGAGGATAATCTTAATTTCCCCTCCAAGATCCAATACTCAGTTCTTCTTTTTGAGCTAGCAGCTTCATCCTGCTTTTTTGGGACTTTTTGGGGATCTGGCACCATGAGCCTTCATTGATGCAAGGGTATTGAGTGCCTTAGATGAACTTTCAACCCTATGCCCCCTCTGAGATTTTCATGATTGCACTCAAAAAATCACGATAAATAAAACACCACCATTCCCACAACAACCTTTAAGCCAAGCTCACCTTGATAAATTACCCCACACATAACATCTTACGAACTCCAGAGAGAGGCGCTCTTTGGCACGATGCAAGTAGTATGCTGAGCATTAGCAGTAAATTTGAGAGACAGATCATACTCCCCATACCCTGGCTTAGAAATGAGGTTCATGACTGTCTCGGTGTGTGCAAAAATCACCTATATGGAGAAACTGCCCCCGAAAGAAACCTTGTAAAAATGCATAATTGGACAACATACTTTTAAATATTAAATTCTGCTTCTCGTATATATGTGTCCACCCTCCCTGCAGGTAAAAGAAGGTGCCGATGGCTCTTTGAGGGTGGGATCGTCAGGATCTATTGTTTTGTTTTGCTGCTGCTGCTCTTTCCTGCCATTCACAGTCTGCTGCCCTAGGTGATTGCTTAGTTTTGCCTAATGGTTGAGTCAGTCATGATAACTACTTAGCCTAGGGATTATTTCCCTATTTTATCCCCCTTCGCCTTTACTTTGGTGCAGTCATTGCACCAATACAGAAGGATCCATGTTTCAGAATGTCCTAAGTCTGGCCACTAGGTGTTTCTATTATGCAATGACTGGTACCCCCCCCAGAGGCTGGGAATACTGCTTCCATAGCATCCCTACCTCAACGGGCCTGGTGGCTACTCGAGGGCCTTCTCATTCCATTGAGATACCCACCAAGGGTGCCCATTCTTGCCCTTGCTGATTGCGCTTGCCTTCAAGTCATTTGCAACAAAGGTTAGGGTGAATATTAGGGTGAAAGGGATTGAAGTTGGGGGTTTCTAGTTGTTTCTAGGGCGAGTAGCTTGTGTAAAGATGATTGTGTTGCTGCATTTTCCTTACTTGTGCTAAATACTACCTTTAGAAATGCCCAAGGCTGAGCTATAGAAACTAACTCGGAGAGTAAGGAAATTTCTGTGGAAGGGGAAAGCACTGTGGGTTGGGTTCAGTACTCTGTGTTAGGGGTGTGAGGAGGAAGGGCTTGGGGTCCCAGACTTTGATAGCCAAAGTCTGCACTGCCCTATAATATCTATTTTTGAATGGCTGAGGCAGGTCCTTAAGCCATGGGTTAGAACTGAGTAGGCCTCGGTGGGGGAGGCACCATTGGAAGAGTTGGTCTGGGGCCGGTGAGGGCCAAGTGGAGTTGGGTGAACACCTTTCACCTGATGCCCTGCTATTGCCTTTAAAAATCTGGAGGGGAGTTCGGAAGGCACTGTTGGGGGGGGAGGGGGAAAGGAGTTGTTCCAGAGATACCATTGGCTGTCCTACCAGGAATTCGGGCCCGAGGAGGGTGAAAGCCTGGGTAGAAAAGAGGCTGTCTGAGGTAGGTCACCTTTTTTTTTTATCAAGTTGCAGGAAATATTTGGGTTGGATAAAAATGATTTTTGTGTGTTCCCTCAGATCGGACATATGGTTTCCCAATGCAGTGTAAGGAGGGCAGAGAGAGATGGACTGGAAATGTTGAGAAAATGATTAAGGGTAGGGCAGGGTGTAAGCGTTTTATTATCTAAACTATATGGTTGCCTGGGAGTGTCTCCTAGTGACAAGATTAAGTAAGTGGATGGGAAGCTGATTTAGGGCAGATGTGGAATATTAAGGAGTGGGAAATGGCGTTCCAGAATACTGCAACCAGCGAATATCATAGAGAATGGGCATAAGTTGCTCTGCCAGTGGTAACGTGCAGCGGTGGAGCTGAGTAAATGGTAGAACTCTGTGAAAAGTGAATGCGGGAGAGGGTGTAGCAAAGAGGGGACCTTCCTGCATATCTGGTGGGAGTGTCTGGTGCCGAGAGGGTTGTGGGTGTGGGCTGCTAAATGGGTAAAGGAAGTCACGAGTGCTGGTACCACAGGTACTTGATGGGTTTAAAAAAGGTTTGGACAAGTTCCTGGAGGAAAGGTCCATAAACCATTATTAAGAAGGGACCCAGGATATCAATGCTTGACCCAGTACAAGCATTGTGGAACTTGTGTCTTTTGGGGAAACTGCTAGGTACGTATGACCTAGATCGGCCACTGTTGGAAACAGGATACTGGGCTCGATGGACCTTGGTCTGACCCAGTATGGCATATCTCATGTTAGGTATTTTTGCTTCAGATGCTTTCTGAGGGGATGGATAAGGAAATGACTAAGGTAATATATGTTTGTAATGGAATCATTAAATGCGAGATTGCAAAAACGCTGGCACACTGCAGCTGTGCCGGACAAAGCCTTGCTGATTCAGAAACTTTGGACTGTTTACCATAGGTGCAAACTGCCTGCTTGCAAATTCGAGTGGTTGGAAAATTTTGAGAAAGCATGGGCACCTTTTGCAGCATGGCTCCAAGTACATTCTAAAAGTTGAGATGTAGTGGGGGTAGTCTAGTCAAACAATTGTGCTGTTTAGTTCTCCAAGTATGGGAGTAGACTATTCTTTGTACCTCAGTGCAAATTCCTGGGCTATATGAGTATGTATGTTCATTTGGGTTAGGGGGTGGGGGGAAGTACAAGTGGGATAGAGGGTAGTTGATGCATGGTGGATGTTCATTTTGTGCTTTTTGTTTAGAAAAGTTGCTGAGAAGTACAGCATGTATATCTGATTGAAAAATTGAATAAAAACAAAGTAAAAAAAAAAGAAAAATATGTGAGCAGATAGAGTGTGAGGCTCAACCATGTTGCTCAGCCTCATCTGCTTCTAGGGGCTTTGTAAGAATGTCTTGCCCACTGAGCTTCCTGTTCTGTTTCAAATGCTAAGTTAGTGGACTGTGAAGGCTGAGAAACAGTACTTTAGAGTTCAGTGAAATGCAGTATTCCTGAAATGTGTCCCCTCATTTGGTCAACTTGTCTTTGCAACAATATCATGTATCATTTGAGCTTGATAAGATACTAATCCAACATCCTGATTCTCAACTGCAGGATTCAAAGCTGGTTCAGAACTTAACCTGGGTCAGATTGGGCAAAGACGCACACAAGTTTGTCTTCTCTGCTGGTGCTGACATCAAGCACTGAGCAACCTTTGGTTGGTCCTCAATCATATCAGGATGCAGATGATCCAGTAGTCATAAATTGCACTTTCATTCATAGTTCAGAGGGACGTCTGCTATTGTAGTACATAGTGTAATATGTTGGGAAAATAGGAAAACCAGTTTGGCATTAACTGAATTTACTAAGAATAATTAGGGAAAGGCCTGAGGACCAAAGCATACAGAGGATTTCAGATTCATAATGGGAAGCTTGGCTAAACTGAAGGAAGAATATCATAGTTCCTCCATCCCATTTATTACATGGGCAGCAATAAGGGCTCTGCCATGACATGGCACTTCTGAGGCTTCAGCCTACGCCCCTTCCAGAGATGTGTTCTTTGTCATCGCATTGTCCGCACATCCCTGCCATCGCCTAAGAAGAAATGTTGAAAACTGAAGTAGTAAATCACTATGGGGCCTATTCCCTCTCAAAGGGACGTCCATCCCTACTATTTGCCCTCCTGCTGTCCCCGTCAAAAGCCTCCCTGTATGAACAAGACATTTGTATGGGGAGGCTTTGATGGGGGTGGGAGGGGGCATTCTGGAGGTGGAGTGAGGGTGGGGCATGGGTGGTCTGTGACCCTGGATGTACAGGGCCGATTCTGAAGTCAGCCTTGTATATCTAAGGTCAGCAAACTGGATGGGGGACTTATTCCACCTCGGAGATGGAATAAGTCTCCCTAGATGTTGGGGGATGGCAGGCCCGGACAGCGTCGGAAAGGTGAGGGGTTGCAGGGGATTCCCCGCAGCCTGACCCTGGCCATGGAAGGCCAGATTGGGGGTCGGACTGTGGGGAAAGAAGATTGTAGTTGGTGGCTGGGGATTGTGGCTCCTGAATGAAGCTGTGGTACCATGGCAATGGGACACTATGGAACCGCAGCTCCATTCAGGAGCCTCACTGAGGTACCCGGGCAGATGGCTGTGCATGCAGGCCAATCGGAATCGGGTCCCTGCTTGCACGTACAGGCCCTAGAATTGATTCTGGGCGTCCCAATTCCGATCAGAAGCACAGGGACCTGGATGCACACATTAGAATGTGCTTCTCTACAAATAAAATATTGATTGGAATGAATCTGGAGAATCTACCAATTGAACTACATTGGTACTACAACGTTAGTTCAGTATGAGTCAAGGAATATTATTTTAATCACATGCCTCTTAATTCACTATGTTGCAGGTGATTAATCCATGAACTAGTGATCTTCACTATTTTGCAAGTGGAAACCACTTTGTTAAAATACTTTATAGTAAGAGCTTGGACCATCATTGGACAAAATGACTGGTGCCCGGGGTAGTGGACTTGAGGGGAGCCACTCAGGTGCACTCAGAGTGACACAAATAACTAAACATAGTCTGTTCAACCAAACTTGTTTTCTTTCTTTCTTTCTCTCTTTCTCTTCCTCTTCTTCCCCAACCCATCTCTCCTCAACTCATCTTCCCCAACACACTTCCTTGTCCAAACAGCTCTCTCTACCCAATCCCTCTTTCCCCATATTCCTTTCCTCCAATGCAAACTCTGCCCGACCCCATCCACGTCTGCTACTAATCAGCCTCCATCATCCTGTTCCTACCTCAAGCCCCTCCAAACCAGCGTACTCCTCCCTTACCTTCCTTGCAGCCTTGCCACCGATATCACCTCTGGAGCAGTGGTTCTGTTCTCTTCCAGCATAGTGTAGCTCTCAGTGGGTTTGTACCACATGCTGCCTGAACTCCTTCACTTCCCACAGTCTTGAGAGAAAAGTGCAGGGGTTTGGGCAGTGTGTGGCTGAGAGTCCCTGAAAGTCACACAGATGAGATGAGAGCAAATCTCCAGATAGGGGGGGGGGGGTGGGGTGGGAGAGAGACTGAGTATTGGGGGAAGATAAAGGAGAAACTACTGGCTCCTGGGCCTTACGACCTGGGCTTTTTTGAGGGGGTTCTCAGTAGTACTGAATATCCGCATCTTTTATATTGCCTGCTAAAACTGACCCATGGTCCTCATGTTTTAATTAAAGATCCCTGCATATGAGTGCCAGCACCTTCTTTTTTTGCTAGGAAACATGCACTGATTAACTCTGGAATAAACTAATATGAAGAAAGCCAACATGGCTTTAGACAAGGAAGATATTGTCTTACTAATCTGTTATGTTTTTTTGAAAGTGTGAATAAACAGGTGGACAAAGGTGAGTCGGTTGATATAGTGTATATCTGGACTTTCAGAAAGCCTTTGACAAGGTCCCTCATCAGAGACTTTTGGCAAAACTAAAGAATCATGGGATAGGAGGCAGTGTACTACTGTCTATCAGGAACTGGTTAAAAGATAGAAAGCAGAGGGTTGGGCTAAATGGCCAATTTTCCCAATGGAGAAAGGTGAATAGTGGTGTACCCCAGGGATTTGTGCTGGGTCCGCTGCTTTTTGACATATTCATAAATGACCTGGAAAGTGGAATAACGAGTGAGGTTATCAAATTTGCAGATGACACAAAACTATTTAAAGTTGTTAAAACCCAAGAGGATTGTGGAAAATTGCAAGAGGATCTTGATAAATTGGAAGACTGGGCATCAAAATGGCAGATGAAATTTAATGTGGACAAGTGCAAAGTTATGCACCTAGGGAAGAACAACCCAAACTATGGTTACACGATGCAAAGTTCCACATTAGGAACCACCACCCAGGAAAAAGATTTAGGCGTCATTGTGGATAACATGTTAAAACCCTCGGCCCAGTGTGCAGCGGCAGCCAAGAGAGCAAATAGAATGCTAGGCATCATAAGGAAAGGAATGGAAAATAAAACAAAAGATATTATAATGCCTCTATACCGTTCCATGGTGAGACCGCACCTTGAATATTGTGTGCAATTCTGGTCGCCGTATCTTAAAAAGGATATAGCGTTATTAGAAAAGATTCAGAGAAAAGCCACCAAAATGGTAAAGGGGATGAAAGGATACTCCTATGAAGAAAGGCTAAAAAGGTTAGGGCTCTTTAACCTGGAAAAGAGACGGCTGAGGGGAGATATGATAGAAGTCTATAAATTAATGAATGGAGTGGAACGGGTAAACGTAGATCGACTGTTTACGTTATCAGAATATAGGAAGACTAGGGGACATGCAATGAAGCTACAGGGTAAACTATTTAAGACTAATAAAAGAAAATATTTTTTCACTCAACGTGTAATCAAACTCTGGAATTTGTTACCGGAGGATGTAGTAAAGGCTGTTAGTGTAGCTGGGTTTAAAAAAGGTTTGGACAAGTTCCTGGAGGAAAGGTCCATAAACCATTATTAAGAAGGGACCCAGGATATCAATGCTTTGACCTAGTACAAGCATTGCAGAACCTGTGTCTTTTGGGGAAATTGCTAGGTACGTATGACCTAGATTGGCCACTGTTGGAAACAGGATACTGGGCTTGATGGATCTTGGTCTGACCCAGTATGGCATATCTTATGTTCTTAAACTAATATGAAGCGCAGTCTTTTAGTCTAAATGCTTAGAGCAATTCCTATTACCCTGCACCAGTGGTTCTCAACTTACATGCATGAGATACTTTGGTATACCCTGCTTTCATTGGATGTGAATCTATCTCATGCATATTCCTTGTGGCTATTCTGAAAACCTGAATGGCCTGGGAGGTCCCCCAAATACTGGGTTGAGAAGCCCTGTTCTATGCATATGATTGATTGTCTTTTAAAAGACTGAAAATGACGAGGTCGATATTCAAAATGAGTTATGCGTTTAACTTTGGAATTAACTGCATAAATAGTTTAAGCTGAAAAACTAGAGCCGGCCACTTTATAACTTTAGGCCAGGCGATTTGATGTCTGGCTGAAGGCATCCATTTAAACATGGGAGGGTTTGGAGGTTTTCCAGGGCAGAGCTAAAAGATAAGCAGATAGTGATATTAAGCCACTATCCACTTTTTTAAAATCCATTTTAAGTAGGACTTTATAAATTAGGGTTACCAAATTTTTGGAGAGCAAATCTGGGACACCTGGGCAGGGGTCCTCCCTTCTCGGACATCTTTTCCTCATATATGTCAAAATGACCAGTCTAAGTAATATTCAGTAATTTCAGAACAGCCCATCTTGAGTTATAAGTGCGTATAGATACATATCTGCTTAAACCTTATTTTATACATCTAGATAAATATTCTATATAATTCTAAAATTCCTCCTATTTTTTCAGAAAATAAGTGAATTTTACATCTTCTCTTACCAGGATTGTGAAGACTGCATTAGAGGGGTATGCAGGAAAAACAATGTCCTTTGCCTCTGTTCCCAGTGAAATTGGGGACAGGAGGTGATTATAGTTCATGGAGTCAAGGACACTACCTCAAAATTGGGGACGCCCCCTGAAAATCAGGGACACCTGATAACCTTAGTATAAATAGCTATGGGTAACTTACCCATTTAAGTTTTGGAGTGTAAATTCAGTGGTCCTACTTAAACTGATAGGGGGTCATTCCAAAATGTGAATAGTGGGGATGGACGTCAGGCTTGACATACATCCCCTGCTAATCGTTGGGGCTGATTCTGTCCCCAGAGCTCCTGCACATACAGAGGAAATGTGCAGGAAGCTCTGGTCAGGGGCGGGAGGGGGAGGGCTGGAGGTAGAGCAGGGGCAGAGTGGAGGCGGACCCATGTCCCTGGATGTACAGGGCCTATCCCACAGCCCTGTATGTCTGGGGGGAGGGGGGGACAAGGATGGCTGGGGAACTTATTCCACCTCGCAGGTGGAATAAGCCTCCCCACTGGAGGTGATCAGCACTGGTGGGCCCCAAAAGGAAGTTGAGTGGCAGAAGGGGGTTCCCCGCAACCCGGCCCCAGCTATGGAAGGCCCCTCCTGGGGTCAGGTGGCAGAGAAATTGTGTGGTGTGGGGCAGTGGGGCTCCTGCATGGCATCCCAGTGCCATGGTGATGGGACACCGTGGTCCTGGGGCTCCATGCAGGAGAATTGGCTGGGTTAGGCGGGGTGATTGCCAGATATGCAGCGCTTCTGAATCGGGGCCTGTCCAAGCAGTTTGCCCCAATTCTGCTCTCGTAAGAACATCTAGCTCCCATGGGTGCAGAATTGGCTGCAAATCCGGCCCAACCAGATTTTGGACATCCGGACAGGCTCCGATTTAGAATGGGCCTCATAGTGTGATTGAAAATGCAGCATAAAGATGGGTGGATAAGTTATCAACGTATCTTTATGAAGAGGCTGCCCTACTGAATATTGACCAGTGCTTTCTCAAGAAAGTTACTCATGGCCTAAAAAGAAGAGTAGAAAGAAGGCCTGTGAGGCAGCTGTTGTAGCAGCCAATATAAAACTGGCCAATGTCCATATGTTCCTGTCATGTGCTTAGTGAAGGACCTGCCCTCTGGAGGAAGGAACAGTCACTTCAGGGCAAGAGATTCCCTCCAATACTCTTGTGGAGCCCTGGGGTTGGTCTGACTAAAAATGCAATATTGCATCACCTCTTCTCATTGGCAGCAGTATGGTGGAGGACTATAATATCAGCAAAATTTGTTCCACCATATCCATTCCCTAGTCACCTTGCATTTAGACTATTGCAACCTGCTCCTTGCAAGTCTTCCTTAGAATCATCTCTCTCCCCTTCAATCCGTTCAGAACTCAGCCGTGAAGCTGATCTTCCACCAGTGTCACAATGCTTCCATAACCCTTCTCCTCAAGTCACTTCAGTGGCTTCCTATCATTTCTGCATCCAGTTCAAACTTCTTCTACTAACCAACAAGTGCAATGATTCTGTCGCTCCTCATTACCTCTCCTTTGACCCCTTCTTGGAAACTCTACTCAGACAAATATCTTCTGTGCTCTTCTCTTCCACTGCCAACTCCAGACTTTGTTTATGCCACCTTGCTGCGCTGTGTGCCTGGAACAGACTACCTGAGTCGGTGTGTCAGGCTCCATTTCTGGTCCAAATCCATGCTAAAAGCCCACCTCTTTGAGGCTGCTTTTGGATCCTGACCCTTTACTCTCCTGTTTATCACCCATGTCTGTTAGAACTATCTCTTGTGCCCTGTTTGTTGTGTTTGCCCTGCATAGATCGTAAGCTCTCTCAAGCAGGGACTCTCTCATATCTATACGTACAGCGCTGTGTATGCCTTGTAGTGCTGTACAAATGATAAATAGTAATAGGACTTCTGGGTAGCTTCTTGGGAACATTGATTCCATCCCTGAGGCCCTAGGGGAAAGAATAAGTCGGTACAGCACAAGGGAGACCTCCATGGAGCTCCTTTCCTGGGGCCCCGGGATCACCTACTTAGGGATTTGAAGGAGGGGCTGGGGTATCATCTCTTCAAAGTATTTGTAGGTTGCTAAGTTGAGTATAACAGATAAATATTTATGTATATTATTATCCCACGATGGTAAAAAATGTTACTGTTGTGCTTGGATGCAAGGTGCAATAGTACGAACATTTTTATTGCTGTAATCATCAAATCTCTAAGTGTGTATACATGAATTTAAAAAAAAGTATCAAAGGGTATATTTAACATTCGTACTAAATGGCTACATTTATGTTACTGTCCGGGTAAGTGAGCTTTCAAACTCCCAGTCCTCAGCTCTGTCTTTGTCTCTTATTGTTTGATGCTTAGATATTCAGGCAACAATGTAATTCGTATGAATGCCGATTGTGGTTGTCAGGGGAAATATTTGCAACTTCTCGGAAAACACCTAAACAAACCGCTACCAAACAAATTGTACTTTGATGAAGCAATTAAGTTTGACGGATGGGAATAATGGTTTGAAACAAGAGAGGGGCTCGGAGAGTGCAAAGCCTGGGTGGCCTGCGCTGCCTTCCCCTTCTCCTGGCTCCTCCAGTCTTCTGCTTTCCCTGTAAAGCTCTTGTTATTGAGAGAAGGACGAGGGCATGGGAAAATTTGCGCTTCGGTTCCAAGAGTTCCCCTGCTGCCAAGAAGCAGCTTTAAAGGGAAGGTGCTATTGGACCTCAATTAATACTACCTATGTTCTGTCTTCTTTTATTTTTTTAATGTTCTCTTCCAAGCTTTTGAGAAACCCAAAGAATGCCCGAGTTCAATGATGCTCGCCTTGCCGCATGATGGCTCAGTGTGCTGGTTTGCAGCAAAATCACAACTCCCTCCCCCTCTACGGCTGGCTGCCAGTGGGCAGCAAATTTTGAAAACTGCACAGCTGGCGAAGGAAAGACTGTGAGGTTCCCAAACACTAGCAGCTTCTCAAACTTTCTGTTACACAAAGAACCTTCATGATTTTCCTGTTTACAAGCAGAATCTTCCTTCACCAGAAATGGCGATTAACTTTGGACTAGACTGCAAGTGAGTTTTGTCCCACAGAATGATCCCATAGGTATATTTTAATTCTGTCTCTTTAGTCAGATGCTAATAGGTTGGAAGAGGTCATGAGAAACAAAAGAGAAAAAAGAAAAAAAATGAGCCAAGGAGGGTGAGAGGGCAGGAGGAAGAAAAACAGACTGGGAAAGAACAGAAAAGGGAGAGAATGATCATGAAGAAAGAGAGAGAAACAGAAACTGGAAGAAAAAACCATCAGTAAAATAGGAAAGAGAAGAAGAGAAAAGGGAAAAGAAGAGAAAGAAGGGAAAAGAGGGAAAGTGAGTTGAGCATACCCTAGAACAGTGATTCCCAAACCTTTTCGGCCCACTGCCCCCTTGGTTCCATAAATGTATTACAGCGCCCTCTCCCTCACCCAGTGAGGCTATTACTCAAAACAAATCATTCAAAATATCGACAAAAGTTTTTATTTAATTAATAACATAAATTGAAACTCTGCAAAAGACAAAACTCTACTATTCCTAGAATACTATGGGGCAGACCCTCACTAATTCAATTCCAACAAACACATCCAAACTATTAATCTCTCATTGTACTGTATATAGTTAAACTGTACACTCCAGATCCCCCACCCCTTCCTTCCCCCCTCCTGTTCAATGTAATGAGCAGTTGTTACCATACCTTAAATAAATAAATACATTTTTATTTAATTTTACAACACCAAAGCAATTAACATTTTCAAAAAAACAGTTTTAATAAAATAGTGTACTTACTCTATCTATTGTTCTTTTAGCTCACAGTTTTGCTGATTGGTATGGGCGAAAAATAAGCGAAGGTGTAAGACAAGGCTGCATACTTTCCCCCTACCTGTTTAATTTATATGCAGAACAAATAGCCAAATTAATATGAGTAAAATACATTCTCTAAAATGCTTGTATGCAAATGCTAGAAGTCTAAAAAATAAGATGAGAGCGTTAGAATATATAGCACTAAATGAAAGGTTAGATATGATTGGAATATCAGAGACATGGTGGAAGGAGGACAACCAGTGGGACACAACCTGGGTACAAACTATATCATAATGATAGAGCTGATCAAATTGGTGGAGGGGTTGCTCTCTATGTTAGAGAGGGCATTGAGTCAGAAAGGATTAAAGTTTTGCGGGAAACAAAATCTGCTGTAGAATCTATATGGATTGAAATTCCATGTAAAAGGGGGAAGGCGATGGCAGTGGGGGTGTACTATCGAGCGCCTTGCCAGAATGACCAAATGGATGATGAAATGCTCAAAGAAATCAAAGAACCTAACAAAAGTTACAGTGCAGTAATAATAATGGGTGATTTCAACTACCCCGGTATCGACTGGGTCAGTGTCACGTCAGGACATGCTAGGGAGATAAAGTTCCTAGATGAAATAAATGACTGCTTCTTGGAGCAGCTGGTTCATGAACCGACCAGAGGGGAAGCCATATTAGACCTAGTCCTTAGTGGAACACCAGATCTAGTGCAAGAGATAAGGTTGTTGGGGCCACTTGGCAATAGTGATCATAGCATGATCGCCTTTGATTTAATTAGTGGAGGAGGGATAGTAAGGAAATCCACAGTACTACCTTTTAACTTTCAAAAGGGAAACTATGATAAAATGAGGGAAACAGTTAAGAAAAAACTAAAAGGAGCAGTTCCAAAGGTTAAAGACGTACATCAGGCTTGGCTGTTGTTGAAAAAAACTATCTTGGAAGCCCAGACCAGCTGTATTCCATGCTTTAAGAAAAGTGGAAGGAAGTCCAAAAAACTGCCAGCATGGTTTAAAGGTGAGGTCAGAGAGGCTGTTGTTGCCAAAAAAGCATCTTTCAGGAAATGGAAAAAAGAGCCAAACGACGAAACCTGGAAACAGCACAAGTACTGGCAAGTCAAATGCAAGACATTGATAAGGCAGGCAAAGGGAGAATTTGAGAAGAATCTTGCTGCGGAAGCAAAAACGTGAAGTAAAGACCTTTTCAAGTACATTCGTAGCAAAAAACCTGTGAGAGAGTCAGTTGGTCCATTAGATGATAAAGGGGTTAAAGGAGCACTAAGAGGCGACAAGGCGATAGCGGAGAGATTGAATGAATTCTTTGCTTCAGTCTTTACTGAGGAAGATGTAGGGATGTTACCCATGACTGAAGTGGTATTTAAAGGTGTGGAAGAATTGAAGGAAATATCGATACATCGGGAAGATGTATTACAACTATTAGATAAACTGAAGAGTAGCAAATCACCTGGGCCGGATGGTATATATCCAAGGGTGTTGAAAGAACTGAAATACGAGATTGCAGACCTACTATTAGTAATCTGTGAACTATCATTAAAATCATCTCTAATACCTGAAGATTGGAGGATCGCCAATGTAACACCAATTTTTAAAAAGGGTTCCAGGGGTGATCCGGGAAACTACAGACCGGTGAGCCTAACATCAGTACCGGGAAAAATGGTAGAAACCATCATAAAAAATAAAATTACTCAGCATGTAGATAGTCATGACCTAATGGGAGACAGCCAACATGGCTTTAGACAAGGAAGATATTGTCTTACTAATCTGTTATGTTTTTTTTGAAGGAGTGAATAATCAGGTGGACAAAGGTGAGTCGGTTGATATTGTGTATCTGGACTTTCAGAAAGCCTTTGACAAGGTCCCTCATCAGAGACTTTTGGCAAAACTAAAGAGACATGGGATAGGAGGCAATGTACTACTGTGGATCAGGAACTGGTTAAAAGATAGAAAGCAGAGGGTAGGGCTAAATGGCCAATTTTCCCAATGGAGAAAGGTGAATAGTGGTGTACCCCAGGGATCTGTGCTGGGTCCGCTGCTTTTTGACATATTCATAAATGACCTGGAAAGTGGAATAACGAGTGAGGTTATCAAATTTGCAGATGACACAAAACTATTTAAAGTTGTTAAAACCCAAGAGGATTGTGTAAAATTGCAAGAGGATCTTGATAAATTGGAAGACTGGGCATCAAAATGGCAGATGAAATTTAATGTGGACAAGTACAAGGTTATGCACCTAGGGAAGAACAACCCAAACTATGGTTACACGATGCAAGGTTCCACATTAGGAACCACCACCCAGGAAAAAGATTTAAGCGTCATTGTGGATACCATGTTAAAACCCTCGGCCCAGTGTGCAGCAGCGGCCAAGAGAGCAAATAGAATGCTAGGTATGATAAGGAAAGGAATGGAAAATAAAACAAAAGATATTATAATGCCTCTATATCGTTCCATGGTGAGACCGCACCTTGAATATTGTGTGCAATTCTGGTCGCCGTATCTTAAAAAGGATATAGCGATTTTAGAAAAGGTTCAGAGAAGAGCCACCAAAATGGTAAAGGGGATGGAAGGATACTCCTATGAAGAAAGGCTAAAAAGGTTGGGGCTCTTTAACCTGGAAAAGAGACGGCTGAGGGGAGATATGATAGAAGTCTATAAATTAATGAACGGAGTGGAATGAGTAAACGTAGATCGATTGTTTATCTTATCAGAATATAGAAAGACTAGGGGACATGCAATGAAGCTACAGGGTAAACTATTTAAGACTAATAAAAGAAAATATTTTTTCACTCAACGTGTAATCAAACTCTGGAATTTGTTACCGGAGGATGTAGTAAAGGCTGTTAGTGTAGCTGGGTTTAAAAAAGGTTTGGACAAGTTCCTGGAGGAAAGGTCCATAAACCATTATTAAGAAGGGACCCAGGATATCAATGCTTGAACCAATACAAGCATTGTGGAACCTGTGTCCCTTGGGGAAACTGCTAGGTACGTATGACCTAGATTGGCCACTGTTGGAAACAGAATACTGGGCTTGATGGACCTTGGTCTGACCCAGTATGGCATATCTTATGTTCTTATGTAAATCATCAGAGAAGCAGGATTGTATGAAGACAACAGAGGTGTGAAGATTGGTTGAAGACTCATCAACAACCTTCGCTATGCTGATGATACCACATTACTGGCTGAAAGTGAAGATGATCTGAAACATTTGCTTCTCACAATTAAAGAACAGAGTCTCAAAATGGGCCTGCACCTTAATGTAAAGAAGACAAAGATCATGACAACTGGCATAATCAACAGGTTCATCGTTGAAGGAGAAGAAATTGAAATCATGAACAACTTTAACCTACTTGGATCAACTATCAATAAAGAAGCAACAAGCAGTCAAGAAATCAGACGACGCATTGCTCTTGGCAGAATGGCTATGAAAGACCTAGATAAGATTCTCAAGAGCAGAGATGTCTCTCTCCATACAAAGATTCGACTTGTTCAAGCCATGGTATTTTCAATAACATCATATGGATGTGAAAGCTGCACAGTGAAAAAGACAGACAGGAAGAAAATTGATGCCTTTGAATTATGGTGCTGGCGGCGAATACTGTGTATACCATGGACTGCTCGAAGAACAAACCAGTCGGTACTAGAGGAGATCAAAGCTAAGCTTTCTTTAGAAGCTGAGATGACAAGACTTCAACTTTCATACTTTGGACACATCATGCGAAGAGAGAGATCATTAGAGAAAGACACCATACTTGGCAAGATAGAAGGTCAACGCAAAAGAGGAAGGCCAGTGTTAAATAAATAAATAAAATAAAATAAACAGCAGCTACGGGTACCAGTCTGTCAACAATGAGCCGCCTGACTCAAGACCGAACACAATTTAGGATAGCTATCCAGAGGGTCGCCATGAGTCAACTCCGACTCGATGGCACTTAACAACATGGGCGAAAAAACATGTTGCGTGCAGATTCTCTGCCTTTCGAGCACTAATGTCATTCCCGCCACAGATTATTTCATCCCATCATCCAACACTGACCAATGGCCGTTTTCCAAGTTTAGCTGTCGCATTTCGCTTTCAGTATATTTTGTTCATGAATACAAATCTGACATGCTGAATGCAACTTACTGCTTATTCCCGCCAAATATGCTAGTGACCCCCCCCCCCGGGTGTAATCATGTAATGTAAACATATGCACCGTTGGTTCTCTCGTGACAATGCAAATGTATGCTCATTTAGTACACAATTTATATGCACAAAGTGTATACTTTCTTACTTCTTAGTTGTTCACGCTGCTATATTGTGCTTATTTCTCCAGTGCCCCCATGCTGCCACCTTGTCTTTCAAAGCCTCCCTAGATTAGCCCAAAGTTCTCCGTGGGGTGGGGGGTGGTACCGCCCACTTTGGGAATCACTGCCCTAGAATATATTATATTCTTTGGCCTAAGATTAAGATACCACAAGAGAAAAGATCTAAGAGCCTTATTTGCAAAGGGTATAGATTTTGGATTTAGCTAATGCCTCTTTCAGTGAAAGCTCAAGGTGAGTTGCATTCAGGTACAATAGGTATATTCCTGTTCCCAGAGGGCTTACAATCTAACGGCATGTTTACTAAAGGTGCCATTTTGCCCATTTATCACTAGGGGCGTGTTTACTAAAGGTTAGCAACAGTTAGGGGCTTGTTTACAAAGCCGCGGTAGCGGTTTGCGATCGTAATCGGAGCCGCGGCCCCATTGATTTCAATGGGGCCGCGGCTGCGATCGCGATCGCGAACCACTACCGCGGCTTTGTAAACAAGCCCCTTAGTTCATGCTAACCTTTAGTAAACATGCCCCTAAGCTTGTACCTGAGGCTATTGAGAGTTACTGTAAGCGACTTGCTCAGGGTCACAAGGAATGCCAGTGGGATTTGGACCTTGCTTTCCTGGTATCCGCTTGCTGCTATAACCATAGGCTACTCCGCTACTTCAGGGACAACGCTACCATTAAACAAGACTAGTGGTTGCCTGGATCAGCAGCATCTGAAGGATGGCAAAGAGCAGCAGCAGGGGCAGGGGGAGAGGGAGAGGCACATAAGGCTGAAATTTTCCTCAGGATGCCAATTACAACGCCCTAGTAGAACTACACCATCAAAATTCAAATCCTGCTATACGGTGATCAAAAAATTCAGTACCCTTCAGATGGGACAGAATAAACAGCTGAAATGAAAATCTCCTAAATCACTATCACGGGAACTGGCAGTCATGTCTAGACTTAAATACAATAGCTGCCCTAAAGCCAGGGTCGGTGCAAGGGTATCGGGTGCCCTGGGCCATCCTTCATCCTTACTCCTTCCACAATTAACTTTTGAACATTAATACCGAGCCCTCTGCTCCGTTAGCCGGTTGGCATCAGGGCAGACAGCGACAACACCCGCAGATATTCATTAGCATCGCTGAATATCCCTGATAGAGGGATTAACACAATTGGGGGCTTGCTAACCGTGTTAATCCCTTTGAATATCAGGCCCACCTGCATATTATACTTGCTATCATATACAGGCACTTCTGTGGTACCAACCAGAACAATGACTGAAATCCTGAACGAGAACCCAAACTATATAGCAAGCTTGCCAAACCAAAATAACATTAATTGCCAGGAATCAGACGGCAACAGCACTGTTAATTAATTATGACTAAGCACCCTGGAACACCAATATAGCTCCTATTGGGAATTGGAACAAGCTCAACTTCTCTAAATCCCTGCACAAGCTACATGCTCACCTCAGTCACAGACAGAACACAGACTGAGCCCCATCACATGTGACCACAAGTTAGAAATAAACCTTCAGAAAAAACGGAAATGGACAGTAAACTGCAAGAAGCCAGACTCTACTGTACATGCAGCGCAATGATGTTAAAGCAGAATAACCATTTCACTACAGAAAATTAAAAATACATATAGTATCATAATTGGACGTACAAAGTGCATGATGTGGGATTTTAGAAAAATCTGGGACATGCAGAGCATAATGTCCAGAAATGCAGGAGAGTGGCAGCAGTGAAGAGAGGCACGTTTAAATGATTTCTGAAATTGCTCTGTCTCCACCCTGAAGGATGAATGTCCTAGTAACTGGTTCTAGCAATGGGTCCCATGCAGAGAGCAAAGCTGGGTATATGCACAGGTGTAGACCGTTTCAAAAATGTGGATGACTCTGATTTGCACTGCCACAGAACTGAGTACTTGGATGTGCTGGATGGGGTGTTTCAGAAGGGAGGTGACTATGTTTTGAGATTTGCACGTCCTGGCCTGCCATTTCAGATAATCAAAAAACATCAAATCCCAAAACAGAGTCAATCAAAATCACAAAAATCACAGACACTGCAACAGTCCCACTCCGGTTTTTCAATCTTCTTTTTGTCAGAATTCATCAAAGGCAGGCAAGATTGATACTTGACCCCACCAGTTCAATGAAATCCCTTTTATTCAAAATTTCCTTTAGTGACCAAAAGATAAACTTTAAAACGTATCGCAATTGAATGCACTTATCTTAACTTGTGAAAATTGTCAGCAAACGCAATTCAGCTCACAGCACGACGTGCACGTTTCGGGATACTGGCAATCCCTGCATCAAGTGCCCAAAATGATCGTACTCACTGGCTCCATTACATCCAGAAACATTATTATGGCGTCCTTCCACTCACTGACGCCTTTCCACCATTAACCACCAACTAATAGTGTTGAAACACCTTATAGGACCAGGTAATCATACATTGGCTAATCACAGGTATCAATCTCGAGGACGAACCAATCACCACTCAGGGTCTACCCCAACACAACTCCCAAAGTGGTTGGACATGGACTACAAACCAGTAAAGATAGAGACCAGCCTCCCATTGGTGGATACTCAAATCAGTCACAAAGGAGTCAACCAATACGGAAGGGGATGACCCATAATTTTCGGGAAACCCCTCATCCCATTGGTGCACACCTAAAACAAACTAAACCAATTGATTTCACGATTTAAACCTGCAGGTTGTATGGAACCCAATTCAAAAATCCACCGCTGTTCCTTCCATTACAGGCGGGCCGTCTGGTCACCACCAGTGGATTTAGTGGAACATGGTCAATGACCGACCATCGAAGATCCTCAAAACAATGACCAAATTGCATACAGTGCTCCACTACCGGGGCTGCCACCACTTGCTGTCGGATCCAAGAGGCATGTTCAGTCATACAGACCTTTATAGATCTAGTAGTACGTCCCACATACATCAGTGGGCAAGTACACAAAATAATATATACCACAAAAATGGAAGAAAAAGTGGTCAACCACCTTCTATGATACCTCCGATTGGTTTGGGGATTAGTCCAGACTATTACCTTCCGTATTGGTTGACTCCTTTGTGACTGATTTGAGTATCCACCAATGGGAGACTGGTCTCTTTCTTTACTGGTTTGTAGTCCATGTCCAACCACTTTGGAAGTTGTGTTGGGGTAGACCCTGAGTGGTGATTGGTTCGTCCTCGAGATTGCTACCTGTGATTAGCCGATGTATGATTACCTGGTCCTATAAGGTGTTTCAACACTATTAGTTGGTGGTTAATGGTGGAAAGGCGCCAGTGAGTGGAAGGACGCCATAATAATGTTTCTGGATGTAATGGAGCCAGCGAGTATGATCATTTTGGGGACTTGATGCAGGGATTGCCAGTATCCCGAAATGTGCACGTCGTGCTGTGGGCTGAATTGCGTTTGCTGACAATTTTCACAAGTTAAGATAAGTGCATTCAATTGTGATGCGTTTTAAAGTTTAGCTTTTGGTCACTAAAGGAAATTTCGAATAAAAGGGATTTCATCGAACTGGTGGGGTCAAGTATCAATCTTGCCTACCTTTGATGAATTCCGACAAAAAGAAGATTGAACAACTGGAGTGGGACTGTTGCAGTGTCTGTGATTTTTGTGATTTCAGATAATCAGACATGGAGTGGCAGGCCTGTAACATGTTCAGAGTATGTACTTACATGCAGGTTTCTTTGGCTAAGAAATATTAACTGTGGTAATGAAAGTGTATTTTGCTCTTCCCCTGGAAGAGTTGCAGCCATGAAACAAGCCTTTTTTCACACCTTATTCGTGGTCAGGAGCAGGAATAGGCATGGGTGCTTCAACAACCAGGGCCAGGCGGGCTTGTGCTGTTCTGATATTGCATCAGGATGTGCATCTCTGTTGCTCCTCCCAGGCCATGCCTCCACCACACCCTCGTGCTACATGGATGTGCTTGTGCTGTGGACATCTATATACCTGGCTTTCTAAAATGGGTCCAGGATGTCCATTTTCAGATGTCCAACTCATAGAAACATAGAAATATGATGACAGAAAAAGACCACATGGCGTCTCTAGTCTGTCCTTCCATATCAACAACTATAATAGTCCCCTTTTTTCCTTTAGAGATCCTCTGTGTTTGTCCCATGCTTTTTTGAATTCAGTTACTGTCCTCATCTCTACCACCTCCACTGGGAGACTATTCCACAGATCCACCACTCTTTCCGTAAAGAAATATTTCCGCAAATCACTCCTGAATCTATCCCCCTTCACCCTCATCCCATGGCCCCTCGTAGCAGAACTTGCTTTCAATTGAAAGAGGCTCTCCCCCTGAACATTTATGCCATGGAGGTATTTAAACTTCTCAATCATATCACCTCTATCCTGCCTTTCCTCTAAGGTGTCCTCATATGCTTTATAATGAAGACCACTAACCATTTTAGTAGCCACCCTCTGCACCCTCTGAACAAAGCTTCTAAAATGATCCGTGTAGTCTAATAAATATCAAAGCATAAAGGGCCTGATTTTGAGCTGGGCATAGCCCGCCCCTTCCACCTCACCCAGATTCTCCATGCTGGGGTTATATGCGGCCCCGGCATTGAAAATCCGTGTGTTACCGCACAGCTAGGAAGCTGCAGGAGCTACCCGTGTAGCACCAATTACATAGCCTCAGCACCTTAAAGATAGGCGAGGTTTTCCCGTGCCTACCTTTAAGGCACAGAGCACTAACCATGAGCATCGGAAATCGGTGTTACATGGGTAGCGCCATGGCCTGCCTCTGCTCTGCCCCAGAATGTCCCAACACACCCCAATGCTAGGCAGATAGCATCTGGGCGCATTAGGGACATATCTAGGATTTTTGAAAGGCATTACCCGTGTAGGTGCCCTTTGAAAATCCCAGATAAGGCATTTACATGGGTAACTAGGGAAGTTACCCATATAAATGCCTTCGAAAATCAGGCCCAAAATCAATATAAAATTGTTGAGCAATACTAAGGGGCTTGTTTACAAAGCCGCGGTAGTGGTTCGCGATCGTGATCGCAGCTGCGGCCCCATTGAAATCAATGGGGCCGCGGCTCCGATTATGATCGCAAACCGCTACCGCGGCTTTGTAAACAAGCCCCTAAGAGTAAACGGATGATCAGCTATTGTTGTTTAGGTGCCATCAAGTTGACATCAACTCATGGCAATCCTATGGATAGTTGTCCTAAATTGTATTCGGTCTTCAGTCAGATGGCTTATTGTTAGAGTAGTATCCATAGCTGTTGTTATTGTACCGATCCACACATTGCCAGTCTTCTTTTTTGCGCTGAGTTTCAACCTTGCCAAGCATGATGTGTTTCTCTAATGATTTTTCTCTTTGCATGATGTGTTCAAAGTATGAAAGTCAAAGTCTTGTCACTTGAGCTTCTAAGGAATGCTTAGGTTTGATCTTCTCCAGCACTGGTTGAATTGTTCTTTTGGTGGGGTAGTCCATGGTATGCATAATATTCTTTCCTAGCACTATAAGTCGAAGGTATTGATTTTCTTCCTGCCTTTCTTTTTCACTGTCCAACTTTTCCATCCATATCACATTACTGAAAATACTATGTCTTGGATAAATCAAATCTTTGTACACAGAGATATATCTGTGCATTTGAAAATCACATCCAGATCCTTCATCTCCATTCTGCCAAGAGCAATGTGTCATTGGATTTCTTGATTGCTTGTTAGTTCATTATTGATTACTGATCCGAGCAGGTTAAAGTTGTCTACTATTTCTATTTGTTCTCCATCAAGGATGAAACTATTGACTTTGCTACTTTTCAGGATCTTTGTCTTCTTCACAGGCCCATAATAAGCCGCTGTTTTAGATGGTGTTCACTTTCAGCCAGTAACATGGTATCATCAGCATTTGCGAAATTTGTTGGTAAGTCTTCCACCAATCTTCACACGTTGGTTGTCTTTGTATAGCCCTGCTTCTCTGATGATTTGTAATCAACTATTACAAACTCAGATTTTTAAAAAATCCCAAAAACCAATCAAAAGTATTTCAAAATAGTGGGCATATGAAATAACATCCAATAATTTAAACTATTAAAGATGAGAAAATCACCATCCTCTATCCAATATCCCTTTCTTTCTCCTTGACCAGCAGTATTCATCTCTCTCCTTCACCATTAACATCATCCTTTCATTTTACCCCCCCCACCCAAATCCTCTTCTCTCTGCAAGTCCAGCCCAAAGGTATCTGATGCCCTAGGCAAAACTTCAATAATGTGCCTCCTGTTCATAATTCAGCATCTCCCCTCCCCTTCCCTTCCCTTCCCCCACAGATGCCCATCATATCTCCTTCCCTTCTTCCTGCCCCCCCCCCCCCCCCGGCCATGTCCAGCATCACCCACATCTTCCTCCTGCCAGTGTTGCATTCTCCCACTGGGCCCAGGCTTCAGTAAATGAAATTCAGTACAACAATGGGCTTTGCAGCATCCACAGCGCTTTAGGCTAAATGCATCCTACCCCCTCTGACACTTCCTGTCAGGAGGAGAGAGGGCAGGACACAGCTGTTCTAGAGGATATGTTGGGGCTGCAAAGCTTGCTGTTGCACTATTTCATTTTTTGATGTTTGAGTCTGGTTAGACTGAGAATGGAGGAAAGGGGGCAGCAGCTTCAGGGAGAAGAGGTGGGTGATACTGGCAACGTTATGCTGCCTTCAGTGGACATCTAGTCTGCCTAGTGGTGGGGCCAGTCCTGCATCTCAGCATTCTCTTAGCTATCTCCACCACCCTCTATCCAATATCCTTCTCTTTCTCCTCATATCTGGACCCATCAGCATACTGTCACCTCCCTGCTGCTCACTCTCCTTCCTTCTCTCATCATCCCCTTTCAAATGCCAGGAGCATTCCCCTCTCATTCCCTCTTTCCAACTCCAAAAACATTACTCTCTCTCTCTATCCCTTCACAGCACTAGGAATATTACTCTCTTTTTCCCTCAGCCTTTCCTAGGAGAATTCTCCTCTTTTTCTTCCCTGTAACAGTCCCAACATCCAGATTTCCCCCTCTCTAAGTCCTCCCTTCACTAGCACCAGTATGCTCCTCCAGTATCCTCCAACCCACGCTGTCAGTAGCATTTATTTGGATTTGGCATTAACCCCTTTCACTAGGAGATTCCCAAGCTTCACCACTCCCCTCTCACCTGAAAGCTGGTTTTGGGGCTTGGCAGACTGTCAGCACTGCGTTCCTAAGACAGGCAAGACATGTTAGCACTGACTCCAGCCACACTGCTGCAAATAGGACCTCGGACTCCCTTTTACAGCCACGGTGGGTACATGCAGCAGCACACTGCACACATGCGACTTTGTGCACCCTCTGGACTGCCCTCTTTAACTTCCTGCATTCCCACCTCCAGATTGGACACTCGAATGAGGGAGGGGAGAAAGAGACGGTGGCAGCTTTTTCATTTGCTGCTTTTATCCCAGGGTTTCAGTATGGCACTCTAAAGAGTGGCTCAAAGCAGGGCTGATGGAAATACTAGTGCATGGCTGCTGCCACTCCCCAAGAGACCAAAGGAGAGCAAAAACACCCACCCAGGAGTGAGGTAACCAACAAAAGCAGGAGTATCAGACACAGCATGGTTTAATCAACTTTATTTCAGAAGAGCCCAGATGCATTTTGGCTTGGAAGCCTTCTTCAGAGGGTACAAGCTCAGATCACTACTAGTAGTAGTGTGTACTAAGTGGTGTACAAAAATTCTTCTAGCAGAGTGTCTGCTGGCCAGCTTAAGAGGTAAGCCAAGGAGGAGGGTGCACCACATTAGGGATGCAGGAAGCCTGTCTTACTGGCTCACTTCCAGCCTGCCTCCTGCTTCCTCAGCCATTGTATTAACACAGCCATGAGAGCATTTGCTTTTGCTCCCATAGCTGTATTAATACTCAGCACAGCCATGGGAGCAAAAGCCAAAGCTCCCCAGCTGTATTGAATATTAATAGAGCAATGGGAGTATTTGTTTTTGCTCCCACACTATATTAATGCTCAGCTCAGCCACAGGATTTGCTCCTGCAGCTGTGCTGAGCATTACTTTAGCTGCGGGAGCAAAAGCAAATGCTCCCCCAATTGTACTAATGTTCGATACAGTCAGGGGAGCATTGGCTTTTATTCCTGAGGCTGTATCAATGTTTAATACAGCTGCAGGAGCAAAATCAAATGCTCTCACAGCTTTGTTGCTACAGAGAGGGGGAAGGGATGGCCCTGTTCCTGCCCCCCCCACTGGGGCTGTAGGGGGGGGGGGAGAGAGGAACCGGGCTGGGGCTGGAAATGGGTTGATACTCTGAAGGGGCTGGGGCTGGGACTGGGGCTGGAAGGAGTGACAGTGGCTGACATTGGGGCTGGGGAGACTGGAAATGGGCTGATACAGGGTCTGGGGGGGGGGGGTCTGACTTACACTGGCAATGGGCTGATACTGGGAATGGGGGGCTTGGACTGAAAATAGGCTGATACTGGAGCTGGGGGGGACTGGAGATGGGCTGATTCAGGGGCTGGGGGGGGGCTGATTGATACTGGTGATGTGCTGATACTAGGAATGTGGGCTGGGACTGGAAATGGACTAATAAAGGGGCTGAGGGATGATTGATACTGATGATGGACTGATACTGGGAATTGAGGCTGGTACTGGAAATGGGCTGACACAGGGGTTGGCGACTGACTGTTACTGGTGATGCACTGATACTGGGACTGGGGGATGGGACTGGAAATGGGCTGATACTGGGGTTGGGGAGACAGGAAATGGGCTGATACAAGGACCAGGGGGGCTGACTGATACTGGTCATGGGCTGATATGGGGGCTGGGACTGGAAATGGGCTGATATTGGGACTGGGGGGGACAGGAAATGGGCTGATACAGGGGATGGGGTATGACCAGTGGTGGGATTTGATCCAAACAGGAACCGGTTTGGATCAATCCCACCCCTGAGAGAACTGATCATGTGGCAGCATGGCACGTATTTGCATTGCCAGTGTTGCATGCTCAGATTACTGGCAGCCACCATAGGGCAGCAACTCTCTGTTGGCCAAGTGGCCCGAACCCCCCCCCCCCCACTCACCAGTAGTTTGACGGCATCGAGAACTTCCCCCGATACTGCGGTTTCTCGCTGCCATCAAACCACTGTGCAGCACCAGCACTGGGATGCTATTTTTGGCCTGATTTGGCAAATGCCACCTGTGGCAGGATCTGGTTCTTGTGAACTGGGCCGAACCAACTGAATCCTATCTCCGGGAATGACTGATACTGAGAATTGGGGCTAGAACTGGAAATGGGCTGATACTGGGACTGGGGGACTGGTACTAGAAATGGACTGATATTAGGACTGGGGCGACTGGAAATGGGCTACTAGGTCTGGGGAGATGGGACTGAAAAAGGGCTGGGACTGGAAGGGGGCTAATACCAGGGTCGGGGTCCTGGGATTGAGAGGGAGCTAATGCTGGCAACTGCTAGGCTCTCACAGCCCCCCACCGTGCCCCCCCTCAGTTCTTCCTCTCCAATGCAGTCACCATCCATGCTGAGATCCAGTGCTTTGAGTCCATTCACCCAAACATCTACACCATCAACAACCTGATGGAGAGGATCGAGGTGTTGGTGCTGCAGGGGCAGATCTATGAGCACGTCATCACCATCAAGGCACAACACAAAGAGAATGGACACTAACAAACCTACTGCGCAAAAGAAACAGTACGGTACTTCAGGCCGGAAGGTCAGGGGTTCAAATCCCACTAGAGGACAGCAACCTTGGGCCAGAAGGACTGGGGTTTCTAGTCCCAGAGGTGCTCCTTGTGGTCTTGGGCAAGCCACTTAACCCTCCATAGCCCATGTTCCCTGTAAAATAGTTATCTCCAAGTTATAATGCCCTGTTCAATATAATTTCAGTTTGTTCAATGTAAACCGCACTGATGCAGAATAGCGCAGTATATAAGAGAATGTAAATAAATAAATAAAACAGTAAACGGCTAAACAAACACCATCTCCACAGAAACACAGGAAATACTACTCACAAGAGGAACAGCTCATAAGTGGTATAACTCAATGATACTGAATCCAAAAGTCAACAGACTTATAGGAATCTGCAAATATATACAACATGAAACTCTACAGTAACCCCCTACTAATACTTCTGTTGCTATTCCATCACCCTCATGATACTCATTTTAAATGAAATGCAACAAAACCAACCATGGCAATACATCCATAAGCAATCAACAAAAGACCACAAAGACTCATACAAATCAAAACCATCAAACACCCAAACATCGACCACCACAATCCACTCCTGAATGCACTGATAAGCTGTGCACTAGTTAATGCTGATCAGTGCGTAACAAAATTAACACTATTACTGACTATCTACATGACCATCAGACTGACATCATGTGTATAACAGAATTCTGGCTAACAAATACAGATCACATCATACTGAACCAGATCACTGAGCCTACATACTCTGCCTACAGCTGCCCATGAACACACAGGAGAGGGGGAGGAGTGCAGATACTAGCAAGAAGTAATTTCAAATTCAAAACTATCTCAACAACCGCTACAGAAGAAAGCAACATTATTATCATCACCAACAAATGCCTCATCATATGCCTCACATACAAGGCCTCGAACTCCCAAGTCAGATGAGCTATCTACACTATTAGAATCAATATGTGCATTCATCTCTCTGCACAAGCCCCTGATTGCCCTTGGAGATCTCAACCTCACATCAAGCACCCAATGCCTACCTGACAGCCATGGAATCACTTCAATATGCACAGATAATAAACGCACTGGCACACAGACAACAAACAACTCTCAACCTCATCTTTGTCCCCAACCAACTAATGGAATACTACACCATGTATCCTCCCACATTCACTCCTATGCCATGGTCAGATCACTACATGATAACATTCAAGATGAACATCAGCCTGTCTGACCCCAGCCAAGAGGTACAGGAATGCAGAAGATTCAAGCGACTTAACAAACTATGTTTTGTACCAGATGACCTACTGAAAATAAAGCAAAACACAGTAGATCTTGATAACATAATAAAATACTGGAACGAAACCATTGCAAAAGCCACAGCAGCATCAAACAAAAGGAAATCAACACAAAGAATCCATACTGCATCTTGGTCTTCAAACGAAATAAAGGAAGCAAAGAAGTCATTAATGAAGACTGAAAGAACATGGAGACACAAGAAGACAGAGGACACCCTTCAACAATACAGAAACAAACAAAATGAATGCAATGACCTAATTAACCAATGCAAAAAAGAATACCACATAAATCTCATCATAAAATCTATGAACAGACCCAGGGAGCTATTCAACGTAGTTTGGACACTCACCAAGGAGCCTACTCATAAAAAGGGGAGTGATATACATCCACAATTGATGGAAAATTTCCTAATAGCACAACACAAGAACATGCACCCTGACACCCAGTCACAGGTACAAACACACAATATGCCTCAAATCCAGAGATACATGGGGCAAATTTCACATACCAACCATAGAACAAATTATCTCCTACCTAGGCACCACCACATCACCATCAGACCCATGCCCTGTGCCATGGATCAAAGCAGCCAAGGAGGAATTCAGTCCAATCATACACAAGATCACACAAATATCCCTCACTCAAGGCTATATGCCACCAATACTTAAACAGGCATCCATAAGACCAATCCTTGAAAACGCCTCACTTGACCAAAATGACTCTACAGCATATTGACCCATCTCTAGCTTATCATTCCTTGCCAAAATTATAGAGAAAACAGTACAACAGTAGCTACAGGACCATGTAAACTTACATGTTCCACTTGACCCTCACCAACATGGTTTTAAATCCAACCACAGCATGGAAACCCTTACATCACTCCTTGACAGTATCATCAAGAATATAGACAATATTAAAAAGGGCGTCATCCTCATCTTCATAGATATATCTGCAGCTTTTGATATTGCTTCCCACCACATACTACTGCAACAGCTAAAGAAAATTAGACTCTGTAACGCCACTTTAAAATGCTTCAAATCATATCTGGACAACCAACAGCAGTAAGTCAAAGATGGAAAAACACAAATCTACACCATTCAAAATACACCAGGGCATCCCACAAAGCTCATCCATATCCTTGCTACTCTTCATCTTATACATACAGCCCATCAGTAGCATCATAATGAAGCACAATATTCAATACAAACTGTATGATATTGTCATGATATACACCCCAATCAACATAGACAAACCCGATTACTCAAACATAACTGACTTCTTAGAAGCAATGACTGCATGGCTCAATGACATCAACCTAAAGATAAGAAGGCAGAAGCTCTCCACATCACAAGAAACACGCCATTTGTTCCCCCTCCTACAATAAAACTACAACACAGAACGAATAAAGTAAGATATTTGGGTGTCACGCTAGATCAAAATCTCAACCTACAATCAGATATAAACAAGACCACAAAGAACGCATACTATAAGATGAAGGTCATACAAAAGCTGAAACCATTACTTAATCAACATGACTTCCGGACCATCTACTAAGCCATCATAACATCAATCCTGGATTATGGCAACTCAATATACCAAAGCCTCCCAAAGCATACCATTCACCCACTGCAAATGGCACAAAACACGGCAGCCCGTATTAACACAGTATCAGCAAGCTTCCACCACATAACTCCCCTTCTGAACCACCTATACTGGCTTCCAATACACTCATGCACCAGGGTCAAGATAACACTCACCATATTTAAAATACTGCAGAACACATCAGCAGACATCCTACAAGCATTACTCACAAGAGACCTGAACAATCGACCAAGAAGAATCAGTAACAAGCACTTGATTATCACATCCACTGCTCATACAAAGGCCAAACAAATTACCTGCAAGAGAGCTTTCTCCTTTGCTGTGTCTACGCTATGGAACTCACTCCCACAAGATATCAGAGCTACTAAGGGCAGCAAAGACTTCAGAAAAAGTTGAAAACCTTCCTGAACATAGATCAATTTGGAACCATCAAACAGAGCAACACAAACTGATCACGTCCACCCAACAAACTTCTATTGCCCCCCCAACGACCACATGTTTAGTTAACACCTAAGTTATACTCCAATATCACCCACTCCCTCATATATTACCATGTGCATAAGTTATCATGTATATAAGTTAATTAATTAATAAATAAATTAAAAAAAATATATACATACATACACTCAATCCTTGGCATTCACATGTTCTGTATTCATGGATTCATGTTTAAGAAATAGTGACCCACTTTTCGGTATTCATGGCTGCTCCTGGCTATTCATGGAATGTGAATACTGGATGACCCACTTTTCGGTTTTCACAGTCCACAAATAGCTAGAAGGAGCCCGTGTATACCGAAAAGTGGGTCACTACACTCAATATTTGCGTTTTCAGTATATGTGGCATTTTCAGGGAACCTATCCCCTGCAAATACCGAGGATTGAGTGTAAGTTAATACATAATCTTCAACCTGTTCTCACGTTTCATAGTTTTAATGTAAACTGCTTTGACTGAAGGATAAAGCGGTATAACCCCCCCCTGTTAAATAAATAAATAAAAAAAGAGAGGTGCTGGGAGAGTGAGAAGGGAGAGGAGGAAAGATATTTATGGGGAGTGGGGAAGAAGCAGTCAATCAAGAGAGAGGAGTATAAGAACGCATGCTGGGTAAGAAAAAAGAAAGACAAAGTTAATGAATATTGGGGAAGGAAGCTGTGGTAGTGTGGCATGTGGTGGGAAGGGGTTTTCTTTAACAAGGACAGACAGCAGTTCAGGGAAAGACAAAGCAGTTTTTTAAAATTCTGTCCCAGCTTGTTAAACCTCCACAAAGCAAAACCCAGAACAGATAGCAGTTCAGGGAAAACAAAATCAGCTTTACTGCTCTCCCAGCTTGTTAAACCTTCACAAGCCAGTTCTCCTGGTCCTTCCTCCAGCCCCAGTTAAAGTTTCTACCTCAGAACTCCTTTGTACGACTTGCCTTGGAAGGACTTCTGGCTCTGTGGTCCTCTCTCCCTCCTGCAGCCTGATGGATCCTTAACCTCTCTCTCTGAGCCATGACCTCACAGCCCTGAATTCAATACAGTTTTTGTCTCTACTACCTCCACTGGGAGACTATTCCATGCATCTACCATTCTTTCCAGAGAGAAATATTTCCGCAAATTACTCCTGAGTCAATCTCCTTTCACCTTCATCCTATGCCCCCTCATTGCATAGCTTTCTTTCAATTGAAAGAGGCTCTCCTCCTGTGCATTTATGCCATGGAGGTATTTAAACCTTTCGGTAATATCTTTCCTCTCCCATCTTTCTTCCAAAGTATATATATTGAGATCTTTAAGTCTGCCCCCATATGCCTTATGGCGAAGCCCACTGACCATTTTGGTAGCTACCCTCTGCAATCACTCCATTCTGTTGTATATCCTTTTGAAGGTGTGGTCTTCAGAATTGCACACAATATTCTAAATTAGGTCTCACCAAAGACTTATACAGAGGCACTATCATCTCCTTCTTCCAGCTGGCCATTCCTCTCCTTATGCACCCAAGCATCCTTCTGGCCTTTGCCATTGTTTTTTCTACCTGTTTAACCAACTTAAGATAATCAGAAACAATCAGCCCTAGGTCCCGCTCTTTCTTTGTGGACAGAAACACTTTGCCCTTATACTCTAGTGCTCCCTTAGATCTTTGCAGCCCAAATGCATGACCCTGAATTTTTTAGCATTAAATCTCAGCTGCGAAATTCTCAACCATTCTTCAAGCTTTGCTATATCTATCCTCAAGTTATCTACACTTTTCTGGGTGTCTACTCTATTGCAGACTTTGTTATCATCTGCACAAAGGCAAACTTTACCCGATAGTCCTTCCGCAATATTACTTACAAAGCCACTCATGAGACTCTTGAGGAAATTTAAAAATCAAGGGATAGGAAGCAGTGTAACTATTGTGGATTGGGAACTGATTAAAAGATACTGTAGAAAACAGAGAGTAGGGCTAAATGGCCAATTTGCTCAATGGAGTAAGGTGAAATTTGGTGTACCCCAGGGATCTGTGCTTTTTAAAATATTCATAAATGACCTGGAAATGGGAACAAGTGAGGGGGTCCAATTTTCAGAAGACACAAAATTATTTCAAGTTATTAAAACACAAGAAGATTGTGCAAGGATTGCAAGACGACCTCGAGAAATGGGGAGAACGGGCATCCAAAATGTAGATGAAATTTTAAGTGGACAAGTGCAAAGTTATGGATTTAGGGAAGAAAACCTAAACTGCACTTACACAATGCAAGGTTCCACATTAGAAATCACCACCCAGGAAAAGGATCTCGTGTGCAGCCATAGCCAAGAAAACAAATAGAATGCTAGAAATCATAAGGAAAGGAATGGAGAATCAAACCAAGGAGATTATAATGCTTCTGTATGACCCCATCACGAATATTGTGTGCAATTCTGTCACCATATCGAAAAGATGCACAGAAGAGCAACCAAAATGATAAAGGATTTACAAGGATACTCCTATAAGGAAAGGCTTAAAATATTAAGGGTCTTAAGCTTGGAGAAGATATGGCTGAGGGGAGATATGATAGAGGTCTGTAGAAGAATGAGTGGAATGGAACGGGAAAATAGAAAGACAAGGAGACATGCAATGAATCTACAGTGTAAACATTTAAGACTAGTTGGAGAAAATATTTTTCCATTCAATGAGTAATCATTTACTTATTTAACATTTTGTCTATATTGCCTTTCTACATTTCAAAGTGGTTTACATATAACAAGAACATGAGCAGGGCATGGAAATACACTGTTTTACATTGCAACATAACGATAATTTTTAATAGGGGAAGAACGTTCTGGGAAGGGGTAAGTTGGAGTGTCGCTATTTACATTGTAACTAAGTAGTGTGTTCAGGCTTTGGCTCATGAGTGAGTTTGGGGAGCATGTTTGAGAGGTTGGTAGTTCTGAGCTGCTGCTTTGTGTCATGTCGTAGGGTGTTGGTGGGGCATAGAATTCCTGAAGAAATTAGATTTTCAGTCTCTTCCAAGAGTCTGTTAAATCAGAGCTGCCTCCTAAGTCTGTTGGTAAGGAGTTCCAGGTCATGGGGGTGTAGAGTGTGAATGCACAGTTGCACACTATCTATTTGCTATTGGCCTTCTGTGTTGGAATGGCGAGGACGTTAATTGCATTATGCCTTCTTAGCCTGTCAGTGTTAGGTCTTGATATTAGAGGTTGTAGACATTCTGCTGACAGTTTGTGTAAGATTTTGAACTCTGGAATTTGTTGCTGGAGGATGTAGTAAAACCTGTTAGTGTAGCTGGGTTTAAAAGAGGTTTGGACAAGTTCCTGGAGGAAAAGTCCATAAACTATTATTAAAGTGGACTGTGCAAATTCACTGCTTATCCCTGGGTTAAGCATCACGGAATCTGTCTACTTTTTGGGAATCTGACAGGTAGAGAAAGGGTACTGGGCTTGATGGACCTTTTGTCTGATTCAGTATGGCAAATCTTATGTTCATTTATCCAGGTGGGGTTGCTATCATTCGATAGATTCACGGCTTCTGATTTCCCAGAATTTATCTTCAATCCAGCAAAACCTCTGAATTGTTCTATAGTCTTTTTTATTGCTATCGTGTTAGTATTGGGTTTACTCACATATAACATTTTGCCTGCGATTAGACTGATACTGTATTCCTCCCACCCCACTGATACCTAATAGCTGGGAGTTCCAAGATTAGGAGGAAAAGCATTGATGACACTGGGCAACATTGCTTTGTACCCCTCCTTAATTGCTATCAGTATCTGGTATAACAACAAAACCCATTCTGCCAAACATCCTTGTATAACCCATTCTGCCAAACATCCTTGTATTCCATATTGTTTTAAAACTCAAAACATATTTTTCCACAATAGTTAGTCAAAGGCTTTTTCTGCATCCAAGCTCACCAATGCTTCTCTTCTGTTCACTATGGAGGCCATTCCATAACGTGAATAAGCCGATTATAGGTGTGGGTTAGACGTTTCTCTAGCAAAAATGTCAAAGACCATATTCTAAAAACCCATTGGCCGTGTACGTTTACAGCGCCAATACAAGGATCTCTGAACGTGGGCGGGAATGGGCAGAACGGGGGCATGGTCAGCCGCAGAGATGTATAAAGCATATTCAGGAAAGGCTTGTGTACGTACGAAGTCTTACCAGTGTATGTCCACGCTATTCCAGTGGAAATGTAGAATAGGGGCAGGACTTAGAAAATGTTCTGCTCTGCTCTTCAATGCAGCCCATATTGAGAAATAGCCGTGACGATGATGTTTTGCACCAGTGTGTCTGCAGTCTGGAAAAACCCAAGAAGCAGTTTTACAGAACAGAAAGCAGAGGTGAGGGAAGGTGGTAAAGAAACATTAATAAACACTCCCACACAAATATTAAGAAGAGCAACAGTGCTTATTCTGGCTATGCTGACATTTGCTGTTTGTGCCAAAGGAGCAAATCTAGGGTTCCCTTACAATTCCTTTGTCTTGAAAAATGGGACTGTTGATGGAGTCCTGGGACTCCATGCTATACTGCTATACCAACTGTTGTTGATAGGTGCTGGCAAAAGTATGCTTTTTGTGACTGCAAATTAGAGTCTGTATACGTGTGATTGAGTGTTGCACGGGAGGGTCTAGTGTGCTCACCCGCAAATCTGGTAGTGACATGAATGGCTGGCCGGTACCTGGACCACAGGGAAGACTGCAGTATCACCAGGTGCAAGTGTGAATGGACAGAGGAAATCAGAAAAGGTTCTCCACAGCTAAATGTCAAGACATAAGAACATAAGAACATAAGATATGCCATACTGGGTCAGATCAAGGTCCATCAAGCCCAGTAGCCTGTTTCCAACAGTGGCCAATCTAGGTCATACGTACCTAGCAGTTTCCCCAAAAGATACAGGTTCCGCAATGCTTGTACTGGGTCAAGCATTGATATCCTGGGTCCCTTCTTAATAATGGTTTATGGACCTTTCCTCCAGGAACTTGTCCAAACCTTTTTTAAACCCAGCTACACTAACAGCCTTTAATACAACCTCCGGTAACAAATTCCAGAGTTTGATTACACGTTGAGTGAAAAAATATTTTATTTTATTAGTATTAAATAGTTTACCCTGTAGCTTCATTGCATGTCCCCTAGTCTTTCTATATTCTGATAACGTAAACAATCGATCTACGTTTACCCGTTCCACTCCGTTCATTAATTTATAGACTTCTATCATATCTCCCCTCAGCCGTCTCTTTTCCAGGTTAAAGAGCCCTAACCTTTTTAGCCTTTCTTCATAGGAGTATCCTTCCATCCCCTTTACCATTTTGGTGGCTCTTCTCTGAACCTTTTCTAATATTGCTATATCCTTTTTAAGATACGGTGACCAGAATTGCACACAATATTCAAGGTGCGGTCTCACCATGGAATGACATAGAGGCATTATAATATCTTTTGTTTTATTTTCCATTCCTTTCCTTATGATAACTAGCATTCTATTTGCTCTCTTGGCCGCTGCTGCACACTGGGCCAAGGGTTTTAACATGTTATCCACAATGACGCCTAAATCTTTTTCCTGGGTGGTGGTTGCTAATATGGAACCTTGCATCGTGTAACCATAGTTTGGGTTGTTCTTCCCTAGGTGCATAACTTTGCACTTGTCCACATTAAATTTCATCTGCCATTTTGATGCCCAGTCTTCCAATTTATCAAGATCCTCTTGCAATTTTCCACAATCCTCTTGGGTTATAACAACTTTAAATAGTTTTGTGTCATCTGCAAATTTGAAAACCTCACTCGTTATTCCACTTTCCAGGTCATTTATGAATATGTCAAAAAGCAGCGGACCCAGCACAGATCCCTGGGGTACACCACTATTCACCTTTCTCCATTGGGAAAATTGGCCATTTAGACCTACCCTCTGCTTTCTATCTTTTAACCAGTTCCTGATCCACAGTAGTACACTGCCTCCTATCCCATGATTCTTTAGTTTTGCCAAATGTCTCTGATGAGGGACCTTGTCAAAGGTTTTCTGAAAGTCCAGATATACTATATCAACCGACTCACCTTTGTCCACCTGTTTATTCACACCTTCAGAAAAACATAACAGATTAGTAAGACAAGATCTTCCTTGTCTAAAGCCATGTTGGCTGTCTCCCATTAGGCCATGACTATCTACATGCTGAGTAATTTTATTCTTTATGATGGTTTCTACCATTTTTCCCGGTACTGACATCAGGCTCACCGGTCTATAGTTTCCCGGATCACCCCTGGAACCCTTTTTAAAAATTGGTGTTACATTAGCAATCCTCCAATCTTCAGGTATTAGAGATGATTTTAATGATAGTTCACAGATTATAAATAGCAGGTCTGCAATCTCATATTTCATTTCTTTCAACACCCTTGGATGTATACCATCCAGCCCAGGTGATTTGCTACTCTTCAGTTTATCTAATAGTTGTAAACATCTTCCCGATGTATCGATATTTCCTTCAATTGTTCCGCACCTTTAAATACCACTTCAGTCATGGGTAACATCCCTACATCTTCCTCAGTAAAGACTGAAGCAAAGAATTCATTCAGTCTCTCCGCTATCGCCTTGTCCCTTATTAGTGACATATCCCTGTCACTAATAAGGGGCCCTCCAAATGAAAGCATTGATGATGGTGCCTTTGGACAAGTATTGGTGCTGTTTGCACTGTTGCATGCTCTCATTCTGAGGGTCCCTTATTAGTGACAGGGATATGTTTTGTCCTTTAGCTATGGAGAACCTTTTCTGACTTTTTTTCTGGCCCATACCTAGCATTGTATAGACTGTATTCAGAGATGACCAAAGCAAGCATAACTAAGGAGGTCTTCTACTGCCATGTATTTTGTGCTGCAAGGTATGTCACGACAAACCTATCACTCTCTACCTGTTTTTATACTATCTTAGAGTGCACTGACTTTATTTTGCAGTGTTTTGGGCCTGAAACAGGCTAGTATATATAGTCTACTGTGTAGCAGCATTTATGTATCATCATTTTTCATGTGTAGTTTGCATCAGCACAACACTGTCAGTGAGCACAGCAGTTTAGAAGATGCACATTTTACAGAGGAGGCATGGCTATTCATGGATATTCATGGATATATAGTGGATATGGGCAGGATCGAAAACATCCATCTTTTCAGAATACATTATGCGCAGGGATGTACTCAGCCATTTGCTGCATATACCCGTCTCTCGTGCTCCATAGTGCTTTGTTTGTGCCATGCCAAAAAATGTCTATGTCCCCAATTCCGGAACTGCAGCTGTGTCTATCCCCACAGCCGATCATCAGGCCCCCCCATGCCGATTCTAACACTTGTCAGGCGTGCCAATTCTAAGACTTCATATAGGTAACTACAAAAGATTGAACTCAATGCTTTCCAACTGTGCAAAACGTCTTCCAAGCATTCCCCACCATAACGCTCCTGCAATTTTCACAGAATTCTCAAGGGTGTTCTGTTCTCATAGGCCCCTCTTGTTACACAGGCCTCTGCTGTCAGTATTCGTTCACCGTCTTCCAGTGGTAACCCTTCCAAGAAGGTCTTCAAATGATCAGGTGCTTCAGAGCCGTATGCTATAATTTGGTGCATTAGACTCACTCTTGCTTGATTTTGGAGTCTGAATTTCAGCCTCCTTTCGAACATCTCAATGTAGTAGGGCACTTAAGCCCTTTTTTGGGCCATCACTTCGCCAAGGAGTCTTGAAATAATAAAATCTTCATGTTACCATATTTCAATTCTCTCTTCTGCCTGATCATGCCAGTAACATTTCCTTACCAGCAATGTTTGACAGCTGAGGATGATAACAACATGTGGTTTATGCTCATTGACTCTTTTTGGGCCCAGTCGATGTGCACTTTCGACCAAACAAGGGCCTTCTTCTGGCTTTAGGTCCAGAGCCTCCAGCAGATATGACTCGATAAGCTCACGCAGATCTTGTTCCTTTAATATGGTAACGCCAGCAAGACGAATAATGTGTCTTTCTCTATTTCCTTGATCATCCACTCTGTCCAGAAACACTTTGTTTTGGGCCTCAAGCTCTCTTATTCATGCTTCCAGGGAATCTGTCCTTTCTTCTTGTCTAGAGATAGGCTCCTCTGCCTGTTGGATTCAGTTTGTATGTCCCTCCAATCATTCCTTTATATCCTCCATCAAGTCTTGCATTTTGGCCAGTCCTTCATCCAACACTGCAATAATCTTGCAAGTCAGTTCTTGTACTGTTTCTGCTTGCAAGTTAAAGACCAGTGGGACATCTTCCGCCGCCATCCTCTGATCATTCTGCTTGCTTCTTTCCTAGCAAGGCTTCGATGTTTTACTAACCATAATGCGTAACACAATGTAGTCACTGACGGTCACTCACACTGCCTGTTAGCTCTGGACATCGTAATACTCTTTTTTAAAAGAATTTGATGGTTGACAAGTCACATTTAACAGTTAAGTGGGATTTCTCAGGGGAGATACATGTTGGGGCATCTGCTCAGCTAGTGATCATCATGTGACTGCCCTGTTTTATATAAAAAGCAATATGTAACGTAGAAAATATCATCCTGTATCCCAGCCAAATATAATTGTCTTCAGTAAGCAACACACCACAGCACTCCAAAACCAAAATAAGTATTCCACATATTCACTTCAGGCGACCCGAACAGTATGCACCTCTTTGGGTCTAGTTTTCGAGACAAGTACAGAAATGTCATCTAAGCCTTGAGCTTAATTGGAGATGTATAACATTTTTTTACCTTTTTGTCCTAACCCCTGCTCCCCACTTCTGGGAGATGCCTTGACGAGGTTTAGATGAGTGGGATTTTAGAGAAGACTGGTAAGGTCTTTTCTCTTAATTGATGTGCACTTTAGATGACCTGGCGACAACTTGATACATCTAGCCCCAACCAAGACCCATGAAGCAGTCTCTTAGGTCCCTCCTTGGGTGCTACATAACAGAAAAAAATCTGTTGTAATTCTGGGGGAAAGAGACAAACAACAATTACAGCAGCACAATTCTGCTGTATCCTGCCACGAGGCCAGAAGGGGCTTGCTGCACTCTGCCACTACAGGCAGGATTTCTCCTAATCTGCATCAGGGACAACATCCTTGGCTAAAATCAGTGGTAAAGATTTTCAAATGACTCACCTCTTTTACCTGTCGAAGGAGCGGGAATAATTTTCAGTGGGGATTTTAGTGTAAGAAAACAAAAACATGCCAAGTCACATGCATTAGGTGTGTGATTCACACTTTCAGCACCACTCTTACGCTCACATGCTTTGCCCCCTTGTCTCACGCATTTTCGCCAAGCTGCTTGGTGCTGCCATCGGGCTGTACAGCCTTCAAAAGATTCCCCATTCAGCATCTACTTCTACAGCCACAGAGACAGCAAGTTGGTGTGTGCTGATGGCTCTTCTGGTCATGTCGCCTCCGAAGCAGACTTCCTGTTTCAGAGGAGCGGGGCTCGATTGTCAGAGCCCTCATTGGCATGCACTGCTTGCAGGCTTTGCTCTATTTTTCTTTTCTATTACCTATGCCAAAGGCCAGGGCGAGTGGCAACAGTGGAAGATGGCAATGCCAGAGGGGAAATAGATGCTGAACATGGACATGGGGAAAAGGATATGCTGGATTGGAAAGAGGGGATGGTGGACATGGGAGAGGGTGATTAAATTGAATTAGGGCTATTATGGCTTGGCTTAGGGAGAAAAAGAAGAACAAGGACAAAAAGCAGATGATGCTGGACATGAGGGGGAGGGGATGCTGGACAGAGGGTAAATAGGGTGGCAGGGGAAATGTTGGGCATGGAGAAACAGGGTGAAAGAGCGAAGCTGCTGAGCATAAGGGGGAGTGGAGGAGTAGGGACACAGAAGGGTGATGCTGGACGTGTGTGTGTGGGGGGCATAAGATGACAAGGAAGATGCAGGACACAAGGGGGAGTACAAAAACAGAGGGGATATACTGAGCATAAAGGGGAGATAGGGACATCGAGGGTGGATGCTAGACATAGGGAAATAGGGATACAGGAAGATGCTGAATATGGAAGGCTGAGTAGGAATACAGAAGAGTAATGCTGGACATTGGGGGAAATAGAAAGACAGATGGCAGAAGCTAGGTGGAGGGAGGGGTTAATAGAGGAGATGCTGGATTAAGGAAAAGAGAGAGAGAGAGAGAAGATGTTGAACAAAAGGGGGAGAGAGTGAGATGAGATGCTGGAAGGAGGAGGGGGAGGGAGGGAGAGAGAGGAGATGCGGGATGGCGCGGAGAGAATGGAGAATAAGGGGATGAGGAATGGGAGGGACAGGATGAAGGAAAGAATCATAGAAACATAGAAACATGACAGCAGAAAACGACCACATGGCCTATCTAGTCTGCTCTTCCATATCAACCATTACAACAGTCCCCTTTTTCTCTTTAGAGATCCTCTGTTTCTGTCCCATGCTTTTTGAATTCAGATACTGTCCTCATCTCTAACCAGCTTGTAGTTTTCAACTACATCCTTTCTTCCGCTTTTGTGTAAAGGGAGCAAAAATGCCTCTCTCCAGTCCTCTGGCATCACTCTCGAATCCGAGGCATTGAAAAGGTCAGTCAGTATTGCTGCTAGAACTCCCCAAGTTCCATCAGCATTCTCAGGTGTATCCCATCCGGTCCCATCGCTTTGTCTACTTTAAGTTTAGCTAGCTTCTCACGAACACAGTCTCCTGAAAATTGTTCAAGATGCCCCTTGCTTCTATTTCTGTTTGTGGGTGTTTTCTGAGGCCCTGCTCCTGGTTCTTCATCTGTGAACAAAGAATATAAATATTTGTTAAGCAATTCCGCTTTATCCTCATCAACTTCTACGTATTCCTCCCCTTCACCCACGAGTCTGAGAATATCACTTTTGCCCTTCCTCTTCTCACTAACATATCTGAAAAAGTCTTATCTTCCCATTTTACTGCATTGGCTATTTCCTCCTCTTTCTGAATTTTTGCTTTCCTGACTACTTTGCTAGCTTCTCTAAGTTTTTCCAGATATGAATGCCTATTTTCCTGTCTCTGTGATCTCTTATATTTCATGAAGGCGTCCCTCTATTTCTTCACCTTTTCAGCTACTCCTTTTGAAAACTATAGTGGGTTCCTTTTCCTTTTACCTTTATTTATCATTTTAACAAAAAAGGTTGGTTGCCCTTAAAATATCTCCTTTCAGTTTTCCCCACTGTTTTTCTACATCCCCCAGCTGTTCCCATTCCACTAATGACTCCCTGAGGTATTGGCCCATCTTGGCAAAGTTAGTTTTCCTAAAGTCTAAGACCCTCGCTTTTGAATCGATTTTATATTGCCCTAGTTCTAATACTGAACCATACCATCTGGTGATCACCGGATGTGAAATGATCTCCCACTATAACATCAGAAACACTTTCACCATTGGTAAACACTAAGGGGCATGTTTACTAAAAACCGCTAATTTGCGCGCCGCACAATAGCGCACTAAAAGCAGCACTTAAGTGCTCTTAAGCGCCCCGCACACGTGCGATGAACCCCCGCGCAGGTGCGCGACACACTAACGGGCCCCGCACAAGTACGGGCCCGCAAATGTCCGATAGAGGCGTGGAAAGGCTAACGGAGGGCGGAGGAAGGCTCCCGAGGGGCGGAGAGACGGGGTTAATGGGTGGGGAAGGGGAGGGGAGAGGCCCCCCGCACATTATTGGGGCCGAATTCCAAAGCAAAAATACCGCGAGTGAAACACTCGCGGTAGAGGGCATTTAAAGGGAAGAGAAACCATTTCCGTCAGCAATGTACAGCAAAACTGGGGAAACCTGCAAAACGTGAGCAGTGTGGTACATGTGCACAGAACAAAAGTGCAAATAAAACCCCAAATGACCCCAACGAAACTGTTTAAAAAGTATAATTCAGCTGGGCAATAGTTCTAGCAATGGGCAAACATAAGAAAACACACCAAGGAAAGCTACATAAAAAAGAAATGAATTTTGGAAGGGTCTACGGAGCGGAGACCTTTCCAAAAATCATTTCCCATTTGTGGAGCTTTCCTGGGTGTGTTTTGTTATGTGTGCCCATGAATATCACTGTTGGCCAGCTTGGCTAGATTTTCTCCCCCTTTTTCCGCGGTCATTTGCGGGTTTTATTTGCACTTTTGTCGCCAGACACGGTGAATGAGCCCACAGTAAAAAGGTGCAGAGCAGGGCTCCCTACACTTTTGGTCACGTTTCCTATCTCCAGGGACTGCACTGTCTCTGTGGCCACAGTGTGGTGCAGTGGACAGAGCCAGTACCTATAGGACCAGAGAGTCACAGGTTCAAATCCCAGCTGTGGCACCTACCAGCCCAGTCCCCACATTTTACCCACCACCAAACAGAGATAGTAAAGACACCCCTTTATTGCAGAGTACAGAAGCATGGTGCAAACACCCATATTTTACCCTACACCGCTCACACACCATGACAATGGGCATTACCTACAGCCATGTCCCTCAAATGCAGTCCGGGAGTGCCACAACTCAATCAGGCCATATGCTTCTACCAAGATAAGGACATGCCAGCATGTTGGCGTAAGGGGACAGGTGGTGGGGGGGCAGTGGCTGCTAGCCACCGAAGACAGTGGCCTATCCATGTGCAGGCTGGCACTGTCCACTGCAACAGAGAGGCCCTGTCGGATGTACAGTCATGGACGTCCCAGGGAATCCAGTCAATCTGTGGCAACATGGTGGTGCAGTGCACACAGACAGTGTGTGCAACAACAGAAGGTCAAAGGTTCAAAGCCCAGCTGGGGCTACTGCCAATCCTGTCCACATATTTGTAACACAACTAAACCGTGATAGTACGGACAAACCAGGATTGCTGGGGACATACGCATTGGTATTACGCCTATCTTTTTGCACACCGATCACAGACACCATGAACAGGGGCATTACCTAGAGCAGAGTCCCCCAAATGCAGTCCTGGGGGACCACAAACCATTCCGGCTCCTTGCTGCCGCTAATACAAATGCCTGTGCTGCATATCTATGCACCACCCCCATGGCATGTAGATGTAGCTCATGCATACTGTCAGACGGCTGCCTAGGGTGAGAACTTACACAATCTTGACGATGCATATATTCATATGATTCTTGCAAGGTATTGTGGGTATTGTAGTTCATTCACTCCCAAACACAGCTGATGACAATAATTTGAGTTGTGAAACCAAGTGGTAAGATCAATAAAATACTTCTTTTATTGATGGGGTTTAATTCACCCAGCACATGTATGCTTGATAGCACTATAAATGAGGTTACTTGCTTGCAGTGTTTAAAATGGATAACAAAAAGTCACAAAGTAAACCAGAAACAACCTTCAGCTTGTCAGGCAATTAGCTAATGTTTTCTTAGCAAATAATTACCAAATACAAAGGCACAAAGAAAAGAATACACTTTGCTGGTTAGGTTAACTTCTGCTTATTTTCCACGCAGATCTCAGCAGTGATTCTCCCTTGCTCACCCACACAATCAGGAGCAGCCCTAATTACTATCAATGGACCAGCTGAAAGCCTTTAGCTGGCTGGCTGCTACTGTGTGAGCCCAAATCCTGCTTTAAGAGCTGTTTGCAGTGGAAATAAAGAACAAAGTTAGGTTTCTTTGTGATGGCTGATGTGTTTGCTCAGAAAAAGCTAGCAATAGCATTTAGATAGAGAACAGTCCATGTAAACTGTATTTTCATCTGCTGTATCAATCAGCGTATGGTCACTATCATACATTGGCACAGACGAGTCTTTCATTAAGGCACTATCATGAGAATGCTTATTCCCTTGCTGCCATTCTCTATTATAGATAGGGTCTGGATCAGTGTTCATACCTGAGCCTCTCCTGCTATCATTATTCCTCTCTGTATAGCCTGGCCAATATGTAACCCAATTCTGATGTCCAGCCTTCCAATCTTGATCCCTGGACACTGGATCTCCTCTCACATACCTTCTGGCCTTGGTCTGAAAGTCCCTTCCACATGCAGTCTTCTCTCTTCCAGGTAGCCACTGGTGATTCCTATCTCTGCCACTCCATTCCTCTGGCTGAATCCAGTCCAATGGACTCTGCTGGCTTTTGGAATACCTCCCAGTATGAGTACTGCCTTGGAATCTCCCAGACCTTCCAATGGCCTTTCTTCTCTTCCTTCCAGAGAGTTTCCTTCTCTCTCTATCTGCTTGGCTTGGCTTCTGTTTCTCCAGGTGATACTGGTGCTTGTAGCCGTTGCTGAAGCTCTCCCTCAAGCTCTTTCTGTGGCTTTTGCTGAAGCTGTTCTTGAAGCTCTTGCTGAAACTGTTATCTGAAGAATAATCTCTATTCTTATTCTTTCCTAATGTGTGCTCCTCCCTAACACAGCGCAGCTGTCTTGAATCAGGCCCTGCCCTTTGAGATGAGTGCTTAGGGATTACCTCATAGCTCTCTTGATTGCACACACATTTTCTCACTTCAGCCCCTCTCATGGCTGCTGGAAACCTGGTGCATTCTGGGACTGGTAGTCTTTTATGTGAAAACTCTGTTTTCTTGCTTCTACCAGAACTGACAGGTTGCTTGTTCAGAGTCACATCATCTTTTCTATAGCTCCTACCTGAGCTATGATAAGCTTCCTTATCACAATACTCATGAGGGACAGCAGGGAAACCCGAACAGTGGTAGGCACACCAGGACTGGAGTTGGGAAACTCTGCCGTAAAGCAACATCCAGCAGAGGCAAACATACCCACACCCACAGGCCCCATTGGCCAATGCCTCCTGGAGAGGCAGGACATTGGGCCCTGCGTGCATCTCCCAATACTAGCACCTGCATACCTTAACAATGCCACCCTACACCTGGGTATGCGGTGGACAGCTCTCAAACGTTTGCTATGTGTACTGGCAGGTAGACTGTCCTACCTAAAGCACATTTGGCTCTTTGATCGCCAACATAAAGATCTGTCTGATGTCTGCGGTGCGTGCTTCAGGTCTGGTCTCTGACAGTGTTTACCACCCTGGGGAGTGACTCCCAACAGTACTGCGTAGCATATCCATGCCTGTACTGTGCCCAGGACTGGTGTGGTGGCCACGGCTGATAAACCCCTCTATAGTGGCACAATGCTGGCATACGTGTGGGAGTGTGTGTCTGTCTATACAGTGTGTGTTGGCTGCAACCACCTTCCACAGCCCACACTGCCAGCACTGTTGCCAGTATTGACCTGACAATGTGCATAATGAGCAGCAAGGTACCATGGGTATAGCTCAGACAGGGTGTGCTGGCCAGGATGCATCTGCACAGGGCAAAGGGCACTGGCAGGGACATTGTAGTGGCTGGACACCACCTACACAGACAGGGTGACCTCTGTATGTGCTGCTGGGGGTACACTCCACCCTGACTCTGCAGTGACGCCAGCATGGCTAGGCACCCCCATAGTGCTATATAGTATTTCTCTCATGTGATATGTATGGGTTTCCTTGTGGGGCCCAGTCACTGACTTATCTGCTTGTGTGCGCTGCCATCCCAGTTCTGGGTGCATGCATTTCCACCAGGACTAACTAGCAGACTGTTCTCAGCTGGTATGTGTCATGATGGAGTGCCTTGCAGGGTGCAGCGGCTGAAGGCCTGCTGCAGGAGAATATCAGATAGTGGTGGGGTGCAGCTTAGCATATCCTGGACTAATGTCTGTCTGATATTGTGTTATGGCTGTGTATAGGGCTGCTTTGTATGCCCTGTAGGGTGTCTGTTCCCCAGCAGGACAGGGGTTGATGGTCCACTCTACTACCACCATTGCAGGGTGGTAGAATGTGGATCTGTTGATAGGGGACCCTGTTTTTCACCTGCAGGGGGGGAATGGTGGTACATGGCCCACCTAGAGGGCCATAAGGGGTTCCACTGACTGACACAGACAGAGTAATCCAGGGTGTTTCTGCAGGAACTACCTATCTCTCAGATTACTACTGCTTTGGAGCTCCGGCATGGCCTCTGTCAGCCATGGCAGGTGTTGTGGACCTGGTCCTGGGCGCATCACCGCACCCTCAGGGTGAGCACTGTACCCGCACGATGTGAGGGTGTGTAGCTACTCTGTGCCAGTAACACACCCGGTCAGTACCCCCCTACCAAGCCGAGGTGCTGTGTGGGTGCACACGGACACTTCCCCCTACCAGGTCAGGGAGCTGTTGGGGTGCATTCCCCATCTTGTGTTCATCTGTGGTCAGCTGATTTGCATGTGCAGTGCATCATGGGTACGGGTGGCCTAGCCCTATCCTGGTTCCCACAGAAGACTGTCTGTGTGGTGATGTGACGGCTCTCTGCAGCCAGCCAGGGGCTTGCTGGCAGTTGTAGCCCAATGGTTACGTCACTGCATGTGAGGCCAGGGGTCATGGGTTCAAACCCACAGTGGGGCTCTTTTAGAGGGTTGTGCAATGTTTATTTTACCTGTCATGTACATATGTTGTTGCCAGCAAAAACACCCTCAGCGTACTGTACCCATAAGGTGCCTCTGAGGGTGCTTTATAGGGCGCCCTATAGGGCACCTTATGGTTGCCATCCATATAAGGTGCACTATACATTACCTTGTACCGCAACATATATGGGGCCCTATAGGGGACATTCTAGGGTGCCTTGGCGGACAGTAAACGTTAACATGTGCCTTATGGCCCGCCTTATGTTAACACGCTTTGTGAGTGTGTTTGCTAGTAGTGTTAACTGAGATAAGAAAACTACCCTGCCCCCTACAGCACTCATCCCCATAATACATAATGCCTCTGCGAGCCTTCTTCATTGCGCACCTTGGGGGACTGGACCCATGGCCCCTGCACCATTGGTCAGTGTCTTAACCATTGTGCTGTGGCTCTGTTCCTGTGTGTGCCCATCAGAGCGCCACTTCTGCCGACCACTATTACAGTGCCTCCTAAAACATTAGCGCGCCGCCTCATGCTGACCATTCATTCTATGCCCCCTAATGTACAGCCTCAGTGAGCCCGAGCACTGCAGGGGATTGAACCCCTGCTCCCTGCACTATTGGTCAGTGTCTTCACCATTGTGCTGGGGCTCTGTTCCTGTGCTTGCACATCGGCGCGCCGCCTTCACCTGCACAAAATTAGGCTCCCCCTAAAACAATCACCCCCATAGTAGGTACTGCCTGAGCCAGCCTTGTTCATTGCGCCCAGTGGGGGTTTGAAACCGTGGCCCCTGCACCATTGGTCAGTGTCTTAACCATTGTGCTGTGGCTCTGTTCCTGTGTGTGGACATCAGCGCGCCGCCTTATGCCGTCCACAACTGACAGCGCACCGCCTTATGCCGTCCACAACTAACAGCGCACCGCCTAATGCCGCCCAAAACGCATGAGATGAACAGCGCGCTGCCTAATGCCGCCCAACATTAACAGCGCAACGCCTAATGCCGCCCAACATTAATTAATGCCGCCCACAAGTAACAGCACAATGCCTAGAGCCGGCCAAAATTAGTATGCCTCCTAAAGCACTTCTAAACATTAATATTCATGCCTCAGCCAGCCTTTTTTTGTTGTGTACAATGGGGGATTGAACCCATGGCCCCTGCACCATTGGTTACTGTCTTCACTGTTGTGCTACAGCTCTGTTCCTATATGTGCCCAGCAGCGCCCCACTTAGCCTTCCCACGCGCTAATGTAGACCCCGCACATTAGCGCGACGCGCACACGTACAATCTTTTTTTTCTGTTTTCTTCCTGAACCGCCCACTCCTTATATGGCACTGGCTCACTACCGCGGACCCGCACGATTTCGATGTTTAGTAAACATACCCCTAAGTCCAGTATGGCCCCTTCATGTGTGGGGTCTGTTACCAGTTGCCTGAATAGTTCTCCCTGTAGAGAATCCAGGATCTCCATATTTCTAGATGATACTGCAGCAGGGATATGACAATCAACATCTGCCATATTGAAATCCCCCTATCAGTAGCATTTCCCCTTTCCTGGCAATGCTGCATATGTCTTCAATTAAATCTCTGTCCACCTCTTCAACCTGTGAGGGAGGTCTGTATATCAGGCCAATGCAAATAGATTTCTCTTTCCCTCTTTCTACAGTAGTTTAATCCACAGTGCCTCCTCTCTCTCCCTTATAAGCCCTGTATTTCCATAGCTTTAATATTATTGTTTACATATAGTGTCACTCCTCCTCCCCTTTATCCTACCCTGTCCTTTCTGAATAAAGTATAGCCTGATATAGTTACTTCCCAGTCATGGTTGTTTGTGAACCATGTCTGTTTCTGCCATTAAATCCAAATCGGCTTCCCATTAAAGCCTCAACGTCTGGGATCTTATTTCCCATGCTATGAGCATTTATACACACTGCCTTCCAGATGTTGCCCCTTTTACCGATTTCTATAAAGGTACTTAATGTTTCACCTGGGGGCTTTCACTTACCTGGGGGCTTTCTTCACCCATCCTCAACGAATCTAGTTTAAAGTCTCTTCAGTAGGTTAGCCAGTCTGCAACTGAAGACACGTCGATCCCTCTTCGACAGATGGATGCCATCTCTGCTCTGCAACCCTTTGAACAGCATCCCATGGTCCAGGAACCAAAACGCTCTTGATGACACCATCCACGCAGCCAAGCATTCATCTCCAGGATGCAAGCTTCTCTGCCTTGGCCTTTACCCTCAACAGGGAGAACTGAAGAGAATACCACCTGCGCTCCTATCTACTTTACCTTCTGACTCAGAGCCATGAAGGCACTTTTGATATGCTCAGTGGGATACCTGGCAGTATCATTTGTGCCGACATAGATGAACAACATTGGTAACAGTCAGTGGGCTTGATGAGTCTCGGCACACTCTCCTTAACATCTCAGATTTTGGCACCTGGCAGACAGTGTACCTCTCTGGACATTAAGTCTGGTTGGCAGATGGATGTTCTATACCTCTCAGAAGAGAGTCACCAACCACCACTGCCCTTTGCTTCCTTGTGGTCACTGATTCTGCTACTTTGGGGTGCTTGAGCTCTGGTTCTTCACTTTCCAGGGATGCTTTCACCTCTTCCACTTCCAGGGTTGCATAATGGTTCTTCAATTCAAGGGCTGGAGGAGTTGGATTGGTAATTCTGCAGGTCTGGTGACTTGTGTCCAACCTTCATCATTCTGTAGTCTCCCATCTTTTCCTCTGCTGGAGAGCTTGGATCTCACTGTCTTGAATGCTCCCCAGCCTCACCATCTCTTCTCTGAGCTCCTCCACTTGTTTTCTGAGAGCTTCAGTATTCAGGCATTCTTCACATTGAATCAGTCCTTCAACTGACATGGGAATCGCTGTTTGGACAGAGGCAGAAGCTGTAATGGGGGCAACAGCTTTGGCGATATGATTTTTCCCAGCCATTGTTCAGTTGGTGGAGCTTAGGTGCCTGTTGAAGCAAGAGAGAGAGCGACCTACCAAAATAACAGCCTGTTTCCCAGCTGTCCTTTCAGGAAAAAAGTAGTTAACCTCTTTTAAGTATGCTGATTCCAAGTCACTGTGTGTAGGTAATTGGGGGAGGTGCCCTATAAAGCAAGACAGCTCACATGGGAGGGTGGGAGTTGAGGGGGGGAGGGAGGGAACTAACACCTGATAAGGTGTCAAGAGCTTTAAAGAGCTACTAAAAGCAGTGTTTTAAGCCTACACCACTAAAGACTATATTTCCCCTTGAACTAAAGCACCAAAAAGAATATAAACTTTGTTTTAAAAATGTACTAAAACCCTTTAAGAGCTCTCAAGCAGAGAGCTAGTAATTTAAAAGTTAGTAATTTAAAAGCCACACACTCTTACCTTGGCTTGAAATGCAGAGCCCCTGGAAAGTAGTTAAAAAAGGGAGACTGAAGACTGGATAGTAAAAAGGAGTGAAATATAAGTGGATAGAGAAACAAAAAGCCGAAAGGAAAAGTTCAACGTCAGAGATGGATGTAGGGGAGGAAGTGAAGAATACAGGAGAAAAGAAGTGTGCAAATGGGCCCGGCACTGTTCAATGTATTTGTGAGTGATATTGCTGAAGGACTGAATGGAAAAGTATGTCTTTTTGCAGATGACATGAAAATTTGCAAAAGAGTTGACTCCCCCGAGGGAGTGGTTAACATGAGGAAAGATCTACAAATGCTGGAAGAATGGTCTAATACTTGGCAATTAAGATTTAATGCAAAGAAGTGCAGCGTCATGCACTTGGGTAGCAGAAATCCAAGGGAAATGTACGTGATAGGGGGCGAGAGATTAGTATGCATGGATCAGGAGAAAGACCTTGGTGTGATTATTTCTGAAGATCTCAAGGTGGCAAAACAGTGTGACAAGGCGGTGGCAAAAGCCAGGAGGATGTTGGGCTGCATACAAAGAGGAATCACCAGCAGAAAGGAAGAGGTACTAATGCCACTGTACAAGTCACTGGTGAGGCCTCACTTGGAATACTGTGTTCAGTTTTGGAGACTGTATCTTGCAAAGGGTGTAAAAAGACTGGAAACTGTTCAGAGGAAGGTGACCAAAATGATTTGGAGCCTGCGTCAGAAGCCTTATGAGAAGAGACTTGAAGAACTAAACATGTACACTTTGGAGAGGAGGGACAGGGGAGATATGATTCAGACCTTTATATACTTAAAGGGAAATAATGAACAAACAAACCTCTTCCAAAGACGGTGAAGCTGTACAACTAGAGGGCACAACATGAAGCTGCGAGGTGGTAAACTGAAAGGCAATGTCAGGAAATACTTTTTCACAGAAAGGGTGGTGGATGCTTGGAATGCCCTCCCGATGGAATTGGTGGGGGCAAACACGGTGTCGGAATTCAAAATGGCATGGGACAGACACAGTGGATCCCTTTACAGCAACAGGATAAAATCAAAATAAACTGAACCATCTAATTTCTCAACAAATAGGGGTGTCCTACATGGAGTGGTGGGTTCACCCCTAAACAGGGACGTGGGGAGGGGTGGCGGAGCGGCAGGTGCACCTACTCTTGCCATCATGCTGGGCAGATTAGATGGACCAAGCTGGTCTTTTTCTGCTGTCATTTACTATGTTACTATGTTACTATGGTTTGGAGATCCTATAGAGAGAGAGTTGAGGAAACAGAGGAAAGCAGAAACCAGAGGCTGGGGCCAACATGATTAGAAAACAAAAGTAGAAAAACAAAATTTATTTTTCATTTAGTGGTTGGAATATGTCAGTTTTTGGAATTTATATCTGCATATTTATATTTATGTTTGCCAGAGTAGGGGGAAATGTATTACAGTTTTTATTTCTCTGGTGTTGCACTTCTTGAGATTTCAGTTCAAGTTTTGTCTATATATTTCTATTGTCAGGCTAGTCCGTGCACGTTCTGGCCGCGATCACGGCCTCCTGCCTGGGGGGATCCCATCTCCTGTGGCCAGACACCGCCAGACTCAGAAGCAGAGAAAAGCCACGGCTGCGGCGGTGGTGATGCAGCCACAGACCTGGTATGGCACCTCTGTCTCCACTGGAATTGAGAACAGGAGGCTATCAAAGAGGTAGGAGTCAGGGACAATGCCTTGAAATTGAGGACAATCCCTGAAAATCGGGGACATCTGGTAACCCTACCCAGAAACGAACCAAAAGATCTTTGGGTGCATATCTTTATAGGACATGTGTACTTTCACTTTGAAAACTGCTGAAAGAAAAATCCCTGTAGACAGAGCCAACCCCTTTCCTTGTGGATGTTTTTACTGACCAAAGCAGCACACCCCAGGAATGTTACCGCTAAACATTCCACAATGATTAGATTGTAAGCTCTGAGAGAAGAGACTGTCTTTTACCTTTTTATGTATGGCACTTGTGTTCGCCTTGTAGCGCTATACAAATAAGTACATAGTAGTAGTAGGACTCTGTATTTTTGCCTGCACACAGCATGGGCGAGTTCCAAGAAGCTCTTTTCTGCAGGGAACAGCTTTGTTTTACTTGCAGGAGTGGTTTTGAAAATCACCCTCTTTGGGTATTGTTTTGATAGCTCCTGTGCAAATTGTCCTGCCAATAAAGTTTTCTGAATATGAGAGAGACAAAGAGGGGAACGAGAAGAGAGGTTTTCTAATATTACTGTATATCAGAAGCTGCACGAAGCCAGGACCAGCGATACTTCTCTCTCTTTGTGTTCATGCACAGATGTGGCCAGTGATAGTCCCTGTATTCTGCAGAAAAATAAAGACATTTTTATCAGTATTCTTCAAGAGTCTCACACAAATGCAAATCTGCTTGGGGTGGTAATGGATGGGTTTGGATTTTTTCCCAATTGGCCGCTCAGCATTAAGCGGTTGATCTTTTCTTGGCAATTTTGCTAATTTGTTTGAGGTACACCGAGTCCCCCTTTAGAGGATGGGAAATCTGCTTGTTTTTCTCTTTCTCTTTTCTCGTTAAAAGGCTGGTTTTATAAAACTCTGCCAAGTTGCTCCTTAGTGAAGTAATGAACCTGGCTTTAAACGTTTGACTTCTTAAGAAAAGGTTGGAGGAGCTAATACTTGAAAGTTAGAAGTGACATTTGCTACATTTAGGACTTTATTCAAAAAGGACTTTTTTCATTCTAAGCTTATGTGAAGTAGAGACATCGCCTAGTAGTTACGGCAGTGGGGCACGAATTAGGAAAACCTGGGCTCAAATTTCACTTCTCCCAGTGATGTTCCATAGGCAATGGGATGGAGCCATAGCACAATGGTTAAGACACTAACCACTCGTGCAGGCATCATGGGTTCAATTCCCCACAGTGCCCATTGAAGACAACTGACTGAGGCATTATTTTAGGAGGCATGCCCATGTTGGGTGGCATAAGGCGGCACGCTGTTAATGTTACGCGGCAGAAGGCGGCACGCTGTTACTTTTGTGTGCCACAAGATGGTGCGCCGATGGCTACAAGGCTGCATGCTGCTGCTCAAACACAGGAACAGAGCCATAGCACAATGGTGAAGACACTGACCAATGGTGCAGGTGTCAGGGGTTCAACCCCTCACAGTGCCCAGTGAACAAGGCTGGCTGGGGCAGTATGTATTATGGTGAGGAGTGCTGTAGGAGGCCTTCAAGGTTTATTTTATTTCCCACTACTAGTAAACCCGCTCTCACAGTGTGTTAACATACGGATGCCCGTAAGGCACATGTTACAGTGCACTGTCCGCCAAGGCACCCTAGAATGTCCCCTATAGGGCACCATGTATGTTGCGACACAGGACAATGTATAGTGCACCCAATATGGATGGCACCCATAAGGTGGCCTATAGGGCGCCCTAAAGAGCACCCTCAGAGGCACCTTATGGGTACAGTATGCCAAGGGTGTGTTTGCTGTCATAAAAATATGTACAGTAAACAAAGATAATGCTCTGGACAACCCTATCACAGAACCCCACAGTGGGCTTGAACCCATGACCTCTGGCTGCAAAGGTAGTGATGTAACCATTGGGTTACAGCCCTATAGCTGTCAGCAAGCCCCTGGCTGGCTGCAGAGAGCCTGCATGTCACCTCACAGGCAGTCTGCTGTTGTAAACAAGATAGGGTTAGGCCACCCATACCCATGATGCACTGCACATGCAAATCAGCTGTCCACAGATGCACACAAGATGGGGAATGCACTCCAACAGCTACCCGGCCTGGTAGGGGGAATTGTCCGTGTGCACCCACACAGCACCTCGGCCTGGTAGGGGGTCCTGAGCGGGTGGACTACCAGCAAAGAGTAGCTACACACCGTCACATTGTGCGGGTATTGTGCTCACCCTGAGGGTGTGATGTGGCGCCCAGGACCAGGTCCACAACACCAGCCATGGCTGAATGAGGCCATGACAGAGCTCCAAAACAGTACTAACCTGTGAGATAGGAAGGTGCTGCAGAAACATCTTGGATATCTCTGTCTGTCTCAGTTAGTGGAAACCCCCATGGACCTCTAGGTGGTCAAGGTACCACCACCCCCCCCCCCCCCCCCGGGGCAGCAAACAGGGCCTCCCACCAACAGAATCCCCACCCCCATGGCAGTAGAGTGGACCATCAAACCCCAGTCCTGCTGGGGAACAGACACCCCACAGGGCAGTCCAAGTAGCTCCACACACATCCATAACACAATATCAGACAGACATTAGGCCTGGATATCCAAAGATGCACCCCAGCACTATCTGATATTCTCCTGCAGCAAGCCATCAGCCACTGCACCCTGCAAGGCACTCCATCAAGACACATACCAGCTGTGAACAGTCTGCTGGTTAGCCCTGATGGAAATGCATGCACCCAAAACTGGGGTGGCAACACACAAGCAGAGAGTTCTGTGAGGAGGCCCCAACAGGAAACCCATATATATCACAAGAGAGAAACACAATACAGCACTATGGGGGTGCCTAGCCATGCTGTCATCACTGCACACTCAGGGTGAGAGTGCTCCCCCAGCAGCACATACGGAGGTCACCCTGTCTGTGTAGGTGGTGGCCGGGCACTACAATGTCACAGCCAGTGCCCTATGCCCTGTGCAGATGCATCCTGGCCAGCCCACCATGTCTGACCTATACCCATGGTACCTTGCTGCTCATTATGCACATTGGCAGGCCAATACTGGCAGTAGTGCTGGCAGTGTGTGTTGGGGAAGGTGTTTGCAGCCAACACACACTGTATAGACAGACACACACTCCCACACCTATGCCAGCATTGTGCTACTATTGAGGGGGTGATTAGCCTTGCCCACCACACCGGTCCTGGGCACGGCACAGGCATGGATATGGTACGCAGTACTGCTGGGGGTCACTCCCCAGGGTGGTGAACACCGTCAGAGGCCAGGCCTGGAGCACGCACCGCAGACACCAAAGAGATTGTTCGGATGGGGTCAACTAGCAGTATGTGCGTAATGTAGGGATATCTATCAGCCTGTACTCTTAGCAAACGTTTCAGAGCTGTAAACCTCAGGTGACATTGCTAAGGTATGCAGGTGCTAGTATTGGGAGATGCACGCAGGGTCCAATGTTCTGCCTCTACAGGAGACATTGGCCAATGGGGCCTGTGGGTGTGGGTGTGGGTGTGTCTGCCCTTGTTGGCTGCTGCTTTACGGCAGCGCTTCCCAAATCCGGTCCAGTTTTGCATCACACTGTTCGGGTCTTCCTGCTGTCCCTCATGAATATGCATGAGCTACATCTACATGCCGTGGGGGTGGTGCATAGATATACAGCACAGGCATTTGTATGAGTGGCAGCATGGAACCTGACTGGTGTGTGGCCCACCAGGACTGCATTTGGGGGATTCTGCTGTAGGTTCTGCCCCTGTTCATGGTGTCTGTGCTCAGTGGGGTAAAAGATAGATGTATTAACATTGCATATGTCCTCGTCACGAAAGGTGTGTCCTTACTGTCACTGTTTATTTGTGGGGAAAATACATGGGCAGGATTGGTGGTAGCCCCAGCTGGTCTTTGAACCTGTGACCTTCTGTTCTTGCATGCATTGTCTGTGTGCACTGCACCACTGTGTAGCCACAGATTGACTGAATTCCCTGGATAGTCCATGACTGTGGATCCGGCAGGGCCTGTCTGTTGCTGTGGACTGTGCCAGCCTGCACATGGCTAGGCCTCTGTCTTCCATGGCTAGCGGCCACTGCCCCCTGCACCACATGTACTCGTCCGCCAACATGCTGGCATGAGCTTCTCTCAGAGAAAGCAGATGACCTGATTGCAATGTGTCAGTACGGGACTGCATTTGGGTGACTTGGCTGTAGGTATTGCCCATTGTTGTGGTGTGTGTGTGGTGTAGGGTAAAATATGGGTGATCTCCCCATGCCTATGTTCCCTGCAAGACAGGGGTGTGTGTGCTATCGTTGTTCAGTGGTGGGTAAAATATATTGGCAGGGCTAGAAGGTGCCCCAGCTGGGATTTGAACCTTTGACTCTCGAGATACTGGTTCTGTCTGCTGCACCACACTGTGGCCACAGGGACACTGCAGTCCCTGGAGATAGTAACATGGCAGGATGGAGTCGCAAAGCCTGCTGTGTGCATTTCTACTGTGGGCTCCTTCACCCTGTCTGGTGACAAACGTGCAAGTAAAGCCCACAGATGACCACGGGAAAAAGGGGATAAAATATAACCAAGCTGGGCTACAGTGATATTAATGGGCAAACATGGAAAACACTCCCAGGACAGCTCCAGAAAGAGGGAAATGTTTTTTGGACGAGTCTCCGCTCCGTACACCTTTCCATAAATCATTTTGTTTTGGAGCTTTCCTGGGTGTGTTTTCTAGTTTTGCCCATCACTATAACTGTTCCCCAACTGAATTACTATTTTTAATATTTTTGTGGTGGTCATTTTCTATTTTTAATTGCACTTTTGTGCTGTGCACATGTATCACACTGCTCACGTTTTGCAGGTTTCCCCGGTTGTGCTGTACATTGCTGACGGAACTGGTTTCTCTTCCCTTTAAATCCCCTCTACCGTGAGTGGTTCACTCGCGCTATTTTTGCAATGGAAATTCGGCCCCGCAACTGTGCGAGGGGCCTCTCCCCTCCCCTTCCCCGCCCATTAACCCCGTCTCTCCGCCCCTCCGGGGCCTTCCTCCGTCCTCCATAGGCCTTTCCACGCCTCTATCGGACATTTACGGGCCCGTACTTGTGCGGGGCTCGTTAGTGTGACGCGCACGTGTGCGGGGGTTCGATGCACGTTTGCGGGGCGCTTAAGAGCACTTAAGTGCTGCTTTTAGTGTGCTATTTTGCGCCGCGCAAAATAGCGGTTTTTAGTAAACATGCCCCTAAGTCTCAACAAATAGGGGTGATCTGCATGGAGCGATGGGTATACCCCTAAACAAAGGCATGGGGAAGGGGTGACCTGGGCAGACTAGATGGACCATGATTGTCTTTATCTGCTGTCATATACTATGTTACTATGTAATTTTACATCTTCTCGTGCAGGACCGTACCAAAGTAGAAATGTGCCCTGTGCGACTAACGAATCCTGTGCCTCCCTCTGCCCCAGCCATGTGCAGTAACTCATTCTTTTTGAGCTTCCTGAAAGTCCAGGGTTGATATCAGCGCCTCTTTCTATACTTGCTCCCTGTGTGGCCACACCACTCGCACAGTCCTTGGTACGGCCCTGTTCTCCTGCCAGGACTGAGAAGACTGTATTAGAAGGGTGTGCAGTAGAAGCAATAGCCTTTGCCTCTATCTCCAGTGAAACTGGGGACATGAGGTGGTTATAGTCCATGGAGTCTGGGACACTACCTCAAAATTGGGGAGAATCCCCAAAAATCAGGGACATATGTAATCTTATTTAATGATGAGCCTGCTTTATAAGACCTTTGGAGGAGGAGCCTACACACCTTCTGTGCTATTCTGCATCACTTGCTATAAATTACTAATGGCACTTTGCAAACAACAAATAAACGTTGATCTATTCATCATTTGGTCCTAATGATCTATTAGATTCAGCTGCTTTATTATGCAAAACATAGAGGGACAAAATAATCTTAGGTCTGATATTATGATGGGTCTAGCTGGCTTATTTTCACTACACAATGGTTAAATATAGCTGCCTATGTTCCCCTGGTGGCTATATTTAGCTGCTTACAAAGTACCTGAAAGCATGCTTGGACTGGACCTAGGATGGGGGGGGGGGGGGGGCTTAGCTAACTAGTGTGAATTTTCAGTTGGAATAGCAGACTTAAACCTAGATAACTATGTTTTAAATGTGAAAGCTACTGCTAATCAGATTTAGGAGAAATTTTCAGCTACGACCAAGTTGGTGCTGTACAGTTCATGAAAATTACCTCTTATAGGTCTATATATAATGTTAGCACTGTACAGAAAGTCAATCAAATAAAGCAAAGATCCCTGCCTTAACATCTTCCTAGTAATAGAGCAGATTAAAAAAAAAATGCAAAGTATTTGCAGTTTTGAATGAAGCAAAACTAGACTAGTTTTATTCTAGTATTCTAGGTCTCAGACCATGTCATGCTTATTCCGACATTTGTCTCTTGTGTTCAGTGATTTTCAAGATCTTAGCACATAACCACAAGATTCCTGTTAAATTACTACTGAGAATTTTCCCTAAGAGAGCAATTTTCGAAAGCCATTTACCTATCTCAATGGCTACTTACCTAGGAAATATGGCTTTTTGAGAAGTAACATTCCTGTGGGTTCTTTCACAACTTGCAAAGGTGACATTAGACAAAGAGAGGCAACAACACAGTTTTGGTTTTGGCTGGGAAAAGTGCCTGCAGATTTAGCTGGGGCAGTTTTCAAAGGAAAAGTATGATCGTGCTTTCCCCTTGACTACTGCTGCAAAAGCTACAGATAAATCCTTTTTCAACTTTGCATCTGTGTACATGGTTGTGAAAATTGCTCCACAAATACGCTACGGGGGTCATTGTAGAAGTACAATTCATGATCTGGACACCTGAAAACATACATTCAGATTCCCAAATCACATCCGTGTCCCAAGAGCCAGTTTAGAACCCCCAAAGTTACACGTCTGGCATGATCATGTGAATGTCGCAGGGGGCATGTCAATGGTGTCTGAGCTGTTCTGGAAAAGATACATGTGCGTGGCCAATTTCAGAATGAGGCTGCATGTTTAAAACTGGCGGCAGACACATCCATGTCTATACCTGCTCCTGGACATGAATAGACATTTGAAAAGTGCTTGTTTCTGCCAGCTATCAATAGTATAATTCCCCCTCATTCCCGCCGTATTTTTTGTCCACTCAAAAAAAAAAGAAAATCATAGGTATAGCGAGGACTTATTATCTGCCGCTGTGCCACTGCAGACTTCCATTTCTAAAATGGCAGGCTGGGTCGTGTATGCAGGAACATGTACACGTGTGCATCCTGAAACATGGGCACTGGAACATCTATGTGGCTGATATCGCAAATGTCTGTATCTTGCAGGTGTATGTTTCTGAAATTGGATGGTTTTTGCATGTGGCTGGCCTTTTAGTCTGCATATTCCCATCCTGTTTTGTATTGCAGTGGACACATTTATCTTTTGGGGTGACTTTAGATGCCATTTACATGAGTCCACCTTCATTGCTGTCCCACCTACAGAATTTCAGATGTTTTGACATAGAAGTCCCGTATTCACTTAAATGGCCTTTCTAAAACATGCCTCTGTATGTATATAATTTAGCTAAGGTAATAGAACTCCCCCCTTGGATCTTTTGCCCTTCATTGGTTAGCTCACTCTGGACTGCATATTTAAGGGACAGCAGCTCTCTCTTTGATAGAGCCATAACTCCCGAAATACAAGGTTTATGGGGTGGGACCAGCTAGGCTGGGAAGCCTTTGGCCCCTGGCGATCATTCATTCCACACTCTTTCCACTTTACAAATGCATAGACTAGTCCAGGTTGTGTTCTGAACCAATTAAAATAGTTGGGTAATAGAGTTAATAACAAATGCAAAGCAAAAATGTTAAAAGTTGAAAGTACTCCTTTGCTTCTACTTCCCAAATAGGTAGAAGCTTACTAGACCCTTCTGCTCCCACAGTTCCAAGGCCCATTCTTGAGACTTTAATTAACAAAACCTTTCACTCCTCCTCAAAGAAATGTTAAATACATTTAAGCAAATGGTGACTGGCCTCAAATTCATGCACAGGTCCCTCTGACTGGGGAAGTCCTTCTCTCGAGGACTCAGTTCTTGGGCTTTTTTTTGGATTTTTCCCACTTCCTTTCTAGAATTAGAAAACACTTTTCCTCTTTTCTCTTCCTGAGTTTCCTTTGACCCATTACTCCTTACTCAGCTACTGGGTTGTGGTGTGTTGGCTTAGCTACCCAAAGCACACTAACACCATGTTATAGTGACTTAATCAGGCAAAAACAGAAATTACCCTTGGGATGTAATATTTATAAATTCGTACTTCCCTTTCTTTTTAGTGGGGGACTCCTCCTACTATTAGCTCCCAGGTCTGGAAAATTTGGTGGTTTATATGATATCAACTCATTTGCTTAGTAGAGCCACTAGAGCTCTCCACATAAGGTTGGCGTTAATCTGTTGCACAATAGAGGTGGCGGGCATGTGTCCGTCAACATGCATGTGTATCCCACACTAGGAATGCTTTTGCTCCAAGGGCAGAGAAAAGATACCACTGGCAGACCAAGTTGGCAGGGTGCAGATGGGCACAGCCACAGCTTGCCTCAAAGCACCTCCACTGACAGCGCTGCTGCAAACCCCTTGAGGTGGAGCAGGTCACAAAAGTTTCCTCCCCCCCACCGGAAGACGAAACAGAGGCAGACCTATAGTGGTGCAATACCTGAAGTGCCAGCAAGGATCTCTACATTTGCCACTGCGTGGCCATAGGAGCAACTGAAGAGGTACCAGAACTGGCTGCTGGAGGTGCATTAACTTATGTAACATTACTGAAGTAGATGGAATAAGGAGCAATCCAATCAGAGGCATCAGGGGATGGGGAAATGAGCAGGTTCAGGAGTAGTGACAACTCTGGAGATCCTTAGGGAGAGGAGGAGAAGGGAAGAAATAGCAAAGACTCATAAATTGGACCTGAGAAAACATATGAAGAAGGAGGTGCAGAGATTTGGACGGGGATGTGGTTGCTGAGTGCTGTCAAATCCAACTCCTGGTGAACTTGTGGATAGTTGTGGCTATCCCCTGGGTTTTCTTGGCAAAGTGCAACCAGAGGTAGATTGCCAGGTCTTTCTATCACACAGTGTGCCTACTGCATCTTCTACTCCAAGGTGGTCTTACATCTAAGTACAAACCAGACCCAACCCTGCTTGGCTTCCATGATCATACACGATCAGACTCACTCAGTGCATGGCTATAGTTTGGAAGGGGGATAGCACAGTAAAAATGGGACTCCTGTCATAAGGCTCCTTCCTGTCTCTCTATATCACATATTTAACCATCTTAGAATTTTTACTCTTTCTGCCTTCAGGCAGTTCTTAATACATTTTAGGATTCTGTCCTCTTAGTCCCTTCTCCTTTCTCTGTAATGCCTATGCTTACCTTTTCATTCCCTTTTGAAACTCCTCCTTTCCTAACTCTGAGGGCACGTCCAGGTGCCCCTGAGTGATGGATTGAGCTCTTCTCTGTGATAATTGCTCAGAACCATTCCTTCAGTCAGCCGGGGTTGCCTAAATAGCTTTCTTTCCCTAGATTAGGCAAGTTGCCTCTACCAACCCAACCAGCATCCATGGACCAGAGGCTTCCTGTACTTCAGCCTTTGCTTGGTTTTAAATTTTAACCTCCCTCTTTCACTCAAATCTTTTATCCTCTCCTTACTGTAATTCCTTCCATCTTACCTTTAGAACAAGACTCGGCACTAAAGTATGCTTTCACCTTTGTACCCCAACATATCACTTTGATATCCCTACTCCATCCCAAACTACGCTCCTGTGATGGAGTAGCCTAGTGGTTAGAGCAATGGGCCGTTAGCACACTTTAGTCATGTTACTTTGGGGCATCTAGGCTAACCATTACTGCAGGGTTTGCCAGGTGCTAAGCTTGCTGTGCTAACATTTAGTGAGGGATCCCATGCTAAAAATCACACACTAACTGGTGAGCATGTGATTGGGTAAGTTTGGTGTGGAATGTGAGCATAAATTGTGCATCGCGGTTAGTGTGGGCATTTTGGGCACATGCTAACTGCATCTGTTGTGTTAGTGCAGATGCACCTCAGTGTGTGGCATTAAGTGCACCTACACTCATGCACTGTCCTTGCGAGGACAACCAGACAATAGCACACACAAATCAATACGTGTCCACTTAAATATCTACCTGGTGGTCTTGAAGCTTTGCACATCACGTCTGACTCCACTATCGAGTGACTTAGTTGAGTAACAAGCATACAATAGAAAGATTTCTCCTAATGGTAGTTGCATGTGTGATGATATGTGGTACAGAAGAGGTGAATGTGACATGTGATTGACAGAATGGATGTGCAGAACTTTGTTATCAACCACAGCTATCATCCTTAAACCAAATAACCCCAAATATTTGCCCCCTGGAACTTAATAATCCCAAACGAAGTTTGTGCTCATTGTGGTAAAGTTTTGTTTTTGAACCTCTCTCGAGAATAAAAGTGCTGTGCTTCATGCTCATTACTCCATAGCATTTTGAAAATGCCGCATCACAGAGAGAGCTATCAGCCTGCCGATGCACTAAGTAGCCGTGCTGCAGACAACTTTGCCAGAGGACCCAGAAGTGAAGCAGTTAATTGCCCCACTGGAGAGCAGGAAATTTCTTGTAAAAATCCTGACTCCCAGAGGACAATACACTCTTTTAACTTTCTGCCTTGGACTCAAGCCTGGCTGCCCTTGTTTAACAAAGAAGAGAAAGAACCACTGAACCAACCCAACATATAAAAAAAGTGACTATGTCTGTCTTTGAAGTCTTCCTTTATGTGGTTTGGAAAACTCTGGGATTACAGGGGTACGTTTTTTTTAGGGAAAGAGTGAAGGATGGGAACGAGGGAAACCATCTCTTAAACAGAGCAGAAGCCATTAATTAAGTATCCCATTCTCCCCTCTGACACTGGCTCATCCATCAGATTTCTTATAGAATGCTGATGACCCCGGTGACCCCTGAGTCTCTGTACTGTCTGCATGACGAAATGGAAAATTGGACCACACACCGAAGGGAAAAGACTGGTCTGCACCGCATGGGGACAAGGATGAGACATGTAGGGCGGCTGAACTTGGAGAGTTTGTCTAAGGCTGAGTTTTATAAGCATTCCTGTAGATAAGTAGTTAGATGACGTAAAGGTTAAAGTTAAAACATTAGTTATACAGATTGAGTTGCAAATGTCAAGAACAATGTGGAGATTATTTTTCGTTGCTATTTTATACCTTAGAAATACAGAAAGGTAATAGTGAAGGAGATGGGTGAGGAGAAGGGCTAGTACTGATTCATAGACTATGCAGTTATTACCTTTCCATTTAGATTCAAAGTCAACTAACCAGCTTTATCTTTAATACATGAAATGTAAATAAAAATCATAATTCTATTGTGCAAAATTTCTGAGTTGAGAAAATGGAGAAATTGCTGCAAATGCTCAAGTCAAATTCTACTGCCTTGTTACCGCCTTACCCATATCAACTTGAATAGGCTCATCCAGACCTGGTTTTGCCCTGTTGCATGCAGGGAAATGTTGTCCTGCTTTTCTTAGAGAACTCAAAACTACAACTTCATGCCTGCAATAGGGCAAAATCATGACTGGCTCAGCCTGTTTGGTTGGATATGGCTGATTTGGTGAGAGCCACAGATTCTCAGCCTGCAGCATTTGTTTCATGCTGATAATAAAAGATGTTTAGGCTGGTTCAGGGTGGGCATGGGGAGGGAGGATTTGGCTCTGTCCTTTGAGGCTTTAGCATTGTACAGGAGTCCCATAGCAGAAGCCTTTATCATTAGGGCAGCCCTTCTCTCTCCAGGTTCCTGCAAAAGACTTTTCAAAAGTCTGTGAAAGTTGCATTTCAGATAATGTAAATTTGAATTAGCTTGCACATATGTTCCAAAGTTTGTTTGCCTGTCCCAAAAGATCTTTGAAATAGGCAAAATTAGAAATACAAACGGGTTTGAACAGATACAACTGATTTTCATCCTAAAAAATTGAATTGGTTACTTTTCAACACTGGGTCCCCCAGAACCCCAGCGGGGTCCATTAATAAACACATACCTACATCAAAGCACACATACCCAATGTTGGAACCTCACAGTGACACAACCACACAGCTTTTTACATGCACACTAACACATTCACCCCCACAAACCTGCCACCAATATCCACAGACTATACCCAAGACACAACCGTACAACTAGATACCGTCACCCTCCAGTTCCTCTACTACTGTACTCATACTCAAACACACACAAACCCACATCCTACACACTCATTCTCTTACATATCTACCACGTACACAACCATATCCACCCTACATCTCTACCATACACAACTCCATCAACCCCCATACAAGAGAGCCACCTCCTGTACATTTAGACCATGGAGGTATTTAAATGTCTCTATTAAATCTCCCTTCTCTTACCTTTCTTCCAAAGTGTACATATTTAAATCTTAGGGAGTATATTTTAAGGAGCTATGTGAAGTTATGTACCATCTATGCACATAAATCCTGATATTTTAGTGATTTATGTGTGTTAATGGACATTTACATGTGTAGAGTGTATTAGCTGGTCGCTATTCTGTAAGTACAGTATGTGCGTAAACCCAAGAGTGTGAGCTTTCACGGTGGGTGTGCGCATGGGCAGAGTTTGAGTGGAGCACACAAGTATACACATAATTTATAAAATACTATAAGTTATATGCATTCTTGACAAATCTAGATGCAGCATCTACACCAGCCATAGTGCGCCTAGATTTAATATGTATTTTAAAATCCCTTATGGCACTATTTTTTAAAGTATATATATATATATATATTGTCATGCCACCACCACTCGCCTCTGGGTTAGAGGGGCGTGGATTATTGAAGGAACTTTCTGCTGTATGCTTTTTCAGCTTTTTTAAAAACTATTTCCCTGCAATGCCCTCTGGGAATTGTAGTCCTTATTCAGCTGTATGAGTGCACCATGCAGAAAGCTGTAGTCAGGCTCAAGTAAGCAAATGACAGAAATTTATTATTTTTATATACACAAGGGTTCAATCATACCACACATAGGATTGTTGGTTCAGGACTCTTGGAAGCAAAAATTGTCCAAAACATATCCAACCACAAAATGCAGTTTTAAAGGTTCTCTCTATTGCAGGATACACAGTCTTTACCAGCAAGCCTAATTGTATTCCCTTCTTAGCTTTGCTGGCTAAAGCACCAAACAAAAAGCACATTTAAAGTCTGTGGTAAACTTCCCCTTTATAAACACCAGGGAAACACAGCCACCCTGCTTGTGGTATAAGGGTACCTTTTTCCTGGATAACCTTCTTTCAGGACTGGCTTGCCTTCTTTACGTTCCCAGGTTTATAGCTTGGCACAAGGAACAGTCCATGGGAGTGTCCTCCTCAATCAGCTTCACCTCAGGCTCTCCCAGCTGCATAGGCTCTGACTCCCCGTCCTGCTCAGCATGCTCAGCTAACAGCCTCCCAGGGGATCCTGGAGTCTCTCTTGTTCCTGGCTCCAAACTCTCCTGCAGCCATGCTACATGCCAAATAGCACTCTCTCCAGCTGGAAGGTCCGTTCCTCTGCTCTGCTCAGCCTGGCTTCCTGCTTCTCCTCTCCTCCTTTCCTTCATACTCTGCTCTGGGTTTATACTTCCAGGGCTCTAGCTCCAACCCCACCCTACTCAGGTGATGGCAATCAGCCTGACTCCAGGCACCTGAGTGCTTGAAGCATTCACTGCCTAAAGGGTTCTGAGCCTTGTATCCTCTCCCCTTCATTCCACTAGGGGGAGCCTGAAATGTTTTCCACATGGAAGTTTTCTGATTCCTGAAGGTGTTTATGGCTTTCCTACCCTGATTTGGTAAAAGGGGGCCCTTTACTAGGGTGAATTCCCTGTCTCTTTGTCCTCCCCTGGACTCTGGATAGGCCTCCTTGCCACAATATATATATGTTAATCACACCTAAACTGTTGCTTATATATGTAGTTTGTATTTAGTTAGCCATTTCCTATACATAGTTAATCGTTATATGTAACTGATATTCTCTGTTCATTGTAAACCGCTTTGACCAGGTGAAAAGCAGTATATAAACCTAGCTAAATACATAAATTAAATAAATAAATTAAAATATTGCCTTTCAGTTTTGCCCATTGCTTTTCTACATTCTCTAACTGTTCCCATCCCACTAGCGACTCCTTGAGGTATTGTCCTTTGATCAAGAAGTAACTGTTTGAATGGAACAAGGGGAAACATAATGGTTTAAAATCAGCAAAGGCATACGACAAGGCTGCATGTTTTCACCCTACCTGTAATTTATATGCAGAACAAATCATCAGAGAAGCAGGACTATATGAAGACAACAGAGGTGTGAAGATTAGAGGGAAACTCATCAACAGCCTTTGCTATACTGTTGATACCACATTACTGGCTGAAAGTGAAGATGATAAGAAACGTTTGCTTCTCAAGATCAAGGAACATAAGGCCCAATTTGTGAAGGTCTTTACATGGGTAACTTCCCTAGTTACCCTTGTAAAGGCCTTATCTGGGATTTTCGAAGGGTACCTACATGGGTAGTGCCTTTTGATAATCTCAGATATGTCCCTAACGTGTCCAGATGCTATCCGCATATCACCGGGGCGTGTTAGTGTCGTTTCAGGTTGGAGTAGAAGCCGGCCATGGCGCTACCTGTGTAATACCAATTTTCAATGCTACACGGTTAGCGCTCTGCGCTTTAAAGATAGGAGTGGGAAAACCTCCTTTAACCTATCTTTAAGGTGCTGGGGCTAACCGTGTAGCATTGAAAATCAGTGCTATGTGGATAGCTCCTTCGGCTTCCTGTCTGTGTGGTGACACCCAGGTTTTCAATGCCAGGGCCGCCTATGACCCCAGCATGGAAAATCCAGGTTAGGTGGGAGGTGGGCGGGCTATGCGCCAACATGGCGCATAGCACCACCCAGCTCAAATTCGGGCCCATAGTCTTAAAATGGGCCTGCACCTTAATGTAAAGAAGACAAAGATCCTGACAACTGGCAAAATCAATGTTCATTGTTGATGGAAAAGAAATTGAAATAGTTGGCAACTTTAACCTACTTAGATCAACTATCAATAAAAAAGCAACAAGCAGTCAAGAAATCAGACGACGCATTGCTCTTGGCAGAATGACTATGAAGGACCTAGACAAGATTCTCAAGAGCAGAGATGTCTCTCTCCATACAAAGATTTGACTTGTTCAAGCCATGGTATTTTCAATAATATCATATTGATGCAAAAGTTGGACAGTGAAAAAGATAGACAGGAGAAAATTAATGCCTTTGAATTATAGTGCCAGCGATGAATACTGTATATACCATGGACTGCCCGAAGAACAAACCAGTCAGTACTAGAGGAGATCAAACCCAAGCTTTCTTTAGAAGCTCAGATGACAAAACTTCAACTTTCATACTTTGGACACATCATGCGAAGAGAGAGATCATTAGAGAAAGACATCATGCTTGGCAAGGTAGAAGGTCAACGCAAAAGAGGAAGGCCAGCAATGAGATGGATTGATACAATCACAGCAGCTATGGGTGCCAGTCTGTCAACAATGAACCGCCTGACTGAAGACCGAACACAGTTTAGGGCTACTATCCAGAGGGTTGCCATGAGTCGATACCGACTTGATGGCACTTAGCAAAAACAATATAATTTTTTACATATAGTGCCACTCCTCCTTCCCTTCTTCCTACCCTGTCCTTCCTGAATAAAGTATAACCCTGAAAAGAGCTAGTGCCCTGCGGTCCACTCAGAAGCAAAAGCCTGAACTTAACAAAATTTATTCTTGCTACAAAGAACTCTGATGTATTCCAAGCCTCAGACCTGCTGATCTCCAAGCAACTGCCTGCCAAGTGTTTACAGAAGACTTGTTTCCCTGCCATGCTTAAGAGCAAGAGAACTTGCTTCATGGGCCTCTCTCAGGTACAGACTGCTTCTACTGGCCTTTGACACTTGCAACAATGTATGAGACTTGTCACAGCCCCAGTAGTATAATGGGTACACTACTCGTCAAACTGATTGACAGGTGAGATAAGGATGACAGGAGCCAATCAGCGTTCACTTCCGGTCTATGTCCCGCCTTAGGCCACGCCCCTCCCATAGAAGTGAATGGTGAGTTAGCCCCGCCCACTCCCGCCCCCAAAATGTTGACAGGTACCAATCAGCGCCCACTTCCGGTGTATGTCCCGCCTTAGGCCACGCCCCTCCCATAGAAGTGAATGGTGAGTTAGCCCCGCCCAGCCCTGCCCACTCCCGCCCCCAAAATGTTGACAGGCACCAATCAGCGCCCACTTCCGGTGTATGTCCCGCCTTAGGCCACGCCCCCTCCCATAGAAGTGAATGGTGAGTTAGCCCCGCCCAGTCCCGCCCCCAGGCGTGGCCACCGCCCCCCACTTGACACACCCCTGCCCCCGCCCCAAGGATGACATCATCCAATCAGCATACACTTCCGGGGGTGTGTCACACCCATGCCACGCCCCACAATATGACATTAGCCAATCAGCACCCACTTCCGGGGTTTGTGCTACGCCCACAGCCTCCCACCCTCCTCCACGCCCCCTGCCTACATCATCGGAAATGACATCACCGGAAACAGGGCGTCATCAGAAGAGGGACTGTCCCTTTTTTGCTGACATCAGCGGAAACAGTATGGCTGACTCCGGAAATGTGTTTTTGCTTCTGCTTAATACTGAAAAACAAAAATGCTTTTCTCTCTGTCTCTCTCTCCCACACAGACTCAGTTGTTTCTTTCTCACACAAAAACTGATTCCTAGCACAGAGAGACAGGCAAGCTAGAATCTTTTTTCTTTCCAAAATGCAATTAGCACATCTTTGTTAGAGGGATCACCCTCTCACCCTCAACCACGCCCCTGCCTACATCATCGGAAATGGACTGTCCCTTTGTGCTGACATCAGCGGGGAGCAGTGTGACTGACTCCGGAAATGTGTTTTTTTTTTGCTTCTGGTTAATGTTTACACCTGCAAAAAAAAAAGCAGGAACCCTGGAAAAATAAAATGCTTTTCTCTCTCCCACTGCACCAGTTCTTATTTCTCACAAAAAGATTCACAGCACAGAGAGACACAATTTTCTTTACAAATGCAATTACAAATGCAATTGTTAGAAAAACTAGTGCGGTCCATGTGATAGAATTTTACTTTTAAGACCTCACTGTTAGAAATATTCTGACAGACCTGTAGAGTTCAGACTGAAATACAGAGAGACCTGAGTTCAAATCCCCCTAATACAGCTATTTTTTTGAGAGAGCCGAGTTCAAATCCAAATACAGCTATTTTTTAGTGGCTTTGAAAAAACCAATACAGAGAGACAAGCCTGGACATGTCTCTCTAGGGTGTGGTAACACGTGATTGGTTGAAACAAGAGGTCTGTTCTGAGCATGCTCAGAACACAGACTTTCAGAAAGGAAAAAATGGCTCTTTTTGGAACACCAAGCAGAATTTCCAGCAGGGCACACAACATTAATTACTTCCTTAAGGATCATGATGCCGTTGCAGAGGGGTATCCACCGATTGAAAATCCATTTGAACTACAGGAGAGTCTGGCAGATCCTCCACCAGAAATAGCAGCTTTTGTGGATTATCCAGATGCCCAAATATTTTTCAACTCTCAAGAACCCTACAATTCTGGCACAGAACTTGGCTTAACATCTGACAACACAATGGACCTGGAGGATATAGAATTATATCACGCCACTGTAGATGCAGAAACAAACTGTTTATTGGAAGACCTAGGATCAGCAGAGGTAAGAGAAGTTTTTTTATTTAGAAAAGTGTTATAGAAGAAACAGCAGTTCACACTGACATTATTTTGGGTTTTTTTTGTAGGGAAGTGACGAATCTCTGCTCCTACAGGGGCACATACAGGCTGCCAATCTACGCTGTTTGTGCTTTCTCTGTACATATCAAAGGGAGGCATTTGATGTCATAGCCAGTCAAAGGGATTGTACAAAACCTGATGAAATAAACAGATTTAAATCTGTTATACAAACAACGGTGGCCTGTATTATCAAGAAATGCTGGCAGGGCATTATGCATAGAGACTGTGCAGCGTGTGTAATACATGCTCCAGGCCAAAGACACCATGACTGTTTAAAGTGGGAACGCAATGAAATACATCAGAAAATCCATAAAGCTTGTAACAGGTTGTGTCTAGGACCTATTTTAAATGTTGCCATGATTGCGGGTCATAAAATGAAAGCAACTGTCCTAGTTTATGAAAATTTGAATTTTTTGTTTGAACTCGTCAGAGATTTTAACAACAGTAGAAATCCAGGACAAATGCTCAATATTTGCTTAATTCTGTGGCAGACAGCGAAATAGAAATAGTGGAAGGCTTAATCTGTGACAGAGATTATAGATCGTTCTTTAAAAAACACCAAGTTCTGTAAAAATTGACTTTTTATGAAAATGTATGTATTTCCAGAATCTATTAGTTGAACATACAGATGAACAAAAATTATATGTATGCCTTTTATTTTTTTTAAAACTTGTAATGCTCAAATGAATTTCACAAGATGAAAACATTTTATTTGAAATAAAATATTTTGAACCTATGTGTGGTGTGTTTTAGGAATGATTAGTTAATTAAACCTACAATGGTTTGTCTGGGAAAAAAATGGGGCCTCCAGGTGTGTCCTAAACAATAGGCCATAAGATAAGAATGTGCAGAACTGTCGTGTAACTAAAATCCACTTAAGACGTCTGGGAAATGGATGGGAATGTGTATTAGCCACATACACAGATATATAGCATCTATTACACTGTACTGTCTGCGAAAAAAGGCATTGTGAATTAGCCAGGTCGTATGATAAGCTTATGAGATCCAGTACATTTCAGCAGCCAGAAAAGATCACACAGTCTCTATAGCTTGTATCATCTGCAACTTTTTCTTCAGACATGGTGAGTAGATATGAGTCTTTTTTAAAAATATTGTTGGCTATGTAATGTTTCTGTCTCTTATGATTGTCTTTAAAAAATAGGAGCAGAAAAAGGGGGTTACAAATAAACTTTCTCTTACAAAAAGAAGGCGGCAAAGAAATTTAAAAGGTATGTCCTGTGTTGTTTTAATTTTCTAACAGCTATGTTCTTTATAATGTGTTTCAGAGGACAGCCTCAACCTGTAATCTTTTTTTATTTTAGACCAAGAAGATGCTACAAAACAAGATGGCCAGTCTAACCAACAGACGGTACCTTACAGAAAGCCAAAAGACAAACAGAATCGTGAGTATTCCAGTTTTATCCAGCACCTAGATTTTAAGGTCTCTGTAAAAGTATTAGCCCCCACGTTTTCTTTTTCAGACCGAGAAAATGTTAGAAAATCAGCGGCTATGGGAGAGAAGTCTAACAGAAAAAGATCACACAGCAATAGTTTTTCTGATGGTGAATCTACACACACCGGTACAGAATACGGAGGGCGTGGTGAAAGCCGTGTCTTTGATCACAGTGTTTCAGAGGACAGCGCAAATAATCATGCATTAGGCCTCGCTGAAGAATCAGAACCAGTTAGCTATGTTCAGTTTGTGAAAAGGTGGGATCGTAAATTGGACAAGTTTAATGGTGTAATTTATTCAGAGGAATTTCGGTTTATTAATTTAGACAGGATAACATCATTATCTGAGGCTCAATTCGCCATTCGGCAAGGTATTCAACATATTCTGGATGAGGTTAGCAGCCGGGTTTCACCCGGTGATTATGTACAGGTGCATCTACACTCATCTCTTTTCCACAATTCCTTATATTCTGGTAAGTTAAACCCCGAGGCATTAGACGCTGATGATTTCTTAAATCAGATCGCTAAACTCCTTCAGAGTCACAGAGAAATCCAGGTTTGTGATATATTCCGGGTTGTTGTACTTGTCATAAAAAATCGGGGTGGGGGTGCTCGTAGGGTCTTAAAGACCATACCGTTTAGCCATATTATTCATAAGAAAAGGATGTATTTGATAGACTTGAACAACACTGATAATAGCCTGTGTTTTGCAGGTAGCCTCACAGCCCTCATGTCACAGGTAAAAATGACAGATGTCGAATTGTTAGAAGGTGCTAAAAAACTACATAACGAATTGGGGTGGCCGGTACATAGAAAAGTCATGCTCGATGATGTAGCAATATTTGAACAGCATTTAAAGATAAACATACGCGTTGTGCTTTACACAAAATCATGGGTTTGTTTTAAGACATCAGACAGACCTGTGTTCCCTAAGACTGTGTTCTTGTTGCTACACGATGACCATTTCTATGGTATAACCGATGTCAAAAAATTCTATGGGGAGCGCAACTTCTGTAGTTACTGTCAGAAACCGTACAGTCACGATCATAATTGCACATTATGGTGCCGTCTTTGTTTGACACTAACGTGTACGAATAATGTTGGTGTACAACAGAGATGCCCTAATTGCAAACTCTTTTGCCGTTCTAAAGAGTGTTTAGATAGACACGCGGATCTGGCTCTGAAAAAAGAAGTGGCGTGTTTATCTAAGATACTGTGCCAGAAATGTGAGTCTTATGTGGACAAGAAACATAAGTGCAAGGGCCGTCATTGTAAACTATGTCGCGAGCCCCTAACCGGGGATGGCGTCCACTTATGTTTTATGACCCCTATTGGTAAAACTGAAACATCTGAAAAGTATATTTTTTATGATTGTGAATGTATGCAAGAAACAGGCTGGCATGTCCCTAATTACATATATGCGACGGACTTAAATGATGAAAGAAACTGGGAATTCAAGGGTCTCGAATGTATTTCTGCCTTTATACAGATTTTTTGTGACAAAAAATTTAAAGGTTACACCTTCATAGCCCATAATTCCAAAGGTTATGACGGATATTTTGTTCTTAAACAACTGCTTAAGGAAAAGATGGACACGGGGCTGTTGGTTCAAGGTGCTAAACTTTTACAAATTACCGTTGAACCTCTGACTATCCGTTTTATAGACTCTCTAAATTTCCTGCCTATGAAACTTAGCAAACTTCCACAAGCCATGGGTTTTACAGGCAGCAAGGGGTACTTTCCACACTTTTTAATACGCTGGAAAATCAAAATTATGTGGGTCCCATGCCGGGTGTTGAACATTACGGTGTGAGTAACATGTTGCCTGAAGAAAAAGATGAATTTTTACAATGGTACAAGGACAATCAGCATAAAACTTTTAATTTGCAAAAAGAGCTGGCTTATTACTGCCAGCAGGATGTATCTATTTTGCGACAGGCCTGTGTTCTCTACCGAGCTGAAATCATGAAAATGACAGAGAAAGAAGTGTTTGTAGAGCAGGGTGACATCTCAGAAATTCAAACAAGGTGTTTAGACCCTTTCCAATATATAACCCTTGCATCTGTATGTATGGCTATGTTCAGATTCATGTTTTTAGAACCCAAGACTGTGGCACTCATCCCACCAGATAACTATCACCGGCAGACAAAGAGATATTCAACCCCCTCTATTCAATGGCTGATGTATGTGGAGGCCAAAGAAAATATACAGATCACACATGCTCTGAAAGGTGGTGGTGAAAAAAAGGTGGGGGCTTATTTTCTTGATGGCTATGCCGTGATCGGTGGGGTAGAAACAGCTTTTGAATTTAATGGTTGTTTTCACCACGGCTGTCCGAGCTGTTATAACGATAAAGACCAGAATCCTATAGCAGCCACGACCTATGGTTTTCTTTATTACAAAACACAGCTAAAAGCTGCATTCCTGGAAAGCCGTGGGTTCAAGGTCATAAGTCTATGGGAGCACGAGTGGAAGCGGATGGTAAAAGAAAATGATGGGGGCTGCGCAGATTTCCTGGCTGACTCCGCATTACCGCAACCTCTGATTCCACGAGATGCCCTTTTCGGGGGTAGAACAAATGCCATTTGTCTGTACCACAAAACAAGGCCTGGGGAAAAAATACACTACTATGATTTTACCAGCCTATACCCTTTTGTCAATAAAACAAAGGAATATCCAATAGGCCATCCAAAAATCATTTATAACAAATTTGGCCCCCCTACAAAGTACTTTGGTTTTATAAAAGCAAAAGTATATCCCCCACGAAAGCTCTTTTTCCCAGTGTTACCCATACGGTTGGGCGGTAAGCTTATGTTTCCGCTGTGTCACACGTGTGCTGACACACGGCAACAGGAAATGTGTGCCCACACTGATGAGGAGAGAGCTTTTGTGGGGACTTGGTGTACGGTGGAGATGAATTTAGCCATTGCAAAAGGGTATGTGGTTGTTGAAATCTATGAAATCTGGCATTTCGAGCAAAAATCTGATCATCTCTTTTCCGAATACACCAAAATGCACCTCCGTCAAAAACAAGAGGCTTCTGGCTACCCTCGATGGTGCAATGATACTGAAAAACAAAATGTGTACATAGCTGATTTCTTTAGAAAAGAGGGGTGTGTTTGCGTACAGACCAGATTAATGTAAACCATGCTAAGCGTCAAATAGCAAAACTTTTCTTAAATTCCCTGTGGGGTAAATTTGGTCAAAGAACAAACCTGCCTACCACAAGCATTGTGAAAGAACCTGATGATCTCTTTAAATATCTGTTTTCTCCTGAATTTGAGGTTTCATCATGCGATTTTATTGATGATGAAACAGCCTGTGTGTCTTGGAGGCACTCAAAAGACCAGTGTATATTGTCGGGTAGCACCAACGTTTTCATTGCCTGTTTTACAACGGCTTATGCACGCCTGGAGTTGTACAACCTTCTAGATAGTTTGCAAGAGCGCTGTCTGTACCATGATACAGATTCTGTGATATTTCTAAGTCGAGAGGGTGATTGGAACCCATCTTTGGGCGATTATTTAGGTGAGCTCACAAGCGAGATACCCTCAGATGAACATATCACAGAGTTTGTATCAGCGGGGCCTAAAACATACGGCTACAAGCTGTCAAGCGGGAAAGACCCTGTATGAAAGTAAAAGGGATTACGTTAAACGTAGAAAACTGCCAGAAAATCAATTTCACTAGTTTGAAAGATCTAGTTTTGGACTACAAGCCTGGGACAGCAGATTTATCCCAGAAAAAGATAGGAGTACAACAACCTGGTATTATAAGAAACAAAAAGGGTTGGACAATAGAGACTGGTGTGATTAAAAAAACACAAAAGGTTGTGTATGACAAAAGGGTGAAGTTGGAGGATGGCTTTAGCACATTACCCTATGGATACTAGCGTGGTGGATGTGCGCTGGTCACATCCTTTTTCTTGTATTTTAGCGGGGCCGTCCAATTCAGGCAAGAGCTTCTTTGTTAAAAAGATGTTAGAACATGCTGGTCGTGTATTGACTGTCATGCCTAACAATATTGTGTGGTGTTACAGTTGCTGGCAACCTCTGTATAAAGAAATGTTAAATAAATATCCTTTTATTACATTTATGGACACTTTGCCTGATACTTTTAATGATGAACGGCTGTTTCCAACCAATAAAGTAAACTTGGTTATTGTTGATGACCTAATGGATTCTGCCTGTAAAAGTGATGAAATAGAGAAAGCCTTTACCAAGTATGTGCATCACAGAAACCTGAGCATCATATATATTGTTCAAAATGTTTTCTGCCAAGGTAAAGCAAGCCGAACTATAACTTTAAACACCAAATACATGGTGCTCTTTAAGAATCCTAGAGATAAGTTACAGATTGCCATTCTAGCCAGGCAGATGTACCCTGGAAAATCAAAATTCTTTTTAGAAGTCTTTGAAGATGCAACCAGAAAGCCGTTTGGGTATCTCGTCGTGGATTTAAATAACACAACGCCTGAGGCTTACAGACTGAGGACGGATATCTTCCCGCCAGATTGGACCACGGTATACTGTGAAAAACCACAAAACTCACATAAAAAGAAATGAATATGTAACCAACCCCTTCATACATGCCTGTGTGTCTCAGACAACATGTCTCGCCGTGTAAAGAGAAACCTGCCCCTTTTAAAACTTTTGGTTCAAGCCTCTCCGCAGCACAGAAGAGCCATCCTGAATACAGCTTCTAATGATTTGGTAGCAGCTATAGTTGAAATCGCTCTCAACACCCTAAAAGGTAACATTCCTCTTTCACAACAACAGATAAAGGTTTTAAAAGGGAAGCGTCATGCCATAAAGAGTCTGTGCGATAAAAGACTACCCATTAAAAAAAAGAAGCAATTGGTGAGACAGTCGGGTGGCTTTATCGGGCCCCTGTTAAGTTTTGCATTACCGTTGATAACGGGGCTTCTGACAAACCTCTAATGCATCACGCTGAAAAAATGTACATAGTCCCTAGTCAACAACTTGAGCGCTTGAGAAACCCGCCAGATCGGGATGAAAATATTAGAACCACGACCATCCATAAGTTAGATGAAGAAATGAAAAACATCCTGCAAAGCGTCGGTATGTCTGAACACGAAAAGGCTAAATGTTACTCAGAAGTGCTACAGCGCTATCTCGTGCTTAACAGACAGAGGGATATGGAAAAAGAAAAAATAAACTTGTATCTACAGGCACAAGATGAGACATCAACGGCAACACCTCTAGAAAATATTATACCTCCAGACCCTGTAATACAAGAAGTGTTAAACAGCATCAATATGCGCTATAGGAAAAATGCTGAGTTGCTGCTTAATAAACTGTTAAAAAACAAGAATGTGGCATCCTGGGAGGGAAATGGAACATTTGTATACCGGGGAAACCCCGTCAATGGCTCTAACCTACTCGACCTCGTTCGTGGGGCTACGCAGCTCCAAGCTCTTTCACAACGAAGAATACCCAGGGGCTGGGAGGAGTTCATGCAAACCCTAGCCGAATTAAATATGCCCTCTACGGTAATGGGTAATGCAGCCAACAGAGATGTACTGGCACGCCTCAAAGAGAACCCATCTGTGAAGGCTACTAAAATGTACACGGGTCCGATAAAGAGCAAAGAGCTACTCCCTCACAAAAAACGTAAATTATCCCACAGATACCGGTGGTTGAGTGTGTAAAAAATGTATTTTCAATAAAATGTTTAAAAACAAAAATAAAAGACTAGACAGTGGTTTCTTTTCAAAAAACCTCCTTAGAGGGGTTACTTTTTATTTAGAAGCATCAAAACATTCACGATAGGAAACACACACTTGCTGATTATGGAACGGATTTCTAAAAGATCTACACAAAGTTTGTTTGTTGCGTTTTACAAAATGTAACACCATATCATCATTTTGCATTAAATCTTCAGAATACATTTCTAAAATATTTTCAAAAGGCACCCCTTTACAGCGGTGGTGCAAGAAAAATACACAGTGATATCCACAAGCCGTAGACATTGGGTGCTGTAATTGTCTGTTGTGGTATAAAACAGTTTTACAATGCTTGTTGAAAAAGCTCATAATGCTGGTAGGAAAGAATAAGCTATCAGGTGGTTGTCCATAAGAATCAAAAAATTCCCCTGTTCCATCTCCACATATATAGATGGCTAACCAGTGTTCTCCAGGTAGGTTATGAGGGTGTGTATTTACCACCAAACACACTGGCTTCCTTGATATTTGTACATCCGCTAACCAATCGCTGGGTAGCACATCTAAAAAGAAATCTGCAACACAGGGGTCCTTCTTTAAAATACGGAAGATCTGCAGGGTGTTCATTTTCACGAATGATCAAAAAGAACATTCCTTCTATGATTAATTTCTATCACATTGTCAAAAACCCCATAAACAATCATGTTAACTGTATGGGGTAAGGCGCTGGCAAAACGTATTTCAGCCCGCAGGTTACCAGTTTTAATCAGCGAGTAATGGTCTGCACACTCCTGATCCGGTGAAAGGTCAAACGCCAACAGGGTATAACTTTTGTAAAACTCCTGACGGTCAACCAGCAATGCTGTATCTTTCAGATGTTTACCACTTGCTTGTATCAGTTGCATATATTCTCTTACACAACATCCATTTTGAAAGTCAGGTTGAAGAGGTTTCCCGGGTACTTGTTCACCATCCACATATAGAGCGGCAAAATTAATATCATAATGTTTAAAATTGAAGGGGTTTTTAGCATAATTACCGCTGAAAGCATCATTATCCACAAATCCCAGCACAATGAGTTTTGGTAGCTGCCCCAAAAAGAGATTTTCCTGGTTAGTCACACGGGCACCGGCTGGTATGCTAAACACCTTCAGCCCCACACGGTCAATAGCATACTTGACATTAGCTTTCAGCAGAGCTTCCGCATGTCCCAGGCGCACTCCGGGGGAAACTTTAACTCTCTTTACAAAGAGCGCAGCGTTTAGGATAAGGATTTTATAACTTTCTTCGGCATCACCGCTCATTAAACAGAAAGAGTTTTTGTTGCGGGTCAATTTGATTTTGAGATCCACGCCATTAATCAATAGCTTTTCTTGAAAAAATAGATCGCTATGTAAATGCCCCAATAGCTCTACCTTGTTGCTAGAGACCGTAAATTGAGCCCTTTCAGTAAAGCCGATGTTGCGAGATCCTATCTCTCTCACCTCATGCTGCCCGGCTGTGTCTTTATAAAACAGACCGCTTGTAAACTGTGATTTGAGGGATCCTTCGCCATAATTGAGAAGCAGCTCTATGAGGGCTCTGTAGGGGTAGCAGTTGTTGCTCTGGCTAATGAGTTGGTCACCCAGTGTAACATCCAGCTGGCTAAACAGAGCTGCGATTGGGTAGTTCACCAGCGCTACTTTGGCTGCCGGGTCGATGTTCGAGCCATCTTCTGCCACAATTTTACAGGTCAGGTGCAAAAGTGTACTATTTAAATCAATGTAGTCTTCACCATGACCTGCGATATAGAAGTCCAAAGGGGCTGTTTCCGACAAAGCCGATAATGGCGGAATTTCCACATAAATACTTTTTTCGATACTTGTTTGAGTCGGTGCTAGTTGAAACAGGTCCAGTTCCGATTTAACACACTCTTCAGAGCCGTGGTGTACAAAAGCCATGGTGCTTTTTAGAATATATCTCGCTGCCTAGAGCTAGCGCTTCTCTTCTTAGACCGGCGGTTAAGCTTCTGAGACCTGCCACCCACGGGTTTCTTTCTTTTAAAAGGTTTGGGCGGTCCTTGTGGTAACTCCCGAGACTCGGTTCTCTTTCTTTTAACAGCTCTTCTAATCACAGCCAGTCCTGATCCTGCCTGTTCTGTAGCCTGGTTCATTTTATTTAGAACGGCCGTTGTGACATGGCTCATGACATCCTTGGCTATGTTTTTTGCGGCGCCTTTCATGTGTGGTTTAATAATTTCAAAACCCCTTCTCAAAAACGGCATAGCTTTTCTAAAGAGGCTGCGAAAAACACCACCTACACCGGCCCCATACATGACCGGTACTCCATGATATCCTGAAAGCCCATAGCCGGCTTGTGTTGTATAATAATGCCTGTATGCTTTGGGGTCTCCGTAGTCTTTAGCCACAACCATTTTAAAAAACAGTCACCCTCCGGGGTCGCAGATGAAGCTTAAGGATCACCTTCCCGTAACGAAATGAGACGTACTTGTCCTGATCCGTCTTTATTTCAAATGTGATGGTATCAATATGCTGTTTGTTCACAGGGACATAGTGCGGCTTATCATAAGTTAACGTGATAAACTCATCCCTAACCCCTTTAGTTGGAACACAGCGCAGCAGTGGCACAAAATGGTCACCTACTAACTGGTGCTCTACAATATCTGTGTACAGGTAGAGGGTATTAAAACCGGCCGTGATATCCGTTGGAAAATGGGAACGTTGTGTATTAACGTATGCTTCTATTCCCAAAATGGTTGCCAAATCACCATACGCATAAATAGTAGACCTATCTTCCGATTTTATCCGGATTCTTCGCGCATGGGGCTCATAAATGATTAGTGGTGCCGCCGATTTATAGATGTTGCTAATGTCCTGATTCATGGATTCCACTAAACGCTGCATGGTCGCGTAATGTCCTTTCCTGACTATAAGGTGCTGTATATTTCCTGCTGCGGAAACGATAACATACTTATGGTCTTCCTTAATATTCTCCCAGGTGTTGGGGTATTGTATTTCCACGAGCCCCACTTCCCACTGTCCTTGTAAGTCCAAAGGCCTTGCTAGTTGTATGGTAAAATTAGAGCTGGTATTTTGGGAAAACACATCTGCTGAGGCATTGCTAGGCAGGGTGATATAAAAGCCACCATCATTCATTTTCAATTTTATTTTAATGCTGCTTCAAAACAAAGAAAGAAATCAGATGTCTTGAATCTCTGATGCTTTAACCCAACTGTTAAATTTAACAGGCCATCCCCTCCATTTCACGAGGTAGAATCTGTTCCTGCCACATCCTTTTACCTTTAGAACCTTTTCGATTCGGTATATTCTGTCCTGTTGCTGCGTGACTTTTAGCAATTCTTCAGGATAAAAAGAACCTTGTATGGCTTCACCGTCATAATCCTGTATCTTGTATGTTGCTTTCTGGCCCCTGTTTAAAATGTCCGTTATTATAAATACCTCGTCAGTCCACGTTTGCTCGTAACCTTTTTCAAATTTTCCTTTAGTTTTTGAAAGTCTTACATGATCTCCTTTCTTTAAGGGATTCTCGGTATGCTTACGCTTGATGCTATCACCGTAGACTCTTTTCCAGATCTGCAGAGAATTTGTGTGTGTCACATCTACAGGTCTCGTCTTTATTGTTCTGTGAAAACTATGATTATAACTGTGCACAAAAGCCTGCAATACATCTTGGTACCTAAAGGTGTTGTGTGTAGTAAAATAACGCCACATTTTGGATTTCAAAGTCCTGTTAAACCTTTCTACCACCGCTGCTTTAACATCGTTATTGGTTACAAAATGATGAACCCCTCTTTGTTTTAATAAATTCTTCAGGGACCTATTTAAAAATTCTTTACCCTTGTCTGTCTGTATTTTTTCAGGTATACGACCTAGATTAAATATTTTTTCAAAGGCTTTAGCAACTTCATGACCGGTTTTTCGATTTTAAACTTGCAACCCATGCATATTTTGACAGGATGTCTACCACTGTTAATATGTATTTATAGCCATTGTTATAATGGGACAAGGCTGCCATATCAACTAAATCAGCCTGCCATTGCGCATCCACATCTGACACGATCGTCTTGTTTCTTTTAAAACGGACCCTAGCAGGTCTGTGTAAAGTATAAGCATCTTGTCCGGTAGCCCATCTAACTACATCATTTCTGTTGACTGTTTTATCCTGCTTTTTAGCAGCTTGAAGTAGAGGATTTATGCCCCCAAAGCTCCCTGCTGCTTTGGGGTTATAGTAAATGCTCTTCAATAAGGTTTCCTTCATGATTGCCATGCTTTGACTGTTCTTTTTATTTTGCCAACATCTTCAGAATGGTTTTAGTAATTAATGTTGTGTGCCCTGCTGGAAATTCTGCTTGGTGTTCCAAAAAGAGCCATTTTTTCCTTTCTGAAAGTCTGTGTTCTGAGCATGCTCAGAACAGACCTCTTGTTTCAACCAATCACGTGTTACCACACCCTAGAGAGACATGTCCAGGCTTGTCTCTCTGTATTGGTTTTTTCAAAGCCACTAAAAAATAGCTGTATTTGGATTTGAACTCGGCTCTCTCAAAAAAATAGCTGTATTAGGGGGATTTGAACTCAGGTCTCTCTGTATTTCAGTCTGAACTCTACAGGTCTGTCAGAATATTTCTAACAGTGAGGTCTTAAAAGTAAAATTCTATCACATGGACCGCACTAGTTTTTCTAACAATTGCATTTGTAATTGCATTTGTAAAGAAAATTGTGTCTCTCTGTGCTGTGAATCTTTTTGTGAGAAATAAGAACTGGTGCAGTGGGAGAGAGAAAAGCATTTTATTTTTCCAGGGTTCCTGCTTTTTTTTTTGCAGGTGTAAACATTAACCAGAAGCAAAAAAAAAAACACATTTCCGGAGTCAGTCACACTGCTCCCCGCTGATGTCAGCACAAAGGGACAGTCCATTTCCGATGATGTAGGCAGGGGCGTGGTTGAGGGTGAGAGGGTGATCCCTCTAACAAAGATGTGCTAATTGCATTTTGGAAAGAAAAAAGATTCTAGCTTGCCTGTCTCTCTGTGCTAGGAATCAGTTTTTGTGTGAGAAAGAAACAACTGAGTCTGTGTGGGAGAGAGAGACAGAGAGAAAAGCATTTTTGTTTTTCAGTATTAAGCAGAAGCAAAAACACATTTCCGGAGTCAGCCATACTGTTTCTGCTGATGTCAGCAAAAAAGGGACAGTCCCTCTTCTGATGACGCCCTGTTTCCGGTGATGTCATTTCCGATGATGTAGGCAGGGGGCGTGGAGGAGGGTGGGAGGCTGTGGGCGTAGCACAAACCCCGGAAGTGGGTGCTGATTGGCTAATGTCATATTGTGGGGCGTGGCATGGGTGTGACACCCCCCCGGAAGTGTATGCTGATTGGATGATGTCATCCTTGGGGCGGGGGCAGGGGTGTGTCAAGTGGGGGGCGGTGGCCACGCCTGGGGGCAGGGCTGGGCGGGGCTAACTCACCATTCACTTCTATGGGAGGGGGCATGGCCTAAGGCGGGACATACACCGGAAGTGGGCGCTGATTGGTGCCTGTCAACATTTTGGGGGCGGGAGTGGGCGGGGCTGGGCGGGGCTAACTCACCATTCACTTCTATGGGAGGGGCGTGGCCTAAGGCGGGACATACACCGGAAGTGGGCGCTGATTGGTACCTGTCAACATTTTGGGGGCGGGAGTGGGCGGGGCTAACTCACCATTCACTTCTATGGGAGGGGGCGTGGCCTAAGGCGGGACATAGACCGGAAGTGAACGCTGATTGGCTCCTGTCATCCTTATCTCACCTGTCAATCAGTTTGACGAGTAGTGTACCCATTATACTACTAGCCCCTCCTAGTGGCAGCGTGCAGAAAGGAGAGGGCGGTCACATATTGTTGGTTGAAGAAGGAAAAACCTTTCTAGACCAGGTGCATCATGCCTTGAGCAAACGATGTGTCCAACGTCCTCCAGCAGTACTGGTGACAACACTTCCGTCTTCCACTCAGTGCTTCTTTTCCTTTGAACTTAGCAGTTTCTTCTTTTGCTTCCCAGCAAATATCCTAAAAACTACGCCATTATGTCACAGCCCCTCCTAGTGACAGTATGCCGAAAGGAGAGGGCGGACACTTATTGTTGGTTGAAGAAGGAAAAACGTTTCTAGACCAGGTGCATCATGGTCCTTGTAGTCCCACTTCATAAAGAAATAGTTGTGAGCCTTGTGCAGGGTTAAACTTAAATGGTTTTTATTCCCTTTGTTGCGCAAAAGTTCTCCAGGAAGACAAAAACAGAATGTGCCTTACTTCAGGGTTTATGCCAAAATATTTACAGTCAGTAACTGTTACAGGCGCTTCACAGTTTTTTGCGTTCAAACAGGTTTTCAACACCAAGAGGAAAAACAAACACAAAACTTCTTCTTTCAGCTTAGCAAAAGCAAAAAGATATGATAAAGCATGTCCTGCTGGTTACAATTCTGTGAGAGACTCTAGACTCTAGGAAACACAGAGCGAGCAGTCCATCGGGTGCTCTAACTGCAACGGCTCTGGCTCTATCACCTCTATTTGCATAGGTTCCTGTTCAGCCGTGTTGTCAGCTACTCCTGAGCTTTCCCTGGATAAGGCAGGTTGTAGTTCAATAGATCTCTCCAATATTCCCCAGCCTTGCTGGTCTTGGTTTGGCAGATAACCGCTATGGCTTTTTACTTTGCCTCTCTGTAAAGGTTTCACAAGCCCTTCCCAGCTTTGTTTCAGTACGGCTCTCTGGGTTATAAGCTTTTCCAGGAGCTGGCTCACATCTTGGAAAGGAAATATAACTGTACCTTGGATCTTTGAGACATGCTCTACTGGTATTTGCTCTACCCGGCAGCCTCCTTCTATCACCGTCTTCCCTGAAGACTGGCTCCTGGAGCTTTCTGGAACGGGTTTGTCCTCCCTGGAACTTAGCTCTTCCTTGTAAGTACTCCAAGCTTCTCTGCCTTTCAGTATGTGAGGTTCCTCTCTCAGGTCCCCTCTCAGTTCCCCTCTGAACTTGTGTTCCACTCCAAACTTGTGGTCCTCTCTGAGCTTGAGGTCCTCTCTCAGCTCGTTGTCCTCTCTCAGTTCCTCTCTGAACTCGAGATCCTGTCTGCTTTCTTCCTTCTGAGCACTGTTTATAAAGCCGTTTCTCCACTGAGCTTCCTGGCTCTCTACTCAGGTGTACCGGATTAGCTCCTGCATTCTCAAAACCTGGGTGTGTCAGCTTAGCTTCTGCAGCCTCGTGCCTGCTCCCTCTAGCTGCACTTTTAGGTAACTGCACCCTCTGTGAGTCAGTTGCTTTATAATAAACAGTTTTTTTTTCTAAGTCTATAGCTTCAATGGCTTCAGCTTCATCACATATCCCCCCTCTTATGATATTACGGGCTGGCCTTGCTTCGCCTGCATAGCACGTAATCTGTGACTTGGCCTCTGCATTGTGATACATCTTCCTTGCTCTGGGCTCGACCCTATACAATCTCTGTTTCCTCGGCACTACTCTAGCTAAGATAACTAGGGCCGTCTGCTCATGCCATGGTCTGAGGACATTAATGTGGTAGACTTGCTGAAGACCATTCTTATTCTCTACCATATATGACACTGGACCAATCTGTTTAGCCACTGTATATGGTCCCCTCCATCGCGCTTAGAATTTTGGGGTAGCCCCTGTTACCATTACTATCACCTTCTCACCTACTGATAGCTGGCGGAGTTTTGTATCCCTATCATAATATCTTTTCTGTCTCCCTTGACTAATCTTTAATGTCTCCTCTGCGAAATGGGAGGTTCTCTGTAGACGACTCCTCAAGTCTCGCAAAAACTGGGGTACTCCTATCTCCTTTTCAACAGGTTCTACCCATTGTTCGCGGAGTATATCCAAAATCCCTCGTGGGGTACGTCCATACATTAGCTCGTAGGGCGAAGTCCCCAAAGAAACTTGCGTCCATTCTCAGCAAGCATATAGTATAAATGGGAGCATGGTATCCCATTCAGCCATCTCACCGTCTAAAGCATGTCTTAACATTTGCTTTATAGTTTGGTTTAGTCTCTCTACTAAGCCATTGCATTGAGGATGATAGGCGGCTGTCTTAACGTGTCGTATGCCAAAGGCATCCCACACCTGGGCCTTATACTTTGACATAAAGATACTGCCCCTATCGGTTAGTACCTCCTGTGGAAACCCTATTTCACAGAATAGTTTTACTATTTCCGAGGCTATAGTCTTGGCCGATATATTCCTTAAGGGAATAGCCCACGGAAATCTTGTGGCTTGGTCCACCATGACCAGCATATATTGAAAACCTCTAGGCGTCTTCAATAAGGGTCCTACTATATCCATAGCTATTCTTCTAATGGGTTCCGATATAACCAGCATCGGAAACAAGGGCACTTCGGGTGGTTGGACAGAGGTTACTCTCTGGCAGGAGGAACATGACTCGCAAAATCGCGAGGTCTCTTTGAAGACTCCTGGCCAGTAAAACCATGTTAGTATTTGGTCTAGGGTCCCCTGTATCCCTTTGTGACCTCCTACGGGGTGATCATGAGCTAACCTCAAAACCAGGGACTTAAAAGCAGCGGGCACTACTAGTTGCTTACGGACAGATCCAGTCTGAGGATCTACACTTTCCCTGTATAGCACCTCTTTATCAAAAATGAACCTGGGGAAGGTATCCTTTCCCACCTGGGCATACTCGAATGCCCTAGCGGGTGCGGGGTCAGCTTTCTGCTCTTTGGCGAAAGATGGAAACCTCTCTACCAACTCCGACGGAACCCAGGGCAATTCCTGCCCTGCCTCTAACTCAGCTCTCCCTTGAGAGCGGCATCTCCTCTCCCTGCATTTTTCTGCCTTAGGCTTACTATTCCCTTCAGCTGGGGCAGATATTAGGTCTTCGTGTGAGGGCAACTCATCTAGAGTTTCATCCTGGGGTTCGGAGATCTTGCCTGGAGCTTTAGATTGGGTGCGCGTGGATATGAGGGCTTCCTGGGAAGATAGTCCCTTTTCCAACCCCTTTCTAAATTGGGGCCAGTCCCTACCTAGCACCAAATCGTGAGGCAATTTTGGAACTACAGCTAGTAGCATATCCTCTTCTATCCCTAAACTTTTACTATCAAGTTGTATACAGGATAGAAAGAAAGAGCACCGTGAACGCATTTAATTTTTACTTTTCCTTCTGCTCGATTCGGTGCGGACTCAGCTTGATCTTCAATTGTGCGCCATAGCTTTTTATAGATCATGCTTTGGTCTGCACCAGAATCAAGAAGAGCATTCGCAGATATACCTTGCACTTTGACCTCTAACAAAAATCCTTCTCGCAACATTTTTGTATTTTCACTTAGCAGTGCAGTACGCGATTTACATTCACTCTTTAGATGCCCTATTTTCCCACAAAGAAAACATCTCTTTTTCTCAGAGTGATTTCCTGGCATAGGCCTACCAGTTTCCAAACCTCCTGGTTTATACCTTGACATCCTTTCTGATGACTGCACCATAGCCTCTACTGCAGTCTTTGAAGCTTCACCACTTTTACGAGTAGCCAATTGTGCTTCAAAATACCTTTCTGTTAATAGGATTGCTTCTTCAGTGGTACAGCAGTTCTGCAGTATCAGGAAGATCTGCACCTCCTGGGGCACAGCAGTCATGAATTGCTCTAATACAATAACATCAACTATTGTGTCAATGCTCTTATTCTCGGGTCTCAACCACTTTATCGCCAGGCTCTTAAGCCCAGGGGCGGCCCAAGGGGGGTGCGGGGCCATGTGCGGAGACTCGGTGCGGGGCCTCATTTGCATAAGGGACCTCATTTGCATAAATATTTGCATAATGCTATCATACACTAACTTTTAGTAAACATGCCTCTTAATGAGTGTATGGATAAAGAAAGACTAAAAGATTTCTACATTACTATAATCCAGTGCCAACCGTCAGACACATTAGGAACTACTACAAACACTGCCCATTTAGAACCCATAGCAAACCTGCCGTATCATAACAGCACTACCAGGACTCACAAAGCACCAGGCCCTACCTATCAAAAGGCAACACTGCAAATATTAAACCAATACATTTCAGAGAATAACAATACATGACCTACTGGGGAAAGAGAACAAGTGGCAATGTCAAATAGGAATTACATAAACAATACCTCAGCTCAGTTACACATGCAGAACATAGACCATCACCAAACAATTTAGAAAACAGGAAGACAATTAAACTGGGAATCCCAAAAGCCAAACTTGGAATGTACAACACTGTATAAATAGAACTATACATTAATTTGCTCTAGTACTAAACAAAGCGCAGACGTTAATGATGCACATTTCCCAGAGCTGACATATTCCAATTAATAAATTCAAAATAAAGAGATATTTTTCTACCTTTGGTGCATTTTTTTTCAGCTGCAATTGCTCCAGCCACTTTCTTCTGGTTTCTTCGTGTCTTATGCTAACTCTCCATCATCTGCTGTCCATTTGTCCTTTCTTCTCTCTTCTAGTTTTTTTCCATTCTCTCTCTACATCTGCTTTAACATACTAATCTTTCTCCTTTTGCTCTTTCCTCATTCCTATTTCGTCCACTCAAATTTTACCCCTCCATCCTCAATCCCCACTTACTCTCCCAATATCCGGCCAATTGTAGATTGTCTTCCCTCCCACACAAAATATTTTTTCCCTCTCCATTTCACTCTCCCAGCTCCATCCCATTCTAATCCTCCCCCAACATCATCTCCATTCTAGTTCCAGCTCCACCCAGCATCCACTCCCTTCTAGTCCCCGCATCAGCCCATTTCCAGTCCTAGCCCCCCATAAGCCCATTTCCAATCCAATCCCAGCCCCCCATCAGCCCATTTCTAGTCCTTTCCTAGCCCCACCATCAGCCCATGTCAAATCCTAGCTCCCCTCCAGTCAGCCCATTTCCAATCCAAGCCCCCCATGAGCCTACTTCCAGTTCTAGCCCCTCCATGAGTCCATTTCAATCCAAGCCCCCACCACAGCCCATTTCCAATCTTAGCACCCCCCAACAGCCCATTTGCAGTCCTAGCTCCCTCCCCTCACAGCCCATTTCCATTTCAAGCCCCCCTCTCCATCAGCTATTTGCAGTTCAAGCCCCTCTTCCACTCAGCCCATCTCCATTCCAAGCCCCCATCCCCATCAGCTATTTGCAGTTCAAGCCCCCTTCCACTCAGCCCATTTCCAGTCCTAGCAACCCCCCGCAAGCCCATTTCCAGTCCTAGCCCCCCCATAGCCCATTACTAGTCCTAACCCCCCATCAGCCCATTTCCAGTCTTAGCCCCCCCATAGCCCATTACGTCCTAACCTCCCCATCACCCATTTCCAGTCCTAGCCCCCCATCAGCCCATTTCCAGTCTTAGCCCCCTCCATAGCCCATTACCAGTCCTAACCCCCCATCAGCCCATTTCCAGTCTTGGCCCCCCCATAGCCCATTACCAGTCCTAACCCCCCATCAGCCCATTTCCAGTCCTAACCCCCCCCATCAGCCCATTTCCAGTCTTAGCCCTCTCCATAGCCCATTACCAGTCCTAATCCCCCATCAGCCCATTTCCAGTCCTAACCCCACCATCAGCCCATTTCCAGTCTTAGCCCCCCCATAGCCCATTACCAGTCCTAACCCCCCATCAGCCCATTTCCAGTCCTAGCCCCCCCATAACCCATTACCAGTCCTTAACCCCCCCATCAGCCCATTTCCAGTCTTAGCCCCCCCATAGCCCATTACTAGTCCTAACCCTCCCCATCAGCCCACTTCCAGTCTTAGCCTCCCCATAGCCCATTACTAGTCCTAACCCCCCCATCAGCCCACTTCCAGTCAGCCCCCCATAGACCATTACCAGTCCTAACCCCCCAATCAGCCCACTTCCTTTCTTAGCCCCCCCATAGCCCATTACTAGTCCTAACCCCCCCATCAGCCCACTTCCAGTCTTAGCCCCCCCCATAGCCCATTACCAGTCCTAACCTCCCCTCCCCCCATCATCCCAAGTAGATTTAAAAAAAAAACCAAACCGGCTGCTGCTGACGCTTCTGCTGTATAAATCAAAAAACAAAATCCAGTGAACGAAAATCACAAAGCTTAACAAAAAGTCCACCAAAGTCTTAGGAGCCTATACTCTATACGTGCTGTTTCTTTTTGTCGAAGTGAGCTGTAGGAGGGATGAGATGGAAGCTCAACCCACGCCAGACAGCTAGCTGCTTTTTATCAATTAAGGTTCTTTTCACCAAATAAGTAAATATTTAAAACTCACACTTATCTTCTCAAAGACCACAAAATATTTGTTGCTCATTCAACGATTTGCTCCACACGACGTGCACGTTTCGGGCAGCAGCCCTGTATCAAGTGCATAACTCGTTATCCCAACAGTATAGCAACAAAGTGAAAATAATGATGAGGAACGCCGTCACTGCGGCACAGGTTAAACAGTCCTATAGGCTGAATGGAAGCTTTTTAAAGGAAGAACTCACCAATGGGATCAGGGAAAACCCCACTGTCAGAGGACTCCCTGCTCCGATTGGATAAAATAACATGGTGACGTCACAGCACGCTCTGCCATTCAATTTCACAGTTCAGCCCATGGGGTTCGATCGTATTCATAGTAAAAATCCATTTTTGCTCCAACCTTTGGAGTTTACGTTCTCTATCACCACTGCGCGGATTTAAAGGCACATGATCCATAATAGTCCAACGAAGATCTTCAAAAGAATGGCATGGTTCAATACAATGTAGCACAATCGGTGCAGTTTCTACCTGATGTCGAATCCGAGAGGCATGTTCTGCCAATCGCTTTTTAATGGTTTTACCAAGGTAGATTAAATCACAGGGGCATTGCAAGAGGTATACTACAAATGATGAAGTACAGGTGGTATCCCAACAATGCTTGTATTCCTGTAAAGTCCGCGGATGGCACCACAATTGTCCCGAAAGAGTCGTGGCACAATAGCCACAGTTATTACAAGTTGCATGTCCAGTCAACATCGGTAATGGTGACATCCGATCTTGCAAAAGGGACGTCTTCACTAAACGATCAGCAAGATTCGAACCCCGTGAAAAAGCTATCCGCAAAGATGTATTAAAACATTCATGTAATTGTAAAACGGACCAATGAGCATGTAAAATCCGTAAAACAGCTGAACTGCGATCCGTATACGGTAATACCCCTGTTATTGATGTACACTCTTCTGATGACCCTCCAGAATATTGAGGATCAATAAGCCATTCTCAATGTACATGAAGAGATCGACAGTATGCCTTCTGAACAACTGACTCTGGATAGCCTCTCTGTTGAAGACGTTTGGAAAGATCATTCGCCTGTTGTCGAAATTCCGAAATGGAGTGACAGAGTCTCCGTAACTGCAAAAATTGGCCAAAAGGTAAACCCCTACGCAAGGGGCCACGGGGTTTGAACCTTGCTGATCGTTTAGTGAAGACGTCCCTTTTGCAAGATCGGATGTCACCATTACCAATGTTGACTGGACATGCACCTTGAAATAACTGTGGCTATTGTGCCACGACTCTTTCAGGACAATCGTGGTGCCATCCGCAGACTTTACAGGAATACAAGCATCGTTGGGATACCACCTGTACTTCATCATTTGTAGTATACCTCTTGCAATGCCCCTGTGATTTAATCTACCTTGGTAAAATCACTCGTTCCGTTAAAAAGCGATTGGCAGAACATGCCTCTCGGATTCGACATCAGGTAGAAACTGCACTGATGGTGATACATTGTATTGAACGACACCATTCTTTTGAAGATCTTCGTTGGGCTATTATGGATCATGTGCCTTTAAATCCGTGCGGTGGTGATAGAGAACATAAACTCCAAAGGTTGGAGCAAAAATGGATTTTTACTATGAATACAATCGAACCCCATGGGCTGAACCGTGAAATTGAATGGCAGAGCGTGCTGTGATGTCACTATGTTATTTTATCCAATTGGAGCAGGGAGTCCTCTGACAGTGGGGTTTTCCCTGATCCCATTGGTGGGTTCTTCCTTTAAAAAGCTTCCATTCAGCCTATAGGCAAGAGCGATCGAGCCATGGCCAGGGTGGTCTAGTTCCTGTAGAGCCTCAGCTGGGTCGTTAATTTTGCTCAGTTGCCTGCAGCCATAGTTGGATTTGGTATACCTAGGGTCTCGGCTCCAGATGGATGAGGGCAGGGTGTCTTTGCCAGTGGACAGGATGCACATGCTTCAAAGGCATCCGCTAATTTCTGCAAATTAACCTGCCCCTGGTATGGCATTACCTCCAGGTGTTGGGGTCCATGGGGGCTGCCATAGAGTTGGTGCCATGGGGGTGAGCCCATATGAGACCGTTGCATGGAATACTGTTATGGCCATGGTCTCGGCACAGCGTTACCCGCTCTCTCGATTCTGTTGCCCTATCCAGTGGCCATCAAAGTGGTTCTTCGTTGGTGGCTGCAGCCGGACAAATGTCTGGCAGGGATGCCCCTGGAGGCATCATATTGGGTCCCACTTATGACGGATGCCAGTCTCTCAGCTGGGGGGGCTCCTTGTGAGGCCTAGGTAGTGCAGGGCTGCTGGTCACCAGAGGAGAGCTCATGGTCCATCAACCGGTTGGAGACTAGAGCGGTGTTTTTGGCACTTAGGGCGTTCTGCCACTTCCTGTGAGGAAGGGCAGTGAGTATTCTTGGACAATGCCACAACAGTGGCTTTTATCAATTGGCAGGAGGGCATGAGCAGTATGCAGCTGGGAAGCAAGGCAGGCCCATTATTGGAAAAGGCGAAAAAACTTGCAGGCTTTTTTGGCAACTATGTTCATATGACTCTATGTAGCAAGTCTTGTAAATAGTTTACCCCTGTTAGCCAAGTTTTTTGCCCTGTTATCTGTAAACTCATACATGTTAACTGTACTGAGCATTTTTGTTCCATGTAAACCGCGCTGATGCTGAATAGTGCGGTATATAAGAGACTTTAAATAAATAAATAAATAAATCATAAGGAAAGGAATGGAAAATAAAACAAAGAATGACATCATAATGCCTCTGTATCGCTCCATGGTGGAACCACACCTTGAGTATTGTGTGCAGTTATGGCCACTGCATCTAAAGAAAGGTATAGAGGAATTGGAAAAGATACAGAGAAGGATGACCAAAATAATAAAGCGGATGGAAGAATAGCCCTATGAGGAAAGGCTTAAAAGGTTAGGACTCTTCAGCTTGGAAAAGAGACGGCTTAGGGGAGATATGACAGTGGTCTATGAAATAATAATTGGAGTAGAATGAGTAAAAGTGAATTGGCTGTTTACTCTTTCAAAAAGCATAAAGGCTAGGGGACATGCAATGAAGCTACAAAATAGCACATTTAAAACTAATTGGAGAAAATATTTTTTTCATACTATGAGCAATTAAGCTCTGGAATTCATTGCCAGAGGATGCAGTAAAAGCTCTTAGTATAGCCTGGTTTAAAAAGGTTTTGGACAAGTTCATGGAGGAAATTCCATAAACCATTATTAAAATGGACTGCGGAAATTCACTGCTTATTCATGTGATAAGCAGCATGGAATTTGTCTACCTTTTGGGATTCTGACAAGTACTTATGACCTGGATTGGCTACTTTTGGAAATGGGATACTGGTCTTGATTTATTTATTTATTGACACTTATCAAACATGCAGTCGAAACAATGCTCTGAATGGTGTACAAACACAAACATAAATACATACAATCCAATCAAAATACAATCCACCACCCAACCCACCCCACCCCATCCCAACTATCACAACTCACTCCCCTTAGAACCTCTCTCAAACCTCCCCAAATGCTTGTTGAAACAACCAAGTCTTTAAAGCCCTCCAAAGTATTCGGAGATCATCCATCAATCACAAATTCCACAGCAAAGCATTCCTTAAAACAGGAACTTGTATGGAAAAAGCCAGAGTACGGTGAAAAGCCCGTAACACATAACAACCTCTCCTGCTGAGACCATAGACTACAATTAGGAACATAGAGGGAGACCTTCTCCGAAAGATAAACTAGAGCCACATCATGCAATATTTTAAAAATAAACTTTAAACCACACTCTAAACTTCACTGGTAGCCAATGCAACTCCTTCAAAATAGTGGTTACATGATCAAATCTATGTAATCCCTTAACCAATCTTGCCACCATGTCCTGCATCAATTGGAGCTGTGGCATTTCCTTCTGAGGGAGACCCAAAAACAAGGAATTACAATAATCCAACTGAGGCATAAGCAAGGCCCGAGCCACCTTCTGGAAACAACTCACAGAAAGATAAGGTCAAAGTAGATTAAGTTGCCGCAACAACAGAAACACCTTCCAAATCATGTGGGAAACATGAGCAGACATATTCAAGTTGGAATACAATATCACTTAAATCCTGACATACTGCCCACACTACCTCCACCACCCTGTACATGAAGAAAAAGCATCCCCTCACCATCCTAAAAGAATAACGCTTCTGTCTTGGATACATTAAGCTTTAACCCAAAACCACCCCATCAAAATGGACAAATGATCTCCAGAAGAAGAGAACAGAATTACTTAACATTGTCGCATATACATAAAACAATGAACTAACGTACATATAGCTCTACCCAATGGGACTACGTAAATATTAAACAAAAGAGGGGACAAAATGGACCCCTAGGGAGCCCCCTGATCCAACTCTCACTCTGAAGATAGTTTCCCCCTGACCTGGACTTGCTGCTGCCCAAACCCTAAATAGGAACCAACCACTCCAAAACCTTACCCCTACTTCTCAATGCTTACAAATAGTCCAAGAACAGATTGTGGCAGCCTGCATCAAAAGCTGCCAAGATATCCAACAACACTTTGATCTGACCTGGTTTGGCAAAGTTTGTTCTTATGTTCTTAACATATGTTAATTATGTGGGACTTTATAAAATGACCCTCAATGAGTCTGTTCCCATATGCCCTCCTCAGAGCTCTGGTGAAAATGTGGGGAGGAGGTAGGGTTCCCTTGCTCAGAACACTGGACAAGACTTTGCCCCAAGAACAAAGAATGCAGCTTATATTCCCAGGCTCTAGCATAAAGAAATTAAAAGTTTGCAATCTCTGGTTAAGCTCAGCAAAAATTGTAGCAGTTAAAATATGTAGCCTAGGACTCTTAATTTAAAAAATCTTTGCTTTCCTGACTGCTTTACCAGCTTCTCTTAGTCTCTCCAGATACTGTTGCTTGTCTTCCTCTTTCTGTATTCTCTTGTAATTTATGAACAATAACCTCTTTTTCCTTACTTTGCCCAACTCTGCAACCTGGATAGTCATGGTGTGAATTATAAAAATATATTCTGCATCCATGGAAGTCCCCTCATCCAACAATGGGTGCACATTTGAACTAGGACATTTCCCCACAGAACTCACCATAGAAAAAAAAAGCTTAATTCTGGTTCCATCTCAAAATCAGCAACATAAACCATCTCTAGTACCAGACATATAATGAAGTGATACATAACCCCACAAAACTCACTCAGGATCACAGCTTGCACCACAAGGAGCCTAGCCAGAAAAGGGCAGCACTGTAAGTACTGCAGTGAGCCCTAGAACATCAATTCACAAACTCGGAAAACTAAACCAGCTGGATTACTACAGATTAGGAACGTGCATTCATTTGAAACAAAATAAGGAATGTCAACAATATTTCCCATTTTGTTTTGTATCATTTTCAAACAAAAATGATAGGGTCAATGATGAAATTTCATCATGTCCTGGTTTTTGGCAATAGCGCACACTATTGAGCAATAGTATGCTATTGAGCAATAGTGTGCACTATTGGAAAATAATGTGCACTATTGAGCCATAGTGTACCCTATTACACAATAGTGTACCCTACCGTTCAATAGTGCATGCTATCTATGCATGCATGAATAGTGTGCAGTATTACATAATAGTGCATACTATTGTATAATAGTACACAATATAGCTCAATAGTGCGCAGTATTGCTGAAAACCAGGAATTGACAAAAAAAAGCTGGATGAACATGAAAGGAAACAAAACATGTAGCACTTTTGTTGGAAAATGAACTGGAACAACATTTTTGTGCGTGCACATCCCTGCTACAGACTCCTGTATAGAAACTCCATGCTATCAGAATACCTGAACACAGATAGAGACCATCACCCTCAGGTGTTTGTTTATTTGTTACCATGACTACCGGCGCGGAAGAAAGGCCCGGCAATCTACTTCTGTATCTTGCCATGAAAACCCAATGGATAGTTACAACAAAACAAACTGTGCTATGGTGCTGGAAGATGAGACCCCCAGATCAGAAGGCACTCAACTAGCTACTGGGGAAGAGCTGAAGACTTTCCAGAGTAAAGCCAGCATTTATGATGTGGTTGGATCAAAGCCCTCGGGAAGTCTGACTGCTGATGTAACTGCACAGGAAATGGGAGTCAGAAGCTGTAAAAATGTCTTACACATTGGAACATGGAACGTACGAAGCATGAACCAAGGGAAGTTGGAGGTGGTCAAGAATGAAATGGAACGTGTACAACTTGATCTGTTGGGTGTCAGCGAACTGAAATGGATTGGCATGGGGCACTTTGCATCAGATGATCACATGATCTACTATGCTGGAAATGAAAGACAAAGAAGAAATGGTGTTGCATTTATAATAAAGAAGAAACTTGCAAGAACTGTAATGAAATACAATGCAGTCAGCAAACGCTTAATCTCTATTCGTCTATGAGGATGGCCTATCAACACAACTATAATTCAAGTATATGCCCCAACAACAGCTGCAGAAGAGAATGAAATTGAAGAGTTCTATGAACAAGTACAAGCTGAAATTGACAGAACATGCAAACAGGATATTCTGATAGTCATGGGTGACTGGAACGCAAAAGTTGGCAACAAAGAAAAGGCAAAGTAGTTGGAAAATATGGACTTGGCAACAGAAATGAAGCTGGAGAAAGACTGATAGAATTCTGCAAGACCAATGATCTATTCATCTCAAACACCTTCTTCCAGCAACACAAGCGGCGACTGTACACATGGACCTCACCGAATGGATTATATAAAAATCAAATTGACTACATATGTGGAAATCAACGATGGAAAAGCTCTGTAACATCAGCAAAGACAAAACCTGGAGCTGACTGTGGTACAGATCATCAACTACTAGTATGCAAACTCAAGCTAAAGTTGAAAAAGAGCAAACCACTCATGAATGCAGCAAAATATGACCTTGAGAATATACCACTGGAATTTAAAGACTGCCTGCAAAATCGATTTGCTGCTTTAGATACAAATGACAGAGCTCCGGAAGAGTTATGGAATGACATCAAGAAGGTTGTGTTGGAAGAAAGCGAGAAGTCTCTACAAAAGGTGAAAAAGCAAAAACGGACAAAATGGATGACGGAAGAAACTCTGAAAATTGCCCAGAAACGCAGAGAAGCTAAAGCCAGAGGAGAAAGAAAGACAATCGCAGAACTCAACAGAGATTTCCAACGTGCAGCAAGACAGGACAAGGAAAAGTACTACAATGACACTTGCAAGGAAATAGAAGCAGAAACTATTAGAGGAAGAACAAGATCGGCTTTCCTAAAGCTACGAGAGTTAAAGAAAAAGTTCCAGCCTCGAATTGGAATGTTACAAGATGCTCAAGGTTCTATGTTGAATGATGCTGAGAAGATCAAGAAAAGGTGGAAGGAATATACAGAGTTTTTATATGGTAAAGATCAAGTGGACCAACAGCCGTTTCAACCTGTACCTTATGATCGGGAACCATTGGTGATGAAAGAAGAAGTTGAAGCAGCATTGAAAGCCTTATCAAAGAACAAAGCACCAGGCATTGATAGCATTCCCATAGAAGTATTGCAGCAATCTGATGCAGCTGTTAGCGTACTCACAAGGCTCTGCCAAGAAATATGGAAGACAACATCATGGCCAACTGACTGGAAAAGATCTGTGTTTATACCAATACTAAAGAAAGGTGATCCAACTGACTGTGAAAATTATCGCACAATCGCTCTGATCCCACATGCCAGCAAGATTCTACTGAAGATTATTCAAAAGAGACTACAACCATACCTGGAACAAGAACTACCTGAAGTGCAAGCAGGGTTCAGGAAAGGGCGAGGAACGAGAGACATCATTGCGGATGTGAGATGGATCCTTGAAAAGACTAAAGAATACCAAAAGGATATCTATTTATGCTTTATCGACTATAGCAAGGCTTTTGACTGTGTAAACCATGAGAAACTCTGGGCCACATTAAGAAGCATGGGTATACCAGAACACCTGATTGTTCTCTTGCGCAATCTGTACATTGATCAAGAAGCAACAGTTCGAACGGAACAAGGAGAAACAGAATGGTTGAAAATAAGCAAAGGTGTAAGACAAGGCTGCATACTTTCCCCCTACCTGTTTAATTTATATGCAGAACAAATCATCAGAGAAGCAGGATTGTATGAAGACAACAGAGGTGTGAAGATCGGTGGAAGACTCATCAACAACCTTCGCTATGCTGATCATACCACATTACTGGCTGAAAGTGAAGATGATCTGAAACATTTGCTTCTCACAATCAAAGAACAGAGTCTCAAAATGGGCCTGCACCTTAATGTAAAGAAGACAAAATCATGACAACTGGCATAATCAACAGGTTCATCGTTGAAGGAGAAGAAATTGAAATCGTGAACCACTTTAACCTACTTGGATCAACTATCAATAAAGAAGCAACAAGCAGTCAAGAAATCAGACGACGCATTGCTCTTGGCAGAATGGCTATGAAAGACCTAGATAAGATTCTCAAGAGCAGAGATGTCTCTCTCCATACAAAGATTCGACTTGTTCAAGCCATGGTATTTTCAATAACATCATATGGATGTGAAAGCTGGACAGTGAAAAAGATAGACAGGAAGAAAATTGATGCCTTTGAATTATGGTGCTGGCGGCGAATACTGTGTATACCATGGACTGCCCGAAGAACAAACCAGTCGGTACTAGAGGAGATCAAACCTAAGCTTTCTTTAGAAGCTCAGATGACAAGACTTCGACTTTCATACTTTGGACACATCATGCGAAGAGAGAGATCATTAGAGAAAGACATTATGCTTGGCAAGATAGAAGGTCAACGCAAAAGAGGAAGGCCAGCAATGAGATGGATCGATACAATAACAGCAGCCACGGGTACCAGTCTGTCAACAATGAGCCGTCTGACTGAAGACTGAACACAATTTAGGATAGCTATCCAGAGGGTCGCCATGAGTTGACTCCGACTCGACGGCACTTAACAACAACAACATGACTACCGACGTATTCATGTTTATTGCTCTGTGACACTAAAGAAGGTTATGTTTATATTTTTCGCTACAGCATATTTTGATCTTTCTTAGTCATTATGGGCGGCATTTTCGAAGGCATTTACATGGGAAACTGCTCTAGTTACCCATGTAAATACCTTATCCCGGATTTTCGAAAGGCACCTACATGGGTAGTGCCATTTGAAAATCCTGGATAAGTCTCTAACATGCCCAGATGCTATGCGGTTAGCATCGGGGCTTATTGGGAAAGTTCAGAGGCGGTGCGGGAGTGGAGGATAGGGCTAAGCGAGTAGCAGCGATTTTCAATGTCTTAAAGATAGGCGAGGTTTTTCCTCACCTATCTTTAAGGCGCAGGGGCTAAGTGGGTAGCATTGAAAATCAGTGCTACCCGGCTATCTCCTGTGGCTTCCGGGTTGTGTGGCAAGACCCGGATTTTCAATGCTGGGGCTGCATATGACCCCAGCATTGAAGATCCGGGTTAGGCAGAAGGGTGGTGGGGGTGGGCTATGTGCCAATGCGGTGTATAGCACCACCCAAATGAAAATCGGGCCCCTAGACTATAATTATTCATTAACATGGAACATTTCCAGATACCCACTGTACTGTAACCGAATGCAGCTTGCCTTGAGTTACTACTAAAAAGGCATGAGCTAAATCCAAAATCCCTTCCCAATAAAACTTCCCCGGCAATGGGCACAGAACAGAGGTGGGATATTTCATTTTTTATTCAACAGGCAAAAACATTCTATTCAAATTCTGGTGGCACATCAATGACAGCAACACAACTACCTCCTCTGCCAGACAATACGGAGGTCATACCAGAATACAAATAAGGGGAATGTACATGTGGTGGGGATGTTTATATGCTGAAAATGTCCCAGACTGTATTCAGAAACACTGCTGACATACACATCCAAGGCGCTAACATGGGGATCTCAGAACGTGCCCAGTAGGGGAGGAACGGGGAGACAAAGAAAGCATATTCAGGAAAGGCCCATGTTCGTATTGTTTCCCAGAAATGTCCGCATTATTCCTGCAGAACCATGGAATAAGGCCGGGACTTAGAAGAAATTCTGCTCTTCTCTGCAATGTGGCCCATATTGAAGAATGGTTGTGACAAGTATGTTTTGAACTGGTGCGACTGCAGTCTGGAAGTATACAAGATGCAGTTTTAAGGTACAGAGAGCAGAGGTGAGAGAATGTTGTAAGATCTAGACACATTAATAAACACCCTTACAGAAATATTAAGAACAGCAATAGTGTTTATTCAGGCTATGCACTAATGTCACAATCTATGTCGACGACATCATGATATATACCCCAGTCAACCTCAACAATCCTGACTACACCAAACATATGTCTCAAACCCCAGTCAACCTCGACAACCCTGACTACACCAGCTAGTCATATGTCTCAAACATATGACTAGCTGGTTTCAAGACAACAACCTGACCATAAACTACAACAAGACTGAGGCACTACTCATCACCCGAAACTCCAGCTTCATCCCTCCACCCTCCATCAAAGTCAACAACACAACAATACCCATAAAACCGGAAGTGAAATACCTCGGAGTGATTCTCAAAGAACTAAACCTACAGTCACACATCAGCAGAACCACCAAAAATGCATACCTCAAGATGAGACTAATCAGATGCCTCAAACCCCTCCTCACTCAAGATCATTTCCGCACAGTCTGTCAACTCCCATCCTAGACTTCTGCAACCTAATCTATCTGGGCCTAACTAAGCAGACACTCAGGCCACTGCAAATGGCTCAAAACACAGCAGCACACATAAATATCTGGCTCATCAAGACAAGATCACATCACTTCCATTCTAAAACACCTCCACTGGTTCCCAATCATCTCCTGCATCAGATATAAGACAGTCTTAAACATATTCAAAATCAAACATCGGACCTCAGCATTCAGCCTACAACCACTCATACAACCCGACATCAGCACAAGACCAGGGAGGAGAGGCACCTCTGACACCATAAACACACCAAAGGACTTCACCAAGGTTCGCAAGAACACCGCAAGAAGAGCTCTATCGATGGTGACACCTGCAATATGGAACGCCCTCCCTGACGACCTACGATCGACAGAAGACATTAAGGCCTTCCGAAAACAACTCAAGACAACGCTCTTCATTGAGCACTACAGTGATAGCACAGAATTGTGTCTGCCAACTCCTGGACTAATACCAACCCCCCCCCCCACCCTTTCTCCCTCATGTACATAACATTGTAAAGTAGCTCATGCTGTAAATAGCCCACTACGAATCAACGCCAACTTACACACGCCCTCATTCACTGTATAACACTGCATGATCACACAAATGTCAATATAATTTGATTGGTTGCTGTGTACACCGCTTTGATTAAAGGAGAAGGTGGGATATAAATCCTTTTAAATAAATAAAGTTTGTACTAATAGAGCCAGTCTATGGGACCCTAGAAATTCCCATGTTCTGAAAAATGGAACTGCTGATGCAGGGATAGTATGGACCTGAGCAGGGAAAGGATTCATTTTTGGGTGAGAAACGGAGATCATATTTATGTTATGTCATAGTTGTTCTGTCTAGGTTCAGAGCATCTTATTGGCAGAATCATGTTTTTGTGATAGAAAGTGAGTGTGTGTGTGGTTTGAGGGATGCACAAGGGGATCTGGGGTGCACATCTGCAATTCAGGAGGAACATGAAAGCCTGGCCAGTACCTGGACCATATGGATGACCGCAGCGTCACCAGGTGCCAGTATGCCTGTTTTTGATTTGCCTGCGGCCCAGACTTGCATGTTATGAAATTGGCCTCTAAGTTAAATTAAGTTGTAATGGTAATTTTAATAGATAACTGACACTGGCTGAAGTGGTCATTCTAAAGAGAGAGCTTTGACTCAATGGGGAGCGGCGCTGTTGTGGGGACCGAGTTTACACTTTGGTTCCAGAGAGGAAGGATCAACTGGAGGCTCTCCCTCTGACTAAGGTAAGCAAAACCACTCCAGAGGTATCGTTGAACTCTATTTGGGCTATGCTTGGAAAACTGGAGGGAATGGTTTCTAAATGTTCTTTAGACATTAATGCATAAATTCAATCTGCCGGACAAATTTCACTGCAGCAAGGAATCCCAAGAAAAGTTTAATACTTTAGGGAAGGACATTAAAGATTCTAGAAAAATCATAGATCAACTAGTTTAGGATAAAGTCCTGATTCACCAGAAGCTAGAACAGTTTGAAAATAAGCTGTGTGGTTTAAACCTGCGTTTGTTACATTTTCCCATTGTACCTAATTTGTCATCGATGGAACTTTTTAAGACGTACCTACGGGAAGTATTGCAAGGACCAGATAGTACTTTTCCTCCAGTTAATAAGATCTTAATCCCGTGGGAAGAGTAACACAAGACTCACCGGGAGAAAGTGGTAACTTTCAGGATTTGAGTAATTTCCTGGAATCCTCTGTAATGGAGATCAAAGTTAGTGAACTTTGTCTTTGAATCAAATTTATCTAGTGTTTTATCTCTCTTGTTTAGAAAGATGGAGGTGCCTTTTTTAGGTCAGACAGACAATTCGGATATATCCCGATGTGAGCTGTCCTACCCAAGAAAGGAGAAGATTGCTCCTGTCTATGAGACAAGAGACTGGCTTTGGGAGCTAGCTTCTGTTTGAGATGTCCCTGCAAATGTTTTATCACCTATTTGAATGTTAAGTATGTATTTTTTGCACCGGATCAGCTTTGCTCCTTTCTAGATTTGAAGAAGATATCAGGATAACTATTACTGTATATAGGGGTGGGGATTCAGGGTGGAAGACGCAAAAAGATTGGTGCGCAGTGTTAGTGCCTATGCCTTTTGTTTCTAATTTTACTTTTGGGTTTCTTCTTTTTGTGATCCCCATTCTTTTTGTTTTCAGCCCCCCTCAAATTATTTGTGGTCTAAGGATAGAGTAAGTTGATTTAGTATCTATCTTGTTACTTTTTGAAAATCTTGTTACTTAAGCAAGTGATACTTGTATATTTTATTTAAACTGCATAAATATAAAATTTAAAGAAAAGTCCAAAAACTGGGTAAGCAATGGTGTTTAAGCTTCAATACCAGCTTCCTTCTGGTATGAGGCCATTCTCATCATATGAACCTGACATCTGCTCAGTTCATATGGCAAGATGAGGGCACAAAAGCAAAGGTTGGCTCAGGGTGCCACAACCCCTTGAGTCAGCCCTGCTGACAGGCAAGTCCAGCCTCCATTATCTTATTGTAAGCAGTGCTGCTTTTACCTATGGGCAAAAGGGGCAGCGGCCCCAGGCTTCTGCACAATGGGGCCCAGCTGCCCATAGGTAAAAGTGGCCCTTCTTACAATGAGATAATGGAGCCTGGACATTAATGGACGGTGCTTTGGTGAATAGATCAATGACTTCCTTCTTCTGGTCTATTCACTAAAGCACCACTCATTTCTCTTGCAAGTGGCCTGAGGTAAAAGAAGGGAGCAACAGAGCTGCTGACTGGACTTCTCTGGAAGGGGGGGGGGGGGGGGAAAGGGGAGCTGCGAACAGGAGGGGTGCTGCGAATGGGAGGAGGGCCCATTCTGAAAGGTTTGCGCATGACCCCATAAGGGGTTGAAGTTGCCTTGATTGAAATCTGGGTTCATTTTAGAAGCAGGTCTCCAGAATGTTCCTGCTTGTGAACATAGAGGGATCCTGCTACACATGTATTGTGGTCACTGCTAGCCTAAATTAAACATCTTGCTTACTTGATAGTGGCTGAGTATCGTCGCACTGGAAGAGAGCAGGAGGGGAGGGGTTAAAGAAGACATAGATCTGGCTACAGTCTCTGATCTTAAGCCTGGGATTCAGCTGAGTGCAGAGTGGGGGAGGAGAAAGGAGACACCCTGGAGCATAAGTCAGGGAACTGTAGCCAATTTATAAGGAGGGAAAGGAGGTAAATACTGTAAGCTGGGTGTGGTGAAGAGGGGATGGATCAGGACCAGGCAGACGTGGAGCCCGATTCAGGAAGAGGCACTTCCAGGCTATCTGGATGGTCCCAAGCAGGACAGGCCAATTTGGACCCAATTCTGCACCGCAAGAACCAGACATTCCCACAGCATGCAGGTTTGGGCCTGGAGACAGCCCGGTGTGCCCCTTCCACTGCTGTGGGGACATCCTCCAGTCATCAGGGCCAGGCCCCCTGATCCCGCCTGTGTATGGATGGCCTGATGCTCCCCTCCTGTCTGGTTTCCCCACTGGGGCCGGGATCGGGTGGCAGAGCAGTGTCTGCTGTGTGTCTGCTGTGTTGGGGGGGGGGGGGGAGCTGCAGGGCTGGGGCACAAGGGGGATTAGCGCTTCTTCCACCTCCGAGGTGGAATAAGCAATGCACCCCCTAGTGCTCCCCAGATGTACAGGGCCGTGACTGGAATTGGCCCTTTACGTCCGGGTGATAGGTCCCACTCATGACCTGCCCATGCTCCGTCCCCATCTCCATCTCCCTGCACAGAGCCTCTGTGCTTGTGAGGAGACTGTAACTGGAAATTCGGGCAGGATGGCTGCACATCCCTTTGGGATGTACAGCCACCCTAGTGTCCTTTCTGAATAAGGTGCTAAGTGTCTGTCTAGCCCTCTCTGTTGGTCTAATTACTGAACGACTCAATCACAATTTCCACTAAAAAATTTGTTCATGTATAACTGGATGCTTACTTAATTTTCAAAAATTATATCAAAAAAACATATACACATTTTATATAACGAGGTCTCAGACTTATCGTGGCTCTGCCATAGGGACTAGATGTCCGTTATCGTGGCAGTGAGCCCTTTTGCATCAACGACCTCAGGAGTGTGAGTGGGTTGGAAAACACAGCCTTAAAATCACAATTAAATAATTGAAAACTCAAAAACTTATGTTCTTATGTTCTTCTCTGTGTTATCAAACAGGCCACTCTCATGGATTAGAGCACTGATCCCGACGCCTCCCTTTGGTACCAGTCAAGCGTTTCACAACGCTAACTTTCATCAGGGGATCTCTCCAATACTCCCATCCAACTTCATATTCCCTTTTAAAACTTTGAAGCTGCCCGCGTTTCACCAGAGAAATCTCCGAATCAATGAATGGCTACTCAAAAACGCGCGGTGTTTTTGAGTAGCCATTCATTGATTCGGAGATTTCTCTGGTGAAACGCGGGCAGCTTCAAAGTTTTAAAAGGGAATATGAAGTTGGATGGGAGTATTGGAGAGATCCCCTGATGAAAGTTAGCGTTGTGAAACGCTTGACTGGTACCAAAGGGAGGCGTCGGGATCAATGCTCTAATCCATGAGAGTGGCCTGTTTGATAACACAGAGAAGAACATAAGAACATAAGTTTTTGAGTTTTCAATTATTTAATTGTGATTTTAAGGCTGTGTTTTCCAACCCACTCACACTCCTGAGGTCGTTGATGCAAAAGGGCTCACTGCCACGATAACGGACATCTAGTCCCTATGGCAGAGCCACGATAAGTCTGAGACCTCGTTATATAAAATGTGTATATGTTTTTTTGATATAATTTTTGAAAATTAAGTAAGCATCCAGTTATACATGAACGAATTTTTTAGTGGAAATTGTAAGTGTCTGTCTAGGGCAGTAGAATTCAGAGGCATCAGCTGTCCCCTCCCACCCTCTGTTACCACCTCCATTACGTTACCTCTGCTTAGATTGCCCAGAAATACTGTAAAGTGCTGTGAATAGTGCAGGGCCTCTGAATGCAGGTGTGCACTCAAGCCCTGTTAGGCCCTGCCACATTAGATGCAAACTTCCTGCCTGAAGGGGCGGGGCCAGCAGAGGCCCAGGGCCATGCACACCGCTTAATTCAGGGTGGCTTGGGCAGAGGCAGGGTGGCTTGGGCAGATGGTGGTAGTAGTGTAGGGAGAAGGGAGGGAGCAGGCCCTGCAAGGGATAGAGATGATGTGGGAGAGATGCTGGACAGGGAAGGGGTGGGGAAGGAAAGGGGACAGTTGTGACATGTGGTAGAGAGGAGGAGAAGGGGAGCTGCTAGATACAGAGCATAGGGAAAGGTGGAACAATGCTGGACTATGGAGTAAGGTGAGGAAGAGAAGGGGCAACAGTTTAAATTCTGCACAAGCAGCCTGTGCAATGTATGTGTGGTGGGGCTGGGTAGAAAGGGGTCCCACACGGCAGCGTGGCAACTTACTTTTATTTCTTTGCTGTGCTGCCTCTATTCCAGGCCCAGCTGTTAGCTCCCAGGCCAAACTTCTCACGATAACAGCCGCACCGTGAAGCTTCGGCCCAGAAGGAACTTCTCCAAGCCCGGAACAGAGGCAGAGTGGCAAACAAATGTAGGTAAGTTTGCTGCGTGGGGCTGCCACCGCTGCTGCTGTTGCTGCTACCAGAGCGGGGGTGGGATGACGATGGAGGGGGTTGCGCCACTGCTGGAACCAGGGGTGACAATGGGGGGGGGGGGCAACAATAGACAGGCTCTCAGCAAAGGTTTGTTTGGGGGGGCCCCCACTAGAACATTTGCCACGCAGTAGAGGAGATGCTGGACATGGAGGGTACACGGAAGGGATGCAGAGAAGCTGGACATAGGATGGGGGATGGAGAGAAAGGGAGATGCTGGACACCTGGGGGTTAAGGAAGAGGAGGAGAGATACTGGATATTTGTAAGGTTAGGGAAAGGGAAGAAAGATTTTGGACATGGGGCATGGGAGAAGGAGAGATGCTGGATTATGGGCAAACTGAGGAAGAGAAGGTCAGATTCTGGACTATGCAGGACTGGGAAAAATAAAAGCAAATGCTAGATTCAGACCAGGGGGGAAGGAAGAGGGCATGGAGGGAGATAATGAGAGTTATTGAGAGATAGAAAATGGTAACCAAGAATGAAGCACTTCACCTCAAAATATATGTAAAATGACTATTTCACTTCTAAGAAACCATAAGGAAAGTGAGCTGTACTACACAGCAGGTACAACTCCCAAATAAAGCACGTCATGTGGAGCAGCAGGGATAGCTGTGCCCAGAAGCACCAGAATGCCATTTCTATTGGGGGTTACACCTTATACTGGTCTACTCTTGAACGATTAATAAACACTCTAAATACAAATGTTGTTCATACTCAAATCCGCTATAGACAGGGATAAATTCAATAACCAATCTTCCGGTTCATATAAAGTAATGTAATTAATATTAAGAAGAGCCAGAAAGGTCTCAGACTTGAAATGGCTCCGCTTATTAGACTCACGTCTTTTTTCAAAAGCAGGTTGCCCTCTAGCATCAATGACCTTTCTTGGCTTGGTGGAGTTATTCTCTAAAAGCTTTTCCTGTAATTCTCCAGAAAATTACTTAACTAACATGAGTAAACTCCACTGTTGTACATTTGTTCAAGATCCCGACGCTCTTCCCAGGCATCATTCATGCGTTTCACACCTCTACTTTCATCAGGGGATCTCTCGATCTCTGCTGTGTAGAGGTGTGAAATGCATGAATGGCGCCTGGGAAGAGCGTCGGGATCTTGAATAAATGTACAACAGTGGAGTTTACTCACGTTAGTTAAGTAATTTTCTGGAGAATTACAGGAAATGTTTTTAGAGAATAACTCCACTGAGCCAAGAAAGGTCATTGATGCTAGAGGGCAACCTGCTTTTGAAAAAAGACGTGAGTCTAATAAGCGGAGCCATTTCAAGTCTGAGACCTTTCTGGCTCTTCTTAATATTAATTGCATTACTTTATATGAACCGGAAGATTGGTTATTGAATTTATCCCTGTCTACAGCGGATTTGAGTATGAACGACATTTGTATTTAGAGTATTTCTATTGGGGGGCCAAACTCTGCCCCTTGGCCAGCCAAACTCAGTGAGGCTGCGATCTCGGGCCTCCCCCTCCTGTCTGCCTGCAGGGACCTGATCTCCTGTGGGCAGATAGGAGGGGTATTTTCAGCAATTGCAATCCTGTATGCAGTGAGCTGCCCATGGGGACCCATCCCACACTAATAGAAGACCCCTCCTATCTGCCTATGAGAAATTGGATCCCCACAGGCAGAGAGGAGGGGAAGGCCAGTGGTCGCGGCAGTGGGGCTTTGGTGGGGCCAAGTTCTGTGTGCCTGTGGATGGGCTCCCTGACTGTACGGTGGGGCGGGGCCTGGATTGGTTGTTGAAACAATAACATGCCATATGGTACAGCAGGGATAGTTGTGCCTGTGCATGGACTCCCTTGCTGCATGCGGGGCCTGGACTGGTTGCAGAAAGAATAACAGCCTTGCTGGACCTAAGGTGGGCTGAGGACTTAATCAAATGCAGTATGTATGAGGATTATTGAAAGCCAAAGGCATAGGGAAAGTAACCTGCACTGTGCTGCAGGTTCTGCCCCAATAATCCTACTGGGAAGATTAGATGGCCATGGTCAATCTTTATTTGCAGTCATCCACTATGAGGGTTATTTAAAAAGCCTTACCCATGATTTGGACGTCCGAAAATGTGCATGCAGATGTCCAAATCACAGAGATGTCCTCTGAACTATTTTACAAAGGACTTTAAAGATGTGTCCGGTGTGTCTAGGGTAGTGCAATGGGCTTAGATGTCCCTGTTTGATTTCAGAAACGTCAGGGACATCTGCGATCCTGTCACGTTTAGACTTGTTCCAGGCATGAATAAAACATCCAGAGGGTACAGAGAAGGTGACACTCACTATCCCTTTTAGTCTCCACAGTCACAATAATAGCAGAAGTGGGATTTGAACCCTGGCTTCCCTGGTCCTAGCCCACTACTCAGACTTTTAGGCTATTCCTAGATGCCCACAGTGTGGGATACTATTCTGGGGATGTCTATGTAGACACCCCCACAGATGTCCCTATCAGGCACGTCCACGTTTGTGAAATTGTGTGTAAATTTTGATGTGTCTGCTTTTTTCTTCCCAGACATTTTGGCTTGGACATCATTATAAAATGAGGTTTCATGCTATTAAAAAACTGGGTAGTGTCCTGCTCTACAACTTAAACGAGACATTTTTTATATTCTATTTTAACTTGGGACTACTACCCTGTTACTAATTCACATTAAAGTCAGGGCAAAGTAGAAATCAAATATTTCCAAGTATGCACATAATTCCAAATTTTGCTACATAAAACATGGGTTAGAAATGGTTCAGTTATCACAGTGTGTCCAGGACTGGTAAGCAGTTGGCTGCTTTACTCGCGTGCAGAAGGGAGGCAACTCTCTCTCTCTGTCTGGAGCTGCTGTGCACTTCTGGATGAATTGTAAATTTAGATCAGCTGAAATGTCAGATATTTCTCTCATGATGTCAGGATTTCCGAGAGTGACTTGCTTAGTGGGAAGCTGTAAAAGAGAAGGCCTGCGGAGGCAAGATAGATGTGCTGGAGAGAGCAGATAATGCGGCAATGAATGAAGCCTGAGCCCATTAACAGACTCCAGGGACTACCTAAGGAGAAATTCTAACCTCTGCTTCTGGTTCCTTTTGTATGTACTACAGTGACTGTTAACAATGTATACATTACTTAAATCCCTAGAGACTCCGGAGCCGTCTTACTTTTTGTTTCTGGGGGAGTCTTGATATGTAAACATTTAAACTGTTGATTAGAAATAGTCTGTCATTAACTAAACATTTAATCAGGGTTTTGTGTGATGCAATAGGGTTTCTTACATCCTAGTTATGTGTGCCCCTGTCTTTCAGCCCCTAGACATGTGCCTGGTTTGCCTATGTCTCCATCGAGTCAGTAACCATGGGTTAAGGAAACCATTGAGTAAAAAGGCATGGGACAGACGCAGAAGGTCTCTGAGAGTGGGAAAAAGGATGAAAATGGCAAGGATTAATTAAAATCCGCAGTAAGTGGGAGAAGGGCTGCGGAAGCCTCTCTGATGGGGGGGGGGGCCAAGCTTTGCCTTGACTCTTCCCCAAGCTCCGCCTCTAGCCCCCTGTGGCCTCCCCCTCCTGTTCTGCCCACAGGGATTCAATCTCCCGCAGGCATAAGCGAAGAAAATGGCTGCGATCATGGCGGACTCCTTCTGTCTGTCTGCGGGCAGGAGAGGAAGGCCGCTGCGATTGTGACAAAGACTCCTATCTGCCTGTGGGGATCTCCTGCAGGCAGACAGGAGTCTTTGCTGCTATTGTGGCGGCCTTCCACCCTGCCAGCAGGGATCTGATCTCCTGTGGGCAGAGAGGAGGCTCCCACGATCATGGATGGCAGGCTAAATTTTGCTGGGGCCAGGGCGCCCTAGCAAAATTTCCACCCACTATGAAGTGGGATGGGAGAAAGAGAAGGGCAGACTGGCTGGACATTTTGGGAACCTGACTTGTACTTGTGACGTGGATTGGCCACTCTTGGAAACAGGATGCTACATTTGATGGACCTTTGGTCTGACCCAGTATGGCATTTCTTATATTCTGTGCTTCTATATTTCTATGCACAAATCTATTTTCAGTTCCCAGCTGTCCTAAGACACTGTCTGGTAGTGTGGTGGAGTAATCATGGGAAGCAAGAGGGAGCAGACGTCAAGGCTTTAAACTGAGGAAACTACTGCAGACCCTCTGATTTAGACTCCCCCATAGCCTCTTTTCACTTCACTCAAATTTTCATTGAGTGACTGTACGAATCCAAGAGGATAGGTGCTAACTGAGTTATCAATACCAGCTGTTCATTAAAGTGCCAAAAATTACTCTATATCATTGTACTGTCAGAATGGTATTACTAGAGGAGTTTACTGTCAAAGGGTTATTAGGGGAACAATTTGCTATGAGAAATTTATTTATTATTTTGCCCATATCCAAAGGATGAGACGGACCAAAATCATACAGACAATGAAGTCAATGGAGCTCTCACCCATGAAATAGAAGTAACTATAAGCTTAACACAATTACCCTCAGCTCTTCCAGCCCTGATACTCGTTTTCCTAAAAGCGCTACAGAAAATGATTTGTTTCGCCAGGGTTTGCTACATGAGGAGTACAATATTCCGGTTTTTTGCACATTGAGCACAAGAAGGAAATGAGGTCGATACCTCTTTAAATTTCAAATAAGAGAGCCGGAGAAGCAAATGCACCTTGGGATTGTGGGAATCAGCCTATTACTGGAATTACTGGATAAGTTTGATATCAAAGGGTTTATACTGGGGGAGTTTACTATAAGCAGGATATTGCTCTGGAGTGGTTCATTGATTTATAAGTGGGATTTAACCGACAGCTTCTGTTATACTGCTGGAGTGTCTCACTGTGTCAGAAGGACTTTGATGTCATTGACATTACATTAACAGAAACCCCAGGTTGTGGAGCTTGTATACTTTTGGTACCCCCCCCCAAAACCCCCCCCCCCCAAAACAAACAAACAAAAAACAACAACAACCAATCTGCCTTCCTTTAAAATATATGGAATTCCCAAATGGACAGAGTGAGAGAATGACTTGGCCCATTAGTGTCCGGAGGAAAAAGAGAGGAGGGTGACAGCCAAAAAGTACTACACACTTTAAACTGCAGTGTAACCTTTTTGCAAACTGAGCACAGGCAAAATAAAAAAATGCCCATAAAACAGGTCTTTGTGCCTAGATAGGGGTTGGATTTTATACTGTTGCTAAGTGCCTTATTGTTTTGGGGGCTGCGTTTTGTGTTTCTGTGGCAGCCTTTTTTTTTTTTTTACTGTTGGTCTCTTTCAGTGGCTTGGTTATATTGGCCAGCAGATAATCAGATCAGTGCGATCATTTCAACTGTCCTCTTTTCTCCTGCCACATTTCCATGATAATACACACTTTGTGCTCCCCACGGCTCTTTGTTAATGTTTATTTTATTAACAAGGTCTCATTTGCCATCATGAAATAATTCCGCGAGTCATCTTCCAATGATGTGCCCAGAAAAAAAAAAAAAGAAAAAAATTACGATGAGGAAAAATTACATAGTGAGAATTTTGTGTGCCAGGAGTGTTATAGTACAGGTTGGGATAGAAATTTCCAGACAAATTTTCTCACACATCTGCTCGTTGCACTGAGAAAAAAAAGCATCTTTTTGCCCTGAAGTCTCGCTGCATCCAGGTGCTTATTGTAAGGTATAATTATTATTTTATTTTCATGTTAATGAATTGCACTAGCTGTGGTTGATTTCATATTTCTACTTTGAACATATTTATTGAAAAGCAGCTTTATAAATATAAAATCCTGAATGCTTACGTTTTCACTCCCCTTGACCCAGTTCTTAGTGGAAGACCCTTTTGCAGCAATAAGAGCTGGGAGTCACTTAGGATAAGTATCTACCGACCTTGCACAGTGGGATAGTGCCGTTTTTGCCCGTTCGTCTTAGTAGAAAAGTTCAAGCTCTTTCAAGTTGGTTGCGGATCATTTGTGGACTATTGGATTCAGGTCGGACTTGACCGGGCCAGTCAAAGGCTTCACTTTCTTCCTGCTAAGCCACTTGTACGTGGCTTTTCCTTTGTGCTTAGCATCATCCTGCTGAAAAGTGAATCTTCTCTCCAGTCGCACCTCTGTGGTAGACTGGAACGGGTTTTCCTTGCCTGCTTTGTTTGGAAGCTCAGTTTAGTGGCCGCAGAGGAACTTTCTCCCCCTCCTCTCGACTTCCCCTCCAATGCACCCTCTCTTACCCACACACGCAGACACACACATACACACTTTAAAACTTTCTCAGACCCCCATTTCCTCCTTCTACGTCGGCGACCACCAGCCTCAACCTTTCCACCTTTTCAGATGTAACTGCAACAGGATGATGTAATAAAACATGTTCATATCTTTGGATTTCTTTTTATTTCCTTGGTTATTCTTTTATTTAGATTTATAATTACTTTGTATTCTTTTATTCAGATTCATTTTCCTTTCTCCAGCCTTTCCTTATTAATTTTTCCATGTTTCCTCTTCCCTCTGATTTCTAAGTTTTTTCTTTGGTTACCCATTTAATTCTTTCAGTATTTTCTTTTGACGTTTCCATCCCATTGTCATCTTTCTTTTGTTGATATTATAGGTTCCACTTCTTTAGTTTTCACTTTTTCCTTTTGTTTCCCTTTATCCCACGGTCACCTATACTTTTCCATTCTCCTCTTCTCCTTCTTCTGTCACGCACACGCTTTGCTCCTTTCCTGCCCGCACACAATCTTCCTCCCCACCTCTTTATAATTTCCTCATCCTTTATCTCCTCATCTTTTCCCTCTGCCCTTTCCTTCTTGCTTTCCCACACCGCCCTCTCCCTCCTTCCTTCTCTCCACCTCTGCCCCTTCCTGCTCACCTCTCTCCCCACCCCCTTCTCTCTACTCTTTTTCTTCCCCCCATCTCTCTCCTTTCCCCCTTCAACACTTCTCTCCCCTCTTGCTCTTCTTCCTTCCACTTTCTTTCACTCCTTTATATCCCCTCCCCATCTCTTTCCATCCCTCTCCTCACATCTTCTCTATCCCCAGCAAACACTCTCTCCCTCCCCTTTTCATTCCTCTTCCTGACAGTCACTTACTCCTCTCACCCTCTAACTCTTCTCAGCACACCTTCTTTCCTCCTAACTTCTCCCTCCTCTGGGCACTTCCCCCACCCCCGGCATTCACCCTCCTTCCGTCAGCACACCTGCTTTCTCTCTAGACTTCCAGTCATTGTGTGAAGTTTTTTTTTTATCAGCACCAAGTCCAAGAGCTCAAACTGCACCTGTACTATCTACAGTATGAAAAGTCAGCACTGCAAATATCCCAGAACAGCAGTAACCTGCAGATGGAAAAAGAGGACAAGCCAGACTACTTCCGGTTCCTATACAGAATGTACATGTTCACAGACCCTCTCACCTTCTTTACACACAGAAACACAGACCATCGCCTAGTGAAGAATGAAGGAGCAGACTTTATTTCCTTGTTCTCTTTCTTCACTGTCTTCTTCCCTTCCTCCCCTACAACTATCTCCGATGTTGATCCTTCTTTTTTCTCTACTTCTTTCATCTACCTTTTTATCTACTTTCAGCTAGATTTTATTCCTCCTTCTTGCCCCTCTAGCCCTGTCTCCCTCCACTTCCTAAGCTTACCTCTCTAACTGTCCCATTTCCAACTATGTCTCTCATTCCTTCGCCAGCCTCCAATTCCTGTCTTTCAGTCACTTTCTAGTCCTCTGTCTCCACCCTCCGTATTCGTCCCCTGCCCAATCTCATCTACCTCTACCTCTTATTCCCTCACCAACCCCAGTTCCTTCCCTGTCACTCATCCCCTCTCCACCTCCAGACTATTTCAGATGTCTTAGCCCCTAATTCAGGCTCCTATTCTCCTGTGTACTTTCTTATGTTCACCTTCTTGCTTCAAAGACCTGCCCCCTTCTTTTGTTTCTCACCCTCTTCATAGTCCCTGGCCTCTTTTCCTCAGCACCCACTGCCCCTGCCTTCCCCTATCCTCCTCTGTCTACCTCGTACCCCTTTCCCATCATCTACTCACCTACCTCCTTCAGTATTCCTTTACCTTGCCTTTCCTCCTTTCCCCCAGCATCATTCTCTCTGCCCCTTTATCTCCACCTTCTGCTGCATAAGCCCTTGCTTTGCACCCCTACCATGTTTTTCTCCTCTTCCTTCTGACTCCCCAGGATCAACCCCCTTCTCTCACTGCCACCCGCCATCAGCCTTAGCCCTATTCCCCCAGCTCCAGCATCAGACCCTTCTCCCAACTCAACCCGCAGACCCTTCTCCCATCCCCAACCTCTGTCAGAATCCACCCCTTCTCCAATCTCTAACATATTCCAGAGTCCGCCCCATTCTACCCCTCTTTAATCCCATTCTCCCAGCCTATCACCTGCCAGCATCCCCCACCCCATCCGGCATCTCCCCTGTGTCTTCCAATTCCCCCAGCCACTCTGTCCCCTCTCTCCTTTTTCTTCCCTCATCCCAAGAATGGGCCAGCATTTTTCCTCTCCTCCCACACCTGTTCTGCATCTCACTTTCTCTGTCACCTCCCTCTCCATCCAGCATCTCTTCCTTGTACCACCCAAACCTCTTGCTGAAGTGCCGTGCAGGGCTCTTCTGGTCCCGCCCCCTCTGACAGAAGAACCTTGCACAATACTTCAGCATGAGGCTCAGTGCTGCATTGACTTTTTAAATTTAAAGATACTGCAACGAGAAAAGGACATATGGGGAGTGCCATGTCGGGGGGGGGGGGGGATATGATGGATGGGGAATGAGGACAGAGAGAGAGAGAGAGAGAGAGAGAGAGAGAAGGTGGGATGCTGCAACATGTGAGGGTGGAGGGAGGTAATGCACGCCTTGTCCTTCCCAAACCACCTCCATGTTTTCCTCCAGAATCTGCCTGTACTTTGAACCATCCGTCTTTCCCTCTCCTCACTCTGCAAAAGATTCCCACTACATAATGCTGTCACTATGATGCATCACTGTAGGGTGGTGTTAGCAGGGTGATGTGCTATGTTTGTTTTAATGCTGTGCACATTGCATAGCAATGAGATCAAAAAGTTACAATTTGTTCTCATCAGATTACAGACCTTTGCCCCAGATGTGTGCAGTGTGCCCTAAGTCTTTCTTTGCAAACGTTATGCAGGCTTTGGGTGGCAGCAGCACAGCATCTCCCATACCCTTTACCACCACTGCTGTTCCCACCCACCCCCTTCTTCCATGGGAAGTCCAAAAATCAGAGTCTGGGAAGCAGCAGCGCCAGGAAAACCCTTTAAAGCCACTCACAGCAGCAGGCTTTTGAGCATCTGGGTGTGGCCTTCTGCATGCCATCCTTATGTCAAAGTGGGCGGGATGCAGAAGACTTTGAGCATAAGAGCATGTGGGTGCAGGCACATAGATACCAAAGGCTTTAGGGCTTTCCTGGTGCTGTGTGAAGGCTGTGACATCACTGTGTTGCCATCCTCTGAAGCCCAATTTTTTGGCCTCCTACAGAGGTAGGGTGGTGGAGGTGGTGGCAGTGGCGATAGGGGGAAAGGAAGAGGGGAGAGATGCTGGACACCTTAGAGGGTGGTAAGGAAAGGGGGGGGGACATGCTGGATACCTTGGTGGAGGGAAGGAGAGAGATGCGGGATACATGGGGAGGGAGGGAAGGAGAGAGATGCTGGAGACCTGGGAGAGAGAACAGGGCAGGGGAGATGCAATAGACCTGGGGGGAAGTTTGGGAAGAGAAGATGCTGGACTACAAGTGGGGTGGGGTCGGGGCACATGGTTTACTTAGGGCATCAGATACCCTTGGGTTAGCCCTGTCTGCAAGTGCTCTGTCTGATTTCTTTAAAAAGGGGATTTTTAGTGCGATTTTATATTGCTGGGCTAGCCAGTGCGTTATTTTTTGTTGCTATAATAGAAAAGCTTTTTTTAAAGGAGCTTATTAGTTTGCTCTGGGGCTTTCCTTTTTACCTCTAGCTCAAAGGGGAGGAAAGCTAATTAATAGTGGTGTACCGAGGGCAGGGCAGTAAGTGTGGCCCACCTTGGGTGCTGGCTGGAAGGGGAGTACACCCTTACTGGGCTCACGGAGGCAGCATTGCAAACTTAGCAAAAAGCTGGCTTGCCACACTGCCTCACACTCCATGGCTCAGCCACTCTTCCCTCCTGGCTGAAATCTTGTGAATAGTGCCAAGGCCACAGAGAGAAGAGCAGCCAGACCATAGAGTACGAGGCAGTGCTGCAAGCCAACTTTTTGGTAAGTTTTTCACGCTGTCTCCATGTGCCTGGCTGGGGGAGTTGCATTGCGGCGCGCTCACTGTGCTTCCTGGGGGGGGGGGGGGGGGGTTGGCAGCATGGGGAGGCATCTGCCTCAATGCTGAGGGGGCTGGGAACACCACTGCTAATTAATACTCTTTGAAGTCCCAGTACTTTTGAAGTGTTGCTTAGTTGACTGCTCACCCCACTCTCACCTACTCCATCTAATAAATCTTGCTATATAGGACCACTTATCAATTAGCTAAATAAATGAAATAGAAGTGTTTGGAACTGATTAGAAGGGAAAACCAAGAAGTAAATAGATCCACTTTTGGCTGTCTGTCAAAAGTGAACGATTAGTTATATTTCAGGGGGCTTGTATCTACAAAGGGAACATATTAGACTATACTCATCAGATACATACAACTCAGTTTAGCAGTTTGAAAGGATAAGTTAAACTTCTGCACATCCCAATAACAAGTGAGTAAGCAAACGGGACTACACTCAGGGAAACAGAACAGAATTGTTAGATCTCACATAAGAGGCTAGTTGCTTTTTGACTCTGGACAACTGAGGAAAAGAGGGACATTGCTAGGCCTTTTTTGTATTTTTTTCAACAGGTACCAAAGCTCCTACAACTGAAGTATGGCTAGAAAACATTGTGTCGCCAAAGACGTTGCCCCGTTACAGCTTCTGCCTCAATCCAGATAGACGGCCTTATCCCAGCTGAAGGAATGGTTTTGCGTGCTGGTTGAATCCTTCATGAAACGAGTAGAGGAATTGAGAGAGGAGGTGATGAGGTTGAGAAGCATCTGTGTCAGTGAGAACTACATTGCTGAAAGATGTTTTGGATACAACCAGTGTACTATTACTCTATTGTAACAATGTTACCCAACACGGTATATAGAGTTAAATTGCAATTATTTATCACATAGCACGGAAGTTGTCTCAGACTTCTCGGCAACCTCAACTATGATACTAAGTATCCAATGGCGCCTGTTAGCATCAATGACTAACTCTCTGGCTTATCTTTTAGTGAATAGGTTGCAATCACCCTTAATCTTAATGTTACTTCACACTTAACGTTGTAATTTTTCCCATTAATTTCTCAATTCTCTTCAGTTGCTTTGCTGTTTCCCAACACCGCTGAATGGCGCTGTCTCTGTGTTTCACTCAAATTAATGAGTTTCTTCAGGGGAACGTTTCACTAGGATCAAACAAAAGAAGTGTGAAAAACCCCCATAACCTTCCATGTTAGACACAATTAAAATAATTTTAAAAAGCTTATATAAACTTTAGCTAAAGAAAGTGCCCATGACCTCCTCATGTAAATCAAAACATACCCAATCATAATCTGAAGTTTGCTTCCGACGTCCACAGTAAACTGCTTCTTCTGCAAATCTTTTTAGAAACGTTTTATTCTGTGTGTGTGGAAAACACCGCGCATGCGAAAGAGCATTAAGCTCTTCATATTATAGCCTCTTCCATTGGTGACCTCACTTACGTTCAATTCTGACGTCAGATTCTTCCATTCAAACCCTGAAATCAAACTGGTAGTTCAATCCCAAACATTCATGGATCCCTCTTCTTAACAGACACTCCAATCCACTCCTGTATTTAAATCATTCAGTGTAACAGACTGGAGATTGAAAATCCAGCGCTGTTCACGAAACAACAATGTCTGTTCTAATGATTTTCCATACATTGCTGCTGAAACATTTTCAATGCAAAAACATTGTAAGTTGTCAAACACATGTGTGCATGCTTTACAGTGTTAAACTATGGGCGCTGTGATGACCCCATGTTTCAATCGACTTTTATGTTCAGATATTCGAGTCCTAAATGGTCTCATAGTCTTCCCCACAAGATGTTTTGGGGCATCAAAGATCTCCAACAGAGGAGAAGATGGTATTGTACTGAAAGAAGACAGCTAGACATACAGTTGGTCACCCCAACTCCACCTTCCCTCACAGGGCCAGTCTCAGGCTGGTGTAAGATATTGGGTGTCCTAGGCAAATTTTCAGTTTTATATGCCCCTCCCCCCCAAGATGTTGGTAATTAAACTCAACGATTGCGTTCACCTGAAAACCACCCTTCCAATGACAATCCTGTAAAAATGCACGATTTGACATCATATTAAACTTTGCTTTCTATGTATTTGTGTGCCTGCTCTCCCTGCAGGTAAAATAATATGATGGATCTTTGAGTTTGTGTGGCTGTTAGGATCTAATGAGTTTGTGTGGCTGTTAGGATCTAATGCTTTTCTTTGACAGCTGCTTCTGCTTCAGGCAACCACCTAGTCTTACCTAATGGTTGACCCACTTCTGTTCCCTTGAGATGAAGAACTGGTATGAAGCCCTGGAAGTAGAGGAAGCAAGAACATCTCAGGAATAGGAGGAAATGGAGATCAAAAACCCCAAAGCTGCCAAACCAGAGACTACTAGGAAGTGAAGGGTAGTGGTGATTGTTAACTCTCTTCTGAGGGCTACGGAGGCATCCATCTGCTGACCAGATTTGATGTCCCAGGAGGTGTGCGGTCTGCCAGGTGCTAATATCTGAGACATCCTGGAAAGGTTGCCTACTGGCTATTATCAGATGCTGCTCATTCATGTTGGCAGAACTAATACTGCTAGGTACCCCTCTGAACATATTAAAAGTGACTTCATGGGTCTGAGAGAGAGAATGAAGCAGAATGATGCACAGGTGGTATTCTCTTCAGTCCTCCCTCAGTCCTCGTCAGTATATGAGCAGAAAAGCTCAGATCCTGGCGATGAATTCATGTCTAAATGGATGGTGTCAGGAAGAGCATTTTAAATTTCTGGGCCATAGAAGGATTTTCCTAGGGCTACTGAGCAGAGATGGAGTCCACGTATTGAAGAAGGGGTGAAGTGTCTTTCAAAGCAGAATGGCTAATGAATGGTTAACCAGCTGAAGAGGGGTTTAAACTAGGTTCATCTGGAATGGGTGAACAAATCCTCCAGGAAAGTAAAACGCCAAATACCTGTGTAGAAATGGGTAAAAACCAGCAACATCTGGAAAGCTGTGTATTCTAATGCCCGTATTCTCGGAGATAAGATTCTGAATCTTCTGAGGCTATAATGAAAGAGGCTGACTTGGATTTAGTAGTGGTTATTGAGACATGGTTACAGAGACTGAACTATAATCTATTCAGGAAGGACAGGGTATGAAGAAAGGGAGGAAGAGTGGCGCTATCTGTAAAAAATAATATGAATGCAACAGATTTGTAGGGCATCAGAGGTAAGGAGGAGACACTATGGCTTAATCTGGAAAACGAGAACGGAACATCTATTTGGTGTGATATACTAACCTCCTTCATAGGCAGTATTTAGCAATGTTAAATGCTTGGGTTAGAAATTGGTTGAGTGGGAGGCGACAAAGGGTACAGGTAAATGGAGCTCACTCTGAGGAGAAGGATGTTACCAGTGGTGTGCCCCAGGGATCTGTCCTTGGTCCGATTCTTTTTAACATCTTTGTTAGTGATATAGCGGAAAGGCTGTCGGGTAAGGTTTGCCTCTTTACGGATGATACCAAAATCTGCAATAGAGTAGACACCCAGGAAGGTGTAGATAACATGAGGAGGGATCTAGCTAAGCTTGAAGAATGGTCTAGAATTTGGCAGCTGGGATTTAATGTTAAAAAATGTAAGGTCATGCATTTGGGCTGCAGCAATCCAAGGGAGCAGTATAGTATTTATTTATTTATTTAAAAGGATTTATATACTGCTTTGCCCTGAAATCAACGCGGTTTACACTTCAAACAATCAAAAATCAGTGTCAGTAGAGGTGGTCATGCAGTGTTAACACGGAGTGGAGGTGATGGTTTCTTTGTGTGCTATTTACAGGATGAGCTATGTACAAGTGGTTATATACAGGGAGGGTAGGGGGTTCATTGGGGGTCTTTCAAACAATAACTTAATATTAACTTATACAAGGGCATCAATTTTAAACAATAACAATATCTTCTACAAAGAACTTTCAGTTGTAAACATTAACATCATATTTTAACAATATAAACAGGCTTGTAACTTCATGCTCCTTTTACTAGGAGCGTTCAATTGTAAATTGTGACATTGCATTTCAAACGTAGACAGTCTTGTAACTTCCCATATTAAGATTAAGAATGGTGGGATTGTTGGTCTTCGTTATAATGTTCAATGAATAAGGTAGTCTTGAGTAATTTGCGGAAGTCTTTTAAATCAGTTGTGGAACGTAGCTTCTCTGGGAGTGCTTTCCAAATAGCAGGGGCAGCTAGGGAGAAAGCTCGCATGCATGTGGATTTATTGGCATTTGTAAATAATCTAGGAGTTGGTATTGTGTTTTTAGTGCTGTTTCTGTCCGGTCTTTCTTTTGTTTTGGTTAAGAAGAGCTCTTGAAGTATTTCTGCTGACATGTTGTTTTTGATCTTGCAGATTGTGAGCGCTGATTTATATTTTGCTCTTGAGGAGATTGGTAGCCAATGCAGATCTTGTAGTATGGGAGTTAAATGGTCTTGTAGTGACGCGCCAGCAATAATGTGGGCAGCGGTGTTTTGGACTATTTGAAGGGGATGGGTGGATTGTATGGGTAGGCCTTGGAAGAGGAGATTACAATAGTCCAGCACAGGTGTGATAAATGACTGACATATTGTACGGAAGTGCTCCTTGCTGAGTAGAGGTTTTAGTCTTCGGAGCATTGCTAGTTTGAAGAAGGCTGTTTTGGATGTTTTGTTAATGTGTGCCTGAAGAGTAAATTGTTTGTCTAGTATCACTCCAAGATACCGAACTTCCTCTTTTACAGTGATTGGTGTATTTGAAATGTTGATGGTGGTAGGAGGACTGAATGTGGAGTCCCTTGTGATGAAGATTGCTTCAGTTTTTTTTATGTTGATTTTTAAATTGTTGTTATTCAGCCATGTCGTTATTTCGTGAATGCAGGTTGATATATCTGTGTAGTCTGGGGCATCCAGGTGGATTGGAGTATATGCCATGATATCGTCGGCTTATATGGCATATTGAATCTTGTATTGCAGGGGGTGAAGTACTTTTGTCCACTAAAGAAGAGCGGGACCTAGGCGTGGTTGTGTCTGGTGATCTTAAAGTAGCTAAACAGGTAGAAAAGGCGACAGCAAAAGCTAGAAGGATGCTTGGATGCATATGGAAAGGAATGGCTAGCAGAAAAAAGGAGGTGATAGTGCCTCTGAATAAGTCTTTGGTGCGACCTCATTTGGAGTATAGTGTGCAATTCTGGAGACCGCACCTTCAAAAGGATATAAAGAGGATGGAGTCAGTACAGAGGGTGGCTACTAAAATGGCTAGTGGTCTTCATTATAAAGCATATGAGGACAGACTTAAGGATCTTAATATGTACACCTTAGAGGCAAAGCGGGATAGAGGTGATATGATTGAGATGTTTAAATACCTCCGTGGCATAAATTCACAGGGGGAGAGCCTCTTTCAATTGAAAGCAACTTCTACTATGGGGGGACATGGGATGAGGGTGAAGGGGGATAGATTCAGGAGTGATATGCAGAAATATTTCTTTACAGAAAGAGTGGTGGATCCGTGGAATAGTATCCCAGTGGAGGTGGTAGAGATGAGGACGGTATATGAATTAAAAAAGCATGGGATCAACACAGAGGATCTCTAAAGGAAAAAAGTGGACTGTTGTAGTGGTTGATCTGGAAGGACAGACTAGATAGGCCATGTGGTCTTTTTCTGTCATCATTTTTCTATGTTTCTAAGTTTCCATTGTTTATATACCGCTTTTCACTGGGTAGAAGTGGACAAAGATTTAATTGAAGACATTCACAATATTGCTATGAAAGGATAAGTGCTACTGACAGGTGATTTAAATATGTCTGATGCTGACAAGGACATCCCTGCTGCAGTGCCATCTTGGATTCTCTAGTCCAGCAGCTGGTAACAGAACCTATGCAAGGGGGCATACTGGATCTGGTGCGTTGGAGTGTTTCTGATGTTTTATTGGGTGATCATCTGACATCCAATGATCAATGAATGGTGAGGTTCAGTATTAGGACATGGATGGGGATGGTTCATTGAAAAGTTCCTAGGTTTCAAACAAACTAACTTTCTCAAGATGGGGAAAGACCACAATGAGTTGTTAGCTGAATGAAACATATGGGGGAAGTACAAAAGCAGTGGACAAAACTGACGGGGATATAGTTGTGGTCAACACTATTGGCATCCTTGCATTTTAGGTATGTTGTGTATATTTTGAAAAAGAATTGGAAAATTCCAACTATACTGTATATTATCATAATATTTTAATAGTATTTTCAAAGGTATAAAACAAAAAAAGATGTCTATACAACTTAGATGTAGTAATTTCAGAGAGAAAAATAAAGTATGAACTGGATAGGATTAATGACACCCTTCACTAATATTTGGTTGCGCAACCCTTGGCAGTGATGACAGCCTCCAAATGTTTCTTGTAGCCATTTATAAGTTTCATAATCTGTCTGCTGTTAGTTTCTTCCACTTTTCAACTGCAATTTGTTCCAGCTCATGAATGTTTTCAGGATTCCTTTTAGCAATGGTAGATTTCAGCTCTTTCCAAAGGTTCTCGGTTGGACTGAGATCAGGACTCATTGTTGGCCAGTTTAAAACAGTCCATTTATTCCTTTTTAACCATTCTTTTGTACTTTTGGATGTATGGTTTGGGTTATTGTCCGGCTGGAGCACCATGACCTTTGCCCCAGATCTAACTTTCTGACACTAGGTAGCACATTTCACTCCAAAATACTTTGGTAGTCCTCTGACTTCATGATTCCTTTAATATGTTCCATGCCTCCAGTTCCTGAGGCAGAAAAACAGCCTCACAACATTATGAAACCTCCACCATATTTAACTGTAGGAAGGTGATTTTTCCTTATAAACTTCATTGCTTTACCTGTAAATGTATCACTGGTCTGCATTGTAAAAAGCTCAAATTTGGTTTCATCTTCCACAGAACATTTTCCCAGAAGGATTGTGGTTTCTCAAGGTGGGTTTGGACAAAGATCAGGCATGCCTTTTTATATCTGTCTTTGAGCAGTAGAGTCCTGCTTGGCCTTCGTCCACGAAGTCCTTCTTTGTTTAGTGCACGGTGTATAGTGCGAGTTGAAACCACCACTCCAGATTGCTCTGGGTCAGCCTTATGCTCTTTGGATGTTGTACATGGTGTTTTTCCAACAGTTCACACTAACCTTTGAAAACCTTGTGGATTAATTTTCTTCTTCCCATCACGTCCTGGGAGGTTCTTGACAATTCCATAAGCAGAAAGCATTTAATACTGTGAACTGTAGACATAGGAATCCCAAGTTTTTTGGAGATGGCCTTGTACCCCTTTGAAGTTTGATGTTTGGAAATAATACCTTTCTGACAGTCTCAGGCAGTTCTCTTGTCTTCATCAGTCTGAAAATGGAACAGGGAACGAATGTGGCCATTTTAAATATTAGAACCATCATTCATTGGTTAATTCAAGTCATAAGAACATAAGAAATGCCATACTGGGTCAGACCAAGTCCATCAAGCACAGTATCCTGTTTCGAACAGTGGCCAATCTAGGTCACAAGTACTTAGCAGTTTCCCAAACAGACACACAGGTTCTATTGTTTGTATTGGGGCAAGCAGTGGATTTCCTGGGTCCTCTTTAATAATGATTTATGGACCTTTCCTCCAGGAACTTGTCCAAACCTTTTTTAAACCCAGCTATACTAACAGCTTTTAAACATCCTCCGGTAATAAATTCCAGAGTTTGATTACGTGTTGAGTGAAAAAATATTTTCTCTTATTTTAGTCTTAAATGGGTTACACTGTAGCTTCATTGCATATCCCCTAGTCTTTCTACTTTGTGATGGCATAAAGAATTGATCTATGTTTACCTGTTCCATTCCATTCATTAATTTATAGACCTCTATCATGTCTCCCATCAGTCTTCTCTTTTACAGGTTGAAGAGCCCTAAACTTTTAAGCCTCTCCTCATAGAGGTGTCCCTCCATCCCCTTTACCATTTTGGTGGCTCTTTGTACATTTTCTAATTCTGTTATATCCTTCTTAAGAAACGGTGACCAGAATTTCACACAATATTCAAGGTGCGGTCGCACCATGGAACGGTATAGAGGCATTATAATATCCTTTGTTTTATTCTCCATTCCTTTCCTTATGATCCCTAGCATTCTATTTGCCTTCTTGGCTGCGGCTGCACACTGGATGAAGGGTTTCAACATGTTATCCACAATAGCACCTAAATCTTTTTCCTGGTTGGTGGTTCCTAATGTGGAACCATAGTTTGGGTTGTTCTTTCCTAGGTTCATAACTTTGCACATATCTACATTAAATTTCATCTGCCATTTGAACATCCAGTCTTCCAATCTATCAAGGTTCTCTTGCAATTTTCCACAATCCTCTTGGGTTTTAACAACTTTAAATAGTTTTGTGTCATCTGCAAATTTGATAACCTCATTCGTTATTCCCTTTTTTAGATCATTTATGAATATGTCAAAAAGAAGCGGACCCAGCAAAGATCCCTGGGGTACTCCACTTGATTCGTTGGGGATGGGTGAAGAAAGCCCCCAGGTAAGTGAAAGCCCCCAGGTAGGTGATACATTAAATACCTTTATGGAAGTGGGTAACAGGTGTAACATATGGAAAGCAGTGTGTATAAATGCCCGTAGCATGGGAAATAAGATCCCTGATGATGAAGCTTTGGTGGGCGTGGCTGACTTGGATTTAGTGGCAGTTACAGAAACATGGTTCAAAGAAAACCATGATTGGGATGTAACTATACCTGGCTATACTTTATTCAGAAAGGACAGGGTAGGAAGAAGGGGAGGAGGAGTGGCACTATATGTAAAAACTACTATTAAAGCTTTGGAATTACAGAGCTTAAAAGGGAGAGAGGAGGCATTGTGGGTTAAACTAGAAAGAGGGAAAGAGAAATCTATTTGCATTGGTGTGATATACAGACCTCCCTCACAAGAGGAAGAGGTGGACAGAGAGTTAATTGAAGACATACGCAGCATTGCTAGGAAAGGGGAAGTGCTACTGATAGGAGATTTCAATATGCCAGATGTTGATTGGCACATTCCTGCTGCAGTATCATCTAGAAGTAAGGAGATCCTGGATTCCCTACCGGGAGAACTATTCAGGCAATTGGTAACAGACCCCACACGTGAAGGGGCCATACTGGACTTGGTGCTTACTAATGGTGAAAGTGTTTCTGATGTTGTAGTGGGAGATCATTTTGCATCCAGTGATCACCAGATGGTGTGGTTCAGTGTTAGGACTAGGGCTGTTAGAATCCATTCCAAGGTGAGGATCTTAGACTTTAGGAAGACTAACTTTGCGAAGATGGGCCAATACCTCAGGGAGTCGTTAGTGGGATGGGAACAGCTGGGGGATGTAGAAAAACAGTGGGCAAAACTGAAAGGGGGTATTTTAAGGGCAACCAACCTTTTTGTTGAAATGGTAAATAAAGGTAAAAGGAAAAGGAGACCGCTATGGTTTTCGAAAGAAGTAGCTGAAAAAGTGAAGAAAAAGAGGGAGGCCTTCATGAAATACAAGAGATCACAGAGAGAGGAAGACAGGCATCTGTATTTGGAAAAACTTAGAGAAGCTAGCAAAGTAGTCAAGAAGGCAAAGATTCAAAAGGAGGAGGAAATAGCAAATGCAATAAAATGGGGGGGATAAGACATTTTTCAGATATATTAGTGAGAAGAGGAAGGGCAAAAGTGGTATTGTCAGACTCAAGGGTGCAGGGGGGGAATATGTAGAAGCTGATAAGGATAAATATTTTTGTTCTGTGTTCACAGATGAAGAACCAGGAGCAGGACCTCAGAAAACACCCATAAATAGGAACAGAAGCGAGGGACATCTTGAACAATTTTCAGAAGACTGTGTTCGTGAGAAACTAGCTCAACTTAAAGTAGACAAAGCAATGGGACCGGATGGGATACACCCTAGAATACTGAGGGAACTTGGGGACGTTCTAGCAACTCCACTGACTGACCTTTTCAATGCCTCGTTGGAGTCGGGAGTGGTGCCAAAGGACTCGAGAGAGGCTCATGTGGTGCCTTTACACAAAAGCGGAAGTAAGGATGTGGTTGAAAACTACAGGCCGGTTAGTTTAACTTCGGTGGTGAGTAAATTATTGGAAACGCTGCTGAAAGAGAAAATAGTGAGGTTTCTGGAGTCCAGCGGATTATAGGATCCGAGGCAGCATGGATTCACCAGAGGCAGGTCTTGTCAGACAAATCTGATTGATTTCTTTGACTGGGTGACCAGGGAGTTGGACCGAGGGAGAGCTCTAGATGTGGTGTATTTAGATTTCAGTAAAGCCTTTGACACAGTTTCTCACAGGCGACTTATAAACAAACTGAGCACCCTAGGGATGGACCCTAAAGTTACTGCTTGGGTTAGAAATTGGTTGGGTGGGAGGCAACAAAGAGTACAAGTAAATGGAGCTCACTCTGAGGAGAAAGATGTTATCAGTGGTGTGCCCCAGGGATCTGTCCTTGGTCCGATTCTTTTTAACATCTTTGTTAGTGATATAGCGGAAGGGCTGTTGGGTAAGGTTTGCCTCTTTGCAGATGATACCAAAATCTGCAAAGAGTAGACACCCAGGAAGGTGTAGATAACATGAGGAGGGATCTAGCTAAGCTTGAAGAATGGTCTAGAATTTGGCAGCTGGGATTTAATGTTAAAAAATGTAAGGTCATGCATTTGGGCTGCAGCAATCCAAGTGAGCAATACAGTATAGGAGGTGAAGTACTTTTGTCCACTAAAGAAGAGCGGGACCTAGGCGTGGTTGTGTCTGATGATCTTAAAGTAGCTAAACAGGTAGAAAAGGCGACGGCAAAAGCTAGAAGGATGCTTGGGTGCATACGGAGAGGAATGGCTAGCAGAAAAAAGGAGGTGATAATGCCTCTGTATAAGTCTTTGGTGTGACCTCATTTGGAGTATAGTGTGCAATTCTGGAGACCGCACCTTCAAAAGGATGTGAACAGGATGGAGTCAGTGCAGAGGGTGGCTACTAAAATGATTAGTGGGCTTCATTATAAAGCATATGAGGACAGACTTAAGGATCTTAATATGTACACCTTAGAGGAAAGGCGGGATAGAGGTGATATGATTGAGATGTTTAAATACCTCCATGGCATAAATGTTCAGGGAGAGAGCCTCTTTCAATTGAAAGCAAGTTCTGCTATGAGGGGACATGGGATGAGGGTGAAGGGAGATAGATTCAGGAGTGATATGCGGAAATATTTCTTTATGGAAAGAGTAGTGGATCCATGGAATAGTCTCCCAGTGGAGGTGGTAGAGATGAGGACAGTAACTGAATTCAAAAAAGCATGGGACCAACACAGAGGATCTCTAAAGGTAAAAAGTGGACTGTTGTAGTTGTTGATATGGAAGGACAGACTAGATAGGCCATGTGGTCTTTTTCTGTCATCATGTTTCTATGTTTCTATCTTTTTCCACTGGGAAAATTGGCCATTTAGCCCTACCCTCTGCTTTCTATCTTTTAACCAGTCCCTGATCCACAATAATACACTGGCTCCTATCCCATGACTTTTTAATTTCACCAAGAGTCTCTCACAAGGGACCTTGTCAAAGGCTTTCTGAAAATTCAGATACACTATATCGATCAGCTCACCATTGTCTACCTGTTCATTCACACCTTCGAAAAAATATAAGAGATTAGTAAGACAAAATCTTTCTTGGCTAAAGTCATGTTGGCTTTCTTCCATTAAACCATGACTATCTACATGTTCAGTACTTTTGCTCTTTATAATGGTTTCTATTATGGTGCCCAGTTCTGACATCATGCTCACCGGTCTGTAGTTTCCAGGATCACCCCTGGAATCCTTTTTAAAAATTGGCGTTACATTGGCCATTGGCCAGGTATCACAGATAATTTAATGATCACCGATTACTAATAGTAGGTCTGTCATTTCATATTTCAGTTCTTTCAACACCCTCGGATGTATACCATCTGGTCCAGGTGATTTGCTACTCTTTTGTTTATCAAATAGTTGTATTATATCTTCCTGATTTATCGATATTTCTTTCAATTCTTCCAATGCATCACCTTTAAATACCATTTCAGAAATGGGTAACTTCCCTACATCTTCTTCAGTAAAGCACAAAGCAAAGAATTAATTTAGTCTCTCTACTATGGTCTTGTCCTCTCTTTTGTCATGTGAGTCATGTGAATACTGACAATTTATCATAGATGCATCTAATTTTACTGTAATGGAATGTTCTTCTTTTGTTCAAACTGTTTTGAATTGTTTATAAGGGTTGTTTATAATCATGTCCTGGCAATGTCCCAGTTTTTATACTAATTCCTATTATTTCCTTTTTTAATTGGTCTTATTTGATTGGATTTTTTTAATGTATTAAATATGTGTATATATAGTTCAAAGCCGTTTCACTGGCTACTTTGGTTTTAGGTGATATTGGACATTAAAGGGTTGAACTGCAAGGGTGCCAATAATGTTGACCACAACTGTATTTTAAGGGCAATGAACCTTTTTTTTTTAAAGTGCATTCAGTTTAATGCTGACTTCTGGTGACCCAGCAGTCCCTGGGTTTTCTTGGCTAGGTATGACTGGAAGTAGATTGCCAGGCCTTTTCTTCTGAGGCAATGGAGGCTAAAGTGACTTACACAAAGTCAAAGAGAGTGCCAGTGGGAATCAAACCCTCATCTCTTGGGTATGAGTCTGCTGCTTTAACCACTAGGCTAAAAACTGATAAAAATACCAAAATGAGATAAGAAAACACGAGTCCTATTCTATTCTAGATGTCCTAGCCTCTGTGCATCCGGTCAGGACCGGACACACAGAGATAGATGAGATTGTGATCTTATGGGGCACGTCTAACCCCCGTGGGATTAGAATCCCGTCTAGGCTTGTACATGCAGGCCTGGACCCGATTCCGATTGGCCTGCACATACAGGCCTCTTCCCGGCTAACTCAGTCAAGGCTCCTGAATGGAGCCATGGCGCCATGGTATCTGGCTGCCATGCACCGCGGCTCCATTCAGTACTACTAGTACTACTACTACTGAGCATTTGTATAGCGCTACAAGACGTACGCATCTCTGCACAGACATGTAAGAGGCAGTCCCTGCTCATCAGAGCTTACACTCTAGTCAAGACAAATAACACAGTAGGTGTAGACAAGGGATACATCTAGGGGGAATGGTAAGGAAACACAGAGGAGATCAGGTGAGTCAAGATCTGAAAGCAGCAGCGAAGTGTTGAGTTTTTAGCCTAGATTTCAAAAATGGCCATAGAAGGTGCCTGACGTACAGACTCAGGTAGCTTGTTCCAGGCATAAGGAGCAGCAAGGTGAAAGGAGCGAAGTCTGGAATTAGCAGTAGAAGAGAAGGGCACAGATAGAAGAGCGGAGTTCCCGAGGAGGGGTGTAGGGAGAAATAAGAGAGGAAAGGTAGTGAGGAGCTACAGAGTGACTATATAGGTTAGCAGGAGAAGTAAGAACTGAATGCAGAAACAGATAGGAAGACAATGAAGACACTTGAGAAGAGGGATAATATAATATGAGCATGACGAGGCTGGCAGAAGATTAGCCGCACAACAGTGTTTTGAACAGATAGAAGGGGAGAGAGAACCGTGACCACTTTTTGCCGCCAACCACTTTTTGCATTCCCCACAGCCCGACCCCTGATGTGGCCAAGGCCAGGGTCAGGCTGTCGGGAATCTCCTGAATCCCCCCACCCTTTGACGCACCCTGGGCCTGCTGTTTCCCAATCTACTCTGCCGGCCCTTAACGTACAGGACTGACATCAGAATCAGCCCGGTATGTCCACGGCTGCAGACTGCCCACTGTCCGCCATAACTCCACCGCCACACCTCCCCTTTCCCGCCCCCTCTAATCTCCCTGTGCAAGCTCTCTATTCATATGGGAAGGCTTGGCGGGGACAGGAAAGACAGATGAATAGCGGGGATGGACATCCCAATGGGACATCCATCCCTGCTATTTGTTGTTCAGAATAGACACCCATACATATAAACAAAATGTAAAACAAACTATAAAGATATGTAACAACCGGGCACTAAAGTGACTCAAAACATTCTTATACGCCAGTGACAAAACATCACACTATGATTACCAGGTTACAACCTGAAACGTTGTGCGTGCGGCTTCATTATGAGTATAGTGTACCAAATGTGAAAAAGAGAAATGAAACAAATAAAAAAAATGCCTTTTATCAATAAACAATTCTCATAAAAATAAATAATATGTAAAGTTTCAAATTAGAGGTAGGGGGTAGCTGGCTGAAATCATATTGCATTTATTAAGAACGCTTATGAAGAACAGGCATCCAAAAGTGACAAAGCTCTATATACACTAAAATAAGATGAGAAATCAACAGGTGCTATCGTTGCTCAAAAATGCATGTCACCGTGTCAAAACACCCCATCAGCAAATCAACATATCTAAGTCTTGATAAGAAATGCAAATGCAAAAAGTGAAAGACCAACACAAGCCCACTTTTCAAAAACTACTTTTTAACACATGTTGCTTATTCCTGATGTGGTAGTTCAAATTGTAGCCTGGTAAGTGTGATGTTTGTCGCCGGCATATAAGAATGTTTTGAGTCACTTTTATGCCAGGTTGCTTCATATCTTTATAGTTTGTTTTACTTTTCATTTTGATGTATGTTTTTTTATTATCTCAATTTAGTATTTTTATGAGTTATTAGTTTTTAATTTTTGATGAAACAGACATATTTCTTTCCAAAAGTCTTTTTATTATTTTTGTATGCGCTTCATCTTTTTTCTTTTTATCTTTGTAGGTTATTTATCTAGAACAGCTTTTGTTATTTTATTGAATTACAGATGGACACCTGTGTTGATAATGTGGCTTTTCTCCTTATGTTTTGGTTTGTTCTGTCTTTATTTTGTAGTTTTCATCTATTTTGACTTTATTATCTGTATCTTGTATAATGTATATTATTTATCTTCTGCTTTTATTGATATTTACTGATGATATAACAAGTATAAACACTTCTTTTTCTTGACACCGATTTAAACATCCTGTCATCTTATAATTGATATAAATGCTTTGTGGTCAAATTCCATGTGTGTATATATACATAGATATTTATGTATATTTTAATATACGTTTCATTTTTTTTGTTTTAGACCCTTGATGCAGATGAGTTTGCCAAAACTCAGCTGAGTCAGGTCCTTTAATAAGCTTCCTATTGTTTTGAATTTTCATTGGTGTTCGGCCATTGCCTACCTCCATTTTCTTTTGGTTCTGGTTTTTTTTGTCCTTTGGAGGCCACCTTCTCTTCTTTGGTAGATTCTCCCCATCTCTAAACCCCTTCTCTGCTCTTACCAGGGTCCCTGGTAGTCTAGTGGGAGCAGGGGCAATGATAAAGAGACATTTTAATATCCTTTGTTTTATTCTCCATTCCTTTCCTTATGATACCTAGCATTCTATTTGCTTTCTTGGCTGCTGCTGCACACTGGGTGGAGGGTTTCAACATGTTATCCACGATGACACCTAAATATTTTTCCTGGGTGGTGGTTCCTAATGTGGAACCTTGCATCACGTGATCTCAGCAAGTAAAGGAAATGTAATAATTGGTTGTGGGTGTTACAGGTTCTGTTGGGGTGGGGGAGAGGAAGATTCAGATATGAGGCTGTCTTCTGGAACAGGTTGACTGTAGTCTGAGTTTGTTCAGGAACCATGCAACTCAAGCGTTTGCACTGGAGGAAGAAGTGTCCCATAGTGGTGGAAAAGGGGAGTAAGGGGGTATATAATGGAAAAAGAACACATCAATAATGTGATTTGGCTTTGGTGGGGTTTTTTTGGTGGGGATAAAAAGTTGGATACATGGCTGGGATAATTTATTTTATAAGCTGTTCTATGTATGTACATGGACAGTGAAAAAGATAGACAGGAAGAAAATTGATGCCTTTGAATTATGGTGCTGGCGGCGAATACTGTGTATACCATGGACTGCCCGAAGAACAAACCAGTAGGTACTAGAGGAAATCAAACCTAAGCTTTCTTTAAAAGCTCAGATGACAAGACTTTGACTTTCATACTTTGGACACATCATGCGAAGAGAGAGATCATTAGAGAAAGACATCATGCTTGGCAAGATAGAAGGTCACCGTAAAAGAGGAAGGCCAGCAATGAGATGGATCGATACAATAACAGCAGCTACGAGTGCCAGTATGTCAACAATGAGCCGCCTGACTGAAGATCAAACACAATTTAGGACAACTATCCAGACCAACTTGACGGCCCTTAACAACAACAACAACATGTATGTACAAGGCCAAAATAGCAGGCTAACAGTGTAGAGTGCTCTGGAATGTTTTCAGCAAGTCATTTCAAGGGTAGCAGCTGCTTCAGGTGACCTTCAGCCAATCCCCCCCACCAGGGCAGCCCAAGGCCCTTCCTCCTCCCCTCATCCACTTAGTCCAGCATCTCCCCTTCCCTTATTCCCAAGGTGTCCAACATCTTCCCTTCCTTTCCCTTTGGCTTCCCTTTCCTCCTGAAATATCCAGCATCTTCCCTTCCCTTCTCTCCCCGAGGAGTCCAGCCTCTCTCTCCCCTTCCCTTCCCCCTGCAACTGCTGCTGGCGTACCTCCATCCTCAGCTGCAGCCAAGCCTGCACAGAAATTAAAAACAACGTGGAAGCGGGCCTTCAAGTACCATACACATGTTCATGGCCTGCCAGCCCGGCCTCCTCCAACACAAATTTTCTGTTGGAGGGGGTGGGGGTTTCATGCTATGTGGGTCCACAAAGGCCTGCTGATGTACTGCTTTTTCTTTCAGTGCAGGCTGTGCTGGTGCTGCACTGCACATCCCGAGGTCAGCCACCCTAGGCAGATGCCTATTACACCTAGTGGATGGGCCGGTCCTGGTTTTCAGTTTTGTACTAAAAATAAATTTAATCTTAGTCCTCACAGTGATCTTCCTTAGCAGTTTCCTTAACCCATGGCTACTGGCTTCAGAGGTACATTTTGATAAAGTCAGTGGTGGTGCTATAAAGTTTCTTTTTTACAACGATGGACCTAATGGTGTCCTCAAGGGAAATTCAAACTCATTGAAATTTTTTTACAAAGCTAGCCCCGAGACGTGGGCTGTTTATTTGTATGGGTTTCTAAAATATTATTTTTCATTGTACTATTTGCTGTATTATTGGTTGTAATTGTTTTATACAATATGACTATGTAAAAGGTATCTTCATAAATAAATAATAAAAAAAAAACTTTTTTACAACCTTAATCCAAGATGATGAATGATTTTATCCTTCAGTTCTTTCAGCAGTTCCTTGTTTAACATATTTAGACCTTTGCTTCAAATTCATTTCATACACTAGTAGCAACAGCTCCTCCTACCTGCAGCAACAAGGCTAGAAGACTCCTACGCTGCTTTGTGGGAACATGATTAAAATGGATTAAAAGCTTTGTTGATTATTTATTTATTTGTACAATCTTATAGATTGCTTTTTTCATCCAGGCAATATGAAGTGTCTTACAAATTCAGAACATAAAGTGCAATATAAAAATCAATACAATACACATATTCCAGGAAGAATATGAGCATGTACCTTCCCTATTGCTATTTACCATACCGTGCCTTTTCTGAAACAGCTAACCTCAGATTATCACACAAAAATCAAAGCCTTGGCTAGCCATTTACACTTTCCCCCTATAAGAGAAAAAAAAGTTTTAATGTTTTTCCTAAATGCTAGCAAATAAACTTCACTCTGCAGCTCCAGCGGAAGACTATTCCACAACAGAGATTACGCTATTAAAAAGGCCCTATTTCTCCAATGCACCTTCCAGATGGCATCAACAAGACACTCCCCTGACTAGATATTACTGCACTAGTTGAACAATGCTGTTATATTTTACTAATAAGGTAAACTGGTTGATTTAAGCACAGTACCTTGTATGCTAACACTAAAAATTTAAAGTGTACTGGTAACCAATGAAGAGAAATCAACATGGGGTGGACACTTCGTCTCCTTCCCCAATCCATAATTATTAGTGCTGCCATATTCTGGACTACATGTAGTCTTTTCATATATTTCCAAGGAAGTCCAATTTATGGTAATCCAACATTCAAATAACAAAAGCCTGTACAACAGAACAGTGTGTGGACTTTTCTAAGAAAAGGTTTTAATGTTAACTACCTTAAATTGAAATGAAACCTTTTAAACTATTTTGACTATTTGTGACCAAAAAGGTTCTTTGTTGCATGTGGACGGTGAATGCCAAGTCAGATTTCAAGCTCTGTATCCATAACACAATCAAAATACACTGCTCTGCGTTTACAGATGAACTGCAAATCGTGACATTTCCTGAGGGTTAATAATTCCTAGACATGCGTGCATTTTTTAAATCACTTTTCTCTAGGAGCCTTGTAGAGCCGCAGACCGAAAAGCAATCTCTGCGACGCATGTTAAAGAGGTAGCTTTGGGCTTTCACCAGAGCTATGTTTGTTCTCCTGTTATATCAGAGCAGCCTAAATATTATTCAGGGGCAGCTCCATTTAAATGTCCATGCTTTCTGCAGCCCTGGGGTAAACATATGCCCTTTAACCCTCCTGGCTGAATTTGAATTTTCTTTTGTACTTTGTTGAAAAAAAACCCTTTACATCTTGGTGTTTTCTTGTTTTTCTTTCTTGGTTCATTTTTTTTCATGCTGCCGCGTTCAAGTAAACTTCCTGTAAATTTTTAGATTGTTTACTCAGCTCCCATGCAAGAAAGATTTTTAGGTCAACACTTCTTTTGGCAGGCCGAGCCTGAAGTGAGCTTTAGTTCCCTTTAATTTAACTGCTCCAGCAGCTTTTCCAGTTAAATCGACTGTTCATTATTGAGCTTCATTTATGAAGGGCTGTGCGGTGCAGTTTAATGAATCCACAGCACAAAGCTCCCTTTCAGTGCCGGGGAAGACTAGCACCCTATTTAGACCTTGTAGGGCTGTATGTCAAAGGCTGCCTATAATGCTTGTCAGAGAAGGGCAGAAATTCCCACTGGTGTAAGAATGTGTAAGAAATCGACTTTCCAAAACAACAACACCCCCCCCCCACCTAGCAGATTAAGGCCCGATGAGGAAATGAGAAGTTAGGTTCACAACAGTGACACCTGCTTGGCCAGGAGGGTTTTCCCATCAGTCTTATAGCCTCGGGGATTCACATAGCTGATCCAGGACCAGGCCCTCACAACCAGAGATTGCTAACGTGGTGAAATATGACGGTTGCTGTTAAACGTCCCTTCTCTCTTCTGCTTTGACAGGCTTCAGTAAGGTATGAGAAGCTGCAGTTCTCCATAGAAAAAGAAATCTAGGGATAAAATAGAGCTGAAAGGAGGGAGGCACAAAGGAAATCTGTCTTTACTGAGAGAGTGGTAGATGCCTGGAGTAACCTTTCACAATCATATAGGGGGCTAATTACTAAGCTGCATAAAATTTTGGATTTTACCCTTTAACCTCCAGTTACTCAATACTGCAGGTTAGTGGGTTCCACAGTAAAGGAATAATGTAACTTGCAAAAAGGCACTTATATGACAGCTTGACCCCCGGTAGTAGTACCATAAGACTACTGCTAGGAGTCGGGGTGCAGTTTTGAACTAGGTGCCAGCCTGGATAGAAGCAAGTGGGGATCGTTCCTCTCTGGGTCCCCCAGACCACGAGAGAGACTTTGTAGGTAGGCCTGGGGAGGCTTTCAGGGTGGGAGGGGTGAGGAGATCTTCACAAAAAGGATTGTGAACTGGGGTCATAAGGGGGCCTTGGAATGTTGGGAGTTGAGGAATGTGGGGAGTTGAGGAAGTGGATAGGAGGCTCCTAGAGGGGGGAGCCTCGGGAGGTGGGGGTTCTAGGGAGCAGGAGGGAGGGGGGCGGGGGACAGAGGAAGTAGGATGAGGAGGAGAGGGGCAGGAAATGCTACGATTGTCTGCCAGAGCTCAGGTGGAGTGGAGGGAAGGTCTAGGCTGGGAGGGCCTCCCTTTAGGGTTGTTTCTTTTCTGTGTTATATCAACTGAGAAGTGGGGTGACCTAAGTAAACAGGGCCTTAGGATAACTGTGGAATGTGTGTGTGGAATAGGATGTCCCATAAAGTGACACATGGTGTTGAGGGCCTTGAGGGATGGGCAGACAGATATTGCTCTACTACAGAAACTCATATGACAGACACTGAGCATGTCAAGTTGAAGAAATGGTGAATGGGGGATGTCTATGGTGCCTCCACAGGGGAAAAGCAAGTGGATGTGGTTATTCTGGGGCACAAGGCTGTGAGTCTACAGGTTGAGCACATCATTCAGGACCCAGGGGGATGGTACATTCTGCTCCAGGGGCGCCTGCAAGGTTCTCTGGTCTTGCTAAGGAATATCCATGGGCCCCAATACATATATGCAGAGTTTCTTTGATGTGCTGGTATGACGCCTGACCACAGCGGGGGACTGCGATATCATCCTTGGGGTGCTTAGAACTGTGTCTTGGACCCTGTGATGGATCCGTCATCGGGAGGGGTGAGGGGTGACTCAACAATGGCAGTAGGTGTTGAGCTTGTGTGATGGCAGTGATTTGCTTGATGTTTGGCATGTCTTGCATCCCTGTGAGTGTGACTATACCCACTTATCTTCGGCTCATTGCACATGGTCCCATACTGGTTACTTCCTGATGTCCCAGGGGCTGCTGGGAAGGGTTCAGGGGGCCCAGATTGGGAACATTCAGATCTCTAATCATGCCATGGTCTGGATGGACGTTTTGTTGACTGGCTCGTGGGAGGGGGAGAGGGATGGAGTGGTGTCCTTTTTGCCTCAAGGGAGATGTGGATTTTACTCAGTTCCTGCGTGAGTATCAGGATACTAATGCTGCACATAAGTAAGCACCCCCTGCAGGTAAACCTTAGCTGTTTCCCCAAAGAGATGTATTATCCTTATGTGCAACATTAGTATCCTGATACTCACGCAGGAACTGAGTAAAATCCGCATCTCCCTTGAGGCAAAAAGGACACCACTCCCTCCTCCCCCCCCCTCCCACGAGCCAGTCAACAAAACGACCATCCAGTAGGGAACCTTCGTCAGTTCTTCGCCCCTCAATATTTTTGTAAAAGTGCAGGGCTGCCCTCATTGCTGATCAGTTTTGACATTGAGAAAGCTTTTTATAGGGTGGGGTGGTGCTTCATGTTTTTGGCTTTGGAGGTCTTTGGCTTTTGCGGCTTCTTTCTGCAGGTCCCGCGGGCACTGGATGTGGACCCCTGGGTGCATATTTTGAGTGAATGGTTCCTGTATGGAGCACTTCCCCTTGGGGCAGGGAACACAACAGGGGTGCCCTCTTTCACCCTTGTTATTTCTTCTTACTTTGGAACCGTTGTTGCAGCGTCTTTGGGCAAATGCAGAGATTGGGGGTGCGCATAGGGTCCTATGAATTTAAGACCTCGGCTTTTGCAGATGATCTTTTGGTCAACATTATGGATCTTCAGTGGGTGGATCATTCTTTTCGTTATTTGGGAGTTATGCTGCCTGCGGCCCTGGGGGACTCATATGAGTGCAATGTAGTCCCATACAGCGCAGACCTTACAGAAGTGTCAAGAATTGTCGCTCTCACTAGGTGGTCATATAGCTTTGTTTAAAATGGTTCTTTTTCCCGCGCTGGCTTTATGTGTTGTAGTTGTTGCCCCTGTGGCTTTTGGGGAAGGATTTAGCCAATTTAGATGGCCTCCTATCTTGATTTTTTGTGGCAGGGATGGCAGGCTTGTGTGGCCCTGAAGACCCTTAAGGGCTCATGGCAGTGTGGGGGTATGGGGCTTCCTGATGTTCGGGCTTATGACTTGGCTTGTCTGCTTAGACACTTAAAGGACTGGCTTTTTGATATGGAGGAGTACACTCATCAGAGCTGTGAGCGGGCCCTGGTAACAACCTTGGCTCTGAAATATATGCTCCATGTGCACCAGAGTGGTTTGCCCGCCTCTCTCTGGGGCTGCATTCTTATCCGTTCTATCCGTCAACTTTGGCATTGGATCTGGGGTAAACTGGGACATCTGCCCACCCATTCAGTCTATCTGCTGATTCAGGGTAATGTAGATTTTCGGGGTTGGCAGCAGTTGTGGCTGCAGCAGTTGGATCAGTGGGTACACCCCTAAATCAAATCAGAGTATAGCTTAGCATAAAAGGTAGAATAGGGTAAATATTCTTTGAGTAGAAATAAATAAATTGTTTCTAGAGACCTTTACAAAGAGGCCTTCTAGTTAGAAGGCAAGAGACTTGTGAAATTGTTTTAAATAGGTGTTAAAGCCAAGTGATGGATCAAAGGGGCAATTTGAAAGGCTCTCTCTATCAAACCAATCACTTAGGAAATTGTTAAGAGATTACCTTAGAAGCACAGGTCAAGGCACTGTTTAGCAAGCCAGCTTTTACTGAGTGTTATTTCCCTCCCACCCACCTTGACTCCCACCCACCCCGACTCCCACCCACCCCAAGCAGAATCTTAGATTTATAGATACTTAAACCTATTAAAAGGAAAGAAGTGGTCAATTTCACATTCAGGTTCAGCTGGTTATCCTCATAAGGAATAGATTAATTACTACCACTACTACTGATTATTTGTATAGTGCTACAAAGTATATACAGCACTGTACAGATACATGTAAAAGATGGTCCTTACTCATCAGAGCTTACAATCTAGTCAAGACAGACAACACATCAGCTGAGGATAAGGATATATCTAGGAGAATGGTAAGGAAAGACATAGGAGACGAGGTGGATTAGGATCCAAAAGTGGCCTTAAAGAGGTGAGTTTTCAGCCTGGATTGAAAAGGGACAGAAATGAAGCCAGACGTACAGTCTAAGGAGCAGCAAGCTGAAATGATCAAAGTCAGGAGTTAGCAAGAGAAGAGAAGGGCACAGATAGAGTGATCACCAGAAGAGTGGCGTTCCTGATGAGGGGTGTAGGGAGCGAAAAGAAAGGAAAGATAGTGAGGAGCAGCAGAATGAGTGTACTTATAGGTCATTAGGAGAAGTTTGAACTGGATATGGAAATGGATAGGGAGCCAAAGAACTGACTTGAGAAGAGTGGTTATATGAGCATATTGAGGCTGGCAGAAGATTAGCCATGCAGCTGAGTTTTGAACAGATTGAAGGGGAGAGAGATGATTCAGAGGGAGAACAGCAAGGAAGAGGTTGCAATAGTCTAGACGGGAGGTGACTAAAGAGTGGATAAGTGTCTTAGTAGTGTGTTCAGAAAGGAAAGGGAAAATTTTGCTGATGTTATTGAGAAAGTTAAAACCTGTCATTTCTATCAGTTGGCTGTGTATGGAGAAGGAGAGGGAGGAGTCAAAGATGACCCCAGGTTTGCAAGCTGAGGAAACAGGGAGTAGTAGAGCGTTATCTACAGAGACTGAGAAAGGAGGAAGGGGGGAGGTGGGTTTAGAGGGAAAAATAAGAAGCTCTGTTTTGGCCATGTTCAATTTCAAACAGCGGTGAGACATCTAGGCAGTAATATCAGATAGGCAGGCAGAGATCTGGGCCTTAATGGCTGGAGATATTTCAGGTGAAGAGAGGTAGATCAGAGAGTCATCAATGCAAGGATGGTACTGAAAACTATGGGAGGAGATGCGTGCACCAAGGGAGTGGGTATATAGAGAGAAAAGGAGTGGGCTGAGACCAGACCCTTGGGGTTCACCAACAGAGAGTGTGATAGCTGTAGAGGAGGATCCACCAGAACAAACACTAAAAGTTTGATAGGAGAGATAAGAAGAAAACCAGGATGGCACCAAGACCTTAAAACCAAGTGAGGACAAGATATTGAGGAGAAGGTGGTGGTCAACAGTTTCAAAAGCAGCAGAAACATCAAGAAGGATGAGGATTGAGTAAAGGTCCTTGGATTTTGCTAGGAACAGGTCACTGGAGACGTTGGCAAGAGCCATTTCAGTAGAATGTAAAGGACAAAGGCTAGATTACAATGGAAACAGAAGCACTTGAGAGGAGAAAAAGACAAGGCAACAGTGGTGAACCGCATGTTCAAGTAGTTTAGAAATGAAAGGGAGGAAGGAGATGGGTCGATAATTAGAAGGATAGGTAGGGACTAGTGAGGGTTTCTTGAGGAGAGGTGTGACCACAGCATGTTTAAAGGCTACAGGAACAGTTGCAGTGGAGAGCAATAGGTTGAAAATATGAGAGATGGAAGAAATGACAGTGGAGGAGATGGAGCTTAGGAGATGGGTGGGAAAAGAATCAGAGGAGCAGGTAGTGAGTTTGGAGGAGAAAAGAGGATGTGTGGTTTCATCCTCAGAGATCTTAGCAAAGAATGGGGGAAGAGGTTGAGGGGAAGAGCTGGGAGTGAAGAGGCAGAAGAGGGGATGGAGCTGATCTTGTGGGGAATTGGAGAGTAATTTTGTGAACTTAGGGGCATGTTTACTAAAAACCGCTAATTTGCGCGCCGCAAAATAGCGCACTAAAAGCGGTACTTAAGAGCGCTTAAATGCCCCGCAATCGTGTGTGTCACCCCCGCAGAGGTGCACGGCACACTAACGGGCCCCGTACAAATGCGGGCCCGCAAATGTCCGATAGAGGCGTGGAACGGCTAACGGAGGGCGGAGGAAGGCTCCGGAGGGGCGGAGGGACGGGGTCAATGGGTGGAGAGTGGGAGGGGAGAGGCTCCCCGCACATTATCGGGCCCGAATTTGCATGTAAAAATAGCGCGAGTGAAACACTCGCGGTAGAGGGCATTTAAAGGGAGGAGAAACCATTTCCGTCAGCAATGTACAGCAAAATCGGGGAAACCTGAAAAACGTGAGCAGTGTGATACATGTGCACAGCACAAAAGTGAAAATAAAAATAGAAAGTGAACACAACAAAAATATCACAAATAGTAATGCAGCTGTGGAACAGTTATAGTAATGGGCAAATATAGAAAACACACCCAGGAAAGCTTCAGAAAGAAGAAATGAATATTGGAAGGGTCTACGGAGCGGAGACTCATCCAAAACAAATGTCCTTTTTGGAGCTTTCCTGGGAGTGTTTGCTATGGTTGCCCATTAATATCACTTTTGCCCAGCGTGGTGATATATTGTCCCCCAGTGTCTGTGGTCATTTCTGGGGTTTATGTGCACGTTTGTCACCAGACAGAATGCATGTGCCCACAGTAAAAATGCGTAGAGCAGGGTTTGTGACTCCATCCTGCCAGGTATACTACCTCCAGGGGCTGCATTGTCTCTGTGGCCATAGTATGGTGCAGCGGACAGAACCAGTACCTCTAGGACCAGAGGGTCAGAGGTTCAAATCCCAGCTGGGGCACATGCCAGCCCAGCCCCTATATTTTACCCACCACTAAACACAGATGGCGCAGACACCCCTGTATTGCAGGGAACATAAGCATGGGGAAAACACCCATATTTTACACAACACCGCACACACACCACAACAATGGGCATACCTACAGCCAAGTCCCCCAAATGCAGTCCCGTACTGCCACATTGCAATCAGGTCGTCTGCTTTTTCTGAGAGAAGCTCATGCCAGCATGTTGGCGCACGAGTACATGTGGTGCAGGGGGCAGTGGCAGCTAGCCACAGAGGACAGAGGCCAAGCCATGTGCAGGCTGGCACAGTCCACTGCAACACACAGGCCCTGCCGGATCCACAGGCATGGACGTTCCAGGGAATCCAGCCAATCTGTGGCTACAAGGTGGTGCAGTGCACACAGACAGTGCATACAAGAACAGAAGGTCACAGGTTCAAAGCCCAGCTGGGGCTACTGCCAATCCTTCCCACATATTTTTCCCACAGCTACACAGTGATAGTAAGGACAAACCTTTCGTGGCGAGGACATATGCAATGGTACTACGTCTATCTTTTATCCCACTGAGCACAGACACCATGTACAGGGGCGGTACCTAGAGCAGAATCTCCCAAATGCAGTCCTGGTGGGCCACACACCAGTCAGGGTCCATGCTGCCACTCATACAAATGCCTGTGCTGTATATCTATGCACCACCCCCATGGCATGTAGATGTAGCTCATGCATATTCATGAGGAACAGCAGGTAAACCCGATCAGTGTGATGCACACCTGGACTGGAGTTGGGAATCTCTGCCGTAAAGCAGCAGCCAACAGGGGCAGACACACCTACACCCACACCCACAGGCCCCATTGGCCAATGTCTCCTGGAGAGGCAGAACATTGGACCCTGCGTGCATCTCCCAATACTAGCACCTGCATACCCTAGCAATGGAACCCTACACCTGAGGTATACGGTACACAGCTCTGAGACGCTTGCTAGGAGTACTGACAGATAGATATCCATACGTTACGCACATACTGCTAGTTGACCCCATCCGAACAATCTGTTGTGGTGTTTGCGGTGCGTGCTCCAGCCCTTGCCTCTGACGGTGTTTACCACCCTGGGGAGTGACCCCCAGCAGTACTGCGTAGCATATCCATGCCTTGCCGTGCCCAGCACCGGTTTGGTGGGCAAGGCTAATTACCTCCTCAATAGTAGCACCATGATGGCATAGGTGTGGAATTGTGTGTCTGTCTATACAGTGGGTGTTGGCTGCATGCCCCTTCCACAGCCCACACTGCCAACACTGTTGCCAGTATTGGCCTGCCAATGTGCATAATGAGTAGCAAGGGACCATGGGTATATCTCAGACAGAGTGGACTGTCCAGGATGCAGCTGCACAGGGCATAGGGCACTGGCAGGGGCATGGTAGTGCCCGGCCACCACCTACACAGACAGGGTGACCTCTGTATGTGCTGCTGGGGGATCACTCTCACCCTGAGTGTGCAGTGACGGCAGCATGGCTAGGCACCCCCATAGTGCTATATTGTGATTCTCCCATGTGATATGTATTGGTGTCCTTATGTGGGGCCTCTTCATGGACTTATCTGTCTGTGTGTGCTGCCACCCCAGTTGTGGGTGCATGCATGTCCATCAGGACCAGCCAGCAGACTGTTCACAGCTGATATGTGTTGTGATGGAGTGCCTTGCAGGGTGCAGTGGCTGATGGCTTGCTGCAGGTGAATATCAGATAGTGGTGGGGTGGGGGTTCATCTTTGAATATCCAAGCCTAATGTCTGTCTGATATTGTGTTATGGATGTGTGTGGAGCTGCTTGGACTGCCCTGTAGGGTGTCTGTTCCCTAGCAGGACTGGGGTTGATGGTCCACTCTACTGCCATTGGGGTGGGGATCTGTTGAGAGGAAGCCCTGTTTTATCCACCTGGGGGTCCATGGGGTGGGGGTCCCCACTAACAGAGCCAGACAGAGATCTCCAAAATGTTTATGCAGCACCTGCCTATTCCACAGGTTATTGCTACTTTGGAGCTCTGACATGGCCATGCCTGGTGTTGTGGACCTGGTCCTGGGCGCAACATCTCACACTCAGGGTGAGCACAGTAACCGCACAATGTGATGGTGTTTAGCTACTCTTTGCCGTTTGTCCACCCACTCAGGACACCCTACCAGGCCGAGGTGCTGTGTGGGTGCACATGGACACTTCCCCCTACCAGGCCGGTGAGCTTTAGGGGTGCATTTCCCATCCTGTGTTCAATCATGGACAGCTGATTTGCATGTGCAGTGCATCATGGGTACGGGTGGTTCACAACAGCAGACTGTCAGTGAGGTGACGTACAGGCTATCTGCAGCCAGCCAGGGGCTGCTTACAGCTATAGAGCTGTAACCCAATGGTTACGTCACTGCCTGTGCAGCCAGATGTCATGGGTTCAAACCCACAGTGGGGTTATGTGATAGGGGTGTCCACAGATTTATTTTAATTTACTGTACATATGTTGCTGCCAGCAATACCACCCTCAGCGTACTGTACCCATAAGGTGCCTCTGAGGGTGCTTTAAGGGGCGCCCTATAGGGCACGTTACGGTTGCCAGCCATATAGGGTGCACTATACATTATCCTGTGTCGCAACATACATGCTGCCCTATAGGGGACATTCTAGGGTGCCTTGGCGGACGGTGCACTGTAACATGTGCCTTATGGGCCGCCTTATATTAATATGCTGTGAGAGTGCGTTTGCTAGTAGTTATCACAAAATAAAATTAGAAAGCCTCCTACAGCACTCCACAACATATAACATACTGCCTCAGCTAGCCTTTTTCACTGGGCATTGTGAGGGATCGAACCCCTGGTCCCTGCACCATTGGTCAGTGTCTTAACCATTGTGCTGTGGCTGTGTTCCTTTGCTTTGGCATCAGCGCGCCGCCTTATGCCCATCAGCGCGCCACCTCCTGCTGCCCACAATTAGTGCGCCGCCTTGTGCCGCCCAAAATGAACAGTGCACCGCCTTGTGCCGCCCAAAAAGAACAGTGCGCCGCCTTGTGCCGCCCAGATAGTACAGTGCGCCGCCTTATGCCGTACAAAACGAACAGTGTGCCGCCTTATGCCATCCAAAAGTACTTTGCCTCCTGAACCACTTTTACACATTCAAGGTGTTGCCTCAGCTGGCCTTTTTGTTGCACACAATGGGGGATTGAACCTGTGGCCCCTGCACCATTGGTTAGTGTGTTCACTGTTGTGCTACAGCTCTGTTCTGATATGTGCTCAGCAGCGCCCCACTTAGCCTTCCCACGCGCTAATGTGGGCCCCGCAAATTAGCGCGACGGTCGGGTTTTTTTCTTCTTTCTGCCTGAACCGCCCACTCCTTATATGGCACACGCACACTAACGGGGCCACGCACAATTTTGGAGTTTAGTAAACATGCCCCTTAGTCATGAAAATAGTCAGCCAAAGTCTGGGCAGAAAGGAGAGGAGAGATCAGAGGCGAGAGTTGAGGAGAGAGAGTTGAGAGAGTTGAGGAGAGAGTTAAGAGTTATAAAGAGACGGCAAGAGTTGTAAAGAGATGGTGAGGCAAGAGAATTAGTCAGGTGGACTTAATAGTCTTGTTTAGTGAGTGCTATGACTGACTGGAAAGAGGCAAGCATGAATATGAAGTGTAGAAAGTCCAGAAGGGTGTGGTATTTTAGCCAAATGCAATCAACTGAGCGGAACAGGAACATAGATAAAGGGTAATTGAAGACAGACCAGGACTGAGGTACAGTATGCTTCAAAGGACATGGCATTGGCAGAGCATCCAGAGCAGAGGAGAATGCAGTGTTATGGGAAACTACTACTTCAACAGACTCATATAACATAGCGGAGGAAAGAGGTGATGAAACAATAGTGGAGAGAGTCGATGGGTCAATCGTATGAAGATTTCTAAAGAGGTCGGAGGAGACTGGGTGAAACTGAGGCAGGGGTGGTGAACAGTGAAGCTTAACCGGTGATGGTCAGATAAGGGCCCACTACTTTTTAACATATTCATAAATGACTTGGAAATGGGAATAATGAGTGAGGTTATCAACAATGCAGATGAGACAAAATTATTCAAAGTTTTTAAAACACAAGAGGATTGTGAAAACTTTCAAGAGGACCTTGATAAACTGGAAGACTGGATGTCCAAATAGCAGATGAAATTTAATGTGGACAAGTGCAAAGTTATGCACCTAGGCAAGAACAACCCAAATTATGGTTCTGCATTAGGAACCACTACTCAGACAAATGAACTAGGCATCATCATGGATAACAAGTTGAATGCCCAGTGTGCAGCGGAGCCAAGAAAGCAAATAGAACGCTAGAAATCATAAGGAAAGGAATGGAAAATAAAATATTTTCTCTTATTACTCTTAAATGGGCTACATTGTAGTTTCATTGTGTGTCTCCTGGTTTTTCTACTTTTTGAAGGAGTAAACAACCGATCTATGTTTACCCGTTCTACTCCATTCATTATTTTATAGACCTCTATCATATCTCCCCTCAGCTGCCTTTTTTTCCAAGTTGAAGAGCCCTAATCTTTTAAGATTTTCCTCATAGGGATATCCTTCCATTCCCTTTACCATTTTGATGGCTCTTCTCTGTACCTTTTCTAATTCTGCTATATCCTTTTTAAGATATAGTGACCAGAACGTCACACAATATTCAAGGTACGGTCGCACCATGGAACGATACAGAGGAATTATAATATCCCTGTTTTTTTTTTCACTCAGAGTGTAATCAAACTCTGGAATTCATTACCAGAAGATGTAGTAAAAGCTGTTAGTGTAGCTGGTTTTAAAAAAAGGTTTGGACAATTTTCTGGAGGAAAAGTCCACAAACCATTATTAAAAAAGGACCTGGGAAATCCACTGCTTACCCCGGGATAAGCAATATGGAATCTATGTACCTTTTTTGGTATGTGACAGGTACTTGTGACCTGGATTGGCCACTACTGGAAACAGGCTACTGGGCTTGATAGACCTTGGTCTGACCCAATATGGCATATCTTATTTTCTTATGTGCTTTTAGGCTTTCTCACATATTCTAAGGCAGGGGTGGAGGAGGGGCCTAGTGGTTGGGGCAAGGTACTTCAGGCCAGAAGGTCAGAGGTTCAAATCCCACTAGAGGACAGCAACCTTGGGCCAGAAGGACTGGGGTTTCTAGTCCCACAAGTGCTCCTTGTGGTTTTGGGCAAGCCACTTAACCCTCCATAGCCCATGTTCCCTGTAAAATAGTTATCTCCAAGTTATAAGCCCTGTTCAATGTAATTTCACTTTGTTCAATGTAAACCGCACTGATGCAGAATAGCGCGGTATATAAGAGAATGTAAATAAATAAATATTCAACCTCTTGTCTACCTCTTCACTCCCTTCCCTTCCCTTTCTTTTGTCTTCCATCCCTTCCAGCACCTTCCCCTATTTCATCATCTCCACATCATCCCTCATCGATATAGAAGGTATTTTTATAACCTGGCACCTAGTTTTAGGCATCCAGAACATACCTGCGAGTCTACTTTTCTTTATAAAATAGGACATTAGTGTCCAAAAATGTGTGCTGCTGTAAATGTCTTTAAATTTGTGCTCCGCCCACGTCCAGTCCTATAGTTAAAATACACGTGATCGTTCTCACACCTTTCCTTGTATAATAGCCACAAGCTAAAGTGTGCATGCAAGTCACCCATCCACACACGTCAGTCTTTGAAAATAGGTGATTTAGGTGTGAAAATGATGCTTATCTTTATATGGCTCCTGCTAAAATACAGGAACTTGGTGATACAGTAAATGATAGCAGATAAAGACTAGCAAGTCCCATTTAGTCTGCCCAGCAAGGTGTTTAGGGTTGTAATTGCTGCTCTGTGCAGGTTACCCAAGGCTGGTCCAACCATTAGGCAAAATAGGCAGTCACCTAGGGTGACAACATCTGAGGGGGTGGGGGTGGCAGAGCAGGGCATCCAAAGCTAAACAATACATTTTGACAGCCAAGGGTGACTGTAAAGCTTAAGGTTTGCCAAGGGCACCAACACCTTGAACAGACTCAGGGGCCGGCCCTTAGGTTACCCCCACTTTATGCTTTTTACTTTGGATTATAATGCCTACACCATGCAGGTTGCCCCCATTCTATGTTTTTTTACATTGGGTTGTAACTGTTGCTCTGTGCACGTTACCCCCATTCTATGCTTTTTACATTTGCTGGTCCATGAAGGTTACCCCCATTTTGTGATTTTCACATTGGTGTGTAACTGCTGCTCCATGCAGGTGACCCCCACTCTATGCTTTTTACATTGACTTGTAACGGTCACTTTGTGAAAGCTACCCTTGCTATGCTTTTTTTAAAGTGTGAAAGTAATTTAAGTTCTGTTTTGAGCAGGAATGCTCTTCTTCTGGGTAATTTCTCCAAATGGGTTAGTTTTGCGCATACCATGACAGTCATGAACCTCACTTCTAAGCCAGGGTATGTGAAGTATGATCTCAGTCTTTCAGATTTACTGCTAATCATGCTCAGTGTAGTATTTGCATCGAGCCAAAGAGAGCCACCTCCTGGAGTTCGTAAGATGTAACTTAGATCTTTGTGCTTATTCCATGGCTTTTTGAATTCTATCGCCACTTTTGTCTCCACCACCTCCACTATCTTTTCCATTAAAAAGTATTTTCTGATGTTGCTATTTAATTTACCTCCTTTCAGTTTCATTTCATGTGCTCAGATTTGATAGCTGTCTCATATTTGGAAAAGGTTTGTTTGCTCATTAATTAATTCATTATTTATTTATTTATTAGTGCTTATTTACCGCTTTTCATGAATCAAAGCGGTTTGCAGAGAACTCAAGGATTGAACATTACATTAAACAAAAAATATATGTAACATCTTAACAGGGAGTGAAAGGGGAAAAGGGATGAATTAACTTAAATCAGCAACAGAAAGTAATAACTTTCAAGTATTTAAATGCCTGCACCATCTTTCCCCGTCCCTTCTTTCCTCGGTATATACAGTATATTCTGGTCTTCAAATCTCTTCTCATATGGTTTCTGGTGCAAACCCCATACCATTTTGATCCCTCTCCTCTGATCCACTTTAAGTTTTTTTATAACCTTAGTGAGATATGGCCTCCAAAACTGAACACAGTAAGCCAAGTGAGGCCTCGCCAACGACCTGTGCAAGGGCATTATTACTTCCTCATTTTGGCTGGTTGCACCCCTGTTTATTAAGCCTACCATCCTCCTGGTTCTGGCTACCACCTTGTCAGACTGTTTCACAACCTAAAGATCTTCAGACACTGTCACCCTGAAATCTCTCTTCTGGTCCTTTCACTCCCTATCACACTTTGCTCTTTTGAATATCTGCACCTCAAGTGCATCACTTTGTACTTCTTCACATTAAATCTTAACTCCCAAGCATTAGACCATTCTTCTAATTTTTGTAGATCATTTCTCATGTTGTCAGTTCCCTCTGGGGTGTCCACTCTGTTGCAAATATTTGTGTCATCCACAAAAAGGCAAACTTTACCTTCTTATCCTTCAGCAATGTCACTTACCAAGCAGAGATTCTTTGAGGCACTCCACTACTCAGCTTTCTTTCTTCAGTGAATTCAATTTATCATCACCCTCTGCCATCTGTCAATCAACCAATTTCTAATCCAGTTCACCATCTTGAATCCTAGTTTCAGGCTGTTCAATTTATTCATGAGCTTCCTATAAGGAACGGTTATCAAAGGCTTTGCTGAAATCTAAGTAGGTAACGTTCAGCACATACCCTTGATCAAATTCTCTGGTCATCAAGTCAAAAAAATCAGATTCATCTGGACAGGGCCGGATTTACCTTGAGTGAGGTCCTACGCCAACAAAAATTATGGGCCCCCAGCAGGGGCGGCCCAAGGGGGGTGCGGGGCCTCATTTGCATAAGGGGCCTCATTTGCATAAATATTTGCATAGTGTTACCATATACTAACTTTTAGTAAACGTGCCTCTTAATGAGTGTATGGATAAAGAAAGACTAAAAGATTTCTACATTACTATAATCCAGTGCCAACTGCCAGACACATTAGGAACTACTACAAACACTGCCCATTTAGAACCCATAGTAAACCCGCCGTATCATAACAGCACTACCAGGACTCACAAAGCACCATACCCTACCAATCAAAAGGCAACACTGCAAATATTAAACCAATACATTTCAGAGAACAACAATACATGACCTACTGGGGAAAGAGAACAAGTGGCAATGTCAAATAGGAATTATATAAACAGAACACCTCAGCTCAGTTACACATGCAGAACATAGACCATCAAACAAGTAATCACAATTTAGAAACAGGAAGACAATAATTAAACTGGGAATCCCAAAAGCCAAACTTGGAAAGTACAACACTGTAGAAATAAAACTATACATTAATTTGCTCTTGTACTAAACAAAGCGCAGACGTTAATGATGCACATTTACCAGAGCTGACATATTCCAATTAATAAATTCAAAATAAAGAGATATTTTTCTACCTTTTGTGCATTTTTTTTCAGCTGCAATTGCTCCAGCCACTTTCTTCTGGTTTCTTCGTGTCTTCTGCTAACTCTCCATCGTCTGCTGTCCATTTGTCCTTTCTTCTCTCTTCTAGATTTTTTTCCATTCTCTCTCTACATCTGCTTTAACATACTAATCTTTCTCCTTTTGCTCTTTCCTCATTCCTATTTCATCCACTCAAATTTTACCCCTCCATCCTCAATCCCCACTTACTCTCCCAATACCCGGCCAATTGTAGATTTTTTATCCCTCCCACACAAAATATTTTCCCTTCTCCATTTTACTCTTCCAGCCCCATCCCATTCTAATCCTCCCCCAACATCAGCTCCCTTCTAGTTCCAGCCTCACCCAGCATCCATTCCCTTCTAGTCCCTGCATCAGCCCATTTCCAGTCCTAGCCACCCATCAGCCCATTTCCAGTCCTAGCCCCCCATCAACCCACTTACAGTCCTAACCCCCCATCAACCCATTTTCAGTTTAAGCCCCCCCTATAACCCATTACCAGTCCCAACCCCCCATCAGCCCACTTCCAGTCCTAACCCCATCAACCCATTTCCAGTCAACCCCCCATAGCCCATTGCCAGTCCTAACCCCCCATCAGCACACAGCCCATTACCAGTCCTACCCCCATCAGCCCACCTCCAGTTTTAACCCCCCAGCCCATTTCCAGTCCTAGCCCCCCCATAGCCCATTACCAGACAGCCCCCATCAGCCCACAGCCCATTACCAGTCTTAACCCCCCCCAAAGCCCATTACCAGTCTTACCCCCCCAAAGCCCATTACCAGTTCTAAACCCCTCCAACAGCCCATTACCAGTCCTAACCCCATCAGCCCACCTCCAGTCTTAAGCCCCCCCGCCCCTTTCCAGTCCTAGGCCCCCCATAGCCCATTACCAGACAGCCCCCTTCAGCCCACAGCCCATTACCAGTCTTAACCCCCCCCAAAGCCCATTGCCAGTTCTAAGCCCCCCCAACAGCCCACAGTCCATTACCAGTCCTAACCCCATCAACCCACCTCTAGCCTTAACCCCCCCCCAGCCCATTTCCAGTCCCAGCCCCCCCCAATAGCCCATTACCAGTCCTACCCCCCCACCCCCGTCGGCCTAAAGTAAAATTTAATTTGAAAAAAAAAACCTGCTGGCTGCCGCCGCGGGGCCCCCTCTGCTGCCGCGGCAGCACCGACTGACCCGCGGGGGCCCCCTCTACAAGCTGAATCCGTCGGTTCGTTCCTTCCGCCCTCCCTCCATGCACGCTGTGAGAGGCGCGAAGGCAGAGTGTCTCCCTCGCATCTCTGTTAAGCCCGCAGGGGCTGATGGGAAATTTCCCATCAGCCCCTGCGGGCTTAACAGAGACGCGAGGAGACACTCTCCTTTCGCGTCTCTCACAGCCTGCACGGAGGGAGGGAGGAACGAACCGACGGATTCAGCTTGTAGAGGGGGCCCCCGCAGGTCAGTCGGTGCTGCCGCGGCAGCAGAGGGGGCCCCGCGGCGGCAGCCAGCAGGTTTTTTTTTAAATTTTATTTAAAAAAAAAAAAACTTGTTTTTTTTTGTGGGCCCCTGCCAGCTGTGGGCCCTACGCCATGGCGTACATGGCGTATAGGTAAATCCGGCCCTGCCTCTGGAACAATCTGCCATCAGTAAAACCATGTTGCCTGAGCTTATCCAACTCATTGTAGAAAGTTCATTATCCTTTCATTTAGTAGCATCTCCATTATATTTCCAACCATTAAGTTAAAGCTTACCAGTCTATAGTTTCCCCTCTTCTCTGTTGCCACTTTTGTGAAAAGGGACCGCATCAGCTCTACTCTAGTCCCGAGGAATCTCTCCTGTCTCTAAGGATCTATTAAACACATCCTTAAGAGGACCCGCCAGAACCTCTCTGACCTCACTCAGTATCCTGTGATGTATTTCATCCAGCCCCACGGTTTTGTCCACTTTTAATTTTTCAACTTGTTCATAGACACCTTCTTCCATGAATAGTGTGGTGTCTACTCCATTTCTATACGTATCTTTGTTAGCCATCTGTTGTTCTCCGTAATTTTTTTCTCTGAACACAAAAGTATTGTTCAGTATTTCCACTTTTTCCATCATGCTCCAGACAGTAGTCCTCAGCATCATTCAGTCTTACAATTCCACTTCTAGCCTTTCTCCTCTGTCCAACATATCTGCAAAATGTCCTGTCACCTCACTTTACATCTTTAGCCATGTTTTCCTGCTGCCCATGCTTTTGCTGTTCTGATATCTCTCTTTGCTTCTTTAAGCTTTTTTTATTGAACTTTCTGTAGTATATGTTACATCCACATAACAAAATCAAAAACACATATCAATTATATCAGAGGAAACAAATTTGCTATATCACATCATCCAATTATTGTAATTCACGTCATGAGAAAGGATCCTAGGAGAAATTTATGAATTACCCTTACAAATCCCCAAAGGATCTTAAATCAAATGCTTCCTGTCTTCTCTGAAATAAATTTCTCCAATTGAGATTGATTAAAGAAACCCATCTATTACTACTAAAAGAGACAATACATCTACATGGGAAACAAAGATAAAAGGTGGCATCTATTGCAAGGACCGCAGGGCCCGATTTTTGAAGCCCTAAGCGCATACTACACATGCAAAAGCCAGCATTACCCATAACCGTGTAAACCAGATATTCAACAAGGCAGCTTGACTCGGTGAGGCCCAGCTACCCACCCAGAGCCAAGCGCCAAGGCTCAGGGCAGAACGGGGACGTGTCACTGTGAAACCCAAGTAAAGTGGATTTCCGAAAGTCAAGTGTGCTGACATTGGATGTCACTAACCACATAAGCTTAAGCGACATTTGATGGCATACACGACCGCTGATGGTGAGTGGCAAACCCGTGTAGTGGCGTTACAGTGCATAGTAGAGTGAGGGGAGCGTGTGCAGGCTTGTACCCAAACTGTGCAGAGGTAAAGCATCACTGGACCGGCAGAGAAACCATGTGGGCCATGTACATGGTGTTCCAGAGGTGTAGATGTGCCTGCCGTGCCCAGGCACAGCGGAGGATGCAGCAGGCAGTGCATATAAATCAAGAGGCTATATCCAGCACCCGAAATGCAGGTACTATGCCCCACGTGTATGCAGGCCCAGGATGAGCTACCTGCAATTGATGGAGGAGGAGGTCTACCAGAGATACAGACTGGATGGGGAAACAATAACTGAGTTGTGCAGCATACTCAGTGTGGACCTGGAGCCTTCCACATCCAGAAGCCAGACCCTGCTAGTGGTTATGATGGTGACCACTGCCCTGGGATATCTGGCAAATGGCAGTTTCCAGCATGATATAGGGGTGACTGTCAGAATTGCGCAGTCCTCTGCCAGCCACTGCATAAGTACTTCACCAGGGCCCTACTGCGGAGGATGCGCCACCTCATAGCCTTCCCCCCAAACACAGCAGATGTGGCAGGAGCCCATACAGACATTCTACAATGTTGCTGTATTCCCATCGGTGCTTGGAAGTATAGACTGCACCTACATTGCACTGCGGTCACTACAGCTGGAGCAGAGAGCATACTGGAACAGGCATGTTTACACATCGATGAACATGTAGGTCATTGTGGATGCCAATATGACCTTCACTGATGTGTGTGTCCACTATATGGGGTCCTGCCATGATGCATTTGTCCTCACCCAGTCCAGTCTGGGACATGCAGCAGCCAGAGGGTTGCATGGTTGCTAGGTGAGTGTGCACATGTGTGAGCCCCAGGACAGGCCCAGAACAAATGGTTGCTGTGGTATTTTGCTATGTGTAATGCAAACAGGTGGGGATATATGTGTTATGTACGTATGGCAACACATGATGGCTACTGCGTCCACATGCACTGCCATTCCACAAATCCATGTGCACAATGGGTCATGATGCACTTTGTGGAGACAACTAGGGGAAGGCCCTTGGCCGAAAGCAGACAGCATGCACCAACATGTGGCATGTGGAAGAACACAGGCTGGTGCTATGTAGTGCAGCCACACGGCAGCAGCATGTGTAGGGCATAGCCATGTCTACCCCCATCTCAGCCAACAGACCCCCCCAACCACATCTTCATGCCATGCCTCTGCCCCCCAACTGGTCAGCCCATGTCACCATCCCCCATTGCTCCACTCCAAATGCCTGACTGCTGCACAAGCCATATGTTGGTGTCCTCTCACTGCCACAGTGTCACTGACCACTAAATATTGCACCCTGCCATGCTAGTAGATGGTGTGTTGTATGCTCTCCATAGCAGCCCATAGACTGTAACCAATGCATGTCCCATGCTCATGTGCACATCTTACATTGCCCCCACAGGTGACCATGGATATCCCCTGCTGACCACAGCGCGCTACTCCATGAGCCGGCAGGAGGAGCAGTACAATGCTGTCATCAGTAGACCCAGGCAGTTGTGGAGTGAGCAATAGGGGTGCTGAAGAGCCACTTCCGGTGCCTCAACTGGAGCAGTGGGGAACGCTTCTACAACCACAAGCATGTATGCTAGATATTTGCCTCGTGCTGCATACTCCACAACCTTGCATGGATGTGTGAATTGCCAGACCCAGAGAGCGAGGATGCAGAGAAGTGGGAGTCTGTAGAGGCACAGATGGTGATGGGGTTGAGGTCAGGAGCTAGCAGCAGGTTCAGGCACTGGCTCACCATGTGTGGCTGATATGTGACAGTTTCTGAAGTGACTGCTCACACCAGCACCTGGATAGGATACACAGAATCACCAATAAAGTGCCAAATGTTATACTACGTGTTCAGAGTGATTATTTATTTCCCCCCCACATGTGTCCCCTGCCCCTGGGCTCCCCACCAGCCATGAGCGCTTGCTGATACGTGCACTATGACACAGTGGAGCAATGTCCGATGACATGCTGGCAGCATCGTCACCTTCCCCAGCAAGGCAGACCAATGGACATGGGTCAGGGCTGCCAGGTGGCTGTGCTGTTGTGCTGGCAGCCCCAGCATCAATCCCCTGTGCCTGCATGAGGCCTACAAAATTGCACAATGAATCAGCAATTGTTGCCTGGTATGCCGCCATCTCTCTCATCAGAAGCAGGTGCACCCCAGATAGCACTTCACGCACAGTTGGTGTTCCTGCCATGCCTCAAACTCTGCCTCTCTCACCTGTGTGACTGCCTGCAGGTCCTGTCAGATACTGTGCAGCTCTGATTGTATGCTCTCAGTGCCTGCCACCAGGCACATACCTTCCTGCAGTAGCTCCTGGTTCAGATCAGTGCCTCCCGCATATACAGGGTCATCCAGGATGGCAAATTGTAGAAGCGAGTGGGGCATCATCAGTCTCCCACTCCTCAGCACTGGCAGACATGCTGGCCTGCTCCACTGCCCTGTGTGGTGCATCGGTCTGCTCCCCTGCCATGAGTGGTGCATCGGCCTGCTCACTTGCCCTGGGTGGTGCTTCAGACTGAACCTCCACCATGGAAGGCACACTGGCCCCTATGGCTATGCTGCATCCCAGCTGTGCACTGGCATCATCCGCGATGGGTGGTGAGGCACCTCCTGATGCATCAGTTCCAGACTGTGAGGGTAGGGTCACTGGCAGTTCTGTGGAAGAGCAAAGGTGGCAGAGGTTAGTGACATGGGTTGCCAGGTGAGCCTATGGGGTGCCACCGGGTCCAGATCCACTATGGAACTGGCAGGTGGATTCCCAGTCTGCACTGTCCCCAACCCACACAGCACCCAAGGTCCGACCGACACGCAGGCAGGCCGGAGTCTGCACTGCTGAACAGGTGGCAGCTTGCTGTTGCTGGCTGTCTCCTTCTTTGCAGCCTGCCATACCATCCACTACTTCTTCTTGATATTCTCCACGTCCCTGTTGTGGTGGTGGATGGCATTGGCCCTCTTGACAATGTCACGCCATGCTGTCAGCTGTGAGCTGGCATACTCTGCAACAAACAAGGCAGCATGCTGCTTCAGGATGAGTCCCAGGGCCATAGCAGTCTCAGAGGGTGTGACATTCACATTCTGGGTTCGCCTTGCCCCCCTCAGCGCTGTAACTGCCATGGTGTAACTCAGGCGCTATGGCACTGTTAGGCTACCCATGTAGGCTCTTTAATACATACACGGTCACAATGTGCAGCCATGCCACACCCTGTCCAAAGGCATATCCAGTACCCACGTAGGTTCCTGAGTGCCAACAGTACAAAAATCTGTACGACAGCTAGCTGTCGTAGGATGCCTAGGCATCCATGCACTGTGTAACGGCAACATATGCGTGCATGGATGCCTAGACAATAATACCTGGGTAGGACAGATAGCACAGTATGCAGGAATGGCCATGGCAGCATGTGGACAGGCACACAGCGTCGCTCCAATCATGTGCCTCCATGGGGCAGGGGCCTCCTGCATATGTAGCGCCACTGTGACACACCTGTGCTGACCGCTGCCCATTCTGCATTGGTATGGCACAGGCACTACTGGCAGCAGCTGCTCTGCGTGGGTACGACACAGAGGCACTACTTATGCTAGGCAGTAGCTGCAGCTGCACTGCGCAGGTATAGCACAGAGGCACTACTCATGCACAGCTGAGACTGCTGCTGTTCTGTGCATGTGGTGCCTCAGTGCCATACCCGTGCACATGGATGTGACCCTCAGGGCACATAATCCATGCCCACAACCCCCAGAACCCCTCCCTTGGTCCCCTACACCACTTACACGGACATGCCCCACAAAACAGACAACACATTGTGACTGCAAACCGGGAACAGTTTATTTGCAAACCTGTCACGACTATAACAATGGTGGCAACAGCAGTATAGAAACAACAGCAGTACAAAACACGGTCTGCCCCATTATGGCCCATTGCAGGGCAATCCATGGCATGGGAATGGCCTATGGTACAGGGGGGCCCTACTTGTACCCTCTCAGGACATCCAGGTGCACGCCAATGGTCCATGATGTGGTCTGCATGTCTTCTCTGATGAGCCGCACCTCCACCATCAGGGTGGCCAGAGACCAGTGACCGGATGGATGAGGGGTGGTGGCACAGAGGGGCCTGGTGTGACAAGGCCATGGCATGCCCATGGGTGCTGGAGTGGCTGTGGGGGCCCACAGCTGCAGAAGGTGGACCACGGCTCCACTGCCCATTGGGCTTGGTCTGTGCCAAGCCATGTGGTGGGTACATTGCCCCTGGTAGGGATATGGGCAGGCATGGCTGTGGGCAGTGGGCACAGCTGGGAGTGCAGCTCTCCATCTGGCTCCCTTGCCAGGTACCTGCTGGCTGTGCACTGCACCACACTGCCATACTGGGGTGTTTGAAGGGTGGTGCCTGCATCCCCCCCTGCTACCCTCTCTGATCTCTCCTCCTTCTCAGACTCCCCACCCTGCCCCTGTCCCTCTGATCCCTCCTCCTTCTCAGACTCCCCACCCTGCCCCTGTCCCTCTGATCCCTCCTCCTCAGACTCCCCGCCCTGTCTTTGGCCCTCTGATCCCTCCTTCTCCTCAGACTCCCCATCTTGCTGCTGCGACATGGCCCCCTCACTGCCCTCCCCCTCCATGGTGCTGTCCTCCAACACAGTGTTGCTGGACTCCTCCCTGTCACTGCTGGAAGTACAGCTGGGTTCTGCACCTCAGGTTGGCTGTGCCTGCGCTGGACGTCTACTCCTGTGTGCTGCCCGTGGTGGGCCAGTGGTGTCTGGGACTTCCCTGGAACCAACTGTGGGGGAAGAGAGAGGGGGTTAATGGTCTGCACAGGGACTGGCACACCTCCAGTGGGCCCACATATACATTGCACAACCCACCTTTGGGCAATGGAGGTGTGCCACCCCAAAGTACACACTGCATGCCCCCCCCTTTGGCCACCTCCAGCCAGCTATGTTTTCCCCCTCACATGTCCAGCTGTGGCTTTACAGCCTCCCTGAGCAATGGGCACCCACAGGGGGCAGTGTGGGCAGGTGTACAATGTGCACCTGGGGCCATGCTGGTGGTGTATGGCCCTGTATCGCCCATCCATGCTGTGCCCTGGTCAAGTGTGTATGCACCTGCATGTATTGGGTGCTGGCTGGTGCAAACACAGGATAGTGGCACTGGGGGATGGCACAGCTGCCCCAAGCACATTCCCGTCATTGCATACAGAAAGTCCACCACAAGATGGTCTGTCTGCACCTGTCAGACAGCCATGGCTGCCACCCCTTGCATCTGCTGGGCTCCACTGTATACCCTACTGACCTTCCTCAGTCACCAGTTGCTCCCTGATGTGCTGCAGTTGGTTTGATAGCTTCTGGTGCAGTGTCCGATAATGGCACTTCAGGGCCTCCAGGGTGTGTCACATGCCATATTCTTTGTGGGAGAGAGGAGGAGGGAACACACATGGGTTCAGTTGGGTGCTTCCATATCACCTGTTGTGCATACCTATGTCCTGCTTCAGCCTGCTGGCCTGTCCATCCTGGGGACAAGGGCATGCCCATGGGTAGCAGGTGTGGGGGGCATGTTATGGTACACCTCTGGTGTCTGCCACTAGATTACTACCCACCGCTCTCCTGGACCTTTGACACGTGCCCTGTGCCACCACCAACAGTGCCATCTGGGCCACTGATTCACCTGTGTCACCCCTCTGGCCCCTTTGCAGTCCTTCCCCTTCCCTTGCTCCCATCTGTTGCATGCAGGCTTGCCTTGGTACCACACTACATGGTTGTGGGCTGTGCATGGCCTTGGCTGAGGGCATGCGTCATGCCAGGGGGCATCCACTGCCTCAGGGGCCACATCACTGCATGGTTTGTTTGTTAGGCACTATGCAGAACATGGTGTCATGGTTTGTACATGCTTGTCATGGCACATCTGTCAGGTTCTGTGGCATCACATCATCGATATGCTGCCACAGCTGGACAGGGGATGGCATGCAGTGGTGCCAGATCTGCTTGCAGGGACAGATGGACAGCACATATGTGGATTCTGCCACTGGCCCCCTCAGACTCCTGGGCTGGGGGGTGGGGCATGTGTCCAGGGCATACGCACTGGCCAGCAGGGTCCCCTGGGGTGGGTAGCCTGATTACTGATCCTCATGCACTGGGCATTGCCATTGCTGTGCATGCCCTGTGGTTTTGCTGCCAACCACCACGGGGGGTGCAGCAGCCTCACCACCTGCTGTGTCTGGATATACCTCCTGCTGCAGGAAGCCAGGGATGGCACCTGTAGCAATGCATGGCCTGTCCCCCCACTGACACCTGTTCTGCAAACATTGGGGCTGCCACCAGCATGTGGCTTGGCACCACAGTCTTGTCTCCCTGTGCAGACACACAGCTGTTCATTTCAGGGTGTGTATGGCATAGCATGGTGCTCATGCCCCCCTGCCTGTTCAGGCCTTTTACCTGTACAGGCAGAGTTGGATGGCCCTCCATATGGCCATGGTCAGTTGCAGCTTTGGCAGCTGGCTCCACCTGGGGTATAGTGCCTCCTCATACTGCAGCATGGATTGGAAAAGGATCTCAGATTCATCAGGGCTGAAGTTCACTGTCCTCCTCACCAGCATGCCACTGGTGTCTATCTGCTCAGCCACAGGGGCTCTTGCACAGGTGGGGCCTGCATGGCGTTGTCGTCAATGCATGAGTATGCTGGATGGGCGATACATGGGTTCATGCATACTTGCTGTCCCGTTTCTATAGCCACCAGTTTGGACACATACACGGGTATCACGGACCAACCTTAGGTGCCGAGCCCGGGTTCCAGACCCTACCCATCTATGCCATGCTGGGCACCTGTTGCTGTGCTCAGTTTGTGCTGCATTTTTGATGCTTGGCCATTTTGGAGGTGCATAACTCATGATTCAGACACTTTTTCTGAGCAAGTATCTTTCTGTGGGTGTGGCATGCCTCGGCGCCTTGTTGAAAATCGGGCCCTTAGCTTTTAATTATAGAAAAACATTCCTACATAACTACATGGATTTTGCTACATCTAGAAATATGTTACTAGGTTGGCCACAGAAGGGAACAGATTTCTTAGGAAAATATAATTTCAGAATAGACATTTTTTTTATCTCTGAGCCTAAAGTAACCAGTAAAGTAGCCCTCTCAGAAACATTACCCTAAAAAGAGTATTAATACACTCCCACAATCATTCAGTATCTCAAACTATCAGCATTAATACTTCAACAGGATTAAAACTGCCCAAAAAGGGTCCTGCTCTATAGGTCCAGTCTTAAAAAGAAAAAAGATCAACCGTGCATACAAATCTCATCATTTTACCAAACAGGGGAGAAAAAGTCTGAGGATATTATCACATCCCTCTATGTGACAAATCACAGCCATAGGGGAAATAGACCACTCAACATCACTGACTTAAAAAACTCCCCCTTTTTTTATTCAAATTTTTATTATTTAAAATGAAAGACTTAAAGTACTTTTTCAGTTTCCAAAATTACTTTAATCAATTTTTATCTACGCAATTTCTATCTATGCACTCACTATTCAACAGTCACTGGTAACCTCTTTACCCACAGTCTTTAAGAGGTAAAACCAGATCAAATATAGTGATCACCCGGGGAATACACAGGGAAGCTGTTACACACACCAGCTCAAAGGCATACTCCTACAAACAAAATGGAGCACAGCAGTTAAAGACTTTCACAAACGCTTCCACAAAGTCCCCACCAATCTGCTTAGCTTAGGAATTGCTGACGGCTTTGTGGAAGCATTTGTGAAAGTCTTTAACTGCTGTGCTCCGTGACCTGCCCCTTAGGTCATGCCCCTTCGGGAACGTGCCATGGCCACATTCTGTGGCTAGACTGTCTTTTAACTCTCAATGCCGGTCTGTAGGGGAGAAGCTGTGACCCAACTGATCGTCCACAGCAGATCACCTGCCAGTATGACTAGCAATCATGGCAGGGTTCCGCACACTCCTGGGATCTCCTTTGCTTCTATAAGCTTTACCTGATATTCTTTTCTGTGTTTCTCTTCTTGTGATCTTCTGTAGTTTGTGAATGCTGCACTTTTTGCTTTTATTTGTTAGCTACTTCCTTGGAGAACTACATTGGTTTCCTTCTCCTCTTGCTTTTGTTGACTTTCCTGACATAAAGGTCGGTTGCCGTATTTTTAGCTCCTTTCAGTTCGACCCACTACTTTTCCACTTCCCTGATCTCCTCCCATCCTGCCAGCTCCTCTTTCAGATACTTCCCCGTTTTACTAAAGTCAACATTTTTGAAATCCAGGACTGAGTTTTGCATGTCTGCCCTCTGATTTAGTACTTGTATCAAACCATGCTGTATGATGATCAAAGTTGTCCAAGTGGGCATATATTCAGACATTAGACACACTGAGGGTCATTTTAGAAGCCCTATTCATGCTTTGGATGTCTGAAAATGGACATAGAGATGTCCAAAACACAGAGATGTCTCCAGAGTCATTTTAAAAGCTAGTTCTGAGTACATACCAAGTGTGAGGACATCTGAGTCTGAATGGGGACATGGTGGAGGTGTGGCTGGGGCATTCCCAGAAACCTGGACGTCCATGCCTGATTTCAGAAATGCCATGGACGTCCAGCATTGGGTTTAAGTTCAGACCCACTCCAGGCACCTGAAAAGTGCTTGTTTTGGCTGAAAAACATCCAGAGCGTGTAGAGAAGGTGCTCCATCATTCCCAGTACTCAGCATAATGTCAACAATAGTAGCAGTGGGATTTGAACTCTGGCTGCTTTGTTTGTAGTCTATTTCTCTAACCATTAGGTTATCCTAGACGTCCAGGTTCTGAAATATAGTTCTGGTGATGTCTATGTAGATGCCCCTGAATACGTCCATATCGGTTACATCCACATTTGTGAAATTGTGTCTGCACGGGTTCCTTCACCACACCACCTCCCCCCCAGCCTATGTCTCCTTTTCTATTCTTACCTCTTCCCACCAATGTGCCTCCATTTCTTTCTCTTCCCCAGAATCTGCCCTTTTTCCTCCAATCAACCATTATCTTGTCTTCTTTCCCACTTCCCCTAGTATAACTCATACTTCTCCTGCCTATTCCTCTCTGCCCCTGGCATCCACCCAGTGCTTTCTTCTTCCCTCCCTAGAACCCACACCCTCTACCTTCTTTCCCCCTTTCTCTGGCATGTTCTACCTTGCCTCTCCCTTCATCTCCCAGTATTTGCTCTCTGCTTCCTTCCCTCATAGCCTCAGCCCCCTGACTCCTTGACCCAGCATCCCCTTCCCCTCCACCACCATGCCTCCTTCCCCCTCTCCCAGCATATCCTCTTCCCCCTATCTCAGCAATTGCCTTTCCTCCCAAAAGCTTAAGTGTTGCTGCTGCTGCTTCTCTCCACCAATATCCTTAGCTGTTGCACTATCTTGGCTTTCTATGCTTTCCCTCCACCCATGATAGTGTCTAACATCTGATCCTGCCACAGCCCCAGTACTTCCAGGTTCACTGCACCTGCCTTAAGCATTCAGGGCTTAGTTGCTACACTCTTCTGAAACAGCTGATTAGGTATGACTCCAGCCTACCACCATTGACCAATGTTGCCCCGTCACCTCGCTCAGAGATCCTGTTGCAAAAGCCCTGATCCCCACTGTCATTTACACAAGACAGCTCCCAACAATAAAGTGCCTGCTATCATGTATCTATTACCAGAAGCTTTGATAGGAATTTAAAGTTCTGGGTCATGAGTCCATAAATCCTTCTGAGGTTGGATGCTCAAATTTTTCCCTATTTTTACAAGGAGCAAAATTCTGGAGTCCCTGCTTCTAACTGGACCTTGCCCTAAAGTGTGAGTTAATGAAGGTTCCCTTCCTCAATGGGTGGGCATTCAATGAGAAGAGAGGTGCAGGATCCCAGTGACCTCAGAGCTGTTGCCATAAGCTGGCTAGGCTGGACCAAAGATTGGCTCATTGATGAAGAGAGGAGGAGGTTGAAGAGACGAAAGAAAATGTGGCCTGATGTGCCAATGCTCTCGTCCTCCTTTCACCGGCCCAGTCGAAAGCAGAAAAGAATATTGGTAGGCAGCTCTAATGGTGGTCTTTGGCCCAGCAGGATGGACATTGCTGTGCTGTTCTGGTGGTGCCCTTTGCTCCCACCATGCTTCTTTTCAATTTGTCATACTGCCAATAACTGTGGTTTCAAAGGGCGGCATATACAAATAGAGCCCCAAAACAGGAAACCTTGTATCCCCCAAAAACTATTTAATCAAACTGACTTCCTCCGATCTTCACAGTGTGACTAAGGGAAAGAAAAAGACCTCAGAGACTGTCACTTAGGCTAAAATCCTTTCGTAGGTCTCACATCACTAGTAATAAAAAACTTCCATGTGAAAAACTTGACATCTAACATATCCACTCAGAATGCTAAACATATGCAACTATCTTTTAAACACTGCTTAAATATGTACAATCTTTCACATCAACAGCAAACAATATTGTTTTTAACAGGGATATTTCTCCTCTCAGAAAAGATGCCAACTCAGATGTCATCAGCTCTGACGTAACTTTGCTGCCGCCGGTGTTTCGCATACAACAGCTGCATCAGGAAGAAGAAACTCTAAAAAGAACATAGCACATAATTGAGATCTTAAAAACAAAGGGAATGAAAAAACCCTTAACCCATCCACAACACACATATACACCAACTTCCAATCAGAATCAGCTCCACCTGAATCACATATCAGAGTTGCTGAGGGTCATGAAGCTTGCAACAAGCACCCAACCTCACACACAGGGGTCCCTCACACAAACACACAAATGTATAAAGGCCCTGTAGAAACCTATCTCAGCCCCTCCTCCTTGAATACTGAAAACTCATGCATACATTAAAAGTACAACTTTCATCAATGAATCTATACTCAAAACTGAGAACCCCACCCAATGGGTCACCAAACCAACCAACCAAACAATCGACTGCTGCCATCAACCATAAGGCACTCTCCAAATGACCTCACAGCACAATACCTTCACCGACCAATTCCCTATCAATTAAGAACAAAATACTTGCATATCCCAATATTGCAACTATCCTAACTGGCATAAACGCAGCACTCCACGCACCACAATAAAAAGCCTTGATTCCCAAAAAGAACTAAACTCACCTTACATTCACTGTGGTACAACTCTTATCAACAAAACTGCAGCCACAGCACACATGCACCTTATAAAGGAAATGAGCTATATACCAAACAACCAATCAAAAACATAGCGATCTCAACCAATCAAACCCAGACCAGTGCGATTTCACAAACGTAACCCTTTCATACAAGTATGTCAACCATATATAGCCCATTGAAATGCAACCAAAACAAAAAACAACTTTTCTCCCTTGCACACAAAATCTCAATATATCTCGTACATTCTGACATTCAAAACACTCAGCACACCATTCAAAACCTACCCATGCTTATATATATAATGTGTTATGAAACAATATTGTGAACCACCTACCCACCCTTCTTCAACCATCACATGCACATAAACCAATTAATTTGACCATTCAGAACATTTGGCTCCATTGTGCCAAGGTGAAACATCCACTTCTGCTCACAACATAAAAGTTGCCTATCTCTATCACCACCCCTGGGGTACCCTGGGATATGATCAATCCAGAAACATCACAAATCGACAAACTGATGTCCAGACAATGCTTGAGAATGGGCGCTTCTTCAATCTTTCATAAGAACATAACATAAGAACATAAGATATGCCATACTGGGTCAGACCAAGGTCCATCAAGCCCAGTATCCTGTTTCCAACAGTGGCCAATCTAGGTCATACGTACCTAGAAGTTTCCTCAAAAGACACAGGTTCCACAATGCTTGTACTAGGTCAAGCATTGATATCCTGGGTCCCTTCTTAATAATGGTTTATGGACCTTTCCTCCAGGAACTTGTCCAAACCTTTTTTAAACCCAGCTACACTACATCGTCTGGTGACAAATTCCAGAGTTTGATTGCACGTTTAGTGAAAAAATATTTTCTTTTATTAGTCTTAAATAGTTTACCCTGTAGCTTCATTGCATGTCCCCTAATCTTTCTATAATCTGATAACATAAACAATTGATCTACATTTACCCGTTCCACTCCGTTCATTAATTTATAGACTTCTATCATATCTCCCCTCAGCCGTCTCTTTTCCAGGTTAAAGAGCCCTAACCTTTTTAGCCTTTCTTCATAGGAGTATCCTTCCATCCCCTTTACCCCTTTTAAGTTTACTTTTATGTTCTTCCATATGCAACCTGAAGGGTCTAATGGTCTTTCCTATATGCATCTTATTACAGGGACATCTGGTAACATAAGTAGTTGAGCATGAGATGGCCCAATGTAATCAATACACTTTACACCCAGACTCGCTGTTAAACTCCCGTGCTTCTAATCTTATCGAACAAATTTGACAGTGTCTACATTTTACATGTCCTTCCATAACATCTATAGTGGGGGGCCAGCTGTCCACGGGAGATATCAGCCGGGCTGACCAGCTCCTCCAAATTCCTATCCCTAGTTGATACCAGTTGAATCCTCCTGTCCTCAAGGCCAGATAATAATCATAACAAGTGTTCATATTCAAGCAAGAAGTTCCTAATCTTCCAACTCACTGGTGAAAAACGCAAAATAAAATTCAAAATAGACCCACCCCTGCATTGATAATTAAGGTCTTGTCTTGTCATGGGTCCCCCCCATATCCTTCTGTATAAACAGCGAATCCCTCTTCACTTTGTGACTGCTCTGCTAGTGCCTGCCTATAACCTCAGGTATAACAGAAGAACATGATTTTTGCTTTGCTGCAGACGTCAAGGTACGTAAGTGAATGACTCATTGGCACATGGAGGTTAACATAAGAACATAAGATATGCCATACTTGGTCAGACCAAGGTCCATCAGTGGCCAATCTAGGTCATATGTACCTAGCAGTTTCCCCAAGGGACACAGGTTCCACAATGCTTGTATTTATTTATTTATTTATATTTATTTAAAGTCTCTTTTATACCGCGCTATTCAGCATCAGCGCGGTTTACAATAAACAGTGAACATACACATTTCCAATAGTACTTTGTGTTTACATATGAACAGGATAATCAACTTGGCTAACAGGGTAACTATGTATTGGTTCAAGCATTGATATCCTGGGTCCCTTCTTAATAATGGTTTATGGACCTTTCCTCCAGGAACTTGTCGAAACCTTTTTTAAACCCAGCTACACTAACAGCCTTTACTACATCCTCTGGTAACAAATTCCAGAGTTTGATTACACGTTGAGTGAAAAAATATTTTCTTCTATTAGTCTTAAATAGTTTACCCTGTAGCTTCATTGCATGTCCCCTAGTCTTTCTATATTCTGATAAGGTAAACAATCGATCTACGTTTACCCGTTCCACTCCGTTCATTAATTTATAGGCTTCTATCATATCTCCCCTCAGCCGTCTCTTTTCCATCTTAAAGAGCCCTAATCTTTTTAGCCTTTCTTCATAGGAGTATCCTTCCATCCCCTTTACCATTTTGGTGGCTCTTCTCTGAACCTTTTCTAGAATCGCTATATCCTTTTTAAGAAAAAAGTCTGTTCTGTGATATCTCCTGCTGTCCCATGACGTGGATGTGCTGTGAACATTGAAACCTCCTCTGCAAAGATGGCTGCCACGGTAGGAAGTTCGGACCTGGAGAGAGAGGGTAGGCGAAGGGTAGCTGTGGTCACCGGTATGGGAAGGGAATGGGGGGAGCAGGAGCAGGCTCAGTGCGGCCCTGCAGTCATAAGCTGCTGGCAGGGATAGGAAGGTTGTGCCACTTTTCTCTCTCTTCTTATATTTATCCCAAGAGGCTGTAGACACCGTCTCATGTTTGAATAAGCCGGTCATCAGGCGAGGTTTGGGCTCTAGTTTTTGTTTTGCAAACTGTTTGAAAGAAGCGGTGCATGTGATTTGCATGGACCTTTTCTCCAGGGGAACCTAGTTTAAAAATTGTCCTTGTTTGTAGGGATATTTCTGGCGATTTATAAATTGATGTTTGTGAAATATGCTGATGGTTTTTGTTGACTACACACCAGTCTTCTGTGGATTGTTTGACAGAAAATCATATTTAGGTAAAAGAAATTAAGTGATAGATGCGTTGACACATCCATTTCTTTTCACGTTTTGGCCCATGGGGTCATGTTGAATACATTTAATCCTATAAGTGCTTTAGGAAGGGTGCCATCAGTTGGAAGATGTTTTATCAGTTCATACATTCCCCTTGCTTCTATCTAAATTGTTCTAAAAATGTGGCATTTATTCAAGCAGGCTAAAGGTAAATTCTTTGAATACGTTTTTGAGATTTTATGTAGAATGGGCAAAAGCCTTGTGATAAATCTATGCCGGATGACATCATGGTATACATGCCATCTGATGTCGAAATCCCGGATTACACAAATGTAACTGAATGCCCCAGAGAAATCTCCGGTTGGCTAAACTTCCATAATATCAGCTTAAACTACAGCAAAATGGAAGCACTCACAGCAACAAGAAACAGAACCTCCAACCATCCTTCCACGATAGCTACAAAAGATGGGTGCCTTGCTGTCAAAAGTGAAGTTAAATATCTAGGGGTCATCTTTGATCAGATCTTAAACGTACAAGCACATATTAAAAGGACAACACAGAGCGCTTACCACAAAATCAAAATTATTCAGAGACTAAAGCCCCTGCTAAGTCACAATGACTTCAGAACGGTCCTACAGGCCATAATCACTCCAGTATTGGATGTTTGTAGAATTTACCAAGGCCTGCCAGCAACAACAATCCATTCACTACAGATGGTACAGAACACTACTGCTCCTATTCTCACAGGAACAAATAAATGTGAGCACATAATGCCAACTTGGCACAACTTCATTGGCTCTCAAACAGGAGTCGTGCAAGATTCAAAGCAATCATGAAAACTGTAGGTCTAGAACAAACAATAAAAACACTTTAACTACACCAAAGGAATTCTCCAAAACGAAGCAGTGCACTTCAAATAGAGTCTTTTCACTATATGCGTCAAATCTATGGAACTCCCTACTGAACAATGCACAAACGACACTAAAGAATTCAGGAAAATGCTGGAGACATTCCTATTCATTGATCATTTTGGCAGCATCACACCAGACCTGGACAATGACTGGTGAACAGTGTCCGTGATCATACAGCATGACCACAAACTGTAAATAGTTTACTCTTGTAAATAAGTAATGGAGACATACTGTTATGACACTATGATGTCTCCAGGTTATAGAGTTTTTTAAAACACCTTGTTACAATGTAAATGGTCGAGTTCAAGGATGGAGTTTAATCTAAACAATCTTGTTTCACAAGGTGAGAACTGAGTTTAATGTAAACTACCTTGATATAAGGAAAAGGTGGTATATAAATATTGTTAAATAAATAAAATAAATAAATAAATAAAGCAATTGCTGCAGAATCGGAGGAAAGTAGGTGTCAGTTTGCATGCCCGTCTTTATAGTCTGCTTGTCTTTTTCCCTGATCTCAAGCTGCTGTTTCCACCAGCCTCACTAATATTACTCCTGCCAGCCTGAATTGCTGGGCTGGTTCTAGATTTGCCTGACAGTCCAGGGCTTATTATAGGGAATATAGGGATCTGTAGATCTGATTTTCTTATAGTGTTTTCTAGGAAAAACAAGCTGCATGTTGATTCATGTTGTGGGATAGACCCAAGACTTGATCAATGTGTCCGGCACATCTGGAGCCAGTTCAACAACCATACTAGAAACCTGCTTCTTGCATGGCCTCCCAGGCTTGTTGTTGTTAAGTGCTGTCGAGTCGATGTCGACTCCTGGCGACCCTCTGGATAGTTGACCTAAACTTTGTTCAGTCTTCAGCCAAGCGGCTCATTGTTGATAGAGTGGTATCCATAGCTGCTGTTATTGATAACTTATTATTATTATTGATAACTTATTATTATTACTATTATTATGTTTATTGGATTTGATATACCGCCCTTCACATAATGACAAACCTTATACTCAAGTCCACTAACAAACCCCGCGAACTATACGAAGTCGTAAAAACACTCACTAAAAACCTCACAACAGAAATGAGCAACAAATAGACCCTCAGATCTTCGCAGACCACCTCAAGAACAAGTTCACTGCAACACCCAAGAACAGCAACGAGACACTTAAATACAGGACATCCACACCAAAGCAGAGTTGGGGCACATTTTACATTCCCTCAAATGAACAGCTCTCCAAGATCATCACTGACCTCAACACCAGCACCGCCCCCTACAGACCCCTGTCCAGTATCCTGGATTAAAGCAACGAAAGAAAACCTGACACAAGTCATACGGAAAATAATACATAGCTCTGTCTCCAAAGGAACAATGCCAAACTCCCTGAAGCTAGCCACAATACGCCCGATCCCCAAGAAAACCACATTAGATAAAACCGACCCCGCCGCCTACAGACCCATCTCAAGCTTACCATTCCTATCCAAGATCATCGAGAAAGTAGTCCAACACCAACTCCAACAACACATTGACATCCACAATCCCTTGGACACCAATCAACACAGCTTCCGACCCAGCCATGGGGTTGAAACCCTACTGATACAACTATTCGACAAACTGCTGAGGACGATTGACAACACCAGAATGGGCGTCCTCATGATATTCCTAGACATCTCCTCAGCATTTGACACTGTCTGCCACACAACATTACTAACCAGACTACGGGAGGCAGGCCTTCACAGCACCACCTTGAGCTGGTTTACATCTTTCCTCACCAACAGACAGCTACAAATCAAGTGTGGAACAAAGACCTCACAACCTTTCAGAGCAACACAAGGAGTCCCACAAGGCTTGGCACTCTCCGCCCTGCTCTTCAATCTATACGTACAACCCATCTGCACTATCATCAAGGACCACAAGATTCAATACACTATATACGCAGACGACATAATGATCTTCACACCAATAAACCTCGACAACCCGGACTACTTCAACATAGCCAAATGCTTCCAACAAATGGCAACCTGGCTTCAGGAAAACAACTTGTCAATAAATTACAATAAAACTGAAGCTTTATTCATCACAAGAAACCAGACATTTTCACCCCCACCCACCATCAACCTGAAGGACACCATCATACCAGTAAGACAAGAGATAAAATACCTGGGAGTAACGCTCGACAAGGACCTTAACCTCCAATCCCACATCGCAAAAACCACAAAGAGCGCTTACATCAAAATGTGGACAGTCAGAAGGCTCAAACCCATCCTCGCTCATGAACATTTTCGAACAGTCTGTCAAGCTATCATCACCCCCACTCTAGACTATTGCAATCACATCTACCAGGGGCTACCAAAAAAGACAATATATCCTCTACAGCTAGCACAAAACACAGCCACACAACTCATAACAGATAGCACAAACCACGACCACATCACTCTCATACTGTACCACCTTCACTGGCTACCAATCAGCTCTCGAGTCCAATTCAAAGTACTCATACATGTATTCAAAATAATACACAACCTCTCAGCCGACAGCCTACAACCACTCATAAAAACCGAAGACAATAAGAGACCAAGGAGAAATAGAAGTTCAAACACCATCAGAACTCCAAACGAATTTCCTACAACAAAACAGGCCACATCAAGTAGGGCACTCTCACTGGCAGCGCCTGCTATATGGAACTCCCTCCCAGACCACCTAATATCAACCAAGGACCTCAAGGACTTCAGAAAGCTTCTCAAAACTGCTCTATTTACAGAACATTTCAAGGACTTCACCTAAATGACTTCTCTGCACAACTCTCAGGGCAAGACAAAATCAAGACGCTAGAGCACCAATCACATGGCTCCATTATTGTATTTTGTATATATGTATATGGCTCATTATGTATATAGCTCACCGATAAATCTAACACACTGCACCACACACCACACTTCTTAGATCTACCACTGCATGCTACAGACCACACAATACTATTGATTATTTGAAGTGCCAATCCGCTTTGATTTAATGATAAAGCGGTATACCAAATCCATCTAAATAAATAAAATAAAATAAATAATAACAGAGTGGTTTACAATTACAAAAAGTCAAAAGAACGGCCAAGGCCAGGAAAAGGAATAGAAGTTACAATATAAACAGGACAGGAAAGAGTAAGCCATGTGTACCAGACAAGAGAGATAGAGGCACTGAGGGACAGTGGGAAAAGATCACACAGAAGGCATGGGAAGGTTAAAGGCAGAAGAGAACAAGTAAGTTTTCAGGTTTGCTTTAAAGGTGCGGTAGTTCTTCTCAAGTCTGAGGGAAGAGGGGAGTGAGTTCCAGTGTGCGGGGTCCAGAAAGAAAAAAGCTGAAGAGCGAGTAGAGTGCAGGTGAGCTCGGGAAGGGAGGTGAAGACGATTTATGTGGACTGACCGTAGGGCACGACTAGGAGTATGAGATTGGATAAGGTCTGCCAGATATTGAGGGTTCTGCCTATAGAGGATTTGGTGTACAAGAGTAAGGAGCTTGAAGCAAATGTGGTAGTCAATAGGTAGCCAGTGGAGGTGAAGAAAGAGAGGAGTTACATGATCGAAGCGGGTAGTGTGGGTGAGCAAGCGGGCAGCCGTGTTTTGAATGCGCTAAAGCCTATATAACTAGGATTGAGGACAGAGTTACAGAAATCAAGATGGGAAATGACAAGGGAGAGTACAAGAGTGGTGAGAGCTTGGGTAGTGAGAAAGGGCGGACAGCGAGGATCTGACGAAGGTAGAAAAAAGAAGTCTTTGTGACATGGGAGATGTGATCATGGAAAGAGAGATTAGAGTCAATAAGAACACCAAGGTACCAAAAACAGGATACTAGTGGGATAGAGATACGGCAAAAGATGGGGCTAATTGTGGACAGGGACTACTATAGGGGAACCAGAAAACTGCTTTCATGATAACTATTACAGTTGGTTTGTTACTGTCTTTGTTCTATTCCTTCAGCTAATTGCCACTGCAGCAAGTCTTCCTTTCCCTTTCTTCTCCTCCGAATATCCTTTGTTTTTCTTGCAGATAGACTGCACCATAAGTCCTGTAGTAGCAGGAAGGTGGAACAAGTATGGAACATTCCTAAGTGACTAGTTGCCTGTGAGCCTAAAAATTGGTGCTTGGTGTTGGCCTTGGCCCAAGAGACGCTGCTGCAGCAGGCTTGGGCCAGAGAGACACTTCTGTGGCCTGCGGCTGCTTTCTAACTACTTAGAGGAGAGGCAGCAGGGAGACAAATCAATTATAAAATTAAACATTAAAGCAAAAATCCAAAAATAAAACAAGCAAGAAGACAAAAACGTTAGGTGTAATACATAGCAGATTGCAACTTGGTTGTATTGTTTCAGGACTGGTCCCAGAGGACTGGAAAAGAGCACATGTGATTCCTCTGGGGTGAAGAAACTAATGGAAACTAATGGGGAAACTGCTAGGTACATATGACCTAGATTGGCCACTGTTGGAACCAGGACACTGGGCTTGATGGACCTTGGTCTGACCCAGTATGGCACATCTTATGTTCTTATGAAGCACTGCTAAAACAGAGGATAGTGAGGTTTCTGGAATACATTGGATTAAAGGATCCAAGGCAGCATGGTTTTACTAAAGGCAGGTCTTGTCAGACAAATCTCATTCATTTCATTGACTGGGTGACCAGAGAGTTGGACCGAGGGAGAGTTCTAGGTGCTGTGTACTTAGATTTCAGTAAAGCCTTTGAAACTGTTCTGCATAGTTGAGACTGTAGAACTACTATTAGTAATCTGTGATCTATCATTAAAACCATCTGTAGTACCCAAAGAGTGGAGAGTGACCAGTGTAACACCAGTTTTTAAAATGAGTTCCAGGGGTGATCTGAGAAACTGCAGACCGGTGAGCCTGATGTCAGTACCTGGCAAAATGGCAAGGGGGATGGAAAGAAATCCCTATGGGGAAAGGCTTAAAAGGTTAGGGCACTTCAACTTGGAAAAGAGACAGCAGAGGGGAGATACGATAGAGGTCTATAAATTAATGAATGGAGTGGAACGGGTAAATGTAGATCGAATTGTTTATGCCCATCAAAAAGTAGAAAAAATAGGACACATGCAATGAAGCTACATTTAAGATTAATCGGATTAAATATTTTTTTCACTCAATGCGTAATCATACTCTGGAATTCCTTACCAGAAGATGTAGTAATAACTGTTAGTGTAGCTGGATTTCAAAGAGGTTTGGATGAGTTCCTGGAGGAAAAGTCCATAAAAGCATTATTAAATTGAACTGGGGAAATCCACTGCTTACTCCTGGGATATGCAACATAGAATCTGTCTATCTTTTGGGAGCCTGACAGGTACAGTACCTGTGACCTGGATTAGCTGCGGTTGGAAACAGGATACTAGGCTTGATGGACCCATGGTCTGACCCAGTATAGCACTTCTTATGTTCTTGTGTTCTTATGGATGGACAAAACACATAAATCCTAAAAGTAGAGATACACAAACCTGTGGTGTGGTGAAAAGCAATGCTTGGTGCTTCTGTTTATCTGAACCAAAGGATTTAAAGTGATTGCTGTATCTTTGAGTTTGAGAGGTTGTCAGAAGTTGACATGCAGTTGGTCTTCTGCTGTGGGCAGCTACTTCTCTAAGTCAGGGGCAGGGCTAAGAAACCTTCAAAACCAGACATGGCACCAACAACTTTGGATTCAGACAACTTAGACTATTTCACATGTGATGTGGTGGTGGTGCTGAGAGGGGGATATTTCTATAACAAGGTACCTACAGTATGAAAAATATGAGAAACATGCCTGTTTTATAAAGACGACATACACATGTATGCAACTTTATATAACAGGCTCCTGGAATAATCCCCAGTCGCACCCAAAAGCTCCAAGACAATGTTCCGCCTGCTGTGAGGCAGGTGCGGTGTTCTGCATGTGTGCGTTTTATATTGCAACTCTGCCCCGCCCCTGCTCCACCCAAACTACTCTCCCACGAATACCTATGCATGGTGTCTGTATAAGTGTATATATACCCATGCAGTCTTATAACAGCCATTGTTTTGCATGTAAAATGTGCTTTTCACATGGAAAATGCTTTATACAATTATCCCATAAGGACTTATGGTAATCGGGGCCTGTCCATCCACTAGGCAGACTAGGCATCCGCCTAGGGCGGCAGACCTCGAGGGTGGCACCACAGCGTTCCATATCCTACACAGAAAGCAGCAGGACAAACTGCATTGTCAGTGTGGCTATGGGTCTTCAAGCACCCGCACACATGCATGTTCTTGTCCTCTCCGATGGGAAGTTTGCGTCGTCGGAGACAGGACCAGCAGCCCATGAGTGCTTGCATGCGTGGGTGAATCGCTCTGTTCCCACATGCCAGCAAGATTCTACTGAAGATTATTCAAAAGAGACTACAACCATACCTGGAACAAGAACTACCTGAAGTGCAAGCAGGGTTCAGGAAAGGGCGAGGAACGAGAGACATCATTGCGGATGTGAGATGGATCCTTGAAAAGACTAAAGAATACCAAAAGGATATCTATTTGTGCTTTACCGACTATAGCAAGGCTTTTTGACTGTGTAAACCATGAGAAACTCTGGGCCACATTAAGAAGCATGGGTATACCAGAACACCTGATCGCACTCTTGCATAATCTGTACATTGATCAAGAAGCAACAGTTTGAACGGAACAAGGAGAAACAAAATGGTTTAAAATAAGCAAAGGTTTAAGACAAGGCTGTATACTTTCCTCCTACCTGTTTAATTTATATGCAGAACAAATCATCAGAGAAGCAGGATTGTATGAAGACAACAGAGGTGTGAAGATTAGTGGAAGACTCATCAACAACCTTCGCTATGCTGATGATACCACATTACTGGCTGAAAGTGAAGATGATCTGAAACATTTGCTTCTCACAATCAACGAACATAGTCTCAAAATGGGCCTGCACCTTAATGTAAAGAAGACAAAGATCATGACAACTGGCATAATCAACAGGTTCATCATTGAAGGAGAAGAATTTGAAATCGTGAACAACTTTAACCTACTTGGATCAACTATCAATAAAGAAGCAACAAGCAGTCAAGAAATCAGACAACGCATTGCTCTTGGCAGAATGGCTATGAAAGACCTAGATAAGATTCTCAAGAGCAGAGATGTCTTTCTCCATACAAAGATTCGACTTGTTCAAGCCATGGTATTTTCAATAACATCATATGGATGTTAAAGCTGGACAGAGAAAAAGATAGACAGGAAGAAAATTGATGCCTTTGAATTATGGTGCTGGCGGCGAATACTGTGTATACCATGGACTGCCCGAAGAACAAACCAGTCGGTACTAGAGGAGATCAAACCTAAGCATTCTTTAGATGCTCAGATGACAAGACTTCGCCTTTCATACTTTGGACACATTATGCGAAGAGAGTGATCATTAGAAAAAGACATCATGCTTGGCAAGATAGAAGGTCAACGCAAAATAGGAAGGCCAGCAATGAGATGGATCGAGACAATAACAGCAGCTACGGGTACCAGTCTGTCAACAATGAGCCGCCTGACTCAAGACCGAACACCATTTAGGATAGCTATCCAGAGGGTCGCCATGAGTCGACTCCGACTTGATGGCACTTAACAACAACAACAAACCGTGCTGACAGAGGTTTGTTCTGCTTCTGTCTTGTGGGGTATGCAGGGACTGTGGTGCTGCCCCCCCTCGAAATCTGCCACTGTCTTTCTGGAAACGTAGGTGAGGGGAAGTGGAACTGTTGGACACTTGGAGCGGGGAGGGGATGGGAATGGGACATCTGCATGAGGGGAAAGGAAGAGGGGTTGCTGGACTATGGATGGAGAAGGGGTTCAGGACCCTGAACCACCTGGGGAAGGGGGCGAGTGGATTCATGGCTGAGGGTTCACCTAAAGGACAGATGATACCTGATGGTAAACAAAAACTGAAAGAAATAATTTACAAGATTGTAATAACAGCAAAAAAATAAAATTAAAGAATACAAAGGGAACAAAGACAAGTTCAATTCCCAGGTTCCCTCTGTACTTTTTATTTTACTGGGGGCAGTTTCTACAAATGGGTCAGTTCTGAGGATACTATGACAGTCGTGAACCCCACTTCTAAGCCAGGATATGTGGAGTAGGATCTGTCTCTCAAATTTACTGCTAATGCTCGGCGTAGTACGTGCAATGTGCCAAAGAGAGCTTCCTTCTGGAGTTAGTAAGATGTAACAGGTATGGGTAGTTTGTCAAAATGTGCTTGGAAATTAATTTTTATCAAGCCTGTCGCTCCCGGTACAATGGGAAAGATTTCTGTATTTTTCTGCCACATTTTACAGAGTTTCCAGTGGAGGAGGTGTGCTACTTTGCTGTGCCTTTCGGTATAGAAATTTTCTGCCATCAGAACTTCACAGCCTGCTATATGATGCAGGACTGTACCAAGCTCAAAATGCACCTTGTGTGATTTGTGAATTTGGAGGCCCTCCCCCCCCGCCTCCCCAGCCTTATGCAGAAACTTGCTCTTATTGGGCTTATTGAAAGCCCAGTGATAATATCAGCGGCCCTTCTGTGCTTGTGTCCTGTGCTGCCCCTTGGTTTCCAGCTCTTTCTTACAGAATCGACATATGTCTGTTTTGCCAGTTTTTTCAATACTCGCCGTAAACCATCTCATCTGTAATCTGCTGTCCTAGGCTGCAACTATCAATCTTTTATCCTTCGGTTTCAGTTCCGTTCTTGATTGACAAAAGATTCTCGGAGTAACACTCTGTATTTTCCACTGTATTTGTGCATTTGCCACTTGCTTTTCCTCGCCTGCTGATCTAATTCTTTGAAGAGTGTTTTTTCACTTGTTTTGCAAATTCTGTTACTTTCTTTCTTATGCACGCCTGTGGATTTTCACTCATTCCTTCTAATCGTCGGAACGCTTGTCCAAGTTTGATGACAGAGACAGATTCTGGACGTTTACCTTCATATTTCAACACTTCTTGCGTATTTGGATCCGATGATGCTGTCAGGTAGGCCGGGAGGCCTGTGATAGTAGCTCTGTAGCTGTAAGCAATCTCTGTAAGTCTTAGCCCTCCTTCAGCTCTAGGAATGTGCAGTCTTGGCATACACTGATTCTTGTAAATCTCTTCATGGGCACCGAGGAGTTTTCTTGTTCACACATCCAGTTTTTCAAGATCTTTATGAGGCCAGTCCACAACCCCAAAGCTGTATGAGAGTACGGGAATTGCCAGCTGATTGATAGCTTGCATCTTAGTTTGTGATGTTAAAGCACTTTTCAATCTCCTGTAATATTCTTTACTGATTTCTCTCAATAGTTTCTACTCCAGTGCCATTTCATCCTCTGTTCCAAGATACTTACTGCTCTGTATTGACCCTGGTGAGGGAACATTTCTTGCCTGGTGGTCCCACCATACTTTGCTACTATGGCTGCTGTTTCCCTCAGCATTATACAAAGCTTTTCCCGATTTTTCTCTTTGTAGGTTGCACGGTGTAAAGGGCAAGGCTTATTTCTCTATTACTGCATCGCACGCTGAGTCTGGCTTCTTGGGCTTTCCGGGGGTTTCGTTGTGATTTGGCCAGAAAGGGTTAACGAGAGAGCCTCCCCCAGGCCGGGCTCCTCCCCTGTCCCCCCTGGGAGTTACCTCGCCTCAGTCTCTCGGTGCTGTGGCGTCCGGGCTGTCAGACCCTGGAACATGCGATCCGGGCGCTTCCAGCCGCAGCTTGTGGCCACCGATTGCAAGTAGCAGGCGCCCCGGTGGCTACGAACAAAGCGCTCGGAAAAGGCCGATGGCCGTGCAAGCTACGATCATGAGCCCCCACTTCGCCCCCTTCTGCTTCCCTGGCTCCGCCGTGGATTATGAGATGGAGAAGGGCTACGACGGGGCTCTGCTGGCCGAGGGGGGAGACTTTAAAGAAGCCACCAGAGACCTGCTGAGCTTCATCGACTTGGCTTCCAGCAACATCAAGTTGGCTCTGGACAAGCCGGTGAAGTCCAAGAGGAAAGTGAACCACCGGAAGTACCTGCAGAAACAGATCAAGAGGTGCACGGGCATGATCAGCCCCGGGGGTGGGAGCCAGGAGGCCCCCAAGCGGCAGGTCTCGTCGCCCACCCGCGGCAGCGCCCTGCCCTGCAGACCCCCGCCGAAAAGGGAGGGCGCCCACTCCAGCCTGCAGAGCAAGAGCCTGGCGGCCCTCTTCGACAGCGCCAAGGAGATCGGGGGCGAGAAGGGCAGGAAGGTGCCGCTGCGGAACCGCAACCTGCCCCCGTCCTTCTTCACCGAGCCTGCCCAGTCGCCCTGCCGGCTCAGCTCCACCTCCGGCATGACCCTGAAGGACCTGGAGAAGGGCAACCCGGAGGCGGCCGAGTTCTTCGAGTTGCTGGGGCCCGACTACAGCAACATGATCGCGGAGCAGGACGTCTTCCCGGGAGCTTCGGTGAGGATCCATCAGGACCCGGGGGGCTCCGAGCATACCGTCTACGAGCCGCAACACCTCTTGGGGGGCCTGATCTACCCGGATCCTTGGAGCCCCTGCAGCCTTGGCAAAAAGCCCCCGGGGACACCTTGCAGCCCCCGCGGCGTCCTGCTGCACACTGCCCCCTACAGTACGAACTCGGACTCTGCAGTCAGCTCCCCGACCGAAGACTCGTCCTCCTTCGCTCCTTTCTTCCCTGACTGCTCTCTCCCTCCGATGTCCTACGATTATAACACAGGATACAGCCGGGCTGCTTACCCTGCTCTCTAAGGCTGCGGCGTTTCCTTCTGGGTTTTTGCAAGAATCTTTCTCTTTTGAGTCATGCTCTTGACTGTACCACCGGCAATACGTGCAGAGATATCCTCCTTTTATTCCCGGGGCTGTTTCTGCGCGTCTTATTTAGTCTTTCTTTCAGTGCATTCGTGTAGCAAGGATCCTTTCAGCTCTCGCTTTCCTTACGGGCTGCTTTATTCAAGCAGCGGAGAGAAACTGTAGTCAAATCTTGAGGTGGATAAGAGGTTGGCAAAGAAAACTTTTAGTCAGACGCCGCGTCTTTACAGAAGACAGAAGCAGAAACAAAAATATTCTTACTATTTGCATCAAATCTGGGGCCTGCGAAAACCTTCGCTTCTTGAGACTGCTGATGGTTCCAGCCTTTGATGTACTTCAGCAGCTGAAAGGATTGAAGGGCTCCTTTTTCCTTTCCTTTCCTTTCCCTTCCCACTCAGGGGACAGAACTACCTGTCATGTCTTTGTTTTCCGAGGCTGCAACCTCCTGCCGTTTGAAGTGCTGAAATTTACATACCAGGGTCAAACAAGCGAAACATTTCAAAGTTGGTGCTGAGATGTTGAGTTGGGCTTGCAACAGATCAAAGCGTTTTCCTGTCTCAGCCTGGGCGCATTTGGAGATACCTAATAGTTGGTGCTTTAAAATGGAGACTTCAAGTGAACGAGGAATAAATATTGCCTCTGGGCCGAAACGATATTCTCTCAGACTGTTTTGATGCCAGGTCATGCTCTCAGATCCTAAGGTTAGACACGTCTGGCAAGTGGGTATTAGCATGTCCTGAGTCTTACAGTCCCCGCAGAATATGGAAGCACCAGACCTTAACAGTTTGAAGTTACAAATCTTTCTGCTAATTGTGACTGCCAGTTAAATTTTCCTAAAAATACAGAACCACGTCGGGCAGATGCACTTTTTAAAGATGTCTTTTTATTGTAGCCCTTAAAGTAAATTAAAAACTGTAAATTGTACAATGGACAGTTAGTCCAGCCTGAGTCTATAAATAAGACAAATCAAACTCATTTTGTAATATAACTACGATCGATGATGTTTATATACTGTGTATTATATATCATGTGATATGAATAGTAGATGTTTGGGGAAGTGGAGGGTCTAACTTTTGCAAGCCAGCTCTTGTTTACAAACAGAGAATTTACTTTCAACTTTGATTTACTTTTTTTTTTATAAATACAAACTTTTCTTGCGCGTTTGATGTTCCGAATGGATGATTTTGAAACAGTTACAAAGTTGCAGTGCATTGTGCTCAAATAGTATGACAGAGGTTCATTGTCATAACTATAAACAATTCCTTTATCTTTTGTTATAAGCATGTGTGTCCAGGGCCCCTGCAAGAGTATTGAGCGCGCCCTCCCCCTCCAGATCATTGCAACGTCACCCCCTTGCACAACTGTCCTGTAGAAATGCATATTTGGACATCATACTTTAAAATCTTAAAGTTTGCATTGTATGCGCTGTTTGCCTGTCCCCCCTGCAGGTACAGGAAGGTGCTGATGGCTCTCTGAGGGTGGGGCTGTCAGGATCTATTGTTTTGCTTTGACCGCTGCTGCGCTTTGCTGACTCTCAGAAGCGAGGCCCTAGGCGACCCCCTGCTCTTGCCTAATGGTTGGGCTGACTCTGTGAGTGCCCAGTTAATACTTTATTCCAATCTTTTGTCCGTGCATAACTGGGCAGTAAGGACAAGCTGTAGTAGCTGTAAGCCTGCACATCATGCCTGGCCTAGTGTCAGTGCTGATATGCTAACATGGGGCAAAACCTGTTTTAATGGAGAGAAAATAAGTTCCAAGAAGTCTATTGCACAGTATTTTTTGGCTATTAGATTTGTTTGTTAGTAATAAACTGGAATGAAAAAAAAAGAGAAAGCATGTAATAACAAAGAGAATGGCCTGAGCTGTGGAAAATACCTTCCTCCCCACCCCCCCCCCCATACACCAAACGTACTACTACTATGCAATCTTTCTACAACAGTTCTTTTGGCATTACCAGACCAGTGATCATAGTTTTTAGGATGAACACTGCCATCTGCTGGCACTACTATCAAGCTCCTTTTTAAAGGTACCTTTTGGAAACTGAGCAAAGTTCCTTCTTTTGCAGTTTTGCACAAGTTTAATGCAGAGATAGATTTGTGGTTGTTCTGCACATGCTGCCTTTCCATCTCTGAATCCATGTACAAGGGCTGCAGACTTTCAGCTGTAATGGACAGCTTCTGGGGGACAGAGAAGAAGCAGGAAAGTAATTTTTGTGTTTTAGTCAATGTAACTAGGAGTCCTTGTCTTCCTGTTGACAATTTGATAGGACCTTTATAGATTTTGTTAAAAAGGAATTGTATCTCTTTAATAAAAGAAAGAAATGCCTACAGAGTCTCTTGTTTTCAAAACATTTTCATTTGTCTTATGAAATGTTGACAAATAGGGGCATGTCTGCTAAAGGGCATTAGCTATCATAGTGGTGCTAATGCATAAAATTGTACTGCGGTGACAATTCACATGGGAGAAATGCAGCTACTGCAGGCAGTTTTTCACGGTAGCTGCATTTTGCGCATTAGCTGTGCAAGTGGGCAGGATGCAGGCTGAGAGTGGGTGTGCCTGGACCGTGTGGTTATCGTGAGAGTTGACAGTCCTGCACGTTTTTGCAGACATCACTGATGCATCTAACACAATCGCTGTGATTGGTGACAGCTGCAACAGCAATGCTGTCTCACCACGACCCCTGCATTTTCTCGGCATTATAAGGTGCAATTTTTGCAGCTACCTCAGAACCTTTGACACTAACACCCAGTGATAGCTACAAAAGCTGATGGTGCTTTACTAAATATACCCCATCATCTCTCCAGTTTACATAGGACAGATAATAGGGATGTGCATGGAAAAATATTTGATTTGTTTTTGGGCCAATGTCAGACTTTTTTCTATGATTCTCAAACTTTTTTTCAGTTTGTTTCAAAAATTTTTGTTACTACATTTTTTAAACTTGTATTGAACTCTAAGGCACACACATCAACTTTATGCATGTTAATTGATAGATTAACATGCATTACATTTATTTTTCATGCACCAATTTTTAAGGCACACAAAAGAGCTGAATGCATGCAAATGAATACACATTCCTAATAGATAATGGTGAAGAATACTAAAATAGTTCTTTTTTTTTTTTTGCGGTCTCAGTGAGGAATTTCATTTTGCAACAATGGTACTTGCTGGCTTGACATTTAAAATATATTTCACTGCTTTGCCCATGGTTATATAGCGCTTCTGGGTAAGGCTGATGGAAGAGGGTTAAAAATGTTACTAAAATGCACTACAAGGCTCTTGCAGGTTTGAGCAATACTGTGCATATTGTGATGAGCTTAAAGAGGTTCAAAGAATATAGGGCATGAAGGCATTTTGTCATCTTCTTTCTTTTTCATCTTTTATTTACTCTCCTGCTTTTTAATCTCCTCCCTAGATTGCCTTTTTTTGGGAACCATGGCTGGCCCGAGGGATGACGTGGTGACTCCTTTAAGGGACATCCTCGGTAACAGTCTTACTGGGAACTTCCACAGTGGTGGTAACCAGCTTCCCTCTCACTGCCTCCTCAGCGCACCCAAAATCAGTTAACCCTAATGGATTTGAACCATCGGCAACAAAGCAATTTAATGAAACCAGATTTTGACATCAATGTTGATTCACTACCTCAAGAAATGAGAGATAGGACACACATTTTGCAATTTGTAATAAGATGTTTCCTGCAAAGACAGACTTAATAGAGACATGGGGGGGGGGGGGGATATTTCAAGTGATTAACATAGTTAGTTGATCTGCTAATTAGTAAAACTAACTGCACAATGGTTAAACTATCGCAACATAAACCAACATCCTTGACCTATCTTTATCAATAAACTCCAGATTGCTGAAACAATATTATTTATCTTTAATGTTAATCTTTAATGTTAATCTTCAATGTTGTCTCCCCGGTGATGGCCCTACCCTTGAACTTAATTCCCCCACCCCTATGTAACACCGCTTTGACCCGGTGAAAGGCGGTATATAAATACAGCTAAATAAATAAATAAATTTTTCCTCCAGTACTATTTTAATACTGTTTTTTAACCCTTAAACAAGGCAAATAAGACCTCAGAGTAATCTTTCCCCCGACATGTGGCAAACTCGTCACCATAGGGATTAAGAGCAGACACTCACATCATGGGTCACTGCCTTTACAATTTTGAATTCAAACTTTCACTATTCCCTTATACTACTACACATATAACCTAAGCTCATCACCAACCAAGAAATACGTTATTGGGATTCCCAAAAACATCTACAGACACTTCTAATTTTCTGTAGACGTTTGAAAGCTTTTAAAGAGGTTTTGGTTTTCATTTTTAAAAAGCTAATTCTTTTCCTATACTGCAAAAGAGGAATTTTTTGTGGTGCTGGGCAAAGCTCTGTCAGTTAGAGTTCATTGTGTTTTGTTCCAGCTACCCATTCACAGCTAGCTCTTTGAAGCCACTGACCTCATCAAGTGTTAGTGGTCCTTGATTAGCTTGCTAAGCAGCTAGGCAATGCTGCATAAGGTCTACAGAGCCTGCAAGTACTGTCGTTCCTAACAGGGACTCCATTGCAAGCAAGGTAATTCTTTGCGGCTTTTAAATACAAGCTCTCTGCCTGAAAGCTCTTAAAGGGGTTTTGCTTTTCATTTTTAAAAAGCTAATTCTTGTTCTTTCCTGCAAAGGAGGAAACTTTTGTGGTGTTGAGCACAGCTCCATCAGTTAGAGTTCATTGTTTTTTGTTCCAGCTACCTAGTCACAGCTAGATCTTTGAAGCCACTAACCTCATTAGGTCTTAGATCCCTCCCTACCTTCCCCAGTTCCCATTCAGTCCATGTGAACGTTCTTGCTTTATAGGGCAGCTTTGCAATTAGCTGCACACAGGGATATAGAACAGCGCTGTTAGAACATACTTAAAGGAGGTTAACTGCTTTTTCTCTTAAAGGACAGCTGAGGAAGAGGTAGGACTTTGATAAGTCTCTCTCTTTTACTTCAATAGGTACCAAAGCTCCACCAACTGAACAATGGCTGGGGAAAATTGTATTGCCAAAGCTGTTGCCCCTGTTACAGCTTCTGCCTCTGTCCAGACAGAGATCCCAATGCCGGTTTAAGGGCCAGCTCCATGTTCAGAATGCCTGCCTGCTGAAGCTCTCAGGAAGCAAGAGGAGGAACTCAGAGAAGAGGTGGCGAGGCTGAGAAGCATTTGAGACAATGAGCAGTTCATTGATGAGATGCTTTTTGAAAGACCCAAGCTCTCTGACAGTTGGGCATGAATCACCAGAGCCTGTAGAATCAAAACTCCAACTCCTTAAGCTCTTGAATTGAAGAACCAGTATGCAGCCCTGGAAGTGGAGGAGGTGAAAGCATCCCAGGAAAGGGAAGAACCAGAGTTGGAGCACAACAAAGTAGCAGAATCAGTGACCATAAGGAAGCGAAGGGTAGTGGTGCTTGGTGACGCTCTTCTGAGGGATACTGAGGTATCCATCTGCTGACCATATTTGATGTCCAGAGAGGTGTGCGGTCTGCCAGATGCCAAAATCCGCAAGGTTATGGAGAGTTTGCCGAGACTCATCAAGCCTACTGACATTATCCGATGTTGCTCATTCATGTTGGCAGAAATGATACTGCTAGGTATCCCTCTAAACATATCAAGAGTGACTTCATGGCTCTGGAACAGAGGGTGAAGTAGATAGGTGTGCAGGTGGTGTTCTCTTCAATCCTCCCTGTTGAGGGTAAAGGCCAAGGCAGAGAAGCTCACAACCTGGCAATGAATGCAGGTAAGAGGGGCAAAATCTGGAAAGCGTTGTGTATAAATGCCCATAGCAAGAGGAATTAGATTCCAGATGTTGAGGCTTTAATGGAAGAGGCTGACTTGGATTTAGTGGCAGTTACAGAGACATGGTTCACGGACAGTCATGACTGGGATGTAATTATACCAGGCTATACTTTATTCAGAAAGGACAGGGTAGGAAGAAGGGGAGGAGGAGTGGCACTATATGTAAAAAATAATATTAAAGCTATAGAATTATGCAACTTAAAAGGGAGAGAGGAGACAATGAGGGTTAAACTAGAGAGAAAGGGAAATCCATTTGCACTGGAGTGATATACAGATCCCCCTTACAGGGAGAAGAAGTGGATTGAGATTTAATAGAAGACATACATTCTCCTTTCTTGCAGTATTGCCGTGAAAGGGGAAGTGCTACTGATAGGTGATTTCAATATTCTGGATGTTGATTGGCACATCCCTGCTGCAGTGTCAGCTGGAAGTAAGGAGATCCTGGATTCTCTACAGGGAGAACTAGACAGGCAACTGGTAACAGAACCCAAATGTGAAGGGCCGTACTGGACTTGGTGCTTAGCAATGGGGAAAGTGTTTCTGATGTAATAGTGGGAGATCATCTCGCAACCAGATGGTGTGGTTTAGTATTAGGACTAGGGCTGACAAAAACCATTCAAAAGCGAGTATTTTAGACTTTAGGAAAACTAAGTTTGCCAAGATGGGACAATACTTATGTCAAGGAGTTGTTAGCGAGATGGGAATAGCTGGGTGATGTAGAAAAATAGCGAGCAAAACTTGAAGGGGATATTTTAAGGGCAACAAACCATTTTGTTAAAAAGGTAAATAAATGTAAAAGGAAAAGGAGGCTGTTATAGTTCTCAAGAGAAGTATCTGAAAAGGTGAAGAAGAAGAAGGAGGCCTTCACAAAATACAAGAGATCACAGAGAGAGGAAGACAGGCATCTATATTTGGAAAAACTTAGAGAAGCTAGCAAAGTAGCCAGGAAAGCAAAGATACAAAAAGAAGAAGAAATAACTAATGCAATAAAATGGGGGGATAAGACATTTTTCAGATATGTTATTGAGAGAAGGACACGCAAAAGTGGTATTGTCAGACTCAGGGATGAAGGGGAGGAATATGTAGAAGTTGATGAGGAAATAGCAAAATTGCTTAACAAATATTTCTATTCTGTGTTCACAGATGAAGGGCCAGGAGCAGGACTTCAGAAAACACCCATAAGCAGGAACAGAAGTGAGGGACATCTTGAACAATTTTCAGAAGACTGTGTTCGTGAGGAACTAGCTAAACTAAAAGTAGATAAAGTGATGGAACCAGATGGGATACATCTGAGGATACTGAAGGAACTTGGGGATGTTCTAGCAGCTCCACTGACTGACCCTTTCAATGCTTCTTTGGAGTTGGGAGTTGTCCCAGAGGATTGGAGAAAGGCACATGTGGTCCCTTTACACAAAAGCGGATATAAGGATGACATTGAGAACTACAGGCTGGCTAGTCTATCCACTGTGGTGAGTAAATTATTGGAAACGCTGCTGAAAGAGAGAATAGTGAGGTTTCTGGAGTTTGATGAATTGCAGGATCCGAGTCAGCATGGATTCACCAGTGGCAGGTTTTGTCAGACAAATCTGATTGATTTCTTTAACTGGGTGACCAGGGAGTTGGAATGAGGGAGAGCCTTAATGTGATGTACTTAGATTTCAGTAAAGCCTTTTGCACTGTTCCACATAGGCAACTTATAAACAAACTGAGCACCCTAGGGATAGACCCTAAAGTTACTGATTGGGTTAAAAATTGGTTGAGTGGGAGGCAGCAAAGGGTATAGGTAAATGGAGCTCACCCTGAGGAGAAGGAGGTAACCAGTGGTGTGCGTCAGGGATCTATCTTGGCCTGAATCTTTTTAACATCTTTGTAAGTGATATTGCAGAAGGGCTGTCATAACCAAAGCACATAAGAAGTGCTATATTGGGTCAGACTAAGCCCAGTATCCTGTTTCCAACAGTGGCCAATCTAGGTAACAAGTACCTGGCAGATTCTCCTAAGGACCACACAGGTTCCACAATGCTTGTATTGGGGCAGGCAGTGGATTTCCCATGTCCTCTCTAATAATAGTTTATGGACCTTTCCTCCAGAAACTTGTCCAAACCCTTTTTAAACCCAGCTACACTAACAGCTTTTACTACATCCTCTGGGAACAAATTCCAGAGTTTGATTACGCATTGAGTGAAAAAATATTTTCTCTTATTAGTCTTAAATGATTTACACTATAGCCTCATTGCATGTCCCCTAGTCTTTCTACATTTGATGGCGTAAAGAATCAATCTGCGTTTACCCGTTCCACTCCATTCATTAATTTATAGACCTCTATCATATCTCTCCTCAGCCATCTCTTTTCCAGGTTGAAGATCCCTAACCTTTTTAGCCTCTCCTCATAGGGATATCCTTCCATCCCCTATACGATTTTGGTGGCTCTTCTCTGTACCTTTTCTAATTCCGCTATATCCTTTTAAAGATACAGCAACCAGAATTGCACACAACATTCCAGATGTGGTTGCACCATGGAACAATACCGAGGTATTATATTATCCTTTGTTTTATTCTCCATTCCTTTCCTTATGATTCCTAGCAATCTATTTGCCTTCTTGGCTGCCACTGCACACTGGGCGGAGGGTTTCAACATGTTACCCACAATAACATCTAAATCTTTTTCCTGGTTGGTGGTTCCTAATGTGGAACCTTGCATTGTGTAACCATAGTTTGGGTTGTTCTTTCCTAGGTGCATAACTTTGCACTTGTCCACATTAAATTTCATATGCCATTTGAATGTCCAGTCTTCAAACGTATTAAGGTTCTCTTGCAGTTTTTCAAAATCCTCTTGGTTTTTAACAGCTTTGAATAATTTTGTATCATCTGCAAATTTGATTAACTCATTATTCCCATTTCCAGGTCATTTACAAATATGTTAAGAAGCAGCAGACCCAGCACAGATCCTTGGGGTACTCTACTATTCACTTTTCTCCATTGGGAAAATTGGCCATTTAACCCTACCCTCTGCTTTCTATCTTTTAACCAGTTCCTTATCCACAATAGTATACTGCCTCCAATCCCATGACTTTTTAATTTCTCCAAGAGTTTCTCATGAGAAACTTTGTCAAAGGTTTTCTGAAAATCCAGATACACGATATCGACCGGCTCACCATTATCTATCTGTTTATTCACACCTTAAAAAAAATAACAGATTAGTAAGACAAGACCTTCCTTGGCTAAAGATATGTTGCTTTCTCCCATTAAACCATGACTATCTACATGTTCAGTAATTTTGTTCTTTATAATGGTTTCTACCATTTTGCCCGGTACTGATGTCAGGCTCACTAGTTTCTAGTTTCCCGGATCACCCCTGGAACCCTTTTTAAAAATTGGCTTTACATTGGCCAGTCGCCAATCTTCAAGTATTACAGATGATTTTAATGATAGTTCACAGATTACTAATAGTTGATTTTAATGATAGTTCACAGATTACTAATAGTTACATATTTCAGTTCTTTCAGTACCCTCGGATGTATACCCAGCTGGTCCATGTGATTTGCTACTCTTTAGTTTATCAAATTGTTTTAATACATCTTCCCGGTTTATTTATTTAGACAGTTTTGTATACCACCTTATCCTTCAATCAAAGTGGTCACAACACAATTGGGGGATACATTTTAACACGAGGGGATATGAGACACATACACTAATACTTACAGGGAACATGGGCAATGGAGGGTTAAGTGGCTTGCCCAAGACCACAAGGAGCACCTGTGGGACTAGAAACCCCAGTCCTTCTGGCCCAAGGTTGCTGTCCTCTAGTGGGATTTGAACCACCGACCGTCCGGCCTGTAGTACCTTGCCCCAACCACTAGGCCACTCCTCCCTACGATATTATTGATATTTCTTTCAATTCTTACAATGTATCACCTTAAATATCATTTCAGTCATGGGTAACTTCCCTACATCTTCTTCAGCAAAGACCAAAGCAAATAATTCAATCAGTCTCTCTGCTATGGCCATGTCCCCTTATAGGGGTATGTTTACTAAACTGCGGTAACGTTCCCCGTGTTAGGTTCCTTGGATTCCCTTATAAGGGAATGGGCGCTTCATCATTATGGCAAGCTGTGTCAGTTAACGTGCGTTACAAGGGGCCTTAGGCTAATGCACGGTATAAGGCACGTTATAAGGCACCTTAGTAGGCACAGTACAAGGCACGTGGGGGGGGGGGGGGGTGGGCAGGTGGGGTGGGGCTAGACTCACATGAGGTTTAGGTAGCACTGCCTCTATGGGTCTAAGTGGCATGCACTATATACCCCAAGGGGCCCACAATCACCCCAATTGTAGATGAGGGTGTGGTGGGACAGGTGCCTGCATCCTGCAGAATGGCTGTAATACCAGCAACCACAGTCCTGCTGGCTGATGACATCCCTCCAGGGCTGATGGGCCAGAACCATAAATGTGACCACAGCAGACCAGCAGTGATGCTTGGGGTGGGCAGGGGAAGGCTGCACGCCACAGTCTGCCATCTGCCAGCACAATCAGACTGCACCTGTAGTATCCTACAGGGTTGTCCCACCATGCACAGTCTAACTTCAGACAGCCCACTAGCCAGTCCATGCTCATGGGGAAACCCTGTGCACCCAGAGGTGGAAGGTACTGCACAAACACCAAGCAGATATCTCCGTGATTAGGCCCCAGAACCAGGAACACACAGGCATCACTAGAGACAAATAATGTGTGGCACTAAGTGGGAACATGGACATGCCATGGTCACTGCTCAGTCAGAGTGAGAGCGACCTACAAGCATGACATGCTATGGCCACCCTGCCCATGCAGGTGGTGGTTGAGCACTACAGTGTCCCAGCCATTGCCCTCCACCCTGTGCAGATGCATCCTGGCTAATCCGCCCTGTCTGGGCCATACCCACAATACCTTGTTCCTCATTATGCACATTTGCAGGCTAACGCTGGAAACAGTGTGAGCAATGTGGGCTCAGTGAAGTGTTGGCAGACACAAAACAATGGATAGACATACGCACAATCCCACACCTATCTCAGCATTGTGCAGAGATAGAGGTGGTTGACAACCCTGCCCACCACACTGGTCCTGAGCACAGTGCCGACATTGCTAAACTGTGCAGGGGGTAGTAGTAGTGCTCTGGTGATAACTGCAGCTCCGTTCTGGGGCCAACAGCCTGACACTCCATGAGGCTGTGGATAGTGGAGCCCGTGTGAGTGGGTGTTTGTACCCCTGTGCACCGCTATGTTGGGGTTTGCACATGTTGTTGTTGTGGCTGCATTGTGGGTTAAAACTATGGGGTGATGCTCTGCAGGATCCACAGATGGGACTTGAACCTTTTGCTCTTGGACATACTGACTGAGTGTATTGCACCACACTGTTGCCACAGCAGCATAGTGGTCCCTGGGGCTACCCTTACGTTCCCCAGCCAGACCTCTTCTGTTGCACTGCACACCACGTACTGGTACAGGGCATGGGCTAGGTCCATTGCAGGTGGATGCCACTACTCCCACCAGCACAAACCCCTCCGCCATGCTGCCACGACCATATTTATTTATTTAGACAGTTTTTGTATACCGCCTTATCCTTCAATCAAAGTGGTCACAACACAATTGGGGGATACATTTAACACACGGGGATATGAGACACATACACTAATACTTACAGGGAACATGAGCTATGGAGGGTTAAGTGGCTTGCCCAAGACCACAAGGAGCATCTGTGGGACTAGAAACCCCAGTCCTTCCGGCCCAAGGTTGCTGTCCTCTAGTGGGATTTGAACCCCCGACCTTCCAGCCTGAAGTACCTTGCCCCAAACACTAGGCTACTCCTCCACTCAATAAGCTGTCGGTGCCGGTGGTGTGCAGTCCTAGGCCATCCAGGGGGCAGGTAGGCGGCTGACTAAGGTGTGGGATCTGGGGTAGGGGTGCCTACATAGCTGTCCACGCTTCCCCCGGCACTGCCTGTCAATGTTATGTGCCCCTTGGGGTTCCTGCTGGGTTATGTCCCATGGATGGGACGCTGTGGGACACAGACTCATGGGCATGTTTGACCCTGGTCTGTTGCTGTCTTGCTGGTGTCTATTTTCTGCATTCCTATGTGCCATCTAGGCAACCGCCTAGTCCACCCCGTGCCCCATTTGCCCCTACTGCATGTCCCGCCTGCATTCCCCCTATACCCCATTTGCACCATCACCATAGTGGCCCTTCGTACATTGCCACTATGCTGTTGCTGCAGATGGAACACTACTATCAGCTTTCTCGGGCTCCCTGCCTATGCCCTACATTGCTGACACTGAAATGGTTTCTCTCGCCTGCAAATGTGCATCTAACGGCAGGTTTTCATTCGCGGTAGGATTCAGCCCTTCAGTTCAGGGCATTAGTGTGCAGGGAGCCTCTCCACGCCCACTCCCTGCCCATTGACCCCAGCTCTCTGCCCTCTCTCCTCCCTCTGCGGTGTCTACCGCGACGCGGAACGCTTCCGCGCGGGTTGTAACGTTACTGTGCGTTAACGTTATGTTACCGCTCGTTAATGTTACATAACGCGCGTTAACATTACCTACCGCGCAGTCTGTAACGTTACTGCAGTTTAGTAAACATACCTCATAGTATTCCTTTTATCCCTCTATCATCTAATGGTCCAACTGACTCACAGGTTTCTTGCTATGAATGTACTTAAAAAAGTTTTTATTATGCTTTTTTTCAAATTCACTCTTTGCCTGCCTTATCAATGCTTTGCATCTAACTTGCCAGTGCTTTTGTTTTTTCCAGTTTTCATTATTTGGCTCCTTTTTCCATTTCCTGAAAGATACTTTTTTTGATACAACAGCCTCTCTGACCTCACCTTTAAACCATGCTGGCAGTTTTTTGGACTTCCTTCCACTTTTCTTAAAGTGTTCAATACAGCTGGTCTGGGCTTCCAAGACAGTATTTTTAAACAACAGCCATGCTTTATGTAAATCTTTAACCTTTGCAGCTGCTCCTTTTAGTTTTTTCATAACTGTTTTCCTCATTTTATTATAGTATCCCTTTTGAAAGTTAAAAGGTAGTACTGTGGATTTCCTTGTTGTCTGTCCATTTATTAAATCAAATATGATCATGCTATGATCACTATTGCCAAGTGGCCCCAACACCGTTATCTCTTGCACCAGATCTTGTGTTCCACTAAGGACTAAGTCCATAATGGCTTCCCCTCTTGTTGGTTCATGAACTAGCTACTCCAAGAAGCAGTAAGCTATTTCATCTATAAACTTTATCTCCCTAGCATGTCCTACCATGATAACGACCCAGTCAATACAGGAGTAATTGAAATCACCCATTATTATTACTGTGCTGTAACGTTTGTTAGCTTCCCTGATTTCTTTGAGCATTTCATCATCCATTTGTTCATTATTTCCAGGAGGTCGGTGGTACATTCCCACTGCCATCGCTTTCCCTTTTTACATGTAATTTCAATCCATAGAAATTCTACAGTGTATTTTGTTTCCTGCTAAACTTTAATCCTGTGTGACTCAATGCCCTCTCTAACATAGAGTGCAATCCTTCCACCAATTTGATTTTCTCTGTTGTGTAAGGTTTGCCTATTTGTGGATGATACCATAATCTGCAATACAGTAGACACCCAGGAAGGAGTAGATCACATGAGGAGGGATCTAGCTAAACTTGAAGATTGCCCTTGAACAGGGGTGGCCAACTCCGGTCCTTGTGCACCATGATCCAGCCTGGTTTACAGGATGTCCCTAATGAATATTCATGAAGTATATTTGCATCCGCTGCCACCCATTGTATATCTCGTGAATATTCATTAGGGACATCCTGAAAACCAGGCTGGATCGCGGTGCACCAGGACTGGAGTTGCAACACCGCAAAAGCACAAATCACGCTAAACACAGGAGAAACAGTCACAGGCGTGAATAAAACAGAAAGACAGAGTCCTTTATTAAACCAAACGGCCGCCCGACACAGGCTGTGTTTCGAACCCTTCGTCAGGGGCTATCCAGGCAAGAAACTAAAAACATAAACATATTAATCATAAAGATGATAAAAGAACAGGCAAGCCAAACCTATAGTGAAAACGTTACAAACACTAATATTAAAAGACATAAAACAATAAACATATAAAAACAATATAAGAGCATGAAGATAAATAAATAATAATACAATAAATATACATACTAGAATTGAAACAATAGTGCTCTGGACATAATACAAATTGTGCACAATTGAAATTTAGATACTAACCTCTGTTGCTGTTTGTAAAATAAATCTTACTTCACACTGTTTGTGCAAACATATAGGTTATATACTAATGCTAAAAAATATAAAAAATACAATTAAAAATATAATAAAACCATACGGTAAAACATAGCTCACAAATTACCGTTAACTTAAAAGGAGGACGCAGGAGGAGGACAAAGACAGGATATTTGATCAAATCAAAAATACAATGCAACAAATAGCTTATAACAAAAAGAGAGAGGGGGATCTGTTCTAAAAACAATAGGAGTGAGTCAGTAAAAACATCGAGGGATCAAAGCATAACATGTAAACTAGCTGCTCAATTAAATATTGCTACTGTGACCATGTGATGCCAAAAATCGGGGATAATAGCAGCATATGGATATGGAGAAAGGCCAGCACATTACAAAAAATGTGTATATGTATGTATAGCCTATACATTCCAAAGGATTTTTTGAAAAACAGAGGACTGCCAAACGCTGTAAAGCATGGGGATCAATACAATTGCAAAATGAAATGGATCAGACACAATGAAGTGGCTATTGACCATTATTTTAAACCTGCTTCAATTTGTAAAAGAAGAAAACCATATGGGTAATCCAATCGCAGTGCTATATATGAGACCAAAGCCAAGTGAGTGCAAAGGGTCTCCTGAAGATACCGAGGTGACATTTACAAAGAATTATATGTGAAATGGAATTAAATTCCAGTAAAACGTGGCTACTGACCCTTACAACCCTGCTTTGAATTTTCAAAAAAAAGGAAAAAGAACCATAGGTAATGCGATGGCATTCCTAAACATGAACCAATAAACAATGGGTGTGAAAAGAGGAACCGATAGTACGTTTGCGTAAAAAATGTAAAACTAAGAAATTCCATGTAAGGAAAGCAAGATCTCTGATAAATCTGTTGCCCTACAAACAAAAATCGTAAAATGTTCAGCTGAAGGAAAACACGTACCTCAAAGAAACTGCCGTCAATGCTCAGTCAACGTGCAGAGGGGAAGAGGACGCCCACACATGCGCGATATGAGGAGAACAAAGGGGGCGGAGCCACCATTGGCGGGATACATCAAAGATAAAAATGAAACAAAATGAACTAATTGAAAACACTCATATCGAGCACGCAGATGTGGTCCACAGAACATAAAAATAAATAGATAAAAAGTGTGGCTAAAAGAGAGTAAAACACAACAATGAATGTCCGTATAGCACTTGGAACTGTATACCATTTACAGCGCCAGACTATGCTCAATGTGAACAAAACTCAATAATAAATTAATATAAGATTAAAAAACCATAGATTGTAGAAAATATCCAAAAGAACCTCTCAACATAAAACATATCGAGCATGCAGATGGGGTCCCCTGAACTTAAAAATAAATAATTAAAAATGTGACTAAAAGAGAGCAAAACACACCAAATGAATGCCCGTATGACACGTAGAACTGTATATAATGTGTAGCACCAAACTATGCTCAATGTGAATAAAACTCAATAGGAGACCATAGATTGTGAAAAATATTAAAAATATTAAGAACTTCTCAACATAAACCAACTAAAGAGATGAGCCGCATCACAATCAGTGACGTTAATAACAATTACAGCGCCAAGAAAATAAATGACGAAAAGTGCCAAACACATAAAACCATAAATAAATAAATAATTAAAATACACAAATTGCCTAAATGAACATGTAAGGATAAACCGCATCATAATCAGTGGCGTTAATAACACATGCCATGCCAAGGAATGGGTGACTAAAAGTACCAAACACGTACTACCATAAATAAATAAATAATTAAAATACGTGAATTAACCATAACGTATAGAGATCAGGATTCCCAACAAGTAAAAAAATGTGAGCTGAGAATATTACTGACAAATCTATAGGCGCTGGAGAACATGTGAGCCATATGTAGTGGATAATAATGAAAATGGAACGGCTGGGACACCAAACAGCCAAGAGAGGCTTGGATGGCCACATTGGAATGTGCCTCCACATCGGTTCCTCTTTTCACACCCATTGTTTATTGGTTCATGTTTAGGAATGCCATCGCATTACCTATGGTTCTTTTTCCTTTTTTTTGAAAATTCAAAGCAGGGTTGTAAGGGTCAGTAGCCACGTTTTTCTGGAATTTAATTCCATTTCACATAGAATTCTTTGTAAATGTCACCTCGGTATCTTCAGGAGACCCTTCGCACTCACTTGGCTTTGGTCTCATATATAGCACTGCGATTGGATTACCCATATGGTTTTCTTCTTTTACAAATTGAAGCAGGTTTAAAATAATGGTCAATAGCCACTTCATTGTGTCTGATCCATTTCATTTTGCAATTGTATTGATCCCCATGCTTTACAGCCTTTGGTAGTCCTCTGTTTTTCAAAAAATCCTTTGGAATGTATAGGCTATACATACATATACACATTTTTTGTAATGTGCTGACCTTTCTCAATATCCATATGCTGCTATTATCCCCGATTTTTGGCATCACATGGTCACAGTAGCAATATTTAATTGAGCAGCTAGTTTACATGTTATGCTTTGATCCCTAGATGTTTTTACTGACTCACTCCTATTGTTTTTAGAACAGATGCCCCTCTCTCTTTTTGTTATAAGCTATTTGTTGCATTGTATTTTTGATTTGATCACATATCCTGTCTTTGTCCTCCTCCTGCGTCCTCCTTTTAAGTTAACGGTAATTTGTGAGCTATGTTTTACCGTATGGTTTTATTATATTTTTAATTGTATTTTTTATATTTTTTAGCATTAGTATATAACCTATATGTTTGCACAAACAGTGTGAAGTAAGATTTATTTTACGAACAGCAACAGAGCTTAGTATCTAAATTTCAATTGTGCACAATTTGTATTAGGTCCCGAGCACTATTGTTTCAATTCTAGTATGTATATTTATTGTATTATTATTTATTTATTTTCATGCTCTTATATTGTTTTTATATATTTATTGTTTTATGTCTTTTAATATTAGTGTTTGTAACGTTTTCACTATAGGTTTGGCTTGCCTGTTCTTTTATCATCTTTATGATTAATATGTTTATGTTTTTAGTTTCTTGCCTGGCTAGCCCCTGACGAAGGGTATGAAATACGGCCTGTGTCGGGCAGCCGTTTGGTTTAATAAAGGACTCTGTCTTTCCGTTTTATTCACACCTATGACTGTTTCTCCAGGACTGGAGTTGGCCACACCTGGTCTAGAATTTGGCAGCTGAGATTTAATGCTAGAAAATGCAGGGTCATGCATTTGGGCTGTGCATGCAGGCCGATCCGAATCCGGGCCTGGCCTGCACGTTCAAGCCCTAGACCCAATTCTCATCCTGTGGGCACATCTAGCCCCCGTGGGATCAGAATCGGGTCTACCTCTGGGCATCTCAATTCTGATGAGACGCACAGAGGCTTGGATGGCCACATTGGAATGTGCCTCCACATCTTTTTTTAGATGCAGTGATCAGAACTGCACACATTATTTAAGGTACGGTCACACCATGGAGCAATACTTATCATTCTATTAGTTTTCTTGGCTGCTACTGCACACTGAAGAGAGGATTTCAATATATTATCCATGACGACACCTAGGTTCTTTTCCTCGGTGGTGACTCTTAATGTGGAACTTTTTGCATTATTACCTGATAATGAATTAACTTGTGTACTTTATTGCATGTACATTAGAGTCCTCAAACCTCTATGTTGTCTTCTCCAAGACAATGACTACAGATCAGTTTTCTAGGCCATTATCACGCACCACCTTGATTATGACAACATACTGTATCAGGGATTGCCAAAATAGGCTTTTTACCCACTTCAATGACTGCAGAACACTGCCACTAGAATTCTAACAGGTACTTCAGATCATCAACACATAACCCCAACTCTTAGATTACACTGGTTTCCAATTGCCCAAAGGATTAAACACAGAACCGTAACCATCATCTATAAAATCCTTCATAAACTATCTTCTCCTTGTCTTGACGATCAAATCTCAAGAACATCAACATCAAGGCCCAGAAGATCAGCAAATCAGAATCTTCTTGCCATCCCTCCATTCATGACCAAATTTACACAGCAGACAAGAGCCTTCTCGCTATTTGCCCCAACAGTTTGGAACTCACTACCAGAAGCCATTAAATGTAATGTGTGCCTTCGAGTCAGTCCTGACTCCTGGCGACCCAGAAGCTCCTGGGTTTTCTTGGCAGTGTCACCGGAAGTAGATTGCCAGGCCTTTCTTCCGAGGCAATGGAGGGTTAAGTGACTTGCCCAAGGCCACAAAGAGTGCTAGCGGGAATTGAACCAGAAGCCATTACATCTGCACAATCTCCACAAGATATGAAGAAACTATTAAAAACACATCTCTTCATTGAACATTTTGGTCCTAATGACATTACCTAACTGTAAATTCCATAACCATCCATATACTTTTGATTCATGTATAACCTCCATATTTAATGCCAAGTTTACTTCCCCATGTTCTGTTAAACAACTCTCATGAGATTTTATACTGTTGTTCTATGTAAACCGCCTTGGATTAAAGGCGGTATATAAAAACCTGCTAAATAAATAAATAAATTAAATAAATTTGTGCCTGTGTGCACCAACTGAATGTGCATTTACAACCAGCATTAATGCTCTTTAGTACATTGGCCCCGAAATTTGGTATTAGCTTCAGAATTCCTGTTTCCTTTTGCTTAAGCTCTTTAAAATGATTCACATATCAAACAAGGTGTATTATTAGGGCTTCTGATTTTAGGTTTTATTCCCAATAAACACCTGTGATGAGGGGAGTTGAAGCTCTTGATGGGGGGAGTTGAGGCTCTTGGGGAGGAGATGCTCTAAGAGCAAGCAAAAGACCCTTCCTTGCAGGAAGCCTGGGGCAAGGTGGAATGAGAATTACCCTTTCTTTAGGAAGAGGAATAACCTCATATCAGATTACATTCTGGGAAGAGAAAGGAGAACAAGCCCAGCTCATGGTGCCCCAGATATTCCGGGAGGCCCTATTGATCTTGTCCCACAGCTACCCCTTGACTTAAAAGTTATGGCCCTTATTTTATAAGCATCTCCACATGTAAATAGTGACTTTTGAACATGTAGGGCCCGATATTCATTTGGGCAGATTATGCGCCATGTCGGCGCATAGCCCTGCCCTCCAACCCTTAACCCCAGATATTCAATACCGTGGCAACGGCATAGAATATCCTGGGTCGCCGCACAAGCCGTGGAGTCACCGAGGATAACCGGGTAATGGCGATATTGCACCGCTACCCGGTTAGCATCAGTGACTAAAACTAGGCAAGTCAAAAGCTCACCTAGTTTAGCTCATATAGTTCTTGCATGTATCTTTTACCCATATTGTTCCCTGTAAATAGTTCTTCCATGTTCCATGTAATATAATATAGTTGTTATTGTTTTAAGCTGTTCACTGTAAAAACAGACGCCTGTCTGTTATGTTTTGTTCCATGTAAACCGCATTTGATCATTGGAAGATGCGGTATATAAGAAATTGTTAATTAAATTAAATTAAATTAGTTTTAGCCATGGATCGCTAACTGGGTACTCCCTGCCTCCATGCCGCCCCTGAACGCCCCTGCAATACCCCAATGCTAACCGGATAAATGCCTTTCGAATATCGGCCCGTAGATCACCTACACTTGGAAATAGCAGTTTTAGAAAGCTGTTGTTTATGCATGGTAATCTAGCAATTGCTTCTTTAATGAAAGATGGACCCCCATGAGACTACCACTAAAGTCATCATTGCCATTTTGGAACCCAACCCACTCCACAGAAAACAAAGCTCTCTGTTGCTACAAAGTAGTAAAAAATCTTATTTTCATTCACCAAGGTTTCTTATTAGTCTAATAAACACAAACGGGAGGTCTCAGAACTAGCAGGCATTCAACAGGCTTATAGAAAATCTACAAACCATTGCCCTATTGCATCAACGACCTTCCCTCATAAATAGTGAAGCAATGTGTAAAAAACGCATCAGTACAACTTAGCTTTCATAAAAATGATCTTGAACTTGATGTGATCTGTATAATACCCCGACGCCTCAATCTAGCGCTCTCCAAGCGTTTTGCAAACAAGCTTCCTCAGGGGAATATTGCCAACTGTCACAAAGAAACATAAAACAAACCATTACCAACTACATTATCTTCCACAGTATGCATTCTTTTTTATGTCCGCTATTATTAGACATCCCGTCTTACATTAAGGATACCACCCATTTTTTTAAAATTTTAGATAGCCATTCTGATTGGGTAGGAGTACCAGATATATTGTTAGTTACATTAGATGTCATTTCTCTATACACAAGCATTCCACAATCAGCAGCTTATGAGGTAGTGGATGTATGCCTGCGTTGTCGGGGTGATCTGTCCAACATATGGTCATGTTTCTTCTACAGCTAGCCCGCCTGGCAATTTTTCAGAATTATTTTCTGTTTGAGGAGGTTTTATACCATCAAATCTCTGGGGTGGCTATGGGGGCTACTTTTGCCCCCTCTATTGCTAACCTGTTTATGAGTCTTTATGAAGACAAATGGTTAAGTTCATCTCCTTATGCATCCCATTTGAAGTTATGGTGTAGATACATCGATGACGTGTTTCTGATTTGGCAAGGCACGGCTGATATTTTAGAAGATTTTTTAAATGGCTTAATAGCTGTGATTCCAACATTCAATTCACTTGTGTTTATAATGCTAATGAAATAGTGTTTTTGAATTTAGTTGTGCATAGAGGGGTGAATGGTTGGGCTACTTCAGTACATCGTAAAATTACAGACAGAAATACTTTTCTTCACTATGATGGTGCCCATCTGGTGCGGCTCAGAGATGGTTTGCTGTTTTCTCAATTTGTTAGGTATCGCAGAAATTGCTCAAGTGATCTAGAATTTAAAAGACAATCTAAGGTTATGATAGTAAATTTTGTTGATAGGGGTTATCCAATACGTGTTGTAAAGCAGGCTTATCGCAGGGCATTATATAGTAACAGAACATTGCTTCTGAATCCTCATGCTAGAACATGTCAGAATGAAGATAAAGATCATGTGAATTTAATAACAGAATATTCCCCTTTTAGTCCTCACATACAACGGATTGCTAAGAAGCATGGTTGTGTATTACGTACCATTCCTGGCTTGGAAGGGAAGACAATTAGATGTGTCTGGCAATGCCACAGGAATCTGCAAGAAAAGCTTAGTCCCTCGGTATTACATTCATTATCGGGTGTGCCTGAGGTTTCTGGGGGACATAGTATATGTGGTGACTGTTCGATTTGTTCAATTTCTTGTAATATGACACAATTGGAGTATCGTGGCAAAAATGTTAAATTGCGGAAACAGACTTCTTGCGAGTCTTCGTATGTAGTGTAAGGGATTTTATGCCCGTGCAAGCTGCTTTATGTTGGCAAGACTATCAGGCAGTTTCGAAAACAGATGATTGAACATAAAAGTAGGTTAAACTGCCGAGTGAGGGAAGCCCCACTAGTGCAACATTGTTTAGATTTGGGGCACATTTTTTCTGATTTAAGGTGCTTCTGCATAGATAAAGTGACAGAGGGATGAGCAGGGAAGTCGAGGGAACAGTCTTTGTTTCTATGTGAGCAACGGTGGATTTTCTGTTTACAGATGGTGGTCCCGGAGGGTTTAAATATGCAGATTGATTGGGGTGTATGTATTTAATTAGCCCTTTTGGGGAGGGGTTTTCCAGTTCTGGAATTCCCTGATGTCATCAAGCGGGAGTATTTAGTTAACGTTTTTTTCTTGAGAATCCACATGCGCGGTGTTCTAAGAATGAACCGGTTATGTTGAAGAAAGGTTGTGTGATGAACTGTTCTGCGGCATGACATTTGTTTAGGGTGAGTGTGACTTGAGATTATGATATTGATGATATTTTTATTGTTAAATGCGTACTGTGGAAGATAATGTAGCTGGTAATGGTTTGTTTTATGTTTCTTTGTGATAGTTGGCAATATTCCCCTGAGGAAGCTTGTTTGCAAAACGCTTGGAGAGCACTAGATTGAGGCGTTGGGGTATTATACAGATCGCATCAAGTTCAAGATCATTTTTATGAAAGCTAAGTTGTACTGATGCATTTTTTACACATTGCTTCACTATTTATGAGGAAAGGTCGTTGATGCAATAGGACAATGGTTTGTAGATTTTCTATAAGCCTGTTGAATGTCCGCTAGTTCTGAGACCTCTCGTTTGTGTTTATTGGACTAATAAGAAACCTTGGTGAATGAAAATAAGATTTTTTACTACTTTGTAGCAACAGAGCGCTTTGTTTTCTGTGGAGTTGGTTGACCTTTTATGACGTTTTCCACTCTGAAACTTGACCTGTATATTTTTGGATCACAAATTTTGGAACCCAACGGCAACTGGGTAGGTATGGAAGGGGATGTCTCCTGCTGGGACCACTAGGCACCAGGGAAACTCCTGGATGACTCTTGGAGGAGGATTAGGGGGCGAGGGGAGGGCCAGGTTATGGTTAATGGGGGCTTTTGCTGGGTGAAGGTCCTTTTTGGGGAACTTCTGCTTAGGAGGAGGGTCTGATGAGGTGGGTGATTGCCAGGTGTTCCCTATTTGATTATTTGGGGGGGGGGGGTGATGTTGTAGGGAATCAGATTTGGGGCAGGGCTTTTTGGGGTGGCCTTCTGTATGAGGCAGAAGGTATTGTCTGGGGTGGGAGGTTGTCATCAGGGAAGATCAGATCAGTTCAGTGGATGTTGTTGTGGGGTTCAGATGAAAAGGATCAGGTTGCATCACTGTGGCCTCTGCATTCTTTATTTATTTTTTGTAACATGGATGGCAACTGCTGCCCTACTGGACTGCCATTATTGCAGCTTCACTTAGTGCCACCTCTTGAGATGGCGTTCAGTGCAGCCGTCTTATTGGTAGTCCATGACAGCTAGTATACGGTAACATCCTGCTTGCTAAATGTCACTGGCAGCCATGCCCAATCTCCAGCCCGAGCCAGCTCTAACCCACACTAAGCATTTAGCATAGGTTTTAAATCTCAGCACTGTTTTTAGTGAACAGTCCCCGCTAACATGGTCCCACGCTAATTGTTAGCACATGGTAAAACCTGTTTAATGCACTTTAGTAAACATGCTCCTTTTTGATTATATTCTGTATTGGTTGATATTTAGTTTTATTTGCTGATATTGTGCCTCACTTGGAATGCAAATGTATTGGCAGGAGATACATTAATAAAAAGAAACCTGTAATAGCACTGGTAAACATAACTGTGTCTAGTCAAATTTTAAATTTATTATAAAGATCACCTTTAATCCATGTGATGTTTCTGGAATGGGAGTACAAGTTTGGTAAGCTTTTATAATAAATAAAAACAAAGTCTGTCTGCTTTGTTAATTAATTATAGTTCTACAGTTAGTTCTTTGTGTGGATTTACAGTGAAGAAAAGGCATGCCCAGCCCCACTCTTCTTTAATATTTTAGTGAGAACCTCTTTCTTCGTTGGCTATTTGCCCACATGGAGTATTTTGAAGGTAGCCACTAGTCACTTTAATGTACGTCTCTATAGCATTTTCTCTGCTGGCTACATCCTTGACGAATGAAAGGTCACACCATTATTTAAAGAAAGGACACCTTCTGTCTTCTATTTATTATAACGGACATTCCATTTATAGAGGGCCTTTCATGTACCAGTGAGCATTACGTAAGCCTTGGAAAGGATCCTGACATAGACTGAGTCAAGTTCTCTATCAACGCTAAACAACCTTTTTAGGGACTTAGAAGCAGGAGCTCAAAATGGTCCTCTTTAACGGTTCTGGTTTAAGAAAAGGTTAGTAACTGTTAGCCTAACAGTGCATTGAGCTTTTACTTTTAGAGGTAAAGCTGGTTCTGGGTTTTAGTTACAAATAGGACCCAGTTTTTCACAGTGATGCCAGAATGTAGACTTAAATCCTTTAAGGCTCAATGTTCAATGCTCAAGCAAGTCATTCCTGAAGGGGCTATATTTCCAGTAAGATAATTCTGTGACTTTTGCTATAAGTTCTAATTTTGTTATATAACATTCTTTGCTACTTAAGTTAGTGGTTTATATTTTGTAGTTGTTTGCAGAAGGAGATTTTTCTGTTTTGGGCCAGGCTTATTTTTTAGCTGCTGTTTTTTTTCCTTTCCTCTAGCCCAGTGGTTCTCAACCTTTTTTGTACCATGACCCCTTTTACCATTGGTCAACTTGTGGTGACCCCCAATGATAAAATCAAATGCGTCTCTCTTCCTTTATCGTTAACGCATTGTCGCTGTAATCATTTGTTGAATTATTAAAATATTATAGGCCTTTGCAATATGCTTTTATTTATAAAATTTACTTATTTAAACCACAATAACAAGTAAAAATATTTGATTTCAAAATCATGATGATTTTGTAGTCAAATCACTAATATGAAATACATTTTTTTCTACCTTTGTTGTCTGACCAATTTATTCTCTGATCAAGCTGGTCCCGATCTGAGGCTTCTGCTTTCCTGTCTTCTCTTAGCTCTCTTTCTGTGGTCTATGGTCCATCTGCCATTTCTTATCTCTTCTTTCGTTTTCTTCACTTCTTTCCATCAGCCTATTTCCAGTCCCAGTAACCCTTCCCAGTATCAGCCCCTTTCCAGTCCTCACTCCCAGTACCTTCCAATGTCAACTTGCATTCCCATGACTGCTACTGGTGTCCATTCTCTTCCAGTCCCCCTCCTTCCCCACTGACCAGTCCCTTCTAGTACAAATACCATGGCAGCCCCTCTCAGATCCACTCCCTTCCAGTTCCATTCTCCCATCCCCTCATATCAGCCCATTTGTAGCTTTAGTCCCCAGTTTTCTTCCAGGGCCAGCAGCTCTATCCTCCCCTCCACACAATCAGCCCATTCCCAGTTGAAGCCCCCAATCAGCTCGCTTCCAGTGCTAGTCTCCCCTAATCAGCTCATTTCCAGTGCTAGTCCCTTCTCAACCCCATTACCAGTGCTAGCCGCCCCTAATCAGCTCATTTCCAGTGTTAGTCACTCCTCAATCCCATTACCAGTGCTAGGCTCCCCTAATCAGCCCATTACCAGTCCTACCCCCCCATCAGCCCATTACCAGTCCTAGCCTCCTCTAATCAGCCCATTTCCAGTCCTAACCTCCCCGATCAGCTCATTTCCAATGCTAGCCCCCCATCAGTCCATTACTAGTCCTACCCCCCTATCAGCACATTACCAGTCCCAACCCCCCTTGTTCAGTCCATTCCCAGTCCTAGCCTTCCCTAATCAACCCATTACCAGTCCTAGCCCCCCATCTGCCCATTATAATCCAAACCCGCACTGTCTCTCCCCTCTCTCCAGCATTTATCCCCTGTCTGTCCAGTATGTCCCCCTGTCTTTTCCCTTTGTCCATGTCAGCCCCCCTCCCTCCCTCTCTCCCTCCCTCCATGTCAGCCCCCTCTGTCCATGTCAGCCCTCCCTCCATGTCAGCCCCCCTCCCTCTATCCATCCCTCCATGTCAGCCCCCTCCCTCCCTCCCTCCATGTCAGCCCCCTCTGTCCATGTCAGCCCCCCTCCCTCCCTCCCTCCATCCATCCATCCCTCCATGTCATCCCCCATCTGTCCATGTCAGCCCCCCTCCCTCCATCTATCCATCAGCTCTCCCCTCCCTCCATGTCAGCCCCCCTGTCGATGTCAGCCCCCCTCCCGCCCACCATGTCAGCCCCGTTGCAGGTTCCCTGCCCCCTCCTCCCCTCTCCCTGTCTGCCTGCTACTGCCCTGTTCTTCTGCAGCCGCGGTTCCCTGCCTCTTAGGGAACCGCGGCTGTGCCTGCTGTGAGTGAAGCCGTTGCGGGCTCCGTGCAGCATGCCATTGTCCCGCCTCCAAAGGAAGTGGTAAACAACTTCCTTTGGCTGCAGAAGATTGGAGTCTGTCAGTTTGCTGCTGCTGAGAAGCAGACTCGGCAGCGGCAGCAACTTATGCGCTTTTTTTTTTTTTAACAGCGGAGTAAGGCGACCCCCGCTGAATCCTGTGGCGACCCCCGTGGGGGGTTTGAGAACTGCTGCTCTAGCCTGTAAGTTCAAAGAGGAGGGGATGTAGCAAAAAAGCACTGCATTGCTGGGGTGCGAGTGTTCTTAATTAACTTATCTAAGAGTCAGGTTGCTGAGTGTTGTATAAAAGTCTATGCTACCTTGCAAGCACTGTCCTTCCTAGAGGGTTTTCTATGTTTCTTCATGTGAACTGGAGGAACTTAAAGTGGTGAAATATCACTTCTGTATTTCTTATGCAAAATAGGTACTTTGGACAATCCTGTAATTTGATCGTGGAGTTTATTTGTATTTATTTATTTAATGCTTCTTTTATACTGCCTTTCATTTTATTTTATTTATTTGTGTGCTTTTCTATACCGCCCCTTCCAGAGATCAGGGGCGGTTTACAAGGAACTTTAAAACAACAATATAGCAAAACAGTGCAATATTGCATTACATTAAACATTAGGTGAACATAAAACTAGATTACATAAGAACTAGGTTACATGTTATCAAGGCGGTTTATATAGAACAATAAACTTAGGTATACATAGAACAGTGTGTATAGTAGACAGTTGTGTTTAATTTAAACTGCTTTGGATTTATGATAAGGTGGTATGAAAAACCTGTTAAATAAATAAATACATAAGCAGTGAGTATAGAATGTAGTACACAAACTTGGGTATATGGAGGGTGACCAGTGGGAGGTGAACAATGCAGGTGGTTAGTGGAGTTGAACTATGTACAATAAGGATCGAGGATTGCATAGGACTGTATACAGAGGAATATCAAGATACCGGGGGACAGGGTGTCATTAGAGGGGAAGGAGGTTACATTGAAGAAGGGGCAGTAGAGAGTGTGCATTGGGAAGGTAGGGCATTATGTGTTAGGTGTTGGAGCTGAAATATTCATCTCCTTGTGTCGGCCATGAGTAAGATACAGACAATGCTGCACCATAGGCACGTCCACTAATTTCCTCTTCAGTCAGTTTTGATGTTCAATCAACAAAGTTTTGACGATCTGCTTGATTCTTCCCATGTATAAAAATTCACAAGATCACAATGCACACCACAAAAGTATATAAGAAATTAGGGAAATAATGTAACTTATATTGCTCCTGAGTTTGATGTGGAAATGGATAGGAAGCCAGTGAAGTGACTTGAGAAGAGGGGTTACATGAGCATGGAGACACTGGCAGAAGATAAGCGATGCAACTGAGTTTTTAACAAATTAGAGGGGAGAGAGATAATTCAAAGGGAGACCAGCCAGGAGAAATAGTCAAGACGGGAGGTGACTGGAGAGTGGATAAGGGACTTAGTAGCGTGCTCAGAAAGGAAGGAATAGATTTTGTTGATGTTATAAAGAAGTGACAGGTTTTGCAGTAACTATCTGTGCAAAGAAAGAAGGAAGAGAGTCAAAGATGACCCCAAGGTTGCAAACTGAGGAAACAGGGAGGGGTATAGAGAGGGGAGGAAGGGGGAGGTGGGTTTAGGGGGAAAGATAAGGAGCTCGGTTTTGGCCATGTTGAATTTCAGAAGTGGTGAGACATCGAGGCAGTAATGTGAGATCAGCAGGCAGAGATACGGGCCTGAATTCCTTGGGAAGTTACTGGTATGATGAATGATTTTATGTTGCTATTCTGTAAGTGCGTGTGCAAGTGTTCATCATGTGCATCTTCTGGCGGGCTGTGCATGGGGCGATGCTTGGGTGGAGCATGGATGCAGCCACAGCTGACCCACGTAAGGTATAGAATGACACAGCCCCAATCTAGGTGCAGCAATTTACACCTGCCCTGGATCAGGCATAAACAGCCATGCCTAGGTTCCAGCGCATCACCTTGCCCCAATTTTATAATGTAAAGTGTGCTCAGGTCCAAACTGCGCATGTGGAACAGCACAGTGCCTGCATAGGAGAATACAAAATCACCCTCAGATGCCCAATGGGATCATCTTGCATTCTGAGGGGCTCAATTGTTAATGGTGGTAAGCGGGCTCAGATTTGGGCATATGCAACATAAGCAATTGCTAGCATGTCAAAGTATGAAGGAGCCAAACAGGAGTTTGATTCCACTTACTGAAGTGCCACGTGCATTGTCTTCCTCCTCTTCTGGCTCTCTGGCCTGAGATCTTTGATACTGCCTCCCCCTCCTTTCCCGCTCTCTGGGATCTGCTGTCTGGTCTTGCCTATGGGCACCAAAATCCATGGTCCTGGCAGTAAGTCAGCATAAATACTTGATTGTGAAGCTATTTGCCCTGGGAAAATGCTATAATCGATCATGTTCAAAAAACAACACATAGGGGTATGTTTACTAAACTGCGGTAATGTCATTCACAGTAGGTTCCACGGTAAAGGTAGAGATGCCCATATAAAGGCATGGGTGGTGCATCATTATAGCAAGCTGACAGCTAACGCGCGTTACAAGGCGCCTTAGAATAACGAGCGTTACAAGGCGCCTTGTAAGGCGCCTTATAAGGTGCCTTATAAGGTGCCATGTAAGGTGCCTTATAAGGTGCCATGTAAGGTGGCTTGTAAGGTGCCTAGTAAGGTGCCTAGTAAGGTACCCTGTAAGGTGCCTCAGAAGGCGCCCTATAGGGCCTCCTAGGCTAAGCGCCATATTAGGCACCCTTGGACAAGTCACCGCAGAAGGCACCCTGGGCTATGGAACCATAGGTTAAGGTGGCCTAACAAGGTTATGGTGTCCTAGGTTAGTGTGCCCTAGGGACTGCAAGGTGCCTCAGGATGACATGCATGACCTGTGCGGAACAGAGACAGATGTAGCCCTAACACTAGATAGAGCACTCAGGAAAGGCAATGAACAGGTGAGTGAAGGAGGGAGAAGTGGGAGCCGCTGGACCTGCCATATCTGCGAGCATCCCATGTGCCTGCCAGTATTGATGACAAACATGGTGGGGCAGCTCTACCACAGCACAGGGTGTTGGCAATGTAAAGTACCGGAAAAACAGTTGGTGGCAGACGATGGGAATACGTGTCCCCCAGTGGAGGCAGAGGTGGCAGGATAGTTACAATGATGGGTGGACAGAGGAGTGGTGGTGCCATGCAGATCAGGCACAGGCGAGGCAAGCACGATGAGGCGCAATGCAGGAAAGGGTAGCAGTGCAGGACATGGGCTGGCAGCCTGCATAGGCAGACAGGACTCTACACAGCTGACAGACGCAGATAGACAGACCGAGGGAATGTTGGCAATTGTGGCGAGGGTATTATGGGCTGGAAGCGCAGATCTGCAAAAATATGACCTCTACAGGCATGCACACTATTTGAGTAGGACAGGCATGAGAGGAGGGAACAATGAGGAACTGAACCAATGAACACTGCCAAGAATGCAATGTATTAACCAGTAGGCTATACCTCCATGGTGTATGTCACAGCAATGTCTGGGTACAGAAGGCCTGCAGGTCACCGCACAAATTGTCTGCTCTGCGTACCAGGATAGGGTAACCCCACCATACCCATGATGCAATGCACATGCTGAATAGCAGTCTACAGCTGATCACCAAATGGGGTCTGCACCTCTCTGGTACCTCAGCTGGGAAAGACGAACTGACAGTGTGTGATACTGGCACAGAGTAGCTACAGACCATGCCATTGTGCAGGTTCTGTGGTCACCCTGAGGGATAGGATTGGTGCCCAGCACTAGATCCGCAGTACATGTGGTGCTAGAGATAGGTCCTGCTGTACATCCCCATCACTACCAGTGTGTGACAGGTGTTCCATGCAGTGCAGCTGAAGGTAATTTGGTGTCCATCTGTATCCTGCAGTCACATGTGGCCCTGTGGGACCAGACACCAGCCAGATTAGTGTGTACCCTGTGTGAGGGTCTGGCTGACATGGGCAGCTGTTATCAGGGCAGAGGGGTCCCTAGAATTGCATGATGTGTGTGTATCAGTGGCTGCATAGGTCACAGTAGTATACACTACATACCCCAAAGGGCCCACATCACCCTTTTGTAGGTAAAGAACAGTGCCCCTGCCCCAGGGAAGCAGCCTCCATCCTGTTTGTACGAGACAGCCCTCCAGGGTTGGTGGGCCAGAGCCATACTTATGACTGGGACAGTGGCAGACCAGCAGCAATGCTGGGGTTAGGTCTGGAAACCCCAAGTGCCTCCCACCACTGTCTGCCAGTCACCAGCAGACAGCACAGTCAGACTGTACCTTAAAGGTGTTCCAACCATGCACAGTCTAACTGCAGACAGTCCACCAGGAACTATGTGCAGCAAGCAGGCATCTCAGTGATTGCGACCCCAGCACTAGGGAACACAAATATATCACTAGAGACAAATAGTGTAGAGCGCTATGTGGGAACCTAGACCTGCCATGGTCACTGCTCGTTCAGAGTGAGTGCCCTCCCAGCATGCCATGCTGTGGCCACCCTGTCCATGCAGGTGGTGGTCAGGCACTACAGTGTCCTAGCCATTGCCCCACACCCTGTGAAGATGCATCCTGGCCAATCTGCCCTGTCCGGGCCATAGCCAGAATACCTTGCTCCTCATTATGCATCTAATCAGGCTAACGCTGGTAACAGTGGGACATTTTGGGCCCAGTGAAGTGTGGGCAGCCACAGAACAATGGATAGACATACAAACACGTTCACTCCTTTTGCATCATTATACAAAGATAGGGGTGGTTGACAACCCTGCCCGCCACACTAGTCCTGATCACAGTGCCGACATTGCTAAACTGTGCAGGGGGTAGTAGTAGTGCTCTGGTGATAACATCATCCCAATGCTGGGGCCAACAGCCTGCCACTCCATGCATCATTGGATTGTGGAGCCTGTGTGAGTGGGTGTTTGCACCCCTGTTCGCCACTGCTTTGGGCTTTGCACCTGTTGCTGTTGTATCTGCATTGTAGGGTAAAATATAGGGACATGCTCTGCAGGAACCACAGCTGGGACTTGCACCTGTGACCCTCTGCTCCTGGACACACTGGCTGGGTGTACTGCATCACACTGTTGCCACAGATGCATGTTAGTCCCTGGGGCTACCTGCACTTTTCCTCAGCCAAACCTTTTATGTTGCACTGCACACCACGTACTGATGCAGAGCATGTCCTAGGTCCACTGTAGGAAGGTGGCACTGCCCCCTCCAGTATGGGCACACGCCCCCCTGTCAAGCTGACGTGGCCATTTGCTGTTGGTGCTGGTAGTGCGCAGTCCCAGGCCATCCACTGTGTAGGTAGGCGCCCGCCTAGGGAGCGGGTTCCGGGGTGGGGGGGGCATACATGGACATCCTCACATCCCCCCATCACTGCCTCCACTATTATGTCCCCTCCACATGGGGGCGGGATGGCTGGGGGGATGTCAGGTCTGTGCCCTAGTGACTATTGGCTAGGGTGGACCAGGTAGATATTGGTGGATTGTGTTTGGCCTTGGTTAACTGCTGTCTTGCTGATCTCCGGTGTTTATGTTCCTATGTGCCACCTAGGCGCCCGCCTGGTCCACCCTGTTCCCCAGCTGCCCATGCTACATGTCCCGCCTGCGGCCCCCTATGCCCCATTTGCACCATCACCATAGTGGCCATTCAGACTTTGGCACTATGGTATTGCTGTACATGGAGCACTACTATCACAGTTTTTGGGCTCTCTGCCTGGGCTGTACATTGCTGACACGTAAATGGTTTCTCTCTCCTGCATATGTGTATCTGACGGCAGGTTTTCAATTGCGTTAGGATTCAGCTCTTCAGATCAGCGTGTTAGTGTGAATGGAGCCTCTCCCCGCCCACACTCTGCCCATTGACCCCTTCTCTCCGCCCTCTCTCCACCTTCTGCGGTGTTTACCGCGCCGCGGAACGTCAACGATCGTTAACGTTATGTAACGCGCGTTATGTAACGTTACCGCAGTTTAGTAAACCTACCCCATAGACTCACCGAAAAATGAGTATAAGTAATCTTTTCAATTTTATGGCCAGTGGTGATAAAGGTACAGTAATACATATTTGACCCCGTTCTTTATTTAAATCAATTTGCCATGACTGCAATAAACTCAGACATGTTGAGTACTGCTGGGCATAAAGCATCGCGTTAGTGTTTTCTGAGGCATTTTAATACTGAGAGGCATAAGTGGCGTGCTGATGTGCAAATAGGAGAGCAAAGCTACAGCACAATGGTTACAACACCGACCAATGCTGCAGGGATCAGGGGTTCAATACCCCACAGTGCAAAATGAAGACAGCTGGCTGAGGCAGTACCTGTTAGGGGTAATATTGTTTTAGGAGTACCTTATTGTATATTTGTAGAATTATAACTGATAGCAAATACACTCTCAAACCAGTGTAACAGAACGTGGCCCATAGGTTAATGCAGAGGGCACATGTTAAAATGCAATGTCCGCCATGCCACCCTACAATGTTGCTGAAAGTGTAGCCAAGTGTGCCATATGAGGCAGGGTAAGGTGAGAGCACTGTCTCAGATGGCAGCAGTGTGCATTGTAACGTATGTGAATTGTAAGTAGGTGTGCTGACCCAGGTCTGCCATACTTGATTTGGCAGGGAGGGGCTGCAGACAGGCGCAGGCGACTGATATCAACAGGGGTTCAGAGTTATTCTCATATGGTAATCAGTCGCAGGGCCTGCCTGTAGCCACTCCCTGCTAAATCAGGTATGGCAGACCTGGCTCAGCCATTCTTGATTTAGCAAGGAGCGACTGCACACAGTCCTTGTCGACTGATATCAACAGGGTATTAGAGTTAATCTTATCTTGTAAACTGCCCTATTACCTTTGGAGACTGAAATCATAAGAGTAGTACAGCTCCATGAAATTCAAGCTCTGGTGAAAAAGCCAATACTCCTATGTCGTGTATGCTGACAACTGGTGGAGACAGTGAATGATGGAGCGGTGGTCATGGGTTGAATGTTCCAGTGAATAAGGTTGGCAGAGGTATGTCATATGTCTGTGTGCAACTGTACCGCAATCAGTGATGCTGTCTTAAAAGAACCACACCCTTGCGCCAGATATTAATGCACCTTTTATGGTGTTTCAGAAGGCACATCATAAACATACGTTGTCAGGAAATGAAAACCTCATTGTCCACAGAGGCCATGTTGAAAGGCTGTCAACTCCCAAGGCACCTTTGTAGGCAACCCATAAGCTGCCTGAATCGAAGGCGTGCCAAAACATGCCCCAAGGATGTATAGATGAACCCAGAAACGTTACCCAATAGCAGTAACATCCCCCAGTGTGAATGGCAAAGGAGGTATGTGGCAAACACACACGTAACACAAGCACTGCACAGAGCTAAAACACACAAACAATACAAAAGTAAAAGAGGGATGTAGATCAGTTGCTGTACTGCAGAAATCAGCTCCATCCCATGTGGCACCCATTAAAATGGACAAACATATTCTGGCTAGCTACAGCCATGCACAGAGTGATGTTAATGTACCGTGCTATAATGACTGTGTGTGACAGAGGATGGTAAGATGTGGCCAGCAGAGGAGGCTCAAATGGCAGAATAGGTGGCATATCAGGATGACTGTGGAGTAAAAGAGGCAATCAGGGAGAGCTGTAATGCTGGAATGTGTAGGAGGTCAGGATGTGGGTTATCAGCATGCACATCAGGGTAGGACGGCACACAGTTGCCATACCGAAAATTGGATGGAAGGATGGGTAACAACTCAGATGACGGTACAATATGCTCACAGCACACATCAGCACACATATGACTCTCATACAAATGTTAACCACCTTTTCAGGACAAGCATACAAATATAAGACAGCAGAGAGGAAGCACACTAACGACCACTACCACAAATCGCAATGGCTAAACCGGCAGGCCATAGCACCAATGTTAGCTCTTTAGCAAAGGCTGCATAAAGAAAAAGTGCAGGCCATTAAACAAACCGCCTGCTGACTGTCAGGACAAGCAAACACCAAAAAGTAAGCATGAGGAAATGCACATGCAGATCTGCTAATTACCAGTACAATTGCAGTCTGTATTAGTGACGTGGTGCACATGCGCACACACAATGAAATGTTCTGCAGTGGATACAGCATGCAAAAGAGGGAAAAACTTTACCACAAGGGCAACAGAGGACGGTCTGTGGATCATGTGAATAATATGGATATGGACAGGAGAAAGCTCCACATGTAATCAGGTGTAACACACACCACCTGAATCACAGCAAAACAAAACCCCCAGATGCGCTGCCATGTAAACACCCTAAAGTGAGACACCTATGAAAAAAAAATATGCGATGGCTACGCAGCACACAGGATGCACCTTGATGTACAGTGAAGAGAGAGAAGGGTGATTGTAGAGGTGAGGAACCTGGTGTTACCTCATGGTACAGTTAGCAGATTAGAAAACAAAGGATACAGCACATGTGTTTATCAAACCCAAAAACTACACAGTAAAAACACATGACTGTAGCCACTCCCAGAAACAGCACACTGAGCACACTGTAACACACTGAGCACACTGAGCCCAGCATACTAAGTACACTGTATGGCAACCTTTAATACCCAGTGAAGTGACATATGTCTGCCAGATACACAGCTGACACTGTACAAGGATGTGAGCACAGGTGGCACATGTACATGAGCAGCAAATGGCCCTAGACAAGTGTCAATGTGATCAAAGAGAGAAGGACTAACCTATTGTTAACAAAACTGGCTTGGCACCCAACCAAACACTGATCAATTCCCACTAGCAACCCATGTGGCCTACGGAAAGTAATGTAACCCTTCATTAGCTTGGAACAAAGACCAGTTAATCCTCATCCAATGACATTGACAAGAAAACAATGCAGTCTCTGGGTCACAAAGACGCAGGACTGATACAAAGGCCACATTGCATTGCATGTTTGTCACCCTGCTCAACCACCAAAAGAGACAAATGTCTGTGGAATACATATCTTTATTTGGTTTATACATCACAGATAGTGTAGTCAGTGTCATCATAATATCAAGGTGAGCGCATCTCAGATGAAATATTGAAACACCTTTAGCAGGGCACAAATCCGCCTCACACAGAAAGGTTACTTCATTCACCACAAATGAAGAGCAGGAGATATAATGTGCATCCAGTGCATACTATGCACTGGGCAGCAGACCCCCAGCCCCCACCTGCTTCCGCATGCTGCAAAGGTGTAATGCACATATGAGTGCATATAGACAGTTTGCGCTGCATGTTGAGGACCCCACACACATCATCTGTCCCTCAAACCATATCCATCTTGCAACACAGGAGACTACCAAACCAAAAAAGCCTATGTTGATACAATGTTTTAATGTGAAAAACACACTGTGAAAGTAATGTTTGAGGTCTCATCTAATGGCTGATCTAGGAATCAAAGCTGCAACAATGTAGACACAAACAATCCTCAAAATCACAAAGAGTATATGCTAACAAGTAGCACAGGCACATGAACACAGAATACAAATTAAACGACCTTCTCAAACTTATACATATAACACCATGAAGGAGGTGGCCCTGCAACTTTTTCGGAGTAGACAGTGTTTGGCCACATATAACATGATACATGGAATGCACAATTGAAGAAGTGCAAAGGTCACCCACATTGCCACACGGCAAACATCATGTGGCAATGTGAGTGTCCCTACCACAGGGCATAAGCAGGACTGTGCACATGGGAAATGCAAGGTGTTGACATACATGCAGACTGTCACGTCTGCACAGTAAACAAACACAATAAGCAGCATCTGAACAAGGAAATGATGGCCAAACATCTTACACTGAGCCACACAGAAGTCTTCGATCCACATGTTTTGTCTCACAAACATAGTCCGTCATATGCACAAGCACCATCCACATTGCAACACATGCACGTAAACGCCCTTGGCACATTGAAAACATCAATTCAAGATGGTGGTGTGTTTGAAAACATTGTTGAGGTAAGACTTGTAGCATGTGCAGGTGGAAAGCAGGTGGACATAGACAATAGGAGTGGTCCATCGTTGGCCCTATGCTGCAAACGTGGTTGTATGCTTGATTAGAAAGAAACAGATGAGCGTATCCTGGGTGCCATGTCACACCCAGGGCCAAACCTCAAAAATACTACAACTGTGTTGGAATGCATGACCTACACTGTTCATGTCATTCGCTGCTGCACACGGGGGGAACACTGCCAAAAGTCAAAATAGTATGTGCAATCCAACAGGTCAGGTTAATAGTGTTCCACCAAATATGGCTATGAATAGTCAAGTGTGACATGTCATTATTCCACAGTCCTTGAAAGTCCATGTGTGTCCTCTACAATGAGCAGGACTCCCTGCAGAACCATCGCAGAAACAGTGCGTATAACACCTCTGTCATGGAGAAATCAGTAGGTTAAGAGTAATACTGTCCATCGCAGTCATGTGTCTCACTCTCAGAGGTAAAACATCCAATGGGTCACTTTCAGGTGTAAAATTTCTATGGTGCTGTTTTCTCCAAAAGGTGGGTGATGGTGACACCAGATGTACTGTAATAGACGTGTCCGGTATGTACTCAGCCCTGTGTCATGAGAGGATAAGTATGTTATTGTTAGACACCTTGGAAAAACAGCACACAATGCACAACGTTACACCTTCAGAAATTCAGAAGAAAGGGATGTAAAACCACGCATTACATGATACCATTACTCAACAATACATTTTTGATGACATCATTAATCAGAAACACACACACTGGTATAACATGGATATGGTCATGTCCATGTTCATGTCACACAGGTGTGTCACAGCTACACAAGACATGCATCTGTTTATGTGCACATAGAGGAAACATTACATGCACATGAGACAAATATGAATTCATCAACAGGTAAAGATACATTCCAATCTGCAAATAACAAAGGTGCAACCTACCTTGTGTGTGCATCAGGTGTATGTCAGCAATCCCTTGAACCACTAAACAGCAATATGAGGTGACAGTGAAGGGAGAGAAACACAGCAGAACGTGTACAATCACAAAGTCAAGCCACTGTTGATGCATGTCCACATTATGTTCATATCTGAAATAAAATAAAGGTGAACAACAGTGGTCACTCAGAACACAAGACACATTTCGTCTCACACCACACAACACATGTTGATAATGCTCATAAGGTAAACAGCACTACGGAAGAGGTAACACAGTCACAACTGCCCCCCAGGTGCACAGTCCCCTCACAGCACATGATAATGTACTATGCCTGAACAATGCAGTCCACGGCACAATGGGTCACAGGCAAACACATCTAGCAATGAGCATATAGTATGTCTAAAGACAATATTCCCTAGGCAAAATTAAACATAGACAATGTATGGCAAAAACAGGTGTAAGGGTCGTGTATTCACAGACATGTGTGGACATATGTTGCACAGATAGGGGAAGGGATGTGATGGGGGACACATGTGGAATGGGACCAGGAAAAGCAACATGGCAAACATGCAACATGTGCATGGCCACACCACACACATGCGCCCCAGACACATGTGAATGGCGTGGACACACATGTATGGGAGGGTGTTATGGTTCGGGTATGCAGCACACACGCACATACCCACCACATCATGTCTGTGGTGTCTGTAGCACACACCTATACATATGTGGATGGTGAAACATATGTGTGTTCTCTCTGATTGTTCTCTATGCAGGTGACTACAGTAAAATGGGAGAGGAAGAGGAGGAGGAGGAGGAGGAGAAGGAGGAGGAGGTGGTGGAGGAAGAGGGGGATTTTGACATCACAGTCCCAATGAGTGTGTTGGAGGCCGAACCTGCTGTCTCAGGGGGCAGCACAAGTGCTGGTGATGAGCCCCTACAGCCACCCGTAGCCAGCAGATCACCACTAGGGGCAGCAGTAATGGAGAACATCCAACGACCCAGGCCGGTAGTAGCCACTGATATACCTGACCCTCCTATGATGATGGCGGAGTTGAGGGCCCATGGCACATCAGCACGTCGCGATGCTGAAGGTGGGTGACAAAAGACTGTCATAATCACAACACAGAAACCACTAATCCCTAGTTTGTGTTTGTGCGGTGGATGTTGCAATATAACTTCCACATATGTGACATATATGCCTCATGTTATTGGGATGTTTTGTGAAAAAAACGGTGTTGGGTATAATAGATGATGTTATTGTGTCACACAACAGAACAGCCTAAGGTCAGGTGACACCCCCAGATGCAGACCTAAGAGGAATGGTGTTTAAGGGCCAGCACGTTGTCATTTATGAAACAATACAAACATTGCCCTTGCAACAGTCTGCCTCAATGCAGACACCCAGATGTCTGGTAAACCACAGGATGACAACTAACCGATAGTTAAAGAAACATAAATAGCATATACAAAGCGATGCTACCTTCCTCTGTGATGTAACATCACAAAGACGACATTCCCCACAGTCTGCATCTGCAGGTGGCAAAATACATAACATATGCAGAGAGGTGAGAACAAAGGTAAGGTCACCCATAGACAAGGATCTACATAGGTGTCTCAGCCGTAAAGAAATATCATGTCTGTTTGTTTGGAGACTACATGCCTAAATATTACCTGTACATCAACAAATAACATAGACTGCAGTGCAGACAGAAAGGTCCAACACCATGTTCCCTTCCTGTAACTCAACCAAACCATCAGCAGATTGCATGGGCTGAGAGCATGTGCGTCCCAGTGGGATTGCGGGGCTATGTGCCAATACTCTGTGATGGTCCCCATTATCATAAGTGGCCTACTTCCAATACGTGTTGTATGCAACCATACAGTAATGAGTATGAGGCATGTCTATATATCAGCATATGGATAAAGAAGGACTAAAACCTTTAGAAATTACTGTACTGCAATGCAAACGTAAACACATATGAGGAACTACAACAAAAGCTGCCCATGTTGAGACCATATCAAACACCACCTATCCTGACACCATTACCAAGATTCTCACATCAGCCTACACCACCTTTCACAATACAACACTGACAGTATAACACAAAGACCTTACAGAACATACTGGGGAATGAGAAACATTGTCGATATCAATGAGAAAGAACATAAACTAAATACCTCAACTCATGTACAAAATCAGAAGAGGCGTCATCGTAGAACAAACAACCAAAACAACATATATTAAGTCAAGAAGTGTACTTGGAGCCACAAAAGGCAACCAGGGAATGTGATACAACACTGTAGATGTTAATCCATAAGTAACATGGCCAGTGGGGAGATACAAATATATGACCAATCAGTACAGTGATACATACATTGTCCCTTGCAGCAAGCTAGAAAAACGACATAATGAAGCACAGCCTGTAAGGATCCATATATGTCAAATGAAAAACATAACAACATATGTTGTCTAGTTTTTTGTTTGTTTTCCAAGGCGTAATTGCTGCAGCCACGTTCAGCAGGCCTTTTCCTGAGTTGTGCTCACTCACCATCGTCTGATGTGTATTTGCTCAGACAGCTCTATTATACTGTTTATCCGCCCTACATTATCACATTTGCGTTAACATACCCATCTTTTCCTTGTAGTACGTCTCTCACTTCCCACACTGTCGATGACGTTATGATCATGGCAATCTCAAACCTCACCTACCCTCACATAAGCAGGTATTTTCCAAAGCTATCAACCACTCCCACAAAACACGTAGATGCTTCCCTGGATTAACGTGTCCCAGCAACATCACATTCCTGTCATTTCCCCACATCAGCTCCCTTGCATTTGCTGCGTCAGCCAGCATACAAATCTGTCTAGTCCTTGCACCAGGCAATGTTAAGGACCAGCTCATCCTTCCAGATAATGTTTACATGCCCACATCCGGCCCTTCTCCAGACACAGTACCCCATCAGCCCATACATAGTCATGTCCTACAACAAACATTAGCCCATGTCAAACCTAATTACCCGTCACACAGGCCAACCCAAGACTAAGACACCCCATGAGGCTACATCCAGTTCAATTAGCTCATGGAGACTATCGAAACCCAAGCACCCATAACACACGATTCCTGTCATACCATTTGCCAACAGCTCATGTGCATCTCTATGACAAATAATCCAAACCCCAGACCCATACATGGGCCGTCATCACACACCTCATCACTGGTCTCAATCACCTATTGTCCATCAAGGGTCTTAGCCCACCACAAATGCCACCTTACGCCCTACACACTCTCTAAAAACCCATATGCTGTCCTAACCCAACACAACGCACAGCCCTACGCACGTAGTGTCATGACCCCCATCCCTCCATTGGCTATGTGATGTTTTGCAGAAATCCAATGCTTTATTTTGATGTTGCTGCAGCAGTAGCAGAAAGGAGTGTCCCGGGGGGGGGGGGGGGCAACCCCTCTGTCCGCTGTGCCCCTCTGCAGGGCCACACATTATGGAAAGGGAACATTCTCTGTATTGCGTCTCCTTTACGGCAACTGGCCCACTGATACGCTATCCATCACACACCTGTGTCCAAAGAAGCCTTGACGACAGTTCCCAAAGGCACGTGTGACCGAAACAGAGTCAGAAGGTAGACACTATCCCTTTACAGATCATAAAATACTTGAAGACAGGATAAGTGAACAGAGGGGGGGACCTAGACAACACTCCATTCTGCCATTGCTGGCGCAGCAGCGGCAGTAGGCAGATTGTCAAATCGTTTTTTCGAAGGGTGTGGAAAACAACAATGTTCCTTGCGTGCAAACCCCTGGAAGGCCGTGCCCAGTGCAAATACACATGTGAACAAAGGTGGGCTTGGACCTGTATTGGATTGACACACGTAAGCACATAGCTCAGCTAAATACCTATGTGTCTTTCCAAAACACTACACAACCCCCCCTCCCACCCCTGATGGATACTGAAATCAGACACATACCCCGCCAAATCAGGCTATCACTGTCCTTCACCAGTCAGTACCAACAGCTGTGCTTTCCTCAACATACCCCGTCATTGTTTTCCTGGGTGTTGCCCAGCTCTGATGGCCCCCTCTGTTGCTCCCCCTGCTCTGTCTGAACCCTCCAAATCTGGTCCAAGGTCTACAAGATCTGATCTCCAAGCCCTCCTCAGTGGTACACAGGGTGCATATGTACCTCTCAGGTGTCACACACGTGCGGCAGCAGTGCACCTGTGCAGGTAAGGCGTGACATCCCTGTGCTATCATTCCATACCACTGAGTCGATAACACATCTCCTGTAACCTTTACATATTGTGTATATCCCTCCGAATGTGGACTCACCTGTGCAGACCCTCCCAAATCTTCCTTTGTTGATCACTGCTGCTGGTCAGCTGAGGTGTTTCTGCCTGCTGCATGCTGCACCTGCCCTACCCAATGGATATGAGATAGCTGTCCTTGCCCAATCCTGTTGCTACGTCAGCAGTATGTGGGTGTGTCTGCAGAGGCTATTGACCGTTGTGTTGGCCTCAATCATCTATGTCCTGTAAAGTGTCCTTTGGGTTATTATGAGGTTTACTACTGTGACAATTATGTATCCTACCCCTATCCATGTTCCCATGTGACTCAGCCCTATCACATCATCAATCGTGTAGGATGTGCATGACATGTTTCTGTATGAAGGTGTATTAGTGGAGAGGTATCTCATAGACCACCCTGTGTCCCATTCTCAGGCAATCAACGTGTTCTGGAGCGGATTTGCAGTGCTGTGGAGCAGAACACGAGGGAGGTTTGTGCTGAGCTGCGGCAATTAAATGAGGGGGTCGGAGCCATGCCCCTAACTCGCATGTCTGAGGCCCTTGAGGGCATGCTTGATGTTATGCGGTGAGTTCCACCTGCACCACCACCACCAATGTATCCAGAAGAGGGTATTGGCCCACGAGGGGGAGGGGCCCGACGTGGCAGGCGTGGGCGACCATGTCGTCAATAACCTATGATAAGATCAACCTTTACATCAAGAAAGCATAGATGTTTCTTTGTTGCACTGCTCATTTGGAGCAACTATGTACATAGTTATCCCTGTTTTGAAAGGGTTATTTTGGATTATATTTACAAATGTGACATATGCGAATCTTATTTTGTATGTGTGTCATGTAAATGGCTTTGGTGGATATGTGAAAAGTATTACAGACATGTTTGTATAATAACGTTCATATGAGAGAAAAGCTGTGACAATAAACAGCTGTCATATACTACATGCACTGTGTGTTTCCAATGAGTGTCCAGGTGGTCCCGTGTGTATCTTTGAAATGGGGGGGGGGGCAGACCATATGATCTGCACCCAGGTCCCATGCTGCAGCGACATTGGCCCAGGCAGGTACCATTTACACGATGCACACATATGCAATGTGTCACATGTACAATGTGTCACCACAGCCTCTGAGCTGCATCGCCCCAGTGTGCACAGACATGCATGTAGACCAGGTGTGGGGAAGGCTGTTTCTGGAGAGCCGCAGACCAGTCAGGTTCAGCGGATATCCCTAATGAATATACATGCGATAATAATCTGCATTACAGATATCATGCCCACCTGACTGATTTGTGGCCTTCAAGGACTGGATTTGGAGAGTTGTGCATCACACCTCTGTCATGTAAGATTGTGAGTGGGCAAGTTGCAGATGTCCTAGACCTCCAAAGGGTATTTAGAATGCGTCACATTCCACCATGATTCACAACAGCACCAATAAAATGTCAGATGGACAATATGTTGGTGGTGGTGAGAAGTGAGGAGGAATATGACACATTCTAACTAACCTTTGTGATGTCTTGGACATCTGCACCTTGCCCACTCACAAGCTTAAAGGAGAGAGGTGTAAGGCAGGGCTCTCATAAACTAGCACTGGCGGCCCAACAAACCAGTCAGGCTGCCAGGATCTCTACAATTCATAGATATATCTCATGCATATGCATTTCGAATATTCCGAATATCTGACTGTGGTGCGGCTCTCCAGGACCACGGTTCATCACCCCTGATGTGGAAACAGGGGGACTATGTTTTAAATTGCCTGTTTAGTTTCCAGACACATCACCGTGTGCAACCCCTCATACAACACACATTGGTGGCATATGTGTGACCCTTGCCCATGCCTATATCACTGATCACATGCCCACCACCCCACCATAGGGATGCATGTGACAGAGGTCAAAATGGGTGGCATGCATATGTCAGCTGCTCATATGTGTGTAAAAATGTGCCTCAAGTATGTCCATCCCTGTGGCATGTACGTCTCTGGGACAGCCGCTACATTGCAACATATAATGCAGTACCCTGCTATCAGACACCTACACACATGGTCCTCCACACAAACTGCATGTGGAGCCAATTGAGGTATCACACGCATGTTTACCCGTAAAAATCCTATCTGGCCGCACACATATCACATGCTGCCATCCATAGTCATATGCTAAGTGAGACACGTGAGCATTACAATGTATGTAATATAAATGTTTAATACATAACACAAAGGGGACAACTATATACATGTGTGGGGAGGGGGAGAATACCATCACCCACCCCCCAAAACCACACCCTCCCCGCCCCGCACACACCCACCCGCCCTAAACAAACCCCCACACACTACCCCCCACCCCCACATGAGCCCCACCCTCCCTCATCATGCCCCGTGATGGGGGACAGGGCAGCACAGGGCACATGTGTGGACGTCACAGGCACCATCAAAAATGCCTGTGACGCCCTTCAGGGGGTGGCTGCCGACATGGCAGATGCTTCACGTCAGCAACCACCCTCTCCATGGCTCCCGCCATCCATTCCTGCAGGTGCACCAACCGGTGCACCCGCTGCTCCAGGGCATCCAGAGCCTCACACAGATGTACAACGCATCTGCCACACACACACACATAGTTCCTGGTGTTTGTGTGGTGGCATCTGCGTGCAATGTGTGTGGGGCCCTGGATGTTGGAGACACCGGCCATGGATGGCGGGAGCCCACAGTGCCCTGTGCTGCACTGTCGTCAATGTCACTCTCCCACACACCCTTCGACCACTCCTCCCCCCCTGACTCCTCCCCAACACCCACCAACGCCTCCCCCCCCACATCACCCACACCCTCTCCCTCCCTTGTGCCCCTGCCACCCACACCTTCCAGCACAACATCCCCCATGCCCCCCTCCGCAGGTTCGTCCTCTGGCCCCTCCGCCTCCTCCCCACTGGTGTCCAGGACTACCACCTCCACGACAGCGCGGGAGGTGGGTCTTCGTAGGGCATAGACAGAGGTGCAGGGGTCTTCTTCACTGCCATCATCATCTGTGGAAGATGACAGTCATCAGCACAGGTATATGTGTGTAACACAGCACATGTACCGATGAAGGTACCACACACACTGATGGGCCACTGTGACGTCTGATAGTGGCCAGACACTTCATAAATATGCACCATCACCATGTGATGATTCCGCATGCTTGAGGCGCTCCAGATATGGCCCATGGTGCAGGCGCAGCTCCCTGCCTTTTTTTCTAAGATCCTCGACCTGTGGGTGTGAGAAGAATGGGAGGGAGCATGAGTGACCACTCACCTCTGGTGGGTGGCCAACATACACATACAACAGTGTGGCAAGTGTCTTGACACTTCAGCTCCACTGATGTGTGTGTCATGTATAACATAGTTCAGTACCTGTCACAGGGGATCTCCATGGGCACAAGGAACGTGTTATCACATGTGGACAACACCATTACCAACTGAGCCTATTCAGCAATGTTATTTATCCTCAAATATGACAGCCTCTGCAGCCATCCCATGGTGCGTGCGTGATGCTACCACCTGTCAAAAATGCATCTCTCTTGTTGTGTATGTTTAGCACACCAGGAGGGGGGAGGGATACATTGGGACAGTGGGGGAAAGAGACACAACCCAAGGTGGAGAGGGATGTGTTGTAATTATGTCATCCTGCTGTGCCAGGAGATCACCTGTCACAGGCAATTGACTATGCTATGAACAGCTACCACCAGGCCAAAGTCACACATGTGTGGAAAACTGAGATGAGGAGGCCAGGAAAGGGTTACAAGAGTGATCATGTGCTCTTGAAGGCCTGTACCTCCACCCATGTTGGTTGGCCATCCTGTGTGAGAGGCAGGTAGGGGTGTAGTATGTATGGGGTAGGTTTGGCAGAGCAGCCTAAACAAACATAGAACAGCTGCAGGTGCCCTTACCTGAGCTTTCCGTGCCCATGTAAGACGGACCAGGTAGCTTCTTCAACAAATTTTGTCAATATCTAATGTGTGAACCTGACAACATGACTCTGCCATGACTCTCCTATTGTGTGTCTATACATGGGCTAACAGTGAATGCTGCTATGTAGGTTAGGTAACAGGTAAAACACTGAGTGGTGCAGTCGGTTGGAGATAGTTGCGACAGTGATTTACCCACATTCAAACACTCATCAAGTCAGAATAGTTGAGGAGGCATTGGCAGTTGCTGCGTACTCCCCAGATGTGCAGTCTCAGCTCATTCACAGTCAAGGGTATGAAGTGTTCTCTCTGCATTTGCAGCATGCGACTGTTGACAGACTACAGGTAACTACATTTCATGTTTCCAATTAGAGGGCAAATCCACCTTATGCCAAATGTGTGGATGTGTCCATAGCATGACATGTTCATGTGGAAATGTTGTGTGGGATGCATAAGGCAGTTACAATATTCTGCACTGATATGACTCGCTGATGTGATTGCAGGATGTTATCTCACATCCACAGTCATACACCCTATGGATGTCGCCTGTAAGGGCACCAAGTGGATCAGCATCCGCTGCCCTGGCAGCAGATGGGGTCACATGCCTCTGGAGGTGGTGTATGTTCATGTCTTGCAGGATGCAGGCCTCTCATGATTATGGGTTTGGACAGGATGGGATGACATTGTTTGTGCAGTGATGGGTTCTGATGGAGCAGCAATGCAACGTCAATGGACACAAACTCACTCTGTTCAGAGACCATTGTTTGATAAGTAATGTGGTACGTCACAAACATGTTTCCATATGCATATGAGAAGGGGTTCCAGGCCTGTTGACTGGCCAAAATGAACTGTCACATCCACCGCATGGCACATGAGGGCCGTATGGAAGTTGGCTGGACACACAACCGACAAAATGTACTTTCAGACTAGCGGGAGGGCCAAAGCACCTTACAGCCATCAGTAGACAGTCTCTGGGGTGCTGTGGCGGGGGATCATTCTGCCATACATTTCCCTCCTCCTCCAACAATACGTCTGGAGCTGACCACACATACAGTCGATGCACCTGGGTCATATGTGTTATCAGAGTGTATCACACCAGTTATTGCATGTGTCGGTCTTTAATGATCATGTCGCCTCTCTCCCTCAGGGGTTGCAATGGGGTCTATGCAGATAACGCAATGGCATGTCAGCCATATAGGACTTAGTGTTCCCAGTTGAGGGGGGCCTCATCCCGTGCCTAGTAGCTCTGAGCTGGGAGGGATGTGTGGAACCATTAAGGATGTGCATATGCTGGATGTGCACAGACGTATGACTCCTGAGTTCGCCAGAGTTGCACTACTCACCAGAGTGGTTAAATGTTTTCCAAAGATGTGTGCAACAGCACAACACAACATAGTTTGTCTGGCTAAGAATAGTGCTTCTCAGGGGAATCGACAAGCAGCAAATGGATCTGATGCTGTTTTGAGGACACACACAGTTGAGGTGCATCGTTACAACGTGACACAGAGGTCTGTCTTCTTTGTTATGTTACCTATACCATAGCTCCATCAGTGTTGGCGCAAAGTCGAATTCCAAGGGCCTGTAGACCTGACTGACAGACAGATATATATCAAGGATATTATCTCAGACTTCAAACAGCTTGTTGTTGAACTCACTCTAGTGACATATGCAGGTGCCTTGGTTGTAGGTTTCTAGAACATGTGCAGCACAGGCCACTTTGGGCACACCTGTTTTACATGCTATCTGAAGAGTGATTTATTTTTGAAAGCTGTGCCCTTCATCAGTGTCAGTGATCTCCACCAGCAGTCCAGGCACAGGGTATGGGGCTTCCATTCACTGTGACATCTGGGAGACAGCCTGCTGCTTGCATTCATTAGGTAAATTGTGTACCCACTGTGCTGGTTTCATATGGCGACACGCGTAGAGAACCACATGCACTGTAGATGCCATGTGACCCAGCAACTCATTCATCTCATGAGGTGAGAGATGCATGTGTTGTATGTTTGTGCCCACACATTGCACAATACCATGACAGTGGGGCTGAGTCAGGTATGTCTTTGTTTGTCTGGTATCTAGCCTTTAACCTATCAGCTCCAGGGTTCACCTAGGAGTCTGACTCCATCTTTCACGATAGCTGATTGGGCCCACATATTGGACTGCAAACATTGTGGAGGAGAGAGGTGCCTGGACATGTGTTTGTGACTGTGGCTGGATGTGGCAGACGTCCACGTAGGGACACCAAAAAGAACCCCTAGTACGGACCACACCAGCAAACACAGACATGCACTTTGTGGATACTGTGGCTGCTGTGGCACAGGTGTCGGGAGAACATATATCAGATTGTGGTTTCCCTGATGGGGGGAATAACAGGACCTTCGATGTGCGTGTGGACAAGGATGATGTGTGTATGCATCGATGTGATCTACACAACACAGCCATTTATGTTTGTGTGGGTTAGCAATTCAGTGTCGTTGCTAGGTCATGTGGACTGTCATCAGGAACAGAAACTGTTTCAGCTCTCAGAGATGTCAGATGTGTCTGTGACCTCCTTCAACCATATTTCTGAGGGTATAGTGTTTTGAAATGGAAAAATCATGTTAGTGATGAGATATGTATTCCATTGCTCTGTGAGTTAGACGATGGGTTCACTTAGTGATTATGTGAGGTGAGGTCTGCTAAATGAATGTCCCCACTATTGTCGGGGGCCCACAGCTATGTGCATGACGCCTCTACCCTCTGCTATGATGGACAGAGTGCAAGGTTCTGATGTTATTTGCCTACATCTGTGGGTGATGTGTCATAATTTTCCAGAGATTGTGGTCAGTTTCTTCCCCTGCAGGGCCATGGTGGTCAGGTACTCCAACACAGAGGCCAAAGCACTGTAGGGGCTGAGGCTGCTGGGTCTGCTGCAGCTAACAAGATATTGGCTTTCTTTGCATAGTAGCTTTTTGAGCCTTTCTAATGGCTTGTACTGCAGAGTGGAGTTAACTAACATAGTACTGTCTTATTATTTCATTTGTGACGGTGACGTGCTTTTATACAGCTCTCATCTTTGCAGGATCATCAATATGTGATGGGTTTGTCACAGCCACATTGTCCTGCTGCTTTCTAGAAATACGTTTGTCAACAGTACAGGGGATGTTGACCACTTAACCTGCACACATTGGTGCAGGTGACAGACTTGAAGGCAGCAAGATGTTCTTGGCCCAATAGCTCTGTCTGGGACTCCACCTTTGCATGACAGACAGTAGGGAGCTGCCCTGATCACATCATATGAAATATGCTGGGCATGCATGACAGGTGCTTTTGAGTCTGGTCCTTTGTGATGTGAGAGATGTGTACACAACAATAGTACATCTTCTTTGAAAACCCATCAGGAACATTCCCATGTTCAGGATGTAGGCACCTGTAATGTCTGACAGCATTAATTTATGCACGACCAACAATCACAAACAACTAAAGCTTTACAGCCCCTAACAGGGGGTTTGGTGGCATCATGTTTGTAACCTTTATGTCTCTCCCTAGCACACTCAACCATGACAGAGTGATTTGGGAGGTATTCAACCTGCAGACATGGTGACAGCGGCACTTGTGGGATTGTGCAGAGATGGTAGGGGCGATCTTCGACCTTCTCTAAAGGTGGTTCCGTAGAATGTGCTGTATTGGCAGAATGTCTTGGCCCTATGATTTTGGCTCATACTGGCAGATCTATGTATTCCGTGGCCTGTGCCCACATCGTGTTAGTAATGACATGGATACGCCCCCAACGACATGTGTTTTCCAATCATGCCAGAACATATTTTTTATAGGGGACATTCTCCACTTCGTAGAGGCACGCTTGTCCTTGAGAGGTATATTGTTACCCTCGGAGCTGTCACAGTCATCACACACCCCTCAGGTGACTGGATGGTAACACTGTATAGAGGCTCAAGTAACATGATGTCGTGATACCAATTGGCCACAGTATCGTTGTGATATGGTATCGGTGTGTACATACCAGTAATCAGCAACACACATGTTGCATTTGTCATTGACACTCATGCAATTGCTACACCAACCGGTGTTGCAGTTTGCAGGGTCTGTGTTGCAATGAGGCTTGTGGCTGCCACATGGTCACATGGCAGATTGTACACACTGGCCACAGTCCTCTGTTCAAACAACAGCAATGATGTCTGTGTATGAGTGGTGCCCAACGCCAGGTGGCCCCAACATGGAACAGGTTTACTGCACCAGGATGAGTGATGTCTCACATCATGGGGTTCCATAGTGGCTTTAGGGGCTAGGGACTGCCACTGGGCTTGTATGTTTGGGGCGTCCACCTCAAGGGCAATGCCAGTGACACTACACCTCGCATGAGGGGTATTTCCCTTTATGAGCAAGAACAATTTGGTTTGTGTTACATGAGATGCTCGGGAGAAAGAGTATGGCCTTGACGACACGTCTTGGTGCAAGGACACGTTGGTGGGGAAGAGGTTACTCAGGTTGGCTGATGTGTCCTGCAAGCCACTCTTGGCTAACATCCCCATGCCCATACATTCAGACATATTTGATTGTAGCCATCACCTATGTTAATAGCAAACATGGATGTCAGTGGCAGAGAAAATAACTGCACATTATCCACATATGTTCTGCAGATCAGGGGGGCTTTTCCATGGTTGATGTGGCATCAGAGCCCATCTCACACCGGTGGTGGTTTTACAAGGTGTGGCTTTGTTTCCCCCAGGAGATGCATTGTGTTGGTGTTATTGACCCTTTGCAATTATTCATTTAAAGGATATTTGTATAACTACAGAGAAACTCAATGACAGTGGCACAGGGGTATCAGTACCACAGACTTTTTTCGGCAAGCTCAGTTACAATGACCTGCTGAATCAGTGGCAAGCCATTAAGTGGTGCGAGCTATTTGGGAAAGGTAAACGAACCATACACAGGTGCTGTGGGTTGCTTACAATAGCTTTCCTAGATGACACTGGGGACTGTTTGCACACAGGCTCTGTCGGTACTGATGACACCCACATGTAGGGACTCCGTCCTGATTGTGCTGTGCCATTTTCTGTTCCCATTGACACCTGCATACATAGTTGCGTCTCTGGACATGTGTGCAGTGACACCTATCTGCAGTGTGCCTGCCAGCCTAAACACATCTAAACAGTACCCTGGGGCCCACTTGCATGACCTTGCATCACCATGCCACATTGAGAATGACAATGATGGTGTACATGCTACCCCCCCTAACCCTGTTTTTGTCTTTCAAGCCATTTGTTGTGACATAAGCTACACACGTCCTGGACAACAGACCCAATGGCAACATTGTATCCTAACAAACGGCACTGCTTTGTCCCTACATGGAACATGGTATGGGTGGCCCTATTCACCTTGCCAGGGGCCACTACCATGACATTTGTGTTTATGCAGGGCCCAGGATAGCAATGTTTGAAGCAGAAGACGCATTTTGTAACGTGTTTCTCATGGGGTACCTGCAAGCTATGTAAGACCTAGTTATGTCACTGTTGCAGGAAAAAATACTGTGCGTAAAGGACGTGGGAATAACCCAGTATGGGCTATATCTTGTTGAAATTTGACTATGACAGCAGGTGTGTTTTGCTAAACCATGGACAGGGACCAACCAATCACACTACCCTATTGCCACCTGTGCTCATGTGGCTGTTTCTGTCTGTGGTGTCCAACCACAAGAGGTGACTGTAGCTTTCCTTCACCATCAGTTCTGTTAATCTGCTGCAAGGTTATGGATTTGTAGCAGGTGTGAGGATGGGTAACCTAACTATGCATAAAGTGAGGGGAACCTGGCTCTGTTACAGGCGTTTGAAATAACATCTCATAGGTCATGGGGATGGTGTACCTATACACACATAAACATGTGCACCTAGCATATCATCTGGATACATCAAAGACATGTGTGATGAGATGGTGACCTCACAGACCATGGGAGAGGTGCTACCTACCTGCCATAACCTACCACAACATGTGAATGTCATACCCACCAATGCAATGTGGCCTGTGGCCCCATGGGGGTTGGGTGTCGTGGCACACATCATCAGCTGCATACCCCATTGCAAAAGGATAGTGGACAAGACACCTTACGCAGGTCACAGGACTCCTGGGGATAGGGAGAATGTATTGAACTGGTTAGGCACACTCAACCATATCACCAGGGTGAGTGACAGCCCACTGTGATGGGCTGACTTAACTCCTGGGGATAGGGATGATATATTAAACTCTTTATGCACACACAACCATATCACCAGGGTGAGTGACAGACCACTTTGATGGTCTCACTTAACTCCTGGGGATAGGGAGGATATATGAAACTGTTTATGCACACACAATCATATCACCAGGGTGAGTGACAGCCCACTGTGATGGGCTCACTTAACTCCTGGGGATAGGGAGGATATATTAAACTCTTTATGCACACACAACCATTTCACCAGGGTGAGTGACAGCCCACTTTGATGGCCTCACTTAACTCCTGGGGATAGGGAGGATATATTAAACTGTTTATGCACACACAACCATATCACCAGGGTGAGTGACAGCCCACTGTGATGGCCTCACTGAACTCCTGGGGATAGGGAGGATATATTAAACTCTTTATGCACACACAACCATATCACCAGGGTGAGTGACAGCCCACTTTGATGGCCTCACTTAACTCCTGGGGATAGGGAGGATATATTAAACTCTTTATGCACACACAACCATATCACCAGGGTGAGTGACAGCCCACTTTGATGGCCTCACTTAACTACTGGGGATAGGGAGGATATATTAAACTCTTTATGCACACACAACCATATCACCAGGGTGAGTGACAGCCCACTGTGATGGGCTCACTGAACTCCTGGGGATAGGGTGGATGTATTAAATTGTCTAAGCACACACAACCATATCTCCAGGGTGAGGGATAGACCCATGTGATGGGCTATCTGGACTCCTGGGGATAGGGTGGATGTATTAACTTGTCTAAGCACACACAACCATATGTCCAGGGTGAAGGATAGGCCACTGTGATGGCCTCTCGGGACTCCTGGGGATAGGGTTGATTTTTTGAACAGTTACAGCACACACAACCATATCCCCAGGGTGACGGATAGCCCACTGTGATGGGCTATCTGGACTCCTGGGGATAGGGTAGATGTATTAACTTGTCTAAGCACACACAACCATATCCCCAGGGTGATGGATAGGCCACTTTGATGGGCTATCTGGACTCCTGGGGATAGGGTGGATGTTTTGAACTGTTTCAGCACACACAACCATATCCCCAGGGTGAGGGAGAGGCCACTGTGATGGCCTCTCTGGACTCCTGGGGATAGGGTGGCTGTTTTGAACTGTTTCAGCACACACAACCATATTCCCAGGGTGAAGGAGAGGCCACTGTGATGGCCTCTCTGGACTCCTGGGGATAGGGTTGATTTTTTGAACAGTTACAGCACACACAACCATATCCCCAGGGTGACGGATAGCCCACTGTGATGGGCTATCTGGACTCCTGGGGATAGGGTAGATGTATTAACTTGTCTAAGCACACACAACCATATCTCCAGGGTGAAGGATAGGCCACTTTGATGGGCTCTCGAGACTCCTGGGGATAGGGTGGATGTTTTGAACAGTTACAGCACACACAACCATATCCCCACGGTGAAGGATAGCCCAGTGTGATGGGCTATCTGGACTCCTGGGGATAGGGTGGATGTATTAACTTGTCTAAGCACACACAACCATATTCCCAGGGTGAAGGATAGGCCACTGTGATGGCCTCTCGGGACTCCTGGGGATAGTGTGGATGTTTTGAACAGTTACAGCACATACAACCATATTCCCAGGGTGAAGGACAGGCCACTATGATGGCCTGTCTGGACTCCTGGGGATAGGGTGGATGTTTTGAACTGTTTCAGCACACACAACCATATCTCCAGGGTGAGGGAGAGGCCACTGTGATGGCCTCTATGGACTCCTGGGGATAGGGTGGATGTTTTGAACTATTTCAGCACACACAACCATATTCCCAGGGTGAAGGAGAGGCCACTGTGATGGCCTCTCTGGACTCCTGGGAATAGGGTGGATGTTTTGAAAAGTTACAGCACACACAACCATATCCCCAGGGTGAAGGAGAGGCCACTGTGATGGCCTCTCTGGACTCCTGGGAATAGGGTGGATGTTGTGAACACTTTCAACACACACAACCATATCCCCAGGGTGAAGGATAGCCCACTGTGATGATCTCCCAGGACCCCTGGGGATAGGGAGAATGTTTTGAACTTTGACAGCACACAGACCAATATCACCAGGATGACTGGTAACCCACTGTGATGGGCTCTCTAGTCTCCTGGGGATAGGGTGGATGTATTAAATTGTCTGGCCACACACAACCATATCTCCAGGGTGAATGCTAGCCCAATGTGATGATCTCCCAGGACCCCTGGGGATAGGGAGAATGTTTTGAACTTTGACAGCACACAGACCAATATCACCAGGATGACTGGTAACCCACTGTGATGGGCTCTCTAGTCTCCTGGGGATAGGGTGGATGTATTTTTAGATGTTATCACCTGATTGCACGCAGCGTCAATCACGCACATGCGCACCGCAACTGGCACAGATTAGCGCCATTTTACATCCATCTGTGGTCCGACAATGGCACAGTTTAGCAACGTAATACGTGCAAGTGCGCTCCGCAGATGACGCATTTTTGCGACATTTCACGTGCAACTGTGCCACGCAGCATGCAGTTTTGCGACGTGTGACGTCCAACTGCGTCCCGCAAATACACATTTTGTTGCAAAGAATTGCGCACATGCGCACCCCAAATTGCATATACACTGCTGTGTCTTACTTATTTGAAACACATAAAATATTTCATGATCTTAACGTGTATACATATTTGGGACTTGAACTTATCAACACTTCCACAATGTTTCTTAGGCTTCTGTATGATATGATGTGCTATGGCTTTCACACTGCACTTACTGCCAATGCAACTGCTAACACAACAAGGTGTACTGAGAGCCCATCAATGTGGGCTAACAGTCACCCTGGAGATATGTTTGTGTATGCTTACACCGTTTAATACAGCCTCCCTATCCCCAGGGGTCATGAGAGCCCATCACAGTGGGCTATCAGTCACCCTGGTGATATGGTTGTGTGTGCTTGAGGTAGGAAACAAAACCTCCCTATCCACAGGGGTCCACAGAGCACATCAGAGTGGCCTACCAGTCACCCTGTTGATATGGGGATATGTGTCCCACTAGATCATGTTCAGTATTTCATCTCAATGTGAGCCCAGCAATGATGTGCTGGATGGCATAAGGGGGGGGGGGGGGCGTTTGGATCGGGACAGTCTACATCCACATTAGTTAGCGTAGCACACATAATGAGCTGATGGGGGTTGGCATGCGACAGACATGTACGTTGATCTTAAGTCGGTGTGCTGACATACAGACATAGTGGCTGACGTGTGCCACATTAGTTGCCCTACCTCCTTATGGTACAGAACTTGTGTTTTCCTTCACACAGGCAGTCTAATCAATATGACTTGCTGGGACATTACTCCCTAATATCAGCAGTTATTTGTGGGGCCTTTGGTAATTATTTTGTTTCTGAGAACAAACACACTGCGACAATGCAATAACCTAGGGTGGCACATCTGGTACCCTATGAGGCACTCCAGAGAGGACAATATGAGGTGCAGTGTCCGACACAGCACCTTCTAAGGTTCAATATCAGCCACCTTATAGGGGGCTATTGAGTAAGCTTCAAACTACAGCACTGAGGGTGTTGTTGGTGGCAGCACCAAATGACATTGCAAAGGGTACAAGCCTCAGAAAGCCATATCAGATTACCCCACTGTACCATCAGACCCATAACTTATGGCTCTACACGCTGTGAGGTCACAGGTGGCCAACATCTCCATAGCTCTGTGGTTGTGAATCAGTGCTCCTCGAAGCCCTAAACCAGTCGGGTGATCAGGATAGCCCTCATGAATATGCATGAGATCTATCTGCATCCGAGCTATCTTGCCAACCTGCCTGGTTTGTGGCCCTGTAGGTCTGGATTTGGGGAGCCCTGCCTTACACCTCTTTCATTTAGGAGTGTGCAAAGTGCAGATGACATAGACATGAAGAACGTAGATAGAATGTGACATATACTTCCTAAATTCTCACCACCACCATGAAGTTGTATAATGTAAAATATGTTGGTGGTGGTGGTGAGAGGCACAGACGCATATGAGACATTCTATCTAACCTTTTTGATGTCTTGGACATCTGCACCTTGCCCACTTATAATAGTTGATGACAGAGGTGTAGGGCAGGGGTGTTGACATACAGCCCTGGAGAGCCACTCAACACTCACGTTGGAAGGATATCTGTAATGCATATATATCTCATGCATCTTCATTAGGGCTATCCTAAACACCCGACTTGCCTAGGGTTTCAAGGGTGACTGGTTCAGAAACACTGCCATAGCTACTAACACACCCCGGGCTGCCTACAGTAGGAATGAGGGCCAACACATGACCTGTTTGCTTTCTTTAAGAAGATAGGGTTAGACCACAAATACCCATGATGCACTGCACATGTAAATCAGCAGTCTACACATAAAAGCAAGATGGGTTATGCAGCCCCAAAACCACCTCAGCCTGGTAATGATTACTTAGCATGTAGATTAATGACACAGAGGTGATAATGAGCGTCACATTGTGCGGGTCCTGGGCTCACCCTGAGAGTGAGAGGGAACACCTAGCACCATGTCCACAGCACCTGGCTTAGCTGAGATAGGCTATGCTGTGAGTCAACATCAATGACAGTGTCTGATGGGTAGCTCTTGTAGATGCACTGCCAAATACACTTGTGTCCATCTTTTATTTCTATGTGAAGTTTCGTCCTTGTGCAATTTTGAGCAAACACATTGGACATATCGTGTGTGGTGGCCATGAACACATTAAGTATGTGATTTGTTTGGGGGGAGGCGGTTTGAACACATAGACGGATTCTGTGGCAACACCCAAACTGACCACTACAACTCATGATCACCCACCAACACATCCACATTCCACATCACTGCAATGTTGCTGCTGGAGGGAACTGTCAACCTGGGTGCAGCTGATGGAGAGACAACATACAGGGCGGTCCATGCATTTCTGTACACACCCACACGGTGATAGCAGACAGACAACAGGCATGGAAATGCTCAGCGGCCCACCACCACTAACGGACATTCTCCAGCAGCAAACACAGAAAAGCTGCAGCCGCTGCACCCTTCAAGGTGTGCCAGCCTTACACATACTAGGTGCAAGCTGTCTGCTAGCTAGTCCACAGTGCATATTACTGGAGGAAATGTGTGCACCCAAAACTGGGATGTCTGTACACTCACCAAGCAGTTAAGTTAGTGATTGGGCCCCAAGATATCACTTGAAAGAGATGTTTTTTGCCACTATGGCAGACCTAGCCATGCCATGGTGACTGCTCAGTCAGGGTGAGAGTGACCTTCCAGGAGGACATGCAGGGCCTACCCTGTCCGTGCTGCTAATGGCCGCACACTACAATGTCCAATACATTGGCTTATGATCTGTCCTCATGCATCCTGGCCAGGCCAGCCTGGCGGAGGTATACCCACAATAACTTGCTCCTCATTATGCACATTGGCAAGCTAACACTGGACACAGTGCAAACATTGTGCGCTGAGTAAGGTGTTTCTGACATCACACACTGGATGTACAGACACACAATCCCACACCTATGCCATCACTGTGCTACTATAGCTAGCTTTTGCAGTCTAGGCGAACTCAGCAGTCCTGGACACAGTGCAGGCATGGCTATGGTATGCAGTACTGTTGGTGTCACACACCAGGGTGGGGAACATTGTCAGACACCAGACCTGACACACACTCCACAAACATCAGACATATTGGTATGATACCACTCAATAACCCTATTATGCTTCACGTAGGAATTGATATCTGCCACTGATCACATCTACATGTTGATATATGTGTAGTGTATTTCCAGATGTATGGTGACAGTGCTAAGGTGTGCACTTACTAGTTTTGTGAGATGTACGCAAGGCCCAATATCATGACTGTCCAAGAGTCTTTGGGTAATGGAGCCTGTGGATCTGGTCATTTCTGCTCCTGTTGGCCGGTACTCTCGGCCAGAGGTCCCCAACTCCAGTCCTGTTGGGACAAACACTGATCATGTTTTCCAAGTGTGCCTAGCGAATATGCATGTGATACATCTGCATACCATGGACCAGCATATGGAAATTGACAAACACATCTTTATTTCAGACATCATAAGATGTGAATGATTTGTGGCCCTCCAGGACTGCATTTGGGGGAATCTGCTCTATGTAATGCACATGTTTCTCATATATGTACACTTTTAAAGATAATATAGATGTATTACCCATGTTTGCATTATCTGCACTACAGGTTCTGTTAGCTTTAAAACATTTGTGTGGTGTGACAATTGTGGGGACTGGGTTGGCAGGGCGGACACACGGGATTTGAACCTGTGACCTTCTGCTCCTAAAAAAAAGCACTGCCTGTGTGCTTTGCACCACCGTCTTATCACAGAGGCAGTGCATTCCCAGGGGAATCCATGGCTGTTTGTCAGACTGACCCTGTCTGTTGCAGTACACAGCACCCACTTAAAAAGGGCTAGGCCATGATGCGCTGTGGACAGCTGCCACCAGTTCCCCTGCCGTCACCATGCTCACATGGCCTTATATTGGATACTGCATAAAAAGTACATGATGAGTGACCCTCCAGGACTGCATTTGGGAGAATCTGCTGTAGATGATGCAAATGTTTATTTGGTGTGTAGTGTTGAGGGAAAAATATGACTATTTCAAACAATGTTAGATTCTCTGCAGCAAAGGTTCAGTCTTTCATGCCAGGTTTTAGAGGGGTACAATTTGGGGCACTAGTTTGACAGGAGCCACAGACAGGATTTGAACCTGTGACCTTTTGTTCTTACACACACTGTCTGTGTGCACTGCACCACCGTTTTGGCACATATATGCTGTATTCCCTGGGAAGTCCATGACTGTACATCTGACAGAGCCTGTCTGTTGCGGTGGACAGTGCCAGCCTGCACACGCCTACGGCACTGTCTGCTGTGGCTTGCAGCCACTGCCCCCTCCACCACCTGTACCCCTCGGCCAACATGAAGACATGTCCTTATCTGGAAAATCCCATATAACCTGATTGCGTTGTGGCACTCCAGGACTGAATTGGGGGAACTTGCCTGTATGTAATGTCCATTGTTATGGTGTGTGTGCGGTGTACGGTAAAATATAGGTGTTGGAAACATGCTTATGTTGTCTGCTATGAAGGAGTGTCTGTACTATCACTGTTTCTTGGTGTGAAAAACTATGTGGACTGGGTTGGCAGGAGCCCCAGCTGGGCTTTGAAACTGTGACCCTCTGGTCCTACAAGCACTAGCTGTGTCTGCTGCACCACACTGTGACCGCAGAGACAGTGCAGTCCCTGGAGATAGGACAACTGTCCATACGAGGCAGACACCCTGCTCTGCACAATTTTACTGTGGGCTCATTTACCTGGTATGGCGACAAACGTGCAAATAAACCTCAAATATGACCTCAGAAAAAGGGGAAAAAACACATAACCAAGCTGGCCAACATTGATATCACTGGGCAACATTAAACACACTCGCAGGTAGGCTCCAAAACAGAGAAATGGTTTTTGGACGGTTCTACGCTCCGTGGACCCTTCCATAAATCATTCATTTTTTTGGAGCTTTCCTGGGAGTGTTTCTTATTGTTGGCCATTGATATCAATGTTGGCCAGCTGGCTTATAATTTTTCAATATTTTGTTGTGGCCATTTTCAGTTGTTAGTTGCAATTTTGTTCTGTGCACATGTATCACACTGCTCACGTGTTTTAGGTTTCCCCGGTTTGCCTTTACATTGCTGACGGAAATGGTTTCTCTTCCCTTTAAATGCATTCTACCGTGAGTGTTTCACTCGTGGTAGTTTTTACATGTATATTCGGCCCCGCTCCTGTGCGGGGAGCCTCTCCCCTCCCACTCTCCACCCATTGACCCCGTCTCACCGCCCCTCGGGGGCCTTCCTCCGCCCTCCGTTAGCCTTTCCCCGCCTCTATCGCACATCAGTGCACCGCAAACGTGCGCGTTTTCATCGCACGTATGCGGGGCCCGTTAATGTGACACGCACGTGTGTGGGGCGCTTAAGAGCACTTAAATGCATCATTTTAGAGCGCTCAAGTGCGCCCCGCACAAGTGCGCCGTTTAGTAAACATACCCCTAAGTTTGTACCTGAGGCAATGGCAGGTTAAATGACTTGCAAACAAGGCGCAGCAGTAGGATTTAAAGTGGGCTTCCCTCATTCTCAGCTTGCTCTAACCATTAGGCTATTGGCAATAAGGACAATTCGAGATTCAGAAAGGGAGGAAGAGACAAAGACAGGATGAGAGGTATATAAGAATTAAAGATAAATAGAAAGAACCAACAGGGGATATACAAGATGGAAGCAGAGCAGAAAATGAGAATGTTACCAGAATCGATGAAAATTCAGAAGACAAGGGCAGGAAAAAAATCATCTTCCATTTGGATATCAAACTGGATGACTTTAGAAAGAGGAAGAGTTGTGTGTACTATATATGCATGCACTTAGTTATAAAATTATCCACTAAATGCCAATTTTACCTTGTTTGCCCCAAAGGGCCTTCTACAATGCCTATACTCCTTTGACTAGCAGATATTTGCATTTGCCAGCCTGCTGGAATGCTGCTGGTTTTCCCTCCTTTAGCCTCAAATAAAGCGTTAACAAAATCCTACCTCTCCAGGACCCTCCCCATTGCCTAGGGGCTGACTCTAGGTCCACTACTCATCGCTTAGCTCTGCAATGTTCTGTTACTTTCTTGTCCTTCTCACTACTGTGCTCTCTTCTGCCAGCAGGGATTGGGAATCCTTCCACTGCTGTAGCCTTCTGCACTACTGTGCATGACTTCCTGTTCTGTTGGCAATGGTTGGGAACCCTGCCTAGTCCGCCTCACACTGCTGCTTCGTCTTTTGGAAACATTGTGTGCATACTGGACTCTTCCTCCCACTCCTCTTTGACACCGGACACACATCTGCACATGCTCCAGTGTCTATGTATGGACAGACAGATGGATCCACTCTTAACAAACCTTCTTGTTTTTTTTCTTTATGAAATGCACCCAAAACATTTCCTCATCATGTTCTATTCTAATACATCCCTTGTTTTCTGTTTTCCGGCTCTGAATCCTTTTTTACAGTGTGATGCAGGAATCTTTGAAATGAAATACAACACCCATTACAAAAATGGACGAATCCCAGCTCCTTCACTACTTATTCACCTTCAATAGGAGGGATGTTTATACCACCTGCAGATTAACCTGCTAATGACTTTAATGATATGTTAGCAATTAGCAACCAGACTGAAAACAGAAAAACAATAAGTAATGAGCTGAAAGAATAATAAGAATATTAATATGAATAATATATCAACCATGAGTAAGGGTTAGTTAAAATTCTCGTGGATCTCTCGATGTGAGGCAACTGGGGCAGAAACCGCATCTAGACCTAGGTTGGAATATGCTTAATTTGACTTTCAACTCTTTAAATGCTATTCAGCGTTATTTAAAATAGATGTGCTGGGACAAAGTGTTGTACAAGGTTTCTTCTAATTCTCTTGGGAATTAACGAGCCTAATTAGTTTCCTTAATTGGCATTTACCCCATCAGGAGGTCCAAGCTGACAGCTGATTATGGAGTGACCTTATTTTCATTAATATTTTCCTTCTCACTTTTTAGCAGGTGATATCCGCTGAGCCAGAAGGTGTTCATTATGATATTCATAATGTTTTGAGTAAATGTTGAGATATCATACACAAACACACTACACACATACACATTGCGTTTGACTGAAAGAGCTACAAATCTGGTAGACTGTTGAAGACCTGCTTGAGAATGCTCATTTGGATGTTACAGCAGATGGTCCTATGTAGTGAGCTTATCACAGTGTTTTAAAAATAGTGCGCATGCGCTGGCGTCCTGAAGGCTTGAACTCCAGGTTTCATGTCAGAAATGTCAGTGCGATAGCATTACTGTTCGATTTTTATTTTTAAAGAATGTTTGTTCAGTTTGCGTTTATTATTTATATTGTTTGTTGCATTATAGCTTTACCCTGAAAAAGCCAATTTAGGGTGAAACCACTGGCCAGGTTGGGAGTGGCTATCAATGAAGAAGGTGACTTGCTTTTTACAATACATTTAGCCCTTTTGCTGCAAGTACTATGCTGGTGGCTTTTTCTGCATCAACAAAGCGATAAGTTATTTGATGTTGAATATATAATAAGGTGAGAGGCTAAAAAGGTTAGGGCTCTTTAGCCTGGAAAAGAGACGGCTGAGGGGAGATATGATAGAGGTCTATAAATTAATGAATGGAGTGGAACAGATAAACGTGGATCAATTGTTTACGCTATCAGAATATAGAAAGACTAGGGGACATGTAATGAAGCTACAGGGTAAACTATTTAAGACAAATAAGAGAAAATATTTTTTCACTCAACGTGTAATCAAACTCTGGAATCTGTTACCGGAGGATGTGGTAAGGGCTGTTAGTATAGCTGGGTTTAAAAAAGGTTTGGACAAGTTCCTGGAGGAAAGGTCCATAAACCACTATTAAAAAAGGGACCCAGGATATCAATGCTTGACCCAGTACAAGCATTGTGGAACTTGTGTCTTTTGGGGAAACTGCTAGGTACGTATGACCTAGATTGGCCACTGTTGGAAACAGGATACTGGGCTTGATGGACCTCGGTCTGACCCAGTATGGCATGTCTTATGTTCTTATGTTCTTATGTGACGTTTTACTTACAAGTTAATGTCCTTTCCTTGAGTCCCTCTAGACAAGTGGGTTGTGTTCCCCTACCAGCAGATTGGTAGAGACAAAGAACCAATGAAAAGTCCAGATTTCAGTGACATCACTCCCATGCCTCTATCCGTCTCTGCCACCAAAGGTCCCTTCAGCATTCATCCCAAAGAATATGGGAGAGTATGACAAGCCTCACATAACCTCAACGTGGGCAACGATGAGTAAGCAACAGTAGAGAACTATGTACAGGAAAGCATAAACAGAAATCTGTCCTGAACCTGCAGAGCCAACTATGAAAATCATAGTGGACCCAAGGGAACAGCAGCAGAAGAACAAAGCAAATACAGTTTCAGGGGCGGGCCTTGGATGGATCTAGCAGGACTCAAGGAAAGGACATTAACTGGTAAGTAAAATGTCCCCTTCCGATTGTTCTGCTGGACCAGTCCAGACAAGTGGGATATACCAAAACTAGAATTCCACTGGGCAGGAAGAAGACACAGCAGATCGTAAAGTCCTAGAGCCAAAGGCCGTGTCCACTCAAGTGTGGACATCCAAACAGTTATGCTTGACAAACGTGGAAAGTGATGCCCAGATTGCTGCCTGACAAATGTTTGCAAGGGCTACTGAGCTTTGCTCCGCCCACAAGGATGCTCATGCTCGGGTAGAATGAGTGTGTAAACCCTCCGGAACCAGCCGGTTCTGCAACAGAAACATCAAGGCAAAGGCCTCCTTAATCTAGTGCCCTAAAGTCAACTTGGCCACTGCATCAACCTTGCACAGGCCAGCAAACAGCACAAAAAGATGGTCGGACTCACAAAGGAAATTCAGAACCTCCATGTACTGGAGAAGCACCCTCCAGACATCCACAAGACAAAGATCCTTATCCCTCCCCCGGCACTGCTCCTTAGATGGAGAGCAGGCAGACCACCTGATTCACATGAAGGGGAGAAATCACCCTAAGCAAGAAGGATGGTACAGACTGAATGGAACAGCCTCCTTAGAAAAGACAGATAAGGATCTTGGCAAGGAAGAGCCTGCAGCTCCGAAACCCCTTGTGGCACAAATTGCAACAAAAAAAAACATCTTGAGCATCAAAGCTTTTAAGGTAGTGTGCTTCAACAGCTCAAAAGACACCACCATCAGGGCCCTGAGCACCAGTCACAGATCCCAGGAAGGGATCACAAACCGGAGGGGAGGATGCAGATGCTGAACTCCCTGGAGAAAGGACGAGACGTCCAGGTGCAAGGCTAGACGGTCTTGGGCAAGGCTAGACGGTCTTGGGCAAGCCACTTAACCCTCCATAGCCCATGTTCCCTGTAAAATAGTTATCTCCAAGTTATAATGCCCTGTTCAATGTAATTTCAGTTTGTTCAATGTAAACCGCACTGATACAGAATAGCGCGGTATATAAGAGAATGTAAATAAATAAATAAATAAATAGAGACTTACCAGCCACTGAACCTTGGTAACAGGCCAAAGCTGCATAAGAACATAAGATATGTCATACTGGGTCAGACCAAGGTCCATCAAGCCCAGTATCCTGTTTCCAACAGTGGCCAATCCAGGTCATAAGTACCTGGCAGCAGGACCGCACCTAGCCCTGTGCGAGTGATGCGGCTGCACAGGGCGCAAAAGCTTAAGGGGCGCATTTCGGCTGTCTGCTGTTGCCTGCCGCCACCATTTTTTCTTCACTCAGTGGTGGCAGGTAATGGCAGACATCTGAAATGCGCCCCTTAAGCCTTTTCGCGGCATGCTAAGCACATCTATTCCTCCCTGCTCTAACGCAACTTACATAGCAGGCGCGCCTCTTCTCTCCCGCCGTGGGGGAGGGGGCGCGCACCTGTTGTGGAAGTCGCACAGGGCGTGATTCAACCTTGGTACGGCCCTGCCTGGCAGGTTCCCAAAAAGGCACACAGGCTCCACAATGCTTGCCCTCTGCTTCTTTTACCTTTATCCCTAGAGCTCCTGTGTGGCCCTTCCTATGACATTTAAGCCTCTGTATTATGGGAATTCTTGTATAATTCTTACTAATTTGCCTATGGCATCCCCTGTTATATAATCCTCCAAGTTTATTACCCCTGATCAATGTACATCTCCCGGTTTATGTTATAATGTAAACCACTTTGAATTTATGATAAGGCGGTAGAAAAAACTCGTTAAATAAATAAATAAAATAATGGGAACTGCCTAGGGCAGCTAATGTCCTTGCACCGGCTCTGCTGATTGGTAAACATGTTTCAGAATTCTGGAGTACAATTTGGTGTTTTTAAGTTACTAAACTGCATTCTCATCAACAGGGCTGCTGCAAGGATTCGAGGTACCCTGGGTGAGCCCTCCATCCTGCCACAGCCCTCATTGTTGCTGCTGCCACCACTGCAGGTGCCAGTGAGGGGGGGTAGTGGCTGCAATAGGTGCCCCTGGAACACTAGCGCTGTAGGCAGCTGCCAAGTTTGCTTAGTGGTAGCGCCAGCCTGGCTCATTGAGAGGAAAGTTGTGAATATTCATAAGCACTTGTGTGGTTAGGAGCCGGTGCTGACCACATAACTGATTTTTAAGAAGTTACCAGCACTTATGCAATACCTTTGGGCTGTAAAACACTAACAGGTCAATTTTTAAGCTCAGTGGACGGCATTCTTTTTAAATGGCCAAACATATACATATAAAATTGAGCATGATTTGGGGCTGTACCCGAATGTAACTTGCTTTGAACTTCTGACAAAAGACATGAGCTAAATTCAATTCCCTGTAAAATAGCAATATTCAGCCACTATCCAGATAACCTGTGCATTTAAGTCTGAGTGCAGAAACAACAAAAATATCTTTAAATGGATAAGCTTCCTATTCAAAGGGAGTAACATGGTTAGGAGTCATGTCTGTGGCCTGCAGGCTCAGAGCACAGGCTTACATTTAAACCGCTGAAGGGGGGCTAGCTCCATTGGAGCTTCCTGGTCCGTGTCTCCCCCCACACGGCATGTTGCAGAGCAAGGCCGGTGCTATCTTTTGCTGCCCTGTACAAATGATTACCGTGCTGCCCCCCCTCCCCTTGCTGCAGTGGATTTCAGTAGAACCTTTCAGAAGTCTCTCTTTTGTCCCAGCATGATGATATTTTTCAAGGGGTAGCAAAAATGACAGAGGCAGGTAGCACTTTATGGATGACACCTTATAGACTAACCAATTTATTGAGGGTCATGCATTAATAAATTTATCAGTCTACAAAGTGCCACCTGCTTCTGTCAGCTTTGTCTGATTATCATTTACATCTGCAGTGGGGTTAGGTGGTTGCATGTGTGAGTGTGTCATAGGGAGTATCGGGGATGCATACATGTGTGTGTGTGATGGAGGCTGCATGTATGTGTGTGTGTGTGTCTTCTCATGGGGAGTGTTGGGGGCTGCTTATGTGTATGTGCATGTATTTTTGTCATAGGGAGTATTGGGGTGGAATGTGTGTGTGTGTGTTGTGTGTGTCTGACATAGGGAGTGTCACGGGTTGTGTGTGTGTGTGTGTGTGTGTGTGTCTCTCTCTCTCTCTCATATGACCCCCCTTCCAGGCTTCCTCCCTCTCTCTGAATGTCAAACATGTACAGCCTGCACAGGCTTCAACACCCCATGCTGATTTTCCCTGCTTGTCTGCTGCTCGTCTGCCCCCTGCTGGGCCTGGTCGCCTCACTGTGTGGACTGTGCCACTCTCCCGAGGCTGCTCCTCTGTACGGGTGCATGGTTTGCACAGTGGGTTGCGCCGGCCCTGTTGTAGACCCACAGAACAGGCAGGTGATAGCTTTATCCAAAAGTTTATACCATGCACATCACGAATGCCTGGCCTATTCCTTCCCAGGATATCCAGCCTAAAGAGTATAGGAGAAAGGGCAACACATCTCGGAGAAATTTTGTAATGAGCGCCTAGATTTAAGCATGTTAATAGCTCTTATTCTCTAAAGTCCAATCCGTGCAGATTTTACATTATAGAATACTAGCTTAAGTGGCTGCACGTGCACGTAAATATTGTGGTGGTTACTTACAGCAGCTCTAGAGCAGGTTGAAATAACAATGCATATCTTACACATATTCTGTGAAGTTTGAGCATAACTATTTGCTCCCCTATGCTCTGCCCCTGTGCATGCCCACTCTGAAAGTACACACCATCGGTCTGTGGCATGGACTTTCACAATAGCGACTGACTAAACTCTACACATAAATGGTCATTTATGTGCTTAAATCACTAGAATACCTTGCTTGCTGTGCATAAATCTAGCCACCCCTTGCAGGATTACCCTCTCAGGGGACAAGTTGGAAACAATCTGCATTGGGTTAAAAAAGTTCATGAGTACTTTTTACTCCTGGACTTTGCACAGATTTTTGATAAAGAAAATACACACTCTTTCACTTTGAAACTTTCCAGGGGAACAAGGGACCTGCAGACCCGGAGAACTACTGAATTGCCTTTGGATCCTGACTCCCTTTTTCTCCTGTTTTCACCTATACTGAAGGTCTTGATCATTTTCCCTAGTCCCCTGTTGTTCTGTTCGTCTGTCTTAGCAGACTGTATGTTCTGTGAAGCAGGGACTATCTTTTATGTGTATTTGCACAGTGCTGCTTATGTCTAGTAGTAGTAGTTTTTGTGTTAGAACGTTTTCCATGGAAGGTAATATGCATAGAGTTGAAAATAAAATCTCTATCCTCCCTTGACCTAAAGACGTGTGGGAAAACCTTCTATAAATGCGACTAAATGCGCACACTTTCCGAAAACAACACACACGCTTTTCAATAGAATGAGGGAGGAGATTTTCAGACAGACGTATTACATCCATAACATATTCAAATGGCTTTGAAACTGTTCCTCTTAAACCCAAAGAATTAAAAAAAAAATTAAACTCTTTTTATTAGCAATGAGGATGATGTTACAGACAAGTTATCGATATATAGCCTAAACCCAAAGAATTTCAAGTGGCGAGCCCAAGGAGGCTAGAGATGTCCAGACAGCTGTTCGTGGTGACATCTGAGAGCACCCACTGTGATCACTGAACAGACTAATCACAGCAATGCGCATGAACAGAGTATGATCTGAGCGTTGCCCAAGGTGCTCTGCACTGAGTGCGTGAGTGTGGGCTTGCTTGTAGAGTGCGTGGATGAGATGAAGAGTGAGTGGATGGGGAAGTGGGGATGGAGGGAGTGAGTACAGAGGGGCTGGGTGGATTACTTGCTTAGGGGGCTTAAATTAGTCCCTCCTCTTGTTTTCTCTTTCTTCTTTCCTTCTTCCTCCGCCTCCTCCTCTTTCTTATCTCCCTTTTCCCTATCACCTCTCTTCTCACTCCTCCTTCCTTCTCTCCCCCTTCCCTTTTCTTTCTCTTCCATCATGCCTCCCTTCCCCTTCTTCTCCTCTCACTCTCCTTTCTTCTTTCTTCCCCTCTCACCTCACCAACATCTCTGAAGCTCCAGGTCTGCTTCTCTTTCTAGTGCTAGTGGGTTTGGGAGGGATAGAGTGGGGGGGGGGGGGGAAGGGACCCTTATCAACACTTTTATTATTCTGCTGCCAATGGGGGTGGTAACCTCTCCAGCACTGCCATTGTTCCAGGCTGGTGTTAGACATGCAGGGGCTCAGGTCAGAAATTAAGGAGGGGCTTCCCAATCCTCTCTCCTCTCCTCCTGATTTCCCCAAGTCTGTCTTGCAAATTTGTCTAAACTTCTTGGGGGGTATATTCAGCAGTGGCAACTAGGATAGATGAAGCACCTAGCTGCCATTGCTTTAATTAAGATTGGATATTCAGTGGCGAAACATATCTGGTTTCCGTCACTGAATATCTTTGCCGGTTGGTATTCAACCACTAACTGGATAGCCCTAACTTGTTAAAGTAAGGACAGCCATTCACCTATCTTAACTTTAACCACTTAAGTTATCTGGTTAGTGGCTGACTTTTGCCACTAATCAGATAGTGGCTATCACTGCCCCTGCTATGCCTGCAGACTAACCCGGTTTTAACCAAGCCTTTGTTTGGCGGTCTGTGGGGATATTCCATGGCACTCATTGTTTAACGTGTTTTAGCCAACTAGCAAGTCTGGAAACTGGCTAAAATGTTTTGAAAATGCCCTCCCTTTGGTTTTTTTCAGGACTGGGCCACTGATATTGAGAATAGTCAGCAGCATTACAGGTATTTTTGCAGGTGGTATTAAAACAAATTGAGTCATTGAAATCTTCGAATGTTTACAGAATAAGATATTAGTTGGCAAGAGAACAAAATATTGCTCTGAATGAATCAACCTGGTTATTAAGAGAGCAGATAAGGGCAGGGCTGGATTTACCTATACGCCATGTACGCCATGGCATAGGGCCCACAGCTGGCAAGGGCCCACAAAAATCGAACAAATTAGCTTTTTTTAAAAATAAAATTTTAAAAAAAAACTGCTGGCTGCCGCCGCGGGGCCCCCTCTGCTGCCACGGCAGCATGGACTGACCCGCAGGGCCCCCTCTGCAAGCTGAATCAATCGGTCCATCCGTCCGTGCCTCCCTCCCTCCCTCCGTGCAGGCTTTGAGAAGCGCGAAGGGCACTCTCCTTCGTGCCTCTCAAAGCCTGCACGGAGGGAGGGAGGGACGGACGGACCAATTGATTCAGCTTGCAGAGGGGGCCCCGCGGGTCAGTCCATGCTGCTGCGGCAGCAGAGGGGGCCCCGCGGCGGCAGCCAGCAGTTTTTTTTTAAAATTAAATTTTACTTTAGGCCGATGTGGGGGGGGGGGTAGGACTGGTAATGGGCTATTGGGGGGGCTGGGGCTGGGACTGGAAATGGGCTGGGGGGGTTAAGACTGGAGGTGGGCTGATGGGGTTAGGACTGGTAATGGGCTGTGGGCTGTTGGGGGGGTTAGAACTTGTAATGGGCTTTGGGGGGGTTTAAGACTGGTAATGGGCTGTGGGCTGATGGGGGCTGTCTGGTAATGGGCTATGGGGGGGGCTAGGACTGGAAATGGGCTGGAGGGGTTAAGACTGGAGGTGGGCTGATGGGGTTAGGACTGGTAATGGGCTGTGGGCTGTTGGGGGGGGTTAGAACTGGTAATGGGCTATGGGGGGGGGGGTTAAGACTGGTAATGGGCTGTGGGCTGATGGGGGGCTAGGACTGGTATTGGGTTGGGGGGTTGCTAGGACTGGAAATGGGCTGATGGGTGGCTAGGACTGGAAATGGGCTGATGCAGGGACTAGAAGGGAATGGATGCTGGGTGAGGCTGGAACTAGAAGGGAGCTGATGTTGGGGGAGGATTAGAATGGGATGGGGCTGGAAGAGTAAAAAGGAGAAGGGAAAAATATTTTGTGTGGGAGGGATAAAAAATCTACAATTGGCCGGGTATTGGGAGAGTAAGTGGGGATTGAGTATGGAGGGGTAAAATTTGAGTGGATGAAATAGGAATGAGGAAAGAGCAAAAGGAGAAAGATTAGTATGTTAAAGCAGATGTAGAGAGAGAATGGAAAAAAACTAGAAGAGAGAAGAAAGGACAAATGGACAGCAGACGATGGAGAGTTAGCAGAAGACACGAAGAAACCAGAAGAAAGTGGCTGGAGCAATTGCAGCTGAAAAAAATGCACAAAAGGTAGAAAAATATCTCTTTATTTTGAATTTATTAATTGGAATATGTCAGCTCTGGTAAATGTGCATCATTAACTCTGCGCTTTGTTTAGTACAAGAGCAAATTAATGCATAGTTTTATTTCTACAGTGTTGTACATTCCAAGTTTGACTTTTGGGATTCCCAGTTTAATTATTGTCTTCCTGTTTCTAAATTGTGATTACTTGTTTGGTGATGGTCTATGTTCTGCATGTGTAACTGAGCTGAGGTGTTCTGTTTATATAATTCCTATTTGACATTGCCACTTATTCTCTTTCCCCAGTAGGTCATATATTGTTGTTCTCTGAAATGCATTGGTTTAATATTTGCAATGTTGCCTTTTGATAGTTAGGGTATGGTGCTTTGTGAGTCCTGGTAGTGCTGTTAGGAAACGGCGGGTTTGCTATGGGTTCTAAATGGGCAGTGTTTGTAGTAGTTCCTAATGTGTCTGGCAGTTGGCACTGGATTATAGTAATGTAGAAATCTTTTAGTCTTTCTTTATCCATACACTCATTAAGAGGCACGTTTACTAAAAGTTAGTATATGGTAACATTATGCAAATATTTATGCAAATGAGGCCCCTTATGCAAATGAGGCCCCGCACCCCCCTTGGGCCGCCCCTGCTGGGGGCCCACAATTTTTGTTGGCGTAGGGCCTCACTCAAGGTAAATCCGGCCCTGGATAAGGGTGGTGCTGTTGTGGTGGTGGACTGGAAGGACTATACAGATGAAGTTCTCAGGTAATTGTCTGATGGTAATAGGTATGTTGGGCTTACTGCTGATTCAACTCTACAGCTGAAACAGATGATTCAAGACATCATGAAGGAGGCTTTGGATAGTGGTTACATCAATAACAAGGAATAGACGTTTTTGAATCCACACCATAATCAGATCCTAAGATAAATTTTTACAGTAGAATCATAAAGATTTGCAGAATCTCCCAGGCAGGTCTACCAGGGGATCTCTTTTAGAACCACTATCCATTCATATTGATTCATTTCTTAGAGCTCTGGTGTCTCAAATACCATCATATGGGTGAGACACTCCTCATTTTCTTGCATTAATATCTGATTATGAAACTACACATATGACTGAGAATATTTTTATGGTTACGATGGATATATCATCACGGTATATATAGGTTCCACAGTATGATGCTGGAACATGAGATCTGAATCTGAGTTGGTCCCCACAAGTTTCATTCTGTGATTAGCCATTATAGCAAAACATTTTCATGTTCAGTGGGGAGATGGGGAGATATTTCAACAAATATTGAGAGCAGCTATGGGGGCTACAAAGGCACATTGGTTGCAAATTTGTACATGGTCAGATGAAAATGAATCAATTTATAAATCTCTCTTTTTGAAATGTATTGATACATGATATATAGATTAATTTTTCATCAAAAAATAAGGAGCAACACACAAACATTCTAAAAATCTTTGTATAGAGGTATGATACCAACATGAATTGTTCTTTCAAATAATTAGATACAACTGAACATCAAGAGCTCATGTTTCATCAATTACCTCTCCTATTTCTAATGCTCATTTTTATTTGCTTTTATTTCAATAAACAGCAAAAAATGATCATTAAAAAACAACTTTCACTCTGTCATGGCTGAACTGTTTAAAGCATCTTTGATTTAGAGCTGCCAACGTTATAGGCACCTTGAAAGCCAACGTTGTTTTTAGAACTCTAAATCAAAAACGATATAATTCAAATATAGGGCAACCACAACAGAGAGAAAGATAAGTTGTTTTTTAATGATCATTTTTTGCTACGTTTATTGAAATAAAATCAAATAGACATGAACATTGTAAATAAGAGAGGTAATTGATGAAAACAGGAGATCTTGATGTTCACTTATTTATTTATTTATTTATTTCTCTTATATACCGCGCTCTTAATTCAGTGCGGTTTACATATGAACAAATATAAACACAATGGTACAAGCAGCATTGGTTTTTTACATAGAACAAGGTACATAAACTTGGTGAAAATCAGGGTAACTATAGACAAAAAACTATATACATGGCTACTATATACATGGTTATTTGGTTAATTAGATGTGAACAAGAATATCTATAATGCCGTGGGTAAGAAATTAATTAAAGAGCAGAATAAAAATGCCAGAATATTTGAAAGAACAGCTGAAGTTGGTATGATACTTCTATAAACATTTTTTTTGGAATGGTTGTCTGTTGCTGCTGCTTTTTTGATGAAAATTAATGGGTCAGTGACACCATTTTTTTCTCTATTTTTTAAGGGAGATTTTGTGTTAAGGTTATTAGGTTGTGCATCCCCTTTTTTGATAGCTATATCAATGACTTTTATGATTTGGCATGGTACTGAAAAAGACTTGCTAGCATTCTCTCAATAAATTAACGTGTGTGAAGAGAATATTGAGTTTTCAATAGAATAGAGTTCCATCAAGACGGAGGCGGCTCAAGGCAATCTGCTGCCTGAGGCGAAGGATGAGATGGTGGGGCTTTTTCAGAACTCCAATCAGGGACTGAACCAAACCAAAAAGACGATTAGATTATATGGAGGAAATGCAAGATGTTTGTACACCAAGGAACTAAAAGAGAGCGAGAGCCAATAGCATAGTTTATAAAACGAATTATAACTCATTCTTATTTTGTTGTTATAAACTGCGTTATGGTTCTTGCTTTTTCTTTTTCAACATATATTTTGCATCTACAGTGGGTGCAGAGCAGAACCAGGACATTCACCTACAGAACTCAATATCTTAAAAAAAAATCTGATTCTGATCATCTCACTAACAACAACAAACATTCTCCAGTACCAGGCATATTGTGAACTAATACAAAACCCTACAAAAAAAGAGTAAATCTACCACACTATACCATATCAGTACAAACCTCCAAAACTGACATAAGGAGCCCATCCAAAAAAAGCATCACTGTAAATACTACAGTGGGCCCTGGAACATCCATACACCTATTTGAAAAGCTGAACAAGTCAAATTACTACAGTACAGGATAGATCTTTATGTACAAACTCCATGTTAACAGAACACCTGGCCTCAGTCACACACTCAGAGCACAGATCCTCACCAAGTATAGAATAAGTAGCCACAATCTAAAGTAAAAATAAAAATATGTAGACAAAATTTAAACTGAAACGCCAAGAAGCCAGACTCCACATGCAGTGCAACATCAGATAAGTAAGAGATGCAGTTCCCCCATACTGAGTAAAATATAAAGATAGCACCAAGTCCAGTCACTAAAATAAAATAAAATTATTTTTTCTACCTATGTTGTCTGCCCATTTTATTCTCTGATCATGCTGGTCCTGATCTGAGGCTTCTGCTTTCCTGTCTTCTCTTAGCTCTCTTTCTGTGGTCTATAGTCCATCTGCCATTTCTTATCTCTTCTGTTGTTTTCTTCACTTCCTTCCATCAGCCCATTTCCAGTTCCAGTAACTCTCCCCAGTATCAGCCCCCTTTCCAGTCCTCCTCTCCCAGTACCTTCCAATGTCAACTGCCTTGCACTCCCATAACTGCCATTGGTGTCCATTCCCTTCCAGTCCCCCTCCTTCCCCACTGTCCAGCCCTTCTAGTCCAAATACCATCCCAGGTATCAGCTCACATCCACTCTTAGTGCCCCCCCACCCAGTCATCTCCCTTCCAGTCACCCTACCCTCTGTCCATCCACCTTCCAGTGCCATTTGCAAATGTCAGCTCCCTTCCAGCCTCCTCCCCATTATCCAGCCACCTACAACTCCCATCCCCAAGTATCAGCTCCCTTCTAGTGCGCCTTCAGTATATCCCAGGTGTCAGCTCCGTTCCAAACTCCTACCCCCCATATCAGCTCCTTTCCAGCCCCCTCTTTCCCCCGTGTCAGCTCCCTTCCTGCCCCCTCCTTCCCCTGGCAGACCCTCTCAGTATCCGCTCCCTTCCAGTTCTATTCTCCCATCCTCCTGCATCAGCCCATTTGTAGCCCTAGCCCCTAGTTTTCTTTCAGGGCCAGCAGCACTCTCTTCCCCTCCCCCATTAGCCCATTTCCAGTCCCAGCCCATTTCCAGTCCTATCCCTCATATCAGTCAACTCCAGTCCTAGCCCCCAATAAGCCCATTACCAGTCCTTGCTCATTTCCAGTACTAGCCCCCATCATCCCATTGCCAGTGCTAACCCTCCCAATAAGTTCATTTCCAGTCCTAGCCCCCCAATCAGCCGATTTCCTGTCCTAGCCCCCCTAATCAGCCAATTTGCAGGCTTAACCCCACCGATCAGCCCTTTACTAGTCCTAGCCCCCTCCCGATCAGCTTATTTCCATTCTTAACCCCCCCATCAGCGAGACAGGAAATGCCTGTTTCCCATCAGCACCGGTGGGCTCAACGTTAACAAAGCTGTGGGAAAGGGAAACACTCTCCTTTCACAGCTCTGCACAGCTGACCTGGTGCGGGGAAAAAAAATGTCAGGTTCTTCCGGGGAGGCGGGGGCCACGGGGCACTTCATTCTGCAGCTGCCACTGCAGCAGCAGCAGCAGCAGCTTCATCGGCAATTTTTTTTCTTTAGATTTTGAAGGCCGAGTGAGGCGGCCTTCTTGGGGGCATTTTTTGCCGCCCCCAAAAGGTTGCCACCTGAGGCCACTGCCTCACTCGGCCTCATTGTAGAGCCATCCCTGCATCAAGATTTAGTTTTGAATTTGCAGATTCAAAACACACAATGGTGATTTGTAAAATCTGTATATAGATAAGAGATTGTAATACGTTTTCACATTTTTCAAGTGCAAATCCTAAACGTTGAAACAAGGGCTCCTATATTCCCAGTTTCTGAATGATATAGACACATCTCTTCTTGTTAAGATATATGCCCTTTTAAACAAGATAGTTAAGTTGTTTTCTTCCATCTGGAAGCCACTTGCTTGGTTGTTGTAGCATTGATAAGGCTTGTCCTATGTGGCCTCTTTTCAATTTTGAGACCTGATGCAGGGCTGGGATGATACGGCTCGAAACACAGTGCTGTGTCATTTGACTGCTTCATGCTGGGGTTCCATTCTGTGACAATTTGGACCCTGACTCTTGCTTTTGGCTCCAACTACCAGTTCAGTATCTTTGACCCGTTTGGGCAATTTGAATGTGTTTAAAGTTTTGATTTACACATTTCTTAGCTCATTGGTTTTTGGGTATATATTTTATAGAATAAAGGGAGTTGTTTGTCTTTTGGAGGGCTGTTGGTTTTGCATAACAAATATTCCTACAATAAAACTTTTTTTCCTCTATTTTCATTGATCCGTCCTTCTTTTGTGACTCCTCCCAACAATCAGCAGCTCCCTCCCTGGACAGCACCCAATATCATGGAGCTGGATGTTCTTCAACCCCCCAACCTAGCTGGGATAGGCAGAGAGCAGGCTGGACCCCCCCATCCCCCCCATCCCCCCTGACCCTTCCCTGGTCCTTACCCTGGTAGTCCAGTGTTGTTTGGACTAGGACCGTTCCTCCTCCACTCCTGCCCCATCTCTGGCACTTTTCAAATTGGTGTCAGTCTTGCGGTGCTATTCCCTAGAGATAAGACGTTGATGTCAATGTCTTACCCAATAAACTAAAACTAGACATATGTAGACAAAAATTAAGCTGAAACACCAAGAAGCCAGACTCTGCCTGCAGTGCAACACCATAGAAATAGAAAGAGATACAGTTTCCCTGTATAGTGCCAAATATAAACCATTTTAAGAAGAGAAATTAAAATATTTATTCCAAGTCATATAATAATAATAAGAAATAGATACAATGAAATGGACTAGAAGTTTATTTAGGATGGTTACTTAGATGAAAACAATTTTAGCTAAAAAAAAATTAAAATAAAAAGTTTATGGGCTTGATATTCAGTGGCAGTAGCTATCACAATTACAGTCGCTAGCCATCGCCGCCGAACCTTAAACCTGGATATTGAATGTCAGGTATAAAAAATAACCGCACCAGGAGTAGTACAAAAACCCCCCAGATCCTACTATACTTAAAACATTCAATCAATCTTAAGAATGTTTTCATGGAACAACTGACCCATCATTCCACTAAAACGTACATGGAGGAGAAAAGACCTCAGTTCAAAAGCTGATATCCCTCTACGGGGCAGTTTCCTGTCAAAGGGGAGTTGTCTTTCACAGCATCACATATAATCCATCATCTCCCTCTCTCTTCTACCATTCAGCATCTCCCTTCTCTCACTCTCTTTCCCCTCAATCTAGCATCTCTGCTCTTTCCCCTATTCCCCTGTGACTAGCATCCTCTCTGTGTCCAGCATTTTTTCCCATCTCTCTCTTCCTATCCCATGTCGAGCATCTCATCCTCTGTCCCTATCCCCCATGTCCAGCATCTCTCCCCCTCTCTCTCCCTATCCAGCTTGTGTCCAGCATCGGGTAAGGTTTGCCTCTTTGCAGATGATGCCACCTAGCAAGGTGTAGATAACATGAGGAGGGATCTAGCTAAGTTTGAAGAATGGTCGAGAATTTGGCAGTTGAGATTTAATGTTAAAAATGCAGAGTCATGAATTTGGGTTGAAAGAACCAAGGGGGCAGAACAGTATAGGGGATGAAGTACTTCTGTCCATGAAAGAAGAGAAGGACCTGGGCATGATTGTTTCTGATAATATCAAAGTGGTTGAACAGGTAGAAAAGGCAATGGCAAAATTCAGAAAGATACTTGGGTGCATAGGAAGGAGAATGGCCAGCAGGAAGAAGGAGATGATAGTGCCTCGGTATAAGGCTTTGGTGAGACCTCATTTGGAGTATTGTGTGCAATTCTGGAGACCACATCTACAAAAAAGATATAAACAGGATGGAGTTGTCCAGAGGGTGGCTACCAAAGTGGTCAGTAGGTTTCATCATAAAGCATATGGGGCAGACTTAAAGATCTCAGTATGTATACTTTGGAGGAAAGGCGGGAGAGAGGAGATATGATAGAGACATTTAAATACTTCTGTGGCATAAATGCACATGAGAGACTCAGGAGTAATATGTGGAAATATTTCTTTACAGAAAGAGTAGTAGATGCATGGAATAGTCTCCTAGTGGAGGTAGTAGAGATCAGGATAGTATCTGAATTCAATAAAGCACGGGGCTAACACAGAAGATCTCTAAAGGAAAAAAAGGGACTATAGTAGTGGGTATGCAAGGGCAGACTGGATAGGCCATATGGTCTTTTTCTGCCGTCATGTTTCTATGTTTCTCTCTATCTCATCCCCCTTTCTAACTTTATCCCTGTGTCCAGCATCTCCCGTCTTTCTTCTACCTCTTTTGTGTCCAGCATACCTCTTCTCTCTCTCTTCCCCTATCCACCTCCATATCCAGCATTTTCTCTCTCTCTTCCCCTATCCACCTCCATATCTAGCATCTTCTCCTCTCTACCTTTCCACCCACATCTAGCATATCCCATCCATTTACCTAGGCCTCCTTCCCTGTGTCCAGCATTTTCTCTCCATCTCCTTATGGTCCCCTCCCTTGTGCCCAGCATCTCCATCTCTCTTCTCTCCCCTTGCCACATGGTCCTGCATCACCCCTCCAATCTCACCCTCCCAACCAGCATTCTCCTTTCAAGCCATCGCCCCTCCTGCTGTGGCAGCTACCACTTCCATATCTCACTGAACCTGCCAGCAATGGCACAAATAAAAGAAACAAGGAAAGGGCCTTTGAGCACATGCACACTTCAAAGATTCTTCTGGTCCTGCCCACTCTGAAGTGAAAAGGAAGGGTCAGAGGGGGTGGGACCAGTAGGGCCTTTGAGGCATGCTTGTATTGTGTTGAGGCATGCTTGCACTAATAGTTTCTTCTATTTCTGCACCTGCCACAGATTTGATGATATGTGTCGACTGCTGCAATAGAGCCATCCCTGTCTTTGTTTCTTGGGGGCCCCTTGTAGCTGTGGGACCCAGGGCAACTGCCCTGTTTTCCCCCCACCCCCCTTCCCAAACTCTGATTGTTCCACCATTGCAATCTGTTTCTGTATTTTCTTCCAGCAGCGATGGGAACTTCATTGGCTCTTCTGTTGTTGCAACACCATGGTCTATTTCTCCCTCTTTTGCCCGTGGGGATGGGAGTGGGGGAGGAGGTGAGGGACTTCTCCAGTATTTCCATTGTTCCATTGCTGTGGTTTGATTCTACTTTTTTTCTAGAATAGGTGGGAACCTCACCAATATTTCTATTACTGATGGATAGGAACTTTCCTGGCAATTCCTTTTTTGCTTCTGCCTCTTTGAGAACATAAGAATAACCATACTGGGTCAGACTGATGATCCATCAAGGCAAATATCCTGTTTCCAACAGTGACAAATCCAGGTCACAAATACCTGGTAGGCTCTCAAAATTAGCAAGATTTCATTTCATTTAATTTCATTTATTAAAATTTGATATACTGCCTTTAGAAAAATAATGTTAGAGCGGTTTACAATAAAATGGGATAAAATAATATAAACGCATAAAGAAAAGAAAAGGAATGTCAGTAAAATATAGGAAAGTAAAAGAGCGCACAAAGACAAAGGGTAAGAGGAGGGAAAGGGTCGAGAGGAGATGACTTAAAAAGTAGGGGAACAGGTAGGAACAGTCAGGGGGGAAAATAAGGGTGGTCAGGAGGGAGATCAAAAATTTTGTGGAACAGGTAGGATTTGAGCTGTGTTTTGAATTTGGTAGAGTTCTGAGCAGAGGTCTGAGGGAGGCTGTTCCATATGAAGAGACCGAGAAAGAACAATACAGAATGATGGGTGGATTCAAGGTGAGCCTGTGAGGGGGGTGGAAGGTGGAGCTGGTTCATATGAATGGAGCAAAGGGCGTGGTGCAGTGTGTGGAGAATAATGAGCCAAGAGAGATATTGTGGGGTGCCAGAGTTGAGGATCTTGGGAACCGTCATAAGTATCTTAAACTGGACTCAGTAATGGACAGGGAGCCAGTGTAGATGGATAAGCAAGGGGGTGATGTGATCGGAGTGGGATGCATAAAATGGCAATTTGGCAGTAGTATTCTGAAGAAGTTGGAGATGTTTGAGTATTGGGGAAGAACAGCAAGAATAGAGTTACAATAATCCAGGCAGGATAGGACAAGAGATACTAGCAGAGTGATCAGGGAGGACATGGGCAAGCTGGAGCGAACTGCTCAATTACGGCGTAATGAAAAGAAAGAATGTTGTAGAATTGAACTGTGTTGTTGGATAAAGATGAGTCCAGGGTGATACTAGGGTAGCGAAAGGAGGGCGTGAGGGTGATCTGGTGACCATTAATGATGGGGGAGACAGAGGGAGGAGTCAGAGGGCCAGAGAGCCAAGTATCTGTTGTTTTGGAAGGATTAAGCTTAAGGAGGTGAGAACCTAATCAAAAGGCAACGTGTTTAAGACAAGTGATGAGGAGGGAGAAATCCAGGGAAAAGTGATATGTGTGAAGAAGCAAAAGGATATCATCTGCATAATAATAAGCAGAGCTACTGAGTTGTTGCACCAGGAGTGCCAAGGGTGCCAAGAAGATATTGAACAGAAGAAGGGTTAGGACAGAACCTTGAGGAGCGCCATATGTGAGGGGATAGTGTGCAGAGGAGAGGGCACCCATGGTGAAATGGAAAGAACGATGAGAGAGAAAATAATCAAACCAATGTAGTACGGTGCCATGGAGACCAATACAAGTGAATGAGAAACAGATCATGGTTAATAAGATTAAAGGCAGAAGCAAGGTCCAAAGAAACAGCGATAGTAACATTCCTGTGATCCAAGGAGAGATGAACTTCACTGAGCAAGGATAGAAGGATAGTCTGTGCTGTGGCTGGGGCGGAAACCTGATTGGCGGGATGGAGCGTGTTGGTGGTTTCAAGGTGAACGGCTATCTGGGAGAACACAAGTTTTTCCAGGAGTTTAGAGAAGAACGGTAAGTTGGACACAGGTCTGTAATGGGATGTGACTGACTTATCCAATGAAGGGTTTTTCAGTAAGAGACAAACTATAGCTAGTTTCCAGGCAGATGGGAATATTCCAGATGTAAGACTACTGTTGATGATAGATAGAATGAGTGGAAGAAGGGCCAAGGAAGTTTCAGGGAGCCATGCAGAGGGAATGGGGTCTGAAGCACAGGTAGTCTTGTGGGAGGAGGTGACAAGTTTGGACAAGGCTATGAGACACAAAGGTGTCCCAAGTGTGGGTTAATGTCACAGTGGGAGAGGCAAAAGGGGAGGACAGCATGGGGGGAGTAATAGGACGTGAAGTGAAGAATTCCTTCTGCTATTGAGAGATGAAAGAAAACATTCAGTTGAGTAAGGGAGGGTTGTTCAGAGACATCTGCAGAGTGTGGCAAGGACTGAGAATGGAGTGTAACTGTTTCAGTTGAGAAGGGACATTGGCGATGAGAGCAGTGTAGTAAACCCTCTTTGCGGTTGTGATCATGTTGCGGTAAGCGTGGTGGCACTCACAAAAACAATGCAAAGCATCGGATGCTGCCTACCCCCAGGAATAAGCAGTGGCTTTCCACATCTACCTTAATAACATTTATGGACTTTTCCTCCAGGAACGTGTCCAAATCTTTTTTAAAGCCAGCTAAGCTATCTGCTTTTACCAAGTCCTCTGGCAATGAATTCCAGAGTTAATTATGCTTTGAATAAAAAAATATTTTCTCCTATTTGTTTTGAATGTACTACTTTGTAATTTCATGGTGTGACCCAGGTCTGTACTTTCAGAAAGATCCAACAATTGATTTGCTTTTATCCATTTCACTCCACTTAAGATTTTATAGACCTCTATCATTTCTCCTCTCAGCCTTCTCTGCGCTGAAGAGCACTATCCTCTTTAGCCTTTCCTCATAGGGGAGTTGTTCCAATCCCAATACCATTTTGGTTGCCTTTCTCTGTACCTTTTCTAATTCGCCATTATGCCAATATTGAAACAACTGCACTGGCTCCCAATATCAAGTCGAATTAAATACAAAATCCTGCTACTGATATCCAAATTCACGCATAGCTTATCATACACATACCTAAACACGCTCTTCCACATGACACAGAACAATAGAGCCAGAAGATAAAGCATATAAAGTACTGTACTCTAACGATACCAATCAAAACAACAAAAAGGAATCACTATGTCTGAACCGCTCATTCTCGCTTTATGCTCCGGGCTATGGAATGCGCGGCCTGAGAAGACCAGCAACATATCTGAACTTACAGCATTCTGCAAGGCACTAAAACCCATCTATTGATGGAGCACTTTGGAGATGTAATATAAATGTTACACCCCACCAACAGCTAGCTATGCTCAGTCCCCTATTGTCAAGAAGTTTGTAATCTAGCAATGTTTTCCCTTTCCTCTTTTCCAGCTGAAGAACTTGAATAACTTGTATATCCTATGCTAACATGTTGTCAGTTCCTAGTTTTATGTAAAACTGTTACTGCTTCTTGTAAACCGCTTTGACCTGGAGAAAAACAGTATAGAAAAATAGTCACATAAATAAATAAATAATCCAGCTATATCTTCTTTGAGATGTGGAGACTAGAATTTTAGATTGTAAGCTCTTTTGGGCAGAGACTGTCTATTTTTGTCTTTTTTCTGTACAGTGCTGCGTGCATCTGGAAGCGCTTTATAAATGCTCAGTAGTAGTAGTAGTAGTAGAATTGCACCCACTATGCAAGGTGCGCGGTCACAGCCTTGAGTAATACAGAGGCATTATGATATCATCCTTTGGTTTATTCTCTATTCCTTTCTCAGTGATTCCTAACATTCTGTTTGCTTTTTGGCTGCTGCCAGACACTGAGCAGATTTCAACATATTGTACATGATGAAGCTGAGACGCTTTTCTTGGATGGTGACTCCTAATGTGGAACTCAGCACCCTGTAGGTATAATCTGGGTTATTCTTCCCTACTTGCATCATTTTGCACCTGTCTGCATTAAATTTCATCAGCCATTTAGATGCCCAGTCTCCGAGTCTCTCAAGGTCCTTCTACAATTTCGCACTCTGGATATAATTTAATAACTTTGAATAATTTGGTATCATCTGCAAATCTGATCACCTAACTTATTGTTTCCAATTCCAGATACAGTACAGATCCCTGGGGTACTCAACCTTCTTCCATTGAGAAAACTGATCGTTTAACCCTACTCTGTGTTTTCCATTTCTCAACCAATTCTCAGTCCACAATAGGTCATTGCCTCCTATGCTATTAGTCTGCTGCCTGAGGCGAAGAATAAGATGGCGCCCCCCTCCCCACTACCTTAGAGGAGGCGGGGCTATTTCAGAAATCCAATCAGAGACTGAACCAAACCAAAAAGCCGATTAGATTATATGGAAGAAATGCAAGATGTTTGCACACAGAGCCGTATCGAGCTGCAATCATGCCCTGTGCGACTTGCAGCTTTGATGCACACCCCCCTTTCCCCCCATACCTCCATCAAGCGCTGCCTGCTCTTTCCCTGCTACTGCCGCCCTCTGTTTTTTTCACGGCGGCGCCGGCAGCAGGGAAAGATCACGCAGTGCTGGACGGAGGTATAGGGAGGAGGAGGGGGTGCATGCGCCCGATCTGAAAGGCACCAGCACTCTAAGCAGATCTGTCCCTCCCTACTCTGACATCATGTTGGAGGAGGGAGGGACCAGACCTGCTTAAAGTGCTGCGAAAAGGCTTGGGGCGCATTTTAACTGCCTACTATTGTCCTGCCAGCGGTGGCAGGGCAACAACAGAGAGCTGAAATGCGCCTCCCAAGCTTTTGCGCCCTGTGCGGCTGCACTGCTTGCACAGGGCTAGGTACGGTCCTGTTTGCACACCAAGGAACTTAAAGACAGCAAGAATCAATAGCACAGTTTATAAAACTAAATTATAACCCATTTTTATTTTGTTATAAACTGCGTTATGGTTATCACTTTTTTTTTCAACATATATTTTGCATCCACAGTAGGTGCAGAGCAGAACCAGGACATTCACCCTCAGAACTCAATATTAAAAATAAAAAATCTGATTCTGATCATCTCACTAACAACAACAACCACCACTATTCTCCAGTACCAGGCATATTGTGAACTAATAAAAAACCTTACAACAAAGAACAAACCTACCATACCATACCATACCATATCAGCAAAAACTTCCAAAACTCACATAAGGAGCCCATCCAAAAAATGTGTCACTGTAAATACTACAGTGGGCCCTGGAACATCCATACACTTATTTGAAAAGCTGAACAAGTCAAATTACTACAGTATAGTATAGATCTTTATATACAAACTCCATGTTAACAGAACACCTGACCTCAGTCACACGCACATCGACCCTCACCAAGTTCAGAATAAGTAACCACAATCTAAAGTAAAAATAAAAATATGTAGACAAAATTTAAACTGAAACCCCAAGAAGCCAGAGTCCACATGCAGTGCAACATCAGATAAATAAGAGATGCAGTTCCCCAATGCTGTGTAAAATATAAAAATAGCACAAAGTCCAATCAACAAAATTAAATAAAATTATTTTTTCTATCTTTTTTGTCTGACCATTTTATTCTCTGATCATGCTGGTCCCGATCTGAGGTTTCTGCTTTCCTGTCTTCTCTTAGCTCTCTTTCTGTGGTCTATGGTCCATGGTCCATCTGCCATTTCTTATCTCTTCTTTTGTTTTCTTCACTTCCTTCCATCAGCCCATTTCCAGTTCCAGTAACTCTCCCCAGTATTAGTCCCCTTTCCAGTCCTCCCCTCCCAGTACCTTCCAATGTCAACCACCTTGCATTCCCATGACTGCCACTGGTGTCCATTCCCTTCCAGTTTCTCTCCTTTCCTACTGTCCAGCCCCTTCTAGTCCAAATACCATACCAGGTATCAGCTCAGGTCCACTCTCAGTGCCACTCCCCAGTCAGCTCCCTTCCAGCCTCCTCCCTATTACCCAGCCACCTACCACTCCCATCCCCAAGTGTCAGCTCCCTTCCAGTCCCCCTTCGGTACATCCCAGGTGTCAGCTCCTTTCCAGCCTCCTCCTTCCCTTCCTGCCCCATCCTTCCCCTGACAGACCCTCTCAGTATCTGCTCCCTTCCAGTCCTATTCTACCATCACCCCGCATCAGCCCATTTGTAGCCCTTGCCCCTATTACCCAGCCACCTACCACTCCCATCCCCAAGTGTCAGCTCCCTTCCAGTCCCCCTTCGGTACATCTCAGGTACTGCTGAATTTGTATTTACTTTACTCATGGTTGCTGGCATTTGTAAAACAGCTGACTGCTGGGGGCTCAAGATTGGTTCAATAAATGTTTTCACTGTCATTGCCACACCCTAAACCATATCCCTTTTTTGGATACATAGGTTGCACCATTTTGAAAATAAAACAGCCAAAGTTATTCATGCAACCATTGCAAACTAAAATAAAGGATTTATGTGGTCGATGCTGCTGTCTACATAAATGATTTGAATATTTTCCTGCACTGCCCTTTCAGACTGGTTTAACATCTGCTAAACAGCCTTACAGACTGATGCAGAAAGCCGACACTAGAACCTCACTTGATTGATTTTTCAAGTTCTCGACAACGCACACATTTTAACGTGCGATGCAGGAAAGATAGGTATGCAAATGACCGCTGTGGTAATTGTGCGCATGCAAATGAGCCACTGCAACATTAAACTGGGAGAGCAAGCCAAACACATGTGCACAAAAAGCCTGCGCTAGTTTGGTTGCTCTTCGGGTACCACAAGGCTATCAGCCCTGACAGTATTTTGATGACATTGGTCACAGCATTGGGAAAACTTCCCAATGCTATCAAAATACTTTTGGGGGCCAGTACTTTTGGGAGTGCTGCCTATGTTTTCCCGCTCTGAGTCCGCTATCTTGAAAAATGGCCACACCTGGTCCCACATGATGCATCCTGGGATGCACTGGATAAAGTCAGACTACCATAAAAGGTAGGTTATGCCTTATATGGCAGTTTAACCCCACCCGCTACATTCCAGGATGCACCGTGCGGGGCCAGGCACTGCTATTTTTCAAGATGGCGGACTCAGAGTGGGAGCATGTATGCAGTGCTTCCGCCTATTTTAAAGTTCTGGGAGGGGGGAGGGTGGTGTTGGATTTAGGGGCTGCTAGACCACCAGGTGATTTTATTTTATTTTATGTGGGGGTGGGGGTACAGGGGCCACAAGACCACCAGTTTATATTCTTTTAGTGGAGGGTAGGGTGGGTAAAGGGGCCACTAGACCACGGGTGATTTTATTTTATTTTACTTTTGGGTGGGGTGGGGGTGGGAGTACAGGGGCCACTAAATCATCAGGTTATATTCTTTTAGAGGGAGGTGGGGGGTACAGGGGCCGCTAGACTACCAAGTACTTGCTTTCTGTCAGGGCACTGGCCCCCAACAGTGTTTTGATGGCATTGGGGCTTTTCCCGATGCCACGATCATCCCTGATGCTATCAAAATACTGTCGGGAAGGGGGGGGGGGGAATAGGGCTGCTGAGCCACAGGAATTCTCTTTTGTCGGGCACAGGCCCCCAACAGTGTTTTTATGGTATTGGGTTTTTTTCCTGATGCCTTATCATCTGAGGAGAAGATGATGTAGGCATTGGGAAAATCACCCGGTGCCATCAAAATACTGTCGGGGGGCACGCGTTAAAGGTTTAAGTCACCTCAGACCCTGCAGTAAAAGTTTTGGCGCTATGGTTGGTTTCAAAATCCTCTACGTCTGTCTCTGCATCAGGTGTAGCCATGATTTGCATACCAGACCATTATGTGCAGCTGATTAAAATACATTTAAATACATTAAAATATGTGTGGGATTAATAGGGCATTAGCTTTTCTGTTGGTGTTTATGTCTGTTTTCTGCATTTAAAAGGTTCGTAAAGTGTGCTTAAACATGGCATTATGGGTTCTTAAAGGCCATGCTAGCTTTCTGCATTGGCCCCTTAGTGTACATGCAGTTTTAATGTATTGGCTCCTTACAAGGCCCTGCTTAACATTAGGCAAACAAGATGGTTGCCTAGGGTAACAGTCCCAGGGGAGGGGGAGGGATGGCAAGGAAAGCCAAACAACTCCTACTTTATCTGTGGGGAGGGTGGATAATTTTCAAATAGTCCATTTACCTAGTTTTTTTAGTGCTTTCAAGTCAGTGTTGACTCTGCCTCTAGGTTTTCTTGGCAATGTATCACTGGAAGCAGATTGCCAGGCCTTTTCTTTCAGGCAATGGAGGGTAAAGTGACTTGCCCAAGGTCACAAAGAGTGCCAGCAAGAATTGAACGGTTGATTGTCTGGGTCCTAGGCAGCTGCTCTAACCACTAGAGCTACTTTTCCATAAGATAAAGAGCCATTAACCTGGGTGAATCGCTTCTGGAAATTGTCCTCATTAGGTATGCTTGGAGACAAGAAATTTGAATATTTAAAAGCATGATGCCTATCTTTGCATATTTGCAGGATTGATCTGGAATGGGTGATAATCATGATTGTTGAGTTTATTTATGAAAATCTCAAAGTGGGGCACTGGAGGCATGAAAGATAATTGGGAAAGGGGCACAACACTGAAAGTTTTTCTAGAGCATCTAATATTTTTGCACTGACCCTGCTCCTTGGTCTGATAAAATTGTATGGCTGTTGTGTAACTTCAGCTGATCTAGCAACATCTGAATTATGCATCACGTGTTAGTTCTGTTTATGTACGTGATTGTATCGTGATGTATGGTGACTGTTATCCACTTTGACCTATAAGGACAAAATGGCATAGAAATTGGTTAAATAAGTAAATCGGTCTAAGTGATAGATCTGTGAGTCTTGGAGCAGTACTGACGAAACATCATGGCCATTTCCCATCTGTGGTTTCTTGTTTGCATTTTACAGGGGGGTTGTTGGGAAGTTTTACAAAGCCGTGCACACACTAGACGATCAAGTACCTGGGCTGTTTTACCCCAGGCAACAAATATGGGGAATGTTTATGAACTGTGGGAGAGTGGAGAGCCAATCAGATTAACATACCCAATGGAAGAACGTCCCAGTCTGCTTTCGGGTTAAAGAACTTAAAAAAATAGTTGTAGAAAGAAAAGCAAGAAAAGGGACATATCAACTTTATTCCTGAAGATGGTGCACAAGCGCCGTCCATGTGAAAATTTCTTCTTGCAGTTTAAGTCAGAGTCCCTGCAAAGCGTTGAAAACACATATAGACAGAACAGAGAAAACCTCAGTTTTTGCCATGGAAATCACTAATCGCATGGTCACGGCTGGAATTTCTACCTTTTCTTATTCTGCGAAATGTCATGAGCCGCCACTTTGGCTGCAGCGGCAAAGCAGTCGCACAACGGGAAGAACAGGCAATGGTGACAGATTGTGCAAAACAGTTCTCTATTTGGGGCATCTTGACTCAAGGTTAACGTGCATTAAGTGCTGCAATGGTCCATAGAAATGAATGGGCTGTGGCAGCATTTAACGTACGTTAATTTTACTTAACACATATTAACCTTTAGTAAATATGCCCCTTGGCGTTCATCTCTTTTTTTCCACTTAATTTTTTTTTGTTAAAAAGAAAGAAATCATAGAAAACTCAGTAAAAAATAGAAATATCTAGCTTCTGAGAGCTTTGTGATTTGCCTATTGTATGATGGCTCTGTGTCTATTAACACTGTTGTGAATAAAGAGAAATGATTCACTGTACCAGCATTATGTTTGTCTCTGTTTGAATGGTACAACAATTGCTCCCATCCTCCACCAATCATAGTCTTAACCTGTCATTGCAGATTTACTGAAGCATACATTGATTTTGACTGCTATCAAGTGGAAACACTCTTTTCAGTGCAGAACAGTACAGTAAGTACAATAGCAGGGGTTTCTGTCTGAATATTTTCTCTCTGAGAATCAGGAGAACAGATGGTGGTATGGCTTTATTCACCACCAGAACATAGTGAATGGAGTTGTAGGAGAAGGATGAGATGTTTCAATTTAGATATGACTAACAGTTTGTGGGTTAGTACAAAGCACTGCTAGCTTACACAATTATTTGGATATGGAATCCGAGATGATATAAATACTGAGTATTGAATAAGTACAGCAAAAGTATATCATGCCATCTCAGCACAGTAGTTATGGTTAAGTCTCAATATGAGACCTTCTCCTGGGTCTATGTTATCATCAAACTATGCTGTTATCGAGATTTAATGCAAATGTACTGATTATGATGTCATCATGTATTGTTGGTATCTGACACAATTTTGCAAAAGATTTATCCACTATGAGCTACCCTTTCCAAAGGCTTGGGAGCTAGAAATGTTTTTAGACTTCTTGATTTTATAACAGGGGGCCATGGGTAAAACACCTACCAAGGCACCTAGGTAGGTGCTGTTTTAAAGATAGTTAGATGTCTACTTGTCTTTATAAACACGAGTGTAAGTGGCATCAAATACACCTACATTGCAGGCATGAACATTTGCACCAGCCATGCTTATATTTCTCACATGCATGTCTAAATTATAGTACTTCATAGTCTATGCACATACTGGGAAGGAGGAGGAGAAGACCTGGTGCTGGCTGGCGAGCAGCCTACTGATGACCAGCTGGGTCTTGCTATGTAGGAAGTGTTATTATCTCTAGACTAGCTAGGGTTAACCACTGCTAAATGCTGAAATAAAGAAGTGTAAGAGCAGACTGAAGAGAATCCAGGGCAGAAGGTATCAAGAGCTCAGCTCGGGAGTGTCAGAGTTTCCTTCTGTCCTAGTAGCTGTTGTTCCTCATTATGGTGAATAGGACCCAGAAGGTACATCCTACCTTTAGCACTGAGAGACCCCGAGCTGAGGCTCAAGAGATTGGTCACTCTGATACACTACAAACATCCTGTTCAGAGAGGATTTTGAGCTTTTTGAAGGGTTGAATTTTTCTAAATTTTACTCTATTTTTGTACCTCAGCTAGGAGATAGAGTGCTGAAGGAACTTCCGTATAATTGTCCAGAGCAGAAGACACTGACTGTGCCAGTTTAAGGTATCGAAGTTTGGGAATTTTGTATTCTTTGCAAGTATTTTGTAGATACGTCTGAAGGAGTGTGAGGTGCCCAGCCCTAGACATACAAGGACAGGAGATATCCAGAGGAACTAACTCTTGTCTTCGGACTTAGATCATTGATTCGATTCTTTGGGACTTTGATTGACTTTATCTTGTTGATTTTTTTTGCCTTCTCCTGGTTATCTATTGCACATACTTAATTTTTGGCAGGGGGGGGGAGGTGTCACCAATAAAGGTGTTTTATCTGAAAATACTCTTGGTGATCAAATGTCTATTTTGAGAACTTTAGAATATTTTTACTGCATCTTAGGCCTTGAGGCTGTTGCCACTTCCATTCCACCAGGACTCCTTTATGTTTGCTGTATTGGTAGCTTTTCTACCATTTCCCCTTTAGGTTCTGGGTTCTGGTGTCCTTTGCTTTTATTTACTGCTTCTGGAAACACCCTTATTCCCTTCAATGAGAAGCCCTTTATAATTACTGCATTTTCAAGGAAAGTTTTTAAGTGCTTTGGGTCAAAAATGCACAATACTTATGAGGACTTTATCAAACATTTAGCAGGATAATGTGCAAAACAAAAAAATCACCCTATAACTATTTTATGCAGCTGCAAAAACAACTTATGCTTAGTCTTCGTTTGCTCACACAAATCAGAAAAAAACACCAACCTGCTAACCCATAAACAAGCAATTTCTAAACCTGAAGAGGTCGTATAATAGAATTTTTATCATTTTCAAATATAAAAGACAACAAAAGTATGGAACAATTGATTTCTTCCATATCTAATGCGTCTGGGAGAGCAGTCATATCTCAATTATCATGGAATACCAGAGACAAACTGAAAAATATACACAATGGCGCATTTCACCCATTTGCAGAATAAGGCATATGGGGGGTTCATATGTGTGTCTCATAAGACGTGTTGGGAAATTTGTGTATGTGTGCATGTGTTGTAGAGTGCATGCATGCATGTGTGTATATGTGCCAGGGGGTGCATGCATGCTTGCGTATGTGTACGTCTCTGTCTACTACTACTACTATTTAGCACTTATATAGCTCCGAGCACGCAGCGCTGTACAGGTATGACATGCGTATAAAGATATACATATAATAAACAGTCCCTGCTCATCAGAGTCATGCTCATCTGAGCTTACAATCTAATAATCATCCGAGTTTACACCCTAATACAACAAGCTTACAATCTAATACAACAATACAAAGTGATAATTTCTCAAAAAATAGGGGTGTCCTACATGGAGCAGTGGGTTCACCCCTAAACAAAGAAAAGGGGAGGGGTGGCCTGCACATAGCGGCTTGTGCACCTACTCTTGCCACATATGACCTGCCTCCCAGTGTTCCCACAGTCTCTTTCTCTTTCAAATCCCTCCAGCCTTCCTCCAGTTTCTCTCTTTGTCATAAGCACCCACCAGCCTTCTCCTTCTTTTCATGACTCCCCCAAGCTTCAACCAGTCTCTCTCTCTCTCTCATGAAACCCCAGTCTCTCTCTCTCTCTCTTATAACCCCCCATCCCCGATCCAGCAAGGCTTCACACAGTCTCTCTATCTCTCTCAGAGCCCTCCCCTCAGGCTTCATCCAGTCTCTCTATCTCTCTCATACACCCCTTTCATCCATTTGCTCTGTTACTCACTGATTCTTGTGCCTGGTTGAAGCTCCTGAAAAAATGCAACCTGTGCTTAAAAGATAGGCGAGGAAAACCCTTGCCTGTTTTTAAGGTGCAGGAGCTAATCGGGCAGCATACAAGCTTGCTGCTGCCCAGTTAGCTGCTGCAGTTTCCGGTGTGTGTGGCAATCCCTGGATATTCAATGCCAGGGCCGCAAATCATTCCAGCATTGAATATCCAGGGTTAAGGGTCAGCAGGCAGGGCTATGCATCGTAACAGCACATAGCCTGCCCAACTGAATAGCAGGCCCTATATGGTTTTCACACTTTGAGGGTCATTCTTAACCACATTTAGTGGGTCTGGACATCCGATCTCGACGTCCAGACCTGCTATATGCCTAGATTGTGCTGGCAGAACAGAGCTCTCCACACATAGATGTGAGTTGTGCCGGGAGCTCAGTTTCTTGGGCAGGCCACGGGAGGAGCGAGGGCAGGCAGTGGGTGGCGTCATGCCCCAGATGTTCAGGGCAAATTCTGAGGTTGGTCCTGTATGTCCGGGGTCAGCCATGTAAACGGAGGTGGGATAAGTTCACCTGGACGGCGGCAGATGTAGGAGGTAAGGGTTGCAGGGGATCCCCGCTGCCCGACGCTGGCCATGGCAGGCCTGATTGGGGGTCAGGCAGTGGGGAAAGGAGAATCGTGGATCTACCGGGGATTGCAGCTCCAGCATGGAGCCACAGTGGAATGGCAACAGGACACCATGTCACTGCCGTTACATTCAGGAGCCAGGCTGGGCTAGCTGGGGAAGTGCAGGATGTCCGTCTGGAAAGAATCAGGTTATGGCCTGTAATCCAGGCTGATAGACCCGATTCTGATCCTGTGGGCACGCCGCTCCATCACAGCTATACCCGATCCAGCTGGCAGACTCTGACCACACACAAGAGCCCGGCACCATCTCCAGGTCCCTGCCCGTGAATGCTGCAGACTCAGCTCACTTTTGTTAAAAAAAAAAGACACCGCTGGCTCAACCCTCCCGAGGCCTCTCTTGCTGCCGAACATTAAAAAAAAAAAAATATCACTGCTGACCGCTCACAGAGCCACTGTCCCTTTGTTCTTTATACATTAAACCACCACAAAAAAACACTGCTGCTGCTCCAACAACTTTGTGACTATCCCCTGCAGCTGCAGGAACCTCCAAGTTGCTTATGGCTTCTCAATGCTTCCCTCGCAAATCAAAACTCTCTCTGCTGCTGATCCGTGACCGCAAGGAACTCCTAGGCAATTTCTTGGTTTTATTAACTTTTTCCATTGGGTAACATTCATAAATTATTGAGTTAGCAGATGTACTGATTTCTTTTGGTTTAGATCTCTTTATCGGTTTGAAGTCTTTTAACTTGATAAAGAGTACATTTTCAAAACTCTGCAGCTAGTTGCAAATTTGCAGCTCCTTTTCTCTTTGGACTTTCCACCAGTTCTCAAAGGCAAGAGCAGACAACAGATCCCAGAGAACAGGGGGAGGGGGGAATGTTAGAGATCCTAAAGACTGGAGAACCAGAAGAGTGGTAGAGAAAAGAACCATTGCACTTCTGATTTAAAGTTTTTAGTATTGAAAGCTGTCGAACCCCATTGGAGAGGAGGTGATATTGACAAAATTGTCCTTAAGTTGGAATAACGATACATTTATGAATTACAAACTTTAGAACTATATGGGTTGTATCAAGAAATTTATCTTGCTGTCTTTTTGTGATGGTTTTAGTGTTTGTAGTAAGTTTTTATGTCGAGTTTATTTATTTATTTATTCCTCTTCTATCAGTTTTTTACACTTTTATGTTTTTACCGTTTCTGCACCTCTGCCATTTTTGACACAATATGTTATTTATTTATTTATTATCATTATTTATTATATTTTACTCCACACAAATGTTTTTCAGGTACCCTCTCTCTGTCATTGCCATTTTTTATTTCCCCCCTCCCCCTCCTCTCTCCCCCTGCTTTCCTTTTCCCTTTCCCTTCCCCTTCTCCTCTCTTCCCTCCCCCTCTCTTTCTCCCCTTCTCCCCTTTCCCCTCCCCTCCCCTCCCCCTACCTCTCTTCTCCCTTCTCCTTTCCCCTCCCTCCCTCCCTCCCTCCCTGCCTTCCCTCCTTCCCTTCCCTTCCCTTCCCCTCCCTTCCCCCTCCCCTCCCTCTCCCTCTATCCCGTCCCTTCCTTCCCCCCTCTTTCTTCCCTCCTCACCCCTCTCCCGTCTTTTCCCCCTCCCTTCCTTCTTCCACCCCTCCCACACCCCCCTCACTCTTCCCCTTCCTCCCCCTTCCCCTTCCCCTTCCCCCTCCCCTTCCCCCTTCCCCCCATATTTTTATATTTTCTTATTTTTTTATTTTTATATTTTAATTATATATATACTGTATATATATATATTTTTTTTATATTTATGTTTTTATTATTTTTACTGTTTTCTACTGCGGTCACAATGTGTTAACACCTTAAGCATGGTCTATACAGCATTTCATGGTCCATTCTCTGTTGCAGTTTTTACTTTTTTTGTTTCATTTTTTTGTCCCTTTTGCCAGTTTTGAGATCACACTTTTTATTACATTCCCCTCCCCCCCCTTTTCTTTGGCTGGATGTTTTTGTTTTAATGTAATCTTTTTTGGAATACAAAGTATCGTTTTTGCGATCCCATAAATCGCTTATCTTTAAAAGTCCAACAACAGCTGGCTTTCCCAAGGCATTCTGTGCCTTAAATCCTTCTTTCCATTTAAATGATTCAAGATACATTTTTTCTGTTTTAAACACATTTTTAAAAAAACTGTTTGAGATGTCATCAGCTTACGCGATCTCATAAATATGCAGCAGTCAGACCTCTGACCTTTAAAAGGCGCAGAAAAAGCGCTATTTATTGAACTTGCTGCCGTCGGTTTTACTACGTTGAAGCTGATCAGCAACTGTGAGTGAAAGTCCTTGTCGGTGAAAGTGTAAGTCTCCCTTCTTTGCGGGCTAAATATAAGCTCTATAGTTTTCTGACAACAGCGATAGCAGCTTTCACTTAATCACCTTCAAACATTTGCGATTTTCCCATACATAGTTGTAACAGTGCTCTTGAACACATGTACATTGTGTATCTGCTCTCATCCATTTCTTACTATATTGCTTTAAAACCACTTTAATCCTGGCGTTTGCCAGCAAAATTTGCAATATATACATCTCACCCTTTAACCCTTGACCATGCTCTGTGTTCCTATCGCTAAAAGAGAAATGTGAAATTAGGGACTTTCCATTCATTTTCTGTTTTTAATTATGGTTTTATAAATTTCTTACTTTCACAGACTTGTTTTTTAATTATTATCTTTTGAAACTGAATACACAAGGTGCCATTGTGAGTATTTGTGCACTAGTTGGTACTCCTTTATGTTCCTTCTCATCTTCTCTCTTTCTAGACATGCATATTTTTATTTGTCTTATAAGTGCCTATATTTTTTATTAGCGTATGCTTTATATTTATAATTTTTATATTTTTTAGTTGATATGTTGATACTTTTATTTCCGTTTTGAATATTTGTTTTTATTTATTTTTCATGTTTTCAACTATGATTTTTATTAATTGTATATATAATGTTTTTTTGAAGATCTATACCCCCCCTGAAGAAGGCTATGGCCGAAACGTGTTGGGGTCTTTTACTAAATAAAGCACCTGTGACCTCCATGTACCACTTGCCCTTTGTGTGTTCTTTCTGACTTGCTGCAAGGCTACTACTCCTTTTTGTGATTGACCCATAGCGACAAGGAGTACCAGGGAGAACTGAACCCTTGTAGCTTGGTTACTAAGCCAGGGAACTAACCACTAGGCTACTCTTCCACTTCATTGATTGCTGTTATTTAATCTACTCCAAATCTTTTATTTTGCCACTTCTTCTGTAAGACTATGAACAGTGGTTCCAATGCATCACTCCCCTCTAGTCAGGTAACCCACCCTCATGTAATCAGGGCTTTCCAAAAGCACATGATAGAACTGGTGAAACTATAGATGAAAGTGAAAGTGAAGCATGGGGCTATTCTTTGAAGTTGAAATTGTTGTTATGATGGTTATGGTGGTGATGACAGATCAAATACATCAGGCAGGGTTGTGAGAACGTAGGGAAGGTGCATCTAGAAATGTTAGGGAGGTAGGAAAGGAACAATAGCAATGCTAAGAAAAAATACCCTGTGAAGTGGCATTTTAGGAAGGTCATCCAAGTCAAATCCAGGATGTCCAGGGTGGAAGGTGCAGAGAAATTCCAGGGGCATCTATGTTTCTGGCTGAGCTTAGTAACATGGATGTCCCTGATGTGGATGTCCATGCCTGCGGCCACATAGACGTGCCCCAAGCATCCTTCTAGCTTTTGCCGTCGCCTGTTCTACCTGTTTAGCTGCTGGACCGGTCTGCCTTATTTATTTATTTAATTCTCTTATATACCGCGCTATTCTGCATCAGTGCGGTTTACATTGAACAAACTGAAATTACATTGAACAGGGCATTATAACTTGGAGATAACTATTTTACAGGGAACATGGGCTATGGAGGGTTAAGTGGCTTGCCCAAGACCACAAGGAGCACCTGTGGGACTAAAAACCCCAGTCCTTCCGGCCCAAGGTTGCTGTTCTCTAGTGGGATTTGAACCCCTGACCTTCCGGCCTGAAGTACCTTGTCCCAACCACTAGGCCACTCCTCCACTCCACTCCACTCCACTAGGCCTTCTCTGCTCTACCAGCCATGCCTCCAACAACTCTAGTAGTGGTTTCTGTTGTGCTTGTAACTGCGCAGCACTTCTCTCCTGCGCCTTCAAGGACAAGTCAGACTGCCGCTCGAACTGAAGTGCCATCCACTTTAGCACGTCCTGAGCCTCGAGCGTCATCTTGAACTCCTGTAAACAAACAAACACACACAGAACCAAGTGCGATACCAAACAACAAAAACGTTTTTTCACTTTTTTTCTTTTTTCTTTTTTTTTTCAACAGCTAGGCTTGCACCCCTTGCCCTGGTATCCTTAACCGGCCCCGGCTAGGTACCCGTTACCTGGCTTGGGTGAAGCTTCGCGCTTGACACCTTTGTGACGGTCTGCTGTAGTCTCCTCGGCACTGTGGTCTTCACTTTCTTGGACCCTCCTCAGCTGGGCTCCACAGCAAAGTTACTCCTGCAGTGGGTATCCTGATGAAGATCTTCTGCGCATGCGTGGAATCCTGCCAACTACACCACTTGCGACGCCTCCAGCTGGGCCTAAGGGCTTACAAGCTGGAAACAGCCTTGTATGTCCTCCTTGAATAAAGTTCTCTTTGAAGACACCAGGGTATTCTGGGACTTGTAGTGCTTTTTACTCTTGAAGGACAAAAATTGTAGTTGAGTCGGTGGTTGTAAGGCAGCAAGAAAATTTATTGTGTGGATTTCCATGGCATTCAAAGTTCAGTACACAACAAAGGCAGAAGGATACATCTCCAACGTAAAAGATGAAATCAGGATTAAATCAGGATAATGAGAATGATGTAACAGAACCTTTTCCACTTTTCAGCTGTTCTGCTTCTCATACACACTCACACCGGGGACTGCCCCATGTGGTCAATTAACAGCAACACAAGCAAACTTATAACAGCTGTGGTTTCTCTTTTGAAAGCAAACACTTCTTCACAGCACTGCTTCTTAACTTCAGTAAGTGATAAAACTCAGTGAAACACAGACTTAGCTTTCCTCAGCTCAAAGCAGGAACTGCCCTTATTTTCTATACAGTTTCATAGATTCTCAGTTCCTATTCAACACTGCAGAATCTTCTCTTAGAGATAAAGAACAGTCCATTGGAATGGGAATACATTCACAATTAGGCAAACACGAATCTACTTGCATTCCTTCAATAGCATCAGGGCAAACAGTATCTCTCTCAGGATTATAAGCCTTCTCCAGCTTTCTCTCTTTCAAGAACTCTTGAAATTGGTTCCACAGCAATTCAGCCTGTGCAAGCACCTTTACATTAGGGGAGTGAACCTTCTCTTCAGAAAACAGCTTTCTTAATGCTTCTAGCTTTGGAGTTTCAAAGGCTGTGCTTTTATCAGGGCTATGGCATTTATCATATGAAAAGCTCTCTACCCACTTCTTAACAGTAGAAGGTGAGGACTCAGCTTCCTGCCCTTTAAAACTGGCAAATTGTCTCTCTGCTGAATTATCAGTAATGAAACTGTTGGCTTTACCTTGGGGATGTTTCCTCAGACAAACGCTGCTTTCTTTCCTCCAGGGTTCCTCCAGGCTTTGAAATTCAGCCTCCTTATGTCCTTCTCCAGTCCCTCTGAGGTTGCTGCTTTCTTGGGAGATTTCCTCTGGCTTTCTCCTCCAGCTAAGCACAGCTTCAGCTTCTCTCACCTTTCCAACTCCAACAGCTGTTCCTGTTCCTTTCTCCACGTCCACCTCTCCACCATTCACCTGTGCCTCTGCTTTCTGTTGCTGTCTCTGTATCTGACCTTGAGTCAGTGCCTCTTCCCTTGACTGTTCCTGTGTCCTTCTGTTTGTCGTTCTGTTTCTTGCTTTGCTCTGCTCGTGGTTTTAAACACTGCTGCCTGCTGGGCATTCCCTGTTCTCTGCACCTGTGTGACCAATCAGCAGGGAAGCCTGTCTCCACCCCTGAGCTAGGGTGTGGCCTGACCTTTGCAGGGAGCTGACTTTTCCTCTGACCTGACTTGTAATTCCCCTGCACGTGTGCACTGCCATTCACTTCAAAGGGGAATTCAGGATTTTCTTCAAGTTCCATATCTTCCAGAGAGCTTTCATCACTACAGTACCTGCAAGCTAAAATCATTAAAACAAAGATGGAACCAAGTTCCATACTCTGTTACACTCCCCAGGTACAGCAACTGTTAACAAGCTTCAGCCCTCCAGCAGAGAAATACATCGCCAACCTTTTTGCCACTATCAACACCACTACAGCCCCTAATGATCCTTTTCCTGCACACTGGATCAGAATGATGCTTTCAGAACTCAGCCCAACTCTAGCACTCATCATGAAGATCTCATTCGCTGCAGGAATATTCCCAACAACTCTTAAACAGACGTCCATACGCCCTCTCCTCAAAAACAACAAACTCGACCCGACAAAGACAGACTCATATCGCCCAATCTCGAGCATACCCCTCCTAGCTAAACTTATTGAGGTGGTTCAAATGCAATTACAGCAACACATCGACATAGCAGCTCCTCTTGATCCCTGCTAACATGGATTCCGAGAATCACATGGTGTAGAGACTCTACTCACCATACTTATTAATACATTAACCAGAGGTATTGACAAAATTGAAAATGGGTTTGCACTCATCTTTCTCGATATATCTGCTGCATTTGATTCTGTGAACCATGTGCAACTCCTCTCCCGCCTTCAAGCAAAGGGAATCTATGGCTTAGCCTGGGAATGGTGTAAATCCTATCTAGATAATCGTTGGCAACAGGTTCGGATAGGATCATCAACATCTGAACCATTCCATCAACAATAGGGAGTACCCCAAGGATCCTCCCTATCTGCGCTACTTTTTAATATCTATATGCAACCCATTTGTGATATCATCCGCTCATTTAACATTTACAGCCTGATCTATGCAGACAATGTATTGATATTCACCCCGATTAAAATCATGCATCCGAACCTCCTCCCACTTATCGAATGCTTCAACGCAATCACTGACTGGCTCTTATCGCAGAATCTACTCATAAACTTTAAGAAAACTGAGGTCCTATTCATAACCAAGAACAAGAACTTCTCTCCCCCCACTTCATTGAAGGTACGAGATGCTAAACTACCTTGCAAATCTGCGATACGCTACCTTGGCGTTACAATAGACCAACAACTCAATTTCAAAGAACACATAAAGAAACAACCAAGTCAATTTACAATAAAATATGGACTCTAAGACACCTAAGACCTCTACTCGCCCCAGACGACTTCAGAACCATATTCCAGTCACTTGTATTACCATACTTCGATTATGCCAATATCATACTGCACGGTCTTCCTAAGAACACTCTCAATCCACTGCAGATGGTGATGAATTCAGCAGCTCGCATTCTCTGCAGCATTTCCAGAAAAGAACATATCATGCCCATACTCATGGAACTACACTGGCTACCGTTACAATGCAGGATCACCTACAAAGTCCTACTCCTTTCATTTAAAGCAATTAACAGGATATCCCCCTCATTCCTCTCTGCACTCTTGACTACTACCCCTACAAACAGGCTAAGAAGGTCAGCAGCTACCAACATGATGTCTATTCCACCTGAGTCTACCAAATGTACTCAAGCAACTAGAAATAGAGCCTTCACACTCTATGCCCCCAAATGCTGGAACGATCTACCGCCTCATATACGATCAATAGGTGACCTCTCTCAATTCAGAAAAGCCCTTAAGCACCACCTATTCTGCCTTCACTTCGTCCACCCTAACTTCACACAATCACTTCCAGCACCTCATCTTATCCACTCAGCCTCTGACACTCCAACAACTTAACTCTTACTGATATACATAACAGACCCGCCCTCAGGCATAGATTACAAGCTTCATGCATCATGATTCCATAAACAATATACAATTTAATCTGTAAATAGTTTTTACAACCTCTTCGGTTGTGGATTTGTATATAGTTACCCTTGTTACAGTCCCATGTTGCAATCCCTGTTATGATGTAAGCAAAAGATCTTTTGTTCTGATGCGAAACTTGTGTTATTTGTAAACCGCACTGATACCAAAGAGCGCGGTACATAAGAACTGTAACTAAATAAATAAATAAATAAATTCTTTGCCTCAGGCAGCAGATTGCCTTGAGCCGCCCCTGGAGCTACATTAAGCAATGGCTGCAGTGGCATAATACTGACCAATTACTCCCTGCACATCAGTGGGCCCCAGTCAAGAAAGTAGTCCAGTGATACTCTGCACTGTGGGGATGCAGATTAGCATGACAACACTGATTTACCTTTAACGGTGTTGCTGATTCTCCTCTCTTAGGTGAATGGAGAAGTGCTTACATGCATCTTCTCATGGTGCCGTGACCAAGTTTTGCAATAAAGCTTAATGATTCACAACTGTTAGCATGAGACTTTGTCCTGGCAGCAGGAGATGATGTCCTTGTGCTTCTCTGGCTACAGGGAAGGGGGGGGGGGAATCGACTAATTTAGTTGCTAGATAATTATTTTATTTATTTATTTGACAGTTTTTATATGCCGTCTTTCTTCGATTCAAGATGGTTTACATTGAACATAACATAACAGTGTTTCACAACTGGTTCACCACTGTTTTACAAGGAACAGAACATTTAAACATGGCTATTCATAATTGAAACAAGAACTTTTGCCATGGGTAGATATGGCCGAACATGGAACTATTTACATGTATATAAGTTGCCAGATGGGTACATCAGGGTAAACAGATAGGAGGAGGTGTTAGGGATAAGGGAGAAGATGCACCGAGGACATTGGGAGCAAGGTCATTGCAGGAAAGAGTTAAGGTGGCAGGGAGTAGTGTTCTTGGAAGAAGTAGGTTTGAGTTTCTTCCAGAATTTGGCATGGTCTGAGAAGTTACATAGTTCTTCTGGAAGTGTGTTCCATAATGAAGGAGCATAGAGAGAGAAGCTTCTGTTATAGGTGGTTTGTTTGCAGGATTTCTTTAGTGATGGCATGTTCAGGAGGTTCTACAACATGATCTAATGTTAGTGGGATTGGCAAGAAGTGGTGAAAGGCATAGGGCTGATTCATTATGTATGATTTTGTGGATGAGAGTGGTTGCTTTGAATTTTATTCTTTTATTATGGGGAGCCAATGGAAGTCATGGAGGATAGGTGTTATGTGTGTCCATCTAGGGTTATTTGTGATTAGCCTGGCTACAGTGTTTTGAACCATTTGGAGGGGATGTATACTGTTTTTGGGAAGGCCCTGGTAAATGAGATTGCAGTAGTCAAGGGTGGCGGTGGTGAGGGCTTGGTAGATAGTATGTTTATGTTTATGTTTTATGTTTATTGTATTTGATAAAAACCGCCTTTCACAAAACCAAAGCGGTGTACAATTAAAATTCAATAAAAGAAGGCCGAGGCCAACGAAAAGGAAAAGAAATGTACAATGTTTGATAGGACAGCAGAGCAGACAAAGAAACAAAACAAACATAACATAGGGTGGGCCTAGGCAAGAAACAAAAGGTAGGGAAGAGAAGCAATCATATGAAGGGGGAGGGAACATTGAAGGCTAGGGAGAACAAGTGAGTTTTTAGCTGTTGTTTGAAGGTGGCATACTGAGGTTCTAGGCGGAGGGAGGGGGGGAGGGCATTCCAGAGGGCAGGAGCAGCAAGAAAGAAGGCAGAGGAGCGGGTAGAGTGTAGGTGAGCGCGGGAAGGGGAAGGGAGGGTAAGGCGGTTAAGGTGGAAAGAGCGGGGAGTGTGTCTAGGAGAATGGAAGAAGAGGAGATCAGTCAAGTATTGGGGAGTGCTAGTGTGAAAAGTTTTATGAGTCAGGATAAGTAATTTGAAAGTGACCCTAAAAGGGACGGGCAACCAGTGAAGGTGAAAGAGCAGAGGGGTTACATGATCCCGAGGTGAAGAGTGTGTGACCAGGCGTGCGGCAGTGTTCTGGATTCTACTGAGGCGAGCAAGTTGGTATTTTGGGAGACCGAGAAATAAAGAATTCGCAAAGAGTCAGGGTTTAAGAGTGGTTGGAGGTTTCTAAGGGTTCGTAATTTGGCGTATTTTGAATTTGAAGTTCTTATTTGTTCACTAAAAGTGAGATTCTGGTCAAGAATAAGGCCAAGATATTTGATTTGATTTTTTATGGTGATGGTGAAATCCTTAAGAGTGAGGGTTGTCGGAGGAGTGTAGGAGCTGTTGGTGAATATTTGGAGAGCTTCTGTTTTTGATTGGTTGATTAATAGATTGTGATGATTGAGCCAAGTCCTTACATTTGTAAAGCATTTGCTTATAATCGTGAAGTTTGGGTTTGTTATATTGAAAGGAGTGAAGAACATGATGTCATCTGCGTATAATTGGTAATGGATTCCATGGTCTTGGAAAATCTTGCATATGGGTTGAAGAAATAAGTTAAACAGGAGAGCGGATAGGCTGGAACCTTGGGGGACTCCCTGTTTTAGTGTGAAAGGTTGGGATGTGTTGTTGCCAATGTGAACTTGTTGTGTTCTATTTTCTAAGTAGGAGCAGAACCAATTGAGGCCAATTTTGTAGAGTCTATCTAAGAGTTGGTGGTAGGGAAGGGAGTCAAAGGCTGAAGATATGTCAAGAAATATGAGTAGACATCCCTGAGTTGGATTCTGGGTGTATTTATTTATTTATTTAACACTTATTTATATACCGCATCTTCCAGCGATCAGTTGCGGTGTACAATTAACAACAATTAACAATGCAGAGCTTGTTTTACATAGAACAATTATAACTTTTTACATAGAACATCTTAACTTGTGCAACAAAGGGTTTAAAGGTTAAACAGAATGATTCAGTAAATCAACTAACACTGTATTACAAATTAAACAGAAGTACTGTCTCTAAAACAGAAGTACTGTCTCTAAAACAGTTGTAACTATATACAAGTAGGGTATAAGGTCACAGTGTCTAAAAGTGATGTTATAAGAGTTTGAACTCCGTAGTTCTTTTTGAATCCGTGTTGGAATATGTCGAGGGGGGAGTGATCATCTATGAAGTACTGAAGTTGGGTTTGTACAATTTTTTTTCTGTTATCTTTGTGAGGAAAGGGATGCTCGAAATAGGTCTGTAAGCAGTAGGTAGTATGGAGGTCTAGTTTCGATCCTTTTAGGATGGGGCGGATTGAGGCACATTTTAGAGGTGTAGGGACTAGGCCTGTTTGGAGGGAGGCTTGTACTATGTGTAGTATGGATCCTGATGGATCCTTTTGTGGTCTTCAGCCAGGATACTGGGCAAGGATCTAGAGCAGAGGTTGAGGCATTGAGGTCTTTGATGACCTTGGTTATGTTTTCCAGTGTGAGGGGATCAAATTCATTCCAAGTAGTTGAATGGGGTGCTGTATTGAGTTGATGTATTGGTTGTGGGCTAGTTAATAGGGGGGGTGGGTGGAATTTCGAGCTGAGATAGTCAGCTAAGGCTTGTGGGGTTATTTTAGGTATCTGGTCCTGTTGGGGAGGTTCACTTATTAGAGATTTGGTGATGGAAAAAGAGTTCTCTAGGTTTATTTAGAGAACGGTTGATTGTGTCTTCATTGTATTCTCTCTTGAGTCTGAGTGTTTCTGAGCAATAAAATCGTAGCTTTTCTGTATAGTTAAACTGTGTGTTTGGGTCAGGGGAACGTCTCCAGCGACGTTCCAGTTGTCTGAGTTCTCTTTTTAGGTATCTTAGCTTGGTAGAATAGCATGGGGCTCTTTTGCGTTGCTTTTGTGGGTGTTGTTTGGGAGATAGCAGAGCAGCAGTGGAAAGGATTCCATTCCATTCCTTGTGGGAGTCGAGGTCCGTGTGTTTGTTGTTGAGTAGCTCTAATGAGGGAATGATTTGTTCAAGGAAGCATTGAAATGTTTGAATTTTTGAGTTTGTTGGGCTGGGGTAGCTTGTGGTATTTTATGTGGGGGGGTAGGGAAAAGAAAAGAGAATAAGTGAGTGGTCTGAACATGGTATTGGGTGGATGGTGTGTACGATCTGCCTGTTGGTTAATGTATGTTGTGAGTATTGCCTTTGGTGCAGGTGGATGATTTTAGGATCTAGCAAAAGTGTAGGGCATCCATCGCTTGGAGGAATGTGGTAGCTTGTTTCTGAGAGGTTGAGTTGAGGTTGAGGTCTCCTAAGATTATGATTGGTCATGAGTTGGGTTGGGGGGTACAAGCTGCCTCAAGTATTGCTGAGAGTTCAGTTGTGTCAGACTGAGGTGCTCTGTATATGAGGTGTAAAGAGAGGGTGGGGTTGGAGACTTTAATGGTATCCATACTTGGGGTGGAAATGGATTCGACTGTAGAGAAGTGTTGATCAGATCTTGAGATTACGGCGACTCCACCGCCTCTACCAGGGGCGGCCCAAGGGGGGTGCGGGGCCATGTGCAGAGACTCAGTGCGGGGCTTCTTTTGCATAAGGGGAATCATTTGCATAAATATTTCCATAATGTTATCATACACTAACTTTTAGAAAACATGTCTGTTAATGAGTGTATGATAAAGAAAGACTAAAAGATTTCTACATTACTATAATCCAGTGCCAACCGCCAGGCACATTTATTTATTTAGTATACATTTGTATACCGCTACTTCCAGCGATCAGCAACGGTTTGATTACAGATTGGAAATTGTCAAATCATGACAGGAAATTTTTTTTTTTGAGGTATAAACACATTGATTAGACAGGAAAGCACAGCACACAGAGAACTATTTTACAGGGAACATGGGCTGTGGCCCAAGACCACAAGGAGCACCTGTGGGACTAGAAACCCCAGTCCTTCCGGCCCAAGGTTGCTGTCCTCTAGTGGGATTTGAACCCCCAACCTTCCGGCCCGAAGTACCTTGCCCCAACCACTAGGCCACTCCTCCACTCCACTCCTCCACTCCACATTAGAAACTACTACAAACACTGCCCATTTTAACTCATAGCAAACCCGCCGTATCATAACAGCACTACCAGGACTCACAAAGCACCATACTCTACCTATCAAAAGGCAACATTGCAGATATTAAACCAATACATTTCAGAGAATAACAATACATGACCTACTGGGGAAACAGAACAAGTGGCAATGTCAAATAGGAATTACATAAACAGAATACCTCAGCTCAGTTACACATGCAGAACATAGACCATCACCAAACAAGGAATCACAATTTAGAAACAGGAAGACAATAATTAAATTGGGAACCCCAAAAGCCAAACTTGGAATGTACAACAACACTGTAGAAATAAAACTATTAATTAATTTCCTCTTGTACTAAACAAAGCGCAGACGTTAATGATGCACATTTCCCACAGCTGACATATTCCAGTTAATAAATTCAAAATAAAGAGATATTTTTCTACCTTTTGTGCATTTCTTTTTCAATTGCAATTGCTCCAGCCACTTTCTTCAGGTTTCTTTGTGTCTTCTGCTAACTCGCCATCGTCTGCTGTCCATTTGTCCTTTCTTCTATCTTCTAGTTTTTTTTCCATTCTCTCTCTACATCTGCTTTAACATACTAATCTTTCTCCTTTTGCTCTTTCTTCATTCCTATTTCATCCACACAAATTTTACCCCTCCATCCTCAATCCCCACTTACTCTCCCAATACCCGGCCAATTGTAGATTTTTCTTCCCTCCCACACAAAATATTTTTCCCCTCTCCATTTCACTCTCCCAGCTCCATCCCATTCTAATCCTCCCCCAACATCAGCTCTCTTCTAGTTCCAGCCCCACCCAGCATCCACTCCCTTCTAGTCCCCGCATCAGCCCATTTCCAGTCCTAGCCCCCCATCAGCCCATTTCCAATCCTATCCTAGCCACACCATCAGCCCATTTCCAGTCCTAGCTCCCTCATCCATTTCCAGTCCTATCTGAGTCCCTCCATCAGCTCATTTCCAATCCCAGCCCCCCCATGAGCCTACTTCCAGTTCTAGCCCCTCCATGAGTCCATTTCAATCCAAGCCCCCACCACAGCCCATTTCCAATCTTAGCACCCCCAACAGCCCATTTCCAGTCCTATCCTAGCCCCACCATCAGCCCATGTCAAATCCTAGCTCCCATCCACTCAGCCCATTTCCAATCCAAGCCCCCCCATGAGCCTACTTCCAGTTCTAGCCCCTCCATGAGTCCATTTCAATCCAAGCCCCCACCACAGCCCATTTCCAATCTTAGCACCCCCCAACAGCCCATTTCCAGTCCTATCCTAGCCCCTCCATCAGCCCATTTCATGTCCTAGCTCTGCCCCACCACTCAGCCCATTTCCAGCTCCCTCCCCTCACAGCCCACTCCTCCCTCCACTCAGCCCATGTCCTAGCTCCCTCCCCTCACAGCCCATTTCCATTCAAAGCCCCCCTCCCAATCAGCTATTTGCAGTTCAAGCCCCCTTCCACTCAGCCCATTTCCATTCCAAGTCCCCCTCCCCAGCAGCTATTTTCAGTTCAAGCCCCCCTTCGACTCAGCCCATTTCCATTCCAAGCCCCCATCCCCATCAGCTATTTGCAGTTCAAGCCTCCCCTTCCACTCAGCCCATTTCCAGTACTAGCAACCCCCCAGCCCATTACCAGTCCTAGCCCCATAGCCCATTACCAGTCCTAAGCTTCCCATCACCCCATTTTCAGTCATAACCCCCCCATAGCCCATTACCAGTCCTAACCCCCCCATCACCCTATTTCCAGTCCTACCCCCCCATAGTCCACCTCCTGTCCTAACCCCCATCAGCCCATTACCAGTCCTAACCCCCATCACCCTATTTCCAGTCCTAGCCCCCCATAGGCCATTACCAGTCCTAACCTCCCCATCACCCTATTTCTTGTCCTAGCCCCCCATAGCCCATTACCAGTCTTAACCTCCCCATCATCCTATTTCCAGTCCTAGCCCCCCATAGCCCATCTCCATTCCAAGCCCCGTCCCCATCAGCTATTTGCAGTTCAAGTTCCCCCTTCCACTCAGCCCATTTCCAGTAATAGCAACCCCTCAGCCCATTACCAATCCTAGCCCCCCACAGCCCATTGCCAGTCCTAAGCCTCCCATCACCCCATTTTCAGTTTTAGCCCCCCATAGCCCATTACCAGTCCTAACCCCCCATCAGCCCATTACCAGTCTTAGCCCCCCCCCATAGCCCATTACCAGTCCTAACCCCCCTCCCCCCCATTAGCCCAGGGAAACCTTAAAAGAAAAAAGAAACTTGCTGCTGCTGCCGCTGCCGCCATGGCAGCAGCAGAATGAAGTGTCTCTTGCAGTCAAGTGTCTCCCGCATGGCCCCCCCGGCTGCCTGGCAGAGCCCGCCTCTATCACTCTCCTCGGTGCAGCTTTCAGAGGCGCGAAGGGAGAGTTTCTCTCGCGGCTCTGTTAAGCTCGCCGGGGCTGATGGGAAATTTCGCATCAGCCCCGAACGGCTTAACAGAGCCGCGAGAGGGACACCCCCTTCGCGGCTCTGAAAGCCATGTCGAGGAGAGTGATTGAGGTGGGCTCTGCTGGGCAGCCGGGGGGGGGGGGAGCCCCCCGGGAGACACTTGACTGCAGGAGACACTTCATTCTGCCGCTGCGATGGCGGCAGCGGCAGCAGCAGCAAGTTTCTTTTTCCTTTTAAAGTGGCTGATGGGCAGAATGTTGTTTGTGTGGAGCCCCCTGAAATGCGGGGCCCTGTGCAAACAACATTCTTGCTCAATGGACGGGCTGGCCCTGGCCTGTACAGGTTTTTCTGTTACAAATGTTGATTGAGTAAGTTGTGGGGCAGAGTTGGTTTATTAGTATTATTTATTTATTTATTTATTTATTTATTTATTTGCATCTCTTATATACCGCGCTATTACAATCAGTGCGGTTTACAGTGGAACAGAACATAAAACAATGTAGCAGTTACATTGGGTTTACAATAAAACATGGGATACAAACTTGGAAAAACAGGGGAAAAACTATGTACAGTGTTATAGAAGTGGAGGATTAAAGATCAAATGAGGGCATGGTTAAGGGTTGTAATGTAAAGAGTGGATATGTAACAGGAGGGGTATCAGGCTAACGGTTTTTGTAGTTGGGGTTGCGTTAATTGTGAATCTTGGAGAGTCAGTTTCTTGGAACCAAGTTTCTGTGAGACATAGGATATCAATGTCAGAGTCTGTAATTAGGGGAATCTTGTTCCTAGCTGAACAGACATTGAGCAAAGCACATTTAAGGGGAGGGGTGGAGGTAGTCTGAGGTAAGAGTGGAAGTGAGGTTGGGAATGGTGGTAATATATTGGGATGCAGCAGAGAAACACTGTTAAAGGTAAATATAGTGCTTAACGCACTCACCTCCTGTCACATTTAAGGCTTGGGGAGGATCCTCAGCAGAATTTTGCTTAGGGGCTGCAAATTTGAATTTATGCCACTGAAGAGCTGCTATGTTAGCTTGAGATCTACTGTATATTCTTTGCAGCTGAAGTTCTTTATCGCAAAGTCTTGTAAGTCCCATTCCAGTGATTCCCAAATCCTGAACTGGTTGGAAAAGGATCTGATTTGCTATGGGTTAGATGACCCATCTCTAGTTTATTGTGAAGGCACATTTTAGCTATGACACAGAAATTGGAATCGAGACACTGCAGTCGTGATGTCCACAATTGCACCGGGATTTTAGTACATGCTCTGCCAAACGTGGGGTCTTTCCTAAAGTACGAATAGTGAGGTGTAGGAGGGCATGTGGACACGCCAATACACTGAGCTGGAGGAGCCATTTTGCAAATCTACGCAAGGGCAAATAAGCAGAGGCACATGTCAGTATCAGTAATTGCATCTACAGCTTGCCCATTTGCAAGCCGAAGGGGTATGTTTACTAAACCGCAGTAAAGGAGCAAGTGTGCCGTTTTAGCATGTGCACACTTAGCGCGGGCAGAAATCCACTTTAGCGTGCGCTAACGGTACCAGTCACTTTAGCACACACTAATGGTACCTGTGGATGGAGAGAACCTATTTTTGGAGGAGGGGTTTCATTGGATGAAAAATGGATGTTCAAAAAGAAAAAGAGTGAAACACAGTGCAGTCTCTAACACCAAAATAAATTCTAATTAAAAAATTATAATAAAATTAATTATAATTAATTTTGGTGTTAGAAACTGCACTGTGGTTCTTTTTCTTTTTGTCTCTTGGTGTGTGAGCATCTTACATCTCCTTTTTTTTTGCAGAATATATATTTACAGGTTTCAGAATTTTTTTAATCTTAGAGTGCCAGGCTAAATAACTAAACAGCTCCACCTTTTGCTGCATTTTAATTATATAGCCTGGGAATCTGTTGTTTTCCCTTTTTTTTGGCAAAGCCACTGATGAGAGCCTCTGCTCCCTCTTTGAGTGTCCTATCCATTTAGTATTTTTTTTTAAAGATAACCATAATAAATATGCAAATATGTTGCTGCACCCTTTGCCCCCCCCCCAAATGAAGCAGATAAACTACACCCATAATTTTCATTAGTTTTAACCCTTAAAGGTAAAGCTCTAAAATCACTGTGTACAGCACAGGGAAGTGTCCAGAGTTGTTACAACTTTAAATAATGATATCATGAAAGGCGGTATATAAGAAATGTTAAATAAATAAATAAATAATCTTCATCCAGTTAATACTGTAGAAGTCTGTGATCAGTCTGTGGGAAACTGCAAGCAAACTGAGGCATATTTACCAAACTGCACTAATGGTTAACATGTGTTTAACGCGGATTCACAGTAACCCCTACCATGTGCTAAAAACAGCCAGTGTGGTAAATATCCTTCACCAATTGCTTTGTGTGTGTGGTGCGATGGTGACTGGGTAGATTGGGGCAGCTAGTGGATGTGGTAGCTAGTGACAACTAGCGTGCAGGACCACGATTGCCAATAGCGAGACTGCACCTAATGCCACCTCAAGAGAAGGCATTAAGTGCAGCTGCCCTCCTAGCTGTCCAGTAGCGTGGCCATTGCCCCAACGCCTCCTAAGAAAAAGCTTACGGTGGCAGGCCCATAGGAGAACTATAACCACTTACCTCCACGATCCCTTATTGCAGCATTTCTGATTAGGCAAAGACCTCCCCAACTTAATCCACCCTCTTCCCGCAAGCTCCCCCAGCATTAGTACCTCTCAACACATTTCACACTCCCCGGCATCAACACCCTACTCTCTGCAAACCCCTCTGGTCACATACTCTGAGGGTCTCCCTGGTGTCTAGTGGACGGAGCAGGAGTGATCCCCCTTCGCCCCTTCTCTGTTGCTACCTGGATGCAAAATGGAATATCTGACCCCTGGCAGTAATCTTGCGGTACTGCTGCTAAGGGTCAGTCTTGCCAAATAACAGGCAGCAGCTGATCCCATGTTACAGGTATGCCCCCTTGCTATCTACTGATGCATGCCATGCAGTACCTGTGTGGTAAGTGTCTGCCATGCGTGGTAAATGCAGGGCAGAAGCTGGGCATGTTCCCTACAATTACTGTACAAGGTTTGCACTTACCGTATTGTGCTTTTTGCAGTTAAGGCGCGGTAAGTTCAGACACCACACTTTAGTAATTATGCCCCTTTGACTTGACTGTGGATTGCCTGCAGAAATTCCTAACTTCTTACCAGCCTGCAGTGCACCAGTGTTCCCCCTAAGCTGCCCAGGGCAGTCGGGTCCTATGGGAGCTGCTTGCTCTGTGTGATTCACACCGTGGGCTGACTGAAGCATGGCTGCCGTCTAGAATGGGGGAAGCAGACCTTCTTACAGCTCAAGGGTAACATTATCCCTTCATAACCCATATATTATTAGATTATGTGCCCAGTCACATAATTGTTAGCTGAAAAGGGCTAAATGTAACATTAACATTTTTGTTTCTAAAGCTTGTCATCATTGCTGAAGGTTTATGCCATCCAGGATGCCATATTCAGCACTGGGATTTTAACTTTCTGAAATATATCTGTGATCATAAGCAAAAAGCAAGGATCAACCATGCCAACAGGTGCTCCTCGACTCCTCTCCAGGGTCAGTTCTGCAAGTGGCACGCTGGGCAAGAATGTTAATGGTACCATTGTTCGGCAATGCCCCCACTCCCCTACTGCTCCTTGTCCTCCGAGGTAAGAGATCTTTTTGCAATTTTGTTCACCACTTTTTTTTTCTTGTGAAGACAGTAATTGTGTCCTAGAAGAGTTGGGGCAGCAACGACAAAGTGGGAGAATCTGAAGACTGAGGCGATTACTTACGTCATGCCGTCGACACCCAGGAAATTGGGGAATTCCTCTTTCGACTTGTTTGTGCTCTAAGGGGTCTGCACTGTGCCCCCAGCAACCTTACTGCTTGCCCTACCCTACATCTGTTCCTCTTCCCACCCCCCCCAGCAGCAAATAAAGGCAAGTTGTTTATTTAGCTCATATCTTTCCAGTAGTAATTTATTTATTTATTTAACCAGTTTTCTATACCGCCTTATCCTTCAATCAAAGCGGTTTACTGAGGCAACTGAGGGTTAAGTGGCTTGTCCAAGGTCACAAGGAGTGCTCCTGTTTACAATCTAAAAGGCTGATGCAGAAATCCAGTGCTGAAGTTGCGTGCTATTAGCTGTGTACGCATTTTTGGAGCATGCCAATAGCAGGAGACTTCACCATTGTTATGTAGCAAAGGGCGTGTATACAAATGAGCTGTGTGCAAAACTTTGGCATAAAGTTGAAAGGGTGGGAGTCCATGCATGTGCAAACAACAAATGCACTACAAGTGGCTGTGTGCACATTCTCATAAATATCAAATGCTAATGTTATGTGCGTAGAACGTGCAGGTTCTTTGGGCGCTGAGCCCATAACAATCAACACTATTTAGCCCACAAATATTTTTTTATGAAATCACAACAAAGAGACCTAACAGTGAATGGAGAATGATGTAAGTGAGTCCAAAAAACACACAAGGATAAAAAGCAAAAGACATTTATTCTCAAATGCCAAACTTTTACTTATACACTGAAAGATGCATGCAGAAAATGTTCACATCAAAGGTAACTGTTCACCAGTACATACAAGCTGAAAAAGTCTTCATTATTGTCTCTCCAGTCCAGTCTCAAACCTCTGGGTTAAGCATCTCCTCCAGCCACTTGAAGACTGAGCATGTCATCTTTTGATGACTCCGGTATAAATACCCGAGGAACCGCTCACAAGCTCCAGTTACTCAGTCTCCAAGCAGCTGGAGGAGGTGGTAAATCAGGGTGCTGAACTCACTTGAGGGACAAATAAGGAAGATTAGTGTTTAGGTGGATTAGTTTTGTAGTTTCATTTTTAGGGCTCATAGATTTGGTGCTGTGTGCCTTTAAAAAAAAAATAAGAGCAAGAAGAATTAGGTGGTGGAAAACTCCTATCTCTTCTCCCCCACCCTCTTCCTGGTGGAGCGGGGTTGTGGTGCAGAGGCTGTTCAGGGTCTGGGGCTTATCGGGCTGGCTCCCGAATTCGCGGTTTGGTTTAGGAATTGGTGGAACTTCGCAGAGCAGCGCCATGTGGAGCAGACACGTCTGGAGCCCCCCTCTTCTCCCCCCGACGCCGAAGCCACGATTCCTGCTGAGCACAGGAGGGCACAGCAGGCAATGAAAGTGTAGCAGAGAGACAGCAAGGCCTTCGTTTGCAAATGCAGTGACGGCGGTAAGGGATAAATTCAGGGAATTTTTTGGGGGGTTGTTAGCTGAGCGGGAAGCAGCAGCGGCAGCTATTGCAGGCAGTCTGGTGGCTGGTCAGTGCGGTGTTAGGACGTGCAGGCCCTACCGCATGGCAGCAGCATGGGAAGTGCAGCAGAGCAGGGCTTTCCCTTTTTTTCTCTTGATTTCGGCTTGTTTTTCGATTCCCTTAGGCGCCGGCTGGCTGCAAGTTTTGTTTTTAGGTTAGCAGGAAGGTATACTTAAAAATAAATAGATCGGAGATCCATTCAAGAAAATAAAAAGGGAAATAATAAAAGAAAACACGGATTCAAGGGAGCCTTGCCAGGACCATTGACAAGATTGGTTCAGGACAGGACTCTGCTGAGCTTGTTACAGGCTAGGCCCTCTCTGTCGGGGGATATGCCTTTCAGACCCCAGTGCCTGGTGTATGGTACATGACTAGGAGCTTTGTCAGAGGCAGGCATTTGTAGAGGGTGTGCTCAGGAGGCAGCATTTATGGAGCAAGCCCTAGGGACAGTTTGGAGCGGCAGAAGACGTCTTTTCTGGTTAGGGAACAGCAGGATCCCATGTCCTCGCTCTTGCCAACGCATGAAGCGGAGCCCTGCTCCTCGGCCAATCCCGGTCTCTCCCTCCCACAGACTCTAGGTCAGGCGAGGCACTGGCGCATTTTTTGTCAGAGTTTGTGCTTCTGCTCCACCAAGCTTTTTGTTTGTGTCAGCAGGGACATGGCGCTAGTTCCTCAGGGGCAAAATGTAGGGAGAAGCGAGCGGGGGCTCCTGAATGGGTGGTCCCCATGAAGAAGCCAAGACCCTCGGAGGAGGGATCGGAGCATTTCCCAGCTTGCTCCCTGGTGGAAGAAGGTCTGGATGGGAAGGACCTCGACACAGAGTTGGAGGTCGAGGAGGAACTGGAGGATGGTGAAATCCCAGAGCGGGAAGAGCAGGTGAGGGTTGTCCGGGTGTTCCGCCAGGAGGAATTACCGGCACTCATCACGGAATCCCTCAAGGCTCTTAATCTGTCCGCTGCCCTTCTGGCGGGGGAAGACACATTGGGGGATCCTGTGGTACAAGCAGTATGTAGGACTCAGAGGGTGTTCCTGGTGCATAGTGCGATCCAGCAGATGATCCAGGAAGAAAGGGATATGTCGGAAGTGGGCTTCAGGGGTTCTGGGGCTATGGCTCAGCTCTATCTCTTGTCATGTCAGGACTGCGAGCTCTTTCGGCCACCCAAGGTGGATGCGGTGGTCTTTGTGGTCACTAAGAAGACAACGATTCCAGTAGAAGGCAGTAAGGCTCTTAAGGATGTCCAGGATAGGAAGTTGGACACCTTGAAGCAGGTCTTTGATATGAATGCCCTTTCACTTCAGGCCTCCATTTGTGGGGCATGGGTCACTAGGGCCTGCCTCCGATGGTCTCAGTGGTTACAGCAGGAGGTGCCAGCAGCAGAGCAGGCTGTTGAAGCACCCAGGTTTGAATCAGGGTCACATATTTGGCGGATGTTCACTACGACCTGATTAGGGGTTTCTCAAAGAGTATGGCTTCGGTGGTAATGACTTGCTGTTATCTGTGGTTGTGTAACTGGGTGGTGGATAGCTTCTCAAAGGCCCGGTTGAGCAAGCTCCCCTTTAGGGGAAAGCTGCTCTTCGGCTGTGCTTCAGGCCGGTTTGGCAGGTCTCTCCTGTTGAAATGTATTGCTCTGTTACATCCCCAAATGTTCGGAACTGGACTGGAGGGACGAAAGGGAAGGGGAATTTAGACTTATCTAGTCCAGTCCCAGATCCCGCCCTACGTGTCAGTTGTTGGTTCAAGGGCCAGAAGCAGGATTCGGAGTTTAACAAGGAGGGGATAGGCCTCAAATCATGTTTTTGGGGTGGAGGAGCTGGGGGTGAGGACATGCGAGGGTCTGTTCCTCACTATCTGAAGGAGGATGGCTGGCACCTGGAAGAGCTTCTCGTAAGTTCCCACATGTCGGAGGAGGGCGGGTCCTTCTCCATGAGGGGATATCATAGGTTAAATTCATGTAGGTGTGGCAGGTTTCTGTGCTATGGTTCATATTAACTACTTATTTGTTGCTCCTGTGAGTCTGCTTTGTCAATAGGTTATTGTAGCTTGTGGGCAATCCCTTGGGTATTTATACTGGAGTCATCAAAAGATGACATGCTCAGTCTTCAAGCTTCTGGAGTTGGTGCTCAACCCAGAGGTTCGGGACTGGACTGGAGTTCCTCAAAGAACAACAATTAGCAGGTAAGTCTAATTTCCCCTTTCCCTACACGCTCAAGATGTTTAAGCCACCTCAGACCAGGTGTAGAGATATTGGCGCTCCTGCTTGCTATGTAAAGCTCTATACATTTCTCTGCATTGGGCACAAACCTTATTAGCATATCATTTTAATACGTGCAGCTCATTTGCATATTATTGCATTGCTGTATGCATATACTTTTCTTTTGCTGGTTGCACACATGCCAATCTCTTTTCTGCATTTAGTGTGGTGGAACTTGCGCACATACTGTAAGCGCATGCTAGTTTTCTTGCAAATTTGTGGCTGAGGCAATGCAGAGTTAAATGACTGTATCCAAGGCTACAAGGAGTGCAGTTTACTTAGTTTCTGATCTAGCCACTAGGCTACTCCACCCCTCTAATGTGGCAGTGCTGAGTAAAGACTTTGTAAAGAATGAGGGGTGGACTCATTGTCTACTGTGACTGGCAGAACTCATCCTTCTTGAACACTGGAGGAGATGCCTTGACGTGGCCAGTCTCGGGTTGACCTGCAATTTGATGTCAGTGCAGAGGTGAAACACTACTGATTACTGGGGTCAGGTACTTACATCCCTATTCACACTGGGCCTTGGTTTGCAACTTTCCTTATTTAAGCTCTATTGCAGCATCCTTGACACGGCATTTGCTAGCACACTAAAAGTGAAGGACAAGTCATGTAGGATAACATTTATTATCCTTTCTAGGAAGCACTGGTGAATTTTTTTTTACCTGACAGATCCCCGCTGTGTCAAAGTTCTTGCAATTGATCTTTGTCATTAAATTCAATAAAGCCCAAATTTACAGATCTACTTTGTTTCAGGCTAATGCAGATAAATGAGGTTCACGTTAAAATATTGACTTTTCCTTGGCACCTATGCGCCTTGGCAGTTTATGCGTTTGATTAACATACACGTAAGGTTGTAAAATCAGATAAATGAATGCATGTCACGAAGCTTTCTTTCGTTAAATGATTTATGAGTTGTTGCTACCTTTAGAGGAGAAGTATGGAAAGCGATGCTGAAGCGAAAAGAGCTGAGGAAGGAAATTAAGCAAAAATATCGATGCGGTGCTATGACAAAACTTCTAAGACTGAAAGTTAAAGTAAGCACAGCTCACAGGAAATGTCAGCAAATACTGCTCTGTACTGAAGAGGGCGGTGGATACTTGGAACAGACTTTCAGAGGACAGAAAATTCCAACTTACATGGGGCAGATGCCAATGGCAACAAAGCCAAAGGCCGATGTATATGGCTAAAGAAGCAGTAGGGTCTGTGGCCACCCAGCAGGCAAGGATAAGGTGAATCAAGCAATCCATATCTGCAGACGTCAGCTATGCTAATATGCAGACGGGCAAGCATCAGGTTGTATGTTTTTTATTTCAAAGATAGTTTTCTTGAAGACTAATTTTCCTTAAAATTAAGCAATAAGGCATGCCAGAGATAATGCCATTCTAATTCTGTGTACCTTCTTTGTGCTGAAAACATCATGCAATGAAGTGTATATAAAAAGGAACAATTAATTCTATGTCAAAGACAATTTATCAAGACACGAAAAGCACACATGCACAAACCCCAAAATGCCAAAAAAGCAAAAATACGCCTAGGAAAATAATTAAAGCCGCATAATAAGGCTGAAAACTCTACTTTCAATCCAGTCGTTGGCCCCTGATAGAATCCATCTTCTTAATAGAATGTTTTCCAAAAATGTGGTCTAAAATTCATTTTAATGAAAATTAAGTGCACTTATCTGAAAGGTGTTTGTGAGCAGCAAATATGGACACTTCTGGTATAAACTAGCCACAGAAAGCCAGCTGGATGCAGCCAGACTCACAGCTTTCAAGACGTCCGAACAGTCCTGACTCAAATTTCATTAGTTAATACTAACTGCTTTAGGAAATAGTGTTAGAAAAGGCTAATACAAAAAAAGGATGGAATCAGAGATTTCACAAAAAACAATCCTCACACAATGACAATATCATGAGATAATACCTGGCCAAGGACCCTAAGGGGTATGTTTACTAATCAGTGGTAGCGACGTCCATGCGATTTCGGAGCCACGGTCCCACTGAAATCAATAGGGCCGTGGCTCCGATATCGTATAGAAGCTGCTACCGCTGATTAGTAAACATACCGCTAAGTCTAATTTTACTTTTATTTCTGCCTAGAAAGTATCTAAAGAGCATTATAACGATTACCTTTTAAACAAACAAGATATATCTAGTTTTTAATGCTTTGGAAAGTATTATTTTCTTCTACACTAATGTTGTTGTGTTAAATGTTTTAGACCATTAAAAGAACAACAGATGCAAAAGGGCAAGATAAGGGAATTTTCCATAGGGTGTTAGACAAACATTCGTATTCTTGCAGGCACTTAAGGCCCGATATTCAAGCGGTATTTACATGGTTTACAGCCCAGTAAACCATGCAAATGCCTTTAATTAGGATATTCAACGGCCTTTACACAGTTGGTGCTATTGAACATCGCCTTCTAACTCCGCTACATGCCCGTGTCATGAGCGTTCTGGGGCGCAGTGGAGTTGGAGACCGTCACTAACCAGGTAGTGGCGATATTGCACCGCTACCCGGTTAGCTTTTGCTGCACTTCATTTTACCCACGGAACCAACCAGGTAGTGGTGCAATATCGCTGCTACCTGGTTAGGCTCTGCGGTGGTTTCCTCTGTGTGGCAAAGCTGGATATTCGATGCTGTCGCCACGTCATTGAATATCCGTGGTTAGAGGTCAGTGGGCACGGCTATGCACTGTAGTGACGCAAAGCCTGCCCAATTGGATATCAGGCCCTAAAATTCTAGCCTGCATTTTCAAACAGCTGCTCTGCAAGCTACATTGCATTGAAAATCTGTGTTGCATCTGGGCAAAATTATATGTTGTCCGGTTAGCTTCAGCGGCAAAAGTTAGTACAGCTTTTGATGCGCCTGGCTTTCACCGCTTTGCGGTAACCGGGCGGTGGTGATATTTTATTACGTTTTATGTATTTATTTAGCTGGTTGATGTTTAATCTTAAAGTCAAGGCAGTTTACAGGGAACAATATAACTATAAATTGTACATGTAACGTAACTTAGCTGCACAGTTATCGCTGGATGACACCCTGCTCCGCCCTAGAGTAGGTTGATGCTAGCTGGCTAGCATTGGGACGTACAGCGGCGGCGGCACCCACAGATATTCAGCAGCATGAACTGTATTAGTGCCACAGAATATCTCAGACAAGGAGATGAATGCGGTTAGCAGGTCTGTTAACTGCGTTCATCATAGTAACATAGTATAGTAATATAGTATATGACGGCAGATGAAAACCAGCATGGTCCATCTAGTCTGCCCGGTAAGGTGGCTAGAGTGGTTGTACTTGCTGCACCGTGCGGATCATCTCCTCTGTTTGAATATTGGGCCCTACAAATTTGACCTTATGTGAATGAGAATCAGTTGAAGTTATTCACTCAAGCATTCGCTGCAGCTGAGACTAGATTACTGTAATCTTCTTTACTTCGGCTTACTGTACAATATGTTACTGAAACCTCAGGTTGTACAAAATACTGCAGACAAAGTAATTTTAAAGGGCAATGAATGGGATCATACTATTCATCTTTTAATTCAATTATACTGGCTACCTATTCATTTAAGAATCTTGTTTCAGTTATGGGGCATGTTTACGAAACCGCGCTAATCATTACAAGGTTTGCTATGGCTATGCCGCTAAGCGCGCCTTACTAAGAGTTAACCCAGTGCCCCGTGATAAAAATCCCAATGTAAACTAGTTAGTGCATGATTGAGCAGGGACTAAGCGGGTTAAAGGGCAGAATGTGGACCGTGACAGTGGATCGCAATAACCGCATCCTTTATGGGTGCGCTAATCGTGAGTATTGCTGTTAGTGCTGGTGCACTTAACGCCACCTCAAAGGTGACATTAAGTGCACTCACCTATTGGATTGCACAGTGCTGTGTGTTAGGAACGTACCAATGGCAGGGAGAGGGATGCACATGACCCCTGAGGCTGGTGTGAAATGGAAGAGGCTGTGGTTAATAAATCTGAAATAACAATTTCACAATTACAATGGCATTGGAAAAGAGAAACTCTATGGTTGATGCTTTTTCCCAGATTAGTGCTTTGGATGTACTTGGGGAGAGGGTGGAGCTTTTAGTATCTCAATGATAATTTAGCCTTTGGAACTAGACTGGGAATAAACTTATGCTATTTAAGATGGGCCAAAGAATGATGATCTGGGGTAAATAATTCCTCATTTGACATGATATTTGTGGTGCCGCCCCTACTAGGCGGTTGCCTAGTGAAGGCAGCGGGCCATCACAGATCTTATATTTTTACTTGAACTCCAAGGTTCAGACCTCTGGAGATGTAGTTGTGTGTGTAAAAACAGTACAAGTGGTTTTCAGGCCAACACGGGAAAGATTTATTCAATTTTATCATTTTACAGTCAGGCTTTGCAAACAGACCTTTTGCAGAAAATCTTGGACACCATAACAAAAAGAAGGATATTTTCTCCAAATCAAAACTTTGTCACCAAACTGTATTCCAGCAGTGCTATAAACAAACTGTTTCTTCCAGCAGCTTAACAGAAGAACTTCTTTTCCAAAAACAAACACAGTTGAAAGTAATGGCAATTAGCAGAGTCCAGCAAACCTACAGCTTCCTTCAATGGCTTAAAGTTTTAGCTATCGGACATCTTCTGCTTATCAGCACAAAATACTAGAAAATTGCTGCATTAAAACATTCACTTCAGCACAGATATTGTTGGTGCTTTAACCGAGAATTCTTTCTCTCTATCCTAAGCTTCCTGTATACAAAAATCAGGATAAACGGTTTTCTGGATTTCCCTCTCAGTTAAACCGTTAGGCTTTCCTTAATCTGAAGTCCTGCAGAAAGAGCATTCCATCAAAGAGTCTGTGGAATCCCGTTCCTCTCCACCAAGTTCTATTTCCATGTCTTCCTCCTCTGCATTACATGTCACTGGGTTTAAAACAGGCTCAGGAATTTCAAGTTTAACTTCTTTTAAAAGTCTGAACAGTCTTTCCCACTGAGCTTTCCTTCCCCCTTCTGGGTTTGTAGTATAGCTATGAGACTTCTTCCCTTTTAATAAACCCTTTAAAGGCTTTGTCTCTCTCAGCTTATCTTTAGGAACATTCTTCCTGGCAGGCTTTCTACAAGATACAGTTTCTTCCTCAGAATCTTGCAAGCTTATCTCTGAGTCTGGGTTATATTCCTTAACCCCCACAGACTTTTCCCTCCTACCTCTGAGCTTGGCTGTGAACCTCCTACAGCATGGGCTTTTCCAGGAAGTAGCATCGTCTGAATCAGAGCTGCCTTGGGAATCACTGCAGTGTCTGTTTCCAGACCCTCTAGGCTTTCCAGCACTGAAGATTTGTTCCTCTTCAGTTTGGTCTGAGACTTCTTGCTCTAGCTTACTTACAGCCAGCCTTCTCACTTCCTCTCTCCTGGAAGGAGCGTGATTAGCCCTGGTTCTGGCTCCTTCACAACTGCTGTCTCTGAAGCTGTTCCCGTGTCTCCAACTGGATCTGTTGCCTGAACTGCACCTGCTGCCTTGTGTTCCCTTTCCGTTTCTGTTCCTGCTTGAACTCTCTCTGAAGTCTTCACCTCGAGTTCTGCTTTCACTTCCTCCCTTGCTCTGTGTTCGTGTGAGCTTAAATGTTTGAGAGTGACGTCCCTCTCCTGGCCCCACCCACAGGGGGGGGGGGGCAGCAGTTGCCAAGGAGTCTGGGTGTGGTCTGAGCCTGGCTTTTAAAGTGTGGTTTTTTCCACTACCTTCCTTCTGGAATGTGTGTTTTGGTGAGCCCCTCCCCCACACAGGAGAAAAAGTTTCATTTTTTTCTGTTTTCCAGGGCTGTGCTGCACTCTCCTTACCACATATTACATAGTAATGTAGCAGCAGATAAGCATGCAATAAATAAAACCAGGAGTCGTTTCAAGGATCCAAGCCAGTTTAATGTGCACATGGCTCAAGCAATAAGCAATTTCAAAATGGCTGAGCAATGGCTTCTAGTAAAACAACAACTTTTATAGCTTTCTTGTCCATTCTAAGCATAGGCAAACTTCTCATTGGCCCTGTAGCCCCCTCTACCCATCTATTGGTCCCGGTACTGATATGGCTACCCAATCGGGACTCTGGTCTGGGCCCAGCACCTGGTTGCCCCCCTTCTAGTCCCAATTACAATGGTCAGTGTCTCTAACTTGTTACATCTCTCCTCCAAGGTCGCTTAGCTTGTTAAAACATATGGGAAGCAGGGCACTGTAACCTTGCTTTTTTGCAGAGTTAATTAATTCCATAGAAGCTGTGCTCTCTTATCAGTACCAATTAGAGCTGTTTTCTGTCTTTTATAAGTTTCGTTTCTGCTTAGCTATGTTCAGTTAAACTAAGTTAAGTTTCAATTCTATGGTGTCATCATTCAGGGGGTTTTCATTCCTCTGGGCCTAACTACAGGCTTCAGTTACAGGTCAAGCTGCTTAGGCCTGTCTGCTTAGTTCAATTAGCATGGATCATAGGCCGTCGCCTACCACATTCCCCCCTTTGATTATTCTCACCCGCATGTTAATAAGGTGTGAGAATCAAATCACATAATACTAGGTAAAGGTATCACTCTGTAGTATAGGGTAGAATAGTTCAGTTCTTGCGTCTCCCAGGGCCACTGATCTCCCATCTTAGTTCCTCCACAATAGAAACAGTCAGAAGTGTGGTGACTAGATGCTATTGCTCCAGCAAGTTCAAGAAACAAGTTCTGGTGGTGGTATGAGGAATTGCAACGGTGGCTTGCATAGCCTTGTAGAAAGTCAAGATCTAGAACAACTTTTGGATTGGAGAGTATACCAATGCAAGTATAGGAAGAATGATAAAACAAGGTCTGAGTGACCTTCGGTCCAGTTCATGTTGTACTTATACAGGCTGCCCAGGGAGATAAGGCAAAAGTCATTTCAAAGCACTCCAAAACTGTTGCCAGAATAAAGCAATAATAATAATTCATAATGGGCATAGTCTCTGGAAAATTGGAGGAACTGTCGGATTTCACAAAGGTAGAGTTGATTGTAGATCCTCAAGCTTCTGCCGTACGTAGACCTACCAACTTTTTGGCAGGAGTAGGGCTGTAGATTCCAAAGTATCACTGTCCTCTGGGATGTCTCAATTTCTTAAAATATCATAGCATAGTCTCTTAGGCTATTATTGCTTCCTTAGAGCAGTTCACTCTTTAGGAGATCAAAACAGTCTTTTCAGAGTATTTAAACACAGTCTCTTAGAAGATTCAATTTCTTAACACAACACAGTCTCTTTCTGATGATTGCAGTTTTTTCCAGATGCGAGGCTTACCTTCAGATAAACAAACAGTCTTGAAATAGTGCAGTTTCTGAGGGACCAATAAGTCTTAGGTCCGTGGTTGTTGTCGTAGGGTGCGGTGCAATGGAGTCTCAGGATGCTGTACAGTAGTCCAGTGATCAGGTTCAAGAGCAGCTGCTGGCTTCACTTGATTATGATGGATCCAAGGTTCAAATTCTGCGACTTTTACTGCAGTTGGAGTTGTTGACAGGATGACGACATAGGGTCCCCTCCAATGCAGGGCTAACAGTATCTTTCTCCACTCTTTGATCCACACCGAGACTCCAGGCTTGAAAGGATGCAGGGGTGCAGGCAAATTGATGAGTAATCGATTTTGTACTCAGGTATGAAGACTTCTGCAAAACAGAACTTAAAACCAATAGTTCATGTCTAATAATTTCAGATCCTATCTGTCTCATATCTCCTTTTATTTCCTATACAATAGGCAGGGGTTGCCCATACAGAATCTCAAAAGGGGAAACTCCTAAAGACTTAGCAGGGGCTAAGTATATCCTAAGAAGGGCTATGGGAAGAACCTGGGGCCACTTCAGGTAAACCTCTTGGCAAAGTTTGGACAACTGAGATTTCAGGGTTCAATTCATACATTCTACTTTTCCTAAATTCTGAGATCTATAGGCAGTATGTATCTGTTAATATCAATATCTTGGGGCTATACTTAATGGACTTGCTTCCTAGGGTTATCCACCCTCATTCTTTGTACAGGGTCCCATGTGCATGCAAGGTTGTAAGGGCATACTTGAAATCTGGGTACACATTTAGACAGGGCTCTTTTCCTATTGTTAGTGCTCTAGTGAGGACTATCAGTTCAGCTTTCTGTGGTGAAGTTTCTGGGGCCAGGGCTGAGGACTCAACTATCAAATCAGGGGTCACCACTGCATATCTAGCACAACAATGTCCATTGATGATGAAACTGCCTTCAGCCACAAAGAAAGTCTGTTCAGGGTTCTCCATAGGGACATCAGTCAAATCCAGGCGGCTTGAGAATACAGTGTCCATAATTTCTGAACAGTCATGATCAGGGGATCAAGACCAACTGATAACAACATAGCAGGATTGAAAGCTTGACTGACCCTTCAGTTGTATCTGGGGTTTTCACACAACATACTCTAATACTTCAACATTCATAGATTTGTTAGCTAGTAATTTCCTTTGTATTTCATATTGGTTAGAACAGAGTGTGGTACAGTAACTTGAAGATTCTGTCTCAAAGGGATTTTTCTTTTAGTTTTTGCTTACTAGGAAGGCTGTAGCTGTAACAGCTTCTCAAATAAGGTCCAAGAGATTGAGTCAACACTCCTAGAACATTTCCTTGCGACTCATGAACATAGAGACTGTAAGGTTTTCTGGACATCTGGTAGACCCAGAGCTGGTGATAACATCAGAGCGGTTTTCAAAGATCAAAAGACTGCATTCCTATTCAAGTCCCCATTCCAATGGAGACTTTTTCATTCCTTTGGTAGCTTGATACAATGTGATACAATGGTTTTGCTAGCAGCGCAAAATTGGGGATCCATATACAACAGTACCCTGTGGCACCCAAGAAGGCTCTCACTTGCCTCCTGGTGGTTGGAGTAGGAATACTGCATACAGCTGCTTTGCGTTCTGGTAAGGGTTCCAGGCGTCGAATTCCGCTGGACAACTGGAATCCTAGGTATTTAACTTGTTTGACATAATTATGCTTTGGCTCTTGAGACTTTGTATCCAGCCTCATTAAAAAGGTGCAAGAGTTCACTGGTGGCTTGTGGACATTCACTTTCTGAGTTGGTGGCTATAAGCAAGTTGTCCACATATTGCAGTAGAATTCTTTCTCCTGGAATTACTGGATAACTTGTCAAATCTTTTTGCTGAGTAAGGCGAGTTCTTGAATTCTTGAGGTAATCTTGTCTAGGTGAGTTGGCCCTACCTCCTTGTAGTGGGGTCTTGGGCTAAGCGTATACAGAAAAAGGCATCTTTTTAAGTCCAGAATGGTAAAATATATAGCTTCAGCAGAGATCAGTTCCAAGAGAATATAAGGATTTTGGTACCACTGGTTGTATAGTTTCAGCTGCATCATTCATTCTTCTTAGATCCTGCACTGGGCGGTAATCACCTGTCCCAGGCTTCTTGACTGGCTTGAGGGTGACAATGGCAGGGGCTATGTTCTTCGCTAGGCCAGGTGGATTATCTTCTGCCCATCCTCCAGGTGGGACTATGAGGTTGGTAAGTGTACAGCTTGTTGCTTTGGATGCAGGTGAATAGAACCGCCATTCTTCTTCTTGGGGGACAGTTAACACCATCAGGCCAGCAGATTTTGAGTTTCATTTTTTTTTTTCCCTTCAACAAAGGATATCTGTGCTTGAAACTTTGCAAGCAGGTCTCGGCCCAAAAATGGAATAGGGCATTCAGGCATATACAGGAACTGGTACATTATTATTATTATATTTTTAGTTCACACATGCGGTTCTGCAAAAAAGGCTTTGTGGCCTTAGCCCCAGTAGCTCTGATAATGGTGATGCATCTAGAAAAACACAGGGGCTACTGGCTTTAGTATTCTGCTCCTGTATCACCCATAAAAGTCCATATATTGGTCCCCTATTTTTCAGACTGACTCCTGGGGACCCAGGGAAACTGGAGAGTCTGGTCTGGCCTAGTCTTCATCCATGCTGTAGCCCTCTTCGGCTGCCACTCACGCTATAGCTGCTTCACTCTCATGCTGAAACACTGTGCTTGGTTTATTGTTTTATGACTTTGCAATCAAGTACTCCCTCCTCCCCTCCTGGGGAGGAGTCAAGATACGGGCATTCACTTCTCTAATGTCCTTCTTTTTCTATAATGGGCGCACTCACACCCAGTTTTCACATCCGCTGCTCCTTCGATTAGGAAAACCTCCACATCATCCAACTAAAATATCTGTTCTCTTTTTCCATCTTACAATTTTTACATTCTCTGTCCTTCTTCAACAATCCACATACTTTCTGATAAACTTTCATTTAACCATTATGCCCGCAAATTCATCCAGTTCTCTGCAATTTCCGTTCATTAGTTCAATCAAGTCCTAAAACTTCTCAGTGCAGTTTTTTTCTTCCCAGTTCTAAACAAGTCTGGTCAGCTGACTTTCACTCCTGGGCTCTGTTTCTCCTAGCAACGCTCTATCTGGGAGGTTTCTTTTTTTTTTCTTTTCATTCACTTCTCTCTTTGACTGACTGACAAAAACGCAAATTCTCCTGGGCTGCTAGATTGCATGGGGTATATAGTGAAGGCTGCCTGCGCTATTTGGATTGGGTTTGCATAATACTGTTCATGGCTAGTGCAAAGCTGGACCTGGACCTAGTGCAATGGGATTAGGATTACGTGACCCTCTCTCTTACTGGTGCAATGTACATCTGAAGGCATACGGCAATCAGGCTGAACTAGCAAATAAATCTCTATTTGTAGTGCCATCGGTACTTTAAACTGTGCCAGGGCTGCGGAGGTGGCTAGTGACGTTTGCAGGGAGGTATCCCCCCTCCCCCCCTTGTTCCAGGCTCTGCCCGGGATGATGGCAGAGCTGAGGGAAATAAACGGGCAGGATTTTTTTTTTTTTAAAACATTTAACCAAGAATCCTATGTAGGGGAACTATTCTCTGTACAATCTGATAAACACGGGAAACTACGGGGCCATGAAGTAACTAACACTGGAATCTGCATGGACTCTGACCCCCCTTCCTCCCCCCATGGTGACGTAGTTAACAACAGACAGAGGGCGGTCAGTCAGGCTGCATTTTCCTGTGACTAGGCATAATAGATGTGTGCTCATTCTATATAAGTACAATTTAGATAAATTCCTTCAAATATAAAACTATTATTTTGCAACATGTTATAACAACAATCCCAACAGAGAGAACTATTACGTATGGCTGGAAGAAACTAACTGCCAGCCGTACTCCGCACTTAAGGTGAATAGCGTCTCTGCAAAAGATTACAGTTTAGGAAGGAGATATTCAAAAGACATTCCGGATACTTTTCATAAAGTACAGCACACCTTTCCCTTTTTTCAAATACAGAAAAACAGATTAATTTATCTTAAAAGCCAATATTGTAAAGGTCAGTGTAGCTAACTGATTTGTTCATTAGTAACTAGTACAGAGTTTCAAATGACTTATACTTGTTCATAAAAAGGTTAGTGCAAACACTCCGCAAGATAAACTTTTTTTTTTAAAACTTTGATTGAATGAATCCTTTATTTTAAACAAGCAAAAGAGACTGCTCGCTCAATTGGGAACGGCTGTCACATTCCCTAGTAAGCTGTGTGAGCCACACCTCTCCGCTCACTGGAAATGAAATAATCACAGTTTCACACACACACACACACAGAGACACAGACAGAGACATGCCGGCATTCGAATAAGAACTTAACCCTTTCCAGGCTAAGTACCAAAAACTATCGGGACCCACAATCCTGACTAAACATTCTTATTAAATGATATATAAATGATATATATTACATAACCATAGCAGAACAGGTACAATTGTCCTGAAATAAGCACAAACTAACAGCATTGAGATTTAAGCCTGCACAGGATTAGAAAGACGACACTGTACATTCTTTCCTTCAGACACGCCCCCTGTCAGGTTTTCACACTGCAGTAGAAAAACGAACTGGGTCAGACCAGCTTTTGGATTTTTAAAATGATTCTAGGTGTTTTGGGTCTTCGTTCTGCTCTATTAATACAATTTCTTAATCAGTGAACTGTCACAAATTACCCAACAGAATAATCTCACATTTATACCAGAAGGGAAACTCGCAGTTTCAACAGATAACAAAAAACAAATACACAGGACGGACAATACACCAAACGCTTCATCCGTTTCGCGACCTAGACGCAGTCACCCGGCTAGGAACTGCGCTAGTCCAGAGTCCACTCTGCTTGGTCCGTGCTGCCAGACCTCTCATTCACACTTCATTCACACAGTCATGCTAGCAACGTATCTCAGAATGCATTCCTTTCTATCTATTCTGACTAGTCTTATCCAATTTCCCAATTACAAAAAGGATGGGGGTTTCACCCAGCGAATACCCATGTGGGGTTACTCGGCCCTTCCTTGAGAGGTGATCATGCTCTCTTACCAATTCCCAATATCTCGAGATTACAAATTCCAAGTTCCTGTCTGTTCTGACTAGGCTAAATCATGATTTTTTTTTTTTAACAGCTGTACCTCGCGAATACTCATGCAAGGATTTTCAAACAAAGACTTAAGTCTTACCAAACAAGAAGGACGATGGCTTCACCTCGCGCATACTCATGCAAGGTTAATAGGACCGTCCTTGAGAGGGGATCAGTGCTCTCATTACCAAATTCCAAGTTCCAAGTTCTCGAGATTACAAGTCAAATTCTTACCAAAGTTTCACAAGTTTCAAACTGCAGTTCTAACTCATCTGTCTAGACAGGTTTTCAAAACTATACTTACCAGATCTGGTTCCCAAGCTTCTGAGTTGGATCCTGGACTCCCCCGGGTCGGAGGTGTTGGCCAGCTGGACTCAGTGCCTGCCGAGGCCAGGCAGAACTCCCTCTGATACAAGAGGATCGGTGGGCCCAGGGAAATTCCCCTGCGTCGGATTGGCATGGTTCCAACTGGACCAAACCTCAAGGCGAATTACGTGGATTTATTCACTTGAACACCATCCACCACTCGCACTTCCAGGCCAACGCACCAAGAAATGTAGCAGCAGATAAGCATGCAATAAATAAAACCAGGAGTCGTTTCAAGGATCCAAGCCAGTTTAATGTGCACATGGCTCAAGCAATAAGCAATTTCAAAATGGCTGAGCAATGGCTTCTAGTAAAACAACAACTTTTATAGCTTTCTTGTCCATTCTAAGCATAGGCAAACTTCTCATTGGCCCTGGTAGCCCCCTCTACCCCATCTATTGGTCCCGGTATTGATATGGCTACCCAATCGGGACTCTGGTCTGGGCCCAGCACCTGGTTGCCCCCCTTCTAGTCCCAATTACAATGGTCAGTGTCTCTAACTTGTTACATCTCTCCTCCAAGGTCGCTTAGCTTGTTAAAACATATGGGAAGCAGGGCACTGTAACCTTGCTTTTTTGCAGAGTTAATTAATTCCATAGAAGCTGTGCTCTCTTATCAGTACCAATTAGAGCTGTTTTCTGTCTTTTATAAGTTTCGTTTCTGCTTAGCTATGTTCAGTTAAACTAAGTTAAGTTTCAATTCTATGGTGTCATCATTCAGGGGGGTTTTCATTCCTCTGGGCCTAACTACAGGCTTCAGTTACAGGTCAAGCTGCTTAGGCCTGTCTGCTTAGTTCAATTAGCATGGATCATAGGCCGTCGCCTACCACAGTAACATAGTAAATGATGGCAGATAAAGACCAGTATGGTACATCTAGTCTGCCCAGTACGATGGCGAGAGTGGTGCACCTGCCGCTCCGTGCAGGCCCCCCCTCCCCATGTCTTTGTTTAGGGGTGAACCCACCACTCCATATAGGACACCCCTATTTGTTGAGAAATTAGATGATTCAGTTTATTTTGATTTTATCCTGTTGCTGTAAAGGGATCCACTGTGTCTGTCCCAGGCCATTTTGAATTCCGTCATGGTGTTTGCCCCAACCACTTCCATCGGGAGGGCATTCCAAGCATCCACCACCCTTTCAGTGAAAAAGTATTTCCTGACATTGTCTTTCAATTTACCCCCTTGCAGCTTCATGTTATGCCCTCTGGTTTTACAGCTTCCCCGTCTTTGGAAGAGGTTTGTTTGTTCATTATTTCTCTTTAAGTATTTAAAGGTCTGAATCATATCTCCCATGTCCCTCTTCTCCTCCAAAGTGTACATGTTTAGGTCTTTAAGTCTCTTCTCATAAGGCTTCTGACGCAGGCTCCAAATCATTTTGGTCGCCTTTCTCTGAACAGTTTCCAGTCTTTTTACATCCTTTGCAAGATACGGTCTCCAAAACTGAACACAGTATTACAAGTGAGACCTCACCAGTGACTTATACAGTGGCATTAGTACCTCTTCCTTTCTGCTGGTAATTCCTCTTTGTATGCAGCCCAACCTTGTTTTTTGCCACTGCCTTGTCGCACTGTTTTTGCCACCTTGAGATCTTCAAAAATAATCACACCAAGGTCTTTCTCCTGATCCGTGCACACCATCCTCTCGCCCCCTATCGGGTACATTTCCCTTGGATTTCTGCTACTCAAGTGCATGACTCTGCACTTCTTTGCATTAAATCTTAATTGCCAAGCATTAGACCATTCTTCCAGGTTTTGTAGATCTTTCCTGACGTCAACCACTCCCTCGGGGAGTCCACTCTGTTGTAAATTTTTGTGTCATCTGCAAAAAGACAGACTTTTCCATTCAGTCCTTCAGCAATATCACTCACAAATACATTGAACAGTGCTGGGCCCAGGACCGACCCCTGGGGCACCCCGCTAATCACCTTCATTTCATCCGAGTGAGCTCCATTTATCATCACCTTCTGTCGTCTGTCAGTCAACCAATTTATGATCCAATTTACCATCTTGGGATCCGTCCCCAAGCTACTGAGTTTATTGATAAGCCTCCTATGAGGAACAGTATCAAAGGCTTTGCTGAAATCCAGGTAGATGACATCTATTGCATGCCCCTGATCTAGTTCCTTGGTCATCCAGTCAAATCAGATTTGTTTGGCAAGATCGTCCTTTGGTAATACCATGTTGCCTCGGGTCTTGCAACCTGTTGGTTTTGAGAAAGTTCACTATTCGCTCTTTCAGGAGCGCCTCCATTACTTTTCCCCGCCACCGAGGTAAGGCTCACAGGCCTGCAGTTTGATATTTCTTCCCTGTCACCACTTTTGTGTAGAGGTACGACATCAGCCATTCTCCAGTCCGGCGGAACCTCTCCTGTTTCCAAGGATCTGTTGAAAACATCCTTTAACAGCCCTGAAAGAACCTCTCTGAGCTTTTTCAGTATCCTGGGATGTATCCCATCCGGTCCCATGGCCTTGTCCACTTTCAGTTTTGCAAGTTGTTCTAACACTTCATCTTCTGTGAATGGTGTGGTATCTACTTAATAAGTTGTTTAAACAAAAATTGGATTACAGCATAATGTAGTGGTGACATTTGAGCAGCAAGTTCAAAATTGTGAAAATAATGTGGACAAATATTTGGAAAATATTGCCAATATGGATTTCAAAGAAATTCAAGACTCCTCAAGGATTTTTAGATAAGGCTAATGATACCTTATTAAGGAAAATGGAAAGTGTGGGAAATGTTCTGAAGTGTCGCAATATATATTTGATTAACTTTCCTAAACCAAATGTTTCTGGAATTCGTCTTTTTAAAAGTTATGGGGATTAATGCCAGAAACCTGGAGGGAACATGTGTGGGGTCTTCCAGAGACCTTAGACGCGCAAACCCAATTTTAGAAACAGCCAGCATGTCTCCTCCCCCATCCAAATATATACCTGCTGCAGGGCCGAATAAGTATCTGAAAAGTGCTTGTTTTCCAGAAAAGTAGTTGGAAGGTGCAGAGGAGATGGATCTGTTATCCTCAGTACGGTCCACAATAGTAAAAAGAATTGATCGGATCTGGGGATACCTGTTGTAATGTTGAGCTGCAAAGTCTCTACTACTTGAATAGCAGGCTGGGGAATGTTTCTGGCCTGTGATACAATTGTGGGGAACATCTATATAGCTGCTTCCCCCCCCCCACCCCCCCACCCCCCCACCAAATGGAGTAGCCTAGTGGTTAGAGCAACAGCCTAGTATCCAGGAGCTCTGGGCTTGCCCCACTGGCACTACTTGTAACCATGGGCACGTCACTTTACACTCCATTGCCTTGGAAGAAAAGGCCTGTTAATCTATTGCTGTTCCTGGGTCTCCAGCAGTCAACATTGGTTTGATGACACTTTTAAAAACAATACCATTCATATCAGGGGTGTCTACATTTATGAAATTACCTCTGGATTTAAACATGGTGGCCATTTTTGGAACCATTTTGACCTGGACATACCAGATAGCGCCTAGATGTCCTTTCTAAAATGCCCCTTTATATGTAAGAGGCATAAGAAACTCCAGAACTCTCATTGCCTTCCTTAATTTCAGCTTATTATTTGCCTGTTAGAGCTAAGTTTAAAGATTCGAAGTTTGAGTCTAGAAATTTAGTATCCGAGGCTAAATCTTCTCTAGGGGAGCTCTAGGCAAAATCCACTCCTTCAATCAATGGAGAAGGCTACTCTTGTGGTAACATTATTATTGGAGTCAAATTGAGATTGGGTCTTTAAGTTGTTTTTAACTTGCAGAGATACAATGTTTTGGGGGCAAACTATAAGAATTTAGCCTAATATTTCTTCTGAGATTCAAATCTGATGGCAAGAATTTCTATCACTGAGGTCTCAGGTGTTAGCTTTAGGTGCGATGTTTTCTTTAAATTACCCAAGTAAATGTATGATTAGGTCGCTTTCCAATGCTTATGTGTTTTTTGATCCAGACCAACCTAAGCGTTTGCTACAGGATCCTCATAAGGATGCATCTTCAGATTTTGAAACAATTGTTTTTGAAGACTATTATGAAAGATGGTACAGGCACTCCTTCTTATATTGATTTTATTGAATTTTTTTTAAATCTTGGATCGTTTAAGATGGACTTTCTTAAGCGTTTGAGATATATTAATAAAAATATTGAATTGCAAAACTGAATGATAATGTTCCATAATCTCCGGATCTAATGACTCCTTTTTAAAAAGCAGCTTAACAAACAATGATTTTAATGCAGTTGGACACTGGCCAGAACCTAAGGAGTATTAATGATCATTTCAACTGCAATTTCCCTGCCATTCAGTCTATCTAGCTTATGATATACTGTAATCCTGGTTTACCATGAATAAGGGATAACGTCATCTTTTGGTACGACCCGAAAACTAGAAAACCCAATACCTTCCAATAAGCCTTCCAAATGAGCAGGCTGGGTAATCAGAGGGCAAATGTGCCGTGAAGAAACAGGCAAAAAACCATCTCCAATTGTGTCATTCTCCTCATCACCTTGGGAATTAAAGGATCCTGATTTCATAGCTATTCAGTAGAGAACAAAGCTCGGTGGTCTTGGTCTGAAAAAACTGCCTAGTGGTTCACCTGGGAGAGAAACCAGTGCTCAAATTCCACCTTGGGCAAGTCACGTAACCCTCCATTGCCTCAGGTACAAACTTGGGAGCATGTTTATAAAAGGTTAACGCACGTTAATGAAGTTAAAGCGCATTAAGTGCCACTTTTTTTTCTTTTACTGCTGTCAAGTCAGTGCTGACTACTGGTGACTCAGCTGCCTCTGAGGTTTTTGGCAGTATATCACTGGAAGCAGATTGCCAGACCTTTTCTTCTGAGGCAATGGAGGGTAAAGTGACTTGCCCAAGGTCACAAGGAGTGACAGATTGAGCAGAATGAAACCACGACACAGACCCAGAGATGAAGGGTAAGTGCTGCGTCATGGTTACAGAAGCAATTGCTGCCACTGTCGGCCTTGGAGAGAGGCACCAGTAGCAGCAATGGGAAGCAGCAGATGCCTCCAGAGAGTTGGCACTCTAAGCAACCGCCTAGTTTGCCTAGTGGTAGCACTGGCCCTGGTCACAGGTTCCCAAAATGGTACACAGATTCCATGTTGCTTAACCCATGGGTAAGCAGTGGATTTCCCTGGTCTTCTTTGATAATGGTTTATGGACTTTTCCTCCAGAAACTTGTCCAAACCTCTTTTAAACCCATCTATACTAACAGCTTTTATTACATCCTCCGATGGTGAATTCCAGAGTTTGATTATGCATTTCCTCAGGTCTTGTAATCCACTGGATTGTAGAAAGCTTACTATCTTTTTCTTTAGCAGTGCATCCATTCATTTTACTACCACTGAGGTAAGGTTTATTGGCCTGTAGTTTCCATCCACTTCTCTATTTCATATTTGTGAGGATGGATCGCATCAGCTTTTGTCCAGTCCCGTGGAACCTCTCTTATCTCCTTGGATCTATTAAACACATCCTTAAGAGGACCTCCCAGAATCTCTCTGAGCTCCTTCAGTATCCTGGGCTCCATGGATTTTTCCACCTTTACTTTTTTGATTTGTTCATAAACACTTTCTTCTGTGAATGGTGTGGCATCTACTCCATTCCATTCCATATCTTTGTCAATCATCTGTGGTCCTTCTCTGGGAATTTCTTCAATGAACACTGTACAGAAATATTTGTTTAGCTTTTCTGTTTTTTCTTGTCACTCTCCACACATCAATCCTCAATGCCATTGAGTCTTTCAGTTCCACTTCTGGCCTTCCTCCTCTTCCCAAAATATTTGAAAAAAAAGTCTTGCCACCTCGATTTGCATCTTCAGTCATTTTTAGTTCTACCCATGCTTTTGCCGTCCTGATGCCTTTCTTTGTCTCTTTCAGTGCATTCTGGTAGTCTCTTCTGTGCTTCTCTTCTTTGGATCTTCTGTATTTTGGGAACAATATGAGTTGTCTTTTCAGCCTTTATTTTTGCAGCGACTTCTTTAGAGAACCATACTGTTTTCCCTTTCCCCCTGTTTTTATTTACTTTCCTTTTAAGAGCTGCTCTTAGCTGAGCCCGTTGCCTTTCCATGTCCCTTATTTCCTCCTACCCTGCCATCTTCGCCTTCAGGTGCTTTCCCATTTTACTGGTCAGTGTGTTTGAAATTTGAAACTTTGAGTTTGGCTATAGGAACATAAAGCATAAGATAACAAGTGCTTACATCTATGCTTAGGTGTTAGAGATGACCCTTGAAAGAGAGTATTTTTCCTGAAAACATAATCTTGTCAGGACCATGAGGGGTGGCTCCTGAAATAAGGGCATAGAGCTGTGTTCAGTCACAGCAGCAGTTCCAATACTGCTGAAATGAAATAATTTGGCTGAAATGGGATAAAATGATTATGCAGGCAGGTGGCAATGGAAAGCAATCTTTTGAGTGTTAATTTTACTAGCTGATATGATCACCCAGCACAATAAATAGCTTTGTTTAGATCGCTCTCATTTAAAAATATATTTGAGTTAGTTGAATTTCAGTATTTAAATCATTTTTCAATGTTTTCACATTGTTCTTTTTGCCTTTTATTTTTTTACTATTGTACTTTGTATTTTATCACGTTACATTTCACTCCAATAAATTGAAAGGGGAAAGTTTTATAGTTAGAAACTGTATCAATAGGAATTTATTTATTTATTGCTTTTATATACTGCGCTCTTTAAAATCAGTGCGGTTTACAGAGAACATTTTTGTACAGAACGGGGGGGGGGGCTGTTATGCACTTACATTGAACGGGTAATACAACTTGGATTTCAAACTGGGGTAACTATCTACAATATAAACATGAGTCGCTAGTTTCATGTACAAGGTTGTCTATTATTTACAATTGGCTAGCTGGTGATGAAGGGACGATTACATAAATTTGCATTTTACTCAAATTAGAAAAATATCGAATCCACTACACTCCTATTATTAAAAAACAACTTTTACTGAACAAGACAAGGTGTTAATGTGTACTACAAACTGTTATAGGAACCAGAGAAATATGGGTTAGAGCAAAGCCTCTGTTGCCACACACAGGCTCCATATCCCAATAATATAACATACATATCATGAATTCCAAACTTCCACTCCATTAGATTATCAAAATAACACTACCTTCATTTTTTTGCCTATGCTGAGGGCTTCTGATTTTAGGTTTTAACTGATAAACACTCAATAAAACACCCCTGCTGCAAAAATAAATCAAAATTGGTGTTTATTGGATAATCACCAGAAAAACACCACTGCCCTAGTGCTTTTTTTACCCCTCCTCTGGCTTGTCTTCTATCCTCCATTCAGTGTCTATATCTATTTTTGCGTTAAATAAATAAATAACTCCTAAGTGACACCAATGTATATGTTTGATTCTATCAATAGTACCTGTGGCACAAAAGCACGACAAATACTGTTTTTTATACCCTCCAACACCTAATTGGCTAGGTGTTTTGACTTTCTCTCCTCTCAGACCTTTAAGGATCCACTGCGATTTGGCTGGAGCACTCTACTGAAATGGTTCTTGCCAAAGTCTCCAATGACTTGTTCCCCACCAAATCTAAGGGTCTTTACTCGATCCTCATCCCTCTCAACTTTCTGCTGCTTTTGACACTGTTGATCAGCACCTTCTCCTCGATACCCTGTCCTCGCTTGGATTTAGGGGTTCTGTCCTGTCCTGGTTTTCTTGCTATCTCTCCCACTGCACTTTTAATGTATGTTCTGGTGGATCCTCCTCTATTGCTATCCCACTTTCAGTCGGTGTACCCCAGGACTCTGTCTTGGGACCTCTTCTTTTCTCTCTCTACACTCAGTTCCTTGGTGCACAAATCTCCTTCCATTGTTTTCGGTACCAACTCTATGCTGATGACTCCCAGATCTTCTTCTCTGCACCTGAAATCTCTCTGGGAATCCAGGCCCGGGTCTCTGTCTGCATATCTGACATTACTGCCTGAATGTCTTACCACCATCTGAAACTGAACATAGCGAAAACTCAACTTCTCATCTCGCCCCCTAAGCCCACTTCCCACTTCCCCCTTCCTCCTTTCTGTACACTCTACTCCTCCCTTTTTCCTCAGCTAGTAAACTTGGGGTCATCTTTGACCCCTCTGTCTCCTTCCATCCAACAGAGCTAAAACCTGTCACTTCTTTCTCTATAACACTGGCAAACTTCGTCCCTTCTTTTTTTACCACACTACTTATCCATTCTCTTGTCGCCTCCCGTCTAGACTATTGAAACCTCCTTTTTGCTGGTTGTCCTCTGAAACATCTCTCCCTGCTTCCATCAAAACTCAGCTGCACGGCTAATTTTCTGGCAGTGCCGTTATGCTTACAGTATGTCACCCCTCTTCTCAAGTCACTTCATAGTAACATAGTAACATAGTATATGATGACAGATAAAGACTAGTATGGCCCATCTAGTCAGGGGCGGTTCTTGCATTAGGCCACCTGATGACAGAGTGAGGACAGGAGGAGGACAAGGAGAGACAAAGGGGAGAGACAGGGGGGCAAATACTGGACAAAGGGGGAGACAGGGGACATGCTGGACAAAGGGGGAGACAGGGGGCAAGTGCTGGACAAAGGAGGAGACAGGTGGTAAGTGTTGGACAAAGGGGGTGACAGGGGGGAAATGCTGGACAAAGGGGAATACAGGGACATACTGGGCAAAGGGGGAGACAGGGGGACAAGTACTAGACAAAGGGGAGAGACAGGGGGGCAAGTGCTGGACAAGGGGGACATACTGGACAAAGAAGACAGGGATACATGCTGGACAAAGGGGAGAGACAGTGTGGCTTATGATTATAATGGGTTGATGGGGGGGCTAGCACTGGTAATGGGCAGATCAGGGTGGGTTAGGACTGGTAATGGGTTGATTAGGGAAGGCTAGGACTGGGAATGGACTGATCGAGGGGGGAGGCTGGGACTGGTAATGGGCTGATTAGGCGGCTAGCACTGGTAATGGACTGAGGGGGGACTAGCACTGGAAATGAGATGATTAGGGGAGGCTAGGACTGGTAATGGACTGATGGGGGGTAGAACTGGTAATGGACTGATGGGGGGCTAGCATTGGAAATGAGCTGTTTGGGGGGGGGGGGGGGGTTCGACTAGGAATGGGCTGATGGTGGGGAGGGGAGGATAGAGCTGCTGGCCCTGGAAGAAAACTGGGAGCTAGGGATACAAATGGGCTGATGCAGGGGGATGGGAGAATGGGACTGGAAGGGAGTGGATGCTGAGAGGGACTGCATGGTATTTGGACAGTGGGGAAGGAGGGGAACTGGAAGGGAATGGACACCAGTGGCAGTCATGAGAATGCAAGTTGACATTGGAAGGTACCAGGAGGGAGGACTGGAAAGGGGCTAATACTTGGAAGGGTTACAGGGACTGGAAGCAGGCCGATGGAAAGAAGTGAAGAAAACAAGAGAAGAGATAAGAAATGGCAGATGGATCATAGACCACAGAAAGAGAACTAAAAGAAGAGAGGAAAGCAGAAGAATAAAATGATCAGACAACAAAGGTAAAAAAAATAATTTTATTTCATTTTAGTGATTGGACTTTGTGCTATCTTTATATTTTACACAGTACTGGGGAACTACATCTCTTATTTAACTGATGTTGCACTGCATGTGAAGTCTGGCTTCTTGGGGTTTCAGTTTAAATTTTGTCTACATATGTTTATTTTTTCTTTAGATTAAAGTCACTTATTCTGTACTTGGTGAGGGTCTGTGTTCTGAGTGTGTGAGTGAGCCCAGGTGTTCTGTTAACATGGACTACAGTACATAAAGATCTGTACTGTACTGTAGTAATCTGACTTGTTCAGCTTTTCAAATAGGTGTATAGATGTTCCAGGGCCCACTGTAGTATTTACAGTGATGCTTATTTTGGATGGTCTCCTTATGTGAGTTTTGGAAGTTGGTGCTGATATGGTATGGTATAGCAGATTTTCTCTATAGATACTCAGTGACTTTGTTGTAGGGTTTTGTATTAGTTCACAATATGCCTGGTACTGGAGAATGTTTGTTGTTGTTGTTAGTGAGATGATCAGAATCAGATTTTTTTTAAGATATTGAGTTCTGTGGGTGAATGTCCTGGTTCTGCTCTGCACCCACTGTTGAAGGGGGTTCTGTGGATGCAAAATATATGTTGAAAAAGAAAAAGCAAGAACCATAATGCAGTTTATAACAACAAAATAAAAATGAGTTATAATTTAGTTTTATAAAATGCTGTGGTTCTCACTCTCTTTTAGTTCCTTGGTATGCAAACATCTTGCATTTCCTCCATATAATCGAATCAGCTTTTTGGTTTGGTTCAGACTCTGGTTGGAGTTTTGAAAAAGCCCTGCCCCCCTCTACAGGGGGGGGGGGCACCATCTCATCTTTGCCTCAGGCAGCAGATCGCCTTGAGCCACCCCTGCATCTAGTCTGCCCAGCAAGGTGGCAAGAGTAGGTGCACCTGCCGCTCCGTGCAGGTCACCCCTCCCCATGCCTTTGTTTAGGGGTGTACCCACAGCTCCATGCAGGTCATTCCTATTTGTTGAGATATAAGAAATTGTTAAGTTTATTTTGATTTTAGTATGGATCTACTATGTCTGTCCAATGCCATTTTGAATTCTGTCACTGTATTTGCCCTCACCATTTTCATCTGAAGGATATTCCAAGCATCCACCACCCTTTCATTGAAAAAGTATTTCCTGACATTGCCTTTCAATTTACCCCCTTTCAGCTTCATGTTATACCCTCTAGTTTTACAGCTTCCCCGTCTTTGAAAAAGTTTTGTTTATTCATTAATATGTACTCTTTAAGTATTTAAAGGTCTGTATCATATCTCCCCTATCCCTCCTCTCCTCCAGAGTGTACATATTTAGGTCTTCAAGTCTCTTCTCATATGTCTTCTGGTGCAGGCTCCAAATCATTTTGGTCACCTTCTTCTGAACCGTTTCCAGTCTTTTTATATCCTTTGTGAGATATGGTCTCCAAAACTGAACACAATACTCCAAGTGAGGCCTCATCAGTGACTTGTACAGTGGCATTAATACCTCCTCATTTCTGCTGGTTATTGCTTTCTGTACGCAGTCCAGCATCCTTCTGGCTTCTGCCACTGCCTTGTCACACTGTTTTGCCACCTTGAGATTTTAGAACATAAGAACATAAGATATGCCATACTGGGTCAGACCAAGGTCCATCAAGCCCAGTATCCTGTTTCCAACAGTGGCCAATCTAGGTCATACGTACCTAGCAGTTTCCCCAAAAGACACAGGTTCCAAAATGCTTGTACTGGGTCAAGCATTGATATCCTGGGTCCCTTCTTAATAATGGTTTATGGACCTTTCCTCCAGGAACTTGTCCAAACCTTTTTTAAACCCAGCTACACTAACAGCCTTTACTACATCCTCCGGTAACAAATTCCAGAGTTTGTTTACATGTTGAGTGAAAAAATATTTTCTTTTATTAGTCTTAAATAGTTTACCCTGTAGCTTCATTGCACATCCCCTAGTCTTTCTATATTCTGATAACATAAACAATCGATCTACGTTTACCCGTTCCACTCCATTCATTAATTTATAGACTTCTATCATATCTCCCCTCAGCCGTCTCTTTTCCAGGTTAAAGAGCCCTAACCTTTTTAGCCTTTCTTCATAGGAATATCCTTCCATCCCCTTTACCATTTTGGTGGCTCTTCTCTGAACCTTTTCTAATAATGCTATATCCTTTTTAAGATACGGCGACCAGAATTGCACACAATATTCAAGGTGCGGTCTCACCATGGAACGATATAGAGGCATTATAATATCTTTTGTTTTATTTTCCATTCCTTTCCTTATGATACCTAGCATTCTATTTGCTCTCTTGGCCGCCGCTGCACACTGGGCCGAGGGTTTTAACATGTTATCCACAATGACGCCTAAATCTTTTCCTGGGTGGTGGTTCCTAATGTGGAACCTTGCATCGTGTAACCATAGTTTGGGTTGTTTTTCCCTAGGTGCATAACTTTGCACTTGTCCACATTAAATTTCATCTGCCATTTTGATGCCCAGTCTTCTAATTTATCAAGATCCTCTTGCAATTTTCCACAATCCTCTTGGGTTTAACAGCTTTAAATAGTTTTGTGTCATCTGCAAATTTGATAACCTCACTCGTTATTCCACTTTCCAGGTCATTTATGAATATGTCAAAAGTAGCGGACCCAGCACAGATCCCTGGGGTACTCCACTATTCACCTTTCTCCATTGGGAAAATTGGCCATTTAGCCCTACCCTCTGCTTTCTATCTTTTAACCAGTTCCTGATCCACAATAGTACACTGCCTCCTATCCCATGACTCTTTAGTTTTTCCAAAAGTCTCTGATGAGGGACCTTGTCAAAGGCTTTCTGAAAGTCCAGATACACTTTCAGAAACAATTACTCTGAGGTCCTTCTCCTGGTCTGTGCACACCAACCTATTGCCCCGTATCGCATACAGTTCCCTTGGATTTTTGCTTCCCAAATGCATGACACTGCACTTCTTTACATTAAATCTTAACTGCCAAGCCTTACACCATTCTTCCAGCTTTTGTAGATCTTTCCTCATGTTTTTCATTCCATCAGGGGAGTCCACTCTGTTGCAAATTTTCATGTCATCTGTAAAAAGGCAGACTTTTCCATTCAGTCCTTCAGCAATATCACTCACAAATACATTGAACAGTACTGGTCCCAGGAGCGATCCTTGGGGCACGCCACTATTCACTTTCCTTTCATCAGAGTGAGTTCCATTTACCATCGTCTTCTGTTGTCTGTCAGTCAACCAATTTCTGATCCAGTTCACCACCTTGGGACCTATCCCCAGACTGTTCAGTTTATTGATAAAAGTCTCTTATGAGGAACTTCATTGGCTCCCTATCCATTTCTGCATCCAGTTCAAACTTCTACTATTGACCTATAAGTGCCTTCATTCGGCTTCTCCTCACTACCTTTCCTCTCTTATCTCTCCCTACACCTCTCCTTGGGAACTTCCCTCTTCTGGCAGATCCCTTTTATCTGTGCCCTTCTCTTCCACTACCAACTCCAGACTTTGATCTTTTGACCTTGCTGCTCCTTATGCCTGCAAGAAACTACCCGAGTCAGTACGTCAGGCTTCATCTGTCACCCTGTTCAAATCCAGGCTAAAGACTCACTTCTTTGAGGCTGTTTTTGGAATCCTGATCCCTCTAGTCTCCTGGCTACCTCCTATATGTTTCCTTACCACTCCCTGAGATACATCTTGGGCCTTACCTGTCTGTCTTGACTAGGCTGTAAGAGCCCGATATTCAGCGGCGGTTGCTAGCTCGATTACAGTGCCTAACCGTTGCCGCTGAACACTAAACCTGGATATTCAATACTGGAGCCATATCCAGCCACTGGCATTGAATATCTGGCTGTGCCGCACAGCCTGGAGGATAACTGGTCAGTGGCGATATTGAGCTGCTGCCCGGTTAGCTCCCATGGGTAAATATAGGCTACTTTTACCACTCCTATCCTTACCCATGGATCGCTAATCGGGCAACGGCTCAATATCGCTGCTGACCAGTTAGTGACAGGTACCAACCCCAGAATGCCCTTGGAGCACCTTGATGCTAACAGTGTAGCACCAGGGCATATAGCAGCGCTATCCGGGAATATTCAGCGACACTGAGCATGTTAGTGCCACTGAATATCCCGCTCAGTGGCAGTTAAATGATTTACAGGTTTGTAAACCATGTAACTGCCTTTGAATATCAGGCCCTAAGCTCTTATGAGCAGGGACGGTCTCTTAGGTATCTCTGTACAGCGCCGTATACACCTTGTAGTGCTATACAAATGAAAAATAGTAATAGTAGTAGAAAAAATCCACCCACGTTTATAATTTATAAACACCTAGGAATAGAAGCCCTCCATATACTGCTTCATCCCCCAGGCATAGCCGTGTCGTGATGTGGGCCCTCTTACTGCCACTGCTGTACCGGACGTTCCCCTCAGCAGCTAAGACTGCTTGTCTGTTAAGCAACTCTCCAGTGCGGGGCCTTCTGACACTGATGTGCTGGCCTTCTGCTTTATTTGGGAACTCTACCACCTTGCAGCACCTCCATGTGTCATGTCTACCATGTGGTAGATCTTAACTACTGCTTACCTCTCCATTTGCTGCCCTGTTGTGGATCTACGCCAGTCTTTTAACCCGCAGAGTATCCTGAACTATCCCTAATAACTAAATTCTAAATCTGAGCTTTTAACCTGCAACTAATCTATGAAAGCAATTTGACCTTCTCTTCAAGGCAACTCTGGCCCTCTCTCCCACCTGCACTGAGGCCTGGTTGTATCTTAAATGATCTTGACCACCTTTTTATATGTACCAGGTAACTTACTGACTCATGAACAGAACTGACTGCCCATAAATAGTACAGAAACTATTTACTAAAACTTACTATCTCACAAACTATGGGTTCTATTCTGTGCAGCGTTTAGCCAGGTTCGCGATTCACAGAACAGAGTTCCCCACATATAGATCAGAGTAGTGTGTGGAGCTCCATTTGTGGGTGGGAGGGGGCGGGCCAGAGGTGGAGAGAGGATGGGCAGTGGGCGGCACCATAACCCTGGATGTACAGGGCCAATTCCGAGGTAGGCCCTGTACGTGCGGGGTCGGCATTTGCATGGGGGACTTATTCCACCTTGGAGGTGAAATACGTCCCCCTGGGTAGCAGGAGATTCTGCAGCCAAGCTCAGAAAGTGAGATGAGGGGTGCAGGGGTGTCCCACAGCCCAACGCTGGGCACTGTAGGCTCAATCGGGGTTCAAGCTGTGGAGAAAGAAAATTGTCGAGGTCTGCCGGGGATTGCAGCTTCTGCATGGAGCCGTGGTGCCATGGCACCAGGATGCCACAGCTCCACGGCTCCCTGCAGAAGCCTGACTGGGCTAGCCAGGGAGTTTGTTGGACACCCGGGCATCCATAATTGGGGCACGGCCTGCACATCCAGGCTGGTTGCACTCAATTCTGATCTCATGGGCACATCTAGCCCCCACAGGATCAGAATCAGGCACAACCGAGGCACGTCCTGATTCTGGATACCTGGACTGGCGGGGGACACCCAGAACAGAATTGGCCTACACATATTTTCAACTTTTTGATTAGATATTATTTGCTTTAACATATTAGCTGAATTTTTACCTTCATCGTTCTCCTCTATCTCCATCCTCCAATATCATCCCCATCTTACATTTGATGTACACCTGCATTTCTTATGACTCCATACCACTTTTTCCTCCTTTTTCTGACATTCCCTAACCTCTCATTTTCAGTTAAACCACCCCCTCCTTATCATCTTCTCTTTGTCTTTCCCATTTCTCCTCCCATATTGTCTTCCTCCCTTTCCTTTGCTCTTGAGGTTCACCTTCTTCTTCCTCTCATTCATCCCTCTCCCTTCTCTCTTAAACAACCTCATCCTCATTTCTGCTGTTCCATCTTCTCTCTGCCTCGTACTCTTCTCCTCCTCCTCCTCCTTTCATCTGGTGACATGAATCCTAACTCTGGCTCCCCTAGACTTTTCTCTCACTCCTGCTTCTCACTCAACCACTCTAATCTCATCCATATTCCTCTCCTTTCCCCTTCCTCTCTCCCTTTCTTTTGTGCTGTATGAAATGTGCTCATTCCATAGCTAACAAACTCCCTTTTACTCATGATCTTTTCGGGCGGCATTTTCAAAGGCATTTACATGGGTAACTGCCCTAGTTACCCATGTAAATGCCTTATCCTGGATTTTTGAAAGGCGCCTACATGGGCAGTGCCTTTAGAAAATCCCAGATAAGTTCCTAATGCTCCCAGATGTTATGCGGTTAGCATCGGGGCATGTTGGAGGCATTTGGGGGTGGAGGAAAGAGCTAAATGGGTAGTAGCAATTTTCAGTGCTACCTGCTTAGCCCTTTGTATCTTAAAGATAGGAGAGATTTTTCCTTGCCTGTCTTTCAGACGCAGGGGCTAAGCAGGTAGCATTGAAAATCGGTGCTACCAGGCTAGCTTCTGTGGCTTCTGGGTTGTGCGGTGAGAACTGTATTTTCAATGCCAGGGCCGAATATGACCCTGGCATTGAAAATCCGGGTTAGATGGACAGCGGGCGGGCTATGCGCTGATACGGCACATAGCACTGCCCAAATGAAAATCGGGCCTTCATTTCTAACTGTTTACAGCTTATTGCTCTTACTGAAACTGGCTCCTCTATGATGACACTGCTTCGGTCACAGCCCTCTCACGGCAGCTACCTGGCTGCATTCTGGGAGTTTCCTTTTGAAAATTGGCTTGCAGTAATTGAAAAGTACCCTCAATGGGGACATCTTCTCTGTCAACAAGACCTCGGACAGGCTTTAACTGTAGAAAATGCGATTTTATGGGTTTGCAATGATAGAGGAATTTCTCCTATGCAATTAAGCTTGTAGCTTAATCCAAAGTGATTATGTTGGCCTACCCAGTTCCATTTCCCTGTTTCTTTCGGTGGCAAAGTGCACTCACAGTCTTTTGCACTAAATGAAGTTAAAATGGATAGTTATGGAATGTCCTGCTTAACAATCTAAGAAACAGAAAAGACTTACAGCAATTTTGCAAAGACCTGAAAACCCATCTTTTTATAGAGCCTTATGGCACTACCCATGAGCATCATTTAACCACATCATAAATAATTCCGTCAGCTCAATGTATTTCTATCACAATTATTATAATACTGTACATAGTTATTATTAAGGTTTCCATGCTTATGCCTAATTTTGCTATATAAGTTATATGTACATAGTTATTAAAGTTTCAGTGTAACCCGCTCCTGATCCTGGGAAGGAGCGATATATAAATCCACGTTAAATAAATAAATAAAATGCAGTTTAACTTATCCATTTTGCATTCAGAGAGAGGGGTTACATGATTTAGGAGCACGAGCTTTATAAATAATTGAGGTGGATTCTCAGCAGACTTAGAGGGGGTCATTTTACAAGACGATGCCTACGTCAAGCGTTACTTTATTTATAAAATGCTAATGTACTGTAAATGGCCTATATGTAGGCGGCAGCACTTCTTGCTATTCATCAGCAGGTGCAAATGTGCATGCCTACGTTTTACACTTACTGTATGTGCATTGATTATACTTTTTTATAATCTACGGGGCCGATATTGAATTGAGCCAGCTATGTGCCGCTACAGCGCATAGCCGTCCCCGCCAACTTCTAACCCCGGATATTCAATGCCAGGGTCATATGCGGCCCCGGCATTGAATATCCGGGATTGCCTCCCATGCCCTGGAGCCACAGAAGCTAACCGGGTAGTGGCGATATTGCACCACTGCCCATTTAGCTGGGCCAGGTTTTGCTTCACCTAGTTTTACCCACAGGTCACTAACCGGGTAGTGGTGCAGTATCATTGCTGCCTGATTAGTGACCGTCGCTGCCTCGGCTCCGCTCTGGAATACCCTTGACACGTCCCGGGTAGATAATTGGGGATATTCAGTGGCACTAACCATTAAATATCCCGTTCAGCGGCATTTACATGGTTTACAGGTCTGTAAACCATGTAAATGCCTTTCAAATATTGGGCCCCACATGTATATGTTTGCACTCTGCCCATGCTCTGTCCAAACTCTGCCCTTGTGTATGCCCTCGGTGAAAGTATGTCATGAAAACATGGCATATACTTTTAAGCTAGTCTGTATCCTATAAAAGGTCATTTACATGTGTTAAGTGTCCATTTTTGTGCATAAATAACTAAAATACTGCCATTTACGCTTGTATCTGCTACCCATTCTAGGAGGATCCTTATAAAATTACCCGTCTCCAGTCCAGCCAGCATGCTGAAAATGCCAGCATGACTTTATCTGGATATCTTATCAGTTTAAAGTGGTCCCTGCTTTTTCTATGTTCTGACTTGAACACATAAAGGCACATTTTACAAAGGACATCCCAGTGCAATTTTGGACGTCCAAGCCAGAATGTCTGAAAAAAAAGCAGGCATGTCCAAGTTCAAGCATTTAATTTCATTTATTAGAACTTGACATACCGCCCTTAGTGAGGGACAGCAGAGTGGTTTATAAAGATAAAACCAAAATTATAAGTACATGTAGAAAGGAACGCCAATGATGGACAGAAAAGAAGCACAGGACATCAGAGAGCAGACTAGAAAGCATAGCTAGGGATAGGAAATAGGATTATGGGGGGTACGGTGGAAGGTTATATGCTATGTTTATATTTATTCATTTGCTTGACCGCCCTTCAGTGGTAAACAGAGCGGTTTACAATAAAATCTTCAGTACAGTACGGCACAAGGCCAGAAGATGAAAAGGAAGTTATAATTCAATATAGGACAGAGAGGAGAGAGCGGGTAGAGAGCAGCAGACACAAGGGAAAAGGCTAAGGCTGGGAGGAGGGAAGGTCGAAAGCAAGGGAAAATAGGTGGGTCTTCAGGGCATGTTTGAAGGTTGGGTGATGTGGTTGAAGACGGAGGGCAGTGGGAAGGGAATTCCAGAGAGCGGGACCTACGAAAAAAAAGGCTGAGGAACGGGTGGAGTGAAGGTGAGCCTGTGAGGGGGGGGGGGTAGTGCGAGGCGGTTAAGATGGAAGGATCGAGGGGTGTGCCTGGGGGTATGAAAGTGGATTAGGTCAGCCAGATATTGCGGGGTAGTGGTATGAAGCGCCTTATGAACAAGTGTGAGAAGTTTAAACTGGATACGAAAGGATATGGGAAGCCAGTGAAGACGAAGCAGGAGGGGAGTGACGTGATCTCTAGGGGAGGAGTGCTATGGAAAATAAGTGAGTTTTGAGCAGTGATTTGAACTTGGGAAATGATAGCTCTAACCGGAGATTGGGAGAGAGATTATTCCAGGGAAAAGGGCCAAGGAAATAAAAAGCAAGAATGACGCGTGGATTCTGAGTGCACCTGAGTGGGGGGGGGGGGGGGGGAGAGAAAACAGCGGTTCATATGAATGGTGCAGAAGGAATGGTGAGGAGTGTGCGGTATGACGATAGAGGACAGGTATTGTGAAAGATTGGTATGAAGTGTTTTGTGAACCTGAGTGAGAATCTTAAACTGGATGCGAAATGAAACCGGGAGCCAATGTAAATGGATAAGCAGGGGAGTGATATGGTCGAAACATGAAGCATGGAAAATTTGTTGTGCTGCTGTAGGCTGGATAAGTTGGAGGCAATGGAGTTCGTACTGAGGGAGTACAGTCAAAGCAGAGTTACAGTAATCAAGATGAACAAGTACAAGAGAAACAACAAGAGTAGTGAGAGCAGAGGTGGATAGAAAAGAACAGACCGCCTGAATGTGGCAGAGAAACAAAAGGAGCATTGTACCACTAGACTGATGTGTTCATGAAAAGAAAGAGTAGATTCTAGGAGAATGCCAATAGCGAAAGGAAAGTACAAGATTGATAGGAACATCATCAAGACTGGGAGAAACAGAGGGAGCGGACAGCGAACCGGAAAGCCAGGTGGCTGTGGTCTCGAGATGTGCAGCTACAGTAATTGTTCAAAGAGAAGTTTCTCCAGCAGCTTAGACAGGAAGGGCAGATTGGACACGGGTCTATAGTTGGCAGGAATTGATTTGTCCAAGGAGGGCTTCTTTAATAGGGGATGGATGATGGCTAGCTTCCAAGTAGCAGGAAACAGGCCAGTTGAAAGACTATTATTTATATTGGAAAAAATGAAGGGTAGAAGCATGGGTGAAGGAACAGAAAGCCAAGCTGACGGTATGGGATCCAAGAAGCAGGAAGTTTTCTGAGAGGTGGAGAGAGCCTTAGAGAAAGTGTCCCAGGTGTGTATCAGAGATGGAAGGGGTGAGGAGGGAGAAGCAGGAGAGCAGGGCGTTGATTTCACAAATGTAGACATGCCTGATATGGATGTCTATGGGGACATCTTCAGAGATTTCAGAATGGGGATGTCTAATAGCCTATTGGTTAGAGAAATGGATTAGGACCAAAGTGGCCAGGGTACAAATCTCAGTGCTGCTCCTTGTGATCTTAGGCTAGTCACATAACTTTACACCCTCTGGATGTTTCCTGATGCTTATTCATGCCTGGAGCAGGTCTAAAAGTGGACAGGGTTGCAGACATCCCTGATATCGAGTGGGGGCATCTAAGTCCATTGCACCTCCCCAAACCCCAAACATGCTTCCACTACACTCTCTGCCTACTTGACTGTCCCCGGACTGGAAACATCTTTAAAAGTTATTTGTAAAATTGCTCCTGGGACATCTCTGTTATTTAAGAGGTTTTTTGTATACCATTTTATCATTTCAGTTGAAGCAGTCTATATTGTAACTTAAACTTAGCAATGTACTGTATGTTAAACAGGGACATTAATAACTTGGGTTTTCTGAGCAGTGGAGAGTTAAATGACTTGCCCAAGGCACGCTGGTGGGAATTGAGCCCTGGTTGCTTGGTGCCTAACATTAGGCTACTCCTCTACTCCACTTGCTGTGATTTGGAGGTCCATGTGTATGTCTTCATATGTCCAAATCATGATTAAGACTTTTAAAATTACCTCCTTAAGCTATACTGATAGCAACTGAATATTGTCACTATCAGTATAACGTTTGGCACTGCCCTGGCCTAGTCCTAAACTCTCCCTATTCTGATCTGATACATTTTGACTGATAGCCCACCCTGCTGTATTTTTTAAAATTTGTGTTTGGGATAGAGGGACCACTGACCACTACATTTTTTTAAATATCTGGAGGTTAGAGGAAGGGATACTCGGGCCTGTCTGCTTCATCCCTTTATGTTATGGCAGCTATTTATGTGGTCTGACTTTAAGAGATCGGGCCCGATACTCAGAACCCTTAGCCAGATGGAAGATGGAAGGTTGTCTAGATAAGAGTGCTCATAGTGATATTCCAGAGAGCGCTGCGGAATATCTCCAGAGACTGTCCCTGCACTATCTGGTTAGTGCAGAGACAGTCCATGGGTAAAGCGAGAGGGGCCCTACTGCTATCCTGATAAATGCTGACATCTGGATAATGGTGATTTTCAGTTGCCACTTATCTGGATAACTTAGGGCCACAGGCAAAGTAGACCTAAGTTGCTATCTGTTTAAGTGGCAACTGAAAATTGTTACTTATTCAGCTAGGTCAGCACTGACCAGGATGACAGCAGTCAGCAGCAGTCTCTATCCAGATGCTGTCTCTGAATATCCAGATAATATGGGCAGTGATGAGACACCGACAGCCCATGAATATCGGGCTTTTCGAAAATTGGCCCCGTAGCTTTTAGCCCCACCCTGGGCTGTCCCATATCTTACCTTAATTTAAAACATTTAATTTTGGCCATTTAGTAGTCACTGGGTTATTTTTAGAACAAAGGACCTATTCACTCATTGCTGACCATATAAATGCTTTTAAATATTGACTCCAATGTGCATAGATTTGAAGATTTGATCTATTCATGTTGTTTCCCTACTCTACATTCTTCCTGCCCTTTCTCAACCCCTTGAATATCTCTTCTCAACCTAGCTGAAAATATGGGCACTGTGAAATCCCACTGAGGAGAGCAGGCCAAATATCAGACAGGTCAATTTTTTACACAAGTAAATGGCTTTGAAAATTGGCCTTTTAAAAATCCATTTGATTCAAGATCACTCATTTTGAGCTTATGCTTACGTGGAAAAAAAATTGTAATGCCCAATGCATCACATCTCAGCAATGTTCCCTGTAAAATAGTTATCTCCAAGTTATAATGCCCTGTTCAATGTAATTTCAGTTTGTTCAATGTAAACCGCCTTGATTTCATGAAAGGCGGTATATAAGAAATGTTAAATAATTAAATAAATTAAATCCCAATCATTATCTTTTAAGATTTCCAATTTTGCAAAAGTAGTTGTATGACCACTTTTCCTTTGGAAAGGCAACATCGTCCTTTAGTGTGATTTTATTAATGACCTGGAATCACTTGAGAATCTTGAAAGACTCCTTCAAATGTAAAGAATTACAGCATTTGCTTTAACCATTAAGTCTCCAACAGCGCGGAAAACAGCTTTTGAGCTGTAGCTATTGATGCATGGATTTCACTGTACTGTGTTATTTTAAGGCAAATTGGTCTGGCCATAATTAAGACTGCAATAGAATTGGCAAGTGTACTGCAATGATGAAAGACCCACATAAAGGGCATGTGAGTTAGATCTGTCAGGATGATCCAATCTATTTGACCTTGTTGCCCTGTACCTGCTCATTGATTTTCCAATTAAATGTAACTTGTCAATCAGAAAATAGTTCTTGTTGCTGATGCATAGCCAGCAAGGGAAGAGCAATGAACCAAAGATAAAGGCAGTGACATAATAATGTCTTTATCATTTTATTCCTTTAAATTGGATGATAATGCTATAACAATTTTTTTGAATGACCAAAGTCTGTATTATGGGATCCTTTCAATGAACTGAGCAGGGGTTGGTCAGTGTCTTTATCTAGTTCAGAAGGACAAAACAATATTTTCTGATTGTAAGATGTGTCTCATGTATATTCCTCCATTAATGATGGAAGGATAGCGAATGCAAGTAGACGTCTGTGCCGTGTTAACCACTTTGTCTTACTCTCCGACAAAGCTGGTTTCAGTCACTGCTTGCCTCTACTGAACCGTAAGAGGTTCCTCAGGAGAAAGAAATAAAACATTTTTTTCTTTCAGAATGGTCTGAGTTGGCTGTATGCTGGTTAATTAACACAAATGGGTCTTTTTTAAATCTACCAGCATTTGAACCAAAACTATTTTTGTCTTGGAATCTTAAAATGATATGCTTCCTCAGTGTTCCTTGGACAGAAAATGCCTTATAGTTTCTTTGAATTCATCCAATTGTATTTGAAAACTGAATCCTGCTCAAGATTCTTGGAGTCACATACGATGTCCACTATGGCTCCTCCCTTGCATGCAGATTTTTGTTATGATCTATTTATCCTTGCTTGTTAGGTTTCCATACTTCCCACTGTGGTATTGATATGAAAACTTATTATCCTTTCAAACAAGTATAAAGGAGGAATGCAGTGAGGGTTAGTTAATTATACTGACATGCTCTATAGTCTTGCAATTAATAAAGAACAAATTATAAGAATATTGGATTGTGTGATTTCGGTTAACTTCATTTAGGGTTTAATTCACGCTCATTTGGGAGATAGAAAATCTTGTGTCCAAAAGTTAATGGCTGAACTGCATGAATAACCATATTCTGCATTTGAAATGGTAGCTGTGTGCATCTCATAGAAGCTCAAATCCTGGTTACGTGGGGTTTATAGTTAGTTGCTAATTTCCAGGGCATATTGTATTATCAGTTTCCTTATAATATGCATAAACCCTTGCTATCCCTTTTTGGATATGCCAAGTTGCTCTCCTGGCTTTATCAACACCTGAAACAGGATAAGGAAAATACATGGAGTATGTCTACTAGGTGATGTTAAAAAAATAGACAGTTTTGCCGATGGAATCTTAGCCGCAGTGACGGCGTTTTTTGCTGTTGTTGCCATTCTATATCGTGGCGGATGAGCACTTGATACAGGGCGCCAGCCCGAAACGTTCACGTCGTGCTGAATTAATCTTTTGGGAGCAACGACATTGATTGAATTAATGGAAGAATTACTGACTAGTTGATTTGAATATCGAATAACTTTTGATGGGGAACCACAATTGAAAAAGAAAAAAAGAAGCCTGCCGTCTGGTGTGGGATGGGTCTTCATGCCTTCCCTCCTTCGGCTTGCTCCGACATAAAGATAAGTTTCGTTAGGTTTTTTTCATAGTGAATCTTGTATTATTGACTATTTATTAGTTTCACTGGCTGGGTTTGTTTATTTTGGATGGAATCTGTATAACAAATATATATAAGGGGACCATCAGAACCGCACCATCTGGCTAAATGAGCACACTGGTGGTGACTTTGAAGGAACGCTAACCTGGACATCAGTGTGTAACCATGGAAGTTACTCATAATAATGTGATATTTCCAACGGTGCGGCAGGGAGACCCCAGCCCCCTGACGCAGGTCTTCGAAACTGTGGTACTCGGTCAGGCAAAGTATCGGCAAATCTTGCTGGCCTTATTTCACAGATGGAACATTTTTTACTTTCTATGAGTCATCACTGAGCTGTCACATCCATCTCAGATAAGTGTTGCTTACTGTTTTAGTGGAGGAGTAGCCTAGTGGTTAGGGCAACGGTCTAGCACCCGGGCGATCTGGTTTGATTCTCAGTGGCATTCTTTGTGACCTTGGGCAAGTCAATTTACCCTCCATTGCCTCAGAAGAAAACGGCTGGTAATCTTCCAATTATACCTTGCCAAGAAAATCCAGGGTCTGCTGGGATGCCAGGCATCAGCATTGACTCGATGGCACTTAAAAAAAAGAAGCATTTCACAGTGGGATGTCCAAGTGAAATCTGGGATGGCAAAGCCAGAACATCTGAAAAAAAAGCAGACATGTGGAAGTTCAGGCACGATTTCAGAAATGTGGGTGTGCCTGATATGCATGTATTGCAAATGTTTATATAGACATCACCAGGACATCACTCTGGACCCAAGGCATTTAATAGCAAAATGGTTAGAGTAGTACTTGAAGAGCAGGGTGGCCAGGGTTCAAATCCCAGTGTGGTGCTTTGTGATCTAAAGCTGATCACTTAATTCTCCATCTTCTTTCTGGATATTTTAAGGTGAAAACAAGCACAGTCCCAATGCCTATTCATGCCTGGAGTAGGTATAAACATGGACATGCCTACAGACGTCTCCGCTGTTTCTGAGATTGAATAGGGGACATGTAAGTCCATTGCTCCTCCCTGAACATACCTCTGCCACACCCCTGTTCCTACTTGGATGACCCTGCACTGGAGACATGTCTAAGATTTTGACGTCTACGTGTATGTCTTCAGACATCCTAATCAATGACTAAACCTTTTAAAAAGATCCTCTAAGCATTTAGATGCCTTTTGAAAACTACATATATTGAACTTTTTGGAACTGATTTAAATGCACAAAAACATTCTAAAAACTGTTGAAAACTGCAGAGATAAATAAGGACTATGTTGAATGACTAATATATGCACAGACATTGGTGTGATATACTTAGGACTGATGAGTGAAAATTAACTATCAGTGTGCTTATTTAGCCAGATGGTGAGGTTCTTTTCTGATGATCCCCTTGCATATATTTGATATACAGATTCCACTGGCAGAGAGGTCTCTTTTTTCACACTGTGATTTTTCCCACTCTGGGGTTTATTATTGGTCATCAGGGTCATTCCGAGCCGCGAATAGCGGGGATGGACATCCAATTCGGCCCCCTCTGCATCCCTGGCTAACCTCCCCATATGAACAAGGTGTTTGTATGGGGAGGCTAGACGGGAGCAGGAAGGGCGCAGAGTTAGGGTGGGAAGTGGGTGGTCCGCGGCCCCAGATTCTGATGTCGGCCTTGTATGTTTGTGGCCGGCAGACTGAACGGGGAACTTATTCCACCTCTGAGGTGGAATACGTTCCCCTAGACGGCAGGGGATGGCAGACCTGGGTGGCAGAAGGGGTTGGAGGGGGTGCAGGTGATTCTCCGCAGCCTGACCCTGGCCTTGGGAGGCCAGATTTGGGGTCGGGCTGCGGGGAACAAGAGAACAGGTCGGCAGCTGGGGATCATGGCTCCAGAATGGAGCCACGGTGCCATGGCAACAGGAACGCCATGGCACCGCGGCTCCATTCAGGAGCCTTGACTGAGTTAGCTGGGCAGAGACCTGTACATGCAGGCTCACTGGAATTGGGTCCTGGCCTGAATTTACAGGTCTAGTCATGATTCTGATCCCGCGGGGCTAGATGTACCCCGCAGAATTCAGAATCGCCCCATGCGTGCAATTCCAATTGGGCGCACAGAGGCTTGGACATCCTGAACGGAATGAGGCCCTATATGTTTATTATTGGTCATATGCCATATTATTGGTCATATCAACAATGAGCCATCTGATTTAAGACCAAACACAGCTTAGATCAACTATCCAGGGGGTCGCAATGAGTCAACATCGACTAGACAGCACTTAACATGTGATGTTAGCATGAATTAGAAACACAAGTCTAAAAACATTTCCTCACTTTTGGGCCGATGCAGAAAGCTAGCACAAGCTTTACAAGCCCCTAATGCCATGCTTAAGCACACTTTACGATCCTTTAAATGCAGAAAACAGACGTAAATGCCTGCGGAAAAACTAGCGCCCAACTAATGCCATGTGTATTTAAATCTATTTAAATAAACTTTTAATTATTTAAATGTTTTTTAATCAACTGGTCTGATATGCAAATCATGGCTATGCCGATGCAGAGACAGGCGTAGAGGATTTCGCATCCAGCCATAGCACAAAAGTTTTTACTGCAGGGTCTGAGTAGATGTTAACCTCTAACGCATGCCCCTGACAGTATTTTGATGGCTTTCCCCGATGCCTAGATCATCTTATTCTTCTGTTGGGTGCCAGTGCTCAACAAAAAAGAATCTCTGGTGACCCAACGGCCTCCCCAACAGTATTTTGATGGCAATGGGGATGATTGCGGCATCGGGAAATGTCCCTGATGCCTTCAAAACACTGTTGGGGGCCAGTGCCCTGACAGAAAGTAAGAACCAGTGGTCTAGTGGCCCTTGTACCCCCCACCCCCAACCCAAAGTAAAATAAAATAAAAATAAAACCTGGTGGTTTAGTGGCCCTTGAACCCCCTACCTCCCAACCCAAAGTAAAATTAAGATTACCTGGTGGTCTAGCAGCCCCTTGAACCCCCCCACCCCACAACCCAAAGTAAAATTAAAATTACCTATTTGTCTAGCGGCCCCTTGAACCTCCCACCCCACAACCCAAAGTAAAATTAAAATTACCTGGTGGTCTAGTGGTAATCCCCCCCGGTACCTTAAAATAGGCAGGAGCTCTGCCTACGTGCTCCTGCTCTGGTCCACCATCTTGTAAAATGAAGCACCTGGCCCTGTGCAGTGCATCCTGGGATGTGCTGGGTGAGGTCAGACTGCCATATAAGGTAGACTATGCCTTATATGATAGTCTAACCCTGCCTGATGCATCCCAGGATGCAGAGGATCGCCATGGCTCATTTGCATTTGCATGGTTAATGTGGGGGTCATTTACATACCCAATCCTTCCTGCATCGCACATTATAATGCATGTGTTGTCAGGAATGTAAAAATTGCTTCAGTGTGGGTCTAGCACCAACTTCGTGCATCGGCATGTTTAATAGTATGGTCTCATTTAGTGGACAGTTTTCAAACTAGCTGACTGGGTGCAGATGTAACCACCTCTCCCACCTCAACTCGGGTTTTCTAAAGTTCCTGGTCCCTCAGCTCTCCAGCCCCTCATATCACGGATTGGCTAGCAGCCTTCCTAATTCCTGCCCAGTCTCAACTCATAGTCCCAACTGGTGGCCATCTTGAAGGATAACCAGTTTGGTGCGTTGGAGCCTGAGAGGAGGAGGAGGAGGTTGATGGTTCCTGAAGTCAAAGATTTTTTTAAAGAGGTTGATGGGTCCTGATAGGAGTAGAATTCGGTATTGGGACATTTTAATTGACAGTCAGAACTGTGCAGGGGTTAGGGGATCCAAGAGAACTAGAAGGCTGGAAGACATTTGATTTGGGCTTTCATTCTAAGCCGCCACATAAAAGGGGCTTTTTAAAATTTTACTTGTGTTCCCATAACAAGTAAGACATTAAGGAGCTGAATTTATAAGGGACCCATGTAAAGATACATAACATTTAGATGCGTAAATCCCTATTTTCAATGGACCCAATATTCAAAAGGCATTTACATGGTTTACAGCCCTGTAAACCGTATAAATGCCTCTCAGCGGGATATTCAAGAGCGCTAACACGGTTAGTGCCACTGAATATCCCTGATCTTCTCCCCTATAAGCCCCAATGCTAACCACTTACATCCGGGTGTATCATGGGCGTACCGGGGAGGAGAGTTCATTTGCATCCTCTAGCTCAATATCACAAAAAAAGGGTATAAACCCACCAAGAGTTTTGCAAGTTAGCATTTGAAAGTTATGTTGTGAACCACACTGGCTCCTAGTATAGTGCTATAAAAGAAACTGACCTATTTTAAAAAAATCAATTTTCCTTACCTAAATCTAGTGGGAAATTTATTGGACTACAGAGAAACAGAAATGGATGACCTCAAGTGTCAATGTGCCAAAGAGCTCAAAAAGTGTAGAATGACACCATGTGCTATTTTCAAAGGATGTCTCTACTGAATGCCCCTGAGATTTCTGCAGGGTAAGTGATATGGCCTCAGAGATCTTCAATAGGATGCCTTGAGAAATGTGTTTTAGCTACATTTTGTGTTCTGTTTAAGTTATATAATTCTATAGGGATATGTAATAGCAATCAGGTTCTCTTATCTTACTTCCATAAAGTATTCTCAGTCATAATGATATTAACTTCCAAAACTGAGTGATTCTTTAAATGCTATGTAAGCCCTGGCCTCTCAGATGGTAGGCAGGTCATGCCGGGGATGCAAGTCACAGCAAATTCCTCCAGGGATCTCTCACGTCCTCACTCAGCTCGCATAGATTCTTATCAACAGGGAGCAGAGTCTGATGCTGGGGCAGTAGCCTGTGTAGCTGGATCCATCCTCTGGTAAGACTTTTGATTTTTTTTTTCAATTAGAGTCTGTCTGTCCCAAAAGGCGGATGTAAAAACCTGAGGCAGGAAGGACAGTGCCAGGAAACAGGAAGGGGAAACAGGATACTCAAGGGAATCCAAAAAAAAAAGGGAGATCCTCTGAGCTATGGGAGAACTACTCCAGTCCCAGTGTATTAACACCTAGGCGTGGCTGACTCATCGTGCTGTCCATGGAGAACCTCTGTTATGGTAAGTTCGCAATAAGACTGCAGTCACTGTGGGAGGTCTTAGTATTTGCCGACAGGGTTGGAGCATCTCCTGGGGACCAGGGCAGAGGGCATATAAGGGTCCAGAGGAGCAGGGGGGGGGGGGGGGAGGAGGTATGAGAAGAATAGCTAGTCTCTGTGCAGCGGCGATGGGGGGGGGGGGGGGTTGCTGGTACTCAGGGTTATCTCTGCGGCTGCTGTGCACATGATGGAATTCTCTGGGAGCTCTGTCTGTTCCCCAGAAAAGCGGTTGTTGGGCTCACTCTGATTTCCGTGCAGGAAAGCATTTTTCATCTGATTCTCCTTTTGCCTGTCCCCCCGTTGTTTTTCCTCTCTCTGCGCTGGTCCTTTTTTCCCTTTCCTCTGGGAGTCTGGGTGCATGTAAGCCTGGTCTAGGCATTTGGAGCAGTGGTCCTGAGAGGTGCTGCGGCTAATCTTCTTGCTGCCATGTGAGCATCATTTGGCAGTAGCCTGTGTAGCTGGATCCATCCTCCGGTAAGACTTTTTTTTTTTTTTTTTTCAAGAAGAGGAGAGCTGAAGAGTCTGTCCGTTCTGAAAGGCAGATGTAAAAACCTGAGGCAGGAAGGGCAGTGCCAGGAAACAGGAAGGGGAAACAGGATACTCAGGGGAACTCAAAAATAATGGGCGTTCCTCTGAGCTATGGGAGAGCTACTCCAGTCCCGGTGGAGTAAACCTAGGCGTGGCTGACTCATCGTGCTGTCCACGGAGAACCCCTGTTATGGTAAGCAACCTCACTATCTCTCATGACTTCACTTAGCTGGCATACATTCTTATCAACAGGGAACAGCTTCTCCATGGGGGCTGAGAAATCCCTTCAAGGCCCTTGGTGCATAAGTTCAGTGAAGCTCTTGACATTGAATTGGATGTTCCAGTTCCCTTTATTGTGAAAATGTTTAACTCAAAAAGTAACTACTTGCAATATTCAGTCCAAAAATTCATGTTCTTGCTAACAAGGCTTGTATAACCTTTGAGTATTTGTGTTTGTGATCCCAATCCGACTACTTGGCTGTCATAAGCAATGGATTTCCTTTCTGGGCTCCTAAGTCACTTAGCAGATAACGATGTCCTTCCTCCGTCCTCACTGGGATTCTAATTCTCTCCTCCTTCCTTCAGCACATAGAAGCAACCTTACCACCATACCTCTTCCAGTAGGCAAAGTCCAATCCAGTATTATAGGTTTCTCTGTAGTCTTGGAAGGCAAGCCAGCACCTCCAAATGGGCAACATTTGGAAGGCAATGTGCATTAATGACTGTAATATGGGAAATAAGATCCCAGGTGTTGAGCTTTAATGGAAGAGACTGACTTGGATTTAGTGGCAGTTACGGAGACATGGTTCACGGACAACCATGACTGGGATGTAATTATATTGAGCTATACTTTATTCAGGAAGGACAGGGGAGGAAGAAGGGGAAGAGGAGTGGCATTACAGGGCTTACAAGGGAAGGAGGGGGCACTGTGGTTTAAACTAGAAAGAGGGAATGGGAAATCCATTTGCATTGGTGTGATATATAAATCTTCACAGGCAGAAGAAGTGAACTGGGATTTAATTGAAGACAATGGCAGTATTGTCATGAAAGGAGAAGTGCTACTGATAGATAATTTCAATATGTTGGATGTTGCTTGGCACATCCCTGCTGTGATAATATCTAGAAGTAAGGAGATCCTGAATTCATTACAGGGAAAACTGTTCTGGCAACTGGTAACAGAATCCACATGTGAAGGGGCTATAATGGACCTGGTGCCTACCAATAGAGAAAGTGTTTCTGATGTTACAGTGGGAGACCATCTCGCATCCAGTGATCACCAGATGGCGTGGTTCAGTATTAGGATGAGGACTGATAAAGTCTATTCAAAAGCCAGGGTCCTAGACTAGGACAATTCCTCAAGGAGTTGTTAGCAGGATGGGAACATCTAGGGGATGTAGAAAAGCAATGCACAAAACTGAAAGGGGATATTTTAAGGGCAAAAATCCTTTTTGTTAGGAAAGTAGATAAATGTAAAAGGAAAAGGAGGCCACAATGGTTCTCAAAAGAAGTAGCTGAAAAGGTTAAGAAAAAGATAAAATACAAGAGATCACAGAAAGAGGAAGATAAACATCAACTGACCCACCTTTGTCTACCTGTTTATTTATACCTTCAAAAAATATAACAGATTAGTAAGAGAAGACCTTCCCTAGCTAAAGCCATGTTGACTGTCTCCATATTAAACCATGACTATCTACATGTTCAAAAATTTTGTTCTTAACTCTCAGGATCCAAAATTCTGACTAAATATTCCTATCAAATGGTATATAATACATGACCATAGCAGAAGGAAAATCACTATTAGAACATATTGAATAAGACGGGTACAATTTTCCTGAAATATGCAAAAATTAACCCAGCTGCAGAATGTGGATTAAAATTTTAAAGTAGGCCTTCAAAGGGTTAATAATGATTCCTACCATTTTTCACTGGTCTGTACACTATCCTCAGTACTCTTTACAATGACAATGCTATGTTGTGTGTGTTTGGGAAACTTGTTTTGGATTTGCACCATTGCTGCTTGTCTCATAGATGTCCCTGGTATTAGATACTATACCTGGGACGTCTATGTAGGCGTCCTTGCAGATGTGAAATCGTGCTGAATTTGGACATGTTTGCCAATTTTAGGGACGTTCAGGCTTGGACATACCAGTTTGCACTTGGACATCCTTTGTAAAATTTGCCTTCACATGTCCTGTTCCCACAGCAGAAACATAAAAAGATTCAAGGCTTTTGACAAAGATTTCTGAAAGACATTTTGAGGATTGTCCTTATATTCTAATCTATATATTGACAGAAAATTGTAAGTTATCCATTCATTAAGTGTATTATTAAATGACTCCTTTTCTTTCCCAAGACAAAACAAATGAACAAAATATGTTTCTCTATTTGTTGCTTAAACATAATGAGGCACATTCCGACCTGAAGCGGGTCGCCCAAAGATAGACCTGATTCTGATCTCATGGGGGCTAGACGTGCCCATAGGATTATAATCGGGTCAACAGCCCAAACGTGTAGGCCGGGCCCCGATTCTGGTCAGCCTGTACGCCCAGCAGATCCCCGGCTACCTCAGTCAGGCTCCTGAATGCAGCCACAGTGCCATGGCGTCCCATCGCCATGGCACCGCAGCTCCATTCAGGAGCCGCAAATGCTGGCCACCGCAGATATTCTTTTTTCCCCTCAGCCGGACTCTGCATTTCTGCAAAAAAATAGCTGGAGCTGGCAGAAAGTTAACCTCCTGATTTTCCTAAGAAACAGCCTCATAAAGTTTATCTACAGATATGTTCACTTACTGTGGTTCTCTGAAGAAAGCTTCTGGTAGACTTCTGTTCCTATCTTATCCCATGACTCAATGCCCACATTGTCAGTGCTTGTCAGATTCAGCAGCACAGCCTTCAAATGTGACTTCAGAGAAACATTAATTTCATTTTAAAGCCAAATGTCTCTCTTACCTTTCCGATATATTTGAAATACACAGCTTTGCCAAATCCACAGTATGGAAGCTATGCCTCTTAATCCATTGCCTCCCTATGTATATATATATATTGTGATAGGGCTGAAGCCACTGAAAGCAAAAACTTAGAAAAAAACGCTGTTCCTTACAAAGCAGCTAACGTGCAGAAGATGCAGTTCCCTCACAGAGCAGCTAGAGGGAGTAGGCATGAACCTACAGAGGCTGAGCTAACACACCCGGGTACTGATTGTGCAGGAGCTAATTAGCTCCACCTGAGGGGTAGCCCGGGAAACTCAAAAGTAAAAGGCCTTTATAAGCAGATGGCCAGCTCAGAAGGGAGGAGAGAAGAAGGAACCTCGGAAGGGAGCTCAGGAGGGAGCTCAGAAGGAAGCTCAGAGGAGAGCTCAGAAAGAGAGAGAGAAAGGAGCAGACCCAAAAGAGCCGGAGTGAGAGAGAGACCTGGGAGAGACAGACTGGAAAGAGATCTGCTTGGAAGAAATCCCAAAGGGAGAGAGCTCAGAAGGAGAGAGTCTAGCTGGGAGAGAGGCCTCTGCTCACCAGGAGGGTATGAAACAGGATTAAAAGGTACTGGAAGAAAAAGTCCTGACAGGAGATTTACTTATACTAAGAAGCCAGGAAGCCTGGAATCTTTACAGGGTCTTCCCAAGCTACAGAGAGGACAGACAGTACCCAGGCGGCTTCCAGAGGGAGTCTGCAAAGGAGACCGTGGCCAGAGAGAGGTGCCTGAGTGTGCCAGTAACAGACGCCCTGACTTCACGAAGCCAAGGTACGGTGACTATTTTTTCTCAAAGAAAGGCCCAGCTCCTAGAACGTCTTTAAAACCAGATAATCAGCCTAAAAGAAAAGGAAGCCAGCAGGAGTCCTTTAAGCCATCACGTAGGGGCATAGGGACAAACCCTGCTATTTATCTGAAAGCCCTAGAACAGCCTAGCTGGAAGCTAGGGAGAAGAAGTACTGACTTTCAAACCACAGCAGCCAGGGAAAGCTCAAGTACAGAGGGAGGCACAAATGAAACAGAGCCCATGCAGCTGGAGCCTGTAGACTCAGTTATATTGTCCCAGGAAGAAGTAATGGACTGCTCGGTTTGTGTAGCAGGGATTTTTGAGTCACTCCCCGAGCTGTAACTTATTTAGACAAGCTCTGATATTGTTTTTGTTCATGTTGAGCGAAAGAGAAAAAGCTCACTAATTTTACTTTGCTCTGAAGTTTGGAAAACCCTGTGTTGTTTTGCAAGAAGCTGTGAAGTATGTAACAGTTCACTTGTTTAAATATGCTTTGGTAAAAACCCTGACAAAGAAGGAGAACCCTTTATTTTCTGTTACCTAGCGAACCTCAGTGCTTGAAAGGGGAAATAAAAGCCTTATTTACCCTCCATTCTGGTCTACACAACTTATTCCTATAAGGAGGAGGACTACAAAGACCAGGGTGCACCTGGCCTCCAAAAGTCTCTTACCTCCACAAATAACAAATATGCTCAACCTGCCCTTGCCACCACTGGCCACCAGGGGTGGGGGTTGATGACTATATATATACAGTCAAACCTCGGTTTTCGGTTGCCCCGGTTTTCGTCGGTTTCGGTTTTTGACGTGTTTTCAGACGGCGATCTGGTCTCGGTTTTCGTCCATCGCCTCGGTTTTCGTACTGCAATACAGTACACGCTTGCCTGCCCAGTCCCGGCAGCACTACCCCCCCCCGACTCACCGATCACGTGTTGAAATGGAGCAACATCCTCGAGCCAGAGATGCAAGGATTGCAGAGAGGAAGGCCCCGATCTCTCCACCGCCTGCCTGTTCTCTGGAGCGCCCCCTCAGGCTCGGAGGTAGCAGGGTAGCAGGAGATATTGAATGGGTAAGCAGGAGATGTTGAATGAATGTGGCAGGCAGTTCTTTCTCTTGCGGGGTACGCTGTTGAGACGGAGTCAGCGATCAGATTAGTGTCCTAGGTTATCTGTGTGTTTGCTGTGCTGAGCGGGAGAGTGGTGTTTCCGGTGGCTGTGGCTGTGGCTGGTGCCTTTTTTTTTTGTGGATCCTTCTTTTTTTTTTCTGTTTTCTTTAAAAATTTCTGGATGTTTTTTTGCTGAAGATTTGCATCTTGACTGTGCTGTTAATCTTTCTCCCTTCTCAGCAGTTTAAACAATTTGTCTGCCAAAAATACCTCTGGAGCACCATCTTGTGGCCAGAAGTGGGATTGACTCTCTATAAAATGTATTTTTTGTCAATATTTTTGGGTGTCTGGAACGGATTAATTGAATTTACATTATTTCTTATGGGAAATCTTGCTTCGGTTTTAGTCCGTTTCGGTTTTAGTCAGACTTTTTTGAACGGATTAATCATGAAAACCGAGGTTTGACTGTATATATATATGTGTGCACATCTGGAATAATTGTCTAGATAATTTTTCATTATGCAGAATGATGCTTATTGGAGTATGATATTTGGGGTAGTTGTGTGTGTGTGTGTGTGGGGGGGGGGAGGGGTGATGCTCATCAGGGGTTTCAGGAGAGGGAGGGTTATGTGATGCTGACTGGTGAAGGGATTGAGTCATGGGGGGGGTTATGCAGGGCTGATCGGGGGGGATGGACGGATGATGCCCCGGGATCGTGTTTTTTAATGCATTGGGTTATGGTAACAGCATTGGCAGATATCACAGATACACTTACCATGCCATCTGCCAATGCTTTTACCATGTATATAGGGCCACATATGTGTGTAGCTGACCTCTCATAAAATACCAACTGGCATGGAAGCATGTGCTCTGGTATTTATTTATTTAACTAGTCTTGTAGTTTGCACATCTAATAGTCTATGCGGTTTACAATGAACAACAACACCAATATCAAAATGTGTACTTTGCCAGTAGGAATAGTGGGTGTAATCTAGAAAAGTATGCATAGAGTTTCCATGCATGTGCTAGATTATAGAATACCTTAAACTACATATGCAAAATATACACGACCAGTTATAGCTGCCACATATGCCAGTCTTTTATAAAAAGACGGAGGTTCCCACTTGTCTTTATAAAATAGCACTTACTGTATGTTAGCGCCTCTGTAGGGACCTATTCTTGGCGCCCTGTTCTAATTGCCCTCCAGTGAATCATTTCATTACAGTTCTGTGCACTGTGGAATTTCTTCATACCATTGGATCCCTACTTTCATATAAAGAATGAGACTATCGCTCTGTTTACCGAGCCAGAGCTCATCATGGTGAAAAGAGGTAGCTGGATAAAAATATACTTCATGCATATACAGTTTTCAAAACTGAGTAACTGAATAGAAATTAATTGCTAAAACCATCTGGAATACATTTGACTGCAGCAATAAAAATCATGACTGAAGCATTTATCATCAGAGTGAAATATGAGCTTTTGTGATGAATGTGTTATTCTGATTTCATGTTCTCATTTGAATTGTGTATGTTTTCTAGCTGCGTGTTGATAAAAAACAACATCAGGATGCACTTTGCTGCTACCATCGTAACTCATTCTGTATTCCTTTTATAAAATGGGTGACCCCCCCTCCCCCAGTACAAATCTACACCAGGGTCTGGTTTTTATTTCCATCCCATGCCCTATTGAATTCAACTCTGGACCTCAGTTGGTGTTGCTTGTTCATTTAATTCGGAAGAGACCTTCAGCAGTGGGAGGGTTAGATTAGATTTTGTTTTTCTAAAATAAAAACATTCTAAGCCTCCAAATTTGGAAGTTCTTGTATCTTGGAAGTTGTGATCAACAAAACTAACTTTTCATTTTTAACATTCCAAATCATTTTACAGTAGAGTCAAAATTCCACTGCAGGAAAGTCGATGAGACATATACAGTATTGATTCTGTCATTTTTCTTGGCATCTGTATCTATTATAGATCTGGAAGACAGTTCCTCAGTATATTCTACATTCACAAGAAAGACTTTTAAGTATCCCTTCCTCAGTTAAGTCTGGGATTAGACAAACTCATTAAAAAAGAACAATTTTTGGAGATGTTTCTTTCAGTATAATCTTTTTTTTTTCCCATTTCCTCCTAGCTGCTATTATTTTTTCTGTTTCATTGCTACAGAGGGGCTAGTCGGGAAGATATATTATTTTGCAGATGACAATAAGAGCTTGATTCATTGAGGGTTTGTTTTTTCCCATAGACACAGAATAAGAAGATTTCGAGACTCAGTAAATGGTGGGACCTCCAGATTGAGTACAAAAAATGTTGCATAATCGAAGAGAGCTTATAGGGTGGTGGAGAGTCTGCAAACTAAGACTGAATGCAAAGAATTGCAATCTTTTTGTGGATCTGAAATAAATACATGAGACTTCGTATTATCAGACAAAGAGTTTTTATTTGGGTAGAAACCCTGAGCAAGGAGAGACAGAATTTCAGGAGTATTCTGAAATGTCTTGGCGACAGGCTCTAGTTTACAGGAAAATGTCAAAGAAAAACTCCTTATTTAGGAATGCTACAGGCTCACATATATTTGTCAGGTTCCCATTACTTACATTGTCATTATTTAGCTTTATGTTAGAAACAAAATCTCTTCTATTTTCACATTTCTCATTATAACATTCTTGATCCTTGACTCTGACATATTTATTTATTTAACATTTTTAAAAAAAATATTTTATTTATTTATTTAAGTTTTTATATACCACTTTATCCTTCACTCAGAACAATTTACATTATAATATTAAACTTATGCAGACGACAAGTGAGAGATCAGTATTAACTGCTACATTAAACAGGTAAACATGTAGACATATTTATAAACTTTTAAACTTGTAAACTGTATACAATTAGTGTATATTATAAGGGAGTCTGTTGAGATGTCATGTGACCAATGCTTTTGGGTGATGTGTCCAAAGTGTTCGGTGTATAAGTGAGTCTTCAGTTTTTTGTGGAAGTTCTTGATGTCCGTAGTTGATCTGAAGCGGTTTACATTGTAACTTAAACTTGGTAATGTACATTAAACAGAGACATTGATAACTTGGGCTCTTATATATGATGAAAGGTTTCATCCAGCATTTCAACAACTTGCAATTACTGTCTTAACTTGCAATTGCTAACACCAAAACATTTTGAATGATTTTTTTGCTCTCACAACCCCCCCTTTTGACCTATGACTTCAAAGGGGTCACATGGTCAACTTACATTTTTATTAATCCCTGACTTTCCCTCATCATATCAGACCAGACTTTGCTTGACAATGCAGACATTTACAGTATATTTGCTGAGTTATAGTAACACCAGGGGCGGCGGAATGCCCTTTGCATTCGAGGGGCCATGCTCCACCCCTAGGTCTGCTGAACCGCGTGAGCCTTCCTCTCCTGTCTGCTCATGGGGATCTGATCTCCCATGGGCAGACAGGAGGGGAAGGCCAGCAATCACAGCATGCTTCTGCCTGCGGTGGATGAGATCCCCTCAGGCAGAAGTATGGTAAGGCTGTGATCACAGCAGGCCCGTGTGGCCCACCCCTTTCTGACGTGTATGTTAACACTATTGGATAATTTGCACATCAGAAAAGACAATATCTGATGCAACATTTAATTATACAATAGCATTATTTAAGAGTGGCTATAATCACAGATAGGATCTGTATTATCTTCATAGTCCAAGCTATAGTGGAGAAACAATTACAATTCTTAAACACAGTTCCATATCATAACTGTTAAGTGTCCCATCCTGGTAAAGGCCTACAATTCCTAAGCAGCAGGTAAATATACACTTCACAAGGGCTCTTATTGCAAGCTCTTCCATCAACGTATATTTTTAAAGGTGTGAATATATTTTTGAAGTAGTGAATAAACAGGTAGGTAAAGGTTAGCCGGTTGATATAGTACATAAGAACATAAGAACATAAGATATGCCATACTGGGTCAGACCAAGGTCCATCAAGCCCAGTATTCTGTTTCCAACAGTGGCCAATCTAGGTCATATGTACCTAGCAGTTTCCCCAAGAGACACAAGTTCCACAATGCTTGTACTGGGTCAAGCATTGATATCTTCGGTCACTTCTTAATAATGGTTTATGGACCTTTCCTCCAGGAACTTGTCCAAACCTTTTTTAAACCCAGCTACACTAACAGCCTTTACTACATCCTCCGGTAACAAATTCCAGAGTTTGATTACACGTTGAGTGAAAAAATATTTTCTTTTATTAGTCTTAAATAGTTTACCCTGTAGCTTCATTGCATGTCCCCTAGTCTTTCTATATTCTGATAACGTAAACAATCGATCTACGTTTACCCGTTCCACTCCATTCATTAATTTATAGACTTCTATCATATCTCCCCTCAGCCGTCTCTTTTCCAGGTTAAAGAGCCCTAACCTTAGTGTATCTGGATTTTCAGAAAGTCTTTGACAAAGTCCCTTATGAGAGACTCTTGGGGAAATTAAAAAGTCATAAGAACATAAGAACATAAGAAATGCCATACTGGGTCAGACCGAGGTCCATCAAGCCCAGTATCCTGTTTCCAACAGTGGCCAATCTAGGTCATACGTACCTAGCAGTTTCCCCAAAAGACACAGGTTCTGCAGTGCTTGTACTAGGCCAAGCATTGATATCCTGGGTCCCTTTTTAATAGTGGTTTATGGACCTTTCCTCCAGGAACTTGTCCAAACCTTTTTTAAACCCAGCTATACTAACAGCCCTTACTACATCCTCCGGTAACAGATTCCAGAGTTTGATTACACGTTGAGTGAAGAAATATTTTCTCCTATTTGTCTTAAATAGTTTACCCTGTAGCTTCATTACATGTCCCCTAGTCCTTCTATATTCTGATAGCGTAAACAATTGATCCACGTTTATCCGGGATCAATTGGGATAGGGATAGGAGGCAATGTACGGTTGTGGATCAGGAACTGGTTAAACGATAGAAAACAGAGAGTAGGGCTAAATGACCAATTTTTCAATGGAGAAAGATGAATGGTGAAGTATCCCCAGGGATTTGTGCTGGGCCCACTTCTTTTTAACATATTCATAAATGACCTGGAAAGGGGAATGTGAGGTAATCAAATTTGCAGATAACACAAAATTATTCAGTTTTTAAAACACAAGGAGGCACATTCCGTCCCAGCCATCCAGCTCCTTGTGCGGCCGACCAGAAGTGGGACATCCAAAGGTAGACCCGATTCTGTTCCTGTGGGGGCTAGACGTGCTCATGGGATCAGAATTGAGTCTATGGCCTGAATGTGCAGGCTGGGCCCAGATTCTGGACGGCCTGCATGCCCAGCAGATCCCCGGCTACCTCGGTCAGGCTCCTGAATGGAGCCGCAGTGCCATGGTGTTCCGTCGCCATGGCATCGCGGCTCCATTCAGGAGCCACAAATTGCCTGCTGCCGCAGATATTCTTCTTTCCCCGCAACCGGACCCTTGATCTGGCCTCCCATGGCCAGGGTTCAGCTGCAGGATCCTCCTGAATCCTCCTACCTTTTTTGTCCCAGCCCAGCGACATGATCCCCCGATGTCCAGGGGGGACTTATTTCACCTCTGCAGTAGAATAAGTCCCCTGTCCGTGTTCACAGCCCCAAATGTAAAGGCCTGACCTCAGAATTGGCCCTGTACGTCCGGGGTCACGGCCCACCCATGCCCCGCCGTTGCTCTGTCTCAGTAATGGCCCCTCCCACCCCCATCTCAGCCTTCACGTACAAACAAGCTATTCGTATGGGGAGGCAGTAGCTGGAGTAGCAAGGGAGTGAATAGCGGAGATGGACATCCAGTGTGGACATCCATCCCCGCTATTCGCTGTACTGAATGACACCCAAGAGAACTGAAACAAATTGCAAGAGGATCCTGTTAAATTGGGAAACTGGGTGTCTAAATGGCAGATGGCATTTAATGTTGACAAGTGCAAAATTATGCACATGGACCCAATTCCATAACTTGCACATCTGGCCTGCGGTCACATCTAAATTGAAAACGGGCTCTATTTGACCCCTATACAGCATCTGCAGGTCTAGAAGTGCCCATGGGTCCGGAATCGGGGAGGTAAGAACATAAGAACATAAGATATGCCATACTGGGTCAGACCAAGGCTCATCAAGCCCAGTATCCTGTTTCCAACAGTGGCCAATCTAGGTCAGAAGTACCTAGCAGTTTCCCCAAAAGACACAGGTCACACAATGCTTGTATTGGGGCAAACAGTGGACTTCCTGGGTCTCCTTTAATAATGGTTTATGGACCTTTCCTCCAGGAACTTGTCCAAACCTTTTTTAAACCCGGCTACACTAACAGCTTTTAGTACATCCTCTGAGAGCAAATTCCAGAGTTTGATTACACGTTGAGTAAAAAAATATTTTCTCTTATTAGTCTTAAATAGGTTACCCTGTAGTTTCATTGAATGTCCCCTAATCTTTCTATATTTTGATGGCGTAAATTGATCTACGTTTACCCGTTCCACTTCATTCATTAATTTATAGACCTCTACCATATCTCCCCTCAGCCGTTTCTTTTCCAGGTTGAAGAGCCCTAACCTTTTTAGACTCTCTTCATAGGGGTATCCTTCTATCCCCTTTATCATTTTGGTGGATCTTCTCTGTACCTTTTCTTTGTTTTTTTTTTATTGTCAAGTGAAGTGTACAACAATTTGGTTCTACAGACATAATGGTTTCAACAACATTAAACCCCGCATGCACTATTTGCTAGGCTATTTTACACACAAGAAATTTAACAACCTGCCACTTGTTGTTTTTTTTCCCCCAAACCCCCACCCTCATCTCTCCTTCATCACATATCGACTAAATGACATAACAAATTCCCAGGATCTTACAAAATGGCTGAAACTTCAATAAATCTTCAATCCGCATTATGCTCCCACAAATATCTTATCTGCAAACCAGTTGGTATATTTAGCCCAAGTATTCTCAAAGCATGTCATTTTGGAGTGTTTCAGGGCCATCAACTTAGTCATTAAATATATTTGATCCAAGGCTTTCTCCCAGTCTCCCACAGTTGGTGGGATTTCCTGTCTCCATTTTATGGCTATCGCAAGGCGAGCGGCCTCACAGTCAAGAGTGATAAAGCCTCCATCCTCCTTTTGCGGTTCCCTTCTATAAATGCCCAGTAGGGTCAACCCTGGGTCAGGTATGAATTTCTTCCCCAGTATTGCATTTAAGTTCTGGAACACTGCATTCCAGTACACTTGCACCTTTATGCATGACCACCAGCTGTGGAAAAAGGTTCCTCTGGCATCACATTTACGCCAGCATAGTCTGTTAGTCATCCCATACATCTTTTGTATCATATCAGGTGTCACGTACCACCTGTACATAATCTTGTAGTTATGTTCTATCAGATTGGAGACCAGTAGGCCTTTATACCTATGGACGAAAATATTGCCCTAGGTCCGCTTCTCCAGTACCAGCCCCAGGTCAGCTTTCCATTTCCTTTGAAAAGTTTCTTTCCCTCCCTTGCTTATTTCCATAATTTTATTAAATTGGGTAATGACCCCTTTAACCTTGTCCCTTATGAACAAGTTCTCAATTGGCTTTAGTTCATCTTTTAATCCTGGGAGAACTTTGTTTTGAATATAATGAGAAACCTGTATATAATGATAGTGGTCTGCTCTTTTTAATGAAAACTCTTCACTAAGGTCTTCAAAAGGCCTAAGTTTCTTCCCTTCTAAGAATTGGCCTACAAAATGTAGGTTGTTCCGGGCCCACCTCCCTGCAAACGCCCCTTGTGTTCCTGGCGGGAAATTCGTATTTCCCCTAATGGAGATCCACCTAGTGTTGCACCCTGCTCCTACCCATTTAGTTCTCCTCTTAAACCATGTTTGAAGTGTTAGGAACACAAAAGGGTTAGGGCATCTAGGTGTCAGCCGGTTCCCCCTGTGCAGTCAAAGGACCTCACTCAAGGAGGGTACTCCCAGAGCCACTTTCTCCATTTGAACCCACTCTTGACTTTCATGCACTCCACATTCGAAAACAGCCCTCAGCTTAGCTGCATTATAGTACCTAGTTAGGTCAGGAATCGCCATACCCCCATTTTCCTTACCTTTCACTAAAATGTGTTTAGGGACTCTAGTTCTTTTCCCTTTCCATAGAAATTTCCACAGTGGCATTTGCACTTTATTTAGGTACTCCCTGATACAGAAATGGGTAGTGTGCTAAACAGGAAAAATAATCTGGGAAGGGCCATCATTTTCACTGCTGATATTCTTCCACTCCATGATAGGTCCACTCTTTCCCATACTTCTAAGTCTCTCTTAATTTTACCCTCTAGGGGTGTATAGTTCACCCCAAACAGATCTGATAGCATGGGTGTCAAGTGAACTCCCAGGTAGTGAATGCTCCGTTTTCCCCACTTCAAGGGCAACAAATTCTTTAATTCTTCACCCTTCTTGTTCAGAACTGAGACATTTAGGACCTCCGATTTTAATGTGTTCATCTTGAAACCCGAAACTAACCCAAAGTTATCTAGCTCCCTTGTCAAAGCTCCTAATGTTTGCACTCTCCCTGCTCCCATTTTAAGCCTTTAATTGTATTTATTTACATTCTCTTATATACCGTGCTATTCTGCATCAGTGCGGTTTACATTGAACAAACTGAAATTACATTGAACAGGGCATTATAACTTGGAGATACCTATTTTACAGGGAACATAGAAACATAGAAACATGATGACAGAAAAAGACCACATGGCCTATCTAGTCTGTCCTTCCATATCAACAACTACAACAGTCCACTTTTTACCTTTAGAGATCCTCTGTGTTGGTCCCATGCTTTTTTGAATTCAGTTACTGTCCTCATCTCTACCACCTCCACTGGGAGACTATTCCATGGATCCACTACTCTTTCTGTAAAGAAATATTTCTACATATCATTCCTGAATCTCTCTCTCTTCACCCTCATCCCATGTCCCCTCGTAGCAGAACTTGCTTTCAATTGAAAGAGGCTCTCTCCCTGAACATTTATGCCATGGAGGTATTTAAACATCTCAATCATATCACCTCTATCCCACCTTTCCTCTAAGGTGTACATATTAAGATCATGGGCTATGGAGGGTTAAGTGGCTTGCCCAAGACCACAAGGAGCACCTGTGGGACTAGAAACCCCAGTCCTTCCAGCCCAAGGTTGCTGTTCTCTAGTGGGATTTGAACCCCCAACCTTCTGGCCTGAAGTACCTTGCCCCAACCACTAGGCCACTCCTCCACTCCTGATGTTCTTACCCTTTGTGCCAAGTGCTTCATGGATAGAACAAATAGTAAGGGGGACAGTAGGCAGCCCTGCCTTGTTCCCCTCGCTAGCTCAAAGGCATCTGTATATTCTCCGTTTATTGGTAAGGCGGCTAGTGGATTCTTATATAGAGTTTTTATCCAATCTAAATATTAACCCCCAACGCCCACTTTTACCAAGGTCTGGATCAGGGAAGGCCATGAGACTCTATGAAAAGCTTTTTCTGCATCTATCGCCAGCAGCAATAATTCTTCATTCCTAGTCTTGCCTTTCCATAGTACGTTTAGGACTCTTCTTATGTTGTCTGAAGCCCACCTACCTGGGATGAATCCAGATTGATTCATATGTATGAGCTGTGGCATGTTTGGGAGCAATCTATTAGCCAAAACTCTAGTAAAGATTTTAAGATCAGAACCCATAAGAGAGATCGGGCGATAGGAGCCACACTGGCTTGGGTCTTTACCCTCTTTAGGTATTAATGTTACTCCAGCCACTCTCATCAACCGGGGTAGATGTTCCTCTGTTCCTAATGCATTATATAGTTGCGTGAGAGGCTCAACCAATATTGGGGCTAGGACCTTATAGAATTTATTGGGGAAACCATCAATTCCTGGTGTCTTACGTGGTGGTAACTCTTTGATGACCTTGAGCACTTCCTGGCAAGTGATAGGCCTGGAAATAGTTATTGATTCCTCCTCGCTCAATTTAATTAGCTGGATCTTCTCCAAATACTTTTGTATTTCCTCCTGAGGTAAGGTGTTTTCAAGAATGTATAGTTCTCTATAGTGCTCTACGAATCTAGCTTTAATCTCCTCCCCCTTCTTCAGTTCTTTACCACACCTATCTCCAATTTTGTGTATGCGGTTCCGAGTTTGTAGTTTTTTAAGTTGGTATGCTAACAGCTGACTGGGCTTATTACCAAACTCAAAGTAATTTTGTTGGAGTTTCTCATGCACATATTTTATTTTGGCTAGTTCAAGTTCATATAACTGTTGCCTTATGCTCATTAGCTTTTTATTGGCCACCTTATTTAAAATGCCCTGTTTCTGCCTTTGATCCCACATTCTGAGTATTTCCTTCAACTCTTCTTTTTTGGCCTTTTTTTCTTTTTAACAGAGGTTCCTATCACAATCAGCTTCCTGGTAACCACTGCTTTCAGGCAATCCCAGATAACCCCCATAGAGCATTGCCCATTATCATGGGTTTGCACTTATCTTCCTTGACATCGCCGTCACATTCGATTCTGTCAACCACGACCAGCTCCTTACACGCCTCCATGAAAAGGGAATCCGGGGCTTGGCTTGGGATTGGTGTAAATCCTACCTAGCAGACTGATGGCAACATGTACGGATTGGCTCCAAAACATCCGAACCTTTTCAGCAATGCCAGGGGGTACCCCAAGGCTCCTCTCTTTCCGCGCTACTCTTTAACATATTCATGCAGCCTATATGCGAAATCATCCGCTCCTTTGAAATTTCCTGCCTGATCTACGCAGATGATGTTCTGCTATTTGCTCCAATCAATGTCACGCAACCCGACTTTACTGCTCTAGTGAACTGTTTCAATGCAATCACCGACTGGCTTCATGCCCAGAACCTCCGTATAAACTTCAAAAAAACCTAGGTCCTGTTCATCACAAAGAACAAAAACTTTTCTCCCCCTATGTCACTAAAGGTGAGAGACGCAGAGCTCCCAAGCAAACCCATGATACACTACCTGGGCGTTACGCTAGACCAACATCTTGATTTTAAAGTGCACATAAACAACACCGTCAGAGCCATATACAACAAGATCAAGACACTACGACACCTAAGACCCATGCTCGCACCCGAGGACTTCTGAACAATCTTCCAAGCGCTGGTAACACCCCATTTTGACTATGCAAATGCCATTCTGCATGGCCTCCCCAAGAACACCCTAAATCCGCTACAACTCGCAATGAATGCTGCTGCCCGCGTCCTCTGTGGAGTATCCAGAAGAGACCACATAACTCCCATCCTGAAAGACCTACACTGGCTACCGATCAACTGCAGGCTCACATACAAGGCACTACTCCTGACCTTCAAAGCCATCAATAAGATATCCTCCTAATCCCTCACGGCCCTCCTCACCCCTACTCCCAACAACAGATCAAGAAGGACAGTAGCCACCAACACACTGGTAATCCCCATGGAAACTACAAAATGTGCGCAAGCAACTAGGAACAGAGCCTTCGCGTTCTATGCCCCAAAGTGCTGGAACAGCCTCCCACCCAATATCAGATCGATCAGGGACCTCACCCAATTCAAGAAAGCCCTCAAGCATCACCTATTCCTTCTACACTTCTCGTGATCTAACGGTACCTCCCAATCTCCCACACCCCAAACCACACCAGCAGCCCCCCTCACACATCATATGCAAACTAGGACAACTCCAGACCCCTACCCAACCACTGGATAGGTCAACAATGTCAGTTGAATGTATATAGAACAAATCTGTGATACTAACTTATTTTGAATATGTACCAAGACCATAAACTGTAACAATGACATATGTAAATGTATATATACTAAGACTTGTACTGTAAATAACCGATAAGATCCAGACCTAACCATGCAGTTATACAGTGTGGCACAATGGTCTAACATGTAAATAGTCACTCCAGTTAAAACTTATAATGGTCTAACATGTATATAGTTGCCCCAGTTACAACTCCAAGTTACCGTTCTGTTCAATGTAAGCACAAGGCTGATCTCCCCTGCCCTGTACAAGAATTGTTAACTGTGAACCACACTGATATTAAAGAGCGCGGTATAGAAAAGCTTTTAAGTAAAATAAATAAAATATCATTATTCTGAAGGTATTCTAAAATACAGTTGGTAATTTGCTGGACTATCCAGGGCTCATCCAATAATGATTCATTCAGAGTCCAGAATCCCCTCTTCCCTCGTGTACATGGGTCCCGGAAATCTCCCCAAACTGGGGCATGATCCCAACATGTGCTTTCCGCACTTGCACTCACCACCACACTTGGCATGAGTGATTTATGGACCCATAACATTGTCTATCCTAGTATAAGAGCCGTGGACTGGTGTGTAAAATGTATAATCTCTTTCCCAACCATGCATATCTTGCCATATATCTACTAAGTCCAACTCCCTCATGATTGCTTTTAGTTTTTTCCTTTGCTTTGCATTGCCACTAGGGTTCCACTGGGGAAGAATCCAGTTCCGGATTTACTGTTAAATTGAAGTCTCCCCCTACTATTAGATGGCCTTCACTAAAATTGATTAGTGTAGGTTTCACTTCTTCACAAAAATCTCCTTGAGCACTATTAGGGCCATACAGGTTCACTATTGTGTATATTTGGTCTAGGTATTTAATTTTTAGCAACAAATACCTGCCTCCCTTATCTTTCTTTACTGCCATACACTGATGTTGGACTCCGGCGGCTATCAGAATTCTCACTCCTCCCTTTTTCTTTTCCTGGAGATTAGACGCAAACCACTGGTTTGGATATCTCTGATTTAACATTCTTCTCTCATCACAGATGGTTAAGTGTGTCTCTTGAATTAAGATTATATCTCCTTTTAACCGACTGGCCTCCTTAAAAAGTAACTGTCTCTTTCTGTAGGAGTTTAAACCTTTTACATTCAAAAAAACAATTTGAAAGTTATATCTTACACCTTCTGCCATATTCCTTTTGATAGAACTTTATCTCTATTTTGTAAGGTCCCATTTTCCCCCTCCCCAACCCCCCCATTCTCCCCCCACCTCTCCTTTCCTCCCCCCACGTCCCCCACCCCACCCTTCCCTTCCTTTTATATTGTGATTTGACCCTCTCCATTCCTGAGAGGCGTGGATTGCTGTCATAGTTGAAATTGTTCACCTTCCCCTAATTCTTATAACATTTCCACACATTGGAACTCCCTTAATTCACCCAATTACTAAAATCACACAGTCTTACCTTCCAAGCAGTTCCTTTCATTCTTCGCCTGCATTCTTGGCATCCTTGGTCTTCTGTCGCCTTAAGCAACGATTGCCCTGTGTTGCTCTCTGCCACCCTAGCATTCGCAGGGCTCATTCTCCTCTGTTCTCCTTCCTTTCACACCTACACCACTGGCAGGTCAGCCCATCCGGCAGATTTCATCCCTTTAATGGCCTCTTCTACTGTACAGGCTATTATAGTCTTCCCCAATATGGTGAATTGCAAGACGAAATGTAAGAACCACTTATAACGAATCCTCTCCTCTCTCAACCGTGTAGTGATAGCTTTAAATTCTCATCTCCTCCTTATAGTTTATGTTTATGTTTATTACATTTGATATACTGCTCAAGCCAAAACATCAGAACGGTTTACAATATTACTTAAAAGTTACAGAAAATATGAAAAGAACGCCATTAATTAGATAGGACAGAATAAGAGATACAGTGATAGCTAAAGGAAAGGAATAGAGGAGACAAGAAGAAATGCTGCACATAGCATCTGAAGAGGTAGATATCATACCACCAGGTGTTTAAGTTATTGCTGAGATGTCTGCGTATATCTCCACTGGCTGATTTTCCCATTGCAGTTTGTGCATCTTTCGCGCTGCCTGCGTGACTGTTTCCTTCGTGCTGAAGTCGTGGAAACACACAACTATGTCTCTTGGCTGGCCTTCTCTCCGCGGGCCGAGCACCGTATGCACTCTATTTATATTAAAGCACATGTTATCTGCTGGAATCTCTGCGTGCCGCAGGAGAGCTTTACATAGCTGTTCCATCATCACTTTATAGTTATGGGATCCCTCTTTTTCCAGTATATACCTCAGTCTTATATTGGAGTGTCTAGTTCTGTTCTCCAAATCTTCCAATTTTATCCACAAGTCCCCCATCGCTACTTTAGTAAGTTCATTTTGTTCTTTTAAGTTATGGAATAGGCCCTCGTGGTCTTCTACTTTTTGTTATATTTTTTCAACCTGTTGCCCAAGTTCATGAATATCATCACTTAATTCTCTAATCCATGACTGTGCCTCTGATTTGAAGTTAGCCAAATCTTGACAGATGGTCCCAAACCACTCTGAGTTCTTCTTTAAGTGTTCTCAGCTCCCCTTTGTGTGGTTCCTGGGCCCCCGCCGGCAAGGATTTTTTTTCTTCCCCTGTTAACCCGTTCGGCACCATCTTTGCTTTGGTCCCGGTCATGCTGGGAACCGCCTTAAATCCGAAGGTTTTTAAGTCCAGGCTTGTTTTCTTTTGTGCCATTCACTGCGGGAGAACTGCCACTGTTATTGCTGGGCTGCTCTTACCCTAATATTGGGGGTTCCAGCTAGTTTGAGGGATCTTATCTTCCCGACATCGGGAGCTATACAGCACGGCTGCCATCTTGGTCGGTGACGTCACTTCCTCTCTCTGTACCTTTTCTAATAATGCTATACTCTTTTTAAGATATGGCGACCAGAACTGCACACAATATTTGAGGTGTGGTTGCACCATAGAATGATACAGAGGCATTATAATATCCTTTCTTTTATTCTCCATTCCTTTTCTTATGATTTCTAGCATTCAATTTGCTTTCTTGGCTGCCACTGCACACTGGATGGAGGGTTTCCATGATGACGCCTAAATCTTTTTTCCCCGGTGGTGTTTCCTAATGTGGAACCTTGCATCGTGTAACCATAGTTTGGGTTGTTCTTTCCTAGGTGCTTAACTTTGCACTTGTCCACATTAAATTTCATCTGCCATTTGGATGCCCAGTCTTCCAATTTATCAAGGTTCTCTTGCAATTTTTCACAATCATCATGGGTTTTAACAATGTGTCCAGCAAGGCACCGGCAAAGCACTATGCAGCCGGCCCATGCACACATCCGTCACACAGTCCACGCACGGATGCAGGCATGGGCCAAACGATATAAAGGAGGAACACATCCCCATAATATTATGGACACGGGTAAATGTTTTGGACGTCCCCTCTCCCACCCTATTCCTAAAACAAATAATGCAAGGTAATATTCAGTAACATATACACATTTGTATAAGCTATTAAAATCTCAAAGGGAAATAGGAAAAATGGAACAATATCTCATACTCCTGAGAATTCTTTCAGTCAGCTGGTCCCTGAAACTGAGATCCAGAAATCTTCCAAAACAAAGATGCGTTTTCTGTCTGAAAAATAAAAACATCAAAATCCAGAAGCCCAAATAAAGGAAACAAATGAAATCACTTTAAGAACCAGTAATAGAAATAAATTGATTCTCAGTTACGTACTTCTATAAACCAACATCACTTTAGATAACAGTATGGGGTTTGTTGCATGGTAAACACGCCATGCTGTTAGCAATCGTCCATAATATTTTGTACATAGTGTATATGCCGCAGGCATACCAATGGTTAGAGTGACAGACAATTTACAGTGCTGTCATCCCATATCACAAAAGCACAAGGACTGATAATGTCCTTGTTTGAGTTCTTGTCCTTAGCTAGGAACTAGCATCCCAGTAATATGAACCTGTGAAGGGAAGACGTTTCGAGACGTAGGGAGTCCGTAACCCTCGTTTTGCAAATTGACTGTCCCTTCCCTCACTCTGAGCTGCTCAACTTTAAATCAAACAATATTACAAGGATATAGATTACAGTACTTATCTCTTTGAATAATTTATAATATAAAATATACCTTCTGTCAGAGTACTCTCCCAAACCCAAAGTTGAATTCAAATCTCTATCTTTCGCTATCCACAGGGCCGTACCTTCCACTAGGCATAGTAGGCAGCCACCTAGAGTGGCAGACCCTGTTGTGTGGCACACCATGATTTTTTTAAATTAGTGGCTTTGTGCCACTGCTTTGGTGCCAACAGCAGGCTATGCACTTCAGCACAAAAAACATGGCCTGCTGCTCCTGCCCCCCTCTGACACAACTTCCTGTCAGAAAGAGGCAGGAGCGTCAGGCTATGTGTGTGCGTGCATGTGCTGAAGCCGCGGGCACCAAAGCAGCGGCTCAAAACTGCCACTTTCAAAATGGAGTCATGCCGCTGCTGCTGCCAACCCTCCACAAGATGAGAAGATGGATTCGGGGGGTAGTGGTGACAAGGGGGGTGGCAGAGCAGGAAGTGAGGGGGGCAGTATGACTGGGGCTTCTGCTTAGGGCAGCAGAATCTCCTGGGCCGGCCCTGGCTATCCAGCTGTATGATAACAATCCTACCTTTGCAATTTAAAAGGATCCCTAATCTTAATTCAAGCTCGTTAACAGAACACATGCATCATGTATTATAATCTTTATGAGACAGAAAAGGGACTGACCAGAAGAAAACAGACAAGACTCACAAGACAAAGAACACAACAGTAAGAAAACAAAAGAAAGACTCAAGTCGATGTCTTTACTTTAAATACACCTTTGCATAATTTGATTTCGATCTGTTTTCCGTAGCCAGCCACCCTGCCACATGAGGCAGTATATAAGCCTTAACTGGGAATTTGCAAATGCTGGTTTCTCTCACCTTCCGTCTGGTGCACCTTTGCAAAGAATTCCAGTCAGTTCATCAATGGTCCTATAGCTGGTAGCATTTAGGAGGGTGGCCTTCTCAAAACTGGATCTGAAATAAATAAATGAGCCTTTGTATCATCAGACAAGAGTTTTTATTTGGGCAGTATGCCTAGGCAAGGAGAGACAGAATTTCAGGAGTAGTCTGGGCCATAGGCTCTAGTTTATAGGAAAATATCAAAGAAAAACTCCTCATTTAGGAATGCTGCAGGCTCACATATATTCGTCAGGTTCCCATTATTCACATTATCATTATTTAGAAACTCTTGTACTTTCACATACCCCCCCCTACAACATTCTTGACCCTTGACTCTGGCATATAGGATGAAAGGTTTCATCCAGCACGTCAACAACTATCACACCTCATGGTTCTGAGGTACAGAACCCTAAGGGTGGTACTGATGAGGTAATGCTGAGTATTAAACAAGAGAAGGGAACTGATGGTGATCATACTATGTTAGAGGATGACAAGGCTATGAACAGTGCAACGTTTGCAAGACCAGATCTCTTTTGGAGCATTCACTCAATTCTAGAGGCCATGTCTTCAGAAACAATCTAGACAGAGGAGAGACAGTCCTGAGAAGAGCTGCCAGAATGGTGCAGAATTGGTAGACATAAGCTCTCTATTGTAACATTTAAGGATTTGTGTACTATAGATTTGGGAAGAAGGAGGAAAGAGAGTATAGAATCAAGACATTCATATTCCTGAAAAGTATAGGGGGGTCATTTAAAAAGGCTTAGTTGTGATTTAGGACATCTGAAGATGTGCACGTGGCCATCAAAATCACAGAGACGTCTCCATAGTCATTCCACAACTGACTGGAAGTTGTGTCGGAGGAGGGCAGGAGCAGAAGGCCATGGTTTTTGTGCTGAAGCGCATGGCCTGTGTGGGCACCAGAACAGTGGTACAAAGCCACTGCTTTAAAAAAATCATGGTGTGCCACCCAACAGGGTCTGCCGCCCTAGGCGTCTGTCTACTATGCCTACTGGATGGCCTGTCCCTGTGGATAGCAAAAGATAGAGATTTGAATTAAACTTTGGATTTGGGAGAGTACTGTGACTGAAGATATATTTTACATCCAAGTAGGCAAGGGGGTGTGGTGGAGGTGTTTCTGGGGAGGTGCAATGGACTTACACATCTCCATTTGATTTCAGGAATGATGAGGACGTCTGGAGGCACGTCCACATTTATACCTGCTCCAGGAATGAATAGGCATTAGGAAAGTGCTTGTTTTGGCCTTAAAACATCCAGAAAGCATAGAGAGTTAAATGATTAACCTAAGATCACAAATACCCACACTGGGGGTTGAACTATAGCCACTCTGCTTTTAACCCACTACACTGACCATTATGCTATTAGACACCCATGTCCTGTGATGTTATTCTGGGGATGTCCATGTAGACATCTCTATAGATGTCTATATCGGGCACGTCCACGTTTCTGAAATCGTGTATGAACTTACATGTGCCATTTTTTTCATATAACACCACTTGGATTTTATACAGGATTATTGTAATCCACTCTAGTGATATCCATCCAATCCTGTACAGTATGTTTAATTCAAATATCTCCCACGTATTTGAAACAATACATATCTTTTTAAATATTTTTGTTGGACTTATTTTCTTAAGACCACTATAACGAAGTTTGTCTCAATAGTAATAGTCCTTTTTTACATTTTCTAGCATTTAAAATCAGTTATGATATCAATCAGAATTGCACTTAAGTTCATCCACCTGTTTAGCCAGCTCTTATACTGACAATGGCTATCGTTTCGAAGAGATATAACTTTCTTCTGCATCAGGGTATTTTCAAATTCGGAATAAAGATTACAGACCAACCATCACTTATCTTGTTTAGGAAGTCCATTCAAATCTCTGTTCTGTTAGCATATTTATTACATTCTGTTTTCATTTCTCTCTCCATGAGAGGAAAGAGAGAGGTCACCTGGAAGGACAACATCATATTGGTGTGGCAGTAAGTGATCCTGTAGGAAAAACCTGCCCTCCAGGGGATGCATCATCTTTTCACACTGAGGATATGTCTCCAAGGGCTCCTGCCCAGGAGGGAAGGGTTATGATGGCCAACTTAGGGCCCAATATTCGAAAGGCATTTTCACAGTTTACAGCCAAGGAAACCATGTAAATGCCTTATACGGGGATATTCAACAGCACCTACATGGTTAGTGCCATTGAATATCCCCGTATAAGTCTCCTACATGCCCCAATGCTATCCGGTTGGTATCAGGTCATGTTGGGGGCGTTCCGGGACAGAATGGAGGAGGAGAAGGTGACTAACCATGGAGCAGCAATATTGGATGCTGCCTGGTTAGTGACCTGTGGCTAAAAGATAGGCATTGAAAACCTTTGCCTATCTTTAAGGTGCAGGAGCTAACTGGGTAGCAGCCAATATCACTGCTGCACGGTTAGCCTTGGAACCCTACTATGTTTGCGGCAATCCCCAGATATTCAATGCCATTGCAAAGGTAAGAGTTTGTGGCTTTTTAAATTACCAGCTTTCTGCCTGGGAGCTCTTAAAAGAGTTTTAGTACATTTTTAAAACAAGGTTACATTCTTGTTGGTGCTTTAGTTTAAAAGGGGAAATATTTTCTTTAGTAGGGTAGGTTTAAAACTCTGCTATAGTATCTTTCTCAGTCCTTTGAAGCTACTGACACCTCATCAGGAGTTAGTGGGCCTGATTAGCTTGTGAAGGAACTGAGAGCAGCTGAGGCCTGCATAAAAGGTTTCAGAGCCCTGTTGCATTCCTAACAGGGGCTATACATATCAAGCAAAGGTAAGAGTTTGAGGCTTTTTAAATTACTAGCTCTCTGCCTGGGAGCTCTTAAAAGGGTTTTAGTACATTTTTAAAACAAAGTTACATTCTTTTTGGGGCTTTAGTTCAAAAGGGGAAATGTTTTCTTTAGTGGGGTAGGTTTAAAACTCTGTTTAGTATCTTTCTCAGCTCTTTGAAGCTACTGACACCTCATCAGGTGTTAGTTCCCTCCCTACCCTCCCCCCCCCCGCAATTCCCACCCATCCCTAGTGAGCAGTTTTGCTTTATAGGGCACCTCTCCAATCACCAGGGCCTGCAGAATCACCAATCCAAATTCTCCAGCCCTTGAAATGAAGAACCATCATGCAGTCCTGGAAGTGGAGGAGGTGAAAGCATCCCTGGAAAGGGAGGAAACAGAGCTCAAGCACCCCAAAGTTGCAGAATCAGTGACCACAAGGAAGAGAAGGGGAGTGGTGTTTGATGACTCTCTTCTGAGGGGTTCTGAGGCGTCCATCTGCCGACCAGACTTGATGTCCAGAGAGGTATGTTGTCTACCAGGTGCCAAAATCTGAGATGTTACAGAGAGTTTGCAGAGACTCATCAAGCCCACTGACTATTATCCAATCCTGCTAATCCATGCCAACACAAATGATACTGCCAGGTATCCCTCTGAGCATATCAAAAGTGACTTCATGGCTCTGGAACAGAGGGTGAAGTAAATATGGGCACAGGTGGTGTTCTCTTCAATCCTCCCTGTTGAGGGTAAAGGTCAAGGCAGAGAAGCTCGCATCCTGGAGATGAATGCATGGCTGCATGTATGGTGTCAGAGAGTGTTTTGGTTTCCTGGACCATGGGATGCTGTTCCACGGGTTGCAGAGCAGAGATGGCGTTCATCTGTCCAAGAAAGGTCGACATGTCTTTTAGCAGAATGGCTAATCTACTAAAGAGAGCTTTAAACTAGATTCATTGGGGATGGGTGAAGAAAGCCCCCAGGTAAGTGAAAGCCCAAGTTAAATGAAACATTAAATACCTTTATGGAAATGGGTAAAAGGGACAACATATGGAAAGCAGTGTGTATAAATGCCCGTAGCATGGGAAATAAGATCCCAGATCTTGAAGCTTTAATGGGAGAGGCTGACTTGGATTTAGTGGCAGTTACAGAAACATGGTTCACAGAAAACTAGGCTATACTTTATTCAGAAAGGACAGGGTAGGAAGAAGTGGAGGAGGAGTGGCACTATATGTAAACACTAATATTAAAGCTTTGGAACTACAGAGCTTAAAAGGGAGAGAGGAGGCACTGTGGGTTAAACTAGAAAGAGGGAAAGAGAAATCTATTTGCATTGGTGTGATATACAAACCTCCCTCATAGGAGGAAGAGGTGAATTGAGAGTTAATTGAAGACATATGAAGCATTGCTAGGAAAGGGGAAGTGCTACTGATAGGAGATTTCAATATGGCAGATGTTGATTGTCACATTCCGGCTGCAGTATCATTTAGAAGTAAGGAGATCCTGGATTCTCTACAGGGAGAACTATTCAGGCAACTGGTAAAAGAACCCATACTGGACTTGATGCTTACCAATAGTGAAAGTGTTTCTGATGTTATAGTGGGAGATCATTTTGTATCCAGTGATCATTAGATGGTGTGGTTCAATATTTGGACTAGGGCTGTTAGAATCCATTCAAAAGTGAGGGTCTTAGACTTTAGGAAAACTAACTGTGTCAAGATGGGCCAATACCTCAGAGAATTATTAGTGGGATGGGAACAGCTGGGGGATGTAGAAAAACAGTGGGCAAAACTGAAAGGGTATATTTTAAGGACAACCAACCTTTTTGTTAAAATGGTAAATAAAGGTAAAAGGAAAAGGAGACCGTTATGGTTTTCGAAAGAAGTAGCTGAAAAGGTGAAGAAAAAGAGGGATGCCTTCATGAAATACAAGATATCACAGAGAGAGGAAGACAGGCATCTATATTTGAAAAAACTTAGAGAAGCTAGCAAAGTAGTCAGGAAAGCAAAGATTCAAAAAGAGGAGGAAATAGCCAATGCAGTAAAAAGGGGAGATAAGACATTTTTCAGATATGTTAGTGAGAAGAGGAAGGGCAAATGTAGTATTGTCAGACTTAAGGGTGAAGGAGAGGAATATGTAGAAGCTGATGAGGATAAAGAGGATTTGCTTAACAAATATTTCTGTTCTGTGTTCACAGATGAAGAACCAGAAGCAGGACCTCAGAAAATGCCTACAAACAGGAACAGAAATGAGGGGCATCTTGAGCAATTTTCAGAAACTAGCTAAACTTAAAGTAGACAAAGCGATGGGACCGGATGGGATGCACCCTAGAATACTGAGGGAACTTGGGGACGTTCTGAATGACCTTTTTAATGCCTCATTGGAGTCGGGAGTGGTGCCAAAGGACTGGAGAGAGACATATGTGGTCCCTTTACACAAAAACAGAAGTAAGGTTGTGGTTGAAAAATACAGGCCAGTTAGTTTAACTTCGTTGGTGAGTAAGTTATTGGAAGCGCTGCTGAAATTGAAAATAGTGAGGTTTCTGGAATCCAGCGGATTACAGGAACTGAGGTAACATGGATTCACCAGAAGCAGGCCTTGTCAGACAAATCTGATTGATTTCTTTGACTGGGTGACCAGAGAGTTGGACCGAGGGAGAGCCCTAGATGTGGTGTATTTAGGTTTCAGTAAAGCCTTTGACACTGTTCCTCACAGGCGACTTATAAACAAACTGAGCACCCTAGAGATGGACCCTAAAGTTACTGTTTGGGTTAGAAATTGGTTGGGTGGGAGGGGACAAAGAGTACAAGTAAATGGAGCTCACTCTGAGGAGAAGGATGTTACCAGTGGTGTGCCCCAGGGATCTGTCCTTGGTCCGATTCTTTTTAACATCTTTGTTAGTGATATAGCGGAAGGGCTGTCGGGTAAGGTTTGCCTCTTTGTGGATGATACCAAAATCTGCAATACAGTAGACACCCAGGAATGTGTAGATAACATGAGGAGGGATCTAGCTAAGCTGAGGAATGGTCTAGAATTTGGCAGCTGAGATTTAATTTAAAAAAATGCAAAGTCATGCATTTGGGCTGCAGCAATCCAAGGGAGCAATACAATATAGGGGGTGAAGTACTTTTGTCCACTAAATAAAAGCAGGACCTAGGCATGATTGTGTCTGATCTTGAAGTAGCTAAACAGGTAGAAAAGGTGACGGCAAAAGCTAGAAGGATGCTTTTGTGCATAGGGAGAGAAATTGCCAGCAGAAGAAAGGAGGTGATAGTGCCTCTGTATAAGTCTTTGCTGCGACTTCATTTGGTGTATTGTGTGCAATTTTGGAGACCACACCTTCAAAAGGATATAAACAAGTTGGAATCAGTACTGGGGGTGGCTACTAAAATGGTTAGTGGTCTTCATTATAAAGCAAATAAGGACAGACTTAAGGATTTTAATATGTACACCTTAGAGGAAAGGCGGAATAGAGGTGATATGACTGAGAAGTTTAAATATCTCCATGGCAAAGATGCACAGGAGGAGAGCTTCTTTCGACTGAAAGGAAGCTCTGGTATGAGGGGACATAGGATGAGGGTGAAAGGGGATAGATTCAGGAGTGATATGCGGAAATATTTCTTTATGGAAAGAGTGGTGGATCTGCGGAATAGTCTCCCAGTGGAGGTGGTAGAGATGAGGACAGTATCTGAATTCAAAGAAGCATGGGACAAACGCAGAGGATCTCTAAAGGAAAAAATGGGACTGTTGTAGTGGTTGATATGGAAGGACAGACTAGATAGGCCATGTGGTCTTTATCTGTCATCGTGTTTCTATGTTTCTATTGCCGCGGCATTGAATATCTGGATTAGAGGTCGGCAGGGAGGGCTATGCATGTGTAGCCTAGATAGGATTTTAGACAATACTGGAGAGGAGATGGCTATCCTGGTATATGTTGTTACCAATGACAGAAAAATGGGAAGGGAGGTTCTGGAAGCCAAATTTAGGATTTTAGGCAGAAAGCCAAAATCCAGAACCTCCAGGGTAGCATTCTCAGAAATGCTTCCTGTTCCATGCACAGGACCCAAGAGACCGGCAGAGCTCTGGAGTCAAAATGCATGGATAAGATCCTGCTGCAGGGAGGAAGGTTTTAGGTTTATTAGGAACTGGGCTACTTTTTGGGGAAGGGGGAGCCTATTCCACAAAAATGGGCTTTACCTTAACAGGAGTGGTACTAGGCTTTTAGCACTAACGTTCAAAAGAGAGAGAGAGAGCAGCAGCTTTTAAACTAGAACCAGGTAAAAGCCAAGTAACTCAGGAGTGCATAGTTCAGAGCAAGGTACAAAAAATACCATCATAAAAGGGAAGGTAGGGCATCCCAATATAGAGACTGTAATACAGGCTAAAATAGCCTAGGTGCCTTTAAATAAAGACTAGAAAGAGATGAAAGATTACAAATTATCCTTGTCAAATGCTGTGAAGGCTGTAAATTCAAGCAAGCATACTTTGAAATGTTTCTATGGAAATGCTAAAAAATAAGTACAAGAATTAGAATATCTAGCACTAAATGAAAAGATAAATACAGTAGGCATCTCGGAGACCTGATGGGTACATATAAATTATATTGCAATGATAGGATGGATCAAATTGGTGGAGGGATGGAGCTATATGTTAAAGAGAACATTGATTCAGATAGAATAAAAGTTCTGAGGAAAATAAAATGTGCCATTGAATCCTTATGCATAGAAATTCCATGCATGATTTGGAAGAAAATAACGGTAGGGCTTTAGTACCATCCCTCTGGACAGAATGAGCAGAATAATGAAATGTTATCAGACATTAGAAAAGTTCCCACATAAAGTACTCCAGAATCATACTTGATGAACAACTGACCTTCAAGGAACGAATTCACAGCATTACCAAAGCAATATACTACAAGCTAAAAACCATCTGAAACCTACGCTCCCTCCTATCCACGGATACATTCTGTACAGTCTGCCAGGCAACCATCACTCCTCCATTTGAGTACTGTAATTCCATTTATCAAGGACTACCCAAGTACGCAATTCATCCATTGTAACTCGCCCAAAACACCGTTGCTAGAACCATCTTCCAAGCCTCATGGCACACCTACATCATTCCTATCCTCAAACACCTCCATTGGCTCCCCATCAACTCAAGAATACAATACAAAGCTCTAACCCCCATCCACAAAACTCTGAATGGGAAATCAGCAGAGCACTACATGCCTTAACTCACAACTCAAACTCTAATAGACCAAGGGGACAAAACACCCAGAACCTCCTCTGTATCCCACCACGGACTTGCAATTGCAAGCAGGCTACAAGAGCAAGAATATTATTACTATACGTTCCCACCCTCTGGGATACATTTCCCCCAGCAATTTGAACCATCAAGTGTTTCATGGAATTTCGTAAACAAGTCAACTCTTCCAGATGCATTTTGGCAATGAGCAACCAACAACATAGAATCAGCAGAAACTCATGCCCACAAGCATAACTTCCCTCCCGTCCCACTCTCATGAAACCCCTATGACCACATTACCCTCACCCTCATGAAACCTCCATGATCCTACACCCCCCTGACACTCGCCAACCCTTCTTCCCTTTGTATATAGTTCTCAACTTTAAAAATGATCATTGTTATGAGTTTAATGAATTACTCTCCATATTCATTGTAATAGTTCTAATGCTGTTCATAACTTGTTTGTTGTAAAAACTCAGTTCTTTGAAAACCGCTTTGACTTGTAGAAAAGTGCTATATCAAAATTTCTTAAATAAATTAAATAAATAAATAAAAACATTAGGAAAGCTAGCAAAATTGGCAACACAATAATGATGGTTGATTTCAATTACCCCGATATTGATTGGGTAAACATCATGCTAGGGAGGTAAAGTTTCTAGATAAAATAAATGACTGCTTCATGGAGCAGCTGGTTTGGGAACTGGCTAGAGAAGGAGCAATTTTAGACTCAGTCCTTTGTCGAACACAGGATTTGGTAAAGGTGCTAACTATGTTGGAGCCACTTGGCTCCAGTTATTAAGTCACATTTGACTTAATAACTGGAGTGAGTATACAAAGGAAATCTACTGTGTCAGTGTTTAATTTTCAAAAGGAAGACTATGATAAAATAAGGTAAATGGTTAGAAAAAAACTAAAAGGAGTATCAGTAATGGTCAGAAGTTTATATCAGGCATGCATGTTGTGTAAAAATATAATCTTGGAAGCCAAGACCAGACGTATCCTATGCATTAAGAAAGATAGAAGGAAGGCCAGTAAGCAGCTAGAATTGTTAAAAGGTGGGGTAAAAGAGGCTATTAGACCCAAAAAACCATCTTTCAATACAGGGAAAAAGGAACCAAATGAAGACAAAAGGAAACAACATACAGTTGTGGTTAACATTATTGGCACTCTTGCAGTTCAACCCATTAATGTCCAATATCTCCTAAAATAGTGGCCAGTGAAATGGTTTTGGACTATATATGCACAAATATTTGACAGATAAAAGAATAAAATAAAACAAGACCAATTAAAAAAGGAAATAGTAGGAAACAATATAAAAAATGGGACATTGCCAGGTCATGATTATTGACACCATTATAAACAATTCAAATCAGTTTGAACAGAAGAACCACAATCCCATTGCAGTAAAATTAGAAGTACCAGTGATCAATTGTCAGTACTCACATGACCTGAATCAACCAATGAATGATGGCTCTAAAATGGCCACATTCACTTCCTGTTCCATTTTCTCAATGGTGAAGACAAGAGAGCTGCCTGAGACCATCAGAAAAGCCATTATCCCAAACATCAAACTTCAAAGAGGTACAAGGTCATCTCCAAAGACCTTGGGATTCCTGTGTCTACAATTCACACCTCCCAGGACATGGTGGGAAAAGGAAAATTAATTCAAGAAGTCTTTGAAGTTTAGTGCAAACTGTTGAAAAAATACCACATACCACATCCAAAGAGCTATGAAGTCGTGGCTTCAATCCGCACCATATGCCATGCACTAGTCAAAGAACGACCGAACTGCTTAAAGACAAACATAAAAAGGCATGCCTGATCTTTGCCCAAACTCACCTTGAGAATCCACAATCCTTCTGGGAAAATGCTTTGTGGACAGATGAAACCAAACTTGAGATCTTTAGCAATGCAGACAAGCAATACATTTTTTTTTATTGCCATCAAGTCAGTGTTAACTCCTGGTGACCCAGCTGCCTCAGAGTTTTCTTAGCAATGTATCACCAGAAATAGATTGCCAGGCCTTTTCTTCCAAGGCGATGGAGGTAAAGTGACTTGGAGTGACAGTGGGAATTCAACCCTTCATCTCCCAGGTACTAGGCAGCAGTTGCTCTAAACACTAGGCTTTCCTTCCTCTCTTCCTACAGTTAAATATGGTGGAGGTTCCATAATGCTGGGGTCTGTTTGTTGCCTCAAGAACTAGAGGCCTGGAATGTACTAAAGAAATCATAAAGTCAGAGGACTACCAAGAGGCTTCAGGGTGGTAGAATGAAAGGCAATGTTAGGAAATACTTTTTCACGGAAAGGGTGGTGGATGATTGAAATGCCCTCCCAATGGAAGTGGTGGGGGCAAACATGGTGACGGAATTCAAAATGGCATGGGACAGACACCATGGATCCCTTTACAGCAACAGGATAAAATCAAAATAAACTGAACCATCAAATTTCTCAACAAATAGGGGTGTCCTACATGGAGTGGTGGGTTCACCCCTAAATAAAGACATGGGGAGGGGTGGCCTGCACAGAGTGGCAGGTGCACCTACTCTTGTCATCGTACTGGGCAGACTGGATGGACTATACTGGTCTTCATCTGCCGTCATTTACTATGTTACTATGGGGTATGTTTACTAAACCGCGCACACGTGCGCGGTGCACAGTAGAGTATGCTAATGATGCACTTAAGTGCTCTTAAGTGCCCCGCACGCATGCGCGTCACACTAACGGGCCCCCGCACATGTGCACCTCACACTAACGGGCCCGCGCAAGTGTGCGGTGCGCTGATGTGCGATAGAGGCGGGGAAAGGCGTACGGAGGGCGGAGGAAGGCCCCCGAGGGGCGGAGGGACGGGGTCAATGGGTGGAGAGTGGGAGGGGAGAGGCTCCCCGTACAGGAGCGGGGCTGAATTTCGGCAAAAAAATACTGCGAGCGAAAACCTCGCATTAGAGCCGATTTAAAGGGAAGAGAAACCATTTCCGTCAGCAATGTACAGCAAAACCGGGGAAACCTGCAAAACGTGAGCAGTGTGATACATGTGCACAGAACAAAATAGCAAATATAAATTGAAAATGACGACAACAAATTCCAAATAAATTATAATCCAGCTGGGCAACAGTGATATTAATGGGCAACCATAAAAACACTCCCAGGAAAGCTCCAAAAAAAAGAAATGATGTTTGGAAGGGTCTACGCTCCGTAGACTCTTTCAAAAGCACTGCATTTTAATGGAGCTTTCCTGGGAGTATTTTTCAGGTTGCCCAATGATATCACTTTTGCCCAGCTTGGTTTTGGTTTTGTTCCCCTTTTTGGAGGTCATATTTGAGGTTTATTTGCACGTTTGTCTCCGTACAAGGTAGACGAGCCCATAGTAAAATTGTGCAGAGCAGGGTGTCTGACTCGTGTGGCCAGGTTTCCTATCTCCAGAGACTGCACTGTCTCCATGACCACAGTGTGGTGCAGCGTACACAGCCAGTGCCTGTAAGACCAGAGGGTCACAGGTTCAAATCCCAGCTGGGGCTCCTGCCAACCCAGTCCCCATAGTTTTACCCACCACTAAACAGTGATAGTACAGAAACATTAGCGTGCTGCCTTATGCCGCCCATCATTTAAATGGCTCCTAAAATAATGCCTCAGCCAGCTGTCTCCATTGGGCACTGTGGGGGATTGAACCCCTGATCCCTGCACCATTGGTCAGTGTCTTAACCATTGTGCTGTGGCTCTGCCCTTTTTCTTGCATTTCAGCGCGCCACTTATGCCTCTCGCGCAGCTATCTCATGCGCTAAGGTGCGGGGCGCACATGGGCGCCGCGTACCTTAGCGCATATGTAGATTCCGGCTTTTCTTTTTCAGGACGGAACGCCCACTCCTTATATGGCACACGCACACTACCGCGGCACGCACTTTACTGGGGTTTTAGTAAACATACCCCTTATAGTGTCAGAAAGCTAGGTCTGAGTTGAAGTTCATGGGTCTTGCAGCAGCACAATGACCCAAAACATGCATCCAAAAGTACAAAAGAATAGTTAAAAAGGAACAAATAGACTTTGAAACTGACCAGCAATGAGTTCTGCTCTCAGTCCAGTCGAGAACCTTTGGAAAGAGCTGATGTCTCCCTTTGGTAAAAGGAATCCTGGAAACATTCATGAGCTGAAACAAATCACAGTTGAAAAGTGGGAGAAACTACCAGCAGACAGATGTAAAAAAGTTATAGATGGCTGCAAAAAACATTTAGAGTCTGTCATCACTGCCAAGGGTTGTGCAACCAAATATTAGTGAAGGGTGCCATTAATCCTGTCCAGAACCAAATAAAGACTGGCAGGTTCCAAAAACATAACAGCTCTCTCCAAAGATATATATAAATTTTGTCAGATCTTAACTGGAGGATCGCATCCTTTTTAATCACTTGCAGTAAAACCTTTATATAATAGTTAGCAAATTTAACTTAACTGAAAACTGGTGTAGCAGCATCCCACCATAGATGAACCAATGACACAGTCCTGGTGCGGCTTGCAGCTTCGTGATATGCAACCTGAAGCAGGGTCCATAAATGATGAAACCTGAAACATAGGACTGTGTCGTTGGTCACCTATGGTGGGATTCTGCTACACCAGTTTTCACTTAAGTTAAATTTGCTAAATATTGTATAAAGGTTTTACTGCAAGTGATTAAAAAGGATGTGAGCCTCCATTTATGGCTTGTGTCTTGTCTGGAACTAACCAAGCAGGTACACAAGGACTGACAACAATTCAATAGGTGAAGAATCTCTTTAATTATTATGCCCCGACGCGTTTCGGCTAAAAAGCATTCTTCAGGGGTTCTTTAAAAAGAGCACACCTCAAAAAGATAATAACAAACAATTATGAACATGTAAATACATAAATTAATTGATTAAACATACCTTTAATTAAGACATTAACAATAAATATAAAAAAACAATAATCATAAATATCTAAAAGACAAATATAACATATAGAGGATGTAGATACATTAGTTAAAATTATGATCAAAGAATCATAAGAATGATAAAAGATGATAAAAATATAAGAATATTACTGTAAACATAAATATTAGAACTACATATAAAAAGGATAAGTGCATATAATAAAAAAGGATAAGAGCATATAATAATGATATATGAACCACAAAAAGAGAGATGAGGAGGACACATACAGGCAAAAAATAAATAAAAAGTACCTTAAATCTGTCACATGGTACATTAAAAACTAGAAACAAACAATTAAAAGGAAAAATGATTAAATATCTAACCAGATGTAAATTTATATGTTATATTTGTCTTTTAGATATGTATGATTATTGTTTTTTGATATTTATGATTAATGTCTTAATTAAAGGTATGTTTAATCAATTAATTTATGTATTTACATGTTCATAATTGTTTGTTATTATCTTTTTGAGGTGTGCTCTTTTTAAAGACCCCCTGAAGAAGGCTTTTTAGCCGAAACGCGTTGGGGCATAATAATTAAAGAGATTCTTCACCTATTGAATTGTCGTCAGTCCTTGTGTACCTGCTTGGTTAGTTCCTTATCTAGTGTGCAGGTACCAGTTGCTCTCCTTTGGTACCCTTGTGTCTTGTCTGGAAATTAAGGTCCGACAAAAATGTATATATATCTTTGGAGACAGCTGTTATGTTTTTGGAACCTGCCAGTCTTTATTTGGTTATATGTATATGGGGAGTGGGCGGTGTTCCTTTTCGCTCCAGGGTCTTTTGGTTTTAATGTGGATTAATCCTGTCCAGGTCATATTTTGTTTTTTTCTCAGAACTTATTATATCTAAGTTGCACAGACATCTTTTTTTTGTTGTATACCTTTGAACATACTATTAAAATATTATGATGACATACAGTTGGAACATTTCCAATTATTATTTCTCAAGATATTGTACACAACATACCTAAAATGCAGCGGTGCCAATAATGTTGATCATAATTGTAAGCACTGGCAAGTTAAATGCTAAGCATTGATGAGGACGACAAAAATAGAATTTGAAAAGGTGTTTGCCATCGAGACAAAAACTCAGAATAAAAATGCTGTCAGGTACATATGAAGCAAAAAGCTGGGGAAGGAATCAATTGAACCTTTAAATAATCAAGTGGTAAAAGGAGCACTCATGGATGAGCATAGCTGAGAGACTAAATGAATTCTTTGCTTTGGTCTTTACTGAGGAAGATGTGAGGAAGATGCTCATAGCAAAAATTGTAAGTTGTAAGAATACAGCTTTCTTAATCGCTTTGGCAAGAAATGGTAATTTGGAGACTGGACGGTAATTAGTTGGTAAGGAAGGGTTAAGACCAGACTTCTTTAGATTAGTACAAACAACAGCTTGCTTTAGTGAATATGATTGTATGCCTAATGAAAGCCTATGGTTAATAATAGAATGAAATAATGGGAGAGCCTCCAGACTGGGAAGTTTGAGCTAGTGCTTGGTCTAATTGGCAAGAAGTAGGTTTAAGTGAAGTGATTAATTTCTCCATGGCCAACAGAGACAGCACATTAAAAGCTGATGAAGTAGCGGCCATAGATAAAGAACACAAATGGAAACTATCCTCCATGCAGGGGAAGCTATCATGAATTACAGACTTAGCTACATCAAAAGCAGTAGATGTGGAGAAAAACTTGAATAGAGTCTTAGATTTATTGGTGCTCTTATGAATAAAGGAGGAAAAGAAGGTTTTTTTGGCTGTCAGTATCTGACATTCATATAGGCTTTGACCCGGTGAAAAGTTTTTTTTGGCTGTCAGTATCTGACATTCATATAGGCTTTGACCCGGTGAAAAGCGGGATATAAATACAGTTAAATAAATAAATAAAATAAATAGGCTGCTTAACTGCTTGCAGTGAGACAGAGCGGAAGGAGTCTATACTCTGAGCCACACAAGCTCTGCCTTATGAAGTTCTCATTTTAGAAGACGGAGGCCAGAGGGATACCAAGTGTAATGATGAGAAGCCGCATTAGAGTTATGTTATCAAGATATGAATTTGAGGTTGAAACCTGGCCAGAAAGAGATAAGGATGAGAAATCTGTAGGAAATGCAGGTACCATTGAAGGAAAGAGTCCAAAAGACCCGATGAAGTGATATAGACTTCACTGAGGAAGAAAAGGAAGAGGTCATAGGCTAGTATGGAGTATTAAGCATGAATTTAACCATAAAATGATCTGTTCAGGTAAAAGGCTGGGTGGAAATGGGACCAATAAGAGGTGCCAGAGAGTCAGAAGAAGAAAGAAGATCCAAAGTGTGACCAGCTCTATGTGTAAGGACATGGATATGTTGGGTTAGTCTTAGGTTCTGCAGGAAATCTAAAAAGAAGGATACACTAGACTGCCTTGGATCATCCACATTGATACTAAAGTTCCCCATTACTAAAAGGTTGGGGCATTGTGAATATACATCAGTTAGAGTCATATAGAAATACCTCACAATGCAGATGGCATCTGTGGTGGGCAATAAACTAATACGATGTGGAAAGGAAACAGAGTTGCATTTAGTCATGGACAAGTAGAAAGGGAAGACCCTCTCCCCCAGTACAGTCTAAAGAAGGGTGAGTAAGAAGAGTAACCTTGCAGCAAAGAACGGATTAAGTACCCATCGTCTCTAGGCTTTAACCAGGTTTTGGTAAGGGCAAGGAAAGAAAGGCTGGATTCAGACAGAAGATCTGCAACATGAAACGTTTTAGAGTGAATAGAGCAAGTATTGAGTAGACCCATTTCAAGTGCACAAAATTATGGGAACCATTATTAAGAACAAAATTACAGGACACTTGGACAAACATGGTTTAATTGGGCAAAGTCAACATGGATTTACCCAAGGGAAGTCTTGCCTCACCAATCTCCATTTCTTTGAATAAACATATGGAAAAAGGTGAAGTGGAATTTTAGAAGAGCCTTCTAGGGGGAATCTGGAATGTCCAGAGCACAACATCCAAAAATTCAGGGGAGTGGCAGCAATGAAGGGAGGCACGAGTGTTTTCTGAAATCACCCCATTTCCTCTCCAAAAGATTAATGTCCCAGTAACCGGTTCTGGCAGTGGACCCATGCAGATAGCTAGGCCACATACATGCACAGTTGCAGGACTTTTCAGAAATATGGGTGTCCCTCATTTGCATGGCTGCTAATTGGGTACTTGGTCACCCCAGCAGGGGTATTTCAGAAGGGGAGTGTTTATGAAATGACACATGCAAGTCTCGATTAGCCATTTTAGATAAGCAGATATATGGTGGTGGGCCAGTAATAAATTTGTATTATAAATTAACATGCAGAATTCTTTGCCTGGAAAAATTAACTGTGGCAATGAGAGAACATTTTGCTCTTCCATCTGCAAATGTTACTGCCATTAAGTGAGCACTTTTAGTACCTTATTCATGCTCAGGAGCAGGTAGAGGCATGGATGCATCAACAGCCAGGGCAAAATGTGCTTGCCATTCTGAAATTGCACTGCGACGTGCATCTATGCTGTATATCCCAGGCCATGCCTCCACCATACCCCCAAGCTATTTGGCCGTGTTTGTGCGAGGGACAATGATATACCTGGCTATCTAAAATGGGTCTGGGAACATCTCTGTGATTTTCAAGTCTGAATTCCTGTTTTAAGATGTCAAAATCATGACTAGAGCTTTTAACATTTATTTTATTTATTTATTTATTTATTTTATTTATTTAGTTTACACTTATATACCGCTACTTCCAGCGATCAGCAGCGGTTTGATTACAAATTTTGGGAAATGTCAAATCAGGACAGGAGAATTGGGATCGTATATACAGAGATTTGAGGTTATACACACCATGCAGGGTTAGACACTTCAAGTTTAGGTTTACATATTTACATATTTACATATTTACAGTTCTACAATAATTACATTTACACAGGTTGGCTTCGTGATTCCACTTTTTTTATAACTGGTTATAGTGACATTTGAAAAGATGGGTTTTTATTTTCTTTCTGAAGTCATTTATGTCTTTTATAGCTCGCAGTTCATGTGGTAGATGATTCCAGGTTATTGGGGCTGAGAATGAGAACGCTTTGTTGCCAGTACTGGCTGTTACTGATCTGATGTTATTAGGCACTTGTAGTGTGTTAGCGTTGATAGGTCTCCTGTCTCTGTTGGTTGGTTGCTTGCTGACCAAGGTTGATAGGAATGAGGGTGCTATGTCATGTATGAGCTTGAATATGGTTACCAACATTTTATATTGTATCCTGGCCACAACTGGTAGCCAATGTAGCTCCCTCAGTATAGGTGTGATGTGTTGAGTGATGCTTGTTCGTGTGATGATCCTCACCGCCACATTTTGGGCCAATTGCAAAATATTTAGCGTTTTCTTTGGGAGACCCTGTAGTATGGCGTTACAGTAGTCTAGGTGAGGCATAATGAGTGCTTGTGCCACCGTCCGAAAATCACAGGGTTCGATTAAGTTCCTCAGTGGCTGTAGGACTCTGAGCTTGTGGAAGATGGCTTTGTTGGTTTTTCGCAGGTGTTTTTCCATTTGCAGTGTGCTGTCAAGTGTGACACCCAGGTATTTTATCTCGTTTTTTGTGTTGTATGTGTTGTTGCAGAGGGTGACTGTCGGAGGGGGTTCAAAGTTTGGTTTACTTGATATATACATTACTTCGGTTTTCTTATGGTTAATCGCCATGTTGTTTTGCTGGAGCCATGCTAACATCTCGTACAGGCAGGATTCAAGCTGTGTATACTTTGGGTCATTTGCGTCCAATTGCGTGTATAGCATAATATCATCTGCATAGATATGGTAGTTGATGTTATGTTTTTTGAAAATGTCACAGAGGGGCTGCATGCAGATGTTGAAAAGTAGTGCCGAGAGGGCTGATCCCTGGGGTATGCCTTGCGTTTGAGTGAAACCTCCTGCTTTTTCTCCATTGAATTGTACCTGTGGGCTTCGGTTTGTTATATAGGAGGAGAACCATTTAAGGGTGGTTCCCGAAATTCCTATCGATTCCAGTTTTTTTAGTAGGATACCATGATGGACAGTATCAAAGGCGGCGGAGATGTCAATGAAGATGAGTATGAAAGTTTTCTTCCTGTCTTCCAAGCCTTTGTGGAGGTTATTTAGCAGTGCTATTAACAGCGTTTCTACCCCATGATTTCATCTGAACCCGTATTGTTGCATATCCAATATGTTGTGGTCATCTAGGTGCTCTTGAAGTTGTATGAGGGCTGCTTTTTCGATGATTTTTGCTAATCAAGCCAAACATGACCTCCATAGTATATTTAGACTTTCAGAAAGCGTTTGAGAAAGTCCCACATCTGAGGAAGTTAAAATATCATGGCATAGGAGGCAATGTCCTATTGTGGATTAGAAACTGGTTGAGAGAGAAAAAGCAGAGGTTAGCAGAAATGGTCTATATTTTCAGTGGGATCTGTATTGGCATCGGAGCTTTTTAACATATTTAGAAATGATCTGGAATGGGGAACAACAAGGGAGGAGATTAAATTTGCAGATGACACCAAATTATTCAGAATTATTAAATCATATGTGGATTGTAAGAAACTGAAGGAGGACCTTATGAGAATGGAAGATGGGCATCCAAACAGCAGATGAAATTTAATATGGACAAAATATAGGTACACAATCCTAGGTTCCACGTTAGGAGTCGTCACCCAAGAAAAGGATCTGGGTGGTCAGAAGAGCAAACAAACTGTTAGGAATCATTAAGAAAGGAATAGTCCAGCCGCTGGCCCAATCGGCATCGGGGAAGGGAGCAGGCAGGTAAGCTCCTCCCTGCTCCCCACCACCAAGGCCAATCAAGCCAAAGATCTCCACTGGCAAGAAAACTTTCAATTTTAAAGAGCTCCAAGGTGCGCCTGCGCCTGGCGGGCCCACGCCTGAGGGCCTCGCCAGAGGACCCTTAGGTGTGGCCCTTGAGTGGGACACTTGAAAACACTCCTAGGATCTTTATGAACTGCCTACTTGAATAACATTCTCCCGCCTGATGACACCAGCCCTAGCAACAGGGCGCAGCCAGCAACAAACTTACATAGAACCTTCTTGCAACACGCCGGCAAGTCGTATCATCCAAACTACAAATGTGTTCCTGCACAGATCAATACCATCTTCTTTCCACCTGCTGCACCACTACGCATGAGGTAAGCCTCCACTTCCTGATTAAAATATTAGAAAAAATTGTCCACCAACAAATCCAAGACCACATCAACTCCTATGCACCTCTTGACCAACAGCAGCATGGGTTAAGTCAACATCATGGTGTCGAAACCCTACTGGCGCCTCTACTGGACAGACTCTACACAGGCTTAGACTAGAAGAAACAAGGATTCATCCTGATATTCATGGACATTGCATCTGCATTCGACGTGGTCAATCATAATTGTCTAGATGTCCGCTTGCACCAAAATGGTATAAGGAACCTATCCCGCAACTGGTGCAAATCATACCTGATTGATCGCCAGCAACAAGTCCACATAGGAACTCAGTCATCCAATACTTTCCATCAAACTCAAGGAGTTCCACAAGTATCATCCCTCTCTGCCCTTCTCTTCAACATCTATCTAAGCCAATCTGTGCCATTATACAATCTTTCAATATCTACTACCACATTTATGCTGATGACGTCTTACTCTACACCTTTTTCTCCATTGACAGCCCCGATTATTCTTCCATCACAGGATGCTTCAATGCAGTCTCAGAATGGCTATCTACCCACAACCTGATGGTTATCAGCAGAAAATTGGAGGCCTTATTTATCACCAAAGACCAGACTTTCATCCCACCAACCTCCCTAAAGGTGAAAGATTTTGAGCTCATTTCTAAGCAGGAGGTATGTTATTTAGGGATCACTCTGGCCCAACATCTGATTTGGGAAGCCCATGTACAAAATGTAGTCAAGTCAGTCTACCATAAAATAAGGACCCTCTGCCTCCTACGCCCCCTCCTTGATCTCTCAGATTTTCGCACAGTATTTCAAGCTCTTATATTTCCTCATCTGGACTACACCAACATAATTTTCCATGGCCTGCCAAAGCACACTCTCCAGCCATTACAATTGGCCATGAACACAGCTGCCCAAATACTCCTTGGTGCGTCCAAATTCAAACACATCATGCCCCTCTTGATTCAGCTACACTGGCTCCCATTGACAAGCCGCCTGATCTACAAAGCCCTTATACTTACCTTCAAGTCACTTCATGGCATGTCTGCGACTTCCCTTGCAGCACTCGTACAACATACCCCTGAAAACAGAATCAGGAGATTATGCATGGTAAACTCACTTGTCATCCAATCAGCAATAAGGACATGCACACAAGCTACGAAGAATCTTGCCTTTTCTTTATATGTAACAACCCTATGGAATGCTCTACCTCCAGCAATCTGAGTCATCTCAGACCAGTCATCATTCAGGAAGGCCTTAAAGACATACTTGTTACAGCAAGCCTACAACCAGCCACCCTAACTAGACCTGGTGCTCTGACTCTATTGTCGAGCTTGCTTTTAGTTCTCCCCCTTGCACACTCCAAGTTCATTCCCCTATTTAACATTTAATGTTTTTCTGCCTTTTCTTAATTCCTATATAATATTTGTTCCATGGTTCTAAGTTTTATGTATTTTCCTGTTCTTTGTAATGGCTTACTGTTCATGTTAGATGGGTTTTGATGGCTTTTCTGAAGTCAGGTAGGTCTTTCATTGCTCTTATTGGGGCAGGTAGATGATTCCAAAGTTGGGGAGCATATAGAGAGAAGGCTCTGGTGCAAGTAAATTGCTTTGATGATCTGTAGTTTGTTGGGGTTTCGATGATGTTAGTGCCTGTACTTCTTCTTGATTTGGTTGTACTTGATTCTGGATCAACGGTTGAACAGTCGGCGAGGATAGAGTGTTTAATATTTTGAAGATTATCAATATGCATTTGTATTTAGCACGCACAGCAACAGGAAGCCAGTGTAGTTGGTGAAGTGTTGGGGTTATATGATTGTTTTTTGCAGTTCCTGTAATGATTCTTGCCGCAGTGTTTTGCATGAGTTGCAGAGGGAGTGTTGTTTTCCTTGGAAGTCCATGATATATTACATTACAGTAATCAATTATAGGAGTTAGTATGGCCTGACATACAGATCTGAAGTTATTGTCTGTTAGCAGCGGTTTAAGTTTGTGGATGCCCCTCAACTTGTGTTAGGCTGATCTGGTTGTTTTTTTATGCACGGCTGGAAGCTGAGTTGTTGGTCAAAAGTAATTCCAAGATATTTGACCTCTTTTTTGTTGTTAGGGTGTAGTCTAGTATGATGAGTGAGTCTGGTGGGGAGAATTTAGTATTTCTGGTGATGTGGATCATTTCAGATTTTTTAAAGTCAATGAGAAGATTCTGTCATTTGAGCCACTCGGATATTGCTTCAAGGCATGCTGTGATTTCGGAGTAGTCCGGTTTATTGGTGTTGATCTGGGTGAATATCATTATATCATCTGCATAGATTCTATAGTAGATGTTATGTTGTCTTATGATGTTACATATTGGTTTAAGATATATATTAAATAACAGTGCAGAGAGTGCTGAGCCTTGTGGAACACCTTGATACTCAGCAGAAATCAGCAATTCTCAACCTGTGGGTCGTGACCGCCATGGGGGTCGCCACAGGATTTAGCAGGGGACGCCTCACTCCACCAAATTAAAAAAAAAAAAGCACACAAGTTGCTGCCGCTGCCGAGTCCACTTCTCGGCAGCGGCAAACTCACTGCCTCCCTTCTTCTAGAGTTGCGGCTCCCTGCCTCTTAGGGAACCGTGGCTGTGTCTGTGAAAATGTTGCAGAGCCTTCCCATCTCTCGACGGGCTCCCTGCAGCATTGTCCTGACTCCAAAGGAAGTGGTAAACAACTTCCTTTGGAGGCGGGACAATGCTGCACGGAGCCCATCGAGAGACGGTAAGGCTTCACAGCTGCTTCACAGGCACAGCCGCGGTTCCTTAAGAGACAGGGAACCATGGCTGCAGAAGAACAGGGCAGTAGCAGGCAGACATAGGGAGAAGGGAGGAGGGAGCAGGAACCTGCAATGGGGCTGACATGGGGGAGGGACGGGGCTGACATGGGGGAGGGATGGGGCTGACATGGGGAGGGAGGGGCTGACATGGAGGGATGGAGGGAGGGATGGAGGGAGGGAGGGAGGGCTGACATGGACAGAGGGGGCTGACATGGAGGGATGGAGGGAGACTGACATGGATAGAGGGGAAGCTGACATGGATGGATGGATGGATGGAGGGAGGGAGGGAGGGGGGCTGACATGGACAGAGGGGGGCTGACTTGGAGGGAGAGAGGGAGTGGGGATGACATGGACAAAGGGGAGAGACAGGGGGACATACTGGACAGACAGGGGATAAATGCTGGACAGAGGGGAGAGCCAGTGCGGGTTAGGATTATAATGGGCTGATGGGGGGGGGCTAGCACTGGTAATGGGCAGATCGGGGGGGGGGGGCTAGGACTGGTAATGGGTTGATTAGCAAAGGCTAGGACTGGGAATGGACTGATCAAAGGGGGAGGGTGGGACTGGTAATGGGCTGACAGGGGGGGGGGGGGTAGGACTGGTAATGGACTGATTAGGGGAGCCTAGCACTGGTAATGGGGTTGAGGGGTGACTAGCACTGGAAGTAAGCTGATTGGGGGGACTTCAACTGGAAATGGGCTGATGGTGGGGAGGGGAGGATAGAGCTGCTGGCCTTGGAAGAAAACTGGGGGCTAGGGCTACAAATGGGCTGATGCGAGGGGATGGGAGAATGGGACTGGAAGGGAGTGGATACTGAGGGGGCTGCCATGGTATTTGGACTAGAAGGAGCTGGACAGTGGGGAAGAAGGACTGGAAGGGAATGGACACCAGTGTCAATCATGGGAATGCAAGTTGACATTGGAAGGTACTGGGAGGGAGGAATGGAAAGGGGCTGATACTGGGAAGGGTTATGGGGACTGGAAATAGGAAAGAAGTGAAGAAAACAAAAGAAGAGATAAGAAATGGCAGATGGACCAAAGACCACAGAAAGAGAACTAAGAGAAGACAGGAAAGCAGAAGCCTCAGATCGGGACCATCATGATCAGAGAATAAATTGGTCAGACAACAAAGGTAGAAAAAGTTTTTTTATTTCATATTAGTGATTTGACTACAAAATCATCATAATTTTGAAATCAAATATTGTTACTTGTTATTGTGATTAATTATTGTGGTTTAAATAAGTAAATTTTATAAATAAAACCATATTGCAAAGGCCTATAGTATATTAATAATTCAACAAATGATTACAGTGACAATGCGTTAATGGTAAAGGAAGAGAGACGCATTTGATTTTATCATTGGGGGTCATCACAAGTTGACCAATGGTAAAAGGGGTCGTGGTACAATAAAGCTTGAGAACCACTGGTCTAAATGGTTTAGATTGTTTGTTTTTGTTTCTCACTCATTGGTTATGGTGTGACAAGTAGGAGAGGAACCAGTCTAGCACTGTACCATTTATCCCTGTCTCTTGGAGTGTCTAGAGTAGTGTGTTGTGGTTGACAGAGTCAAATGCAGTGGTGATATCTATAAAGCATAAAATAAAGCCCCTAATTTTTAAAAAGGGTTCCAGATATGATCCAGAAAACTACTGACTGGTGAGCATGATGTCAGTACTGGGCATAATGGTAGAAACCATTATAAAGAACAAAATTACTGAACATACAGTATAGATAATCATGGTTTAATGGGACAAAGCTGACATGGATTTAGCCAAGGAAAGTCTTGTCTCGTTAATCTGCTGTTTTTTTTGGAAGGCCTGAATAAACAGATAAAGGTGAGCCTGTTGGTATAGTGTATCTATATTTTCAGAAAACCTTTGACAAAGTCCCACATGAGAGACTCTTGATAAAGTTAAAAAGGCATGCAATCGAAGGCAGTGTACTATTGTAAATTGCTAACTGGTTAAAAGATAGAAAGCAGAGAGTAGGGTTAAATGACCAATTTTTCAGTGGCAAAAGGTGAATAATAGAGTACCCCAGAGATCTGTGCTAAGCTTGTTTTTTTTTTTAACACATTCATAAATGATCTGGAAATGGGAACAACGAGTGAGGTGATCAATTTGGAGATGACACCAAATAATTCAAAGTTGTTAAAACACAAGAGAATTATGAAAAATTGCAAGAGGAGCTTGAGAAATTAAGAGACTGGGCATTGAAATGGCAGATTAAATTTAATGTGGTCAAGTGCAAAGTTATACACTTAGGGAAGAACAACCCTAAATATGATTACACAATTCAAAGTTCCACATTAAGAATCACCACCCAAGAAAAGGATCTAGGTGTCATCACGGATAATATGTTGAAACCCTCTGTCCAGTGTGCAGTGCTGGCTAAGAAAGCAGATAGAATGCTACGAATCATAAGGAAAGGAATGGAGAATAAAACCAAAAGTAAGCCCTACCCTGAAAATAAGCCCTAGCACGTTTTCCTGTGCTTACCGTAATATAAGCCCTACCCTGAAAATAAGCCCTAATGCAGATCATGGAGGAGGGCTGCCTGTGTGTGTTCTTGAGGTATGGGAATGCATTCTCTCCAAGGGACTGTGGAGTTCCTTTCAATTCATTTGGGGCTGCCCCTTTAAAAAAAAAATCATTAATTAGGGAAGAGCCCTCAAGGAATCGGCAAAGCTTTGTGTTAGTGCCGTTCTCTACCTGTCTTGTCTCGGACTGCAGGCTCTCTTGTCAGATCTCTCCCCCTAGACAGCACGGGGGAGAGCCCTGGAACCGGATCACAGGGGCATTTACTGCCTAGAGAAGAGCCGTGGCAGTATCAGACGGTGGGGGCACAAGGGCGAGAGGCTCGCCGATGGTGCTGCTCTGTTTAAAGCAGTACCACGGGCTAGAGCCCGTTGAAGACCCGTAAGTTTGGCAAAGGCTGGTTATTTCGGGTCTTTTGTTTGGTGGCTATAAAATTCTTGGGCGTCGGAGGTGTGGAAGCCATCCCCCGAGCCTTGTATCCTGCACTGCTTTTGGCGCCCGTTTTTTCTGGCACGCTCCGGTAGCGGCGGCCATTTTGAGCTACAGGAGCTGCGTGTTGTAAAGCGCCGGGCAGCTCTTTTAGGCGACATTGCTTGCTGTGGGCTCGGCGTGAGCATTTTGGTGGGAGGAAAAGGCCCTGCTCAGCTTTTAAATCCACGTGTGGATTGTTGTATATGATTAAAAAAACATCAGCCCTACCCTGAAAATAAGCCCTAGTGCATCTTTTGGAGCAAAAATAAATATAAGACCCGGTCTTATTTTCGGGGAAACACGGTATTATAATGCATCAATATTGCTCCATGGTGCGGCTGCACCTTGAATATTGTGTGTAGTTCTGGTCGCCTTTCTAAAAAAGGATATGATGAAATTAGAAAAAGTACAGACAAGAGTGACCAAAATGATATAGGGGATGGAAGGCTACCCCTACAATGAAAGGCTTAAAATGTACGGCACTTCAGCTTGGAAAAGAGAAGGTTGAAGGTTGAGTACATAGTTTCCCCCAGTTACTTCCAAGTTGATCTCCCTGTTTATTGTAAATGCAACTCAAAGTTCCTTGTGTTGTATAGTTGATGTTAAATGTAAACCGCTCTGATCTAAAATAGAGCGGTATAGAAGAACTGTTAAATAAATAAAATAAAATAAAATGTACTAGAGGTCTATAAAATAACGAAAGAAGTGGAACGGATAAATGTAGATTGTTTGTTTACTTCTTAAAAAGTAGAAAGACTAGTGGACATGCAATGAAGCTGCAATATAGCACATTTCAGACTATTCTGGGAAAATATATTTTCTCTCAATGTGCAATCAAACTCTGGATTTTGTTGCTGGAGGATGTAGTAAAAGCTTAGTGTAACTGAATTTATAAGAGATTTGGAGAAATTCCTGGAAGAAAAGTCTATAAACCATTACTAAAGTGGATGGGAAAATCCACTGCTTACCTCTGGAATAAGCATTATGGAATCTGTCTATTTTTTGGGCACCTAACAGATACTTGTGACCTAGATGGACCACTGTTGGAAACAGGATACTGGGCTTAATGGATGCCGGTCTGACCCAATAAGACATTTCTTATATTCATCTATAAACTCAGGATCCAGGAATTTGTGCCTTGCAGGGGTCCTGGAACCTCCACATCAATGCCCCCCGCCCCTTATTATTTCTCATTTTTCCTCACATATTTAAACCTTGCTACTCACCATGTGCTTCCTTCATGCTCACACACACTCAAAAACCCCCAATAATGTCCTGATCCCTGTAGCAGTGTGGTAATAGAGTCAGACTACAGTAGACACAAGAACAATCAATAGGCTTTAACCTTCATGTACTGTATACATTAAGTCCCTCCACTGAGCAGCTAATCATGCAGTATCAAAATGATGATCAATAAACCTTAAATCAAACACCAGTCTGACATTCAGCAGCAAAAGAATTCTTCCAATGACAAATCAAGCTCAGATCAATGGCAAGAGTCCATTTCATGGGTAACGACCCACATGGCCCAATTCACCCCATTGGTCTCTAATCCAGGAGCAGAAGCCAACGTATATTCGGGTGGCAGCCTCAATCAAATTTCCACATATTAGGTCACTTCCAACCTCAGAGTCCAAGAATTTTGCTGCCACCTTAGCGTCCTGGGATATCCATGCCACCCCATTGTGTTGCATATGGAGATGGGCTGAATATTGCAATGCATACCTTAGTCCCTGAGTGTACAGTTGTGTGCATATTGGAGTGAATTCCTGGTGTGGTCCCATCAGAGTAATTTTGGAAGATCAACATCTTGTGAGTTTGTTTGCAACTCCAGCCACTGTGTGCATGAGACTCACAGTACCACTTTCTTCTGAGTGAAATTAAGAAAGAGGGCAATAGCCTGTAAATCTACAGGTGGGCCAGTTTGGTGAGCCCACACTAACACTAATGGGCCCAGGACATCTGGTAGCTTTAAATGTAATGGGTGCAAGGTATCCAAGTGTCTGCAGAGATTGCTCTTGGCCATCAACTCTGGTCTACCCACAAAGTAGAGCTTGTTTTGCTGTGAGTGATTCTCGATATCATCTATTTTTTCAATGTAGCAATATTCCCTTACATTTGGTGGGTCACATCTTAGGTATCTGAGACATGCCATTTCACCTCATCCATTAGGCTGGATGTTGGGGGGGGGGGGGGGAGGCACAGGCGCAGAGATATATCAATTTGTACGCTTGCTTGTCTGTAATTTGCATACTTTGGCAGATTCTTGGACCTCTACATGGATTCCAGATCATACATGGCCTTTATAAAATGTGTCTTTTAGTGTGCTCACTGTTCATTCGTTTGCATACCCTTTTGCTCCTTAGCATTTGGGGCGAGCATGCTGACTTGATGACATCTTTAGTATGAGAAGCATGTACTGTAGTATCTGCTAAGCAGCCCTCAATGCAGAGTTTAATTCCCACAGCATCCTGTTTCTGCTTATCAAAAGCATTATTAAATTTGAGATGGTTGTTCTAGAATGTTAAGTCTGTTTTGGGAGGCTTGTTTATTAAGTAGAATTCTGGCATTAATGCCACTTACAATTTTAGATGGGATGCCTTGATAATGGAAAATGCATTTATTCGGAAACTCTCAGCATCTCTTTGAAGCAGTGGTAAATCCCTTGCTTTTCTCCATTGATTCATGATGTGAATTATTAGGATAAATTTAAAATACGATAACAAAATGATTTAATTATTCTACAATTTCTGTACATATCTATCAAAACTCATATAATCTTTTATGATCTATCATCTGCAATAATCTTAGATGTTATCTTTACTATCCTGGTTAATTGCATTTCATAGTGAACAAGTCCAAGTCCTAAACATCTACAGGGAAGATATGGCGGTGTACAGTTTTTGCCATATTTTGGTATGTTTTATGGATGCTTTAAACCACACTGAGTGGTATGTATTATGCAATAAGCAAATATAAATTAAAAATAATAAATCTGTGAATAGATAACTTTGAACCCTCTTACCTATGCCCAGTTTCAAAATTTCCTTTGACAACTTATTAGTTATAAGTGTTGCTCGGTGCTTGTCTGGTATCAGTTAGACTTTGCTTTAATGTTCTCCTAGGTTTGGGATCCCCAGTGGTTGTGAACAATTCTTGTTGTGCCACAGCAATGAGGGAGGGAGAAGGACTTTATTTGATTGGAGTTAAAGCAGGACAGGCTCCAAATGAGTAAGGAGAAATGAAAAACATTTGTTCCTTGAACTGAATTACAGCCAAAGGAACAAATTTAAAAAAATGGAAAACAAACCCTTATGTAAAAAATAGATAAAAGCACAAGAACTGGCAAGTTAAATGTTAAGCACTGATAAGGCAGACAAAAGATTAATTTGAAAAGAAGTTGCCATAGAAACAAAAACGAATAAAATAAACATTCACAGAAATAGTCGAAACAAGAAGCCTGTGAGGGTGTCATCTGGATGTTTAAAAAATTTGGTTATAAAATGGGCACTCAGGGAGGACTGAGCCATGGAAGAGACATTAAGGGAGTTATTTTAGATGACCTAATTGTACTTTAAACATGGATGCGATGGCAGAAAAACATGAAGCTGCATCCCCATGAAAAACATGATTTTGGAACTGCCACTTTTGTGTCAGACATGTCAATCCCTGTATGTCTTTCCAGGAAGCGTTCTGAGAGCATGTCAGGGTGTGACACACCGAACTGACCTGTCTCTCCACACTGCTTCTCCCTGTCTCTGTAGCCCATCATGGGGATCCCTGCTATCGGTATTCCCGTGCTGCCATGCCATGTGTAATGTGCCATCTTGTCCTAGGGCACTCTTCCAGATTGCTCAACAGCTATGCATGGCTTTCTGCCAGGTACTGCCATTGTAGCATATCCCCTGGCTTCTGCGCAGGAGCATCTGGCATTCTGGTTTGGTGACCCGGGTCATGGCGGCATGGTGATAGCATGCACTCCATGGCATTGTGCATTGCATCGGGCCATCTATGCAACTCACCCTATGGGCGGCATGGATGCATTGTGTGCCATGTCTTACATTCTGGCTTCTGTAGCATATGCAGGCAGAGTCACTCCATCAATCAGGACAAGATCTTTCACAGGGATTCCACATTCTGCAGTAGACAGAAGTGTATATTGGGAGAACTGGCGTGCCCATGATTGGAGGTATGCTCATTCCATCGAGATTGCCCATGGCATTTCACACCTATGTATGCCTGCAGTACCTCTGCCTATTTGATCATTGTGGTCAGCATATATCTAGTCCTGCGGGAAGGGATCCTGCCCACCTTGCTGCTTGCTTGTATGCATGGCCTTGCCATTCTGTACCTATGGCTCATGGCATTTGCAAACATCTCCATATGCCAAATCCTGCTCATCCTTGTGCCCTTACAATATGGCATCCCTTCCCAGATGGTGTGCCTCACCGATTGGCAGACCATGCTATAGCATGGGCCAAGCCAGCAGTTTGTATGCGTATGTGCGTGTGTGTGTTTGTGTGTGGCTGGGGGGGAGGAGCTGCTCTAGGACAGGCAGCAAGGAAAACCGCATGTGCATGGTTTTGTGTATCTGGAGAGCAAGAGTATGAATGTGTGTGTCTGAAACATGAAAGAGTGAATGTGTGTGTGTGTCAGAGAATGGGTGCAGGTGTGTGTGGTTTTCTGTCTTTCCCTAGCAGGGACAGTATTTGGACTGGAGTGGAGAAGTCCACTAGTACAGAAGTAAATGCGTATATACTGTACTAAGTGGTGGGACGTATCAGGCTGTGGAGCTGGGCAAACTCCTTTGAAAACTGTCTTAACACTATCACCTCCTGTCTATATCCTTCTAGAGGCATCAGAGAAAGCAACAGAATTTCTTTTGCTGCTTTCATTTCCGAATCTTTTTGACAACGGAGAAACTTTCTACATTTATACCTCAGACACATTGTCTACAAGTCTCACTTTGGGACAATCCACCCATGGCATCTCTGGTTTATACCAGAAGCAATGGAGGGTGAAAATGACTTGTTCGGCTTCCCTGGATTTCAGTCCACTGCTCTAGCCACTAGGCCACTTCACTCACTGGGGTGGGGGGGGGGGGGGGAGATGGGGGGGGGAGGAGAGAGGCCATGAACAAAGATCCCGGAGGCCAGGGCAGGGAAAGAATGAATGTGACTGGAAGTGGTGGCTTGATAAAAGAAATGAATGGTAGCCTATGAGAAAGTCTACAAATCTATAGAGTCTTAGCCTGGCCCTTAAGTAACTTAAAATAATAAACTAATGTTGTGCTGTTTCCTTGGGTGGCATGATACTTAGGGATTTGGATATCTGTGTCTCTCCCTGACAATGGTAATTTCAGGTTTCCTTGCAAAAGATTTATGCCAGATGTCTCAGCATGCAGTGACTTATGTATCTTGGGGTGTTGTGTTATGATTGTGGTGACGAAGACGCGGAATCCTGAGAGATATTTATGCCCTGCAGTGACTGATAAGCTCTATACTGCTCTTGTAAGTTTGGCATATTTATGGGTGAATGTGAAAGCGTAAGATTAATAATCGATGGCCCGCTTGGTGATACTTCACCATGCTTGAGTTTTATTTTTTCAAACTGCATAAATAGTAGCCAAGATTTTGGGTGCTTCAGGGTCAGTGTGTACTGATATATTAGCAGTCTAGATAGGGGCACAGGTTTAACATTGTGGGCCTGAATACTAAGGGCTTTCTCCTGTTTAATGTCTATGGAGAAACTGTTGGTACATTTGGCTACGTGTTAAAGAAAGATTCAGATTGTGTTGGATGCATGCATGCATTTTAAATTTATATAGCCATGCTAATTGCATTGTTATAGCATTTCGTCAGTTCTTATCATATACCTCTGTGTAGAACGAAACACTGTTCGTTTAGGGCTTAGTTTAGCTCTAAGGAAACTGAGCTTCCGGTGTAATAGGAGGGGCAGGTCAGTATAATAAGGAAAAATAAAGGAAATGGTTATTTATTTATGCCTGGGCAGTTTCTCCATGATCTTCATTGAAGTGCTGAAACCAATCAAAATGCTTGATTATGAATCTGCATGCTTTTATCAGGTGCAGACTGTGATCTTATCAATCGCTTTCATTGGTTGACTAGGATGACGTGTCCTTGTATTTTGCTAAAGCTTTTAATATTGTCTCACACAGGATGGTGGGCTGGATTAGAAACCAGTTGGGTTCCAGAGGGCAGTGAGAAGTGGAATTGCCACCAAGGGAAGAAGAGTGATGACTGGAATGCCTCAGGGATTAGTTCTGGAGCTATTTCTGTTCAGTATCTCTGTGAGCGTTATTGCAGAAGGAATAAAAGGAAAAGTTTGTCTTTTTGCAGATGACACTAAGATCTACAACATGGTGGACATGCTGAGAGATAGGAGATGTCCTAAGAAAGCTGAAGGAGCCGTTGAGTGCTTGGCATTTAAGATTAAGTGCAAAGAGGCACAGAATCATGTATTTGGTGTTCAGTCTACAATTGGGGGGGGGGGGGGTGAGTGGAAGAGATACTGGTGTGCACCAACCAGGAGACAAATCTGAGGATCTCCAGGTAGTGAACAGTGTGATAAGGCAGCGTTCAGCATCAGATGGATGATAGGGTACATAGGCAGAGAAATATCCAGTACAAAAACAGGTTCAACCAACCATCAGACAAACTAGATGGTTGCCTAGAGCGGCAACTTCTGGGGGGGGGGGGGGCAGCAAGGATTCTGACAGGTTTGCCTAGGATGCCAACACCTTGAACCAATTCTGGGGTCAGTCCTGTCTGCTGGTTATGTCTGTTCTTATGCACCCTAGTTTCTCTCTAGGTCAAGCTATTGCTTGGATATCTTTAGATCATGAGACACTGTCACCCCAAGGTCTCCACCTGGTTGGAGCACATTAGTTTCTTACCCCTAAGTTTCTATGTTTCAGATTGTGTAACATTCCCAGTTTTCTGAACTTCAAATATGTGACTCTGTATTTTTTGCATTGAATTTAACTGCCAAGTATTTGACCACTCCTCAAGGATGTTTAGAATATTTCTCATTCTATTTACTCCTCCTGTGTTATCCATCCTATACCGGATCACATTGTCATCTGCAAAAGGCAAACATTTCTTCTAATTAAGGGTTTGCATCAATTTTTGGACAAATAGTAAACTGCGATAAATGAGGATATGTTCCCTTTTGTATATCTTTAAATGAACCAAATGGCCATGGGTCCCAAGTGACCCAAAAGCCATTTGTTTTCGGCACCATACTGTGAAGCTCACTAGGAATAAAACCCATGATCTATAGGAGTGGAAATTAGAGACTTACAGCTGAAGTTACTAAAACTGTACAGTCAAGGTAGAAGCCAGTGAATAGTTAGCTTGTCAGCAGTAGGAGAGACATGCCCTTGGAGGGGCCCACTGGACCAGAATTTGGTCTCTAATCAAGGACATCCCTATGCTAGCCCAATGGACTCCTCTGGGGCTATGGTTCTCATTTTACTGCCCAGAAGATAATTATTTGCTGAGTTCTAACTTGACTGTGCAGCTCCTGTGGCCTCAACTGTAAGTCTTCCATCTCTGCTCTTGAGGGTTATTTGATCAGTGTCTGGTGAGCTTGACAGTTTGATAGAGTAGAACCACATTAAGGGAGAAGGAAGAAACAGGAGTCACTTGACTTACCATGTTGAAACTTTTTGACAAGCAGCTAAACAAATCTATCCCAGCCTCACTTCTTCCAAATACCATGGCTGATGATGTCACCATGAATCTGAGACCAACATTTTTCCTTGCCATTTCTCTCTTGGATTTCATAAGGAGAGAAGAATGTGTTAGGCTTCAGAAGGAAAAGGGTGAAAATGATCAGGCTTAGAGACAGAGAGAAAGCAGAGCATTCACAGGGCTCAGGTATTAAACATTTAGGCCAGAGATCCCCAAACTAAGGCCTGTGGGTAGGATGCAGCCATAGACTCCCATGCTTATCCGGACTCAAGATCAGAGCAGCTGTTTTTCTGCTTTTTTTCCCATATTCTCATTCCTGCCTATTTGGGCACCATTGCCAGTGAGGGAGGTGATGCTCCCTGTTCTTGGTGATACGGGGGCTATTAGTATGTGTTTATCTCTCTGCTCCAGGGCTGTACACTGGGAGTGTGTGTGAATGCTTTTGACTCCTATGTCTCCTTTCTGTAAAGCTGCAAGAGAAGCTATTATTTGGGGTTGAGTGTTAAATGACGGCATTCATCTGATGGTGCAAACTGAAACGGATAAGCTACAGGAGAAATCTGGTAAATGTTTGCCATCAAGCACATAGTTGCCTTTGAGTATCAGTTTGATAGAGCATAATTATTCATTCATACTGTATGGAACACTCCCAGACTCACTAATACAACTCTTCCAACAATAGATATAGGACAGAAGTAGAGTGTTTCACTTTACAACTCAACATACAAAAAAAAATTCTATTCAAATTCTGGTCTCACATCAGTGACAACATCACTAACTTCCTCCACTGCCAGACATTGTGCATCATAGCACAAAATCTTGCAAATGAACACTGAACACCAGTTCCAAGGATTCAAATTGCACCAACCCCATCTATGAAAAATCAGCATTGCAAATATTCTAGAACACCATTAACCATTGGTGTTAGAATGGGGTGGGCCCCATGGGCCCTGGGCTCACAAAAACATTGCCTGCCAGGTGCCAGCCGCAAACTGCATGGAGCCTGCGATCACAGCCTTCCTCTCCTGTTCTGCCCATGGGGATCTCATCTCTCACGGGCAGAAGAGAAGAGAGCAGTCACAATCACGGCAAAGATTCCTTCAGTCTGCCCACCAGAGATCGGAATGCCGTAATCGTGGCCTCCAGCAGGCAGAAGAGAACGGAATAGATGTGAGTGTGGCAAAGACTCCTGTCTGCTCCGATCACCTGCAGGCAGATAGGAGTCTTTGCCGCAATCCTCCTTCTATTCTGCCCATGGGAAATCGAATCCCCATCAGCAGAACAGGAGGGAAAGACCGCGGGAACTATGGGCGGAGCTTGGGCAGGAGAAAGGTCATATGATTGGGGGGAATCATATGACCGTTCTGCTGCCCCTGACAGTAACCTATAGGAAAAAGAGAACACGTTGAACTACAACAGATTCCTAGAAAGAATCCCTTATCTCACTTGCATATGGAAAACATAGACCATCGCCTAATAAAGAATAAGAAATTACAACATTTGAAACAAATATGCAAAAAAAATTAAAATGGAACCTCCCCCCACTCCCAAAAACACACACTGATCTTGAAACACTGAAGAAAGAGAAACAGAAATGCATTTCCTCCTGTAATGAACTGTAAGAAATACACATTTTCAAAGCTGACGTTTCATTCTCTAAAATCTGACACTTTTTTACCTTTGTTGTCTGGTCATTTTATTTTTCCAGTTGGGTTTGTCCTGGTGTCTCTTTTCTATTTCCTCTTGTTGGTTTTCTTCTAAGTCCTTTTCAAAGATCCTTTTTCCATTTTTTGTTTCCTCACATTCTCTGTCTTCGTCCCTTTTCTTCCCTACATCTTTTTCCAACATTGATCCTTCTGATTCATTTTTTTCTTTCTGTTTCTCTCATTTGCCTTTTACCTAACTGTAGCTTCAGTTGATTCTTTCTTTCTCCTTCAGTCTTCAGTCTATCTTTTTCACTGTGTATCTGTTTGCCAGCTTACCAGCTTACCCTAGTTCTTCCATTCTACATCTGTCTCATTCCTTCAAAAGATTCCTATATCTCCCCATTTTTCACCCACTTTCTAGTGTCCAATTTCCTCCCTCTGTACTCAGCCCCTCCCCAGTCTCAACTACTATCTTCTGCCCGTCATCTCATAATCCCATAATCAGCCACAGCTCATTCCCTAGCACTTATCCTCTCTTTATCTCCAGGCCCTTTCTTATACCTTATCCCCTATCCGGGCTTCCATTTCCCCTTTCACTTCCCTTATTTCTTCCTTCTCCACCCCCTTTAAGGAAGACCTGTCCCTCCCTGTGGTTTTCATCCACTCCATAGTACTCTGCCCTTTTCATCCCTCAACTCCCATTCCCCCTTCTCCTCCCCATATACTCCAGGTCCTTCAAACCTTCTCCCGTCCACTTATTTCTGCACTTGATCTCAGAGCCCTACTCATACCCCTCACCCAATCACCTTCTACCCACTGTCCTCCGAATCTCGGGTCAGTTTCTTAGTTCCCACTATCTTCCCAAGCAACCCCAAGCCTCAATTCCACCCAAGCTCTGAGTCCCCACTTACATTCCCAGCACCCAGCCTTTCAGTCTTTCTTCTGTTTTCTCACCCAATCATAGAGTCTTCACCTGTCATAGTCCCTGTTTTTTCACATCTCCATGTCCCCAGTGCCTTCCCTCCTGTCTTCTTCTTCCTTTCCCAGGCACACACCCATCTACTTCCTTCTCCAATATTTATTAACCTTGTCTTTTCTTCTCCTTACCTCAGCACGTGTTCTTATTCTTCCTCCCAACCTTCCTCTAGTTATGACTTTATTTCTTCCCCATTCCCCTAAATATCTGTCTTCCTCCCCTTCTCATTTCCCCTGCATCTCCCTTTTTTTCCCACCCTGATCCAAGCATTTGCCAGCATCAGCCTTCTTTTAGTCCCAGGCCCCACAGCCCTAGAATCAGCACTCTTCCTGTCCCAGCTCCCTACTGCCAGCACAGCCCCCCCCCCCCAACCCCAGTATTGTGGTAGGCGAAGGCCTGTGATCCATGGTGTCTGAAGTGAGCAGACAGGCCTGAGCAGCTTGACCTGTAACTGAAGCCTGTAGTTAGGCCCAGAGGAATGAAAACCCCCCTGAATGATGACACCATAGAATTGAAACTTAACTCAGCTTAACTGAACATAGCTAAGCAGAAACGAAACTTAGAAAAGACAGAAAACAGCTCTAATTGGTACTGATAAGAGAGTACAGCTTCTATGGAATTAATTAACTCTGCAAAAAGCAAGGTTACAGTGCCCTGCTTTCCCACATGTTTTAGCAAGCCAGTGACCTTGGAGGAGAGAAGTAATGAAAGTCTAAGAACTGTCTATTGTAATGAGGACTGAAAGGGGGGCAACCAGGTGCTGAGCCCAGACCAGAGTCCCGATTGGGTAGCCATATCAGTACCGGGACCAATAGATGGGTGAGAGGGGTTACTGGGACCAATGAAAAGTTTGCCTATGTCTAGAATGGAGAAGAACGGTATAAAAGTTGTTGTTTTGCTAGAAACCATTGCTCAGCCATTTTGAAATTGCTTATTGCTTGAGCCATGTGCACATTAAACTGGCTTGGATCCTTGAAACGACTCCTGGTTTTATTTATTGCATGCTTATCTGCTGCTACATTTCTTGGTGCGTTTGGCCGGGAAGTGCGAGTGGTGGATGGTGTTCAAGTGAATAAATCCATGTAATTCGCCTTGAGGTTTGGTCCAGTTGGAGCCATGCCAATCCGACGCAGGGGAATTTCCCTGGGCCCACCGATCCTCTTGAATCGGAGGGGGTTCTGCCTGGCCTCGGCAGGCACTGGGTCCAGCTGGCCAACACTTCCGACCCGGGGGAGTCCAGGATCCAACTCAGAAGCTTGGGAACCAGATCTGGTAAGTATAGTTTTTGAAAACCTGTCTAGACAGATGAGTTAGAACTGCAGTTTGAAACTTGTGAAACTTTGGTAAGAATTTGAAACTTGTAACTTATAATCTCGAGAACTTGGAACTTGGAATTTGGAATTTGGTAATGAGAGCACTGATCCCCTCTCAAGGACGGTCCTATTACCCTTGCATGAGTATGCGCAAGGCGAAGCCATCGTCCTTTTTGTTTGGTAAGACTTAAGTCTTTGTTTGAAAATCCTTGCATGAGTATTCGCGAGGTACAGCTGTTAAAAAAAAAATCAAAAAAAAAATCATGATTTAGCCTAGTCAGAACAGACAGGAACTTGGAATTTGTAATCTCGAGAAAATTGGAAATTGGTAAGAGAGCATGATCACCTCTCCGAGACGGACCGAGTACCCCTGCATGAGTATTCGCGGGGCGAAACTCCCGTCTCTTTGTAATTGGGAAATTGGATAAGACTAGTCAGAATAGATAGAAAGGAATGCATTCTGAGATATGTTGTTAGCATGATTGTGTGAATGAAGTGTGAATGAGAGGTCTGGCAGCACGGACCAAGCGAGAGTGGACTCTGGACTAGCGCAGTTCCTAGCCGGGTGACTGCGTCTAGGTCGCGAAACGGAGGAAGCGTTTGGTGTATTGTCCGTCCTAACTGTGTATTTGATTTTTGTTATCTGTTGAAACTGCGAGTTCCCCTTCTGTTATAAATGTGAGATTATTCTGTTGAGTAATTTGTGACAGTTCACTGATTAAGAAATTGTATTAATAAAGCAGAAAGAAGACGCAAAACACCTACAGTCATTTTTAGAAATCAAGAAGCTGGTCTGACCCAGTTCGCTTTCTTACTGCACAGTGTGAAAAACTGACAGGGGGCGTGTCTGGAGGAAAGAATGTACAGTGTCTTTCTAACCCTGTGCAGGCTTAAATCTCAATGCTGTTAGTTTGTGCTTATTTCAGGCAAATTGTACCTGTTTTATTCAATATGTTTTTAATAGTAATGTTCCTTCTGCTATGGTTAGGTATTATATACCATTCGATAGGAATATTTAGTCAGAATTTTAGTTTTGAAGGTCGAATTAACCTCATTGGAGCTCCGTAAACTGTTTTTAAATGATTCTTGCTAGCATGTCTCTGTGTGTTTGTGAAACTGTGATTTCGTTTCCAGTGAGCGGAGGGGTGTGGCTCACACAGCTTACTAGGGAATGAGACAGCCGTTCCTGATTGAGCAGTCTCTCTTGTTTATTTAAAATAAAGGAAGTATATCTGTTGTTTCAAAAACTAACGGCAGATTGCAACCTGAGAATGAATGGTTTAAATTCTGAGTGAATAAGAAAATTGTGTTAGGATTTTATCTTTGAAATCTGTACTAGTGACTAATGACGACCTTTACAATTCAAGATAAATTCATTTGTTTTTTAAAATTCCAAGACGTTATTTCCTGATATACTGTGGCAAGCACCTGATAGAAGACATTTAGTGTTAAAAAAAACAAAACAAAAAGAGGGTGTATATGCATTTTAGATATCCACCACAGCTATGGAGAAGTATCCGGAATGTCTTTTGAATATTTGCTTTCTGAACTAAAAAAATAATAATTTCTTTTGCAGAGACATGCTGATTACGGCTGGCAGCTAGTTATTTTTATTCTAGTCATACGTAACAGATAGCTATAGTTCTCTCTATAAGATATTTTAAGAACTGTATCTAAATTGTTCCTGTTTGGAATAAGTTGCAATAAGCATAATGGATGTATGTGCTCAATCTAAGTGTTTCCTGCCTGCCCTATGTTTACAGAAATAATAAGTGTCTTTTCAAGTATGATCAAGAATTTCAGTAAGGGATTTACTGAAGACTATGAAATGTCTCTGTCCCAATCAGGAATGCTATGTGAAAGGGAGTGGCTTTTGCTAGTTGCCTATATTTCCTTAGTTCACCATATTTTGCCCCAGAATCTCTAGATATCCTGTCTCGTCACTCTCTCTCTCTGTAAGTAGCTCTGTTCAGAGTGCTTAAGGGGGGGATGGAGCCCAGTCCACCGATGATGTCACCCCCCGGTAGGCGTGAACTAATGTGCCCACAGCAGAGAAGTAGATCATTTAAAAAAAAAAAAAAATCAACCTCCTGGATAGAGCATTGCTAGGAGAAACAGAACCCAGGAGAGGGGGGGGGGGAATCCACCCTGCAGATTCCCTAGTTTGCTAGCCACCTCCGCAGCAGGGGGATGTGCACCCCCTCTGGACCAGAAGTGAAAGTCAGCTGACCAGACTTGTTTAGAACTGAAAAAACTGCATTATACACTGAGAAGCCTTAGGATTTGATTGAACTAATGAACAGTATAATGCAGACCAGTAGCCCAGGAGAAGTTGTGTTTTTGTCAGTCAGTCCCAGAGAGATATAAAACAGAAATGAAACTGGATGGATTTGCGGGCATGATAGTTAATGAAAGTAGCGCAGAAAAGTTTGTGAATTGTGAAAATAAATGTAACAGAGAAAGTGAATGATATTTTAGTCGAATGATGTGGAGGAGGTTTTCCTAATCAAAGGACCAGAGAACGTGTAAGAGGCCGCAGAAGTAGCAGGCCTCCACTGGGTGCAAATCAGTGCACCCATTATAGAAAAAGAAGGACATTAGAGAAGTGAATGCCCGTATCTTGACTCCACCCCAGGAGGGGAGGAGGGAGCACTTGATTGCAGAGTCATAAAACAATAAACCAAGCACAATGTTCTAGTAGGAGAAGGAAGTAGCTATAGAGTAAGTGGCAGCTAAAGAGGGCTACAGCATGGATAAAGACTAGGCCAGATGCATCACCATTATCAGAGCTACTGGGGCTAAGTCCGCAAAGCCTTTCCTGCAGAACCGCATGTGTGAACTAGGGGGACAGAAAATAATGCACCAGTTCCTGTATATGCCTGAATGCCCTATTCCATTTTTGGAGCCGAGATCTGCTTGCAAAGCTTCAGACACAGATATCCTTTGCTGAAGAGAGAGAAATGCAAATGACTGTGAACCCAGAGCCTGCTGGATTGATGGTGCTGACTGTTCCCCGAGAAGAAGAGTAGCAGTTCTATAGTGCATAGCCCCACCTGGATTATGGGCAGAAGATAATCCACCTGGCCTAGCGAAGAACATAGCCCCTGCCATTGTCACCCTCAAGCCAGTCAAGAAGCCTGGGACAGGTGGCTACCGCCCAGTGCAGGATCTAAGAAGAATGAATGATGCAGCTGAAACTATACAACCAGTGGTACCAAAATCCTTATATTCTCTTGGAACTGATCTCTGCTGAAGCTATACATTTCATCATTCTGGACTTAAAAAAGATGTTTTTTTTCTGCATACGCTTAGCCCAAGACCCCACTACAAGGAGGCGGGGCCAACTCATCTGGACAAGATTACCTCAAGGATTCAAGAACTTGCCTCACTCAGCAAAAGATTTGACAAGCTATCCAGAAACTCCAGAAAAAAAAAAAAATTCTACTTCAATATGTGGACAACTTGCTCATAACCACCAACTCAGAAAGTGAATGTCTACAAGCCATCAGTGAACTTTTGCACCCTCTTAATGAGGCTGGATACAAAGTCTCAAGAGCTAAGGTGCAATTATGCCAAACAAGTTAAATACCTAGGATTCCAGTTGTCCAGCGGAATTCGACGCCTGGAACCCTTACCAGAACGCAAAGCAGCTGTATGCAGTATTCCTACCCCAACCACCAGGAGGCAAGTGAGAGCCTTCTTGGGTGCCACAGAGTATGTTGTATATGGATCCCCAATTTTGCGCTGCTAGCAAAACCGTTGTATCAAGCTATCAAAGGAATGGAAAAGTCTGCATTGGAATGGGGACTTGAACAGGATGCAGCCTTTTGATCTTTGAAAACAAAAAAAAAACACTCTGATGTTGTCACCAATTCTGGGTCTACCAGATGTCCAGAAAACCTTTCAGTCTCTATGTTCATGAGTCACAAGGAAATGTTCTAGGAGTGTTGACTCAATCTCTTGGACCTTATTTGAGAAGCTGTTACAGCTACAGCCTTCCTAGTAAGCAAAAACTAAAAGAAAAATCCCTTTGAGACAGAATCTTCAAGTTACTGTACCACACTCTGTTCTAACCAATATGAAATACAAAGGAAATTACTAGCTAACAAATCTATGAATGTTGAAGTATTAGAGTATGTTGTGTGAAAACCCCAGATACAACTGAAGGGTCAGTCAAGCTTTCAATCCTGCTATGTTGTTATCAGTTGGTCTTGATCCCCTGATCATGACTGTTTAGAAATTATGGACACTGTATTCTCAAGCCGCCTGGATTTGACTGATGTCCCTATGGAGAACCCTGAACAGACTTTCTTTGTGGCTGAAGGCAGTTTCATCATCAATGGACATTGTTGTGCTAGATATGCAGTGGTGACCCCTGATTTGGTAGTTGAGTCCTCAGCCCTGGCCCCAGAAACTTCACCACAGAAAGCTGAACTGATAGTCCTCACTAGAGCACTAACAATAGGAAAAGGGCCCTGTCTAAATGTGTACCCAGATTCCAAGTATGCCTTTACAACCTTGCATGCACATGGGGCCCAGTACACAGAATGAGGGTGGATAACCTTAGGAAGCAAGTCCATTAAGTATAGCCCCAAGATATTGATATTAACAGATACATACTGCCTATAGATCTCAGAATTTAGGAAAAGTAGAATGTATGAATAGAACCCTGAAATCTCAGTTGTCTAAACTTTGCCAAGAGGTTTATCTGAAGTGGCCCCAGGTTCTTCCTATAGCCCTTCCTAGGATATACTTAGCCCCTGCTAAGTCTTTAGGAGTTTTCCCTTTTGAGATTCTGTATAGGCAACCCCTGCCTATTGTATAGGAAATAAAAGGAGATATGAGACAGATAGGATCTGAAATTATTAGACATGAACTATTGGTTTTAAGTTCTGTTTTGCAGAGTCTTCATACCTGGGTACAAAATCGATTACTCATCAATTTTCCTGAACCCCTGCATCCTTTCAAGCCTGGAGTCTCGGTGTGGATCAAAGAGTGGAGAAAGATACCGTTAGCCCTGCATTGGAAGGGACCCTATGTTGTCATCTTGTCAACTCCAACTGCAGTATAAGTCGCAGAGTTTGAACCTTGGATCCATCATAATCAAGTGAAGCCAGCAGCTGCTCTTGAACCTGATCACTGGACTACTGTACAGCATCCTGAGACTCCATTGCACCTCACCCTACGACAACAACCACGGACCTAAGACTTATTGGTCCCTCAGAAACTGCACTATTTCAAGACTGTTTGTTTATCTGAAGGTAAGCCTCGCATCTGGAGAAAACTGCAATCATCAGGAAGAGACTGTGTTGTGTTAAGAAATTGAATCTTCTAAGAGACTGTGTTTAAATACTCTGAAAAGACTGTTTTGATCTTCTAAAGAGTGAACTGCTCTAAAGAAGCAATAATAGCCTAAGAGACTATGCTATGATATTTTAAGAAATTGAGACATCCCAGAGGACAGTGATACTTTGGAATCTACAGCCCTACTCCTGCCAAAAAGCTGGTAGGTCTACGTACGGCAGAAGCTTGAGGATCTACAATCAACTCTACCTTTGTGAAATCCGACAGTTCCTCCAATTTTCCAGAGACTATGCCCATTATGAATCATTATTATTGCTTTATTCTGGCAACAGTTTTGGAGTGCTTTGAAATGACTTTTGCCTTGCCTCCCTGGGCAGCCTGTATAAGTACAACATGAACTGGACCGAAGGTCACTCAGACCTTGTTTTATCATTCTTCCTATACTTGCATTGGTATACTCTCCAATCCAAAAGTTGTTCTAGATCTTGACTTTCTACAAGGCTATGCAAGCCACCATTGCAACTCCTCATACCACCACCAGAACTTGTTTCTTGAACTTGCTGGAGCAATAGCATCTAGTCTCCACACTTCTGACTGTTTCTTTTGTGGAGGAACTAAGATGGGAGATCAGTGGCCCTGGGAGACCCAAGAACTGAACTATTCTATCCTATACAATCAGACTGATTTACATAATACTACTAGTGAGTGGGTATTGGCCCACCCCATTGTTGACAGTTTGTGTTTTGTTCGGACTGGACCACAATCTACTATGAAGGATGGACAGCTGGTCTGTCTAAATCAGAAGCTTTACGACAGCACAACAAAGATGCAACTGAACCTTCTAATCCTTTAGTTCTTTTTCCCACTCTTGCCAAACTATGGACTTTGACTATCTGCTTGTTGCTCCCTTGTTTTTTGCCACTTTGCTTGCGAATGATAACTTCAGTTATTAATAACACTGTAGAGCATAAGGCAGCTACAAAGATACTAGCTATGTGAACTTACTACCCTATACCACAGAGTGATACCTTTACCTAGTATTATGTGATTTGATTCTCACACCTTATTAACATGCGGGTGAGATTAATCAAAGGGGGGAATGTGGTAGGCGAAGGCCTGTGATCCATGGTGTCTGAAGTGAGCAGACAGGCCTGAGCAGCTTGACCTGTAACTGAAGCCTGTAGTTAGGCCTAGAGGAATGAAAACCCCCCTGAATGATGACACCATAGAATTGAAACTTAACTCAGCTTAACTGAACATAGCTAAGCAGAAACGAAACTTAGAAAAGACAGAAAAGAGCTCTAATTGGTACTGATAAGAGAGTACAGCTTCTATGGAATTAATTAACTCTGCAAAAAGCAAGGTTACAGTGCCCTGCTTTCCCACATGTTTTAGCAAGCCAGTGACCTTGGAGGAGAGAAGTAATGAAAGTCTAAGAACTGTCTATTGTAATGAGGACTGAAAGGGGGGCAACCAGGTGCTGAGCCCAGACCAGAGTCCCGATTGGGTAGCCATATCAGTACCGGGACCAATAGATGGGTGAGAGGGGTTACTGGGACCAATGAAAAGTTTGCCTATGTCTAGAATGGAGAAGAACGGTATAAAAGTTGTTGTTTTGCTAGAAACCATTGCTCAGCCATTTTGAAATTGCTTATTGCTTGAGCCATGTGCACATTAAACTGGCTTGGATCCTTGAAACGACTCCTGGTTTTATTTATTGCATGCTTATCTGCTGCCTTTTCCAGTCCCATCCCACCAACCCCAATATGAGCCCATTTCCAGCCCCAGTATCAGTCCATTTCCAGTCCCAGTCAGTCCCCCATCCTATCAGCCCACTTCCAGTTTCATCCCTCCAATTGCAGTATGAGCCAGTTTCCAGCCCAGGTACAGTCGTTGTCAACATTATTAACACCCTTGCAGTTCAACCTCTTAATGTCCAATATCTCCTAAAAAAGTGGCCAGTGAAATAGCTTTGGATGATATATGCACACATATTTGACATATAAAAGAATCAAATAAAACAAGATCAATTAAAAAAGGAAATAGTAGGAAATAGTATAAAACTGGGAGATTGCCAGGGCATGATTATTGAAATCCTTATAAACAATTAAAAGCAGGTTAAACAGAAGAACCACATTAGATGCACATGTGATCAATTGTCAGTACTCACATGACTTGAATCAACCAGTGAATGATTGCTCTAATGTTTAAAATGTCCACATTGACTCCCTGTTCCATTTTCATAATAGTGAAGACAAGAGAGCTGCCTGAGATGGTCAGAAAAGCCATGATCACCAAACAGGAAACTTCAAAGGGATCCAAGGTCATTTCCAAAGACCTTGAGATTTCTGTTTCTCAATATTATTAAGACATTTTCTGCTCATGGAATTATCAAGAACCTCCCATGAGAACAGGAAAATTAATCCAAGACGTCTTTGAAGGTTAGTGCGAACTGTTGGAAAAGTACCTCTTACAATATCCAAAGAGCTTAAGGCTGACCTGGAGCAATCTGGAGTGGTGGTTTCAACCCACACCATATTTATTTATTTTATTTATTTAGACGGATTTAGTATACCGCTTTATCATTAAATCAAAGCGGTTTAGCACATCAAACAATCGATAATTAGTGTGGTCTGTAGCATGCAGTGGGAGGTTTAAGAAGAGTGATGTGTGGTGCAGTGTGCTAGATTTATCGGTGAGCTATATACATAGTGAGCAATATACATATATACAAGAATAGAGCCATGTAAAAATGGTGAGCTAGGGTCATGATCTATATTGCCTTGGTTGTGCTGCAAATAGGAGTCAGTTCAGGTGATGTCCTTGAAGTGTTCTGTAAATAGAGCTGTTTTAAGAAGTTTTCTGAAGTCCTTGAGGTCTTTGGTTGATCTCAGGTGGTCTGGGAGGGAGTTCCATAGAGTGGGCGCTGCCAGGGAGAGTGCCCTTCTCGATGTGGCCTGATTTGTTTAGGCAAATTCCTCTGGTGTGCTGATGGTGTTTGTGGTTCCTTTTCTTCTTGGTCTTTTGCTGTCGTTAGTTTTTATGAGTGGTTGTAGGCTGTTAGCTAAGAGGTTGTGTATTATTTTGAATATGTTTATAAGTACTTTGAAGCAGATTCGGGAGCTGATTGGGAGCCAGTGCAGCTGGTACAAAATGGGGGTAATGTGGTCGTGACTTGAACAATCTGTTATGATTCGTGCGGCTGTGTTCTGTGCTAGCTGTAGTGGTCTCAGGGTCTTTTTTGGTAGCCCCTGGAAGATGGGATTACAATAGTCTAGTATGGGAATGATGAGGGCTTGACAGACTGTTCGAAAGTGCTCCTGAGCGAGGATGGGTTTGAGCCTTCTGACGGTTCTCATTTTGATGTAAGCGCTCTTTGTGGTTTTGGCAATGTGGGATTTAAGGCTAAGGTCCTTATCGAGCATCACTCCCAGGTATTTTATTTCTTGTCTTACTGGTATTATGATATCATTCAGATTGATGATGGCCGTGGGTGAAAATTTAGGGTTTCTTGTGATGAATAGTGCTTCAGTTTTGTTGTAGTTTATTGACAGATTGTTTTTCTGAAGCCAGGTTGCCATTTGTTGGAAGCAGTTGGCTATGTTGGAGTAGTCTGGGTTGTCAGTTTGATTGGTGTGAATATCATTTTGTCATCTGCGTATATGGTGTATTGAATCTTGTGATCCTTGATGATGGCGCAGATGGGTTGTATGTATAGATTGAAGAGCAGGGCGGAGAGTGCTGAGCCTTGTGGGACACCCTGTGTGGCTCTGAAAGGTTGAGAGGTCTCTGATCCATATTTGACTTGTAGCTGTCTGTTGGTGAGGTAAGATGTAAACCAACTCAAGGTGGTGCTGTGTAGTCCTGCCTCCTGTAGTCTGGTTAGTAAGGTAGTGTGACAGACAGTGTCAAATGCTGAGGAGATGTCCAGGAATATCATGAGGACGCCCATTCTGGTGTTGTCGATTGTCTGTAACAGTCTGTCGAATAGTTGTATTAGTAGAGTTTCAACTCCATGGCTTGGTCGGAAGCCATGTTGATTGGGGTCCAGGGGATTGTGGATGTCAATGTGTTGTTGAAGTTGATGTTGAACTATTTTCTCGATGATCTTGGATAGGAACGGTAGCTTGAGATGGGTCTGTAGGCGGCGGGGTCAGTTTTAGCTAAGGTGGTTTTCTTGGGGATCGAGTGTATTGTGGCTAGCTTTAGGGCGTTGGAGAGAGAGTTATGTATTATTTAGTGTATGACTTGTGTCAGGTCTTCTTTAGTTGCTTTAATCCAGGATACTGGGCAGGGGTCTGTAGGGGCGGTGCTGGTGTTGAGGTCTGTGATGATTTTGGAGAGCTGGTCATTCGAGGGGATGTTGAATGTGCCCCAGCCTTGTTTTGGTGTGGATGTCCTGTGGTTGACAATCTCCTTGCTGTTCTTCGGTGTTGCAGTGAATTTGTTCTTGAGGTGGTCTGCGAAGGTCTGTGGGTGTATTTGTTGCTCGTTTCTGTTGTAGGGCTCTTTGGTAAGGGTCTTTACGACTTCGTAGAGTTCTCGGGGTTTGTTAGTGGACTTCAGGATAAGGTTTGTGTGAAATTCTTTCTTCTGTTGGTTGATGAGGTTGTTATAGTCCTTTTGTTTTATCTGATATTGTTTCTGTAGGGAGGCTGACTTGTTGCGTCTCTAGGGGCGTTCTAGTCATCTTAGTGCTCTTTTTGCTATGCGTATATCCTTGGAGTACCATGGTGTGGAGCAGGGTTTTGTGCTGCGTGATTGTTGCGTTCTGAGGGCGGCTGGTTTGGCAGCAGAAGAGATGATGTCATTCCAGTTAGAGATTTGATCATCTATGTTCGTTGTATCGGTGTTGAGGAGGGGTAGTGTGTCATGATTGAACAGTTCCTTGTTGAAGCTTTTGAATCTCCTGGTTGAGGGTGGGTTATCGGAGCGCTTCTTTAGGTTTGTTGATTGTAGTTGAATCTTTATTAGGTGGTGATCTGACCAGGGTACTGGTGAGATGCAGGGTCCTGAGATGAGGCTTCCTTCCTTTAGGTTGTTCGGAGCAAAGATGAGGTCGGGGGAATATCCGAGTCTGTGAGTGGGAGTGTTGATCAGTTCGGTGAATTGGAGGGAGTCCATGGCTGATAGGAAGACTTCTGCTTCTTTGCTGTTGGTAGATCATATGCTGCACACTAAACAAAGAAGGCCTTCATGGGCAAAGGCCAAGGAGGATCCCACTGCTCAAAGACAGACATAAAAAGGCAGCCTGATCTTTATCCAAACCCACCTTGAGAAACCACAGTCCTTCTGGGAAAATGCTCAGTGGACAGATGAAACCAAACTTGAGCTCTTTGGCAATGCAGACCGGTGATACATTTACAGGTGAACAAATTTAGCTTATGCCCTTCCTACAGTTAAATATGGTGTTTTGCTGCCTGAGGAACTGGAGGCCTGGAACATATTAAAGGAATCATGAAGTCAGAGGACTACAAAGGTATTTTGGAACAAAATGTGCTACCTAGTGTCAGAAAGCTAGGTCTGGGTTGAAGGCCATGGGTCCTCCAGCAGAACAGTGACCCAAAACATACATCCAAAAGTACAAAAGAATGGTTAAAAATAGACTGTTCTAAAATGACCAGCAAAGAGTTCTGATCTCAGTTCAATCGAGAACCTTTGGAAAGAGCTGATATCTGCCATTGGTAAAAGGAATCCTGGAAACATTTATGAGCTGAAACAAATCACAGTTGAAGAGTGGGAGAAATTGCCAGAGGACAGATGCATGAAACTTATAGATGGCTGCAAGAAGCATTTGGAGGCTGTCATCACTGCCAAGGGCTGTGCAACCAAACAGTAGTAATGGGTGCCATTAATACTGTCCAGGTCATATTTTGTTTATTTCTCAGAAATTACTCTAAGTTGCACAGACATCTTTCTTTTTGTTGTATACCTTTAAATATACTATTAACATATTATGATGACATACAGTTGGAATACTTCCAATTATTTCTCAAGATATTGTACACGACATACCTAAATGCAAGGGTGTCAGTAATGTTGACCATAACTGTATCAGCCCATTTCCAGTCCCAGCCAGCTCCCAGCCCATCAGTCCATTTCCAGTCCCAGTCAGCCCCCTCAGCCCCAATATCAGCCCATTTTCACTCACAGCCCCCCTCTTAGCATTAGTTCTCTTTCAGTCCTAGCTCTCTCCACTTCTATCATCCTGTTTCCAGGTCCAGTCTCCCAGCCCCTTTCCATTCCCTCCCTCAACCTGCATTAGCCTCCTTCCAGTTCCAACATCTTCCCCCTTTCAGCATCAGTCTTAGTCAGCCACTCTTCTCTTTTTCTCCCTGCTCTCTGTTAATGCTTAACAGAGCTGCAGGAACATTTGGTTTTGCTCCCATGGATGTACTAATATTTAACACAGCCATGGTAGCATTTTTTATTGCTCCCACAGCTTTGTTGTACTCAGTCTGCCAGTACTGTGGCATTTGTATCATGAAAAAATGCTTGATTTTGCATGATAAAAATACCATGGTGCTGGAACAAATGCTCCCACAGCTGTGTTAAGCATTATTACGGCTGCAACTGCGGAGGCAAGGGGCAGGCTGAAGTGAGCGAGTGAGTCAGGCTTCCTGAACCCCTACTCTGGTGTGCCCTGAACCAATGTCTCATTGGCTCACCTCTTAAGCCAGCCCTGGTGAGGGCATTGGTGGCTGTGGTAAGTGAGGCTCCACTACCACAGTCAGACCTGGGCCAGAACTTATAGCAACATTCATGTGTGAAGAAAATCATGTTTTGATTAATTAAAAGAAGTAATAACCATGGTGGTGATCAACATTCTTTAAGGATGATCAGTTGTTAGGGTTGCTGGGTTATACATATGTGCCCGAAATACTGTTAAGGAGGACAACTTATGCTTAAGGACAATTTATTATTAAGAGCAACTTATGGTTAAGGACAACTTGGATGGGGCAGGTTCAAAAATAAATAAGACTGGAAGATGTTAATGTTGCTTATATAAGAATGTTAAGATGGGAGTGATGTTAGGATGGCAACTCGTATAAGTTCAAGAGTTAATACGGGGTGGCTTAGATGGCCCATACTCAGGGTTACTGAGATAAGAACACTAAAGGGAATGTTTACTAAACTGCACTAGCTGTTAATGCATGTGTGAGTAAGCGCTAATGGACCGCTCTAACAGTGCATGCACTAAAAAGACAGCGTGGGGTAAATTCCATGCTATCTGCTTAATGCATGATGAGGAGGGAAAAGGGCAGGGTAGGGGCAGAATGCGGGCATGTTTGCACAGCGCGGATAGCACAGAAGTTGACAGCGCATGTTCACCATCAATGTTGCAGTTAGCGTAGATGCACAATGCCACCTTGATGGGGGGGAGGGGGTTAAGCACCTATGTTAAGTGTAATTGCCACTGGTGCACATTAGGGTCCAAAGGTCCAAATCAGTGTGGTATGAGCTGAGGTCATGCTGTGCATGCCCCAATAGATAGCACACTACTGTTGCACGTACTCTAAATGGGCAATAACTGGAAAACTCTAGCACACTTTATTAAATATGCCCCTAACAGTTTGATGTTAGGCTGTGTGACTCAAATATGGCTGGGTCTCGCCAATTAATAATGAAAAGGGAACTCATATGTGTATACAAACTGTTGATTAAAATTGCATGTGATGTTTTTGCTGAAATATATGCTGTGACCATAATAAATCCACAATTTTAGCTGCAATTTCTTGTGTGGTAGTTTTATTTGGAGTAATGTGGAGTAATTGAGCAAGCAACCCCTGGGGTTTTATGAGTTGGAGGGAAAAGGACATAATGCTGACTGCCTAGCTTGTGAAAAGTGTAGGATAGTTTGGAATCAGGAGACTGAAAGGAGAACTTACTTTTTTGTATTTGTTGCTGTAGGGAGCCACAGGTTGAGGCCTCTGTGACTGGTTGTTGAAGAGCTTTGCAGGTGGGGGGCTGCACTGACATTAAAAAAAATTAATCTGGGGGCACCATTAGTATGCAGGCCATGTTTAGGAAAGGAACTGTGATTTATCATGGTTCATGGCCTGCACAGGACAGGAGGGCAACGGGTAAGGCCATGGTTCATGGTCTGTGAAGTAAAGGGACCATGGGAAGCGCTTTAAAAATTAAGGAGCATTGTGACTGGGCAAAGGATAAAAGGAGGGTGGCAGGAGTCAATGGGGTCCTGAGGTAAATAGGAAGTTTATATTTTAAGTAATTTTAGTGGATTTTTTAGGATTTTGGGCAAAGTATACATTACAATGATAATAATGATAATAACTATAGAGAATTTTTTAAAATATAGAAAAATTCTAAACAGTCCTTCATAGAACTCTCACCCAAGCCAAAAGAGAAGCCAGGTGCTCCATGGCCGTTTGTATGACCAGTGCATTTTTCCTAGCAAAAAAGGTGCAGGTACTCATATGCAGGGGTTTCTCATGACTACATGAGGACCATGGGCCAATTTTAGCAGGCAATGAAAAAGGTGCTAGTACTGTATCACTGTGCACCCCCTCAAAAGAAGCACTGGGTGAGAGTATGGCAACGCCATGAAGACACTCTGGAGGTCACCGCTTGGGAAAGAGAAGGTTTTCCCCCTAGCAACTGCAATGTTTAAGTGGGACCCCACTAGGGAGCTTGCTGGAGAACAGGCCTGTCTAGGAGTGCTCTGAGTCATAGGCCTGTTTTATGGTGAAAAGTGTTGAAAGGTTGACTTCCTGTAAACTATCAATAAAATTGTCTATAGTACCTGAAGACTGAGAGTGGCCGATGTAACACCAATTTTTAAAAAAGGTTCCAGAGGTGAGCTGCAAACTACAGACCAGTGAGCCTGGCATTGGTGTTGGGCAAAACGGTAGAAACCATCATGAAGAACAACATTACTGAACATATGGTTTAGTGGAACAAAGCCAACATGGCTTTAGCAAAAGGAATTGTCTTGTCTCACCAATCTGCTACTTTTTTTTGAAGGTGTAAATAAACAGGTAGATAAAGGCAAGCCCGTGGACATAGTATATCTGGATTTTCAGAAAAACTGATAAGGTCCCTCATGAGAGACACTTGAGGAAATTCAAGAGTCATGGGATAGGACACAGTGCCCTGTTTTTGACTGGGAAATGGTTAAAAAATAGAAAACAGAGAGTAGGACTAAATGGCCAATTTTTTCAATGGTAAAAGGTGAATAGTGGAGTACCATAGGGATCTGTGCTGGGCCCACTACTTTCAAACATATTTATAAATGGCCTGGAAACGGGAATAAGTGAGGTGAACAAATTTGCAGATGATAAAAAATTATTCAAAGTTGTTAAAGCACAAGTGGATTGTGAAAAATTGCTAAGGGACCTTGAGAAATTGGGAGACTGGACATCCAAAGGGCAGATGAAATTGAAGTGCAAAGTAGGGAAGAACCACCCAAACTATAGCTATACAATGCAAGGTTCCATATTACAAACCACCACCCAGGAAAAGGATCTAGGTGTCACTGTGGATAATACATTGAAATCCTCTGCTCTGTGTGCAGTGGCAGTCAAGAAAGCGAATAGAATTCTAGGAATTATTAGGAAAGGAATGGAGAATAAAACAAAGGATGTCACAATGCCTCTGTATCGCTCTATGGTGCAACTGCACCTTGAGTATTGCATGCAGTTCTGGTGGCTGCATCTAGAGAAAAATGTAGAACTATTGAAAAAGGTACAGAGAAGGGAAACCAAAATAATAAAGGGGATGGAAGGATACCCTTGTAAGCCTAGGGCTCTTCAGCTTGACTAAGGGGAGATATGATAGAGATTTGGTCCATAAAATAATGAGCAGTCTATAAAATGATGAGCAGAGCAGAATGAATAAAGATGAATCAGCTGTTTACTCCTTCAAAACATATAAAGACTACTGGTCATGAAAATGAAGCTACAAAGTAGTACATTGAAGCAGGGTTGGCACAACCATCAGGCAAACTAGGCATTCATCTAGGGAAGCAACTTCTGGGAGGTGGCAAAAAACAGGGCATTCAAAGCTAAAGAATAGATGTTTGAAGCGGCGGTTTGCAGGTGCCTTTGTGTGTTCTAAATGCTCTCTCTACTATAACAGGTTGGTGGCTTTAGCGGTTCTATCTGGGATGTCATGTTATCTATTGCTCTCTGAATGTTTTTTTTAATGGGGTCTTTGTGTTTGCTATGCCAGTTTTCCTGTTGCGAATTGGTTCATGTTTTTTTTTTGTTTTTTTGCAGCCTCTGGGAGTTCCCCTTGAAAAAGGGTTCAGCGAAATGCCTTACTGGCATCGTTGGTGTCTGGGGTGTGCCCTATATATGTGAATTTGGCTGTTTTTTGAAAATGGAAGAGATAAATGCACCTTGGCTTTGGTGCACTTATATATGTTTTATAACTCATGCTTCAGTTAAGAACATAATGTGTGGATTATTAGAGGAGTTTTTTCAGGCCACTGATGTTTCTGTTGATGGAGCTTAGGGCAGTTTCTGCCTATTGTGTTTGCTCCCTGTTACAGCAGTTCTGAGGCCTTTTTCTCCTCTATGTTTAATTTTGAGTATAGCACATGTGGAATTATCCATGAATAGAGTGATCCCTTTATATTGAAAAGAATAGATTTTGACAGTCAAGGGAGTTGTAAGATTTAACGTCTACCTAGGGCGCCAACATCACGAAGCAACTCTGGGGCCAGCTCTGCACTGAAGACTAATTAGAGAAAATATTTTTTCACTCAATGTGGAATTAAGCTTTGGAATTCATTGCCAGAAGATATAGTAAAAGCTGTTAGTGTAGCTGGGTTTAAAAAAAGATTTGGGCAAGTTCTTAGAGGAAAAGTCCATAAACCATTATTAAAGTGGACTGGGGGAAAGCCACTGCTCATCCCTGGGATAAGCAGCATAAAATCTGTCTACTTTTTGGGATCCTACCAAAAGCTTGTCATCTGAATTGGGCCACTGCTGGAAACAGGATACTGGTCTTGATAGACCATTGGTCTGACCCAGTATGGCAAATCTAAGATTCTGATTAAGAGACAAGTTGAGAGTGCAAAATTGCTAGCTAAAAAGAAGGGCACATAGTCATTTTCACCTCTAGTGTGCCTCTGGAGCTGGACCTCGTTTTTGAGGATTACCTACAAGTCTACTGGTAAAAAAAATATAGACTAGCAACCTGTGGCACATGTTAGTCAGTGGTCCTGAAATGCTTTGAGTACAGCCCATAAACTGCTCCCCAAAGGAGAAGGACAGGTTGCCTTTGGAATTAGGGCCTGGTTCAACAAAAGGTTGAAGCTTCACACCGAGTAAAGATATTGGCTGTTATTGATGTTAGCTACAGATTGGGTTGGTAACAGGAACATTGATATGCAGGGGCGGCCCGAGGGTGATGTGGGGCCATGTGTAGAGACTCATTTCTGGGCCTCATTTGCTTAAATATTTACATATCCATTGGGTCTCATTTGAATAAATTTAATTTGCTTTATTTTGAAATGTATATGCCAGCCATCTAAAATCCTAGCTAGCTTCCAAATGCACATAAACAATTTATTAAAACAGATGTTACAATTAAATGAACATAATAACAATTATGAATCAAAATTAACTTAAAACTACTTTCACACACTGACAAAAAAACAAACCATTATAAATAACTGCATGCCGAATTTATTTAGTCAGTGCCTTGACCAATTTATTGATGAGAAGGGAAGATATAAAATGAGCAGCTAATCCTTGTAGCCATGAATTTAAGATCATAGTACCCAGGCTGGATTGGACCATGCTAGATCTGGAAAAACCCAGAAATCACCAACAGTGAAGCTATCAGGCTGCTAAAAATTAAGATGTTCTCTTAAAATTTGAGATTTCCTTGAATCTTTATCTTTATTAATCATTTGATATACTGCCCTAGGCGACAAGGCATCAGAACGATGTACAATTTTTAAAAAGGCTGTATAGAAGAAATAAAGGAACGCCATTTACTGACAGGACAGTTAAGAACAGAGAAGAGCAAAGAGGGTTGGGAATAGTTAGCTAGGCAGTTGAGGAGGGTAGGTCAAAAGCAAGCTGGAATGGATGGTTTTAAGCATGGATTTGAACAGGGGAAATGAGAGCTCTGAGCGTAGGGTGGTAGGTAAAGAGTTCCATAAAGCAGGGGCCAGGAAAAAGAAGGCAGAATGTCATGTTTCTTCCAAGTGCACTGGGAGACTGAGGGAAGTGCCAGACGATGGGTATGGAGTGACCCGAGGAGACGGTGAGTAGTATGAAATTGGAGGAGATCTATTAGGTATTGTGGGGTTCCTGTGTGGATTGCCCGATGAGCTGTGGTGAGAATCTTGTAATCAATGCGATGCTTTATTGGGAACCTATGAAGGTGAGCAAGAATGGGCATGATGTGGTCGTGGTTAGAGGAATTTGTAAGAATCCGTGCAGCTGTGTTTTGAAGAAGTTGCAGACGATGAAGTTGATAGTAAGGAAGACCAGCAAGTGCACCATTGCAGTAGTCTAGCCTGGAAATCACCAGTGACAGAAGGAGAGTTGTAAGGGAGTGTGAGTCAAGAAAGGTATGGAGGGCATGGATCTGGCACAAGGAGAAAAAAGACTGCTGAACCAAAGAAGAAAGGTGATCATGGATTAAGGAGGAATCCAGATGATGCTGAAGTAACGAAGGAACTGAACTACAGGAACTGGAGAGTGAGCTAAGAGCTGAGCTACAGAGGAACAGGGAGTATTAAAGGTAAGCCAAATAGCAGAATATTTAGAGGGATTAAGATTAGATGGTTTGTGGAAAGCCAATTAAAAACATCTGATAAACAGGAATTTAGAGCAGTCAAGTCGGGAGAGTGTGAGTTTGTGTGAAAAAAGAGAAGAATGTTGTCTGCATAGAGATAAGCAGAGATGTTGTATTATCAGAGGAAGTGGGGCCAGAAAGACATTAAAAAGAAGGGGTTCCAATACAGATCCCTGGGGAACACCACAGCTGAGAGGGGTGAAGGGAGAGGAACAGAACCCTAAAGCCCAATCAGAGAGATGAGAGAGTAAAAGTGAATGGTCTACCAAATCAAAGGCCAAGGATAGATCTAGAGAAATCGCAAGTGAGATGTCACCTTTGTCGTGTGCAGTGTGGACTTCGTTAAGTAGGGATAGGAAAATGGTTTCTGTACTGTGGCCTGATTGAAATCCTGACCGTTGGCGATGTGAACTGACACATTTTTTAAAATTTCACGCTGGCAACATTATGTTTACAAAGCTGGAGGAGTAGCCTAATGGTTAGAGCACTAGCTTGGCAACCAAGTGACCAGAGTTTGATTCCCAGTAGCATGCCTTGGGCAGGTCACTTAACCCTCCATTGCCTCAGAAGAATCCAAGTTTTCAATGTCCCTGTTTAATAAGTTACAATGTAAATGGATTTGACTAAAGTGGTACAAATAAATGAAATTCATATTGCACCACCAAGAACCTACAGTACAGAACATATAGAATAAATCAACAGTACTAACTTCCAAACTCACACAAGAAGTGTACCAGGAAAGGGTGGCACTAAATATTGCCATGGAACCTAGAACATCCATGCACCATCTGAGAAAACTGAGCAAGTCAGATTCCTGTATATAGAAACTCTGCATTAATAAAATTCCTGACCTCAGTTACATTTTCACCAAGTACAGAATACTTATTTTTTTTAGTAGCACTAAGTCAATGCTGACTCCTGGTAACCCAGCAGTCCCAGATCATCTTGGCAAGGTATGACCAGAAGTAGATTGCCAGGCCTTTTCTTCTGAGGCAATGGAGGGTAAAGTGACTTGCCCAAGGTCATAAGGAATGCTGGTAGGAATCAAACCCTGATCGCTTGGGTATTAGGCTGTTGCTCTAATTACTAGTCTACTCCTCCACTCTGAAAGTACAGAACAAGTGACCAGAAACTAAAAATAAAAATTTGTTGACAAAAATTAAATCCTAGGAAGCCACACTGCATGTAGCACAACACCAGAGAAATGGAAAGATGCATATAAAGCATATGTAAATTGGAAAAAAACCTTGTATATTGCAATCACTAAATTGAAAATAAAATACCTTTTTTTACCTTTGTCTGGCCATTTTATTCTTCTGATGGTTCCAGTCTCTGGTTTCTGCTTTCCTGCATATTCTCTTAACTCTTTCCAGGGTCTCAGTCCATCTACTACTTCTTTCCTCTAAATCCATTTCTGATACTGATTTTTTTCAGCTTTTTTCCATGTATTTTTCTCTATGGACTCAAATCTCTCTCCTCCTTACCATCTTGTCCTCATCTAATGCTTTTTGCTCTTAACCCCCAACCCTCCTATTTCCCCATCTTTCTCTCTCTCCCCAGCCTCTTTTCCCCAGTCTATCAATAATATGCCCCTTTCTTTCTTCCCTGCTGTGTCCATTGTCTCTCCCTTCCCTCTATTCCCACTCTCCAGCATCTCCCTATCCAATATCTGCCCCCCCTCTCTCCCCATCCAGCATCTCCACTTCTCTTTTGCTTAATATCCCTCCACTGCATCCAAAATTTCTCCTCTCTGTCTCCTGTGACCTGGTGTCCAGCATTCCCGCCCTTCTCCTTATTTCCTTCCATGTCTTGCATCTCCATTCCATCTCCCTAATTCCTATCAAATCCAATTTCTCTCCTCTGCAGCTCTAGGCCCCCCTGAATCCAGGCGGATATCCAGTAGCTCCCTCTCATCTTAGCCAGCATCTCTCCTCCCTCTCACCCCTCCCCATGTCCATCTCTCCTCCACCTTCCTATCCTATGATCCCTCCCCCTTACAAGCATCCTCTCCGCCTCACTATTCCCACCTCTCCCCATGTCCAGCATCTTTATCTTCTCCATCTTCCAAGTTTCCCCTTGTGCCCATCTCTCTATAATTCACCATGCCTGGCATCTCTTCTCCATCTCCTTATTCCCCCTTCCCTTGTGCCCTGCATCCTCCTCCCTCTCCCTATGACCTCTGTCCCCATGTCCAATATCTCTTCCTCCTGTGTCCAGTCGCTCTAGTATCTTTCCCTTCCACTGCCATATGGTCCTGCCTGTTCCCTATAACCCATAACCCAACCCTACCCCCTCCACCTCTATTTTGCTCAGCTGGAGTAGTCTATCCTATCGAAGTTCAGGACAGGCAGCACTAATTTGAATCATGGCTGGGACAGACATCCTCCTGGAACTCTGCCACAGTTCAAGACCACTGCACTGACGCCTCCGGCCTAGCCCATTGAAGCTCCGATTCATCTGCTGACTCCACCTCCTTCTCTCATGTGACTTTCGGGCCTGGGAATTTGATGCTGCCTTTCCACTGCCACCACCTTCTTTGAGGCCCTGGAGCCTGAGCAACCAGAGAGGCCCCACAATCTGTGCCATTTTTACTGCTGCCGTTGTGGCCATGGCCATGGCCCTGGAAATGGAGCCACCAGAGAGGCCCTGTGATCTGCGGCATTTTTACTGATGTTTCTGCAGCCGCTGAGTAGATGCAGCAGTGACAGCTGGATGGAACAGAGATCATTGAAATTCTTTGGGGGGGTTGCAGGCAGTGTGAGGCCATGTGCAGCAACATGCTTGAACATGCCTAGGGCTGGCCCTATTGGCATGCAAGAGAGGAGAGAATGGTGAAGGCCTGAATACAGTTCATAAAACGTTTGGCCAGCTAGATAGACAGGGTCTAAGAATTAATTTTTGCTTTTAGTAGTTGGGGACAATTTAGAAACTTCTGTGCCTATTCCTCAGGTTTTTTAAAAAATAGGTTTTCACTGGGAAAAAGAGGGGTCTGGCTGCAAGAAGTAAAGTTAGAAAGAATAGGGTTTTGTCATATTGGTACAGGTAGGGAGGAGGATGCCCTGTGGAAGGGTGAAGGAAAGAAGAAAAATAGAAGACAATTCCTTCATCGGGCAGAGGATGACTGTTTATCTGGCCAGACCTGAGAAGAACATTTTCGATTTGAGATTAGTGTGCGCAGAAACACACTCTGGCCAGATGTTAAGCTTTCTTAAAAAGCAATTTTTTCAACTCTTCTTTTTTTTTTCCAAGGGTTTAACACAAGGAACGTTTATTTTAGGGACAATTTTATGTTTTTGTTTTTATGTTTCCCTGGTTACTTACCTGAGTAGTCTGAGATTGATTTTCCCAGTCTTGTGCTCCTGCAAGAATAGAAAAGTAAAGACAAAGTATCATTACATGTAAGAAGCATTGCACCTTACCTAACAAGTTAGAAAGAGGAAAGAAAAATAGATTGATACTTCTGACAAATGTTTGTTCTGGCTGAGAAAAATATTTTATGTAACTGTTCCTAGAAAAGCAATTGCAAGTTCTTGGAGTGTAAAGTATTTTGGTTATCTGAAAAAACAACAAGCTGACAATTACAATTGCTGACAAGAAGAAAACTATGCAATGTTGACTGAGCTGAAGTTGAGTGTTTAAGTTGGAAACTATCACCATGTTTATATTTATGTGTTTTTCTAAAATTTACCTTAACTAAAATTTCATTCTTTACATTATTACCTATGTTCAATGAACCTATGTTCAATGTATTACCCGTTCAATGTAAGTGCAAAGCAGGCTCTCCCTGCTCTGTGCACAATGTTATCTGTAAACCACACTGATTTTAAAGAGCGCGGTATATAAAAGCTGTAAATAAATAAATAAATAAATGTTTCTCAACTCAGTCTCTGGGGAAATAGCACAGAGAAAACAGATAATTTCTTTTAAAGTTGTACTGGTTACTCTATCTTAGAGAACTATTAGCCACACTGAGATTTTGTAGAAGGGGAAACCTAGATCAATAAGAAACTATACTGTGTTGATGGACTACATCTCTCCGTCACAGGGAAAAGGATCCTAAGTGAGAAATTCAGGCAGTATGTGGACAGGCATTTAAACTAAGGAAAGGGGGGTGATGGATGGAGAAGGACAAGTTCAGGACGTAACTCCCAGCAAAAGCAAAATAGCATTGGAAACAGCCACACTTTTAAACCACACATTAATGGCAAGTGGGAAGAGGTGTGTAGAACAAAATCCATGCAAAACACAGGCAAGCCAGTCAACAAATGCTGGAAAGCAAGGAACACAAATGTTCGAAGCCTTGCAAAGTTCCTGACCTGGAAGCCCTAATGGTGGAAATGGACTTGGACATTGTGGCCATTACAGAAACATGGTTTAACGAGTCGCATGAATGGGATATAGCCATAGCTGGCTATAATCTATTTAGAAGAGAGAGAGAGGATAGAAAAGGAGGAGGAGTAGCCCTATATGTCAAAAGCAATATTAAAACTGAAGAAATGCAGGGGACGTGGGGAAAAGAAGAAGTGCTGTGGATTGTGTTGGAAAGAGGAGATGGCACTGTCATCCAAACTGGTGTAGTCTACAGGCCTCCAACTCAAACCAAAGAAATGGATAGTGAATTGATGATTGATATTGCAAAGATAGTCATGAAGGGGAAAGTGAACATATTGGATGACTTTAATCTATCTGATCTGGATTGGATTATTCCTTCTGCAAATCTGGAATGAAGTAAAAAAATTGTGGTTGCCTTCCAAGATACATTACTTAGACAAATGGTGATGGAACTGACCAGGGCGAGCTCGGTGCTAGATTTAGTGCACACCAACAGAGATAGCGTGTCAAATATCCAGGTGGGTGCAACGCTCATCACACGATGTGGTTTGAGATAAAGGCCAAGGTAGACTCCAACCACAGCAAGTTCAAAGTCCTTGACTTCAAAAACGCTGACTTCAGTAAAATGGCCAAGTGCCTGAAGGAGGAAATGGCAGGGTGAGGGGGGGGGGGGGGGATAAGGGAAGTGGAATTGCAATGCCCTAAACTAAAGGAGGCAATAAAAGGAACAACAGATACATTTGTAAGGAAAGTAAATAAAAACAAAGGAAAAGGAAACCTATTTGATTCTCCAAAGAAGTGTCTGCACAAATAAATAAAAAAACACAGCTTTCACAAAATTCAGAAGTTCACAAACAGAGGAACACAGAAAAGAATGCAGGATCAAACTAAAAGAAACAAAAAGAGAAATAAGGATAGCAAAATCAAAGGCAGATGGCTAAAGATGTGAAGTGTGGCGACAAATTTATTTATTTAGACCACCTTATCCTTCAATCAAAGTGGTCACAACACAATTGGGGGATACGAGACACATACACTAATATCTACAGGGAACATGGGCAATAGACCACAAGGAGCACCTGTGGGACTAGAAACCCCAGTCCTTCTGGCCCAAGGTTGCTGTTCTCTAGTGGGATTTAAACCCCATCCCTAGGGTGCTCAGTTTGTTTATAAGTCGCCTGTGAGGAACGGTGTCAAAGGCTTTACTGAAATCTAAATACATCACATCTAGGGATCTCCCTCGGTCCAACTCCCTGGTCACCCAGTCAAAGAAATCAATCAGATTTGTCTGACAAGACCTGCCTCAAGGTGAATCCATGCTGCCTCGGATCCTGTGATCCGCTGGACTCCAGAAACCTCACTATGTTCTCTTTCAGCAATGTTTCCAATAATTTAATCACCACTGAAGTTAAACTAATCGGCCTGTAGTTTTCAACCACATCCTTACTTTTGCTTTTGTTTAAAGGCACCACATGAGCCTCTCTCCAGTTCTTTGGCACCACTCCCGACTCCAATGAGGCATTGAAAAGGTCAGTCAGTGGAGCTGCTAGAACGTCCTCAAGTTCCCTCAGTATTCTAGGGTGTATCCCATCCGGTTCCATCGCTTTGTCTACTTTAAGTTGAGCTAGTTTCTTGCGAACACAGTCTTCTGAAAATTGTTCACGATGCCCCTCACTTCTGTTCCTGTTTGTGGGTATTTTCTGAGGTCCTGTTCCTGGTTTTTCATCTGTGAACACAGAACAGAATTATTTGTTAAGCAATTCCGCTTTATCCTCATCCGCTTCTACATATTCCTCCCCTTCACCCTTGAGTTTGACAATACCACTTTTGCCCTTCCTCTTCTCACTTACATATCTGAAAAATGTCTTATCCCCCCATTTTATTGCATTGGCTATTTCCTCCTCTTTTTGAATCTTTTCTTTCCTGACTACTTTGCTAGCTTCTCTAAGTTTTTCCAAATATAGATGCCTGTCTTCACCTCTCTGTGATCTCTTGTATTTCATGAAGGCCTCAGTCTTTTTCTTTATCTTTTCAGCTACTTCCTTCGAAAGCCATAGTGGTCTCCTTTTACCTTTATTTACCATTTTAACAAAAAGGTTGGTTGCCCTTAAAATATCCCCTTTCAGTTTTGCCCACTGTTTTTCTACATCCCCCAGCTGTTCCCATCCCACTAACGACTCCCTGAGGTATTGGCCCATGTTGGCAAAGTTTGTTTTTCTAAAGTCTACGACCCTCACTTTTGAATGTATTCTAGGAGCCCTAGTCCTAATACTGAACCACACCAGCTGGTGATCACTGGATGCAAAAAGATCTCCCACTGTAATGTCAGAAACACTTTCACCATTGCTAAGCACCAAGTCCAATATGGCCCCTTCACGTCTGGGGTCTGTTACCAATTGCCTGAATAGTTCTCCCTGTAGAGAAACCAGGATCTCCTTACTTCTAGATGATACTGCAGCAGGAACTTGCTATCAGTAGCACGTCCCCTTTCCTAGCAATGCTGTGTATGTCTTCAATTAACTCTCTGTCCACCTCTTCCTCTTGTGAGGGAGGTCTGTATATCACCCCAATGCAAATAGATTTCTCTTTCCCTCTTTCTAGTTTAACCCACAATGCCTCCTCTCTCCCTTTTAAGCTCTGTAATTCCAAAGTTTTGATATTATTTTTTACATATAGTGCCACTCCTCCTCCCTTTCTTCCTACCCTGTCCTTTCTGAATAAAGTATAGCCTGGTATAGTTACATCCCAGTCATGGTTGTCTGTGAACCATTTTTCTGTAACTGCCTCTATATCCAAGTCGGCCACTCCCACCAAAGCTTCAACATTAGGGATCTATTTCCCATGCTACGGGCATTTATACACACAGCTTTCCATATGTTACCCCTTTTACCCATTTCCATAAAGGTATTTAATGTATCACTTACCTGGGGGCTTTCACTTACCTGGGAGCTTTCTTCATCCATCCCCAATGAATCTAGTTTAAAGCCCTCTTCTGTAGATTTACTAAAGAGGGCTTTAAACTAGATTCGTTGGGGATGGGTAAAGAAAGCCCCTAGGTAAGTGATACATTAAATATCTTTATGGAAATGGGTAAAAGGGTCACTGGACCTGAACCTGACCTTCCAGTGTTTCAAGAAGGCTGTATGCTCTGAACCCATCCCAATTAGCCCTGATTTCTCTCTACTGCTTATAGGGCAAATGCCTCAGAAGTGGGCCTAGCAGGTCTGGCCCAGGAAATCAAGGGTGTAGAACATCATGTAACATTCATCAGCAGGAAGCTGCTTCCTTGGGAGCAGCATTTTGCAATGATCAAGAAGAAAGCCTGGCTGTCAAGTGGGTGCTTGAGACCTTCAAATACTATCTGCTTGGCCATGCATTTATGCTGGTAATGGATGTAATGTACCAGCAGTCCCTCAAGTGAACCAACATAAGTAGTCCAATAGCCATATAATGTGGTGATTTTTGAGTCTCCAACTCTACCACTTTCGGGTCTGCCATAGAGCTTGTTGGACTCACCAGAATGTGGACTTCCTTTCCCAGGTGAGAGTCCTGGGTGAGGCAGGTGTTCAATGGGGCATGGCTGAACTGAAGGGGAGGGTGTGTGATGGGGTCTATAGAATGCTACCCATCCCTCTCCAAAGGGATTATCCCTTTAAGAGAGTCTGCAGTCAAGAGTTCAGGGCTGAGAGGGGGTGCTCACAAGGAGAGGCTAAGAACCCAGCAGGCTGCAGGAGGGGGAGAGGCCTGTGGAGTCAGAAGTCCTTTCAAGGCAAGCTATGCAAAAGAGTTCTGAGGTAGGAACTTTAACTGAGGCCGGAGGAAGGACTGGGAGAACCAGTTTGTGGAGGTTTAACAAGCTGGGACAGAAGTAAGCTGATTTTGTTTTTCCTGAACTGCTGTCTGTTCTGGGTTTTGCTTTGTGGAGATTTATAGTAACAAGCTGAAATACAATGAAAACTGCTTTTGTTTTCACTGAACTGTTGTCTGGCCTGTGTTTTAAAGAACACTCCTTTCCACCGCACACGACACTACCACAAGATATTATAGATGTCTATAAAATAATGAGTGGAGTAGAATGGGTAAATGTAGATTGGTTGTTTACTCCTTCAAAAAGTAGAAAGACTAGGGGGACATGCAATAAAGCTACAATGTAGCATATTTAAGACTAATCAGAGGAAATATTTTTTCACTTAATGCATAATCAAACTCTGGAATTCATTACCAGAGGATGTAGTAAAATCTGTTAGTGTAGCTGGGTTTAAAAGAGGTTTGGACAAGTTCCTGGAAGAAAAGTCCATAAACCATTATTAAAGTGGACTGGGGAAATCCACTGCTTACTTCTGGGATAAGCAGCATGGAATCTATTTACCTTTTGGAAATAAGACAGGTTCTTGTGACCTGGATTGGCCAGTGTTCGAAACACAATATTGTGCTTGATGGACCCTTGGTCTGACGCAGTTGGCATATCTTAAATTCTTATGTTCTACTGTAAATAAGTAAATTAAAGAGTAGCTATGCCTGCAGCCTGTTTTCTTTAAAGAGAGAAATAGATGGTTGCTTCATCTGTCTTTGGCATGGATTGCCAGTCATGCCATTTTCCAATGGAAAGAACCCTAAGGCAGGGCTGTATATATTTGCAAAATAAAGTTTAATGTTTAAAAATATGATGCCCAAATATGCATTTTCTATATGATTGTTTTGGGAGGAACAGTGTTGAGGTTATTTATTTAACAGGTTTTATATACTGCTTTATCACTGCAATCAAAGTGGTTTACATTGAAACTTAAACTTGGTAATGTACATTAAACAGGGACATTGATAGCTTGGATTTTTCTGAGGCAATGGAGGGTTAAGTGACTTGCCTAAGGCCACAAGGAGTGCTAGTGGGAATTGAATGCTGGTCTCTGGGCTCCAAAGCCACTGCTCTTAACCATCAGGCTACTCCTCCACTCTGTAATTTCAGTTGAGTTTAAGAATGAAATCCTTGGGGGCGGGGGTGCTAAGAGTCTAAAAGCTAATTTGTGAGCGGGTACATGGCTGATGTTTTACCTAGGGTGCCTAAATCCCTTGCACCATTCCTGCTTTAAGGCACTTACATTCATTGATTTTCCTGACTGGAGAATTTACCTGGGTGTTCTGTTGATGCCAACTCAGGGCAACCCTGTAGCTGTCTTAAACTATGTTCAGTTTTCAGTCAGGTGGCTAATTGTTGATAGAATGGCATCTATAGCTGTTGTTAGTGTATTGATCCATCGCATTGCCCATGTTCCTCTTTTGTGCTGCACTTCACCCCTGCCAAGCATGATGTCTTTCTTTGCATGATGTGTCCAAGGTATGAAAGCTGAAGTCTTGTCATTTGAACTTCTAAGGAAAGTGTAGGTTTGATCTCCTCTAGTACCGATTGTTTTATTCTTTGGGCAATCCATGGTATATATAATATTCTTCACCAGCACTGTAATTCAAAGGCATTGATTTTCTTCCTGTCTTTTTTCTTCACTGTCCAGCCTTTGCATACCAAAGACTATATTCACTTGCCAGAAATGCAGTACAATACTCATAAAAAAGCAGTGAATTTTCTTGCAATATAGCCATCTCCATGATTATATGAAGCATGCTCAGTTTCATCCCCATCTTAACAAGTGTGCTATGTAATGCTTATCCCACAAAGAGATCATGCACAGAACACAAAGTGAGATAATATATTCTCTAGCAGAATGCAGCACAGACTGAAGTGCCACATAAACCTTCATTGCACACTTTTGATGAGGCGCATAACATTCTTGCCAAGTGTTTACAGTCAGAATGGGGAATACAGAATGTTGCATCATTGTTTGTAGATTCCATAACTTTGACGGGGTGGAACCTTAAGGCAGACTGGAGGAATAGTGTAATGGTTAGAGCACTGGCTTGTAAACCAGAGTTCAATTCCCACTAGCCTTGGGCAAGTTGCTTTATCCTCCATTGCCTCAGAAAAATCCAAGTTGTCAATGTCCCTGTTAAATATACACTGCAAAGTTTAAGTTACAATGTAAGCCTCTTCAACTGAAATGATAAGGTGGTATAAGAAAACCTGTTAAATAAATTCTGAAGTTAAGAACTGTGCTGTACATTCCAGGATAGTGTGTGCCCCTAACTACCTCGTTACGAGAACCATTTTTAGTTAAGTTCTGATTTTATCATTGTTAAGAACTTAACTGATATTTCATAGCACAGCTAATTATGCAGCTTTTTTTCAGAAAATATTTATGTATCTACAAAGTCACCCAATCACTTTTCAACCTACTGCTTCAAATATAGTACAGTGTCAGATTGTGACAGATTTATGTGTATTGACATTGAATGTCATAGGCTTGGCAAGCTGTAGAAATGATAAATGAAATCTGACAAATTATTGAATGGCTTGGAATAGAGTTTACACAGCAATGGTGATCATCAACTCTGAAAGAAATTTACATTCACCGTGTATGATGCTTCAGTAAAGCCACACACCCTTAAAATAGTAATACTACCAAATTCACTTTTGCAGTCTATTTCCTGTTTTCTCCCAATGAGGTTGTACAAAATGCTGTGGGATGAAAAAAGGCTAACAAACAGGTGGGGGTTATTTTAGAAGCCTTATTTGTAATTTATATACTTATAGTCAGGCATATAAATTCCATCCACATGTAAACGGCCATTTTAGGAAGGGTGTTAGTTCGGGCGTGGCTAGAGCCACACTCAAAAATCTACACTTGTATTCCTCATTTTACATAGGCAATACGCATGGATGCTGAAAATGGGGCATGTTGGGATTTCCACCTGCTCCCTAGCATGTACAGGATTTTAAAAAGTGCATGTTTCAGTCAGCCATTTACAGGAGGAAATAAGGGGGTTATTCTCCTTAATTCCCCCTAGTTTTTCTCACTCCAAATTTAGATTAAATTAAAAAGTGGCCTCTGTAGTTAATTGGTGGCATTCACAGGCACCCCATATAAAAAGCTTGGGGAGGCTAAGCCTTCCCAGCCCCCGTTGTGATTTCTCTTAATCTGACAGGCAGCTGAGTCGCCCCTGGCTGGTTGCCATGGTTGCAAAACAGTGCTGCCAACTAGCTGGCCTTGTGGCAAAAGTGTCTTTGTCCCCTTCCCACTGCCATCTCTGCTGCTGCCACTTTCTGGGATCTGTCACTGTGGCAGCAACAAAAAACACAAAAAAGGCACATTAGCTCTGTGTGTGCTGCTGCTAGTTCTGCTGGCCCCATCCATCTGACGTACACTTCCTGTTTTGAGGGGACAGGATCAGCAGATCTAGCAGTGACACACACAAAGTCAATCTCCCTGTGCCTGTTTTGTGGTTTTTTTTTTTTTTACTGCTGCTGCAGGTAACGGGTTCTAGGAAGTGGCAACAGGGAGGGTTTGAGGAAAGATGCTGGCCCGGGGAGGGGGGGGGGGGGAGAGGAGAGGGAGGAAATGCTGGATTGGTAATGGGGAAAGGAAGGCTGGAGATAAAATGAATTGATGCTGGGGACAATGGGGTGATTAGAGTGACAGGGGAGACGCTTGACACGGGAGGAATAGTGAGACAGAGGGGAATGCTAGGCATGGAGAATAGAAAGACCGAGGGGAGCTGCTGGACATGGGGGAGAGGGGAGGCAGATAGGGGGGCAATGCTGGACAAAAGGGAAAGTAGGGAGGCAGGGGCAATGCTAGATAGAAAGGGGGTCTGAGAGAGAGAGAGAGAGGCGATGGATGGAAAGGAGGAGAAAGAGAACAGGAGATGCTAGATGAAAGGAGGAGAGAGAGAACAGGAGATAATGGAAGGAAGGGGATAGATAGGAGGATAGGAGATGCGGAATGAAAGGGTAGGAGAGAAAGTAGGGTTAGTTAAAGATTGGGGAATTAGAGGAAAGGTAATAGGTGAACCAGGGTGAGGGAAAGAGATGAAAAACTGTAGGTAGATGCAGTAAAAAGAGGGAAATTGAGAATTGGATAGTATGAATAACTGAAATCTGAGAGGACAGAGACAAAAAATTAAATAAAAGAAAGCTGAAAAGAAAAGACCAATGTTAGAAATGGAGTTAATGGAGGAAGTGAAGAAGATAGGAGAAGAGAGAAAAATGAGAAATGCATAGAAGCCCCTAGAAAGTGAGATAAGAGAAAACAGAGAAAAGCAGAAACCAGAGACTGGGACCAACATGAGTAGAAAAATTCAATAGCAGAGAACAAAGAAAGATAAAATAATTTTATTTTTAATATTGTGAATATGTCAATTTTTAAAATTTATTTAAATTTACAAATTTACAATTTATTTTTTGCTTAATACAGGGGGAAATGTTTAAGTGTTACTATTTTTTTGGTGCTGCACTGCATACAGAGTCTCTTTTCTTGGGATTTCAGTTTACATTTTGTCTACATATTTCAATATTTAGTTTGTGGTTACTTATTTTATACTTGGTGAGTGTGTTCTGCATGCATGAATGAAGTCAGGTATTCTGTTAGCACCGAATGTCTGTGTAGCATCAATCTGTACTAATCTGGCTTGTTTCGTTTTCCTAATAGGAGTATTGAGGTTCTAGTAGCTAGTGCAGTATTTATGGTGCTGCCTTTTCCTATATAGGCTGTTATTGTGTGATTCCTGGAAGTTAGTGTTGTTATGGCAGAATTGCTCTATGGGTCCTGAATGACTTTGAAAGGTTTTGCATTACATCACAGTATGCTTGATACTGGACTTCGGATTTGGATTTAGCTCATGACTTTCTCAGTGGTAGCTTAAGGTGAGTTACATTCAGTTACTATAGATACTTCCCTGCCCCAGGCAATCGCTTAAAGCACTGACCTTCCGGAGGCACCTGATACTCCTCATCGAGACCTGCAGTGGTGGCAATGGCCTGAAACAGCCCCGTGGCACTTACCTTTAAACTTTGGCGCCCCACCTGATGCCAACTTCCTGTGTGCATGGGAGTAGAAGCAGCTTCTGCCCCATACAAAAAGAGTGGAATGACTAAATGTAGATCGGTTGTTTACTCCATCATAAAGTAGAAAGACCAGGAGACACATAATGAAGCTACAATGTAATCCATTTAAGACTAATAAGAGAAAATATTTTTCACTCAAAGCGTAAGTAATCAAACTCTAAAATTCGTTAGCAGAGGATGTAGTAAAAGCTGTCAGTGCAACTGGGTTTAAACAAGGTTTGGACAAGTTCCTGGAGGAAAAGTCCATAAAGAGGACCATGGAAATCCACTGCTTACCCCGGGACAAGCATTGTGAAACCTGTGTGCCTTTTTCGGAATCTGACAGGTACTTGTGGCCTGAATTGGCCACTGTTGGAATCAGGATACTGGGCTTGATGGACCTTGGTCAGACCCAGTATAACAGTATAACAGCAATAACGGGCTGTTTCAGGTTATTGCCACCGCTGTAGGTCCCGGAGAGGGGAGTCCGTGGCACAAATGGGGGCTGGTGGGGATGTGTGTGCAAAGGATGAGGTTCACCTAGGATGCTTCATCCTCATGCGGCCAGCCCTGCCCAGAGGGCTAAGTTTGTATTTGAGGTAATGGAGGATTAAGTGACTTGTTGAGGATCATAAGGAGTATTAATGGGATTTAAACCTGGCTTCGCTGGTTCGCAGCCTGCTGCTCTACCCAGTAGTGACAGCTCATATAGATAAACTATATGGGCCTTATATTCAGCATTAGCAGCTAATGCTACTAATGTGACTAGCCTCTGGCGCTGAACAGTAAACCCAGATATTCAATACCAGGGTCATATCTGCCCCCTGCATTGATATCTGCGTTAGCTGCTCTTGCCAACTGGCAAGCGGGCAGCGGAAATATTGAGCAATTGCCAGTTAGCAATATGCAATAACAGTTAGGCCAGGGTTATATGTGCCTGGCTTTTGCCACATATCGCTAATCAGGCAGCAGCCCAATATTGCCGCTGATTAGTTACCAATCCGCTCTGCCCTGGAACGCCTCCAACAGCCCATGATAGTAAGCGGTTAGCAATGGGGCGTACAGAGACAGCAGCTGCGAATATTCCGTGCCACTGTGTTAGTGCCGGCGAATATCCTGTTCATTGCTCTGAATATCGGGCCCAACAGGTTTAGAACATGTATTATTGTTGAATTACCAAAGACCAGTGGATCTGAAGCCATTTGGCAACCTTCCAAACCCCCCCCCCCCAAAAAAAAATGATAGGCAAATCATTTTATGGTTGCCAGTAACCACAGGACATCTGTTACAGTGCTGCTGAGTACCACTCTTCACGTGGAGAGGCATTTTAGAAAGGACGTCCAAATGCAATCTGGGATGTCTAAACCAGAATGTCTGAAAAAAAAACAAAAACAGGCATGTCCAGGTACAGAAATGATTTCATAAACATGAACATGCCCAATAGCGACATCTGCTGGGCATCTACATAGACATCCTTGGAATAGTATTTCAGAACCCGGACCTCTGGGAATAGCCTAAGCTAGGAACAGCAAAGTGTGGGTTGCTATCATTGAAATTGTGCTGAGTACTGGGGGTGGTGGAGTGCTACCTTTTCTATACCCTCTGTATAGTTTTCAGTCTAAACAAGCACTTTCCCGATGATTATTCATGTCAGGAGCAGGACTAAACGTAGATGCGACTCTGGCCATCAGGACATTTCTGAAATTAGGCAGTGTCATCCAGGTTCCTATGGAATACCCCAGCAATGCCTCCATCACACCCCGTTCAGACCCGACTGTGATGTCTACAGACCTGGCTCTGGAGGCGTCTCTGTGCTTTGGATGTCTCTATGTCCATTTTCAGTCGTTCAAAGCATGAATAGGGTTTCCAAAATGACCCCGAAGCTATTAGGAAGATGCTGGACCCGGGGGCTAGAGCTGACTAGTGACTGTGTTAAAATACCTGCAGATATTCCCAGAATACTGCAAATATTGTTTTGTTTAATATGTTGTATTATTTTGGTGCATTACTTTGATTTTTTGGCACATAATTCCCTGGAGTGTATTCCGTGTGCATATTACCATCAGTAATGGAGGTACTAGGGAGGAGGCAGCTGATGGAATTTGTTTGGGGTTTTGTGAATGCAAATTGTATGAAGCTTGCCGTTTCTGTGGCAAGTTGGATAGCTTTTAAAAGTGTCTCATACAATAAAAGTAAAAATGGACCGAGTTATAGCTAACCAATACTAAGCTAGAATCTACACTTTGGAAGGTCTGACAAAAATTAATCTCTGGGAGAACTTTCAGTAAATTTGATTTGTATGCTATAAGTGAGAATTGTTTGCTGAAAGAGCCTTGAGAAAAAATTGGCAGTTGTACCAGAGCCACACAGTTAAGAGTTCCTTCCCTGTTGTGTTCAAACGTGTTTCCATTGTCCCCTTATTGCTGACATAGTTGTTGCCTCACCCCAAGGATTTAATTGCTCCACCATACCCTATCCCACCCATCCTAACCCTGTCCCATTTTAGCCTCCCCAAATAGCTGCATCGCAGACTGCCTATGTGGCATGTAGACTTGGCAAATGGGCAAGCTACATATATACAGTAAATGCCAACCGTTGCAAGTTTGCTAAACTGTCTAAGGTTAGGACAGGTGAAAGGCTGTTGCTGAATAGCTTGGTGAGCAACATCCATGTGATTTGCAGGTCTGCAAACCACATAAATGCCTTTGAATATATTCCCCATAGGGCATGACACGATATTCAAAGCCACTTATCTGATAGCACCACTGCTGTTGATATTCAATGGCACTATCCGACTGCCAAAAATCTTTCAGACCACCTCAGCACTATCCCAATAGTATGGGGGAGGTCTGAGGGTAGAGCGAGAGTGGAGTGGCAAATTATATCTGAATGGCAGCGCTATTGAGCTCCACTTTCTAGATACTGTAGCTATCTGGATAACGTTTAGGACATCAAGAAGGCTATCCTGACTTACATAGAAACATGAAAGCAGAAAAAGACCACATGGCCTTTCTAGTCTGCCCTTCCATATCAACCACTACAACAGTCCCCTTTTTTCTTTTAGAGAACCTCTGTGTTTGTCCCATGCTTTTTTGAATTCAGATACTGTCCTCATCTCTACAACTTCTACTGGGTGATTATTCCACGCATCTACCACTCTTTCCATAAAGAAGTATTTCTGCATATTATTCCTGAGTCTATCCCCTTTCAGCCTCATCCTATGTTCCCTCGCATCAGAGCTTGCTTTCAATTGAAAGAGACTTTCCTTCTGTGTATTATGTCATGGATGTATTTAAACATCTCAATCATATCACCTTTATCCCACCTTTCCTCTAAAGTATACATATTAAGATCCTTAAGTCTGTCCTCATATGATTTATAATGAAGACCACTTACTATTTTAGTAGCCACCTTCTGCACCGGCTCCAACCTGTTTATATCATTTTGAAGGTGTGGTCTCCAGAAGTGCACACAATACTCTAAATGAGGTTGCACCAAGGGCTTATACAGAGGCACTAAATATTGTTGCTATACAGATATACCATCTATCATTTCTCTATTTGGATTTCAATGCCAACCATTATCCAGATATTGGCATTGTATATCTGGAATTTTTTTAACTGCCATGCCAGACTGCGGTGGGTCAATATCAACCCATTACGTTTTACAGAGTATTGCGGTAGGGATAGCCTAGGACCAGAAAGGCCAGGGTTCAAACCTCACTGACACTCCTTTTGGCCTTCGACAAGTCACTTAATCCTCCATTGATCAGGTAAAAACTTACAGACTGATGCAGAAAGCAGGTGCTGAAGTTGTATACTATTAGCTGTGTATGCATTTTTGTAGCATGCTGATAGCGCGAGACTTCAGCACCAGTATGCAGGAAAGAGCATCTATGCAAATGAGCTGTGCACAAAACATTGGCATAAATTTGAAAGGAGGGTAGCCAACACATGTGCAAACAAGAGATATGTTACAAGTAGCCATATACACATGCGGGTAAATGTCAAATGCTCACATTATACACACAGACAAGCAGGTTCTTTTGGCATCCACCCCATAATAACTAATACTATTTCACCCAAAAACATTTTATTATGAAATCAGAACAAGGAGACTTGGAAGAAGGTCAATATCTCCACTAAGACCAAAATTTGCCTCTTCCGAAAGCTGATCCTGCCAATTCTCCTGTACGGATCGGAAACATGGACTCTGCTCAAACCTAACTTGAACAAACTCAAATTCTTTCAAATCTGAGAGAGATTTTGGGTGTCTTTCTTCGTGATTACCATCGAAATGAGACAATTTGGACAAGGTGCAGCCATCAAGCCTCAATTGAAGAACAAATCCAAAAATACAGACTGTGCTGGTTTGGCCATGTTTGCAGTATCAGCTGCCATACAAACCCATCAGCTGCCATACAAACTCCTCTGGCAAGAGCGACCTGCCCACTGGAGGGTTCAACTGTGGTAGGCTATGGCCTAGCATGGCCTGCTACTATGAAAGGCCTGTAAGTTAGGCCTGGATCCTAACCCCCATTATAGATAGAAAAGAACCAAAAATCTGTGAGAAAAGAGAAAACTGTTTTAAAATGCTTAATAAGAAGTTTTTATGAATCCATAAGTCTTCTATTATTCTCTTGTGTGTGAAAGAAAAGAAATGTTTCAATACATGCATTCCTGAAGCCAAGGATAACCTTGCAGTAGAGAAGTAACGAAATCAAGAACTGCACCATTGTTAGAACAATCCTAAGGGAGGGGGCTGGTTGCTAGGCTCCAGAGGGATTTCTAATTGGACAGATGCAGAAAATGTAAAACCAATGAGAAGTTTGCATGTATCGAGTTGGAACCAATAGAAAGTTTTCATGTATCAAACTGAAAAAGAGGTATAAATGGTTATGTCTCTGTAGAAATGTTTGCTCAGTTTCTTTTGAAGCTTTGACTGACTGGGCCTGTGCACAATAAACTGGTTTGGACCCTGTCAATTAACTCCTGGATTTATTCATTGATTGCACTTTGCTATAGCATATCCTTGGTGCGTTGGCCGGGAAGTGCGAGTGGTAAATGGTATTCAAGTGAATAATCCACGCAATTCGCCTTGAAGTTTGGCCCGGTTGGAACCGTGTCTGTCCGACCGCAGGGGAAACCTCAGGCACCACCAGCCCCTTTGAGCCGGAGAGGGTTCCGCCTGCCTCGGCGGGCCATCGGGTCCAGCTGGCCAACACCTCCAACCCGGGGGAGTCCAGGTTCCAACTCAGAAGCTGGTGTGGTATCGGGGACCGGATCCGGTGAGTAGACATTTTTGTGATTCGATAGTCAGAAAGAACAGCCTGGGACAACGTCTTGCGTGCGCAGGACTAATTTGGTATATTTGGTATAGACTAACTGGGAAATCTCGCATGAGTATGCGTGAGACAAGGGAGCCTGATCACCTCCCATAAGGGCGGTCCTAGTAAGCTCCGCGTAAGTGAAAGCGGAAGCCGAAGCCATCGACCCTTCTTATTTGGAATAGTCAATTAGTCAGAAAACTTGGGCACTTGAAATATGATATCTTGTTGAAATATGCTTGCTTGTGTGAGTGAGAGGTCTTGAAATACAGACCGAGTGAGAGCGGACTCCTAAGTAGCGCAGTTCCTGGCCGGGCGACCGCGCCCAGGTCACGAACAGGAGGAAGTGAGTGGTGTATGTCCCCCCCAGTGTTCTGTGGGCTGTACGGACCCCTTACCTACAGCCATACTACCTATCCTTATTGTTCATTGTCTTGTGCGTCATTACGTGTACGTAGAGTACGTAGCGTACGTAGGTACGTTGAGTACGTAGGTAATGTACGTAGGTACGTTCAGATTATGGGAGGGACGGAGTCCACGCAAACTCCGTTGGCATGTATGATCAAGAATTTCCGTAAAGGATTTTCGGGTGATTATGGTACGAAAATGATTCCATCTAGATTAAAAATGTTATGTGAAAGGGAGTGGCCCGCGTTAGCTGCTTCATGGCCCCGTGGGGGCACCTTTGATTTAGAAACAGTTTTACGAATTCATCAGCTTATACTAAGAGTGTATCCTGACCAGTTCCTCTATATAGATTCCTGGTTAAGTGTGTGTGAACAGCAACCCTCATGGATGAAGCGCTGTTATGAGGAGCGCTGTAAAATATTTGTAGCTACTACTAGGGGAACCAGAAAAGCTAAGGAAGAGAAGCCGCCTGTGTATTCTGCCCCAGAGTCCCCAGATATTCTGGCCAAGTTACCCCAGCCCCCACAGAAGTTAGTTCCCACAGCACCATGACCTGAAGTAGAGCCAGATGAAGGGCCCCAGAAAATGCCGCTGCAGCAGCCTAAGAAGCACCCTACCCCGAATGATAGTCCCGAGTCAGGCCCAAGCACAGCGGGAGGACTCGAATCCTCTGACGAGATAGAAAGCGGAGGCTCTCCTGCCAGTTCAGGGTCACCCACCAAGGAGGTTTGTGTCCGGAAGCCTTATGATTTAAGAAGCGTAACTCCCAAGAAGAAGGAGAAAGCATTAATGCCATTATGCCAAGTGCCTGGAATACCTGTTTTAAATTATCAGGGCCAGATGGCGCCAGGACCAACCAGCTTAGTTTATGTACCCTTTTCCACCACAGATTTATTGAACTGGAAAACGCATTATGCATCCTATACAGCCAAGCCTCAGGAATTAACAGAATTAATGTCTAGCATTATGCAAACCCATCAGCCTACCTGGGCCGATTGTCGCCAGCTCCTGTCTACCCTCTTTACTACTGAGGAGCGAGGGCGAATCGGGCAGGCAGCCCTCCGTTGGTTAGAAGAAAACCCTATAGAAAGGGGAGGAATAAATCCCCCACAAGCAGCTGTTGCAGACTATCCCAATGAAGATCCCGGGTGGGACCCGAATGATGAAAGGGGGGCGGCGGCCCTAACCAGATTTCGCCAGGCCTTATTGCAGGGCCTGAAGAAGGGAGGCCAGAGGGCCATGAATATCGGGAAAGTATCGGAAGTTCTCCAGGGTTCACATGAGAGCCCAGCGGCCTTTTATGAGCGGTTGTCTGAAGCTTATAGATTGTATACCCTATATGATCCCGCCGCTCAGGAAAATCTACGCATGGTAAATACGGCCTTTGTTAGTCAGTCCCAGAGAGACATAAAGCGAAAATTGCAGAAATTGGATGGATTTGCGGGCATGAATACAGCTCAGTTAATGGAAGTCGCTCAGAAAGTATTTGTGAATCGTGAAAATGAACGAGACAGAGAAAGTGAACGAAAAGATGAAGAAGAAGGCAGATCTTCTTGCTGCTGCTATAACCGAACAACGTGGAGGAGGTTTTCCTAATCAAAGGACCAGAGGACGTGGAAGAGGCCGTGGAAGCGAAAGGCCTCAATTAGGTGCAAATCAGTGTGCCTACTGCAAGGAAAAAGGACATTGGAAAAATGAGAGCCCACATCTGGACTCCGCCCCTGCAAGGGGAGGAGGGAGTCCCTGGAGGCCAGGAGGACGATTTCGAAGGAGGGGAGGAATGAACCGAACACAGTTCCAGCAGGAGAAGGAGGAAGTCATTGAGGGAGTGGCAGTAGCAGCGGGCTATGACCTGGCGACATAGATGAAGACTAGGCCAGACCGGGCTCCAAGTTCACCCTGGGTCCCCAGGAACCTATGGTCAGTTTAAAGATAGGGGACCAATACATGGAATTTATGGTAGATACAGGAGCAGAACATTCAGTAGTAGCCAAGTCAGTAGCTCCTTTGTCCTCACGTTCTGTCACCATTGTGGGAGCCACTGGAAATAAAGCCACAAAGCCATTCTTACAGAACCGCATGTGTGAACTAGGGGGACAGAAGATAACACAGCAGTTCTTGTATATGCCTGAGTGCCCTATTCCACTACTGGGCCGAGACATGCTTGCCAAGTTCCAGGCACAGATATCGTTTGCTGAAGGGGGAGAAATGAAAATGACTGTGAACCCAAAGCCTGCTGGATTGATGGTGCTTACTGTTCCCTGAGAAGAAGAGTGGCGGTTCTATAGTGCACCTCCAATAAAGTCAGCTAGTTCCTGTATACCTACCAACCTCATAGCCCCACCTGAAGTATGGGCAGAAGATAATCCACCTGGCCTAGCGAAGAACATAGCCCCTGTCATTGTCACCCTCAAGCCGGGAGTAGAACCAGTGCATGTGAAGCAGTATCCTCTCCCTCGACCAGCCATTGAAGGAATCCACTGCCATTTGATGAAACTGCTGAAGTACAGACTTCTCAAGGAATGGCAGTCACCTTGGAACACCCCCCTACTCCCAGTAAAGAAGCCTGGGACAGGGGACTACTGCCCAGTACAAGACCTAAGGCGAGTGAATGATGCAGTTGAAACTATACACCCTGTAGTGCCAAACCCTTATACTCTCTTGGGACTGATCCCCGCTGAGGCTACTCACTTCACTGTCCTGGACCTGAAAGATGCCTTTTTCTGTGTATGCCTAGCCCCCACCAGTCAACTTTTATTCGCGTTTGAATGGCAAGACCCCACAACAGGAAGGCGGGGCCAGCTTACCTGAACCAGATTACCCCAAGGATTCAAGAATTCACCTACCCTCTTCAGTGCTGCCCTGAATCAAGATCTCTCAAGTTATCCAGTGGACCCAGGAAAGAGGGTTCTTCTTCAGTATGTGGATGACTTGCTCATAGCCACCAACTCAGAAAGTGAATGCCTACAAGCTACTAGTGAACTATTGTATCTTTTCAAAGAAGCTGGATACAAAGTCTCAAGAGCCAAAGCACAACTATGCCAAACTGAAGTCAAGTATCTAGGATTCCAGTTGTCCAGTGGGATCTGACGTCTAGGACCAGAACACAAAGAAGCTGTATGTAGTATCCCTACTCCAACCACTAGGAGGCAAGTAAGGGCCTTCTTGGGGGCCGCGGGATACTGTCGCATTTGGATCCCCAACTTTGCGCTGATTGCAAAACCACTATACCAAGTCATCAAAGGAATGGAAAAATCTCCATTAGACTGGGGACCTGAACAAGATGTAGCATTCCAGACTTTGAAAAATGCTCTGATGACATCCCCAGCTTTAGGTCTACCAGATGTTCAGAAGCCTTTCCATCTTTTTGTCCATGAATCACAAGGAAACGCATTGGGAGTATTGACTCAATCTCTTGGATCTTGGCAATGACCAGTAGCCTATCTGTCAAAACAATTAGATGTAGTTGCAAAAGGATGGCCCCCTTGTTTGAGGGCTGTTGCAGTAACAGCCCTCCTAGTGGGCGAAGCAGATGAACTCACATTGGGACAAACTCTTCAAGTCACCGTGCCACACTCTGTTCTGACTCTCATGGAACACAAAGGAAACTTCTGGCTAACCAATGCACAAATGTTGAAATATCAAAGCATGCTGTGTGAAAACCCCTGGATACAGTTGAAAGTCAGTCAAGCTCTGAATCCTGCTACGTTGTTTCCAATTGGTCCTGGGCCACCTGATCATAATTGCTTAGAAACCATGGACACTGTATTCTCAAGTCGCCCTGATTTGACTGATGTCCCTCTAGAGGACCCTGAACGGACTTTCTTTGTGGATGGAAGCAGTTTGGTCATCAATGGACATCATTGTGCTGGATATGCAGTGGTGACCCTTGATCTGGTAGTTGAGTCCTCAGACCTGACCCCAGGAACCTCTGCACAGAAAGCTGAATTGATAGCCCTCACCAGAGCCTTGACGTTAGGAGAAGGACTCCGCATAAATGTGTACACAGATTCCAAATATGCTTTCACTACTTTGCATGCTATAGCCAGCACCCGCTCCCTAACCTTGAGGGTTTGAGGAGGGGTGTGCCTTGAGGTTAAGTTGTAGTTGTGAAGGTCGAATGACAAGGCAGGTATAAAGAATATTTTTTTACATAAGGATTTATTTCTCCCACTCCGTGGTGGAATGGAACAGGCGTAAAGGAATATATTTTACAGCCAAAACAAGAACAAAAGGAAAACAGGCTTTTTCCAACACTGTGTTCAAAACTGTCCTTTAACACAGTAGTTCACATTCCTGTCATGTGAGCTTTACTTGAAATCACTTAAACAAAAGAGCAAATAATAAAGTTCATGCACTGTAACTAAGTTGTGCTTCAGCTTACTCTTTATCTCCTCATAAGCTCTTCAGGTAAGGAACTTAAAACAGCATGCATTTCAGCATATTATAACGAATGACCACACAAGCTTTGCTTGACTATTCTTTGTCTATGAGACAGGTTGAGCAGTCCATTGGCTGATTCAAATCCACCATTGGTAAGGGATAAACCAATGGCACTTGTGCTTCTGGGCTCTGTACTGATTCAATTACTTTCTGTCCAGGAACAGTTCGTTTCTCTAAGAAATCTCTAAACTCTTTCAGGAGTTCTTCAGCCTGCTTGCTATATGGGCTAGGCGGGGAATTAACTCCTTCCTGGGGTGAGTGAAAGCTTGTGGGTTTCTCTTCAGGTAAGAAAACAATGCCGTCTCTCTTACTATGCTCATTCAATGCACTGGAATTACCCCTCCCCCACTTGTCTCTGTCAGCAAGTGCTGGGTAAGTCAGTTCATTTGCAGGTGAAGGATTTTTAGACAGCAATTCAAACTTATGACCTCCTAAAGCCTTCTGGCATATATCTCTAGCAAATATATCTGCTACGTCCTTGTAGCTAGCTTGCTTGCTAATTCTGTCAGCAGTTTGAGGAGGAAAGCAGGGTTTATCTGAATGAGCTTCTGGTTGCAGCCAACTGCCCTCATAAAACCTGGGTTTGCCCTGGGTTTTAAAATAAGCACTCACACAGTCTGGCTTCTCATAAAAGCTGTTATCAGAATTAAAGACACCCTGTACCTTGTGTTGAGGAATGCCTGAGTGTTCTTTAGCAGTCTGCCATTCTTTCCACGGGTCAGCTCTCTGTTCCACAAGCACAGGCTTTACTCCTGGGTCTCTCAGTGCCTCACCCTTCTCTTGCTCCCAGAAGGTTCTTCCATGCACTGAGTCTCCCTGGTACCTGCTTCTTGGCTTGGCAAGCGTTCTCCTGGAATTGCAGCTGGGGAGCGTTTCTCCTTCAAAGTCAAAGGCTCTGGCATCCAAGGCTACTCCATCTCTAAAGCACACATCTGCTTCTTCTGTTTCCTGTATTTCCTTCCACCTCCGCAGCTTCTCTCTCTCGTTCCTGTTCCCTTTCTCATTCGGTTTCCTGTTCTGTCTTCCTTCTTCCTTCTTCCTGTTTAACAAGCTGTCTCTGCTCTGGGGAACCCGCCTCCTGCTAGGGCATGCCCAATCAGCAACTCTGCTTCTCCCCTCCCCCGAGGTGAGCTGTGTTAGCTGATTAGCTATGTGCATCTTGTGCTGAGAAGGAAAAATCTTGCATTTAGCTGCAGTACCCGGACCTTCCACCGGGTCACTATCTGTTTCTATGGTTTCTAGCACTGCTACAGCGTCACAGATCCCCCCCCTTAAGATATCACGGGCTGGTTGAGGAGAATCCGGACAGCACTTGATACATCCTATGGACTCTGGGTTAGAGGGTTGTACTGCATGTACTTGCTTCGGAGAGACTAATGTGGCTACCTGGGCCAAGGCTACCCTATCATGCCATGGCTTTAACACATTGATGTGGTAGACTTGCCTACGACCCTTTTTATTCTCAACTAAATATGAGACGGGTCCTACGGGACGTACAATTCGACATGGGCCTTTCCAATGGCTCTCGAATTTCGGTTCAGTCCCTGCCACCATTATTATAACCTTCTCTCCTATCATTAGTTGACGCTGTTTGGTATTCCTATCATAATAGGACTTCTGCTTGTGCTGACTACGCTGCAGGTTTTCTACTGCCACCTGTGAGGTTCGGCGTAGCCGCTTCTTTAAGTCTCGTAGGAAATCTGGAACTTCTATCTCCTGGGTGTCCGGTTCCACCCACTGTTCCTTCAGAATGTCAAGAATTCTGCGGGGAGACCTACCATACAACAACTCGTATGGCGCCGTTCCCAACGAGGCTTGTTTTCTTTCCCTACATGCGTAGAGAACAAAAGGGAGCATCATATCCCAATGATCCATCTCACCCTCCAGACTTCTTCATAGCATTCTCTTGAGCGTCTGGTTTTGTCTTTCGACTAGACCATTTGTCTGAGGGTGGTATGCCGCTGTCTTGATGTGCTGGATCCCAAAGGCATCCCATACTTGCATGAGGTATTTCGAAAGGAAGTTGCTCCCCCTATCAGTGAGGACTTCCCTAGGGAAACCTACTTCGCAGAATAATTTAATAAGCTCATTAGCTATCACTTTTGCAGAAGTAGAGCGGAGTGGTATGGCCCACAGGAATCGTGTGGCATGGTCCACTACCACTAGGATGTAACGAAACCCTCTAGGCGTTTTAATCAGCGGTCCCATTATATCTATCCCTATCCTATGGAGTGGGTCTTTGATCACTGGAGATGGTATCATAGGGACATCCTTGGGATGGGTCGCGGAGACACGTTGGCAAGTGGGGCAGGCCTCGCAGAACCGGGTCGTTTCTTTAAAAACACCGGGCCAGTAAAACCTAGCTAAAATCTGGTCGAGGGTCCCTTGACTGACCTTATGTCCCCCTACAGGGTGGTCATGTGCTAACTGTAGCACAATGTTCTTAAAAGTAGTCGGTACTTGTGATACGAGTGTGACATGCTTTGCTGTGAATGGAATGGATACAGCAGACATGTAGCTATTGGGAGTTATTACAGGGCATAGCAGCTTGCACTGTAGAGACTATAAGGTTACTAGAGGGCATAAACACCTTGCTTGAAGTGGTCTGAACTAGTATAATGAGTCAGAAGCACGTCTCTGTACATAAATTGTGTATGAAATCTATATCCAATCATAATCGTGAGAATTTTGCTTTCACATGAAACTCACGCTGTAGTATCCAATGAAAACACATCTCTGATAGAAAACAATTACTGAAACTTGTATATCAAACGTGGAATTTTCCAAGGAGAAGGAAAAACCGTACCGTACTGCACTAGAGACAAAGCAATTCTGTTTTGGCAGCTTTCCCGGATTCCTTCATCGTGGAAAGTTCCCCCGATCGCTGAAGTGAATCTACAATCCGGTATATGTATTGATGCATTTCATTTCATGCTAGAACTTATTAGTCATTTTATGCTAGAACTTATTATGTTAGAACTTATTAGAACTTACTTATATGCATTGTATGACTTATAATCTTTTATATACTATGCAATAAACAGTAGCTTAGTATTACCATATATAAATTGTGCCTGGTTTGGATGTCAGTGAGGACTCAGAGTGAAATGTTTTATAGTAATACATAATGGCGACGAGGATGGGATGCGAAGTGACTTAATTGATATTGCAGCCAGGTGATTTAATCAATAGAGAGGCACGCAGTGCACGGCGGAGCTCTGTGTCGATTGAATCCCATTTGGCAGAGTGCCAAGAAAATCGCTGTTTTGGCAGAGTGCCCAGACATGTTTAAAAGCAAGAATAAAAACTTTAGTGCTAGCCAACCCATCCCAGGATGAACGGATAGCTTTGCAATTAGGGGATAATGGGTTTGTAGAATCATGGAATGCATTTTTTTTTTTAGGTTAGCAATGTCCCTTGATGTGGAGAAAGTACTCAAGGGCCCCCTCCCTGGGAAACCAGGTGATGTAGTTACCCCAGAAAGACAGACCTGGGTGTTGTTAAAGCAAGTAACGTCCCTTGATGTGGACAAAGTACTCAAGGGCCCCCTCCCTGGGAAACCAGGTGATGTAGTTACCCAGAAAGACAGACCTGGGTGTTGTTAAAGCAAGCAACGTCCCTTGATGTGGACAAAGTACTCAAGGGCCCCCTCCCTGGGAAACCAGGTGATGTAGTTACCCCAGAAAGACAGACCTGGGTGTTGTTAAAGCTTATTGCAAGGTTCATTCCCAGCTGCAGAGCAAGCAGCTGGAATTGAGCCAAGTGGAGCACAAGTTGTTAGAAGCAGAAGGGAAAGTGGTGGTTTTGGAATGCCATCAGAAGCTATTGCAGGATAAGCTGGAAAGTTATCAGGGGATAGCAGGAAAAGCCGCAGTGAAAATAGCACAAAATAAATACAGAAAGAGGAAAGGTAAGGTTAACAAACAGAAAGTATATAAAGCAGTGGCTACTGCCACCACAGAATGGGACCCAGATAGGTGGGATGGAGATATTTGGAATTCCTCAGACCCGGATGGGTGCTTGGGGGAAGAAGTGAAAGAAGAGTTACTATCTAGACAAGCTCAGCCCATTAGTAGGAGACAGGAAAAAACTGTATTGGGGCCTGGAAGACGCCCTATACGTGGTAATGATGGGCAACCCATACAGCAGATGGGGCCCGGAAGGGAACCGCTGCTGGGGCCAGATGGGCAGCCCCAATATCTCACTGAATTAGTCCCTCATACACGAATGAGGACCACTGTGGAGGATTTTACACAGGCAGAAGTAGATGATATACTGACCCGGTTCCGCCAGCAGCCAGGAGAAGGGGATTTGCAAAGGCTGGTTAGGGTCTATGATACTGGAGGGAGAGGAGTGAGTTTAGATGCTCAAAATGTTTTACGGCTTATTACACTGAGCCGTGAGCCCGTGATACAGAGGGCAATTCGACAGTATTTTCAGGATCATGTGGGGGTAGGGACTCAGAATTTGTCCCAAATTCTGGTAGCTGGGTATTTGGACAAATACCCCAATGAGACAGATATGCCAATTTCGGAGAAACCATGGTTTACATTGCAGGATGCACATATGCCCCTTGACTCACTTGATTGTTTGTTTAATTCCCAAGCAGATGAAGCAGCTTCGATATCAGTGGCGGAAACTACGCAGCCGATTGAGCCGTATCCTTCTGAAAAAGCGGTATGGCTTCAGGGTACAGCCCTTTGGGCACACCAAAAAAGTGGTCACTTTGGAGAAAAAGCCACCTTCAGGTGGGCTCAAAGTAGGGGAATCCCATTAACCCTTGATATCATCAAGGAAGTGATCAGTCACTGCCCTGTTTGCCAGCATTCCCAGCAACGGGCGGTGCCTCACACAGGGATGGGGCATATTGGACGTGGACTACTGCCAGGGCAGATCTGGCAAATGAAAAAGGTTTTGGGTCCACTAGCAGAGTCAAAGTGGGGGCCAAAATATGAATTCATGAAACTCAAGGACCGCCATCACCCGGGGAGGTTATTGCTGTAGGTAAGGATAAGGTGTTGCTGGTAATGCGACCTGGAAAGGAGCAATGGGAATATATCCCCGAAGACAAGTGTTATTTAAGAGAATAAGGTATATCTTCTGTATTTCAGACCCGTTCCTTGGCATCCTTTCATTATGTTGGTGGGTATCCCTAAGTGAAATATGGACCCCTGGAGAGCTGTTAATCAACCAAACCTCGAATCAAAATGTACTGGAGCTGGAAGAATGCCACCACAGAGCGACAACAAGATAATTTCACCTGCCCTGCCAAGCAACGATGTAAGATCCTGAATCTCACTACTTCCGGACAATTGTGGGCAGGTGCCCCTCAGGCGGGGGGTTATCAGATGGCATATGCATTACACCAAGAAAATGGGACGATTAAACTTTAGCAAATTGTATGCATAATGCCGGAGCTGGCATTAATGATGCATTGACTTTATAGACTCGGTGGGCTCCCACCATTTGGCACCCAGTCCAAGAGTATGCAGCTATTTCTTCTGAACTTTTGAACTTATTTACAAATGCTACTCAGTATACGTGGAATATGTCAGAAAACATAACCCGCTTTGCTAATTGGACAGTATGTACTTTACAAGCTATGACAATTATTGAACAACGCGATAGGTTTCAAGCGAGACTCCTATCCAGAAATGAACAAATTTGGAAACAAATATTGAATGTCACTAATGAATGGTTGATGTATAGTGCTTCCAAAATGCAGTGCAATGAGATTAGTTGCACCGGACAAGCTACCGTATATAATGTAACTAAGAAGATGCAAATGTGTAAATTTATAGTACTTCCTTTGGTAATGGGGACCCCTGGTAGAATTTCATATTGGCTTCCGGAATTTTCAGGGACCCATATTGATTCTAATAACCGTACCCATGATCTATCCACCAGCACCGAGGTGATAGGAGGAACAATTTGTCGCATCCAATCTAGTGTATATGAACCTTGCTTATTGCAGAATAGTGTTAACATGTGCAAATTCATTATCTTGCCACCAGTTTATGAATACTTGATTGAAATAGCTCCACAAGAAGTATGCATGGTAGTCAATACCAAAGTTATACTTAAGATGATTCTTCCCTTTGTGGGTTGTTTGAAGAATGTAACTACACTACGGTGGCATCTTGAAACTTATTTACTTTATGCTGTTACTCATAAAGCTGTACATCATTATTGGACGCCCATACCAATGGATGTCTCGAATTGGGATCTAAATTTGATAAGATTACATAAGCTGTTAAATGATTCTGCGTTGTTGCATAATCATCTGAAACACTTAAACAGGACTATTGCAATGCACCAAGTGCATACCGTGCTGATGGCAGATAGCTTGGCATACCTAGGATCCAGTATTGCCAAGGCTATCTCCCATCATTGGTATGACATCTTTTTGGGATATTCCCCCTCGGCTACTAGTGTTTTAAATATGTTGATCCATCCAGTTTTGATACTGGTGAGAGTTGTTTTTATCCTCTCCATCTGCAACTGCTGTATATGTCACAAATTAGACGGCCGTTTTTTCGGCCAACATCCTACATGTACTGCTGAATCCATTAGGACCGAATGTGATACGAGTGTGACATGCTTTGCTGTGAATGGAATGGATACAGCAGACATGTAGCTATTGGGAGTTATTACAGGGCATAGCAGCTTGCACTGTAGAGACTATAAGGTTACTAGAGGGCATAAACACCTTGCTTGAAGTGGTCTGAACTAGTATAATGAGTCAGAAGCACGTCTCTGTACATAAATTGTGTATGAAATCTATATCCAATCATAATCGTGAGAATTTTGCTTTCACATGAAACTCACGCTGTAGTATCCAATGAAAACACATCTCTGATAGAAAACAATTACTGAAACTTGTATATCAAACGTGGAATTTTCCAAGGAGAAGGAAAAACCGTACCGTACTGCACTAGAGACAAAGCAATTCTGTTTTGGCAGCTTTCCCGGATTCCTTCATCGTGGAAAGTTCCCCCGATCGCTGAAGTGAATCTACAATCCGGTATATGTATTGATGCATTTCATTTCATGCTAGAACTTATTAGTCATTTTATGCTAGAACTTATTATGTTAGAACTTATTAGAACTTACTTATATGCATTGTATGACTTATAATCTTTTATATACTATGCAATAAACAGTAGCTTAGTATTACCATATATAAATTGTGCCTGGTTTGGATGTCAGTGAGGACTCAGAGTGAAATGTTTTATAGTAATACAGTACTACTAACTGTTTTCGGCTGTCTCCTATGAAAGGATTTCTACTCTCTCTATAGAGTATGCCTGACGTGAGGAGAAATCTAAGCAGTGTATCCCTAGGGTCCTGAGCCCACTTGAATGCATGAGTGAGAGCAGGGTCCGCCTGCTGCTCCTTTGGAAACGTGGGGAACTTGCTCATCAGCTCCTCAGGTACCCATGGAAGCTCTTGCCCTGCCTGTACTTTGGCCTTATTTCTAGAGCGTGACTGTTGCTCCTTACATTTTTCTGCCTTACCCCTCTTTACTTTGGGGTCAGGAATGGTCACTAAGGCATCATCAGAGGGAAGGATTTCACCAGGATCCTCTGATGTAGTCTCTTGGCTTTCTAGGGCTGAGGTCTGGGCTCTCGTAGAGACCATTGCACCTTTCTCTTGCAATTCTCTTTTTATTTCCCTATAGAACTGAGGCCAGTTCCTGCCTAGAATAACCGCATGTGGGAGACGTGGGACAACTGCTAGCGGGATAGTTCTCAGGGCACCTAAGCCTGTTATGTGCAGATTGTACACAGGGTATGAAGACGTTCCTCCATGAACACACCTGATCTTTACGGCATCTACGGGAGGGATTACTTCTGGGGCCTGTCGGGCTTTTATGGCTTTCCAGAACTCCTCAGAGATCCTACTTAACTCTGCCCCCGAGTCTAGTAAAGCTTGCGTGGTGATCCCTTGTACAGATACAGCCAGAAGAAATCCTGGTCTATCCTCCGTATAGCTATCCGCAATTAAAGCAGTTTTCACATGACAATACTTCTGTACATGTCCTACCAGTCCACATTTATAGCATTTCAACTTACATGCAACATTTTTCCTAAAAGGCATGCACATGCTCACTGGATCTTCCTGCACCCTCCGTGTCCTTTCTGATCCTCCTGTGCTCCACTCATGGGAAGGGGTGCTACCTCTCTGGGCAGTCAACTCTGCCTCTACATATCTCTCAGAGAGAGCAACCGCTTCCTGGGGAGACTTACAATTTTGCAGGATCAGGAAGGCACGAATTTCTGACGGTAGAGCATCCATATATTGCTCTAACACGAGCTCATCCAGAATGGAGTCCACAGACCTCCCTTCTGGAGTCAGCCACTTGTTAAGTAAACCTCGTATCCTGTGGCATAAGGACTTTGGGGATTCACTCTGCCTGAGTCTCACGCTCCTTAAACGAGAGCGGTAGATCAGTGGAGTGAGACCCAGTCTCTCCCTTATCGCCCTTTTCACGTCTTCATAACTACCAGCCAACTCAGCGGGCATGGCACGGTATGCTGCCATGGCTTCCCCGGTGAGTGACGCGGCCAGCCTTAAGGCCCAGTGCTCTTTTGGCCATAAGCTGAGACGAGCTACCCTCTCAAAGCTTTCTAGGTAATCGTCTACATCGTCCTGACTGGTGAGTTGTCCAAAATTGAACAAAGTTCCTGTACTAACAGGCTGCACAGTGTTATTCAAGAGAGAACCTGTATCAGGCGTTGTTACAGCGGCTCGCTTTCTCTCCTGCAAGCACTCCTCCAACAGAGTCAATAGGGGTTGCTGCTGCTCCTTTAAGGTTGCAGTGGCCCTCTGCTGCGCCTCCAACGCGAGGTCAGCCTGACGCTCTAGCTGCTTCGCCATCCAGGTGAATATCTCTTTAGGATCCATCGCCATCTTGGGAATCCTGTAATGGAAACAAAAACACAGACCCAAGTGCGGTATCCCAACACTAACGTCTCTGTGTGTTTCCTAAAAAAAAAATATTTTTTTTTCTTGCTTTCCCCAGTTACCACTAGGGACACCCTCGCCCTGGTATCCTTCACAACCCGGGGTGGATACCCTTTACCTGGCAGAGGTATATCTCGAGCACTTCAGGATTGGCTCCTGTAGCCTTTCTGCAGTCCTTCTCCCTCTGCTGGGCTCGTCAGCTCTTCGGCCGGGGTCCAGTGGAAGAAGTTCTCTGCCGCTCCTGCTGTGGCTCCTTTTGCGCCTGCGCCGAATCCTGCCAACTACGCCACTTTATAGCCAGCACCCGCTCCCTAACCTTGAGGGTTTGAGGAGGGGTGTGCCTTGAGGTTAAGTTGTAGTTGTGAAGGTCGAATGACAAGGCAGGTATAAAGAATATTTTTTTACATAAGGATTTATTTCTCCCACTCCGTGGTGGAATGGAACAGGCGTAAAGGAATATATTTTACAGCCAAAACAAGAACAAAAGGAAAACAGGCTTTTTCCAACACTGTGTTCAAAACTGTCCTTTAACACAGTAGTTCACATTCCTGTCATGTGAGCTTTACTTGAAATCACTTAAACAAAAGAGCAAATAATAAAGTTCATGCACTGTAACTAAGTTGTGCTTCAGCTTACTCTTTATCTCCTCATAAGCTCTTCAGGTAAGGAACTTAAAACAGCATGCATTTCAGCATATTATAACGAATGACCACACAAGCTTTGCTTGACTATTCTTTGTCTATGAGACAGGTTGAGCAGTCCATTGGCTGATTCAAATCCACCATTGGTAAGGGATAAACCAATGGCACTTGTGCTTCTGGACTCTGTACTGATTCAATTACTTTCTGTCCAGGAACAGTTCGTTTCTCTAAGAAATCTCTAAACTCTTTCAGGAGTTCTTCAGCCTGCTTGCTATATGGGCTAGGCGGGGAATTAACTCCTTCCTGGGGTGAGTGAAAGCTTGTGGGTTTCTCTTCAGGTAAGCAAACAATGCCGTCTCTCTTACTATGCTCATTCAATGCACTGGAATTAACCCTCCCCCACTTGTCTCTGTCAGCAAGTGCTGGGTAAGTCAGTTCATTTGCAGGTGAAGGATTTTTAGACAGCAATTCAAACTTATGACCTCCTAAAGCCTTCTGGCATATATCTCTAGCAAATATATCTGCTACGTCCTTGTAGCTAGCTTGCTTGCTAATTCTGTCAGCAGTTTGAGGAGGAAAGCAGGGTTTATCTGAATGAGCTTCTGGTTGCAGCCAACTGCCCTCATAAAACCTGGGTTTGCCCTGGGTTTTAAAATAAGCACTCACACAGTCTGGCTTCTCATAAAAGCTGTTATCAGAATTAAAGACACCCTGTACCTTGTGTTGAGGAATGCCTGAGTGTTCTTTAGCAGTCTGCCATTCTTTCCACGGGTCAGCTCTCTGTTCCACAAGCACAGGCTTTACTCCTGGGTCTCTCAGTGCCTCACCCTTCTCTTGCTCCCAGAAGGTTCTTCCATGCACTGAGTCTCCCTGGTACCTGCTTCTTGGCTTGGCAAGCGTTCTCCTGGAATTGCAGCTGGGGAGCGTTTCTCCTTCAAAGTCAAAGGCTCTGGCATCCAAGGCTACTCCATCTCTAAAGCACACATCTGCTTCTTCTGTTTCCTGTTCTGTCTTCCTTCTTCCTGTTTAACAAGCTGTCTCTGCTCTGGGGAACCCGCCTCCTGCTAGGGCGTGCCCAATCAGCAACTCTGCTTCTCCCCTCCCCCGAGGTGAGCTGTGTTAGCTGATTAGCTATGTGCATCTTGTGCTGAGAAGGAAAAATCTTGCATTTAGCTGCAGTACCCGGACCTTCCACCGGGTCACTATCTGTTTCTATGGCTTCTAGCACTGCTACAGCGTCACAATGCACATGGAGCCTTGTATAAAGAGCGAGGGTTGATCACCTCAGGGGGTAAGGCCATTAGGTATTGGTCCGAGATATTGATGTTATTAGATGCTGTGTGGGCCCCCAAACAAGTGGCAGTCATGCACTGCCGAGGTCATCAGGCAGGAACAGGAGAAGTCACCCGAGGGAATAGATTTGCAGATGCCACAGCCCGAAAAGCAGCCACCACAGGACAAGTTAGGACCCAAGATACTGTAATGCAAGCAGCCCTATTCCCTGTGCCCCTCAGTTCCTGGGCACCCCGATACACTACAAGGGAGTTGGGCTATCATTGTGAATAGGAGGGAGGAGTCCTGACAGAACAAGGTTGGATAGTGTTGCCACCCCCAGAAGGTAGTCCACCTCCAGGTCCTACAGTCATTCCTGAAGCATTAGGGCCAGCCTTTGTTCAAGCTTTTCACCAAGCCACACACTATGGTAAAACAGCCATGGAGAAAGCCCTGAGACCCCATTTCTGTATTTCACTGCTAGGATCCCTGACCGCCTCAGTGGCACAGCAATGCCTGATATGTGCCAAAAATAATGCCAAGCAAGGTCCTGTTCCACCCCCAAGAGTTCAGTCAGTAGGGGTGACCCCAATGAGTGATATACAGGTAGACTTTGCTGAAATGCCCTGTGCAAATGGATATCACGATATGTTAGTGTTAGTCTGTACATTTTCAGGGTGGGTAGAAGCCTATCCCACCCGAACTGAGAAAGCCCGAGAAATCACTAGGGTATTGCTTCATGAGATCATTCCCCGATTCGGAATACCATCAACTATAGGGTCAGACAATGGTCCATCATTTGTATCCCAAGTGACCCAACAGTTAGCTCAAGCTCTGCGAATAAAATGGAAGTTACACACTGCATACAGACCCCAGAGCTCAGGAAAAGTAGAACGTATGAATAGAACCTTGAAAACTCAGTTATCCAAGCTTTGCCAAGAAACACACCTAAAGTGGCTCCAAGTTCTCCCCATAGCCCTTCTTAGGATATGTTCAGCTCCCACCAGATCCTTAGGAGTCTCCCCCTTTGAGATTTTGTATGGGCGACCTCCACCCATAGTGCAGGGAATAAAGGGAGACATGAGACAGATAGATAGGATCTGAAATAACTAGACAAGAACTATTAGCTTTAGGTTCTGTCTTGCAGAATCTCCAAACGTGGGTGCAAGATCGACTGCCCATCAACCTGACTGAGCCTCTGCATCCCTTCAAGCCAGGAACGTCCGTGTGGGTGAAAGAGTGGAGAAAGACCCTGCTGGCGCCGCATTGGAAGGGACCATACGTCGTCATCCTGTCAACCCCCACTGCAGTGAAAGTTGCAGAATTTGAACCCTGGATCCACCACAGTTGAGTGAAGCCGGCAGCTGCTCCAGATCCAGGCCAATGGACGTCAGTGAATGATCCCGAGACTCCATTGCGACTCACCTTGAGGAGACAGCCAGCTTTATAGAAAATCTTCAGAATCCGCCTATGTCACGTGAGAGTGACCATCACTGCAGAAACAGAAGAAAATTCAACAAGCTCATCGTACCCAACCTTCCAGATAACCCCCAAAGACTGTAATCACAATGTTCTTCCACTATTGCCTTGTGGGAGTGGTGATCTTGGGAATCCTGGAAAAGACTCTTGCCCTACCCCCATGTGCAGCTTACATAACCACCACCCGAACAGATTACTCAAACTTTGCTCTATCACTCCTACTATACTTGCACTGGTACAGTCAGCCGGTGTATTTATAATGGCACCGAACTGAATATTTGCACGAAGGGGAAAAGTAAGACTTGTTATAACCCTCGACAAAACCCTTCATATTATACATTTGAGATACGCTGGAATGATGAAGATGGAGCCATCCTGAATGCGACAAAACCCTTTACAAACCCCACAAAACCAATTATCTTGAACTTTGATGCTTGTGATGCAATTAACAGAAATGCTTACCACAGATGTGGGTCATGGGAGCGAGCATACTACCATGATGATAAATACATGTGTCCAGAGGGAGCCTACGGATGGGACGGTGTACAGGAAAAAGTTCTGCAGCCACTATTTACACCACTACATCTAAACATGATTACTTTTGCCTAAAATGGGACTGTGTATATTTTGCTACCTGGAAGAATGCACCTATGGGACGAGATGGAGATCACCGCAAAGACAGCTTAATAAAGATCAGACTACCAGAGCCCAAGAAATGCCAGAAAGGTGCCTGTAATCCCCTGCAACTCCTCATAGTCAACCCCAGCCAATGGAAGCAAGGATACAAGTTTGGGTTGCGTATAGCAGGAGGAGGTATAGATCATGGGACTATTTTATATCTACAATTAAACACCAAGACCCATATATCTTCACCCTACCGTATACATCACTCCTTCTATGAAGCCATGAAAGCAGAGTTTGAAATTCCTCCTGCCTCCCAGAACTTGTTTCTTGAATTAGCGGGAGCAGTTGCATCTAGTCTCCACGTTTCAGACTGTTTATTTTGTGGAGGAACAACAAAGGGAGACCAATGGCCTTGGGAGGCACAAGAACTGAACTATTCTATTCCATATAATCAAACTAATATACACAATATCACAAGTGAATGGGTATTGGCCCACTCCATTGTGGGTAACTTATGTTTTTCTCGCTATAGACCATTGTTTAATATGGAAGTGGGGCAGCTGGTCTGTCTCAATCAGAAGTACTACAACAGTACCACTAAGAAGACGTCTTGGTGGTCAGGAGTCAATGTTACTGAACCTTCCAATCCTCTAGTTCAGTTCCCCAAACTTGCCAGTATCTGGACTAACTTAGCAGCATATAATTCCTGGCAAGCACCACCTGGACTGTACTGGATTTGCGGAACCCGAGCATATGCCAGGCTCCCTCACCACTGGGGAGGCGCATGTGTATTGGGAACCATACGACCTTCCTTTTTCCTTTTGCCTACATCTCAGGGAGAACAACTGGGATATCCTGTGTACAGAAGTTGACGGCTGAAGGAGGCCTTGAAGATAGGCCAAAGGGACAAATGGGACGCGACATCTGAAGAATGGCCACCTGAGAGAATTATCTCATACTATGGACCTGCTACTTGGGAGCAGGATGGGTCATGGGGATATCGTACCCCTGTTTATATGATTAATCGAATAATACGATTGCAAGCTGTTGTTGAAATAATAACCAATGAAACTAGTAAAGCACTAACTCTGTTGGCTAAGCAAAGTATGCAAATGCGCACAGCCATTTATCAAAATCGTTTAGCTTTAGATTATTTGTTAGCAGCTGAGGGTGGGGTATGTGGAAAGTTAAACTTAAGTAATTGTTGTTTACAGATTGATAATAATGGGCATGTAGTTGAAGATCTAGCCACCCAGATGAGAGAGCAGACATTTGTGCCTGTTCAGACCTGGCACAGTTTGAAGATGGATGGATGGTTTGGGTCATTATTTTCATGGATTGGTGGACTAAAAGCCCTTATGTTAATTGCACTATTCATATTAGCAATGTGCTTATTGCTCCCTTGCCTCCTACCCCTTTGCTTACGCATGGTAACTTCAACAATTGATAACACTATAGAACGGAAAGCAGCTGCGAAGGTATTAGCTATGCGGCAGTATTACCCTATACCCCACGATGATGCTATTACACCAGTATAATGTGTTAATTGACCCCAATGAGTGATTTAATTCTCACCCTTTCTCACTTGCGGGTGAGAATAATCAAAGGGGGGAATGTGGTAGGTTATGGCCTAGCATGGCCTGCTACTATGAAAGGCCTGTAAGTTAGGCCTGGATCCTAACCCCCATTATAGCTAGAAAAGAATCAAAAATCTGTGAAACCAAGGATAACCTTGCAGTAGAGAAGTAACGAAATCAAGAACTGCACCATTGTTAGAACAATCCTAAGGGAGGGGGCTGGTTGCTAGGCTCCGGAGGGATTTCTAATTGGACAGATGCAGAAAATGTAAAACCAATGAGAAGTTTGCATGTATCGAGTTGGAACCAATAGAAAGTTTTCATGTATCAAACTGAAAAAGAGGTATAAATAGTTATGTCTCTGTAGAAACTTTTGCTCAGTTCCTTTTGAAGCTTTGACTGACTGGGCCTGTGCACAATAAACTGGCTTGGACCCTGTCAATTGACTCCTGGATTTATTCATTGATTGCACTTTGCTACAGCACAACGAGCAGCCTCAAAGAAAATGTGGCTCAAACTCATCGAGGAAGATCTGAGGAACCAACGACTGACCATCAACAAGACCAGAAATGTTGTCACTGGTTGCCAAGGTTGGAAGCCTATTGTGAGCAACACATGGAATCCAGCAGCATCTACAGCAGCGTATTGGCTGAGAGGATGGCCTTCTCTCCAAATGCCAGCTAGGGATTAAAGAAGAAAGAAGAAGAAGAAAATAAAACATGAATAATATAAATTAGTGCAAAACAACACACAGGGATAAGAAGCAAAAAACATTCCTTCTTGAACGCCAAACTTTTGCTTATATGCTGAAAAGATACATGCAGAAAATTTTCACGTTGAAGGTTCACTGATTATATGCCCTGAAACAGTCTTTCCCTAGCCGCACAAGATGTTTAAGCCACTTCAGACCAGGCATAGAGATATTGGTGCTGCTGCTAGTTACATAATCCTCTACGCGTTTCTCTGCATTGGGCGCCGACCTTATTAGCATGCTATTTTAATGCGTGTTGCTCATTTGTGTATTATTTAAATAGATGTGGTATTACTGTGTGTGCATACTTTTCCTTTGTTGTTTACGCATGTGTCAATCTCTTTTCTGCATTTGGCATGGCGGAAATTGTGCGTATAAGTTGTGTTACCTGCTCGCAAAGGGCGTGTTAGGCCTTTCTGCATCGGCACGTTAGATTGTAAGCTCTCAGGGGACAGAGAAATACCTACACTACCTGATTGTAACTTGCCTTGAACTACTATTGGAAAGACAAGAACTAAATTAAAAATAAATAGTTGATACAATTGCCAGGATTTAATTTATTTGTTTAGCTCATGCCTATTTGTTGGTAGCTCAAAGCATGTGACATTCAAACATAGTTAACAATGCAATGGAAAAGCCATATTTTGTGCTTAAATTACTAATGGGGACATCATTCTTCTGTGCCTTGATGGGAACTACAAGATATGGTTCAGTGCTATGGATCACCATTCGAAGAGAGAGATAAAAAGTATAAATATTAACTGAATGGACTTTCCTAGCACTAAAAGAGAAATTCAGAGTTGAAAGGTCCATGAGGTTCAAACTTGCTTAGTTGAATTGAGCAGCACAGGCAACATGGGAGGCAGCAGGGAGGGTGGTAAAGATGTTGCATAGGGAGAACATGCCAGGTGGAAGGAGTGATATACCTTGTTTTGTTTTGGCTCAGTAATGAGCTGAGCCAGAACATGGTTCCAATGCTTGAATGGGCTTTAGCTATAAGGCTTATCCATTTTTAATGCTATACAATGAACAGTGTTATTGGTAGTAAAACCTGTCTGATATAGCCTTGAATTAATGTCTAAAAGCCACAGAGAACCTACAGCACAAGCCAGGGCCGGATTTGCCTATACGCCACGTACGCCGTGGCGTAGGGCCCACAGCTGGCAAGGGCCCACCGGGAATGTTTTTTGCACAGGGCCCCGCGTTTCAGGGGGCCCCGCGCAAAAAACATTCTGATCCATCATTAAAATTAAACAACAAAAAAAAAAAGCTGTCGCTGCCTCTGCCGGGGCCGGGGCCGCCGCGGCAGAATCGAGTGTGCCGCGGGGCCCCCCCTGCCCAGCAGAGCCTGCCCTCCCCGGTATCACCTCTCTCAGCTGCCTCCCTCCAGTCACACGCGCCGGCTTTCAGAGCGCGAGGTGAGTTTCTCCCTCGCTGCTCTGTTAAGCCTGCGGGGGCTGATGGGAAGTCCCATCAGCCCCCGCGGGCTTAAATAGAGCAGCGAGGGAAAAACTCTTCCCTCGCGCTCTGAAAGCCGGCGCGTGTGACTGGAGGGAGGCAGCTGAGAGAGGTGATCCCGGGGAGGGCAGGCTCTGCTGGGCAGGGGGGCCCCACGGCACACTCGATTCTGCCGCGGCGGCCCCGGCCCCGGCAGAGGCAGCGACAGCTTGTTTTGTAAAAAACAATTCGCTGGGCTGGGGTGGGCTGGGGGGGTTAGGACTGGTGATGGGCTGGGGGGGTTAGGAGTGGTAATGGCTGTGGGCTGTTGGGGGGGTTAGGACTGGTGATGGGCTGGGGGGGTAGGAGTGGTAATGGCTGTGGGCTGTTGTGGGGTTAGGAGTGGTGATGGGCTGGGGGGCTTAGGAGTGGTAATGGCTGTGGGCTGCTGGGGGGCTTAGGACTGGTGATGGGCTGGGGGGGGGGGTTAGGAGTGGTAATGGCTGTGGGCTGGGGGGGTTAGGACTGGTGATGGGCTGGGGGGGGGGGTTAGGTGTTGTAAATGCATGGGGCGTTTGGGGGGGTTATGACAGGTAATTGGCGATGGGGGGGTTATGAGTTGTGATGTGCTATGGGGGAGATAAGGCTATATGGGCTGATGGGATAAGGACTGGAATGGGGTTGATGGGGGTTTAGGACTGGTAATGGGCTATGGGGGGGGCTTAAACTAAAAATTGGGTGATGGGTATTAGGACTGGAAATGGGCTGGTGGGATTAGGACTGGGAGTGGGCTATGGGGGGCTAGGACTGGTAATGGGTTGGGGGGGTTGCTAGGACTGGAAATGGGCTGGGGGATTAAGACTGGAGGTGGGCTGATGGAGTTAGGACTGGTAATGGGCTGTGGGCTGTTGGGGGGGGGTTAGGACTGGTAATGGGCTCTGGGGGGCTAGGACAGGAAATGGGCTGATGGGAAGGGGTTAGGACTTGAGGTGGGCTGATGGGGTTAGGACTGGTAATGGACTGTGGGCTGATGGGGGGGTTAGGACTGGCAATGGGCTATGGGGGGGTTAAGACTGGTAATGGGCTGTTGGCTGATGGGGGCTGTCTGGTAATGGGCTATGGGGGGTTAGGACTGATAATGGACTATGGGGGGGGGGGCTAGGACAGGAAATGGGCTGATGGGGAGGGGTTAGGACTTGAGGTGGGCTGATGGGGTTAGGACTGGTAATGGACTGTGGGCTGATGGGGGGGGGTTAGGACTGGCAATGGGCTATGGGGGGCTGACTGGAAATGGGTTGATGGGGGTTAGGACTGGAAGTGGGCTGATGGGGGGTTAGGACTGGAAGTGGGCTGGTGGGGGGTTAGGACTGGTAATGGGTTATAGGGGGGGGCTTAAACTGAAAATGGGGTGATGGGGGTTAGGACTGGAAGTGGTTTGATGGGGGGGCTAGGACTGGTATTGGGTTGATGGGGGGGGGCTAGGACTGGAAATGGGCTAATGGGGGGCTAGGACTGGAAATGGGCTGATGCAGGGACTAGAAGGGAATGGATGCTGGGTGAGGCTGGAACTAGAAGGGAGCTGGTGTTGGGGGAGGATTAGAATGGGATGGGGCTGGGAGAGTAAAATGGAGAGGGGAAAAATATTTTGTGTGGGAAGGATAAAAAATCTACAATTGGCCGGGTATTGGGAGAGTAAGTGGGGATTGAGGATGGAGGGGTAAATTTTGAGTAGATGAAATAGGAATGAGGAAAGAGCAAAAGGAGAAAGATTAGTATGTTAAAGCAGATGTAGAGAGAGAATGGAAAAAAAAACAACAAGAAGACAGAAGAAAGGACAAATGGACAGCAGATGGAGAGTTAGCAGAAGACACGAAGAAACCAGAAGAAAGTGGCTGGAACAATTGCAACTGAAAAAAAATGCACAAAAGGTAGAAAAATATCTCTTTATTTTGAATTTATTAACTGGAATATGTCAGCTCTGGGAAATGTGCATCATTAATTTTTGCGCTTTGTTTAGTACAAGAGGAAATTAATTTATAGTTTTATTTCTACAGTGTTGCTGTATATTCCAAGTTTGGCTTTTGGGGTTCCCAATTTAATTATTGTCTTCCTGTTTCTAAATTGTGATTCCTTGTTTGGTGATGGTCTATGTTGTGCATGTGTAACTGAGCTGAGGTATTCTGTTTATATAATTCCTATTTGACATTGCCACTTGTTCTTTCCCCAGTAGGTCATGTATTGTTGTTCTCTGAAATGTATTGGTTTAATATTTGCAGTGTTGCCTTTTGATAGTTAGGGTATGGTGCTTTGTGAGTCCTGGTAGTGCTGTTAGGATATGGCGGGTTTGCTATGGGTTCTAAATGGGCAGTGTTTGTAGTAGTTCCTAATGTGCCTGGCGGTTGGTACTGGATTATAGTAATGTAGAAACCTTTTAGTCTTTCTTTATCCATATACTCATTAAGAGGCATGTTTACTAAAAGTTAGTGTATGGCAGAGCTACTCAATTCCAGTCCTGGTGGTCCACAATCCTGCAGGTTTTCAGGATATCCCTAATAAATATGCATGAGATATATATGCATTGGAGATATCCTGCCAACCTGACTGGTTTGTGGCCCTCCAGGGCTGGATTTGGAGACCCCTGCCTTACATCTCTGTCATTTACGATTGTGAGTGGGCAAGGTGCAGATGTCCAAGACATCAAAAAAGTTAGATAGCATTTGTCACATTCCTCCTCGCTTCTCACCACCACCAAAATATTATCTATTAGACAACTTTTTGGTGGTGGTGAGAATCGAGGAGGAATGTGACACATTCTATCTACCCTTTTGATGTCTAGGATATCTGTACCTTGTTCACTCACAATCTTAAATGACAGAGATGTAGAGCAGGGGTCTCCAAATCCAGCCCTGGAGGGCCACAAACCAGTCAGGTTGGCAGGATACCTCCAATGCATATATATCTCATGCATATTTATTAGGGATATCCCGAAAACCTGCAGGATTGTGGACCACCAGGACTGGAATTGAGTAGCTCTGGTGTATGGTAACATTATGCAAATATTTATGCAAATGGGACACCTTATGCAAATGAGGCCCCGCACCGAGTCTCCGCACATGGCCCCGCACCCCCCTTGGGCCGCCCCTGGGCCCACCGGAGGGCTTTAGAGGGAGCCGGGGAAGCCCGCGCGAGGCCCCGGCTCCCTCTGTACAGCCGCCAGCGTGAAGAGCCTTTTCCTTCACGCTGGCGGCTGTTTCTGTGAAGCCGCGAATGCTGGGAAAGGTTAAAGGTTGCCCTTTAACCTTTCCCAGCATTCCCGGCTTCACAGAAACAGCCGCCAGCGTGAAGGAAAAGGCTCTTCACGCTGGCGGCTGTACAGAGGAAGCCGGGGCCTCGCGCGGGCTTCCCCGGCTCCCTCTGAAGCCCCTCAGACAGCCGCGATGCTGTCCGGGGTGCCAGGACTGCATGGGGGGGCCCAGGACTGCACGGGGCGGGCCAGGACTGCACGGGGACACGGGGGGGGCCCAGGACTGCACGGGGGGGCCCAGGACTGCACGGGGGCGGGCCCAGGACTGCACGGAGGCACGGGGGGGGACACGGGGGGGCCCAGGACTGCACAGGGGGGGCCCAGGACTGCACGGGGACATGGGGGGGGGCCCACAATTTTTCTTGGCGTAGGGCCTCACTCTAGCTAAATCCGGCCCTGGCACAAGCATAGTTTCAGTGAAACCCTCCAGAAACTCTGATATTAACAAATCGTATGATTTCCAATGGGGTCCTAGCAACCTATGTTGATGTCTGCAGCAGGAGTTGCGTGTATTTTAACTAATTATGCAATGTTGTACAAGAAATAGAAAACTATTAAAATTACAGGTTGCTTAAATTTGTGCAAAAGTAAATTTGTAAGATATTACAACTTTAGTTTACTAAAAGCACAAATTTTCCCTCATCTGGTGTCCCTTTCGGAGATGCACCTGGGGCCAAGGGCTTTTGTTGCTTCAGAAATTCAAAAGGCTCCAATCTGCAACTTCTTGAAAGCTTCTCGGAATACAAATCACACATTTCTTTCAGGAGCTCATAAATTCCTGAATCTTTACAGGATTTCTTAATATGGAGCAACACTGGGGAGATATTTCAAGGTGAGAAAATTGCTATCAGATTGTATTTTCATTTCCATTGTGGAAGTTGAAAAATTCATATCCTTGAACAGGTGAAAGGATTTGCATGAAAATACCAAGGGAACAGCAGCGTACTGTTTCGTAACATATCTTGTTTTGATGCATAATTATCAAAGGATGCCTTGAAATAAGCAATGGGAGGCTGGAAAATACAGATAGTGCTCCTATTGTTAGCAAAATAGATAAGATATTCAGCATGAAAAGGGGAACGAGAAAAGATGATTTCAGGCAGAAAAACAGATAATCTCACATCCCACGTTAAATGATTGAGAGAATTTATGGAGTATTTAAAGAAGACATTTTACTCTGTCTCACAGCTTGAGGCCTTTAAAACAAGCTTCCAGGAACAGTAGGGATTCAGGTCTACTCCTATCAATCTGCAGTATCAGCTAACTAATCTAGGTGGATAATGTATGCCTAATGGGCTAATAGAGAAAGCTGCTGACAGGAAAAAAATACAATTTTTGAAAGGGACATTCAAGCCTGTTTTACTTACTCAGGGAAGAGCTAAAATTACTATGAAATATCCACTGTCTCTTTTCTCCTTCCTCGGAGAAGTGCTTGGTTCTGATTACATACACATTGAGGTAGTTTCCATATAGGCCGGTTATCTCCGGCAGACACATTTAAATCAGGCATGGGCTCGATTCAATGCTAATTCTGCCTCCGTGGGTATAGACATGTCCGTATTTCTGGGATCGGCTCATAGATGTGTTCAGTGCGGCATGTCCAACATGCTGTTCAGCCTGCCTGTGCATGTATTCACAGCGAGAACCATGCACTGGTGCAGGCACGGGCCATGCAGTGAAGTGGAGAAACACGTCCCATGATAATATTATAGGACATTGGCAAATGCCGAAATGGTTTTGGATGTCCCCACGCTCACCGTATTCTGGACAATTGCCCATTTCCAATTGTACCTGTCTCTACAATATATCCATGGACGGCTCTGACCGCCACACATCCTTGGTTAAAACGTGCATCTCCTAAGCTACTGTTCTCACAGACAGTATTTTGCTGATGCAAACTAGACATAAATACTGATGATAAATAAATGCTGATGCAAACTAGACTATATATACAAGTCTTTTTCATGGAAAAGTGCTAAGTAATCTCAGTGCACTCTTGTGGGTACTGGCATTTCTCACAGAAGCTCCCTACATGTGGCTACACCTGTCCCATAGTCTGTGGGGCAGCCCTACCTGCCTTCCCACAGACTGCTTTGTGGCAGTGCTACCCTGGTCAGGCCTGTGTGGGCATGGGGGGGGGGGGGTTTCCTGGGCCATCATACCAGGTAGCCAGCCTCCAGATATATCACTGCTCTTGTAGCTTGCATAGATCCTGGACTGGGTAAGGATGTAGGCCTCATGGCACAATCTGGGGAATGTTGGCACAACTTCAGTCATATCTCCCATTGCCTGGCACAGCTGATGTATGGCTGCCCTATCTCAGTGGAACCTGGTGACACTGTGGTAATTCATAAGGTCCAGGTACTGGCCAGGCATTCATGTCTTCCCTGAATTGCAGATCAGCACACCAGATCCTCCCGTGCAACCCTCAAACTGAAGCCACACTCTCACTTGCAGAAAATGTTCTGTCCTAGCCTTATTCCACATCTCTGGCAGGAATAACGGGCACATCTCTGGCAAAGGACATAAACGTACACAGAGTTTTTGAGAATATGGTATACGCATCTCCATGGCTGGAAATTCCCCCATTCCGCCCCCTTGCAGAATGTGTGGACATCCCTCGTTCAAGCGATATAAACGTGCGTGGGCACCATGTACTGGAATACGTTCACAGACGTTTCCTCTACTGCCATTCCTTCCTAAGTTGGTATACCCCAAGGGTCTGTTCTGGGCCCTCTCCTTTTCACTCTCTATATCCAGTCCCTTGGTGCCCTCATCTCTTCCCATGGCTTTCAATTTCATTTTTATGCTGATGACTCTGAAATCTATCTATCTACACCTGACCTTTCTCTTACACTCCAAGCCCGTATCTCTGCCTGCTTATCTGACATCACTGTCTGGATGTCTCACTGCCATCTAAAATTAAACATGACCAAGACTGAACTTCTTATTTTTCCCTCTAAATGCCTTCCTCCTTTTTCTTTCTCTGTTGATAACACTCTTCTGCTTCCTGTTTCATCGGTCCGCAACCTTGGGGTTATCTTTGACTTTTCACTCTCCTTCTCCACACATATCCAACAGATAGCTAAAACCTGTTGTTTCTTTCTCTAAAACCTTAACAAAATTTGCTCCTTCCTCTCTGAACATATTACTAAAACTCTTATCCACTCTTCGGCCACTTCCTGCCTCGACTATTGCAACCTCCTCCTTGCAGGTCTCCTAAGAGTCATTTCTTTCCTCCTCAGTCTGTTTAGAACTGTGCTGCATAGCTAATCTTCTGCCAACTCTGATACAATTATGTAACCCCTCTTCTTAAATCACCAAATTGGCTCCCCTTCCATTTCCGTATGCAATTCAAACTTCTTCTTCTGACCTATAAATTCATTCACTACCTTCCCTCTCTCCTCTCTCCCTACACCCCTCCAATGAACTCTGCTCTTCCTCTGGCTCCAGAGACCTGGAGAAAAGCAGATGTGGTCCCTTTACACAAAAGCAGAAGTAAGGATGAGGTTGAAGACTACAGGCCAGTTAGTCTAAACTCTGTGGTGAGTAAATTATTGGAAAAGCTGCTAAAAGACAGAATAGTGAGGTTTCTGGAGTCCAATGGGTTTACCAGAAGGAGGTCTTGTCAGACAAATCTGATTGATTCCTTTGACTGGGTGACAATGAAGTCGGACCGAGGGAGAGTCCTAGATTTAGTGTACTTAGATTTCAGTAAAGCCTTTGACACAATTCCACACAGGTGACTTATAAATGTACTGAGCATCCTAGGAATGGACCCTAAAGTTATTGATTGGGTTAGAAATTGGTGGGGTGGAAGGCAGCAAAGGGTACAGGTAAATGGAGCTCACTCTGAGGAGAAGGAGGGTACCAGTGGTGTGCCACAAGATCTGTCCTTGGTCCGATTCTTTTTAACATGTTTGTTAGTAATATTGCAGAAGGGCTGTTGGGTAAGGTTTGCCTGTTTGCGGGTGACACCAAAATATTCAATAGAGTAGATACCCAGGAAGGAGTAGATAACATGAGAAGGGATCTAGCTAAGCTTGAAGAATGGTCTAGAGTTTGGCATCTGAGATTTAATGCTAAAAAATGCAGGGTCATGCATTTGGGCTGTAAAAATCCAAGGGAGCAGTACAGTGTAAGGGGTGAAGTACTTCTGTCCACAAAAAAAGAGCGGGTCCTGGGTGTGATTGTGCCTGATGATCTTAAAGTAGCTGAACAGACTGAAAAGGTGACTGTGAAAACCAAAAGGATTCTTGGTTGCATAGGGAGAGTAATGGCCAGCAGAAAAAAAGAGGCGATAGTGACTCTGTATAAGCCTTTGGTGCGAACTCATTTGGAGCACTGTGTGCAATTCTGGAGACCACACCTTCAAAAGGATATAAACAGGTTGGAGTCAGTGCAGAGAGTGGCTACTAAAATGATTAGTGATCTTCATTATAAAGCATATGAGGACAGACTTAAAAATCTTAATATGAAGATGGCGGCGTAACAGGACGCGGTGTTAGCTGCTCCACTCAACTTTGCTTGTTTTCTTCGGGAATTTGTTGCTTTGCTCCTGCCCTATGCCGAAGCAGAAGGCTAAGGGAAAAGGAGGATTACTGGTGGGCAAGCGCACAATGGAGAGCTACGCAGCAGCAAAGAAGGGCGATCCCGTGGCCATGGGGGAGACGAGCCTCGGTCTGGGCAGCGACATTTCACTGAGTTCTGCCGGCCCCTTTACTCCCCTTCTGCCCGCTGAGGCAGCTGCTGGTGCAGCCACAGCTGCTGGAGATTTTCATCTTGAGAGCTTGGCGGAGGCGGCAGGTATGGCATCCTCAGCAGGTGCTCTGTTTATGGCATCTCAGATGGGTGTTTTAGAGCAGGGGAGTTCGACTCTTTCTGCTTCCAGTTTCAATCCTCAATTGGATTTCCCTCCTCTTCAACATCCACAAGAAGTGACCTTGGCTTCAATCTGGTCTGCCCTGCAGTCGGTTCATCAGGTGTGTGCTGTGGCGTTTCAGGCTCTGACCCCGCTTCCCATTCATTTGGAAAGTGTGGAGAAGAGGCTTGATGACCAGCAGGGACAATTGACTATGCTTGACCAAAGAGTTCAACAGGTACAAGAGCAGCAGGGGACGCTCTCACAAGACAAGATGGTGTTTCTACGAAAGATTGAAAATCTGGAGAATGCTTCCCAGTCTTTGAACCTGAGGATATTGAATTTTCCCTGTATTTCTGGCTCTCCGGCTAAGACTCTTTTTCATAGATTCCTAAAGGACACTTTCAGTTACCCTGAAGCTGGTTTTCCTCCTATGCAGAAGATTTTTTTATCTGCCATCTTGGGTCGCTAGTGGCGCTAATGCTATGGTTCCTGCTCCTCAAGCTCCTCTTTGAGGCTGCTTTTGGATCCTAATTCCCTTGTTCTCCTTGTGTCTTCTTTTCCTATTTGAACCCCTTGTTTCCTATCATCTCCAGTAACCTCGGGACATGGCCCACTGTATATAAGTTGTGCTATACTGCACCTCCTGCATATCCCCTCCCTTTGTTCTCCTTAGAGAGTTCCTTGTAATGGTTTGAGTTATTTTTTTCCTATGCAAGTTCTATGTAAGAGTTTTGAGTTTCAATGTAAACCACCTTGATTAAATGATAAGGCAGTATAGAAAAATTGTTAAATAAAATAAATAAAAATACATATTTTACTGTCTGTCTTGATTAGATTGTAAGCTCTAACAAGCAGGGCTCATCTTCTATAGTGCTGTATATGCCTTGTAGTGCTACAAAGATGATTAAGAGTAGTAGTAAGCATCCCTGGTGCACATTCAAATGCTTATTTGGCTTCTGGAATGACCCTAATTTTGAAAAAGCAGCTATGTTCATAGAGATAAAACTTATACTATTAGCAGGGCCGGATTTGCCTATATGCCACGTACGCCGTGGCGTAGGGCCCACAGCTGGCAAGGGCCCACCGGGAATGTTTTTTGCACAGGGCCCCGCGTTGCCCTTTAACCTTTCCCAGCATTCCCGGCTTCACAGAAACAGCCGCCAGCGTGAAGGAAAAGGCTCTTCACGCTGGCGGCTGTACAGAGGGAGCCGGGGCCTCGCGCGGGCTTCCCCGGCTCCCTCTGAAGCCCCTCAGACAGCCGCGATGCTGTCCGGGGGGCCAGGACTGCATGGGGGGGCCCAGGACTGCAAAAGTACCAGATAATCTCTCTAGGAAAAAGGCTAGTAATATTAAAAGCCGGGATAAGCGAACTTTTAATCCTGTAGCAGAAGAAAATCCAGAGTTCTACAATATAGCTAAAAGCCGACGCCCCAAACTGACAAGCCAACATTGGAACACAGTATGGCATGCTTTTAGAAAGCCTGAATCCAACCTTCCTGAGGTTTCAGAGTCAGACCCCTCAGAGATGGAGTGGATGCCAGGGGAATCTGAGGTTAATGAGGCCGTGGAACCCATGGATTGTAATTATTGCACAATAGGAAAGTTTTAAGTTATTTGGAGCACCAAATGTATGAAGAGAATAGATGATGCTTTATGTTTTGAGTTTGTGAAGATTAACAATGTTACTTTGAATGTTTTTGTGAATTGCACTTGATACAAGAAAGGATACAGCCCTGTTATTTTTCTCAACCGCATATTTTGAACCGTTTGCGTAAAGGTGAAATAAATGCCTTTTCTTTTTCCCTACCCTTGGCTAAATGTCGCTTTATTGGGAAGTTGACCACGAGGCTGACACAGAGGGCCGCTACCTCATGACCCTCGGAACAGGTCAACCCTAATACACCTATTCTTATGAGCTCCCCAGCCCCGTGGAACCACTACGCCGCCACCAGAGGGGGCTGCGGGGGACACCTGCCGGCCATTTTTTTTCTCCGTTATCCCTGTAAGTGCTTGTTAACTTTTCAGGGATCTCGGTATGTTTTCCTGGATCCTTCTCAACTTGAGTTATTTCTTGGTGATAAAGAGGGGCTTGGCTCTAAGCGGCTGGGATAGGTGGGTTAGTTAATTTAGCTGTCTAGGAATTCAGGAGGTTAACTCTTGGTTTTTTCCTTTAGTTATTATGGTTATTATACTCTCCCCTTATTGTGGGCTAGGTTTGATGTATTGTTATTTTGTGTATTTTTATATATTGTTTTTGTTTTTCTTCTTAATGTACCATCAGAATGTTTCTTTGTGCTTACTTTGTAAGTTTTGTGAAAATTTCAATAAAAAAATAATTAAAAAAAAAAAAGAACATAAGATATGCCATACTGGGTCAGACCAAGGTCCATCAAGCCCAGTATCCTGTTTCCAACAGTGGCCAATCTAGGTCATACGTACCTAGCAGTTTCCCCAAAAGACACAGGTTCTGCAATGCTTGTACTAGGTCAAGCATTGATATCCTGGGTCCCTTCTTAATAATGGTTTATGGACCTTTCCTGCAGGAACTTGTCCAAACCTTTTTTAAAACCAGCTACACTAACAGCCTTTTACTACATCCTCCAGTAACAAATTCCAGAGTTTGATTACACGTTGAGTGAAAAAATATTTTCTTTTATTAGTCTTAAATAGTTTACCCTGTAGCTTCATTGCATGTCCCCTAGTCACGTGACCTCTCTCCTCCATGGCAACAGGGATGCAGCCAGACTGGAGGTGGGACTTCAGGACTATATCCCTGTAGGTCTCGTCTATGTACCTCTCTGTCTTTCTTATGTTTTCCAAGTCTGCTACTCTAGCCTCTAGAGAAGGGACTCATTCCCTGAGAGCAAAGGGCTCCTTGCACCTAGTGCACACGTAAGACCTCACACCAACTGGGAGAAAATCATACATGTGACACTCAATGCAAAAGACTGGAAAGCCCCCATCCCGCTGCTGGACTGCTGTCTGCATCTTAGTTTTAAGTTTTTGTTTATATCTTTAAGTTCTTTACTTACTAAGGGTTGCTATGGATATTTATACCAATAAAACTGTACCTAATACGTTTAATATACCTTGTTCACCTGAAGCTTAATTAATCTAAGGTCCTTAGTGTATGTTTGATTTGGGTAACAAGCTTCACCTGAGAGCACCTCCTGTCTTTTAAGATGTGTAAGTACCTATAAAGCTATGATTATCCCAGGGGTGGGTGGGTATGGGGGGGGGGGGAGAGGGAGGGAAATAACACTTATTAAAAGAGGGCTGCTACACAGTACCCTGTCCTGTGCTGCTGAGGTAAACTATATTCTTATTTGATTTAAATTATAGTTCTTTGCTGTTGCTAGGCTCTAATTTATTATGAAATTTAAACTACAAGCTCTCTGCTGGGTTCTAAATTTAACCAGAAAGCTCTCTTCTGTGTTTTAAATTTAAACTAAAAATACTTTACTGATACTAGGCCCTGAGTGACTATTAAATTAAAACTATAAGCTCTCTGCTGGGTATGAAATGTAACCAGAAAGTTCTCTTCTGTGTTTTAAATTTAAACTTAAACTGCTGCTACTAGGCCCTGACTGATTTAACAAAAAATAGTGGGTTCACAGATTAAATAGCTTTAATAGAAAGAATTCCTTTCAGAAAATTCCCATAAGTATATACTCACAATTGCAGAGCTCTCTCCAGAAGTAACAGTCCCTTTTTCTAGTCCTTCAAGACTGAGGATCACAGAGCTCTGGTTGAGCTATTTATGCCTGTGCTGCTGAGGTAAGCTGTGACCAACTTCCTGGATGATTAACAGTCCTTGCTTGGATAGAAGGAGTCTTTCAAAATGGCCTTTTGAACTGCCACCTGGTGTTAACACCTATTGAAAACGTTTCACAGATCTCTTGCCCCCTAGGTAGAAGGCCTCTCTGTAAAGGTCTCTAGAAGACTTTATTTGCTGCTCAAAGAGTACTGACCCTGTTTTGCCTTTTGTGCTCATCTATATTCTTATTTTATTTAAATTATAGCTCTTTGCTGTTGCTAGGCTCTAACTTATTATGAAATTTAAACTACAAGCTCTCTGCTGGGTTCTAAAATTTAACCAGAAAGCTCTCTTCTGTGTTTTAAATTTAAACTAAAAGTACTTTGCTGATGCTAGGCCCTGAGTGACTATTAAATTTAAACTACAGCTCTCTGCTGGGTTCCAAATTTAACCAGAAAGCTCTCTTCTGTGTTTTAAATTTAAACTAAAAGTACTTTGCTGATACTAGGCCCTGAGTGACTATTAAATTAAAACTATAAGCTCTCTGCTGGGTATGAAATGTAACCAGAAAGTTCTCTTCTGTGTTTTTAAATTTAAACTTAAACTGCTGCTACTAGGCCCTGACTGATTTAACAAAAAATAGTGGGTACACAGATTAAATAGCTTTAATAGAAAGAATTCCTTTCAGAAAATTCCCAGAAGTATATACTCACAATTGCAGATCTCTCTCCAGAAGTAACAGTCCCTTTTTCTAGTCCTTCAAGACTGCATATAAATGCATTTCTCCTTTTAAATCAGCCAGTTTAGGAAGCAAGAAAGTGGCTAACTAATAAAAAGCAAAGAGGAAGTTGTAGAAGGTAAATGAGATGGAGAAAGCGATGAGGAAACATCAGATTGCGAGCATCTCCATTCATATATTCTTCTGGGTGAAGAGGGAAGACTGAGAGTCAATGATCTGCTAATGCTGTTAAGTGGCAGATTCCCCTGTATAGAGAGGAATTAACTCCCTAAACATGGAAGGGAACAAATATTCCACCAGTTAAATCATTAAGAACATAAGAAATGCCTTACTGGGTCACACCAAGGTCCATTAAGCCCAGGATCCTGTTTCTAACAGTAGCCAATCCAAGTAGCAAGTACCTGGCAAGTTCCGAAAAAGGCACACAGGTCCACAATGCTCACCCTGGGCAAACAGTAGATTTCTGAGGTCCATTTTAGTAATGGTTTATGGACCTTTTCTTCAGGAACTTATCCAAACCTTTTTTAAACTCAGCTACAGTAACGGTTTTTACTGCACACTCTGGCAACGAATTCCAGAGTTTGATTACACATTGAGTAAAATCATTATTTTTTCTTATTAGTCTTAAATAGGTTACCCTGTAGCTAAATTGCATGTCCCCTAGTCTTTTTATATTCTGATGGCATAAACAATTGATCTACGTTTACCCGTTCCACTCCATTCATTAATTTATAGATCTCTATCATATCTCCCCTCAGCCATCTCTTTTCCAAGTTGAAGAGCCCTAACCTTTTTATCCTCTCCTCATAGGGATATCCTTCCATCCCCTTTACCATTTTGGTGGCTCTTCTCTGTACCTTTTCTGATTCCTCTATATCCCTTTTAAGATACAGAGACCAAAATTACACACAATATTCAAGGTGCGGTCACACCATGGAACTGTACAGAGGCATTATAATATCCTTTGTTTTATTTTCCATTCCTTATGATACCTAGCATTCTCTTTGTGTGTTTTCCTGATTGCAGGTGGGGTGCTTCCTTGTTTAGGTTCCCAAAAAGGTACAAAGGTTCCACAATGCTTGTCCCAGGTTAAGTAGTGGATTTCCTTTTTTAAGCCCAGCTATACTAACAACTTTTACTACATCCTGCGGTAATGAATTCCAGAGCTTGATTATGCATTGAATAAAAAAATATTTCCTCTTATTAGTCTTAAATGGGCTACATTATAACTTGTCCAATCGAATATAGAGGGGTAGAGAATTCCAAAGAACAGGAGCTAAGAAAAAGAAAGCCGCCTGACAGGTAGATTCATGGCGGGCAAAAACATTAGATAGAACAACCAGTCTACTTTGGTTTTGAGATCGTAAAGATCATGTTTGTAAATATGAATAAGCAAATCTGATAGATAAAGAGGAGAACTTAAGTAAAAAGCTTTATGGGCTAATACCAAATTTTAAAATTTATGCAAAACTAAAACATGTTTAGTACAGTGCACTAACCTGTGCAAGTTGGACGCAGATGCACACTATTATCGTAGGCATCTTTGCATGTACTAACAAGTAATGCTGCAGTTAACACCCCTCGATGGGTGGTAGTAATGGCAGATTATCTGATTTACCTCCACCACTCATGTATATGAGCATCCTCTCCTGTTTTGTGTTCCTCCATGTAACACTTACTCATTGTCAAATATTATACCGGTTACATCTCATCCAGACTCAAAACAAATTTCCATTGAGGCAGACCAAGCAGTTCATTTGAATGTTTTTTTTTTTAACAGTTAGAGTCAGTACAGCACTGTCTACACTGAGTGATACAGTCAAACTCTACGCAAAGGGAATCCATGACCACGCATGGGACTGGTGTAAGTCTTACCTTCAAGGAAGATGGAAGCAAGTTCGAATCGGCAACAATACATCGGAACCCTTCCAGCAAAGACAGGGAGTACCAAAAGGATCGTCATTATCTGCACTACTTTTCAACATATATATGCAGCCAATTTGCAACATAACCCGCTCCTTCGGCATATCCTGCCTCATGTATGCGGATGACGTCTTACTATTCACACCTATAACGGTCACATGCCCAGATCTCACAATGTTGACTAAATGTTTCGACGCAATAACTGACTGGCTCTTTAGTCAGAATTTACGTATAAACTTCAAAAAGACAGAAGTGCTATTTATCACACGGAACAAAGACTTCTCCCCACCATCAACACTAAATGTCAGAGACGCAGAACTTCCGGTCAGATCCAACATACGCTATCTAGGGGTAATATTAGACCAACATTTGGAGTTCAAAGATCTCAAGCGCACAGCAAGATCTATTTACTTCAAAATCAAAACCCTCCGCCACCTGAGACCCATGATGGAAATTGACGACTTCCGAACTATTTTCCAGGCCCTAGTGACACCGCATTTTGACTATGTTAATATAATACTACCTGGCCTCCCAAAAAATACTCTAAACCCGCTACAATTAGCCATGAACGCAGCAGCACGTGTCCTCTGCGGAGTATCCAGAAAATACCACATCTCACCTATATTAAAAGAACTTCACTGGCTCCCAATAAGCTGCAGAATCACTTATAAGGCCCTCCTCATCACCTTTAAAGCAATCAACAAAACATCACCCTCCTCAATTGCTGATATGCTCATCCACACCCCCAACAACAAATCCAGAAGAGCAATCTTGGAAAATACTCTAGTTATACCAAGTGGATCTATGAAACCTAATCAATCAACCATCAATAGGGCATTTACAAGCTATGCCCCAAGGTGTTGGAACAAACTCCCTTATAGCATAAGAGCAATCAGGGACCTCACTCAATTTAGAAAGGCCATCAAGCATCACTTGTTCCTCATGCACTTTACACAGCTCAATGACTCCCCCTCTACCCACACACTCACTCAGCTCGACGATTCCCCCTCCACCAAAGCACTCACTCAATCATGTCAACCATGAACATAAGCACACTAAAACTGCATTCTTAATATACACCATATGATATTACAGTTCCTTAACTCTTCATGACCAAGAGAGTGCAAATACGCAGTAATCAAACTCTCACTGTAAACCCATTATGAGTTCAACTTGTTAATCTCTTGTAACATAATTTCATATGTATATAGTTTCCCCAGTTAATCCATGTTAAAACCCTGTTTTATGTAAACGTAGGACAAAATCTGTATGTCCAAGTGTTTTATTGTTCAATGTAAACCGCACTGATGAGAAATAGCACGGTATATAAGAAATGTTAAACAAATAAATAAATAAATAAAACCTCGGTTTTCATGATTAATCCGTTTGAAAAAGTCTGACTAAAACCGAAATGTATGAAAACTGAAGCAATATTTCCCATAAGAAATAATGTAAATCCAATTAATCCGTTCCAGACACCCAAAAATATTCACAAAAAATACATGCGTTCCAGAGCCATGTGGCAATGGCTGCAGCAGCACGGGCCCCTGAAGTCTCAACCAGGCAGCAGAACGACTCTCTCCCCCGCCTCCAATTCTCAGCATCAGCATGAGCAGAACAGCTCCCGGCACTTCTCTCACACACCTCTGATCGCTGACTCTCTCCCCCACCTCCAATTCTCAGCATCAGCATGAACAGAACAGCTCCCGGCACTTCTCTCACACACCTCTGATCGCCGACTCTCTCCCCGCCTCCAGTTCTCAGCATCAGCATGAGCAGAACAGCTCCCGGCACTTCTCTCACACACCTCTGATCGCCGACTCTCTCCCCGCCTCCAATTCTCAGCATCAGCATGAGCAGAACAGCACTTCTCTCACCTCACCGGACAGATCCCTCAAAGTTTCGCCATCAGCAGGGAGCGTCGGAAGCCACACTCTCACAGTACAGTACTGCAGGATCGCTGAAAGGAAAGAGCTGAGCGCCCCCCCCCCCCGGTATGGACCATTTTAATTGTACGAAAACTGAGCGGATGTACGAGAACCGGGACAAAATTGCAATGAAAAAAGTTGTTGAAAACCGAAGCTATCGAAAACTGGGGCATACGAAAACCGAGGTTTGACTGTACATCAGAGATGTTAAAGAGTTTATTACTCTTCTTGTGATATCAAACACCTACTGTACATACAGCACTTGAAAAACATAGCGTTATGTCTTATAAACCAAATCTCAGCTCTCTGACAGCTGCCTATATCCCTGAGGGGAGAGAACATAAGGGAGTGAGGGAATGGCAAGGAGGGGGGTGATAAAGAGCACCAAAAAGAGGAGAGGAGAGAGCGGTCCCCATAGGAGGCTTTTCTCCTGACCCTTCCAAGCTTGTCTGTGCTGCGGGTGGGAAGTCCGGGCCGTGGCGGGGCAGCGGATATCGCACCCCAGTCCTTGCTCATCATGTGACACTGCAGATTCTAGCTCGCCTTGATCACCACCGTCAGCTGGACAGTGTCCTCCAGCTGCACCTTCTCAGTCAGCGGCTTCTCCATAAATGATATCACGATCCATGAAAACCAGAACCAGCCGGACAGCAAAGGGAGAGCGTGGTCCTATGGGTCTCTTCACCCTCCAAGGCTCAGTCAGGCTGATTTTTACAGTAATAAGCAGGATTGATTTTACCGCGCTGCAGTTTACCTGATCACATGCAGGAGCCCTGATTTGTCTGGCGGCAGCACTCCAGCTCTTTTCATTTTAGATTTTGCTGCCTTTGGCCTGCCTCTGCTATTCCGCCGGTTTTCTTTTTCTCAAGAATGCTTGGAACGAGATAAAAAAATTGTGGGAAGACACAGGCAGGCCAGAGGCGGCAAAATCTAAAATGAAAACAGCCGGAGTGCTGCCACTGGACGAATCAGGGTTCCTGCAAGCAATCAGGCTGATTTCTCCATCGGCCACACTCCGGCTCTATTATAATTTTAGATATTGCTACCTCTGGCTTGTCTCTGCCTTCCCAAAGGCAGGGGCAAACCAGAGGGGGGAAAATCTAAAATTAAAACTGAGTCGGAGTGCCGCCATCATCGGAATGCCCCCTCCTGCAAACTGCCATCTGAGGCGATCGCCTCAGGTGGCCTCATGGTAGAGCCGCCCCTGGCTGGTCTACTGTAGGTTTACAAGATAGTATATTTAAACAATCCCCATGCTTGATGTAAATCTTTAACCTTTGCAGCTGCTCCTTTTAGTTTTTTCTTAACTATTTTCCTCATTTTAACATAGTCTCCCTTTTGAAAGTTAAAAGGTAGTATGGTGGATTTCCTTGCCATTCTTCTTCCATTTATTAAATCAAATGTGATCATGCTATGATCACTATTGCCAAGTGGCCCCAACACCCTAATAACTTGCACCAGATCTTGTATTTCACTAAGGACTAGGTCCAAAATGGCTTGCTTATTTATTTATTTATTTACATTTATTATATACCGCACTATTATAATCAGTGCGGTGTACATTTGAACAGAACACACCACAATGTAACAGGCCACATTGAGTTTACAGCAAACAGGGGTAGCGAACATGGATGTAACCGGGGGAACTATTTACATATTATGATAACTATTTACATATTATAATAAACTTTTTTCGAGAGACATAAATGGATCGTTTATCAGAGGGGTATATATAAGGGACATGGTGAGAGGGAAAGGGAGAGCTGATTAACCATTCTCTACGGGGGGCTGAGCTATGGGGCAGTCTGGGTAGGAGGGCAGGGTGATGGCTGTGTGTTTTCCAGAGTTAGATTCAGGGTAATATTTTAGGAACAGGTGATGTTTGAGAGCTTTTCTGAATAACGTTAGGTTCGTGATGGCTTGGATTTCAGATGGGAGGGCATTCCAAGCTCTGGGTGCGAATAAGGAGGCTTGTCAGTTCATGAACCTGCTGCTCCAGGAAGCAGTCATTTATATCATCTAGAAACTTTGGGCCCGATTTTTAACAAAGCACCGAGGCATGCCATATCCCCATTAAGTTACCCGCTCAGGAAAAGTGCTTGAATCATGAGTCAGGCGCCTCCAAAATGGCCATGCTTTGAAAATACAGCATAAACTGAGTACTGCGACAAGCACCTAGTGCAACATAGATGGGTACATGTAGGAGCCGGAACCTGGGCACGGCACCTAAGAAAATGTTAGCCTGCGATACCCGTGTAGGGGTCCAAACCAGCAGGCAGATAAGCAAGATGGCAAGTGTGCATGAACCAGTGTATCGCCCATCCAGTGTACCTGTGCAGTGATAACACTGTCAAGCAGGTCCCAATTGCTGCCTGTGCAGGAGGCCCCTGTGGCTCTGTGGATAAACACCAGCAGCATGGTGGCAAGGACAATTAACTTCTGCCCCGATGAGTCTGAAGCCCTTACCCATTTCATGCTGTACTACGAGGGGTTGCTATACCCCAGGGGGGCAGGTGGCCAAACCTGCGGCTGTCCATGGCCATATGGAGGGCCACCCAACTTTGCCTGTGCAGATAAGGAGAGCTGATTGAACTGGGGAGGGGGTGCTGAGCAGCATGCTAGGCTATACGCACCCTGAAAGGCACAGCTGTGTGTCTGCACAGGGAGACAGGGCTGTGGGGTCAAGCCACATTCTGGTGGCAGCATCAATGATAGCAGAACAGGTGGCAGTGGGGGATGTGCCATGCATGGTAAAGATGCCATCCCTGGCTTCCCACGGCAGTAGGCATATCCAGACATAGCAGGCATGGAGGCTGCTGCACCCCCTGGTGGCGGATGTCAGCAACACCACAGGACTGGCACTCTAAAACATTGCCCTGCGCATGAGGAGCTGTGAGTTGGGCTGCCTGCTCCAGGGGAACCTACTGGCCAGGAGAGATGGCTCGGACACATGCCCTCCCCCCAGCTCCAGCGACCCCGGCCCAGGAGTCAGAGAGGGCCAGAGGCAGTATCCACACATGTGCTACTACTACTACTACTTCTACTATTGAGCATTTATATAGCGCTACTAGTCGCATGCAGCGCTGTACAGATAGACATGTAAGAGACAGTCCCTGCTCGTCAGAGCTTACAATCTAGTAAAGACAAAACACAGAGCAATAGTCTAATCAGGGCAAAAACAAGGTACGGCATTTACAATCAAGTCAAGACAAAGACAGAAGTCAGGATCTGAAAGCATCAGTGAAGAGGTAGATTTTTAACCTGGATTTGAAGAGGGCAAGGGAGGGTGCCTGGCGTATATGCTGTCCATCTATCCCTGCAAGTGGATCAGTCACCACTGCCCACCACTCCCTGTCTGGCAGCCATGACACAGGAAATGACAGATGGGTAAAGGTGTGCATGCGCAAACCGTGACACCCTGTCCTGCATGGCGCCTAACAAACCATGCAGTGATGTGGCCCCTGAAGCAGTGGATGCCCCTTTCCAGGACACCTGACCACAGCTGAGGCCAATCATCTTCCACAGCCATGTACCATGGTACCAAGGCAAGACTACGTGTGACAGATGGGGGCTAGGGGAGGGGGGAGGACTGCAGAGGTGGCTGAAGGGACCAGAGGGGTGATACAGGTGAATAAGTGGTCCAGATGGCACTATTGATAATGGCACAGGGCACATATCAATGGCCCAGGAGCAGTGGGGATGAAACTGGTCCAGATGCCAGAGGTGTACCATCACATGCACCCCTCATCTGCAACCCATGTATATGCTCCTGCCCCCAAGATGGGCAGGCCACCAGTCAGAGGCAGGATACAGGTATTCACAATAGGTGATGTGGAAACACACAGCTGAGCCCATGTGTGTCCTCTCCTCCTCTCACAGTGACTATGGCATGCAACGCACCCTGTAGGCCCTCAAATGTTGCTACAGGACACTGTGCTGGAAGCAACCAAACCAACTGCAGCGCATCTGAGAGTGGCTGGCAGCAGAAGAAGGTCAGTGAAGTACACAGGGACCCTAGCAGACACAGGGAGTGGCAGCCACGGCTGCCAGACAGGTACAGGCAGACCATCTGTTGGGGAATCTCCCATATGCAATGATGGGAATGTGTTTGGAGCAGCCTTGCCATCCCACAGTGCCACTATCCCATGTGTGCACCAGTTGGCACCCAAAACATGTAGACACCCACACATATGGCTAGGGCACAGCATGGAATGGCAATACTGAGGCACTCACCACCAGTGGTAGGCTCAGATGCATATTGAACACTTGCCTACACTGGCCCTGTGGGGGTCTGTCACCTGGAAGGGGGGTTGGCAAGCCACAGCTGGGCATGTGTGCACATGTGTGGAGGAGAACTGAGCTGGCTGGAGGTGGGCAAAGAGGAGGTAGTGCAGTGTGCACTGAGGGGCGGTACACCCCTGTGGCCTGAAGGTGGGTTGTACAATGTATGCCCAGGTCCTCCAGAGATGTGCCAGTCCCACTCCATGGCCACACCAGAGTGGACAGTTAACTCCCTCCCTCTTCCTCCACAGCCAGTTCCAGGAGAGCCCCCAGACAGCACTGGCCCACCATGGGCACCAAACCAGGACACTGGTCCAGTGCCAGTGCAGCTGTCTCAAGGTGCATCTCCCAGCAGTACATCCAGCAGTAACAGGGAGAAGGTGTCCAGCAGCACTGTGATGAAGGACAGCACTCAGAGGGGGAGGGCAGTGAGGAGACCATGATGCAGCAACAGGATGGGAGGTCTGAGAAGGAGGAGGGCTCAGAGGGTCAGGGGCAGGTTGGGGAGTCCGAGAAGGAGGAGGGCTCAGAGGGTCGGGGCAGGCAGGGTAGTCCAAGGAGGAGAAGGGCTCAGAAGGTCAGTTGCAGGCAGGGGAGTCCAAGGAGGAGAAGGTGGCAGTGGGACCAGAGCTGTTCCCTGTGTCTGATGCAGAGGCGGGCAGTGGAGCAGGCCAGTGTGTCTGCCAGGGCTGGGGAGATGGAGACAGATGATGCACCACTGGCTGAACTACAGTTCACCATCTTTGATGACCCTGTGTATATAGGGGGCACTGATGTGGACCAGGAGTTACTGCAGGAGGGTGCCCACCTGCTGGCCTGCACCGAGGGCATACAGTGGAACCTGCAGGCAGCAAAACAGGTGAGGGAGGCAGAGTTCGAGGAGTGGCGGGAACACAGACTGCAAGTGGAGAGTCATGGGGGGGGGGGGGAACACCTGCATCTGATGAGGGAGATGGTGGCATACCAGGCAACAATTTCTGGTTCCCTTCACAGTTTGGTGGGCCTCATATGGGCCCAGGAGGTGGGTGCTGGGGTTGCCAGCGCACCAGCACAGCCACCTGGTAGCCCTGAACCATTTTCAGTGGCCTGCCTTGCTGGGGAAGGTGATGATGCTGACAGCACCAATTCGATCCACTCTATCATTGCGATTCAGTTTGTACCCAGGTATCACAGTGTCCCATTGGTTGTCCTCCTTCCAACAGGTCTCTGAGATGCCAGTCATATCTAACCTTTCATTTGGTACAATATATTATAGCTCTCTCATCTTATTTTTAAGACTGCATATAAGCATTTTAGAGGTTGTATTTTATTCATGTTAATCTGGTTATCAGTTGATAGGAGTAATTTAGAATCTTTCAGCTCTGTACTTAAGGACATCTGGGTTACCTTTATCTCTACTGGATCCTCTCTGTTGGGATTCCCTAACTTCCCTCTTTTGTTAGTATCCTTCAAGGATACATCCTTCCAAACCATGCCCACCTGGGTGACTGTCGTCTTTCCTCTATAACCTAGTTTAAAAGCTGCTCTATCTCCTTTTTTAAGGTTAATGCCAATAGCCTGGTTCCATCTTGGTTAAGGTGGAGCCCATTCCTTCAGAAGAGCCCCTCCTTTCCACAGAATGTTGCTAGTTCCTAACAAATCTGAAACCTTCTTCTTTGCACCATCGTCTTATCCACACATTGAGATTCTGTAGCTCTGACTGCCTTTTGGGTCCTGCATATGGAACAGGAAGCATTTCAGAAAATGCTACCCTGGAAGTTCTGGATTTCAACTTCCTACCTAAAAGCCTAAATTTGGCCTCCAGAATCTCCCTCCCACATTTTCCTCTGTCATTGGTACCAACATGTACCAAGATACCAGACTCTGCATTGAATATACATGCGCCTCACTTAACTTCTACAGATAAATAGGGGTCACCTCAGGCAGTGTAGGTATCAGCACAATTTTGTCTATGGGCTAGCAATTTTGCAATTGAGAATATGTAGGCTAACTACACAGGCTTCCCTAGTTTCTAAAATGTTTGTTGCACACATTTATATCCCATACATTTGCTCATCTGTAGCTCATTTCAAAAAGAACCATGTGTAAAATGGTGATGTGTGGGACCTACCCAAATACACAATTATAAAACTGGAACATACACGTGTGGTGATCCATTTTGGAAATGCTGTGATTTGTATTGAATCTGACCAAGTCATGGTTCCCAAGCAAAAAGAGCTCACCAGGAAAGATAACTTCTGCCCGAGTGAGTAGAACTTATTTTGCAGAAGGTCTTCAAGCACCAACATTCTATGCTCATGGAAATATCAAGAGCCTTCCAGGACGTGGTGGGAAGAGGAAACTTAATCCAAGAAGTCTTCGACGGTTAGTGCAAACTGTTGGAAAAACATCACGTACAACATCCAAAGAGCTTAAGGCTGATCTAGAGCAATATGGAGTGGTGGTTTCAACCTGCACCGTACACCGTGCACTAAACAAAGAAGGACTTCATGGCCAAAGGCCAAGGAGGACCCCACTACTCAAAGATAGACATAAAAAGGCATGCCTGATCTTTGCCCAAACCCACCTTGAAAAAATACAATTCTTTTGGGAAAATGTTCTGAGGACAGATGAAACCAAACTTGAGCTCTTTTGCAATACATACCAGCGATACATTTACAGGTGAAGAAATAAAGCTTATAAGGAAAAATATACCCTTCCTACAGTTAGATATGGTGGAAGTTCCATAATATGGGGCTGTTTTGCTGCCTCAGGAACGGCAGGCCTGGAACGCATTAAAGGAATAATGAAATCAGAGAACTAACAAGGTATTTTGGATTGAAATGTGCTACCTAGTGTCAGAAAGCTAGGTCTGGGTCGATGGTCATGGCTTCTCCAGCAAGACAATGACCTAAAATATACATCCAAAAGTACAAAAGAATGGTTAAAAAGGAACAAATGGATTATTTTAAACTGGCCAGCAATGAGTCTTGATCTCAATCGAGAACTTTTGGAAAGAGCTGAAATCTGCCATTGGTAAAAGGAATCCTGGAAACATTCATGAGCTGGAACAAATCACAGTTGAAGAGTGGGAGAAACTACCAGCAGACAGATGTACACAATTTATAGATGACTACAAGAAACATTTGGAGGCTGTCATCACTGCCAAGGGTTGCGCAACCAAATATTAGTGAAGGGTGTCATTAATCCTGTCCAGGTCATATTTTGATTTTTTCTCAGAAATTACTATGTCTACATTGCACAGACATCTTTGTTTTTCTTGTATATCTTTGAAAATACTATGAAGACATTATAATGACATACAGTTGGAATACTTCCAATTATTTCTCAAGATATTGTACACAACATACCTAAAATGCAAGGGTGGCAATAATGTTGACCATAACTGTACTCTTGTACTGGCCATACTTAAATGGCTAATGCAAACAAATCTGGATTACTGTAAGAATGTGATATGCTCATATAGACACAACAAATTGGTTTGTTTTCCACAAGTATTCTCAAGATGGGCAGAGGCACACAGCTGCTGATTCCCTATAAGAGGTAAGAGGCAGACAGTGCACTAAGATTATTGGTTTATATATACACATATATATATATATATATATTTCATATCAAACAGTAGGTTGCTTTGCATATAAGTTTCAATTGGGTGCATTCTTTGTATAGGTCGGGCCTGGTTAGTATTGGATGGGAGACCACCTTTGAACATCAGGTGCTATAGACTTATGCGTGGAAGAAAGGCCTGGCGATCTACTTCTGGTCACATCTTGCCAAGTAAATTCAGAGGCTGGGTCTCTAGGAATCAGCATTGACTTGATGGCACACACTTTCTTTCTTGTTTGATAGCTAATGTTGGTCTAGAATTTTATAATATTATTTTTGTCATAGGTGCTTAGTTCACTTGAGCCTAAGGATTTCAGTATTCAGTGGGACAATGCTACTCATAGGGGCATGTTTACTAATAGACACACCCGTAGTATGTGAATGTGCTATCAAATTAGCATGGAGGCCCATGCTAATCTTTAGGTCCATGTGTGTTGTCCCCCTGCCGATAGCACGATGCTAAGGTGCAGCACTGTGTTAGCCAGCACACAGGTGCACTAATGGCAATGTTCACAGTTAGCACATATTCATAACGCCTATGTTAAGGATGATGCTCCGTCAATGCCCACAGTTTGCCCTGAACCCACTTAGTTCCTGCACAATTGTGTGCTAACTGGTTAGTGTGGGATTTTTAATGTGGGGCCCCGCACTGCTAGGTTTTTTGCACATGGCAAACCCTGTGCTAACGATTAGCGCATCATAATAACCATGCCCCATAGTGTAGGAGTATTCCTTTTTTATATATCAGCCTAGGCAATGTGAGACACAGTGCAGAGCAGAAGGCCACAGAACTCTGGAGAGACATACACACACACACTGCTGCACTGCGCAAAAGTGGGGATGGTTGGCATTCCTGCCTGTCAGTTTGGTCTCCATATCAGCTCAAGCATTGTTAATGTGTGCAGGCACTGGTAGTGCCCTCTGACATTAATGCCCGCTCAGTGTGCTAGTGCTATCAGGCTGACTTTCCATGCAGCTGTGGATAGTGGAGTCTGTCTGTGTGGCTGATGGTGTCAGTATGCTTGCTAGCCAATTCATTCAGGATTGCAGATGCTAGTGCTGTACCTGCACTATAGGCTAAGGTTTATCCACAGGGATATGCAATACATGATCCACAGTAGGGTCTTGCACCAGTGTCCCTCCACTCATATATACAATAGCTTTGTATGTTGAGCCATAGAGCTGTCATATTGAGACACCAGTCCCTGGGGCTGACATGTTATCCATTAGGCAGACCTGGGCACATGTTGCGATGCGATCTGCAGACAGGACCATGACATGGGTCTTGTCTGCTGCAGGTGGGTGCCGATGAACCTGCTGCTGACATCCCCACACCATGCTGCCATGCCAGCATGCTGTCGGTAGAGGAGGTGTGCAATACCGACTGGTCCACCATGTGGCTTTGGCAGATGCCTAGGGTGCCAGGTCCAGATGGGTGGAGCAGAGGCTTACATTGACAGACACGCCATCCCCCCAAACAACTCTGCAGCCAGAACTCCATCACCGCCTGCCTGGTCTGTCTTCCGCACCAGAGACCCCCAATGCATGACCAACGTGCCGCCCCATTTGCACCATCAACAAGGTGCCCTTTCATACGTTGGCATTATGCTGTTGCTGCTAATGAAGCACTACTTTCACTATCTTGGGCTCCCCTGTCTGTGCATCACATTGCACATGGTTAAATAGGCTCTTTTCCCTCAAAATACACCCTTTCCGTGAGGTTTTACTTGGCATTAGGGTTCCCAGCATTAAAGGGATTTTACACACGTTAGCTCAACAGGCATTAAGGTAACACCCTTTGTTAATGCCCACTCTCCACCCTGTTAATGCCCACTCTCCACCTACTGTGACCTTAATACTGCAGGATCCTTTAACGCCCGTTAATGCAGCTTTTTCACAGCATTAAGGGCACAAGGGTGCTGATAACAGGCGTTAACAGCACACTTGCTTCCTAAACACCCTTTAGTAAACATACCCCTAAGTTCCATTTGTAAATCATATATACTCCTTTTTCAGTCTTCATGCAGAAACATGGTCATGTTACGTTATTAAATGTATGTGGATTTGCATATTTTAAATGTTTTTTACATTGTTTATTTAATAAAATATTTATTTAATTTGTTTTTACTCTATGGTTAGCTGAGTGCCCATTGCTTCTGCTGTTTCTTGTCCTTGCTAAAAAGAGGCAGACAAATTTCTTTGTTTACCTTATCAAGCTATTAAATGTGATTTGACTGATATTTCTTTTAATGTTCCAGAGGAGGTTAAAAAGTAGTTGCAAAGGAGTGCCATGAAAGTACCATTAGAGACAATGGTTGTAGCTCTACTTTGATGCTTTCTTGGAGAACAGGCTTTTATCTTACCTCATGCTGTCATGACTGGGAAGGTTCCTAGCATAAAGCATTTGCTGTGCCTTTTCTGTTCTCTGACACTGCTGTTTCTTCCTGACATTGCTCACACAGTACCCAACTACCATGCTGTCAGCTTACATCTTCTGTGATCATGCCAGTAGATGCCAGTCTTGCTCCTCTGTCTCCTTTGCATTTTCTTGGTGCTTTGGGTTTTCATTCCACATGTAAATCTACTGTCCTACCATGCTTACATCGTCTGTGATATGTGTGTTCGCATGCAAATGCCGGTTTTGCTCCCCTTCCTGCTCTGTACTTTTCTTGGTGTTTTGAGAATTCATTTCACTATTGAAGGTGCTGCTTTATCCCTTTTGGAGCAGCTTGGGGATCTTTTCGTTGTACAGAAATAAACTAATTGCTTCATCTCCTAACCCCTACTTACAAAATGCCCTGCTAGATAGCATTCCTTAGGCTATTAAAATTTGTGCACCCAATACATCAGGAGAGCTTGAGTACTGATGCCACTTAGAATGCTAACCAGTGCACTGTGCCCCAATGGCCAAATCTTGCGGGATTACTGCCCTCTCTGAAGACTAGTGCCTAAACATTTTGCCCTTATTGTCTTGGAGTCTTCCTGTCAACACTGGTACTACATTTTCCATCTCCTGGCACTGTAGGGTCTCCATGCCAGTGCTGGTGCTGCTTTACTCCTTTTCCAGTACTTTGTGATCTGCATGGCAATGCTGATGCTGATTCTTTCCTTTCCTCATGCCTTGGATCTTCATTCCACTGTTTGTGCTTCTTTGCCCCTCTCACAGTGGCTTGGCATCTTCATTCCACTCTTGATATCTGTTGCCTCAGTATCAAATGCCTGCTAGCAAGTTTTAAACAAGTTTCAACAAAAATGGAGGAAAAACTCCACTGGTTTAGTGCAAAATTGCTTTTCCTTTGACATCAATGGATCTGAATTGTCACACCCCCAGGGGCCCTATCGGTGGGGTCAGGTATTGCCTGATGATTCCTCCTCTTGGCTCTGTCAGTACTGCAGGCAGCCTTGCCTGGCCCTCTGAGAGTGGTAGTTGTACCTTTCTATTATATGAACCACATAACACACTTCAATTCCAAATCAGCAAAACAAATAACAGACCACTTCGGGCATATAACATAAATTAAATGTATAACAAAAATAGCTTACTTCAGCTTTTAAATACAAACAAAAGAAAAGAATTAAACAGCCTCACTGTTCCTAATACAGCCTTTTCTTTTGTTGCTACAGCACAGCTCACTTCTACTGCTTTAAACTCTGGTTATCTTCAACCATTTACCTTAGAGAGAACTCTGGGTCAATCACAGATAATGAACAGTCCATTGGTTCAGGAACAACTGGTATATCTGAATTCTCACATTCCATTAATTCATCTTCATCTGAACCCTTAATTCTAGGATCAGCTGTTTCACAGGGATAAGGCTGGTTTGCTCCGTCAAACAGGAAGTTGCTCTGTCCCTCTGCACAAATGCCTTGCTGGGAAATACCATAAGGTTTTGAATGGAGCTCATAGGAGCTCTGCCCCTGTTGGTAACCAAAAGGATATTTCAAACCTTCACTAGCTCTGCTACTAGAGCATTTGTGGTATGCTCTGAGCTTGCTCGGGTCTAGCCCTTGCAACACAGCTGCCCTGGATTGCACTGCTCGAGACGGAACCTTATCACAGGTTGGGAGTTTAAACTTGCTAGCAAAATCACAAGCTTCTTCAGGTAAGAAAACTTCTCTTCTTTTAAAGCTTCTAGCACAAGGGAAGAAGTTATTCTCTGTTTCTCTTAAGCTTGTTTTATGTTGACTTTTCCTGTTACTTCGGGGTTTTACCCACTCAGGTAGGAAACAGCCTCTATTAGCATTTCCTGCTTTGTTACCTTCTATGGAAGATCTCCTACGTCTCTCGTGCCCTCCACGCATACACACAGTATCTGGCTGCTGATTTCCACACTTCTCACACAGGTCTAGGGACTCACTCAGACCTTCGCGTTGGTTCTCCTGCTGATCCAATAGTTCATTCTCTCTTTCTCTCTCTCTTTCATTCCAGTTCCATTCTTTCCACAGCTTCTGCTGCCCTTTCCGCTGTCTCTCTTGCTGTGACCCTCGTTGGCTCACCTCCTCTCCCTCTCTAACTATTTGTGAGCGTGTTTTATGTCTGTGTCTTTGGGCTCCACCTCCACCCAGCTGATCCCTATCAGGCAAAGCAAACTCCCTTTGCTTGCTATCTGGGTGTGTCTTCCCAGCCCTTATCCACGTGTGCCCTGGTTGTCTATAGCAACCATCTGACAGTTTTCTGTTTACACTGTCATCTCTTCCCTGATCATCCCTGCTGATCTCCATTTTCTCAGGTTCCGTTAGGTCTACCTTGTGACAGAATGAATGAGCAAAATAACATTTTTTGAATCTGAAAACAAATTGCACTGAAAATTGAACTGAAAACTTTTGCCATGTACGCCCCTTGTACATAATCCTCCAATCAATGACATGCTTTCTAGAAATAAGCTTATGTTTTTCTTACCTAATCAACAGAATACAGAAAATGCAATTTAAAAAGGTGCATTTCTACCTATGTTATTTAGATGGCATGTTGTGTAGATCCTGCTGGAGTAACATACTTGCTTTGTGGCACATTTCATCATGGCACTGGGATTGTTTATATTGTCTCATGGGGACCGTAGACAGCAACCTTGGCAGCTTTAGACAAACTCAGCTCTGAGAGTTTGACAGAGCATAATCAATATTCTTTAACATTATGCAGTAGCACATATTTCTTCAGGCTACACTGCTGTGAAAGTCTTATCTGGTAAAGAGCCAATAGTCACATCTCCCCTGCTGAGACAATATGTCAGAGTCACCTCTGAGCTTTAAAGGTCTTCATAATTCTCATACATTGAGATATTTTAATACAGTGGACAAAGAGTGCAGCAAAAATGCCGTGACCCATGAGAGTTAGCAGTTAGAAAACTGTTTTAGCAGATTAAGGATGATTTGCTAAAGAAATACAAAGAACCTTGCTGAGGCTCACTTGTTTGTATCATTAGAAATTTTATTTTATGATACACTTTGAGCCAACTGTACTAACAAAATTTTCCTCTGTTGTATCTTTGGCAGTATAATGAGTACAGCTGGCCCTGCGGAAACAATTTCCAAACGTATATACTGGGATAAAGTCTGGGGATGCCATTGCTACCCATAGATTTGGCATCAATTTCCAAACAGAAAGGGGGATGTTTACTAAACAGCTTTAATGTTAATGTGGCAGATAGCATGTGCTATCTGGCTGAGCTAATAGATAACTCTTGCAAAAAGCAGAAAATGTATTGATTTTCTGCGCTAACTGCAGAAACCACGTTAAATGTAGGAGTGGGTGGGATTAGGGTGCAAAGTAGGCAAGTCTGCAATATGCAGTTACCACAAGCCTCAACAGTGTGTGGTAACCATCAAATTTGTAGACAGCGAGGGTGCAACCAATGTCACCTCAATGGATGGTGTTAGTTGCTGTCCAACCAAAGCAAAACAGGAACTACTCACAGATATCAAAGCAAACAATTCCACAGCAAGTAGTGCAAACAGAGTTTTATTAAGAGCACTCAGGATGATATGCACACAAGGGTACTCAACCCAATATGGCTCTGTTTCGGCGTGGCTTCATCAGGGGTCAAGACTATAACAAAACAAAATAAAAATAGAAATCAAATCAAATTAAATATCTTAAAACTATATAAGTCTATATTAAAAATATGGCAAATAGTGAAAGGCAGAAACATCATAAATGACACATTTAAAAGAGAGTAATTAAAAGAATAAGAGTGAATCTTAAGAATAGAACTTCAAGGCAGGACTTTAAGGGAGGGTAGAACTTATTAGGAATGAAAGCAACTAAAAAATATAAAAATGAATAAAAACAATACATAAGTATAAGTAGTTACAAATTCTAAGCATATAAATAAACAAACAAACATGGATAATAAAAACAATATGATAATCATAATATCTAATTAAACAGATATAAATAAATTATGCCTATATATATCCATCCAAAGATATATATACAAGTGTCCTAAGTGTAATAACTATGTACCATGAAGAGTACCCCTGGAGTAATACTGTAGAGTAGTAGAGGAGGAGCAAGTATGCAAACTTAAATAGTGCATTCAAGAACCCGGTAAAACCCAGGCAAACAGTGGAGCTTCAAAGGCCTCATATTGCCTAAATGGTAAAAATGTAACCATGTTAAAGAGTAATTTATATTAGCTAGCCATAATGAAGTGAAACCTAAATACTGGGATTAAAGGTGGCTTGAAGGGGAACAATCAGAGCGCACTCATCAGGTCAAGTGTAAACATTGTGTAATAACTGTGGAAAGGGACTCCGGTGGGGGGGGGGGGGGGGGAGAAGGGTGGTTCAGTTACAGGAATTGTTCCAAAATTATATACAGAAGAAAGGAGCTTATTTACAAGCATATTGATATCGGGGATAAAAACAGCAATTTTAAAAAGGCTTAAATTTGAGATAGCAAGATGGCTGCGTGAGGAGAGTGCTGTGTTTTCCTGTTGTAATGATGAAATGTAAAGGGAAGGCTAGGGCTTACCTTGTGGAGCTCCAGCCGGCCAGTTCAGGCCCTATGGAAGCGCCATTGGAAGCGCCATTGGGCACGCAGCACGCCCTGCAGCTGCCGCCATCGACAGGCTCCCCCTGAGCGGGGTTGAGCCGGAAAGCACAGGGCAGAGCTCCTCCCTTCATCGGAGCTCGGCCCAAACACCGGGAGCGGCGGGTTCTTCAATTTTTAAGTGCCGTCGGGTGCGCAGCACGCGCTGCAGCCGCCGCCATCGACGGGCTCCCCCTGAGCGGGGTTGAGCCGGAAAGCACAGGGCAGAGCTCCTCCCTGCATCGGAGCTCGGCCCAATCACCGGGAGTGGCGGGTTCTTCAATTTGGAAGCGCCATCAGACGCAAAGCACGCGCTGCAGCCGCCACCGTTGATGGGCTCCTCCTGAGCGGGGTTGAGCCGGAAAGCACAGGGCAGAGCTCCTCCCTGCATCGGAGCTTGGCCCAATCACCGGGAGCGGTGGGTTCTTCAATTTGGAAGCGCCATTTGGCGCACCCACGTTTGGCAGGCCCGCGCCTGAGGGCCTCACCAGAGGGCCCTCTGGTGTTGCCCTCAGGCAGGAGACCCAGGCGGAAACGCAAGTAGACAAACAGAGCAGCACTGAACGTTTACTACCCACCTCATTGCTTCGATCCAGGTAGTATCATGTCCCGTGATCGCAACAGCATTGTCTGAAACAACTAATGCTGCCTCATTGCTTATAGGTCAACATTGCCGCTGTGCCTGCCACTCCATTGTTGCCTCACTGCTTGAAGGTTAACATTTGCTGCTTTGCCTAAACAATCCATTGCTGCCTCATTGCATGTAGGTTAACATTTACTGCTTTGCCAGGACACTCCATTGCTGCCTCATTGCTTGTAGGTTAACAATTTCTGCTTTAACTGGACACTCCTTTGCTGCTGCCTCATTACCTGGACAATTCATTGCTGCATCCCATTGCCTGCATTGAACTTGCTTCCCATTGCTTACATTGAACTCTACTGCATTGAATTTGCTTCCCACTGATTACATTGAACTCTACTGCACAGGCTATAGTCTCCTCACTACCCTATTGCTTCTACTTTAACCTATACCGCATAGCGTATAGTCCCCACTACCCCATTGTTTGTACCTTAACCTATATTGCTTAGTGTGTAGTCCCCACTTATAACTCAACATATGCTGTATAGTGTATAGAATAACATAAGAACATAAGATATGCCATACTGGGTCAGACCAAGGTCCATCAAGCCCAGTATCCTGTTTCCAACAGTGCCCAATCTAGGTCATATGTTCCTAGAAGTTTCCCCAAAAGACACAGGCTCCACAATGTTTGTATTGGGTCAAGCTTTGATATCCTGGGTCCCTTTTTAGTAATGGTTTATGGACCTTTCCTCCAGGAACTTGTCCAAATCTTTTTTAAACCCAGCTACACTAACAACCTTTACTGAATCTTAGCCACCTTACTGATTGTAATATAACATAAGCTGCATAGGCCCACTACTCCTCTTCTATGGCCCCACATCACATTGTTCTTCTCTTCCTCATACTTCCCAACTGCCTCCCCTCCTACCAGCACCCTCACTCCTCTCCCCCCTAGTCTCCCTCTACCTTCCTCACCTCCCCCTCCATTCTGTCTCCCAACCTAGCATCTGCTCTTGAGCTTCATCACACCCTCCCCCTCATTCAACCAGCTGCTCTCTCTTTAAGGCAAACCCATCCCCGCTTCCACCGTACTGTCTCCGCTTTACCCCGCTCTTTACTACTCCTTCTCCTTCTCTCCTCAGGCAATATCAACCCCAACCCTGGCCCCCCTCATTTTCTTTCACACTCTAAATAGAATTCCTCACGTACCCTATCTAATCTCATCCATATTCCTCTCCTTTCCCCCTCCACCCTCCCTCACTCATGCCCCAATCACTCATCCATAGATATCAACCCCAACCCTATCCCCCTAGAGCTCTGTCTCACCCTAAAAAGAGATCCTCAAGTAACATCATCAATATCCCCCTTCATCCACCTTTCACTCCCCCTCCCTCATGTGCCATCATGGAGGGCAAACCCATTCAGTGACACCCACCCATACCCTGCCCCCCTCTAAATCTCCGTATTACCCTGAAAATAGATTCTCATGTAACAGCCCCCCTAGACCGCTGTCTTACTCTGGAAAGAAACCCTCACGTAACTTGTCCAACCTTATCCACATCCCTCTCCTGTCCCCCTCCACTCTCCCCTTCTCATGCGCCCTATGGAACACATGCTCAGTCTCTAACAAACTTCCTTTTACTCATGACCTCTTCATCTTTAATGCACTACACCTTCTTGCCCTAACTGAGACCTGGCTCCTCCAAGATGAAACCACCTCCATTGCTGCTCTCTGCCATGGGAGCTACCATTTCTCCCATACACCTCGATCCACTGGCCGCGGTGGTGGTATTGGGTTTCTACTTTCTCCCTCTTGCCAATTCCAACCACTTCACTTGCCTCAATCACACTCCTCCCTCTCTTTTGAAGTTCACTCCATTCGACTCTCCACACCACTTCCCCTCTGAGTAGCTATTATCTACCGCCCTCCCGACAAATCCAAATCGTCCTACCTTACCGACTTCAACTCCTGGCTTTCCGTCTTTCTGGATCCCTCTTCCCCCACTCTTATCCTTGGCGATTTTAACATTCACGTCGATAACCCTTCTGATCCCCATGCTTTAAAGTTCCTCGCCCTCACCTCCAACTTTGCTCCACTGCCCCCACCCACCTGCTCGGCTACTGCCTCGACCTGATACTCTTCTCTAATTCCTCTCCCTCAAACTTCCGCAACTAAGTCCTTCCCTCATCTGACCATCACCTTTTAATCTTTAATCTTCAGCCTCTGCCACCTCAACCTCGTCCTGTCTCCTCCGACCTATTCAAAAACCTTCATCCCTTGACTCTCTCCTCCACCATTTCTCCACCTCTTTCCTCCATTATGTCTTCCAAGTCCGTCGATGAAGCAGTATCCTCTTATAATGCTGCACTATCCACGGCTCTTGACACTCTTGCCCCACCCACCCACGTCCTGTCAGACGGTCTGCTCCCCAGCCCTGGCTTTCATCCACAACCCACTATTTACGCATCTGTGCCTGCTCTGCTGAACGTGCTTGGACCAAATCCCGCTCCCCGGAAGACCTTCTACACTTTAAATTCATGCTTGGCTCCTTCCAGTCAGCCATAGCACTTGCCAAACAAGAATGCTACATCCATTTGACTAACTCCCTTGCCTCTGATCCTTGCTGCCTCTTTAATACCCTCAATTCTCTCCTCAAGTTCCCCCCGCTCCCGGTCCCGCCCTCCCTTTCTGCCCAAACCCTAGCCGACTACTTCCACGACAAAATCCACAAAATTACCCTCCAATTCCCCACTTCCTCATCTACCCCCTCCCCAATTCTCCCCCCCCCATCCATACTCCCTCTGCCACCCTCTCCTCCTTCCCCACGATCTCCGAAGAGGAAACAGCACTCCTCCTTTCCTCCTCCAAACCCACCACCTGTTCCTCTGACCCTCTCCCCACCCATCTCCTACTTCCCATGTCTCCCACCATTGTCCCCTCCATCTCTCATATTCTCAACCTCTCACTCTCCACTGCAACCATCCCCGTAGACTTCAAACATGCTGTTGTCACACCTCTCCTCAAGAAACCCTCACTCGATCCCACCCGTCCTAACTATCGACCAATCTTCCTCCTTCCTCCTTCCCTTCATATCTAAACTACTAGAACGAACAGTCCACCGCCGCTGCCTCGACTTCCTGTCCTCCCAGGCCCTCCTCGACTCACTAAAATCCGGTTTCCGTCCCTTACACTGCACTGAAACGGCTCTTACTAAAGTCTTCAATGACTTGTTCCAAGCTAAATCTAAAGGTCTCTACTCCGTCCTCATCCTTCTCAACCTCTCTGCTGCCTTTGACACCGTTGACCACAATCTTCTCCTCACCACCCTCTCCTCCCTTGGTTTCAAGGGCTCCGTACTATCCTGGTTCTCCTCCTACCTCTCCCATTGCTTCTTCAGTGTATGTTCTGGCGGCTCCTCCTCCTCTCCCACCCCGCTCCATGTTGGTGTACCCCAAGGATCCATCTTGGGCCCCCTCCTTTTCTCCCTCTATACCCAGTCCCTTGGCACGCTTATCTCCCCCCATGGCTTTCAGTACCATCTCTATGCCGATGACTCCCAAATCTACCTCTCCACACCTAATATCTCCCCAGCAATTCAGACCAGGATCTCGGCCTGCCTTTCTGACATTGCTGCCTGGATGTCTCATCGCCGCTTGAAGCTGAACATGGCCAAAACTGAACCCCTTGTCTTCCCCCCCAACTCCTCCCCTCCTTCTCAGTCTCCGTGGATGGATCTATGACCCTTCCCGTTCCCTCGGTCCGCAATCTGGGGGTTATCTTTGACTCCTCTCTCTCCTTCTCCACACATATCCAGCTCATAGCTAAAACCTGCCACTTCTTTCTCTACAATATTAGCAAAATCTGCCCCTTCCTCTCTGAACACACGACCAAAATGCTCATCCACTCCTTAATCTCCTCTCGCCTTGACTACTGCAACCTACTCCTTACCGGTCTCTCCGCGTGCCATCTCTTTCCACTTCAATCTATACAAAACTATGCTGCTCATCTAATCTTCTGCCAGTCTCGCCATGCCCCCATTACTCCTCTTCTCAAGTCGCTTCACTGGCTCCCTGTCCAATTCCGCATCCAGTTCAAACTTCTCCTGCTGACCTAGAAATGCATTCACCCTACGGCCCCTCAATACCTCTCATCTCTTATCTCTCCCTACATCCTCTCTCGAGAACTTCACTCCACTAACAGACTACTTCTATCTAGGCCTTTCACTCGCACCGCTAACTCCCAATTTCGCTCATTTCACCTTGCTGCGCCTCACTCCTGGAACAGCCTACCTGTGTCTATATGCCAAGCACCCTCCCTGGCCCTCTTCAAATCCAGGTTGACGACCCACCTCTTCACTGTCGCCTTCGGATCCTGACTTCTATCCTTATCTCAACCTGACTCCCGCCAATTTTCATGACCAAATTGTTAAGACCATATTGTGATTTGCACCGAATTGACTATGCTCTGCATTGTCTCAACTAGATTGTAAGCTCAGACCAGCATGACTCTGATGAGTAGGGACTGTATCTTTTATGTATGCCTGTACAGCGCTGCGTGCATGGCGCTATATAAATGCTTACTAGTAGTAGTACTATGGACCATTTCATCACAGTCACCGAAGTTGAGCGACAGGAGATTTGTGTGGGCTTTGCAGGGGAGCTGTTGGAGGATTGTGCTTCCCTGCCCGCCCTTGAAGTTTCCCTCTCTCCAGAGATGCGGAGCCCTCCACCGCTTCCTGCTGCTGTAATCCCGGGCCCATCGGCTGGCGTGATTGTGGAGTTGGAAGGTGGCTTCCCAGTCACACTATTGCAAGGAGTTGGGGCGGAGGGAGATGAAGCAGCTACTGTACCCTGTTGCCTTGTGGGACTTGGAAGCATTTTGGAAGAGGTGCTGGCCCTGGTCGGAGCGGAGTGTGAAGGGCAAGTCTTGTCGGTTGAGTCATCCAAACCCCCAATCTCTTTTGTGTTATCGCGTCCACAAATAATTACTTTGGATAACATCTGGGAGGCAATCATGACTCTCTTGAAAACTTTGATCCGACAGAATGCTGGACTTTTGTCTCAGGTAAACATTGTTTCTCAGAAGCTGGATCTGTATATAACTATAACATTTGGTTAGAAAGAAGGTAGAAGAACATGAAACGATTTGGAATACTGTTGGCGATATCAATGCAGCATTGATAAAAAGACAATACTTTATTAAGGGCAAAGGTGGAAAATTTGGAACATCTCTGCTCGGGCCTCGAATATACAAATTTTGAACTTTCCAATAATCAAGGGAACTTTGCCGGTTGATCTTTTCAAAATATATATGCAGGAGACTTTGGCTATGTCAGCGGAGTTAATGCCACCAATTGTTAAGGCTTTTTATTTGCCAATGGGTAAAAGAGCTATCGGAGCTTTTGGAAGAACCATCTAATATGGATGTTATAAACATCTCAGAGATTTTACAGTCTCCTGGACTACCAGTACTGAAAACGTCTACCTTATTAATAACTTTTGCTTTGACTTCAGATACAGACTGGTTGCTTAGATTATACTACACTAAACGGTTTCATCTGTTTTATGGGCAAAAAATTTTGATTTTATCGGATGCTTCTAAAGATTCGCAAAAACGGCGGAAGCATTTTTTGCTATTAAGAACAGGTGTTATTGGAGTTAGGTGCTACCTTTTTTCTGAGGTTTCCTTGTAAATGCATAGTGGTGTATAGGTCACAAAGATTTATTTTCTTTCAGCCGGCAGACCTTTCTGCATTTATCAGTGCTAGATTGCATATTACTTCCTCTCCTTCAGACAGGAGCGGTCTGGAGACATAATCACGTGTCAAGTAATGGGTTGTTTTGGATCCTCCTCAGTCTTCTTGTTTTCTCTTTGAATTTGTTTCCTAGATATTATTGAAGGGGTTCCTCCAACCCCTCTATTTATTTCTTTTTATTATTGGAATGTAAACCCCATTATGGACTACAGGTATTAATATCTCTTGAAATATTTACTGTTTGTAAAATTCTACCTGATTCTTTTCGGTGTTAATACCTTTTCTGTACAAGTTTGTTCTTGATAAGTTTGAAAATTCTTAAATAGTAAATACTAAAAAAAAAGGTTTAAATTTAAGTATCAGTCAGTAGCCCCAGAGAGCTTTTAATTTAAATTTAAACTTCAGTCAATAGCCCCAGAGAGCTTTTAGCTTAAATTTAAACCTCAGTCAGTAGCTCCAGAGAACTTTTAATTTAAATAAAATTAAAGTATAGCTAAGCATAAGAACATAAGATATGCCATACTGGGTCAGACCAAGGTCCATCAAGCCCAGTATCCTGTTTCCAACAGTGGCCCATCTAGGTCACAAGTACCTAGCAGTTTCCCCAAAAGACACAGGTTCCACAATGCTTGTGTTGGGTCAAGCATTGATATCCTGGGTCCCTTCTTAATAATGGTTTATGGACCTTTCCTCCAGGAACTTGTCCAAACCTTTTTTAAACCCAGCTGCACTAACAGCCTTTAATATATCCTCTGGTAACAAATTCCAGAGTTTGATTACAAGTTGAGTGAAAAAATATTTACTTTTATTAGTCTTAAATAGTTTACCCTGTAGCTTCATTGCATGTCCCCTAGTCTTTCTATATTCTGATAACATAAACAATCGATCTACATTTACCCGTTCCACTCCGTTCATTAATTTATAGACTTCTATCATATCTCCCCTCAGCTGTCTCTTTTCCAGGTTAAAGAGCCCTAACCTTTTGAGCCTTTCCTCATAGGGGTATCCTTCCATCCCCTTTACCATTTTGGTGGCTCTTCTCTGAACCTTTTCTAATAATGCTATATCCTTTTTAAGATACGGCAACCAGAATTGCACACAATATTCAAGGTGCGGTCGCATCATGGAACGATATAGAGGCATTATAATATCCTTTGTTTTATTTTCCATTCCTTTCCTTATGATACCTAGCATTCTATTTGCTCTCTTGGCTGCCGCTGCACACTGGGCCGAGGGTTTTAACATGTTATCCACAATGACGCCTACATCTTTTTCCTGGGTGGTGGTTCCTAATGTGGAACGTTGCAGCGTGTAACCATAGTTTGGGTTGTTCTTCCCTAGGTGCATAACTTTGCACTTGTCCACATTAAATTTCATCTGCCATTTTGATGCCCAGTCTTCCAATTTATCAAGATCGTCTTTCAATTTTCCACAATCCTCTTGGGTTTTAACAACTTTAAATAGTTTTGTGTTGTCTGCAAATTTGATAACCTCACTCGTTTATTCCCTTTTCCAGGTCATTTTTGAGTATGTCAAAAAGCAGCGGACCCAGCACAGATCCCTGGGGTACACCACTATTCACCTTTCTCCATTGGGAAAATTGGCCATTTAGCCCTACCCTCTGCTTTCTATCTTTTAACCAGTTCCTAATCCACAATAGTACACTGCCTCCTATCCCATGACTCTTTAGTTTTGCCAAAGGTCTCTGATGAGGGACCTTGTCAAAGGCTTTCTGAAAGTCCAAATATACTATATCAGCCGAGTCACCTTTGTCTGCCTGTTTATTCACACCTTCAAAAAACATAACAGATTAGTAAGACAAGATCTTCCTTGTCTAAAGCCATGTTGGCTGTCTCCCATTAAGCCATGACTATCTACAGAACATGTTCAGCAATTTTGTTCTTTATGATGGTTTCTACCATTTTTTCCCGGTACTGACGTCAGGCTCACTGGTCTGTAGTTTCCCAGATCACCCCTGGAACCCTTTTTAAAAATTGGCGTTACATTGGCCATCCTCCAATCTTCAGGTATTACAGATGATTTTAATGATAGTTCACAGATTACTAATAGCAGGTCTGCAATCTCATATTTCAGTTCTTTCAACACCCTTGAATGTATATCATCTGGCCCAGGTGATTTGCTACTCTTCAGTTTATCTAATAGTTGTAATACATCTTCCCGATGTATCGTTATTTCTCTTCAATTCTTCCGCACCTTTAAGTAGCACTTTAGTCATGGGAAACTTCCCTACATCTTCCTCAGTAAAGACCGAAGCAAAGAATTCATTCAGTCTCTCCACTATCGCCTTGTTGCCTCTTAGTGCCCCTTTAACCCCTCTATCATCTAATGGACCAACTGACTCTCTCACAGGTTTTTTGCTACGAATGTACTTGAAAAAGGTTTTATTATGCATTTTTGCTTCCACCGCAAGCTTCTTCTCAAATTCTCCCTTTGCCTGCCTTATCAATGCCTTGTATTTAACTTGCCAGTGCTTGTGCTGTTTCCTGGTTTTGTCGTTTGGCTCTTTTTTCCATTTCCTGAAAGATGTTTTTTTGGCAACAACAGCCTCTCTGACCTCATCTTTAAACCATGCTGACAGTTTTTTGGACTTCCTTCCACTTTTCTTAAAGCGTGGAATACATCTGGTCTGAGCTTCCAAGTTAGTAGTTTTCAACAACACCCAAGCTTGATGTAAGTCTTTAACCTTTGCAACTGCTCCTTTTAGTTTTTTCTTAACTATTTTCCTCATTTTATCATAGTCTCCCTTATGAAAGTTAAAAGTTAGTACTGTGGATTTCCTTACCATCCCTCCTCCATTAATTAGATCAAACGTGATCATGCTATGATCACTATTGCCAAGTGGCCCCAACAACCTTATCTCTTGCACCAGATCTGGTATTCCACTAAGGACTAGGTCCAGTATGGCTTCCCCTCTGGTCGGTTCATAAACCAGTTGCTCCAAGAAGCAGTCATTTATTTCATCTAGGAACTTTATCTCCCTAGCATGTCCTGCCATGACACTGACCCAGTTGATACTGGGGCAATTGAAATCACTCATTATTATTACTGTGCTGTAACCTTTGTTAGCTTCCTTGATTTCTTTGAGCATTTCATCATCCATTTGTTCATTCTGGCCAGGTGGTCGATAGTACACCCCCACTGCCATTGCCTTCCTCTTTTTACATAAAATTTCAATCCATAGAGATTCTACAGCAAACTTTGTTTCCTGCAAAACTTTAATCCTTTCTGACTCAATGCCCTCTATAACATAGAGCACAACCCCTCCACTAATTTGATCAGCTCTATCATTACGATATAGTTTGTACCCAGGTATCATAGTATCCCACTGGTTGTCCTCCTTCCACCATGTCTCTGAGATACCAATTCCACCATATCTCTGAGATACCAATCATATCTAACCTCTCATTTAGTGCTATATATTTTAACTCTCACATCTTATTTTTTAGACTTCTAGCATTTGCATACTGTGATGAGGAGAGCCCTGCTGAACCGATGGAAATAGGAAAAGATAGTGAATATACCTTTAAGGAAAGAGACATTCCTGAAATTCACAGGTTCCAGACTGCAGTCAAGGAAAGAAAGCACGGAGTTGAGAGAGCCAGTTTGCCACACCCAAGCTCTGCTGACGTTAGTGCAAGCTTAGGCAGTAATGGCAAACACCTGTGCAGAGACAGAGAAAGGCTAGCTAAGAAGCAGCCTTATAAACCCTGCTCAGAAGGGGAGAAGGGGGTTCAGGATCAGGTTCCGGTTCAAACTGTTTGTGTTCCAGTTCCAGTCCAGAATCGTAGGCAAGTTCAGAGAGTTCAGCGTGTTTCAGCAATTCCAGGAGTTGAAAGAGAGGAACTCAGAGGAGGAGACATCAGGGGAAGGAGAAGGATGTGGAAGGAGCCTCAGAGCCAAGAAACCACGTATGCTTTGCATAGAGAAAGAAAGCAGGGAAGTCTCCTTCCTCGGGTCTCAGACCGAAGGGTTCAAGCTGCTCAAAGGTGGGTGAAGAAGGCTATAGCTAGAAGTAACCAGAACCCAACCTGGAGCAAGGAACCGTGGCTGAACAGCGGAGAGGAACCAAGGCAACTGAACCAGGGGGAGATATCCCATACTAGAGGTACAGACATTCCTTACCAGGAAAAACAGTGCTGGAGGGAGGTTCAGGGATTTCCCCAGAGCATTCACCCAGGAGCAGATTGTGGGAGTTCAGAGCCAGACGTATATGCTTTAGAACAAGAGGATATGCAAGTGGACTGTGCTGAGCAAAACTCCATATCAGGTGAATTGCCAATGGATTGTACATTATGCCAGACAGAAGCTATGAAAGTCTGTTGATAAGAAATGCTAGATAAAGAAAGCTCTTGAGAAACAGTGTGAATGAACCTAGCTTTCTTTTGCTAAGAAATACCTACTAACTCAAGAGAACGTTGCCAGCTTCTATATTTTGTGTTTAAAGAAGCAGAAGGTAAACGAGGACATTTAACTTTGCTTAAACAGAGAAGCTGTATTTTGTTTTGCTGATTACTTTATGAAAACAATTGCACATGTTTTAAAAGCTTATGAAGCTTCCTCAGTTCCAGCTTATGTATAATTTCTGAAGTATTGCTTGGAGAAGAATATTCTGACGTTGTGTGTTTGAACCTTAGTGCATTTGGGGAAAAATAAACTTTTGTCTTTGCCTTTAACCCTTGGCTTACACGACTATCCTTGAACGAGGAAAAACTACAAGTCCCGGAATGCCTCACTGTGGACAAGAATAGTATTCAATTCCTTTATTAGAGGACTAAAAATGGCAGCCCTATGCCTCTAGGCCCTCGGCCGGGGCTGGGGTCACGACAATACAAGCATTTTAGAGACTGTATTTTATTCATATTAATTTGGCTATTGGTAGGCATGGGTAATTTGGGATCTTTAAGCTCTGTCTGCTCCATACTTGAGGGCATTTGGGCTACTTTACTCTTTTTTGGAATCTCTCTGCTTTTGGTAGTATCCTTCAAGGATGCATTCTTCCGAACCATGCGCTCATGTGCGACTGTCGGCTTTCCCCTATTATCTAGTTTAAAAGCTGCTCTATCTCCTTTCTAAAGGTTAATGCCAGCATCCTGGTTCCATCCCGGTTAAGGTAAAGCCCATCCCTTCGGAAGAGCCCCTCCTTTCCCCAGAATGTTCCCCAGTTCCTAACAAATCCAAAACCCTCATCCTTGCACCATCGTCTCATCCACGCATTGAGACTCCAGAGCTCTGCCTGCCTTTTGGGTCCTGCGCGTGGAACAGGAATCATTGTGGAGAACGCTACCCTGGAAGTTCTGAATTTCAACTTCCAACCTAAAAGCCTAAATTTAGCCTCCAGAACCTCCCTACCACATTTTCCTATGTCATTGGTAACGACATGTACCAAGACAGCAGACTCCTCCCCAGCACTATCTAAAACCTTATCTAGGTGGCGCGTGAGGTCTGCTACCTTTACACCAGGTGATCCTCACATCCACCAGCCACCCAGCTATCTACATGCCTAATGATTGAATCACCAACTATAAATGGCTGTCCTAACACTTCCCTCATGGGCACATGGCCCTTGAGAAACTTCCTCGGTGCGAGAGGGTTTTACATCACCTGGAGGACAGGTCCTAGTTACAGGATCACTTCCTGCCACACTAGGGTGATGCTCTCCTGTCACGTGACCTCTCTCCTCCATGGCAACAGGGATGCTGCCAGACTGGAGGTGGGACTTCAGGACTATATCCCTGTAGGTCTCATCTATGTACTTCTTTGTCTTTCTTATGTCTTCCAAGTCTGCTACTCTAGCCTCTAGCGCTCTAGAGCATAGAAGGAAGCATAGGATACATATTTTTTGAATATAAATAAATAAATTGTTTCTAGAGACCTTTACAAAGAGGCCTTCCAGTTATTGGACAAAAGACCTGTGGGACTGATTTAAATAGGTATTAATGCCAAGTGACAGGTCAAAGGGGCAATTTATCAAACCAAGGGCTGTGTGAATCACCCAAGAAATTGTTAATTGATTACCTTAGAAGCACAGGTCAGGGGACTGTGTAGCTAGCTAGCTAGTTTTTACTAGGAGTTCTTTCCCTCCTACCCACCCACCCTGACCCCTACCCACCCCAGGTATAATTATAGCTTTATAGGCTCTTAAACCTATTAAAGGGGAGAAGGTCAAATTTACTTCAGGTTCAGCTGGTTCTCTTCACCAGGAATAGACTGATTAATCTTGAGGTAAACTAAGTCCCTTACATTTTTTAAGTATAGTTGTATCAGAACAAGTATCTCTAGAAAATTTAAGTAGAGAACTTAAATGGCTAAAGAAAACCTTAAAATTAAGATGCAGACAGCAGTCCAGCAGTGAGATGGGGGCTAGCCAGCCTCTTGCATTGATTGTCACATGTACGATTTTCTCCCATTTTGTGAGGGGTCTTACATGTGCACTAGATGCAAGGAGCTCTTTGTCCTCAGGGAAGAAGTCCAATCTCTGGAGGCTAGAGTGGTAGACTTAGAGGACATAAGGAAGACAGAGAGGTATTTAGACGAGACCTACAGGGAGGTAGTATATTAGTCCCACTTCCAGTCTGGCAGCCTCTCAGTTGCCATGGAGGAGAGAGGTCACGTGAAAGGAGAGTATCACCTTGGTGTGGCAGGGAGTGATCCTGTAGCTAGGACCTGTCCTCCAGGTGATGTAAACCCTCTCGTACTGAGGAGGTTTCTCCAGGGCTATATCCATGAGGGAAGGGCTAGGACAGCCATTATAGTTGGCAATTTGATCAATAGGCATATAGATAGCTGGGTGGCTGGTGGACATGAGGATCACCTGGTAACATGCCTGCCTGGTGCAAAGGTAGCAGACCTCACGCGCCACCTAGATAAGGTTTTAGATATTTATAGGGAGGAGTCTTCTGTCTTGCTACATGATGGTACCAATGATATAGAAAAGTGTGGAAGAGAGGTTCTGGAGGCCATATCTAGGCTTTTAGGCAGGAAGTTGAAATCCAGAACTTCCAGGGTGGCATTCTCCAAAATGTTTCCTGTTCCACATGCATGACCCAAAAGGCAAAGTGAACTCCAGAATACTTCGAAACTGGGTCAAAATAAATTCAGAAGTACCTCAAAAACCCAGCATATAACAAACCACATAAAACTTTTTTTGTCGGATTGACCAACACAGTAAACAGGATCAATGCCCGTTACCACAGCGGCCCTTCCTTTTTAATCAATTATAAGACAATTTTAAAACAGCTCCCATTAGTAAAAGCTGGTACTTAGCTTTGTGAAATTAGGCTGTGAAAACAGATAGGCAATGAGAATTCAGTGCCAGTTCAGTAGGTCATGTCGCTACGACGTGCCACGTTTCGGGGGTACACTCATCCACCCCCTGCTTCAGGTCAGACCTCTGAATTGAAGTAGAAGCATCAGCCCTGAACACACAGCTATAAAAGTGGTTTATATATCCAGCCGCCATTAGAAAGTCACGGGAAGGGACACGCCCCCCCTGTTGTGATAGGCCCAGGAGAAACCAATCCAGTCAAAGAAGTGAAACCACCAAACAGGTTCCACCTCTAGACCAGGAGGGTTAATGGGTGATTGACAAACTTCAACGCAAGGAGAAAAGGCATATGGACATGCAGACTTAAAGTTCAACGAATAGTATACCAGTCAATCTGTTGATTAAGACCATTTGGAACAACTGAATGTAGACGGAATATCCATTGTTGCTCTAAGTTCTGTAAACGCTGGATCCGATCTCCACCGCAGGGATCCAAGGGGACATGGTCAAGAACTCGCCAATGTAGGTCCCCAAACACATGAGAATGTTCAAGGCAATGCCCGACCAGGGGAGCTGACATCGTTTGGGTCCGTACCCGAGAAGCGTGTTCAATCAGTCGGTGCTTCAGAGATCGTGAAGTCCTGCCAACATAGGGTAACTGACATGGGCAAACAATCAAGTAGACCACATGGTCCGTGTTGCAATCAGTGTGCCACCGAGTATGGTAAGATCTGTGGGTACGAATGTCCATCCAAAGAACACCCTGCAGTGTGCCCGGACAAAAAGTGCAGGACTGGCATGGAAAATGACCCACCTGATCATGACATCTGGGAGGGAGGTCGAGAGGGGACTTAGTCTTGACCAAAAGATCCCGTAAATTAGACCTTCGAGAGTAGGCAATTTGAAGTGGCTTTTGAAAGCAGGAATGAATCGCTAAAGTAGGCCAAAACTGATGTATCAGGCGAGTCACTGCCGACGTCCCCTGCATAAAGGGGAAAACCCCTGTAATCTTATCCTCAGGGGGTATAGCAACCTTAGGAATCAAAAGCCACTCCCGATGTGTGTTGCACGCCCGCTTATAGGCTAGACGAACTACTTTTGAAGTAGACAGTCACCCAAGAGCACATGGTTTGGAAGGATGTATCCTTGAAGGATACCAGAAGAAGACAGAAGGTAGGGCATCTTGACAGAAAGGTTCCAATAAAGATAAAAGTAACCCAGATGAACTTAAGTACAGAGCTGAAAGATTCCAAATTACCCCATCAACTAATAACCAGATTAATATGAATAAAATACAACCTCTAAAATCCCTGTATTAAAATGCAAGAAGTCGAAAAAATAAGATGGGAGAGCTAGAATATGTAGCACAAAGTGAAAGGACAACCAATAGGACACTGTGATACCTGGGTACAAACTATATTCCGATGATAGGATGAATAAAATTGGTGGAGGGGTTGTACTTTATGTTAGAGAGGGCATTGAGTCACACCGGATTAAAGTTTTGCAAGAAACAAAATACACTGTAGAATCTCTATGGCTAGAAATCCCATGTAAAAAAGTGGAACCATAGAGACTAAGAAAGGAGGAATGGGAGAGGAGGGTTTAGGGGAATAAATAAGAAGCTCAGTTTTGGCCATGTTCAATTTCAAATGACGGTGAGACATCCAAGCAGCAATGTCAAAAAGGCAGGCAGAGATCCGGGCCTGGATTGCCAGAGAGATTTGAGGTTTAGAGAGGTAGATCTGGGAGTCATCAATGTAAAGATGGTACTGAAAGCCATGGGAAGAGATGAGTGCACCAAGGGACTAGATATAGAGAGAAAAAAGAAGTGGACCCAAGACTGATCCTTGGGGTATACCAACTGATAGCGAGATAGCAATAAAGGAGGATCCACCAGAACAAACATTGAAAGAGCGATGGGAGAAATAAGAAGAGAACCAGGATAGTTCAGAGCCATTAAAAACAAGTGAGGACAAGGTATTGAGGAGAGGTTTGTAGTCAACAGTGTCAAAGGCAGCAGAAAGGTCAAGCAGGATCGAGTAAAGGCCCTTGGATTTAGCCAAGAACAGGTTGCTAGAGACTTTGGAAAGAGACGTTGCAGTAAAATGTAGAGGATAAAAGTCAGATTTTAAAGGATCCAGGAGGGCTTGAGAGGTGAGAAGATCAAGGCAATGGCAGTGAACCACACGTTCAAGTTGTTTAGAAATGAAGGGGGGGGAGGGAGATGAGTCAATAGTTAGGACAGATGGGGCCTAGTGAGGTTTCTTGAGGAGATGTGCAAGTACAGCATGCTTGAATGCTGCAAGGGCAGTTGCAGTGGAGAGCAATAGGATGAAAATATGAGATATGGAAGGGACAATAGTGGAGGAGATGGAGCTTAGGAGATGGGTGGGAATAGGATCAGAGGAGCAGGTAGTGAGTTTGGAGGAGGAAAGAAGGTGTGTGGTTTCCTCCTCAGAGATCATAGAAAAGGAAGGTAGCAGAGGTGGGAAGGGGTGGGGGGAACCTCCCTGTAGGTCTCGTCTACCCCTTATCAACAGACCCAGATGTCATAGTCGAGGAAAGTGTGATGAGACAGTGGAGGAGAGAGCCAAAGGGTCAATAGCATGAAGATTTCTAAAGAGGTTGGAGGAGACAGGGCGAGGTTGAGGTGGTTGAACTATCATTAAAATCATGTGTAGTATCTGAAGATAGGAGAATGGCAACCAATATTTATAAAGGGTTCCAGGGGGGATCCGGGAAACTACAGACCGGTGAGCCTGACATTGGTAACAGGCAAAACGGTAGAAACCATTATAAAGAATAAAATTACTGAACATGTAGATAGTCATGGTTTAATGGGAGAAATCCAACATGGATTTAGCCAAGAAAAATGTTTTACTAATCTGTTACAGTTTTTTGAAGGTGTGAATAAACAGGTAGTCCAAGATGAGCTGGTTAATGTAGTGTACCTGGATTATTAGAAAGCCTTTGACACGATTCCTCATGAGAGACTCTTGGCCAATTTAAAAAGTCATGGGATTGGATCAGGAACTGGTTAAAAGATAAAAAGCAGAGAGCAGGGCTAAATGGCTAATTTTCTCAGTGGAGAAAGGTGAATATTGGAGTACCCCAGGGATCTGTGCTGGGCCTGCTGTTTTTTAACATCTTCATAAATGACTTGGAAATGTGGATAACGAGTGAGGTGATCAAATCTGCAGATGACACAAAATTATTCAAACAAGAGGACTGTGAAAAATTGCAAGAGGACCTTGATAAATTGGAAGACTGGATGTTCAAATGGCAGATGAAATTTAATGTGGACAAGTGCAAAGTTATGCACCTAGGAAAGAGCAACCCAAACTAGGGTTACACAATGCAAGGTTCCACATTAGGAACCACCACCAGAGAAAAAGATTTAGGTGTCATCGTGGATAACATGTTGAAACTCTCTGCCCAGTGTGCAGCGGCAGCCAAGAAAGCAAATAGAATGCTAGGAATCCTAAGGAAAACCAAGGATATTATAATGCCTCTGTTAGAAGTCTATAAATTAATGAATGGAATGAAACAGATAAACACAGGTCAGTTGTTTACATCATCAAAAAGTAGAAAGACTAGAGGACACGCAATGAAGCTACAATGTAACCCATTTAAGACTAATAAGAGAAAATATTTTTTCACTCAGCACGTAATCAAACTCTGGAATGTGTTACCAGAGGATGTACTAAAAGCTGTTAGTGTAGCTGGGTTTAAAAAAGGTTTGGACAAATTCCTGGAGGAAAGGTCCATAAACGAGGACCCAGGTCCATTATTAAAGAGGACCCAGGAAAGCCACTGCTTGCCTCAGGATAAGCATTATGGAACCTGTGTGCCTTTTGGGAACCTGCTAGGTACTTGTGACCTGGATTGGCCACTGTTGGAAACATGATACTGGGCTTCATGGACCTTTGTCTGACACAGTATGTCATTTGTTATGTTCTTATAAGCAAATATCAAACAGAACAAACACCTTCCTGTTTATGCATCCAGAGTCAGTATGTAAAGACAGAAGTGCAGGAGCATATAAATGATCCAGAAAAAGAAATAAAATTTATCACAAAATGACAAAATAAAATATTAATGGATTAAAAAACACTCCAAAAGCCAATGGTGCAAGGGAACATGTCTAAGAACAGGGAGAGTAAAGGATCATATTGAAACAAGGATGTTGCAAAAAATGAATGTATTGACGAAAATATGATATTAAAATTGATGCATAGGTGGCTGTATAACCAGCATTTAAAAATATGAGGAAAAGAGCTTATAAGAATAAGTGCTGACAGGAGTGTGGTGCCATAATCAAAAGGAACAATTGACACCTCTCCCCAAGTATTAAAAGTGAGTGACTGTAAAAAAGGAACTTTTGAAACTAATTTTAAAAAAAAGTACCTTGGTGAAAGCAATGAGCTGACCTGCAGAACCTTTAAAATCAGCGTTGGGAGTAGCAAAAGGAGCTAGTGTGCAACCTGATGCTTAAAGGCCAATTTGGCGACAAAGAAGGGTAACCATGGTAATGAATCAACAAATCACGAAGGATTGTAAAAAATAAATAAAACAAAAGCTAGAATTGAAAATGCAGGTCATTAATAAACAAATAGCTAAGAAATTTAATACTAAGGGTTACTTTTACTAAAGGCCATTAAAGGTGAAGCAGTTGCGAGTGCTAAATGGCATTGTTAATTGTCCCTTCATGCATTAAAGGCCAGGGTAGGGAATGGGCAGTCCAGCGCTAAGTGGCCAGTAAGCAGGCATTAACAGGACATCGGTTGGTAAGGATGCCAAGCGTGCACGTTAACGCCCAATAAGGCCGGTTACCTTAATGAGGGATAAGGGAGCCTTGCTGCAAGTCACATATCAGGTGCTGAATGGAAGCAAAGGTAAGAGCTGATGGGACTTGTCACAGACATATATCCCTTATATGTTAGGCAGGGAGTCTGAGGGTAATGTGGGAGGCAGGTGGATGCTAGCATTGAGGGGTGCTCTGCTCATTTGGAGTGATGTCAGCGGGTGGCAGAGAAGTGTGGATGCATGTGCCAGTGAGGAGTTGCCGTGACAGAGCATGAGTGGTGACCTGCACAACCTCTGCAGGTGATGTATGTGTGATATGTCCTAGGGAGCAAAGAGCTATTGTTTTGGCCTGTGTGTACCAGCTGCCATGAAAATACGTGAGTGATCATGATGTCTATGTGGAGAATGAAGCGTGTAGGTGCAAGAGAGTGTTGCATGGCTTGCCGACCAAAGCACCCCTGCTGCAAATTTACCCTCAATATTGTGCATAGTGACATTTGTGGGGACAAATCAATATCATTCATGCATGATGTGGTAAACATCACACTGAAAACATAGGTAGTGTCGCTGTGACTGAAGAAGCATGCATCAATCAGGTCCATGACATTCAGGTCTGAAGTATGTGCTCTGACTCCCAGCAGAAAGAGAAATGAAGAATGACACGGTAATCACATGATCATGATCACAGAAGGGAAAGTCATTAATTCTGGCCTGACAGATGCAGCAAATCACGATAGAAAGTACAGGCTTGACTTGCAATGGCTGGGTGAGCACCTTGGCACTGAGGTTCACGGCAGCAAGTATGGGCCACAACAACTCTCAGACAAGAAAATGTGGGCTGGCAGGACCCACCTCAATATTGACAACTGTGGTAGCCTCATGGTGTGAGAAGTGGTACAGTCTTCAAAGAGATGATGGTTTGAATCCCACTAAAACTCACACAGCTGACATGTGCATACATGGCTCCTGTCAGTGATTGTGGTGTGGTAGTGCTTCCACGTCTAATGGCTGTATAGGGCCTGCAAGATAGGCACACATCACTCAAGGGCAGGAAATAGGCTGAGGGCGAGTATAGAAGCAGCCCATCCTGTTCTGTGCTAGCAGGATCACATGCTACCAGTAGGGGAGTAAGTACAGTGAATAGCTGTATGAGATGTCCAGAAATTATGATGTATGAAATACAGACAAAGGAACTGCATGCCACAGGGCCACTTTGTGAAGGCTATATTCAATGGCCAATACACTGGCACATCTTTAGGCAGTTGCCCAGGCCACATACAATTTGGCTACAGTCATATCAAGTCATAATAGACATCACTGTATATTCTGAACAGGTTCCTATGAGCAGATAGTCTACCTTGGTCACTCTGCTTGCAATTGTGGCCATGTCTTGCAGCATAGATGAGGCTGCATATTTCCCATGATCCTCCTCAGTATGTGAACACATAGGTCACATGGAAGATGTGGAGAATGCACATATCTTTTATTTTTTTTTCATTTATGCAATTTCAAAATTTTCCGCAAGATATACACTTGTTACAGAAAAGAACGTAAAAAAAAAGAAAATAAGAATTAATACAACATAAGGGACATCAATCCCCAATCTTATACAAAAGAAATTAACATTCACTAGCCCACAAAAATGAGGAGCAAGCAAAACATAATCAAAGGAAACTATTTTCAGGAAATAAGACACTTAACTGGTGCACATTATTAAACCCGAACTAATATGAGACTTAAACTAATAAATTGGAGTTACACTCTTACCAGCTAAGAACTGGGTTAGATGTGAAGGCTCAAAAAAAGTATAACTAGCTCCCTGGTATTTTATTAAGCATCTACATGGATATCGCAAATAGAAAAGCCCACCAAGCTGCAAAACTTGAGGACGAAGCAAAAGAAACTTTTGCCAACGTTTCTGGGTAGATTTAGAGACATCGGAAAACATCCTAATTATACCACCCATAAATCATGTCCATGTCCACCCATAATCATTAATTGTTGACCCTGGTGATGGCCCCATCCTAAAAGAAATTACCCCTCCCTACGTTACATGTTACACCGCTTTGACCCGGTGAAAAGCGGGATATAAATGCAGTTAAATAAATAAAATAAAATAAATAAAATGACTCATTCCTAGCTTTGAAATATAATTTCAAAAGAAAATCTCGATCAGACTCAAATGCTAATGTTAGCAGCAAAGTCGCCCTCAGGACTTAGCCTGGATCAGTAGTCTTCAGGACCCCAGTCAGATCCAATGAATCCATCGGAGGGGAATGTGCAGGTGAAGAAACTCCATGGGTCTTGCTCTTGGCTGTTGACAAATAAAAAATCCTAGCCAAAGGAGGAACCGATTCCAAAGGAATTTTCAATACAGATGTTGCATAAGAATTGAACAAATCCTTCGGCGTTGACACCGGAACACAAGGAAAATTCAACAAGCGCAAATTCCTCTTCCTAACTGAATTTTATAACATCTCAATTTTCCCATGGATAACAGATAAATCTTTCATAACAGTACCTGATATAGAAACAATATCCTCAACATTAGTTTTCAACTGGACCACCTTGGAGGTAATAGAGGCAACCTCCTGCTTCTGCTGACTAATAGATTGAGCCAGCGTGGGAAGAACCTCATGAAGAGCAACAAGCTGAGACACAAAAGAGGATTCCAGTGTCCGAAGACTTTCCCATAAATATTCCAAAGGAACTGAAGCAGGGCGAACAAGCACCGATTTGGCGGGTTCCCCTTCTTGGATAGCGGCAGAAAACATAAAAGGAGCACACAATCCAGCCGCAGCATCCACCGCCATAGAATGCACTTCAATAGTAGCTGTGCTTACCTCCACACCAGCTGGCCCCGCAGCTGTAACAACCGCCTCTTCAGGACTCTACACTACCACCGATGATCCGGCCATGAGTCTCTCCACTCCCCGAGACTCTGCCTCCGTTGATCCCACATCAGGTGCTGTAGGCTGGGCTGGTGGGGTCTGGACCTCCGGGCTGAGAGTGACCTGTGGTTCAACGGCGCATGTCTGGCCTCCTTCGCCCCCAGTGAACTTTTCCCCGGAAGAGAAGGTGCACCAGCGGGCCTCACGAAAGCGTCGAGAGGACCCTTAGATGCCACCGATGCACTCTTGGGTAAGTCCCAAGGCTTGGCTTTCTGTTTACGAGGCATCCTAATAACAAGGTAATTAAAGAAAGGAAAAAAAGTTGGAGACCAACAGTCAGCAGCTATCGCGTGTCCGCCAACTTGTCACTCCTCTGTGAGCATGTGTATTCTTCATGCACGTATCTTTTTGAGGAATAGGTACATGTGACAGGTCAGTGTGTTGCAATTGGCAAGATAAAGCCAACACATGTGACATGCCACATTCTCACCACTCACCCTGACTGTGGGGATGGGCCCACATCTCCTGGTGACTACTGATGGTTTTCCTATGTTGTGGAGCAGGTCTTGGTCAGTGTCAGAATATAGTAGGGCTACTCAGGTGGCCATAGGGCTCAATGCTGCACTGTGCAGTGCCATCTCAGCCCAGCCTGCAGCCCTAACTTAGATAGGCTAGTTGGTCACAGAGCATATGCAGTGGTGTTCTGACCAAAATGGGTTGGGGAATGGGCTGTTCTGAGGTGGACATGTATATTTCAAATAAAGTCACTACTCTTTGGCAAGACTTCCCCCCCGCCCCCACCACCACTTAGTCTCTCGTGCTTTCTGCCTATGATGATCAATTTCCCTTCAATATCACTCTCTGAAGATCTGCTGGACCCTGCCCATTCACATTCCTGGTCAAGATTCAATCTAGCAACTATGTCTGCATTAAAAAAGGTTATTTCTTCATCATCTTCGATCACCTGTGTTCTGGATCCCATTCCCTCCACCTGGATCTCTGAACCCTCTCTGACACTTCTCCATTATATTCAAATTCTTTTCAATAACAACCTTTCTTCTGGCAAATTTCCTTCATCATGGAAAACTGCTGTAGTCGGCCTCTACTGAAAAATCCTTCACTGGATCCTGCCTCCACTACCAACTTCCGTCCAGTCTCTAATCTTCCTTATCTATCCAAACTATTCGAAAAACTTGTCTGCTCAACTCCTGGATCATCTTGAACATACTAACTTTGTTCATTCACATCAATCAGGCTTTAGGCTGGGCCACAGAATGGAAACCATTCTGCTATCTGTATTAAATGAAATACATACTTCTTGGGAGAAGGAGAATATCACCTTAGCAATATCTCTTGACCTAGTCCATCACTCTCTTCTTTCTTCTGGGTTAGGATCTACTGTTCTTCATTGGTTTCACTCCTTTCTTTCTCTTCGCTCATACTGTGCTCATTCCAATCTGCTACTTCTTACACCTCCCCCACTCCTGTGGTGTCCCACAGGGGTCGGTTCTCACTCCCTTGCTATTTAATACTTTCCTTGCCTCACTGGCTATGTTGATTCTGCAGCAGGGTGTCTCCGCCTATTTTTAAGCGGATGACATCCTGTTGCTGTTTCATACTCACTCTACCTTGCCTGATCTTTCTCCAGTTAACTCGTGTCTCAGCTTAATTGCCTCCTGGATGAAATCAAATAACTTACACCTTAATGCAGGAAAAGCCTCAGCACTTTGGTTGTCTGGTTCACTTACACTCCCACCCATATCTCTCTTTATGGAAGGTACTATTATACACACAGTACTAACCCTTAAGTATTTAGGGGTTATGCTTGAGTCCTCCCTCAGCTTTCAATCACACATTAACCAGATACAATGAGGTCCATGCCCCTACCTGCCCTGTCATCGAGCGCACCTTTGGTGTATTGAAAAGTTGCTTCAGGTGTCTGGATAAAACAGATGGGGCCTTATAATACCAACCTCTGACTGTGACTAAGATCATTCTGGCCTGCTTCATTCTGCACAACATTGCAATCAGGTATCACATCCCAGTCAAAATTAACCTGGATATGGAACCAGATCCACTGTGCCATCCTGCACTTGACTGTGAGAACACACGAGTGGGCTCAGAGATCAGGTAACTCCTGATACAGCAACTATTTGCATGTAAGTGCTGTCTAGGTAGAGCTATGGATATGTGTAATAATCACATTAACAACATTCATGTTTAATGTCACAATCTTGCAACGTCCTCTGCATACTTTCTCTTGCTTTAAACAACCTCAGGAGAAATGACAGCACCATAGCTCATGCGGAAGGATAGTGTTGTCATAGGATGTGAAACACATAATAAATGTGGCAAATTGCATGCTGAACATTTATAGTGCACTTTGGAGGGGTCTCACCTGATAACCATTATCTCTCATGTTCCAATGCAGTGTCAGCATTGCTTGTGTGCGATGCATAATGCTACCATCCAGTGTGCTCTGTGAGGTAAGATGCAAGTCTAGAGATGGATCAACACTACACAAGAGTACCTGAAGATCTTATGAGGGCACTAGATTGGGATAACATAGCTCATTGGGGTAGGTCATCTGCTGCATGTAGTCGATCACACCAGAGTCAATGTTGGTATGTTATGGTCCAGTGTGCTGGACAACACTGTCCACCCCAAGTTAGGAAGATATGTCTGTAGACATATGTGCCATATCACCACACAAAAGCATATAGTGCTCACTTATTGTAACATTATTTTGGACAAGCACTTTACCCAGCGACAGCAATGTGAAAGGTTCTGATGCAGTGGCTGATATGATGTTACTATGTAGATTATGGGCTCTGTAAACTGATCAAGTGGATTTCCATGACATGGCACATCTTCTGGGAATTTTGCACTGTGGGATGTGAATGGCATTTGACAGCTCTGTTTTACCCTCAGATGTCTCCTTGACATGGCACTGAAATGACAAGACATTCAACAACGGCAATATATCTTAGGACGTGGTGGACTCCATGAGACTACATCACTGTCATGATGTGGAATAGCAGGTAAGATGAATAGTGCCCTGTGATAAAGTGTTCATCACTAACTACTTTGATAGCAAACATTGCTGTGTCTATATATCTCTATTCGATTTCTAAGCAGTGCATGTTATGAGATGTTCAAGTGGCAATAGTGCACTATGTCTTGATATGGGCCTACATAGACTGATGTAGAAAATACCCATAGATAGGAGATTTGCCACATAGCTGTGAATGTGGCTAGAGTCACCAGATGGACCGAGGAATGTGGCCAGAGTCACCTCGCACCGAGGAAGTTTCTCCAGGGCCATGTGCCCATAAGGGAAGGGTTAGAACAGCCGTTATAGTTGGTGATTCAATCATTAGGCATGTAGATAGCTGGGTGGCTGGTGGACATGAGGATCGCCTGGTAACATACCTGCCTGGTGCGAAGGTAGCAGACCTCATGCGCCACCTAGATACGGTCTTAGATAGTGTTGGGGAGGAACCTGCTGTCTTGGTACATGTCGGTACCAATGACATAGGAAAATGTGGTAGGGAGGTTCTGGAGGCTAAATTTAGGCTTTTAGGTAGGAAGCTGAAATCCAGAACTTCCAGGGTAGCGTTCTCCACAATGATTCCTGTTCCACTTGCAGGACCCAAAAGGCAGGCAGAGCTCTGGAGTCTCAATGCGTGGATGAGATGATGGTGCAAGTATGAGGGTTTTGGATTTGTTAGGAACTGGGGAATATTCTGGGGAAAGGAGGGGCTCTTCCGAAGGGATGGGCTTCACCTTAACCGGGATAGAACCAGGCTGCTGGCATTAACCTTTAAAAAGGAGATAGAGCAGCTTTTAAACTAGATAATAGGGGAAAGCCGACAGTCGCACAAGAGCGCATGGTTCAGAAGAATGTATCCTTGAAGTATACTACCAAAAGCAGAGAGGTTCCAAAAAAAGAGTAAAGTAGCCCAAATGCCCTCGAGTATGGAGCAGACAGAGCCTAAGGATCCCAAATTACCCATGCTTACCAATAGCCAAATTAATATGAATAAAATACAGTCTCTAAAATGCTTGTATGCAAATGCTAGAAGTCTAAAAAATAAGATGGGAGAGTTAGAATATATAGCACTAAATGAGCGGTTAGATATGATTGGAATCTCAGAGGCCTGGTGGAAGGAGGACAACCAGTGGGACACTGTGATACCTGGGTACAAATATATCGTAATGATAGAGCTGATCAAATTGGTGGAAAGGTTGCGCTCTATGTTAGAGAGGGCATTGAGTCAGAAAGGATTAAAGTTTTGCTGGAAACAAAATTTGCTGTAAAATCTCTATGGATTGAAATTTCATGTAAAAAGAGGAAGGCGATAGCAGTGGGGGTGTACTATCGACCACCTGGCCAGAATGAAGAAATGGATGATGAAATGCTCAAAGAAATCAAGGAAGCTAACAAAAGTTACAGCACAGTAATATGGGTGATTTCAATTACCCCGGTATCAACTGGGTCAGTGTCATGGCAGAACATGCTAGGGAGATAAAGTTCCTAGATGAAATAAATGACTGCTTCTTGGAGCAGCTGATTCATGAACCGACCAGAGGGGAAGCCATATTGGACCTAGTCCTTAGTGGAACTCCAGATTTGGTGCAAGAGATAAGGGTGTTGGGGCCACTTGGCAATAGTGATCATAGCATGATCGCGTTTGTTTTAATTAGTGGAGGAGGGGGGAAAGTAAGAAAATCCACAGGTACTACCTTTTAACTTTTGAAAGGGAGACTATGATAAAATGAGGAAAATAGTTAAGAAAAAACTAAAAGGAGCCGTTGCAAAGTTAAAGACTTACATAAAGCTTGGGTGTTGTTGAAAACTACTATCTTGGAAGCCCAGACCAGCTGTATTCCATGCTTTAAGAAAAGCGGAAGGAAGTCCAAAAAACTGCCAGCATGGTTGAAAGGTAAGGTCAGAGAGGCTGTTGCCAAAAAAGCATCTTTTAGGAAATGGAAAAAAGAGCCAAGCGACGAAACCTGGAAACAGCACAAGCACTGGCAAGTTAAATGCAAGGCATTGATAAGGCAGGCAAAGGGAGAATTTGAGAAGAAGCTTGCCGCGGAAGCAAAAACACGTAATAAAGACTTTTTCAAGTACATTCGTAGCAAAAAACCTGTGAGAGAGTCAGTTGGTCCATTAGATGATAGAGGGGTTAAAGGGGAACTAAGAGGCGACAAGGCGATAGTGGAGAGACTGAATGAATTCTTTGCTTCAGTCTTTACTGAGGAAGATGTAGGGGATGTTACCCATGACTGAAATGGTATTTAAAGATGCGGAAGAATTGAAGGAAATATCGATACATCGGGAAGATGTATTACAACTGTTAGATAAACTGAGGAGTAGCAAATCACCTGGGACGGATGATATACATCCAAAGGTGTTGAAAGAACTGAAATGTGAGATTGCAGACCTGCTATTAGTAATCTGTGAACTATCATTAAAATCATCTGTAATACCTGAAGATTGGAGAATGGCCAATGTAACGCCAATTTTTAAAAAGGGTTCCAGGAGTTATCTGGGAAACTACAGACCGGTGAGCCTAACATCAGTACCGAGAAAAATGGTAGAAACCATCATAAAGAACAAAATTGCTGAACATGTAAATAGTCATGGCTTAATGGGAGACAGCCAACATGGCTTTAGACAAGGAAGAATTTGTCTTACTAATCTGTTATGTTTTTTTGAAGGTGTGAATAAACAGGTAGAAAAGGGTGAGTCGGTTGATATAGTGTATTTGGACTTTCAGAAAGCCTTTGACAAGGTCCCTCATCAGACACTTTTGGCAAAACTAGAGTCATGGGATAGGAGGCAGTGTACTATTGTGGATCAGGAACTGGTTAAAAGATAGAAAGCAGACGGTAGGGCTAAATGGCCAGTTTTCCCAAAGGGGAAAGGTGAATAGTGGTGCACCCCAGAGATCTGTGTTGGGTCCACTGCTTTTTGACATATTTATAAATGACCTGGAAAAGGGAATAACGAGTGAGGTTATCAAATTTGCAGATTTCACAAAACTATTTAAAGTTGTTAAAACCCAAGAGGATTGTGGAAAATAGCAAGAGGATCTTGATAAATTGGAAGACTGGGTATCAAAATGGCAGATGAAATTTAATGTGGACAAGTGCAAAGTTATGCACCTAGGGAAGAACAACCCAAACTATGGTTACACAATGCAAAGTGCCACATTAGCAACCACACCACCCAGGAAAAAGATTTAGGTGTCTTTGTGGATAACATGTTAAAACCCTCGGCCCAGTGTGTAGCGGTGGCCAAGAGAGCAAATAGAATGATAGGTATCATAAGGAAAGGAATCAAAAATAAAACAAAGGATATTATAATGCCTCTGTATTGTTCCATGGTGCGACCGCACCTTGAATGTTGTGTGCAATTCTGGTCGCTGTATCTTAAAAAGCATATAGCGTTATTAGAAAAGGTTCAGAGAAGAGCCACCAAAATGGTAAAGGAGATGGAAGGATACCCCTATGAAGAAAGGCTAAAAAGGTTAGGGTTCTTTAACCTGGAAAAGAGACGGCTGAGGGGAGATATGATAGAAGTCTATAAATTAATGAACGGAGTGGAACGGGTAAATGTAGATCGATTGTTTACGTTATCAGAATATAGAAAGACTAGGGTACATGTAATGAAGCTACAGGGTAAACTATTTAAGACTAATAAAAGAAAATATTTTTTTCACTCAGTGTGTAATCAAAGTCTGGAATTTGTTACCAGAGGATGTAGTAAAGGCTGTTAGTGTAGCTGGGTTTAAAAAAGGTTTGGACAAATTCCTGGAGGAAAGGCCCATAAACCATTATTAAGAAGGGACCCAGGATATCAATGCTTGACTCAATACAAGCATTGTGGAACCTGTGTCTTTTGGGGAAAGTGCTAGGTACATATGACCTAGATTGGCCACTGTTGGAAACAGGATACTGGGCTTGATGGACCTTGGTCTGATCCAGTATGGCATATCTTATATTCTTATGTTCTCAGAATCTTTGTGGAAAAATGTTAAAGTATTTCAGTGTGTTGAAACTCACAAACATGGAGTGTTCATGAGATCTGATCTGCCACACAAGTACCAGGAGAAGCCACTGTAGAATGTATGTGCACAAGACAGATTATAGCCATCCGTAATGTGTGTTCAACAGATACTTTGCAGACTGGCCAGAAGGCATACGGATATATTGAAGCGGCATGCCTCTCTAATGGCCATTATTTCTGTATAACACAACAGCATGGTATATTGGACTGGCATGCAGCCATGTAGCTCACTACTTGTTCTTTTGATCCTATCCCCATCCATCTCCTCAACTCCATCTCCTCCTCCGTCATCCCTTTCATCTCACATATTCTCAACCTTTCTCTTTCCACTGCATCCTTCAAGCATTCTGTAATCACGTTTCTCTTCAAAAAACCCTCACGACCCTACGTGTCCTTCTAATTATCAACCCACCTCCCTTCTCCCATTCATTTCGAAAATTCTTGAATGTGCATTTCTCTACTGCTGTCTTGAATTTCTCTCCTCTCAAGCCCTCCTTGATCCACTTCAATCTGCTTTTTGTCCATTTCATTGTACTGAAATGGCTCTTGCCAAAGTATCCAGTGATCTGTTCCTCGTTAATTCCAAAGGCCTTTACTCAGTTCTCATTTTTCTTGATCTTTCTGCTGCTTTTGATACTGTTGACCACCTTGTCCTCCTTGACACTTTATCTTCACTTGGTTTTTGAGGTCCTGCACTGTCTTGGTTCCTCCCTTGTGGTATACTGTGGCAAGCAATGATACAAGATCCTACAGCAATTAGGAGGTTTAAAGAAAATACACTTTATTTTCACGATAAACACCCAAGCAAATGGCCCTGGCCTTTCTTGGGCCTGAAATTCACGTAGTGTTACAGACACACTCTTGCTCCAGGCTTTCCTCAGCTGTAGCAGTTCTCAGTTCCCGAATGGTTCCTGTAGCTTGTCGCGCCCCCTACTGGCCAGGCAGTAGCCTAGTGGTGGGGGACGGAACTTATTTTTCAAATGTCCCTTGTTTAATCACCTATGCATGTAGTTGTGAGGTTGAATGAATTCAGCCGAGAGGTTTTTTTCCAAGGCACACAGGATTTTTATTTATTCTTCAGCCAAATGAACTTTGCAGTTCAAAAATACCAAAACATAAAAATGGTGGATACTTTCTCCAGTGAAACAAAATCAACAGAATAAATTGCTTCTGAAGTTAGCTTATTTACAATGCCAGGCAACAGTATATCTTCAGGTGGAAATAGCCAGTACTCTTCATGCCAAACAACAGCTTCCAGCTTGGTTACAAACTTTACACTCTTCAAGTTATGCAGACCAATGGCACTTTTACTGCAACTATTTTTCTCTCACCCACAGGCTTTCCTTAGAGGCTGAATTACAAACTCTGGCCTTCACTTGCAAAACAGTCTTTTGAAAAACTCTGAGTCAAGCCTCGGAGCTCAGCACCTCATTTGCATATTCTTCTTAGCACTGCCCCACTGAAAGCTAAGCTTCTAGGTTTCCTACTTTCTAAACCTTATAGCTTTTCAGTTTTGGGCATAAACTAAAGAGCAATCCATTTCCATATCTGAGGGCAAATCCTCTAGCACAGATTCTTCTAGGTCCATGCTTTCCCCTTCAGAATCCGTTGGTAAATGGTTTAACCTTGTCTCAGAAGTATCAGGCTTTAACTTTTCTAAAACCTTTAAAACTTTCTGTAATATGGCTTCCTCTTTCTGCTGAGGGCTCTTGGAGGCATTAGGAGGTTTCTTATCTCTCAGGAAGCTATGAGAGGCTTTTAAGGTGCTCACCTTACTTTGTGGAAATAAGCTCTCCTCAGACTTTACTGCCGAAGGCTCTGTTTCCATCTGCTCTGCTGGGGACAACTCTCTGCCATTTTCATAGCTTGGTTCGTCTCCCTGATAAGCTTTCCCTCTCAAAGGATTTCTTCCGTACCTCCTGCAGGACTCCTTGGGCTCATGCCTTATTCTGTGTACAGGCCTTGTTCCGTGTTCCTTCTCCCCTCCGTGCTCCTCGTGCTGCTGCTTCCTCTGCTGCTTATGCTCCCCGTGCTGCTTATGCTCCTCCCTTCCTCTAACTTCCTCCACCTTATATCTGTGTATTTCCCTTTCGTTTTCTATCTCCACTCCCAGCTGTTCCTCATGAGCAGTGCTGGGTGCCATGGAGCTAGGGCATGTCTTTCTAACACCAACTTTCTGCAGGGAGTTTTTTTCTAACTCTGGAGTTTTAACCCCTAAACTCCTGGAGCTAATTCCTTTCTCAGAGGAAAATGCCTGTTTTTTCCCTCTTTCCTCCTGCTCTCCCATGGCCTCGCCACCACAAGCTGCAGCATTTCTCTCTGCGAGTGACTTGATCAGTGCGTAACTTGTAAAAAAATTATCGAAGAACAGGTGGTGACAAATTACATCTGAATGCTTTTCAATAACATCAACCATATGGTTTATGACCCTGGAGCTCAGAGGTTCCATCGAATGCATAGAACTTTCTCATCCGGTGTACAGCTTGATGTTGTAAGGGTAGCCATCGATGCCACACATACACCACAACTTAAAACCAAATCTAATTGGTTTTCCTCTTATAAACATTTTCATGCTGTGGCGGCCAAAGTATGGAGTCATAAACTCGTCAATACTCAATTCATGGTGGAAAAACCCAAACTGCAACAAATTCACGTTGATGGTAGTAATAAGTGGAACAACCTTAGCCATCTTGTCGCCTGCTTTGAATTCAGCATTGTCAGCCAAGTGAAAGTATTTTTTTATGGTCTGATACCTCTTATTGCTCATGGCCTCATGGACAATAGACACGCCTAGATCTTGCTGACTGCTCAAGTAGTCTAACTCCTGTGGCAGGACATGATAGCCAGACAACAGCAGGATTCCCAGAAAGCGACAAATTTTAGCTACTGTGACTTGAAACTGACTGTCGTTCTTATCTCGGTTAGCGTAAAGGTTGCTTTGAGTTACAATTTCCGTCAGCATTTTGTCATCGAATATAAGGCTCCATATGGAAAACGGAGAAAGCTACAACAGAACAGGAAAACTGTCAGGTAAATGACTTGGCACCAGCGATGAAATTACCTTAGTGAACTTTGTTGACTTTTTCCACTGAATTGCATGTTTCTGCTTCAGATTCTTACACTTTTTTGCTGGAGGGCTGCTTTCATCTTCACTACTAACACTCTTATCTTCGTCTGTCTCCTCTGCTATCACTTCCAGTTCGCCAGAAGTTTCAAAGGGGTCATCATTGTTCAAATTGTCAGGAACATCTTCAACATCACTGTTAGCTGCAGAATCACCTGCAGACGGTGGCAACACAATGATCATTGTCGGATGAGTTAAACATTCCACAGTTGACATAGCATCTTGGACTGTAACTGCCCGATGAATTTTGCTACGTCTGGTGCCATAGAAGCTTCTTGTATCCATTGTTTATCAAAACAGAAGGAATTATCTGAAAACAATGCGCATTGGCAATTATTAGTCGACTTTTGGATAATCCTGGCAGTGTTCCTATATAGGAACACGAGACATATACATAAAATTTACCCCCAATCACAAATCAAATAAAATGTGAGTGCACCTGTGCAATACGACCAGGCATGTCTCGTACACAATGATCAGCGTCAAAATGTAAAACAACCAAGTATCTCAAAATTATAACTGCTAAATTTGACTTACCCTGTAATTATAAAAAATGTGAAACTTTAAGTGAAATTAAAACTGTTTTGCAACTGAGACCATTTAATGTTTGCACCACTGTTAAATATGACGTCACCACTTGTTCATATTCTGCAATGAATATTTGTATTCGAAAATCGCGTACATAAAAAATAGGTAACGTTTGTCATGTTCCCATACAGGAACATTGCCGGGAAAAAGTCTTAGCAGCCCTGTTCTGCTGGGTGAGAGAATGCTATTCCAGCACAGATAGTTCTAAGGTAAGAAGAAACTGCTTCTTCCCCAAAGTTCCTGCACTCTGGGGCACAATTCACTATTCTTCCCAAAGTTATTGCACTCTGGGGCATAACTCAATAGTACTCTTTCAGTTTTTACCAGCAAGGCAGCATATCCACAGTTCTCTATAACATAAGAGTCCTCCAGCTAGGTAGAACTCTAGCATCAAGGCTGAAGGTACAGCAACCACTTTAAACGCAGCTCCTACCTTGGCAGCAGTAATCCACCTTCAAAGTAACAGGTCACTGCATATTCCGGAAAACCCAGGGCTACTCTCTCTCCAGGTCCCTTGCTTCCTGGGATAAACCCTGGGGCTGGCCACACCCTTCTCAGGCATTCTTCAGCCCTTTCCCTTAAAGGGACAGGGGTTTAAATCCCTTCCAAAGGAATACTGCACTTGTGCTAGGCTTGTCTAGGGAGTTTCCCTGCGGGGGATGGGGAGTTTGTTATACACTCTATCACACTCCTCTACTGCCATCCCTATCTCAATTGGAACCAAAGTCTCCAGAGACTTGTACCTGGCCTAAATCAAAGGGCCTTTACTCAATCCTCATCCTTCTTGACCTTTCTGCTGCTTTTGACACCGTTGACCACCAGTTTCTCCTTGACACATTGTCCTCACTTGGTTTTAGGGGCTCTGTGCTGCCCTGGCTCTCTATTTCTCTCTCCCATTGCTCTTTCAGTGTTTGTTCTGGTGGTTTCTCCTCTACTGCTATTCTTCTCTCATTTGGTGTACCTCAAGGGTCTGTTCTGGGCCCTCTCCTTTTCTCTCTCTATACCAGTGGTTCTCAGCCTGTGGGTCGTGACCCCCATGGGGGGTCGCCACAGGATTTAGCAGGGGTCGCCTCACTCTGCTAAGTTAAAAACAATAAAAATAAAAAATTGCACAAGTTGTTGCCGCTGCCGAGTCTGCTTCTCGGCAGCGGCAAACTTACCACCTCCCTTCTTCTGCAGCTGCGGCTCCCTGCCTCTTAGGGAACCGCGGCTGTGCCTGTGAAAATGTTGCGGTGCCTTCCCGTCTCTTGACGGGCTCCGTGCAGCATTGTCCCGCCTCCAAAAGAAGTGGTAAACAACTTCCTTTGGAGGCGGGACAATGCTGCACGGAGCCCGTCGAGAGACAGAAAGGCTTCGCAATGGGACAGGGAACCGCGGCTGCAGAAGAACAGGGCAGTAGAAGGCAGACATAGGGAGAGGGGAGGAGGGGGCAGGGAACCTGCAACGGGGCTGACATGAATGGAGGGAGGGAGGGGGGCTGACATGGACAGAAGGGGGCTGACATGGAGGGAGGTATGGAGGGGGGCTGACTTGGATACAGGGGGCTGACATGAATGGATGGATGGAGGGGGGCTGGCATGGACAAAGGGGAGAGACAGGGGGGACATACTGGACAACCAGGGGATAAATGCTGGACAGAGGGGATAGACAGTGTGGGTTAGGATTATAATGGGCTGATTGGGGGACTAGCACTGGTAATGGACAGATTGGGGGTGGGGGCTAGGACTGGTAATGGGTTGATTAGGGAAGGCCAGGACTGGGAATGGACTGATCAATGGGGGGGGGGGGGGTTGGGACTGGAAATGGGCTGATTAGAGGATGCTAGGACTGGTAATGGGCTGATGGGGGGTTAGGACTGCTACTGGACTGAGGGGGATAGGATTGGTAATAGGCTGAGGGAGGCTAGCATTGGAAATGAGCTGATCGGGGAGGCTAGGACTGGTAATAGGCTGATGGGGGGGGGGAAGTAGGACTGGTAATGGGTTGATTAGGGAAGGCCAGGACTGGGAATGGACTGATCAATGGGGGGGTTGGGACTGGTAATGGCCTGAGAGGGGGGGAGGACTGGTAATGGACTGATGGGGAGCTAGCATTGGAAATGAGCTGATCGGGGAGGTTAGGACTGGAAATGGGCTGATTAGAGGATGCTAGGACTGGTAATGGGCTGATGGGGGGGTAGGACTGGTAATGGACTGAGGGGGATAGGATTGGTAATGGGCTGAGGGAGGCTAGCATTGGAAATGAGCTGATCGGGGAGGCTAGGACTGGTAATAGGCTGATGGGAGGGGGGGGGGGGAAGTAGGACTGGTAATGGGCTGATTAGGGGAGCCTAGCATTGGTAATGGGGTTGAGGGGGGACTAGCACTGGAAGTGAGCTGATTGGGGTGGCTTCAACTGGAAATGGATTGATGGTGGGGAGGGGAGGATAGAGCTGCTGGCCTTGGAAGAAAACTGGGGGCTAGGGCTACAAATGGGCTGATACGAGGGGATGGGAGAATGGGACTGGAAGGGAGTGGATGCTGAGAGGGGCTGCCATGGTATTTGGACTAGAAGGAACTGGTCAGTGGGGAAGGAGGGGGACTGGATGGGAATGGACACCAGTGGCAGTCATGTGAATGCAAGTTGACATTGGAAGGTACTGGGAGGGAGGACTGGAAAGGGGCTGATACTGGGAAGGGTTACGGGGACTGGAAATAGGCTGATGGAAAGACGTGAAGAAAACAAAAGAAGAGATAAGAAATGGCAGATGTACCATAGACCACAGAAAGAGAGCTAAGAGAAGACAGGAAAGCAGAAGCCTCAGATCGGGACCAGCATGATCAGAGAATAAATTGGTCAGACAACAAAGGTAGAAAAAATAATTGTATTTCATATTAGTGATTTGACTACAAAATCATCATAATTTTGAAATCAAATATTGTTACTTGTTATTGTGATTAATTATTGTGGTTTAAACTTTATAAATAAAACCATATTGCAAAGGCCTAATATATTAACAATTCAACAAATGATTACAGCGACAATGCGTTAACGGTAAAGGAAGAGAGACGCATTTGATTTTATCATTGGGGGTCATCACACGTTGACCAATGGTAAAAGGGGTCACGGTACAAAAAAGGTTGAGAATCACTGCTCTATACCGAGTCCCCTGGTGCTCTTATCTCCTCCCATGGATTTCAGTATCATTTTTATGTCGATGACTCTCAGATCTATCTTTCTACACCTGATATTTCTCCGACATTTCAGGCCCGCATATCTGCCTGCCTATCTGACATCACCATCTGGATGTTTAACCACCATTTGAAATTAAATATGGCCAAAACTGAACTTCTTATTTTTCCCCCTAAACCTTCCTCCCCCCTTTCCTCCTTTCTCTTATCTCTGTAGATAACTTCTACTTCATGTTTCCTCAGCCCGTAACCTTGAGGTCATCTTTGACTCTTCCCTCTCCTTCTCCTCACATATCCAACAGATAGCTAAAACCTGCCATTTTATCCTCTTTAACATTAACAGAATTTGCCCCTTCCTTTCTGAACATACTACTAAAACACTTGTCCACTCTCGAATTACTTCCCATCTTGACTATTGCAACCTTTTTCTTGCTGGTCTCTCTCTGAGTCACCTCTCTTCCCTTCAATCAGTTCAGAACTCTGCTGCATGACTATTCTTTTGCCAGCCTCGATATACTCATATTTTCCCTCTTCTCAAATCACTTCATTGGCTTCTCTTCTGTTTCCATAGCCAATTTAAACTTCTCCTTCTGACCTATAAATGCATTCACTCCTCTGCCCTTCACTACCTTTCCTCTCTTCTCTCTCCCTACAACCCTCCTCGGGAACTCCGCTCTTCTACTGGCCTGCTCCTCTCTATGCCCGTTTCTTCCACTGCCAACTCTAGATTTCGATCCTTTCACCTTGCTTGCTCCTTATGCCTGGAATAAACGTCCTGTGTCTGTACTTCAGACGTTCTCTCTCCCCCTTTTCAAATCTATGCTGAAGGCTCATTTCTAGGGCTGCATTTGGATCCTGATCCCTTGTTTTCCTTGTGTCTCCTCACCCTTCCCTATTCTACCCCTTATTCTTATCTTTGTCTTGTCTGTCTTATTTAAATTGTAAGCTCTGACGAGCAGGGGCTGTCTTCATATGTATCTGTACAGTGCTGCATATGCCTTGTAGTGCTATATAAATGATTATTTTATTTATTTTTATTTATTTACAGTCTTTTCTATACCGCGCTTTTCAAATTCAGCTCGGTTTACAAGAAACAACAATTAGTAGTGGTAGTCGTTGGTGTACCTCAAGGGTCTGTTCTGGGCCCTCTCCTTTTCATTGGCAAGTACTTTGATTATGGAATACCCCACTTAACTTGGAACCATATGCCTGCAGCTGCTGTGTTCTGTAGGACCAGGTACATTGCCGAATGCTGACAGGGATGATGTGTTCAGCAGAATAAGAGAAGACAATGTAGCATGAAGAGCTCACATGTGCCATGTTGACTGCTTCTCCACATATGAGGGGTGGCTGATATGCCTTTTGCTGACCCGATTCCACCAACCTCTGTAATGTAACAGAACTCTATCATGTTGCATGTCAGTATTTTCAATGTGACTGTTCCAAAGTTAATGATTAAAACTCATATATTCTGGTCTGTAGGTGTGAAGCCAGACAGTCACAGAACCACAGAGACATCATGACCAGAGTGGCGAGTAGTGATGAAATATCTGTCCTTACAAGGGAACATGGTAAAAACAATTGACAATGCTGTGGATGTCACAGTAGGTGATAAGTGTCCCTCGTACACCACAATCAATAACTGCATTGTCAAGCTGAGGACAGGACATTGCAGCTATGAACATTAATAATGTCATAGGAGGTCAAGTGAGGTGGCAAACACAGAACAAGTGGATGTTAGTAATCACATGGTCCTGGAGGATCTCCAAATATCATCTAACAACATAGCAGAGACTCTGAAGAGATCACTATAACATGTGGCCTTTATCATCTATGATATTGTAGATATGACGAAGCTCACAGCCAAATGGGTCCCAAATGCTAGCCTGAAGTATTAATGATTGTCTGCGTCACATGCCATCTTGGACAGATGCCATTTGAATGCTGTGGGATACCTTGATTGGATTGCCGCTAGGGATGCACGCTGGATCCATATATATCATCAAAACACCAAATAACAATGCAAAGAGTGCAGATGCAGTGGTTATCCAGGTCATCAGAGGTTCCAGACTCTGACACCAGCAAGCCAGTTGATGGCATCTGTCTGCTGAGATAAAGAAGGAATTGTGCCTGTTGATCACCTGCAAAAGGGGGAACCCATATGGCAAACTACTATGTTTCCCTTCTAGACAAATTAAAGAGGGAACTGGTCTCCATGTGTTTATGAAAGCTTGCAAGAAGTGTCTGTGTTCTGCAGGACAATGCCTCGTCTCACACTGCAGCCAGCACGCAGCACACACTGGCTGATCAATGCTTTGAATTGTTGTAATATCAGGCATACTCACATGACCTGGCCCCTACTGACTATCACCTGTAACCTAACCTCCAAAATGATTTGAAGGGAGGAATGTCCTCAAGAATTGATGAGGATGCATCAACTGCTGAAGAGTGGTTTGTAGAGCAACCGACAGAGTTATATTTGGAGGGCCTGAATAGGTTGGAGCAACAAAGTTACACGTGTGTGGAGGTCAGGGATGAATATGTTGACTAAACATACATGTTCACACATGTAGACTGCTTTTATCATTATGAAGCCAAAGATTTATTAGTTTGCTGTGTATGCTGTGGACACATGTAAAAATGTAAAAGACAGAGCAAGGGGGAGTGGACACACATACTGCATTCTATAACACATCACTCCATTGATGGGTAACAGACGCAATGTCCGTAATCAGGCTTTCAATATCCAAATTGTTAATCTATATTATATTGATCTTTATCTTTATCTTTATCTTTATCTTTAATTACATTTAATATACCGCCCTTGTCGAAACGTAAGGGCGGTTTACAATAAAATAATATAAAAATAAAAGTATTAAAAACAGAAAAGAAATCCATTAAAATAGAGAAAAGATGGACCAAAGAGGTCACAAAACACATCAAACAAAAGACAGACCAAACAAACAAATGAGACATAATCAGCCAAAGACAAAAGAACAAAACTATTGGGAGGGAAGGTCATAAGCCTGTTGAAACAGATAGGTTTTGAGCTGATTCTTGAAGTGTTGGTAAGAAGATTCCAAACGGAGTGAAGAAGGTAGAGAATTCCAGAGTGAAGGACCCAAGAAGAAGAAGGCAGCATGCCGTGTCTGTTCGAGGTGAGCGCGAGACGGGGGGGGAAGAAACAAGCGGTTGGCATGCAAAGAACGGAGCTGACGATAAGGGGTGTGAAGGGAAACCAGATTTGCTAAATACTGAGGGTTGGAAGTGTGGATGACTTTATGTAATATAATAAGGACCTTATATTTAAACCGGAAGCGTAACGGGAGCCAATGAAGACGAAACAAAAGAGGAGTGATATGGTCTGATTTACGAGCAAAAGTGATAATACGGGCGGCTGTGTTCTGTAGAAGCTGAAGACGTTTGAGCTGGTAGGCAGGAAGGTTGGCATAGATTATATTACAATAGTCCAGTCTGGACCGAAACAACCCAGAGCTGGGACATGCATCTATAAGAGGTAAGGCTTGTTGCCCCAGCTGAAATGGAACATGTTGAGTCACATATATTCTGCCTTCCCCATAACACTTCAACTAGATACCATAATGATATGTAGCACTAGAAATATTGATATATGTGCAACGGATGCAGCCTAATTAACTCATCCACTAGGGACACACCACAGATTGTGTATGGCGCAGAGGTGGCCCATACGTCTGTCACTTGTGTAGACAATGAAATGGTGCACTCTGTCTCCAACACAACACAGTGTATCAGGATTCAACAGAGTGCAGTGAGGTCAGACAGTGAGGCTGCAAATCACACCCAACAGGAATCAATGCAGTACATGGACAAATATTCAAGATGCTATCATGTCAGTGAAATTAATGGATGATGGTTTTGCACATTAATTGCCAGTATGATTGTCCATTTGCATGTACCATACATTGTTTCCTGAAACCAATTCAGCTGTGACCCCTATATGTTATCATTATGGGAAATCATGGGCACCAGAGCACTACATAGGTATACCTTCAGACATAGGAGTGCTATGTCTATGTCCACAATCTAAGTATTAGCAAGGAACATAAATATATGTCAGCAGCCTGAAAGTATCCCACACTGTTCCGCATTAGCAGACAGGTGACCTTGCATGTCAATGAACAGCACATATCCCTTGTGCCAAATGCAATCGGCTTTTCCTTGTACAGGGATAGATACCAGCAAGTGATATGCATTCTGTTGGTAAATGATGAAATATGTGTCATCCGTTTGCTTGTTCTTACAAATAGAGATCTCTGGTTTGTGAGCTTTGCATTTTGGGGTCCCATGTAGTGACACATCAGGAATCATCTGGTCCCAAAATACCCTACAACACAGCAATGGCCACATGGAAGAGTTAGGTGCTACAACATGTTATGGCATAAAGGTGAATCACACATTACTTCCCTCGTAGCTAGCGGCTGCAGGAACCCCACATAATATCAACTATGATGGTTGCAGATATAACAGCTCCTCAATATTCAAGTAAGGTATATGGCCCCTGCTTAGATCCATGCTCCAGCTGCAGTACTATGTGGACAGTACTTATGGACATTTGGAACATGATTGTGACGATGCGTCTTTAAAGTGTGCATGAATATGTACAGAGATGGGACCTTATATGGGGGCTCACTAATGATTATAGCATTCTACATACGTCTGAATAAAGTGCTACAGGTATATGTGAAAATGGGTCTGCCCAACATGTGTACATATGGAAAGGGGCAACACAATAGGAGACCTCAGGATGCTTGCTGTACCAATGGAAAAATATGATGTATTCCTCAGACACAGACACAGAGCTCCACCTCCTCTGTCTCCCATGGGTCTTGGTATAAACATATGTAGCAATGGAGAGCCATCATAATTCTGTGTGATACAGAGAGGGAGCATTGTTCTTTCTCACAGCCCAAAGATAGGGAACTGCAGGGAACAGGACTGTGACTACACATGTTGTGTGACAATACAACAGAAAATACTGCTGCCACATACCAGATGGAACCAGCAGGTAGGTCCTGTCCAAGCCACATGCTCCACAAACATGTTTATGCAGAATACTAGAATAAATACAAGGACTGGTGGGAGAATATCTGGGACTCCCCCTCATGTGTGTTGCTGTGTAATGGCACCAGTTGTGCAAGAACTGAGCCAGGCCACATTGTCACTTTCTCCACCATCTTGGCATAGGATATGCAGTAGCATGCACCAACTGTTGTATGTCTCCTGCTGTTGTGCATATCTTTGGTTTAGGGTACATGCAAATTGAGAGATGCAAACTGGACAAAGTGGACAAAGTGTACTGGTCCTTCCAAAGGGCAGTGCCTTCTCTATCAGAGATAAAGTTTGTGAGGGAGATCTGTATATTTGTGTAACATGCTGAATGTATCTCTAAGGTGCTTATGCATCAAAACTGTGGGATGTACATTTGACATTTGCATGACCGGCTCAAGGCAGATATGTAATCCGCAGGTGCCCTCCTCATACAAGTGCCTTAAGGTTTCACCAATCATTGTGTGTTTTCTAGCACAGAGGTCGACTAGCTCTTACACCACAATACCACAGTTGCAGCAGTCATGTTAACAAGAGGTGCCCTCCCATCTTGAACTAACAAAGACATATGGGCAATTGAATAAGGGAACTGTTTTGTGTGGGGGATGGCTAAACCATGATGAATGGGGGAATGATATTAGAGCCTGACATTGCTGCCAAGGGCACAGCTGGTTTACGCACATCACCTGTGCAGACATAAGGTGCAATGTATGTGTAGACCCTGGGTTCAGGTCACAGTTCCCACAACAAAAGGCCATGGAATGAGACATGTACACATGTAGCAAGACAACCATATTTATAACCTAGTGAAAGAAATACACACATTGCTGTATGGACAGTGACCTCCATGCAAAGCATGCCCCTCTGAACAAGTCTATCATCATTTGGGAGAACATCCCCATCCCCTTCTTTGGCGCTCTGCCTGCAACTCTTGCAGTGCCAGTAGAGTTTGTCCCTGGTGTTGGTGGTTGTTGGGGTTGTTGCAGCAGACTTCCAGTTGTTGCATTGAGTTAGTCAATGGCACCAGTCATGGAGGTGGACATCTCCTCAAATGCAGCTCTGAGTGTCCCACATCAGATATGCAGCCTTGCATAGCCACCAGATCTTGATGGATAACTGGGGAGATGTCAGAAAAAACACAAGGTCAGACAATTGCTGCATAAGCAGACATCACACGGGGGGAGATGGTGGTAGTGAGATTTCTGAGACATGTCAACACATGGTTTATGCATGGTTGCATGCTGTATAGTGACCCAGCCTCTGGGAAACAACTCCCAGTAGATGTGCCCATGTGGAGACATGGCATGGCATCAGCCCCATAGTGTGATCTGTGCGGCATTGTACAGATGTGGTACGCTTCCTATTGAATGCCCACAGATGCATCACACATGGGGTTAGATGTGATCCAAATCAACATTTCTTCCTGATGGTCAGTGTGCCTGTATGTACTACACATCATGGTTGAATGACTCCTCCCAAAGCACTAGCACAGAAGGCTCACATTGTATTCATGCTATTATACCAGGCAGTGTTTTGGAGGAGACATGTATGCCTCATGTCCACATTCATTCCCTGATCTTGCTTGGATTGATATGAAAGGATGGCATATTGATATGAAGGGAATAGCAATGCACCTGTGTATTGCCAAACACCTGTGCAGACCTACAAAATAGTTACGAGTACAGATCTGAGCAAACCCAATGGGATATTTAGTGCATCATTCCAAAGGCCACACAATATACATCACGATACATAGTAGAGATTTGGCATTACAGGTGTGATTCACACATATGCAACTGGGTACTGGACAGTAAGGCCTGTACATGGACTGCATCTGCTGACATTGGTCCAATGGACAGTTGTCAAGCACCATTTGGATAAACGTCACTGTCCAAACAAAGGATCCAAGCACCTCACACCGATACCACACATTGGTGATTGGGCAGAGAGGGAAGGAGGAGTCGGAGGTGCAGGCACCTTGAGGAGAGAGTTGAGAGTTGTACAAGATGGTGAGAGTCAAAGACAAGAGAGTCAGGTGGACATAATAGTCCTGTTTGATGAGTGCTATGGCTGACTAAACAGAGACAAGCATGATTTTCTAGTGTAGAAAGATTGCAAGGGTGCAGGATGTGAGCCAAGTGTGTGCGGGAACGTAGATGGGGGTAGTTGAAGAGAGCTAGGGTTGGGGTGCAGTACATCATACAGGACATGACATGGGCAGAGCAAGAGCATCCAGAGCAGATGATAGTGCAGTGTTATAGGAAGCTACAGCCTCATCAACAGACTCAGATGAGATAGTGGAGGAGAGAAGTGACGCGATAGTAGTGGAGAGAGTCGATGGATCAATAGCATGAAGGTCTCCAAAGAGGTTGGAGGAGGCTGTCCGAGACTGAGGCAGGGGGTCATGAAGAGTGAAGTTCAGCAGGTCATGGTCAGATGAGGGAGGAGCCGAGGTAGAGAGGTTTGAGGATAAGCAGAGAAAAAGATGAGGTTGAGGCAGTGTCTGTGCTAGTGAGTGGGGGCAGTAGAGTAAAGCTGATTAAAATGAGGAGGTGAGGGAAAGAGTCTTAGAAGTATAGGGGTCAGAGGGGTTATCAACATGAATGCTAACATCCCCAAAAATAAGGAAGGGGGAAGATGAATCCAGAAAGAAGGAAAGCCACAAGTCAAAGTCAGTGAGAAAGGTAGAAATGGACTTGTCAGGGGCTCAATAAACCACAGCTATCTGGAGAGGTAGTGGAGTGAAAAGGCAGATGGAGTGGACTTTTAAGGAAGGAAAGGAGTCAGACTGAGGGAGAAAAAGGGTTTGTAATTGGCAGGACTGAGAGAGCACAAACACAACACCGCCACCACGGCCAGTGGAATGAGGCATGTGGGAGAACTGGTAGCTGTCATGACAGAGAGCAGCAAATGAAGCTGAGTTCTCAGGGAGGAGTCAAGTCTCACTGACAGCAAGAAGATGGAGGGCATGAGAGATAAAGAGTTCATGAATGAAGGCAAGCTTATCTGAAATGGAGTGTGCATTCCACAAGGTGCAAGAAACAAGGAGAGAGGAGGGAGAAAGTAGAGGGGTATGAATAAGATTTGAGGAGTTGTGTATGGATCTGACCTGGAAGTGTGACAGAAGTCTGGGGGGCCAGGGTTGGGATTGATATCTTCAGATGATAGGAGGAGAAGAAGCAGAAGAGTATAGGTAGAGAGGAGACAGTACGGTTGTTTCAGAGAGACAGGAACTATCTGAAGGAGAGGGAGAGAATGGTGAAGCTCAAGAGCTGATGATAGAGTAGATGAGAATATGGTGGGAGAAGTAAGGATGGTGGAATGGGGATGGTAAGGAGGGGGGGTTTGAGGCTGTTGGTAAGAGGGGAGAAGATTAGGGAATATCGATAATAGGAAGAGAGCATGATGTTGAGCCATAATAAAGGAAACCGAGAGGACAGAAGACGTCAGGTGACAACTATGAAGGAAAGGCTTTAGAGGGATCAGTTCTGCACACACCCCCATTGTAGCCTACATGATCGTAGGACACATCCACCCTGTAATTGGGGACATCAGTGTGGTGCAATTACATACCCCAGTTGACAATTAGGCAACTTGCCCACTCTGTCCCATGTCTCCTGTGTGAGCTACAGGTCACACAGTGTACCTAGTACTCACAAATGAATGTACCACATATGCATGAAAACCAACTTGAGAGGTTGCCCATTGTGTAGATGACAAGATTGGACAGGAGACCCACCATAATGTCCCATGGCCTTCCTGGTGCAACCTCTGCACCTTCCACATCGGCCTCTGACTGGTCAGCTCCTCCCATTTCCACAACATCCTCCGTTCCACCTGCTTCCTGCAGTTGGTTCTGCACCTCTTGTATATGGCCACCTTCCATTTCAGATTACTACTACTACTATTAATCATTTATATAGCGCTACAAGGCATATGCAGCGCTGTACAGAAACATGTAAAAAGATGGTCCCTGCTCGTTAGAGCTTATAATCTAATCAAGACAGAGAAGAACAACAGATGAAAAGGTAAAGAGGCACATAGGTTAAGAACATAAGACATGCCATACTGGGTCAGACCGAGGTCCATCAAGCCCAGTATCCTGTTTCCAACAGTGGCCAATCTAGGTCATACGTACCTAGCAATATCCCCAAAAGACACAGGTTCCACAATGCTTGTATTGGGTCAAGCATTGATATCCTAGGTCCCTTTTTAATAGTGGTTTATGGACCTTTCCTCCAGGAACTTGTCCAAACCTTTTTTAAACCCAGCTATACTAACAGCCCTTACTACATCCTCCGGTAACAGATTCCAGAGTTTGATTACACGTTGAGTGAAAAAATATTTTCTCTTATTTGTCTTAAATAGTTTACCCTGTAGCTTCATTACATGTCCCCTAGTCTTTCTATACTCTGATAATGTAAACAATTGATCCACGTTTATCCGTTCCACTCCATTCATTAATTTATAGACCTCTATCATATCTCCCCTCAGCCGTCTCTTCTCCAGGCTAAAGAGCCCTAACCTTCTTAGCCTCTCTTCATAGGAGTAGCCTTCCATCCCCTTCACCAATTTGGTGGCTCTTCTCTGTACTTTTTCTAATAACGCTATGTCCTTTTTAAGATACGGTGGCCAGAATTGCACACAATATTCAAGGTGCGGTCGTACCATGGAGCGATACAGAGGCATTATAACATCCTTTGTTTTATTCTCCATCCCTTTCCTTATGATACCTAGCATTCTATTTGCTTTCTTGGCCGCCGCTGCACACTGGGCGGAGGGTTTTAATATGTTATCCACGATGACTCCTAAATCTTTTTCCTGGGTGGTGGTTTCTAATGTGGAGCCTTGCATCGTGTAACTATAGTGTGGGTTGTTCTTTCCTAGGTGCATAACTTTGCACTTGTCCACATTAAATTTCATCTGCCATTTGGATGCCCAGTCTTCCAATTTATCCAGATCCTCCTGCAGTTTTCCACAATCCTCTTGGGTTTTAACAACTTTAAACAGTTTTGTGTCATCTGCAAATTTGATAACCTCACTAGTTATTCCCTTTTCCAGGTCATTTATGAATATGTCAAAAAGCAGCGGACCCAGTACAGATCCCTGGGGTACTCCACTATTCACCTTTTTCCATTGGGAATATTGGCCATTTAGCCCTACCCTCTGCTTTCTATCTTTTAACCAGTTCCCGATCCACAATAGTACACTGCCTCCTATCCCATGACTTTTTAGCTTTGCCAAAAGTCTCTGATGGGGGACTTTGTCAAAAGCTTTCTGAAAGTCCAGATACACTATATCAACCGACTCACCTTTGTCTACCTGTTTATGCACACCTTCAAAAAAACATATCAGATTAGTAAGACAAGATCTTCCTTGTCTAAAGCCATGTTGGCTGTCTCCCATTAGGCCATGACTATCTACATGCTGTGTAATTTTGTTCTTTATGATGGTTTCTACCATTTTCCCTGGTACTTACGTCAGGCTCACCGGTCTGTAATTTCCCGGGTCACCCCTGGAACCCTTTTTAAAAATTGGTGTTACGTTGGTGACCCTCCAATCTTCAGGTATTACAGATGATTTTAATGAAAGTTCACAGATTACCAATAGCAGGTCTGCAATCTCATATTTCAGTTCTTTCAACACTCTGGGATGTATACCATCCGGTCCAGGTGATTTGCTACTATTCAGTTTATCAAATAGTTGTAATATATCTTCCCGGGTTAAGCAGATCAGGATCCAAATCCAGCCTCAAAAAGGTGAGCTTTTAGCATGGATTTGCAAAGGGGCAGAGATGAAGCCTGACATACAGATCGAGATAGTTTGTTCCAGGCATAGGTGAAAGGATCAAAGTCTGGAGTTAGCAGTGGGAGAAAAGGGCATAGAGAGAAACAATCCACCAGAAGAGCAGAGTTCACGAGGAGGGGTATAGGGAGAGATGAGAGAGGAAAGGTAGTGAGGAGCAACAGAATGAGTGAATTTATAGGTCAGTAGGAAAAGTTTGGTCTGCATATGGAAACGGATGGGGAGGCAGTGAAGTGACTTGAGAAGAGGGGTGATATGATCATATTGGGGCTGGCAGAAGATTAGCCGTGCAGCTGAGTTTTGAATGGATTGAAGGGAAGAGAGATGATTCAGGGGGAGACCAGCAAGGAGGAGGTTGCAATAGTCTAGACGGGAGGTGATTAAAGAGTGGATAAGTGTCTTAGTAGTGTGTTAAAAAAGGAAGAGGCAGATTTTGCTAATGTTATAAAGAAACAAACAACATTTTTAGCTATCAGTTGGATATGTGTGGGGAAGGAGAGGGAGGAGTCAAAGATGACAGTAAGGTTGCAGACTGAGGAAACAGGGAGTAGAAGAGTGTTCACCACAGAGATTGAGAAAGGAGGAAAGGGGGAGGTGGGTTTAGGAAGAAAAGTAAGAAGCTCGGTTTTAGCCATATTCACTTTCAAATGGCAGTGAGAGAGTGACCATGTTGATGAGTGGGGGCAGTAGAGCAAAGCTGGAGGTTGAATGAGAAGGTAAGGGAAAGGAGCATTGAAGTGTAGGTATCAGAAGGGTTATCAACACAAATATTAAAGCCACAGAGAATAAGGGAGGGAGAAGATAAATCCAGAAAGATGGAAAGCCATGAGTCAAAGTCTGTGATAAAGGTAGAGGTAGACTTGTCAGGGGATCAATAAATAGCAGCTATTCAGCGAGGTAGATGGAGTGGACTTCAAAGGAAGGAAACGAGTGAGACGGAGGTAGAAAGAGGGGTTGAAATTGGCATGAATGACAGTAGAAACCCACCACCACCACCATGGCCAGTGGGACCAGGCATTGGGAGAATTGGTAGCCACCGTGACAGAGGGCAGTGACTGAAGCTGTTTCATCAGGGAGGAGCCAAGCCTTGATTAGAGCCAGAAGATGGAGAGTGTTAGAGATAAAGAGATCATAAGTAAAGGCAAGCTTATTAGATTTAGAGAGTGTGTTCCATAAGGTGCATGAGAAAGGGAGAGAGGAGGGGGAAAGGAGAGGGATACGAATGAGATTGGAACAATTGAGTGAGAAACTGTCATGGGAGTGAGAGAAAAGTCTAGGGAGGCCAGAGTTGGGATTAATTTCTCCCAGATAAAAGAAGAAGGAGCAGAAGAGTGTGAGGCAGAGAGGAGATGGCATGGCAGAAGCGATGGTGATGTTCTTTCAGAGACAGAGGAGAGGGATGAATGAGAGGAAGAAAAAGGTGAAGCTCAAGAGCTGAAGAAAGGGTGGAAGACAAGATGGGAGAAGAAATGGGGATGGTTGAGAGAGGCTGATAAGGAGGGGGGTTGAAGATGTTGGTGAGGGGAGAAGGTTAGAGAGTTACAATAATAGGAGGAAAAAGTGTTGTGGAGCCATAAGAAGTGATGGAGAGGAAAACAGAAGATAGAGGAAATGATTGAAGGAATGGCAGGTAGGAGAAAGTTCAAGGGATTAGGGAGCACCTGGGAGAAAAGCTGGTAAAAATCCAACTTAAGAAGTGGCTGTGTAGGTGGGTGAGGTTCTATCAAAGAGAATGGGAAGGGATGAAAGCAAAATTAATGTGTAAAATTACAATTAAGTATCTATAAAAGCAAAATAGTAAATGTATAAAATTACAATTAAGTATCTAATTGAAAATTAGTTAAAATTGGAAGGCCAAGAAGGTCAGTGTCTATATCAATCTAGATCAGATGGTGTTACTGGTAGTAATGTCTTTGTCTATTTTATAGTAGCACCACACAAAACAGCAAATATCCTACCTGCAGCATCCAAGAAGCACAAAAAAAGCAGGACTCACACTACTCAATGGGAAGTGGCAGGAGCTTTATTAGGTATCCAATGAGGTCAGTCCTACACATGTTTCAGCCTTAGTTTTCCTCAGGGGCTCGGGACCTCATAAAAGCAATAACACATAAGAAAGTAATTAAAATCATGAACAAAATACATAAAAACAAAGTATAAAAAATTGAAAAGAATGAATAAAAGAAACCAGTATATAAAGGAATCCATATCTGAGAGACACTTCAAATAGAAAAACACTTTAAAAAATGTATATTTAGTGTACTAATTAAATGAACCATCTAATAAAATCTTACACATAGGTAAAACTATATAAAAAGGGAGATACAAGAAATTCATATGGAATGTAGAGCAAATAGTAATGTAAAAAGACCTAAAAAAATACATACAAAGCAGAGCACGGATGTATTAACTATTAAGATTGGTGATGTGCACCAATAAAAAGTGCGATCAATGGATTAACATTTAGCATGTAAAAACTCACCTAGAAGGGGGATACCCTGAATGTACACTCTTGTCAAGGGAATGCCTAAAACCGAGAATTATGGCAAAGAGAACAGGACAGATCAAAAGAAGGATAATTACACAATTGGTATGTCACATACAGTTCAGGGAGCTATATGGCAGAAAACTCTCATAGAATACAAAAACCATACCAATATTAAAAAAAAGAGGTTTGTCCGGAGGCAGCCTGCAATTTATTTATTTATTTATTTATTTAACATCTCTTATATACCGCACTATTTATAATCAGCGCGGTTTACAAAGAACAATAAAACATCAGATAAGATACATATTATCTGTTTTTTACATGGAACAGGAACCAAAACTTGGGTAACTGGGGTAACTATTTACAATGAGTAATAGTCATTGAACTATTTAAGTCTGCCAGTGAGATCCCAGAGGGAAACCCCATAATAGAAAGCAGTTGTAGTGCTGATTTGGGCAATACATTGACTTACAGAAAATATAAGGGATTGATGAAAGTCAAAAGATACTCCCTCCCATTGTCCAAACCTGATAGTTCAAAAAGAGCATATCGTCTGGAGATTGTGTACACACTGTGAAGCAAATGTTTTTCAAAATTAAGGTTCCAAATACAATTCTGTGGGCTTACAATCTTGGCTCACTTTTCCAATTGCACTGTTTGTTACTATTGCAATCTTATGCCCATAGACCTAGATAATTTTGGCAAGTTTATAAGCCATTCTTTCTATAGATTTTTGACCTGTTTTTAGTTTGCTAATGGTATACACATTAGAACATTTGAGATAGCCTAGCTTGGTATGTAATTTTGGAGTCTAGATTCATGCCAGTTCAATTAGTGCTGTTTTGGGGTGAACACTGCATGATTACATAGATTACGTTTTGTCATGTATTTTTTTAGCATAATGGTCACCCATAGGTTTTAGTATTCTTTTATTTTACATTATTTTTATTGTATTTATATGTTTGCCTTCTTTATATAGAAGTAATTTTACTCATGCGTTAATACGCTGTGTCCGCTCCCCTAGCATGTCACTGTTCTGTTTATTCTGTAGCCGCTACTGAAGTTGATTTTATGTCAGCTCTGATTAGTTACATTTAGAGTTTCACCTAAAGTAGCATTTTTCTAATTCACTTTGTATGTATGACATTAGTGATTTTGTCCCTCCTCCACCTGCTCTAGGTAAAGGTTCTCTATTAATTTGGAGACACCAAGAAATGTTTTACAGCCTTTACACTTCCATACTACACAAAGTAAATTTTATAATAGTTTTTTCATTTTTGTCCTTGTTGTTCACTTGTAGTCTTCTGAATATAATATTTCTACTGTGCTATGTTGCTTCTTCAGTCCTCCATATAGTCTCTCATTATGCTATCCTTTTAAGTTATCGTTTTAGGTTTTTTTATATATATATGAAGAAGGTTGCCTGGTTGGTCCAACAAACATTTTTTACTTTATTTTTTACTCTTCTTATTATGCTTCATTATGGTTTTGGTTTTCATGCATAATTCTATTTAATTTATACGTACTCATATTTATGTATGGTTTATAATAATATTTTATGTTTTTTTGGGGTTTGCTCTATGATGTATATTTAAATTAATACATTTGTTTTTGTTTGTTTGAGGGTTATCCCGCTGAAGAAGGCGACTTGTGCCGAAATGCATTGGGGATGTTGAAATACAGGCTGTTGTACTTCACCTCGCTTTGGTTTGTTGCCTGTTGTAGTTGCAAGAGTGCGTGTGCTCTTCTTTGTGGACTGGTAACCACAGCCCTAACATTTCTGCCACTGGCTGTTTCCAAGCAGTGCCTGGCTGCCATGGCAGGACTTAGTCCACCAGTGATGACCCAATGCATCTCCCAATTCTCACTAGAACTGTGGACTACATAGCCTTTCCCACCACTGTGCAGCAAAGGCAGCAGACCATGCTGCAATTCCATGAGGTTGCACGATTCTCTACAGTGCTGGGTGTCAATGACTGTGCACATGTGCCTCTCAGGCTCCCCTAATAGGAAGGCCTTCCATTCTATTTATTTTATTTATTTATTTATTTAGACAGTTTTTGTATACCGCCTTATCCTTCAATCAAAGCGGTCACAACACAATTGGGGGATACATTTAACACATGGGGATATGAGACACATACACTAATACTTACAGGGAACATGGGCAATGGAGGGTTAAGTGGCTTGCCCAAGACCACATGGAGCATCTGTGAGACTAGAAACCCCAGTCCTTCCGGCCCAAGGTTGCTGTCATCTAGTGGGATTTGAACCCCTGACCTTCCGGCCTGAAGTACCTTGCCCCAACCACTAGGCTACTCTATGAATATGCAGGTGTTCTGCAATGCCCTTTCCACACTTCTCAGGGTCATGCCATAATTCCTATATTCTTTCACAGGCAGGCATACATGAATGCTTCACCAGCGGAGAAATCACCAGAGTCTGGCTCATAGTAAGCAGGCAGAGAACTTAGGCCACAGGTGTCTAGCAGTCCCAGAGCAGAACATGCCATTGCAAAGCAAGCAGCAGGGCTACTAGAAAGGAGGTCAAATATAGCTTTAATGGGCATGACACCTGGAAAGCTGCCTGCAAATCCCACCTCTATTACACATACCAAAATGCCTGAGCACCAAGTGAAAGGACAGGAGCACATGTCAGCAGTGCAGGAAAGAGGTCAGCCAAGAACAGCCCCTGGGTCCATACAAGGTAAGCATAGGCAGTCGCGTAATCAACATATTTTGGGGTCTGAAGTGCATAGTGATAAGAGGCACAGCATGGCAAGTAGAGAAAGATTGTTTTTGGTTGCTTACCCTGTACCATACCGTTGCTTCTCCCTGTGAGCCGCAACTGCATCTAATGCAGGATAGACCAGTTGCTGTGTCGCAGCGCACTCCCATATGGCAGGCTATGGCCACTGCCTGCAGTAGAGAGGGAAGGACGCAGTGCTGGCAGAGGTGTGGGAAGATTGTCTGCAGTGTTACCCATAGGGTGGGACAGACGGAATGTGTCGTGGGGCTATGTCTGCCAGCAGCCACAGATATCCATGGGCCTGAAGCTGTGCATCACAAGGGCTAGTAAACAGTGCTGCACATAGGTAAGGGCCAGGAGACTGCTATGTCTAGAACCATGTGCACCCCTCCACAGTGTCCACTCTATCCACATCTCTTGCAGGTGACAAAGCATATCCTCGAAGGCAGGGATCTTGAATTCTGATCCTGGAGGGCCGCAAACCCGTCAGGTTTTCAGGGTGTCCCTAATGAATATGCATGAGATATATTTGCATGCATTGTATTCAAATTTATCTTGTGCATATTCATTAGGGGCATCCTGAAAATCGGACTGGTTTGCGGCCCTCCAGGATTGGAATTGGAGACCCCTGCTCTAAGGAGTTGGCTCATGACTCTGGTCATGGCACCCAAGACTTAGGCAGAGGAACGATGTAGTAGATTTCACAGAACCATCATTGAAAGAATGTTTGGCCAGTTGAAGACGCACTTTTGGTGCCTGGATAGATCTGGAGGTGAGCTACTCTGCAGCCAAACTAGAGTGTGCAAGTTAATTAGCAATCTTTTTATTGTTTTTATCTGATCTGGCTTGACTTAAGGCTTTTGCATTTTTCAATTTTTCTTTTTATTTTGTTATCTGTTTTGTTCATCATGAATCCCACTTTGAGTACCTGTATTTGGTCTTTTCTTTTTTCTTTTAATTTTTTCCTTTGGTGAGATAATGTCTATATATGACAGGTAGTCAGAAATGATTTTTTCCTTATTTTATTTAAGCCATTCTCAAGTTAATTTGAAAGTTGCATAAACAAAATATTTTCTTTAAAGAAGCTTAAACCTTGCAGAGGACTCACCCATGAAGAAATTAGGACTTTCCTACTCCCACAGATAAAAAGCTTGATGCAAGAAAACCGGACATTGTGGTAAAGGAGAAGCACAATAGAAGTGTTGGTGCCAAGTGACGATTCTCTTCTATGTCTGAAGAAACAGAACATACTCAAGTACCAACAAACACAATACACATGTGGCAGAATTTTATTTATTTATTTAATGCTTTTATATACCGCGCTTTTTAAAATCAGTGCGGTTTACAGAAAACTCTTTGTACAGGGTAGGGAGAGCCTACCTTGCACTTACAATGAACGGGTAGTACAACTTGTACAACCGACCTCTTCTGGACTACTCCGACTTCCGTACTATCTTACAAGCCTTGGTTCTACCACACTTGGATTTTGCCAATATTATACTACATGGTCTCCCACATTCTACTCTAAATCCCCTCCGCCTGGCCATGAATGCGGCCGTGAGAATTCTCGTAGGTGCTCCACGCTCAGAGCATATAACTCCAATACTGATGAGTCTACACTGGTTACCCCTCCAAGCCAGAACCCTATATAAAACCCTTGTCTTGACTTTTAAAGCCGCAAAGACCCCATCTCTATCACCTATCAGCAACATGATACATGTCACCCCATCTAATAGATCCAGGAGATCGGTTGCTTTGAACTCCATTGACCTCCCGAAACTCCTTACAAAATGCTTGAAATCAACAGCCTCTAGAGCCTTCTCATTGTTTGCGCCCAGAGCCTGGAATGCCCTCCCACCTGAAATTAGAGCCATCACAAGCCTCATGGCTTTCAGAAAGGCCTTAAAGTATCACTTGTACTTAACTTACTACCCGGAAGCCACTCCGATTGTACATAGCCCTCATATTGGTCTTTCCCACATGACCCCGGTGGAGAATGGCTAATCATGATGCTCACAACTGTCCACACTATTCCATACCGTAATTATACCTTATTTGTAATTATATTCTAATTACCACTAACATGTTAATCAACCAAAATGCCTTGTACATAGCTAACCCTATTTACCGCCACTTGTTTGTATATAGTTTAACCCTGTTTACCTCCAAGTTTTGTTCCCTGTTCATTGTAAAAAAAACCAATGCTGATTGTGTCATTGTGTTTAAATTTTGTTCATTTGTAAACCGCACTGATTGAAAGAGCGCGGTATATAAGAAATAAAAATAAATAAATAAAATAAATAACAGGGGAAAGCATATACAGGCTATATAGGCTATATAGCTATATTGTGTTGAAATGTCTATTTGTGCAATCTGAGGCATAAACTAAGCCAGGCCAGATTGTTCCATATTTTAGAATGACGTATTGTACAACTACAATCTGGTCATGTACACCTACAGTAGACGTAGTGACACAGTTGTTCTTTTCTAGATGCATAACTTTGCACTTGTCCACATTAAATTTCATCTGCCATTTGAACGTCCAGTCTTCCAATTTATCAAAGCCCTCTTGCAATTTTTCACAGTCCTCTTGTGTTTTAACAATTTTGAATAATTTTGTGTCATTTGCAAATTTGATTACCCCACTTGTTGCTCCCATTTTCAGGTCATTTATGAATATATTAAAAAGCAGCGGACCCAGCACAGATCCCTGTGGTACTCCACTATTCACCATTCTCCATTGGGAAGATTGTCCATTTAGCCTACCCTCTGCTTTCTCTCTTTAATCAGTTACTGATCCACAATAGTACACTGCTCAATCTACCCATCCACCCCCAACAGAAAGTCAACACCTGACCACGAGGAAAGGTCCATAACCATAAACCTTATTAAAGAGGACCCAGGAAATCCACTGCTTTCCCTAGGATGAACATTGTGGAACTTGTATGCCTTTGCGAAACTGCTAGGTACTTGCAACTTGGATTGGCCACTGTTGGAAACAGGATACTGGGCTTGATGGACCTTGGTCTGACCCAGTATGGCATCTCTTATGTTGTTATGACCTGCTCAATCACAATCATCCTTTTACAGCCCTTGACATTATCATACTTTCATTTTGGACTTTTGTCCTACAGGGATGTTATGGTTGCAGGATTTAAACTTCTAGCACTTTGTATGTGTGCAGGGTTTGCCACAACCATATGGCTGGTCTAGGCAGTCACCTATGGCATCAGCTTTTGGGTGGTGGTGGGGGGGGGGGGCGCATGAGGCAGCCAGAGTGAGGGGATTGCCACACATTAACTCACAGCACTATCCAGACATTCTTTGACCTGCAGGGAGAGTAGCCATGTATATACATATATACACAGAAGGTTTTATATCGCAAAATGTATATAGTTCTCTTAAACATTTTGACAGGATTTTGCTTAGAAGGGTGGTGTTCAGATTATCATGATTGTTACATTTCATTGTCACCATTTTGGGGGAATGGGAAGCCTGTGTAGGGCTGACAGTTTGCCTAGGGAATCTATTGCCTTTTATGAATCCTGAGGCTGGCCCTGCACATGCATCTGACCTCTCAGCAGGTACTGGGTTCTACTGCTGGCTGTCTTGATTGTGTGACTGTCAGGGTCTTTGGGTGTATTTTCACTGCTGATGCTCTCTGTGGCTCTCACCCCCTCCTGGGCTTTCCACCCTAGGTATCATCCCAGACATGCCTATTGTGCTGGCCTGCCCTGGGTAGCCACATGCCCATCCATGTGTGACTTAACCTGTACAGCTTGGCCTGGATCCTGCTCTAAACTTGGGTGGACATTTGTAGGCTGGCCCTCCTGTATTGCTGAGGGTACAGGAAACCCTCCCAGAAAAGGAACAAGTGGACCAGGATCTCCACCTCTTCCTCACTAAAATTCTCCTGCTGCCGATGAGTAGCTATCTTGCTGGTGTGATGACACCGATCAGAGTGGGCACCTGCCCATACAGCCAACCAATTGGGTGTAATTTGCACTATCCAGGTTTAGGTATCACTATGCAGGTATTTCTCACCACCCTGCTGCCCATTGCCTGGTTCTTCCCTGACCTGTCCATGATGCTACGGTACTGGTGCTCCACAATAGAGATACTGAGTTCTCATCTGGGGACACTCAGCGTCACGCCGCCGTGAGGCATTTTCTGCAGATACAGTTCTCAGATCCAGTTATTGGGCCTTTATTCAGAGATTTTCAGTGCCACTGTAGATATTGTTCCACAATCTGGTTATTGAGCCTTTATCTGGCATTATTTAGCGCTGTGTTGCTGCAAGGCATTTTCTGTAGATATTGCTCTGCAATCCAATAATTGGGCATTTATCTGGTGATATACAGTGCTGTGTTGCCACTAGGTGTTTTCTGCGGATACTGTTCACCAATACAGTTAATGGGCCATTTTCTGATGATATTCAGTGACATGCAACTGTGTGGCATTTTCTGCATAGTCACAATTTCCAGGGCCATTCATTTGTTGCTTGGCTGCCTTTATGCCACAATGTTGCCTGATGCCTATCTGGCCATATTCAAACACTATAAGGCCAATTATGAATGGGGAAAGTCTGGCCCGTCTGAACATCCAAAAACTGGATGGGCCAGATTGGTACCCGATTCTGAACCTGCAGGAGCTAGATGTTGCCATGGGATCAGAATCGGGTGTAGAGGACCTCGACAGACAGGATGTACCCTGATTCCGAGCAGATGTACATCCTGCATGTTCCCTGTCCAGCCCTCCCAATGCTTCTGCATGCTTCTGAAATGCAAATAGAATGCCTGGATGTGCAGGATAGACGGTTTTCTCGTGACAATATCTAGAGCCGTATTGTGAACCTTTGCAGGCCTGCACGTTCATGGTACTAAAACATGGATCTCAGAATGTGGGCAGGAGGGGTGGAATGGGGGCATGGACAGCCATGGAGACTTATAAAGCGTATTCAGGAGAGACCAGTGTATGTCCTCAGTAATTCCCCCATATGTCCACGTTATACCTGCAGAAACATGGAATAAGGGCAGGACTTAGAAGCTTTCTGGTCTGCTCTGCAATGCAGTCCATATTGGTGAATGGACGTGAAACCTATGCTGTGTACCAGTACGTCTGCAGTCTGAAACATCACATAATGTAGTGTTATAACAGAAAGCAGAAGAGAGGGAGGTTGTAAGTCAAAGTAACATAAATAAACACCCCCACAAATGTATGTGGAAGAGCCCTTGTGTGCATTGAGGCTATGCTGCCATTTGCTGTATGTGCTAAAGGGGCAAAGCCTGGGTTCCTGAGTAATGGCCAAGTCCTGAAAATGTATTTATATTCTCTTATATACCGTGCTATTCTGCATCAGTGTGGTTTACATTGAACAAACTGAAATTACATTGAACAGGGCATTATAACTTGGAGATAACTATCTTACAGGGAACATGGGCTATGGAGGGTTAAGTGGCTTGCCCAAGACCACAAGGAGCACCTGTGGGACTAGAAACCCCAGTCCTTCTGGCCCAAGGTTGCTGTCCTCTAGTGGGATTTGAACTCCTGACCTGAAGTACCTTGCCCCAACCACTAGGCCACTCCTCCACTCCATGGGACTGGTGAGGGAGTCCTAGGACACCATGTGATAATGTTTCCCAGCTATCGTTGATATGTGCAGCAAACAGCCAGTTGGGGCGTTGTGCTCTACACAGTGGATCTTTTCAATTTGCTCTGTTCAATGTGTACAATCCCCTGATACAGATAAGGTCATTTGTGATACTTACTGGCACACAATATTGGGTGATCTATTACACAAGTGGCTATATGCCACATATGTTGTGCACAGTTCACCGTTTCGGTTGGATATAGATGTGGAATTGTGTACAATGAGCGCAGCTGATATACTGGGGGTTCTGCTTGGGCATATTGAAGCTCTGCATCTATTTGAGGTCCACTAACGTAATTAACATCTATGTATTTATGCAAGATGAAATGTGGAAATCATATATCTTGCAGGGTTGGGTTATACTGATGTCTGTTTGATGTTATGTTTTCTAAGTTGATTGGTGCAGTGCATCCTTTTGCCAGACATATGTTTCTGTGGGACTGCAAGTAAAAGTGCATGTGTGTGTGTGGTTCGAGTGCTGCATCGGAGGATCTAGATTGCTCCTCCACATATCAGGGGGGGAGGGGACAGGCATGGCTGGCAGGTGCCTGGACTTTAGGGATGACTACAGCATCACCAGGTACCAGTGAGATCAGTCAGGAGTAAGCAGAACAGGTCCTCAATAGCTTACCTGTCCAAACATATTAAGGTTTAAGGTTTAATTATTTGATAAAAGCCGCCTTTCTGTTCCAACCAAGGCTGTGTACAATAATAAAATACCATAAAAATTGGCCGAGGCCGGTAAAAAGAAAAGGAAATGTACAAAATTATAAAGGACAGAAAAGAAAAAAAAAAGATAAAAGATAATAGGGACAGGACAAGACACAAAAGGCAGACCTAATATACAAGAAGGGGTAAAACTCATACAAAAGGAGAAGGGACATTGAATGTCAGGGAGAACAGATGGGTCTTCAGGTTTTGCTTGAAAGTGACATATTGTGGTTCCAGACGGAGGGAAGAGGGAAGGGAGTTCCAAAGAGCAGGGCCAGCAAAGTAGAAAGCAGAGAGGCGGGTGAGCTGCAGGTGGGCACGGGAAAGGGAAGGAAGGGCAAGACGGTTAAGGTGAAAAGAGCGGGGTGTATGCCTAGGAGAATGAAAAGAAAGGAGATCAATCAGGTATGATGGGGTACTAGTGTGAAAAACTTTGTGTAACAGAGTCAACAGCTTAAATTGAGAGCGAAATGGAACAGGCAGCCAGTGAAGATGAAAGAGTAAAGGAGTGATGTGATCTCGGAGAGTGGAATGTGTGACAAGGTGTGCGGCGGTATTCTGAATTCTTTGAAGTCTGGTTACCTGATTTTTAGGGAGACCGAGGAACAGTGAATTGGAAAAATCTACCCGTGACATAACCAAAGATAATACCAGAGTGGTCAGAGCTGAAGGAGAGAGGAAAGGGCGGACTGAGCGAATTTGACGAAGAAAAAAGAAAGAAGTTTTGGTAATATGGGAGATATGGGTACGAAAGGAAAGGTCTGAATCAAAGTGGACACCTAAGTACCGGAATGTGGAGACTAGTGGAACCTGGGAGCCAGAGAAGGAAGGGGCTAGTGAGGGGGAAGGACCACCGTGGGTGAACCAAATGGCAAGAGTCTTAGTAAGGTTTAAATGAAGACAGTTAGTGGTGAGCCAGTTTGCAACTGATGAAAGACAAGAGTTTAGTGGAGTGAGGTCGGGACAGGAAGGAGAAGTATGATGAAGCGGAAGAATGTCGTCGGCATAAAAGAAAGCTGAAATACCTGACTGCTGTATGAGAAGAGCAAGAGGAGCCAGAAAAAGGTTGAAGAGAAGAGGGGCAAGAACAGAACCCTGTGGGACCCCACAGGAAAGGTGCTGCGAATCACTAATATCTCAAGATGGCAAAACAGTGCGACAAGGCGGTGGCAAAAGCCAGGAGGATGTTGGGCTGCATTCGAAGAGGAATTACCAGCAGAAAGGAAGGGGTACTAGTACCACTGTATAAGTCTCTGGTGAGTCCTCACTTGGAATACTGTGTTCAGTTTTGGAGACCGTATCTTGCAAAGGATGTAAAAAGAATGGAAGCTGTTCAGAGGAAGGCGACCAAAATGATTTGGAGCCTACATCAGAAACCTTATGAGAAGACACTTAAAGACCTAAATATGTACACTTTGGAGGAGAGGAGGGATAGGGGAGCTATGATTCAGACCTTTAAATACTTAAAGAGAAATAATGAACAAACAAACCTCTTCCAGAGACAGGGAAGCTGTAAAACTAGAGGGCATAACAAGAAGCTGCAAAGTGGTAAATTGAAAGGCAATGTCAGGAAATACTTTTTCACTGAAAGGGTGGTGGATGCTTGGAATGCCCTCCCGATGGAGGTGGTGGGGGCAAACAAAGTGACGGAATTCAAAGTAGCCTGGGACAGACACAGTGGATAACTTTACAGCAACAAGATTAAATCAAAATAAACTGAACCATCTAATTTCTCAACAAATAGGGGTGCCCTACATGGAGCGATGGCGGGAGGAGCTGTGGGTTCACCCCTAAACAAAGAAACAAAGATATGGGGAGGGGTGAAGACATGGGGAGGGGTGCACCTGCTCCTGGTGGGTGCACCACTAAGCAAAGACATGGGTAGGGGTGCCCCTACTCTGTAAAAGACATGGGAAGGAGTGCACCTACTCCTGCCATATTGCTGGGCAGACTAGATGGACCATACCGGTCTTTATCTGCCGTCATTTACTATGTTACTATATGTTACTATGTTAATATGGGACCCTCAGAAGGAGGGCATACAACAGTGCAAAAAGCAGTAAAACATGCTCAAGTGCACCATGATTGGTCTCTGTAAACGTGCACAGTTGTAGGGAGTGACGATGGTGTCTCTGGGCATGTCTGTGTGGTGCTTGCACTGCTGTCATTCTGAGGGTCCCCTTATTTGTGACAGGGATATGTTTGGGCAGTTCACTATGGGGGCCTGTTCCGCTTTGTTCAAGTCCTTACTTAGCATTGTACAGACATGTTCCAGAGATGTCCATACCATGCATACCTAGGGAGTTCATCTACTGCCATGTATGTTGTACTGCGCTGCATCGAGTGCTAGACAGATCACTCTCTACTTGTTTGTCTACTATAGTACAGTGCACTGCGATTGCCTTGTAGTGTTCTGGCCATGCCACAAACTGGTTGATACTGTTTCGCTTGCATCCATGGATGTGCATCTCCAGCTTTTTTATTTTTATTTTTTTATTTAAAGGCTGCAAACAATTACAACAGGCAATAACCATACAAACTGCACACGGAGTACATGTACATTATAACAATGCAGAATCTGCAATAAAAAAAATTGCAACATCTAAGCTTTTTTTTTGTTTGTTTGTATCTATAATCACATAACCATCCTATTGCCCAGGGGCCCCTCACAAAACTCTACCCACTCCCCCATCCCAGTCTCCCCTCCCCCTCCCCCTCCCTACCCTCTACCCCCCGTCTATCCCCCCCAAATCCCCCTCCCTCCTTTTTTTACCTTCCCTCCCTCCCACATCCCTTCCTCCCTACAAACTCTATCTTATCATATAAGGGATGGTCCAGTGGACCAGACCACACAGGGGAGAGGAAGAAATCCAAGCCTCCACAGCAAAGGAAGACACCAATCCAGTGTCCCCAACTAAATTCTTAAATACCTTATGGGTTATGAGCCATACTTCAAAACAAAGGCCTCCCACACTTGCTCAAATTGGGGTAAACACATTCTCCCAACCGCCAACCTGTGTTCCATTGTATATAGAGCCCACATCCGCTCCAACCAGCTCGAGAATGCGGGAGGCATTATCTGCTTCCATGCAGTCACCAAGGTCAGCTTAGCCGCATTCAGACCGTGTCGAATCAGTGCTAAATGAGGAAGCCGACCTCCAGGAACTATCTTTCCAAAAAGAAAAATGCCCGGATCCCAAGGAATGTCCAACCCAACCATTTGTTTCAAACTATATTGTATCCCCCTCCAAAAAACTTGGACTTGGGGGCAAAGCCACCATACATGCACCAAAGTGCCCTTCTCTCCACAGTTCCGCCAGCACAAATCCGTTACCCCTGAAACGCTCGAGCTACCCGCATGGGTGTCACATACCACCTATAAATTAACTTATAGTTAGTTTCTCGGGCATTAACAGCCACCGAGCTTCTCCAAAGCCGACCCTCAATCTGTTCCCATTGTTGCTCAGTGTATGAAAGATGCAACTCCTGTGTCCACTGTTCTCTATGCTTGCCTATTCCCGGTTGTTGAACCTTCAAATGCGCATACAGGGCAGCGATAAGACCCTTAGTGGTGGTGCGCTCCTCACATAGTCTTTCAACATTGGACAGGTCTCATGCAACTTGTGGCCTAAAAACTTGATTTTCCACCCAGTGGGCCACCTGTGTATACTGGTAGACATGACAATCTGGAATATCAAATTCCTCCTGCAGCTCACTAAAAGGGCGCAACACATCATCCTCGAATAATTGACCTGCATGACTAAGTACCTTATGCCCCCACTGCCAAAAACCTGGGTCACTCATACCCGGAGGAAAAGAAGTATTATCCACTATGGGTGCCAAGGGGGTCAAGGTCACCCCGCGAGGCCAAAAAAACCGGTCCCAGCAGTGAAAAGTATCCATTATGTATCGATTATTAGTATGCAGACCTCCTCGCAACTTAGAACTAAGCCACAACTGGTCCCCCAGCCCATCCCCCCGTTAAATTCATTTCCATTTGTATCCAACGCTTAGTGCTAGCAGGCTTCATCCATTCCACCCCAGCGCGACACTGCAATGCCGCATAATACCAATGAAGGTTGGGGGCCCCCATACCCCCATGGCACGTTTGAGCATAGAGGATCCGGTTTGCTATTCAGGGGCGTCTAAACCGCCATATGAATTTCATAAGCAGCGTTTGCCAAGAGGCCAAGACCCCACGAGGCAGGGGTATAGGAAGTACCCGAAAAAGGTACAAAAACCTCGGAACTACCACCATCTTTGCCAGCGCAATGCGCCCAAACCAGGAGAGCATCAAACCCGCCCAGGACTCCAGATCCTGCTTAACTTGTTGGGTTAAGGATCCATAATTTGCCCTATATAACGCAGCCCGGTCCACTGTCAGGTTCACACCCAAATAACAGAGAGCGTGTCCACCCATCTAAAAGGGTAACTTGCCTTCAATTGTGTACATGTCTCCTCCGGAACCCCCACATTCAAAATCTCAGATAAAGCATAATTAATTTTGAACCCTGAAACCTGTGAAAAGGCCGCAAAAACCTGCATCACAGCAGGAAGGGAGGTAGCCGGGTTCACCAGCGATAAGATAATATCATCCGCAAAGTGTGCAATTTTGTATTCACAAGAGCCCACCTGAACTCCAAAGATTTCAGGATGTTCACGGAAGCTTTGTGCCAGAGGCTCCATCACCAACGCGAACAACAACGGCGACAGTAGACACCCCTGCCGAGTACCCCTCTCCAACTCAAAACTCTCCCATTGACCCCCATTGACCCAGACACAAGCCGTGGGTCCCTGGTAAAGACAATGTACCCAACGTGTAAAGTTAGGCCCAAACCCCATCTTATCCAGAACACACCAAATGAAGCCCTAGCTGACTCGGTCAAAGGCCTTCTCAGCATCAACTCCCACCAAGAGCGCTGGTTAAGGTCCCTGTCGTGCGACATGAATCACCTGCAGCATCCTCCGAACATTGTCCGCTGCCTGTCGACCAGACACAAAGCCAACATGATCAGAATGTACCAAGTCCGGAAGAGCTTGATTCAATCGAGAGGCTAACACGGAGGCCAAAATTTTAACATCAGTATTTAATAAGGAAATAGGACGGTAAGAAGCCACCTCCTGTGAGGGCTTACCCGGCTTAGGTATCACTGCAATAATAGCTTCTCTCTGGGAAGGAGGCAGTGACCGCCCCTGCAACACCTCGTTAAAGAGCACCACCAGGGTCGGTGTTAATTGATCACTATATTTTTTGTAGTATTCCACAGGAAACCCATCACTTCCCGGTGCCTTCCCAGACTTTAAGCGCTGAATTGCTTCCTCCACCTCCTGCACTATAAGTTCTGCGTCCAATTGTTCTTTATCTAGATCGGCCAGCCGCGGCAAAGAGATATTACATAAATAATCTTCCACTCGGGTCAAATCAAATGGCTCGGCTTTATACAATTGTTCCAAAAAGTCAGCTAATACAGCACGTATTTCCCGAGAAACCATCCGCAGGCTTCCCTTTGAATCTCAAACTTCACGTACCACCCTCGAGGTATGTTGCTGCTGGAGTCTCAAGGCAAGATAGCATCCGACTTTATTCCCCTTTTCATAAAATGTTTGTCATAATTTACGATGCATATTATCTAAGTCTCTTTGCACACAGGCATCCAGTTTGGTCTGTGCTCCCCACCACTGGCGGCAAACTCATTTAGAGCCTGTCCTTTGCGATGCTCCTGCCTGCGCCCTGGAGCTAACAGGCAGGAGTGGCCTTATTGTCCCTTATGAGTAGAGGTAGAACTCTTCCCTATGGATGCTGGGAATGGTAGTTCACCCTATTTTCTCTCGGGAATAAAGTGTAGTTGCGACCAAAGATGGTAAGGCTTGCAAGAAATATTTATTTGTATTGGGGATGTTTCTCCAGCGCATCAAAATTCATATATACAAACGTAAAGGGTGCACTTTTAACACAAGCAGAAGTAAACAGGAACTTAGGAACAACTGAAATAGAATTAGCATTAACTTCAGCTTTTCATCTATAGAGGAGCTTAACTCAGCTCTGCCTCGAGTGGTAACTTATGAACATTGCAGCCTCATAATACCAGCTGTTCTTTTCACAGCCTGGGTTCAGAACACAGGTGCAGATAATTAACTCTCACGGCACAAGCAGCAGAAACAGCAATGTTTTGTATTCCTTTTTATACAAATGTGCAAAGCTTCTTTTATACTGCTATTCTCTACAACATACAGAGCAGTCCATGCTACAAGGGTCAGTGCTTATGGTAGGTAAATCATTTTCTACCTGCATCAAATCCTCTGAGTTAACAGAACTACTGTCTTCATTAAGCTTCTGCTGTTTTCCTGCTTTCAACTCTAAAAACTGCTGGAATTCTTGGAGGAGCAATTCAGCCTGCTTGTTATCAGATTGGCAGTTACCAGACAATGTTATGCCCTTCTCCCAGTCACTAACAGTTCCTACTGCAGAGCTTGGCTTGTACAGTTCAGGGCAATGAACAGGTTTCTTCAACAAAGCACTAAAAATAGGGAGTGGTGCTTTACCTTCTCTAGCATTGCTTGCATCAGAACTGCCTTCTTTCTGCCAGACTTCTCTCCTCTTTGGTAGCTCAGGAGCTTTCCAGGAGTAGGTTTTTCTAGGCTTTCCAGGTCCAGGCTCTATCCTGTAGAATGAGTTTCTCTCAAAGTGTGCCTGCCTTTGAGGCTTTCTATTCCAGGGTTCTGTCTTCTCCCAGGACTCTAAAGCATGCCTCCGTCCTTTTCTCATAGGATTCCTCTTAGCAGCACCTTTAGAACTCCTTGCAGAACCTTTCCAAACACTCTCAACTCTTCCAGACTCAGTCATACAGCCGAACTGCTTCCTGGTCTCGGATCCACTCTCCGACGACCTCTTAGAGCCACTCTCCCACGTCATCGGCTTAGCAGCCCTGTTCAATGCTTTAAAAAGGGTTTCTTTTCCCGGCACACCTTGTCCAACCCCTGGGTGTGCCCAATCAGCATTGCTTAACTCCTCCCCTGGGCTGGTGTCTGTGCTCAGGTCAGCAGAGCAGTATGTTTTTTTCAAGTTAGGATTGAAAATCCTGTGTAAATCCTTTCCCTTCTCAGGATTTTCTTCTATCTTCATCCCTTCTGGAGGGCACTCTTCACCACACCGTGCATATTCGAATTGAAGGCGCTTAATTTCCTCCACCAATTGGCAAGATTCTTGTGTCCAGGCCTTTCGAGTTCGAGCCGCCTCAGCTATCAGTTGGCCACGAGCCGTCGCCTTAAAAGCACTGGCAGCGGAACCTCCCCAGTATGATTTAGCTCAAAAAATTTGTGTATGAAGTGCCCATGATCTTGAACAGCAGGTTGCCGCTGGAAAAATGTTCGTCTAACCGCCACAGCCGCCGCCGCTCTCCACTCAGATCAGCAGGTAGAACAATCCAACAGGGAGCATGATCCAACCAAGTTAAAGCCCCATGCCCAGCTTCCACTCCCCTGTCCATCAGGTGTTGATCCAGCAAAAAGTAATCAATACGAGTGTGCACTTGATGAACTGGCGAGTAATATGTATAGCTTTTTTCCCCACTATGGGTGTCCCTCCAAACATCTCGTAGACCCAAATCAAGCATAAACAATGCCAGGCTAATCCCATTATTCACCCTCCCAGTTCATCCCGTCGAATCCAAGTGAGGCACCATATGCGCATTACAATCTCCTCCCAAAATAATAGGGCCTTTCGCAAACTCTGCCAATGTGACCTTCAGCCGTGCAAAAAAGGTCACCTGGCCTTCATTAGGTGCATAAATATTAACCAGCTTAATTAAATGTCCCTCTATACGGACATTCATGAAAAGCCACGCCCTAACATATCTTTCTTAACATTCTCCACCCTCAGGGACAAGCTCTGATGAAACAACAGGGCCACTCAACGCTTCTTCCTTCCATTCGCATCCGACGCTACCCACACTTCAGAATATGATTTACATTTCAGCCAACCTTGATTACTACTGCGGAGGTGCGTCTCCTGCAAAAACACAATTTCCCCTTTCAGAGACTGCAATTCCTTGAACAATAACGAACGCTTTCAAGGGGAGTTGAGGCTCTTGACATTGAGGGAAACAGCTCTCAGCATCGTTGATCATCCTCCTCTCTACTGCTACTCCTGCCCCATGTGGTCCAGCCATCTCCCAACCCCCTCATTCCATCTCACCCAAAGCTGTATCAGTATCCCCCCTCCCAACATCCTCTTAAGAGTACACATAAAAACACCCATCATCCTCAGCTTCTCCTCACCCCATGTAGTCATTCTAAAACCCTTACCCGAACCCTTCCCTCCCTCCACCTCCCACCAGTTCTCACCCATTTGCTCACCCCTCCCAACATTTCCACCCTCCCGCCCCATCATTACCACCTGCCTGCCAAATTGACAGGGCACGGTAAGAATAAACCCAAACTAAATCCATCCAGATCTCTCTGCGCATGAGTTATGATGGTATTCTTTCCTCCCCCCTCCAAATGCTTGACCCGTATTTTGTTTTCCCTAATGTTTCCCCCCTTCTACTAGTAGATAACAATCCCCAAAAGTACCAACAGCAATGCACTTGTCAAAGAATGATGAGCATGAAAAAACACGCTAATTAAAAGAATATTGCATATCTAGCCAATACACTTAGTCCAAAATAAACCGCAGTTTCAGAGAGAATGTATCATGCTGTCCTGGTCTTATTAAATGTTTCGTCCCACCCACTTCCACTTCGAATGCTGCGGTTTGGGAACCGGTGCCACCAGTACTGCACTATCTTCCACAAGGCCAGCTTGGCACAACGCTCTCCATGCTTCTGTGTGATCTTTTGCTGAAATTTTTTTGTTTCCCAGCAGAAAGTTCATCCTAAAAGGAAAGGACAAGGAGTAGCAGATCCCTTTTCTTTTCAGCACCTCTATGATCAGCTTCATCTCCCTCCGACATGTCAGGGTAAAGAGTGAAAGATCCTGGTATAGGGATACCGCCGCCTCATGATACTGAGCCACTTTCTTCTCCCTGCCTCTCCGCAATAGCAGCTCCACATCGTTGTAGCATAGAAAGCGGGCAATAACATCCCTTGGCTGAATGTTGGGAGGTTTTCCCAATGCTCGATGCACCCTTTTGATCTCCATTCTGCCGCACATTGCAAGTCCACCAAAGCTTCATTATGGTCCTCCATTTTAGTCTTGTCCTCCACTTGGGTGCCCAGCTCCTTAATATCACCCTGAAGTTCCACAATCGTATTCATCACCTCCTCTCACATGGATCTGAACTCGCTGGCTAGTTCCTCAAAGCCCCTCCGGAGCTCGCGCTGCAGAAGTGAGTGCGTAGAGGGCATCACGTGCCCATGGTCAAGCTCACTTAGCGTTTCGTCACCAGACTCATCCGACAGCTGTTTTCTTGGAGGACTGTCTTGCGTTCCGGTCTTACCCATCAAACATTGTGAGGCACTTGGCCGATCCTTGGCCTCTAGCCCTCTGGCTTTGGCAACCATTTGATTCCAATATCCACTCTGGCAGAACAGGCAAAGATATGCAAGGCACTGCTTGTCTCCAAGTTTGCACCAGGATACTCGCAAAAGTTACAACAAGTTGCAGGCAATGTATCTGCACAAAACTAGGAGAAGCTGGATGAATACAATCTTTAGTAAAGGAAGTCCCACTTTTGATCAGTAGATGGCGATCCAATCTTACATTGAACCGCAATGTCCACCAAGCAGCTTTAATCAAGGCAGCCAGCTCCGACACTGGCAGGCACTGTGAGAGATGCAGATCGCCAATCGGGCAGTTAAAGCAAGGATCAGGCAGTTGAAGCAAGGATCGGGTGGAAGGGGGTGAGCCGCTTCTGAGAGCGCAAGTCAGGAGTCTGCTCTCCTCACCCTGCACGTCCTCTTCCCGTTCAAACTTAGTGGAACGCAGGAGTAGGCATGCATTCCATGGCTGCGTGTTAATGGCCGCTGTACCCCAGGATCGCAAAGTTACAAGCGGACATCGGCACAGCAGGGTAGCATCCCCAACATAAACATCGCACTTCGCCCCGCAGCAGTCTCACCTTCCAGGTCAGAGATCTTGTCAGGACAGCCCACCAGGAGAATTAGATCATTTTTGCCATTCTGCAGTTTTCTCCAGCACCTCCGATGCTATTTAAAGAGCAGCCAGCACTCATAAAGATCACTTAGTTTAAAACCTTAGTGCCTGAACCGAGCTCCGGAGAGTGCAGTGATGGAGGCGTTCAGACAAAATTCTTCCTGGGGCACAGCAAGTGAAGGATCCCTTTACAGATCTGCAGGAGCAACGGCAAGGAGAGCCACGCTAGCCGCAATTTACTGCACTGCTCATTTCCCACTCGTGAGACCTCTGATTATCCACTCTGAGTAGCCAGGGGGTATCCTCTGTAGTCACTGAGCTTGTCTCAGTCAAGCATAATAAATTTTAGCATTATATGCTTCTGATCACCCTACAGTAGGGAGACGTCGGATCAGAGTTGTTTTAATTAGCAGCCATTGCTCCTCGGGCTCACTCGTATCATCAGCTTTTATTGTAGGTTTGCAACACAACATTACTGTCCATGAGCACAGCAGCTTAGGAGATGTGCAGCTTAGGAGATGTGGCCATTCACAGAAATATCACGGAGATGGGCAAGATCACATACATCCATCTTTTCTGAGTACAGTGAGCATGGGGGATGTACACAGTCTTTGACTGCATATACCCATCTCTCATACTCCCTAGTGCTATGTATGGGCTTCATCCTTGATTCTGCACTCATGGCTGCGTCTATCCCTGTGGCTCACATTTCATTCAGGCATGTTTTCAATTTGGATGTGCCTGCGGGCGGGACATGCACGTTATGGGTTTGGCCTCCACCCGAATAAATGTTTCCGACTGGAAGATTTAGGCTCATCTTTTGGGCAGATTTTTTAGCCAGTTTTCTGGCTGCTGAGTTGCTTACTGATTATTGATACCCTTATTCATTGGGGGAATAGCATCAGCAAGAATCTTTAGATTTTCAATGAAATTCAGGAAATTCAGAAATCTGATATTAAGAGATCACAACTTCTCCATCCACCTTAGAGCCAGGCAGTCATTGACTATCTTTGACTGGGTCACTTGTTGCTCACATTGCATTGTCTCCAGTCTAATTAAACAACCATCCTGGTCCTTAAGAGAATCTTTGGTGATAGTCAAACACTGACCAATATCATCCACTGTAGCCTCCAATAATTCAGTCTTGTTCAAAATAGCTAATTCAAGATGGACAATTGCCTAACAAATTGTGTCCTCTGTAATTACCTTTGGCTTGTCCAACCTTTTTACTCCCACTGGCTCATCGATTTTCCCAGATCTCAAGAACCTAGTTGCAGCTGGACTCCCCTTGATCCAATCTCCACCATCACCATCTCTTCAGTCTCTCCATCTGGCTTTAATCAGTCAGCTGACGTGGTCCAGCAATTGCTTCTGGGGCCACTCTCACTCCTGTCAGTATCACTGTAGCCTGCGCAGCCATCTCAAGCAGGAGAATTCATTACCAGAGGGAGGTGGGTTTAAAAAAGGTTTGGACAAGTTCCTGGAGGAAAAGTCCATAAATCATAATGAAAGTGGACTGGAGGAAATTCATTGCTTATCCCTGGGATAAGTAGCATAGTATCTGTCTACCTTTTGGGGAAACTGCCAGGTAATTGTGACCTGGATTAGACACAGTGTCACGCTTCCCCTGCCTAGGGCTGATGGCTCTATAGCAAGGGTGACCGCAATCTTGCTTCCAAGTGTCTTTCTACTATGTAGCAGCAAGGGTTGCTGGGACTTGTAGTTTTTAAGTTTCACTCTTCAACAAAATGTGTTGTGGCACGAGGGTCTTTTGAACAGATAAATTTATTTAGGGGTTTTTCCTTTCACAAGGGTTCAACAGGCTTAGGCAAAGCATAGAATTTCTTTCCAAAATAATAGGAAACAGGAGCAAATGAAAAGTAGAAATAAAGTACAAAAACTGTTTCTTCACAGCAACTTAAACAGCCAAAACAACTTTGTATTCTTCTCCTACAAAGCTTGTTTAATGTAAATCTAAGTGATCAATGTTACACAGAGAATAGTCCATCTCATAGCATTCAGGTGTTTCAGGAATATTGGCTACGTCGATAATCATATCCTCACTCTCTTCATCACAGCTCTGCTTAGGGGAACTCTTGCACTGCAAAACTTGGATAACCTCTTGCAGCTGCTCTAGAAAGTTTCCTCTCTCATTAGCCTTGACCTTCTCTAGTGCAGGAGATTGGTTATTACGTAAGCTCTTCCCTATGGCTTTTATATCAGCTTCAAACCATTTACTGAAAGTGTTTCTGTTAGGAGTTACTTTTACAGCCGTGCTATCTTGGCACTTATTAGCACTAGCTTTCAATTGTTGCACAATATCTTCAACAAGTCTCTGGCTAGGAAGTAATTCTGACATACCTTCTTTGCTAGCAATGCCTTGTCTGTGCTCAGAGCTTTCTCCCCTCGTGCAGGCAAACTGCTTGGCCTTGTCCTTGGGTAGCTTCCACAGAGGCTCTGGCTTTGCTTTAAAGGTACAGGGAATGGACCCTCCAGTATCCCTCTTACCTGGAGCTGGGTTCCAAGGTTTCCCTGGTTGCTGCCTTCCTGAGTGCCTTCCTTGTTGAAGTGGCTTGGACAATTGCAGAGGCTTCCCTCTGCCTTCTGTTCCACAGTTCTCTTTCTCTTGGCTGTGTTCCTGCCGGTGTGGCTTCTCCCACTCCTGGCTGGCCTGATCTCCTTCTTGTTCCTGTGCTGCAAGACTGACTCTGAAGCCAGTTTAAAAAGGCTTCCTCCTGCAGCCACACCCCTCTGGTTACTCAGGTGCAAATCATTAGAGCTGCCTTCAGCTCTTATGTCATGGCTATGGCTGAGCTCCGTTCTGGCTGAAAGCTTCCTGTTGCCATGGGAACCTGGCTTGCTCTTACTTTTAAAGGTAAAGTGCTCGCTATTTTCCCATTCCATCTGTTCAGGAGTGCTTTCGGTACCACATATTCCCCCCCTTAAGATATTACAGGCTGGGTTGAGGACATCATCACAGCATGTAATCCTGCATAAGCTATTGATGTCTCCCCTGTTCTCCGGGTATCTCTGGGAATATGTGACTAGCTGGGAAAGTGCTACCCTTTCATGCCATGGGCTCAACAGATTCACGTGGTAAATCTGCCTACGGCCTCTCCTATTCTGTACTGCATAGGACACTGGGCCTACCTGTTCTACCACTCGAAAGGGTCCTTTCCACTGCCTTTCGAACTTAGGTACCGCTCCGGGCACCCTGACAATAACCTTCTCGCCTATTGCCAATTGGCGAGGCTTGGTATTGCGGTCGTAGTAGTTCTTTTGTTTCAGTTGACTGGCCTTTAAGTTATTTTCAGCAATTTGGGAGGTTCGTGCTAAACGACCTCTTAAGTCTCTCAAAAACTGGGGTACAGCAGTTTCCTCGGCTCCCGGTTCTATCCACTGTTCCCGGAGGATACCTCTCGGCGAGCGTCCATACATCAATTCGTATGGAGAGGTTCCTAGAGACGTTTGCTTCCTCTCCCTGCATGCATATAACACAAAGGGAAGCAGAGTATCCCACTCTTTCATTTGACCCCCCAACCCCCTTCTTAGCATACTCTTCAACGTTTGGCTAAATCTCTCAACTAACCTGTTGGTTTGCGGGTGGTAGGCTGCAGTCTTTACATGTCGGATGCCAAAGGCGTCCCACACCCTCGCTAGGTACCGCGACATGAAATTACTGCCACGATCGGTCAAAACTTCTTTCAGGAACCCCACCTCACAGAACAATTTTATTAGTTCTGCCGCCACCGTATGGGCTGAAATACTGCGTAAGGGAACCGCCCAGGGAAATCGCGTTGCGTGATCTACCATGACCAGTATGTATTGGTAGCCACGCGGCGTTTTAATCATGAGGCCCACTATGTCTACCGCTATCTTATGTATGGGTGTCGCAATTACTGGTAGCGGAATCAACGGTACTTCTTTTGGCTTAACTGGGGAAACCCTCTGGCAGGACGGACAGGCCTCACAGAATTTTGTAGTTTCTTTAAATACGCCTGGCCAGTAAAATCGGGCTAACACCTGATCTAAGGTTCCTTGGGTACCTTTATGTGCTCCTATGGGATGATCGTGGGCCAGTCTTAATACCAGGGTTCTAAAGGTGGTAGGTATTACCAGCTGCTTACGGATATTACCCGTAGCTGGCTCTAAACTCTCCCTAAATAGAATTCCCTCATCCAGGAGAAATCTCGGCAAGGTATCTCTTCCTTCTTGGGCGTATTTAAAAGCTTGAGCAAGAGCTGGATCAGCCTGTTGCTCTTTAGGAAATGAGGGGAACCTGTCCATCAGCTCCGCGGGGACCCATGGTAATTCTAATCCAGCCTGGATCTCCGCTCTATTCTGAGAACGAGTTTGGCGTTCCCTGCGTTTATCTCCCTTACTCTTTTTGTTCTCCTTTCTTGGGGCATTGATCAGGTCTTCATGAGAAGGTAAGTCTATTTGCCTGCCGTTGAAGATTCTCCTTCATCTTCCACGGCCTTGGTCTGGTTTCTCGTAGAAACCATCCCCTCTCTTATCTGTGCCTGTTGTTGCATGCCTTTTTGAAAGTATGGCCAATCCCAGCCTAATACTACTTCGTGGGGCAGGTGTGGAACTATGGCCAGCGAAATCTCCTTTGCTATTCCAAATCCTTTTACTAGGAGTTTGTGAATAGGGTATGAGGATGATGCGCCATGCACACAGCGGATTTTTACAGTGCCACTGGGTAGGTAAGGTACGGCTTTACCGTGGGCTTCTATCTTTTTCCAGAGACCACGTGAAAGCATACTCTGATCAGAGCCAGAGTCTAGTAGGGCATTGGCACTTACCCTTTGGACGGTCACGGCTATGAGGAAACCCTCCCTAACCTGTCCTGGGCTAGTTGTCACAAGCGCTACCTTCACTCTACAGTTACGCTGCAAATGGTCACTACTGCCACATTTAAAGCATGCTCTTTTTGCATATCTGTCTCTACATTCAGGTAAACACAATGCAGTTACTTTCATAGCATTTTCCTTCTTTTCTGAGAGTGCACTGGTTGCTCTCCTAGAAGCCATGCTTTTCTCCTGAGCGTTCCCCTCTGCTTCCAGGAACCGTTCAGTGAGCATGATCGCTTCCTGTGAGTTTTTACAACCCTGCAAGGTCAGGAAAGTACGGACATTTTCAGGGACAGCATTCATATACTGCTCCACCAATATAGTATCCAATACTGTTTCAAGGCTTTTACCCTCGGGTTCTAACCATTTGTTAAGCAAAGCCTTAAGGCGATAGTGTAGGGCTCTAGGCGTCTCACCAAGCATTAGTTTAGCCTCTCTAAACAAATGGTGATATACAGAGGACGTAAGACCCACTCTATTCTTAATAGCTTTTTTAACTTCATCATAGTTATTGGCTAAATTTGGTGGTACGGTCTGGTAAGCCGTCAATGTCTCCCCAGTGAGAGACATTGCTAGCCTGACCGCCCATTGGTCTTTAGGCCAATGCATCAGGTGAGCAACTCGCTCGAATGTTTCTAAATAATCGTCCAGATTGTCTCTGTCAGATAATTTTCCAAAGTTCCATGCCTCTTTGGATCAAAGTCCCAAAGCATGAGCTTGGCTCAAGTTTTCAGAACCTAGTGAAGATGAAGCAGGCTCTGGCTCCTTCTTCATGCTTTGGATCCAGGCCTCCAGCATTTGTATGAGCGGCCGCTGCTGCACTTCCATCCGTGCTGTAGCTTTCTCTAGAGCTTCCATGGCCAGCTCGCGTTGGCGCTCAAACTGGGCTGCCATCCAGGTAAGCACTTCTTTTACTTCCATCGTCATGCTGAAAAGACAAAACACAAAACGCAACCACCAAGTGCGGTACCACAAGACAGCAGGCACTACTACCTTTTACCCACTTACTACGCTGATACCCACACAAGTATCCACAGGTAACCCTGCTATGCACAAATTACCTCATACTTGTGGTGCGTCAGGCCTTTGTGTATACGTTGGTCTCTCCAGTATCAGACACCTCTTCTTCTTTGGAATCAGTTTTCCTAGAAGTTTTTTCCTCAGCTTTATTTCTCAGAACTTTTTCTTCTTGCCCTTTAAATTCTCTTGCGCATGCGCCTTTGCCTTGATCTGTAGCAACTACGCCAATCTGTCACGCTTCCCCTGCCTAGGGCCGATGGCTCTATAGCAAGGGTGACCGCAATCTTATTTCCAAGTGTCTTTCTACTATGTAGCAGCAAGGGTTGCTGGGACTTGTAATTTTTAAGTTTCACTCTTCAACAAAATGTGTTGTGGCACGAGGGTCTTTTGAACAGATAAATTTATTTAGGGGTTTTTCCTTTCACAAGGGTTCAACAGGCTTAGGCAAAGCATAGAATTTCTTTCCAAAATAATAGGAAACAGGAGCAAATGAAAAGTAGAAATAAAGTACAAAAACTGTTTCTTCACAGCAACTTAAACAGCCAAAACAACTTTTTATTCTTCTCCTACAAAGCTTGTTTAACGTAAATCTAAGTGATCAATGTTACACAGAGAACAGTCCATCTTATAGCATTCAGGTGTTTCAGGAATATTGGCTACGTCGATAATCATATCCTCACTCTCTTCATCACAGCTCTGCTTAGGGGAACTCTTGCACTGCAAACCTTGGATAACCTCTTGCAGCTGCTCTAGAAAGTTTCCTCTCTCATTAGCCGTGACCTTCTCTAGTGCAGGAGATTGTTTATTACGTAAGCTCTTCCCTATGGCTTTTATATCAGCTTCAAACCATTTACTGAAAGTGTTTCTGTTAGGAGTTACTTTTACAGCCGTGCTATCTCGGCACTTATTAGCACTAGCTTTCAATTGTTGCACAATATCTTCAACACGCCTCTGGCTAGGAAGTAATTCTGACGTACCTTCTTTGCTAGCTATGCCTTGTCTGTGCTCAGAGCTTTCTCCCCTCGTGCAGGCAAACTGCTTGGCCTTGTCCTCGGGTAGCTTCCACAGAGACTCTGGCTTTGCTTTAAAGGTACAGGGAATGGACCCTCCAGTATCCCTCTTACCTGGAGCTGGGTTCCAAGGTTTCCCTGGTTGCTGCCTTCCTGAGTGCCTTCCTTGTTGAAGTGGCTTGGACAATTGCAGAGGCTTCCCTCTGCCTTCTGTTCCACAGTTCTCTTTCTCTTGGCTGTGTTCCTGCCGGTGTGGCTTCTCCCACTCCTGGCTGTGCCTGATCTTCTTCTTGTTCCTGTGCTGCAAGACTGACTCTGAAGCCAGTTTAAAACGGCTTCCTCCTGCAGCCACACCCCTCTGGTTACTGAGGTGCAAATCATTAGAGCTGCCTTCAGCTCTTACGTCATGGCTATGGCTGAGCTCCGTTCTGGCTGAAAGCTTCCTGTTGCCATGGGAACCTGGCTTGCTCTTACTTTTAAAGGTAAAGTGCTCGCTATTTTCCCATTCCATCTGTTCAGGAGTGCTTTCGGTACCACAACAGTTAGAAATATGATATTGAGTTTGATGGACTTTTGGTATGACCCAGTATGGCAGTTCTTAAGTTATTTTCTCTTTTCCCACGGATACATCGGGCAATTTTCTTTTTAATCGTCTACTTGAGCCATAAAATGCTGCTCTGCATGCTCAGCGTGACAATATTTAGACATGATGGGTTAATATTAAAAGCTGGAATCTTGGTGTCTATCTTTACCTTTTGAAAATGGTCCCCTTTCTTTTCAATATTAAGATGAATCACATTTCTCAGCGGGTTCAAGACTGAAAGTATGTTCATACACCTCTCTCTGACAACTCTTATTTCATAGATACTTTATTATCATCACAGAATCTCTCAGGTTGATTTTCAAAAGCACTTATCTGGATAACCTCTGTAGTTATTTAGATAAGGGCACTGAGAGAATAGTGCCAATGGATATTTCCTCTGACCGCTGTAGCACTATCTAGATCAGGGGTCTCAAACTCAAATTGCTTTGAGGGCCAAATGAGGACTTGTAAAGTAACCCGGGGGCCGCATAAGACGTGGGGCCTCATTTGCATAAGGGGCCTCATTTGCATAAATATTTGCATAATGTTACCATACACTAACTTTTAGTAAACATGCCTCTTAATGAGTATGGATAAAGAAAGACTAAAAGATTTAGAAATAGGAAGACAATAATTAAACTGGGAACCCCAAAAGCCAAACTTGGAATGTACAACAACACTGTAGAAATAAAACTATAAATTAATTTCCTCTTGTACTAAACAAAGTGCAAACATTAATGATGCACATTTCCCAGAGCTGACATATTCCAGTTAATAAATTCAAAATAAAGAGATATTTTTCTACCTTTTGTGCATTTTTTTTCAGTTGCAATTGCTCCAGCCACTTCTGGTTTCTTCGTGTCTTCTGCTATCTCCATCGTCTGCTGTCCATTTGTCCTTTCTTCTCTCTTCTAGTTTTTTTCCATTCTCTCTCTCTACATCTGCCTTAACATACTAATCTTTCTCCTTTTGCTCTTTCCTCATTCCTATTTCATCCACTCAAATTTTACCCCTCCATCCTCAATCCCCACTTACTCTCCCAATACCTGGCCAATTGTAGATTTGTCTTCTCTTCCAGACAAAATATTTTTCCCCTCTCCATTTCACTTTCCCAGCTCCATCCCATTCTAATCCTCCCCCAACATCAGCTCCCTTCTAGTTCCAGCCCCACCCAGCATCTGCTCCTTTCTAGTCCCTGCATCAGTCCATTTCCAGTCCTATCCTAGCCTCACCATCAGCCCATTTCCAATCCTAGCCCCCCATCAGCCCATTTCCAATCCTAGCTCCCTCCCCTCACAGCCCATTTCCATTCCAAGGCCCCCTCCCCATCAGCCATTTGCAGTTCAAGCCCCCCTTCCACTCAGCCCATTTCCAGTCCTAGCAACCCCCCAGCCCATTACCAGTCCTAGACCCCCCATAGCCCATTACCAGTCCTAACCTCCCCATAGCGCACTTCCAGTCTTACCCCCCCCATCACCCCATTTTCAGTCTTACCCCCCCCATAGCCCATTACCAGTCCTAGTCCCCCCCATAGCCCACTTGCAGTCGTATCCCCCATCACCCCATTTTCAGTCTTACCTCCCCTCATAGGCCATTACCAGTCCTAACCCCCAATCAGCCCACCTCCAGTCCTAACCCCCATCACCCCATTTTCAGTCCTAGCCCCCACCATAGCCCAGAACCAGTTATAACCCCCCCCGCCCATTACCAGTCATAACCCCCCCCCCTGCCAATAGCCCACTTCCAGTCCTAACCCCCATCTGCCCATTTCCAGTCCTAGCCACCACCATTGCCCATTACCCGTCATAACCCCCCCCCCTGCCAATAGCCCACTTCCAGTCATTACCCCCATATGACCATTTCCATTCCTTTACCCCACCATATCCCATTTACAGTCATTAACCCCCCCCCTGCCAATAGCCCACTTCCAGTCCTAACCCCCATTACCCCATTTCAGTCAGCCCCTCCATAGCTCATTACCGGCCAGCGAAGGAGGGAAACAAAAAAAACCCAAAACCCTGGCTTCTGCCGTTGCCGCCGTGGCAGCGGCAGAATCAATTGTCAAATTTTTAAAAAAAAGACTTCTGCTGCTCAAGCAGCAAAATCAGCTGTCCTGCGGCCCCTTCCCCTGTGCCCGGAGATCCGAGTCTGCTCTATCAGCGGCGTGCTTTTCAAGCCGCGAGGAGAGTATTCCCCTCTCGCGCGGCTTGAAACCGCGCGAGAGGGGAATACTCTCCTCGCAGCTTGAAAAGCACGCCGCTGATAGAGCAGACTCGGATCTCCGGGCACAGGGGAAGGGGCCGCAGGACAGCTGATTTTGCTGCTTGAGCAGCAGAAGTCTTTTTTTTTTAAAATTTGACAATTGATTCTGCCGCTGCCACGGCGGCAACGGCAGAAGCCAGGGTTTTGTGTTTTTTTTGTTTTCCTCTGTCGCGGGCCGCACAAAGTTGTCTTGCGGGCCGCATGCGGCCCGCGGGCCGCGTGTTTGAGACCCCTGATCTAGATAGTGCCAGGGCAATCTGTGGGCAGAGTGAAGGTGGTACTGATCAATTTTCAGCCGCTATGGGCCTCATGCAGAGACGCGGGTTGTGGGGCTGAATGTCCCGGCAGGATGTGCAGCCCTGAAAGGCATCAGGTCCTGATTCGTGCACTGACTCTCCCTGTACATCCTGTGCATCAGGATAGAGACAGCTGGCAGGGGGTGGGATCAGGAAGGAGCGGGGGTGGGCCAGCCTGGCAGTACATACAGGGCCAATTCGGGTCACTGCCCTGTATGTCCTGCCAGGCCCTTGGGGATGTGTTGCTTATTCCACCTCAAAGGTGAAATAAACAGCACTTTTGGCACGATCAGGACCAGGAATCCCTTCCGGAGCTGAGGCCGGATGTGGGTGGGTCCCCGCTGCCCGATCCAGGCCATGGCAGGCCAGCCTTGGGTTGGGCAGTGGGGAAAAGGGAGGCTGGAGCCACGGGAGTCAGGGGCACCTGCAGGGAGGACATCCCCACAGGTGTCAAGAGCATGCTGGGCCATCCTTGAACCCGATTCTGGCCACTACGGAAACGTTTTGTTCCCGCGGTCCAGAATGTGCCCCTATTGGATGTGCCCCTACCAGAATTGGGCTCTATCTGGATGGACTGTCTGGCTAGCTTCAGCCACCAAAAAGCAGTCCTAAATTGCTATCTGGCTAGCCTATCCAGACAGCAGCTAAAAATCACCACTCTCTAGATAAGGTCAGCACTTATCTGGATAGTAGCCACACACTGTGGATATTCAGCGATAGCCGCTAGCTGGATACTGCCACTGAATATCTGGATAATATTTAAACATTGTGGCTGAACGCCATAGTGTTGAAATATTATTGGCTGCTTTTGGCCCCTCTGAATTTATTTCCAGAGGCACATTGTTCCATTGCTAGAAGACATGACACCACCATAAGGACAGAGTGCAGGTAGGAAAGACTCTTCCACAAGTTTCACACTGGCAGTGCCTAAACCATCCCCATACAGGTGTCAGTGGCTATAGAGTGAACCTCCAGAAGTGCATCTATCGTAATCCAGCCTAGCACATGAACTGTATCTACATACAGAGGTGCAAGGCAAAAGATATCTGAGGAGGATGCACAGACAAGACAAAAAAAACAGGAAAAGATGGTACATCAACCTGCGTTGACAGCTATAATGCCAGCCAGAAAAGGGAATTAATTTTAAGAACAAATTCTCATAGTGTTTCATTGATTCAACGTTTTGTTTCAATTTTGTGGATATTAAGATCAGCTAATAAGAGTACTTATATTTACATGTGAAATATCATGGAGCTTAGTCAAGCAGAATGTCTTCAAATTTTAACCAGCTATAAAAAGAAAACAACAGGAAGAATAAGCACTCATAAATCACAAAGGCGAGAAGATCAGAAGCAATTTCATTTAAAACAATACATTTTATTGTGCACCAAAAAAGCCTTCAGTGGTATGCTTGCGCCAGGAACCTGATGGTATTGTGTTTCGGATTGCTCCTGAAGGCCCAGGCAAGCATTTGTTCCCAGTCCATAGTGAGATATGAGTAGATACTGTCTCCAGATCTAAACTTTCTCAGGACGTACACTCTTTGATACAAGTGAAACAATGCAAATGGCATGCGCTTACGAGAGCAGAACAAGATACCGTAAAGGATATACAATCTCGCCAAGATCTCATAGTACGACGGGCAGACAAAGGGGGAGGAATCGTGATTATGGCCAAAAATAGTTATGACACAGAAGCCTTTAGTCAGCTGGCCGATGTAAACACATATGGAATACTGGAGGTCGATCCCACGGAAGAATTGTCCAAATAGATTTTATTTTTTATTTATTATTTATTACAGTTGCTTATATACTGCACTATTCGGCATCAGCGCGGTTTACAATATAACAAACTGACCAAAACACACATTTTGTTTGGTTTTACATCGAACAGGGGTATAGACTTGGATAACAATTACAACAGAGGCGTTGAGAAATCATTACCTTTCAAATAAAGAATGCAAGTTTCTTAATTCTGTTGATCCTGTTTTGGCACGATTTTATTTGGTTCCAAAAATTTACAAAAATCATCTTAACCTCCCTGGTAGACCTATAGTCTCCACCAGGGGTACCTTGCTGGAACCTCTTTCAGTGTATTTAGACTCTTTTTTGCGGCCACTCATTCCACGAATTCCTTCCTATGTTAGGGACACGATGCATTTTTTGCAATTGTTAGAATCCCAAGCCATGACAGTAACTGAGACAGATCTTTGGCTAGTAACATTAGATGTCAATGCTCTGTATACAAATATACCACAGGAGAGCGCTTATGCAGAGGTGATGGCAGTATTACGCACCAGATCGGATCTCACATCAGGCCAGTTGATGTTTTTGGAACAGGTCACGAAATTAGTGCTATTCCACAATCATTTCCAATTTAAAGATAAAATTTACCATCAAAAAATAGGGGTAGCTATGGGGGCTACATGTGCCCCATCTATCGCCAACATTTACATGGGAGCCTTTGAGGCGGAATGGTTGACACGATCAGATCAGTATCATCAAGTCCGGTTTTGGTGCCGGTACATTGACGATTATTTTTATGATCTGGATAGGATCTTTAGAATCACTTCATAATTTTGTCAATTGGTTGAACACGCGGGAAAATTCGATTCGATTTACTATGACTTACAATCAAACCTGCATTACATTCTTGGATGTACAAGTAAACAAGGGAGAAACAGGCTGGATAACTAATGTTTTTTGTAAACCAACGGACCGAAATGGACTATTGCACTATGACAGTCTCCATCCACGCAAACTTAAGGATAGCCTTCCTTTCTCTCAATTCCTCCGGTACCGGAGGAATTGTTCAAACATTCAAGATTTCAAATTTCAAGTGAATTGTTTAAAACAAAAATTTTACAACGTGGATACCCACTTAGAGTCATTGAAAAAGCCTACAAACGGGCATTATACAATCATCGGGAATATCTGATGGAATTGAAGCCTCTATCTAAGGAGGATACATCAATTAATTTGGTGACCCAATATTCCCCATATAGTAGTGCCATATAAAACATCCTTAAGAAACATATGAATGTCCTCCATAGCATTCCAGCACTTCGGGAGAAGCATATACGGTGTGTCTGGACACGCAACAGGAATCTTAAAGAACTGTTGTGTCCCACCATGGTGCGCTCTGAAGAGATAACAGGGTTAGCAAGGCAAGCCGGACATTCCCGCTGTGGAGATTGTTCATTTTGTGACCTCAATCAAGAGATCACATTTTTTGAACATCAGGGCAAGAAGTATAGCTTGAAACACTCCACGAATTGTCAAACAAAATAGGTGGTGTATGCGATACAATGCCCATGCCAGCTGTTATACATAGGGAAGACTCTCCGGTCTTTCAAGACTCGTTTGGTGGAACATCACAGTAGATTAAATTGTAAGATCTTAACGGCTCCCATGGTAGCTCATTGTCTTGCTTACCGCCACAATTTTAATGACATGAGATGCTTTTGTTTAGAACAGGTTACAAAGGGAGCTCACGGGAAATCTATAGATCAAACTTTAATATATCGTGAGCAACGATGGATTTTTCTATTACAAACTGTCAACCCTAATGGGCTAAACACTCAGATTGACTGGAATCTATGTACCTGATTGACAAAACTGTTAACCTCAATGAGCTAAATATTCAAACTGATTGGAACCTCTGCACTTGATTAACACACCGACTCTAATAGCTAACAAGCAGATTGCTATGGACTTATATTAACATCTTTTAGGGATGCAAGCCGCATGCGCGGCGTTCTTTGGACACTTGGTAGTGAACGCTTAAGCGCTGGATACATGTGGTGAGATTTTGTTACTCACTCTCATTTAGCGAAGGGATATATTAATCTTCAGCATAACAAAAAAGTTTTTAAATATCACTTTTTATACATGGCGATTTTATTGTTTCAGAAAAAACCCCAGCTTCTGGAATGGGCTGATGGGCCCCTGAAGAAACGACACGGGTTCGTGAAACGTAGCAGCGCTGTGTCTGGCGTTGGGACGTGAGAAAAACACGAAAGATAAACCTCATTCTATTTATGTTTTGCTATATGTAAAGATTTTGATGATTCATACACAAATATAAAACAAAAAACGGGTCATTGATGCAAACGAGGAGTAAGAGAAGGCAGTTGATTGTGCCGCGGCTCCTAGTCTGAGACCCGCTTAGGGAAAAGCATTAAATTAATGACATCGAATGTTTGAATGACTTGAAATATACCAGGCAAGGTTTAGCTGGATCTGGCATTATTTGTTCTGCCATTTGAGTAATTTATTCATTCACTTTTTGGCTCAACTGTTGAATTACTCGCAAGTCTAAAGACCATATAAGATTTCTAAACTTTCTCAAGCAGAGTTGATACCTCCAGATCTGAATTATTATCACTTGAAGCAACTGAGTTCAGACCTTAGGAGTAGATGTTCTTGCCTCAAATTTATATCCATTAGAAAATGCAGTAGATGTTCTGTTTAGTGTTTTACGCACACAAACGTCTTTGTCAAGAAATGGTAGAAATGAAAGAGCATTGAACACTTCCTGATGAGATTTCTCGACGTGCAAAGCAATGTATTGTGTAATCTCCACAAGGCTGAGAGAGATAATTTGTTTCTAAATCAATCTTGTAATTGAAAAATGGAAGCAAAGAGGCTTGTTTGTAGTCCCTCTAGGGTGAATAAAGACCATCAAAGATGTCTGGAAATGGCAAATATATTGATTATGTCTTCAGTATAATAAAATGCCACTGAGAATTTGGATTTTATGTATAGAATGGCTAATGACTCCAATCAATACGGAATATAAACATGTAAAGACTATTACCATTCCATTTAGTCTGTCTATATTGGAAATGTTTTATTAATGTAGGGAAACAGATAAATAATGATGGATTAAGTAACAAGTATAAAAAATCCTTTGGTTAAAGTTAGATTTTTTTTTTTGCAACAAAATGGTATTGTCCGAAAAGGGCACGATAAATTTTACCCATTCTATTAAATCATCATATACAATGGAAATGTCAGAATTGCCTTTCAGGTTGCTAATGAAATTTGAAGTCATTGGTTTTAATTGCTGTCTGAGGCATCTAGGAGATGTAATCCCCAGCAAACCTTTTCAACATAGGATTTTAAGAAATAAAAATCAGAACATCACTACCAATCTTTGGTGACAGGCTGAGGAACAACTGGCATGAAACTCTTACCCAAACTATTCACAGAAATGTGCAAAATTTCCAGGCTATTGACTACACAAATGAATCTTCAAGATATGTACATACTGCCAGGTGCAAGGCATTACATCCGTAAGTAATTTTCAAATGCATCGTAGTTGGCTATGTAATCAAGAATAAGTTTAAAGGACAGCTTATTCCACCCTCGTTCTTCTCACACCTGGCAGTCTCAACTGGAAAACTGCAGTAGTATGATTATACAATGTGCTAAATTTAGACTGTTAATTAGAACAGCTAATTAAAACACGTCTAAATAGTTGTTAATTGGATTCCATGTAGGTGTAGGATCCAGTAGTGACCATCAATCTTCATTTCAACAAATTTAAGGACAACGGTGAAACCAAATTTACTTTCCATGGACAAATATGCATTTGCAAGAATACTTGTTTGATCCCAGAATAGCAAATGTGTACTATATTACAATGCATTCACTTAATTCATGGCTTTAAGGGGTCTGAGTACTGAAGTACAATAACATTTTTATCATATATTAAGACAACTTAAAGGATGATAATGATGACATGTTGTGAACTAATCAGCAAAGCGGTGTGTACTATCTGTGACAAATAATACTGCATGGTGGCAGAAAATATGTACATGTGTTTACAATAAGAATTTCCATGGCAGATACCCAAGTGTGATAAGCAGGAAATTATCTCCATACCTGGAGATGAGTGATATATGGAGGACTGTAATATAAAAGCACTCAACTGATGCTCACTTTTTGGCCTGCCATGAATAAAGTGACTTTAAAACACCATTTCAAGGAGGATGATCAGTTTTAGATTTAACCATATATATATATGCAAGGAGGTGTAATTATGCTTTTTGTAGGGAACTCCGCAGGGAAATTTGGGCTACACCTCTATGCATGTAATGAGATAAAATCAGGACTGACTTAGCCTGTCTGTCTTGATATGGAGTTATATGATAACCCTAGAGACTTATTGTGCACCAACTGCAGTGGAAGACAGGAAAGACTGGAAAATTAAATAAGGAACAAGACATGAACAAGTGGATAAATACACCTAGTGAAATTCTTTCAGTCTCCTCTGTATGTGCTTGTGTGTGTTGTGGTAAAGACATTGGATTATCACCACGGCTAGTGTTCAGAAAGTCAAAGGCTGATAGTAAGTATGCTTTAAGAACAGAGAAACTAAGAACCACCTTAACAAAAGAGAAACTGCAAATAAAGATTAAAAACAAAATGGTTGCCATAGAACCTACACTTTCCACAAGCCCTTGAAGTGGGGCCATTTTAGGATCTGAAAAAAAGAAGGAGGTAGTGGGTTGAGCCAGAGGAAGCTAAGGTGAGCTGGTTACTAGTAACGGTTCTAAAGTATAGGAATCTTTTCCTAGAAGGAAATAGATCTGACTTTGTAACCAAGGGGGTAGAAAGTTGGGGGTTGGTAACATTTGGGGGTATGTTTACTAAACCGTCCTAATGTTACCGGCGCTAGCTGCAGCATTAACATGAGGAATGCCATATAAGGAAGTGGGCGTACCAGCGTTAACATGGCAATCGCTGTTAACGCGCGATAGGGGGTGGCATGGCTGGTTATCGTGCGATAGAGGGTGCCGTGGCTCCATAATGCGCGGTAAACTTAATTTCGTACCAGCGCTGTGAGAATCACTATAGAGGTGTAGCCCACTGGTTAATACAATGACTGCTAAGACAGCAGTCATGAGCTCAATCCCTCAATGGGCCAATTTAATAAGGCTGTCCAAGGCAATCCCTTTTCATGTTGTAACAGTCAGACACATCTCAACAATCTGTGCTGCCAGCCAAAAAGCCACTCTCCACAGTGTAGTAACCTAATGCGCTTTTTAGGGCGCACACCCTAAGGTGCCCTATGAGGCACCATAGGTTGGCACCTTCCAAGACACCATACAAGGTGCCCCATAAGCTGCCAGAACCTAAGGTGCCGCAAAAGATTCCCCAAGGATGTTAAGGTGACCCAAGAAATGGTGCCCAAGGGCAGTAAGTCAGCCCAAGTTGACAAGCATGAAATGTCTGGCCCAAACACAGATGTAACCCTAACACTGCACAGAGCACCAAGGAAAGGCAAAGAACAAGTGATGGAAGGAAGTAGATGTTGGAGCTGATGGACCTGCCAAATCTACGTGCAGCCTATGTGGCAGCTAGTAAAGTGGTCAAACATATCGGAGGCAGCTGTACCGATGCACAGGGTGATGGTAATGTAAAGTGCAAGAATGACAGTGTGTGGCAGAGGAAGAGAATAGGTGTCCACCAGAGGAGGTAGAGGTGGCAGGATAAGTGCAATGACAGGAGGACAGAGTAGTAGCAGTGCCATGCAGAGCAGACACAGGAGAGGCAAGCATGAAGAGCCGCAATGCAGAAAAAGGTACTAGTGCAGGACATGGGGTAGTAGCCTGCCCATCAGGGCAGGACGCCACACAGCTGGCAGACACAGATACACGGACAGAAGGATGTTTGACAAATGTGATGAGGGTATAATGTGCCGGCAGCACAGATCTGAGCATCGCTAGCCCTCCAACCGCCCTGGTGAAGCTCCTGCCCTATCCGGGCAGTGGGAGCCTTTCCCCCACACACTCCTGCCCTATCCGGGCAGTGGGAGCCCTCCCTCCACACACTCCTGCCCTATCCGGGCAGTGGGAGCCTTCCCTCCACACACTCCTGCCCTATCCGGGCAGTGGGAGCCTTCCCTCCACACACTCCTGCCCTATCCGGGCAGTGGGAGCCCTCCCTCCACACACTCCTGCCCAATCCAGGCAGTGGGAGCCCTCCCTCCACACACTCCTGCCCAATCCGGGCAGTGGGAGCCCTCCCTCCACACACTCCTGCCCAATCCGGGCAGTGGGAGCCCTCCCTCCACACACTCCTGCCCAATCCGGGCAGTGGGAGCCCTCCCTCCACACACTCCTGCCCAATCCGGGCAGTGGGAGCCCTCCCTCCACACACTCCTGCCCAATCCGGGCAGTGGGAGGCTCACACGCACGCAGGCAGAACCGCATAAAAGCGGCGTCCCTACTTCGTGGGAGCCGCTGAGCATCGCTAGCCCTCCAACCGCCCTGGTGAAGCTCCTGCCCTATCCGGGCAGTGGGAGCCTTTCCCCCACACACTCCTGCCCTATCCGGGCAGTGGGAGCCCTCCCTCCACACACTCCTGCCCTATCCGGGCAGTGAGAGCCTTCCCTCCACACACTCCTGCCCTATCCGGGCAGTGGGAGCCCTCCCTCCACACACTCCTGCCCTATCCAGGCAGTGGGAGCCCTCCCTACACACACTCCTGCCCAATCCGGGCAGTGGGAGGCTCACACGCACGCAGGCAGAACCGCATAAAAGCGGCGTCCCTACTTCATGGGAGCCGCTGAGCATCGCTAGCCCTCCAACCGCCCTGGTGAAGCTCCTGCCCTATCCGGGCAGTGGGAGCCTTTCCCCCACACACTCCTGCCCTATCCGGGCAGTGGGAGCCCTCCCTCCACACACTCCTGCCCTATCCGGGCAGTGGGAGCCTTCCCTCCACACACTCCTGCCCTATCCGGGCAGTGGGAGCCCTCCCTCCACACACTCCTGCCCTATCCGGGCAGTGGGAGCCCTCCCTCCACACACTCCTGCCCAATCCAGGCAGTGGGAGCCCTCCCTCCACACACTCCTGCCCAATCCGGGCAGTGGGAGCCCTCCCTCCACACACTCCTGCCCAATCCGGGCAGTGGGAGGCTCACACGCACGCAGGCAGAACCGCATAAAAGCGGCATCCCTACAGGGCACGCCCGCGCCTTGCGGGCCCGCGCCTGAGGGCCTCGCCAGAGGGCCCTTTGGCGGTGGCCCTTAGGCGGTGGAGATTAGGCGCAGCTGAAACATCATCCACTCAACCGCAACAAGGCTGCAAGTATCAAGAAGCCTGACTCACATGACCAAAACTCCGATAGCGGACAGAAAACGAAAGTGCAACAATCAAATGACTGACGGCTTGAGCTCCCCAGGCCGGGTCTGAGCTCGCCGGTCCCGACCACCACGCTCCACGAGATTCCCATAGCTGGACCAAAATTCGACATCAAGAGCTTTCAACTACAACGATATCACCCAGGTAAACAATTACTGGACTTATCTACCTCCTGATGCAAAAGACCACTGTGCAACCCTGGCCTAACCCCCCCCCCCCCAAGTAGGAGCCAACATACCTCTGTATATATAATGTGTAAACTCCCCACTGTCACAAGCCCTGTTCTCCTCAAGCCAGCTGTTACATTGTAAACCCCTACCAACTCTAAAGGCTACTACTGTTTATTTAGAGCTAAATGAAACAAAGTATCTCTAACCAGCAAGTTGTTACATTTCAATGCAGTAACCCAATAACCTTCTTACAATAACCTTAAGACTGTATCGCACAATACTGTATCTGTTTATACTGAATGATAGGTAACGATAGGACTGTATCGCACAATACTGTATCTGTTTATACTGAGTGATAAGGAACGTTAGGACTGTATCCCTATTTTGTTAAAGTAATAAGAAACGCTGTACCCCAACCCATCTATCCCTGCTAGACTGTTGGTACCCAACAACTATCTTGCCGGCCTACACTAACTCATCTCTAGGCCAGCTGCCTTGACTTCACCCCACACTGCGCCACTCGAATCCAAAATCCAAGTATTTCTGGCAGACATAAAATGGAGCCTGCTCACACCTTCCTGATTTTGTGCATGTGTATACTAACATCTTCATATAGAACCATCCCACACTCACAATACTGCATTCCTCTACTATATACACCAATCTACCTTCTCCACCCCCCCCCTCCATTACCCATCCTGCATCAATACAACTTAAATCCTATCACCACCACACAAACACCAAGTAAATTACCCCAACGACACACCCATATCAAAGGGAACAAATCTCAAAAACACCCTAAAACCAAAGCAAAGAACACTATTGGATCTCAAATACAACTCACACGAACCACACACCAAGAACATCACACATGTAACATTATCCTTATTAATGCTAGGTCAATAAGGAATAAAACGCATATTATCCACAACATTCTAACTGACGAACAACCAGATATCCTATGCATAACAGAAACATGGCTCACTGACTCAGACTCTGCAACAATGAACCAAATACAGAAGCCCGGATACCAACTATACAACTGCCCACGCATCAACAGAAGAGGAGGCGGAGTCCTTATAGCAGCCAAAACCAGCCTTCAACTCACAACCACATCTACGGTCACAAATCCAGATCTTGACCTACTTAAAGTCGAGAGCATGGCATTATCCATCTGCCTAATCTATCGACCTCCCTCACCACAGCACGAAACACTAGCCACAGCACTAGAAACCATCACATCCACACAAAGCAAAAAATTCCAGATCATCCTCGGAGATTTGAACCTAGCATCAATTCCTCCGTCCCACACGGACTCCTTCTATGAAGCCATCGACCAATTGGGTTTCCAACAAATAATAAGCAACCCCACACACGATAGAGGAAACATCCTAGATATGATTTTCATACCCAGAAATCCACAACAAAGCAATGAACCACCTATAATAAACATAACTCAAGTACCATGGTCAGACCACCACCAAATCAACTGTAAACTTAAACTACAGTGCCAACCCAAAACCTCAAAGGAGATGAGAATGACCAACCCCATTAGGAAATTCAGCAAACTCAACGAGGAACACCTCATAAGCACCATTGCATCCCACATAAACCTAGATTCCACAGACCTAGACGAACTAACTAACAGATGGAACACACACATCCAAAATACATCTAACCCAACTCTGAAACACACATCAAACCCACATAAGATCAACTCGGAACCCTGGTACACAGGAACTCTAATAAAATCAAAAAGGGAGCTCCGTAAAATAGAGAGAAAATGGAGACAAACCAAATCCTCCGATCTCAAAACTAAATACATGGCCCATCTCGCAAAATACAAAGACGACGTGAACAATGCAAAAAAATTACATCACACCAACATCCTAAACAAGGCAATCAATCGCCCACGAGAGTTATTTGAACTAGTCAAATCACTAACCAAAACCGACCAAAATGCCAACCTCAACAAATCCATCAAGGTCCAAACACTGGCAAACCACTACGCGACCAAACTGACGGCCCCTGGTCCTCCACCCCCCCCACCAACACCACAAATCAGAAGTGAGAACACCACAACGCAAAACCAGTTATGGGAGCACTTCCACAAAATAGGAACCAAGCAAATCGCAGCCATTGTCACAAGCCTGAAAAGCACCACCTCCCCACTAGATCCCTGTCCTGCATCCTGGATCAAGGCAGTGAAACAAGACATAGCACCTCACATAGCACACATAGTTAACCTATCCCTACAACAAGGAATCATGCCCTCAGAAATAAAGAAATCAGTCATTAGACCGATCCTAAAAAACACTACACTCAACGGAGAAGACCCAGCCTCCTACCGTCCCATATCAAGTATCTCATTCCTGGCAAAGATCATAGAAAAAACGGTCCTTCTACAACTCCAAGACCATCTGACTGACAGTGCTCCTCTTGATGACCAGCAATATGGCTTCAGGCAACATCATGGAGTTGAAACCCTGTTACTAGTTCTACTTAACAACCTCCTAAAGGGCCTTGTAAACAAAAAGAAAATGTACATTCTTGTATTCATTGACATCTCAGCTGCCTTTGATACAGTTAATCATGGGACCCTCATAAATAGGATAAAATCAATAGGAATAACAGGAACCCCACTAAAATGGTTCTCATCCTACATCTCAAATCGAACACAACAGGTTCAATTCAACGGAGAAAAAGCAGAATCTTTCTCACAAACACAGGGAATCCCCCAAGGCTCTGCTCTCTCAGCACTTCTGTTTAACATATATATGCAGCCACTATGCAAAATTTTCTCACGGCACGAAATTAATTACCACATCTATGCCGATGATATCATGCTATTCACACAACTAGACACTAAAAACCCAGACTACAACCCACTGGAGACATGTATCGGAGAGATGCAAGACTGGTTACAACAAAGTAGTATGTCAATTAATCACAAAAAAACCGAAGTAATGTATATCTCCAAAGAACCGAATTTTGACCCTCCCACATCAATAACACTATGTAACAACACTTACCAAACAAAAAAAGAAATAAAGTATCTAGGAGTCACATTTGACTGTGACCTAAAGATGGAAAAACACCTCCGAAAGACCAACAGAGCAGTTTTCCACAAGCTTAGAGTGCTCCAACCCATTCGGAATATTATTGATCCCCAAGACTTCAGAACAGTGGCCCAAGCACTCATCATGCCACATTTTGACTACTGCAACGCCATCCTACAAGGTTTACCTAAAAAAACCCTAAACATATTACAAATGGCACAAAATGTAGCTGCCAGGGTCATAATGAAGAAAAATCTAAGTGACCACATCACACCAGTACTAATTCAATTACACTGGCTACCCATAACAGCTCGCACAAAATACAAAATACTAACAACCACCTTCAAACTCATCCACAACTTAGCACCTTCCTTCCTCAACAACCTAGTAAGATTGCAACCTCCTACCCGAAACAGAAGAACCCACAATTCCAACATCCTTCACACTCCAACAGATATAAGATCTGCCAAAGCTAACACCAGCCACAGGGCTTTCTCATATGCGGCGCCAACACTGTGGAACCAACTCCCACCAGAACTACGAGCTAGCAATGACCTTCTAGACTTCAGAAAGAAACTCAAAACGCACATTTTCCAATCACATTTCAACCTGAACTAAACCCACAGATGGAGCAGCCCCTGACCACTGTGTCCAAGAAGATTATCCTGTATATATGTATTTATGTATATATGTAAATGAACTCCCCCATAGCTAAGAAGTGTTAACTCTGTATGATGTGCTTTTCTGACAATCTGTATGTAAACAAAATTTGTACCTGCCTTGATTCGGCAGTTTCACAATAGTAATCCTACCCGCTTCTGATCGCTGGAAGGAGCGGGCTACAAATGCTTGCTAAATAAATAAATAAAATAAATATGACTGTTACAGGAAGGAAAAGTAGTTGTGTAGGACAGGCCTAAAAAAAGGAGAAGAGAGAGGAATCAAACCCATGACCACTAGCACAAAAGTCAATGCACAAACTGGTAGGCTGCAACACCAATGTGAACTCCACAGCAAAGGCTGCATACAACAACACTGCAGGGCACCACACAAAAAGCCTGCTGTGTGCCAGGATAAGGCAACCCCAACAGTAACCATGATGCAATGCACATGGAGCTCATATCACAGTCTGTAATTGGGACGAGAGCCACATATAAACACATGCACACACACAGGGAAATGTTATGCAGTGGAGACAGCATGCAAAAGAACAAAGAACCTAAACACAAAGGGTGGCAGGGGATACTCTGTGGAGCAGGGCAAAATGGGGAATAGAATGGAAGATGTGAGACTTGAACCTACAAACCGAGGCTGGGCCAGACCAGCTCAAAAACAGCAACACCAATCCCCTAAGCTGACTGGACACATGGACAGTACAAAGAAAGAGGCATATGTAACAGCTAATATGCGGCAGATAGGCTGCATAGAGGACACACTGTGGTGTATAGTGAAGAGATGGAAGGGTGTGTGGAGAGGTGACGAAGCTGCAGCCAGTTCATGGTCAGGGTAGCACAACCTAAGGAAAAAAAAAAACATGTGGAAATCAAACCTGCAACCTATGGTGCTCCAGCACATGCCTGTAACCACTATCCCAAGCAAACACACCAAGCACAACACAAATATGTTCTGTCAAAGGGAATGTGTTTATGGAAGCCTGTAGCACCCTGTGATGTGGCAGATGGCTGCCACATAGACAGCTGCCACCATACAAGGATGTGAGCACAGGTGGGCCATGTACATCACCAGTAAATCACTAAATACATGCGTCAGTCCGGTCAAGCAGCAGCAGAGACAAATGTGCATCCAACATATATATTTTATTTTCGCAAATTAGTAGACATATCATATATACCGCCTTTCATGGTATGAAGCCGGTTGGTTTACAGTGAACAAACTGAAACCACATTGAGCAGGGCAGCAACCCACATGTCGCAGAAAAGTCACTGGCCCGTCTACAGATGATGAGCAGTACAGATAATGTGCAGTAGCTGCATGGTGTGCACATGGTGTGCACTATGCAGTAGTCCCCCACACCCCACATTGAGTGGAGGAGTGGCCTAGTGGTTGGGGCAAGGTACTTCAGGCCGGAAGGTTGGGGGTTCAAATCCCACTAGTGGACAGCAACCTTGGGCCAGAAGGACTGGGGTTTCTAGTCCCACAGGTGCTCCTTGTGGTCTTGGGCAAGCCTCTTAACCCTCCATAGCCCATGTTCCCTGTAAAATAGTTATCTCCAAGTTATAATGCCCTGTTCAATGTAATTTCAGTTTGTTCAATGTAAACCGCACTGATGCAGAATAGCGCGGTATATAAGAGAATATAAATAAATAAAATAAATGCTGCTGCATGCCCCAAATGCCTTTGTCACATGTGTGTGCATGTAGACAGTAGGTGGTGCATGTTGACGGCCCAACACACATCAGTCATGAATTGTCCCCAAAAGCATATCTGCCCACCAATACAGGAGGCACAAATCTGAGAAAGCATACATAGCAAAATGTCATCAAGTGCACACACAGATATATATATATATATATATATATATATATATAATGTCACATAATGCTTGATATAGCAAACAAAGTGGCACCAATGTTACCAAAAAAAATGGCCAAATGCAAAATGAGGATATGGTAACAGGTACAAGAGGCACATGATCCCAGAGAATAAACAAAGCGCAACTTAGGCCATTTAGGCCAATCTCGAGCATCCCCCAGCTTGCAAAAATTATCGAGAAAGCTGCCCAACAACAGCTCCAGCATCATATTGACTCGGAAGCACCACTGGACAAATCACAACATGGATTCAGAGAAGCACATGGAGTTGACACAATCCTTACAACCTTATTCAATGATCTTATCACAGGAATAAACAGCATCAAACAAGGATTTGTACTCATATTTTTAGACATTTCCGCCGCCTTTGATTCTGTGAACCACAACATACTGCTGCAACGTCTGAGAGAGAAGGGGATTCAAAGCACAGCACTGGAATGGTGTAGATCCTACCTTTCCAATAGGTGGCAACAAGTTAAAACGGGCCAGGAATCATCAGAGCCATTCCTACAGTCTCAAGGTGTACCTCAAGGATCTTCACTATCTGCATTAATGTTCAATATATATATGCAGCCGATATGTGAATTGATCCGATCCTTCAATGTGCAATGCCTGGCATACGCAGATGACATCCTCATATACATGCCGTTTAAAACTGACCAACCAGTGTTTACACCAATAATCAACTGTTTCGGTGCAATAGCTGAATGGCTGCTGACACAAAACTTAAGAATAAATCATAGCAAAACTGATGTCCTATTTGTCACAAGGAATAGCAAGTTCATACCTCCTCCGTCGCTGCTGGTCAATAACATAGAACTGACGTCCAAACCCACAATCCGATACCTCGGCATCACATTGGATCAACACCTGGATATGACAATGCATGTGAAGAATGTGACAAAGAGGATATATCATAAGATCAGAACGCTACGCCACCTCCGCCCACTACTTGACTATACTGATTACCGATCAACCTTCCAGGCACTAGTCCTCCCACATCTAGATTTTGCAAATATCATCCTCCACGGGCTCTCTCAATCAACCTTAAATCCACTTCGTCTGGCTATGAATGCAGCTGCAAGAGTCCTCTCTGGGTCACCAAGATCTGCTCACATAACGCCTATCATGAAAGACCTACACTGGCTACCTCTACAAGCCAGACTCTCATATAAGTCACTAGTCCTGACCTTCAAGGCCATGAATAACTACCCACCGACACCAATTAGCAAACTAATCCATAACACCCTCGAAAATAGAAACAGAAGGACCACTGCTATGAATACCTTAATAGTTCCCAAGATGATGACATCATGTACTAAAGCTACATCGAACAGAGCTTTCTCAATATTTGCACCCCTGAATTGGAACTTACTTCCCCATGAAATCCGTTGCATCAAAAACCTATTACAATTCCGAAAAGCCGTGAAGCATCACTTATTCACAAAATACTACCCAGACGTGACCTCGGACACTCACACTACCAACAGACCTCCAATTTACACTAAACACCTTAATACCTTAATACAACCAGAAAATGGTTAAACTCCACGATAGTTCACTTCCCCTCTGTTGATCTGTGCCTCCTACATGAATACACATACAATTTCCACTCGAGTTTACATATTTATATAGTAAAAGCATATATATAGTATAATGTTTGACTGTACATAGTTATCCCTGTTACTCCATGTTATATATTCCTGTGTTCTCTGTAAACTCAATGTTACCTGTTTGCATTGCAGTATATTTGTTCGATGTACACCGCGCTGATTTTAATAGCGCGGTATAGAAGAGATGTTAAATAAATAAATAAACTTCACACACATGCAGAGATAGCACTATGCAGAAGGTCCTCTGCAATGGGTGGTGTGTATATAGTATGCGCACACATATGGCACGGTACATGGAATGCACTAATGAAGGAAGAAAATGGACACTCACACTGCCACACTGCCAAGTTACCATTGCAATGTGAGTGCCGGAACATCTGGGGATAAATAGGACTGTGCAGACATGCAATGCTGTTTGTAAATCAATGTAGAGTGGCACATCTGTACAGTAACCAAACACAATAACCTGTACATATAGGTTGAAAGAAAGGTCAAACATGGGCCAGTAACCCACATGCCCTGGTGTACCAACATATACATGCACTGTGTACGTTGATCTATGACACAGTGATGCCCCACATTTATTTATTTAGACAGTTTTTGTATACCTGTAATATAATGTAAATATATTGTATTGTAATAACTGTATTGTAAATATATATAAATAAATATATTGTAATAACTGTAATATAATGTAAATATATCCCTTTACTGTTGATATACTGTTGGTAGTATTTTTGAAACATTATCTAATTCTTACCCAGTTCAAATGTTCCTACCTCTCCTACTATCTCCTGGTATCTATAAGTTACAGTTAATAGTTGAATGTTCATTGTTCTAAATCTGTTCTATGTAAAATAATAGTACTCTATTATTAAAGTTTATGTTACCTGTAAACCGCCACTGATCTCTGGAAGTGGCGGTATAGAAAAGATGTATAAATAAATAAATAAAATACCGCCTTATCCTTCAATCAAAGCAGTCACAACACAATTGGGGGATACATTTAACACACTAATACTTACAGGGAACATGGGCTATGGAGAGTTAAGTGGCTTGCCCAAGACCACAAGGAGCATCTCTGGGACTAGAAACCCCAGTCCTTCCGGCCCAAGGTTGCTGTCCTCTAGTGGGATTTGAACCCCCGACCTTCCGGCCTGAAGTACCTTGCCCCAACCACTAGGCTACTCCTACGCTCCATGCACTGTACTGCACATGCACTATAACACCCTTGGTGAGGGCAAACATCAATCGAAGATGTTGGCGTGCATCAAAGTGGTGTGGTGGTAAATACCGTGTCATGTCCAAGTGCAGGGTAGCCCCACAAATACAAGAGGACCTATACAATGTCCCCCCTGTGCCACATGCATGGCTGTATGCATGGCTGTATGCTCCTGGTGAACTAAACAGATTAGGCTATCCGGCGGTGCAGGTCACACACATGGGCAACACATACTAACACAATGTCAGATGGATGTAGAACATACAGCGAGTATGTCAGTCCCTGCTGCACATGAAGGGGCACGTACACAGTGTCCATAGTGCAAATAGCATCTGCAACCCAACATGTCCAGTTAAGACTGTCCGTGAATCCCTGGGCATGCATAGTCAAGTGTGACATCTCAATCTGCCACAGTACTCGAAAGGTCATGTGTGTCTCCTGTGATGAACACGACACCCAGCCAGAGCACGGTAGCAATGGTGTGTAGGACAGCACTGTTATGCTCAAAGTAGCAGTCCAACAATAATGTCCATCATAGGCATGTGTCCCACTCACAGAGGTCAGCCATCCTATGGCACCATCTCCCAGGGATAGGTGCATGATGTTGCTGTGTTCTCTGACAGGTGGGTGATTGTGACCACAGATGCAGTGTAGTAGATGTGCAGTGTGTGTCCTCTGCCCTGTGTCAGAAGAACGAGAAACACTGTCATGGTATGCTGCACGCAACATCAGCCCGTTCAAAAAATCAGACCTTAAAAATAGGACAAACACATACTTACACTTACAACATCAAAACATATAAAATCACAATTAAATGTAGGAACATCCGTCAAGTCAGGGGACAGGAAACCCACTCGTATAATCGGACTTCTCCCTTTAATCTTTTTTATTATTATTGCAATCAGTTCAACAGTCTTAAAGAAAACAAAGCAGACCCAAAAAGCCACAGTGCTAAGAGTATAAATTCTAAAGACCAAAAAAAATTTAAGGTCAAAACTTAGCTGACAATGGGGTCCTGCAGCAGATATCCACCATTCACAATGTTTTAACGGGAAAGCTTCCCTTCACCAAAGAATTCCACAAACATGTTCAACGAGAAAACACTTCTTCAGAGTTTCATAAATTCATAACCATAACCCAGCGCTGCATTTCGGGTTCTCCAACCCTGCATCAGATGGTACAAAAACAGCTGTCTTCAAATCCCAGCCGTTGTTTCTTTCATAGAGCGTCCTCCCAAAGACAAGAATGGCGTCTGACGTCAAGATTCAAATCAGCCATTTTTAACCCTGAAAAAAACATGAAAAAACAGAAACACCCTATCAGGTGGGCAAAATGCTCCACCAATCAAGATCTTGATTAAGTCCATTGGGGATCACTGACTTAAGAGAAAAAATCCAGCGTTGTTCCAGGACCTGCAAATGTTGTTCCCGATCTCCCCTACGGGGGCTGTCAGGCGCAAAGTCCAAAATACACCAAAGAAAGTCAGTAAATGCATGATTCATTTGAAGACAATGTGCCACTAAGGGAGCAGAAAGTGTCTTAGTGTGAATTCGAGATTTATGTTCTGAAAGACGCTTCTTCACAGGGCGAATCGTATGACCTATATAGTGCAAGCCACAAGGGCATGTGAGAACATAAACTACAAAAGAAGATGTACAATCTGTATGCCATTTCAACGGAATAATTCGTCCCGTAGGAATATGTGTCCATGTAACACCAATTTGTGATTGTGAACAACATTGGCAACGAGAAGATTTGCAAGGGAAATGTCCCACACTCGGTCGTGGTCCCTCCATCTGCCCAAACCTTGTTATGGAGTGCACTACAAAATCTCTAATATTCGCACCACGTTGATATGCAATCATAAGATCTAATTGAAAAACAGGGTCAAGCTGCAAAATGTGCCAATGTTTACGTAAAAGAGCCACTATTTGCGGTGAACCTATCATGTAAGGTAAAACACCAATTATTTTCTTGTTATCCTCACCAGATGATATCGGAGAAGATTGAGTCCCCAAGGATTCCCCAGAAGGCAAAGTCCTTTTCTGAGTAGCAGAATGTAACAACCAATCTCGGTGTGCATGTTGTGCTATTTTATAGGATCTTTGAACCACTTGTACCGGGTAACCCCGATGTAGTAAACGCTGGTACAAGTCCTTTGCATGTTTCGAAAATTCTTCCTTCGTGGTACAATTCCGCTTTATACGGAAAAATTGTCCAAGTGGAAGAGCTCTTCTCAAAGGGCCCGGATGAAAACTTTGATATTGCAATAAAGAATTTCGTTGCACAGGTTTACGGTACAATGTAGAACAGAGTGTGTGACCAGATTTATATAGACGGACATCTAAAAAATCTATAGTGCTATAGTCGTATTTTGCAGTAAAATGAAGATTGGCCTTCCTAGTATTCAACCAATTCAAAAATAATAATAAAGATGAGTTATCCGCTGTCCAAATGAAAAAAATGTCATCCAAAAAACGAACCCAAAATGGTATGTTCTTAAACCAATCAGAAACATAAAGAACATCCTCCTCAAATGCTGCCAAATAAATAGTGGCAATGGAAGGAGCAACATTGGCACCCATTGCTATCCCATAGGTTTGTTGATAAAAATTCTTTTCATACAGAAAATAATTGTGATTGAGCACCAAAGAAAGAAACTCCAGGAATAAGGTTTTAGGAAGCCGATCAGGTAATGATAATGGAAATGATTGTAAAATATGTAGCACCTCAGTCTGATCTATATTAGTATAGAGGGCCGTTACATCAACCGTGACCAGCCACACTGGAGAAAATGAAAATGTACACTGGGATAATAAGGTCAAAAAATGTGAGGTATCCCATAAATAAGACTTAACCAGGTTTGCAGATTTTTGTAAAAACCGGTCACAGAACTTGGACAAAGGTTCAAGGACCGAATCCCGACAGGAAACTATAGGCCTACATGGAGGGGCCACTAGAGATTTATGTACTTTGGGGACCATATAAAACACCGGCGTTTTTGGATGTTTTGGTGTCAAGAATTTAGCTTCCTTAGTCGTCAATTGCCCCTTATCCTTAGCTTGTGTCACCAAGCTCAAAATCATTTTTTGCAAATCATTCAAAGGGTCCCGAGACAATAGCAGATAATATTTGACATCAGAAAGATGCAATAACACTTGTTGATGATAATAATGTGCAGATAATACAACTATTGACCCACCCTTGTCGGCATTGCGGACCACTATTTCAGGATTAGATCTTAAAGCCAGCAACATCAGGGCACATTGCAGGGAGCCAGACATCAATATGTATATAATGAAATGTCAGACATGCAAACATTACATGATCACAACACAGTGCTTGTTGGGGAAATGTGGAAATGGAACTGCAAACGAGGGTGTCATATGGATATGGTCATGTCCATGCCCATGTTACACAGGCATGTCACAGCTCCACCCCATGTCCATCAGCGTTGGTGCATAGAGACCCCACAGGAAAGGTCCATGAAATGAACAGCAAAACAGAAACATAAATGCTGATGTCAGTCCCAAAAGATCCAAGGTGCAACCTACCGTGTGTCTGTAGCAAGTGTCTGCTAGGGATTGTCTGAGGCAGGCAAAGGCCACAACACGTCATAGTGAAGACAGAAGATGTCAGCGAAATGTGTAGAATCACCATGTCCCCATTTCCAGCCGCCATTGCTGCATGTCCAAATTATGCCGTCATCTGTGATACAGAAATGCTGATGCACAGTGGTCATGTCACAACACAAAACACATGCGCACAATGTACACAAGGTCAACAGCAGTAAGGTAGAGATAGCACAGTCACCACTGCTCCACAGGTGTAAAGACACCACCCACCACATGATAATGCAAACTGCTTGCACACTATATAATTAAACAGCCACGCCAAAAACACACACACACACAGTATGATAAGGTGAGCATGCCACCAGTAGCATACCGCCTGTCTGTGCACAATTGGAGATTAGTGGAGATAAAGCTTGGGCAAATGCAATGATACCTTGCTGTTGGCTGATGCTACAATGTCACAGAAGGGTGTACGTGTGGCCCACCACCAGAATACCTAGGACCTGTGGACACATGCAGCTCTGTTGGATGTGTCCCAGAAACAGTGCTGGAGAAGATGAACTGGGCAGGAACACATGTGCATATGTGTGGCAACATCAACATATGGGGTATGGGGGTGCAGGCCAAAGAGGTGAACAACTACATATGTGCATTGGACAGATAACCTCAGACATGTGTTGTGCCTGATTGTCCCCACAGACCATTTACCTGTATGTCCACCTACCCCAGTCTCCTGCATGTTGATTGAAGTACAGACAGCTGCCACTGCACCACAGCTCCAGGAAGGTCACAAAGCATAGCCTGGGGATTGATAAACACAAGAGAAACATACATATGTCATGTTGGAGCTGTGCAACACACACAGCACCTTCACTTCCTCACCTCGCATGCCCTCCCTAGATCCTTCACAGTCTGGCATTTGTCCTTTACACTGTACCAAATTGCCTCCTGCCAAAGTCTCCACTGACATGTTCTTGATAAAATACAAGGGCCTGTACTCAGTCCGCCCCCTTCTTCACCTCTCTGCTGCCTTCGACACTTTTTTTTTTTTTTATTGTCATTTTTATAAATTTTTACAACACAGCAACATAACACCAATACTAAACAACCATATACATCTATACAGAACAGACTCTTCCCCATCCCCCCTACTTCCACTGCCCCAACCCCCCTCCCCATCCCCCTCCCCCCCCCCGTCTCCTCGTGCGCTCAGCATAGCATAATGACTCAATACCCATGGCGCACCCTATGGCCATAACTCCATACACCCTAGCAGAAGAAAAAGAAGAGAAAAAACATGATCATAATCACACTCAACATCAACACGGCAGCACTCTGGCCTTAATAGCATAGTCATCTAAACATTGCCATTTTGACTTTGCGAGGACGGACAGATCCCTTTTCCCACCAAAAAGGGCCCCTTTCAGACAGTTCTGTCGATGCTGTTCTTTCTCATAGCCAGCATATACGCACAATAAATTCCACCAATACAGCACATCCAACTTTGTTGAGTCTTTCCAGCAGTTGACAATCAACTTAATGGCTACAGCCATCATAAAGTCAAACAAAAAAGCAGTGTCCTTAATTAGGGATATTCCTTCATCCATAGATCGAAGGATTACAGTCCTCCACGATACTTGTCCTTGTACTCCTATAATCTCTTGCATCTTGCACCAAACACTCCTCCAGAATACCCGAACATGCGGGCAGGCGAACATCATATGTTCCAAAGTACCAGGAGAAAACCCACAGGACCAACACGTATTTCTTACGGACGAATCCCACTTTGTAAGTTTAACCGGGGTGATGTATACTCTATGCGTAAAAAAAAACAGCGCCTGCGTAATTGATGCCCCCCTAGATACCCGATTAACTCGCTCCCAAATTTTTTCCCACTGCACCTGCTGCATACTATCCCCCAACTCAAATTCCCATGCCTTGCCTGATCCTGACCCATTCCCGAGGGACATATCCCGTAAGAGCCCATAAAATTTGGAGGATGCACCCTTCAACCCCGCATGCTGTTCAGCCACCTCTTTTAATTTCCATTCCTCCTTCAACTCATCCGCACGGATATGAGCTTTAAATAAACAATGGGTTAATTGTAACCACTGAAAGTATAACCGTGCAGGTAACGCAAACTCTAGAGCCAGCTCCTCAAAGGACTTCCATCGCTGTCCCCGAGCAAGCTGCCCAATTTGCCAAATACCCCTATTTGCCCATTCCTTCCACAGCGTCAATTTATGCCCAATCTTAAACCTAATATTGTACCACAGTGGTTGAGGACCAGCAGGGGGGTCTTCCAAAAGCTGCCCCAATTCATGATACGAATGTTGGGTGGCCCGTATTACTCTACCCGCCTCAAAGAGTTCCGGGAGCCTCATACCGATTAGCAATGCTAACGGAATGGGAGCAACTAAGCGCTCTTCTACCCTTAGCCAAACCGGTTTCTCTCCCCTCGCCTCCGGCTCTACCCAACACGCACCTTGCTTAAGTCTAAACGCATGATGATACTTTCGAAAATCAGGAAATTGGACTCCACCCCCACTGGTTTTAACCTTCAATTTCCTGAGGGCAATTCTGGGTGGCTTACCTTGCCATAAAAAATTTGCTAACAACCGCTCTATTTCCCCGTAAAAATGTAAAGGAAGCTCAATTGGAAGCATTTCTAAGACATAGTTAACCTTAGGCATCAGAACCATTTTAATCGACTCTAACCTACCCCACCAAGACAAATGAAGTGGCGACCACTGAGCGGTAAAGGTCCTAATAGTATCTGTCATTGCCTTAACATTGAAAGCAATGACATCATCTACAGTTGTACCAAATAGGACCCCAAGATACTTAAAAGCACCCTGAGCCCAGACAAAGGGATGGTCCTCAACCAACACTTTCGCCATCCATCTGTTCATGGGAAACACCACAGATTTCTCCCAATTTATTTTATACCCTGATAACCGCGAGTACTTTGCGATAACATGCAACAATTCTCCAAGCGAAGAAGGCCGCAGAAACAGCAGGAGATCGTCCGCATAAGCAGAAACCTTAACTTCCAAATCCTGAATCTTAATGCCCTGAATTCCCACGGCCTGACGGATCAACAACAAAAGAGGCTCCAAAGCGATGTTAAACAACAGTGGGGAAAGAGGACATCCCTGCCTAGTGCCCCGGTATAGAGGGAAAGAAGCAGATAACACCCCGTTAGCTAAAATTCTCGCCGACGGATGAGAATATAACATTTGAACATAACGAATGAATTGCTCCCCAAACCCAAACCAGCGTAACACTGAGAAAAGAAAGCCCCACTCCAACCTATCAAAAGCTTTCTCAGCATCCAGAGAAAGACCCGCCACTGGATCCGACAGATTTCCAGCGACCGACAATAGGTTCAATAGCAAACGTGCATTATCCGACGTCGCTCTCCCTTTAATAAATCCACACTGATCAGGGTGAATCAAATCCAACAGAGCCATTTCAATCCTCCGCGCCAGGATAGATGAGAACACCTTATAGTCCGCGTTCAACAAGGAAATCGGCCTGTAATTTTCAACCTTCACCGGGTCCCTTCCTGGCTTGCTCAAAACAACTACCGTTGCCTCACTGAAGGCTCCTGTAGCCGGCAGCTGAGCCTCCAGGCGCTCAAAATACTCCCTCATATAGGGGATCACCTCTTTACTGAATACCTGATAAAACTCCATTGGGATCCCGTCGGGACCTGCCGCCTTCCCCCTAGCAGCTGTTCGAATCACCTCCCCTATCTCCCCAACCGTGATGCGCTCATCAATCTCAGCAGCCTGCTTAACTGTAAGAGAGGGATGTTGCAGATGTTGTAGCAAAGAACGAAACTCCTCACCAACCATCTCTCCTTTGGAGGAATAGAGCTGTTCATAAAAAAACCGGAAGGCCTCCGCTATTTCTAGATCCTTGAGCAATAGGTCCTGCTGAACAGTTCTTATAGCCTCTATTTTCGCCTTTCCTTCACGCGGTTTCAAAGTACGCGCCAAGAGGCTACCCGCCTTATTCCTCTCAAAATAATAGCCAGATTGCTGCTGAGACAAATTTTGGACCACTTCAGCACTAAGAAGTTGGTTATATTGATATCTTAAGCGCTGCAACCGTACCAAAATACAGGCCTCCGACCCCCGCACCAGTAACCTTTCACCCGCCTTGATTTGGAGGTCCAAAGCCGCAAGCTTGGCTGCCTTTGCCCGGCGCTCCCGGATGGTATAACTCGTGATGTGCGCTCTACAAAAGGCCTTAAACCCCTCCCACCAAGCCCATCCCGCGGTAGCGTCTGGATGATTCAGATGAAAATACTCCTCAATGTTCTGCTGCATAAAGACTCGAAACTCCTCCTCCTCCAACAACGAGCGTCTGAAAAAGAAACCAGATCGCGGAGTACTATCAGGGGTTAGGGCCAACCGCATAGTAACAGCCGCATGATCAGAGACATGGCTAGCTAAAATCACCACTCTATCAATCACAGAGACTAATGATTGGGAAACTAAAAGATAATCGATGCGAGAATGGGATTTATGAGGGAGAGAAAAAAAAGAATACTCTCTCTCCACGGGGTGCATAAGCCTCCAAATATCCACGAGAGCGAAATCTCTCATTATGGAAAGTACCGTTGCTACGGCGCGGCCCTGCCGGTGGGGTTTAAAGGGTGCACAATCCAATAAAGGATCCAAGACAAGATTGAAGTCTCCTCCCACTACTAAATCATCCTGCACATATTCTTGTACCTCCTGCGCCACCCTCTGAAAAAAGGAAGCATCATCAATATTCGGTGCATAAAGATTAAATATTGCCAACCTCCTCCCCTGTATCTGCAAAAGCACGGCGGCCCAGCGGCCCTCTAGGTCTGCCCTCAAGCGCTCAACAGTGGGAGCCAAAGCCCTCCTAACCAAAGTTATAACCCCATTCTTTTTGGACCTAGTCTCAGAGTAGGCCACCACCAAATACTCCTTCGTTGCAAGTTTCAGAGCTTCAGAAGCCATTAATCGCGTTTCTTGTAGGAGAACTACATCAGCCTGCTCCTTTTTACAATAGAGGAGTATCTTTTTCCTTTTAATAGGATTATTAATGCCTTTCACGTTCAGGGATAGAAAATTAAGAGAACCTATGTTGCAAGGTGCAAGAGATACTCAGCCAGAGAACTGCCACAGCTAATAACAACAAACAGAAACAACCTTCTCTGCTAACATGATATAGTAAAACATGTAAATATATATTCAGCCATAGCGCACAAGGAGACATACACCCACCCCTACACAGGGATCTAAACGGGTGAGCCAGCTGTAACTGCAGCCGCCCTAGCTACCCGCCAACATCCTCAATCTTCAATTACTCCCCCTTCCACCCTGTTAATACCCCCCCAGCACCCCAACCAACTTACTATCTCTACAAAATAACACAAATTCCCCAAAAATAGTCAACCAGCCAGCGTTTGCCCCCTGTACAGATTCCCATAATACAAAATTAGTCACCAAAACAGCATATCAGATGCAGTTCAGTTTCCTCATCGCATGACCGCGGCCTCTTGCTCTTCAAGGAAGGCACGCAATGCAGATGGATCTTCAAACATCCGGGTCTGATTATGGAGGGTCACACGCATCGTAGCCGGGAAAAGTAAACCATACCGAGCCTGCAGGGCCTGCATCTGGGGTCTCAGGGCAAGCAGCCGCTTCCTCCGGTCAACCGTCGCCTTGTGAAAATCCGGGTAAAAAGCAACCTTTTTGCCTTCCAGCATAACATTGGGGAGCGCCCGAGCAGCAGCTAGGATCTGAACCGCCTGGGAGTGACGCAATGCACAAAAGATTATAGGCCTGGGGTGCTTCACCTGAGGGCCCGGGTGCGACGGTATCCGATGAGCCCTCTCGATCTCAAAGGGGAGCTCAAATTCAATCCTCAGCAATTTCGGAACTGTGGCTCTTAGGAAAGCTTTGATGTCGCTGCCTTCCGCTCCCTCCGGCACCCCAATAACGCGGACATTATTCCTGCGGGTTCTATTATTCAGATCTTCAAGGCTCCGCTCCAGATTTGCAATTCTTTTAGTGTTTGCCCCAACTTGCTTAAAACGCTCCTCATGGGCCGCCACCTTACAATCCAGACCGCTTAGTCGCTCAGCCAAAGAAGCAATTTGGTGCTTGAGTTCTTTCAACTCTGCGATATCCGCCTGCACGCCACTCAGGGTTTCCCCATTGACCGCCACCATCTCCCGCACTGCGCGGATCTCGGCCAACACCTCACGCAGCCCCGCAGGGCCCTCTCCACCACCCGCCATCTTTTGCGGGGAGGGCGGATCAGGTTTAGATCTTTTTGTTCCCGATCCCGTTGCCGCGCTGTAATCCAAACGCACAGGTTTGCTTGCCGACATTTCCCCCTCCAAGCTCGACTAGGAAACAGCAAAAGAAAATCCTCCGACGGGGTGCTAGGGAGCAGGATTGCGATCAAGGATGCTGAGCACAGGGCTTAGGCAGCCATCTTGAAACTGGCTAGCTCCGCCTCTCCTGCCTTCGACACTTTTGACCACAACCTCACCTCCAAATCCTGTCCTTGCTTGTCCCTAAGGCCTCTGTACTATCCTGCTGCCCCTCATATCTCACCCATCGCACCTTCAGTGTGTGTTTTGGTTGCTCCACTTCCTCTGTGACCCTGCTCCCAGTTGCTGTAACAGAGGGATATGTGGGGTCTGCCTCTTTTCTATCTCTATACCAATTTCTTTGGTGCGGCTATCTCTTCCCCTGGCTTTCAGTACCAGCTGTATGCTGATGAGTACCAAATATATCTCACCACCCCTGAACACTCTCTGGCAATCCAGACTCCGATCTCTGCTTGCCTGTCTGACAATGCTGGCTGGATGTCTCCCCGCTGCCTGAAATTGAACATGGCCAGGACTCAACATCTTATCTCTCCCCCCAAACCCTCCCTGCCATTTTCAGTGCCTGTGTATAGGTTGCTGCACCTTCCTTTCACCTTCGTCCACAATGTAGGGGTTGTCCTTGACTCCTCTCTCTCCTTCTCCACACATACCCATCTTGTAGTTAAGACCTGCAGTGTCTTTCTAGATAACATTAGCAAAATCCCCCCCATCCTCCCTGAACACACAACTAAAACGCTAATGCACCCCTTAATCACCTCCCATCGTGATTACTGTAACCTACTCCTTGCTGGTATCTCTTTGAATCATCTCTGTCCGCCTCAATCTATGCAACACTCCGCTGCATGGCTAATCTTATGTCAGCCTCGTCATGGCCATATGACTCCTCCTGTCATATAACCTGTGGACACACGCACCTCACTGGCTCCAATCCATTTCCAGGTCTAGGTTCCCCTGCTGAGCTAAAAATGCAGTCACTCTGTGTCTCCTCAGTACCTTTCCTCTCGTATCTCAACTACTACTAATACTGCTACTACTGAGCATGTAGATAGTGTTATCAGTCGTACGCAGCGCTGTACAGAAACATGTAACACAAAGTCCCTGCTCATCAATGTATGCAATATAATCAATCTGCGTATATCCCCCATCGTGACATCCACACGTCTAGGCAACTGGTCCTATCTATGTCCCACTCTCTTACTGTTAACCCCACACCACACTCTGTTTACCTTGCTGCACCCTATGGCTGGAACAAACTAACTGTGTCTGTATACCAGCCACCTTCTCTAACCATCTACCAATCCCGTGTGAAAGGTAACCTACTCACCTACGCCAACTAATCCTGACTCACCTGATCCCTGTACACCCGCTGTTTTCCCCTACACACACCTCCTGTGTTTGTGTTTGACTATATTGTGATCTCTGATGGGCAGGGATTGTCTCCTATATGTCTGTGTAGTGTTGCTTATGACTGGTAGCGCTATACAAATGTTCATTAGTAGTAGTAGGACATATATACCCAAATGAATTTTCCAACATATGCAGTACTTACATGAGAAGAGCTCTGCAATCAGCTGGCGCCTGGTTGCCGTGCCCTCATGTGTGTCACCATGGCCACGTACAGGACGGCACGTAGGATCATCTTCCAGATTCTCATTAACTTGGACTGGGATATCGTGCCTGAGAGCAATGTTGTGCAGGATGCAACAGGCCAGAATTATCTGTGCCACAGTCATGGGTTTGTATTGTAAGGCTCCGCCAGTCCTATCCAGACACCTGAAGCGACTTTTCAAAACGCCAAAGGTGCACTCGATGACTGAGCGGCTGGAGGCATGGGCCTCATTGTACCTCATCTCTGCACGTGTCCATGATAGATGCACAGGGGTCAGCAACCAGGGATGACACCCATATCCTGCATCACCTGCAGAAAGAAATTTGGAAAGTTAAAGCAGGAGCTGATGGCCACACACATGCACACAAGCATGTACATGAAAACCAACAGCACATACAGGTCTGACAGAAATATATGACATCACATGATGACACGCAACATCTATGCGGCAGCGTTTGGAGGTGTGAGACAGGGAACACGGGGGAGGGGTAAGGTATGCAATCTACATCATCTGTAACCACACCAAACACATGCCCAAACACCCATAGCTGAAAGTTAGTAGCGCTGGTTGTGAAAACATCAGCCACACACATGGCAATGTACCCTGGACAAGGGTAGTGATGCACACCTTTGCAAGCCTGTGAGGGCTATGATACTGTCCACACACAGCAGGTGGAACAGGAAGAGGTACCTGAGTTGGCCAGAAAGGATGGCAGAGACAACACTACACTGTTGATATACATGAGGCATACATGTGTGTTGTACTGTGCCAACACAAATCACACAATGTGAAATGGCCATAAATGTCAGAGGTGAATGTGCCACCAACACAAAGTACCATAGCAAAGATGACCTGGGAGAAAACTACCCTCCCACCTTAGAACACACACACAGATGACACATGAACACAACTACAGACACACTGCAAACACAGACATGTACGCTTACGTTTACTCAGAGGAACACCATGTGCATGTCAGAGATGAGAAATACCCACCCAGCAGTATACATTCCTCATATTGTCCGGCCTCAGATTGTCCAAATAGTGCTGAGTGATGCAGGATATAGGAGTCATGGGTGGACCCTGCAACCTAGGGACCACATTCAGAATACGCATATTTGCATCACATACAACCTGAATATTCAGGGAATGGTAGTGTTTGCTGTTGCGGAACACTGCCTCCCTGTCTCTGGGTGGGACCAGGCCAACATGTGTGCAATCAATAGCTCCCATCACATGTGGTATCCCCGCAACCTCCGCAAAGGCCTGGTTCAGGGTCCCACACTGATGCCTAGTGATGGGAATTGCAATGTAATTCCCCACCTGGCTGACTATGGCTCGCAGTACCTGGTGGAGACAGCGTGAGAAGCTGGGGTGGCTCATGCCACGCACTGCGGCCACAGATGACTGGAAACAGCCAGAGGCAAAGAAATGTAGGGCAGCCAGGAGCTTGACCAAACCCGTATGACATGTGACTGACCAGTCAGGGGCTCGAGGTCAGGCCGTAGATCCTCAAAGAGCTCCCTAATAGCCACTGTGCTCAGACGGTTTAGGGAGATGACCTGGTCATCACGCATGTCCTGGAGCTGGGCCCTGGGCCTGTAGAGGTGAGGCTGGTGAGGGCGCAGCTCGATACGCCTCCTGCGCTGTGCTGGCACAACCCCGGTGTGCATTGCCCCCACAGCTGCAAGTCTGTGTTGCAGCGGGACTGCCTCAGCCCCGTGGACACCATCTCCCTCATCTGGCAACCGCGGTGCCTGAACACCCCCCAACACACATGCAGCAGCGACAAAGGCAGCCATCATGGACAACAGAAAAATCATAGATAGAGGGTTAGCTCTCACCTGGCCCTCACTGCACCTACTTCACTTTTTGCCTGCCCCTTACTTCACCTACTCTACCTCTCACCTTCTCCTCACCTCAACTGCTGCACTCCTCACCTACTGTAAACCTGTCCTAATCCTCACCTCACCTGCTCTGCACCTCGCCTACAGAAAACCCTCAATGTGTACCATGTGTGCATGCCTATTAATGCATTTTTTGCCGGTGGCGTGGCCTTGCGTGCATTGCGCATGCGCAGTGGTAAGTGCGTGGCATCTGCACGCACTGTGCATGCGCTGTATGTGTATGAGTGAGACCTGTGCTCATGTTCTTCATGGGGTTCCGTGCACGACGTCAGTGGGGATGCGCACGCACACCACATGGCGCACAGACAGGTCACATGTGCATGCGCCATGCCTTCACAGCATGTACGCTGTGTGCGTGTGCGGAACCCTGCGCAGCACATGCGCACGGATCCCTCTCATACAATACAGCGCATGCATAACACACGCAAGGCCACACCACTGGCAAAAAATGCATAAATAGGCATGCACACGTGGTACACGCTGAGGGGTTTGAGTAGGCGAGGTGCAGAGCAGGCGAGGTAAGGATCAAGTGAGGTTTACAGTAGGTGAGGAGTGCAGCAGGTGAGGTGGGGAGCAGGCGAGTGGTGGAGTAGGGGAGGTGAGGAGCAGGCGAGAGGTGAAGTAGGTGAGGTGAGGAGCAGGCAAGAGGTAGAGTAGGTGAGCGGTAGACGAGGTGAGTGGCAGAGTACGTGAGGGCCTGTGTAGGTGAGGGGTGGAGTAGGTGAGCTGAAGGGCAGGCAAGGGGATATTAGGCCAGGGCCAGAGGAGGTGAGAGATGTGTGACAGGCAGGGATATGATACAGAGAGCAGGGATATGCAGCGTGAGGACACGACAGGAGGGGGGCCGGTGGAACACCTGGGAAGCGGTCCCCAGAGGAAGCAGGGACGGGTGAGCCTGAGGTGGAGGTTGCAGGGCCATTGGGTGTATCCCAGCCCACCCAGGAGCAGCCTGAGAGGCCACACAGTGCAAAACATAAGCGGAAGCCAGTGCCAGTGGAGGAAAAGAAGAGGGCCCTCAGATTCAGTCAGCAGGAGAATCAAAACCTGCTGGCCAGTGTATTAGAAAACTATGAGGTGCTGTATGGCCGGTGAGCTCACGAACAACAGTGAGCACTGCGGCGTTCCTGCCCGGCCTTGGGGCTAAAGACAGGAGCGGCGGTTTGATGCTTCGTGAGGAAGGAGAGTAACCTGTATCCCGGGAATGCTGGGTATTGTAGTTCCTGCTCCTCTCGCTCCGAAATAAAGAGTTGTAGTTATGGGGTTTCCAGTATTTTTATTATAGTAAAGGATATTGTTCCATCACATGGCAAATAAATGCAAACAAAATAGGTGCTTCAAATGCTAACAGGAAAACTTAGGATAAAGGCAACTTAAAGTATAACTGCTTCTTTTCACTTCTAAGCAAATTACTCACTTTGCCCCAAGAGGTCAGTTAGATTCACTGCAGCCTCTTTCAGCCACTGTTACCTTCACAGTGCTGGGGAAAATCAGGTGCACATAATTAGAGCTTTCTCAGCAAGGCAATACAACAGCTCCGTAGCATTCAATTCACATACGGTAAAAAGCAGTTTCCTTCAGCTTGGCATCTCTACACAGCAGACCGTGCAATCCATGCTCTCACAATCTGGTAAGTCTGTATTATCTTGTGTTAATTCTTCAAGCTGTATGGAATTACTGGCTTCTGGTAACACTGGCTGTCTTCTAGCTTGCAACTCTAAAAACTGCTTAAAACTCTGTAGGAGCAATTCAGCCTACTGTTTGTGAGATAGGGAATTGCTATCAGCTATACAACTTCCCTCTGGCTTAAGGCTGTTTATTTTCTCCTCTCTTAGATTAATTATATCAGAGTAACTGCTAGTCTCTTTTGCTAATGTTTCACACACAGGAGCGTTAGCTTTACGTTCAGCCTGGAAACTTGTTGGCAATTCACTTACTTGTTGCCATGCCGTTCTGACTTCAGATGGCTCCAACGTTCTCCAGCTGTTAGAATGTTTGTTGCTCTCTGGCTCAAACGGTACTTCACAGAATGATTGTTTTCTTTCCTGTGCCTGCCTTGAAGGCTTCCTTTCCCGGGGCTGTGCCTTCCAACGGTTGTCTAATTCAGGGCTAGGTCCTCTCTCCTTGGGACTTCTACTCACTGCCTCTGAATAGAACTTTGCAGGTCTCCTTCCAATGCCAGGTTCCCAAGTATCAGCATACTGTCTTCTGGACTTCCAATCATTCTCCTGCTTCTTCTTTATCCGTCTCTCCTTCTTAATCCTCCCCTCCTTCTCCTCAATCTTAATCTCACTCTGACTAGCAAAGCCATGCTCTGGTTTAAAACCACGTTCTCTCCTGGACACGCCCCTTCCAAGGGCAGGGTGTGCCCAATCAGGACTGCAGGACTCCTCCCCTGGGCTGGTCTCCATGCTCAGCTCTGTGGAATAGAGTCCCTCTTTCTTCCTTGGTTTCTCAAATAGGCATAAATCCTGCTGAACCTCAGGATTTTCATCCGTCTTCATAGGCTCAGGAGGGCGCTGTTCACCACAGATCCCCCCCCTTAAGATATCACGGGCTGGCATCTGACCAGAGGCACAGCACGTGATTCTACTCCGGGGTCTGGCGTTGATCTGTGCTCTCTCTACCACTTTCCTGTCTTGCACTACGGTGGCTACCTGAGCTAGGGCTGTTCTATCATGCCAAGGCTTCAAAAGGTTAATATGATACACTTGTTGGCATCCTTTCTTATTCTTCACGAGATAAGACACTGGACCCACTGGCCGGACCACGGTACATGGGCCTTTCCATTGGCTCTCAAATTTCGGGTCTGGGCCTGCCACCATCACGATGACCTTGTCTCCCACAGCTAACTGGCGCGGCCGTGTGCCTTGGTCATAATAGGCCTTCTGTCGTCGCTGATTGTGTCGTAAATTGACTTCCGCCACTTGTGTGGTGCGGCGTAAGCGACCTTTTAGATGCTTAAGAAATTCTGGTACTCCCACTTCATGTACGTCGGGCTCTACCCACTGTTCCTTCAGGATATCTAATACCCCACGGGGTGATCGACCATACATAAGTTCATATGGCGCTGTCCCTAGGGACGACTGCTTCCTTTCCCTGCAAACATAGAGGACGAAGGGTAGCATAGTATCCCAGTTGGCCATATTTCCTTCTAAACTGCGGCGCAGCATCCTTTTAATCGTCTGATTTTGTCTCTCCACTAGCCCATTGCTTTGTGGATGATAGGCTGAGGTCTTGACATGGCGGATATCAAATGCTTCCCAAACTTGGGCTAAATACTTGGAAAGGAAATTACTTCCTCTGTCTGTCAGAACTTCACGAGGGAAGCCCACCTCGCAAAACAGTTTGATCAGTTCAGCCGCCACGGCCTTAGCGGATATATTACGTAGTGGCATGGCCCAATAAAATCGTGTCGCTTGGTCTATGACCACTAAAATATATTGAAATCCCCTCAGTGTCTTTATTAAAGGACCAACAATGTCCATAGCCATTCTATGGATGGGTTCTGTAATGACCGGGGTTGATATCATTGGCACTTCCTTTGGGTGGATTGCAGAGACGCGCTGGCATGTTGGACAGGCTTCACAGAACCTTGCTGTTTCTTTGAAAACACCCGGCCAATAGAACCTTGCTAGGATCTGATCTAACGTACTTCGGATGCCCTTGTGCCCTCCGACTGGATGATCGTGGGCCAGCCTCAAAACCAAGTTTTTGAAGGTTACAGGCACCACCACCTGTTTGCGCGTATTGCCTGTATAGGGATCCTTGCTCTCTCTGTACAAAATACCGGTGTCCAGGAAAAACCTGGGTAGGGTATCCCTATCACTCTGGGCCCATTTAAATGCCTGACTTAAGGCAGGGTCATCCAGTTGTTCGTTGGGGAACGTTGGAAATTTCCCAACTAGTTCTTCGGGCACCCAGGGCAATTCCTGGCCAGCCTGAGTTTCTGCCCTATGCTGAGAACGTTCTTGTCTACCATTACGCTTCTGCGCTTTTGTTTTCTTCACCTTCTCTTCTGGTGCGGCTATTAAATCCTCATGGGAAGGAAGACTTCTAAATGCCTCATCAGTAGGGTCTTCTCCCTTCTCTGAATCCTTAGCTTGGGCTCTTGTAGCTACCAGGGCTCCCTTAGGGGTTAGGCCTTGTCTCATTTCTCTATAAAAATAGGGCCAATCCCTTCCTAAAACCATAGGGTTTGGTAGCTTGGGTACTACCGCAATGGGAATTTTCTTAAGCACACCTAGCGCTTTCACCTGAAGGTTGTATACAGGGTATAGTGATGTACCTCCATGTACACAGCGGATCTTCACGTTACGAACAGGCTGAATTGCTACCCCTGATGCTTGGATTTGCTGCCACAACGCCTTGGAGAGCATTGTCTGCTCCGCACCAGAATCCAATAACGCAGTAGTAGCAATTCCCTGCACCTCTACCTCAATGAGAAATCCTTCTCGTGTTTTTTGTGCACTTTCTGCTACTAAGGCAGTCTTAAAACAATTCTTCTGCATATGCCCTTCTCGCCCACATTTAAAACATTTCCTAGGCGGAAACCTAGCCTTCACAGTTGGCATACACATTTTGCTTGCTTCATTCTGAAATTTCCACTTCCTTTCTGAATCAGGTATTTCTGCCCCCTTTAAATCACTACTGCTTTCATGAGCCATTACCTTGGCCTCTAAGAAGCGTTCTGTGAGGTCTACTGCCTCCTGTGGGGTTTTGCAGCTTTGCAGAATCAGGAAGGTCTTTATTTCATTGGGTACAGCATTCATGTATTGCTCTACAATTAAGCTTTCCAATATAGACTCTTTAGTCCTATTCTCTGGATTAAGCCATTTATTTAACAACATGCTTATCCTGTATACTAAGGCTTTCGGTGTCTCACCCTGTTTTAATTTAACCGCTCGCAGGAGATTATGGTAGGCTAGCGGTGTAAGGCCTAGCCTTTCCCGGACCGCTCTTTTCACCTCCTCATAATTTCCGGCAAGGTCGGGTGGCATGCTCCTATAGGCAGCCATTGTTTCTCCAGGAAGGGAAGCTGCAAATCTGATGGCCCAACACTCTTTTGGCCATGCACTTAACTGTGCCACTCTTTCAAAACACTCAATAAAATTATCAACATCCTCATTGTCCTTTAACTGGCCAAAATTAAACATAGTCCCTGCATTTAGAGTATGCGCAGCTGTAGCAGAAAAACCTGGGTGAACAGATGGTTTCTCCTGTAGCGTCTTCTGCTCAGCTACCCACGTTTGCAGCATATCCAGTAGGGGTCGCTGCTGAGCCTGCAGGGCAGCAGCACTCTTTTCCTGGAACTCTAGACTCAAGTCTCGCTGTCTCTCGAGTTGAGTGGCCATCCATTTAAATACCTCTGCTGGATCCAGAGACATCTTTAGTACCTGGCTCAGGTGTTGCCTCACGCTTTCCACAACCTCGTTGCAGCTGACACTCCGATGCTGGGACTCTTTCCTTCCTTTCAGGATGGTCTGCACTCGGGGTCTTTCTTGCAGTTGCTTTTCTGTAGTTTTCTGCGCGGCACCTTGCGCATGCGTGGAAAATCCTGCCACGTAGCCACTTGCGGCGCTCCTGCCCGGCCTTGGGGCTAAAGACAGGAGCGGCGGTTTGATGCTTCGTGAGGAAGGAGAGTAACCTGTATCCCGGGAATTTTGGGTATTGTAGTTCCTGCTCCTCTCGCTCCGAAATAAAGAGTTGTAGTTATGGGGTTTCCAGTATTTTTATTATAATAAAGGATATTGTTCCATCACATGGCAAATAAATGCAAACAAAATAGGTGCTTCAAATGCTAACAGGAAAACTTAGGATAAAGGCAACTTAAAGTATAACTGCTTCTTTTCACTTCTAAGCAAATTACTCACTTTGCCCCAAGAGGTCAGTTAGATTCACTGCAGCCTCTTTCAGCCACTGTTACCTTCACAGTGCTGGGGAAAATCAGGTGCACATAATTAGAGCTTTCTCAGCAAGGCAATACAACAGCTCCGTAGCATTCAATTCACATACGGTAAAAAGCAGTTTCCTTCAGCTTGGCATCTCTACACAGCAGACCGTGCAATCCATGCTCTCACAATCTGGTAAGTCTGTATTATCTTGTGTTAATTCTTCAAGCTGTATGGAATTACTGGCTTCTGGTAACACTGGCTGTCTTCTAGCTTGCAACTCTAAAAACTGCTTAAAACTCTGTAGGAGCAATTCAGCCTGCTGTTTGTGAGATAGGGAATTGCTATCAGCTATACAACTTCCCTCTGGCTTAAGGCTGTTTATTTTCTCCTCTCTTAGATTAATTATATCAGAGTAACTGCTAGTCTCTTTTGCTAATGTTTCACACACAGGAGAGTTAGCTTTATGTTCAGCCTGGAAACTTGTTGGCAATTCACTTACTTGTTGCCATGCCGTTCTGACTTCAGATGGCTCCAACATTCTCCAGCTGTTAGAATGTTTGTTGCTCTCTGGCTCAAACGGTACTTCACAGAATGATTGTTTTCTTTCCTGTGCCTGCCTTGAAGGCTTCCTTTCCCAGGGCTGTGCCTTCCAACGGTTGTCTAATTCAGGGCTAGGTCCTCTCTCCTTGGGACTTCTACTCACTGCCTCTGAATAGAACTTTGCAGGTCTCCTTCCAATGCCAGGTTCCCAAGTATCAGCATACTGTCTTCTGGACTTCCAATCATTCTCCTGCTTCTTCTTTATCCATCTCTCCTTCTTAATCCTCCCCTCCTTCTCCTCAATCTTAATCTCACTCTGACTAGCAAAGCCATGCTCTGGTTTAAAACCACGTTCTCTCCTGGACACGCCCCTTCCAAGGGCAGGGTGTGCCCAATCAGGACTGCAGGACTCCTCCCCTGGGCTGGTCTCCATGCTCAGCTCTGTGGAATAGAGTCCCTCTTTCTTCCTTGGTTTCTCAAATAGGCATAAATCCTGCTGAACCTCAGGATTTTCATCCGTCTTCATAGGCTCAGGAGGGCGCTGTTCACCACAGCACACACACACAAGTATGGAAGGAGGTCCAGGAGGCCGCGGCCCAGGTCGGGGGACCACCCAGGGACCTGGACAGGTTAAGAAAATGATTCAATGATATAAAGCATGGGGTCCATGCCCACATGGCGGCTCAGTATTTATTCTGAGATGGAAGCAATTGGCACGATTCAGTAGACTGTTGCAAGTTTCTTTTCATGTTGGATTGGGTATAGTATTTGCTTTATACTTATATTTAAGCTTTTGAGTTTATTTCATTTAACTTATATCATCTTTCTTGTAAAGACGGAGCTTGATCTTTGTTGCTAGTTTTCACTCTGTTGTAGGATTATAGCACATATATCATACATTATACCTTTTTATATATTCCTCGTTGTAAGTCACTTAGCATGTTTTACTGGGTTTTGTAACCGCTATTATCCGTTCTTAACCCTTTGTGCCTTACATTGGTTCCTTTGCACACAAGGCGTTTTCCTTTTAACATGTTTGATTGGGCATAACATTTACCTCATACATCCGATTTTAATCTGCTTACACATTAGCATTTTAGCTTTTCACTTCTATGTTTCCAAGCTTTTTTGCTTCATATCGGCCTCTCAGTTCTTTAGCCAGATCATTTATAACACACTGTTCGCCGTCTCAAAACTACAGCACGTAGCGCGTTCAGTACTGTTCAGAATGTCTTTCGTTCATCACTTCTCATGCTTGATTGGTACAGTATTTGTTATAAAACCACCTTTCAGTGCTCTGCTGCTTTAATGTCACGGCGCAAGTTAGTTTCTATTTATTTATTTATTTGTTTGGTATTTTAGCTGTTTTTGCAGCACGGCGCGGTTTCTTATACCGTGTCATTCGTGTTCTTACTTTTTGGTGGCTCACAATTAGTTTCGCCTATGTTGTGGCGGTTGACATGCAGTTTTTATTATCTGATTATTTATTCATTTATTTATTTGTTATAGCCTCCATATTGATTTTAACTGACCTCTGGATATTTCTATTATCAGTGTGCTTTACACTGGTTGCATGCACCATGCCATGCTTCACACTTGTTTTTTATCTTCCTTTAGATATCTCTAAGGGGTATGTTTACTAAAGTTTCTTAACGTGCGCGCCACGTTAGTCTGCAGGATGCCATATAAGGAGTGGGCGGTCCGGTCAAAAATAGCAAAACGGGATTAGCACGCGCCGCGCAGAGTAGTGCACGAGTAACGCGCGCAGGAAGAATAAGCAGGCACGCTGATGTGCAAACCAAGGAACAGGGCTGCAGTACAATGGTAAAGACACTGGCAAATGGTGCAGGGGACATGGGTTCAATCCCCCACTGTGCCCAATGAATAAGGCTGGCTGAGGCACTACCATTTATGTGTAATATTGCATTATGAGGCTTTTTAATTTTATTTTAAGTACTGCTGCTAGCAAACGCACTTCCAGAGTGCTGTAACATAAGGTGCTGCATAAGGCACCCCATAAGGTACCCCAGAGGGCACATTTTAAAGTGCACTGTCCGCCACGGCACCCTACAATGTTGCTGAAAGGGTGGCCTATAGGGCGCCATATAGGGTGCCCTATGAGGCACAGCAAGGTCATAGCACTGTTTTTGATGGCAGCACCATGCATTTAAACGCATGGAAATCTTAAGTAGGTGCGCTGACATGCAAAGAGTGACAGCAGTATAGCACAATGGTTAAGGCACTGACTGATAATATAGGGGTCATGAGTTCAATCCCCAGTGTGCCTAATACATAAGGCTGGCTGAGGCATCAGCTTTGACATGTAAGTATTGTTTCCTGCAGCACTTTATTTGTATTTTATTCATTGCTGCCAGCAAACACACCCTCATGTGCCATAATCTAAGGTGCCGCATAAGGCACCCTATAAGGCACTCCATAGGGCACATTATAAAGTGCACTATCTGCCATGGCACCCTATAATGTCCCCTATAGGGCACCCTATCAGTCGCTCCATAGGATACTGTATAGTGCACCTTATATGGACGGTAACCATAAGGTGCCCTATAGGGTGCCCTCTGAGGCACCTTATGGGTACAGTACGCTGAGGGTGTTATGGCTGACAGCACTAATGTACATTAAAAATAGATAATGCTTTGGACAGCTCTATCAAATAACCCCACTGTGGGTTTGAACCCATGACCTCTGGCTCCACTGGCAGTGAAGTGACCAGTGGGCTACAGCTGCTAGTAAACCCCTGGCTGGCTGCAGAAGGACTGCAAATCACCACACAAACAGTCTGCTGTGGTCACCAGGATAGGGTAACCCACCCATACCCATGATGCACTGCACATGCAAATCAGCAGTCTACGGATGATCACAAGAAGGGGTATGCACCCCCACAGCACCTCGGCCTGGTAGGGGGAACTGACTGTGTGTGGTACTGGCACAGAGTAGCTACACACTGTCACATTGTGCAGGTACTGCATTCACCCTGAGGGTGAGGTGGGGCGCCCAGCACCAGGTCCACAGCAGAGATAGGCCATGCTGCAGATCCCCAGCGGTGCTAATGTGTGAGATAGGTAGTTTCTGCAGACACACCTTGGATATATCTGTATGTCTCAGTCAGGTGTAGTCCCTATGGACCCCTAGGAGGATTATGTACCACCACCCTCCTCCTCCTCCAGGGCTGAGGGTGGTAAACAGGGTCTCCCACCAACAGATCCACATTCTACCTCCCTGCAATGGTGGCAGTAGAGAGGACCATCAACCCCAGTCCTGCTGGGGAACAGACACCTACAGGGCAGTCAATGCAGCTCTGTACACATCCATAATGCAATAGCAGACAGACATTAGGCCTGGATATGCTAAGCTGCACCCCACCACTATCTGATATTCTCCGGCAGCAAGCCTTCAGCCGCTGAACCCTGCAAGGCACTCCATCAAGACACATACCAGCTGCAGACAGTCTGCTAGCTAGTCCATAGTGCATGTTCCTGGTGGAAATGCATGCACCCAGAACTAGGATGTCAGCATACACACCAAGCAGATAAGTCAGTGACTGGGCCCCAAAAGGAAACCCAAAAATATCACATGAGAGAAATACTATATAGCACTATGGGGGTGCCTAGCCATGCTGTGGTCACTAAACAGTCAGGGTGAGAGTGATCTCCCAGCAGGACATGCTGTGGCCACCCTGTCTGTGCAGGTGGTGGCCGGGCACTACAATGTCCCAGCCAGTGCCCTATGCCCTGTGCAGATGCATCCTGGCCAGGACACCCTGTCCGGGCTATACCCATGGTACCTTGCTCCTCATTATGCACATTGGCAGGCCAATACTGGCAACAGTGCTGGCAGTGTGGGCTGTGGAGGGTGTTTGCAGCCACCACACCAGGGGTCTCAAACACGCGGCCCACGGGCCGCATGCGGCCCGCGAGAAACCTTTGTGCGGCCCGCGATGCATAGGGGGAAAAAAAAAAACACCCCGGCTTCTGCTGCTGCTGCCGCCGCTGCCGTGGTCGGCAATAGCAGCAATATCGCAAGTCCCGCGGGCTCCGCTCCCCTCCCCCCCTTCCTTCCTGCTTGCCTGCCAGTTCTCCGCTTCCGCTTCGGCTTCGCCTTTCAGAGCCGCGAAGGGAGAGCTTCTCCCTCGCGACTCTGTTCAGCCCACTGGGGCAGATGGGAAATTTCCCATCTGCCCCAGCGGGCTGAACAGAGTCACGAGGGAGAAGCTCTCCCTTCGCGGCTCTGAAAGGCGAAGCCGAAGCGGAGAACTGGCAGGCAAGCAGGAAGGAAGGAAAGGGGGGGGGGGGGAGCGGAGCCCGCGGGACTTGCGATATTGCTGCTATTGCCGGCCACGGCAGCAGCGGCAGCAGCAGCAGCAGAAGCTGGGTTTTTTAAAAGTTTAATTTTCCCGGGGGGGGGGGGGGGGGAGGGAGGGGGCGGGACTTGATGGGGGGGAGAGCAGGACTTGATGGGGGGAGAGCAGAACTTGATGGGGGGGAGTAGGACTGGGGGGGGAGAGCAGGACTTGATGGGGGGGGAGAGCAGGACTTGATGGGGGGAGCAGGACTGGGGGGGGAGCAGGACTTGATGGGGGGGAGCAGGAATGGGGGGGTGTAGCAGGAGTTGATGGGGGGAGCAGGACTTGATGGGGGGAGAGCAGGACTTGATGGGGGGGAGCAGGAATGGGTGGGAGAGCAGGACTTGATGTGGGGGGAGAGCAGGACTTGATGGGTGGAGCAGGACTGGGGGGGTGAGCAGGACTTGATGGGGGGGGGGAGCAGGACTGGGGGGGAGCAGGACTTGATGGGGGGGAGCAGGACTTGATGGGGGGGGAGAGCAGGACCTGGGGGGGGAGCAGGACGGGGGGGGGAGCAGGACTTGATGGGGGGGGAGAGTAGGACTGGGGGGGGAGAGCAGGACTGGGGGGGGAGCAGGACGGAGGGGGAGCAGGACTTGATGTGTGGCTGGGGGGGGGGGAGCAGGACTTGATGTGTGGCTGGGGGGGTAGTACTGAAAATGGGGTGATGGGGGTTAGGACTGGTAATGGACAGATGGGGGTTAGGACTGGAGGTGGTCTGATTAGGGGGCTAAGACTGAAATGGGGTTATGGGGGGGCTAAGAATGAAGATAGGGCGATGGAAGGGTTAGGCCTGGAAGTGGGCTGTTGGGGGGCTTAGGACCGATAATGGGCTAGGGGGGGGGCTAGAACTGGTAATGGACTGGGGGGGGGTGCTATGACTGGAAATGGGCCGAGTAGAAGGGGGAGCTTGAACTGCAAATAGCTGATGGGGACAGGGTCTTGGAATGGTAATGGGCTGAGTGGAAGGGGGCTTGGAATGGAAATGGGCTGATGGGGAGGGGGGCTTGGAAAGGAAATGGGCTGTGAGGGGAGGGAGCTAGGACTGGAAATGGGCTGATGATGCGGGGACTAGAAGGGAGCGGATGCTGGGTGGGGCAGGAGCTAGAAGGGAGTTGATGTTGGGGGACGATTAGAATGGGATGGGGCTGGGAGAGTGAAATGGAGAGGGGAAATATATTTTGTGTGGGAGGGAAGAAAAATCTACAATTGGCCGGGTATTGGGAGAGTAAGTGGGGATTGAGGAGGGAGGGGTAAAATTTGAGTGGATGAAATAGGAATGAGGAAAGAGCAAAAGGAGAATGATTAGTATGTTAAAGCAGATGTAGAGAGAATGGAAAAAAACTAGGAAAGAAGAAAGGACAAATGGACAGCAGACGATGGAGAGTTAGCAGAAGACACAAAGAAACCAGAAGAAAGTGAATGGAACAATTGCAACTGAAAAAAAAATGCACAAAAGGTAGAAAAATATCTCTTTATTTTGAATTTATTAACTGAAATATGTCAGCTCTTGGAAATGTGCATCTTTAACATCTGCACTTTATTTAATACAAGAGGAAATCAATGTATAGTTTTATTTCTACAGTGTTGTACATTCTAAGTTTGGCTTTTGGGGTTCCCAGTTTAATTGTCTTCCTGTTTCTAAATTGTGATTCCTTGTTTGGTGATGGTGTATGTTCTGCATGTGTAACTGAGCTGAGGTATTCTGTTTATGTAATTCCTATTTGACATTGCCACTTGTTCTCTTTCCCGAGTAGGTCATGTATTGTTATTCTCTGAAATGTGTTGATTTAATATTTGCAGTGTTGCCTTTTGATAGTTAGGGTATGGTGCTTTGTGAGTCCTGGTAGTGCTGTTAGGACACGGCAGGTTTGCTATGGGTTCTAAATGAGCAGTGTTTCTAGTAGTTCCTAATGTGCCTGGCGGTTGGCACTGGTTTATAGTAATGTAGAAATCTTTTAGTCTTTCTTTATCCATACACTCATTAAGAGGCATGTTTACTAAAAGTTAGTGTATGGTAACATTATGCAAATATTTATGCAAATGATGCCCTTATGCAAATGAGGCCTGCGTCTTGTGCGGCCCCCGGGTTACTCTACAAGTCCTCATTTGGCCCTCAAAGCAATTTGAGTTTGAGACCCCTGCACCACACACTGGATAGACAGACACACACTCCCACACCTATGCCAGCATTGTGCTACTATAGAGGGGTTTAGCAGCCCTGGCCACCACACCAGTCCTGGGCACAGTGCAGGCATGGATATGGTACGCAATACTGTTGGGGGTCACTCCCCAGGGTGGTAAACACTGTCAGAGACCAGACCTGAAGCACACTCCACAGACATCAGAAAGGTTGCTATAATGGAGCTCAATCAGCAAACTGGAATTGCTATCTGCCAGTAATCATAGCAAACGTTTGATAGCTGTGTACCGTATTCCCAGGTGTAGGGTGGCATTGCTAAGGTATGCAAGTGCTAGTATTGGGAGATGCACGCAGGGCCCAATGTCCTGCTTCTCCAGGAGGCATTGGCTAATGGAGCCTGTGGGTGTGGGTGTGGGTGTGTCTGCCCCTGTTGGCTGCTGCTTTACGGCAGAGGTTCCCAACTCCAGTCCTGGTGTGCCAAACACTGTTCGGGTTTTCATGCTGTCCCTCATGAATATGCATGAGATACATCTGCATACCATGGGGGTGGTGCATAGATATGCAGCACAGGCATCTTTATTAGAGGCAGCATGGAACCTGAATGGTGTTTGGCCCTCCAGGACTGCATTTGGGAGACTCTGCTCTAGGTAATGCGCCTGTTTATGGTGTCTTTGCTCTGTAGGGTAAAATGTAGGTGTTTTGGGCATGTTTACGTCATCTGCACTAAACGTTCTGTCTGTATTAGCACGTTGTAGTAGTGGGTAAAATATGGGGACTGGGTTGGCAGGCACCATAGCTGGGACTTGAACCTGTGACCTTCTGCCTCCAAACACACTGGTTGTGTGCACTGCACCACTGTGTTGCCACAGAAACAGTGTATTCCCTGGTGATACCATGACTGTTTGTCCGGCAGGGCCTGTCTGTTGCAGTGCATGGCACCCACCTACACAGGGCTAGGCCATGGTCTGCTCTGGGCAGCTGCCACTGCCCCCTCCACCACCAGTACCCCTCTGCCACCATGCTGACATGGCCTTATATTGGAGACAGCATACAACCTGAATGATTTGTGGCCCTCCAGGACTGCATTTGGGGGACTCTGCTATTGGTAATGCGCATGTTTCTGGTGTCTGTGCTCGGTGGGGTATAATATAGGCGTTTGAACCATGCGTATGTTCTCTGCAATAAAGGTTTGTCCTTACTATCATGGTTTAGTAGCGGATAAAATATGGGGACTGGATTGGCAGTAGCCCCAGCTGGGACTTGAACTTGTGACCTTCTGCTCCTGAACACACTGGCTGTGTTCACCGCACCACACTGTGCTCACAGAGACAGTGCAGTCCCTGGAGATACCATGGTTGTTTGTCAGACAGAGCCTGTCTGTTGCAGTGCATGGCACCCACCTACACAGGGCTAGGCCATGGTCGGCTCTGGGCAGCTGCCACTGCCCCCCTCCACCACCAGTACCCCTCTGCCATCATGCTGACATGCCCTTCTGCTGGTGGTGCTGGTGGTGTGCAGTCTCAAGCCATCCAGTGTGCAGGTAGGCGGCTGCCTATGGTGCGTGTTCTGGGATAGGGGTGCCTGCATAGGCGTTCACGCTTCCCCAAACAACGCCTGCCAATGTTCTGTGCCCTTGGGGGTAGCTGCTGGGTACTATCCCCTGTGACACTGTGATAGACACTCTCGTGCCCATGTTGGGCCCTTATCAGTTGCTGTCTGGCTGCTGTTCAGTTTCAGCATTCCTAAGTGCAATCTAGGCATCTGCCTAGTCCGCACTGTGCCCCAGCTGCACCACAGCATGTGCCTCTTGCAGCCCTCTGTATCCCCTTTCCCAGCATCTGTCCATTTGCCCATTCCGACATGCCCGCCCTGCTGTTGTGGAACATGTGCATGCCATAGGTAACCTGTCCAATGGAGAGGGAAACCCTGATCAGTGCTATTTCACTGTGGGCTCATTCACCTTGTATGGGGACGGAGCGTAGACCCTTCCAAAATTCATATTTATTTTTTGGGGCTTTCTTGGGAGTGTGTTTTGATGTTTCCCATTACTATCACTATTGCCCAGCCTGATTATGATTTTTTTTTTATTTTGTTGGGGTCCTTTTCAATGTTTATTTGTACTTTTGTTCTGTGCACATGTATCACACTTATCACTTTTTTGTAGGTTTCCCTGGTTTTGCTGTACATTGCTGACAGAAATGGTTTCTCTTCCCTTTAAATCGGCTCTAACGTGAGGTTTTCACTTGCGTTATTTTTGGCCTCGAATTTCACCTCGCTAGTGTGCGGGGAGCCTCTCCCCTCCCACTCTCCACCCATTGACCCCTTCTCTCCGCCCCTGGGGAGCCTTCCTCTGCCCTCCGGGAGCCTTTCCCCGCCTTCAGCGCTCATTTGCGCCGCTGCGCGCGTGAGAGCGCACTAGAGCGCATTTTTGCCCCGTAAAGCATCATTAGCGTGCGCTAAGGTACCTTAGCGTGTGCTAAGGTACCTTAGCATGCACTAATTGAGCGGCACTCACGTTAAGAAAGTTTAGTAAACATACCCCTAAGTTGTGGTTACAATACATTTTCATGTTTTAAGGCGCTCACCTAGAGTTTCCAGGTTCGTATAGTACTTTCTCCGGTGGGACTTAATTTAAATATAATAGACTGATCACTACAATAGTTCATTATCCCATTTTTACATAGTATTTTTATCTATGGTTTGTTTATTTGTTGATTGAATGTTTCTATTGCTCCCATTTTTATTGCCCCTCTTTTAATATCATAGTTTGATCACTACAATAGTTTTATGCAGTTTTTTCAGATTTTATTTTTATCAATGTTTTGTTTATCTGCTTTTTTGCTCCTCTCTTTTCTGGCTCTGTGCTCTGTCCCTCTCTAGTCTTGAGACTGAAACGAATTGGTGTCTTTTTCAAGACCTCCAATCATTGTCCATATGGTGCATAATGGAAGTACCCTCTCTGTAGTACTTCCCACTTGACAGTATTAGCTATTTGCACTGTGTTATTTATTTATTTGACTACTTTTTATATATTTACCTGTTGAAGCTTTTACATATTATTTATTTTTTCTTTCTTTTTTTATCTTTATACTTGTGTTTGTATTGTCATTCAATATTGTTTCATATCATTTTAATATTGAAGTATATCTTCTTTGCAACATTTTTTTAAAAATTTTTTATGTATTATCTTTTTAAATATTGTTTTTAACATGTATTCTTATCTGTTTTATTTGTTATGTTACTTCATTATTGTTTTAGATGTGTACCCCCTGATGAAGGCCTGACGCCGAAATGCGTAGGGGCTTTTTCACAAATAAAGTTAGCACCTGTGACCTCTACTTGTCTTCGCCCGTTGTGTCTTCCTCCTTTTGCTGTGAGGGCTTTGCTCCCTTTGTGTTCCTACTGACTCCAGTGCTGGACATGGCCCATTCACAGGCAGGTAGGTCTGAGATATGCAGCACATATATAGCTAACGATCCAGCACATGCTGGGTCAGGGCCGGGGTGGTGTGGGCCCATGTCCTGAGATCACGTGTGGCCCAACAGAGGCAAAGGAGGCCACAGAAGCAGCAACTGTTGCCAAAGTGTTTCCAGGGAGGCTAGGACAGGTACCTGGGGGTGTGTCCCAGACATTCACAGTGCTGGACATAGTATAGCACTGAACAGGAGTATGGAACCAGGGGGGACCCAGTCCATTGGCCAGGTGGATTGCCCCCCCCTCTCCTCTGTGAAAGAGAGGAAACAAAGACCGTACATATAGGGAGGGCCTACTACCTCCTACCAAAATATACCAGCTCATGCAGCTTATATTCGTACCTGGCACATATGTCACACAGAATCATCACACAAATGCAGCCAGTCTTGCATTCCAATATCACAGAAGCAAACATACAGGAAGGGCAACCAAAACTAACTAAAGACAGAGTGACCTGGAGAATCCCCCGACCCTCTTCCCATAACAGCTATCATGTTCCTTAGATTTTTCCTGTACATAGACAGATCCCAGCACAGTGAAAGAGAATGACCTATGACAGTCAGATTCGGAGCTATACGCAAACAGAAGCTACCGAGCATCTCACACAGATATCAGACACATACTACACTCTCATTAGCAGACATACAGTAGGAATGTGGAATCCACCCTCTCCAGAGATTGGGGTGTACATTCCCAAATCATTACAGGGTCTTCCCTGTTATAGAGTGTTCATTACACATAGGCCTTTGGTTTACAATGCCATGCATCTGGCTTTTCTCTCTCATCCCTTTCTTGGTCCTGACATATCTGCTGATGTGTGATCCTTTCTGTCTTGGTGTATCAACATGTACCCAGGCCATTTCAGATCTATTCCTTGTCATGTGACCACTTTTCCCACCATCCACCGTCCCACCTTGTCTGTGTTTCCGTCCCCTATTTCTATAAAAAAATATATATATAACCTAGCAGTTCTCTGCTACACTGACAGTTATCACACTAGGCCTCTGTAGGCCCCATGTCAGACTGACATAGCTATGCTAATGATGTCTTTGCTCTCTTGTGCCCTGTAAACATGTGTGCTGTGTGGACACATGATGTCAACTACTACCCACAGCACAGCACCCCACACCACATATTCAGTACATTGCCAACACAGTTTAGATGTTATTTGTGACAACTCTTTCCTCTATGGCTCCCCCGCAGGCCAATAGTGGCAGTGTCTAACCGGTGTCATCCACGACAGCAACCAGGTACAGGGAATATGCACTGTGACCCGGTGGAAACCGATTACTGTGCTGGACGTACGACCGTTTGGCCCAGTAAGGGGTAGCAAATAACAGTGGAACATCCTGAAGGGAGCAGGAGAACAGAACACCTCATATAACCTGCACCACACAAATGCAGGTAGTAACATGTACGACAGGTAACAGAGGACAGCATCCCTCTGGCAACCCCCCGCAAATACAATCTGAGAGCAGGAGCACCCCATAGAACACCACAACGGTGCTTTACCTCAAGATATGCTCAGGGTGCCATCAATGGCCCTAACAACCTCTGTACCAAGGCATGCAACATAACCCAGACCTGGCCACTACTAGTGGTGATTAGCACGGTGAAAAGACACTACCTAGGCCAGAAGGCAGTAGAGACACACAGCATCACTCAGTATACCCTGGCAGCAACAAGCAGCACACAATGAGTCATGTAAAAGCAAGCACCATCACTACCAAGATGGCTGTGAACAGGGGACCCAACACCAGGTGTCTGTAGAAACAGCATCCACAGGGAGCTCTACATGCAACTCGCTGCATATCATTACCGCTGAGGTAGATATGTGCAAGGCTGTGTCCTGGCCATGGTAATGGCCACTATTCCGGCTGAAACATGCTATCACCATGAGCATCAAACAGCCTGCACCTATCAGTCTCAGTGGTAAGACATTCAGTGTGTTGCATGTAGTGGTCCATGAAGATGCTGCTTGGCAAAACACCTGCTGTTGGTGCTCCTGTGGACAGCTGTAGCTCTTGTGTGTGAGATTTGTTGTCCTGCATCATCATATTCTTCCTGTTGCTGATTGTTCTGACTGCCTGCTGCTGCCTGTTTCCACTGCCCTGTGGCCTGGGTAGGACCCTATCTCCATGTCAACTACCAACAATGGGGGCGTGGTCTAGGTCAGCATGCATGCCCCAGTACTGAGGTTGTTATTCATGGACCGATGTCATACTGAGCATATTGTGAGTTTGCACACTGTTGTGGTGTTTACTGAGGTGCTAGGCCTCTCCGTTTGTATCTGTGGGAGCATGGCTGAGGGACACATAGCTCTGTTACTAATGTGACCCTGTACCATGTGAGCTGGCTCAGTGCAGCTTATAGAGTTTTCATTGATCCTGTGTTGTGCAGTGGGAGGTCTATGTGGTCATTGATACGTGTCTGACACCTTGGAGGATATCGCATACCATAGAGCAACCAGTGAGGAATATGTCATGTCACAATGTCTGTCCCCATGTAATGTTACAATGCACCAACTGACCACACAAACACAAACCTTCCAACCCATGCCACCACCACCAGCATACGTGAGGCCCCAGTCAGCCAGTCACAGTGCAGACCAACCCAGGACACACAACACATGGCCTAATGTGCAGATACATGGCCCTGCATACAGTGGACACCTCCTCACCACTCCATGTCAGATCCCCATCTCCAGCCCCAATGACACCACCAACAAATGCACCTACCCCAACACCAACACCACCTGGGGTTGGCTCTGATACAGCCACCGCAGTGCCACAGACACATTCCCATGGCTCCCACACACAGTGCAACCTCATGCATAGCATCGCCCCCCCCATCCCCCGCAACAGTCCACCACAAAACGCACAGTACTGGATAGATGTCCACCCACACCCCACAGTGGCCACCACAGCGCCAGTCCCCACACACGCCTGGCTGACCAGCACACCTGCAGCAACACCTACTGTGAATAACCACACTCCCCAATGCATACATATCGCTCACACACACTATGACAGGCCCCAGTCACATTGCAGGTTCCCGCAAGCACCCCGGGCACATGTAGCTCTGAGCCTACATCTCAGGTCACATGCACAGTGCATACCTAGTGCTGTGCACAGTGGCCCCTGAAATCACCATCCTGTCCCCCCAAACAAAACCTACTATGTAGCGCAGCACCACTAGTGCCAAGGCGTGCTGCTCCCCCCCACGCCAAAGACCCTTATATTCTCGGATTCCCTTATATGTCTCGGATAAAAGTATACTACATTTGTAACTAGTTCCCCCCCGTTACTTCCATGTTTTACTTCCCTGTTCATTGTAAACTCAATGTTCCTGTGGCATTGTAGTATGTTTTGTTCAACTGTACACCGCACTGATTATAATAGCGCGGTATATAAGAAATGTAAATAAATAAATAAATAAATAAATCACACTGGACACACATGTGTTGACCCCATTGTAAGCGCAGTGACATCAGTTACAGGCGGGACACACATTGCTGTTGGTGGGGATGTAACATAGAGCCATAGATATGTGTTGTGCTCAGCCCCATATCTACTGTGTACCTTGTTCCACCCCCCAGGTGACATCCAGGCCATGGAGGCGGAGGAGGAGGAAGTTTGGCCAGAGCCTGAGGCTGCTGGGGGACCTGAGGTGGCAGAGGCAGAGGTCTCTGCCAGCACCGGTGCAGAGACCGCAGGGAGTGATATGCCGCACGAGGTGGAGGACGGGGCAGCGGATATCCGCATACCAGTGGGGAGCAGTAGCTGCAGCACAGTGACTGGGGAGGGCCCAGAGATGGTGGGGAGCAGGCACACAGCGACAGCACCAGGGCCATCAGGCACAGCACCCACCACCATTGCTGTTATACTGGAGGAGCTGCGGGCCCATACTGCCTCGGCACACAACGATGCTGAAGGTAGGTAACTGGCAGGATGGCTGCATGTAGTGGTGTGGCACGCCACCCCCCAGACACAGCAGTAGGGGCACACACCCACACACTAACAGTTGGCCTCCCCACATACATGTGCCCCCATGGTCATGTCTGGGAGCTGTGGTGTGGCACATCAGGGAATCAGCATGTCAGATGTGTGGTGGAGGGTGTGGCTGATCTGCACAGATGGCAAGCAGGTTCATGGGTCAATACGCAGGGGTAGGCGCTGGGGGTGGGACAGGGTCTGCTCCGGAGCTCCGACCTGCTGCCACCTGGTGATGGGGGTGGGACACTCCCTTCAGATCCCCGCACCAGCCCATGTCCAGTCATAGCCCCCCATCAACCCATGTCCTGTTGTGTCCTACAGCCACCATCAGCCCATGTCATATCCTGGCACCAGTCCACTCAGCCCAGCATCAGTCATTGCACCCATGAGCCTACCTACAGTTCCAGCCCCTCCAGGTGTCCATCACAGTCTAGGCCCCAGCACAACCCCTGTCCACACCTGGAACCCCCCACCTGCCCATGTCCAGTCCGAACCTCGCCCCACCATCAGCCCATATCCTGTCCCAGGCTCCCACCCATGCCCCGTCTCCAATCATAGCTCACACACCATTTCCATATCACACCTCCTCCCCAGCAGCTATATGCATCCCAGGACCCCTCCCATGCAGCCTATTAGCAGTCCTAGGTGCAACATCAGCCCACCCCCGGTCATGTCCCCCCACCACCCAGTGTGCTGTATGGATACCCCTCCCCCCCAGCAGCATAGGGAAGTATAGAACGACTACAAACATAGCAGCTGCTGCTGCTGCTGCTGTGGTAACCACAAACACATGTGTCCCGCCATGCCCCCAAGCCTGCCCAGCAGAACCCCCTGACCCACTCCTCCGGTGCTTTCTCCCAGAGCCACAATGGCAGTGTCATCCTCCCAGGGGTGTGCTGGGACAACCAGGGCCACTGGGATACAGGATATGCCTGTGCCCCATCAGCACAGGCAGGCCTAGCTGAGGCATAGGGGGCACAGACTCTCCATGCAGGCCTGACTGGCAATGCCGAGGGGGTTACTCAGGGGGTCTTCTGGACAGGCAGGGGGCCCTGGCTGGACACTGCCTCTGCTGCAGACACTGCAGCAGCAGCATCAGCAGCAGCAGCTGGTCTGTTTGTGTGATACTCAGTTTCCCCATGGAGTTGGCCAGTATGTTGTCCGGGTTGGGCTCCCTGACACACGGGGCCCTGTGCAAGCAACATTTATGCTCTGTGATGGTCCGCCACAATGTGCTTTCAGGATATGAGGATACACTCCCATACATTGCAGGCCCCCTATGTGCTATGTCCAGGCACCTGTTGCATGCGTCATGGTGGGAGGTACAACACATGTCTCACACATCACACTGTGTTTCACCCACAGGCACTCGTCAGGCGCTGCTGGACATTCGCGAAGAGATCAGACAGCTGCGTGGGACAGCTGAGGCAATGGCAGTGGGAATAGGTTGGGTGGCCGATGCACTGCAGGCCATGGCTGGTCATCACCAGCAGCCAGCAGCAGTGCCAGAGGCAGCAGCAGCACTGGCACAAAGGAATGGGTGGGGCCGTGGTTGCCATGGACGTGGGCGGCCACGCAGATCGTGAGTGTGGGGAGTGGTCACTATGTCCGACACATTAAAGACAGCCTCACTTGTTTATACCTATGTGCATGTGTCCAGTGTTTGTCCCTGTGCTTCCATGATTACCCTGTCCCCCATGTGTTCACCCTGGCCACATGTGCCTTGCCCCTCCCTGGGGGGTGGGGGGGTCTGCACTACCGCCAATCATCACACATAGGTTCTGCCATGCCCTGTGTGCCATGCACCATGTCATGCGTGCACTGTTATACATATGCCTGGGGGTATACCCTAACACCTCCTTCTACCTGGAATATATGTATGTTGGTTCATTTACTTTGTGAGGATTGGCCACTCTCTCTCTCACCGCATATCCTCTCCATTAGTCTATCTACATAAGTGACCCTTCTCTCAGACCCACACCAAGGTCTATGTGGTATAATAACCGCAGATGCTTGAGAGACAAACAGGACAGCCAAAGGTACTTAGCTACAGTCAGTTGTTTACTCTCCTCCAGCACTTGTAGAGAGCCGCTGCTCCTCCTCCAGACCACCATCCGCTTGTCGGAGCTTCACCAGCTAACACCCTGTCCTGCTCATGGATACAGCAGTCCTTCCTATCCTTCCTGCCTCATAACTGCTGCTAGCTTTTCTCTTCAGCTTCCACAGATTATGATGCATCAGATATGCAGCCAGAACATCACAGCCACCATGAATGTGTCCATGGCTGCTGGACAGCGCAGCACATGGGTACATCCCAGGGGCACCATGGGACACATACACCTGCACACATGGCCATCCCCCACACCTGATGGTGGACCCATCCCATGTATGTTAGATATGTCTGCCACACATACACACTGGGACATGTGCAAACGTGTCATGCTCACGTCAACAGCAAGTCTGTAAGGGAGACACATGACCATTATGATGTGTGGGCAAAAATATAAACCATTTTTATTCACAATAATCATGCCTATTTACATGTGCCAACATGTGTTGGTCCCGGATCACAGGACAGCACAGGGCACATGTGCCATGTGGCACTGTGGAGCTCACACACTCTAGGGCTGGCCATTGGCAGATGGCTGGGGAGATGTGCTGCCCATGACAGGTGCATGCTGCATGTGCATCTCCTCAGCCATCCGCTCAATGGTGCCTGCCAGCTGCCTGATGGTGTGGTTCTGGCCCCCCTGGACATGCAGCACAGTACCCACTGCCACAGCCAGGTAGCGCACACAGTTGCCACCATACCCACACCATGTGCCTGCTGTCTGTATGGTGGCATCTGCATGACCCCTGTCTGTGGCAATGGGTGCTGTTGCCACACCCATCTGGGCACCATTACCGCACACATGCGTCAGGTGGCAGGGATCCCCAGTACCCTGTGCTGTCCTGTAGCCCCTACCACCCACAGGCCCACCCTTACCACCCTCCCCACTCTCCTCCCCCTCAACCTCCCCCTCCTCCTCCCCCCATACCTCCCCAACACCCTCACCCTTGCCCCCTCCCTGCTGTCCAGACCCTAATCCTCCCCTCCTGCCGCCCCAACTCCCCCTCCCTCTCCCCTCCCTCCCACCCCACCCTATCCTCCGCCCCCTCCATGTCCTCCGCAGGTCCTCTTTCATCCTCCTCCAGATCCATGGTCTGCACCATCGCTGATGGCCCCTCACCAGCATCTGCATCCTCTGTGGGGGAAAACAGACATTGGCACGCCATCATTCATTTGCCACATGATAGAAACATGATATGTGGCCCCACAGGCTGCTGGGCCACTGGGACATGCTGTAGTGCAATGCAGAGGCTGCAACACTCACCGTCACATTGGGCGTTCGCCCTCTGTTGGAGCCACCTCAGATGATTCGGGCAGTGAAGGCGCATCTCACGTCCCTTCTTCCGTAGGTCCTTCATCTGGGGGGAAATGCAATGGTTGGGACCATTATGGACCAAATATCCCTGGCCGGGGCCTTAAGTATGTCACACATGGGTGTGAGCAGCAGGGAGCTGCTACTGCTGTGGCCAGTGGGTCAACTACTACCTGTTACTGTCACCGCCTGCATATGTGTGGTGTGCCACCTACGTGTCAAGTGTGGTGCCCACCCTGGCAGCCCATCCCAGGTTCCTGCCCTCTCCTTGCATGACATGGCAGCACCATGCCATCTGTGGGGTAGGCATGCTGATCTCCGGGGGATGTGATCCCATACTCTCTGTGTGGTCCAGGGCACACCTGGGTGTTAGCCAGAACTACACACATCAGCAGGAACACCTACCATAACACCAGGATAGTTAATATATCTCTGTAGTCAGGTCTTAGGACTCCTGGGGATAGGGCAGATCTGTGAAGCTGCAGCAGGAACAGGTACCATAATATCAGGATGACGAATAGACCCCTGTTATCAGGTCTAGGGCCTCCTGGGGATAGGGTGGACATAAACACATCAACAGAAGCAGGTACCATAACAGCAGGATGATGAGTAGACCTCTGTAATCAGGTCTAAGGCATCTTGGGGATAGGGTGGACTTAAACAAATCAACAGGAACAACTACCATAATACCAAGATGAATAACAGACCTCTGCAATCAGGTCTAGGAACTCCCGGGGATAGGGTGGACTTAAACAAATCAACAGGAGCAACTACCATAACACCAGGATGAATAATAGACCCCTGTAATTGGGTATAAGGCCTCCTGGGGATATGGCAGATCTGTGAAACTGCAACAGGAACAGGTACCATAACACCAGGATGAATAATAGACCTCTGTAATCAGGTCTAGGGCCTCCTGGGGATAGGGCAGATCTGTGAAACTGCAACAGGAGCAGGTACCATAACAACATGAATAACAGACCTCTGCAATCAGGTCTAGGGCCTCCTGGGGATAGGGTGGCCTTAAACAAATCAACAGGAACAACTACCATAACACCAGGATGAATAATAGACCTCTGTAATCAGGTCTAAGGTCTCCTGGGGATATGGCAGATCTGTGAAACTGCAACAGGAGCAGGTACCATAACACCAGGATGCATAATAGACCTATGTGATCAGATCTAAGGGCTCCTGGGGATAGGGCAGACTTGCACACAACAGCATACGCACCATTGATCACAGGTTGGCCCACAGACTGGTGTTTCTACCATGCTGAGCATGTATGATGTGTGTTAATTGCTGGATATTGTGTTGCACACCTTCCATTTTGTGACCTGTCCCCATACTCTTACTTCACGTGGGTAGTCTGCAGCTCTATTGAAGCGCCTGGTGAGACATGCCCATGACATCCTCACCCTGTCAAGGTCCTGATGCTTGGATGAGCCTGGGAAAAGGCGGCTCTGCCTTGTGCAGATTAGTTCTGCCAGCTGGTGCAGGTCCCTGCGCGAAAAAGCAGGCTTCCTGGATTGCTTCTCCATTTTGTCTGATGTGTATGGCTTGATGACCCATGTTCGCGCACGTGCTGTGGTGTGCTAGGGCACGCTAGCACCTGTGGCAGTGCTACACCTGGTACACCGTGAGCTATCAGTATTTTTTTCACCAATGGCAGTTGTGATCCTAACAAGATCAAATTTGATTTAATAGATAGAGGGAGGACACCAAAGAAATCTACTGCACTAGCATTTAACTTTCAAAAGGGAGACTATGATAAAATGGTTAGCAAAACATCAAAAGAAGTAGCTGAAAAGGTTAAGAGTTTACTTCAAGCCTGGGCATACCATCTTGGAGGCCCAGTACAGATGTATTCTACTCTTTAGAAAAGGTGGAAGGAAGGCCAAATGAATGCCAGCATGGTTTTAAAGTAAGGTGAAAGAGGCTATTACAGCCATAAAAACATCTTGCAAAAAATGGAAAATGGATCCAAATGAAGAAAACAGCAAAAGCACTGTCAAGTTAGATGCAAATCACTGATAAGGCAGACCTATACAGAATTTGAAAAAAAGTTTGCTGTGGAAGCAAAAACTCATAATAAAAACTTTATCAGGTACATTTGAAGCAAGAAGCCAGTGAAGGGGTCAATTAGATAGATGGGTGAAAGGAGCACTAAGGGAGAACAAGGCCATAGCAGAGAAACTAAATAAATTCTTCAGCTTGGTCTTTCCTAAAGAAGATGTAGGGGAGATACCCATGACAGAAATGATATTTAAAGGTGATTATTTGGAGGAATTGAAAGAAATCTCAGTGAACCTGAAAGATATAAAAATGTCAATTTGACAAATTAAAGAGTAGCAAATCACCTGGATTGGATGGCAAATCACCAGGAAAAACTGGAAAATGAAATAAAGAACAAGACATGAACAAGTGGTGTGGCAAAGTCAACCATTTTGAGCATGGGGGAGATGAACAGCATAAGGAATTCACCTTAATCAAGGGGCCTCTGTTAGGTGTGCAGGGTCAAAAGGCCAGAGCCACAGTTCAAAGGCAGAAAAACCCCAGCTGGAACAAGTTCCAGCAAATGCTTGACAGTGTAAGAAGGATAGATTGCAAGCACGAGGACAAAAACCCTCACTCTAATAACTGCACTGATTATTCTGATGTCAGAAGGCAGGGAGATTACAAACACCTGGGACAGAAAGAGGTGGGGTTGGATCCCAGTGAGTATAAACCTTGGTTAAATTATGGAGAGAGCAGTAGGAGTAGCCATGGAAGGAGGAAGAGGAGTGATTGGAGAAGGAGCAGAGGAAGCAGCAGAGGACAGACTTCAGAGCAGCAAGGACGATGGAATGCTGGAGAAGCCAGAGCAGGTGCTAACTTCTGGAGGCAGGCTGAGCTACCCATTGCTGAGAGAGGTTAATTCTCTGAATCACGTTTGCAACAAAGGTGGGAGCCAGGAAGGAGAGAAGCTTTCAGACCACCAGAGAGGTTGTCAGCAGGGCACTCTGATCAACTGGGTGAGTCAGAACCTATGCAATTGGGTGAAGCAATGTCAGAGCTAGGGGCAGAAGAAGATATGTTGATGGATTGTTCTTTATGCCAAGCTCTAGACTTGAAGGGTTGAAAAGAGCCAGTCTTGAAAGAACTGTTCCTCTTGTGGAAGTAACCTCAGAGCTAAGCAGTGAGAAAGTAAATTCCTGTGTGTGTTTTGAAAGGAGGAATTTACTGCAGCATAGGCTAGTGAAGTAAGGCTGTGATTCATGCTTCTATGTCAGCTGTGTTGAAACTCCACAACGGAGAGAAAGTTAATTGGCTGCTAGAAGTGTTTGTGCTTTGCTCCTGTCTTATATGAAAAAGCCTGCTATAAGAGTCTTGAGGACACTGTGAATGCTTATTTCATAACCTAAGTTGGGTCTTCACCTGGAAGTGCAGCCTAGGGGAAATTATGGCTGAGTGAAGATAAATTTGCCATAGAAGAAGAAAAGTTTGTTTTTCTATTGCTCTGACTGACAAAGGACAATAAGAAAAGTGGCATCTTGTTATATGTGAAAAGGCTAAGCTTCTGCAGTGAAGAGGACTTTAAAAGCCAATGCTGAGTTCTATTTTTTTTGCCACCAACCTGCTGAACCTTAAGCAAAAATCCTATAATTTAAAATTCTGTAAATGGTACCAGGAACCTGATCTGTTCTATTGTGTTCAAAATAAATTCTTTTTCTGTCATAAGCCTTACCCTTGGTTTAACACGACTACAATCCTTCTACTTAAAGCATAAATATAACAGCTGATAGAAGAAGGTTCTCAACCACCACGCCCTCAACAACTAGAAGACTAGTGGTTATGGCGTTGTGCTTGTGACAGTGGATAAATACACCTAGTAAAATTCTTTCAATCCTCTCTGCATGTGCTTGTGTGTGTTGTTGAGCTAAAAGAACTGAAAAATGATATTGCAGATCTACTATTAGCAATTTTTAAACTATCATTAAAATTGTCTATAGTACCTGAAGATTGGAGGGTGGCCAATGTAACACCAATTTTAGAAAAAGGTTCTAGGGGTGATCCAGGAACCTTCAGACTGGTGAGCCTGATGTCAGTTCTGGCCAAAATGGTAGAAACTATTATAAGGAACAAGATTACTGAACATAGAGGGACATGTTTACTAAAGTGTGTTAATGGTTAAAATATGCTAAATCCCATGCTAAGCGGTTAGCATGGGACTATGGTAACCATTACCAAATACTAAAACAGACACCATGGTAAAAATCCCACAGTAACACCACTGCATAGGATAGGGCTGGGACAAGGCAGGTTAGGGGGAGAGAGGGCTTTGACAGCACAATGAGGTTTGCACAGGCGCCATTAGCTTATGCTAACTATACTCTGTTAGCATGGGAGCACTGGGAAAGGAAAGAAGAGTATCTTCCGCAAACAACAAACAACCAGGGGGGACCAGTGGAGGAAAGACCCTTAAGGGTCCTTAATAAAGAATTATTAATATCATCTGGTAGGCTGTGGTCTTTCCTCCGCTGGTCCCCCCTAGCATGGGAGCACTAACCGCCACCTCAATTGGTGGTGGTAAGTGAAGCTATGGTAAATACATGTGCCTGTTTAGCATGGCAGAGTTCTCCAACTCATGCTAACTTTTTTTTTTTAGTACCATCAAGTCAGTGCTGACTCCTAGCGACCCAGCTGCCTCTGGGTTTTCTTGGCAATGTATCGCTGGAAGTAGATTGTCAGGCCTTTTCTTCTGAGGCAATGAAAGGTAAAGTGACTTGCTCAAGGAGTGTCAGTAGGAGTCGAACCCTTGATCTTCTGGGTACTACTTGGGAACATATTGGGAATGCCCCCTTCAGTCAGCGTGGGTCTGGGTTAACACCGCCCAAACTAATTCTGCTTAGTATCACGCACTAAGGGATGCTTTTTTAGTGTACTTTAATAAACATGGTCTGTAGATAGTCATGCTCAGTAGATAAAAGTGAGTCATTTGATGTGATGTATCTCAGTGGTATTCCCAGCTTCCCTGTCACCCAGGGTGGGAGCCCCCCTCTCCCCCAGCATGGCAAACTTACCATTATATTGGGTTGCTGTGGTGCCAGGCACTCTTCTCTCTCAACTGAAGTCTTGCGATTCACGGGACTTTGGCCAGGACAGAATAGTGGCTGGCCCCTGGAGCACAAGGCACCGCGGTAACCCAACATAATCATACGTTTGCCATGCGACATCAATGAGGCTGGCAGGGGTGCACCCTCCCTCTAGGCTAGCACCCGGGGCAGGCCACAGCCACCGCCCCGCCCTTCATATGCCACCGGTGTATCTGAATTTTTAGGAAGTGTTTGACAAGGTCACTCTTGAGAGAGTCTTGGAGAAATGAAAAAGTCATGGGACAGGAGTCAGTGTCCTATTGTGGATTGCGAACTGGTTAAAACAAAAAAACAGAGAATAGGGCTCAATGGTAAGTTTCCTAATGGAGAAAGATGAATATTGGAGTGCCCCAGGGATTTGTACTAGGCCCACTGCTTTTTAACATATTTTTAAATGACCTGGAAATGGGAATAACAAGTAAACTGATGAAATTTACCGGTGAGAATGTTGTTAAATCACAAGAGGATTGTTTCTTTCCCTGAAAGCACAAATGACTCAATTAAGGACTACTTTTTTCTGAAATATCCTTCTCATTGTGTAGTAACTGATTTAGGTAAAGAAATTGTTCTTCTATGATTCTGATCAGCTGGCTGAGTTTATTGCATGCAGGAATACCTACTAATTTATTTCTAAATGATTATTATTTGGGTGGAGTGGATATAAGAAAAGGGTTCTTATGGATCGATAAGAGACTTTAGTATGGCAAGATGCACCTGATTCCCTCATTTATTTCTTTTTGTTTTCTTTTTCTCTCTATCCCCGATATGTGGATTTTTGGCTCTTTCTTGTATTTTGTTAAATGACCCTTTTCTTTATTGATTACTTGATTGTAATCTTGAAAGTTGTAATAAAAATAAATCAAAAGAGGATTGTGAGGAATTGCAAGAGGATCTTGAGAAACTGGGAGACTGAGCACCCAAGCATAACATAAGACATGCCAAAATGGGCCAGACCAAGGTCCATCAAGCCCAGTATCCTGTTTCCACCAGTGACCAATCCAGGTCACAAGTACCTGACAGGTTCCCAAAAAAAGGTACACAGGTTCCACAATGCACGTCCCAGGGTAAGCAGTGGATTTCCTGGGTCCTCTTTAATAATGGTTTATGTACCTTTCCTCCAGGAACTTGTCCAAGCCTTTTTTAAACCCAGCTACATTAACAGCTTTTACTACATCCTCCGGTAACAAATTCCAGAGTTTGATTAGATGTTGAGTAAAAGCATATTAGTATTATTAGTCTTAAATGGGTTACATTGTAGCTTCATTGCGTGTTCTCTAGTCTGTCTACTTTTTGATGCTATGAACAACCAATCTACGTTTACTCATTCCACTCCATTCATTAATTTATAGACCTCTAACATATGCCCCCTCAGCTTTCTCTTTTCCAAGTTGAAGAGCCCCAACCATTTAAGCCTCTCCTCATAGGGGTATCCTTTCATTCCCTGCCTCTCCTCATAGGGGTATCCTTTAACATGGACAAGTGCAAAGTTATGCATTTGGAGGAAAATAACCCAAACTATAGCTATATGATGCAAGGTTCCACATTAGGAGTCACCAGCCAGGAAAAGGATCGTGGATATTAGGTTGAAATCCATTGCTGAGCGTACAGCGGCAGCTTTAGATGCTAATAGAATACTAGGATTATAAGGAAAAGAATGGGGACTAAAACAGAACATCATAATGTCTCTGTATCAGTTCATGGTGCAACCACACCTTGAATATTGATGGTCACTCCATCTTAAAAATAATATAGCGGAATTAGAAAACCGAAATGATAAAGGAGCTGTAACAAAACCCCTATGAGAAAAGTCTTAAAAGGTTAGGGCTCTTCAGTTTGGAGAAGAGACAGGTGAGGGGAGATATGATATAAAGTTCTATGAAATAATGAGTGGAGAGAAGCAGGTAAACATGAATTTGTTGTTTACTTTTTAAAACTGCACAAAGATGGGAAATGAAGCTACCAAGTGGTACATTTAAGTCTAAATGATGAAAAATGTTGTTGCTCAATGTGTAAGCTTTGGAATTCATTGCCAGAGGATGTAATAAAAGCTGTTAGAAAGCTGATTTTAGAAAGCTTACTCCTGGGATAAGCAGCATGGAATCTGTCTACCTTTTGGGAACCTGACGGGTACTTGTGACCTGGATTGGCCACTGTTGGAACAGGATACTGGGCTTGATGGACCTTTGATCTGACCCAGTATAAAAAATCTTATATTCTTATTGGGAAACTGTGAGGCAAGTACCCCCTTTTGGAGATTATTTAAAAACTGTGAACTGAGACTTCAGACTTGCTAATCAATAATCAGGCTGAAGCCTGACACATTAAGTGGGCTAGTTGCTAAGATGCACTATAGTTAATGCATGTTAACTACAGTTAAGGCATGTGTCATTTTACTGCAGATCCCATGTTATTCAAAGGGGCCTAGTTACTAAGAATGTGGATTAACTGTGAAACATAGAAACATGACCACAGAAAAAGACCACATGGCCTATCGAGGCTGTCCTTCCATATCAACCACTACAACAATCCCCTTTATTCCTTTAGAGATCCTCTGTCTTTGTCCCATGTTTCTTTGAATTCAGATACTGTCCTCATCTCTACCACCTCCAATGGGAGACTATTCTATGGATCCACCAACTTTCCGTAAAGAAATATTTCTGCATATTGTCATGGGGTAGATCAGTCAGAGCCTATGGAGATAGGTAAATCTGAGCAAAACAGATCTGACATTGACAGCTCAGTGCAGCACATGGCCCAGAGTTGCTATAGGCAACATACACAGACTGCATCACAAGGTGTGAGAGCATGCCCAAATAGCAAGCTAACTCACAGCTCATTAGGTAATGAGGAGCAGCTGGGAGAGGGCGGAGCCCAAGCAAACACTAAGACACACGCAGATAAAATTCACTTACCGGAGGTTAGTGAGGAGAGACCACCAGGGAATTCAAGAGCCATTGGTAGCTGGGAGAAAACAGCTGGTAACTGGAGGATGGGAGGAACTTGGAAACCCGGTAGAACCAGGGCAGCTGAAAGAACTCAGAAGAACTGCTTCAGAGAGCAGGGCACGGCTAAACAGAAACCCAGTGAACTTTACCAAGAAGGGGGCAGAGGAGACATTCCTGGACTCAGGCTTAGGAAAGCCAACCTACCAAGTAACAGGTACAAGGAGGGAGAGAGCTTCTACCCTGAAGGGAGTTTCAGGCCCCAGGGAAAACAAAGAGAGAAAAGCAGTAAAACGCTTTCGTCTTGGCAAGGCTCTGCTGTACCGAGAAACTCTGAGCAGAGAGACTGTGAAGGTAGGGGTATTGCTTCTAATAGAAGAGACATAGAAAGTGAAGACTTTCCCTGTACTTACCAAGAGTTATGTGACTCTCAAAATAGCAACTCCAGAGAGTGTGGTAATTTCCCATTCTACTCTAGCTGTGAGGAAGAGAGGAACTCTCTTAGCCATAGAGAGAGACTGTTTAAGAATAACGTGAGTTACAATCCAAAAGGACTTTATTCAGAAGAGGAGTGTGAAGAAATGCAATGTGATTTATATGAGGAACCTGCTTCTGATAATTGTATGGATTGTACATTGACTTTGTCTGATGAAATCACTTCTTTATGCTGAAGAGGTTTCTGGAAGTTTTTGGCTAAGGAAAGGAAATGAAGAAACTTACCTTGAGTGAAAAGGACTGTTTAAATTACCTTTTTCTGTTCCACTATAAGCTGAAGATAAGCAGTATTTTTGTTCCAGTTGTTCCTTTTATTTTGTACCAGCCGTATGGTCATTTTGTTCTTATATCCATTGCTTTGAAAATCCGCCCGGGAAGGGGAAATAAAAAGTCCTGTCTTAAGCCTTGCTACTCGACTACAACTTGATTCTTTTGTTAGCTTGTGGGACTACAACTCCCAGAGGGCATTGCAACGCCTTTTGGACCACTCCCCTTGCTACTTAAGAGAACGCCCCATTGAAATACCCACACTTTTAGCCTCTGGGGACCTTTACGGGTGACAATATCACTCCTGAATCTATCCCCTTTCACCCTCATCCCATGTCCCCATGTAGCAGAGCTTGCTTTCAATTGAAAGAGGCTCTCCTCCTGTGCATTTATGCCACGGAGGTATTTAAACTTCTCAATCATATCACCTCTAGCCCGCCTTTCCTCTAAGGTGTAAATATAAAGATCCTTAAGTCTGTCCTCATATGCTTTTATAATGAAGACCACTAACCATTTTAGTAGCCACCCTCTGTATTGACTCCAGCCTGTTTATATCCTTTTGAAGGTGCGGTTTCCAGAATTGCCCACAATACTCCAAATGAGGTCACACCAAAGACTTAACAGAGGCACTATCACCTCCTTTCTTCTGCTGGCCATTCCTCTTCCTATGCACCCAAGCATCCTTCTAGATTTTGCCATCACCTTTTCTACCTGTTTAGCTATTTTAAGATCATCAGACACAATCATGCCTGGGTCCCATTCTTCTTTAGTGGACAAAAGTACTTCACCCCCCATACTATATTACTCCGTTGGATTGCTGTAGCCCAAATGCATGACCTTGCATTTTTTAACATTAAATCTCAGCTGCCAAATTCTAGACCATTCTTCAAGCTTAGCTAGATTCCTCCTCATTTTATCTACACCTTCCTGGGTGTCTACTCTTGCAGATTTTGGTATCATCAGCAAAGAGGCAAACCTTATCCGACAGTCCTTCTGCTATATCACTAACAGATGTTAAAAAGAATCGGACCAAGGACAGATCCTGGGACACACCACTGGTAACTTTCTTCTCCTCAGAGTGAGTTCCATTTACTTGTATCTTTGTTGCCTCCCACTCAATCAATTTCTAACCCAAGCAGTAACTTTAGGGTCCATCCCTAGGGTGCTCAGTTTGTTTATTAGTCGCCTGTGAGGAATGGTGTCAAAGGCTTTACTGAAATCGAAATACACCACATCTAGGGCTTTCCCTCGGTCCAACTCCTTGGTCACCCAGTCAAAGAAATCAATCAGATTTGTCTGATAAGACTTGCCTCTGGTGAATGCATGCTGCCTCATATCCTGTAATCTGCTGGACTCCAGAAACCTCTCTATTTTCTCTTTCAGCAGTGCTTCCAATAATTTACTCACCACCGAAGTTAAACTAATTGGCCTGTAGTTTTCAACCACATCCTTACTTCTGCTTTTGTGTAAAGGGACCACATGTACCTCTCTCCAGTCCTTTGGCACCACTCCCGACTCCGAGTCATTGAAAAGGTCAGTCAGTGGAGCTGGTAGAATGTCCCCAAATTCTGTTAGTATTCTAGGTTGTATCACATCTGGACCCATTGCTTTGTCTACTTTAAGTTCAGCTAGTTTCTCACGAACACAGTCTTCTGAATATTGTTCAAGATGTCCCTCGCTTCTGTTCCTTTTTGTGGGTGTTTTCTGAGGTCCTGGTCCTGTTTCTTCATCTGTGAACACAGAACAGAGATATTTATTAAGCAATTCCGCTTTATCCTCATCAGTTTCTACATATTCCTCCCCTTCACCCTTGTGTCTGACAATACCACTTTTGCCCTTCCTCTTCTCACTAACATATCTGAAAAATGTCTTATCCCCCATTTTATTACATTGGCTATTTCCTCCTCTTTTTGAATCTTTGCTTTCAGGACTACTTTGCTAGCTTCTCTAAGTTTTTCCAAATATAGATGCCTGTCTTCCTATCTCTGTTATCTCTTGTATCTCATAAAGGCCTCCCTCTTTTTCTTCACTTTTTCAGCTACTTCTTTCGAAAACCATAGCGGTCTCCTTTTCCTTTTACCTTTATTTACCATTTTAACAAAAAGATTGGTTGCCCTTAAAATATCCCCTTTCAGTTTTGCCCACTGTTTTTCTACCTCCCCTAGCTATTCCCATCTTGCTAACGACTCCCTGAGGTATTGGCCCATCTTGGCAAAGTTAGTTTTCCTAAAGTCTAAGATCCTTGCTTTTGAATGGATTTAACATCCCTAGTCCTAATACTGAACCACACCATCTGGTGATCACTGGATGCAAAATGATCTCCCACTATAACATCAGAAACACTTTCACCATTGGTAAGAACCAAGTCCAGTATGGCCCCTTCACGTGTGGATTCTGTTGCCTGAATAGTTCTGCATGTAAAGAATCCAGGATCTCCTTATTTCTAGATGATACTACAGCAGGAATGTGCCAATGAACATCTGGCATATTGAAATCCCCTATCAGTAGCACTTCCCCTTTCCTAGCAATGCTGCATATGTCTTCAATTAACTCTCCATCCACCTCTTCCTCCTGTGAGGGAGGTCTGTATATCATGCCAATGCAAATAGATTTCTCTTTCCTTCTTTGTAGTTTAACCCACAGTGCCTCCTCTCTCCCTTTTAAGCTCTGTAGTTCCAAAGTTTTAATATTTTTTTTTACATATAGTGCCACTCCTCCTCCCCTTCTTCCTACCCTGTCCTTTCTGAATAAAGTATAGCCTGGTATAAAAACATCCCAGTCATGGTTTTCTGTGAACCTTGTTTCTGTAACTGTCATTAAATCCAAATCAGCCTCTCCCATTAAAGCTTCAACATCTGGGATCTTATTTCCCATGCTACGGGCATTTATACACACCGCTTTCCATATGTTGCCCCTTTTACCCATTTCCATAAAGGTATTTAATGTTTCACTTACCTGGGGGCTTTCACTTATCTGGGGCCTTTCTTCACCCATCCCCAGTGAATCTAGTTTAAAGCCCTCTTCAGTAGATTAGCCAGTCTGCTACTGAAGACACATCAACCTTTCTTGGACAGATGAATGCCATCTCTGCTCTGCAACCCTTGGAACAGCATCCCATGGTCCAGGAAACCAAACGCTTTCGATGACACCATCCATGCAGCCATGTATTCATCTCCAGGATGCGAGCTTGTCAGCCTTTACCATCAACAGGGAGTATTGAAGAGAACACCACCTGCGTCCCTATCTGCTTCACCCTCTGTCCCAGAGCCATGAAGTCACTTTTGATACACTCAGAGGGATATCTGGCAGTATCATTTGTGCTGACATGGATTAGCAACATTGGGTAATAGTCAGTGGGCTTGATGAGTCTCAGCAAACTCTCCGCAACATCTCAGATTTTGGCACCTGGCAGACAGCACGCCTCTTTGGACATCAAGTCTGGTCGGCACATGGATGCCTCAGTACCCCTCAGAAGAGAGTCATCAACCACCATTACCCTTCGCTTCCTTGTGGTCACTGATTCTGCAACTTTGGGGTGCTCGAGCTCTGGTTCTTCCCTTTCCAGAGATTCTTTCACCTCCTCCACTTCCAATGCTGCATAATGGTTCTTCAATTCAAGGACCGGAGAAGTTGGATTGGTGTTTCTGCAGGCCCTGGTGACTTGTGTCCAACTTTTATCATTTTGTAGGTTCTCATCTTCACCTCTGCTGGAGAGCTTGGATGTTCAAGAAGCAGTTCATCAATGTACTTCTCACTGTCTTGCATGGTCCTCAGCCTCACCACCTCCTCTCTGAGTTCCTCCACTTGTTTTCTGAGAGATTCAGCAGGCTGGCATCCTGCACATGGAACCAGTCCTTCAACTGGCATTGGGACCTCTGTCTGGACAGAGGCAGAAGCTGTAATGGGGGCAACAGCTTTGGTAATACAATTTTTTTCCAGCCATTGTTCAGTTGATGGAGCTTAGGTATCTCTTAAAGCAAAAGAGAGAGAGACCTACCAAAGTACCAGCCAGTTTCCCAGCTTTGCTTGAAATGTATAGCCTCTGTTAGGAATTAACAAGTGTTAACATTAACACAGCTTAGTAACTAGCCCAGTGGTTCTCAACCCATTCCTCTGGGACCCCCAGGCCAGTCAGACTTTCAGGGTATCCACAATGAATATGCATGAGATAGATCTGCATACAAGGGAAGCAGTACTGCAGATCTATCTCATGCATATTCACTGTGGATAGTCTGAAAACCTGACTGGCCTGGGGTCTCAGAGGACTGGGTTGAGAACCACTGAACTAGCCCCTAAGAATTGTTTTGGTTTCTTTGAGAGCTGTGCTTCAGAAGAACTTTGGTTTATGAGTGCTAATGGAAAAGATATTGCTCTTCTACTGCTAATGGTTTTTGCAAGTGTGAATACCCTTATCCTGAGTGAATCGATGATAGCAGGAAGGTGACTTAGAGCAGAGTTTGGTCTTTAAGGGGCCCTGCAAAGTGGAAGCTGCAGCACGAAATCTGAGCAGCAGGATTGTTTGTATTTGTGTTGTCACTAGTCTAGAGGGGAGAGAGAAGAGGTAGTTTAAATGGAGTGGCTCCCAAACATTCCAGTGGATTGGAAAGAATAATAAAAAGAAACTGACTGTGAAAGTGTGCCTCTTAGATGTCACTGTCAATTTGAAACCACTTGAGGACACTTCTGCTTGATGCCTGATTACCTTCTCTCTGCTTTGCTGCCCATGGGATGGCTAAGTGCAAGGAACGAGTTAAATGTGGCTCTTGCCTTGCCTTTCAGAGAAGAGCCCTTTCTCAGTTGATCATTCCTCAACTTATGGCACTTGTCACCCTCTTACTCACTCTCATAGGCGGAAGCCTAGGGAGCTTCAGTGGGGCCTCTTCTTAATGTAGCCGGGACTTTACAATGCCCCCTGGGATCTGTAGTCCCACTAGCTAATCAAAAAGGTAGTTGTGAACGAGTAGCCAGGCTTTTTCAAAAGAGGTATTTTATTTCCCTTCCGGGCGAACTTTTGCACATAAGAATCAAAAGAAATAAACCATATTTTTCTGGTACAACTGAAAATGAACTACTGGTAACAAAAAGGTGCTTATCTTCAGCCAATCGAAAAAAGGTAAGACAGTCCTTGTATTTTACACAAGCAAGTTTTACAGAATCCGTTTCCCTAAATGGATTTCTGTCTTTAAACAGATTAGCATAGAGAGGAAATGTTATCAGAGAACATTAGTGCACATTCCATTTGGAACTCCTCAGGACTTTCCCCACAAAAGTCACATTCCATATCTTCATAACTTTCCCCGTAGCTATCTTCAGAATGGCTATATCTCATATCATTGTTGCAAAAACCCTCCTCTTCTTTCCAAAGGCTTCTCTCCCCCTCTCTATCAAGGGGAACTGGGAGGTTACCGTAAATAGCAGAGTTTTCCCCTAGAGGGCCACACACCCCTGGCTGTGTGTATGGGAAACTCTCTTTTTCAAAGTTCCCTCTATTATAGGGAATTAGCCTGTCCTTTGGCTCGGTTCCCCCGGAGCTTTCTGAGCAAGGAAACTTAGCGTGGCTTTTCCTACAAACAAGCCTTCTACTCCCCGTTACTGCACCCTTCTCCTTGGGCAAGTAAGTATCCCTTTGATAACAGTTCTTGCCCTCCCGGTACCTGTTCTCAGGGAGACTTCCTCTTACAGGTTCCTTCCATCTGCCAGCCTGAATACCTTCGTGGCCCCAACCACCTGGTTCTTGTTCCGTGCTGCCCAGCACCCTGTAACCAGCCTCTGGTATTCTCTTAGCTCTCTCCTCTGGAACTCTGTTTAAACCTCTTTGTGAAGTTTTTCCTTTAGTTTCCAAAACAGCTCTGCCTACTCCTGCTTAGCTCCACTAAGTTCCTGGTTAGCTGCCTTAAACTCCTGGTTAGCACTTCTGGAATCCTGATTAGCCCTCCTAGGATCCTGGTTAGCTCTCCTACTGACGAACTCTGAGTGATTTTTATCTGCGTCACTCCTAGAGTTCCGGTGAGCTTGGCCTTCCCTCAGCTGCCTCTCATCAGCTAATATGCTATGATGTAATCCCCTACTAGGGTGTGCTCCTACCCCTGATGCTTTTGTTTTTGCTGGTTGCTCATAGCAACCCTGATCCATGTGCTCTGAGCTGTCACTTTTAGACCTGCTCAGCTCTGTTTTTCCTATTTCCATAGGCAGATTCTGACCTACCCCATGACACACTGAACGGTATTGTTGGATCTAAAGCATCTAATTGGGGGCTGGGGTCTACAGCTGCTCCAAGTAGATGGATGTACTGCTCAGCCTGGATGATCGGAAATGATCTTCTATGCCTACTGAGGCATGCCAGATGCTGAGTAGCTTAGTAGAAGCCACATCGGAAATTGGCTTGTGTAGTACTGCTGGAGAAAGGAGCATCTTGGTGAGAAAGGAAAGAGGGCTTCATGCTATACTTACTACTGGAGGATCTCCTTAGGTGTGTGACATACTGCTACAATCTTTGCAATTTGCAGGGGATCGGCTTCTGGACTTCAAGATGGGACCATGGCTGCAGATACTCTTCATCAGGTGAGAAATCTGTTTTTTACTAGTACTACTGTGGTCAATACATCTTTGGTTACTTTGGATAACATTTAGGCAGCACTGAATTGTAAATACTGTAGTTGCCCATATAGACTCAGCCATGGGTGGTATCACAGTCATGAAGTCATGAATTGGTATCCATGGAGCAGCAATGTGGTGCCTAGGCTGGTAGGGTTGATTCCTTGGAGCACAAAATAACTAGTTTGGAGTCTTCAGATGTAGTATTGGTGAAACATCATCTAAATATTCATAGAAAAGTGAAGACCTTTGAGAACTATATTAAGAGATTGAATCTCAGTTTTATTAATGCTCCAATTGTAAATATGGCTGCTCTATTGGACACTCTTTGGAAATATTATGTGGAGATACTCAAAGTTTACCCTGAAGATGTTTGTCTTATTACCTGAGCTTTTTTCTTGCCATCTAGGAGCTGGTAAAGGAAGGTAGATGTATCACAAGTTAGTCAGTCTGGATGTGTCCAGGCTATTGGAAGAATCACGGACTGAGATCTCCAAATGTGGGATTCTCCTAGTGATATGCTAGAAAAAATATGGACAATGAGAATGCTCTTCAACTATAAATCAGTGAGATTTCTGGGGACCATAATTTCTGTATTTGTAGATATTTCTAGGATTTCTTAAGAAAGATGTAGTCATTTCTTGAGTAAGTAGCAAGGAGTCATCCCACTGGGTGATATATTTTTCTTGTTTATATATTGTTAAATTTCAAGGTAATAAGTACATTTTTTTATGACCATCAGCAACTACAGAATTTTCTTGACAATAGAAGGCCTGTATGAGAAGGATCTTTTTGCTTGATTATAGAAGCATTTGGTGCACCGTATATGGAATTGACCCAGTTTGCTTCCTCTTTACTTATATGATATCCTTGCAATTTGAATGCAGATTTAATTTATATTCATTGGCTCTCTCCTTTTGTGGTCTTTCTTTTGTTTATTTCCTGTCTTAGTATTACCCTATCTGTATTTCTGGTATAGAAATATGATGGCATAAAAATACTATATGCCCTATTCAGTCTGCCCTTCCATATCATCTACTATAGTACCTTTTTTTAAATTTTATATTTCTCAATTTTAAATGTAAATCCCAAGAATAAATCATACTTGTCTGAAATAAGGAGAGTGGAATTGTAATTACAAATATTTCATCAAAATTACACATAGGAAAGTAATACATTATGGGGCTGATTCTGACCCATGAATAGTAGGGTTGTACAATTGGGTTGGACGTCCTGGTTGGACATCCAGTCCCCATTTAGGTCCGGGACCATATTCAGTACTTCTTGCTCCCGACACATACAGGGCCATTGTATGGGGAGGATGGGGGCAGCGCTGGGGTGGAGCAAGGGCGGAGCAGGGGTGTGGCCAGGCCCTCGAACGTATGGAGGCCATTCAGGTCTGGCCTCTGTGCATCCATGGCCGCAGGGATGGATACTTGGCTTATTCCACCTCGGAGGTGGAATAAGTGCCAGGCATGGGTTAGAACACAGCCTGCAGCCCCCCCCCCAGACATTGCGCCAGAGGGGGTGTCCCGCTGCCCGACCCTGGCCCTGGCTGCCCCTGCCAAGGATTGGGCAGTGAGGAGAGGAACTTGCCATGTGGTCGGGCATTGGGTGCTCCTGCTGGATGTGCCAGTGCCATGGTGACGGGACGCCACGGCACCGGCACACTAGCCATAGAACTGAGCAGGCTGGTAGGACAGTCCCTGGACATCCCCCTCCACTGAATAGGCTGCACGCCAGGCCATCTAAGTGCCCTGATTCTGCAACCGTGGGAATGTATAGCTCCTGCGGTGGCAGAATCGGGTACAAATAGGCCCCATTCAGTTTTTGGCCATCCGGATGGCCCAGATGTGCACAATGCTGAATCAGCCTCAACATTTCTACCCCCTACTCCAGCCCAAAAAAAGGGGGAGAAACCACTAATGAAAATAATAATAAAAAAGAATCCAATACTTGAAGAAAATCAGGCAGGTACAACAACCAGGGCATACTTATCACACAGTGGGGGTTGATTCTGCACCAAATGAGCGGCAGGCATTCAAAAAAGCCAACAGTTAGGAAGGCTCAAAAAAATATAAGAAATAGACTGAAGCCTAATCATACAAAATCATACATGTATATGGAAATTTAAGAAAAAACTGAGCTCCTAAATGAAGGATACCGAGCTGGTGCAGGAGAAACTCCTTCCTTCTCTGTTGTGTTTCCCATGAAAGATCCAGGAAAACACGAACCCCTAAACCTTTAAACAAAACACTTTGGGGCATGTTTACTAAACTGCGGTAATGGTGCATAACGCGCGTTATGTAATGTTAACGATCGTTAAGCTACGTTAACGCATGCTATGAGACGTTAACATTCGTTAATGTCTCGTAACGCGCGTTAATGTGGCTTAACGATCGTAGATGTTCTGCGGCGTGGTAAAATACCGCAGAAGGTGGAGAAAGGGCGGAGAGAAGGGGTCAATGGGCGGAGAGTGGGCGGGGAGAGGCTCCATTCACACTAACGCGCTGATCTGAAGGGTTGAATCTCAACGCGATTGAAAACCTGCCGTTAGATGCACATTTGCAGGGGAGAGAAACCATTTAAGTGTCAGCAATATACAGCATAGGCAGGGAAACCTACAAAAAGTGAGAAGTGTGATACATGTGCACAGAACAAAAGGGCACATAAACAGTGAAAATGACCCCAACAAACTGGAAAACAAACACAACCAAGCTGGCCAATAGTGATATCAATGGGAAACAGCACCCCCCCCCCCCCGAGAAAGCTCCAAAAAACGTTATTAATCGTGGAAGGATCTATGCTCCGTCCCCATACAAGGTGAATGAGCCCACAGTGAAATAGCGCTGAACAGGGCTTTCCCTTGTGATTGGACAGGTGTCCTATGGCGTGCACATGTCCCACAACAGCAGGGTGGGCATGTCGGAACGGCAACTGGACAGATGCCGAAAAAGGGGATACAGAGGGCCACAGGCGGCACATGCTGTGGTGCAGCTGGGCCACAGTGCGGACTAGGGTGATGCCTAGGTGGTCCATACGAATGCTGAAACAGCAAAGCAGCCAGACAGCAACTACTGAAGGCCCAACATGGGCACGACTGTGTTTCCCACACTGTCACAGGGGATAGTACCCAGCAGCTACCCCCAAGGGCACAGAACATTGGCAGGCGGTGCTGGGGGGAAACGTAGACACCTATGCAGGCACCCCTACCCCAGAACCCGCACCATAGGTAGCCGCCTACCCGCACACTGGATGGCCTGAGACTGCGCTCCACCAGCACCACCAGCAGAAGGGAATGTCAGCATGGTGGCAGAGGGATATTGGTGGTGGAGGGGGCAGTGGCAGCTGCCCAGAGCAGACCGTGGTCTAGCCCTGTGTAGGTGGGTGCCATGCACTGCAACAGACAGGCCCTGTCTGACGAACAGTCATGGTATCACCAGGGAATGCACCAGCTCAGTAACAACATGGTGGTGCAGTGCACAAAAACCAGTGTAATCAGAAGCAGAAGGTCACAGGTTTAAGTCCAAGCTGTGGTTCCTGCAACCCAGTCTCCATATTTTACCCACTACTAAAACGTGCTAATACAGACAGAACCTTTATTGCAGATGAAGTAAACATGCCCAAAACACCTACATTTTACCCTACAGAGCACAGACACCATAAACATGTGCATTACCCAGAGCAGAGTTTCCCAAATGCAGTCCTGGAGGACTAAAAATCATTCAGGTCTCATGGTGTGTCCAATATAAGGACATGTTAGCATGATAGCGGAGGGGTACTGGTGGCGGAGGAGGCAGTGGCATCTGGCCGCAGCAGACCATGGCCTAGCCCCGTTTAGGTGGGTGCCGTACACTGCAACAGACAGGCTCCGTCTGACAAACAGTCATGGTATCTCCAGGGCATGAACTGTCCTTGTACTAACACAGTGGTGCAGTACGCACAGCCAGTGTGCTCAGGAGCAGAAGGTCACAGGTTCAAGTCCCAGCTGTGGTGTCTGCCAACCCTGTCCCTATAATTTACCCAGTAATAAACTGTGGTAAGAAAGATGGAACCTTTATTGCAGATAACAGAAACATGCCTGGGACACCTACATTTTACCCTACAGAGCACAGACACCACAAACATGCGCATTACCCAGAGCAGAGTCTCCCAAATGCAGTCCTGGAGGGTAAAACACCATTCAGGTTCCATGCTGTCGCTAATAAAGATGTCTGTGCTGCATTTCTATGCGCCGCCCCCATGGTATGCAGATATCTGCCATGCATAGTCATTAGGGACAGCATGAAAACCCGAACAGTGAGTGGCCCACCAGGACTGGAGTTGGGAACCCCTGCCCTAGAGCAGCAGCCAACAGGGGCAGAAACACCCGCACCCACAGGCCCCATTAACCGAAGCCTCCAGGAGAGGCAGGATGTTGGGCCCTGCGTGCATCTCCCAATACTAGCACGTGCATACCTTAGCAATGCCACCCTAAACCTGGGAATACAGTACACAGCTATTAAAAGGTTGCTATGATCACTGGCAGATAGCAATTACAAAGTTAAGTAGAAATTTCTGAGTGAGCTGCATCATAGCAACCCCTCTGATGTCTGTGGTGTGTGCTACAGGTAGTGTGTCTGACAGTGTTTACCACCCTGGGGAGTGACCCCAACAGTATTGCGTACCATAGCCATACCTGCACTGTGCCCAGGACTGGTGCGGTGGCCAGGGATGCCAAGCACCCCTATAGTTGCACAATGCTGGCATAGGTGTGGGGAGTATGTGTCTGTCTATCCAGTGTGTGGTGGCTGCAAACACCCTCAACAGCCCACACTGCTAGCACTGTTGCCTGTATTGGCCTGCCAATGTGCATAATGAGAAGCAAGGTACCATGGGAAAAGCCTGGATTGGGTGGCCTGGCCCGTATTCATCTGTACAGAGCATAGGGCAATGGCTGGGACATTATTGTGCCTTGCCACAACCTGCACGGACAGGGTGGCCACAGCATGTCCTGCTGGGAGGTCACTCTCACCCTGACTGTGCAGTGACCACGGCATGGCTGGGTTCCCCCATAGTGCTTTACAGTGTTCTCATAAGTGATATGCTTGGATTCTGTTATCTGGGGCTCAATCACTGATGTATCTGCTTGGTGGGTGTGCTCATATTCCAGGTATGGGTGCACACATCCCCTCCAGGAACAAGCACTATGTACTAGCTGGCAGACTGTCTGCAGTTAGTATGTGTGTGGCTGGAACACCTTGCAGGATGCAGCGGCTGGTGACTCACTGTGCATGCTGCTGGAGAATGTCAGATGGTGGTGGGTGCAGCAGTGCATTTCCAGGCATACTGTCTTTCTGCCATTGCCCTATTTATGCATGCGTATAGATCTGCATTAACTGCCCTGTAGGGTGTCCCTCCCCCAGCTGGACTGTGGTTGATGGTTCCCTCTACTGTCACCATTGCAGGGGGGTACATTGTGGATCTGTTGGTGGGAGATTCTGTCCCCAACCCTGAGCCACATGGGGGGGGGGGTGGGTACAGAACCCACCTGTGGGTCCAAACACCCCCTTCACCTAAATCATGTGACCATGGCAACCACACAGGGTATGCACTATCCTGGGTGCATCATAGTCCACAAGGGCTAGATGTGAAATACAGATGGACACAGGCATATCCTAGGAGTGTCTGCACGGACCAGCTATCATACACTGCCACTGATGGAAACCTGCAGCACAGCCTATCTCAGCAACGCCAGGTGCTGTGGAAATGGTGCTGGGCACCCCACCTCACCCTCAGGGTGAGCACAGGACCCGCACACTGTGATGGTCTGTAGCTACTCTGTGCCAGTAACACACACAGTCGGTAGCCCCTACCAGGCCGAGGTGCTGGGGGGGGGGGGGGTTCATTCCGCATCTTGTGATCATCTGTAGACTGCTGATATGCATGTGCAGTGCACCATGGGTATGGGTGGGTTACCCCAAATCCTGGCCACCACAGCCGACAGTTTGTGTGGTGACCTGACGTCCTTCAGTAGCCAGCCAGGGATTTGTTAGTAGCACTAGCGATGTAGCCCACTAGTTACTTCCCTGCCTGTGGAGCCTGTGGTCATGGGTTTGTTCCCACAGTTGGGTTATTTGGTGGGGCTGTCTGAGGTATTGTCTTTTTTAAATTTAAATTGGTGCTGCCAGCAACAACACCCTCACAGTGCTGTCTCCTTACGGTGCCTCATCAGGCGCCCTATAAGGTGCCCTATGAGGCACCCTATAATGCGCCCTATAGGCTGCTCCATAGCGGACATTATTGGGTGCCTTAGCGGACAGTGCACTTTATAATGTGCCATCTGGAGTGCCTTATGGGGCGCCTTATGCGGCACCTTAGGTTACGGCCCCGTGAGGGTGTGTTTGCTGGCAGCACTAATTATGGTTAACAACCAAAATGCTTCAGACAGCACTGATTTAAAGTAAAAGGTGATATCTCAGCCAGCTTTACTCATTAGACCCACAGGGGGATTAAACTCACAACCTCTGCCCCATCAGTCAGTGTATTAACCATTGTGCTACAGCTCTTGACACCTTGCTGTACCCCTTATCAAACGCTTTATGGGCGCCGTACAGGGCGCCTTGCATGGCGCTCTACACGGCACTTTGTAACGCTCGTTGTTCTATGGCACCTTGTAACGCGCGTTATCTGCAATGCTGTACCGCCCAAGTCCTTATTTGGCCATTTCTGTCTCTAACGCGGATCCTAACGCGAATGGCATTACCGCAGTTTAGTAAACATGCCCCTTTATTTCCAGAAAAATACTTTAAGAAACCAGTCCCTATCAGAGGTAAGCACAAAGGAAATCAACAAAGTAGACGGAACACATAATTCGGATCCGGATGTCTCTAGTACAGCTGATATATCTAATGAGTCTACATGTTGTCCCATTCAAAGACTTCTGACCAGTAGGCATATAATATAATTTAGACATAGGAAGGTGGGATTCAACTGGGACCCCCAATGCTTCAACAAGATATGATCTAAATATTTCCTTAGTGCTAACAACAGAAGATTTAGGAAAATTTATAAATCTTAAATTATGGTAGGGAGAATAATTCTCATGTACCTCAATCCTTGCCTTCATGGCAATAGCGTCTTTCTGAAAAGAGTCAACAGAATCATCTACTCAGGATACCTTCAAATGTAGACCTGAAGTAAATGTTTGCAAAGAAGAAAGTTCTTCAGTATGCTGCTGAATAAGGGCAGTATTAACCTGAGACTTTAGTGCCAAAGCATGGACTCGGGGTACCAAAGTTGATGAAATAGTCTCTAAGGCAAAAACGTCTGGTTGAACCAAGGAGAAAGTCACTGGAGTTCCAACTACTCCTGAACTGGTTTCTGCTGTACACTGTTCTATAGGTGGGGTCACTGATGCGGCCATAACATCAGCCAAGTCTTCAACTGAATGCTGAGGTAAAGCACTGCTGGAACACTGACCCGGAAAGGCAAAGTATACTTCTCTACTTTGCCCTGGAGTCATCCCTTCTATGGCTGCCAATTCTCCCTCGAAGAGGGATGTAACTTCCATCTGATTTACCAGGTTGTAAACCGGCAGGGAAACCTTTGCAGAATGCCACTGAACCAGCAAAGAGATATCTGGTCCTGAGCTACTTGCTGATTGTTTCTGCTCCGATGAAATGCCAATGGGGCACTGAACCACTGGTTCTCCTGACTGTTGCCGTGACCGTGTTACAAAAGAGTCCAGAAAAGGCAATGGAGAAGAGGTCACTGGGTCTGCCGAGGGCTTCTTGCACATTTTGGCCTTTCTCTTACCCATAGGAAAAGCGTCACAACTAATAGCACCTACCTTCAGCCATCTTGGATCCTCGCCAGTCCCTTTTTTTCCTTTAGAGACCTTCTGTGTTTGCCTTATGCTTTCTTAAATTCAAATACTGTCCTCTTCTCTACTACCTCCACTCGGAGATTATTCCACGCATCTACCACTCTTTCTGTACAAAAATGTTTCCTCATATTACTCCTTAGTATATCCCCATCCTTTCATCCTCATCCTATGTCCCCTCATTGCAGAGGTTACTTTCAATTTAAAGAGGCTTTCTGGAATTCTCTAATATGCTGGAATTCTTATGCAAAAGTCATTTTGGGGGTCATTTTAGAAGTCTTTTGGACACCCAAAGATATTCATGTGGATGGTGAAATAATGAAGATGTGTCCGGAGCTATTTTTCAAATGACTTTTAAAGATGTCTCCTGTAGACAGGGGGTGTGGTAGTGGTATAATGAACTTAGATAGCCCCGTTTGATTTTGGAAATGTCGGGGATGTCTGCAGAGCACGTCCACATTCAGACCTGATCCAGGCATGAACAGGTTTCAGGAAAGTGCTTGTTGTGATCTTAAAAAATGCAAAGGGAATAGAGAAGATGGAATATTGTGACTATCCTAAGATCACAAGGAACAGCACTGGAATTTGAACCCTGGCCACCTGGCTCTTAACCCAACTACTCTAAACATTAGGGTATTAGACATCTTAGTTCTGAAATACTTCTCTAGAGACGTCTATGTAGATCTCCTCATAGATATCCATATCAGGCACGTCCAGTGGCGGGATCCGATCTGAAGAGGAACTGATTCAGATCAATCCCGCCACTGATAGGACAGAGTGGGTGGTAGCACGGCACCCATTTGTGTTGCCAGTGCTGCATGCTTGGGCCACTGGCGGTCACTACAGGGCAGTAGCTCCCTGGTGGCTCAGCGGCCCAATCCCCTCGCCTGTAAGTGGTTTGATGGCATCAAAGGCTTTCTGTGATGCCGCAGTCCCCCGATGCTGTCAAACAACAGGCGGGTGGGGGTAGTCCTGCCAGTGCTGTTCCGGCATCTGGATGCTGTTTTTGGCCCAGTTCTCTGAACATGGCCCATGGCAGGAACCGGTTTGCATGGACCAGGCCGTACTGGCCGTATTCCACCACTGGGCATGTCTACATTTGTGAAAACATGCCTGAACTTGCACGTGCTTGTTGGATGTCCCAGTCTGCACTTGGACCTTCTTTGTAAAATGTGCCTTTTTGTATGCATTTTGAAATTGATACAAATAAAAAAATAATTTTAAAAATAATACATTTAAACCACAGGGTGCAATAGTAGCAACACAAAAGTCTTTGCTGTGCTTCTGCACTACAAGGAAGCTGTAGACATGGAGGCTGATTCTGATCGGGGCATGTCCGGTCCATCTGGATTGGCCTGATCTGCACCTGATTCTGATCCGGGGGGGGGGGGGGGTTATATGTCCTGAACAGGCAAGATGTGCCCCAATTCCAGCCCCCTGGACATCCTCGGTCCTGATTGGCTAACCCAGCCTGGGCTCCTACATGGAGCCGTGGTGCTATGGCTTCCCTTCCATGCATGAGCCCCAATCACCCCCATGGAAAAAAAGTCCTGTCCCTACCGCATGACCTCTAATCGGGCCTTCTGAGGCCGGGATCAGGCTGTGGGGAACCCCCTCTCCTGCTCACCTGCGTCCTGGGGTTCTGACATTGCTGTGCTGTGCCATCTTGGCGTGGAATAAGTTCCACATCTAAGTCACCCAACACGGACGTACAGGACTGTCACCATAATAAGCCCTGCATGTCTGGGTTCAGGGTCATGCCTCTGGCCCGCCCTCACTCCTCCTTTGGCCTTATCCCTTCCGCCCTCATACAGGCCCCCGCACACATCTTTGCTGTATGTGTGGGGAGCTCTTTGGCAGGAATAAGACCCAGGCTTTTAGCGGGAATATACGTCTGACCAGGACATATATCCCTGCTAAACGCGGGTCAGAATCTACCCCCATAGAAAACAAGTAGCAAACAAAATAGTTCAGTTATTAGGTGTTTATCTTACATAGAAACCATTAAGAAAGCTATACAGTTCAATCACTAAGATTTACAGTAGAATTTACAATTAAGAAAGTGAAAGACACATCCAAATCACTTAACGATAGCCCAGCAGGGATAGGGGTGTAATAGCAGGGGGCAAGGCAAGAGTGTTCCTGGAGTGGAATAATTTTCAATCTCTCTGCATGTTTGTGTGTATTTTTGTGTCTGTATGCATTTTCCCATCCTCAGATGGCTTAAAATCTAAGGGGCTCTTTTGCTAAAGTGCAGCATTTTTTGCCCTTAATATATTTTGTATCAAAATCAATGTGTGTTAGGTGCAACCGCACTTTGACTATTATCAGGGGCATGGCCATCATGTGCCTGACAGTTACCATGTATGCAAACATCTTAGCACACATTCTATTCCTTGACAATTATCACAAGTACAACTATCACTATCTATTGAGGTGGTGGTAGGTGCACCAGTGCTAACTAAAACATTGGTGATTATCGCACACTACTGATGCCTGTGCCATCCAGAATGCTCAGTCAACACCCAATCTCCACCCCACCCCATTGCACGATATGCAGTTAGCATGTTTTAGTGAGCAGTAATTGTCCCACTTGCAGAGAAGTGGTTAATGTGCATTAACTGCATAATGCCGTTTAGTAAAAGGACCCCTAAGTTTGTACCCAAGGCAATGGAAGCCACAAGGAACATCAGAGGGATCTGAACCCCCATTTCAGCCTGCTGCTTTAAACACTAGGCTACCTCTAACCATTAGATGGGTCTGTGTGCACATTTCTGTATATGTGACTGTGTGTATATGTATCTGTGCTGATTCTGTGTGTGTTTGTGACTGGAAGAGCATAGGAGAATGGGGTCATAGTTTGAGAAGAGCAATTCCCTAACTTCTGTGCAGCAACATGTCAATATTTATGCTTCAGCTGCTGGAATTCCCTCTCCCATAGAAATGCATTGGGCCTTTTTTGGGCACTTTATTTCTCTGGAACCCCAGTCCAGTCTTGCTCATTTTCAAGGACAATGTGGCTTTTCATTCATTTTTCCTTCATAAAAATGTGCCCCTATCCTGTTTAGTTTTCAGGGAATTATTTTGCTCCCAGACAGATAGACAACAAGTGGGCTTTGAACCAGGACCAACCCCAGATTTGGTTCAAGGTGTTGGTGTCCTAGGCTGACTTTAAGCTTTACCTCCACATACCCCCCTGCCAGCTGTCAAAATCGATTGTTTCACTTTGAAAGCCCTGCTCTTGCTGCCCCCAGAGGTTGCTACTCTAGGCAACTGCCTGGTTTGCTTGATGGATGGGCTGGCCCTGCTGAGAACCAGGGAAGCTAAGGGGTATGTTTACTAAACTGCGGTAACGTAGCAGCGGCTACATTATCGCGCGATACGTAAAGTTATCGCGCGATAACGTCCCCGGCGGCGTTGTCCTGCAGAGGGTGGAGAGAGGGCGGAGAGAAGGGGTCAATGGGTGGGGAGTGGGTGGGGAGAGGCTCCTGCTACACTAACGCTGTGAAATGAAGGTCTGAAAATTACCACGAGTGAAAACCTTGCGTTAGAAGCACAATTGCAGGGGAGAGAAACCATTTCAGTCAGCAATGTACAGCAAAGGCAGGGAGACCAAGAAAAGTGATAGTAGTGCTACATGTGCAGCAACAGCATAGTGCCCAAGTATGAAAGGGCACTATGGTGATGCTGCAAATGGGGTACAGGGGGCTGCAGGCGGGACATGCAGTGGGGCAGCTGGGGCACAGGGTGGACTAGGCAGATGCCTAGGTGGCACATAGGAATTCAGAAACAGAAAATAAGCAAGACAGCAACTGACCAACGTCAAACATGCCCATGAGTGTGTGTGCCACAGTGTCCCAACCAGGGGAGAGTACCCAGCAGGTACCCCAAAGGGCAGATAACATTGGCAGGTGGTGTTGGGGAGAAGTGTGGATGTCTATGTAGGCACCCCTACCCCAGATCCCACACCATAGGCAGCTGCATACCAGCACACTGGATGGCCTGGGACAGTGCACCACCGGCACCACCGGCATATGGCCATGTCAGAATAGTGGGGGAGGGCTGCTGGTGGTGGAAGGGGCAGTAGCATCTGCCCACAGCAGACCAACGCCAAGCCCTGTTTAGGAGGGTGGCGTGCAGTGCAACAGACAAGGTCTGTCTGAAGAACAGTCATGGTATTCCCAGGGAATGACCTACCTCTGTGGCAACAGCTTGGTGTAGTACACACAGCCAGTGTGTTTAGGGGCAGAAGATCACAGGTTCAAGTCCCAGCTGTGGCTCCTGCAGACTATGTCCCTATATTTTACCCTACAGAGCACACACAACATAAACATGTGCACTCCCTAGAGCAGGGGTGGGCAATTCTGCTCGTGTACAACAATCCAGCCTGGTTTTCATGATGTCCCTAATGAATAGTCATGTACCTATTTCCTTACAATGGAAGGCAGTGGATGCAAATAGATCTCATGAATATGCATTAGAGACATCATGGAAACCAGGCTGGATTGTGGTGCACGAGGGCCGGAATTGCCCACCCCTGCCCTATAGCATCAGCCAACAGGGGCACAAACACCCACACCCACAGTCTCCACTATCCAAAGCCTCATGGAGAGTCAGGCTGTTGGGCTTGGCGCGGAGCAGCAGTTACCACCACTAGCACCTGCATACCTTAGCACCGCCAGAAACATGGAAACACGCTCCACATATATCAAGCAGTTGCTATGACTAATATCAGATAACAAATCCTAAATTAAACACAATTCATTAACAGAGATTCATCATAGCAACCTTTCTGATATATGTGGAGTGTGTTTCCTTTTTTGTCTGATAGTGTTACCACCCCGGAGAGTGACCCTAACAGTATTGAATACCTTAGCAATGCCTGAACTGTGCTCATGACTGGTGTGGCGGGCAGGGCTGCCAACCACCTCTATCTTTGCACAATGCTGAAATAGGTGTGGGAGTCTACCCAGTGTTCTGTGGCTGCCTACACCTTACTGAGCCCACAATGCTTACACTGTTTCCAGTGTTAGCCTGCCAATGTGCATAATGAGGAGCAAGGTATTGTGGGTATGAACCGGACAGGGCGGTCTGGGCAGGATGCATCTGTACAGGGCATAGGGCAATGGCTGGGACATTGTAGTGCTTGACCACCACCTGCACGGACAGGGTGGCCACAGCATGTCATGCTGGGAGGTCAATCTCACCCTGACTGAGCAGTGACCCTGGCATGTCTAGGTTCCCACATAGTGCTACACAGTGTTTCTCTTAAGTGATATCTGCGAGTTTTCTTTTCTGGGGCCCAATCACTGAAATGCCTGCTTGGTGTTTGTGCTTACATCCCACTTCTAGGTGCACATAGTTCCTCTAGCAGCATGCACTATGTACTGGTTAGCAGACTCTCTGCAGTTAGCATGTGTATGGCTGGAACACCTTGCAAGGTGCAGATTGACTGTGCCCTCTGCTGGTGAATGTCAGATTATGGTGAGGGGCAGCTGAGCTTTTTCCAGGCCTTCTGCCAGTGCCCTATGTGATAGGTACAGATCTGCATTGACTACGCTGGAGGGCGCTTTTCCCCAGCAGGACTGGGGTTGATGGTCCCCTCTACTGCTTCCATTGCAAAGATGTAGAGTGTGATTCTGTTGGTGGCAGATCCTGTCCACCACCTGGAGAGAGTGGGTTGGGTGGTGCTACATAACCCACATGTGGGTCCAGACACCCCCCCCCTTGCTCTTTTAACAAGTGACCATGGCAACCACACAGGATATGCACTATTCTGGGTGCATCATAATCCACAAGGGTTAGACTTGACTGAGAAATACAGATAAACACAGGTGCATCCTAGCTGTATCTGCAAGGACTACCTGTCATACACTAGCAGTGATGTGGACCTGCAGCACAGCATATCTCAGCCAAGCCAGGTGTTGCAGACCTGGTGCTGGGCGCCCCACCTCACCCTCAGGGTGAGTACAGGAACTGCACAATGTCATGATCTGTAGCTACTCTGTGCCAGTAACACACACGGTCAGTTCCCCCTACCAGGCTGAGGTGCTGTAGAGGCGCATACCCCATCCTGTGATCAGATGTAGACTGCTGGTCTGTATGTGCATTGCATCATGGGTACTGGTGGGTTTACCCTATCCTGGTAACCACAGCAGAGGTTTCGTGCGGTGACCTGCAGTATTTCTGTAGCCAGCCAGTGCTGTGATAAACTCTGTAGAGGTGTAGTCCACTGGTTACTGCAATGACTGCCAAGCCAGAGATCATAGGTTCAATCCTTCAGAGGTCTCATCTAATAAGGCTGTCTGAGGCAATCACTTTTCCTGCCTGTAACAGTCAGACACATCTCTACAATCTGTGCTGCCAGCAAAAACACCCTCACCTCAGTGCCTATAGGGCACAATATAAAGTACCTTGTCAGCCAAGGTGCTTTATAATGTGACCTATAAGGTGCTTTATAGGGCACCCTATAGGGCACATTATAAGGTGCCTTGGCAGACAAGGCACTTTATAATGTGCCCTATGGGTCGCCCTAAGGGCACCTTATGAGGCACCTTGGGTTACAGCACTGAGGTGAGGGTGTTTTTGCTGGCAGCACAGATTGTAGAGATGTGTCTGACTGTTACAGGCAGGAAAAGGGATTGCCTCAGACAGCCTTATTAGATGAGATCGCTGAGAGATTGAACCCATGACCTCTGGCTTGGCAGTCATTGTATTAACCAGAGGGCTCACACTACTTTTTAGAATCACAGCCAAACCATGACCAAACCCCATGCTACTGGGAAGTGCACTTTAGTAAGCATCTCCTTTAGTGCACGTCAGTAAATACACCCTCATAATATCTATGCATTTAGAGGTACCTTTTCAGAAGCATGAAGGCTAATCTTGCATAAATGGTCTAGAAAGGAAAAGTATTTTATGGAAGGCTCACTGAATGCAGAGCCTTTTGTAAAATATCTCTAATGTTGTTGGGAAAAATATGTTTATTTTGCAGCCTTACGGTGGGAAAAGCAATTTTACAAAAAATGGTCGATAGCAGTATCATGGAGGGCTTGTGGAGGGCACCACGGGTAGGTGTCTAGAGAGGGCACCATGAGCAGGTGCCTGTGTTAGACACCCTATAGAGCACAGACACCATAAACATGCACATTCCCTAGAGCAGAGTCTTCCAAATGCAGTCCTGGAGGGCCAAACACCATTCAGGTTCCATGCTGTCTCTAATAAATATGGCTGTGCTGCATTTCTATGCACCGCCCCCATGGTATGCAGATGTATCTCATGCATATTCATTAGGGACAGCATGAAAACCCGAACAGTGTTTGGCCCCCCAGGACTGGAGTTGGGAACCTCTGCCCTAGAGCAGCAGCCAACAGGGGCAGACACACCCGCACCCACAGGCTCCATTATCCGAAGCCTCCTGGAGAGGCAGGATGTTGGGCCCTGCGTGCAACTCCCAATACTAGCACTTGCATACCTTAGCAATGCCACCCTAAATCTGGGAAAACTGTACACAGCTATCAAAAGGTTGCTATGATAACTGGCAGATAGCAATTCCTACGTTAAGCACAATTGGCTGATTGAACTGCATCATAGCAACCTTTCTGATGTCTGTGGAATGTGCCTCAGGTCTGGTGTCTGACAGAATGACCCCAACAGTATTGCGTATCATAGCCATGCCTGCACTGTGCCCAGGACTGGTGTGGTGGCCAGAGCTGCCAAACACCTCTATAGTTGCACAATGCTGGCATAGGTGTGGGGAGTGTGTGTTTGTCTATCCAGTGCAGGGGTGGGCACCTCCGGTCCTGGAGGGCCGCAGACCAGTCAGGTTTTCGGGATATCCCTAATGAACATGCATGAGATATATATGTATTAGAGATATCCTGCCAACCTGACTGGTTTGTGGCCCTCCAGGGCTGGATTTGGAGACCCCTGCCTTACACCTCTGTCATTTAAGATCGTGAGTGGGCAAGGTACAGATGTCCTAGACATCGAAAGGGTATATAGAATGTGTCACATTCCTCCTCGATTGTCACCACCACCAAAAAGTTGTCTAATAGACAATTTTTTGGTGGTGGTGAGAAGGACCAGGTTTGCCCACCCCTGATCCAGTGTGTGGTGGCTGCTAACACCTTCCTCAGCCCACACTGCTGGCACTGTTGCCAGTATTGGCCTGCCAATGTGCATAATGAGGAGCAAAGTACTGTGGGTATAGCCTGGACAGGGTGGCCTGGCCTGGATGCATCAGCACAGGGCATAGGGCAATGGCTCGGACATTGTAGTGCCTGGCCACAACCTGCACTGACAGGGTGGCCACAGCATGTCCTGCTGGGAGGTCACTTTCACCCTGACTGAGCAGTGACCATGGCATGGCTAGGCTCCCCCATAGTGCTACATTGTATTTTTTAAGTGAAATATATAGGTTATCTTCTCTGGGGCCTAATCACTCACTTATTTGCTTGGTGGGTGTGTTCACATCCCAGCTTTTGGGTGCACACATCTCTTCCAGAATCATGCACTGTGGACTAGCTAGCAGACTGTCTGGAGTTATATGTGTGTGGCTGGAACACCTTGCAGGGTGCAGTGGCTGATGACTCACTGTGCTTGCTGCTGGGGAATGTCAGAAGGTGTTGGGGGGCAGCTGAGCATTCCCATGCCTACCGTCTTCCTGCCATTGCCTTATGGATGTGTACAGCTCTGCATTGGCTGCCCTGTTGGGTGTCTGTTCCCCAGTGTGACTGGGGTTGCAGGGAGGGGAGGGGACACACACGCACTCTCTGGCACTGATGGGTACCTGTGACATGGCCCATTGAAGGTGCTGCAGACCTGGTGCTGGCCGCCCCACCTCACCCTCAGGGTGAGCACAATACCCACACAATGTGATGGTCTGTAGCTACTCTGTGCCACTAACACACACCGTCGGCACCCCCTACCAGGCTGAGGTGCTGTGGGGTGCATACCCCATCTTGTGATCATCTGTAGACTGCTGATATGCATGTGCTGTGCATCATGGGTACGGGTGGGTTGCCCTATCCTGGTAACCACAGCAGACTGTTTGTGTGGTGACATGCAGTCCTTCTGTAGCCAGCCAGGGGCTTGTTAGCAGCTGTAGAGCTGTAGCCCACTGGTTACTTCACTGCCTGTGGAGCTAGAAGTCATGGGTTCTATCCCACAGTGGGGTTATTTGATAGGGTTGTCTGAGGCATAGTCTGTTTTTAATGTACATTAGTGCTGCCAGCAAAAACACCCTCAGAGTACTGTAACCAGAGTACTGTAACCAGAGTACTGTATCAGGTGCCTTATAAGGTGTCCTATAGGGGACATTGTAGGGTGCCTTGGAGGACAGTGCACTTTATAATGTGCCCTCTGGAGGCAAGATGGCGACGATGGTGGTGTGATTTCATCGACCGGAGGCTGATGCGCTGTAGTCTACTGTGGATAGCGGTCGTTTTCTGGTGCAGGTATGGGCAGAAGGAAGCGCAAGCAGACTAGCTTACCTTCGGGGCAATCTTGTTCCAACAACGCTGCTCAACGGACTTTACAGATGTGTGGCTTCCGTGCGCCGATGGAGCAAGCAGCGTCTTCGACAGGCCCTGAGGGTTCTCAGGACCTGGGCACATCTGGGGTTTTCCTTTCCCCGGAGCAGCAGGCCCCCCCCACCTTGTTCCGGAAGCGAAACCCTTGGCAGTAGTGAGGCGCTTGCCGGTGTGATATCTAGTACGCCGAGGCAGGCTGCCACGGAGGCTTCCTCTGCCGATGGGAGCGCTCCGTGTGGACCCCATGGAGTGTTTGCTGGGTTGGGGAGGAGTGCCCCTGCCGCGCTCCAGGAGATTGTGTCCCCAATTGGTTATGCTGGCGGCGGTGGTTTGGTGAGACCTGCAGTGGTGATTCTTGAGGTGCTGTGGGACGCTATAGCAGCAATGAATTCTTCTCTACGAACTATTACTACTTCATTGTCTGCAGAAGTTGTAAGTCTAAAGACAGATTTTCAAGGGGTTGCTCAAGTCCAAAAGGAACAGGAATGTAGTTTGGCACAGCTCCGTTTAGATCTGGAGAAACTTCAGGAACTGAATCTGGCCCACATGAAAAATTTGAGCGTTCAGACTAGGAGGATGGAGTACCTAGAGAACCAGGCCCGGAAGAACAATTTGAGACTGGTGAATTTTCCTAGGTCTCCTGTGATTTCTCCCTTGGAGATGGTGCGAAAGTATTTCCAGGAGGTTTTGAAAATTTCCAGGGAAGACCTTCCTCCGTTGACCAGAGCTCAGTATTTGTCTGTGGGTAGGGGGGTTCAGGAAGCTAATGTTGTCTCTATTGGGGCTACGGGGGACCTGACTGGTTTTCTAGAGAGCTCATTAGAGGTTATTACTGCGCGTACTACACTGCTTATTACATTGGCACTTGAGACCGATAAAGCACTGATTCTTCGACTGTACTTTCGGAATTTAAGTGAGCAGTTTTTGGGCTCCTCTGTACTATTTTTCCTGATTTGGCTAGGGGTACCCAGCTGAGGCGAAAAGAATTCTTAAGGTATAAACCTAGGGTTCTATCTCTTGGAGGGACCTTTTTGTTAAAATTTCCTTCTCGTTGTTGTTTTTGAGCCCAATCAACTCCTTGATTTTCTGAATGCTAGAGAGGAGCTTGTTGTTGTTGTACCATCCCATACGGCTGACGTTTAAGCCTTGCACTGCCTGTTATATTTTATTTATCTTCTTTTGAAATTTCCTGTTGCCTCCTTATTTTGTGGGCTGAAGTTGGTATTGTAATATGATATTGGGTTTTTTCCTGTATTACTTCTTTTTGGTTTATTGTTACTTGCCAGTATTTTCTTTCATTCTTTGTTGAATGTATAAATAAAAACTTAATAAAGATAAATTTAAAAAAAAAATAATGTGCCCTCTGGAGTGCCTTATAGGGTGCCTTACGTGGCACCTTAGGTAACGCCACTGTGAGGGTGTGTTTGCTGGCAGCACTAATTAAAATAAAACTACAATGCCTCAAAAAGCACTACTTAAACACACAGGGAGATACCTCAGCCAGCCTTGCTCATTAGGCATACTGGGGGATTGAACTCATAGTCCCCTGTACCATCAGTCAGTGCATTAACCATTGTGCTACACCTCTATTTCTGTGTTTGCATGTCTGCACGCCTAATTAAGATTACCGCGTGTTAACGTGCTTAGTGGCGATAATGTGCGCAGCGTGCGTTATCGCGCGATAATCCCAGTTTGCTACGTTTAGACCAGAACGCCCACTCCTTTTATGGCATCCTGCACACTATCGCCGGGCGCACGTTAAGACTACTTAGTAAACATACCCCTAGGTAGCACATTTCACTCCAAAATACCTTGGTAGTCCTTTGATTTCATGATTCCTTTAATACATTCCAGGCCTCCAGTTCCTGAGGCAGTAAAACAGCCTCACAATGTTATAGAACCTCAACCATATTTAACTGTAGGAAGGGTGTTTTTTTCCTTATAAGCTTCATTTCGTCACCTGTAAATGTATCAATGGTCTGCATTGCCAAATAGTTCAAGTTTGGTTTCATCTGTCCACAGAACATTTTCCCAGAAGGACTGTGGTTTCTCAAAGTGGGTTGGGTCAAAGATCAGGCGTGTCTTTTTATGTCTGTCTTTGAGAGTGGGGTCCTCCTTGACCTTTGCCCATGAAGCCCTTCTTTGTTTTGTATACGGCATATGGTGCTGGTTGAAACCACCATTGCAGATTACATAAGAACATAAAAAATGCCATACTGGGTCAGACCAAGGTCCATCAAGCCCAGTATCCTGTTTCTAACAGTGGTCAATCAAGGTCACAAGTACCTGATAGGTTCCCAAAAAGGCACACAGATTCCACAATGCTCATCCCGGGGTAAGCAGTGGATTTCCTGGGTCCTCTAATAATGGTTTATAGATCTTTTCTCTAGGAATTTGTTCAGGTCAGCCTTAAGCTTTTTGGATGTTGTACGTGGTGTTTTTCCAACAGTTCACACTAACCTTCAAAGACTTCCTGGATTAATTTTCCTCTTTTCATCATGTCCTGGAGGTTCTTGACAGTTCTATTAGCAGAAAACTTCTTAATAACATTGCAGTCTGTAGACACGGGAATCCAAAGGCCTTTGGAGATGGCCTTGTACCCCATTTGGAGCCTCAGGAAGCTCACTTGCCTTGGAGGGAATGAATATGGCCATTTTATACATTAGAGCCAGCATTCATTGATCGATTCAAGTCATGTGAGTACTGACAATAGATCACAGGTGTGTCTAATTTTACTGCAATGGGAATGTGGTTCTTCTATTCAAACTGATTTGAATTGTTTATAAGTGTGCCAATAATCATGTCCTATAATAATCAAAGGCCCCAAGAATTCACTATCTGGATAGGGTTAACCCACCCATACCCATGATGCACTGCACATGCAAATCATCAGTCTACAGATGATTACAAGATGGGGTATGCACCCCCACAGCAGCTCGGCCCGGTAGGGGGAACTGACCCACCCCCACAGCACCACAGCCTGGTAGGGGGTAATGAACGTGTGTGTTACTGGCACAGAGTAGCTACAGATCGTCACATTCTGCGGGTACTGTGCTCACCCTAAGGGTGAGGTGGGGCGCCCAGCACCAGGTCCTTTCATGGCTGAATTAGACCATGCTGCAGCTCTTCGTCAGTGCTAGTGCATGTGTGTGTGTTTGGATCCATAGGCAGTTATGTACTACCACCCAACCCGCTCCCTGTGGCTCATTTGTGGGAAACAGGATCTCCCACCAACAGACCCACATTCTACCTACCTACCTCCTACAATGGTGGCAGTAGAGGGGACTATCAACACCAGTCCTGCTGGGGAACAGACACCCTTCAGGGTAGTCAATGCAGATCGGTACCCATCCAAAGGCAATGGCAGACAGACAGTAGGCCTGGAAATGCTCAGCTACCCCCAACCAAGCACACTGAGTCTCCAGCCACTGCACCCTGCAAGGTGTTCCAGCCATACACATACAACTGCAGACAGTCTGCTAGCTAATCCATGTTCCTGGAGAAGATGTGTGCACCCAGAACTGGGATGTGAACATACCCACCAAACAGATAAGTCAGTGATTGGGCCACAGAACAGAGAACCATAAATATCACTTGAGAGAAATACTATAACAACACTATGGGGGAACCTAGCCATGCACTGCTCAGTCAGGGTGAGTGTGACCTCACAGCAGGACATTTTGTGGCCACCCTGTCCGTGCAGGTGGTGGCCGGGCACTAGAATGTCCCAGCCATTGCCCTATGCCCTGTGCAGATGCATCCTTCCCAGGCCCCCCTGTCCGGGCTGTACCCACAGTACCTTGCTCCTCATTATGCACATTGGCAGGCTAACACTGGAAACAGTGCAAGCAGTGTGGGCTGAGAAAGTGTTGGCAGCAACCACACACTGGAGAGACAGACACAGTCCCACACCTATGCCAGCATTGTGCAAATATAGAGGCTTTTGGCAGCCCTGGCCACCGCACCAGTCCTGGGCATGGTGCAGGCATGGCTATGGTACGCAATACTGTTGGGGTCACTCCCCGGGGTGGTAAACACTGTCAGAACCCAGAACTGAAACACACTCCACAGATATCAGAAAGGTTGCTACGATGCAACTCAATCAGCAAATTGTAGTTAACTTAGGAATTGCTATCTGCCATTAATCATAGCAACCTTTTGATATATGTGTAATGTATTCCCAAGTTTAGGGCGGCATTGCTAAGGTATACAAGTGCTAGTATTGGGAGATGCAGCTGCACGCAGGGTTCAACATCCTGCCTCTCCATGAGGCTTTGGATAATGGAGCCTGTGGGTGCGGGTGTTTCTGCCCCTGTTGGCCGCTGCTCTAGGGCAGAGGTTCCCCACTCTGGTCCTGGTGGGCCAGACACTGTTTGGGTTTTCATGCTGTCCCTAATGAATATGCATGAGATGCATTTGCATACCATGGGGGCGGTGCATAGAAGTGCAGCACAGGCATATTTATTAGGGACAGCATGAAACCTGAATGGTGTTTGGCCCTCCAGGACTGGAGTTGGGGAAACTCTGCTCTAGGGATTGCACATGTTTATGGTGTCTGTGCTCTGTAGGGTAAAATATAGGTGTTTCGGGCATGTTTATGTTATCTGCAATAAACGTTCCGTCTTTATTACCTCTGTTTTGTACCGGGTAAAATATGGGGACTGGGTTGGTGGGAGCCACAGCTGGGACTTGAACCTGTGACCTTCTGCTCCTGAACACATTGGCTGTGTGTACTGCACCACACTGCTGCCACAGAGACAGTTCATTCCTTGGGGATACCATGACTGTTTGTCAGACAGGGCCTGTGTTGCAGTGCATGGCACCCACCTAAACAGGGCTAGGCCATGGTCTGCTGTGGGCAGATGTCACTGCCCCCTCCACCACCAATACCCCTCTGCCACCATGCTGGCATGCCCATATGCTGGTGGTGCTGGTGGTGCACAGTCTCAGGCCATCCAGTGTGCTGGTAGGCTGCTGCCTATGGTGCGCGATCTGGGATAGGGGTGCCTGCATAGATGTCCGCGCTTCCCCCCACCACCACCTGCCAATGTTCTGTACCCTTGGGGGTACCTGCTGGGTACTATCCCCTGTGACACTGCAAGATACACACTCGTGTCCATGTTGGGCCCTCATCAGTTGCTGTCTGGCTGCTGTACAGTTTCAGCATTCCTATGTGCCACCTGGGCATCTCCCTAGTCCGCACTATGCCCCAGCTGCACCATAGCATGTGCCGCCTGCAGCCCTTTGTATCCCATTTCCAGCATCTGTACAGTTGCCCTTTCCTACATGCCCACCCTGCTGTTGTGCCACATGTGCACGCCATAAGTAACCTGTCCAATAAAAAGGGAGAACCCTGATTGGCGCTATTTCATTGTGGGATCATTCACCTTGTAGGGGGACAGAGCATAGACCCTTCCAAAATGAATATCTTTTTATGAGCTTTCTCGGTAGTGTTTTTTTATTTTTACCATTAATATCACTATTGGCCAGCTTGGTTATGTTGATTTTAAATTTTGTTCAGGTCATTTTCAATGTTTATTTGCCTTTTTGTTCCGTGCACATGTATCACAACTATAACGTTTTTAGGGTTTCCCTGGCTTTGCTGTACATTGCTGACGTAAATGTTTTCTCTTTCCTGCACATGTGCCTAGCGCGAGGGTTTCACTCGCGCTAATTTTTGGAGCTGAATTTCACGGCGTTAGTGTGCAGGGAGCCACTCCACTCCTACTCTCCGCCCATTGACCCCATCTCTTTGCCCCTGGGGAGCCTTCCTCCGCCCTCCGGGGAGCCTTTCTCCACCCTCAGCACTCGTTTCCGCCGCTGTGCGCGTTATCGCGTGATACGTGATGTCTTCGCCCGGTAAAGCGCCATTATCACGCAATAATGTACCTTATCACGCAATAATGTCACGGCAGCGCAATTAGCACCCTTTAGTAAACATACCCCTAAGCCACCTGACTGAAGACCGAACACAGTTTAGGACAGGTATCAGAGGGTTGCCATGAGTTGACACTAACTAGATGGCACTTTATAACAAAATAATAAAAGGACGTCAAGTCAGTTATTTGCAGTGAGTCTTTAACAACTTCTGCTCCCTCCAGTTTTCCGTTATTGGTCTGTTATTGAAGACACTCATATCTTTTTTTTTTAATGAAATTTTTATAATTTATGAAATGCAGTCAAAAAACTATCCTTTGAAGAGTCAAACATTTATCTTTAAATTTAACAATGAGGGATTTAGTTTACAATCAAATTTGCATCTTTTATGGAAAATATTAATTGCATTTTTAAAATCTTAAAAATTGCTAAACAATGAAGCAGAGATTGGAGAGAGTCTTTAATGATGGATCAGTAATTGGGCATTGGAGGGATGGGAACAGTGACAGACAGATCTTTTTATTTATAGAATAAGATTATTTGAAATGCTGATGGGTTTGCATTATTTTTGACAAGAGTGGGTTTTTGGATAGTATATAAATTATTTGTACACTCCGTTCTGAGATTATTGGTGATAATGACATCATAAAATAGGCACCTTTTTGGACTGTTCACCTAGGCACCCTTTTATAACATTTTTCCTGTGGATAGTAATTTTATAACAGATTGTCTAGGCTAGGAGGCTAACTAGGCACCTATGTATCTTTATAATATTGTCCCAGAAAAGCAGCTGAAATCGTGGCTAACATACAGCTTGGGAGGTGCTACAAATGCATGTGGCCGAAGTGTACACATATATGAGTATTTTATAACCTATGCATGCACTTTATGACATTGTCCATACTCTGCCCAAACTATGACCCTCAACATGCCTATATCCGGCTCACATACAATCCTGCGCCTACTTTACATAGCATGCACTTTCAGTACTATCATCAGCTAGCCATCACTTGGTGCATTTCACTTTATTTAATATAAAACTTGCCAGTTAGGTCAAAATAGTAATACCTGGCTCATTCTGACAAAAAAATGTTTTTTTAAAATTGAACTTAAACTACCGTAAAATTGATTATGGTACTGCTAGTGATATCTATTTGCTGAAGGATCCTTGATATTTGAGTATAGCACATATCTGGATAAAAGATGAAATAAGAGGCATTTTAGGCATGTATACACCCAAAAAAGCCTTTATAAAATGACCTCCATAGTAGGCAAACTCATCCTGCCTACAGCATGCTCACTTTGGTCATTTATCATGGTTTAGAATATTGGTCTGTAAATCTTTAGAAAATTCATGAGGATAAACTACTTGTACTCATCAAAATAAGATTTATCAGACTTTTTACCAACCAGTGCTTGAGATTCAAGAAAAGTTCATTATTTGGATTTAGCTCACAACCTTTCAGTAGAAGAGGAAAGCAAGTTACATTCAGGTACAGGTATTTCCTGTCCCTTGTAGTTTTACAGACTAAGGGCTAGGTTTACTAAAGTACATAAGAACATAAGAAATGCCATACTGGATCAGACCAAGGTCCATCAAGCCCATTATCCTGTTTGCAACAGTGGCCTATCCAGGCCACAAATACCTGGCAGATTCCCAAAAAGGTACATAGATTCCACAATGCTTATCCTGGGGTAAGCAATGGATTTCCCTGGTCCTCTTTAGTAATGGTTTATGGATTTTTCCTCCGGGGACCTCGTCAAAGGCTTTCTGAAAATCCAGATACACTATATCGAACTGCTCACCATTATCTACCTGTTTATTCACACCTTAAAAAAAAAGCATGGTGGAGGAGTAGCCTAGTGGTTAGAGTAATTGTCTAGTACCCTGAAGATCAAGGGTTCAATTCCCCCTGACGCTCCTTGTGACTTTGGGCAGGTCACTTTACCCTCCAAAGAAAAGGTTTTTTAAAAACCCCCGCAGCTTTTAAAAAAACACATATATTCAGTGCTGCTACAGTGGTGCAGAAAATATGCGGAGAACCCTGACCACTAGCAATGGTACATATAGAGGGGGAAAATATGCGGAGAACCCTGACCACTAGCAATGGTACATATAGAGGGGGAAAATATGCGGAGAACCCTGACCACTAGCAATGGTACATATAGAGGGGGATTTTAAAAGGGATGTGCAAGAGCAATCTGGAACATCTAATCCAGAATATCTGAAAAAAAGCAGGCACGTCCAGGTACAGACATGAGTTCAGAAAACGTGAACGTGCCCAATATGGACTTTGGGGGGGGGGGGAGGTTACATAGACAACCCCAGAATAGACTGTGGATTGTGGATGTCTAGGAATAGCCTAATGATTATAGTGGGGCTATAAATGGCACCCACAAATGCACATGTAACAACTAGATGAGTTAGAGAAGTGTACATAGTATAAAGTTAGCTTGTACATAGCTTTCCCGTTTTTTTCCATGTTTAATATCGTGTTTCACTGTAAACTCAATGTTGCCTGTATGCATTGTAGTATGTTTCTGTTCGATGTACACCACACTGATTATAATAGCGCGGTATAGAAGAAATGTTAAATAAATAAATAAAATAAGTTAGGGTTCAAATCCCACTGCTGCTACCCCTGGAATTGTGCTAAATACTGGGGATGATGGAGTGCTTTCCTCTCTACATCCTCTGAATATTTTTCAGCCAAAGCAAGCACTTTTTAGATGCCTGTTCATACCTGGAGCAGGTCTAAACAGATACGACACCGGACGTCTAGGATGTTTCTGAGATCAGGCAGGGACATCCATGTTCCTGCGAATGCCACAGCCGTGCCTTCAGCATGCCCCATTCGGACTTTGATATTCACACACCTGGCTCTGGAGACATCTCTATGCCCATTTTCTGATGTCCAAAGCATGGATATGGCTTCCAAAATGGCCTCTGTTGTGGTGATGTACAACCTCTTTCCATATAACTGAGTGGTTTAATTTAGGAAGCCTTTTTCAGGCCTAAATGAAACCACTTAGCTATACAAAAGCAGTTCAATATTGCTGTTCTATGCATAGCTAGATGGAACGTCTTTGCTTCACCTTGGCACTATTCACATAGTACCAGAGCGTTTAGAAGGTAATTTTAGCGGCACTGTCCATATGGAGGGTAATTTTATAAGCTCCTGCACAGTCAGCGCCTGTTACCACCCACCTATTTAGGGTCTATTTTATATAGTAAAGCACAGGCATACTTTACCATATAAAATAGGGGTGTATTGACAGTTACACCTGCTCTAGATTGGTCAGAAGCACATGTAAGTTATAATATTTTATAACTTACACATGTAAATTTAGGCACGTGCACATCCAGACTGCAAGTAGACGAGCCAGGACTTACACACTTACAGAACAGTGACTGCCTAAAGCGTGCATGTATGTTTTTATGTTCTTAAGTGTGCTAATAGCGTGGTGTTTACTGCAAGCTAAGCGTGCTGTGGAAATCATTACCATACGCTAAAAATGCCGGCGTACTAAAAATCTCATGCTAACTGCGTGGCGCATGATGGGATGGAGAATGGGTCATTTTTGGTGGAGAGCAGCTGTTGAATGTACATTGCAGTTAGCGAGGGGATAATTAATGCATGCTAAGTGTCAATGCCACAGTTAGCGCAGGTGGATCTACCGCCACCTCAATGGATGGCGGTAAGTGCGCCTGCATTAACTGAATCTGCTTGTTTAGAGCGCCTGAGTACTTGTCATCACTCTGACTACTGGGAAACACGCTGGATAAACACCCGACAGCTAACACGGGCCCATCTTTCATCATGCCCTCATTTTTCACCCTAACAAACACAAAGTAATTATAGCGCAATTTAGCAAACACGCTCCTGAGATAAAAATCCAGAATTATAATTATAGCCTTTTCAAAGAGACTTGTCTACTTTTCACCCTTAATAAGTCATCTTCTCTACAGTATGCATTAAATTAGTTTGTTCAGATTTTTCATGTTTATAAAATACATTTTTCTATTACAGAGCTGTTTGAAGTATTTTTTGCAGGTTTTCTCTCCATGCACTCCACCCTTCCTGCACACTAACACAGTCGTGCCTCGCCTTAATATGTTAGGCTACAGCAAGTGAGGAAAGCGTGATCTCTTTCACAGGTTAACTATTTGCAATAACATCTACAAAATCCTCTGCTGTAAAGTTAATAACTGAAATTTAAGCAAAACAGTGTGTACCCATTCTACAGTCTAATTACGGTTCCTAGGTCTCATATTTGGTGGAGGAAACTCTCTTTCTCTATTAGAGGACATAAGCTGTGACTTACCCTAGGTGCCTGTAATCAAAACACATCAAATTGCCAGTAAGGCGATATGTGGTGGGCAATATTATCATCCGGCATCAAGAGATTAATAGCAAGCTGCTTATTAGCAGTCAACATGATGGTATTTGTGAAAGAATCTTCCTAGTTTTATTTCATCAGGGAATATGACTCATGAACCATTTGGAATGTAGTTTTTCTCTTTTCTGAACTTGTTTTTCTTGCATTGTATTTTCAGATGGTAATCTTCTTGATCAGCCTCTGGGACAAACTTACTAGATGGACTCTGCAGGAGGTGAATTATTGGACTCCAGCAAAGTTGATCTGTTAGGTGAAATTGGAGGGTTCTCTTGCTGTCAGGATGAATCATGGTTACTAGGAGATTTTCATTACTCTCACTTTCATCGTTTTCTAATAGGTTTTCCGAGAAGAAATGAAACACATGAGGATTCAGGCCATGATACAACATCAGTAGGATCGTCTTCAATATGTGCTATGCTCTTCTGTTGTCCGGGGGCTCATGAGTTCATCCTTGCAGAGATATGCTCATTTTTGAGGACACCAAGATTGATAATTTTGTATTATTGCCCTGGAATGTGCTAAACCATGCAGAAGGATAATTCTCAGATGAAATGCACAATAATGTAGATTTTGGGAAAAGTTACTTTATATATCCTGGGTACATAATATAGTATATGGAAAGAAACACTCTCAGGTTGTAACTCCATATATATGCTCACAATTCTGCTTGACAATTATAAATTATATTCCATGCCCACAACAGATTAAGACTAACCCACCCTGTTTCGATAATCTGTAGCCAATTTATATTCGTAATCTTGAATATGAAACACTAACCTTTTTCTTGCAAAGTTTATGGTGTATACTAGGCAACATGCTACAGGAATAAAGCTCACTGGATTTTTTTTGTTCCAGAAAATGCATCATTATATTTTTCAGTACAACAGAGCAAACTGTTGCTTAAATATTGCATGGGAAATGCTTTCACCTCCTTATTCTTCCTTCTGTTTGACATCTTCCTCTTGCTTATCCACTATAGTACCTTTCCTTAAAAATGCTGAAAGGAATTGGTAATTTATTTATTTTAATTTAGGCCCTAGTAACCGCCCCTGTTCCATGTCAATGAGGAAGAGGCCTAGGAAATCAAACCCTTAGGGGTCATTCTGAACCACGAATACACGCTGATGGACGTCTATCCCACAAAAAAGGGTAAAACCATATTTTGATTCTTTCAAAGGTTCTCAGTTGGAATGAGATCAAGACTCATTGCTGGTCAGTTTAAAACAGTCCATTTTTAACTTTTTAAGTACTCTTTTGTACTTTGGGATGTGTGTTTTGGGTCATTGTCCTGCTGGAGGACCCATGACTTTCGGCCCAGACTTAGCTTTCTGACACTAGGTAGCACATTTCGCTCCAAAATACCTTGGTAGTCCTCCAACTCCATAATTCTTTTAATACATTCCAGGCCTTCAGCTCCTGAGGCAGCCACACAGCCCCACAACATTATGGAACCTCCACCATACTTAACTGTAGGAAGGGTGCTTTTTCCTTATAAGCTTCATTTCTTTACCTGTAAATGTATCGTTGATTTGTATTCCAAAGAACTCAAGCTTGGTTTCATCTGTCCTCAAAACATTTTCTCAGAAGGATTATGGTTTCTCAAGGTGGGTTTGGGTAAAGATCAGCCATGCCTTTTTATGTCTGTCTTTGAGCAGTGGGGTCCTCCTTGGCCTTCGCCCATGAAGACCTTCTTTGTTTAGTGCACAGGGTATGATGCGGATAGAAACCATGTAGAAACAGAAATATCAAAGTCTTTGGAGATGGCCTTTTACCCCTTTGAAGTTTGATGTTTGGTGATAATGGTTTTTCTGATGGTCTTAGGCTGTTCTCTTGTCTTCATCATTGTGAAAATGGAAAAGGAAGTGAATGTAGCCATTTTAAAAATTAGAGCCATCATTCATTGGTTAATTCGTCTAATTTTAATGCAATGGGAATGTGGTTCTTCTGTTCAAACTGATCTGAATTATTTATAAGGATGCAATGTCCCAGTTTTTATACTATTTCCTACTATTTCCTTTTTTAATTGGTCATGTTTTATTTGATTCTTTTATGTGTCAAATACGTGTGCATATATGTATAGGCCAAAGCCATTTTACTAGCCACCATTTTTTTTAGGAGATATTGGACATTATGGGGTTGAACTGTAAGGGTTCCAATAATGTTGACCGCAACTGTAAATCAAATAATGCAGCTTCTGGTGAACTCCTCACGACTACAGCTAGGGTATAGGTGGCAGTATTTTGAACCCAGCACCGATAAGGGCAGGAGTGACTGGAGGTAGGTGAGAGGATCTTCAGGGGAGTAAGAGGAGTGATTTCCAGGTGGGGTAGGGTGTCTGGGTTAGACAAATGTTGGGTTGTCTTCTGGAGGGGGTGGGGGGTCTGGACTAGAGGATGCAAGGCACCTTGGCATTTTATAGCCACGTCAGCCCCTTTGAGATGACAGTTGGGAGCATTAGAGGCCTGATGCTTCTGGCTAGAAAAAATCAGGCCAGTTTTGAGATAGCGTTATTTTACCCTGAAATAATGCAGCTTGCGAGGTTGATAGCAAACTGCATTACTCCTTTACCATGCGAGTTACTACCCTGCCATGCTGAGTTACTGCAGGTTAGTGACTCTTGCAGTCAATTAAGTTGCAATAAACATAAAATTTTACTGCAGCTTAGTAACTATCTTCATAAATGGCTAAAGGCTTCTCTAGCTGGAGAAAAATTGATTATGTGGAATTATTTTATAGACAATGTATTTGTGGAAAGAAACATTGAAATTATTTTATCAATGACTTAATAGCTGCGAAGATAATATTCAGTTTACTATGGAAAATAATAAAGTTATTAAAATATGAGAGAAGTCTTAATACTAGTGTTTCAAAAACTGACTGACAAATTGATTTCCATATTAATCGAGTTATCACCTTCGAGCTTTGACGAATAGCTTACCCCATTCTCAGTTCCCTTATCTGCTTCAGTATAGTAGAGTTTAAATTCCAAGCATAACAGTTAGTGAAGAAATGATTAGAATGGGGATATCGCTTTAATATAATAGGAAAAGAATATAGAAGATCTTTACGTATGTACGAATCAGGAAGTACCATTGACTAGAAAGATAGAAGTGAAATGTAAGGAGATCGTCATTTGCATAAGATTTTCTCAGCTCTCTTTGAAGATTGCAGCTATTATTAGAAGACATTGACCCATTTTATCTTTACATCAAATATCTGTGGACAGGCACATAGGAATGGCATATCCACATGCCAAGAATCTTACAGAATCTTTATGTCCTTCCAGTTTGCCTTCATTGTGTAAAGCAGTGCCTTCATCAGATGGAAATGTTTTGATGGGCCATCATAAATATGCTAGACGCGAGACTTGTAAAATCTCAGTGAACCTTAAGCAGTTTTAAAACCTGCATGAGGGCTGCATTCATAAACTGAGACATGTAGTGCATTGCGTTAATAAAGAACATACATTTGAAGAGTTAGAATTTTGCACTTGAAACTTCAGAGAATAAAAAAAGTGATTGTGAGATACATTTGATTAAATCTGAGAATAAATGGATTTTTCATTGGAATGCTGTAGACCCCATTGGTCTACATGCAGGAATAGAGCGGCATCATTTTTTGTGAACTGAATATTTAAGTAATTGTGATTGGAGACTTAAAATTTTAGTAAAAATATTGCAGAAGTTATTTACTGATGGAACAAACTGCATTGCATACGGGCAAAATGCTGCTTTTTTAAAGCAATTTGAAAAAATAATTGATATATTTGAGGTGTGATCAAAAAGTATCAAGACTTGTTGTGTGGCTATGTAACAATACGTCACACCATGATGCTATTTAGCATGCAGTGACCTGGTTATTTATTTATTTAACATTTCTTATATACCGCCTTTCATGATATCAAGGCGGTTTTACATTGAACAAACTGAAATTATATTGAACAGGACATTATAACTTGGAGATAACTATTTTACAGGGAACATGGGCAATGGAGGGTTAAGTGGCTTGCCCAAGACCACATGTTATGTGCTCTGCAGAGTGTAGCGTGGCTGCAGCATACCTGTACCTTTTTAAATCATGTGACGTTTAGTATCTTGTAAAAGCAATTCATCAGATTTATGATGAGTGAAAAATTGAACAGTAAATTTACATTAAATTCTGACAGAAACATGGAGATTCATGCAAAGAGACTTATGACAAGTTACAGCAAGTGTATGGCGATAAATGCCCGAGTCATGCTAAAGTTTATGACTGGTACAAATGTTTTCAAGTGCGATGCAAAGTGTTGACAGTGCTGAAAGTCCTGGAAGGCCATCCACGAGCAAGAATGAAAACAAAGTTGAAGGAGTGCATGCTGCAGTACGCTCAAATTGTCAATTGACTATCAGGGAGCTTGCTGAGGACATGGACATCAGTTTTGGGTTGGTATAGTTGATTTGGGGATGAGAAGTATGTCTGCAAAATTCGTGCCAAAACTCCTGTCCCCTGACCAAAAAGAAGATTGACTGTCTGTAGCCAGGGAGTTGTTGGAATGTGTTAAAAATGACTCAAATTTCATTAAAAAGATTATTATTGGTGATGAATCATGGGTTTATGGTTATGACCCGGAAACTAAGGCCCACTCCTCACAATAGAAGACCAAACTCTCCCAGATCCAAAAAAGCCCGTCAGATGAGGAGCAATGTCAAGGTCATGCTCACAATTTACTTTGATTACCAGATATTGTTCATCATAAGTATGCTCCAAAAGGACAAATCATCAATAAGGAGTACTATGTCCAAGTTCTGACTCGTTTGAGAGATGCATTTCATTGTAAGAGGCCAGAGTTGCACAGGAATAGTGAATGGTTGCTTCATCATGATAACGCCCCAATTCATGCATCACATCTTGTCCAGCAGTTCTTGGTGAAGCACCAAATCAAGCAAGTCCGTCGGCCTCCATACTCACCTGACCTCACACCCTGTGATGTTTTCTTGTTTCCAAAACTGAAATTACCACTGAACATAGTACCATAGTAAATGACGGCAGATAAAGACCAGTATGGTCCATCTAGTCTGCCCAGTAAGATGGCAAGAGTAGGTGCACCTGCCACTCCATGGAGGCCACCCCTCCCCATGTCTTTGTTTTAGGGGTGAACCCACTGCTCCATGTAGGACACCCCTGTATGTTGAGAAATTAGTTAGTTAAGTTTATTTTGATTTTATCCTGTTGCTGTAAAGGGATCCACTGTGTCTGTCCCATGCCATTGTGAATTCTGTCACTGTATTTGCCCCCCAACACTTCCATCGGGAGGGCATTCCAAGCATCCATGACCCTTTCAGTGAAAAAGTATTTCCTGACATTGCCTTTCAATTTACCCCCTTGTAGCTTCATGTTATGCCCTCTAGTTTTACAGCTTCCCCGTCTTTGGAAGAGGTTTGTTTGTTCATTATTTCTCTTTTTTTTTTTTTTTTTTTTAATAGTAGTTTTTATTCAGTTTTAACATATAAAATAACAATACAAACGATCGTGATATAGCAGGATACAAGCAGATGCTATTGATCAAAATAGCAAAAGAATATAATAACTTGAACAAGACAGTACAATAACGTTAACAAGAACTAGTATCAGTCCATGCCAGCACTCCACCCTCCCTCTCTCCGTTCAATGTGGTTACAGCAGAGACCATTCCACAAGGCAGCCTCCAGCAATCACTTTTATCAAACATAATTTTGTAAAGCTGACCATTTCTTACTTAGTTTACCAGACCATGGGTTCTTGGCTATATAGATCTCTTCGTAGGTCTTATGTAGGATTAAGAGACTCCACCAATGCTCGAAACAAGCTTTGTCGAGATTCTTCCAGTGTATTAGAATTATTTTAAGCGCTATCCCGAGCATTAAGTCCAGCAGTTTACTATCCCATTTCATCAGAGTAGGTTACAGAGCTATGGATTTATATATCACTATCCGATAAGTGATAGGAGTTTGTAAGTTGAGGATCTGTGATATGCGTTCCCATACTCTGTTCCAATATATTTCCAGGGATTTACAATGGAACAACATATGTGCCAGTGTCCCAATTTCCATGTTACAGGACCAACATCGATTTCCCTCCTGTAGTGTCCATTTCATTTTCTTAGCCGGTGTAATATGCGCTCGATGTGCTATAAAGTACATAGATTGTGTGAGAGACGCAGCTCTCATGGCACGTATTTGAGTTCCCCAAAAAGTGTCCCAATTTTCCGGAGGTAGATCTTGACCGGTTTCAGTAGCCCACACCGACTGTATCTTAAAACATGTCTTGTCACTTTTGGATCGGAGAATCGCAACACATCTCGAAACAGCTTTGGCATCTGTTTGTAATTCTTGAAGTTTCTGTCGCAGTGGCCATCCTGTACGTATCAAGACAGGAGACACTCCCGCTTTGCTCATGCAGTATCGGAGCTGACACCATTGGAAATAGCATGTATTAGGCAATCGGAATTCCGTTCTTAATCTGTCAAAGGTTTTAAATGCACTTCCATTGATCAGTTGTCCAATGGTGATAAGATCATGTTCCACCCATTTTTTCCATAAGACAGGCTTCCCTCCGATGATAAGGCGCGGGTTCAGCCATATGGGCATATCTGCGGCGAAGTCATCCCCTCCATCGATACATGATGCCAATAATCGACAGGCATGCTGTGTTTCTCGGATAATAGCATTATGTGGTGCAGTCTGGTCTACTACTGTGCCTACCAGTAGCCATGTAGGTAGGGGGGAATGTAGGGCCCGCTCCACACTCAGCCATCTAGGTCCTTTATCCGTGTCGTCAGAGTCGACCCATTGAGCACCCTGCTTTAAAAGAGAGGCAGTGTGCAGCCAGCCGAGATCTGGGAAATGGACACCTCCTTGTGTATTAGGTAACTTCAGTTTCCAGGCAGCTATTCGAGGTACTCGGTTGTTCCATAGAAAGGCTATCAGTTGACTATTCATTTTCTTATAGAAGGCTGACGGGAAACGTAAGGGTATCATACTTAATATATAGCTGAGTTTTGGTACCAACATCATTTTTATCGTTTCTAGCCTGCCCCACCAGCTCAAATGAAGGGGGGTCCACTTGCAGATGTTATCATGTACAATTTCTTGACACATCTTAATGTTGATTGCGACAGTCTCTTCCAAGGTGGTGCCATAGGTCACGCCCAGGTATCTAAAGGATGACTTCTCATATTAAAAGGGGTATCCACGCATCATTTCTTCGCTGACCTGTTCATTCAGAGGAATAATTGTTGTTTTATTCAGATTTACTTTATATCCGGATATTGCTGAGTATGCATCTATGAGTTGCAGTGTTTCAGGAAGGTCTGATGGTTGTAGAAAAATGAGCAGGTCATCGGCATATGCTGACAATTTACAGGGACCATCAGCTAACTCAATTCCTTTTATGTTTTCCTTCTGTCGGAGCGCTATTAATAAGGGTTCCAGGGCTAAATTAAAAAGCATCGGTGACAGGGGGCAACCCTGTCTGGTCCCTCTTTGCAACTGAAAAGGGGCTGAGAGGTGTGAGTTGACCGCTATTCGAGCTGTGGGTTTGGTATATAACATTTCAACGCGTTTTAGGAACTTTTCTCCTATCCCAAACCACCGTAGGGATCGAAATAGAAAGGACCATTCCAGTCGATCGAAGGCTTTTTCGGCATCCAATGCTAGCCCTATCAGGGGCTCGGCCTTAGTCTTGGCAGATGCCAGTACATGTGCCAATAATCTTCCATTATCTGTAGTGGATCTGTTTTGTATAAATCCACATTGATCCTCATGTATCAAATGTTTTAAGATCCGTCCTAATCGGTTAGCAAGCACTTTAGCATAGATTTTATAATCAGAGTTTAGGAGAGAGATGGGTCTGTAATTCTCTATCTTTTGTGTATCCCTGCCCGGTTTCGGGTGTGAATTACCACCACAGCCTCTGCCAGGGCTCCAATCTCTGGAGATTCATCTTGCAGGCCACTGTAGTAGATCTGTAGCATGGGAGCCAATTGAATGCAATATTTATTATAGAATTCCAGTGGGATACCATCTGGACCGGCGGCTTTGCCACGAGCCATCTGTTTGATCGCATCTTGTATTTCAGTTACTGAGATCTCTTGTTCCAGCGTTCGACTTTGATGACTGGTTAATGTGGGTCCTACTATCATGGAGACAAAATCTTCAAAGGCTCTGTCACTACATTGGGTATCTGAGCGATATAGTTCCTCATAGAATTCTTTGCAGCGGTCTAGTATTTTGTCAGATCTCAGGAGAAGGCCCCCGGAATTGTCTTGCAACGCCGCTATAGCGGTCTTGCTGGTCTTTGGTCTGAGCTGCCGAGCTAAAAGGGATCCAGAGCGGTTGCTTTCATAGTAGTATATACTACGTTGTAGCTGGATAATACTCAGTGCTTCTTTGTTGAGGAGAGCATTATATTGGTATCGCAATTTTTGGAGTCTAATCAATATCATTGAGTCAGCTCTTTTGGCTAGTAACCTTTCCCCAGCTTTTATTTGGAGTTCCAATTCATCTTTTTCTTTTTTCCTGGCTTTACGCCGTCTAATGGTGTAGGTGGTAATATGAGCTCGTATGGTCGCTTTAAAACCTTCCCACCAGCTCCAGATGGAGGTATCAGTGGGTGTATTATATTTAAAATAGGTCTCAATTTCCCCTGACAGTAGCTGTACAAAGGAGTCATCTGCTAGTAGGGATTTATCAAATGTCCATCTTGGCGGAACATGCTGTGTAACGTTGGTATTCAACACTAGGGAGACAGCGGCGTGATCCGATACCGTTGTAGCATATATCTCTGCGGACAACACTTGAGGCATCAGCTCTGTGGACAGTAGGAAGAAATCGATCCTTGTTTGGGTATTATGTGGGATGGAATAAAATGTGTAGTCTCTTTCTTGGGGATGAAGTAGGCGCCATGGGTCTACCAAGTGTAGCTCTGTTATGATGCCTTTAAGAATCGCCTGCGATTTGACTTTGTCTACAGCCCGATAGGGCGTGCGATCTATCAGTGGATCCAAGATGACATTGAAATCGCCCCCTAATATGATATTGGTGTGAGCTGCGGCTGTAACTTCTTTAGCTATCAGTTTGAAAAAGTTAGGGTCATCGAGGTTGGGCGCGTAAATATTGAAGAATGTGTAAAGCTGTTGATTTATTTTCATCGTCACTCTGGCCCATCGACCTAGCGGATCAATCTGTGTGCCGGTAATGGCGGATTGCAGGAATTTGCGCACTAATATTATTACCCCCCCTTTGCGTTGAGTGGCAGAGGCCGAGGCCGCCACCAGGAAATATTTAGAGGTTACTTTCTGCGATTCAGTATCTGTTAAATGTGTCTCTTGTAAGAGGGCAATATCTGCTTTTTTTTGCTGGCAGTACGCTAAAATCTTCTTTCGCTTGACAGGGCCAGTAATACCTTTTACATTTAATGAAAGCATTAAAAGATCACTAGACATCAACGTTGGAATAAGCTGTCTTATAGGTGAAAGCTATCCTATGGATAGGCCTGCCGCGTACTTGCATTTTGCATGTATGTGGAGGGTTTTGTACTGGACTGGACTGACACAAACAACTGCATAACTGGCAAACATTGTATCGCTAAGGTGAACACAATCCACTGAAACAGTAACCAACCCCGACCTCCCGTTGCCACCCCTACATTTCAAGCAGAAATATCTGTTTAATTAAAACTATTTAGAACAACAGAAATACAATCAATGAGGTGTTTAACAAGGCTTAAGGCGTTCTAAAATTTGTGAGAACGCACGGCCGCACCCCCTGAGTATATGCTGAGTTCTCTACACTGCGTGAGAGATCAGAATATTGACCTCAGGTTTCCATACCGCATTTTTCTTGTAGGAAAGTTTTCAGTTTTTCAGCTTCAACAAAATTCCTCGTTTCATTATGCAGCGTGACCCGCATGGTTCCTGGGTAGTATAGCCCGTATCTTGCCTGTGCACTTTGTAGCATGGGTCTACAGGCCAGCAACGCTTTTCTTCTCCGATCTACCGTTTGCTTGCTCAAATCCGGATAGAGTGCCACTTTGTGTCCCTGGATTTGCAGTGATCCGGCCTTCCGTGCAGCTTGAAAGATCTGTAGGACCTGTGGGTATCTCAGTACCTTCATTATGAGTGGGCGCGGGTATCGTGTGTTTTCAGCTTTGTGTGTTGGGATTCGATGGGCCCGTTCTAGTTCAAAAGGCCTTGCAAAGACAAGCTGCAGCATCTCCGGTATGGTTTTTTTCCAGAAATCCAATCGGATCGGTGCCTTCAGCGCCTTCAGGGACTCCAACAAGGCGGATATTATTTCTATGGGTATGGTTATTTTGATCTTCAATCAGATTTTCTATGTGCCGGACTCGTTTGACCAAAGGGCCCAGCTGTTCTAATGCAACGCCATGCTTCTGGGTTTGTAATTCAACTGCATTAAGTCGAGTGGTGATGGTGAGGAGTTTCTCTTTTACCTCCAGCAAGTCTTCTTGAATCATGTTCAGTGAACTAGAATTGGCTGCAATCATTTCTTTAACGCATTTCAATTCCTGTAGCACTTCACGTAGGCCACCGGCAGTCACTCCCTCCTTCTCTCCCGCGGCCATTTTCTGCGGGGAACCCACTTCGGGTTTGGATCGTTTCGCTGCTGAGCCGGATCCCTGCGGAAATTCCAGCCGGGCAGGCTTCAGGGATGCCATCCAGCTGTATTGCGGTGTTATTGATGTAGGTAGGGGGTACAAACTTCAATGTAATACCGGGATATGTTCAGGATTCTTGGGCAGCAACGGGAGCAAAAATTCAGGCGTCCATTCTGTTCAGTGGCTAGCTCCGCCCCCCATTTCTCTTTAAGTATTTAAAGGTCTGAATCATATCTCTCCTGTCCCTCCTCTCCTCCAGAGTGTGCATATTTAGGTCTTCAAGTCTCTTCTCATAAGGCTTCTGACATAGGCTCCAAATCCTTTTGGTCGCCTTCCTCTGAACAGTTTCCAGTCTTTTATATCCTTTGCAAGATATGGTCTCCAAAACTGAATACAGTATTCCAAGTGAGGCCTCACCAGTGACTTATACAGTGGCATTAGTACCTCTTCCTTTCTGCTGGTAATTCCTCTTTGTATGCAACCCATCATCTTCCTGGCTTTTGTCACTACCTTGTCGCACTGTTTTGCCACCTTGAGATCCGCAGAAATAATCACACCAAGGTCCTTCTCCTGGTCCATGCACACCAACCTCTCGCCCCCTATCGCGTACATTTCCCCTGGATTTCTGCTTCCCAAGTGCATGACACTGCACTTCTTCATATTACATCTTAACTGCCAAGCATTAGATCATTCTTCCAGCTTTTGTAGATCTTTCCTCATGTTATCCACTCTCTCAGGGGAGTCCACGCTGTTGCAAATTTTCGTGTCATCTGCAAAAAGACAGACTTTTCCATTCAGTCCTTCATCAATATCACTCACAAATACATTGAACAGTGCCGGGCCCAGGACCAAACCCTGGGGCACCCCGCTAATCACCATCCTTTCATCCGAGTGAGCTCCATTTACCATCACTTTCTCTCGTCTGTCAGTCAACCAATTTCTGATCCAGTTCACCACCTTGGGACCCATCCCCAAACTACTGAGTTTATTGATAAGCCTCCTATGAGGAACAGTATCAAAGGCTTTGCTGAAATCCAGGTAGATGACATCCATCGCATTCCCTTGATCTAGTTCTCTGGTCACCCAGTCCAAGAACTCAATCAGATTTGTTTGGCAAGATCGTCCTTTGGTAAAACCATGTTGCCTCAGATCATGCAACCTGTTGGTTTTGAGAAAGTCGACTATTCGCTCTTTCAGAAGCTCCTCTATTACTTTTCCCGCCACTGAGGTAAGGCTCATGGGCCTGTAGATTGTCACATCTTCCCTGTCACCACTTTTGTGAAGAGGTACCACATCCACCCTTCTCCAGTCCCGAGGAACTACTCCTGTTTCCAAGGATCTGTTGAAAACATCCCTTAACGGCCCTGCAAGAACCTTTCTGAGCTCTTTCAGGAAGGAAGGAGATTCGATGACTTGGAGACCATTAAGCAAAAATCGACACACCAGCTTCACAGCATAACAAAAGAAGCATTTCAAAATTGTTTCTAGCAGTGGCAGAAATGCTGGAGGATGTGTGCTTTATTGGAAGGGGGCCACTTTGAAGATGACTGAGCGCCATAACTGTCAGTGTTATACTTCTTGTGTTATTGAAGAAGTCTTGATACTTTTTGATTGCACCTCATACATGTATATCTACATCTATATCTATATCTATATACTTTACAGATTTGGTCCAAGTTTGGATCCTGATAAATACATTCAAAACAATGGCCACTGTTGATTCTTGAAATGCTCACCACAGACTTTGATTGTTTCCTAGATAATAAATAGACTAAGGACTATAGAAAGCTAAGTATTCTTTTTTTATGAAGGCTTATTAAATTTGGGCATTCATTATAGAAGATTAAAAGGTGAAGGAGCCGATATTCAATGGCAGTGGCCAGCACACTTAAAATGATTGGCTTTCACCACAATTTATACAGAAATATTCAATGCTGGGGCCAAATCCGGCCACCAGCATTAGATAACTGGTATACCTTGATAGCATTTTAGCTATCCAGTCAGCAGTGATTGGCACTTATAGCATGACTACTGCTAGGGGATCATGGATGTCATTTTGAACCCAGCACTTGCCCAAGCAGAAACCACTCCCATTCATGTTCCACTAGACCATCAAGCTCGCTTGAAGGTAGGCCTGAGGGGACCTTGGGGTTTGGAATAGATTTGGAATGGGGAGGGACTTAACAAAAATAGTGGGACTTTGATGATGACTTTAGAGGGTTAGAGATAGTCAGAGATATGTGTGTGTGTGTGTGGGGGGGGGGGGGATTATTTGGCATTGGGGACCCTGACTCTTTGGTGGTGCCAGGATCTTTGGTGGTACCAGGGGGGACCTCAGGATCACCATATCACTCTTAAGAATGCAGCCTCTTTAAGATGGTGACTGAGAACATTTGGCCACGCGTTATTTTACCATGACTAACAAGGTATGTGGTAATCACTGCAAGTTGCATTATTTAATTTGAATGCTAATGAAGTATTTTGCATGCATTTGCATGCTTTAAAGCACATTTTACAAAGGACATCCAAGTGCAATCTGGGGCATCAAAGCCAGAACATCTGGGAATAAAGCAGATACGTACAAGTTCAGGCATGATTTCACAAAGGTGGTTATGACTGATGTGGATGTCTATGGGAATGTCTACATAGATGTCCCCAGAATAGCATTTTAGAGCAGGGACATCTAATAGCATAATGGTTAAAGTAGTGAGTTAGGGACAGGGTAGCCAGCATTCAAATCCCAGTGTGGGCCTGTGTGGTCTTAGGCTAGTCACTTAACTCTACACTCTCTGGATGTTTTAAGGCCAAAACAAGCACTTTCTTGATGCTTATTTGTGCCTGCAGCAGGTCTAAATGAGGACGTGTATGCAGACATTCTTGACATTTCTGAACTTGAACAGGGACACCTAAGCCTATTGCACCTCCCCAGACATGCCTTTGCCACACCTCCTGCCTACATGGACACCATCAATGTGGTGACGTCTTTAAAAGCCATTTGTAAAATGGTTCAGGAGACTTCTCTGTGATTTGGACATGCATGTGCATTTCTTCAGATTGTAGGGCTGGTATCTGTTCAGAAACTAATGTCTAAATCAGGGGTGTCCAACCCTGTCCTGGAGGGCCGTAATCCTGGCAGCTTTTTGGGATAGCCTTAATGAATATGCATGAGATATATGCATTAGAGATATCCTGCCAACCTGACTAGTTTGTGGCCCTCCAGGACTGCATTTGGAGACCCCTGCCTTACACCTCTGTCATTTAAGATTGTAAGTGGGCAAGGTGCAGATGTCCTAGACATCAAAAAGGGTAGATAGCATTTGTCACATTCCTCCTCGCTTCTCACCACCACCACCAAAATGTTGTTTTTTTAGACAACATTTTTGTGGTGGTGAGAATCGAGGAGGAATGTGACAAAAATCTATCTACCCTTTTGATGTCTAGGACATCTGTACCTTGCCCACTCACAATCTTAAATGACAGAGGTGTAAGGCAGAGGTCTCCAAATCCAGTCCTGGAGGGCCACAAACCAGTCAGGTTGGCAGGATATCTCTAATGCATATATATTCATGCATATTCATTAGGGCTATCCCAAAAACCTGCCAGGATTGCGGCCCTCCAGGACAGGGTTGGACACCTCTGGTCTAAACCAATAGCATGGCTTCTTGTTACAAGATGGTACCTGCTCTGAACCAAAAACTGAATTAAACAAGATGGATTCCTGTTTTGTTATAATCAGTATTAAAACCTGCAGATCAAGCAATTCTGCAAGTTTATGACTACATGCCAAGGAACATTGCTGAACATTCACTGTGCTAGCATTTGCAACAATGGTATAGATCTGCACACCAGAAACTTTCGAGTACAATGGGCCTTTATTTGCAGAAGGTCCACCTATTAGCTGTTACCAGATTTGCTGAAGATGACATACAGGTTTTGAGACCAGCCAATCATCGCCCCATCAGGACAAGGAATTATACGCTGGACACGGAGAGTCAGAGACACAACCCAGAACGCAGACACAGCCCAGAAAACACCTGCTGCACTCTGGAACATGCACAGAGGGTAGTAGAATACCTGTGAACTTTAACTTCTAACATAGACTAGTTTGCTGGCTTCCTCTGCCAAATCTGCACTTTATGTGCTGCTGGCCTGTCTCTCTGGCTGGAAAGTCAGATAGTGTTCAAGGGCAAAACCTCAGGACAAGTGAATCTCTCCCACGGACCTGCAGCTCAGTGTGACCATGCAGTTCATCTCAGCTGACGTTGAACCTCTGCCATACTTTGAATTTGTGCCGTTCAGGAGACAATTTCTCAGACCCAGTCACAAGTGTTCTGAAAAGAGCTTTAATTCCCCCCCCACACCCGAGGTTGGGGCTATCTTAGATAGACAGATAATTTACTGTATGTCTGAGTGCAGAGCAAATCAGTGACATTGGTTTCTAAAACAAAGATTAGGTCTCTTGGTAGTTGTAACATAGGGCTGCATAACATACTACCTCAGAAAACTAATTTATTTTAATATTTACACTATTTTTGCTATCAGAAATAAAGTCTAATTTATATACAAACACAGGGCTGGTTCTTGTTTTATTATGTGGTTTATTTGACAGGTAGTTCTATGGAATCCTGGGAAAAGGAGGGTAGCAGTTTCCCCTAGACAGACTGAGTATTTATACATGTGTATTTATCTGCTATCTTTATCTTTATCTTTATTTGGCTCTTGATATACCACTTTAAGTAAAAATATCAAAGCGGTTTACAATATAGTAAATATCTCCTGATAATATCTCCTACATGATGTCCAAATCCCAACTAAGAATTGTAAATGACCCCCTTTGTATCTCTTTAGAATTTGATGTGCATTGTGATGACAAATTGTGTGTTACAATAAAATACCATATGTTATTGCCCTTTAACAAGCATTAAGGGATAAGTAATTTGCATTATGGCCATAACATACCTTAGTAACTACCTGGCCAAATTCAGTTGTTTCCTACTTCTAAAATCCCTCTATAGAAGATACACCAGGTCATGATATTTTGAATTGGGTCTCAAAGATCTTTTAGATTAATTTATATTCTATTTCAGGCAATAACAGTTTTCAACTTTGCTGTCTCCAGCTTGACTTTCTGGGTCAGCATGCCTCTCTCTTCTCATTCTTTTGTTTCTTTTTCATTTTCTCTCCATTTTTAGTGTCTTTCTTTTTCCTTTTTGGGTTTGTCTCATCCTCTTTATCTCCCTTGTCCTTTAGCAATGTCTTTTCCATTATTCTTTCTCTCTTCCCTCTTTTTACCCTTTCTTCAGCCTCTCTTATTTCTTCTTCTCCAATTTCAATGTGCTCCCTTTTCTCTGTTCCTGTCTTTCCTCCAGATGTGCTCCCACTCCTTTGCTTTCTCTTCTTCTCTATATTTCTCCAGTGCGCACTACTCAATCTTTCTTTTTCACCCCCATTCTGTGCTCTTTCCCTGCACCCTCTAGTTTTGTCCTGTGCTTTCTCAGCTCTGGACTTTCTTCCTGCATACACTGTGCCCTTCCTGCCTCCTGTGCTCCTTTCTTCTGTCTACCTCCTCCATTTTCGGTCACCTGCACTCTCTATCCCTGTCATTCCTCTTGTGATGTTGCTCTTATCCCACTTCCCTCTGGGCACTTCTTCTCCTTCTTTCAGCACTTTCTCCTCCATTTGTGTTATGCTCTCCCCCTGCATTTTCCATCCTCCCTCTTCCTGCAGCACGGCGGGCATTGGAGCAGGTGTGTGCGTGCACGTGCAACCAGGACAATTGTCCTGGACCTCCAAACTATAGGGAGCTCAGGTCTTCCTGAAGATAAAGGAAATACAGCTTGCTGGTGGGCTTTGGGGCCTCTCTCAAATTCTGCTCTGGGCTTCAGCATGTCTAACACTGTCCCTGTCATCCAGCCCTCTCTCCTTCCTCTTGCACTCTGCCACTGCTTTTTCTCCATTCCTCTTGCAGATGCTGTTTCTCCCCCTCCTTCTTTAAGCAAGTAATACATTTCTCTAGTGGAAGCTTTATCTGTTCCTCTTATGCCTGTAAGTATGGAGGAGTAGCCTAGTGGTTAGAGCAGTGGCTTGATGACCAAGGTTTGATTCTTACTCCTTGTGGCCTTGAGAAATCACTTAACCCTCCATTGCCTTGGAAGAAAGACCTGGTAATCTGCTGCCAAAGACACCCAAGAGGTGCTGCATTGCCAGGAGTCAGCACTGACTCAAAGGCATGTTTTTTTTATCCCTATAAAGCTTCATCAGCAATGCCTCTCATCCTCCATCTTAATGCCTGCTCCAGACCAAAATAATCCCTGGTGTGTTCTCACCTTTTTTGAGTTGAATCCATGCTCTGCTGTACTTGATCCAGCTCCAGACCCTCTCCTCCTGTACCCAAGCAAAAGCCAGAGAGTGAGTATTACGGGGCTGAGGATGATAGGAAAGGAGGAGCTGGATTAGGAAGCAGAGTAGGGTTTTTTTGGGCTATCTGCTCCAGCCTCACTCTCACCTCCCTTGCTCTCTCATGCTACCCGAGAGGGAAGCGGCTGCAGCAAAAAGCAGAGGGTACTCTGCTAAGTGAGATGTGCCGGCCACCCTTGATGAGAAATTCTAATGTCTGGTTACCTCTGTAACCGGGCATTGTATAATTGTTTCAGAAACCAGATTTTCTGGTGCAAAACCAGGCCATTGGATTGCCTCATTGCTACTGTCTCTTGTATATGAACAATAATTACCTGCAGCACTAAGGCTCTTGTCCCTTGCAGGTTTTGTCTATCCCATGGCAGCCACTGATTTTCTGCTTTCTGTGACAGTGAGGCACTGCTGACGTGACCCTCACAGTATTAGGAGCCTGCTTTTGCTTGTATTTCCAGGATTTTAGTTTCAGTCCCTCTGCTCAGTGTTCTAACATTTCTCGCTCTGCTTTCTCTGTGTTTTTCTTTTTGTTTTCCACACCCCCATTTCAAAGTTGTACCCACTCTCTCATCTGCCTCCTTCCCTTTCGGATTGTTGATTTGGTTCAAGGGCCTGGAGTCGAACATTTAGTGGAGAGCCTCCGGAATTTCTTCCTTCCATAGTGCTTCAGTCTGCCAATTAAAGGGCTAGTGCCTGGTAATAGAAAAGGGACTTTTAACAGCTTTTTTCTTTTTTGTTATGAAACTGAGATAACAAGTCAAACTAGCGCCTTATTATTTACGATGAGTTTCAAAATTCACAAAAGTCAAAAAAGAAATGCTGCACCACCCAGACACCCAGTAGATGGCATTAGAAACCAGAGCACATTTCTGAGGGTGGAAGTTTTAGCAAAGGCTTTCCAGTGCATTATTTATGAAAGAAATTAACTTTGAAATCTTTGTATTTTGCCCTGGGCACATTGAGCAGTAAACATGATTCTCAAACCAATAGGTAAGAAATAGTTTTCCTTACAAATGAGATGAATCCTGTTGTTCTGCTTTAGATTATTCTAGAGCTGTGTGTATAAATACTCAAGCTTTCATTGTTATCTTACCGAGGTTTCACTTTACTTCCCATTATATAAAGGACCTTTTCCCCCAAGAAAACAAAGAACCCAACAAAACCCCTCCTTGAGATGATTTGATAGGTCTGTGTATATGACATTTTACTTAATAAGCTCACTAACAATTTCCAGCTGTATTATACACCATAAATAAAAACAATGTCAGTTGTTGATTCTGGATCTGTTCAAGATTGAGAAGCAAAGGTAGCTTGGTGACATCAGAGTTATTTTAACCAGGGGACCGAGAGCCAGAAAAGTTGATTAAAACATTTCTTACACAGCTCACTTTATGGACAAATTTCAAAATGTTTTGAGGATAATTTTATACCAGGACACCTAGGTTTGGGGATGGAAAAGGTGCCTACTTTTTTGCTCATTTTATAAAGGCACATAGGCTTCTATGGGGCCCTTTTGCTAAAGTGTGCTAAGCAGTTAATGCGTGTTTCCGCATGTGGTAACTGCCTGCTTGGGCCTGCAGTAGCTGTTACTGTGGGGGCATGACAGTTACCGCACACTGATTTGCACACTAACTGCTGCTGATGCATTGGGGTGCTGAATGGGCCGGGGTAGGTTCAACGAGTGGGAAGTGGTGAGCACCTAAAAGTTAATGCAGCTGTCAATGCTGCCAATAACGTGGTTCCACCTAATGCCACTTGAACAGATGAAGGTAAGTACACATGGAGACATAGCACCGTGCGTTAGGTACGCATTGACATGTCAGAAATATATTGTCAGAAACATACCAATCATACCCTTGACAGTTACTGTGGAGGCTTTGCACTTAAGGCACATTTGTTGGTTTTTTTGCTAACTGCGCATTAGGTACAAAAACCTAACTGTGATGGGGTCTATAGAGCGTTGCCCTTCCCTCTCCAGAGGGATTATCAACAGGCCCCTTTAAGAGAGCCTGGACCCAGAATTCAGGGCTGGGAGGGCATAGCTCACATGAAGAGGTTAAAAAGCCAGCAGGCTGCAGGAGGGAGAGAGGCCCGTGGAGCCAGGAATCCTTTCAAGGCAAGCCGTAGAAAGGTAGGAACCTTAACTGGGCAATAGGGTGGTCCATAAAAATGAATTCCTGAATTCCTTTGCTCCCTGGCCTGATTCTGGTTCCATTTAGGTAGAAAACACTGTGTACAAAGTTTGAAGCCAATCAAATAATATTTAGGGGTGGCTCAACAAGTCTTGAGATTTCCCCCTGGGAGCAGATGACAAAATGTTGCATCATCTTGTATCATCCACTCAGTTCCACGCTGATTACATTTGATTGCATCATATTTGAACTAATCTCGTCTCTGAGAGGTGGCAAAGACATTGTACTATTATCTTTGTATCTTTATTCTTTTCAGATGGCGAAAAAACATGGTTTTTATCTCATTGAAGAAATGTCCACCACAATTCTGGGGGCCATGCTCCCCAGCAAGAAGCAAGTGTTAAGTGTATTTTTACATCACCATATGACATTAAACAAAGGCGTTAGTGAAAGTGCATCTATTGTAACAAGTGAAGTAGAAGCTTACTGGGAAAAGGCCAGGCTTCCTGTTCAAAGAAATGACAAAATTCAAGAAAAAGTAAAGAAATTGTTCAATCAGTGGAAACTTTTGAAGAAAAACAAAGGGAGAGGAGGGAAACAAGAGGCAAATAAAAAAGAATTCCAGGTTGCAATGAAAAACCTATTTGATGTGGCACATGCCAATGCAATGTCTTTAATTCATATTCAAGAAGACAAAGAATTCTTAATAGCGCAATGAGAACCAGGGCGCCGCGGCTCAATGTGCGTGATGGACAAGAAACTGGCCAACACGGAAGCAAGATCGCAACAGCGAGAAGAAGAACTGAAAAGGCGCAGACAAAAACATGTTGCCGAAGCCGAGGCAACTACAAGCCAAGTTCAGCTGGAAGGATCTTCTTCCTCAGCAGAGTCAGTGGAAGACTCGTCGACTTCTGCGGATTCAGATAACGGACAGAAGAAAGCAACTCCACAAACGAAGCAGTTTCGACCTAACAATGTCTGGACCCCAGAGCTTACAGCAGCCCTGGATCGGACAGGGACAATGGATCGCAATGCTCTGTTTGTGGTAGCTGAAACCGCCAGAAGTCTGGGACATTATTCTGGGGAGCTCAATATCAGCCGCTCCAGCGTCAAGCGCCATAGAGAAAAGCACCGTCAGCAACAATGGACGGACCTGCACAATGCATTCAAAGCTGAAGGCAAAACATGCATTGTGCATTGGGATAGCAAGTTATTGCCATCTCTCCTCTGTTCAACCACATCTGTTGACCGCCTTCCAGTTTTGATAACGGCTGTCTCCACTGGAGAAACACAACTTCTTGGTGTACCAAAACTGACATCAGGAACGGGCGAGAATCAAGCTGCAGCAGTTTATGAACTGTTACAGGAATGGTGTTTGGATGAAAAGGTTGCAGGCTTCTGCTTTGATACAACTGCATCGAACACGGGACGTCGATCAGGAGCGTGCATTCTTCTAGAACAGAGACTCCATTGCACAGTCCTTCATTTGGCATGCCGCCATCACATTTACGAAATAATTCTTGGTGCAGTATTCTCTACATACTCTGGAGCTTCATCGGGTCCCGATGTCCAACTCTTTCGCCGGTTCCAAAATAATTGGGGCTCCCTTGACAAGTCCAACTATCAAACTGGAAAAGACTTGGAGGTGCTGCAACCAGACAGGGATCGCATCATGAAGTTTGCGGAATCCAAGTTGGCACAGGGCAATCACCGAGATGATTACCTGGAATTCTTGGAGTTAACGATTGTCTGCCTTGGAGGGAATCTTCCTAGTTTCAATTTCAAGAAACCCAGAGCTTTCCATCATGCCAGATGGATGGCAAAAGTCTTGTACTGTCTCAAGATTTGGATGTTCCGAGGACAACTCAAAGATCTTACCCAGCGGGAGGAGTCCTGTGTTCGTGATGTGAGCATTTTCTCCATCCTGATTCATGTGGAAGCCTGGTTTTCTGCCCCTGATACCGAAGTTGCTCCTCGAACAGATTTGGAGATGCTGAAGAAACTACACTCTTACCACAATGACCGTGTTGGAAGAGCGGCCAGAGACAAACTGCAACAGCATCTGTGGTATGTGTCAGAGGAGCTTGTGGCACTGTCACTGTTCGATGAAGCTGTTTCAGCACCGACAAAGCAGGCCATAGTGTCGGCCATGATCCCGGTAGAATCAGATGAAAGCGATGAGGATGATGACGAAGACGAAGATCCCCCAAAGCGGGTCGAATTGAAAAGTTCCATGATTCCACCACTTGAATCTTTTGCAACTCGCAAGTCAATCCGTTTCCTGGAACACCTCGACATCAACAGTGATTTTCTTAATGCAGACCCAGAAGACTGGGAAGAGAATGCATCATTCAAAGACGGTCTGAAGAAAGTAAAAAATCTTCCAGTGATCAACGATGTGGCTGAGCGAGGGGTCAAACTCATTGAGGAGTTCAACGGCCGACACACCACAAAAGAAGAGCAACTCCAGTTCCTTCTGGGTGTTGTCTCGCAACACCGTAAGATGTTCCCCACATCGTCAAAGTCCTTACTAGCATCTGGACCACATTGAGTGCTTGGCAAGCATTATACCCCCGTCTATGAGCGGATAATACCCAGTGGTCTGACGAACCCTGGGGGGGATCCAGGGGCCTGATAGATAGGGACCTTGAGCCACCCCTAAATATTATTTGATTGGCTTCAAACTTTGCACACATTGTTTTCTACATAAATGGAACCAGAATCAGGCCAGGGAGCAAAGAAAATCCTACTTTTAGTTTTTCCCCTATGGCAGTGGACCACACTACTGGGCAAGGAAGGAACTTTAACTGGGCCAGAGGAAAGGCCGGGAGACCAGCTTTGTGAAGGTGTAACAAACTGAGTCTGAATAAAACAATTTTTGTTTTCCCTGAGCTGCTGCCTGTTTGGTATTTGAACAGAAAACCCCTTCCCACTGCACGCCACTCCACCGTACTAGTACGCATTAATAAAAGGAAACTTATGTTTCCTTTTAAAATACTACCACAAATCTTGCAGAAATTGTGCCTAGATTGATGACACGGACATTGTACTTACTCAGGAGCAGGTGTAAAGGTTCACGCATACTTTATGTGCATACGTTGTCTATTCTATCAAATATCCACATAAATCATGACCTGCCCATGCTCTGCCCTAACTCCTCCCCTGAGCACACTTATTCAACAAGTATGCATCATCTCACACTGGGCCTACTATTAAAAATGACCTCAGGTCTCTTCTGTGTGCAAATCAGTGTTTTACGCATGGAAAATATTTATAACATTTCTCTTGAAAGATGGATAAATGTGCTTACTTACATAAAAAGTCCATTTGAAAAGTGCTTTCCCCCTCCCCCCAGCATAAATCAAAGGGGTGGGTTTAGGTTGGGAGAGGGAAAGGATACACATTTTGCTCCTGCTCCAACTTGTATAGCACTGTGCTCACCAGTCCATCTTTTTAGCGGGAAACACCTTAGGCATCTGCCTGCAGGGCCTGAACACTGCATAGGGTACATGATAATTATCCTTAAAATTGTTGTCTAATACCCTTCCTGTACTGGTTTCATCTGCACATGTTTCCTCAGCAAAGACAAAAACGGCAGTCATACTAACATTTATTCTCTACGAGATAAAGTACACAATATGAGGTTCTGTCAAAAAGTTCCTGAACTCACGCCACTGCACAAGAACCGAATACAATATAGCAGTGTGCCGTCGTGTGGGACTAATCCACAGCCTTGTAAGTCAGTGTGCTAAGTGGCACAGTGCTGAGTGGATGTTAGACCGCGCTGCACTTTTTTGTTTAGGACATGTTTCACGACTTTCTCACTGCCGAAAATGAATGAGAAACTCGAGCAATGTGTATGCATCAAATTCTGTGTTAAAATGGTAAAAACACATTGGAAACACAGCAAATGTTTTAGGCAAAACATAAATCTGTGAGTGGCATGGATGTTTCAAATGCAGCCAAGAAATGCTTGATGACAATGAATGTTCTGGACAGCCTTCAACAAGCAGAACCTGCAAAAATGTCGAAAAAGTTCACAAATTAATTCATGTAGATCATCGGAGAACCGTCCAGACATTGCTGAAACACTTGGGATCAGTTATGGCTCTTTTCAGGTGATTCTGACTGACTGACTGTGTGAGGCACAAACGTCCAGAGTTGTGGACCACTGGGAGCTGGATGATGCACCATATCAATGCTCCAAGAGCACATGTCCATCAAGGTGCAGCAGTTTTTTGCCCAAAGCAACATGGTTGCCATCCCTCACCCTATTCTCCTGACGTTTTCCTCTTCCCTGGAATGAAAATGAAGCTCAAAGGCTGTAGATTTGACACCATTGCAAAGATTCAGGAAGAGATGAGGACTATGCTGAAGAATCTGAAGAAAGAGGACTTTCAGAAGGCATTGTAGCAACTCCCAAAGGGACTACTTTGAGGGAGATGTTGGCCTCTAAAGTCTCAAGTTAGGAGTGGCTTAGTGGTTGGGACAAGTTACCTAAGGCCAAAAGGTCAGCAGTTCAAATCCCACTAGAGGACAGCAACCTTGGGTTGGAAGCACTGGGGTTTCTAGTCCCACAGGTGCTCCTTGTGGTCTTGGACAAGCCACTTAACCCTTCATTGCCCATATTCTCTGTAAGTATTAGTGTATGTGTCTCATATCTCCTTGTGTTAAATGTGTCACCCAACTGTGTTGTGACCACTTTGATTGAAGGATAAGGTGGTATACAAAACTGTCTAAATAATTTTTTGTATGGAGTCAGTTTTGACAGCACCTTGTACTATAGAATTTAAAGTTGAGATAAACATGAAACTTCTTGATTATTCGTGCACCAGATTTTGATACATAATAGGCTTTTTAATTTTAATAGCAGAAATGAAATACATTGGCTGTTCATTCAAAGATTTCAGCTTCTTTAACTGGCTTGAGTTTTGTACATGAATTACTGGATGTAAGTCCCCAACAAGACTAAATCCATACAGATCCTATCTCTCTCAAAATTGTTTTAAGCCTCCCCTTCCGTAGATGACTTTCTATTGATTCTTAAAAAGGAAACCCTGTTCTATTTTAACACTTGAAGTATTAATCTGTCTGAGTTTGTTTACCTTTCCTTTTGTGATTTTATGTAGCAACTATAAAGCATAGTTACTCACCTGTAACAGGTGTTCTCCAGGAGCAGCAGGAATCAGTCCTCACATATGGGTGACGTCGGCACCGACGGAGCCCTCGCGGAGCAATTTTCCCCAGCTTTCAAAGAAAGCCTTTGGGAATTGCAGCGCGCATGCGCGGTCGCCTTCCCGCCCAAGGGTGCCATCTTAGCCAGTCTGATGACATAGCTAAAAGACAGCATAAAAATTTGCAAAAAAACTTAAGCAGATGATTGCAACTCCACGGGGAGGAGGGAGGGTTGTGAGGACTGATTCCTGCTGCTCCTGGAGAACACCTGTTACAGGTGAGTAACTACGCTTTCTCCAGGACCAAGCAGGAAGTCAGTCCTCACATATGGGACTCCCAAGCTTAAGGCTACCGGAGACCCTAAGCACAAAAATGAGCTCCCTCTAGCTCAGCGGCACAGAAGGAAGGAATCTTCGCTGAATTATCACCCACCGGTAGCCCCCATCCGGGATGGAGGGTAGGAGTTGCTCAAACCTCGAAGAGATTTCGGAGGACTGCCTGTCCGAAAGCACTGTCCCTGCGGGACTCCCTCTCGAGACAGTAATGGACCGCAAAAGTCTGGCTCGAAGACCAAGTAGCGGCCCGGCAGATGTCTGCCAGCGGAACAGAGCGGAGGTAAGCCACTGACGTAGCCTTCGCCCGAACAGAATGAGCCGTGACTCGACTTTCTAAGGAGAGTCCGGCTGCCCCATAAGTCCAAGCGATACAGTCAGCAACCCAGATGGACAGAGTACGCTTGGAGACCGGGAGCCCCAATTTATTGGGGTCAAAAGACACAAAAAGCTGAGCAGCTTTACGGTGCTCCCGCGTACGGTCAAGGTAGAAGTTCAATGCCCTTCTACAGTCCAGGGTATGCAGGACTCGTTCAGCTCGGCTGGAGTGAGGCCTGGGAAAGAAGGTTGGAAGTACCACCTCCTGATTGATGTGAAAAGGGGAGACAACTTTTGGAAGAAATTTTGGGTGAGTCCGTAGGACTACCCTATTTTTGTAGAACCGAGTGAAGGGAGGATCAGACACGAGGGCCTGCAATTCACTTACGCGTCTAGCGGAAGTGAGGGCTATCAGGAATAAGGTTTTCCACGAAAGAAAACGCAGAGAACAGGTAGCCATCGGTTCAAAAGGCGGACAGGTGATCCGCTGTAAAACCACATTCAGATCCCAGTCAGGTGCTGGCGGGCGCAGAGGTGGTTTAAGTAGAAGGAGACCTCGGAGAAACCGTGCTACGAGAGGGTCGCTGGAAAGAGGTCTGCCGTCCACCGGCACATGGTGTGCTGAGAGAGCACTGAGGTGGACTTTGACGGAGTTGGACTTAAGTCTCAGATTAGAGAGGTAGAGCAGGTACTGCAAGATCACCGACACCGAGCAGGAGAAGGGATCCTGAGACTGCTGTACACACCAAACGGAAAAGCGACGCCATTTAAGGGCGTAGCATTTGCGGGTAGAAGGTCGCCGAGAAGCTAGGACGACCTCTTACACCTCTGCCGGCAGGAGAAGGGGAGCGAGGACTACCCTTTCAGCCGCCAGGCCATTAGGTTGAGAGATCTGAGGTTGGGGTGTAGCAGAGACCCCTGATCCTGTGTTAGGAGATCCGGTTGAAACCCCAGAGGGAACGGATCCTCTGCCGCTAATTGCAACAGGAGTGGGAACCACGGCTGTCTGGGCCAGCGAGGAGCCACCAGGATCATGGACGCTTTGTCCCGGAGGACCTTGAATAGAGTTCGAGAGACTAGCGGGATGGGAGGAAAAGCATAGAGAAGGCTTTCCGACCATGAGAGTAGAAAAGCATCTGCCGCTACCCGAAGGGGATGTGGCTGACGAGAGCAGAAGCGAGGAAGTTGCCGGTTGAGAGGACTGGCAAAGAGATCCATCGTGGGGAGGCCCCACTTCAGAAAGAGTTTCTGAACTACCAAGGGATCCAGACGCCACTCGTGCGGCTGGAGTATCCTGCTGAGTTTGTCCGCCAGGCAATTTTCTTGGCCTGGGAGATAAACTGCCTTGAGAAGAATGCCGTGACTGACTGCCCAAGAGCAGAGCTTCTGAGCTTCTCGGCAGAGAAGGAAGGAGCCCGTGCCCCCCTGCTTGTTCACGTAGAACATGGCAACTTGATTGTCCGTCTGGACAAGGACGGACTGGTGAGAAGTCAGGTGGGAGAAAGCCTTGAGCGCCAGACGAATTGCTCTGAGCTCCAGGAAGTTGATCTGTTGAGCAGACTCCCACACGGTCCAGAGACCTTGAGTACATGCCCCCTGGCAATGTGCTCCCCAACCCAGGAGGGAAGCATCGGTCGTCAGCACTTGAGCCGGCTGAGGCGCCTGAAACGGCATTCCGAGCACCAGGTTCGGCCGATGAAGCCACCACTGTAGGGAAGAGGCCAGCGGCTCGGAGAGGCGCACTAAGTCGGCTAGCCTGCCGGTGGCTTGTTGCCACTGCTTGCGAAGGCACCATTGAGCCGGCCGCATATTCAGGCGAGCATTGGGGGTCACGTGGACGGTGGAAGCCATATGGCCGAGTAGTCTCAGAGACCAGGGACTGGCTGCGAAAACGGCCGGCTAGGTCCATGAGCCGTTGAGCCCTGTCGAGAGGCAGGAAAGCTCGAGCCTGAGGAGTGTGCAGTCTGGCGCCGATGAACTCGAGGTCCTGTGAGGGGAGCAAAGTGGACTTTGCGAAGTTTATGACAAAGCCCAAGTACTGCAGAAGAGTCATCGTGCGGTGTGTGGCATTGGCGACTGCCGGAGAGGACGACGCTCTGATGAGCCAGTCGTCGAGGTACGGAAAGACATAGAGGCCATGAAGCCTGAGATAGGCCGCCACCACCGCGAGACATTTTGTGAAGACTCGCGGTGCAGAGGATAGGCCAAAGGGCAGTACTCTGTACTGGTAGTGATTTCCTGCCACCACAAACCTTAGGTATTGGCGGTGGCTTGGGTGGATGAGGATGTGCGTGTAGGCATCCTTTAGATCTAAGGAGCATAGCCAATCTCCCTGCTGGAGGTAGGGCAGAAGGATTCCAAGGGTAAGCATCTTGAACTTTTCCCGCACGAGGAACTTGTTGAGGCTGCGCAAGTCCAGGATGGGTCTGAGGCCTCCTGTCCTTTTTGGTATCAGAAAGTACCTGGAATAAAAGCCTTGACCTCTCAGGTGGTGGGGCACCGGTTCCACCGCCTGTTCCTGAAGAAGACTTGCTAACTCCTGAAGGAGTAAGTCCCTGTGCAGAGGGAGTCGAGGAGGTTCTCCCGGGAAATAGGAGAGAGGGACCTGGTGGAAGTGGAGAAGATAGCCTTCTCTTACGACTTGAAGCACCCAGGCATCTGAAGTGATGTTGGACCACCTGTGGGCGAAGTGAACCAGCCGGCCTCCGGTGCTGGGAGGAACCAGCTGAGGGGGAGAGGCTATGCTGAGGAAGTCAAAACCCCCCACCCTGCTGAGCAGGGGTTGGTGGTGCAGGCTTGGGGGCTTGCTGCCTACGGGACCCGTTACCCCGTCCCTTGGCTTGCTGACCCTGTTGGGGAGCTGGAGGGGCCTGATATTGAGGGTAGTGTTTATAGGCAGCCGCCTTCCTCGGGTAAAAGGACTTCTTTCCCGAGCCCTTCTTTTTCTGGGAAGGGGCGGAGGTCTTCCTAGAAAGCCTGGTCCTGGTGAGAGTCTCCGTCTCGATTTGTGCAGCCTTTTCAGCCATGGGCTTGCCAAAGAGGTTCTCACCTCTGCAGGGGACATCGACCAACTTGTCCTGCACCCAAGGTTCAAGGTCAGACGACTGAAGCCAAGCCTGTCGGCGGGCACCGATGCCAGCTGCGGCCACACGAGCCGATGCTTCAAAGCCATCATAGGCTGCTCGGGACATGAATTTGGAGCATTCCCGAATACCAGTTGTCAAGGCTAGGAACCTCCGCAAAGGTTCCTCGGACAGTCCAGCGGAGAATCCGGCTAGCTCTTTAGCCAGGTCTCGGAGATACATGCCCATGTATAGCTGGTAGGTCTGGACACGACAAGCCAGCATAGAGCCCTGGAAACACTTCTTACCAAGGCCATCCAGGTTACGGGCCTCCCTGCCAGGAGGCATCGAGGAGTGCATTTTTTGGCTCTTAAGCCTATGCATGGCCGATTCCACTACCATGGAATGGTGTGGCAGCTGTGCTTTTTGGAAGCCAGGACTCTTGCGGACTCGATAGATGGAATCGACCCGCTTGCTCAATACCGGCGACGAGGCCGGACTCTCCCACATGCGGAAGAGTAGTCGTTCCAGCATGGGAGGCACCGGTACAGTAAAGTGCTCCCGGGCGGGAGAGTCGTACTGAAGGGCGTCGAGCTCTTCGGCTCGAGGCTCCTCCTCGGGATCCGCAGGGAAGGCCAAAGCCTTGGCCATATCCCTGACGAAGTCCGAGAACCAGGCATCCTCCGGAGGGGACTGTTTCCGAGGTTCGGACTCAGGTGAGTCCGAGGGGACACACCGAGTCCGAAAGGAATCAGGTGACTCCTCCTCTTCAGACTCCCAGGCCGACTCCGAGGAGGAATCGGTGGGGTCGGCTCGGGCCGGCGGCGGCGTCGGCCGCCCCGACGCCGAGGGAGTCGGCGGCGACGACCTCGGTCCCGAACGGGAGGCCGAGGGTGACCTCGACCGAGGATCGACTCGAGTTCGCATGGACTCGAGGATCGGCTCGGTCTCCGGGGTCGACTTAGACGTCGACGTCCCGGCGGTCAGGGCAGCGGCGCCAGCGAGGCTAGCGATCAGAGCCCGCTGCTGGTCCATGAAGGCAGATAGTCTGCTCTCCAAGGCCGTCAACCTGAGTCCGACCTCAGGTGACCCAGCAGCCCTCGACTCGGGCCCCGACGGCGTCGGGCCCGACGTCGGACCTCTCGGAGGCGAGTCCAGAAGGACCACAGGACTTACCCGAGCAGGCAACTCCGACTCCAGGCGAGGTCGCTTCGGGAGGTGCTCCTTCTCCAAAGACCCGGGACGGCTGTCGGGGTTATGCGACCTGGCCCTCGCGGAGCCAGGAGCGTCCACCGACGCCGCCCTCGCGGGTTTTCTCTTCCGTCGATGGTCTCCGGAGGGAGAACCCCTGTCGGAGGAGCTTCGGCGATGGTCAGAGCTGGAGCCTCTGGATGCCGAGGCCTCCGACGAGGTCCGGGTACGGCTGGGGTCAGCGAAAATTCTATCCCGCTGATGCCGCCGACTCCTCAATGCTTTGGAGGACATTTTGCCACAGGCTCCACAGATCATTTCTTCATGATCCGGGCCCAGGCAGTGGAGGCAATTATCGTGTGTGTCAGTGAGTGACATATTTCTGTCACACTGACCACACCGCTTGAAACCACTGGCAGCCATCGGGGAAAAAAGGGCCCCTGCAAGGTCAAAGGACCGGGCTGCCAGCGAAAAACCGAAAACAAAACTGACCAAAAAATGAGAAAAAACCCAAAAATAAGACACGGACTCGCAACGGCGTCGCGAGTCCGGGCAGGAAAACGACCGGCGTCGAACCGAAGTGAAAAAAGAGAAAAACTCACGAAAATCAACTTTTTTAGCGGGGACACGACGGGTACGTCTGTAGGGCTCCGCGGAAAAAGAAGACTGGCTAAGATGGCACCCTTGGGCGGGAAGGCGACCACGCATGCGCGCTGCAATTCCCAAAGGCTTTCTTTGAAAGCTGGGGAAAATTGCTCCGCGAGGGCTCCGTCGGCGCCGATGTCACCCATATGTGAGGACTGACTTCCTGCTTGGTCCTGGAGAATTTCTTTTGCTTCTGTTTGTTTTGTTTTGTAGTGTCTTGTGGTGTTTTCCCTTTTATTAATTAAACTGCATAGATACTGTATATGTTTGATTTGCTGTATATCAAGTGAATAAGCTATAAACTATACTTTAAGGGCATGACTCAAATTGAGGAGAATTTCGTAAAGGGCACCTAGGCCTAAAAAAGGACTTTTAAGTCTGTGCATAAAAAACTGCTAATATAATATAAAAGACTCACTGAATGTGAAGCCTTTTATAAGATATGTATAACAACAAAAAAGCACTGCGTAGTTGGCATGACACACATCAAAAGAAGCCATTTTATAAAAGAGAATATCCAAAAAAAGATCAGGCACTGATTAATTTATTAGTACTGTACTTAGTGCACACCTTTCAAGTAGTAGTTCAAGGCGAATTACAATTAGGTGCAGTAGGTATTTCCCTCTCCCTGGAGGGCTCACAATCTAAGGGGCCAATGCAGAAAGTCGGTGCTGAAGTCGCACACTATCAGCTATGTACACCTCTAGGTAGCGCGGCGATAGCACGCAACTTCAGCGCCGGCATGCAGAAAGGGGCACATATGCAAATTAGACAAGTGTTAAACTGCAGAGCAAATGTCAGCATTAAACTGGGAAAGCAAGTCAAACACATGTGTACAGAAGTCAGAGAAAGCTTGGCATGCTCTCCCAGAGAAAGAGGGTCATCCAAGGGAAAGTTTGACACTTCACCTCAGACGTTCCAGGCTTCAGGGAAAGCCCTCAATGCCATCAATATACTGTCGGGGGCTGGTGCCCCCCCAACACCAACCCCCCAACAGAAACTAAAATCCTTGGTGGTCCAGCACCCCGGATCCTCCCAACCAACCAATAAAAAAATTCCCTGGAGGCCCAGCGGCCCTGAACCTCCCATTCACTCAATAAAAAAAAGGCTCAGAGGCCCATGAACCCCCCCCCCCTTCCCCTCTCCCTGTACTTTACAATGGAACAGGAGCGTTGCCCACGCGATCCCGCTCCTGTGCTGCCATCTTGAAAAATGGCGGTGCCTGGCTCCATGCAGTGCATCCTGGGATGCACTGGGGGGGGGGGGGATGTCAGACTGCCATATAAGGTATTTTCCCAAGCTCAGATCCAAATGAGAAGTTGTTAGACAATTATGTGTGCTTTAAAGAAGGTATAAATGTCAAAGAGAAATTTTGTGGTATAGACATGTCTTTTTTTTTTCTAAAATATGGAATAACTATATACCCTGAAGGTCCATCTAAACCTCCAAACCACATCCAGAACATACCTCCTTCAAATCTCTGCATTGCAGGCATATGGATATACATATACAGTCAAACCTCGGTTTTCATTTGCCCCGGTTTTCATACGCTTCAGTTTTCAACGTCTTTTCTGACTGAGATTTTGTCCCGGTTTTCATGCATTGCTTCGGTTTTCAACGTCTTTTGACTGAGATTTTGTCCCGGTAGCAGGGAAGAAAAGCTGTCAACGTAAGCAGGAGATGTTGCATGAATGTGGGAGGCAGTTCTTTCTCTTGCAGGGTACGTCTGAAGCTATATCATTAAGATTTTCTGCCATTCTGAAGCATTGAGCAGATAATGTAAAGGTATTTTAATGGACTGAATTCAATGTGATTCCGAAGAGAGCTGGGCACAGCAGCTTGTCAGGGGTGGCTAAGGCCAGATGTTAACATACTGTACTGTACTGTACAGTACTGTACTTAGCTTGCTTTCAGTGATGTTAAATGTTCATTTATCCATTTCATTAGTCATTTATATTTATTTCTCATTGTTTTCTGTATGTAAAAATATAGTTATTCTCTATAAATGTATTTTTTGTGAATATTTTTGGGTGTCTGGAACGGATTAATTGGATTTACATTATTTCTTATGGGAAATATTGCTTCAGTTTTCATACGTTTCGGTTTTAGTCAGACTTTTTCGAACGGATTAATCATGAAAACCGAGGTTTGACTGTACATATGTAAATAGTACAAGGCTTCCCCTCTTTTTAATTCTTTCCAACTCAACTGAATGTTGAAAGAAAGGGGCTGAAAAATGTCTGTCCATCTTCTGTCTTTTTGGGGCAAAATAAGTCAATGAAAATTTAATAGAATGGAATTAAATATGGCATGGAAGAAAACACAATGACAAGACACAAGTTCAATAATGGGACAGATTGAGCTGGGTGTTCCAGAGGAATAAAGTCACAAAAATATGCCCAATGCATTTCTGAGGAAGGCAGTTGAAGCAGCTGCAGCATACTGCCAGAGGCCTGAACCAAGATCTCTAAACCAAAGTAACATAGTTTACTGCTCCATAGGTTTCTGACCTATTCAATTGGTCTTAGACCGCTGATGCTATAGAATCACTGCCTACCATTTGTTTCTGTGTGCGGACACTGAAGACTGTTGTTCTCTGTTTGTCTTTATATGAAAACATGATTTCCAGGCAGTGGCGTAAGTTACAATGAAGGGCTGCCAAGCAATATTTTGCTGAGTCCCCCATTGTTATGCCATCCCGTGCAAGGCCCCCCTTTGTGCGCTAGTCCCCTCATACGGTGGCAGCAGCATGGTAAACTTATTTTGCTTCCCGCATTGCTCGGCTCTTGTAAGTTTCTCATTGGCCTGGCAGCTCTTCCTCGCTGGGCTGAAGTCTCACGATGTGGCCCCCCACTCCTGTAAGGACCCCTTTTCTGCCCAGGACCCCCACATTGGGTGGGGGGGCCTGCTTGGGTAGAATTTACACCAGTGTTACAGGCCTTTTCCTTCTTGTGAGCTGCTTCAAAAGACCTCTAAAGTTGCAACAATGTATTGGTAATTTGTAAACTGCTACTGGAATCATCTGTAGTGCCTGGAAATTGGAGAGTGGCCAATGTCATGCAAATTTTTAAAAATGTTGCCAGACGTGATTAGGGATACTACAGGCTAGTAAGCCTGATGTCAGTACTGGGAAAAATGTTAGAAACCATTATTTATTTAACCAGTTTTCTATGCTGCTGTATCCTTCAATCAAAGTGGTTTACATTGTATAATCACTACAAACAGGTACTGGATATATTCCCTTGTCCCCAAAGGGCTCATAACACAGGTACACTACCAAAAACCTGCCTCCAGTTTTGCAACTGATTCCTATAGATTTTGGGGTGCTGAATCCAGGAAAAATAGCCAAAATGTTCCATCACGTCACGTTTTCTTGCAAAATTAGATTTCTTACCCATATAAGGAATGTTCACATAATTTCTTTTTAGCCGACTGCAGTTTATTTTCTTGGCCCAAAATAGAGGTTGTAATGGTTAACTAACTAGAAACACTCCCTCATGATATTTTAGAGTGTTTGTATTCATTTTATACATTAACAGGACAATTGGGAGGCGGGGGGCTAAATCCAGTACTCGCGCTGGCGCATGTTCTTTCCTGTTCGCCTCGCCTCGTTCGCTCGCTCAAACACGGTGGTTGCGACATGAACGTTCCTGTCAAATTTCAGTTTCTTGCAAGTTCATTATTACCTTTTGTTTGCTCAGTCGTAATCCAGCTTTATTCCGAAGTGGTTCACTACAGTTGTAGTTTGCAGTGCTGTGTATTTGTGATGGCTCACAGAGCCAGAGGTTGCGTCAACTCTCTGGACAGTTTTTGTTTTATTTGTGGGGAATATACTGTGAAAAAGCGGCAGAGGAACATTTCTGCATTTATTAAAAAAGTATATTTCGCCTATTTCGGTTTGAAGTTAGGCGATCAAGACAAACCGTGGGCTCCTCACAAAGTGTGCAAGACATGTGAGGAAGATCTACGCTTATGGATGAAAGGTAAAAAACAAGCATTTCGTTTCGGAATACCTATGATGTGGCGTGAACAAAGAGACCACAGCAGTGACTGCTATTTTTGCTCTTGCATTGTGAAGGGATACAACTTAAAAAATAAGAACGTAATAAGTTACCCCAACCTTCCCTCAGCAATTAGGCCTATGCCTCATAGCAACGAAGTACCTGTGCCTGAACCACCAAAATCTTTGGATCATATTTGTGTGGACGGTTCTGATCATGATGAGACTCATCAGATGGCTTTTCCCGATGAGTCCAGTACTTCCGAGTTTGAAACTGAACCAGATCCGAAACCTGAACTTTTCTCTCAAGCTGAATTGAATGATTTAGTCCGGGATTTAGGACTCCCAAAAGATGTTGCCCAACTGCTAGGTTCTCGGCTTAAACAGAAAAATCTATTGTCACCAGGAACAACTTTTTATTGGTACCGCAACCGCGAGACACAATTTTTGAAGTATTTCAGCAAAGAGGAAGATTTGGTATTTTGCAACGATATATACGGAGTGATGGAAAAGTTTAAACTCAAGTATGATCCTGCTGAATGGCGGCTGTTCATTGATTCGTCAAAAGACAGCATAAAAGGTGTTCTTCTTCATAATGGCAACACATTCGCTTCAGTTCCTATTGCTCACTCTGTTATTCTCCAAGAAAAATTTGGCCCTGATTCTTCAGAAGATTCGTTATGATGAGCATAAGTGGATGATTTGTGGAGACTTTAAAATTCTATCCATGCTATTAGGGCAGCAATCCGGTTTCACCAAATATCCCTGCTTCCTTTGCTTGTGGGATAGCCGGGCCCGCGACCTACACTGGGGGAAAAAAGACTGGCCAATTCAGGAGTATTTGAGACCCGGTGAGAAAAATGTTCTTCATGAGAGCTTGGTACCTCGTGATAAAATTCTATTACCACCTCTCCACATTAAGTTGGGTCTCATTAAGCAATTCATCAAGTCCCTTCCAAAAGATGGTGAGTGCTTTCGGTACCTTTGCTCAAAGTTCCCCCGACTTTCTGAAGCAAAGCTAAAGGAAGGAGTGTTTGTTGGCCCTGATATAAGGAAACTCATTTCAGATGGAGCATTCGCTGAAACGATGTCTGAGAAGGAAAAAGAAGCCTCGGATTCCTTCAAGGATGTTGTTCTCAAATTCTTGGGGAACAGGCGGGATGAGAACTATAAGGATATTGTTGCCAGGATGCTCAATGCCTTCAAAGAACAAGGCTGTAACATGAGCCTGAAAGTCCATTTCTTGCACTCCCATGTGAACTACTTTCCCGAAAACTTGGGGGCGTACAGTGAAGAACAAGGTGAAAGGTTTCACCAGGACATCAAGGACGCAGAGAGAAGGTACCAAGGAAGATGGAACACCACTATGATGGCTGATTTCTGCTGGTTGCTGCTGCGGGAAACCCCAGATGAAAAATACGCCAAGCAGCGCACCAAGAGAAGCATTCGGGGGAAGAAGAAACGGGCCCACCAGGAGATTGATTGACCCAAGAATGACTTTAAAATCTAAACTGTGTTGACAAATATCGTGTTTTTACTAAACTTTGAAATAAAAATTTGCTAGTTATTACCACTGTGTCGGATCTCATTTATTAGAATTTTATTTTCACACCATCGGGTGTTTGTCTTCATGTATTGCAATGGTGCGGTTTGCGTTTTCTATTCTTACATACATACCTGTACAACATTTTTTGCACATTTCTTTGCTTTGCTTTGCTTTGTGTCTAACCTCGCTCTTATATGCTCAATGTTTGTGCACATGTATGTGGCTGTTTTAAGTGCAGACAATTTTGCTACCATCACAGTGTGTTTTGTTGACATTACTCTATTCTTATGTGCTGCCTTGTTGCAATTTTCTTTATTCTTATTTGAATAACTACTAAACAATTAGTATAAAGAATTCATCCAAGAAACTTTTATCTCGATAGCACTCAATCTGAAACGTTCACCTCAAACTGCTAACCCAATGTAGCAAAAAATCTGTACGTGATGGAGCAAATTGGTTACCAGATTTGGATTCAGCGCACCAAAAAACGTAAAAATCAATCGAAACATTAGAGGCAGTTTAAAAAAAATTTTTTTTAGTGTACCTGTGTAATCTATGTGTACCTGAAGCAATGAGGGGTTAAGTGGCTTGCCCAGGGCCAGAAGAAGTGCCTATTGGACTTGAAACTCCATTCCCTCTGGACTAAGATTGCTATCTCCTGGTGGGACTAGGACCCCTGGCCCTCCAGCCTGAGGTACCATATCCTAACCACTAGGCCACTCCTCCCTCCTAAATTTACTGAACATGTGGAGGCCAATTATGAACCAGGGCCATCCGGGCCATCAGGATGTCCAAAATCTGGACTGCCCGGATCTGGCCCCAATTCTGTACCCATGGGAGCTAGCCGTTCCCACGGGGGCAGAATTTGGGCACTTAGACGGCCTGGACGTACCTTGATTCAGGCCAATTGAACTCCAGAACCCCACCCACCATCTAGGCCACCCGAAGCTCCTGAATGGAGCCTCGGTGCCATGGCGTCCCGTCGCTATGGCACCAGGATGCCATACAGGAGCCCCGATACACTGTGACTGTGTGAAACTGCTTTTCCTTGCTGCCCGAATCCCAGAATGGCCTGCCAAGGCCGAAATCGGGTGGCAGGGAACCCCTGCTGCTCCTCACCTGGGTTTGGCAGGTCTGCAGATATAGATCCCCTTCCTTGGGGGGAGGTATTCCACCTCCAAGATAGAATAAGTCCCCTATCCATCTCTGCCTCCCCGGACATACAGAGCCATGACTGGAATCAGACCTGAACATTCGGGGCCATGGTCTCACCTCCTCTCTGCCCAGACTCCTCCGGCTCTCCCCCTCACGCCAATGTCCAGAGCTCTCTGCACATCTCCTCGATACATGAGGGAAACTTTAGGCACTGAATCAGCCCCAGGTGTTTAAACAGGGGTTGTATGTCCCCATGGATAGTAATGGTTTAATAGGACAAAGTCAACATGGATTTAGCCAAAGAAAGTCTTGTTTCACTAATTTGTATATTTTCTTGAAAGTCTTAATAGAGAAAGGTGAGATAGTTAATACAAGAGCATACTTACTAAGCTGGGCTAACAGCACATACTATTTGTAACTAGGTCCCATGTTATTCAATGGCCCCATAGTATATCTGAATTTTCATAAAGCCTTTGTTAAGATCCCTCTTGCGAGACTCTTGAGGATATTAAAAAGTTATAGGATATGAGGCAGTGTAGTATTGTAGACTGGAAAATTATTAAAATATAGAAAACATAAAATAGGTCTAAATGGCCAATTTTCTCAATGGAAAAAAGGTGGGGTACCCCAGTGGAGTACCCCCACTGCTTTTTAAGATATACATAAATTACCTGGAAATGGAATTGACAAGTGAGTTGTTTAAATTCGCAGATGACATAAAATTATTCAAAGTTGTTCAATCACAAGAGGATTATGAAAAATTGCAAAAGGAACTTGAGAAATTGGGAGATTGGGCATCCAAATGACAGATGAAATTTAATGCAGACAAATACAGTTATTCACTTAGGGAAGACCAACCTAAACTACAGCCACATTAGAAACCACCACCCAGGAAAAGGATCTAGACATCATCATGTATAATACATTGAAACCCTGTGCTCACTGAGCAGCAGCAACCAAGAAAGCAAAGAAAATGCTAGGAATTATAAGGAAAGGAATGGAAACTAAAACCACGGATATTATAATGTCTCTGTATCGCTCCTTGGTGTGGCCATACTTTGAATTAGGGATGTGCTTTCGTTTTAAATGAAAGCAGAGATTGCGGCAAAGTAGGAAATGATGATGATGTCAATATTTCCTGGTTCCCATCAATAGTGCATACTTTTTCACAAGAGTGCGCACTATTGGGCAACGTATGAAAAGTGCATGTTCTTGCTCAGTAGTTTGCACTCTTGTGACAGAGTGTGCACTATTGAGGGCAAATGATATGGTCTGAAAAAAAAAGGAAAAAAGATAACAAAATGAACTGATGACAACGATTTGGGGTTGCACATCCCTACCTTGAATATTATGAGCAGCTCTGGTCGCCATATCTGAAAAAGGATGTAATGGAATTAGAAAAGGTAGAGAAGAGTGACCAAAATGATAAAAGGGATAGAAGGACAACCCTATAAGGGAAGGCTTAAATGGTTAGGGCTCTTCAGCTTGGAAAGAGATTGCTGATGTGAGATATGATAGAGGTCTATAACATAAAGAGTGAAGTGACATGGGTAGATGTAGTTCATTTGTTTACTCCTTCAAAAAATTGAAAGACCAGGGGACAATATAACACATTTAAGACTAATCAGAGAAAATATTTTTTCTCTCAAAGTATAATCAAATTCTGGAATTTGTTGCCAGAGAATGTAAAAAAAAAGTTAGTGTAGTTGGGTTTAAAAGGGGTTTGGACAAGTTCCTGGAGGAAACATTCATAAACCATTATTAAAGTGGAATGGGAAAATCTACTGCTTACCCATGGAATAAACAGCATGGAATCTGTCTACCTTTTGGGAACCTGACAGACACTTGTAACCTGGGATTAGCTGCTGTTGGAAACAGCATACTGTGCTTAATGGTTCTTTGGTCTGACCTAGTATGGCACAGTCTAGTATGTAATTACATTCTAGTGGGACTCTGGTAATCTGTTCCTGCATTGCAGTTCTTACTATGGATCCTATTGTACTGGGGACCACCTCCTGAAAGCTGCTTCTTGGTTTACCCAGCCATCCAGTGGAGTCCTGGGTCAAACCAATCCAGAAGCTGGGCATATGCCAAGATAACAACTTTGCACAAGAAATAAATGTTTTTGCACAGACAGATATGCCCCACTCTTTTGCCTTGACCTGGTTTTTTGCCTTTGCATTTTAATGTGCCTTTGTGCCTTTGTGCATTTTTCCCTTTTACCACAGACATTGGGATCTGTTTACTAAGTGGCGCTATTGGCATCCATGCAAAATCGGTTGACGTTAATGATCTTACAAGAAACTTAAGTTTTGAAGTTTTGATGTTACTGTTACAATTGAAAGTTCTATGTAAAAGTTGAAGTTAATGTAAACCGCCTTGATTAAATGAAAAGGCGGTATAGAAAAATTGTTAAATAAATAAATAAATAAATAAATGGGGCCATGACTCTGATTTTGCACGGATGCCAACAGCACCACTTAGTAAACAGACCCTATTGTGTTGTCTCTAAAGTTAGTCTACCTTTCCTGAGGGACAAAATGAGCCTCACATCAGTACTTTGGGTGCTCAGGATCTCCTGCTGACCCCTGCCTGTGAGAGAAATCTAACCCTTGAATGCAGCTCATTCAGAGGCTTCAGTCTCTGTAATATATCTGTCTTCTTGAAATTTGTGCTGTTCTTAGGACTGGACTGACACTATACAGAATTGTAAGCCACTGTTTTTACATTTCCTCTTGTTTGTTTTTGGGAGGGAGAATTAGTTAGAGCAGAGATTTATTTCCTTTTTCCATAAGTGTATGGCAGACCACATATAACAATTACTTAGATGTTATTTTAGTCTGCATTCAAGAAAGGCCAAGGAACAAGAAATATCATTGCGGCTATGAGGTGGATCCTTGCTAAGACATATGAATCCCAAAACAATATCTATATATGTTTTATTGGCTACAGCAAGACTTTTGACTGTGTAAACCATGAGAAACTTTGGGCCACATTAAGAAACATGGGTATACCAGAACACCTGATAATTCTCTTGCACAACCTTTACATTGATCAAGAAGCAACCGTTCAAATGGAATAAGGAGAAACAAAATGGTTTAAAATCAGCAAAGGTGTACAAAAGGCTGCCTACTTTCCTCCTACCTGTTTAATTTATATGCAGAACAAATCATCAGAGAAGCAGGATTGTATGAAGACAGCCGAGGCGTGAGGATTGGTGGAAGACTCATCAACAATTAACTTTATGTGGTTTTTCTATCTGGTTAGCAGCTGAATATTGCCACTAATGGGACAGCAAAAACTGTTGGTGGCGAAACTAGAAATTTTAGAAATGCTGATCAATGCAGGCTCATTATCAGGCCCATGTTTTTTTTTTTTGTAGTATTATTAAATCTGTTTTTTCTTATATATCTATTTGTCAATTTATTTCTTAATCTGTAATTATTTTATTCATTTTGTAAACCATTTTGATCATCATATGTCACTAAAATTTATTTATTTATTTACATTCTCTTATATACTGCGCTATTCTGCATCAGTGCGGTTTACCTTGAACAAACTGAAATTACATTGAACAGGGTATTATAACTTGGAGATAACTATTTTACAGGGAACATGGGCTATGGAGGGTTAAGTGGCTTGCCCAAGACCACAAGGAGCACCTGTGGGACTAGAAACCCCAGTCCTTCCAGCCCCTAGGGGGATTTGAACCCCTGACCTTCTGGCCTGAAGTACCTTGCCCCAACCACTAGGCTACTCCTCCACTGTATCTAAAACTGTATCTAAAACTGCTATGTCAGTATTTTGTGATTTCAAAACTGATGTGGAACATGTGTTCAATGCAAATTATTTAAGGTTGGTATAACCTTCTAAATCTAGTCTGAAGAAGCCACTGAAAACTCACTTCACTTTATATCATCAAAAACATCATGAATGAGTTGTATAACATTAAAAGGGGGAAGCTGGGAGCAAATCTTTGCAACTCTATTTTGAGATGTAGCCACAAAATCCTGACATTGTAACCCTGCATACTGTCATGGGGCTGGAGCCATGGAAACTGCAGCTTTAGAAAAAAAACCTGTTTTGCATAGAGCTGAGAATGTGCAGAGAGTGCAGTTGCATCGCAGCACAGCCAGAGGGGGCAAGAGTAATCCCACAGAGGCTGAAGCAATGTGCTCAGACACTAATTGTATAAGTGGCAATCAGTTGCACCTGAGGCCAAGGCTGGGACGTTCAAACCAAAACTCCCTTTATAAGGAGAAACAGAGAGCAGCAAGGGAGAAGGTGGGAAGGAAGGTGGAGAACCTGCAGGACCTACAGGACAAGAAGAACGTGGAACAGGAGAGATTCCACACAGAGCCACCCCAGAGGGACAGAATCCAGAGGGAGTTTACTCAGATGGATAGAGTCCAGAGGGGCAGAGCACAGAGGGACAGAGTCCAGAGAAAAGCTGCCAGAAGAAACAGTTTGTCTGGTAGGAGTGACTCTCCTAGCCTAAGTAACCTTGTTGGATCAGGATTACAAGGAACAAGGAAGAGAGGTTCCTATTATAAAGATACCTTTTCAGAAAACCACAGTGATTGGGAATCCTTACCAGGTTTTCCTGAACTCCATGAAAGCAAAGCATTGCACAGAAAAACCTATCTCCTGAGAGAAGTACGTCAGAAGGAGAGCTCTAGGTGTGGCAATTCCAGGAAGCCAAGGTATGCTGAATCTTTAATTCTAAAGGAAAGCCTTGCTAATAGAAACCCTGATAAAGCAGCTATTCCCTATAAGGGGAGGGGAAGCAAAGCAGAGCTTTTTAAGACAGTACCTCACGGCTTAACAGGGAAGTTTTACTGGAAGCCAGATAGACCCTGTAAGTTTGTAAAAGGGAGTGAAAACTACTACAGGGAAGAACCCAGTGATGCAGAGTCTATGGAAATTGAATGTGAGAATATTATTCCCATGCCTCAGGAGGAATCCATGGACTGTAATTTCTGTACTGCTTCTAGTATTGAATCCTTGCTAGAATTGTAGATAGAAAAGAACTGTGCAACAGATGGTGAACCTTATAACCATTTGTTTGCTGAATTGTTTAAATTGCTTTGAACTAAAAGAAGCCTCAGCTAGGACTTGCATTCAACTGTGAAGCCTATAACAGTTATCTGCTTGAATATTGGTGGAACCCTTTTGATAAAGAAAGGACTGTCTTTATTTTCTACTTGTCTTAGTGAATCATTGCGTTAAAGGGGAAATAAAGCCTTGTTACCCTACACTCTTGGCTTGGATAATTTGTGCTCACAAGGAGCTAGAACTTCAAGGACCAAAATGCACTAGGCCCTTAAAGTCACATCGCTCCTTAAAAATAATAAATGCGTCGGATGTCCTTATAGCCACTGGCCACTGGGGGCACCTGGCGACAATACTCATTTGCAATCTGCTTCACAGATGTTAAGTTTTTATGCTGGCAAGTAAAGCGCAAGGTTGTGAAGCAGCTGCTTATAGAGAATTTTTAAAATAATCCTTTTTGTGAGACTGCTGATGTTATCAGGCAAGATGGCTACTTAAGCCAGAGCTCTGGCGGGCCACAGGGGAAAATTCTGCCTAACTCCACATATGATGCTCCAGATTCAGCCTCCCACAGTTTGGAGATCTTGCATAGGAGAGAGGATGGCCGCAAAAGGCAAAAAACCTTATCTTCGGGACCTTGCCTATGCCAGAACAGCACACACTCCACGAAGGTTGACAGACAAGATGGCTGCTGCAGTGCCAAAGAGCTGGTGAACCAACAGCCCAAGCCCTGAGAGCCCACAATGTGGCGAACAGGCCACAAATGAAGAGCGATGCATAGAGGTAAAAGGCAGGTGGGCGCCGCAGGTAGAGATGAGAGCCTGGTTTTGTGAGCTGAAGGCTAACCTCACATTAGTGCAGAAGGAATTTGCCAGCAGTATTGAAAGCCTCCAATCAGATCTAGGCAAACTTGGGCAGCATGTGGAGGACTTAGAAGACTACAAGGAGGAACAGGCTGAGGCCACCATGATGCTAGAGCACCATTCAGAGCTAAAAGACAAATTAGAAGACCTGGAAAATAGGTCTAGGCGCAGCAATCTTCATTTCCATGATGTGCCAGAAGGTGAGCAATACCAGGACTGTGCAGCAGTAGTACAAAGTATAGTTAAACCTTTGCTACAAGAGGTTGGACTAGAAGTGGAGGGGAGATACTATTGACTGGACAGAGCACATTGGGTAGCTGTTCCAGAAGGAATAAGCAACACTAAGCCAAGGGATATCATAGCATGTTTTCATGATTTTGGCCTGAAAGAACTAGTGGTGACTGAGGTCAGGTCAGCTGGACTGCTGAAATGGGAGACTTGCTCAGTTGATATATATGCGGACCTCACACAAATTACTTTATAAAAACTACAGGGGATGAGGGACATTGTGCAAAATTGTTGCCCCTAGGACATATGCTATGAATGGACCTTCCATTTAGCCTGCCTTTTATCCTGCAGGGGAAATGCTGGAGAGTGCATAGTCTGGAGGAGATGATACATGTTCTCTCAGAGGTCAGTAGCATGGGCTTAGATATTATTCATGCTCTGGAGACTCAGGAGCATGAATAATATCTACAGTCCCTTTGGACTGGGAGGACTGTATGGTCCTCTATCTGCAGACCCTGGTTTGACTGTTTTGGGGTGTTAAAGTGGGGCAAGGAAGAATGAGGGGGAGGGGGATGTTACTGTTTTTAATGTTTCTGTGCTGGCTGTTGAGGGGTGTGTGGTTCTGAATATGGGAGTATGAGAGAGGGAAGGCTGGGTGGTGATAGTAGAATAATGGGGAGAAGCAACAGTGAGTGGAGGGGGCGAGGGACAGGGACTGGATGGTCAGGCCATCTTGAGCTGATGGTGGTAGCCTTGATGCACCCTACTTCTTTAAGAGGGGGGCGATGGAATTGGGAGAGGGAGAGGGGTTAGGGGAGTAGGGAGAGAGGGGGGATAGGAAGCTGGGGAGGGGAAGATGGGTTGAGAATGTAGATGGCTGCCCATAGGCTGGTTTCCCCTAATGTTCACCACCTAAATTCACCCTTTGAGAGACAAAAGGCAGCAATTTACCTTGTTCAGAAGACACATTTGCTATGCACTCATGAACATCTGGCTAGACCCAAGCAGACCCAACTATGCATCTTCGCATGAAATTGAGTGGAGAGGAAAAAAGGGGGAGTGTTGCTCATTGTGGCTGAGGGATTGTGGATGGAGGTGGGTGATGTAGTCTGAAACAGAGCTGAGAGATATTTGATGGCCTGCCTAAGGGTGGAGTCGGAGCGGAACAGGATTGTGAATATCTATACCCCAAATGTCGCACAAGGGGATTTTTTTGAAGAGTTGGGGAGACAATTGAACAGCATTGACGAGGGTCTACTACTACTGGACAGGGACATCAACATGACATGGAACCCTGGGAGGGTCACAATGGTGAGAGGAGAGAACCAGAAGGCTGATAGGGCCTATTTTAAAAGCCTTATCAGGGAGCAGATGGTGATGGATGTGTGGCGCTTGCTGCATCCTGGTAAGTGAGAGTACACTTAACATAAGATAACATAAGATAACATAAGATATGCCATACTGGGTCAGACCAAGGTCCATCAAGCCCAGTATCCTGTTTCCAACAGTGGCCAATCTAGGTCATACGTACCTAGCAGTTTCCCCAAAAGACACAGGTTCCACAATGCCTGTACTGGGTCAAGCATTGATATCCTGGGTCCCTTCTTAATAATGGTTTATGGACTTTTCCTCCAGGAACTTGTCCAAACCTTTTTTAAACCCAGCTACACTAAAAGCACTTACTACTCCCATGTACACAGTTCTCATTCTCGAATACATATGATATGGGTGGAGAAGGAAGGGGTATAACAGGTGAGTGGGTCAGAGATTGATGCAATCAATTGGTCAGATCATGCACCTGTAGAAGTATCCTTGCAGCTGTGAAATGGGGACGTAGGGGTTCACCTCTGGTGCCTGAATGAATAGCTGCTTGAAGACGACTGAGTGATGTGGGAGGTAGAGGGCCTACTACAAGAATACGTTCAACTCAATGACACATGGGAAGTGAGCTGGGACACGGTGTGGGATGGGTTTAAAGCCACTCTATAGGATGTATTATTGAAATGAGAGGGCAAGAGTGAAGAGAGAAAGGGGGGAAGTTATTCTAGCTGCATTGCCAGTTATTGTGGCTGATGGAGGCAGATGCTCTGGATCAGGGGAGATGGTTCAGCGGCCAGATGTTAGCAGTTCAGGCACAGCTAAATGCAATGGAGGTGGAGGAGATCTGTCATCACATGTAGCTGGCCTGACAATTTTTTGAGGGGGATAACAAAGGGGGGAAAATACATGGCCAGACAGTTATGCCAGAGGAGAGTGTGAGCTCAGATTACGGTGGTTAAAGGGGTTCAAGTGGCTTTGCTAACCAAAAGTGAGGACATCCAGAGGGAGTTCATGGGTTTTATGGAGGCTGTTTTCAGCCCCGGATGGGGATGTAGATAGCTTTTTGAACTTGATTCCAATATGCAAGTTGGAGCAGGAGCTCTGGGAAGGCCTCAAGGGGGAAAATGGGGGTGGGGGGAGGAGGTTCAGCTGGCAATTAAAATGCTGAAGTCTGAGAAGCTACCTGGCCTGGACTGCCTAACTGCTCACTTCTATAAGAAATTTGGGATAGTCTGATAGGCCCAATGTCGAGGGTATTTAACTTGTCCAGGGAGGGGGATAGGCTAGTGGACACAATGGGGTGGGTGGGTATAACTCTTATTCTCAAGCCAGGGAAGGACCCCCAGTCTTGTGCATCATATCACGCCTTATCATTATTAAATATTGATGCAAAAATACTGGCGAAGGTGTTGGCCAATCGCCTCAATAGGGTAATTCAAACATTGGTCCATGAGGACCAAGCTGGCTTTATACCAGAGAGACAGGAAGCAGACAATGTGCGTAAGATTCTCAATAACATATGGGTGGCTCAGCAACACCCAGATCCCGCACTTTTGCTATCCTTAGATGCTGAGAAAGCCTTTGATAATGTCTTGTGGAGCTTCATGTTTAGAGTTCTAGAGAAAATGGGCTTTGGGGAGAGCCTCCTAGCATGGTTGTGGGCCTTCTACCACTGCGAGCCTGTGTTAAGATCAATAGTGCCTATTCTTCATTTTTACCGTTGAAAAGGGACATGGGCTTGGGGGTCATATCAAAGTGGCCGCCTGAGTGGAACACTGTTCTCCTGCTTACCCATGACAAAAGGAAGGCCAAAATGAAATCAGGGAAGCAGCCCTCAAACAACCTGAAGCAGTATTTAAATGGCGAAAGTTAGAAGGATGCTTGGGTGCATAGGGAGAGGAATGGCCAGCAGAGAAAAGGAGGTGATAGTGCCCCTGTATAAGTCTTTGGTGTGACCTCATTTGGAGTATCATGTGCAATTCTGGAGACTACACTTTCAAAAGAATATAAACAAGTTGGAGTTGGTGTAGAAGGTGGCTACTAAAATAGCAAGTGGTCTTTGTTATAAAACATATGAGGACAGACTTAAGGATCTTAATATGTATACTTTAAAGGAAAGGCGGGATAGAGGAGATATCATAGAGATATTTAACTACCTCCATGGTATAAATACACAGGAGGAGAGTCTCTTTCGATTGAAAGAAAGCTCTGCTACAAGGAGACATAGGATGAGGGTGAAAGGGGATAGACTCAGGAGTATTATGTGGAAATATTTCTTTATGGAAAGAATGGTGGATGTGTGGAATAGTCTCCCAGTGGAGGTGGTAGAGATGAGGACAGTATCTGAATTCAAAAAAGCATGGGACAAACATAGAGGATCTCTAAAGGAAAAAAGAGGACTATTGTAGTAGTTGATATGGAAGGGCAGACTAGATAGACCATGTGGTCTGTTTCTGCCATCATGTTTCTATGTTTCTAGTTGCTGAAGGTCCCATGGAACAGTTTGTGCAGGGTCAGCTGGCAATGGTGAGCCCCTGTGTGGCTCCAGCTACATTGGCAGTTGACGCACATCTTCTGTGAATACTAATGTCACCCTTTCCCTGGAGGAATGTCTCTCCCCCGCCTCCTGTATTGACAGCATCACAGCCGGCTAGCCCTAGAGGTCCACTGCCGGAAGTTGGTATGTTGGATTTCTCCCTTTGAGGGAGTGTGGTAGCTGTGTTCGCCGACAATCCAGCGCTGCCAGTAACTCTGGCAGCTTCTTCAGGAGAAGCTATTTGCGTGGGTGAGTCTAACACTGTGGGCTGCTTAGTGACTGGGGGCTCTCTTGTGGCACATCCGATTTCCTTACCTTTGGCATTGACTCTGTTAAGACTTGAGGAATTTCTTTAGAATCTATTTGGGACGCTATTGTTAATCCAACAATGGTGATGTATTGTTCCATTAATTATGTGCTACTGTACAGTATGTGTTTCACACTAGGTATTTTTTCATTGCCAATCTCAGGCTGCCATGTTTTCCTGCTTTTCCCAATTTTGGGATTTCTCTGTTCAATGTACAATGACACCCCCTCCCTGGCATTGTGGGCTAGTTGGATCTAACATTGTTGCTTTTTTCTTCTTTATATTTTTCTAATATTTTGGATTGTATTTTCTTTGTTATGTTCCTTTTCTTAAACAAGTGTAAACTTGGATATGTAATGGTAAAAATTCAATAAAGTTAGAAAAAAAAGAAAGGAGGACATGGCAGTGGTGTCTGCTGTCCCTGTTATCGTTTGCCCTAACACTGGAACCTTTAGCAGCTCAGATAAGGATGAATAGTGAGATACATGGGATACAAGTAGGAGAAGAAAACAATAGGATTACACTTCTCACCGATAACATTATTTTGGCAGTGTCTAGACCATATGCATCTTTGCCATTGATTTAAGTGGAAACTCTGGGAGTTCAGCCAGTTCCAGTTAAATTGGGCTAAATCTGAGATTTTAAACATTTTGGTCCCGGATGTTTTGCAGGTACAGCTGAAACATAGCTATCCTTTTAGATGGGCGGCAAATGAAATTTGTTTCCTAGGGATAAACACTGGGCGGGATCACAAGGATTTGTATGAGTGGAACGATAAGAGATGCTGGGGGAGATGGACAGTTTACTGTGAAAGTGGAGTCAGGTGAAAAGTGGCTGTTAAAATGATTCTATTGCTTCGGGTCCTTTATCTATTTTAGGCGCTCCCGGTGGAGGTGCCAGCAAAAATATTGAGGGGGTGCAGAAGAAGATTGCAAGATTCATATGGAATGGCCGAGCCCCCGGGGTGGCTAGCAAAGTTCTCCAAAGGACAAGGAATGAAGGGGGCAGGGTTAGGATTACCGGATCTGCAGCGGTATTATGAGGCTACCCAAATAAAAGGGGTCCATTCTTGGGCATGCGAGACCACCAAGCAGTGGGTATGTTCGGAAGGTGAGCTATCACAGTGGGAAATTTGGAGAGGTAGATTTGGGAGGGAAGGGGTGCTAGGGCGAGCAACCCCTACATTAGACATATGCTAGGGGTTTGGTATTGCCATTGGCGGGCCTTGTTGGTGGGGAAGAGGGTGTCTCTGGCTATGTCCATATCTGCCTGCTTTCAGGAAGGGAAGGGCCCCAATCCAAGGGTGTGGAAGAAATGGGCTACACATGGTCAGACACAGCTTACTCAACTCTTCCAGCAGGGGAGGGTATGGCCTTTCGAGGGTTTGCGGGACATGTACCATTTGGAGGGACACGAATACTATCGCCATGTACAACTCTATCATTTCCTATCCCAGAAAGAGGTAAGGAGGGACTTGTTGAAAGAAAAGACGTGGTTTGAAGTGCTGTGTACTGGCATGACAGGCAAGAAAGGATTGGTAATGCAACTCTATCGGGGATTGAGTATAGAAGGGAACAATAAACCTGCATATATGTCCAGTGGGAAAGGGATTTGGGGGAGGAAGAATGAGAGCAGATACTTCTTGGGATTGCATAGCTGTCAGTGGTTGCCAACTTAGTGGAAAATGGCTATAAGGTACCTCTGCATTGGTAATGCACCCCAGAACACCTGCACAAAGTAGGCGTTTGGCCATCAGGGGATTGTTGGTGCAAATGTGGGGAAAAGGGAACATTGTACCACATGTGGTGGAAATGTCAGGAGGTACAGCGATACTGGGACACTGTGCTGGTACTGGTGAAGGTCATGGTGTGTGTCATGATCACTAGGTATCCAGCAGCTTTACTGCTACAGCAGTATATGGATACAGTGCCTAGGAGATTTCAGAGGGTGGTACAGCATTGCATTGCATTAGCACGATATGAAATAGCTGCTTACTGGGCCCAGCCCCATCTACCAGGGGTCGAGGGGTTTCTTCGCAGACTTGCACATCTATATTCGATGTACTGTCTAACTGCCATTAAATGATGTAGAGCAGATGGGGCACAGAGATAATGGGCTGGTATACGGCGGTGGCTGTAGAGGTGGTGATGGGAGGGAAGGGATGTAGATAAAGGATAAAGAGAAGGGGGATGTGCTGTAAACTGCATGAGGGGAGGTGGAGAATTGGGAACTTTGAAGCAGTATGGAAGAATTGGGGGGGGGGGGTGTGGATATATCTTTTGTGCATTATGAGGAGTGTTTTTCTTTGTTGATCCTATTTTGTGGGAGCTACTTGATTCTGATATTTCACGAAACAGTTATTATATTCTATCAATGTGGCTGAATCCGGTGACTTAAGCTATCACCTCTCACACTTTATTAATGCCCGCTTTTCTTTTCTGAGCTGTACTGAGCTTACAACCAAGGCATAGGCTGTAATCATTTAAGATAAACAATCCTCCTGGGGGCTACCAAATTTATCAATTTCTCCAGTGAATTATACCAGAAAAATCACAGCGTTATTCAACAGTTCAATCAGTTTCCTTCACAGGCCATGCTCTGCATGCATTTCCCCTCACCTGCTTTCCCTGCTATTTCTCTTAAGCTGGCTCTTAGGGGTGCTTTTGCTGAAGGGTGCTATGCAGTTAGCATTCAAATTAGTGCACGCTGTCTGCACATGCCGTCAGTAACTGTTACCACGCAGGCACGACAGCGCATGCTGTTTTACGTGTGAACTGGGTGGGATCGGGAGGAGAGTGGGCAAGTCAGTCTGTGACATCTGTCACTTGGGATTGCACCACATGTTAGCTGTCACAGGTGCAGATAGTGCGGCTGCACTTAACACCATTTTAAATTAAGAGCATTCAATCAATACCAGATTTAAAGACTTTAGTTAAGTTGCAAGACTCTGAGGAGTATACCAGCAAGTCAGAAGCTTAAATTTGAGATTCCATCTGTTAAGACAGCATGATTAGTAAAGATAAGGAAAAGAATCCTATCAGTGATAGGAGTCGAATTATGGAACATATTGCCATAAGATTTATGCAGTGAATTACATTATATGACATTTTGGGAAAAAAATAAAAACAATATTGTTCCCTGCTGTTATATATCTATATATCTATATCTGTGTGTGTGTGTGTATGTTAATCATAGATGTATTATTGTAACCTGCCTAGAAATGTATGATATGTAAGATTATGAATACATTTTAATTTAATTTAAACACTACCTTAAGAGGTGGCATTGAATGCAGCTGCCCTACCAGAGGTCTGCACAGCAGCTGAGAACACCTAACACTGCGGACGCCGATGTTGCCGTTCATCAACAATCAGTTGCCCCCCTCCTTAAACTCCCTCTGATCTAAGTCTAAATCTAAAGCAAATTAAACCTCCCCTTCTAATTACTCCAACCCACATGCAGTGATTCCCCTGCCTTGACCCTCTTCTGCCCCCTTACAGAACCACCATGCCAGACAGCTACACACATAAGCAACAGTGACCCCCCATACTGCATCCCCCATCCAGTTTCCATTTTCCTCCTCCAAAAGAATGCTCTCTTAGGTAAAGAATGTCCCCCTAAAGAACAGTTCCCCCTGATTAACCCTCAAGCCCTCATTAGTTATCATCTTCCCCTACCCTTGGCCATCTGATCCATCCCCAGGATTTAACCAGGGGTGTCCCTGGTGACTAGTGGGGCTGATGCAGGATTAGTCACCCTCTGCTTCTGTCCTGGCTGTTCAAGGGTTCAAAATGGTGGCAGCTACCCCTAGAAGTACTACTGCTAGGAAATGACCTTTTCCAGTAGTACTGTGTGACTACCACTAGGAGTTACAGCCACCATTTTGGAAACCAGAGCAGCTGGGGCAGGAGTGGAGGGTGACCGTTCCTGCTCCAGCGCCACTAGACCGGAAAATCCTAAGGTGAGTGCCAAGGGTGGATTGGGTGGGTGGAGGAAGGTTGGGGATGGCTGGTAGGGGGAGGAGGCCTAATCGGGGGGGGGTGGGGCTGCTTTTTTGGGGTGAATTCCTTTTGGAGAGGGGCTGTTCTTTGAGGATGGGATTTCTTTCTGACTTCCAGTTTTGCATAAACCGGAAGCCAGCATTGGAGGAGGTGGAAGCGGTAGATTTTGCATGAGAGAAACTGGAGATGGTGGGTAAGTGCTGTGATGCAGCTTGGGGGCCCTGGAGAGGAGAGGCAGAAGCAGCAATGAGTGTCCAGGAAAGCCAGCGCTCTAGGCTACTGCCTAGTTTGTCTAATGGTATTCCTAGCCCTGCTCTTACCCTGAATCATATAATCAGCCAGTTCACCAAATTTCTCTGGACTTGAATCTGATTCAACAGAAGCAAGGCTCTCCACCACCACTGTTATACCTTCAGAAAGGATTGGCAGTACCATAGTTTCTTCTACATGCTCCAACCCCGCCTGATCCAGTCACACTGGAAGGGGTATGGACTGTTGCTGCAAGCTCAGTGATGTTAGATCCCCAGGTGAAATCAGCTTTCCTTTTGCAGGTCTAGCAACAGGGGATTCACTCCTGCAAGGGAGTCTCGATTTGCTGCTGCTGAGAATCTGGGACATTTCTTTGGACAACTTAGCCTCTGGTTTCATGTTCTTTTTTAGAAAAAGAATGAAGAGGAAAAACTACAGCGTCTTGAAGACCACTAGTGGAGCACTGCCATCCTGGCTCCATCTAGCAGTTTCCTTTTATTATTCTTTCCAAACGCAGTGTTTGGGTAGTGCTTTATTCAAACCATCCCAGCCTTTTCACCTTTAGGTCAGAGACACACACAAAGAGTCAACACAGATGTAAAAGGAGACTTTGGCCTTACACAAGGTAATTTTATAAACTCCTACACAGTTAATGAACATTGCCACGCACCATATTCGGGGCCTATTTTATAAAGTGAAATAGGTGCGTACTTTACTTTATAAAACTGAGGCGCATCTTTACGTCCCTATGTAGTCTTGGCAGTTATGTTTGTTCTACAGTAGGTGTAAATGCCTGCACTTAGATCATTCAGAAATATATGTAAGTTATAATAATTGATAACTTACACATGTAAATTTAAGTTCCACCTACACTGTGCCCAAGCTCCAAACCCCGTATAAACCCAAAGTGAAAGTATACATGATAAGACTTGCGCATGTGCTTATGAATGAGCGACAACCTAAAGTGCATGTATTAGTGTCCATTCATGCGGGTAAGTCTTTTAAACTAGGGACTTAGAAACATAGAAACATGACGACAGAAAAAGACCACATGGCCTATCTAGTCTGTCCTTCCATATCAACAACTACAACATTAGACCATTTTTCCTTTAGAGATCCTCTGTGTTTGTCCCATGCTTCTTTGAATTCAGATACTGTCCTCATCTCTACCACCTCCACTGGGAGACTATTCCACGGATCCACCACTTTCCATAAAGAAATATTTCTGCATATCACTCCTGGATCTATCCCCTTTCACCCTCATCCCATGTCCTCTCGTAGCAGAGCTTGCTTTCAATTGAAAGAGGCTCTCCTATGCATTTATGCCACAGAAGTATTTAAATGTCTCGATCATATCACCTCTATCCCACATTTCCTCTAAGGTGTACATATTAAGATTCTTAGGTCTGTCCTCATATGCTTTATAATGAACACCACTAACCATTTTAGTAGCCACCCGCTGTACAGACTCCAGCCTGTTCATATCCTTTTGAAGGTGCGGTCTCCAGAATTGCACACAATACTCCAAATGAGGTCACACCAAAGATTTATACAAAGGCACTATCACCTCCTTTCTTCTGCTGGCCATTCCTCTCCCTATGCACCCAAGCATCCTTCTAACTTTTGCCATCGCCTTTTCTACCTGTTTAGCTACTTTAAGATCATCAGACACAATCATGCCTAGGTCCCGCTCTTCTTTAGTGGACAAAATAACTTCACCCCCTAAACTATATTGCTCCCTTGGATTGCTGCAGCCCAAATGCATGATCTTGCATTTTTTAACATTAAATATCAGATGCCAAATTCTAGACCATTCTTCAAGCTTAGCTAGATCTCTCCTCATGTTTATACCTTCCTGGATGTCTACTCTATTGCAGATTTTGGTATCATCCACAAAGAGGCAAACCTTACTCGACAGCCCTTCCGCTATATCACTAACAAAGATGTTAAAAAGAATCGGACCAAGGATAGATCCCTGGGACACACCACTGGCGACCTCCTTCTCCTCAGAGTGAGCTCCATTTACTTGTACCCTTTGTTGCCTCCCACTCAACCAATTTCTAAGTCAAGCAGTAACTTTAGGGTCCATCCCTAGGGTGCTCAGTTTGTTTATAAGACGCCTGTGAGGAACGGTGTCAAAGGCTTTACTGAAATCTAAATACACCACATCTAGGGCTCTCCCTCGGTCCAACTCCCTAGTCACCCAGTCAAAGAAATCAATCAGATTTGTCTGACAAGACCTGCCTCTGGTGAATACATGCTGCCTCAGATCCTGAAATCCGCTAGACTCCAGAAACCTTACTATTTTCTCTTTCAGCAGTGCTTCCAATAATTTACTCACCACCGAAGTTAAACTAACCGGCCTGTAGTTTTCAACCACATCATTAGTTTTGCTTTTGTGTAAACGGACCACATGTGCCTCTCTCCAGTCCTTTGGCACCACTCCTGACTCCAACGAGGCATTGAAAAGGTCAGTCAGTGGAGCTGCTAGATCGTCCCCAAGTTCCCTCAGTATTCTAGGGTGTATCCCATCCGGTCCCATCGCTTTGTCTATTGTAAGTTTAGCTAGTTTCTTATGAAAGCAGTCTTCTGGAAATTGTATAAGATGCCCCTCGCTTCTGTTCCTGTTTGTGAGTGTTTTCTGAGGTCCTGCTCCTGGTTCTTCATCTGCAAATACAGAACAGAAATATTTGTTAAGCAATTCTGCTTTATCCTCATCAGTTGCTATATATTTTTCCCCTTAACCCTTGAGTCTGACAATACACTTTTGCCCTTCCTCTTCTCACTAACATATCTGAAAAATGTATTATCCCTCCATTTTAATACTTTGGCTATTTCCTTCTCTTTTTGAATCTTTGCTTTCCTGACTACTTTGCTAGCTTCTCTGTTTTTCCAAATATAGATGACTGTCTTCCTCTCTGTGATCTCTTGTATTTCATGAAGGCCTCCCTCTTTTTCTTCACCTTTTCAGCTACTTCTTTCAAAAACCATAGCGGTCTCCTTTTCCTTTTACCTTTGTTTAGCATTTTAACAAAAAGGTTGGTGCCCTTAAAATAACTCCTTTCAGTTTTGCCTGCTGTTTTTCTACATCCCCCAGTTGTTCCCATCCTGCTAACGACTCCCTCAGGTATTGGCCCATCTTGACAGTTTTCCTAAAGTCTAAGACACTCGCTTTTGAATGGATTTTAACAGCCCTAGTCCTAATACTGAACCACACCATATGATGATCACTGGATGCAAAATGATCTTCCACTATAACGTCAGAAACACTTTCACCATTGGTAAGCACCAAGGCCCGTATGTCCCCTTCATGTGTGGGGTCTGTTACCAGTTGCCTGAATAGTTCTCCCTGTAAAGAGTTCAGGATCTCCTTACTTCTAGATGATACTGCAGCAGGAATGTGCCAAGCAACATCTGGCATATTAAAATCCCCTATATTGAAAATTTCGTAATTTTCTGCACGCCCCTTATATAATCAGTTGTTCAATGTTTTGTTTGTAAAAAGGATCTGGCCTTTCTGGTGTTCCTAGCACTGAATACATCAGTACTGTGATACAGGATACACGCTGTTCTGCTTTGGGCAAATGATTGTGGTGGAAAGTTGAGAGACAGTTTTATTGTCTGAAAACAAAAGAATGTAATATTGATCTCAAGTCATTCAACTAGTCCCTAATGCAAGATAAAGTTTGCTGCAGCTTCTTGGGCTAACAATCCTACTTCTGATCTTATGGGCTTTGGAGTACCATAACATCTTGTTAGTTTCTTGTCTATATTCGGGATAAGGAAATGCTGCAAGTGTCAAAGGGGATGAAGTCCTGAAATAACCCCGAGATAATATTGGTGAGCTTCAGCAAGAAATGTGCAGTATGTTTCTATGCACTACAGAAGATAATGATGGTTTGGAAAACAGATTATTTCAGGTATCTTTCCATTCCATGATGAATAGAGCAGATGGCATGGACCCTAGAAGTTTCTAATCAATGCAGGAAGGCAAAAAATGGAAATAGATCATTCATTGGGTAGTTAAAAAAATCATTAATATTTCTTGTTAGTTTTAATTATTGGAGTGAAGTATTAGCCTAATAACACAGTGGCTTGGCTACCAAGAGACCAAGGTTTGATTTATACTAGCAGTCCTTGTGGCCTTAAGCAAGCCACTTTACCCTTCATTACCTCAGAAGAAAGGCCTGGCCGATCACACCTTGCCAAGAAAACCCAGGGACTGCTGGGTTGATAGGAATCAGCACTAACTCAATGGCGCACAGTTTGGTTTGTTTAGTAATTATTATTTTTATACCTATGGCGTCTGCACATTTTGTGTGAAGGATTCACCTGACCTTTATCAGGAAGTACATGTTTTTTAAAAAATTCTTTATTTATAAGTTTAGAAAAAAATCATATAAAAAACATTTGTACAGTAACAATGGAGAGCTCACAAATAATTAATGCAAGAAAACAAGAGAAGGAAAAAAGAAAAGAAATCTCCACCCCTCATGGAAGAATGCAATGTAAAAAGCTGAAAAGTAGCTTCAGGCAATGTAATTTTACAAATACAAGGAGTAATCATACTAATTGGTTCATGCCTTTAATTCTAGAAAACATATGAAAATTTAAAAATCCTATATTAGGAGAAGCCCCCTGTAATGTTAGAAATAGATATAAAGAGAAACAAATAGAGCCAGTCTCATCCCTTTCATATCAGTCAGATTGATACGATGAATAATTTATTTATTTCACAAGTTTTATATAGCACCTTTCTTACATTCAAAGTGGTTTACATATAACATAGTAACATTTAGGGGTATGTTTACTAAACTGCGGTAATGTCATTCGTGTTAGGTTCCGCGGTAAAGGTACAGATGCACATATAAAGGCATGGGCGGTGCATCGTTACAGCAAGCCGTATCAGTTAACGCATGTTACAAACTAACGCGCGCTACAAGACGCCTCATAAGGCACCTTACAAAGCACCTTACAAGGCACCTTACAAGGTGCCGTATAAGTAAGGTGCCTTGTAAGGTGCCGTATTAGTAAGGTGCCTTATAACATGCCTTGTTAGGTGCCCTATAAGGTGCCTTATAAGGTGCCTTGTTAGGTGCCTTATAAGGTGCCTTATAAGGCGTTTTGTAAGGTGCCCTATACAGTAGGGCTCCTTAGGCTAAGCGCCTTATTAGGCACCCCTGGACAGGGCACCTTAAAGGGCACCCTGGGTTACGGAACCATAGGTTATGGTGGCTTAACAAGGTTATGGTGCCCTAGGTTAGTGTGGCCTAAGGGATGCAAGGTGCTTCAGGATGACATGCATGACCTGTGAGGAACAGAGACAGATGTAGCCCTAACACTAGATAGAGCACTCAGGAAAGGCAATGAACAGGTGAGTGAAGGAGGGAGAGCTGGGAGCCGCTGGACCTGCCATATTTGCAAGCATCCCATGTGGCTGCCAGTACTGATGACAAACATGGTGGGGGCAACTGTACCACAGCACAGGGTATTGGCAATGTAAAGTACTGGAAAGACAGTTGGTGGGAGATGATGGGAATATGTGTCCCCCAGTGGAGGCGGAGGTGGCAGGATAGTTACAATGATGGGTGGACAGAGGAGTGGTGGTGCCTTGCTGATCAGGCACAGGCAAGGCAATCATGAAGAGGTGCAATGCAGGAAAGGGTTGCAATGCAGGACATGGGGTGACAGCCTGCACAGGCAGACGGGACTCTACACAGCTGACAGATGTAGATAGACAGACAGAGGGAATATTGGCAATTGTTGCGAGGGTATTATGGGCTGTCAGCACAAATCTGCCAAAATATGACTGTTACAGGCATGCACACTATTTGAGTAGGACAGGCAGGAGAGGAGGGAACAATGAGGAATTGAACCCATGAACACTGCCAAGAATGGCATTGTATTAACCAGTAGGCTATAACTCTGTGGTGCATGTCACAGCAATGGCTGGGTACAGAAGGACTGCAGGTCACCGCACAAACTGTCTGCTCTGAGTGCCAGGATAGGGTAACCCCACCAGTACCCATGATGCAATGCACATGCTGAATAGCTGTATACAGCTGATCAGCAAATGGGGTCTGCACCTCTCCGGTACCTCAGCTTGGAAAGACGAATTGACAGTGCGTAATACTGGCACAGAGTAGCTACAGACCATGCCATTGTGCAGATTCTGTTTTCTCCCTGAGGGATAGGATGGGTGTCCAGCACTAGGTCCGCAGTATATGTGGTGCTAGAGATAGGCCCTGTTGTACATCTCCATCACTGCCAGTGTGTGACAGGTGTTCCTTGCAGTGCAGCTGAAGGTAATTTGGTGTCCATCTGTATCCTGCAGTCACATGTGGCCCTCTGGGACAAGACGCCACCCAGATTAGTGTGTACCCTGTGTTAGAGTCTGGCTGATGTGGGCACCTGTTATCAGGGCAGAGGGGTTTCCAGACTTGCATGAGGTTTGTGTAGTAGTGCCTTGATAGGTCAAAGTGGTATTCACTACATACCCCAAAGGGCTCACACCACCCTTTTTGTAGGTAAGGGACAGGTGCCCCAGCTCCTGTGAAGCAACCTCCATCTTGCTGGTGTGTGACAGCCCTCCAGGGTTGGTGGGCCAGAGCCATACCTGTGGCTGGGTCAGTGACAGACCAGCAGCAATGATGGTGGTTAGCCCTGGAAAACCCCAACTGCCTCACACCACTGTCTGCCAGTCAAAAAGCAGACAGCACAGTCAGACTGCACTATATAGGTGTTCTGACCATGCACAGTCTAACTGCAGACAGTCCACAGTGCATGCTCACTAAGGCACTATGTGCACCAAGCAGGCATCTCAGTGATTGGTACCCCAGCACTGGAAACACAACAGGATTACTAGAGGCAGATAATATAGAGCGCTATGTGGGAACCTAGACATGCCATGGTCACTGCTCGGTCAGAGTGAGTGAGTGCCCTCCCAGCATGCCATGCTGTGGCCACCCTGTCCATGCAGGCGGTGGTCGGGCACTACAGTGTCCCAGCCATTGCCCCACACCCTGTGAAGGTGCATCCTGGCCAATCCGCCCTGTCAGGGCCATACCCACAACACCTTGCTCCTCATTACGCACATATTCAGGCTAACGCTGGTAACAGTGGGACATTGTGGGCCTGGCGAGGTGTGGGCAGCCACAAAACAATGGATAGACATACACACACACACTCCTATTGCAGCATTGTGCAAAGATAGGGGTGGTTGGCAACCCTGCCTGCCACACTGGTCCTGATCACAGTGCCGACATTGCTGAACTGTGCAGGAGGTAGTAGTAGTGCCCTGATGATAACTGCAGCTCAATGCTGGGGCCAACAGCCTGACTCTCCATGCATCTTTGGATTATGGAGCCTGTGTGAGTGGGTGTTTGTACCCCTGTTTGCTGCTGCTTTGGGCTTTGCACATGTTGCTGCTGTATCTGCATTGTAGGGTAAAACATAGGGACATGCTCTGCAGGAACCACAGCTGGGGTTTGAACCTGTGACCCTCTGTTTCTGGACACACTGGCTGGGTGTATTGCACCACACTGTTGCCACCACACAATATTCTGGTTTATCATTCATTTTTCCTTTTTTCCACCTCCCTGTGTTTTCTGGCCATTGTTTTTAGCTATTTGTTGTTAATACAATAAGTATATTATATAAGCTGCATTTTTAAGAGTATAATTTTTTGATGTAATTTTTTAAGTACATGATGAGTGTCTCCACCTTTTTATAACAGGTTTTTTATATGATTTTTATACATTTTTTCACATGTTTCACATGTGTCTTTCATGCCATTTTTATATGCGTTTATATAAGGTTTTTATGATGATTTTTCTTTTTACATGTTTTTTTTGTGTCCCTTGAAGTACCTTGATTGTTCATATATGTAAAAAAATTTTATATTACACATGCATATGGCTTTAAAAATTTTTATATTACACATACATACAGTTTTACTTTTATAAGTGGTATTTTTATAAATGTTTTTATACTGTATTTGTGTTTTTTTATATATTTTATATATATGTATATTTATTTATGTAATTAATTATTTATTATTAACTGGCTATATATTTGTCAATATGCATTGTTGATATTTCAGAATTGTATTTACTTGTTTTGTGAGTATATATTTACTTATTCAATAATTTATTTGTTCATTGTCAGCCGTCAGTATTCCGTAGGTTCAATCCGGGATAACGTTCAATTTGATCCTATTAAGGTATTTATTTATCATTTGCTTCTCCTCGTCTCTCTTCTCCCCCCCTTTTTTTGGTATTTAAATAGGTACTTATTATTTCCTAGTGTATATATATTTTACAATATATATTTTTATTTATTAGTTTGTTTTCTTATTAATCATTATGAATTAACAGTTTGTCCTTTAGATGTTTTTAAGTGAAATTCATGGTTTTATTTATTATTTCTTCAATTTTTTATTCAATTATTTATTGATGTAATACAAAAATTTCCTTATATATTATGTTTTTAACTTATATGTTTATGTTTATTATTTTTGAGGTGTGTTCTCTAAGACCCCCTGAAGAAGGCCGGTGGCCGAAACGCGTTGGGGCGTAATAAACAAGGTCCAATATATCAGTCCAGGCTCCACTATTTTGTTTTCTTCTAGGTCCACTGCAGGCAGGTGTCACTGCCCCCTCTAGCATGGGCACTCCCCCTGCTATGCTGACATGGCCATATGCTGTCAGTGCTGGTAGTGCGCAGTCCCAGTCACCAAACAAAGGCAGCACACTGCCACGTGGGCAAACAGCAAACAGTACAAAAAAACAGTACAAAAACGTAGGCAGGTCTAAGCTCTCACCAACACTTTATTAATCCATATATGTAAAAGGGAGACCTGACCTGACACAGGCCATGTTTCGATAAATTCTTCAGGGGTTGGCTCACCTTATACCAAAAACACATCATAAATAAATTAATACACAAGCATAAAAACAAACAAGAATTTATCGAAACACGGCCTGTGTCGGGTCAGATCTCCCTTTTACATATATGGATTAATAAAATGTTGGTGAGAGCTTACAGTGCGCAGTCCAAGGCCATCCACTGTGTGGGTAGGTGGTCGCCTAGGGAGCATGGTCTGGGGCATGGGGCATACATGAGCATCCTCACATCCCCCCCATCACTGCCTACCAATAGTCTCTTCCTTCCGCTTGGGGGAGGGTTGGCTGGGGGGATGTCAGATCAGTGCCCTGGCAACTGTTAGCTCGGGTGGACCAGGTAGATGTAGGTGGATTGTGTTTGGACTTTGTCAGCTGCTGTCATGATGATTTCCAGTTTCTATGTTCCTATGTGCCACATAGGCACCTGCCTAGTCCACCCTGTGCCCCTGCTGCCCCGCTTCATGTCCCGCCTGCAGCCCCCTATGCCCCACTTGCACCATCGTCATAGTGGCCTTTCATACTTGGGCACTATGCTGGTGCTGGACATGGAGCACTTCTATCACGTTTCTTGGGCTCCCTGTCTATGCTGTACATTGCTGACACTGAAATGGTTTCTCTCTCCTGCAAATGTGCATCTAACGGCAGGTTTTCATTCGCGGTAGGATTCAGCCCTTGAGTTCAGCACGTTAGTGTGCAGGGAGCCTCTCCCCGCCCACTCCTCGCCCATTGACCCCTTCCCCCGCCCTCTCTCCTCCCTCTGCGGTGTTTTCCACGGCCGGGGACGTTAACGATCGTTAAGTAACGTTAACGCGCGTTAACGTTACATACCGCGTGTTAACGTTACCTAATGAGCATTAACGTTACATAACACGCGGTCTGTAACGTTACTGCAGTTTAGTAAACATACCCCTTAGTGTTTTACAATGAACAGGATGTTGAACTTAGATTAAAGGAGGATAACGTACATCAAATTTTACCATGAACAGGAAATTGAACTTGGATTAAAGGGGGATAATGTACATCAAATCAGTTTACATGTAACCGTGATCTTTAGTGTTTTACATTGCGCAGGATATTAAACTTGGGCAGAGGGGAGATAATGTACATCGAGTCAGATTTGAAAGATGAAAGAATGAGAAAGGAGGGGGTGTAGTATCAAGTAGGGGAGAAGTGAACGAATTGAAGATTGTCATGGGGTAACGTTGAGAAGTGGGCTGCTATTTCCAATGGCAGTAGAAGGGGTATGCGGAGGCAGGGGTGGGGGGGGGGGTAGATTGGCTGGCTCTGATTATACATTGAGTGGAACTTTGATGTTTATACATGGGAATGGAGCTGTAATGTCAGAGCTATGTAGTAGTCTGAGAGTTATTCTCGAGCTGTTCATAGTGCTCTTGGAAAAGGAAGGTTTTCAATGCTTTTCTAAAGTCCATTAGATCTTTGATGGCTCTGATGTTACCTAGGAATGTATTCCAAATTGTGGGCACATATATTAGAATGCCCTTTTACATGTTGCTTGTTTAGCCTATTAATCTATTTAGCCTATTAATCTACTTATAGCAATATTACTACTATAGAATTTAAAACAACCCTTAAACACTTAGCTGAGCTAAAGCATCATCGATAAGTTATTTGTTTTTAGATTTAGCTCGTGACTTTTCACTAGTAGCTCAGGGTGAGTTACATTCAGATATAGTTCATATTTCCCTGCCCCTGGGGGACTTACATCCTAAGAGCCTCATTCACTGACCTACATTCAGGCATTGGGCGTGTTGTTCGTCAATAGGTTCCATTGACAATAATAGGGTCTGTGTTAAATAGCATTAATGCAGGTTAGTAAATGCATTTAGCTCACACCTTACCAGTACTAGTTCAAGGTGAGTTACATTCAGATACTATAGATACTTCTCTATCCCAGAAGGTTACAATCTAAGGCCTAAATGCCGAACCCTGCTCTAGCACAGCATTGCCTAATGCAAGTTTAATGCAGACGTTTTTGCTGAGCGATGCTGTAAGTAAAGAACGATAACATCGAGCTCTATAGAAATGTTTGTTGGACCATTTCAATATGAGAGCAAGAATTCTGCCATATCATAACAGTTCTGTTTATTGTATTTGAAATACCTAAAAACCACACCAAGGCCAAAAGCACCAAAACTATAGTGCGCTAGATACAAAGTCACCGCGTTAACTGCGGGGGGTGGGAGGTGTAAAGCATTTCCCTAGCTGTTAATATTGAGCAATTTCTCTTAATACATGACACGTTAGCTCAAGTACACTTAACTCTACCTATTGAGGTGGCGTTAGGTGAACCTGTGCTAATCAGGCGAGATGCAGTTAGTGTGCAGTGTGTACCCTGCATTAACTGCAGAGAGCTCACCACACCCACTCTTTGACCCCAACCAACCCACTCATGACCCTAATGTGGGTTGCATAGTTAGTGTGGGAATCGTCCCACATAGTCCTGCCCCATGCTAGCTGGGAACGTGTGTCCCACTGTGCCTTCAGCGCACACCAGAATATGTGCTATGAGCAAGCATTCTTTAGTAAAAGATTCCCCCAGTGTTTCTCTACAAATTCTGTTAATATTTACCCCAGAACTACTCAAAATAATTAATTCAAAACAAATTTTCCAACAGTTCTATCTTTCGAACTTATGCTCTTCGTAGCACCAGTCTGCATCAGGGATCATTAATATATCAGTCAAGGTCATTCATAACTTACCTTATAACATGATCACCAGAGATGCTCTTTGTTGCTGCTGTTAATTCATTAGATGCTCTTCACTGCATCCATCTCTCTCATTATTCCAAGCCGACATCAAATGCAAACTCCTATAGATTACTTATAGCAAGCTAACATCAAGCTCCAACCAGTCAAAATGGTTTTCTATAGCAATGTCATTTATTTAACAATCATTTATATCCCGCATCTTCCAGAGTTCAGTTGCGGTTCACAATAAAACAAAATCCACAAAGCAAGAGCTTGGTTTTACATCGAACATTTTGTAACAATAAACAATATCATGGTTAACAGCATGAGCTAATACATAACAGCATAACTGGCTTGTAAACTATGTACAATAAACTATATACACATACAAGTTGTAGGTACTTTAGGGTTGAATCATAGAGCTTTTAGTTCAGTGGTTTACATTTAACAAAGATTTTTCAGATCAGAGATGACTGATTGAATTTACATTATAACAAGGAATAAAACTTGGAGACCATGGGAAACTATTTACATATTGACATGTATCAGGATGGTTGAGGAATACATGAAACTATGTATTGGCATAATAGTTGATACTTGATCTGAAAGGATGTAGGTAGCTTCAGGACTGACAAGTGAGTGCTTGGGGCTTGCGCGTTATGTTGTGTAGGAGTCTATAGTAGGGGAAGGGGGATGGTTTCTTAGAGTCGGGGTGGCAGCTTCAATTTCCGTCTTCATTCCATTATGTTCCACGGTATTCAACATAAAGATCCACTGCTGTTCTAAGAAATTGAGTCATGCTTCACAATTTTCTCTAGTTCTGTTAGCTCCAGAAAATCAAAAACTCACCTTCTCAAATGATTAAAATCATTTTGGCTTTACATACAATGAGATACCATCAGAACTGTTAATGTTTTACTCTGGAGGTGTGAACGATGCTCCATAAGTCTAGTTTGAACTGCTCTTTCAGTGAGGCTTACATATACCAGCAGGCATGAATACTGAATTATGTAAATAGCCAAAATAGTTCCATTACTACTGTTCTATTTAGAAAAGTTGTGGAGATGAATAATTTGCTGAGCTTCTATAGCCACCATCCTACTCCTTGGTGAGTTAATTTCTCTAACTGCAGAGACTGTGTTTCTCTACTGAGGATCTTAAATTTCAGACAGAGAATATGAAATCGAGAATTCTGCAGTACGGAGATCCCTTCAATGTAGTGTCTTGAGTATATATGCAAGCTTTATATGCTAACAGAACATTATTGTAAACTTCACAAAGTTGACAATGAGAGGCAGATTTGACATATGTCTTACCCTGGTCAATTGAAACCAGATTGGTTGCAGACATATTATTAAAACATTGGCCAATTTTGGGTCTGCACCAATGTTAGCGGTGCGACCATTAATAACATACACCAGGGGAAGAAATATTGATGATTTTATTGTAAGAGCTGTTTTACTGGCTGATGGCTGCCTTACTCTGCAGACAAATGCTGGACATTCAGCTTATGATAATTCTAGCCTTTGTAACCTGATAATGGAAGGACGTATGTGGCACTCTGTGTTGGATCAGCCAGTGTTTTATATGAGACATGTTACAACTTGAAACTCCACTTTGGTTATTTCCATAATTCAGTGTCCAAAAGAGCTGTTAAAGTGAGACTCATGGAACATTGTTCATGCCTCTAAACCAGGAGTTCTTAACAGAGTATCCATACCCCTTGGGAATATGGGAACCAAATGATGGGGGTAGGGGACTGGATCTCTGGGCAATTAAAAAAGATGTCATTAGATTAAAATTTAGATTATTAATTATCAGAGTTATCAACATGGAATGATCAGATCACCCAACGTGGACGTCTTCCCACTTCTCCGTGTTGCCAGTTGATATGTTGGTGGCATCAGTGTTAGATTGCTTTCTACAGCTTCCAGCTCACCCAGCCCTTATGTACAGCTTTCTTTTTGTTACAAGGGAGTGTCTATTTCAAATAATTTTTCTCGGATACTGTTACTTCATAAAAAAAATATTTTTCATCTAAAATTTTAATTTTTTATTATTTTTTCACAGATTTGTCTCTGCCCTGCTTTTCAACCTTTACATACAACCCATCAGCACAATCATCAGGAGCTTCAATATTCAATACACCATATATGCAGACGATATAATGATATTCACACCAATCAACCTAACCAAACCGGACTACACCAACATAGCCAACTGCTTCAAAGAAATGTCAACCTGGCTGCAAGAAAACAACTTAGCAATAAACTATAACAAAACCGAAGCACTGATCATAACAAGAGACCAAACTTTCACACCCACGCCCTCCATCAACATGAACAATGCCACCATACTAATAAGACAAGAAATAAAATACCTGGGAATAACACTTGACAGGGAGCTCAACCTACAATCTCACATCGCGAAGACCACCAGGAGCGCCTACGTCAAGATGAGGACAATCAGACAACTCAAACCCATCCTTGCTCCCGAGCATTTTCGAACAGTATGCCAAGCCATCATCACACCCACACTAGACTATTGCAACCACATCTACCTAGGACTACCAAAAAAATCAACCCAACCACTTCAACTAGCACAAAACACAGCCGCAAGACTCATAACAGACAGTACAACCCACGAACACATCACCCCCATACTATACCACCTTCACTGGCTCCCAATCAGCTCACGAGTCCGCTACAAAGTTCTCCTAACCACTTTCAAAATAATAAACAACCTATCTGCAGACAGCCTACAACAACTCATAACAACTGACAACAGCAAAAGACCAAGAAGAAAGGGAACATCGAACAACATCAGAACCCCAAAGGACTTCACCAGAACAAACCAAACCACATCAAAACGAGCTTTCACCCTAGCAGCCCCTGCCATATGGAACTCTCTCCCTGACCACCTCAGAGCAACAAACAACATCAAAGAATTCAGAAAGCTGCTTAAAACCGAACTATTCACAGACCACTTCAAGGACCTCACAAAGTGACTCCTAATCAAACATTAAGATAACGAAGCCATCCCTGTAAATATGTATCTGTAAATATGTATATTAAGCGCACAATGTATATAGCTCACATCAAAATCGACCACACTCACTCACGCAGCACACTGTGACAATTCTCCCACTGCATGCTAATGACAACTCACCCTTCATTGATTGTTTGCTGTGCCAACCGCTTTGATTTCATGATAAAGCGGTATACCAAGTCCGTTTAAATAAATAAATAAATAAATAAAATAAATGTCATCTGTTAAAAATGGAATAGAAAGATGACTATGTTGCTTTTGGCTTCACCTGTTTGAGAGAACGAGATGGAACTGAAAGATCTCAATGCATGATTTGCAATTTGGTAATGAGCAATGGAAATTTGAAGCCACCAGGATTGAAAGAACATCTCGAAACCAAGCACAGTAATCATGTTGGCACGACTGATGCTTGTAATTTGAAAAGAACTCGTTATGATCAGAAAGGAACTCTTTCATCATATATGTTTTCTCCTCCTGGGAAACCTCTTCTGGAAGCCTCCAACAAAGTTTTGTACATGATTGCCAGAGAAAAGAAGTCCCACACAATTGGAGAAAGCCTAATGAAGCACTGTGCGCTGGAGATAGCTAAAATTGTGCTATAAATTAATGAACGGAGTGGAACGGTTAAACATAGATCGATTGTTTACATTATCAGAATATAGAAAGATTAGGGGACATGCAATAAAGCTACAGGGTAAACTATTTAAGACTAATAAAAGAAAATATTTTTTCCACTCAATGTGTAATCAAACTCTGGAATTTGTTACCGGAGGATGTAGTAAAGGCTGTTAGTGTAGCTGGGTTTAAAAAAGGTTTGGACAAGTTCCTGGAGGAAAGGTCCATAAACCATTATTAAGAAGGGACCCAGGATATCAATGCTTGACCCAGTACAAGCATTGTGGAACCTGTGTCTTTTGGGGAAACTGCTAGGTACGTATGACCTAGATTGGCCACTGTTGGAAACAGGATACTGGGCTTGATGGACCTTGGTCTGACCCAGTATGGCATATCTTATGTTCTTATGAGAGGATGCCATGAAGCAATTGAGTCAGGTGCCGTCGTCCAACAACAGTGTACGTCAAAGAATTAAAGACATGACTAAGGACATACTAACCCAAGTTACCAGTGAGATTAAAAATAGTCCTGTAAATATCAACATGCAGCTCGATGAATCAACTGACATTTCAAACCACAGTCAATTCCTTGTATTTGTATGCTATGTTCATGAAAAGAACATCAAAAAAGAGTTTTTATTGTGTGATCGACTTGAAACAACAACCAAAGCAGCTGATATGTTGAAGCTGATCCAATTGTTTTTTAAGTGTGATGAGTTAGCATGGGATTTGATTGGGTCTATTTGTACGGAAAAAGCTCCTGTCATGATTTGCAAAAAATCTGCATTTGTTGCTCCGTTCAAGGAAAAAGCTCTACATGTGTTGATCACATACTGTGTTCTACATTGCCAAGCTTTGACATGTAAGACATTGCCAAAGTAACATAAAGAAGTGGTGGGGAGAGTTGTGCAAATATTCAAAGTGCATTAAATCATATGCTATTTCAAGCGTTCTGTGAAGAAATTGGAGTGGAACATTGTGTTTTACTGTGCCACACATTGCTAAGTCATGGCCATGTTTTGGCACATGTAGTGGAACTTCAGGGTGAAATTTTTAAATTTCTCAAGGATCAACAATCCCCTCTTGCAAACCACTTTGAGGATTATTGTTAGTCTGGGATATCTGGCCAATATTTTCAGTCTCCTCAATGATGTGAATATGTAAATGCAAGGAAGTGATGCTGATATTATCTCTCCCTACACCTCTCCTTGGGAACTCCACTCTTCTGGCAAATCATCTCTACCAGTTCCCTTCTCTTCTACTGCTAACTCCAGACTTTGCTCCTTTCATCTTGGTACTCCTTATGCCTGGAACAAACTACCTGAGTCTGTACATCAGGCATCCTCTCTGACCCTTTTCAAATCGAGGCTGAAAACTCACCTCTTCGCTGCCGCTTTCGGATCTGACTCACCTTATCTCCTTTGTGCTTCCTTACCATTCTCCCTAGCTGTATCCCATGTCTACAGCTACTGTGTTGTCTGTCTTGACTAGACTGTAAGCTCTGAAGAGCAGGGATCATCTTTTACATGTGTTTGTGCAGCGCTGCATATGTCTTGTAGTGCTATACAAATGTTCAGTGGTAGTAGTAGTAGTAATATTATTCAAGCCAGGGGAAAGCTTGTTGCATTTACAAGGAAATTACTTATTTGGAGTCGTCATGTTGAAAGCGGAAATCTGATGAACTTTCCGATCCTTGATGATATTCTTACTAGAGATGGTAAAGCATTGCCTGCGGAAATACTTCAAGAAGTCAAGAACCATTTGGAAGTCCTAAGTACAAATTTTGAGGGTTACTTCTTAGATATTAATGATTTTAGTATGGAATCTGTTTGGATTATGAATCCATTCTCATTTGATATATCTACGATGAGTGACAATGATTTAGTCAAGGATGATTTCATTGAATTCCAAGAAGACCCAAGAAAGAAAGCTGATTTTGAAAATGTTGGGCTGGCAGTTTTGGTGTGAGCAAATAACAGCTTACACTAGCTTGGCGAAGAGGAGAATGAATGTTTTTTTTCCCTTCACAACTGCTTATCTCTGTGAAACAGGATTCTATGCATTATTAACACTAGAAGCCCCAAAGTGCATCAATTGACGCAAATGCATCTTCGAAGATGTATACCAGCGCCACTGCTAGAACCATGTCAGTCATGTTCCATGACTTTGTTAGTGAGGTCAAGATGTTCAAATATGTGCATCAAAAATTAATGACAGATGAGCCACCTAGAGGGAAAATAAATTTATACCTAGAAGCCCCAAATTACGTCAATTGGCGCAACCAAGAAAATTGAGTGGTTTTCACAAGTTTTCTTACAACGACTAACATAAGAACAGTGTTAACTAAGGGGTATGTTTACTAAACTGTCTTAATGTTACCGGCGCTAGTTGCAGTGTTAATGTGAAGAATGCCATATAAGGTAGTGGGTGGTCCGGCGGCAAGGTAGCAAGAATCTGTATTGCGCGATAGTGGGCGTCATGGCACGTTAACGCGTGTTAACCCTAAGTTCATGCCAGTGGAGTGTTAGAAGCTATAAAGATGTAGCCCACTGGTAACTGCAATGACTGCGGAGGCAGAGGTCATGGGTTTGATCCCGCAGTGGTGTTAGTTAAGAAGGCTGTCTGAGGCATTTCCTTTTAATTTAAATCAGTGCTGACAGCAAAAACACCCTCACAGTGCCGTAACCTAAGGTGCCTCATAAGGCGCCTTATAGGGCGACCTATAAGGCGTCCCATAGGTCATACTATAAAGTGCCCTGTCCACCAAGGCACCCTATAATGTGCCCTATAGGGCGCGTTATAGGGCACCTATGAGGCACTATAGGCTATGGCACTATGAGGGTGTTTCTGCTGGCAGCACTGATTTAAAGTAAAAGGAAATGCCTCAGACAGAATTCTTAAATAACACCACTGCAGAATCAGACCCATGACCTCTGCCTCCACAGTCATTGAAGTAACCAGTGGGCTACATCTCTATAGCATCTAACACACCGCTGGCTGGTTACAGAAAGACTGCAGGTCACCACACAAATTGTCTGCTGTGGTTACCAGGATAGGGTAAACCCACCCGTACCCATGATGCACTGCACATGCAGATCAGCAGCTTACATCTGAACACAAGATGGGGTATGCGCCTCTATAGCACCCCGGCCTGGTAGGGGGAACTGACCGTGTGTGTTACTGGCACAGAGTAGCTACAGACCGTGACATTGTGTGGTTCCTGTGCTCACCCTGAGGGTGAGGTGGGGGGGGGGGCCAGCACCAGGTCTGCAGCACCTGGCTTGGCTAAAAAAGGCTGCGCTGCAGGTCCCCATCAGTGCCAGTGTGTGATGGGTAGTCCCTGCAGACACACCTAGGATACACCTGTGTCTATCTGTATTTCCCAGTGACTTCTAGCCCTTGTGGACTATGATGCACCCAGAATAGTGCATATCCTGTGTGGGTGCCATGGTCACATGTTATAAGTGAAGGATGGTGTTTGGACCCCAAAGCGGATTATGTAGCACCACCACACCACACCACACCCCGCCCTGCCCTGTGGGGGAGAGGATCTCCCACCAACAGATCCACATTCTACATCTCTGCAATGGTGGCAGTAGAGGGGACCATCAACTCCAGTCCTGCTGTGGAATGGGCACCCTACAGGACAGTCAATGCAGATCTGTACGCATCACATAGGGCAGTAGGCCTGGAGAAGCTTAGCTGCCCCCCAATCCTATCTGGCATTCACCAGCAGAGGCCACAGTCAGTCCCTGCAAGGTGTTCCAGCCATACATATGCTAACTGCAGACATTCTGCTAGCTAGTACATGGTGCATGCTCCTGGAGGAACTGTGTGCACCAAAAAATGGGATGTGAGCACACACGCCAAGCAGGTATGTCAGTGATTGGGCCCCAGAAAAGAAAACCCATAGATATCACTTGAAAAAAATATTGTATACCACCATGGGGGAACCTAGCCATGCCGTGGTCACTGCTCAGTCATAGTGAGAATGACCTCCCAGCATGACATGCTGTGGCCACCCTGTCCGTGCAGGTGGTGGCCAGGCACTACAATGTCCCAGCCATTGCCCTATGCCCTGTGCAGATGCATCCTGCTCAGGCCACCCTGTCCATGCCATACCCACAGTACCTTGCTCCTCATTATGCACATTGGCAGGCTAACACTGGAAACAGTGCAAGCATTGTGGGCTCAGTAAGATGTAGGCAGCCACATAACACTGGATAGACATACGCACACTACCACACCTATTTCAGCATTGTGAAAATATAGAGTATAGAGATGATTGGCAGCCCTGGTCACCACACCAGTCCTGGGCACAGTGCAGGCATTGCTATGGCACTCAATACTGTTAGGGTCACTCCCCGGGGTGTTAATCACTGTCAGAAACAAGACCTGAAACACACTCCACAGATATCAGAAAGGTTGCTATGATGAATCTCTGTCAACAAATTGTGTTTAACTTAGGATTTGTTATCTAACATTATTCATAGCAACCTTTTGATATATGTGGAATGTGTTTCCACATTTAAGACGGCATTGCTAAGGTATGCAGGTGCTAGTACTGGTAGATGTTGCTCCGCACAGGGCCCAACAGCCTGACTCTCCATGAGCCGCTGGATAGTGGAGCCTGTGGGTGTGGGTGTTTGCACCCCTGTTGGCCGCTGCTCTAGGGCAGAGGTTCCCAACTCCGGTCCTGGTGGGCCAAACATGGTTCAGGTTTTCATGCTGTCCCTAATGAATATGCATGGTACATTTGCATACAATGGGGGTGGTGCATGTAAATGCATCTCATGCATATTTATTAGGGACATCCTGACAACCTGAATGGTGTTTGGCCCTCCAGGACTGGAGTTGGGAAACTCTGCTCTAGGGATTGCACATGCTTATGGTGTATGTGCTCTGTAGGGTACAATATAGGTGTTTATGGCGTGTTTCTTTTATCAGCAATAAAGATTCCTGCAGGGGCCACAGTTGGGACTTGAACCTATGGCCTTCTGCTCCTGAATATACTAGCTGTGTGTACTGCACCAAACTGTTGTCACAGAGGCAGATCATTCCCTAGGGATACCATGACTGTTCATCAGACAGACCTTGTCTGTTGCAGTGCACGCCACCCACCTGAACAGGGCTTGGTCTTGGTGTGTTGTGGGCAGATGCCACTGCCCTCTCCACTATCAGCAGCCCTCCACCATAATGCCAACATGCCCTTATGCCAGTGGTGCTGGTGGTGCACAGTCCCAGGCCATCCAATGTGCCGGTAGGCGGCTGCCTATGGTGTGGGATCTGGGGTAGGGTTGACTACATAGACATCCACGCTTCCCCCCGGCACCGCCTGTCTCTGTTATGTGCCCCTTGGGGTACCTGCTAGGTGATGTCCACTGGGACACTGTGGGACACACACTCGTTGGCATGTTTAACCTTGGTCAGTTGCTGGCTTGCTGATTTGCAGTTTCTGTGTTCCTATGTGCCACCTAGGCATCTGCCTAGTCTACCCTGTGCCCCAGCTTCCCCACTGCATGTCCCACCTTCAGCCCCCTGTACCCCATTTACAGCCTCACTGTCGTGCCGTTTGTATTTGGCCACTATGCTGCTGCTGCACATGTATCACTACTATCACTTTTCTTGGTCTCCCTGGCTTTGCTGTACATTGCTGACTGAAATGGTTTCTCTCTCCTGCAAATGTGCCTCTAGCGCGAGGTTTTCACTGGCGCTAATTTTCAGACCTTCATTTCATGGCGTTAGTGTGCATGGAGCCTCTCTCTGCCCACTCTCCGCCCATTGACCCCTTATCTCGGCCCCTGGAGAGCCTTACTCCACCCTCTGTGCACCTTAATGCCGTCAGAGACGTTATCGCGTGATACGTGACGTTCTCGCATGATAATGCACCATTATCGTGTGATAACCTCACGTAACACACGATAACATCTCAGCTGCGCCATTAGCGCCGTTTAGTAAACATACCCCTAAATGTAAAAGTAACTGCAAAGTCCATGTCAGTTAATGAACAAACAGGATAAGCATGTACGGTTTGCTATTGTACGTTTAGGGGCATGTTTACTAAACTGCGGTAATTTCATGTGCGTTAAGTTCTGCGGTAAAGGTACAGATGCCCATATAAAGGCATGGCTGAGGCATCATTATGGCAAGCATGTCAGGTAACGCGCATTATAAGGCACGTTATAAGGCACAGTACAAGGCACATGCCTTAACGTGCCTTGTACTGTGCCTAATAAGGTGCCTTGTAACGTGCCTTGTACTGTGCCCAATGTAACATGCCTTATAACATGCCTTGTACTGTGCCCAATAAGGCGCCTTATAACATGCCTTGTACTGTGCCCAATAAGGCGCCTTATAATGTGCCTTGTACTGTGCCTAATTAGGAGCCTTATAACACCTTATAAGGATTGTTGGCAACTGTGGTGAGGGTACTATGTGCTGGCAGCACGGATCTGCAAAGATATGACTGTCACAGGCAAGCAAAATATCTGCCTTGGACAGGAGGGAACAACAAGGAATCAAACCCACGACCTCCACCTAGAATGTCAGTGTACTAACCAGTAGGCTATAATGTTATGTGCCCCTTGGGATACCTGCTGGGTAATGTCTCCTGGATGGGACACTGTGGGCCACAGACTCATGGGCATGTCTGACCCTGGTCAGTTGCTGTCTTGCTGGTTTCCATTTTCTGCATTCCTATGTGCCACCTCGGCAACCGCCTAGTCTACCCTGTGCCCCAGTAGCCCCCATTGCATGTCCCGCCTGCAGCTCCCATGTCCCATTTGCACCATCACCATAGTGGCCTTTCATACCTGGGCAATATGCTGTTGCTGCAAATGGAGCACTACTATCACCTTTCTTGGGCTCCCTGCCTATGCTGTACATTGCTGACACTGAGCAATGTACAGCATAGGCAGGGAGTTTATCTGTCTTGCAAATGTGTGCTAATGCCAGGTTTTCAGTTGCGTTAGGATTCAGCCCTTAATTTCTCCATGTTAGTGTGAAAGGGGCCTCTCCCCGCCAACTCCCCACCCATTGACCCCTTCTCTCCGCCCTCTCTCCACCCTTTTCTGAACTTACCACTGCTGGGAACGTTAAGGCGCGTTATGTAATGTTAAGGCGCCTTAACGTTACATTCTGTAACGTTAAGGCGCCTTAACGTTACATAATGCACCTTAACATAGCTGCTGCTACATTACCGCAGTTTAGTAAACATACCCCTTAGAGTCTATGCGCAACTGGTGCAGATTGTCGACAGACACTGTCCGCAAACTGGACGCTTGCATTTAGCACACAGCGTGACAGTGCAGCTCCTGATGTGACTCACAAAACCAGGGTCAACGATCAATCTAAATGCATCCACTGGTGTTTCAACATTACAACAATATGCAGTAACTTCAATTTTAACAGTGAATACATTTTGGGCCTGCAATCTGCCACTGCTTTCACCTTGTGACATGATCTTCCATTCAGTCCCATCATTTGCTACCACTGTTGACCCTTTCGTCCTGCTCTTGTTTTTAGCGATTATTGGATAATGAGTATCATCATCACTTTCATCAGTGTTTCTGCTGTAGTCTGAACCAGTCAAATCTTCTACGTCTGCACAATCTGTAACATGTAGGTCAACGTTTGAATCTGATTCAGTCGCATCAGAGTCACTGTCAATTTCCAAAATATCTTGCAACTTGGCAAGTGCTTGTGCTGCTGTCATGCGCTGCAGACGCGGTTCTCTCGTTTTCTGCACTGAAGCGGTAGCCGCAGCTGGCAACAGATCAATTGATTTTGCACAAGTACATCTAGGCACTGCTGTCTTCTTATGAGGTCTCAGCATTCTGTAAATAGAATCGTAGAAAAAAAATGAATAAAATTTCAGGGAGGAAGCGATATGCTAAAGGTTCTGGAGTGTCGGCCTGTTCTGGGGCATGTTCGAAAGTCACAACATTGTACATACCTGTGTAACAAAGTAAATTTCGGCTTTACATCAATCACTGTTTACGGTTTTACTCCGAAATTAGAAAACAATAAACACACGTTGACATCATATAATGACATCACATACTGCACTTATTAAACAAATAAGTAACCTCAAATTAATTCACATCTGCATTTCATGCTAAATGTAGTCGTCGTGATAATGCGTCAATTGATGCACTTTGGGGTTTCTAGGTAAAATTCCTTTTGGGGCTTCTATTGTTAAACCTGAAATCAAAGTGGAAAAATCGACTTGATGTGTCAGATGACATGCAAGTGACATTGTCAGTAATTGTACCTCTATTCCCTGTTTTAATTGTACAAAAACAACTGCAAAAATCTCACTAGTACAGTAGCTAGCTTGTTTATTTGTGATCTGAATAAATATGATAAAATCCTTAATATTTTCCTTAAACTGTTCTGTTTCTAGCTATATACATATATATATATAGTGGAGGAGTGGAGGAGTATATATATATATAGAGAGAGAGAGAGGAGTGGAGAAGTGGCCTAGTGGTTGGGGCAAGGTACTTCAGGCTAGAAGGTCAGCAGTTCAAATCCCACTAGAGGACAGCAACCTTCAGCCAGAAGGACTGGGTTTTCTAGTCCCACAGGTGCTCCTTGTGGTCTTGGGCAAGCCACTTAACCCTCCATAGCCCATGTTCCCTGTAAAATACTTATCTCCAAGTTATAATGCCCTGTTCAATGTAATTTCAGCTTGTTCAATGTAAACCACACCGATGCAGAATAGTGCAGTATATAAGAGAATGTAAATAAATAAATATATGAGTTTGGCAAAGGGGGTATGGGGACATACTGGGCAATCCTTTAGGGGTCTGTAATCATAAAAAAGTTAAGAACCCCTGCTCTAAACTAAAACATTAATAACTTTGATAGGGTCTCATTGTGTGCAAAAGCTACATGATTTTAATTATTTAGGATGGGGAGTTATTGATTGTGTGGAAGCTAACCAAAAAGGAGGTTAATCACGAAGTGTGACTCAATTTCTTAGAATAGCAGTGGATTTTTATGTCGAATACCATGGAACCTTACAGAATGAATATGCCAATTCAGTGGAGGATGCTGGTAAAGAAGACCATTTTGATCAGTTGGAGTTGGATATCAGCTGACTATAAATGATCTATAAGAGTTCAAACACATATGGCACAGATCCTGCAGAGATCAAAGCAGACATAGGCATACCCCAACCCATGCCTCATGCATCCTGACAATGACCATAAATATACCTATGGATTAATGACGCTCCCCCCGCCCCCACACACACACCTGCTCTGTGGCTCTAAACACAGGGCCAGCAGCCTGTGGACCAGGAGAGGTATGCCCAGTTGTGCTAGCTTTATCCTATGTTTCCAGAACTGTTTTAGCATGTGCAGCTGCCAACAGTTCCTCCAGCAAGAGTCCACATGCTCAACTGTCACACTGAGAAGCTACACCACCCATGCCTGGATGTCAGAGCACAGTAAAAGAAGAACTGTCACATTAAGCAGGCATTGACAGCACCCAAGCATTGTAGAATGTGCTAATAGTACCTGCACACTGAACAAGCGTTGACAGTGCCTGAGTATTGCAGAGCATGCTAATAGCACCTGTACACTGAGCAGGTGTTGACAATGGTGGAGCGCCAAAGGGGCAAGTAAGAATGCCAACCTGTACCACTTTTGGACAGCACGGTTGTGTGTGTGTGTCTCCAGAGTAGTGTGAGCTTCAGCAATGCATGTGGTGCACAGGCTTCATGGCTGTGCATAAAACATGCTGCAGGTCATCTATACAGCAACCCCATATACTGTGTGAGACACCATTTACAAGCAGAAGGTTAGTTTCAGTAGGTACTTGCAACCTGTGGTGGTGCACTGTAATGCATTCCCAATTACACCATCATCAAGGCCCATCGCCACAGCATTCCCCTACACTTACTTCCCAACATGACACTGTTGTGCAGCTCCCAAATTACCTGCTGGTTTGATTGGAGTGAGCAGGGGGGACACGTGTGTGTGTGGCAAACCTTACCTCTGACTGAGCTTCCAGGCCTCATCAATTTGCACAGGTGTGAGGCCTGATTTATGCCAATTACCATAACAGCTATAGCCATGGCAACAGTGTCAGCCCACCTTGTGCAGCTGCAGCCTATAGGGAACAAGGCTCAAGGGGAGGGCTGGCCTCTGTGAATGTCCAAATCATTCACCCAGTTGGTGACACTAGAAGGATTCTGTGATTAACCTACATGCTCTTGTCCTATGCTGCAGTCACAGACTGCAATCAGGGGGACTCTTTGCTCCACACAGTATATGTTCATACAGGCAGGTCCATATCATGCAAATTTGCACACAATAAACACCATCTCAACAGTGCCTAGTGATCATTGGCCAAAGTATTCAGCAGTGTATTACCCATCATCCCCAATGAGAGTCCAAATTTACCTGTGTACCTGATTGTGACTTTGGGACACAAACCTCTGAATGGTGTTTGCACAATTCCAGCTGCCGAAATGTGGCACAGGATGTCATGTTTGTCTCTGCATCACCTGCCGCCTTATGGGAAAGCAGTGCCTAGAGGTGAATGTTGGGGTGGAGATAGGGGTGGGGGGAACAGTACCATACATGTTTAGACTGTGCCCTTCGTAGGTGGCAATGCTGCCCAAAGCCTATGTTCACATGGCCAGAAGCCATGCAGGCCTACTCATTGCATGTCATACATCAGAGGGCCTGAATGAAAGCCTCACTGGCTCTCCATGGGCACCCAGTCTGACAGTCACAAAGATGTTGGTAGAGTACAAAGAGGCAGGGAATGGTGGCGTATGTGTCGCAGCAACTGTTCCAACATCCAACCCCATGTCCAACCTGCCATGCTACCATGCGCTCTTGGGGGTGGGAGCAATGTGTCTGCAGCATGGGAGAGTGCATGTGCTGCACTGGCCAGTTTTGCAGTGTCCACAGCTAAGGATATGACCTTATATGGGAGTAAAAGCATGAGGGATACCGTAGTGGGATATTTGAAGGACGTAGATCACTGTGAGCTAGCATACACTTGCAGCCTGTCTCTGGCCCATTTACCACTGTGCCTCACAATGCATTAGCTGTCCCCAGGTTCAAAATAAAAAGGTATATAATGAGGAGCAGAGGATTATGGGTATTGTCTAAAACAGAGCGGTTTGCACAGGATGTATATGAACTAAAGGTAAGGTCAATAGCTGAGCCACCTTAGCGTGGTTCTACCATGGGCATGGTCTGGGTACACACATCATGCTGAATGGCCACTCTCACTCTGACTGAGCTGTGACCATGTCATGGCTATGTATCCACATGGTGCTATATAGGGTTAAGCTACAGTGATATGGATGTTGTTTCTTTTATGGCAGTTCAATCACTAGATAAGCTAATGGGTGTCTATGCTGTTTATACAAAGCCATTGTGTTCATGGTGGCTATGTGCACATGCAGTGTGTGGTGACTAGCAGACTGGGTATAGATGGTATGTGGGTGGCTGACACAGCCTAGTATTGTCCAATACATGCAGACTGCTTGTGATTGATCTAGTTGATTAGAATTCTCAGAAAGTGAGGCTAGCAGCTTTCTTGGACTCATAACCAGGGTCTTGACAGTTCCAGCTGCCTGGTATCAGCAACCACCTTCCTGCCTAGACAACACTGACTGCATCTGGGGTTCTTTGAAAACATCTGCCACAGCCTTAGAAGCTGACACGAAATGTTTATGGGAGAGCCCCTGACCAACACAATCAGGACACAAGGCCCAATCAAGACAGTGCACTCTGGTATGTTGCAATTGTGCAGAATACCAAGTGACTAGCATCACACACTGCCGACAATACCTGTAGTACACTGGTGGTGATAGTGATCTGCTCCAGAACCTGGAGAATCCATTTATTGAAGTGCTTGCTCTGGGGACCAGGTGATGTGTGCCCTCCCTCACAGTCAGAGTGACTGCTGAATCAGGTCATTTGCACATTTGGCAGCTGTTATGTGCAGGGAGCACACATTGTCTCTGCATATTACAGAGCTGATGTGATGGATTGCTACATTCTTCATATGGTCATCAGTTGCATATAGCTGCTCAGATTGTGGGGTGCATCAGGGGTAATGGACGGGATAACTGATACTGGCACCCAGAGCCCCATCTGCAGCCATAGTGATGACTGTGATTGGGGCATTGTCCAATACCTGCATGTCATCTATGATGGTGGGAGATATGTGCATGGCCCCCAAGGCGGACAGGATGGGCTGCAATGGGCCACATGAGTCATGAATGTAGTTTGCATTTGGTGTATGTGTAGGTGTACCTACAGTATCTTGCAGTGTACAGCAGATCACAAGGGACTGCTCGCCCTGCACATGTGCTGCCTCAGGGGTTAGTGCCACACTGCGGCTCAGCAAACCTCTGCATGCAACTGGCATTGGAAGTACAGTGGAGGGACAGGCATCTTGACCTCATATTTGGTTTGGCCTTTGGACAAGACATGCATTCAGCAGCTGTGTGCCTGTTATTTAGCTGCAGTATTGCGTGTCTAGTGCAATACGTATTGTATGTGCACCGCTGTAGGCAGGCTCTAGGTGCAGTATACCACTGCCTCAGAATGTGCCAGCCACATTGTTTCTTGTCCTGGGTTTCACCCATTGCTGGCAGAGACCTGCAGTCTCTGATTCTAGACACTACTATGCAGCAAGGTGTGGAGGTATAGCCTAACAGTTAGAGCACTAGCTCCGTAAGCAACAGACCAGGGTTTGAATCCAACTTGTTCTCTTTGTGGTTGTGGGAAACTCATTTCATTATTCTGCCAGAAATAGTCCGGGGTCTGCAATGACTGGAGGACACACATTCTTATGCTTTTCTATGTGTTCTGAAAGCACATTGGGTCTGCAGACATGCACATTGCAATCATGCCCATCTGACAGCATGACTTCATTGGCTTTGCTGTAGTCCATTGCAAAGGGTCAGACATGTTCACCCTGCAGATGTCTGACAACTGAGTTGCACATGATTGGAATATTTCATCATAACTGTGACTGAACATCTTTGGCTCCATCACATATATGCAGTACATGTGGGCACATCCCACTCCTGGGATGGCCTCCCGCAGGGATAATCACAAGTCCTTTCTTGCTCCATATAGCCAATATGAGCAACATTTGTCCAGTTACTATATACACATGTGTCAGGAGGATTGTATGGTGGTTAGAAAGCTAGACAAACCAAAGGGCGAGCAGGATAGGGGTCACTAGCACTTTATTAATGGGGTGTTTCATTAATAAAGTGCTAGTGACCCCTATCCTGCTCGCCCTTTGGTTTGTTTGGTCTCCTTGCGAGTTTGGTGCTCATTCTGTGTCTTTGGTTAGAAAGCTAGGACAGCTGTCATATCCAAATAGCTGGTATTGGGGCTTTCCCATGGCACTGCTATAATTTCTTTTACACACACTACAACTGCATTTGTGTGGTCACATCAGGTACATTGGGGCAGCAAGGCCATACTGCACTGTCATCTACTGCCATCCATCCTTCAGCCCATCCATCAGCATATGCCCATTATGTACAGTCATGTATTCTCCTACCAGCTGCTACACCATGACCCACACAGGAACATTTTAATCTTTAGGATATATCACTGACACCTCTCTTGTGCATGATCCACATGTCACCACTCCTGCTCAGTCATCCTTTTGATGCTCACATCATGACGATGCTGGCTCTGTCAGGGGACTTTCTTCCCAAACCTATGCCACACACTGACATTACAGCAGATTATGTGGGCACCCCTCACTGATGCAGTGCAGATGCCTCCCACATGCTCATCCCACTTACTGACTGACACATAAGATACACATGGATCTGACATGTCCATCAGCTCCTACCTTTCCTTCCACCCATCACCTAAAATATGACTTTCACAAGGGCTCTCTTTCCTGAGTTAAGGTGCCTGCCATTTTTGGGCATTAAGGTGCACGCTTGGCACCATAACGCTCGGTATCCTGTTAGCACCCAATAAATAGAAGCGGGAAGATTCCAACAGAATAAGCCTTTGTGAACAGACACCAGTGACAGTGCGGTGCTTTGAAAAGTTCCCCTGAGGAAACCATCAAGGTGAAACGCAATTGCAGCGCGCCTGACAGCGTCGGGAATTCCATTTGAAAGTTAAGCACTGGTTTATTCTTTACATAGTTGAAAAATCGATATAAGGCTTGTTATGGAATGCAACAACCTTTGAAGCAGAACAAACAATGACATAATAAGAAATTCTACAAAGCATATAGTTTTTACAAATAATGGAAAGTGGCTTTTTGTTTAAGAAGGTCGTTGATGTAATTTAGGCAGTGGTCCATCAGATGGCATGATCGGTTGATGGCAGCCTAATAGTTCTGAGACCTTTCTTTAGCCACGAGTCATCAGATGATACGTAATACACTTTTTTGTTATATGTACAGAGTATCGTTATAATAGACACGCTTGCACTCTGAAAAAAGTGACCACTTTAGAATTTGTTAAGACCCAATAAATAGAGCCAAGTGCCCTTACCACAGGAACGCCTACTCCCCGACCTGGCCTTTATCGCACAATAACACCCTTACCACTGCCGTTAACACTTGCTAACCAATGCGCCCTTAACGCTCTTTAGTAAACATACTCCTTGATGTGTTTTTTAATTATTTCAAATGAAATAAAAAGAATTGTCAAGATACGGCAGCATTCCTCTCATAAAGAAATGGCCCAACAAAAATTTCTATAGGGCTTGACATTATTGTTGATTGTATTTATCAGGTCAACCCTGAGATTTTGGTGCATTTCATGTTCCACCTAAGCAAACTATAGTAACACCAGATCAGTATAAGATAATTTCCACTTTGTGACCCACACAATCCCATACATTCAAATTGCTCTACTAACTAAATTATTTTTTGTCGGATTGTTTATCAAGGTGGCTATAAGGAGCTGTCTCCGAATTAGTCCTTTCTATTCTTAAATATTCGTGATCATGCAACAATGTCTTTCTTTAAAAATTGCCAACACGATTTGTCGCGTTTCGAACCTGAAAACATCTTGGCTCTGCTTGAGAGCAAAACAGGCAGTACTCATCTTTTAGACTGCAGTCCAGTCTCGATCAAGCAAATCAAGTTCAAACTGCCAGGAGATAAACTTTTTCTTCTTGCAGAGTCTAGATATTTTCAGACACAGTCTGCCCGGCACAACTTGGCCCCGACATCCCACCACCTGACCCCTGGCAGGGGCCCCCGAGGCTGGGATCAGATGGTAGGGACACTCTCGCAGTGGCTCGGTGGGTTTGGGCGGGGGGGGGGGGGGTGAATGCCCTGATTGCCCCGGCGCCTGGCACTTATTCCATCTCCAGTAGATGTGCAGGGCCCTGGCTTGAATAGACCCTGTATGTCCAGGTTCCTTAGCCCGTCCCCTCTCTGCCTCTGTACCACCCCCTCCCGCCCCATCCAGTACTCCCTGTACAAATCCTCTCTATGTGCGGAGAGTACTGGGGATAAAATACCCCAAGGCCTCTTCACAGGTTGTATGTCCAAGCCAGACATACAACCCTGCTACTCACTGTGCAGAATCTACCCCAATGTATACTGGCTTCATTCAAAGAGCCCACTAAATTATTGCCCAAGGGAAGATACTGAAAGACTGCATTGATCTCAGATGGTTGATTTCACTGTCTGCCAGTAGCATAGATGATGCTGCAAGTACCACACACGAGAGTGGGCTACATAAGTTTAAAACCAAGAATGGTCATAAAATCTACCTCTTAGAACTGTGTAACTTGACAGCTCTGGGCCTAGGCATAGAATGAGGCAGCCAAATCATTCCACAGTTCAGAGCAAGACAGACCTGAAATGCTTCATTATACATGCATTATAACTGAGTTTTCTGTTATGTGACCTTTTAGCTAGCCTCTACAGTAGCTTGAATAGTGATTTATTAAAGTATTTTTTATTCACGGGCTTTCACAAATTGCTTTTTTTCATATTCTCCTATCTGACCTCAAATTGGGTGAATCGAGCCCTGACATATTACTTAGCTTGCGGTGCACAACAGGAATGGATTTTTCCAAGAATGTTAGTGAAACGGCTTGAAAATATTTCAGCTGATAGTTAAAATAACATTAGAGCTCTCCTTGCTTGCTTTGAATCCTATTTCATTGCAGAAAGGATATTAATATTGATGAAACCCTTGAACCATATCTTGTATGGTCGAGTTCCAGCCTTGCAAGAGTGTAGCTGTGCTGTCCGTCATCAGAGCTCCTTGCAGGCATCGCACCCCTAATACCCAAAAGCTTAAAGATAGCACAACATGCTAAGGAGTGGACTCAGGGAATGAGATAATTAAAGAGAAATGTGCCAGAGTAATAATAAAAATTGCACACCTTTTACACTAAAGAGTGCAAACGTATAATAAACAGCATGTAGCAGGACGACAAAGAAAAGAAACTTAGGAGGACCCCAAAACTAAATTCACATTATAAAAAGGTAATTTAGCATACTAAAAGTGGATAAGCATTTTAATTTCTGGAGGTCAGGAATTCAGGTGTGCCCTGTAGATTGGCAAAGTAGATATATTATAAATAAATAAAAATGACACTTTGGAGGATAATTGTTTAAGAGGTCCAAGGCATGGAAGGCACATACTGTAAGTGTCTATGTAACTTAAGAGTCCAGCCTCCCTGAAAGCTCCTATTTACACCTGCTCCAAGGCCGAGGTAACCTTGTGCATGGATGTGCCTTTAGGAGTTGACACATATGCATGCAGGCATCCTGCTCCTCTTCCTCTCATGCTCTGTCCCAGGATGGCCTATGCATATACCAGATAAAAGAATGTGTATGTTTTCCAAGTGACTACCTCTATGCATATATATGCCAGGTAGTCTTACAGGGGGTCATTTTATAAGAAGCCATGGAAAGTTGTGCACCATTTACACTGTCAATAAAATATTTTCAGTGATGTACATGAAGGTGCACTTAGGTGAATACTTTAGGTGGTCACTATCCTGTAAGTACATGTGATGGGCCAATAGCACATCCTTTCACTGTGGGCATGCGCATGGTTGGAGCGTGAGTGGAGTGCTAATTGATGTGTGGATTATAAAGTACTGTAATTTCTGCATGTTCTTGAAAAATCTAGACACGGGCATTTACTGCAGTCATAGGGCTGGCATATTTGCTTGCGCCTAGATTTTAAGTGCGTTTTTGATCACGTACACCTCTATATTACAAAGGAACCTAAGACCATACAGTAAGAACATAAGACATGCCGTACTGGGAAAGACCACGGTCCATCAAGCCCAGTATCCTGTTTCCAACAGAGGCCCATCCAGGTCACAAGTACCTGGCAAGTTCTTAAAAAGGCACATAGGTTCCACAAAGCATGCCTATCCTTGACTTGATAAAACAGGCTTTAGTGATATGCAAAAAAAGACATATTAACTACATGGGAGTTTATACAATTACTCTCATAAACGCCCGCTTGAAGGTATGAAATGCTCTTTTACAAACCTGTACAGGCAAGTGTAAAAGACGGCCCCTGCTCATCAGAGCTTCCAATGTAGTTAAGACAGATAACACAACATCTGAGGACAAGGATACATCCAATTATTTTTTTTACAGCTCACCTACAGGAATGCACATAAATTATATCAGTGTTAAAAAAGAAAGCATACATATATTTGCCCTTTTAAATTTAACCCATGCAAAGTGCTCATAGAAATTTAGGTCTGCTCTTGCTTGCATGCATATTTTTTCAGTTTATTTTATGTGTCTATGGTCATATTTTATAAAACTCATGCATAAGTGCAAACTCCACTCAAGCTATGGGGCATGTTTACTAAAGCGCTGCGAGTAGTATGGGGAAAACACATGGCTAGCGCAGGTTTTTACCGTGGTGGGGCCTAGCGGCTGTGGTAGATGCAGGAGCTGTGGCAGCGTTTGGGATGTAGCATTATAAAAGGTGCATCACCCTCCTGTGGTAGTTGCAAATGTGCGTCTATAGCAAATGCGCATGATGGACATGTTCTCAATGCGTGCTCTGCAATTGGAAGCTGCAAAGACATTTGTAAAGCAGCGGTGGGCTGCGGAATCATGGCAGACAGTAAGAAATGTGCTCCGAACCCACATCACTGCCCACTCTCTACTTTAATCCCACTTACTAGCACATTGCTCATGTAGTGCGGCATTTTTAGCACAGTCGCCTTTTGGTTGCATATCTCAGCTAACGTAGAGCCAAAATATATATTAGCCCCGCACTAAACTTCACACTCCTGGCTCTCGCGCTTTAGTAAACATACCCCTGTGCTCCTAGGAACTCCTCTAATCAGATCAGATAAATCTGTGCACATAGAGGGCATATGTGTTTATACTCATGGCAATTTTAGAAAAGGCCACTTTTGCCAGAAACTATTTTATATTCAGTAATGACTTTTAAAATGACCCTCATAGAGGGCAACAATGAAACTTCCTGGATAACTTGCAGACCCATTTTTTCAGACAAACTCCTCAGGGTCTGATTTTGAAAATGTGTGTTGACGGGGAGTATGGGTAGTTTTGTACTTGCATATTTTGTACCTGTCTGAGAAAGTAATGTGGAGATTTCACAGTGAAACCTGCATATGCCTATACTCGTCCATCCTGTGCCTGCTTAATTTTTTTTTCACGTATGTGCAACGAGAATGCATCGAGGGCAAAAACCATATTCAGAAAACTCAAGCAAAACGTTACTTGCTCTCTGGGTTGCCATTTCAAGGAGGCCTTTGGGATCTGGTATGCCACCACTAACAATAACACTTTAAACTGACTGCCACTGAATAAAATAAAATACAAAAACTAAAATGAAAGAATAAAATGATTTGTTTTGGTGAGTTTCCTTAAGTGTTGCTGCTGCGGCTGTTGCTCTTCACCACTGACAAGACAAGGAACACCAGCTATATCTGTGACGGGGATTTGTAATGAAAGTGGCAGAAGTCTACTCTGTAAGTCAATATAATTATTATTTTATGGGCAAAATTTCAAAACCAACATTTCAGGAGACAGCAGCGCACTAAAAGCTTGCACTCTGTCTGTACAGATGAATGTTTAGTTATGGCAGCTCATTTACTTTCCAGTTGCTCTGTATGCTTTCCTGTCCTTCACCTTTGCTTAGCACTTGATGTCTGCAAAATCCAGCACATCTGAGATCTTCCACCCTGTCATAAGGAAACACACTGAAATGTTTGCACTGAGTGTATCCAAATGGCTGCACCATTTGTCATTTAGAAGTTTTGAGATAAGCTCTTCCTTTCCCTCCTTAAGGACTTGTCACTCGTTCAACATGTGCATCTTCCAACTCATTCTGCTGTCACACTCTTGACTTATTACCTCATCAGATTTTGCCTCTTCACTGTCTTCTTTCAGAAACCCCTCTCTCACCTGGACTGAACACTACTGTATCCTTTTTGATTTTCTTCCACTCCATAATCAGTCTTCTCTTCATCAGCCTCCTCCACTTCAATCCTTTTGTAGAGTTACCTGCGAGACGCTGCATTCTTTTCCATCCTTTGTCGTCCTTTTCTCTGTAGATTTCCCCTCTCTTTCTGTGGAGAATCAAGTTGATCAATGGACTCATACTTTGGCTGCCACTCTCGACTACTTTGTGCCTCTTCAGTTTCATGCCATGTGGTTCCGCTCTCCCTGGTATCACTCAGGTCCCCGTCTCCTCCGCTCTCAGGTACATCATGCGGAATGTCAATAGAGCAAATTGTGGACTAAAGCTGCCCTGACCTCGTTCAAGACCCATGCTAACCACTAGTGTGTCTTGGTCAATCTAACCAAAAAGCATTACTTCTCCAAATTAATTATGTCTACCCCCAATCACAGTCACCTCTAGACTATTGTGCCCATCTTTTGATCCCTGTTCCTTCAATATTCCATCCCCTAGCTGCTTCACTACCTATTTTTGTCAGAAGGTTGCTGACATAAGAACCAATCTACCTTCAGATTCTCCTTCTCTTGTTTCTCTGCTTTCTGGTACCCTCAGTCAGTCATTACCGTCTTCCTCTAGTACTACACCCAATCTGACTCATACCTGCCATTCTTCCAGTTACCTTCCCGGACCTTTTTCACTAAGCTTATCATTTCAAGTAGGAAGACCACCTCTCTCTCTGATTCTTTTCCCTCAGCATGGGTTGCTGAGTTTTCCCTAGCCCTTCTCTCAGTAGCCTATGCCAAGCTGAGTAACAGTCTTTCATCTGGCATGTTCCCTTCCGCTTGAAAGCTGGCACTTGTACACCCACTTATCAAAAAGCCCTCTTTTGATAAGTCTCTCCCTGAAAACTACAGGCTGGTCTCCAACTTACCCTTTCTTTCTAAAATACTGAAGAAAGTAGTTTTCTCTCAGCTCAGTGGTTAACTCAATCAAACCAATGCTCTTCAACCACGCCAGTCGGGTTTCTGTCCTGCACACTCTACCGAAACCATCGTGACATCTCTTAGTGAAATATGCAGAACACTGGATCTAAGCAACATCATTCTGTTAGTTTCTTTGAGTCTTTCTTCCACCTTCGACCTTGTGGATCACTCCCTTCTCTTAGCTCACTTGGCCAGTGTGGGTTTCGATGGCATGGTTCTTCAGTGGTTCCATTCATTTCTCTCTGATCATTCTTTCACTGTCTTATCAAGCCCTGAGCATCCCCCTCCATACACCCTCACCTGTGGTGTCCCTCAGGGATCTGTTGGGCCATGATGTTTTTCTGTTGTTTTTTTTTTATGGTAGACAGTTATAAGATGGTCTTTTATTGCATGCCAAAATTTTGGTCACATCCCCTTAGTCTAGGCACATTCATTCACTGTGTATTCTGTCGATGGATTACAAATAGTGCAGGATATATCTTAGTAGAATCCAGGCCCTTTGGACTAGCTGAAGTCAATTCTTGGTCGATACTGCAGTACCATAGGGTAGGAAGTTTCACTTCTAAGTCTCCTTCTTGTCATATAGATGAATTCCATAGTATGATCCTTGCCCGTTATTTCACCATTGCATAGTACATCCAGCTCATAGGTACTTGGAAGCTTTAAGCTTAAAATTTTTTTAATGGTTCCAATGGTGACACATGTAGAGCAGCGGATGAATTTCTTCATTAAGCCCTTTATTATCCCCTGACTGCCCATTATTTCATAAGCAATCAAGGCTGATAGCAACCTGAGGGTCACTTCTGTGAGTATTTTTTATTTTAATTTTCTTCATCCTCATCTGTTCTAGGCCTTTCAGCTTAAGGACTTTCAAGAACTCTTTCACAAAATGCTTCCTCTGTGTGGCCATTGAAGGGGCAGCAGATCCTAGCACAGCATTGTACACAGGATGTGACTTTGAATGGTGGTAAGGGTAAGTACACAGGAACTGCTGCCCTGACCAACATATAAACAAAAAAACCCCTATACCAGGTTAAAATCCCAATGTAGAAATATGAAACAACTCTGGTACCCAAAACCCAGTCTTCTAAATCATTTTAAATAACACTTTTTTTGTCGGAAAGGCCAGCCAAGCAAAGAGGATCCTGCCTCAAGCCGTCGCGGCCCGTCCATTTTATTCACTTAAAAAACTCTAGTAAACCACTTTGGAAGCAGCATACACCACATTACTTAGCTGAATCCGTTGAAAGTAGAAAGCCGTGTAATAATGCAGCAGTCAGCATAGAGACGACATGACACGTTTCGGGGTATTTCCAATAATCCCCTGCTTCAGGTCAAAAGCTGCCTTGCAAAAATTCTTCCTCAGCCATTCAAACTTTATTCTGCCGAAAACCGCCGGTTTTTATACCTTGCTCACAGAACGTTTGCTCGATCACACTTGAGCACAGCCAATCCAAGTGGTTATGGGGAGGGGTCATTTCAACAAGCTCCACCCCCAGAAAATGAACTGAATGCAGGAATACAAAACAACCATCAGTAGACCGTATGCCAGTCTATTTGTACATTCATCCCATAGGGCTGAATTGAATTTAAGCGGAAAATCCATCACTGCTCTAAGTTTTGAAGCCGCTGAAGGTGATCTCCACCCCTAGGGTGTTCAGGCACATAGTCCATCACTCGCCATCTAAGATCATCAAATTGATGTGATAGTTTCTGACAATGATCAACCATCGGGGCCGATAGAGTTCCCGTCCGCAATCTGGAAGCATGTTCCCCCAATCTCACTTTTAAAAACCGTGATGTTCGGCCAATATAGTAGAGGCCACAAGGGCATATGATCAAATACACCACAAAGGAGGATATGCAGTCAGTGTGCCAACGAGAAGAGTAGATAATCTGAGTATGACCATCCACCCAATCCGGTCCAGAGATGGTATTAGTACAATAATGGCAAGATCCACAAGTATAGTGCCCTGCAGATTCGTGAGACCTAGGGGGGCAGTCAATCTCTGCAGCAGTATGCACCAATCGATCTTTCAAGTTAGCCCGACGCGAGTAGGCTATCCGAAGTGGATTACGAAAACACTCATGTAATCCCAATATGGGCCAGAATTTATGCAAAATCTTTATAACCGCTGTGGACCCATTCATGTATGGAAAAATACCCGTGATCTGATTCTGGGGCTGTGAAGGAGCAGAAGGCTCAAAAAACCATTCACGATGGTAATAACGAGCTCGTTTAAAAGCCTTATGTATAACAGTTCGGGGGTAACCCCGCACAAGCAAACAGTGACTCAGTTCTTTTGCGTGTATCCGAAAGTCCATTAGAGTTGTACAATTCCGACGTAACCGTAGAAATTGGCCAAAGGGCAATCCTCTTTTTAGCGCTGGTGGATGAAAACTCTCATACTTGAGCAAGGTATTACTCTGGACAGGCTTTCTGAAAAGAGAAGTAATGAAACCCGTTGATGACAAGGTAATCACAATATCCAGGAACTGGATCTCATGTGCTTCAATTTGAGCCGTAAAGGTGTTTAAACTGCACAAAAAGGAATCAAGCTCAGTTCTAGTGCCTGTCCATAAGAAAAAAACTGTCATCAAGAAACCTATGCCAGAAAGGGATCTTATCATAAAGTGGGTGCTTATAGACATAGCGCTCCTCAAACCAAGCCATATAGATGGTAGCAATAGAGGGCGCCACTGTTGCCCCCATGGCAATACCAAAGGTTTGGAGGTAACATTGTTGTTGGTAAATAAAGTAGTTACTGTTAAGCACCAACCCCAGCAGATCTAATAAAAAACTCTTTGGAATGCGGTCAGGCAATTGCAAAGGAAATTCCTGTATACAGGAAAGCGCCTCCTTCTGGTCAATATTAGTATATAAAGACTGAACATCTAAAGTCACCAGAAAGGCATAAGATGAAATGGCTGTACACTCCACCAGTTGTCTCAAAAAGTCTTCCGTATCGCGTATATAAGATGTCACTGTAGCCGCCGCCGGTTGCAGAAAGAGATCACAAAACTGAGAAAGGGGCTCTAAAACTGAATCCCTACAGGAAACAATTGGACGGCCCGGAGGGTTAGACAACGATTTGTGAATTTTGGGCACCAAATAGAAAGTTGGTATCTTAGGATGATGATTAATTAGAAAATCCGGTTCATTTCGTGTTAACCAATTATTAAGATAAGCCTGAGTCACCAGCTCATGGATTTGAATAGACAAATTCACCGTAGGGTCCAATATATAAGAATATAATGGTTCCGATCACCCAGATGTGCATGCATCTCACGCTCATATTGCTCCCGAGACCAGACTACTGTTGCACCCCCTTTATCCGCCGTACGGATGATCAAGTTAGATGTAGACAACTGCTTTAGAGCAACACGATGATCCACCGTAAAATTGTTGTAAGAAGAGAAGCCAGCGTTTTCCAATTTAGAAAGTTCTGTCAGAACTAAATCCTGAAAGGTAGAGATTCCTGCTTCCGTGGGCCCCAGCGGTTGCCATCTAGAAGGCTTTTTTATTAAAGAGACATCAGCACCAGCACTCTGAGAAGCAAAGTGATGAATAACCTTCAATTTTTTGAAAAATTTATGTAATGCTACCCGCATATCAAAACCATCATACTGAGAAGTGGGAATAAACGAAAGACCCAATTCAAGGACTTGAAGTTGTGCATCAGTGAGAATCTGACCCGATAGATTCACAACTGACGATTCCTGTTTTTTGAACGTGTATCCGGACTCTCCAAAAAATCCTGATAAGAGGAACCTCGAGGTCTACGGCCCCTAGATCAGTTACCCCGTTGTGATTCAATACTTCCCGATGCATTCCGACCTCGATTGCCACCCGCTGGATTAATCAAAGTCCCACTCGAATCTGTATCGGAAGAATCTTCAGAGCTAAATTGAAAAGACACCTTCTTGCCTCTCTTGATTAGCACGTGAAGGCCAATTATAAATACAGTTGTTATCATAGTCAGATTTATCACGTTTGAATTTATTTATTTTCAGACCACGGACATGCTCACGGAAAGAAGCAAGCTGCTTTTCCATATCTGCCCACTGTGACTGAAAACTGCCCTGACCAACATGGCAGCATTTCTTCGTTCATTTCAGCTAAGTTCAGCAACGGGCATTATTCAAAAGACATAACTACAAATCCACTCCTCTTGCTCTTTTACTGGTCCAGCATTCTCACACCACTGTGGCTGCTCTCCCCAGAAGAACCCATTGATATCCTGACATGTGCCGTGGCAAACCTTCCTCTCTTCAAGCTTTCTGTCTGCCCCGCTGCTTTTCAATGTTTTCCTCTCACTTCTTACTATCATTGTACAGGATTGAGGCATTCTCCCCTATTACTATTTCTTTTATTTATTTATTTATTTAACAGGGTTTTTTTTAATACCATTTGATCATTTCACTCAAAGCGGTTTACATTGTAACTTAAACTTGGTAATGTACATTAAACAGAGTCATTGATAACTTGGATTTTTCTGAGGCAATGGAGGGTTAAGTGACTTGCCCAAGGCAGGATGACATCCTTCTGGTGTATCATACTGGTTCTTTTCACTCAGATTTGTCCCCATCAATGCTTGTCTTTCTGCCATCGCATCATGGTTATCTTCTAAAAGGCTCAAACTCAACACCTCCAAAACCTCTGCTATTTGGCTAACTGGCTCCTCTGACCCGCTTTCTCTCACTCTTCCGCTAAACGGCATTCCTCTTTCGCTTGCTTTCAAACTTTGGTATCTTAGAATTATGCTGGATTCTCAGCTTTCTTTCAATGAACATATTAGTGCAGTGGCTAAAAGTTCCTTCTTAGCCCTGTGGCACATGCATTCTAGCCAGTCTTTGCTTTCCTCTGCTGCTCTTACCCACTTGACTGCTTACCGTAGTCATGTCTCGCTTAGACTACTGTAATATCGTTCTAGCTGGTTTATCTAATTTTCTTGATCAAAAGACTTCAGACTGTTCAGAATATGGCTGCTCATCTACTCACCTATGCTTCTAAATCCGACCGTATCACTCCTCTTGTTTACCGCTTTCACTGGCTTCCTGTCTCATTCCAGATTCAATTTACAATATTTACGTTAACTCATAAAGCTTTACTCTCTGGCTCTCCTGCATATCTTTCCTCCTTAATCATTCCTTATGCTCCCTCCCATGTATTGCACGCCATCGATGCCAACTGTCTCTGCTTTCTGTCTCTCGGGCCAGGTATGAGTTCACTAGACACTCAGCCTTCTACTTCCTGGCTCCCTCACCTATGGAACAGTCTATCCTTTGAACTGTGGTTAGAACTCCAGTTTAATAAATGTAAGTATTCTTTGAAAGCTCACATGTTCCATATTGCTTTTGAGCATTCCACGTGCTGAACTTTCTTACTGTATAGCCTGCATGTTCCCATCCCCTCCTTTCTTTCCCTTTACCCTTCTCTTTGCCTTTCCTTGCCCCCCCCCCCTTTCTGACTGCCATTCTACCATTTTGTATGAATGCTTTCTCCTATTTTTTAATGACACTCTTTTCCTGATGTTTGGTTTTTATGATTGTACAGCGCTCTGGCGTTACGAAGGGTGGTATATCAAGTTTTTAATAAACATAAACCATAAATAAAGGGACCCTTTTAGAAAGGCACAGCAAGTTTCTGCACTTACCGCACGCATTTAACAAAAATATTAATGCGCTGTAAGTGCAGAGCCTTTGCGGTAATTGTCCAGGGGCAAGACTAGCGAGTTCCCAGCAGTTACTGCAGAGACATATCCCGTAATGCGCATTGGACCCATGTACAATTATCGCGGGTGCACTTACCATAAAGGCACCCATGGTAAACTTGTAACACCAATGACAGCAGGCAGTTTTGCCCCTGTGCTACTTGTACCTCCATGCCCATCCTCCTCCCCTAAAGGGCCCAGTTCCTGCCCCATCAGCTATGTGCAGTTGTCGCAGCCTTCATTGACAATTACCGCATGCTAATTTGTGCATCAACCACACAGTTCACTTTAGTAAAAGGAATGCAGTCTCAGTCAGTGAGGAAAGGCGTTTTTGGGGCTTTTTCTCCTTCACCGCTTCTATTGCCTGGAAAATGATATGGGTTTGATTGAGATGAATTCTGGGGGGAGGAGGTGTAAAATCGATCACAGAGCCCAACTGAGCAATAGTAAAATAAGCACCTTGAAAGTTCAAAACTAGGAGCAGAGGGGAGTTGCATATCTTAGCAAAACTGTGCTTTACATGGTTTAATAATACCTTTCCCTGTTCTTATCCATCCATATGAGCAAATTTTCAAAGGATTAGATAATAGCATAGCAACATTTCAAATAACCCTCTAGCTCAGTGATTCCCAAATGTTTTTGACCCGCCACTCCCTTGGTTCCATAAATTTATTACAGTGCCCCCTCTCACCCAGTGAAGCTATTGCTCAAAACAAATCATTCAAAATGTTGATAACATTTGTTATTTAATTAATAACATAAATTATTTTGTTTAATAACATTAATGACAGAATTGAAATTTGTATTTCATTTACAACCCAAAAGCAACTAACATTTTTCAAAAAGCAATTTTAATAAATAGCATACCTACTCTATTTAATGGGATGGATGGACTTGATGAAGCAATACCAGTTTCTCAATGTCTGGTTTAAAGTTACTGAGTAGGAGCCTTAAATTCCCATGTTCAACTATTTGGAGTTGACTTCTTTGTTTGTGCTTATCACACCAGTGCCCACTAGAGCAGTGCAGCACCCCCATGCTACCTCTCTGTCTTTCAACACCCCACTAGATTAGCCCAATGCCCCACCCCCCCAGGAATCGGTGCCGCCAACTATGGGAATCACTGCTCTAGCCCATTGAGATTCAATCCCAATCCTCAGGGGCTGCCAATGGGTCAGAATTTCAGAATATCCATAATGAATATGTATGAAAGAGATAGGCATACAATGAGGTAGCATGCAGGCAAACCTTTCTCAAATAATCTAAAACTAATAGGATGCCAGTTCAAGCATACATTGAAATCACTAATAGGACTGTTTAAGTGTAATTGCAAACCACTGTAATTAGTCTGCCTCTGTGCATCGTGATTCTGATCGGATACACAGGGGACAGGGGCCTGCATGCACTCATTGGAATGTGCCTCCACATTACTATGTTACTATCATTAAAGGTGAGGTCAGAGAAGCTGTTTTAGCCAAAAAAGGTTCTTTCAGGAAGTGGAAATAGGAATCAAATGACAAAAACAGGAAACAACAGAAGCCCTGGCAGGTTAGATGCAAGACATTGATAAGGCAGGCAAAGAGAGATTTTGAAAAAAAGCTTACCGTGGAAGCAAAGATATATAATAAAAACTTTTTAAAGTATATTTATAACAAAAAAACGTGTGAGTAAGCTCGACCATTAGATGATACAGAGGTTAAAGGAGTGCTAAAAGAGGACAAGGCCATAGTGGAAAGACCGAATGGATTCTTTGCTTTGGTCTTTACTGAAGAAGAGGTAGGGAAGTTACCCATGCCTGAAATGGTATTTAAAGGTGATGTATCAGAAGAACTGAAAGAAATATCTATAAACTGGGAAGATTATTACAACTATTTGATAAACTGAAGAGTAGCAAATCACCTGGACCAGATGGTATACATCCAAGGGTGTTGAAAGAACTGAAATATGAGATTACAGACCTACTATTCGTAATCTGTGAACTATCATTAAAGTCATCTGTAGCACCTGAAGACTAGAGAATGGCCAATGTAATGCCAATTTTTAAAAAGGTTACAGAGGTGATCTGTGAAACTATGTCACTGAGTCTGATGTCAGTACCCGACAAAATGGCAGAAACCATTATAAAGAATAACATTATTGAAAATGTAGATAGTCATGGTTTAATGGGAGAAAGTCAACATGGATTTAGCCAAGGAAGTTCTTGGCTTACTAATCTGTTATATTTTTTTGAAGGTGTGAATAAATTGGTAGACAAAAGTGAGGCAGTCAAAATAGTGTATCTGGATTTTCAGAAAGCCTTTGATAAGGTCCCTCATGAGAGACCTTTGGAGAAATTAGAAAGTCATGGGATAGGAGGCTGCATACTATTATGGATCAGGAACTGGTTAAAAGACAGAAAGCAGAGGGTAGGGCTATTTTTTCAATGGAAAAAGGTGAATAGTGATGTACCCCAGGGATCTGTGGTGGGCCTGCTGCTTTTTAACATCTTCATAAATGACCTGGAAATGGGAATAACAAGTGAGGTGATCAAATTTGCAGAAGACACAAAATTATTCAAAGTTGTTAAAACACAAGGGGATTGTGAAAAATTACAAGAGGACCTTGATAAATTGGAAGACTGGATGTCCAAATGACAGATGAAATTTATTGTGGACAAGTGCAAAGCTATGCACCTAGGAAAGAACAACCCAAACTATGGTTACACAATGCAAGGTTCCACATTAGAAACTACCACTTAGAAAAATGTTTTAGGCGTCATTGTGGAAACTTTGAAACTCTCCACCCAGTGTGCAGTGGCAGCCAAGAAAGCAAATTGAATGCTAGGAATCATAAGGAAAGGAATAGAGAATCAAACGAAGGGTTTTATAATGTCTCTGTACCATTCTATGGTGTGACTGCACCTTGAATATTGTGTGCAATTCTGGTCGCCATATCTTAAAAAGGATATAGCAGAATTAGAAAAGGTACAGAGAAGAGCCACCAAAATGGTAAAGGGTATGGAAGTAAACCCCTATGAGGAAAGGCTTAAACGGCTAGGGCTTTTCAACTTGGAAAAGAGACAGCTGAGGGGAGATATGATAGAGGTCTATAAATTAATGAATGGAGTAGAACAGATAAATGTAGATAGGCTTTTTACTCCATCAAAAAGTAGAAAGACTAGGGGGACACGCAATGAAGCTACAATGTAACCTATTTAATAGTAATAAGATTAAATATTTTTTCACTCAACACATAATCAAACTCTGGAATTCGTTACCAGAGGATGTAGTAAAAGCTGTTAGTTTAGCTGGGTTTAAAAACGGTTTGGATAAGTTCCTAGAGGAAAAGTCCAAAAACCATTATTAAAGAGGACCAGGGAAATCCACTGCTTCTCCCAGGATAAGCATTGTGGAATCTGTGAGGGTCATTTTAAAAGGTTTAGTTATGATTGGACGTCTGAAGACGTGCATGTGGACGTCAAAATCACAGAGATGTCTCCATAGCCATTCCACAAATGACATTCGCAGACGTCTCCAATGCAAGGATGTCCAAATAGGCAAGGCGGTGTGGCAGAGAAGCAATGGACTGTTTGATCTCAGAGACATCTGCAGGTATGTCCACCAATTTGCCTATTCCAAGTGTCAGGATAGTGCTTGTTTTTACCTTAAAACATCCAGAGAGTGTAGAATTACATTTCTAACCTTAGATCATAAAGGCCAACACTGGCATTTGACCCCTGGCCACCCTGTTCTATAAGTGGCTACTCTAACCATTATGCTATTAGATGTCTTGGGTCTGAAGGGCTCTCCTGAGGACATCTATATAGGTGACTAATAGATGTCTATATTGGGCACGTCCACATTTCTGAAATCATGCCTGAACTGCTTTTTTTTTCAGACCCTTTAGCTTTGACGTCCCAGATTGCACTTGGATGTCCAATAGTGAAATGCGCCTCTCAATAACTTTTTGGGAACCAGTCACATACTTGTGACCTAGATTGGCCACTATTGGAAACAGGATACTGGGCTTGATGGACCTTGGTCTGACTCAGTATGGCATTTCTTATATTCTTATGTCATGTTGATTTAAGAACTCGTTATAGAATTACCTCCTGAAAATTGATTTTGTAAATTATGCAATGTCTCAAATAAAACTGGAAGTTGATTACCAGCTGAAACAATTTAAGCAGGGATTTTGCTGTTTAACTTATGGAATTTTCCATTTATATTGCTGACATAATTATCTGCAACTTTCTTTTTATTTTGCTCAGATGGATGCTTATGCCATGCCCTTTCCAAACATATTCTCATCCACTTTCAATAGCATAATTCACTAGTATATCAAGGTGACCTTTTATCACCAAAATAGTAACTTTTGGGCTGATATTCAAAGCCAATTAGGTATAGAATTTCAAAAGTTATATGGATAGTGTCAGGCTGTTTAAATTTCTTAACAACCCAAAAATATCTATAAGTGAACCAAGTTATGTACGGGGTGAGGGTGTCCTTAAAAATTTCCTGATAGCATGATATTCATCTGTGAAATGGATAATGTACCTGCTTTAGTTTAGAGCATGGGTACTAGCTAATATTCAGTGATGCTTCCTATACAGATTGTGACGCCGCATAGACAGGACGGATTAAGTTAAATAGTGCAGGTGTTTAAACTTTAGCCAGTGATTGTGCCAGCTGAAAACTGATCCCTTCCTTTTCAGGGGCAGTAAAAGCAATCACTTCCTCACCCGCTTTATACCATTGTTCCCCTAAACAACCCAGATAAAGATTATCAGCAAAACACTTCTGCCGGAGAGCATTCAAAATCATTCTTTTTTAAAGACTAATTGGGGGCCTTTCGCTAAAATGTGTTAAATAGTTAACTTGAGAATTAGTGCATGCTAACTTAGCACATGGCCACTCTAATAGTTAACTGATGGCCTGAGATGTGAAGACCAATTTTAGATAGGTCATGGAGAGGGCATTTAAGACAATCAGGTCACCACATTGAAAATTTCCACAGTATTTTACAAAGACACTGCCAATTAAATACTAATGTGGAGGGCAATTTTATAGCAGGCTGTCTGTGTGCGAAGGCCAAGTGTATGTCTATTTTAAAACTATTTTTTAAAGACACGGTAGCAGCTAAGAGCAAAAGCGGCAGAAATTGCACCTAGATTGAAGCTGTGAACATTTATGTCTGCTCGGGAGTAAGCTTAAATGTTCATGTCTTTTATTTTAAAATGTGTATAAATCATGATTCCATCTGTGCTCTGCTCAAACTCCATCTCTTCACGTACTTACACATAGGCCATAGAAAAGTACACACCTTATTGGCACTGCACATAGCCCCTCGGGTAATCTTATAAAAGCACAAAAATGCCTTTATGCGCAAAAAGTCTTTTATAAAATTACCCCCCCCCCAAAAAAAAAAGGTAAGTATAAAGAGACAGTCACCACACCTCCTAGAAGGAGGAAGGAGAAGGCTTCATTGCTCAAAAACACTGAATTGTGGCCTCCAATATATGTAGGGCCAACTGCAAACTGAATAAAGCGGAATAGAATGGTTCTTGAGATAGGGAAAACAGTGTGAGGGATGAGATCAGTTATCGACATCAACCATTAGCAATTCCAACTGGCAATCCTTTGTTAGAGCTGACCTCTGTTATCAGGTGGATGACTACACTTTATATTTCTTTTTTAAAGCAGGCCTTGGCTATTAGGAGGATGGTTCAGGCTGCCTCCACTACCACGCTGAAGAGACTCACAGTAAAGGCTATTTCTTTCTATTTAGCTCTTCAGCCAATGCCCTTCTTTAGCTTCCTTTTCTGACATCCAGAAGATGTCATATTCCCGAACCAAATGCAATTAATTATTTAGCATACATTAACTGTTATTTCTTGACACCTCCATCCACGTGTCTACTTACACTTTATAAAGGGATATGTTTACTAAACAGCGATAGCGTCTTCTGTGCGATATCGGAGCCACGGACCCATTGAATTCAATGGGGCCACGGCTCCAATATCACACAGAAGCCACTACCGCTGTTTAGTAAACATACCACAAAGTTCTAATAAGAACATAAGAAATGCCCTACTAGGTCAGACCAAAGGTCCATTGTGTCCAGTATCCTCTTTCCAACAGTAGCCAATCCAGTTCCTTTTGCTAAATCCATGCTGTCTGTTCCCCATTAATGCCTGTCAATATATTCACTGATGGTTAGATCAATATTCATACTTTAAGGTCAGCATTATTTTATGCGCCTGCCATGGCGTTTAAAATTGAAACTGGGGATATTCAGCCCCAGAATATGGATATCCTCTGGTGCTGAATATCTGGTTTCAGCACCAACCATCATTGCTATCTGGATAGCAGCAATATTAAGAAGCTATCTGGACGGTAAAACCCCATAAGGTTAGGACAATCTTTTGCTGAGAACTAACTTTATGTGGCCACTTAACTGGTTAGAGGACTGAAAATGACAGCTAACCAAATAAGAGCACTATGCAGACAGTGCAATGACGGCAGCTATATTCAGTACCACTATCTGGTTAGTCCCTCTGAATATCCCTCTCAGTCTTTTGAATAATGAGCCCTTTGTTCTTACCAATAACAGAATTAGAAAAGGTACAGAGTGGCCACCAAAATGATTTATTTATTTTTTATTATTTATTTATTACAGGCTCTTATATACCGCTCTATTCAGCATCAGCGCGGTTCACAATATAACAACAGACCAGAACAACAAACTGTTTGGTTTTACAGAGAACAAGGTCAGAGAACTTGGATAAAACATGGGACGTCATTACTGCAACTATTTACATGAGTATTTACAAGTATACACAACAGGATTTGTTATTAGTTATAGGGTAAGGATCGAGATTGGTTAGCTGGTCAAGTAATATTGGGGGAAAAGGTGGGATTTGAGAGCCTTTCTAAAAAGGGATAGATCAGTGATAGCACGAATCTCTGGAGGTAGGGCGTTCCAGCACTTAGGGGCATAGAATCTGAAGGCCCTGTTAGATGTCGTTGATAGGCATTTTGTCGCTGCTTTAGGGATAACTAGTGCATTTGTTGATATCGTTCTCCTGGATCTATTGGGTGGAACAGTCTGAACGAGGTCTACTAGGGAGGAAGAGGTGATGATTTTAGTGGCCTTGAAAGTTAGTAGTAATGTTTTGAACAATATTCTGCCATGTATGGGGAGCCAGTGGAGTTGCTCTAGGATGGGTGTTATATGGTCCCTTCTTGATGCTCCGTAGAGGACTCTAGCAGCGGTATTCATGGCGAGTTGCAATGGGTTTAATGTGGAGTGTGGGAGGCCTTGGAGAATGGCATTAGCATAGTCAAGGTGTGGTAGGGTTAAGGCTTGAAATATCGTCCGGAAGTCATCAGGATCAAGCAGGGGGCGAAGATGGCGGAGTGTCCGGATCTTGAGGTAGATGGCTCTGACTACGTTGGTTATATGTAGTTTCAAATCCATGCGCTGGTCCAAAGTGACTCCAAGGTAACGAATGGAAGGTTTGGATTGGAGCTCAGCTTCTTTGACCTTTATATGGGATGGGGGGGGTGAAAAGTGGGTCTCTAGTGATGAAAAGAACCTCGGTCTTTTTGTGTTGAATTCAGAGGTTCTGGGATTGAAGCCATTCAGATACTGCATCAAAACATTTGGCTAGCGGGGAGAGGTCCATATGGGCTGTGGAGAAAGGCATGTATAGAAGGATGTCGTCAGCGTATATCAAGCATTCAACATTGAAGGACCTAATGATATTGCATACAGGCTGTATGTATATATTGAAGAAGAGTGAAGATAGGGATGATCCTTGTGGTACGCCTTGTTTTTGGTGGTAAGGTGCAGATGTTGCGGTTCCTGAGGTAACGTACTGCCATCTCTGATCAAGGTATGATTTACACCACTCCAGGGCAGTGTTATTGATGCCTTTTTCTTTTAGTCGCCCTATTAAAAGATCATGATGAACAGAGTCAAAAGCCGCGGCAATGTCTAAGAAGATAAGAGCAAAGCCTTGGCGGATGTTATCAATGCCTGTGATGATGTTGTTGCATAGAGTGGTTAGGAGGGTTTCAACACCGTGGAACTCTCTGAAGCCATGTTGGCATTGGTCAAGAGGGGAGGCAGTGTCGATGTGGTCCTGTATTTATCTTTGAGCTTCCTTTTCAATTATTTTAGCTAGCAGGGGAATGCTAGCTATGGGTCTATAAGATTCAACCTTTTGTGGGTCGAGTTTGTGGTTTTTCAAGAGGGGTCTGATGGATGTTCTCTTGAGGACTGATGGGAAGGAACCAGTTGTAAAGGATAAATTCATCATTTTAGTGATGATGGGGCTGAGATCTTGGCGTAGTTCCTTTATCCAGTGGGCTGGGCAAGGGTCAGTTTGTGCGGTGGTAGTGTTAAGAGCAGCGATGGTGACTTCAACATGTTTTCTGGATGGTGTGGAGAACATGGATAAGTTTGATATACATACGGTGACTTGAGAAGGGATTGTTGCAATGTTGTTGGTTTGAAGCAGCTTGGATTGCAGGTAATCGGCGAACGCTTGAGGTTGAATGGGTTCCGGATGTTCTGGTGAAGGTTCTTTAGATAAGATTTTGACTAGGTTGAAAAGATCACGTGGTTTATTTAGCGATCTTTTCAGCGTATCAGTATGGAATTGTCTCATCTTGGCCATGACTGACTCTCTGTGCAAAGATAGGTGTACTCTATAGGCTGCTTGGTCTTCAGAAGAGTGTGAGCGACGCCATCGTTTCTCTCCAATTTTCTTAGGTGTGTGAGGGAGGCTCGTAGGTCAGGGGAGAACCAAGGAGAGGATTTTCTTTTCTTTAGGTTGTTGTCCTGAACTGGTTGTAGTGCAATGGTACTGATAGTGTTGTTCCAGGATGCGATCAGATTTTCGAGATTGAGAGAGGTGTCATGTAGGAGAGGGAGGGTTTCTGTGATTATATGCTCTTTGTTGAAGGTTTTGAATTTCCGAGATGTTACTTTTGTTGAGTCAATGGAGTTTTTGTTGATGTATGATGACTGTTTGCCATTGATGAGGATGGGGAAGGTGATTAAGTTGTGGTCTGACCAAGGTACTGGGGTTACAGAAGTGTCGAGTCTATTGTTGGAATCAAGGGCTGTCAGAGGAGCAAAAATCATGTCAAGGATGTTTCCTCTCTTGTGCGTGGGGGCTTCAACAATTTGTTTGTAGCCCAACTCGTTGATTGCTTCAAGGAGGGCTGAGGCATGGCTAGGATGCAGTGTTGGGAGATTGAAATCTCCTAATATCCAGTTGGGAATGTTGGGCTGGCGTGTGTTGGTTGCTAAGTCCAGAATGTTAGGAAGGTCATCCGTGGAGGGTGAGGGTGCTCTGTATATTAAATTGATGAAGCATTGCTCATTCGTGATGGTTAAGACGTCCATGCTGTTTGAGCTTGTGGAGTCCACAGTGTGGAAGTTTAGGTCATTCTTGGTAAGTATGAGAATGCCTCCACCTCTCTTGCTCTCTCTATGTTGGGAATGGACGGAGAAGTTGGGGGGTATGAGTTGGTTAAGGATCACATTATCCGTGTCGGATAACCAGGTTTCAGTTATCATGAGGATGTCTAGATTGTAGGAAGAGATTGTGTCAGTGATGACTGGCCATTTCTTGCGGATAGACCTTGCATTTATGAGGGCACAGTTTAAGCAAAAGGGTTGAAGGGGTTCCTTTTGTTTATTTTTCTTTGGTTGTTGAAGAGCTATATGTATTAGATGAGAGTGGCGTGTGGGGGCATCTATTCTTGAGTTGGGATAGGGAGATTCAGCCCTTCTTTTTCCATGATTCTGAAGTATTGGAATTTGGTGAGCTGTGTGATATAGTGCAAGGGCTTCGTTGAGCAAACATAGAAGAAGGAAAAGGCAGATAGCTAGGGTATTGAATGGTAGTGCCATTGGGGTTTTTGTTGATGTGGATGAGGTAACTTCTGTGAGGGATTGGAGGGGATATTATGTTTGTTATTGTGGATATGCTATTGTCAAAGGAGTAATTGGCAATGGGCTTCTGACAGTGGTGTTGAGTAGCTATATATTATGGAGAGCTAATGGGAGAGCAAGGGAGAGACTTTGTGGGAGTGTTACTGGTAACTGGGATAATTGAGTGCTAACTGGCCACAGTAAAAAGTGAAAGCTACAGAACCAGTAATAATTGCATGCAATAGTGATAATTGAATGGTACTGACAACAGTAAAAGTAGGAAGCAGCAATGATACATGGATACTACTGGCAACAGTAATAACTGGCTAAAAGGCTACTACTGGCAACAGTAATAAATGAATGCAAGTGAAAAAGAATACAACAATGATACATGGATACCATTGGTAACAGTACATAAATGGCTAAAAGGCTACTACTGGCAACAGTAATAACTGGCTAAAAGGCTACTACTGGCAACAGTAATATATGGCTAAAAGGCTACTACTGGAAACAGTAATAAATGAATGCAAGTACAGTCAAATAAGTAGACTGTGGAAGAAAAGTCAGTTGAGTCATATGAGGCGCGTATACTTGCTGTGGTTGAGATTGTATGGAGAGGGTAGGATAAGCTGGTTCAACCGTATTTGTATGTAGCTGTTGGACGCATTTGTGTGGACGCTTGTCTTAAGCAGGCTGTTGCTTTGGCTGTCCAGGGCTCGGTGGAGTGATGAGATCGGCGGATTTCTGGTGTTTTTCTCTCTGTCCCCGCCTAAGGGCCACGCCAAAGGGCCCTCTGGCGAGGCCCTCAGGTGCAGGCCCGCCAGGCGCGGGCGCGCCCGATGGCGCGAAGATCTTTAAATGTAAGGCCTCTGCCCCGATTGGACAGCGCCCCGGTGGTGCTCCTCCTGCCGCCGGAGGCTCAATCCCCGGGCTGGGGAGAGCTGTGGATGGCGGTGGGAGGCCAAAGGAAGGGCGCCCGATGGCGCGAAGATCTTTAAATGTAAGGCCTCTGCCCCGATTGGACAGCGCCCCGGTGGTGCTCCTCCTGCCGCCGGAGGCTCAATCCCCGGGCTGGGGAGAGCTGTGAATGGCGGTGGGAGGCCAAAGGAAGGGCGCCCGATGGCGCGAAGATCTTTAAATGTAAGGCCTCTGCCCCGATTGGACAGCGCCCCGGTGGTGCTCCTCCTGCCGCCGGAGGCTCAATCCCCGGGCTGGGGAGAGCTGTGGATGGCGGTGGGAGGCCAAAGGAAGGGCGCCCGATGGCGCGAAGATCTTTAAATGTAAGGCCTCTGCCCCGATTGGACAGCGCCCCGGTGGTGCTCCTCCTGCCGCCGGAGGCTCAATCCCCGGGCTGGGGAGAGCTGTGGATGGCGGTGGGAGGCCAAAGGAAGGGCGCCCGATGGCGCGAAGATCTTTAAATGTAAGGCCTCTGCCCCGATTGGACAGCGCCCCGGTGGTGCTCCTCCTGCCGCCGGAGGCTCAATCCCCGGGCTGGGGAGAGCTGTGGATGGCGGTGGGAGGCCAAAGGAAGATGATAAAAGATATGGAATGATACCGCTAAGAGGAAAAGCTTAAGAGGTTATTTACTTATTTACACTTATATACTACACATCAGAATATCACACTGCGCTGTTCACAACAACAAAATATAAGTATACAATAAAACATTATCAACCCCCACTTTCATTAGCCCTCAAAAAAATACCCAAAAGAAACCCCCACTACACACCTAATATAATCCCCAAAATAAAACAAGAGCCCCCTAAAAACCCCAGCTAGGACCATCTACCTCCAACCCTTAAAAGGGCATCTAACAACTGTTGTCCTCAAAAGCACTCAAACAGATATGTCTTCAAGGAGCTCTTGAATTTACCCAAATCCTGCTCATCACAAGCTCCAAAGCGAGCCCATTCCACAAAGAAGGACCCTGTACTGAAGGAGCACCCCCTCTATTTATTTTTATTTATTTTATTATTTATTTAACATCTCTTATATACCGCACTATTGTCATCAGCGCAGTTTACATGAAACCAAACATATACATACAGAAAAACTGTAGTGCATTTTACAAGTAACAGGAATTTAGAACTTGGTAATAAAGGGAAACTATGTCAACTATAATCTATACGCATTAGTCCAGTTGAAATTGTCTTGGCCTGAGTATGGATGTAATATTTCTCTTGTGAAAGATTAAATTGGAAAATAGCTTAAGAAGAGGTGGTGTTTGAGACTTTTTCTGAATTGTGTTAGGCTGGTTATGGCTCTCAGTTCTGGTGGGAGGGCATTCCAAGCTATTGGGGCGTGAATGCTGAAGGCTCTTTTAGATGTTTCCTTAGTGTATCTGACTGTTTGTCTTGGGATTGTTAATGTATTTATAGCAGCTGATCTTCTGGATCAATTGAGGGTCTGCGTGTGTAAAAGGTTGGCGACCGTTGAGGGTGCTTGATTGTTTAAGGCTTTGAAAGTAGTGATTAGTATCTTGTAGTGGATTCTTGCATTGGTTGGTAACCAGTGGAGTCTTTTTAAAATTGGAGTTATGTGGTCTGTCTTTGATATTCCTTCGAGTACTCTGGCAGCGGTGTTCATCGCCAGTTGGAGAGGATTTAAAGTTGATTGCGGGAGACCATGTAGAATTGCATTTGCGAAGTCGAGATGAGGCATCACCAAGGCTTGGTAGACGGTTCTGAAGTCTGTGGGTTCCAGTAAAGGTCGTAAGTGGCGTAGTGTGCGTATCTTGTGATATATTAGTTTCTGCTCTAGTCCTGCTCTTCCGAAGCTCTCTACACTTGGGGCAGTAGGCAAACTCCCATCTGGAGATTGCAGCAACCAAGTGGGAACATAGGGAACCATTCACCTAGATAGATAAGCAGGCGATATACCATGCAACAAATGAAAAACTAACAGTAATACTTTATACTTAATTTGAAACTGTACAGGAAGTCAGTTCAAATTTTTCAATGATCCCTACTACAAAGACTCTTAATCCATCTTGCAGCCAGATTCTGGACCAACTGAAAGCAATAAACCTTACTGTGAGAGATGCCCGAAAAAAATAGCACTGCAACAGTCAGTGCTCAGGAATACCAATGTTTGAGTTACCAATGCAAAGTTAAATTCCAAAAGAACAGGACCCAACTGACTCAACTGATGCAAACAGCCCTAGAGACTGGGTCAAAAACAAACAAACAGGAATCCAACTAGATCCCAAGGTTCCGACAAAGACCCTTAAGTAAAACCAGTAGCTAAAGGGAGATCCCATCAAGACTCCTACCACCCTCCAACCAGAGCCACTCGGTTTTATCCATATTTAATTTCCACTCGCCCAACTTACCTAACTGATGTCCCACCATAAGCTTCATCTGCTGAGCACACAAAATAGAAGTAAACAAAATTTGAATGTCATCAGCATAAACATAAAACTGATACCCTGCCTCATGTAGCATAGCACAAAAAGGAACCAAATATAAATTAAATAAGTAAAGGGCCAAAACAGTACATTGAGAAACCTCCTACTTCAAAGACTGAGCATTCAAAATTGTACCAGCCATACAGACCACCTGTTCCCTACCTGAAAGGTAAGACTGAAGCCAACAAAGAACAACATCATACACCCCCAATGATTGCATTGTATAAAAAAAGAATCTCATGTCTAATAGTATCAAAGCCCGCGGAAATATACAATAATACAGCATTGTTACCATGAGAGAAGGCCCTTTGAATATCAACAAACAAGGAAACCAACAAAGTTTCTGTACTGTTCAGTTGATGAAAATTTAGGTTAGAGCTCTTTGGCTAGAAAAAGAGATGGCTGAGAGGAGATATGATAGAGGTCCATAAAATCCTGAGTGGAGTTGAATGGGTAAACATGGATCAATTGTTTTACTCTTTTGAAAAGTACAAAGACTATGCGACATGACATGAAGTTACTAAGGAACTCATTCAGGGCATGTTAACGAAATGGTGCGCCAGTAGCATGTGTTAGGCTGTGAAACCAGCACGGAGGCCTGCACCAACTTCAAAGGGCATATGTGTCCATTATCCTGCTGTTGGCGCATTTCTAACACATGGCATAATGGTAGCCCAGCATGTGGGTGCACCTAATGCCACCGGTGGCATTACGCACACCCATGCTAACAGCAACAATCACGGTTATCATGCACCAATCATGCCCAGGCTAACTGCGATGTGCCATCAATGTCCACATTCTGCTCCCAACCTGTCCTGTCTCCACCCATTCGTGCAAAATCCTGCTAATGCAGGGTCCTATGCTATTAGTGTAGCGCACTTATCGCATGCTGAACCCCGCACCAGCAATTAGTGTGGCTTAGAAAAAACTGGTCAACAAATTTTTACAAAAGTCATGTTACTGAAATAAAAATAGTCATTTCTTATCAATTTTTATATGCTGAACACGAATATGACAGTGAAATTGCAAAGTTGGCTCTAGTTTTTTTGTAATCTACAAGAATTAATGTTTACATCACAAAATGCATGTCAGTAGTAAATATAATAGGCCTTCGGTTAATACCTGTAAAAAACCAAGTCATACACTACTTCTTAGATTTTTTCACCTGTCTCTTGTACAGCTGTTCGGGAGCTTCTCTGGGGAGTGTCCAGCAGTAGTCAGCCAGCATTGTAGTGGACCATTTTCCCTGGTATCTTTGCTCCATCGTTGCGATATCCTGGTGAAAACGTTCACCCTGTTCATCATTAACCATACCACAGTTGTCAGGAAAGAAATTGAGATGGGATTCAAGGAAATTGATCTTTAGAGACATATTGCAGCCAAGTTTCTGATACTGCATCAGCATGTCTTCTACTAGTTCCTTGTAGTTTTCTGCCCTAACATTCTCGAGAAAGTTTGTTGACACTAGGCGAAAAGCATTCCATGCTTGTTTCGCATCACCCTACAGCAAGTTGTTGAACCGATCATCTTTGAAGAGCTCTCGAATCTGAGGACCAACAAAAACTACCTCTTTAATCTTTGCTTCGCTGAGTCGAAGGAATTTTTTATGCAGGTATCGGAAAGCTGGCGAAGTGTGGTCCATGGCTTTCACGAAGTTTTTCATCAAGCCTAGTTTGATGTGAAGGGGTGGTAGCAGGATTTTGTGAGCCTCAACCAGAGCTGGGTACTGGATATTCTTCTCTCCAATTGTTACATTTTGTCTGCAATTCCATTCCTTCCGCAAGTAGTGCCAATCTCTTGCTCGGCTATCCCACTCACATAAGAAACACATGTATTTTATATATCCCTGCTGCAGTCCCATTAAAAGGGCAACGACCTTCAAGTCACCACAGAGGTGCCAGCTGTACTTGTTATAGTTAATGTAAATCAGTAGATGCTTTAAGTTATCGTATGTCTCTTTCATGTGGACAGCATGCGCTACTTGAATAGATGGAAGACGGTTTCCATTGTTCAAAAGCACAGCCTTTAGACTCAGTTTCGAAGAGTCTATAAATAGTCTCCAGTCTTCTGGGTCATGAGTGATTTTTAAGGCATTCATGAGGCTTTGAATATCAGAACAGAATACCAGATTACTTTCCTTTCTGAAGAAAGGCTCCAACTGCTGGTGGTGCTTTCGATATGAAGTAATGTTGACATCTTCTTCCAGAAGATTCCTTTGTTGGAGTCTTGATCCTAGCAATTCTGCCTTGTTCTTGGATAAGTCCAAATCACGAACCACGTCATTTAGTACTTCCTGTGTTATTCTGTGTGGAGTTGATAATGCATCCCAGTGAAAATCTGGGTCACTGCATGCTGACGGACCAGGAGAAGAAGAGGTCGGCTCACCCTTGTCCTCACCAGATGAATCAAGAGAATATTCTGATGGAGGTTCTGGAATAGGAAGTCCCTCACCATGTGGAACTGGTTTCAATGCAGACGGAATGTTTGTGTAGACTATGCTCGACTTCTTTTGCTTCATTATTCCGCTGGAAAGAGGAGGAACCAAGCAGAAGTAACAGTCATTTATGTGGTTGCTTGGCTCTCTGCACACCATGGGGACTGCAAACGGAATTGATGGTCTTTTGCAATTCAACCACTGTGAAAGCTGTGTTGTACATGTAGCGCAGCATATATGCGGGGCCCAAGGTTTGTCTTGGTCACCAATCTTGCATCCGAAGTAAAGATGATATGCCTTCTTCAGCTGAGAAGTGATACTTTTCTTATGGTTGGCAAATGTCACTTCCCCACAAATGTAGCAGAAATTGTCAATGGTATTAACGCAATTTTGCGGCATTACTGTTCTGTATTGTACCTAAATGGCTAAAATTATATTTATTTTTATTCTCTTATATACCGCGCTATTCTGCATCAGTGTGGTTTACATTGAAAAAACTGAAATTACATTGAACAGGGCACTATAACTTGGAAATAACTATTTTACAGGTAACATGGGCTATGGAGGGTTAAGTGGCTTGCCCAAGACCACAAGGAGCACCTGTGGGACTAGAAACCCCAGTCCTTCTGGCCCAAGGTTGCCATCCTCTAGTGGGATTTGAACCTCTGACCTTCCAGCCTGAAGTACCTTGTCCCAACCACTAGGCCACTCCTCCACTCCTTATGATTAATAAAAGTTACATGTAACAATAGCTTAAACAGTCTCGCACACAGTGAAATATTTTAAATGCTCAACCTTTCCGACTGAGTATAGTACACTGCTGACATCAGATGGCTTCAGCAGCCATCTGGCAGTAGTATTGCATTGCATCAGAAAATGATGCAATCAACTCTGGATGATGTGTGCATGCTGGTATTATGCAATGTGATGCAATATTACATCATTCAAGGTTTATTTAGGATGTTGTTGATGTCCTACTGGATAAATTTACACGGTGAAACGTCAAAAATGAACTACATGCAATATCTTCAAAATGAGAGCCAATACAATTTTTTTAATGTCATATTCGTGTTCAGCTCACCAAGATACTACAGATTAGGGCCTTTTAAAGTCAGTAACGATTTCAATGTTGACCAGTGAAACATATCCCTGAATGCATTGTTAGCCACTGGAATTCAATACTGGAGGATATGATAAAAGCAATTAGCATAGCTGGGTTTCAAAAAACATTTTGGACAAGTTGTTGGAGGAAAGGTTCATAAAACTTATTAAGGGTAGATGTGGAACCCAATTAGGGGACGTCCGGCCTGTCCGGTCAGCTAAAATATGTACGGGCCCAATCTGGACCCAATTCTGCAACTGTGGGAGCTAGATGTTCCCGTGGTTGCAGTATCAGAGCCCATGGACGGACCGGCATGTCCCCTATGCTGCTACCGGAGATGTCCTGTGATCTGCCCAGCCAGGCCTCCCCAAGCTCCTGCTGGTGTGCTGGTACAGCGGCATCCTGTTGCCATGGCACCAGTACATCCAGCAGGGGCAACATATGGTGCAGCACTGGAAAAGCCCACTCACATTGCTCCTGGCCCCTTGGGGAGGTACCTCAAGCCCTGGATCAGGTTCCAGGGGCACCCCCCCTACCCCTACCCAGTCCCTCAAGTACCTCAAGCCCTGGATCAGGCTCCAGTCCCCACCCCCCTACCCCAGCCCCCCTACCCCTGGAGTAGGGGGACTGGGGATTGAGATCGCTGCGATGCCCAGTGCTTATTCCACCTTCTTGGTGGAATAAACCGGTCTTGCAGCAGGCAGCTGGTGGATGTACAGGGCCCTGACCTGAATAGTCCCTGTATGTCCAGCTAAAATGCACTGCCCTTGATCTGCCTCCGTCCAGCGCTCACTGCACAACAGTATTGTACATGCAGGGAGCAGGAGAGGCAGCATACCTCTCTCAGAATGCCAGCCTTATGGGAAGTCTCTGCTTATCCCTGGGGGTAAGCAAACAGAATCTTGCTACTTTTTGGGATTCTGTTGTGTATTTGTGACCTGGATTTGCCACCATGGAAACAAGATACAGGGTTTGATGGACCACTGGTCTGACCCGATATGGCAATTGTTACGTTCTTTTGTTCTTATGTTAAAGGGCAAAGGTTTTCTTTGGTTCTTCTTTCTACATACAGAAGTCATTGATAGATGATTATTGAGTGGCTAGAAGTCGCTGGGATATTATGATATAGTTATATTACTATTTAACAGATCAATTTCTCTTTTGCTATTGGGAGAGATTCATAGCATATACTTTCTTTTTCAGTAATGTGAAATAATCAATCAGTAATCAGAAAACAGTTTGGTGCTGATATGGATATCTAATGAAGGCAGAAAAGAAATGGGAGAGAGAAATCTTTGGAAGAAACTTCAGAGCTTTCTCATCTTGCCCACCCTTTGCAGCTTGCTGTGGAGAAGGTGATTAGAACCCGATCTTTAAAGAAGTTTTCATCATGGATTAAATAGTGTGGTTGCTGTGTTAGTCCATTTGAAAGTAAAAAAACCAAATGTTAATTTATAAAAAAGAATTTATAATGATACCTTTTCAAAATGACTAACACTATGGGGTATGTTTACTAAACCGCGCAGATGTGCGCTGCACACATTAGCGCACGGCAATGATGCACTTATGTACGCGTCACACTAACGGGCCCCGCTCACGTGCGACGAACACGCGCACGTGTGCGGTGCGGTGATCTGCGATAGAGGCGGGGAAAGGCGAACGGAGGGCGGAGAGACGGGGTCAATGGGCGGAAAGTGGGAGGGGAGAGGCTCCCCGCACAGGAGCGGGGCCGAATATTCAAGTGAAAACTCGCGGTAGAGCGCATTTAAAGGAAAGAGAAACCATTTCCGTCAGCAATGTACAGCAAAACCGGGGAAACCTAAAAAACGTGAGCAGTGTGATACATGTGCACAGAACAAAATTGCAAATATAATATAATAAAATGACCACAACAAATTCTAAGAAAATTATAATCCAGCTGGGCAACAGTGATATTAATGGGCAACAATAAAAAACACTCCCAGGAAAGCCCCCCAAAAAAGAAATGATGTCTGAAAGGGTCTATGCTCCGTAGACTCTTTCAAAAGCACTGCATTATAATGGAGCTTTCCTGGGAGTGTATTTCAGGTTGCTCATTGATATCACTGTTGCGCAGCTTGGTTTTTTATTTTCCTCCCCTTTTTTGGAGGGCATATTTGATTTTTTTGTGCACCTTTGTCCCCATACAAGGTAAACGAGCCCACCGTAAAATTGTGCAGAGCAGGGTGTCTGACTCGTGCGGCCAGGTGTCCTATCTCCAGAGACTGCACTGTCTCTGTGGCCACAGTGTGGTGCAGTGGACACAGCCAGTGCCTGTAGGACTAGAGGGTCACAGGTTCAAATCCCAGCTGGGGCTCCTGTCAACCCAGTCCCCATAGTTTTACCCACCACTAAACAGTGAGAGTACAGACACTCCTTTATTGCAGGGAACATAAGCATGGTCCCAACACCTATATTTTACCCTACACTGCACTCAAACCATAACAATGGGCATTACCTACAGCCGAGTCCTCCAAAGTCAGTCCTGGAGTGCTACAACTCACTCAGGTCATATGTTTTTCCCAGATAGGGACATGTCTGCATGTTTGTGGAAGGGTACAGGTGGTGGAGGGGGCAGTGGCTGCAAACCACAGCAGACAGTGGCCTAGGCCTGTGCAGGCTGGCACCATCCACCGCAACAGACAGGCTCTGTTGGATGTACAGTCATGGACTCCCCAAGGAACACAGCATATCTGTGGCAACACGGTGGTGCAGTGCACACAGACAGTGTGTGTAGGAACAGAAGGTCACAGGTTCAAAGCCCAGCTGGGGCTACTGCCAATCCAGTCCACATAGTTTTCCTACAACTAAACTGTGATAGTAAGGACAAACCTGTATTGCTGAGAACATACGCATGGTTAATACACCCATATTTTACCACACCAAACACAGACACCATAAACAGCCGCATTACCTAGAGCAGAGTCTCCCAAATGCAGTCCTGGAGGGCCCCACACCATTCAGTATTCATGCTGCCTCTAATAAAGATGCATGTGCTGCATATAAATGCACCACCCCCATGGTATGCTGATGTAGCTCATGAGGGACAGCATGAAAACCCGAACAGTGGTTGGAACACCAGGACTGGAGTTGGGACACTCTGCCGTAAAGCAGCAGCCAACAGGGCCAGACACACCCACACACAGCCCCACAGGCCCCATTGGCCAATGCCTCATGGAGAGGTAGGACATTGGGCTCTGCCTGTATCTCCCAATACTAGCAGTTGCATACCTGAGCACTGTCACCCTACACCTGGGTATATGGTACACAGCTATCAAACGTTGCCCATGATAACTGGCAGATATCAATTCCTACATTAAGCACATTTTGCTCATTGATCTCCAATGACAACACAGTGGCACAGTGCACACCGATAGTGTATGCAAGAACAGAAGGTCACAGGTTCAAATCCCAGCTGTGTCAGCTACCAACCCAATCCCCTTATTTTACACATGAAGAAAACATGGTAATAAAGACTGCCAGGTATTCCTGGGAACAGAAACATGCCTCAAATGCATATATTCTACCCCATTGAACACAAACACCATAAAAAAGCGGTACCTAGAGCAGAGTCTCCCAAAGGCAGCCCTGGAGGGCCAAACACCAGTCAGGTTCCATGCTGCCCCTAATGAAGATGCCTGTGCAATGTAAACAGCAATGGTGCAGAATAGCATGTTGCCAGAGGGGTACCGGTGGTGGAGGGGGGCAGTGGCAGCTGCCCACAGCAGACGGTGGCTGAGCCCCCTTCACGTGGGTGCAGTGCACCCCAACAGACAGGTACTGTCTGTCAAACAGCCATGGTATCTCCAGGTACTACATTGTCCCTGTGGCCACAGCGTGGTGCAGTGAACACAGCCAGCATGTTCAGAAGCAGATGGTCACCGGTGCAAAGCCCAGCTGGTGCTCCTGCCAACCCAGTCCCCATATAATACCCACAACAAAAACGTGATAGTGAAGACAAACCGTTATTGCAGAGAACATAAGCATGGTTCAAACACCCTTTTGTTACCCTAAAGAGCACATCTCGACGAAGGGGATGGCCCTGACCTCCTCTCGGTACGCATGCATCTCCTCATGGATCTGACCCAGCTGCCTTGAGATGGCCAGCATCGTGTTGTTTTGCCGCTCGAGAGCCTGATGATTGCCTGTGGGTGGGACACAAGGTGTTTTGTGAGATACCTGTCCAGTAATCATACGTCATACACAAACATGTCATGCATATTCCACCAGATCGTATATGTGATAGGGTAGAGCCACGTTGACACATGGCTTGGGTGTGGAGACATAAATCTCACCGTAGCATAGGTTATGGACATGCACAGGACACGTCCTAGTACGTTGATGTGGGAGGCAAACACAAAGTTCCGCAGGCTGCGCTGACACACCCACGTACTGCAGACGTAGCAAAAGGCTTGGCCACAGATAGCTAACACAGGTCCATCGTGTAGGTAAGATGGAGCATCAACCAGGGACAAACACAGCTGGTGGGAAGCAGTGGTGATGGGGGGGGGGCGAGGGGGCCAGCCCTAGTGGGGGCACAGTCCGAGGGGTAGCCTCAGCTTGGACATGTTACAGAAGATGCTCTATTGACCTCAAGGGATGGTGCGGTAGCACAAGGATATCAACCCCTACGTGCGCATGTGCACTGCAGCTTCACGTGTCGGACAGCAGAGGGGTTGACATACACCTTGTGTAAAACAGAGGAGGGGTTGGCTACCATTGCGTCTACACCTTACAAAACATGTGGACGGTATGGACAGGGCAGGGGGAGCAAAGGGGGGTGCAGCAGAGGTGGGCAGACCCCAGGAACACACGGACAGGGTTATGTTTGGAGTTCCACAGCAGGTGGTACCCCCTGGGGGAGGGCGGGGATAACCAGAGCTGGGGGAGTGTTTCTCTAATTCAGTAGTGCAGCAGGGGTGGCAGCTGGGGGTTGGCGAGTCCACCAAATCACAACATGGGTCGTTAGGTGACCTTGGGGTGGTGTGTGTGGGTCCGACCCCATGCAATTGGTGGACTCATAGTCAGAGCTACAGGTAGGGGACATGTTGATGGCCTTGTCTGTGTGCCATGCAGTCTAACCAAATTGTTGCCATACAGAAAGCCTTGTGGGACGGGTGTGCCCCGCATAACATCTTTACTTAACCTATGATCCTGTGACCTCTATAAGTCCCTGTATTTGGGTATCCTAACACTTTTTGACTTCACAATATATATGTAGTGATTGTTTTCCCCCTGGAGATGCAGACAGGGGGGAATGGGGGCTGTGTGACGTTACATGACAGAAGCTGCTTATGTTTGTTTCTGTCTGATCTGATTGTCAAGGGACGATGGGATAGAGGGCACCCTGTTTTCAGCGAGAGAGCTGGCCGTCTGCGAGGAGGCAGACTGCAGCAAGGGCAATGCTTGTTTCTGTGTCATGTCTGACAACGTGATGGACCTTAGACAACATCCCTCATCTGTCTGCATCTGTAGGTGGTAACTGGCCCAAGGTTGGTCTGCTGTGTGTGACATTTACATCATCTATCATACACATAACCCTTTGGTTTGCTACACTAACCCCCATCTGCGTGACCCTTACATGTGACAGCTGTGGAAGGAATGTTGCCACATCCACCACACACACACCACCCAGAGCCCACAAGGTTGTGCATTGTGGATGTGACAGTCTGTTATCACCCACCTTCTGCCTCACGTGCTGCTGGTTCCCTCTGCGACCTCAGCTCGGACATCATGATGGCCATGTCGTGGAGATATGCGGCTTCCATCTGCCTGGCCCCCATTGCTGGACTGGCTGCAGCCACCACTGTAGGTCCGGGGGCGATGGGTGCCTCCATCATCTGTTCCACCCCATTGGTGCTGGCCCCAGACACAGCAGCCTCGGCCACCTCCACATTCAGAGGGACGACCAGGTCAACCTCCTCCTCCTCCTCCTCTTCCTCCTCCTCCTCCTCGCCCTGGGCCTCCATTGTACTGTAGTCACCTGCATTGTATACAATCAGAGACAGCACACATATGTTTATACACTCCACCTATGTATATGTGTGTGCTACAAAAACCACTGAGATGATGGGGGGGGGGGGGCTCTGCATGTGGCATGCATACAGGGCCCACTACACCCTCCCATTCATGTCTGCACCCATCATTTATGTGTTTAATTATTTATTTAGCTGTACATCTTTTCTATAACGCCACTTTCTGAGATCAGTGGCGGATTACAGAAAACAAATGTTATTGATAGAGTACCATTATTTTCTTACATAGAACAGATGTAGAACATAGAACAATCAACTATTATATGTAACTCTGATACAATGAGATAACAGGCAAGGTAGGAACATTTCAATCTGGGTATGCATGGTACGTGTCTCATACCCAGGATGCCAACATTAAAGGGACATAGCTCCATTAATTATAATCTTTTACATTAGCCACAGGCAATTGCATTCATGAGTAATAATAATCTTGGTGAGCAATGTGAATGTGTGGGAAAGGTTTTATGGTTTGTCTATGTGGGGTCAATGAATGACTGATGTACGGTGCTCCTCTCTGAGTTTGCATGATCTTCCATTTGTAGGTTGTTGTGGTGCTGATTCTATAGTTTGGTTTGTAGATTTTGGATGGATAATGGGAGGTTTTCGATTCCTCTGATGTTAATTGGGAAGTTGTTACATGACGTAGGGGCAAGGAATGAGATGTCTGTGTTATTTGTCTGCTGACATGTCTTTCCAATAGAATCAGGGACCTGTATCGTGTGAGGGTTTATTTGTCCTCCTGATTTACTTTCATGTGAGATGTTGATGAGCGTAGATAACAGGGATGGAGCTATATTTGTGGTGACCTTAAACGTATTAATTAGGGACATATAGATGAGTCAATATGGACTCGAGGAGTGGCCTAGTGTTTGGGGCAAGGTACGTCAGGCCAGAAGGTCGGGGGTTCACATCCCACTAGAGGACAGCAACCTTGGGCTGGAAGGACTGGGGTTTCTAGTCCCGCAGGTGCTCCTTGTGGTCTTGGGCAAGCCACTTAACCCTCCATAGCCCATGTTCCCTATAAAATAGTTATTAGCAAGTTATAATGCCCTGTTCAATGTAATCTCAGTTTGGTCAATGTGAACCGCACAGATGCAGACTAGCGCGGTATATAAGAGAATGTAAATAAATAAAACAAATACATGAATCTGCATGAGACAGCCAGCCAATGTAGAGCGTAGATACTCAGGGATATATGATCTTATAGGTTTTATTCAAAGATAATCCTTGCAGTGACTCTTTGATGCTACCTGGGGTGTGTGTAACTATCTCATAGCGGTCCCTTGGAGATTAACATTACAGTAGTCTAACCGTGGTGTTATAATGTTTGCGGCACGGATCTGGTGTCATTGGTATCTGTCAGTGGTCCACGTTGTTGTGTTGTACTTGAATTGGAGTATATTGTATTTACGGGTTGTTTGATATGTTTGGTGCGGGAGAGGGTTCTCTGTGGTGTGACTCTGAAGTATACTCCCATGTACCTATCCCGGGGGCACATGTGGGTGCTGTGCCCCTGCACACCTGATTTGGTTGCCATGTTCCTGCTCCTTGTGCCATGCCACATGCGGCCCCCATCCCATCCCTTTCTCCAACTGGCCCAAACATGTCCTCACACACCTGCTCATGGACCACCCTTCCACATGGTTTTGCCAAGTGGAGGAGTGGCCTAGTGGTTGGGGCAAGGTACTTCAGGCCGGAAGGTCGCGGGTTCAAATCCCACTAGAGGACAGCAACCTTGGGCCGGAAGGACTGGGGTTTCTAGTCCCACAGGTGCTCCTTGTGGTCTTGGGCAAGCCACTTAACCCTCCATAGCCCATGTTCCCTGTAAAATAGTTATCTCCAAGTTATAATGCCCTGTTCAATGTAATTTCAGTTTGTTCAATGTAAACCGCACTGATGCAGAATAGCGCGGTATATAAGAGAATGTAAATAAATAAATAAAATAAAATAAAAATCCCCTGTATGTCTGTGGGTGCCTTTGAGCAGGGCATGGTTTCATCAGACATACTATCCTCTTAGTGCTACCTGTGGTTGCCTGTGACCCACTGTGCAGCGGACTACAACTAACCATCACCTCTGGCCCACTGCCACACACATGCAGCACTGTGCAGATAGTATGTCACACCAACATGCCCTTATCAATGGCCGTCACAATCTGACAGGGGATGACAATCACTGGTGTGGGTGTGGGGTGGTGACTGGTGTGCGTGGACCTTTTCGGGGCAGCTGGGGAGAGGGGCGGGATGAGGGACTCATATGGAATGTTGCCCCAGAACATGCTAACAGAACATGGTGTTCAGGGGTATGTCACACACATATGCCACCTGAATAGGTACATGGTGGGTCTTGGGTGACAGGTATGGGAGGGTCTTTGCAAATGGATGAGGTATGCACAATGTGAGGTTCAGGCATTGACTGGGAGCTGAAAGTTAACATACATACCAGCCTACGGATGTGCAGAGTCGAGGGCCTCAGGTAGACCACGGAGGTAGATAGTCCCCAATCTCTCAGCCAGCTCCTGTTCCAGGGGTGAGAGGGACGGTATGAAGGGGCCACCGCCACCTGTGCCCAGAGCATGTTGTCTCTCGGAAGACATGTGCTGCCTCACCCCTCTTTTAATGTCTGAGAACCTCTTTTTGAGGCTTTCCACGTCTCGGGGGGTGCCCCCTGCCTCAACCACTGCAGCACGTATCTCCTCCCAAACTGCCATCCTGCTAGCCACAGTTGTGCGACTACTGAGCCGCCCAAAAAGCATGTCATAGTTCTCTATGACCCCTGCAAGGAGGACATGGTTCTCCTGTTCGGAGAACCTTACAGCCCTCCTCCTCTGTGGGCCAGCCACTGGTACCCTCTTCCTCTTAGCAGTGTGGCTATACTGTGCAGCCTGTGCCCCACCAGATGGCCCTGCCTCTGCCCCCATAGGCCGGCCAGTCCCTGCCCTAGGTGTGTCAGCAGCAGCAGCAGCAGCAGCAGCAGCGGCGACGGCGGCGCCCACCTCCCCACCCTCCCCAGCCTCCCCCACCCCCTCCACCTCCCTCACCCCCTCCCCCTCCCCTCCCTCTCCCTCTCCCACTCCCTCTCCATCACCCTCCCCCCTCCCCCCTCCCCCCTCACCACACACCCCCTCACCGACCCTCACCCCAACACAGAACACAGAACACAGACCACTCTACAAACCACAGAATAAAGGACACACTACACACCACAGTACCAAATGCACAAGACAAGTTACAAATCACAAAACTACAGAACACGCCTCTCCCTCCAACTCTCTCTCTATACCTCTCTCTGTGACTCTCTCCACCTCTCTGCACCTAAAACTCCTCAAACAACCCTCGACGTGTGCCAGGTGTGGAGGCATATTTATAGGTTTTTTAGTTTGTGTACTTCGCGCATGCGCAGTTGTGTGGGCGTGGTGCCTGTGCGCAGCACACATGCGCTACCTTGTGGATGTGCGTCTGTGCGTGGCGACACGGTCGTGCAAGACGAGGTGCACATGCGCGTGACGCAAAGACTACCGCCCATGCGCAAACATTTGCACAGGCTGTAGGGTGAATGGGCGCATCCCGCGCATGTGCAATTCACCGCGCAAGTACGTGTCGCCATGCACAGACAGCCCATGCGCAGGGACGCGACGCACAGGCACCGCGCATGCACAACTGCAAATGCGCAAGGTACACATTGTCCAGAGGAAAACTATATATACCGGCCTGCATAACTGGTCCACGGTGAGGGGTTTCGGCGGCGGAGAGTAGGTGTGTGGTTGCAGAGAGAAACGGAGAGAGTCTGAGCAAGTGTTGATTGTTTTGTGTGTGTGGTGCTTTGTGTGGTTTGTGAGGTGTTCATTGTTTAGGGAGGTCCGTGTGTGTGTCTGAGTGTGTTTGTGTGGCTGGGTGGGAGGGGTCTATGGCGTCTATGTATGTTGCTGCATGTGCCCTGAGACGTGGGCAGATGCTGCGGTTGCAGGACAGGGGAGATGGTGACCATGGTGCTGAGGCACAGGGCATGGGTGTAGTCCCGCAGCAACTCAGACCTGCAGCTGTGGGGGCGGTACAGGCAGGTGCTGTGCGTGCACAGAGCAGAAGGCATGCCGAGGTGCAGGCTCGGCAGCCTCGCCTCTACAGGCCCAGAGCCCAGCTCCAGGCCATGCGTGAGGACCAGGTCATCTCCCTGTACCGACTGAGCACAAGGGCTATTAGGGAGCTCTATGAGGATCTCAGACCTGACCTCGAGCCCCTGACTGATCGGTCCCATGCCATACCAGGTTTAGTCAAGCTCCTTGCTGCTTTACATTTCTTTGCCTCTGGCTGTTTCGTCTGTGGCCGCAGTGGGTGGCATGAGCCGCCCCACCTTCTCACGCTGTCTCCACCAAGTACTGCGTGCCATGGTCAGCCGGATGGGGAATTACATAGCCCTTCCCCACACTAGGCAAAAGTGAGGGACCCTGAACCAGGCCTTTGAGGCGTTAGCCGGGATACCACACGTGATGGGAGCTATTGATTGCACACATGTTGCCCTGGTCCCGCCTAGAGACAAGGAGGTAGCGTTCCGCAACCGCAAACACTACCATTCCCTGAATGTTCAGGTTGTATGTGATGCTAATCTGCGTATTCTGAATGTGGTCCCTAGGTTTCCAGGGTCCACCCATGACTCCCATATCCTGCATCACTCGGCACTATTCACACAATTTGAGGAGGGCCGGTATGCAGACTGTATATTGCTGGGTGAGTATCTCGGGATTACCACTTTATTTATGTTTTTCCATATTTATTTAGGTAACATCTCCTCTGTAGCACCCTGTTTCTATAACTGCATTTTTGAGATAGGAAATGTTGGACAGACAGTGGTCTGTTCTGAGTTCACATTGGTACAGGAGTATAAACGTGGATTAACAGGGAAACTACTTGACATGAGCCATCAGGATTATAACATGTTATGATCATGACCTGCGCATGGTGTTCATGTTACTACGCACGTATGTGCAGGTCTGTCCTGGTGGTGGATCCATCCTAGTGAGTGTGTGTGTCCAACTGGCCTCATGTGATGGGGGGGGGGGGGAATTGGTGCCCTTCACATGCAGCTGTGATGTCAGTTCATTGTCTGCTAGCATTTGACTGTTATGTAACATTGATGTTATTGCCAAACCATACCAATACCCCGTGTCATGTTTGTCTGAGGTTCACACACTCTCCCATTATTGAGGTAGTCACCCAGGAGGCACTACATAACCTGAGGAGGGTCTCGATACATCTGATGGATGTTCAGGACCTTTCCAAATGGGGGGACATGTTTGCATATGTCTGGTCACACTTATTGGCTGTGTCAAACCATGGCAGCAAAACAGTATAGGGGGTGCATTACCTTTGGCCGCTCTAGATGAGCAGGACCAAGGCAGCGTTATGTCCTCTGATCCTCATGTGGATAACCATTATGCAAAGGTGACATCAAAAGCTAGGGGACTACTTAGGTGCATACAGAGAGGTATTGGGAGCAGATATACAGGAAGGTAGTCAGCCTCTGAATATGGTAGTGGTGCAAACCCATGTGGGCTACAGTGTGCGATTCTGTAGACCGCACCTTCAAAGGGCTATGATCAGAATGGACACAGTGCAGAGGACGGCTACTGAGACAATTGGTGCTTAACAGTATGCAGCATGTGGAGACTGTCTGCTCCATCCTGATATGTGGACCTTAGTGCACAGGGTGTGGAAGGGTGATATGGAGTACACTCTGCCAGACCTCCATGGCATACATGTTCTGGGTGTGGGCCTCTTTCAAATGTCAGCACGTCGCTTAGTGGTTACTATGCTGACATGTACATTGGACCTATGATCAGTGGATCGGTGGAATAGTCTCACAGTGGAGGAGCTAGAGATGGGGACACTAATTGCATTACAATACACATGTGCCACACACAGAGTAACTCTAAAGGTATACAACAGACTGTTGTAGTCTTTGCCATGGGTGTATAGGCTTGATAGGCCATGTGTTCCTTTTCCGTCATCATATGTCTATTGTTCTGAATTGCATAGTTGTGCTCTGATATGTTTCTGTCAGAATGTGTTGTGCGTTTGTTTCTCACATCTACACATTTGTCAGTTGCGGTGAACATGAGCCCCTGCATTCACATGGAACTTTCTTTCCCGCAGGTGATGCAGGATATGGGTTTCGCCCCTGGCTGCTGACCCCTGTGCGTCAGCCACGCACACGTGCAGAGCAGAGGTACAATGAGGCCCATGCCTCCAGCCACTCGGTCATAGAGCGCACCTTTGGCGTTTTGAAGAGTCACTTCAGGTGTCTGGATAGGACAGGCGGGGCCTTACACTATAGGCCAATGACTGTTGCAGAGATAATCATAGCCTGTTGCATCCTGCACAACATTGCTCTCAGGCACGATATCCCTGCAGAGATTAATGAGGATCTGGAGGAGGATCCAACGTGCCCCCCTGTACGTGCCAGTGGTGACATACGGGAGGGCACAGTGGGCAGGCAGAGGTTGATAGCAGAGATCTTCTCATGTATGTATTGCCTATCTTTCCACCTTCATGTTCCTCTGCTATGTGTGTATTGGTTATAGGGATTGATGTTTCTGTGAAGATATAATTCGGATGCCACCCTGCATTAACATTTTACTGACAATCCCAATGTCACATATAGGCATGAGTGTGCGACAAACAATGTGAGCAGTGAACACCAGCAGTTGGTGGCAGATGAAGTGGGTGGGTGCTCATATGCCTGCGGGAGGTTTTGAGGGACACATTCCCAGTTAGTGGCTGCATGTGATAGCAGCTGCTTTTGTGCAAACTCACTTATTTGTTTAGATGGTATGGGTGGAGCACAGTGTCAGCCATATGGTGCGATGTTCACAGTGGGAGGGCAGTCGATATTTTGGGACCGTTGTCCAGTGGGGTCTGCTTATATGATACATGTTTGCGCTGCTTTTGTGGTTGTTAAGCTCCTGTCAGCTGCCTGTGTGTGTGTGTTTGTTATGTGTGTCGCAACATGTCATACATCGCACAATACACATGTTTAGTACTGGTATGTCAGCATGGTATTAACTATATGTGAGGGGTGTTAACGTCACCCTAAGGTGTGTCTGAATGTATAGGTCAACACGTAGCCCTGACATGGATATGGTGACGGATGGGGACCTGTGCAGTGTCCAGCCAGGGGGGGTTGCATTGATACCTTTTTTTTTTGGAGATTAGCCCGTCAGTGCAGTGTTGCATATGTACACACATACAGAGGTGATGTGACCGAGATCAGCAAGGGGTGGGTTACAGTAGGCACGTGGAGCTCTGAATGTGTGTGTGGCTTGTGGTTTACCAGGTTTCCGGGGAGGCGATGGCATATGTAGCTGATGCTACCTCAGCATATGCCATCATGCCTCAGCTACAGACTGTGTATGTGTGTAGACCAGGAGAGTACAGTCCACATCAACAACTACATTGCGCACCCTAGCACGGAAGGGTTATGTCGGCATACACACACTGACTTAGGTGCAAGCTTTTTTTCTGAGGGGCACATATAGGCTATCCATGCTTTGACATGCTCAATGACACACAGTAGGATAGCATGCAGACATCCCAGTTTGGTCACAAGCAGACATGGTGGGTGTGTTTTTTCAGACATGACGCCGACTATTTGTGCACATCATCAGCACACAGCTGTCAGTATTATTGAAGGTATGAGATGTACACACCATGATATGTATTTGGACAGTGGATATAGGAGATGCGCCTGCATATTTCCATGTGTTTCAGCAATTGACAGTGGGTTAACATACAACATTGGAACAACACTAAACAAGGAGAGGGGTAATTTTTGGCAATATGGTGTTTGTGGCCTAATATTGCGACCTTGGTGTGATGTGGCAACATGGTGGGAGCAGACACCTCTCTTGACCTGTGTGTACAACTACAGAGAGGTAAGGTAGGGGACAGGGAGATTACGTACACTTGTAGATAGCCTCATACACCTCCGTGCTGCCTCTCACATGTGAGGGATCTGTACATTGTTATAAATATAAGTCAGTCATTATGTGATTTTGTGGGGTTTGACAGCTGGGGAGAGGAAGATGCTGTGTGTGATGCACAGCTGGTACATGACATATGTTTGTGTCTCTTGTGTTTTCCACTGCACAGGACATACGTCGTGAGGATGCTGTTGCTGTGGTGCGTTGGCACGTGACTGTACATCACCCAAGATGCGGTGATTTGGGGTAGGTGCATCTACAGCGACATTGTGTGTGCCTGCAGTCAGGGGAAAAAATGTCCTCAATGATCTGTCATATTGTGCTGATGTGGTGATTTCCTTGTTTCACTTATGCCTCCTTAACCCATCTCTTGCTGTTGTCACACATATCCCCATGTGTTTTTGTTCAGTATGTCCTCTGCCACACTGTCTATGGGATATGTACAACAGAACGGCATGTGTGTGTAGGTTATTTCTTTTTGGTGGTGACCTACACTTGCTCCCTACCCCAACATTGTACCATCAGCCAACAGCAGGGGATCACTGCATGTTCACTGGGCCTTTATGTCTACAACTCTCCACTTGTGCACATAAAGGCCATGTGTTACATGTGGCACGCTGAACTTTGCATACTGTGTGGGTGCGTGTTTATAGGTTGCCTGTGTGATGAGACTGTGTTCAGGCATAGTACATTATCATGTGATGTGAGGTGTTTGTGCACCTGGGGTGTTGTTAGGACTGTGCAACCTCTTCCGTAGTGCTGTTTACCTTGTGGACATTATCAACGTGTTGTGTGCTGTGAGCAGAGATGTGTCTTGTGTTGTGAGGGACCACTGTTGACCACCTTTCTTTTATCTCAGATATTGACATGATGTAAACATGAATCAACAGTGGCTTGACATGGTGATTCTACACATTTTGCTGACATTGTCTCCCTTCACTGTGACCTGATATTGCTGTTTAGTGGCTCAAGGGATTGATGACGTACACCTGATGCACACACAAGGTGGGTTGCACCTTTGTTCTTTGGGGGATTACATCTGGCTTTAAGTGTTGATGATTAAATAATTGTCTCATGTGCATGTAATGTTGCCTCTATAGCAACATAAACAGATGCATATAGTGTGTAGCTGTGAGATGCCTGTGTGACATGAGCATGGACATGACCATATCCATGTGACACCCATGTCTGCATTTACGACTCATGATGTCATCAGAATGCGGGTTTGTTTGTATTGCTATCATGTCATGTTTGCCTTTGCATCCCTTTCTTATGTATTTCCTAAGGTGTAATGGTATGCAATTTGTGCAGTCTCTCCAAGGTGTCTAACATTACAATACTTATCATCTCCTGACACAGGGCAGAGGACATACTGGACGCATCTTTTACAGTGCATCTGGTGTCACCATCACCCACCTGTTTGGGGAAACAACACCATGGAACGTTTTCAGGAGAATTGACCCATTGGATGTTTGACCTCTGAGAGTGGGACACATGACTTGGATGCACAATATTACTCTTGGACTGCTGCTTTCCCCATGACAGAGGTGTCCGACACACTGCTGCTGCGATGCTTTTGCTGGGAGTCCAGCTCATTGTAGAGGACACACATGAACTTTCAAGGACTGTGGCATATTGGTATGTGACACTTGACTATGCATGCCCAGAGTTGCTAGAACACTTTTAACCGGACCTGTTGGATTGTAGATACACTTTGGACTTTGGACGCTGTGTACTGATCCCCACGTGTGCAGCAGCGACTGACATGGATACTGTATGTGGTACATTTGTACACAGTTGTGTTATTATTTGGTTTTGGCCATGGGTGTGACATGGCACACAGGATACGCTCATCTGTTTCATTCTACACATGCATACAGCCATGTTTTGGGCATGGGCCAATGATGTGGCGATCCTATTGTCTATGTCCACCTGCTTTCCACCTAGACATGATACAGGTTTTGCCTCAGCAATGTTTTCAAACACACCACCATCTTGGATTGATGTTTACATTGGCCAAGGGTGTTTACGTGCATGTGTGGCATCACTGTATCATGTTGGTATGTGGATGGTGCTTGTGCATATGACTGACTACGTTTGTGAGACACAACATGTGGACCTATGGCCTCTGTGTGGTTCCCTGTAAGATGTTTGGCCATCATTTCGCTCTTCACATTCTGGTTCTTGTGTTTGTTTACTGTGCGGATGTGACAGTCTGCATGTATGTACCCACCTTGCATTGCACGTCTGCACAGTCCTGCTTATGCCCTGTGGTACGGACACTCACATTGCCACATTATGTTTTGAGTGTGGCAGTGTGAGTGACCGTTGTGCTTCTTCAATTGTGCATTCCATGTATCATGCTATATGTGGGCACACACTGTCTACCCAAAAAACAGTGCAGGGGGACCTCCTTCATGGTGTTATCTCTGCAGGTTTCAGCTGGTATTTTGGTTTGTATTCTGTCTGTGTTCCTGTGCCTGTGCTACCTGTTAGCATATGCTCATTGTGATTTGGATGATGGTTTGGGTCTAAATTGTTGCAGCTTTGAATCCTAGATCAAGCATTAGGTGAGAGCAGAAACATTACTTTCAGAGCATGTTTTTAACATTAAAACATTGTGACAACATATGCTGTTTTCATTTGTGTGCCCCCTGTGTTGCCAGATGGATATGTTTTTAGGGACAGATGATGTGTGTTGGGTCCTCAGTATACAGCGCCAAATGTCTACATGCACTCATATGTGCGTTACACATTTGAGGCATGCAGCAGCATGTGGGGGCTGGGGGTCTGCTAGCCAATGCATAGCATGCACGTGATGCACATCATATCTCCGGCCCTTCATTTGTGGTCAAGCAGGTAACCGTTCTGAGGAAGGTGGTTTTGTGCCCTGCTAAAAGTGTTTCCATCTTTCACCAGGGATGTGCTCACCTTGATATTATGATGGCAATGTCTACACTATCTGTGATGTGGAACCCAAATAAAGATATGTATTTGACAGACATTTGACTCTTTTGCTGATTGATCATGGTGACAAACATGCAATGGAATGTGTGCCTTTGAATCAGTCCTGACACCTTGTGACCCAGGAACTCCATTGTTTTCTTGTCAATGTCACTGGATGTAGATTGTCAGGTCTTTCTTCCAGGGTAATGGAGGGTTACGTGACTTGTCGAGGGCCACATGGAGTGTTAGTGTGAATTGAGCCCTGGATGCTTGGTGGCCAAGCCAGTTTTGTAACCACTAGGTTAGTCCTCCAGTCTTTGAGCACATTGACACTTGTATGTAGTCATTTGCTGGTCATGTACATGGGCCACCTGTGCTCACATCCTTGTACAGTAGCAGCTGTGTATCTGACAGCCAAATGCCACATCACTGGGTATTACAGGTTCCCATACACATCCTCCCTTTGGGGTATTTGTGTAACAGTGTGCTCAGAGTGCTGTTTCGGGGAGTAGCTACAGGCATGTGTTCTAACTCTGTAGTTTTCAGGTTTGATCCCCACATGTGGTTTATGTTTTTATTTTCTGTTGTGCTAAATGGTCCATAAGGTACCACCAGGTTCCTCACCTCTACACACACCCTTCCCTCTCTTCACTGTACACCAAGGTGCATCCTGTGTGCTGCCTAGCCATAAGATATTCTCTGTTACATAGGTCTCTCACTTTATGGTGCTTACATGGCAGTGCACCTGTGTGTTTGGTATTGCTGTGGTTCAGCTGGTGTGTGGTACACTTGATTGCATGTTGAGCTCTCTCCTGTCCTGATCCAGATTATTAACCTGCTCCACAGAGCATCCTCTGCTGCCCATGGGGTTTAGTTTTCTCCTCTTTTGCATGCTGTATCCACTGCAAACCACTTCATTGTGTGTGTGCATGTGTCGCTGGTCCCAAATACAGACTGATATTTGATCTGTACACAGCAGATCTGCATGTGCATTTGGTCATTATTACTGTTAGGGGTTTGCTTGTCCTGACACCCAGTAGGCATCTTGTGTGATGCCCTACACTCTTTTTGTATGCAGCCTTTGCTAATGAGCTCACGTTGGTGGTGTGGCCTACCGGTTTATGCATTGCCATTTGTGGTAGTGGTTGTAGGTGTGCTTTCTCTCTGCCCTCTTGGATTTGTATGCTTGTCCTGCAGAAGTGGTTTTCCTTCATATGACAGTAATATTTGTGGTGATCTGTGTTGTGAGCACATTGTACCCTCATCTGATTTGTGAACCATCTTTCTGTCCATCTTCTGTCTGCCAGCTGTGTGCCATCCTACCCTGATGTGCATGCTGTTAACCCACGTCCTGCACTCCTACACATTCCTGCATTGCAGCTCTCCCTGCTTGCCTCTCCTGTGTGTGCTCTGCATAGCACCTCTACTCCACAGTCATCCTGATATTTCACTTATCCTGCCATTTCAGCCTCCTCTGCTGCCCACATCTTCCCATCCTCAGTCACACACTGTCATTATAACATGGTACATTACCATCACTCTGTGCATGGCTCTAGCTGGCCACGATATGTTTGTCCATTTTTATGGCTGACACATGGGCTGGAGCTAATTTCTGCGGTCCATCAACTGATCTACATCCTTCTTTTACTTTTTTCTTGCCTTTCTTTTCTGCTCTGTGCAGTGTTTGGGTTGCGTGTGTGTTTGGCACATACCTCTCTTGCCATTCAATTTGGGGGATGTTACTGCTCTTGGCTAACGTTTATGAGTTCACCTATACATCCTTGGGGCATCTTCTGGCAAACCTTCGATTCAGGCAGCTTATGGTGTGCCGACTATGGTCCCTTGGGAGTTGACAACCTTTCAACATGGCCTCTGGTGAAATAAAACCTCGCCTTTGCTGACGAGGTATGTTTAGGATGTGCCTTCTGATGCACCCTCAAGGGTGCATTCATATATGCCACTGGGGTGTGGTTCTTTTTAGATAGCAGCACAGTTGCTGTAGAGTTGGATACAGAAAAAGGACATACCTCTGCCAACCTTATTCACTTGAGATTTCAACCCATGACCCCTGCACCATCATTCCGTGTCTTAACCAGTTGTCAGCATACATGTCATAGGAGTTACGGCTTTTTCCCCAGACCTTGTATTTCATGCAGCTGTGTTACTCTGGTGATGTCAGTCTCCAAAGGTAATAGGGCAGTTTACAAGATGAGATTAACTCTGACACCCTGTTGATATCAGTCTCCAGGGCCTGTCTGCAGCCCCTCCTTGCTAAATCAAGAATGGCAGGTCTGCCATTCTAGATTTAGCAAGGAGGGGCTGCAGACAGGCCCTGGAGACTGATATCAACAGGGTGTCAGAGTTAATCTCATCTTGTAAACTGCCCTATTACGCTTGGGGACTGACATCACCAGAATAACACAGCTGCATGAAATACATGGTCTGGGGAGAAAGCCGTGACTCCTATGTCATATGCTGACACCAGTGTACTACACTGCTGTTCCACCTTACATGTCAGCATACCTACTTACGATTTCCATACGTTACAATGCACAGTGCTGCCATCTGAAACAGTGCTCTGACCTTTCCCTGCCTCATAGGGCACCTTATATGGCGCCTTATCGGCCTCACCTTCAGCAACATTGTAGGGTGCCGTGGCAGACACTGCATTTAAATATGTGCCCTCTAGGGTTACTTGTGGGGCACCTTATGTTACACTGCTTTGAGAATACATTTCCTAGCAGTAATAATTCCCAAAATATATGATAAAGGCCTACTAAAGCAATATTACCCCTAACAGGTAATGCTTCAGCCAGCCTTGTTCATTGGGCAATGTGGGGGATTGATCCCCTGATTCCTGTACCATTGGTCAGTGCCTTAACCATTTTGCTGTGGTTCTGATCCTGTGCTTTTGCATCAGCGCGCCGCCATATGCCTCCCAATATTAAAAAGCCTCCAAAAAGATTAGCGTGCAGCCTTATGCTGACCATTATTTATCTGCCTCCTAAAATAATGCCTCAGCCAGCTGTCTCCATTGGGCACTGTGGGGGATTGAACCCCTGATCCCTGCACTGTTGGCTAGTGTCTTAACCATTGTGCTGTGGCTCTGCTCTTTTTCTTGCACTTCGGCGCACCACTTATACCGCCCAGTATTATACTGCCTCCATAAACAGCATGCCACCTTATGCCGCCCAGTATTAATATGCCGCCAAAAACATTAGCGTGCTGCCTTATGATGCCCAGTATTTTTGCACCTCACAAATTAATGTCTCAGCCAGCTGTCTTCATTGGGCACTGTGAGGGATTGAACCCCTGTTCCCTGCACTGTTGGTCAGTGTCTTAACCATTGTGCTGTGGCTCTGCTCTTTTTCTTGCACTTCAGCGCGGCACTTATGCCTCCCAAGCAGCTATCTCATGCGTTAAGGTGCAGGGCGCACATGGGCGCCATGCACCTTAGCGCATATGTAAATTCCAGATTTTCTTCTTTAGCGGGGAACGCCCACTCCTTAAATGGCGGCCCGCACTTTACCGGGGTTTTAGTAAACATACCCCTATATTTTTTTACTATCTTTGGGGAGCTAATACTCCCTTTATTGACTCAAGAAAGGGAGTTTAATGTCTGAAAGCTAGTCAGTAATGTATCAAGTTTGTCAAATAAGGATGCCAACTGGCTCCAGATGTGCCCAACAGGCTTGATCCAGTCCTGGGTTTACCCCATTGCATGCAGGGACATGTCGTCTTTTTCTTATGGAGTGCAATAGAAAAATAAGAGCTACATGTCCCTGCATGCAGTGGGATAAACCTAGGACTGGATCAAGTGTGTTGGGTGCATCTGGAGCCAGTTGGAAACCCTATTGTCAAATTAAAAGTTCTCACTTTGTTGTTATTAAGTGTCGTTGAGTTGGTGTCGACTCATGGCGACCCTCTGGATAGTTGTACTAAACTGTGTTCTGTCTTCAATCAGGGGCTCATTGTTGACAGACTGGCACCTATAGCTGCTGCTATAGTATTGATCCATCTCATTGTTGGCCTTCCTCTTCTGCGTTGACCTTCTACCTTGCCAAGCATGATGTCTTTATCTAATGATGTCTCTCTTCGCATGATGTATAAAAAGTATGAAAGTCGAAGTCTTGTCATCTGAGCTTCTAAAGAAAGCTTAGGTTTGATCTCCTCTAGTACTGACTGGTTTGTTCTTTGGGCAGTCCATGATATACACAGTATTCATCACCAGCGCCATAATTCAAAGACATTGATTTTCTTCCTGTCTATCTTTTTCACTGTCCAACCTTTGCATCCATATGACGTTATTGAAAATATCACTTCTTGAACAAGACAAATCTTTGTATGGAAAGAGACAACTCTGCTCTTGAGAATCTTGTCTAGGTCCTTCAAAGCCATTCTGCCAAGAGCAATGCGTCGTCTGATTTCTTGACTGCCTCTTGCTTCTTTATTGATAGTTGATCCAAATAGGTTAAAGTTGTCCACTATTTCAATTTCTTCTCCATCAACGATGAACTTATTGATTTTGCTAATTATTAGGATCTTTGTCTTCTTTACTTTAAGATGCAGGCCCATTTTAAGACTATGTTCCTTGATCTTGAGAAGCAAATGTTTCAGATCATCTTCACTTTCAGCCAGTAATGTGGTATCATCAGCATAGCAAAGGTTGTTGATTAGTCTACCATCAATCTTCACACTTCTGCTGTCTTCATACAGTCCTGCTTCTCTGATGATTTGTCATGCATATAAATTGAACAGATAGAGGGAAAGTGTTGCCTTGTTATACACCTTTGCTGATTTTAAACCATTCTACTTCTCCTTATTCTGTTCGAACTGCTGCTTCTTGATCGATGTAAAGGTTGTGCAAGAGAATGATAAGGTGTTCTGGTATACCCATGCTTCTTAATATGGCCCAGAGTTTCTTATGGTTTATACAGTCAAAAGCCTTGCTGTAGTCAATAAAACACATATAGATATCATTTTGGTATTCTTTAGTCTTTTCAAGGATCCATCTCACATCCACGATAATGTCTCTTATTCCTCGCCCTTTCTTGAACCTGCTGAACTTTAGGTAGTTCTTGTTCCAGGTATGGTTGTAGTCTCTGCTGAATAATTTTAAGTAGAATCTTGCTGGCATGTTGGATCAGAGCAATTGTGCGATAATTTTCATAATCAGTTGAATCACCTTTCTTTAGTATTGGTATAAACACAGATATTTTCCAGTCAGTTGGCCATGATGTTGTCTTCCAAATTTCCTGGCAGAGCCTTGTAAGTATGGTAAGAGCTACATCAGATTGCTGTAATATGGGAATGACATCAATACCTGCTGCTTTGCTTTTTATAAGGCTTTCAATGCTGTTTCAACTTCTTCTTTTATCACCAATGGTTCCAGATCATAAGATACAGGTTGAGACGGCTGTTGGTCCACTTGATTTTTATCATATAATAACTCTGTATATTCTTTCCATCTTTTCTTTATCTTCTCAGCATCATTCAACATGGATCCTTGAGTGTCTTGTAACATTCCAATTCAAGGCTGGAATTTTTTCTTCAACTCTCATAGCTGTAGGAAAGCCAATCTTGTTCTTCCTCTAATAGTTTCTGCTTCTATTTCCTTGCATGCATCATTGTAGTATTTCTCCTTGTCTTGTCCTGCTGCATGTTGGAAAACTCTGCTGAATTCTGCAATTGCCTCTCTTTCTCTTCTGGCTTTAGCTTCTCTGCGTTTCTGGGCAATTTTCAGAGTTTGTTCGGTCATCCATTTTGGTCATTTGTTCTTTTTCAATCTTTGTAGATATTTCTCATTTTCTTCCAACACTACCTTCTTGATGTCATCCCATAACTCTTCTGGAGCTCTGTCATTTGTATATAAAGCAGCAAATCAATTTTGCAGGCAGTCTTTAAATTCCAGTGGTATATTCTCAAAGTCATATTTTGCTGCATTCATGAGTGGCTTGCTCTTTTTCAACTTTAGCTTGAGTTTGCATACTAGTAGCTGGTGATCTGTACCACAGTCAGCTTCAGGTTTTGTCTTTCTTGATGTTATAGAGCTTTTCCATCATTGACTTCCACAGATGTAGTCAATTTGATTTTTGTACAATCCTTTGGGTGAAGTCAATGTGTACAGTCACCGCTTGTCTGGCTGGAAGAAGGAGTTTGAGATGAATAGATGGTTGGTCTTGCAGAATTCTATCAGCCTTTCTCCAGCTTTGTTTCTGTTGCCATGTTCATATTTTGCAAACATTTTGCCTTCTTCTTTGTTGCTAATGTTTGTTTTTCAATCACCCTTGACTATCAGAATATCCAGTTTGCATGTTCTGTCAATTTCGGCTTGTACTTGTTCATAAAATCCATCAACTTTATCCTCTTTTGTAGCTGTTGTTGGGGCATATACTTGAATTATAGTTGTATTGATGGGCATTCCTCATAGACGAATAGAAATTAAGCGTTGACTGACTGTATTGTATTTCATTACAGTTCTTGCACGTTGTTTCTTAATTATAAATATAACACCATTTCTTCTTTGTCTTTCATTTCCAGCATAGTTGACCATGTGATCATCACATGCAAAGTGCCCGATGCCAATCCATTTCAGTTCGCTGACATCCAACAGATTGAGTTGTACACATTCCATTTCATTCTTGACCACCTCCAACTTTGCTTGGTTCTTGCTTCGTATGTTCCATGTCCCAATATGTAAGACATCTTTTCAGCTTCTGACTCTCATTTCATGCGCAGCTACATCAGCAGTCAGACCTCTGAAGGGCTTTGATCCAATCACATCATAAATGCTGGCTTTACTCTGAAAAGTCTTCAGCTCCTCCCCAGTAGTCAGTTGAGTGCCTTCTGACCTGGAGGTTTCATCTTCCAGCATTATAGTGCAATTTGTTTTGTTGTGACTATCCACTGGGCTTTCGTGACAAAATACAGAAGTAGATTGCCAGGCCTTTCTTCTGCGCAGTTTAATTTTATTGTTGTTGCCGTTGTCACAGAAGTGTGATCCTCCACTGCCAACACCGTCCCATTCTGCTGCTGCCCAGATGGGTTGTTTGTCTTGGTCTGGCACCTCAACTGAGACCTGTTCATCTTAGGAGACCCTGCCATTAGTTAAGGTACTGATAGCTTAGTCCTCAGCATCACTGATACACACAAGCTGCAAACCAAGTGACGATTATCACTTTATATTCTCTTACTTTGCATATTAACCTATATTTCTCTACAGTAGTTTTTTGGAAATCAGTAAATACAGTTCTTACCCTATGCAGACCTGACTTTATTCATTGTCTAAGCTAAAAAAAAAACAACAACTTTCCAAGGAGTTTCTCCTTGAAAACCAGCTTACAGGACTGTCCTTCAGAGAAGCTGAGGATAATATCCTTACATTACAGTTTACTTTAAGAAAATGGACATATAGAACAGTTTATAGGTATTTATTTTCTATTTTTTATCAAATTTTATAATAATTAATTGAAGGGTCATTGAGTAAAAATTAATGCATGGTAGTTGCAAAAATCACGTGATAAATGTTGGGGGTATGTCCAGCACATCCCCTGCAGTTACTGCATTGAAAAGTCTCTTGCCATGTCTTATGGTCATTCACAATTATTGCAGGTGCACTTACCATCTATTGAGGTAATATTAAGTACCCTCATGCTATTTTCAACCTTGCAAGTTAGCACATGGTGATAATCATGCATTCACTGCAATGTGCAGTCCATGCTATTTTCAACCTTGCAAGTTAGCACATGGTGATAATCATGCATTCACTGCAATGTGCAGTCCAGTCCAAGTCCCATAATCTTTAATGCTTAAATTGTAATCACCACTTCAGTGATTTTGTAGTGTCCCAAGAATGCTCATCCTTGTGTTCTGCATACTTTGCAGGTACAGAGTACATAGGATAAAGTTGTTGTTCAGTGCCATCGAGTTGGTGTTGATTCCTGGCGACCCTCTGGATAGTTGACCTAAACATTGTTCGATCTTCAGCCAAGTGGCTCATTGTTGATAGAGTGGTATCCATAGCTGCTGTTATTGTATCGATCCATCTCATTGCTGGCCTTCCTGTTTTACAGTGACTTTCTACCTTGCGAAGCACATTGTCTTTCTCCAATGATCTCTCTCTTCGCATGATATGTCCAAAGTATGAAAGCCAAAGTCTTGTTATCTGAGCTTCTTAGAAAAGCTTAGGTTTGATCTCCTCTAGTACTGACTGGTTTGTTCTTCGGGCAGTCCACGGTATAGACAATATTTGTCCCCATCACCATAATTCAAAGGCATCAATTTTCTTCCTAGCAGATGTCTGAAGGGCTTTGATCCAACCACATCATAAATGCTTTACTCTGAAAAGTCTTCAGCTCATCCCCAGTGCCTTCCAACCTGACTAGCCAATGGGTTTTCTCGGCAAGATACAGAAGTAGATTTGCCAAGCCTTTCTTCTGTGCAGTTACTTCCAGTTTTCTTGCATTTGTCACAGAAATATGATCCTCCGCTTACAACACCATCTCATTCTGCTGCTACCCAGATGGGTGGTTTGTCTTGGCATGGCATCTCAGCTGAGAACTGTCTATCTTGAGAGACCCTGCCAGGAGCTAAGCTACCGATAACTTAGCTTTCAGCTTCACTGATGCACACAAGCTCTCACAGCATGACAAGCTGCAAACCAAGTGAAGGTAGGATAAAGTACATGCTCTGATTTGAAAATGAAATCTGTGTTTGAACTTTCGGTGCTTGTTACTGCCCCATTCTTGTAGGCACACTCTCAGACAGTATATGTATTTGCCATGCATTTATTGGGGAGAGGAGGGACAATTTTCATAAAAGCAAGTTTTTGTAGCCAGACATGTAATGTGAGTCAATGCTGACTTCTGGCAACCCAGCAGCTCCTGGTTTTTTTTGGTAGTGTAATTGGAAGTAGATTGCCAGGCTTTTCTTCCAAGGCAGTGGAGAGTTAACTGGCTTGTCCAGGCCACAAAAAGAGTTAGTGAGAATCAAACCCAGTCTTTTGGTTAACAAGCTAGTGTGCTAACCACTAGGCTACAAGTGCTACATAAAAGTTAGAGTTTGTCAATGGAGACAAGTTCATTTCTCATTTGACTTTCGGGACTATGTTACCCTCCATTATCTCAGGTGAAAACTTAGGGGCATGTTTACCAAAGTGCGCTAGGCGGTAGTGCGGGGTTTTGCGTACAGTTGGTGCATGGCTGGGCTGCACAGCAATAAGGAGTGCATGCAGCAAATGCCACCACACTAAATATCCCACGCTACTGGAGCAGCGCCGACTAGGCAGGATGAAGGTGGAGACAGGGCAGTCACATGGCAGACACCAGGGGTGGGTGCGCTACTCGCACACTAGATGTGAAATGATGCCACTAGCAAGAGGGCAGCTAACGCCTACGTTTGATCAGGCACTAGCTGCACATGGCATACTCTCATGCACCAACCACATGGTTTGGATACACGATTCATACCTGAGTGTTAAGAAATATGAAGGGCAGGATCAGGACTAACAAATTGAAACAATAGAGGGCCAATAGGATATGAGAACTGAATAGCAAGGCACATGCCTAGGGCCATCATTTTGGGGGTGCTGCATGGTGCAGCTGACATGGTGGTGGAACCCATTAAGTTGACAACTTCAACACTGGGGACTGCAGTTATCTTGCTGGGACAGTAGGCAAACATCCTTGGACTCAGCAAAAGCTGTCCTGACGGAGTGCTGTTTACATCTGCATATGCATTGGATAGGTTTCAGAGGACTGCTGTGGAGGTATGTGTGCTGCAGTCAGTACTTGCCTCAGAGGTAGAATTGGAGCCAGTACAGTGGGGGAGGGGCATGCAAATTACACAAGGCACTTCATGGCTAAATGATGGCTCCTGTGCATGGGGGTACATGTGGAAGTGAATACATGCCCTTGGAGGCTATGGCACTGCCATGGGCCATGTATTTGTGGGCTAATGGCACCTCAACCTGACCAAGGGAGGATGTGGCAGAAACCTACCAGTGCTGAGCAGTAGCATAATACTTCTGTTACTCAACGTGGGTCTCCACTGTTGGAGCTTATTGATTGGTGTTCCCTGCCTACCTTCTTGTACTGGGGCTGCAGTAATCCATGGACCTGGGTGGCTTTTTTGACCCTCCCAAGTCTGTTGAACCATGACTTCTGGGGGTTCATCTAGTGGAATTCACTCCCTCCATGTGGTGTATTCCCACATCCCCTACCAGAAAGAGAGGGCATGGGGGACACTGTGAGTAGATGGTTGTGCCCCCCCCCCCTTAATAGTAGCTGGTAGACCACAGGGGTAGGACTTTTTTATATCGTGGGCTGTGGGAATGCTGGTTGCCTGAGCAAGGGTGATGATTGTATTTGGTCTTCAGACCCTCCTGGCCCTTGCAGCCACCTTCCCTCAACATTGAGGAACTCACACCCAATAGCTAAGGCATTGTCCAAGCCATGATAAGAGGATGGGAATGAGCTGTGGGGACAGTCCCCCTACCAAAGGCCTTGTACTGTGTTCTCTGCAGCCTAGGTGATCAGCCACCCTTGTGGTCTCAGAGTGAGTGGTCCATATTTCTGTCCCCCATAATGGACACCATGGACATTCTGCCTGATCCCATACATGACCTTCTGCATCTCCAAATGCCAATTTTGCACCTTATTACCTATGGTTTAAGATGTAGCACATACTCTCTGCATGTCATATATGGGCTGATATATATATTTCGGACTCCTATCATTTGCAGAAGTCTACAAAATAAACAATGTGAAGCTTTCTCACAGACCTAAATTTTGGATGTTGCAAGATATTTTTTGGGAAATTAGTCACTTATGATCTGTATGTTGATCCTGATTCATTGATACATATACACAAGTGTGAATTAGCATTTTAGAAAGACCATCAGGTGTAATCTAGGGTGTCCAGAGCATAATGTCCAAAATAGCACCAGTGACTTCTACATTTCGGCCCAATTTTGGCTACTTGGATATCCTTGAAATGGGCGGCTGTATGGGCAGCAGCATAAACATCCCCGCTACAAACATTTAGGGTGGGGATGTCTATCCTATGCTGAATGCATGTCCATGCAAGCGATTTTGCATGGGGTGATGTACATCAGCTTGCCGAACCGAAAACATGCATCCTCATTTCCTTGTAGTTTTCATTACCATCATGGAAAGTATAAAGGATATCAGAGTACTTTCCTCTCTATTCCCTTCAGGTGTCTGGATGGCAGAATGAGAGCTTTTCTGATGCCTATTAGTATTCATGCCCTGGAGCAAGAATACATATGGGCGGTCCCTCTAAAGGGTGGGGGACATGCTTGCTGTTTCTGAAATCAGGTGCACATGTCCAGCTTGTCCAGAACATCCCCAGTCACAAGTCCATCATATCCCTCTGCGACTTGGCCATCCTCACGCTGGGATTTATTTATTTAGTATACACTTATATACCGCTACTTCCAGCGATCAGTAGCGGTTTGATTACATATTTGGGGGTTGTCCAATCATGACAGAAAATGTTGGGGTATACACACATAGATTTGAGGGTAAGGCACAGCACACAGAAATAGGGTCTTAGAATTTACATATTTACATTTTTACAGAGCAAATTTCATGTTTCATTGGCTTTATCTTGTATCCCACTGAGATTTACATCTAATTGTAGTGACATTGGAATAGATGAGTCTTTAGTTTCTTCCTGAAAGCAATAATGTCTTTGATTGCTCGTAGCTCGTATGGTAGTTGGTTCCAGATGGTTGGGGCAGAGAATGAGAATGCTCTGCGGCTGGTACTGGCTTTTACAGATCTGATATTGGTTGGAACTTGTAGTGTGTCTGAGTTGATGGTTCTCCTGTCTCTGTTGGTTGGTTGCGTGCTGATAAGGGTGGAGAGGAAGGAAGGGGCTAGGTTATGTATGAGTTTGAATGTGGTTATCAAAGTTTTATATTGTATCCTGGCAGCAATGGGTAGCCAATGTAGCTCGATCAATACAGGTGTAATGTGTTCAGCAATGCTTTTTCGCATGATGATCCTCGCTGCCACATTTTGGGCCATTTGCAGGATATTTAGCATTTTCTTTGGTAAACCCTGTAAGATGGCATTACAGTAGTCTAAGTGTGGCATAATGAGTGCTTGGGCAACAGACCGAAAATCACAGGGTTCGATGATATTCCTCAGGGGTTGTAGCACTCTAAGTTTGTGGAAAATGGCCTTGTTGGTTTTTCGTAGGTGCTTTTCCATCTTTAGTTTGCTGTCAAATGTGACTCCCAGATATTTGATCTCATTCTTTGTGTTGTACGTGTTGTTACACAGGGTGATTGTCGGAGGAGGTTCAAAGTTTGGTTTACTGGATATATACATCACCTCGGTTTTCTTATGGTTGATCGTCATGTTGTTTTGCTGTAACCATCTTAACATCTCGTTCAGGCATGTTTCAAGCTGAGTATACTTAGGGTCGATGGTATCTAATTGTGTGTATAGCATAATATCATCTGCATACATGTGGTAGTTGATATTATGTTTTTTGAAGATGTCACAGAGGGGCTGCATGTAAATGTTGAAAAGTAGTGCCGAGAGAGCTGATCCCTGAGGTATGCCTTGAGTTTGAGAGAATGCTTCTGCTTTTTCGCAATTGAATTGCACCTGTGGCATTCTGTTTGTTATGTAAGAGGAGAACCATTTTAGGGGGGTTCCCAAAATCCCTATTGATTCCAGCTTGCTAAGGAGGATACCATGATGGACAGTATCAAAGGCGGCAGAGACGTCAATGAAAATGAGTATAAACATTTTCTTTCTGCCTTTAAGGCCTTTAAGGAGGTTGTTAAGCAGTGCTATTAAAAGCGTTTTGACCCCATGATTTTGTCTGGAACCATATTGCTGCTTGTCCAGGGTTTCATGGTCATCCAGGTGATCTTGAAGCTGTATGAGGACTGCTTTTTCAATGATCTTTGCTAGGAAAGATATACTGGAGATGGGGAGGTAGGATGCTGGGTCCTCTTTGTTGAGTGAGTTGTTCTTTAGGATTAGCCTTATTATAGATTTCTTGAGTTGGGCAGGCATGATTCCTTGATGTAGTGATTGGTTCACAATGTGTGAGACTTGGCGGACAATATCTTTTTTTGCCGCCTTGACCCAAGCAGTTGGGCAGGTATCCAGCGGGGACATGGTGGTATTGATGCTTGTTATTATGTTGATAGTTTGTTGATCATCAATATTGTGGAAATTGCTCCATGTCTGTTCTTGTTCCACATCAGTTTTCCGATATGATGCGTCCAAACAGAGAGTGGGTGAGGTTGCAGTCAGCTTGCTTGCGTAGTGGTTAGCCAGTGTTTGGGGCTGGATTGAGTTATCATGGTGGTCTGGCTGGGATGTTTTGGTTAGTGATTTCACTAGTTCAAATAGTTCACGAGGTTTATTGATAGCTTTGTTTAATAGGTTGGTGTGGTGCGACCTTTTAGCAGCGTTTACCTCTTCTTTGTATTTCGAGAGGAGATTGAGGTACTCAGTCTTGTGTTCGAAGGATTTGATACGTCTCCATTTTTTTTCAATCTTTCTGAGTTCCCTCTTCATTTTGGTCAGTGTTTCTGTGTACCAGGGTTCAGATTGTTGTTTGGTCGGGTTCGAGGTAGTGTTCCATTTTGGGTTCGCTGCAGTCTGAATTCTGGTGTCCCAGCTGTTAGTTCATCAAGGTCCGTGCTTTCCAGGTCTACGTGCGTCTTAATGGTACTTATAAGACATTCCAAGTTTAGTTTGTTGAATCTTTTTTGTTGGTGTATTACTCTTTGTGCTTTCGCGTCCTTTGGTAAAGAAGGTAGTTTTATCCGTATATCGATTTGGTGGTGGTCGGACCATGGTACTGGGTTGATTTTTATCAAAGGTTTCTCTTCGTTGCTCTGTTTAATCGTGAGAGTGAAGACCATGTCTAGCGTATGGCCCTTGTCATGGGTGGCCTCATTTATTAGTTGTTGATACCCTAGTTGGGTCATGGCTTCCAGGAAGGTGTTTGCGTGAGAGGCTGGTGTTGACACTAGATTTAGGTCTCCTAAGATGATTTGGAATTTCTTTGATTGTGTTGCAGAAATGTTTTCTAGTGCTGAGGCAAGTATTTCATGGTGCGGCGGGGGGATCTGTATATCAGGCAGATGGATAAAGCTGGGTTTTCCACTTTAAGCAGGTCGATGTCTATATTTGAGTTCAGGTACGTGCTTGAGAGTTGCAGGTTGGTCTTAGCTATTATGAGAACTCCTCCACCTCTTTTGTTGGAGCGGGGGCAGTTATACAGGTTGTAGCCAGGTCTGCTTTTCTGGATAACCTTCCATTTTCAGACATCCAAAGCATGAATAAGGCTTCTAAAATAGCCCCCATAATAGGGCATCATCTCCAGTAGACTGCCACATGCATCCTGCTGTTTGCCTCAGCTGTCGAATCGGTGATTGAAAAGTGTCTTACCCATCAGTTATTTTGAGGCTGGTCTGAACTCTGTTTTGCTTGGTAGCATTACCAAATATTTATTTTGCTTTGAACTTTACCCTGCCGAAGGTGATTTTGCTAAAACACAGACTGTGCCAGTAATTAGTGAATGTGTCAAACTGCCACCACACACATGCATTCTGAAGTGCAAAATATATATTATTTCATTAGTCTGTGATAGTGGCAATTGACTGTCAGGGGATGTGATTATAACTGCAAATATATTTCATCACCTGCATGTTCTCTAAGAACCTGTGATTGTAGCAATTTCCTTTTATACTGTGAGTTATTTTTCTGTGCTGGAAGAACTTTTATGTGTGAAGTATAAATTCCCTGGATTTAAGGCTTTTCTCTCTCAGCCTGCTTGATATTTGTTTTTGCACAAAAATGTTGTCACTGTGGAACAATAGAAAATTGGAAAATATGGAACTACGATTATAAAATATTCACTCCTTTCTATATATGGGGCCATGTTTACTAAAGCGTGCTACCCGGGTAGTGTGGGGTTAGTGTGCAGTTTAGGCACCATGCTGGAAAGTAATGCAGGGCCCTACGCTAAACCCCCCATGCTACCTCGATAGTGCGCATTTAGGCAGCAACCGGGCAAGATATGGGAGTCCCGCTGCAGTGCTGCTAGCGTGGGGGTTTCAAACCTGTGATGCCTACTCTTGGTGCCCGTAGCACTGATACGACTACCTCCAATCAATGGGTGGCAGTAGTTGCTGCTATAGCAGTTTTGCCGAAACAGCCCATGGTAAATGCAGGGGGCAGATATATCCGCCTCCTTGCATTTAGCACAGTGCAGCTCAAACCCGCCTAACTAGCACAGGGCTTAGTAAACATGCCCCATGGTGTCCTATTTTCCAAGAGTTTTCTTAATCTATTTTGTGGTTCTAACAGTAAAATAATATGCAGAAAACTGAGTTCTGATCATGTGCATTTAGCTATGCTCTACCTACACTATGGCATAGTTTGGTACTGCACCTGCTTGAGGAAGTTGATTATTTGAGATTTAGGAAGTGTGTGAAGGGATATTTTTTTCAAAAGGCATATGAGGGTTTTACAATAATCTTTTGTTATTATGGGCGGTGATTTGGCTTTTTGAATCTACAATATGTAATGTATAATTATGTATTTGTCTGTTTTAAGAAGCTTGAAGCATTTTATAATATTATTTAAACATTTTTATTGTTTGGGGTTGCATTTGCGTATCCATGATTTGAAATGTATTTTTATGTTTCTATTTTTTACTATTTCTTATGCTACGAATATAAACTGCTCAGAAATTTTTGATGAGTGACTTATAAATATCTTTAAATAAAATGAAAAATAAACACATATTTTTTATGGTTGTGTGTTTACAATCTCAGGGCTTGACGTTTATCATTGAAAAGAAGATGTTTCTCATTCATTCATGCTGCTGCACCAGCATCCTTCTATCTCCACCCCATTCACTGAGCAGAATCGTGACAGCGTGCGCAGAAGAATGCTTCTTTGTCATAGACGTTTTACATAAGCTGTGGAATCTGAAGGGCATAGGAAGAGAACATGGAAATGGAGTAGGATTACAAGGAAAGAGAGCAAAAAGAAAAAGTTGAAAAATGCACACTAGCAGTGTGACACAATGGTGTGTTTCCCCTATTTCCAGAATCGGGCATGTGGGGGAGCGGGGTTCATATGTGTGACTCACAGGAAGTGTCAAGGGATGTGCACATGTATGTTTGTTGGGAGTACTAGGGCAAGTTGCGTTCAAGTATCATGGGTTGTCTGTGTGTGAGTGTGTGTGTATGTATGTTGAGAGTTGTGTGTGTGTGAGTCAAGGGATGAGTGTGTGTGTCATTGTGAGCATCGTGGGGTGCATGCATGAGTATTTTTTCATGGGGAGTCTTGGAGGATTTGTGTGTGCTTCTCATGGGGAGCATCACAGTGAGTGTTGCTGGCTTCATGTGTGTGCGTTTGTGCATGTATATGTGATGGGGATTGTCAGTAATTGCATGTGTGTGTGTGTGTGTGTGTCTCTCTCTCTCTCTCTCATTACCCCCTTCCTGTCTTCCTCCAGTTTCTCTCTTTCTCTCTCTCTCTTTCTCATAATCTCCCCATCAGCTTTCCCCAGTCTTTATCCAGTGTTTTTCTATCACTCTTTTATGCCCCAGATTCACTAAGTCTCTCTCTCTCTCTCTCTCTCTCATACTACCCCCCCCCCCATTAATTCAGTCCCTCTTTCACTGACCCTTTCTCCTCCCTGGCTGCAGCACCTCAGAAATGGGTCAGTCACACTTCCCCCACCATGATTAGCTCTCTGCATGAGAGATAAGCTGAACTTACTGCACTGCGAGGCTGCACCATTCAAGAGAGCCAATTACAGGGAGGGAAGCCTGAACCATGGCATTTCAGTAGCCTCATATACGCATGTTTGTTTGTGCATGGTTAGACAATATGGACAATTTCCCTGTTGCTAAGCCCTTAACAACAGGGGCTTATACCTTAGCAAAAGATGCTTAAAAATGTCACGGGGAAGGAAGCAGGAAAGGATAGAGCTGGACAGGGAGGAAGAATGGAAGCAGAGAAGTAGGGGTGGAAGACAAGAGCTCAAGATAGGGAGAAAGGGGTTCTGAGGATACTGAAAAACCAGATAGCAATACTGCAGCAGATGTTATGCAGGTTGATGAGGTAAAGCTTGGAAGTGGCAGACAAGAGGGTTCCAATTTCTGACTGTCAAAGGTGAGGGTGAGGTCAGAAACAGCTGATTTCAGGCTGTCTAGGCATCACTGCTGCTGAGCAAAATGCCTTTTGCCATGTTGTCCACTGTCTTCTGCAATACCTGCATCTGAAGATTCTTCTAATGCATCTTATTTTGTTGATACTTGAGGTGTCTGTGGATTGTGTTGTGTTTTAAGCACGCTGTACTTTATGTTTTATATGGATGCGACCACCTAGAGGTTCTCTAGAGGGGCAGAGATAAATTGAAATTATAAAATACCTGATGGTTTGTGAATGGGGAGGGTGTGAATGTGTGGTCCCCCATGGTCGATGTAGGAAGATCCTTTCCAGGTGAGTTAGTTTTAGAAAGATGAGGGGGAGAGGGATAACTTTAACGGCAGGAACTCTGATGGTATTGCTAGTTCATACCTAGCTATCTGTTCCAGATCTAGCATAAAGAATATACTATAGGGCTTGTTTGCACTATTTCAGGAATTTAAGACCCAACTTCTTGTACTGATTTCCCAAGGTGGTAGCATTTGGCCTACTCACCTTTTGTAATCCTGAAGTTGTGCATGTGCTCTAGATACAAGTAACACCAGCTAAAATGAGAAAAAAAACCACTTGTTCGGCTGACACTTGCCACACTCCTTCCCAAGGTTATAATTATATTTACTTGATATATTGCCTATAACAACTAGGTGGTTAAGGAGGTTATATTCAGGTACTGTATGTATTTCCCTGTTCCCAAAGGGCTTGAAATCTAAAGTTTTACCTGAGGGAATGGAGGGTTAAGTGGCTTGCCCAAGGCATGCCAGTGGAACTTAAACCCTAACCCCTCCAGCTTAAGGCTGCTGTCCCTCAGTAGGACTTGAACCCAGGTCCCTTGAGAGTGAGGCTATTGCCCCAACCACTAGGCCACTCCTTCCGTCTTCCTCTGTTTGAAGAAGGCACCCCTTATTCAATGTCTTAAAGCACATTGACCATCTAGGCAGATCATATGATCTATCCAGTCTGCCCATCCATAAGAACTATTACGTTCTAGAATCGCTTCTTCTCTCTCAGAGATCCTCTGTTAAGAAGCAGAAGTATGGCTAGAATCATACAACCTTCTGATCAATTTTAAGAAAACTGAAGTACTCTACATCACACGGAACCAGAATTCTCTCTCTCCCCCCCCCCCCTTGACTCTTCCCGCTTAGAACTACCAGTCAGAAAGGAGGCAAAATATTTGGGGGTTACCCTCGACCAATCCCTCAGCATGACTTCTCACATAAAACTGATCACAAGAAGTATTCTTCAAATTACAGATCTTGTAATACCTTAGACCCCTAACTTGACAACAATGATTTCAGATCAGTGGTACAACTTCTAGTCACCTCACACTTCGACTTTTGTAATAGTCTACTACACAGAATACCCAAGAAGACCTTTGATCAACTATAAATGGCACAGAATGTCATGGCCAGAATCATCTATAAGGCCTCCCTGTCTGATCACTAAAAACCTATCTTGCACATGCTCCACTAGCTCTCTATCGCTAGCAGAATGAAATTTAAAATGTTGATGATTACCTTTAAACTACTTAATAACATAACACCTTCATTCCTAGCACCCTTAATTCTCCCCTCGACAGAAACAAAAGAGGATGTTCCAGAACACCATTAAAATCCCATCTGACTTCCGCAAAACAAAGCAAGCCACAAGCAATATAGAGTGTTCTCCTATGTCACCACTATTCTATGGAATGTCCTACCAGACACTTTGAAATCTATCAAAGACCTCCAAACATTCAGGAAACAAGACACCCTATTAGAAATACTCAAACTTCACTTCTATCAGTTAAATCACCCAGATTCATTGACATTCCTACCCAGTATTCCATATTTTATGCACAGATTTCCAAAAATGTATTAACTATGCAGTGCTTATAAATAGTTACCATATAAATAATTCTATCAATGTTAATACAGTTTTACACCTTTGCTTGATGTTTGTTTAATGTAAAATGTTCGATGTAAATTGTTCGTTATTTGTAAACCGCCTTTGATCTTGGGAAAGGGAGATATAGAAAAGTTTTGCAAATAAATAAAAAATGATGGAGGCCAGCGTGAAAAAAATGTACAACTTAATCAAGGTCACTTGTCAGAAATTAAGCCTATTAGGGTTATCATGTTTGGGGCAATTAGATTCGAGCTTTGTCCAAAGGAGTTTATAAGAAGATGAATAGAATGCTAGGGCAGTTCTTGTGGAGACCAGTGACAACTGAAGTGGTGAAGCTCAGGGCATCAATGAGGGTCTTAATGTACCAGACTTCCAGATCTCCCATCTAGCTTATCTGTTGATTTGTGGCATTCAATGACTCCTTCCAACAGAGTTGTTATATATCAGTTCTAGTTGGTTGGTATTGGAAAGGGATGTGCTGGAACCAATCCCGTTGGAGGTATTAATGGGGGCAAAACTCTATGAGGGAGATAAGTTTTATAGAGTGGTTGCTACTTTGTTAGTTATGGAGAAGACTTGAAAATTTGTGATTTGAAAGCAACAGAATTCTTACTTGGTTTCATCGTGCCTTCAAAATGAATTCCCAGCTGACTCAATTGGTATTCCTAATGAATTTGGAAGTCAGGACAAATCTTGGAATCTGGTAAGTTGTTAGATTTTCCACTACTAATGTAGAAATTTGGGTTACTTCAGAGTATGAGTTTCAAGTGGCTTCAGCTGTGCCACTGTCTTAGCAAATCCACCCTCCATGAATGGGCACTGGAGTACTACAATTCCTGAGGGATGGCAAACATAAAAGTAATACAGGGGTGCAGAAAATTTGGGAAGCAAAAACTAGACTTAATTGGCATGACTTTTCTGCCAACCTTAGTCTATCCCTCTCTTTTAATGCACTGCAATTCATGGGCCTCAGTAATGCTCCATAGAGCAGGACTCACAGATACTAATAAGTGTTGGCATTGTAAACTATAATTAGCAGTGGCCCTGCAAATGATACTTAATAAGTGGAATGACATGAACTTACTTAACAGCACCTTCTGGAGGAACACTGTGGGCCTCATTCTGTGCCATGAATAATGGAGATGGACGTCCCAACGGGACGTCCATCCCTGCTATTCATGCCTTCTCCAGCTGTGTCTAACTTTCTTGCCGTTTATGTGGAGAAGTTAGATAGGGGCAGGGAAGGGGTGGCTTGGGGGTGGAGAATGGGCAGTCACTGGTCCTGGACCTACAGGGCTAATTCTAATATTGGTCCTGTATGTCCAGGGCCAGTGACTTGTGTGGTGAAGTTATTCCACCTCCGAGGTGGAATAACTTCCCTGCACATTTTTGTTACTGCAGGCCTGGGGCGTGGATGGGGCCCGAAGAAATTCACCACAGCCTGACCCTGGCCTTAGGAGTCTGGATCGGGGGTCAGGCTGCGGGGAATGAAGCTGAGAAGCTGGTGGCTGGCATTGCGGCTCTTCAATGGAGCTGTGGGGCCATGACAACATGACACCATAGAGCCGCGGCTCCATTGAAGAGCCTTGACTGAGTTAGCCGGGAAGGTCCTGAATGTGAAGGCCAGACTGAATCGCAGTCCTGGCCTGCATGTACAGGAATGTTCATGATTCTGATCCTGCGGGGCTAGACATGCCCCGTGGGATCAGAATCGCAAACCCATCTTTACGTCCAGCTCAGATCGGACATACAGAGGGGATCTAAGTTCAGAATGGAATAATCCCTTGCATGTATAACATATTGTTATGAGAGAATTACAGTAGAGAAAATGGGCAGATGCCTCCAGATAGCCAGTATATGGCATCTGTTGGTGGAATATTAATGCAAACATTTCAATTGATGGCTAGCAAGCAAGTAACACACTCTGGAAGGTTTGACAGTCACGCCATTCTTAAAAAGACCAACCTTGGTTATCCGTTTTCTATTGTTTAAAATATAAAATTGGAACATAAGATATGAGTCAGACCAAAGGTCCATAAAGCATTCTATGTAGGACTTCCATTCTACCTTTCTAATTTATTAATACCATATGTACCAAATAGGACCCTCTGGTCTTTACAACAAAATAGGTTGGTATTACCCTCCAACTCCAGGGTGCACCTAGATATTACCCAACAGGTCACTTTTTACTACCTAGCTCCAGCTTTGTGGAATTCCCTACACCAAAACATTAGATTGGAAACATCTTGTTCCAAATCCAAAATAGCAATAAAGACTTATTTTGAACCGGCATTTTTAAACTCATGATTTTCTTTCATTGGTCATGATTGTAAATCTGGCAAGGTGGGGCTGCTGAATGTGTACTTAAATTCTATCCATGTTTTCAGGCTCTTCTCCTAACTGAAAATTGTAATTATTGTTTTTTTAATTTTTTGTCTACTGTATCATTATTTTATTGATTGCAAACCACTTTGAAATAGAAATGAAGAGCAGTATAGCAAATACAAATAAACAAACATAATGGGGTTCATTTTAGAAGCATTATTTGTTCTTTGGATGGCCGAAAATGGGATTAGAGATGTCTAAAGCACAGAGGTATCTCCAGAGCCATTTTAGAAGCTGGCTCTGGGGATGACCCCAGCGTGAGGATGTTTGAATATGAATGGGAGCGTGGAGGGGGCATGGATAGGGCATTCCTGGGAATGTGGAGATGTGGTCTCTGCTGATTACAGAAATGTCATGGACATCCAGCATCACATCTAACCCTAGACCTGTTCCAAGACATGAACAGCAATGAACAAACATCTGAAAAGTGATAGTTTTAGCTGAAAAACATTTAGAGGGCATAGAGAAGAAAGCCCTTGCTTATTTCCAGTGCTCAGCACAATGTCAATGACAGCAGCAGCAGCAGCAGGATTTGAGCTCTGTTCCTAGCCAACTACTCTAACCAGGTTCTGTAATACCATTCTGGGGACATCTAGGTAGATTCTCCATGCAGAATTTACCTAGACGTCAAGGTTTGTGAAATCCTGCCTGGCTTAGACATCCCAGATTGCACTTGCACAGATCTAAAACTCCGCTCAATACATCTTAGTCCTATAACAGTTTTGGTGTGGAATCTAACCAGGGGCATAGCATCATCTTCCTTCCACTTTGACATCATTCTGCACAGGTGACTTATAAACAAACTTAGCACCCTAGGGTTGCACCTAAAGTTACTGATTGGGTTAGAAATTGGTTGAGTGGGAATCGGCAAAGGATACAGGGAAATGGAGCTCACTCTGAGGAGAAGGAGGTTACCAGTGGTGTGCCGCAGGATCTGTCCTGGGTACGATTCTTTTTAACATCTTTGTTAGTGATATTGCAGAAGGGCTGTTGGGTAAGATTTGCCTGTTTGCAGGTGATACCAAAATCTTCAATAGAGTAGAAATCCAGGAAGGAGTAGATAACATGAAGAGGGATCTGGCTAAACTTGAAGAATAGTCTAGAATTTGGCAGCTGAAATTTAATGATAAAAAATGCAGGGTCATGCATTTGGGCTGCAAAAATCCAAAGGAGTGGTACAGTGTAGGTGGTGAGGTACTTCTGTCCACAAAAGAAGAGCAGAATCTGGGCTTAATTCTGTCTGATGATCTTAAAGTAGCTAAACAGGCAAAAGCCAGAAGGATGTTTGGGTGCGTAGGGAGAGGAATGGCCAGCAGTAAAAAGGAGGTGATAATGCCTCTGTATAAGACTCTGATGCAACCTCATTTGGAGTATTGTGTGCAATTCTGGAGACCACACCTTCAAAAGGATATAAGCAGGTTGGAGTCTGTGCAAAGGGTGGCTACTAAAATGGTTAGTGGTCTTCATTATAAAGCATATGAGGACAGATTTAAGGATCTTAATATGTATACTTGAGAGGAAGGGCGGGATAGGGACGATATGATAGAGACGCACAGGAGGGTCTCTTTCAACTGAAGGCAAGCTCTGCTATGAGGGCACATAGGGTGAAAGTGAAAGGGGATAGACTCAGGAGTAATATGCGGACGTATTTCTTTATGGAAAGAGTGGTAGATGCATTGAATAATCTCCCAGTGGATGTGGTGGACTCGAGGACAGTATCTGAATTCCAAAAAGCTTGAGACAAACATAGAGGATCTTTAAAGGTAAAAAGGGGACTATTGTAGTTGATATGGAAGGAGAGACTAGATAGGTCATGTGGTCTTTTTCTGCCATGATGTTTCTATGTTTCTATGTTTCAGGGTTTTGGTTTATTGCAATTTGCCTGTATTGGGATACAGGGAGGTGAAGGATATAGGGCGATTGGGGTATCTGAGAATGTATTGTAATAGCAAGACTGGAATATATGAAGTCCACTGGAGTACATGTGCATGCATCTCCTGTTAATATGTTTAAAAAGGTTTTAACTTAAAAAAAGCTGACCTGCTTTCTTTGTCCGGGGTCATCGCATCCCTCCCAGCACCCCAACTCAACTCAACCTTAAGGGGTCCAGAGTACAATGGGGGTAGAAGCAATCCTCACCCACTCCTATCCCAGAGGCTGCCAGCTGCAAAATGGTATGGCCTGATCTCAAGTGGAAGTCTCATGATATTTATTCTAGGGGTCAAATTACCAAATAAGGGCTCACACTCCATATTTGGCAACATGACCCTTAGTAGTACTACCATGTGAATACTGCTAGGGGTGAGCAAGTGCAGTTTTTCAACTATCATCGTATGTGGCGGGAGTGAGTGGGGTTCACTTCTGCCCCCATAGCCCCTCAGGGTGAGTGGGGGTACAAGAGTACAATGGTGGTGGGTCAACCCTTTCATGTCAGGGCAGTAGGGGGCGGGGACAGGAAGGTGTGTCAAGCCTTTCAGTTTGTGAATGCATGTGCTTCAGGGAGGAAGAAGGTTTTAAAGTTGGTCACGAAGGGAAGAGGGTAAAGAATTCCAAAGGGAGAAGGCTACCAAGCTGAAAAAAAGAAAAGCATGCTGTGGAAGAGTGAACAAGATGAAAGCTGGGGACCATAAGAAGATGCTGTGAAGCAGAATGGAGAATATGCTGAGGAGTGTATGGTATCTAGAACTGTGATAGCGTTACCAGACTGGAGAGTGTGATATGTCAAGATGAGAAGTTTATACCTGATAGTCTTCCATATTAGGTATAAACTTCTCATCCTGACATATCAAGCCCTCCAGTCTGCTAACCCTGTTTTCCTGTCACAGTTCCTGATACCATGCAGTCCTCAGCATACTCTCCGTTCTGCTTCACAGCATCTTCTTATGGTCCCCAGCTTTGTAGCTTCCTTGTGGCATCCTACAGTGAGTTTGTAGCTCCAGGCTAAGGTTGATATCCAGTTCAGGAGACACCAGGGGGGCCTCCATCTGCCCCAGCAGTTCCAACAAGCTCACTAGAGATTACATCATCAGACAGAGAGACATAAACATTACTTGGCTTATGAACCTTGAAGTTAGTTTTTTGCCATTTCACAACTTATACTGTACTCTACTCTGAAATCTAGTGTTTCAGCTCATACAGTGGCCTTTGATTTATGATGTTTTATTCAATATCCAAACAGCAGCTTTCAGAAAGAAGTATCTCTTTTATGGGCTGGTGGAGAATTCAAAAAATTGTAATATTTCTTCTTTGAAGCAGTTGAGAGCTATGCCACACAACACATAAAAGAGATGTAATTCTGTTGGGAAGACATTTTGAACCTTTATTGGGATGTATTAACACTTCTTTCAATTTCATACAAAAATGTAACTTAAAAGTGCATGAATTTGGGCTCTAGATGTGAAAGGTAACTTTATAATAGGACACCATGTAAAAACTTTTAAAAAATGCCTTTTTTATGCCTATTCTTTGGGCATGCAGGTAACGCACGATTGGGCCATGAAATTTGTGTGGACGTCCATGCCAACCTCGGGGGGGGGGGGTGGTCCATCCTCTTGTCGGAGCATTGTGAAGGTGTGTCACTGTTGTAAGATGGCATTCGGGTACACTCAACGTCACCCATTGGCAACAATTGTGGTTATCAGGTTCCCATGATGCCCGCACCAACCATTATGTGCAATCAATGCCAACATTCCATTCCAACTTGCCCTGTCTCCACCCAATCATGCACTAACCTCCTAGCATGGGATCTGCAACTGGGGTGCCATGCTAAATTTTAGCACAATGTGCTTACTGTGTGCTATACCCTGTGCTTGTGGTTCACATGATTTAGCAAATGGGCCCCTTTATGCAGCATGTGCTTTTAGAAGTAGCCTCCCAGTATCATCCTCAGTAGCACACAAATACTCCCATGCAAAGTTACAGCCTTTTGAAGGCAGGTGCAATTTTGTACTGGTACAGGCTTATTTTATAAACTATACACGTACCTAACAACTCCGTCCCTTTTGCTTTTGCTGGTACGCATACTATTACTCGCTTATACATCAACCAAATTTTATAAGAGCAATCTCCCACATGTAGAACATGCTTCAGAAGGGGAAATGCTCTATAAACTTGATCCTTTAACTTTTTAATCTTCTGTACTAAGATTTTAAAAAATGTGGCTCCTTCTTCCTAAAAAGCATAAAGCAGTTAAAAAGATAATCCGTGATGATAATCATTGCGGTCAATCTGCATTTTAAACACCACTTTAATATTCAACATTCATAAGTCCTTTCTTTCAAGTTTCTTCTCCCATAAAGATGAAACTGGTTGATTAAATACAAGACAGAAGTGTCAAATCCATCAAGATGACATGTAAGCTCTTATCAAGGAAAGATTTTGCTATTTGTGATTAAATCTTCTTGCCCCAGATTCAAAATAACTGTGTGTCGTGTCCACTGTAATTTTGTCCTTGATCGGGAAATCTGCAAACTAATTGCAATCCCGCTAAGTTATTCCAGCAAATGTTCATCTTATTTATAATCCAAAAGCAATTAAATTCTCCTTTATAACACATTGTCTTGATGACAGATGTGTGGTAACACTCCGACACTTGATGGCTGGCATAAATCATCCTGCGATCAAAGTGTCTGTTGACTGAGAATCTGTAGTTACAGCAGATGCTTCTGCACGCAGAGTGACAGAGAAATTCTTCATGTGAGTCTCATTTCAGTTAACGGTCTTTCCTCACGCTAACGTTGCAATCTGACAGCTTCCTTATTTTTTTGACAATCAGGATTCTTAAATTGTACTTTATAAAGGCACCAGTGATGCCAGTTTGTTACTTGCACTAAATAAGACCTTTGATATAAAAGAAGCACTTTGAAATGTATAGGGCTTAAAGAGAAAGAAAATGGGCTTGACAGCTCAACATATTTGCAGTAGACAGTATATATTCCAAACTGGAGAATCACAGTACTATTATGTGTTTATCAGCTCGACAAAACTACTGTAAGACTTTTTAAAGTAAGTTCTATCCATTAGCATGATGGATACTCTGGAGCTATAGACTGGATATTAGAGTTATACAGTCATGGGAAATTGCCACCCCCCCCCCTTCCCCCCTTGTATCTGGAGTTCTGTATCAACTCTCAGTACTGAAAACCAAAGGATTATAATTTCCTACTGTAATGCTCAGCTGCACAGCCCGTACATAATTTATGATAGTCCATACCATTATGACTTTCTATTTCTTAATGTCTTCCTTCCAGTGGCCATTACTGCTGCAAACATTCTCCCGTTCTGACAATCTTTCTAGTTTGCTTAATGTCCTTTCCAATTTCTTTTTCCCTTCTGCTGTTCCTCCATATAATATTTTTATTTTGTGACAACATCAGCATTAACTCTTTGCTAATGCTTCCTGTTCAGGTTATGAGTGATAATAAAGATGGACAAAAAATGACCCTACCGGGAGAGGCACCAAAGTCTATGTCGAGAGGGGTGACTGTATGGAGGGGCCAGATATTAGTGGTGCTGGGAGAAAGAGGACCCTTGGACTACTGGTCTTCTAGCAAAAGAGTAGCCCATTTAAGAAGGTGGACAGGAGCACTGGCTTGCATGTTAAAGGACTGATGCCTCTGGTAGGAAAATAATGCCAGCTTTGAGCCAGCATTATTTTCTCCTTGGAATAATGCAGATTACGGTGATCACCGCAAGCATCATTACTCCTTTACCATGGGAGTCAGTAACCTGTGGTACTGAGTTACTACAGGTTAGTGAATCCATGGCAAACGAAGCTGCGGTAAAACACATGATTTTTACTGCAGCTTAGCAGTTACCCCTAAGGCTCCATAATCCTTGAGGACCCTAGAGAATGGGAAGTGTTGGTTGCAATAGTTGTGTGTACTGCCAAAGCATTTTTTTAACAAGTGGAGAATTTCCCCCCTTTGAAATGCTGGATGTGAGTTATTGCAGACTCGTAGCTTTGGCTCTTTTTTTCTCCTTTTGTCTTATTGGCTTTCAATGAGATCTGTAATAATATTTCTCTTTTGTTTTTGTTTTCATTAATAATGGCAACATAAAAAATGTAAAATAAAAAAAATCCTGTATTACAAATGTCTACCTTAATTAACAATAGTCCTATGCACCACATTTTTATTCTTCTTTAAATTTATGAAAGCTATTATGAAAAAACTTGAATAACTTGATTTCATGCCAAATGTCTGCTGTTTTTTTTTTTAATCTGGCAGCATTATATATACAATGGAATTTGAATATTCCATTATACATAGAGTGGGGAGGGTGGGATTTGGGCATGCTGGGAGTTGGGTGGCAAATCCATATAAATTATGGGCCCGATATTCAACGGCATTTATATAATTTGCAGATCTGACACAGTTAGCCCCGCTGAATATCCACAGGTGCTATTTCTACATGTTGGGGGCATTCCGGGTGGAGCATCGGGGTGTGTTGGGGGCATTCTGGGTAGAATGAAAGCAGTACTGATTGCTAACCGGGCAGCTGTAATATTGAAATCAAGGCCTAACGTTTGCCACATCTCGCTAACTGGCTCAATATCACCACTGCCTGGTTCGTTTTCGGCAAATGTAGCAAATCAGGATATTCAGTGCCGGGGCCCGATATGATCTCGGTCTTGAATATTTGGGTTTAATGTTCAGTGCTGGCAGCTAGCAACTTTAGAAGAGCTAGCTGCCAGCACTGAATATCAGTCCCTATGAACCCATTTCAGAGATGCAGGTTGGGGGGCTGCACGTCCCAGCGGGATGTGCAGCCCTGCAAGTCGTCTGGACCCTATTCCCCCTCTTGCTCTCCCCACACATCCTGGGCAGTAGGACAGGGAGAACCAGTGGGGGGTGTTAGGGGGAGGAGGTGGGAAGCAGCAGGGGCAGGCTAGCCCGGCAGAACATACAGAGCCGATTCAGGTCACGCCCTGTACATCCTGAGGGGTCCGTGGGGATGTGCTGCTTATTCCACCTCAGAGGTGGAATAAGCAGCACCAATCTGGCAATCGCGACTGGAGATCCCTCTCCAGAGCCAGAGTTGGGTGCAGGGGGGTCCACACAACCCGATCCAGGTCCCAACTGGCCAGCCGTGGGTCAGGCGGTGGGAAAGAGGGGGGGGGGGGCCTAAGCCGCAGGAAGTCAGTGGCGCATACGAGGAGGATGTCCCTGCAGGTGGCAGGGGCACACCGAGTGTCCGTGGGCCTGATTCTGTGCACCGCTGGAATGTTTTGTTCCTACGGTCCAGAATCGGGTCTTAATGGGTCCGTCTTCTATGGGGATGTCTGGACAGTCTGGATGTCCCCCTTTCTGAATCAGGCTCCACACATATATTTATTTGTGTATGTATGCATGTATGCATACATTTATTTATTTATTGATATTTGACTTCTGCACAGTTCCAGGATCTAGGCCTCTATATGCATAGCTTACATGTTTGGCTAGGATGTGCCATATCCAGGTATAACTTTGGTTGTCTAAGCCAAACTTATAATCTATACGTTTTATTTTAGAACCTCTGTTCATTAGTGGGATGTCTAAAAACAGGTATTCAGACATGCAAATCACAGAAATGTCCCTGAAATCAATTATGAAAGTCGGGTATATAGACTTCCTTGGCATGAGCATGTCCATGTAGCAAAGGGCATGGTAGAGATGTGGCCTAGGTGGAGTAAGGGAGATTTCAGAAAGGCACATGCACGTCTGACCTTGGTTGCTGAGTTGTCCATACCTATACCTGCACCTGATCATGAATAGTTTGCAAAAAAGTGCTCATGTCATGGCTGCAATGCTTCCAGGGGGGACAGCAAACTGTGCTTTCATTACCACAATTATATTTCCTGGCTGAAGAAACCTGCACATAAATACATGTATTGCTGCCTGCCGCCATGCACCTGATTATCTGAAAAGACTGGTTGAGATATTCTAGTTTCATAGCAGTTGCTTTCCTTCTGAAATTCCCCTGCCAGCACGTCCAAATACCCGGCTCTGTGGCTGTGCAGTTTGGGGACGCCCACATTTGTGAAACAGCCTGCACCAGTGTACCTACCCAGCCTTGCTATCTCCACAGACCCATCGCCAGAACCGGTTATTGGGACGTTCATCTTTTGGGACAAAGACATATCAATTTTAGAAGACATTTATATGTGCCTCCCTTCCCTGCTGCTACTCCCCTAGATTTTTGGATGTTGTTCTCTGGCTGTCCCAAATTATTCTCAGAAGTCCTTTCTAAAATCCCACTTAATATGTATAGCACTAATTCATATAGGAGAAGATATTTGGTGGCAGTTGCTAGTTTATTTATTTACATTCTCTTATATACCGCACTATTCTGCATCAGTGCAGTTTACATTGAACAAACTGAAATTACATTGAACAGGGTATTATAACCTGGAGATAACTATTTTACAGGGAACATGGGCTATGGAGGGTTAAGTGGCTTGCCCAAGACCACAAGGAGCACCTGTGGGACTAGAAACCCCAGTCCTTCCGGCCCAAGGTTGCTGTCCTCTAGTGGGATTTGAACCCCCAACCTTCTGGCCTGAAGTACCTTGCCCCAACCACTAGGCCCCTCCTCCACTCCTTGCTTTTAAAGCACATAGCTGCCACTGCTGCAAATAAGTTCCAGCGCTGTACATGTGGATTTATTTGGCATCTGACACTGCATATCTGGGTTTGCCGGAAAGCAACATCCGTAGTCAGTTAGCAGCGATATTCAGCTGCTAACTGGATAGCGATACGTGGTTAAAATTAGGTCATCTCAACAGCTGTCCTAACGTGACTAACATGCCACTAAATTTATCGTTTGCTATATCTCCATTCCTTAAATAGAAGGGTGGAAATATGAGTAACAAATTAATTATACAGGGAACACAAGACTAGAGTAACAAATTCATGGCTCCTCCCTGATGACACTGCTACAGTTGCTGCCCTTTGCCATGGCGGCTCTCAATTCTCCTACTCTCCTCGTCCCAGTGGCCGTGATGGTATTGGGTTTCTAATTTATCCTTCTTGCCAATTTCAACCTCTTCTTTTCCCTCAGTCTCATTCTTTTCCCTCGGTCTCATTATTTTCCTCCTTTGAAGTCCATTCCATCCGTCTTTTTAATCCCCTACTTCTCCAGATCATTGTCATCTATAGACCCTCTGAAATGTCCTCTTTTTCCTTCCTCACTGATTTTGATGCTTGGCTCTCATTATTCCTGGATTCTTCTTCCCCCTTCCTTATTCTTGGTGACTTTAATTTTCATATTGATAACTCCTCTGACCATTATGCACCCAAGCTCCTTTCCCTTACATCCTCTTTCAACTTCCAGGTTTTCTCTTCTGCCTCCATTGATCAGCTTGCTCACTGCCTTGACCTCATTTTCTACTTTGTTTACCTACTATTTCCATATCTCTGCTCTTCCCTTATCTGACAATCACCTGTTAAGTTTCACTCTTCATTACTTCCCCCCTCAATCTCACCCAATCTCCTCCTATCTTTTTAGGAATCCTCAGCCTATTGATCCACTGACTGTATCCACTACTGTCATCTCTTCTTTCTTAACTTTGTCCTTTAAGTCTGTTGATGAAGCCATAGCTTCCTATAATACTGCTCTCTCCTTTACTCTGGATTCCACAACCTGTGAGGCACACCTCACCTCGTGCAGATGCAAGACCAAAGAGAAGGACCCTGTATTGATAATGGGTGTCTTGACGGTGAATCAAAGGTACTGTCTGTGGTCTGGGTGAATCAAGATGTGAGTGTAGGCCTCTTTGAGGTCTAGGGAACAGAGCCAGTCTTGTTCTTGTAGGTAGGGTAGAAAGGTTCCCAGAGAGATCGTTTTGAATTTCTCTTTTACAAGGAACTTGTTTAGCTCTTCAAGTCCCCACTAAATCTTCTTCACCTCCTCATCCCCCTCTCCATTACCAACTTTTCCCCTCACTTTTCTAAAATCTCTGTTGAGGAAACCTCTCTTCTACTTTCCTCTTCTAAACTCACTACCTGTTCTTTGGATCCTATCCCCACCCATCTCCTCCTCTGTCATCCCTTTCATCTCACAAATTCTCATCATTTTGTTTTCCACTCTAACTTTCCTTGCAGCCTTCAAGCATGCTGTAATCACTCTTCTCCTCAAACTCTCACTTGACCCTATTTGTCCTTCTAATTATCGACCCAACTCCCTTCTTCCATTCCTTTCCAAAATTCTTGAAAATGTAGTTCTCTGCCGCTGTCTCAAATTTCTCTCCTCTCAAGCCCTCCTTGATCCACTTCAATTTGGTTTTCATCCATTTAATTCTACTGAAACAGCTCTTGCCAAAGTCTCCAGTGATCTGTTCCTTGCTAAATCCAAAGGCCTTTACTCAGTTCTCATTCTTCTCGATCTTTTTGCTGCTTTTGGTACTGTGATCACCTCCTCCTCCTTGACACTTTATCCTCTCTTGGTTTTAGTGGCCCTGTACTGTCTTGGTTCTCTTCTTATCTCTCCAATTGTTCTTTCAGTGTTTGTTCTGGAGGTTCCTTTTCTACTGCCATCCTTCTCTCAGTTGGTATATCTCAAGGATCTGTTCTGGGTCCTCTCCTTTTCTCTCTCTATACCCAGTCTCTTGGTGCTGTCATCTCTTCCCATGGCTTTCAATATCATTTTTATGCTTGCTGACTCTCAAATCTTTCTATTTATCTACACCTGACATCTCTCCTTCTCTCCAAACTCGTATCTCTACTTACTTGTCTGGCATCACCACCTAGATGTCTCGCCACTGTCTAAAAATGAAGATGATTAAAACGGAACTTCTTATTTTTACCCTAAACCCTCCTCCCCTCCTTCCTCTTTTCTCTATCACTGTTGACAACACTCTTCTTCTTCCTGTTTCCTCGACCTTCAACCTTGGGATCTTCTTTGACTCCTCCCTTTCCTTTTCCACACATATTCAACATATAGCCAAAACCTGCCATTTCTATCTCTTCACCATTAACAAAATTCATCCCTTCCCCTCTGAACATGTTACTAAGGCTCTTGTCCACTCTTTGGTCACTTTCCACCTTGACTGTTTCAACCTCCTCCTTGCTGGTCTCTCCTCGGTATCATCTCTCTCCTCTTCAATCTATCCAGAACTCTGTTATGAGGCTAATCTTCTGCCAGCCCCGATACACTCATATAACCCCTCTTCTAAAATTACTTCACTAGCTCCCCTTCCATTTTCGTATTCAATTCAAACTTCTCCTTTTTTTTTTTTTTTTAAACGTTTATTTTCATTTTGCAACAAACAAAAGAAACAACACACCAAAAGAGACAAAACAAGTATACAATAAGGAAAAGTAAACCCATTACCCCCCACCCCGATGCTTCTTCTCTACCCGATTATATCAGCATGTGAGCGCTTCCAATTAACAGTGATTATACATCAAACGATCAAAAGAGTATCTACAATACAGCATGATCATGGGACAGAGATATATACAAAGTTAGACAGTCAGATGAGAGCATTTAGCAAAATGTACATAGTCATTGAGCATCTTCCATTGAGACCAATGAGAAGGAGTCTGAACAGAGGAAGCGAACAGACGAGGAATTTGTTCATATATACTGTAAAGACAGGCATGATTCCACCATTCATTGGGGCTCAGATGGGAGCTAATTTTCCAGTATTACTTAATTAGGAAAATAGCAATGCCAAGCATAAAGTTCGAAAGGAGATAAGCCATTTTTGGGAGAGAGGGGATCCCCGCAACTGGGCGAAGTCCCACTATCCTCCAAGAAAGGGGCTCCTGAGAGTGCGAGATAGACTAAATACAACCCCAGACCCGACGCCAGTAATACTGTGGTGCGGGATATTCATGCATAACATGAGGCAATGAACCAATGGCCGCAGGACGTGTCCAGCAACCATTGCCCTGAGTAGTGTTCCGTATTGTCTAATCTGTGAGAAGTGTAAAAATACCGGTGGGCTAGAAAGAAGAGGGTCTGAGTGAGTGAGGCGGATCGGGAACCCGTGTCCCTCTACTCCAGATAAGGCTCCATTGCTCCGAGGTCAAAGTCACATGCAAGTCTCTCTCCCATACTTTCTGCGCTATAGGGGTATCTCTAGTTATAGCATTACATAAGGTTTAATAAAATTGGATGCTACACCCGGTGAACTACCGAGAGATCGGAAAGTCTCCAATCAACCTTATGTAGAGAATGCCAATGGCGGGAGTACGCTAGTGCTCCAAAGGCGATGCTGAAGTCGCACTGACCAGAGTCGGGAGTCTAAAGATTGCATAAGAGTATGAAGGCACCTAAAGTGTCTAAAAGCATTGGTGGATAGTGGGAGTCTGATGGGAGAGTCATACCAGGGAGAAAGGTAAGAGGAATCGGTTTGTAAAGGCCCGCTTCTATATCTAGCCACACAGGTCTACTCGGTACTGGATCTTCCAACCAACAAGCACCTTATTTGAGAAGAAAAGATTGAGGGAACACTTGAGTAAAATCGCCACCAAGTATTAATGGAGCATTGGCAGAGGCCAAGGCCAACTGCGCAATACTTGCATAGTAAGCAGGGTTGTCCACATTCGGGGCATAATGCAAATACACGTGAAGTCACTATCTCCAGCCTCAAAGTGTACACGGGCCCATCTACCCTCCTTGTCAGCGCTAATATCAGGTACAGTAACGTGCAAAGACTTCTTAACCAGAATGGCTATCCCGTACCATTTGGAAACGGTGGGAGAATAGGCAGCTACCATGTGAGGCTTAGCATTGAGTTTCAGTGTTTCAGCAGAGTGTAAATACGTTTCCTGAAGAAACACTAAATCAACATGCTCATGGCTAAGATAGCTAAGGATTTTCTTTCCTTTGAGTGGACCATTAATGCCTTTGACGGGAATGATAAGATTGTACATAAGGCCATTCAGAAAAGTTAAAATTCAGAGCATGATAGCACACATAATTTCACTATGTCCCTCAAACTGACTGTATCTGGCTGTACACATGACATAGGAAAATAAGCTAATATAATACAATGAAGCGCCCCACATTAACAAAGAAAACCGCAGTACGGTAGAGGAGAAGCAAAACCCCAAAATTACTGGCGACCATGTGTCTGCGGGGAGAAACCCCAGAGAAGGCCAAAATTGAAAAAACACATAACCTGTAGGACTGTGCGTGCTCCGAATCCGACCGAGGCACACATCATGAAGGGATAGGAGACCAAAATTCAAAAGTCATATAGAGAAAGAAAGAAAGTCCAGGCTATTTCTGTGCTTGGCTATGACCGCCACATCGGGCCCTTCAAAATGGCGGATAGAGCCGGCAGATAAGAGTCCAAGATTTGGGATTAGCGCATCTGCTCTGCTTCTTTGGAGTCTAAAAATGTTGATAGTAGATCAGGATCTGCGAACGTCCTGGTTTGGTTGTGGAGAGTCACTCGAAGCTTCGCTGGATACAACAGGCCAAAGCGAGCCTGTAGCTGTTGAAGTCGAGGGCGAAAAGCAAGGAGTTTCTTCCGACGGTCAACGGTAGGCTTTGCCAAATCAGGAAAGAAGGAGACCTTACGACCTTCAAATTCCAAATGATGATTCGCTCGGGCAGCATGTAAAATTTGTTCCACTTGTTGATATCGTAACAAGCTAAAGATAATAGGCCGGGGGGTCGTGCGGTTGAGCGCCATGTGGGCAGGAACACGGTGTGCTCGATCGATTTCCAGTTCTCTGTGAAAAGTGATCTTCAGCATGGAAGGAAGAGTTTTGAGCAAGAATTCTCTTATATCTCCTGCTTCCACCCCCTCCGGCATTCCGAGGAGCCTCACATTGTTGCGACGGGCTCGATTATTGCTATCTTCTAACTCCTTTTGAAGATTCTGTATCTGGCGCTCAGCCTTGTCCAGTTTGCCCAAGCGCACCTCGTGCGAGTCGAGGACCCCGCCATGTTGTCCTGCCGTAATGAAAGATTTTCAAGTCGGTCCTGGAGCACTCCAAAGTCTTCTCGCATGGCTCGAAGCGCTTCTCCATTGGACTGCACCAATTCCTTCACGCCGCGAATTTCCTCCAAAATCTCCAGGTGCATTTCGGGGTTTTCACGAAATGGAACCATCTTCTGTGGGGAGGACACCTCTGTTTTGGAGCGTTTTCCGTGAGAAGAAGAAGGAGACCCGAAGTCCAAGCGCGCTGGTTTATGGGCCGCCATCCCCCCCGAGGTGCCCCGGTCAGCTCGGAGCGAAATAGTAAATTTGTATAGGTATTAAGTCAGGATTCTAAGTAGGCCTCTCGGGAGCTTCAACGCAAAGCGTCCTACCCGCTGGACATCAGGCTCCGCCCCCCTCAAACTTCTCCTTTTAACGTATAAATGCATTCACTCTGCTGCCCCTCATTACCTTTCCTCTTTTCTCTCTCCCTACACCCCTCCTCGTGAACTCTGCTCCTCCTCTGCCTTTCTTCTCTCTATGCCCTTTTCTTCTTCTGCAAACTCCATTCTTTTCACCTTGCTGCTCCTTATGCATGGGACAAACTTCCTCTATCTTTATGTCAAGTCTCTTCTCTCCCCCTCTTCAAATCCATGCTAAAAACTTACCTCTCTGAGGCCACATTTGGATCCTAATCCCTTGTTCTCCTTGTGTCTCGTTCCCTATTTGAACCCCCCTTATTTCTCTTGTATTGTTCTGTTTGTCTTGATTAGATTGTAAGCTCTACAAGCAAAGACTATCTTCTTTATATGTTTGTACAGTGCTGTGTATGCCTTGTAGCACTATATAAATGATTAATAGCAGTAATAGTAGTAGTAGCAACATTCTTGGCACCCTTGCAGTTCAACTTCTTAATGTCCAATATCTCCTTAAAAAATGACCAGTGAAAAGGCTTTGGACTATATATGTACACATATATGACACATAAAAGAATCAAATAAAAAAAGACCAATTAAAGGAAATAGTAGGAAATAGTATAATAGTGAGGACATTGCCAGGACATAATTGCCACCCTTATAAATAATTCAAATCAGTTTGAACAGAAGAAGCATATTCCCATTGCCGTAAAATTAGATGCACCTGTGATCAATTATCAGTACTCACATGACTTGAATCAACCAGTGAATGATGGCTCTGTTTGAAATGATGGCCTGAGACCATCAGAAAAGCCATTATTACCAAACAACAAACTTCAAAAGGGTACAAGGCCATCTCCAAAGATCTTGGGATAGAAGATTTCTGCTCATGGAAATGTCAAGAAATTCCCAGGATGTGGTGGGAAGAGGAAAATTATCCAAAAATCTTTGAAGGTTAGTCTGTACTGTTGGAAAACCACCATGTACAAAATCCAAAGAGCTTAAGGCTGACCTGGAGCAATCTGGAGTGATGGTTTCAACCCCCACCATATGCCACACAGTAAATAAAGAAGGAGGACCTCACTACTCAAAGACAAACATAAAAAAGCATGCCTGATCTTTGCTCAAACCCTCCTTGAGAAACCACAAGCCTGCTGGGAAAATATCAGTGGAGAGATGAAACCAAATTTGAGCTCTTTGGCAAAGCAGACCAGTGATATATTTACAGGAGAAGAAATGAAGCTAATGGGAGGAATGGCCTAGTGCTTAGGACAAGGTACTTCAGGCCAGAGGGGCCAGGGGTTCAAGTCCCACCTGGGGACAGCAATCTCAGGCCGGAGGGACTGGGATTTCTAGTCCTATAGGCACTCCTTGTGGTCTTGGGCAAGCCACTTAACCCTCCAACTACATCCATTCCGTTCGTTGCTGCTGATTGAAGAGAAAGACACCAGCACATGCTCAATACCAAATGGATGTAGTTGATGAGTGTTGAAACAGGGCGTAAGGCATTGGATCGCCCGAAACGCAGTGCTGTGTCTGCTGGTTGGCTACTCAAATGTGCTGATTTATCATTTTGGAGAATCTTTTCTACTACAGTTTAAATTCTGGGGCGAAGTGCACATTTCGTTACAATGGGACTTTGACTGTATGACGGAACGACTTCAGCTAAGTATCCTGTTAACAGTGCAATGATGTTGGTCCCTATCTTAAAACTTTACAGTGTTTTATGATATTATCTTATTGGTGACACTTTTAAGTAGTGTGGAACCTTATTTATCGTAAGCTCAAGTCTGAGCTCAATTTTGAGTAAAAAGGAAAGATAGCTACAAGAGATAGATAACTGTCTCAAGGCTATACTTCCGACATTTGCACATTCACATACGTCAGTCTTTTGACTTAGGTTATACAGTTTTCCATTCTTTAACCTTTCCCAGCATTCGCGGCTTCACACAAACAGCCGCCAGCGTGAGGGAAAAGGATCTTCACGCTGGCTGTTGTACAGAGTGAGCTGGGGCCTCGCAGGGGCTTCCCTGGCTCACTCTGAAGCCCTTCAGACAGCCGTGGAGCTGGTCGGGGGGGGGGGGGAGGCCATGGACTGGATGGGCTGTGATGGGGGAGGGGCTAGGACTGGAAATGGGCTAGGGGGGACTTGGACTGGAAATGGGCTATGGGGGGGGGGGGACCCTGGACTGGAAATGGGCTGTGATGGGGGGGGAACCTGGACTGGAAATGGGCTGTGATGGGGGGGGGGACCTGGACTGGAAATGGACTATGGTGGGGTGAGGGGGTAACTTGGACTGGAAATAGGCTGTGATTAGGGAGGCTAGGACTGCAAATTGGCTGTGATGGTTGGAGTTGGGAACTTGGACTGGAAATGGGCTGTGATGTTGTGGGGGAACTTGGACTGGAAATGGGCTATGGTGGGGGGAACTTGGACTGGAAATGGGCTGTGATGGGGGGTTAGGATTGCAAATGGGCTGATGGTGGGGGGGTTCTAGGATGGAAAGAGTCTGTGATGGGGGGGACTTGGACTGGAAATTGGGTGATGATGAGCTGGAATAGGACTGGAAATGGGCTGATGGGGGTTGGAATAGGACTGGAAGAGGGCTGACGAGGGGGCTAGGATTGGAAATTGGCTGATGGGGGAGCTTGGAGTGGAAATTGGCTGATGGGGGCTGGAAATGGGCTGATGGGGGGCTGGAATAGGATTGGAAAAGAGCATATGTGGGTCTAGGACTGTAAATGAGCTGATGAGGAGCTGGAATAGGACTAGAAATGGGCTGACATGGGGAGCTTGGACTGCAAATGGGTGATGGGCTAGAATAGGACTGGAAATGGGCTTTTGTGGGGGCATGGGAGAATGGGACTAGAAGGGAATGGATGCTGGGTGGGTCTAGAACTATAAGGGAGCTGATTTGGGGGGAGGGATGGGGATGGGGATGGGGAATGAGAATGGAGAGGGGAAAATATATTTTGTGTGGAAGAAAAGTCTACGATGGGCCGGGTATTGGGAGAGTAAGAGGGGATTGAGAATGGAAGGGTGAAATTTGAGTGGATGATAAAGGAATAAGGAAAGAAATGGGGGGAAAGAGCAAAAGGGAAATGATCAGTATGTCAAAGCAGATATAGAGAGAGAACAGAAAACATCTAAAAGAGAAGAAAGGACAAATGGATAGATCGCAGAAGACATGAAGAAACCAGAATAAAGTGACTGGAACAATTGCAACTGAAAAATAAAATGCTCAAACAGAAGGTAGAAAAATATTTTTTATTTTGAATTTATTAACTGGAATATGTCTGGTCTGGAAAGTGTGTATTGCTAACATCTTTGCGTTTTTGTTTAGTGCTAAAGGAAATTACTTTATAGTTTTATTTCTCCAGTGTTGTACATTTCATGTTTGGCTTTTGGGGTTCCCAGTTTAATTATTATCTTCCTATTTCTAAATTGTGATCCCTTGTTCTTTGTGTGGTGATGGTCTATGTTCTGTGTAACCAAGCTGAGGTATTCTTTTCATGTAGTTTCTGTTTGACAGTCCCACTTGTTCTCTTTCCCCCAGTGAGATGGATTGGTATTCTCTAAGATGTATTGGTTTAATATCTGCAGTGTTGCCTTTTGATAGGTAGGGTTTGGTGCTTTGTGAGTCCTGGTAGTGCTGTAATGATAATGTGGATTTGCTACGGATTCTAAATTTGCAGTGTTTATAGTACTTCCTAATGGGCTTGGCGGTTGTCACTGAAATATAGTAATGTAGAAATCTGCTAGTCTTTCTTTATACAGACATTTATTAAGAGGCATGTTTACTAAAAGTGCATGTTAAATACTATGAAAATATTTATGCAAATGAGACTCCTTATGCAAATGAGGCCCCATAATTAATCTCCGCACATGGCCCCGCACCCCCCTTGGGCCGCCCCTGGATGTACAAAACTTATATAGAAATGTTTGGAGGCTGTCATCACTGTCAAGGGTTGTAAAACCAATTATTATTGAAGGGTGCCATTAATCCTGTCAAGGTGATATTATTTTTTCTCAGACATCTATTTTTTTGTTGTATACTTTTAAAAATACTATTAAAATATTGTATCATACAGTTGGAATATTTCTAATTATTTCTCAATATATTGTAAACAACATATTTAAAATACAAGGGTCCCAATAATGTTGGCCACAACTGTAGCATCAAAGAAGTAGGCCTTTAACTCCTTCTTAAACTTGTCAAATGATTTCTCTGTTCACAAATGAGCAGGTAAGCTTTCCAAGGAGCTGGGACTGATGGGTAGTCTCTAATCAAATCCGGAAAGGGGAAAGCAAATGACAGATAAACATATGAACGCAGATGTGAAGAAGAAAATTTAGATATCCAAGTCAGGATGCAGAAAATTCCCACAGTATTTCACAAGAGGCTCTGCCAAAAAAGCAGAACCTCTTCTAAACTATGTATAAGGACATGCAAGGCCAACCCATCTACTAGGCAGCTGCCCTCTGCGTGTGGCATGGATAATATAAGCAGCAAGGTTTACTCAGTCGGTTGACTTATTGCATTGGCAACAGTAAAATAAGGCAACCATTAGCTATCTTCATTTGTTCTCAATAACCAGTCAAAACCACATGCACCATTTTTCTAAAGCTAAATAGGGTTTTGCACTCAATGCATGTTTAGCAAGTAAACTAACTATGTTACAGTAAGTCTAAGGGTCTGTGATAACTGTCAGGAATGCAGCCAGCATGTTCCTGGGCGTTACCGCACAGATGCACACCCTAATGCGTGGCACAAACAACACAGGTGCACCTAATGGCATCCATTACAAGTATCATTAAGTGCTGCTGCACTACTTGCCACCTTGACAGCATGTGCTCTCCATGTCCCCACTCGACCCTCAACTCGTCCATTCCCTGCCCCATAGCATGTGGTAACTATCATGACTGGGTGGTAAGTTACCGCGCATTGTCACTGCACACTGAAATGCATGTTAATCATTATAAATGCCACTACAATATAAAATTCAAGCAGCACTTGTTCTTACCATTCAGCTGTTCAGGCAGACTTCAGCTATGAAGAAAGCATGGTAGCTATGATTAATGCAAATGCAATGTGTGCCTTTGAGTCAGTCCTGACTTCTGGTGACCCAGAAGCTCCTGGGTTTTCTTGGCAGTGTCACCAGAAGTAGATTTCCAGGCCTTTCTTCTGAGGCAATGGAGGGTTAAGTAACTTGCCTAAGGCCACAAGGAGTGCTAGTGGGAATCAAACTCTGGTTGCTTGGTTGCCAAGCCAGTGCTCTAACCACTAGGCTACTCATCCACTCCTATGATTAATATGATGTTAAATCTGATATTTTTGCTAAACGTCCTGTATGTTTCATTTATTCTGTAGCTATGAATCATCCATCCATCTGTGCCTAGTTCCTGGGCTGGGGAGAGGGAAAGGATACAGGCAAAGTGAAAGGGTTAGATCATATAGTAAGATCAGACAAAGCACCTCCTCTCCATACAAATAAACTCAAGGTGTCTCCCAGGGATCCACTCTCTCCGCACTCCTTTTTAACCTCTACCTGCAACCACTCTGCACAATCATAAGATCACACAGCTTCAATGTGCACATCTACACTGACAATATCATGATCTATGGACCAATCAACACAAAGCAATCCTCACTTTCTGCCCACCAGAAATGCTTCACCGATGTAGCTAACTGGTTAAGAGACAACAACCTCCAAATCAATTACAACAAAATGGAGGGGCTCTATATATCGAAAGACACTGCCTTCATTCCTCCTCCATCAATAATCCTGAACAACACAACAATTAAGGCCCAGACGGAAGTCCGATACCTTGGGGTCACCCTTGGTCAACACCTCACATTCCAAGCCCACATCAACAAAATCACCCAGACAATATACTACAAAGCAAAGACACTTCAACGTCTCCGACCACTCCTACAGCCAACAGACTTCCTTACCATGCTGCAAGCCTCCATCATATCACACCTGGATTACTGCAATGCCATCTACCAAGGCCTACCAAAATCCATGCTCCTACCACTGCAAACAGCTCTCCATGCAATAGCAAAGACCCTACAAGCAGCAACAAGACACAATCATATCACACCCAAACAGCTCCACTGGCTCTCATTGCAGAGCCAAATACAATTCAAAACTATCATGCTAACTCACAAAGCGATTCACTTGACCCCCCCCACACACACCTCCACAAGCTACTTCAGACTTCCCAACCACAAAGATCAAGACAGACTCCATGATGAACACCCTTACCATCCCACACAGCAGAACCAAATCTAACTAGCAAGCATGTAAAAGAGCCTTCCAACTATACGCACCTTCTATATGGAACATTCTATAGGTCCAGATAAGGAACATCACACATCTCAAAACCTTCAGAAAACAGCTAAAGACACACCTATTCACAGAGCATTTCAACCCTATAATATACTTCTCCACAGAAGAGCATAGCAAGACGATCATCACCTCCACTATACATAGTTATAATTGTATATAGTTATGACCTTAAGACCTATCGATTGCATGATATATATAGTTAAGACGTTGTTATAATGTACTTCAAGTTGCTCCCTTTAAACTGCCTTGACCTGGTGAAAAGTGGTATATAAATGCAGCTAAATAAATAAATAAAATTGTGGCTACCTGATTTGGTGATGAAATGGACCGTCCAAATAGATGTTGTAGTATGCGAGCTTTCAAAATCTCACATCTCAACAAGAGAACTATGAGGCATCAAAAGGTAATGTAGTGCAATATTTTTGTTGACCCATTTAATGATATCATAACCTACAAGACTTCAGGTTAATCCTGGATTATATTTTCTGGGATATATACTATATCGGGGGGGGGGGGGGACGACTTTATCTTCTACATATTCTGATTATCTTAACAGCAGACCGGTGTCCTATTTTTTTATTTATTTAGGAAGATAACCAAAGCTAAGGTATCTGAGGCTTGCCTCCTTTAACAGAGATATAACTTGAATCCTCTCATATTTAGGGGTCTGTTTACTAAAGGCCGGTGTTGTGCGGTCCGCGGTACCGAGCGGGTGCCGTATAAGGAGTGGGCGTTCCGTCGTGAAGAACAGAAGCTGTGATTGACAGATGCGCTAAGGTGCGCGGCGCCCGTGTGGTTAGTGCCCTGTGACATTACGGCGTTTGATCTGTGCACATAGATCACACTGCTCACGGTTTTTGGGCTTCCACTATTGTGCTGCACATTGCTGACGGAAACGGTTTCTTTTCCCTGCACAGCACCTCTAACGCGAGTGTTTCACTGGCGGTAAATTTCTTTGCAGATTCGGGCACGCTCCTGTGCGGCGAGTCTCTCCCCTCCCACATTCCGCCCACTGACCCCGTCTCTCCGCCCCTAGGGGGCCTTCCTCCGCCCTCATTTCGCCTTGGCACGCCTCTTTCGCACATTACCGCCCCGCAAATGTGCGCGTTGTCGGCGCACATGTGCGGGGCCCGTTAATGTGACCCGCACGTGTACGGGGCGTTTAAGAGCACTTAAATGCATCATTTTAGGGCGCTCAGGTGCGCCCCGCACAGGTGCGCCGTTTAGTAAACATGCCCCTTAGTTTCTTGCTTTGCAGAATTATTCTGCAAATCAAGTCCAGAAAGCATATATGATAAATTAAATTAAGGACTCGTGGCAGACATTCTGAAGCTGGGGCTCACTTTTAATAGGCAGTTTTCATAAAAAGAGAAAGTATTTCAGAATATTTTAAGTGAAAAGCAAACAACCCTCAACCCATTAATTCCAAGGAACCGCTGCTCAATATGATACATTGCAGCAGTGAATTGAAAACGTCACAGAAATAAAAAGATGGTCTGAACTGCTTTGGAAATTAATGGACTACCTCTGATATACTGAGCTTCTGTCATGCATCTATAATTGGAACACTAATTTATTTCAAATCATTTCAAGCACGGTAATTATAGTGCATCATTGTTGCTGTTTAATATTCACACGAGAAGACAGCAAATAACATTGGCAGGAGACCAAATATTTTACCACTAAAATACATTGTAAGACTATAAAAATGTAAATTGGACCCCCTTCTTACAGGGTTTTCTTTTGCCCTAAAATATTGGAGCATTATGAATAGCAATAAATAAAAAATGTGATGCTTGTATTTCTTTCTTATTACCCATAAGGGGGGGTAATTTTATAAGGGCGCACATATTTGTATGCGCCTAAGTGGGGGTTATTTTCGTTATTAATACACATATGTGTCTATATACCTAAGATCTTATAAAATACCAACCAACATAAAGTATCTGTGTTGCTTTACTGTTGGGCATTAAGTATGGGTGGAACGTTGGTAGAACATAAATGGAGTGCACAAGTACACCCAGGCAGGTCAATATTTAAACTCCATGGTAGTTATTTGTTTTTTAACACTGACTGAGATGTTTAAAATGAAACAGGATATTCAGCGCCGGAATCCAGATACCTGCCTGTGCTGAATATCCGCTTTCAGGGATGACTATTGGCCCTATCGGGATAGCGGTGTTATTCTGCTGCTATCCGGACAGGAAACCGCATAGGACTGCTTTTTTCCTGACCTAATTTTATGCAGTTATCCAGTTAGTGGGCTGAATATCGCTGCTAAGAGGATAACCCCCAGGCCCTACTCTTGTACTGTCTACGCACTGCCTAGCACTCTTTGGATAAAGATGCAGCGGTCAGAGACAATATTCAGTAGCACTATCACCATCAGTGGGGCTCGTGGTTAGCAAGCTAGCTGGGGAACTCTTGAGGCTCAGTTGTCAGAGTCTGTAATAAAGACAGGAGCCCAGTATTTTGTTAAGCTATTTAGGGTTTTTCTCCTAAAATTGTCTTTCTGGTTTGATTCTTTGGGTCACTTTACTTTAGCTAGTTCCTCATGAACAGTCTTCTGAAAATCGTTCAAGATCCCCTTCACGTCTGTTCCTATTTGTGGGTGTTTTCTGAGGTCCTGCTCTGGGCCCTTCATCTGTGAATACTGAACAAAATTATTTGTTAAGCAATTCTACTTTATAACCGGGTACGGCGGACTGGTCGCCCCTCCTCCCTTACCAATCCCCCCCCACCCCCAATTCCCCATACCCAGACATTTCTTACACAAAATACAACACACTGTATTGGGAATTAAACTGGTCGCAGTTTTATTAACCAATAACAATAACCAACAATAATTCAACACAGTTAACTTTACCCCCCCCCCCCAAGCAGAGCGAGCCCTCACCAGCCATGTGAGTAGCAAAGTGATGCCGCATCCGCTTCCATCAGGTCTCAGCCCCGGCAACTTGCCTCGCCTCCCTCATTCCGGCTTCGCCATATTATTAGCAAAAGCCTGAGGGACTGTCCGGGTCGGGGGTACCCCACCCCCACCCTCCAGCTTGGCTCTGGCTCCGGACCCCGGAAACCTCCGGGATCCCGCCACCGGCTCGGGCCCCCTACTCGCCCGAGCCGACCCCCCCCCCCGGCAAAGCTGCGACCAGCACCCTTCCCTCGCAAAACATCTTCCAAGGCCTCCTGCCAATTGTTTAAGAGCAAATCCATCCCAACCGGGGATAGGTGTACTCCATCCATCCTATATAGGCCGGCACAATCTACATCAGCCCACGGATGCAAAATCTGGCACCCCCCCTGCTCCCCCACCCACCTGCCGATCTGGCGGTTAATCTTTGTCAAACCCCGCGACCAGCACCGCTGATCCCTGCAAGCAGGCCTGGGAATGATGTCCGACCACAACAAATGCACACCAGGGAACATTGTCAAGATCACTCTCAAGTCCTTGAGGACGGTCCGAATCAGCTGCCGACAAGTCCAGGACACCAGGTCGTTGCCACCCAGGTGTATCAACAAGGCCTCTGGTGTCCCTCGCATCCGCTCGTGGTGCCGCAGCAAAGGCAGGAGCTGAATCCAGCGCAGCCCATGCTCGCCCAGCCATGAGACAGTCACCCCAAGCGCGTCCAATCCAATATTTTGCCCCACCGGGTGCGTTGCTGCTCGCCGACTGGCCCAGAAGACAAAAGAATGGCCGATCACCCAACAGCGACACGAAGATGGAAAAGCCTCTACAAAACAAAGAACACGTGGTTAGCCCGCCCCCCACCACCCCTAAAAGCGCACATATCTGCGGAAGGCCCCAGACGTCCACCTACCGATCTGCCGTATGTCCCCGTCAGGTAAACCCACCGCCGCAGCACTAGTCGCCGCCCCAATGCGAAAGGAATGTGGGGCGAACAACCTAGGATCCTCCCGATAAGGCTCAAGGATAGCCGTAGGACCGCCATAAATTGGAACCGCGTGAGCACCGACCTATCCTCGTGAAGAAACAAATTACCCCCACCCGGTGGCCGCTCCTGCAAGTACGCCCGCAGCAGCCCCACCGGGCAAGTGGCGGACTTTTCAACCGCTTGCAATCGCACCCACGCGCCCCGCCCTAATTGATCCGTCTTGGATCGCGCCAAGTAAAGCCCGACACCGCCCCCCGCCCACTTCACGTGGTGCACCTGCAGGCCCCCCCGCCTGCTGCACGACCCGATTCTGCAATCAATTCCCCAATACGAAAAGCCCCGAAAAATGCCAGAGAAAACACCGCCCGGAAAAGCACACATTCGTATCCGGACGAAACCACTTCAGGCAACGCCGCACACAGCCGCTGTAGTAAGTCGTGCATTATGGGCCGCCGCCCATCCCTCAGCGCAGGAAGGGAGCGCTCCCAGCCCTGCAGCAGCCTGCGCATTAAAAATCCCCGCCAGCTGCCCCCCACCCAACCGCCTTCGCAAAGAACGAGTACCCCGCCAAATGCCTACTCACCGTGGCTCGTGACAATCCCGACGCCTTCGCAACCAAAACATACTGACCCACCATTTGATCAGGAGGCAGCCCCTGCCGCCATCCCCGCTCCTCCAGGAACGCGTGACCGGCCGCCCCCCCCCCCCGGTTAGTGCCGGCCACGCGCACCGGGGGGCTCCGCGGCCTTGCTATTCTCATCAGCTTCTACATATTCCTTCCTTTTACCCTTGAGTCTGACAATACCATTTTTGCACTTCCTCCTCTTTCTAACATATCTGAAAGCACTCTATTATTCCTAGTACTCAGCACAAGTTCAACAACAATAATAGTAGCAGCAGCATTTGAACCCTGGCTGTCTTGCTCCTAACACCCTATGCCAACCATTATGCTACGCTAGACATCCAACTTCTGCAATATAGTTCTGGGATGTCTAAGACACCCTTGCAGATGTCCCCATTGGGTATGTCCAGGTTTGTAAAATTATTTCGACAACTAGACATGCCTATATTTTTTTCAGACATTCTGGCTTAGACATCCTAAATTGCAGTTGGACAGATTTTCTAAAATTCCCCCTTTCTTTCTTTTTTTTTAACTACCATTAAAATGGACTAACACAGCGAATCACACTACTTCTGACAAAAACATGGAATACGTTATTGTCTGCTGTTGCGCCACTGAACATCTGTTGCCAAAATGGCAGGCCAGGATGTCTATGTGGCCAGTAGGCACATGCTCACTAGCAAATATAAGATATTTGAATTTCACCATTTGTTTCAAGACAGATAACCTCTTCTTGGTAGAGTAGTAGTCTAATGGTTAGAGCACTGGCTTAGGAACCAAGAGACCATCATTCAATTCCCACTAGTATCCCTTGTGGTCTTGGGCAAGTCATTTAACCCTCCGTTGCCTCAGAAGAATTCAACTTATCAATGTCCCTGTTTAATGCACATTACCAAGTTTAAGTTACAATATAAACTGCTTTGACTAAAATAATAAAGCAGTATAAAAAACAATAAAGAAATAAATATGTTATAAAAAATATTGTCCTGGGGGAAACCAAATATGCTCCACCATAACTGAGATAAGTAACCATCAACTTAATTGCATTTAGAAAAAATCTTTTACTTTGCAGTCTGTTACGGAAAGTTAAAGCATCTGAGTGCAAGAGTCCCTAATGAGCATATAAAGCAAGGGAAAGTCACGAGCAAGAGTTGGCATAGCATAAATTCACTGCAATACCTGATGCATGTATGGATCCAAGATTAATGGGTGAAATCATTTGTGGACCAAGATCTAGATGGTCTCATTCTCTGCATCCATTGATATCATTTATAACAGATAATGAAAGAACATAAAAGCAATGCTGCTATTAATGCCATAATTTCTCCTTTCTAGTTGTTTAATATTTCATTTTATAGTCATTCAATGTGCCCATGACTCTAAAGCTTAATCACCCTTACAATATTTTCAGCATTGCAATGATGCCCATCGCTGCAGTTCCTGGTAACATCCTATGACAGGGCAGAAAAAGTCTTGACACATTAGTAGCCATCAATGGGCACAATTGGTTACTAATTTAGAAAAGGGGCTAAAACCATTTTGTTTTCATTGTAGATTCTGTAATGTTGAAAGGGGGTCAATGTACTAATTGCTAATGTATTTTGTTTTTTTACTGTCTTTTTAATTATCCTTTCCAACTCTGATTGCATTTCTTTGTGCTGGAAACCATTTTGAATGGCAATCACTATTAAGATGGAATATATAAAACGTTTAAATAAATACAAATAATCAGATGCATGATGCTGTAACTAGCGTGTATCTGCAAAATACTTGAGGGAGCTCCAGAACTCCCCCTCCCCCAGTGACCAACAGCACTGATACCACTATTCTCTTCCTCTTGCTGCAGTACTTCTACCCTTGCCTCTTATAACCCTCACCAATAGGCCAAAAGGCAAACTTGTTTGGGAGGGAGCCCAGGTGCAATATGGACATGCCTGGGTCCAAAAAGAGGTGGTCCATGGAGTAATGGGGGGGGGGGGGGGTGCGTGTACCAGAAATGGTGGGCTACATGCCAATAAATGGTACCTGGGCTCAGAGCTTTAAAATGCATAGGCACTGCAGGCGAATACTGTATGCCTCGCATTCGAATCAATTTTAAGAACATGTAGATTATGCACTAGGAAAAGAGGGGGAGGATTGGCAGTAAGCTGTATAAGATCTTAAATCCTGGGGGACAGATAGCATTTAAATAAGAACCTCCATGACTCATTAACCATGTTCCCATTATACAAGCCAAATCCACTTGGGCATCACCCATAAGAAGATGTATAATGTCGGTTTTATTACAAACCGATCTAGAATTTAAATAATAGCATCAGACAAGTAAAGTATTATAAAATACATATCAAATACACCCCAATCAACCTCGACAGCCCCGACTACTCCAAAATGACAAACTGTGTCAACAGCATGTCCAAATGGCTCCAGCACAACAACCTAGCCATAAACCTCAGCAAGACAGAAGCACTCATCATCACACGAAACAACACCTTCAGCCCCCCTCCCTTCATCAAAACCAACAACACAGCAATACCACTGAAGAACGAAGTGAAATACCTCGGAATAACACTCGACAGAGAGCTGAACCTACAATCACACATAAGAAGAACCACCAAGAACGCATACTACAAGATGAGAGTAATCAGACACCTCAAACCTCTACTCACACAAGACCACTTCCGCACAGTCTGCCAAGCGCTTATAACTCCCATCCTGCAACCCGATCTATAGTGGCATGCCAAAACACTCACTCAGGCCACTTCAGATGGCTCAAAACACAGCAGCCAGAATAATCACCGGCTCTCCAATACAAGCCCACATCACACCCATACTAAAAGACCTCCACTGGCTCCCAATCAGCCACCGCATCAAATACAAAATGATACTAAACATTTTCAGAATCAAACACAAAAACTCCGCACTCAGCCTACAACCCCTCATACTCCCCAACGCAAGCACCAGACCTAGAAGAAAGACCACAGCTGATACACTCAACACCCCAAACAACTACACAAAAGCATGCAAATCCACCACACAAAGAGCCCTATCACTGGCGGCTCCAACAATATGGAACACACTCCCAGATGAGCTACGGTCAACTGAAGATCCAAAGGACTTCCGAAAACACCTAAAGACATTGCTCTTCACCGAATACTATGGCCCAAGCAAGTAACCAGACCATACAGACTCAGACCAACCACAGATCAGAACCTCAGACTCGATTGAAGATCAACCACAGCATGCTGCAGAAACAGCAAACCCTTGTATATAACTGTAAAAAGCACATGTTGTAAATAGATCACGCTAATCAACACACTTGCACCCATGCACCCTCACTGTACATAAACTAACTCACACACACTCCATTACCACTGATTGTTTGATGTGCACACCGCCTTGATTGAAGGATAAGGCGGGATAGAAATACCCTTTAAATAAATAAATAAATAAATAAATCTTAGAAATACTCATTAAAAATGGCTCCCGACATTTCTAAAAGTAAGTATTATCAAAGGTAACATTACAAACATCTCAATCCTATCTGGATAAGAGGTCCTAAAAGAAACTGTGATTATATATATATATATATGGATGCTTGTATAAGGGTTTGCTCTAACCATCTTATCACTACAATGGCTTTTTGATACCTCCCCAAGACATGCCAATATTATGACTCACTAGGCATGAAAATTTAAGAAACTTTAAATAAGCTAGCTAAGTCTAAAAGGAAAGACAGACATAAAACATTATAAGTTAATACAAAACAATTCAATGTGGCCCTCATGATGAAACTTAACTCAAGAAAATCATTAAAAATACAGACAAAACATTAAAAATGTTTAAATCCTGTAAAAGTCACATCAGGGAATGCTGTAGAATCATATTACATTATTATAACACAGGTAACACAATGTTCATACTCTAAGGAGTATGTTTACTAAACCACGGTAGCGAACTCCGTGTGATATCAGAGCCGTGCCCCATTGAAATCAATGGGGCCGCGGCTCCGATATTGCACGGAGTCCACTACCGCGGTTTAGTAAACATATCTCTAAAATAAATTTGCAGTTTAGTCCAAAAGAAGGTCTGTAGGAGTCAGAAAATGGTCCACAAAGGATCACACACCTTCTGTGCAATGCCTCCGAGTGTCCACTCTATCTTATGCTCCCAGCTCTTAGTGTCATCAAGTGGCAGGGCTCAACCTGGAAGATTGGCAGGAGTGCAGGTTAGTCCTTGGCAGTCTCAGCAGTGGGGGGGGGGGGGGGGGGGTAGGGGAGGGGATAATTAAAATGCTTATTGCAGATAATATTAGATTCCAAAGCGAAGTAGCTCACACTGAGCTCAATAGCCCTCTGAGTGTTTATGCACTCTTATGCTCCCAACTCTTTGCATCAGCAAGTGGGGCTCAATGCAAAAGATCATTGGTAGTGCTATTTAGCTAGCAGGACAATGCAGTCTCTTGAAGGGTAATTAAATAATTAGTGCAGATGATATTAGGTTCCAAGGTGAAAAGCTCAGCAAAGAGCAGATGTAACAAGAGGTGGAAACTTCTCTTGCCAAAGTCTCCAGTGATCTGTTCCTCGCCAAGTGCAAAACCCTATGCTCAATTCTCATTCTTCTCAGTCTTTTTGCTGCTTTTGATACTGCTGATCACCTCCTCCTCCTTGACACTTTATCCTCTCTTCATTTTAGAGGCCCTAGGCCTATACTGTCTTGGTTCTCTTCTTATCTCTCTAATTGCTCTTTCAGTGTTTGTTCTGAAGTTGCTCTTCTACTGCCATCCCTTTCTCAATTGATGTACCTCAAGAGTCTGTTCTGGGCCCTCTCTTTTTCTCTCTCTATACCCAGTCCCTTGGTGCCCTCATCTCTTCCCATGGCTTTCAATATCACTTTTATGCTGATGACTCTCAAATCTATCCATCTATCTATCTACACCTCTCTAACTACTAATCTATCTATCTACACCTGACATCTCTCCTTCTCTCCAAACTCATATCTCTACCTGTTTATCTGACATCGCTGCCTGGATGGCTCTTCGCCCCCTAGAATTGAATATGCCTATAATGAACTTCTTATTTTTCCTCCTAAACCCTCCTCTCCCCTTCCTCTTTTCTCCATCACTGTTGACAACACTCTTCTTCCTGTTTCCTTGGTCTGCAACCTCTGGCTTTCTTCTCTCGACGCCCTTTTCTTCTTCTGCAAACTCCAGACTTTGATCTTTTCACCTTGCTGCTCCTTATGCATGGAACAGACTTCCTCTATCTTTACATCAAGTCTCTTCTCTCCCCCTCTTCAAATCCATGCTAAAAGCTCACCTCTTTGAGTCCGCAATTGGATCCTAATCCCTTGTTCTCTTTGTGTCTCCTTCCTGCTTTGAACCCCCCTTATTTCTCTTGTCTATTTGAACCTCCCTTGTTTCTCTTGTATTGTTCTTTCTGTCTTGATTAGACTTTAAGCTCAACGAGCAGGGACTGTCTTCTTTATATGTTTGTACAGCGTTGCATACACCTTGTAGCACTATATAAATGATTAATAGTAGTAATAGTAGAAATGAAAGTTTTATAGGCATTTTTACTTTATTTCTTGATGATGGAAAGGCCAGACCATATTTATGGGCATTCCTAAGTTTTGAGATAATTTTATAAACCTTTTTCAAGCATCAAAGGCCTCTTTTAAAAATAGATTATGCGTAAAAAGTATGTGCAGTACAAGTAGTTGTCTTTGCAGAGTAGGTACAAAGATTTGCAAGTGCAGGTTATTGTCTTTTGTGCAGGTTTTGTGAGGCTATTTTACAAAGACACATAGGAGCCCACGTGTCCTTATAAATTGTCCTCAAAATAGGTGCCTTCTTGGACTTCCGAGCTAGGTGATCTGTTAAGAAATTACCTTCCACAAATTCTAGAATAATGCTAAATGATTGCTAAACCTAACATTATTGATAACATTGATACTGTCTTGACCTAAAGGAGGAAATTTTAAACATCTGAAAGCTAGCCAAAAAAATGTATTGTTAGTCCAATTGAAAGGTGTCCCCTATGGCTTTTGTTTTTGTTTGATTTTTACTTATTAAACATTAAAATTGAAACCAAGAAGATGGTTTTCAAATTATTTTTGCTCAGGTGAATAAACAGCTGGAATTGACAGCTGGAAATTGAACCGCTCCCTCAACAGAAACAGCTGTTTAAACTGAGCAAAAAATCCAACACCGTTTTGAAAGCCTTGTATAGGCTTTGTGGCACCAGCTGCCTTACAGCATCAGCCTTGCACTTGCTATAAAACAGGTGCACTTGGACCTTCGAAGTTTCAAAGGAAAAAAAGCTCCATGAGGAGTTTTCCATTGAAAATTTCTTTCAAGCCCACAGGCGCAAAGTATGCACAGGCCTGCAAACTATACAAGGGCTTGAAAAACTGCCCGCAGAATACAGATTTCTCTCTATTTCAATCAAAATAAAATAAGCCTATCTGCCAGTTGCTACACTATAAAATTATAAATCCTTAACAGAGTATTAATTGTCTTAGTTTTAAGCACCAGTCAAGAGGGCTATAAAAATTCACCTCCATTAGCTCATGGAAGCATAACTCATAAAACTCTGTTGATTCTTAAGAAGGCCTAGAGATTAAAAGTGAGTTGTTGCAGTATATAATTATAATGAAATAAAGTACCGTACATCTGACGTCTTCAAATTTTTCTGCATGGTTTAATACAGAGAATATCAAATATGTCATTGTTATAGAATGGTTTGATGTCTTGGCAATGTAACTATTATAATTTTGAAAAAATCATTTGCAGCTACGATTTGGCTAAGTAGGTTGTGGTACATTTAAATTTAGAGAAAAACAGTACATTTCATTTAAGATCCACCTAGGAGATGGAGCAAGTATGTTTTTTCTACAGTTTCTTGCAAATGAAATGCACGAGACTGACAGCACTGCAAAACTAAAGGGCCCTTTTACTAAACTGTACTAAACAATTAGTGCACATTTTAGCATGCAGTAACTGCCACACGGGGCCACGGTAACTTTTGCCACACAGACATGACAATTACACTGGTCAACATCGAAAGCGTTACTGACTTTAAAAGGCCCTAATCTGTAGTATCTTGGTGAGCTGAACACAAATATAACATTAATAAAATTTGAAGATATTGCGTTTTGAAGATATTGCATGTAGTTCATTTTTGACGTTTCACCCTGTAAATTTATCCAGTAGGACATCAACAACATCCCAAATAAGCCTTGAATGATGTAATATTGCATCACATTGCATAATATCAGCATGTGCACATCATCCAGAGTTGATTGCATCATTTTCTGATGCAATACAATACTACTGCCAGACGGCTGCTGAAGCAGTGTAATATACACAGTCGGAAAGGTTGAGCATTTAAAATATTTCAGACTGTGTGCGAGACAGTTTAAGCTACTGTTACATGTAACTTTTATTAATCATATAATTTTAGCCATTTAGGTACAATACAGAACAGTAATGCCGCGAAAGTGCATTAATACCACTGACAATTTGTGCTACATTTTTGGGGAAGTGACATTTGCCAACCAGAAGAAAAGTATCACTTCTCAACTGAAGAAGGCATATCATCTTTACTTCGGATGCAAGATTGGTGACCAAGACAAGCCTTGGGCGCCACATATATTCTACGCTACATGTACAACTCAGCTTTCACAGTGGTTGAATTGCAAAAGACCATCCCATGGTGATACCTCTCCCCAGATTGCCCCATCTTTTTCTGGCTCATCCGTCCCTCTGGTCTCTTCCTTCCGCTATCTGGGGGTTCTTTTTGACTCTCATCTCTCCTTTCGTGATCACCTTGCTTACGTTTCAAGAACTTCGTTCTTTTTCCTCCAACAGATCCGTGCCATCAGGCCTTTTCTCACTGCACAAGAACTTACCACCCTTCTCCTTTCCCTGGTTATGTCCCGTATCAACTTTTGTAATTCAATTCTAGCAGATCTCCCTACCACTCAACTTCACCGTCTTCAGCGCCTTCAAAACACCACTGCTCGTCTCATTTTTCACTCCTCTCCATGCGACCACGCTACACCTTTACTCATCCATCTCCATTGGCTTCCCGTCAAATCTCGTATTCACTTCAAAGTCCTGACACTCCTTCACCGCGTCCTTTATTCCCACTCCCCTCAGTACCTCGCTGATCTTGTTCACTTCCACATCCCAGCCCGTTCCTTATGGTCTCTTCACCTCAACCGCCTTTGTCTCCCTCCACCTGCTTGCGCTCGCCTCCAATCCACTCGCTCCTCTGCTTTCTTTTTCCTTGGCCCTGCTCTGTGGAATTCTCTACCCCCTCTATCCGGCTAGAACAGACACACACCACTTTCAGAAATAAACTTAAAACCCATCTCTTTGCCCTTGCTTTTGATCTCCTCGACCCCTCTGTGTAGCCCACATCCCCTTTTCTTTCCTTCCTTTTTGTATTATGTGAACCGCTCTGATATGTATTTGTTGAGCGGTATATTAAGTCAATAAACATAAACATAATGCCATTTACAGTCCCCATAGTGTGGAGAGAGCCAAGCAACCACATAAATGACTGTTACTTCTGCTTGGTTCCTCCTCTTTCCAGCGGAATAACAAAGCAAAAGAAATCGAGCGTAGTCTACCCAAACATTCCTTCTGCATTGAGACCAATTCCACATGGTGAGAGACTTTCTATTCCAGAACCTCTATCAGAATATTCTCTTGATTCATCTGATGAGGACAAGGGTGAGCCAACCTGTTCTTCTCCTGGTCTGTCAGCATGCAGTGACCCAGATTTTCACTGGGATGCATTATCAACTCCACACAGAATAACACAGGAAGAAATAAATGATCTGGTTCGTGATTTGGACTTATCCAAGAACAAGGCAGAATTGTTAGGATCAAAACTCCAACAATGGAATCTTATAGAAGAAGATGTCAACATTACTTCATATCGAAAGCGCCACCAGCAGTTGGAGCCTTTCTTCAGAAAGGAAAGTAATCTGGTATTCTGTTCTGATATTGAAAGCCTCATGAATGCCTTAAAAATCACTCATGACCCACAAGACTGGAGACTATTTATAGACTCTTCGAAACTGAGTCTGAAGGCTGTGCTTTTGAACAATGGAAATCGTCTTCCATCTATTCCAGTAGCGCATGCCATCCACATGAAAAAACACGCTCCAACCCTCAACATAGGGATTGTGATATTATAATGCTCCTGTTGGCTTAGACCTGTGTCCCATTGACTATCTAATCAGAATAGTTGTTATCATAAGCAACAAGGTCTCAGACTTAGATGGGGCTATGATCCAGACATAACAGGTCTGGTCTGTATGCACCCTTTCGCATCAATGGCCTTCTAATGTCACTTAATATTATAACATCAACGACCTTTTGGTTACAGGTCACATTCCCAATGTCATGAACACACAGAATTGTATACTAAGAAAAAATGGTGCTTAGCTCAATTCAATGTCCCCAACGCCATACTTCAGCGCCGTTGCGTTTCACTATCAGAACGTTTCTTCAGGGGGTCCTTTGTTATATACACCTCATGACACGCGTTGTTAATGTCGGCGTTGGTTTGGTAAACGGACTGGTTCCTTCAGAATTATCAGCCTTGAAAAATGGCAAGGTATATCGTAAAGTGCTTAAAAGTTCAACATTAACAACGTTGGGGACATTGAATTGAGCTAAGCACCATTTTTTCTTAGTATACAATTCTGTGTGTTCATGACCTTGTTGCTTATGATAACAACTATTCTATGTTGAGGGTTGGAGCGTGTACTTACATATACTCAACAGGTGAATCGCTCTGAGAAGTGACCGTCGGGATAGTTTGTCGAGTCCACATGAAAGAGACATACGATGACTTAAAGCATCTACTGACTTCCATTAACTATAACAAGTACAGCTGGCACCTCTGTGGTGACTTGAAGGTAGTTGTCCTTTTAATGGGACTGCAGCAGGGATATATAAAATAAATGCATTTCTTATGTGAGTGGGATAGCCGAGCAAGGGATTGGCACTATTTGTGGAAGGAATGGAATCGCAGACAAAATGTAACAGTTGGAGAGAAGAATATCTATCACCCAGCTCTGGTTGAGGCTCACAAAATCCTGCTACCAACCCTTCACATCAAACTAGGTTTGATGAAAAACTTAGTGAAAGCCATGGACCACACTTCGCCAGCTTTCCAATACCTGCATGAAAAATTCCCTCAACTCAGCGAAGCAAAGTTTAAAGAGGGAGTTTTTGTGGGTCCTCAGATTCAAGAGCTCTTCAAAGATGACCAGTTCAACAACTTGCTGAAGGGTGATGCGAAACAAGCATGAAATGCTTTTTGCCTAGTGTCAACAAACTTTCTCAGGAATGTTAGGTCAGAAAACTACAAGGAACTAGTAGAAGACATGCTGATGCAGTATCAGAAACTTGGTTGCAATATGTCTCTAAAGATCCATTTCCTTGATTCCCATCTCAATTTCTTTCCTGACAACTGTGGTATGGTTAGTGATGAACAGGGCGAAAGTTTTCACCAGGATATCGCAATGATGGAGCAAAGATACCAGGGAAAATGGTCCACTACAATGCTGGCTGACTACTGCTGGACACTCCCCAGAGAAGCTCCCAAACAGCTGTACAAGAGACAGGCGAAAAAATCTAAGAAGTAGTCTATGACATGTTTTTTTACAGGTATTAACCGAAGGCCTATTATATTTACTATTGACATGCATTTCGTGATGTAAACATTAATTCTTGTAGATTACAAAAAAACTAGAGCCAGCTTTGCAAATTCACTGTCATATTCGTGTTCAGCATGTAAAAATGGATAAGAAATGACTATTTTTATTTCAGTAACATGACTTTTGTTAAAGTTTGTTAACCAGTGTTACCTTATGCTAATTCTCACAGTAACCATAGATCCCATAATGGGGCGAGGAATGGATGGGGTTAGCGGCAGAAAGTGGGCGTGGAGAGCACGTTGCGATTAGTAGGGGGCAAGAAAGTGTGTGCTGTCCAAAAGTTGCACTTAGCACAAGTGCACTTAATGCTGCCTCAGTGGGTGGCGTTAAGTGTACCTGTGTTGATTGTGAATACTACTGCCACGCTTTAGGTGACCCATCTGTGTAGTAACTGCTGGAGAACATGCTGACCACACCCTCAGCATCTACCACAGATTAGGTTTAGTGCTAAATGCATGGTAAGTTCTAAATTCTACAGCATTTTAGTAAAAGGGTCCCCAAGTCCTTCAATTATCCACAGAGCCAGTATAATGAGGACATTAGTTCCGCAAGCTTCCTTACAGTCCCTTAGCAGTATATTTCAATATTCTTCAGGAAGAACCTATGCACATTTAATCTTCGAGTCTCCACAACTGTCAACAATAAGATGCATTAGGTCCTGTTATGATATTTTATATGATATCACATGGCAACATGAATATGGCATAATAAAATATTATATTAATATTAAATTGGAGTGGAGTGGAGGAGTAGCCTAATGGTTAAGAACACTGACTTGGGAATCCAGAGACCAGGCTTCAATTCCCACCAGCACTCCTTGTGGCCTTGGGCAAGTCACTTAACCCTCCACTGCCTCAGAAAAATCCAAGTTATCAATGTCCCTGTTGAATGTACATTACCAAGTTCAACTTTCAATGTAGCCCACTTTGATTGAAATGATAAAGCGGTATATAAAACCTGTTAAATAAGTAAATAAAAATAAATAAATTCTGTTTAAGTATAATAGCAATAAATTATTTTATATATCCCATTCCTTTTCTCACAAATAGGTAGGGAAGAATAAATCCCATTTCTCCTGCATTCAAAAAAATACAACCCAGCACTCCTAGTTGCTCTCAAAGGGGCAACTTCTTTGGTATGCTCCTTTGGTGGTACCTTGCCAGGGGTAGCAGACTTCTTCTGTGATGTTATCTGCAGCAGAGCATAAGGAGAGATAAAGTTACTACCAGCAGCTAATTGAAGCATTGACAGCTGCCAAAGAGAAAGGCACAACATCTGGAGAGGGACCCAAGTGAAAATAGTCCATGTTCCCCCAAGGGCACCTCTCAATGGAAAGTTGACAGTCTTTCTCTTGATGGTAAGAGTCGTCTTATGTCCCACTGCAGATGTTATCACAAAGGAAGGCAGAGCTATCACCAGTAGCTGACCCTAGAACAGCAACAGTAGTGGAACAGAAAGGATATGTACAACTGGAGGGGAACACAGAAGGGAAGTGATGTCCCCCTCCCCCCAGCAACACCGCTGTGCTGCCTGTTGCAGATTTTGAAATGGGTGGGGGGGGGGGGGGGACAGAACATAGGAGGATATAGCAAAAGATATTTCCTACTGACCATATACAATAACAGATATAAACTAAAGATGAAACAAAATCCCTCATTTTTTCTTTCTTGATGATGGAGGCCAGACAATATTTAGAAGTATTCCTTGCATTATGGCGGTAATTTTATAAACCTTTTGCACGAATATAAGGCCTCTTATAAAATTAGGTTACACCTAAAAGTATGCATGGTGCAAATGGGTGTGTATCTGGAGAGTAGGCATGTTTGGGGGAGGACTTTAGGATATCATGGGTAGAGTCATGATTTCTGAGTTTTATTTTATAAAATGTGCATGCAGGATTGGCGCCAGGAGATGAAGCCCTGTAGGTGAACCTCATCTCTTTCACCCCCAGCCCCCACTGCTGCCCCTCTCTGGGACCTACAGTGGCAGCAATGGCCTAAAACAGCCCCATGGTGCTTATCTCAAAATGTTGGCACCAGGGGGCTGTTTGCTTCCACTTTCACCGACACCGACTTCCTTTTGAATGGGAACAGAAGCCGGTTCTGTCCCCATGCAAACAGGAAGCCAGCATTGGTGGAGGCAGAAGCAAACAGCCCAGCACCGAAGTTTTGAGATAAGCACTGTGGGGCTGTTTAAAGCCATTGCCGCTGCTGTAGGTCCCAGAGAAGGGCAACAGCAGTGGCAATGGGAGCTCCCAGAGGGCCAGTGCTCTAGGCAACCACCTAGTTCACCTGATGGTCACACCAGCCCTGTATGCATGTACACGTCTATTTTACACACTAACATTTATGTCTACTGAATACTGAAGAACAGGTGTAACGACCATTCCTTCAGTCTAGGTGTGATTTCTACAAGATCCGTGCCAGTATTTTAGAAAGACGCATAGGTGCCTTCCTGCCTAATTCACCTAGTTGCCACATGAATAGTAAATTTATTTGTACATTTCACGCTGCAGACTTTTGTTAATTTTTTGAAGTATGTGCGTACGATAACTTTGAAAATGATCACCAGGAAAAGTATCCACACACATTTACACCCGATAATTGCTATAGACCCTTATTTGGAAGAAAAATATATGTATGCTTTTGTGCATGAAAAAAGTATGTGTGTAGTTTCAAACCCCTCCTCAAGATCATCCCCAGGAATACTTCTCACTAAAGTATGTAAAATTTAGAGTGAAATGGAAATATCTGTGCTCTTTAACCCCCCTCCCCCTATAAATCCCTACTTTACATAGGGGCTAAACACAGGAAATGGGACATCAAAATCAGCCTTTCACATTTCCCCTGTTTTTTTGCCAAAGGCACGGGGAGAATGCAGTAGGGATGTTAATGGCACAAAAAGAAATTGGTCTTGCTTTCATATCTTCTGATGTTTACTGACTTTCCTATGTGCATTTTTTCACACAGTGCAGTATGTACCTTTTGAGTCAATGCTGACTCTGGACAACCCAGTGGCTCCTGGATTTTCTTGGCAGTGTAATTAGAAGTAGATTGCCAGGCCTTTCTTCCCAGGCAGTAGAGGGTTAAGTGACTTGTTCAAGGCCACCAGGAGTGCCAGTGGGAATCAATCCCTGATCTCTTGGTTGCCAACCCAATGCTCTAACCACTAGACTACTTCTCCACTAAGATAGCCATCAGAAACCAATTGTATACACATTAATTCATAGATATTTTATTTATTTATTTAACCTGTTTTTTACACATGCACAAAAGATTTGCTTGCAGAAAAGCTTTTGTTGATGCTCAAATGGACCAAAAGCACATTAATGAATGTTTAAATACCAAACTCTTTCTTCAAGCATTTGTGACCATGATTTGGTCTTCAGCAAATTGCATTGATCTAGTCAGGATCTCCCTTTACCCCTAATTTCCCAGGGAGGCACCAGGGATATGACAAAGGCAGTTCTGCTGCAGGTGGGATAGCATGTTACTTGTACCAAGCAGGCAGTGTGAGAGAAGGGCTGCAAAAATTAACGGAGGGCAGAACATGATCAACAACATTGAGGGGACTGGTGGGAAGAGGGCAGAGAAGACTATCCAATGCTTTTAATATGCTGCATGCAGGCAGGAGAGGCGGCAGGTGAACATGCCTCTGTGTCATGCACTAACTGACTTGTATAAATTCAGTTACACATATTATTACTCCTAACCACATCGTATGCCCACAGCTTAAGTATGCGTTAATTGGAAAGAATGGCCTGGGGCCTCGTGTCTTGCTACCTCATAGCCGATTATATTGTGGCAGAGGTTGCATCGTGGCTAGAAGGGGAAGGACAAGTGGCAGTTGAGGAGGCCCCACAACACCTGGGACAGCCTCTGCCCCCAGCCCTAGGTGGTGGGGACCAATGTACAGGGGGCACCAGCTTGGAGAATGGTGGACACTGTGTCCTCAGATGAGGAAAGTCCAGCCCAGAAGGCCACCTTCCTTGGCCTTCCTGAGGAACAGATGATCGCCATCTACAGGCTGAGCACAGAGGTCATAAGAGAGCTTTATGAGGATCTAAGACCCGACCTTGAGTCTCTTATAGCCCGATCACGTGCCATACCAGGAATGACAAAGCTCCTGAATGTGCTACATTTCTTTGCCACTGACTGCTCCAAACATCTGTGGCTGCAGTTTGAGGAATGTCCAGGGCCACATTTGGCAGATGTCTCCACCAAGTACTGCAAGCCAAGCTCAGCTGGGTCAGAAACGAAATAGTATTTGCTAATGAAAGCAACAGTAGGTGACGCTCAATCAGCAATTTCACAGAACTGCGGACCTACCACACGTGATGGAAGTCATTGATTGCACACGTGGCACTCGTCTCACTCAGAGACAGGGAAGCGTTGTTCTGTAACCGGAAGTACTAACTTTCTCTGAATATGCAAGTGGTGTGTGATACAAACATGCACATACTGAATGTGGTCTGCTGTGTCCACCCATGATTCCTACATCTTGCATCACTCAGTACTCCTCCAACAATTCAAGGAGGGGCATTAAGGACACAGCTGGCTACTGGATGAGTGACCTCTCATTATTTTACATTTGCCAGCAGTGGGGCACACATGCCAGGATGGGCACCTGAAAAGCTAATATCAGAATGAGGTTGAGATAGGCCAACTGGCTCCAGCTTTTAGGGACACCCTGATCCAGTCCTCGTATCACAATGCTGACCTCTGCAAGGAAATCCAGATAGCAGGTCCATGCAGCTAGTAAGGTAAACCCAGGAATGGAACAGAGTGTCACCAAGATCTCGAGCCACTTGACCACCCTAATGGGGCCTGTTATGGGAAATAGAGCCATATGGTAAATGTACTAGGCCAGGCTGGGCACCTGAAGAGATAACATCATAATGGGGTTGTTTTGGGAAAGAGTCACACAGTAAATATACTAGGCCAGGCTGGGCACCTGAAAAGCTTATATCAGAATGGGGTTGAGGGAGGCCAACTGGCTCATTTTTAGGGACATCCTGATCCAGTCCTGGATTCACAAGGCTGACCTCTGCAAGGAAATCCAGATAGCAGATCCATGCAGCTAGTAAGGCAAACCCAGGAATGGATCAGTGTGTCCCCAAGATCTGGAGCCACATGCCCACTCTAATGAGGCCGGTTATGGGAAATAGAGCCACACAGTGAATGTACTAGGCCAGGCTGGGCACCTAAAATGCTAAAATGAGAATGGGGCCTATTATGGAAAGTACAGCCAAACAGTAAATGCATGTGGGAAAGACAGGCCTAGGCCTGGACCACTGACCATTGGAGCACCAAGCATGTAGTTCCCAACTCTAGCAAATTGAGCCATCTGACACCTCTGGGAACTGTGAATGGAACTGAACCACACCCAATTGAAAAGGTAACACAATCAATGCCGGTCACCCTGCCCCAATAACAGAAAGGCCAGGGTAACTATGTCCAGGACTGAGGTGCTGTAATACCATGTTACACATTTACAGGAGTTAGAGTGTCAGGCAGTCTGGTCTGTGGCACAATGGAGCCATATTGCATGAGTGGGCATGCAATACGCATCTCATTGTGTACAACCACTCAGACTGAAGGCACAAATCACTTGCCCCAATCACTAAAACACACACCTGGGCTAAAATCTGAGAGGCATTATAAGAAGGGTTAACTTACTCAGTTCTCAGACGCAGATAAGTAGCCAGTCCTGCCTCACAAAACGTCCCCTGTGAATGGCCTGTGGATTCTGTAGCATTGTATACAAGGAGACAGGTGAGGGAAGGCAGATGGCAGCAAGCTAATGATCCTCCTAGAGGGAAAGAGGTGGCGCGGGAAACACAGGAATTGTCTGACCTTGCCATAGCCTATCTGTAAACTCTGCTGCATGTGGGAGGGCCAGCTGTGATGGGGATATAACGTCATCCTGCTTGTATAGGAGTCTGTGATCAGAGGTGGCATGGAAGCTACCAGTTGATTACCAAAAATGTGTGTTGGGCTGTGGAGATTACCACGGCCCTGTCACTTGAACATTCAAAGGACCAGCAGAGCCCAACCACACCCCCTAGCACTCTACAGGGTAGCCCAAAAAAAGTGAGAACATCTTACTTATTTACCTTTTTTAGTTATATAACGTCTTTATTTCGACAATTTCCAGTCACCATCTTTTTTTTTTTTTTATCAATTGTTTACATCTGTCTTTTTGAATTTTTAAATAACTTATATGCTACGAGATGTTCTCACTTTTTTTGGGCCACCCTGTATATCCATGGAAAATATGACCTAAAGGCAGCTGAGGAGTATCCACCTTACTGAGTTGCAGCTGTAACAGTGTCACATAGTGCAGCCTCTGAGGCCACATAATCCTGATGCATTCTGGGAACTGTGGTCTGGCTGCCAATGTGTCTGCAAAGCTGGATGCCAGCAGATAGGGACTCACCTGAGCTGCAGCACAAGTGAAACCACAATGGGTGGTTAATCACCGAGTTCACAGAGCAAGATAGGCAGGCATTGCTCCCCTCACACATTCACGTCAGATAAACAGTGGAATAAGCCTGCACTGACTGCGGGGGAGGGGGGAAATGAAGGAGGAAAAACTAGGGCATGAATTAGAAAACAGGGAAAAATTAGATGACCCTCAGAGATGTTTTGAGAACTAAACTTTGGGCCAAGGATCTGCAATGACCAAATCTGATGCAACATAGTAGAAAACCATCGATGAGTGTGCATGCAAGTCACTCTGCTCATCGACCACATAGTGATGTAGGGGTGCCTAAGCAGCAACATTGTATTATGAAACAAGCCTGTTATGCTGCCAAGCTCATAGAGTACCTGTCAGTTGAATGCCCACAGAACCTGCAGAGGTCAACCACACTCACTAGCAGGCTGAATCCATGCTAACTATGGCCTAGGGTACGTTTGCCAACAGGCTCCAGATATGCCTGACATGCCTGATCAAGTCCTGAGTTCATCCCATTGCATGCAGGGACATGTATTTATGAGTACTCAATTGCACTCAACCAAACAAGCGAGATTACAGTCCCTGCATGCAAGTGTGTCAGACCAAGACTGGACCGAACCTGGTGTGGGCATCTGTAGCCAGTAGGCAGTCCCGTCCCAGGAGAAGGTGAGGAGTCACCATCCCACAGTGCAGCTGTAAGAATGTCACTCATTCCAGCCTTCATGACCAAGGATGGCTGATGTATAGGGGCATGAGGTCTGGATTTACATTGTCACAGCCAGGAATCACAAACTGCACACAGGGAATATGTGATCACTGGATGGAATGAGTCACAATCTGACTGCTGCAGCTAACTGACCTTGGAAATCAGCATCTGAACCCAGAACATGGTTGCTGTGGGAAGTGAGTGCACAGGGGTGTGGCAGCCCTCTGCAACTACTGTGAGCAGTAAGCTGACAATGACTTGGTTAACTCTGCAACCCAATAACCATTGTAAGTCTCCCTAGGCAGCATCTAATCCACTATGCAAACACTGACCTATCCTCTAGCCAGTTTGCTAGCTTATGCTCACAGATGGTTTCCCCAAGGGCAGTACTGAATCAAATCATCACAGATCCAAAGGTCACAGATTTGATTCCAGCAACAGCTCTGAGGTGGCACAATGAACTGTCTGTGGTAGCCATGCCATAGCCCTTTTGTATTCCCACATTTATCTCCCCACATTCAGTGCAGAACATTACACAGTCCATTGGAAGGGGAATGGTGGAAAGACAGCACTGCCTGCATTTCACCCTCTTATGAACTCAGTGAGTAGACAACCATGGTTATAATATTTGTGCTGTAGCCCAGATGAGTCCCTATCTAATAGCATCCCAGTGAAGTATGCAGTCTCCATTAGCTGAGAGTACACATTGCCAGCCAGATCACAGATCCCGAAATACAACAGGATTCTATGGACTCATCAGCTGGACTGAGTTCAACCTCCCATCTGGAACTCACCAACACAGGAACCCTGCTCCTGCTCTTGAGGACCTGCTGACTCTGGCAATTCAGTGCAGGGGGGTGATTCAGCAGATCAAGTCTCAGGTAATCTGACAATATCTGTCCAAACTTGGCAGCCCCAATGCTGTGCCAAGGCAAACTCAGGTGAATTAAATGTGTGCAGCAGTCAGATATGTAATCAACAATCACGATGACTTGTAACTACATACACAGCTGAACCTACCCACAGATGGTCCCGGTGGCATCAGCACTGAATGAAATGTTCATCCACTACACAGTCACAGGTTCAATGCTAGGCCCAACTCTGAGATAGCAATCAGCACTACATTGGTTTCCTGTACCACTATCACACATTATCAATGATGCACTGGTCCCCAGATACCTTTTGATCCTCATAATAAGTCAGAGCCTAGCAGCAGCAAAGAGCTGTAATTTAAATCAAATCAGAATATAACTTAGCATAAAAGGTAAAACAGGGTCAGTACTCTTTGAGCAACAAATAAAGTCTTCTAGAGACCTTTACAAAAAGGCCTTCTACCTAGGGGGCAAGAGACCTGTGAAACCTTTTCAATAGGTGTTAACACCAGGTGGCAGGTCAAAAGGCCATTTTGAAAGACTCCTTCGATCCAAGCAAGGACTGTAAATCACCCAGGAAGTTGGTCACAGCTTACCTCAGCAGCACAGGACAGGGTACTGTGTAGCAGCCCTCTTTTAATAAGTGTTATTTCCCTCCCTCCCCAAAACCCATCCACCCCTGGGATAATCGTAGCTTTATAGGTACTTTCACATCTTAAAGGAAAGGAGGTGCTCTCAGGTGAAACTCGTTATCCAAATCAGTCATACACTAAGGGTCTGAGATTAATTAAGCTTCAGGTGAACAAGGTATATTAAACGTATTAGGTACAGTTTTGTTAGTATACATATCCATAGCAACCCTTAGTAAGTAAAGAACTTAGATCTAAACACAAGCTTAAAACTAAGATGCAGACAACAGTCTAGCAGCGAGATGGGGGCTTTCCAGCTTTTGCATTGAGTGTCACATGTATGATTTTCTCCCAGTTGGTGAGAGGTCTTATGTGTGCACTAGGTGCAAGGAGCTCTTTGCTCTCAGGGAACGAGTCCGTTCTCTAGAGGCTAGAGTAGCAGACTTGGAAAACATAAGAAAGACGGAGAGGTACATAGACAAGACCTACAGGGATATAGTACTGAAGTCCCACCTCCAGTCTGGCAGCATCCATGTTGCCATGGAGGAGAGAGGTCATGTGACAGGAGAGCATCACCCTGGTGTGGCAGGAAGTGATCCTGTAACTAGGACCTGTCCTCCAGGTGATGTAAAACCATCTCGCACCGAGGAAGTTTCTCCAGGGCCATGTGCCCATGAGGGAAGGGTTAGGACAGCCGTTATAGTTGGTGATTCGATCATTAGGCATGTAAATAGCTGGTGGCTGGTGGACGTGAGGATTGCCTGGTAACATGCCTGCCTGGTGTGAAGGTAGCGGACCTCACACGCCACCTAGATAAGGTCTTAGATAGTGCTGGGGATGAGTCTGCTCTCTTGGTACATGTCGGTACCATTGACATAGGAAAATGTGGTACGGAGGTTCTGGAGGCTAAATTTAGGCTTTTAGGTAGGAAGTTGAAATCCAGAACTTCCAGGGTAGTGTTCTACGAAATGCTTCCTGTTCCACGCGCAGGATCCAAAAGGCAGGCAGAGCTCCGGAGTCTCAATGCATGGATGAGACAATGATGCAGAGATGAGGGGTTTGGATTTGTTAGGAACTGGGGAACATTCTGGGGAAAGGAGGGGCTCTTCTGAAGAGATGGGCTTCACCTTAACTGGGATGGAACCAGGCTGCTGGCATTAACCTTTACAAAGGAGATAGAGCAGCTTTTAAACTAGATAATAGGGGAAAGCCGATAGTTGCCCAAGAGCGCATGGTTCGGAAGAATGTATCCTTGAAGGATAATACCAAAGCAGAGAGGTTCCAAAAAAGAGTAAAGTAGCCCAAATGCCCTCAAGTATGGAGCAGACAGAGCTTAAAGATCCCAAATTACCCATGTCTAACAATAGCCAAATTAATATGAATAAAATACAATTTCTAAAATGCTTGTATGCAAATGCTAGAAGTCTAAAAATTAAGATGGGAGAGTTAGAATATATAGCACTAAATGAGAGGTTAGATATGATTGGAATCTCAGAGACATGGTGGAAGGAGGACAACCAGTGGGACACTGTGATACCTGGGTACAAACTATATCGTAATGATAGAGCTGATCAAATTGGTGGAGGGGTTGAGCTCTATGTTAGAGAGGGCATTGAATCAGAAAGGATTAAAGTTTTGCAAGAAACAAAATTTGCTGTAGAATCTCTATGGATTGAAATTCCATGTAAAAAGGGGAAGGCAAAGGCAATGGGGGTGTACTATTGACCGCCTGGCCAGACTGAACAAATGGATGATGAAATGCTCAAAGAAATCAAGGAAGCTAACAAGTGTTACAGCGCAGTAATAATAATGGGTGATTTCAGTTACCCCAGTATTGACTGGGTCAGTGTCACGGCAGGACATGCTAGGGAGATAAAGATCCTAGATGAAATAAATGACTGATTCTTGGAGCAGCTGGTTCATGAACCGACCAGAGGGGAAGCCATATTGGACCTAGTCCTTAGTGGAACACCAGATCTTGTGCAAGAGATAAGGGCGTTGGGGCCACTTGGCAATAGCGATCATAGCATGATCATGTTAAATTTAATTAGTGGAGGAGGAAATCCACAGTACTACCTTTTAACTTTCGAAAGGGAGACTATGATAAAATGAGGAAAATATTTTAGAAAAAACTAAAAGGAGCCGTTTTAAAGGTTAAAGACTTACATCAAGCTTGGGTGTTGTTGAAAACTACTATCTTGGAAGCCCAGATCAGCTGTATTCCACACTTTAAGAAAAGTGGAAGGAAGTCCAAAAAACTGCCAGCATGGTTTAAAGGTGAGGTCAGAGAGGCTGTTGTTGCCAAAAAAGCATCTTTCAGGAAATGGGAAAACGAGCCAAATGATGAAACCTGGAAACAGCACAAGCACTGGCAAGTCAAATGCAAGGCATTGATAAGGCAGGCAAAGGGAGAATTTGAGAAGAAGCTTGCTGCGGAAGCAAAAACACGAAATAAAACTTTTTCAAGTACATTCGTAGCAAAAAACTGTGAGAGAGTCAGTTGGTCCATTAGATGATAGAGGGGTTAAAGGGGCACTACGAGGCGATAAGGCGATAGCGGAGAGACTGAATGAATTCTTTGCTTCGGTCTTTACTGAGGAAGATGTAGGGATGTTACCCATGACTGAAGTAGTATTTAAAGGTGGAGAAGAATTGAAGGAAATATCGATATATCGGGAAGATGTATTACAAACTATTAGATAAACTGAAGAGCAGCAAATCACCTGGGCCAGATGATATACATCCAAGGGTGTTGAAAGAACTGAAATATGAGATTGCAGACCTGCTATTAGTAATCTGTGAATTTTCATTAAAATCATCTGTAATACCTGAAGATTGGAGGATCGCCAATGTAACGCCAATTTTTAAAAAGGGTTCCAGGGGTGATCCGGGAAACTACAGACCGGTGAGCCTGACGTCAGTACCGGGAAAAATGGTAGAAACCATCATAAAGAACAAAATTACTCAGCATGTATAGTTATGGCCTAATGGGAGACAGCCAACATGGCTTTAGACAAGGAAGATCTTGTCTTACTAATCTGTTGTTTTTTGAAGGTGTGAATAAACAGGTGGACAAAGGTGAGTCAGTTGATATAGTGTATATGGACTTTCAGAAAGCCTTTGACAAGGTCCCTCATCAGAGACTTTTGGCAAAACTAAAGAGTCATGGGATAGGAGGCACTGTACTAGTGTGGATTGGGAGCTGGTTAAAAGATAGAAAGCATAGGGTAGGGCTAAAAGGCCAATTTTCCCAAAGGAGAAAGGTGAATAGTGATGTACCCCAGGGATCTGTGCTGGGTCCGCTGCTTTTTGACATATTCATAAATACTGAGGGAACTTGGGGATACTCTAGCAACTCCACTGACTGACCTTTTCAATGCCTCGTTGGAGTCGGGAGTGGTGCCAAAGGACTGGAGAGAGGCTCATGTGGTGCCTTTACACAAAAGCGGAGGTAAGGATGTGGTTGAAAACTACAGGCCGGTTAGTTTAACTTCGGTGGTGAGTAAATTATTGGAAACACTGCTAAAAGAGAAAATAGTGAGGTTTCTGGAGTCCAGCAGATTACAGGATCCGAGGCAGCATGGATTCACCAGAGGCAGGTCTTGTCAGGCTAATCTGATTGATTTCTTTGACTGGGTGACCAGGGAGTTGGACCGAGGGAGAGCTCTAGATGTGGTGTATTTAGATTTCAGTAAAGCCTTTGACACTGTTCCTCACAGGCGACTTATAAACAAACTGAGCACCCTAGGGATGGACCCTAAAGTTACTGCTTGGGTTAGAAATTGGTTGGGTGGGAGGCGACAAAGAGTACAAGTAAATGGAGCTCACTCTGAGGAGAAGGATGTTACCAGTGGTGTGCCCCAGGGATCTGTCCTTGGTCCGATTCTTTTTAACATCTTTGTTAGTGATATAGCGGAAGGGCTGTCGGGTAAGGTTTGCCTCTTTGCAGATGATACCAAAATCTGTAATAGAGTAGAAACCCAGGAAGGTGTAGATAACATGAGGAGGGATCTAGCTAAGCTTGAAGAATGGTCTAGAATTTGGCAGCTGGGATTTAATGTTAAAAAATGTAAGGTCATGCATTTGGGCTGCAACAATCCAAGGGAGCAATACAGTATAGGAGGTGAAGTACTTTTGTCCACTAAAGAAGAGCGGGACCTAGGCGTGGTTGTGTCTGATGATCTTAAAGTAGGTAAACAGGTAGAAAAGGCGACGGCAAAAGCTAGAAGGATGCTTGGGTGCATACGGAGAGGAATGGCTAGCAGAAAAAAGGAGGTGATAATGCCTCTGTATAAGTCTTTGGTGCGACCTCATTTGGAGTATAGTGTGCAATTCTGGAGTCCGCACCTTCAAAAGGATGTGAACAGGATGGAGTCGGTGCAGAGGGTGGCTACTAAAATGATTAGTGGTCTTCATTATAAAGCATATGAGGACAGACTTAAGGATCTTAATATGTACACCTTAGAGGAAAGGCGGGATAGTGGTGATATGATTGAGATGTTTAAATACCTCCGTGGCATAAATGTTCAGGGAGAGAGCCTCTTTCAATTGAAAGCAAGTTCTGCTACGAGGGAACATGGGATGAGGGTGAAGGGAGATAGATTCAGGAGTGATATGCGGAAATATTTCTTTACGGAAAGAGTAGTGGATCCATGGAATAGTCTCCCAGTGGAGGTGGTAGAGATGAGGACAGTAACTGAATTCAAAAAAGCATGGGACCAACACAGAGGATCTCTAAAGGTAAAAAGTGGACTGTTGTAGTTGTTGATATGGAAGGACAGACTAGATAGGCCATGTGGTCTTTTTCTTTCATCATGTTTCTATGTTTCTATGACCTGGAAAAGGGAATAACGAGTGAGGTTATCAAATTTGCAGATGACACAAAACTATTTAAAGTTGTTAAAACCCAAGAGGATTGTGGAAAATTGCAAGAGGATCTTGATAAATTGGAAAACTGGGCATCAAAATGGCAGTTGAAATTTAATGTGAACAAGTGCAAAGTTATGCACCTAGGGAAGAACAACCCAAACTATGGTTACAAAATGCAAGGTTCCACATTAGGAACCACCACCCAGGAAAAGGATTTAGGCGTCGTTGTGGATAACATGTTAAAACCCTTGGCCCAGAGTGCAGCGGTGGCCAAGAGAGCAAATAGAATTCTAGGTATCATAAGGAAAGGAATGGAAAATAAAACAAAAGATATTATAATGCCTCTATATCGTTCCATGGTGAGACTGCACCTTGAATATTGTGTGCAATTATGGTCGCCGTATCTTAAAAAGGATATTGCGTTATTAGAAAAGGTTCAGAGAAGAGCCACCAAAATTTTAAAGGGGATCGAAGAATACTCCTATGAAGAAAGGCTAAAAAGGCTAGGCCTCTTCAACCTGGAAAACAGACGGCTGAGGGGAGATATGATAAAAGTCTATAAATTAATGAACGGAGTGAAATGGGTAAACGTAGATCAATTGTTTACGTTATCATATTATAGAAAGACTAGGGGACATGCAATGAAGCTACAGGGTAAACTATTTAAGACTAAGAAAAGAAAATATTTTTTCACTCAACATGTAATCAAACTCTGGAATATTTTACCGGAGGATGTAGTAAAGGCTGTTAGTGTAGCTGGGTTTAAAAAAGGTTTGGACAAGTTCCTGAAGGAAAGGTCCATAAACCATTTTTAAGAAGGGACCCAGGATATCAGTGCATGACCCTGTACAAGCATTGTGGAACCTGTGTCTTTTGGGGAAACTGCTAGGTACGTATGACCTAGATTGGCCACTGTTGAAAACAGGATACTGGGCTTGATGGACCTTGGTCTGACCCACTATGGCATATCTTATGTTCTTATGTGATCACCTGCTAAGCATGGCTGCACATTCCCAATTGCATCAGAGGGAGAATGGATGGATGGCAGCACTGTGCAGCATTCCCACTCAAGGATCTAGGGCAGTGGTTCTCAACACAGTCCTCTGGGACCCTCCTGGTCAGTCAGGTTTTCAGGATATCCACAATGAATATGCATGAGATAGATCTGCAAACATTGGAAGTGAATGCATATCTATCTCAAGCATATTCATTCTGGATATGCATGATCAGTGCGCTTATGTTTTTGGTTCTGTTCTGGGTATTCTTTGACAAATATGCAAACAGCTCCATTAGTTTGGTCCAATCACATTTTGGTAGAGTTTATGCTGAAAGAGCAATTTGAGAGATAAGAAGTGAACCAGGATAGCACGGAGCCCTTAAAACCAAGCGAGGACAAGGTATTGAGGAGAAGGTTGTGGTCAACAGTGTCAAAAGCAGAAAGGTCTAGTGAGGGTTTCTTGGGGAGGGTCTGGTGAGGGTCCTGGGGTACCTCAGGGCTGGGCCTAGAATTGGTTCAGAGTGTTGGTGCCCTAGGCGACACTCAGGCTTGACACCTCCTCTCACTGTCATTATCTATTATTTTTCTTTGGGTGCCCTGCTTTTGATGCTTCCTGCAAGTTGCTGCCCTAGGTGAAGACAAAATTAGACTTACCTGCTAATTGTTGTTCCTTAAGGAACTCTAGTCCAGTCCCGGAACCAGTGAGTTGTGAATCTCATCCAGCAGCTTTGGAGACTGACACCCGTCATTCTTTTGATGACCTCAGGCTATATATATCGTAGGACCGCCCCTTCACCTTCAGTACCTATTGACAAAGCAAACTCAGCAGAGCAACAAATAAGTAGCCAAACAATGTAATAAAGAAAAACACAGAAGCACAGACCCCCTACTGTCCTCGCAGTACTGCCACAGAGGTCTCCGCTTCTGGCAAAGGTTAAACATATAAAAAACTGATTATGTAGTGTTGGCTTCTTTTTTTTTTTTTTTTTTTGATGGAGTCTGGGTCAGCCCCATGACCCCCCAGGAACTCAGGAAGAAATACTGCTGCAACCGGAACGCAGACGGCCCGGACCGCAGAGAAGAAACAGTAGAAGGAAACTGAAAAAGAAAGGCAGTGCAGACTGGACCCCCAACCCCACACCATCTCGGGCGGGCTCCGGGACTGGACTAGAGTTCCTTAAGGAACAACAATTAGCAGGTAAGTCTAATTTCATCTTCCTTTTCGTCCCTCTAGTCCAGTCCCGGAACCAGTGAGGATGTATCAGAGCAGTAGATTACCTAACGGGAGGGACCAGCCAAACCAGCCTGCAGTACTGCCGCCCCAAAAAGGCCGTCCCCTGCCGCCTGAACATCGAGCCTATAATGCTTAGTGAAAGAATGCAACGACGACCACATCGCCGCCCTACAAATGTCCACCGCCTGCACCAGACTGAACTCCGCCCAGGAAGTAGCCTGCGCCCTAGTCGAATGAGTCCGGAGCCCCTCCGGCACCAATCTACCCTTTAACAGATAAGCCCAGGCAATGGCTTCCTTCAACCACCGGGAAATAGACAACTTAGCCGCCGCCTCTCCCTTCCGAGGACCCCCGAAGGAGACAAACAACCTGTCCGACTTACGGAAAGGCTCCGTACCACGAAGATAATGCCTCAGTGTCCGACGGACATCCAAAAGTCGTAAACGACGATCCGACTGAACCTCTGGACCGCCTGCAAAAACCGGAAGGGACACCACTTGGTTCACATGAAACACGGAAACCACCTTCGGCAAAAAAGCCGGAACCGTACGTAGCACCACTTTGTGCTCCGAAAAGGACAGATAAGGCTCCCTACAAGAGAGGGCCTGAAGCTCCAAAATGCGGCGAGCGGAACAGATAGCAACCAGAAACACCGTCTTTAAGGTCAAATCTTTAATAGAAGCCTTCCGCAACGGCTCAAAAGGCGGACGTAACAGCGCCTCCAACACTAAGTTCAAATCCCAGGTCGGAACCGAACTTCTACACGGAGGTCGCATAAGCAGAACCGCCTGCAAAAACCGGCAGACGTCGCCATGCGACCCCAACGTGTGGCCCTGAACCTTTCCCCTAAAGCAAGACAGAGCCGCCAACTGAACTCTCAAGGAACTGGCCGCCAAACCCTTCTCAACCCCATCCTGTAAAAAGGAAAGAATCTGGGGCACCGACGTCCGCAATGGTCGCAAACGCCGATCAGCGCACCAGCTCTCAAATATACGCCAGACCCTGACATAAGCTAGCGAAGTAGAATGCCGCTGAGCCTTCAACAAGGTGGAAATGACCGCCGGGGAATAACCACGAGCTGTTAGCCGTGCCCGCTCAAGAGCCATGCCGTAAGTGAGAATCGAGCCACGCCCGGCATCCGTAAGGGCCCCTGATGCAAGAGATCTGTTCGAAGCGGTAGTTTCCAAGGGGGCGCCACCAACAGACGAATCATATCCGCGTACCACGGTCGCCTGGGCCAGTCGGGAGCAATCAGAATCACTTGGCCTGGATGTCGCTCTATGCGCTGCACCACTCAACCTACCAGAGCCCACGGGGGAAAAACATAAAGCAGACCCCCCCGGGGCCAAGGCTCAGCTAGGGCATCCAGCCCCTCCACCATCCGCTCTCTCTGCCGGCTGTAAAACCTGTCCACCTGCGCTGAGTCAAAGGTCACCATGAGATCCATGAGCGGACAACCCCAAAGCTGGACCAGGAGGGAGAACACCTCCGGATGGAGCACCCACTCCCCCGGATCCACCCGCCGACGACTGAGGAAATCGGCCTCGACGTTGCATACCCCGGCCATGTGTTGCGCCAACAAGCCTAGCAGATTCCGCTCTGCCCAACTCAGCAGCTGGCCCGCCTCCTCCTCGAGAGCCGCGCTGCCGGTGCCTCCCTGGCGATTGATATAGGCCACCGCCGCTGCGTTGTCGGACAGCACCCGAACCGCCGTCCGCCGCAAAACATCCTGAAACCGTCGGAGAGCTAGAAAGACCACTCTCAGCTCCAACCTGTTTATGGAGAAACTCCGCTCCGCAGGAGACCAGAGGCCCTGCACGAACCGACCCTCGCAATGCGTCCCCCAGCCGGACAGGCTGGCATCGGTTGTCACCAACCTCCAAGAAGGAGGCTCCAACGGAACTCCGGAGTCCAACGACTGTTTCCGTAACCACCAACGGAGCTCCCGGCGCACCTCCGCCGAACACACTAGACGGCGGGATAGAGGATCCGCCTGGTGAGACCAGCGCCACAGAAGGGACCTCTGCAGCGGCCGCATATGAGCCCGTGCCCAAGGAACCACTTCTATCGCCACCGCCATCGTCCCGAGCAGCTGAAGATACTGCCAGGCCGAAGGCGCCGGCGTTGCCAGGAATCTTCTCACCAGAGTTTGCAACGCACGTGCCCGACGATCTGGCAAAAATACCTTGCCCAAGCTCGTCTCAAAACGCGTGCCCAAGTACTCCAGCGACTGGGAGGGAACGAGATTGCTCTTCACTCGCTTGACCACCCAGCCCAGGTTCTCCAGCGCTTGAACCACACGGGCCGTGGCCTGCACACTGTCCTCCTCTGACTTCGCTCGAATCAACCAATCGTCCAAATACGGATGGACCAAGATTCCCTCTTTCCGAAGCGCTGCCGCCACTACCACCATAATCTTGGTAAAAACCCGCGGCGCCGTTGCCAGTCCAAACGGCATCGCTTGAAACTGGTAGTGTCCCATGGGGAGCGCAAACCGAAGGCACCGCTGATGCTCCGGCCGGATGGGAATATGCAAATAAGCCTCCGTGAGGTCCAACGACGTGAGGAACTCCCCTTCTCGCACCGCCGCGATCACCGATCGCAAAGTCTCCATATGGAAATGCGTGACACGGAGGCAATGATTTACCCGCTTTAAGTCTAAGATCGGTCGAAAAGAGCCCTCTTTCTTGGGGACCACAAAGTAAATGGAGTAACGACCGGCCCCGCACTGATCCGAGGGAACGGGAACCACTGCCCAGAGCTGAAGTAACCTTTGCAACGTGTCCCCCACCGCGCACACCTTGAGCGGGGACTTGCAGGGAGAAAGCACAAAGGAATCTACGACAGGTCGATGGAGCTCGAGAGCATAGCCCTCTCGAATAACCTCGAGAACCCATCGATCCGTGGTAAGTTGGACCCAGGCAGGGTAGAACTCCCGTAACTGACCCCTACGGGCACCACCTCCACCCGAGCCCGCCTCATCTCATTGCGCCTTCTTACCGGCCGAGGACTGATAGGGAGCAAAACCCCTACCTGCCCCTCGAAATCCCCGAAATCCGTGCCCCCGACCGGGAAACCGGCTCCGCTGTGAAAGGCCAAACCGAGAAGACCGAAATCTACGAAAGTCCCGCTGACCTCCTCTGGATCCCACGGGCGCTTTCCCCTGCTTAGGCTTATCCTCCGGCAAACGACCGCCCTTGGACTCTCCAAGATCCTTCACCAACTTATCCAAATCTTCGCCAAACAAAAGCTTACCCCTAAAGGGAAGCTTACTGAGGCGGGCCTTGGACGAAGAATCTGCCGCCCAATTCCGCAACCATAAATATCGACGTGCCGCCACAACCGAGGCCATAGTCTTCGCAATGCCCCGAATAAGGTCATAATGAATGTCGGCTAGATAAGCGGATCCGGACTCCAGATGCGTTAGTTCGGCATCCTGCGCCTCCAACCGATCCCCCTGCAGCGCTTGGGACCACCGGAGACAGGCTCTAGCAACCCACGCCCCCGCCACCGAGGCTTGTATGGACAGAGCACCTATATCAAACACCTGCTTCAATAAAGTATCTAATCTCCTGTCTTGAACATCTTTCAACGCCGCAGACCCCTCAACCGGAATGGTAGTCTTCTTAGTGACTGCCGAAACTGCAGCATCCACCTTCGGGGAGCGGAAGAGCTCCTTATCTTGATCTGAAAGAGGGTACATCCTAGCGATCACCCTAGACCCCCGGAGGGCCGACTCGGGCACGTCCCACTCCTCCTGGATCATCTTCCGAAAGACCCTATGCAAGGGGAAGACGCGCTGGGGGGTGCGAACGGCCTGCAACAAAGGGTCCTCCAGAACCTCATCCGAAGGCGTTTCCTCCGAGGGCATATTCAACGCCTTAAGCGTCTCAGCAATCAGAGCTGAAAGCTCCTCTTTCCGAAATACCCGGACTACTCTACTGCACTGCTCCTCCTCGGGCAACTCACCCTCCTCGAGGTCCTCATCCGAGAAGCCCGGGAGCTCACCGTCCGCTGACGCCAGGTCCTCCCAAAGAGAAGGCACAGGCTCCCCGGAGCAGTCCGACCGAGAGCGCTTGTGCGGCACCGGCTGCCCCCCTGCCGGCGCCGACCGCTTCTGACCCCAAGGAATCGGAGAGGCTGCCGCTAACGCCGGCTGAAACAGCGCAAACGCTTGCTGCATTAAAGTAAAAAAGTCCTGCGGAATCTTCGTCGCCGACTTAGACTGGCCCGCTGACAAGGAAGGAACCGCCCCTTCACCCCCTGCGGGACCCTGGGGCTGTTCCCCCGAAACCTCAAGGGAAGGTGAGGCTCCAGCCGCGGAACCCGTATGATCCCTGCTGGTGCCCTCCAGGGGATTTTCCCCCAGGGCCGCCTCTCTGGTGCAGGGCTTGCACACCCCGGCCTCCAGCAAGTCACTACGCCGCGTGCCACACACGAGGCAGCGCGGCTTAGGAGACATACTTCCCCCAATCAGGCCTGCTGCTAATAAGGAAGGACAGAGCCTGTGACACGCGGGCTGGTGTTTTTTTTGTTTTTGTTTGCCGTTTACACCAAACCTAACAGCACAGTGTGTTAGTCATTAAAGAGGCACGCTGAAGTGCCCGGGAAAATGGTCGCACTAAAAATCACCAATGCAAAAGATAAACCACGCAGCCCCAGCTCAACGGAGCCACGCTAAGAAAATGGCCGCCGCTCCGATCTTCCCGCCGAAATCGGGTGAGCGGCCTGCACCCACGAAGTGCCCCCGACATCCTCCCGATCCAAAAAAAAAACAAGCTGACCCCAGCAGCACTCACCTTCGGGATCTCAATCGGGCAGCGGGTGCACACAGCACGCCGGAGCTCAGCCGAACCGCGGCTTCAGCTTCCGGCGGCAACGGCAGATGCGCCGCGAGTGTCGAGCCTGCAACCTGCTCCTCACCCGTAACTGCGGGTTCGGGAGCAGGGAGGCAAGGGGCGAGGTGCTGGGCTGAATTTACCCCCCCAAATGCTCGTTTACACGAGGGGGAAAAACAACAGTACCAAAAACAAAGGAAAAGGTAAAGAAGGGAGGGAGGGGGGGGGGGGCAGGAGCCAACAGAGTGGAAGAGAGAAAAATGCAGAGCCGGTCTAACAGACGGTCTGACTTCCAGCCACAGCACCACCTGAAAAAAGAAGAAAGCCCCAGTAAGCAAATCTAGCAAAAATAAAAATAAAGACAAAAAGGGGAATAATCTAATCTGCTTATTTGTGCTGAGCGAGCCTAGAGCTCCGAAGCCTCCTCAGCTGCTTGGAGACTGACATACTGAAGGTGAAGGGGCGGTCCTACGATATATATATAGCCTGAGGTCATCAAAAGAATGACGGGTGTCAGTCTCCAAAGCTGCTGGATGAGATTCACAACTCACTGGTTCCGGGACTGGACTAGAGGGACGAAAAGGAATACCTAGTTAGGCTAGTGTTTGGGCTGGCCCAGGGGTTCCTATACTACATACCAATAGCAGCGACTGCCCACTATGTGTGCCGCGGCCCCAATGGATGGCATGTGGCCATAGAACACATAGCAGGCAGTGACCACTATCGGCTTTTGGTGAGAGCTGGTGTCTGTTTTCAGTGTTGTGCACATCAGTTATGCAGGCAGGCTACAGCATGGCACATGCCCGTCCACTCCCATGGTACCCACAGATATCACCATGGATTACATCTGTCCCTTCACTGTCAATGTTCAACTGCCTCTCGCATTCACCTTCCACACTGTCTCCGATGGATATTAGCAAACATTAATATACACACTTTGCTCTTTTAACGCCCAATATCCATTTGCTGCCCACTAACTGGCTGCTAGCACCCTTATTGCCAGAACACCTACTCCCCGCTGTGTCCTTTAACACACATTGGGACACTTAACAGTGCCATTTACCACTTGAAAATGCTGTGCCTTTAGCGCCGTTTAGTAATCATGCCCCTATATCTTTAAGATGTGGCAACCAGAGCTGCATACAATACTCAAGATATTGTGTTATCATGGATTGATATAAAGAGGATATTATATTCCCAGTTTTCTTTATTCCATTTCCAAATAATTTCTAAATGTTCTATTTATTTTTTACTGCTGTCATACTGTTAGCTGAGGATTTCAATGTATTGTCCACAGTGACTCCCAAAACTATTTAAAGTTGTTAAAACCATAGAGGATTGTGGAAAATGGCAAGAGGATCTTGATAAATTGGAAGACTGGGCATCAAAATGGCAGATGAAATTTAATGTGGACAAGTGCAAAGTTATGCACCTAGGGAAGAACAACCCAAACTATGGTTACACGATGCAAGGTTCCACATTAGGAACCACCACCCAGGAAAAAGATTTAGGCATCATTGTGGATAACATGTTAAAACCCTCAGCCCAGTGTGCAGCGGCAGCCAGGAGAGCAAATAGAATGCTAGGTTTCATAAGGAAAGGAATGGAAAATAAAACAAAAGATATTATAATGCCTCTATATCGTTCCATGGTGAGACCGCACCTTGAATATTGTGTGCAATTCTGGTCGCAGTATCTTAAAAAGGATATAGCGATATTAGAAAAGGTTCAGAGAAGAACCACCAAAATGGTAAAGGGGATGGAAGGATACTCCTATGAAGAAAGGCTAAAAAGGTTAGGGCTCTTTAACCTGGAAAAGAGACGGCTGAGGGGAGATATGATAGAAGTCTATAAATTAATGAACGGAGTAGAACAGGTAAACGTAGATTGATTGTTTACGTTATCAGATTATAGAAAGACTAGGGGACATGCAATGAAGCTACAGGGCAAACTATTTAAGACTAATAAAAGAAAACATTTTTTCACTCAACGTGTAATCAAACTCTGGCATTTGTTACCGGAGGATGTAGTAAAGGCTGTTAGTGTAGCTGGGTTTAAAAAAGGTTTGGACAAGTTCCTGGAGGAAAGGTCCATAAACCATTATTAAGAAGGGACCCAGGATATCAATGCTTGACCCAGTACAAGCATTGTGGAACCTGTGTCTTTTGGGGAAACTGCTAGGTACGTATGAACTCGATTGGCCACTGTTGGAAACAGGATACTGGGCTTGATGGACCTTGGTCTGACCCAGTATGGCATATCTTATATTCTTATGTTCTTATAAGGTCCTTTTCTTGAGTGGTGACTCACAAAATAGAACTCAGCTTTGCATTTTCAAAGCTATTTCTGCATGTTTTACTCATGGAAATGGACTCTTATAAAACTGCTCACCCTACTGGTAAGTAAAATGATGCGTGCGGTGCCATTTCTTGGATACCTTTTTCATTGTATGGAGGAGGTGCTCCTGGGGGATGGATTTTGGAACTATCTGCATAATTTTGCTTTTTTAAAGGTATGCTTGCATTTTCACAAAACATATCTATACAAATTAGCAAATGTCAGCAGATATGTTTTCTGAAATAATTTTCAAAATGAAAGCATTTTTCTTTGAAAATCCTACAAATTCCACTGTGTAAAAATGTACGCATGCATTCTTCACCAAGGTAGATGGTTACAAAATTACCACCACAGTTAAGGCCAGCCCAATGGTTTCTGCCGCACTAGGCAGCCTTCTTCCCCTACTGCCCTGCCCCGGCATCCATCTCTCCTCCCCTTTCCTCTCACCCTCACCTGAGGGGCGTCACTATGACCCCTCTACCATTGTAGAAAGCCCTCTATTGCCACGGTGGGCCTTGAAGCATGGCCTGCTGCTCCTGCCCCCTCAGATGCAACTTCCTGTTGAAGGGGGCATGGGTAGCAGACATGAGTGGGCACACACGTTTGGGTGTTTCATGGCTCGCCGTAGCACCAGAAGGATAACTCTTCCACTGCTCTCTACAATGGTTGAGATGTTGGGGTGCTGCCTACTGGGGTTTGCTGCCTTAGGAGGATGCCTAGTCTTTCTAGTGGATGGGCCAGCCCTGTCTACAGGATTATTTGTTTCTGTGTGCATCACTTTGCACTTCTTAATATCTGATTTCATTTACTATTTAGACTGAGAGAGCCTTGGTGTTGAAAGGTCTTCCTGCAGTTCCTCACCACTCGGCTCACGTTTGACCTATTTTGAATGATTTTGGGGCTTGTTTACAAAGCTGCGGTAGCGGTTCACGATCGTTATCGGAGCCGCGACCCCATTGATTTCACCGGTAAATTTGACAGTCTCCTTCACAACCGTAAAATTCTAATATATTGTTTATATTGACATCCAGTAAAATAGCAAGTTTTCTATAGTTTTAACTGTCTTACAGTACAGGAAATGTGTCTCCTAACTTGAGATCTCTAAAAGAGAAATTGACTTAATAAAATTCATTACTGCTGATTTCAAAGTAATGTGCTTTCATCTTACTCCTTGTGATCGGGGCTTTTAGAGCTGCTAACACTCTCCTGTCAACCCTTGTCGCTTACACTGCATCCATAGAAATGAATTTTGCCCCAGAGATGTGCTTTTATTATGAAGCAAGTAGATAAATGTCAAATAATCTGAATGAAAAGGATTTAATATGACTGGAAACAGGAAGAACCAAGAACAGGAAACGTGTTGCATCCAACATAAATGGATTTCTCTAACCGAAAAACATATTAAATCTAATTCTGGCCATGAAGGGAAGTAAGACCACTGGCAAATTTATTTCATGTCAAAATAATATTTTCATCGCTTTTTCACTGCAGTCTTTTATAAATTAATTTAGAACCAGTTGAATGCCATTTCAGAAATTATTATTGTGCAGTCCGGTGCAGTAAACAAAAAACTAATTCATTAATTAGTTGAAAGCTTCCTTACCAAAACGGACTATCACAAGGCTTAGGGGGCTTTGGGCTGCTGATAGTCACATGTATAACACATGGAACATCCAGATCTTGAATACCATATACAGTTCAACTCAAGAAAAGAAAAAAAACAACTGCATAATTTATTATTAACAGTAAACCCCTGGTTTCAGGGGGCAATTTTCACAAGGAGTTAGCCTAATTTACTCAACTAAATTGCCCTTGGTGAAAATTGTCATGTCCTAATAATTTGAAGTCTACTACAATCACATTTTTCATGGTGTAACCCCTCTTTATGACCCTAACAGCTACCCCATTAGCTGCTTGGCAGAGAAGGAAGAACACGTTTTGCAAAGGTACTTTGCAGTCTTTCAGTCTATACTTTTGGAATTCATTTATCAAGGTTCTTTGAAGAGGGACCTGCATAAGTTGGAGGCCCTTGACACTTCACTCCATTTACACTTCTTCCCTTCTCAAATAACAGAGTCCAGTACAGAATTTGTGTTCTAAACCAAGGGGTTTACTTAACCTTTATGGTCACTAATACAATAAGAAAACCAACTAGAAAACACAAAAAAATATAACTGTATGACAAGAAGTTTACTTTTCTCCTTTTACTCCACTCATGTTACAAGTAGATTAGGCTTTTCCCCTCTTAATCTGGTAAATCACCAAAGTAGGTTCATTTAGTCTCTCTCTTAAATACAATCCAGCTCCTTCCACTCCTACAATTATAATGCTTCTTTCCCTCTGAATTTGATGTTTCTCAGTGTACTTGGAGTTGGTGGCAATGAAGATACAGTTCCTCGTACTGTTCTAGGTCTCATGCCAGGCTCTGTTACTGTTTTCAAGCAGCTTCTTGTGGTTCCTGTTCTCCTCAAAGACGGTTGATCCTGAAGTTGCAGGTCCCTAATACTGCCTTGCAGTTGCCCCTGGATCTGGTATACCTGGGTGGCAGGGATGGGCATATTGGAACTTTCTCTCCTTTTCTGCTTGAGCCAGAAGGTGCTGGCAGATTTTGCACAGTAACACTGGAGTGTAAGATATAGGCTGGAGCCTGGAACATTCTCGTTCCTCTCTGCTCCTGGTCTGTGGCTGCTTCTAGATAGGAATGGGAGTATGGTTGCCCAAGACCTCTGCCTCTGTAAGGCCAGATATTTATTCCTTCATGGTGCAGTGGCAGTGTGTCAAAGACAGAGTTCTGTCACTGGGAGTGGTTTATACATGTGAATTTTCCTTCCCATAGAGGTTTCCTCTGAGCATGATGTAAATAGCAGCAGGAACCCCACCCCTTCTGGAAATTGCTGGGCTTTTTTCCAACTTACACTGTAGCAATTTGGTAGAAATACTGGATGGTGCCTTTGCTCACTCAGCAACATTCAAACTGTTTCTATAATGGGTTTGTTGGATTGGCAAAAAGCCTCTTTTAAAGAAATGAATACATTCCATGGTGGGCAGCAGTTCTCCTTAATGAGGAGACTGAAGTTATGCTGTTGGGGGCACCTGGGGAGGGATTATGGAATGCTAGATATGATGGAACCGATGTCCCTTACCTCTTCTCTCTCTTTCCATTTCCATTACTCCTTTTCTCTCTAATGTCATCTTTTTGATCACTTTTTTCTCCCTCTCTCCCTCATATTCTCTTTCCTTCCCATTCTTATTTTGTGCCTATCCTCTCTGATTTTTTTTCTTCCCGATTTCTTAAGACTTTTTGCTTTCCTTTATTTCAATATCATTTTCTCTTTGTCCTTTACTCTTTGGTTCTCTTGTCTTGCTAGCTTTCTCTCTTTCCTTACATTTTTTATCAGGTTTCATACTTCCAGCAGAGGGAAAAGAAATGCTGTGATTGTCAGTACTGTCTGATGCAGCCTTTCTGCGAAACATTGACAGTGTTTGAGTACAGCATGAAAAGGCTATTATTTATCTTTATAAATTAAGAGAGATGCATACCATTTTATGATGGGATTTCCATAAAGACTGGATATTGTGGAAATTGTTTACTGATCCTTGATAGAAGTCATTGATGCCAAGCTATGCTATACCGCCATATGCTTGGAACAAACTACCTTTTCCGATCTGATCTCCTTATTCTCCCTACTTATTAGCTATCTGTATCTTGTCATTCCCCCTTGAATTACCCAAGTCCCCTGTTGTTGTTGTGTGGTCTGTCTTAATTAGATTGTAAGCTCTGATGAACAGGGCCTGTCTTACTTGTACATGTGCAGCACTACGTTGTAGCTCTACATAAATGATAAATACTATAGTAGTAGGAGAAGGAGAAGGAGGAGTATGTGACGCTTTTTCCTTCCACTATTCCTTCATTGTTCTTCATTATTGTTTATTGGCATTTAGCAACTGTGCATATACTAAAGGTGGAATAAAGGTTTTATTATTTGGACGCTGGCTTATTTGCAGATTTATCAGAGTAGCCTAATGGTTAGCATACTAGCTTGATACCCAAGCAACTAGGATTCAAGTCCCACTAGCACTTGTTGTGACCTTGGGCAAGTCACTTAGCCCTCCTTTGCCTTGGAAGAAAGGCCAACAATCTACTGCCAAAAATACCCAGGAGCTGCTGGGTCTCCAGGAGTCAGCATTAACTCAAAGGCACATGACAATGATCAAATGAGGTAAATTAAGTTGAATGCATATTGTCTAAAAAAAGGGGTGTGAAGTTAATTCAGACCAGCATGTGCATCCTTGATGAAAATAAAAAAGAAATGCAATTCAAGAAATCTGCTTTGAAGTCTTACATAATAAATTAAAAATAGTAGTAAGTATAACTAGTAATTTTAAGCCCAGCATTGTCACAGTAGCTTATAAAATAAAAAATCAGTACACACAATAAAGTTACAAAACTACAAAAACCGAATAAAACAAAGAATTAGTGCTTACCAAGTACACAGATCCTAGATTCTCTGTGGGAAGAATTATTCCAGCAAATGGTTACAGAGCATAGATGGGAGGAAGAGATATTGAACCTGAAGATTACAAATAGGTAGTGTTTCTGATTGCATCATGAGTGATCATTGGATGGGGTGGGCCATTCCAGGTCTGAAGTACCTCTTTGGTTCCCAAAGGTATAAACATTCAATGCTGCTTGTGCCAGGAATAAGCAGGTGGATTGCCCCATTCCCCTTTAGTAATGGTTTATGGACTTTTCTTCCAGGAACTTGACAAACCTGTATTAAACCCTGCTATACTCACAGCTTTTACTACATCCTCCAGTATTGAATTCCAGAGTTTGATTACCCGTTGAGTGAAAAAATATTTTCTCTGATTAATCTTAAATATGCCACATTGTAGCTTCATTGCTTGGCCCCTAGTCTTTTTACTTTTTGAAGGAATAAACAACTGATCTGCATTTACCTGTTATATTTATTTATTTATTTAATTGTAAATTTTTATACCGCATTTTTCCGACAAATCAAAAGCGGTTTACAGAGAACAAAGTTTGAATATTACAGTAACAAGTATATATTCAGTACAAGGAAAATTTTCTTTTTAACTATGTACATTAACATATTAGTTATAACAGTGGATGCTTAACATGAAACTAAGAACAATTCTATTATTGAACTATTTACAGGGTTTAGGTATGTTCCGTACGTCTGATTTGGATAGTGTTCAGTATGACTTTATGGGGAGCAGAAGGCAAACTAAAGATGCCTTTGTCATCTCACTTACAATTCATTGTGTGGTGTGGTGGACTGGTGTAAGGGGTGGTGATGAGGTGGACTGCTGTTGGGGGTCTTATTGCAGGGGGGGGGGGAGTGTGAGGTTGCACCATTGTGTTTGTTTTGTGTGCCAAAATAAAATGTAAATAGATGGGCTTTAAGTTGTTTTTGGAATGTTTTGAGGTCGTTTATTTCTCTTAGGTAGCCTGGGAGCGCATTCTAGAGGGTAGGGGCAATATGGGAGAATGCTTTGTTCTTGGTTGTCTTCCTTGACTTCCTGTAATGAGGAGGTATTGAGATCCTGTTCTTGTTACGGTCTCTTTGAGAGAGAGAGTTGGTTTCCTTTTTAATAAGAGTGGATAGGTGGGAGGGGGTAATGTCATTGATTAATTTGAAGGTTGTGGTCAGTATTTTGTAGTGTTTGCGGCTTTGGATGGGGAGCCAGTGGAGGTCGTAGAGTAGCGGGGTTATGTGTTCTGTTGGTTTGATATTCATAGTTATCCTAGCAGCTGTGTGCTGTGCTAGTTCTCAATGTTTGTTTTGTAATGCCCGGTAGGATGGTGTTGGAGAAGTCAAAGTGGGGGGTGATGATTGCTTGTACTACAGTTTTGAAGTCATGGAGGTGGAGTGGGGGGGGGGGGCGGAGTAATTTCAGCATTTTGAGTTTATAGAAAATCTTTTTGTTGTATGTTTTATGTGGGGTGTCATGTTGAGGGTACGGTCGATGATTACTCCAAGGTATTTTACTTGTCGTTTTTAGCTAATATGTTTGTGTCTTGTATCTTAATCAATGTTGGGTGGGGGGGGGAAGGGATGAAGCTCTGGTTTCTGGTTACATACATTGCTTCAGTTTTTGTAAGATTAATATTCAGGTTGTAAATTGTGAGCCATTCTGTTATTTCTGCAAAGTAGTCAGTAATTTTTTGGATTGATGGATTTCTGATGTTAAATGGAAAATATAATATTATATAGTCTGCATATAAATGGTAGTTTATTTGGAATTTTTAAAAAATGGAGCAAATGGGCTGAATGTATATATTGAAAAGTATGGCTGAGAGCACGGACCCTTGTGGCAGGCAGGGCCGGATTTACCTTGAGTGAGGCCCTACGCCAACAAAAATTGTGGGCCCCCAGCAGGGGCGGCCCAAGGGGGGGTGCGGACCTCATTTGCATAAGGGGCCTCATTTGCATAAATATTTGCATAATGTTACCATATACTAACTTTTAGTAAACGTGCCTCTTAATGAGTGTATGGATAAAGAAAGACTAAAAGATTTCTACATTACTATAATCCAGTGCCAACTGCCAGACACATTAGGAACTACTACAAACTCTGCACATAGTAAACCCGCCGTATCCTAACAGCACTACCAGGAATCACAAAGCACCATACTCTACCAATCAAAAGGCAACACTGCAAATATTAAACCAATACATTTCAGAGAACAACAATACATGACCTACTGGGGAAAGAGAACAAGTGGCAATGTCAAATAGGAATTATATAAACAGAACACCTCAGCTCAGTTACACATGCAGAACATAGACCATCACCAAACAAGTAATCACAATTTAGAAATAGGAAGACAATAATTAAACTGGGAATCCCAAAAGCCAAACTTGGAATGTACAACACTGTAGAAATAAAACTATACATTAATTTGCTCTTGTACTAAACAAAGCACAGATGTTAATGATGCACATTTACCAGAGCTGACATATTCCAATTAATAAATTCAAAATAAAGAGATATTTTTCTACCTTTTGTGCATTTTTTTCAGCTGCAATTGCTCCAGCCACTTTCTTCTGGTTTCTTCGTGTCTTCTGCTAACTCTCCATCGTCTGCTGTCCATTTGTCCTTTCTTCTCTCTTCTAGATTTTTTCCATTCTCTCTCTACATCTGCTTTAACATACTAATCTTTCTCCTTTTGCTCTTTCCTCATTCCTATTTCATCCACTCAAATTTTACCCCTCCATCCTCAATCCCCACTTACTCTCCCAATACCCGGCCAATTGTAGATTTTTTATCCCTCCCACACAAAATATTTTTCCCTTCTCCATTTTACTCTTCCAGCCCCATCCCATTCTAATCCTCCCCCAACATCAGCTCCCTTCTAGTTCCAGCCTCACCCAGCATCCATTCCCTTCTAGTCCCTGCATCAGCCCATTTCCAGTCCTAGCCATCCATCAGCCCATTTCCAGTCCTAGCAACCCCCCAACCCAATACCAGTCCTAGCCCCCCCATCACCCCACTTACAGTCCTTAACCCCCCATCACCCCATTTTCAGTCCTTAACCCCCCATCACCCCATTGTCAGTTTAAGCCCCCCCTATAACCCATTACCAGTCCTAACCCCCCATCAGCCCACTTCCAGTCCTAACCCCATCAACCCATTTCCAGTCAGCCCCCATAGCCCATTGCCAGTCCTACCCCCCCCATCAGCCCACAGCCCATTACCAGTCCTAACCCCATCATCCCACCTCCAGTTTTAACCCCCCAGCCCATTTCCAGTCCTAGCCCCCCATAGCCCATTACCAGACAACCCCCATCAGCCCACAGCCCATTACCAGTCTTAACCCCCCCAAAGCCCATTACCAGTTCTAACCCCCCCCCAACAGCCCATTACCAGTCCTAACCCCATCAGCCCACCTCCAGTCTTAACCCCCCAGCCCATTTCCAGTCCTAGCCCCCCCCATAGCCCATTACCAGACAGCCCCCATCAGCCCACAGCCCATTACCAGTCTTAACCCCCCCCAAAGCCCATTGCCAGTTCTAAGCCCCCCCAACAGCCCACAGTCCATTACCAGTCCTAACCCCATCAGCCCACCTCTAGCCTTAACCCCCCCCAGCCCAGCCCAGCCCAGCCCAGCCCAGCCCATTTCCAGCCCCAGCCCCCCAATAGCCCATTACCAGCCCTACCCCCCCAGTCCATTTCCAGCCCCAGCCCCCCCAATAGCCCATTACCAGTCCTACCCCCCCCCATAGCCCCTTACCTGTCCTACCCCCCCCATAGCCACTTACCAGTCCTACCCCCCCCCCTCGCCCATTACCAGTCCTACCCCCCCCCTAGCCCATTACCAGTCCTACCCCCCCGGCCTAAAGTAAAATTTAATTTAAAAAAAAAACCTGGTGGCTGCCGCCGCGGGGCCCCCTCTGCTGCCACGGGGGCCCCGTCTACAAGCTGGTCGGGTCCGGTCCGGTCGGGTCGGGTCGGGTCGGGTCTCTCTCCCTCCCTCGCTGCAGGCTGCGAGAGACGCGAAGGGAGAGCGTCTCCTCGCGTCTGTGTTAAGCCCGCAGGGGCTGATGGGAAATCCCATCAGCCCCTGCGGGCTTAACACAGACGCGAGGAGACGCTCTATCTTCGCGTCTCTCGCAGCCTTCAGCGAGGGAGGGAGGGAGAGAGACCCGACCGGACCCGACCCGACCAGCTTGTAGACGGGGCCCCCGCGGCAGCAGAGGGGGCCCCGCGGCGGCAGCCACCAGGTTTTTTTTTTTTAAATGAGTTTAAAAAAAAAAACTGGTTCTTTTTTTGTGGGCCCCTGCCGGCTGTGGGCCCTACGCCATGGCGTACATGGCGTATACGTAAATCCGGCCCTGGTGGCAGGCCTTGTTCTTGTTGGTATTGTTTGGATATTTGTTGTTCGATTCTTACTTGTTGTGTTCTGTCAGACAGATAGGATGAGAACCATTTTAGAACTGTATCTTTTATGCCTATTTGTTTGAGTCTGTGGAGCATAATGTGATGATTTATGCTCTCAAAAGCTGAAGTTATGTCTAGAAATAATAGTAGGAATACTTTCTTGGTGTCATCAATGCCTCGTATGAGTTGATCAAAAAGGGTGGTGAGGAGTTTCTCCACTCCATGGAATGGTCAAAAACCATATTGATGTTCGTCAAGAGGGACAAATGAGTCTATGGGGCATGTTTACTAAGCAGTCTTAACATGCGCTCTTCCACATTATCGCGCGATAAGGTACCTTATCGCGCAATAATGGCGCTTTATCGGCGCAGAGGGTGGAGAAAGGCTCCCAGAGGGCGGAGGAAGGCTCCCCATGGGCGGAGAGAGAGGGCCAATGGGTGGAGAGTGAGAGGGGAGAGGCTCCCTGCACACTAACGCTGTGAAATTCGAGGCTGAATACTAACGCCAGTGAAACCCTGGCGTTAGAGCTGATTTAAAGGGAAAAGAAACCATTTCCGTCAGCAATGTAGAGCAAAACCAGGGAAACCTACAAAAAGTGATAAGTGTGATACATGTGCACGGAACAAAATGGAAAAAAAACATAACCAAGCTGGGCAATAGTGATATTAATGGGAAACATCAGAAAACCCCACCGAGAAAGCTCCAAAAAAAGATATGAATTTTGGAAGGGTCTATGCTCCGTCCCCATACAAGGTGAATGAGCCCACAGTGAAAGTGTGCTGAGCAGGGTTTTCCCTCTCCATTGGGCAGGTGTCCTATGGCGTACGCATGTTCCGCAACAGCAAGGCGGGCATGTCGGAATGGGCAACTGGACAGATGCTTGAAAAGGGGACACAGAGGGCTGCAGGCGGCACATGCTGTGGTGCAGCTGGGCCACAGTGCAGACTAGGGTGATGCCTAGGTGGCCCATAGGAATGCTGAAACAGTAGTGCATCCAGACGAGTGTGCTTCCCACAGTCGCACAGGCAATAGTACCCAGCAGGTACCCCCCAGGGCACAGAACATTGCCAGACGGTGCTGGGGGGAAGCGTGGACAGCTATGCAGGCACCCCTACCCCAGAACCCGCACCATAGGCAGCCACCTACCCACACACTGGATGGCCTGAGACTGTGCTCCACCAGCACCACCAGCAGAAGGGCATGTCAGCAGGGTGGCAGAGGGGTACTGGTGGTGGAGGGGGCAGTGGCAGCTGCCCAGAGCAGACCGTGGCCTAGCCCTGTGTAGGTGGGTGTCATGCACTGCAACAGACAAGCCCTGTCTGACGAACAGTCATGGTATCCCCAGGGAATGCACTGCCTCTGTGGCAACATGGTGATGCAGTGCACACAGCCAGTGTGTTCAGGAGCAGAAGGGCACAGGTTCAAGTCCCAGCTGTGGTTGCTGCCAACCCAGCCCCCATATTTTACCCACTACTAAAACATGCTAATACAGACAGAACCTTTATTGCAGATGACGTAGACATGCCCAAAACACCTACATTTTACCCTGCAGAGCACAGACACCATAAACATGCGCATTACCTAGAGCAGAGTCTCCCAAATGCAGTCCTGGAGGGCCAAACACCATTAAGGTTCCATGCTGCCTCTAATAAATATGGCTGTGCTGCATTTCTATGCACCGCCCTCATGGTATGCAGATGTATCTCATGCATAATCATTAGGGACAGCATGAAAACCTGAACAGTGTTTGGCCCTCCAGGACTGGAGTTGGGAACCTCTTCCCTAGAGCAGCGGCCAACAGGGGCAGACACACACGCACCCACAGGCTCCATTATCCCAAGCCTTCTGGAGAGGCAGGATGTTGGGCCCTGTGTGCATCTCCCAATACTAGCACTTGCATACCTTAGCAATACCACCCTAAACATGGGAAAACTGTACACAGCTATCAAAAGGTTGCTATGATAACTGGCAGATAGCAATTCCTACGTTAAACACAATTGGCTGATTCAGCTGCATCACAGCAACCTTTCTGATGTCTGTGGAGTGTGCCTCAGGTCTGGTGTCTGACAGAGTGACCCCAACAGTATTGCGTACCATAGCCATGCCTGCACTGTGCCCAGGACTGGTGCGGTGGCCAGTGCTGCCAAACACCTCTATAGTTGCACAATGCTGGAATAGGTGTATGGAGTGTGTGTCTGTCTGTCCAGTGTGTGGTGGCTGCCAATACCCTCCACAGCCCACACTGCTAGCACTGTTGCCAGTATTGGCCTGCCAATGTGCATAATGAGGAGCAAGGTACTGTGGGAATAGCCTGGATAGGGTGGCCTGGCCTGGCTTCATCTGCACAGGGCATAGGGCAATGGCTCGGACATTGTTGTGCCCGGCCACCACCTGCACGGACAGGGTGGCCACAGCATGTCCTGCTGGGAGGTCACTCTCACCCTGACTGAGCAGTGACCACGGCATGGCTAGGTTCCCCCATAGTGCTGTATAGTATTTATTTTGTGTGATATTCATGGGTTCTCTTTTGGGGCCCAATCACTGACTTATCTGCTTGGTGTGTATGCTGACATCCCAGTTCTGGGTACATGCATTTCCTCCAGGACCATGCACTATGGACTAGCTAGCAGGCTGTCTGCAGTTAGTATGTGTCTGGCTGGAACACCTTGCAAGGTGCAGTGGCTGGAGGCTTGCTGCTGGAGAATGTCAGATAGTGGTGGGGGGCAGATGAGGGTTTCCAGGCCTACTGTCTGTCTTGCCTTGTCTTATGGATGTGCACAGATTGGCATTGACTGCCCTGTAGGGTGTCTGTTCCCCAGCAGGACTGGGGTTGATGGTCCCCTCTATTGCTACCATTGTAGGGATGTAGAATGTGGATCTGTTGGCGGGAGATCCTATTTCCCATCCTGAGCCACAGAGGGTAGGGTGGGTTGGGTGGTGGTACATAATCCGCCTATGCGTCCAAACACCCCCCCTTCACCTACACCATGTGACCATGGCACCAACACAGGATATGCACTATTCTCGGTGCATCATAGCCCATAAGGGCTAGACATGACTGAGACATACAGATGTATCCTAGGTGTTCTGCAGGAACTATCTATCACACATACACTAGCACTGATGGCGACCTGCAGCATGGCGTATATCAGCTATAAAAGGTGTTGTGGACCTGGTGCTGAGCGCCCCACCTCACCCTCAGGGTGAGCACGGTACCCGCACAGACGGTCTGTAGCTACTCTGTGCCAGTAACACACACGGTCTGTACCCCCTACCAGGCTGAGGTACTGTTGGGGTGCACACGGTCAGTTCTCCCTACCAGGCCGAGGTGCTGTGGGGGTGCATACCCCATCTTGTGATCATCTGTAGACTGCTGATGTGCATGTGCAGTGCATCATGGGTACGGGTGGGTTAACCCTATCCTGGTAACCACAGCAGACAGTTTGTGTGGTGACCTGCAGTCCTTCTGTAACCAGCCAGGTGCTTGTTAGCAGCTGTAGCCCATTGGATACTTCACTACCTGTGGAGCCAGAGGTCATGTGTTCATACCCACAGTGGGGTTATTTGATAGGGCTGTCCAAGGCATTGTCTATTTTTAATGTACATTAGTGCTGCCAGCAAAAACACCCTCGGAGTACTGTAGCCATAAGGTGCTTCATAAGGCACCCTATAAGGTGCCTTCTACAGTGCCTTATAAGGTGTCCTATACAGAGCCTTATAGGGTGCCCCATAGGGGACATTATAGGGTGCCTTGGTGGACAGTGCACTTTATAATGTGCCCTATGGAGTGCCTTATGCGGCACCTTCGGTTATGGCACTTGAGGGTGTGTTTGCTGGCAGCACTAATTAAAATATACATAACATGCCTCAAAAAGCAATACTTACGCATAACAGCTAATGCCTCAGCCAGCCATATGCATTAGGCACACTGGGGATCAAACTCATGATCCCTGTACCATCAGTCAGTGTATTAAGCGTTGTGCTACACCTCAGTTTCTGTGTTTGCATGTCTGCGCGCCTACTTAAGATTACCGCGCGTTAACGTGCTTAGCGGCGTCTCGCCCGATAATTTGCCCAGCACGCGTTATCGTGTGATAATCCCGTTTTGCTACATTAAGACCGACATGCCCACTCCTTTTATGGCAGCCTGCACACTATCGCCGGGCGCACGTTAGGACAGTTTAGTAAACATACCCCTATATGGTCTTATAGCTGAATTTGGACAGTTTTTTTCTATTATTTTAGTCATGAGGGGGAGGCTTGAGATAGGTCTGTAGGAAGTGGTGGAGCTTTTATCCATTAAATTTTTTTTTAGGATCAGTCAAATTAGTGCATGTTTTAATGAGGATGGTAAAAGACCTTGCTGGAGGGAGAGGTTGACAATTGGGAGAATGAATGAAGAGAGTTCCAGTTTTGTTGCTTTTATCCAGTTAACTGGAGAAGGGTCAAGGTATGACATGGAAGTGTTGTTCTTGGAAATGATGTTTTTAGGTATGTCCTTTGACGAAGGGGTGAACGTTGACCAAGTATTTTGTGTCTGGGGATTTATGTTTAGGCCATTTTTGGTTAAGTCTTGATGTGTTAGTTTCTGTTTGTAGTAGTTAGCTAATTCTTGTGGAGTGATGTCATTCTGGGATGAGGTTTTGTTGGTGGGGTTATTAGCTAGAGATTTAACTATTTCGAATAGCTCTCTTGGGCGGTTCAATGAGGTAGATAATAGTTTGGCATAGTGGTCTTTCTTGGCTGTGTTGATGGTTTCTTTATAGAGTTTGAGTGTGTCCATGTATTGGTATTGATGGGTTTCAGATTTTGTGTGGCGCCATTTGCGCTCACATTTACGTAGATTTGTTTACATTTGTTTTAGTTCAGGTCTGAACCATGGAGTATTTTGTTTTTTTGTGGGGTGTAATTGTTGTGTACTTAGTGTGGCTGCAGCAGTTATTGTAACATTCCAGTGGGCTACTGCTTCATCAAGATCAGTTGGGGCTTGGGTGAGATCCAGAATTGTTTGTTGTAGGAATTCGTCTTTGTTGAATTACTTAAATCTTTTGAGGTAAGGGGTATGTGAGGTTTTTGGCTGGGTAGTCCTGTAGAATGGGAGTTGGAATTTTATCAGGTGGTGGTCAGACCAAGGGATGGGCTGAACCTCTAGTGTTGATGGGTTGTAAATGTTGAAAATAGTGGAGGGTAGGAACACTAGGTTTAGTATATTGCCTTTTATATGTGTTGGGGTGTTGATTATTTGGTGGTGATCAAAGTCAATAATAGACATTAAGAAGTCTGACATGTGTTTATGTGATAGTGATGGTAGATTGAGGTCACCTAATAGTATCAGTGGGTATTTTTCCATTGATGAGTAGATTATTTCAGATAGGATGTCTAATTTGTCTGGTTTTGGGTCATGAGGTCTGTATGGTAAACAGATATGGAGGTGTTTGATTTTTATGGTGAGTATACCAATGTTCTCTATGTTGTTAGAAGTGATTAAGGAAGCTTTCAGTTTTTCCTTTATAATTAGTAGGACTCCTCCTCTATTAGAGGATCTGTGGGAGTGGAACATTACATATTCTGGGGTTTTTAATCGGTTAATTAATACTGTGTCGGTTTCAGTGAGCCAGGTTTCTGTGATACAGATAAGGTCTGGTGATTTGTAAGCAAGTCTTGAAAAATGGGTATCTTGTTTCTTATTGATCTGGAATTGATGAGGTAGCATTTTAGGTGTGTATGGGGTGGGGAGGGTAAGGTTGGAGCTGAGGAGGGGATTGTTTGTAATTTTATATTGATTAGTCTGTTATGGTTAGGTTTGAAAGTGTGCCCATGTCTGTAGTGAGTGGGTGTATATAGATATTTTGTGGTGTTGTAGATGATAGGTATAGCGTAGGGGCAAGGGGGGGAGGGGGGGTAAATGCATGGTTTACTGTAATCAAGAGAGCAAAACCCCAAAACCAGAACAATCACTGAAATGACCATGTAAAGAAAAAGACTGTCTGGATAGCAAGCAAAAAACGTGTAATTTGATTACACCAATATCAGCCCATTAGAAAGATTCTTGTTGGGTCCCACAAACCAGAGAAGAGCAGGCAAAAGCTCAGTCCCAATGTCCGTGAAACCCTTTTTAATCAGTGCATACATTTAGTGCAGAAAACAAAACAAAACTTGAAGTAGCTAAACTTAGCTTATCTTGTCCAAAACCCTTTGATCACTGGCAGGAAAATTGTACACAACACGCATGTTTCAGGACGAGCAGGCCCTGCTTCAAGTGCAAACCGCTGTGAAGAAGGATCCAGAGGCATCTAAAAGACGCCGAAATCACATGACTCATATACGATGCTTGAAGAGGAATAATTGGCTGATCAAACGACGTCACTGGAAAAAGGAGGAAGGAATCCCCAACGTACAAATAAATGAAAATATAAAAGCGGAGGGATGGAGAAGATCTCACAACAAACTCCACCACTCCTGCTCCAAATTCAAACCACCCAGGACCACAGTTTGTAAGTGGAAAATCCACTGCTGCTTCAACCACTGTAGGCGGTAGACATGATTCCCTCCCCTCGGGTCCACAGGGACCATGTCAATCACTCTCCATTTAAAATCATGAAAAGTATGACCTCGAGATATGCAGTGTTCCACCAACGGGGCAGACATTACAGATGTCCTGATTCGAGATGAGTGTTCCCCTAAACGAATTTTGACAGGGCGGGTAGTGCGTCCAATGTACAGAAGGTTGGAAGGGCAACTCAACAGATACACCACATAACTGGTATTGCAGGAGCTAGTACTGGAAAAATTTATAAGACCGGCCAGTCCTCGGGTGATGCGATGTGTCACCTTCAAGAGTATTCGTGCAAAACTGACATGAATGGCAAGCAAAGTGTCCTGTAACTCGAGAAGCCCTAACCAGATGGTCCACTGTCATGGCAGAATGGACTAAATGATCTCTTAAGTTAAGATTCCGCATGAACGCAAAACACACTGGTTTTTAGAAACACGAATGGAGATTCAAAATACTCCAGTGTTTTCTAAGTATCTTAACTACTTCTGAAGAATTAGCCATGGATAGAAGAATGCCCATGATCTTTTCAGTTTTAGTGGGAACAGCCACTGCCCGGTCCTGTAAAAGCCACTCTCTATGAGTGTAACGAGCTCTGGTGTACACACGTTTCACAATCTGTGCTGGATAACCGCGTTCCAATAGGCGGACGCGCAAATCCACCGCCTGGCATTTAAAGTCCTCCAAAGTAGAACAGATCCGATGTATCCTCAAAAACTGTCCGTATGGAAGGAATCATCGTAATGGGGCTGGATGGTGGCTATGATACCTTAACAGAGTATTCCGCTGGCTAGATTTTCAGAATAAAGTGGTACTGAAAGTATCTGCAGATTTTCTGACCCAAACATCCAAAAATTCCAGTTGATGTTGATCTATATGTGACGTGAATCTAATATTGGGTTTCAAAGTGTTAAGCCACGTGATGAACTCCTGAAGACTTTCAATTGTAGAGGACCACATGAAAAAAATGTTATCCAAGAAGCGCAGCTATAAGGGATGAACTGGAAAGCCACTGCTGGATAAACAAATGATTCCTCCAAATCAGCTAAATAAAGCATAGCAATAGAGGGGGGCACTATTTCTCCCATGGCTATACCCCCACATTGTTGATAAAAACTCCCATTAAACAGGAAATAATTTCTCGTCAGCACCAACCGAATTAAATCCATCAGGGAGGATTTCAGTATCCGAGAAGGAGCTGTTGTGAATGCTGATTGTAAAAGCGTTAATGCCTCTGCCTGGTGGATGTTGGTATAGAGAGACGTGACATCCAATGTCACTAAGTATAGCTGGTCTACAGGGCCCTCATATCCAGTGAGCAATTGCAAAAAATGGGAGGTGTCCCGCAAATAAGAACGCACACCCCATGCCTCAATTTTCAGGAACATATTTACATTATAAAATATATAGTACATGTCCATGTATGTGCTCCAGCTAGTAGATGCCCATTCTCTCCCCAAAACATGCCCCTTTTGTAGACACATACTTTACAAGGAGGAAATATGTGAGTATATAGGATATGATGTGGTGAGGTAAAACATATCCCCCTATAAATGATGTATATATTATTTTTATGGGCATATTTGGCACATAGACTAGATAAAATTAGCTCTATATGGGATCATTCTGAACCGCGAATAAGTCGTTTGCATTTATGCTGCGGACATGCACATAGCAGGGACATCCAGACAGTATTCCAAACGTGGGCCCACCTGCACGTACAAAAGCGATCTGCATGTATCTCTGGATGAGGGCAGGGATGTGCGTGATGGGGGTGGGAAGGGGAAGGATGGGGGTGTTGCTGGCAGTGAGAATGTCTAACACATTGACACGCGTGTACGTCTACCTGAATATCCATGGATGCCTACATTATATCTGCTAAAATGTGGAATAACAGACATAGCAGGAATAAAATAACGCAAAAAAAAATGATATGAAGTAAACGAGGACACACTGCCCTGAACCCCATTACAGCCTAGTGAGAGGTATGGCGGTGACGCAACCTTTGTGGCCACCGTATCGGCATGCCCAGGATGTAGATGTAGAGACCGCAATGCGCATAGGAGGGACATGTACAAGGTACAGAGGACGGTACAGGCAGAGGCAGAGGAACAGGGGCAGCAGGTACATATGTCCACACTGCCTGAGGCAGAGGGAAACACAGAGCCCAGCTGATGCCTGACGAAATGTGTGATGCATTCATGACACTCGGTAGCACCTGCACAACCGACACCAGTGCCCAGCCATGCACACCGCACACAACCAGGTGCCCCCAACAACAAAATGCAGACTGCCTATACCTCCACCCTCACCTCAAAACCCCCACCTCACCATCCGGCACTGCTACCCTACAACCCCCACCTGGCACCCCCACCCCCACCCCCAACCCCCACCCTACCACCCCAAACCCCTACCCTCACCCCCAGCCCCAACCCAGGCAACAGGAAGGCAAATGAAAACAGGCTTACCTCTGCCCCTCATACTCTGAGCCGCCCCTGCCCCCTCCTCCACCCAGAGGTGACAGCACCAGACCCCAGCGGTTTGTCAATGGGTGGTACGGGCTATGGCACACCCCCTGAGACTGGGCTGCTGCTGCTCTCCCCACTGGTCTCCCCACATACCTCATGGAATGGTGGGAAGATAAGTGGGGGCCCCACACCCCGGGGCCCAGGGCCCAGGATGCAGGACTGTCCCATGATGGTGGACCCTGACACAGAAGCTGCCTGTGCAGTGGCCCATGTGGACTCCTGGCTGGTGGATGGCAGGGCAGATAAATGAGGCACATGACCACTAGCAGGGCACATTAGCAGCAGCTGGTGTTGGAGGCGTGGATATGGAGGGCAGCACAGGTGTACCAACAGGGACTGGTGCACCCTGTGACCCACCCAATTGGGTGACCAGCAGGTCAATGCATGTCCCAAGGTGACACACAGAGGCATTCAGGTGATTGGTCTCTGCCAGCTGCTTTTCCTGGACTGCCAACTGCATGCCATAGAGGGCCAGCTGCTGTTCCTACAGTACCACATTGTGCCTGAGGAGTTGCTTTTCACGCGCATGCATCTTGTGGCCCTCCTACTAGGTGAGTATGCATTCCATGCAGGGCACCAGCTTTACATAGGTGCATGGGTGGCACTGCCCATGGTGACCACTGCCACCAGGCTGGGGCTCAGGTGATAGTGCAAGGTGGTTTCCAGTGTCCCCTGAGCTACTGCCCTCTGGTTCTGCATCCCCATCCACAGGGGTTGCAGGCTGGGAGGCATCCCCCTCTGATGGCACCATAGACCTGTCCACTAACTGTGGCAGTGGAGGATTCTCTGGCAGTGAGGCATGCACGGGGACAGCACTGGGTCCAGCATCCATTGTAGCACCTGCAGAAAGAAGCAAGGATGACCAACCAAACTGGATCCCTGCATGCACTGACCCCCCCCACCCCCATACACATGGGCTGCAGCAGTGCACTAAGGCCCCAGGGACACCACACCACAGAAGTGGAGGGGCAGCAGGGAGAGGGCAATGCAGTCCAGAGAGGTGCCACCACCACAGAGCCACCTGGTGAGACAGCAGAGAGAGATGTGACAGTGCAATACACCCATGCATGCTCCACCCCACACCAGTGGGGACATGTGTGAGAGGGACACTGGGTGGTTCATTGGGTCCCCACATCATGGGTGAAGGCCCTGGGGTGGGGGACATGCAGCAGGTGCATGGCAGCACAGACACATACCTTGGGCTGGTTGGTGCTGTGAGGTGTCCACATCCCCGATGCCCTTCAATGTGGCAGTGTCAACATTAGCTACTGTAGGATCTGATGTTCTAGTTCAGTGAGGCACACCCCCTGACTGTCATGGCCCACAGCACATGCCTTCTTGCAGGTGTCATATCACACCTGATTCCACTTGTGCTTCACGTTCTCGATGTCCTGGTTGTTGTGGTGACTGGCATTCAACTTGTGGTATATGGTAAGCCACCTGTGCTGCCTCTCATAGGCACCTACATGGGCCTCGTTGGTGCCCATGAGAACCCCGAGGCTGGCTAGAACCTGCCTGATGAGGAGGGTCTGCTCCCCATCACTGAAATTATGCTTCCTGGAAGATATCTTGGGAGCCATGGCAGAGAACACAGTAGCTATTGATTGGTAATAGCCTCAAGGGAAGCAGTATTGGAAAAATGGCATTTCACAGAAGCGTGGCCGCACCAGTACTACATGTTTTATAGTGGGTGTACTTTCAGCGATGTATACGTTGAAATGCATGAAATACGGAACACGTCTGTGTGTAGGATCGCATGTAGGCATCCACGTTTGATGCACAATATATAAATGTTTGTGCGGCTCCACGTCTTTCTTTTCGAGTGAGCAATGTGTCCATGACGTCCTGTGAGCTGACAAGAAGAGAATATTGGATTCTACAGCCATACATCTACTGACACGGTAGGTACTAAGAATCAGTAATGTGATTGGGATGTTATGTGTGTTGGGGCCAGTGCCCCTGATGCATGTGTGCAGTGCTGGCAGCCTTGTGGGTAACAGTGGCATGCATGGGCCTGTGTGCAGCAGCCAGGTGCTCTGTGCTGAAATACACCACAGGGCAGGCCAGTGTGGGCATTGGGCTGACTGGGGCAGGATGTGATTGGCATGCATGACAACATGGCAGAGCCTGGCCACATGGCACCCATGTGCACAAGACCACCCCAACATCTGCAGCCCCATGCCTATGAAACTGCACTGTGGTCACTGTATAGGTGGTGTATATGTATGTTCTGACCCCATAGGCACATGCCTGTAGGTGTGTTGTAACCAGTACCCGCTCACCAAGATGCACTGGTGTGTGTGGAGCACATGACACCCTAGCGATGCACATATGGAGGTGCATCCGATCCTAATGGATGTGTCCACTAGGTGCCCTGCTAGCATGTGTGTGGGGAAAGGGTGCAAGGCCAGTGGTTTAGTACATCTCCTGCCACCCTGCCACCCACAGTGGGCATTGAGGGAATGTTAGGTGGCACCCTCCCAGGGTCTGGACTGACCAGCATCCTGTTTCACCCTCCCACAGGTTCCAGGGGCAACAGCCAGGTGTGAGGAGATGGCACAGGAGAGGGCCAGAGTAGTGTTCGCCATCACCCTTCTGGTGGTTGCTGACCATGAGCGCAGACATGCCGAACGTCATTACCCATATGCCAGGGTCCCCAGACTCGCGCACTGTACCTTGACATCAGGCACCTGCCCATGCTCTGTCTGCCATTTCCTATGTGATGCCCAGCCACTCCCACCCTGTGTCATGTTGCATGTCATGACCCATTCCTGTACTATACCTCCTCACTCACCTTGCTCCCGCTGCAGCTACTGCCGGAGTCTCGCCAACATCCACGGGTGCATGCAGCATATGGCCTGGAAATGCACCCGGTAGGCCTCCATTTTGTACAGGATGTGGAAACATCTGTGGAGGCAGGAGAGTGGTATCTTACATATGCACATTTCTTTTTCCCCCAGGTCTGTCACCTCAGCTGCCTGCCTGCCATACCACCACCTGCATACACTGGACCCCGTCACATCATGCTGCCTCATCTCCAGTGCTACCTCATTCCAGTCTGGGGCTTGCCCTGATCCCCTGGGCCTTCTCTTTCCTGTGTGCCTGCAATGCTGACTGGCCAGGCCATGGGCTGAGAGGGCCACAGGGACAGTGCTGCCTGCTACATTCCTCTGTGACCCTGCTGCATTTGCTGCCTGCCCTGTGGTGCACATTGTGGGCCTTGCATGCTGGTTTCAGACCTGGCCGCTAACGTCCTGTTCTACGGTTGTGGAGCATTCATTTGGGCTGCAGCAGTCCAAGGGGGCAGTATCGTGTGTGTGGTGTGGTACCTCTGTACACATTTACGGTCTGGGACATGGCCATGATTGTGTTTGCTGCTCTTGCCAGGGCTGGTTTGTGGGCCAGGTAATGGCAGATGGTACTGGGATGCCTAGGTACATTGGGTGCGGTATGTACCTAGGCATCCCAGTACATTGGGTGCGGTATGTACCTAGGCATCCCAGTACTTTGGGTGCGGTATGGTGATAGTGCCTCTGTGTACAGTGCATTGCAAAGGTGGTCTTCCCCTCTGTGTTTCTCCTGTTTTGTCACATTGAGACTTGTGGACAGATTCTCCTTTCTCCGCTGTGGATCGTTGCAGCTCCTTCAGTGTTCTTCTTGGTGTCCTTATGGCATCTCTGCTTTATGCACCCCTTGCCTAGTCTGCGAGTTTCAGTGGACAGACTTTTATTGTCGGGTTTGTCATGGTGACATGCAGGGCCGGCCCGTCCATTGAGCGAGAATGTTTTTTGCACAGGGCCCCACGTTTCAGGGGGCCCCGCGCAAAAAACATTCTGATCCTAAAGTAAAATAAAAAAAAAAAACTGTGTTCTCCCACTGCCGGGGCCGCCGCGGCAGAATCGAATGTGCAGCGGGGCCCCCCCTGCCCAGCAGAGCCTGCCCCTCCCCTGTATCCGCTCTCTCGTTGTAGCTGCAGTCACACGCGCCGGCTTTCAGAGCGCGAGGGGAGAGTTTCTCCCTCGCTGCTCTGTTAAGCCCGTGGGGGCTGATGGGACGTTCCCATCAACCCCCACGGGCTTAACAGAGCCGCGAAAGGGAAACTAGTCCCTTCGCGCTCTGAAAGCCGGCGCGTGAGACTGCAGCTGCGAAGAGAGGGTGGATACAGGGGAGGGGCAGGCTCTGCTGGGCAGGGGGGGCCCTGTGGCACACTCGATTCTGCTGCGGCGGCCCCGGCAGCGGGAGAAGACAGCTTTTTTTAAAAAAAAATTTCCCTAGGCTGAGCTGGGCTGGGGGGGGGGGGGTTAGGAGTGGTGATGGGCTGGGGGGGTTAGGAGTGGTGATGGGCTATGGGGGGCTGGGGGGGTTAGGAGTGGTGATGGGCTATGGGGGAGCTAAGTCTGTATATGGGCTGATGGGATTAGGACTGGAAGTGGGTTGATGGGGGGTTAGGACTGTTAATGGGCTAGTGGGGGGGGGCTTAAACTAAAAATTGGGTGATGGGGGATTAGGACTGTAAATGGGCTGGTGGGATTAGGACCGGGAGTGGGCTGATGGGGAGGTTAGGACTGGTAATGGGGTATGGGGGGCTTAAACTGAAAATTGGGTGATGGGGATTAGGACTGGAAATGGGCTGATGGGGGGGGTTAACACTGGAGGTGGGCTGATGGGGTTAGGACTGGTAATGGGCTGTGGGCTGATGGGGGGTTAGGACTGGTAAGGGGCTATGGGGGGGCTAGGACAGGAAATGGGCGGATGGGGAGGGGTTAGGACTTGAGGTGGGCTGATGGGGTGAGGACTGGTAATGGGCTGTGGGCTGTTGGGGGGTTAGAACTGGTAATGGGCTATGGGGGGGGTTAAGACTGGTAATGGGCTGTTGGCTGATGGGGGCTGTCTGCTAATGGGCTATGGGGGGTTAGGACTGATAATGGGCTATGGGGGGCTAGGACAGGAAATGGGCTGATGGGGAGGGGTTAGGACTTGAGGTGGGCTGATGGGGTTAGGACTGGTAATGGGCTGTGGGCTGATGGGGGGGTTAGGACGGGCAATGGGCCATGGGGGCGGACTGGAAATGGGTTGATGGGGTTAGGACTGGAAGTGGGCTGATGGGGGGTTAGGACTGGAAGTGGGTTGATGGGGGGGCTAGGACTGGTATTGGGTTGGGGGGTTGCTAGGACTGGAAATGGGCTGATGGGGGGCTAGGACTGGAAATGGGCTGATGCAGGGACTAGAAGGGAATGGATGCTGGGTGAGGCTGGAACTAGAAGGGAGCTGATGTTGGGGGAGGATTAGAATGGGATGGGGCTGGGAGAGTAAAATGGAGAGGGGAAAATATTTTGTGTGGGAGGGATAAAAAATCTACAATTGGCCGGGTATTGGGAGAGTAAGTGGGGATTGAGGATGGAGGGGTAAAATTTGAGTGGATGAAATAGGAATGAGGAAAGAGCAAAAGGAGAAAGATTAGTATGTTAAAGCAGATGTAGAGAGAGAGAATGGAAAAAAAACTAGAAGAGAGAAGAAAGGACAAATGGACAGCAGATGATGGAGAGTTAGCAGAAAACATGAAGAAACCAGAAGAAAGTGGCTGGAGCAATTGCAACTGAAAAAAAATGCACAAAAGGTAGAAAGATATCTCTTTATTTTGAATTTATTAACTGGAATATGAAAGCTCTGGGAAATGTGCATCATTTACGTCTGCGCTTTGTTTGGTACAAGAGGAAATTAATTTATAGTTTTATTTCTACAGTGTTGTTGTACATTCCAAGTTTGGCTTTTGGGGTTCCCAGTTTAATTATTGCCTTCCTGTTTCTAAATTGTGATTCCTTGTTTGGTGATGGTCTATGTTCTGCATGTGTAACTGAGCTGAGGTATTCTGTTTATGTAATTCCTATTTGACATTGCCACTTGTTCTCTTTCCCCAGTAGGTCATGTATTGTTGTTCTCTGAAATGTATTGGTTTAATATTTGCAGTGTTGCCTTTTGATAGGTAGGGTTAGGGTATGGTGCTTTGTGAGTCCTGGTAGTGCTGTTAGGATACGGTGGGTTTGCTATGGGTTCTAAATGGGCAGTGTTTGTAGTAGCTCCTAATGTGCCTGGCGGTTAGCACTGGATTATAGTAATGTAGAAATCTTTTAGTCTTTCTTTATCCATACACTCATTAAGAGACATGTTTACTAAAAGTTAGTGTATGTTAGCATTATGCAAATATTTATGCAAATAAGGCCACTTATGCAAATGAGGCCCCGCACCGAGTCTACGCACATGGCCCCGCACCCCCCTTGGGCCGCCCCTGGTGACATGTCCTTTATATATTGTTTTGGTGGGATCTTCGATCTTTGGGATATTGATTTCTGCCACAGCCCTGGTCTCTTCTTCTTTGCACATCTGTCTCTGACCTGTTTGGAGTGCTCCTAGGTCAGAGACAGATGCTTGCTCAGTAGTGTTTTAATGTCTGGGCCTTTTGTTACTGGTATATTTGTAGGATTATCATTTGGCAGATCATGTGGCACTGCTTGCTTGCAGGTGGAACCTGCTGCCCTCATTATGTGCCATCTATGGTTCTTTGATTCGATGTGATCCTCTTTGGGGGTTTCATGGACAGTGTGTTGAAGACATATGCACTCACACCTTTTCTGGTTTTACTTGTTTCTTTGTGTCTATGGGGTATTGTGTTATCCTTTCACATTGCCATTTTTGGCTGTACTGTCAGATCCCTTACCTAACATATGACTGGCGCCCATCTTCATTCCAGGTTGACACCAAGGAGATGACTAATTTAGCAGGCCAGTATGGGTATTCACTGCTTCCTTATTTGTGGTTTTCTATGCAATTCTGGTTCTCGCCCCTTCAGACAGTTAATCACAGGTTAGGGTTTTTACAGAGGGTGGCTTTGAATATGGTTGGTGGTGTAGATTTTGGCCATCTGCAGACTGACCTATGGATTTTTTTGGGTATACATTGGAGGGACAGCAGGTTGGCAGTGCTCTGATTGCAACATTTGTATACCTCCATGGCATTTATGAAGAGCTTGGGGCCTTTGTCAATTGACAGCATGCTCTGCTGCATGATGTCATTGGTTGGGGGTAGAGGGGAATAGACTCAGGTGTTGTATGCAGGGCTGTTTCTTTGCAGACACAGTGGTAGCTGCATGGGGTAGTTTCCCATTGGAGGTGGTGCTGTGGACAGTTTCAGACATGGGGATGGGGCAGACACAAGGTTCTCTCGGGGGGCTCTTGTGGTGGTTGTTATTGGGGGGCAGCCTAGTTTGGCTGTGTGTTCTTTTACTGCCATCCTGTTTCTCTGTTTCCACTGTGCTCTGTTTTGGATGGCAGTATCGGGACATGTTGCCGACTGTTACTCACAGTAGGTGTGTTTCAGTGTGTTCATGTTTCCTTTACATATGTACTTTCCCTTTAGTCCTTTCTGCATGCATTACCACCATGCCTTTCTCTTGGCCATTGTGTTTCTGTTTGCTTGTTTCCTGTGCATGGCCAGTTTTTTGTGTTTACAGTCATTTGGTGGTGTGGTGGGTCCAGCTCTCCCTTGCTCCTTTTGCCCTTTTACTCTGCAACTACTTCCTGGCTCTTTGCAATGTTGTCCCACCATGTGACTTTTCCCTACCACCCCCCTTTCCTGCTTTGTCCTACTTACTGCGCTAGGGTGGTCCTAATTCACTCCCAGCCTCTGTATGCTGTTGCTAGGGCTGGCCATCTGTGTGCCATGGGGAGCAGGGCATGCTCATTCTCGATCACCAGCCTGCAGAGCAGGCGGGTCTCTGTCTCCGAAAAGTTGACCTGGCAAGTTGCCATTTTTTGAGGTGTTGTATGGGTCTTGTGACAGATGGGGGGGGGGGGGGAGTTACTCACTGAATCCTGTTTCCTGTCACATGTGAGAGCGCAGGTGGGCACATTTTTGGATTTGCATGCACGCGGCATGGTTCAGGACTTGAACGTGCGAGTTGTACGTAGGCATTGTGCTGCATGTCTAATGGCATAGATGGCTATCCCCGTATTCTGTACACCGCTGCACATTATTGCATTTGGCATGGAATTCTGTCTTTGCTGGGGACGTACACACTCTGTGAGTTCACCTCCGACTGGCATGTTTTTCTCAGAATTGGGCCCATAGTGTTACAACAAACAATAGGTTCTAGAATTATAATATTATAGTCAATGGAATTTACAGAACATTGTGTCTCTCAAGAACATCATATTAGCATGGGTAGAGAGAAATACTTGGTTATTAATTTGTTAAGATACATAGAATTCTTCATAGGTTCTTAGGAATAAATCCTTTTACATCTCCATCAATAAAATAGCATGCACAAATTAGGGTTTGAATTAATGTTGTCTGACTAAAGCTTGAAAAATAGCTCTGCTTTTATTACATACTCAGATGTCTGTCAGAGTAGAACTGCTTTATTGAATACCATTACTTTTTGTAAGAATCCCTGCCTTTCAATTGAGCAGAATACATCAGCCACAGCCAGATTCACAATAAAACTGAAAAAATAACATTGCAGAGACTTAGTGGAGAAAAATAAATTAACACCAGCATGACTTGGAATGCAAAAGCAGACAAACAAGTAGATTTGTATTATTGGCTATATTCAGCTTTTGAAGCCCATTACCTTTTATTCACTTTTTTGTATCCTATTATTCATGCTTCTAACTTTAAAGAACTAGATGTGATTTTTATTGAAAATCTCAAAACACAAATGACATCCATTGTCATAAAGATGTTTCATTTTCAGAGTATTTCGCATCATCTTTTGTAGTGATTTTAATTACGGACAAGTTTGAAGTTTTAGTTATTAACACTACATCCATATTATGGAAACTAGGAATTACAGAAAATGATAAACAATTTTTTAAATGAACTCTTTATTTAAACGTCAGACATATATAAAAATTCATGATAGCACAATAATATAATATCTTGATTTGACAGGCAGTAAAGTCCAAAGTACTGAAATATATAATAGATTTTAAAGAGACATTTTAGAAAGGACGTCCCTGCAGCAGGGATAATGTGCAAATAAGGACGTCCTGCAAATGGAGACAATTTCAGAACCAGGCCTGTGAACATGCAGGCATTGTCTGAAAAAGCCATGCAGACATCTGGGAATTTGCATATAGGGTGCCAAGTTGGCAACAGCATGTGTGGTCCATGGAAAAGCTGGGGTTGGAGACAGCCAAGGACTCGTTCACTGCCATGGGAACATGGCTGTGCATGCACAATGCAAAGTACATATGTATGCCCAGGCTGCTGAGCCTCAGCATGAGGACACAGCCAAAGGAGAGGGACTTGGCAACGTGGCAACAACACTTCTCACGTGCCGAGGAGGCAGTGCCTTCTCATCATACAGCATGAGGAGCAACTATATCCTGGTCATGGACACAGTGCTGGCTATTGCCAGACTTGCAGTTCTGGCAAAGGATCTGTGAGACTCTTGCCCAGTAAGTAGCCAAAATGCCATGCTCATGGGGGTGCCACTGGCACTCTACACAAGCTTGCAGGGCTACTTCTGTTGTGGCTGATTGTATTCAAAGAATAAAACTAGGAGTCATATGCAGAATTCAAGTCCATATATTGGTCCCCTACTTTCAAACTGACCATAGGCTCCTGGGGACCCAGGAAACTCGGAGCCCAGTCTGGCCTAGTCTTCATCCATGTTGTAGCCCCCTTCAGCTGCCACTCCCTCTATAGCTGCTTCTTCTCGTTGGAACTGTGTGCGATGCATTTTCTAATGACTCTGGAATTTGTCCCTCTGCTCTCCAAATGCATTCAGTTTTTCAATGTCCCTCTTCCTTGCAGTGGGCACATTGATTCACACCCACCGGGGGCCAGCCATTCCTCGGCCCCTTCCATGTCCTCGGGTCCTTCTGTTAGAAAAACTTTCTCCTCGTCCATTCAACTAAAGCTGCAGCAAGAAAATCAGCTTTCTTCTACATCCCACCTTCACTTTCTCTCACATTCTTTATCACAATTCACAAACACTCTGAGCAACTTCCATTAACTGCTGTAGTCATGCCCGCAAATCCTTCTAGCTTCTGCAGTTTCCGTTTGATGACTCCCTGGGACTGACCCATTGAGGCCACATTTTTTTGAAGCATAAGGTAGTCGAGACTGTTGGGGTTCCATTCCATGGCAGTGAGTGACCCTGAACTGGCAATTGAATCCCTGCTTGTGGCATCATAGGGCTGACGACAGAAAAACTGCAGGGACAGGCTCTGCTTGGGGTGGTGGCGGAGCCAAAGTGACTGGCCCATAAAGAAACTAGGCCGGACAGGACAGAATGTCAGGAGATTCTGGGGCAGAATAAACAGGCAGTTTTTTCTACTTTCGTTTTCTGGCACATTCTATATTTCTGACTACTTTGGGTGATTGCTAAAAATATTCTGCACTGCTCCTCAGAACAACGTTTTATCCAAGAGGGTTCTCTTTCACAAATACGTAACCAGGATTCTATGTAAGGGAACTGGTCAGGGAAAATACATAAGCTTAAGATTGGTTGCAATAAGCATAATGGATGTATGTGCTCATTCTAAACAGCAACTGTCTAAACGAGCTAAGTAACGTCTTGAAACTAAAGACTGTACTCCTGAAACTGAAATTTAAAAGACTTTCAAAAACAAAGTACCCTTTTTCTGCAGACACACAAAATTCAAATACAGAAAAACAGATGAATCTATCTTAAAAACCAATATTGTAAAAGTGGGTGTAGCTAACTGGACTGTTCATTAGTCATCAGTACAGAGTTTAACAATTCAAAGTAATTACCTTAAATCTTACAGTTCAGGGAAACATGCATTCAAATGACTTATATGTTTTCATGAAAAGGTTGGTGAATATCTGGAATGCAAACACTCCGCAAGATGAACTTTTCTCACTTAAATTAAAACCTTATACATAATACCTGTGACTGGTGTTAAGCTGATTTGAAACCAAAGAAGTTATTATTATTATTATTTTTTTTAACACAAATTACTCAGCGCCTTGAAGCCAGCCTTGGAGTTATCTTAGCCAAATAATCCTGACTTTCAAAGCAGCCGTAAATTACCATGCAGCTGAAGGAAAACAGAGCAGTCATAAACACTAAGGGTTAAAATAAAACGAAACGTTGTTTGAGAATGTTAAATTCTAAATAAACAGTTACAGCTCTGTTTTGTTGTTTCTGTAAGTTATGAACAATAATTATGTCCTCTATGAGGCGCTTGTCATTACTTCGAAGGCCAAAGGAAAAAGAAAACCAAAAGCAGTTTCCTTAATTTTTCTATCGGACTTAGGACTACGGGCAGGGCTGAGGTAGAACCAAAAACAGTTGAGGAGATCGAAAGGGGTTAATAAGAACTTAACCCTCTCCAGGACAAGCCCCAAAACTGTCGGGGATCCAATATTCTGACTAAATATTCCTACCAAGTGATATATAATACATGGCCATAGCAGAAGGAACATGACTATTAGAACATATTGAATAAAACAGGTACAATTTCCCTGAAATATGCACAAATTAACCCAGCTGCAGAATGTAGAATAAATTGAAAGTAAACCTTCAAACATTCCTTTCTCTGGGCTGTGTGAAAGACACCCCCCCCCCCTTCTCTCTCTGCTTGTTCATGCTGTGTTGAAACAAAACCTGAAATCAGTGAGACAGTTTCTTGATTTAAAGTGACTCCGGCATAGGTGTTCTGCGTCTTCTTTCTTCTTTTCTTAATACTATTTCTTAATCGGTAAACTGTCACAAATTACCCAACAGAATAATCTTACATCATACCAGAAGGGAAACTTGTGGTTTCAACAGATAACAAAAATCAGAGACAAACAACAAACAGTAAGAACAGAGAACACCAAACGCTTCCTCCTTTTTGCGACCTGAACGCGGTCGCCCGGTCAGGAACTGCGCTACTCAGGAGCCCGCTCTCGCTTGGTCTGTTTTTCAAGGCCTCTCATTCACACAAGCAGACATTCAAGACAGAATAAAAAATCCCAACATTCCCAAAAAACCTGACGGACTGACTGGCTGGAGGGGTAGTTTCAGTCTCTGCTTATACCTTTAAGACTTCCGAGACTTACTAGGACCACCCCGAGAGTTGATCAAACTCTCAAGCGCTTATTTCAGAATCCCGACTGACTGACAGGCTGACTGATTAGAGGAAAAATTCTACTCACCAGATCCGGTACCAGAAACAGGTCATGGGTTGAATCCTGGACTCCCCTCAGGTTCAGAAGTGTAGGCCGGCCGGAACCAGCAATCTGTTGAGGTGAGAAGGAATCCCTCCGATGCAAGAGGACCGGCGGCGCCTGGGTTTTCCTCTGCGATCGCTCAGAGTGTGGCTCCAGCCGGGCTAGACCTGGAGGCAAAAGCTGTAGTATATTCACTTGAATACCATCTCCCCCAAGCAGTCGGCCAATGCACCAAACTGTTGTGGCTGATTGTATTCAAAGAATAAAACTAGGAGTCATATGCAGAATTCAAATCAAGTTTTTAATGTGCAGCACAGGCTCAGCTGGAACAATTCCAAGGAACAAAAGGCTGAGCCACGAGGTGCGCTCGCAGCTTGCTTATATACATTCTCACAAATCCATTTTCATCATTAAGTCAAAGTAAATTCTCTATTGGCAATTGGCATCCAATCAGTAACCATGCCAGCCCTCTTCCTCCACTCCAGCCCACCTTTCCCTCATTAAGACATTCCTGCATCTGCATAACAAGTTCTCTATCTAAAACTTCAAAAGGCACAGAGAGGTTCAAAGCTTAGAGTGTGTTATCTGCAAAGCAGGGGCACCTGGACAACATCGCAGATGGACCCACCATATATGGTCTTTCCTGCTCTGTGAGGTGGGGGCCTATCCCTCCAGGCCCGGAGATGAGGTCCACCATAAATACACTTTTAATTAGTCCATTTTAATTGGGAAGGCATTCCTGGCCCCAAGAAGGCCAGGTCGATTCGAGTTCAAGGAACGCTTGGGTGAATTGCAGCAGCAGAAGGGAGGGGGGAGAGGAAAGGGAAGAAATGTTCAGAAGCCGTTTTTAAAGGCAGATTTTTCTCTCCAGCACTAGTCTAAAGTGGGGGTTGGTAATTTCATACTGTCATAGATACATTTCTATGCATAAGGCCTACCAGAGGCCTGGCTAATTTCTGGGGCCTACCACACTTCCAACCCAGCTAACCCCCATCTATTTGAATGTGGAAAGTAATCAGCAGGTGGCAGGAAGTTATACAATCTTTAACGTCCTGCTATCTGCTCATTACCATGTGCATTTTGCCTTAGGATTCATGTTGGCTGTGCCGCAAGCATGTGTGCACTACCCTTACCTCTATGTGTGCAGGCTACAGCCACCACCACCAATTCACCACTATACAGCATACTCCTGCCGAGCTTATACCAGCAGCTGTTAGATGCTGCATCATGGCCCCTTTCAATCACCATTCCTGCTGTGGGCCTGCGCACCCCCACTGCAGAGAGACTGTTGGGAAGTATATCACTGTTGCTGCTCCAGGCCTACGCTGTTCCCATTTGCTACCTGGAGTCTGCCTACCCCCACTGTGAAGACCATCAGGAAATGATATAGATTGTCATTGCTGCCCCAGGCCTACACTCTTCCCTGCTGCACCAAGCCTGCAGAAAACCATTGAGAAGAACTACAGAATGTTTTTGCTGTTCCAAGCCTGCACTCATCATTGTTACTACCTGTTCCAATGCAGAGAAGAAAGATAGACACTTCCAGCTAAAGGAAAATTCAGATAAAGGCTGGGAAAGGCAGGAGGGCCTGGAAAACTGGAGAAAGCACTAAGAGAGTGGCTTCCAGAAGACAGAGTAAGGGGAGCTTGTTGAAGAAAACATGTAAACGTGTGGCCTGGAGGATAAAGCATGAGAGGGAGAGGACTGGGAACAGCACAAGTGAAAAAAGGGGGAAGGGAGAGACCTGGGTGCTGGAGGGGACAGTATATAGGGAGGCTTGGATGTAGCAGGAGAGAAAATAGAGGGGGGGGGGGAGGTCTCAGTGCAGGAGGAGAGAGCATGAGGGGGTGTCTGGATGCAAGAGGACAGAGCATGTGGGGGGGGGGGGGGGGAAGAGGTCACGTGGGCAGAGCTGCTATGTTTCACAGCTCCAGGAGATTTAAGACCAATGCTGGATTTCTAAAATCCTAATCAAATACCATTGTGGGACTTGCAGCAGTAACTTCAGTGGGCAGAACCTTGGACAAATACCAGCTTGCTTTAAGTGGAGTAGTCTAGTGGTTTGAGCAGTGGCCTGGTGCCCTAGAGAAGGCCCAAAGGAGAGCAAAAGCACCCACATGGGAGTATTAGACAAAAAACAGCAGGTGCGTAGACAGGCATCAGAAGGCACTTTATTTAACTAGCAAACCCCAATACATTTCAGCCACATAGGCCTTCTTCAGGAGATGCAAAACCTCGAAAGTAACAATAAAAAATAGAATAAAGAATAAAAACAAACAAATATGAACCTAATTCTTCCTAAATGAATAAAGAAATAATGCAATACTAAAACACAAGATAAAGAGCATACACATGTGTAACATTCTTCGATATTAAAGAGCCATATAAAAAACATAAAAACAGTATAGTCATTAAACCAAAATGAATAAAATATAGGCATGCAAGGGAAGGGGAGGAACTGAGTTAAAGAAGGCAGGGACAATTTAAAGGTGCAGTGGGCTTAGAAACAGGGAGGGGGGATCTGGTGAAGAGGAAGAGTATGGAAGGAGAACAGAATAGGGGAGTCAGCAGGAGAGAGGTTGGAGGGAAGAGTGCAAGGTGTGGTTGAAAGGTGCATTCCCCTTCCCCCAGAACATTCCACTCTCAGGCACCCCACTTCCACTTCACACACATAGGCACCCCACATCCGCCACACACACGCACAAATGCACCCCACCTCTGCCACACATGCACAAGCACACACACTCCCCTAAAGCACCCCTTTTGTGTAAGTGATGGTTGCCTCATATTTGCTTGATATTGTTTCTTTTTATGATACCTTTGCTTTTTAGACTTTTCTACTTTTTTAGAAAAGGAGCGGTTCAGTATAGGGTGTGAAGTACTTCTGTTCACAAAAGAAGAGCAAGATCTGGGGGGTCATTGTTTCTGATGATATTAAGGTGGCTAAATGGGTAGAAAAGGCAATGGCAAAAGCCAGAAGGATGCTTGGGTGTATAGGGAGAGCAGGAAGAAGGAGGTGATAGTGCCTTTGGTGAGACCTAATTTAGAATATTGTGTGCAATTCTGGAGACAATACTTGCAAAAAGATATAAAACAGGATAGTCGGTCCAGAGGGTGGCTACCAAAATGGTCACTGGGCTTCGTTATATGGCATATGGGGACAATACTTAAATTTCTCAATATGTATACTTTGGAAGAAAGATGGGAGAGGTGAGATATGATAGAGACATTTAAATATTTCTGTGGTATAAATGCACAGGAGGAGAGCCTCTCTCTTTTAAATTGAAGTTTCAATGATATTACAATAAAAGTAAATTTTGGAAAATAATAAATATACCAAAACACAAGTCTCTCATAAAAAAAGAGAAAAGTTAGCCCACATCAAGGGAGAAGCAGATGTAGATTGTTCAACCCAGGCCAATCCAATAATACAAATTGAATACTAGAATAAATCCTATCCCTGAAATATATTCCATTCCACAAATCAAAGAAAAAAAGAGTTCCAAATTCTAAGCTCTGAACAATAAATCACAAACTCCCCACTCCCCCTTAAATTTCTAATCCTTAACAGTTGCCTTATCCCTAAGAAAATCATACAGTTGTGAGGAATTTAAAAAAACAAACCGATTACCTTGAAACACAACTAAACACTTGCAAGAAAAACGAAGAAAATTAACTTGTCTCAATAGCAAGAACTCTAGGTTTCAAAAGCGAAAAGGACTCTCTTCTCATCTGTGTGGTATGGGACACATCTGGAACAATCATAAGCCTACAATCACATAAAGGTTCTTGTTTCTTCTTAAAGTACAACTTCAAAATAGACAACTTATCTCCTTCATTCACAAAGTTTACCACGAGAGTGGCTCTACTAGAAATCTCATCTTGAGAAGATTCAAGGAAATTAGGTAACTCTAAAGAGTCTTCAGGTTCCGTAATGATGTCACTCATGTGGTAACCTGATCCAAATGTTTCACAGGCACATAATAACATTCAGAAATAGGTATTTCATCAGAATTAGGAATATACACCTCTTTGAAATATGCTCTCAACAAAATCAAAGTGAGACTTAACAAAAGTTTAGAAAATGGAAATTGTTACACCGAGCTACATTTTCTAATAACTCTAGTTGCTTATTGAACAAACATGCTGTCCTCAAAGTAGAAACTTGGCCAGAAAGTTTATCCATAGATGACTGTAGTGTTTGAAGCTACTCTTCATGCTGTTGAAAGGTAGAAACAGTCTCCTTTGAAAAAATGGAAATCTGCTCCATAGTCCCTCTTAGTAATGAATTGTTCTGGGCCACCATAGTTCACGCGTTCAGCAGAGACACTTCTGTAGGACTCTTAGGGCAAAGCAAAGATGCAAAAACAGCAGGAAATTTAAGTACAGTTGGCCAAGCATACTGACACTTTACAAGAAGGGAAGCTGTGCCTGGAGAAGCATTAACCTCTACTCCCTTCCCTGAGATAAGAGTGCCTTCTCCAAGCAGGGGGATCTTTGTAATCTCAGGAGGAGGGAATGGGGTCCTAGCTATGTGGCTCAAAGAGGCTCGAGAAGAGGAGGGAGAGGTAACCATTCCAGAAAGTACAGAATGAATCTGTACACTCACAGTTAAATGCTTATCTATCTACTGTCCAGTAGATGGAACCGCTGATTTGCCTTTATTCTCTCTCTTACACAATCCTTCAGGCATAGCCCATAATGAAAGAGAACAAGCAAGAAGCACTAAACTGGCCCCAACTGGTACCAATGGGTCACTTGCCTCTTTGGTCACATGCCCTTGTCCACACTGTCTGCAGTGCTCCTAAATAGGCCTGGAGCCTAGATGTCAGGGAGGGTGTGGTGTCTACCACTGGCAGCAACTCACTCTTCCTGTGCCGGGTCTCCACTAACCACCACACCTCCCCCTCACTTGCAGGCTCACCAATGAAAAGGGTTGGATATAAATAGACCCGGGGCCTAGATGATGATGGGGGTGGGGGGGGGGGGAAGGACCGAGTCTACAACTGGCAGCAACTCACTCTTCCCATGCTGGGTCTCCACTAACCACCACACCTCCCCTCATTTGCAGGCTCACCAACAAAACAGGCTGGATACAGGTAATCCTCCCAGAGAGTCTCTTTCAATTGAAAGAAAACTCTGCAATGTTGGGGCATTGGATGAAGGTGAAAGGACATAGACTGAGGAGTAATTTGCATACATCTCCCTTTATGGAAAGAGTAGTGGATGCATACAATAGTCTCCCAGTGGCGGTAATAGAGACAAAGACAGTATCTAAATTCAAAAAAGGATGGGAAAAACACAGAAGATCTCTAAAGGAAAAAAAAGGGACTGTAGAGCTTTGTAACTGGTATGGAAGGGCAGACTGGAGAGGCCATACGATCTTTATCTGCTGCCATGTTTCTATGATTAATTTATGGAGAGGTAGGGTCCTCCTCCAAATTGACTGTCTTCTCCTCTGATACCATTCCTTCTCATCTACTAAACACTATCTCTTCTGCTATCATCCTTTCGATCTGTCATATCCTTATCACTTTACACTGCAACTGTTTCTCTGGCCTTCAAACATGCTCTGGTCACATATCTCCTCAAATATCCCTCACTAGACCCCACCTGTCCTTCCAGCTATTAGCCTCTCCATCTCCTCCCCTTTGCTTCAAAACTACTTGAATGAGCAGTTCACCACTGCTGTCTTGACTTTTTTTCCTTTCAAGCCCTTCTGGATCCACTGCAATCTGGCTTTCGTCCTCTACATTCCACAGAAACGGCTCTTGCCAAAGTCTCCAGCAACTCATTCCTCACCAAATCCAAGGGTCTTTATTTGATCTTCATCCTTCTTGACCATTCTGCTGCCTTTGACACAGTTGATGATCACCTTGTCCTTGATACCCTGTCCTCGCTTGGATTTAGGAGCTCTGTTCTGTCTTGGTTTTCTTTTTCTCTGCAGTACCTACTGTGCTCAGGAGGGAATGGCAGGAGCGTGAAGGTATGTGGTATGTCTGTAGCCATAGCTGTGGCATCATAGTCGGGAGTCCTGTACGACAGAGGTCTTGGGGGGGGGGGGCTGTACATAGCTAGGAGCAGGTGAATTGCACAGCATAGCTAGGACAGCACATGCAGGATCAAAGTACATAGGGATCCTGAGCCAGGCAGTTGCTGTACAGGTCAGCAAGAAAGGGAATTCAAAGTCATATCAGACAAGGGGGAGCTGGATGCAGCATGGGAGAGGCATAGACTACAAGAGGAATATGAGCAGTCCATGGGTGAATAGCATGTGTCTCAAGAGAAAGACTGCTGCAGCTGTTGGAGGGAATGGCAGGGTCGCTGATATGATTGGCAGAGGAATGTGAAGCAACACTGACGACACTGTGGAAGTACAAGCAGGATGGGTGCTGCAACTGCAATGCATGGCAGCCAGAGATGAAAGGTATTTTTTTAACTGCACTATTCACATGGGCACTATACACATGCAGTACATTATCAGCATTGTAAATGTGCTAGGACAATATTGCACCAGGTTAAAGAGGTCTCAGCTGTCAAAATATGCAATGGAGGAATAAGCCAGGCTACATGTCCTTCAGAATGTGGAATGCAGCACAGCACATGACCCAGGCTGCTAATTCCCAGCTCCATGTGGGTGCAGCAGTCAGCCAGAGGGATTGCACAGACCAACAGATGTGGAGGGCGCAACAGAGAGAGTATGTCACATTGCTTACCCCAGGACAAGCATTGTGGAAACTGTGTACCTTTTTGAGAACCTGCCAAGTACTTGTGATCTGGATTGGTCACTGTTTTAAAGAGGATACAGGGCTTGATGGACCTTGGTCTGACCCTGTATGACATTTGTTATGTTCTTTCCTTATCATTCACAATATTTTCTACTTTGATTTGTGAAATTAAAGATCTTAAATTTGTATCCATTGTTTTTTGCAGTTTTTCTTGTGGCAATTTTCCTTTTTCTTCCAGTTTTTGGTGGCTTCTCTTTGTATACCCTCTTGATTTAAATATAGGGTTATCTCCTCTTTATCTGCAGAAGTCCACGTAACCGTAGTTAATCCTCTTAACTTTTTCATTAATTTCTGTTATTTATCTCCTGACACAGTGGGTCCTTGAACACATTCACCATGGCCTTTATCTGTGGAAAGGATGTTATCTACATCTGCAGTGCTTGCACTATCACAACCACCATTATTATTCCTTATGTGTAAGCTATGGGTGGGCACCTTTTTATCCTGAGTGACGTGTGGCCAGTATACATTTTTCTTTTTTGTTCCTACTATTCTTTGATTGTAGTGTTGCCTTGCTGAGATTTAGTATAGATGTTATACAAAGGGGATATTATGTGAAGGTGCTCAACAAGACTTGAGGAGGGAACTTTGTGCTCTCCCTATAAGAAACACACATCAATTCACCAACAACTGTTAGTGAATTTTTATGTTGCACACCCCTTTGGCCTCCATTAAGATGAGGGCCAAAATGTATCTGTCTAGTTCTCTGATACTAAGAGCCCCAACATGACAGGTACCATGATTTTCATTGCTCTTCTTGGCTCTGGCAGCTTTGATTTCTTCTTCTCCAAGACTTGTCAATCTGGAAACCCATGCATCTGAATAACTCTTCAACCATGATTTTTCAGAATCAGGGGAGACTCCTGCATCTCAATGTCAAGTCCTTAGCCCTCACAGCTTGGATGTTGAGAGGCTAAAATTCAACTATTTGAGCCTTCCAGTTGGAGTGGCAGATGTCCTTTTGGCTTCCAGGAAAGATTCCAATAAGAGGTCTTATAGCTTCAAATGACAGAGGTTTGATGTCTGGTATGAAGGACAGTACCTAGATCCCTTGAATACCTTATGAACCCCTCACAGTCTGGTCTCAAGACCAACTCCATAAGGGACCACTATAGTATGAATGGTTCCTACTACCACGTTTTAGAAGGAAAGCCTATCTCTCTACATCCTTTAGTTGTTTGCCTGCAGAGTTGCAGTGTCTTGGGATCTCATCATGGTTTTAACTCAACACATGAAAACTCCCTTGAACCATTAACTACCTGTGGACTGAAGTTCCTGACCTGAAAGGTCCTATTTTTGGTAGCGGTTCCTTCAGCATGCAGAGTTAGCGAGCTCCAAGCTCTAGTAGCAGATCTATGTACTCATCTTATTCCTTCTGAAAAGTGGTGTCCTTCCAACATTTTTCCCAAGACCGTATGCTAATGCTGGAACTGTAGGAGAATCTTGGCCTTTTATCGGAAGCAGGCAAAAGCAATTAGAAAGTCCATCAAGCTTTTTGTTTCTTTTGATATCAGCAGAGTGGGGGATGCCATGAACAAACATACATTTTCAATTTGGCTAGAGGACTGAATCTTTTTCGCTTGTGCCCAGGCAGGTCTGACACTTGAGGGTCATGTCATGGCTTATAATGTCTATGCCATGGGCTGCCTTGGTGGCCCACTTGAGGTCAGTCTCCATGAAAGAGATCTGCAGAGCTGTGACCTGGACCTCGGTCCACACACACTGGTCAAAAAAGTTTTACAAAAGTCATGTTACTGAAATAAAAATAGTCATTTCTTATCAATTTTTATATGCTGAACACAAATATGACAGTGAAATTGCAAAGCTGGCTCTAGTATTTTTGTAATCTACAAGAATGAATGTTTACATCACGAAATACATGTCATTAGTAAATATATAATAGGCCTTCGGTTAATACCTGTAAAAAAATAAGTCATAGACTACTTCTTAGATTTTTTGGCCTGTCTCTTGTACAGCTGTTCGGGAGCTTCTCTGGGGTGTGTCCAGCAGTAGTCAGCCAGCATTGTAGTGGACCATTTTCCCTGGTATCTTTGCTCCATTGTTGCGATATCCTGGTGAAAACATTGGCCCTGTTCATCACTAACCATACCACAGTTGTCAGGAAAGAAATTGAGATGGGAATCAAGGAAATGGATCTTTAGAGACATTGCAGCCAAGTTTGTGATACTGCATCAGCATGTCTTCTACTAGTTCCTTGTAGTTTTTTGCCCTAACATTGCCGAGAAAGTTTGTTGACACTAGGCGAAAAGCATTCCATGCTTGTTTCGCATCACCCTGCAGCAAGTTGTTGAACCGGTCATCTTTGAAGAGCTCTCGAATCTGAGAACCCACAAAAACTCCCTCTTTAACCTTTGCGTCACTGAGTCAAGGGAATTTTTCATGCAGGTATCGGAAAGCTGGCAAAGTGCGGTCCATGGCTTTCACGAAGTTTTTCATCAGACCTAGTTTGATGTGAAGGGGTGGTAAATAGCTTTAATAGAAAGAATTCCTTTCAGAAAATTTCCAGAAGTATATACTCACAATTGCAGATCTCTCTCCAGACGTAACAGTCCCCTTTTCTAGCCCTACCCTCTGCTAAAAGATAGAAAGTAGTGGGTAGGGCTAAATGGCCAATTTTCCCAATGGAGAAAGGTGAACAGTGGCGTACCTCGGGGATCTGTGCTGGGTCTGCTGCTTTTTGACATATTCATAAATGACCTGGAAAGTGGAATAACGAGTGAGGTTATCTAATTTGTAGATGACACAAAACTATTTAAAGTTGTTAAAACCCAAGAGGATTGTGGAAAATTGCAAGAGGATCTTGATAAATTGGAAGACTGGGCATCAAAATGGCAAATGAAATTTAATGTGGACAAGTGCAAAGTTATGCACCTAGGGAAGAACAACCCAAACTATGGTTACACAATGCAAGGTTCCACATTAGGAACCACCACCCAGGAAAAAGATTTAGGCGTCATTGTGGATACCATGTTAAAACCCTCGGCCCAGTGTGCTGCGGCGGCCAAGAGAGCAAATAGAATGCTAGGTATCATAAGGAAAGGAATGGAAAATAAAACAAAGGATATTATAATGCCTCTGTATTGTTCCATGGTGAGACCGCACCATGAATATTGTGTGCAATTCTGGTCGCCGTATCTTAAAAAGGATATAGCGATTTTAGAAAAGGTTCAGAGAATAGCCACCAAAATGGTAAAGGGGATGGAAGGATACTCCTATGAAGAAAGGCTAAAAAGGTTAGGGCTCTTTAACCTGGAAAAGAGACGGCTGAGGGGAGATATGATAGAAGTCTATAAATTAATGAACGGAGTGGAACGCGTAAACGTAGATCGATTGTTTACCTTATCAGACTATAGAAAGACTAGGGGACATGCAATAAAGCTACAGGGTAAACTATTTAAGACTAATAAAAGAAAATATTTTTTCACTCAACGTGTAATCAAACTCTGGAATTTGTTACCGGAGGATGTAGTAAAAGCTTTTAGTGTAGCTGGGTTTAAAAAAGGTTTGGACAAGTTCCTGGAGGAAAGGTCCATAAACCATTATTAAGAAGGGACCCAGGATATCAATGCTTGACCCAGAACAAGCATTGTGGAACTTGTGTCTTTTGGGGAAACTGCTATCTACATATGACCTAGATTGGCCACTGTTGGAAACAGGATACTGGGCTTGATGGACCTTGGTCTGACCCAGTATGGCATATCTTATGTTCTTATGTTAAAATATAACCTTGAGAATATACCACTGGAATTTAAAGACTGCCTGAGAAATGACTTTGCTGCTTTAGATAAAAATGACAGAGTTACAGAAGAGTTATGGGATGACATCAAGATGGTTGTATTGGAAGAAAGCGATATGTCTCTACATAAGGTGAAAAAGCAAAAATGGTCACATTTCATACCCAGCAGAGAGCTTGTAGTTTAAATTTAATAGTCACTCAGGGCCTAGTAACAGCAAAGTACTTTTAGTTTAAAACACTGAAGAGAGCTTTCTGGTTAAATTTAGAACCCAGCAGAGAGCTTGTAGTTTAAATTTCATAAGAAGTTAGAGCCTAGCAGCAGCTAAGAGCTATAATTTAAATCAAATCAGAATATAGCTTACCTCAGCAGCATAAGACAGGGTACTGTGTAGCAGCCCTCTTTTAATAAGTGTTATTTCCCTCCCTCCCTCCCCACACCCACCCACCCCTGGGATAATCGTAGCTTTAAAGGTACTTACACATCTTAAAAGACAGGAGGTGCTCTCAGATGAAGCTCATTACCTAAATCAGTCATACACTGAGGACCTGAGATTAATTAAGCTTCAGGTGAAAAAGGTATATTACACGTATTAGGTACAGTTTTATTGGTATAAATATCCATAGCAACCCTTAATAAGTAAAGAACTTAAAGATCAAAACACAATCTTAAAACTAAGATGCAGACAGCAGTCCAGCAGCGGGATGGGGGCTTTCCAGTCTTTTGCATTGAGTGTCACATGTATGATTTTCTCCCAATTGGTGAGAGGTCTTATGTGTGCACTAGGTGCAAGGAGCTCTTTGCTCTCAGGGAACGAGTCCATTCTCTAGAGGCTAAAGTAGCAGACTTGGAAAGCATAAGACAGACAGAGAGGTACATAGACGAGACCTACAGGGATATAGTCCTGAAGTCCCACCTCCAGTCTGGCAGCATCCCTGTTGCCATGGAGGAGAGAGGTCACGTGACAGGAGAGCATTACCCTGGTGTGGCAGGAAGTGATCCTGTAACTAGGACCTGTCCTCCAGGTGATGTAAAACCCTCTCACACTGAGGACGTTTCTCTAGGGCCATGTGCCCATGAGGGAAGGGTTAGGACAGCCGTTATGGTTGCTGATTCAATCATTAGGCATGTAGATAGCTGGGTGGCTGGTGGACATGAGGATCGCCTGGTAACATGCCTGCCGGGTGCGAAGGTAGCGGACCTCACGCGCCACCTAGATAAGGTCTTAGATAGTGCTGTGGAGGAGTCTGCTGTCTTGGTACACGTTGGTACCAATGACATAGGAAAATGTGGTAGGGAGGTTCTGGAGGCTAAATTTAGGCTTTTAGGTAGGAAGTTGAAATCCAGAACTTCCAGGCTAGCGTTCTCCGAAATGCTTCCCGTTCCATGTGCAGGACCCAAAAGGCAGGCAGAGCTCCGGAGTCTCAATGCGTGGATGAGACAATGGTGCTGAGATGAGGGTTTTGGATTTGTTAGGAACTGGGGAACATTCTGGGGAAAGGAGGGGCTATTCCGAAGTGATGGGCTTCACCTTAACTGGGATGGAACCAGGCTGCTGGCATTAACCTTTAAAAAGGAGATAGAGCAGCTTTTAAACTAGATAATAGGGGAAAGCCGACAGTCGCCCAAGAGCGGATGGTTCGGAAGAATGTATCCTTGACGGATACTACCAAAAGCAGAGAGGTTCCACAAGAGAGTAAAGTAGCCCAAATGCCCTTGTGTATGGAGCAGACAGAGCTTAAAGATCCCAAATTACCCATGTCTACCAATAGCCAAATTAATATGAATAAAATACAGTCTCAAAAATGCTTGTATGCAAATGCTAGAAGTCTAAAAAATAAGATGGGAGAGTTAGAATATATAGCACTAAATGAGAGGTTAGATATGATTGGAATATCAAAGACATGGTGGAAGGAGGACAACCAGTGGGACACTGCGATTCCTGGGTACAAATTATATCGTAATGATAGAGCTGATCAAATTGGTGGAGGGGTTGCGCTCTATTTTAGAGAGAGCATTGAGTCAGAAAGGATTAAGTTTTGCAGGAAACAAAATTTGCTGTAGAATCTCTATGGATTGAAATTCCATGTAAAAAGGGGAAGGCGACGGCAGTGGGGGTGTACTATCGACCACCTGGCCAGAATGAACAAATGGATGATGATGAAATGCTCAAAGAAATCAAGGAAGCTAACAAAAGTTACAGGGCATTAATAATAATAGGTGATTTCAATTACCCGGTATCGACTGGGTCAGTGTCACGGCAGGACATGCTAGCGAGATAAAGTTCCTAGATGACATAAATGACTGCTTCTTGGAGCAGCTGGTTCATGAACCGACCAAAGGGGAAGCCATATTAGACCTAGTCCTTAGTGGAACACCAGATCTAGTGCAAGAGATAAGGGTGTTGGGGCCACTTGGCAATAGTGATCATAGCATGATCACCTTTGATTTAATTAGTGTAGGAGGGATAGTAAGGAAATCCACAGTACTACCTTTTAACTTTCGAAAGGGAGACTATGATAAAATGAGGAAAATAGTTAAGAAAAAAATTAAAGGAGTAGTTGCAAAGGTTAAAGACTTACATCAAGCTTGGGTGTTGTTGAAAAAAACTATCTTGGAAGCCCAGACCAGCTGTATTCCATGCTTTAAAAAAAATGGAAGGAAGTCCAAAAAACTGCCAGCATGGTTTAAAGGTGAGGTCAGAGAGGCTGTTGTTGCCAAAAAGCATCATTCAGGAAATGGAAAAAAAGAGCCAAATGACGAAACCTGGAAACAGCACAAGCACTGGCAAGTCAAAGGCAAGGCAAAGGGAGATTTTGAGAAGAAGCTTGCTGCAGAAGCAAAAATGCGAAATAAAGATTTTTTCAAGTACATTCGTAGCAAAAAACCTGTGAGAGAGTCTGAATGAATTCTTTTCTTCAGTCTTTACTGAGGAAGATGTAGGGATGTTACCCATGACTGAAGTGGTATTTAAAGGTGCGGAAGAATTGAAGGAAATATTGATACATCAGGAAGATGTATTACAACTATTAGATAAACTCAAGAGGAGCAAATCATCTGGGCCGGATGGTATACATCCAAGGGTGTTGAAAGAACTGAAATATGAGATTGCAGACCTGCTATTAGTAATCTGTGAACTATCATTAAAATCATCTCTAATACCTGAAGATTGGAGGATCGCCAATGTAACACCAATTTTTAAAAAAGGTTCCTGGGGTGATCCGGGAAACTACAGACCGGTGAGCCTGACATCAGTACCGGGAAAAATGGTAGAAACCATCATAAAGAATAAAATTACTCAACATGTAGATAGTCATGGCCTAATAGGAGACAGCCAACATGGCTTTAGACAAGGAAGATCTTGTCTTACTAATCTGTTATGGTTTTTTGAAAGTGTGAATAAACAGGTGGACAAAGGTGAGTCGGTTGATATTGTATATCTGGACTTTCAGAAAGCCTTTGATAAGGTCCCTCATCAGAGACCTTTGGCAAAACTAAAGAGTCATGGGATAAGAGGCAGTGTACTACTGTGGATCAGGAACTGGTTAAAAGATAGAAAGCAGAGGGTTGGGCTAAATGGCCAATTTTCCCAATGGAGAAAGGTGAATAGTGGTGTACCCCAGGGATCTGTGCTGGGTCCGCTGCTTTTTGACATATTCATAAATGACCTGGAAAGTGGAATAACGAGTGAGGTTATCAAATTTGCAGATGACACAAAACTATTTAAAGTTGTTAAAACCCAAGAGGATTGTGGAAAACTGCAAGAGGATCTTGATAAATTGGAAGACTGAGAATCAAAATGGCAGTTGAAATTTAATGTGGACAAGTGCAAAGTTATGCACCTAGGGAAGAACAACCCAAACTATGGTTACACGATGCAAGGTTCCACATTAGGAACCACCACCCAGGAAAAAGATTTAGGCGTCATTGTGGATAACATGTTAAAACCCTCGTCCCAGAGTGCAGCGGCAGCCAAGAGAGCAAATAGAATGCTAAGTATGATAAGGAAAGGAATGGAAAATAAAACAAAAGATATTATAGTGTCTCTATATTGTTTATGGTGAGACCGCACCTTGAATATTGTGTGCAATTCTGGTCGCCGTTTCTTAAAAAGGATATAGCGATTTTAGAAAAGGTTCAGAGAAGAGCCACCAAAATGGTAAAGGGGATGGAAGGATACTCCTATGAAGAAAGGCTAAAAAGGTTAGGGCCCTTTAACCTGGAAAAGAGACGGCTGAGGGGAGATATGATAGGGTAAACTATTTAAGACTAATAAAAGAAAATATTTTTTTACTCAACATGTAATCAAACTCTGGAATTTGTTACCGGAGGATGTAGTAAAGGCTGTTAGTGTAGCTGGGTTTAAAAAAGGTTTGGACAAATTCCTTGAGGAAAGGTCCATAAACCATTATTAAGAAGCATTGTGGAACCTGTGTCCCTTGGGGAAACTGCTAGGTAAATATGACCTAGATTGGCCACTGTTGGAAACAGAATACTGGGCTTGATGGACCTTGGTCTGACCCAGTATGGCATATCTTATGTTCTTATGTTCTTATGGCCAAAATGGATGACTGAAGAAATTGAAAATTGTCCAGAAACGCAGAGAAGCTAAAGTTAGAGGAGAAAAAGAGGCAATTGCAGAACTCAATAGAGATTTCCAATGTGCAGCAAGACAGGACAAGGAAAAGTACTACAATGACACATGCAAGGAAATCAAATCAGAAGCTATTAGAGGAAGAATAAGATTGGCTTTTCTAAAGCTACGAGAGTTAAAGAAAAAAAATCCAGCCTCGAAATGGAATGCTACAAGATGCTCCAAGGATCCATGTTGAATGATGCTGACAAGATCAAGCAAAGGTGGAAAGAATATACAGAGTCATTATATCATAAAGATCAAGTGGCCCAACAGCCTTTTCAACATATATCTTATGATCTGGAACCATTGGTGATGAACGACGAAGTTGAAGCAGCATTGAAAGCCTTATCAAAGAACAAAGCACCGGGCATTGATGGCATTCCAATTAAGTTATTACAGCAATCAGATGAAGCTGTTACCATACTTACCAGGCTCTGCCAGGAAATTTGGAAGACAAATTCATGACTAACTGACTGGAAAAGATTTCTGTTTATACCAATACTGAAGAAAGGTGACCCGACTGACTGTGGAAATGATCGCACAATCGCTCTGATCCCACATGCCAGCAAGATTCGACTCAAGATCATTCAGCAGAGACTACAACCATACCTGGAATGATAACTGCCTGAAGTGCAAGCAGGGTTCAGGAAAGGGAGAGGAATGAGAGATATTTTCACAAATGTGAGATGGATCCTTGAAAAGACAAAAAAATACCAAAAGGATATCTATATAGGCTTTTGACTATGTAAACCATGAGAAACTCTGGGCCACATTAGGAAGCATGGATATATCAGAACACCTGATCGTTCTCTTGCACAACCTTTACATTGATCAAAAAGCAACAGTTCAAACAGAACTAGGAGAAACAGAATGGTTTAAAATCAGCAAAGGTGTACGAGAAGGCTGCATACTTTCTCCCTACTTCTTTAATTTATATGCAGAAGAAATCATCAGAGAAAATAGGACTGTATGAAGACAACAGAGGTGTGAAGATTGGTGAAAGACTCATCAACCACCTTCGCTATGCTGATGATACCACATTACTGGCTGAAAGTGAAGACGATTTGAAACATTTGCTACTCAAGATAAAGGAATATAGTCTTAAATGGGTCTGCACCTTAACGTTAAGAAGACAAAGATCTTGACAACTGACAAAATGAATAAGTTCAGCATTGATGGAGAAGAAATTGAAATTGTCGACAACTTTAACCTACTTGGATCAACTATCAATAAAGAAGCAAGAAGCAGTCAAGAAATCCGACGACGCATTACTCTTGGCAGAATGGCTATGAAGGACCTAGACAAGATTCTCAAGAGCAGAGATGTGTCTCTCCATACAAAGATTTGACTTATTCAAGCCATAGCATTTTCAATAACACCATATGGATGTGAAAGTTGGACAGCAAAAAAGATTGACATGAAGAAAATTGATACCTTTGAATTATCGTGCTGGCGATGAATACTGTGTATAGCATGGTCTGCCCAAAGAACAAACCAGTCAGTATTAGAGGAGATCAAACCTAAGCTTTCTTTAGAAGCTCAGAATACAAGGCTTTGACTTTCATTCTTTGGACACATCATGCGAAGAGAGAGATCATTAGAGAAAGACATTGTGCTTGGCAAGGTAGAAGGTCAACGCAAAAGAGTAAAGCCAGATTTGAGATGTATTGATACAAGAACAGCAGTTATGGGTGCCAGTCTGTCAACAATGAGCTGCCTAACTGAAGACAGAACACAATTTAGGACAACTATCTAGAGGGTCACCATGAGTTGACACCAACTTCATGGCACTTAACAACAACAACAACAACCAATGAGAAATGACTAGTGCTGCAACCTGGACCACATACCAGTCTTCTACAGGCTCTGAAAAGTGCTAGGTAATCCCAGTGCACCCTAATATGGTATAAGAGAATGTAACTATGAACATGTATGTCAGGACATACCTTGCATCAAATGGTACTTGGCATTATAAAATGGGCCCAGTGATACCTGCCTTGGTCATCTCTACAAACACGCTTTAAACTGCTAAGGATGGACCATTACCGAGTGCACCAAATCCAAAACTAACATTGCAGTTCCCCAAAGAATGCTTAATATTGCTGAGAAACAAATGTATGCCCTTTTTGTGCCTATGGCCTAAAAGTGCACTCATTCTGCTGCTCCGCACTACCTTTCCCTTCTTATCTCTCCCTACACCACTTCTCGCGGACTCTGCTCTTTTGTCAGATTGATTCTATCTGTGCCCTTTCTTCTACTGCCAAATTCAGACTTTACTCTTTTCACCTTGCTGTGCCCTATGCCAGAACAAACTATCTGAGTCTGTACATCAGGCTTCTTCTCTGGCCCTTCCCAAATCCAGGCTGAGCGCTCACCTCTTCATTGCCGCTTTTGGATCTGATCCATCTCCCCTAAATGTATCCTGTCCAGAGCTGCTGTATTGTCTGTCTTGACTGGATTGTAAGTTCTGATGAGCAGGGAGCATCTTTTACGTTTGTCTGTGCAGCACTGTGTATGCCTTGTAGTCTATACAAATTATCAGTCATAGTAGTAGTGGTAGTAGTATGGCCTTCTGGCTATGGCATCTGATTCCCATATATCTGGGTGCTGGCATTTCTCACAGTAGCTACACCTGTCCCATTGTGGTGTATGTTGATCTGTGTACATCTTCTATAGGTGGGGCGACCCTATCTGCCTTTCCACAGTGCTTTGAGGCACTGCTCCCATGGGCAGGCCTGTATGGGCATGGGAGGGGTGATCTCTGTGTCATCATACTCTCCAGACCCCAGATATATCACCACTCTCACAACTTGCATAGAGCCTGGACTGGAAAAAGATGTAGGCCTCATAGCATGATCTCGGGGATGTTGGCACCACATCAGTCATGTCTCCCAGTGCCTGGCACAGTTGATGTTTAGCTTCTCTATCACACTGGCACCTGGTGACACTGCAGTCATCCATATGGTCCAGGTTCCAGCCAGCCATTCATGACCTTCCTGAATTGCAGATTAGCACACCAGATCCTCCAGTGCTACCCCGACACCACACACTCTCACTTGCAGTCAGAAAAGACATCATTCTGCCAAATCAAACCTATGACTAACAGCTGCTATTGCCATAATAGCATGATGTTCCAGGTCTACACATACGTATGATTTCCCTTTCTTACTGCAACATGAATTGTTTCCAGACTCATTCTCATACTGTTCTTACATCAGCAGTCCCAGTTTTCAGAACACAGGATTTGTTAGGGTCCCCTGGATCAGCTGTTTTAGCACAAACAGCACATTTCAGCATAGCCTGAATAAACACTATTGCTCTTCTTAACATTTCTGTAAGGGTGTTTATAAATGTTTCTTTACCTTACAACATTTCCTCACCTCTGCTTTCTGTTCTTTGCAACTGCATCTTGTATTTATTCAGACTGAAGTCACACCAGTTCAGCACATACTTGTCACAACTATTCTTATACATGGGGCAAATTGCAGAGCACAGCAGAATATTTTCTAAGCCCAAGCCTTATTCCACATTTCTCAGGAATAATGTGGACGTTTCCAGGAAACACTTAAAACATACATGGGCCTTTCCTGAATATACTTTATACATCTCTGTGGCTGACCTCACCCCCATTCTGCCCCTTCTGGGCATGTTCTAAGATTTCCGTGCTAGCTCCATGTACATGTATGATAGCAGTGTTTCAGAATATGGTCGGGGATGTTTTCGGCACATAAACGTCCCTGCTGCATGTAGAAACTCATTATTCATGTTCTGGAATGACCTCCTAAACATCTTTAAGGGTTTGTACTTAATGTACTTTAACAGACAGAGTTAAGGTGTGTCAAGTGCAAAAACTCTATGCTAACTCCTGGGAGTCATTTTCAGCATTTTGGGAAAAGCAGTCATGCAGTTTATGAGGGGCAGTGGTTACTACTGCACGTTAAATGGCATGGCTAATAATGCAGCATGCATGCAGTTAGCTACCCCTCTGTCTTAATGGCAAGGTACAGTCCCCACCCATTCCTTAACCATTCCATGCCCCCGGTAGGAGTTTTCGCATTACTACTACTTATCATTTGTATAGCGCTTCAAGGCATACACAACACTGTACATATAGATGTAAGACACAGTCCCTGCTCATCAGAGCTTACAATCTAATCAACATTAGGTGTTTAATGCTGCAGTTAGCGTATGCTAACAGTTGACATGCTCTGTCAACTGTTAATGCTGTGCCATGTTCTTAGCATGCATTAAAAGCCACTTTAAACAACTAACACAAATTAATAAGTGGCCCCATAATCCTTCCCTTGCCTAGTCCTTGAAAGGTGCCCTGAGAGAGATGCCAAATGCAAACTGACAATAAATGAAATAAATGAGCAGATAAGCTATTTTACATTTCTGATCTGCTTACGCGTAGGGATTTGTTTTGGCAGTTATTATTGTTCAGTTTTCTTTGCAACTCTGTTCCTTTTTAATTCATTGAAGACAGGCGCTCCCATGACGCAATTATTGCAAGTAAAATAATAGAAAAAGAAATTAGGCCGTCGTTTATGGTTTATGCCAGACACGGATTATTTGATCAGTGTATTTTATATTAGTACAGTAAAAAAACTAAGTGCTTCCTTTCTAAAGTGACTGAAGGATATGGACTAGGTACTGGTAGTAGAAATATAGAAGTATGTTATGTGTTTTTAAATTGATGTTTTATTTGTGACTCGCTTTGAGAATCCCTGAAGGGTAAGGTGGCAAGAATATTAAATAGATAAAATGAGAGGATGTCAAAATGTATTTTTTTATCACTGAAAAATGTAGAATTAGAAAATATGACAACAGACCTCAAGGTGCATGAACACTGAGAAAGTGATCTAGTGATTGCACATGTGTGCACGGGGCAGATGCTCTTAATAAGGAGGATAGGAAAGAACAGCTGTATGTGGAATGAAGGCTCATTGGCTCAACAAAGATAAATAGGCAACAGCTGTTTTTGCACAAGGTGCATGCTTCCTCTAATGCCCTATTTCTAATTCTGTGCTTAAATGAATCTTATTTTTGGCTAAAGGGCAAGACACATTTATATCTTACAGGGACAGATGCTGGAGTTATTGAAGAAGATAATTTGTCCTGGTTGGAAGAAAATTGCTATTATTGGTCACAGTGGGAGTGGACACAGATGGTTTCTCTGTTTCAGCTTCTAGCGATGATTGGTCCTGAAATGCAGAAAGGTTTTTAAAGGGATTCTACAATTTCTGCAGCATGTCTTAAGGCACATAAAGGGATAACATGGGGACTCGCACTTATATCCTCACACTCACTATTTATTAAAGAAAAACAATGATATTATGATGCTGGCAAACTTATGGCCTCAGCTTTATTTCAATTTATAGACAGCTTTTCCATAACAGTAACAGTCTTGAATATTTCCCCAGATCTGTTTGTCCCTCATAACATAAATCTTCTCCCTCTTCCACAGCCGCACTCAGCCATCCAGCTAGTTGGTGTCGACCTAGCCATGATGAGATCCTAAGGACTCTATGGCAGCATTCACCCATCCCCATCCCCCTTGCATAGCCTGCGGTGATTCCAAGCTATTCTCCAGCAGCTCATAATTGTGTCACAAGCCAGCTTCCATATTCTCTTCTCCCATATTCCACTTTCTTCTCCCTTCTTGACCAGTCCTAGAGGGGTTACCAGACTCCTTCAACTCCAGCCATAAGCAATGGCAATCTTCAGCTAGTCATTGCTCCCCCGCTCTAGCTGTGGCCTTCACCACCATAAGAAGCCTCTAGTAAATCCTGCATAGTAGTCAAAAATATTTATTTATTTATTTATTTATTACAGTTTCTTATATACCGCGCTATTTAGAATCAGCGCGGTTTACATCATAACAAAACGACCATTACGACAAACTGTCAGGTTTTACATTGAACAGGAGTACAAACTTGGATAACTGGGTTAACTATATACATAATCTATCTACACTGCAGTGTGAGGGCATTTCTAGATTGGGTCATTTCTTGGAGGGGATATCTGGTTCAGTTGCTGTCTGGGAAATATTGGCGGAAAAGGTATGTTTTGAGAGCCTTTCTGAACTGATATAGATTGGTAATGGCTCTAATGTCGGGGGATAGGGTGTTCCAGCATTTTGGTACATAAAAACTGAATGCCCTGTTTGTGGTGTTCGTGTTGGACTTTGTTGAAGCCTTTGGTATTGCTAGCAAGTTTACAGCTGATGTTCTCCTTGCTCTATTGGGGGGGACCATGTGGATTAGATTCGTGAGTGAGAGGGATGAGGTGCCTTTGATTGCCTTAAATGCTAATACAAGGGATTTGAAGGTGATTCTCCCGTGAATTGGTAGCCAGTGCAGCTGTTTGAGAATGGGAGTCACGTGGTCGTTTCTGGATGCACCGTAGAGGACCCTAGCTGCGGCATTCATGGCCAACTGTAAGGGGGTTAGTGTGGATTGGGGGAGACCTTGTAGGATGGCATTTGCAAAGTCAAAATGCGGCAGGATCAGCGCTTGATATATGGTACGGAAATCGTCTGGGTCCAGCAGGGAGCGTAGGTGTTTGAGGGAACGGATTTTGAAGTAGATGGCTTTGACTACGCTGCTTATGTGGCGTCTCATGTCTAGATGTTGGTCCAGGGTAACTCCCAAATATTTTATTGCATCTTTAGTTTGCAAATCAGCTTCCTTGACACTGACGTGGGATGGGGGCGTAAAGTTGGAGTCTCTGGAGATGAAAAGGACCTCTGTTTTTTTATGCTGGATACGTAGGTTCTGTGTCTGGAGCTATGTTGAAACTGCATTGAAACAATCTGTGAGTGGGGTCAGGTCCATGTGGGTTGTGGAGAAAGGCATGTATAAAAGAATGTCATCTGCATATATCATGCAGTTTACGTTGAATGATCTTATGATATTGCATATGGGCTGCATGTAGATATTGAAGAGTAAGGAGGATAATGAGGATCCTTGAGGTACCCCTTGTTTTTGATGGAAGTGGCTAGACTCTTCTGATCCAGACTTCACATATTGCCATCTATCGTCCAGATAAGACTTGCACCATTTTAGTGCCTTGTTGCAGACACCCTTTTCTTTTAGTCTTCCCAGGAGGATTTCGTGACTCACGGAGTCAAAAGCCGCGGCGATGTCTAGGAAAATGAGGACAAAACCTTGATGGATGTTGTCGATTCCTGTGATGATATTGTTGATTAGATCAGTGAGTAGTGTCTCAACCCCGTGATGTTCTCTGAACCCATGTTGGCAGTTATCTAAGGGAGCAACAGAGTCTATGTGATCTTGAATTTGCCGTTGTGCTTCCTTCTCAATTATTTTGGCTAAGATGGGGATGCTAGCTATTGGTCGATAGGAGTCTACCCTTTGGGGGTCCAGTTTGGGGTTTTTCAGTAATGGTCTAATGGACGTCTGCTTGAGTGAAGTGGGAAAATAACCTGTTGAAAAGGAGAGTTTCATTATATTTGCGATGACAGGACTGAGCACATCACGTAGTTCCTTGATCCAAAAAGCTGGACATGGGTCGGTCTGTGCAGTGGAGGTGTTGAGTGATGCTATGGTGTTCTCAATACATTTATTGGATGGTGTGGAAAAAAAGTTAAGTGGAGAGAGGTCCGCCGGTTCTTGATATTGGACTGCTGTGACCTTGTTAGTTTGTACAATCTTGGATTGCAGATAATCAGCGAATTCTTGTGGATGTATGTTGATGTGTTGCTCGGGTGATGGTTCCTTTGAGAGGGATTTGACCAAATTGAAGAGGTCACGAGGTTTATTCAATGACCTCTTTAGGGTGTCAGTGTGATATTGTCTCATTCTGATAGAGATTGTTCCTCGATGTATTGCAAGGTGGGTTAGGTATGCGGTCTGATCTTCCGGTGAGCGTGATCGGCGCCATCGGCGTTCGAGTCTACGTAATTGCATGAGGGAAGCGCGTAGATCAGGAGAGAACCATGGGGCGGATTTTCTTTTCGCTCTTGCTGTATTTTTAGGGTTTGGGTGTTGTGAGATGGCAAGCAGGCTGGAATTCCAGTGAGAGATTAGTTCATCAAGGTCAGGTGTTGTTTTGTTGATGAGTGATGGGGTTTCCGAAAGGATGAGTTCCCTATCGAAGGGGCGGAAGCATCTAGTGGAAGTTCGAGAGGTGATGTTCGTGGGTTGGCTTCTGTTCAGCTGGTCATTGTTGCTGGGAATCTGGATAATGATCAATTTGTGGTCGGACGAGGGTACATCCACGACTGATGTTGGCAGATTGTGGCTTTTGTCCTTGACTGGATGTGGCACAAAAACCAAGTCCAAAATGTTCCAATCTGATATCCAAGAGGTGCACTTCATTATGATCAGTCAAATGTCAGCAGCTCATGTGATAGCATGAGCACCCCTCCCCCCCCAAGCAAAGCCACAAATTTGGAAATCTCAACATTCACCCACTGGCAGAGCCTGTATACCACCTTGGCCTGCTGAGCATCCCTCCAAGTCAGCCTGGGAATAATCTGAGACCATACTATGTGTGCATATTGGAAATAACACCTTACTATTAACACATTTCTCTTCATTTTCCAAATAAAATCCACAGCCTTCTCAAAGATCATTCCCTCCCCTCCCCGCTTCCCCTCCCCCCTCCAATGAATGAATGAATAGCAACTACAGTGAGGAAAAATGTCTTGCTGGCTCCACAAATTCATATGCGCAACATTGCCAATCCCAGATACAGTCCCAAAATGAATTCCACAGCTCGTTTCTGTGCCCAGAAGATGAAGTATAGGGCTGGTACCTGTGGCTTGTTCTGAACCACTGTGGTCTATTCTGACACCAAACGTCTGAACCAAATAAGATGGCTCCCTGTTACAAGATGGATTTCTTTTCTGCTATGTTCAGGCTTCAGATCTGCTGATCAAGCAATTGCCTGCCAAGTTTTATGTGCACATACAGCAAAGCCATTATTTCCCAGCCATGACTACGTGCAAGAAAACCCACTCCTGAGGTTATTCTTATCATAGGCTGGTCCTGCACATTTGCAACAATGTATGAACCTGCATACCAGCATCTTCTCTCACAATTGACCTTTTTCTGAAGAATGACCACCAGACAATTGCTACCTGACTCGCTGAAGAAGTCTCACAGTATCTGAAACCATTCAATCACTGTGCTGTGACAAGGAATTATGCACTGGGCACAGAGGGACTTGGACACTTTTCTCTCTGGTGTCATTCTTTCATTTTACTCTCCGCCATTTTGTCTTTTCCAGCCTTCTGCTATTTTCTGTGCTTTCTTGCCTTCCTGTCTCCTGAAAAGATGGACAGTGTGCAAGGCCATTCCCTTACAGAATAAGGCTCTCCCACAGATGTAAGCTCTGTATTATCATGCAGCTCACCCAAATGGCTGCAGCCTGCATTGGATAGCTGCCACCTTTGGACTTCGTGCTGTTCCGGAAATTTGGATCCAGCCAAGCTACCGCCGGCAAAACTAAGGGGATAGGTACTGGTCTTGCACTTTTCCCCGGTGGCTAAAGTCAGACAGACAGTTGATTTTCTCTGTTTTCCCAGGTGCAGAGTGAGTCTATGACTTTGGTTGATAATCAGGGATTCATTATAATCTGCATAATTTTAATCATAGGGCTGCATAACTTGCTACTTCAAAATTCTAATTTATTCTATATGTATTTATTTATTTTATTTATTAGAGTTTCTATACCACTTTTTCCAATAGATCAAATGCGGTTTACATTTAACAACATCTGAAATTGTACAGAAAACAGTACAGGATCACTTACATAAAACAGTTGAGAACCATCTATGATGGGCTATTTACTTTATTTTTCTATCAATTATAAAGTCTAATTTGTATATATAGATATAGATATCTATATATATAGATATATAGACATATAGATAGATAGAAAGATAGATAGATAGAATTGTCTCTCTCTTTCACGGGGTTCATTTGCCATCAGTCCCATAGAATCCTGAGCAAAGGGAAGTAGCAATTTCCCCTGGACCAACTGAGTAATACTGTAAATATTTGCTACTTATAATCCCAACAGAAGGAATGTCCATACATCCAGACACAGACCTCTGGAGGAAATGAACCTGGGATACAAACTGGTAAGAAAAACAAGCAAGAGCAACCATCCAAAGCTAGTGCGCATAACTCAAATACCCATTGGAACCTCATTGCCCAATACTCTGAATCAATGCTGACAAACATCACTGCAGAAGTGGCTGCTCCTATACAAAAATAACATACGAAATGCCATACTGGGTCAGACCAAGGGTCCATTAAGCCCATTATCCTGTTTCAACACCGGTCAATACAGGTCACAAGTACCGGTCAGGATCCCAAAAAGTACACAGATTACATGTTGCTTCTCCAATGGGTAAGCAGTGGATTTCCCCTGTACTCTTTAATAATGGTTTATGGACTTTTTCTCCAGAAACTTGTCCTAACCTCTTTTAAACCCAGCTACCCTAACAGTTTTTACTAATCCTCCAGCAACAAATTCCAAAGTTTATTGTGTTGCGTGAAAAAATATTTTCTCTGATTTATCTTAAATGTGCTACATTGTAGTTTCATTGCATGCCCCTAGTCATTCTACTTTTTGAAGAAGTAAACAATAAATCTAAGTTTACCTGTCCCACTGCATTCATTATTTTAAAGACCAGAATTAAACACAATATTCAAGGTGTATTTGCACCATGGAGTGCTCGAGAGGCATTATAATAACCTTGGTTTTATTCTCTATTTCTTTCCTTATGATTCTTAGTATTCTATTTGCTTTCTTGGTCACTGCTGCACACTGGCCAGTGAGTTTCAACATATTATGCAGGATGATGCCCAGATCCTTGTCCTGGGTGGTAACTCCTAGTGTGGAATCTTGCATTGTGTAACTAGTTTAAGTTGTTCTTCCCTAAGGGGGCCATTCTGAAAGGCGAATAGGGCAATCAAACGTGCGGAATAGATGCCCACCCCCAAAAATGTGCACCACCGTATTTCATAGCCTCACAGCCCTGCACATACGCAGAGCAAGTACGGGGATTGTAAAACATGGTGGGGAGGGATGGATCAGGGGTGTGGTTAGCCACTGAGATACAGAAAGGGTATTCAGGAAAGGCACCTGAATGTCCCCCGACGTTCCTGTTGACGTACACATTATTCTTGCCAGACCATGGAATAAGCATACAAGAAAAAAAGGGGTTCAGATTTGTAGAGCAATTAAAGCATATCACTACCAAAAAATTATTATTGCTCTATGGAAAACAGATTACCCAAAAAGAGGGCTCAAGGTGCTTTTTTATCCCACGGAACAGGCCTCAGACTAGTGGGCTACTTTACGAAAAATACTCATAAACATAGCATCTATCAGCGCCCGTTTGCATCAATGGCCTGATTTCTGACTTTTTTCTTATATAACACACCTCCCTCTATCCGTCGTGATTTATATAGACTTATTTCCTATGTTAGAACTTGCACTTAGCTTTCAGTTCGAATGAGAGAATCTTAATATTGTCTCTTGTTGTCTCGGGATTTCTCTCTCTTGTCCCAACGCCTCACATACAACGTTGAACTGCGTTTCTCTCATAAAGTCGAGGTTCGTCAGGGGATCATTCTTAAATCAGTCAAATGTTTAACCAGAATTGACTGAAGCTTCACTGGTTACACCTCCCCCTCACTACCCTGAATCCCTCCTGCTTCGCACAAGATCCTCCTTTCCTGTGTATTTTCTTCTTCTCTATGCCCCTCCTTTCTTGTGTACAGACTTCTGGGATTCCTTACTACTCTCTCTGTCGGATTCTGCCCTTCTATCCCCCCACCTGGTTGTTCTGGGTGATCTCAATGCTCACTTTGGCTTCCTAACCAGGACACGCGACAAGATTCTCGCTTCTCTCTTCAATGACCTAGCCCTCACCCAACACATCACTTGCCCGACTCATGCTTCTGGTCATACTTTGGATCTTATCCTTACCACCACATCTTCTCCCTACTCACCAACCGGTATCTGAGCACTCCCTCTTCCCTGGTTGGACCACCATTGCCTATTCTTCTCTTTCCCTCTCCCATCCTTAGGGTCTTCAACACATACCACTGCAATCTCTTCGCAGCCAATTCTTAAACGTCATCTTACCCCTCTCACTCTTCTGCATTTTCCTCCTGCTGACTCCCTCCTTCCCCCAGACTTTGCCTCTCTCTCAGTAGATCAGCAGGTGGACTCCTGGACCTCCACCCTTTCTGCTACCCTTGACACTATCGCTCCACTTCGCCCTGTTTCCTCTTGCTCCACCTCCCATCACCCATGGTATCACCCTGGTCTATACTTACTCTGCTCACATCTTCACCGGGCAGAATGCCTGTGGCGACAGAAGCCCTCTGTATCTTCTGCCTCCACCTTCGGTCAGGCGCACCAACATTATCCCTCCATGATAGCCTCTGCCAAGAAATCTTATTATTCATAACTCATTGCTTCCTCCTCTAATTCCTCTAGGTGTCTGTATCAGGTTCTCAAATCCCTTTCCTCCACCTCCATCCCCCCTCTTCTTCCACACCATCCCCCCTCAGCCCGACCACCCTCGCATCCTTCTTTTCAAATAAGGTCCAAACTCTTCGCTCCTCTTTCCCTACCTGTCCCGCACCTCTCTCTCCCCTCCCTCCATCTCTGTAATACATTCTCTGCCACCTACTTGCACCTTTCCCCACACCTGGTGCGCTTTCGGTCCTGTTACCTCAGCCGAGTTCATTAAAGCCATCTCTTCCTCTCATCAGACCACCTGTCCCCTCAATCTCCTTCCCTCCTCTTGACCCCTTAACCCCTCTCTCACTCTTATTCCATACGCCCTGACTATCCTCAATTCTAGTCTCGCCTCTGGCCACTTCCTCACCAGTTGGAAACACGCCATAGTCCATCCCCTTCTTAAAAAGCCTACCCTAGACCCTGCCATTCCCGCCAATTGGTGCCCAGTAGCTAACCTTTCTTTCCTCTCTAAAGTCCTCAAAAAACTCATTTTCTCTCAGCTTGCCACTCATTTCGATTCCACCCTCTCCCTCCACCCATGCCAATCAGGATTCCATGCTGGCCACAGCACCAAAACTATTCTCCTAGCACTTCTTTCCAAAATTCACCACTCCCATGATCAGGGTGACCTCTCTCTCGTTGTCTCACTAGACCTCTCCTCTGCCTTTGATGTTGTCAATCACCATACCCTCCTTTCACGTCTGTCTGACTTGGGTATCTATGGCACAGTTTTGGAGTGGTTTCGGTCTTTCCTCTCTTCCCATACCTTTGCTGTTCACATGGGTCCCAATGCTTCACCCTCGCTCCTGTTGCAATGTGGGGTAACACAGGGCTCTATTCTTGCTCCCTACTTTTCAACATCTTCCTCACTCCTCTCGCCTTACTCATTCAACAAACGGGCATTTCCTCTTATATCTATGCCGATGATATCCTCTTAGTTTATCATACTTCCTCCTCTGCTCCCGATCTTTCTCCTCTCAATGACTGCCTTACTCTCGTTGCCTCCTGGTTCAGCCGCAATTTTCTTCATGTTAATCCATCCAAATCCTCCGCCATTTGGTCCTCTTTTGGTGCCCCTCCTCCCACTCTGTCACCCACTATATCTGCTCATCCTATCCCCCTTGTTTCTACTCTCCAAGATCTAGATGTCACCCTCGATTCCTCCCTTTCTTTTCACCAACACATCTCCTCTGTGGTGCGCGCCTCCTTTTTTCATCTCCACAGAATTAGATCCATCCGCCCATTCCTTTCTACCTCTGCTATCACTACTCTCATTCTGTCCTTCATGATCACTCATCTAGGCTACTGTAATTCCATTTTTGCTGGCCTTCCCCATTATCAACGTTGCCATCTCCAGTTAGTTCAAAACACTGCCGCCCACCTCATCACTGACTCCCCTGTTAATGCCCACGTCACTCCCTCTCTTCTCTCCCTTCATTGGCTTCCAATCTCTGTCAGATTCATCTATAAACTCCTTACCATCACCCATAAGGTCCTGCATACCAGTACTCCACAATATCTAGCTGACATCATTCACCTTCAACCAGCCCCCCGTCTCTTCTGCTTTGCTCACGGCAATCGGCTTTTTCTTCCTTCCCCCTCCCAGGCCCACCTTGAGCTCACCCATCATTCTGCCTTTTTCTTCCTCAGCCCTGCCCTCTGGAACTCTCTCCCGCACTCCCTCTGCACTGAACCGTCTTTCCCTCAGTTCAAGTCACTCCTTAAAACTCATCTTTTTTGTCAGGTCTATGACCTTCCTGCTCCTGCTGATGGCTCGGACTCTTCCCCGTCGGGCCCCCACCCACCGCTAGTTTAGTGACCCCCTTGCCTAAATCTCTCGACAGCTTCCTCCCCCTGCCCTGTATCTCTGTTTTTCCCATGTTGTGTCTCATTTCTGTCCTACTTTTTTGTTTCTTTTGCTCTCTTACTTGCCTGTCTATCAATGGCGTTCCTTTCTCTCCTTTATTTTCTGTAGCCAGTGTATTGTACACCACCCTGACACTTCAACAAGGGCGATATATAAAATTTTGCAAATAAAGATAAATATGAAGTTACCATTTTGCCTGGTACTGATGTCAGGCTTACTGATCTGTAATTTTCTGAATCACACCTGGAACCCTTTTTGAAAATTGGTGTTATATTGGCCACTCTCCAATCTTCTGTTAGCAATCTCATATTTCAGTTCTTTCGGTATCCTGTGATGTATGCCATTTGGTCTAGGTGATTTGCTACTCTTTAGTTTATCAAATAGCAGTATTATATCTTCCTGATTTATCAAGATTTGTTTCAGTTCCTCTGATACATCACCTTAGACTATCATTTCTGGCATGGGCAAGTCTCCTACATCTTCTTTAGTAAATACTGAAGTAAAGAATTAATTCAGTCTCTCCACTATGGCCTTATCCTCTCTTAGTGCCCCTTTTACCCCTCAATCATCTAAGGGTCCAACTGACTCTCTCACTGGTGGTTTGCTACAAATATACTTAATAAAGCTTTTATTATGCAGTTTTGCTTCTGGGGTAGACTTCTTTTAAAATTCTCTCTTTGCCTGCCTTATTAATGAGTACAATAGTCTTTCGGGTCATACCTGGCCCATTCCAGACTCCTTTTTAGTATCACGCCAACTGTAATTTTGTTAACGGTAAGCCATCCATATGGATAAGCCAGTAAAGCACATCCTCAGGGTACAGGACCAAAAACACCTGAGCCCAGCACATTGGACATGACATCAAACCTATAGAATGTTTCAGAACCACCCACACCCCTTTTCCAACCTGATCTGTCTTGGATCTACTAATCTGTAGAAGCATCCTCCAATTAACAATCAACACATCATTCTGGAGGAGCCATTATATACCACAGGCATGCTTAGAGTGGGCAACCAACTTGCTAAGTCTTAAAGCAGTATAGAAAACCATAACAATTACCATCTGGGACAGCACCACTTTGAAATTTGAGGAGCAAACATGCTAGTGCCTCCAGGAGTCTCATAAGGACTGCATGCATGATCGAAAGGTGGGCAGCCTCACAACATCTTACCAGAAAATAAGCAGTGGAATACCTGCACCCTTGTGCCTTACTTACCTGTAAAAGGTGTTCTCTGGGGACAGCAGGTATCAGTCCTCATGTATGGGTGATGTTGGCACTGACGGAGCCCTCACTGAGGCATCTTCCCAACTTTCAAAAAAGCCTTTGGGAGGTGCCACCATGCATGCGTGGTACCCCTCCCATCCAAGGGTGCCATCTTGCTCAGTCAGATGACATAGCTAAAAGATGGCAAAAGGATAAAAGATGGTAAAGAAGTAACTCCAAGGGGAGGAGGGAGGGTTGTGAGGACTGATTCCTCCTGTCCCCAGAGAACACCTGTTACAGGTGAGTAACTACGCTTTCTCTGGGAACAAGCAGGAAGTCAATCCTCATATATGGGACTCCCTAGCTACAGGTTACTGAAAGTCCATAGAAAAGGCCATGGTCTCCCTCGAGGGAGCTGTGAGCTGCAGCAATTGAGTCCGCAGATACAGACTACAGTAGGACCCACATGTCTGATGGAAACCAATGCTCCAGTAGCCTGAACACAGAAGGGTCGGAGGGTAGAAATTGCCTAGACCCCTAAGAGATTATGGAGCATGACCTGGCCGAAGGCTCTGTCCCACTGGGATTCCCTTTCCAGGCAGTAATGAGCTGTGAAGGTATGGACTGAAGACTGTGACAGCCCAGCAGATGTCCAGCAATGGGGTGGATCACAGGTTTTCCAAAGAGGCCACCATGGCCCTGGCACTGTGAGTTGTGACCTGGCCATCCAGTGTGAGCCCAGCCTGTTCATAGGCTAGAGCGATGCAGTCTGTCTTCCAGATGAAGTGTCCAAGCCAACTGGGATCATAAGAGACAAAAAGCTGAGAAGCTTTCTGGTGGCCCTGGGTCTGCTGAATGTAGAAAGACAGGGCTCTCTAACAATCAAAGGTGTGAAGGGCGGTCTCCGCCTTGCTGGAGCGAGGCCTGGGGAATAAGGTAGGTAACACCACCTCCTGGTTGAGATGGAAAGGAGATACCACCTTCGGAAGGAACCTGGGGAATGTATGCAGCACGACCCTGTTCTTATAGAATCTGGTATATGGTGTCTCTGCCACAGGGCTTGGAGCTTGCTGACCATGCAAGTGGAGGTGAGCGCTACCAGGAATATGACCTTCCATGAGAGTTATCTCATGTGGCAGGTAGCTACAGACTCAAATGGTGGGCAAGTGAGCTGTGCCAAAACTACATTGAGATCCCATTCCATCACTGGAGGGCAGACGAGGGGGGGGGGGGTTTGGACAATAGGAGTCCTCTCAAGAAGTGGGTCATCAGTGGCTGGACCAAAAGGGGCTTGCTCTCAACAGGATGGTGATGCGCCACCAGAGCATTGAGGTACACTCTCATGGAGTTTGATTTGAACTCGGATTGTGAGAGATGAAGAAGTTACTGCAACACCTGCTGCACCAGGCAGGAGAATGGGTTCACCTGCTGATTCACACACCAGACTGAGAATCTGCGCCATTTGAATGTATAAGCCCTCCTGGTAGAGATCTTATGGGAGGCCAGCAGGATCTCTTCCACTTCTCCTGAGAGATTGAAAGGGGCTAAGGTCACCCCTTCAGCAGCTGTGCCATTAGTGATAAGTACCCCAGGTTGGGGTGCAGGAGAAAACCCTCCTTCTGAGACAAGAGCCCTGGGGAGTTCTCCAGATGGATCAGAGTCTCCACTGACAACTGGAGGAGTAATGGGAACCACGGCTGCCAGGGCCACAATGGAGCCACCAGAATCAGCGAAGTCTTTTCGCGAAGAGCCTCGAAGGGTGTTTTGGCTATTAACAGCGTGTATGGGAAGGCATACATGAGGCCATCCAACTATGGGACGAGGAATGCATCTGCCACTACCCGGGATGGATGAGGCTGCCAGGAACAGAAGCGAGGTCTACCAGAGATGAAAGAGTTGGCTGGTTACTCTGGGGTCCAGGTGCCACTCATGTGGCTGGAGGACCCTGCTCAGTCTGTCCAACAGAGCGTTGTCCTGTCCTGGAAGGTATACCACGTTCAGGAGTATTCTCTGATGAATTGTGTAGGAGCAAAATATCATTGCTTTGTGGCAGAGGGCGTGATACCCCATGCCCCCCTGCTTGTTCACATTGAACATTGCCACCTTATTGTCTATTTGGATCAGAACCAGCTGGTGTCTCAGGCACTGGCAGAATGCTCAGAGGGCCAGATATATTGCCTGAAGTTCCAGGAGGTTGATCTGCTGGTTGCTCTCGACTTGAAACCAGTTGCCCTGGGTGTGGAATTCTTCACAGTGGACTCCCCATACCATGAGGGAGGCATCCATAGTGAAGACATTTAGAGGGCTTGGGATTTGGAAGGGCATCCCTGCCTGCAGGTGTCAGGGATTTTGCCACCAAGTCAGGGATTCCACCAGCTGGCGGGTTACGGAGTCTCTGTCTTGGAGATGGCCCGCAGCCTGTGTCCACTGGTCCCAAAGGCACCATTGAGCCGCCCTCATATGCAGGCGAGTATCCAGAGTAACATTTATTTATTTTTATTTATTTAATGGTATTTATATACCGCCTTATCATTCAATCAAGGCGGTTTCCATGGCAAACAATCAAGGGGAGGGCAAGGGTCTTCATGCAGTGGAGAGTGTGGTGTGTGGGTGTAGGTGGGGAAATGATTAGCATTGGTTTATCTACATAGTGCCCTGTCAAGGTCATGTTCTCGAGTAGGCGCAGTAGAAGTCAAGCTGACACCAAGGAAAGGTGTTGCACCTTTCTGGCCAGTGCCCTGAAACTGTCTGCTCGGTCCAGGGAAGGAAAGTATTTGCCTGAAGAGTGTCCAGCCTTGCTCCTATGAATTTAAGACATTGCGTCAGGAGGAGGTGGGATTTGGAGTAGTTTATCACAAACCCCAGTTGTTGTAGGACCTGGATGGTGCTTGCTGTGGTCTGCTGCACCTCTGTGGCTGTGCCTCCTTTTATGAGCCAGTCGTCAAGGTAGGGGAAGACAAATACCCCCTGGAGATGGAGGAAGGTGGCTACTACTGCCAGTCATTTGGTAAAGACCCTGGGAGCAGGGATCAGGCCAAAAGGTAGCACCCTGTACTGGTAGTGAGCACTGGGGTGAATGAGGATGTGGGTATAGGCATCCTTCAGATCCAAGGAGCATAGCCAGTCTCCCTGCTGGAGGTAAGACAGCAATGTTCTAAGGGAGAGCATCTTGAACTTCTCCCTCACCAGGAACTTGTTCAGGTTGCACAGGTCCAAGATGGGCCTCAGGCCTCCTATTCTTTTTGGCATGAGGAAATACCTGAAGTAGAATCCCTTGCCCCTGAGATGATGCTGTACAGGTTCACCACTTTGTCCTCAAGAAGACCCAAGAGTTCCTTCAATAGGAGGGCCCGATGAAGGGGAGACCTGGGGGGCTCTCTCGAGAAGAAAGGAGGAGGTGTCTGAGACAGGTGGAGAAGGTAACCCTCCTTGACCTCCTGGAGGGCCCAGGGATCTGTAGTGATGGTTGGCCACTTGTGGGCATACAAGGTTAGACATCCCCATTTGGGCTGCTGTTCTCCTTGGGGTAGAGAGGCTATGTGCAAGGAGTCAAAAGCTCCTCCCTGGTTGGGCCAGAGCCAGGGCCTTGGACGTGGGGGCCTTCTGCTTACGAGGCCCTTGCCCATGTCTCTTAGCCTGCTGACCCTGCTGGGGAGCTAGGGAGGCCTGAAAATGTGGGTAGCTTTTGTTAGCAGCCTCTATCTTTTACCTGAGCCCTTCTGTCGGGGAAGGGCAACAGTCTTCTTGGAGAGCCTGATCCTTGTCATGGACTCAGGACTCCAACTTGGCATCCTTTTTTGTCATGGGTTTGCCAGAGGTTCTCCCCTTAGAATGGGACATCGACCAATTTGTTCTGAATCTATTGTTCGAGGTGAGAAGACTAACCAGGCCTGGTATCAGACACCAATGCCTGCTGTAGCTACTCTAGCCACTGACTCAAAGCCATCATAGGCTGCATGAGTCATGAATTTTGAGCCAAATAGTGCATACTATTGAGCCATAGTGTGCCCTATTATGCAATAATTTTGTATTATCTAATCTATTTCATATTTTGTCTTAACTAGATTGTGAGGTCTAACGGGCAGGGACTGTCTCTTTTTATGTTTGTACAGCACTTCGTATGTTGCAGCACTTTATAAATGCTTAGTAATAATAATAATAGGATGTGCCACTCGTACATGCATAAATAACATCCACTACTGCATAATAGAGCGCTATGGCTTAATTGTACACACTATACCCAATAGTATGCATTATTTGCACTATTTGCACTATTGAGCAATAGTGAGCACTATTGATGAAAAGAAGTGATGAAAAAAATACAAAAAAGCAACATGAAATGAAAATGTTACACAGTAAAATTGGAAAACAAAACAAAATGGCATTTTTGTCTGCACACCTCTAGACATTAGTGCCAGACAAAATGGTAGACAATAATATAAAGAACACAATTATTAAACATATACTCATGATTTAATGGGATAAAACCAACATGGATTTATTAAAAGGAAGTTTTGCCTCACCAATACGCTATATTTTTTTGAAGGTATGAATAAATAGGTAGATAAAATTCAGTCAGTGGACATAGTGTATCTGGATTTTCAGAAAGCCTTTGATAAGGTCTCTCCTGAGGAAATTAAAAAATCATGGGATAGGAGCAGTTTCATATGGGTGATTTTCTCAATGGAAGAAGGTGAATAGTGGAGTACCCATTTTTAAAAATAGGCATTACTTGGCCACCCTTCAATCTTCCAGTACCACTGTTCCCTCTAAGCTGTGCGCATGTGCGCGCGCACACACCTCGCTGAGCGAGCGCACATACTTTACAACAGAGCGCACAAAATTTACGGTTCTGATTCTGATAGAAAACAACACAGAGGTCTTAAAATTTAAAAGTTGTGTATTTACGGTTTTCACAAGTTCTACAATATTTTCTAGTGCAATCAATGTGGTGTACATACTGTATTCTGATGTGTAGTCAAATTTTAAAGTATATAACTCCGAGTGTCGTTATGTTGCGCACAAAAATATAACATTCCTTCAAAAGCTGCACAGCTGATATTTTATGTGCACACAGCCTACAGAAAATTAGAGGGAACATTGTCCAGTACCATACATGATTTTAAATGATAGGTCACATATTTTTAATAGTAGTTCTGCAATTTCATCTTTGAGTTCTTTCAGCATTCTTGAGGGCATACCCTCTGGTCTAGGTGATTTGCTGATCTTTAGTTTTTCAGTTTGTTCTACTTCATCTTCCAAGTTTACTGAAATTTGATTCAGCCCTTCTTACTTATCACCGTTGAATACCTTTTCTTCACTTAGAGTTGTTTCCCAGGTATCAAAAACGTGTCTGATTGAAGCAAGCTTATCCATGCCTCGTTGTTCATGTCTGTTGGTTGCATCATCAAATCTGAGAGCACAAGAAATTTGCTGAAAACGGTTACGGGCCATATTTTTGCCGAAAACAGAACGACCATCTTCAAGGTTCCACAACTGAACTATGGATTCATTTGGGACTTGTACACGCCTGAGAGGATCAGAAGTCCAAGAAAACGTTGAAATTCTCCATCTGTCAAATCTTTCCAGGTGTCGTCATAAATGTGTCTTCCTTGTTTGCTCGTCCACATCATGATTTCATTCAATAAGTTCTTCCTCATGAACAAGTGGAATGCTGCGAGAGGGCCATCAACATTTCGTATAGCATACCTTGTAGGACCTTGTTGTACGGGCATGACATTAGCTCTAGCGTATCTTCCAGCAGCTTGCTTTATAGGTTTCCTGTTCCATAATGTGGCATCCTTAGATACATAGGCTTCAATGGCAACACTTGTGCTTATAGTTGATGACCTCTTAGCTCCTCTACGACCACAACTAAGATTCCTCACAGATGTTACTGACACCGAGGACTCCTGCCTTCTTCCCCGTCCAGCACAGCCTCGACCTTTGCCTCGACCTGTAACTTGACTCTTTGCTGCAGGCGATGTTACCAGCTCAACATCAGTCTCACATTCACTTGGCGACCAACTGCTGTCACCATCTGAATCATGACTGTCATCATCAGATTTATCGCCCGAACTTGGCTGATATGCTTCTTCGCTTGCTGAATATGCTGCATCATCAGACGACTCAGAGCCGTCACTGTCAGCATCTCGTTGCAATATTTCTCTTACTTGGGCAGCTGAATACTATTGTTTTGACATCATAAACAATAACCTAAAATAAATAAACAAAGATAAAGTTGAATAAAACGCAAAGCAGTTTTACTATAGGTGTACAATAATTGTGATGAACGAGCTGAAAGCCTTTAGATTTCATTGGAAATAATGAGAGAACGTATGATATCAATTACAGAAAATGTGTAATTTTCATAAAATAAGAGTACAAAAAATAAATGATACATAATTAATGATAAATACCTTTGTCAGATCAAAAAATTCACAAAACTGCAAATTGTATCACGATCCAAACCGGATGTAAGCAACTGGGGTCAAAAATGACCCCACTGGTACTCTGTGCTGCAATTCATCACTAGCGTCACCTAGCGGATGAAAATTATTCCTCTCATGGCGCAATATAAAGAGAATATTGACATGTGAAAAGTCATAAAAAGATTGCATTTTTATGAACAACTAGTTTCCGAGATACGCGTTGTGAAACTTGCAATGGGGTCACTTTTGACCCCATCGGAACTCCCAGGGTTAAATAAATGTTTTGGTGAACTTGTACTTTTTAATTCATAGTCTTTCAAAACTGCATCAGAACAGCAGAGCTAATGCTCTTATTAGTTTCAATAAGCAAGAAAATAGGGAGAGGGATGCTCCCTTGAGACAGAATGATTAGCTAGCCGGAGGAAAATGAAGCATTCAGACATTACTGTTATAAAAAATAAGCACATTATCACTAATCCTATGTAATGGTTAATGGGAATGAGAAATCATGACAGATTGATACTAATCAGTGTACTGCTGGTTTTCTATTCCTTTTTGTTGTTTCTTGGACAAAATAATGTATTTCTATGATGTGTCTTTTCTCCACTTTACGTTTTCAAAAGTATGATATCTAGTAGTTGCTGTACGAATGCACAATAATAGTAAATGTTATCTACAGATAAAGACCCAGGTGCAAAACAAGGAGCAAGCGAGTCAGGCAGATGCCTGGGCAAAAGCCAAGAGGGTGCTGGAAGATTGGGGGAAAGTGTATGTTAGTCCCATGGATGTGCATGTGTGATCACTCTGCTTGCCAACATGGAGGGTGAGGGGAGCCATGCAACCAGTCATGGGGATTAGGGTTTGCCAGTGACAACCTGTTTGTCATGCTCCTCGGCAATGATCCTGTTATCCATTTACCACACCTAAGGTATGATGAATAATATTATTATGGCTTTATTAGCATAGTTACTTATGTAAAAATGGTAATAGGCTTGCTCAGGGCCGGCGCTACCCAGTAAGTGGGGTAAGCAGGGCAGCAGGGGCACTGTCCTCCAGGGGATGGCATCGCTATATGCCTCCCCTTCAAGCAGGGCAGGCATGTGTGGGCATGAGGGACCCCGAGGGTGCTTGACCAGCTTCAGAGGGAGCCGGTGAGGCTAGAAGCCCAGTACCCCTGCTTACCTCTGCACAGTCGCCAGGTACTCAGTGGTGCCGGTGGCTGTGACTTAGCACAGTCACAGCAGTACAGAAAAATGCTCCTTCCATGGCTGTGCAGAGGTAAGTCAGGGTGCCAGACTTTGGGTCTCACTGGCTCCTGTGAAGCTGATCAGGCACACGCATGGCCCCTTGTGGTGTGGGGCCATGTATGTGTGTGGGGTGGGGAGGAGCCACTGGCACTGTAAGAGGACTGGGGGCCAGAATGGGAAATGGGCTAATGTATGGGGATGAGGAGACTGGTATTGAAAGGGATATAATGCTGGGAGGGACTGGAAGGTGCTTGGACTGGAGGGGAGCTGATACGGGGGGGGGGGGGGGGGGGCCAGGACTGGAAAAGGGCTGTTGCTGGGGGATGGAGGGATTGGAAGGGAGCTGATGCTAGGAGGGACTGGAAGTGGAGGAAGACTGATACAGGGGGGCTAGGACTGGAAATGGGCTCATGCTGGGGAATGGAGAGACTGGGATTAGAAGGTAGATGATGCAGGGAGGGACTGGGACTGGAGGGGGACTAATATTTTGGGGGAGCTAACTCTGTAAATGGGCTGATGCTGGGGGGTGGGGACTGGGACTGGAAGGGAAATGATCCTGGGAGGGGCTGGAACTAAAGGGAGCTGGTGCTTGGGTAGGACTGGAAGGGGGTGGGGCTGGGGAGAGAAAAAAATTAGTTGGTTAAACTGAGGATAGAGAAGGAGACAGATATTTTGCGTGGAAGTAAAGAAAAAAGCTCATACAGAGGGAACAGTTGAGATGGAGGGGCATAAGAATGAATGCTGGGGTAAGAGGGAGGAAAGGCAGGGTTAATGAATATTGGAGAAGGAAGTAGCTGGGTGGGTGTGCAAAAGTGATGTAGGAGGCAGTACTGGGGAAAGAAAGATAGGGGAGAGCAGGAACTGGGACTTAGGTGGAGAAAAGTAGAAGAATCTAAGATTGGATGAGTATGGAGAGAGTAAGTGGGGACTCAGATGGTGGGCCCAAGAGCTGGCACAATACCTTTTGAATATTAGGCCCAAGAATCCTAAGGTCTTTGGAGATGGCCTTGTACTCCTTTGAAGTTTGATGATAATAGCTTTTCTGTTCATAATGGACTCCATCCAAACGCAGTTCCGGCCTGTAGAAGCTTTCATAAATCAATGAAGCTTCACTACAGCATTCCAAAGTTTAGTTCATGTAGACAGATTCCCGTACGTATATGTACGTATATATATATATATTGCGACACAATGCTGTGTTTCTGACCATAGAAACTCCTGGCCCAACTATTGAGGAAGAGCCAGGAGTTTCTATGGCCATAAACACAGTGTTGTGTCACAATATATGTATACATATTGCGTTATGAACGTCGAGTATACACACAGCATTATGAACTCCGAGTTTTAGATTGCATGACAGCCATATGTTGCTGTTTGGAAAAGGATTTTTTAGAGGTCTGAATGGGAATCTGTCTACATGAACTAAACTTTGGAATGCTGTAGTGAAGCTTCATTGATTTATGAAAGGTTCTACAGGCCGGAGCTGCGTTTGGATGGAACCCATTATGAACAACGGCCTTTTGTGATCTTTTTCAACAGCGGTCCATTGGAACAGTTAACCGACAGCTAAGTACTTCTAATTTCCTCTTCTATACAGCATATGTGTTTTTTTCCTGGGGGATATTTTTATTGTCCCTTGGTTTTGAGATGAGGGTTTATTCCCTTTTAAATAGAATAAAAGGAGTATAGTGCTGTGAGAAGGAAGTTTCTTTCATGGCACAAGCTCCGACAAAAATAATTTTTTCTTTATTTACTTATTAGGTAGTTTAGGGCATTTGTTTTATCCTTTTTGATAGTGAGTAATCATGTCCTGGCAATGTCCCAGGTTTTATGTTGTTGTTGTTGTTTTTGTTGTTAAGTGCCATCGAGTCAATGTCGACTCATGGCAACCCTCTGGATAGTTTCCTAAACTGTGTTCAGTCTTTAGTCAGGTGGTTCATTGTTGACAGACCGGCAGCCATAGCTGCTGTTATTTTATCGATCCATCTCATTGCTGGCCTTCCTCTTTTATGCTGACCTTCTACCTTGCCAAGCATGTTGTCTTTCTCTAATGATCTCTCTCTTCGCATGATGTGTCCAAAGTATGAAAGTCAAAGTCTTATCACTTGAGCTTCTAAGGAAAGCTTAGATGTCCCAAATTGCACTTGGATGGATCTTCTAAAATTCCCTTCAATATGTATAGCAGCTGTGGCGAGCTCTGTCCATGTAAATTTAGCACTGCCATACATCTGGCTAGTGGCTGAGTTTACAAGAGTTCTGTTAAAATGCCATAGTTGACATTTTAAGCAAATGTTCACCATGATGTTTAAATAGTAACTCATTTAAATTTAAGTATTCATTTTCCAGCTAAATGGGAGTTCTTTAATGGTAGAAAAGAGTCTGTATTTATTTGTGGTTTTGCTTCACAGGTAGAACTGCTGGGTGACTTTTCTGGTGGACTCAAATACGTGTGTCACTTAGGAGTCATCAGCATAGAAAAGGCATACAACTCGAGTGCAAGATACATGTTTTGCCAGGAGAGAAGTGAAACAGTGCTAGGGAAAGTGGTGTTTTTCTGGTCTTCATCCAAATAACATCTATTTCAACTTTTTAGCGTTGAAGTCATTTTATCAATTAAAACATAAAATCACAAGCCCTAACTATAAGATAGTAAAAATATTCCATGGATATATCTCAGAATATTGCTATTTTTAGGTACATTCTGCCCTAGTGTTAGTGCCTGTTGGGGAGGGTTTATATGTCTGTCTGTCCGTACAAACACATAGATTTGTGTGCACTTGTGCAAACCTTGATGTTCCGATTAAAGGCAGGGAGAGTCCATAGAGTGGAGAAAGACCTTGGTTGTGGCAAAGACGGCCACAGACTGCTGGTGGGAACCCCATCTCCTGCCAGCAGAAGGATGAAAAGAGGCTATGGTTGCTACAGAGAGGAGAACAGATTGCTGGTTGAGATCCTATCTTCTGCTGGCAGAGGAGCAAGGAGAGGCGGCTGTCATGGCAAAGAGGAATTCAAGCTACTGGCAGGACCCTTATCTCCCACCAACAAAGCAGGGGAGAGAGGCCATTGCTGCAGTGAAGAGGAGCGGATACTGCTGGCAAGGATTCGATCTCCTGCTGATAAAGGGGTAGAGAGAGATCTCAGTCACGGCAAAGAGTTCAGATTGCTCAGGGGCCTCTCCTGCAGAATGGAGGAAGGATGAGATTGCATAGCCCCCAGCTAAAATCTACAGTGCCTGAAGAAGATCAAAAAGGTTAGAAGCTGTGGGGGGAAAGAAATGAAAGGAAGGGAGGAGTGTGACGCGGGGGCCGGGCGGAGTGTGCGCGCGCGTGTGCCAGCACCCCCTGGTGGCAGCGTAGTAGTTCCACCGAAGGGTGGGTTCCACAGGGCGCCGCCGCTCGCTGGTCCGCTGTCACCAAGAAGGTTAGATTGGGGTTGGCCAGGTGCGAGGGTCAAGGGTATCAGCCTTGTGCCGGCCTCGTTACCAAACTCCCAAAGAGAAAAAGAATTATACTCTTGCACAAAGTGGAGGAAAAATGAAAAAAGGCTTTTATTCCCCTTTTTGCACTAAGGGTTCAAATCATACGCACAACACACTGGTAAACGTAACAGAAAAAGGCTTTGCAACGGATTTTCCAAACAGGGCATGAATTAACCAAAAAGGGCTGTTAACTTCACAGTATCAAAAATGTTCAAACAGTAATGCTTCATTCATTGCCAGATCTATGGAATGATTCAATCTCATCCACAACACAATAGGTACATTCCATTGGGCTATCCAAATCCTCGGATATAGATTCCACTTGCATGGCCTCCTCCTCTGACTGCTCTGGGGAAATCGAATAAGTGTCCTTCCCTGTAGTATGTTCTGGTGTTTCCCAGGGCTTAGCCAAATGTTTGGGCCTAGGCTTCTGCAAGGTGGAATACCACAGTGGCAGCTCTTTTTCTAAATGTTTAAAAACATTTTCTTGGTAAGGTTTTCCTCTGCCAGTTCTTTGCTTATAACAGCTGTCTTTTAACTTATACTTCTGTCCTTGTTTATGATAAGGAGAGTCACCTTCCCAGGATTCTTCTCTAGGCAAACTATAGCGAATTTTAAAAGCTTTACCTCTTGCTTTTCTCCTGGTTCTTTGGGACAAAGCTGGAGGCCTCTCTTGGCTACTGCCTTCCGTGTCAGTGCTCTCTGGTGCGTTCCTTCGGCTCTCCCACTCTTCTCTCCTTTGGCTTTTATGGCTGGTTTTCTTTCCGGCTTCAGAGCCTAATCTGGTCAGGCTTCGGCCTTCTCGGCCTATCCTCTGGGCTATAGGACTGGTTCTCCTTCCCCAGCCGGTCTTTCTGCTCAGGCTTGGCTTGGGCCTAGATCTTGGCTTTGATCTCTCCCCTGCATAGCCTGTTCTTGGTCCTTCTCTGGAGCTGCTTCTAACTTGTTCTCTTCCAGGTGGCACATTTCCTGGTGAACCTTCTGAGCTCCCCTGCGAGACTGCTGACTCTTGCCTGCATCTCCTTAAATGTGTGGAGTTGGAGTATGACTCCTGCCCCCTGAGGCGTGGTTCTGGAGTCTCTGTCCTGCCTCTCCTGCTCCCCCTAGATGGATCCTTTGGAAATTGCAGGTCATTTCTTTTTTTCTCAGAATTTAAAACTTTTTTTCTTTCTAGAAGAGGGTCCACTGCATCACAGGAGAGAGTTAAATGGGGAATGGAGATGAAAAAGAGAGGATGGGTGAGAAGGATGGATTTGTGAGGGAGAAGGGAAAAGAGAGAGGGGGTTAGAGATAGGCAGAGAGAATGGAGAGCAGAGGGTGAGATGGGAAAGGGAGGGGTGAATTCTTGGGGGTTGGGGAGTGAGAATGCAAGAGGAAGGAGGGAGGGGTTGGTGGAAAGAGGGGGATAGAAGGGGATGGAAGCATGCAAGGGGTGAGAAGCTGAGGAGTTGGGTGCATGATGGAAAGGGGCCATAATGTCTATATGCCAAGAGGCACACACCTCCCCCCACACCCCCCACTCACAAGTACGCAGGGCAGAAAGTACCTGGCGGAAATCACAAACTCCTGCTAATTTGGCCATCCTTAAGGAAAAGCAGAGGTTTTACAATCAGCAGTTAAAAGTAGCTAAATCAAGGTATTATACCAGACTGATTGAAAAAAGTGCTAATAAATCTAAGGCCCTATACCCCTACTGGGTCGGATCAATCTACTAATCAAAAAGACATTCCCTCAGCAGATGCATTAGCAAGATACTTCTTATCCAAGGATAATTCTATTTACTCATGATTTGCTTCCATACCTGAATTTTAAGATTGCACAGACTCCTCACCAGCAGTTGACAATGAAGAGCCTACCATAACACTGTCCAGTAAGTGGACAGTATTTAATGACTTAAAGTAAGGGGGTTTCACTGAATTGCTTTCCACTTTGAAAGCTACTTCCTGTTCTCTAGATTCCTTACCATCAATTTGTTTAAAGACTCCAGCCTTTCAAATTTCTATGATCTGCTGTTCGATGGTAAACAATAGCGTTCAAACAGTCAATTTCACAAGTACCGAGCAGGTTCCCAAAAAGGTACATAGGTTCCACAATGCTTGTCCCAGGGTAAGCAGTGGATTTCCCAGGTCCTTTTTAATTGTGGTTTATGGACCTTTCTTCCAGGAACTTGTCCAAACCTATTTTAAACCTAGCTACGCTAACCGCTTTTACTACATCCTCCGGTAGCAAATTCCAGAGTTTGATTGCGCATTGAGTGAAAAAACATTTCCTCTTATTAGTTTTAAATGGGTTACATTGTAGCTTCATTGCCCATCCTCTAGGCTTTCTACTTTTTGATGGAATAAACAAACAATCTATGTTTACCCGTTCATGAATTTATAGACCTCTATCATATCTCTTCAGCCATCTCTTTTCCATGTTGAAGAGCTTTTTCCTTTTAAGCCATTCCTCATAGGGGATGTCCTTCCATTCCCTTTACCATTTTGGTGGCTCTTTTCTGTACCTTTTCTAATTCTGTTGCATCTTTTTTAAGATATGGTGACAATATTCAAGGTGTCATGGCACCATGGAATGATACAGAGGCATTATAATATCCTTTGTTTTATTCTCCATTCCTTTCCTTATGATTCCTAGCATTTTCTTTGCTTTCTTGTTCGCTGCTGCACACTGGATGGGAGTTTCAACGTATTGTCCACGATGACACCTAAATCCTTTTCCTAGGTAGTAGTTCCTAATGTGGAACCTTGCATTGTGTCACCGTATTGTGGGTTATTCTTTTCTAGGTGCATAACTTTGCAATTGTCGACATTAAATTTCATCTGGCATTTGGACGTCCAGTCTTTCAATTTATCAAGGTCCTCTTGCAACCTTTCACAATTCTCTTGTGTTATAACAACTTCAAATAATTTGTGTCATCTTCAAATGTGATCACCTTACTCATTATTCCCATTTCCAGGTCGTTTATGAATGTTAACAAGCAGTGGGCCCAGCACAGATCCCTGGGGTACTCCACTATTCACCTTTCTCAGTAGAGAAAATAGACCATTCAGCTCTACGCTTTGCTTTCTATCTTTTAACCAGTTCCTGATCCACAAAAGTACACTGCCTGCTATCCCATAACTTTTTAATTTTGCCAAGAGTCTCTCATGGGGGAACTTATCAAAGGCTTTCTGAAAATCCAGATACACTATATCAATCAGCGTATCTTTATCTACCTGTTTATTCACACCTTTAAAAAGATTAGTAAAACAAGATCTTCCTTGGCTAAATCCATGTTGACCTTCTCCCATTAAACCATGTTCAGTAATTTTATTCTTTATAATGGTTTCTATCATTTCGCCCGGTACTGACATCAGGCTCACCGGTCTGTAGTTTCCCGGATCACCCCTGGGTCCCTTTTTAAAAAATTGCCATTATATTGGCCATTCAGGCAATCTTCAGGCACTACAGATTATTTTAATGATGGTTCACAAATTACTAATAATAGGTTTATGGTTTATTTGACACATGTTATACCACCTTTCAGGCAAACTAAAGTGTTTTACAATAAAAGCAAAATAACTAAAATTGGGGAAAAGCAATATAATCTGACAGTAAAGGGAAGAGAGAAAAGGAAGATGGTCTGAAATTTCATATTTCAGTTCTTTCAGCACTCTTGAATAAATATACCATCTTGTCTAGGTGATTTGCTACTCTTTAGCTTATCAAATAGTTGTAATACATCTTTCCGGTTTATCAAAATTTGTTTCAATTATTCTGATGGAACTTGACATATCCGTTCCAGCAAATTATCATCTGGTCTCTAATTTGCCATTTCTTTCTAAAATAATTGAAAGAAAGATCTTTTCTCAACTGGCAGATTTCATTGAAAAAATTCAACATTCATGAAGTCTGGTTTTGAAAGTGTCATAGTACAGAGTCATCTGTTACTGCTTTGCTATGTGAACTTCACTATCATTATCTCTCTTGATCTGTCCGCTGCATTTGATCTCATCAACCACTCACTTCTACTCCAACAACTCTATGACATTAGCATCAGGGGCAATGTGTTGAAATGATTTTCTTCATTCTTGCAAGGATGCTGCTTTACAGTTCATACACTTAAGTCCTCTCCTTTTGCTCCCCAAGCCTTTCCCTGTGGAGTCCCTGAAGACGCCATCCTCTCTCCCCCCCTGCTCCCCCCCCCCCCAACATTTAATATTTTCCTTGCCTCTCTGGCCACTTTAATACAGGATCATGGGATCAGTGGATATTATGCAGATTATATCTTGATGATTGGATATCTCACCGATACCCCACTGGATATCTCATCTCTTAATGGCTGTTGGAACTCAGTGGCCTCTTGGTTGCATGACCATGGTCCACTATTCAACCCCTCTAAGTCACAAGTTTTATGGGTGATGGGAAATTCTTCTCTTCCTTTTGTTAGACCCTCCATTGCAGGGAAGCCGGTCTCGCTTCTTCAGTCCTTAACCCATCTTAGGTTAACCTTATATTCCCACCTTACTTTTGAATCCCAGGTCACAGCAACAGTCTGCTCATCATTCCATGCTCTTCGCCATGTTCTCTCTATTAAGCCGTTTCTCACTAATTCTGCTTTACATACCCTTACTCATGCTCTAGTCATATCTTGGTTGGATTACTGTAATGTCACCTATTGAGGCCTTCTAGGTTCGTTATTGAAAAAATTGCAACCGGTGCAGCATACAGCTATTCACTTACTATCAAATACAGCCAAATTTGACCATGTTGCTCCTCTGTTTTATTAGAACCGCTGACTACCTCTTCTTTACCGGCCTCATTTCAGAATTCTCACTCTTACTCATAAAGCCTACTATACTAGTCTTCCACTATATTTATCATCCCTTCTGGTGCCACATATTCTTACTCAGACTTTGCGGTCTCAGTCTGTTAACCTGCTAGTGTTTCTCCTGTCTCACGCACACCTGGAATCCATGCATTGCTCTGCTTTCTACTTCTTTGCCCCCATCTCTGAAATGCCTTCTGGACCATCTATGCCATGAGTCAACTCTAATAAGTTTAAGAAAAGTCTTAAAACCTATTATTTTGCCAATGCCTTCCCAGAGCAGGAGCAATGTCAGGGCACCGCCAGCCTACAGCCTATCCCTTACATTCATATTTTCCCCTTAGCTTGTATTAATGAAGTTACTTTCACCCTTTTATATATATTTTTTTGTTTTATGTAAACCACTTTGATACATGCCTCACCATACAATCAAGGATCTCAATAAACATAAACATAATCACATACCCCCATACTATTTCCTCACAGCCCTTACCACAGGCGTAGGCATCCTTTACCCCATCACGGATATACACAAACACACCCATATACCCCATCACACACACACTCAAGATAGATAGATGCAAATATACACACAACATAGAACCTCATATAGCCCCAGTGTCTCTGCTACCCTAATGATACAGACTTTACCATGTCTGTTTACACTCGGCTCCTCTACTCATATGCATGCGTTTACAAATGGATGAAGGAGAAGTGCATTATTTTGTCACACTATAAGAGGGTAATTTGATAAGAAAGCATGGAAATTTGCATTGTACTTACACATATCACGGTATTTTAGTAATTTACGTGTGTATGTTCACTGTGGGTGTGTATTGTCATTCTGCAGAGGGTATTCAGCAGCTACTCTCACTCCCAAATTCACTTCTCTGTCAGAGTGGCTGAAGCAGACATAGTCATAACAGTCACTTTATTAGTCAAGCAAAGATCCAGAATCAAAGCAGCTTTTCTATAGATCAGCTTCAAACAGCAATAATTCTCCCAGGGGTTTATTCCCCTTCTCCATAGCCCTCAATATCAGTCAGACAGTCTAGGCAATGCCTTTTCTCCTCAGTACTTAAAGGTTCACTGAAACAGTCTCTTTTGTGCTCCGGCAGTAATCTCGAGCTTTACCACAGTAACGTTAGCCTCTCTCACAGCTGCCAACTAATTAACCCTCCGCAGCAATCTCTGCTTCTGGCAGCATCAGCTGCAAATGCATCCACCTTATGTATCTCAGTTCCGTTTTATACATTTCTCTTTCATACACTCTTGTTTAGCACAGCACCACACTCCAATAAATCACAGTCAATTATGTTCCCCACACTCTCATAATTCTCTTCCTGAGAGTGGGGTGCACCATAGCTGGCCTGAGAGCTTTTACTGCTCTAGGCAGACCTACAGTACCACCCCATGCTGAGTCATGCTGCTGTCCCCCCATAATCTCACTTGGGAGAGGGGCCAGCATGGCAATCCCTCAATGCAGCAGAAGTGCTACAGCAGGCCTTAAAAGTGCCCAGGTGCATGCATATGCCCTCACAGACTGACTTTTCTGACCCTTGCCCTTCTGATTCATTGTCCTGCCCCCTCCAACAGGAAGTTATATCAGAAGGGGCAGGAGCACCAGGCCATGATGGCTGTGCACATAGCACTTTAAAGCCAACCATGTTGCTGAAGGGGCCACCAATTAAAAATATTTGGGGGGGGGGGGCGGGGTCACCATGCCACTCACTGGGACATGCCACCTAGGCAGCCGCATAGTTTGCCTAATGGGTGGCCCAGCCCTGGGGTGGACAGTCCCTCCATTTAACAGACAAATTGTACTTTACAGCTAGTGCTCGGTCTCCCTCCAAATGCTGTCTCTTTTTCTCCTGTATTTAGCTCTGAACATATGCTTGGAACTCCTACCTCCACTGGAGTTTGGCACCATTGCTTCAGGCTCTTCCCAAGGTTCAGGAACTATCTCCAGGTCCATATCCTCATCATTCCCAGTGTATTCTGCACAATCCTGAGCCTCCTGGCTCCTTCAGCATTCTGCCCAGGAACAGCCGGTTCCTACTCAGCTGTCTGCACCAGCTCCTACCCTCTGTATCTGGGAAAGGAGGATATATATAGGAGGTCTTCACTCTTTAGCCTTCACCCAGCCCTTCTTCTCTCCTCCCCCACTTCATCTGAGCTATGTGATTGTAGCTTAAATTATTGCATGTTAGTGGCCCCACACTAGTAGTCTATACAGTCAAATATGCACAGATTTGATGTTATAAAATAGGTACAATTAATACTCATAAAAACATGCATTACTATTTAGGAGCTTATAGAATTACCCTCCAGTTGTGCATTTTTCAGCTTGTTTATTTTTCATGTGAAACATTTGGACAGCACCTTAACAAAATTATCACACATTAGTACCTATATCACATTGTGATTAACAATTCATCAACTCTAGTTTTTAGAAATGGAAAACTTGATGGGATGTATCAGAGACGCTTAAATCCTTAATATAAGATACTTGCACTGTACACTCCTGCCATCAATTTTAATTTAAAACTGAGAAGCTATGTGCGAGGAAAAGGTTATCCTGCTGTGCACATTTATCCTGCTTCAACAGTATCATAAACAGAATCTTTCTACCCTTTAGTTATGGGAAGATGGCTTGACGCTTTGACAAGGTGATAACTTGTGAGAATGTTTATGGAAATTAGGGAGAATACTGGAGTTATTAGAAGTGGGAGTGTAACCCTAAGCAGTGCTCCTCTGCCAGAAACTGTGAACCTCAGCAAGAGTGTTCAATGGAGAGTAAAATTTAATTAGAAGTGATTCTTGCCAAGGTCTCCTGCTTTCATTCTGAAACTGATAAGACCTGACAGCACCTTGGTCTGCTCATGGAGAAATTTATTGTATGGTAGACATTGCAATCATAAATCAACTTTTGTGGGATTAGATGTAATCAGGCAAAATACATTGAAGTTCTAGTGATGAAAACATGTAATGATTATCTTTTAAAATGTCAACCATCAGTTCTTCTACCTTCATCATTGATGTAATTTTTGTGTAATTACAGCTCGGCGCGGTTATAAGAAATGTGAAAATCAACTCATGCATTATTTTCTCTAGACTAAAATCTTCCCTTTCTTTTCGGAGATTAGAATAGCAAAGAACCATTTTATCAGGCGGGCATGTTTAATTAGTCTAGCAAAGCTGTTATTTACTTGTCTCTAAAGACTTAAATCAAGTACAGAAAAGAAGATCAGCGAGTGAAATGTGTTAGAGGCACGTAAATCCTGGCTCTCAATTCTCAAAAGAAATTACAAACTCTTTCACAGCTGAATCCTAGGGCATCTTCCCAATGATAAACTGAAAGCCTGGTTGACTATTAACATGAAATATTTCTGTGTACTAAGACATGGTCTTTAGATCAGAGTAGATCTTAGGAATATAATTCATTAAAGCTACAGGCAAGGGGCAGTGAAAGACTATGGGCCCAATATCGAAAGGCATTTACATGGTTTACAGCCCTGTAAACCGTGTAAATGCCACTAACATCGTTAGTGCCATAGAATATCCCCGATCTTCTCCTCTACATGTCCTGATGCTAACTGCTTAGCACCAGGGCATGTTGTGGGCGGTAACGGAGGCAAAGCAGGGAGCGGCGATATTCCACTGCTACCCGGTTAGCTTCTATGGATGAAAGCTGCCAGATTTTACCCATGGAAGCTAGCCGGGCAGTGGTGCAATATCGCCGCTACCTGATTAGGGGGTCATTCTGAATGACGAATAGCAGGGATGTACGTCTGATTTGCACGTACATCCCCGCCATTCATCCAAGTTCCTATTCCCTTCCCAAAGCTCTCTGCATGTAAATAGGAGATGTGCGGGGAGCTCTGAACAGGGGTGGGTAGGGGTGGCCATGGGGAGGAGAGGGGGCAGGCGGGGGTGGGGCACACAACCCGGACATACAGGACCGATTCTGGTCATGGCCCTGTACATCTGGGTTCACCAGGATAGACGGGGGACTTATTGCACCTCGGAGGTGGAATACGTCCCCCCACCCCAGCATCAGAGGATGGCACTGTCTGGCCCCCACAACTGGGTATGTGGCTGCAAGAGGTTCTCCGCCACCCAATCCCAGCCTTAGAGGATCTGATCAGGGGTCAGGAAACAGGGAACAGGGTATTTTGTGCAATGCGGGCGATTGCGGCTCCTGCATGGAGCCATGGTGCCATGCCAACAGGATGCCATGGCACCACGGTTCCATGCAGAAGCCAGGCTGAGTTAGCTGAGCAGGGCTCTGGACATCCGGGGTGCCGGAATTGGGGTACAGCCTAGCCGTCCAGGCCCTATGCCTCAATTCTGCTTGTGCGGGGACATCTAGCCTTTATGGGAGCAGAATTGGGTGCATCTCCGGGTTGTCCAGATTTCTGGACGTTCAGATGGCCCGGACATGCACCTATGAAATTGGTCTCCACGCCTCTGTGACTTCCGGGCATGTGCGGTGACCCTGGATATTCAATGCCATAGGAAAGGACACAAGTGAGGTTTTTTAGGTAGCCTTGAGTTCTTCAAAAGAAATGTAAAATAGTAGCTCATAGGCTCAATTAAAGAAAACTTGCAAATTGAAACATACATAATAAAATCAGGTAAAATCCTAATGACCACTGCACTCATCAATCTAAATACAATAAGTAAGCTTGAGTGATCTACACCTGTTCATCAGTTAGTTACTCTAATGTTATGGACAGAAAGCTGTAAGCTGAAATGATTGTTGCAAGCCTTCAAGGTCAAAACATATGATCCTTAATAGCAAAAAAATGTGAAAGTCTTCTGCAAGAGCTTTTGTTTAAATTGTACTATGACTTAGTTTTTGTAATTATAGAACTCAGGAGTTACCTATTTGGATTCAGCTATTCCTGTGCTGCTGCACATTTCAGCAAGGTCCTATTGTAGTGCAGGCCAAGCTTATCACAGCTCCTCCCACCAAGCTAGTGCCACGAAACATCGTAGGTACCTATTTGGATTCAGCTGTTCCTGTGCTGCCACACATTTCAGTAAGGTCCTACTGTAGTGCCTGCCGAGCTTGTCTCAGCTCCTCCCACCCTGCATCAGAGACTTAAGCTGGCTGGTGCTGCAAAACACAGCTGAAGGGGCATGATCTAAGGGGTACGCCCTTTGGGAGCCCCTTTGGAGCACCTGAGGACGCCGAAGGCAGCTGAAGATGTTATCGCTGCTTCTGCATCTGGGGAAATGTAATGTTAAGAACAAGGCTCCTTTTCCATTGAAGATGGTCCAGGGACTGATGGACTATTATGTGGTGAGTGCATCTGCTGCCCCTACAGTTTCTTTGCCTTTGGCTCCTGCTGTGCAATTGTCTTCTTCATCTGTGGCCTCCTTGAGTTCAGGTTTGGATACCCCTTCCCCTCAACCTGCTACTATAATTGGCACAAGTGGGTCAGGTGCTTTGGAGGATAGTGTAATATCACTCTACACATCTATGCCATTGCCTACCATGGAGGCAGGTTAACGGGATGTTTCTTCTAAACTTGGTTATCCAGTTCTGGTACCACCACCAGGAATTGTTGCGGGTTCGGTGTCTGCCGGTCCAGGTTCCAAGGATGTTTCCTTATCTGATGTATTGCTTGCCATGAATCGTATGGAGGACATATTGAAAGGCACCTTGGCTCAGCTTTGCACCTTCTTTATGGACACCACAAAAGGTCTTCAACATCATGGAACACTACTGTCTGACCTGGAAAATCGGTTATCCAGGCTAGAGGGTTCGGTAGCTGGTGTACAAGGGTCGGTTGCGTCATTTGTGAAGGATAGTTAAATGTTACATGCTAAGATTGAGTTGTTAGAGAATAATGCCTGGGCACAGAACTTAATTATTGGCATATTTATATGCAGGTTTTCAATATGGCTGACATACACATGTACATAGGAGGGCATAAAATGAAGCTGCAAGGTGGTAAATTGAAAGGCAATGTCAGGAAATACTTTTTCACTGAAAGGATGGTGGATGCTTGGAATGCCCTCCCGATGGTAATGGTGGGGGCAAACATAGTGACGGAAATCAAAATGGCATGGGACAGACACAGTGGATCCCTTTACAGCAACAGGATAAAATCAAAGTAAACTGAACTATCAAATTTCTCAACAAATAGGGGTATCCTAGATGGAGAGATGGGTTCACCCCTAAACAAAGACAAGGGGAGGGGTGGCCTGCACAGAGCTGCAGGTGCAACTACTCTTGCCATCTTACTGGGCAGACTAGATGGACCATACTGGTCTTTATCTGCCGTCATTTACTATGTTACTATGTTACATGCCACGAACATGTGGAAATTGTGGAATACCAATGAGCATATTTAGGTGTTGGCACCTTCACATGGACGATGCTGTTCCCCCCATTTATTTTTCCCACGTGTGATTTGCAAAATGGGTCCACCGACTCCAAGCATCAGCAAATACACATGCACCCCTGAACTATTTTAGAACAGACTCCACATTTAGCAAAACCTTTTACGTTAAATTTGATCATATTGTGATCACTTGTGCCATGTGGTTTCAACATGGTTAGTTCTTGTACCATAATCCTGTGCTCCATGAAGTAGTCATTTATTTCATCTAGGAACTTTATCTCCCTGGCATGTCCTGACATGACGTTTATCCAGTCAATATTGGGGTAATTGAAATCCTCCGTTATCATCATGTTGCCAGTTTTGCTAGCTTCCCTAATTTCTGATAACATTTATTATCTGTCTTCTCATTCTGTCTAGACAGACAGTAGTAAACCCCTGCCACTATTTCTTAACTGAGCAGACAAGATGGGCTGCTTGGTCCTTATCAGACATTATCTAGTGTGTTACTATGTAGGACAGCTCTGGTGCATATATACCTGATGACACCAAAACCCTGGATTATTTTATAAATATCCTCAGGGACCTACACCATAAATTCTCAACAAACAACAAATTATTAATTCTAAATTCTGAATTTAAAAACCGAGGAGAAAAGATCCCAGATATCAACTTTTATCCCTCTAATAGGCGGTTACCCGCCAGCAGGGGAAAAGGTCTCAAATACCATCAAGGATCTTAAATACTCCTCTGTATATATACTTTATTACCAAATTTCAAACTGCCTTTGAGGTTAACGCAGATTGTTGCCCCTGATGAAGCCTTTTAGTGAAACAAGGACCTTGTTGGGCAAGCTGCTTACGAGAATTGAAAGCTAAGTGTGGAATACTTTTGGGATAGAAGTTAGTAGCTGAAGTGCTGACACTCATTTGCTTTTGTTGTAGGTTTGGCTTGAGCAACTAGCTGATTTCAGCATCTGCTGTGCCTTAGGTTACATACTAACTGTTGAAGAGTTGGTCTAATTTTGTTAAGATGATTTGATTTGATATATTTATTTGATGCATTATTTAAGTTGGTGATTATTAAATCACATTTAGGGCTAGAGAAGCTAAGCTTAGCTACTCCGCGGTTTGAAATTTGGTAATAAAGTATATATACAGATGAGTTTTTAAGATCCTTGATGGTATTTAAGACCTTTCCCCTGCTGGCGGTTAACCGCTTATTAGAGGGATAAAAGTTGATATCTGAGATATTTTCTCCTCTGTTTTTAAATTTGGAATTTAGAATTAATAATTTGCTGTTTGTTGAGTTTTTATGGTGTAGGTCCCTGAGGATATTTATAATATAATCCAGGGTTTTGGTGTCATTTGGTTTATCTTATTGTTCCCCTAGAGCGGTTTGGTTGGTTTAATTGCATGTATACCTGAGTTTGCATATTTTTATATTTGCACAGCATGAATATTTGCAGATTTGCCATTTTACTTATGTGTATGCACAGATTCACACTAAGGGGGTCTTTTACTAAACATTGTGAAAGTTTTGCACTATCAGGGGCAAGACTGGTATGTTCCCGGCAGCTAAAGTGCTACTGGGTACCTTAATGTGCGGCAGAGTAATGTGGGTGCACCTATCACTAAGTGAAATGTTTACTGCACTCATATGCTAATGTGTTCTCCATACCCATGCTGCCTCCTAACCCACTCATTGTCCACAGTAGGGCACACGTGCCAGTTAATGTGCATTTGAGCAGTAGGTAGCTGGCATGCCCACACATTAACTGGTTAGTAGTTTTTAGTAAAAGGGCCCTTATGACTTTGAGAGAAACCTTTTCACAAAAGGAGCTTGGTGCATTAAACAACACAAAACTATTGTAAAACACGTAGAAATGAGGTGCGTTAATTGGGGAAGGGGAAAAAAAGGGGAAATGCAGGTAGGGAAAGAAGGTGTGCTGGTGGGAGAAGGGGAGGCTGAGAGGAAAGGCTGATGTTGGGGGGAACTGTGTTGGTCACATTTAGAGCCATGTTGCCACGTCTAAAACCACCACTGCCATCACCAAAGAGATCTCCTGCTCAGCACATTTTCAAGTGGACTCCCTTCCTGTTCAGAAAACTCCAAGGAAGCTCCACTCTCAGTGCAGCCTTCTCATTTATTTGAAGTGTGCTATGCGGCCCTTCTGTAGGAGCCACAGCCTGGATTGCCTTTTAAGGAGCTATATATTGAGTGAATAAGGAAACACAGATTGTAAAGCAAAGGATTCTGGACTTGCTACAGTAAACATAGAAACAGAGAAAAATAATGACAGAAAAAGACCACATGGCCTATCTAGTCTGTCCTTCCATATCAACAACTACAACAGTTCCCTTTTTTCCTTTAGAGATCCTGTTTGTTTGTCCCATGCTTTTTTGAATATAGAAACAGAGAAAAATGGATATAGAAACATAGTTCTTCGCTTATCTTTATTTCCAGTAGATTTGTCTAAGTTCCATTCTCATTCTTAAGATAGTAACATAGTAAATGACGGCAGATAAAGACCAGTATGGTCCATCTAGTCTGCCCAGTACGGTGTCAAGAGTAGGTACACCTGCCGCTCTGTGCAGGCCTCATGTCTTTGTTTAGGGGTGATCCCACCACTCCATGTAGGACACCCCTATTTGTTAAGGAATTAGATGGTTCAGATTATTTTGATATTTTCTTGTTGCTGTAAAGGGATCCACTGTGTCTGTCCCATGCCCTTTTGAACTACAGTCTCTCTTCATTACCTTTAAGAATCTAAATACCAGGGAGAAACTTTATGAACAGAAGGATGGCATTTTTTTAGAGAGCAAAATCATCTAACCTTTTTGATAGTAAATTATTCCAATTCCCAATTAATTTCCCTTGGAAACTCTTATCAAAAGAAAAATGTTCTAAATCCAGACTACGAATAAAAGAATCTTTGTCTTTCTTCTAATCCATCTACAGTACGGTACAGCGAGACTACTGCTGATTTTAAAGCAAGACATTGTAAATTGCTGAAACTGCTGGAAATGCAGGTATTTGCAACTAGCCTCTGCACCTTGACAAACTTTGTGTTAAATGTAGAGGCTCAAAATTAGTCAACAAGGAATTTTGGGTAACATCTTGGCTCTAACGTGAACCTGACTGGTTGAAAAAGATAGCTACTGATTTGCCAGTTCTGTACCAATATGCCCTGGCATACCTCAATCATACTGTCTACTTTGGGAGCCTATGTACATGCATAAAGAAGATTGACAGATATCTTAAAGGAGACCAATAAACAAAGAAGAATGTTTTCCTCTAAAGGTCCCCTTGCGTGCAGTCTCATTCATAGACTTGCCTTGCACACTCTTTTGGACTGAGATAAAAAGATAGGACCATGGGCATTGCAACAGCTCCCTGTCTTAGATGTGTATTGCCATTCTTGCAAGAGGACTAAAACCCAGCCTCTGAAGAACTAACCTGCTTCAACAAGAAATGCTTTGCTTAAAAGCTCTTAAGTGACCACAAGAGACTAGGGGTTTTGTTTTCTTTTTTTTGTGCTAGTGTAGCAGATGCAAAAAAGAAAAAAATATGAAAAATACATTTTCCTACTGTGTATTCTCTTGGAATATTTATTTTCTTGTTTTATGTTTGAGTGAGTTCTCTTCGAGGGCATATTTAAATTAATTCCGTTGACGTTCATTCAAGCAGGCAGTGATGGTAAGGGGACTCTTCCCATATGTAAGATGAAAAAGGAGGGAGGGGGGAATCTCAGTCTGTTGTGGCTGTTTATCTCCTAAATAACTAGTAGTTCTATAACATGAAAGCTGTACTTATAAAGCATATCATCAATTTGTTGTTTGCAAGTACGTTCTGAGCATGCGTAAACTTCGGGGAATTTCTTTTCCCCAATCCCTCTCCTTTCTCTTTCCCCTTTTTAGGTGTGTTTTGCTAGATCACTAGTACCTCTTTGGGAGAGTCTATTCATCTGTCTGTCTGTAGGCATGAATTTATTTACACATGTGTGAACAAACCAATGTGTGGAGAGGGAAGGTCAGAGAGAGACAGAATGAGACAGAGGCAAAGAAGGTTTTAGTAAAATAATTACTTGGGCCCCGCGCGACTGTTTAAGAAGCTCTGGGAGGGGTACTGACTGAAGCTGCATTGCACACAGCGGCATTAGCAGAAGATAGGAGCCCAGGGTAACCGATGGGAGCAGCAGGGAAGGGCACAAGTGGAACTCTACTTTACAGGAACGGCGTGAGGCCTGTTCCGTAGCCGTGGCCCGAGACACTAACATCAGTGATGCTTATTGCTGCCATTAACGGAGCTACTGGTGTTGTTTCCTCATTGGAGGAGAGGAGTGCATCAGCAGCACGGAAATCCCCCCCCCCCCCCCCCGGTGTGAGGAGCATTCGTGGCCTACAGGAGTGTGGCACTGGAGGGGGACTAGGTGAGAGAGTGGCACTAGCAGCTATGAAAATTTTAAAAAGGGCCGTGCACAACAGACACACACACACAGCTTTTATATATATATATATATATATATATATATACATACATACAGACGTCTGGCAATCTGTTTCAGTCACACACATACATGTACCCCTTCCACTCTTCTGCACTCAGACAACACACAAACGCATGCACCCTTGCGTTTGCTGCATGGTATTTACTCTCCCCATCCATCCACTTAGCAAAACGAGCCTATTTGTAATGCTTCCAGCATTCACTTTCTAACTTGTTTCAATCTGCCTGGATCAAAGGTTGTTAAGTAGGTTTTAACCTGACTTCTGACCAGGTAGATAAGTTAATTAGCTTCTCTGTTTCTTAGGAATAAGAACACTAGAAATGGGACTTTTTTCTGCATCCCATCTACGTTAGTTTGCATTTGGTTGTGGTTAAAGAGCTAAGGGGTTATTCTGGCCTTGTTCTCTTGGGCTTCCACACCTCGTACGATGAACTTTGCAGCTATTCTGGCCTTGTTTGCAAGAAAATGTATTATAATATGACTTTATTTTCTTGCCACTTTTATTTTATATGTGAAGAAAAAAACTTGCACTATATGATCACTTGATGTGTTTTCTGTGAAAAGAATTTGTGTTGTCCTAAGAAAGTTTTATCCTGACTTCTGACCAGAATCACCTAATAAAACCCTGCTGACAGTTACCGAGACTGACTTGGTGTATGTGTATGAATGGAAGGTTGCTGGTTGGGTTGCGTGGAAGAAGCCACTCTGTTGGGTTGATTAGACTGTGCTATGTGTCTATAAAAGTGCAAGTTAAAGTTAAAGTGACCACAGGGCCGGTGCTAGCAGTTAGGTGAACTAGGTGAGCACCTGGAGTGCCAACATTTCCAGGGTGGCCCATTGTAGCTGCTGCCACCTTTCTTCAGGATCTGCAGCGCTTTAAAACAGCACCTCAGCTGGGGCTGCAGGTTGTTGATGCTGGAGCCATTGTCAGGGATATTATTTTCTATTTAAAGATGTGCAGTCAGTTTTTAGAATTTACATCTATTCTCTTTATATTTTGCACAGTACAGGGGAAATGCTTCATTGTTTCTATTACTCTGTTGATTTGTCTGCTTGAAAGTGATATTGTGTTTTGGGATGGATAGGGGGTGGGGCAGAATAATGACTCCTTTTCTCTCCTTCACACCTTGTTGTTCAAGCCTGGAATTAAAGTCTTCCTTCCTTCCTCCTCCCCTTTCTTCCTCCATCCCCACACACACTTCGGATAAGTGTCCAAGATTTGCCTGAACATTTTATGGTGACCTTAACTTTCGCCCCAGTGCAGACAGGAAGTCTACATCACAGCAGGTAGAAACCAGGGCTGGCACTGCCACTGAACAATCTAGGTGGCCACCTAGAACAACGACCCTCCAGGAGTGCCCATTGCCTCTGCTGTCACAGCAGGGCTGGTTGCTTCCGCCACCTCGGACTGCCCAATGCCAACTTCCTGTTTGCAAATAGGAAGTCAGCACTGGACGCCAGAGGGTACAGAAGCAAACAGCCCTGTGGCGCCAAAGTTTAAAGGTGAGCACTATGGGGCTGTTTGCGGCTGTTGCAGGTCCCGAGAAGGGCAGCAGCAGCAGCAATCGGCACTGCAGAGGGGGTGGGGTGGTGGCGCAAGGATGAGGTTTATCTAGGGGCCTCATCTCCTTGCACAGGCCTTGGTGGAAACGCCAACAACATGCAGCACCGGAGGCTGTTGGTTAGCTGTATGATGCTGTTTTAAAGTCATTGCAGGTCGCAGAGTAGGCCAGCAGCAGCGGCAGTGGGGGCATGAGGAGGAGCAGGGGAGGCGGGGCCTCATATCCTTGCACCAGCTCTGAGTGACAACATGACAATTTGTAATCTTTTCATGTACAAATTTATTTCTCATATAAAGGAAACTATTTGATAAAAAATAAACATAACTTTCATTATAATGTAAACTCACTATGAGCTGTAACACGCCACAACAAAACTTTTATAAACTGAGATAAGCTCAAAGTGACCCCGCTGAGTTCCTGCTACTCTTCAGATCCCGATTCCCTGCTAACTTCAGGACCCTGATTCCATGCTGTGATCTTAGTACTTTCTGGATCCTCACTCCCAGCTATGATCCTGCTATCCATCTGATCTGACATTTGAAGTGGCCCTCCTGTTAGACAGTATCTGCCCATTATACCTGTGTTTGTTTCAATGCTTTCATTATATCCAATACTGCACCTCAGGCACTTATTTTGTACAGCCAGGGCCTGATGGCTTCGAGCACATTAGGGCTGAACCTGAGGGGAAAGTAGCAGCTTTGAGTGGAAATCCACATCCTCCTTATTACAATGCCAGGGTGCCTTGTCCTATGGGTCTTCTTGGCTTGCCCTTGGACTTGAGCTAATTTCCCATCCCAGAGTTCCTTCTACCAATGGAAATCATCATAGTGGGTGTGGGAAGAGCGTGAAAGGATCAGGGTATTTGAGGATTACGGTATGTAGGAAGAAAGTGAGAGGAATAGCAGCAGAAGGGATGTGTGAGAAGACCTGAAGGGTGTATGTGAGAAGTACCGGGGCCTGGGTCAGGAAGAGGAGAAGCAGTAGGGAGGAGTGAGGAACATTGGTGGTTGGGGTGGGAAGGAACAGTGAAAACTGCAATGTAAGTCTTGGTGGAGGGGAGGGGGGGGAGAAATGCATAGTGGACAGTATCTCCCAAATGCTCTAGGTACTGATGCAAAAATGGATCTATTTGTCCACTTACAAATGCGACAACCCTACTGCTTGCCCCTCCCAACTAAACAGGTAAAATATACCTACGGTGGAGAGAGAATGAGTGAGGGAATGGAAGAGATTCTGCGGTATGAGAAAATCATTCTTCTTCTCCCTGATACCGGATCCCCTCTTTTTTCTCCCTTCTCCCTGATCTATTTACTTTTGCGTCCTTCCCTTTTTCTCTCATTTCTTTGCTCCTTGATTTCCCTTTCCTCCCTTCCTTTGTGTCCTTTCCATCACCTGTCCCTTTATACCTGCTGCCTGAAATCAGTAGGATCCCCCCTCCTCCCATTTCCCCGATCCCTTTCCCTTCTTTATTCTCTTGCCCTTCCTCCAATCTAAGCAGTAGTCACTAACATCCGGGCCCTGGCATTGAATATCTGGGTTGCCTGGACTGTGGCAAAGCTAACTGGGCAGCGGCGATACTGCCCAATTAACTTCAGTGGCAAAAGTTAGGCCCACCTTTACTGTGCTTGACTTTCATTGCTTCGCCATAACAGGGCAGTGGCTCAATATCGTTGCTGCCTGGTTATCATCGGGTAGCACCCCCAGATGCCTCCAGAATGCCCTGATGCTAATCGGTTTGCAGGTCTGCTATCCATGTTAATCCCTTTGAATATCGGGCTCTTGGAGTATAGCAATCTCCAGAAACAAGCAGGAATGTAGTCTTCACATATGGGTATCGTCGGCACTGACAGAGCCTGCGCGGGAACGCTCCCCAGCGTCCAATTATAAAGCTTTTGGGAGCATCCCACAGCACCTGCATGCTGCCTTCCCACCTTTCCCAACTGTCTCTCTCCAGTTCTTCGTTTTCCATGGAGCTGGCAGGTTGCACTTCCTGTCACCGCAGAAAATATCCCATTTATTCTTCTTTTTTTGTGGTCGCGTCTGCCTTTCTTCGAGGCTACACCGGTACCGCCGGTTCTTTCTTTTATTTCCTTAAAAAAAAATATATATGGGGGGCGGAGCCTGATGTCCAGCGGGTTAGACGCTTCGCGCTGAAGCTCCCGAGAGGCCTACTCAGAATCCTGACTTAATACCTACATAAACTCAATTTTTTGCTCCGAACTTACCGGGGTACCTCGGGGGGGATGGCGGCCCATAAACCAGCGCGCTTGGACTTCGGGTCTCCTTCTTCTTCACACGGAAAACGCTCCAAAACAGAGGTGTCTTCCCCACAGAAGATGGTTCCACTTCGGGAAAACCCCGAAATGCATCAGGAGCTCTTAGAGGAAATACGCGGAGTAAAGGAACTGGTGCAGTCCAACGGAGAAGCGCTTCGAGCCATGCGAGAAGACTTCGGTGTGCTCCAGGACCGACTTGAAAGCCTTTCATTACGGCAGGACAACATGGCGGGGGTCCTCGACTCGCACGCGGTGCGCTTGGTCAAACTGGACAAGGCTGAGCGCCAGATACAGAATCTTCAAAAAGAGTTAGAAGATAGCAATAATCGCGCCCGTCGCAACAATGTGAGGCTCCTTGGAATACCGGAGGGGGCGGAAGCAGGAGATATCAGAGAATTCTTGCTCAAAACTCTTCCCTCCTTGTTGAAGATCACATTTCATAGAGACCTGGAAATTGATCGAGCACATCGTGTTCCTACCCATATGGCGCTCAACCGCACGACCCCCCGGCCTATTATCTTTCGATTACTACGATATCAACAAGTGGAACAAATTCTAAATGCTGCCCGGGCGAATCGTCATCTGGAGTTTGAAAGTCATAAAGTTTCCTTCTTCCCTGATTTGGCAAAGCCCACAGTTGACCGTCGGAAGAGGCTCCTTGCTTTTCGCCCTCGACTTCAACAGCTACAGGCTCGCTTTGGCCTGTTGTATCCAGCGAAGCTCCGAGTGACTCTCCACAACCAAACTAGGACATTCGAAGATCCTGATCTACTATCAACATTTTTAGACTCCAAAGAAGCAGAGCAGATGCGTTAACCCAACAACTTAGACTTATTATCTGCCGGCTCTGTCCGCCATTTTGAAGGGCCCGACGTGGTGGTCATCGCCAAGCACAGAGACTGCCTGGACTTTTCTTTCTGTCTTTATATGACTTACTTGGTCTTCTATCCCTCCATGATGTGTGCCTCGGTTGGATTCGGAGCACGCACAGTTATACAGGTTATATGTTTTTCAATTTCGGCCTTCTCTGGGGTTTCTCCCCGCAGACACATGGTCGCCAGTAATTTCTGGGGTTCTGCTTCTTCTCTACCGCGCTGCGGTTCTTATTTTTTAATGTGGGGCGCTTCATTGTATTACATTAGCTTATTTTCTATCATGTCATGTGTACAGCCAGATACAGTTACTATGAGGGACATTGTGAACTTATGTGCGCTATCATGTTCTCTTTCAGAATTTTTAACCTTGCTCAATGGCCTTATGTAAGATCTTATCACTTAACGTAAAAGGCATCAATAGTCCAATCAAAAGAAAGAAAATTCTTAGCTATCTTAATCATGAGCATGCTGATTTAGTGTTTCTTCAGGAAACGCATCTAAATTCCGCTGAAACACTGAAACTCAATGCTAAACCTTATCTGGTAGCTGCCTATTCTCCCGCCGTTTCCAAACGGTGTGGGGTGGCCATTCTGGTTAAGAGGTCTTTGCAAGCTACTGTAATAGATACTAGCTCTGATAAGGAGGGTAGATGGACCCGTGCACATTTTAAGGTTGGAGATAGTGAATTCACGTGTATTTGTACTTATGCTCCGAATGTGGATAACCCTGCTTACTATGCAAGTATTGCGCAGTTGGCACAGGCCTCTGCCAATACTCCATTAATACTTGGTGGCGATTTTAATCAAGTGCTAGACCCTTTGATAGATAGACAACCGCCCAGAACGAGTAGTCCACCCAAGAGTCTTGCTACCCTTACAGCTCTAATGCAAGACCTTGCGCTAGTAGATATATGGAGGCTGCTTCACCCCTCCGACTTAGAGTACACCTTTTTTTCTGCCCCCCATCACTCACAATCTAGAATAGATTTTTTTCTCATTTCCAAAGCACTGATTTCTCAAGTGGACACGGCTAGGACTCATCCTCTTCATATTTCTGACCATGCTGCCATATCTTTTTCATTGCATGTCACTACGCGAGATGATCATCCCCGTGCTTGGTTTTTTGATAGATCCCTACTGGATCAAAAGGATTTTCAGGTTGACATAAAGGCCGCTATCCAAGATTATTTTCATTTTAACTCACCCCATGACACAGCGAGCTGGGCTTGGTGGGAGGGTTTTAAGGCATCTATCCGTGCTACTATAACCAGCTACCAAATTCGACAGGGGAAACAAAGAAAGCAGCACTTACTGATTCTAGAGCAACAGATACAAGCTGGGGAGCGTCTCCTTACGTCCCGTACTGACCCATGTATTTTACTCCGTTTACAACGCCTCCGCTTTCAATACTATCAGCTTTTATATACTGCTGCTGCTAAAAATATTGAATCACAACAAGGGTTGTATTACCGGGAAAATAACCGTGCTGGCAAACTATTAGCGAATGCCCTGAAAGGTCAAAAAGAAGCCAAGCGTGTTACCGCTCTCCGTAATCCGTCGGGGGGGGGCCTGGTCACTAACGATACAGAAATTTTAGAACTCTTTCGTGATTTTTATACTCGGCTTTATCAATCTGAATGTGATTTTGAGCCAGAAGTATTTGAACGATTGCTCTCAGGGGTACAACGACCGACCCTATCTGACGAAGATAGAGAGGCCATGGACAAACCATTCACTTTATCAGAAATTCATTCTGCTCTCAAGAGATATGCCACAGGTCGAGCTGCCGGCCCGGACGGTCTCCCTGCTGAATTCTACAAAACCTTTAACGCTGACTTAGCTCCAGTTTTGAAACTTTATTTTTCTGCTCTGGCCGAGGAGGGATCTCCTGCTGGGTCCTTTTCTATGGCAAATGTAGTAGTTTTTGAGAAAGAGGGGAGAGATCCGCAACTAACAGCCAATTATCGTCCAATTTCCCTTCTAAATGCGGACTATAAAATATTTGCCACCATTCTCTCCACCCGGCTCTCTGATAGGATGTCTAATTTGATACACCCAGATCAATGCGGTTTCATTCCCGGTAGATCAACCGCTGACAATGCTCGGACTCTATGTCATATACTGACTACCGCAGTTAATCTTGATCGACCATTTGTTGGCCTCTCACTTGATGCTGAGAAGGCCTTTGATCGCTTAGAATGGCCTTTCCTGTTTGCAACTCTCCGCTGGTACGGATTCGGAGAAGGTTTTCTCCGTTGTCTCCACACCATGTACGCACAGCCTACAGCCAGTATCTGTGCTAATGCTTTAAAGTCTCAGCCATTTCCCCTTCAACGCGGTACTCGTCAGGGATGCCCACTGTCTCCACTTCTTTTCGATCTTGCACTCGAACCCTTAGCTTTACTAATCCGGCAATCGGAGGAGATTCATGGAGTCCCCTTCTCTCATAGGGAAATTAAAATTTCAGCATATGCTGATGACCTTATGCTCTTTGTCTCTTTAGACTCGGTGCCGGCTGTCCTAGAGCAAATCGGTAAATATTCACAACTCTCGGGGTATAGGATAAATTGGACCAAATCGGTAGCCTTCCCATTAAACTCTCTAATTCATCATGCAGATATGCAATCCTTTCCCTTTCTATGGCAACCTCGCATGGTCAAATACCTTGGGGTCCACTATTGCTCTCCTTTGGAAGATGCTATCTCCTTTAATGCCAAAGACTTAACCTCTAAAGTCCGGGCGCTTACTCACCGTTGGACTCCTTTAACACTTACCTGGTGGAGTCGCCTAGAAACCATAAAAATGATGATTGTTCCTAAAGTGAATTACATTTTAGAAATGTTGCCCTGTCTCCTACCTCGACGTACATATAAAGATTTAGAGGGCCTTCTGACTAGATACTTATGGCAAAACAAGACACCTAGGATAGCGAAGCATAAGTTGCAAGCTGATAAGGACAATGGGGGTGTCCGATTCCCTGATTTCCTGAAATATCACCACTCTTTTCTTCTCAAACAAGGCGCTCGTTGGCTGGAAGATCTAGCACCGAGTAGACCTGTGTGGCTAGATATAGAGGAGAACCTTTGCAAACCGTTTCCTCTTACTTCTCTCCCTGGTATGACTCTCCCATCAGACTCCCACTATCCACCAATGCTTTTAGACACTTTAGGTGCCTTTAATACTCTTATTCAATCTCTAGACTCCCGATTCTGTCCGTTAGACAGACTCCCGCTCTGGTACAATACTCGATTTCAAATACAAAATAAACCGATGGCGTGGAGCCCCTGGTACACTAGGGGCATTTGGACCCCTACCCAGTTGTTCCATGATGGTCGCTGGAAAACTTTTAGTGAATTGCAAATTGAATTTGGTCTCCCAGCGAAACATTACTTTCAGTTGGTGCAACTACAGCATTGTCTTCGGAGTGCTAAGGTGCTCCCGCCATCGGAATCCCCTACCCAAGACTTGTCGGAGACTATCCGATCTATCGGGAGCTCATCGGGTGTAGCATCTAACTTTTACAAAACCTTAAGTACTGCTGTAAATAGAGGTACCCCTATTGCACAGAAAGCATGGGAGCGGGAACTGCATGTAACTTTGACCCCGGAGCAATGGAGCCTTGTCTGGAGTAGAGTGACACGGGTCTCCAGATCCGCCTCACTCACTCAGACACTCTTCTTTCTAGCCCACCGGTGTTTCTATACTCCTGACAGATTAGCCAAATGGAACACCTCCCAGGGCAATAAATGCTGGACATGCCATGCGGCCATTGGTTCACTATCTCATGTTATGTATGAATGTCCCGCACTACAGTATTACTGGCGTCGGGTCTGGGGTCGTATCCAATCTATTTTGCACTTTCAAGAGCCCCTGTCTTGGAGGATAGTGGGACTCCGCTCAGCTGCGGGGATCCCCTCTCTTCCAAAATCGGCTTACTTCCTTTTAGACTTTATGTTGGCCATTGCTATTTCCCTAATTACGAAATACTGGAAAAATAGCTCCCATCTGAGCCCCAATGAATGGTGGAATCATGTCTGTCTTTACAGTAAATATGAACAAATACCTCGTATGTTTGCTTCTTCCGTTCAGACCCCCCATCATCTGTCTAAATGGAAGATGCTCAATGACTATGTTCACACCGCTAAATGCTCTCATCTGACTGTTTAAATTTGTATAAATCTCTGTCACATGATTATTCTGTATCGCAGATGCTATTTATGTTCGTTTTGATGTACAATCACTGTTGTTTGGAAGCGCTCACATGCTGATACTGTCGATTTAGAGAAGAAGCAGGGGGGTGGGGGGTAATAGGGTTTGTTTTTCCTTATTGTATACTTGTTTTGTCTCCTTTGGTGTGTTGTTTTTTTTTTTCTTTGTTTGTTGCAAAATGAAAATAAAAGTTTAAAAAAAAAATATATATATATATATATTTTCCTGGAGTCTTCCAGCTTTTTTCTCCTCTGGTGCCACGTGCCATTTTGGGCACCAGGCCCAACTTTCCTCTACAATGGAAAAACCCGCTTCGGGTTTTAAAAAGTGTTCCAAGTGTGGCGGTACCATCTCCGTCACCAACACCCATGAGTGGTGCCTCAAATGTTTAGGTCGTGACCACTCTATCTCCGAGTTTGTTGCCTGTGGGATGATGTCGAAGAGGGGTCAGCAAAACCGAGCTGCTAAACTTAGCACCCTTTTTCCCTCCGATGCAGCATTTATTTATTTATTTTATTTATTTATCAGTTTCTTCTATACCGCCCCTTCCAGAGATCAAGGGCGGTTTACATGGAACAATTAACAATTTTGTATACTAGTATATACTTTACATAGAACGGTGTTTGGAACTATGTACAAAATACTACATGGAACAGTAATACAACTATTTGTAACTATTTGTAACTATTGTGTTGCATCTGTGGCATCAACATCTTCCAGGGCTTCGTCTTCCTCCCATGGATCTCAGGTAACTAAACATAAGTCTAGCCGGTCCTCAAAGGGTAGATCTCCTTCTAAGTATCGAGATGCCTCTGGCATTGCCCTTGAGGGACTCACACTGGCAAAATTGCCCTGGTGGGAGGCTTCGGCTTCCAAAGCATCATCGGGGCTCCAGGATGTTCTCGAGGCCCCAACCTCGGCAGAACTACTGGTGCCATGCTCTGGGATACCAGCCGCTTTGTCCGATACCGATACCCAGGCATCGGCGGCGTCGATAGACCAGAGATTCTTGGTTATTGAACGCAGTCTGGCGGCTCTTCTCTCGGCATCGATGCCCCCGAAACCGCTTCAGACAATTCAACCAGTACCGGTACCAGTACTGGCTCCTACATCGGTACCGGGGCCAATTGCATCGACGTCGGTAGGTTAACTACCGGTACCGACGCATGCTCTACCCTCTGGGACACATGCGTCGGTACCGGACCCTGTCGATACCGACTTCGATCGGTACCGGTATCGTGCGCTGCACGATTACCCGGACAGGAGATACTTTGAATCCTCCAATGAGTCTGAAGACTCTGACAGCTCTGTCGATAGCAGAGTACTTCTTCCTGAGGATTCTTCCTCTCCTAAACATAGGATGTCTCCTCCAGAGGATATATCCTTCCAGGATTTTATCCGGGATGGCTCGAGGTCTTTCCATCACAGTGGCTCCTGAAACAGAGCCTAGGGCAAAGGAATTGGCGATTTTACAGTATCCTAAAGCTCCCAAAGAGGCAGCTACTTTGCCTATTCATGAGATCTTGCATGATCTCATGCTAAGGATGTGGGAAACACCTCTTACCACTTCTCCTCATTCTTGTAGGCTCGATGCCATGTATCGAGTTCCTCCCTGTCCTGGATTTCAAAAAACTCAGCTGCCCCACCATTCCATGATGGTGGAATCAGCTATGAGAAGGATCAAGAGTGCAAAAAGACATGCATCTAATCCTCCAGGATGTGAATGTAGAACTCTTGATGCCTTTGGGCGTCGAACCTTCCAGGCCTCTATGCTTTCTGCCAGGATAAGAACATAAGATATGCCATACTGGGTCAGACCAAGGTCCATCAAGCCCAGTATTCTGTTTCCAACAGTGGCCAATCTAGGTCATATGTACCTAGCAGTTTCCTACATTTTATATATGGGAATGTTCCTTAAGGAAGTTACAGGAGATCTAGAGTTTATGAGCCCTCTCCTTCCTGATGATAAGAGACAAGATTATCTTGCACTTATCAAACATGCTCAGGATGTTTCCAAATTCATAAATCGTGCAGCTTTTGATTGTTTTGAGTGCATAAGCAGAACGTCTGCTATTGCCATAGGCACATGTAGGATTGCCTGCCTCCAGACATCTGACTTGGAACTTTGGGTACAGGACAAACTGGGGAATATTCCTTGCACAGGAGAGAATCTCTTTGGCAAAAATTGGCAAGAGAAAGCTAATGAGCTAGATGCTGATAATCTCACCTTGGATAGATTATCAAAATCTACAGCTGATCCTGCAAGGAAAAAGTCCTACAAAAAACCATTCTTCACTAGAAAGAAGAAATTCTACCCCTCCTATACCCAGCAAGGGCATCATTCAAATCAGTATGGCCAAAAGGGTCAGCAACAACCTAAACAAAGAAAAACAAAGGCTGCTAAGCCTCAACCGGCTCAGCAGACTCAGCCTCCACAGGGGCTTTGACTCCCATCTAGAGAACTTTGTCTTCCTGGCCCTGAACGGGCCAGAGCCTTCCACCATCCCAGGATGGGGGCAGATAACAGCAGAAAGTTGGACTCTGTCCATTGTAAGAGAGGGATACAAGCTTCACTTCCTCAGCATGCCCCCTCCTACAATGGTAAGACAGTTCAATTCTCAGACCTCTCTAAACTCCCAATTAGATCACGAGGTCAGTCTGCTTCTTGCCCAAGGGGCAATGGAAGAAGTACCTATTCATCAACAAGGTACAGGGTTCTATTCCCCCTTTTTCCTTATTCGAAAGAAAACAGGAGGACACAGACCCATTTTGGACCTTAGAGAATTGAACAAATTCCTCTTCAAAGAGAAATTCAAAATGATTTCTCTGGGAACTCTACTGCCATACCTTCAGAGTCAGGACTGGCTTTGTTCTCTAGATCTCAAGGATGCGTACACTCATGTTCTCATCCATCCAACTCACTGAAGGTTTCTTCACTTTCTATTTCAGGGGAAGCACTACCAATACAGAGTTCTTCCTTTTGGCCTGGCCTCGGCACCAAGGGTGTTCACAAAATGCATGGCTGTGGTGGCATAAATTCTCCGCACCCTAAAAATATTCGTCTTCCCTTACTTGGACGATTGGCTCATTCGAGCCCCATCAGAGCCGGAGGCCAGGTTTTTTCTATCTCGCACAATGTGTATCCTTCAATATTTGGGACTTGTTATAAACTTCCCAAAATCCAACCTAGCTCCCACACAGTCTCTAGAATTCATAGGAGCCCTGCTGGATACCAGATGGACAAGGGCCTATCTTCCACAGTCCCGCTGCCTTTGCATTGTGCACTTAGCTTCCCAAGCAATGCTAAAGTCTCACCTCACTGCTCGGGAAATGTTACAATTGCTAGGCTACATGGCATCCACCGTGCATGTGGTCCCTTATGCCCTCCTCCATATGAGGGCAGCCCAGTGGACTCTATCCACTCAGTGGACTCAGGTATCAGGTTGCCTTTCAGACAAAATAGCAACCTCAGATCATCTTATTTGTCTCTCCAATGGTGGCAGTCACCCCAGAATCTGTTGGTGGGGTCCCCTTTTCAGCAACTCCCACTCCAAGTAACTAACAACAGATGCCTCACAGGTGGGTTGGGGAGCCCATTTGCAAGGCCTCTCTACCCAGGGTTCTTGGAATCCACAGGAGACCGATCTATACATCAATCTCCTAGAGCTCAGAGCAATCTTTCTTGCTCTTCGAGTGTTTCACACCCAGCTCAGCTACAAAACTGTCCTAATTCAAACGGACAACCAGGTAGCCATGTTCTATGTGAACAAGCAGGGTGGAACAGGCTCTCTGTCACTCTGCAACGAAGCTTTGCGACTTTGGGCCCTCGCCAGAGAGCATCAGATTCATCTCCTTGCAGTGTATCTTCCAGGCATTCAAAACTCTTGGGCAGACAGACTTAGTCGAGTTCTGCTTCCACACGAATGGTCTCTCCATGCAGACCAGGTGGCCAAAATTTTCCAATTTTGGGGAACCCCGGACATAGACCTCTTTGCAAGTCCGCTGAATGCCAAATTTCCCCGTTTCTGTTCCAGAATTCCGGCTCAGGGTTGTCAGGCCAGAGATGCCTTCCTCCTCCATTGGGGTTGGGACTTTCTGTATGCCTACAGAGGCCATATGATTCTCATAGCCCCACATTGGCCACGACAAGTGTGGTACCCTCTGCTCTTACATCTCTCTCAAGCTCCATCTCTGGAGTTAGGATCTACCCCAGATCTCCTATCCCAGGAGGACGGGATGCTGTGGCATCCCAATCCCCAGTCTCTACATCTCAGGGCCTGGTTGCTGAAAGCCTAGAACTTCATGGTCTTAACCTTTCTCAGCAAGTAAAGGATATCCTTTATGCTTCCAGGAAACCATCCACAAGACACTCTTACGCTTTCAAGTGGAAAAGGTTTACCATATGGTGTTCACAGAAGGGTCTTAACCCTCTTGCAATACCTCTGGAATCATTATTGGAATATCTCCTTCATTTGTCTAATGCAGGGCTTAAGACCAATTCAGTGAGAGTTCATTTGAGTGCTATTGCAGCTTCTCTCAAGCCTTTAAATGGGCAACCTATTTCCTCTCATCCTATCATAGCGAGATTTATGAGAGGCCTTCTCCTAATTAAGCCTCCCGTTAAGCCATCACTGGTGGCATGGGATTTAAATCTGGTTCTTGGCCAGCTCATGAAGCCGCCTTTTGAACCATTAGCTACTACCTCTTTGAAATTCCTTTCCTGGAAGGTTATTTTTCTTATTGAAATCACATCAGCATGTCGCATCAGTGAATTGCAAGCATTGGTGGCTGATCCTCCTTATACAAGGTTCCATCATGATAAAGTAGTCCTTAGGACTCATCCTCACTTTATGCCAAAGATGGTTTCACCTTTTCATTTAAACCAAGCAGTTTACCTTTCTGTTTCTTCCCAAGGCCTCATGCCTCTAATGCAGAAAAGGACTCTTCATACTTTGGACTGTAAAAGAGCCTTGGCCTTTTACTTGCAAAGGACGCAGCAACATAGAAAGTCCTCTCAACTCTTTGTTGCTTTTGATCTTAGTCATTTAGGACTTCCAGTCTCCAAAAGGACACTGTCCAACTGGATTGCACAGTGTATATCTTTTGCCTATCAAAGTAAGAACCTTCCTCTTGAAGGCCATGTCACAGCGCAATATGTGAGAGCCATGGCAGCCTCTATGGCTCATCTTCACTCTGTGTCTATTGACGACATCTGTCGAGCAGCTACCTGGGCCTCGGTTCATACCTTCACAGCCCATTACTGCTTGGACAAGGACTCCCGCCAGGATGCCTTGTTTGGTCAGGCTGTTCTTCAACACCTGTTCCATACTTAATCAACTCCTACCCACCATCCCTAGTAGGATGCCAGAGATCCATGAGGGGAAGTGGAGCCCTTTCAAAAGGGCACACAACTTCTGGGGTTTCTCCCTGGCATCTGTAGCTAGGGAGACCCATATGTGAAGACTACATTCCTGCTTGTTCCTGGAGATAGTATAGTTACTCACCTGTAACAGGTGATCTCTGGGAACCCACCCACCTCCCCTAGGAGTTGCATCTCTCTATCTCTCTCTTTTTCTCTCTCCCTCTCTCTCTCTCTCTTTGTCTCAGCTTTAAACTCAACTGGAGAGAGACAGTTGGGAAAGGCGGGAAGGCAGCACGCAGGTGCTGTGGGATGCTCCCAAAAGCTTTCTAATTGGATGCTGGGGAGCGTTCCCACACAGGCTCCATCGGTGCCGACGATACCCATATGTGAAGACTAAATTCTTGCTATTCCCGGAGATCACCTGTTACAGGTGAGTAACTATGCTTTACTAACTGAGGCTGGACTGAATTTGCTGGCAAATACAGAACATCCATAGAGGTCATTCTTTTGATACATAGTGATTAATCTTCAAGACATCAAGTTGAATGTTGCCAAAGTATTCTAAGACACCTTTTGCAGCATGAGAAAAATAAGAGAACATGAATCAAAGGGCTTGTAGAATTGAACTCCTAAATATGTAGACCTAAATATGAGGGGGGGGGGGGGCGCTGAAAAGTCTCGGGACTGGCAACAAAACTGAAAGCTATGGGCACACTTCGGTTCTGGAGGCCCGAATGATCTCTCTGCAGTTTTGTTTTATTTGGTACCAAATAAAATGAAACTGCAAAGAGATCATTTGGACCTCCAGAACTGAAGTGTGCCCATAGCTCTCTGTTTCATTTCAAGGCCAGAGACTTATCAGCCCCTTTCATATTTATACCCTAGAGGAAAGGAGGGACAGGGGAGAAAAAATACAGACTTTTAAATACTTCAAAAGAGTACCAATGAACAAACATACCTTTTCCAAAGAAGGGGAAGCTGTAAAACTATAGGGCATAAGATGAGGATGCAAAGCGGTAAACTTAAAAGCAACATTATGGAATATGTTTTCACTGAAAGGGTAGTGCATGCTTGGAATGCCCTCCTGATGGAAGTGGTGGGGAAAAAATACAGTAACGGAATTCAAAATGGCATGGAACAGACACAGTGGATTCCTTTATAGCAAGAGGATGAAATCAAAGCAAACAAATTTCTTTTATACTTCAATAAATAAAGGGGGCTGACCTGCACGGAGCTGCAATTACAACCACTCTAGTCATCTTACTGGGCAGACTAGATGGACCATACTTTATCTACCGTCATATACTATGTTACTATCAAATATGTTCTCACTGGGTAAATGCAACAATCATCTAGATGTCATAAATGGTTTATCATAGTTTTGTCAAAGGGAAGTGCATTTGGCCCTGTTCAAAATGAAAATCACTGCACTGAAAACATAAAATGTTTTGGCTAAGTCAAAGCACTAGAATGTATATTCAATGCTTTATAAGAATGGTTAAAGTTATGATCAGCTCAGTCTCTCTAAAATGAGTGTTTATTATTGGAAGAGGGTAGGGGGTGAGGGGACAGGAGGTTTGTTCCCATGCTATCTTGTTAATGGATGTTCCAAGGAAGGGTTAGAAATGTTGATGAGATATAATGACTGCTAATGGTCTTACCTACTAAATTAAAGCAGATGTTCAGGGAGTTACACTTAAAATGTCTCATGTGATAAATCTTTAGAGGACCATTCAGAAGAAAAATTGTCATTTGCCTGCTAGATAATAATTATTCAACCATGGCAATCTGAAGAAGTGAGGCAATAAGTGTATTACTGGGGTTTAAATGTTACACCTATAAATCTCTAGCTTGGGTGACTTTAATATTCTTATGTGTATGTTTTTATAAATGATGCCAATATTGAAAAGACTTGGGAGGCTAGTTACTAAGCTACAGTAAAATCTGGCATTGCACTGCAGCTTAAATTACCCTGAGTCACTAACCTGCGGTATTATAAGTTAGTGACTCCCACAGTAAAGGTATAATGCAGCTTGGCATTATTTTTCCTGACTAGCTAACAGATGGCTCAATGCTCCAGGCTGCATTCTTAAAGGGGCTGGTGATGTTTAAAAAAATCCATGGTCCAGGGATCCCCTTTGTCCAGCACTGGCAAATAGTCAGTGCCCCCCTCCAAAGACACCTTCCTCCCTGCATATACCGTGGCCCCTCCAAGCCAATATCAAAAACCTTAACTTCCTGGCCCCCATTCCCCCCCCCCCCCCTAATCTTCCCTAGGCCTACATTTACCATCTCTGGTGACTGAGTGGGCCCCAGACAAGAATGATCTCTACTTGTTCTCATTTGGGCTGGCACCGGGTTCAACATGGCACCTGCGATACCTAGTGATAGTTTTGTGTTATTGTGACTAGGAGTCAACCTCAGCGAGAGTAATGCCAGGGGTCATGGAAGCCATTTTGAACTGGTGATGGCCCGGATGGGAGTGAGTAAATATCACTTCTGTCCAGGTCCCACAAGTCCATAGGGATAGTAAAGGTAGGCCCAGAGAGGCCTTCAGAAGGTGCGTGTGTGTGTGTGTGTTGAATAGGAGGCCACAAGATGAAGGGTCTTAACCATTTGAAGGCTTACTTTACATTTTTAATCCACATTCTGCAGCCGGGTTAAGTTTTGCATATGTCAGGAAAATTGTACCCGTCTTAATCAATATGTTAGAACAGTGATTTTCTTTCTGCTGTGGTACACAGATCCTGAATATTTGGGGCCGGCCATTTAGTCAGAATTTGGATCCCGAGAGTTTTGGGACCAGCCTGGTTAAAGGGGAGCTTTGATTGTGGCTTGAGGGGATTGTGGCAGGAGAGGGGACCTCTTGATCAAGGAGTTGTTTTAAATATTGCTGGCAACTTTAGGAATGCAGCCTGGATCTTCAGGTGCATGTTAACAGCTGATGCTCCCAGGCAGGAAAAAAAATGGCAGCTTTGAGCTGGTGTTATTTTTCAAGAAAAATGTAGCTTGCAGTGATCAAAGTACGATGTATTTTTCTATTTCAATAATAATAATGAGGTGTTTTGCATGCATTTGCAGGCTTGGCATCTTATTATTCACCAAGTGGTATAGTAAAAAATTGTGCATTATGGCAAAATAATGGACATTTTGCCCTTTACCACACAGGAAGAGGCAAATATCATGCATCATTCCCAAAACACGCTAGCAACTACCTTCTTGATTGTGAATATTTAGGAGCTGCCCGAGAGAAATCTGTGATATCAAATTCTCTCTCCTACTTATTTCCTGAATTTTGCCTGGACAAATTGTTGGCTGGACAATATTTATCCAGTTATCTTTGAGCAGAGTTAGATGTGTGCAAAGGGTGCGGTTTGACTTTAGTTCTTTGGTACTGACCAGATAACTTATCCAGTTACGTTTAGGACAGGTATTTGTGCAGCCTGTCTTAACTACATAAGAACATACATAAGAAATGCCATACTGGGTCAGACCAAAGTCCATCAAGCCCAGTATCCCGTTTCCAACAGTGGCCAATCCAGGTCACAAGTACCTGGCAGGTTCCCAGAAAGGTTCCACTTTGATTGTCTCGTGGTAAGCAGTGGATGTCCTGGGTCCTCATTAACAATGGTTTATGGACCTTTCCTCCAGGAACTTGTCCAAACATTTTTTAAACCCAGCTACACTAATAGCTTTTACTATATCCTCAGGTAACGAATTCCAGAGTTTCATTACTCGTTGAGTAAAAAAATAGTTTTACTTATTAGTCTTAAATAGGTTACATTGTAGCTTCATTGCACATCCTCTAGTCTTTCTACTTTTTGATGGGTTGCACTCTATGTTACAGAGGGCCTTGAGTCACACAGGATTAAAGTTTTGCAGGAAACTAAATAGACTGTAGAATCTCTATGAATTGAAATTCCATGTAAAGAGGGGAAGGTGATGGCAGTGGGGGTGTACTAATGACCTCCTGGCCAGAATAAACAAATGGATGATGAAATGCTCAAAGAAATCTGAGAAGCTAACAAAAGTTATAACACAGTAATAATAATGGGTGATTTCAATTACCCCAGTATCAACTGAGTCAGTGTCATGACAGGACATGCTAGGGAGATAAAGTTTCTAGATGAAATAAATGACTGCTTCTTGGAGCAGCTAGTTTTTGAACTGACAAGAGGGGGAGTCATTTTAGGCCTAATCCTTACTGGAACCCAAGATCTGGGGCAAGAGATAAGGGTTTTGGTAATAGTGATCATAGCATGATCGTGTTTGATTTAATAAATGGAGGAAGCACAGCAAGGAAACCCACAGTACTATGGTTTAACTTTCAAAAGGGAAACTATGATAAAATGAGGAAACTAGTAAAGAAAAAATTAAAAAGAGTAGCTACAAAAGTTAAAGATTTACATCAAGTAAAGTCAACATGGCTTTAGCCAATGAAGGTCTTATCTTACTAATCTGTTATATATTTTTGAAAGTGTGAATAAACAGGTAGAAAAAGGTGAGCAATCGATATAAGGTATCTGGATTTTCAGAAAGCCTTTGACAAGGTCCCTCATGAGAGACTCTTGGCGAAATTAAAAAGTCATGGATTAAGAGGCAGTGTATGATTGTGGATCAGGAACTGGTTAAAATATAGAAAGCAGAGGGTAGGGCTAAATTGCCAAGTTTCCCAATGGAGAAAGGTGAATTATGGAGTACCCAGGAGTCTGTGCTGGGTCCGCGGCTTTTTAACATATTCATAAAATGATCTGGAAATGGGAATAACGAGTGAGGTGATCAAATTTGCAGATGACACAAAATTGTTCAAAGTTCTTAAAACCCAAGAGGATTGTGAAAAATTGCTAAATAAATTGGAAGACTGGATGTTCAAATGGTAGATGGAGTGGAGTGGAGGAGTGGCCTAGTGGTTGGGGCAAGGTACTTCAGGTTGGAAGGTCGGGGGTTCAAATCCCACTAGAGGACAGCAACCTTGGGCCAGAAGGACTGGGGTTTCTAGTCCCACAGGTGCTCCTTGTGGTCTTGGGCAAGCCACTTAACCCTCCATAGCCCATGTTCCCTGTAAAATAGTTCTCTGTGTGCTGTGCTTTCCTGTCTAATCAATGTGTTTATACCTCAAAAAATTTCCTGTCATGATTTGACAATTTCCAATCCGTAATCAAACTGCTGCTGATCGCTGGAAGTAGCGGTATACAAATGTATACTAAATAGATGAAATTTAATGTGAACAAGTGCAAAGTTATGCAGCTAGGAAAGAACAACCCAAACTATGGTTACACGATGCAAGGTTCCACATTAGGAACCACCACTGAGGAAAAAGATTTAGGTGTCATCATGGATAACATATTAAAACCCTCGGCCCAGTGTGCAGCAGAGGCCAAGAAAGCAAACAGAATGCTAGGAATCATAAGGAGAATTATATAAATGATATTGTAATGCCTCTGTACCACTCCATGGTGTAACCACACCTCAAATATTGTGTTCAATTCTGTTTGCTGTGTCTTAAAAAGGATATAGTGGAATTAGAAAAGACAGAGAGAAGAACCACCAAAATGGTAAAGGGGATACCCCTATGAGTAGAGGCTTAAAAGGTTACTTTAAGTTGTACCTTCAACTGTTTGGTTATTCCAAGTCCCTTTATTCTGGCCTTAAACCAGTCTCTCTTCCTATCCTTCACTATCCTTACTGCACGCTAAAATGCACGTTACCCACTTACAGGCCCATGCAGAAACCCTGCCCTAGTGTCCAGCAAGACTTTAACGCTGACTGTTTGCACTGGAATACAATATGCAGGTTGCAAAGTATGCAAAAATGTTAAACTGGAGAGCAGAGAAGTCTGCGCAAGTTTGGCATGCTGGAGAAACAGGGTCATCTGAGGTGAAGTTTGACACCACCTCAGATGGCTTTAATATAGGGGAAAGCTCCCATTGCCATTGACACACTGTCGGGGGGTCGGTGCCCCACTGGACACTGACCTCCCTGAGAAAAACAAAATCCATGGTGGCCCAGCAGCCCCGATACCCCCACCGACCTACCCACCCAATCAATAAAATCCACAGTAGTCCTGTGGCCCCAGACCCCCTCCCACTCAAACAAAAAAATATTCCTATTGGCCCAGCAGCCCCAACCCCCCCCCCCAAAAAAAAAAAATCCCTGGTGGTCCAGTGACCCCCAAGCCCCTCCACCCTCCTCCCAGTACTTTTAATTATGGGTCAGGAGTGTTGCCAAAAAGTTCTCACCCCTGCACCGCCATCTTGAAAAATAACAGCTCCTGGCCCCACTTGGTGCATCCTGGAATGTACCAGGCAGGGTCAGACTGCCATATAAGGCAAAAAATGCCTTATATGGCAGAGTGGCCCCCTCCTATGTTCCATCCTGGGATGTAGAGCTATCCTAGAATGCAACAGCTGGGTCACTCTGCCATATATGGCATTCTGACCCTGCTCGGCACAAAGGTTGGAGTGTGTGGTCAGTGCTCCTATAGTTAAAGGTACTGGGAGAAGGGTAGAGGGGTTCAGAGCCACTAGGCCACTGGGGATTTTTTTTGTTTGGATGGGTGGGGATTGGTGCTACTGGGCCACCAGGGATTTTTTTTTTTGTTTTGGGGGGGGGGGGGGGAGGTTCGGAATTGCTGGGTTACTGGGGATTTTGTTTCTGTCGGGGGCAGGGGGAATTGGAGTTTGGGGGGAACAACAGCCCCTTAATAGTGTGCCGATGGCATTGGGGCTTTCCCTGATGCCTGGATCATCTCAGCTGAAGTGTCAAACTTCACCTCAGATGATATGTTTGCTCCCAGCTGGATGTTTCTGCCAGGCCAAAGCTGCCGTATAGATCCAGCATTAACAAACAGTGTAAAAAACTGTTTCAGCACAGTTTTTTACATCATGCACAATTAATTATGCAGAGATTTGTATGCCAAGTGCACTGCAATTTAGTGCAATTTTTTTTTTGGTGTTTTTTCAGTGCTAGCTTCCTTTCTGCATTGGAGAGCAAGCTTAGTGTGCAAAATGTACCAGAAAAATGCTAAGTCTGACAGAAGGGTAGACAGAGAATGGTAAACTAGGACTGGGAGAAAAAGGCAGCTATAGATTAGAGCTGGGAGAAGGGAGAAAGACCACTATAGGCTAACGATGGAAAAGGAGAGACAACTACAGACTAGAGGCCTGGATAGGGTGAGAGAGAGAGAGAGAGCTAGCCACATAACGACTTTTGAATATCGTCCTCTCAGTTGCTCTCTGTTGTTCATCTGTGTCTCTGAGATCCCTTACTTCTGACCAGGGCTGGCCCGAGGGTTTCTGCTGCTCTAGGCAGGCCCTCCGTGCAACTCCACTTCGGCATCCATCTTCTCACCTGGGAGGGGGGTATGGCAGAGTGATCCCTCCTTGTGCTGAAGTGACTGACTTGCATTGGGTCCTAAAGTTCCTGCAGGCATGCATGCTCATGACCTGCCGCTTCTGCCTACCTTGGAGGGGGCAGGAGCAGCAGGCCATAACAGTGCGCATGCATGCAGATGTTTTAATGCACATCACGGCACTGAAGCAGCAGTTCAGCTGCCTCTTCATGTGGGGTAGCTATGCCGCCCCCAGGGTCTGCCACCCTAGGCAACCACCTAGTTCACCTAGTGGACGAGCCGGCCCTGCTTCTGATAAGGTTTTCCAAGCATAATTGACTTTTCTTAAACTCAGTTCTTCTGAAGTATAGGATGCTATTTTCTAGTGTACCAGACAATATTTTGCATCACTGATCCCAAGGCTGTCCCCTAGCATAACTTCAGTAATGCTCTCTCCATTTGCCAAAGTTACGTGTCATCTAGGTGCATAAATCACGGTATTTAGTGATATACACAGCCACTTCATTCCATCCTTTCAACAGTTATTGATAAAACCATCCAGATGGTATTATTTGCAGCACTAGGGTTCAGGGGTCATGCAAGGAAGACAGGAAAATGTGTTAAATTTACTAGAAACCAAGTGGCACTAATTCCGCCTTGCTGAACTTCTGTAATACAACTGGTTTTGCTAATGTTATTGGTGCGGTAGACTACACATCTGTCATTTTTCATGCAGCTGTAACTACAGGACGTGGAATTTTGCTGTCTCCAGCAACTGCAAAGGTGGGGCATAGAGGAAAAGAAAACTACTGAGCGTAAATTGACTTTTTTCTTTATTTCTATGTTCTCTTTGTCCAGTTTACAGCATTACCTTGCGTACAACCAGAGAACAGGATAAAATACCGGGAGGAAAGAAAAACTGCAAATGGAATATACTGAGAAGCTCTATTATTTTATGAGCTTTTTCCCTGGCCTTCTTTGGAGCATTTAGAATTAGTGAATTGATTCCTTGCAGCCAGCATGCCCTAATCACATCAGACATGTGGTTGGATGATGTCACAGTGTCTCAGAGCGCGCTATGTATCATGCTGCACAAGTCCAAAGCCACGAGCAAGAAAGGAACAGTCACCAGCCATTGGGGAAAAGGAACGGTCATAATCCTGAGCGGCATAGTTGGTTTGCAGTCCTGTCCTTTATAAAACCTCATTAGGTTCCACTCAAATCAGGCCAATCTTTCCCTTTTGGTTCCTAGTCCATCAAGATGGCACATCGTTGACTCATTTTCAATTCAATAGGATATTAAAGTTGCTTTTAAGAAAAACTTGTCTTGACGCCAGCCAGTTTGGAACACACACTTTCTGAACTGGGGTGACAACTTTGGTCTCCTTTTTGGGTATGTCCCAGAGTGAGGTCATGACTATAGGTAGATGGAGGTATGTCCGCTTCAAGATGTCCATTCTATGCCCAATTTGTGCCTAACAACTGCTCAATATGTCCTCAATCTTCACTCTTCCTGATGCCAGCAAGAGTCCCGGACCTCTGAAAGTAAAACCTCTATATGCCTAAATCTAAAGAAATTCTTGTATAACTCTTGTGGAGATGGCAAAAAATGTTCCCTGCTGTCTCTTTAAACTTTTCTGTAGCAGAAGAACTTTTCCTGGATCTGCATCACTTCTCTGTTCCTCTCAGCTGTGCCTGATTACAACTTTGTTTCCAACTGGATCACTCCTCCTTCCCTTAACATCCAGGTACTTTTACAGGTTTAAACATACATTTTAAAATTTTGCACGGCTTGTTATTTTTGTTTTTATTATAAATTCACATATTTACAATCTCAGCACACTTTTGAATATTTTAAGTACTTTAAAACAACTTTTAATTTCACTTTATAATCTCTGGAAATTGTGACTTTAATTGACCTTAAAACCTTTCCTTGCAGTCAGCCGCCATCACTTAACGCTCCTGACCCCAGAGAGAATCAGTACAAGCCTCTGACAAGGGGGAAAAAAACCCCTATTGGGACACTTTCATTTATATTAAAAAAAAAAAAACCACGCAGGCGGACCAACTACTTTCCACAGTTTGCAAAAACCACAAAGTATTTCTTCTTTTATAAAAAAAAAAAAAAATCACTGCAGCCAGGTCCCACTCTGGAGCAGTCCCTGCAGCCCGATGCTCTATTTATTAAAAAAAAAAGAAAAAAAGTGGCTGCTCCTTTCCTGCCCCACAGCAACACCAGAATCTGAACAGCTCTCCAAGATACTTTTTTTTTTGCATTTTAGTTTTTCTTTTACCCATTGTCTTACAGTTGCAAACAGGATACTGGGTTTGATGGACCTTGGTCTGAGCCAGTATGGCTTTTCTTATGTTCTTATGTTCATTCTCCGCTCCTGAACAATTCATCCTCGCTCCACAGGCCAGATTGGGTCCATCTATCTGATGAAGGCATAGACATATACCTCGAGACCATTCATGAATTGATCCTATGGGTGCTGTGGAAAATGGCTGCACCTACTAAGGGTTGGGGGGGGGGGGGGAATCTCTGACAAGTGAGGATTTGCTGTTGGAGCCAGTGGTGTAAACCAGGGGCTCATCCAGGTTCATGCAAATGTATACACAGTGTTATTGTTAAAATAAAAGCCTGTGCACTTCACCCATGATAATATATGACTGGGGCAACAAACTCAAGCACTTGAATGGCAAGGGCAGACTTTTCCTTGCACCACTGAGTTGAAGAAGGCAGAAAATTTCAAGTCCTGATGACCGAGGATCAGGCATCACTCATCCACAGGGGAGTGTCCCCTCTTAGTAGACTCAGGGTTTTTTATCATTTAGATTCTGATCTACTAGATACTGTATTATTCCTATCGACAGAGAATAGGAGAAAATCCTTAATGCCTTTAAAAATGAAATGATAAAATGGGTAAGATTTGATGAGTTAGGAAGATTAGATGACTATACAGTAACAGAACTGAAAACCAGATTTCAGGACATACTAACCTAACCTATTGCAGTCAGTAGAAGTAGGTTGAGCCAATCATATTTCTGGAGAAGTCACAGTGCTATTACGAAACACATATTACCATACTTGAGGGACCGTTGCCATATTCCTCTTACATTAATTCATTATCATGAGGCCATGACTTCTTACAAGCTCATTCTTATGGTTTCCATGCTAGAATTTTTACCCTTGTTTTGACAAATCTAAAATTGACAATAAGGGCCTTTCCTAGGAGACCTGACCTTGCAATAATGACTAACTATAATGCAGAACTTTACAAATTGTATTAATCCAGATTTACGTTTTAATTTATACTATACTGATTAACTATTTAAATGACTCTTTCTGCATAAGTACACAAATAACAACTAATTGTCAGTGAGTTTTAAGAATATTACTACAGTGGCAGACTGAAACAAATTTTGCCTGTAAAGGCTTCAGTTTGAAAATAGCATTGATTTTGTCACCTATATCCTAAGATTCTTTGATCGCCACATGTAAGTTACAATAGGCTGGGATAATATCGCTTCTCTAAGACTACTGTGGTAGTCAGCTGATTCTTGAACGTTCTGGAATGCCAGTGACGATCATAGAATTTTCAGCGCCCTGACAGTTGAGAGAAACTGAAGCAGTTGGGAAAGGGCTTTGAAGTGAAAGAATGCCTAGATTACTGACAAGAAGTCTATTGATCAAAAGAAAACGAAATAAAAAGCTGAGGGTAGCTGGTCAAGTTTAACTCATGTAACATTGTCAGGTTTAATTGTCAAAGGAGACAAATGTCAGCTTGTCCCAAGAAGGAGGAAAACCTGCATGCTGATGCGAGGTATTCTTGGAGAACTAAGAGGACACTGAGAATCACAGGGGGCAGCTAAAACGAATGTATGCAGAGTACTTCAGTCAGAGGAAAAGAATACACAAATTGCCTTAGAGATAGCAAGAGAGCAAGAGTACGCACCAGTGCCATACCAAGGGCTGTGCAAGCGGTGTGGCCGCACAGGGCGCAAGTACACAAGGGGCACTGATGTCATCACTGGGCTCAGGGCCGGATTTACCTTGAGTGAGGCCCTACGCCAACAAAAATTGTGGGCCCCCAGCAGGGGCGGCCCAATGGGGGTGCGGGCCTCATTTGCATAAGGGGCCTCATTTGCATAAATATTTGCATAATATTACCATATACTAACTTTTAGTAAACGTGCCTCTTAATGATTGTATGGATAAAGAAAGACTAAAAGATTTCTACATTACTATAATCCAGTGCCAACTGCCAGACACATTAGGAACTACTACAAACACTGCCCATAGTAAACCCGCCGTATCCTAACAGCACTACCAGGACTCACAAAGCACCATACTCTACCAATCAAAAGGCAACACTGTAAATATTAAACCAATACATTTCAGAGAACAACAATACATGACCTACTGGGGAAAGAGAACAAGTGGCAATGTCAAATAGGAATTATATAAACAGAACACCTCAGCTCAGTTACACATGCAGAACATAGACCATCACCAAACAAGTAATCACAATTTAGAAACAGGAAGACAATAATTAAACTGGGAATCCCAAAAGCCAAACTTGGAATGTACAACACTGTAGAAATAAAACTATACATTAATTTGCTCTTGTACTAAACAAAGCGCAGACGTTAATGATGCACTTTTACCAGAGCTGACATATTCCAATTAATAAATTCAAAATAAAGAGATATTTTTCTACCTTTCGTGCATTTTTTTCAGCTGCAATTGCTCCAGCCACTTTCTTCTGGTTTCTTTGTGTCTTCTGCTAACTCTCCATCGTCTGCTGTCCATTTGTCCTTTCTTCTCTCTTCTAGATTTTTTTCCATTCTCTGTACATGTGCTTTATCATACTAATCTTTCTCCTTTTGCTCTTTCCTCATTCCTATTTCATCCACTCAAATTTTACCCCTCCATCCTCAATCCCCACTTACTCTCCCAATACCCGGCCAATTGTAGATTTTTTATCCCTCCCACACAAAATATTTTTCCCTTCTCCATTTTACTCTTCCAGCCCCATCCCATTCTAATCCTCCCCCAACATCAGCTCCCTTCTAGTTCCAGCCTCACCCAGCATCCATTCCCTTCTAGTCCCTGCATCAGCCCATTTCCAGTCCTAGCCATCCATCAGCCCATTTCCAGTCCTAGCAACCCCCCAACCCAATACCAGTCCTAGCCCCCCCATCACCCCACTTACAGTCCTTAACCCCCCATCACCCCATTTTCAGTCCTTAACCCCCCATCACCCCATTTTCAGTTTAAGCCCCCCCTATAACCCATTACCAGTCCTAACCCCCCATCAGCCCACTTCCAGTCCTAACCCCATCAACCCATTTCCAGTCAGCCCCCCATAGCCCATTGCCAGTCCTACCCCCCCATCAGCCCACAGCCCATTACAAGTCCTAACCCCATCATCCCACCTCCAGTTTTAACCCCCCAGCCCGTTTCCAGTCCTAGCCCCCCATAGCCAATTACCAGACAACCCCCATCAGCCCACAGCCCATTACCAGTCTTAACCCCCCCAAAGCCCATTACCAGTTCTAACCCCCCCCAACAGCCCATTACCAGTCCTAACCCCATCAGCCCACCTCCAGTCTTAACCCCCCAGCCCATTTCCAGTCCTAGCCCCCCCCATAGCCCATTACCAGACAGCCCCCATCAGCCCACAGCCCATTACCAGTCTTAACCCCCCCCAAAGCCCATTGCCAGTTCTAAGCCCCCCCAACAGCCCACAGTCCATTACCAGTCCTAACCCCATCAGCCAACCCCAGTCGGTGCTGCCGCGGCAGCAGAGGGGGCCCCGCGGCGGCAGCCACCAGGTTTTTTTTTAAATTGTATTTTAAAAAAATGAACTTGTTCTTTTTTTGTGGGCCCCTGCCGGCTGTGGGCCCTACGCCATGGCGTACATGGCGTATAGGTAAATCCGGCCCTGACTGGGCTTCCAGGAAGCCCAATAAGAGCAAGTTCCTGCATGTGATGAGGGGGGAGGGGGACACCAGGTTCACAAGTCGCAAAGGATGCATTTCTAGCTTGGTATGGTCCTGGTACACACTACCTCAGAGTACAGACTTATAGAGTGTCTCTTGTATTGAGAAAGAACATATAGTATGCCTCAGGGAGAGGAAGAGAATATATGAAATGACCCAGTTTTAGGATTACTTGATTTTGAACAGTCACATACAGCTTCCCGGACTAAAGCCCTGTATGGTGAAAAATTCTTCTACTTGGTGCTGGATTTTTTTCAGTATTCCTGCCCTCTATCAACAGAATAAATCAGCAGGCGTCATATACATTTATTCGTTTCACTTACGTGCAAATAAAGTTGTAGGTGATACTTTTTTACTGGACCAACTCAATATATTTTTGACAAGTTTTGGAGAGTTTTATGCTGTTGATAAAGACCTGATTAAGAGAGACTTCAGTGCGAACTCTCAAAAACACTGCTAGATACCGAACGCAGACAGCATGGGAAACTGCCTCTCAGTAAGCTCTATATTCATTCTTCCCAGTCAAACGAAAATAAAGGGAAATCAAGCAAGAGGACTTTTGTCTTCAGAAACACTAGCTTTTCCACCAGCGCCAGTGCTAGCTGTGATTGATGGTGAGACACGTAAACCTGTCATGGAGATTATACTGGAGGGCAGGACAGGAAATGCAGGCCGCACCTGATACCCTCTATGACACACAAACACACATGAATGCAGAAAGCCCCCAACACTCCCCAAGACACTCCCCATGATACACACAAAACCCATACACAGGCACACACATATGTACACAAGCATGCACATATACACTGTCACCAACAGGGGGCACTCTCTATTCCAGGTGCACCAGAACCTTGACTCCAAGCAACGCTGGTTGGCTGAATGGCCATTGTCCCCAACAACCATTCCAGCTTTATCAGTTCCCCAGCAGTTCAGTTCAACAATTAGTTCCCAAAAGAACACTTAGGGCCTGATATTTGAAAGGCATTTACATGGTTTACAGACGTGTAAACCGTTTAAATGCCGCTGAATAGTATTTTCAATGGCACTAACATAGTTAGTGCTGCTGAATATCCCAGAATCTCCAGGAACAAGCAGGAATACAGTCTTCACATATGGGTGACGTCACCCGACTGAGTCTATGTGGGAACACTCCCTAGCATCCAATAGGAAGCATTTGAGAATATCCCTCTGCACATGCGTGCATGCTTTCCCGCCTTCCCAGTGATTCTCTTCAATCTTAGTTTTAACGTGGAGCCCTACGGATGCTTGTCCTGTCACTGCAGATAAAATGTTTTTCTTCCGTGCCCTTCGGGGTGCTTATTTTCTCTTTTTGCCTTCCCGTCTACTTCGGTACCATTGTTCGTCAACACCAGCGCTCTTTTTTGGCACCTCCACCAACTTAATTTTCTCTTTTTTACCTCATAGTTCCCCTGGGTAAGCCACAATTGAGTTTTTTGACTTGGAAAAGGCTGTGTTTCCTGACATGGAGAAGCCAGCCTGCAGTTTCAAAAAAATGTACTAGCTGCAACCACACTATTTCGGCCACCAATAAGCACAATTGGTGCTTACAGTGCTTGGGTGCTGATCATTAACAAGACTCTTGTAATTTGTGTCAGCAAATGAGAAAGAAAGGGTTAAAAAACTAGGAAAAGCTATGTGAGAGTCTTTTTTGGATCTGACTCAGCAGCCTCAGCACACTCTTCTTTGATGTCAACACCTTCTGTTCCTTTATGTGCCTTTAGAGACTGATTTGTGAATAAAGCCCAGTGATCACTGAACTTACCTTGTTGATTGCTGCATTGTTGGACAAGGGTTAACACTTTGTATGATTGTTTACCTTGACTTCTGCTGTGTGACATAAAAAAACACCCAGTGAAGAGGTGGGAAGGGGAGCTGTCTCTCCCTGTGCAGAAGCAGAATAAGGGCTAGATTTTGCTGAAGCTGCCTGGAAACTATGGCATGGACTCAAGGCAGACATTGTGCTACCAGTCAGGATTAAAGAGAGATTTGTGCTTGGAACAATATCTCCTTTAGTTAAGGCATAAGAGTGGATGAATGGACTGTCCAGTAAATGAACTGTGCCACTTGGAACTGCTATCAGGAGTTATACGGAGCATGGGACACTATAATGCCCAGCGTTATGTAGCATTGAGGACTGATAGCAAAGATTTGCACAACAGTGATTAAATCCCGATATTGAACTGAGCTGGCTATGTGCTACTACGGCGTATAGCCATCCCTGCTGACCTCTAACTCCAGGTATTCTGTATTATCAGTTTGTTGATTGCACCCAATGTTATATGTATACTGTTCTATTTCTCTGTAAATCGCTTTGATTTATTGATAAGGTGGTATAAAAAAAAGAACCCATAAGGTGTAGGATCCGTTACAAACGAGGAAAAAAACATTGAAGAACAACATGGGGAGTCCAGGGGATCTAGTAAACTTGGCATCGCCAGCACAGTGGCATCGAGATGACAGTGGCAGTAGCCTGGATGGACAGAAGGCCAGAGAGAAGGAGGTGTAGCTAAGTCTCAAAAAGTATGGCTTGGCCAAAGTCACTGTCCTTACGAGAATCGTTGTCCAGACAGTAATGGACTGCAAAAGTATGAATCGAGGACTATGTGGAAGTAAGGCATATCTCCACTCGGGAGATCGAGTGTAAGTGGGCTACGAATGTGGTCATGGCCCAGACATTCTGAGCAGTTCCATGACCCTCCAATGTCAGACCCGCTTGAGAGTATGCAAAGGATATGCAATCTGCTGTCCAGAGAGAAAGAGTGTATTTTGTCACGGGGAGACCAAGATGATTAGAGTCAAAAGAAATAAATAATTGTGAGGATTTCTGGTGTACCTTGATTCTGTCAAGGTAATATGCTAAAGCCTGTTTGCAATCTAGGGTATGAAGCACAGTCTCAGCTCAAAAATGCATGTGGCTTGGGAAAAAGCTTTGGAAAAATTACTAGCTGGTTGAGATGGAAAGGAGATATAACCTTTTGGAAGAAAACATGGATGCATTCTCAGGACTATCCTGTCATGGTGAAAACATGTATAAGGTGTATGTGCAACTAAAGTCTGTAGCTTGCTGACCCAATGAACAAAGGTGAACACAGCTAAGAGGGAGGTGGTGCCTAGAGGCTCAAAAGGAGGCTTCAGCAGTTGAGCAAGAACCATTGAAGCTTGTACCAGGTTCATCTTCTCTCCAATCAGCCAGATGCTCTCCACCCAGCTCCATTCCTGGGTTTCTCTCCAAAATTTATTTATTTTTAAATATTTATACTGCATTTTCCAGCAGATCAAATGTGGTTTATAGATAACAACACATTGAATTGTACAGAACAGCACATATTCAGTTACATAAAACAACTATATACAATGATATAGTAAAAAGCAGCTATCTACAATTGCATTTACATGGAGCATCAGTGTATATTTATTTAACAGTTTTTTTATATTGCTTTATCATTTCAATCAAAGTGGTTTACATTGTAACTTAAACTTGGTAAACATACATTAAACAAGGACATTGATAACTTGGACTTTTCTGAGTAATGGAGGGCTAAGTGACTTGCCCAAGCTGTGTTGGTGGGAATTGATCCCTGATTGCTTGGCTCCCAAGCCAGAGCTCTAATCACTAGGCTACTCCTCCACTCCTTCCTCTGCTCCACTCCACTCATATAACATTGAAATTATGTACAATTGCTTCTCCAGTGTTTTACATTGTTTCCGTTTGGTTGTGTTTGGTTTGGGCATCTTATTTATCTTTTATTGGGAAGGTGGAGGGTGAGAGCTGTTTTACTCAGATGGTAGCGTGGTTGTGTTCAGAGCTTTCATCTTCATCTATGCTTCCAAAATGTAGAGAAAGCAGATATGTTTTGAGTTTTTTTCAGAATGTCGATAGGTTATCTGTGGATCTCATGCTAACTGGGAGATTGTTCCATAGAGCAGGGGAGAAATGGGAGAAGGCTCTGTTGGTTGCTTTTTCTGGATTTCCTGAATTCCGATGGAACAATTAGTTTGTTTTTGTTACAATCTCCTTGCTGCTGATTTTATTCTCCTTAGTGATGAGGGTGGAGAGGTATGAAGGAGTAATGTCTTTGATAAGCTTGAAGGTAGTTACGAGTATTTTGTACTGAATGCAGCTGTGGATTGGGAGTCAGTGAAGGTGATATAATATTGGTGTAATGTGTTCAGTTAAGTTGATGTTTGAGGTTATCCTAGTTGCTACATTCTGGGCTGTCTGTAGTTGTCTTATAGATTGTTTAAGTAGACCTTGAAGTAGGATATTGCAGAAGTCAAGATGGGGTGTGATGATGGCATTGATAACAGATTTAAAGTCGTGGAGGTAGAGAAATGAGAGGAGTTGTTTCAACATTTTAAGTTTATAAAAAATCTTTTTAGTTGTTTGCTTTATGTGTGATAACATGTTGAGGGAGCTATCTTGAATAACTCTGAGGTATTTTACCTCACTTTTGACAGTTATATTTGCACCTCGGATTGATATATATCTTGGGGCGGGGGGGAGGGGTTGAAGCTTCAGTTCCTAGTTACGTAGAGTGCTTCAGTTTTGCTGAAATTGAGATTGAGATTTTGGGATGTGAGCCAATCTGTCACTTCAGAGAAGCAGTCTGTGATTTGTTGGATTACTGGATTATCGGTGTTGATAGGGAGGTATATCATAATATCATCTGCGTAAATATGATAATTTACTTGGAATTTCTTGAATATGGAGCAGATGGGCTGTAGGTAAATAATAAACAAGAGTGCTGAGAGGGCAGAGCATTGTGGGAGTTCTTGTTCTTGGTTATAGGACTGGGATATGTATTGGCCCGTACGTACTTGCTAGGTTCTATGTGACAGGTATGAGATGAACTATTGAAATACTGTACCACTGTTGTAGTCTGGTGAGCGTGATGTGGTGGTTTATACTGTTGAATGCGGCAGAGATATCTAAAAAGAGGAGGAGAAATGCCTGTTTGGAGTTTTCAGTACCCAGTGTGATATGGTCAAGAAAGACAGTGAGTAGGGTCTCTATACCATGATAGGGGTGAAAACCATATTGGTGTTCATCTAGGGGTACAAAGGTGTCAATATGATCCTGGAGCTGGACTTGTACTACCTTTTCAGTGAGCTTGGTTAGAAATGGGAGGCTAGAAATGGGTCTGTATGAGGTGGGGTTATTTTTATCCAGTGTATTGTTTTTCAGTATTAAGGCATGCTTTAGGAGAGGGGATATGTAGCCTTGTTGAAGTGAGAGGTTCATGATAGTGGGGATGAAAGAGGCTTTCATTGCTTTTATCCAGCATACTGGACAAGAGTCAAGGTATGAGGTGGTAGTGTTGATTTTGGAGATGAGGTAAGGGAAAAATCAGACCAGTGGTTGTTGTTGTTAAGTGCCATCGAGTCAGTGTCGACTCATGGTGACCCTCTGGATAGTTGTCCTAAAATGTGTTCAGTCTTCAGTCAGGTGGCTCATTGTTGACAGACTGGTACTCGTAGCTGCTGTTATTGTATTGATCCATCTCATTGCTGGCCTTCCTCTTTTGCGTTGACCTTCTACAGTATCTTGCCAAGCATGATGTCTTTCTCTAATGATCTCCCTCTTCGCATGATGTGTCCAAAGTATGAAAGTCAAAGTCTTGTCATCTGAGCTTCTAAAGAAAGGTTAGGTTTGACCTCCTCTAATACTGACTGGTTTGTTCTTCGGGCAGTCCATGGTATACGCAGTATTCGCCGCCAGCACCATAATTCAAAAGCATCAATTTTCTTCCTGTCTATCTTTTTCATTGTCCAGCTTTCACATCCATATCATGTTATTGAAAATATCATGGCTTGAACAAGTCAAATCTTTGTATGGAGAGAGACATCTCTGCTCTTGAGAATCTTGTCTAGGTCTTTCATAGCCATTCTACCAAGAGCATGCATTGTCAGATTTCTTGACTGCTTGTTGCTTCTCTATTGATAGTTGATCCAAGTAGTTTATAGTTGTTGACAATTTCAATTTCTTCTCCTTCAATGATGAACTTGTTGATTTTGCCAGTTGTCATGATCTTTGTCTTCTTTACATTAAGGTGCAGGCCCATTTTGAGACTATGTTCTTTGATCGTGAGAAGCAAATGTTTCAGATCATCTTCACTTTCAGCTAGTAATGTGGTATCATCAGCATAGTGAAGGCTGTTGATGAGTCTTCCACCAATCTTCACACCTCTGTTGTCTTCATACAATCCTGCTTCTCTGATGATTTGTTCTGCATATAAATTAAACAGGTAGGGGGAAAGTATGCAGCCTTGTCTTACACCTTTGCTTATTTTAAACCATTCTGTTTCTCTTTGTACCGTTCAAACTGTTGCTTCTTGATCAATGTACAGATTGTGCAAGAGAACGTTCAGGTGTTCTGGTATACCCATACTTCTTAATGTGGCCCAGAGTTTTTCATGGTTTGCACAGTTAAAAGCCTTGCTATAGTTGATAAAGCAAAAATAGATATCCTTTTGGTATTCTTTAGTCTTTTCAAGGATCCATCTCACATCCGCGATGATGTCTCTTGTTCCTCGCCCTTTCCTGAACCCTGCTTGCACTTGTTCCAGGTATGGTTGTGGTCTCTGTTGAATAATCTTCAGTAGAATCTTGCTGGCATGTTGGATCAGAGCGATTGTGCAATAATTTCCACAGTCAGTTGGATCACCTTTCTTTAGTATTGGTATAAACACAGACCTTTCCCAGTCAGTTGGCCATGATGTCATCTTCCAAATTTCTTGGCATAGCCTTCTAAGTATGGTAACAGCTGCACCAGATTGCTGTAATACATCTATGGGAATGCCATCAATGCCTGGTGCTTTGTTCTTTGATTAAGCTTTCAATGCTGCTTCAACTTCTTCTTTCATCACCAATGCTTACGGATCATAAGGTACAGGTTGAAATGGCTTTTGGTCCACTTGATCTTTATCATATAAAAACTGTATATTTTTCCACCATTTCTTGATCTTCTCAGCATCATTCAACATAGAACCTTGAGCATCTTGTAACATTTCAATTTGAGGCTTGAATTTTTTCTTTAACTCTCGTAGCTTTAGGAAAGCCGATCTTGTTCTTCCTCTAATAGTTTCTGCTTCTATTTCCTTGCATGTGTCATTGTAGTACTTTTCCTTGTCCTGTCTGGCTGCACGTTGGATATCTCTGTTGAGTTCTGCAATTGTCTTTCTTTCTCCTCTGGCTTTAGCTTCTCTGCGTTTCTGGGCAATTTTCAGAGTTTCTTCCGTCATCCATTTTCGCCATTTTTTCTTTTTCACCTTTTGTAGAGACTTCTCGCTTTCTTCCAACACAACCTTCTTGATGTCATTCCATAACTCTACTGGAACTCTGTCATTTGTATCTAAAGCAGCAAATCGATTTTGCAGGCAGTCTTTAAATTCCAGTGGTATATTCTCAAGGTCATATTTTGCTGCATTCATTGCTCTTTTTCAACTTTAACTTGAGTTTGCATATTAGTAGTTGATGATCTGTACCACAGTCAGCTCCAGGTTTTTGTCTTTGTTGATGTTATAGAGCTTTTCCATCGTTGACTTCCACAGATGTAGTCAATTTGATTTTTGTACAATCCATTAGGTGAAGTCCATGTATACAGTCGCCACTTGTGCTGCTGGAAGAAGGTGTTTGAGGTTAATAGATCGTTGGTCTTGCAGAATTCCATCAATCTTTCTCCATCTTCATTTCTGTTGCCAAGTCCATATTTTCCAATTGTGTGAGTGCCAATTATGTATTTCCCTGGGAAAACAGAGAAGAAAAGCCTTAGACCATTTAAATCAGTGCCTATCCAGAGCCAGTTCCAGAGTTGATTCAAGGTGTTAGCACCCTAAGTAAACCTTAAGCTTTAGAATATGCCCTTCCCAGGCTACCAGAATCCATTGTTCAGCTTTGAATGTTCTGCTCTTTGCCTCCCCCTGGAAGCTGTCACCTTAATGACTGCCTAGTTTGCCTGGTGGTTGGGCTGGCCCTGTGTTTATCATTAACCTCAAAGTGGATGACCCAGAAAAGACTTAAACTGAACCCATAGAAATCAATTTCTATGGTTCAAGAGATGTTCTTTACAGACTATTACTACTGTTAACATTAGCTATACGATGGTTCCATTTTCAGACTATGTTCATCTGCGAGGTATCTGGGTTGAATGTGCTCCCAGCCTGTATAATCAGATTTGTACTACAGTGAGAAATTGTTATTTTTACCTTTGTTAGACCTGTAACATTGGGGTTTCTGTCAAAAGAAGATTTGCTAGTGGTAGTTCATGCTCTTGTCAACTCTAAAATTGATTATACACAGGTACACTAAAAAAAATTTTTTTAAACTGCCTCTAATGTTTCGATTGATTTTTACGTTTTTTGGTGCGCTGAATCCAAATCTGGTAACCAATTTGCTCCATCATGTACAGATTATTTGCTACATTGGGTTAGCAGTTTGAGGTGAACGTTTCAGATTGAGTGCGATCGAGATAAAAGTTTCTTGGATGAATTCTTTATACTAATTGTTTAGCAGTTATTCAAATAAGAATAAAGAAAATTGTAACAAGGCAGCACATAAGAATAGAGTAATGTCAACAAAACGCACTGTGATAGTAGCAAAATTGTCTGCACTTAAAACAGCCACATACAAGTGCACAAACATTGAGCATATAAGAGCGAGGTTAGACACAAAGCAAAGCAAAGAAATGTGCAAAAAATGTTGTACAGGTATGTATGTAAGAATAGAAAACGCAAACCGCACCATTGCAATACATGAAGACAAACACCCGATGGTGCGAAAATAAAATTCTAATAAATGAGATCCGACACTGTGGTAATAACTAGCAAATTTTTATTTCAAAGTTTAGTAAAAACACGATATTTGTCAACACAGTTTAGATTTTAAAGTCATTCTTGGGTCAATCAATATCCTGGTGGGCCCGTTTCTTCTTCCCCCGAATGCTTCTCTTGGTGCGCTGCTTAGCGTATTTTTCATCTGGGGTTTCCCGCAGCAGCAACCAGCAGAAATCAGCCATCATAGTGGTGTTCCATCTTCCTTGGTACCTTCTCTCTGCGTCCTTGATGTCCTGGTGAAACCTTTCACCTTGTTCTTCACTGTACACCCCCAAGTTTTCGGGAAAGTAGTTCACATGGGAGTGCAAGAAATGGACTTTCAGGCTCATGTTACAGCCTTGTTTTTTGAAGGCATTGAGCATCCTGGCAACAATATCCTTATAGTTCTCATCCCGCCTGTTCCCCAAGAATTTGAGAACAACATCCTTGAAGGAATCCCAGGCTTCTTTTTCCTTCTCAGACATCGTTTCAGCGAATGCTCCATCTGAAATGAGTTTCCTTATATCAGGGCCAACAAACACTCCTTCCTTTAGCTTTGCTTCAGAAAGTCGGGGGAACTTTGAGCAAAGGTACCGAAAGCACTCACCATCTTTTGGAAGGGACTTGATGAATTGCTTAATGAGACCCAACTTAATGTGGAGAGGTGGTAATAGAATTTTATCACGAGGTACCAAGCTCTCATGAAGAACATTTTTCTCACCGGGTCTCAAATACTCCCGAATTGGCCAGTCTTTTTTCCCCCAGTGTAGGTCGCGGGCCCGGCTATCCCACAAGCAAAGGAAGCAGGGATATTTGGTGAAACCGGATTGCTGCCCTAATAGCATGGATAGAATTTTAAAGTCTCCACAAATCATCCACTTATGCTCATCATAACGAATCTTCTGAAGAATCAGGGCCAAATTCTCGTATTTTTCTTGGAGAATAACAGAGTGAGCAATAGGAACTGAAGCGAATGTGTTGCCATTATGAAGAAGAACACCTTTTATGCTGTCTTTTGACGAATCAATGAACAGCTGCCATTCAGCAGGATCATACTTGAGTTTAAACTTTTCCATCACTCCGTATATATCATTGCAAAATACCAAATCTTCCTCTTTGCTGAAATACTTCAAAAATTGTGTCTCGCAGTTGCGGGTACCAATAAAAAAGTTGTTCCTGGTGACAATAGATTTTTCTGTTTAAGCCGAGAACCTAGCAGTTGGGCAGCATCTTTTGGGAGTCCTAAATCCCGGACTAAATCATTCAATTCAGCTTGAGAGAAAAGTTCAGGTTTCGGATCTGGTTCAGTTTCAAACTCGGAAGTACTGGACTCATCGGGGAAAAAGCCATCTGATGAGTCTCATCATGATCAGAACCGTCCACACAAATATGATCCAAAGATTTTGGTGGTTCAGGTACAGGTACTTCGTTGCTATGAGGCATAGGCCTAATTGCTGAGGGAAGGTTGGGATAACTTATTACGTTCTTATTTTTTAAGTTGTATCCCTTCACAATGCAAAAGCAAAAATAGCAGTCACTGCTGTGGTCTCTTTGTTCACGCCACATCATAGGTATTCCGAAACGAAATGCTTGTTTTTTACCTTTCATCCATAAGCGTAGATCTTCCTCACATGTCTTGCACACTTTGTGAGGAGCCCACGGTTTGTCTTGATCGCCTAACTTCAAACCGAAATAGGCGAAATATACTTTTTAATAAATGCAGAAATGTTCCTCTGCCGCTTTTTCACGGTATATTCCCCACAAATAAAACAAAAACTGTCTGGAGAGTTGACGCAACCTCTGGCTCTGTGAACCATCACAAATACACAGCACTGCAAACTACAACTGTAGTGAACCACTTCGGAATAAAGCTGGATTACGACTGAGCAAACAAAAGGTAATAATGAACTTGCAAGAAACTGAAATTTGACGGGAACGTTCATGTCGCAACCACCGTGTTTGAGCGAGCGAACGAGGCGAGGCGAACAGGAAAGAACATGCGCCAGCGCGAGTACTGGATTTAGCCCCCGCCTCCCAATTGTCCTGTTAATGTATAAAATGAATACAAAACACTCTAAAATATCATGAGGGAGTGTTTCTAGTTAGTTAACCATTACAACCTCTATTTTGGGCCAAGAAAATAAACTGCAGTCGGCTAAAAAGAAATTATGTGAACATTCCTTATATGGGTAAGAAATCTAATTTTGCAAGAAAACGTGACGTGATGGAACATTTTGGCTATTTTTCCTGGATTCAGCACCCCAAAATCTATAGGAATCAGTTGCAAAACTGGAGGCAGTTTTTTGGTAGTGTACCTGTGTTATTGCATTATATTCTGTATAGGGCTTCCCAAAAGAACCCTGCATAGATTGCAGGTTGTTGAAAGCAATGCACTCAGGTTAAATTCATACTTGATGCATTGTGAACATGCTATGACAACATGGGCTTCCAAAGTCATTTTGCTCCTAATTTAAACGTCTTATTTGGTTTATGAAACCTTGCATACACCCATACAGTAAATGTGCTCTTTATTTATTTTATTTATTTTATTTATTACAGTTTCTTATATACCGCGCTATTCGGTATCAGCGCGGTTTACATCATAACATAACTACCATAACGACAAGTTGTCAGGTTTTACATTGAACAGGGATACAAACTTGGATAACAGGGTAAACTATGTACATAAGCTATTTACACAGCAAGGATAGGTAAAAATCAGAAAATGAGTATGAGGGCATTTCTAGAGGGGTCTAGAGGGGTTTATACCATACAGATCAACGTAAAACACTTTGGCATCAGGGCACATGGTCAGAGTGTGGGTGGAGAATGAGTGGCATAGGCAAGTATGCATGTAAGTTACAAAGTACTCTCATTTAGAAAGCCTCCTTGAAAAATATAGGCACCGGCCTCTACATTCAGCAGTGTAAATGTCCACGACTGCAATGTAGGTGGGTGTTAGGCCACTTATATCAGTATTTTATGAAGACAAGTAGACACCTACTTGTCTTTATGAAATAGGCATAACATAGGCACCTTAAAAATGCATTTTAATTAGATGCCCTTTATAAAATCATTTTCTTGGTGTCTGTATATTTGAGGGAAAGACTTGTTCTTTATCTACTATTAAAGAAATTGAGATCTTCCCAGGGAACACTCTTGACATGGCCTCCTCAACATGGGTTCAATCCCAAACACAGCATTGAAACACTTATTACTTCAGTCTTGAATAGCCTAATTCTCAGACTAGGTGATACTGAACAATGTTGCATACTGATATTCCTAAATAGAAAGGCTACATTTGACTCAATAAACCACGACATACTTATTACGCGTCTGAATGGAATTGGAATAAGAGAAGCAACAGTAAAATGGTTTACATCATACTACCTGTAGAAAAATACAGGCAAAATCTGGAACACACCGATCAACCTCAGCAGACCAGTTACAGGGAGTTCCGCAGGGTTCAGCACTTTCTGCTCTGCTGTTTAATATATATTTACAGCCTCTCTACAGCATAATAACTAAATACAAAGTAAACTACAATATTTATTTATTTATTTATTTTATTTATATTTCTTATATACCGCACTCTTATAATCAGTGTGGTTTACAGTTGAAACAAAAACATACTACAATGTAACAGGTCACATTGAGTTTACATTGAACAGGGGTAGTAAACATGAACCGGGGGAACTATATACAGATTATAGACATTCTTACGAGGACATATAAGGATCTTTAAACAGAGACCTAAGCTCCTGGGTCAGGGAGAGAAGGTAGGGGACAGATGATTAACCATTCTCTACGGGTGGCTGATCTATGGGGCGGGCTAGGTAGGAAGGTAAGGTGATGGCTGTGTGCTTTCCGGAATTGTTATCAGGGTAATGTTGTAGGAACAGGTGGTGTTTGAAAGCTTTTCTGAATAACGGTAGATTGGAGATAGCTCGGATTTCTGCTGGGAGGGCATTCCAGGCCATAGGTGCGAAAATGGAGAAGGCTCTACTGGCTGTTGTCTTTGTACATTTTATCACCAACTTAGGGACTTCAAGGGTATTCATCAATGTAGATCTCCTGATTCTGTTGACTGGTGTGCTGTGGAGAAGTTTACTGATGGGCGTGGGTGGCTGGTTCTTGAGGGCTTTGAATGTCAGGACTTGAGTCTTGTAGTGGATTCTGGCCTGCAGTGGTAGCCAGTGTAGGTTCTTCAGGACTGGCGTTATATGGTCTGACCTTGATAGTTCTACCAGTACCCTCGCAGCTGAGTTCATGGCAAGTCGGAGCGGGCTTAGAGTCGACTGTGGAAGTCCATGTAGGATGATGTTAGCGAAATCAAGATGTGGGATAACTAAAGCTTGGAAGATTGATCGGTAGTCATGGAAGTCCAGTAGTGGGCGGAGATGACGTAGTGTTCGGATCTTGTGATAAATTGCTTTTGTGGTGTTTTTGACATGTGCTGACATGTCTAGCCGCTGGTCAAGAGTAATGCCTAGATAGCAAATTGTGGGTTTTGCCTTCAGTTCCGTATTGTTGACTTGTAGTGAGGGAGGTGGCGTGAACTTCTGGTTTCTCGTGACGAATAGAACATCCATTTTGCTGTGGTTAATTCGTAGATTTTGAGAGAGGAGCCAGTCTGCTACTGCTTCAAAGCATCTTAATATTGGAGAGAAGTCAGGTTGATCAATCTTGAAGGGTGTGTAAATGAGGATGTCGTCTGCATAGGCAAGGCATTGGACATTGAAGGAGCGAATTAACGCACAGATGGGCTGCATGTAGATGTTAAACATCAATGCAGATAGGGATGAGCCCTGAGGTATGCCTTGTTTCAGTGGGAATGGCTCTGATGTCGTGGAACCTGCTCTGACTTGTTGCCATCTATTGCACAAATAAGATTTACACCAAGCTAGTGCTGAGCCTTGTATCCCTTTTTCTTTGAGGTGAAGCAAAAGTGTCTGGTGGTTCACCGAGTCAAAAGTGGCTGCTATGTCCAAGAAGATGAGGACATATCCTTGGTGGATGTTGTCAAGTCCCGTGACTAGGTTGTTGAAGAGGGTTGTGAGGATGGTGTCAACACCGTGTGCTTCTCTAAAGCCATGTTGGCATGGGTCCAGAGGTGCTTCAATGTCGACATGGTGTTGAATTTGTCGCTGGACTACCTTCTCAATGATTTTGGCAAGTAGAGGGATGCTGGAAATTGGTCTGAAGGACTCAACTTTAGATGGATCGAGTTTGCTATTTTTTAACAGAGGGAGGATTGATGTGTATTTTAAGCTTTGAGGAAAGGGCCCTGTTGAGAGGGATTGGTTCAGGATTCTGCATATGGTCGGACTGAGGTCATGGCACAACTCTTTAATCCAGCTTGCAGGGCAAGGATCGTTAGGAGCAATGGTGAGGTTAATAGAGGAAATAATATCTACAATCTCTTCGTTGGATACCTCGGAGAATTTCAGCAGAGAAGTTGGTTGGAAGGACACATGCGGGGTGAAGAAGGATATGATGGTTGCAATCGTATTGGTCTGGATCGACTTCGATTGTAGGTAATTGGCATAGTCTTGCGGCTGGGGCATGGGTGATTGGGCTAGAGCTTGATCGCCTGTTAAGGTCTTGACAATATTGAATAGGTCATGTGGTTTGTTCAATGATCGCTTTAGTAATTCAGAATGGTACTGTTTTCTTTTTTCCATGGTTTTTTCTCGGTGTAACTGTAGTTGAGCGGAGTATGCCCCGAGTGCCTCGGAGGTCCGGGTGTGTTGCCACTGTCTCTAGAGCTTGCGTAGGTGGAGAAGAGAAGCTCACAGATCCTGGGAGTACCATGGTGCGTGTTCCCGTTTTGCTGGGTTCTTGTTGGTGGCTGGGAGACAGGCAGCAGCTCTGAGGGCATCATCCAAGTTGGATACCAATTTGTCTGGGTCAAGGGGTTCGTTAGAGAGGAGAGGTAGGATCTTCTTGAGAGCCTTCTCCTTAACAAGGGGCCGAAAGCATGTTGTCATAATTCTAGGGGGGGCACATGCTTTATTGTTGAAGTTGCTGAGGTAGTTGGTGGATATGTGGAATAGGAGTAGATTATGGTCAGTCCAGGGTACAGGTGTTATGGAGAGCAGCAGGCTCTGGGTTGAGTTGACAGCAGTCTGAGGGGCGAAGATCAGGTCCAGTTTACATCCCTTGTTATGAGTGGAGGAGTCGATGAGTTGCATATAGCCCAGCTCATTCATTGCATCAAGGAAGGCTGATGAATGTGTATCTTGTAGGGAGGGCAGGTTTAAATCTCCCATCAGCCAATTTAGGGAGCGTGGATTACTGGAGTTACAGGCTAGGTCGACTATTGACGAAAGGTCATCTGGTGATGTTGGTGCTCGGTACAGTAGGTTAATTGAACAGTGTTCGTTCGATATGGAGATTATGTCCAGATAGGTTGAGCTATTGGTGTTGCTTAGTGTAAATTGGAATTCGGATCTGGCAAGGATGAGTGTGCCTCCTCCCCTCTGGTGGGACCTATGGCAAGCATAGATCGAGTAACCAGGTGGTGACATCTGGTTGATTAGAACATTATCACAGTCAGATAGCCATGTCTCAGTTATCATTAGGATATTGAGGTCATGGAGGGTTATCAGATCCATGGCTACAGGCCATTTCAAGTGTATTGATCTAGCATTTATAAGTGCACATTTGAGTATGCAGATGATATTATGATTCACAGATCATTCAACATCGACCAATCTGACTGCTCAAATATAATAACATGTAAAAAAGCAATGACAATCTGGCTAATGGAACAAAATCTGCTGATAAACTATAAGAAAACGGAGGCAATCTTTATAACAAAGAATTCTTACTATGTCCTACCAAAATCTCTACAAATATCACATAACTTCATTGAAGTGAAAACAGAAATTAAATACCTTGGGATACACCTTGACCAGAAATTAAACTTCCAAACTCATATAACAAAGGTTACAAAAGCTACTTACCACAAATTAAGAATAATACAAAAGCTCAAACCTCTTCTAAACTCTAATGACTTCCACGCAGTCTGTCAAGCATTGATTTTGCCCATCGTAGACTATTGTAGCATCATCTATCAGGGTCTACCTATCCAATCTATCTACCCTTTACAATTACTACAAAATACAATGGCTCATATTAGATCTGGGAAATCAAGAACCAATCACATAACCCCAACACTAAAACAACTTCATTGGCTCCTCATAATTATCAGGACTAAATACAAAGTTATACTCACTATCTTCAAAATCTTCCACCATTTAACACCACATATACTACAAGTTCTCATAATTAACTCTGAAAGCAGAAGAAAAAGGAAAAGCAACAAAAACGATTAATAATACCAATAAACAAAACCAATAAATTTTCACATGACAGATGACATAATTTATTTATTTATTTATTTATTTATTTACATTCTCTTATATACCGCGCTATTCTGCATCAGTGCAGTTTACATTGAACAAAATGAAATTACATTGAACAGGGCATTATAACTTGGAGATAACTATTTTACAGGAACATGGGCTATGGAGGGTTAAGTGGCTTGCCCAAGACCACAAGGAGCACCTGTGGGACTAGAAACCCCAGTCCTTCCGGCCCAAGGTTGCTGTCCTTTAGTGGGATTTGAACCCCCCGACCTTCACGGCCTGAAGTACCTTGCCCCAACCACTAGGCCATATGGACCCATAACCACCTCAGACCCGACAAACACCCAATTAATAAACTGCTTTGATGATGTCTCCAGATGGCTCCAAGCAAACAACCTTGCAATAAACCTCAAGAAAACTGAAGCCTTATTTGTCACAAAAGACCAATCATTCACCCCACTGACACATCTAACCCTTGGATCGATCCGAATAAGGGTTCAACCACAAATAAAGTATCTTGGAATAATCTTAGATCAGTCATTGTCATTCAAGCAACAAATAGCAAGAATCTCAAAATTTTTCAAAGCCAGAATGGTTCAGCATCTTAAATCACTCCTTGAAGACAAGGACTTCAGATCCGTAATGCAAGCAATGACACTCCCTCACCTGGGTTATTGTAACTGAATATACCATGGACTCCCAATTAACACCCTCAACCCACTTCGAACAGCGCTCAGCACTACAGCCAGGACCATCCAAGGGGTTAGAAAATTTGACCACATCACTCCAGTTCTGAAGAACTTACACATTCTTCCAGTAGAAGCATGGATCAAGTACAAAACCCTAGTACTGATCCGCCAGGCATTTTATCTCCAGCAACCATCACACCTCCACACCTTACTAGAAAAAACAAACTCAGGAAAACCAACACGGTGGGTTACAAACAATGTGCTTATTGTACCACGTAGCAGGACCAAATTTAAACAGCAAACCTGCAATCGCAGCTTTGAACTTTATGCACCTACAATATGGAACTCACTGTCATCTAAACTCCGATGCAACAAAGAACTATCTACTTTCAGAAAAGAACTCAAGACCCACCTATTCAGAGAACACTTCGGCATCGAACAGGACAACAACCAATGATAATCCTTCCAAGTGGAACAACGAGTCCACACCAGAGCAATCATAAAACATAGATGAACTGCTAAGACAACAAAATTGCACATATGTAATTATTTAAATATCCCCCCCAGGTGATGGTCCCCTTCTTCAAAGTTTTACTGCCCCCCTTTTTATTGATTGTAAACTCCCCTGTTTGATATTGTTTTATTGTAAACAGTTTTGACCCAGTGAAAGGTGGTATATAAATGTAGCTAAATAAATAAATAAAATAAACCGAAGCAAAACAAACAACTTGCAGCAGAGCTTTCTCATTATATGCTTCAACACTCTGGAACGCACTCCCAGAAAGCATAAGAACAATCAATGATTTATGGGACTTCCGGAAAGCATTAAAAACTCACTTATTTTTGGAATACTATGGTCCAGAGACTGAAACATCAGGCAGAACATATTCATTACAATAAATTATGAACTGATCTACACCTCTTCGTAGACTATACCCCTGTTTCATCCAAGTTCAATATCCTTGTTCTATGTAAAGTTTCCTTATTTATTGTTGAATGTAAACCGCTTTGAATTTAAGAAAAGCAGTATAGACAAATTGTTAAACAAATAAATAAATAGACAAGACTATAGTTTATGCACTATAAAAGGTCCTAGTTCTGGAATGATCTCCCTAAGGAGATCAGGATTTTAGATCATCTCTTGAAATTTAGAAAAGGGATGAACATCCTGTTATTCCAGACAATGTTTGGCTGATAGGTTAAAACCTGATTTTATTTCATGTGCCTAGTTGTGGGACACCTCATTATTTAGGCACTTATGATGCTATTAAGGGTTAATGGTCAACTTTACATGCTATTACTGGGCCCGATATATCAAATGATTCACGTGGTTAGCAAACCTGCTACCGTGTGAATTGCACTGAATGGGATATTCAGCGGCAATAACATGACTAGTGTCCTGAATATCTGCGGGTGCCACCCCAGATGCTAACTGGCTACCATCAGGGTATTCTGAGGGTGGAGCGGAGGCAGCATCCGGGGATCACCAATCAGTGGCGATATTTAACCGCTGCCTGGTTATCCCTTGGTGGTGAAAGTCAGGGGCAATAAAGTCTATCCTAACATTCACCGCTAAAGCTAACTGAGCAGTAGCTTCCTGGCTATTCATCAGACCTGAATATTCAATGCCGGTGGCTGAATATGGCCCCGGCATTGAATATCCAGGACTGGGGTTCATCGGCTGTAATCGCGTATTGAGAGTACGATCAGGTGTTCTGGTATACACATGCTTCTTAATGTAGCCCAAAGTTTCTCATGGTTTACACAGTCAAAAGTCTTGCTATAGTCGATAAAGCACAAATAGATATCCTTTTGGTATTCTTTAGTCTTTTCAAGGATCCATCTCACATCCGCAATGATGTCTCTCGTTCCTCGCCCTTTCCTGAACCTTGCTTGCACTTCAGGTAGTTCTTGTTCCAGGTATGGTTATAGTCTCTTTTGAATAATCTTCAGTAGAATCTTGCTGGCATGTGGGATCAGAGCGATTGTGCGATAATTTCCACAGTCAGTTGGATCACCTTTCTTTAGTATTGGTATAAACACAGATCTTTTCCTGTCAGTTGGCCATGATATTGTCTTCCATATTTCTTGGCAGAGCCTTGTAAGTACGGTAACAGCTGCATCAGACTGCTGTAATACTTCTATGGGAATGCTGTCAATACCTGGTGCTTTGTTCTTTGATAAGGCTTTCAATGCTGCTTCAACTTCTTCTTTCATCACCAATGGTTCTGATCATAAGGTACAGGTTGAAACGGCTGTTGGTCCACTTGATCTTTATCATATAAAAACTCTGTATATTCCTTCCATCTTTTCTTGATCTTCTCAGCATCATTCAACATAGAACCTTGAGCATCTTGTAACATTCCAATTCGAGGCTGGAACTTTTTCTTTAACTCTCGTAGTTTTAGGCAAGCCGATCTTGTTCTTCCTCTAATAGTTTCTGCTTCTATTTCCTTGCATGCGCCATTGTAGTACTTTTCCTTGTCCTGTCTTGCTGCATGTTGGAAATCTCAGTTGAGTTCTGTGATTGTCTTTCTTTCTCCTCTGGCTTTAGCTTCTCTGCATTTCTGGGCAATTTTCAGAGTTTCTTCTGTTATCCATTTTGGCCGTTTTTTCTTTTTCACCTTTTGTAGAGACTTCTCGCTTTCTTCCAACACAACCTTCTTGATGTCATTCCATAACTCTTCTGGAGCTCTGTCATTTCTATCTAAAGCAGCAAATCGATTTTGCAGGCAGTCTTTAAATTCCAGTGGTATATTCTCAAGGTCATATTTTGCTGTATTCATGAGTGGTTTACTGTTTTTCAACTTTAGCTTGAGTTTGCATACTAGTAGTTGATGATCTGTACGACAGTCAGCTCCAGGTTTTGTCTTTGTTGATGTTATCGAGCTTTTCCATTGTTGACTTCCACAGATGTAGTCAATTTGATTTTTATTCAATCCATTGTGTGAAGTCCATTTGTACAATCGTCGCTTGTGTTGCTGGAAGAAGGTGTTTGAGATGAATAGATTGTTGATCTTGCAGACTTCTATCAGTCTTTCTCCAGCTTCATTTCTGTTGCCAAGTCCATATTTTCCAACTACTTTGTCTTCTTCTTTGTTTGCCAACTTTTGCGTTCTAGTCACCCATGACTAACAGGATATCCTGTTTGCATGTTCTGTCAATTTCAGCTTGTACTTGTTCATAGAACTCTTCAATTTCATTCTCTTCTGCAGCTGTTGTTGGGACATATACTTGAATTATAGTTGTGTTGATAGGCATTCCTCATAGACGAATAGAAATTAAGCGTTCGATGACTGCATTGTATTTCATTACAGTTCTTGCAAGTTTCTTCTTTATTATAAATGCAACACCATTTCTTCTTTGTCTTTCATTTCCAGCATAGTAGACTATATGATCATCTGAGGCAAAGTGTCTGATGCCAGTCCATTTCAGTTCGCTGACACCCAACAGATCAAGTTGTACACGTTCCATTTCATTCTTGACCACCTCCAACTTCCCTTGGTTCATGCTTAGTACGTTCTGTGTTCCAATATGTAAGACATCTTTACAGCTTCTGGCTCTCATTTCATGCGCAGCTACATCAGCAGTCAGACGTCCCGAGGGCTTTGATCCAGCCACATCATAAATGCTGGCTTTACTCTGAAAAGTCTTCAGCTCTTCCCCAGTAGCTAGTTGAGTGCCTTGAGACCTGGGGGTCTCATCTTCCAGCACTACAGCACAATTTGTTTTGTTGTAACTATCCATTGGGTTTTCATGGCAAGATACAGAAGTAGATTGCTGGGCCTTCTTCTGCGCAGTTTAAGTTTGGTGTTGTTGCCATTGTCACAGAAATGTGATCCTCCGCCGTCAACACTATCCCATTCTGCTGCTGCCCAGATGGGTGGTTTGTCTTGGTCTGGTACCTCAGCAAAATGGCACTCAGTTTATTACAAAACCAAACTCCAAGATATGTCAAGGGTTGGGACACCCAATGAAAGTGATACTGAGCAAGAGACTCCTTAGAGCAATATATATTTAGTGGAAGAATCTTTGATTTGTCACAGTTGACTTTATAGCCACTTTATAGATATTTCTGAAAAAGAGTGCAGAATTGTTAGGAAAGCAGGCAGGGACTCCAAGGGATTGGAGAGGTTCATTAACTGGTCGTCTGCATAAGCAGGTACCTTAACCTCCGTGTTCTCAATTGAGACCCCCCTGCACATTAGCATCCTGACAAATCACACACAGCAGGGGCTCAAGAGCGAAGACACCCCTGTTGGATCAATCCTTTTAAAGAGAAATGTAGACAAGGCTCTGTTGACACAAATGCGAGCTCTAGGGCTCTAGTACAGAACAAGTAAGGCAATTTAAAAAGGCTCTGGAAACCCAAACTTCGTCAAACCATTGAACAAGTACCACCATTCCACCCTGTTCAACACGTTTTCAGAGTTTATGGCTAAAGCTAAGGCTGGATCAGTGGAGGCACCTGCACAATGCAGAACCTTAGAGAGCTTAAGTGTTCCTTCATAAAACCAATTTGGTCCTGTGGAGGCACATTCCAATTTGGGCATCCAGACCCTTGTGCATCCGATTGGAACTGGGACGCCCAAAGTAGACCTGATTCTGATCCCATGGGGGCTAGATGTGCCTACGGGAGCAGAATCGGGTCTAGGGCCTGAACATGCAGGCCAGGCTCTGATTCCAAACAGCCTGCATGCACAGCCACTTGCCTGGCTGCCTCAATCAGGCTACTGAATGGAGCCACAGTGCCATGGCGTTCTGTCGCCATGGCACCGCGGCTTCATTCAGGAGCCGTGAATGCCAGTTGCTGCCAATTCACTTCTTTCCCAGCAGCTGGACCCTCTATCCAGCCTCCCATGGCCAAGGTCCAGCTGCGGAGAACTTCCTGCAACCCCCTACCTTACTATCTGGGCCTAGCAGAAGGATCCTCAGATATCCAGGGGGACTTATTCAGGGGGACTTATTCCACCTCTGGGGTGGATAAGTCCCCCATATAAGTTCATGGCCCCAAACGTACAGGGCCAACCTCAGAATCGGCCTTGTACATCCAAGGTTGCAGACTGCCCATGCCCTGCTCTTGCTCTGCCTCTGGAACACCCCTGTCTAAGACTCCCTGTACAAATGTGTCATTTGTATGGGGGAGGCTTTTGACAGGGTCAGCAGGGGGGGGGGGGGAAATAGCAGGGATGGTCGTCCCAAAGGGGTGTCAATCCCCACTATTCATGGGACAGAATGACCCCCATAGTAACATAGTATATGATGGCAGATAAAGACTATTATGGTCATTTAGTCTGCCCAGTAAGGTGGCTAGAGTGGTTGTAACTGCAGCTCCGTGCAGGTCACCCCCTTCTGTTTATTGAAGTATAAAAAATATTTAATTTGCTTTGATTTCATCCTCTAGTTATAAAGGGATCCCAGTGAATAAGAGTTCCCATAACCCTGTCCAGTCTACTCTCCAGTATTTTATAATCCACATTCAACAAGGATATAGGATGTTAATTTTGAGGTCTTTCTCCAACACAATAATGACACGTCAGAGAAAGTTGCCAACTGTGGATTATCATACAATGCCTGGAAGTACTTGCCCAAGTAGGGGTAGAGTAAAGCTATATGCTGATGGAATAGTTCCAAAGGCATGCCATTGGGTCCTGGGGATTTCCCTATTGTCAAAGCTTGAATCACTATGTGGATCTCAGACTCCAAAATAGGGGCAGATACAGTAAAGCCTCCCATTCAGAAGATGCAAGTTTCAGTAGACAGATTGAAAAAAGGATTCATACCTATCGCCCAACACCTCTACTTCTGAGGAATAAAGAGAAGCATAGACATTTTGAAACACATTGACTATCTTGGAGTCTGACATCATAGTATTACCCTGAATGTTGATAAGGGAAGCAACCCTACATCACTCTCTTTTCCCTTTTAAGTATTGCGCCAACATATGCCCTGCCCGGTTGACTGCCTCATAATACTAGTCTTACTCTGGAAAATCACGCCCGAGGCACTTTCAGATAATAATGAGTTATACATAATCTTTAGGTGTTGCAAGTCTGATTAGCAATAGACCCACTCAGGACTGAATGTCACTTCCCCTATTTGCTTTTCAAATCTGAGCCATATTCTGCTTCCTCCTTGATGCTGCCAAGCTAATGAGCTGCCCCCGAGAAGAATTTTGTATGCCTCCCACACAGTGGTAAAAGGCATGTCTTCACTGACATTGTGGGAAAGAAATCCAGCGTGGTATCCTTCAGAAAATCCTCAAAGCCCAGATCCTCAAGTAACACTGGGTTCAACACCATAAAGGATTTTTGGTACCACTTCTAGGTCCTTCAACCCATAAAGAGACAGCTGCAATATCAGAGATCAAAATATCATGCACTTAGGAGTTTATTATGTTTGGAATAAGACCTCTACTTATATAAAAAAAAAAAAAAATCAGCATGAGAATGGTAATCATGTGGCAGTGAGTAAAAAGAGTACTTCTTCCCAGATGGGTGCTGAAGACGCCAGATGTTGACAAAGCCTTGCTCAGTCATCACACCACCAGCTTTGGAACATGTAGGGTGTGCTGTAGATCTTCTACAGTGTCTAGGAAGGGATTTAACACTAAATTAAAATCACACTTCACAATGAAGGAAGAGGAGCACAGCTGCCACTCAGATGCTAATCCCCTGGTGGGGGCATAAATATTGAAAATAGTATAATCAGAGCCTCTGGCCTCCAGCCGTAACTCAATCCAGCAACCCTCATAATCAGAGGATGAATGCTGAATTCTCACATCTAATGATTTGTTAACAAGTATGGCCACCCCATTTTTCTTATGGATTGCTGCAGAATATGTACAAATGCCCACCCAATTCTATTGAAGTTTGTGAGCCTTCGCTGCTGGCTGGTGCGTCTCTTGTAAAAGGCATGTATCTGCATATAACTACTTCAACTACTGCAGTGCAAATAAAATAACTCCGGGATCTAAAGACTCAAGCATCCATTCGTTATGGGCTCAGGAGCACCCCCTTATGTGCGGCCTTTATATGAGTTGGCAATAATGGATCAGAAATTGGTTGATTGACAGACTACAGAGGGTAGTGATGAATGGAATTAACTATGAAGAAAAGAGGGTGAGTAGTGGGGTGTTTCAGGTACCAGTCCTGAGACCAGTAATGTTCACTGTCTTTGCCAAATGGTTAAAAGGGTACAGGTAAATGGAGCTCACTCTGAGGAGAGGGAGGTTACCAGTGGTGTGCTCCAGGGATCTTTCCTTGGTCTGATTCTTTTTAACATCGTTAGTGATATTGTGGAAGGGCTGTTGGGTAAGGTTTGCCTCTTTGCGGATGATACCAAATTCTGCAATAGGAAGGAGTAATGGAGGAGTGGCCTAGTGGTTGGGGCAAGGTACTTCAGGCCAGAAGGTTGGGAGTTCAAATCCCACTAGAGGACAACAACCTTGGGCCGGAAGGACTGGGGTTTCTAGTCCCCCTGGTGCTCCTTGTGGTCTTGGGCAAGCTACTTAACCCTCCATAGCCCATATTCCCTGTAAAATAGTTATCTCCAAGTTATAATGCCCTGTTCAATGTAATTTCAGTTTGTTCAATGTAAACCACACTGATGCAGAATAGCACAGTATATAAGAGAATGTAAATAAAAAATAAATAACATGAGGAGGTATCTAGCTAACTTGAAGAATGGTCTAGAATTTGGGCAGCTGGGATTTTATGCTAAAAAATGCAGGGTCATGCATTTGGGCTGCAAAAATCCAAAGGGGCAGTATAGTGTGTGTGTGTGTGTGGGGGGGAGATATTTTTGTCCACAGAAGAAGAGCGGGACCTGGGTGTGATTGTGTCTGATGATCTTAAAGTAGCTAAACAGGTAGAAAAGATGACAGCGAAAGCTAGAAGTATGCTTGGGTGCATAGGGAGAGGAATGGCCAGTAGAAAAAAGGAGGTGACAGTGCCTCTGTATACGTAGGTCTTTTGTGCAACCTCATTTGGAGTATAGTGTGCAGTTCTGGAGACCGAACCTTCAAAAGAATATAAACAGGTTGGAGTTGGTGCAGAGGATGGCTACTAAAATGGTTAGTGGTCTTCATAATAAAGCATATGAGGACAGACTTAAGGATCTTAATATGTATACTTTAGAGGAAAGGCGGGATAGAGGAGATATGATAGAGATGTTTAAATATTTCAATGGCATAAATGCACAGGAGGAGAGCCGCTTTTGATTGAAAGCAAGCTTTGCTATGAGGGGACATAGGATGAGAGTGAAATGGGATAGACTCAGGAATAATATCTGGCAATATTTATGTATGGAAAGAGTGGTAGATGCGTGGAATAGCTCCCAGTAGAAGTGGTAGAGATGAGGACTGTATCTGAATTCAAAATATATCACACCTTGATTGAAGGATAAGGCGAGATATAAATACTCTTAAATAAATAAAAAATAAAAAAAAGCATGGGACAAACACAGAGGATCTCTAAGGGCAAAGAGGGGACTATTGTAGTCAATATGGAAGGGCAAACTAGATAGGCTATGTGGTCTTTTTTCTGCCATGATGTTTCTATGTTTCTAAAAGGGTAAGTTTGCTTTTTTGCAGATGACCCAAAGATTTGCAATAGAGTGGACATCTTAGAGGGAGTATTGTTTATTGTTTATTGAACATTTGATATACCGCCCCCCATTACATCGGGGCGGTTTACAATTCAAAAAAAAAAGAAAGAAAGAAAAGAAATACAATCAATATAAACAAGGAAAGATAAAGAGAATAGAAAAGGAAGTAGTGAGATTCAAAAAATAAAAGGAAAAGGAGAGTCAGGGGATTAGGGGGGAAGGTTGAAAGCAGAGGAGAAAAGGTGGGTTTTCAAGAGAGAATGGAATTTGGGGTAGGACTCTTCCAATCAAAGGGCAGTGGGCAGGGAGTTCCACAGGGAGGGGCCGACATAGAAGAAGGCTGACTGTCTAGTTAACTGCAGATGTGCTTGTAAGGGGGAAGGGAGATATAAGCGGTTGATATGAATAGAACGAAGGCTCCGGGTGTGTGTGTGAAAGGTTAATAGGTCAGCTAGGTACTGAGGTTGGTGGGAATAAATGGCTCGATGAACTAGTGTGAGGATCTTAAATTTTGTCCGGAACATTACCGGGAGCCAATGAAGCTGTTGCAAAATTGGAGTGATATGATCGCGGGGGGAAGCATGGGTAATCAACCGGGCCACAGTGTTTTGTAGGAGTTGTAGCCATTGACGCTGATACTGAGGGATACCGACAAATATGGAGTTGCAAAAATCTAACCTGGTAATGACCAGTGAAAGAAGGAGAGTGATCAAAGCTTGAGGGGATAAGAACGGCCTGACGGCACGAATGCGCCGGAGGCAAATGAAAGAACGTCGAGAAACCTGGGAGATGTGATCATTGAATGTGAGAGCACTATCAAGAAAGAAGCCTAAATAACGGAGCTTAGGCACTAAGGAAATGGGAGTGCCTGAAAAAGAAGGAGTAAGTGAAGGACAGACAGAACTGTGAGGAAACCAGATAGCAGCAGTTTTGGAAATGTTAAGAACAAGGCAGTTTGAGGATAACCAGGTGGAGACCAGGGATAAGCACTCATTTAGCAGGGTAATGTCAGGATGGGAAGAGGAGGTGTGGTGCAGAAGGAAAATGTCATCAGCATAGTAATATCCTGAAATACCTGATTGCTGAATTAGTAATGTCAAAGGGGCCAGGAACACATTAAATAATAGTGGCGCCAGGACCGAGCCCTGTGGGACACCACAAGTGAGAGGAAAGTGGTCTGTGGTGGATGAAGCAGAGAACACAGAAAAAGTGCGAGCATATAGGAAAGAGTGGAACCAGTGATAGACAGTACCTCGAACGCCTGCATCATGTAGTCTAGAGAGGAGAAGAGAGTGATCAACCAAATCAAAGGCAGCTGAAAGATCCAAAGACACCGCCACCGAGATATCACCGCGATCATGTGCAGAGTGTATTTCATTCATGACAGCAGTAATGATGGATTCAACACTATGGCCTGGTCGAAAACCAGACTGACGGGGGTGAAGAAAATGTGTCGTGTCAAGATGATAGGTAAGTTGTGAGAAAACTGCTTTCTCTCGGAGTTTAGAGGCAAATGGCAAGTTTGATACAGGACAATAATTTGCTAGAACTGATGAATCTAGAGTAGAATTCTTCAAGAGGTGGCGCACCAGAACGTGTTTCCATAGATGGGGAAAAGATCCGGAAGCAAGACTGGAATTAATGATAGTGAGTAGTGGAGGAAGCAGGCCAAGAGAGGGTTCAGAAAGCCAGGCAGAAGGGATAGGATCCGATGGGCAAGTGGACTTGCGAGTTGTGGAAAGAAACTTGAGAAGCTCTGGGGAAGTGAGGGGATGGAAATTGGCCCAAGAGTGAGACAACGGAGAGGATGGAGGGGGTGAAATAGGGAGGGGGGGGGGGTGGAAGCGCCTGAGGACAGGAAGGAAGAGACAGGCGTAGGTTATGAACTTTGGAGGAGAAAAAGGAGTAGACAATATGAAAAGAGATCTAGATTTAATGCAAAGAACTTCAGAGTGATGCACTTGAGATGCAGAAATCCAAAGGAATAGTATACAATAGGGGTAAGAAGCTGGGGTGTACAGACCAGGAGAGGGACCTTGGAGTAATAGTGTCTGAGAATCTGAAGGTGGCAAAGCAATGTGACAAGGTGGGGGCCAAAGCTGGAAGGATTCTAGGCTGCACACAGAAAGGAATAATCAGCATGAAGAAGGAGGCATTAGTGCCTCTGTACAGGTCATTGGTGAGCTCCACCTGGAGTATTTTGTTTAGTTGTTGAGACTGTACCTTGAAAAGAATATGAAAAGACTTGAAATGGTTCAGAGAAAGGCAAAATTATATACGGCCTGTGCCAGAAGACTTATGAGAAGAGACTTGAAGCCTAGAGAGTAGGAAGGACAGGGGGGATATGATACAGACATTTAAAGAGTTAAAGAGTATTAATAAACAAACAAACCTTTTTCAAAGATGGTGAAGCTGTAAAACTAGAGAGCATAAAATGAAGCTGCAAGGAGGTAAACTTAAAGGCAACATTAGGAAATACTTTTTCACAGAAAGGGTGATGGATGCCTGGAATGCCTTCCCAAAGGAGGTGGTGGGGGCAACAACAATGACAGAATTCAAAAAGGCATGGGAAAGAAATAGGAGGTCATTATATGGCAAGAGGATGTTATCAAAGCCAACTTGAATAACTAAAAAAATAGAGAGGAATAATCTGCACAGAGCAGCAGGCACAACCCTAAACAAAAGCACGGGGAGGGGGGTAACCTGCATGGAACAACAGGTACAACCCTAAACAAAGTCATAGAGGGGAGAGGGTAACCTGCACAGAATGTCAGGTGCAACTCTACATCCCTAATCACCTTACTGGGTAGAGTAGATGGCCCATGTTGCTTTTTATCTGCTGTTTACAATGTTACTATGTTATTATTTCAGATTAGCTTTTCAGGATCTAATTGCATCTGTCCATGTTGATAGACCATCTGATTCCTATCTCCTGTTATTAAGTATTGATTGTTATCCTACAAATACTCAGATTGTGTTTAATGAGGGCTTATTTTGGTAGAATATATGTGGGTCTATGTTGGGGGAGAGGGTGGTATGTATTTTTTTTTTGTGATTGCTATTATAGGGCTATTTAATTTATTGTAATGTGTTTTATTTTATTTCATAAGTACTTTTCAAAAAATGTTATAGTTTGTTTTTTTTAATTTTATGTATGTTGTGATTAATCTGCCTACAATTTCGTATAGCGCGGGTAATAAATGTTTCAAATAAATAACTGATCACTTTTCATAAACATTCATGCATGTGCTCTGGTTAAGTTACCGCATCTGATGCCTGTAACGAGATGGTCAGGTTGGGACAGACAGCACGAAAGGCCAGTTAGAAACTGGGAATGTAAATGCAGTTCATAAAGGAGTGATCTTGGACAAACACTCTACTGTCTATGGTTATTGTCTTATTTAATCACATTTTTCTGTGCCATTTGAAACTGCTAGTTCATAAAGTGTGCAGAGAGATTCATGGGTCTGAAACCTCTCTGTCAGTTCACATTTAAATATGCCAACAGATGGTTCTTCCTAAAACCAAGCAGATGATGGATCAGCAGTAAGTAGCGTTGTGAGATTTCTTGGTCTGCTTTGGGAATGGAAAGACAGCTGTCGCTGCATAGCTTAATTACAACATTTACAAAGTTCTAATTAATGTAATGCTACTTTTATGATGCTATTAATGTTGTGTCCATTAGAGTGTCAATTTAATGAGGTAAAGTTGGAAGTTGGTGGATATTTTAAGCACAGTAACAGTTGGGCAATCCAAGTTTCAGGTATTTAAGGTGACAAGTACTGTAAATCTTAGGTAAATCTATGATCCTAACACAAAATATTTCAAATCTCACAGTCACTTCTTTTCTCCTGCTGTTGAAAAGTACTGAAAGAAGTAAGGTTAATGATCATGTCTTAGAGGTTTTGTTAAATAGTAGCATGAAATTAATATTTACACACTTGTAAAAGTCTGACTTTGGATCCTAATCTTTAGTCTCCTGTTCACCTCCTATGTGTTTCCTTACCATTTCCCTAGATCAGTGGTTCTCAACCCAGTCCTCTGGGACCCCCCCCCCCCCCAGGCCAGTCAGGTTTTCAGGATATCCACAATGAATATGCATGAGATAGATCTGCATTCACTACTTCCATTGTATACACATCTATCTCATGCATATTCATTGTGGATACCCTGAAAACCTGACTGGCCTGGGGGTCCCAGAGGACTGGGTTGAGAAACACTGCCATAGATATATCCTTGTTCCCAACTGTTATGTTGTCTATCTTGACTGTTTTGTTGTCTGTCTTGGCTAGACTATAAGCTCTTAAGAGCAGGGACTGTCTCTTACATGTTTCTGTACAGCGTTATACAAAAGTAGAAGTTTCTGAAGATATTCAAGATATGGTGTATGTGCACTAACAAATCTAAAAAATTGTTATCCACATGAGGGTTATTTTATTTATTTATTTATTTATTTTATTTATTTTATTTATTTAACAATTCTTTTATACCGCGCTATTATAATCAGTGCGGTGTACATAGAACAAGAACATACTACAATGCATACAAGTAACATTGAGTTTTACATTGAACAGGGAACTTCAACAATAGGACAACCGGGGGAACTATGTACAGATTAACTTAATGGTATATACAGTAATATCAAACTCGATTGGATGTTACAATGTGGTTCACTAATAAGACTAGAGAGAAAGGTTGACCAACTAGCCCTTTTCAGGTTGTATTGAGGTGGTAGATTTGTTAGTGACTAGGTTGACTTCTGGGTAGCATTTTGTGAACAGGTGGTATTTCAATGCTTTTCTGAATAGGATTAGGTTTTTGATAGCACGGATTTCGTGAGGTAGTGCATTCCAGTTTAGAGGAGCAAATAAGGAGAAGGCCCTGTTGGAGGTGGCCTTAGTACACTTCGTTATTATCTTCGGGACAATTAAGGTGTTCATTGATGTGGTTCTCCTTTTTCTGTTTTCCAGGGTGCCATGGATGAGCTTGCTGATTGGCGTAGGGGGGTAGTTATTTAGTGCCTTGAAAGTAAGGACTAAAGACTTATACTGGATTCTGGCATGTAATGGTTTTCAATCGCGCCTATCATAAACAAGAACAGAAGGAGCAGTCAAATGGTTAGAACAGCAAATCAAAAACAAGGGAAGCCTAATTCAAACCCCACCGCCACTCCTTCTGATCCTGGGCAAGTTGCTTTACCTTCCATTACCTCATGTACAAACTTAGAGGCATGTTTGCTAAAGTGCACTAGCCAGTAGCATGGGATTTAGCATGGGTTTGATATGCGTTTGGGCTGCATGGTAGCAAGGAGTGCATGGCCCAAAGGCAACCATGCTAAAAAATCTCATGCTAGCAGCATAGCGCATGAATAGTGTAAGGGCCTACCAATCTGTTTGCTATAACATCAGCATAAGGGTTAATAGAGAAACTTGTGTGAATAAGTTCAGCACAGTTATCTTTGACCTTCAAGGACAGATATACAGACATTGAAGAACAAAGTGCACTGAAGAAAGCAGAGGAATGTAGAGGGAGGTGATCATTGAAATGTAACACACTAGGTGGCAGGATGTGAGTTAATTATTTAAAAAGAAAGAAACATTTTGCAGAAAGAAATGGTACAGACATGATGTCTGGAAAGAAAAACTACAAAGGAGTTAGTGAAGAAATATAGAGATAACAATATATGTGTGTTCGCATGTGTACGTGCTGGAAGGCCTATAAAGGAATTAGGAGAACTGTATGGGAGAGAGTTAGTGGGAACAGATCACGGAGTTGGGTTGTACCGAACTCTCTTTCTTATTAGGTAAGCTTATGCTATCTGCTTGCTAGATGCAATTAGATGTTATACTCAAAGCTTCTATAATAAAGATTTCTTGTTTGAGCACTGCAGTGATTGTTTGGTATGCTTATTAACATGTGTATGTGTGCCTGAGAGGGGAGGGGAGGGTATAGCAAGGGAAGGCTATCCCAGGTAATTCCCCAACACTTCGGAGGCACTAGGTGAGCATCCAAAGAAGTGTCACCTCTGAACCTGAGCGGAAGGAAACCGCTAACAATAGGCAGGATCAAGGCAGAATCAGGGTGCACAACAGCGGTGGGCGCAGTAGTCACACTCTAGCTACACAACCACGCCACTAATGCCAGTTTCTGACCAGGAGCTAGCTGCACTCATAGGGCTCCCATGTGCTGACCACACGATTCAAACACATGGTTCATATGCAAGTGTTCCCTGCAACCTAGGTGAACAGTCACTGGTGCCTCAGTGTGAGGTGGTCCATATTCCTGTCCCCCATGATGGACACTGTGGATATCCTACATGATCTCATGTATGGCCCCCTGCATCTCTAGATGCCACATCTATGCCCTATCACCTATGGTTTGAGACACAGCACATACTCTCTGCAAGTGTTTGCTTTTCGGATTTGCATGCCCTGCCCTCTTCTAGTTAGCCACTGTGATCTGCCAGTCATCTCTCTATTCTGGAATGGCCAGTTGCTATCTTCCTGTATGGGTGCTAGGGGCACAATTCCTACTGTCCACTGTGAATCCAAGGCCCTCAGACACCTAATATTGCACTTGTAGCATTCTATTTTCTGATACACGTTACCGCACACACTGTGCGCATGTGCTGGACCATGCGTTTGCTACTACCATGCTTGTGACATGACTAGCATAGTAATAGCAGCGTACCGCGGCCACGTCCCTCGTGTCTACTGCCATCATTGAGTTCTGGCATGGTAGTATTTATATTTATTTATTTATTTATAATTTTTTCTATACCGCACTATTTATCATCAGCGCGGTTTACAGGTAACCAAAGTTGTACAATGTAAACATTGACATTACAAAGAACAGGGAACTTAAACATGGAGAACAGGTAAACTATATACAAATTAGAACTTAAACAAGGAGAACGGGTGAACTATATACACTATGTACAAATTAGAATAATGGTCAACATGTTTGTCTTCTAGGGACAGGTTGACGTTGGGGATATTTTAAAAATGCAGTGATTATGGCATGGGTACGTTACTCTGTGGGAGTCTCAATGGCTCAGGATAAGGAGGGTTAGGTGATGTCAGTAATGGAGAAGTGTTGTAAAAAGAGATAGTGTTTGATTGACTTCCTGAACTGGGGGAGGTTGGTTATGGCACGGACATCTGCAGGGAGGGAGTTCCAGCAGGAAGGTGCGTAAAGAGCGAAAGCACGCTTACTTGTTGTCTTTGAGCACTTGGTGATGGCTTTTGGTAAAAGTAAGGTGTTGCAGGCTATTGATCTTCTCACTCTGTTAGGGGGGGTGGGGTGTACAAGGTCTGAGAGGGAGGTGGATGTGCATCTGTTAGCTGCCTTGAATGTCATTGTTGGTGCCTTGAAGGTGATCCTGCAGTGGACAGGGAGCCAGTGTAGATCCTTTAAAATGGGGGTAATATGGTCTCCTCTTGACGCTCCGTAGAGGGTTCTGGCTGCGGTATTCATCGCGAGCTGTAGTGGTTTGAGTGGAGTTGGCGTAATCAAAATGAGGCAGTATTACGGCTTGAAAAACAATTCTGAAGTCGTTTGGTTCCAGAATCTGTTTCATCTGTTGTAGGATCCGAACTTTGTAGTAGATTGCCTTAACGGTATTGCTTATCTGGGCGTGCATGTCAAGGCACTGGTCGAGTATTATACCCAGGTATCGAATCGTCTTCTTGGAGATGAGTTCAGCATTGTGAACCTTGAGTGATGGGGGTGGGGAGAACGTCTTGTCTCTGCTGATAAAGAGAACCTCTGTCTTCTTGAAATTTATTTTGAGTTCTTGAGTTTGTAACCAGTCTGTGACAGCATCAAAACATGCTGAGAGTTGGGAGAGGTCTGGTTGATCTGTGGATATTGGGGTGAACATTAGGACATCATCAGCATATACTAGACAGTTGATACTGAATGACCGGATGAGGTTGCATATCGGTTGCATATAGATATTGAACAATAGGGCTGAAAGTGATGATCCTTGTGGAACCCCTTTCTCTTGTGGGAAAGGAGCGGATATAGATGGACCAGAGCGTACATATTGCAATCTATTGTTGAGATAAGAGGCGCACCAGGCGAGTGCATTTCCGTGGACACCCTTATCTGCAAGGCGGGATAAGAGTACTTTGTGGCTGACCGAGTCAAAAGCAGCCGCGATGTCAAGAAAGATGAGCGCAAAGCCTTGTCTGATGTTGTCAAGCCCCATGGTTAGTGTGTTAAATAAAGTTGTCAGCAATGTTTCCACTCCATGTGACTCTCTGAATCCGTGCTGGCAAGAGTCAAGGGGATTGTTTGTCTCTATGTGATGAGTCAACTGCTGTTGGACTAGTTTTTCCATGATTTTGGTGAGGAGAGGGATGCTCGATATTGGCCTGTAGGATTCCATCTTTGCGGGGTCAAGCTTATTGTTTTTTAGCAGCGGTCTTATTGATGTTTGCTTTAGGTTCTGAGGGAATGTGCCAGAGAGGAATGATGTGCCTATTAGTTTGGCCAAAAATGGACTAAGTTCTGTCCGAAGAGATTTTATCCAGTGCGCAGGACATGGGTCGTCTGGTGCCGTGGTGGTGTTTATAGTCGTGATGGTGTTTTGGATCTCCTTCGCAGTTGGGGGAGAGAAGGAAGTAATGATATGTTGATTATCTGCTGAGCTTGATGGGAGGGAGGGGGTGGAGGTGGAGTTATGTTGGGTATCTAGGGTCAATGGTAAGGAGGATGGGGATAGGATTGATGGGGAGGTGGATGAAATGGGGAGTATAGATGATTGGCCTGATGGTGAAGATCTTGCGGGAGTGGTAGATTGACTTGTTTTGGCTCGTAAATAATCTGCATATTCCTGTGGGTGTGGGAGGTTAGATTGGCAGGGGGAAGGTTCTTTCAATAAGGTTTTGACAATATTGAAGAGCTCATTTGGTTTGTTCATGGAGCGTTGTAGGATCCCTGCGTAGTATTGCTTCATTTTTGAGGACACAGCTGTTCTGTGGGTATCTAGGTGGGTGGTGTATGCGTCATAGGTTTCAGTTGTCCGAGATCGGCACCAACATTTCTCAAGCTGTCGAAGTTGGCGAAGGGATGCCGTTAGATCAGGTGAATACCAGGGTGTCTTCTTTCTTTTGCCAGATGTTTTGTTGCTAGAAGGTGTGTCAATTACAGCATTAAGACTCTGGTTCCACAAGGATAGCATGTCATTCAGGTTTTGTTTGGGTGGTTCTAGGAGAGGATGTGCTCTTTCAAGGATCTCTTCTTTGATGAAAGGAAGGAGGTGCTTAGAAGTAGTAGTAAGTGGTTCATTTGAGGTATGGGGGTTATTGGTCATGGAGTGAGAGGGCAATGAGAATCTAATTAGACTATGGTCAGACCATGGGACTGAGCTTATTGAAAGCTTGAACTTGTGTGTGGAGTGGGTGGCTACTTGTGGTGCAAATATAAGATCAAGCATGTTTCCCTTGATATGGGTGGGAGAGTCGACCATTTGAGTATAGCCTAGTGCTTTAAGGGCGTCGAGGAAGGCCTCAGATTGGGTAACTTGAAGGGCAGGGAGGTTGAAATCCCCCAACAACCAGTTTGCCATACGTGGTTTACGTGGGTTGCAGGCGAGGTCAATGATTAAGGAGAGGTCATCTGGTACTGGGGAAGGAGCCCTGTATAACAGGTTGATGGTGCAGTGTTTGTTAGCTATGGAGATGTAATCAAGGTGAGGGGTGCTATTGGAAGTAATTAGTTGAAATCTTAGGTTGTCTTTGGTCAGGATAAGTGTTCCTCCACCTCTTCGGTCGGATCTGTGACATGAGTGATAGAAAAGTTAGGGGGCACAAATTGATGGAAGAGAACAGCATCTGAGGCTGACATCCAAGTCTCCGTAATGCATAGGATGTCAAGATTGTGAGTGGATAGCATTTCTGTTATGGCAGGCCATTTTTTTTCGGATGGAACAGGCGTTTATGAGAGCACATTTAAGGTCGGAAGGTGGGGTGGGTGTCTCCTGCAGAGGGGGGTAGGATTGTTGGAGGGTGACATAGATGAGGTGAGGGTACAGCTTATGTTGCGGTCTCTCTGTCTAGTGGTGAGGGGGTGCATGGTATCTTCTCTATGAACCTTGTAGAATTGGGATGGGGTTATGGGAGGGGGTAAGGGCTTGAGCGCTGTGCATTAGCGCAAGTATCATGCAGCAGCAGGCAAGGGTGTATGAGAGTGTGGCTGTGGTGGGAGGAAGCATTGTGGCTGAGTGTTGCCTGTGTTCTGTTACTGTTGGGGGGGGGGGGGGCTGGCATAGCAGTTGGTCTTTCTTAAGTTTAAGTTTACAGCTTGACAATGTGCAGTGTGGTTGAGCAGAACATTAACAGATACTTGAGACAATGTAGCAATGAGCATATAACAATGTGACAGTAAAATGGTAATACAGAAACAACTATCTGTAACAGTGTAGCAGTAAGCATGAGATAATATAATAGCAATGATGTGATAGGACCGTATCAAAGCTGTGTAGCAATTTTAGCAATGGGTAAATAATAACGTAGCAATGAGTTGGAAATACTACATATGATTACATACACTGGTGTTTGCATATAAAGCTTGCATATAGATCATATCAGAAATCTGAAACACGAGCTGCTAGCATTTGTTGGAACAAGTGGTGTGAGTTAATACTTGCATTTCGGGCCTGTGGGCTTGCAGTTTCGTTCTCTGGTTGCTTCAGCGTTTGTTTGTGCAAATTCCGCATGTTAATCCTGCACTCGCTACTGGACTTCAGTAAACATTCCTTTAGATTGTGAACCCTCTAAGAGATAGGGAAAACACCTACTGTATCTGAAAGTAATTTGCCTTGAACTACTCTTGAAAAAGGCATAAACTAAATCCAAAATCCCTTCCCTATTCAAGCAGTTTTGAAATTTATAAAATGGTATTTCTGAAAAAACATACACATATATACACACACTCACTGGAAAGATATCTGGGCCAAGTAGGCAGGCTTCTAGTTCCAATTATAGAGAACATTTCTGCTCTTGCCACCACCAATGAATGATGGTCCACACTTGAAAGATGTGCATTTTTATTTTGTGCTCTTTTGTTTCATTTTTGCATGTGCTAATTTCAATAGCATGTGCTAAAATAAAATGAAAGAAAACAAATCAAAAAGAAAAAAAACACAGTAAGTACATGCTTTCAATTCAATCTTTGAAACCTCCACTCTAAATAAATGTATGCACATAAACATCCCAGAAAAGAAATAGGGAGAGAACACATTGCCACAGCTGCATTAAATGGGAAGTATGAGGAAAAACAATTAATCCAGTAGGTCCTATGGCATCATATCAACAGATATGGACATCATACTCTGGGGATCGGTGCTGCATGGCTGTGTGTGAGCATCATGACAGCAGCATTAGCACAGATCCCCCTCAGCCCCCCCCCAGTAAGTCCAATCCACCCACAGGCCCCCCCTGGCAAGTCTTATCCCCCATGTTACCCCAGCAAGTCCGATCGCCCCCACACAGACCTCCCAGCAAGTCTGATTCCACTCTACCCCACAGGCCCCTCTGGCAAGTGCACTCCCTCCCACACTCCCCCCCCCCCCAGAAGCATTGAAGGACTCCCACCCTTGCCCATAACCAGTCCCAATCCTTATCAGGCTTCCCTGGTAGGCCACTGGTGAAAGGGGAAGGAACAGTCTCCCTCCAAACCTGCCCCAGCACAATTGTCACTCAAAATAGTGCTGGTCTCATGGTGCTGACCCTTTATTGGAAAGGCTGGGGGGATCATACATGCCAGGAGGGGTTGTGTGGGGATCAGAGAACTCCGCGCCACAGTGAACGGGAAGGGGGAAGACATTCTCTGCATTTGCAGGTAGTGCGGGTGTTTCTGTGCTGTCTGAAAATGAGGAAATGTGAGCCAGTGTGATAATCACCTGCCCTGTGCACTATCTGCAGGGCAGTTGCTTGCCACTCCCCCTGCAGATGGTGCAGAGGTTTTGCACCTACAGCATGGCATTTTGACATATGCTGCACAATAGGTGGAAAACCATTACTGCTTTTTAGTAAACATGCCCTGAAGGAGAGGTTTGAGGTGTGGAGAGAACAAATTTCTCTGAGGACAAGCAGGATAGCAAGTCCTCACAACATGGGTGATGTCGCCGATGGAGCCCAGTGTGGGAAATAGCTCTCTAACTTAAGATCTCTCTCAAAACGTTTCAGAAGTTCACTGTACAAACAGTATGTTCCACTTCCTTTTGCTGCTGTCACATGGGACCACCAAAGTATGTATTCTTTTTTTCGGTAGAGCAAAGAGATCATGCAAGCTCCCATTAAAATCTCAAAATTTTTAGATTTTTCTGATTTTTCCATTTGTATTTAAGTCTGTCCATTTGTAAGTCTGTCACTGTTGTGAGCTGCCTAACTTAGACTGTAAGTTCTCTAGGGACAGGGAAATACTTTTGTACCTGAATGTAACTTGCCTTGAATTACAATTGGAAAGGCGTGAGATAAATACCAACAAAATAAAAATAAATAAATAAACATGCACAGGATAAAATTTCAGCTATTCATGATAGTTTCCTTCTGTTGGACCCTTGAATAGCTGTGACACTAATATCACATCTCCTTCTCTTCCTAAGCATACTTAGCTCACCTCTGGAACCATAAAAGTATAAGAACTGTCACACTGGGTCAGACTAAAGGTTCATCAAGCCCAGTGCCCTGTTTCCAACAGTGATCAATCCAATCAGCTCACTCTTTATTTTATTTATTTAACATTTCTTATATACCGCCTTTCATGATATCAAGGCGGTTTACATTGAACAAACTGAAATTACAAGGAACAGGGCATTATAACTTGGAGATAACTATTTACTGGGAAAATGATTGCATCTGTTTACAAAACAACTTGCTCCTCCGCAGGCCCGTACCTAGCCCTGTGTGAGCGGTGCAGCCGCACAGGGCGCAAAGGCTTAAGGGGCGCATTTTAACTGTCTTCCGTTGCCTGCCGCCGCCACTTTTTCTTCTCTCAGTGGTGGCAGGCAATGGCAGGACAGCTAAAATGCACCCCTTAAGCCTTCTCATCGGCATGCTAAGCAGATCTTTCCCACCCTGTAAGAGCAGGGAGGGATAGATCTGCTTAGCATGCTGGCGACTTGCACATGAGGTGCGCCTCTTCTCTCCTGGCGCGGGGGGGGGTGGGGGGTGGGGCGGTGATGCCCAATGTGCAAGTCGCACAGGGCGCAATCTTCCCTCAGTACGGCCCTGCCCCTCAGATCCTATCCCTTCTAAATTGATTACAGAACAGTCTCTTGGACAGCTACCATAAGAACATAAGATATGCCATACTGGGTCAGACCAAGGTCCATCAAGCCCAGTATCCTGTTTCCAAAAGTGGCCAATCTAGGTCTTAAATACCTAGCAGTTTCCCCAAAAGACACAGGTTCCATAATGCTTGTATTGGGGCAAGCAGTGGATATCCTGGGTCCCCTTTAATAGGTTACCCTGTAGCTTCATTGCATGTCCCCTAGCCTTTCTATACTTTGATGGTGTAAACAATCAATCTATATTTACCCGTTCTACTCCATTCATTAATTTATAGACCTGTATCATATCTCCCCTCAGCCGTCTCTTTTCCAGGTTGAAGAGCCCTAACCTTTTTAGCCTCTCTTCACAGGGGTAGTTTCCCATCCCCTTTACCATTTTGGTGGCTCTTCTCTGTACCTTTGCTAATAACGCTATATCCTTGTTAAGATGCACCATGGAATGATACAGAGGCATTATAATATCCTTTGTTTTATTCTCCATTCCTTTCCTTAAGATACCTAGCATTCTATTTGTTCTCTTGGCTGCTGCTGCACACTGGGCGGAGGGTTTGAACATCTTATCCATGATGACGCCTAAATCTTTTTCCTGGGTGGTGGTTCTTATTGTGGAACCTTGCATCGTGTAACCATAGTTTGAGTTGCTCTTTCCTAGGTGCATAACTTTGCACTTGTCCACATTAAATTTCATCTGCTATTTGGATGCCCAGTCTTCCAATTTATCAAGATCCTCTTGCAATTTTTCACAATCCTCATGGATTTTAACAACTTTGAATAATTTTCTGTCATCTGCAAATTTGATTATCTCACTCATTATTCCCATTTCCAGGTCATTTATGAATATGTTAAAAGCAGCGGACCCAGCACAGATCCCTGGGTTACACCACTATTCACCTTTCTCCATTGGGAAAATTGGCCATTTAGCCCTGCCCTGTGCTTTCTGTCTTTTAACCAGTTCCTGATCCATAATAATACACTGCCTCCTATCCCATGACTTTAAAATGTTGCCAAAGGTCTCTCATGAGGGACCTTGTCAATGGCTTTCTGAAAATCTAGATACACTCTATCACCTTTGTCTACCTGTTTATTCAGTGTTTATACCAGTGGCATCTACTATTATTAATCACAGTTTTGATTCCAGAACTATTCCTTCCTCCTGGAAGATGGCATTTATTCATCCTATTCTTAAGGAGTCAAGTTTGGACCCCTTAGATCCCATTAGCTATCATCTGGTTTCAAATTTACCATTTCCGTCTAACTTGCAGAACTTCAAGTCTCCTCCCAATTCATTGATCATCTGAAACATATGCATCCTCATCCCTGACAGTTGGGCTTTTCTAATTCTAATTCTAACATATACTTCTTTACCGCTTATAAGGAATTGTATATATAAACCCTGATTTTAAACTAACACCCTTACACGGAGGAAATAGAAGGGCACAACAAGAGTGCAGACATTTTGACTTGCTTGCTATGTGGCAAAATTAATGAAGAGAGATGTCGAGGTACATAATCGTTAAAAAAATTATATAAAAATGTGTAAAATTTAAAATGAACACGTTTGGAAACCCAGAGCAAATGCAAATCATTAAGTAATGGAGTTACTACTGTGTATCTAGAGACTCCAAAAATAATTTGCAGTGCAGTGTTTTGGCATAGTTGCAAACACTTCACCAGACATTGTGAACAATTCAAAAACAGCATAAAGCCATAATCTAAATTTTATATGCAGAACAAATCATCAGAGAAGTGGGACTGTATGAAGACAACCAAGGTGTGAAGACCGGTGGAAGACTCATCAACAACCTTCACTATGCTGATGATACTGCATTACTGGATGAAACATTTGCTTCTCAAGATCAAGGAACATAGAGCCCGATTCAGAAAGGGGCCTTCTGGACAGCCCGAGCAGGATGGGCTCATTAGGACCCGATTCTGTAATGTGGGAGCAAAATGTTCCTGCGGCATATAGAATCAGGCCTGAGAGCTTGACGTGGCCCAGCATGGGCAGCAGGATGTCCACCCCACAGACCCTTAGTGCCCTAGCACTTACCCCATTGCCAGACCAATGATGGGGCTGCCAAAGCCTGGATCGGGCAGTGGGACAGCTCCGATGGCCTGAGGCTCCAGTGGTGGGCCACCATGCTCCTTTGGAGGGCTACTAGGAGGGATTGGTGGGGGGGGGGGGGATGGCCATCTGCCCTTATCTACTTCCGAGGTGGAATAACCAGGTCATTCCCCCTGTGACCCCCGGACGTACAGGGCCATCAATGGAATCAGCCCTGTATGTCCGGAGGTCAGGGTCATCCATGCCTCTCCCCATCACACCCACATCCCCCACTGCACGCATAGCAGCTCTGTGCATGCAGTGGGGGTGTCAGGCGGAATACAGCCAGGGCGGATAGCGGGAAAGCATGTCCCCGTGGGATGTACTGCCCTACTATTCCCATACTAGAATCAGACCTATAGTCTTAAACTGGGCCTGCACCTTAATGTAAAGAAGACAAAGATCCTGACAACTGGCAAAATCAATGAGTTCATCTTTAAGTGCAAATCGCTAACTGAACAGCATGCAATATCACTGCTGTTCAGTTAGCGCTTGTCACCACCTTTGCTCCACGCCGACACATCACGATTCTAACCAGATAGCATTGGGGCACATAGGGGAGTTAGGAGGGGATATTCAATGGCATAAACCATGTAAGTGCCATGGAATATCTCCATTTAAGGCATTTACACGGTTTATTGGGCTGCAAATCGTGTAAATGCCTTTAGAACATTGGGTCCCAAATTCTTACCCATCTCTCCAAGTGCTGTAGAGTGTCACTGAATAGAAATTGCTTAAAGGTGAAGGAAAAGCTAATAGTATAGAAATATCAGCATACGCGAAGACTTTGCAATCACTATCAATCTGGTCACAACACAGAGACAATTTTAACATTTCTTTTAAGTGACGTGAATAGGTTTTGGACCTTGGTAAAATTGCTTTAGTTGTTTCTCTCTGTCAGTTACTTTAGATCCTGTTGACCATACTATCCTTCTTTTCTGCCTTTATGATATAGGCAACCTAAAACAAATCACCACAAAAGATTACAAAATCATGAAAACTCAAAAAGAAATAGAATGTAAACATAAGCCTTAAAAGGCTATACCTTTTCAGTATCTACTATCCAATAATACAGGACTCCTAACAGGGTACAAAACTACAACTATAATTACTTTTCTCTATATATATGTATTCAGATTATTTTTGCACAATTCTCTTGCCTTACCAAGACACACAATTAAACATCATATAAATCTTTTTATTACACATAATAAGTCTTAATCACATTATGGAAATATGTTCTTTCACTTCATAAATCTTTACTCACTGTATATCAACTATCAATACATAATACAATGCATTAATACACTCACAATTTAAAACACATCAACCCAAACTATTCTACAGTCATACTTTCTTCTATCACATATACACACATATGTAAATCATTTCATGTCTACCATAGACAAAGACTCTATCATATCCTGAACCAGACAGTAAAGTTAACTATCCCACCTGCCCCACCAAGAACAATTATTATCTCTCAAAGCTGAGAACAACCATTTTTAAAAATCTCAAAGCAATTTAAACATAACCATTGTCTCAGGGACATCCGATGACTTTCTCAGCACTCCTCAACAATCCTCAACGATCCCCTCGACACTGTTTACACCACTTCTTTCAACACAATGACTAGTGTTCCTCTCACCATCCAAATGTAAACTGCCCACAACTTCCAAGGGGACCTCAACGAGGTTAATCTTCTGTTGCTTTGTCTATAAAGTACCTCCAATGTACCTCAAGGAAATCAACACACAGATATTATTCGAGACACACTCCATGCGCAGGGGGATTGACATGCAAATGTTACATCCCGCAGGTTCAGGTATAATACATCTTTCTTCTCTTCCTTTTAATCCTCCATAATCACTCTACATTTCATCCTTTGTGCTCCATAACCAATATCATATGAGGATTAAAAGAAAGAGAAGAAAAAGAAAGACCCTAGCCACTGTCATTCTAAATCTTGTAATCTCATGACTGGACTATTGTAATGCCATTTATGCTGGTCTTTATGCTTATGATCTTAGACAATTACAGTCTGTAGGAAATACAGTGGTTAGGATCCCCTCACATGCTTCAAAATATGACCATGTTACCCCTTTCTTATGCAACGTCATTGGTTCCCTGATTCTTTCAGGATTACATACCAGCATCTCTGAATGTGTTCTGCTTTTTGACCTTGTGTCATTTTTCTGTGAATTCACAAAGTATCTTGCCATGGTAGCAGTATATCTGGTAGCGCATGTGTTTCCCTGGTTGGTCAAGAGCACATAGATACATAGAAAGATGGAAAATGACAGCAGATAAAGACCACATGGCATATTCAGTTTGCCCAGCCATAAAAACTATTAAGTTCTACAACCCGTTCCTCACCCTCAGAAATTTTTTGCATTTGTCCCATTCTTTCTTGAATTAAGATCGACTGCATCCAATGGGAGGCTGTCCCATTCACTCACCAACCTTTCCATAAAAAATATTTCCAAAGATTACTCCTCATTCTCCTTTCACCTTCAGACTATTACCCCTTAATCTAGAGCTTCCTTTCAATTGAAAGAGGTTCCCTTCCTGTGCATTTTTTCAATGGAGGTATTTAAATAGACTACCTGAGTTGCCTGGAATAGACTACCTGAGTCACTACATCAGGATCCATCCTTAGTTCTATTCAAATCTAGGCTAAATACTGGCTGCCTTTGGATCCTGACCCCTTATCCTTCTGTCGTTACCCATTTGTATTTCAATCATTTCCCTAAGAATTCCCTAGTCCCCTGGTATTCTATTTGTCTGTCTTAGCAGATTGTAAACGCCGTGGAGCAGGGACTGTTTTTTTGTGTACTTGTACAGCACTGCATATGCCTAGTAGTGTTCTATTAATGATAAGTAGCAGTAGTAATCTCTATTATGTTGCCCCACTCCCATCTTTCCTCCAAAGTATACATATTGAGTTCTTTAAATCTATCCCCATATGCATTATGACGAGGATCACCGACTATATTAGAGTTGCTCTCTGGACTGAATCCATCTTGTTTAAGTTCTTTTAAAGGTGTGGTCTCCAGAATTGTAAACAGCACTCCAAATGAGGTCTTACTAGAGACTAATACAAATACATTATCACCTCCTTTTTCTTGCTGATCATTCTTCTTCCTGGGCACCCAAGCATGCTTTTGTTTTTTTCCATCACCTTTTCTACTTGTTTGGACACTACTTGTTTGGGCCCGAGTCTGAGAAGGCGGGACGTGCAGCCCCACAAGCCATCCTGCCCCTATTCACCCTCCAACTCTCCCCACATGGCTAGAGCAGCAGGACAGGGAGAACCAGCAGGGGGCGGAGCGGCAATAGGCCGGGTCAGCAGGACGTACAGGACCGATTGAGGTCATAGCCCTGTATGTCCTGCGGTGTCAGGAAGAATGTGCTGATTACACAGGTACACTAAAAACATTTTTTTTAAAGTGCCTCTAATGTTTCGATTGATTTTTACGTTTTTTGGTGCGCTGAATCCAAATCTGGTAACCAATTTGCTCCATCACGTACAGATTTTTTGCTACATTGGGTTAGCAGTTTGAGGTGAATGTTTCAGATTGAGTGCGATCGAGATAAAAGTTTCTTGGATGAATTCTTTATACTAATTGTTTAGTAGTTATTCAAATAAGAATAAAGAAAATTGTAACAAGGCAGCACATAAGAATAGAGTAATGTCAACAAAACACACTGTGATGGTAGCAAAATTGTCTGCACTTAAAACAGCCACATACATGTGCACAAACATTGAGCATATAAGAGCGAGGTTAGACACAAAGCAAAGCAAAGAAATGTGCAAAAACTTTTGTACAGGTATGTATGTAAGAATAGAAAACGCAAACCGCACCATTGCAATACATGAAGACAAACACCCGATGGTGTGAAAATAAAATTCTAATAAATGAGATCCGACACTGTGGTAATAACTAGCAAATATTTATTTCAAAGTTTAGTAAAAACACGATATTTGTCAACACAGTTTAGATTTTAAAGTCATTCTTGGGTCAATCAATCTCCTGGTGGGCCCGTTTCTTCTTCCCCCGAATGCTTCTCTTGGTGCGCTGCTTGGCGTATTTTTCATCTGGGGTTTCCCGCAGCAGCAACCAGCAGAAATCAGCCATCATAGTGGTGTTCCATCTTCCTTGGTACCTTCTCTCTGCATCCTTGATGTCCTGGTGAAACCTTTCACCTTGTTCTTCACTGTACGCCCCCAAGTTTTCGGGAAAGTAGTTCACATGGGAGTGCAAGAAATGGACTTTCAGGCTCATGTTACAGCCTTGTTCTTTGAAGGCATTGAGCATCCTGGCAACAATATCCTTATAGTTCTCATCCCGCCTGTTCCCCAAGAATTTGAGAACAACATCCTTGAAGGAATCCCAGGCTTCTTTTTCCTTCTCAGACATCGTTTCAGCGAATGCTCCATCTGAAATGAGTTTCCTTATATCAGGGCCAACAAACACTCCTTCCTTTAGCTTTGCTTCAGAAAGTCGGGGGAACTTTGAGCAAAGGTACCGAAAGCACTCACCATCTTTTGGAAGGGACTTGATGAATTGCTTAATGAGACCCAACTTAATGTGGAGAGGTGGTAATAGAATTTTATCACGAGGTACCAAGCTCTCATGACATTTATATCCAACCCATCTGTAATATCATTAGGTCCTTCAATGTGAGTTGCATGATTTACGCAGACGATGTCCTACTGTACCTGCCAATATCACTGGACTGCCCGGACCTCACCCCACTAACCAACTGCTTCAATGCAATATCAGAATGGCTACTCTCCCAAAATCTGCGTATCCAACACAAGAAAACTGAGGTCCTGTTCATCTCTAGAAATCCAGAATTCACTCCACCTAACCAACTGGAAGTAGACAACGCCAAACTACAAGTAAAATCAGCCATACGGTATCTCGGAGTCACATTGGATCAGAACCTCAACATGAAGCAGCACATAGCAAAAATAGTAAGAGCAATCTACTTCAAAATCAGATCCCTCAGACACATACGCCCTCTACTCGAGATGAGCGACTTCCGTACCATCTACCAAGCCCTCATCATCCCTCATTTTGACTATGCAAACGCCATCCAACAAGGACTCCCCCAGACAACCTTACATCCCTTACAACTTGCCATGAACTGCGCTGCGCGAATCCTCTTTGGAGCACCAAGGAGAGAGCACATCACACCCCTCCTGATGCAGCTTCACTGGCTCCCCATCCAAGCCAGGATTAGCTTCAAGACCTTAGTGATGACATTCAAAGCTATCAACGGGTTATCCGCCTCTTCAATATGTGACCTCATACAACCACCCACACCCAACAGGATAAGAAGAACCTCTACAACCAACATGCTAGCAATACCAAAAGTGATGACAAGATGCGCCATATCAACTTCAAACAGAGCCTTCAGTCTGAGTGCCCCTAGCCTCTGGAACTCCTTACCACCACACATCAGAGCTATCCCCAACTTGAGCCAGTTTAGGAAGGTCTTAAAACACTTCCTCTTTATTAAATACCTCACAGCCTCCCCCGAACCCCAGCCACCATGTATGAGCAACACACAATAACTCCATCTCTCATATATACAGTTACCTTGTTCAATGTTCCACATATGTAGATAGTTTCCCCTGTTATCCAAGTTACTGCTCCTGTTCATTGTAATGACCTGACTCTTGTTTATTGTCGGATATTGTTTGTTCTATGTAAACCGCGCTGATCGCAAATAGTGCGGTATATAAGAGATGTAAATAAATAAATAAATAAATAAGAACATTTTTCTCACCGGGTCTCAAATACTCTCGAATTGGCCAGTCTTTTTTCCCCCAGTGTAGGTCGTGGGCCCGGCTATCCCACAAGCAAAGGAAGCAGGGATATTTGGTGAAACCGGATTGCTGCCCTAATAGCATGGATAGAATTTTAAAGTCTCCACAAATCATCCACTTATGCTCATCATAACGAATCTTCTGAAGAATCAGGGCCAAATTCTCGTATTTTTCTTGGAGAATAACAGAGTGAGCAATAGGAACTGAAGCGAATGTGTTGCCATTATGAAGAAGAACACCTTTTATGCTGTCTTTTGACGAATCAATGAACAGCCGCCATTCAGCAGGATCATACTTGAGTTTAAACTTTTCCATCACTTCGTATATATCGTTGCAAAATACCAAATCTTCCTCTTTGCTGAAATACTTCAAAAATTGTGTCTCGCGGTTGCGGTACCAATAAAAAGTTGTTCCTGGTGACAATAGATTTTTCTGTTTAAGCCGAGAACCTAGCAGTTGGGCAGCATCTTTTGGGAGTCCTAAATCCCGGACTAAATCATTCAATTCAGCTTGAGAGAAAAGTTCAGGTTTCGGATCTGGTTCAGTTTCAAACTCGGAAGTACTGGACTCATCAGGAAAAGCCATCTGATGAGTCTCATCATGATCAGAACCGTCCACACAAATATGATCCAAAGATTTTGGTGGTTCAGGCACAGGTACTTCGTTGCTATGAGGCATAGGCCTAATTGCTGAGGGAAGGTTGGGGTAACTTATTACGTTCTTATTTTTTAAGTTGTATCCCTTCACAATGCAAGAGCAAAAATAGCAGTCACTGCTGTGGTCTCTTTGTTCACGCCACATCATAGGTATTCCGAAACGAAATGCTTGTTTTTTACCTTTCATCCATAAGCGTAGATCTTCCTCACATGTCTTGCACACTTTGTGAGGAGCCCACGGTTTGTCTTGATCGCCTAACTTCAAACCGAAATAGGCGAAATATACTTTTTTAATAAATGCAGAAATGTTCCTCTGCCGCTTTTTCACGGTATATTCCCCACAAATAAAACAAAAACTGTCCGGAGAGTTGACGCAACCTCTGGCTCTGTGAACCATCACAAATACACAGCACTGCAAACTACAACTGTAGTGAACCACTTCTGAATAAAGCTGGATTACGACTGAGCAAACAAAAGGTAATAATGAACTTGCAAGAAACTGAAATTTGACAGGAACGTTCATGTCGCAACCACCGTGTTTGAGCGAGCGAACGAGGCGAGGCGAACAGGAAAGAACATGCGCCAGCGTGAGTACTGGATTTAGCCCCCCGCCTCCCAATTGTCCTGTTAATGTATAAAATGAATACAAAACACTCATATCATGAGGGAGTGTTTCTAGTTAGTTAACCATTACAACCTCTATTTTGGGCCAAGAAAATAAACTGCAGTCGGCTAAAAAGAAATTATGTGAACATTCCTTATATGGGTAAGAAATCTAATTTTGCAAGACAACGTGACGTGATGGAACATTTTGGCTATTTTTCCTGGATTCAGCACCCCAAAATCTATAGGAATCAGTTGCAAAACTGGAGGCAGTTTTTTGGTAGTGTACCTGTGTTATTCTTCCTTGAAGCTGGAATAATCAGTACTAACTGGGTGATCGGGACCTGAAATCCCCCCCTTGGACCAGGTGCAGGTAGGTCCACGCTGTCCGATCCAGGCCTTGGCTGGCCAGCTGTGGATCAGGTGGTGGGGAAGAGGAGGGTCGGTGCCGCAGGAGCCAGGGGTACCTGCGGGGAGGACATCCCTGCACGCCGGGCTGTCCTCGGGCCCGATTCTGTATGCTGTGGGAATGTCTTGCTCCTGCGGTACAGAATTGAGTCCTAATGAGCATTTTCTTCTTACTTTTATTTACTTTCTTAACAAAATGGTTTGTTATCCTTGAAATATCTCCTTTCAGTTTTGCCCATGGGCCCAATATTCTTCTGGACAGGCTATGCTCTGCACCAGCGCATAGCCCTGCCCACTGACCCTTAAAGCCATTCAATGCTGTGATCATATGTGGCCCTGGCATTGAATATTCAGGTATCGTCGCACAACCCGGAAGCCGCCGAAGCTAACCGGGCAGCAGTGATATTCCATGCTGCCCGGTTAGCGCCTGTGCCGTAAAGATAGGCAAGGTTTTACTTTGCTTATCGTTTTGGTGCAGGGCAGTAACCTGTCAGTATGCAATATTTCTGTTGTCTGGTTATCTCACATCCCTACCTCTGCTCCATCCCGGAACGCCACCGACACACCCCCAAGGCTAGCCAGATAGCATCGGGGTGCGTAGGGGACATACAGTAGATGGGGATATTCAACGGCACTACGCCTGTACATGCTGTTGAATATCCACATCTAACACATTTATATGGTTTACTAGGCTGTAAATAATGTAAATGCTCTTCGAATATTTGGCTCTTTAATATTATGCAGTATGATTATTTCTAGATTCCACTCTTCTCCCTTGCAATTTTGCAGCCCAAATGCATGACCTTGCATTTTTAGGATTACATTTTAGCTGCCAAATACTTGACAATTCTTCAAGCTTTGCTAGATCCCTCTTCATACTATCCACACTTTCCAGGGTGTCTACAGTATACCTTGTTGCAATATTGGTATCATCTGCAAAGAGGCATACCTTTCCCGACAGACCTTCTGTAGTTTTGCTTACAAAATTGTTAAAAAGCACTGACCCTTGAGGCACACCAGTGGTAGTGCCCCTATCTTCAGCAGGGTTACCAACTGACTCCAGATGCACACAACAAGCTTGATCCAGTTCTGGGTTTACCCCATTGCACATAGGGATATGTAGTTCTGATTTCTCTATTGCACTTCATAAGAAAAGCAAGACTACAAGTCCCTGCATGCAATGGATCAAGCCTGCCGGGCGCATCTGGAGCCAGTTGGTGATCCTAATCTTCAGAGTGAATTCCATTAACTGTTACCCTCTGTTGCCCCCCTTTCAACTAGTTTCTTACCCAGTCACTTTAGGGTCCATCCCAAGGGGATTCAGTTTATTTTTAAGTCACCAATGTGGAATGGTGCCAAAGGACTTGCTGACATTTAGTGAACTCTCCTGAGCCAATTCTCTGCTCAACCAAAGAAATCAATCAGGTTTGACTGACAAGACACCACCCACTGCTTTAGTACCATTTCTATTAATTTAGTCAGACTAACTGTTCTGTAGTTACCAGCCTGTTCTTAGATCACTTTTGACTCAAATGAAGCATTAAAAAGGTCACCAGTACTTACCTACATTCTTTCAATACTCTTGGATGAGTCCTATCCGGCCCATCACTTTTCCATTTTTAGTTTTGCTTGCTCCTCACAATATTTTGAAAATCATTCAAAGTCTACCCCATTTCCATTCCTAATTGTGTTTGTTTTCTGAGGTCCCATTCCCAGTCCTTCATCTGTAAACATAGAACAAAAATATTTGTTAAGCAATTCTGCTGTATTCTCATCAGCCTCTACATATTCCTCTCCCTCCCACTAACATACCTAAAATAAGATTATCTCCATATCTTACTGTATTTTTTTTCATTTGAATCTTTGCTTTCCTGACTATTTTACCAGCTTTTCTTAGCTTTTCCAGATATTGCTGTTTGTTTTTCTCTTCCTATGATCTCTTATAGTTTATGAAAGTATAATTTTTACCTTTTCAGCAACTTCTTTTGAATAACATAACAGCTTCATTTTCTTCTTACTTTTATTTACTTTCTTAAGAAAATGGTTTGTTATCCTTGAAATATCTTCTTTCAGTTTTGCCCACTGTTTTTCTTTTTCAGTCAGATGCTCCCATCCAGCTACAGACTACTTGAGGTATTCCCCTGTCTCTACAAAGTTTGCTTTCCCATAGTCTAGGACCCTCATTTTGAATGAAACATTTCTACCTGTGTCCTAATTTGGAAACTCACTTTCCAGTGATCACTGCATGCCAGATTTACCCTCTACAACATCAAAAATACTCTCCTCATTTGTAAGCACCCAGTCCAATATTGTCCCCTCTCACATGGGTTCTGTTACCAGTTGTCAGAATACTTCTCCCTGTAGAGAATCCAGGATCTCCCTCCTAGATTACATCACAGCAGGGATATCCCAATCAACATCTGGTCAATTAAACTCTCCTACCAATAGTACTTCCCCTTTCATTGCAATATGAATGTCTTCCATTAAATCTCTATGCATTTCTTTGCCTGTGCGGGAGGTCTGTATATCATACCATGTAAATAGATTTTTCATTTCTTCTTTCAAGATTAAACCATAGTGTCTCCTCTTTCCCTCGCAAGCCCTGCTGTTCTGTGGCTTTCATATATTTTACATGTGGAGCCCAATTCATGGAGGGGGCCGCCTGAGCCGTCCAGATGTCGCTGAGGAAGATGGACCAGTTAGGACCCAATTTTGGACTGCGGGAACAAAATGTTCCTGTGGTAACCAGAATCGGGCCTGAGGATGGACCGGCATGTCCCTGCTGCCTCTTGGGATGTCCTCTCCACAGGTGCCCCTGACTCCCATGGCTTCGGCCCCCCTCATCCCCACCGCCCGACCCAAGGCTGGCCTGCCAGGGCCTGGATCAGGTGGTGGGGACCCACCTTACCTGGCCCTGACCCGGTGGGGGGGGGGGGGCCCTCCGGGCCTAATCGCCAGGTTGGTGCTGCTTATTCCACCTTTGAAATGGAATAAGCAGCATGTCCCCTTTGCTCCAGCAGGATGTACAGGGACGTGACCTGAATCAGCCCTGTACATCCTGCTAGGTTGGCCCGCCCCCGCTCCACCCAGATCCTTCCCCCTCTTGCCCCCCTGCCGGCTCTCCCTGTCCTGTTGTTCAGAATGTATGGAGAGAGCCAGAGGGTGAATCAGGCTTGGATGGCTTGTGGGGTTGCATGTCCCATTGGGATGTGCAGCTCCGCGGCCCGCTTTCAGAATTGGGCCCGTAGTGTCACTCCTTCTCCATTTCCTCCTACCCCATTTTTCCTGAACAGATTATAGCCTGGTATAATTATGTCTTAGACATTGTTTTCTGTGTACGATGTCTCTGTGACTGCTACTATATCCAAGTCAGCCTCTGCCATTACAGCTTCTATATCTGAAACTTCATTTCACATACTATAGGGATTAGCATGTGCAGCTCTGCAGGTGTTGCCCTGTTATCCATTTTCAATACTATTTTTTAAATGTTTAACTTAACCTGGGGACTTTTATTTTTCTAGGAGCTTTGTTCATCCATCCATGACAATCAAGACCTCCTGAGTAGGTTAGCCAGTCCATGCAGAAGACTCTTTGCCATTTCTTCAATTGGTGGATGTCATTTCTGCTCAGGAGCCCTTAGAAAATTATGCAATGGTCCAGAAAACCAAAATAGTCTCAAAGACACCATCCATGCAACCAGGTATTCATCTGTAGAATGCAAGCCTCGGTCTCAGCCCTGACCGGTAACAGGGAGGATTGAGGAGAACATTACCTGTGAACATCACCTAACTGTTTCACCTTTTCTAGTAGAGCCACAAAGTCACTTTTGATATTATCAGGTGGGAATCTAGCAGTATCATTTGTGCCAGCATGAATGAACAGCATTGGATTATAGTCAGTAGGCTTGAGATCTCTCAGCAACTTCTCTATAACATCTTGGATCTTGGCACCAGGCAGACAGCAAATCTCCCAGGACATCATGTCTGGGTGGCAGATGGATGCTACCATACCCCTCAGAAGGGATATTCTTCACTTTCTAGTAATTGATGATCCTTCAACTTTGAGTTCCAATACCTCCTGTTCCTGGAAAGTTGTTGCCTCTTCCACTTCCAGGACAGCATACAGTTTCTTCAGTCTTAGGGAAGGTGGAATTGGCGTGTTAAGTCTTCAGGCTCTGGTGATCTGTGTTCAGCTGTCATCTTTTCATACATTGTTACCTTCTCTTATTGCTGGAGATCATAGATGCCTCTAGAAGCATTTCACCAATGTATCTCTCCTTGTCATGGAAGCTTCTTAGCCTCACCACCTCCTCTCTCAGTTCCTCAACTTGCTATCTGAGGGATTTAATCTTCAGGCATCTTGCACACTGAACTGGTTCCATGCCCTGGATTTGGCAGTCCATCTGGACAAATGTAGAAATGGTAATGAGGGTGAAAACTTTGGCACCATAAATTTTCCCAGCCATACTTCTGCTGTTGGAAATTTGGTACCTTGCTTGAAATTAAGCATTTCCACCAATGGTAATTATTGCAAGGTGGTGTGGACTTTCATGCGACACTCACAACCTGACTCTTAGGCAAGTTAATTAAGAGCACTCACATCTCAGCAGTGTAGAGGCTTCATAGAATATTTGTCACCTTCCCTTTCCTATAGCCTGTAAGTTCAAAGAGGAGGGAAGGTAGCAAATCTGTGGACATCAGTGGGAGCATCTACATCGACGTCCCCAGAATAGTATTTCAGAAGCTGGACATCTAGGAATAGCCTAATGGGCTAGGACCAGGGAAGCCAAAGTTCAAATGCCACTGTTGCTATGATTGTGATTGTGCTGAGTACTGGGGATGATGGAGCACTTCTTTCTTTTAAACTTTATTTTTATTACAATTAACATAAAGACCAAGGAAAACCTTGGAATAGGAAATACGCATTCTGTCATACATCACTTAAATTGTACAGAAAAAAGGAAACAAACAACAAAACAATTAAAAACACATCACCAAATGTAAGAAGTCCACAATACGGAGGAAAGAGGATCCAAGATAAACAACCATGGGAAGATGACTAAAGAAATAAAGGAACAAGCAATAAAGTAGGATACAAAGCCCAAACATTTTCTGCCCTTACAATTCCACAGATTAGCTTTGCAATTGTTTAGCATCTAGAAAGAAACATAACTGTGAAGGTTCAAAGAAATGATAATTATTCTGATAGGAGAGCACGCATTTACAAGGAAATCTTAGCTGGAAACTTGACCCCAAGGCCAAAGCCTCAGCTCAGAGCTCCAGAAATCTTTTCCTCCTAGTCTGCGTCCACTTGGACACATCTGGGAAAATCTGCAACTTTCCACTCCAAAAAGGAAACACCAGATTTTATAAAATACAACCATAATAACACTTCTTTATCTTGGAGAAAAACAAATGATACCAACAAAGTAGTCTTGGCTTAAACCTCATCAGTGGATTGCTCCAAAACCTCAGACAAGTTAGCCAAGTTCAAGGAATCAGATGAAATATCCACCAAAGAAGTTTCCACTTTCTGCGAAGCATCTTTAGCTACCAAAGGGGGAAGATTGTAGGTTTTCTGAAAAGGAGGTACATCAGATTTAGGATAATTGAAAATCTCTTTTAGGAACTTAATAAGTAGGTCTGTAGGAGAAACCAAAGGCATTTGTGGAAAATTCAACACACAGAGATTTAAATTCCTTTGCTGGTTTTCCAAATTGTCAATTTTCTGTTGGAAGAGGTATGTTTGTCCATTAATTCTCTTTAAGTATTTAAAGGTCTGAATCATATCTCCCCTGTCCCATCTCTTTTCCAGAGTATACATATTTAGGTCTTCAAGTATCTTTTCATAAGTCTTATGACAGGTTCCAAATCATTTTGATTGCCTTCCTCTGAACCGCTTCTAGTCATTTTATATCCTTTACGAGATACGGTCTCCAAAACTGAACACAATATTCCAAGTGAGGCCTCACCAGTGACTTGTACAGTGGCATTAGTACCTCTTTCTTTCTGCTGGTAATTCCTCTCTGTATGCAACCCAGCATCCTTCTGGTTTTTAACACCGCCTTGTCACACTGTTTCGCCACCTTGAGATCCTCAGAAACAATCACTCTGAGGTATGAACAATGAAATCAGTGTTCACACAGATCCACTATGGACCACTACATCATTGGACAAACCTGGAGAAATGAAGTTTTTAAGGAAGTCTTATCTTTTACCTAATAAATTCTAGAAGAATTCAAGAAAAGCACAGAAGACCCTGGTTGGGAAAGGAAAGCCAGTGATCAAGTAATATGCATGGTAGGGAAACAGGAAGGATGCTGGGTAGGCTAAATGAGACTTATGGTCATCTCCTGTTGTAATACTCCTCATGCCATGTCCAAACATAAAAATACTTTGCAAACCATGGTATCTGAAAATAACACTGTGATTTCAAAGTTCAATGAACTAATGCTATAAAATCCAATCACCCATATCAAAGCTAAATTCTGTGACAAAAATTAAGGAAGATTCTTGCCATTTGTTTCAGGACTGTGGTACGAAAGACAGAAATGCAGAGCAGGCTTGGCTTTTACCTCTTATCTAAGATATGGCAACGCTGGTAACTTTGGACACTTATGCAGATCTGATTTATATATTTAGTATTTCTTTTCATATTTTAATCTGATAGCAAATGAAAATTCAAGGCTGCAGTATTCCTTTTCATATTACATAGAGATTCTATAAATGGGCAGGATAACAGTAACATCAGCATCCTATCTTGAACCAAAGTTCCTTGCATCTCCTGAAGCTGTCAGGTTCTTCTCTATACTCTCTAGCCAAGGAGAATGCAAAGCTGAATCCTGGAGAGCACCAGCCACATGCATTGTAAACTGATTCCAATGCTAGCCAAATGGAGTCTAGGGTCACCTCCTTAGGATGCTTCAGCAGTGTTAAGGTGCAAAGAAGTCTTACGTTCCACATCAAGTGCTCCGCGGAGCTCCTGGAAGCACACTGGCTCCTGCAGGACGATGATCCTCTCCCTGAAGACTGGAAAGCACAATCTCAGTGGCCGCTGAAGAAACTGTCTGGCTCCTGAAGTCTGCACTTTTGTCAATTAGGCTGACTCCCAGATAAATTAAATCCAATTTAGATTTAGTATAGCAAGCTAGCCTTCAGTTAAATTAAAGCCAGTTAGGGTATATATTAACAGAGACAGTAGAATATGGTAAATATTATTTGAGTATATAAAGAGAAATTATTTTCTAGAGACTTTTACAAAGAGGCCTTCTAGATAGGAGGCAAGGGAACTGTGAAATTGTTTTAAATATGTGTTAAAGCCAACTGACTGTTCAAAGAGGCAACTTGAAAGGCTCGCTCTACCAAGAATAGTGTGAATTATCCAGGAAATTAAGAGATTGCCTTAGAAGCACAGATACAAATAGGTCATCCCTCCCACCCACCATAGCTCCCACACACCTCAGGCATAATCTTTGATTTATAGCCTTTTAAACCAGTTAAGGGGAAGGGGGTGATCTTATTTACTTTCAGGTTTAATTGATTATCTATATCAGCAAGTTATTAAGCCTTAGGAGTAGATTAAGTCATTGCAGTTCATCTTGAGGTGAACATTAAAAGTTCTTATTCTTATTAGGTATTAGAGTGGAGGAGTAGCCTAGTGGTAGATAAACTGCCTAGTACCTAAAAGATCAAGGGTTCAGTTCCCACTGGCACTCCTTGTGACCTTGGGCAAGTCACTTTACCCTCCATTGCCTCAGAAAAAAAGGCTGGCAATCTACTTCCAGTGATACATTGCCAAGAAAACCCAGAGGTAGCTGGGTTGCTATGAGTCAACACTGACTTGATGGCACTTAAAAAAAAAAATCGTATTAGGTATAATTGCATTGGTTCAAGGATCCCTATTTCCCTAGCAGCTCTAAATAACTTAACTACTTTAAATAGCTAAAAGAAACCTTTAAATGTAAAATTCAGACAGCAGTCCAGCAGTGAGATGGGGGCTATCCATCTCACTGCTTTTGCACTGACTGTTGCATATATGACTTTCTTTCAGTTGGTGAGAAGTCTTCTGTGTGCATTAAATGCAAACAGCTGTTTGCTCTCAGGGAATGAGCCCAATCCCTGTAGGCTAGAGTAGTGGACTTGGACTAGCTGAGGCAGTCAGAGAAATATACAGATGAGACCTACAGGGATATGGAGGAGAGAGGTCATGTGAATGGACAGCATCACCTTGGTGTGGCAGGAAGTGATCTTGTAGTTAGGACCTGTCCTCTAGGTGATGTAATACCCTCTTGCACTGAGGATGTGTTTCCAGGATCGTGTGCCCATGAGGGAAGGGTTAGAACAGCCATATAGTTGGCGATTCGATCATTAGTCATGTAGATAGCTGGGTAGCTGGTGGATGTGAGGATCACCTGGTGCCTGCCTGGTGCAAAGGTAACAGACTTCATGTGTCACATAGACAAGGTTTTAGATAGTGCTGGGAAGAAGCCTGCTGGCTTGGTACATGTTGGTATCAATGAGATAGGAAAACGTGGGAGGGAGGTTCTGGAAGCCAAATTTATGTTTTTAGGTAGAAAGTTGATATCCAGAACTTCCAGGGTAGCGTTATTATTATTTAACACTTATAAAGCGCTACTTAGGCATACACAGCGCTGTACAAACATAGAAATAGACAGTCCCTGTTTGAAAAGCTCACAATCTAACAAATAGGCAAACAATACAGCACAATTTACTAAGGTTATAGAGAAGGAAGTGGCAGGATTTAGCAATCTGATGAATATGAGGGGAAAAGGAGAGAGAGGAATCAAAGAAGACCCCAAGATTGCAGGCTGAGGAAACAGGAAGAAGAAGAGTATTATTGACGGAAATAGAGAAAGGAGGAAGGAGTGAGGTTTTGGGGGAAAAACATTCTCAGAAACGAGCAGGCAGAACTCTGTAGTCACAATGCATAGATAAGACAATGGTGCAAGGAAGAGGGTTTTGGAATTGTTAGGAACCGGGCAACATTCTGGGGAAGGGGGGGGGGGGGAATTTCCAAAATGATGGGCTCCACCTTAACCAGGGTGGAACCAGGCTGCTGGCATTAACCTTTAACAAGGAGAGAGAATAGCTTTTAAACTAGATAGAGGGGAAAGCCGACAGTTGCCCAAGAGTGCATGGATCAGAATAATGTATCCCAGAAGGATACTAGCAAAACAGGGAAGTTAGGGCATCCTGATATAGAGATTCCAATAAAGGTAAAAGTAACTCAGGTACCTTTGAGTAAAAATCAGACAGAGTTGAAAGAATACAAATTACCCCTGTCATCTGATAACCAAACTATTAATATGAATAATTTTGAAATGCGTGTATGCAAATGCTCTAAAAATAAGATGGGAGAGCTAGAATATATAGCACTGAATGAAAATTTACAACATATTATTAATGAGTGATTTCAATTACCCCAGTATTTCACTGGGTCAATGTCACATCAGGACATGCTAGAGAGATTTCTAGATGAAATAAATGACTGCTTCATGGAACAGCTGGTTCAGGAATCAACACAAGGGGAAGCTATTTTAGATCTAGTCCTTAATGAGGCGTAGGATCAGGTGTAAGAGGTAATAGTGTTGGGGTCACTTGGCAATAGTGATTATAATATTATCATATTTGATTTAATAGAGGAAGGATAGCAAGGACATCCAGTGTGCTAGTATTAAACTTTCAAAAGGGAGAATATTATAAAATGAGGAAAATGGTTAAGGAAAAACTAAAAGGGCCTGCTGCAAAGGTTAAGAGTTTACATCAGGCCTAGGCGTTGTTTAAAAATACTGTTGTGGAAGCTCGGACCAGATGTATTCGATTCTAAGAAAGGTAGAAGGAAGGCCAAATGACTGCCAAAGTGGTTTAAAGGTGAGCTCAGAGATACTGTTATAGCCAAGAAAGCATCTTTCAGAAAATTGAAAAAGGAGCCAAATGACAAAAACAGGAACCAGCATAAGCACTGGAAAGTTAAATGCAAGGCACTTATAAGGCAGGTAAAGAGAAAATCTGAAAAGGAGCTTGCCATGGGAAAAGAAACCCTATGAGTCAGTTGGTCCATTAGATGATAGAGGGGTAAAAGGAGCACTAAAGGAGGAGAAGGCCATAGTGGACAGAATTAATTAATTCTTTGTCAGTCTTTACCAAAGAAGATGTAGGGAAGTTACTTCTGCCAAGAAATGGTATTTAAAGGTGATATTTCAAAGGATTTGAAACAAATATCAATAAACCATGAAGATGTAATACAGCAATTTGATAAACTAGAGTAGTAAATCATCTGGACCAGATGGTATACATCTGAAGGTTTTGAAAGAACTCAAATATGAAACTGCAGACCTACTATTAGTAATTTGTAAGCTATTGTTGAAATCGTCTATAGTACCTGAAGATTGGAGAGTGGCCAAGAGGGCTGCTACTGCTGGGAAAAAATCTGCACTTGTAAGTACTTACCTGTTGAGAAATTCTATAAATCTTGGGAAAAAGGGAATTATTTGGGTTAAGGCTGATAAAATCTGTGAATTTTAAAACTCAGTGTTTTATTAAGTCATTTAGGGCATAGTAACACAAGCCTTCACAAGGCTCTGCCAAGAAATATGGAAGACAACATCATGGCTTTCCCCCTACCTGTTTAATTTATATGCAGAACAAATCATCAGAGAAGCAGGATTGTATGAAGACAACAGAGGTGTGAAGATTGGTGGAAGACTCATCAACAACCTTCGCTATGCTGATGATACCACATTACTGGCTGAAAGTGAAGATGATCTGAAACATTTGCTTCTCACAATCAAAGAACATAGTCTCAAAATGGGCCTGCACCTTAATGTAAAGAAGACAAAGATCATGACAACTGGCATAATCAACAGGTTCATCGTTGAAGGAGAAGAAATTGAAATTGTGAACAACTTTAACCTACTTGGATCAACTATCAATAAAGAAGCAACAAGCAGTCAAGAAATCAGACGACGCATTGCTCTTGGCAGAATGGCTATGAAAGACCTAGATAAGATTCTCAAGAGCAGAGATGTCTCTCTCCATACAAAGATTTGACTTGTTCAAGCCATGGTATTTTCAATAACATCATATGGCTGTGAAAGCTGGACAGTGGAAAAGACAGATAGGAAGAAAATTGATGCCTTTGAATTATGGTGTTGGCGGCGAATACTGTGTATACCATGGACTGCCCGAAGAACAAACCAGTCGGTACTAGAGGAGATCAAGCTTAAGCTTTCTTTAGAAGCTCAGATGACAAGACTTCGACTTTCATACTTTGGACACATCATGCGAAGAGAGAAATCATTAGAGAAAGACATTATGCTTGGCAAGATAGAAGGTCAACGCAAAAGAGGAAGGCCAGCAATGAGATGGATCGATACAATAACAGCAGCTACGGGTACCAGTCTGTCAACAATGAGCCGCCTGACTGAAGACCGCACACAATTTAGGATAGCTATCCAGAGGGTCGCCATGAGTCGACTCCGACTTGACGGCACTTAACAACAACAACACAAGCCAGCTTTCAATTAAATTAAAGCCAGTTAGGGATTAGTATAACAAGCCAGCCTTCAGTTAGATTAAAGCCAGTTAGGCTTTAACAGAGAGAGAAGAATAGGGTAAATATTCTTTGAGTATATATAGAGAAATTGTTTTCTAAAGACCTTTTACAAAGAGGCCTTCTAGTTAGGAGGCAACAGAACTGTGAAATTGTTTTAAATAGATGTTAAAGATAAGTAACAGATCAAAGGGGCAACTTGAAAGGCTCATACTATCAAAACAATAGCAGTGCAAATCATCCAGGAAATTAAGAGATTGCCTTAGAAGCACAGATATAAATAGGTCATCCCTCCCACCCACCATAGTTCCCACCCACCCCAACACATAATCCTTGATTTATAGCCTTTTAAATCGGTTAAGGGGAAGGGGGTGATCTTACTTTCAGATTTAACTGATTATGTACATCAACAAGTTATTAGGCCTTAGGAGTAGATTATGGATACTAGCAAAACAGGGAAGTCAGGGCATTCTGATAGAGAGATTCCCATAAAGGTTTCTCTGAATGATATGAACTTGCTGGATGAAACCAATGGTTTGATTCCTGAGACCTTGGAGGAATGGAAATTTGTTCTACATTGTGCCCAAAGTTGCAGCACCAGTGTTTGCCACACTGAATCTTAGAATGGAAACGTCTGCACAGAGAGCTCCAGATGGGCAAATTGCATCAGTATTGAAAATGTCTCTCTCTTGCTTACCAAAGTTGTTGGCCCAGATCGTGCCTGGCTTCTGCTGCAGGAGTGTGGGCTCATAGGAGAATTATCTGAGAGGTTTAACAGAGTTTGTGAGATTCTGAGAGTTGCTGAAAAATACAAAGAGCCCTGATCCAGTCCGTGTTGGAAAGGTGTGAACGGCATAGGAAATATAATGGTTCCATGGAAAGCAGTTGCCAAACTTTCCACCACCTGCTTCAGGGCATAGATCCCTTTAAAAGAAATCGCCATTCCAAAGGTCTGTTCTAGAACCAGAAGCCATTTGTTACTAAATACCGGCTTGTTTTAAAAATATACACACCTATTTCAGGGAAACTGTAAAACTAGAGGGCATAACATGAAACTGCAATGGGGTAAACTGAAATGCAATGTCAGGAAATACTTTTTCACTGAAAGGGTGGTGGATGCTTGGAATGCCCTCCCGATGGAAGTGGTGGAGGCAAACACAGTGTCAGCATTCAAAATGGCATGGGACAGATACAGTGGATCCCTTTATAGCAACAGGATAAAATCAAAATAAACATAACTATTTCTTATACCTGAACAAATAGGGGTGACCTACAGAGATCAGAGGGTACACCCCTGAACAAAGGCATGGGGAGGAGTGACCTGCACGTAGTGGCAGGTGCACCTACTCTTGCCGCCTTGCTGGGCAGACTAGATGGTCTTTATCTGCTGTTATATACTATGTTACTATGTTACTATGTAACCAAGGTGACTTAAAGTAAAAATCAGGCAAAGTTGAAAGATTTCAAATTAACCATGTCATCATATAGCCAGACTGCTAATATTCACAAAAAAACAAAGTTTGAAATACTTTTTAGATTTCTAGAATTTGCATACAGGTAAGATGGGAGAGTTACAATATATAGCAGTGAATGAAAGGTTAGATATAATTGGCATTTTGGAGACCTAGTGGAAGGAGAATAGCCAATGGGACACTGTGATAAAAGGCTACAAACTATATCACAATGATAGGGTAGATCACATTGTCAGAGGGGTGGCACTATATGTTAAAGAGGGCATCAGGTCAAAAAGGATAAAGGTTTTGCAGGAAACAAAATATACTGTAGAATCTCTGGATATCAATTCCATGTAAAAAGGGGAAGGGAATGGCAGTGGGGGTATACTACTGTCCACCTGAACAGAATGAATAGACCGATGATGAAATGCTAACAGAAATTACGAAAACTAGCAAAGTTTAAAAAACAGTTCTATTACATGTTAGAGAGATAAAGTTTCTAGAAGAAATAAATGACTGCTTCATGGAGCAGCTGATTCAATAACTGATAGAATAGGTTGCTAATTTAGACCTAGTCCTCAGTGGAACACAGGATCTAGTGCATGAGGTAACTGTTTTGTGATCGCTTGGCAATAGTAATCATACCATGATCACATTTGATTTAATAAATGGAGGGAGGATAGCAAGGAAATTCACTGCACTAGCATTTAAATTAAAAAAAGGAGATTATCATAAAATGAGGAAAATGCTTAAGAAAATATGAAAAGGAGTTTACATCAGGCCTGGAAGTTATTTTAAAATACTCTCTTAGAAGCCTAGATCATATGTATTCCATGCTTTAAAAAAAGGTGGAAGGAAGGCCAAACAATAGCCAGCATGGCTTAAAGGTGAAGTCAAAGAGGCTGTAATAGCTAAGAGAGAATATTTCAGAAAATGGGAAAAAAAGTCAAATGATGAAAACAGGAAAGAGCATAAGTACTAGCATGTTAAATGTAAGGCATTGATAAGGCAGGCAAAGAGAAAATTTGAAAAGAAGCTTTTGCCATGGAAACAGAAGCGCATAAAAATCTTTTGCAGGTACATTCATAGCAAAACACCTGTGAAGGAGTCAGTTGGACAATTAGATGATTCAGGGAAAAGGTGCACTGAGAAAAATTAAGGCCATAGCGAAGAGATCAAATTAATTCTTTGCTTCAGTCTTTACTGAAGATGTAGGAAACTTACCCATGCCAGAAATGACATTTAAAGGTGATGTATCAGAGGAATTGAAACGAATCTCAATAAATTGGGAAGATTTATTTATTTATTTATTTAACATTTCTTTTATACCGCGCTATTTTCTATCAGTGCGGTTTACAGAGAACAAAGTGACTCTGACAGCGAAGGCAATCAGAGTTTACATAAAACAGGGGGAAACAACTTGGAGTGAACTGGGGGAAACTATGTACAATTTAAATAAGAGCAATTTACATATGAAACTATGTACAATTTACAAGTTACCACGTTAATCTTTTCATTGTTCCTAGGTTTATTCAATTACTCAGAGCAAGTGTGGGACAGCAGGGTGCAATCTAGCTAAGGCTGTTTTACATAACCTGTCAGTTGCCCCTTGTGCATTATGTAGTTTAAGTTAAGATGTTAGGTGGAGGGGAGGGAGGTGTGGTGGGATAGTTGTGTTGTGAATAGTGCATGAGGAACAGGTGGTGTTTGATGGCTTTTCTAAACTGCATGAGGTCTCTGATTGATCTGTTATGGGGTGGAAGTTTGTTCCAGGCCCTGGGGGCATAGGACACAAATGCGCGTTTGTTGATTGTGCCCATTTTGTGGTTGTTTTTGGGATGATTAGCGTATTGGCAGCAAGTGCTCGCTTAGGTCTGTTGCTGGGAGTGTGGGTAAGAAGCGCTGAGATTGATGAGGGTGATATGTTATTTAAGGCTTTAAATGTTATTAGGAGAGCTTTGTAGGTTATCCTACTGTTTACTGAGAGCCAGTGTAGCTCTCTTAGTATGGGGGATATGTGATCGCTCGTATGTATCCCACACAGGATACGGGCAGCAGCGTTCATCGCTAATTGGAATGGGTTCAATAAGTTCTTGGGGAGGCCGTGTAGTATAATGTTTGCATAGTCAAAGTGGGGTGTGACTATTGCTTGGAATATTGTTCGGAAGTTGTCAGGGTCCAGCATGGGTCTAAGGTGTCAAAGTCTTGATCTTATAATAGATGGACTTTACTGTGCGGCTTATATGATCTTTGAATGTTAATCGTTGATCTGGTGTCATGCCAAGGTAGCGTATGGTGGGCTTTATTGGTAGTTCGGCATCTCTGACCTTCAGGGTTGGAGGGGGTGTGAAGCTTTTGTTTCTCGTGATGGTTAGGACCTCTGTTTTCTTAAAGTTTATTCTCAGGTTATTGTTTAAGATCCAGTCTGTTATCGCATTGAAGCAGTCAATGATGGTTGTGTAGTCTGGAAACGTGACATTGATAGGTATGTATAACAGCACATCGTCGGCATAGATGAGGCACGATATGCCAAAGGCACGGGTAATTTCACAGATTGGTTGCATGTATATGTTGAAGAGTAGCGCCGAGAGGGAGGAGCCTTGGGGTACTCCCTGTTTTTGTTGGAAAGGTTCAGACGTGCTAGAGCTAATTCTAACTTGCTGCCATCGTTCTTCAAGGTATGATTTGCACCATTCCCAAGCTAACCCCTGGATCCCCTTCTCATGGAGATGGGTGAGGAGTTGGTTGTGATTAACAGAATCAAACGCAGCGGAAATATCCAGGAAGATCAGCACAAAGCCCTCTTTGGTGTTGTCTACCCACAGATTAATGTGTTGCATAGGGAGGTCAGGAGAGTTTCAACTCCGTGGGCTTCTCTAAACCCGTGTTGGCAGGGGTCTAGGGGAGCTGAGGCATCTATGTGTTGTTGAATTTGTCTCAGGGACACTTTCTCAAGTATTTTAGCTAGTAGTGGGATACTTGAGATTGGCCGGTAAGACTCTTCCTTCTTCGGGTCTAGTTGGGAGTTTTTTAGAAGAGGCCGGATTGATGTCTGTTTAAGTGCTGCTGGGAAACTTCCTGTTGAGAATGACTGCTTTGTTATTTCTGCTATGATTGGGCTAAGTTCAGATCGCATTGCTCTGACCCAGTGAGCTGGGCATGGGTCGTTAGGCGCAGTGGTAGTGTTGATGGCGGCGATAATTTCTTCAATGTTTTTCGCTGTTGGGGGTGAGAGCTTCAAGAGAGGCTCCACGTGGGGTGTGTAGGGCTGGTACCCCTGCAATTCTACATGCAAATCTCAGGCCTGCTCAGCAACTCAGGCCTGAACCAACCTGCACAGACAAGATGGATTCTTCACTTCACTTTTGCTGTGTTCAGCTACAAACGACCTCCAAGCAACTGCTGGCGCAGCATTTCTAAGCATACATACAGAAGCTATTGTCCGTGGCTGGCCTTGGACACTTGTATATGCCCAAAAGTTACATACTGTTGCTTCTGTCTGATTTCTTACTATGGCTTCTTTGTTTGCAAGAAGCTGCCCATCATCTACCTCCTGATTCGCTGAGAACACCTCAGACTTCCTGGTGCCAACCAATCATCGGACCTATGATGGAGGATTCTTACACAGAATAAAGCAATCTGCACTGGAACTTTAGAGAGAGTTGGGGGCTTTTCCCACCTGTTCATACAGACTTCTGCACCGGTTCCTCTCTGCTGTGCACTGCGTACCTGATTCCTGCGACCTGACCCTTCCGCAAGACGGCCACTAAGTGTGGGCTAGGCCGTCCTCCACAGGTCTGAGATAAGACTTTCACAGATACCTCCGGTTCGGACTTACTGCGGCTCGCCTGACGAGGCTAGAGCCCGCATTAGCTAGGAGCTGCCTCCTTGGACTGCATTGTTCCTGAGAGCCCGACAGAACTAAGGTACTGACTTATCTCTCCTCCTCCGGATGGGCAAGGGGTTAGCAATATATTTCTTACTTTTCCTCAGTGCAGAGCGAATCAGTGACGTCTGGTTACTAATCAGTGATTTATTACATTGTCCAAGTGTACATCTGTACTATAACAAATTTCTACCTCATGTTTCTAATTAGCTATATGTGTGTGTGTATATTTTTCTACCTGGTTGCCTATAATAAAGTCTAATATATATCTGCAGACCAGACTTCTTTCGTAGCTCATTGCCAGAATAACTCACCGAACTTTGGGCTGTGTATTAGTAGCTATTTCCCCTGGACAACAGAGAGTCTAACTTATTTTTGTGCTACTAATATACCCTACATAATAATGGGGGCTCGTCTGGGATGCGTATTTCTGACTGTGCTACGTCTCTCAGAGTTTGTGTAATATTTCTGAATTGTCCTATTGTGGTCCAAGCAGCTGTTTATGCTGAGGTTTGTGGCTAGAGAGCATTGTCTGTTGAGACGGCTTTGGAACCCACATTACAGGATCTCTGCATTAGAGTAATTCTTCAGCAGCTATTCCTGTGTTTGTTCTTACAGACAGTCTCAGCTATTGATTTACAATGGCTCACGCAGATAAGGTTGATTTGGCATTCCAGAAATTAGCTTCCCTATGTTGGTCGAAAGATACCACTGCCGACCACATTGAAAGAATTTCTAAGTGCCTTACAACAGATACGCAAGAGCTTGTTAGGGCTGATAGCTTTTTCAGTGAGTTCCTAGACCGGCTTCTTGCTCATAAGGCTAAATTACCGGTGGATATGGTAGCCGAGCATGCCTGTGTGCTGCATATTTTTACTGACAAACTGCAGAAGGCATTATGTCACCTGCAAACTAAATCTGAATCACTAGAGTCTGATTTAAGGACAGCTCACAGTCAGCTACAGTGTGCCAAGGATACAGCAAACCAGTGTGAAAAGGAGAGTGCTGAATTACGTCATCAAGTTGACGAACTTCAGGCTGAGGCGACCAGATGGGCCAGCAGTAGCCTCTTTTCCCCAGGTACTACTAGCCTGTGGTGTCTGCGATGCCAAGAGTTAGTGGCTCAGGTTTCCGCTCTTAAGAAGCGGGGTGCACAGGATCAAAAGGAATTGCAGTTTCTGACAGTTTGTAGAACTGAACTAGCCACCCAGACCAAGAGGTTAAAAGCAGACGCTGCTCTTTATGAGCAGCGAGAGAGTGCTTTGATGGCTGAGCTCGAGTCTACAGAGACTGCTCTAAGTGCAGCGAGACGGCGTACAGCCGATCTGCAAAGGGAGCTAGTTGTTGCACGTCAGGAATGTGGGCAGGAAATACAGAGAGTTAACCTCGAAATCCAGCAATTAAGAGCTGATTGTTTTGAATTGGTGTGTGTGTCCACTTCTCAGAGTAATGAGACAGAGTACAGGGATAATTTGATCCCTCTAGGCTTCTCGAATTACCAGAGGGTAGATGACGGCAGTTTGCCACTGGAAACCCTGCCCAGTGTTGAAAGGCAGCTTTTCCAGAACAAAGTCAGTTCTCTCCCATCAGCGCATGAGCACAGGAGAGAAACAGGGTGGAGTGAAACACCCTACTCTCGACCCCTCCCCATACAGGGAGCGGTGGAGGGGGGGTGGGAAGTCCTCCTAGTGATGGAAGACTGTACCAGCAGCAACCACCAGAGGGAGCTGAAGGCAAGCGGAATCCTCTATGCTCCCGTGTCCTGCAAGGAAATCAAATAAATGAAGGTGCTTCTGTCGCACAATTACAAATTATCAAGACCTTGCGGAGCATGGTCACACCTTTTGAAAAAACTGGTCATGCCACCATAAATGAACATTTAGCTGCAGTCAAAGATGCCTTTTGGGCACTGAACATTACCAGGGGGGAGGACATGGTTCTGTATCTTCCATGGTCCTTTGATGTACCTTGTCAGCAATTTATTCGTGCCATGGCAGACATGAAAAGAAGGACATCGTCATCTTTGAACAGGCACTAAAGAAACATTATGGGCCATACCCTGATGATATTGCTGCAAAGCAGGCAGCATTTAGTATGACTCATAGGGAAAATGAAACACCCCGAGAGTTTGCTTACAGACTTAGGCAGACCTTCTTCCAGAGTGACCCTTCTTGGGAAACAATAGAACACCATCAGGAGTTTCGTAATCTTTTCTGTCAGTTGCTCCTTCCGTCTATTAAGCCTTATATGTCTGACAAGCGTCACGAACCCCTGTCACGTGTGATAGAACATGCTGAGTGGATTTGGGAAGCTGTTCCTACCATGAGAGCAACCAATACTGGCAGCACAGTCCGGGCTCCAAGCAAAGCCAGAGAGCCAAAACAGTGTGTTAGTGCTGTAAAATCTACCCTTTCGTTAGAAAATAACTCTTCTCCTTCTGCTCCACAGAATCCTCCCAGGTCACCCCAGAACAACCAGTCATCTGGGTCTAAGCAGCGCTCTGGGAATCAGCGTTTCACTCAGCAGAACCGGAACTGGAAGAGAGAGCCCGGTTTTGACAAATTCCAGGAGCTGGAGAAGAGAATAAGCAAGTTGACAGATATGATGAAGGCTACCATTGCATTCAGCTCCTCACGGGAGGCTTCTGCTAGTAGTGCGCCACCTAAGCCACGAGCAAAGCCTCAGAAGCCAGAGGATGAACTGGTTGACTCCTCTTCCCCTTCTAATGCGACTGAATGACTAACCGACTTTGTTTCTGTCCCACAGGTCACTATTGCACAGGTGCAGCCAGCTGGAGATGCCACCCCAGGGACACAGAGTGACAGTCCCACAATGGACAGCGAGGGTCCAGCCTTCAACACCATCAGGAAGCACAAGTACTTTCTGGGTAAACTCAAGCCAAAAGGACAGAGGTACACTGTTCCTGTTACAATTCAGCAGGCATTTCTCTGTGAAGGCCTGATAGATTTCGCCTCTGAGGCTACCCTGATTACCTCGAGTCTCTTTGATAGACTCACTGCTTCCTTGGGGAGTCAGAGGACCCTACACATCACACCCAGTGATTTGTCACTCGCAGCTTATGGGAATCAGCCCATAGAGTCTATGGGGCAGGTCTGGCTTAACCTCCAAATTGGAAAATTACAGGTGAAACATCCTGTCATCATTACCAAGTGCCCTGGGGAAGAATTCTTGATTGGCAATGAGCTCCTGAAAAGGTTACGCCCAATTCTGGACTATGTCCAGGAAGTGATCTTATGCTAGGGTAAAACATGACAGCAGAGTCAGTGGTCCTAGTTCGGTGGAACGCACAAACAAGTCCATCAGGATAAATTTCCAGAGGTCAGCTGATCCCCAAATCCTTCAGCTCCAGTATGAAAGGGCTGGAGATGAGGATCAGGGCATCAGCGACGTGGTTGCCATTGCAGTGGGTTCCGTAGCTAACATTGTCCTTGATACTGACTGCCTGCAGATATTCCTGAAGGAACCTGTGGAAGGTTGTGAGGTGCAAACCCCTCTTCCATCCCATCCCTGCCTAGATCACCCTAGGAGACTGAGGGACATATTCTCGGCTGAGAAAGGTCCCTTTATATATGTGCAGGTGGGCATGTCCCAAAAGGAAAGGGCCTACCTATTACCCCACTGTGACCACTCCCTCATCAGTGAGACTCTTTTCTATCGGCTCAAACAACAGCTTACCCTTGATTGGGTAATGGGAGCAAAGACTTCGTTCCAAGTGCCTGGGGAAGGGCTCAAGACATTAATGGGCTACTGCAATCTCCCCTTGCAAGTTGGGGTTAAAGGTTTTCGGCACACCTTCTCCATCATCAGAGGACTTGAGGTGCCCCTCTCCTTAGGCTCAGATTGCCTTGTTCGACTGGGAACTTATGTGGATTTTGTGAACAACATCCTCTGGAGTAGGATGGAAGGAGATCCGGTGGATTTCTCTGGTGCCCGCCCATCCCTACGGGCTGGTCAGACTATTCCTCAAGTCTGTGAAGTGGTCAGTGCAGAAGACACCCACATACCTGGGAGGGTACAAGATTGTCCCCTGCCGATACAGGTGACCCGAGGACATGTGGTCTCAGACAACTTGGTCTTCTTCAGTCCAAATTCCCGTTTTGAGGAGCTGGGCATAGCCATGGGTCCCATACCCTGCATGGAGGCCACAGCTCCCTCCTTACACTTATTGCTCACCAATCCAAACCCAGATCACATTCACCTTGTGAAAGGCAAACCCCTGGGATTCCTAGTGGGAGAATCGTTCCCAAGTGTGGAATTGAGTCTCCAGATTATTGGGGAAGCCCCTGTTTCCTGGAACATCTGTGAGGGGGGGACCCCTGCGTGTGTACGATCCTCACCCCGAGGCCTCCTCACCTTACAGTTTGTCTGGCCACATAGTGCTGTGACCTCTCAGGTGGACCTCGAGTCTGACCATCTGATTTTGTCAAGTAAACTCGATGAGGCTGTTAGTTCCCTCATCCACCGGGGGGGGGGGGGGGGGAGCCCCATGCTGTCCAAGCCATCCAGGTCTCCTCTCTCCAAGATGAGATTGAGGAGAAGGTTGAAATAGCCTCAAACACACCTGTCCTGGGATTTGACGAAATGGTTGCGGGAAAACTTGCTGAAGCAGACGCCTGCACTGATGAGTCAGAAAAGGCCCAATTAAAAGAACTGCTGTACCGTCACAAGGACCTGTTTGCCACTGACACCTATGACTGTGGTCTCACCGACCTACATGTCACCCGTATTCCTACGGATCCAAACAGTAAACTTGTCTTTGTGAGGCAGTATAAAATCCCATTGGCCTCCTATGAATCCGTTCAGGACATCATTAATTCCCTGGAACAAAAGGGAATTATACGTCAATGCAACAGTACTTACAATGCCCCACTGTGGCCTGTCATCAAGAAGGATTCTAGCTGGCGCTTAGCTTTGGACTATCGCCAGCTTAATAAAAAGGTACCTCTATCCAGATGGCCTATGGCACATCTGGAATAGAACTTAGCCACCATCAAGGGTGCAAGGTACTTTACAAGCCTGGATCTGGCCTCAGGATTTTGGACTATACCGGTCCATCCAGAAGATCAGCATAAACTGGCTTTTACCTTCGGTAGGCGACAATATACTTGGAATCGGACACCGTTTGGTTATTTGAATGCCCCAGCAGACTTCAATATTTTCCTGCATAAGGCTTTGCCTGATGCTGAGACTAGAGGCACCCTCGTCTATGTAGACGACATTCTGGTGAAGAGCGTCAGTTTCACTGACCATTTGCAAGAAATAGAGCATGTTTTCCAGCAATTGAAAGCTGCGGGAGCAAAGCTGTCCTTGGCAAAGGGCCAATGGTGCCGGAAATCCCTCAATTATTTGGGTTACGAAGTTTCTGCTGAGGGACTGCGGCCTCAAAGGAAGAGAATTGTGGCCTTGCAACAACTCAAACGTCCGACCAACGTGAGTGAGCTGCGCTCATTCTTGGGCATTTGCAATTATTCACGCCAATTTGTGGATCAATATGCGGAGATTTCCCGACCCCTGGTCAAACTCCTCAAAAGAGATGAACCTTGGGCATGGAATCCCGACCAAGAGGCAGCTCTAGAAGAGCTGAAGGCAGCTTTGAGTCGAGCTCCCTGTCTTGCCTATCCAGAGAGTGGCAGAGAATTCTTCGTGGAACTAGATTTCACCGATCACTCTATGAGTGCTGTTCTGTACCAGATGCATGACACAGATAGGAAAGTTATTGCCTATGCCAGCAAAGCTTTAACGGAAGTGGAGAGGAAATACTCTGACTGTGAGAAATCCTTGTTGTCCACAGTCTGGACCCTCCAATATTTCCGCAGTTATATCCAAGGTGAGAGGCTGGTTGTTGAGACTCATCACCAACCCATCAAGTTCCTAGGCAGTGATCGGATTAAATCGGGACAAATGTCAAACAGTCGCATTGTCTCCTGGACCTTAGCACTTCAGGGCTGGCCCCTAGAAGTAAGGTATGCTCAAAACCGCAAGGATGCCGCCGCACAGGGCCTGGCTGAATTGCACGATTGCACTGCCAGAGCACCTTTAGTGGGTAATTTAGACACTGAAATAGAGTCATGTACGCCTGAGCCTTCTCGTCATCGTCCTTATGATGAGAACCCCTGTAAAGGCTACCCCAAGGTGTATGTGGACGGTTGTGCTTACCGTCGAGAGCCTGACCATGAACTGGTAGCAGGTATAGGTGTAGTTTGGAACCAGAACTACCCTTGTGAACCCTTCAAGTACCGTCTGGGTACCAAGACTAATCAGTATGCAGAGCTAGCTGCAGCCCTGGCAGCTCTCCAGTCTGCTGCTCAGGGAGGGGTTCACACCCTAACCATCTGTACTGATTCAGACTATGTCCGAAAGAATTTTGTTTCCCACTTACCCATTTGGAAATCTAACCATATGCTGAATTCCAAAGGGAAACCTGTCACACATGCCGGATTGATTCTGGCCTTGGACAAGGTAGCTCATGAAAATGACATGACCATCTACTGAAAGAAAGTGAAAGGTCATTCCCGTGTTGATAATCCTGACAAGATTGGAAATGATCTAGCTGATCAGCTTGCCAAGGAGGGTGCTGTCTCTGGAGACCTCTGGCAGTTGAAGGCCCCCGAGACCAATGGGCTTCGAATTGTGACAGCGGTTACCCGGCGACAAGCTCAATTATCCACCATGCCCCCTGTGGTTCAATGGTGTGGCGAGAGCACAGATCTCGACCTCGTGCAAGCCCAGAAACAAGATCCTACTCTTGGACGTTTCTACCTTTTTCTGCAGAACCCCCAGGAACACCCATTAACTCTGGAGGATTGTCAGGACGATGAGGAACTGAGGATCCTCTACATCTCCAAGGACATGTTCCATCTCCAGAAAGATCTGTTGATACGGACGAGTAAGCATGGTATTGTGCAATGGGTGGTACCTTGGGCCTTCCGAGGAGTTATGTTACAGCACGCTCATGATGAACCTTGTGCCGGTCATAGAGGTGACCGAATAACCTATGAAACGTTGAAACAAGTGGCCTACTGGCCCCACATGTACCAAGATGTCCAATTGTATACTAAAGGTTGTCTGACCTGTTGCAGATTTCAACCTGCAGCTCCTTCTCATAGAGCCCCTTTGAGAAACAGAGGTCTGACCATGCCTTGGTCTGATCTCCGGATTGATTGGATCGGCCCCGTGCCCCGATCCTCTCGAGGCAATAAATATATGTTGACAGTTACCTGCTTATTTACTAAGTGGGTCGAGTGCATCCCAGCACCCAACTGTACCGCCGATACCACGGCCACCTTGTTGTTAAACCATGTTTTCAGTAGGTGGGGCCTCCCCATGCGAGTGGAATCCGACCAGGGTTCCCACTTCACGGGACAAGTCATTAAGCATCTGTGGAAGGTACTAGGTGTGAAGGCCAAAGTCCACATTGCTTATCGTCCACAATCCTCTGGACAAGTGGAGAGAGCAAACAAAACTATCATCAGTATCTTGAAAAAGTATGTTTCTTCCTCTGGGAAGGACTGGGACATCAAACTGCCCTTGGTCCTGATGGCTATCAGAGCCATGCGTCATCGTGCTACTGGTGTGTCCCCTTTTGAGATGATGACAGGTAGGGACATGGTTTTACCCCTTCATCTTCTTTACAGCAGTGGTCCCCAACCCAGTCCTATGGGGCCCACCAGCCAGTCAGGTTTTCGGGATATCCCTAATGACTATGCATGAGATATATATGCATTAGAGATATCCTGCCAACCTGACTGGTTTGTGGCCCTCCAGTGCTGGATTTGGAGATCCCTGCCTTACACCTCCGTCATTTAAGATTGTGAGTGGGCAAGGTGCAGATGTCCAAGACATCAAAAAGGTTAGATAGAATTTGTCACAGTCCTCCTCACTTCTCACCACCACCAAAAAATTGTCTATTAGACAACTTTTGGTGGTGGTGAGAATCGAGGAGGAATGTGACACATTCTATATACCCTTTTGATGTCTAGGACATCTGTACCTTGCCCACTCACAATCTTAAATGACAGAGGTGTAAGGCAGGGGTCTCCAAATACAGCCCTGGAGGGCCACAAACCAGTCAGGTTGGCAGGATATCTCTAATGCATATATATCTCATGCATAGTCATTAGGGATATCCCGAAAACCTGACTGGCCGGTGGGCCCCATAGGACTGGGTTGGCTACCACTGCTTTACAGGACTAATGATGTGAATCTCGCTGCTGCTACAACTGCTCATGAATATGTTGCCCATTTAAGACAACACTTGCAAAGTGCCTTTGCCTTTGCCAAAAAGAATTTGGACACTGCTGCTAGGGGTAGGAAGGCCTACTATGATTTGAGGACTACCTCTAAAGAATACCAGATTGGCGATAAGGTATTCTACTACAATTTTGGTAAGAATAAGGTCAAAGACTGTAAATTTCTACCTAGCTGGAACGGTCCATTTCCTATTGTGGATAAAGCCTCCCCTGTTGCTTATCAAATTCGAATGAAGTCCAGTACTGAGAGGGAAGGCTCCCTTAAATGGGTCCACATTAATCAGCTTAGACCGTGTCATCCCAGTAAGCTCCTTCCTGAAGAACCTCTTGCTGAAGTGAGTGATACTAACCTTGAGGCGGGATAGCCTGTTTGTTTTATTTTACAGATGGAGTCCTGAACTTTGAAGGTCCTGTTCCTGATTTTGATGTTAGCGGGATCCGAGGTTGCCAGATTGATTGAGCCTGGCCCTCTTTCTGGTGTCGTGCTACAGGATGCGCCTGGTTTCCTGATTACACAGTCCCAGACTGTCACACAGAAAGTTTTTGTGTCCCTAGATCCCCGACATGTTTTACAGAAACATTTTGAATCGTCTGTTGCACGCATCACTAATATACAACAGTGGTGCCTAATCTTGGCATGTGCCAACGCTCTAAAGACATTCATTGGTTGTGTCCTGGTAAACCTTTCCTGAAGGACACTTCTACAGCTCTTTGTGGGTTGTCTGCTGAAAATGTGAAAGAACAATGTAAAGTTACCATGCCAAGTACGATGACTTTTCTGAGACAAAAGTTGCTGTTGTCAACAATGTTTGGCTGGTTAGTACCCCTTTGAGTGAACTCCTGGTCACCATGAATAAACATGACATTCATAATAGAGTTCCTCTACCCTGCAATGTTTGCTTGATTGATGTTCCCAAGAACTCCATTGTTAATGTTGGTGGAGTTTCCTTGTTTTATCTAGATGCTGACCCTGTTTCGACAGAGCTCCAGATATTGGATGTGTTTCGAGGTCACGAGATTGACTTCACTGCAGCCTTGACCTATCTTTTGGACTATAAGGACTCTCACACAGTTGAACTGTCCATTGATCAGGACAACCTTGCCATTGCTGATTATAACTTTGATTCACGTGATGTGGACATTTTACAAACTGATTTTATGTCACATGTCATTGTTCCTGGTCTTTTCTTTCTGTTGGTGCTCCAGTTTCTTATCTCTTTGTATCAACAGAAACAGATTTGTACCCTTCGTCGCTCTATGCATCCTGCACCTCTGCTGCCTGCCATGCGTCTGCAGGATTTGCTGGAACGTCACACTTTTGAATAAGTGTCACCGTTTTCTTTGAAAGTTATCCATTACTCTTAATTGAGTTGTTTTTTTCATAGATAGCATGTGTTTCTTTTACTAACACAGTTACACATTGCTTATCATTACATTTGAGTGTTCCCCTTGGTGTTTCACTAACACATTATATTGCATTATTGATATGCCTGTTTGGTTAAGGTACACTATATACTCTTCAGTTTGAAGTTAACACGTCTTATCTTAATTGCATTAACTTGACTGTGTCTATGTCATTTTATTTTGACTTCTTTTATTGCTTGAGTGTATTCACTGTATTATTCCTCATGCAGTATTGCTTTCATGCATATTGTGCTTGAAGTATTATCCACTTCTCATGCATTAGTCAACCATTTGTCATTTGGTTCTGACCTGCCCGGTAGTACTGCTAGTTAGGCTTTGTACGATGGAGTGTACTCCCTTGTAGCATCCTCCATCTTACAAGGGGGGGGGGGAGATGTAGGGCTGGTACCCCTGCAATTCTACATGCAAATCTCCGTCCTGCTCAGCAACTCAGGCCTGAACCAACCTGCACAGACAAGATGGATTCTTCACTTCACTTTTGCTGTGTTCAGCTACAAACGACCTCCAAGCAACTGCTGGCGCAGCGTTTCTAAGCATACATACAGAAGCTATTGTCCGTGGCTGGCCTTGGACACTTGTATATGCCCAGAAGTTACATACTGTTGCTTCTGTCTGATTTCTTACTATGGCTTCTTTGTTTGCAAGAAGCTGCCCATCATCTACCTCCTGATTCGCTGAGAACACCTCAGACTGCCTGGTGCCAACCAATCATCGGACCTATGATGGAGGATTCTTACACAGAATAATGCAATCTGCACTGGAACTTTAGAGAGAGTTGGGGGCTTTTCCCACCTGTTCATACAGACTTCGGCACCGGTTCCTCTCTGCTGTGCACTGCGTACCTGATTCCTGCGATCTGACCCTTCCGCAAGACGGCCACTAAGTGTGGGCTAGGCCGTCCTCCACAGGTCTGAGATAAGACTTTCACAGATACCTCCAGTTCGGACTTACTGTGGCTCGCCTGACAAGGCTAGAGCCCGCATTAGCTAGGAGCTGCCTCCTTGGACTGCATTGTTCCTGAGAGCCCGACGGAACTAAGGTACTGACTTATCTCTCCTCCTCCGGATGGGCAAGGGGTTAGCAATATATTTCTTACTTTTCCTCAGTGCAGAGCGAATCAGTGACATCTGGTTACTAATCAATGATTTATTACGTTGTCCAAGTGTACATCTGTACTATAACAAATTTCTACCTCATGTTTCTAATTAGCTATATGTGTGTGTGTATATTTTTCTACCTGGTTGCCTATAATAAAGTCTAATATATATCTGCAGACCAGACTTCTTTCGTGACTCATTGCCAGAATAACTCACCGAACCTTGGGCTGTGTATTAGTAGCTATTTCCCCTGGACCACAGAGAGTCTAACTTATTTTTGTGCTACTAATATACCCTACAGGTGGAGCTTGTGGTTTTCCTGGACTGGTGGCCGTAATTGGTTGTAGGGCTTTGGAATGTATGTAGTTGGCATATGCTTGGGGTTGAATTTGCTCATTTTGTGGTGGTGAGGGTTCTTGAGTTATAGATTTTACTAGATTGAAGAGTTCACGTGGTTTGTTTAGTGAACGGTTGAGGAGCTCGGTGTGATATTCCTTCATTTTGGCCCAAATGGCTTCTCGGTGAGTTTTCAGGTAGGCTAGGTAATTAGCCTGGTCATCTGTGTTGTGGGTGTGCCTCCATTTTTTTCGAGTTTTCTCAATTGAAGTAGGGACGTCTTTAACTCTAGTGAGAACCATGGGGCTGTCGGCCTTTTAGTTGTATTATTCTTGTGCATTGCCTGATTGTTAGGCGGGGGCTGGCGTGCGTACAGCTGTAGAGTGTCATTCCATTTAGCGACCATGTCATTGAGGTTGACTGAAGGTTGAGAGAGCTTTGGGATTGCATGTTTGGACAACAATTCCTTATCAAGTGGATTGAAGCGACCTGTGTTTGCTGTTGTCTTTGGTTTATGTTGGTTATACAGGTCCTGATGTGATGGAACCCGGAATGTTATTAGATAATGGTCAGACCAGGGGACAAGGGTGGTGGAGAGGTTAAAGTGGTCCTTACTGCCTGTGGCAATAGGTGGAGCGAAGACTAGGTCGAGAGTGTTCCCATGTTTGTGTGTGGGGTCTGTTACGATCTGCGTATAGTTCAAATTGGCCATTGCGTCGAGGAATGTGTTGGCAAGAGTGGGTTGTGCAGAGGATAGATTAAAATCTCACAAAATCCAGTTTGGTTTGGTTCGGTTTTCTGGGTTACAAGCTAGGTCGATTATATTTGATAGCTCGTCAGATGAGGCATTTGGAACCATATAAATAAGGTTGAGAGTGTTGTGTTTGTTTGCAATGGTGAGTGTGTCTAGATGTTGTATGCTGCTGGCTTGGATTATCCGGTAATTGAGCTCATTTTTTGCTAATATGAGGACCCCTCCACCTCTCTTGTTAGCTCTGTTGCATGTGTAAACTGAGAAGTTAGGGGGTGTGAGTTGGTTTAAGATAACAGTGTCTGTGTCTGTTAACCAAGTTTCAGTGATCAACAGGATGTCTAGGTTAAGTGTGTTTACTAGATCTGTGATGACTGGCCATTTGTTGCGTGTGGAGCGTACGTTGAGTGCGCATTTACAGCCTTGACATACATTCTTTGTGTAGACTTTTTTGTTAGGAGTATGTTCTAGGGATACATAAAGCAAGTGTGACTGTCTTTTGTGGTGCGAATATCCTGGATCTTGGTATGACTTCTGGTAGTATTTTTTGTTTGTGTTAATGAGTCTGGGTATAGGGTTGTGATCAAGTGTGAGTGTGTTTGCGTCGTGAATGGAGGTGGAGAGAAAATAGAAGCATGAGAGGACTAGTATGTTGATGGTCATGATTAGGCGTAGGGTGGCACTTCACGGTGGGTAAGCATATTTTCTAGGCTTGGTTAATACACACTTGTGGTAGTGTAAATCGGAAGTTGGAAAGAGGAATGTTTATGTGACTAACAGTGGGGGGTGTATCTTTTCACAGTTGCTATTAGAGTTACAGAGTATCAAACATAACTGGAGATTGTTCCTTTGTTAGAAAGGAAGAAGGCAGGGTGAATACTTTGTTTCATCTAATGCCTATGTAACATTCCTCTAAAATAAACATAGATGCAAGCTGTATTGGGGGAGTCTTAACACACAATTAGCAATTAAATGAGGAAAACTTAGATGGGAACTGTTTCTTTTGCTAGAGAAAATGTAGACACAGGGTAATTACTTTACTTTGTTAGTGCAAATAAGTCTTTCTGCTATACCATTTAAGGCTGCTGCATTTCTGTCTTCAGTTAGGTGCGACCCTCGTTTCCTACGGCCGTAGTATGGTCGCTAGCAATTTGTCTGTGTCATTGAAGATGGCTCGGAGCGTTACCTTTTCCTCGTCGGGACTGCGCTTGGGTAGTCCAGGCCTGATGGTCATTTGTTCAGCGCTGTGATCCTTCTGGGCACTGATGTGTAATTCCAGGACGGGTTGGCCTAGGTGGCAATGCCAAAGGGCCTTCCGGTGAGGTCCCCAGGCGCGGGCCCGCCTGTCAGCAACTGCTTTTGTTGTAAGTGTTCCTCCTCCCACAGCCCTGATAGGGCTGGAGGTCGTGGGTGGGAAGGCGGCTTGCTGGCTTGTTCGGAGCGCTTAGTGTCTGGGAACTGCAGCTGGTGGTGTCTGTGATGGATGGGTTCGTTCCAGGAAGGAGAGGGGGCTCAGACTTTGGGTAGTGCGTCGTGTAGGCTGCTATAGAGGGCCGCCACCTAAGGGCCACACCAAAGGGTCCTCTGGCAAGGCCCTCAGGTGCGGGCCCACCAGGCGTGGGCGCGCCGGCTGGCACTTCTGCTTTTAAAGTCGGGCGTCTGCCCCGATTGGGCAGCACGCCAAGATGGCCGGTTTCCCGCCGCTACCCCCGGAGATGGCTCGATCCCCGGCTGGGAGAGCTGTTGGCAGTCAGGGGGAGCGTCTCTCTCTCAGCGCCGGCTGGCGCTTCTGCTTTTAAAGTCGGGCGTCTGCCCCGATTGGGCAGCACGCCAAGATGGCCAGTTTCCCGCCGCTACCCCCGGAGATGGCTCGATCCCCGGCTGGGAGAGCTGCTGGCAGTCAGGGGGAGCATCTTTCTCTCAGCGCCGGCTGGTGCTTCTGCTTTTGAAGTCGGGCATCTGCCCCGATTGGGCAGCACGCCAAGATGGCCGGTTTCCCGCCGCTACCCCAGAGATGGCTCGATCCCCAGCTGGGAGAGCTGTACAGTAATATAGCTAATTGATAAACTAAAGAGCAGAAAATCACCTGGACCAGATGGCATACATTCTAGTGTGCTTCAAGAACTGAAATATAAGATTGTATAACTACTATTAGTAATCTATGATCTATCATTAAAATCATCTGTAGTACCCAAAGATTGGAGAATGGCCAGTGTAATGGCTGTTTGTAAAAAGGGTTCCAAGGGTGATCCAGGAAACTACAGACTGGTGAGCCTGATGTCAGTACTGAGCAAAATGGTAGAAACCATTATAAAGAGTAAAATGACTGAACATGTAAATAGTCATCGTTTAATGGCAGAAGGCCAACATGGATTTAGCCAAGCAAAATTTTGTTTCACTAATCTCTTATATTTTTTTGAAGGTGTAAATAAACAGGTAGATAAAAGTGAGCTAGTTGATGTGGAGGCTAATTCTATAACATGCATGTCTGGCCCGTGCAGCCGTGGATATAAATACGCCTGTGGTTCAGGAATCAGGGATATAGTCGTTTCCAGCATGGTACAAGCAAACTACTATGTAGAAAGTGATTTGTTTGTCATGACATACCTTGCATCAAAATATACTGTACATGGCAGTAGAAGAAAGCCTTAGTTATTCTTTCATTGGCCATCTCTAAAAACAGTCTTTACAAAGCTAAGTATGGACCCTTCCCAACCTCAGAAAAACCTCTCTAAATATGTGCACATTTTTAGAGACTGATGATGGTGTTTTGGGGCATGTTTTAGTGCTGTTTGCACTGCTGAATGCTCTTATGCTGAGAATCTCTTATTATTGAAAGGGATATGTTTTGACATTTACAGTGTAGCTATGGAGAACCTTTTGTGATTTTTTTTTTGCTGTATTACACTGGCACCAGGTGATACTGTGGTCATCCATATGGCCCAGGTACTGGCCAGGCAATCATGTCCCCCCCCCCCCTGAATTGCAGATTAGCACATCAGATCCTCCAGTGCAACCCTCAAACCATACACACAATCTCACTTTCAGTCACAAAAAACAGAATTCTGCCAAAAAGATGCCCTGAACCTATAAATAAGAGCTGATATAGCCAGGGTCAGCCTCAGAGTGGCTTCTGCCCTCAGCTGCCACCGCCACCACTACCCCCCAGCTGTTACTGATTACATCTCAGGAGGGAGAGGTAGGCAGCGGCAGTGGCAGTATTTCCAAAAGTGGTGGCTTTTTGCCGTCGCTTTTGAAAATACTGCTGCTGCCTGCCTCCCCCCCCCAGTGGAATTGGCAGCAGCTGGGGGGCTAAGCGGCCACCCATGTGTGCTGCTGCCATTGCCCACCCAGGCCAGCTGCCCTAGGCAACCGCCTATCTTACCTAGTGGATGGGCAGGCCCTGGGTATAACATAATAACATGGAGTTCCAGGAATAAAAATATGATCTCAATTTCTCACCCAAACAAGAATCCTTTCCATATTCACTCACATACTAATCCTACATCAACAGTCCCATTTTTCAGGACACAGGAATTGTTAGGTTCCCATAGATTAGCTCCTTTAGCACAAACAGCAAATGTCAGTATGGCCAGAATAATCACTATTGCTCTTCTTAATATTTCTTTCAGGGTAGTTATCAATGCCTCTTTAGATTACAAGATTCCCACACCTCTGATTTCTGTTCTTTATAAATGCATCTTGCAGTGATATTCCATACTACAGTCAACCAGTTTAGAGCAGACTAGTCACCACCTTTTACAAACACAGCAGAATATTTCTGCCCTTAGTCCATGTCTCCAGCAAGTATAATGGGTACATCTGTGGGGACCTCCCAAAGCTTACACGTGCCTTTTCTGAACATAGAAACATAGAAATATGACGACAGAAAAAGACCACATGGCCTGTCTAGTCTGTCCTTTAATATGGTATATACATCTCCGAAGCTAACCACGCCCCCATTCCACCCTTCCTGGACATGTTCTGAGATCCGTTTGATTTGGAGATAAAATACTGTGGGCACTATGTACTGGAATATGCCCAGAGATGTTTTTGGCAGATAAATGTTCCCGGTGCACATACAAACCTTTATTTGTTTTCTGAAATGACCTCCATAGTATATCTCGATTTTCAGAAAACCTTTGACAAACTCCCTCATGAGAGGGATAAGAACATAAGATATGCCATACTGGGTCAGACCAAGATCCATCAAGCCCAGTATCCTGTTTCCAACAGTGGCCAATCCAGATCACAAGTACCTAGCAGTTTCCCAAAAAGACACACAGGTTCCATAATGCTTGTATTGGGGCAAGCAGTGGATTACCTGGGTCCTCTTTAATAATGGTTTATGGATCTTTCCTCCAGGAACTTATCCAAACCTTTTTTAAACCCAGCTACACTAACAGCTTTTACTACATCCTCCGGTAACAAATTCCAGAGTTTGATTTCGTGTTGAGTCTTAGGTTACACTGTAGCTTCATTGCATGTCCCCTAGTCTTTCTACTTTTTGATTGCATAAAGAATCTATCTACATTTACCCATTCCATTCTATTCATTAATTTTTAGACAACTATCACATCTCTCCTCAGCCGTCTCTTTTCCAAGTTAAAGTGGCGTAACCTTTTAAGCCTCTCCTCATAGGTGTATCCTTCCATCCCCTTTACCATTTTGGTGTCTCTTCTCTTCTCTTTTCTAATTCCACTATATCCTTTTTAAGATATGGTGACCAGAACTGCACACAATATTCAAGGTGCGGTCGCAACATGGAATGATACAGAGGCATTATAATATCCTTTGTTTTATTCTCCATTCCTTTCCTCATGATTCCTAGCATTCTATTTGCCTTCTTGGCCGCCACTGCACATTGGGCAAAGGGTTTCAATATGTTATCCACAATGATGCCTAAGGGGCATGTTTACTAAAAACCGCTAATTTGCGTGCCGCAAAATAGCGCACTAAAAGCAGTACTTAAGAGCGCTTAAACACCCCGCAATCGTGCGTGTCACCCCCGCACAGGTGCGCGGCACAATAACGGGCCCCACACAAGTACGGGCCCGCAAATGTCCGACAGAGGCGTGGAACGGCTAACGGAGGGCGGAGGAAGGTTCCTGAGGGGCGGAGAGACGGGTTTAATGGGTGGGGAAGGGGAGGGGAGAGGCTCCCCGCACATTATCGGGGCCGAAACCCAAAGCAAAACTACCGCGAGTGAAACACTCGCGGTAGAGGGCATTTAAAGGGAAGAGAAACCATTTCCGTCAGCAATGTACAGCAAAATCGGGGAAACCTGTAAAACGTGAGCAGTGTGATACATGTGCACAGCACAAAAGTGAAAATAAAAATAGAAAGTGACCACAACAAAAATATCACAAATAGTAATGCAGCTGGGGAACAGTTATAGTAATGGGCAAATATAGAAAACACACCCAGGAAAGCTCCAGAAAGAAGAAATGAATATTGGAAGGGTCTACGGAGCGGAGACTCATCCAAAACAAATGTCCTTTTTGGAGCTTTCCTGGGAGTGTTTGCTATGGTTGCCCATTAATATCACTTTTGCCCAGCGTGGTGATATATTGTCCCCCAGTGTCTGTGGTCATTTCCGTGGTTTATGTGCACGTTTGTCACCAGACAGAGTGCATGTGCCCACAGTAAAAATGCGTAGAGCAGGGTTTGTGACTCCAGCCTGCCAGGTATACTACCTCCAGGGGCTGCATTGTCTCTGTGGTCATAGTGTGGTGCAGCAGACAGAGCCAGTACCTCTAGGACCAGAGGTTCAAATCCCAGCTGGGGCACATGCCAGCCCAGCCCCTATATTTTACCCACCACTAAACAAAGATAGCGCAGACACCCCTGTATTGCAGGGAACATAAGCATGGGGAAAACACCCATATTTTACACAACACTGCAAAAACACAACAGCAATGGGCATTACCTACAGCCAAATCCCCCAAATGCAGTCCCGTACTGCCACATTGCAATCTGGTCATCTGCTGTTTCTGAGAGAAGCTCATGCCAGCATGTTGGCGGACGAGTACATGTGGTGCAGGGGGCAGTGGCTGCTAGCAACAGAAGACAGAGGCCTAGCCATGTGCAGGCTGGCACAGTCCACTGCAACAGACAGGCCCTGCCGGATCCACAGTCATGGACGTTCCAGGGAAACCAGCCAATCTGTGGCTACACAGTGGTGCAGTGCACACAGACAGTGCATGCAAGAACAGAAGGTCACAGGTTCAAAGCCCAGCTGGGGCTTCCACCAATCCTAGCCACATATTTTCCCCACACCTACACAGTGATAGTAAGGACACACCCTTCGTGTCGAGGACATATGCAATGGTAATACGTCTATGTTTTACCCCACTGAGCACAGACACCATGAACAGGGGCAGTACCTAGAGCAGACTCTCCCAAATGCATTCCTGGTGTGCCACACACTAGTCAGGTTCCATGCTGCCACTCATACAAATGCCTGTGCTGTATATCTATGCACCACCCCCATGGCATGTAGATATAGCTCATGCATATTCATGAGGGACAGCAGGAAAACACGAACAGTGTGATGCAGACCTGGACTGGGGTTGGGAAGCTCTGCCGTAAAGCAGCAGCCAACAGGGGCAGACACACCCACACCCACACCCACAGGCCCCATTGGCCAATGTCTCCTGGAGAGGCAGAACAGTGGACCCTGCGTGCATCTCCCAATACTAGCACCTGCATACCTTAGCAATGTCACCCTACACCTGAGGTATACGGTACACAGCTCTGAGACGTTTGCTAGGAGTACTGGCAGATAGATATCCATACGTTACGCACATACTGCTAGTTGACCCCATCAGAACAATCTGTTAGGTGTTTGCGGGGCGTGCTCCAGGACTGGCCTCTGACGGTGTTTACCACCCTGGGGAGTGACCCCCAGCAGTACTGCGTACCATATCTATGCCTTGCCGTGCCTAGGACAGGTTTGGTGGCCAAGGCTAATTACCTCCTCAATAGTAGCACCATGCTGGCATAGGTGTGGAAGTGTGTGTCTGTCTATACAGTGGGTGCTGGCTGCAAGCCCCTTCCACAGCCCACACTGTTGCCAGTATTGGCCTGCTAATGTGCATAATGAGTAGCAAGGGACCATGGGTATATCTCAGACAGGGTGGGCTGACCAGGATGCAGCTGCACAGGGCATAGGGCACTGGCAGGGACATGGTAGTGCCCGGCCACCATCTACACAGACAGGGGTACCTCTGTATGTGCTGCTGGGGGATCACTCTCACCCTGAGTGTACAGTGATGGCAGCATGGCTAGGCACACCCATAGTGCTGTTTTGTGTTTCTCTCATGTGATATATATGGGTTTCTTGTTGGGGCCTTTTCACTGACTTATCTGCATTGTGCGTGCTGCCACCCCAGTTGTGGGTGCATGCATTTCCATCAGGACCAACCAGCAGACTGAGCACAGATGGCATGTGTCTTGATGGAGTGGAGTGCAGTGGCTGATGGCCTGCTGCAGGAGAATATCAGATAGTGGTGGGGTGCATCTATGAATATCCAGGCCTAATGTCTGTCTGATATTGTGTTATGGATGTGTGTGGAGCTGCTTGGATTGGGGGGGGGGGGGTGTGTGTTGGTGTCTACTTCCCCAGCAGGTTGATGGTTGACTCTGCTGCCATCGGGGGGGGGGGTGGTGTGTGTTCCACTAACTGTGGCAGACAGCAATCTCCAAGATGTTTATGCAGCACCTACCTATTTCACAGGTTATTGCTGCTTTGGAGCTCTGGCATGGCCGCATTCAGCTATGCAAGGTGTTGTGCACCTGGTCCTGGGCGCATCATCACACACTCAGGGTGTGCATAGTAACCGCACAATGTGATGGTGTTTAGCTACTCTTTGCCATTTGTCCACCCACTCAGGACACCCTACCAGGCCGAGGTGCTGTGTGGGTGTACAGGGACACCTCCCCCTACCAGGCCGGGTAGCTTTAGGAGTGCAGTTCCCATCTTGTGTGCATCTGTGGACAGCTGATTTGCATGTGCAGTGCATCATGGGTACGGGTGGCCTAACCCTATCCTGTTTACACCAGCAGACTGTCTGTGATGTGATGTGCAGGCTATCTGCAGCCAGGCAGGAGCTTGCTTGCAGCTATGGAGGTGTAGCCCAATGGTTACGCCACTGCCTGTGCAGCCAGAGGTCATGGGTTCATACCCACAGTGGGGTTCTGTGATAGGGTTTTCCATAGCATTTTTTACATTTACTGTACATATGTTGATGCCTGCAATAACACCCTCAGCGTACTGTACCCATAAGGTGCCTCTGAGGGTGCTTTATTGGGCGTCCTATAGGGCACTTTATGGTTGGCATCCATATAGGGTGCACTATACATTATCCTGTGTCGCAACATACATGCTGCCCTATAGGGGACATTCTAGGGTGCCTTGGCGGACGGTGCACTGTAACATGTGCCTTATGGTCCGCCTTATGTTAACATGCTGTGAGAGTGCGTTTGCTAGTAGTTATCACAAAATAGAATTAAGAAGCCTCCTAAAGCACTCCACAACATAAAATATACTGCCTCAGCTAGCCTTTTTCAATGGGCATTGTGAGGGATTGAACCCTTGGTCCCTGCACCATTGGTCAGTGTCTTAACCATTGTGCTGTGGCTGTGTTCCTTTGCTTTAGCATCAGCGCGCGCCGCCTTGTGGCCATCAGCGCGCCGCATCCTGCTGCCCACAATTAACAGTGCGCCGCATCCTGCTGCCCACAATGAACAGTGCGCCGCCTTATGCCGCCCCACAATGAACAGTGCGCCGCCTTATGCCGCCCCAATATGAACAGTGCGCCTTATGCCACCCCACAATGAACAGTGCGCCGCCTTATGCTGCCCCACAATGGACAGTGCGCCGCCTTATGCCGCCCCAAAATTATTTTGCCTCCTGACACACATTTCCACATTCAAGGTGGTGCCTCAGCCAGCCTTTTTGGGCTGCACACACTGGAAAATTGAACCCATGGCCCCTGCACCATTGGTTATTGTCTTCACCGTTGTGCTACGGCTCTGTTCCTATATGTGCCCACCTGCGCCCCACTTAGCCTTCCCACGCGCTAATGTGAGCCCCGCACATTAACGCGACGCGCACACATACGGTCTTTTTTTTCCTTTTTCAGCCTGAACCGCCCACTCCTTATATGGCACAGGCACACTACCGCGGCCCTGCACGTTAGGAATGTTTAGTAAACATGCCCCTAAATCTTTTTCCTCTCATATACCATCTCGGTCTCTCTTCTCCAAGCTAAAGCTTATTCTGCAAATTGCATCACCTCACTTGTTGCACCCTTTTCCAGATCATTTATATTGAGTTCTGTGAAGAAATTCTAATTGAATTTTGAGTTCTGAAATTACAGTTAAAAATGTAAATGTAAATAATTTAGAAAACATTTGTGAAAAGGGTTTTTTCTTCATAAGATATGGTTTAAGCAGTTTTTTTTAAGAAGAATAAATTCATACAATTAGGGACCTGATTACTAAGCTGTAGTAAAATTTTGCATGTATTGTATTTTTAGATGCAAAAATTATTGCACAGTATTTGCTGGGTGGACAGTATCTTCCCCGCAGTTATTGCACAGGGCTGATATTTATCTCACAGTAAATATTTCAGCAAACACTGTGGTACATGCATCAATGCTATCAGCTGATGCAGTTACCACGGTCTGCAACAGAAAAAAAAATCCCCCATGATCAGATTTCAGCCTCCCCAATTGCTCAATCAGCATCCTAACCACTTCTCCACCCCTTAATGAGGTTCTAGACACCTCTGATAAGGCACTAAACCCCCTTCTACCTTGATCCTCCTGAGCACTTATTCGCGATGTGCCGGGTAGGTTAGTGGGGGGCAGTAATGAACACCGGATGCTCCTGCCCCTTCACAAGACTGGATTCAAAATGGTGGCTCTAGCCCCTAGGGGTAGTACCAGAAGACTACCACTAGATGTCAGAGCTACCATTTTGAATCTGGGCTGGTGATGGGGCAGGAGAATCTGGGGATCAATCCTACTGCCACGCCCCACTAATCCACCAGGGATACCCCATTACATGTCTGGGGAGATTGAGGACAGGGGAAGGGTCTGTAGCCTCATCAGAGGGGATTGGAAGGGGGGGCCAGGATGCTGATTAGGTGGGGGATTGAGGGTTTTATTTCCACAGTAGACTGTGGTAACTCCCTGCCAGTAGTATGTGGATACTTAATGTCACCTTTTAAGGAGACATTAAGTGCACCCATTGTATCATCAACTGTGAGAGTTAGCATGCACTAACTCAGTGTGCAGTTCATACTCATTCTCTGCGCACAACCCACTCAATTCCTGGGGCTTGGTGTGCAAATTAGTGCCTGCTGTCTTGTCTTTGCATAAATAGTTACCATGCTTGTGTGCTAACAGTCAACATGTTAATTCATACACTAACTGCTTGGCACACAGGGGTTCGATTTTCAGGTTTTTAAAAATTCTGCAGTGGGACTGATTCTTGCTACTAATGACAGAAGCAATGGCAGACTGTAAGACTTCACTCCTGAGTTTTTTGATTTCCTTGAATGAATTTTAAAAGAATAATGGGGTTGATTTTTAGTGGCAGTGGTCAGTATTCAACTGGCCACTGCTACTATAAGTTATGACCAGATATTCAGAGCCAGTGGACACCTAGAGACCATTGCTGAATATTAGTTTGGCCAGATAGCAGTTTTGCAATCCGGTTAGCAACAACATTTAAAACTGCGTTAAAGTTAGGTTTGGCTTTCACTTGTCCTAACTTTGTGCAGTTTGGCTATATAGTTAATGGTGGAATATCACCAGTAACTGCATAGCTGCTGATGCTACCCTCAGAATGCCTCAGCTACTTCTCAAAAGAAGTAGCTGAGAAGGTGACGATAAAGAGGGAGGCCTTCAGGAAATACAAGAGATCACAGAGAGAGGAAGACAGGCATCTGTATTTGGAAAAAGAGAAACTAGCAAAGTAGTCAGGAAAGCAAAGGTACAAAAAGAAGAAGAAATAGCCAATGCAATAAAATGGGGTGATAAGACATTTTTCAGATATGTTAGTGAGAGGAGGAAGGGCAAAGGTGGTATTGTCAGACTCAAGGGTGAAGGGGAGGAATATATAGAAGCTGATGAGGATAAAGCAGAATTGTTTAAAAAATATTTCTGTTCTGTGTTCACAGGTGAAGGGCCTGGAGCAGGTCCTCAGGAAACACCCACAAATAGGAACAGAAGTGATGGGGATCTCGGACTATTTTCAGAAGACTGTGTTCAAGAGGATCTAGCTAAACTAAAAGTAAACAAAGCCATGGGTCAGATGGGATACATCCAAGAATACTGAGGAAACTTGGGGATGTTCTAGCGACTCCATTGTCTGACCTTTTCAGTGCCTCTTTGGAGTCAGGAGTAGTGCCAGAGGACTGGAGAGAGGCTTTACACAAAAGCGGATGTAAGGATGATATTGAGAACTACAGGCCTCTGTGGTTAGTAAATTATTGAAAAGACTATTAAAGGAGAGAATAGTGAGGTTTCTGGACTCCAATGGATAGCAGGATGCGAGGCAGCATGGAGTCACCATAGGCAGGTCTTGTCAGACAAACCTGATAGATTTCTTTGACTGGGTGATGAGGGAGTTGGACTGAGGGAGAGCCCTAGATGTAGTATATTTAGATTTCAATAAAGTCTTTGACACCGTTCTGCACAGGTGACTTATAAACAAAATGAGCACCTGATGGATGAATTCTAAAGCTACTGATTGGGTTAGAAATTGGTTGAGTGGGAGGTGACAAAGGGTACAGATAAATGGAGCTCACTCTGAGAAGAAGGAGATTACCAGTAGTGCGCCGCAAGTATCTGTCCTTGGTCTGATTCTGTTTAACATCTTTGTTAGTGATATTGCAGAAGGACTGTCGGGTAAGGTTTGCTTGTTTGCAGATGATACCAAAATCTGCAATAGAGTAGACACACAGGAAGGAGTCGACAACATGAGGAGGGATCTAGCTAAACTTGGAGAATAGTCTAGAATATGGCAGCTGAAATTTAATGTTAAAAAAATACAGGATCATGCATTTGGGCTGCAAAAATCCAAAGGAGTTGTACATTATAGGGGGTGAAGTACTTCTGTCCAGAAAAGAAGAGCAGGACTGGGCATAGTTGTGTTTGACGATTTTAAAGTAGCTAAACAGGTAGGAAAGGCAACGGAGAAAGCCAGAACGATGCTTGGGTGTATACGGAGAGGAATGGTCAGCAGAAAAAAGGAGCTGATAATGCCTCTGTATAAGTCTCTGGTGCGACCTCATTTGGTGTATTGTGTGCAATTCTGGAGACCGTACCTTCAGAAGGATATAAACAGGTTGGAGTCGGCACAGAGGGTGGCTACTAAAATGTTTAGTGGTCTTCATTATAAAGCATATGAGGACAGACTTAAAGATCTTAATATGCATACTATAGAGGAAATGTGGGATAGAGGAGATATGATAGAGATGTTTAAATACCTCTGTGGCATAAATGCAGATAAGGGTCTCTTTCAATTGAAGGCAAGCTCTGCTACGAGAGAACATAGGATGATGAGAGTGAAAGGGGATAGACTCAGGAGTGATATGCGGAAATATTTCTTTACGGAAAGAGTAGTGGAATAGTCTCCCAGTGGAGGTGGTGGACATGAGCACAGTATCTGAATTCAAAAAAGCATGCGACAAACACAGATTATCTGTTAAGGTAAAAAGGCAACTATTGTAGTTGATATGGAAGGGCAGACTAGATCGGCCATGTGGTCTTTTTCTGCTCTCATGTTTCTATGTTAACAGAATATCACCAGGGCATTTTTAGCAGGTTAGCAGAAGATATTCAATGGCAGTCAGCAGCATTTAAGTGGTTTGCAGGTCTGCAAACCGCAGAAATGCGCTTGAATATGCCCCGCAATGTTTCTTCTCAGCACTGTATCAAACACCGAAGAATATTAACAAAACTTTGGAATTATATTAATTTGATAACTACAGTACACTGATAACTGTGAACAGTGGTCAACTGGCAGAATAATTGTGGCCATGCTTGGAAGAATTCTATGAAATAAATCCTAAATTAGAAACATTATTTATCAGTAGTGCTGCAGTGGATACATCAATTTAACACTCCGCCGTACTTGCCACATGCGATGAGAAAACAGAAAATGCTTTGGACAGTCTCCACGGTAACCGGAGCTGTAGCCAGAGAGAAATTAGCATAATGTGTTCATACATTTTTATTGAATTTCAAAGAATTTTTATAGACTATTTCTATTCAGCGAACATAATAATAGCTCATCTGGGAGGATGCTATTACCATATTGTAAAACTTAGTTTATCTAATGGTACAGTAAAAAAGGTTGCAATTACAACACTTGGGAAACATAATGAGCTAGAGGTTTCTAGATCTCTCTCGATTTTATAAGTCTATTATATTTCTCTGCTGCACCCCGTTAAGTATACTGTATTCCATCAAGTTAATATCTGTTGCAGGGAATGATCTTTCTCATTGTCAAGGATTAAGCTTAGAGATAAGGATAGTAAGATCTCTACCAACCTCTCCTTCAAGCAGCCCTTTCTATATCATCAAAGAAACTCTGGAAGTATTACAAGATGGGGCCTCATTCAATATTCCTGTATATTATAATATAGACACATGAAGTTAACATTCCTCAGCTTCCCTGTAACCAACTCAAGCCTCCGTAAGTAATGAATAAAACATTTCTTAAGTGCATTGATATTGACATTTTATTGAACACACGGTTCCTCTTTGTCCACTTGAAAGTGATGTTTAGACCGTTAGTCTATCTGTCATAAGATAGCTTTATTAAACGGAAGTCTACTTGTCAATTCGGTGGAAATTCAAATGCTTTTAAATTTAGGGTTTGCCTTAGATTCCTATGCTCAGTTTCTACAAGAAGAAGAAAGCTTTAGAGTATTTTCGAACAATTGTTTCTTTGAGGAACCGGTTCCCTCTGCATAGTTACAGTTACATATTATTTTGATGTAGTGGGGAAAGAATGGAAGCCAAATCCTGGAAAGCTTGAGACAAACACGGAAGATACTTAATAGCAGTGAAGCAAACCCAGAGATCCAGTGGGACCTAAGTTATTACAGCAGATGGGGAAAATGGTTCAATTCAGTATGGGGGAGGGGGAGGGGTTGCCAGAGCCAGCGTCATTATTCAGGGAACTAGGTGGTTGCCTCGAGCCAATGGTTCAAGGACGGCTCATTGCCGCTGCTGCCGCACCTCTCTTTGACGTGAAGTGGTGTTGATACTTTTAGAACAGCATTGCGGTACCATTCCTTCTTCCAGCCCTCTGATTGCACTTCCTTTGGCATGGGAGCGCAGTGGCAGTGGCAATGGGGGCAGGTGAGAGGGGGGGGGGTGGAGGACTGAGGTTCATCTAAGGCATCTCATGTCATTGCAGCGGCCCTGAGGTTTTGACAGCTTGACCCCTAACTGTAGTATCATGAGATTACTGCTAGGTCAGAGGTGCCATAGATAACAGCTAAACTCTTCTCATGGAAAATGCTACGAGGAAGAAGAACACACTGCGCTGTCATCGTCACTGTCAATATTTCCTGGGCAAAGAAACCTACATGTAAATACAAACCCCAGACAGATTACTAATCTGCCACCACATGCCAGAGTGTCTACAATGTCACTGAACATGGACGGCCCCCTTCTGGAAAATGCTCGCAGGATGAAGCAAGAAGCCGTTTCTGTGGCCGTCCATTTGGGGATGTCTATGTTTCTAAAACAGTGGTCAACAAATTTTTACAAAAGTCATGTTACTGAAATAAAAATAGTCATTTCTTATCAATTGTTATATGCTGAACACGAATATGACAGTGAAATTGCAAAGCTGGCTCTAGTTTTTTTGTAATCTACAAGAATTAATGTTTACATCACGAAATGCATGTCAATAGTAAATATAATAGGCCTTCGGTTAATACCTGTAAATAGCCAAGTCATAGACTACTTCTTAGATTTTTTTCACCTGTCTCTTGTACAGCTGTTCCGGAGCTTCTCTGGGGAGTGTCCAGCAGTAGTCAGCCATCATTGTAGTGGACCATTTTCCCTGGTATCTTTGCCCCATCATTGCGATATCCTGGTGAAAACATTCGCCCTGTTCATTACTAACCATACCACAGTTGTCAGGAAAGAAATTGAGATGGGAATCAAGGAAATGGATCTTTAGAGACATATTGCAGCCAAGTTTCTGATACTGCATCAGCATGTCTTCTACTAGTTCCTTGTAGCTTTCTGCCCTAACATTCCCGGGAAAGTTTGTTGACACTAGGCGAAAAACATTCCATGCTTGTTTCGCATCACCCTGCAGCAAGTTGTTGAACCAGTCATCTTTGAAGAGCTCTCAAATCTGAGGACCCACAAAAACTTCCTCTTTAATCTTTGCTTCGCTGAGTCGAGGGAATTTTTCATGCAGGTATCGGAAAGCTGGCGAAGTGCGGTCCATGGCTTTCACAAAGTTTTTCATCAAACCTAGTTTGATGTGAAGGGGTGGTAGCAGGATTTTGTGAGCCTCAACCAGAGCTGGGTGCTGGATATTCTTCTCTCCAACTGTTACATTTTGTCTGTAATTCCATTCCTTCTGCAAGTAGTGCCAATCCCTTGCTCGGCTATCCCACTCACATAAGAAACACATGTATTTTATATATCCCTGCTGCAGTCCCATTAAAAGGGCAACTACCTTCAAGTCACCACAGAGGTGCCAGCTGTATGTTTATGTTTATTTATTTGATATACCACCTTACCTTATCAATCAGAGCGGTTTACAATTCACAAACAATTAGAAACAGGCACAGGGCCCGAGAGGAGGAAAGGAAGTTACAATTGTTGATATAATAGAACGAGAGAAAGGATACAGGACTATACGTAGGGGACAGGATCAGACAAGAGGGGAGGGAAGGTCATAGGCCAAGGAAAAGAGGTAGGTTTTTAGGTCTCGCTTGAAGGTAGCGTGATGGGATTCTAACCGGAGGGAGGTGGGTAGTGAATTCCAGAGTGTGGGGCCGATGAAAAAGAAAGCAGAGGAGCGGGTGGATTGAAGGTGAGCGAGGGAGGGGGGAGGGGGAAGGGAGATTAAGGCGGTTAAGGTGGAAGGAGCGGGGAGTGTGTCTGGGGGTGCGGAATGTAATAAGGTCTGCCAGATATTGTGGAGTACTAATGTGAAGAGCCCTATGAACTAGAGTAAGTAACTTAAACTGAGTGCGAAAGGAGTGGAAGTCAGTAGATGCTTTAAGTTATCGTATGTCTCTTTCATGTGGACGGCATGCGCTACTGGAATAGATGGAAGACGGCTTCCATTGTTCAAAAGCACAGCCTTCAGACTCAGTTTCGAAGAGTCTATAAATAGTCTCCAGTCTTGTGGGTCAGGAGTGATTTTTAAGGCATTCATGAGGCTTTCAATATCGGAACAGAATACCAGATTACTTTCCTTTCCGACTGCGTATAGTACACTGCTGACGTCAGATGGCTTCAGCAGCCGTCTGGCAGTAGTATTGCACTGCATCAGAAAATGATGCAATCAACTCTGGATGATGTGTGCATGCTGGTATTATGCAATATGATGCAATATTACGTCATTCAAGGCTTATTTGGGATGTTGTTGATGTCCTACTGGATAAATTTACACGGTGAAATGTCAAAAATGAACTACATGCAATATCTTCAAAACGAGAGCCAATCAAATTTTTTTAATGTTATATTCGTGTCCAGCTCACCAAGATACTTTTTTAAAGTCAGTAACGATTTCAATGTTGACCAGTGAAATCAGGCTGAAATGTAAATGTACCCAGGGTTTTCAGATGTTTTGTCTGGACATCCTTTTGAAAATGCTGCTTCACATGTGTGCACTTTTGAGCTTGTTTTTCATTGGGTTCTCTCTGTCTGTCTGTCTCTACCCAGGTTGTTAGTTATTGTGTAAAGTGCTATGGGCATATTGTATGTGTTATGATATTAATCATGATAATATTTTAACTAAAAAAACAATTCTTTGAGATACATTCCATAGTTTAGTTAGGTGGCTAGATTTAGAACCTCAGTGAGTGACATTTTCAGCCATTCGCCCCGATATGACCATTTGGGGGGTTAGTTGTCAGAGGGTTTAGATGCCTTTCACAGAGACTAATGTACTAAAGAGTAGAATATTCTACAAATGGAGCTTTCAATAATGACACACATAGAAACCCTAAATTTTTGCATTTCAATGCATGGAGTCTCCTTTTGAAAAAGCATTTGTTTATCCCTTAAATGAGTGATGAGAAACTGGGTCTACCTTTTGGGATTTGCTGATTCATGTGACCCGGACTGGATGCAGAACTTGATGGTGACTCGGCAAAGCTTTCCCTATGCTCTTCCAGTTGGATGCAGCTACATCATGACAGCCAGCTTTTAATAACAACGGCTTGTATAACGATTTTCAGAAAAACGAATGCTACACCCCAATAAGGTATACCTATCCATTTCCATCCATCTTCTTTGGGTAGCATGCAGGTCTCTTTGAGATAAGGGCTGTTCAGCTTGCAGAAGAGATGACTAAGAGAGGATTTGATATAGTTTTACAAGATTGTGAGTGAGGTAGAACAGGTAAACAGGATTAAGGGGCATGTTTATTAAAGGGAGCGCTGTTAGCACATCAGATCACAAAACCAGTGCAGAGGCCCATACCAACTTCAGGGGGGGGAGGTGCATCCATCCACCTGCTGTTAGTGTGTTGTTAATGTTGCTAATGTGCAGCACCATGAAAACCGGCATGAAAGATAGTATGACTTTACATATGCAACAGGAATTGATAGAGAACTCGCTCCGGGCTACTAACATTCGTTGTTTAAATTTTCCTCATACGAGGTTGATATCCCCTCAGATTTTATTTGACAAATATTTAACTGAAGTTTTGGGATATGATAATAATTCGAAACCGCTTATTAATAAGCTTTATTATCTGCCTGGGGCTAGAGCTCCTCCTGTTGCTGACCCACTTGCTGTAGTTTCTAAAGTTCAAGCTGATTCTATGGATTTGTCAGCATTCATAGAGTCATCTCAGGATTTGATTCCTTCTCGTGCTACACTTCTTGTATCTTTTACCACAGAAGCGGATAAGAATTCTGTGATGAGATTATTTTTTGCTAATAAAGGTGCTCTTTTTTGTGGGGCAAAAATAACCATTTTTCCCGATGTTTCGAGACAGACACAGTTGAGGCGCAGGGCTTTTTTAGATCTGAAGCCCCGGGTCTTAGCTGTGGGTGCATCATTCTTTCTCAAATTTCCCTGTAAATGCGTGGTGGTCTTAGAGGGAACTAAATATGTTTTTTCTGAAACGTCGTCGTTAGAGACATTTATTATACATCAGGCTCCTTCAAAGCTGTAATGTTTTTTCCTTATCATTCTGTTGTCTGTAATGCAAAGTAATTAGAGCTTACGTATTTTTTCAGGGCTGTATTTCCTTTGTTTTCCTGTAACGCTGAGTATTTTCTTATATGTTTTCTTAATGATTCACTTGTACTCCCCCTTAATGTGGACTAGGTTGATTGCTGTAATTTTCTTATTTCAAATATTGTTATTTTTTCTTTGATAATTTGAATAAAAATATAATTCAAAAAAAAAAAAAAAACCGGCATGTGGGTGCACTTAATGTCACCCACTGAGATGGCGTTAAGTGTACCCATGCTAAAGGCACCAGTCACAGATATGGTATGCCTGTAATGCCCATGCTAAAGGCACCAGTCACAGATATGGTATGCCTGTAATGCCCATGCTAAAGGCACCAGTCACAGATATGGTATGCCTGTAATGCCCATGCTAAAGGCACCAGTCACAGATATGGTATGCCTGTAATGCCCATGCTAAAGGCACCAGTCACAGATATGGTATGCCTGTAATGCCCATGCTAAAGGCACCAGTCACAGATATGGTATGCCTGTAATGCCCATGCTAAAGGCATCAGTCACAGATATGGTATGCCTGTAATGCCCATGCTAAAGGCACCAGTCACAGATATGGTATGCCTGTAATGCCCATGCTAAAGGCACCAGTCACAGATATGGTATGCCTGTAATGCCCATGCTAAAGGCACCAGTCACAGATATGGTATGCCTGTAATGCCCATGCTAAAGGCACCAGTCACAGATATGGTATGCCTGTAATGCCCATGCTAAAGGCACCAGTCACAGATATGGTATGCCTGTAATGCCCATGCTAAAGGCACCAGTCACAGATATGGTATGCCTGTAATGCCCATGCTAAAGGCACCAGTCACAGATATGGTATGCCTGTAATGCCCATGCGAACTGTGATGTGCCATCAACGATCATATTCCACCCCTCAATCCACTCTGTCTCTACCCAGTCATGCATTAAGCTGTATGAGCCCTGTGCTAATGCTTTGCGTGGCATGGTTACTGCATGCTAAGCCCCGCGCTCATGCTTAGTTAGGTTTAATAAACATGCCCCTAAGTGGTACTCCATGAAAATAAAATGTAGCAAATTTACAATAAATTGAAAAAAGTAATAAGAACTTAAATCAAAAGAAATGCCATACTGGGTCAGACCAAGGTCCATCAAGCCCAGTATCCTGTTTCCAACAGTGGCCAATCCAGGTCACAAGCACTTTATTTATTTATTTATCTATCTAACTGGTTTTGGTATACCATTTTCTACCAGTCAAAACAGTGAATAGTCATCCAAAAATAAGTGGGAGTGGGATACAATGAGATATAATGGGTTACATGTGTATTTATGTATTTATTTACCTATTTCTTCTATACCGTCCCTTCCAGAGATCAAGGGCGGTTTACATGTAACAGCTAACAATTTTGTATACTTAAGTATACTTTACATAGAACAGTGTTTGTAACTATGTACAGGTAATATTACAAGGAACAGTATCAGAACTAATTACAGGGAACTATTTACAATGAGCAATGATCAACATTTTGTATGCAATATTTTGCATAGATAAGTGTGTTAGTAGTGAGAGGTCTGACTGAGTTAGTTATTTGTTATTTCATGAGCTCTGTGGGTAAGTTTCTGTGATTGCTGGGGGGTGGTTCCCTGGTAGTAGGGGATGTCAAAGTGGTTGGAGAAGAGGTAGGTTTTGAGTTCTTTTTTGAATTGGAGAAGGTCTTTCATCAAGTGAAGGGATATTGGGAGTTCGTTCCAGAGAGTGGGGGCAGTAAAGGAGAAGGCTCTAGAGCTTGTGGTTTTTTTTGTTCTTCTGATTGTTGTTTGTATGTTGAGAGAGTGTGTTTTGTTTTGTGTAGCTGTATTATAGTACGGTTTAACAAAGGGGGTATGTTTACTAAACAGCGCTAACGTCACAGCGGTGGTATTATCGCACGATAAGTGACATTATTGCGCGATAATGTCACTTATCGCGTGATAATGCGGATGCGGTGTTAAGGCACCCTAATGCTGTGAAATCCGGCTCTGAAGGGTGGAGTAAGGCTTCCCAAAGGGCAGAGAGAAGGGGTTAATGGGCGGAGAGTGGGAGGGGAGAGGCTCCAGGCACACTAACGCTGTGAAATCTGGGTCTGAACACTAACGCCAGTGAAACCCTCTCGTTAAGTCACATTTGCAGGAAAGAGAAACCATTTCAGTCAGCAATGTACAGCAAAGCCAGGGAAACCCAAAAACGTGATGGTAGTAATACATGTGCACGGAACAAAAAGGCAAATAAACATAGAAAATGACCTGAACCACATTTAAAATCCCAATAACCAAGCTGGCCAATAGTGATATTAATGAGAAACATAAAGAAACACTACTGAGAAAGCATAAAAAAGAGGATATCATGTTTGGAAGGGTCTATGCTCTGTCCCCCTACAAGGTGAATGATCCCACATTGGAATACTCGTAGCAGTGATCAGGGTTTTCCCTTTATATTGGGCAGGTTTGTTATGGCGTGCACATGTGCCGCAACAGCAGGGTGGGCATGTAGGAAAGGGCAACTGTACAGATGCTGGAAATGGGATACAGAGGGCTGCAGGCGGCACATGCTGTGGTGCAGCTGGGGCACAGTGTGGACTAGGCAGATGCCTAGGTGGCACATAGGAATGCTGAAACTATAGAGCATCCAGACAGCAACTGATGAGGGTCCAACATGGGCATGAGTGTGTTTCTCACAGTGTCACAGGGGATAGTACCCAGCAGGTACCCCCAAGGGCACATAACACTGGCAGGCAGTGGGGGGGGGGGGGGAAGCACGCATGTCCATGTAGGCACCCCCTACCTGAGAACCCACACCATAGGCAACTGCCTACCGGCATACTGGATGGCCTGGGACTGCGCACCACCAGCACCATCGGCATAATGGCATGGCAGCATGGTGGCGGAGGGGGCAGTGGCATCTGCCCACAGCAGACCATGGCCTAGCCCCATTTAGGTGGGTGCCTTGCACTGCAACAGACAGGGTCTGTCTAACGAACAGTCATGGTATCCCCAGGGAAATAACTGTTCCTGTGGCAACTGTGGGGTGCAGTACACACAGCCAGTGTGTTCATGAGCAAAAGGTCACAAGTTCAAGTCCAAGCTGTGGCTCCTGCCAAACCAGTCCCCATATTTTACCCAGTACTAAACCATGGTAATAAAGATGGAACCTTTACTGCAGATAAGATAAACATGCCTGAAATGCCTATATTTTACCCTACAGAGCACAGACACCATAAACATGTGCAATACCTAGAGCAGAGTTTTCTCAACTGCAGTCCTGGAGGGCCAAACACCATTCAGGTTTCATGCTGTCTCCAATAAATATGCCTGTTCTGCATTTGTATGCGCTGCCCCCATGGTATGCAAATGTATCTCATGCATATTCATTAGGAATAGCATAAAAACCCAAACAATGTTTGGCCCAGCAGGACCAGAGTTGGGAACCTCTGCCCTAGAGCAGCGGCCAAAAGGGGCATAAACACCCACACCCACAGGCTCCACTATCCAAAGCCTCATGGAGAGTCAGGCTGTTGGGCCCTGCGCGCAGCATCATCTACCAATACTAGCACCTTCATACCTTAGCAATGCTGTCTTAAAAGTGGAAACACGTTCCACATATATCAAAAGGTTGTTATGATTAATGGCAGATAGCAATTTCTAAGTTAAGCACAATTTGCTGATAGAGCTGCATCATAGCAACCTTTCTGATATCTGTGGAATGTGTTTCAGTTTTGGTTTCTGACAGTATTTACCATCCCAGGGAGTGACCCCAACAGTATTGCATACCATAGCCATGTCTGCACTGTGCCCAGGACTGGTGTGTTGGCCAGGGCTGCCAAAAGCCTCATATTTGCACAATGCTGGCATAGTTGTGCGAGTGTGTGTCTGTCTATCCAGTGTGTTGTGGCTACCTACACCTTACTCAGCCCACACTGCTTGCACTGTTTCCAGTGTTAGCCTGCCAATGTGCATAATGAGGAGCAAGGTACTGTGGGTATGGTCCGGACAGGGCGGCCTGGGCAGGATGCATCTGCACAGGGAATAGGGCAATGGCTGGGACATTGTAGTGCCCGGCCACCACCTGCATGGATAGGGTGGCCACAGCATGTCCTGCTGGGAGGTCACTCTCACCCTGACTGATCAGTGACCACAGCATGGCTAGGTTCCCCCATAGTGTTATATAGTATTTCTCTCAAGTGATATTGATGGATTTTTTTGTTCTGGGGCCCAATCACTGACTTATCTACTTGGTGTGTGCATCTCCTACAGGAACATGCACTATGGACTGGTTAGCAAACTGTTTGCAGTTAGTATGTGTATGGCTGGAATACCTTGCAGGGTGCAGTGGTTGGAGACTCACTGTGCTTGCTGCTGGAGAATGTCAGATAGTGGGGTGGGGTGGGGTGGGGTGGGGGCAGCTGAGCATTTCCAGGCCTACTGTCTGTCTGCCATTGCCTTATGGATGTGTACAGATCTGCATTGACTGCCCTGTAGGGGTGCCTGTTCCCCAGCAGGACTGGGGTTGATGGTCCCCTCTACTGCTACCACTGCAGGGATGTAGAATGTTTATCTTTTGGTGGGAGATCCTGTCCCCCACCCTGAGCCCCAGAGGGCAGGTTGGGTGGTGCTACATAATCCGCCTATAGGTCCAAGTACCCCCCTTCACTTAAATCATGTGACCATGGCACCCACACAAGATATGCACTATTCTGGGTGCATCATAGTCCACAAGGGCTAGACGTGACTGAGAAATACAGATGGACATGGGTGTATCCTAGGTGTGTTTGCAAGGATTACCTATCACACACTGGCACTGATAGCGATATGCAGCATAGCCTATCTCAGCCAACTCAGGTGCTGTGGACCTGGTGCTGAGCACCCCACCTACCCTCAGGGTGAACACAGGGCCCGCAGAATGTCACGGTCTGTAGCAACTCTGTGCCAGTAACACACACGGTCAGTTCCCCCTACCAGGCTGAGGTGCTGTGGGGGTGCATACCCCATCTTGTGATCATCTGTAGACTGCTGATCTGCATGTGCAGTGCATCATGGGTACGGGTGGGTTAACCCTATCCTGGTAAACACAGCAGACAGTTTGTGTGGTGACCTGCAGTCCTTCTGTAGCCAGCCAGGTGTTTGTTGGTAGCTATAGAGATGTAGCCCACTGGTTACTTCACTGACTGTTGAGGCAGAGGTCATGGGTTTGATTCCACAGTGGTGTTATTTGATAGGGCTGTCTGAGGCATTTCCTTTTTTAATTTAAATTAGTGCTGCCAGCAAACACACCCTCACAGTGCTGTAACCTTAAGGTGCCTCATAAGGCGCCCTATAAGGTGCCATATAAGGTGCCCTATAGGGAACATTATAAGGTGCCTTGGCGGACAGTGCACTTTATAATGTGCCCTCTGGAGTGCTTTATAGGGCACCTTATGTGGCACCTTAGTTTATGGCACTGTGAGGGTGTGTTTGCTGGCAGCACTAATTTAAATTAAAAAAGAAAATGCCTCAGACAGCCTTACTCATTAAGCCCACTGGGGGATCAAACTCATGACCCCTGTTTCATCAGTCAATGTATTAACCATTGTGCTACACCTCTGTTGCTATGTTTGCAGGTCAGTGCACCTAATTAAGGCTAATGCACGATAATGTGCGCGGCACACTTTATCGCGCGATAACCCGCGATTGCTACCTTAAGACCGGAATGCCCACTCCTTTTATGGGATTCTTCACATTATCGCTGGAGCTAATGCCGAAAACATTAAGATGGTTTAGTAAACATACCCCATAGTATCAGTAGGTTACAATAGCTTAGCATAGCTTCAGTGGATTGCAATAAGCTCATCAAGGGGTGCAGTGGGTAATCATCTAATGGCACCTCAGAATTGCTGGTTATGCCATAGTGCTCTTGGAGCAGTAGTACTTGCTTCCCAAAGGTCACAGGTTCCACAATGCTCGTTCTGGGATAAGCAGTGGATTTCCCGGATCCTCTTTAATAATGGTTTAAGAACCTTTCCTCCAGGAACTTGTCCAAACCTTTTTTAAACCCAACTACACAACAGCTTTTATTGCATCCTCTGGTAATGAATTGCAGAGTTTGATTGCGCATTTAGTGAAAAAAATTTTTTTTCTTATTAGGCTTAAATAGGTTACATTATAGCTTCATTGCATGTCCTCTAGTCTTTCTATATTTTGATGGTGTAAACAACTGATCAGAGGCATGATCCAGTCTCTGCCAGGATCCAATACAAAACATTGGTAACGACATTCAAACTAATTCACAACCTAGCCCCTTCATTCCTTTCCACCCTGATCACCTTGCAAACTAGTTCCAGAAGCAGGAGAACCATAAACGAAGACACACTTATAGTTCCAAACAGCATCAGACATGTAAAATCCAGTACTGGCCGCAGAGCATTCTCCTTCTCTGCCCCCACTTTATGGAACAACCTACCACATGAGATGAGAGCAACAAAAGACCTACTCGATTTCAGAAAAAAATTAAAAACTCACCTATTCAACTGCCACTATGGCCAGCTGTGAATCCAACAAGATGAAAAGAAACAAATAGCTGTTTGTCAAATGTAAATAGTTAAAGGATAATCGCTTTTGTACATATGAATGATACCTACTGGAGGGCTATATCTAGACCCTGCGATGTGTGCTGTGTATTACCCCTCTTCTTTCTATCTATGCCCCAATCTTCCTGTCTTGATTTTGTGACATATCCCAAAGACTTTAATCAAACCGCTTCTGATCGCTGGAAGTAGCGGTATATAAGTGTTTGCTAAATAAAAATAAAAATAAATAAAAATATCCTTGGTTTTATTCTCCATTCCTTTCCTTATGATTCCTAGTATTCTATTTGCTTTCTTGGCTGGCGTTGCACACTGGGCGGAGGTTTTCAGCGATGATGCCTACATTTTTTTTCTGAGTGATGGTTTCTAAGATGGTACCTTGCATCGGGTAACCAAAATTTGGGATGTTCTTTCCTAGGTGCATAACTTTCCACTTGTCCATATTAAATGTCAACTGCCATTTGGATGCCCAGTCTTCCAATTTATCAAGGTCCTCTTATGTTTTAACAACTTTGAATAATTTTGTGTCATCTGCAAATTTCATCACCTCACTCTTTATTCCCATTTCCAGGTCATTTATGAATTTATTAAAAAGCAGTGGGCCCAGCAGAGATCTCTGTGATACTCCACTATTTACTTTCCTCCAATGAGAAAAATGGCCATTTAGCCCTACTCTCTGCTTTCTTTTAACCAGTTCCTGATCCACAATACTACAGTGCCTCCAATCCCATGACTTTTTTAATTGGCCAAGAGTCTCTCATGAGGAACCTTGTCAAAGATTTTCTGAAAATCCAGATACACTATCAACTGACTCACCTTTGTCTATCTGTTTATTCACACCTTAAAATATAACAGATTAGTAAGACAAGACTGTCCTTGACTAAATCCATGTTGGCCTTCTCTCATTAAACCATAACTATATACATAATCAGTAATTTTATTCTTTATAATGGTTTCTACCATTTTGCTCAGTACTTATGTCAGACTCACTGGTCTGTAGTTTCCTGGATCATCCCTAGAACCCTTTTTAAATATTGGCATTGCATTGGCTATTCTCCACTCTTCAGATATTAGAGATGATTGTAATAATAGTTCACAGATTACTAATAGTAGGTCTGCAATCTCATATTTCAGTTCTTTCAATACCCTCAGATGTATACCATCTGATCCAGGTGATTTTCTGCTCTTCAGTTTATCAAATAGTTGTAATATATCTTCCTGGTTTATTGATTTCTTTCAATTCTTCTAATACTTCACTTTTATATACCATTTCATGCATGGGTATATTTTCTATATCTTCTTCAGTAAAAACTGAAGCAAAGAATTCATTCAATCTCTCCCTATGGTCTTGTCATCACTTAGCACCCCTTTTACTGTTCAATAGTCCAACTGAGCCTCTTACAGGATTTTTTTTGCTACAAATCTACTTGAAAAGGATTTCATTATGCATTTTTGCTTCCATGGCTAGCTTTTTTTTTTTATAAATTCTCTTTTTGACTGCTTTATCAATGCCTTGCATCTAACTTGGCAATGCTTATGTTGTTTCCTGTTTTCTTCACTCAACAATCAAGCTGTGGAATTTGTTGCAAGACATCTAACAAAATAGCTAGGTATAAATGTAATTTGGAGAAATTCTTAGAGGAAAAGTTTGTAAAAAATTGCCAAGGCAGTGGCATAGCCAGACCTTAGTTTTTGAGGGGGCCCAGAGGTAACATGGGTGGGCACTAGGCATACATGAGTCTGAGCTGTACTAGTTACACTCTAATACCTTACAGTGCACCTGCTGACAGAATTTTCAGGTAAACAGTCTGCAACATTAAATAAATTGCTTAACATTTAAATATATATGTCTGCCACAGTTCCCCTAGAATAACATAGGGGAACTGAAGCAAATAGTAGATGCTAATGTTTAGGAAACATCATCCACAATCTGCACATTACAAATTACAAAATAAACTAAAAAAAAAGAATGAAAAATGTCAAGTTATAACACATCAGTCTGTTGGCTGGGCTCGATAGACTTTTGGTCTGACCCAGCATGGCACATTTTGTTTTCATGTCATCATGTGCTTCTAGGATGCTTCTCAGTTCAGTATCAAACCTCTCATAACTCTAAAAACCATTCAGCTCCTGTGGTGTAATCCTACCATTCCAAAACTATACGAACTTCCAGGACTCTCACAGCAACTGCTCTACCTAGCAAGAGGTAGGAATGCAAATATTACACTGGACTCTGTAACACTAATACACTTTCTACTGGGAAAACATAAGCTTAAGTGTAGCAGATCCTCATAAACCACAAACTAACAGACTGATAACCTAGTCCACACACCACTACCAAATACAGAAGAAAAGGAACACAAATTAAAAATAGAAATATGTAGACCAACACACTAAGATGGAAACCCCAAGTACATCCCAAAGACAGAGGACAACAGAAATGCACTTCCTCCTATACTGCACAAAATCCAAAAGAGATCAGATGCAAATTTCCAAAAACCGAGACAGAAAAATCAAAGATCTCAAGCAAAAGAATGAGCATGACAACCCCCCCTGTATAATCCTGGGGAAAACAGGGCGATAAGTAGAGCAGCGAGAACTCCCATGAGCTGCTAGGAGCAGATGGAGTACAGAGGGGGAGATGGAGAGCTGAAAGCCCCCCAGTCCTGCACTTGTAGAATACCTCATTTCAGTTCCACATACAACAAAGGCAGACCTTCACCAAGTACAGAACATAGTTAATACTCCTGGGGGAATGCACAATTAACTGTCAAAATCTAGCTTTGAATGCCCTGCACTTTGCCACTGCCCAGAAACTGACACCTAATTTGCCTAGTGGTAGGGCCGGCCCTGTTCAAAGCTGTTAAAACACAACAGGATGGTGAAGAACTGCAAGAGGGCCTTGAGAAATTGGGATACTGGGCGTCCAAATGGCAGATGACATTTACAGATAACCTGCAAAAGGGCGTTCTCACTTTATGTCCCATCGCTATGGAACTCCCTCCCTGAGAGTATAAGAGCTATCACTGACCTGAAAGACTTATTGAGAGCTATAAAGACACATATTCTCCAAGCACTATGCCACGACTACATGAGCCTTACATCCACCACATATGCCCTTATAATCAGTCATGCCTCATATTTTACTTCTCCATCTACAGTACCTGTTAATAATCTCATATGCATCTGTTAAAATGTTAACACATTGCAGATATGCTCCTCATATTAATACACTATAACAACTAATTGTTACTGCATATGGACTTTATTATCTACTGCTACATTGTAATACATATTCCACTGCTGTTTGTAACACCTTGATACACAGTTCTACCTAATTAAGGTTATTCCTGTTGAAACTTCCAAGTTAATTCTCCCTGTTCAATGTAAAGCTATTTAAAACCTCCAAGCTATACCTCCCTGTTCAATGTAGAACTCTGTTGTTACAATGTAAACCACCTTGAATCTAAGATGAGGTGATATAGAAAACCTGTTCAATAAATTAATAAATAAAATAAATTATGTGGGCAAGTGCAAAGTTACGCACTTAGGGAAGAACAACCCAAACTATGGTTACACACTGCAAGATTCCACATTAGGAATCACCACCTAGGAAAAGGATATAGGCGTCATCATGGATACTATGTTGAAACACTCTACCCAGTGTGCAGTGGCAGCTAAGAAAGCTAATAGAATGCTAGGAATCCTAAGGAAAGGAATGGAGAATAAAACCAAGGATATTGTATTTAAGATCTAGGTGCTTCATTTTTCCTTAAATACCCCTGTAAATGCTTAGTAGCATACCAAGGGAATAGATATGTTTTTTCTTTCTATTTATTTTTCTGTTCACAAGTTTAATTTAAGTGGATCATAAATAAGTAATGGAGACCATTTTGTTTTTGTTGTATTGCATTGTCCTCCTTGATGTGGGCTTGTGCTGTAATGCTTTTTGCACAAATATGGGAAACAAACAAAACAAAAAAAAAGATACTTTAATGCCTCTGTATCGTTCCATGGTGCAATTGCACCTTGAATATTGTGTGCAGTTCTGGTCACCGTATCTTAAAAAGGATATAGCAGAAATAGAAAAGGTACAGAAAAGAGCCACCAAAATGGTAAAGGGAATAGGATACCCCTATAAGGAAAGGCTTAAAAGGTTAGGGCTCTTTAGCCTGGAAAACGTACAGCTATATGATAAAGATCTATAGAGAATGGAGCGCACTGGTAAATGTAGATCTGCGGTTTACTCCTTCAAAAAGTAGAAAGACTAGGGGACAGGCAATGATGCTACAATGTAGTCTATTTAAGAATAATCAGAGAACATATCTTTCACACAATGCGTGATTATTTTGTTACCGGAGTATGTAGTAAAAGCTGTTAGTATAACTGAGTTTAAAAAAAAGATTTAGACAAGTTCCCAGAGGAAAAGTCCATAAAACATTATTCAAGAGGATAAGTAACATAGAATCTGTATACCTTTTTGAGAACCTGACAGGTACTTCTGACATGGATTGGCCGCTGTTGGAAACAAGATACTGGGCTTGATAGATCTTGGTCTGACCCAGTATCACATATCTTATGTTCTTATGCTGTTTATATGTAACAAAAATTAAAGGTGTTTAACTAGCCTGGGAATCTAATATAAAACATACTGGTTCCTGACAGTATACAATGGCTGATGGGGGATTGGGCCGCTGCCACCTGCTTGTCTCCTTCAGTGTCGGGATCGATCCAAACCTGTTTCTTGCCAGATCTAATCCCGCCACTGGTTTATACCTAGATAGGTGTGGACTAAAGTCACTGCTTAACTCTGGATGTTAGCAGCATGGAATATATCTACTCTAGTTTCCTGCCAGGTACTTATGACTTGGAATGGCCACTGTTCGAAACAGGATATTGGACTCGAGTACCTTTGGTGTGACCCAGTATGGCATCAGCTAGTGGTTTGACAGCATCGGGGGCTTCCCCCAATGCCATGGTCCCCCAATACCGTCAAACCACTGCTGGATGGGGGGATTACCACCAGTGTAGTGCCAGCATCGGGATGTCGCCGGAACCGTTTCACTCAAACCGGCTGGATCCCAGCCACTAGTACTAACAGTTTATAGACTGTTTCCAGGAATTTGTCCAAATCTTTTTTTAAATCCAGCTAGGCTAACTTTTTTTTACCATCAAATTCCACAGCTTAATTGATGAAAAAATAGTTTCTCCAATTTGCTTTAAATGTGCTACTGAGTAACATCACGGAATGTCCCCTAGTCTTTGTACTTTTTGTAGGAGTATGCAGCTCCGTTATATTTCCCCTCAGTTACTTCCTTTCCCAGCGGATGATCCCTTCTCTTCATGAGGGGCGGCGGAGTCATGGCTGAATACATACCCTGGATATTCAATGTCAGAGCCCTATCTGGCTTCTGGCATTGGACATCCGGGTCTGCCGCAGAGAGTTACACAGCATGGATGCTAACCGGGCAGCAGCGATATTGAACCGCTGCCCAGTTAGCTCTCACCGGTAAAGAGAAGCCAGTTTTTGCAGTGCCTACCTTTACCCATTGGTCATTAACTGGGCAGTGGTTCAATATCACCACTGTCCAGTTAGCGATGGGTGCCACCTGCATTCCACTCCAGAACACCCATGACATCGGGGCATGTAGCAACGGAACTCATGGATATTCAGTGGCACTACCCGTGTTAGTGCCACTAAGTGGCATTTACATGGTTTACAGGTCTGTAAAAAGTGTAAATGCCTTTGAATATCGGGCCCTATATCTTTTCCTCCTAGAGCTGTTCCATCTCCTCTATTATTTTGGTCATCCTTCTCTACTTTCTCTAGTTCTGCTGTATCGTATTTGAGATGTAACATCCAGAACTGTCCATAACCAAGGCAACCTGCACTAAGTCCTTCAGGCTCCCCCTCAACTCTTTCCCCCTTCCACCACCCCCTGTGCACCACTCTTTATGGCTTGAAGTAAGAGACTTTATTGGTCGGATTCACAGGACATAGCTAGTGTGTCCTATGAATCCATTTAACCACCAGTGATCAAATGATTAAACAATTTAATTTTATTTTCCCTATTATAACTTGCCTCATGGGCAGGACCATGCTTCACCTCCTGAAGGGGGTACCAAATTATCCTTGCTTCTGGTTCTTCACATCCACCTAGGCCCGCTTCACGGCTGAGGCAGTCGAACCTCTGCTGTCAGTCACTCCAGATTAGCGGCAGTACCTGGGTGGATTTTACGGCTAATCTTGGTACTCCCTTCCAATATGTTCAGATAGATCATTCCCCCTCACTACCTTTTCCGCAAGAACAAGGTATCCCACAAGGATCCTCTCTCTGCCTTACTTGTTAACTTTTATATCCAACCTATGTCTACAATCTTTCAACGCCATAAACTAAACCATTTTATCTATGCAGATGACATCATGTTGTTCGCCCCTTGTGACATAGTTAACCCTAATTACAATAGAATCACGACATGCCTCTCTGAAGCTGAACAGTGGCTCTGCTCAATCCATATGGATATCAACTTCAAAAAGACTGAAGCACTCTTTGTAACCAGAAACACCAATTTCATCCCTCTGTCTGTTATCAACCTGATGAACATCACTCTTCCAGTCAAATCCGAAATTAAATATCTTGGAGTTACTCTGGACAAAACACTAAGCATGACACACCACATAAAACAGACAGCTAAAACTATATTCTTTAATCTCAGAACTATCCAGCAACTCAGACCCCTCATTGACATTAATGATTTCAGAACAGTTGTCCAGGCTCTTATTACGCCACATTTAGATTTCTGTAATGGCATACTCCAAGATACATCTAAAAAGGATCTGCACATCCTTCAAAGAGCCCAAAACGTCACTTCTCGGATCATTTTTAAAGCCAAACTAAGCGACCACATCTCCCCTATCCTATATGCTCTCCACTGGCTACCAATCACTAGTAGGATTCAATATAAGACACTCGTCACCATCTTTAAACTCATTAATGACTTAGCTCCCTCACGTCTAGCAACTTTACTTCAGACCCCCCCAGAAAACAGAAGAAGAAGAAGAGCAAACCTCAACATACTATTAATTCCTGATGCTGTGAGAAAATTGAAGCAAATAACCACTAACACTGCTTTTTCATATTATGCACCCAGTCAATGGAACAAACTACCACCATACCTAAGAGAGATTAAGGACCTTACCTCTTTCAGGAAGGAACTTAAAACTTATCTGTTTAGTCAACACTACTGCAACCTACAACCTACAATCAAACATACCACACAAGAATACACAACTAAACTAACACGTCTACCCTACCTAACTCAAGACTCGCTCCCCGTTAGCATTTGCTTACAGACATCCGTGATACACTGTACTTACTGAACCCTAATTAGTCCTATAATGGCTATTGTAAATAGGCCCTCTGCCACATTAGAACTCTATACTTCTAGTTTCTACTATAATGTTTTTCAGTCTATTATAACTTTTGCATGCTATACTTTGTAAATAAGCAGTAATTTACACAACCATGTAAATAGTTAAAATATTGTTTCTCTGTAATATAGTTACTATGTGCCATTAATGTTTAATGTTCTATGTAATACAATATTTCAATGTTTTTGTTATATCGTTTTTAAAAAAGTTCTCTGTAAACCGCCCCTGATCTCTGGAAGGGGCGGTATAGAAAAGCACACAAATAAATAAATAAATAAATAAAATAATCTTTTAACAGAAACTGAGGCCACACACTCTGAAGTATCAGCTGGTCTCTCTACTTTTGGGGCCAGGCACTCCACCCCCAGTACCTTTTCATAAGGGCTCTGTCTGGACCTAGTCACCCCTCTTTTGCACCTAGGTCCCCAAGATCTGTCGGTACCCTGTTTTTGTCAGTGAGATCCCACTTCTAGTGAGCCAAGTAATACTATTCCAATGTTGTGACATTCCATCCTGCCCAAACACCCGCACCCAAGTGAGGAGGGTGATTCTCACTGTACCTAAGTGTCCTATTCCCCCACTGCCTCTATCCCTTTATTGCTTACCACTCCCTCCCTTGTGGACCACTCACTAAACTACCCTATGGCAGCCCTGCTTTCTCTTTCCCTATTCAACTCTCACTCTAGCTATCCCTGGCTTTTTGACTCTTTTACGGAACCCTCTCTGCCCGCAGCAACCTGGTTATGGGCCCCATGCCATGGCTAGCTGGGTCTCTCACTATACTCATGATGAAGTCACACCATGGAGCAATGTAAAGGCATTATGCTATTCTATCTTTAATTCTTCATACACTGACCTGAGGATTCAATTAAATTGTCCAGTGATGACACCCAGATCCTCTTCCTGAGTGCTGACTCCTAATATAGAACCTCATATTGTCTGAGTTACTTCTCTCAGTGAGCAAAGCTTTTCTCATAATCTGCTCATGGTTTAACAATTTTGAATAATTTTTTGTCATCTGCACATTTTTTCACTTTACTTTTTGCTCCCTTTTCCAGATCACTGATAAATATGCTAAAATAGCTGGCCTCAAACCGATTCCTGAAGTACTGCACTATTTATTTATTTATTTAGCAGTTCTTCTATACCGCGCTATTTTAGATCAGTGCGGTTTACATTCAACATCAACCATACAACACAGGCACTCTGAGTTGCATTTACAATAAAACAAGGAGATCAACTTGGAAGTAACTGGGGAAACTATCTACATTGTATTTACACTGGTACCTATTTTCAGGCAGGGTATATCTACATCTTATTTACACTGGGGAGTCTGAATTCTATTTCAGGGAGTACTTTTGAGGGATCAAGTTGATTATCCTTTTTCATACTGAGTCTGATTGTTTAGGTGTAGTGAGTGATTGTCTGAGGGGCAACATGTATGATTACTAAGGCTGGATTCGGGGTAGTATGTAGTGAACAGGTGATGCTTTAATGCCTTCCTGAAGTGGGTTAGGTAGGTGATGTTTCGAATATAGGTGGGGAGGGCATTCCATGCTCTGGGTGCATAAATCGTAAAGGCCCTATTTGTTGTTGCTTTTGTGCATTTCGTTATTGCTTTTGGGACCTCTAGGGTGTTTTGCATTGTGGGTCTTCTGTTTCTGTTATGTGGTACTTTGTGTATCATCTTACTGATAGCTGTGGGGGTCAGAGTGTTTAAGGCTTTGCAGGTCAAGGTTAGAACTTTGTGGAGGGTTCTTGCTTGAACCGGTAACCAATGGAGGTTCATCAGTACTTATTTACAGTATTTATCTTTCTCTTCTTAAAAAGACCCCTGATCATTTAGTCCAGCTTTCTATTTCCTACCTTTTAACCAGTTCCTAATCCACAAAAGGACATTGTCTCCTATCCCATGACTTCTTAATTTTCTGGAGTCTCTCATAAGGGACTTTGTTGAAAGCTTACTGAAAATCTAGATACAATATATCAAATGACCCAAACGTATCCACATGTTTATTAACCAAAAATAGAGGAAGATTGCTAAGGCAAGACTTCCCTTTGCTAAATCCATGCTGGTTTGACCTCATTAAGCCTTGTCTGTCTATACGGTCCATAGTTTTGTTCTTTATAATAGCTGCTTCCATTTTGCCTTGCACTGATGTTAGGCTCACCAGTCTATAGTTGCCTGGATCACGCCTGAAGCCCTTTAAAATAATGTTATTACACTATTTACCCTCGAATCCTCACGTTCTATAGGCACCCTCTGGCTAAATTAGTGCAGGCATGGCAACATTTACATGTGGCAAGCCAGTTTATAACAAGGCACATATGATGCTCCCTCTTTTTCTGTATAAAGGCAACATATTGCACTCTGTATCTTTATAAATTTACCCCACAGAAAAGAAGTGCACACATTTACACCAGCTCTGAACCCACTTTTTATGCACTCATCCATTGAGAGCTCTGCATATGCATGTCCCTTGAAAAATTCCCTCAATTGAAGGGAAATTCTATCATGGCCATCATGCCCCTGTACAACCGATCAGAATCTGGAAGCACAGTGGTGGGACTAGATGTGCCTGTGGAATCAGAGTCGGGTCTTCTGCCTGGATGTGCAGGTCGTGGCCTGATTCTGATTGGCCACATGCCCTGCAGATCCCAGGAGCCACAGTGCCATGGCATCCCGTTGCTATGGCACCATGGCTCCATTCAGGAGCCGCAATCCCCAGCTGCCAAAGAAAAGGCTCTTTCCCCACTGCCTGATCCACGATCTGTCCTCCTATGGCCAGGGTCAGGCTGTGTGGCTCCCCCTGCACCCCCTCACCTCTTTGAGGTCACCCGGCTCCTCAGTCCCCCGAAGTCCAGGGAGATTTATTCTACCTCCTGGGTGGAATAAGTCACCCATCTACCTTGCCGACTCCGGACGTATAGGGCCAGCCTAAGAATAGGGCCTGTATGTCCAGGGTCACGTTCCTGCCGACTGCCTGACCTCACTCCTCCCACAGCCCTCCCCCTCCCGCCCACAAACAGAGCTTCCCGCACAACTTGGCAATACATGCAGGGAGCTCTTCTGCCGCAAGCATGGTCCAGATGTTTAGTGGGTCTGGGCATCTGAATCAGGCTTCCAAACCCGCTAAACACGGATCAGAATGACTCCCATTGTGTATTTTCCAGACTTTTGGTCTGCTAGGTGATATGAACTCTCTTCTTTAACAGTGCTGTAGTTGAGAATTGGAACCTACTTTTAGGGACATGTTTACTAAACCATGCTGTTGGCACAGGATTTGCTGCATGCCATGCATGCCACGTTGTTAGTGTGGGGTCCTGTGGTAAAAATCCCAAGCTAATTCATTATTGTATGATTGAGAAGGAGCTGGGAAGGTTAGGGGGATAGCGCATCGTGGTTAGCGAGGGTGTTATGAGTGTGCACTAACTGTGAATGTTGTTGTTTAGCATGGGTACACTGAACGCCACCTCAAGGGGTGGCAGTAGCTGTGCTCACATGCTGGTTAGTGCGGTGTGGTGTTAGTAATGTGCTAATGGCAGGCAGATGGGCGCAATCGCCCCTACAAGTTAGCACAGGTCTCCACGCTAGTTTTGCACTTTAAATGCATGCTAATGGCATGCCCTTTAGTATACATGTCCGTTGGTATCTTATCAACATCTGATATCAGGTCTGCAAAATTTATCTCCTGGATGTGTCCCTTGACTCAGTAAAAAGTATGCTTTTTTGTGGTTCTGTTCCAGTATATAATGCATGCATCCCAGGAGAAGAACTATTATAAAATACTGGTAGCATCATAAGAGGAAATAATTTCCTCTCATACATCTGATGAAATTGCCTCTAGTTAATTACAGCTGGACACTCTTCTTTATGTCCTAGTGTTTCATTTCTAGAAAGCAAATTAGAGGAAGGTTGAGGGGTTACTTTCGATTTATGTAGTATTCTGACTGAGGCACATCAAAGTGTCTGGCTGGCAAGGAATGAAAGGTATTTGGCTGTCTTGCAACATGAATAACAGGATGGCACAAAAAGTCTTAGGAAACAAAGAAGCTTCTCCTTTCCTTTTGTTTCAGCTTTGCCTTGTTCTGAGGCATTATGCATTTAATTACAAAAAAGACCCTTCAAAAAGTGTGACTTTTATAGAGAAGATGTTTGTCTGAGATAGGAGACTGAAGCAGATAAAAGAGAAAATAACCTTTTTTGTGACAAAATATAAGAAATAAATGAAAGAGGAAAATGTCACCCCTTCAGAGTATTGACATTCACTCGTTCCTCTCTGCTGAGCTGAAGTTGGATGTAGTCAATCATATTACCACTAGAGTAATCAAACTGGGGATAGACAAATGCCTTAAACATAATTAACACCAGCCTTATCTAAAATTTCATCCTAATCTTTGCTTGGCTCTGTTTCCCTCCAGCTCCTCTGATTCTTTTATTCCTCATCATCTATGTTGTTTGAATTTATAAATAGAGCTGAGTAGTTTTCTGTCTTGTACATGTATATAGAATCTAGAAGGATTGATAATTTAGGGCCTTGATACTAACCCTCAAAAATCATCACAGGTCAGCCCATATGGAATGCAAATGACCACCCAGCTTACATGCAACGATAGGGCAATTTCATAAGAAATCGATAGCCCAGAATGCTTCTGACTGTGGCAACACATGAAAAATTGTTTTAAAATGCCCTATTTTACATAGTGGTGGCACAATTAAAGGGCCTTATTGGTCCGCTTTGAAGGCCTTCCACGCCCCATGGGGGACCTCTGATCACTGGTGGGCTAGGAGCCTCAAAATCCCTCCCAGCCTCAGCATAGGGTATAAATGGATAAAAAAAGGATCCTTCCTGTGCACCTCCCTCAGGAGACCTCAAAGTCCTGGTAGTCTAATGAACATCTTCAACCCTGACTTGGGGCATAAATAGTACAAGTAACCCATTTATTCCATTTGGAAGCCCCATCCTTTAATATAAGAAAAAGGTGGGAGTCTCTAATTCACTCAAGTGGTCTGGGGGATGATGGGGCCAGGAAGGATTCTTATTTGCCCCAACCCTGTGACTGCTGCTTCCAAAAAGGTGCTGCCTGATCCCTAATGGTAGTCACTTGGTACTTCTTTTAAAGATCAAGCTGTCAAATAAGGGTATACTCACTTATTTTGCAACCTGAGCCCTAGTGGATAGTACTGCAAGTCTACCACTAGGGATCAGGAAGTATCATGTCAGAAGTGGCAGCTGCTGTTGCAAGAGTGAGTAGATATTGCTCCTGTACTCATTATCCACCATACCTCTTGGCTGAGTTGAGGTCCTGGGCCCTCATCTTTTACTCACATTAAAGGAGTAGACTCAGGAGTAATCAAAGGAAATATTTCTTTATGGAAAGGGTGATGAATGTGTGGAATAGCCTCCCAACAGAGGTGGTGGAGACCATGAAATTGTGAATTCAAGAAATAATGGTGCAGGTACAGGATCTCTAAGAGAGGAAGGATTGTAGGGCCCAATTTTCAAGAAGGCACCAAGGCCTGCCATAGCCGCAGAAAGTTACCCATTCAGGAAAAGTACTTGAATTGTGAGTCATGCGCCTCCAAAACGGGCAAGCAATGAAAATGCAGCACGAACCGAACACAACAGCAGGCGCCCTTCATGGCATAGACAGGTAGGCGCAGGGCCCGGAACCTGAGCATTGCACCTAAGTTTGACCTGCAATACCTGTGTGTGTGACCAGAGAAACAGCAGAGAAGCGGTATGACAAGTATGCATGAACACGTGTATTGTCCGTCTGGTTTACCTGTGCATAAGTGACATTGTCAAGCAGGCCCTGCGGACTGACTGTGCAAGAGCCACCCTATGGCTGGGCGGATAGACACCAGTGGCATGACTGCAAAGAGGACCATGCATTTCAGCCCTGATGAGAGCGAGACCCTTGCCCGATTCATGCTTCTGCATGAGGGGGTGCTATACCCCATGGGGAGCCGGCGGCTGAATCTGCGTCTGTCTTTGGCAGCCGAACCTGTGACAGATAAAGAGGCCTCAATGGGCAGGGGGAGGCTGAGCACCATGCTAGACCACACACACTCTGAAAGGCACAGCTTTGTGTCTGCAGAGGAAGATAGGGCTATGGTACCAAGCCACATGCTGGTGGCAGCCCTAATGTATGCCAAACAGGCATCAGTGTGGGGGGGGGGGCAGGCAATGCATTGGTACAGGTGCAAGCCCTGGTTGCCCACAGCAGGAAACATACCCACGCATAGCAGGTAGGGAGGCCGCTGCATCCCCTGGTGGTGGTTGGCATAAGTACCACAGGGCATGCAGAGCAATGGCCATGCCTGGTTCAGGGGGAGCTGTGGTTTAGCTGCCCACACCAGGGGACCCTGCCAGCCAGTGAGGATGCTCTGGACACCTGCCCCACCCCCATCCCCTGCAAACCTGGTGCAAGGATCTGAGGAAGCCAGTGGCAGAATCCACATATGTGTCACCCGTCTGTCCCTGCAAGTGGATCTGCCACCACTGCCTGACACTCCCTGTCCGGCTGTGGCAGCATGTTGATGATATGATGCCACAGAACATGACAGATGTGTAATGGCGAGCATGCACAAACCACAACACCCTGTCCTGCATGGCACATAACAAACCATGCAGTGATGTGGCCCCTGAGGCAGTGGATGACCCCTATCACGACACGTGCTCACAACCAAGGACACACATGACGCACAACCAAGCTCCATGATGCCAAGGAAAGCCTGTGTGCAACAGATAGGAGCAAGGGAAGGGGGGAGCACTGCAGAGGTGGCTGAAGGGGTTAGAGGGGTGACACAGGTGAAGAAGTGGCCCAGAAGGCACCATTGCTGGTGGCACAGGGCACATGTCAAAGGGCCAGGGGAGTGGTGGACAGGAATATAGTGGCAGACCCCAGAGGTGTACCATCATGTGCACCCCACATCTACTACCCATAGGTATATCCCAGCCCCAGGATGGGCAGGTCACCAGACTGAGGCAGGATACTGCTATGCACAACAGGAAATATGGAAGTACCCAACTGAGCACTTGTATGTCCCCACTCTCTCCCGAAGTGAATATGGCATGGTTCGCACCCTGGAGGCCCTGAAGTGCCACTACTTCACACTGCACTGAAAGTGACCAAACCAGCTGCAGAGCATCAGGGAGCAGCGGGAGGCTGAGGAAGTTCAGCAGAGTACACAGTGGAGTCCAAAAGATGCAGGGGGTGGCAGCCATGGCTGCCGAAGAGGTGCAGGCAGACCATCTTGTCGTGGACTCTCTGTACACAATGATTGGAATTTTCTCTGGGCATCCGTGCCATCCCTTGGTGCCACTATCCCATGTGTGCACCAGCTAGCACACAATATGTGCAGGTGCGCACACACATGGCCGAAGCAAGGCACGGATGGGCAGTACAGGGGCATACACCCCCAGCGGTGGACCCAGGTGCACATTGCACACCTGCCCATAATACCCCTTGTTGTGTGCCCATTAATCGGGGGGGCGCAGACAGACCACAGCTGGGCATGTGCAGGGGAGAGGGGAAAAAGCCTTAGTTAAACCCTTTAGACTGTTGGAGTTACCAACGATGAGCATTCCATCTAATAAATTAAAATCTCCAACCTTAGCACTATTAAGGCCCTCAAAGAACTAGATACTCACTGTTACATAGAAACATAGAAATATGACGACAGAAAAAGACCAGATGACCTATCTAGTCTGTCCTTCCATATCAACAACAACAACAGTCCCCTTTTTTCCTTTAGAGATCCTGTGTATTTGTCCCATGCTTTTTTGAATTCAGATACTGTCCTCATCTCTACCACCTCCACTGGGAGACTATTCCACGGATCCACCACTCTTTCCATAAAGAAATATTTCCTCATATCACTCCTGAATCTATCCTCAGTCACCCTCATCCCATGTCCCCTTGTAGCAGAACTTGCTTTCAATTGAAATAGGCTCTCTCCCTGAACATTTATGCCATGGAGGTATTTAAACATCTCAATCATATCACCTCTATCCCACCTTTCCTCTAAGGTGTACATATTAAGATCCTTAAGTCTGTCCTCATATGCTTTATAATGAAGATCACTAACCATTTTAGTAGCCACCCTCTGTACTGACTCCATCCTGTTTATATCCTTTTGAAGGTGCGGTCTCCAGAATTGCACACTATACTCCAAATGAGGTCGCACCAAAGACTTATACAGAGGCACTATCACCTCCCTTTTTCTGCTAACCATTCCTCTCCGTATGCACCCAAGCATCCTTCTAGCTTTTGCCATCACCTTTTCTACCTGTTTAGCTACTTTAAGATCATCAGACACAACATGCCTAGGCCCCGCTCTTCTTTAGTGGACAAAAGTACTTCACCCCCTATACTATATTGCTCCCTTGGATTGCTACAGCCCAAATGCATAACCTTGCATTTTTTAACATTAAATCCCAGCTGCCAAATTCTAGACCATTCTTCAAGCTTAGCTAGATCCCTCCTCATGTTATCTACACTTTCCTGGGTGTCTACTCTATTGCAGATTTTGGTATCATCCGCAAAGAGGCAAACCGTACCCGACAGCCCTTCTGCTATAAATTTATTTATTTTATTTATTTACATTTTCTTATATACCGCGCTATTCTGCATCAGTGCGGTTTACATTGAACAAACTGAAATTACATTGAACAGGGCATTATAACTTGGAGATAACTATTTTACAGGGAACATGGGCTATGGAGGGTTAAGTGGCTTGCCCAAGACCACAAGGAGCACCTGTGGGACTAGAAACCCCAGTCCTTCCGGCCCGAGGTTGCTGTCCTCTAGTGGGATTTGAACCCCCAACCTTCCAGCCTGAAGTACCTTGCCCCAACCACTAGGCCACTCCTCCACTCCAAACAAAAAGAATCGGACCAAGGACAGATCCCTGGGGCACACCACTGGTAATATCCTTCTCCTCAGAGTGAGCTCCATTTACCTGTACTCTTTGTTGTCTCCTACCCAACCAATTTCTAACCCAAGCAGTAACTTTAGGGTTCATCCCTAGGGTGCTTAGTTTGTTTATTAGTCACCTGTGAGGAACAGTGTCAAAGGCTTTACTGAAATCTAAATACACCACCTCTAGGGCTCTCCCTCGGTCCAATTACCTGGTCACCCAGTCAAAGAAATCAATCAGATTTGTCTGACAAGACCTGCCTCTGGTGAATACATGCTGCCTTGGATCCTGTAATCCGCTGGACTCCAGAAACCTCGCTATTTTTTCTTTCAGCAGCATTTCCAATAATTTACTCACCACCGAAGTTAAACTAACCGGCCTGTAGTTTTCATCCACATCCTTACTTCCACCTTTGTGTAAAGGCACCACATGAGCCTCTCTCCAGTCCTTTGGCACCACTACCAACTCCAACGAGGCATTGAAAAAGTCAGTCAGTGGAGCTGCCAAAATGTCCCCAAGTTCTCTCAGTATTCTATGGTGCATCCCATCCGGTCCCATCACTTTGTCTACTTTAAGTTGAGCTAGTTTCTCACGAACACAGTGTTCTGAAAATTGTTCAAGATGTCCCTCGTTTCTGTTCCTGTTTGTGGGTGTTTTCTGAGGTACTGCTCCTGGTTCTTCATCTGTGAACACAGAGCAGAAATATTTGTTAAGCAATTCCACTTTATCCTTATCAGCTTCTACATATTCCTCCTCTTCACCCTTGAGTCTGATAATACCACTTTTGCCTTTCCTCTTCTCACTAACATTTTTATTTTTATTTATTTACAATCTCTTATATACCACGCTATTCTGCATCAGTGCGGTTTACATTGAACAAACTGAAATTACATTGAACAGGACATTATAACTTGGAGATAACTATTTTACAGGGAACATGGACTATGGAGGGTTAAGTGGCTTGCCCAAGACCACAAGGAGCACCTGTGGGACTAGAAACCCCAGTCCTTCCGGCCCAAGGTTGAAGTCCTCTAGTGGGATTTGAACTCCTGACCTTCCGGCCTGAAGTACCTTGCCCCAACCACTAGGCCACTCCTCCACTCCATATCTGAAAAATGTCTTATCCCCCAATTTTATTGCATTGGCTATTTCCTCCTCTTTCTGAATATTTGCTTTTCTGGCTACTTTGCTAGATTCTCTAAGTTTTTCCAAATATAGATGCCTGTCTTCCTCTCTCTGTGATCTCTTGTATTTCATGAAGGCCTCCATCTTTTCAGCTACTTCTTTCGAAAGTCATAGCGGTCTCCTTTTCCTTTTACCTTTATTTACCATTCTAACAAAAAGGTCGGTTGCACATAAAATATCCCCTTTCAGTTTTTCCCACTGTTTTTCTACATCCCCCAGCTGTTCCCATCCCGTTAATGACTCCCTGAGGTATTGGCCCATCTTGGCAAAGTTAGTCTTCCTAAAGTCTAAGACCCTCACCTTTGAATGGATTCTAACAGCCCTAGTCCTAATACTGAACCACACCATCTGGTGATCACTGGATGCAAAATGATCTCCCATTATAACATCAGAAACACTTTCACCATTGGTAAGCACCAAGTCCAGTATGGCCCCTTCACATGTGGGGTCTGTTACCAATTGCCTAAATAGTTCTCCCTGTAGAGAATCCAGGATCTCTTTACTTCTAGATGATACTGCAGCAGGAATGTGCCAATCAACATCTGGCATATTGAAATCCCCTATCAGTAGCACTTCCCCTTTCCTAGCAATGCTGCATATGTCTTCAATTAACTCTCTGTCCACGTCTTCCTCTTGTGAGGGAGGTCTGTATATCATGCCAATACAAATAGATTTCTCTTTCCCTCTTTCTAGTTTAACTCACAGTGCCTCCTCTCTCCCTTTTAAGCTCTGTAATTCCAAAGCTTTAATAGTATTTTTTACATATAGTGCCACTCCTCCTCCCCTTCTTCCTACCCTGTCCTTTCTGAATAAAGGATAGTCAGGTATAGTTACATCCCATTCATGGTTTTCTGTGAATCATGTTTCTGTAACTGCCACTAAATCCAAATCGGCCACTCCCACCAAAGCTTCAACATCAGGGATCTTATTTCCCATGCTACGAGCATTTATACACACTGCTTTCCATATGTTACCCCTGTTACCCATTTCCATAAAGGTATTTAATATATCACTTACCTGGGGGCTTTCTTCACCCATCCCCAATGAATCTAGTTTAAAGCCCTCTTCAGTAGATTAGCCAGTCTACTACTGAAGACACATCAACCTTTCTTGGACAGATGGATGTCATCTCTGCTCTGCAACCCTTGGAACAGCATCCCATACCTGGATAGAAATTCCATGTAAAAAGGAGAAGGCAATAGCAGTGGGGTTTACTACTAATCACCTAGCTAAAAAAAACAGATGGATGATGAAATACTGAAAGAAATCAGGGAAGCTGAGGAAAGTGGAGTGGAGGAGTAGCCTAGTGGTTAGAGCAACTGCCTAGTATCCAGAAGATCAAGCGTTCAATTCGCACTGGCACTCCTTGTGACTTTGGGCAAGTTGCTTTACCCTCCATTGCCTCAGAAGAAAAGGCTGGCAATCTACTTCCAGTGATACATTGCTAAGAAAACCCAGAGGTAGCTGGGTTGCTATGAGTCAACACTGACTTAATGGCACTAAAAAAACTTACAACCAAGTGGTAATGGGTGATTTTAATCACCCCCAATATCAACTGGGTCAATGTAACAGCAGAGCATGCTGGAGAGATGAAGTTCCTAGATGAAATAAATGACTACTTCCTGGAGCAGCTGGCTCATGAACCAATAAGAGGGAAAGCTATTTTGGACCCGGTCCTTAGCGAAACACAGGATCTGGTGCAAGAGATACAGGCATTGGGGCCACTTGGCATTAGTGATCATAGCATGATCACATTTGGTTTAATGAATCAAAGAAGGACGGCAAAGAAATCCACAGTACTACCACTGAACTTTCAAAAGGGGAGACTATGATAAAATGAGGCACAGGCATAAATAGCTCAACCAGAGCTCTGTGATCCTCTGTCTTGAAGGACTAGAAAAAGGGACTATTACTTCTGGAGAGAGATCTGCAAATGTGAGTATATACTTCTGGTAATTTTCTAAAAGGAATTCTTTGTATTAAAGCTAATTAATCTGTGAACCCACTATTTTTTGTTAAATCAGTCAGGGCCTAGTAGCAGCAGTTTAAGATTAAATTTAAAACACAGAGGAAAACTTTCTGGTTACATTTCATACCCAGCAGAGAGCTTGTAGTTTAAATGTAATAGTCACTCAGGGCCTAGTAACAGCAAAGTACTTTTAGTTTAAATTTAAAACACAGAAGAGAGCTTTCTGGTTACATTTGGCACCCAGCAGAGAGCTTGTAGTTTACATTTAATAGTCACTCAGGGCCTAGCATCAGAAAAGTACTTTTAGCTTTAAAACACAGAGGAGAACTTTCTGGTTACATTTCATACCCAGCAGAGAGCTTGTAGTTTAAATTTAATGGTCACTCAGGGCCTAGTAACAGCAAAGTACTTTTAGCTTAAATTTAAAACACAGAAGAGAGCTTTCTGGTTAAATTTAGAACCCAGCAGAGAGCTTGTAGTTTAAATTTAATAAGAAGTTAGAGCCTAGCAGCAGCTAAGAGCTATAATTTAAATCAAATCAGAATATAGCTTACCTCAGCAGCACAAGACAGAGTACTGTGTAGCAGCCCTCTTTTAATGTGTTATTTCCCTCCCTCCCTCAACACACCCACCCACCCTTGGGATAATCGTAGCTTTATAGGTACTTACACATCTTAAAAGACAGGAGGTGCTCTCAGGTGAAATCAGTCATACACTAAGGACCTGAGATTAGTTAAGCTTCAGGTGAATAAGGTATATTACACGTATTAGGTACAGTTTTATTAGTGTAAATATCCATAGCAAACCTTAGTAAGTAAAGAACTTAGATCTAAACACAAACTTAAAACTAAGATGCAGACAGCAGTCCAGCAGCAGGATGGGGGCTTTCCAGTCTTTTGCATTGAGTTTCACATGTATGATTTTCTCCCAATTGGTGAGAGGTCTTATGTGTGCACTAGGCGCAAGGAGCTCTTTGCTCTCAGGGAACGAGTCCGTTCTCTAGAGGCTAAAGTAGCAGACTTGGAAAGCATAAGACAGACAGAGAGGTACATAGATGAGACCTACAGGGATATAGTCCTGAAGTCCCACCTCCAGTCTGGCAGCATCCCTGTTGCCATGGAGGAGAGAGGTCACGTGACAGGAGAGCATCACCCTGGTGTGGCAGGAAGTGATCCTGTAACTAGGACCTGTCCTCCAGGTGATGTAAAACCCTCTCGCACAGAGGAAGTTTCTCCAGGGCCATGTGCCCATGAGGGAAGGGTTAGGACAGCCGTTATAGTTGGTGATTCGATCATTAGGCATGAAGATAGCTGGGTGGCTGGTGGACGTGAGGATCGCCTGGTAACATGCCTGCCTGGTGCGAAGGTAGCGGACCTCACACGCCACCTAGATAAGGTCTTAGATAGTGCTGGGGAGGAGTTTGCTGTCTTGGTATATGTCGGTACCAATGACATAGGAAAATGTGGTAGGGAGGTTCTGGAGGCTAAATTTAGGCTTTTATGTAGGAAGCTGAAATCCAGAACTTCCAGGGTCGCATTCTCCGAAATGCTTCCTGTTCCACGAGCAGGACCCAAAAGGCAGGCAGAGCTCCGGAGTCTCAATGCGTGGATGAGACAATGGTGCAGAGATGAGGGTTTTGGATTTGTTAGGAACTGGGGAACATTTTGGGGAAAGGAGGGGCTCTTCCGAAGGGATGGGCTTCACCTTAACCGGGATGGAACCAGGCTGCTGGCATTAATCTTTAAAAAGGAGATAGAGCAGCTTTTAAACTAGATATTAGGGGAAAGCCGACAGTCACCCAAGAGTGGATGGTTCGGAAGAATGTGTCTTTGAAGGATACTACCAAAAGCAGAGAGGTTCCACAAAAGTGTAAAGTAGCCCAAATGCCCTCAAGTATGGAGCAGACAGAGCTTAAAGATCCCAAATTGCCCATGTCTAACAATAGCCAAATTAATATGAATAAAATACATTCTCTAAAATGCTTGTATGCAAATGCTAGAAGTCTAAAAAATAAGATGGGAGAGTTAGAATATATAGCACTAAATGAAAGGTTAGATATGATTGGAATATCAGAGACTTGGTGGAAGGAGGACAACCAGTGGGACACTGTGATACCTGGGTACAAACTATATCAAAATGATAGAGCTGATCAAATTGGTGGAGGGGTTGCGCTCTATGTTAGAGAGGGCATTGAGTCAGAAAGGATTAAAGTTTTGCAGGAAACAAAATCTGCTGTAGAATCTATATGGATTGAAATTCCATGTAAAAGGGGGAAGGCAATGGCAGTGGGGGTGTACTATCAAGCGCCTGGCCAGAATGACCAAATGGATGATGAAATGCTCAAAGAAATCAAGGAAGCTAACAAAAGTTACAGCGCAGTAATAATAATGGGTGATTTCAACTACCCCGGTATCGACTGGGTCAGTGTCACGTCAGGACATGCTAGGGAGATAAAGTTCCCAGATGAAATAAATGACTGCTTCTTGGAGCAGGTGGTTCATGAACCGACCAGAGGGGAAGCCATATTAAACCTAGTCCTTAGTGGAACACCAGATCTAGTGCAAGACATAAGGTTGTTGGGGCCACTTGGCAATAGTGATCATAGCATGATCGCCTTTGATTTAATTAGTGGAGGAGGGATAGTAAGGAAATCCACAGTACTACCTTTTAACTTTCGAAAGGGAGACTATGATAAAATGAGGAAAACAGTTAAGAAAAAACTAAAAGGAGCAGTTGCAAAGGTTAAAGACGTACATCAGGCTTGGCTGTTGTTGAAAAATACTATCTTGGAAGCCCAGACCAGCTGTATTCCACACTTTAAGAAAAGGGGAAGGAAGTCCAAAAAACTGCCAGCATGGTTTAAAGGTGAGGTCAGAGAGGCTGTTGTTGCCAAAAAAGCATCTTTCAGGAAATGGAAAAAAGAGCCAAACGACGAAACCTGGAAACAGCAGAAGTTCTGGTAAGTCAAATGCAAGGCATTGATAAGGCAGGCAAAGGGAGAATTTGAGAAGAAGCTTGCTGCGGAAGCAAAAACGCGAAGTAAAGACCTTTTCAAGTACATTCGTAGCAAAAAACCTGTGAGAGAGTCCATTAGATGATAAAGAGGTTAAAGGAGCACTAAGAGGCGACAAGGCGATAGCAGAGAGACTGAATGAATTCTTTGCTTCGGTCTTTACTGAGGAAGATGTAGAGATGTTACCCATGACTGAAGTGGTATTTAAAGGTGCGGAAGAATTGAAGGAAATATCGATACATTGGGAAGATGTATTACAACTATTAGATAAACTGAAGAGTAGCAAATCACCTGGGCCGGATGGTATACATCCAAGGGTGTTGAAAGAAATGAAATATGAGATTGCAGACCTGCTCTTAGTAATCTGTGAACTATCATTAAAATCATCTCTAATACCTGAAGATTGGAGGATCGCCAATGTAACAACAATTTTTAAAAAGGGTTCCAGGGGTGATCCGGGAAACTACAGACCGGTGAGCCTGACATCAGTACCGGGAAAAATGGTAGAAACCATCATAAAGAATAAAATTACTCAGCATGTAGATAGTCATGTCCTAATGGGAGACAGCCAACATGGCTTTAGACAAGGAAGATCTTGTCTTACTAATCTGTTATGTTTTTTTGAAGGAGTGAATAATCAGGTGGACAAAGGTGAGTTGGTTGATATTGTGTATCTGGACTTTCAGAAAGCCTTTGACAAGATCCCTCATCAGAGACTTTTGGCAAAACTGAAGAGTCAAGGGATAGGAGGCAGTGTACTATTGTGGATCAGGAACTGGTTAAAAGATAGAAAGCAGAGGGTTGGGCTAAATGGCCAATTTTCCCAATGGAGAAAGGTGAATAGTGGTGCACCCCAGGGATCTGTGCTGGGTCCGCTGATTTTTGACATATTCATAAATGACCTGGAAAGTGGAATAACGAGTGAGGTTATCAAATTTGCAGATGACACAAAACTATTTAAAGTTGTTAAAACCCAAGAGGATTGTGGAAAATTGCAAGAGGATCTTGATAAATTGGAAGACTGGGCATCAAAATGGCAGATGAAATTTAATGTGGAGAAGTGTAAGGTTATGCACCTAGGGAAGAACAACCCAAACTATGGTTACACGATGCAAGGTTCCACATTAGGAACCACCACCCAGGAAAAAGATTTAGGCGTCATTGTGGATACCATATTAAAACCCTCGGCCCAGTGTGCAGCAGCAGCCAAGAGAGCAAATAGAATGCTAGGTATGATAAGGAAAGGAATGGAAAATAAAACAAAAGATATTATAATGCCTCTATATCGTTCCATGGTGAGACCACACCTTGAATATTGTGTGCAATTCTGGTCGCCGTATCTTAAAAAGGATATAGCGATTTTAGAAAAGGTTCAGAGAAGAGCCACCAAAATGGTAAAGGGGATGGAAGGATACTCCTATGAAGAAAGGCTAAAAAGGTTAGGGCTCTTTAACCTGGAAAAGAGACGGCTGAGGGGAGATATGATAGAAGTCTATAAATGAATGAAAGGAGTGGAACGGGTAAACGTAGATCGATTGTTTACCTTATCAGAATATAGAAAGACTAGGGGACATGCAATGAAGCTACAGGGTAAACTATTTAAGACTAATAAAAGAAAATATTTTTTCACTCAACGTGTAATCAAACTCTGGAATTTGTTACCGGAGGATGTAGTAAAGGCTGTTAGTGTAGCTGGATTTAATAAAGGTTTGGACAAGTTCCTGGAGGAAAGGTCCATAAACCATTATTAAGAAGGGACCCAGGATATCAATGCTTGAACCAATACAAGCATTGTGGAACCTGTGTCCCTTGGGGAAACTGTTAGGTACATATGACCTAGATTGGTCACTGTTGGAAACAGAATACTGGGCTTGATGTACCTTGGTCTGACCCAGTATGGCATATCTTATGTTCTTATGTTCTTATGAGGAACATAGTTAAGGAAAATAAAAAGAAGCAGCTGCAAAGGTTAAAGATTTACATCAAGCATGGGCGTTTTTTAAAAGTATTTTCTTGGAAGCCCAGAACAGGGTTTAAGAAAAGTGGAAAGAAGGCCAAAAAACTGCCAGCATAAAGGAGCGGTCAGAGAGGCTGTTGATACCAAAAAAGCATCTTTCAGGAAATGGAAAAAGGAGCCCATTGTTGAAACATAAGCATTCGCAGGCTAGATGCAAGACATTGATAAGGTAGGCAAAGAGAGAATTTGAAAAAAAAGCTTACTGTGGAAGGAAAAATGCATAATAAAAACTTTTTCAAGTACATTTGTAACAAAAAACCTGTGAGAGTCTGTTGAACCACTGGATGATAGAGGGGTAAAAAGGACACTAAGTGAGGACAAGGCCACAGTGGAGAGACTTGTGAGGCGCCTTGTAACGCGCGGTAGTTTGTAACATACATTAGCTGATACGGCTTGCTGTAACGATGCACTGCCCATGCCTTTATATGGGCATCTGTACCTTTACCACGGAACCTAACACGAATGAGATTGCCGCAGTTTAGTAAACATACCCCTTAATGAGTGTCTAGCTAAAGAAAGACTACCAGATTTCTACATTACTATACTCCAGTGCCACCCGCCAGGCACATTAGGAAGTACTATAAACACTGCCCATTTAGAATCCATAAATCTTAGAAAGACTACTCATTATCCCCACATATATAATGAAAAAGAAGGATAAACATATGCCTTAATACCTAAGTAACTAACAAAAAAAACTTTTTTTGTTGGATCATTTGCCTTGAAAGAAGAACTCTTTCTCATAGCAAATCCTCCGTTTTTCTCTATTTTTAAAGAGATCCACCCTTCTTACCACATACTAAGGGATAATACCAAAATCTCCCCCAGTATTACTTATCTGAAGCCGCACAATCCTGAAAAATTGGGAACTCTGAAATCAGCATCAAGGTAGAGGATCCTAATCATTCTTGCTGCAATAGTCGTGCTCAAACTTTCACCGCCCAAATGCAGAAGCACTCCATCACACTAGTGCAGAAACACCTCAGTTCATTGCTTTGAAAATTCTCCACCGTGATGGTACATCCCAATTGGATATGCTTCAAACCACACGCTCAGTCTCGAATCTTGCTTGTTGTACACAACATTGCGTTTCGGGCCCCGGAAACTCCTGGCCCTTCTTCATGCTCACTGCATGACCATCACTGATCTTTCCCCTTTTGCTCTTTCCTCCATTTCTTTCTTTATTCCTTTATCATCCACTCAAATTTCACCCTTCCTTCCTCAATCCCCACTTACTCTGCCAATACCTGGCCACTCGTAGATTTTTTTTCCCTCCCACACAAAATATCTTTTCCCCTCTCCATCCTCATTCCCCCCAGCCCCATCCCCTTCTAGTCCTCCCCCAACATCAACTCTCTTCTAGTTCCTGCCCCACTCAGCATCAGCTCCCTTCTAGTTCCATTCTCCCACCCCCCTCATCAGCCCATTTCCAGCCCTAGCCCCCCAATAAGCTCATTTCCAGTCCAATTTCCCCCCATCAGCCCATTTGCAATCCTAGCCCCCCATAAGCCATTTCCAATACTAGCCCCCCATCAACCAATTCCAATCCTATTCCAGCCCCACATCAGCCCATTTCCAGTCCAAGCTCCCCCACACTCGGCCCATTTCCAGTCTGAGCCCCCCATCAGTTCATTTGGAGTCCTAGCCCCCCCCCAATCATCTCATTTCCAGTCCTATTCCAGCTCCCATCAGCCCATTTCCAGTCCAAGCTCCCCCCATCAGCTCATTTCCAGTCCTAGCCCCCCCAATCAGCTCATTTCCAGTCCTATTCCAGCCCCCATCAGCTCATTTCCAGTGCAAGCTCCCCTCATCAGCCAATTTGCAATGTTAACCTCCCCATCAGCCATTTCCAATACTACTCCCTGCTCCCCCCATCAGCCCATTTGCAATGTTAGCCTCCCCATCAGCCATTTCCAATACTACCCCCATCAGCCATTCCAATCCTATTCTAGCCCCACAACAGTCCATTTCCATTCCAAGCTCCCCCACACTCAGTCCATTTCCAATCTTACCCCCCAAAAAAACCATTTCCAGTTCTAGTCCTCCCCATCTGTTCTTTTCTAGTCTTAGTCTCCCCCCCCTCCCAGCCCATTTCCAATTTTAGGCCCACTCAGCCCATTTCAAACCCAAGCTCCCCTCCTCGCTGAAGAGCCTCACGGCAGGCTTTAGAGGCCTCAGTTCACCTCCCTATAGCAGCTCGCGGCTCCCAGCAGACTCAGCAACAGCTCCTTACAGCCGCTGAAGTGATGAGCGTTGTTTTCCTTCACTTTGGCAGCTGTGTTGTAATGTAGATCGCTGGCACGCTGGAGGTCAAATGCCATTCCTGGTATCCTGGCACTCAGTGTGCCAGTGATCTACATTACAACACAGCTGCCGAAGTGAAGGAACAACCAAAAATAGGACAGTCCCGGAGTGAAACAGTAAATGACAAATCTAAAACAAATCACTCCACCAGTGTATGTTTATGTTTATTACATTTGGTATACCTCCCTTCTACAAAAAAAAAACAGAGTGGTGTACAATAAGTAAACTACAAGAATGGCTCATGGCTAGAAAAGGAAAGGAAGTTACAATGTAGGACAGGACAGGAAAGAGAACAATCAATCATACTAAACTAAAAAGGTAGACAACATGGAAAAGACAAAATCACACAATGGAGGCAGGGAGGTCAAAAGCAGAGGAAAACAAATGAGTTTTTAAACGGACTTTGAAGATGTGATGGTTTTGCTCCAGCCTGAGGGAGGTGGGTTGTGAGTTCCATAATGCAGGACCAACGTAAAAAAAGGCAGGTGTGCGAGTGGATTGCAGATGGGCATGTGGGGGGGGGGGGAGGGAAGGTGCAGGCGATTAATGTGCGCTGATCGGAGGTCTTGACTGGGGGTGTGAAACTGGAGAAGGTCCGCCAACTACTGTGGAGTATGAGTGTAAATCACTTGATGAACAATGGTGAGGATCTTGAAACGAAAACGAAATTCAGCAGGAAGCCAGTGAAGGTGGATAAGAAGGGGGTGACATGCTCCTGATGAGTGGAATGTGTAATGAGGCGAGCTGCTGTGTTCTGAATGCGTCACAATCTGTGTTGCTGAACCTGAGGAATACCGGCTAGGGCAGAGTTACAAAAATCCAGGCGAGACATAACCAGGGACAACAAAAGAGTGGTGAGGGCCTGTGTGGTGAGAAAAGGACAAACAGCACAAATTTGACAGAGAGAGAGAAAAGAATTTCTAGCGACCTAGGATATATGATCTTGGAAGGAAAGATCAGAATCAAGAACAACACCAAGATAGTGAAAAGAGGACACCAGAGGGATAGGAGAACATGAAAGGGATGGGGCCAATGAGGGACAGGGACTACTGTGTGTGAACCATATAGCTAAAGTTTTGGCCAGGTTTAGATGCAAACAATTGGATGACAACCAACTAGACACAGTGAGAAGACAAGAATTGAGAGGAGCATGATCGGGTTGAAGGGGACATGTGTGATGGAGAAGAACCACATCATCAGCATAGTAGTAGGCGGAAATACTGGACTGCTGTACCAGGAGGGCAAGTGGTGCTAAGAAGATATTAAACAGGAGAGGCACCAGAGCGGAGCCCTGGGGGACACCACAGTGAAGGGGGATAGGGTTAGAGGAGACAGGTAGTGGGGCACTGGAGAGGACTACATAAGATAGGGGAAATAGATAAGAGTGAAACCACTGAAAAACAGTACTTCGGAGACTAGCATCATGCAAGCAAGCAAGAAGAATGGAATGGTTGGCAAGATCAAAAGCCGCTGTGAGATCCAGAGCAACCGCCACCAAGATGTCACCACGATCGTGAGCACCATGCAACTCATTAAGAAAAGCCAGAAGTACAGTTTTTACGCTGTGACCAGGATGAAAACTGGACTGACGAGGGTGAAGAAAGTTAGTAGAGTGTAAGTGCTGAGACAATTGAGCAAAGACAGCTTTCTCCAGTATTTTGGCAAGAAACGGAAGATTGGAGACAGGGCGGTAGTGGGCGGGCACAAGGGGGTCCAATGAGGGCTTTTTAAGAAGGGGGTGAATTAGGGCATGCTTCCAGGGCTGAGGGAAGGTGCCTGTGGAAAGGCTGGTATTAATCATGGTGAGAATAGAAGGAGGGCAAGAGAGGGTGTGAGAAGCCATGAAGAGGGTATAGGGTCAAGGGAGCAAGTGGTCTTATGAGAGGAAGAGATAGATTTGACGAGTTCAGTTATAGTAAGTGGGTGAAAGGAAACCCAAACATGTGACAGTGAAGAAACAGGGGGGCGAGAAGGAGGGAGAGGAGAGGATAGAGGAGGGGGACAATACCTGTAAGAACGGAAGGGAAGAGCGATAAAGAGCTGCGACACCCCCACCCATATGGCCAATAGGAGGAACGGAGGCAGCAGCAAACCCAGGAGGGAGGCAACGTGCAAGGAGGGCGTCCCCCCCCCTCCCTGAGCCAAGTCTCAGAAAGCAGGAGAAGGTCCAGAGATTCCTGAATAAGAAGATCCTGAATCAAGAGGGTTTTGGATCTCAAAGAGCGGCAATTAACAAGTCCAAGTTTAAATAGGGGAGAGTACATGGTAGAAATGGAAGTAGAAGCTTGGGTGATGATAGGCAAGCAGGGGAGGAGGTTTTCTAGGCAACGGGATGGTATCCTTCGGAGACTGGGAGAGGGAGCTGATTGGAGGGGATGGGGGGGATGGTTTCCCCATAACACTAGAATGGGGGCCATGGGAGACCAGATAGGTGTTATCGGAGGAGTAAAATCAATGAAGACAAGAAGTGAAATGGCACCTACCTGAGGCAAGAAAGGTTGGCAGCAGAAGGAGAAAGAGGCAAGTAGACTGGAGAGTAGCAGGAATGACAAAACAGCACAGTCTGGTCGGGAACTGTGGCCTGAGCCGCCGGAACCACCTCAAGGAGCGTAGCTAAGGAGCACGTCATGCTACTTAGGTGCGCTCCTTCGGTGCACGCCCAAGTCGCGCGCCGCAGGCGCTGTGCTTATATACAAAATGCATGGAACGAGAAAAGAGCCTCAGAATCCAATGAGGTAAATTAATGCAAGCTTCACACAGTCAAAGCTGCACCTCTCAACATCAATGACTCTAAAAAAAAGCCCTTCCACATTTTAAAAGTTTTCATTATAACATTTTTTTCATTTGTAACAAACTATTGGTGTTAAAAGTAAAACACCTATGATCTCTCAAAGCATAACACACTCAACTTCACAAGATTCATGAATTGGCTGCAGTGCTATAACAAAACAAAAGCTCCAAAACCCAAGGCTTATCTTGAAAGTAATAACATAACTGCTAGGCAAGCACACCGATGCCAAACACACTGGCTGCCAAGGCGTTTCACTGAAGGGATGCCCCACCAGAACTGTGCAAAGTATGTTGTGAGAGAAAACAGGTACATAATAAATGTTTAAATATCATGAAACCAAGTACCAACTGTAGACAAATCTTAAAATCCTCATGCCTTCAGGAATATTCAAAATGCATACCAACTCAAAAACAAAAACTACTAAGAAACCCAGTTTTCACACCACCAACTCAGTCATGACCATTATAGAGAATGCCACGCATGCGCTCACTAAAAACTCAACCCCGGAGACTTCATTGAGTGACGAACCATGGATTCTCTCTAATGGTCAGCCCACCTCTGCCACCAATCAATCAGATGAACCTTGTAAAGTACATAACCCGCAAATAAAAACCACAGTACATTAATCCCCCATCTAACCCACAACAATAACACATACACCTAATCCACTTCAAAGCAGACAACAACTGAAAACATCCACAAGGTCACAGACAGACATTCCAATCTATTTGAGCATTCAACCTCGCCCGCCCCCCCCCCCCCCCCCCCGGGAAAGACCATCCCCAAATGAAATATCATCTTCTGTTCACAAAATAAAAGGTACTGTTCTCTGCTACGGTTCCTCTGCCCCTTTGTCATCTGATCAATACAAAAACACCGCAGGTCCATAAATACATGACCCAAGTCCAGACAATGTTGCACAAAAGGAGCTTCCCGCTGGTGACACTTCAACCGGCTCTTATGTTCATTAAGCCTCTGCTTAAAGGGCCTCACCATCTTACCCACAAAAGCCAAACCACACGGACACCAAACAAAATAAATAACATAACTAGATGTACAAGTGATATTACATCGTATCAAATAATGATGCCATTGTAAACAAAACTGTTGGTTTCTTCTGACACCTCACAAACCGGGCACCCACCACAACTCGCATGGCCACCATAATCACTGGATCACTTTATGTGGGACCGCAATACAGCCGGACTCAAAAGCTCTTTCAAATTATGATTTCTTGTCCTGTTACCCTGTGGTTTCTTACCCTGAGAACAACCTGAGTAACCCCAAAACATCTCCATATAATTCGTTGCAAGCGGTAAAGGGGAAAATTGTGTCACAAAATGGACAAACCCACTCTCAACGGAAAGGAAACCCCCTACCTGAGGCCGAGGTTGCAATAACCAATCTCTGCTATTGTATTTGGCCCTTTTATAGGCCCTCTCTACAACCAGCTGTGGGTATCCCCTAGAGATGAAATCCCTCTTCAAAGCATGAGACTGAGAAACAAAATCTTTAATCTCTAAACAATTGCGTCGAAATCTAATAAACCCCTCCATCAACTGACGCGGGTGGGCACTGGAAAAATGTTAAAAAGTGTTCCTATCAGTTTGCATCCTATAAACTGAAGTACCCCAACCAGCAACCTACTTTGTCACCCAGACATCCAGAAACGTGATCTCATGCTCATGGAAATTCAAAGTGAACTGAATGTTGGGGTGACAGGAATTAAGCCATTGATGAAACTGCACTAATGACTCCACCGGTCCATGCCATATCAGGAATATTTCATCAATATAACAATGCCAAATCTGGATATGGGAGGAAAACGGTGACGAAGGCAACCACCTTGCCTCAAATTCCCCCCATATAAATGTTAGCTATAGATGGGGCAAAAGTAGCCCCCATCGCAACCCCAGAAATTTGTTGGAAATTTTTGATCAAACTCAAAATAGTTATGGTGCAGAGCAAACTTGGCCAACTTCCCAGTAAATGAAAGAAGGCCAGTAGACATGTCACCCCACTGCTCCAAAGCCATTTTCACCACCTCAAGAGCCTCATTAGTACATAAGAACATAAGATATTCCATACTGGGTCAGACCAAGGTCCATCAAGCCCAGTATCCTATTTTCAACAGTGGCCAATCTAGGTCATACGTACCTAGCAGTTTCCCCAAAAGACACAGGCATCCCCTTTACCATTTTGGTGGCTCTTCTCTGAACCTTTTCTAATAACGCTATATCCTTTTTAAGATACGGTGACCAGAATTACACACAATATTCAAGGTGCGGTCTCTCCATGGAATGATATAGAGGCATTATAACATCTTTTGTTTTATTTTCCATTCCTTTACTTATGATACCTAGCATTCTATTTACTCTCTTGGCCACCGCTGCACACTGGGCTGAGGGTTTTAAAATGTTATCCACAATGACGCCTAAATCTTTTTCCTGGATGGTGGTTCCTAATGTGGAACCTTGCATCGTGTAACCATAGTTTGGGTTGTTCTTTCCTAGGTGCATAACTTTGTACTTGTCCACATTAAATTTCATCTGCTATTTGGATGCCCAGTTTTCCAATTTATCAAGATCCTCTTGCAATTTTCCACAATCCTTTTTGGTTTTAACAACTTTAAATAGTTTTGTGTCATCTGCAAATTTGATAACCTCACTCGTTATTCCCTTTTTTCAGGTCATTTATGAATATGTCAAAAAGCAGCGGACCCAGCACAGATCCCTGGGGTACACCACTATATACCTTTCTCCATTGGGAAAATTGGCCATTTAACCCTTCCCTCTGCTTTCTATCTTTTAACCAGTTCCTGATCCACAATAATACACTGCCTCCTATCCCATGACTCTTTAGTTTTGCCAAAAGTCTCTGATGAGGGACCTTGTCAAAGGCTTTCTGAAAGTCCAGATACACTATATCAACCGACTCACCTTTGTCCACCTGTTTATTCACACCTTCAAAAAAACACAACAGATTAGTAAAACAAGATCTTGTCTAAAGCCATGTTGGCTGTTTCACATTAGGCCATGACTAACTACAAACTGAGTAATTTTGTTCTTTATGATGGTTTCTACTGTTTTTCCCAGTACTGGCATCAGGCTCACCGGTCTGTAGTTTCCAGGATCACCCCTGGAACCCTTTTTAAAAATTGGCCTTACATTGGCGATCCTCCAGTCTTCAGGTATTACAGATGATTTTAATGAAAATTCACAGATTACTAATAGCAGGTCTGCAGTCTCATATTTCAGTTCTTTCAACACCCTTGAATGTATACCATCTGACCCAGGTGATTTGCTACTCTTCAGTTTATCTAATAGTTGTAATACATCTTCCCGATGTATCGATATTTCCTTCAATTCTTCCGCACCTTTAAATACCACTTCAGTCATGGGTAACATCCCTACATCTTTCTCACTAAAGACCGAAGCAAAGAATTCATTCAGTCTCTCCGCTATCGCCTTGTCGCCTCTTAGTGACCCTTTAACCCCTCTATCATCTAATGGACCAACTGACTCTCTCACAGGTTTTTTGCTACGAATGTACTTGAAAAAGTCTTTATTTTGCGTTTTTGCTTCCTCAGCAAGCTTCTTCTCAAATTCTTCCTTTGCCTGCCTTATCAATGCCTTGCATTTGACTTGTCAGTGCTTGTGCTGTTTCCAGGTTTCGTCGTTTGGCTCTTTTTTCCATTTCCTGAAAGATGCTTTTTTGGCAACAGCCTCTCTGACCTCACCTTTAAACCATGCTGGCAGTTATTTTGACTTCCTTCCAATTTTCTTAAAGCGTGTAATACAGCTGGTCTGGGCTTCCAAGATAGTAGCTTTCAACAACACCCAGGATTGATGCAAGTCTTTAACATTTGCAACTGCTCCTTTTAGTTTTTTCTTAACTATTTTCCTCATTTTTTATAGTCTCCCTTTCGAAAGTTAAAAGGTAGTACTGTGGATTTCCTTACTATCCCTCCTCCACTAATTATATCAAATGCGATCATGCTATGATCACTATTGCCAAGTGGCCCCCACATCCTTATCTCTTGCACAAGATCTGGTGTTCCACTAAGGACTAGGTCTAATATGGCTTCCCCTCTGGTCAGTTCATGAACCAGCTGCTCCAAGAAGCAGTCATTTATTTCATCTAGGAACTTTATCTCCCTAGCATGTCCTGCCGTGACACTGACCCAGTCGATACCGGGGTAATTGAAATCACCCATTATTATTACTGCGCTATAACTTTTGTTAGCTTCCTTGATTTCTTTGAGCATTTCATCATCCATTTGTTCATTCTGGCCAAGCGGTCGATAGTACACACCCACTGCCATCGCCTTCCCCTTTTTACATGGAATTTCATTCCATAGAGATTCTACAGCAAATTTTGTTTCCTGCAAACTTTAATCCTTTCTGACTCAATGCCCTCTCTAACACAGAATGCAACCCCTCCACCAATTTGATCAGCTCTATCATTACGATATAGTTTGTACCCAGGTATCACAGTGTCCCACTGGTTGTCCTCCTTCCACCTTGTCTCTGATATTCCAATGATATCTAACCTCTCATTTAGTGCTATATATTCTAACTCTCCCATCTTATTTTTTAGACTTCTAGCATTTGCATGCAAGCATTTTAGAGACTGTAATTTATTCATATTAATCTGGCTTTTGGTAGACATGGTTAATTTGGGATCTTTAAGTTCTGTCTGTTCCATACTCAAGGGCATTTGGGCTACTTTAATCTTTTTTGGAACCTCTCTGCTTTTGGTAGTATCCTTCAAGGTTACATTCTTCCAAACCATGCGCTCTTGGGTGACTGTCGGCTTTCCCCTATTATCTAGTTTAAAAGCTGCTCTATCTCCTTTTTAAAGGTTAATGCCAGCAGCCTGGTTCCATCCCGGTTAAGGTGAAGCCCATCCCTTCAGAAGAGCCCCTCCTTTCCCCAGAATGTTCTCCAGTTCCTAACAAATCCAAAACGAATTAAAAATTAAAACAAATTAAAACCCTTGGTCCAGTGTGCAGCGGCGGCCAAGAGAGCAAATAGAATGCTAGGTATCATAAGGATAGGAATGGCAAATAAAACAAAAGATATTATAATGCCTCTATATCGTTCCATGGTGAGACAGCACCTTGAATATTGTGTGCAATTCTGGTCGCAGTATCTTAAAATGGATATGGCGATTTTAGAAAAGGTTCAGAGAAGAGCCACCAAAATGATAAAGGGGATGGAAGGATACTCCTATGAAGAAAGGCTAAAAAGGTTAGGGCTCTTTAACCTGGAAAAGAGACGGCTGAGGGGAGATATGATAGAAGTCTATAAATTAATGAAAGGAGTGGAACGGGTAAACGTAGATAGATTGTTTACATTATCAGAATATAGAAAGACTAGGGGACATGCAATGAAGCTACAGGGTAAACTATTTAAGACTAATAAAATAAAATATTTTTTCACTCAACGTGTAATCAAACTCTGGAATTTGTTACCGGAGGATGTAGGGTTGTTAGTGTAGCTGGGTTTGAAAAAGAATTGGACAAGTTCCTGGAGGAAAGGTCCATAAACCATTATTAAGAAGAGACCCAGGATATCAATGCTTGACCCAGTACAAGCATTGTGGAACCTGTGTCTTTTGGGAAACTGCTAGGTACGTATGACCTAGATTGGCCACTGTTGGAAACAGAATACTGGGCTTGATGGACCTTGGTCTGACCCAGTATGGCATATCTTATGTTATGTAACCCTCATCTCTGCACCATTTTCTCATCCACACATTGAGATTCCAGAGCTCTGCCTGCCTTTTGGTTCCTGCGCGTGGAACGGGAAGCATTTCGGAGAACGCTACCCTGGAATTTCTGGATTTCAACTTCCTTCCTAAAATCCAAAATTTGGCCTTCAGAACCTCCCTCGCTTTGGGGAATACTAGTATATAGTGCCATGACATCTAATGTGGCTAAAATGATATCAGATTCCAATGCCAAAACCCCTGCTTCCTACAGAATGGTCAAGAACTGGGTAGTATCCTTTAAATATTAAGGGATACTTGGCAATAAAGAACATAAAAATAAATCAACAAAAACTGATAGTGGTTCCAGAAGAGCCCCTCAAGTGGAAACAATAGGTCTACCTAGGGGATTAATCATACACTTATGGATCTTAGGCAATAAATAAAACCTGGCCAAAGAAGGAAAGGCAACATTCAAAAAGGTATACTCCTTTCTAAATATAAGGTGTTCCTGATAAGCCAATCTGATCATATCTTGTATCTGCTTCTGAAAATCAGGAGTGGGATCCTAGGCCAAAGTGCATAAGTTGTCCAATCATCTGTCTATAAGCCTCATTCATATAGCATTCCACATCCATCACCACAACAGCCCCTCCCTTGTCCGCCTGTTTAATGACCACATCATTCATGGCACACAACTCACACAAAGCTGCTCATTCACAAGAAGATAATGCATTTCTTGTCTTCTTGAAGCTGGACTGCTCCAGCCCCTCAACCTCTTGCAAAACCAGCTGGTGAAACACCCCAAGAGCAGAATGCAATGGACCTGGGGGACACCATTTTGATTTTAACGGGAGAGTAATACGTTCTATGGAAGATGGAATACTCAAAACTGTAACACTTTCACCCTCCCCACCATCATTGTCAATGTGAGAATGAAAGTATACTTTCAACCTCAATTTCCAAATAAAACCTTCCAAATCAAACCTAAATTGGAAGTAGTCAAACACTGGCCGAAATACAAAAGATAACCCCTTATTTAATAGTTCCATCTGTGCAACAGTCAAAGTTTTTTAGACAACGTTCCCCCTGAGGAAACTGGCAGTCCCTCCACTTCCGATCAGACTGACCTAAACAATTGGGATCCCTTTACTTCACAAATGGGAGCTTCTTCCCCCTTCCTGCCAACACTCTTCACTTCGGTGGCTGTAAAGAGATGTTGCTGAGTCTGCAGGGAGCCTCGAGCCACTATAGGGAGGTGAGCCGAGAGTGTGCAGGATGTTGTTGGAGCAGGGCCCCCTGAAGCGCGGGGCCATGTGCGAACAACATTCTCACACAATGGATGGGCCAGCCCTGGCTGCATCCATTTTTTCAAATTGTATGGATAAAACAAAGAAAGAGTATGGAGAATCTTAGGTGAATATCTGATCAGTGGTTGACTCGGTTCTATTTAGACCACTGCCTTTTTTTTAAGGGGGGGGGGTCTTTATGTTGTACACATTCTTCTTGAAAATTATGTTATGTTTTGTTGAAATGTTTTAGCTAAATGGGAAAAAACTGAAAACCCCTCACAATTACCTTTTTAATACTAGGTATAACTGAGAAATAACCATACAATAAATGTCATAATGCAAAACACACTACTTGCCCTGTAAAAAAGATGTATTGTATACCCTGATAAGAAATGATACATTTACATGAAATACGAGGAAGAAGGTTGCTCCTATTGCCAGAACATCTGGTTTCAGAGCCAAGAATGACCTTCTCCTCATTTGTGTGGCTTTCGACACATCAGAAAATATATTGATTTTCTGACCGCTAAAGAGTTGGTTCTTCTGTTGAGAAAACATAGAATTAAATTACAATCAAGAGACCCAAAAGAAACAATCAATGTAGCTCAAGATGGAATGTTATCTGAAGAATTTTCTAGAAACACTGACAGGTCAAGAGAGTCTATAAGAAATTATTGAACTAAGCCAGGGACTGCATCATCAGGATTAGAAACTTCTACCATTACCTTCCCATGGGGAAGATAATAAATATTTGAGATTAATATATTTTCCACCACAGGGAGACTGAGAGTCTCCTTTACATATCTCTGAAGAAGCAAAGTAGAAGAAAGATAATGCATGTGGGGAAAATTTAGGAATCTCAAATTATGAGATGCTGGGCATTCTCCAACACTTCAAGAAACTGGTGAATAACCAGAATGTCCTTCATAGCAAATATCTCAGTATTATGTAACATAACAAGAGGAATTTAAGTTAACTAAATTATCATTAATAACGGAAATGTCCTGCTCAGTAAGTTTTGCTATAGTGTCCACCCCAAAAACAGACAACGCTTTAAGGGAAGATCAAAAGATGATTCCATATGTGTAATAGACAACATAATGTCCTTTAAAATGACCTCTCCAGAAGAAATTGAAACTGGTGTAGAAGATAAAAAAGGAAAATGTACCTCTTTAGGAAAAGAAACACCAGATAAACATCAGTAACAGATTCTCTGCACTGCACTGCATCCAACAGGGCTTGAGTAGTGGAAGTCAGCTGCTTATTCTCCAAAAGGGGAGAAACACCTCCAGATTCAAGCCACCACATGCCAGCTGGAATGGCAGGGTGGGGGTAGAAATACCCTCCTGCAGAGAGGAGCCCGAAAAAAATACTGGAGCCAGCCTGGGATGGAAAAATCTTTCATTACATGTCGATCCATAGGACCATTTGCAGTCTCAGATTTTTTCTCAGGAAGTAAAAATTGCTTCTTCTTCCTCTTACCCATAAGATGGAAAACTGCTGGCCCTGACAGCTCCAATGTGCTCTGAAGGGGCAAGATCTTCCCCTTTGGAGCGCTCTGTCAAACACGGGCACATAGACATGCACCTACGACTGCATCCCATGGTGGGGCCCGCTGTTTGAAGGTCCTCGAATCAGCTGATTGTTGGAGAGAAAGCTGCCCAGTGTAATGCTGACTGTAACCAGTGATGGCAACAGGGGATTCTGGCTCCATTAGATCCTTCACAGCACCCACTGTTTGAGGCCCTTGAGTCAGCTGATTGGTGGAGAGAAATCTCCTTAATGTAACACTGACAGCAACCGGTGACAGCAACTGGGGATTCTGGCTCCCAGATCTAGATTTTATAATCTTTTGGGATTGGTGGTAGAATAATCTCCCTTATTTTATCTGGGAAGTATCCCATCTGTGAAACTGTAATGACAAAGAAGGTAGTCCATTTTATAATTTCTCTTAGTGCCTGTCTAGTAACTTTTTAATTTCTTTTACACTCACTGGTAAAAACTGTTCTTAAAGACAACCAACTCTTACAGACAGTAAATCATTCAATAACTCCATAAACTACAAGAGTTGACCATGCAAACTACATGACTAACAACCAATTGTCTTAATTTTTTAATCCTAGTGTTGAAGTATTCAGCAAGATCATGGACTGATGGAATAGAGGTCTCGGTAAAGATAATAACTGAATCTGCATTAATCAACTTATTTGATATTCTAAATAATTTTTTCAATTTAGACTGTTCAATTTCAGAAATCTTTGAATGGTGCAATTTTTTTTTGCTGTTATCGTAACTTTATACTTAGGAGCATGTTTACTAAAGAACGCTATTTGCGCCGTGTCCCGTTATCGCGCGGTAAGGTACAATACCGCACGATAATGGCACTTTAACGCGTGATAAGGTACCTTATGGCGCGTTAAAGCGCCATTATCGCGCGGTAATGTAATCTCTTTTGAGCTGTAATAATTGCTCAGAAAACCAAGGGGAATAGACTTTTCTAGAAGCATTCTTCAATCTTAGCATTGCCAATTGCTCTACTGTTTTACTAGCTCTATCATACCAATTAGCCAACATCCTAATTTAGCAGTAATTAGAGGCCAAAATAAATCAGCATCTATCTTATCCCTAGCTCAATGGTGCATTCTTTGAAATCTATTCCATTTATTCTTTACTGGCATAACTAGTGTAAATTCAATCAACTAATGATCTGTTTAGGATAATGAACTTGTTCCACAGTCTAATGTATTTCTCTTACCATATGATCAATGGTAGACATAATAAAATCGAACTGATTTCCTTTGATATGGGTACTTCGCAAATTAACAAGTCAGAATCCCAAATTACCTATAACATTTAGAAACCATCTAACATGGGGTTTATGTTTATTTTCTAAATGCAAATTGACATCCCAAAGAATAATTGTCTTCTTGGGGGGAAAGAGCATGCTGCATTATAAGAGCAAGACATTGTTCTATATAGCTAACCGATTTCCTGGTCTATCTTCAATGAGCACAAGTCATCAAATACGACAGAACAAAAACTTCCAGCCCTTGGAAAACTAAAGAATGTGTATCATGAATTCTTTGGAAGTAAAAGCTAAATCACCTCCCTTTTTACCAGTTCCTGGATAATGAAAGATCTTATATTCTACAGGGCATAAGTCTTTAACAAAGGACCTTCCTATAGGATTCCTGTATTCATGTTTCCACAATAAAAGTAAAACCTATTTGTGAGTCTCCAATAGCGCAGTATATAAGAATTTGTAATAAATAAATAATAAATAATAAAGGGGTAGTTATTAAAGTACGTTATGGCAATAACTCACCTACTGGCCACACCAATGGAGTCAAGAAAAACAAACCTATCAACCACAAACAGAGCCTTCTCATTGTACGCACCAACCCTCTGGAACTCTTTACCTAACCACCTAAGAGAGATAAAAGATCTTTCCGTATTCAGGAAAAAGCTCAAAACAGCACTGTTCTCTGAAGCATACCAAACAATAATTGACAAGCAAGATTCAACAACACAGAACGGAAACTCTACAATCGAGTAATATAACCCTCAACACTGCATCCTCCATAAAATTTACCCACAAATATAAATAGTTGGCCGTTACATACCGTACTACAGGCCAGAGTTTGTTGTAATAAACTAATAATATCTGTTAAAATGTACTAAATTTGTAAATATGTTCCAAGTTCTATGTAAACTGCTCAGTGCAGTAAGAGTTATCTGTAAACCACCTTGATGATGTGATAAAGCGGTATATAAAATCTGTAAATAAAATAAATAAATAAATAAATAATAAATAAAATATTTGGCTTTTAATTCATGTTGCAGGGCAATTACATGTTTTTTTTTACTGGAACACACAAATTGCCACTGCAACCTGTGTTGAAAACTAATGAGATATCAGGTATGCAAATGTATACAAAACACCTTATTAGTATTCAAATAGATAATGTGGCTTGTGGTGCCGCATGTTATTCAGGAAAAAATAATGCCAACTCTAATGCCAGCTCAAAACTGGCATTATTTTTCTCAGCTGGGAGCATTGGGTTGCTAACTTTGTGGCCTGATGCTCCAGGCCTAGCAACAGATGTTCTAGGAGTCCTCTTCACCTGGCACCACCAATGACTTGCCTCCTAAAACTACCCCATCCCCTGTGTTCCCCCCAAGCCTTATTATAGCCCCCTCTCAACGACCCCCTCCCTGATCTCCATGGCCAACCCCCCACAGATCTTGATGTCTCACGACCTCGAGGGCCTATCTCTTTAGTCCCTGGTGGTCTAGTGGGGTAGGCGATTAGAACTGATCCCTCCTTGCTCCTACTTACTCTGGTTTCAGGTGCAAAATAGCACATGGTATCCTTTAGCACCTAGAGATGGAGATGGCGGGATCAAGAAGGGATCACTCCTGTTAGCCTACCCCATTAGACTACCAGGAACTAAAGCAATAGGCTCTGGTGGATATGGGGCATCGGGAAGGGGGTACTTGGGTGGAGGTTGGCCTTGGAGATTATGTTGGAGAGTCCTTGGGGAATATAATGAGGCTTGTGGGGGGTGTAGTGGGCTAATGGTAGTTTTGGGGGTGGGGGGGAAGGCCAAGGTACCAGGGGAAGGGAACTCCCAGATCACCCATTTTATTGCTAGGCATTTTACCTCAGCTTAGTAACAACCCCCTAAATCTTTTATTAAAATCACTTTATTACAAACAGAATCCTGTCTCTTCTTAAGTCATGTCTGCAAAGGTATGACTTTTAAACTTGAACAACAACATTCCTGTTTTAGGAAAGGATTGCCAAAATATTTAGACAATCTAGGGGTCTGCAACATATCAATACTTGTACACATTCCTTAAGAACAATCTATTAAGCCGGAAGGTTGGGGGTTCAAATCCCACTAGAGGACAGCAACCTTGGGCTGGAAGGACTGGGGTTTCTAGTCCCACAGGTATTCCTTGTGGTCTTGGGCAAGCCACTTAACCCTCCATAGCCCATGTTCCCTGTAAAATAGTTATCTCCAAGTTATAATGCCCTATTCAATGTAATATCAGTTTGTTCAATGAAAAACCACCTTGATATCATGAAAGGCAGTATATAAGAAATGTTAAATAAATAAATCAAGCATCTATTCCTCCATAGATGTTTATTCCTACTTCTAGAATGCCTAAAAGCACTTTGGACTACTGGGAGAGATTGACAATCAATTAAGCTAAAGTCCCCTGCCCCCCCCCCCCCCCCGATGTACACCACTAACAATAATGACCACCTCATGATAAAATTAACAAGATAAAACACTTAAAATCAAGTTGTGGGAAAGACTGCTTGTAAACCAACTTATGGCTACATAGAATCTTTAAGAAAAGAATTTAAAAATACAGAGCCTGGTATTGAGATGGGAACATCTTCAAAGGACTATGCACCTCATCGGTGCATTACGCTCCTTGCTGACCTCTAACCCAGATGTTCAATGCTGCGGTAATGGCATTGAATATCCTGGGATTGCCACAGACACAGGAAGCTGCCGAGGTTAACCGGGCAGCAGCAATATTGCATACTGCCAGTTTAGCTCCTACGCCTTAAAAATAGATGACAGTTTTCCTCGCCTATCTTTTCAGTGCAGAATACTTACTGAGCAGCATGCAATATGGCTTCTGCCCAGATATCACTTATCACCACCCCTGCTTCACCGCAGAACGCCCTTGACATGTAATGAATGCTAACCAGATAGCACCGGGGCAAGTAGGGGTGTTAATAGGGTATATTCAAGGGCACTAACCATGTAAGTGCTATTGAATATTCAGACTTAAGGCATTTGCATGGTTTACAGGACTGTAAACTGTGTAAATGGCTTTTGAAAACTGGGCCCATACTTGTTATCATAGTAGCCAAAGGATTAGTTCTTAGGCTTTCCTAACCTGGGCTCCACAGATCAACAAACAATACCTAAGCTCCACAAACAGAACAATGACTGGGAAAAATCGTATTGCTAAAGCTCTTGCCCCTGTTACAGCTTCTGCCTCGGTCCAGACAGAGGTCCTAATGCCAGTTGAAGGACCGGTTCCATGTGCAGGGTGCCTGCATGCTGAAACTCTGAGGAAACAAGTGGAGGAACTCAGAGAGGAGGTGGCGAGGCTGAGGAGCATTCAAGACAGTGAGAAGTACATTGACGAGATGCTTCTTGCAGCAACCAAGCTCTCCAGCACAGGAGAAGATGGGTGCCAACAGAATGTCGATGGTTGGACACAAGTCACCTGGGCCTGCAAAATCACCAATCCAACTTCTCCAGCCCTTGAATTGAAGAACCATTATGCAGCCCTGGAAGTGGAGGAGGTGAAAGCATCCCTGGAAAGGGAAGAACCAGAGTTCAAGTACCCCAAAGTTGCAGAATCAGTGACCAGAAGGAAACTAAGGGTAGTGGTGGCTGGAGACTCTCTTCTGAGGGGTACTGAGGTGTCCATCTGCCGACCAGATTTGATGTCCAGAGAGGTATGCTGTCTGCCTGATGCCAAAATCCAAGATGTTACGGAGAGTTTGCCGAGACTCATCAAGCCCACTAACTATTACCCAATGTTGCTAATCTATGTTGGAACAAGTGATACTGCCAGGTATACCTCGGAATGTATCAAAAGTGACTTAATGGTTCTGGGACAGAGGGTGAAGCAGTTAGGTGCACAGGTGGTGTTCTCTTCAATCCTCCCTGTTGAGGGTAAAGGCCAAGGCAGAGAGGCTCGCATCCTGGAGATGAATGCATGGCTGCGTGGATGGTGTCATCGAGAGCGTTTTGGTTTCCTAGACCATGGGATGCTGTTCCAAGTGTTGCAGAGAAGAGATGGCATCCATCTGTCCAAGAAAGGTCAACGCATCTTCGGTAGTAGACTGGCTAATCTACTGAAGAGGGCTTTCAACTAGATTCATTGGGGATGGGTGAAGAAAGCCCCCAGGTAAGTGAAAGCCCCCAGGTAGGTGATATATTAAATACCTTTATGGGTAACAGGGGTAACATATGGAAAGCAGTGTGTATTAATGCCCGTAGCATGGGAAATAAGATCCCTGAAGTTGAAGTTTTGGTGGGAGTGGCTGACTTGGATTTAGTGGCAGTTACAGAAACATGGTTCACAGAAAACCATGACTGGGATGTAACTATACCTGGCTATACTTTATTCAGAAAGGACAGGATAGGAAGAAGGGGAGGAGGAGTGGCACTATATGTTAAAACTACTATTAAAGCTTTGGAATTGCAGAGCTTAAAAGGGAGAGAGGAGGCATTGTGGGTTAAACTAGAAAGAGGGAAAGAGAAATCTATTTGCAATGGTGTGATATACAGACCTCCCTCACAAGAGGAAGAGGTGGACAGAGAGTTAATTGAAGACATACGCAGCATTGCTAGGAAAGGGGAAGTGCTATTGATAGGAGATTTCAATATGCCAGATGTTGATTGGCACATTCCTGCTGAAGTATCATCTAGAAGTAAGGAGATCCTGGATTCTCTACAGGGAGAACTATTCAGGCAATTGGTAACAGACCCCACACGTGAAGGGGCCATACTGGACTTGGTGCTTACCAATGGTGAAAGTGTTTCTGATGTTGTAGTGGGAGATCATTTTACATCCAGTGATCACCAGATGGTGTGGTTCAGTATTAGGACTAGGGCTGTTAGAATCCATTCCAAGGTGTGGATCTTAGACTTTAGGAAGACTAACTTTGCAAAGATGGGCCAATATCTCAGGGAGTCGTTAGTGGGATGGGAACATCTGGGGGATGTAGAAAAACAGTGGGCAAAACTGAAAGGGGGTATTTTAAGGGCAACCAACCTTTTTGTTAAAATGGTAAATAAAGGCAAAAGGAACAGGAGACTGCTATGGTTTTCGAAGGAAGTAGCTGAAAAAGTGAAGAAAAAGAGGGAGGCCTTCATGAAATACAAGAGATCACAGAGAGAGGAAGACAGGCATCTGTATTTGGAAAAACTTAGAGAAGCTAGCAAAGTAGTCAAGAAGACAAAGATTCAAAAGGAGGAGGAAATAGCCAATGCAATAAAATGGGGGGATAAGACATTTTTCAGCTATATTAGTGAGAAGAGGAAGGGCAAAAGTGGTATTGTCAGACTCAAGGGTGCAGGGGGGGGGGGGAATATGTAGAAGCTGATAAGGATAAAGCGGAATTGCTTAACAAATATTTTTGTTCTGTGTTCACAGATGAAGAACCAGGAGCAGGACCTCAGAAAACACCCACAAATAAGAACAGAAGTGAGGGACATCTTGAACAATTTTCAGAAGACTGTGTTTGTGAGAAACTAGCTCAACTTAAAGTAGACAAAGCGATGGGACCGGATGGGATACACCCTAGAATACTGAGGGAACTTGGGGACGTTCTATCAACTCCACTGACTGACCTTTTCAATGCCTCGTTGGAGTCGGGATTGGTGCCAGAGGACTGGAGTGAGGCTCATGTGGTGCCTTTACACAAAAGCGGAAGTAAGGATGTGGTTGAAAACTACAGGCCGGTTAGTTTAACTTCGGTGGTGAGTAAATTATTGGAAACGCTGCTGAAAGAGAAAATAGTGAGGTTTCTGGAGTCCAGCGGATTACAGGATCTGAGGCAGCATGGATTCACCAGAGGCAGGTCTTGTCAGACAAATCTGATTGATTTCTTTGACTGGGTGACCAGGGAGTTGGACCGAGGGAGAGCTCTAGATGTGGTGTATTTAGATTTCAGTAAAGCCTTTGACACTGTTCCTCACAGGCGACTTATAAACAAACTGATCACCCTAGGGATGGACCCTAAAGTTACTGCTTGGGTTAGAAATTGGTTGGGTGGGAGGCGACAAAGAGTACAAGTAAATGGAGCTCACTCTGAGGAGAAGGATGTTACCAGTGGTGTGCCCCAGGGATCTGTCCTTGATCCGATTCTTTTTAACATCTTTGTTAGTGATATAGCGGAAGGGCTGTCGGGTAAGGTTTGCCTCTTTGCAGATGATACCAAAATCTGCAATAGAGTAGACACCCAGGAAGGTGTAGATGACATGAGGAGGGATCTAGGTAAGCTTGAAGAATGGTCTAGAATTTGGTAGCAGGGATTTAATGTTAAAAAATGTAAGGTCATACATTTGGGCTGCAGCAATCCAAGGGAGCAATACAGTATAGGAGGTGAAGTACTTTTGTCCACTAAAGAAGAGCCGGACCTAGGCGTGGTTGTGTCTGATGATCTTAAAGTAGCTAAACAGGTAGAAAAGGTGATGGCAAAAGCTAGAAGGATGCTTGGGTGCATATGGAGAGGAATGGCTAGCAGAAAAAAGGAGGTGATAATGCATCTGTATAAGTCTTTGGTGCGACCTCATTTGGAGTATGGTGTGCAAGCCTGGAGACCGCACCTTCAAAACGATGTGAACAGGATGGAGTCGGTGCAGAGGGTTGCTACTAAAATGATTAATGGGCTTCATTATAAAGCATATGAGGACAGGCTTAAGGATCTTAATATGTACACCTTAGAGGAAAGGCGGGATAGAGGTGATATGATTGAGATGTTTAAATACCTCCATGGCATAAATGTTCAGGGAGAGAGCCTCTTTCAATTGAAAGCAAGTTCTGCTACGAGGGGACATGGGATGAGGGTGAAGGGAGATAGATTCAGGAGTGATATGCGGAAATATTTCTTTATGGAAAGAGTAGTGGATCCATGGAATAGTCTCCCAGTGTAGGTGGTAGAGATGAAGACCGTAACTGAATTCAAAAAAGCATGGGACAAACACAGAGGATCTCTAAAGGTAAAAAGTGGACTGTTGTAGTTGTTGTTATGGAAGGACAGACTAGATAGGCCATGTGGTCTTTTTCTGTCATCATGTTTCTATGTTTCTATGTTTGTTTGATGGTCATGCAAGTTCACATTAAGGGTCATACCTAAAGGCCCTTTAACTTGGCTCTTAATCTTTATCTTATCTTTGTCTTTATTAGAATACTTGATATATGGTGCCTTCACAATATCAGGGTGGTTTACAGTTAACAAAACAAGGAGCAGTCCAAGGCCAAGAAAGGAAAGGAACTACAATTGTAGATAGAAAAGAACACAGTCATTCTGGGACAGAGGAAGAGATAAGACAGTGAATGATAGGAGAAGCATAATGTAGTCAAGGGGCAGTTGGAGGGAGGTCATAGACAGAGTGGAAAAGGTGGGTCTTGAGTAGGGCCTTATATCCAGTTCAGTTGCCCAGTGATGATGCTGGGGATGCTGCTGTCAGCTGCACAGCTGGTCCAGGTGAGCTGATGTTCTGGAGGCTTGAAATAAGGTGGCATGCCCTCTACCAATGGTATAATGTGCTCATGTGGTTCCTATGTCCTGGCACTACATTTGGTTATTCATTTTATAATGCAGTTCAGTTGCCCGATGATAATGCTCTCTCCGAGGTGGAACCGGCGATGCCAGTGTGAGCTGCACAGCCGCTTCAAATGAGTCAATGTTCTTGGGGCTTAAAATAAAGTGGTATACAGGCTATGTAGAAAGTTACATGCTATTTATGTGCCTAAGGGGTATGTTTACTAAACTGCGGTAACATTACATACCGCACGTTATGTAACGTTAACAATCGTTAACGTTACATAACGCGCAGTATGTAACGTTAACGCGCGTTAACGTTACTTAACGATCATTAACGTTCCCGGCCGAGGTAAACACCACAGAAGGTGGAGAGAGGGCGGAGAGAAGGGGGTCAATGGGCGGAGAGTGGGCGGGGAGAGGCCCCTTTCACACTAACGCGCTGAACTGAAGGGATGAATCCTACCGCGAATGAAAACCTGCCGTTAGATGCACATTTGCAGAGAAACCATTTAAGTGTCAGCAATGTACAGCCTAGGCAGGGAGCCCAAGAAATGTGATAGTAGTGCTCCATTTTCAGCAACACCATAGTGCCAAAGTATGAATGGCCACTATGGCGATGGTGAAAATGGGGCATAGGGGACATGTAGCATGGGCAGCTGGGGCACAGAGTGGACCAGGCGGGCACCTAGGTGGCACATAGGAACATAGAAGCTGGAAATCAGCAAGACAGCAGCTGACCAAAGCCAAGCACAATCCAGCTATATCTGCCTAGTTCACCCTAGACAATAGTTGCTAGGGCACTGACCTGACATCCCCCCAGCCATCCCGCTCCCATTTGGAAGGGACATAATATTGGTTGGCAGTGATGGGGGGGATGTGAGGATGTCCATGTATGCCCCCCCCCACCCCGGGATCCGCTCCCTAGGTGTGCACCTACCTACACAGTGGATTGCCTGGGACTGCGCACTACCAGCACCAACAGCAAATGGCTATGTCAGTTTGGCAGGGGGGGTATGCTCATGCTGGAGGGGGCAGTGCCACCTCCCTGAAGTGGACCTAGGCCATGCCCTGCATCAGTACGTGGTGTGCAGTGCAACATACAAAGTCTGGCTGAGGAAAAGTACAGGTAGCCCCAGGTACAATTGTGCATCTCTGACAACAGTGTGGTGCAGTACACCCAGCCAGTGTGTCCAGAAGCAGAGGGTCACAGGTTCAAGCCCCAGCTGTGGTTCCTGCAGAGCATGTCTCTATGTTTTACCCTACAATGCAGATACAACAGCAACATGTGCAAAGCCCAAAGCAGCGGCGAACAGGGCTACAAACACCCACCTACACAGGCTCCACAATCCAAAGATGCTTGGAGAGTCAGGCTTTGAGCCCCAGCATTGAGCTGAAGTTATCACCAGAGCACTACTACTACCCCCTGCACAGTTTAGCAATGTCGGCACTGTGATCAGGACCAGTGTGGCGGGCAGGGTTGCCAACCACCCCTATCTTTGTACAATGCTGCAATAGGAGTGAGCGTGTGTGTATGTCTATCCATTGTTCTGTGGCTGCCCACCCTTCACTGGGCCCAAAATGTCCCACTGTTACCAGTGTTAGCCTGAATAGGTGCATAATAAGGAGCAAGGTATTCTGGGTATGGCCCGGATAGGGCAGATTGGCCAGAATGCATCTTCACAGGGTGTGGGGCAATGGCTGGGACACTGTAGTGCCTGACCACCAACTGCATGGACAGGGTGGCCACAGCATGGCATGCTGGAAGGGCACTCACTCTGACCGAGCAGTGACCATGGCAGGTCTAGGTTCCTACATAGGGCTCTACACTATTTGCCTCCAGTGATATATTTTTGTTCCCCAGTCCTGGGGTCCCATTCATTGAGTTGCCTGCTTGCTGCACATAGTTCCTCTGTGAGCAGGCTGGTGGACTGTCTGCAGTTAGACTGTGCATGGTCAGAACATTTTTAAGATACAGTCCGACTGTGCTGTCTGTGCTCACAGTGGTGAGAGGCATTTGGGGTTTCCCAGACCTACCCCCAGCATTGCTGCTGGTCTGCCACTGCCCCAGTCAAAGGTATGGCTCTGGCCCACCAACTCTGGAGGGCTGTCTCATATAAGCAGGATGGAGGTTGCTTCCCCAGGGTGGGGGCACCTGTTCTTTATTTATTTATTTATTTAACACTTATTTATATACCGCATCTTCCAGCGATCAGTTGCGGTGTACAATCAACAACAGTCAACAATGCAGAGCTTGTTTTACATAGAACAATAATAACTTTTTACATAGAACATCTTAACTTGTACAACAAAGGGTTTAAAAACTAAGCAGAATACTTCAGTAATTCAACTAACACAGATTGTATAACAGTTAAAACAAAAGTACTGTCCCTATAATATGGCAGATTATGACAGTTGTAACTATATACAAGTAGGGTTTCAATGCATAAGAATGGGGTGAATTATACATTTAAGTTTTGTATGTATTGTTTGTAGTAGGGAGTATCTTTACCTACAAAAAGGGTGATGTGGGCCCTTTGGGGTATGTAGTGTATACCACTGTGACCTTAAGAAGAGGAGTGTTCTTCAGAGCTCTCCCAAAAGGTGATTTTTGCTGAGTTTGCTGCATAACTGAGTCTTTGTCTCCAAATAACTGTGAGTCTGTTTGTCTCCACATATTTTTTTATCTAATTGTCCTTAGTGGTGGGTTCCCTTACCTACTCCATTGTGTGTGCCCACAGTTCAGGAACAGCCTACTGGCCAGTGACACTTAGGTTCCCGCCCACCCTACCCCTCACCCCACCCACCCCAGGGGCTACATTGCCTAAATAGCGGTCACAGACGTGCCATCTATCGTTCCTAACTTGGGTTAAAAGCCACATCGTATTCATCTTTTCTTCTTCTTCTTCCTCTTCTGGGGCTGCATAAACATGTCGTGTATTCAGTGCAATAACTGCGGTACTTTCATTCAAAGACGAATCATTTGGAGACTAAGAGCTTGTCCTATATGTCTAAAGTCAGCTGCCATGCATGAAGAACTGACTCTACTAAATAAAGACCTAGCTGCCATGCATAAAGAAGTGTCTCTACTGAGGGAGGAATTGGCTGCAATGACCCTGGAAACTGGGGAACCACATTCAGAATACGCATAGTTGCATCACAAACAACCTGAACATTCAGGGAATGGTAGTGTTTGCGGTTGCGGAACACCACCTCCCTCTCTCTGGGCGGGACCAGGGCAACATGTGCGCAATCAATAGCTCCCATCGCGTGTGGTATCCCCGTAATCCGCTGGAATGCCTGGTCCAGGGCCCCCCACTGTTGCCCACTATTAGGAATTGTAATGTAATTCCTAACCCGACTGAACATGGCCCGCAGTACCTGATGGAGACAGCACGTCTTTGGAAAAGGTATATTGATGACGTTTTGATGATATGGGATGGCACAGAATCTACACTACTTGATTTTTTCAATTGGCTCAACACATTAGATCCCAACCTACAGTTCAAAGGAACCTTTAGTACAGAACAGATAGCGTACCTTGATATTAGGATAAGGAAGGGAGACAAGGGATTTCTTACAGATCTATACCGCAAACCTACAGACAGGAACACACTCTTACAGTATGATAGTTTCCATAATACGTCCTTAAAGAATAATTTGCCCGTAAGTCAGTTTCTAAGGATAGGAGCCTCTGTACTATGGATACAGACTTTGAAAAACACGCAGCTGACATGCATCATAGATTCCAACAACATGGATATCCAAAGCGCTCTATTAAAGAGCCATACTACAGGGCTAGAACTGTAGATCGTGCGTCTCTTTTGAAGAAAAAAGAACGTCCAAAGACAGATAGGATTGTATGTTCTCTCACTTTTACCAATTACACTAAAGAAATTACCAGTATATTGAAGCAGGAATGGGACTTAATATCAGCATTACCGCCTTTTGCGGCCAAAAAAGTCATGGTAGCTCATAAACACAATCCGAATTTGGCAAACATATTAGTACCATCTGCCCTTACATATTGTAAACCACTACCAATACTGAAGGGCCATTTTATGTGCGGCAACTGTTCAGTATGCTCTCATACAATTACAGTTAAGGATTTTTTTGTCCATCTGGTTACACATCATAAGGTTTATATACACAATTTCTCCAACTGTAAAACAGAGAACGTGATCTATTTAATATTATGTCCCTGCAAATTAATTTATGTTGGTAAGACTAAAAGATAGGTACGCACCAGGATAATAGAGCATAGGAGTTGTATACAGAGAGAGGTCCCAGACAAACCACTTGTAGCTCACTGGCAAAAAAAGAAACATATTATCAGTGACCTGAGATATTTAGTTCTGAAGACAGTAGTACCACACTGGAGGGGAGGGGACGTCAACAAATTATGGTTGAAACTAGAACAACGTTATATATACGAGTTCAATAGCTTGGAACCCAATGGATTGAACCAAGAAACAGATTTATCAGTGTTCCTACCAATTGTCACTAACTTTTTCAAGTGTTTTTTTTCTTGAACGTATTATTTTTTGAGCGTGCTAACTACTGGCATATGATTACTTTTCTGCCCTGCGTCTTCTGTTTGCTTTATGTTATATACAAGTTAGATTTTATGGTGTATATAATTTCATATATAGTATCTTTTATGTAAAAATTTTTAATTTACATATATGATTTTAATTTATATTCATGCTTTCATTTATCTATGTGGCATTTATTCTATTTATTTATGTATTGTTTTGAGTGTCACATGATGTAGATATGTTATAATTTTATAGTTTTTTATCATGATGCCCGTTTAGCTTTCTTATGGTTCTTTTACTCTTTTAATGGTTTTTAATGTGTTTTTAATATATGTTTGTCAGTCATTTCACCCCCCTGAAGAAGGCGTTCGCCGAAACGCGTTGGGGTATTCCAATAAAGCATCTGTGTCATCATCACTCTTGCTCCTTGTGTTTCCCGCACAGGCAGCCATCCACCAGGTCATCGGGGAGATGCATTCCCACTCCCAGGCAGCACATGAGGATGCAGAGGGTGAATGCCCGATCCATCTAGCCAGCCATTTCATGTGTACAGGTGGAATGTGCAACCTATGTCTCACGGCTCCCACCGTGTCTCACCCACAGGCATATAGATGGCATTGCGCGAGATGGTGGTGGGACAGGATTGCCTGCGGCTTGAGGTGTGATGCCAACAGCTGGTGCTTGGCATCCTCCTCCACGAGGTGCGGACACTGAACAACACGGCAGGGTCAATGGCAGCCAGCATGGCCAAGATGGTGGCGGTGCACAAGGCCATGTTGGCACACATGGGTCAGCCGGTCGCAGCAGCGCCAGTGGCAGAAGCAACACCCACCCCACGGGGTGCTTGGGGACATGGCCAATGCGGCAGAGGAAAAATGGAGAGGGTGTAGGTGGTGGGGTTCGGTGTGCACATTAAATAATGTTATCACAGGTGTAACTTGTGGCCATGTGTCCATGCTTTCAGCTGAATGGCCCATGTCCCCCTGTCACACATGTGGCCACCCTGGGCACATGCCCCTTGCCCTTCCCTGCTCAGGGTGCCCCCTCCCCTAACAATCCCTCCTGGTCATGACCCAGGCCTCCCCAGCCCCCCTCCGCCACCCCCGCACCCATATCCGTCACCCAGAATGTCCATGGCTGCCACCACACCCTCCCCTGTGCCTGCCCCCCCAGGTCCCCCCTGGAACACAGTCCTGTCGTGCACATCCCACCCTCCCTGCCATATCTGTGCCACAACCCGCACACAGGTCCCCGCCCCAGATACCCTTTGACCAATGTTCCCTCTAATTTTCTGTAGGCTGTGTGCGCATAAAATATCAGCTGTGCAGCTTTTGAAGGAAGGATAAATTTTTGTGCACCACATAATGATACTTGGCGTTATATACTTTAAAATTTGATTACATGTCAGAATACAGTATGTACAGCACATTGATTGCACTAGAAAATAGTGTGGAACTTGTGAAAACCATAAATACCCAACAACTTTTAAATTTTAAGATGTCTGTGTTGTTTTCTATCAGAATCAGAACCATAATTTTTGTGCGCTCTGTTGTAAAGTATGTGCGCTCGCTCGGTGAGGTGTGTGCGCGCGCACACGCGCACAGCTTAGAGGGAACAGTGCCTTTGACCCGCTCATGTATGTTTGCATCCCCTGCCACTGGCAATGTATCTGAGCCATGGCACAGCCACCACCCCCTGGCACCCCAGCACAACCTACCCTTGCCTCTGCCTCCGCTAACCACCATACCCATCGCCTCTGGGTTCATGCTGGCCCATTCTGCCCCCATGGATAGCCCAGCCAGGTGGGGCATCTGTGGCGGTGCCATCCCTGTCTGTCCGCTCTGCCCCATGCCCGTCTGCACCACCATCGCTACCATATCTGCATGCACCGTATTGAGCAGGACCTGTGCCCATCCTGCGGCACCTCCACTGCTGGTGCCCCATGCACATTGCGCCCTGCCTACCAGTCTGTCCCTGCCCCACAGTCATCCCACCCACCTCCCTCTCTCCCTCCACCCCTGCTCCTGTGCTGTTGGCATACCGTACTGCATATGGGTCCCCTGACATTGCCCCCTCCCCCTCATGACCCCTCCTACCGCCCGCACCTGCACCCAACAGTGGTCCACACCAGGTCACGGCCCCATCTATGCCCTCTGGGGTCTGTGCCCCCAAATGCAGGTCCTCCCACACCGATGTCCCTACACCCACCCACTGATGTTTGGGCTGTCCCCTCGGCCCATCCCCAGCGGACATTCCCCCTTCACTGCCATTATACCCCCTTTTATTGGTACCCCCTGGGGGACACACAGGGACATGCACCCACCTGGCAATCACACCCCACTGCCATGTTGTGAAATGAGACACTGGGATGTGTTGTTCGTGGCAACAACAGAGGTTTATTTACATTGGGGGGGGGGGGGTTACATAGGCATGCTGTGTGCTTCTGAGGGCCCTGGCCCTGCTGCCCCCTACCCCACCGGTGTTGTCAGCCCTGGGACACAGGATGCCAGAGGGCAGGGGTGACGTGGGTCCAACTGGCACTCACACCCCCTGGGTGCTGCCTTGGCTGGGTGGCTGGTCAGCTGCGCCTGCTGTGAGAATGTCACATAGCATGTGCAGTTGGTCAGCCACAATGCCCATGGTCACTGCCATCTGCCCCACAGCATGGCTTTGCTCCCACAGGGTGTATCCCTGTGCCTGCATTGCTACAGCCATGCAGAGGCCACACATGCACCCACACAGACACACACCGCCCCTTGTCTGTGTGGCTGCATGTGCGGCCTGCTGTCCTGTGCTGATGTATGCAGGCTCTGTGCCCGGACAGGGTATGTTACCAGCACTATGGGGCAGATGTCAGGGGCCCCCAGTGCCCTGTGATGGCCTGTGCTGCTCTGGGCTGGCCATGCCTCCATGCCCACCCCCTACCCCCACACCCACACCCACCTCCTCCCCATTCCCCTCCCCACCCACCCACCCCCACCCCTGCCTCATCCCCCCTCCCCCTCGCCCCACACCCCTCTTTCCCCTCCCTGCTTCCTGCCTCCCCCTACCCACTCTCAGCCTCCCCCTCCATGCTCCCCTCCACCTCCCCCCCACTCCCCACCTCCCCCTCCCTGTTCCCCTCCACCCCCTCCCCACTCCCACCCTCCCCATCCATGCTCCCCTCCCCTCCCCTCCCCACTGCTGCCCCCTCCCTCCTCTCCAGCCACTCCACCATCTGCCGCCTCAGGGCTCATCCACTGTCTGTCCTCCGGCGCTGGCTGGCCGTTTCCAGCGTCCAGCTCTGCTAGTGCCTGGTCTCTAGCTGCGTCTGCTGTGGGGGTAATACATATATTAGCACCACAGTGGTGCATCTGGCACACCATGCACACATGTCTTGTGGCCATCAATGGCTGCCATCCCACAAGAGCCTGTCATGGCGCATAACACTGCCTGTGCTACTCACCATCCTGTTCTTGCCATTGGTCACATAGCACCCGTGCCAGGAATCGTGGGTACCTTAGCCTCAGCTCCCGCCCCTTTTTCCCAAGGTCCTCCATCTGTGGGTACAGAAATGGGCGGGACCGTTAGGGGGCACGCATCCTTCACCATCTGCTTTTGCTCGTCACACATATCTGGGTGCAGCAGCTGGCTGAGTCTGCTTTGTGCTATCTGTCCCCCACTTCCTATTGCCTCTGCCACCCGCATGTGTGTGGATGCAGCTGTGTATATCTGTCCTTCAACCTATGTGCTGTGGGTGTATACCTCCTGACCCCCTTTCCCGAGCAGCAGCCTCTCCATGCATGGCCATGCACCGCCATGCCATACATGCCATTGTCACACTGTTTGCCACAGGCAGCATGCCGTGGGGACTTCATGATGGCATACATTGTGCACAGGGCACCGGGGTGTGGGGTTGAGGCACATGCCCCAGCCCGCACATATGCACTGTGTCGATAAGCCACCTGTACCCAGGGGCCTGTCTGCCACATGTGTTCTACACATGCAGAGGCTGCATAGACAGGTGCCATTGTGCACAGTGGCGGGGGCGTGGTTCATCTGTCCCACCATTGTGCCCTTGGCACAACGGCAGACACATCAGGGTGTTGCACGGGGATGTGCTGCAACATGCCGTCTGGGGTACAGTGTCCACGTGCAGACAGTGCAGGCCTGCACACATTGGCAGCTGCAGCCACCATAGCACCAGGATGGTGACACTCCTCTGTGTTGAGGCCTGGAGCATCCTGGGGATAGGGCAAGGCTATGTAACTGCACCAGGAGCCACCACCATAACACTAGGATGGGTGGCACTCCTCTATGAGGAGGCCTGGAGCATCCTGGGGGTAGGGCAGGGCTATGTAACTGCAACAGGAGCTACTACCATAACACCAGGATGGGTGACACTCCTCTATAAGGAGGCCTGGAGAATCCTGGGGGTAGGGCAGACCTGCAAGCATCAGCTGTGTGGACTACATTGCTCCTGGTTTTACCCAAAAGAAATGTCCTTTCCACTTGTTGTGCGTGCTTGATATTTGATGTGGTTGGTGGCTACTGTGTTGCACTCCTTGCTTGGTGTGCCTGTCCTCATGCACTTACCTCACATGGGTAGTCTGCGGCCATATTGTAGCGCCTTGTGAGGCGCACCCAAGCCCTCACCCTGCTGAGGTCCTGCCAGCAGAAGGAGCTTGGGAACAGGCGCCCCTGGTGGATGCAGATTTGCTCTGCAAGAAGATATAAATCCGCATGGGAGAATGCAGGCTTCCTAGATCTGGTGGCCATCTTGTATGCCTCATTTGGTCAGTTCACCCATGATGCAGTGGAAGGGCGCATGATCAGTGCAGGCATTGCTACGTGCCTTATCACGTGCCTTGTCACGCGCCTTGTCATGCACCTTCCTTGCTTGGTTTTTGTGTTAATTCCCGGTGTGCTCTGCCATATTCCTATCCTTTTGGACATGTGATCCCCTCTACTGGGATTTGAACCCACATTACATTGTTATGAGAGATATTTCCTCCACTGCGCTACATTAGGCTGCTCCATCTGACCATGATCTTGTGGGCATTGCGGCTTAACATCACAGCGTGTCAGGCTTGTCATGCGTGCTTTAGGCATACTTTGTTTACAGCGCCTTGCAGCATGCCTTGCCCTTGATATGCTACCAAGCGCATCATGGGTCTCCATAGGGTACAGGCATGTCATACGGTGCCCTGACCCATGTTCCTGGACATGGCGCATTGTAGGGCTCTTGTGGTTTATGCACCTTACATGGCACCTTAGTATGCGCATTGGTGGCCGCCATATTGTATCGCACCGTATCGCTCCCCAGGTGCTTTGTGAGGTGCCGTACAGGGCACCTTCTCAGGGTCTCTAGGCATGGTGTGGGACTAGGCACCCCTGGACAGGTCACCTTCGGGGGCTCTCGGGGATATGGCGCTAATGGTTACAGTGCCCTAACAATGTTAGGGTATCCTCAGTTAGTGTGCCCTATGGGCTTCAAGGTGCCTCAGCTTGACATGCATCACCTATGGGCATTGGGACAGATGTCATCCTGGCACTGGGTGGCCACAGGGGTGTGGCACTGCACAGGGGACTGGTGGGGGGGGCAGAAGTGCCATATCTGCAGGCAGCCCATGTGGCTGTCAGTACTGTAGACCAACATGTTGTAGGTGACTGTACCACGGCAGAGGGCTCTGTCAATGTGACATGCTTGTGAGGCAGTGGGTGGCAGTTGATGGGTATACGTTTCTTCTGGTGGCAAGATAGTTGGAATGGTGGGTCGACAGCAGGGTAGTGGTGTCATGCACTTACAGAAAAGACCACATAACTCCCATACTTATGGACCTACACTGGCTACCAGTACAATGCAGAGTCACCTACAAGGCGTTAATCCTATCATTTAAAGCAATTAACTGGATATCTTCCACATCCCTCTCATCACTCCCGACCAGTATCCCCACTAACAGACTAAGAAGATCAACAACTAGCAATATGCTATCTATACCACCTGAGTCCATTAAATGTACCCAAATGACTAGAAACAGAGCATTTACACTATATGCTCCTAAGTGCTGGAACAATCTCCCACCTCATATAAGATCAATTACTGACCTTTCGCAATTCAGAAAAGCTATTAAACATCACCTGTTCTGCCTTTATTTTACTCACACTAACCTAGTACATTCACATCCAACACCTCTTCTCACCCACACAGCATCTGACATACCAACAACATAACCCCCAGTGACTTACAAAGAATTCACCATCAGGAACATTCACAATCAACATGACTACATTACGACTCTATTACATAATATGACTTAAATAATCTATAAGCTCCTTTGTTTGAACTGTATATAGTTACCCTGTTACTTCCAAGTTACAATCCCTGTTATAATGTAAGCAAAAGATCTTGTTCTAATGCAAAATGTTGTTACAATGTAAACCGCACTGATACTAAATAGCGCGGTATATAAGAATTTGTAATAAATAAATAAATAAATGCAGATCAGGCACAGTCGGGGATACACACAGAGGCACAATGCAGGATAGGGTACCAGAGCATGCTATGGGGTGGCAGCCTGTACAGGCAGACAGGACTATGTACAACTGACACATGCAGATGGATGGACAGCGGGACTGTGTTTCAACTGTGGCATAGCTGTTAGGGACTGGCAGAACCGATCTGCGAGGGTACAACTATTAGAGGCATGCAAATTATTCTGGTTGCTACAGCATGAGGGGAGGTAACAACGGTGAATCCGACCCATGACCACTGTTTGTAACCTCATTGTACTGGCCAGAGTTCTTTACCTCTCTGCCCTTTTGGACTGGACTGGCTGGGTACAGGGGGACTGCAGTTCAGCACACAGCCATCAGCTGTGTGTGCAAGGATAGGGTAGCTGCACCAACATCCATGATGTATTGCACATGCAGAGCAGCGCTATACATCTGATCTCCACATGGGGTCTGCACCTCTCTGTTTCCCCAGTTTGGTGTAATGGCCTGCCAGGGCATGATACTGCCACAGAGTAGCTACAGACCCTGCCATTTGGCAGGTTCTATGTTCGCCCTGATGGTACAGGTGGGCGCACAGCACTGGGTACACAGTACACGTGGTGCTAGCGATAGGTCCTGCTACACATCCCCATCCCTATCAGTGTGTGACAGGTGTTCATAACAGTGCATCTGAGAATGGCTCTGTGCCTATCTGTGTTCTGCAGTCACATGTGGTCCGCTGGGACCAGACCTCAGCCATGTCACTGTGTACCCAATGTTGGGATCTGGCTGCCATAGACACCTGTTAGTGTGTGGGGGGGGGGGGAGTGTTAAGGCTCACATAGGGGATATGTAACACTTTCCCTACCAGTCAGAGTGGTCTACAATATGTGCCCCCGAGGGCCCACTCTCACGCATATTGTCAGAGCGGCCATGAAGTGACAGATGCCTGGGGATTGGATGTGGCACTAGTGACCTTCGGTCCTGATGACGATAGACAGCTCTCAAGGGCTAGTGCACAGAACCCATACATGTGACTGCAGCAGTAGTAGACCAGCCATGATGTGGTGGTGGGCTTGTGTATCCTCCCTTGCCACATACCACCATCTGGCATTCACCATCAGGCAGCCCTTTTGGACTGCACCTGCAGTAGCATACAGGGTGCTCCTACCATGCACAAACTAACTGCAGACAGTCCACTTGCCAGTCCCTGGTGCAGGTTCACAGAGAGCACACCTGTGCACCCAGACATGGTATGTGGAACACACACACTAGGCAGGCATATCAGTGATTGGACCCCAGAACTAGGATCACACATGCATCACTGGTGATAGATGGTATAGAGCACTGTGGGGGGGGGGGGGACCTAGACATACTATGGTCACTGAACAATCAGGGTGGACTGGCCTCACAGCATTACATGCTTTGGCCCCCCCTGTCCATGCAGGTGGTGTTTTGCCACTACAGTGACTGAGCCATTGCCCTACTCCCTGTGCAGCTGATGCCTGCCCAATATGCCCTGTCCTGGCCATACCCACAAAACCTTGCTCCTCATTATGAAAATTTGCATTTTAACGCTGTTAATATCTGAACATTGGGGGCAAAGGGCAAGGTGGGCAGCCACAATACAATGGATAGACATACACACACACACACACACACTCCTAACGCGTCACTGTGCACTAATAGGGGTGTTTGGCAAACCTGCCCTGCTCACAGTGCCGACGTTTCAGGACTGTGAAGGAGGTGGTGGTGGTGCTGGGATGCTATCTGCAGCTCCGTGCTGGGGCCAACAGCCTGACTCTACATGTGGATTTGGATAGTGGAGCCTGGATGAATGGGTGTTTGTGCCCCTGTTGGTCTCTGCCATGGGGATTGCACGTTTTGATGGTGTATCTACATGGTGGGGTAAAATATTTGGTTGTGTTGTGCATGCAGTTGGGGCTTGAACCTGTGACTCTCAACTCCAGGACACACTGGCTGTGTGTGCTGCACCACCATGTTGCCACAGGGTTACAATGGGCCCTTGGGCTACCTGTATGTCTTCTCAGCTAGACCCTTTCTGGTGTTGTGTTTTATCTACATAGTGGGGTAAATTATCGTGGTGTACCTTTACATCTCCTCAGCCAGACCATTTCTGGTTTTCTGTTCTTTTTTTTTTTTAAACTTTTATTTTCATTTTGCAACAAACAAAAGAAACAACACACCAAAAGAGACAAAACAAGTATACAATAAGGAAAAGTAAACCCATTACCCCCCACCCCGATGCTTCTTCTCTACCCGATTATATCAGCATGTGAGCGCTTCCAATTAACAGTGATTATACATCAAACGATCAAAAGAGTATCTACAATACAGCATGATCATGGGACAGAGATATATACAAAGTTAGACAGTCAGATGAGAGCATTTAGCAAAATGTACATAGTCATTGAGCATCTTCCATTGAGACCAATGAGAAGGAGTCTGAACGGAGGAGGAAGCGAACAGACGAGGTATTTGTTCATATTTACTGTAAAGACAGGCATGATTCCACCATTCATTGGGGCTCAGATGGGAGCTAATTTTCCAGTATTACTTAATTAGGGAAATAGCAATGCCAAGCATAAAGTTCGAAAGGAGATAAGCCATTTTTGGGAGAGAGGGGATCCCCGCAACTGGGCGAAGTCCCACTATCCTCCAAGAAAGGGGCTCCTGAGAGTGCGAGATAGACTAAATACGACCCCAGACCCGACGCCAGTAATACTGTAGTGCGGGATATTCATGCATAACATGAGGCAATGAACCAATGGCCGCAGGACGTGTCCGGCAACCATTGCCCTGAGTAGTGTTCCATTTGTCTAATCTGTGAGAAGTGCAAAAACACCGGTGGGCTAGAAAGAAGAGGGTCTGAGTGAGTGAGGCGGATCGGGAACCCGTGTCCCTCTACTCCAGATAAGGCTCCATTGCTCCGAGGTCAAAGTCACATGCAATTCTCTCTCCCAAACTTTCTGCGCTATAGGGGTATCTCTAGTTATAGCATTACATAAGGTTTAGTAAAATTGGATGCTACACCCGGTGAACTACCGAGAGATCGGAAAGTCTCCAATCAACCTTATGTAGGGAATGCCGATGGCGGGAGTACTCTAGTGCTCCGAAGGCGATGCTGAAGTTGCACTGACCAGAGTCGGGAGTCTAAAGATTGCATAAGAGTATTAAAGGCACCTAAAGTGTCTAAAAGCATTGGTGGATAGTGGGAGTCTGATGGGAGAGTCATACCAGGAGAAAGGTAAGAGGAATCGGTTTGCAAAGGCCCGCTTCTATATCTAGCCACACAGGTCTACTCGGTACTGGATCTTCCAACCAACGAGCACCGTGTTTGAGAAGAAAAGATTGAGGGAACACTTGAGTAAAATCGCCACCAAGTATTAATGGAGCATTGGCAGAGGCCAAGGCCAACTGCGCAATACTTGCATAGTAAGCAGGGTTGTCCACATTCGGGGCATAATGCAAATACACGTGAATTCACTATCTCCAACCTCAAGGTGTACACGGGCCCATCTACCCTCCTTGTCAGCGCTAATATCAGGTACAGTAGCGTGCAAAGACTTCTTAACCAGAATGGTTATCCCGTACCATTTGGAAACGGTGGGAGAATAGGCAGCTACCATGTGAGGCTTAGCATTGAGTTTCAGTGTTTCAGCAGAGTTTAAATGCGTTTCCTGAAGAAACACTAAATCAACATGCTCATGGCTAAGATAGCTAAGGATTTTCTTTCCTTTGAGTGGACCATTAATGCCTTTGACGGTGAATGATAAGATTTTACATAAGGCCATTCAGAAAAGTTAAAAATTCTGAGCATGATAGCACACATAATTTCACTATGTCCCTCAAACTGACTGTATCTGGCTGTACACATGACATAGGAAAAATAAGCTAATATAATACAATGAAGCGCCCCACATTAACAAAGAAAACCGCAGTACGGTAGAGGAGAAGCAAAACCCCAAAATTACTGGCGACCATGTGTCTGCGGGGAGAAACCCCAGAGAAGGCCGAAATTGAAAAAACACATAACCTGTAGGACTGTGCGTGCTCCGAATCCGACCGAGGCACACATCATGAAGGGATAGGAGACCAAAAAACAAAAGTCATATAGAAAAAGAAAGAAAGTCCAGGCTATTTCTGTGCTTGGCTATGACCGCCGCATCGGGCCCTTCAAAATGGCGGATAGAGCCGGCAGATAAGAGTCCAAGATTTGGGATTAGCGCATCTGCTCTGCTTCTTTGGAGTCTAAAAATGTTGATAGTAGATCAGGATCTTCGAACGTCCTGGTTTGGTTGTGGAGAGTCACTCGGAGCTTCGCTGGATACAACAGGCCAAAGCGAGCCTGTAGCTGTTGAAGTCGAGGGCGAAAAGCAAGGAGTTTCTTCCGACGGTCAACGGTAGGCTTTGCCAAATCAGGAAAGAAGGAGACCTTACGACCTTCAAATTCCAAATGATGATTCGCTCGGGCAACATGTAAAATTTGTTCCACTTGTTGATATCGTAGCAAGCTAAAGATAATAGGCCGGGGGGTCGTGCGGTTGAGCGCCATGTGGGCAGGAACACGGTGTGCTCGATCGATTTCCAGTTCTCTGTGAAAAGTGATCTTCAGCAAGGAGGGAAGAGTTTTGAGCAAGAATTCTCTTATATCTCCTGCTTCCACCCCCTCCGGCATTCCGAGGAGCCTCACATTGTTGCGACGGGCTCGATTATTGCTATCTTCTAACTCCTTTTGAAGATTCTGTATCTGGCGCTCAGCCTTGTCCAGTTTGCCCAAGCGCACCTCGTGCGAGTCGAGGACCCCCGCCATGTTGTCCTGCCGTAATGAAAGACTTTCAAGTCGGTCCTGGAGCACTCCAAAGTCTTCTCGCATGGCTCGAAGCGCTTCTCCATTGGACTGCACCAATTCCTTCACGCCGCGTATTTCCTCCAAAATCTCCAGGTGCATTTCGGGGTTTTCACGAAATTGGACCATCTTCTGTGGGGAGGACACCTCTGTTTTGGAGCTTTTTCCGTGAGAAGAAGAAGGAGACCCGAAGTCCAAGCGCGCTGGTTTATGGGCCGCCATCCCCCCCGAGGTGCCCCGGTCAGCTCGGAGCGAAATAGTAAATTTGTATAGGTATTAAGTCAGGATTCTAAGTAGGCCTCTCGGGAGCTTCAACGCAAAGCGTCCTACCCGCTGGACATCAGGCTCCGCCCCCCTCTGGTTTTCTGTTCTATCTATGTGATGGGGTATATTATTGGGATGGACATTTCCTTCTCCTCAGCCCGACCTTTTCTGTTATTCTGGTCTCTGTACATGGTGGGGAAACTTATTGGGATGTACCTTTCCTTCTCCTCAGCAGGACCTTCTCTAGTTTCTGTTTCATCTACTTAGTGGGGTAAAATATTGGGTTGTACTGTGCTGGGCCTGCAGTTGGGACTTGAACCTGTGATTTTCAACTCTAGGTCACACTGGCTGTGTGTGCTGCACCACAGAGCTGCCACAGAGTTACAATGGGCCCTGGGGCTACCTGTATGTCTGCTCAGCTAGACCTTTTCTGGTGTTGAATTTTATCCACATAGTGGGGTAAATTATCGTGGTGTACCTTTACATCTCCTCAGCCAGACCATTTCTGGTTTTCTGTTCTATCTATATGGTGGGGTATATTATTGGGATGGACATTTCCTTCTCCTCAGCCCAACTTTTTCTGTTATTCTGGTCTCTGTACATGGTGGGGAAAATTATTGGGATGTACCTTTCCTTCTCCTCAGCAGGACCTTTTCTGGTTTCTGTTTCATCTACCTAGTGGGGTAAAATATTGGGATGTGCTGTGCTGTGCTGGGCCTGCAGCTGGGACCTGAACCTGTGATCCTCTGCTTAGGGACACACTGGCTGTGTGTATTGTGCCACAGTGCTGCCACTGGGTCACTTTGGTCCCTTGGGCTATCTGTATGTCTCATCAGTCATAACTTTTATATTGCACTGCACACCACGTACTGGTGCAGGCCATGGCCTGTGGCCACTGCAGGCAGGTGCCACTGCCCCCTCCAGCACGGACACCCCCCCCCCCTCTGTCGTGTTGACATGGGCATATGTTGTTGGTGCGCCATCACAGGTCATATACTGCACGGGTAGGCGGGTGCCTGGGTTGGGGTGTCAGGGGGGAGGGGCATACATGGCCTTCCACATGCCCCCCAGCCCCATCACAGCCTACCAACATTTTGCACCTTCCACATGGAGGACGGGTGGCTGGGAGGATGTCCGGTGTGTGCCCTGGCAACTATTGGCTAGGGTGGTCAGGGTATTTGTGGTTTGTGTTTTGCTTTGGTCAGCGGCTGTCTTGCTGATTTCTCATGTCTATATTCCTATATGTCACCTAGGCTTCCGCCTGGTCAGCCCTGTGCCCCAGCTGCCCCCACTACATGCCCCACATGCAGCACCCTATGCCCCATTCGCTCTGTCAGCATAGTGGCCTTTCCTACTTGTCCACTATGCTGTTGGTGCAAATGTAGCACTACTATCACTTTTCTGGAGCTCCCTGGCTATGTTGTACATTGCTGACACAGAACTGGTTTCTCTCTCTTGAAAATGTCAGGTTTTCAGTTGCGTTAGTATTCAGCCTTTAATTTCTCTGCATTAGTGTGGAAGGTGCCTCTCCCCGTCAATTGACCCCTTCTCTCTGCCCTCTCTCCACCCTTTTCTGGACTTACCGCGGCCGGGAACATTAAGGCGTGTTATGTAACGTTTAGGCACCACAGTCAATACTGAGGTAATTGAAATCACCCATTATTATTACTGTTCTGTAACTTTTGTTAGCTTCCCTGATTTCTTTGAGCATTTCATCATCCATTTGTTCATTCTGGCCAGGCGGTCGATAGTACAATCCTACTGCCATCGCCTTCCCCTTTTTACATGGAATTTCAATCCATAGAGATTCTACAGAATTTTTTTTTTCCTGCAAAGCTTTAATCCTTTGTGACTCAATGCCCTCTCTGAAATAGAGCGCAACCCCTCCAGGAATTTGATCAGCTCTATCATTATGATATAGTTTGTACCCAGGTATCACAGTGTCCCAGTGATTGTCCTCCTTCCACCATATCTCTGAGATACCAATCATATCTAACTTCTCATTTAATGCTATATATTCTAACTCTCCCATCTTATTTTTAGACTTCTAGCATTTGCATACAAGCATTTTAGGGACTGTATTTTATTCATATTAATCTGGTTATCTTTAAGCTTGGAATCTTTGAGCTTTGTCTGCTCTGTACTCAAGGGCATTTGGGCTACCTTTTGTCTTTTTTGGAACCTCTCTGCTGATGTGCCCTAACTTCATTTTTTTGGTAGTATCCTTCAAGGATACATTGGTCCGAGCCATGAGCTCTTGGGCGACTATCGGCTTTCACCTATTGTCTGGTTTAAAAGCTGCTCTATTTCCTTTTTAAAGGTTAATGCCAGCAGCCTGATCCCATCCTGTTTAAGGTGAAGCCCATCCCTTCAGAAGAGCCCATCCTTTCCCCAGAATTCTCCTCAGTTCCTAACAAATCCAAAAACCTCATCCTTGCACCATTGTCTCATCCACACATTGAGACTCCGGAGCTCTGCCTGCCTTTTGGGTCCTGTGCGTAGAACGGGAAGCATTTAGGAGAATGCTACCCTGGAAGTTCTGGATTTCAACTTCTTATCTAAAAGCCTAAATTTAGCCTCCAGAACCTCCCTACTACATTTTACTATGTCATTGGTACAGACATGTACCAAGACAGCAAACTCCTCCCCAGCACTATCTAAGATCTTGTCTAGGTGGCGCGTGAGGTCTGATACCTTTGTACCAGGCAGGCATGTTACCAGGTGATCCTCATGTCCACCAGTCACCCAGCTATCTACATGCCTAATGATCGAATCACCAACTATAACAGCTGTCCTAACCCTTCCCTCATGGGCACATGGCCCTGGAGAAACTTCCTCGGCATGAGAGGGTTTTACATCACCTGCAGGGCAGATCCTAGCTTCAGAATCACTTCCTGCCACATCCATGGTGATGCTCTCCTGTCACGTGACCTCTCTCCTCCATGGCAACAGGGATGCTACCAGACTGAAGGTGGGACTTCAGGACTATATCCCTGTAGGTCTCGTCTATTTACCTCTCTGTCTTCCTTATGTCTTCCAAGTCTGCTACTCTTGCCTCCAGAGATCGGACTTGTTCCCTGAGAGCAAAGAGCTCCTTGCACTTTGTGCACACATAAGACCCCTCACCAACTGGGAGAAAATCACTCAGTGCAAAAGACTGGAAATCCCCCATCTCACTGCTGGACTGCTGTCTATATCTTCACTTTAAGGTTGTGTTTAGATATTTAAGCTCTTTACTTACTAAGGTTTGATAGGGATACTTATACTAATTAAACTATACCTAATACTTTTAATGCACTTTGTTCACCTGAAGTTTAATTAATTTCAGGTCCTTAATGTATGTTGATGAGAATAAATAGCTGCACCTGATAGTGAATATGGCACCTCCTTTCCTTTAAGAGATTTAAGCACCTATAAAGCTACGATTATCCCAGGGGTGGGTGGGTGTTGGGGAAAGAGGGAGGGACAGAAGACTTATTAAAACTGGATGCTACACAGTACCCTGTCCTGTGCTTCTAAGGTAATCTGTGACCAATCTGCAAGAGGAGTCCCAAAGCTAGTCTTGGGTTCTAAATTTAACCAGAATCTCTCTGCTGTGTTTTAAATTTAACTGCAAACTCTTGCTGCTACTAGGCCCTGACTAATTTAACAATTACACTGGGTTCACAGATTAATCAGCTTTAATATAAAGAATTCTTTTTTCCCCAAGATTTAGAAAAATTCCCAGAAGTAAATACTTACAATTTCAGATCTCTCTCCAGAAGTAGCAGTCCCCTTTTGTAGTCCTTCAATACTGTGTAATCAATACAATAACAGCAGCTATGGGTGCCCCTCTATCAACAATGAGCCACCTGACAGAAGCCCAAACACAGTTTAGGACAACTATCCTGAGGGTCGCTATGAATTGACAACTCAACGGCACTTAACAAAAACAACATATAATAAATTCTAGATAATGAAAGAATTGCCTCAGGCAGAATCTTCAAAATCTCTATCAAATATCATTTGAAAATATTCCTTGGGGCTATTAGTGGTACTTTAGGAAAGTTAATCAGTATAAGATTATACTGTCTTGCAGCATTCTCAAAGACTTTAATTATATTTCTAAGAAAGATATTGGGTCCAATATTCAAAGGGGTTTATCTTGTTATCAGGACCTGCTAACTGGATAAACCCCACTTAGGAATATTTGGTAGCAATAACTGGACAGTGCTGAGGCATTCTGTGGGTGGGACAGGGTGGACAGTGCTTATCCAGTTAGTGGTAATTTTCAGTTCAATAACCAGATAAGTGCCTACATAAAGTTAGGCCACTTGAAAGGCTGTCCTAACTATATGCGGTTTGTTCTCCAGATAGTGATGGCAATCAGTACTGAACCTGGATATTCAGCACTGTAGGATATACAGGTTCTGGCATTGACTATCCAGTTTCAATTTTAGCCATAACAGCCAGGTGCTTTAAAAACACTGACCCACTGATCACCATGGCTGAATGTTGACCTGATTGTCTTTAACCAACCTGGCCTCGACAAATTGTAAGGTCTGAATTTTTTTCACAGATAGAATCCAATGAACATTTAATATCCTGAATTTACTCCTCATTCTTCAACAAATGTTCCTTAGGGCACCTTTTACTAAAGCCCTCTATGGATATGCCATTAATGCATTTATATTATGTGTGATAATGGCAGAGGCCATGAGTTAGCTGTCAGGAGCATATTCAGTATGTCCCTGGCAGCTAACATGGGAAGGGTTACCCTATCATGTGCTCCAGTAGGTTGGGTTCACTTAATGACTCCTAAGCAGGAATCATTAGGTGAACCCACATTAGGAGCCATGTTCCTGCTGAGCACGCAGCAATTGCTGTGGCTGTAGCGGCAATGTGCTCTCTATGCCCACTCTCTATTCATTCCCCATCCCATCTCACGTTTACCAATTAACATGCATTTTAGCATGCATAGGCAGACACTATCGAGCGTAAGTGTTCCTGATTGCCTGTGACCGTGCATTAAAATACCCATTAACTAGCTAATAGGTTTTGGGTTTTTTTTATCTCTTTATTCACATTTTCAAATCATACATACATCCAATAAACTTTACATATTATGTCCTCACATTAATTCACCTCTAACCACCAACTACAGCAAAATAACAAAAACAGAAGAGAACAAACAATCAGAAAAACAGGTTCATTACCAGTCCAAACCAGCGCCCCACCTCACTATCAGCATATAAACAGCAATGACACTCGACTATTTTCCCCCAACATACCTACTCAAAGCAGCCCATTTCTTGTGTAAATTGCCTGCATGGGGATTTTTAACTATATATACTTCTTCATAACTCTTATGCAGGCACAGCAGATTCCACCAGAATTCAAAATGCACTTATTCCAGGTTCTTCCAGTCTATCAGAATAACCTTTACAGCCAAACTGATCATTAGATCCAATAATTGACTATCTTGTTTTGACAGCTTTGGTTGGATCATCAGAGATTTGAACACTATTATTTGATATGTAATCGGAACATGTATAGCTAATATGCTTGACACCCGCTGCCAAACACTACGCCAGAATATCTGTAGCTGTTCGCAATAGAAGAGCATGTGTGCTAATGTTCCAATATCGGTGCCACAGGACCAACAGCGGTTCCCCTCTTGTCCAGCCTGTTTCATCTTCCTAAATGGGGTGAGAAAGGCCCGATGAGCCAGAAAATACAAAGACTGTGTAAGGGAAGCAGCTCTAGTGATTCGTATTTGGGGTCCCCAAAAAGTGCTCCAATGTTCCGACTGTAGACAGTCCCCGGTATCCTCAAGCCATGCGGACTGTACTTTCACACATTCCTTCTCTCCTCGCGAGCGAAGCATCCCGAGTATCTTAGATATGGCACGTGTGCCAGCCTGTATCTCCCGCAGCTTTTGTAACAAGGGCCATCCCGGCTTCACCAAAACAGGTGATACCCCCGCTTTACTCAGGCAATGCCTAAGTTGGCACCATTGAAAGTAGCTAGTATGTGGCAGTCCAAATTCCGCCTTCAACATTCCAAAAGTCTTAAACTCTCTTCCCGCCATCAGCTGTCCCAGCGTTTCGATTCCATGCTCCATCCATTTCGTCCACCTCACTGGTTCCCCATCTATACGAAACCGGGAATTCATCCATATGGGCATATCCATTGAAAAGTCTTCCCCATCTTCAATGCACTTTGCAAGCCATCGGTACACTTGCTGGGTTGCCCCCACCACCACATTTGATGACTGACGTGGATCTTGCATCATCCCAACCATCATAGATGTTGGCAAGGGGGCATACATAGCTTGTTCAACTTTCAACCACCTAGGGCTGCCTTCCAAGTTCTCCACATCGGTCCATTGAGAACCCTGTCACAGCAAGGAGGCCAAATGCAACCACTCCACTTCTGGAAAATGAACTCCACCTTTGTCCTTTGGCAGTCTTAACTTCCATGCTGCTATCCGTGGAATTCTATTACCCCATAAGAAAGATACTATCATACTGTTGATCTGTTTATAAAAACTTGGGGAAAACAGCACCGAGATCATACTCAGTATGTAGCTTATCTTGGGGACCAGCACCATTTTAATGGTTTCCAACCAGCCCCACCAGGTTAAGTGCAGGGGGGGTCCATCTATTAACACAATCATTAACCATTTTTTTACACGCCTTCATGTTGAGATTCATGGTCTCCTGCATGGTGAATCCGTATTCAACTCCCAAATATTTGAAAGATGATTTAGCACACTGGAACGGGTATGCTCGCAGTGTACCCGCCTTCACATGCATTTTCAGAGGGATTATTGTTGTCTTTGTCAGATTTACTTTATAACCCGATATGGAAGAATAGCAGTCAATAACTTGCAGCGCTGTAGGCAAAGCATTCGGATGAAGAAAAAGCAGAAGATCATCCGCATATGCGGACAGCTTGCATTACCCATCCAAAAGTTCCACACCCGCTATACTATTGTGCTGCCTGATTGCAGTCGCCAGCAGCTCCAATGCCAAATTGAAAAGAAGAGGTGATAGAGGACATCCTTGTCTAGTCCCTCTCTGTAGTTCAAAGGGAGCCGACAAACCGGAATTAGCTGCAATGCGCGCCACCGGTTTAGCATACAATATCGCTATCCTTTTAAGACACTTCTCTCCAATCCCAAACCATTGCAAAGATCGAAACAGGAAAGACCACTCCAGTTGGTCAAAAGCCTTCTCAGCATCTAGTGACAATCCAATAAGAGGTTCCGACATCTTCTGGGCCTCAAGTAAGACATGTGCTAGTAGTCTTCCGTTATCCGAGGTAGACCTACCTTGCACAAAGCCACACTGATCGGTGTGTATCAGATCATGCAGGACCAGATTCAGCCGATTAGCCAACACTTTAGCATATATTTTGTAATCAGTGTTTAACAGTGATATGGGCCTGTATTTCTCTATTTTCTGGGGATCTCGGCCCGGCTTCGGATGAATAACCACAGTGGCTTCAACCAGCGCTCCTACCTCAGGATCTGCATCATACAGGCATTATAATAAATCTGCAGCATTGGTATTATCATCAACTGGTGTTTATGATATAGTTCCAGCGGAATACCGTCTGGACCAGATGCTTTGCCCCGAGCCATCTGTCGAATTGCTTTCTGTATCTCCGCTGCCGACACTTCCAGTTCCAACTCCTGAATCTGACTCGCCAGAAGTTTAGGCCCAGCTATTTTAGAGACAAATTCTGCAAAGGCCACATCACTGCAGTCCACTTCAGAATGATATAAATTCTCATAAAATTCCTTGCAGCACTCCAGTATTTGCTCATCTCGCATCAGGAGATCTCCTCTTTGATTTTGCAGCGCCGCAATGCGTGTCATATTCCTCCGGGCTTTAAGTAAGTTAGCTAATAACAAGCCCGCTCGATTATTCTCATGGTAATATGTACTTTGTTGGGCACGGAACGCAAAATGTGCCTCCTTATAAAGCATGGTATTATATCTGTATCTCAATCTCTGCAGCCTAATCAATATCATCGGGTCAGCTTTTTTTGCCAATAGCCGTTCCCCGGCTTTTATCTGTACCTCTAATTCCTCCCGTTCCATCTTTTTGTTCTTATTCTTTCGTATGGCATATGAGGTAATATGAGCTCGGAGCATAACTTTAAAACCTTCCCACCAACCCCATATAGAGGTGTCCAGAGGATCATTGTGTTGAAGATACATCTCTATCAATTTGTTTATGTAAACCTCAAAGGATTCATCCAGCAGCAGCGACTTATCAAAGGTCCACCTGGGGGATACCTTCTGCGGCTGTCCCATTTCCAATATCAGGGAAACCACGGCATGATCCAACACCGTACCAGCGTGTATTTATGCCCTCACCACCTGTTTATGCAGACCCGCCAGAGGAAGTAGCCAATTCTAGTTTGGGTGTCGTGCGGTATTGAATAGAACGTGTACTCCCTATCTGTGGGATGCAGGAGTCGCCATGGATCAACTAGAGACAATTCTTCCATCATCCCCAATAATACTGCATGGGATTTCACTTTGGTTACTGTTTTATATGGTGTCCTATCCAGTAATGGATCTAGTATCATATTAAAATCGCCTCCCAACACTATACCTGTATTAGCAGCCTCAGTTAATTCGATGGCAACACTTCTGAAAAAACTAGGATCTTCAACTGTTGGCACATAGATGTTCAGGAATGTCACAGGAGTCTGGTCAATTTGCAGTGTAGCTCTAGCCCATCTACCGTATTAATATCAGCACACTTCCTTTTTGTCCTACTGCTGGAGCTACAACTGCCACACGATAGACTTTCGAGACTACTTTCCATGATTCTTTCTCTGACAAATGTGTCTCTTGTAGATATACGACATCTGCTTTCTTCCATTGACAATAGGACAGTATTTTCTTTAGTTTAATCGGGTCTGTAATTCCTTTTACATTCAGGGTAGGCACCACTAAGTCAAGTGCCATCTTCAATATGGGGTATTATATATACAAAAGGTCCACTGACTACCTGCACTACTGCTTCCCTTTGTGTGAGTGTTTCACTGGGTTGGACTGGCAACAACAAACATATAAACTTTATACATAAACATTTCAAGGTGAAAACCACCCCCACGTGCCAGAAAAGAACAAGCCCTCCCTTTCTCCCATTGCCACCCTACGGTTCTTCTAACTATATCTGTGCGAAACCACAGTGATTCTCCAGCTCTTATAAAAGATACACACAAGATCGAAAGTAACCCCCCCCTTTTTTTTTTTGGCAGTAAGTATACAATCTCAAAAAGAGTTCTAACATCCTACACATGGCAAGCCACGAAGCCGTTCCACCTGTAACACAGGTTAACTGCCTCCACTAAGCTCCATAGCATTAGTCCAGCACTATGTCCCATCAGCGCTTGAAATGCAGTCTATAGAAGACAAAATTGCAGTCTCTTAGGACTCCATACCATTGTGTTCTTGCAGGAAAGCTCGCAGCTTGTCAGCTTCCAAAAAATTTCTCGTCGTGTTGTGCAGCGTCACTCGCATGGTACCTGGATAATACAAGCCGTATCTTGCTTGCACTCTCTGCAACATAGGCCTACATGCCAGTAATTCTCTTCTGTGATTCATGGTTTGTTTACTCAGATCCGGGTAGAAAGAAACTTTTTGGCCCTGAATCAGCAGCGATGTACTCTTTCGAGCCGCTTGTAAAATCTGTAGCACCTGCGGGTACCGAAGAACTTTCAGCACTATAGGTCTAGGATACCGAGTATTTTCTGCTTTATGCATAGGAACGCGATGGGCCCATTCTAACTCGAAAGGTTTATCAAAACCGAGTTGCAGGACTTCCGGTATAATTTTCTCCAAAAAGGCTATCAGATCAGACCCTTCAGCGCCCTCTGGTACCCCCACCAATCTGATGTTATTGCGTCTGGCCCGGTTGTTCTGATCTTCCATCAGGTCTTCCATTCGTTTAACCCGCTTAATCAAGGGGCCGATTTGTCCAAGCATACTTTTGTGTGCCTGTATTTTCCCTTCTACTACATTCAAGTGCGAGCCCATCGCCGTCATTTTTTCCTTTACTTCATTTAGATCCTCTTGAATCGCAATCAGTGATGTCGCATTGGTAGCTATCACCTCCTTCACGCTCTTCAGCTCCGTTAGTATTTCCCGCAGGCCTACCACTGTACCCTCTTTCTCGACCGCAGCCATTTTCTGTGGCGAGCTTACTTCAGATTTTGAGCGCTTCGCTGCCGACCCAACTCCAGACTGAAATTCAAGCCGTGCCAGTTTCAAAGTTGACATTCTCAATCACTGCCTCTGCTATTGAGCCACAAAAGGGGGTTTGAGACTTAGATTTCGCACCGAAAATGCTCAGGATTCTTCAGCGACAATGGGAGCCTTCAATTCACGTGTCCATTCTGCACTACGGCTGGCTCCGCCCCCTAGCTAATAGGTTTTAATAAAAGAGGCCTTTAGTTGCACGCAAATTAACATTTATCTAATTTAAATGGAGCACCAATGCCTGGCTAAGATCTGAAATTGCTTGCCAGATGAAAAAGACCAAAGAAAAAGATGAGTGCTGCCAAAGGAGCTAAGTAGTAGAGTGAGAGTGAGAGTAAGAGAGAGAGAGAGAGAGAGAGAGAGAGAGAGAGAGAGAGAGAGAGAGGAACTTAACTCACCTGGGCCTTGTTGAGGTTCTCCAGTCTGCTGAAAAAAAAAGGGTTCTTCAGCATTGATCCAGACAAACCAATGAAAAGGAAGCCCCTGAAGAGGGAACTTGTTTCCCCAAGCCATCACTATTCTCAACAGCTGGTCCATGCAGTAAGCTAATTCCACTCGCTCCTGCTCTGATGCTTTGCCCCAACCTGAAGCAGTGACAATTACTTCAGTAGATGCCTATGCAGTCAAGCCATTGGGAGAGGAAGAAACCAATGGATGAGCTAGGGGAACCTGTGTCTCTGGGCTAAATTAGATCTCTAGCTTGGATGAGAGCATCAAACTATCAGCATCCGGCATCTTGATAGAGGAGGAAGCAGTATAATTTGTAAAAAAAATAGCACACCGTAGAATCCATCAGCAAGCTGGAGAACTGCTGGGTATCTCTGAGGCGGAGAGAATAAACTTTTCTCCCAAGTCGTGCTAAGTGTCTTCATAGGATGACCTCTTTGTATAAAATCTATTCCAAACCTCAGCAAGGCAACAGTGCAGTAAAAGTATGATAGGAAAAAAAAAAGGTCACATACTGGCCACACATTACCCAGGATAAAAGGTGCCCAATCATAGCCTATACACCACAGCTAAAGATGTTGGTCTTGATAATGCAAAACCTTCAAGACTTCTAAAGATAAGGAGATAATGCACTGCTCCTATTATGCCAGACACCATACTTGATAACGGTGGACACACAAAGAGAACGCACCAGAACATGGAAGAAAGAGGAAACATATTAAAGGAAAAGCTGCAAAAGGGAACCAATGCAAATAAAATATCTCTGCAAGGCCACTGCAAGGATACGAGGAGCCCTAGGCAAGGCTTCATTCTTGCTACCCCCCTGTTTCTGTCCCCACCCTTGCTGCCGCTGCCCCTCTCTGGGACATGCAGTGGCAGCAATGACATTCAAACTCCATGCTCCAGCATTCGCCTCTATTGTGCCCAACTCCACCTGCTGTGTTCCACGCTCCAACAATCCCAACCAGAAGGACACTAGGACCCAGCAGAATGGCAGTAAGCTCCCTCTCTCTGACCTACTGTAATTCCCCCAATCCAAAAGGTCCCAAATGTCAGGAACTATAAATGAATCTCAATAAGAAGATCCTGCACCACACCAGCTGTGCCAAACGTTTTCTCCCATGTTTTCTCTACTTAGTCTTATTTGTTAATTTTATTTTGTCGGAGCTGCTATACGGGAGGAGGCAGAAAACCATCCCCTCTTTGAAATAGCCGTTCCTTTTAATCAAATATTTGTAAAAATACATTCTTTTAATCACTTATCTGAAATGCTTAGATGCTTCAATGCCGCTTTAGGAAGATTGCCACCAACAACGTGCCATGTTTCGGGTCAGCACTCGGCGACCCTGCATCAAGTTGAAACAAGATTTATTCCTGCAGTCATGAAAGCAAACTACTGTAATTCCCAGCAGGAGATTTAAACTCCCTGCTCCAAAGACTGAATCATATGCCATAAACCCTGGCATAGGAGTGAGGTTCATGACTATAATGGTACATGCAAAACCAACCCATTTGGAGACATTGCTCTCAAGGGAGTCCCAAAGTGAGATGACACAATCAAGTTGCTCTTTTTTTGTTTCACCAACACATTCTTAGACACATTGGCCTTTCTACACAGTCATCACCCCTCCACATTCATATGCAAAAACTTTGGGCAACTTGAAAGCTTATATCTTTAACACTAGAAGCCCCAAAAGGAATTTTACCTAGAAACCCCAGAATGCGTCAATTAACGCATTATCACGACGACTGCGTTTAGCATGAAATGCAGATGTGAATTAATGTGAAGTTACTTATTTGTTAAATACGTGCAGTATGTGACGTTAATACATGACATCATCGTGTGTTTATTGTTTGTAATGTCGGAGTAAAACTGTAAACAGTGATTGAGATGCGCCACCTAGTGGGAACATAAATTTATACCTAGAAGTCCCAAAGTACGCCAATTGACGCATCCAAGACAATTGAGTGCGTCAATTGACCTACTTTGGGGCGTCTAGGTATAAATTCATTTTCCCGCTAGGTGGTACATCTGTCATTAATTTTCAATGCAAAGATTTGAACATCTTGACCTTGCTAACAAAGTCATGGAACATGACTGACATAGTTCTAGCAGTGGCGCTGGTATACAACTTCGAAGAGGCATTTGCGTCAATTGATGCACTTTGGAGCTTCTAGTGTTAAAGATCAGATAGAATACTAGAGCTACATCTACTCAGTTTTATTGGTATTTTCATTATGTCCATACTTTCTTCCTTCAGCTCTATACTCTAACTACTTCACATCACTCAAGCTGTTGTAAACAATGAGAAACTCTGGGCCACATTAAGAAGCATGGGGTATACCAGAACACCTGATCGTTCTCTTGCGCAATCTGTACATTGATCAAGAAGCAACAGTTCGAACGGAACAAGGAGAAACAGAATGGTTTAAAATAAGCAAAGGTGTAAGACAAGGCTGCATACTTTCCCCCTACCTGTTTAATTTATATGCAGAACAAATCATCAGAGAAGCAGGATTGTATGAAGACAACAGAGGTGTGAAGATTGGTGGAAGAGTCATCAACAACCTTCGCTATGCTGATGATACCACATTACTGGCTGAAAGTGAAGATGATGTGAAACATTTGCTTCTCACAATCAAAGAACATAGTCTCAAAATGGGCCTGCACCTTAATGTAAAGAAGACAAAGATCATGACAACTGGCATAATCAACAGGTTCATCGTTGAAGGAGAAGAAATTGAAATTGTGAACAACTTTAACCTACTTGGATCAACTATCAATAAAGAAGCAACAAGCAGTCAAGAAATCAGACGACGCATTGCTCTTGGCAGAATGGCTATGAAAGACTTAGATAAGATTCTCAATAGCAGAGATGTCTCTCTCCATACAAAGATTCGACTTGTTCAAGCCATGGTATTTTCAATAACATCATATGGATGTGAAAGCTGGACAGTGAAAAAGATAGACAGGAAGAAAATTGATGCCTTTGAATTATGGTGCTGGCGGCGAATACTGTGTATACCATGGACTGCCCGAAGAACAAACCAGTCGGTACTAGAGGAGATCAAACCTAAGCTTTCTTTAGAAGCTCAGATGACAAGACTTCGACTTTCATACTTTGGACACATCATGCGAAGAGAGAGATCATTAGAGAAAGACATTATGCTTGGCAAGATAGAAGGTCAACGCAAAAGAGGAAGGCCAGCAATGAGATGGATTGATACAATAACAGCAGCTATGGGTACCAGTCTGTCAACAATGAGCCGCCTGACTGAAGACCGAACACAATTTAGGATAGCTATCCAGAGGGTCGCCATGAGTCGACTCCGACTCGACGGCACTTAACAACAACAACAAATGGCAAATATCTCTACATATCTGAAAAATAAAGACATACAAAATCGTTGTTTTTTAATCTCTTTTCTTCCCATCAAACTCTCTATATATTGTTTTATACAGATTGTTGCTGTATGAAGTGATATTTACTGTTTGTAGAACACTGCTGTATCATAGCTAGGCAGATCAATCATCCAGAGCTAATGTAAACATGTATTGAAAATTCAGATATGAAGCAATATAGTTCTGCTTTGTGATTTTCCTGTTAGAGTTCTGCTGGAAGTTTTGCATTTTGGAAGAAAAAGCAAAACCCCAAATTTCAGTCTGCAGCAAACTCACTCCATTCTGAACAATGCTGCAGTCTACTTTTATTATGTCTTTCTGAATTCTGTGCAGATGTCATAGAATAGCTAGCTTTACGAGGACAGCGATATTTTAAATCGCTGTGTCATAAAGCTGTTTGCTTTGCAAGTCTGTATGGTAATGCCTGTTGTGCTGGCTTTCTGATTCATTTTCTTGTTTTTCATACCTACACGCTGACCTCTGATAGCAAATCCACTGAGAAAAGCAAAGAAAAAAATAGATGGCAAATATTGACACTGTGAGATCAATAACTACAACTGTGGCATTGGGAGGACAGTCTTGACAGCCATTTACAGGTGTAAAATGGATTGGCTGCACATTCATCCCTTCACCCCTGTCCTGCTAAAGGCATGAGGAAATTCCACAGCACATATATTTTTTGCCAGATTGGGAAGAGATGTTCCAAAAAGCATGCGTAAGATAGGGAAGGAAAATTGTGCCTAGGTATACTTGGCATTCTCGTGTATGTGCTTTTAGTTTTAAGGGATGTGCATGGAATTTTTTTACAGAAGGAACAAAAAGCAAAAGAAATGTAAAAAAAAAAGTCATACTGTACCTTTCCACCTTGAAAACAAAACTGAAACATCCCATTTCCTCTCTGCATAACCCTAAGCCCTGTACCTCAAACATTCTTATCTGATCCAGTCATCCTGGTGTTGAGGTTATCCCCAGTACTGCCATACTCCAAAATATGGCTGATTTTGGCCTGCTAGTGCCATGTGGTTGTACAATTAAGAGATCTGTAATGGGACGACCGCAAATGCCGTCTCACTAGGAGCAGAAGGCGCAACCCGTACCATTTTAGCGAGCGATTATGATGGAGGCAGGAGCAGGGAGGTGTGGGGGTGGGGGGGGGGGGGAAATCTGACTGACTGACTGACTAGCCAGGATATTTTTTTAAGGTGTGGGGGGAGGGGGGGTCTGACTGAATAGCCAAGATGTTTGTCTAAGGTGACAGGGGGAAAAGTACCCCTAAGCCAGTGGTTCTCAATCTTTTTTGTACCGTGACCCCTTTTACCATTGGTCAACTTGTAGTGACCCCCAATGATAAAATCAAATGCGTCTCTCTTCCTTTACCGTTAACGCATTGTCACTGTAATCATTTGTTGAATTATTAATATATTATAGGCCTTTGCAATATGTTTTTATTTATAAAATTTACTTATTTAAACCACAATAATTAATCACAATAACAAGTAACAATATTTGATTTAAAAATTATGATGATTTTGTAGTCAAATCACTAATATGAAATAAAATTATTTTTTCTGCCTTTGTTGTCTGACCAATTTATTCTCTGATCATGCTGGTCCTGATCTGAGGCTTCTGCTTTCCTGTCTTCTCTTAGCTCTTTTTCTGTGGTCTATGGTCCATCTGCCATTTCTTATCTCTTCTTTCATTTTCTTCACTTCTTTCCATCAGCCTATTTCCAGTCCCAGTAACCCTCCCCAGTATCAGCCACTTTCCAGTTCTCACTCCCAGTACCTTCCATTGTCAACTTGCAATCCCATGACTGCCACTGGTGTCCATTCCCTTCCAGTCCCCCTCCTTCCCCACTGACCAGTCTTTTCTAGTACAAATACCATGGCAGCCCCTCTCAGATCCACTCCCTTCCAGTTTTATTCTCCCATCACCTCGTATCAGCCCATTTGTAGCCTTAGCCCCCAGTTTTCTTCCAGGGCCAGCAGCTCCCCTCCCCACAATCAGCCCATTCCCCGTCGAAGCCCCCCAATCAGCTCGCTTCCAGTGCTAGTCTCCCCTCAACCCCATTACCAGTGCTAGCCTCCCTAATCAGCCCAATACCATTCCTACCCCCCCCCCATCAGCTCATTACCAGTCCTAGCCGCCCCTAATCAGCTCATTTCCAGTGCTAGTCCCTCCTCAACCCCATTACCAATGCTAGCCTCCCCTAATCAGCTCATTTCCAGTGCTAGTCCCTCCTCAACCCCATTACCTGTACTAGGCTCCCCTAATCAGCCCATTACCAGTCCTACCCTCCCCCCATCAGCCCATTACCAGTCCTAGACGCCTCTAATCAGCCTATTTCCAGTCCTAACCTCCCCAATCAGCTCATTTCCAATGCTAGCCCCACATCAGTCCATTACCAGTCCTACCCCACTATCACCAGTCCCAACCCCCCTTGATCAGTCCATTCCTAGTCCTAGCCTTCCCTAACCAACCCATTACCTGTCCTAGCCCCCCCCCCCCCATCTGACCACTATAATCCTAACCCACACTGTCTCTCCCCTTTGTCCAGCATTTATCCCCCATCTGTCCAGTATGTCCCCCTGTCTCTTCCCTTTGCCCATGTCAGCCCCCTCCCTCCCTCCATCCCTCAATGTCAGCCCCCTCCCTCCCTCCATGTCAGCCCCCTCTCTCCATGTCAGCCCCCTCCCTCCCTCCATCCATCCATCCATCAATGTCAGACACCCCTCCCACCCTCCATATCTCCATGTCAGCCCTCCCCTCCCTCCCTCCTTCCCCATCCATGTCAGCTCCCTCTATCCATGTCAGCCCCCCTGTCCATGTCAGCCCTCCCTCCATGTCAATCCCCCTGATCATGTCAGCCCTCTCCCTCCCTCCATCCATGCCTCCATGTCAGGCCCCGCTCTGTCCCTGTCAGCCCTCCCTCCATGTTAGCCCCCCTCTGTCCATGTCCGCCCCCTCCCTCCCTCCATCCCTCAATGTCATCCCTCCCCTCCCTCCCTCCTTATATCCATGTCAGCCCCCCTCTCTCCATGTCATCCTTCGTGTACATGTGAGCTGCCCTCCCTCCATCCATCCATCCCTCAATGTCAGCCCCCTCCCTCCCTCCCTGTCTGCCACCACTCTGTCCATGTAATCACCCCTCCCTCCCTCCATCCATCCCTCCATGTCAGTCCCCTCTCTGTCCATGTCAGCCGCCCTCCCTCCCTCCATGTCAGTCCTCCCCTCCCTCCCTCCCTCCCTCCATGTCAGCCCCCCTGTTCATGTCAGACCCCCTTCCTTCCTCCATCCATCCATCCATCCCTCAATGTCAGCCCCTCTCTCCATGTCAGCCCCCCAGTCCATGTCAGCCCCCTCCCTCCATCCATCCCTCAATGTCAGCCTCCCCTCCCTCCATGTCAGCCCCCACTCTGTCCTTGTCAGCCCCCTCCCCCCTCCATGCCTCCCTCCCTCTCTCTATCCATCAATGTCAGCCTCCTCCCTCCATGTCAGTCCCTCTGTCCATGTCAGCCCCCTCCCTCCATCCATCCTTCCATGTCAGCACCCTCCCTCCCTCCATCATGTCAGTCCTGTTGCATGTTCCCTGCCCCCTGTTCCCCTCTCCCTGTCTGCCTGCTACTGCCCTGTTCTTCTGTAGCCACGGCTCCCTGTCTCTTAGGGAACCGCAGCTGTGCCTGTGAAACTGTTGCAGAGCCTTCCAGTCTCTTGACGGGCTCCGTGCAGCATTGCCCCGCCTCCAAAGGAAGTGGTAAACAACTTCCTTTGGAGGCGGGACAAATCTGCACGGAGCCCGTCGAGAGGAAGGAAGGCTCCGCAATGGTTTCACAGGAATAGTTGCGGTTCCCTAAGAGGCAGGGAGAAGAAGGGAGGCGGTGAGTTTGCCACTGCCGAGAAGTGGACTTGGCAGAAGCAACAACTTGTGCACTTTTTTTTTTAATGGTGGAGTGAGGCGACCCCCGCTAAATCCTGTGGCGACCCCTGTGAGGGTCATGACCCACAGGTTGATAACCGCTGCCCTAAGCCCTCACAACCCTCTGGGCAACAGCACTAAACGATGCTGTCCAGGGAGGGAAGGTGGTGTTGAAGGGAGGAGAGAGGAAGCACATCACTTCTGCTGGTGTCTTGGATCAGCAGATCTGAGGCATGGAACTCTTTTCCTAGGGGGATGGGGCCAATGGGGGTTGTGGGAGGTATCGGATGTGTTCCACCGCAACCACTGTCATTCAGCAGCACCGAAGACCCAGCTGAAGGTAACACCATCTCAAGAGGTGGTGTTACTGCAGTCACAATTGTGGCAATTTTGGCAGCCATCACTTGACAATTGTTCACACTGTGGCTGCCTCTGATCACCATATCTTGTTCCCACCCCTATCATACCTCCCCCCTCCTCTACAGCGTGAAATGCAGCTATCGCAGAAAATTGCCTGCAATAGCTACATTTCAATCGTATTAGCTGCCACTGAAACACAGTCTTTCCCACATTAGTACCACAATGACAGCTGATGCCCTTTAGAATACATCCCCCATAGAGAGAGTGGCTTCATTCATTACCTTCCATGCATAAGTACTGGTAACTATACACAGAAGTATCGATTTCATAACTTCCACAAGGAGTTGTCAGTGGGGCAGGAATAGCTGGGGAATATAGAAAAGCAATGGGCAAAACTAAAATGGGAGTGGAGGAGTGGCCTAGTGGTTGGGGCAAGGTACTTCAGGCCAGAAGGTTGGGGGTTCAAATCCCACTAGAGGACAGCAACCTTGGACCAGAAGGACTGCTGGGGTTTCTAGTCCCACAGGTGCTCCTTGTGGTCTTGGACAAGCCACTTAACCCTCCATAGCCCATGTTTCCTGTAAAATAGTTATCTCCAAGTTATAATGCCCTGTTCAATGTAATTTCAATTTGTTCAATGTAAACCACACTGATGCAGAATAGCATGGTATATAAGAGAATATAAATATTATAAGGGCAACAAACCTTTTTTGTTAGAAAAGTAAATTAATGTAACAGAGTGGACTCCCCTGAGGGAGTGGATAACATGAGGAAAGATCTACAAAGGCTGGAAGAATGGTCTAATGGTTGGCAGTTAAGATTTAATGTGAAGAAGTGCAGTGTCATGGACTTGGGAAACAGAAATCCAAGGGAATTGTATGCAAAACGGAGCAAGAGGTCGGTGTGCACAGACCAGGAGAAGTACCTCAAAGTGATTGTTTCTGAGGATTTCAAGGTAGTGAAACAGTGTGACAAGGCAGTGGCAAAAGCCAGAAGGATACTGCATTGCATATGTATGGAATAAATTGCAGCCTACATGCAACTATGTGCTCAGAAACAGGCTAGCAATGACTAGAAGAAACAGAAAGAAGTCATAAAACAGGCTGGATGATGTGACAAGCAAATACAGACAGTGAGATGAGGAATTACCAGCAGAAAGGAAGAGGTGCTAATGCCACTGTACAAGTTGCTGGTGAGGCCTCACTTGGAATATTGTGTTCAGTTTTGGAGACCATATATCGCAGTTCAGAGGAAGGTGACCAAAATGATTTGGAGCCTGCATCAGAAGACTTATGAGAAGAGATTTGAAGACCTAAATATGTACACTCTGAAGGAGAGGAAGGACAGGGGATATATGATTCAGACCTTTAAATACTTAAGGAGTATTAATGAACAAACAAGTCTCTTCCAAAGATGGGGAAGATGTTAAACTAGAGGGCATAACATGAAGCTGCAAGGGGGTAAACTAAAAGGCAATGTCAGGAAATACTTTTTCACTGAAAGGATGGTGGATACTTGGAATGCCCTCCTGATGGAAGTGGTGGGGGCAAACACAGTGACAGAATTCAAAATGGCATGGGACAGACACCGTGGTTCCCTTTATAGCAACAAGATAAAATCAAAATAAACATAACTATCTCTTATATCTCAACAAATGTACATAGCTCAACCTAATCAAACACACAACACATCTTACATACAAAGCACGATATAACCCTCACTGCATGAAAAACACTATCACTTCCTTTGATTGTTTTGCTGTGATACCGCCTTGACTGTAAGATAAGGCGGTATAGAAATACTGTTAAATAAATAAAAATAAATAAATAAATGGGGTGACTTACACTGAGCAGTGGGTATACCTCTAAACAAAGGCATGGGGATGGGTGACCTGCATGGAGCAGCAGGTGCACCTACTCTTGCCGCCTTGCTGGGCAGACTAGATGGACCATACTGTTTTTTATCGGCTGTCATATACTATGTTACTATGTAAAAGGAAAAGGAGGCTTCTATAGTTCTCAAAAGAAGTAGGGAAAAGGTGAAGAAAAAGAGGGTGGCCCTCATAAAATACAAGAGATCACAGTAAGAGGAAGACAAGCATCAATATTTGGAAAAACTTAGAGCAGCTAGGAAGGTAGTCAGGAAAGCAAAGATACAAAAATAAGAAGAAATAGCTAATGCAATAAAATAGGGGGACAAGACATTTATCAGATATCTTAGCGAGAGGAGGAAGTTCAAAAATGGTTTTGTCAGACTCAAGAGTGAAGGGAAGGACTATGCAGAAGATGACAAGGATAAAACAGAATTGTTTAACACATATTTTTGCTCTGTGTTCACAGATGAAGAGCCAGGAGGAGGACCTAAGAAAACACCCACAAATAAAACAGAAATAAAGGGGATCATGAATGATTTTCAGAAGACTGTGATCATGAGGAACTAGCTAAATTAAAAGTGATATGATCTGATTGGATATATCCAAGAGTATTGAAGGAACTTGGGAAAGTTGTAGCGGCTCCACTGACTGACCTTTTCAATGCTTCTTTAGAGTCAGGAATGGTCCCAGAGGACTGGAGAAGGGTACAAATGGGTCCTTCACACAAAAGCAGAAATAAGGATGAGGTTGAGAACTACAGTCTAGGTAGTCTGACCTCTGTGGTGAGTAAATTAATGGAAACACTGCTAAAACATAAGATAATGCATTTTCTGGATTCCAATGGATTGCAGGATGTGAGGCAGCATGGGTTTATGAGAGGCAGATCTTGTCAGACAAATCTGATTGATTTCTTTGACTGGGTGATCAGAGAGTTGGACCAAGGGAGAGCCCTAGATGTAGTGTAATTAGATTTCAGTAAAGCCTTTGATACTCTTCCACACAGGTGACCGAGGAATAAATGGAGCACTCTAGGGATGGACACTAAAGTTAGAAATTGGTTGAATGGGAGGCAACAAAGGGTACTGGTAAATGGAACTCACTCTGAGAAGGATGCTACCAGTGGTGTGCCACAGGGATCTGTCCTTGGTCCGATTCTTTTAACCTTTTTGTTAGTGATATTGCGGAAGGGCTGTCTGGTAAGGTTCGCCTCTTTGTGGATAATGCCAAAACCTGCAGTAGAGTAGACACCCAGGAAGGAGTAGATAACATGAGGAGAGATCTAGCTAAGCTTGAAGAATTGTCAAGAATTTGAAAGCTGAGATTTAATACTAAAAAATGCAGGGTCATGCATTTGAGCTGCAAAAATCCAAGGGAGCAGTACTGTATAGGGAGTGATCACTGGAAGCAGCGGGTTACAAATGTACGCTAAATAAATAAATAAATAAAATAAATAAATAAGTACTTCTGTCCATGAAAGAAGAGCAGGACCTGGAGGTGATTGTTTCTGATAATATTAAAATGGCTAAAACAGGTCGACAAGGTGATGGTGAAAGCCAGAAGAATGCTTGGGTGCATAGGGAGAGGAATGGCCAGCAGGAAAAAGAAAGAGATAGTGCCTCTGTATAAGTCTTTGGTGTGACCTCATTTGGAGTATTTTGTGCAATTCCGGAGACTACATCTTCAAAAGGATGTAAAGAGGATGGAACGAGTGCAGAGGATGGCTACTAAAATGGTCAATGGTCTTCGTTATAAGACAAATGGAGACAGACTTAAAAATCTTAATAAGTTTATTTTACAGGAAAGGTGGCATAGAGGCAATATGATAGAAGGGTTAAATACCTCTGTGACATAAATGCAAATGAGGAGAGCCTCTTTCAATTGAAAGAAAGTTCTGTAGTGAGGGGGCATAGCATGAAGGTGAAAGGGGATAGACTAAGGAGTAATATGTGAAAATGTTTTTTTACAGAAAGAGTAGTAGATGCATGGAATAGTCTCCCAGTGGAGGTAGTATAGATAAAGACAGTATCCCTAACAGGGCTATACATTTCAAACAAAGCTGGGAAACCAGCTGGTACTTTGGTACAGTAGATTTCTCTCTTTTGCTTTAACATATACCTAAGCTTCATGAACAGAACAATGGTTGGGAAAAATCGTATTGCTAAAGCTGTTGCCCCCATTGCAACTTCTGCTTCTGTCCAGACAGAGGTCCCAATGCCAGTTGAAAGACCGGTTCCATGTGCAGAGTGCCTGCATGCTGAAGCTCTCAGGAAACAAGTGGATGAACTCAGAGAGGAGGTGGCAAGGCTGAGGAGCATTCAAGACAGTGAGAAGTACATTGATGAGATGCTTCTTGCAACAACCAAGCCCTCCAACAGAATAGAAGATGGGTGCCTACAGAATGATGAACATTGGACACAAGTCACCAGGGCCTGCAGAATCACCAATCCAACGTCTCCAGCCCTTGAACTGAAGAACCATTATGCAGCCCTGAAAGTGGAGGAGGTGAAAGCATCCCTGGAAAGAGAAGAACCAGAGCTCAAGTACCCCAAAGTTGCAGAATCAGTGACCACAAGGAAGCGAAGGGTCGTGGTGGTTGGTGACTCTTTTCTGAGGGGTACTGAGGCATCCATCTGCCGACCAGACTTGATGTCCAGAGAGGTATGCTGTCTGCCAGGTGCCAAAATCCAAGACATTACGGAGAGTTTGCCGAGACTCATCAAGCCCACTGACTATTACCCAATGTTGCTAATCCATGTCGAAACAAATGATACTGCCAGGTATCCTTCTGAGCATATCAAAAGTGACTTCATGACTCTGGGACAGAGGGTAAACAGATAGGTGCAGAGGTTGTGTTCTCTTCAATTCTCCCTGTTAAGGGTAAAAACCAAGGCAGAGAGGCTTGCATCCAGGAGATGAATGCATGGCTGCATGGATGGTGTCATCGAGAGTGTTTTGGTTTCCTGGACCACGGGATGCTGTTCCAAGGGTTACAGAGCAGAGATGGCATGCATCTGTCCAAGAAAGGTCGACACACCTTCAGTAGTAGACTGGCTAAACTACTGAAGAGAGTTTTAAACTACATTCGTTGGGGATGGGTGAAGACAGCACCCAGGTAAGTGAAAGCCCCCAGGTAAGTGAAACATTAAATACCTTTATGTAAATGGGTAAAAGGGGAAACATATGGAAAGCAGTATGTATAAATGCCCGTAGCATGGGGAATAAGATCCCTGATGTTGAAGCTTTGATGGGAGTGGCTGACTTGGATTTAGTGGCAGTTACAGAAACATGGTTCACAGAAAACCATGACTGGGAAATAACTATACCAGGCTATACTTTATTCAGAAAGGACAGGGTAGGAAGAAGGGGAGGAGGAGTGGCACTATATGTAAAAAATATTATTAAAACTTTGGAATTACAGAGCTTAAAAGGGAGAGAGAAGGCACTGTGGGTTAAACCAGAAAGAGGGAAAGAGAAATCTATTTGCATTGGCGTGATATACAGACCTCCCTCACAAGAGGAAGAAGTGGACAGAGAGTTAATTGCAGACATATGCAGTATTGCTAGGAAAGGGGAAGTGCTACTGATAGGGGATTTCAATATACCAGATTTTGATTGACACATTCCTACTGCAGTATCATCTAGATACTGCAGTATCATCTAGAAAGTAAGGAGATCCTGGATTCTCTACAGGGAGAACTATTCAGGCAATTGGTAACAGACCCCACATGTGAAGGGGAAATATTGGACTTGGTGCTTACCAATGGTGAAAGTGTTTCTGATGTTATAGTGGGAGATCATTTTGCAGCCAGTGATCACCAGATGGTGTGACTCAGTATTAGGACTAGGGCTGTTAGAATCCATTCAAAAGCGAGGGTCTTAGAATTTAGGAAAACTAACTTTGCCAAGATGGGTGAATACTTCAGGGAGTCGTTAGCGGAATGGGAACAGTTGGGGGATGTAGAAGAGCAGTGGGCAAAACTGAAAGGGGATATTTTAAGGGCAACCAACCTTTTTGTTAAAATGGTAAATAAAGGTAAAAGGAAAAGGAGACCACTATGGCTTTCGAAAGAAGTAGCTGAAAAGGTGAAGAAAAAGAGGAAGACCTTCATGAAATACAAGAGATCTCAGAGAGAGGAAGACAGGCAACTATATTTGGAAAAACTTAGAGAAGCTAGCAAAGTACTCAGGAAAGCAAAGATTGAAAAAGAGAAGGAGATAGCCAATGCAATAAAATGGGAGGGATAAGACATTTTTCAGATATGTTAGTGAGAAGAGGAAGGGCAAAAGTGGTATTGTCAGACTCAAGGGTGACGATGAGAAATATGTAGAAGCTGATGAAGATAAAGCAGAATTGCTTAACAAGTATTTCTGTTCTGTGTTCACAGATGAAGAACCAGGAGCAGGACCTCAGAAAACACCCACAAGACTGTGTTTGTGAGAAACTACCTAAACTTAAACTAGACAAAGTGATGGGATCGGAAGGGATACACCCTAGAATACTGAGGGAACTTGGGAATGTTCTAGCAGCTCCACTGACTGACCTTTTCAATGCCTCGTTGGAGTCGGGAGTGGTGCCTATGGACTGGAGAGAGATTCATGTGGTGCCTTTACACAAAAGCGGAAGTAAGGATGTGGTTGAAAACTACAGGCCAGTTAGTTTAACTTCATTAGTGAGTAAATTATTGGAAACGCTGCTTAAAGAGAAAATAGTGAGGTTTCTGGAGTCCAGCAGATTACAGGATCCGAGGCAGCATGGATTCACCAGAGGCCGGTCTTGTTAGACAAATCTGATTGATTTCTTTGACTGGGTGACCAGGGAGTTGGGCCGAGGGAGAGCCCTAGATATGGTACATTTAGATTTCAGTAAAGCCTTTGACACCATTCCTCACAGGCGACTTATAAACAAACTGAGCACCCCAGGGATGGACCCTAAAGTTACTCTTTGGGTTAGAACTTGGTTGAGTGGGAGGCGACAAAGGGTACAGGTAAATGGAGCTCACTCTGAGGAGAATGAGTTTGTTAGTGATATAGCAGAAGGACTTTCTGGTAAGGTTTGCCTCTTTGCGGATGATACCAAAATCTGCAATAGAGTAGACACCCAGGAAGGTGTAGATAACATGAGGAGGATCTAGTTAAGCTTGAAGAATGGTCTAGAATTTGGCAGCTGGGATTTAATGTTAAAAAATGCAAGGTAATGCCTTTGGGCTGCAGCAATCCAAGGGAGCAATATAGTATAGGGGGTGAAGTACTTTTGTCCACTAAAGAAGAGAGGGACCTAGGCGTGGTTGTGTCTGAAGATCTTAAAGTGGCTAAACAGGTAGAAAAGGAGACAGCAAATGCTAGAAGGATGCTTGGGTGCATAAGGAGAGGAATGGCTAGCAGAAAAAAGGAGGTGATAGTGCCTCTGTATAAGTCATTGGTGCGACCTCATTTGGAGTATTGTGGGCAATTTTGGAGACCACAACTTCAAAAGGATATAAACAGGATGGAGTCAGTTAGTGATCTATGCTGAAAAGATAGGCCAGGAAAACCCTTGACTATTATTCAGCACAGGAACTAACCGGGCAGTATGCAATATTGCTGCTGCCTGGTTACCTAATACAGCCTCCGGCATGTGCGGCGATCCCTGGATATTCAATGCATGGCCGCATATGACCCCGGCATTGAATATCCAGGGTTAAGGGTCGGCAGGCAGGGCTATGCACCATACGTATGCAACATAGCATGTTATGCTGTAATATATTCCTGTTCCTGTTTATGTTCCTTGAAAGCACACACTGCTCTGTTGTGTTCTGTGTACACCGCCTTGAATTGTAGAAAGGCGGTATATAAACAATTTTAAATAAATAAATAAAATAAATAAATAACCTTCCCTGAAGAATATCAGGCACTTGATTGCTCCCCTTCGTTAATACCTTTACCCTCAGTAAAGTTCAATAAATGCCTTCAAATCTATCAAGGAGAGTTGTATTTCAAATGAATATTTGAAAAGCAAATACATTTTAATATTAAAATGTGTAGCTCTGATGAGATAAAAAGCAGTGCATTCTAGCTAAAAAAAAATCCATTGAACTTTGCATAATCCCCAGGATGCAATGCTTTTGATCCAAAACTCACATCAAATAAGCAATTTAATTTAATTATCATAGTGATAAAAATGTCATGTAAGATTTGTATAGCTATGATTAGAAATGTTTTGTCATTATGATCAAGAGCAAGAAAAACGTGATTAAAATTTAGATACTTTACAGATTATATGAAGATGGTTTCTCTGTGGTACTGTGAATATTATAAGAACATAAGAATTGCCATACTGGGTTAGAGCAAAGGTCCATCAATCCCAGTATCCAGTTTCGAACAGTGGTCAATCAAGGTTACAGGAACCTGGCAAGATCCCAAAAGATAGACAGATTCATGCTGCTAATCCAAGGGATGAGCAGTGGATTTCCTCATGCCAGCTTAATAAGGACTTGTGGACCTTTCCTTCAGGGAATTGTCCAAATCTTTTTAACATTAGCTGCTTTTACCACATTCTCTGGCAACAAATTGCAAAGCTTAACTATGCTTTGAACGAAAAAACATTTTCTCCTATTTATTTAAAATGCACTACAGCTCTTGGCATTCCCCCTAGTCTTTATACTTTCTAAAAGAGCATCAAATTGTATGTACCCGTCCCACTCCACTCAGGATTTTATAAACCTCTCTCCCCTCCATTGGTGTAGTTTGGGGGGGTGCAGGGGGGCATTGCCCCCGCAAAGGATGTGGCTCTCGCACCATAATGGAGTGGAGGAGTGGCCTAGTGGTTGGGGCAAGGTACTTCAGGCTGGAAGGTCAGGGGTTCAAATCCCACTGGAGGACAGCAACCTTGGGCCAGAAGGACTGGGGTTTCTAGTCCCACAGGTGCTCCTTGTGGTCTCGGGCAAGCCACTTAACCCTCCATAGCCCATGTTCCCTGTAAAATAGTTATCTCCAAGTTATAATGCCCTGTTCAATGTAATTTCAGTTTGTTCAATGTAAACCGCACTGATGCAGAACAGCATGGTATATAAGAGAATGTAAATAAAATAAATAATGGGGTGTGCAGGCTGTATCCATTTCAGTGAGAGAGCCAGCTCATTTCCTGGGGGAGGGGGGCAGTGTCAATGCTGCCACTGCTTCTGCTGTGTCTGTAGCTGCAGCAGCAGCTTCCAAAATAGAAAAAAAAAACCACAGCCTCTCCTGGGGCTAGACCAAACTTGCTAGCACAGATGTACATAGAGACACTGATTTTTTTTCCTTTTTTAAAACTGGACACCGCTGCCACTGCAGACAGAGCAAAAGCAGCGTTAATAGTGGCGGCAGGGGGGTTGTGGAATAGCTGAAGGGAAATGATGGACAGAAGGACATGAAGGGAGTGGGTGGAATGACTTGAAGGGAAATGCTGGGAAGATGAACATGGAGGAGGGGGTGGAATGACTTGAAGGGAAATGCTGGGAAGATAAACATGGAGGAGGGGGTGGAATGGCTGAAAGGAAAATGATGGGAAGATGAACATGGAGGAGGGGGTGGAATGACTTGAAGGGAAATGCTGGGAAGATGAACATGGAGGAGGGGTGGAATGGCTGGAAGGGAAATGCTGGGAAGATAAACATGGAGGAGGGGGTGGAATGGCTGAAAGGAAAATGATGGGAAGATGAGCATGGAGGGGGGTGGGATGGCTGAAAGGAAAAAGATGGGATGGTGAACAGGGAGGAGGGGTGAAATGGCTGGAAGGGAAATGCTGGGAAGATGAACATGGAGGAGGGGGTGGAATGGCTGGAAGGAAAATGATGGGACGATGAACATGGAGGAGGGGGTGGAATGGCTGGAAGGAAAATGAGGGGAAGATGAACATGGAGGAGGGGTAGAATGACTTGAAGGGAAATGCTGGCAAATGTTGGAAATGAAGGGAAGGGGCAGAGGGCCGATGCTGAATAAGAAGTGTGGAGGGGATGGCACAGGGCAGATGCTGGACAGAAAGATAGGTGAAGGGCAGATACTGGACACATAGTGTAGGGGGTGGAAGGTGGATGCCGGACAAGGGTGTTGGACATATGCTGGATATGAAGAACACAGAGGACGGACATGGGGTAGGCATCATAAAGGGATTATAAAGGGATGGAGGGTAAGTGACTGCTAAACACAGAGTAGGGGACATATGAGAATAAATGACAGATGCAGGACACAATGTGGGGGATTGGAGAGCAGATGCTGGACATGGGGGGGGGGGTGAGATGGAGAGCTGCTGGACATTGGGTGAGGGGAAGGAGGGAATTCTGGGCATGGGAGGATAGGATGATAAAAAGGAGAGAGGCATGAGTTTGGGGAGCGAGGGGAAGGCAATCATAGGGGAGGTGAGAAGGGGATAGATATTGAACATTGAGAGGGTGGAAAAGTGGGTGGCCTAGTGGTTGGGGCAAGTTATCTTAGGCTGAAGGGCCCGGGGTTTGCATCCTGCTAGAGGACAGCAATCTTGGGCCAGAAGGACTGGGGTTTCTAGTCCCACAGGTGCTCCTTGTGGCCTTGGGCAAGCCACTTAAGCCTCTGTTGCCTCAGGTACAAAAACATAGATTGTGAGCCTCTTGGGGACAAGGGAAAAATGTATATACAGTACTTGAATGTACACCGCTTTGACTGGTAGAAAAGCAGTATATAAGCCTAGTTAAATAAAAAAATGGTAAATAAGTGGCTGGGGAAGGATAGACTGATGGAGTGAAAGGACAGTGTTAAAGGTTGAAAAGTGGTAGATTGACACAGTAAAACAAGGGAGATTGAGAACTAGATATTAAAAGGAGAAATGAAATCTGAGTTGATAAAGAGAGAAAAATAAATGGAAGAAAGCTGAAAGGAAAAGATCAATGCCAGAGATGGATGTAGGAGAGCAAGTGAAGAAGACAGGAGAGGAGAGAAGTGGCTGGTGGATTGCTGAATCTGGAAAAGGGAATTATGATAGGACAGGACAAAGAAACCAGATTACCGGGACAAAGGCAATTAGAAAAATAAAATTGTTAGATGATAAAGGTAAAGAATTCATTTTCCGTTTAATGACTGGAATATGTCAGTTTTTGGATTTTACATATACCATCTTTATATTTTGCACAGTACAGGAGGGGATGCATCACTTTCTTGTGTTGCACTGCATGCAGAACCTGGCTTACTGGGTATTCAGTTTAATTTTTTCTACATATTTCTTCTTTGAGTTTGTTATAATTTATTCTGTACTTGGTGAGGGGTCTAACTGTGTTCTGCCTGTGTGTCTGAGACCACGTGTTCTGTTAGCATAGTGTTTCTCTGTAGGATCTGTAGTTTAGGAAGGCCTTAAAACACTTCCTCTTCATTAAATACCTCACAGCCTCCCCCGAACCCCAGCCACCATATATGAGCAACACACAATAACTCCATCTCTCATATATACAGTTACCTTATTCAATGTTCCACATATGTAGATAGTTTCCCCTGTTATCCAAGTTTACTGCTCCTGTTCATTGTAATGACCTGACGCTTGTTTATTGTCGGATATTGTTTGTTCTATGTAAACCGCGCTGATCGCAAATAGTGCGGTATATAAGAGATGTAAATAAATAAATAAATAAATAAATCTGGCTTGTTCAGTTTTCTATATAGGTGTAAGGATATTCTACGGCCCACTGAAATACTTATGGTGCTGTTCTTTTCTAAGCAGACTCCTTATTGTGTTAATTTTAGAAGCTGGTGCCGTTATGGTATGGTAAATTTGGTTTATAGGTCTTAAGTGACTTTTGCAGGGTTTGTGTTAATTCACAATCTGCCTGGTACTGCAGCGGCTGTTAATGAGATGACAGCAGAATCAGATTTATTTTTTCTTGCATAGGGAAATGCTGGAAAGATGAACATGGAGGAGGGGGTGGAATGACTTGCACCTATGTTAGAGGATGGATTTCGTTGGATGCAAAATAGATGTTCTAAAAGAAAGAGAGAGAACCACATTTTTTGTCTCTTTTTGCAGAATATATATTTACAGGTGTCGGCATTTTTTTTATCAGACGAAATAATTAAACTGCTACAATTTTTGCTGCATTTTAATTATATAGCCTAGGAATATGGTTTGGGGTTTTTTTTTTTTGCAAAGCCATTGAATAAGAACCTCTGCTCCCTCATAAGAATATAACAGAATATAACAGAATATAATAGATACCATATTGGGTCAGACCAAAGGTTTATCGAGTCCAATATACTGTTTCGAACAGTGGCCAATCCAGCTCAGATTCCAAAAAGGTACACAGATTCCATGCTGCTTACTCTAGGGTAAGCAGTGGATTTCCCATCCCCTTTAATTTATTTAGTATACATACATTTGTATGTAATAATGGATTGTGAACAGGACGTCACATTGCCTTTAACCTTTTCCACCAATCGCGGCTTCACAGGAACAGCCGCCAGCGTGAAGGTAAAGGCTCTTCACGCTGGCGGCTGTTCAGAGGGAGCCGGGGCCTTGCGCGGGCTTCCCCGGCTCCCTCTGAAGCCCTCCGGGTTGGGAGAAAAGCCGTTTTTTTTGCTCTGGCCGCTCCCGATCTTGCGGCCAGAGCAAAAAAAACGGCTTTTCAAGGGCCGGTTTTGCCTCTGCGCTGGCAGCCGGCCTGGCCATGGAAAAACCGGCCAGGCCGGCTGAAAACCGGCCAGTTGGCAACCCTAGCCTGGGGCTGGGAAGGGGCGGCAGGGGGCAGAAGACATTCCCCACAGCCCGACCCTGGTCCTGGGAGGCCAGATCAAGGGTTGAGCTGTGGGGAAAGCAATGTGGTGGCAAGCGGCCAGGGATCGCATTTTTTAAAATGGAGCCACATTGCCATGGCAACCGGACGCCATGGAGACATGGTTCCATTTAGAAACCCTGACTGAGTTAGTTGGGCAAGGCCTGTTTGTGCAGGCCAGATGGAATCGTGGTCCTGGCCTGCATGTACAGGCCTGTTCACGATTCTGATCCCATGGAGCTAGACGTGCCTCGCAGGATCAGAATCACGACTCCCTCTGTGTGTCCGGTTCCTTTTTAAAAAATAAGTCAAAGGGATTTTGATGTTCATTTTTAAAAGCTAAGTCTTTTTTCTATACTACAAAAGGGGGGATTTTTTTTTTTAGTTTGCTTGTGGTGTTGGGCAAGGCTGTGTCAGTTAGAGTTCATTGCCTTTGTTCCAGCTACCCATTCATAGCTAACTCTTTGAAGCCACTGACCTCATGAGGTGTTGGGGCCCTCCCTACCCACCCCGACACCCACTCACCCACCCCATGTGAGTATTCTTGCTTTATAGGGCAACTTCTCAATTAGCTACACACAGGGACATAGAACAGCAGTTTTCAAAAACACTTAAAATATATTAACTGCTTTTTCTTTAAAGGACAGCTGAGGAATAGGAAGGGACTTTGGTAGGTCTCTATCTCTTTTCAACAGGTAACAAAGCTCCATCACCTAAACAATGGCTGAGAAAAATTATATTGCTAAAGCTGTTGCCCCGTTGCAGCTTCTTCTTCTGTCTAAATAGAGATCCCAATGCCAGTTGAAAGACTGGTTCAATGTTCAGGATTCCTGCATGCTGAGGCTCTCAGGAAAGAAGTGGAGGAGCTCAGGGAAGAGGCGACAAGGCTGAGAAGTATTTGAGAACCCAGTGAAATAAGGACCACCTAAGAAAAGTCACACTTATTTTTGTCGGAGGAGCCGTCTCAGTGCAGAGGACTTCACCTCTCACCACCGCAGCCCATCCATTTTATTTTATTTTAAATAAGAGCCCTATAATGAAGGGACAACTTGGAGAATCGTAGACGGATTAGCACTTAACTGAAAAGGCTGAAGAGAGTCATCCACCAAGCAAAAATGACGACGTGTCACGTTTCGGGGATCCAATTTCTCCCCTGCTTCAGGTCAAGTCGCTGTGGAACAAGCTGCTATAAATCAAAAATGCCCGTCACGAAAAGGAACGCCAAAAGGCAGTTCTTATAATGACGTAAACCACTGCCATTCAGAAACAGAATCTCCAATCCCAGAAGAGAAATGTAACTAAGGAAGCCAATCAGAGCTCTGATGGGGGGAGCCACATAACCAGGCCAACCCATCTAATGATTGATTAGCGAATAGTATGCCAGTCCAATTGTGAATTAAGACCAAATGGGTGGACTGAGTTAAGAATGAAAATCCACCTCTGTTCCATGTTTTGTAAACGTTGGATCCTGTCATCGCCCCGGGGGTTGAGCAGTACATGATCTACAACCCGCCAATGAAGATCCTCAAAAGCATGCGAGTAAGATAAGCAATGATCAACTAGCGGAGCTGAAAGTGTGCAAGTCCGCAATCACGAGGCATGTTCACCCAAACGTGTTTTAAAAGGGCGAGAAGTTCGTCCAACATAATACAACTGACAGGGGCAGATAATCAGGTATACAACAAAATCAGAAGTGCAGGTGGTGCGCCACCGGGTCATATAATGCTTGTTAGTCCACGAGTCCACCCAATCTAAACCTGAGATGGTCTGTGAACAAAAATGGCAAGAATTTCAGGGATAGTGACCCGGATCAGGATGGCCAGATAATGGGCGATCTTCCATAGCCGTCGTTTTCACTAGACAATCCCGGAGGTTTACTCCACTGGAAAAGGCAATCTGCAATGGTAAACGAAAACAGGCATGTAATCCCAGGATCGGCCAAAACTTGTGAAGAATTTTGATGACATCAGAAGAACCCCGCATATATGGCAAAATGGCTGTGATCTTGTCAGAGGACGGTCCAAGAGAACGGGGCTCAAACAACCAATCACGGTGTGTATAACGCGCTCTCAAATATGCTGCTCTTATAACTTTGAAGGGGTAACCCCGCGATAAAAGTCGAAGGGTCAGATCCTTGGCATGAATTTTAAAAACAGATAATAATGTGCAATTGCACCGTAGACGTAAAAATTGGCCATAAGGTAGCCTCTTCTTTAATGCGGGAGGATGATAACTATCATAACGCAACAGAGTGTTTCTCTGGACAGGTTTTCTGTAAAGCGAAGTCAAAAAGCCGGAGACAGACAATTCAACTGTAATGTCAAGAAATTGAATGACATGAGTCTCTATTTGCGATGTAAATTGAATTTTACTTTTATAGGTATTTAAGGCCGATAGAAATAACTGAAGTTCAGTATAAGAACCGGTCCAAAGGAAAAAAACATCGTCCAAAAATCTCTTCCAAAATGGAATCTTTTGACTTCGCTTTACAAAAAACCTGTCCAGAGAAACACTCTGTTGCGTTATGATAAGTTATCATCCTCCCGCATTAAAGAAGGGGCTACCTTATGGCCAATTTTTACGTCTACAGCTCCTCCGACAAAAATAAGTGTGACTTTTCTTAGGTGGTCCTTATTTCACTGGGTTCTCTTTTTATATTATTGCATGGACTTACGGACCTGGTTGGGTATTTTTGTATTTCTGCTGAGAAGTATTTGAGACAGTGAGAAGTACATTGATAAGAAGCTTCTTGAAACATCCAAGTCTCTGACAGAGGTGAAGATGGGAGGCTACAGAAGGAAGAAGGTTGAACACGTGTCACCAGAGCCTGCAGTATCAACCCTCCAACTCCTCCAACCATTGAATTGAAGAATCAGTATGCAGCCTTGGAAGTGGAGAGGTGAAAGCATCCAAGGAAAGGGAAGAACCACAGCTTGAGCAGCCCAAACTTGCAGAATCAGTCATCACATTAAAGCAAAGGGTAGTCATGTTTGGTGACTCTTCTGAGAGGTACTAATGTGTCCATCTGCTGACCGGGTTTGATGTCCAGAGAGAAATGCTGTCTGCCAGGTGCCAAAATCTGAGATGTTACAGAGAGTTTGACAAGACTCATCAAGTCTGCTGACTATTATCTGATGTTGCTCATTCATGTTGGCACTAATGATACTGCTAGGTATCCCTCCAAGCATATCAAAAGTGACTTCATGGTTTTGGGACAGAGGGTGAACCTGATAAATGCACAGGTGGTGTTCTCTTCAATCCTCCCTGTTGAGGATAAAGGCTGAGGCAGAGAAGCTTGCATCCTGGAGCTGAATGCATGGCTGCGCAGATGGTGTCATCAAGAGCGTTTTGGTTTCCTGAACCATGGGATGATGTTTCAAGGGCTGCAGAGCAGAAATGGTGTCCATCTGTCCAAAATGGGTCTAAGTGTCTTCAACAGCAGACTGGTTAACCTACTGAAGAGAGCTTTAAACTAGATTCGATGGGGATGGGTGAAGAGAGCCCCCAGGCAAGTGAAGAAAGCCCCCAGGTAAGTGAAACATTATATACCTTTATGGAAATGGGTAATAGGGACAACATTTGGAAATCAGTGTGTTTAAATGCCCATAGCATGGAAAATAAGATCTCAAATGTTGAGGTTTTAATGGAAGAGGCTGACTTGGATTTAGTGGCGATTACGGAAAACCAAGACTGGGATGTAATTATACCAGACTATACTTTATTCAGGAAGGATAGGATAAGAAGAAAGGGAGGTGGACTGGCCCTATATGTAAACAATAATATTAAAGCTTGTCACCAGGTGCCCCTAGTGGTTGGTTGGAGTAAGGACATCTGGCACATTTAAATTAATTTTTAAGGAGTGATTGACCCAAAGGCCTAGAGGATTCTGGTCCTTGTAGTACAGAACTCCTTATGAAGAACAATTCAAGCCAAAGTGTAGATTAACAAGGCTTTATTTCCCCGGTCAACGCTAAGGTCCAGTAAGACACAAAGAAAGTAAATACAGTCCTTCTCTTTAACAAAAAGGTTCCACCAACATTTCAAATACTCAACTGTTGTAGGTTTCACAGTTAAGTGTAAGTCTTGGCTAAGTCTTCTTTTAAATCAAAACAAATTAATATATCAGCAGAGAAATGGTTACAAGCTTCACCATCAGCAGAGTTCTTCTTTCTCTATAAATCCTGCAGGGAATTCATGCTAGCTGCTGAACAAAGATTACATTCCATCGGCTCCTCCTGAAGAATGGGAATACTGTTTTCATATTCAAAGTCCATTGACTCAGGGTCACTGCCCTCTTCAGATAAATGATAATTTTCACTCCCTGTTAACTCCTCACAGGGATTCTTTTGCTTCCCATAAAACTCTCTTATTAAGCTTTGGGGAAATGCTTTTAAAAGGTCAGTTTTACTTCTTCTCCCCTTATAAAGTTTAACTCTTTGAACAGGGTTTTCATCAGTAAAACTTTCTCTTAGAATTAAGGATTTTGCATACCTTGGCTTCTCTAAGCTGCCACACCCAGAGCTCTCCTTGTAACGTGCTTTCTCAGGCAGACAAGCTGTTCTATGCAGTTCTCTGCTTTCAGGGCTATCAGGCAAACCCGGTATGGATTTCCACCCTTTGTGGTTCTTAGCAAAGGTATCTCTGTAGTAGGAACTTCCCCTCTTTGTTCCTTGCTGGTTTGATACAATGAACTTACTTGGGCTAGGAGAGTTGCTTTTATCCGGCAGACTGCTTCTTCTGTTTGCTTTGCTATGGACTCTGTCCCATTATGTTTGGCCTCTCTGGACTCTATCCCTTTGAGTGAAACTCCTTTGGATTCTGTCTCTTTGACTGCACGTGGAAGCTGTCCTGTTCCAGGTTCCTTTTCCCACAGCTATCCAAACTGCTGCTCCAGGCTGTGCTCCGTCCTGAGCCGCTTGCTGAGCCTCTTGCAGTGATACTTGCTGTGCTTCTGGCTATGTTCCTGGTTAGGCTACTTTCGCCGCTCCTGTTGCTTCCACGGCTCTCTTTGCTGCTTTGCCGGCTCTTACTACTGCTCTCCTTGCTGCTGCCCCTCTCTTCTACCATCTGGTTTCCTTTATAAAGGGATTTTTGGTTTGAACATTTTGGGCTTGATCTCAGGTGAAACTGCTTGCTACTAATGCAATCAGTGTCAGAGCACATTGCTTCTGGCTCTGCGGAACTGCTCATATGCCCTCTGGCTGTGCTGTGCTGGAACTGCGCTCTCTGCATCTTCTCAGTTCCATGTAAAACAGGGGTTTTTTCTAAAACTATTTCCTTCATAGGTTCCGCATTATGACAAGCTATAGAATTGCAGGGCTTAAAAGGAAGAGAGGAGGCTCTGTGAGTTAAACTAGAAGGAGGGAAAAGATAATACATTTGCATTGGAGTTATATACAGATCCCCCTCACAGGTCGTAGAAGTGAAAGAATATGTATTAGAAGACATACACAATATTGCCATGAAAAGAGAAGTGCTACTAATAGGTGATTTCAATATGTTAACTGACACATCCCTGCTGCAGTGTCATCTAGAAGTAAGGAGATCCTAGATTTTCTGCAGGGAGAACTATTCAGGCAACTGGTAACAGAACCAACACATGACTGGGGCCATGCTGGACTTATTGCTTACCAAAGGGGAAAGCGTTTCTGATGTTGCAGTGGGAGATCATTTCACATCCAGTGATCACCAGATGCTATGGTTCAGTATTAGGACTACAGCTGATAAAATCCATTTAAAAGTGAGGATCTTAGACTTTAGGAAAACTAACTTTGCTAAGATGGGCCAGTAACTCAAAGGGGTATGTTTACTAAACTGCGCACTTGTGCGGGGCGCACTTGAGCGTGCTAAAATGATGCACGTAAGTGCTCTTAAGCGCCCTGCATGCGTGCGCATCACATTAACGGGCCCCGCACATGTGCGACAAAAACGCGCACTTGTGCGGGGCGCTGATGTGCGATAGAGGCGGGGAAAGGCTTACGGAGGGCGGAGGAAGGCCCCCGAGGGGCGGAGGGACGGGGTCAATGGGTGGAGAGTGGGAGGGGAGAGGCTCCCCGCACAGGAGCGGGGCTGAATTTCGGCATTAAAAATACTGCGAGTGAAACCCTTGCGTTAGAGGCGATTTAAAGTGAAGAGAAACCATTTCCGTCAGCAATGTACAGCAAAACCGGAGAAACCTGAAAAACGTGAGCAGTGTGATACATGTGCACAAAACAAAATAGCAAATATACATTGAAAATGACCACAAAAAATGCCAAATAAATCAGAATCCAGCTGGGCAACAATGATATTAATGGGCAACCATAAAAAACACTCCCAGGAAAGCTCCAAAAAAAAGAAATGATTTTTGGAAGGGTCTATGCTCCGTAGACCCGTTCAAAAATCATTGCATTTTAATGGAGCTGTCATGGGAGTGTTTTTCATGTTGCCCAGTGATAGCACTGTTGCCCAGCTTGCTTTTGTTTTTTTCCCCTTTTTTGGAGGTCTTTTTTGAGGTGTAATTGCACCCCTGTCCCCATACAAGGTAAACGAGCCCACAGTAAAATTGTGCAGAGCAGGGTGTCTGACTAGTGCGGCCAGGTTTCCTATCTCCAGAGACTGCACTGTCTCTGTGGCCACAGTGTGGTGCAGCAGACACAGCCAGTGCCTGTAGGACCAGAGGGTCACAGGTTCAAATCCCAGCTGGGGCTCCTGCCAACCCAGTCCCCATAGCTTTACCCACCACTAAACAGTGATAGTACAGACACTCCTGTATGGCAGAGAACATAAGCATGGTTCTAACACCTATATCTTACCCTACACCGCACACAAACCATAACAATGGCCATTACCTACAGCCGAGTCCCCCAAAGTCAGTCCTGGAGTGCTGCAACTCACTCGGGTCTTTTTTCCCAGATAGGGACATGTCTGCATGTTGGCGGAAGGGTACAGGTGGTGGAGGGGGCAGTGGTTGCAAACCACAGCAGACAGTGGCCTTGGCCTGTGCAGGCTGGCACCGTCCACCGCAACAGACAGGCTCTGTCGGATGTACAGTCATGGCCTCCCCAGAGAATGCAGCACATCTGTGGCAACACAGTGGCGCAGTGCACACAGACAGTGTGTGCAAGAACAGAAGGGCACAGGTTTAAAACCCAGCTGGGGCTACTGCCAATCCTGTCCACATATTTTTCCACAACTAAACCGTTATATGAAGGACAAAACTGTATAGCTGAGAACATACGCATGGTTAATATGCCTATATTTTACAACACCACTCACAGACACAATAAACAGGCGCATTACCTAGAGCAGAGTCTCCCAAATGCAGTCCTAGAGGGCCCCACACCATTAAGGTTTCATGCTGCCTCTAATAATGATGTCTGTGCTGCATAGCTATGCACCACCCCCATGGTATGCAGATGTAGCTCATGCATATTTATGAGGGACAGCATGAAAACCCGAACAGTGTTTGGAACACCAGGACTGGAGTTGGGAAACCCTGCCGTAAAGCAGCAGCCAACAGGGCCAGACACACCCACACACACACCCACAGGCCCCATTGGCCAATGCCTCCTGGAGAGTCAGGACATTGGGTCCTGCCATGTATCTCCCAATACTAGCACTTGCATACCTTAGCAATGCCACCCTACACCTGGGTATACGGTTCACAGCTATCACACGTTTCCTATGATAACTGGCAGTTCGCAATTCCTACGTAAATCACAGTTTGCACATTGTGCTACACCATACCAATCATTCTGATGTCTGCGGTGTGTGCTGCAGGTCTGGTCTCTGACAGTGTTTACCACCCTGGGGCGTGACCCCCAACAGTATTGCATACCATATCCATGCCTGTACTGTGCCCAGGACTGGTGTGGTGGGTATGGCTGTTGAACTCCTCTACAGTAGCACAATGCTGGCATAGGTGTGGGGGTGGCTGTCTGTCTATCCAGTGTGTGGCGGCTGCAAACACCTTCCACAGCCCACACTGGCAGCAATATTGCCAGTATTGGGCTGCCAATGTGCATAATGAGGAGCAAGGTACCATGGGTATAGGCCGGACAGGGTGGCCTGGCCAGAGTGCATCTGCACAGGGCATAGGGCACTGACTGGGACACTGTAGTGGCCGGCCACCACCTACACAGACAGGGTGACCTCAGTATGTCCTGCTGAGAGATCACTCTCACCCTGACTGTGCAGTGACCACAGCATGGCTAGGCACCCCCATAGTGCTATATAGTAGTTCTCTCATGTGATTGATATGGGTTTCCTTTTGGGGCCCAGTCACTGATGTATCTGCTTGCTGTGTATGCTGATATCCCAGTTCTGGATGCATGTATCTCCACTGAACATGCACTATGGACCAACTAGCAGACTGTTTGTAGCTGGTATGTGTCTTGATGGAGTGGCTTGCAGGGTGCAGCTGCTGATGGCTTACTGCAGGAGAATATCAGATACTGGTGTGGTGCAGCTCACCATATGCAAACCTCATGTCTGTCTGCTATTGTGTTATGGATGTGTGTAGAGCTGCATTGACTGTGCTGTGGGGTGCCTGTTCCTCAGCAGGACTGGGGTTGATGTTCCCCTCTACTGCCACCTTTGCAGGAAGGTAGAATGTGGATCTATTGATGGGAGACCATGTTTGCTGCCCCTTGGGGGTGGGGGTGCATGGCCCACCTGGGAACTACACCTGACTGAGACATCCATGGTGTTTGCACAGACACTAACCTATCTTACACATTAACACTGCTTTGGATCTCCCGCATGGCCTCCATCAGCCATGGAAGGTGTTGTGGATCTGGTCCTAGGCACCTCATCGCACACTCAGAGTGAGCACAGTAACCACACAATGTGATGGTGTGTAGCTACTCTGTGCCAGTAAAACACCCGGTCAGTACCCCTACCACAGCGAGGTGCTGTGTGGGTGCACACGGTCACTTCCCCCTACCAGGCCGAGGTGCTGTGGGGGTGCATTCCCCATCTTGTGTTCATCTGTTGACAGCTGATTTGCATGTGCAGTGCATCATGGGTATGGGTGGGCTAACCCTATCCTGGTGAGCACAGCAGACTGTCTGTGTGGTGATGTGCAGGCTCTCTGCAGCCAGCCAGGGGCTTGCTAGCAGATATAGAGCTGTAGCCCAATAGTTACTTCACTGCCTGTGAAGCCAGAGATCATGGGTTCAAACCCACATTGGGGTTATTTGATAGGGCTGCCCACAACATTATTTTTCTTTAATGTACATATTTTGATGCCAGCACAAACACCCTCAGCGTACTGTACCCATAGGGTGCCTCTGAGGGCGCTTTATAGGGCACCCTATAGGGCACCTTATGGTTCCCGTCCATATAAGGTGCACTATACATTATCCTGTGACGTAACTTATAGGGTGCCCTATAGGGGACATATTAGGGTGCCGTGGCGGACAGTGCACTTTATAATGTTCCCTATGGAGTGCCTTATAGGGTGCCTTATAGGGCACCTTCAATTACGGCACGAGAGGGCGTGTTTGCTGGCAGCAATTACTAAAATATACATACGGTGCTGCTGGGAAAAATATGTACATTGCAAAGCTGATGCCACAGCCAGCCTTACATAATAGGCACCCTGGGGAGCAAACTCATGACCCCTGTATCAGCAGTCAGTGCCTTAACCATTGTGCTCCACTGCTGCTCCTCCTTGCATGTCAGCGCACCTACTAATGCTTTTCATTCCTTACACTGCACAGTGCTGCCATCAAAAACAGTACTCTGACCTTGCAGTACCTCATATGGCACCCTCTAAAGTGCACTATAAGCAACATTCTAGGGTGCCTTGGCGGACAGTGCACTTTAAAATGTGCCTTATAGGGCGCCTTATGTTAACACGCTTTGAGGGTGTGTTTGCTAGTAATGATACTTAAATTTAAAAGAATATGCCCCCTGAAGCACTCTTGCCCAGCCTAGTTCATTGGGCACTGTGGGGGATTGAACCACTGATCCCTGCATCATTGGTCAGTATCTTCACCATTGTGCTGTGGCTCTGTTCCTGTGTATGCACACCTGCACGCCGCCTTATGCCTCCCAATATTGGAACAGCCTCCTAAAATGATAGCACACCGCCTAATGCCCATCAGCACACCCTATGCAGCCCCATATTAGACTGGCTCCTAAAGTAACACCTCAGGCAGCCTTGTTCATTGGGCACTGTGGGGGATCAAACCCATGATCCCCGCACCATTGATACGTGCCTTAACCATTTTGCTGTGGCTCTGCTCTTCAGTTTGCTTATCAGTGCGCCACCTTATGCCGCCCCATATTGAGATGCCTCTTCAAACATTAGCACGCACCCTTATGCCCATCAGCGCGCCGCCTTATGCCGCCCCATCTTGGAATGCCTCCAAAAAAACACCCCGCCATCTTATGGCCATTAGCGCCGCCTTCTGACGCCCCCTATTTGACTGCCTCCAAAAACATTTGCGTGCCGCCTTATGCCGCCCATTATTAATATGCCTCCAAAAACATTTGCGTGCAGCCTTATGCTGCCCATTAGTTCACTGCCTCCTAAACTAATGCCTTAGCTAGCTGTCTTTATTGGCCTCTGTGGGGGATTGAACCCCTGATCCCTGCACCATTGGCAGGTGCCTTAACCATTGTGCTGTGGCTCTACTCTTCTGCTTGCCCCTCAGCGTGCCACATATGCCTCCCACGCAGCCATCCGATGTGCTAAGGTGCGGGGCGCATGAGGGCGCTGCGCACCTTAGCGCATATTTAAATTCCGGCTTCTCTTTTTCAGGCCGGAACGCCCACTCCTTATATGGCATCCGCACTCTACCGCAGCCCGCACTTTACCGGGGTTTTAGTAAACATACCCCAAAGAGTCTTTAGTGGGAGGGGAACAGCTGGGAGATGTAGAAAAACAGTGGGCAGAACCGAAAGAGGATATTTTAAGGGTAACAAACCTTATTGTTATAAATGTAAAAGGAAAAGGAGGCTGGTATGATTCTCAAAAGAAGCAGCTGAAAAGGTGAAGAAAAAGAGGGAGGCAAGAAGATAGGCATTTATATTTGGAAAAACTTAGAGAAGCTAGCAAAGTAGTCAGGAAAGCAAAGGTACAAAAAGAAGAAGAAATAGCCAATGCAATAAAAAGGGGTGGGGGGGGATAAGACATTTTTCAGATATGTTAGTGAGAGGAAGAAGGGCAAAAGTGATATAGTTAAGGGTGAAGGGAAGGAAAATGTAGAGGCTGTTGAGGATAAAGCAGAATTGCTTAACAAATATTTCTGTTCTGTGTTCACAGATGAAGGGCGAAGAGCAGAATCTCAGAAAACACTCACAAATAGGAACAGAAGCAATGGGGATCTCGAATGATTTTCAGAAGACTGTGTTCATGAGGAACTAGCTAAACTAAAAGTAGACAAAGGCATGAGTCTGGATGGGATACATCCAAGAATATGGAGGATAGTGGAGGAGTGGCCTAGTGGTTGGGGCAAGGTACTTCAGGCCAGAAGGTCAAGGGTTCAAATCCCACTAGAGGACAGCAACCTTGGGCTGGAAGGACTGGGGCTTCTAGTCCCACAGGTGCTCCTTGTGGACTTGGGCAAGCCACTTAACCCTCCATAGCCAATGTTCCCTGTAAAGTAGTTATCTCCAAGTTATAATGCCCTGTTCAATGTAATTTCAGTTTGTTCAATGTAAACCACACTGATGCAGAATAGCGCGGTATATAAGAGAATGTAAATAAATAAATATTTGAGGAGGTTCTAGTGGCTCCACTGCCTGACTTTTTCAATACATCTTTGGAATCGAGAGTGGTCCCAGGGGACTGAAGATAGGCACATGTGGTCCCTTTACACAAAAGTGAATGTAAGGATGACATTGAGAAATATAGGCCAGTTAGTCTAACCTCTGTGGTTAGTAAATTATTGGAAAGGCTACTAAAAGAGAGAATAGTGAGGTTTCTGGAGTCCAATGGATTACAGGATCCGAGGCAGCATGGATTCACCAGAGATAGGTGTTGTCAGACAAATCTGATTGATTTAATTGACTGGGTGACCAGGAAGTTGGACCGAGAGAGAGCACTTGATGAGGTTGGTAGTGACTTGCTTTGATTTTCGAAAGGTGGGTGGAATTGCTATTGTGTTCTGTGAATGTTCTCTCCTAGATCTGGTATTTGTGGCGTGGGAAATTAATATTGAGAAGAAAGATGGAGACATTTTATTTGCTGTCTTAAATGTAATAAGCATTTTATATTTGATTCTGCTTGAAATTGGTAACCAGCTTAGGTCATAAAATATTGGTATTATGTGGTCGGAGAGACGCGCTTTATATCTAATCCTGGCAGTGACATTTTGTGCAGTTTGGAGTTGGTTCAGATACTTTTTTGGTTTGACACCATTTCACACAGGCGACTTATAAACAAACTGAGCAACCTAGCGATGGACCCTACAGTTACTGAATAGGTTAGAAATTGGTTGAGTGGGAGGCAACAAAGGGTACACATAACTGGAGAAGAAGGAGGTTACTAGTGGTGTGCCGCAGGGATCTGTCCTTGGTCTGATTCTTTTTAACATCTTTGTTAATGATATTGCAGAAGGGCTCTCAGGTAAGGATTGCTTGTTTGCGGATGATACCAAAATCTGCAATAGAGTAGACACCCAGGAAGGAGTAGATGTACTTATTTATTTGGTGATTTTTAATTTATACCGCCCTTTCCTGTGATCAAGGGTGGCTTCAATAAAACAACAGTAATGCATAGAACACATCTTAACAGTCTGTGACTCCAATGAAAGTCAGCACAATGTACATAGATCTAAGAACAATAACTATTTACAGAGAGAATCTGTAAGTTTCTACTCCCTCCCAGACTGCCTGAGATCTGCCATGGACATTAAGGACTTCAGGAAGTTGCTCAAAACCACTGTAAAGAACACTATGGTGACATCACATGACCTGACCAAAGGCCTCAACTTTCTGCGTCTTAATTTTTGCTGCATTCGCCCACCCCCTGCCCCCTTCCTGCCCCTCTCTCCTACCTCTCCCTGTTCCCTCACCCCACTTACCCCAGTTAAACTGACTCATCCTCCTTGTATATCGCTCATTTTGTAGATAGCGCCTCTTGTACTTAAGGTTACCAACTTTTTCACCGAGAAAAACCCGACACCTGTGGCTCGCCATGCTCCACCCATTCTCCGCCCCTAGTCCCACCCCTGCCCCGCCCCAGCCCCACCCACAAAAATTACCGAGGATACGTGTAGGCTAACTTCCTTGGTCAGATAATAATTAAACTGGGAACCCCAAAATCCAAACATGAAATGTACAACACTGGAGAAATAAAACTATAAAGTAATTTCCTCTTGCACTAAACAAAAACGCAAAAATGTTATCAATACACACTTCCCAGACCAAACATATTCCACCTAATAAATTCAAAATAAAAAGTATTTTTCTACCTTCTGTTTGGGCGTTTTATTTTTCAGTTGCAATTGCTCCAGTCACTTTCTTCTGGTTTCTTCGTGTCTTCTGCAAGCTATCCATTTGTCCTTTCTTCTCTTTTAGATGTTTTCCATTCTCTCTCTATTTCTGCTTTAACATACTGATTGTTTCCCTTTTGCTCTTTCCCCCAATTCTTTCCTTATTCCTTTATCATCCATTTAAATTTCACCCTTCCATTCTCAAGCCCCTCACTCTCCCAATACCCAGCCCATCATAGACTTTTCTTCCACACAAAATATTTTTTCCCCTCTCCACTCATTCCCCATCTATTCTAGTCCTCCCCCAAAATCAGTTCCCTTATAGTTCTAGACCCACCCAGCATCCACTCCCTTCTAGTCCCATTCTCCCATGCCCCACATCAGCCCATTTCCAGTCCTATTCCAGCTCTTCATAAGCCCATTTCCATTGCTAGCCTTCACATCACAGGCCATTTCCAGTCCTAGCCCCCCCCCCAATCACAGCCCATTTCCAGTCCAAGTCCCCCATCACAGCCTATTTCCAGTCCTAGGCCCCCCCATCACATCCCATTTGCAGTCCGAGTCCCCCCGCACCATCACAGCCCATTTGCAGTCCTACCCCCCCCCCACCATCACAGTCCATTTGCAGTCCTAGCCCCCCTAATCACAGCCTATTTCCAGTCCAAGTTCCCCCTACCTCCACCATAGCACATTTCCAGTCCAAGTTCCCCCCCCCCCCACACATAGCCCTTTTACAGTCCAGGTCCCCCTCCCCATCACAGCCCATTTCTTTCCAGTCCAATGCCCCCCCATAGCCCTTTTCCAGTCCAGGTCCCCCCCCTTCACAACCCATTTCCAGTCCAAGTACCCCTAATCACAGCCTTTTTCCAGTCCAAGTTCCCCCTCCCTCCACCATAGCCCATTTCCAGTCCAAGTTCCCCCCCCCCATAGCCCTTTTCCAGTCCATGTTCCCCCCCATAGCCCTTTTCCAGTCCAGGTCCCCCTCCCCATCACACCCCATTTCCAGTCCATGTCCCCCCCCCCAGCCCTTTTCCAGTCCAGGTCCCCCTCCCCATCAAAACCCATTTCCAGTCCATGTCCCCCCCCATAGCCCTTTTACAGTCCAGGTCCCTTCCCATCACAGCCCATTTCTTTCCAGTCCAAGTCCCCCCCCCATAGCCCTTTTCCGGTCCAGGTCCCACCCCCCCCCACCCCAACCCATTTCCAGTCAAATTCCCCCCTCCTAGCCCTTTTCCAGTCCAGGCCCCCTCCCCCCATCACAGCCCAGGCAGTCCTTGGCCTCCCCCCCCCCCAAAACCGCGGCTGTCTGAGGCTTTAGAGGGAGCCGGGGAAGCCCGCGCGAGGCCCCGGCTCCCTCTGAACAGCCGCCAGCGTGAAGAGCCTTTTCCTTCACGCTGGCGGCTGTTCCTGTGAAGCCGCGAATGCTGGGAAAGGTTAAAGGGCATTGCCTTTAACCTTTTCCACCAATCGCGGCTTCACAGGAACAGCCGCCAGCGTGAAGGTAAAGGCTCTTCATGCTGGCGGCTGTTCAGAGGGAGCCGGGGCCTCGCGCGGGCTTCCCCGGCTCCCTCTGAAGCCCTCCGGGTTGGGAGAAAAGACGTTTTTTTTGCTCTGGCCGCTCCCGATCTTGCGGCCAGAGCAAAAAAACCGGCTTTTCAAGGGCCGGTTTTGCCTCTGCGCCGGCAGCCGGCCTGGCCATGGAAAAACCGGCCAGGCCGGCTGAAAACCGGCCAGTTGGCAACCCTACTTGTACATGATTATACTACAATTACACCTACTCAAATGCTTTGTAACAACCACTGCATGCTTACACCCTCGACCATGTAACATGTTTGGGTTGAATTGTAAACTGCTTTGATTTAATGATAAAGCGGTATTAAAATCCTTTAAAATAAATAAATAAAATAAATAAATAATTGGTGATTCTTCTGGAGAGAGTTAGTTTTGTGATGGCTCGTGGGAGGAGTCATTCACTCCAGTATTGTCTCCAAAATGCTGAATGAACAGGCAGGTTTTTAAGCCTTTTCTAAATGTTTGCAAGTCTTTGGTGGAGCGTAGGGAGTCCGGAAGGGCATTCCATAATATGGAAGCAGCAAATGAAAAGGCTCGGTTGGTAGTGACTTGCTTTGATTTTTGAAAGGTGTGTGGAATTGATAGCGTGTTCTGGAAATGTTCTCTCCTAGATCTGGTATTTGTGGTTGTGTGAGATTAATGTAGAGAGGTAAGATGGAGCAATTTTATTTGCTGTCTTAAATGTAGTCATAAGCATTTTATATTTGATTCTGCTTGAAATTGGTAACCAGTGTAGGTCATGAGTATTTGTATTCTGTGGTCAGAGAGATGCGCTTTATATTTATTCTTGGCAGTGACATTTTGTGCAGTTTGGAGTTGGTTCTGATACTTTTTTGGAATAGTGCATAGGAGGCTATTGCAAAAATCAAAGTGGGGTATGATGAGTGCATGTACTACAGATCTGAACTTGTGCATATCAAGAAGGGGCCTGAGGTGCTGTAGTGTTCTTAGTTTGAAGTATATAATTTCAGTTAATTGTTTTATATGGGATGCTAGGAATAAAGTTTGATCTAACAGGACACCAAGATACCTAACTTCTTTTTTAACTGGGAGGATAGTATTATTTATTTTGATTGTTTGAGTGTGGGGGGGGGGGGGATTTAAATTTCGTGAGATGAATAGCACTTCAGTTTTTCTGAAATTAATGGACAGATTATTTGAAGTTAGCCAGCTTTGCGCTTCAGTGATACAAGATTCAATTAAGTGTTGGGTCGTGACTAGATTATTCATGGGGAGATATAACATAATATCATCCATATATATTTGGTAATTTACTTTGAACTTCTTGAATATCTTACAAATGGGTTGAAAATATAGGTTAAATAGAAGGGCTATAGGGCCTATGGTATTCCATGCTCCTGTTTGAAAATATTGGAGGTTTCATGTCCTAGGAGAATTTGTTGTGTACGGTTTGAGTTATATGATTGAAACCATTGGAGAGTTGTACCTCTGATTCTGATATGTGTCAGCCTGGTAAGTAATATGTCATGTTAACATTATCAAAGGCAGAACTTATATCAAGAAAGATGAGTATGGATGAGTGTTTTATGTCATCTATCCCATGTATTAGGGTGTCAAAGAGAGCTAGTAGAAGGGATTCAGCACCGAAAAGGACGGAATCTAATTGCGGATCATCGAGGGGAACATTGAGGTCTATAAAGTCCTGCAATTGGTTTTGGACAGTTTTCTCAATTATTTTGGCTACAATTGGTATACTGGCAATAGGCCTGTATGATGTGGGGTCAAACCTGTCGAGGGATGTGTTCTTTAGAATTGGATGAATCATGGAATGTTTGAGTTCATTCGGCATGGTTCCTCGATGAAGGGAATTATTGACTATTTGTAGAAGGTGTGGTGCAAGCTCTGACTTTGTTGCCTTAATCCATGAAACAGGACAGGGATCGAGGGGGGATGTCATAGTGTTGATTCTGATGATGGTATTTAGGAGCTGTTTTTGATCTATACTGTTGAAAGTGTGCCGTAGGTTGATAATTGTAGTTTGGATTTCATGAATTAGTCAGCTAAGGTTTGGACGTTTATATTAGATGGGTTAGGATTGTGCTGTGATGTGTTAGTCAAGGATTTAACTATACCGGGCAGTTATGGGAGTTGGTTAGCTTTTTCGTATGATAGTCTTTTTTTGCTTTATTAATGGCTTCCATATAAGAGTTCAAGATGGACAAATATAAGTTCCTGTTTTCTAGGGTTTTGTTGTGTCTCCATTTATATTTGCATTTTCTTAGTTGCTTCTTAGTATTAGCAAGAGACTGGGTGAAACATTTTTCTGATGGTCTTCGAGTAGGTTTTGTATGATTATGTGTTGTGATGACTGCATCATGAATAGAGGTGTATCAGATGGGAAGGGAGGAATTTAGGTCAGATTAGATAGAGCTTAACTTAGGAAGAATATCATTCATGAAATATTCCTTATTGAATTATTTGAATCATTTAGTAGATGGCTTTGTCTTTAGGGTTGGTGGAGTGTGTGTTGATAGTATATTGAAGCTAATTGTATAATAGTCAGACCAGGGAACTTGTTTCAGGTGAGGCACCAAATGGAGGGCTAGAGATGTTAGAGGGAGAAATGCAAGATCTAAAGTATTTCCTTTTATATGAGTGGGTGAGTTTATGATCTGTGAGTAACCCATGTCTGCCATAGCATCAATGAATGAGGCAGTATGATGTGTGTTGAGAGAAGGCAGATTGAAGTCACCCAAAATGATGAGTGGTTTCTTGAGAGGGACAAAGCATGCAGATTCCAATATTGAAGCCAGATTCTGATGGTCAGGAGAGGGAAGCCTGTATAGTAAGCATAAGGCAAAGCTTTTATTTTCTATTTTCAGTATGTCTATTCCTTCTATGTTGGAGGCTGTGCTTAGGTTTATTTTATGTTTATGTTTACTGATTATAAGGACTCCTCCTCCTCTTTGTTTACCCCTATGGCAATTAAAAATGTTATAGCCATCAATTTTGAGTTGATTTAGCAAAATGTTACCTGATTCTGAAAGTCATGTTTCTGTTACGCATAGGAAGCCTGGGAGATCATCTTTGATGAGATCTGTGATAAAAGGGATTTTGTTTCTGATGGATCTTGCGTTAATCAGCATTAGTTTAATAGCGGCGGGTTTGACTGATGGATGTGAAGCTTGGATATTGGATGTTAGGTTAATGTGTATTAGTCTACTGTACGTTCTTTGCTTATTCGTGTGATGAATGTTTTTATGTAAGGGACTGGGTTCATGTCTGAGATGATGGGTATATAGTAAGAGGGTGGTTTGCATCAAATTGTTGAGTGTAGGCATTTGTTTGATAGCAGAGTAATAGTAGGAGCAGCATGATAAAGACAAACAAGGTCTAGTACTCCATGTTAGAATAATTGTCTTGGACAGGAGTGAGGCCAACCAATTTTGTCAGGTACTGGAAATTGAGAACGGGGTAAGAGAATACGACTGAGTGAGGGATATATTAAATTCTGTAAGGCATATAAGTGAAGAGAGGTGGAGATTGCTAACCGAAAGGGTTCTGTTGAGGAGGAGGGGAAATGCAGAGTGCAGCGACTGAAGATGTAATTGAGGAAACAGAGTTAGTGCAGAGTACAACGATAGCAAAGCAGTACTTTGTAGAGATTTGGAAGTGGACTGTTAGGTCAAGTTAGGAACAAGACTGAATGTACATTGTTGCAAAAGCTGGAAACAAAGTTAGTTACAATGCTGATGCTAACAATACAGCTTTGCAGTTTGGAACAAAAAGTTACCAGTTGAAATCCTTGTTTTGTGGAGTGGGGTAAGTAGGAATTATATTCGGGACGTAGCTGTTAATGTATTCACCTCAGGTCCACATCTAAGGGAGGGATCTAGCTAAGCTTGAAGAATGGTCTAGAATTCGTCACCTGAAATTTAATGCTAAAAAATGCAGGGTCATGCATTTGGGATGCAAAATTCCAAAGGAGCGGTACAGTGTAGGGGTGAGGCACTTCTGTCCACAAAAGAAGAGCGCGACCTAGGCGTAATTGTGTCTGATAATCTTAAATAGTTAAGCAGGTAGAAAAGGTGACTGTGATAGCCATAAGGATGCTTGGGTGTATAGAGCGAGGAATGGCAGCAGAAAAAAAGGAGGTGATAGTGCCTCTGTTTAAGTCTCTGGTGCGACCTCATTTGTAGTATTGTTTGCAATTCTGGAGACCGCACCTTCAAAAGGATATAAACAGGATGGAGTTGGTACAGAGGGTGGCTACTAAAATGGTTAGTGGTCTTTGCTATAAAGCATATGAGGACAGACTTAAAGATCTTAATATGTATACTTTAGAGGAAAGGCGGGATAAGGGCGATATGATAGAGACATTTAAATACCTCCGTGGCATAAATGCACAGGAGCATCTCTTTCAATTGAAGTCAAGCTCTGCTACGAGGGGACCTAGGATGAGAGTGAAAGGGGATAGACTCAGGAGTAATATGTGGAAAGATTCCTTCATGGAAAAAGTGGTAGATGCGTGGAATAGTCTCCCAATGGTGGTTGTTGGACACGAGGACAGTATATGAATTCATAAAAACATGGGAGAAACACAGATGATCTCTAAAGGTAAAAAGTGGACTATTGTAGTTGATATGGAATTGCAGACTAGATAGGCCATGTGGTCTTTTTCTGCATCATGTTTCTATGAGAATCAAATATAAGATCATACTGAGCACATTTAAGATACTACACAACCTATCGGCACATAATCTTCAATCTCTAATTCAGCAACCACCTGATACCAGTATAAGATGAAAGTCACTTAAGATCTACTAATGCTCCCAACCCTCCAAACCAGATGCAACCACTCCACCTACAAACAGGCCTTAAGAACATAAGAAATGCCATTCTGGGTGAGACCAAGGTCCATCAAACCCAGTATCGTGTTTCCAACAGTGGCCAATCCAGTTACATGTACCTAGTAGTTTCTCAAAAAGACACACAGGTTTCATAATGCTTGTACTGGGACAAGCAGTGGGTCCTCTTTAATAATGGTTTATGGACCTTTCCTCCAGGAAGTTGTCCAAAACTTTTTTAAAACCAGCTACACTAACAGCTTTTACTATATCCTCCAGTAACAAATTCCAGAGTTTGATTTTGTGTTGAGTAAAAAAATATTTCTCTTATTAGTCTTAAACAGGTTACACTGTAGCTTTATTGCATGTCCCCTAGTCTTTCTACTTTTTGATGCCGTAAAGAATCGATTTACATTTACTCATTCCACTCCATTCATTAATTTATAGACCTCCATCATTTCTCCCCTCAGCCATCTGTTTTCCAGGTTGAAAAGCCTTAATTTTTTAAGCCTCTCTTCATAGGGGTAGCCTTCCATCCCCTTTACCATTTTGGTGGCTCTTCTCTGTATCTTTACTAATTCTGCTATATCCTTTTTAAGATACGTCAACCAGAATTGCACACAATATTCAAGGTACGGTCCCACCATTGTTTTATTCTCCATTCCTTTGTTTTATTCTCCATTCCTTTCCTTATAATTCCTAGCATTTATTTGCCTTCTTGGCTGCTGCTGCTCACTGGGCGAAGAGTTTCAATGTGTTATCCACGATGACTCCTAAAACGTTTTTCCTGAGTGGTGGTTCCTAATGTGGAACCTTGCATCGTGTAACCATAGTTTGGGCTTTTCTTTCCTAGATGCATAACTTTGTACCTGTCCACATTAAATTTCATCTGCCATTTGAATGTCCAGTCTTACAATTTATCAAGGTCCTCATGCAATTTTTCATAATCCTCTTATGTTTTAACAACTTTGAATAATTTTGTGTCAGCTGCAAATTTGACTACCTCACTTGTTATTCCCATTTCCAGGTCATTAACGAATATGTTAAAAAGCAGCAGACCCAGCCTAGATCCCCTAACTGTATGTCATAATATTTTAATAGTATGTTCAAAGATATACTCCAAGAACTGGGAGGAGAAGAAGAACCAGGCCACATTGGAAGAAAACTTAAAAAGCCTTTATTGAGAACCCCAAATGCTTTTTACGTTTTCTTCCAGTATGGCCTGGTTTTTCTTCTCTGCCTGGTTCTTGGACTGTACCCATCTGCGGAGAACACACTCTCTTTCTCTTCTGTTCAAAGGTATACAACAAATTAGACATAGTAATTTCTGAGAAAAATACAAAATATGACCTGGACAGGATTACTAGCACCCTTCACTAATATTTGGTTGTAAAACACTTGGCAGTGATGACAGCCTCCAAACATTTTGAACATCTGTCTGCTGGTACTTTCTCGTACTCCTCAACTGTGATTTGTTCCAGCTCATGAATGTTTCCAGGATTCCTTTTACCAATGGCCAATTTCAGCTCTTTCCAAAGGTTTTCGATTTAACTGAGATCAGGACTCATTGCTGGTCAGTTTAAAACAGTTCATTTGTTCCTTTTTAACCATTCTTTTTTACTTTTAAATGTATGTTTTGGGTAATAACCTCCACCATATTTAACTGTAGGAAGGATGTTTTTTTCCTTATAAGTTTCATTTCTTTGCCTGCAAATTTTATCACTGGTCTGCATTGCCAAAGAACTCAAAGTTTCATCTGTCCACAGAACATGTTCCCAGAAGGATTGGGGTTTTACAAAGTGGATTTGGACAAAGATCAAACATGCCTTTTCATGTCTGTCTTTGAGTAGTGAGGTCCTCCTTGGCCTTTGCCCATGAAGTCCTTCTTTGTTTAGTGTATGGTGTACGGTGCGGGTTGAAACTACCACCAGATAGCTCCAGGTCAGCCTTAAGCTCTTTGGATGTTGTACATGGTGTTTTCCCAACAGTTCACACTAACCTTCGAAGACTTCTTGAATTACTTTTCTTCTTCCCACCACATCCTGGGAGGTTTTGATAATTCCATGAGTAGAGAACGTCTTAATAACACTGTAAACTGTAGATACAGGAATCCCAAGGTCTTTGGAGATGACCTTGTACCCCTTTGAAATTTGATGTTTGGTGATAATGGATTTTCTTATGTTCTCAGGCATCGTTTTTGTTTTCACCATTGTGAAAATGAAACAGGGAATGAACATGGCCATTTTAAATATTAGAGCCATCATTCATTGGTTGATTCAAGTCGTGTGAGTACTGACAAATGATCACAGGTGTGTCTAATATTACTGCAATGGGAATGTGGTTCTTCTGTTCAAACTGATTTGAATTGTTTATAAGGGTGGCAATAACCATGTCCTCAATTAATTTAACCTTTATTTATTCCCTGCGTATAATTTAAACCATATTAGCAAAGGACATAAAGTTATCTTATTAGACTACATTTTTTGTCGGAACTATCGCCATGAAGATGAAGGAAAAACATCTTCCTGTAGCTGATTGTTCCTTTTTATTCTTAAAGCAGGGGCGCAACCCTGAAACATTTCTCTAAGGGACAAAAACCTTTAACCCGGTTTCGTTTAACTTAAGGGTTTTTGTCCCTTAGAGGAATGTTTTCAGGGTTGCGTCCCTGCTTTAAGAATAAAAAGGAACAATTAGCTACAGGAAGATGTTTTTCCCTTCACCTTCATGGCGATAGCTCCGACAAAAAATGTAGTCTAATAGGATAACTTTAACTAACCATGTCCTGGCAATGTCCCACCTTTTATACTATTTGCCACTATTTCCATTTTCCATTGGTCTTATTTTATTTGATACTTTTATGTGTCAAATATGTGTGCATATATAGTCCAAAGCCATTTCACAGGCAGGAGATATTGGACATTGAAGGGTTGAACTGCAGGGTTCCAATAATGTTGACCACAACTGTATAATTCTGCCAATTGTACATGCAGTCACCTAAGTTATTATGTATTTTTGTTAAAGTAAACATTCTATAACTTAAGTTAAATATATACTGCTTTGACTTGTAGATAAAGCAGTATAAAAAACTGATAATTAAAATCATTCAATCAATAAATAAATCATATCTCCCCTCAGCCGACTCTCTTCCGTAATCTTTTAAGCCTTTCCTTGCAGAGGTATTTGTCCATCCCCTTTATCATTTTGGTTGCTCTTCTCTGTACCGGTTCTAATTCTACTATATCATTTTTTAGATATGAGGAGGGACTGATAAGTCTCTGACCTTATAATAAAACAGAAAGCTATGGGCACACTTCAGTTCCGGAGGTCCAAATGAGCTCTCTACAGTTTGGTTTTATTTAAGACCAAATAAAACAAAACTGCAGAGAGTTCATTCAGACCTCCAGAACTGTAGTATGCTCGTAGCTTTCTGTTTTGTTACAAGACCTGAGACTTATCAGCCCCCCTCGTATGGCAACCAGAATTGCACACAATATTCAAGGTATGGTCACCCCATGAAACGATACAGAGGCATTATAATATGCTTTATTTTATTCACCATTCCTTTCCTTATGATACCTAGCATTCTGTTTGCTTCCTTGGTCACTGCTGCATACTGAGGAGAGAATTTCGATGTACTCTATTATCCAGGATGATGCCTAGATCCTTTTCCTGGGTGATGATTTCTAATGTGGGACCTTGCATCGTGTAACTGTAGTTTGAATTGTTCTTTCCTAAGTGCATAACTTTGAATGTGTCTATCTTAAATTTAATCTGTCAATTGAACATGTAGGGGTATGTTTACTAAGCAGTCTTAACGTGCGCCCGGTGATAGTGTGCAGGCTGCCATAAAAGAAGTGGGCATTTTGTTCTTAATGTAGCAAAACGGGATTATCGCATGATAACGTGTGCTGCGCACATTATCGGGCGAAACGCCGCTAAGCACGTTAACGCGGGGTAATCTTAAGTAGGTGCGCAGACATGCAAGTACAGAAACAGAGGTGTAGCACAATGGTTAATACACTGACTGCTGGTAAAGGGGTCATGCGTTTGATTCCCAGTATGCATAAGGCTGGCTGAGGCATTAGCTTTTACTTGTAAGTATTGTTTTTTGAGGCATTTTATTTTAATTTTAATTAGTGCTGCCAGCAAACACACCCTCACATGCCATAACCTAAGGTGCCGCATAAGGCACCCTATAAGGCACTCCATAGGGCATATTATAAAGTGTACTGTCTGCCAAGGCACCCAATAATGTCCCCTATAGGACACCTTATAAGGCACCTCATAAGGCACTTTATAGGGTGTCTTATAAGGCACTTTATAAGGCGCTTTATAGGGCACCCTATAAGGTGCCTTATGAGGCACCTTAAGTTTACAGTACTCTGAGGGTGTTTTTGCTGGCAGCACTAATGTACATTAAAAATAGACAATGCCTCAGACTGCCCTATCAAACAACCCCACTGGGGGTTTGAACCCATGACCTCTGGCTCCACAAGCAGTGAAGTAACCAGTGGGCTACAGTTGCTAACAAACCCCTGGCTGGCTACAGAAGGACTGCATGTCACCACACAAACATTCTGCTGTGGTTACCAGGACAGGGGCAACCCACCCGTACCCATGATGCACAGCACATGCAATTTAGCAGTCTACAGATGGTCACAAGATGGGTTATGCACCCCACAGCACCTCAGCCTGGTAGGGGGTGCCAACGGTATGTATTAGTGGCACAGAGTAGCTACAGACCATCACATTGTGTGGGTATTGTGCTCACCCTGAGGGTGAGGTGGGGCAGCCAGCACCAGGTCCGCAGCACCTTTCATGGCAGGAACAGGCCATGTTGTAGGTACCCATCAGTGCCAGTGCATGTGTGAGGTAGTTCCTGCAAACACACCTAGGATACATTAGTGTCCATCTGGAGTTGTCAATCAGGTCTAGCCCTTATGGGCTGTGATACATCCAGAATAGTGCATATTCTGTGTTGTGCCATGGTAACATGATGTAAGTGACAAGGGGTGTTTGGACCCATAGGCAGATCATGTACCACTACCCAACCCACCCTCTGCAGCTCAGGGTGGGAGACAGGATTCCCCCACCAACAGATCCACATTCTACCTCCCTGCAACCATGGCAGTAGAGGGGTGCCATCAACCCCAGTCATGCCAGGGAACAGACACCCTACACCAGGGGTAGGGGACCCTGGTCCTGGAGAGCCACAGACCAATCAGGTATTCGGGATATCCCTAATGAATATTCATGAGATATATATGCATTAGAGATATCCTGCCAACCTGACTGGTTTGTGGCCCTCCAGGGCTGTATTTGGAGACCCCTGCCTTACACCTCTGTCATTTAAGATTGTGAGTGGGCAAGGTGCAGATGTCCAAGACATCAAAAAGGTTAGATAGAATGTGTCACATTCCTCCTCACTTCTCACCACCACCAAAATATTGTCTATTAGACAACTTTTTGGTGGTGGTGAGAATCGAGGAGGAATGTGACACATTCTATATACCCTTTCGATGTCTAGGACATCTGCACCTTGCCCACTCACAATCTTAACTGACAGAGGTGTAAGGCAGGGGTCTCCAAATCCAGTCCTGGAGGGCCACAAACCAGTCAGGTTGGCAGGATATCTCTAATGCATATATATCTCATGCATATTCAATAGGGATATCCCAAAAACCTGACTGGTCTGCAGCTCTCCAGAACCAAGGTTCCCTACCCCTGCCCTACACGGAGCTGTGCACATCCCTAAAGCAATGGCAGAAAGACAGTAGGCCTGGAAATGCTCAGCTGCCCCCACCACCATCTGACATTCTCCAGCAGCAAGCACAGTGAGTCACCAGCCACTGCACCCTGCAAGGTGCTCCAGCCATACACATATAACTGCAGACAGTCTGATAGCTAGTCCACAGTGCATGATCCTGAAGGAAACATGTGCGCACCCACCAAGCAGATAGATCAGTGATTAGGCCCCAGAGAGGAGAACCTATATATTTCACTTAAAAGAAACACAATATAGCACTATAGGGGAGTCTAGCCATGCCATGGTCACTGCTCAGTTAGGGTGAGAGTGACCTCCCAGCAGGACATGCTGTGGCCACCCTGTTGGTGCAGGTTGTGGCCGGGCACTACAATGTCCAAGCCATTGCCCTATGCCCTGTGCTGACACATCCAGGCCAGGCCACCCTGTCCAGGCTATACCCACAGTACCTTGCTCCTCATTATGCACATTGGCAGGCCAATACTGACAACAGTGCTAGCAATGTGGGCTGTGGAGGGTGTTGGCAGCCACCACACACTGGATAGACAGACACACACTCCCCACACCTATGCCAGCATTGTGCAACTCTAGAGGTATTTGGCAGCCCTGGGTACAGTGCAGGCATGGCTATGGTATTCAATACTGTTGGGGTCACTCCCCGGGGTGGTAAACACTGTCAGACACCAGACCTGAAGCACACTCCAAAGACATCAGAAAGGTTGCTATGATGCAGTTCAATCAGCAAATTGTGCTTAACTTAGGGATTGCTATCTGCCAGTAATCATAGCAACCTTTTGATAGATGTGTAACGTATTCCCAGGTTTAGGGCGGCATTGCTAAGGTATGCGAGTGTTAGTATTGGGAGATGCACACAGTGCCCAACATCCTGCCTCTCCAGGTGGCTTTGGATAATGGAGCCTGTGGGTGTGTGTGTGTCTGCCCCTGTTGGCTGCTGCTCTAGGGCAGAGGTTCCCAACTCCAGTCCCGGTGGGCCAAACACTATTCAGGTTTTCATGCTGTCCCTAATGAATATGTATGAGATACATCTGCATACCATGGAGGCGGTGCATAGAGATGCAGCATAGCCATATTTTTTAGAGGCAGCATGGAACCTGAATGGTGTTTGGCCCTCCAGGACTGCATTTGAGGTACTCTTCTCTAGGTAATGCGCATGTTTATGGTGTCTGTGCTCTGTAGGGTAAAATGTAGGTGTTTATGTTATCTGCACTAAAGGTTCTGTCTGTATTACCACATTTTCGTAGTGGGTAAGATATGGGGGACTGGGTTGGCAGGAACCACAGCTGGGACTTGAACCTGTGACCTTCTGCTCCTGCACACAGTGGCTGTGTTCACTGCACCACCGTGTTGCCACAGAAACTGTTCATTCCCTGGAGATACCATGACTGTTTGTCAGACAGAGCCTGTCTGTTGCAGTGCATGGCACCCACCTACACAGGGCTAGGCCACAGTCTGCTCTGGGCAGCTGCCACTGCCCCCTCCACCACCAGTACCCATCTGACACCATGCTGACATGCCCTTCTGCTGGTGGTGCTGGTGGTGCGCAGTTTCAGGACATCCAGTGTGCAGGTAGGCGGCTGCCTATGGTGCGGGTTATCGGGTAGGGGTGCCTGCATAGCTGTCCATGCTTCCCTCCAGCACTGCCTGCCAATGTTCCGTGCCCTTGGGGGTACCTGCTGGGTATTATCCCCTGTGACACTGTGGGAAGCACACTCATGCCCATGTTGGGCCCTCATCAGTTGCTGTCTGGCTGCTCTACTGTTTCAGCATTCCTATGGGCCAGCTAGGCATCACCCTAGTCCGCACTGTGGCCCAGCTGCACCACAGCATGTTCCACCTGCAACACTCTGTGTCCCCTTTTTCAGCATCTGTCCAGTTGCCCATTCAGACATGCCCGCACTGCTGTTGCGGAACATGTGTATGCCATAGGAAACCTGTCCAATGGAGAGGAAAACTCTGTCAGCGCAATTTCACTGTGGGCTCATTCACCTTGTATGGGGATGGAGCATAGACCCTTCCAAAATTCATATCTTTTTTTTTGGAGCTTTCTTGGGAGAGTTTTATGATGTTTCCCATTGATATCACTATTGCCCAGCTTGGTTATGTTTTTTTTTCATTTTCCTCTGTTCATTTTCAATGTTTATTTGCCCTTTTGTTCCATACACATGTATCACACTTATCACTTTATATAGGTTTCCCAGAGTTTGCTGTACATTGCTGACAGAAATGTTTTCTTTTCCCTTTAAATCAGCTCTAACGCCAGGGTTCCACTGGTGTTAGTTTTCAGCTTCGGATTTCACAGCGTTAGTGTGCGGGGAGACTCTCCCCTCCCACTCTCCACCCATTAACCCTCTCTCTCTGCCCCTGGGGAGCCTTCCTCTGCCCTCCGGGAGCCTTTCTCCACCATCAGCGTTCATTTGCTCTGCTGCACGTGTTATCGCGCGCTAAGGTACCTCTGCACCCGATAAACATAGAAACATAGAAACATAGAAATATGATGACAGAAAAAGACCACATGGCCTATCTAGTCTGTCCTTTCATAACAACTACAACAGTTCCCTTTTTACCTTTAGAGATCCACTGTGTTTGTCCCATGCTTTTTTGAATTCAGTTAGTGTCCTCATCTCTACCACCTCCACTGGGAGACTATTCCACGGGTCCACTACTTTTTCCGCAAAGAAATATTTCCACATATCACTCCTGAATCAATCTCCCTTCACCCTCATCCCATGTCCCCTCGTAGCAGAACTTGCTTTCAATTGAAAGAGGCTCTCTCCTTGAACATTTATGCCACAGAGGTATTTAAACATCTCAATCATATCACCTCTATCCCACCTTTCCTCTAAGGTGTACATATTAAGATCCTTCAGTCTGTCCTCATATGCTTTATAATGAAGACCACTAATCATTTTAGTAGCCACCCTTTGCACCGACTCCATCCTGTTCACATCCTTTTGAAGGTGCGTTCTCCAGAATTGCACACTATACTCCAAATGAGGTCGCAACAAAGACTTATACAGAGGCATTATCACCTCCTTTTTTCTGCTAGCCATTCCTCTCCGTATGCACCCAAGCATCCTTCTAGCTTTTGCCATTGCCTTTTCCACCTGTTTAGCTACTTTAAGATCATCAGACACAACCACACTCTTCTTTAGTGGACAAAAGTACTTCACCCTCTATACTATATTGCTCCCTTGGATTGCTGCAGCCCAAATGCATGACCTTACATTTTTTAACATTAAATCCCAACTGCCAAATTCTAGACCATTCTTCAAGCTTAGCTAGATCCCTCCTCATGTTATCTACCCCTTCCTGAAAGGTGCTGTGGACCTGTTGCTGGCCACCCACCTCAAACTCAGGGTGGTCACAGTACCCGCACAATGTGACTGTCTGTGGTTACTCTGTACCAGTGCTACACGTTGTTCCCACTACTATGCAGAGGTGCTGTGGGGCTGCACATGGTCAGGACCCCCATCAGGCCTAGGTGATGGGGGGGGGGGGAACCGCAACATATGACCATCTGTACACTGCTGATTTGCATGTGCAGTGCATCATGGGGGTGACTGCTCCAATCCAACCCTGTGAACCTCTGCAGATGGACTGCGTGGTGAAATGAAGCCCCTCTGTCAAATACACACAAGCTCTCCATTGCTTTCAATGCCACCCCGACATATAACCAATCAGGGACTCCCCCTGTGCCGTTCCCACCACACACCCTCCGCAATCCCTTTAAACAAAAGGGGCATTAAAATTGTGTGATACATCTCCACATTGAGGACATATCTAGCCAAAGGAATGTGAATGCACCCTAACGTGAGATGTGTGCAGCAGAAGGTGGTATAAAACATGATGCTGACGCTGCAAAATGTAGCAGCAGTACTAAGAAGTGGGGTTTGTAAAGTCCAGCTCCTGCTCACAAGCTCTGATAGGTAATAGGCCAGCACAATCAGAGATAGTAGAATTAATGTTAGGTGTAATGCACCCTCAAGGATATGTAATCTACAGTGCCTACACCTGAACCAACGCACGCAGCAACGCACGTACCCACGCGCGGTGACACGCCCATAACAACATGTGGGTATGCACGTGGTTACGCCCCCACCAACGCATGTGGATACGCCCCCACCAACGCACGTGGCTACGCCCTCACTAACGCACGTGGCTACGCAGCACTGATACAGTCAGAGCAAATGGCAGCCATGTCGAGGAAGCCAGCTTTCACACAGAGGGACCTCTATCTCCTCACTGAGCTGTTCTGCCTCCGCCAGCAGCGCTTATTTCCAGGCTCATCAAGGAGGCAGGATTTAGCCAGAGTCAGGAAGGCCTGGGAGCGTCTGGCTCACCGATACAACAGGAGCTCAGACTACCCACGTGAGGTAAGTGCATGGGGACAGGCACCCCAACTGATGATGTGGAAAAAAGCACCCTGTAACCAAATCACAAAGAAACTATACACTGCCACGGAATGTCAGGTGTTGCCGTGTCCAGCTGGTAGCAAGGTCTGGCACACACCCAAAAACAAACCCCCCAGCCCCAAGGGGGTAGCTGCAAACATGGCAGGGGTGCACTACAGAGCACAGTGTTATGTTATGGGGCGCTGTTGCAGCCCAAGGATGTGCCCTATCCACAGGAAACCACAGGCCCACCACTCAGGCCAAGAGGCAAACAGGGGTCTGTCATTTGCCCCTGTCAACTAACACAAGTCCCAAATACAGCCGCGGATGCTGCAGGCCCCATGAGAGGGCTCCATCCCCCATCCTGGTCCTATGGAAACAGGCCCTTATTGTGATCACAAAAGACACACCATAGCCCCAGGATGGTGCAGGCCCCAAAAGAGGGCTCCATCCCCCATCCTGGTCCTATGGAAACAGGCCCTTATTGTGATCACAAAAGACACACCATAGCCCCAGGATGGTGCAGGCCCCAAAAGAGGGCTCCATCCCCCATCCTGGTCTTATGGAAACAGGCCCTTATTGTGATCACAAAAGACAAATCATAGCCCCAGGATGGTGCAGGCCCCAAAAGAGGGCTCCATCCCCCATCCTGGTCCTATGGAAACAGGCCCTTATTGTGATCACAAAAGACACACCATAGTCCCAGGATGCTGCAGGCCCCAAAAGAGGGCTCCATCCCCCATCCATGTCCACTGTTATCTGGCCCTGTTTGTGATCACAAAAGACAAATCATAGCCCCAGGATGGTGCAGGCCCCAAAAGAGGGCTCCATCCCCCATCCATGTCCACTGTTACCTGGCCCTGTTTGTGATCACAAAAGACACACCATAGTCCCAGGATGGTGCAGGCCCCAAAAGAGGGCTCCATCCCCCATCCTGGTCCTATGGAAACAGGCCCTTATTGTGATCACAAAAGACAAACCATAGCCCCAGGATGGTGCAGGCCCCAAAAGAGGGCTCCATCCCCCATCCTGGTCCTATGGAAACAGGCCCTTATTGTGATCACAAAAGACACACCATAGCCCCAGGATGCTGCAGGCCCCAAAAGAGGGCTCCATCCCCCATCCTGGTCCTATGGAAACAGGCCCATATTGTGATCACAAAAGACACACCATAGCCCCAGGATGCTGCAGGCCCCAAAAGAGGGCTCCATCCCCCATCCTGGTCCTATGGAAACAGGCCCTGTGTGTGTCCGCAAAGGATAAACCATAGCCAAAGGATGCAGCAGGGAGCACTGCAGGTGACAACCACCCACCCCAACAGTGGCTGATGTGCACTGGCAGATGTGTGGAGGTGGCACACAGAGATGTGTGGTGTCATATCCGCTGGGGTGCACACACAGGGCACATGGGGCCCAGGCTGGAGAGGCGTGTGCATGGGGCACACATGGGGCTGTCCCTTAGGAAAGCATGGGGCATGAATGTGTCAATCAATAGGGGCAGGCACCTGTTGTATGAAGAGATAGATAGGTGTTGTTGCAGGGGACACCAAAGTGTCTTTGCGGTAGCTAATGTCAATGTTTGTTGTCATCCCTACAGGTGGAGGACCTGCGTAAAAAGGTCAGGGAGCTCAGGGCATGCTACCCACGCTTTGTGGGACGGGTACAGCGCGAACGGATGGAGCATAGGAATGGTGAGTACTGTGACAAGGCCCTGTGGGCCACTGAGTGGTGGAACCACAGGACCACTATGACTGCGGAATCTGATGTGTGACCAGGAGATGATATGTGTCCCCTCTCCCACAGCTGATGCATGTGCTGCCATGGAGCCAGTGGCGCCGGAGGACCCGGATGTTGCGGCGGCCCGGGAGGAGGCCATCGATGAAGTGGGCCTGGAGGGCGGCAAAAGACATGATCACCATGAAGATGGCGATGGAGGCCACGTGGGGGCATCCCCAGGCCTCACCGAGGGAGAGGAGGGGGATGTGGAGGATGAGGGGCATATGGGAGGGGATGGGGAGGAGGCGGAGAACAGGGAAAGTGATGGGGCAGAGTTGGGGGACGGGGAAGGGAGGGGGATGTGGGGGACAGGGGAAGGGAGGGGGGATGTGGGGGACAGGGGAAGGGAGAGGGAGGATGTGGGTGGCAGGGAAAGGGAGGGGGAGGAGGGGGAAGGGGATGTGGAGAGGGTGGTGGGGGCAGGGGGGGGGGAGGGGATGTACTGTGCGCATGAAGGGGGGGCAGGTCCCCAATGGCATGCTCTGCCACAGGGCAACGGGGGCACCAGCCACCTGCCCCCTGATTTGGGTGAAGCACGCCCTCTGGACGTGTGTCTGCCACACATAGCCGCAGACAGGTCAGCCGTGCATGCAGCCACACAGACACGGGGAGATGTGTGTCTGTGCGGCTGCATGTGCGGGCTGTGCCTGGCTGCGGCTGTGCATGCCCAGGCACACGCCCAGAGGCAGTTCGCCCTCATCCAGGGGCAGGTGCTGGTGACCCTGTCCATTGTGGCTGACCGTCTGCGTGAGCTCGATGAGCGCATTGCCGGTGCTGCACCCGGTCAGCCACCATTCGACAGGGGTCCCCGGGGTGTATAGTGTGGGGACACACATGGCACACCCGCCCTTTGACGGACTGTGCCATTGCCTGTCCAACACCACATTCACAGGGATGGGTGTGCCCAATGCAGTGTTGCTAGGAAGACTAGTTGGACCATGCTGGTCTTTATCTGCCGTTATATACTATGTTAAAATGTTGCAAGGTGAAATGTGTAGCCCAGTTCAAAGAGGGCATCTGTAATAAAGGTTATACGTTTACTATTGAGCCCTGGTGGTCAGATTTTCCTCATTGCTATGTGACAGTGCTGTGCGAGTGATAGGTGTGTCAGTGTGCACTCTGAGAGGTGAGGGAGGATGTGGACCAGGTAAGGGCTGCGGTGAGAGCACCTCCACAGACATGTCACAGCTATGTTGCCTTGAGGGTGGGGCAATGAGCAGGGGGGAGAGTGACGTGCAGGAGTGACGTGCGACAGCAGATGTCCATGAAGGTGCAGGGTGCGCAACACAGGGGGACAATGGTACATATGGTGGGGGACGGTGGAAGGCCTGTGTAGCGTATCCCACCTAACCCCATAGTGTTAGGCTGTGGTGGTAAAGGTAGGATGGATGAAGTGTATGTGCAGGGGTAGGGTTAGGGTAAGAACACAGGGGGTGCACCTCAGGAGGTGGTGAAGCTGGTGCCTGAGGGGGGGGGAGGGAGCAGTGTCGCCAGCTGCGGCCGTGTAGGCTCCGGCAAAGGTTGGCTAGATGGCAATCATATATACCAGCATGCAGGGTGGGAAAGGGGGATGAGACAGGGCTCACGCAATGGTTTGCTGAGGGCCGCGTGACCACCTTGGTCCATGGTGTGACGGGTGTAACGGCAGGCCCTAGGGGGTGCTAGACCATACTGTCAGTGGAGTGCATTGGCCCATCTGTGGTGGCACCCACATTGGTGTGGGGGTCTGGGGGTGGGCACAGCAGAGGGTGGGGAGGGGGGATTGGTGGGACAATGTCTGTGGAGTGCCACAGTGCACCATGGCTGTGGATGGGGTGGAGCGCAGTGTGGATGGTGCAACAGGTGACAGGTGAGTTAATGGATGTAGCTTACGGAGCCAACTATGGTATGGGGAGGTGCCTGATGGTGGGTATGGGGGGGGTAGGTGTATGTTGGAGCCACGGGTGCACAGGGCGTTGGGTGGGCCATAACAGGGGGACACCCTATGGTGTGGGAAGCTGCAAGGGCATGCTCAGGGGAACACAGTGGACATGTGTCACGGGAGGTGCCACGGTGGATGGATATGGGAGCCTGTGACCATGAGTATGTGACATATCCAGTGCACAGACTGTTTGGGTCTAGCATGATGGGAGCGGCCAATGTGGCTCCCCATGCAGGACATACAGTGCACCTAACTCACCACAGAGACTAATGGTGGGTGAGGGCGCCACAGGGTATTGGTCCACGGGGTGTGTGCACTCCCAAGGCACAAAGCGCACACCCAGGCATGGGAGTGGTGGTCCAGCATTGCAGGTTATGTGATCGGCTGCGTACCCATGGTGGACATGGCTGGGGTGCGGGGGGGGGGGCAAGGGCTGGTTACGTCAGTGGCACTGTGTCATCCCCTGGTCACGGGCCGGGGGGGGCGGGGTTTGTGTGATTGTCGGAAACCAAATGAGACCCAGAACACATGTCTCCATCATTGGCCACCTGTGTAGCCCTTTATTTGCCCCTCCCCCTGCCACGCCTTGGGTGGCCACGCCCAACCCCTGGTGCTTGTCACACCCCTGCTGCCGGTGGTGCTGCTGCTGCAGGTGGTGGTGATGGTGCTGGATGCAGCTGCCTGGCGACTGCTCCTCCGCCTGACGCAAGCCACTCCAGGCTGTCAGCCATCCGTTCTGCCGCTGTGGCCATGTGGTCCACACCCACAAGGACCCCAGACATGGTCCGCTGGAGGCGACGTGACATCCTCAGTTGGCACCGCTGTGCCCGGACCACCGACCGCAGTACATGCCGTATGCCTGTGGGGAGAGACCATAGTGCAATGTGAGACAGGGGGTCATCCAACACCTGTACAGAGGCATATCAACCATAGCACATTGGGACACTCACCCTCAGCATCTCTCTGGGCCACTGCAGAGTGCGCCTGCATTTCCACAATTACATTTTCCACGGCAGCCAGTGCCTCATTCCTGGATTGTGCCGCCTCATCCGCAGGCACCTCCCCTGTGCCTGCAGTGGTGGGTGGTGTATTTATGTCCTCAGACTGTGGGCCCTGCATGTCCCCGTCCCCCAGGGGTGCAGCTTGCCCCTCCGCTCCCACCTGGGCCACCTCCACCACAGTGTACACTGGGCTGCACGGTCCTGGGGCTGACTCCTCCTGTGCCTCAATGGTGCAGACGTCACCTGTGTGCCCCAATGTTACATAGGTCAGATGGGGTCTGGCTGCCTGTCCACCCCATCACATCCCCCCTCAGGCATCTGTGGGTTGGTGATCTGCATGTGTCTGGTCCATGGCTCCAGTGCCAGCCCACTATGTTTGTGCACTCCCCATGAAAGTAGCCCCTGTGCCCTGCTTCCCCCGGCCCCCCACACCCCCGGATGCTGCCGCACACCCCATGCATGGCCATCACCACCCTCATCCTGCCACCACTCAGCATGGCTGATGCAGGTGCAGTGTGCCTCCCGGTTGCTCGCCTCCCTACCTGTGTGGCCCTGCTGCCCTTGCCAGCCCCACACCATGAGCCATGCAACATGTCGTCACCCTCTGCTGCCACTGTGGGCCTGCCACCCCTGCACAGGCACCCATTCACTTACTTGTGCTGCCCACTGCCCTCCATAGACAGGCCCCTCCCACCATGGCTCGTGAATGGATGCTGGCTCTGTGTCTCAGTTGCCGCCCAATTCCTGACCAGTCACGTACTGCCCCCCCCTTTGGTGTGCCCCAACCCATGTGCCTGTGCCATCTCCCACTGTTGCACCACACTCACACCTACCTGCTTGTGGGTGTGCTGTGTCCAAAGCAGGGGGAAGGCCATGCACATACATAGGGCCAAGTCTCTCCGCAAGGCGATGCTCCAAGGCAGAAAGGTTTGCTAATTGAGCTGGGCCCCCTCCAGTGCCTTGGGCCCCACGTCTCTCCCGGACAAGCTCATTTCTTATGCTCCTCTTGACGTCACAGTATCGCTTCCTCAGGCTCTCTATATCATGATGTGGTCCATCTGCTGCTGCCACTGCTGCCTGGACCTCGGCCCATGGCCTGGTGCAAGTGGCTATCATTATGGTGGAACTCTGGCGTCCAAATAGCAGGTCGTACCTGTCCAGGATGCTTGCCAGGAGGAGATCATTTTCCTCCTGGCTGAAGCGTACCACCCTCCGCCGGGCCTCTGCAGGTACTGGGACCCTGTGCTGCCTTGGTCTCCCTCCACCACTTGCCTGTGCACTTAGGGTTTGATTCTCCCCAGATGGCCCTGGCACCCCATCATCGACACATGTGTTTTGTGCTGGTGGGTGGGTGGTCTGGTCCACTGCACGGTCCTGGTCATCTCCATTCCTGCACTCCATGCTGTCGCGTGTGGTTGTGCTCGGGGGTTTGCCATACTGAGCTTATCATACATATAGGTTTTGCCTGGGTGTGGGTCATGGGGCGTTGTCTACGCGCACAGCGACGCACGTTGCAACGCACATTGCACATGCGCAGGAAGTGATGTCATATATTTGCGCTCATGTAGGCAGCAGACGGCATCTCAGTAATCCACCTTACATGTGCCTTCATAACAGTATTGTGGTCTGTACTGCTGGTCCACATGTTCCAACGTTCGATATATTATACTGTTTGTCTGTGCGTTACCAGTCACGCTGGACACTGCGGCAATACCTGACGCGTACGTTATGTCATACAGACGTTGCACGCTTCGTTACGCGCGTTGCAATGCCTCTTGCGTTCCCCCCTCGTGGAGACGTTTGTTGTATGTCAGTCCTACAGTGGCGTCTGGGTGTGGTTTCCAGTGTGATACGCAGTTTCTTTACACCCTGCTTCATCTCAGGGACTCACGTAGATGATTGTCCTCGGGTTTATGGGAACGCGCACTCCAGCGCGCAGTGACGTTGCACACAGGTATGTTTTCTGTTTGCTGTTTTCTGGAATTTTCTATCCCACCAGGTGTGTATCATTCATGTGATGTCCATCCCCTCCCCGACTCCTATTTCTAACCCAGCTATCCTACAACCTGTGTCTATCATGGCTCAGACTGCGTATGCAGGTGGTGCAGTGGTTGCATTGCTCGAACTGGCTGGGCTGCTTTTTCTGGAGGAGGGGGATGCTGTTCCTGGGGCTGCAGCCCTGGGCATGGGTGCAATGCCACTGCAACTCAGGCCTGCAGCTGTGGGGGCTCCACAGGCGGGTGTGGGTGACCAATGGTGCCGTAGGCGTGCTGAGGCACGACTCCGCCTGCAACGCCTCTACAGGCCCAGGGCCTTGCTCCGGGACCTGAGAGAGGGCAAGGTCATCTCCCTCTACTGGCTGGACACAGGGGCCATTAGGGAGCTGTATGAGGAACTCAGACCTGACCTTGAGCCCCTGACTGCCCGGTCACATGCTATACCGGGTATGGCCAAGCTCCTGGCTGCCCTACATTTCTTTGCCTCTGGCTGTTTCCAATCCTTGGTGGCAGCAGTGGGTGGGATGAGTAGGCCAACCTTCTCCTGCTGTCTCCACCAGGTACTGCGTGCCATGGTCAGCCGGGTTGGGAATTACATTGCAATTCCCAATGGAAAGCAACATTGGGCGACCCTGGCACAGGCATTCCATAGGATTGCTGGGATACCACACGTGATGGGCACAATAGATTGCACACATGTTGCCCTTGTCCCGCCACGTGACAGGGAGGTTGTGTACCGCAACCACAAACACTTCCATTCCCTCAATGTGCAGGTTGTTTGTGATGCAGGTATGCGTATCCTGAATGTGGTCCCGCGGTTCCCAGGGTCTGCCCATGACTCCTATGTCCTGCAGAACTCAGCACTGTTCGGCCAGTTTGAGGCTGGCGAATATGAGGACTATGTCCTGCTGGGTGAGTATTCAGCGTGTATGACATGCACCTACTGTAGGTGGTTGGCAGGACACCATTGTCACCATTGTCCAATGCATGCCTGACATTGCGGTGTTATTTCCGGGTGCAGCCTATTGGGGGTAGCACACTACATCATGCCCTGTCACTGGGGTTGGGATCACAGACATATGTGCGCTGCCACACATCTCTCTGTCTACCATGTGTGTGTTGTTATTCTCACCTGTGTGTCCCAGCGGGCATGTGGTGTGGCCTGTTCCCTGCTCTCGCCATTCATTGTCTGGGTTACGGTGTCCAGGGGCACTCGTGCTGCATTTGATGTGTTCCCTCCATGCCTGTGAGCAACAGCTGCAGCTTGCCCATGGCCTCCACATCTGGCCACAGGCATACTGCACTGGCAGTTGTACATATGTCTACCTGCGGGGTCAGTCACTCGCCCAGCCCATATGTTGCATGGTTGTGCGTGTGCCATCCTGTTTGGGGGGGGATGGGAACACAGACACATCCTCGTGGTGGTCATTCTATATGTGCGACCTCCTCTCTTGAGCCATGCTGGGGGCTACACGTGACATGTGTTGTGGGCGCTTCTGCTATGACACATGTCTGCTGCATGTCTGGGCACCTTCTTTGGTGTCCACTGCCACCCCCACCTGTTGCCCCCCCCCGGAATGTGTTCCATTGGCCTATGCTCTGTGTGTGCCCGATCATGCCAGCCACCTACTTGCACACCTGTGCATCCCTGCACCCCCGGGTGTGGTTTGCCACTGTTGGACATCTGAGCTCACAGCTCCCACCACTGCTCTCTGGGCACAGTTTTTGAACATGTCCTGGGACACGGTAACATGGCTGTGCACTGCCCCTATCGGCATTTCATGGTCATTTGCCTCTGGCATCAACAGCCTCTGCTGCACTACCACTGTGTGCACTGCTTTTGCGTCATATCTGTGTGCACGGCCTCTCGACTGTCCAGTTCTATTTTGCTACGTCAGTCATTCCATTGGTGCATCTTCACACATGTAACTTTGCACCATTGTTTTCTGCAGGTGATGCAGGATATGGATGTCGCGCCTGGCTGCTTACCCCTGTGCGTCTCCCTCGGCCAGGTGCAGAAATGCAGTACAATGAGGCCCATGCCTCCAGCAGCTCAGTCATTGAGCGCACCTTTCGCGTTCTCAAAAGTCGCTTCAGGTGTCTGGATAGGACTGGCGGGGCCTTACAGTATGGACCCCTGACTGTGGCAGAGATCATCCTAGCCTGTTGCATCCTCCACAACATTGCTCTCAGGCACAATGTTCCAGTCGATATTAATGAGGATCTCAGGGTGGATCCTGTGTGCCCTCCTGCACCTGGCCATGGTGACACACATGCGGGGATGGTGGCCAGGCAACATCTGATTGAGGAGCTCTTTTCCTGTAAGTTATGGGTGTGCTGGGGATGTGTCTCTGGGTTCGCCATGTGTGAGCTGGTGTATGGATTGTGCAGCGCTACCATGACATGTCTCATTATACCTGTTATGTTATTGGCTCCACAGGATGGGCTTCTGTGTTCTGGGCCCCCAGGGATTGGCTGACCATGCTGCCCAATGCTGTGCTGCATTTGGGGAGTGTGTGTTCATCAATGCAACATGCAGGTGACTCGGGTGAGTTGGCATACAGTGAGGATTGCATTGCTGTCGTCACGGTTTGACACATATATGTTGATTTCTCTCCACTGCTCCTATGGTGCTGCACATGTCTTTGGCCCACTGCTCCATTACCCTTAGCTGCCATTTGTCACACATGTGGTCATTGCCTGTTCACATCTTGGGAGTCTTAATGGTGTATCTTCAACACATCTTGTCAGGCTGTGTGTGTACACAGGCACAGGGCATTGTATTGTTAGAGAGCATGTTGAACACTCACTGCCATTGAGGCATTTGCAAGATTTGTGGCACTCATGCATGTACTGTGATGTGGGTCTCCACTTGTCGCTGATTGTTGAGGGTCCTGCCATCTGAACCTTCTGGCATGCGTACCTTGTCACACAGTGTATGTTTTTGTTTCTGCTTGACCTGTCTACATGACCGATCATTCTGCACCACCCTGCCTATGTGTGTTTCAGGGATGTGTATGGCCACCTCTCCAGTTATGTTCCCTCATCCCTCTATTACCTTCTGCTTGTGGGCTAATGTACATTGTGCGCATGTGTCATATTTTCTTTTCAGACGTGTCACAGGTTTGCTGGTGGTCCGATGTACATCAACATTTTGTTTCCACACAACACACTGCACCTTGGACATGTTCCACTCACAGCTACCCATGTGGACGTGGTGATGTCCGCAGTCCATTGATGTCTGCAGCCGCTATTGGGGCTCTTTGTGCTCTTACCTGACATGGACGTTCCCAGTCAGGCCACTGCTCTACCTTTCAGGTAGGCCTCAGCTTCCATCCTCTGGGACATACACCACGTGCTGATGCTGCATTTGGCCTATTGCTATCACCATGTCCTTCGTTGTTATCTCTGTGCGCCACCACTGCTGCACATGCTCTGGACCCTGGGGTGCCTGCGTGTCATGTGCATTTACATGAACATATTGGGATGGTGTCCTGGTCTTCAGGGACATCTCCTGCAGTGGTCCATGTGCACTGTGCTCAGTGTTGTGGCCATGTCATGTGGTGCTATCTATGCATTCTGGGGGTTGCTCTTTTTATCTCAGTGTCTCCTTTCTGACCTACAGGAGTCGTGGGTGGGTGTGCCATTCCCTTACCTGATATCTACATCTTTTCACACAGGACACTGACAACAAACATGACACATGTGCTACACTGCATCTGGAGATCCCGTCATCCATATGTGCTTGGGCACAGCACCCATGTGAGACTATTCCTGGATGTTGCTGACACAGGGAGATGGGCCTCTGCACTTTGGACACAGGCCTTTTTTTCTGACTCATTGATGGCCTATTTTGACTGTCACTGTGGGGACTGGCCTGCCATTGCTGCCATGAACTGTCTGGGTGTTTCGTTTCTTGCAGTAGGGGTGGGGGGTTTATGTTTATGTTTATGTTTATTGTATTTGATAAAAACCGCCTTTCACAAAACCAAGGCGGTTGTACATTTAAAATTCAATAAAAGAAGGCCAAGGCCAACGAAAAAGAAAAGAAGTGTACAATGTTCGATAGGACAGCAGAGCAAACAAAGAAACAGAACAAACATAACATAGGGTGGGCCTAGGCAAGAAACAGAAGGTAGGGAAGAGGAACAATCATACGAAGGGGGAGGGAACATTAAAGGCTAGGGAGAACAAGTGAGTTTTTAACTGTTGTTTGAAGGTGGTATACTGAGGTTCTAGGCGGAGGGAGGGGGGGAGGGCATTCCAGAGGGCAGGAGCAGCAAAAAAGAAGGCAGAGGAGCGGGTAGATTGTAGGTGAGCGCGGGAAGGGGAAGGGAGGGTAAGGCGGTTAAGGTGGAAAGAGCGGGGAGTGTGTCTAGGAGAATGGAAGAAGAGGAGATCAGTCAGGTATTGGGGAGTGCTAGTGTGAAAAGCTTTATGAGTCAGGATAAGTAATTTGAAAGTGACCCTAAAGGGGACAGGCAGCCAGTGAAGGTGAAAGAGCAGAGGGGTTACATGATCCCAAGGTGAAGAGTGTGTGACCAGGCGTGCGGCAGTGTTCTGAATTCTACTGAGGTGAGCAAGTTGGAATTTCGGGAAGCCGAGAAATAAAGAATTCGCAAAGTCCACCCGTGACATAACTAAGGAGAGAACCAAAGTGACAAGGGCCGAGGGAGAGAGGAAAGGACGGATAGAACGGATCTGACGAAGAAAGAAGAAGGATGTTTTGGTGATGTGAGAAATGTGAGAGTGAAAAGACAAGGCGGAGTCAAAGTGTACACCGAGGTATCGGAAAGTGGAAACCAGAGGTACAGAAGACCCAGAGAAAGAGGGAGCCAAGGAGGGAGGAGGAGAACTGTGAGAGAACCAGATAGCGATAGTTTTAGTGAGGTTCAAGTGGAGACAGTTGAGTGTCAGCCGGTCAGCTACTGCTGCAAGGCAGGAATCCAGTACAGCAAGGTCGGGGGAGGAAGGAGAGGTGTGATGGAGCAAAAGGATATCATCTGCATAGAAAAAAGTAGAAACACCGAACTGCTGTATCAGAGATGCAAGGGGAGCCAAGAAGAGATTAAAGAGGAGGGGGGCGAGCACAGAACCCTGGGGGACCCCACAGGGAAGAGCGTGAGGATTAGAAGAGGGAGAGGACGGGGAAGATGAAAGAACTGAGTAGGTCCGAGAGGAAAGAAAAGAGTGAAACCAGTGAAGTACAGTGCTGCAAAGACCTGCATCCCGTAGACGTTGAAGAAGGAGGGAGTGGTCAACCAGGTCAAAGGTAGCTGAGAGATCTAAAGCAACCGCCACCGAAATATCACCACGATCATGTGCAACATGCAATGCATTTGTGAAACTTATTCTATGAAAATCACTCCAATAAAACACACTGTAGCAGAATATGTAGGAGGGTGATATCATAAAACTTAATAAATAAATATTTCAATATAACCAATGAACCGTCTCAGACCAGTTGGCAGCCGAAATGCTGGGAAAGAACAATTCAAATTCACCAGCGGCGCCGATAGCATCAATGACTGGGTTCTTGGTATTTTTTCTCTAGTTATTGACACCCTCTCTCCAGTGCTTGAAAATTATGCTTTTAAACACAAACAGTCTCTTGTGAAAACATGTACTTAACTTCCCAATTTTTGTGTACTTCAGTAAAACCTTGAACTTGATAGTTTTCAGAAACCTTTGACTTGATAATTTCCAGTCCTTCTCAAAAGCCTCTCCTTTGATTGAAAACAACGTGTCTCAGTCTCCCTGTGTTATTACAAGCGCCACTGGTATCCCATTGTCTGGCTAAGGGTCACACCTTTGAGACGCTGCAGTGTTTTTGCATAGACCAGGTCCTTACCCCGATGCAAGGGAAATCACTAATGAAAACTTTATTATTTCGTGAACAGACTTGGATCTTTCGATTGCAAACCTTAATACCTCGGGGGCTGAATTTAGAGATAGAGTGGGGTTCGCTCCAGTCTGATAACTAATGACAGCTATATGATGTAACGTAAGAGGGTGGATATAATGGTTTGCCTGTCAAGAACTGCACATGCGCGGCGTCCTTTGGAAGAGCTTGCTTATGAGACAAGAGTTTACCGCGAAGAATAAAAAGAAACATCACCATCCAAACTATGCGCAGTTTCGGTCAAATTTGGGTATGATTGTAGTAGCAATATTGGTTTTTAGTTTTTAAAAGAAAGCTTTCTGTTTTTAGCTGGATCAGAATGAGAATTTTAGTTTGAAGGTTCCTTTTGACCACTACTGATGGTATTTGTAATGCATTTGTGAAAGCCAAGAGAACCGTTTCAACGCTATGACCCTGACGGAACCCGGATTGACGGGGGTGAAGGAAGTTAGTAGAGTCAAGGTGATGGGAAAGCTGTGCAAAGACAAATTTCTCCAGGAGTTTAGATAAGAAAGGGAGGTTGGAAACAGGATGATAGTGGGCAGGGACCAGAGGATCTAGTGAGGTGTTTTTGAGGATAGGGCGCACCAAGGCATGTTTCCAAGGTTTCGGAAAAGTTCCAGTAGAGAGACTTGAGTTAAACATAGTGAGAATAAAGGGAAGAAAACCTAAAGATGGGGTCAAAAGCCAGGAAGAAGGAATGGGGTCGAGAGGACAGGAAGTCTTCTTAGAAGAGGATATAAGGCGGAAAAGTTCAGGAGCGGTAATTGGGACAAAAGAGGCCCAGAAATGGGAAAGACAGGAGACGGGGGGAGGGGAGGGAACAGGTGGCGGGGAGGAGATGGGGGCAGGACAGGAGGGTAGGGATGCCCTTAAAGAGGAGACCTTGCCACTGAAGAAAGAAGCGAGTTGCAATGGAGGAGGAAGAGAGGAAGCGGGGGAGGAAGAAAAAGGTGCCTGTAAAGAGGTGAGAGAACGGAGAACAGAGTAAAGATGTCTGGTGAGCTGTACATGGGTTTGTAGCCCTGATACGTCACTGTTGGCATGGCATGGTGCCTTGTCACTCTGCATGCTTTCACCAGGGTCTTTTGGTTGCTGGGGATGGTGTCTGCTGTGCATACAGTGGGTGCATACACTGTGGGGACATGTCATGGTGAAACCCTCCACCTCACATATTACTGTCTGTTTGCAACAGCTGATGAGATAAGGCATAGGATTTGGGGTGGCACCAGTGGGGGGTGGTCAGGGTGTGTAGGCTCCACGGGCAGCAACAGGTGGGTGGCCTCGCAACGTGGGTTGGGTGTGTGCTGGCGACGTTGGCTGCCACACAGGCCCCATGTCTTTCTACAGGTCATATGCTGCACCGGAATGCAGGATACGATGTCTGCTTGGGTCTGGTGGCTGCCTGTTGTGGACAGATGTTTGCACTTTCGTTGTTTTGGATATTTGGGGTATTGGTCACCCCATTTCATTGCCACTCGTGTGCTTGCCGGTTTGGGTGACACCTGGCAGTTGTCTTTTCCTTCCTTGTTTGCTGCTTACTTGCCCATATGATGTGTGCACCCCATCACATCTCCACCCACCCTTCCATGGTTGAGCTGTTCATGTCCGTGTGGCCTGTTTGCAGCCTCTCTGCCACATTGTCTGGACTAATTGTAGTTCTCCTCATGGGGTGGGGCATGTGCTGAGCTACCTGTGTATTGGGACTGCTGCTGTCGGTTGGCCTGGGCCACATCCCTGTTCTGGCTGGTCATTAACATGCTCCTCTTTCAGTCCATTGCCCTTGCCACAGCCCATCCACATGGCTTTCCATTGGCCTGGCCCCTTCCACCCCTCATGTGTCACTCCCCTGATCTATTGCATGTTGTTTACACTGCATGATATTTCCTGGTGTGTGTGTGGACCTGTTCATATGTACCTTCCATCCCACCTGTGGACTGTGTTGTTGGCTGTGGACCCCTGCTCCACCTGTGTACTGCATCTTGGTTACTCTCTGTGGTGCCATCGCCTGACACACAGCTGTGGTTTTGTATGGTGACATGCTGTGGTCCTGTCTTCATCCATTTCTGTGTGCCTCAAGGTGTTATTGTAGTCATTTATTTTCTGCAGTGCTTTCCATCCTAGTGGTCATGGCTTTGCACTCTCTCTGTTCTCCTGTTTTGATGCCTTTCCTGCACTGGTACCTGTGGTCGCTGTAACAGTCATCTCTTGGCTTCTATGTCCTGCCGCTCATATTATCCTAATCACATTTGCAGTCCATCCTTTGGTCCATCTATCTGCATCATTGTGGTGTGAGATGTCCTGTATGTTGCTGTGCACTGTCGCCCCATATCCTACTCTGCTACCCTTGTCTGCATTGCATCTCTTTGTGCTTGGCGGGCCTGTGCCTGTTCTGCATTTTAAGACCACTCCTCTGGCCACCTCCCCCTCCACTGGGGGACACATATTCTCCTCATCTGCCACACACTGTTTGTCTGGTACTCTAGGGTGCCAACACCCTTTGCTGTGGTGCTGTTGCCACCACCATGTTTGTCTGCACTGCTGCCAGACACGTGGGATGCCCTCAGGGATGAGGGTCCAGTAACTCCCTACTCGCCCTCCATCAGTCACCTGTTCATTGTCTTTACTGTGGGTTCTATGTGATGTTCGTACTACATCTGTCTCTGTTCCACGCAGGTCCTGCAGGCCCTCCAGACGCAACTTGCAGCCCCTAGGGCACACTGACCTTGGCAAACATACCCTTTTTGGAGCACCGTGCCATATGGTTCTATGGGCCAGGGTTCCATCAGCACTCTCTTATCCCTATGTACCTCATATTGCACTTAGCTTTGGACACCTGTCTAGACACCGTACTGGTACACCTTTTCAGGCTTCTTCTTGGGCACACTGTTGGGCTACTGTCCTTTGCTGCTCTATGGCAGTGACGCACAAATTCATTTCTCCCTTCCAGGCCAGGAGCTGTGGGGGTGCCTACCCCCTCCTATGGTCATCTTGGGACTGCTGCTGTACATGTGCAGTGCACCATGGGTATTGTTGCATACACCCATATCCTTCACACCCCAGCAGGCACTTTGGGTGGTGACATGGCGCCCCTCGGTGCACAGTCAGGGGGTTCTTGGTTCTGGTGGTACAGACATCTGCATATTCTTTCTCCACATATCCATAGTATGTTTGGGTTTGCTTTTGCTTTTGCCAGTGGCATTCAGTTTTAGGAAAGAGGTCTGTGATGTTATTGGGCCTTTTATATTTGGTAATGATCTTGGCCTTGGTCTTGATTGTGTTTGCCATATGCCCTTGTTTGCTGAGACCTTGCTTTGTTTCCTTGTCAAGCATTCTTTGTATGTACATAGTGCAACTGCTGTGGTTCTGGTGTGGGGGTTTTGGGCATTTCACAGTTCTGCTCCAGGAGCTGGCCACCTCATTATTGGCCCTGTGTTATTTGCACTAGCAATATGAGCGAATAGTTACTTCCATGCCTGTGGGGGCCCCTTGGTCATGGGTTTCAGCACACAGTGGATCGTTTGGCGGCCCTTTGAGGGGCTTTTTGTTATCTTGCTTTACATTGGTGCTGACAGCAGCACCACCCTCACAGTGCAGACTCCTTACGGTGCCTCATCGGGGACCCTATAACATACCCTATGGGGCGCTTTGTGACACGCCCTATAGGGTGCCCTGGCAGACAGTGCACATTAACCTTTCCCCTCTGGTGTGGCTTTTAGGGTGCCCTATATGACACCTTCGGGTTATAGCCCTGTGAGTGGGTGTTTGCCAGCAGAACTTGTTGGACGTACAAAACAAACTACTTCTGACATCACTGATTTAGTGTAGGGGTCATGACATAGACTCATCCACAGATACGCCCGCCTGGCAGGGACACATTCACTTGGTACAGGGCCCAGAGTTGGGTCAAACAATGCATGTCGTGGTGGCGTTTGCTGCAGGCGTACGATGGCAAGACAATTGGGTTGTTACCTGCCTTGTTTCCAGCACAGTTTGACATTGTGTATCCTTTATTAAATGATTTGTGGATATATTTGACTTTGTACATTTCGCACACCCGGTTCTGGCTGCAGATTCACACTCTTTTCTTCTTTTGGGGGCTGAGGCTCTCTTGATTAAAAGGGCACTCCCAATGAAGGTGAGGTGGGCATTTTCTCCCACCTCTCAGGTTGGTTGTGGCCAACAAAAATGGGGGATATCTATGGTTTTAACAGAGTGGTGACTGGTTATACAAATCAATGACTACAGTTTGTGGAGGGTAATGTTGCAGGCAGCTTTAGTCCTTAGACACACAGGGGGAATTGAACTCACAGACCTTGCACCATCTGACAGCGTCTTAACCATTGTGCTACGGATCAGGCTGCCTTGGGGGGACACCTTTTCTAGCTTCTTATGGAGCACCCTGTTGGGATACTGTCTGTTGCTACTATGTGACAGTGACGCACACAGTCATTTCACCTTACCATACCAGGGGGCTATGTGGGTACGTACCCCTTCTTGTGTTCATCTCTGGACTGCTGATCTGCATGTGCAGTGCACCATGGGTATGCTTGCATTGGTACAGATCCTAGCCACCACAGCAGGCGGTTAGGGTGGTGTGTTGCTGCCCTTCAGTAGCCAGCCAGGGGGCTGTTAGCAGCTATGGGGCTGCAGCCCAGTGGTTCCTTCATTGCCTGTGAGGCCAGTGGTCATGGGTTCAGAACCACAGTGGGCTTCTTTTATAGGGCTGTCTGCAGCATTGTATATTTTTACTGCACATTAGTGCTACCAGCGACAGCCCCTCAGCGTAATATAACCTTACAGTGCCTCATAAGGCGCCCCATGCAGCACCTTATCTGGCGCCCTTTAAGTTGCCTTATAGGATGTTCTATGGGGGACATTTTGGTGTGCCTCAGTGGACAGTGCACTTTATAATGTAGCCTATGGTGTGTGTTATGGGGTGCCTTCTGCGGCACCTTCGGTTACGCCACTGTGTGGGGGTGTTTGCTGGCAACCCTACTAAAAGAAAAAAAACATGCCCCCTCATTCATTACCTAATGTACAGGGTGATGCCTCAGCCTGCCTTCTGCATTTGGCAACCTGGGGAATCGAACCCATGAGGCCTGTATCAGCAGTCAGTGCAGTAACCATTGTGCTACAGCTCTGTTTAGGTGATTTGGGTCTGTGCGCCTTCTTATGATTAACGCGCGGTAACGTGCCATGCGCCCTGTAACGCTCGTTAGTTTTTGGAACGCGCGTTAGCGGTAGCGATGTCCCACCCATGTCCTTATTTGGGGTTTCTGTCTCTACCGCAGCTCCTAACGCGAATCACACTAACGCATTTTAGTAAACATACCCCATAGTATTATAAGGCAACAGAAAGACGATATCTAATTTATGGGCTGAAACAAAAAGGTAGGCTGCAAGGTTTTATGCTGATTTGCAAAGAAAGATTCCGTCCATAAATGTGTTCCCACATTTTAAATTCAGACATACATGAGAAAAAAGTACAGGTAAATATATACAAAAACTAATTATTTTATGTATCTTGCAGAGATAAGTTTTAAAATACTGAGTAAAAATTTTGACTTACTCTAATATAGTCTTTAAGGATATTTACAAAACATGTTTATATTATCAATAAACCTGAATGTTCACATTACATTTTATTTGATAAAACTGCAAGAAAATATGTGTTCTCAAATTAATTTCTCCCAAAACATTTGCAATGATTCCCTCAAATTGATAAATCTGAATTGAAGTTTGAGAAGAGTTGCCTGATTTTCGGTCTCTACTGCCGTCAGATTTAATGCAGATTTCCATTAATCAGCAAATCTAATACCAAATCTTTTGGATTTGATTCAAATTCACTGTGAAAACTTTCTGCGAACCTCTCTAGTGAATCTGAAGAAAATCTGAAAATTCCATCAAACTAGAACCTGGCTTGAATTTGACCTTGAAATTTCTGGAAACCTCTACACTGAACATTGAGAACACAATCATGTGATCAAGCCTAGCATATGAGTTACTTGAAAAACTTGTTTATGAGACAAAAGTGACTAATATTTCTTCATTAGATTGTTTGAATTTGCTCAGAATAAGACTTGTTTGGCTTGAATCAGTGATCAGTGCTTAACTGATTAACATAACATAGTAACATAGTAAATGACGGCAGATAAAGACCAGTATGGTCCATCTAGTCTGCCCAGTAAGAAGGCCGGAGTAAACCATGCAAGAATAGAGTTGGATGTGAATAACATATCTCCCAGCCTCAAATGAATTTGGCGAGAAGGCATTCATTGATAGCATATGCCATTTTGGGGGGGTCACTGCATAGACACTTGCTATGATTGCCTCATCCGTGCTTATTAACCACACATTACTATTACAACCGTTACTATTGTCAAATATTTCTACAGCACTACAAGAGGTGCTCAGCATTAAACAGACATAGATAAGAGAGAGATTTCCTTCTTTGTGGTATTTACAATTGGGCCAAGTCACATAGAGGTTTGAAAAATATAATTATTGTAGAAACTGGTTAAACAATAAGGCTATGATCAGGGAGAACCAACTTTAGGATCTAAAAATTACCTTAAAGAGGTGGGACTAGAGAATGACCAAAGATGGAACTTGACACATCAACTCAAAAAAGTAATTATTGAATTTGGTACTATGATTTAGAAAGCAGAGCTGGGGGCTAGATTGGCCACTGTTGGAAATAGGATACTGGGCTTGATGGACCTTTGGTCTGACACAGTATAGCATATCTTATGTTCTTATAAGCTCAATATTCAAAGGGATCAGCACAGCAGACCTGCTAACCGTATTAATTCCCCTAACCGGGATATTCAGCGTAACTAACACGGTTATTGCCGCTGAATATCCGCGGCTGCTGCTGCTGCTGTACTTCCAATAATAGCGGGTTAGCATTGGGGCGTCCTGGGGGCATTACCCAGCGATAACTGGGCAGTGGCAATATTGAGCTGCTGCCTGGTTATTGCTAACCAGCCAAAGTTAAGCCAGTAAAAGCTGAATATCGCTGCTGCCCGGTTAAATTCATGACAGTTCAGACAACTCAGATATTCAACGTTGGGGCCACAATATGGCTCTGGCATGGAATATGCAGGTTTAAAGTTCAGCGGCGATGGCTAGATGCTTCCGCTGTGCTAGCCGACGCCATTAAATATCGGGTCCTTATGTTCTTAAGAGCAGCTGATGAAGAATGACATTCAGAAAGATGGGGTCTAGGGAGATATCAAGCAGCTGTTCTGCCTTAGCTCAACCTGTGGCACAAAGTTAAGCACAGAATTCCACTTCATCCATAACCCACTTCTTAACTTCCAAAACCAATTCATGGAGTAACTAACTCCCTAAATGAAGGGTAGTTATACAAGGCCTGGGTCCCTTCAATTGTGATGAATTTTTTCTCTCAATAAATTGGTTAAATCCAGTATAAAAAGGTAATGCATCGTGGGGTCTTGGTGAGACAGTGAAGATAGTTCCAGCTTTGAGCCCTTTGTCTACAATATTGCTGAGAGTAAACAGCTTCCCCAATATACCCTGCTTCTAGGAGTATTCAGTTGGCAAAAATTTGTGATTTGAGTTTTGTTTATTGACTTAATAGATCACTTTTCAAATGATACAACAAAGTAATTTACTAAAACAGAGGCTTCTAATCAAGACCAGAAGAGAGAGACGATCTAGAAAGGAAAGGAAAAAAAAAACCCCTACAATGTTGAGACGAATCAGAAAAAATAAATGAAGAATATAAAGGGAGATATAAATAGACTAGGTTTCATTCTGGTAGATAACCAGGGGACCACCACAGGACTCCTGAGTCAGGAAATGGTTACAGGGTATATCCAATGGGAGAAGGGGGGATTAAGCATGAAAGAAATTTCAGTCCTCTATGAAGAAAGGTTCAAAGAAAGGTTATCTAAATCAGTTAATAAAATTTCAAGCCACTGGGTGGCAGTATAACACAAATTTAAAGAGCATGAGCAGTGCAAATGGAATTGGAGCTACAAAATGAATGAGAAGCTTGAATACGCAGAGGTAGAATTGAAGCTAATGTAGCGATTTAAGAAGAGGGACTACTATATATAAACATGACAATATAGATGGAAGGCTAAGCCATGTAGCTGTGGTTTGGCTTAACTATAATGGTGAGTTTTCGGTTAATGGGAAATCCGTGAGAAGTGGGTTGTAATTGTCAAAAAGGAAAGTGATGGATTATGGCTTTGGCAGTATGTTAATAAAAGTAAGGAAAGATTTTGGTGTAATTATAGATAAAGAAATGACACATTTTGTCCGTGTTTTGGATGTGTGCAGAGAAGGGAAGAGAAGAGTTGAAGATAACCATGAAATAGTGGGCACAGGTGCAGAAATGACTCGGAGAGTTTGCCACTGGGGATCTCAAGAGGAGGAGAGCTTGCTAGGCTTCTCAGATATGGAAGTTACCCTTAGCCCCGAGATGCACATTTCTTCCTACAAGTCAGTCCTGGGAGAGCAAGAAAGGTCTTCTCTACTGGCATTTCTGAGACTGGAGAGAATAAATATAATTGAATTTAATTTAATTTAAAACATTTTTAAACTACACTATCAATAGTTATAGATAGTTTTCAATCAGCATACATAATAAAACAAAATACACAGCAACAAAATAGAAAACCAATCATCACAAATTATTTGCAGAGCCATAGCATGATTACAGCATTAGAGCGCTATTCCTCATTCATGAAAGCAGACACAGGGGTATGTTTACTAAACTGCGCAATTGTGTGGGGCGCACTTGAACGTGCGCTAAGGTACCTTAGCGCATGCTAATAGTGCGTTTTTGGTGCCCCGCACGCGTGCGTGCCGCCCGCACAAGTGTGCGTGCCGCCCGCACAAGTGTGCGCCGCCCGCACAAGTGTGCGCCGCCCGCACAAGTGCGCGCCGCCCGCACAAGAGCGCTGCGTGCTGATGTGCAATAGAGGCGTGGAAAGGCATTTTGAGAGCGGAGGAAGGCTCCCGAGTGGTGGGGGGACGGGGTCAATGGGTGGAGAGTGGGAGGGGAGAGGATCCCCGCACAGGAGCGGGGCTGAATTTCGGCAAAAAAAATACCTCGAGTGAAACCCTCGCGTTAGAGCCGATTTAAAGGGAAGAGAAACCATTCCGTCAGCAATGTACAGCAAAACCGGGGAAACCTGAAAAACGTGAGCAGTGTGATACATGTGCACAGAACAAAATAGCAAATATAAATTGAAAATGACCACAACAAATTCCTAAAAAATTATAATCCAGCTGAGCAACAGTGATATAAATGGGCAACCATAAAATACACTCCCAGGAAAGCTCCAAAAAAAGGAAATGATTTTTGGAAGGGTTTACGCTCCGTAGACCCTTTCAAAAATAATTTCATTTTATTGGAGCTTTCCTGGGAGTATTTTTTATGGTTGCCCAGTGATATCACTGTTGGCCAGCTTTGTCATGGGTTTTTGCCCCTTTTTTCGAGGTCATTTTTGAGGCTTATTTGCACGTTTGTCTCCGTACAAGGTAAATGAGCCCACAGTAAAATTGTGCAGAGCAGGGTTTCTGACTCGTCCAGCCAGGATTCCTATCTCCAGGGACTGCACTGTCTCTGTGGCCACAGTGTGGTGTAATGGACACAGCCAGTGCCTGTACGACCAGAGAATCACAGGTTCAAATCCCAGCTGGGGCTCCTGCCAACCCAGTCTCCCTAGTTTTACCCACCACTAAACAGTGATAGTAAGGACACTCCTTTATTGCAGATAACATAAGCATGGTTCAAACACCCATATTTTACCCTACACCGCACACAAACCATAACAATGGGTATTACCTACAGCCGAGTCCCCCAAATTCAGTCCTGGAGTGCCACAACTCAATCAGGTCATATGCTTTTTCCCAGATAAGGACATGTCTGCATGTTGGCGGAAGGGTACAGGTGGTGGAGGGGGCAGTGGCTGCAAGCCACAGCAGACAGTGGCCTAGGCCTGTGCAGGCTGGCACCGTCCACCGCAACAGACAGGCTCTGTTGGATGTACAGTCATGGACTCCCCAGGGAACACAGCATATCTGTGGCAACACGGTGGTGCAGTGCACACAGACAGTGTGTGCAAGAACAGAAAGTCACAGGTTCAAAGGCCAGCTGGGGCTACTGCCAATCCTGTCCACATATTTTTCCCACAACTAAACCATGATAGTAAGGACAAACCTTTATTGATGAGAACATACGCATGGTTAATACGCCTATATTTTACCACACCAAACACAGACACCATAAACAGGCGCATTACCTAGAGCAGAGTCTCCCAAATGCAGTCCTGGAGAGCCCCACACCATTCAGGTTCCATGCTGACTCTAATAAAGATGCCTGTGCTGCATATCTATGCACCACCCCCATGGTATGCAGATGTAGCTCATGCATATTTATGAGGGACAGCATGAAAACCTGAACAGTGTGTGGAACACCAGGACTGGAGTTGGGAAACTGCCGTAAAGCAGCAGCCAACAGGGCCGGACACACCCACACACACACCCACAGGCCCCATTGGCCAATGCCTCCTGGAGAGGCAGGACATTGGGCCCTGCCTGTATCTCCCAATACTAGCAGTTGCATACCTTAGCAATGCCACCCTACACCTGGGTATATGGTACACAGCTATCAAACGTTTCCCATGATAACTGGCAGATATCAATTCCTACGTTAAGCACATTTTGCTCATTGAGCTCCACCATAACAATCATTCTGATGTCTGTGATGTGTGCTGCAGGTCTGGTCTCTGATAGTGTTTACCACCCTGGGGAGTGACCCCCAACAGTATTGCGTACCATATCCATACCTGTACTGTGCCCAGGACTGGTGTGGTGGGTATGGCTGCTGAACACCTCTATAGTAGCACAATGCTGGCAATGTTGCCAGGATTGGGCTGCCAATGTGCATAATGAGGAGCAAGGTACCATGGGTATAGGCCGGACAGGGTGGACTGGCCAGGGTGCATCTGCACAGGGCATAGGGCACTGACTGGGACATTTTAGTGCCCGGCCACCACCTACACAGACAGGGTGACCTCAGTATGTCCTGCTGAGAGATCACTCTCACCCTGACTGTGCAGTGACCGCAGCATGGCTAGGTACCCCCATAGTGCTATATAGTATTTCTCTCATGTGATAGATATTGGTTTTTTTGGGGGGCCCAGTCACTGATTTATCTGATTGCTGTGTATGTTGACATCCCAGTTTTGGGTGCATGTATCTCCACTGGGCACATGCACTATGAACTAACTAGCAGACTGTTTGCAGCTGGTTTGTGTCTTGATGGAGTGGCTTGCAGGTTGCAGTGGCTGATGGCTTGCTGCAGGACAATATCAGATAGTGTTGGGATGCAGCTTACCATATCCAGGCCTAATGTCTGTCTGCTATTGTGTTATGGATGTGTACAGAGCTGCATTGACTGTCCTGTGGGGTGTCTGTTCCTCAGCTAGAACTGGGGTTGATATTCCCCTCTACTGTCACTTTTTCAGGGAGGTAGAATGTGGATCTATTGATAGGAGACCCTGTTTGCCACTCTCAGCCCTGGGGGGGGAGGGGGGTGGTGGTGGTACATTGCCCACCTAGGGGTTCATGGGGCCTACACCTGACTGAAACAGACAGAGATATCCAAGGTGTTTGTGCAGAAACTACCTATCTCACACATTAATACTGCTTTGGACCTCTGCCATGGCCTCTTTCAGCCATGGAAGGTGTTGTGGACCTGGTCCTGGGCGCCTCATCGCACCTTCAGGGTGAGCAAAGTACCCGCACAATGTGATGGTGTGTAGCTATTCTGTGCCAGTAAAACACACGGTCTGTACCCCCTTACCAGGCCGAGGTGCTGTGGGGGTGCATTCCCCATCTTGTGTTTATCTGTGGACAGCTGATTTGCATGTGCAGTGCATCATGGGTACGGGTGGGCTAACCCTATCCTGGTGACTGCAGCAGATTGTCTGTGTGGTGACATGCAGACTCTCTGCAGCCAGCCAGGGGCTTGTTAGCAGCTGTAGAGCTGTAGCCCAATGGTTACATCACTGCCTGTAAAGCCAGAGGTCATGGGTTCAAACCTACAGTAGGGTTATTTGATAGGGTTGTCCAAAGCATTATCTGTTGTTTAATGTACATATTTTGATGCCAGCAAAAACACCCTCAGCGTACTGTACCCATAAGGTGCGTATGAGGGTGCTTTATAGGGTGCCCTATAGGGCACCTTATGGTTTCCGTCCATATAAGGGGCACTATACATTTTCCTGTGACGCAACTTATAGGGTGCCCTATAGGGTACATTTTAGGGTGCCGTGGCGGACAGTGCACTTTATCATGTGCCCTATGCAGTGCCTTATAGGGTGCCTTATACGGCACCTTCAATTACGGCATGTGAGGGCGTGTTTGCTGGCAGCAATTAATAAAATAAACATAAGGTGCTGGAGGAGAAAATATGTACAGTGCAAAGCTGATGCCACAGCCAGCCTTATGTATTAGGCACCCTGGGGAGCAAACTCATGACCCCTGTATCAGCAGTCAGTGCCTTAACCATTGTGCTCCACTGCTGCTCCTCCTTGCATGTCAGCGCACCTACTTATGCTTTTCATTCCTTAAACTGCACAGTGCTGCCATCAAAAACAGTACTCTGACCTTGCGGTACCTCATACGGCACCCTCTAAAGTGCCCTATAAGCAACATTCTAGGGTGCCTTGGCGGATAGTGCGCTTTAAAATGTGCCTTATAGGGTGCCTTATGTTAACACGATTTGAGAGTGCGTTTGCTATTAATGATAATTAAAATAGAAATAAAATTACTCTTAAAGCAATCTTCCCCCTAATACACAATGCCTCAGCTAGCCTTGTTCATTGGGCACTGTGGGGGATCAAACCCCTGATCCCTGCACCATTGGTCAGTGTCTTAACCATTGTGCTGTGGCTCTGTTCCTGTGCTTGCACATCAGTGCGCCGCCTTATGCCGCCCAATATTAAAAAGCCTCCTAAATCAATAGCACACAGCCTAATGACCATCAGCACACCACCTTATGCTGCCCCATATTAGACTGGCTCCTAAAGTAATGCCTCAGCCAGCACTGTGGGGGATTGAACCCCTGAGCCCTGCACTATTGATCAGTGCCTTAACCATTGTGCTGTGGCTCTGCTCTTTGGCTTACTCATCAGCGCGCCGCCTTATGCCTCCCCATATTGAAATGCCTCCTAAAAAATTAGCACTCCGCCTTATGCCCATCAGCACGCTGCCTTATTTCGCCATTATTGAAATGCCTCCTAAAATGATGCCACAGACAGCTGCCTTCATTGAGCACTGTGGGGGATTGAACCCCTGATCCATGCACCATTGGTCAGTGTCTTAACCATTGTGCTGTGGCTCTGCTCTTCTGTGTGTGCACATCAGTGTGCCACTTATACCGCCCAGTATTATAATGCCTCCATAAACATCAGCGCTCCACCTTATGCGCTTCATAAATTAATGCCTCAGCCAGTCTTGTTCATTGGGCACTGTGGGGGATTGAACTCCTGATCCCTGCACCATTGGTAAGTGCCTTGACCATTGTGCTGTGGCTCTACTTTTCTGTGTGCACATCAGCGCGCTGCTTATGCCTCCCGCACAGCTATCTGATGCACTAATGTGCAGGGCACACAAGGGCACCGCGCACCTTAGCGCATATGTAAATTCCAGATTTTCTTCTTCAGCAGGAAACGCCCACTCCTTATATGGCACCCGCACACTACCGCGGCCCGCACTTTAACGGGGTTTTAGTAAACATACTCCACAGTTCTAAAAAGCCATAACATCAATTCACATAATTTAGAAAAGCCTTTAATCGGTGAAACATTCAGAAAGCTCTAAAAATATTCAGTAACAGAGGCCTCAAATGCATACAATGTTACAATCTATTCAAAAGCTCATGTCACAGAAGAGGGGGGGAGTTCTTATGCTTGCGAAAAGCTATTTAAACTTTTTCAATCTAAGAACTGATCACTCTGAGGACTCTAATATCATAATTATTTCTAATATGAAACTAGTATTATGTTTAGTCTATAGGCCACCTTCAGCTGCTACCAGTGATTTATCTGCCCTCCTAGATATGATAAGTGGTATTTTACAAATGACATCCAAGTGCCATCTGTGACATCCAAGCCAAAACATCTGGAAAACAAAGCAGGAGCGTCCAAGGTTAGGCACAATTTCACAGACATGGACATACCCAATATGGGCGTCTGCAGGGCTCGTAGATGTCACCAGAATAGTATTCCAGGCCGTGGACGTCTCGGAATATCCTGATGGTTAGAGTAGTGGGCTGGGGCCAGGATTCAGATCCCACTGCTGCTATTATTGTGAAAAGTGGGAACTGGGGGTGGCGGACTACCATCTTCTCTACCCCTTCTGGATGTTTTAAGGGCAAAACAAGCACTTTCCTGATGCCTATCAGTGCCAGGAACAGGTATAATTTTTCTTTATTTATGTTTTTTTGAAATTTCACAATATTATCAAGACAAAGCTTGTATAGAAAAGGCAAACAACCAAAATAACAGTGCAAAGGATACATTCACATAATAGAAACCTTTAATGGAAGTGCCTATAGCCCACTATAAAGGGAGAGAAGTTAAAGAAAGAACAGGAGGTTGAGGATACCGCCTGTATCAAGTATAAGCCAAAGGAAATACAAGATAGTTGCGGGAGGATAGAGGCACTTTTACATTCCATATACATGGCAAAAGTTCTCCTACATCATCCAGTGGAGTCAGACGTTAGAACAGAAGTAACCGTAGTTTGGCACTTATAAATACGGACAAATCAGTTGGATGGAAAAATACATATCTCTGAGAGTTATACACAACTAAACACTTACAAGGAAAACATAAATAAAAAGTAGTCCCTAGTTGCAATGCACCAGGCTTCATTATTTGAAATTGTCTACGCCGCTTCTGAGTTTTCCCAGCAATATCTGGGAATATTAACACTTTACTTAGAACTATAAAAGGGAACAAGATGTTTTTTTAAAGTAGAATTTTAACAGCCAGTCCTGGACCAACACTAATGTACAAGTGACCAGGAGCGTAGAGACATTCAAAGAGTCTTGCTTGGATGACTTCAATAAGTCAGAAACATTTAATGAATCCATGCTGCCCCCTTCTGTTGGTCCTGACTTCTTCTTGCCAACAGGGAGAAAAAAAGCGTTGGAAATCGGCGGCATCAGCTCTTGGGGAACCATTAAAACCTCAGCCAGATATTTTTGAAGAGGTCTATCAGGCTAACCCCCATAAGTATAGGAAAGTTTAAAAGTCTCAAATTTGAGGCTCGAGCAGCATTTTCCAGACTTTCTACTTTAGCACGATTACCAGAAACGATGCTGTATCCGAAACTGCACTCAAATTTCTAACAGTTTCTGTTACTTGCACCTTCATGTCATCAGTCACAGACAAGTATTTCTCCACATCCCCAGCCACTCGCGTCAGCCGGGCAGAGATCCAGCTATCTGCCGAGAAATAGCATCAGATAACAAAGTTATAGCGTCTCAGATACTTTCCAGTGTAATCTTACTTGGACAGAGCAGCTTAAACAAAGTTGGAGAAGACTCAGCCAGGAGAATAGCAGCAGAATTAATGCCTAGACCACTGACTCATGGCTCCACTGACAGCCCCAAGTCACCTGGAGGGACCCCGGAAACACCGATGGCAGCCACTTTATCCAAAACCACGATAACTCCCTGCTCTCGCATTGACTCTCTTTGCACTGACTTCCAATGTCACAGGAGTGCAGTCAGGTGGTGGAGAGCCCGCAGCCACGGGCGCCATAGGCGGAGACCATGCTTCAGGGGAGAAAGTAACTTCTAGGTCAGTAGGCAGAGATGACTCCTCCAGTCATCCCCCATTACCCGCTCGAATCTTCCTTCTCGTAGCCTCTGTAATTTCAATAAACTGGTCCATGGGAGCTAGAACAGCTGGTGGGACATCCACTGAGAACACCCTAGCCTTGCTTTTTCACTTCGGCATCAGACACGAAGAACAGGAGCCTCACGCAGCCATCTTGGATAAGGAAGACACGCCTCCCCTGGGAGGAGCTCAGTGAAAATTTTAGACATCATTCTGAATGTCCAGGATGTTTCAGAGATGAGGCAGTGATATCCAGGTTCATAGACATGCTCTGGCCATGCCTCCACTGAGCCCCCACTACATATGAGTAAAGTTGCTTGACTGTTCACGTTTCCTGTAAACCACTCTGATACTAAATAGTGCGGTATTAAAAAGCGAATAAATAAATAAATAAATAAATATGAGCTTAAGAAATACTATACTGGCTCAGACCAAGGTTCATCAAGCTCAGTATCCTGTTTCCAACAGTGGCCAATCTAGGTCACAAGTACCTGGTAGGTTCCAAAAAAGGTACACAGGTTCCACAATGCTTGTCCCAGGGTAAGACATGGATTCCCAGATCCTCTTTAATAATGGTTTATGGACCTTTCCGCCAGGAAAGCAGAGAGGTTCCAAAAAAGAGTAAAGTAGCCCAAATGCCCTCAAGTATGGAGCAGAGAGAGCTTAAAGATCCCAAATTACCCATGTCTACCAAAAGCCAAATTAATATGAATAAAATACAGTCTCTAAAATGCTTGTATGTAAATGCTGTTGTTGTTAAGTGCCGTCGAGTCGGAGTCGACTCATGGCGACCCTCTGGATAGCTATCCTAAATTGTGTTCGGTCTTCAGTCAGGCGGCTCATTGTTGACAGAATGGTACCTGTAGCTGCTGTTATTGTATCGATCCATCTCATTGCTGGCCTTCCTCTTTTGCATTGACCTTCTATCTTGCCAAGCATAATGTCTTTCTCTAATGATCTCTCTCTTCGCATGATGTGTCCAAAGTATGAAAGTCGAAGTCTTGTCATCTGAGCTTCTAAAGAAAGCTTAGGTTTGATCTCCTCTAGTACCGACTGTTTTGTTCTTCGGGCAGTCCATGGTATACACAGTATTCGCCGCCAGCACCATAATTCAAAGGCATCAATTTTCTTCCTGTCTATCTTTTTCACTGTCCAGCTTTCACATCCATATGATGTTATTGAAAATACCATGGCTTGAACAAGTTGAATCTTTGTATGGAGAGAGACATCTCTGCTCTTGAGAATCTTATCTAGGTCTTTCATAGCCATTCTGCCAAGAGCAATGCGTCGTCTGATTTCTTGACTGCTTGTTGCTTCTTTATTGATAGTTGATCCAAGTTGGTTAAAGTTGTTCACAATTTCAATTTCTTCTCCTTCAATGATGAACCTGTTGATTATGCCAGTTGTCATGAACTTTGTCTTCTTTACATTAAGGTGCAGGCCAATTTTGAGACTATGTTCTTTGATTGTGAGAAGCAAATGTTTCAGATCATCTTCACTTTCAGCCAGTAATGTGGTATCATCAGCATAGCGAAGGTTGTTGATGAGTCTTCCACCAGTCTTCACACCTCTGTTGTCTTCATACAATCCTGCTTATCTGATGATTTGTTCTGTAAATGCTAGAAGTCTAAAAAATAAGATGGGAGAGTTAGAATATATAGCACTAAATGAGAGGTTAGATATGATTGGAATATCAGAGACATGGTGGAAGGAGGACAACCAGTGGGACACTGTGATACCTGGGTACAAACTATATCGTAATGATAGAGCTGATCAAATTGGTGGAGGGGTTGCACTCTATGTTAGAGAGTGCATTGAGTCAGAAAGAATTAAAGTTTTGCAGGAAACAAAATTTGCTGTAGAATCTCTATGGATTGAAATTCCATGTAAAACGGGGAAGGTGATGACAGTGGGGGTCTACTATCGACCACCTGGCCAGAATGAACAAATGGATGATGAAATACTCAAAGAAATCAAGGAAGCTAACAAATGTTACAGCGCAGTAATAATAATGGGTGATTTCAATTACCCCGGTATCGACTGGGTCAGTGTCATGGCAGGACATGCTAGGGAGATAAAGTTCCTAGATGACATAAATGACTGCTTCTTGGAGCAGCTGGTTCATGAACCAACCAGAGGGGAAGCCATATTAGACCTAGTCCTTAGTGGAACATCAGATCTAGTGCAAGAGATAAGGGTGTTGGGGCTACTTGGCGATAGTGATCATAGGGGTATGTTTACTAAAACCCCGGTAATGTGCGGGCCGCGCTAGTGTGCTGGTGCCATATAAGGAGTGGGTGTTTCTTTCTGAAAAAGAAAAAACATAATTTAAATATGCGCTAAGGTGCGTGGCGCCCATGTGCGCCCCGCACATTAGCGCATGAGAATGCTGCGCGGGAGGCATAAGTGGCACGCTGATGTGCAAGCAGAAGAGCAGAGCCACAGCACAATGGTTAAGACACTGACCAATGGTGCAAGGATCAGGGGTTTAATCCCCCACAGTGCCCAATGAACAAGGCTGGCTGAGACATTGCATATTATGGGGAAGATTGCTTTAGGAGGCATTTTATTTTTATTTTAATTATCACTACTAGCAAACGCACTCTCAAAGCGTGTTAACATAAGGCCCCATAAGGCACATTTTAAAGAGCACTGTCCGCCAAGGCACCCTAGAATGTTGCTTATAGGGCACTTTATAGGGTGCCGTATGAGGTACCGCAAGGGCAGAGTACTGTTTTTGATGGCAGCACAGTGCAGTTTAAGGAATGAAAAGCATAAGTAGGTGTGCTGACATGCAAGGAGGAGCAGCAGTGGAGCACAATGGTTAAGGCACTGACTGCTGATACAGGGGTCATGAGTTTGCTCCCCAGGGTGCCGAATACATAAGGCTGGCTGAGGCATCAGCTTTGCAATGTACATTTTGTTTCCTGCAGCACTTTATTTTTATATTATTAATTGCTGCCAGCAAACACGCACTCACGTGCCGTAATTGAAAATGCCGTATAAGGCACCCTATAAGGCACTCCATATGGCACATTATAAAGTGCACTGTCCGCCACGGCACCCTAAAATGTCCCCTATAGGGCACCCTATAAGTTGCATCACAGGATAATGTATAGTGCACCGTATATGGACGGGAACCATAAGGTGCCCTATAGGGCGCCCTATAAAATGCCCTCAGAGGCACCTTATGGGTACAGTATGCTGAGGGTGTTTTTGCTGGCAGCAAAAATGTACATTAAAAAGAGATAATGCTTTGGACAGCCCTATCAAATAACCCCACTGTGGATTTGAACCCATAACCTCTGGCTTTGCAGGCAGTGAAGTAACCATTGGGCTACAGCTGCTAGCAAGCCCCAGGTTGGCTACAGAGAGCCTCCATGTCACCACACAGACAGTCTGCTGTGGTCACCAGGATAGGGTTAGCCCACCCGTACCCATGATGCACTGCACATGCAAATCAGCTGTCCACAGATAAACACAAGATGGGGTATGCACCCCCACAGCACCTCGGCCTGGTAGGGGGAAGTGACCATGTGCACCTCCACAGCATCTCGGCCTGGTAGGGGGAACAGACCGTGTGTTTTACTGGCACAGAGTAGCCACACACCATCACATTGTGCGGGTACTTTGCTCACCCTGAGGGTGCGGTGAGGCGCCCAGCACCAGGTCCACAGCACCTGCCATGCTGGAAGTCCAAAGTAGTGCTAATGTATGAGATAGGTAGTTTCTGCGGAAGCACCTTGGATAACTCTGTCTGTCTCAGTCAGGTATGTCCCCCATGGACCCCTAGGAGGATTATGCACCACCACCCTCCTCCTTCTCCCCCAGGGCCAAGGGTGGTAAAACAGGGTCTCCCATCAAAAGATCCACATTCTACCTCCCTGCAATGGTGGCAGTAGAGGGGACCATCAACCCCAGTCCTGCTGGGGAAAAGACACCCTTCAGGGCAGTCAATTCAGCTCTGTACATAACCATAACACAATAGCAGACAGACATTTGGCCTGTATATGCTAAGTTACACCCCACCACTATCTGATATTCACCTTCAGCCACTGCACCCTGCAAGGCACTCTATCAAGACACATACCAGCTGCAAACAGTCTGCTAGTTAGTCCATAGTGCATGTTCCTGGTGGAAATGCATGCTCCCAAAACTGGGATGGCAGCACACACAACAAGCAGAAAAGTCAGTGGCTGGGCCCCAAAAGGAAACCCATTAATATCACATGAGAGAAACACTATATAGCACTATGGGGGTGCCTAGCCATGCTGTCATCACTGCACAGTCAGGGTGAGAGTGCTCAGGGCCGGCCCGTCCATTGAGCGAGAATGTTTTTTGCACAGGGCCCCGCGTTTCAGGGGGCCCCGCGCAAAAAACATTCTTTTGTAAAAGTAAAATTGAAAAAAAAAAGAAAACCTGTCTCCTGCCGCTGTCGGGGCCGCCGCGGCAGAATCGAGCGTGCCGCGGGGCCCCCCTGTACCCGGCACAGCCTCTCCTCCCTGTAGCAACTCTCTCTTCTGAGCTGCAGTCAGACGCGTCCGGCTTGCAGAGCGCGAAGGGAAGAGTTTCCCTTTCGCGACTCTGTTAGGCCCGCGGGGGCTGATGGGAACTTCCCATCAGCCCCCGCGGGCTTAACAGAGCAGCGAGGGAAAAACTCTTCCCTCGCGCTCTGCAAAGCCGGCGCGTCTGACTTCAGCTCCAACGAGAGAGCTGCTACAGGGGGAGAGGCTGTGCCGGGTACGGGGGGGCCCCGGGGCCCGTTCGAGTCGGCCCCGGCGGCCCCGACCGCGGCCGGCGACCTGTTTTCTTTTTTTTTCAAATTTCCCGGGGCTGGGCTGGTCGTTAGGAGTGGTTCTGGGCTGGGCTGGCCTGGGGGTTAGAAGTGGTGCTGGGCTGGGCTGGGCTGGGCTGGGCTGGGGGGGGGGGGTTTAGGAGTAGTGATGGGCTGGGCTGGGCGGGGGGGGGTGTTAGGAGTAGTGATAGGCTGGGCTGGGCTGGGGGGGGGTGTTAGGAGTAGTGATGGGCTGGGCTGGGCTGGGCGGGGGGGGGTGTTAGGAGTAGTGATGGGCTGGGCTGGGGGGGGGGGTTATGAGTTGTGATGGGATGGGCGGGGCTGGGGGGGGAGGAGATAGGAGTAGTGATGGGATGGGAAGGGCTGGCTGGGGGGGGTTAGGAGTGGTGATGGCCACTGGGGGGGTGGGGGGGGGTTAGGAGTGGTGATGGGCACTGGGCTGGCTGGGGGGTAGGAGTGGTGATGGGCACTGGGCTGGCTGGGGGGGTTAGGAGTGGTGATGGGTGCTGGGCTGGGGGGGTTAGGAGTGGTGATGGGCGCTGGGGGGGTTAGGAGTTGTGATGGGCGCTGGGGAGGGGTTAGGAGTGGTGATGGGCGCTGGGGGGGGCTTAAACTAAAAATTGGGTGATGGGGGATTAGGACTGGAAATGGGCTGGTGGGATTAGGACTGGAAGTGGGTTGATGGGGGTTAGGACTGGTAATGGGCTATGGGAGGGCTTAAACTAAAAATTGAGTGATGGGGGATTAGGACTGGGAGTGGGCTGATGGGGAGGTTAGGACTGGTAATGGGATATGGGGGGGCTTAAACTGAAAATTTGGGGGTGATGGGGGATTAGGACTGGAAATGGGCTGGTGGGATTAGGACTGGGAGTGGGCTATGGGGGGGGGCTAGGACTGGTAATGGGTTGGGGGGGTTGCTAGGACTGGAAATGGGCTGAGTGGAAGGGTGCTTGAACTGCAAATAGCTGTTGGGGATGGGGCTTGGAATGGAAATGGGCTGAGGGGAAGTGGGGGGCTTGAACTGCAAATAGCTGATGGGGACGGGGCTTGGAATGGAAATGGGCTGAGGGGAAGTGGGGGGCTTGAACTGCAAATAGCTGATGGGGAGGGGGACTTGGAATGGAAATGGGCTGAGTGGAAGGGGGCTTGAACTGCAAATAGCTGATGGGAAGGGGGGCTTGGAATGGGCTCTTAGGGGAGGGAGCTAGGACAGGAACTGGGCTGATGGATGGGCTAGGATAGAACTGAGAATTGGGTGTTGGGGGGAGCTAAGATTGGAAATGGGCTTTGGTGGGGGCTTGGATTGAAATGGACTCATGGAGGGGCTAGAACTGGAAGTAGGCTCATGGGGGGCTTGGTTTAGAAATGGGCTGAGTGGAGGGGAGCTAGGATTTAACATGGGCTGATGGTGGGGCTAGGAAAGGACTAGAAATGGGCTGATGGGAGGCTGGTATTGGAAATGAGCTGATGAAGGGACTCGGATAGGACTGGAAATGGATGGGGGAGCTAGGACTGGAAATGGGCTGATGTGGGGACTAGAAGGGAGCGGATACTGGGTGGGGCTGGAACTAAAAGGGAGCTGATGTTGGGGGAGATTAGAAGGGGATGGGGCTGGGAGAATGAAATGGAGAGGGGAAAAATATTTTGTGTGGGAGGGAATAAAAATGTACAATTGGCCGGGTATTGGGAGACTAAGTGGGGATTGAGGATGGAGGGGTAAAATTTGAGTGGATGAAATAGGAATGAGGAAAGAGCAAAAGGAGAAAGATTATTATGTTAAAGCAGATGTAGAGAGAGAATGGAAAAAACTAGAAGAGAAGAAAGGACAAATGGACAGCAGACGATGGAGAGATAGCAGAAGACACAAATAAACCAGAAGAAAGTGGCTGGAACAATTGCAACTGAAAAAAAACTGCACAAAAGGTTACAAAGATATCTCTTTATTTTGAATTTATTAACTGGAATATGTCAGCTCTGGGAAATGTGCATCATTAATGTCTGTGCTTTGTGTAGTACAAGAGGAAATTAATTTATAGTTTTATTTCTACATTGTTGTTGTACATTCCAAGTTTGGCTTTTAGGGTTCCCAGTTTAATTATTGTCTTCCTGTTTTTAAATTGTGATTCCTTGTTTGGTGATAGTCTATGTTCTGCATGTGTAACTGAGCTGAGGTATTCTGTTTATGTAATTCCTATTTGACATTGTCACTTGTTCTCTTTCCCCAGTAGGTCATGTATTGTTATTCTCTGAAATGTATTGGTTTAATATTTGCAGTGTTGCCTTTTGATAGGTAGTGTATGGTGCTTTATGAGTCCTGGTAGTGCTGTTGGGATACGGTGGGTTTGCTATGGGTTCTAAATGGGCAGTGTTTGTAGTAGTTCCTAATGTGCCTGGCGGTTGGCACTGGATTATAGTAATGTAGAAATCTTTGTCTTTTTTTATCCATACACTCATGAAGAGGCATGTTTACTAAAAGTTAGTGTATGGTAACATTATGCAAATATTTATGCAAATGAGGCCCCTTATGCAAATGAGGCCCCGCACCGAGTCTCCGCACATGGCCCCGCACCCCCCTTGGGCCGCCCCTGAGAGTGCTCTCCCAGCAGGACATACTGAGGTCACCCTGTCTGTGTAGGTGGTGGCCAGGCACTAAAATGTCCCAGTCAGTGCCCTATGCCCTGTGCAGATGCACCCTGGCCAGGCCACCCTGTCCGGGCTATACCCATGGTACCTTGCTCCTCATTATGCACATTGGCAGGCCAATACTGGCAACAGTGCTGGAAGTGTGGGCTGTGGAAGGTGTTTGCAGCCACCACACACTGTATAGACAGACACACACTCCGACACCTATGCCAGCATTGTGCTACTATAGAGGAGTTCAGCAGCCATGCCCACCACACCAGTCCTGGGCATAGTACAGGCATGGATATGGTACACAATACTGTTGGGGGTCACTCCCCAGGGTGGTAAACACTGTCAGAGACAGGACCTGAAGCACACACCACAGACATCAGAATGATTGTTATGATGGAGCTCAATCAGCAAACTGTGCTTAACGTAGGAATTTCTATCTGCCAGTACTCATAACAAACATTTGAGAGCTGTGTACCGTATACCCAGGTGTAGGGTTGCATTGCTAAGGTATGCAAGTGCTAGTATTGGGAGATGCACGCAGGGCCCAATGTCCTGCCTCTCCAGGAGGCATTAGCCAATGTGGCCTGTGGGTGTGGGCGTGTCTGCCCCTGTTGGCTGCTGCTTTACGGCAGAGGTTCCCAACTCCAGTCTTGGTGTGCCAAACACTGTTCGGGTTTTCATGCTGTCCCTCATGAATATGCATGAGCTACATCTGCATACCATGGGGGTGGTGCATAGATATGCAGCACAGGCATCTTTATTAGAGGCAGCATGGAACCTGAATGGTGTGTGGCCCTCCAGGACTGCATTTGGGAGACTCTGCTCTAGGTAATGCACCTGTTTATGGTGTTTGTGCTCGGTGGGGTAAAATATAGGCGTATTAACCATGCGTATGTTCTCAGCAATAAATGTTTGTCCTTACTATCATGGTTTAGTTGTGGGAAAAATATGTGGACTGGATTGGCAGGAACCCCAGCTGGGCTTTGAACCTGTGACCTTCTGTTCTTGCACACACTGTCTGTGTGCACTGCACCACCGTGATGCCACAGGTGTGTTGTATTCCCTGGGGAGTCCATGACTATACATCCGACAGAGCCTGTCTGTTGCAGTGGACCGTGCCAGTCTGCACAGGGCTAGGCCACTGTCTGCTGTGGCTAGCAGCCACTGCCCCCTCCACCACCTGTACCCTTCCGCCAACATGCTGACATGTCCTTATCTTGGAAACAGCATATGACCTGATTGAGTTGTGGCACTCCAGGACTGCATTTGGGGGACTCGGCTGTAGGTAATGCCCATTGTTATGGTGTTTGTGCGGTGTAGGGTAAAATATAGGTGTTTGAACCATGCTTATGTTCTCTGCAATAAATGAGTGTCTTTACTATCTCTGTTTAGTGGTGGGCAAAATATGGGGACTGAGTTGGCAGGAGCCCCAGCTGGGATTTGAACCTATGATCTTCTGATCCTACAGGCACTGGCTGTGTCTGCTGCACCATGCTGTGGCCACAGATAAGGTGCAGTCCCTTGTGATAGGAAACCTGGCCGAACGGGTCAGAAACCCTGCTCTGCACAATTTTACTGTGGGCTCATTCACCTTGTATGGAGACAAAAGGGCAAATAAACCTCAAAGATGACCTCGAAAAAAGGTGAAAAATACATAACCAAGCTGGCCAATAGTGATATCAATGGGCAACATTAAAAAACACTCCCAGAAAAGCTCCAAAAAAAAAGAAATGATTTTTGGAAGGGTCTACGCTCCTGGGAGTGTTTTTTATTGTTGCCCATTTATATCACTGTTGCCCAGCTGGATTATAATTTTTTAGAATTTTGTTGTGGTCATTTTCAATTTTTATTTGCTATTTTGTTCTGTGCACATGTATCACACTGCTCACGTTTTGTAGGTTTCCCTGGTTTTGCTGTACATTGCTGACAGAAATGGTTTCTCTTCCCTTTAAATCGGCTCTACAGCGAGGTTTTCACTCGCGGTATTTTTTTAGTTGAATTTCAGCCCCGCTCCTGTGCGGGGAGCCTCTCCCCTGCCACTCTCCACCCATTGACCCCGTCCCTCCGCCCCTCGGGAGCCTTCCTCCACCCTCAGAATGCCTTTCCATGCCTCTATCGCACTTCAGCGTGCCGCGCTCTTGTGCGGGCCCGTTAGTGCAGCGCGCATGTGTGCGGGGCGCAAAAACGCACTATTACCGTACGCTAAGGTACCTTAGCGCAAGCTCAAGTGCGCCCCACACAATTGCGCGGTTTAGTAAACATACCCCTTAGTATCATAAGATTTGTGAATAGTTTTTTGCCTTTTTTAATTTTTATTTTCTGAGTAATGCATTACATGTTTGCATTCATTGTAGTATTCATTATTGTATTGTGCATTATTGTAATGTAGATTGATTATTTATTATATATTTTATAGGTTCATATAGAATGTATAGAAGTATTCTGTATATAAATTAAGTATTATGAATTAATGAATAAGAAAATAACCTGTAATTTATTAATTATTGGGCATATGGAGGTATTTTAAACATCCGGGCAATAACCTGTAATTTATTAATTATCAGGCATATGGAGGCGCTTTAATCATTCAGGTTGAATGAGTAATAAATTAAAATTGATTTATATTTGTAAACATTTTTCATGGTGTGCATTGTTGTGATATTTATATTGATGATTTTGCATATTAATGGTGATTTCTTTTGGTTGGTCCTATGACAATAGCATGGGATTTTCCAATCACCAAGCACACATGGCTTATCGTTGAGCCAGTAGTCCCAGAACACTTGGATAAAGTTATCTTGGGCCTCAAAAACATCATATTGCCATTAGACTCATGTCCTGCTAGCTGGAACAAAATCAGCAAAACTGACTTTCTATTTGCTATACTCAAAATTATGAATCTTTCCCTTTCACAAAGTTACATGCCAACCAGCCTAAAAAGTGTAAGCATAAACCCCATACTTAAAAACACCATATCAGACTTCAGGACACTCTCTCCTTACAGGCCCATTTTGAGCCTCCCACTTCTTGCAAAATTAATTGAAAAAGATGTGTATCATCAACTTCAAAACTACATTGATCTATATGCTCCACTTGACATTGAGAAACATGGATTTAGATCTCACCGTGGAGCAGAAACTCTCATGACCTTACTTCTTGATAATCTCATGCCAGGCCCTGATAAACCTCATACAGGATTTATCTTAATATTTCTCAACAACACTACAGTGTTTGCCTCTATCCGTCACATTTTATTATTATCCCTCCTACAAATCATAGGACTTCAGGGTATTGTTTTACAATGGTTCCACCCCTACCTATCTGAAAGGCGGCAACACTGTAGCATCCACAACTTTAGCTTGGTATATTGTCCATCATGTTCCTCGATGCTCTACAATCTCTTCTTTATTATTTAACATCTATATTCAAAATTTTTTTATACAGGTTTCTTAAACACACTTGCACAAGAAATGCAAGTAGTCTAAAGTAACCAACAAAGGAAACAAATAAACTACAATGAGACCATTATAAGACAGCAAATGTAACAACCATCCAACCTCTAGTCTACCAAATACAGGTCCAAGATGACAGCAATAAGGAAAATAACAACGAAAATACAAAAGACCTCAGGAAAGCACAACCAGCTTACTCTATAGAATGGATAGGAGATTCACCAATTTCAAGCCCTGAGGACCCATGGGCATTCAAGAAAGAAATCAATTGTGAAGGAAATAAAAAAAAAAAACATATGAATGACCCTGGAGTCTAACCAGGTACTTGCATGGGTATATGAGAAAAAATGCCCCACCTAACTGAAGGGAAACTCCTACCTGCATCGTTGGGTTTCCTTAGCCAGATCAGGGAAAATCCTAACCAGGCAGCCCTTGAAGGGAACATTTCTCTTACAAAAAAACATTCTGAGTAGCCACTCTCTGTCAGATACAAGGGCCAAAGTTATCAAACAAGTAACGGAGGTTATTGAGTCTGAATCAGACATTTCTAACATAGAGATACATTTAATACATCTGCCATCTGAGGGCCAGGAATCTCTGCAGTAGCAGAGATTTTCTGACCTAATGGTAAATAGTATGCTTTTACTAATGGTAGGCATGACTCTGGAGAGACTCCCAACACCTCCAAAAGATATTGCTTGAACATATCTTTTGCAGTAACATTGGGGGACTTCAGAAAGTTTATCAGACAAAGAGTTGGAAGCTGACTACGATTATCCAACTGTTCAAATTTAAACTTTAGATTATTAGAATCCTTAATAAAAGCTTCTGAGTGCACATCCAAACAATACAAATGAGGTGTAAAGTCATCTGTCTTAGTTTTCAGTAAGTCAATAGCCTCAATATTCCGCAAACAACTCTCAAAATTCTGTTGAACTTTAATATGCAAAGTTTGAATTTGCACTGTAATGGTTTATCCAAGAAGTTTAATCACAGTCCAAATAGACTCCAATGTGAACTGTGCTGGCCTCTGAAGAACAAAGGAAAATATAGAAGTATCCAGTTCGGTGTTTGCAAACACCAAGGGCTCCATGGGAGCAGCAGGGCAGGAAGCAGCAGCTATAACCGCTGCTGGTGGTACACTCCCTCTCTGAAGCTCTATTCACAGTTAATGGTCCAATGAGATTACTGAAGTCTTGCTCCATTCCCTTCAGGCATCCACAAAGAGGAAGCAGGAAGATCAACTCTGGACACTTCAGTGTCCTCCAACTCAACCGGGTTCTCGCTGGAGCAAACTTGCTTGGGAGGTCTCCACGTCATGGGGGGGGGGGGGTGAGAATTCACAGCCCAAGGAAGACTGCTAGAGAACTCAAGCAGTCCCACAGCCGGTCCCCTTTCCAATGCTGGTTGCTGCTCTCGATGGAGAAAAGAAATCAATTGGACCAAAAGTAACTGGAGAGGAGGTAGGCAAGGCACTTGGAGCAACTTGACTTGCTTCATCTTCCTGTTCTTTCCCATGTCTGTAAAAGCATCAGAACCAACTGCTCAGTGTGCCAGCATCTTGAACCCCTCTTGTCAAAGCTTTTTGTACATTAATACTATCATATAAAATTTTCTATCACCTATATATGGATGATGTGGAGTCTGATTCAGGAAGGGGCATGTCCAGGAAGTCTGGATGGCTCAAGCAGGACGTGCCCATTTGGACTCAATTCTGTAATGAGAGAGCAAAACATTCCCACAGCATTCGGAATTGGGCCCGAGGACAGCCCAGTGTGCCCCTGTGGCCACCAGGAGACATCCACACCACCTTCCAGCCAGCCTGGCTGCCACATCCAGGACTCCCTTCACCGCACTGTCTGACCCCCGATGGGTCCAGCCAGGGCCCGGATCAGGTGGTGGGGACCCACCTTATGCTGTCTGCTGCTCCAGAGGGGGGGGGCTGCTGGGCTCAGGGGGTTGCTGCCAGCCACATCTGAAGTCTTTTCTTCAGTCTTTACTGAAGAATATGTAGGAATGTTACCCATGACAGACATGGTATTTAAAGGTGATGCCGCAGAAGAGTTGAAAGAAATATTGATATACCGGGAAGTTATATTACAACTATTTAATAAACTGTAGAGTAGCAAATCACCTGGATCAGAAGGTATACATCCAAGGGTGTTGAAAGAACTGAAACATGAGATTGGAGGGAGGAGTGGCCTAGTGGTTGGGTCAAATTACCTCAGGCCAGAAGGTCAGGGGTTCAAATCCCACTAGAGGACAGCAACCTTGGGCCAGAAGGACTGGGATTTCTACTCCCACAGGTGCTCCTTGTGGTCTTGGGCAAGCCACTTAATCCTCCATTGCCCATGTTCCCTGTAAGTATTAATGCATGTGTCTCATATGCCCTTGTGTTAAAATGTATCCCCCAATTGTGTTGTGACCAATTTGATTGAAGGATAAGGTGGTATACAAAGCTGTCTAAATAAATAAATACTATTAGTAATCTGTGAACTATCATTAAAATCATCTGTAGTACCTGAAGATTGGAAGATGGGCAATGTAACACCAATTTTTAAAAAAGGTTCCAAGGGTGACCCGGGAAACTACAAAATGGTAAGCGTGACATCAGTACCAGGAAAAATGGTAGAAACCTTTACAAAGAACAAAATTACTGAACATGTAGATAATCATGGCTTAATGGGAGATAGCCAACATGGCTTTAGCCAAGGAAGGTCATGTCTTATTAAGCTGTTATGTTTTTTTTGAAGTATGAATAAACAAATAGACAAAGGTGAGTTGATTGATATAGTGCATCTGGATTTTCAGAAAACCTTTGACAAGGTCCCTCATGAGAGACACTTGGCTAAATTTAAAAATCCTGGGATAGGAGGCAGTATACTATTGTTGATCAGGAACTGGTTAAATGATAGAAAGCAGAGGGTAGGGCTAAATGACCAATTTTCCCAGTGGAGAAAGGTGAATAGTGGGGTACCCCAGGGATTGGTGCTGGGTCCGCTGCTTTTTAGCATATTCGTAAATGACCGGGAAATGGGAACAACGTGTGAGGTAATCAAATTTGCAGATGACACAAAATTATTCAAAGTTATTAAAACACAAGAGGATTGTGAAAAATTGCAAGACGATCTTGATAAATTGGAAGACTGGATGTTCAAATGGCAGATGAAATTGAATGTAGACAAGTGCAAAGTTAATTACCTAGGAAAGAACAACCCAAACTGTGGTTACACGATGCAAAGCTCCATACTAGGAACCACCGCCCAGGAAAAAGATTTAGGCATCATCGTGGATAACATGTTGAAACCCTCCACCCAGTGAGTAACGGCAAGAAAGCAAATAGAATGCTAGGTATCATAAAGAAAGGAATGGAACATAAACCAAAGGTTATTATAATGTCTCTGTATCGTTCCATGGTACCACTGCACCTTGAATATTGTGTGCTGTTCTGGTCATCGTATCTTAAAAAGGATATAGCCTTATTAGAAAAGGTACAGAGAAGAGCCACCAAAATGGTAAAGGGGATAGAAGGATATCCCTATGAGGAGAGGCTAAAAAGGTTAGGACTCTTCAACCTAGAAAGGAGATAGCTGAGGGGAGATATGATAGAGGTCTATAAATTAATAAATGGAGTGGAACAGGTAAATATAGATAGATTGTTTATGCCATCAAAACATAGAAAGACTAAGGGACATGCAATGAAGCTACAGTGTAACCTATTTAAGACTAATAAGAAAAAATATTTTTTCATTCAACGCGTAATCAAACTCTGGAATTTGTTACTGGAGGATGTAGTAAAAGCTGTTAGTGTAACTATGTTTAAAAAAGATTTGGACAAGCTCCTGGAGGAAAGGTCCATAAACCATTATTAAAGGGGACCCAGGAAATCCACTGCTTGCCCCAATACAAGCATTGCGGAACCTGTGTCCTTTGCGGAAACTGCTAGGTACTTGTGACCTAGATTGGCCACTGTTGGAAACAGGATACTGGGCTTGATGACTACGGTCTGACCCTGTATGACATATCTTATGTTCTTATGTTCTTACATAACCTATCTGCAGAATGCCTCACACTAAAATTGCAAGATGCTCCAACTCACAGAAACAGATGGTCATATCTTCAAAATACATTCATCCCCCCAACACTCAAAATGCAGAGTTCACAAGCAGCCTGTATTCATGCATTTACTCTCTACACTCCAGGTCTCTGGAATTCATTGCCATATACGATACAGACCCTCCACGATCTCTCCAATCTCCAGAAGAACCTAAAAACCTTTTTTGTTCAGGAATATTATGGAGAGGAAACAATCCATTTTCCCTTCTTCCCCCTCCTCATTATTTATTCAACTAAGCAAACTACTATAAATCTACCTATTAAGAGAAAATGTAATTCACTGTAATCTAACACAAATGTTCTTATATAACACATAAGCATGTCACTGCCTCTAAAAAAAAAATCTAATTTTAATGTTTATTGTAACCTAGCACAAGCATAAATCATTCTCTATCTGACACAGAGGCTAATTCAGATTGGGGCCATCCGGGCCATTTGAATGTCCAAAAAGTGGACATGCCCCAAAGCTACCCAATTCTACAATCGTGGGAGCTATATGTTCCTTTGGTTGCAGAATTGGGGCATTTGAATGTGCTGGATGGGCCCCAATTCTGCAGCGGGGAACGTTCATCCATTTACCCGGCTATCCCACCCTATGCTCCTGCTGGAGCCCCAGTGCCATGACGTCTCATCGCTATGGCATCAGAATGCCATGCAGGAATACAGCCAGCCCAACAACGCAAGCATGCATTTCCCCCACTGCCCGACCCTTAGTGGGAGATGCCAGGGCTAAGATCAGGTGGTGGCAGTTTACCTGCCTCTGCACTGTGTGAGGGTGAGGGGTTCCTGGTCCGATCTCCACCATTTCTTGTATTTATTCTGCCAGACATACAGGGCCGTGACTGGAATAGGCCCTGTATATCCGGGGTCATGGGCCCACCTCTGCCTTGTTGCCATCCCTTCCCATCCCCATTCGGAGATCCCTGCACAAAGGCCCTCCACGTGTGGGGAGCTATCGGACCAGAATAGGCTAACAGCAAATAGCGGGGGTTGTACATCCAAACCGGACGTACTTACCCACTCTTCGCTGTTTGGAATGACCCCAGAATTTTTATTGTTTTCTGTAACCCACTGTGACTCGTAGATAAATTGGGCTATAGACAAGATAAATAAAAATAAAAATAATGCCAAATGACATCCCAAGAACCTCTAAATTTTAAATTGTAGACTTCTTGAAAAAGATGGGCCATCGATTGCTTCCCAAAACCAGAGAACACATCAATCAGCCTCAGTTTCTATGGTAATAGTTCGCTCAGTAGGATCAGCTGTAGAGAAGACTCTTGAACAGTCCTCAACTAGATGGCATTGCCTTACAGACTGAATCTGTAGGAGTTGTGCCCGCTCTGACCTCAAGCAATGTATTGGTATATAAATCTTCAGGACCTGGTTGATATACTGTGGAATATCACCATTCAGTACACGAAAAATCAGAGACAGTATCTTCATTTATATTTGACACCTTACAGGCAGGCAATGTACATAGTTGCCTGTTGCTACCATAATGTATACAGTTAATTGTTCTTTCTATCTGAATATATACTGTACATAGTTAATTGTTCTATGTAACTGAATATGTACTATTCTGTACAATTCAACATTTTGTTCAATGTAAACCGCATTTGATCTGCTGGAAAATATGGTATAAAAATTTCAAATAAATAAGTAAAAGAAATTAAATAAATGTAGCTCTGTAAGAAGTGCAGTGATATGATCAAACCATGATACCCCTTCATTAATATTGCAGCTGAATTTTGGGCTACCTGTAATGCTCTCAGAACATTATTAGACCCAAATACAATGAATTAAACTACTGGCCTAAAATCTTTAGAAAGATAGTAAGGTCTTGATCTGCAAACTACAGTAGGTGCAGTCTGGACTACCTTGATCGTGTTTCTTTATCGATGTGACACAGTCAACAGTCTTCTAATCTAATCTAATGCAACGTAGATTTACACACCGCTATGGTCCCAATCAGAGTGGTTGGGTGCGGTTCACAAGAAGAATGGACTCTGAGCAAAAATGCTAAAGCATATTAATTAGAATCAAGCAGTCACGTTTTTACATTTTTTCGAAAATAACAGAGAGAAAAATGATTTTTTACCACAATTTGGTAGTTCAAACCAACATTTCTCAGCCATGTAGGGAATGGTATGTACAAAACAGACTTCCTCTGGTGTCAGCCTTAGTTTCTAGCAGTGTTGTCAATGACATCATGGAGATGGGGCCGAAATGTTGCACCAGGGAAATCATGGGGCAGATATAAAGCAGGCTCGTGCTGGCTCTCTCGATATTGATGACAGGCTTCCTACTGCTGGTGGTTGTTCCTTGCTTTCAGTGTCAGGCTCTAGCGGCTGAGACTGCAATGGAAAAGGGGCTCAGGTATCTGCTGGAAGATCCAGATGCTAGGAGTGGGAAACAAAGAGAGCGTGGGGAAATGAGGCTATCTCCAGGACTTGTGTGGTTGCTTCAAGTGGATTTCCTGTGCTTGACACTTGTGAAAATAAGGGTGTCTTTTTTACAAGAGCAGCCCAGGTGGGTACTAAAAAAAGAACTAGTATTCTGGAAATCATTTGGGATGCTATGGCCATGGTATTTGTACCAATATCCCAGCTTTCTAAGCAAGCACGGAGTTTTATGAGATACCTTCAAATACAAGAACTGAAAGTTAAGAATTGTGAGCAGAGAATTGAACATCTACGCAAAGACTAGATAAAGTAGTAGTCACTATATAGTTAAAGGAAATATGTTGTTTCAAATTAAGTTAGAACCCTGGAAAATGTGGTAAAAACATTTAATATTTGTTTAATAAACTTCCTCATGTTCATTTCTCCATTGGACGTATTTTAAAAAATATGAGCTCGATATTGAGCGTCGGCAGCTAAAGTGAGCAGCCACCAGCGCCAAACTTAAAACCCAAATATTCAGTATTACATAGAAACATAGAAACATGATGACAGAAAAAGACCACATGGCCTATCTAGTCTGTCCTTCCATAACAACAACTACAACAGTCCACTTTTTACCTTTAGAGATCCTCTGTGTTGGTCCCATGCTTTTTTGAATTCAGTTACTGTCCTCATCTCCACCACCTCCACTGGGAGACTATTCCACGGATCCACTACTCTTTCTGTAAAGAAATATTTCCGCATATCACTCCTGAATCTATCTCCCTTCACCCTCATCCCATGTCCCCTCGAAGCAGAACTTGCTTTCAATTGAAACAGGCTCTCTCCCTGAACATTTATGCCACGGAGGTATTTAAACATCTCAATCATATCACCTCTATTCCGCCTTTCCTCTAAGGTCTACATATTAAGATCTTTAAGTCTGTCCTCATATGCTTTATAATGAAGCCCACTAATCATTTTAGTAGCCACTCTCTGCACCGACTCCATCCTGTTCACATCCTTTTGAAGGTGCGGTCTCCAGAATTGCACACCATACTCCAAATGAGGTCGCACCAAAGACTTATACAGAGGCATTATCACCTCCTTTTTTCTGCTAGCCATTCCTCTCCGTATGCACCCAAGCATCCTTCTAATTTTTGCTGTCGCCTTTTCTACCTGTTTAGCTACTTTAAGATCATCAGACACAACCACGCCTAGGTCCCGCTCTTCTTTAGTGGACAAAAGTACTTCACCTCCTATACTGTATTGCTCCCTTGGATTGCTGCAGCCCAAATGCATGACCTTACATTTTTTAACATTAAATCCCAGCTGCCAAATTTTAGACCATTCTTCAAGCTTAGCTAGATCCCTCCTCATGTTATCTACCCCTTCCTGGGTGTCTACTCTATTGCAGATTTTGGTATCATCTGCAAAGAGGCAAACCTTACCCGACAACCCTTCCGCTATATCACTAACAAAGATGTTAAAAAGAATCGGACCAAGGACAGATCCCTGGGGCACACCACTGGTAACATCCTTCTCCTCAGAGTGAGCTCCATTTACTTGTACTCTTTGTCGCCTCCCACCCAACCCATTTCTAACCCAAGCAGTAACTTTAGGGCCCATCCCTAGGGTATTCAGTTTGTTTATAAGTCGCCTGTGAGGAACAGTGTCAAAGGCTTTTCTAAAATCGGGGGCATATCTAGACTCGGGCATTGAATATCTGGGCTACCCAGGTTGCTACACAGCTACCTAAGCAGTGGCGATATTCAGCCACTACCCGGTTAGCTCTGTGGTGAACATTATGCCAGGCTTTCCTGTGCCTGACTTTTGCTGCATGTCACTAACCAAGCAGTGGCTCAGTTGCGCTGCTGCTGAGTTAGCGATGGGCCTGCCTCAATGCTGACTGGTTAGCATTGGGACATGCAGCGAAGACACTCATGGATATTCAGCAACACAACAATGTTAGTGCCGCTGAATATCCCACAGAGCTGCATTTACACAGTCTGCAAATTGTGTAAATACCTTTTATTTTATTTTGGTTTTGGATTGTATATAATTTCTGTGGGATAACTAAGCCATTTTTTATTATACAGGTGGTATTAATGAAAGCCATTTCAGTAGCTAAAAACAATGTTTTATGCGTGAAACTGGGCCCATTGGTTATTGCCCACCATCAATGCAGAAAAAAGTATGCATGTTGCTCAACAGTGCTTCTACATTTACCTACATTGTTTCTGAGATGTTCCCAAGGGCAGTATCTGTTTCATTGAGGAAACAACCTATATAGGTTTGCATAATTAGATCTGCATGTGTTCTTTCCAGTGATAATATTTCTCCCAAAGAAAGCAGGCGCAAATTTCTGCAGGTATTGTTTCGTAGTTTTGCTTTCATTATTGAGGAAAAACCCATGGATGAAAACTACACTCAAGGGGGTCATTTTATAATAAGCCACTCAAATTTGAGTATAACAAGACACAAAAATCTAGATAGTTTAGTCCTTAATTCCTTTGCAACTCCCTTTATTTCCCTGCTTACCTGCCATGGTTTGCTTCCGTAATTAATTCTCTGTAAATAAGTTCATAAGTTACAAGACCTTACTTATGACATTCACCATGTAATACACTAAGGGGTATGTTTACTAAACCGCGCAATTGTGCGGGGCGCACTTGAGCATGCGCTAAGGTACCTTAGCACACGCTAATAGTGCTTTTTTGTGCCCCGCACACGTGCGCGCTGCACTAACGGGCCTGCACAAGTGCGCAGCGCGCTGATGTGCGATAGAGGCGTGAAAAGGCATTCTGAGGGCGGAGGAAGGCTCCCGAGGGGCGGAGGGATGGGGTCAATGGGTGGAGAGTGGGAGGGGAGTGGCTCCCCGCACAGGAGCGGGGCTGAAATTGAACTAAAAAAATACCGCGAGTGAAAACCTCGCGGAAGAGCAGATTTAAAGGGAAGAGAAACCATTTCTGTCAGCAATGTACAGCAAAACCAGGGAAACCTACAAAACGTGAGCAGTGTGATACATGTGCACAAAACAAAATAGAAAATAAAAATAGAAAATGACCACACCAAAATTATAAAGAATGATAATCCAGCTGGGCAACAGTGATATCAATGGGCAACAATAAAAAACACTCCCAGGAAAGCTCCAAAAAAAGGAAATGATTTTTGGATGGGTCTACTGCCACCATTGCAGGGAGATAGAATGTGATCTGTTGATGGGAGACCCTGTTTGCCACCTGCAGTCCTGAAGGAGAAGAAAAGTGATGGTACATGATCCTCCTGGGGGTCCATGGGAGCTACACCTGACTGAGACAAACAAATATATCCAAAGCGTTTCTGCAGAAACTACTTATCTCACACATTAACACTGCTTTGAACCTGCATCATGTTCTACTTCTGCCATGGAAGGTGCTGTGGACCTGGTGCTGGGCGCCTCACTGCACCATCAGGGTGAGCACAGTACCCGCACAATGTGACGGTGTGTAGCTACTCTGTGCCAGTAAAACACACAGTCTGTACCCCCTACAAGGCCGAGGTGCTGTGGGGGTGCACATGGTCAGTTCCCCCTACCAGGCCGAGGTGTTTTGGGGGTGCATACCCCATCTTGTGTTCATCTGTGGACAGCTGATTTGCATGTGCAGTGCATCATGGGTAAGGGTGTGCTAACCCTATCCTGGTGAACACAACAGACTGTCTGTGTGGTGACATGCAGGCTCTCTGCAGCCAGCCAGGGGCATGCTAGTAGCTATAGAGCTGTAGCCCAATGGTTAATTCACTGCTTATAAAGCCTGAAGTCATGGGTTCAAACCCACAGTGGGGTTATTTGATAGGGCTGCCCAAAGCATTATCTCTTTTTAATGTACATTTTTGCTGCCTGCAAAAACACCCTCAGCATACTGTACCCATAAGGTGCCTCTGAGGGCGCTTTATAGGGCGCCCTATAGGGCACTTTATGGTTCCCATCCATATAAGATGCACTATACATTATCCTGTGACGCAACTTATAGGGTTCCCTGTAGGGGACATTTTAGGGTGCCGTGGCGGACAGTGCACTTTATAATGTGCCCTATGGAGTGCCTTATAGGGTGCCTTATACGGCACCTTCAATTACGGCACATGAGGGCGTGTTTGCTGGCAGCAATTAATAAAATAAATATAAAGTGCTGCAAGAAAAAAAACATACATTGCAAAGCTGATGCCTCGCCCAGCCTTACGTATTAGGCACATTGGGGAGCAAACTCATGACCCCTGTATCTGCAGTCAGTGCCTTAACCATTGTGCTCCACTGCTGCTCCTCCTTGTATGTCAGCGCACCTACTTATGCTTTTCATTCCTTAAACTGCACAGTGCTGCCATCAAAAACAGTACTCTGACCTTGCGGTACCTCATACGGCACCCTATAAAGCGCCCTATAAGCAACATTCTAGGGTGCCTTGGCGGACAGTGCACTTTAAAATGTGAATTATGGGGCGCCTTATGTTAACATGCTTTGAGAGTGCGTTTGCTAGTAGTGATAATTAAAATAAAAATAAAATGCCTCCAAAAGCAATCTTCCCCATAATATGTAAGGCCACAGCAAGTCTTGTTCATTGGGCACTGTGGAAGATTGAACCCCTGATCCCTGCTCCATTGGTTAGTGTCTTAACCATTGTGCTGTGGTTCTGTTCCTGTGCTTGCACATCAGCGCGCCGCCTTATGCCATCCAATATTAAAATGCCTCCTAAAGCAATAGCGCGCTGCCTTATGCCCATCAGTGTGCCGCCTTATGCGGCCCAATATTAAACTGGCTCCTAAAGTAATGCCTCAGCCTGTTGTCTTCATTGGGCACTGTGGGGGATTGAACCTCTGACCCCTGTACCATTGGTAAGTGTCTTAACCATTGTGCTGTGGCTCTGCTCTTCTGCTTGTACATCAGCACGCCACTTATGCCTCCCGCGCAGCTTTCTCATGCGCTAATGTGCGGGGCGCACAAGGGTGCTGCGCACCTTAGCGCATATTTAAATCCCGGTTTTGCTTTTTCAGAAAGAAACGCCCACTCCTTATATGGCACCCGCACACTAGCGCGGCCCGCACATTACCGGGGTTTTAGTAAACATACCCCTAAGGGGTATGTTTACTAAACTGCGGTAAACGTGAATAACGCGCGCTGTACGATGTTAACGATCATTAGCGTGCTATAGCGCAAGCTATAGCGCATTAACGATCGTAAACATGCTATAGCGCACGCTATCACGCGCTAACGAGCGTAATGCTCCGTGGCATGGTAAAACACCGCAGAAGGTGGAGAGAGGGCGGAGAGAAGGGGTCAATGGGTGGAGAGTGGGCGGGGAGAGTCTCCCTTCACACCAACGCGCTGAATTTCAGAGCTGAATTCCAACGCGAATGAAAACCTACCCGTAAAAGCACTTTAAAGGGGAGAGAAACCATTTACGTGTCAGCAATGTACAGCCTAGGCAGGGAAACCAAAAAAAGGTGATAAGCGTGATACATGTGCACAGAACAAAAGGGCACAGAAACACCGAAAATGACCCCAACAAACTGGAAAAAAACAACAACCAAGCTGGTCAATAGTGGTAGCAATGAGAAACATCAACCCCCCACCCCCAAGTAAGCTCCATAGAACAGATATAATTCGTGGAAGGGTCCATACTCCGTCCCCATACAAGGTGCATGGGCCCACCGTGAAATAGCGCTGCTCAGGGATTTCCCCACCATCGGACAGGATTCCTATGGCGGGCACATGTCCCGCAACATCAGGGCGGGCATGTCGGAACGGGCAACCGGGCAGATGCTGGAAAAGGGGATACAGAGGACTGGAGGCGGCACATGCTGTGATGCAGCTGAGGCACAGTGCGGACTAGGCAGATGCCTAGGTGGCACCTAGGAATGCTGAAACTGTACAGCAGCCAGACAGCAACTGATGAGGGCCCAACATGGGCATGAGCGTGTCTATCACAGTGTCACAGGGGATAGTACCCAGCAGGTACGTCCAAGGGCACAGAACAGTGTCAGGCGGTGATTGGGGGACGTGCGGACAGATATGCAGGCACCCCTACCCCAGAACCCGCACCATAGGCAGCTGCCTACCCGCACACAGGATGGCCTGAGACTGCGTACCACCAGCTCCACCAGCAGAAGGGCATGTCAGCAGAGTGGCTGAGGGATACTGGTGGTGGAGGGGGCAGTGGCAGCTGCCCACAGCAGACCGTGGCCTAGCCCTGTGTAGGTGGGTGCCGTGCTCTGCAGCAGACAGGCCCTGTCTGACCAACAGTCATGGTAGCACCAGGGAATGCACCATCTCTGTGATAACATGGTGGTGCAGTGCACAGAACCAGTGTATTCAGAAGGTCACAGGTTCAAGTCCCAGCTGTGGTTTCCGCCAACCCAGTCCTCATATTTTACCCACTACTATAACGTGCTAATACAGACAGAACCGTTCTTGCAGATGACGTAAACATGCCCAAAACACCTACATTTTACCATACAGAGCACAGACACCATAAACTGGCACATTACCTAGAGCAGAGCCTCCCAAATGCAGTCCTGGAGGGCCAAACACCATTCCGGTTCCATGCTGCCTCAGATGAAGATGCCTGTGCTGCATTTCTATGTGCCACCCCCATGGTATGCAGATGTATCTCATGCATATTCATGAGGGACAGCATGAAAACCCGAACAGTGTTTGGCACCGCAGGAATGGAGTTGGGAACCTCTGCCGTAAAGCAGCAGCGAACAGGGGCAGACACACCCGCACCCACATGCCCCATTATCTACAGCCTCCTGGAGAGGCAGGACTTTGGGCTCTGCATGCATCTCCCAATACTAGCACATGCATACCGTAGTAATGCCACCCTAAACATGGGAATATGGTACACATCTATCAAAAGGTTGCTATGACTACTGGCAGATAGCAATTCCTAGGTTAAGTACAATTTCCTGAGTGAGTTGCATCATAGCAACCTTTCTGATGTCTGTGGAGTGTGCTACAGGTCCTGTGTCTGACAGTGTTTACCAACCTGGGGAGTGACTCCTACAGTAGTGCGTACCATAGCCATGCCTGCACTGTGCCCAGGACTGGTGTGGTGGCCTGGGCTGCCCAACACCTCTATAGTTGCACAATGGTGGCATAGGTGTGGGGAGTGCGTGTCTGTCTATCCAGTGTGTGGTGGCTTCCAACACCCTCCACAGCCCACACTGCTAGCACTGTTCCCAGTAATGGCCTGCCAATGTGCATAATGAGGAGCAAGGTACTGTGGGAATAGCCTGGATAGGGTGGCCTGGCCTTGCCGCATCTGCGCAGGGCATAGGGCAATAGCTCGGACATTGTAGTGCCCGGTACCACCTGCACGGACAGAGTGGCCACAGCATGTCCTGCTGGGAGGTCACTCTCACCCTGACTGAGCAGTGACCACGGCATGGCTAGGTTCCCCCATAGTGCTATATAGCATTTCTGTCATGTGATATATATGGGTTCCCTTTTGGGGCCCATTCACTGATTTATCTGCTTGGTGTGTATGCTGACATCCCCGTTATGGGTGCATGCATCTCCTCCAGGACTATGGACTAGCTGGTGGACTGCCTGCAGCTAGTATGATGTCTTGCGGGAACACCTTGCAGCAGCTGGAAGCTTGCTGCTGGAGAATGTCAGATAATGGTGGGGTCAGCTGAGCATTTCCAGGCCTACCGTCTGTCCGCTATTGCGTTATGGATGTGTGCCGCTCTGTCTGTTCCCGAGCAGGACTGCTGTTGCAGGGAGTTAGACTGTGGATCTAGTGGTGGGTGATCCTGTTTCCCCCTGAGCCCCAGAGGGTGGGTTGTGTGGTGGTAAATAATCTGCCTATGGGTCCATACACCACCCCCCTTCACCTACAGCAGGTAACGATGGCACCAACACAGGATATGCACTGGTCTGGGTGCAACAGCGCCCATAGGGACTAGACACAGCTGCATCCTAGGTGTGTCTAACGGACCTACCTATCACACACTGATGGGGACCTGCAGCATGGCGTATTTCAGCCATGAAAGGTGCTGTGGACCTGGTGCTGGGCGCCCCACCTCAACCTCAGGGTGGGCACTGTACCCGCACAATGTGACTGTCTGTGGCTACTCTGTGGCAGTGCCACACATGGTCTGGTCCCCCTACAATGCCGAGGTGCTGTGGGGGTGCATACCCGATCTTGTGCCCATCTCTCGACTGCTGATTTGCATGTGCAGTGCATCATGGGTGCGGGTGGGTTACCCCTATCCTGGTAGCCACAGCAGAATGTGGGTGTGTTGCCGTGCAGTCCTCCTGTAGGCAGCCAGTTGTTTGTTAGCAGCTCTAGCCCACTGGTTACTTCACTGCCTGTAAAGCCAGAGGACATGGGTTCCGAACCCACAGTGGGGTTCATCAATAGGGCTGTCTTAGGCATTGTCTATTTTTATTGTATATTAGTTCTGCCAGCAGGACTACCCTCAGGGTTCTGTCCTCTTAGGGTGGCTCATAGGGCGCCCTATACAGCGCTTTATAAGGTGCCTTATATAGTGTCCTATAGGGGACATTATAGGGTGCCTTGGCAGACAGCGCACTTTATAATGTGCCCTATGGAGTGCCCTCTGGGATGCCTTATGTGGCACCTTAGGTTATGCCACTGTGAGGGTGTGTTTGCTGGCAGCACTATTCAGGTACAACTAAACTTCCTCACAGCCCACTACTTAACCCTTTCCAGGCCAAGCCCAGTACTTTCGGGATCTCATCTTCTGCCTATATATTCCTCTCAAATGGTATATAATACATGACCATGCCAGAGGGAACGTCACTATTGGAACATATTGGGTACGACGGGTACAATTTTCCTGACATGTGCAAACATTAACCCGGCTGCAGAATGTGGATTAAAATATTATAGTAGGCCTTCAAAGGGTTACACATGATGCCTCAACCAGTCTTATTCATTAGGCACACTGGGGAATCAAACCCATGACCCTTGTACCATCAGTCTGTGTAGTAACCATTGTGCTACAGCTCTGTTTCTGTATTTGGGTGTCTGCGCGCTGTCTTAAGCTTGCGCGCAGTAGCACGCGCGCTGTAGCGATCGTTGCTGCGTGGCACGCAATACTGCGCGCAACTGCGCGTTATCGGTTACGATGTACCGCCCATGTCCTTTTTTGGCTTTCCTTCCACTAACGCGGCTCCTAACGCGAATTGCACTAACGCAGTTTAGTAAACATACCCCTAAGTTCCGTTATACCATTCTCCATGTTCTCTATAGAAGTTTTTACTACTATACTGTTATCCATGTTCACTGTATAAGTTTGCATTCTTTGTAAACTGCTTTTACATGATAAGATAGTATGATAAATGTGTGTAAATGATGTGATCACGGTTCTGACAGTACACATGTACATACATGTCCGACCATGTGTGCTGCCATTGTGAGCATGTACAAGAGCAGAGCTTGGGCAGAATAAGGGAATTGCACAAGGTTAGGCACATAAGTACTATAATTGACATGCATTCCTTATAAATTAAGGGATGGGCATTTACATCAGCCATAGTGCTGGGGTAAGTGATCGTGCCTTAAATTAGCCCATGTTTTCTGCCATTTGCTCTGATATTTTATAATGTAACGTTCAGTACACAGGCTTTACCTACAGACTGATCAGTTTGTTCTTTGGGCAGTCTATGGTATACAAAGCGGGCCCGGTTTTCAAATAGGCAGGCTGTGTGCCACGGCGGTGCATAGCCTGCCCGCCGACCCCCTTAACCCAGATTTTCACTTCCGTGGTGGCAGAAGTGAAAATCCAGGTTTGTCTGGATGCGCCTATTTTTAAGGTGCAGAAGGCTACATGGGTAGCATCGAAAAACACTGCTACCTGTGTAGCCCTTTCCTCCACCCCAGAATGTTCCTAATATGCCCCAATGCTACTTGCATAGCATCTGGGTACATTAGAGACCTATCCGGGATTTGTGAAGGGCACTACCCATGTAGATGCCCTTCGAAAATCCCGGATAAGGCCTTTGCACAGGTAACTAGAGACGTTACTCATGTAAAGGCCTTCACAAAACAGGCCCAGTATTCTTTGCCAGCACTGTAATTTCAACTGGGATGCGATGCCTGATTGCAATGTTGTGCAGAATACAGCAGGTCAAAAAGATCTTAGCCACAGTCAGAAGTTGGTATTGTAAGGCCCCACCTGTTTTATCCAGACAGCTGAACTGACTTTTCAATACACCAATGGTGCACTCAATGACAGAGCGGGTAGCGGTATGTGCCTCATTGTAACTGGTCTCTGCATGTGACCTTGGGAAATGCACTGGAGTCAACAACCAGACTCTGCATCCATATCCAGCATCACCTGCAGACAGAACATGTGATATTGTAACATCAGTTGCATATGTAGACAAACAAGGCCTGCATGAACATGTGTCCACTGGCCATTGGCTCAATGCATGTGACTTGCAGTCTCACAAACAACATAGGCCTAGAGTGGAACCTTTTTTGCTATCATTATGTCCACATGACATGGTGCCAAGAGAGGTTATTTCAGGCAACATGTCTGCAGAACCTCCACAGGCAGCTAATGGATAATCTGACCAAAGGGAACATAAGAACATAAGAAATGCCATACTGGGTCAGACCAAGGTCCATCAAGCCCAGTATTCTGTTTCCAACAGTGGCCAATCTAGGTCATATGTACCTAGCAGTTTCCCCAAGAGACACAAGTTCCACAATGCTTGTACTGGGTCAAGCATTGATATCTTCGGTCACTTCTTAATAATGGTTTATGGACCTTTCCTCCAGGAACTTGTCCAAACCTTTTTTAAACCCAGCTACACTAACAGCCTTTACTACATCCTCCTGTAACAAATTCCAGAGTTTGATTACACGTTGAGTGAAAAAATATTTTCTTTTATTAGTCTTAAATAGTTTACCCTGTAGCTTCATTTCATGTCCCCTAGTCTTTCTATATTCTGATAAGGTAAACAATCGATCTACGTTTACCCGTTCCACTCAGTTCATTAATTTATAGACTTCTATCATATCTCCCCTCAGCCATCTCTTTTCCAGGTTAAAGAGCCCTAACCTTTTTAGCCTTTCTTCATAGGAGTATCCTTCCATCCCCTTTACCATTTTGGTGGCTCTTCTCTGTACCTTTTCTAAAATCGCTATATCCTTTTTAAGATACGGCGACCAGAATTGCACACAATATTCAAGGTGCGGTCTCACCATGGAACGATATAGAGGCATTATAATATCTTTTGTTTTATTTTCCATTCCTTTCCTTATCATACCTAGCATTCTATTTGCTCTCTTGGCCGCCGCTGCACACTGGGCCGAGGGTTTTAACATGGTATCCACAATGACGCCTAAATCTTTTTCCTGGGTGGTGGTTCCTAATGTGAAACCTTGCATCGTTTAACCATAGTTTGGGTTGTTCTTCCCTAGGTGCATAACCTTGCACTTGCCCACATTAAATTTCATCTGCCATTTTGATGCCCAGTCTTCCAATTTATCAAGATCCTCTTGCAATTTTTCACAATCCTCTTGGGTTTTAACAACTTTAAATAGTTTTGTGTCATCTGCAAATTTGATAACCTCACTCGTTATTCCACTTTCCAGGTCATTTATGAATATGTCAAAAAGCAGCGGACCCAGCACAGATCCCTGGGGTACACCACTATTCACCTTTCTCCATTGGGAAAATTGGCCATTTAGCCCTGCCCTCTGCTTTCTATCTTTTAACCAGTTCCTGATCCACAATAGTACACTGCCTCCTATCCCATGACTCTTAGGTTTTGCCAAAAGTCTCTGATGAGGGACTTTGTCAAAGGCTTTCTGAAAGTCCAGATACACAATATCAACCGACTCACTTTTGTCCACCTGTTTATTCACTCCTTCAAAAAAACATAACAGATTAGTAAGACAAGATCTTCCTTGTCTAAAGCCATGTTGGCTGTCTCCCATTAGGTTGTGACTATCTACATGCTGAGTAATTTTATTCTTTATGAGGGTTTCTACCATTTTTCCCGGTACTGACGTCAGGCTCACCGGTCTGTAGTTTCCCGGATCACCCCTGGAACCCTTTTTAAAAATTGGTGTTACATTGGCGATCCTCCAATCTTCAGGTATTAGAGATGATTTTAATGATAGTTCACAGATTACTGATAGCAGTTCTGCAATCTCATATTTCAGTTCTTTCAACACCCTTGGATGTATACCATCCGGCCCAGGTGATTTGCTACTCTTCAGTTTATCTAATAGTTGTAAGACATCTTCCCGATGTATCGATATTTCCTTCAATTCTTCCGCACCTTTAAATACCACTTCAGTCATGGGTAACATCCTTACATCTTCCTCAGTAAAGACCGAAACAAAGAATTCATTCAGTCTCTCCGCTATTGCCTTGTCGCCTCTTAGTGCTCCTTTAACCCCTTTATCATCTAATGGACCAACTGACTCTCTCACAGGTTTTTTGCTACGAATGTACTTGAAAAGGTCTTTATTTCGCGTTTTTGCTTCCGCAGCAAGCTTCTTCTCAAATTCTCCCTTTGCCTGCCTTATCAACGCCTTGCATTTGACTTGCCAGTGCTTGTGCTGTTTCCAGGTTTCTTCGTTTGGCTCTTTTTTCCATTTCCTGAAAGATGCTTTTTTGGCAACAACAGCCTCTCTGACCTCACCTTTAAACCATGCTGGCAGTTTTTTGGACTTCCTTCCACTTTTCTTAAAGCGTGGAATACAGCTGGTCTGGGCTTCCAAGATAGTATTTTTCAACAACACCCAAGCATGATGTACGTCTTTAACCTTCACAACTGCTCCTTTTAGTTTTTTCTTAACTGTTTTCCTCATTTTATCATAGTCTCCCTTTTGAAAGTTAAAAGGTAGTACTGTGGATTTCCTTACTATCCCTCCTCCACTAATTAAATCAAAGGTGATCATGCTATGATCACTATTACCAAGTGGCCCCAACACCCTTATCTCTTGCACTAGATCTGGTGTTCCACTAAGGACTAGGTCTAATATGGCTGCCCCTCTGGTTGGTTCATGAACCAGCTGCTCCAAGAAGCAGTCATTTATTTCATCTAGGAACTTTATCTCCCTAGCATGTCCTGACGTGACACTGACCCAGTCGATACCGGGGTAATTGAAATCACCCATTATTATTACTGCGCTGTAACTTTTGTTAGCTTCCTTGATTTCTTTGAGCATTTCATCATCCATTTGGTCATTCTGGTCAGGCGCTCGATAGTACACCCCCACTGCCATTGACTTCCCCCTTTTATATGGAATTTCAATCCATATAGATTCTACAGAAGATTTTGTTTCCTGCAAAACTTTAATCCTTTCTGAGTCAATGCCCTCTCTAACATAGAGTGCAACCCCTCCACCAATTTGATCAGCTCTATCATTACGATATAGTTTGTACCCAGGTATCACAGTGTCCCACTGGTTGTCCTCCTTCCACCATGTCTCTGATATTCCAATCATATCTAACCTTTCATTTAGTGCTATATATTCTAACTCTCCCATCTTATTCTTTAGACTTCTAGCATTTGCATACAAGCATTTTAGAGAATGTATTTTATTCATGTTAATTTGGCTATTGTTAGACATGGGTAAATTGGGATCTTTAAGCTCTGTCTGCTCCATACTTGAGGGCATTTGGGCTACTTTACTCTTTTGTGGAACCTCTCTGCTTTTGGTAGTATCCTTCAAGGATACATTCTTCCAAACCATCCGCTCTTGGGTGACTGTCGGCTTTCCCCTAATATCTAGTTTAAAAGCTGCTCTATCTCCTTTTTAAAGGTTAATGCCAGCAGCCTCGTTCCATCCCGGTTAAGGTGCAGCCCATCCCTTCGGAAGAGCCCCTTCTTTCCCCAGAATGTTCCCCAGTTCCTAACAAATCCAAAACCCTCATCTCTGCACCATTGTCTCATCCACGCATTGAGACTCCGGATCTCTGCCTGCCTTTTGGGTCCTGCGCGTGGAACAGGAAGCATTTCGGAGAATGCTACCCTGGAAGTTCTGGATTTCAACTTCCTACCTAAAAGCCTAAATTTTGCCTCCAGAACCTCCCTACCACATTTTCCTATGTCATTGGTACCGACATGTACCAAGACAGCAGACTCCTCCCCAGCACTATCTAAGACCTTATCTAGGTGGCGCGTGAGGTCCGCTACCTTCACACCAGGCAGGCATGTTACCAGGCGATCCTCACGTCCACCAGCCACCCAGCTATCTACATGCCTAATGATCGAATCACCAACTATAACGGCTGTCCTAACCCTTCCCTCATGGGCACATGGCCCTGGAGAAACTTCCTCGGTGCAAGAGGGTTTTACATCACCTGGAGGACAGGTCCTAGTTACAGGATCACTTCCTGCCACACCAGGGTGATGCTCTCCTGTCATGTGACCTCTCTCCTCCATGGCAACAGGGGTGCTGCCAGACTGGAGGTGGGACTTCAGGACTATATCCCTGTAGGTCTCGTCTATGTACCTCTCTGTCTGTCTTATGTTTTCCAAGTCTGCTACTTTAGCCTCTAGTTAACGGACTTGTTCCCTGAGAGCAAAGAGCTCCTTGCACCTAGTGCACACGTAAGACCTCTCACCAACTGGGAGAAAATCATACATGTGACACTCAATGCAAAAGACTGGAAAGCCCCCATCCCGCTGCTGGACTGCTGTCTGCATCTTAGTTTTAATTTTGTGTCTAGATCTTTAAGTTCTTACTTACTAGGGATTGCTATGGGTATTTATACCAATAAAACTGTACCTAATACATTTAATATACCTTGTTCACCTGAAGCTTAATTAATCTCAGGTCCTTAGTGTATGACTGGTTTGGGTAATGAGCTTCACCTGAAAGCACCTCCTGTCTTTTAAGATGTGTAAGTACCTATAAAGCTATGATTATCCCAGGGGAGGGTGGGTGTGGGGAGGGAGGGAGGGAGGGAGGGAGGGAAATAACACTTATCAAAAGAGGGTTGCTACACAGTACCCTGTCTTGTGCTGCTGAGGTAAGCTAAATTCTGATTTGATTTAAATTATAGCTCTTAGCTGCTGCTAGGCTCTAACTTCTTATGAAATTTAAGCTACAAGCTCTCTGCTGGGTACTAAATTTAACCAGAAAGCTCTCTTCTGTGTGTTAAATTTAAACTAAAAGTACTTTGCTGTTACTTGGCCCTGAGTGACTATTAAATTTAAACTACAAGCTCTCTGCTGGGTATGAAATGTAACCAGAAAGCTCTCCTCTGTGTTTTATCCCTGTTTACAGTGCTGCCTTCCAAATGCTGAGTATGGAAGTCTTGAACTTTGTTTCTCTTAGGGATTTTCTATTCTCATGGGACATTAATGACAGACTGGACATCCAATGTGAATGTACTGTTATGGTGGGTGCTGTGCCCTCAATTCAGGATGGCACATTGTTACAAACTTCAATATGAACAGGCCACTTCTCTTGCCTTCCCTATGAGTAGCGCACAGCTGTGCTGAGACACAAATGATATTGCAGCGGTTCAATCTCTGCAGAGTTTCCAGAGTGCTCCTTCCAGGCTTTGCTGTTTTGCCACCATTCCCATGAGGGCATGCTCTGCAATTGCTTGCACATACTTGCTGTCCTTGCAGCACAGCATCTATGTATGTTGCAGTTCATATATATTGAAATGCCATCAGTGAACAGCACTTTGGGATGGACGTTAATGTAAGAGACAGGCACAATGGAGTCATACCTTGCATTATTTGAATGTATACCTACATAGCTCCATGTGATATTCTCAATGATAGAAATGTACAGTGATATTGACTGTGATCAGCAGGTCAGGCATGTTGATTTTCAAATGACATACCCATATTATGAGTCACTTTCACGTCCGAGAACAGCCACATCACATGGAAATGCATTGCCATGGTTACGATATACTCACAACCACCAGAGGCTCCATAACAATCAATTGCAGCAGTCAGAATGTGCATAAGGGGGAAAAGGTGTTGTCCAGGGATACAAAAGCAGGACGTGGGCAGACATAGAAGTCATTATGTCCACAGTGATGAGGAAGTCACAGAACAATTGCTGGAACATTGGTGTGAGGCAAGGCCGGCCCAAGATTTGGACCAAAGTGTTGGAGCCCTAGGTAAACCTCAAGTTTTACACATCCTATTGCTGTCAAATTGTAGCACTTAGCTTTGAATGCCCTGCTTTTGTTGCCCTGCAGAGGTTGCTGCCCTAGGCGCCAGCCTAGATTTTCCTAGTAACTGTGCCGGTCCTGGTATGAGAGGCAGAGAGATGGCAGCTAGTAACCGCGATCTGCTTTCCTACTGTAGTCATATATCAGTTGTTGTTGTTGTTAAGTGCCGTCGAGTCGGAGTCGACTCATGGCGACCCTCTGGATAGCTATCCTACATTGTGTTCGGTCTTCAGTCAGGCGGCTCATTGTTGACAGACTGGTACCCATAGCTGCTGTTATTGTATCGATCCATCTCATTGCTGGCCTTCCTCTTTTGCGTTGACCTTCTATCTTGCCAAGCATGATGTCTTTCTCTAATGATCTCTCTTCGCATGATGTGTCCAAAGTATGAAAGTCAAAGTCTTGTCATCTGAGCTTCTAAAGAAAGCTTAGGTTTGATCTCCTCTAGTACCGACTGGTTTGTTCTTCGGGCAGTCCATGGTATACACAGTATTCGCCGCCAGCACCATAATTCAAAGGCATCAATTTTCTTCCTGTCTGTCTTTTTCACTGTCCAGCTTTCACATCCATATGATGTTATTGAAAATACCATGGCTTGAACAAGTCAAATCTTTGTATGGAGAGAGACCTCTGCTCTTGAGAATCTTATCTAGGTCTTTCATAGCCATTCTGCCAAGAGCTATGCATCTTCTGATTTCTTGACTGCTTGTTGCTTCTTTATTGATAGTTGATCCAAGTAGGTTAAAGTTGTTCACGATTTCAATTTCTTCTCTTTCAAAGATGAACCTGTTGATTATGCCAGTTGTCATGATCTTTGTCTTCTTTACATTAAGGTGCAGGTCCATTTTGAGACAAAGAAGAAATGGTGTTGCATTTATAATAAAGAAGAAACTTGCAATAACTGTAATGAAATACAATGCAGTCAGCAAACGCTTAATCTCTATTCACCTGCGAGGATTGCCTATCAACACAACTATAATTCAAGTATATGCCCCAACAACAGCTGCAGAAGAGAATGAAATTGAAGAGTTCTATGAACAAGTACAAGCTGAAATTGACAGAACATGCAAACAGGATATCCTGATAGTCATGGGTGACTGGAACGCAAAAGTTGGCAACAAAGAAGAAGGCAAAGTAGTTGGAAAATATGGACTTGGCAACAGAAATGAAGCTGGAGAAAGACTGATAGAATTCTGCAAGACCAATGATCTATTCATCTCAAACACCTTCTTCCAGCAACACAAGCGGCGACTGTACACATGGACCTCACCCAATGGATTGTATAAAAATCAAATTGACTACATCTGTGGAAGTCAACGATGGAAAAGCTCTGTAATATCAACAAAGACAAAACCTGGAGCTGACTGTGGTCCAGATCATCAACTACTAGTATGCAAACTCAAGCTAAAGTTGAAAAAGAGCAAACCACTCATGAATGCAGCAAAATATGACCTTGAGAATATACCACTGGAATTTAAAGACTGTCTGCAAAATCGATTTGCTGCTTTAGATACAAATGACAGAGCTCCGGAAGAGTTATGGAATGACATCAAGAAGGTTGTGTTGGAAGAAAGCGAGAAGTCTCTACAAAAGGTGAAAAAGCAAAAGCGGCCAAAATGGATGACGGAATAAACTCTGAAAATTGCCCAGAAGCACAGAGAAGCTAAAGCCAGAGGAGAAAGAAAGACAATCGCAGAACTCAACAGAGATTTCCAACGTGCAGCAAGACAGGACAAGGAAAAGTACTACAATGACACTTGCAAGGAAATAGAAGCAGAAACTATTAGAGGAAGAACAAGATCGGCTTTCCTAAAGCTACGAGAGTTAAAGAAAAAGTTCCAGCCCCGAATTGGAATGTTACAAGATGCTCAAGGTTCTATGTTGAATGATGCTGAGAAGATCAAGAAAAGGTGGAAGGAATATACAGAGTTTTTATATGATAAAGATCAAGTGGACAAACAGCCGTTTCAACCTGTACCTTATGATCGGGAACCATTGGTGATGAAAGAAGAAGTTGAAGCAGCATTGAAAGCCTTATCAAAGAACAAAGCACCAGGCATTGATAGCATTCCCATAGAAGTATTGCAGCAATCTGATGCAGCTGTTACCGTACTTACAAGGCTTTGCCAAGAAATATGGAAGACAACATCATGGCCAACTGACTGGAAAAGATCTGTGTTTATACCAATACTAAAGAAAGGTGATCCAACTGACTGTGGAAATTATCGCACAATCGCTCTGATCCCACATGTCAGCAAGATTCTACTGAAGATTATTCAAAAGAGACTACAACCATACCTGGAACAAGAACTACCTGACGTGCAAGCAGGGTTCAGGAAAGGGCGAGGAATGAGAGACATCATTGCGGATGTGAGATGGATCCTTGAAAAGACTAAAGAATACCAAAAGGATATCTATTTGTGCTTTATCGACTATAGCAAGGCTTTTGACTGTGTAAACCATGAGAAACTCTGGGCCACGTTAAGAAGCATGGGTATACCTGAACACCTGATCGTTCTCTTGTGAAATCTGTACATTGATCAAGAAGCAACAGTTCAAACGGAACAAGGAGAAACAGAATGGTTTAAAATAAGCAAAGGTGTAAGACAAGGTTGCATACTTTCCCCCTACCTGTTTAATTTATATGCAGAACAAATCATCAGAAAAGCAGGATTGTATGAAGATAACAGAGGTGTGAAGATTGGTGGAAGACTCATCAACAACCTTCGCTATGCTGATGATACCACATTACTGGCTGAAAGTGAAGATGATCTGAAACATTTGCTTCTCACAATCAAAGAACATATATCAGTTAGATGTACATAAATCCTGCATAAGTAGTACTATCTTATATAAGTCAGCATCACGGGGTTGGCAACATTCCTTTCCACCAACAGAATGTAGTAGTGGAAGTAGCGCAGATGAGCACAAATGTGTGACCTTACAGCAGTGATGGTATCCATGCTCCTGTCTTTCTGTTGTCCTGTGACCAGGGGCAGCTCACACAAGCCATAATGGAAAACATCAGAATGTACTCGCCCAACAATACGCAGTATTCATATTGGCCATTTTCAAACTGCTGGAATAGTGCAGTATTGGAGAATATAGGAGTCATGGGTAGACCCTGAAAACCTGGGAACCACATTCAGTATGCACATATTGTGTCACGCCCATAGCCCCTTACATGCAGTATGGAGGGGCGTGGTTTTCATTTGAGAGATTCACCTTTTGGTTTTTAATTGACTGATTGCCTTGCAATGCCTTATGGGAAAGGTAGTTCAGTCAGAAAGTATTCAAGCTCAGGTAAAAAAAACAACACCTTTTGTAGTTGCCTTGAGTGGTAAGGTAATGACAGTTTATTAACTGAAAAAAACACGCTAAGGTTCACAAATTCCACCTTTGCATTATTTCTCCAGGATACTTGTAAATGAACATCATGATATAAATGAATTCCAAACAAAACAGCTTGCAATGTTCTCCAGTATAAACCTAAATACTTTAACAGCCCCTGCTATCAGGCATGGCTTGCAGTGCTGATCAAACAAACCGAAAACAGCTTTTCCTAAAGAAGGTTTCTTTTTCTCTCAGTCCAGCACACTGTTTGTCTTCTTAAACGTAGAAAATCTTTCAACAAGGTAGTTAAACTCTTCACAGGCAAGCAATTCTCTATGCAAAGTTTTCTTATAAACAACCAAACAAAAGCTTTCCTTAGTTTCACCGTTTATACGGCTTCAGGATGAGCACTGCTCTGGCTCACAGCTGATTCACCAACTTAATTAGGCAGCTTCGGTTTGCACAGTAAAAAAAAGGTATTTTGCCTTTAACTCAGGACCTTCACAAGTTAACCACAGGCTCTTAGGGCTACCGGACACTGGAGGTTTTCCTTACGGTTGACTCCCTTGCAACACCTCTGTATTGGAAGACTGGCATAAAGAGCAATCCATGTATGAGACTTCTTCTTCTAAAGCTATGTCTGGTTCACCCAGTTGCATTGGCACATCCTCTGGCTCTGGCTCAGAGGTCTCAACTGACTGCCTTCCGTTATGGCTAAGGTTGTCTCTGGCAATTCTGTAGTGCTCAGAATTAGATAAGCTTCTAATGCTCATACCTGGGTCAAAGCTTGTAACAGCTTCTCCTCTCTCATGCTCTGGCCACTATTCACTGGTGCTTCCACGTCCTGTTCTCCAACTTGTGTTCCTTGTTCCTGCTGTTCTCACTGATCCAGTTCCATTCCTCTTCCAGTAGGCACTCCTACTGCTCTCACGTTCTCTCTCCTTTCCTCTTCTTCTTCCTCTCCTGCCTCCTCTGCCTCCCTTGTCTCCTGGGTCCTGATAAGCTTCCTTATCACAAATGGTATCACACCTCACCTGCACATTCAGAGAATGGAAGTGCTTGTGGTTGTGGTACATCATTTCCCCATCTCTCGGTGGGACAAGTGTTACATGTGTGCAATCAATTGCTCCCATCACACGGGATAGCCCTGTATTTCCCTCAAGATGCTGATTGAGGGTCATCATTGTTACCTGGAATTGGGAAATACAATGTAATTCCTTACTTGGATGACTATGGCTTACAGTACCTGGTGGAGGCATCATGAAAAGATGGAGCGCCACATGAGGAAAATAGTTAACAAAAGACTAAAAGGAACCCCTGCAAAGGCTAAAGATTTGCATAAAGCATGGGCATTGTTTAAAAATACTATCTTGGAAGCCCAGAAGAAATGCATTCCATGCTTTAAGAAAAGTGGAAGGAAGGTCAAAAAACTGCCAGCATGGTTTAAAGAAGAGGTCAGAGAGGGTGTTTTTACAAGAAAAAAACATCTTTCAGGAAATGGAAAAAGGAGCCAAATAACGAAAATGGGAAACAACATAAGCATTGCCAAGTTAGATGCAAAGCATTGATAAGGCAGACAAATGTTTGCCATGGAAGCAAAAATGCATAATGAAAACTTTTTCAAATGCATCCATAGCAAAACACCTGTGAGACAATTGGTTAGACCATTGGATGATAGAGGAGTAAAAGGGGCACAAAGTGAAGACAAGATCTTAGTGGAGAGACTGAATGAATTCTTTGCTTCGGTCTTTACTAAAGAAGACGTAGGGAATTTACCCATGCCTGAAATGGTATATAAAGGTGATGTATCGGAAAAATTGAAAGAAATATTGATAAATTGGGAAGATGTATTACAACTATTTGATAAACTGAAGAGTAGCAAATCACCTGGACAGGATGGTATACATCCAAGGGTATTGAAAGAACTGAAATATGAGATTGCAGACCTACTATTAGTAATATGTGAACTATCATTAAAATCAACTGCAGTTCCTGAAGAGTGGAGAATGGCCATTGTAACGTCAATATTTAAAAAGGATTTTAGGGGTGATCCGGGAAACTACAGATCTGTGAGTCTGACATCAGTACCGGGCAAAATGGTAGAAACAATTATAAAGAATAAAATTACTGATCATGTAAGAGAGAAAGCCAACATGGATTTAGCCAAGGAAAGTCTTGTCTTACTAATCTGTTATATTTTTTGAAGGTGTGAATAAACAGGTAGACAAAGGTGAGTCGGTTGATATAGTGTACAGTATCTGGATTTTCAGAAAGCCTTTGACAATGTCCCTCATGAGAGACTCTTGGTGAAATTAAAAATTCATGGGATTGGAGGCAGTGTAGTATTGTGAATCAGAAACTGGTTAAAAGATAGAAGGTAGAGAGTAGGGCTAAATGGCCAATTTTCTCAATGGAGAAAAGTAAGTAGTGGAGTATCCCAAGGATCTGTGCTGGGCCCACTGCATTTTAATATATTCATAAATGACCTGGAAATGGGAATAACGAGTGAGGTGATCAAATCTGTACATGATACTAAATTATTCAAAGTTGTTAAAACTCAAGAGGATTGCAAGATGACCTTGATAAATTAGAAGACTGGGCATCCAAATGGCAGATGAAATTTAATGTGGATAAGTGAAAAGTTATGAACCTAGGAAAGAACAACCCAAACTTTGGCTACACGATGCAAATTACCACCTTAGAAACCACCACCCAGGAAAAAGATTTAGGCGTCTTCTGGGATAATACGCTGAAATCCTCCACCCAGTGTGTATCGGCATCCAAGAAAGCTAGTAGAATGCTAGGAATCACAAGGAAAGGAATGGAGAATACAACCAAAGATATTATAATGCCTCTGTATCGTTCCATGGTTCGACCACCCCTTGAATATTGTGTGCAATTCTGGTCGCCGTATCTTAAAAAGGATATAGCGTCATTAGAAAAGGTACAGAGAAGAGCCACCAAAGTGGTAAAGGGGATGGAAGGATACCCCTATGAGGAAAGGCTTAAAAGGTTAGGGCCCTTCAACTTGGAAAAGAAAAGGCTGAGGGGAGATATGTTAGAAGGGCCCAATTTTCGAAGGCCTTTATATGGGTAACTTTCCTTGTTACCCATGTAAAGGCCTTATCCAGAATTTTCAAAGGGCACCTACAGGGATAGTGCCCTTTGAAAATCCCGAAAATATCCCTAATGTGCCCAGATGCTATCCACATAGCATCGGGGCATGTTGGGGGCGTACCTGGGTGGAGCGTAGGTGGGCCATGGCACTACCCATGTAGCAATGATTTCCAACGCAACACGGTTAGCGCTCTGTGCCTTAAAGATAGGTGTGGGAAAACCTTGTCTATCTTGAAAGTGCTGGGGCTAACTGTGTAGCATCGAAAATCGGTGCTACACGGGTAGCTCCTGCAGTTTCTTGTCTGTGCAGCGACACCTGGATTTTCGATGTTGAAGGCCGCATATGATCCCAACATAGAAAATCCGGGTTAGGCAGGCAGTGGGTGGGCTATGCACCTTTGTGGTGCATAGCACCACCGTACTAAAATTCAGGTTCGAAGTCTATAAATTAATGAATGGAGTAGAATGGGTTAATGTAGATTGGTTGTTTATGTCATAAAAAAGTAGAAAGACTAGAGGACACGTAATGAAGCTACAATGTAACCCATTTAAGATTTATAAGAGAAAATATTTTAGATCACGTGATGTGGTGAGACCGAGTGGATGTGATCCGCTCGAGCTCCGGGCTCCCCTCTCCTCTATTAACACAACGAGCCGTGCTTAAGCCTTTGGGCATCATCAGCATCCCAGGAGGAGAGGTGGGAAACTTACCCAAGTGACTCCGGTGGCAGCGGTAAAAGCAGGCAGAAGGGAGAAGGAGCGGATGGCCAGGCAACACAAGATGGCGGAGTCGCCTCATGCGTCCTGCTCAATAACATCGCCGGCATTGATTGAGGAGATCTCAGCAGCAGTATCTAATGCACTGGCAGCTCAATTTGATACCCTGCAGGGTAAATTGGATGCTTTGCAGAATTCGGTGGATTTGCTGGGTGGCAGGATGCAGGAGGCAGAGACCTGTATAGGGCTGACGGAGGAGAGCGTTGGAGGCCTTGACGCTAGAGGTGAAGCAAATGCAAGCGGTATTGCAGGCGCAGGAGGCCAAAGTTGATGACCTCGGGAATCAATCCCGCCGCAATAATCTCCATTTTATGGGGATTCTGAGCAGTATACCAGACAAGGAGTTAAAGAGTTATCTGAAGTCCCTGATATTGCATATGTGGGACGGTGGAGAGGATCATGGACGGCTTCACTTGGAAAGAGTGCGTAGAGTGGGACCTCGACAAACAACGGACCACAGACCTCAGGTGGTGTTGGTAAAGTTTTTGCATTTCCCCCAAAAAGAAGCAGTGCTGCGGACAGCTAGGAAAATGGGAACTGTGGTAAAGTATAATGTGAGAGTGCGTATCGCACAGGACTATTCGGCAGTTTTGAGCCAACATAGGAGGGCCTATGCTCCCCTCTGCCAGAAACTAGTGGAGGCCAAAATTTAATTTACTGTGCAGTATCCTTCCTGACTTCATATTATACATGAGGGTACACATCGGAGCTTTGCTACAGCATTAGAGGCGGCAAAATATGTGGAGGAATTGACACAGAAGCAAGCAACCACTATCGGGGGGAAGGATGGTAGCCCCTGATGATCGGGGGAGCTCAGGCTGTGATAGCGGTGGAACCTGATGAGGATAATGGAGATTAGAGGAGAGCTCCCGGATGGTTTGGAAGAGCGGGAGATGCTCCGCCTGTAAGGGAGACCTCTGTGACAGCCTCACGGACCTCCTGAACTACCGGATGCAAGAGGTAGTTGAATTATTGCTGTATTTGTTTGTTCTCAGGATGCTGAGGTGGATTTTGCTGTCGGGGTAGGTGGGCATGCTAATACGGGCATTGTGGGGGAGGGGAATGAATAGATTGGTGGAGAGGGGGGAAGTTCTATTATTTTTTCTCAGTGTTTTCTGCTTGTTTCTTCTCCTCCTTCTTGCTATAGATAGTTGAAAGGAGAGACATGGGTAAATTCCTTTGTAGGCCCAACCTGAGTTTGGGGTGGGGAAGGAAGTATGGGGGTAAGGGGGATGGTGATCATGAGAACCATAGCTGTGGGGTGGGGGAGGGGTCCATACACATCTGGTGACCAAAAAAGGGGAGGAGAGTTAATTGAGGAAGTGGGGTAGAGACAAATAGGGAGAGGTAGATGGAAGAGTGGGGATCTAGGGGTGGGGGGCAGGGGCTAAAGAAGATGGGGGAGGGGGAGGGTAACATAGCCAAAAGGGGAGTGGCACAAGGGGAATAACATGTAATTCTGGCTTAAGGGGGGGCCCAGGCTGGGGGGTCCTACCTGGAGATATCTCCTACCGAATGGTGTAGACTAATTAGGTATTTGGTGCCCTGAGGATCATATCTTGGAATGTATGTGGGGTTGGGAACCCAATTAAGAGATCCAAACTGCTGCAAGCCCTAGCTAGACAAAAATGTGATATTGCCTTGCTCCAGGAAACCCACCAGTCTGCTGAAGCACATCTGAAACTCCAAAGAGAGTGGGTGGGTCAGGGTTGGGGAGCACCAGGGATAGGGAAAAAGGGTAGAGTGGCCATTCTGATCCATAAACGTGTACGATTTGTCTTGGAAAGGGACTATTCAGACCCAAGTGGAAGATATGTGTTATTGCACGGTGTGATGGAGGGAAAGCCTGTTGTGATAGGCAATATTTATAGTCCCAATGTTTTGGATCGTGCTTTATATGCACGATTGGCCTCTCGGATTGAACTACTACCAGATGTCCCCTTGATACTGGGGGGTGATTTCAATGGGGTCTTTGATATAGAGCTGGATACAACTATGGGGTGGGGGGGAGAGGACAAAGCGTGTTTGTCCACGACCAGAGTTCTGCAGGGCCTTCAACGGAGACTAGGGGTGGTTGACCCATGGCACCTGCTCCATCCGATGGAGCAAGATTTCACCCACCAATCGCGAGTGCATGGTTCAAGTGCTAGTATTGATTATATTTTGGTATCGAGGGGACTGTTTGCTCGTGTGGAAGATGCTCAAATTGGCCCGTCAGAGATTTCCAACCACGCCTTGATTTGGGTGGATTTGGAGTGAGCCTGGGCCGACCCACATTCACGTATTTGGCGGTTCCTGTTAGATCTATTTAAGGACACCAACTTCCATCTTTTCCTTAAGAAACATTGGCAGGAATTTGCATTGAATAATGAGCAGCATAAGACTGACCCAAAATTATATTGGGAAACATCGATCACTAATCGTTTGTTTTTCAAGGCGGAAAATTTGCTCCGTTAACTGCCTCTTTTTCCGCGCCAAATACCCAATAATGTCTCCACGCAGAACCACTTTGGCTGTTTCCCCAATATAATTTTGGGTCAGTCTTATGCTGCTCATAAGTTGGCGAAGCACTTTCCCGCTACGGTGGGCAGGGGATTCTTTTTCTTATTTAGGAATTCTCTTAACAAGAGAGCCGAGAGAGTTTTACAGGTGAAATTGTGAGAGGATTGGCGCCCCTTCCGTTGTCACTGGGGGGGAGAGTGGCAGCAGTGGGAATGGTGATTATGCCCCGGATTTTGTACTGGATGCAAACACTTCCGGTGTGGCTATTGTAATGAGACTTGGCTTGCTTGGAAAGGGAGGTTCAGGATTTTTTATGGAAAGGGGTGAGAGCACGGATCCCGATGAGTCGTTTGAAAGGAAGTTGGAGTAATGGAGGGATGGAGGTCCTGGATTTAAAGCTATATTCCTTGGCTTTCCAAGCGTGGCATCTAGGGGACTGGCTAGGAAATATGGAGATCTACACCCCCAGGGCACTGGAAGAAGCTTTGGTGGGCCCCCAGACCCTATTGGCGGACTTACATATAGAGGGTCACTTTTTACCTGGGAGAGTGCTTTGCAGTGCTCTGGTGGACGGTGCAAATTGTTTGAAACCCTTCACAGGGAGTATGAGCTGAATAGTTGCCATTACTTTGCATATCTTCAGGTATCTCATTATGTGGCTTCCCTCCCAGAGGGGGAATTAAGGACAGAACTTTTCGCTCTGGGCGCAGAGTCCCCGCCCACAATTTTGGCGTTAAAGAAAAGATTGGAACATTATACGATCCTACTGGATTATTCGGGAGGAGAGACAAGATGGGTGGAGGAGTTAGGCCAGGAGGTGCTCCCAGGATCGATCCATAAATCCCTGCATCAGATTGTGGGCTTGGTGGAGGGGACTAGGTGGTGCGAGGTGCAATTCAAAAGTCTTATTCGGGCCCACTTTTCTCCAAGATGAGCGATGAGGTCTTGACTAACTTGCGATGGGGGATGTCCTAGATGTTTGTGCCCCCTTGCAGACTTGGGGCATATGTGGTGGGGGTGCCAGAAAATTCCTCCTTATTGGTCAAGGATTAGTGCATACATGAGCGGTTTGCTCCAACAACAGATTAAGTGGACCGGGGCAATGGTAGTGTTGGATCAGATTGGATCACTCCACCTAAAGAGAAGATGGGAATGACTGTTGGTGAGAAAGGCATGTCTGGTGGGGAAGGGCCCGATACTCCATAGATGGAGGGAGCAAGTGCCCCTGACCTTTTGGGAGTGGCACAATAGCTTCCATCAACTGATGCTGTTCGAGAGGAAAGGGCTAGGGGCAGTGCTAAATGGTGGGCTTCCTTTTTGTTGACTTGGGAACCCTACATTCAAAATTTAGGTCCCTATGCCCACAATGAAGTCCTCCAGGTGGGATAGGCTAGGTTGAATAGTTTGTGGGCTAGGTATTGTAGTGGATCTCACACTATAGAATAGTGAAGGGGTATTGTGGAGGTTGTTCCTAGAGGTGTGTAGGTTGAGAGAGCTGTGATGGGGTTGTGAGGGGGGGGAGATGGGAGGGAGGGGAGATGAGGGTAAGGGGGAGGGAGTTTTCCAGGGGGGGGAATGGGGACAAATTTTTTTGTACCACATTATGTTAACGGGTGGCTTTTGTGGTGGTGGACAAGAGTCAGCCCCGACCCAGAGGCGCTTTTGTATGTACCCATATTGTTTGCAATGTTTACAGATTGTAATATGTTCAATGGTTCAATAAATAAAGTTAAAAAAAAAAGAAAATATTTTTTCATTCAACACATAATGAAACTCTGGAATTCGTTACTGGAGAGTGTAGTAAAAGTTGTTAATCTAGCTGGGTTTAAAAAAGGTTTGGGCAAGTTCCTGGAGCAAAGGTCCATAAACCATTATTAAAGAGGACCCAGGAAATCCACTGCTTGCCCCAATACAAGCATTGAGGAACCTGTGTGTCTTTTTGGGAAAACGTCTGGCCTGGATTGGCTACTGTTGGAAATAGGATACTGGGCTTGATGGTCTGACCCAGTATGGCATTTCTTATGTTCTTATTTCTTCCACTACAATCACAGAAGCATCCAGAGGCAAGAAAATGTAGAGCACTCAGGAGCTTGACTAACCCTAGTATGGCATGTGACCGGGCAGGCAGAGGCTCGAGGTCAGGTCTTAGATCTTCATAGAGCTCTCTTACTGTCCCTGAGCTCAGTCTGAAGAGGGAGATGACCTGGTCCTCAGTAAGACCAAGCAGGGTGGCTCTGGGCCTGAAAATACGTGGCCTTTTGGGGCAAACTTTCCTTCTCCAATGACACTGGCTTCTCTCATCTTCAGGATACTGCACCTGCACATTGACAGGATGCAGCGGTGGAGGGCCAGGGGCTCCAGCCTTGCCTGATGGCCTCAGAACAGCATTGTCCTCAGCAAGAAGGTTGACACTCAGAAGTGACAGGAGAACCTGGTGAGCCATGGTGTAGCAAAGGGAGAGTAACAACAATGATGCAGATATATAGATGCTAAGAGATGGGGGTGGGGGAGGACGGTACACATCAGGCACATGACTTATCATCCAATGAAGGGCCTCATAGGCAGTCTTCAGGCACTGCCTCATTAATGCCTACTGGGCAACACGTCTTGTTGACACATGCTGTGGTAGTACATACTATTAGTATTTTCTAACAGGGAACCAGTATGAGAACAGTTCCTGTGTGTAGCTGATGACTCAGAATGGGAAAAAGATGATGACCCTTCATTTGTTGAAGTTGGAAGGTGGGATGAACCTAACTCACCAGGGCATTCATTGTTCTGTCGCTGGCTGGTGATGAGACATTCACCTTTCTGTCACTCAAAGAATGACCACCTATCAGGAGTCACAGATCTACCACATGGGAGTGTGGGTGAATCATTCCAAATATATATATGTCTATGTGGTCATTGTGAGGATGACTGAGGGTTAAAGCTGGGTATGTATCTGTCAGACTCACAGACTGCTGGATCTGTACCACACCAGTCTTGCACATTAACTTTGCCTGGTGTGGTGATGGGACATGCTGCAACATCTCGATACACAAAACCATTGCAGGTTACCCCATGCTGGAGACATTCATGTTTGACATGTGAGATGTGAGCAGCCATAGGGAGAGGACAGCCACCATAAGGTGCCATTATAGTGCATGGGTGACGTAAATGAGTGAAAACCCATTCATGTTCAGTTGTGTGTCTTTAACCCATTTTTAGAATCACTTCATAGTTGGCAGACCACTGTGTATGCTTTACGTTCACATTTTGCTCATATGACTGTGCCATAACTCATTGTGCTGGCAGATCATAGGGTCACTGTTTGACCTCCAGGAACAGGCCTTGAGATGGCAAATACAAGGGCAGTGTGCAGATTCCATGACACATAATATATTTATGAGTATTCGTACATCCACAATGCCATATATGTTGGACCCAACATGCAACATGCATGTGCGCAGACCCAAAACAAAGATTAGGATGGTGGTAGCGGCCTTATTATCAATGACACCTCCAAGGTGTTCAGGTCAGTATCTTCATGTAGGTTTCCCAAAGTCATACAGAGAACAACTGGGATTCAAACCCAGGCCTTTGGCTTTACTAATTTCCTTCTGTGACCATTAGGCTACAGCAGAGCACCTCACATTATTGCACTGTCTGAACCCAAACTGACATCAGGTCACTGGATACAGCCCAGTCAGGACACAACCTAGCTGCTGCATACATAGGCAGTCAGAAACCACACCTAGGGACTGCTTGCAACAGTGCACATGCTGTACGGGCTGCACTGGACACTCAGTACTGCATTGGCATTACTGTCACAGTATCTATCTCTTCTCCCACAGCCAAGCCACATCTGAGATCATGCTACCCATCCCACCAGTGTACCTCTGAAGCCACAGAACTGCCATACACACTAGTGTGCTGGGCTTCATTGTGGCACTATCCTGTGAGGCAAGACACGTGCAGGCCATGCATTCCCACTGTGAGTTGCTATACACTGGTGGATCTATACTTTTGCCCATACCACAAACTCATACCTCATGCATGACCCATGAGGTCCTTTGGGGACCATTCTGCTCTGTCCAGGGGGCCAAGCACACTTCCTCCACCATGATACATGACATGCAGGTAGTGGCTACTGCGGCTGTTGTAGAGTTCATGTACATCTATACTGCTTAGCTTTCTCATATTCTCATGATGCACCTCACATGCAGATCAGCTAGGTTCACATTTTACCATTGCTGTTCCACTCCAGTTTGACTTTATTGAAAATTGTGTGAACCATCATATCATCTCTGTCATATGCAGGGGCATTGTATGTTTTGTGCACATGACAAGCAGCCCATAGGCAAGTGTTCTCTTGCAACAACTACCCTAAATGTGAGGAGGTTCACACATCATCTAGTTCATAGAGCACACACTAAAATAGATACTCTTTCCAGGTTGTGGAGAAGATCTATTTCATTGCTAGGTTACTGCAACTGTTGCATGCTATGTGCATGATGTTGGCCAATTGATATGATATTTGATTGCAGCATGTGGAAATGTTATATCCACAGGGGCCATTGTGCTGTGTAATTGCTGACCAAGGACTGTTCTGGGTCATGCCCTAGGGTAGCTGCAGCTGTTTTCCCAAAACCTACATGCAGTGACTGTTGAGTAGCCAGGAAGTTGCAGTGCTGATACCAACCTGCAGGCCTTGCATAATCAATGCACAGACTCAGTTTCCCAGGCACACAGGACAAGATGATTGCATCTCTTTCATAAGATTTCTCATCCACAGGATCAATCACTGTCTGCCGCCATATATTAGGCAACAGAGAACAGTATCAACCATTCACATGACTTCTGTGTCTGGTCTGCTGGTCATTGCTCACTGCTGTGACACATAACCACCATGAAGAGGTCGTTTTCATACAAAACAGCATGGACATCCAGGAGCCTGCAATGCAAAGCACAGTGGAAAGTGGGCCAGAGACAGGCTGGGAGTGCATGCTGGCCCACAGTGGCCTAGGTCTGTCACATACCCAAACATGGTGTGTCCCTACACAGCTTTTGGCAGTGAGAATTGCACCAAGTGCCATGTCCTTAGCCATGGACACTGCAAAACTGGCCAGGGCAGCATATGCACTCTCCAGCACTGCAGACACAGTGATCCCCAAGAGCATGTGTAAGCACAGCAGGAAGGGCATGGGGTTAGATGTTGTTACTGTTGCTGGCTACACAAACACCACCATTCCATGCCTCTTTTAACTCTAAAGTAACAACACCCTTGTGACTATCATACTCGGTGCCCATGGGAAGTGGGTGAGGCTGTCAAACAGGTCTTCTGATGTAACACATGCAGACACTGGGTTGGCCCACATATTGTCTCGGAATGTGAACATAGACTTTGTCCAGCAATGCCACCTTTGAAGAGCACATTTTAAACATGTATGGTACTGTTACCCCCACCCCTACCCCAACATTCACCTCCAGGCACTGCCTTCCCATAAGGTGGCAGTGATGAATAGACCAACATGACATCCTGTGGCATATTTAAGCAGATGGAATTGTGCATGCACCATTCAGAGATCAGTGTCCCAGAGTCACAATCAGGCAAATAAGTGAATTTTGACTCTCATTTGGAATAATAGGTAATGTACTGCTGAATGCTTTGGTCAATGATTAGTGGACAGTGTTGAGATGGCATATATTATATATATACATAGTTTTACCTGTTCTCCAAGTTCAAATTCCTGTTTTATTGTAAGTCCAATGTAGACTTCCCACACTGGACACATGGTCATCATTTGGCAGGTGAGATAGCAGGGTGATCATTTTTCGTCTGACATGGACTGTAATCATATTGCATAGTATTCCTGCTTCAGTGGCATATTTTTCACCCCACATGGACATATCCACTCAGTATGTGCAAGTAGGGGGGCATCCTGATCCCAAGGCCAGCCCATCCACGAGGCAAACTAGCCGTGTGCCAGAGTCCACTGATCATGGTAGACAGCATGCCGGCCAATCCCTCTCTCCCTGCAAGCATGGCCAGTCACTTCTTCAGTGCTGCAGGTGGCCTTATTGAAGTTGTACACATGCAGCTAGTCACAGCATGCTGCTCCTATCCCCCTCCAGTGGGGGATGTGGGCATGTATGCTGCTGCCTAAGACTTCAGAAGGGAGGGATCACTATGTGCTCCGCTGTACCTGATGACATGCTTGGCATGCCACTGACAGTGTCAACTGCAGCATTGCACCCGACATGCAGGGCTGGGGCAAGATTTCTTATGCAGCAGGCAGCAGCCGCTGCAACCACCACCTCCACGCTCACATAATGTTGACATGGCAGCATGGTGGCAATGGGGATAGCGCAACTCCTTTTTGACTGCGGCAGTATATATGTGTGTTGCCACTGTCACAGCAGAGTCATACCAGACACTGCAGATGTACATCCTAGGCAGCTGCCTTGTCAGCCTAGTGAACCATCCAGCCCTACTGCACCACTCACGTGACACCTCCTTTGCCAATTTGGCACCAACAACCCAGTGTCCTTTATTAATAGGACACCATGCTGTTACTGCTAATAGAGCACTACTATCACTAATTTGAGAACTACAGTGGGTGGAGCACATTGCATATATTTACATAGACTCTCTCCCCTCAGAAATAGCCCTTACCACAAGCTTTCAGATGGTGTTAGGGTTCCCAATGGCAGGACCTCTAACGTACGGTAACACAAACCGGCATTGGAAGGGCATATGCTATTCCTACCCATTCTCTGCCCCCCATTAACACCAACTCTCTACCTCTTTTTAACTTAATGCTATGGGACCCGCTTCCACACATTAATCTAGCATTATCAGTGCTTTCTGTGGCGTTAACCGCTCACGGGTGTCGATACCACCTGTCAATGACACCTTTGCTCCCTTAATGCTCTTTAGTAAATATAATCCTATGATTCAATTGAGTTATTACAGTGTTATAGATCGTATTGAAATATACCATTAAATAGTTTATTAGGGTTGTGCAGGAGAAAAAAAACACTTTAACACTGTTTTTCTGTTTCATTTGCTATTTCTTCCATCATCCCAGAATCCTGCCTTTGACAATGGCCAATCCAGTTTGTAAGTACCCGAGAGGATCACAAAGAATAGTTTGAAACTTTCCAGTTCATACTCAGGCATAAGAAGTGGCTTTCCCAAGTCTACATGACTAATAATGACTTATGGACCTTTCCTCAAGTCTAAATCCTTTTAATCCCCCAAATCCTAACTGCTTTCATCACATCCTCTAGCAACAAATTCCAGAGTTTAATTGAGGGAAACATATTTTCACTGATTAGTTTTACAGGTGCTATGTTTTAGCTTTATGAAGTGCCCCCTAGTCCTAGTATTATCTAAAATAGTAAACGACTGTTCCCTATTTACCAGTTCCACTCCAGTCATGATTTTATAGACTTCATTCACGTCTCCTCTCTGCCGTCTTTTCTGCAAGCTGAAGAGTCTTAACCTGTTTAGCTGTCTTCCTAGGGCAGTCATTTTATCCCCTTTATGATTAGAATTGCCCTTCTCTGAACCTTTTCTAGTCCCGCTATACCCTTTCTAATATGGAACAGCAACACTCTACATATTACTCAAGGTGCAGTCACACCATGAAGCTACATAGAGGCAGATCCTGCGGTTTATTTTCCAGCCTTTTCTGAATAATCCCTAATATTCTATTTGCTTTTTCAAGCTGAGAATTTTGTTTTACATCATATTTTTCATGTCAATTTGTGCTAAATAATTTTAGCTTGCACTGAAACAATCTAACACATGCTAAAATGCAGAAACACATTTTATTGGGCATTTTTATTGTTTCAGATGAGAAGTCATATGCAATGGATCAACAAATATTGTGATTTTCCTATCATTAAAAAAACATATTTTTCAATACAATCTCAGTTAAGTGGACATCATTATCAATAAAATTAAGATAGAGTCCATCACTATAACCACTGATGCTGTATAGTTCCATTGTAGATGTCAGATAAAGAACCATCTAATAATATCCACAATTCAATTCACAGTTGCTGTATTTGGGAAGCCTGTAAATATTATTTCTAGCAGAAAATGAGGTATAAAACTATTTGAAGTCACAAACTGTTTCTTCAAATGTAGAACTTTGAAGATTATAGATAAAGAAATGTATCTCTACATGAATTTTTCATGGCACAACTGTTAGCAAAACAAAGATTTTCATCATTAACTCTTCTCTAGCTACAACATAGATGTCAACTACATATTACCCGAAAATGCTTATACTGATATTAGACAGTGTATCTGTTGTTACACCTTAAGGTTATCTCCTAGAGAAAGGAAATCCATATTTGGGAGAAACACTGCAATTAATTTTCTGAGAATCCTAGGGGTTTGCTTGACAGTGTCCATTAAAGAGATTTAATGAAATCACAAAGCTTGACTTGGAACCTGCCTGCGAACACTTTTGTACTCGATCCACACATCAATATTAACTTTTAAACACAGATGGTAGTTTTATTGAAATCACAGGAAAGAAACGGAAAAGAAGAAACTACTGCAAGGAGAAGAGGGGAATGTGGACTCCTTCCTCTGATATTTTTTGCTCCTTCAGAAAGCCTGGCAATAAGTAAAAAGACATTTGTCTTCGCTCCATTGCTGCTGCTATACATCCCCATTTTCAAGTCAGCAGCCTGGTACCATGTGTGTGGTGAGAGGTACTGTACATGGGCGTGTTCTGAAAAAGGACTGCGGGCGCATCTATGTTCTTGGAATTACAGACGCCCATATGTGGCACGTGCAGGCTTCTAAAATTGGGTGAAAACCTGGTATTTGTCTGACCCATCACTCTGCATGTCCCATTTTGCCGTTCATTTTGCAGACAAGTGTACCTCTCAGGATGGGGACTGATTGATTTTACAAGGCATGTGCCCACCTTCTCTGCTGCTCCTCCGACAGATTTTCAGATGTTTTGACTTGGACGTCCCAGATTTCAGTGACATGGCCTTTCTAAAATGTGTCTTCAAATGGATAAGTTAAGGGGTCAGTCTTCAAAAGTTCTTATCATAGAGGTTTATCCAGATAAGGGCACTGAGAGAAATATTCAGCAATGCCATTTGGATGGTGCTGTTGAATATCTTTACTGCCCATTTCAGAAGAGCGCCGGGGACAGTTTGTGGGTGGGGCAAGGGTCATATCATGTTGACATGATCTGGATTGTAGTATTCTTCATCTTGGAATGCAGGAAAGCTGGGCTAAATTTCTGTGTGGACAAGTTATCTGGAGAGCTGGGGTGAATCTCTTCATAAAGATGTTTAATAGATCCTAATAAAGAAATAAATAGAGGTCAAAAATTTACACAATCCAGATAATTAAGCCCAGAAAAATACAAAGTGACCTTTAGAAAACATTTTTTATGTCGGACCTCTTAAACCTCAAGCAAACCAAACATTGCCAAACTAGCTTTAGAGGTCCATTTTACTCTTTGGGGGTCATTCCGTGCAGTTTTTAGCAGGGATGTACATCTGGTCTGAAGTACATTACCTGCCAAATACTTAGGGCTGATTCAGAATCCAAAGCTCCCTGCACGTACAGAGGAGATTTGTGGGGAGCTCTGGACAGCAGCAGGCGGGAGTGGGCCAGCGGAGGCGCATGAGTGAGGTAGAGGAGGGTCCATAACCCTGATGTACAGGGCCAATTCCAGTCACAGCCCTGTATGTCCGGTGTGCAGGATTTAGACGAGGGACTTGGAATAAGTCTCCCCAAAGAAGGAGATCGGCACCGCTGGGCCCCCCCCCCCCCCGAAATGGTGAGGAGCACCAGGTTGTTTCCCGCAGCCCAATCCTGGCCTTGGCCGCCCCTTTTGTGGGTCAGGCAGTAGGGAAAAGCAGATTTGTTCAGTGGTGGGGAAATGGGGCTCCTGCATGGCATCCCAGTGCCATGGCGATGGGATGCCACGGCACTGAAGCTCCATGCAGGAGCATTGTCTGGGTTGGACGGGGCCGTGGCTGTACATCTGGAGGTACAGAATCAGGGCCTGTCCAGCCCGTCCAGGCCCTTTGCCCCAATTCTGTTCCCACAGAAACATCTAGCTCCCGCGGGTGCAGAATCGGTTTGTAAATCCAAACCATCCAGATTTTGGACATCTGGATGGGCCGGACGGCCCTGATCAGAATGGGGCCCTTTATTAATATATCTTGTACAACATTATGTTCAATATTACATTCATTTTATTCTATGTAAATCACTTACGCACTCCTGTTAACTTGCACTTATAAAGATGTTAAATAAATAAATAAATAAACATTTCTTCTTAAAAGTCTTTTCTGTAGCCTCATATCACTCATTCATAAACAATAGTCTCTCGACGTTGCACTACATTTCAAACTCATATAAGGCCCTGTTTTCTAAGCATTTTTCCCATAGAAGCAAAATGGGAAAAGACCTTTAGTAAATAGGGCCCATAATAAAAGTTCTGCATCAGGAGAAAAAAATCTCTTATCTGTATTCATATTCCATTAATTTCTCCAAATATCAACAAAATAGTTGAGTAATTTCCATAGCGATGATTTCAGTTAGGATATCCTTAACGTCACTTCAATAGCATGGCTATGAACTCCACCTGCCCTCTGCCCAGAGCATGACCTTGGCTACATCTACTGGCAAAAAACGCACCTTCATGCCAACATGCATACTTATATGCCAATCAGTATTTTAAGAGACCATTATTTGTACTTGTACAGTAGGCATGCATAGAGGTGGCGTTCAGGTGTAACATGGATGGAGTCATGATTTATGCATATATTTTATCAAATATGTGGTGTTTTGCAACCTCACAATAGTGGAATATACATTGACTATTGAGGTGCTTCATATAAAATTCTTCACTCTTTCCTTTATTCGGTATGGAGCAGCAGCTGTAACTCTACACAAAGGCTTAAAGAGGAGCAACCTACACAGAGCAGGAGGTACAACTCCAAACAAAGACATACAGGAAGGTAACCACTAGACATGTGCACCCCAAAGATTTTGGGGCTCGTTTCTGTCCATCAGAATCCATCCATTCAGTTAGTCTTCGGAAGCCAAAACATTTGTTTGTTTGATTCATACTCGTTAAGGTCTATGGGGAAAGCTGTTTTGCAATGCAACAGTCAGGTTTGTCATCTATTTTCAATCAAACCTGCTTGAAACGTGATGGCGGGCATCTCTAACAGCACTACAAGCCATCAAATCCCTCAGGGGCACCAAAAGAGGAGCAGCGAGTACAAATAGCTTAAAGATGAGAATCAGAAACTGCCATCAGAAGGGCAAAGCAATAGCAGCAGAGCAGTGAACAACTCAAGACAGTGAAAGACGTGTGGTAAGGAAGCTTATCATAGCTCAGGAAGGGGCTATAGAAAAGGTGAAGTGTCTCTGAACAAGCAACCTGTCAGTGCTGGTAGAAATGAGAAAACAGAATTTTGCCATAAAAGACTACCAGTCCCAGAATGCACCAGGTTTCCAACAGCCATTAGAGGAGCTGAAGTGGAGAAACGTGTGTTCAATCAGGAGGACTATGAGGTAATCCCTAAGCACTCATCTCAAAGGACAGGGCCTGATTCAGCACAGCTGCGCTGTGTTACGGAGGAGCACTCATCTAGGCAGAATAAAAGTAGAATTTATTCTACAGAGAATCATCCAGAGCTGGGATGTCATGATCATTGGTATCTTGATCATCCACGGGATCCTGATCTTCATTCTCATCAGAAGCAGAGGTCAGAATGGACGGACAGAGAGAGCAAGAAGCCCTTTAAAAGAAGGAAGAGAAAAGCCTCTGGGAAGTCTACAGGAGTCCAGCACAGTACGTATACTGGGAGACAGACAAGAGGTCAGCATACACCATTGGACTGGGGGAAACCAGAGGAGTGGTATTGCAGAGCCAGGAATCTCCAGACGGCACCTGTGAGGGAAACAGCTGCACGTGGAAGGGACCCTGAGACCCATGCCAGAAGGTATGTGAAGAGAGATCCAGTGTCCAGGGATCTAGATTGGAAGGCTGGACACAGAAACTGGACTACATATTGGCCAGGCTATTTAAAGGGGAACTCTAACAGCAATGGAAGCTCAGGTATGAACACTGATCTATGCCCTAGCTATAACTTTGAAAGGAAGCAGGGAAATGATTATTCTCCTGGTAGTGCTCCATTGAGAAATTCCTTTGTGCCAAGCCAAGATATTGAACCTATGATTATTGAAGAAAGGGGAGAGGTCTTAGAACCAGAATGTGAATATATGGAATGCTCTCTGTCCAAACTCAAATGGTAGTTTTCTGTTACAAAGTGCAACACCCCTCACAAAGAAATAACAACTTGTTCTTTAATCTACTCAGAAAACCTTCTGAGTAAGATTTTGAGCTACACAGTGAAAGCAAGCCAGCTAAGGGGTTTCAGCTGGGTGATTGCTAGCAATTGAGCTTACCTAATTGCTTGTGTGCTCTGAAGGGAATCACTTCTGAATTTATATGTAAAGATATAAGAAGTTAACCTGAAGAAAAGAACATTTTTTCCTACTTTGTGGGTTTATTTGGTTGCTTACTGCATTGCTAAGACATTATTTGCTAAAGCCTACAAGAAAGACCAGTTTGTTGCCAACCAGGTCTTTAATCCTTTGCTTTAATTACCTGACAAGTTCAGATGTTGTTTTTTTCCTGATTTTGTTTTCCTAACTTTAAAACTGCAAGCAAGTATCCTGAGTTCTGTGCTACCAAGCATTATCTGTGTTGGGAGAACCCCTCATAAATAAAAATCTTATTTGCTTTACCCTTGAGCAAGTATAATTAATTACACAGGTACACTAAAAAAAAATAATTTTTAAACTGCCTCTAATGTTTCGATTGATTTTTACGTTTTTTGGTGCGCTGAATCCAAATCTGGTAACCAATTTGCTCCATCACGTACAGATTTTTTGCTACATTGGGTTAGCAGTTTGAGGTGAACGTTTCAGATTGAGTGCGATCGAGATAAACGTTTCTTGGATGAATTCTTTATACTAATTGTTTAGTAGTTATTCAAATAAGAATAAAGAAAATTGTAACAAGGCAGCACATAAGAATAGAGTAATGTCAACAAAACACACTGTGATGGTAGCAAAATTGTCTGCACTTAAAACAGCCACATACATGTGCACAAACATTGAGCATATAAGAGCGAGGTTAGACACAAAGCAAAGCAAAGAAATGTGCAAAAAATGTTGTACAGGTATGTATGTAAGAATAGAAAACGCAAACCGCACCATTGCAATACATGAAGACAAACACCCGATGGTGTGAAAATAAAATTCTAATAAATGAGATCCGACACTGTGGTAATAACTAGCAAATTTTTATTTCAAAGTTTAGTAAAAACACGATATTTGTCAACACAGTTTAGATTTTAAAGTCATTCTTGGGTCAATCAATCTCCTGGTGGGCCCATTTCTTCTTCCCCCGAATGCTTCTCTTGGTGCGCTGCTTGGCGTATTTTTCATCTGGGGTTTCCCGCAGCAGCAACCAGCAGAAATCAGCCATCATAGTGGTGTTCCATCTTCCTTGGTACCTTCTCTCTGCGTCCTTGATGTCCTGGTGAAACCTTTCACCTTGTTCTTCACTGTACGCCCCCAAGTTTTCGGGAAAGTAGTTCACATGGGAGTGCAAGAAATGGACTTTCAGGCTCATGTTACAGCCTTGTTCTTTGAAGGCATTGAGCATCCTGGCAACAATATCCTTATAGTTCTCATCCCGCCTGTTCCCCAAGAATTTGAGAACAACATCCTTGAAGGAATCCCAGGCTTCTTTTTCCTTCTCAGACATCGTTTCAGCGAATGCTCCATCTGAAATGAGTTTCCTTATATCAGGGTCAACAAACACTCCTTCCTTTAGCTTTGCTTCAGAAAGTCGGGGGAACTTTGAGCAAAGGTACCGAAAGCACTCACCATCTTTTGGAAGGGACTTTATGAATTGCTTAATGAGACCCAACTTAATGTGGAGAGGTGGTAATAGAATTTTATCACGAGGTACCAAGCTCTCATGAAGAACATTTTTCTCACCGGGTCTCAAATACTCCCGAATTGGCCAGTCTTTTTCCGCCAGTGTAGGTCGCGGGCCCGGCTATCCCACAAGCAAAGGAAGCAGGGATATTTGGTGAAACCGGATTGCTGTCCTAATAGCATGGATAGAATTTTAAAGTCTCCACAAATCATCCACTTATACTCATCATAACGAATCTTCTGAAGAATCAGGGCCAAATTCTCGTATTTTTCTTGGAGAATAACAGAGTGAGCAATAGGAACTGAAGCGAATGTGTTGCCATTATGAAGAAGAACACCTTTTATGCTGTCTTTTGACGAATCAATGAACAGCCGCCATTCAGCAGGATCATACTTGAATTTAAACTTTTCCATCAGTCCGTATATATCGTTGCAAAATACCAAATCTTCCTCTTTGCTGAAATACTTCAAAAATTGTGTCTCGCGGTTGCGGTACCAATAAAAAGTTGTTCCTGGTGACAATAGATTTTTCTGTTTAAGCCGAGAACCTAGCAGTTGGGCAGCATCTTTTGGGAGACCTAAATCCCGGACTAAATCATTCAATTCAGCTTGAGAGAAAAGTTCAGGTTTTGGATCTGGTTCAGTTTCAAACTCGGAAGTACTGGACTCATCGGGAAAAGCCATCTGATGAGTCTCATCATGATCAGAACCGTCCACACAAATATGATCCAAAGATTTTGGTGGTTCAGGCACAGGTACTTCGTTGCTATGAGGCATAGACCTAATTGCTGAGGGAAGGTTGGGGTAACTTATTACGTTCTTATTTTTTAAGTTGTATCCCTTCACAATGCAAGAGCAAAAATAGCAGTCACTGCTGTGGTCTCTTTGTTCACGCCACATCATAGGTATTCCGAAACGAAATGCTTGTTTTTTACCTTTCATCCATAAGCGTAGATCTTCCTCACATGTCTTGCACACTTTGTGAGGAGCCCACTGTTTGTCTTGATCGCCTAACTTCAAACCGAAATAGGCGAAAAATACTTTTTTAATAAATGCAGAAATGTTCCTCTGCCGCTTTTTCATGGTATATTCCCCACAAATAAAACAAAAACTGCCCGGAGAGTTGACGCAACCTCTGGCTCTGTGAGCCATCACAAATACACAGCACTGCAAACTACAACTGTAGTGAACCACTTCGGAATAAAGCTGGATTATGACTGAGCAAACAAAAGGTAATAATGAACTTGCAAGACACTGAAATTTGACAGGAACGTTCATGTCGCAACCACCGTGTTTGAGCGAGCGAGCGAACGAGGCGAGGCGAACAGGAAAGAACATGCGCCAGCGCGAGTACTGGATTTAGCCCCCCGCCTCCCAATTGTCCTGTTAATGTATAAAATGAATACAAAACACTCTAAAATATCATGAGGGAGTGTTTCTAGTTAGTTAACCATTACAACCTCTATTTTGGGCCAAGAAAATAAACTGCAGTCGGCTAAAAAGAAATTATGTGAACATTCCTTATATGGGTAAGAAATCTAATTTTGCAAGAAAACGTGACGTGATGGAACATTTTGGCTATTTTTCCTGGATTCAGCACCCCAAAATCTATAGGAATCAGTTGCAAAACTGGAGGCAGTTTTTTGGTAGTGTACCTGTGTTATTGGTCACGGCTGTGTCTGGAATGAATGGACTACATTACCCACAAATCCTTGAAAATCATATAGAGGTATGCTTTTGCCAAGACTGTGAACATTCTCACCCAGGCGGCCGTCTGACAAATGGCGTAGTTTTTCGGATTGCTTTTGCACAAAGGGGATTTACTTGCTGAGGATTACAACTAAAGTTCAAGTTTAAAGCTGGAAAAAAAGATTTTCCCTCAACTGCTCTTTGGAGGAGAAGTGGTGGTTCCAGGAAGCTGTCCCAGGAGGAAAAGACCCTGTGCAGAACTGGATTCATCACTGAGACAAGGTAATAAGTACCTGGGCATGTCTAGTGGTGGATGGGAGTAAGGCACAGGGGTAATTGAAAAAAAAAAAAGTAGAAAAAAAACCACACCTGTTTGGAAGGTGGTGCACTTTGTTTTTTTTTTTTGTTGTTGTTTCTTGCAGGGATCAAGATGGATCCAAGGGAACTAGCTGATTGGATGGCAGCTCAGTTTAGCAGGCAACAGGAGCTAGCACAGCAGGCTCAGGACACTGCTATGAAAGCCTTAATGGAACAGCAGAGGCCAGTGCTTGATCTGGTGCAAGCCCTAGTTCAGCTGCAGAACCAAAGTGGAACAGATGCAAGACCAGCAGTAAATACTGGTACACCACATGTGGACAATGTGGGACTCAATCAAGGGATTGGGGCATTTTGTTTTGGGAAGCTAACTCCAGATGATAATGTTGATGATTTTCTAGAGTCTTTTGAAAGAGTGGCACAAGCATTAGCATGGCCAGAGACCCAGTGGGCAGTAAGGCTGGCAGCCTCATTAACTGGAGAGGCGCTTGCAGCTTACAGAGCAATGCCAGCAGCCCAGGCTTTGAATTATAAGGATGTAAAGGCTGCTATTAGAGATCGCCTAGGGTTGTCTATTTCAGAGTATAGGCGAATGTTTAGAGCTACTACATTCAGGGCCGGATTTACCTTGAGTGAGGCCCTACGCCAACAAAAATTGTGGGCCCCCCAGCAGGGGCGGCCCAAGGGGGGTGCGGACCTCATTTGCATAAGGGGCCTCATTTGCATAAATATTTGCATAATGTTACCATATACTAACTTTTAGTAAACGTGCCTCTTAATGAGTGTATGGATAAAGAAAGACTAAAAGATTTCTACATTACTATAATCCAGTGCCAACTGCCAGACACATTAGGAACTACTACAAACACTGCCCATAGTAAACCCGCCGTATCCTAACAGCACTACCAGGACTCACAAAGCACCATACTCTACCAATCAAAAGGCAACACTGCAAATATTAAACCAATACATTTCAGAGAACAACAATACATGACCTACTGGGGAAAGAGAACAAGTGGCAATGTCAAATAGGAATTATATAAACAGAACACCTCAGCTCAGTTACACATGCAGAACATAGACCATCACCAAACAAGTAATCACAATTTAGAAATAGGAAGACAATAATTAAACTGGGAATCCCAAAAGCCAAACTTGGAATGTACAACACTAGAAATAAAACTATACATTAATTTGCTCTTGTACTAAACAAAGCGCAGATGTTAATGATGCACATTTACCAGAGCTGACATATTCCAATTAATAAATTCAAAATAAAGAGATATTTTTCTACCTTTTGTGCATTTTTTTCAGCTGCAATTGCTCCAGCCACTTTCTTCTGGTTTCTTCGTGTCTTCTGCTAACTCTCCATCGTCTGCTGTCCATTTGTCCTTTCTTCTCTCTTCTAGATTTTTTTCCATTCTCTCTCTACATCTGCTTTAACATACTAATCTTTCTCCTTTTGCTCTTTCCTCATTCCTATTTCATCCACTCAAATTTTACCCCTCCATCCTCAATCCCCACTTACTCTCCCAATACCCGGCCAATTGTAGATTTTTATCCCTCCCACACAAAATATTTTTCCCTTCTCCATTTTACTCTTCCAGCCCCATCCCATTCTAATCTTCCCCCAACATCAGCTCCCTTCTAGTTCCAGCCTCACCCAGCATCCATTCCCTTCTAGTCCCTGCATCAGCCCATTTCCAGTCCTAGCCATCCATCAGCCCATTTCCAGTCCTAGCAACCCCCCAACCCAATACCAGTCCTAGCCCCCCCATCACCCCACTTACAGTCCTTAACCCCCCATCACCCCATTTTCAGTCCTTAACCCCCCATCACCCCATTTTCAGTTTAAGCCCCCCCTATAACCCATTACCAGTCCTAACCCCCCATCAGCCCACTTCCAGTCCTAACCCCATCAACCCATTTCCAGTCAGCCCCCCATAGCCCATTGCCAGTCCTACCCCCCCCATCAGCCCACAGCCCATTACCAGTCCTATCCCCATCATCCCACCTCCAGTTTTAACCCCCCAGCCCATTTCCAGTCCTAGCCCCCCATAGCCCATTACCAGACAACCCCCATCAGCCCACAGCCCATTACCAGTCTTAACCCCCCCAAAGCCCTTTACCAGTTCTAACCCCCCCCAACAGCCCATTACCAGTCCTAACCCCATCAGCCCACCTCCAGTCTTAACCCCCCAGCCCATTTCCAGTCCTAGCCCCCCCATAGCCCATTACCAGACAGCCCCCATCAGCCTACAGCCCATTACCAGTCTTAACCCCCCCCCCAAAGCCCATTGCCAGTTCTAAGCCCCCCAACAGCCCACAGTCCATTACCAGTCCTAACCCCATCAGCCCACCTCTAGCCTTAACCCCCCAGCCCAGCCCAGCCCAGTCCAGCCCATTTCCAGCCCCAGCCCCCCAATAGCCCATTACCAGTCCTACCCCCCCCATAGCCCATTACCAGCCCTACCCCCCCAGGGCATTTCCAGCCCGAGCCCCCCAATAGCCCATTACCCGTCCTACCCCCCCTTTGCCCTTTACCAGCCCTACCCCCCCTGTCAATTTCATGCCCCCGCCCCCCCAATAGCCCTTTACCTGTCCTACCCCCCCCCCATAGCCCATTACCAGTCCTACCCCCCCCCCCCGGCCTAAAGTAAAATTTAATTTTAAAAAAAACCTGGTGGCTGCCGCCGCGGGGCCCCCTCTGCTGCCGCGGGGGCCCCGTCTACAAGCTGAAGCCGTCGGGTCGGGTCGGGTCGGGTCGGTCTCTCTCCCTCCCTCCCTCGCTGCAGGCTGCAGGCTGCGAGAGACGCGAAGGGAGAGCGTCTCCTTGCGTCTGTGTTAAGCCCGCAGGGGCTGATGGGAAATCCCATCAGCCCCTGCGGGCTTAACACAGACGCGAGGAGACGCTCTATCTTCGCGTCTCTCGCAGCCTGCAGCGAGGGAGGGAGGGAGGGAGAGACCCGACCCGACCCGACCCGACGGCTTCAGCTTGTAGACGGGGCCCCCGCGGCAGCAGAGGGGGCCCCGCGGCGGCAGCCACCAGGTTTTTTTTTTTAATTGTGTTTAAAAAAAATTACCTGGTTCTTTTTTTGTGGGCCCCTGCCGGCTGTGGGCCCTACGCCATGGCGTACATGGCGTATAGGTAAATCCGGCCCTGACTACATTGAGAGTGGGTGAAACACCCAGGGCTCTGAGTCAGAGAATCAGAGGTTTAGCTGTAAAATGGTTGGAGCCTGAGCAAAAGACGGTAGAAATGTTATTAGACATTATAATGCTTGAACAATTTATGTCTGGGGTGCCTAAAGATTTGCACACTTTCCTTATACAGCAAAATTGCCAAAATCTTGGAGAGGCAACCATGCTAGCAGAGAGATTCTTGGAAGCCACGCAGGCTTGCCATAGAATGGGTGGCCCTCTGAAGATTGGTGCTGAGGCAAGATGTGCTGTATCAGAAAAGAAAATAATTAAAAATGTTTCTGAAAATGAATGTACTGTATCAAACCAGATGACACAGTGGAGTAGAAAGAAATGTTTCAAGTGTGGAAAATGGGGACATTTAGAAAAGGGATGCCAGACACACACTAGCTTAATGGGTGTGGATTTAAAACAGCCCAAAGGAGGATTTCTTTTGATGGTTGATGTGCAAGGAATTACCACAAATGCTTTGCTAGACTCTGGGGCAGACCAGAGTATGATGTCAAAAAGGCTTAGGAAGAGGATAGAGGCTAAAGAAGGATTTGTGCCTAGAACCCCTGAAAGCCAAGTTCACATCAGATGCATTCATGGTGCTGCAACATCATATCCCACCTATAGGCTAAGGGTTAAGTGCCTGGGGGAACAAGAGGAAGTCCTGTTAGCAGTGGTGCCTAGGCTACCCTTTGATTTGGTTCTAGGAAAGGACTGGCCAAGATTTAAGCAGGGTCTAGTGGAAGGGCTAGGAAAGAAGGAGGGAGAAGGAATAATGGAAATAGCTCCCGGGCCTTTCTTTGGAAGTCTTCAGTCCCTAGCTAAAAGGATGGTTAAGCTTCCAGAAGGCCAAACTATAGGTAATAAGAGGGGCCTTGTATCCACCCGCTCGCAGGCTAAGGTAGAGAGCCAGCAGGAGGAGGAGGGGGAGCAGGCAGAGTTATTAGGAGACTTACCCTCTCATGATGATTTAATAACTCCATCATCTGGTAAAGTAAGAAAGTTGAAAGCACAAAAGCGGCGTGAGAGACTTTGCAGAGCACAGGGAAGGGCTGAGATGTTAGCTGGTCAAAGTTTACCCTGGGTGCCAGCTGAGTTAGTGGCAAAGTTTCCTAACTTTCCACAAGAGCAGCAAGCGGATCAAGCTCTCACCCGAGCTTTTAAGTATGCTCATGAGGTCAGGGAGGAGTTGCCCAGATTCAGACTAGATAATGAAATATTATATAGAGAGAGTCAGGACCCCAAGAATGGGACCATACGTAAACAATTGGTGGTACCCACAACTTTCAAAGGGCTAGTACTTAGATTAGCACATGATCATCCAGTTGGAGGTCATAAAGGGATGCAAGGAACGCTGGATCAAATACTTAAGCATTTTTACTGGCCAGGTATTTTCAAAGAAACTGCCCAGTTTTGTGCTGCGTGTCCAGCGTGTCAGCGAGTTACAGCGGCTCACCCACCGGTGGTGCCATTGATTCCCATGCCAATTATTACAGACCCAATTGGTCGCATTGCCATGGATATTGTAGGCCCATTAGTCAAAACGCCCCGAGGTTTCCAATACATCCTAGTTATGGTAGATCAGGCAGCAAGGTTTCCCTGGGCCATACCATTGAGGAATGTTTCTGCAAAAACAATAGCTTTAGAGCTAGTAAAATTGTTTTGTGAAGTGGGATTCCCAAGAGAGGTGTTGACTGACCGAGGGTCCAATTTTGTATCCAAATATTTGGCCCAGGTCTGGGATGCCTTTGGCATTCATCACGTAAAAACCTCAGCCTACCATCCACAATCAAACGGTTTGGTGGAGAGATTCAACCAAACTCTCAAACAAATGTTGAGAAGGGGGTTAGCAGGAGAGGAAAAAGAATGGGATATGTTATTGCCTTTTGCCTTGTATGCCTGCAGGGAAAGAATTCAGGTGTCCCTAGGTGTAACCCCATATGAACTGATGTATGGTAGGGCTCCACGGGGTTTGTTAGACATTTTGAGGGAACAATGGATTGATCCTGAACCAGGAAGTCAGGAGGTGCCACTGTTTCTACGTGACTTGAGAGCACGTTTGAAAAGGACGTCGCAGATTGCTGAGAGGAACCTGCAGGAAAGTCAAGTGCGCCAGAAAGGGTGGTATGATAGGAAGGCCAAAAGCCGCCAATTAAGCATTGGTGAAAAGGTTTTGTTTCAAGTAGCAGGTACAGCTCCAAAATTTGAAGTACAGTGGAAAGGGCCATGGAAGGTTGTTAAACAAGTGAGCCCAGTATCTTATGTGGTAGAAAATGCAAGAGGGCGTAGGCAGACCTACCATATTAATGTACTTAAGTCTTGGAAGGAGAGGCCTGTAAATAATAATGTCCCTGAAGCCAGTCAGGAAGTAAGTGAGCTTCAAAATGATAACACTCTCGTAGGTATTACGGACTGTAGGAAAGAAGTTTCACCAGTTAAACCAGTCCGTAATAACTTAAGCAGGGGGGTATGTGATAAGGAAGCTTATCATAGCTCAGGAAGGGGCTATAGAAAAGGTGAAGTGTCTCTGAACAAGCAACCTGTCAGTGCTGGTAGAAATGAGAAAACAGAATTTTGCCATAAAAGACTACCAGTCCCAGAATGCACCAGGTTTCCAACAGCCATTAGAGGAGCTGAAGTGGGGAAACGTGTGTTCAATCAGGAGGGCTATGGGGTAATCCCTAAGCACTCATCTCAAAGGGCAGGGCCTGATTCAGCACAGCTGCGCTGTGTTAGGGAGGAACACTCATCTAGGCAGAATAAAAGTAGAGTTTATTCTACAGAGAATCATCCAGAGCTGGGATGTCATGATCATTGGTATCTTGATCATCCACGGGATCCTGATCTTCATTCTCATCAGAAGCAGAGGTCAGAACGGACGGACAGAGAGAGCAAGAAGCCCTTTAAAAGAAAGAAGAGAAAAGCCTCTGGGAAGTCTACAGGAGTCCAGCACAGTACGTATACTGGGAGACAGACAAGAGGTCAGCATACACCATTGGACTGGGGGAAACCAGAGGAGTGGTATTGCAGAGCCAGGAATCTCCAGACGGCACCTGTGAGGGAAACAGCTGCACGTGGAAGGGACCCTGAGACCCATGCCAGAAGGTATGTGAAGAGAGATCCAGTGTCCAGGGATCTAGATTGGAAGGCTGGACACAGAAACTGGACTACATATTGGCCAGGCTATTTAAAGGGGAACTCTAACAGCAATGGAAGCTCAGGTATGAACACTGATCTATGCCCTAGCTATAACTTTGAAAGGAAGCAGGGAAATGATTATTCTCCTGGTAGTGCTCCATTGAGAAATTCCTTTGTGCCAAGCCAAGATATTGAACCTATGATTATTGAAGAAAGGGGAGAGGTCTTAGAACCAGAATGTGAATATATGGAATGCTCTCTGTCCAAACTCAAATGGTAGTTTTCTGTTACAAAGTGCAACAACCCTCACAAAGAAATACCAACTTGTTCTTTAATCTACTCAGAAAACCTTCTGAGTAAGATTTTGAGCTACACAGTGAAAGCAAGCCAGCTAAGGGGTTTCAGCTGGGTGATTGCTAGCAATTGAGCTTACCTAATTGCTTGTGTGCTCTGAAGGGAATCACTTCTGAATTTATATGTAAAGATATAAGAAGTTAACCTGAAGAAAAGAACATTTTTTCCTACTTTGTGGGTTTATTTGGTTGCTTACTGCATTGCTAAGACATTATTTGCTAAAGCCTACAAGAAAGACCAGTTTGTTGCCAACCAGGTCTTTAATCCTTTGCTTTAATTACCTGACAAGTTCAGATGTTGTTTTTTTCCTGATTTTGTTTTCCTAACTTTAAAACTGCAAGCAAGTATCCTGAGTTCTGTGCTACCAAGCATTATCTGTGTTGGGAGAACCCCTCATAAATAAAAATCTTATTTGCTTTACCCTTGAGCAAGTATAATTTTATTGGTCACGGCTGTGTCTGGAATGAATGAACTACATTACCCACAAATCCTTGCAAATCATATAGAGGTATGCTTTTGCCAAGACTGTGAACATTCTCACCCAGGCGGCCATCTGACAGACGGCAGAGCAATACAATTGATTCAAGCACACCAAGGCACTTAGAGAGGAGTAAAATGGCAAGGAGAGGAGTAAAATGGCAAGGAGACTAGCACAGCACCCAGACTGGCTGCAAGTCTCTAACTTATGCAAGGAGAAGAAGAACAGCACAAAATCCACATTGTCTGAAAGGCCTTAATTTATGCCATGAGTACCAGAAGAGCACACAATTTGGTTGGAGGTCCCTAACATATTCCAAAGGATCAACATAGCGCAGTACCTAGATTATCTGGAAGGCCTTAAGATAATGCCAGGAGGACCAGCACAACACAACACTCACATTGCCTGGAAAGTCCTAAATTATGCTGAGAGTACCAACCCAGCATCAAGATTGCCTGGAAGGCCCTAAATTATGCCATGAGGACCCATGCAGCAACCAGATTGGCTGGAAGGCTCTAAGACAGAAGAGGAGAGCCAACCCAACTGAAGAGGTAGCAGGAGCTCAGGCCACAGGAGTGGGGTGAGTTCAGCTAAGCTGTGTGCCTGCAAGTTAGAGTTCTGGCACCAATGCCTTTGGTCCCTGCATAGGAACCATGACACAGAGGAATATCTCCCCAGGGTGAAAGAAGCATTCATGAATTGCCTATATCACATGCCAAGGGATGTCAAAAGGAATCAGACTATGCACCATGGTGAAGACCCTAAAAGCAATGGGAGTGGGGCTGCTGCATGGCTATGACAGCCCAGAAGAGCTGAGGAAGACCAATGCAGCAGTAAGATAAGATAGTAGTGACTATAATGAAAAGCTAATAGTTGTGGCAGAAGACTGATAGTTGACAATTACAGTAATGGAGGATGGTGGATGTGAGAGCAATTTGTTACCACATGATAGCACTGAGTGTCTTTCTCCACATATCCAACAAAGAAATAAGGGCAGATCAAGCAGGAAGATGGTTGCCATTCTGAGGAGAATCTCTACTTCTGATCCTAAGAGGAGAGAAACCTGAACCAGTGACAGGGCTGCTCCTTGGACAGGCATTCAGAAAAAGCAGCAGGTGGCAGCACTGTAGGAAGGTTTCATCTGATGTCCAGTCTTAAAAATTTGGGGTGAAAGCATATATATATATTTTTTATTATCTTTATTTAGCATTTTAGAAAACACACAGACAAACCACCCGATACAACAATAATACCTAACGTAAACATAACTATTACAGCAAAATAAACCAACCGTCCCCGTCCCCCCTCACCCTGGCTCTCTGGGCTACAACCCAAACCACTCCCCTGCCAACAAGTTACAAACCCCTCGGCCAAACGGCCGTAAAGACGAACCGGCCGCCGCATCCACACCCATTAAGAAGCCTGTGACCGGGCAACATATTGATCCAATAGCTCCCATCTTTTAGAAGTCAACTCCGCATTCTCCGGGTGGTAAAGTTTACCATACAATTTCTCATATTTAGAGTACTGACACACTAAAGACCACCAATGTTCCAAACTCAAATTCTGAAAAGATTTCCAATTTGCCAAAATCTGCTTAATCGCTATGGCCATCATAAAATTTAACAAAAAACTTTCCCCCTGCCCTTTATTTATTTATTTATTGTTCTTATATACCGCACTCTTAAAAATCAGCGCAGTTTACATATAACAATGTTGTGCAGTATAAGCACTTACAGTGAACAGGGTAGAATAACTTGGGGTTCAACTGGCGGTAACTATGTACATCAATTTACATCTATCTACAGTCCGTATTATGTATCTCATTGGTAATGGTTTACGTGTTCATGGTAGGTGGTGTGATAGTGGGTGCCATGTTGGAGGGCTGTGAATAGTGTAATAGAAAGAGGTGATGTTTAAGCTCTCTTCTAAATTGTTATCATTGACCAAGCCCTAACTCTTAAGCAACAAATCAACAAGACCACAAGAACTGTATTCCACAAGGCGAAAACGGTACAACGCCTCCGACCCCTCCTCGAACCACAAGACTTCAGGACAGTAATGCAAGCTCTAACACTCCCTCATCTGGACTACTGCAACATAATCTACCATGGCCTACCTGCCACACAGACCAATCCCCTCCGAACTGCCCTAAACACCACGGCGAGAATAATTCACAATGCAAGGAAACGAAACCACATCACCCCAATACTGAGGGACCTTCATATTCTCCCATTCGAAGCAAGAATCATGTACAAAACTCTTCTACTCACCCACAAAACCATCCACCAAACACAGGGCACCCCACTCCGCACCCTACTGCCTCACCCAACCCACAGCAGAACAACCAGACAATCCTCCAACAGCTCCATTGCCATCCCCCACAAAAGAACCAAAGCAACTCAACGGACCTGCAACAGAGCCTTTGAACTCTATGCCCCATCCCTCTGGAACTCTCTACCAAACCACATCAGGAACAACGGTGATCTCCCATCATTCAAAAAGCAGCTAAAAACCATCCTATTCCAAGAACATCTCTGAATAGGAAGCCCCCCCCCCCCCTATCTCTCTCCAAGATCTCCAAACCAGTAACTATGCTATCTTGTCAGTCTCTATGTTCACCCCAAAAATCATCAATGTTGAACCCCCGGTGATGGCCCCCCCCCCCACATTTGATTCCCCCCCCCCCGGTTATATGTCCCACTGCTTTGACCCGGTGAAAAGCGGGATATAAATACAGTTAAATAAATAAATAAAATTGGGCTATTTACCCGGATATACCTCTAGGGCTCTCAAGAGGACCACTCTCCTTGTGATCTCAATGGACAGCTTTAATACAGAACAAATTTTACTCCAGACTTGATTCCAAAATTGCTGAACCAAGGGACAATCGAAAAACATATGCAAAAAAATTCCAACTTCCTTCTGGCAAGACCAACACAGGCCTGAGGCATCCTTATCCCACTTAGCCAATTTCGCCGGCGTAATAAAATCCCTATGTAGAAAAAGATATAAAGATTGCGTGATCACCGCCGACCTTGACACCCTCGTAACAGGTCCCCATAGCAACTTCCAGGTGCCAAGAGGCACCGGACCTAACAAATCAGACTCCCAAACTCTCGATAGCCCCAATAGCCTCTGTAAAGCATAATCCCTGAGCACTGCATATATCCTGGAAAGGGCTCCCTGCTGCCCTATTGTACCCCTAAGCCCTTTAAGTATCTCACCCACTTCATCCAACTCCACCACATTTATATTAGAAGCTGTAATACAGTGTTTTAGTTGAATCCATTTGAAATAGCTGACATCCGACAGAGAATACTCAAGCTTCAACAAAGCGAAGTCCTTCCAGCCCTTCGGCCCGACCAATTGCCCTAGAGTCCACACCCCTCTCTCCTGCCAATTTTTCCAAGCAAACATCCTGCCATGAATTCGAAACAATGGATTCTACCATAACGGGGACATCCCAGAGGGCGAACTATCCTTAGCTACCAACCGGACTAGATTAAGATAAGCATCCTGCGTTGCCCTAATAACAGATCCTGCATTTACTCATCCTGGCTGCTTAGCTCCTAACAAATAACCCAAAGGGTAAGGAGCAGACACACGAGCCTCGAACTTTAGCCAAACGGGTCGCTGAACCAAATTCCCAAGATCAAGCCATAATGCCCCCTGCTTCAGCAACAAGGCCTGGTGGTACCAACTAAGGTCCGGGAACTGTACCCCCCCCCCCCTTTTCCTTAGAAGCTTTAAGTTTTTAATAGCTATTCGCGGCTGAGAACCGTGCCACAGGAAATAAGTAAGACTTTTCTCCAATTTGACAAATACACTATTCGGCAGCGTAAACGGAAGCATACCCAATACATAATTAATTTTGGGCACCAAAGTCATTTTAATTATCTCCAACCTGCCCCACCAGGAAAAGTGGAGAGCAGACCAGGCTAAAGACTTCCGCCGAATCAACTGCAACAACTCCTCCACATTCATTTGAACCATGACATCAACATCAGAACAATACAATGCACCCAGGTACTTAATACAGTCTACTTCCCACTTGAAAGGAAAAGACGCCAACTCTGCAGAGTTAGATAAACTATTAAGTGGGAAGGCCACTGACTTAGACCAATTGATCTTATACCCAGAAACTTTGGAATAGGAGTCTATTAGGGCAAGTGCCTCAGGAATTTCTGATGACTGAGTGAAAAGAAGTAAATCATCCGCATATGCCGACAGTTTCACTGCCAAATCTCCTACCTTAACACCACCTAAACCACTATGCTGTCAGATAGCAATAAGCAGAGGTTCCAGCGCCAAATTAAAGAGCAAGGGGGAAAGTGGACAATCCTGTCTGGTGCCTCTGTGCAAAGAAAAAGAACACGACAAGACGCCATTGGTGCAAATACGCGCCATCGCTTTTGAATACAACACCCTAACCCTTTTAATAAACTCCTCACCGAGCCCAAACCATTTCAAAATGAAAAACAAAAAAGGCCACTCCAATCTATCAAAAGCCTTCTCGGCGTCAAGAGAAAGGGCCACATAAGGGCTAGAATCCACCGAAGCCCTATCAATTAAGTTACACAATAATTGGGCATTATCCGAAGTAGACCTCCCAGGTACAAACCCACATTGATCAGGTTGCACCAACTCTCCTATAATCGATGACAATCTCTTCGCTAAAACACTCGCGTAAATTTTATAATCAACATTCAAAAGCGAAATGGGTCTGTAATTACCCACAACGCTGGGATCCTTTCCTGGCTTTTCTAGAACCGTAATAACAGCATCAGAGAACATCCCCGTCTGACCGTTACTTTCCCCCACCTCTTCATAGTACTCTAATAAATAGGGTATCAACTCTTCCCAAAAGACTTTATAGAATTCAGAGGGGAATCCATCTGGACCCGCAGCCTTCCCCTGAGGCATGGATTTAATTGCTGTACGAAGCTCTTCATCAGAAATAGGCTTTTCTAGACTCAATGCTTGGTGCACCTCTAACATAGGATGGTCCAGGTTATGAACAAAACTCCTGAAAACCTCCACATCCACCTGTAACTCCGAGGTGTACAGGTCCCTATAAAATTTAGAGAACTCCTCTACAATCTGCTCGCTCTTAGTTTGTCTCTCTTGACGGCTATCAATAATGGAGACTATCCTTGACTTACATCGCTTACCTCTTACTGCACTAGCTAGCAGCCTACCTGCCTTGTTCTGTTCAACATGATACCTAGCAGACTGTCTCAACATCACCTGCTCAACTTCAGAGCTGAGAACTTCGTTGTATTGAAATCTTAATCTTTGCAATCTTAAAAGAAGTCCTCGCACAGGTTGCTTTAGCCACAAACGCTCACCCGCTTTGATTTGAGAATCCAAAGCCACTAATCGGGCCTTACGCCTTTTAGATTCTTTTATCTTGAAACTAGTAATCGTGGCCCGCAATGAGGCCTTAAAGGCCTCCCACCAGGCCCAACTGGCTGATTCCCCCAATTTATTCTCATGAAAGTAGGAGGCAATGGCAGACCTTACCTCTTCCTGGAACGACGGCTCGGCAAGCCACACCTACTAAAGGACCACGCTGGGCACGGTCGCTCAATATCTAAAATCTCTACAGTGATCGTGATAGCTGCATGATCAGAGACTGTTATACCTAAAATCTCTGCATCACAACTATCCGATACTAGGGTCTTAGATATTAAAAAGAAATCAATGCGGGAGGAAGAGTTGTGCACGGGGGAAAAAAACGTGTAATCTTTATCACCCGGATGAATCAATCTCCAAATGTCCACCAGCCCACATGAATCCATAAGTGCCGTGAGCGCCAGACTCAAACGAGAAGGATGCTCAACTCTCCCTGGGTTCCAGTCCAACAAGGCCTCCCTAACCAAATTAAAGTCCCCACCCATAACAATTTGGACCTCCCCCTCCCTCTGAATGCTATCATTAAAGGTACAAAAGAAAATGGGGTCATCCAAATTGGGCAGTTTTTATTCTGTCCCAGTTTGTTAAACCTCCACAAGCTGGTTCTCTCCACCCATCCTCCAGCCCCGGTTAAAGTTCCTACCTCAGAAGTCTTTTGCATAGCTTGGCCTGGAAGGACTTCTGACACCACAGGCCTCTTTCCCTCCTACAGCCTGCTGGGTTCTTAACCTCTTCCTGTGAGCCTCACCCTCTCACTCTTGAAGTCTGGGCTGCAGACTCTCTTAAAGGGGACTGTTGATAATCCCTCTGGAGAGGAATGGTTAACATTCTATATACCCCATCACACATGGGTTGAAAGAAGCTAAAACATGATTGTGGGTAAGTATGAAGCATGCCATCAGAAGACTAAAAGCTTTCAAACAATCATACAACTTATTTACAGTGGGATCTATTCTGAAGCACAAATGTCCCCCTGCTATTCATTCCCCTTTCCCGTCCCTGACGAAGCCTCCCCATACGAACAAGGAGTTTGCACGGGGAGGCTGACAGGACAGGAAAGGGGCGGTGCGGAAGCAGAGTCAGGGCGGGCAGTGGGCGGTCCGTGGCCCCGGATGTACAGGGCTGATTCTGATGTCGGCCCTGTATGTCCGGGGCTGGCAGACTAGAGGAGGAACTTATTCCACATCTGAGGTGGAATAAGTTCCCCTAGTTGGGGGATGGGGGAGTGACAAATGGTGGAGGGGGCGCAGGAGATTCCTTGCAGCCCAACCCTGGCCTTGGGATGTCATTTCAGGGGTCTGGCTTTGGGGAATGAACAAAGTGGTCGGTGGCCAGGGATCGTGGCTCCTGAATGGAGTCACGGTGCCATGGCAACCGGACGCCATGGTGCCGTGGCTCCATTCAGGAGCTTGACTGATTTAGCCAGGCAGGAGCCTGTACGTGTAGGCTGACCAGAATCAGGTCCCGGCTTGCACGTACAGGTTTAGATGTGATTCTAATCCTGCAGGGACTAGACGTGCCCCGCATAATCAGAATCACATCTACCACTATGCGTTCGGTTCCGATTGAATGCACAGTGGCCTTGGATGTAGAGATTAGAATAGTCCTCAGTGAATATAGAATTTTGTTTTTATATATTAAAGGTTTCTTATATTGTATGTGTGCTGAAAAGCTGTTTCTCTTTTTCTTTTTCAAATACTACACTTTTAATTGGCCTGTATGCGAGTGAATTATTTCTATGAAACTGCACAGTGTAATAATATTGTGGGAGAAAATAGAGTTGCTGGTGTTGAAAAGCAATAAGCATTACAGTGTTAGGCATCTGGGTTAGAGTAATAGTACACATTTAAATGGAGGTAAACCATTTGTTCTGTAACCATTTCATCAGTACTAAAACCCTCAGTATAAATTCTATTTGGCATTCAATATCAAAATTAACCTATTTGTAAGCAAAGGGACCCTAGCCAGAGGCTTGGAAAGCTGTAAATCAGGTACTTGTGCCACAACAGTAAATTAATATGTCAGTAGATATTATAAATAACTGCAGGTAGAATGCTTTCTAAGTCTGGTTACATCTGTACTTAGAGACCCCTGCATCATGGACCAGGAACAATCTGTCAAGATAGATGTTTACAGAATGAAATTCCTTTGGGTTCAATTCACCTAAAATCATTTTGACCGGGAGGAAGTATTCAGGTTCTGTCACATAACGACTGCAATTTCCATGTTAACAGCTAACATAGAATAGGATGAATGATGGACAGTGAGTGAATGGGGTCTGCACCTTACACTTACCATGGAGGTTGCTATCGCATGTGAACTATTAACATGGCAGAAAATGCTGAACAATTAATACCACCAGAATACATTAAACAACCTGCATTACATTAGCTACAAGTAGTTAACATGCAGTAAAGTGTAGTTATTCACCTGTAACAAGTGATCTCCAGGAACAGCAGGAATTTAGTTTTCACATATGGGTGACGTCGATACTGATAGAGCCCATGTGGGAACACTCTCCAGCAGGGGCGGCCCAAGGGGGGTGCGGGGCCATGTGCGGAGACTCGGTGCAGGGCCTCATTTGCATAGGTGGCCTTATTTGCATAAATATTTGCATAATGTTACCATACACTAACGTTTAGTAAACATGTCTCTTAATGAGTGTATGGATAAAGAAAGACTAAAAGATTTCTACATTACTATAATCCAGTGCCAACACCCAGGCACATTAGGTACTACAAACACTGCCCATTTAAACCCATAGCAAACCCGCCGTATCCTGACAGCATTACCAGGACTCACAAAGCACCATACCCTACCTATCAAAAGGCAACACTGCACATATTAAACCAATACATTTCAGAGAATACTGGGGAAAGAGAACAAGTGGCAATGTCAAATAGGAATTACATAAACAGAATACCTCAACTCAGTTACACATGCAGAACATAGACCATCACCAAACAAGGAATCACAATTTAGAAACAGAAAGGCAATTATTAAACTGGGAACCCCAAAAGCCAAACTTGGAATGTACAACAACACTGTAGAAATAAAACTATAATTAATTTCCTCTTGTACCAAACAAAGCGCAGACGTTAATGATGCACATTTCCCAGAGCTTTCATATTCCAGTTAATAAATTCAAAATAAAGAGATATCTTTCTACCTTTTGTGCATTTTTTTTCAGTTGCAATTGCTCCAGCCACTTTCTTCTGGTTTCTTCATGTTTTCTGCTAACTCTCCATCGTCTGCTGTCCATTTGTCCTTTCTTCTCTCTTCTAGTTTTTTTTTTTCCATTCTCTCTCTCTACATCTGCTTTAAAATACTAATCTTTCTCCTTTTGCTCTTTCCTCATTCCTATTTCATCCACACAAATTTTACCCCTCCATCCTCAATCCCCACTTACTCTCCCAATACCCGGCCAATTGTAGATTTTTCATCCCTCCCACATAAAATATTTTTCCCCTCTCCATTTTACTCTCCCAGCCCCATCCCATTCTAATCCTCCCCCAACATCAGCTCCCTTCTAGTTCCAGTCTCACCCAGCATCCATTCCCTTCTAGTCCCTGCATCAGCCCATTTCCAGTCCTAGCCCCCCATCAGTCCATTTCCAGTCCTAGCTCCCCTATCCATTTCCAGTCCGAGTCCCTTCATCAGCTCATTTCCAATCCTAGCCCCCCATCAGCCCATTTCTAGTCATTTCCTGGCCCCACCATCAGCCCATGTCAAATCCTAGCTCCCCTCCACTCAGCCCAATTCCAGTCCAAGCCCCCCCCCCCATGAGCCTACTTCCAGTTCTAGCCCCTCCATGAGTCCATTTCAATTCAAGCCCCCACCACAGCCCATTTCCAATCTTAGCTCCCCCAACAGCCGATTTCCAGTCCTATCCTAGCTGCTCCATCAGCCCATTTCCATTCCAAGCCCCCTCCCCATCAGCTATTTGCAGTTCAAGCCTCCCCTTCCACTCAGCCCATTTCCAGTCCTAGCAACCCCCCAACCCATTACCAGTCCTAGCCCCCATCAACCCACTTCCAGTCCTAACCCCCCATCACCCCTTTTAGTTTAAGTCCCCCTATAACCCATTACCAGTCCTAACCCCCCATCAGCCCACTTCCAGTCCTAACCCCATCAGCCCATTTCCAGTCAGCCCCCCATAGCCCATTGCCAGTCCTAACCACATCAGCCCACCTCGAGTCCTAACCCCTCCCCATCAGTCCATTTACTGTCCTAGCCCCCCATAGCCCATTACCAGTCTTAACCCCCCCCCATAGCCCATTACCAGTCCTAACCCCCCAACAGCCCACAAGCCCATTACCAGTCCTAACCCCATCAGCCCACCTCAAGTCCTAACCCCTCCCCATCAGCCCATTTTATGTCCTAGCCCCCTATAGCCCATTATCAGTCCTAACCTCACCATAGCCCATTACCAGTCCTAACCCCCATCACCCCGTTTCCAGACAGCCCCCATCAGCCCACAGCCCATTACCAGTCCTCACCCCATCAGCCCATCTCAAGTCCTAACCCCTCCCCATCAGCCCATTTACTGTACTAGCCCCCTAGAGCCCATTTTCAGTCCTAACCTCCCCCTCGCCCAGTACCAGACCTAACCCCCCTCACCCCCTTTCCAGACAGCCCCATCAGCCCACAGCCCATTACCAGTCTTAACCCCCCCATAGCCAATTACCAGTCCTAACCCCCTCAACAGCCCACAGCCCATTACCAGTCCTAACCCCATCAGCCCAACTCAAGTCCTAACCCCTCCCCATCAGCCCATTTCCTGTACTAGCCCCCCCATAGCCCATTATCAGTCCTAACCTCACCATAGCCCATTACCAGTCCTAGCCCCCATCACCCCATTTCCAGACAGCCCCCATCAGCCCACATCCCATTACCAGTCCTATCCACATCAGCCCACCTCAAGTCCTAACCCCTCCCCATCAGCCCATTTCCTGTCCTAGCCCCCCCCATAGCCCATTATCAGTCCTAACCCCCCCATAGCCCATTACCAGTCCTAACCCCCCATTACCCCATTTCCAGACAGCCCCCATCAGCCCACAGCCCATTGCCAGTCTTAACCCCCCCGTAGCCCATTACCAGTCCTAACCCCCCCCCCCCCAACAGCCCACAGCCCACCTCAAGTCAAGTCCTAACCCACTCCATAGCCCATTATCAGTCCTAAACCCCCCATCGGCTCATGGAAAATAAAAAAATAAAAAAAAAGCTGGCTGCTGCTGCTGCCGCCGCGGCAGCGGCAGAATGGAGTGTCCCGCGGGGCCTCCTCTGCCCGGCTGAGCTCTCCCGGCACGGCTGAGCCCCTCTGCGCCGGCTTTCAGATACGCAAAGGGAGAGTGTCTCCCTCGCGTCTCTGTTAAGCCCGCAGGGGCAGATGGGAAATTTCCCATCAGCCCCTGCTTCCCATCAGCCCCTCTGGGCTGAACAGAGATGCGAGGGAGACACTCTCCCTTCGCGTATCTGAAAGCCGGTGCAGAGGGGCTCAGCCGGGCAGAGAGGGCCCCGCGGGACACTCCATTCTGTTGCTGCCGCGGCGGCAGCAGACAGCTTTTTTTTTTTTTAAATTTAATTTTTAAAAATACAGAATGTTCTTTGCACGGGGCCCTCTGAAACGCGGGGCCCTGTGCAAAAAACATTCTTGCTCAATGGATGGGCCGGCCCTGCTCCCCAGCATCTGATAGGAGAGCTTTTGGTAACATTCCACTGCATCTGCATGGCTGCCTTCCCCCTTCCCAACTCCTTCTCTTCAGTTGAGTTTATAACTGAGAAAAAGGAGAGTAAGAGAATAAAACCCTACAACTCCTAGGGGAGGAGGGTGGGTTGTGAAAATTAAATTCCTGCTGTCCCGGAGATCACCTGTGCTATCTCCATTAAAATGCAGGAATATAGTCTTCACATATTGGACTCCCTAGTTCTCAGATGCCAGATGAAGTGACCTCAGCACTGGTGCAGGTTCACCTCGGAGTAGGCTTTAAGAGGTCATGGATCCACATGGATGTCTGATATTGTCAAAGTCCGGGACAGAAGGTACGAGTTGTCCCTAAGTCTGAAAGAGGTGCTGGAGAACAGCTTGACCAAATATGGCATCCCAGCGGAAGTCCTTGTCCAGACAATAATGTGCAGCAAAAGTATGGACAGAAGACCAAGTCGCTACCTTGCAAATTTCGTCAATGACTACAGAGCGTAGGTTTGCCATTGAGGTAGCCATTACTACAAAAATAACTACTCCTCTACCAATGATAGACCCAAAACAAAATAGAGCAATCCTAAAAAAATGAGCAACCTTTTGTGTGAAATATTAATGTCGGAAGTTATGCCGTGAGGACCAAACAACCTCTTAAAGCGTAAACTTACATTTTTCTCATTTGAAAAGCCTCCAAAAAAGCTTTTAAATGTAGGGAAAATCACCACAGATAAGTGAAACCTACACCAACCGATGTTAAAATCAAACTTTCTGAAATTGACATAGTTGAAAACAGAAAAGATTTTCTATGAAAAAATCACTTATCTGTTCATCCCAATGTTACTGGGTCAAAATAGTTGACAACCCAGAACTCACTCCCTGGAATCGGTAACCAGTAATCAGAAAACACACAGGAGTATAGCAGCAGTTCTTCCGAGAGGACACAGCACTGCGTTGAGGTAGCCATGGTATGAACATTATGAGCAGTGACATGCTCTTCCAGGGAGAGTCCTGCTTTGTCATAAGCAAATGAAATGCAGTCCACTATCCATCTGAAAAGCAAATGTTTTGATACTGGGAGACCCAGGTGACTAGGGTCAAAGGAAATGAACAACTGCGAGGCTTTACGGTGATCTTGAGTTCTCTGGAGATAAAAAGCCAATGCATGCTTGCAGTCAAAGGTATGCAGGTTTGCTTCTGCTCTAGACACATGCAGTCTAGGAAAGAATACAGGAAGGTAAACTGACTGATTCAAATGAAAAGGAGATACCACTTTTGGCATGAAACGCAGGTGAGTCCTAAGGATGACCTTGTCAAGGTGGAACCTGGTATAAGGTGGGTCCACCACCAAAGCTTCAAGTTCACTAATGCGTCTAGCTGAAGTGAGGGCAATAAGGAAGATAACCTTCCATTAAAGGAACTTTAGTGGGATCGCAGCCAATAGTTCAAAGGGCAGCTTAAGAAGCTGCGCTAGAAAGATATTGAGATCCCAAGCCACCAGGGGTGGCTTGGATAGCAGGAACCTTCTCATAAAACACACTATTAGTGGTTGAGAAGAGATGGGCTGTCCATCCAATAGATGATGAGAGGCCACAATGGCACTGAGGTGGACTCTCACCGAGTAGGTCTTGAAACTTGTTGAGGGCAGGTGGAGGAGATACTGGAGGAGTGCCTCCACAGGAGCAGAGTAGGGATTGAAATCCTTCTGGGAACACCAGACAGAGAATCTACACCACTTGAAAGCATAAGAACATCTGGTGGATGATTTCTTGGAAGCCAAAATGATCTCCTCCACTTCTTGTGTAAGGTTAAAGTCTTGTAATGCTATGCTCTCAGCATCCAAGCCGTGAGATGGAGAGACTGTGGATTGAGATGGAGCACTGTTACGTCTTCCTGGGAGAGGAGATTGGGTGCTGATCCCAATCGGAAAGGCTGAGTGAGTCAGACATAGCAGCAGAGGGAACCACAGTTGGCATGGCCAATGAGGGGTTATGAGAATCATGGAGCCCTTGTCAGCCTGTAGCTTGAAAGGTGCCTTGGGAATGAGGGGTATGGGAGGGAAAGCATAAAGGAGACCCTGAACCCAATGCAGGTGGAAAGCATCCACCTGCTGGTTGCTGGACATCGGAATCCTGGTGCAGAAGTGGGGAAGTTTGGCATTCTGTGGAGTGGCAAACAAATCTATGTCTGGAGCTCCCCAGGTCTGAAAGATATAGGATGTTGTGTTCGGATGGAGAGACAATTCATGGAGAAGAAGGATCCTACAACTTGTCTGCCAAGACATGGAGCTCCCCTGGGAGATATACCGCTTAGAGGTGCATTTGATGAGAAATGGAAAAGGACTACAAATGGAGAGCCTCCTTACAGAGGGGCCAAGAGCCTGTTCTGCCCTGTTTGTTCACATAGAACATGGTCACCTGATTGTCTGTCCTGATTAGGACCCTTTGTGCCTTGAGGAGATCATGAAACACCCTGAGGGCATTTGAGATAATATGAAGCTCCAGGAGATTGATCTGGAGCTGTGACTCCTGCATTGTCCAGAGGCCTTGTGTAGAGAGAGTACCCACGTGAGCTCCCAACCACCGTCATCAGGGTGCATTGATATGGAAGCATCTGAAAAGGTGACCCGACAAGGAGATTTTCTGGGGAACATCGCCATTGGAGAAATGTGGTGAGAGAGGCAGTGACTTGGATCTTGTCCCTGAGGTGGCCTGAGGCCTGCTTCCATTAGGAGACAAGAGTCCACTAGGCTGGCCGTATATGTAGGTGAGCATATGGGACAACATGTACTTTTGAGGCCATGTACCCCAGAAGTTGCAGCATTTCTCGGGCAGTCAGATAGTCTCAGAATAGAGTTTGGGACGCTAGCTCAATGAGATGGGCACAGCGGAGTTGGGGCAGAAACGCTCTAGACTGCTGTGTGTCAAGTAAAGCTCTAATGAACTAGAGTTCATCGGAGCTTTGAGTTGGAGCACGGAGGGATTTTGGAACATTTATGACAAATCCCAAGTGTTGTAGTACTGTGATGGTATGATGCAATGAAAGCTGAACCTCTTGGGAGTCAGTCATCTAAGTAAGGGAAGACAAATATCCCCAAAGATCTTAGATATGTGGCTACGACCGCCATGCACTTTGTGAAGACTCTTGGGGCAGAAGCGAATCTGAAAGGAAAGACCTTGTACTGATAATGTCTTCCCTGAAAGTTGAAGCATAGATATTTCCTGTGTTCTGGGTGGATGAGGATATGTGTGTATGCTTCTTTTAGATCTACAGAACAGAGCCAGTCCTGACTCTGGAGGAAGGAAAGAAGAATCCCTAGAGAGATTATTTTGAACTTCTTGTGGACTAGAAAGTTGTTGAGGTTTCTGAGGTCCAGGATGGGCCTGTACCCTTTGGTCTTCTTTGGTATGAGAAAGTACAGAGAATAGAACCCTATTCCCTGCTGGGATATTGGGACAACTTCTATGGCACCCTGAGGTAGAAGACCTCTTCCTGTAGAAGAGCAGTGAGTGTGGGTTGGGTGTGATATTCCTCTAGATGATTCGAGGGGGCAGAGTTTGCAGATAAAGTCTGTATATCTTATCACCTCCTCCACTGCTCTGAGGTGATAAGGTGCCATCTGTGGGCATAGTGATACAGTCTGCCTGCTATATGGAGGCGGTGAGGGTCCTCCAGAGGCAGGGTGACAATGTTCTCTAGAAGAAAGTAAAAAAGCAGGCGCAGACTGTGGCTGAGTTGCTGGTTGATATTTAGTCACCTGCGGCTTCTTTTGTTGTTTATTGTAGAGGCTGCTGCCTCTTCTGAGGGTCTTGAACCTGGTACTGGGAAGCAGGAGGATAAGAAGAGTAGAATTTCTTCTTATTATTGAAGAACACCTAGCAGGATTAGCTGTTGTTCTGGACAGCCTGTTTAAAGTGGTATTCTCTGACTCTAACTGAGAAGCCTTATCCTGCCAATCTTTGCCAAAGAGGTCCTCCCCTGTGTAAGGTATGTCGCCCAACTTATTTTAAACCCACTGTTCAAGATCTGAGGCCTGAAGCCATGCAATGCTGTGTGCACCATTGCATATTGCTGTGGTTCTGCTTGTGCATTCAAAGGCATCGAAGGTTGCCCTATTGACAAACTTTGATACATTTTTGGTATGTTTGACTAGAGCAAGATAGTCTTCTATCTTATCATCTGGGAGAAAGGGGACCATGATCTCAAGGTCCCTGGTAACCTCCTTGAGGAACATACCCATATAGAGTATATAGGAATTAATCCTGACTGAAAGCATGGAAGTCTGAAATCATCGATGCCCAAAGGCATCAAGGGTTCTCGATTCCCTACCCGGTGGGTTAGAGGAATCCGCTTTGGAAATCTTGATTCGACGCATCATCAATTCCACCACCATTGAATGATAGGGAAGCTGTGGTTTTTGGAAGCCAGGGTACCTCGCCTATCTTTAAGGGACAGAGGGCTAAGCGGATAGCATTGAAGATTGCGGCTACCCATTTAGCCCTTTCATCCACCCCTTCTCTGCTCCAGAATGCCCCTAACATACCCCACTACTACACGCATAGCATCTGGATGCGTTAGGGACTTATCAAGCATTTTCGAAGCTCACTACCCAGATAAGGCCTTTACACGGGTAACTAGGGAAGTTACCCATGTAAAGGCCTTCAAAAATTGGATCCTTTATTCTTTATAATGATTTCTGCCATTTTGCCTTGTGCTGATGTCAGGCTCACCGGTCTGTAGTTTCCTGAATCACCCCTAGAACCCTTTTTAAAAATAGACATTACATTTGCCATTCTCCAATCTTCTAGCGCTACAGATGATTTTAATAATAGGTCATAGGTTGTTAATAGTAGGTCTACAATCTCATATTTCAGTTCTTTCAACATCCTTGGATGTATACCATCCAGTCAAGTGATTTGCTACTCTTCAGTTTATCAAATAATTGTAATACATCTTCCCAGTCTATCGATATTTTTTTAGTTCTTCTGATACATCATCTGTGTACACAATTTCAGGCATGGCAACTTCCCTACATCTTCCTCAGTAAAGGCCAAAGCAAAAAATTCATTCAGTCTCTCCACTATGGACTTGTCCTCACTTAACGCCCCTTTTACCCTCTACCATCCAATGGTCCAACTGACTCTCTCACAGGTTTTTTTGCTACAAATGTACTTGAAAAGGTTTTTATTATGCGTTTTTGCTTCCACAGCAAACTTCTTTTCAAATTCTCTCTTTACCTGCCTTATCAATGCCTTGCATCAAACTTGCCAGTACTTACATTGTTTCCCGTATTCATCATTTAGCTCCGTTTTCCATTTCCTAAAAGATGCTTTTTTGGCTGCAGCAGCCTGTCTGAACTCACCTTTAAACAATGCTGCCAGTTTTTTGGCCTTCCTTCCACTTTTCCTAAAGCATGGAATATATCTGACCTAGGCTTCCAAGATGCTATTTTTAAACAACGCCCATTTTTGATGTAAATCTTTAACTTTTGCAGCTGCTCCTCTCAGTTTTTTCTGAACTATTTTCCTCATTTTATTATAGTCTCCCTTTTGATAGTTAAAAAAGTAGTACTGTGGATTTCCTTGCCGTCCTTCCTTCATTTATTAAATCAAATGCGATCATGCTATGATCACTATTGCTAAGTGGCCCCAAAACCCTTATCTCTTGCACCAGATTCTATGTTCCACTAAGGACTAGGTCCAAAATAGGTTCCTCACTCATCAGTTCATGAACCAGCGGCTCCAAGAAGCAGTCATTTATTTAATCAAGAAACTTTATCTCTTTAGCATGTCCTGGTGTGACATTGACCCAGTCGATACCAGGTTAATTGAAATCACCTATTTTACTGTTTTGTAGCTTTTGTTAGTTTCCCTGATTTCTTTCAATATTTCATCATCATCTGTTCCTTCTGGCCAGGCCGTCGGTGGTATACCCCCACTGCCATCGCCTTTCCCTTTTTACATGGAATTTCTATCCATAGAGATTCTACAGTGTATTTTGTTTCCTATAAAACTTTAATCCTATGTTACTTAATGCCCTCTCTAACATAGAGTGCAATCCCTCCACCAATTTGATGTACCCTATCACTGCGATACCTAGGTACAAAGTGTATCACAGTGTCCCATTGGTTGTCCTCCTTCCACCAGGTCTCTAAGATGCCATTCATATCTATCCTTTTATTTAGTGCTATATATTCTAGCTCTTCCATCTTATTTTTTTGACTTCTAGAATTTGCATGCAGGCATTTTAATGGTTGTATTTTATTCAGATTAATCTTTCTCCACCCATCCCCATTACATCGCCCTGTATCTGCTCTTAATGCAAATCCTGTTCCATAAAACAAAATTGCCACTCACTCCCCTCTGGAGCAGATAAGAATGAATAAACTTACAGTTGTCCTGGCTGCAGCAGCTGGGGGCAGGGGAGCACCCAGATGGGCCAGAGACCACTGTGTTCTAGAGGAGAGGAAGAGAGGGCTGTCTTTACACCATTTGGTGGAGGAGGCACCCGGGCTAGCAGGAACATGTTCCCCTCTCTCTCTTCCTCTCCCCATTGTTATCATCTCTGCAGGCTGCCCTCCTATGAAAGTTGGATGAATTACTTTTTTTTTCTTTTTCAGGCCATGAGAGGCCTGTGGCAGTCCTTCTGAAGAGGCACCAGTACTTGCGGGCAATGGTCCCGCTAAGCAGCTTATGTTGCGCAAGACTCCTCCACCGGCACTCCTGACAGTGGAGGCAGGTTCAACATGATCACACTTAGAATTGCACGACATAGGAAGGTCCTGAGTGATAGCCTGGCCTGCCTATGCTGTGCGATCACATTGCACCTTCCCCAGCTGGTGGAGGAGTCTTACGCAGCATCAGGCTTTTTAGCAGGAATATTGCTGAAGGGAACACAGGCCTCCATGAGAGCTAAGGCTGCTGCAGCTGAAGGCATTGTATAAATCCAGGAGATGGAGGCTCTGAGGGATGTGTGATACCTTCAGTTGTCGAGAAGTAAGGAGATCCTGGAAAAACTTTGGGAAGTTCTGGTGTCTCCATGTTCTGGTGTCTGACCTCTTCAGTGTCTCTTTAGAATTTGGAGAGGTCCCAGAGATTTAGCAGTGGGTCTGGTTCTTTTCCACAAAATTAGAAGTAAGGAGGAGTCTAGGAACTAAAGGCCAGTTAGTCTGATATCTGTGGTGAGTAAATTAATGGAAACACTTCTAAAATTGATGATAGGGCACTTTCTGGAATCCAGTGGATTGCAGGATCTGAAGCAGCCTACTAATGGTAGGTCTTGTCAGAAGAATCTGATTCATTTCTTTGATTAGATGACCAGAGAGTTGTATCGAGAGAGAGAGAGTGCTAGATGTGGTATACTTAGATTTTATCAAAGCCTTGACATGGTTTCACATAGGTGAATTATAAATAAGTAAGAGCCCTTGGGATGGTACCTAACATGATTGGGTTAAAAATTTGTTGAGTGGGAAGCAACAATGGGTATTGATAAATGGAGTTCACTCTAAGGATAAGGATATTACTAGCGGTGTGCCACAGGGATCGATCCTTGGTGGGGTCTTTTAAACATTTGTTGAAATGATATTGTGGAAGGGCTGTTGCATAAGGTTTACCTCTTTTCAAATGATACCAAATTCTGCAATAGCACAGATACCCTGGAAGATAGATAATAGGAGGAGGGATCTAGTGAAGCTTGAAGAATGGTATAGAGTTTGACAGCTAAGAATTAATGTAAAAAAATGCAGAGTCATGCATTTGGACTGTAGAAACCTAAGTGAGCAGTTCAGAATAGGGGATGAAATGCTTCTGTGCAAAAAAGAAATGTGGGAACTAGAGGTGATGGTTTCTGATGATCCTTTTTTTTTTTAAATCGCGGGGATGGATGTCCCAATGGGACATCCATCCCTGCTATTCGTTCCCCCTCCCATTGGTGTCTAGCTTCCACGCTTGTTGTATGGGGAAACTAGACGGGGGAAGGAAAGGGGAGGATCGGGGGTGGTGTTAGGGGAGGCATTGGAAGGTCGCTGGCCCCGGACGTACAGGGCCGATTCTAATGGAAGTTATTCCACCTTTGAGGTGGCATAACTTTCCTGAACATCAGGAATCAGTGGGCCCGGGGCTGGGAAAAGGTGACAGGTAGCAGAGAACATTCGCTGTAGTCCGACCCTGGCCCTGGGAGGCCAAATCGGGGGTCGGGCTTTGGGGCATGAATTGATTGTTCTGGCGGCCGGCATCACGATATTTAAATGGAGCCACAGTGCCATGGCATCCGTGCACCATGGCACCTCAGCTTTATTTAAAAGCCCTGAATGGTTTATTCGGGAGTGCCTATATGTGCAGGCCGGGCTGAATCGCAGTACCGGCCTGCACGTACAGGCCTGATCATGATTCTGATCTGATCAAACCAGACGTACAGAGGGGGTGTACGTATGGGATGGAATGAGCCTCTATACATATTAATTAAACCAACAAAACCTTTTACAGAAAAGTTTCATGAAAGACCTCATTATAAACCAAGGTGAAGAAAGATTAAAAAGAAAATCTAATAAATCTTTCATCCAAAGAAACAAAAGTCCGCCAAAATAGGGGAGATTCAATGCAAATGCACAAAAGAGAAACATTATAGTCAATATTCAGGAAATAAGCAAGTAGAGAGCTGAGCTGAACACAAGAACCTTGTACTATATTGGGATTTTCATTCTGTACTAGGCGCTTGCCTGGGAACAATTCTAGCATTCTGATTAGCTGCAATAAAAACTGGCAACTGGAAAAGTTTCAGAAACATATTTTACAAACTAATATTTTGCAATACACTTACAAGGAAATTTTTAGAAAAAATAAAGTTCCCAGCTAAAGGGCCTCTTGCCTAAGAAAGAAAAACTGTCTCTTCTGTGTCTCTCTTGAAATATATGGAAACATTCTAGCTCTACAGTTGAAAACACACTCACCATGATGCCTAAAATCAGTTAAATATCCATTCATGATTGGAATGCAAAGCTAAAGTCAACATAAGAGTGGAAGGGGTAGCCATTTCAGAATCTGAAATATCCTTAGGAAAGGTAAATAAATATAAAGGAAAAAGGAGTCCACTATGGTTCTCAAAAGAAGTAGCTGAAATGCTGCAGAAAAAAGGATGGCCTTCATCAAAAGAGATCAGAGAGAGGAAGACAAGCATCAGTATTTAGAGAAGCTAGGAAAGTAGTCAGGAAAGCAAAGATACAAAAAGAAGAAGAAATAACCAATGCAATAAAATTGGGGGATAAGATATTTTTCAGATATGTTGGCGAGAGTAGGAAATGCAAAAGTGGTATTGTCAGACTCAAGGGGGAAGGAGAGGAATAGGTAGAAACTGATGAGGATAAAGCAGAATTGTTTAACAAATATATTTGTTCCATATTCACAGGTGAAGGGCCAGGATCAGGGCCTTGGAAAACACCCACAAATAGGAGCAGAAGTGACAGAGATCTTGAACTTTAAGAAAACTGTGTTCATGAGGAACTAGCTAAACTAAAAGTAGAAAAAGCGATGGGGTCAGATGAGATACATTCAAGAACATTGAAGGAACTTGGGACGTTCTAGTGGCTCCACTGACTGACCTTTTCAATGCTTCTTTAGGGTTGGGAGTGGTCCCAGAGGACTGGAGAAAGGCACATGTGACCCCTTTACACAAAAGCGAAAGTAAGGATGAGGTTGAGAACTACAGGCCATTTAGTCTGACTTCTGTAGTGAGTAAATTAATAGAAACACTGCTAAAACAGATGTAGTGAGGTTTCTGGAGTCCAGTGGATTGCAGGATCCAAGGCAGCATGGATTTACCAGAGGTAGGTCTTGCCAGAAAAATCTGGTTGATTTCTTGGACTGGGTGACCAGAGAGTTGGACTGAGGGAGAACCCCAGATGTGGTGTACTTAGATTTCAGTAAAGCCTTTGATACTGTTCTGAATAGGTGACATAAGTAAAATGAGGACCTTAGAGATAGACCCTAAAGTGACTGACTGGGTTAAAAATTGGTTGAATGGGAGGTGACAAAGTGTACAGGTAAATGGAGCTCACTCTGAGGAAAAGGATGTTACCAGAGGTGTGTCACAGGGATTTTTCCTGGATCTGATTCTTTTTAACATCTCCGTTAGTGATATTGTGGAAGGGCTGTCAGGTAAGGTCTGCCTCTTTGCGGAATGATACCAAAATTTGCAATAGAGTAGACACCAAGGAAGGTCAGAAATTTGGCAACTGAGATTTAATGCTAAGAATTGCAGGGTCATGCATTTTGGCTGCAAAAATCCAAGGGAGCAGTACAGTGTAGGGGCAAAGTACTTCTGTCCATGAAAGAAGAGCGGGACCTGGACATGATTTTTGCTGATGATCTTAAAGTATACACTTACAAAACCTTTTAAGTAAAGCCACAATATAATCCTCTAAAAAAAGGCTCACTCTTTTAATCCCTATCCTATCATCATTAACATGTTTTAATAAACAGTAAATAATATCCCACAACGTATTTTTTTTGTCGGATCGTCTGTAATGAGGATGTAAAACATACTTGTATAACAGACCCTCCTTTTTATTTGTTTTTAAAAGGTCATATCGACCAGAATTTGCCTGGGGCTATATATGGCCCTAAAGACCAGCCTCCGCAAATGCCCTACTTAATTAAAGCTATACGCTAAATCCTCCCCTTCCGTAGACAGTTTTCTGTAACCATTGAATGTCTCTTATAGGGAAACTGATACTCATCTGAACCGCTGAGAGTTCTTGTTGAACAAGAACATAGATCATGTATAAACACTGAAGTGTTGAATGCCCCACTGGTTCAGCATTGTATGTGTTGTTCTCATACTTTTGAACAGTTACGGTGGACAATACTAGATAAGGTCCCCCCGCTAAGACGAGGGGGCGATCGCCAGACTTTGTTACGTCAGAAAGAATAATGGTGGATCTTCATGCTTCAAACAGTAACTCCATCAGGATTAAATGCAGAGATCAAATAGTGGTCTTTTAATTAAGCTTCAGTTTGGGTGTTTGATGCCATCATTTGTTCCCATGTGTTCCTATTAAGTAGGGATGACGTCATTTATGTTTGATCGGAACAGGAAGTTGGGTATACATAGCTTGATAAAGGACCATTTTGACAACGGGCTTGAAACACAAAGTTTTGTGTCGCATGATTACCCAACTGCTGTCTGAATGTCTCCAAGGAAACTACAGTGGCGGGCAAGTTCTCGAGTTCCCGGCAAGATGAAATGAAACATTGGACTATGTGGGAGAGCTATGAAGAAACAAAGAGAAGGAGAGTGATTATTGCCGTACTTCAAGAACTCTCAGCGGTTCAGATGAGTATCACTGTTTCCCTATAAGAGACATTCAATGGTTACAGAAAACTGTCTACGGAAGGGGAGGATTTAGCGTTTTTTGATCTTAAAGTGGCTTCATAGGTAGAAAAGGCAACAGCGAAAGCCAGAAGGATGCTTGGGTGCATAGGGAGAAGAATGGTCAGCAGAAAAAAGGAAATGATATTGCCTCTGTATAATTCTCTGGTGTGACCTCAGTTGGAGTACTGTATGCAATTCTGGAGACCACACCTTCCAAAGGATATAAAAGGGATCGAGTCGTTGCAGAGAGTGGCTACTAAAATGGTCAGTGATCTTCATTATAAAACATATGTGGACAGACTTAAAAATCTTAATATGTATACATTAGAGGAAAGGTGAGATAGAGGAGATATGATAGAGAACTTTAAATACCTCCATGGCATAAATGCACAAGAGGAGAGCCTCTTTTGATTGAAAGTAAGCTCTGCAATGAGGTGGGATAGGATGAGGGTGAAAAAGGATAGACTCAGGAGTAATATGCGGTAGATACATGGAATAGTCTCCCAGTGGAGGTAGTAGAGATGAGAACAGTATCTGAATTCAAGAAAGCATGGGACAAACACAGAAGATCTCTAATAGAATAAAAGGGACTAGAGTATTTGATATGAAAGGGTAGACTAGATAGGCAATATGATCTTTTTCTGCTGACATGTTTCTATGACTGTTAGACTCTGTGACTGTTCCTGTCTTCTCTTCCCAATAGGCAAAAAATAGAGCCTAGAAATTGGAAGAATTGTCTCAGGAGATATTTTCAAAGTCTCATTTGAGTATATTTTAAAAGTATCTGAAGGAAATGATAATGGTAACTTGGGGAAATTAACCATTCTCAAGTTACACTGTCTAACTGAGTTTTCCAATGATTCATCTTTCACTCTCATAAAAATATCATCTTTCATCAAATTATCTTCAAAAGATTGTAAAATTTGAATTTTTCCATCTACGGACTATATCTTATTCTTATGCCCTGAGTCTTTTTCTTATTCTTGGAGGCCCACTGATTTGATTTACATGAAGGACCAAAGTCTGGTTCAGATCAGAGATGACTTGCCAAATTGACTCCAGTGTAAATGACTCTGGACAGTTTAGCGAGAAAGATACAGTAGGAAGGGGCAGTTTCTACTGACTTAGGGGAAGTTTATTAAGGACCATTAAGAGCACACCATTTGTGATCACAAAACGACAGTGTTAAGGGGTCCAATGTGCGTTAAAGGATGGGGCGGGGAGTCGGCGTTCTGACTGTAAGGGCGCTAGCGACCGGTTATCGGGTGGTAATAGGACATCAGGCAGTAAGGGTACCAAGAGTGCATTTTAACATCCGATAAGGCTGGCTGCCTTAACGCAAGATAAGGGAGTCTATCTGCCAGTCACAACTGAGCTGCTGATTTGGAGCAAAGGTAATTTCTGATGGACATGTCACATCCATATTCCCTTACGTGTTAGATCGTGAATGTGAGGATGAAGTGGGAGGCAGCTTGTCTGTATCAGTCAGTGGTGCTCATGTAACCTGCTGTGATGTCAGTGGTCAAAATGCAAAACCTCCGCCAAACAATGACTACTAAACACATCAATCAAAGTGATGTCAAAGTGATGTCAGTGGTGGCATAGGATTGGGTAGAATGTGTTCTGGAGGTACCAGCATGGCCATTATGTGGGCATCAAAAGAATGGCATGCAGGAGTGGCGATGTCCATATCAGCCATAGGAGAGGTGTGAGTGCTACATCCTAATGAGTAAAATTTTACCATGTGGGACATGGTGTAGCAGCTGGTAGGAGAATACATGAATGAGCTTTATGGATATATGCTGATGGATGGGTTGAAGAATGGATGGGGGTAAATGAGAGTGCTGTATGGTCTTGCTGCCACAAGGTATCTGATGTGATCTCACAAATGCAGTTAACCTCAGTTGTGTGTGGGAAAAATTGTTGCTGTGCCACAGGGAAGGTCTATTGCCATCTATTTGGGTGTCACAGCTGTCTCAGCTGCTCTAACTACCATACAATCTTCCTGACACATATGCATATAACAATTGGCCAAGTAAATAGGCTATGATCCAAGGACAGAACAGCCACACATCTGTAGAAGCTGCAGGCAAATGCAAAGTGCTCTTGTACAGATAAGGTCTACACACATATTATTTGGTAGAACAAAGTCAATCACATGAGGCTACATACCTGACGTCCATTCATGTCTCTGAACTGATATATCTCCCACAGGGGCCATATGGAACAAGTAAGAACCTGTCATGATCTGGGCAAGTGGCCATCCCAGGAGCGTGTCATGCCTGCACGTACGCATATATGTGATGGAGCAAAGGATGTTCATTCACAGTTATCAAAAACGTTTTTGGTCATGTACAACTCATGTGTCATACATGTACATGGTGATGTTTTCTGACCCTTTGCAATGTACTACAGCAGAGCCAATAAAGTCATGCTGTCAGATGAGTATGATTGTAATGTGCTTGCTTACAGACCCAGTGTGCAATCCTAACACAAAAACAGACTAATAATAATGTATGCCCTAAAGACAATGCTGACTCCTGGCAACCCAACAGCAAGACCAGAAGTAGATTGCCAGGCCTTTTTTCCAAGACAATGGAGGGTAGAGTGACTTTTTCATGGCCACAAGTGGGATTTGAACCCTGGTCTTTTAACAGAACCTGTGCTCTAACAATTCAGCTACTCCTCCATATTTTTTTCTAAAGCACTCTGTAGAATAAACCAGACTACTGGTCCCTGCCTCTAATGGCCTAAACCCAAGACTTGACAAAACATTGCAGGCACAGTCTGAGACAGTTGTAAACCACACCTAGTACACAAGCAATGCGGACTGCACTGGACAATCAGTACTGCATTTGCATAACAGACATAAAGTAGCCGTATCAATCTCCTGTCCAAAGGCCAAGCCACATGTGAGGACAAGATGCTCTTACCTCCACTGCACCCTCTAAGCCAAACAACATTTGCACACAGAGGTCTGCTGGGCTGCAGTGTGGCACTAATCCCTGAGGCAGCACATGTGAAGGGTGTGCGTTCCCATGTGACCTGCAATGCACTACAAGATAAGTACTTTTGCAATTACACCAAACTCAAACCTCAGTCATGACCCATGAGGTCCATTCCAGACCATCCTGCTCTCTCTGGGGGGCCATGCACACTTGCTCCTTCATCATACAAGACAGGCAGGTACTGGGCAATGCTCTAGTTATCAGGGTCACTGCTATGGGCTGGCTGCAATGTGGGCTATGTGTGCTGGTATTAGTTAGCCCTTTTATTTCCCAGGATGAACCTCACAATATGAGCACCTATATTTCTTTCTTTCTTTATTTATGTGCACTTATATGCTGCCTTTCCTAAATCAAAGCGGTTTACTATGAACTCAAGAACAGCATTCCAACAAACAAGCATTACATAGAACTTTGATAACAGGGTGCGCCATAGTAGTAAATAAACAAGATAAGTTTAGTATAGCGTTTAACAAAGAATTTTAACCAACTATTTACATATAGTATTTGTGTGAGAATATGGAAAAGTCTGACCTAATTATTAACCTTCAGTTAAATTAAGTTGCTTAATCTATTTTCATAAAAATGTTGCACATGTTTCAGGTGATGTATTGAGTGACAATGAATTTACAGTGAAAACTGAAGGATAGTCAAGTATGACTTGTGTTAAGTAATTGACTCTCTGAAACAGAACAGAAAGGTTTTGAGGAGCTTGTGAAAAGTATTTGGTTCCTTAGTATCCCTTATGATGTCTGGGAGTGAGTTCCAAAGTGTTGGAGCATGTAAGGAGAATGCTCTCTTTGTTGTTGATGCCTTGCAGTTCCTGAAGATCGAGGGAACTGTTAATGTATTTTTATTGCTGCTTCTTCGTAATCTGATTTCTGGGGTGGTATGTATTAATGACCTTAAGCTTGAAGATGATTCATTTTGTAGAGTTTTGAATATTGTGTGGATTGCTTTGAACTTTATTTTGCTGACTATTGGTAACCAATGAAGCTCTTTTCAAATTGGTGTAATGTGGTCCCTGATTGGCATTTGTGTGATGACTCTCGCTGCTGTGTTTTGGGCCATCTGAAGTCTGTGAATAGTTTGCTTAGGAAGACCCATTCGTAAACCGTTGCAGAAATCTAAGGGGCTTGTTTACAAAGCCGCGGTAGTGGTTTCCGATCATTATTGGAGCCGCGGCCCTATTGATTTCAATGGGGCCGTGGCTCTGATAACGATCAGAAACCGCTACCGCAGCTTTGTAAACAAGCCCCTAAGTGAGGGAAGATCATAGCCTGGACTGTTGTTCTGAAGTCACTTGCTGATAGGAGGGGTCTTAGATGTTGAAGCATCTTCAGCTTTGAGAATATGGCCTTAGAAATATATAGATAACAAAATAAATAATTGTCACTTCTCGGAGCTGATCGCTGTTAAGCTATGTGTTATGGATAAAGCTCCACTTTTTAACCAATCTTAAAACTAACTTACTATAAATAGTTTAAATTAGCGACTGGGTCTCAGAATATAGACTATTCACTCAGCCTCATCAACGGGCATTGTGAAAACGTCTTTTGTACATCAATGACCCATACTTTTTTTTGTCGCTTATGTATTCCTTATTTTTTTTTTTTTTAAACGCATTCAATGGGCGCCGTAGCGTTTCACCATAGACGTTTCGTCAGGGGATTATCTACCAAAGATGAACATATCAATCTTAGTAAATGCATCAGTATTACTAAAACCAAAAACTAAAAAATAGTAGTTAGTCTAGCAGGCTCCCCTTAGAATTCTAAGTCCCACAGTTTTGCGTAAGCCTTCTCCTAAACAACCAATAGAAACACCAGGTCACTTTAAATGCGGCACATGCTCTATTTGTGACATAACTAGTGAATTACAACAATTTACACATGCAGGAAGGACTTATCCCATTCGGAATCGGACAACCTGTAATTCCTCATATGTAGTGTACGCTATAGTCTGTCCATGTTCATTGGTATACATAGGGAAAACTGTTCGTGAATTTCGAGTTAGAATGAGTGAACACCGCAGTAGGCTAAATTGCAAAACAATCCAAGCTCCAATAGTATCTCACTGTTTACAAGAACAACATCCGTTCACTGCGTTAAAATGTTTTTGCATAGATCAAATCACAAGAGGTATGAAAGGGAAGACAAGAGATTCCACATTATTACGTTGAGAGCAAGAATGGATCTTTTGATTAAACACTCTAAGCCCGAATGGTCTTAATTCTTCAATAGAATGGGGAGCTTGTTAGAGCAGCTTCCCTGCAGCTTACGATTAAATCAATCCCCTCCCCCCTATTTTTCATCCAAGGGTTTAAATCCCGCGGTGAACTCTAACCCGCATGCGCGGCGTTTTGGTGAGAGGTGGATACATATTATAGACAACTGTGAGTAACGGCCAGGGGAGCCTGCTAGACTAACTACTATTTTTTAGTTTTTGGTTTTAGTAATACTGATGCATTTACTAAGATTTATATGTTCATCTTTGGTAGATAATCCCCTGACGAAACGTCTATGGTGAAACGCTAGGGCGCCCATTGAATGCGTTTAAAAAAATAAGGAATACATAAGCGACAAAAAAAAGTATGGGTCATTGATGTACAAAAGACGTTTTCACAATGCCCGTTGATGAGGCTGAGTGAATAGTCTATATTCTGAGACCCAGTCGCTAATTTAAACTATTTATAGTAAGTTAGTTTTAAGATTGGTTAAAAAGTGGAGCTTTATCCATAACACATAGCTTAATTAGTAATATATAGGCCATGTTTGCACCTATGGAGAATGCAGCAATCTATCATATGAGCTCTGTAATGTGCAAGCTCATTGTGTGCTTCATGGACCTAACAGCCACATGTATAAGTGTCCCTTTTTACCGGCCACACTGAATGTGAGGAAGGGTACACATCACTTGGTCCCCAGCCTATGCATTCTAATGGATGGTTTCTCCAGGTTCTGGAGAAGATGATGCTAGACTGTTGGGGGGGGAGGGGGGGTAGCAAGTACAAACAAAAGGGAGAGATGTAGGCTCTGGTGGGGGAAGAAGGGAAGGCTAGAGAAGATCTTATGGGCTGTGGGGGAGAGGAAGGGAGATTATGGGCTGTGGAATAGGGAAAGGAGGAAGGAGATATGCTGGAATGTTGGGGGATGTGAAGGGGAAAGAGAAGAGGGAGATGCTGAACTGTGGAGGATGAGAGAGTGAAGATGCTGAATGATAGCGGAGGGAGAGAGAAGGGAGATGTTGGGCATGGTGGAAACATGTAAGAAAGGCCATAGGGAGCTTAGCAAGGAAATGAGTAAGAGGAGGACAGAAAGCTGGAGAGGTGGTTAAAGGGGGAAGTCCGAGACTGGGTCGTATAAGAGACAAAAAAAGGGACTGGAGAGAATGACAGGGAAGGAGAGGGGTGGGAGCAAAAAAGGTAGATGAGAGCTGGGAAGGGACTGAGTATAGAGGATAGACATGGAAGGAAGAGAGAGCATTGGTAAAAAGAACAGAATGGTATAAGATGCTTGGGAAGGGAGGTGGAATAGGAAGGCTAGGGAGAGGAGAAGATGTGTTGGGAAAGAGAAGGAAATGGAAACTTGATAAGTGAAAGGTAAAAAGAGATTGAGGTATGGAGGATGAGAAAAAGTGTGCAATTTGAGTGGAAAGGCAGAAAAGAAAGAAATGGAGAAAAGAGCTGAAAGGACAAAAATGCCAAAGAAAGATGTAAGGGAGGAATGGACGAAGACAGGAGGAAAGAGAAAAAATGGCAAATGGATGGCAAATCCTAGAATGTTAGGAATAAAATATACAATTGAAAGCAGAAGAGAGAGACTTGGACCAACCCTATATTTGGCTTTATTAATTGGGATTTGCCAGCTTTGGGAAATGTGCAACTCTTATGTCTTTGCACTTTGCACAATACAAGAGGAAATGCATTTGTTTCTATTCCTCCAGTATTGTACTGGAGTTCAACGTCTTAAGATTTTCAGTAAAATTTTTGTCTACCTATTTATGTTTCTGATTTGTGATCCCTTGTTCTGTATTTACTTCTGTGTTTTACTTATGTGGCTGAGGTGCAGTATCCTGTTAGTTTCTAGTTTCCTAATAGAGATCTGTAGTAGTCCCACTTGTTCTGTTTTCCCTGTAGTAGGTGTACTGTTGTTCCAGAGCCCAATATCATGTTTGCACATTTATAGGTAGGGTTGGTGCTATGCGAGTACTGTCAGTGCTGTTTGCCTGAGGCGCTGAGCTTTTTGCAGAAGTTTGGAATACTTCATAATGCACTTGGCAGTTGGCACTGGCGGGGAGTGGTATAGAAATCTGGTGCCCTTTCTCTAACCCCAATGCACTTGCAAATGGTGTTCAGACACTATAGTTATTGTTGGAAAAAGCGATAAAGCTCTGGGTATCACCTTCAACAAAAACTGTAAGCCACTAACTGCAAAGTGAACAAAGAAAAACAAGTGAAAGCACTTTGAAGCAAGAGATGGAACAGAGTTTTTAGCAGTATCATTTCCTTTGGCACCGTTTCCTTTTTTTTTTTAAAATTTATTTAGAACCCCTGTACTAAATTACCCAGTGTTTAGTTAACAGTCTAATGTGGAAACCCTGTCTTGACACACGTTTTTCACATCTCAGACTGTCTGGAGCCTAATTCCATCAAACAGCACCTTTGAATTCAACACCTTAATGCTCAAGAAAGTGAGAAAAGGAGAGATGCTATGAGATGAAAATCATTATAGAAAGACACAAACGCCTTTGATGATAGATTTTGTTACCAGCAAAAAAAAATCCGAAAACAAATGAAAGCAAAGTTCTTATCTTCTTTAGTTACCTCCTGGCTGCATAAGAGGCAAATGGTCATAGAGGATATGAAAGGATGACATTCCTTCAAGGGAAGGAAATGCTGCTTTAGTTAGAGGCCTTATAAGAACTTAAAAGAATCTGTTTAAAACTCCCTTGGATTTCATTGACGGATTTTACATTATTTTTCCTTTTAGAGCCAGACATTAGTAAATGTACTTAAACAGGCAATTTTAGAAGCCTTTTCTCTATGCAAAGCAAACTTTTATGCACAGAAATAGGCACATATAAAATTACACCTCCAATATACGTGTAACATTGCATGGATACAGTTTCTAGAGGTGAACCTGAGCTGAACGGACGTGTTCTTGGGATCATGATCTGCATTTATGCACATACTTTTTCAAAACGCATGCATATGCACAGAACCGCTCCCTCACCCCTAAGAAAATGTGGGTGTGCAGAAGAGCAGGCAAAAATGCAAGAACATGAATTCTATGTGGTCATTTTCAAGATGGACATCTGTACATACTTTCATTATGCAAATTTGCTTGTACCCACACAAGGAAAATATCTGCATATTATTTGAGGGTAATTTTATAAAGTACTGTATTTTCTGCATATAAAGCATGTTTTACACATGAAAAAGGACTCTCATAAAATTGCGCAGGTTATACATGCATAAAAAGCAGATGCACAGAAAGAGTGGGCCTACTTCTATGTGATTTGCATGTAGGCATTTCTGTAGATATAATTTGGGTGGAGAAGGGGTGGTGTTGTGATAGACTCACATAGAGGGCGATATTCAAAGGCATTTACACAGTTTGCAGATTGCAAATCTTGTAAATGCCGCTGAATGGGATATTCAGCAGCACTAACACAGTGCCGCTGGATATCTGCGGTTGCTGCTGCTACACGCCCCAGTGATAAGGGATTAGCATTGGGACATGTTGTGGATATTCCAGAATGGAACCCAGGTGGCACCTGTTCAATATAGTCGCTGCCCAGTTAGTTTCCAGCTTCTGTGGCAACCCGGATAATTCAGTGCTGGTGGCTTGCTATGTCCCCGGCATTGAAGATCCGGGCTTAGGATTCAGCGGTGGCAGTAGCTCTTTGCAAGTGCTAGCTGCCGCCGCTGAATATCCTCCCCATATATTTTATAAAATTTGTGAGCACAAGAATAGAGTACATGCAGACATTTATATCTTCTACAGAGTGGTTTTAAATTAGTTAGTGAGGATTTGTGCACTTTTGGGGCTTGTTCTGGGAACCTAGTTTAAAAAAGGCGTATAGGGGCCTGTATTGCCTTTTTAAAATGGGGATAACATGGCTACACTTGGGCTTTCCACATAGGGGTCTTCTTATAAAATAACACCCTTTATTTTTACACTCAGATATAAAATTCCCCCCACAGACGAGATGATTTACAACGAGCAATGAAAAAATTGGCAAAATGGACATAAGCAGATTCTGTAAGAACGAGCTTGAAACAATTATTCACCTCATTACTGGCTGGGAAGTTCTGATGGCAGAAAATATCTATACAGAAAGGCACAATAAAGTATACTCATTCATTGGAAGCTCTATAAACACTACAGCATCACTGTGCCTGAAAAGCACTGAGATCTTGACCCTAAGAGAATAACAGAGAATGAAGAGGTTATGATTGCCTGGAATACTCACATTCCAACCAATAAAAAACTGGCTGCAAGGAAGCCAGACAAAGGAGAAGAACACCAGAACGGCATTGAGGAGTCAGTCCCAAGTGACTATTCTATGAATCGTTTTGAGAGGAAGAAGATTTTCAAGTACCAAGAAATCCAGTCAGAGACCAAGAAATGTGGCAGAAAGATCTTGAGTTATTTCCCATTGTGCTGGGTGCTACAGGCTTGATTAAGAAAAATTTCCAAGCACACTTAAGATCTTACGAACTCCAGAAGGAAGGTCTCTTTGGCACGATGCAAATACAACACCGAGCATTAGTAGAAAATTTAAGAGACTGCATGAGATTCATGATTGTCATGGTATGCACAAAACTAACACATTTGGAGAAATTGCCCTGAGAAACCTTTAGAAGCTATGAAGCATTTTCCATTGAGTGCATGTAGGCCCCTCTGCATCCGATTGGAATCAGGACACCCAGAGGTAGACCTGATTCTGATCCCACAGGGACTAGACATGCCCCACGGGATCAGAATAAGGTCTAGTGCCTGTATGTGCCGATTCCGATTGACCTGAACACACTGCCACCTACCCGGCTACCTCAGTGAGGCTCCTGAATGGAGCTGCGATGCCATGGCATCCCGTTGTCATGGCACAGCAGCTCCATTTGGGAACCACGATCCCAGGCTGCCAACCACAATCTTCTTTCCCCGCAGTCCAACCCCCGATCTGGCCTTCCATGGCCAGGGTTGGGCTGCGGAGAATCCCCTGCACCCCATCACCTTTCTGATGCTGCCCGGGCCCGCTGCCCACCAGCGTCCAGGGGGACGTATTCCACCTCTGAGGTGGAATAAGTTTCCTGTCCAGTTTGCTGACCCCTGTTCATCCGGGGTCATGGACCGCCAATAACCTGCCCTTGCTCCCTCTCCGGAATGTCTGTGCATCAGGGTCCTTCTCTAGCCACCTCTTTGAAGCTGCTTTTAGATCCTGATGCTCCTCATTCTCTTGCCCACTACTTATGTACATACTCTAGTCCGCAGTTTCACATGGAGCGCGATTCTATAACAGCCACAGTTGGCTGGCAGAAACATCTAACCTGAAAATGGGTACGTAATAAACCTGATTCTGAAACTACAGGTATAGACGCACCTGCAGTTCCAGAATCAGGGCGATATACATCTCAGCATGCCATACATCCTTGTGTCCACCGTATTCTGAAATGATAAACTTCTTAGATGATTCCCGTCTCCATGTGGCCATGCCCCCACTGGCAAAACGTACATCACTTAAGCTGATGCTCACATTGACAGTGCTGTGCTCCTGCAAACAACACATTAATATGAATGAAACAGATATGGTCATACAAACTATGACTATATATACTAGTCTGTTGCAAGCCCATAACACTACAAGGTTATGTGCGTGCACCAAAGCTATTATATAAGCAAGTGGAAAGTGAGATATTTGTCCTGACAGACCTTTCAGCAAAATATACATGGCATTTGAAGAACACCTTAGTAATTTCTGTCATGGTCGTCCCTGCAAACAGTTTATGTAATGCTAAGTATGGGCCAGAAAACACTCAAAATGTTCCCTACAGCTACATGTCAAAACATGTCCCTGTCAATAACAGGGAATTATCAGGATGTGAACATGCAACAATGCAAACATCACAAATACATGCCCAAAAGCAGCAACATCAGTCCATACAAATGTGCACAATGTAAGAGAACTCTGATAGTATGGTCGGTTATGTATTAGTGCTGTTTGCACGGCAGTATGCCCCCACTCCAAGGGTCTCCCACCATTGACAGGAACATGCCATGCTATGTTTATGCAGAGCAGCTTTTCAGAATATAGTTGCCATTCACACTGGCTCCTGGGGATGTTTATGTTTATTGAGCACTTGATATACCGCACCTTTTGCAACAAACAAGATGGTTTACAATACCAAATAAGGAGAGGCCGAGATCTGAAAGGAAAGGAACTACAATATCGGGACAGGACAGGACAGCAAGAGGCAAGGAAACCAGAAAAGAGGGGGGGGGGGGCAAGAAAATGTCTAACACATTTTTAACTGCTGGTGTTACACTCTGAACTGATTCTATAAAACGGGTGCTGGAATGTCATCGATCTATTAGAACAGGTATAGTGAGAAAGATACATTTTTGCACATCTGTTGGTCATGCCCAGTAATTAAAATGTACTAAACTAAGACCATTTCCTGAAGCTATCATATTACTAAAATTTCCCTTTCAGCAGAACCAGCTACTTTTTTATTGGACTATTAGCCTATGATTTAAATTAGCTGGCCTGTAAGTCAATAAGATTATTCAATTAGTTAATCATCTGATCATCTGCTCCATGGTGGCTAGTTAAATATTACTAACCACTGGAAGCCATCCAGGAAGCCATCACTTACCTTTTGGTTTCAGATTTTATGACATGCTTAGGTTATGCAGAAAATTTCCTATCAGACTTAAGGATAGTCTAGGCATGTGCAAGCTACTACTATTACTGAACTTTTATATAGCGCTACAAAGCATGCGCAGCACTGCACAGCACATGTAAAAGACAGTCCCTGCTCATCGGAGCTTACAATTTAGTGGATATAAAAACTGAGAGTCATCGAAAAAACCACAAGGATTCTCCCAATACTTTCAGTAGGCTTGTGAACACAGTTTTTTGTCGGGGCCAGACCGACAAGAGAGGGGAGAAGAAAACTCCCTCCTCGGCGTCAGACAGGCCCGTTTTACTCAACAAGCAAAAACAGTGAAGTGAAAATAGTGCATAACACACTTATCTGTGGAACAAGGCGATGAGACTTCATAATAGTTCAGCACAGCACGACATGCATGTTTCGGGCGTAAACAGCCCTGTATCAAGTGCTCCGTAATTGAACTGAAAAGTCGTTCAATTACGGAGCACTTGATACTGTGCTGTGCTGAACTATTATGAAGTCTCATCGCCTTGTTCCACAGATAAGTGTGTTTTGCACTATTTTCACTTCACTGTTTTTGCTTGTTGCTTGTTGAGTAAAACGGGCCTGTCTGACGCTGAGGAGGGAGTTTTCTTCTCCCCTCTCTTGTCGGTCTGGTCCCGACAAAAAACTGTGTTCACAAGCCTACTGAAAGTATTGGGAGAATCCTTGTGGTTTTTTTGATGACTCTCAGTTTTTATATACATTTTTGTAGTCATTCGACATTGGGGGTTTTGTTTGTTTGTACAATCTAGTGGAGACAGACCACACAGTAGCTGTAGACATGGGATACTTTAAGATAGGGACAACAATTTGCCGCTCCTTCGGTACCTTATAGATATATTGAAAGAACTGGCGTCCCGCTGTTGGTGTAGATTGAAGTCTCTACAATGCTCAGATAAGTGTATACATGCTATTAGTATGGTGCATCGAGTTATTGAGTAAAAAGTATTTTGTTTCTTTCGTAGGAACTAACTGGGCTGTTGTGGGCTTTAGCTCTCTGCTACGGCGTGATGATTGGAATTCTATGATGAAGTAGAATAAATTTTTAAAAAAGAATTGAATAGTGGGAATCCCTAAAAAGTACTTTTTGGGTGTAGGCATTTACTTAATTTATAGTAGTTTTATGAAAATTTTAATTAAAATAGAAAGGTTATGACCCATGATGTGAGACTTGCTGCTTGACCCTATGGTGATTTATTTCGCCACATGTAAGGTAAAGGATATCCTGAGGTCATATATGCCTTTTTGAGTATGTGAGATTCATAAATTGTTAGTAAGAGATTATTTGTGAATACAGTAGTTTGGTGTTTATAAGGGTGTTTGTATTTATTATATATTTCAGTTTAACCCTTTGGCAGTAGGTTGGTAGAATTTTACAGCACAGTAAGCCATGTAAATGACTTAAATGGGGATATTCAACGGCACTTACACGATTAGTGCTGTTGAATATCTTCCCCTAACTCCCCTCTATGCCCCAATGCTATGGGGTCTATTCTGTCACATGAATAGTGGGGATGGATGCCCCGCTGGGTTGTCCATCCCCGCTATTCACCCCCCTGCTGGCCCTGTCAAAAGCCTCCCCGTATGAACAAGGAGTTTGTATGGGAGGCTTAGGCAGGGGTGGGAGGGAGCATTGCAGATGCGGAGTTAGGACGGGTAGTGGGCAGTCTGGGACCCTGGATGTATTGTACATCTGGGGTTGGCAGACTTGATTATTTATTTATTTACATTCTCTTATATACCACGCTATTCTGCATCAGTGCAGTTTACATTGAACAAACTGAAATTACATTGAACAGGGCATTATAACTTGGAGATAACTATTTTACAGGGAACATGGGCTATGGAGGGTTAAGTGGCTTGCCCAAGACCACAAGGAGCACCTGTGGGACTAGAAACCCCAGTCCTTCCAGCCCAAGGTTGCTGTCCTCTAGTGGGATTTGAACCACCGACCTTCCGGCCTGAAGTACCTTGCCCCAACCACTAGGCTACTCCTCCACTCCATTCTACTACTACTGCTACTATTCAACACTTATAAAGCGCCACGCACGCAGCGCTGCACAGGTAACCTACAAGAGGTAGCCAACATATAAGAGACAGTCCCTGCCCATCAGAGTCATACTCATCGGAGCTTACAATCTAGTTAGAACAGTATAGAGCATTAGTCAGTTCTGCGCAAGGTACGGTGTGGTACAGTTTGGTCTATAGTTTGGTCATAAACGTTGACGGGGGTTAGGGTAAGATGAGGATGGAAGTCAAGGTAAGATGGGGATGGAAGTCAGGATCTGAATGCAATGGTGAAGAGGTGGGTCTTCAACCTGGATTTGAAGAGGGCCAGGGAAGGTGCCCGGTGCACAGACGCAGGTAGGCTGTTCCAGGCGTATGGTGCAGCAAGGTGAAAGGAGCGCATTCGGGAGTTTGCGGTGCGGGTGAAAGGCATTGATAGAAGTAATTTGTTAGCGGAGCGCAAGTTTCAAGAGGGGACGTAGGGAGAGATAAGAGATAAGAGGTATTGAGGGGCCATAGAGTGAATGCATTTATAGGACAGTAGGAGAAGCTTGAATTGGATGCAGAATTGGACAGGGAGCCAGTGAAGCGACTTGAGAAGAGGAGTAATATGGGCATGGCGAGGGTGGCTGAAGATTAGTCGAGCAGCGTGATTTTGTATAGATTGAAGGGGAAGGAGGAGGCTCACGGGGAGACCAGCGAGGAGTAGGTTGCAGTAATCAAGGCAAGAGGAGATTAAGGAGTGGATAAGTGTTTTGGTAGTGTGTTCAGAGAGGAAGGGGCAGATTTTGCTGATGTTGTAGAGAAAGAAGCGACAGGTCTTAGCTACAAGCTGGATATGAGCGGAGAAGGAGAGAGAAGTGTTGAAGATAACCTCTAGATTGCGGGCCAAGGGAACAGGAAGATTAGTAGATCCATCCACATGGACTGTGAGGTGGGAAAGTGGGGAGGAGGAGTTGGGCGGGAAGACAAGGAGTTCAGTCTTGGCCATGTTCAGTTTCAATCGGCGATGAGACATCCAGGCAGTGATGTCCGAAAGACAGGCAGAGATCTTGGACTGGGTTGCAGGAGAAATATTAGGTGTAGAGAGGTAGATTTGCGAGTCATCGACATAGAGATGGTACTGAAAGCCATGGGAGGAGATAAGCGCTAAGGCCTTGGGTATAGACAGAGAAGAGGAGGGGGCCCAAGACAGATCCCTGGGGTACACCTACATGGAGTGGAGTAGGGGAGGAGGAGAAGTCACCAGAGCATACACTGAGTGAGCGATGGGAGAGGTAGGAGGAGAACCAGGATAGTACGGAGTCCTGGAAGCCAAGCGAGGAGAGGGTGGTGAGGAAAAGGTTGTGGTTAACGGTGTCAAAGGCAGAAGAAAGATCAAGAAGGATGAGGATAGAATAGAGGCCCTTAGATTTGGCAAGGAACAGGTCGTTGGTGACTTTTGTGAGTGCCGTTTCAATGGAGTGTAGGGGACGGAAGCCGGATTGTAGTGGGTCCAGGAGGGCCTGGGAGGTGAGGAATTCGAAGCAGTGATGGTGGATTGCTCATTCTAATAGTTTGGATATGAAGGGAAGGAGGGAGATGGGTCGATAGTTAGAAGGGCATGTGGGATCAAGTGAGGGTTTCTTGAGGAGAGGTGTGATAACAGCATGTTTAAAGTCGACAGGGACAGTTGCAGTGGAGAATGAAAGGTTGAGAATATGAGTGATGGAGGGGACAATGGTGAGGGAGATGGAACGTAGGAGATGGGTGGGGATAGGGTCTGATGAACAAGTGATGGGTTTGAAGGAGGAAAGAAGGAGTGTGGTTTCTTCATCAGAGATTGGAGGGAAGGAGGAGAGGGTGGCAGGGGGAGTATGGATGGGGAGGAGAATTGGGGAGGAGGGGAGGTAGATGAAGGGGTAGGGAATTGGAGGGTAATGTGGATTTTGTCGTGGAAGTAGTCGGCTAGGGTTTGGGCAGAAAGGGAGGGCAGGATCGTGGGCGGGGGGACCTTGAGGAGAGAATTTAGGGTGTTAAAGAGATGGCAAGGATCAGAGGCAAGGAAGTTGGTCAGATGGATGTAGTAATCTTGTTTGGCAAGTGCTAAGGCTGACTGGAATGAGCCAAGCATGAATTTGAAATGTAGAAGGTCTTCCGGGGAGCGGGATTTGGACCAAGCTCATTCGACAGAACGGGTGCAGATGCATAGGTAACGGATTGTGGGTGAAAGCCAGGGTTGGGGAGTAGATCTTTTGACAGAACGTGGGGTAGGAGGGGCAAGAGTGTCAAGGGCTGAGGATAGTGTGGCATTGTATGAAGATAATGCCTCATCGACGGACTTTGAGGATAAAATGGAGGAAAGAGATGGAGAAATGGTGGAGGAGAGAGTCAGGGGATCAATATTATGAAGGTTTCTAAATAGGTTGGAGGAGACAGGACGAGGTTGGGACGGCAGAAGCTGAAGAGTAAATGTTAAGAGGTGATGGTCAGATGAGGTAAGGATTGATTTGTGGAGGTTTGAGGGAGAGGAATTGGAGAAGAGTATTAGGTCAAGGCAGTGGCCCTGTAGGTGTGTGGGGGCAGTGGAGCAAAGTTGGAGGTCGAATGAGGAGGTAAGAGCGAGGAACTTTGAGGCATGGGGGTCGGAGGGGTTGTCGATGTGAATGTTGAAATCGCCAAGAATAAGAGTGGGGGAGGAGGGATCCATAAAGGCAGAAAGCCAGGAGTCAAAAGTTGATTTGGATTTGTCGGGTGAGCGATAAATAACAGCTACTCAGAGGGGAAGTGGTGTGAAGAGGCAAATGGAGTGGACTTCGAAGGAGAGGGGGGAGTGTGATTGGGTGGCAGGAGGGGTTGGAATTGACAGGAGGGAGAGAGTAGGAGGCCAATGCCACCACCGCGACCAGTGGATCGAGGTATGTGGGAGAACTGGTAGACCCATAGCAGAGAGAGGCAATGGATGTGGTGTCCTATGGGGGGAGCCAGGTCTCAGTCAAGGCAAGAAGGTGTAGGGCATTAGAGATAAAAAGATTGTGAATAAAAAGGTTTTTTTTTTATGACTGAGCATGCATTCCATAGGGAGAGTGGAGGGGGGAGGAGAGGGATATGGATAAGGTTGGATAAGTTACATGTGGATTTCTTATCAGAGTAGCATGGGGGTCTATTTCTAGGGTAATACTGATATTTAGAGGGAGCAGGGTGTGGGTGGGTATGTCTGGGTGTGAATGCTCTCCAAGAGGGACATGAGGGAGGGGAAATGAGAGGTAAATTGATGGTATCAGGTAGGTTATGTAAGGGATTATTTTTGGGGGTAGGGTTGGAGTTGATATCTATGGATGAGTGATTGTGGGATGAATGAGGGAGTACAGAAGGAGGGAGGAGCGGGATGTGGATGAGATTAGATAGGGTACGTGAGGAACTTTTTTGGTGTGAGAAAGGAATCGGGGGGCAGGGTTGGGGTTGATATTACCTGATGAGAGAAGGAGAATGAGTATTCGAGAGCGAGGTAGAGTGGAGATAGTACGGCGGAAGCGAGAGTGGGGTTGCCTTAAAGAGAGGGGGCTGGTTGAATGCGGGGGATAGTGTGAAGAAGCTCAAAAGCAATATCGCTGCTGCCTGCTTAACGCTTGTCAACGCTTATTCCACCTTGGAAGTGAAATAAGTCCCCCTGGATGTCAGGTGATGGCAGGCCTGGGTAGTGCAAGTGAGGTGAGGGTGTGAAGGGGTTCCATGCAGCCCAACCCTGGCCATGGAAGGTCCGATCAGGGTTTGGGCTGTGAGGAAAGGAAAGTGTAGTTGGCGGCTGGGTATCGCGGCTCCTGACTGGAGCCGTGGTTCCATGGCAATGGGATGCCATGGCACCGCGGCTCCATTCAGGAGCTTGACTGAGTTAGCCGGGCATGGGTCTGTGCGTGCAGGCCATACGGAATCGGGTCCCAGCCTGAACATATACCCTAGACCCGATTCTGATCCCGCGGGGCATGTCTAGCCCCCACGGGATTGGAATCAGGTCTAACTCTGTGTCCCGATTCCGATCGGGTGCACAGGGGCCTGGATGCACGTGTTGGAATGTGCCTCCACATGGTTAGCATCGAGGCATGTGGGAGGTGTTCCGAGGCAGAGTAGAGGCGATGACAAGCGTTAAGCAGGCAGCAGCAATATTGCATGCTGCCCAGTTAGCAATGTGCGCTTTCAAAATACGTGAGGAAAACCTTCGCCTATCTTTAAGATAGGAGGGAGGAGTAGCCTAGTGGTTGGGGCAAGGTACTTCAGGCCGGAAGGTCAGAGGTTCAAATCCCACTAGAGGACAGCAACCTTGGGCCGGAAGGACTGGGGTTTCTAGTCCCACAGATGCTCCTTGTGGTCTTGGGCAAGCCACTTAACCCTCCACTGCCCATGTTCCCTGTAAATATTAGTGTATGTGTCTCATATCCCTGCGTGTTAAATGTATCCCCCAATTGTGTTGTGACCGCTTTGATTGAAGGATAAGGCAGTATACAAAACTGTCTAAATAAATAAATTAATTAATTAAGATGCAAGAGCTAACCGAGCAGCATGTAAAAATGCACCTGCCCGATTGGCTTCCGGATTTTGCAGCGATCCCCAGATATTCAATGCCAGGGCTGCATATGAACCCGGCATTGAATATTCCTGGGTTAAGAGTTGGCAGGCAGGGCTATGCGCCATAGGGTTGCATAACCTGCCCAACCCAATATCATGCCCTTTATTAACATTTATTTTCTTGATATAGGATGAAAACTGTTGTCAATAAGAGAAACCTAACTCTGCTTGTTGATAACTAAAACTTTCCTGGGTCAAGACTCCTAATCCTTTTTCTGCCTGCCAGTTTCTCTTTAGCCGCTGTCGAACATACTGAATCTATAGTCTTACATTCACATTAGCTGTCTTGCAAACACAGACTCTTGTAATTTAGAGAAAAGTCATTTATTCTCTAGTGAGTCCTCAGTCAGGGCATTGTGAAAGCTTTCAAAGGCATCATTTAAACAGGGCATTCATCAAATGTCGCCAGGCTCCATTGACTGGTGAGGACTTTCACACTGTTGTACCTAGATGTAAACAAAGATCACGCATTGGATTTCAGTATTGATCCCTTTTTGGTCTAAGAGCAGCACTAGACAAAGGGACTTCCAAATTAGAGCAATCTATGGGAGCACTTACTTCTGCTTCTGTCAGAAACTATGCCTTTTTCTAGTTCTTTTTCTCTGATTGCCAATTTTTAAGGGCGAATTTGCAGTGATTAATGATAGGTCTTGATTCAAAGGTAACCTAATATAGTTGAACCTAAAGCAGGGGAAAATCATTCTGTAGCTTGGGTTATTGTCATGGAACAAAGCCAAGCACCAGCAAACGCCATTAATACTATTTATCCATAGAGATGATATTATCTAACAACTGTTCTACCCATCAATTCGTTCTTTTAGACTTTCACATAGAATGCAGGGCACAAAGATTACTATCAACGATCTGCCTCCTTACCACACATAAGGCAGAGGGAGACTACATATCAAGAACATAAGCCTAATGAAATAAAGCTTTAATGAACAAAATATGTATATGCTAGATGAGAAAAGGGAGAGGTGGGATGTGATAAAGAGAATGAAATACCGTGATTAATAATGCACAAAAAGTAAGCATTTTGTTAGCAGAATTGAAACTCTATGGCCCTTATATTGGCTTTTCTCTCTATAGGGATGTCTGAAGTCTCTCACTTGCTGAACACTTGGGATTTTTCTGAAAGGTGAGTAGCACCACTTCAGTGCTTTTGGATGTAGTGTGTCCCGTCCCGTCCCCCAGCCTTGCCCTAGAGTGACTGACTGGACCTGTAAGACAGGACAGAACAATTTTTTATTTCTTTTTTTTTTTAATAGTAGTTTTTATTCAGTTTTAACATATAAAATAACAATACAAACGATCGTGATATAGCAGGATACAAGCAGATGTTATTGATCAAAATAGCAAAAGAATATAATAACTTGAACAAGACAGTACAATAACGTTAACAAGAACTAGTATCAGTCCATGCCAGCACGCCACCCTCCCTCTCTCCGTTCAATGTGGTTACAGCAGAGACCATTCCACAAGGCAGCCTCCAGCAATCATTTTCATCAAACATAATTTTGTAAAGCTGACCATTTCTTACTTAGTTTACCAGACCATGGGTTCTTGGCTATATAGATCTCTTCGTAGGTCTTATGTAGGATTAAGAGACTCCACCAATGCTCGAAACAAGCTTTGTCGAGATTCTTCCAGTGTATTAGAACTATTTTAAGCGCTATCCCGAGCATTAAGTCCAGCAGTTTACCATCCCATTTCATCAGAGTAGGTTCCAGAGCTATGGATTTATATATCACTATCCGATAAGTGATAGGAGTTTGTAAGTTGAGGATCTGTGATATGCGTTCCCAAACTCTGTTCCAATATATTTCCAGGGATTTACAATGGAACAACATATGTGCCAGTGTCCCAATTTCCATGTTACAGGACCAACATCGATTTCCCTCCTGTAGTGTCCATTTCATTTTCTTAGCCGGTGTAATATGCGCTCGATGTGCTATAAAGTACATCGATTGTGTGAGAGACGCTGCTCTCGTGGCACGTATTTGAGTTCCCCAAAATGTGTCCCAATTTTCCGGAGGTAGATCTTGACCGGTTTCAGTAGCCCACACCGACTGTATCTTAGAACATGTCTTGTCACTTTTGGATCGGAGAATCGCAACACATCTTGAAACAGCTTTAGCATCTGTTTGTAATTCTTGAAGTTTCTGTCGCAGTGGCCATCCTGTACGTATCAAGACAGGTGACACACCCGCTTTGCTCATGCAGGATCGGAGCTGACACCATTGGAAATAGCATGTATTAGGCAATCGGAATTCCGTTCTTAATCTGTCAAAGGTTTTAAATGCACTTCCATTGATCAGTTGTCCAATGGTGATAAGATCATGTTCCACCCATTTTTTCCATAAGACAGGCTTCCCTCCGATGATAAGGCGCGGGTTCAGCCATATGGGCATATCTGCGGCAAAGTCATCCCCTCCATCGATACATGATGCCAATAATCGACAGGCATGCTGTGTTTCTCGGATAATAGCATTATGTGGTGCAGTCTGGTCTACTACTGTGCCTACCAGTAGCCATGTGGGCAGGGGGGAATGTAGGGCCCGCTCCACACTCAGCCATCTAGGTCCTTTATCCGTGTCGTCAGAGTCGACCCATTGAGCACCCTGCTTTAAAAGAGAGGCAGTGTGTAGCCAGCCGAGATCTGGGAAATGGACACCTCCTTGTGTATTAGGTAACTTCAGTTTCCAGGCAGCTATTCGGGGTACTCGGTTGTTCCATAGAAAGGCTATCAGTTGACTATTCATTTTCTTATAGAAGGCTGTCGGGAAACGTAAGGGTATCATACTTAATATATAGCTGAGTTTTGGTACCAACATCATTTTTATCGTTTCTAGCCTGCCCCACCAGCTCAAATGAAGGGGGGTCCACTTGCAGATGTTATCATGTACAATTTCTTGACACATCTTAATGTTGATTGCGACAGTCTCTTCCAAGGTGGTGCCATAGGTCACGCCCAGGTATCTAAAGGATGACTTCTCATATTGAAAGGGGTATCCACGCATCATTTCTTCGCTGACCTGTTCATTCAGAGGAATAATTGTTGTTTTATTCAAATTTACTTTATATCCGGATATCGCTGAGTATGCATCTATGAGTTGCAGTGTTTCAGGAAGGTCTGATGGTTGTAGAAAAATGAGCAGGTCATCGGCATATGCTGACAATTTACAGGGACCATCAGCTAACTCAATTCCTTTTATGTTTTCCTTCTGTCGGAGCGCTATTAATAAGGGTTCCAGGGCTAAATTAAAAAGCATCGGTGACAGGGGGCAACCCTGTCTGGTCCCTCTTTGCAACTGAAAAGGGGCTGAGAGGTGTGAGTTGACCGCTATTCGAGCTGTGGGTTTGGTATATAACAATTCAACGCGTTTTAGGAACTTTTCTCCTATCCCAAACCACCGTAGGGATCGAAATAGAAAGGACCATTCCATTCGATCGAAGGCTTTTTCGGCATCCAATGCTAGCCCTATCAGGGGCTCGGCCTTGGTCTTGGCAGATGCCAGTACATGTGCCAATAATCTTCCATTATCTGTAGTGGATCTGTTTTGTATAAATCCACATTGATCCTCATGTATCAAATCTTTTAAGATCCGTCCTAATCGGTTAGCAAGCACTTTAGCATAGATTTTATAATCAGAGTTTAGGAGAGAGATGGGTCTGTAATTCTCTATCTTTTGTGTATCCCTGCCCGGTTTCGGGTGAATTACCACCACCACAGCCTCTGCCAGGGCTCCAATCTCTGGAGATTCATCTTGCAGGCCACTGTAGTAGATCTGTAGCATGGGAGCCAATTGAATGCAATATTTATTATAGAATTCCAACGGGATACCATCTGGACCGGCGGCTTTGCCACGAGCCATCTGTTTGATCGCATCTTGTATTTCAGTTACTGAGATCTCTTGTTCCAGCGTTCGACTTTGATGACTGGTTAATGTGGGTCCTACTATCTTGGAGACAAAATCTTCAAAGGCTCTGTCACTACATTGGGTATCTGAGCGATATAGTTCCTCATAGAATTCTTTGCAGCGGTCTAGTATTTTGTCAGATCTCAGGAGAAGGCCCCCGGAATTGTCCTGCAACGCCGCTATAGCGGTCTTGCTGGTTTTTGGTCTGAGCTGCCGAGCTAAGAGGGATCCTGAGCGGTTGCTGTCATAGTAGTATATACTACGTTGTAGCTGGATGCTACTCAGTGCTTCTTTGTTGAGGAGAGCATTATATTGGTATCGCAATTTTGGAGTCTAATCAATATCATTGAGTCAGCTCTTTTGGCTAGTAACCTTTCCCCAGCTTTTATTTGGAGTTCCAATTCATCTTTTTCTTTTTTCCTGGCTTTACGCCGTCTAATGGTGTAGGTGGTAATATGAGCTCGTATGGTCGCTTTAAAACCTTCCCACCAGCTCCAGATGGAGGTATCAGTGGGTGTATTATATTTAAAATAGGTCTCAATTTCCCCTGACAGTAGCTGTACAAAGGAGTCATCTGCTAGTAGGGATTTATCAAATGTCCATCTTGGTGGAACATGCTGTGTAACGTTGGTATTCAACACTAGGGAGACAGCGGCGTGGTCCGATACCGTTGTAGCATATATCTCTGCGGACAACACTTGGGGCATCAGCTCTGTGGACAGTAGGAAGAAATCGATCCTTGTTTGGGTATTATGTGGGATGGAATAAAATGTGTAGTCTCTTTCTTGGGGATGAAGTAGGCGCCAGGGGTCTACCAAGTGTAGCTCTGTTATGATGCCTTTAAGAATCGCCTGCGATTTGACTTTGTCTACAGCCCGATAGGGCGTGCGATCTAACAGTGGATCCAAGATGACATTGAAATCGCCCCCTAATATGATATTGGTGTGAGCCGCGGCTGTAACTTCTTTAGCTATCAGTTTGAAAAAGTTAGGGTCATCGAGGTTGGGCGCGTAAATATTGAAGAATGTGTAAAGCTGTTGATTTATTTTCATCGTCACTCTGGCCCATCGACCTAGCGGATCAATCCGTGTGTCGGTAATGGCGGATTGCAGGAATTTGCGCACTAATATTATTACCCCCCCTTTGCGTTGAGTGGCAGAGGCCGAGGCCGCCACCAGGAAGTATTTAGAGGTTACTTTCTGCGATTCAGTATCTGTTAAATGTGTCTCTTGTAAGAGGGCAATATCCGCTTTTTTTTGCTGGCAGTACGCTAAAATCTTCTTTCGCTTGACAGGGCCAGTAATACCTTTTACATTTAACGAAAGCATTAAAAGATCACTAGACATCAACGTTGGGATAAGCTGTCTTATAGGTGAAAGCTATCCTATGGATAGGCCTGCCGCGTACTTGCATTTGCGTGTATGTGGAGGGTTTTGTACTGGACTGGACTGACACAAACAACTGCATAACTGGCAAACATTGTATCGCTAAGGTGAACACAATCCACTGAAACAGTAACCAACCCCGACCTCCCGTTGCCACCCCTACATTTCAAGCAGAAATATCTGTTTAATTAAAACTATTTAGAACAACAGAAATACAATCAATGAGGTGTTTAACAAGGCTTAAGGCGTTCTAAAATTTGTGAGAACGCACGGCCGCACCCCCTGAGTATATGCTGAGTTCTCTACACTGCGTGAGAGATCAGAATATTGACCTCAGGTTTCCATACCGCATTTTTCTTGTAGGAAAGTTTTCAGTTTTTCAGCATCAACAAAATTCCTCGTTTCATTATGCAGCGTGACCCGCATGGTTCCTGGGTAGTATAGCCCGTATCTTGCCTGTGCACTTTGCAGCATGGGTCTACAGGCCAGCAACGCTTTTCTCCGATCTACCGTTTGCTTGCTCAAATCCGGATAAAGTGTTACTTTGTGTCCCTGGATTTGCAGTGATCCGGCCTTCCGTGCAGCTTGAAAGATCTGTAGGACCTGTGGGTATCTCAGTACCTTCATTATGAGTGGGCGTGGGTATCGTGTGTTTTCAGCTTTGTGCGCTGGGATTCGATGGGCCCGTTCTAGTTCAAAAGGCCTTGCAAAGACAAGCTGCAGCATCTCCGGTATGGTTTTCTCCAGAAATCCAATCGGATCGGTACCTTCAGCGCCTTCAGGGACTCCAACAAGGCGGATATTATTTCTACGGGAATGGTTATTTTGATCTTCAATCAGATTTTCTATGTGCCGGACTCGTTTGGCCAAAGGGCCCAGCTGTTCTAATGCAACGCCATGCTTCTGGGTTTGTAATTCAACTGCATTAAGTCGAGTGGTGATGGTGAGGAGTTTCTCTTTTACCTCCAGCAAGTCTTCTTGAATCATGTTCAGTGAACTAGAATTGGCTGCAATCATTTCTTTAACGCATTTCAATTCCTGTAGCACTTCACGTAGGCCACCGGCAGTCACTCCCTCCTTCTCTCCCGCGGCCATTTTCTGCGGGGAACCCACTTCGGGTTTGGATCGTTTCGCTGCTGAGCCGGATCCCTGTGGAAATTCCAGCCGGGCAGGCTTCAGGGATGCCATCCAGCTGTATTGCGGTGTTATTGATGTAGGTAGGGGGTACAAACTTCAATGGAATACCGGGATATGTTCAGGATTCTTGGGCAGCAACGGGAGCAAAAATTCAGGCGTCCATTCTGTTCAGTGGCTAGCTCCGCCCCCACAATTTTTTATTTCTGGTTCTCTCCCTCTTCTTCACTCAGCTAGCACACACTATCATGAGGGAACAGGTTCTCCACAGGGGTAAGGGAAATCCCTTCAAGGCCCTTGACACATAAAGAGGCTCTTGACTCAGAACTGTGTGTACCAATTTTTTGTTACTGCAACCAAAATGCCCAGTTCAACAGTAAAAAACAAATTAGTTCTGTTCAACAAATGCACAGTCTTTGGTATCACTGGTTGTGTTCCCTGAGTTATTTGTATGTGTGATCCCACTTTAAATATTTAGCGGTTCTGCTTCAGATAGTAGGCATCTGAGTTAGGGCTCCCATGTACTTAGCAACTTGCAATGTTTTTACCTCCTCCTCAATGGGAGTCTTTCATCTAATTCTTTCTATATCTTGTAAGCAGTCAACCCACTGTACCTCTTTCAGCAATCAACTCTTCACCTTTACAGCAATCTCCTTTGATAGGCTCAAAGAAGCACGCCATCTTGCTCTCTCTGACTTCCTTCTCCTCTAATCTGAGGGGTGAGTAACTACTCTGACATGGTCTCCAATCTTCCAAAAGCAGGCAGACTTAACAATCAAGGGCTGATTTCACTCAGGACACACAATTAATAAAAAGACTACACCACAAATACAACCTTGGAATAGCACAGCAAACTGAAACCAAGCATAAGCCGCAAACCACACCTTACATCCTATATACTAAGGTTATATAGTGGGCAGGTAGAACCAAAGCAGCCATCCCAAGGACAGATGTTAAAGCAAGATGACATGTATTTACTGCTAAGGCTAGAAATGAGATGATCCTGAATACAAAGCATGTGGGAATGGTAAGGGTTCTGGAAGGATCCCTTACACATTCTTTTTATCTACTAAAACTGCTATAGAGCTTCCTTTCTGCTAAAAAATATGTTTATTTTTGTCACTTATTAATAATTCAAAGTATTTGACTGTCTGTATCATATCATACCTTTTCCTCTTCTCTCTAGTCTATACATATTTAGGAGCATGTTTACTAAATTGCACTAACTATTAGCATGGGGTTTGCTGTATGCTAAGCGTGCCATGTTAACTGTTATTGTGCGGCCCTATGGTAAAAATACCATGCTAACTGTGGATTAGGTGGGGACTGGGTGAGTTAGGAGTATAACCTGAGAACTGATGACATATCATAGGTTAACATCACCTAATGGGATGGTGCTAAGTGCACCCCCTTGCCAGTTCATGTGGTATGGCATATTACCAGTCTAAAAATAAGATAACATACATGTATTTATCTGGGATGTTGGTGGTTTAAAAAGGGCTGCAAGATGCTTGGTATGTTGTGCTGAAATACTTTGCAACAAGTGCAAACAGGAAGAAAATGGCAGCAGTTTAAAAATAAAGAAAAAAGAGTTAGGAAAGTGCTAGCTGAAAAGCAGTCTGTAAATAAAGTCAAGGACTTGGGGTTTTGGTATGCTGTGAGGGGACATCAAACTAGAGGAAGCATGGTTAATTTTAATAAGTAAATAAAGATATGTTTACCTTTGTAGGGACTGATCAGAGCTTCTGCAGCTGGTGTGTTTGTTTTGCTTCCTAGGGCTTTGATTTCAGCTAGGTATTGCAGTCTTAGTGAGGGAGAGGCAGGCTGAGAGCTTGAGCTGTTGCTGAGATTGTGTACCAATCTGGAACTGCAGTTGCATTAATAGAGTATTACAGTGTCTGGCTTGGGCCTGCAAGAGGAAAGGAGCCATGTCATTTTTACTTGCTGGGAACAGACGTGAATTGGGGGTGACTTCCTAGGGCTCAGGGTGAGGGCTCTGGAGCCTTGTTTTTGGAAAAGAATATCATAGTGGGTGTTATGGGGCTTAGAGGAGTCAGAATAAATAGCAAAATCCAAAAGTTTAATTTTAAATTTATATAGGAAATGTTTGAAAGCTGTGTGTACGTTGAGCATGCTCAGTAGATGTTACAGCAAAACTTGTAGGTGCTGAGGCAGTGGAGAGATCTACTGAGGTTTGTTTAGTCCCTGTTTCTAGAGAGAAATAGACTGTTTTAGAGCATAGTTTATTTCATAGGGTTAAAATAACATTATCAAAGTAAAAGTGTTAAAAACACCTAAAAACTGTCATTAGGTGTATTATGGTATTCAAGTTCTGAAAAGAATCTTCCGTAAAGTACTGAATTTGGGGTCCCATGGACTATTTAATGTTAGCATAGGTATACTAAGCTGGAACTGTATGTGAGAGTTCTGTTACAGTTAGGGGAGATGGGGTCCATCATTGAAGAGAGGTTGGTAGTGAAAGAGTGGGTTACTGAGAGAAGTTTATTTGAGGAAGTATTAAGTGAATTTGATAGAAAAAGAGGTAAAGGATGAAAGAAGCTAGTGATGTAAAATATTTTAATGATTTGGTGTTTTTAGAGGTACTGAGTTGATCTGAGCTCATCCTTTAGGGAAACATTTGGGAAGTTAATTCAGTCTCAGAAGTTTGGGATTATTTTAAAAAGTTCTGCTGACAGCTAGCTAAACTGGAGATGGGAGGGATTAACAGTGGCTGAAAGGAAAAGAAATAATTTAAACCTTTTTTGAGAAGAGGATTTTTTTTCTGCCACTGGTTTGTGAGCTGCTTTGAATGAGGTGCAGTGCAGAAAGGCAGCGCTGCTGAGAACTGTTAGTCTGACTTGTTCAAGAAAAATAATGCTTTCTCAATCAGAATTATTACCTAAAAAGGAGTAAAGTAGAATATTTTCTTCCTTAAAGAGGAAGTTTGAGATTTCAGCTAAACTGGCTAGCGGACAGAACCAAACAGCTGTAGTTGTTTCTAAGGAACAGTGTTTAATTGACAAAGGAAGGACGAGAAAGAAAAGGGTCAAATTAAAAACTGAACCCAGTCTTTAATTATCTAGACAGGATTTGGGGGTTTAAGTTTAGTGTGTGAGTATGGTGTGAATGGAAGAGAGTGAGTTAGATAAGGAATATCAATTATCCTTTTATTTTATTAGTTAGGGACCAAGTGACATTTTAAAAGTGCTGTTGTCTCTGATGTTTCAGAGGAAAATAATTTATCCCAACTGACAGGAAAGGTAGAGTATCCGAAAAGTTATACTTTCTTGTTCCTGAGTTTACTGGTAAAAGGGAAAAAGAACCAATAGTTATTGTTAAAACTGAAAAATATCTTGAAATAGATTTGTTAGTGATATTTCCACTGTTCTTGTGCAACAACGTCTCATACAATTCACTTATAGCAATTACTTGTTCTCAGTGTCCATTTTTAGCTAGTTATACTTCTATTGAATATTTATTTAACTTAACATCTTGGAGTGGCCTAGTGGTTATAGCACTGGCTTGGTAACCAAGAAACTGCCGTTCACTTCTAAACAGCACTCCTTGTGGCCTTGGAAAAGTCACTTCCATTGCTTCGGAAGAAAAGTCTGGCAATCTACTTCTGGTCACACTGCCAAAGGACTGCTGGGTTGCCAGGAGTCAGCATTGACTCAAAGGCACATGTTGCATTTTGCAACAATCTTGTGCAATAAATATTTTAATATTTTAATTCAAGTCTCTGATAAAAATTTATTTAAGGAAAATTTAAAATTTACCTCCTTAACATATATACCTGTGACATCTTGGTCGTTTACAGGAATCCTTTTTTGATTATTTTATTGCCCCCAGCTTTGGTCCCAAAGGCAGCAGTTGGGGACGCAGTTTGTTTTCACTAATAACTTTCTGTGAAGTGGAATTCTGAGGTAATATCACTTAAGTTTGGTCACGACTGCTTTTTTTTTTTTTTTTTAAATATTATTTTTATTGAAAATTTTTAACATTCTGACAATACAGATCAGAAAAAGAAACATAATAAAAATCAAGAAAAACAATTTTAAACGAAAAAAAAGATTCCCAAGTACAACAGACCACATCACGGGGAGTATTCAAATAAAGAAAACAAATTCACAAGAAAACAAATCAGACACAACAAAGTGCCTGATTAACATTAAACTAGCCTGGATTTCACTTCCGGTGGTAATTAGGCATCAGACAGAGAAGAAGAAGAAGAAACCCTCTGTACCTGCCTTTCCTTCTCCAAGAGCCATCTTTCCAGATCAGTAGATAGCAAAAATACAAATTTATTTTGATCTATGGTAATAATACATTTGCAAGGATAGCGGAGAAAAAAGGTGGCCCCAACAGCGACGATTCTATCTCTATAGGAAAGAAAGGACTTCGACGAAACTGGGTCGCACGACACACATCAGGAAATATTGAAACCTTCCCACCACAATATAAGACATCTTTTTTCCTAAAGTGGGCCTTTAAGATAGAAACTTTCTCTTCCTCTGAGGACAAAGTAACAAGTAATGTAGCCCGCGTGGAGATATTATCCTGAGTGTCCTCTAAAAAAGCGGTCAAATCAAAGACCACAGGTTCTTCAGAGACAACTAAATCATCGCCGTTGGGTTTAACCACCTTAGAAGGAAGGTAATAACATTTTGGGAAAGATAAAGTGTCTGCATTAGTAATTTGCAATATATCCTTAAGATATTTTCTAAAAAGAATTAAAGGTGATAATAAAGATATACAGGGAAAGTTTAACACCCGAAGATTTTTAGATCTATGCATATTTTCCAGACTTTCAAGCTTCTGGGAATAAACCAAACTATCCCTGACACTATCTGACTGCCAGGATAATAATGCTTTAACCTGAGTATCTAATTGTAGACAATTGGAGGATAAATTATCCACTCGCCGGTCAACTGCCTGGAACTTACAATAAGTATCCCTGGTAAATTGGCATAATGAAGGGACCGTCTCCATAAGAAGAGACTCAGTTCTTTTAACTACTTGCCATATATCTATCAGGGAGATTGAAGTCCCAGCAGGAGAACTAACAGGGGCAACAGGCTCCTTCCAATCGACTACTTTAGGTAGTGGACCAATCTCCGATGATTCTACGGAGGGAGAAGGCAGTCCTGAGAGTTCCAAAAAACCCGGAGGCAAAGGTGGAGTACGCTCCACCGAACTAAGGCTAGCGCCCTCTAAAGAGGGAAGAGAAGAGACAGTACCTGGAGGAACTGCCAACGGCGTTGATACAACGTGCCGGTCCATGGGGCCCGCGATCTTTTCTGCGGTCTTTTCTGCGGGGGGGATCTTTTTCTTTCTCTTGCCTCCTGGCATGATACACAGCAGCACAGCCTCCTAAGTTGCTCCTAAGGGGCTCCCAAGGGGCGTGGTCTGCCCCTTCTGATACGCCCCTTAGGATACGCCCACTGCTGACGCCCAGGCTGACGCCCAGAAAACAACGCCGCAATTTATATCCAATGAAGGAAAAGAGCCGGGGGGCCTTCGATGACGTAGGTGGAGCTGCCCCGAGGAAGCCGGCAAGCTGCACACGCTGGATAAATCGCCCCCTCCACAGAGGAGCAACAGCTGAAATCTCTCCCAGCACGACTGCTTTAATAAAGGCCCAAAGCGGGGTTAAGTAAGACTAACACTTCTTGGAAGAGGCTATACTTACGGCAGGGGGATGGGCACATATGCCCCCAAATGTTAGGGCAGGCCTCCATGCTCGTTTTGTGGCTCAAATGCACACTAAAATTACACCCTTCAGTAAACATGCTCCTAAGCTCCTTAAGTCTCATTTCAATAGACCTATGCTCTTGATATCCAGACTCTGTCCACCTTTCCGTTTGTACAAGAGACTGCTCAACAATAGTAGTAATTTACCTTTGCGTCTTGTATTCTGTGTGGAAGTCAAAAGAAAGAACTGATGAGGATAACAGTTTCCAGATATCATCTCTATGGATAAGCAGTATTGAAGGCATTTGCTGGTGCTTGGAATAAAAGAATAAAAAACAAAGGGACACCCCCATGAAAATCACAAACACAAACAAAAGAGCAGAGAAGCAAAAGAATTGGAATGGATTTTATTATGCCCCAAAAAAACCCCTTCCAATTCTTTTGTTTCCTTTGTTAGTGCTTGATATTTTTCCAAGACAATAACACAAGCTACAGAATAATTTTTCTCTAATTTAGGTTCAGTTATATTAGGTTATTTTTGAGTGAAGATCTATCAGAGATGAGCCCCTTCATTTGAATATTTCAACTACATCCAGCCTGGCCTAGGGTATATAGATTAACTAAATAGAAGACTCCCTCCTAAGAGAGCAGATATAACTGTACAATAACTAGAGAAACTCTGCTTGTGGTAGATTAAACATTACAAACTGAAGGATTATCTTAAAAAACAAAGGGGTATGTTTACTAAAACCCCGGTAAAGTGCGTGCCGCGGTAGTGTGCGTGTGCCATATAAGGAGTGGGCGTTCCGTCTTGAAAAGGAAAAGCCGGAATTTACATATGCGCTAAGGTGCGCGGCGCCCATGTGCGCCCCGCACCTTAGCGCATGAGATAGCTGAGTGGGAGGCATAAGTGGCGCGCTGAAGTGCAAGAAAAAGAGCAGAGCCACAGCACAATGGTTAAGACACTGACCAATGGTGCAGGAATCAGGGGTTTAATCCCCCACAGTGCCCAATGAAGACAGCTGGCTGAGGTGTTAATTTATGAGGTGCAGAAATACTGGGCGTCATAAGGCGGTGCTCTAATGTTTATGGAGGCATTATAATACTGGGCGGTATAAGTGGCGCGCTGATGTGTAGCAAGAGAAGCAGAGCCACAGCACAATGGTTAAGGCAATTACCAATGGTGCAGGGGTCAGGGGTTCAATCCCCCACAGTGCCCAATGGAGATAGCTGGCAGAGGCATTTAAATGATGGGTGGTATAAGGCAGTGTGCTAATGTTATAGGAGGCTCTTTAATACTGGAGGCATAAGGCAGCGCACTGATGAACAATCACCGAAACAGAGCCACAACACAATGGTTGAAACACTGACCAATGGTGCAGGGATCAGGGTTTCAATTCCCCACAGTGCCCAATGAGCAAGGCTGGCTGAGGCAGAACATATTAAGGGGAAGATTGCTTTAGGAGGCATTTTATTCATATTTTAATTATCACTACTAGCAAACGCACTCCCAAAGCGTGTTAACATAAGGTGCCCTATAAGGCACATTTTAAAGTGCACTGTCAGCCAAGGCACCCTAGAATGTTGCTTATAGGGCGCTTTAGAGGGTGCCGTATGAGGTACCGCAAGGTCAGTGTACTGATTTTTATGGCAGCACTGTGCAGTTTAAGGAATGAAAAGCATAAGTAGGTGTGCTGACAGGCAAGGAGGAGCAGCAGTGGAGCACAATGGTTAAGGCACTGACTGCTGATACAGGGGTCATGAATTTGCTCCCCAGTGTGCCTAATACGTAAGGCTGGCTGTAGCATCAGCTTTGCATTGTACATATTTTGTCCTGCAGCACTTTAATTTTATGTTATTAATTGCTGCCAGCAAACACGCCCTCATGTGCCGTAATGGAAGGTGCCGTATAAGGCACCCTATAAGGCACTCCATAGGGCACATTAGAAATTGCACTGTCCGCCACAGCACCCTAAAATGTCCCCTATAGGGCACCATATAGGTTGCATCACAGGATATTGTATAGTGCACCTTATATGGACGGGAACCATAAGGTGCCCTATAGGGCGCCCTATAAAGCACCCTCAGAGGCACCTTATGGGTACAGTACGCTGAAGGGTGTTTTTGCTGGCATCAAAATATGTACATTAAAAAGAATGCAAAGGACAACCCTATCAAAAAACCCCACTGTGGGTTTGAACCCATGACCTCTGGCTTCAGAGACAGTGAAGTAACCATTGGGCTACAGCTCTATAGCTGCTTGCAAGCCCCTGGCTGGTTGCCTGCAGAGAGCATGCACGTCACCACACAGACAGTCTGCTGTGGTCACCAGGATAGGGTTAGCCCACCCATACCCATGATGCACTGCACATGCAAATCAGCTGTCCACAGATTAACACAAGATGGACAATGCACCCCCACAGCACCTCGGCCCGGTAGAGGGAAGTGACCATGTGCACCCACACACCACCTCGGCCTGGTAGGGGGTACTGACCGTGTGTTTTACAGGCACAGAGTAGCTACATACCATCACATTGTGCGGGTACTGTGCTCACCCTGAGGGTTCAATGAGGCACCCAGGACTAGGTCCGCAACACCTTCCATGGCTGAAAGAAGCCATGTCAGAGGTCAAAAGCAGTGTTAATGTGTGAGATAGGTAGTTCCTGCACAAATGCCTTGGATGGCTCAGTCAGGTGTAGCCCCCCCCCCCCAGGGCCAAGGGTGGCAAACAGGGTCTCCCATCAATAGATCCACATTCTACCTCCCTGCAAAGGTAGCAGTAGAGGGGTCCATCAACCCTGGTCCTGCTGAGGAGCAGACACCCCACAGGGCAGCCAATACAGCTCTATCCACATCCATAACACAATAGCAGACAGATATGAGGCCTGGCTATGGTGAGCTGCACCCCACCACTAATCTGATATTCTCCTGCAGCAAGTCATCAGCCACTGCACCCTGCTCCATCACAACACATACCAGCTGCAAACAGTGTGCTAGTTAGTCCACAGTGTATGCTCCCAGTGGAGATGCATGCACCCAGAACTGGGATGTCAGCATACACAGCAAGCAGATAAATCAGTGACTGGACCCCAAAAGGAAACCCATATCTATCACATGAAAGAAATACTATATGGCACTATGGGGGTGCCTAGCCATGCTGTGGTTACTGCACAGTCAGGGTGAGAGTGATCTCTCAGCAGGACATACTGAGGTCACCCTGTCTGTGTAGGTGGTGGCCGTGCACTAAAATGTCCCAGTCAGTACCCTATGCCCTGTGCAGATGCACCCTGGCCAGGCCACCCTGTCCGGCCTATACCCATGGTACCTTGCTCCTTATTATGCACATTGACAGCCCAATACTGGCAACATTGCTGGCAGTGTGGGCTGTGGAAGGTGTTTGCAGCCACCACACACTGGATAGGCAGACAGCCACCCCCACACCTATGCCAGCATTGTGCTACTATAGAGGAGTCCAGCAGCCATACCCACCACACCAGTCCTGGGCACAGTACAGGCATGGATATGGTACGCACTACTGTTGGAGGTCACTCCCCAGGGTGGTAAACACTGTCAGAGACCAGACCTGCAGCGCACACCGCAGACATCACAATGATTGTTATGGTGGAGATCAATGAGCAAAATGTGCTTAACGTAGGAATTGATATCTGCCAGTTATCTTGGGCAACGTTTGATAGCTGTGTACCATATACCCAGGTGTAGGGTGGCAGTGCTAAGGTATGCAACTGCTGGTATTGGGAGATACAGGCATGGCTCAATGTCCTGCCTCTCCAGGAGGCATTGGCCAATGGGGCCTGTGGGTGTGGGTGTGGGTGTGTCTGGCCCTGTTGGCTGCTGCTTTACGGCAGAGTGTCCCAACTCCAGTCCTGGTGTTCCAAACAGTGTTCGGGTTTTCATGCTGTCCCTCATAAATATGCATGAGCTACATCAGCATACCATGGGGGTGGTGCATAGATATGCAGCACAGGCATCTTTATTAGAGGCAGCATGGATCCTGAATGGTGTGGGGCCCTCCAGGACTGCATTTGGGAGACTCTGCTCTAGGTAATGCGGCTGTTTATGGTGTCTGTGTCTGGTGTGGTAAAATATAGGTGTTGGAACCATGCTTATGTTCTCTGCAATAAAGGAGTGTCTGTACTATCACTGTTTAGTGGTGGGTAAAATTAAGGGGACTGGGTTGGCAGGAGCCCCAGCTGGGATTTGAACCTGTGACCTGCTGGTCCTACAGGCACTGGCTGTGTCTGCTGCACCACATTGTGACCACAGGGACAGTACAGTCTCTGGAGATAGGAAACCTGGCCGCACGAGTCAGACATCCTGCTCTGCACAGTTTTACTGTGGGCTCCTTTACCTTGTATGGGGACAAAGGTGCAAATAAACCTCAAAAATGACCTCAAAAAAAGGGGAAAAAAACCAAACCAAGCTGGGTAACAGTGATATTAATGGGCAACCATAAAAAACACTCCCAGGAAAGCTCCCCTAAAATGCAGTGATTTTTGAAAGAGTCTACGGAGCGTAGACCCTTCCAAAAATCATTTCTTTTTTTTGGAGATTTCCTGGGAGTGTTTTTTATGGTTGCCCATTAATATCACTGTTGCCCAGCTGGATTATAATTTTTTTGGAATTTGTTGTGGTCATTTTCAATTTATATTTGCTATTTTTTTCTGTGCACATATATCACACTGCTCACGTTTTGCAGGTTTCCCCGGTTTTGCTGTACATTGCTGACGGAAATGGTTTCTCTTCCCTTTAAATCGGCTCTAACGCGAGGGTTTCACTCGCGGTATTTTTTTGCCGAAATTCAGCCCCGCTCCTGTGCGTGGAGCCTCTCCCCTCCCACTCTCCACCCATTGACCCCGTCCCCCCGCCCCTCGGGAGCCTTCCTCCACCCTCAAAATGCCTTTCCACGCCTCTATCGCACATCAGCGCACCGCACACTTGCGCGGCCCCGTCAGTGTGAGGCGCACGTGTGCGGGGGCCCATTAATGTGACGCACACACGTACGGGGCACTTGAGAGCACTTAAGTGCATCATTAGCGTACGCTACTGTGCGCCGCGCACGTGGGTGCGATTTAGTAAACATACCCCAAAGAGTCAAATTGTAACATTGGTAATCATCGATGGATAAGAGGAAAAAAACCTCAGCCAATCCACAAATCGAGCAAAGGCAACCACTCAAGTGGGGGCAGCTATCCAGAATGAATGGAAAAAGTTGTAAAAACAGACATCAGAAGTCAAAGAAAAAACATCGTATACATCTTTCAACAGCAAAAATCAGCATTCACAAAAAATTCATGATGAAAGTCACTCTAATGAGGAACTGGCAATCAGCAAAAGAATAAACTGGGCTGAAACTTAGCTTAATTGGCGAAGGGCAAAGGTTCTGAAAAACATAAGAACATAAGATATGCCATACTGGGTCAGACCAAGATCCATCAAGCCCAGCATCCTGTTTCCAACAGAGGCCAATCTAGGTCACAAGTACCTAGCAGTTTCCCCAAAAGACACAGGTTCCACAATGCTTGCACTAGGGCAAGCAGTGGATATTCTGGGTCCACTTTAATAATGGTTTATGGACCTTTCCTCCAGGAACTTATCCAAACTTTTTTTAAACCCGGCTACACTAACAGCTTTTGCTGTATCCTCCGGTAGCAAATTCTAGAGTTTGATCACACATTGAGTGAAAAAATATTTTCTTATTAGTCTTAAATAGGTTACCCTGTAGCTTTATTCCATGCCCCTAGTCTTTCTATATTTTGATGGCATAAATAATCAATCTATATTTACCCGTTCCACTCCGTTCATTAATTTATAGACCTCTATCATATCTCTCCTCAGCTGCCTCTCTTCCAGGTTGAAGAGCCCTAACCTTTTTAGCTTCTCTTCCTAAGTGTATCCTTCCATCCCCTTTACCATTTTGGTGACTCTTCTCTGTACCTTTTCTAATAACGCTATATCCTTTTTTTAAGTTACGGCGACCAGAATTGCACACAATATTCAAGGTGCAGTTGCACCATAGAACAATACAGAGGCATTATAATATCCTTTGTTTTATTCTCCATTCCTTTCCTTATGATACATAGCATTCTATTTGCTCTCTTGGCTGCCGCTGCACACTGGGCCGAGGGTTATAACATGTTATCCACAATGACGCCTAAATCTTTTTCTGGGTGCTGGTTCCTAATGTGCAACCTTGAATCGTGTAACCATAGTTTGGGTTTTTCTTTCCTAGGTGCCGGGAGGTCAAAGGGCATTAGAGTTATTCTAATGCCCTGTAACCTCCCGGCAATCAGTACGCCAGTGGGCTGCAAGAGAACAAAGCCTCCAGAGAGAAGGAAAATGCCATTCTTCACTCCAGAGGCTATGCAGAGGTGAGCTGGGGCTTTGGGCCACCCCGGCTCTCTCTGAAGCTGCTCAGGTAGACATGGGGCTCTTCGGGAAATGGGCTGATGAGAGGGATAGGACTGGAAATGGGCTGATGGGGGGCTAGTATAGGACTGGAAATGGCTGGTGGGGGGCTAGGACTGGAAATGGGCTGATGGGGGGCCAGGATAGGGCTGAAAATGGGCTGATGGAGGGACTTGGACTGGAAATGAGCTGATGTGAGGCTAGAATAGGGCTGTAAATGGGATGATGGGGGTCTAGGACTGTAAATGGGCTGATGGAGGGGCTAGGATAGGTTTGGAAATAGCAGATGGATGGCTAGGACTGGAACTGGGCTGATTTGGGGAGCCTAGGACTAGAAATGGACTGATTAGAGGGCTAGGACTGGAAATGGGCTAATGGGGGGGGGGGGGGCTAGGATAGGACTGGAAATGGGCTGATGGGGGTTAAATTGGAAATGGGATGATGGGAGAGGCTTGGACTGGAAATGAGCTGATGTGGGGGCTCAGACTGGAAATGGACTGATGGGAGGCTAGGACTGGAACTAGGCTGATGGAGACTAGTATAGAACTGGAAATGGCTGATGAGGGGACTAGGACTGGAATGAGATGATGGAGGGGCTAGGATAGGACTGGAAATGGATGATGGGGCGGGGCTAAAACTGGAAATGGGCTGATGAGGGGGCTAGAACTCAAAATGTGCTGATGCAGGGGATGGGAGTATGGGACTAGAAGGGAGTGGATGCTGTGGGGGGCTGGAACTAAAAAAAGCTGATGGGGAGGACTAGAAGAGGATGGGGCTGGGGGAGTGAGGAAGGATAAGGGAAAAGATATTGTGTGGGAGGGAAGAAAAATCCACGACTTGCTGGGTATTGGTAGAGTAAGTGGGGATTGAGGATGGAAGGGTAAAATTTGAGTGGATGAAAAAGGAATAAAGAAAGAAATGGAGGAAAGAGAAAAAGCAGAAAGATCACTTCACTACCCAATCCACTCTAATTCTACACAAAACCGTATGCAACTAAGTTACTCAAATTTATTCAATGTAAATAGTTACCCTAATCAGTTAGCTATCCTCTACCTTTCTCTATGTATTAACCCTACTACTGTTACTCTTAATTCTAAGTTTTTTTTATACACTTACTGTAACCTTATTTATCTACATTGTTTTAATTGTTCCATGTAAACAGTTGTAATATACTGTACTAATGTTCCATGTAAACCGTCTTGACTAGTAGAAAGACGGTATATAAAAACTGTTAAATAAATAAATAAATAAATGTTAAAACAGATATAGAGAGAGTATGAAAAAAACTAGGAGAGAAGAAAAAACAAATGGACAGCAAAGTTAGCAGAAGACACAAAGAAACCAGAAGAAAGTGACTTTATTGGCAAATTTGATATACCGCATCTTCATGACACCGGGGCAGTTTACAATAAAAAACAAAACAAAAAAATAGAAAGAGATGGCTAAGCCATGAAAAAGAAAGGAACTACAATGGTGGACAGGAAAGAGACACAGTCACACCGGATACAGAGGAGAAAGACAGAACAGGGATAGACAATTTTCAAGGGTCTGCAGAAGGGACATCAAAAGCGGATGAGAAAAATAGGTTTTGAGAAGGGCCTTGAATCTTTGGAATGAGGACTCTTTTCAGAGGGCAGAGGGAAGAGAGTTCCAAAGGGAGAGTCCCAGGAAGAAAAAGGCAGAGTGTCATGTCAATTCTAAAGGAGCTCGTGAGGGGAAGGAAGGTGTAGGCGGTTGACATGAATGGAGTGGAGACTATGAGGTACGACATGGAATTGTAAAGAGTTTGCTAGGTATTGCGGTGTATGTGAATGACTAGCTCTATGAGTTAATGTGAAAATTTTGTAATGAAAGTGGTAGTTGACAGGAAGCCAGTGCAGGTGAATGAGGGGGTGTAATGTTATTGTAGCGTGATGCATGTGAGAATCCTGGCTGCAGTATTTTGTATCAACTGGAGATGGTAAAGCTGAGACTGGGGGATACCGGCAAGGAAAAGATTACAATATTCAATGTGAGATATTATTAAGGATAAGAGAAGGGTGATTAAAGAAAGCGTGGAGAGAAAAGGGTGAATAGCACGGATCTGTCAAAGATAGAAATAAGAACAGTGGGTGAGTGAGGAGATGTGGTCCTGGAAAGGCAGAGCAGAATCAAGTATTACACCAAGGTAATGAAGAGAAGAAACAAGTGGAGTAGGGCAACCAGAGAGCAATGGAGCCACGGAGGGATAGCAGATGTTTTTGAAAGACTGAGATGAAGAAGGTTTAATGTTAGCCAGTTGGAGATGTGTGAAAGACAAATATTAAGTGGGAGCAAGTCAGAATTGACTGGAGAAGTGTGATTGAATATGATAATGTCGTCGGCATAGTAGTACACCGACAGTCCAGATTGCTGAATTAGTAATGCAAGTGATGCCTGAAAAATATCGAAAAGCAGTGGGGCGAGAACCAAACCCTGTGGTACCCCACAGTGCAGAGATTTAGGAGATACTGTGGCAATGTTAGATGTAACCAAAAAGAGCGGGAGAAAAGAGTAGAACCAGTGAAATACAGAGCCATGAACACCTACTACTACTACTATTTAGCACTTATATAGCACAACACACGCAGCGCTGTACAGTCAAACATACAAGAGACAGTCCCTGCTCGTCAGAGACTTGCTCATCAGAGCTTACAATCTAGTTGCAACAAGGCATAAGTTAAATCGGTTACAATTCGGCTATGAGAATTAATTAATGGGGGTTAGGTTGAGATGAGGATAGAAGTCAGGATCTGAATGTGACAGTGAAGAGGTGGGTCTTCAACCTCGATTTGAAGAGGGCCAGGGAGGGTGCCTGGCGTATAGGCAGAGGTAGGCTGTTCCAGGCGTACGGTGAAGCAAGGTGAAAGGAGCGAAGTCGGGAGTTAGCGGTGCGAGTGAAAGGCCTAGATAGAAGTAATTTGCTGAAGATGGGAAAGGAGGATAGAATGATCTACAAGGTTGAAAGCCGCTGAGAGATCAAGGGAAACTGCTAAGCAAATGTCACTGTGATCATTGAGAAAAGAAAACAGGATAGTTTTGGTGTTGTAACCGGGGCGGAAACCAGACTGTCTAGGGTGAAGGAAGTGAGTGGCGTCCAAGTGAAGAGACAGTTGAGAGAAAACAGCCTTTCGTGGATCTTGGACAGGAAAGGAAGATTAGAGACAGGGAGGTAGTGGGCAGTGATGGTGGGATCAAGACAAGTCTGTTTAAGTAATGGACAAATTAAGGCATGTTTCCATGGTGTAGGGAAAATACCAGTGGTAAGACTAGAATTGAGCATAGTGAGTGCAAAGGGCAGGATAGTAAGAGAGGGTTCAAGTAACCAGGTGGAAGGGACTGGAACAATTCAATTGAAAAATAAAATGCCCAACAACATAAGAAAAATACTTTATTTTGAATTTATTAACTGGAACATGTCAGCTTTGGGAAATGTGCATTGCTAATGTCTTTGCGTTTTGTTTAGTACAAGAGGAAATTCATTTTTAGCTTTATTTCTCCAGTGTTGTTGTACATTCCAAGTTTGGCTTTTGGGGTTCCCAGTTTAATTATTGTCTTCATATTTCTAAACTATGATCCCTTGTTCTCTGTTTGGTAATGGTCTAGGTTCTACATGTGTAACCGAGCTGTTCATGTAGTTTCTATGTGACAGTGGCACTTGTTCTTTTACCCCAGTAGATGTATTGGTATTCTTTGAGATGTATTGGTTTAATATTTGCAGAGTTGCCTTTTGATAGGTAGGGTTTTGTGCTTTGTGAGTCCTGGTAGTGCTGTTATGATACGGCGGGTTTGCTATGGGTTCTAAATGGGCAGTGTGTATAGTACATCCTAATGTGCCTGGCAGTTGGCACTGGAGTATAGTAATGTAGAAATCTGGTAATCTTTCTTTATCCTCGCTGCCCATGCAAAAGGTATCCAGACACTCATTAAGGGGCATGTTTACTAAAAGTTAATGTGCTTTCACAAATGTTAATGTGTGTTAAGCTCAGGAACACCCATTTATTTCTATTGGCACAGTGGCACTTAATGCATATTAAAATTTAGTAACCATGATCCCTAAGTCCGTTACCAGGAGAAAAAAAGAGGCTTGTGAAGGGCTCTTTTGAAAGCTGCCTAAAACTTTAGATACAAATGTCAAAAATAACAAAACTATGTAAGTATAATCATAAATCAAAAATAGAGTAGGAAATTAGAGTAAAATATTATCTGAGCACAATTCATATGTTGGAAGACTGGCCTTGAGGGAAACCCCCCTCTCGTGGCTTTCCTTCCTTTTTAATCAATATTTTTGGCTCCTAATTACAGAACCATTTTTTGTGAGAAAAAAGCACACCACTTCATGCCTTTACACATCACCAATACTTTTCAAAAATTTATGTGGAACCGAGTATTGAAAACATTCATCGAGTTGATGTTCTTAGAAACAAACTCTATACAGCCAGAAATAAAACTAGACAAGCAGTTAGTTGTATTTATCTGAGCTGCATTTACCCGAACCCTATCCTGATAGCTAGGAGCTTCGTGGTAAAATTGTTAACAGCTTCGCAGCTTCGCAACAATGATAACAACGAACACAGCACTGCGTTTAGGGCAGCCAAAACATTTATGCCCTGTTTCAACGCTCAACCCGCAGCAGGCATAAAGGAGAGGGGGGGGTTTCCCTTAATGCCAGTCTTCCAACATATGAATTGTAAGAATTTATAATTAAAATCTGAGGAATTATGCAACTTGCATGAAGTCACAGATTTAAGTAAGCTGCCTTTCACACGCTAATACTTTGTCCTGTTCTCGCAAGACTAAATTGATGGGCCCTGCCAAGTGTCTTCACGTACTAATTCTTGTTCTCATAAGATTTGGTTAAAAAGGCACATTTCGCTTTTTTCTGTCTGTGCCTTTACATTTGAACTTAGAAGGGTGCATCAAGCCTCTGAGAAAACAATACCTTGTGGGTCGATGAACTATCTTTTCCTGCTGGCTGTTGTAGATTATGACCTTAAATCTCTCACTGAAGGAGAACACATTTCCTCTATATGCTGTTGCTCACTTGTGTTCCTTCAAATAATGTTTAGAAGGGAAAACAGATTTGCGGAGGCATTCTTATCTCCAAACCTAACATCTGTCCTTGTCCACAATTCCTCTAAATACTCCGATTTTTAATAAAATCTTTAGTGTGTACTAATAGTTGCTGAGAATGAAGGCTGCTCTAAAAGCCACATTAATCACGGAGCTACTGCACATTCATCTTCACTTCTCAGATAAAGCCACGGTGCCCTATAAATTAAGCTTCTTTCCAGATAAAGAATGTTGGAGGAGGTTCTAGAATGACAACATTTTATTGCATGGAGATTCTAGTAAGATCAAGGAGAGGTTTTGCTGAATCGCACATCATTTCTTACAGCCACACTTAATTCAAAGTTTCCTGCCAGTATGGATGGTTTATGATCTCATTTTCATGTAAAGAAAGCATGATATTCCAATTATCTGTCAGTAACAGGCAGGTGTATTAAAGGACAATAAGGAGACCTACACAACAAAGGTCAATGAGCACATTAATGTTGTTTTTGAATGCTCTACAAATAGAATGCTATGCAGTAAATCCGTAAAGGGCAATTTTTCCAAAGGGGATTACAGGAGGTGAACAGGGATTTTCCTGGCACAATGCAAGTATTATGCCGAGCATTTTAGCAGGACATTTGGGAGACTGAGATCATACCCCACATACCCTGGCTTAGAAGTGAGATTCATGACTGTCATGGTATGCGCAAAACTAATCCCTTTGGAGAAACTGCCCCGAGTAAACCCCTCCATGGAAACTGCATCTGACCCTCCAGAGGGAAAAGTATGCATACGGTTAATAGCATATAGAAACATGGAAGTTATGATCACTTGGGACATTCCTATTCCAACAGATAAGCTGGATGCGAGGAAACCTGACATACTGGTAAAGGAGAAAAATACCAGAACGGCATTGATAATAGAAGTTTTGGCTGCAAGCAACTGTTCTGTAAATCGTATGGAGAGAGAAAAGATCTTCAAATACCAGGAAATGCAGAGACCATGAAAATATTGCAAAACGATACAAAAATATTTCTCATTGTACTGAGAGCCATAAGCCTGATTAAGAGGAATTCCCAATCGTACCTAGACAAGTTGCCTATACATATTATATCTTATGAACTCCAGAAGGAAGCTCTCAATGGCACAATGCAAGTATTGCAGTGAGTACTAGCAGTAAATTTGAGAGACTGAGATCATACTCTATATATCCTGGCTTAGGAGTGAGATTCACAGCTGTCATGATATGCACAAAACTAAACATCAATCAAAACCACCTCACCTGCAAAATTAACTCTCCATACAGTCTCCTTATTCAGTAATGAATATTGATACAAATTTGTATATCACCTGTATGCTATGCTTCCAAGAAGGTGTAAATTTTATTTATTTACATTCTCTTATATACCACACTATTCTGCATCAGTGTGGTTTACATTGAACAGGGCATGATAACTTGGAGATAACTATTTTACAGGGAACATGGGCTATGGAGGGTTAAGTGGCTTGCCCAAGACCACGAGGAGCACCTGTGGGACTAGAAACCCCAGTCCTTCAGGCCCAAGGTTGCTGTTCTCTAGTGGGATTTGAACCCCTGACCTGAAGCACCTTGCCCCAACCACTAGGCCACTCCTCCACTCCTATATGTATGTATATGCCTGTGGCTTTATTCTAGCTGCAATTTTAGCTGCTTCCAGTGGAGCAATTTTATAAGGACATTTCGGCACCTAAATATCTTTGTAAAATAAGCACCAACTTGGACTTCACTCATAGTTGATCTATTATAAAATCGTCCTCATAGTGCCTACCTTTATGATCTATATGTATAGGCATTTCCAGAGCTACAGAATAGGTAGCATGGGGAAGGGTTTTTCATTTATGCTTAAACATTTTTAAATATGCATATATGAGCCTATTCTTTCCTGCACATATGCCTCGGAACAGGTGCACATGTGTGTGCCTTCTTTCCCTGGGCTAATGGTATAAATACATATCAGCATATATTGCCTTTATAAAATAGGCAGTAAGGCTGGCCCAACAATTAGGCAAACAACGTGGTCACCTAGGGCAGCAGCTTCTGGGGGAGGGGGTGGGGGGCAGCAAAGAGGAGAGAATTCAAAACTAAACAAGAAATTCTGACTGCCAAGGCAGCATAAGGCCTTAGGATTGCCTAAGGCACCAACATCTTGAACCAACTCTTGGGCCAGCCCAATAGGCTGAAGAATTACAACTATCCATCCCCCTGAACAACCCACACCTAACCTACCTTGCTTATTCCAAAAGCTTATTCCCATAACTGAGCCTTAATCTGTTTCCAGAAATTCAAATAATGCATCTCTTCAGGTAAACAATTCCATAACTTGAGCACCATCAGTAATAAAGCCCTAGCTCTAGAAAATTGCAATTTCTAATCTCTAACCTCGGGGATCCATAGTAGCACTTTATGTGCTGATCTCAATTTCTCCTGGGAGCGATGATCTGCTGACAAATCAGATACCAAAGTCCAATAACATGGCAAACCTTATAGGTCAGAACCAAGATTTTAAACTGACAAGGAACTATTGACCCATATGTGTGTACATCACAGTTCCACCCTGTTCCTTTCAGATTATATCCCTGGGAATGACTATATGCAGATCTTAGAAAAGCAGACACATCCTTTCCATGTGCCTACTTTTTACATATGTTTGCAGTGACAATTTTATAAGAACCATTTTGCATGTGCTTTAGAAAATTACCCCCATTATGTGCACATATTTTCATATGCAAATATGGTAATGGAAACAGAAATGAAAATTAATGAGATGATTAGGTATTCCGATGGTATCTGTTAAAGTGCATAAGTGGTGCATTCATTATTGTGTAATATTTAACTCACAAAAAATTACCTCCTGGAGAGTGCCATTAAGTACAGACCACATGAGGAAAAAAAACCTGCCTGCTCCTGACAGAACAATTTGTTTCACTAAAATGCAGCTCTTACTGTACTCTAGCCACTGCAACAGAAGCAAACGAGGATAAAGAGAGATAATTAGGGGGCAAAGACAGAGATAAAAGGAGAAGGCTACGAGAACCACAAGAGAGATATGAGGGGGGGGGGGGGAGGGGACTTGAGCAAGCACCACAACAAAGGTAGCTGTGCAAGCAGTCCAATTTTACAGTCCCTGGACCACAAAACTGACCCATAGGTTGGTAAGTGTGTCCTTTGAAAGTTACAGTATATCCTGGTATCAATAAACCAAGCTTATATAAGTCTGGCATGAATATAGCAGCATAGTAATATAATCTATGACAGCCGATAAAGACCAGTATGGTCCATCTAGTCTGCCCAGCAAGGCGGCAAGAGTAGGTGCACTTGCCTTTCCATACAGGTCACCCCTCCCCATGCCTTTGTTTAGGGGTGTACCCACCGCTACGTGTAGGTCACCCCTATTTGTTGAGATATAAGAGATAGTTAAGTTTATTTTGATTTTATCCTTGCTATAAAGGGATCCACTCTCTCTGTCCCATGCCATTTTGAATTCTGTCACTGTATTTGCCCCCACCACTTCCATTGGGAGGGCATTCCAAGCATCCACAAAAAGTATTTCCTAACATTGCCTTTCAATTTACCCCCTTGCAGCTTCAAGTTATGACCTCTAGTTTTACAACTTCCCCGTCTTTGGAAGAGGTTTGTTTGTTCATTAATACTCTAAGCGGTATGTTTACTAAACTGCGTTAGTGTGATTCGCGTTAGGAGCCGCGTTAGTAGAAGAAATGCCAAAAAAGGACATGGGCGGTACATCGTTACCGATAACGCGCGTTATAAGGCACCGCGCAGCAACGATCGTTACAGGGTGAGTTACTGCGCGTTAAGCTTAAGAAGGCGCGCTGACACACAAACACCAAAACAGAGCTGTAGCACAATGGTTACTACACAGATGGATGATACAAGGGTCATGGGTTTGATTCCCCAGTGTGCCTAATGAATAAGGCTGGCTGAGGCATCCTGTGTAACCTTTTGAAGGCCTACTATAATATTTTATTCCACATTCTGCAGCAGGGTTAAAGTTTGCATATGTCAGGAAAATTGTACCCGTCTTATTCAATATGTTCCAATAGTGACGTTCCCTCTGCCATGGTCATGTATTATATACCATTTGATAGGAATATTTAGGCAGAAGTTTGGATCCCGAAAGTGTTGGGCTTGGCCTGGAAAGGGTTAAGTATTGGGCTGTGAGGAAGTTTAGTTGTACTTTAATAGTGCTGCCAGCAAACACACCCTCACAGTGGCGTAACCTAAGGTGCCACATAGGGCACCCCATAACGCATTCCATAGGGTACATTATAAAGTGCGCTGTCTGCCAAGGCACCCTATAATATCCCCTATAGGAAACCATATAAGGCGCTTTATAGGGCACCGTATAAGGTGCCCTATAGGGTGCCTTATGAGCCACCCTAAGGTGACAGTACCCTGTGGTTCTGCTGGCAGCACTAATATACAATAAAAATAGACCATGCCTAAGACAGCCCTATTGATGAACCCCCACTAGTGGGTTTTGAACCCATGACCTCTGGCTACATGGGCAGTGAAGTAACCAGTGGGCTAGAGCTGCTAACAAACACCTGGCTGGCTACAGGAGGACTGCATGGCATCACACCCACATTCTGCTGTGGTTACCAGGATAGGGTCATCCCATCCGTACCCAGGATGCACAGCACATATAAATCAGCAGTCTACAGATGATCACAAGATGGGGTATGCACCCCACAGCACCTCAGCCTGGTAGGGGGTGCCAACGGTGTGTGTTAGTGGCACAGAGTAGCTACAGACCGTCACAGTGTGCTCATCCTGAGGGAGAGGTATGGTGCCCAGCATCATTCGCACAGCATCTGGCTGTGCTGAGATAGGCTATGCTGCAGGTCCCCATCAGTGCCAATGTGTGCCAGTTTGTGTGTACTTTCAAGCAGTACGGCCAGCAGAAACACCCTCACAGTGCTGTGATCTTAAGGTGCCTTATAAGGCACCGGAAGATTACAGCACTGTGAGGGTGTTTCTCCTGGTAGCACTGCTGTAACGTAGAAAGGAGACTGCCTCAGGTAACACTGTTGTAACGTAAGAAGACATATGCCTCACGCAGCACTGATGTACATTAAAAGCACTATGCCTTACTCAGCACTGCTGTATAATACCTGAAACAGGTAATAATTGACTCCACTGGGGGATTGAACTCATGACCCCTGGTTTAGCAATCCATGTATTAACCATTGTGCTACACCTCTGTTACAATGTTTGTAGGTCAGCGCACCTACTTCAGGTTTCCATGCGTTCACATGCGCAGTGCTGCCAGCACAAGCAGTACTGTAACCTATCGGTGCCTCATAGGGCGCCCCATACAGCACCTTCTAAGGCTTCCTATGGGCAACATTATAGGGTGCCTTGGCGGACAGTGCACTTTAAAATGTGGCCTCTGGGGTACCTTAGGAGGCGCCTTATGCAGCACCTTATGTTACCATACTTTGAGGGTGTGTTTGCTGGCAGCACTAATTAATATAAAAAATAAAATGCCTCCTACAGCAATATTCCCCATAATAGGTAATGCTGCATCCAGCCTTATTCATTGGGCACAGTGGGGGATTGAGCCCATGACCCCTGCACCATCAGTCAGTGTCTTAACCATTGTGCTACATTGCTGTTGCTGTTTACATGTCAGCACACCTATGTCAGCTTACCACACCTTAACATGTGCAGTGCTGCCATCACAGTAGCCTTGCGGTGCCTCATTGGGCACCCTATATGCCGCCCTTTGGCCACCCTTTCAGCAACATTGTAGGGTGCCTTGGCGGACAGTGCACTTTATTTATTTATTTAAAGTCTCTTTTATACCGCGCTATTCAGCATCAGCGCGGTTTACAATAAACAATGAACATACACATTTCCAATAGTACTTTGTGTTTACATATGAACAGGATATTCAACTTGGCTAACAGGGTAACTATGTACAACAACAATATATACAATATTTACAATTTATAGACTGGTCATGTGTTCGTATGGTTTTAGACATTGGAGATTTGGGTGGTTTCGGCAAATGGTGCTGAGTTTCTATTGGTTTCCGGGTAGTGTAGGAGGAAGAGGTAGTGTTTCACGGCCTTCCTGAATTGGCATAGGTCCGGGATTGATCGGATGTTGTGAGGGAGTTTATTCCAGATCATTGGTGCATAAAGTTTGAAGGTCCTGCTGGATGTTGACTTGGTGCATTGAGTTATTGATCTTGGGACTATCAAGGTGTTTTGAGCTACTGACCTTCTGTCCCTATTGTGGGGTGTCATCTGGATTAGCTCTGTTAGTGATGTTGACGAGAGACCTTTGGTGGCTTTGAAGGTGAGCAGCAAGGTCTTGAATGTAATTCTACCTTGAATCGGGAGCCAGTGGAGTTGTTTCATTATGGGTGTGACATGGTCTTTCCTGGATGCTCCATGTAGTACTCTTGCTGCGGTGTTCATTGCCATTTGCAGTGGGTTTAGGGTGGTTTGGGGGAGTCCTTGCAGTATTGCATTTGCATAATCGAAATGTGGGATAATTAGTGCCTGATAGATAGTCCTGAAATCATCTGGCTCCAGCAGAGATCGCAGGTACCTAAGGGATCTAATTTTATGATATACTGCTCTTACAGTGTTACTTATATGAGCCTGCATATTTAGGTTCTGGTCTAGTGTGACGCCGAGGTATCTGATCGTGGATTTGGTCTGAAGGTCTGCGTCCTTCACTTTTAGTACTGCCGGCGCAGTGAAGTTACGGTTCCTTGTAATGAACATCACCTCCGTCTTCTTGTGTTGAATCTGGAGGTTTTGGGATTGTAGCCAATTGGATATTTCATTTATGCAGCATGTTATTGGTGAGAGGTCTGGGTTTTCTGTTGCAAAAGGCGTGTATAATAGCACATCATCTGCGTATATCATGCAGTTAACGCTGAAAGACCGGATCAGGTTGCAGAGAGGTTGCATGTATATATTGAACAGCAAGGCGGAGAGGGAGGATCCTTGTGGGACACCTTGGCTTTGGTGGAATGGTTCTGATGATGTGTCTCTGGATCGTACCTGCTGCCATCTGTCCGAGAGGTAGGACCTGCACCACTCGAGTGCTTTACCGAAGATTCCTTTTTCGTTGAGGCGTTCTAGGAGGCGCTCATGGTTAACGGAATCAAACGCTGCTGCGATGTCAAGGAAGACAAGGACAAAGCCTTGGCGGGTATTGTCGATGCCTGATATTATGCTGCTGAAGAGTGTGGTAAGAAGGGTCTCCACCCCGTGGGCTTCTCTAAATATGTGCTGGCATGGATCCAGTGGTGCATTGGAATCAATGTGATCTTGTATTTGTCTCTGAACTTCCTTTTCCATTATTTTTGCAAGCATTGGTATGCTTGCTATGGGTCTGTAGGATTCTGGTTTCTGTTGGTCAAGTTTGTTGTTTTTTAGTAGAGGTCTTATTGATGTGTGTTTGAGGGTGCGTGGGAAATCACCTGTTGTGAATGATTGTTGCATGAGTCTGGATATGATGGGACTGAGGTCAGTCCGAAGTTCTTTGACCCAGAAAGCTGGGCATGGATCAGATTGCGCTGTGGTCGTATTGATGGCTGCTATGGTGTCTTCGATGCATTGTTTGGATGGAGTTGTGAAGGTAGTGAGTGGTGTTTGATTGTAAGGCTGAAGGATAATGCTGGACGCAGGGTTGTTGTTTATCTGGCAGAGTTTCGTTTGTAGATAATCAGCATATGTTTGAGGATGGATTCCATTTGTTTGTTCTGATGCAGGTTCTGTTGTAAGTTGCTTAACGAGGGCAAACAGGTCATGAGGTTTGTTGAGGGATCTCTTTAAAATGTCGGCGTGGTAACGTCTCATGGTTTCAGTCACTGCGGTACGGTGCGCTGTGAGTTGTAAGTTGTATGCCTTTTGGTCTGCTTCTGAGCGTGAGCGGCGCCAGCGTCTCTCAAGTTTTCTTAGTGTCACGAGTGAGGCTTTCAACTCAGTAGTGTACCATGCTGCTGTGTGACGTTTCCCTTGAGGTTTGTTTTTTGCTGGGCGAACAGCTATTGAGCTGAGTATTTCATTCCAGTTGGAGACTAGTTCGTCTGGGTTGTGTGCTGGTGAGGTTATTAGTGGGATTGCTGACTTCAGGATTAGTTCTTTGTTGAATGGTTGGAATCTTCTCGGCGGATTGTTGGACTGACCGATTGCTGTGCTTTCATCCTTTTGGCCATGGCTTGGCTGAGGAATTTGGAATAGGATTAATGAGTGATCTGACCATGGGACAGCAGTGATTGATATATCAGGGATGGTTGTCTCTCTGATGGTTGCGTCTGTTGTGAATATTAGATCTAGCAGGCCTCCTTTTATATGGGTAGGTTCCTTGATTAATTGGCTATACCCTAGATCCGTCATGGCTTCGAGAAATGCCTTTGAGTGAGAGTCTTGCAGGGAGGGGAGGTTGAAATCTCCTAGTACCCAGCTGGTTGTATTCGGGCTCTGGGAGTTTGCGGCTGCGTCAATTATTGTTGTTAGTGCATCTGAATCTGATGATGGAGCTCTGTAAAGTAGATTGATGGAGGAACACTTGTTCTCTATCGAGATCGTGTCTAGAAGCGGCGAGCTGGTTGCATCTTTTATGTTGAATTGAAGATCAGATTTGGTGATGGCGAGGACGCCGCCTCCTCTTTTGGTAGCTCTGTGACATGTTTGGTAGCTCTGTGCCTTATGGGGCGCCTTATGTTAACACGCTTTGAGAGTGCGTTTGCTAGTAGAAGTAATTAAAATATAAATAAAATGCCTCCTAAAGCAATCTTACCCATAATAGGTAATGCCTCAACCAGCCTTATTCATTGGGCACTGTGGGGGATTGAACCCACGATCCCTGCACCATTTGTCAGTGTCTTAACCATCGTACTGTGGCTCTGCTCCTCTGCTTGCACATCAGCGCGCCTGCTTATGCTTCCCGCACGCGTTTCTCATGCACTAATGTGTGCGGCGCACATTAGCTCATTATTACTCCCGGTTTGCTGACACGCCCACTCCTTATATGGCATCCCGCACACTAGCGCACCGCGCACCTAACAGGGTTTTAGTAAACATATCCCTTAGTAATTATGACCCTTAGTTGATATATCATTCTCAAAGTACAGAAAGGGGCACTTACAACTCTAGAAACATAGGGGTATGTTTACTAAACTGCGGTAACATTACAGACCACGCGTTAGGTAATGTTAACGCTCGTTAGGTAACGTTAATGCGTGGTATGTAACATTAATGCGCGTTAACATTACTTAATGATCGTTAACGTCCCCGGCCGCAGTATACACCACAGAGGGTGGAGAGAGGGCGGGGGGAAGGGGTCAATAGGTGGGGAGTGGGCGGGGAGAGGCTCCCTGCACACTAACGAGCTGAACTGAAGGGCTGAATCCTACCGCAAATGAAAACCTGCCATTAGATGCACATTTGCAGGAGAGAAAAACCATTTAAGTGTCAGCAATGTATAGCATAGACAAAGAGCCCAAGAAACATGATAGTAGTGCTCCATGTCCAGCACCAGCATAGTGCCCAAGTGTGAAAGGCCACTATGGCGATGGTGCAAGTAGGGCATAGGAGGCTGTAGGCGGGACATGTAGCGGGGGAAGCAGGGGCACAGAGTGGACTAGGCAGGTGCCTAGGTGGCACATAGGAACATAGAAACCGGAAATCATCATGACATCAGCTGACAAAGTCCAAACACAATCCACCTACATCTACCTGGTCCAACCGAGCTAACAGTTGCCAGGGCACTGACCTGACATCCCCCCAGCCAACCCTCCCCCAAGCGGAAAGAACAGACTATTGGTAGGTGGTGATGGGGGGGAGGGGGGATGTGAGGATGCTCATGTATGCCCCATGCCCCAGACCCCGCTCCCTAGGTGACCACATACCCACACAGTGGATGGCCTGGGACTGTGCACTACCAGCACCGACAGCATATGGCCATGTCAGCATGGCAGGGGGTGTGTGCCCGTGCTGGAGGGGGCAGTGGCACCTGCCTGCAGTGGACCTAGGCCATGCCCTGTACCAGTACGTGGTGTGCAGTGCAACATAAAATGTCTGGCTGAGCAAAGGTACAGGTAGCCCCAGGGACCACCATGCATCTGTGGCAACAGTGTGGTGCATTGCATTCAGTGAGTGGGTCCAGAAGCAGAGGGTCACAGGTTCAAGCCCCAGTTGTGGTTCTTGCAGAGCATGTCCCTATGTTTTATCCTACAATGCAGATACAACAGCAACATGTGCAAAGCCCAAAGCAGCAGCAAACAGGGGTAAAAACACCCACTCACTCAGGCTCCACAATCCAAAGATGCATGGAGAGTCAGGCTGTTGGCCCCAGCATTGAGCTTCAGTTATCACCAGGGCACTACTACTACCTCCTGCACAGTTTAGCAATAGTGCCTGACCACCGCCTGCATGGACAGGGTGGCCACAGCATGGCATGCTAGGAGGGCACTCACTCTGACCGAGCAGTGACCATGGCATGTCTAGGTTCCCACATAGCGCTCTGTATTATCTGCCTCCAGTGATCCTGTTGTGTCCGCAGTTCTGAGGCCCCAATCACTGAGATGCCTGCTTGGTGCACATAGTTCCTCTGTGAGCATGCACTATGGATTGGCTAGTGGACTGTCTGCAGTTAGACTCTGCATGGTCAGAACACCTATACGGTGCAGTCTGACTGTGCTGTCTGCTGGTGACTGGCAGACAGTGGTGTGAGGCAGTTGGGGTTTTCCAGAGCTAACCCCATCATTGCTGCTGGTCTGCCACTGCCCCACCCACAGGTATTGCTCTAACCCACCAACTCTGGAGTGCTGTCACATACCAGCAGGATGGAGGTTGCTTCAAAGGGTCTGGGGTACCTGTTCCTTACCTATAAAAAGGGTGATGTGAGCCCTTTGGGGTATGTAGTATACACCACTTTGAACTATCAAGGCACTGCTACACAAACCTCATGCAAGTCTGTAAACCCCTCTGCCTTTATAACAGGTGCCCATGTCAGCCAGACCCTAACACAGGGTACACACTAATCTATGTGGTGTCTGGTCCCAGAGGGCCACATGTGACTGCAGGATACAGATGGACACCAATTACCTGCACTGCAAGGAACACCTGTCACACACTGGCAGTGATGGGGATGTACAGCAGGGCCTATCTCTAGCACCACATGTACTGCGGACCTAGTGCTGGGCACCCATCCTATCCCTCAGGGAGAACACAGAACCTGCACAATGGCATGGTCTGTAGCTACTCTGTGCCAGTATCACACACTGTCAGTTCATCTTTCCAAGCTGAGGTACCGGAGAGGTGCAGACCCCATTTGCTGATTAGCTGTAAACAGCTATTTAGCATGTGCATTGCATCATGGGTACTGGTGGGGTTACCCTGTCCTGGCACCCAGAGCAGACAGTTTGTGCGGTGACCTGCAGTCCTTCTGTACCCAGCCATTGCTGTAACATACACCACGGAGGTATAGCCTACTGGTTAATACAATGCCATTCTTGGCAGTGTTCATGGGTTCAATTCATCATTGTTCCCTTCTCTCATGCCTGTTCTACTCAAATAGTGTGCATGCCTTTAACAGTCATATTTTTGCAGATTTGTGCTGCCAGCCCATAATACCCTCACAACAATTGCCAACATTCCCTCGGTCCGTCTATCTGCATCTGTCAGCTGTGTAGAGTCCTGTCTGCTTGTGCAGGCTGTCACCCAATGTCCTGCACTGCTACCCTTTCCTGCATTGCACCTCTTCATGCTTGCCTTACCTGTGCCTGATCTGCATGGCACCACCACTCCTCTGTCCACCCATCATTGTAACTATACTGCCACCTCCGCCTCCACTGGGGGACACGTATTCCCATCGTCTGCAACTAACTGTCTTTCCAGTACTTTACATTGCCAGCACCCTGTGCTGTGGTACAGTTGCCCCCACCAGGTTTGTCATCAGTACTGGCAGCCATATGGGATGCCCACTGATATGGCAGGTCCAGCGGCTCCCAGCTCTCCCTCATTCACTCACCTGTTCATTGCCTTTCCTGAGTGCTCTATCTAGTGTTAGGGCTACCGTCCTCAAAACTTCAAAGGTTAAGCCAGCGTATTCTTTGAAGTTTTGAGGACGGAAGCTATAAGGCTTTTTCTGAATGACATTAAATCATTTGATATGAAACGCTGAGACCACCGCAGTTCCCCCGAAGAAACCGCGGGCAGCGGTGAAACGCGACAGCGCTGAACATCTGCGTCGGGAAATAGTGAAGATTCGCCCTGATATCCCATACAGCTAAGTCTCTAAAAAATATATATTAATGAACTGAGGGATAGAGATATGCGATACATCATTGGGATTTGTTGAAATATCGGATTTTCACCTTAATGGCTTTTCAAGAGTGAACTTTTATTCAAACATAAAAAACTTGGAATGTGGTGTCCTTGATGTAAGGAAGGAGCGAGGACTTTCTCAGGCTTTTCAATCACTGTGGCCTGTAGCTATCCTCCTCCATTCATTCTGAGACTCACATCCAAGGAAAAAACAAGAACAATAAGATTCATTAGCTTTTTGCTACAATTGGAGCAATTTCTTTAGGATAATTCTTCTTACCGGAGCTAACGGATTATATGCATATCGAAAGTCCTGATGCCATACAGCAACATTACCTCAATCCCCTGACTCTGCTTAGACCAATAGGGTAAACAATCCACCATCATCTCCTCTATGGGCCTGATTCTGTCCTGTACGGCTGTCCCCTTTGTACGTCCGGTCTGAGCTGGACGTACAAAGGGGATCGCAATTCTGATCCCGTGGGGCATGTCTAGCCCCAGGGGATCAGAATCGCGATCAGGCCTGTATGTGTAGGCCGGGACTGTGATTCAGTCCTGGCCTGCACATATAGGCACTGCCCGGATAGCTCAGTCAAGCATTTAAATGGAGTCGCAGCGCCATGACGTCCTGTTGCCATGGCACTGCAGCTCCATTTAAATGCTGCAATGCCGGCCGCCAGCAATTAAGGTTGTTTCCCTGCAGCCCAACCCCAGATCCCGCCTCCTAAGGCCAAGGTCAGGCTGCGGGGAAGAAACTCTGGCCCCCCAGCCCCTTCCACGCCCAGACTTTAAAAAAACAACAACATCCAGGGAAGTTACAGTATTCCACCTCGGAGGTGGAATAATTTCCCCTGCCATTTCACTGGCCCTGGACGTACAAGACCGACATTAGAATCGACCTTGTATGACCAGGGCCGGTGACCACCCACTGCCGGCCCACTCTCTGCCCCAGGACCGCCTCTTTCCCGCCCCTGACTAACTTCCCTGCGCGACTGGCGGGGAAGTTAGTTGGGGGCTGCCGTCAGCACGAATAGTCGTTGGGACGTCCATCCCCGCTATTCATGTCTCAGAATAACCCCCTATATCTACATGTCCACATACCTCCCACTAGGACCAGTCCTCTTTTCGTTTCACTCTCTGTAAAATCAGCTAATAAACAAACACAAAAATGATTTGACCATGGGTACCACATGTGCACCACTCTGCCAGAAAAAGACCAAATCTAACCTATGTCTGCCCTCATACATCATACCACTAACCAACTCCTGGAACCCCATATCAAACAAACCTTCTAATAAATTTCTCTCAAGAGGCTGAGACACAGCTTCAGAATGTATGTTTAAATCTTCCAAAACTACGAAAATCTCAAATTACACAACCACCTCACGTATCAACTATAATACATTTTCCATTAAAGACAGGGATGTGTCAGGTGCTCTATACATTAACAAAATTTCCAACCCTCCCCCATCCATCATTTTCATCAACAGACCTATTATCAAAACCTATTATTTATTATTAGTAGTAGTATTTAGTATTATTAATATTTAGTATTTAGTCTTCAAAGATACCTGAATTAATCTAAGATCCTTCCTATCCATGATACTTACCTCACTCCCCTCCCCTACTCAAGAAGAACCCCACTAACCATAACCCGAAGGGCATAATTGCTTTTCTACCACTGTATCCAATAACAGTTGAGAGGGACTTGAAATGGGGTACCAGAGACCTTTGAAAGAGTTAATATGGAGAATGGCTTAGAATTCACTAGCAGCCTGGAGAGATGTGTACCCAAAACCGAGGCCATGTTTAGCAGAACGGGACAGAATGTTTTTGCTTCTTCTAATTCAGCTAAGCAATATGTCTCTGTTTACTTTGTCCCATAACAAGACCTGTAACAAAAATGGTGCTGACGATGCAGTTTTCTACCAATAAATGAGGTGCTCTGGTCTAGCAAGATTGAAGGGAATTTACACCAACTGCTCGAGTTTGCAGGACTCCCTTCTCTTAAGGCCTTAAGAGTACGGCATTTTTAACATAATTTTGTGTGTGTGAATTGTTTTATTACTTATTATTACTCTCTCTCTCTCTCTCCTATTGCTTTGAGTGAAGGGATGAAGCCCAAGAGCCCAGGTTCTGTTGCTGGTGAGGAGTGAAGCAGGGCACATTCACATGTTTCAGTAATACAAACTAAACTCCTCTTATTTACCATAATCTCCTCCCCCAAACTTTCTGCTTTATTGCAAACCAAGTGGGCATTCAAAAGAACCAACTTCTCTAAAACCCTCCCCTCATCTCCCCCTTGTGAACTGTTTTGAGTTTTGTTTGAAAGCCGGCATATAAATGCTCTTATATAAAGAAATAGGTGTGGATGAGGTCTATGTTGATCTGTTTGAGAGCGCAGAGGAGCATTCCAAAGAATACAGGGTAGAGGTGTGTATTCGTATGTGAGCATTCGATTTGTTAAGGTGCCTTATAAAGTTGTGTGCAGTAAATTGATTTAAACTCACATTAATCCCCTTAGGGGACCTTATACTAAAGGTGTGCGTTTACCACATGAGTAGTGGCAAAACAAAGGCATAGTAAGTGCAACTGTCGTACGCTAATTGTTGGGGACGGGCCCAGAAAATTCCCAGCATACCTGAATGCGTGCTTTAAGGCGGGTGCACCCAATCATACCCATGGAGAGATTGTTATATGCATTTGCATTAATTCCCACATTGCTACTAAGCACACAGCAAGTGCCCTCGCTCTGGTGACAATGTGCTCTCCATGCCAACACTCTGCCCCTAATCTGCCCACTTTTCATTCCAGCACACGACGACCACTTAAGATGCGTTTTAGTGCCAGTTAGTTAACCGCACACTAAAATGCAAATGAACCTGTAAAAGGGCCCCTTAGTATACTCTATTTTGTAGGTTAGTATCAGTTAAATCTATTTAGAACACACTAAAAATTTCCGGGGGGGATATTCAATAGCGGGGGTCAGTCATTCTAACACGGTCAGTTGTCGCCGCTGAACTTTAAACCAGGATATGAAATGTTGAGTCTATATCTGGCCCTGGCATTGAACATATGGGTTGCTCGGATTGCCAGGAAGCTAACCAAGCAGTGGCCATATTCAGCTGCTGCCCGGTTAGCCAGCCTTTGCTGCACCTTACTTTTGCCATGTTGCATAACCAGGCAGTGACTCAATAGATGCCATCCCCAGAAGGCCCTGGCATGCCCTGACGCTAACGGGGCGCACAGCTGCAGCACCGGCAGATTTTCAGTGGAACTAACCATGTTATGACACTGGATATCCCAGATAAGGGGATTAGCATTGTTAGAAGATCTACTAACCATGTTAATCTATTTGAATAATCCCTCAAAAATTGGGAAAAATAAATTACGCCCCCCCCCCCAAAAAAAAAACAACCCTAAATTTTTCTTGTCTGTGCACATCCTTAGTGCAGGGTCTCTATGTCCTGCCCCATCCCTCTGCCTGGTTGTGCATAAAGGAAACATGCATGAGCAGCCTAAAAATATGAAAGGAAGGACTGGATTGTTCTATCCAGCAAGAATATAAGTCACTGTGAATAATAAGGTCAAAACATTTGAGGTTCCTGAAGAATTACAAGGTTATATTGATTCTCTTTCAGTAAACAAACTGAACACCCAGTGATTCATATGTGTAGAAGAAGGAGACAAATGGAAAATATCAGAATGAGAGTGAGATTTATGTACTGTACCCCTGGCTAAAAGACTACCTGCTTATTTTTTATTTATATTATTACTATAATTGCAAACAAGAATCTGTGGGGCATGTTTACTAAAGAACGCTATTTGCGTCGCGTCCCGTTAGCGCACGGTAAGGTACCTTACCGCGTGATAATGGGACGCGGCGCAAATAGCTTTCTTTAGTAAACATGCCCCTGTATGTTGGTTTGGATCTAAGTAAAATTCTTGATTACATCTGGGTCATGGGCAGCTTATATTATTTGTCTACAGGTAAATTTGGTCCTGGAGAATTTATCATAAAAAACAAAATGGAGTCTTGTAGCGCATCAATGCAATATAATGAAACATAGAAACATGACGACAGAAAAAGACCACATGGCTTATCTAGTCTGTCCTTCCATAATAACTACAAGAGTCCCCTTTTTTCCTTCAGAGATCCTCTGTTTTTGTCCCATGCTTTTTTGAATTCAGTTACTGTCCTCATCTCTACCACCTCCATGGGTCAATATGCACTTTGAATGGAGGGAGACAATCTTCAAAGGCAATTCTGTGCATATAGGAAGCTTTTATGGGCAGAAATTGGATTTTTCAAAATTGCTCAACACACAGTTACACATGGGGAAGGTAATTTTATAAATGCATGTTATGTGCAAACATTTATGTTTGCTCCCAAATGCGTGTAAATGTCAGCACCCACCATCTAAGGGATATCTCTGCAGGTTTTGGGCTAGGAGTTTATAGAAACAAGGTGCCACCAGTCTTAACTGCATACACAAAAGGGAGGAGCATTCCTGGAAGCAGGTTTAGGGCTGAAATGTAGCACGTCCCAAAGTATATGTCCAGGTGTATATGGGAAAAGCATCCATATAAACAGCTGGTGCATAATTTTCCAAAATCAATTTTCAAAGATAAACATTTTCTTTTGATAGCCAAAGTAAAGTCTTATGGGACAAAAGTATGTTCAGATTAAATACACATTTTTCAACCAGTTCTGCCAACAAACTATGACTTTAATAGAAAAGATGGACATGCAAGAGGTAATGGAGATCGCCTAGGGGAGTACATTTTTGTATAATGAAAGGTGTAAGAACATGCTCATTGACCTAAAAGTGAAAAATATAATGGGTTTTAGCATTATGAAGGCTTAGGGGGTTGGACATCCAACCCATGCACAGCTCCCGGACTCAATTTTGGGCTTCTGGCTCCCCGCACATACAAGGCCGTTGTGCAAGAAGCACTGGACAGGGGCGGGAGGGAGCAATGCTGGGGCAGAGCGAGGGTGTGGCCAGGCACCGGGACATACAGAGGCCATTCAGGTCAGGCCTCTGTACATCCCCCGGAAATGACTTGGACGCCCAGCTTATTCCTCCCCGAAGGTGGAATAAGTGCCGGGTGCTGTGCCGATTGCAGTCTTTGGCCACCTACCCTGTTGTGTTGCCACAGGAGTATATCCATTGCTCCATCACGTCCTTGGGCTTCTCCCTGAGGGCAGGTGAGGAGAGAGGTTGTTTAGGCAGCTGGGCACTTGGTTGCTCCAGCTGGATGTGCCAGTGCCATGGCGAAAGGATGCCACTGCACCGGCACACTAGCTGGAGGACTGGGCGGGCTGATTGGGCACATCGCAGGATGTCTCCCTTCTCAGAATAGTCTGCACGCCAGGCCATCTAAGTGCTCTGATTCTGCAGCTGCGGGAACATATAGCTCCCATGGTTGCAGAATTGGGTATAAATCTGGACGGCCCGGACATGCTCATTTCTGAATCGGCCTCTTAGTACAGTATTTCATATACAGAGGAAAAGGGGACACTGGAGAACTCTGAAGAACACGACTAGTACAAGAGTAATGGGTGTTCTAGGTGAATGTCCAGCCTTACCCCCTCCATGATTCTAATAATTACATTTCACAACCATGATAGTTATTATGATTAGTTATCATGATTTTGAAAGAAAATGTTATCTTGTATCTCCACTAGTCCTGTTATTGCCAAGCTATGTTTACTGTTGAATTAATTTAACTGTTCCATGTTGCAATGTTCTTTGTAAAGTTAGGTTATATTATATGTAAACCGCATTGATCAGTGGGAAATGCGCTATATAAAACCTTTCAAACAAATAAATACAAATAAATGATGACCCCTATACCACCCTTTCTACAACTAACTTGTAAAAATGTATAAATCACCATCATGGAATACATTTGCTAAAATGTGCTAAGTTAGCATATGAATGTGCTGTGAATCTAGTGCAGAGGCCCTCACTAACCCCCTGATATTAGTGCATTGCAACTACATGGTACCATGCCACGTGGGTGCACTTAACGCTGCCCATTGAAATGACATTAATTACACCCAAACTAACAGCTACAACCAATGATTCCAGGGTAGCATTCTCTGAAATGCTTCCCATTCCACACACAGGATCCAAAAGGCAGGCCGAGCTTCAGAGTCTCAATACGTGGGTGAGATGATGGTACAAAAAGGAGGGTTTTTGATTTACTAGGAACTGGGTAACATTCTGGGGAGGGGAGGGGCTCTTCTTAAGGGATTGGCTTCACCTTAACAGAGAAGGAACCAGGCTTCTGGCATTAACCTTTAAAAGGAGATAGAGCAGCTTTTAAACTAGATAGTAGGAGAAAGCTGACAGTTGTCCGGGAGTGCATGGTTCGGAAGAATGTATCTTTGAAGGGTACTAACAAAACAGGGAAGTTAAGGCATCCTGACAGAGAGGTTCAAACAAAGACAAAATTAACCCAGATATTGTTAAGTACAGAGCCAAAAAATTCCAAATTACACCTATCAACTGATAACAAGATTAATATGATTGAAATACAACCTCTAAAATGTCTGTATGCAAATGCTACAAGACTAAAAAGTAAGATGAGAGAGCTACAATATATAACATTAAATGAAAGGTTAGATATGATTGGCATCTCAGAGACCTGGTAGAAGGAGGAAAACCAATAGGACATTGTGATACCTGGGTACAAACTATATCACAATGATAGAGTACATCAGATTGGTGGAGGGGATGCACTCTGTTAGAGAGGGCATTAAGTCACATAGGATTAAAGTTTTGCAGGAAACACAATACACAGTTGAATCTCTATGGATAGAAGTTCCATGTAAAAAGTGGAAGGCGATGGGAGTGTACTACCGACCATCTGGCCAGAATGAACAGACAGATGATCAAATGCTAAAAGAAATCAGAGAAGCTAACACAAGTTATAACACAGTAATAATGGGTGATTTCAATTACCCTGGTATCGACTGGGTCAATGTCACAGCAGGGCATGCTAGACAGATAAAGTTTCTAGATGAAATGGATTACTGCTTCTTGGAGCACGTAGTTCATGAACAAACAAGAGGGGAAGTCATTTTGGACCTAGTCCTTAGTGGAACAGAGTATCTGGTGAAAGAGATAAGGGTTTTGGGGCTAGTAAGCAATAGCGATCATAGCATGATCGCATTCGATTTAATAAATGGAAGAAAGATGGCAAGGAAATCCACAGTAATAGCTTTTAATTTTCAAAAGCGAGACTATGATAAAATGAGGAATATAGTTAAGAAAAAGCTAAAAGGAGCAGATGCCATACATCAAGCATGGGTGTTGTATAAAAGTACTATCTTGGAAGCCCAGACTAGATGTATTCCACACTTTAAGAAAAGTGGAAGGAAGTGCAAAAACTGCCAGCATGGTTTAAAGGTGAGTTCAGAGTGGCTATTGATGCCAAAAAAGCATTCTTCAGGAAATGGAAAAAAGGAGTCTAATGACGAAGACCGGAAACGGTATAAGCACTGGCAAGTTAGATGCAAGGCATTGATAAGGCAGGCAAAGAGAATTTGAAAAGAAGCTTGCCGTGGAAGCAAAAATGCATAATAAAAACTTTTTAAAGTACATTCATAGCAAAAAAACTGAGAGTCAGTTGGATATTAGATGATAAAGGGGCAAAAGGGACGCTAAGGGAGGACAAGGCTATAGCAGAGAGACTGAGGGCCTGATTCTGCAAAGCGACTAGCTGGGCTGTACGTCCACCACCCAGGAAATAGATTTAGGCCTTCTTGTGGATAATTACATTGAAACCCTCTGCTCAGTGTTCGGTAGTGGCAAAGAAAGCAAATAGAATTATAGGAATCATAAGGAAAGGAATAGAGAATAAAACAAAGGATATTATAATGCCTCTGTTTCGTTCCATAGTGCGACTGCACCTTGAATATTTTATGCAATTCTGGTCGCCATATCTTAAAAAGGATATAGCTGAATTAGAAAAGGTACAAAGAAGAGCAACAGAAATGGTAAAGAGGATGGAAAAATACCCCTTTGAGGAGAGTCGTAAAAGGTTGGGGCTCTTCATCTTGGAAAAGAGACGGCTGAGAGGGAATATGATAGAGCTGTAACTTAATGAATGGAGTAGAATTGGTAAAGGTAGATCCATTGTTTATGCCATCAAAAAGTAGAACGACTAGAGGACACACAATCAAGCTATAATGTAACCATTAGAGACTAATAAGAGAAAAAATGTTTTTACTCAATGCACAATCAAACTCTGGAATTCATTATCAAAAGATAAAATAAAGCTGTTAATGTAGCTGGGTTTAAAAAAAGTTTTGGACAACTTCCTTTAACTATTATTAAAGAGGACCAGGGAAAACCACTGCTTGCCCCGGGACAAGTATTGTGGAACCTGTGTGCTTTTTTGGGAACCTGCCAGGTACTTGTGACCTGGATTGGCCACTGTTGAAAACAGGATACGAGGCTTCATGGACCTTGGTCTGACCCATTAAGGCATTTCTTATGTTCTTTTCTTCTTATGAGATGAGCACAAACTCACGATGACTGTACTGTGATGTGACATCAGTGCCCATGTTCTGCCCCTAACCCACTCAGTCCCTATCCAATCGCGCACTAAACACTTAGCATGACATTATAAGCATAGGGATCCTGCACCAACTGTTAGTGTGACATGCTTAATGTGCACTAAATCCCATGTTAATGGTTAGCGGGCTTTAGTAAATATGCTCCCATATAAAATTATGCCTTGTATGTATGTTTACCCAAGTTCCCTGCAGGGAAGAGAAGGTGCTGATTACTTTGAGTTGTATGACTGTCAGGATTTATTGTTTTGCTTTGACTGTTGTTGCTCTTTGTCATCCCTCAGAAGCTTCAGCCCTAGGCAATCACCCAGTCTTGCTTCTCTCTTTATCTTTATTGGATTTTTGATTTACCACTCAGGCAATGCATCAGAGTGGTTCACATAACTTAATATCAGCTACAGAGGAGGAAAAGGAAAGGAACGCCATTGTCAGATAGGAAGGCAGAGTAGACTAAAAAGTTCCAAAAGAAGGGACAGGTAGAGAGAAGGGAGTACAAACAAGACTAAGCAGAGATCAAGGAATCAGGAGGGACCTGAGTGGTAAGTGGTGGGAGGTCAAAGGCTTTGGTGAAAGAGGTGGATCATGAGCATAGCTTTAAAGCTCACAAAGGAGAATTCCGAACAGAGGGAGGGAGGTAAGGAGTTCCAAAGGGAAGGGCCCAGGAAAAAAAAGCAGAATGGCATGTGAGTTCAAGGTGAGTGCGGGAGGGGGAGGGAAAGGAAAGAGCCAGACGATGAGAGCGAATAGACCGGAGAAGGCGATGCAGAGTGTGATATTGCAGGAGATCCAAGAGGTAGTGGAGAAGACCGGTATGGAGTATTGTGGACAAGAGTGAGTAGTTTATAGTCAATATGGTAGCTGAGTGGCAGCCGATGCAGCTGGATGAGGAGATGTGATCTGAGCGAGTAGAGTGTTAGAATCCGGGCTGCAGTATTTTGAAGGAGCTGAAGACAGTAGAGTTGAAAGAGGGGAAGATCAGCCAGGGCAACGTTGCAGTAGTCAAATTTAGAGGTGACTAGGGACAACGAGAGTCGAGAGAGAAGGAAGGGAGAGGAATGGGCACATTGCATGGATCTGTAGAAGAGAAGCAAAGGAATGGCGAACAATGGAGGAAATATGCTCATGAAAAGAAAGGGAGGAATCCAGAGTCACACCAACATAGTGGATGGAAGTGGTGAGAGGTATGGGACAATTGGCAAATGAAGGGGTCGGGAGGGACAGGGGGACCTAAAAGTGTACCAGATGATAGTGGATTTATCGATGTTGAGATGAAGAAAATTCAATGATAACCAGGATACTTGAAGTAAGCAGGAATTCATAGGGGTGAGGTCAAGAGTTGCGGGTCTGGTGTGCTGGAGTAAGATAATATCATCGGTGTAGAAGTATGCTGATAGGCCAGATTGTTGGATAATAAGTGCAAGAAGGGCCAAAAAAACATTAAACAAAAGGGAGGCCAGGACCGAACCTTGTGGAATACCACAAGAGAGAGGGGTGGGTGGGGAGATAGAGGACTCAGCTTGAACAGAGAAAGAGTGTGCAGAAAGAAAAGACTGAAATCAGAGAAAGACAATGCCCCTAAGCCTGAAGTCGTGGAGTCTGGAGAGAAGAGTAGAGTGATCAACCAGAACAAAAGCCGTGGAAAGGTCCAAGCAGACAGATAAAGTGATATCACCACACTCGTGAGAGTTGTGGAGCTCGTTTAGAAGGGAGAGAAGAATAGTTTCACTGTTATGGCCAGGCTTAAATCCGGATTGATGGGGGTGGAGAGCACGAGTGGCGTCAAGATGAGTGGACAACTGTGCAAAGAAAAGTTTCTCTAACATCTTGGAGAGGAAGGGGAGATTAGAAACGGCACGCCAGTGAGCCAGGACAGTGGGGTCAACAGTGGGTTTCTTAAGGATAGGGTGTACCAGAGTGTGCTTCCATAAGAAGGGAAAAGTGCCAACAGAGAGACTGGAATTGAAAATACAGAGGACATAGGGGAGAAGGGTGAGCCAGTGGAAGGAAATGGGATCTAGGGAACAGGTGGTCTTATGGGAAGAGGACAAGGTTTTAGACAGCTCTGAGGATGACACAGGATGAAAGGAGGACCATACATGGGAAAAGGTCAGAAGGAATAATGGGGAAACAGGGGAGGAAGGTGGGCAATCTGGTGTGAGTCTGGTTAATGGAAGGGGACAAGAAGGGAACTGATTGTGTAGTGCAGAGACTTTGTCAGAAAAGTAGGAGGCAAGAAGGGCAAGGGCTGAGCTGCGGACGAAGAAGTGCAGGGGTTGAGAGGGAGCGGAGAATGCGATAAAGTTGTTGAGTGGAATTTGAGGATGAGGAAATAAAGTTAGAATAAGGTCTTTTATGTATCATGGAGCTATGTTCTGTATTATTGATGACAGGGCAGGAATGTTTGCTCCAGTGACATTCGGCGCATCAAAGGTACAAACGGTGAAGAAGGAGACTGAATTATACCATGGGTAGCAGTTGGATAGTTAGGGAGTACAGGAAGACTGGAGCGGGGTGACTTGATCTAGGGAAGAGGTCAGAGAAGTATACTAGTACTGAAGCTGGGAGTCAACTGAGAGAGATGTGAATTCTGGGGGAAATAATGTACCACCAGAAGGGAATTGCCACAGGGTATCAAGAGTGTTGTGTCGTCAAAGCCAGGGTGGAACGGAGGAGGTCAATGGTGTGGGCAGAGATGGGGGAGAGCAAAGGAGAAGAGTATACAGAGATGATCAGACCAAGGGAGGGGAAGAGTGGAGATCTTTGAAGGGGCATAAAGGGAGGCGGCAGGCATAAGGATAAGATCCAGGGTATGTCCTGCTGAATGTGTAGCGCAAGAGATGTGTTAATGTAAGGATAAATCTGAAAGAAGAGCAAGAAGGATCTTGTCCCTAGTGGTCTGAGGAGAGACTGGGTGAATGTTAAAATTGCCAAGGATCATAAGGTGGGGATAGGAGAGTGAAAACTCTGAGAGGGCAAGTAGGAGTGAATCCCAGAGGTTGGCACAAAGAGAAGGAGGAGCGTGTAGTAAGAGTATGCAAATAGGGGGCTGGAATCCAGGCAAAGGAGTAAAGACTCAGGATAATGGAGAGCAGGGAAGGAAATCTCATGGACGGGTAGAGAGGAGCAGTAGAGAGCAGCGACACCACCACTGTAACAACTGGAGCGGGAGGTAGACAGGGCAGAGAAATTGGGAGGAAGGCAGCGGGCCAGAAAGGACTCATCGCCGCCTCCCAGCCAGGTCTCAGTAAGGAAAAGGACATCAACACCAGAGAGAGAGATGGTATTGGAAACACCTTTAAATATCACTTCAGTCATGGGTAACATCCCTACATCTTCCTCAGTAAAGACCGAAGCAAGGAATTCATTCAGTCTCTCCGCTATCGCCTTGTTGCCTCTTAGTGCCCCTTTAACCCCTCTATCATCTTATGGACCAACTGACTCTCTCAGGTTTTTTGCTACGAATGTACTTGAAAAAGTCTTTATTTCATGTTTTTGCTTCCGCAGCAAGCTTCTTCTCAAATTCTCCCTTTGCCTACTTTATCAGTGCCTTGCATTTGACTTGCCAGTGCTTGTGTTGTTTCCAGGTTTCGTCGTTTGGCTCTTTTTTCCATTTCCTGAAAGATGCTTTTTTGGCAACAACAGCCTCTCTGACCTCACCTTTAAACCAGGCTGGCAGTTTTTTGGATTTCCTTCCATTTTTCTTTCCTTCCAGCTGGTCTGGGCTTCCAAGATAGTATTTTTCAACAACACCCAAGCTTGATGTAAGTCTTTAACCTTTGCAACTGCTCCTTTTAGTTTTTTCTTAACTATTTTCCTCATTTTATCATAGTCTCCCTTTCGGAAGTTAAAAGGTAATACTGTTGATTTCCTTACTATCCCTCCTCCACTAATTAAATCAAAGGTGATCATGCTATGATCACTATTGCCAAGTGGCCCCAACACCCTTATCTCTTACACTGGTTCTGGTGTTCCACTGAGGACTAGGTATAATATGAGAGCAATATCAGCCAAACAGACAGTGATGTTGAAGGAATGTGAAGGCAGGACTTACTCGAGTGCGAGGGAGGTGAGGAGTCAGTGCAGTGATCCTGAAGTTGAAGTAGAAGAGGCATCAGGGTGTATGTGTGAGTGATTTCTGGAGAGCCCCTAGAGATGCCCCAAAGGAGTGTACCCAAGGAGCTGGCCTGCTCCCTGGATATGTGCCCCCATGGCATGGGAGGTGACCCGAGGCACTCTTAAATGGCTGGGAGGACCGAAGGAACACAGTCATCGTTCGGCGGCTGTGTCACTTCCGGAATCAGAAGATGCCTGGGAAATGCAGTTCAAGCGCAGAGGGTACGTGGAAAAGAGAGGCAGAGGGAGATGGTCACTGATTATGCAGTTAGGGAGTTATCAAACAGTGGCAGCAGAAGACAGAACAGGCAGCAAGACTGATTTTTTTAAAAGAACTTTAAGATCAGCAATGGGTGCCTGGCAGTTAAAAGGGCTAACATTTGGCTGTATAGTCACTTCGAGTATATACCTAAAAGTTAGGGGAGTCATTCTGTCCGGTGAATAGGGACATCCATCACCGCTATTTGTCCCCCTGCCGGCCTCGGCAATTTCCTCCCCATACAAACAGTAGGTTTGAATTGGGAGGCCTAGACTGGGGCAGGAAGGAGCATTCTGGAGGTGAAGCGAGGGCAGGGCATGGGCAAGCCGTGACCTCAGATGTACAGGGTCGATTCAGAGGTTGGCCCTGTATGTCCAGAGCCTTGAATCTAGATGGGGGAAAGTCCCCCTGGATGGAGGGGGATCTTTGCGCGTGGCATGGTGATCCAAGTGAGGGAGAGCAGGGGGTTCCCCACAGCCTGACCCAGGCCTTGGAAGGCCAGATCGGGGGTTGGGCTATGGGGAAAAAAGCTTGGGCGGTGGCTAGAGATCACGGCTCCTGAATGGAGCCATGGTTGCATGGCAACAGGATACCATGGCACTGCAGCTCCATTCAGGAGCCTGGCTGAGTTAGCCAGGTATGTGGCTGGGCATGCAGGCCGATCAGAATTGTCACCTGGCCTGCACGTACAGGCCATAGACCCAATTCTGATCCCACAGGCATGTCTAGCCCCTGCAGGATCACGATTGGGTCCACTTCTGTATGCCCTGCTTCTGATTGGCCACACAGGGGCTGCACAGACTGACTGGAATTGGCCTCTAGATGTTTTTGGAAAGCAAGACCCAGGGGATTTCCAGGGGTGAAATTTGAAATTGTAAGACGAGCAATGGAATTCAGTTGCCAGTCAAATAGCAGATGTATCTTTAAATACATAGATTATACATTTAAAGGTATAAATAAGTGCAATTTTGCTAGAAAAAGAGGTGCTAATATTCATATGCAGGGCTCTTTCATTAATACATGAGGACCATGGGTCAATTTTAACAGGCAATGAAAAAGTTGCCAGTACTCTCTAACCCGCGTACCCCCTCAGTAAGCCAACCTATTTGTTAAGACTCACTGAATATACAGTACGTGTAACTTTGCTTTAATTGGTATAGGTCAGGCATGTCCAACTCAAACAGGTCATGCCAGGGGAAGCGCACATGTCCATGTAGGCACCCCTATCCGAGAACCCACACCATAGGCAGCTGCCTACTGGCACACTGTATGGCCTGGGACTGCGCACCACCGGCATAAGGGCATGTCAGCATGGCGGTGGAGGGGTGCTGGTGGCGGAGGGGGCCGTGGCATCTGATCACAGCAGACCACGCTCAAGCCCTGTTTAGGTGGGTGCCATGCACTGCAACAGGCAGTCTATCTGACAAACAGTCATGGTATCCCCAGGGAACGATCTGCTCTTGTGACAACAGTTTGGTGCAGTACACACAACCAGTGTGTTCAGGGGCAGAAGGTCACAAGTTCAAGTCACAGCTTTGGCTCCTGCCAACCTTGTCCCCATATTTTACCCAGTACTAAACCGTGGTAATAAAGATGGAACCTTTATTGCAGATAAATTAAATATGCCTGAAACGCCTATATTTTACCCTACAGAGCACAGACACCATAAACATGTGCAATCCATAGAGCAGAGTTTCCCAACTGCAATCCTGGAGGGCCAAACACCATTCAGGTTTCAGGCTGTCCCTAATAAATATGCCTTTGCTGCATTTGCATGCATTGCCCCTATTGTATGCAAATGTATCTCATGCATAATCATTTCGGACAGCATGAAAACCTGTACCGTGTTTGGCCCACCAGGACCAGAGTTGGGAACCTCTGCCCTAGAGCAGTGGCCAACAGGGACAGAAACACCCACACCCACAGGCTCCACTATCCAAAGCCTCATGGAGAGTCAGGCTGTTGGGCCCTGCGCGAAGCAGCATCTCCCAATACTGGCACCTGCATATCTTAACAATGCTGTCCTAAACTTGGGAACACGTTCCACATATATCAAAAGGTTGCTATGATTAATGTCAGCTAACAAATCCTAAGTTAAACACGATTTTTTGATAGAGATTCATCATAGCAACCTTTCTGATATCTGTGGAGTGTGTTTCAGTTATTGCTTCTGACAGTGTTTACCACCCCGGGGAATGACCCCAATAGTATTACATACCATAGCAATGCCCACACTTTGCCAAGGACTGGTGTGGCAGCCAGGACTGCCACAAACCTCATATTTGCACAATGCCTTGCATAGGTGTGGGAGTGTGTGTATGTCTATCCAGTGTGCTGTGGCTGCCTACACCTTACTGAGCACAAACTGCTTGCACTGTTTCCAGTTTTAGCCTGCCAATGTGCATAATGAGGAGCAAGGTACTGTGGGTATGATCCGGACAGGGCGGCCTGGTCAGGATGCATCTGCACAGGGTAAAGGGCAATGGCTGGGACATTGTAGTGCCCGACCACCACCTGCACAGACAGAGTAGCCACAGTATGTCATGCTGGGAGGTCACTCTCACCCTGACTGAGCAGTGACCTTGGCATGGCTAGGTTCCCTCATAGTGTTATACAGCATTTTTCTCAAGTGATATTTAGAAGTTCTCTTTTCTGGGGCCCAATTGCTGATATCCAATTTTTGTGTGCACACAGTTCCTCCAGGAACATGGTGTGCTAACTAGAAAACTGTCTGCAGTTAGTATGTGTATGGCTAGAACACCTTGCAGGGTGCAGTGGGTGGAGATTGAATGTGCTCTCTGCTGGTGAATGTCGGATAGTGGTGGGGGGCAGCTGAGCTTCTCCAGCATTCTGCCTGTCTGCCATTGCCTTATGTGATGCGTACAGATCTGTATCGACTGCCCTGTAGGATGCCTGTTCCCTAGTAGGATGGGGGTTGATGGTCCTCGCTATTGCCACTATTGCAGAGATGTATAATGGGGATCTGTTGGCGGGAGATCCTATCCCCCCACCCTGAGCCACATAATCTGCTTTTGGGTCCAAACACCCCCCTTTCACATATAGCATGTGACCATAGCACCCACACAGGATATGCACTATTCTGGGTGCATCATAGTCCACAAGAGCTAGACAAAACTGGGAAATACAGATGGACACAGGTGTATCCTAGGGGGTATGTTTACTAAACCGTCTTAACGTGCGCCCGGCGATAGTGTGCAGGATGCCATAAAAGGAGTGGGTGTTTCGGTCTTAACGTAGCAAAATGGGATTATCGCGCGATAACGCCCGCTGCGCACATTATCGCGCGATAACGCCCGCTGCGCACATTATCGCGCGATAACGCCCGCTGCGCACATTATCGCGCGATAACGCCCGCTGCGCACATTATCGCGCGATAACGCCCGCTACGCACATTATCGCGCGATAACGCCCGCTGCGCACATTATTGGGCAAAATGCTGCTAAGCACGTTAACGCACGATAATCTTAAGTAGGCGCGCAGACATGCAAACATTGAAGCAGAGGTGTAGCACAATGGTTAATACACTGACTGATGGTACAGGGGTCATGAGACTAATCCCCCAGTGTGCCTAATGCATAAGGCTGGCTGAAGCATCACCCTGTACATTTAAGTAGTGCTTTTTGAGGCATTTTACTTTTATTTTAATTAGTGCTGCCAGCAAACACACCCTCACAGTGGCATAACCTAAGGTGCCGCATAAGGCACCCCATAACGCACTCCATAGAACACATTATAAAGTGCACTGTCCGCCAAGGCACCCTATAATGTCCCCTATAGGACACCTTATAAGGCGCTTGATAGGACACCTTATAAAGCACCCTATAAGGCGCCTTATGGGGCACCCTATAAGGTGCCTTATGGGGCGCCTTATGAGGCACCTTAAGGTTACAGTACTCTGAGGGTGCTTTTGCTGGCAGCCCTAATGTACATTAAAAATAGACAATGCCTCAGACAGCCCTATCAAATAACCCCACCATGGGTTTGAACCCATGACCTCTGGCTTCACAGGCAGTAAAGTAACCAGTGGGCTACAGCTGCCAACAAACCCCTGGCTGGCTGCAGAAGGACTGCATGTCACCACACAAACTGTCTGCTTTGGTTACCAGGATAGGGATAACCCACCCGTACCCATGATGCACTGCACATGCAAATCAGAAGTCGACAGATGGGCACAAGATGGGGTATGCACCCCCACAGCACCTCGGCCTGGTAGGGGGAACTGACCGTGTGTGGTACTGGCACAGAGTAGCCACAGACCGTCACATTGTGCGGGTACTGTGCTCACCCTGAGGGTGAGGTGGGGCACCCAGCACCAGGTCCACAGCACCTTTCATGGCTGAAATATGCCATGCTGCAGGTCCCCATCAGTGCTACTGAGTGTGATAGGTAGTTTCTGCAGACACACATAGGATACATCTGTGTTGTCCATTGTTTTTCAGTCATGTCTAGCCCTTATGGGCTCTCCAGGACCAGGGTTCCCCACCCCTGCACCACACACTGGATCAGGGGTGGGGAACCCTGGTCCTGGAGAGCCGCAGACCAGTCAGGTTTTCAGGATAGCCCTAATGAATATGCATGAGATATATATGCATTAGAGATATCCTGCCAACCTGACTGGTTTGTGGCCCTCCAGGGCTGGATTTGGAGACCCATGCCTTACACCTCTGTCATTTAAGATTGTGAGTGGGCAAGGTGCAGATGTCCTAGACATCGAAAGGGTATATAGAATGTGTCACATTCCTCCTCGATTCTCACCACCACTAAAAAGTTGTCTAATAGACAATATTTTGGTGGTGGTGAGAAGTGAGGAGGAATGTGACACATTCTATCTAACCTTTTTGATGTCTTGGACATCTGCACCTTGCCCACTCACAATCTTAAATGACAGAGGTGTAAGGCAGGGGTCTCCAAATCCAGCCCTGGAGGGCCACAAACCAGTCAGGTTGGCAGGATATCTCTAATGCATATATATCTCATGCATATTCATTAGGGCTATCCCGAAAACCTGACTGGTCTGCGGCTCTCCAGGACCAGGGTTCCCCACACCTGCACTGGATAGACAGACACACACTACCCACACCTATGCCAGCATCGTGCCTATAGAGGTATTTGACAGCCCTGGCCACCGCACCAGTCCTGGGCACAGTGTAGGCATGGCTATGGTACGCAATATTGTTGGGGTCACCCCCCAGGGTGGTAAACACTGTCAGACACAAGACCTGTAGCACACTCCACAGACATCAGAAAGGTTGCCATGCTGCAGCTCACTCAGAAAATTGTATTTAACCTTGGAATTGCTATCTGCCAGTAATCATAGCAACCTTTTGATAGCTGTGTACCATATTCCTAGGTTTAGGGTGGCATTGCTAAGGTATGCAAGTGCTAATATTGGGAGATGCACGCAGGGCCCAACATCCTTCCTCTCCAGGAGGCATTGGATAATGGAGCCTGTGGGTGCAGGTGTGTCTGTCCCTGTTGGCCGCTGCTTTAGGGCAGAGGATCCCAACTCCAGTTCTGGTGGGCTAGACACTGTTCGGGTTTTCATGCTGTCCCTCATGAATATGCATGAGATACATCTGCATACCATGGGGGCGGCGCATAGAAATGCAGCACAGGCATCTTTATTAGAGACAGCATGGAACCGGAATGGTGTTTGGCCCTGTAGGACTGCATTTGGGAGACTCTGCTCTAGGTAATGCGCATGTTTATGGTGTCTGTGCTCTGTAGGGTAAAATGTAGGTGTTTTGGGCATGTTTACGTCACCTGCAATAAAGGTTCTGTCTGTATAAGCACGTTTTAGTAGTGGGTAAAATATGGGGACTGGGTTGGCAGGAACCACAGCTGGGAGTTGAACCTGTCACCTTCTGCTTCTGAACATACTGGCTGTGTGCACTGGACCCCAGTGCTGCCACAGAGACAGGGCATTCCCTGGTGATACCATGACTGTTCATCAGACAGGGCCTGTCTGTTGCAGTGCATGGCACCCACCTACACAGGGTTAGGCCACGGTCTGCTCTGGGCAGCTGCCACTTCCCCCTCCACCACCAGTATCCCTCTGCCACCATGCTGACATGCCCTTTTGCTGGTGGTGCTGGTGGAGCGCAGTCTCAGGCCATCCAGTGTGTGGGTAGGTGGCTGCCTATGGTGCGGGTTCTGGGGTAGGGGTACCTGCATAGTTGTCCACGCTTCCCCCCAGCACTGCATGCCAATGTTCCGTGCCCTTCGGGGTACCTGCTGGGTACTATCCCCTGTGACACCGTGGGAAGCACACTCGTGCCCATGTTGGGCCCTCAGCAGTTGCTGTCTGGCTGCTCTACTGTTTCAGCATTCCTATGGGCCAGCTAGGCATCACCCTAGTCTGCACTGTGGGCCAGCTGCACCGCAGCATGTGCCGTCTGCAGCCCTCTGTGTCCCCTTTTCCAGCATCTGTCCAGTTGCCCATTCCGACATGTCCGCCCTGCTGTTGCGGAACATGTGTATGCCATAGGAAACCTGTCCAATGGAGTTGGAAACCCTGCTCAGCGCAATTACACTGTGGGCTCATTCACCTTGTATGGGGACGGAGCATAGACCCTTCCAAAATTCATTTTTTTTTTGGAGCTTTCTTGGGAGTGTTTTTTGATGTTTCCCTTTGATATCACTATTGGCCACCTTGGTTATTTTATTTTTACATTTTCCTCTGTACATTTTCAAGTTTTATTTGCCCTTTTGTTCCGTGCACATGTATCACACATATCACTTTATGTAGGTTTCCCTGGTTTTGCTGTACATTGCTGACATAAATGGTTTCTTTTCACTTTAAATCAGCTCTAACGCCAGGGTTTCACTGATGGAGACATGCAACATAGTCTATCTCAACCAAGCTAGGTGCTGCGGACCTGGTGCTGGGTGCCCCACCTCACCTTCAGGGTGAGCACAGGACCCGCACAATGTCACAGTCTGTAGCTACTCTGTGCCAGTAACACACACGGTCAGTTCCCCCTACCAGGCCTAGGTGCTTTGGGGGTGCATACCCCATTATGTGATCAACTGTAGACTGCTGATCTGCTTGTGCAGTGCATCATGGGTATGGGTGGGTTTACCCTATCCTGGTAACCACAGCAGACAGTTTGTTTGGTGATCTGCAGTCTTTCTGTAGACAGCCAGCAGTGTGGTAGTAACTATAGAGATGTAGCCTACTGGTTACTTCAATGATTGCTGAGGTAGAGGTCATGGGTTTGATCCCACAGTGGTGCTATTTAGAACTGCTGTCTGAGGCTTTTCCATTTCAATCAGTGCTGCCAGCAGAAACACCCTCACAGTGCTGTAGCCTAAGGTGCCTCATAGGCGCCCTATAAGGCTCCCTGTAAACGCCCTATAGGGCACATTATAGGGTGCCTTGGCAGACAGGGCACTTTATAATGTGACCTATGGGGCGCCTTATAGGGCACCTTATGAGGCACCTTAGGTTACGGCACTGTGAAGGTGCTTTTGCTGGCAGCACTGATTTAAATTAAAATAAAATGCCTCAGCTAGCCATTTTAGATTACACCACCACAGGATCAAACCCATGACCTCTGCCTCCACAGTCATTGCAGTAACCAGTGATCTACATTGTTATAGCTTCTTACACTGCGCTGGCATGTACTTAGGATTAAAGCGCGTTAACGTGCCATAGTGCCCACTATCATGCGATACAGATTCTTGCTACCTTAGGACTGGAATGCTCACTCCTTATATGGCATTCTTCACATTATCATTGCAAGTAGCGCCGGTAACATTAAGACGGTTTAGTAAACATACCCCTAAGTTTCAAATTAGTTTCAAATTAAATTTCAACCCAATAAAGTTGGAGGATTCCCCCACCCCCCATTTTTAACCCTATTCAGGCCAGGCCCAAAACTCTCAGGATCCAAAATTCTGACTAAATATTCCTATCAAATGGTATATAATACATGACCATAGCAAAAAGAAAATCACTATTAGAACATATTGAATAAGACTGGTATAATTTTCCTGAAATATGCAAAAATTAACCCGGCTGCAGAATGTGGATTAAAAATTTAAAGTAAGCCTTGAACCTTCTGTCATTTACTTGGATGTGATCAGCTGTTAAGCAAATTAAGCAAAAACAAAACAGAGAGACGAAGATCCAATAAGAACTGCGAGGGGAAATGGAAAGTACATTTTTTCTTAAAGGTTTATTGGATAATAACTTTCTTTAACTGTCTTAATAACTTTCTTTAACTTTTATTGAGTAATTTGTGTTAAATTTAGTTTGCATATTGATCCAGGCTGATCTTGCACAATTTTTAATATTTCGCTCTTGCTCATTAGTGAGATGTCTGAACCTGCATTTCATCCACCAGCTTTTTGAAGTTGGGTGAATATTGCGTGAGGGCCAGTCTCAGGGAATCCTGGAGATGTTCATCTGTCATGCAATCTCACCTTGCTTCTTCCCTCATCAAGAAACATATAGCTGCGCCTAGTTGTTCTGTACATAGTTGTTTTTTTGTACATAGTTATTATGTTCCTCTGTTCATAAAACCTGTTGAATGTAAACCTGTTTAATGTATACCCAGCTGTTCATTGTAAGCACTGATCAATATTTGGTAAGTGTAGTTTCTGTTCATTGTAAACCGCGCTGATGTCGAATAGTGCGGTATAAAAGAAACTGTAAATAAAATAAATAAATAAATAAAATAAATGTTGGAACGTTGTGTACTCTTTGCCATTTCAGATGGGAAAATGCAGATTCACACAAATAAGTTGAACCAAAACAGGAGTGTACAGCTTCACTGCATCTTCTCAAGTTGGGAAATTTGTCTCTAGGCACTAGCTTCCAAAACGATTCTTGCTCAGCACGGGTTTTGAGAAAAATGTCATTTTTAAGGGTTACTATTTCATTTTCAAGAGATGGCTTGTTCAATGAGTAATTTTTACTGATAGCAGCTGCAATTTCTTTAATCTCCACATCTACTTTGAATGGGTATGACAAGTACTCCACAACTGTTCCAATTTTTTGGAAGTCACAGAATCTATTTTCGAAGTCCTGGATAACAGAACAGATTTCTGTCACATACTTCTTGTTCTGAAAAACAAAATGTGGATATTGTCCCAGATGGTCCTGCGTATTAGGAAAATGATCAAAAGTGTTGTTTGCAAGGTCAGTCATCATCATCTCATATTTGCTCTTGTAGGATGAAACTGTACTCATCATCTCGCCAATGCATTTGTTTTTACCTTGTAGTTCAAGGTTCATATCACTTAGTTTGCCTGTAAAGTCAGAGAGAAATGCCAGATCACATAACCACTCCTCATCTTCCAACTCTGCTTGGTCATCTCCCCTCTCCTTCAAAAAACTTCTTATTTCATTCAGCAAATCACAAAATCTTTGCAGAAATGTGTGCCTACTTAGCCAACTTACATCTGTTTACAAAATGATTTCTGCTGCCCCTTCGTCAAGAATAAGATTGAGAAGCCGTCTTTGAAGTGATCTTCCTTGAACTGAATTTACAATTTTGAAAGTGATGTCCATGACAGTCTTTGTATTGAGTCTCATGCTTGCCAAAACTTGCTGGTGAATGATGCAGTGGTAAGAAAGGAAATCTGGGAAGTCGTCATGCTGTCTACCCGAGGGCTATGAAACCGTTAACCTCACCTGTAGTGATGGAAACAAGTCCATGCAATAGAAGATTACACTTTGTCACAAAAGAATGGAAAGAACTGAATATTTCCTGCCCGGTAGTTCTCCCTTTTAAAGAAATCATTCCAAGTAGTTCTTTAACACTGAAGTCTTCAAAAACCATCCGGATAAAGACTAGCAACTGGGCTATGTCTCTTATGTCTGTAGATTCATCCTGTTGGAGTGAGAAAGCAACACAGTTTGAAACATCCTCCAACAATTGTTCAGGTGTGTCTCCACACATCTTTTCTATTCGCCGCACGACGGTGTTTCTTGACAATTGTATATCTTGAATAGCAGCTATGATCTATTTCTTATTTTTAAATCCTTCAAAAATATTGTCAGCTGCTTCAAGAAAACAATCTTTTACAAATTCCCCTTCAGTGAAAGGTTTGCATTTCTTTGCGATCAGGTTGCTGACCTTGAAGAATGCTATGGTTGCATTGATCGAATGTGACCTTGGCTTCGCCATCAACTGTTGCTGAGTAGCCAATTTCGATTTAAGTTCTTTGAGCTTCAATTTACGAATTTCACTTTTGGGTGGAAAATCAGTATCAAACTTATTGCTATGCAGAGCTTTATAATGACGTTTCAGATTACCTTTTTTGGGCAAGGATACTGGGGCGTTACAAATTAGACAACAACACTTGTCTTTCACCATAATGAAGAAGTAGTCTATTTCCCATTCATCATGAAAGTGGTAGGTTTTGCTCTTCTTTGGAACACTCATCTTCGTTATACTGGGGTGGCTGGATGTAAGAAGGCCAAATCTGCTAAGTTAGTATAAACACTGGCTGAATCTGGTCCAAAACTGTCACTGTCCTAAAGTATTAGAAAGGACAGGGTAGGAAGAAGGGGAGGAGGAGTGGCACTATATGTAAAAACTACTATTAAAGCTGTGGAATTACAGAGCTTAAAAGGGAGAGAGAAGGCATTGTGGGTTAAACTAGAAAAAGGGAAAGAGAAATCTATTTGCATTGGTGTGATATACAGACCTCCCTCACAAGAGGAAGAGGTGGACAGAGGTTAATTGAAGACATACACAGCATTGCTAGGAAAGGGGAAGTGCTACTAATAGGAGATTTCAATATGCCAGATGTTGATTGGCACATTCCTGCTGCAGTATCATCTAGAAGTAAGGAGATCCTGGATTCTCTACAGGGAGAACTATTCAGGCAATTGGTAACAGACCCCACACGTGAAGGGGCCATACTGGACTTGGTGCTTACCAATGGTGAAAGTGTTTCTGATGTTGTAGTGGGAGATCATTTTGCATCCAGTGATCACCAGATGATGTGGTTCAGTATAAGGACTAGGGCTGTTAGAATCCATTCAAAGGTGAGGATCTTAGACTTTAGGAAGACTAACTTTGCGAAGATGGGCCAATACCTCAGGGAGTCATTAGTGGGATGGGAACAGCAGGAGGATGTAAAAAAACAGTGGGCAAAACTGAAAGGGGATATTTTAAGGGCAACCAACCTTTTTGTTAAAATGGTAAATAAAGGTAAAAGGAAGAGGAGACCTCTATGGTTTTTGAAAGAAGTAGCTGAAAAAGTGAAGAAAAAGAGGGAGGCCTTCATGAAATACAAGAGATCACAGAGAGAGGAAGACAAGCATCTGAATTTGGAAAAACTTAGAGAAGCTAGCAAAGTAGTCAAGAAGGCAAAGATTCAGAAGGAGGAGGAAATAGCCAATGCAATAAAATGGGGGGATAAGACTTTTTCAGACATATTAGTGAGAAGAAGAAGGGCAAAAGTGGTATTGTCAGACTCAAGGGTGCAAGGGGAGGAATATGTAAAAGCTGATAAGGATAAAGCGGAATTGCTTAACAAATATTTTTGTTCTGTGTTCACAGATGAAGAACCAGGAGCAGGACCTCTAAAAACACCCACAAATAGGAACAGAAGCGAGAGACATCTTGAACAATTTTCAGAAGACTGTGTTCGTGAGAAACTAGCTCAACTTAAAGTAGACAAAGCGATGGGACCAGATGGGATACACCCTAGAATACTGAGGTAACTTGGGGACATTCTAGAAACTCCACTGAATGACCTTTTCAATGCCTTGTTGGAGTCGGGAGTGGTGCCAAAGGACTGGAGTGAGGCTCATGTGGTGCCTTTACATAAAAGCAGAAGTAAGGATATGGTTGAAAACTACAGGCCAGTTAGTTTAACTTCGGTGGTGAGTAAATTATTGAAAACGCTGCTGAAAGAGAAAATATTGAGGTTTCTGGAGTCCAGCGGATTACAGGATCCGAGAGAGCATGGATTCACCAGAGGCAGGTCTTGTCAGACAAATCTGATTGATTTCTTTGACTGCTTTACCAGGGAGTTGGACCGATGGACAGCTCTAGATGTGGTGTATTTAGATTTCAGTAAAGCCTTTGACACTGTTCCTCACAGGTGACTTATAAACAAACTGAGCACCCTAGGGATGGACCCTAAAGTTACTGCTTGGGTTAGAAATTGGTTGGGTGGGAGGCGACAAAGAGTACAAGTAAATGGAGCTCACTCTGAGGAGAAGGATGTTACCAGTGGTGTGCCCCAGGGATCTGTCCTTGGTTCGATTCTTTTTAACATCTTTGTTAGTGATATAGCGGAAGGGCTGTCGGGTAAGGTTTGCCTCTTTGCGGATGATACCAAAATCTGCAATAGAGAAGACACCCAGGAAGGTGTAGATAACATGAGGAGGGATCTAGCTAAGCTTGAAGAATGGTCTAGAATTTGGCAGCTGGGATTTAATGTTAAAAAATGTAAGGTCATGCATTTGGGCTGCAGCAATCCAAGGGAGCAATATAGTATAGGGGGTGAAGTACTTTTGTCCACTAAAGGAGAGCGGGACCTAGGCGTGGTTGTGTCTGATGATCTTAAAGTAGCTAAACAGGTAGAAAAGGCAACGGCAAAAGCTAGAAGGATGCTTGGATGCATACAGAGAGGAATGGCTAGCAGAAAAAAGGAGGTGATAATGCCTCTTTATAAGTCTTTGGTGCGACCTCATTTGGAGTATAGTGTGCAATTCTGGAGAGCACACCTTCAAAAGGATGTGAACAGGATGGAGTCGGTGCAGAGGGTGGCTACTAAAATGATTAGTGGTCTTCATTATAAAGCAAATGAGGACAGACTGAAAGATCTTAATATGTACACCTTAGAGGAAAGGCGGGATAGAGGTGATATGATTGAGATGTTTAAATACCTCCGTGGCATAAATGTTCAGGGAGAGAGCCTCTTTCAATTGAAAGCAAGTTGTGCTACGAGGGGACATGGGATGAGTGTGAAGGGAGATAGATTCAGGAGTGATATGCGGAAATACTTCTTTACGGAAAGAGTGGTGGATCCATGGAATAGTCTCCCAGTGGAGGTGGTAGAGATGAGGACAGTAACTGAATTCAAAACAGCATGGGACAAACTCAGAGGATCTCTAAAGGTAAAAAGGGGACTGTTGTAGTTGTTGATATGGAAGGACAGACTAAATAGGCCATGTGGTCTTTTTCTGTCATCATATTTCTATGTTTCTATGTTTCTATTAAAGATCAACATGAACTGAAGACCTCTGGATGATGTGCAATACAAGGACTGGAGATGCCAAAACCACACGTGCAGTTCTAAAAGTAAAAATAAGAATTCATCATACTGGCACCTATAATCAAATACCACCAAACAATCATCAAAAAAACTCAAACATCTGTCCAGCAAATCAGATAAAATCAAATACCGCCAAAGAAGTTCAAATACCACCACACGCGATTTAATAAATTCTGCACACAGTGTAGAATCAACGCAAAGGCAAGGCGAAATAAAATTGCAGTGTAGAATGAACGCAAAGGCTAGGCAAAATAAAATTGCAGAGGCAAGCAAAAGTCGCAGTGGTTTGAACTAATTCGAAGGCAAGGCATAGGCAAGTTAGAACAAAATTGGAAAAGCCCGCCAAAATCACCAAATTCTTGACACTTTGCTGTGTCTGCCTGAAAACGTTTAATGAAAGCAAACTATAAAGCAGCCAACGACCAGCACACGGCACAACTAATGCGGTAAGTGTATTCAGGTAAAGTCCGGGCGAATGGATATTGCCCGGTATATAACACACTTCTAAGGGGTGCTGGGGCGGGGGCTGGAATGGGTGATTCTGAGAGGCAGGAGACCAGGTATGACGCCGGGCCTGTGGCGTCTCATTGTGGGGTGCAGGCGGCGGCCCCCTGGGGTACCCACAAACTATTGGCACGAAAACAACAAGCGCGCCAATACACCCACAGGAAAGATTCCCGCAGGCAGGGAAAAAAGACAGGCAAATGATAAGCAGCGGCGGCACGCCCTCGGCAGACGACCTGCTGGCACGAGCAAAATTTGCCCTTTCCTTTCTGACACTTATCCACTCTTTAGTCACCTCTCTTCCAGACTATTGCAACCTCCTCCTTGCTAGTCTCCTTCTAAATCATCTTTCTCTCCTTCAATCTGTTCAAAACTCAGCTGTGCAACTTATTTTCCGCTAGCCCCAATATGTTCATATAACTCTTTTTCTCAAGTCGCTTCATTGACTCCCCTTCCATTTCCATAGCCAGTTCAATCTCCTTCTTCTGACCTATAAATGCTTCATTCTGCTGCTCCTCACTACCTTTCCTCTCTCATCTCTCCCTACAACCTTTCTCGTGAACTCCGCTCTTCTGGTGGATCACTTCTGTCTGCGCCCTTTTGTTCCACTGCCAATTCCAGATTTCATTCCTTTCAACTTGCTTCTCCTTATGCCTGGAATAAGCTTCATCTCTGATCCATTTCTAATCCATGCTAAAAACTCACCTCTTCAAGGTTGCTTTTGCATTCTGTTCCGCTTAGTCTCCTTTCTACCTCCTTACCATTCTCTGGACATATCATTATCCTCCCCTGTTGTGTTGTCTGTCTTGACTAGACTGTAACCTCTTATGAGCAGGGGCGAGCTGCTGGAGAGATGGAGCCAAGTGGGGCTGGCGATCTACCTCTGACCCCTCCGTGCTCTACAGGTAAATCGCGATCTACCTGTTGGACATGCCTGGTATAGGCTATAGCTATGAAGACTGAGTATTAAGATCAGTAAGTCCTATGTGACATCCAAGTCACCAGAAGAAGTGCTGTCGCTGTGCGCGCATGCCATGATGATATGATTCAGGAGATTATACCGGTTGGTAGATCTGCATTAGGAACTGAGAACTACTGTATATGCAAAAATCGGACTCCTTTACATGCAAAGAATAAAGACTTTCAGAGTATTCTTGGGAAATTCAGCACACTATAAGTCAACATATCTCGACTAAATATGTTGCATTGAGCCTTAATCATGACAGATACAACTGCAGCAACATTCATGTTAAGCCTATAAATGATGACAGTCAATCTCCAATAAAAAAATTTAAAGAAAATTATCTTTAATATATTACTCCCATAAATCTAGTTTATTAACTTAATTTCATTTTTAATTTTACTACAGTTTATCTCCCTTCAGTTGCCTGTCAGATATGTGTAAAAATAAAAGATTTTAAGGGATAGGTGAGCTCATATCTCATCAAAGAACTCAGTTTTCAGAATATAACACCCTAAGCCAAATTTCATCATCCTTTACCTTCCCAATAAGTCCATCTAAGATCACTGTGAAATAGACAGCTAATAAAAAGTCATTAGATCTGATAATTTGGTGACAATATCAAAACTGATGATAACAAAAATTAATAAAAATACTTTTCATTCATTCAGTGTCCATAATAAATCCATTTCAGTCAAAATTCATACTTTTCTTGCTCTTCAATCATATATGAAATTGATTGATATAGTCCTTCATGAATGTTATATAAACACATAACAGACAATCCAAAAATAGCTCCAGTTCTTACTTTGATATAGCATGCCCTTTATAATATATACTTAGGACCTGATATTCAGGAACAACGGCTAGCACAATTACAGCAGCTAGCCACCACCACTGAACACTAAACCCGCATTTTCAATGCCGGGGCTATATCCAGCTACCGGCATTGAATATCTGGGGTTGCCACTAAAGCAAGAAGCTAACTGGCTAGCGATGATATTCAGCTGGAGAATAGATTAGCGCCGACTGAAAGTTAGCACGACCTTTACTATTTATTTTATTATTTATTTATTTACATTCTCTTATATACCGCGCTATTCTGCATCAGTGCGGTTTACATTGAACAAACTGAAATTACATTGAACAGGGCATTATAACTTGGAGATAACTATGCCTAACTTTCACTGCTGAGGGATAGTCAGCTGCTGAATATCGCCACTGACCGATTATCCCCGGGTACTGCTCCAATAATGCCCTGATGATAACAGATTAGCACTGGGGTATGTAATGGTGATACCCATGGATGTTCAGCAGCACTGACTGGGTTAGTTGCATTTACGAGCTTAAAGGTCTGCAGCCACCAACTAAAAGAAACCCTGGGTCACATACACATAAATTGTAGCTCTAACAATCAACTAAAGTAACTTATCAAAGTTAAACCTAATACTCCTAAATACTAACAGGGTAATTCCGAGGCCTGAATAGCGGGGATGGAAATATCTCCGCTATTCGGGTCCTCTTCCGGCCCCGACTAACTTCCCCGTATGTTGTACAAGGAGGTTAGAAAGAGGAGGGAAAGGGACGGAGGAGAGGTGGCGTTAGGATGGGTAGTGGGCTGTCAGCAGCCCCAGAGTACAGGGCTGATTCCAATGTCGGCCCTGTACATCCGGGGCTGGCTGCCTATTCGGGGAACTTATTCCACCTCTGAGGTGGAATAAGTTCCCTCTGAGGTGGAATAAGTTCCCCTACTCAGCGGGGTATGGCAGGCCCGGCCAGTGGAAGAGGTAGGAGGGGGTAGAGGGGATTCCCTGCAGTCGGGCTGTGGGGAATGAAGCTTTTTTACCAGTGACCGGGGATCTCGGCTCCTGAATGGAGCCACGGTGCCAAGGCAACCAGAGACCATGGCGCCACGGCTCCATTCAGGAGCCCTGACTGAGTTATCCAGGCAAGGCCTATACGTGCAGACCGGCCAGAATCAGGGTCCCGGCCTGGACATGATTCTGATCCCGTGGGGCTAGACGTGCCCCATGGGCGGGTCTAGATGTGCCCCGTGGGATCAGAATCCCAGCTCACTCTGTCCATCTGGTTCTGACCGGGCACACAGAGGCCGACACATCCAGATCAAAATTGGGCCCTAAGCAACTTCATTGGTCTGCCTGAACAGCCACCTTAATCCAAAATATATGACTAACTTTTTCAAAAAATGTTTAAAATCTTTTTAAATGGAAAGAAAAGGCCTCAGTAGTTCTATCATATTCCCTCTATATGGCAGAAACCTGCCCGAAGGAGATATATTTGTTCACCATCACCAGCCTGCAAAACTCTAATATAATTTTTATTATTAAATTTGGAGATCAAATCTTTATTTCAATAAAATAAGTAAACTGCATCAAAATAAAGTGTTTCCACAAAAAAGAGTGAACACCATCACTTCACCACCACTCAACGGTAGCAATGCTCCTGCAACAGAAAACAGCAAACTGAACTGGAGGGGGCAACAAATGGCCACAAACAGTTGCTCAAAAGTACTTGGCTTGCAACAGTCAGCTCTTCAGGCAGAATGATCACCCAACAAAGATCTCTGTTTTGCCTTTCCCGGCTTCAAGGGTGATTCTCACAAAATTTTTGTTCTCAGCATTCACTCCAGCAGCAGGAAACTGTCTTATTGCCACCATTTTTAAATCTTCAGACAGCCAATCAAGTAAAAGTAGGCGGAGCCACATAGTCTTTTTTTTTTAATCCAAAGAAAGAGGAGAAAGAAAAAGAAAAAAGAAACACCCCAAAAACAGCACACTATAAAAATAAGATTTAAAATATGCTCCAATCTATTTTGTTATTTAAATGAACAGGTTCCATAGCATTTAAAAGAAAATAATTTTCCCATGATCGCCACCGTGCAGACCATGGAACTTGATCAATTGCCAAGCAGTGCAAATTTGCAAACACATGCATATGCTGAATACAATGTTCAACCAGTGGTGCTTCTTTTTGCTGTTTCGATAAACTGTATTTATGCTCAGTTTATGTTTCCTTCCTGCAAACCATGTAAATGCCTTCGAATAATGGGCCTTTAATTCATAGTCCATGTTTTGCAAAAAAATTCCACAAACCAAAACATACTTAAATATAATCCTGGACCATCAATGTTCTCAACGGTAATCACCAGTCTATAATCAAACAGCATTACATTCCCGACCTTGACCAAGGTTTTGCTATTATACTTCCTCATGGGAAAGTCGCCTTGGCCTGGTATTCTAAAATAATACATTAAAAGAGATCCAAATATTAAGACTAAATATTATTGATATTTACAACTTATTAATGACCCAATCAGCCCTTTAAAATTGGGAAGGCTAGTGGCATTGAACTGGAACTGTCTTACTAGATGTGGACCACATCAGACAACTTTTCTCCTCTCCTGCACACTGGCAAGACTGCAGCGTGATCAGCTGGGATATGAACTTTGCTCTGAGCCAGCAACGTCATCTTTCAGGGATACGATCAGCCCTTTGAATTTTGAAATGTTAGCGTGTACTTGCTGCAAGAGCATGCATATATGGGATGTGTTTTTGTTAATTTGGTAGGCAGACTGTAAAAGGAGTATTATATTTTTTGCTGTGTTACTTAGAGGTTTAATCCTTAATTTTGGGAGTTGTTCATGAAATAGTGTCATTAAAGCTGCAGATTTCTACTATTATAGGTAGGGACCGTTATGGCCTATTTTATTTGAAAAAGAGCTTGAGAAGTGTTGCTTTGATAATTTAGCTCCGATTCAATATACCTCTTTGTTGAATCATGTGTTATCTGCTTTATCTATATACCTGATGAATGTATGCTCATTTAAATCAAAAGTACAAAGTATGCATGATGATAATTGATGAAATAATTTAAGGAAAAAATGGAGGAGAAAACCACAGCCACATCCAAAAGAATTGTCTATGTTTGGAATCAAACTTGCCCAGGTTTCAGAAACACATATTTGTAAGGGGTCAATACATTTATCAATTAAAGGTACAGTATAGTCATGGGCCATCAAAAGCTATAACCAATGTCCTCATGAAAGCCCAAATACTCTCTAATGATTTTTTTCTCCATTGTTTCCTTGTGCTGTTTGCTATTCATAGAGGTTGCTCCTCCTCTCTGGTTCATTAATCGATGAAATATCTGATTTATTTTGTATAACTGAGTCTGTATAAAAGACAGAAACTTAGAGGGGAATTGTAGAAGATCCGTCCAAGTGCAATCTGGGACATCTAAGCCAGAATGTCTGAAGAAAATGCAGGCATATTCAGGTGCAGATGTGATTTCATAAGCCTGGATATGCCCGATATTTCAGAACCCAGACATCTAGGATAGCAGAATGGTTAGGAACAAGGCAGCAGGGTTTAATCCTGCTGCTGCTATAGATGAAATTGGGCTGAATATTGGGGATGATAAAATGCTTTCTTCCATGGTTGTAGTTTGATGGGGGGGTGAGGAGGGGCATTGCCGTGACCCTTGTCTGCCTGCTGGGACTGATCTCTTGCATGCAGAAGATAAGGAGGAGGCTGCGATTGTGGCAAAGTCCCCTTCTTAATGCTTATGAGAGATCGTATCCCTGTGGGCAGAAGAGAAGGGGCTGAGGCAAGCAGTCTGCCCATGGGGATCCAATTGCTACGGGCAGAAGAGAAGAAGGAGGCTCGGGATCCTGCAGCACAATAGGTTGTTGGGAGGGAGGGGGGAAGGAATTCATGTGAGGTACAGAAGGGAGGGACAATTTAAAAGGGTAGGTGGTCTATTTAAAAAACAAGGCTGTAGGGATTTTAGGACAGGTGATGGGAGTACTAGGGGGTAGGTGAAGGAGGGAGAGTCTGGAAGGGTAACAGAGGAGGAGCCAGCAGGAGAGGGGTTGGAGGGGGAGGGAAGAGTGCAAGGTGTTACCAAAAGGTGCATTTCCCTTCCCTCAAAACACACACAAGCACCTCATCCCCACCCTTATACCACACATACAGGCACCCTACCTCCACACAACAGACACACACACCTCACCTCTGCACCACACACACACACATACAGGCACCCCACCTCTGCACCACACACACACATGCACCACAGCCCCACACCCCTGCCACACAAAGGCATCTACCACCACCACTCTTCCCATGCACAGACAGGCACATCGCCATTGCATCATATGCACGTATACACTTAATATCTGAAGCTATAACTGTTATCGGATTATCTGTCTAAATATTCCATGTGGTATAGGGACTCTGGCGCTGTTCTCATGAGACTTGAGAACATGAGGTAAGCATGAGAAACAATGGGGGTAGGGGCAGTGAAAGGAGGTCACAAGCACTACCTCCTAAGATTTCTATTGCAGGTCTAAAATTTGTTGAGGCCTGCAATAGAGGGCAAGGCTAAAGATATTTTTAATGGATACTGTAAAAAACTCTGGGCCCGATATTCAGCGCCAGTGGCTAACGTGATTACAGCGACTAGACGTTGACGCTGAACATTAAACCCAGATAGTCAATGCTGGGGTCATATCCGGTCCCAGCATTGAATATCCAGGGTCACCGCACAGCCTCCAATAGCACAGAAGCTAAGAGGCCAATTTCATGACATTCACGTCCAGGCCGTGGGTATATCCAAATTGGAGATGGAGATATTTTAAATCCGATTCTGGTATGGACGCACCCATATGTCTGGATTTGGAGACGTATACGTATTAAACGGCTTGGACATTACCGCCCTCGCGATATTCTGAAAAGATGCAGATCTACGATGCTGCCCAGCTCCACCTCTCCTGTTAAAACATGCATCTCCTATGCTGCTCCTCTCATTGACAGTGTTGGGTGCATGCAAATGATACTTGAATACTGATCATACCTAAATGTGGATACCCACAAGACTAAGGGTTATGCTTACTAAATGGTGGTAAGGGAGCAGTCTTTTCCGTGTGTTAATGGCAGCGATAAGGGGTTACCATGCGGTAAGTGTGCTGGGCGTGTTAGAGGCATGTTAGAGGTGTTAAGTAGACACTTAGTGGGTGGTAACATGACATGCTGCGTTAAAGGGTGGTAGTGGACATTTAGCAGGCAGTAACAGGACATTAAGGGGTGGTAGAGGACACTTAGCATGCAGTAAAAGGACACGCTGCGTTAAGGTGTCTTGCATGCACCTTAATGCAGGAAAGCCTCTGAAATGTCAAAAGGGGGGCAGAGAAGACATTGGAGAAGGTATGAATGCAAGCACAATTGCTTTGGCATGCAGAGTTGATTCACCTGATGCCTGGCTATGTGGCAGAAGGTGTGATGAGCATGTTTGACCATACAGCAGGCCTGTGCTGTTGACTAGGCAAGATAGGCATCTGCCTAGTGAAGCTGGTCAGTGTGGGTGTTGGCAGTGTCATGGGTGGGTGGTGGTAGCAGCAGAGTCAGCGGAGGGGATGCAGCAGTGGGGGACTCTGTGTCAGGCGTGCAGCCTTAGATGCTCCTGAAAGCATACACCATGCCGTAAGCTATATTATAGTGTCTGTGAGGTGTGGATATGTATCCAGATGTACTGTCAGTGTGTGGCATGCCATAGGCCAGGACAGTGTCTGTGTGAAGGTAGTATATTCCTGATGTGGGCAGCAAAGTGAGGATTGTCCATGAGTGCTTATGTGGAGCAGTCACAGGAAAGGTGTGCTTGATATGGCTAACTGCTGTAAATGACCCATGATGGCTATGGAGGGGCAGCTTACTGAATCTCCCTGATAGTCAAATGGTGGGTGCAGGGCTGTGCCATGTATTTTCCAAGCAGAGAGTTTGCAATGTGTGTAGAGAATGGACATATGGGATCATACAGGCCAAAAGCATTTGGTGTGTGTGAACCAAATGTAGTAGTGCCATGGGGTACATGAAACACCATTTGTGCTGGTAGGACTGGTGCCTCAGCTTATGCAACTGCAAGACAATACACCTGACAGAGTGGCATGATAGAAAGGGACAAGTTGAACCCATTTGCTCCATGTTGGGCAAGTAATGATGGCAGAAAAGTGCAGGGGATGGCTAGGTGGTTAGGTGCCTGAATGTACGAGATATATCTTCTTTACATAAAGCTGGAAGGTCACAATGATGGCAAAACAGAAAATGCATCCATACCAGTTGACCCAGACACCTGCTGCTTATACATCCCTGAACCGCTGCAATGAGCCGCGGCAGAGCCACTAAAGGAGTGGTGTCCAACCCTGTCCTGGAGGGCCGCAATTCTGGCAGGTTTTTGGGATAGCCTAATGAATATGCTTGAGATATATATGCATTAGAGATATCCTGCCAACCTGACAGGATTGCAGCCCTCCAGGACAGGGTTGGACACCCCTGCACTAAAACCATGCTCACAGATGTCCATGATGGGGAATACCATGTTGGGCTACCCAACTTGTATGCATAGAAATGTAGAAGAATGATTGTCTGCAGGTCACAGCAGAGCCAGGACTATGTGACATGGACAAGTGCACTCATGCACAAAGTGAACAAGTGGGAATCAAACCCAGGACCTTTGGCCATAGAGACATTGCACCAACAAGTAGGCTAGCTCTCCACACAATTCTATGTAGATGTGCAGAACCTACAGATATCTGATCAAACTGTTTGCTGTGTAGGCAGGTTATAGATTGGGCCCTCCACTACCCATGAGGCACTGCATATGCAAAACAACAGTCTGCAGCTGAAAAACCAATGAGTAATGCACTGATTTAGCATATCAGCTCAGTAAGATGCACCGGCTGCTTGTACTACATGCACATAACAATAGCAAGCCATGCTGCAGAGAAGTTTCAGCTGTCACCCTGAGGGTGAGGAGGGGTGCCCAGCACCTTGTCCACTGAACCTGCACTGTTAGATGTAGTCTCTGCTGTCTCATGTCATTGCTAGTGTGTTATGCTTTTTCACCTTGGTCCCTGCCTGCTGTAGGTTACAATGACAGCAACAGTGGTCCTGTTTTGAGCTCGTGTTGGATGCTCACTCTCTCAAAACAGTGTAGGTTAGTGGCCAGTGTCAATATGTTACTGCCATCAACTGCAGTGGGGATGTAGAAGCTGTGTGGGGTTACTGTTTTGCCAGGACTCCAGTGAGTAGGTCATGAACCACTGCTATCCTACCCATGGAGGACTAACACTTAACTACAGCATAGGCAGTAAGACTGCCCCTCCTACCCTTCACTGGGCTGTATCAGCCAAGCACAAACCAACCACGGTTGATCTGCTGGTCAGCACACATGGCATGTGCATAGTGTGACCACAAACACCCTGCCTTGGGATACTCAGCATTGATACCCAGCCATTTTCTCAGTGATTGGGAACCCCAGACAGAGAATGCATCCACATCACTGGAGCCAGACATTATAATAGTTCTCTGTGGATACATAGTGGTGCCATGGTCACTTTTTGGTCATAGTGAGATTGCCATCCCAGCACGACATACAGCGGCCACCCAGGCAACGCACGTGGCAGATGGGCACAATGGCATCTCAGCCAGTGACCCTACCATTGAGGCAGACACATCCAGGCCAATCTGCACTGTTTCAGGTGTTATCCACAATTCCCTGCCTTGCCTTATTCACATTTTCCAAACAGGCTGGGACAATGTGAGCCAAAGTGCAGTGCAGAAAGCCACAGGACAAAGTGGAGCCAAACATACACATTTATTATATACTGCCTTTTATGATATCAAAGTGGTTTACATTGAACAAACTGAAATTATATTGAACAGGGTATTATAACTTGGGGATAGCTATTTTACAGGGAACATGGAGGGTTAAGTGGCTTGCTAAGACCACAAGGAACACCTGTGGGGCTAGAAACTCCAGTCCTTCTGGCACAAGGTTGCTGTCTTCTAGTGGGATTTGAACCCCTGACCTTCTGGCCAGAGGTACCTTGCCCCAACCACTAGGCCACTCCTCCCTCCAGGTAGCTGGATTTTCCAGCTACCTGGAGGGCTACAGCTGCAGGTGCTACCGGCCTCTTCCTCCACAGCTGGGTTCAGTGGCACCAGGGGGGAGGGGCGCTTGCTTCTCTGCCAAGGGTGTCATGTCCCTTGGACTGCCCCATGTGGCTCATCATTGTTCCACACCAGCAGTATGTCTGTGTTCCATGACGGACATCACAGATGGTGCTGCAGATGGAAGGATTCCCCTATGTGAGAAGCTTACAAAGGTTAGGCCTCCTCAACCTGTTGATGAGATGGCTGGGGGGAAATATGATAGGGGTCTATGCAGCATTGGGGCATATAGTTTGTCATTCAATACATTGGCAAACACTGGCACACAGTGGCTCATATAGCTGAGCTTCGGGAGGGTCTAGTCATGGTCCTGGAGGAAAGGTCATTATACGTTTATTTGGGGGACAGTGAGGATTGGCTGCTTGGCCAAATACAGGCCTCTTTGACCATGGGTATCCTTTTGGGACCCACCTAGGTACCTGTGCCCCTGATTGGCCACTATTGGACAGAGGATAGTGGGCTTGGAGGACCTTGGTCTGACACAGTATGACATATATTCTGAATTTATGTTCTTATGATCCTCTATGCCACCTGGGCAGTTGCCTAGTCCACTATGTACATCAGCACCCCCCATTGCATGACCACCATGCCATCCCCTGTGCCCCATTTGTACCATCAGCATGGTGCCCTTCCCTACATGAGCACCATGCTATTGCTGCTAATGGAGTACTACTATCACTATCTTGGGCTCCCTTGCCAGTGCATCACATTGTGGACATTTGAATACTTTCTCTCCTTTTTACAGACACTTTTTTCGCAAGGTTTTAATCGGCGATCAGGCTTTTCAAGCCATTGTGCAATCGGCGGTATGGAAGCACACACTGTGACCACCCACCCCCCGCCCAAGTCAAGCCCACTCTACATCTCCTGCATCCTTAATATTGCTGGCGCCTTTACCGCACCTTAAAACAGCATTTTTTTCAGTGTTAAGGGAGAAAGTATGCAGATAACCTGCGTTTACGGCACACATGCTCCCTTCCACCATTTAGTAAACATTCCCCTAAATATCCTAGTCTGTTGGAAACCCAGAACACTGCAAAGTAAGCTCAGTGTAGTCATTGATATTTTAACAGCAAGTCTAATGTGATCTGTTTGTCCTGACATAGCCGCCATCAGAGCAGACATGGCAGTAGAAGAACTCCTCAGCTAATCCTGCATTGGGCATCTATAAATATAGTCTGTACAATGCTAATTATGGAGCAGTAGAAATAAGTAAAGGGTCTCTATAGCAAAATGTGAAAACTTATTCCTATCAAGAAAAAGGGAGCAGTAAAACAAAATGTCAAAAATGGAGCAAAACATCAACTTGTCCTAGAATAAAGTGCTCCCTTCTTTTAAGCATAAGCTACATATCTCACAATTGATGCCTAAAAGAAGGGAGTGCTTTACTCTAGGGCAAGTTGATGTTTTGACCCCATAGTTGGCATTTTGTTTTACTGGTCCCTTATTCCTGACAGTGATTCCTTTTCACATTTTGCTGTAGAGAGCCTCTGCTGAGTTTTCTGACCCCATCACACTGGCACCTGGTGACACAGCGGTCAACCCTATGGTCCAGATACTGGCCAGGCATTCATGTCCCCCCAGAATTGCAGCAGAGCACACAGAACCTCCCGTGAAACCCTCACACCACACACAAACACACTCTCACTTGCACTCACATTAAACATACCTCTGCCAAAATGATTCCCTGCACCTATAAACAGCTGATATATCCTAATAGCATGACATCTCAGAATTGTAAATCTGATCTGCTTTTCTCACTCAAACAAGAATCTTTTCCATGCTCAGTCACATACTAGCCCTACATAACAGTCCCATTTTCCAGAACTTAGGACATATTAGAGAACCCTAGAATAGCTTAATTGGCACAAACAGCAAATGTCAGCATAGTCAAAATAAACACAATTGCTCCTCTCAATGTTTCTGTAGGGGTGTTGAATATTGTTCCACTTTCCCCTTTCTCTCACCTCTGCTTTATTTTCTTTACACCTACATCTTGTGTCCCTCCAGACTGCAGACACAACAGTTCAAAGCATACATGTCACAACCGTTCTTCAATACAGGACGCTTTGCGTAGAGCAAATATTTTTCTAAATACTACCTTTATTCCATGTATCCACAGGAATAGCATGGATGTCTGTGGGAAGCACCGCAGATGTACACAGGCCTCTCCTGAATACGATTTATATGTTTCTGATGCTAGCCATACCCCCATTCTGCCCTCATTCTGCCCCCTCCCGCCCCCATGTTCTGAGATCCCCATGCTAGAACCGTGAATGCGCAGGACTGTGGGGATTCAGAATATGGCTGTAGATGTTTTTCCTAGAAAAATGTCTATGCCGCACATCCAAAAGTCTTATTCGTGTTCTGGAATGATCTTCACAAAAGTGTCAATATTCATCCCTCCTACAAATCTGCATGTAATGGGATCTCTATATATAGTTATATATTCAGTGGCGCTTATTTATTTAACAGTTCTTTTTATACCACTTTATCATTTTATTCAAAGCGGTTTTAGATCGTAACTTAAAATTGGTAATGCACATTGAACAGGGACATTGATAACATGGATTCTTCTTATTATATGCATAGCACCACTGAATATACAAATAATTCAAAATGTCTATCGTAGACATTTCAAATTATTTCCTGAGTCCAGCTGAAAATTGACTTTATAAATATCTATGGGGGATGTTTACTAAAGTGCGGTAATCGTGATTAACGCGCGTAAAGTATGTTTAACGATCGTTAGCACGTCCAAACGCACGTTCTGACGTGCTAACGATCGTTAAACGTACTTTACGCGCGTTAACCGCAGTTAACGATCGTAAACCTCCACGGCGCGTTAAAACAGCACAGAAGGTGGAGAGTGGGCGGAGAGAAGGGGTCAATGGGCGGAGAGTGGGTGGGGAGAGGCTCCCCTCATACTAACGCGCTGAATTTCTGAGCTCAATTCCAACGCGAATGAAAACCTGTCGTTAAAGGCATATTAAAGGGAAGAGAAACCATTTCCGTCAGCAATGTACAGCAAAACCGGGGAAACCTACAAAACGTGAGCAGTGTGATACATGTGCAAAGACCAAAAATTCACATAAAACCTTAAGAATGACCAAAGAAACATTGTAAAAAGCACAATTCAGCAGGGCAACAGTGATAGCAATGGGCAACAATGAACAACACTCCCTGGAAAGCACCAAAGAAAGAAATGATGTTTGGAAGGGTCTACGCTCCGTAGACCCTTTCAAAGATCATTTCATTGTGATGGAGCTTTCCTGGGGAGTGGTGTGTAATGTTGCCCAATGATATCATTGTTGCCCAGCTTGGTTATGGGTGTTTGCCCCTTTTTTTGAGGTCTGTTTTGAGGTGTATGTGCACCTTTGTCTCCATACAAGGTAAATGAGCCCACAGTAAACCTGCGCAGAGCAGGGTTTCTGACTCCTCAGGCCGCTTTAACTAACTCCAGGGACTACACTATCTCTGTGGCCACAGTGTGGTGCAACAGACACAGCCAGTGCTTGTAAGACCAGAGGGTCACAGGTTCAAATCCCAGCTAGGGCTCCTGCCAACCCAGTCCCCATAGTTTTACCCACCACTAAACAGTGATAGTAAAGACACCCCTTTATTGCAGAGAACATACGAATGGTTAATACGCCTATATTATACCACACCAAACACAGACATCAGAAACAGGCGCATTACCCAGAGCAGAGTCTCGCAATTCCAGTCCTGGAGGGTCCCACACCATTCAGGTTCCATGCTGCCTCTAATGAAGATGCCTGTGCTGCATATCTATGCACCACCCCCATGGTATGCAGATGTAGCTCATGCATATTTATGAGGGACAGCATGAAAACCTGAACAGGTTTGGAACACCAGGACTGGAGTTGGGGAACTCTGCCGTAAAGCAGCAGCCAACAGGGCCAGACACACCCACAGGCCCCATTGGTCAATGCCTCCTGGAGAAGCAGGACATTGTGCCCTGCCTGTATCTCCCAATACTAGCAGTTGCATACCTTAGCAATGCCACCCTACACCTGGGTATATGGTACACAGCTATCAAACGTTTCCTGTGATAACTGGCAGATATCAATTCCTACGTTAAGCACAGTTTGCTCAGTGAGATCCACCATAACAATCATTCTGCTGTCTGTGGTGTGTGCTGCAGGTCTGGTCTCTGACAGTGTGTACCACCATGGGGTATGACCCCCAACAGTCTTGCGTACAATATCCATGCCTGAACTGTGCCCAGGACTGGTGTGGTGGGTATGGCTGCTGAACACCTCTATAGTTGCACAATGCTGGCATAGGTGTGGGGGTGGCTGTCTTTCTATCCAGTGTGTGGTGGCTGCAAACACCTTCCACAGCCCACACTGCCAGCAATGTTGCCAGTATTGAGCTGCCAATGTGCATAATGAGGAGCAAGGTACCATGGGTATAGGCCGGACAGGGTGGCCTGGCCAGGGTGCCTCTGCACAGGGCATAGGGCAGTGACAGGCACATTTTAGTGCCCGGCCACCACCTACACAGACAGGGTGACCTCGGTATGTCCTGCTGAGGGATCACTCTCACCCTGACTGTGCAGTGACCACAGCATGGCTAGGCACCCCCATAGTGCTATATAGTATTTCTCTCATGTGATAGATATGGGTTTCCTTTTGGGGCCCAGTCACTGATTTATCTGCTTGCTGTGTATGCTGACATCACAGTTCTGGGTGCATGCATATCCATTGGGCACATGCATTATGGACTAACTAGCAGACTGTTTGCAGCTGGTATGTGTCTTGATGGAGTGGCTTGCAGGGTGCAGTGGCTGATGGCTTGCTGCAGGTGTATATCAGTTAGTGGTGGGGTGCAGCTTACTGTATGCAGGCCTGATGTCTGTCTGTGTATAGAGCTGCGGTGCCTGCCCTGGGGGGTGTCTGTTCCTCACCAGAACTGGGGTTGATGTTCCTCTCTACTGCCACCTTTGTAGGGAGGTAGAAGGTGGATCTATTGTTAGGAGACCCTGTTTGCCACCCTTGGCACGGGGGGGGGGGGGGGGGGGGGGGAAGAAGGGAAGGGAAGGGAGGGGAGGGATACATGGGCCACCTAGGGGTCCATGGGGGCTACACCTGACTGCAAGGTGTTTGTGCAGAAACTACCTATCTCGCACATTAACACTGCTTTGGACCTGCGCCATGACCGGTGCTGTGGACCTGGTGCTGGGCGCCTCACTGCACCCTCAGGGTGAGCACAGTACCAGCACAATGTGACGGGGTGTAGCTACTCTGTGCCAGTACAACACACGGTCAGTACCCCCTACCAGGCCGAGGTGCTGTGGGGGTGCACATGGTCACTTCCCCCTACCAGGCCGAGGTGCTGTGGGGGTGCATTCCCCATGGTGTGTATCTGTGGACAGCTGATTTGCATGTGAAGTGCATCATGGGTGTGACTGGCACAATCCAACCCTGGGAAGATCCAGCGCCTGCTCTCAGGCTCTGATAAACCATAGGCCATCACACGTACATCTGTTAGCATAGTGCATAGGTGCAAGACACCCTAAAGTGTCTGTACTATAAGGTGCCCACGCTGGTAAAAACACACGTACACACACACACGATTGTATGCACGGGGCTACGCCCGTAGCAACGCATGCAGCCACGCACATACCAACGTACATGGCTATGCGCACTGCGAGAGTGTGTTTCACTAACAACTACTGAATGTAAAGAAAAACATGCCTCCTCATTCCCTAATTAATGTACAGGGTGCTGCCTGGGACAGCATTCTGAGTTAGGCACATTGGGGACTCGAACCCATGCTGCCTGTAACAGCAGTGAGTACACTAACCATTGTGCTACAGCTCTGTTTCAATGATGTGTGTCTGTACTCCTTCATATGATTAACGCGCCACGGCGCCCTGTAACGCTCGTTAGTTTTTGGATGTCCCGCCCATGTCCTTTTATGGCTTTCCTTTCACTAACGTGGCTCCTAACGCGATTTGCACTAACGCAGTTTAGTAAACATACCCCTATGCATCTGTACATAGTTTATTGTTTGTATATAGTTTACTATTTTATATTCATTGGAACAGATGTTTTGTTCATTGTAAACCTCTTTGACACATGACCGTGCGAAAAGTGGTATAAAAGCCTAGATAAATAAATAAATAAAATAAATAAAAAATATCTTTCTATCCATATATATATCTTAAAGTTTTTCTTTAAATGTTAAGAGGGTTCTATAGTGTTCATGTTCATACGACCTCAGGACAGACATCCAGCAAAGGGCAGGGAAATATTTTCTTCAAGGCTTTAGCTATCTCAGTTCTCAATCCACAGTGATTGAGTACCAAGATAACGTCTCAGTGAGTGTTCAGTAACCTAATCAAAACTGTAAGATCTATATTCTGTTGGGTGAAAGGGATGAAAAATAGTGATTCTATAAAGAAAATCTGATATGCCATCAGATCACGAAAAGGTGGATACTGAACAACCATCTTGAAAGCTATAAGGTTTCTGTGATTTCAGATGGGAATTAGCTCCAAGTGAGGATGTTCTTTCTTTATTTTGTCTTGTTATTGCTTTTGCCACATCCATCAAAAAATGAGTATCTCAGGAGGAGAAAGTTGCCTCTTTTCTTTGCTCTTAAAAAGATTAAATTAGATTTGTAATGGAAAAGCTCAGATGATGATGGATGGATGAAGCAGAGCACATGGTGGTAGACACCACACGGGAAAAATAATCCCTCTGACTTCTAATATGTTAAATAAACTGATAACATGCTCCATAGATAAAGGGAAGTAATATACAGTATTATGGCTATGCTTACATAGGATGGCCCTTAATGGCAGGTTCAGTGGGGAATTTGCTTAAATATTTTTTGTGTCTGTCCATGTACACGATGGGGGTAATTTTATAAAGTATCTTCTGCATATAATATTTCTCATGTGGAAAATGGTTGTTATAAAATTACTTGTGAGTATATGGGGGTCTTTTATTAATGGTTGCTAGATGGTAGTGTGTGTTCTGGTGTGCGTTGAAGGCGTGCAAGCCATGACAGCACGGGATGATTCCCGCACTAACTGTGAAATCCACATTAGGGTTGTGAGTGGGCAGGTTAGAAGCAGGGAGTGGATGCAGTGAGCACAGCACAGCGCTGGGGTTCGCCCCACGTGCTAACTCCATTAGCGCAGGTTCGCCTAACGCCACCTCAATGGGTGGAATTAAGTGCACCCGCATTAATGCCCCCCACATTAAGGGGAAGTACTCTGCATTAACCGTTAACTGCTGGGAAAATGGTTTCCACAGCCCTTGACACTTAACATGGTGGTGTTGCATTTAACACGCCATAGTTTCAGAACTTTTGATGCATTAGGTGCAACACCCTAGTGCCTGTTAGTAAAAAGCCCATATATGTGTAAAACTTGGCTTTCCCAATTGTCATACACTGAATTTCTAAACTCATATTGTGACAGAATGTGGGTCTATTTCTCTAGACCACTTTGGTGTTTTGCATTTTATATATGTTCTTCTATTCATTCTCCCTCCTTCTGTGTCCTAGCTGCCAATTTGATTTTAAGGGATATCAGTTTTATTTACTTTTATATTCAGTTGCCATTTTGGGATTCAACTGTGAATGTAAACCATCATGTTGCCAGATATTTATTTGAATGTCAGCATAACAAATACGCATAAATAATTCAATAAATGGTAGGAGTACCACAAGACTTGCCTACTTCTAGGTAATATATTCTCACTGAGATGTTATCTTTGAACTTAGGGGTATGCTTACTAAACTGCGCTAATGTTACAGACCGCACGTTAGGTAACGTTAACGCTCATTAGGTAACGTTAATGCGCAGAATGTAACGTTAATGCGTGTTAACGTTCCCTAACGAGCGTTAACGTTCCCGGCCGTGGCAAACAACACAGAGGGTGGAGAGAGGGCAGAGAGAAGGGGTCAATGGATAGTAGTGCTCCATTTCCAGCAAAAGCATAGTGCCCAATTATGAAGGCCACTATGGTGATGGTGCAAGTGGGGCATAGGGGGCTGCAGGCGGGACATGTAGTGGGGACAGCTGGGGCACAGGGTGGACTAGGCGGGCGCCTAGGTGGCACATAGGAACATAGAAACTGGAAATCAGCATGACAGCAGCTGACAAAGGCCAAACAAAATCCACCTACATCTACCTGGCCCACCCGAGCTAGCAGTCGCCAGGGCACTGACCCAACATCCCCACAACCAACCCTCCCCCAAGCGGAAGGGACTTACTATTGGTAGGCGGTGATGGGGGGGATGTGAGGATGCTCATGTATGCCCGCTGCCCCAGACCCCACTACCTAGGTGACCACCTACCCATAAAATGGATGGCCTGGGACTGCGCATTACCAGCACCAACGGCATATGGTCATGTCAGCATAGCAGGGGGGGGGGGGGGGTGCCTGTGCTGGAGGGGGAAGTGGCACCTGCCTACAGTGGACCTAGGCCATGTCCTGTACCAGTACGTGGTGTGCAGTGCAACATAAAAGGTCTGGCTGAGGAAAAGTACAGGTAGCCCCAGGGACTACCATGCATCTGTGGCAACAGTGTGGTGCAGTACACCCAGCCAGTGTGTCCAGTAGCAGAGGGTCATAGGTTCAAGTCCCAGGTGTAGCTCCTGCAGAGCATGTCCCTATGTTTTACCCATTGAAGAGCAAGGGACATAAAAAACAGCATGAACAAGGAGGGAGGAAAATTGTAACGCCAAAACGTCGTTGTAAAAGTGCAAAAAACAATTAGTAACTAGTGTTGGGACAGTGATCCTTTCTGAAATCAAACCTTAAGAGCTACTATTTGTAATTAGGATAGCAGAGCCAACGTAAACTGGCAGACTACCTGCCTTTAAAAGAGGAAGGAATGAATGCAGAAACTAACATTCATTATATCTTTATAGTTAACCTATGTAACACAGATGCTGCATGAAACGAAAATGAAAGTCTTTCTAGTGTGTCACCAGCCGCTGCGCTGAACATCAGCTCTGAACATATACTTAAAAGAAAGCCTACAAACAGGACACTCCATCCATATGACAACCATTCAAAATGCTAAAAATGAAAAAAAACTAGAGATGAAAAAAAACTATATTCAGATGTAAAATGTAGCTCGATTAGATAAGCACGTATACGGACCACCCTTCAGATTAGAATTTAATGTTGTTGCACAGATATCACGTATTCTTGTTAAACTTTCAAAACGTGCCTTATGGTAAAAATCTTTGGCGAGAATAAAGGCTAAATATATATCTCTATAGTACAATAGCTGAAGCTATATATATTATATTATATTTATAGCTGTGTATGAGTCTGCCAGCGCAAGGATAATCTTCCTAAAAGGGACGCCAATATAAACCCCAACGTACCTCCGTAGCACAACTTCTGTGTAGAAGAACTCTTTAAACTATAAAGCAGCAATCGTGCTTAACGCGCTAGTGAATAAAAGACTTGAAAACGCCGGCTCATGCGCATATTCTTATCTCGCTGAAGAGCGGGAAAAAGGGGGGGCGTGTCAAAACGAGACTAAACCAAGACTTGCAACAAATCACCGCTTATAGGGTGAAGTAACTTCAAGATAGCCCTTTCTAGTACTTATAGGTGGTTTTATTTATTTATTAGCTTTTAAGATATTTATTATGTATGTATATTTATTATGTATGTCCAGTAGGTATTTTTAAGCTGTATTTATTGATTTATTTATTTTAGTTTTACCATCACAATTTCCTTCTGAGGGCCACAAGTTTCTTGGGTCTACATACAAAGGTACCAATTTCGGCATAATTTTTTTCTCCTCTTTTTCGCTCCTGCTGCTGTTTTACGGTTTTTGCTGTTTTACGTCTCTTGCTCTTAATGAGTATGTTCCCTAATTTCAGAATAGCCTTTTTTAGTTATTATTAGGTAGTTTTAATTATTTATTAGCTTTTAGGATATTTATTATGTATGTATAATTATTGCGTATGTCTAGTAGGTATTTTCAATTTGTATTTATTTATTGTAGTTATACCATCATATTTCTTTCTGAGGGCCACAAGTTTCTTGGGTCTACATACAGAGGTACCTTTGTACAACATAATTGCTTGTCACACCCTGTTTTGTTTTGTTTTATTACAACTCTGTATTTGTTTTACTAATATTGTGTTTAGATTATGCTTTTGTTTTTATCTATTTTTCTTTTTTGCGTATCCACACTTTCTTATTTGGTTTATAGTATGTTTATTGTTTTATCTATTATTGTTTTATCTATTTATGAGCCTTATTTTATTACATATTTGTTTGTTTATGTATCATGGTTTTCGGATCTGTTTTTCACATTATTTTAATTATGGAATTATAATTATATTTAATATCTATGTTTTTTTATGTTTTTAGTACCTTACCTGATCAACCCCTGATGAAGGTTTGCGAAACACGGCCTGTGTTGGGTTGGTAACAGGTCTTTGTTTAATAAAATTGTTTTTCCACCTACATCACGGTTTAATTTAATTTAATTAACAGTCGCTTATATACCGCACCTTCCAGAGATCAGGTGCGGTTTACATTTAACAACAATATAACAGGCTGATGTCTGTTTTACAATGAACGTCTGAAACAGTGTAACTATTATACAACAAAACAGTCAGTAATCATTTACAAGGAACATCTTAAAACAAAGGAAAATTGTGCAAAAACAAATAACATTTTGGTAACTATATACAATTGGGGTATGAGTGCATTACATAAGACGTAAAAATATATTATAAATTTCTAAACTAGTGTAAAATCTTAGGGGTGGAAGATGTTGGATCATGTCAATTTTGTGTCACTCGGTCAAACAGTGTTATTATCTGTTTTCTTGTTGGGAGAGGGAGTTTGTTGATAGCCCGTAGTGTGCCTTAAACAGATGTGTTTTTAGACTCTTACGGATCTCTTTGATCTCATTTATTGATCTGATTTCCTCTGGGAGGTCATTCCAGATAATGGGGGCCACATGGGAAAATGCTTTTTTGTTAGTTGTCTTTTTAGCTTTTATGAATTCTTTTGGGGTCCTTAATTTGTTTGTTTGGTCTCTTCTATATTGGTTGATTCTTTAGATATGAGATTTTTTTAGGGTCGGTGGGACCATATTGTTTAGAGCCTTGAAGGTTGTTGTTAGTGTTTTGTATAGGATTCTGCTTTGTATTGGTAGCCAATGAAAATTTGCCAGTATAGGTGTTATGTGATGAAATGGTGGGACATTCTTGATGGTTCTGGCCGCTGCGTTTTGAGCAAGTTGGAGTCCTTTGATGTTTTGTTTCGTTACCCCTAATAGTTAGGTTGGCGAAGTTGAAGTGAGGAGTTATTATTGCATGTATTATTTTCGTGAAATCTTGTAAATGTATTAGAGGACGTAGTTGTTTTAAGATTCTGAGCTTGAAGTAAATTTTCTTTGTTGTGTTTCTTATGTGCATATTCATATTGAGTTGTGTATCCAGTATAACGCCTAAATATCGCACTTCATTCTTTATTTTGATTTCGTGGTCCTGAAGTATAATATGTGGTGGGGGAGAGTATGATTGGTTTTTGGTTACAAATAGTGCTTCGGTTTTGGAGTGATTGATGGCGAGGTTATTGTTATTTAGCCAGGTGGTAATTTCGTTTAAACATTCAGTGAGTAATTTAAGTGGTAGATTGGTGATCGTAAATGGGATATACATCATTATGTCGTCTGCGTACAAATGATAGTATACCTTGAATTTTTTGAAAATGTTACAGACCTGTTTTATATAAATATTAAATAGGAGGGCTGATAGAGCAGAACCTTGGGGTAGGCCAATTTCCTGATTGTATGTGTTAGATGTGTTGTTTCCTATTCTGACAGTTTGAGTTCTATTGCCTAGATATGAGGTAAACCAGTTTAGCACTGTTGATTTTATCCCTATTTGTTTAAGATTATTAAGCATTATGGTATGGTGAACACTATCAAAAGCCGCAGATATGTCTATGAATAGGAGTAAGAACGCTTGCTTTGGGTTATCTATCCCTCTTACGAGTGTGTCAATTAGGACAGTTAGAAGTGTCTCTACTCCATGGCGAGGGCGGAAACCATATTGTTGTTCATCCAGGGGTGCTGAGTTGTCTATATATTCCTGTGTTTGAATTTGAACCATCTTTTCAAATAGTTTTGCCATGAATGTTATGCTTGAAATAGGTCTGTATGAATTTGGTGAAGATTTGTCAAGGGTGTTGTTTTTAAGCAGTGGGCGAATCTGTGCATGCTTTAGAGCTGGTGATAGGTACCCTTTGGTTAAGGATAGGTTGATTATTGGGAGAATGAATGGTGATAGGATTGGTAGAGATTTTTTTATCCAGGTTACTGGACATGGGTCAAGATAAGACGTAGTGGTGTTTAGGTTTAGTATTATGTTCTTGAGTGTATCTTTAGTTATGGGGTAGAAGTTAGACCAGTTATCTGGGTAAATATGTTGAGATGTGTTCGTTGTTTTTGGCAGGTTCAGGAAGTGTTTAGTTTTATTTATGTAGTGATTTGCCAGAGTCTGAGGGGAAATTTCTGTGATTTCCATGCAAGAGCTATGATTGTTATTTGTGAGTTTTTGTACAATAGAGAATAATTCTCTAGGTCTGTTTAGTGAATTATCAAGTATTGTTGCATGGTAGTTCTTTTTAGAGCTATCTATTGCTTCTGTTTGATACTTTGTGAGTATTGCCTATCTGTTGGACTCTCCTATGTTTTACCCTACAATGCAGATACAATAGCAACATGTGCAAAGCCCAAAGCAGCGGCGAACAGGGGTACAAACACTCACTCACACAGGCTCCACAATCCAAAGATGCATGGAGAGTCAGGCTGTTGGCCCCAGCATTGAGCTGCAGTTATCACCAGAGCACTACTATTACCTCCTGCACAGTATAGCACTGTGATCAGGACCAGTGTGGCGGCAGGGTTGCCAACAAACCCTATCTTTGCACAATGCTGCAATAGGAGTGTTTGTGTGTGTATGTCTATTCATTGTTCTGTGACTGCCCACCCCTCTCTGGGCCCAAGATGATCCACTGTTACCAGCGTTAGCCTGAATATGTGCATAATGAGGAGCAAGATGTTGTGGGTATGGCCCAGACAGGGCGGATTGGCCAGAATGCATGCTCACAGAGTGTGGGGCAATGGCTGGGACACTGTAGTGCCCAACACCGCCTGAATGGACAGGGTGGCCACAGCATGTCATGCTGGGAGGGCACTCACTCTAACCGAGCAGTGGCCATGGCATGTCTAGGTTCCCACATAGCGCTCTACACTATCTGCCGTCAGTGATACTTTTGTGTTCCCAGTGTTGGGGCCCAAATCACTGCAAAGACTGCTTGGTGCACATAGTTCTTCTGTGAGCATGCATTATGGACTGTCTGCAGTTAGACTGTGTATGGTCGGAATACTTATAAGTTACTGTCTGCTGGTGACTGGCAGAAAGTGGTGTGAAACAGTTGGGGTTTTCCAGACCTAACCCCAACATTGCTGCTAGTCTGCCATTGTCCCAGTCACAGGTAGGGCTGTCATATACCAGCAAGATGGAGGTTACTTCACAGGGGCTGGGGCACCTGTCCCTTACCTACAAAAAGGATGATGTAGGCCCCTTTGTTGTATGTGGTGTATACCACTACTACACAAACCTCATGTAAGTCTAGAAACCCCTCTGCCCTGAAAACAGGTACCCATGTCAGCAAGACCCTAACACTGGGTACACACTAATCTGGGTGGTGTCTGATCCCAGAGGGCCACATGTGACTGCAGAATACAGATGGACACCAAATTACCTTCAGCTGCACTGCAAAGAACACCTGTCACACACTGTCTTTCCAGTACTTTACATTGCCAACACCCTGTGCTGTGGTACAGTTCCCCCCCACCATGTTTGTCATCAGTACAGGCAGCCACATGGGATGCCCACAGATATGGAAGGTCCAGAGGCTCCCAGCTCTCCCTCCTTCACTCACTTGTTCATTGCCTTTCCTGAGTGCTCTATCTACTGTTAGGGCTACATCTGTCTCTGTTCCTCACAGGTCATGCATGTCATCCTGCGGCACCTTACAGCCCTTAGGGCACACTAACCTAGGGCCCGTAACCTTGTTAGGCCACCTTAACCTATGGTTCCATAGCCCAGGGTGCCTTCTACAGTGCCTTGTCCAGGGGTGCCTAATACGGTGCTTAGCCTAAGGAGCCCAATAGGGCGCCTTATGGGGCACCTAACAAGGCACCTTACAAGGCCTTGTAAAGTGCCTTGTAAGGTGCCTTGTAGGTGCCTTATAAGGTGCCTTGTAATGCGTGTTAGTCTAAGGCGCCTTGTAACATGCGTTAGCTGATACGGCTTGCTGTAACAATGCACTACCCACAACTTTATATGGGCATCTGTACTTTTTCCACAGAACCTAATGCGAGTGACATTACCGCAGTTTAGTAAACATACCCCATAGTCACTGTGGTTTGAGAATGGAGATAGTTAAAGACTTGAAGTAAACATCTCTCTGCTCTCTGCTGGATCACTGACCTGAGGTTGTATGATCACAAAGGTCATAGAACCCTCTTAACATTTTGAATTGTATATACACATAGGAGCATGTTTACTAAGCTGTGTCTTGTATCTGTGCTAATTGTTAGCACGGTTCCATGCATGCGGCTTAGAGCACACTAAAGAATGCATTAGCAACACATCTTAGTAAACATGTCCCATAGAGTATACACACACACACACACACATTTATAACTTCAATGGAACAGATATACATTTGTGGGAGAAAGTGTATATGCCATTAAGGGGTATGTTTACTAAACTGCGGTAATGTCACCAGCGTTAAGTACAGCGTTAAGGTACCTGAAGCCATAAAAGGCAATGGGCAGGTGGGGGGGGCGTTCCGTCAAAAAGGGAGCAATGGACATCATGACTGTTTGGCATGAAAAAAAAAAGAACAAAAGGGAATTGAACCCATGACCGCTGGTTTGGGAGTTATTAATACTAACCAGTAGGCTACACCTCTTTGATCTGCTATCTGCTGGATACAGAAGGATGATGTTTTGGGACAGCAGCTTAGATGGACTTCCCCATGGCTGACGTGCGGTCCTATATTAATCTGAGAACTATTCTTCCTCTCAAATTCTGTTTCTGTTTTGTGCTCCAGTATTTTCTACCATATGCTTGTTGATGTTAGGATGGAGAGATCGTTTCTTATCTCCATATATAGAAAGACTGCAGGTCACTGCACGACATGTCTGCTGTAGTTACCAGGATAGGGTTAACCCACCAGTACCCATGATGCAATGCAATGCAGATTAGCAGTCTATAGCAGGTCACCAGATGGGGTATGCCTCTGGGCTGTAACTGTACCAGAGGGCGGAGAGAAGACGGAGAGAGAGGGTCAATGGGCATGGAGAGGCCCCTGCTGCACTAACGCTGTCACATTAATGCTGGAACAGTACCACGAGTAAAAACCTGTCGGTAAATGCACATTTGTAGGAGAGAGAAGCCATTTACTGTCAGCAATGTATATCACAGGCAGAGAGCCTAAAACCAGTGATAGTAGTGCTACATGTGCAGTAACAGCATAGTGCCCAAGTATGAAAGAACACTATGGTGATGCTACAAAGGGGGCTGCGGGGGTGGGGGCACAGGGCAGACCAGGCAGCCACCTTGGTGGCACAGAGGAACACAGAAAATGGAAAACAACAAGACAGGGGCTGACCGATGTCAAATTGCCCAGTAATCTGTGCTCCACAGTGTCCCACCCAGGGGAGACGTACCCTGCAGGTACCCCAAATGTCACACAGGAAACACAATGCCTGTAATGGGCCAAGCAGTGCACATCTGGGATCCACTCTAATAGGGGGTCCACGTACTCACCCCAGGATACATCCCAAACTGTCCAAACACCCAGCTATACGAACACCCGTCACACCAGCCCCTGGGAAGGGCAGTGAAGGGAGCAGCCACGCATTGCCTGACACATGTATATACCCAGCAGTCCAAAGTAACTGCCTTGATTACAGGAGAAGGCGATATATAAATCCTTTTAAATAAATAAAATAAATAAAGTGGATACACTGTACCCACTTTGCATACCCTAGCCTGTCCACAGTCTGCTGGCAGAACACAATCTATCTACCAGGCCTACCCTAGCCAATAGTTGCTAGATCACCGACCTGCTATCCCCAACCATCTCCCCCCCCCCCCCATGTGGAAGGGCCATAATAGTGGCAGGCAGTGATGGGTGGGATGTGTAGATGTCCATGTATGCCCCCCACCCCAGCCCCCCACCCTAGGCACCCGCCTACCTGCACAGTGGATGGCCTGGGACTGCACACCACCAGCACCACCAGCATATGGGCACATCAGCATGGTGGGGGAGGGGGCATTGGTGGTGGAGGGGGCCGTGACACCTGCCCACAGTAGACCAAAGCTGTGCCCTGTACCAGTGCATGGTGTGCAGTGCAGCAAAGGTCTGTCAGATGAACAGCAAAGGTAGCCCCAGGGACTACTACACTTCTGTGGTAACAATGTGGTGCAGTACACACAGTGTGTCTTGGAACAAAAGGTCACAGGTTCAGGTCCCAGTCATGGCTCATGCAGACTATGTCCTTACATTTTACCCTACATTGCAGATACAACATCGTCATGTGCACTCCCCAAAGCATGGACCAACAGGAGCACAAACACACACACCCACAGGCTCCACTATCCAAAGCGCTATGGATTTTCAGGTTGTTGGGCCCAGCATTGAGCAGCAGTTTCCAGCAAAGCAGCACTACTAGCACCTGCATACCTTAGCAATGCCTGCACTGTGCCCAGGACCAGTGTGACGGGCAGGGCTGCCAACCACCCCTATCTTTGTACAATGCCAGCATAGGAGTGGGAGTGTTGCCTATGTCTATCCATTGTTTTGTGGCTGCCGACTCCTCACTGGGCCCACAATGCTTACACTGATTCCAGTATTAGCCTGTCAATGTGCATAATGAGGAGCAAGGTATTGTGGGTATGGCATGGACAGGGCGGACTGGGCATCTGCATACAGTGTGGGGAAATGGCAGGGAGATTGTAGTGCTCGACCCACCACCTGCATGGAGAGGGTGGCCACAGCATGTCATGCTGGGAGGTCACTCTCACTCTGACTGAGCAGTGACCATGGCATGTCTAGGTTCCCACATAGTGCTATACAGTGCTTCTCTCAAGTTATATCTGTGTGATCTCTGCTGTGGGGCCTAATCACTGAGGTATCTGCTTGGTGTCTGTGGGTACATCCCACATCTGAGTGCACAGAGTTCCCTTGGGAAAATGCACTGTGGACTGGCTAGCGGACTGTCTGCATTTTGTATGTGTATGTCTGGAGTACCTTGCAGGGTGCAGACTGAGTATGTCCTCTGCTGGTGGATGTCAGTTTGTGGTGTGGTGCAGCTGAGCATTTCCAGGCCAGTGCCCTTGTGAAAAGTACAGATCTACATTAACAGCCCTGGTTGCTGGGCCCATAGCCCATCATCATGTGCCTCCTTTGCAAAGATGTGGAGTGTGAGTCTGTTGAATACCAGATCCTGTCCACCACCCTGGCCAAGTGAGGGCAGTCTGGTAGGTGGTGCTACAAGCAACCATATTGAATAGGCACCAGTCTGGGTGCACCATGGTCTACAAGGGCCAAATATGACTGGGGAATGCAGATGGACCCAGGAATATCCAAGGCATGTCTGCAAGGAACACCTGACACACAGCAATGCCTATCTCATCCAACCCGGGTACTGCGGACCTGGTACTGGGTGCACCACCTCACCCTCAGGGTGAGCACAGAACCCACACAATGGCATGGTCTGTAGCTACTCTTTGCTAGTAATACACACTACTCTGTGCCAGTAACACACATGGTCAGTACCCCCTACCACGATGTGGTGCTGTAGAGGTGCATACCCCATCTGGTGACCTGCTGTAAGACTGCTAATCTGCATGCGCACTGCATCATGGGTACTGGTGGGTTAATCCTATCCTGGTAACCACAGCAGACATGCCGTGTGGTGACCTGCAATCTTTCTATATCCGGAGATAAGAAACGATCACTCCATCCTAACCTCAACATGCATATGGTAGAAAATACTGGAGCACAAAACAGAAACAGAATATGAGAGGATAAATAGTTCTCAGATTAATATAGGACTGCACATCAGTCATGGGAAAGCCCATCTAAGCTGCTGTCCCAACACATCATCCTTCTGTATCCAGCCATTACAGAGCAGAGAGCTGTGGAGGTATAGCCTACTGGTTAGTACTGATATCTCCCAAGCCAAGGGTCATGGGCTCAATACCCTTTTGTTCTTTTTCTTTTGTTTTGGTTTTTTTTTGTTCTTTTTGTTTTATGCCAAACAGCCATGATGCCCATTGACCCCTTCTCTCCGCACTCTCTCCACCCTCTGCGGGACTTACTGCCACCGGTGACGTTAACACTACTGCTACGTTATCACCCTTTAGTAAACATACTCCAAAGGGCACATTATAAAGTGCCCTGTCCACCAAGGCACCTTATAGTGTGCCCTATAAGGCACTTTATAGGGTGCCTTATAGGGCACCTTATGAAGCACCTTAGGCTACAGCACTGTAAGGGTGGTTTTGCTGCAGTACTGATTTAAATTAAAAGGAAATGCCTCAGACAGCTGTATTAAATAACACCACTGTGGGATCAAACCCACATCCTCTGTTGCTACAGTCATTGAAGCAACCAGTGGGCTACATCTTTATAACAGCTAGCACGCGGCTGGCTGGCTACAGAAAGACTGCAGGTCACCACACAAACTGTCTGCTATGGTTTCCAGGATAGGGTGAACCCACCCGTACTCATGATGCACTGCAAGTGCAGATCAGCAGCCTACATCTGATCACGAGATGGGGTATGCGCCTCTATAGCACCCCGGCCTGGTAGGGGGAACTGACCGTGTGTGTTACTGGCACAGAGTAGCTACAGACCGTGACATTGTGTGGTTCCTGTGCTCACCCTGAAGGTGAGGTGGGGCGCCCAGCACTAGGTATGCAGCACCTGGCTTTGTTGAGGAAGGTTCAGGCTGCGCTGCAGGTCCCCATCAGTGCCTGTGTGTGTGAGATGGGTAGTTAATGCAGACACACCTAGCATACACTTGTGTCCATCTGTATTTCCCAGTCATGTCTAGCCCTTTTGGACTATAATGCACACAGAATAGTGCATAGCCTGTGTGGGTGCCCTTGTCACATGTTATAAGGGAAGGGTGGTGTTTGGACCATAAAGCGGATTATGTAGCACCACCAAACCCACTCTCTGTGGGTCAGGGTGGGGGACAAGAACTCCTACCAACAGATCCACATTTTATATCTCTGCAATGGTGCCAGTAGAAGGGACCATCAACCCCAGTTCTGCCGTGGAATGGGCAGTCAATGCAAATCTGTATGCATCACATAGGGCAGTAGCCCTGGAAAAGCTCAGCTGCCCCCACCCTATCTGACATTCATCAGCAGAGAGCACAGCCAGTCTCCACCCACTTCACAGTGTTGCAGCCATACACATGCTAACTGCAGACAGTCTGCTAGCTAGTACATAATGCATGTTCCTGGAAAAACCATGTGCACCCAAAAAGCAAAAGCACACATACCAAGCAAGTATATCAGTGATTTGGCCCCACAAAAGGGAAACTATAGATATCACTTGAAAGAAATACTATAAAGCACTATGGGGGAACCTAGCCATGCTGTGGTCACTGCACATTCAGGGTGAGAGTGACCTCCCAGCATGACATGCTGCGGCCACCCTGTCCTTGCAGGTGGTAGCCGGGCAGTACAATGTCCCAGCCATTGCCCTGTGCACATGCATCCTGCCCAGACCGCCCTGTCCGGGCCATACCCACAGTACCTTGCTCCTCATTATGCACATTGGTAGGCTTACATTGGAAACAGTGCAAGCAGTGCAGGCTCAGTAAGGTGTAGGCAGCCACAAAACACTGGATAGACATAAACACACTCCCACACCTATGCCAGCATTGTGCAAATATAGAGGTTTTTGGCAGTCCTGGCCGCCACACCAGTCCTGGGCACAGTGCAGGCATTGCTATGGTACGCAATACTGTTGGGGTCATTCCCCACGGTGGTAAACACTGTCAGAAACAAAAACTGAAACACACTCCACAGATATCAGAAATGTTGCTATGATGAATCTCTGTCAACAAATTGTGTTTAACTTAGGATTTGTTATCTGACATTAATCATAGCAACCTTTTGATATATGTGGAAAGTGTTCCCAAGTTTAGGACAGCATTGCTAAAGTATGCAGGTGCTAGTATTGGGAGATGCTGCTCTGCACAGGGCCCAACAGCCTGACTCTCCATGAGGCTTTGGATAGTGGAGCCTGTGGGTGTGGGTGTTTGTGCCCCTGTTGGCTGCTATTCTAGGGCACAGGTTCCCAACTCCGTTCTTGGTGGGCCAAAGACAGTTCAGGTTTCCATGCTGTCCCTAATGACTATGCATGAATACATTTGCATACAATGGGGGTGGTGCATATAAATGCAGCACAGGCATATTTATTAGGGACAGCATGAAACCTGAATGGTGTTTGGCCCTCCAGGAATGCAGTTGGGAAACTCTGCTCTAGGGATTGTACATGTTTATGGTGTCTGTGCTCTATAGGGTAAAAAATAGGCATTTATGGCATGTTTATTTTATCTGCAATAAAGGTTCCGTCTTTCTTACCATGGTTTAGTAGTGGGTAAAATATAGGGACATGGTTTGCAGGAGCCACAGCTGGGATTTGAACCTGTGACTTCTGCCCCTGAACACACTGGCTGTGTGTACTACACCAAACTGTTGCCACAGAGACAGATCATTCCCTGGGGATACCATGACTGTTCGTCAGACAGACCTTGTCTGTTGCAGTGCACGGCACTCACCTAAACGGGGCTTGAGCGTGGTCTGCTGTGGGCAGCTGCCACGGCCCCCTCCGCCAACAGCACCCCTCTGCCACCATGCTGACATGCCCTTGTGCAGGTGGTGCGCAGTCCCAGGCCATCCAGTGTGCTGGTAGGCAGCTGCCTATGGTGCGTGATATGGGGTAGGGGTGCCTGCATAGACATCCACGCTTCCCCCTGGCACTGCCTAGCAATGTTATGTGCCCTTTGGGGTACTTGCCGGGTACTGTCCCCTGGAACACTGTGGGACACACACTCGTGGACATGTTTGCCCTTGGTCAGTTGCTGTCTTGCTGGTTATTATTATTATTATTATTACTAAGCATTTATAAAGTGCTGCAACAAATGAAGCGCTGTACAAACATAAAAAGAGACAGTCCCTGCCCGTTAGAGCTCACAATCTAGTTAAGACAAAATATGAAATAGATTAGATAATATGAAAAACAAATTAACAAGACAAGAACAAATGTTTATGGAGAGAACAAGAAAGGACAAATTAGGAACAAAAAGCAATAGTGAAGAAATGGGATTTCAATTTGGATTTGAAGATGGCCAGGGAGGAGGCTTGGTGGACAGAGACAGGTAGAGTATTCCAGGAAAAGGGTGTAGCCAGTTGAAAGGAACAAAGTCTAGAATTAGCAGTACGAGTAAAAGGCATAGATAAACGAAGACAATTAGATGAGCGGAGTAGGCGAGAGGGGGTGTAGGTAGAGATGAGGGATGGAAGGTAATATGGGCAGAAGAATGAATACACTTATAGGTCAGAAGAAGGAGTTTGAACTGGATACAGAAGCAGATGGGGAGCCAATGAAGTGACATGAGGAGAGGAGTCATGTGTGAAAAATGAGAGTGACGAAAAATCAGACGAGCTGCAGAATGTTGAATAGACTGGAGAGGAAATAGGTGGTTAGCAGGGAGGCCAGCAAGGAGAAGGTTACATTAATCAAGGCGGAAGGTGATTAAAGAGTGGACAATCAGTTTAGTAGTGTTATCAGAGAGAAAGGTTGTCCGCTTCTACATTCCTATCTGCCAGGTAGGCATCTGGCCCACTGCATGTGACACATGCAGCCCCCTGTACCCCCTTTACACCATCACCTTAGTGCCTTTTCTCACATGCCCACTCTGCTATTGCTGCACATGTGAAAGTCACAAAAGCAAGGTACCCCATACAAACCATAGAAAACCCTCATCAGCACTATTTCTATGTTGGGACATTCATTTTGTAGGGGAACTGAGAATTGACCCTTGCAAAGATGAGCTCATCCTTTTTATTCTTTATAGGTTGTGTTCATTACCGTTTGTCATTATTTGTTCTATTGGCCAGCTCGGTGTTTTGGATTTCACTTTTGGTTGTCAACATTTTGGTGGTAGTGAGAAGCGAGGAGGGCTGTGACAAATTCTATCTACCCTTTTGATGTCTAGGACATCTGCACCTTGCCCACTCACAATCTTAAATGACAGAGGTGTAAGGCAGGGGTCTCCAAATCTAGTCCTGGAGGGCCACAAACCAGTCAGGTTGGCAGGATATCTCTAATGCACATATATCTCATGCATATCATTAGGGCTATCCCTAAAGCCTGCCAGGGTTGCGGCCCTCCAGGACAGGTTGGACAGCACTGCTCTATTGCGAGGTTGTCACTGGCGCTAATTTTCAGACCTTCATTTCACGGTGTTAGTGTGCCTGAAACCTCTCCCCGCCCGCTCTCTGTCCATTGACCCCTTATCTCCGCCCCTGGGGAGCCGTACTCCGCCCTCTGGGAAGCCTTACTCCACCCTCTGTGCACCTTAACGCTGCCGGTCACATTATTGCGCGATACGTGACGTTCTCGCATGGTAATGCACCATTATCGCGCGATAATGTCACGTACCGTGCGATAACATCGCAGCTGCGACATTAGCGCCATTTAGTAAACATACCCCTAAGGGTACCTATGTTGTCCTTTATACATTAAATATTAAATAAGTACCTTTCTGAACATAACACATGGGCAACCTACTTTGAAATTGCCTCCTTTGAGGGCATTTTCAAAAGCCATTTATCCTGGAAAATGGCTATTTAACCAAGTAAGTTGCCTTTCTGAAAATTTCCCATCCCTGTAACAAGGAAACATATATGTGGGGATCAGCAATTTGCGCACTTTAATTTTCTCTGAGAAGAAGTTAGGTCAGCAGAGGCATTAACATGCAGAGTTTTCCATTGTCAAGTGAAAAAGTACACACAATAAAATCAGGTGAAAATCTTGGTGAATTTGTTAGGCAATTTTTGAAAGGGAAAAAGTACTTTCTCTTTGAGAAGTTGTGCACCTATGTGGGTTCTTTTCAAAATTGCTTCAATATTCCCTGAAACATTCAAATTGCAGCAACAAAATCGTGCTAAGTATATCTATAGAAAAGCTAGAAACAAATAGCATTTGCCATAAGACTTATGGATCCAGCCCAGAGGTTCTCAACCCAGTCCTCGGACCACACCTAAACAGTTGGGTTGATTAGAGCCAAGGCAAGATGCATCACCTTCATTATATACAAATCTTTCTCATCCAGATAGCAACTTAGGCCAGTATTTTAGGTTGCCCAGGCTCTCTGGATAACTTACCAGGATAGCGGCTGGAAATCACTTCTATCAGGATAATGGCAGCGATTATATGGAGGGTGTCCTTGTCTACCCATGAACTGTCTCCGGATAGTGACAAGGTACCTGTGGAGATACTTGGCATCATGGCATTGCTGCTGAATATGTTTCTCAATGCCCTTCTCCACATAACCTCCATAGTTATCCAGAAAAGGGCTTTTGAAAATTGACCCCACAGAGAGGCATTTTATAACAGACCACCTAAGTGAGCAGGTAAAGTAGGTGTGTCTTTTGAGGCTAGGGTATAAAGAGATATACTGTAAGCACTGTATTTTCCTTTAAGAGAAACCAGGGCAAAGTGGCAGAAATCATACCTAGATTGAAGCTGTGGACATATATGCCTTCTTGGAATTGTTTCATGTTCCTTTCACCTATTCATGCTTTTTATGAAGCATTAATAGGGTTGTTTTAGAAGCCCCATTCGTGATTATGGACATCTGAAAATGGTCATTCAGATGTTCCAATCACAGTCACGCCCCAAGAGTCATTTTAGAATACTCTGGACTTACAGGTTTCCGGTTTGATCATGTTCATGTTGCATGAGGGCATGTCAGAGGTGTGCCTGGGGCATTCCAGAAACAATATACATATGCCTAAATTCAGAATGGGGCTGCATGTTTGCAACTGGCGGCAGACACGTCCATGTCTATACCTGCTCCTGAGTAAAATTATGAATGCCAAATACTCTCACAAGGAGCCCAAAACAGTCAAAGCCTAACTACAAACTCCTTAACTAAACAAGACTTCAGAACCAAAACACAAATCCAAACCGCACAACCTGAAAAAACATGGGCGGAGACTTACTATATACAGAGACACTCGGCATTGAGTAAGGGAGAAGGCAGGCAAGACCCTCCCTGTTCCTCACCGCCAGGGCCATTCGGGCCAAAGAGGAACTCAGGACTTTAAATTTAAAAGCAGAGTGCCATTAGGTACACCTGTGCCTGAGTGCCTCGCCAGAGGGCCCTTTGGCGTGGCCCTACGGCTGGGACCTGAGGTGGGGATGATAACATCAGCCAAATTCTTAATCCTTTCGATAGTGGTCCACCTAAACAAAGGAACAACTAGAAGACAACAAAAGTCTCAAGTATTTGACAACACTGAACAATGCCAACTACATAGAAATTAAATTACTAAATCGTGAGTAAAGCCTGATTCACATTGCTTAACAAAGTAAGAGCAACTACATAAGCCCTACAGACACTCACAGAAGTACAAACCACCCCAACGTCCTACCTTCCACCTTACATGTAACTCTACTTCAGTGGCCCATCATCAACTAAGTACATAGGAAGGCAAACCTACACAATGGGAAAAAATATAATTGCCATAATTTTCCTTTTACTCTTGCTCTTCAAACCCAGGTACATAAATGCTGGAGAAACCACTGTGCTCGCATCAGCTCAGCTGATCCCAGTCATACAAACAAGCAGATATGCAGCCCATAAGATAAATCCAAGCCAAAATCAATATATTAGACCACGAAGGATAATACACATAACCCCTACTAATTATGCGGAACTAGCCCCTTCCAAAACACTACTACATACTCCACTCAAATGTGCCTTAATCAATGCTCAATCAATTCAGAACAAATTCCATATAATAATGGATTACATGCAACACCAGAATATGGATATTATGCGCTGTTGCACCCTACTACCGCCTAGGCGGTTGCCTGGAAGTAGAGGCGTGCCTTTTGTTGTCCCTTGTTATCAAGAGAATCCAGAGCCGTGGCTTCTGGGAAATGTAGTTGTGTATAATAAACTGAGTCCGAGGGGTTGGAAGGCAAATCACAGGAATTTATTTTTACTTCCTCCAAAACAGAGCATTTAGTAGTTCAACGCATGTTAAACAAAATTAGGATGCTTCTCCAACACAAAAAGAAGTTTTATAACAACGCTTCCACAGCAACTTAAACATAGCACTGTTTCTGGCAGCTTATAACCACAGACATGTGTTTCTTTCACAGTCTCAGTGTTCTACAATAAAGCATAAAGGCTCCTGCTCACTTTTGAGCTGGGCGTCTGCTTCATTCAAAGTGTCCAGCCTTTAAACACAGCTTCCAATGTTACTGGTTTACTTTAAACACAACTGACTCTCACTCACAAACTTTTGCAGCAATTAAAGTACTTGTTGTCCAGCTAATCTGGTCCTGGTTTTGATTCCTTTAAAAACCCAGAACTGCCCTTATACTGCCTTCTTACAAAAAGAGCAATCCATGCAAGATTCTATGGACTCTTGATCAGAAGGGCAAAGGTCGGTTTGCATGTCCTCACATTCCTGTTATCTTGTCTCCTGGCTTGGCTCAGCTTGAGCAGGTGAAGGGTTAATCTCTTCTAACAATTCTAAGGGGTATGTTTACTAAAACGTCTTAACGTGCGCTCTCCCACGTTATCGCACGATAAGGTGCCTTATCGCGCGATAATGGCGCCTTATCGCGCGATAATGGCGCCTTATCATGCGATAAGGCGCCTTAGTGAGCGTTAACGCACGTTAAGTCGTAAACGAGCGCTGAAGGTGGAGAAAGGCTCCCGGAGGGCGGAGGAAGGCTCCCCAGGGGCGGAGAGAGAGGGTCAATGGGCGGAGAGTGGGAGGGGAGAGGCTCCCTGCACACTAATGCTGTGAAATCCGAGGCTGAAATCTAACGCCAGTGAAACCCTGGCGTTAGAGCTGATTTAAAGGGAAAAAAAACCATTTCCATCAGCAATGTACAGCAAAACCAGGGAACCCTACAAAAAAGTGATAAGTGTGATACATGTGCACAGAACAAAAAGGCAAAGAAACAGTGAAAATGACCAGAAGAAAATGTAAAAAAACCATAACCAAGCTGGGCAATAGTGATATCAATGGGAAACATAAAAAAACACCCCCAAGAAATCTCCAAAAAAAAAGATATGAATTTTGGAAGGGTCTATGCTCTGTCCCCATACAAGGTGAATGAGCCCACAGTGAAATTGCGCTGATCAGGGTTTTCTTCTCCATTGGACAGGGTTCCTATGGTGTGCAAATGTTCCACAACAGCAGGGCGGGCATGTTGGAATGGGCAACTGGACAGATGCTGGAAAAGGGGACACAGAGGGCTGCAGGCGGCACATGCTGTGGTGCAGCTGGGGCACAGTGTGGACTAGGGTAATGCCTAGCTGGCCCATAGGAATGCTGAAACAGTAGAGCAGCCAGACAGCAACTGCTGAGGGCCCAACATGGGCAAGAGTGTGCTTCCCATGGTGTCACAGGGAATAGTACCCAGCAGGTACCCCCAATGGCATGGAACATTGGCAGGCGATGCTGGGGGAAAGCATGGACAGCTATGCAGGCACCCCTACCCCAGAACCCGCACCATAGGCAGCCGCCTACCCGCACACTGGATGGCCTGAGACTGCGCAGCACCAGCACCACCAGCAGAAGGGCATGTCAGCATGGTGGCAGAGGGGTACTGGTGGTGGAGGGGGCAGTGGCAGCTGCCCAGAGCAGACCATGGCCTAGCCCTGTTTAGGTGGGTGCCGTGCACTGCAACAAACAGGCTCTGTCTGACAAACAGTCATGGTATCTCCAGGGAATGCAATATCTCTGTGGCAACATGGTGGTGCAGTGAACATAACCAGTGTGTTCAGGAGCAGAAGGTCACAGGTTCAAGTCCCAGCTGTGGTTCCTGCCAACCCAGTCCCCATATTTTACCCACTACTAAAACGTGCTAATACAGACAGAATCTTTATTGCAGATAAAGAAACATGTCCAATAAACCTACATTTTACCCTACAGAGCACAGACACCATAAACATGCGCATTACCTAGAGCAGAGTCTCCCAAATGCAGTCCTGGAGGGCCAAACACCATTCAGGTTCCATGCTGCCTCTAATAAACACGGCTGTGCTGCATGTCTATGCACCGCCCCCATGGTATGCAGATGTATCTCATGCATATTCATTAGGGACAGCATGAAAACCCGAACAGTGTTTGGCCCACCAGGACTGGAGTTGGGAACCTCTGCCCTAGAGCAGCGGCCAACAGGGGCAGACACACCCTTACCCACAGGTTCCATTATCCAAAGCCTCCTGGAGAGGCAGGATGTTGGGCCCTGCGTGCATCTCCCAATACTAGCACTTGCATACCTTAGCAATGCCACCCTAAACCTGGGAATATTGTACACACCTATCAATGGTTGCTATGATTACTGGCAGATAGCAAGTCCTAAGTTAAGCACAATTTGCTGATTGAGCTGCATCATAGCAACCTTTCTGCTGTCTGTGGAGTGTGCTTCAGGTCTGATGTCTGACAGTGGTTACCACCCTGGGGAGTGACCCCAACAGTATTGCATACCATAGCCATGCCTGCACTGTGCCCAGGACTGGTGCGGTGGCCAGTGCTGCCAAGAGCCTCTAAATTTGCACAATGCTGGCATAGGTGTGGGAGCGTGTGTTTGTCTATCCAGTGTGTGGTGTCTGCCAACACCTTCCTCAGCCCACACTGTTGCCAGTGTAAGCCTGCCAATGTGCATAATGAGGAGCAAGGTACCATGGGTATAGTCCAGACAGGGTGGCCTGGCCAGGATGCATCTGCATAGGGCAATGGCTCGGACATTGTAGTGCCTGACAACCACCTGCACGGACAGGGTGGCCAAAGCATGTCCTGCTGGGAGGTCACTCTCACTCTGACTGAGCAGTGACCATGGCATGGCTAGGTTCCCCCATAGTGCTATATAGTGTTTCTGTCATGTGATGTTTGTGGTTTTCTTTTGGGGCCGAATCACTGACTTATCTGCTTGGTGTGTGTATGCTGACATCCCTGTTCTGGGTACATGCATCTTCTCCAGAAACATGCACTATGGACTAGCTAGTAGACTGTCTGCAGCTAGTATGTGTCTGGATGGAACATCTTGCAGGGTGGTGCAGCAGCTGGAGGCTTGCTGCTGGAGAATGTCAGATAGTGGTGGGGGCAGCTGAGCATTTCCAGGCCTTCTGTCTGCCTTGCCTTATGGATGTGTACAGATCTGTATTGCCTGTCCTGCATGGTCCCCAACAGGACTGGGGTTGATGGTCCTCTCTACTGCCACCATTGTGGGAAGGTAGAGTGTGGCTCTGTTGGTGGGAGATCCTGTTTCCCACGCTGAGCCACAGAGAGTGGGTTGGGTGGTGGTACATAACCCACCTATGGGTCCAAATCCCCCCCCCATATCATGTGACCATGGTACCAACACAGGATATGCACTATTTTGGGTGCATCATAGCCCATAAGGGCTAAACATGACTGAAAAATACAGATGTGTCTGCAGGAACTACCTATCACACACACTAGCACTGATGGGGACCTGCAGCATAGCCTATTTCAGCCATGAAAGGTGCTGTGGACCTGGTGCTGGGTGCTCCACCTCACCCTCAGGGTGAGCACAGTACCCGCACAATGTGACGGTCTGTAGTTACTCTGTGCCAGTAACATACATGGTCAGTACCCCCTACCAGGCTGAGGTGCTGTGGGGGTGCACACGGTCAGTTCCCCCTACCAGGCCGAGGTGCTGTGGGGGTGCATACCCCATCTTGTGATCATCTGTAGACTGCTGATTTGCATGTGCAGTGCATCATGGGTACGGGTGGGTTAACTCTATCCTGGTAACCACAGCAGACTGTTTGTGTGGTGACATGCAGTCCTTCTGTAGCCAGCCATGGGCTTGTTAATAGCTGTAGCCCACTGGTTACTTCACTGCTTGTGGAGCCAGAGGTCATGGGTTCAAACCCACAGTGGGGTTATTTGATAGGGCTATCCAGAGCATTGTCAATTTTTAATGTACATTAGTGCTGCCAGCAAAAACACCCTCAGAGTACTGTAACCATATGGTGCCTCAGAAGGCGTTTTATAGGGTGCCCTATAAAGCGCCTTCTGAGGCACCTTATGGTTACAGTCCATATAAGGTGTCTTATAAGTTGTCCTATGGAGCGCCTTATAGGGTGCCCTATAGGGGACATTATAGGGTGCCATGGCAGACAGTGCACTTTATAATGTGCCCTATGGAGTGCCTTATAGGGTGCCTTATGTGGCACCTTAGGTTATGGCATGTGAGGGTGTGTTTGCTGGCAGAAATAATTAAAATATAAATAAAATGCCTCAAGAAACAATACTTACATGTCAAAGCTGATGCCTCAGCCAGCCTTATGCATTAGGCACACTAGGGGGTCAAACTCATGACCCCCTGTATCATCAGTCAGTGTATTAACAATTGTACTACACCTCTGTTTCTGTGTTTGCATGTCTGGGCGCCTACATAAGATTACCGCGCGTTAATGCGCTTAACAGCGCTTAGCCCGTTAATGTGCACAGCAGCACGCGTTATCGCGTGATAATCCCGTTTTGCTACTTTAAGACTGAAACGCCCACTCCTTTTATGGCAGCCTGCACACTATCGCCGGGCACACATTAAGACGGTTTAGTAAACATACCCCTAAGAGTGCCTTCCAGCGTGACCTGTTTCCACCCTCAGGGATTCTAGCAGAGCTATACAGATCCTTAGCTGGTAGTAAACATTGCAGAGACTCTAACAGTTTTAAATTATTCTCAGTAAAAGCTTTATGCACAGACCTTTTCAGAGCTGGTAACTTCCTGGCAGATTTCTGTACTACAGCCGTTGTACCTTGTTCCTGGTCAACAGCTTTCCTTGGTAAAGCCTTCCCGTCTCCAGACCCGGCTATGCTTCTTCTACAGCACTGGCATCTACCTGGGCTGGGGCCTCCCGTATGCTGAGACCTTTGGGGATCCCCCTTGAGGCTGTCCCTGGAAGATTTCCTACCTTCAGGCTTCCTGAAGGTTCTTTCTTCCTCTTCCTCACTGGACTCACTTCCCTCAGTTTCCCTGGAGGTCTCCGTTCCTTGGAGCTCTCCCCTTTCCCAGTGCTCCTTTCTTTCTGGGTGCTTTGCTTTCCTCGGGTGCTCTGCTTCCCTCCAGTGCTCTCTTCTTTCTGTTCTCTTGGGTTTAAAAGAGAGTGGTTGCACTATCCCTTCCAACTCCTCCCTCAGGTGTTTCCCATTGCCTTCCCTGGTTGCCCTGGAGCTTGGGCGTGGCCTATACTCAGCAACTGAATGTAGCTTTTTTTCTTTTGCTGCAGTTTGACCCTCACTGCTCTCAGGGCTATCCCTCTGCTGAAAGGTAAATGTTTTTATTTCACCTAATTCTCGGGGCTCAGATATGCTTTTGCCACCACAGCGCATTACAGAAATGTGGGTCTCTGATGCAGACAATGCCTTTATAAATCAAATTGCCTCTCAACAGTATACAATACATAATTCCATAAGGCCCTCATGAAGAGGCAGAGGAGTGCTAATCATAGCAAAGGCACACCTACACTTCAATACCATCTCTTCCTTCCAATCAAAAGGAAGCAACATAATAATTATTTCAAACAGGCACTGAGTATCATGCCTCATATAAAGAGCCCCAAGCACTGATGAAGATGAACTCTCAACCATCTTAGAACAGGTCCATTCACACGCTACACAGAACTAATGCCTCTTCATCCTAGGAACCTCCCATCGTCGCCTTTACATGATGAAGATACTTTCCTGGAAGCAATGAAAGACCTTCAATACACCCAACTGGTAAACACCCCAATCCACAAGAAAGGAGAGGCCCTCAACCTCATCTTCATACCAAATTAATATATCACCCCAAACCTAGTAACACATATAACAGTCACCACAATCCCATGGCCAGACCACCACGGTCAACTTCTCCATTAATGCACCCGTAAAGGAAGAAATACCTGAAACAACCCTGAAGGAAAAAAGATGATTTCGAACCTTCAACAAAGATAAATTCCTAGAACAAGTACTGCCAGAGATTGAGCAAAACACAACAGACCTTTGACTCCACAATTGCCAACTGGTACAAAACACTCCACAATTCATCAGTAATGCAATGCAATGTGTGCCTTTGAGTCAGTCCTGACTCCTGGTGACCCAGAAGCTCCTGGGTTTTCTTGGCAGTGTCACTGGAAGTAGATTGCCAGGCCTTTCTTCTGAGGCAATGGAGGGTTAAGTGACTTGCTCAAGGCCACAAGGAGTGCTAGTGGGAATTGAATGCTGGTTGCTTGGTTAACAAGTCAGTGTTCTAACCACTAGGCTACTCTTCCACTCCAATTCATTAGTAGTAGCACCAACCAAACCAATCCAAAATAACAGAAGAAAACACAATGTTCCATGGTTCTCGAGCGAGATCAATGAATAGAAGAAACAACTAAGGAAACTGGAGAGACTATGGCGTTGAACCAAAAATCAACAACATCTTACAAGATACAATGAAATGCAAGCCATATACCACAATATGATGAACAATTACAAGAAAGAATATCACACAAACCTAATAATGAAATTTATTAACAAACCAAGGAAGCTGTTCGTCATAGTAAACAGACTAATGAAAGAACCAATGGTACCAGATGACGCAAACTCCATAACCCTACAAGACCTGGCAGATTTCCTACAGTTAAAATATACAACATGTGGAGGAGTGGCCTAGTGGTTTGGGCAAGGTACTTCAGGCTGGAAGGTTGGTGGTTCAAATCCCACTAGAGGACAGCAACCTTGGGCTGGAAGGACTGGGGTTTCTAGTCCCACAGGTGCTCCTTGTGGTCTTGGGCAAGCCACTTAACCCTCCATGTTCCCTGTAAGTATTAGTGTATGTGTCTCATATCCCCTCGTGTTAAATGTATCCCCAATTGTGCTGTGACCACTTTGATTGAAGGATAAGGTGCTATACAAAGTTGTTTAAATAAGTACATGGAAACCACTCAATAAACTGACCCAACCCAACTTATTTCACACCAATGGAGAAACATGAGACTCATTTCACATCCCCTCAGAGAAGCAGCTTGATTCAGTTATAGCCACTATTACTACAACTACCTCACCCATAGACCAGTTAGCTGGATTAAGCATACAAAAGAGTACTTACTGCCATTTCTACTAAAAATTGCCAAATCATCACTCACTCAGGGATACCTCCCCCCACAACTCAAACAAGCATCCATAAGACCAATTCTGAAGATCAAGAACCTCAATAATAAGGACCCAAACTCCTTTTGACCAATATCAAGCCTTCCATTCATTACCAAGGTAATTGAGAAAACAGTGCAGCAGCAACTTCAGGATCCCATAGACAGCCACACCCCGTTGGACCCTCACCAGTATGGATTCAAACAGTATCACATTGTTGAGATGCTAATTACCTCACTTATGGACACTCTTATAACAGGCATAGATAACATGCAGGAAGACTTTGTTCTATGCTTCATAGATATCACTGCAGCTTTTACTCCGTTAACCATAATATCCTTCTACAAAGGCTTCGAGATACAGGAATCCATGGTAAAGTACTGGAATGGTTTGTCTCATACCTATCCTACTATAACCAGCAAATGAGATCTAGAAACCAACTGTCAAGACCATTCGCCCAACAACAGGGGATCCTGAAGGGATAATCAGTCTGAGTGTGGATTTCAGGCCTGCTCTATAGGTTTGCTTTGTATGATTGCACCCTTACCTGCCTGCCCCTACCTGCCTGAAAATATATACAGCAACATATGATTGGCACAAGAAGACACGCATGTGGGTTATGAAACAGAGTATTTTGCGGCCTTGTATGGGAGAGCCTGGTGAACCACACTTTTGAATAGACGTGTACAAGAGGATGTGGGCCTAAGAAAACAGGTCAAATGGAATACAGGCCCAGAAGCTGAAAAAACAAAACTGTCAGTTGAGCCATACTCTGAACCCTGAAGAGCACAGTGTCAGATCATACAGGACTCAGGCAGAGATAAGGGAGGGCTGTGTCCAGTAAATACCAACTGTTGTTTAATGATAAGCATGGGAGGGTCCTGAGGAAAGAGCACTTGCAGAAGTTTTTCTGATCTGTCTGACCTTGCAAGTTTTTTGCAAGTTTTGCTCAGGCTTTTGCAAGTTTGGCCAGTGACGTATGTAATTTGCTATAGAGAGGTATATAAGAGTGCTATTGTAGAGCATCGGGGGCAGCCTCCTTTTCCCCACTGTACCGTAGGGTTAAGAAAGCTGCCTGCACCTGGGTCCCTCAGACAGACACTTGTGTATCTGTGCTTGCAGTTTTTGCTTGTACTGAATAAAGGAATTTTGCTGACAAGTGACTGTGATCTGAGGTTTTCTTTTATTTTTCTGGTGTACGGCTCCCATGTACCCAGGTAATCTTGGTGAAAAATTAGGGATCCTTTTGTAGGTCTGACCCTGCCTACAAATTGGCGCCCGAACAGGGACCTGAGGGGCCCTAGAGGGACCCAGGGGCCCGAGCAATAGGCTCCTAAATTCCAAATTCTCCAGCGTTTCCTCTGACTGTGCTTTTGGCTGCCTTTTGTCAGAGAGTCAGGGTACCTCCTGTTAAATTAAAGAAAACAGGGGATGAGCATACCGTCTAGACAAGAGAAAACAAGGTTACCGTCCCAGTGATGAGAGAAAAAGAATATTGTTCTACGAGGGAATGAGAGATACCTCCTGCTGGTTCAGGGGATGCGGATGCCGTCCTGGATGAGAGAAAACTTGTACTGCACTTAGACACCCTAGGGAGACTCCGGTGGTGAGTATTTTTGTTTCCTGTCTACCCCCAAGGACAGAAGACTTACCTGGTTTATCTAGTGGGTGAGTAGTGAATTCACACCTGTATATACATTTTATGTAAGCTATGTTCTGTTATGTAGGAAAGAGTGTTTGTGTTTTGGATCCAGTTGTAAATATTAGGGAAAGAAAGTTTTGCCCAGACATTAGGTCTTAATATCTCCAGGATTGACTGTGTATATGTATACAATTGCGTACGAAGCGAGTGTGGAGTCCCGATCCACGGTTCTGTATCTCCGCGAGGGGAACGGCTGGAGAAGGAAGAAGCGTAAGGACTGCGTGTCTGTGATAGTCTTGGAATTTGTATCTTCATCCCTCTGTAAATAAAGAGGTTAGATTTTCATATCGGTAAAAGCAAAGTTATTAACAGGATTTTGCCTGTAATTAAAGTGTCCCCAAACAGGGAAAACACCAGGTTTACATATTAAAGGAAGAGGGACAGTTAAGGAGAATGTTTTAGAAAAGAAAAACAAAATTCAATGAGTGGATAGATGGTAAAACAATTGGGGAAAATCTCCTTATCTGGGATGCTCACAGACCAGAGAGGGCGACAATTAGATCAATTGAAAAGAACTAGCCTAGTTACATAACATTGTACACATCAATTGTAATTATGGAGTTCTGAACTTCGAGGTATTTTCCTTGAACATTGTCAGACACCTGGCCAGTGTCTTGGCTGTGTTTAATGGATAACTGCCCCTATATGTCATCTGATGAAAGATAGTGTGGTAAGGAGGGTGCAGCACAGCCCTGGGAAACAAAGAAAAAAGAAACTTTTTCTTCCATAAGGGGGATGGGCTCACCTAAGCACATGCTCCAAAATGAAAGCAGTGGAAAAACCCACACTTGCAAAGCTAGGCTGAGGCCACACCCAGGACTGCTTTTTGCACGCCACTACACATTCAGAGGTCTTAGCCCTGAAGCTTAAAGCAACATACAAGATACAAGATGGCCTGCTGCTTTCACTAGGCAACCGCCTAGTGGGGGCGCTGTCGCCACAATAGCTAATTGTCTGCAGCAAGATAAGATAGGTGCTTGTTTCAGCTAGAGAGAGAGAGAGAGAGAAGCTGCCAAGGGATTTCTTCTGGGAATGGACACATTGCCGAGAAGAAATTCCCGATTGAGCAGTCTCTCTTGTTTGTTTAAAATAAAGGATTCATTCAATCAAAGTGTGACAGGAGATGAAGTTCAGAACTCTTTTGGTGAAGTATTATTCCTCTGTGCTTAGCTTTCTAATTATCATTATTCTAATAGCTTTCTAGGTATCTTTTAACTGATTATAGGTAGATAAATGAACTTACAAATTCAAGATCAAATTGATGAAGGAAATGACTGCAGCTGAATTCTGCAGCCTAGAAAAAAAAAACTGTTTAGCAAAAATTAGGGACCTGATTCCATTCTATGTGTGATGTATTTTTTAATTGTTGTGAATGAATGGGAAGATCTTCCATGCTTTGATATATTTACAAAGGTTAAGTAAAATTAAGTGTTAAAGGAAGGATAGAAGTTAGTGACTTGACTGGACAAACAAAACAAACCACCCTTCTACAAAGGCTTTGAGATACAGGAATCCATGGTACAGTACTGGAATGGTTTGTCTCATACCTATCCTACTATAACCAGCAAATGAGATCTAGAAACCAACTGTCAAGACCATTCGCCCAACAACAGGGGATCCCACAAGACTCGGTTCTCTCAGCACTGCTTTTCAATATATATATTCAAAAAAATATGCAGCATCATAAAACAACACAACATTCAATACGGGATATATGCAGATGACATCGTGATATTTACCCCTATAAACATCAGACATCAGGATTACTCACAAATCACTGCATGCCTTGAAATGATGACAAATTGGCTCAAAGAACAAAGCCTCTCAATAAACTTCAAAAAATCAGAATTGCTACATTTCACCAGGAATGCTATGTTCTCCCCACCGGATGCAATAAAGATTCTAGACTACACCCTAACTGCCAATAAAGAAATCAAAAGCCTCAGAGTTCCCTTTGACTAGCAACATAGCTTCCAACCACACATAAAAAGAACAACCAGGACAGCCTACCACAGACTAAGAACAATACACAACCTCAAATCTCTACTTAGTGACAATGACTTCCGAACAGTATGTCAAGCCATCGTAACTCCCATAATAGATTATTGCAATATTATATACCAGGGTCTTCCTGAGAAAACAATATTCCAATTGCAACTGATGCAAAACACTGCAGCCTGAATTGTTACTAGAACAGCAAAATACAGCCATATAACCCCCACACTCCAACAACTACACTAGTTCCCAATCACCGTATGATCCAAATACAAGATCTTAACAATTATCTTCAAAATAATCAACATCCAGTCTCCTCCTGTCCTTCAGCCAATGATCAAGAAAACAGAGCAGACCAGAACAAGAAGAACATTTGATAACAACATCCTGGATATCCCAATGAACATGAGGACAGCAAGAAAATCTATTTGTAAGAGAGCCTTCTCCATATACGCTCCCCAACTATGGGACAAACTATCCGCCTCAATACGAGCCATCAAAGACCCATCAGAGTATGGGAATGCTATAAAGACTCATCTTTTTATAGAATACTATGGAATCACCCCATGAGGAAACCGATCAAACATATTTGACCAGAAGAAAGCCCATCAAATTATGGAACGCAATTGACCCACCCCATGAGCATACCGATCTAACATCTCTTGGTTAAATTCCTGGACTATACCCAGCCTTTATATAACTGCATCATACACAACCCCACTTATATAGTTATTAATTATTAAATGCACCCATTGTATCCCATTTAATTTTCCAAGTTCCATACCCTGTTCTATGTAACAGTTGGTTTTGCTGCGATGTTCTCTGTAAACCACCTTGAATTAATGATGGGACGGTATGGAAAACCTGTTAAATAAATAAAATAAATTTATGGCTAATGTAACTTAAAAAGGACAATTATCTGAGGTCTTTTCCCCTATTATTTGAAATGGTGTGATGAATATCAATCAGTGATTATTGTGGTGGTTGTTATGGGAAATTATCACTGATTACTACAAGCATATACGGTTTGTTTCTTTCTAAAATGTGCCTTCATATGTGCGCTAAAATCATTTTAGAATGCAAAATGATTGTACGCATATTAATTCAATAAGCATTGTCATGTGCAGGGCATATGGTTCTATATGGTTATATGAGTGGTTATAAATGCTGTGCTGGCCCGGCCTCTGATCAAGCTCCAATGATCATTCCCCCAGTAACACAAATAATATCAGCTTCACCCGGCCTTTAAAGCAAATCATATAAGCCTTTACTACTCATGATGAAGGAAATATTCACATCCAAAATGCATAAAGTTCCTCACAGAGGGTCTGCACCCATACAATTCTTCCTTTGTAACATAGTAACTGTCATAAATAAAGTACTTCATAGTGTAATCAGATGAAAGAAAGTAAAAATAAATAAAAAAAATTGGACAGGGAGGTTTGCAGTGGAAGCAAAAGCATCGAGGCATTTAAACTGCTAAGTGAAGGTGTTTAGAACTTTACAATGACATAGTCAGTGTAAGAATACCTAGGGGTCTGTTTACTAAACAGCAATAGCGGTGATCGTATGAAATCGGGGCCATGGCCCCGTTTTCTTCAATGGTGCCGCGACTACGATTGCCACTATCGCTGTTTAGTAAACAGATACCCTAGTGTCAGGGAAATTTAGAATTCTGGAGGTTTGAGTGGACAGTCGGCTGGGATCTGAATGTGGTGCTGGATGGAGGTATGCTAGTGTGTGGGAGTGCCAGAGGCCTTTAAGGCTGTGATTGTTGAGAGAATGTGGGTTTGGAAGTTAGTTGGGGAGGTGGCTGAATGAAGTGGACAGAAGTACTTCACCCCCTATACAATATCGCTCTCTTGGATTACTTCAGTCCAAATGCATTTTTTAACATCAAGGGGTATGTTTACTAAACCGCGCTACTGTGCGGGGCGCACTTGAGCGTGCGCTAAGGTACCTTAGCGCACACAAATGATGCGTTTTTGTGCCCCGCACACGTGCGCGCCGCACTAACAGGCCCGCTCATGTGCGCGTCGCGCAAATGAGCGATAGAGGCGTGGAAAGGCTCCTGGAGGGCGGAGGAAGGCTCCCCAGGGGCGGAGAGACGGGGTCAATGGGTGGAGAGTGGGAGGGGAGAGGCTCCCCGCACAGGAGCGGGGCTGAAATTCGATGAAAAAAATACCGCGAGTGAAAACCTCGCGTTAGAGCCGATTTAAAGGGAAGAGAAACCATTTCTGTCAGCAATGTACAGCAAAACCAGGGAAACCTACAAAACGTGAGCAGTGTGATACATGTGCACAGAACAAAATAGCAAATAAAAATTGAAAATGACCACAACAAAATTCTAAAAAATTATAATCCAGCTGGGCAACAGTGATAGTCATGGAAAACATCAAAAATCACTCCCAAGAAAGCCCCAAAAAAGAAATATGAATTTTAGAACGGTCTACGCTCCATCCCCATACAAGGTGAATGATCCCACAGTGAAATTGTGCAGAGCAAGGTTTATGTCTCCTTTGGCCAGCTTTCCTATCTCCAGGGACTGCACTGTCCCTGTGGCCACAGTGTGGTGCTGTAAACACAGACAGTGTGTTCAGGAGCCAAAGATCACCAGTTCAAGTCCCAGCTGGAGCTCCTGCAAACCCAATCCGCATATTTTACCCACCACTAAACCATGATAGTAAAGACCAACCTTTTTTGCAGATAACATAAGCATGGTCCAAACACCTCTATTTTACCCTACAGAGCACAGACACCAGAAACATGCGCATTACCTAGACCACAGTCCCCTCAATGCAGTCCTGGAGGGCCACATATCATTTAGCTGTGATGCTGTCACCAATATAAGGCCATGTCAGCATGGTGGCGGAGGGGTACCATTGGTGGAGGGGGCAGTGGCTGCTGCCCACAGCAGACAGTGGCCTAGCCCCCTTCATGTGGGTGCAGTGCACTCCAACAGACAGGCCCTGTCTGACAAACAGCCATGGACTCCCCAGGGAATGCACTGTTTTTGTGCTAAGACGGTGGTGCAGCAGACACAGCCAGTGCCTTTAGAACCAGAAGGTCACAGGTCCAAAGCCCAGCTGGGGCTACTTCCAATCCTGTCCACATATTTTTCCCACAACTAAACCATGATAGTAAAGACAAACCTGTATTGCAGAGAACATATGCATGCTTAATACGCCTATATTTTACCCCACCGAGCACAGATACCATAAACAGGGGAATTACCTAGAGCAGAGTCTCCCAAATGCAGTCCTGGAGGGCCAAACACCATTCAGGTTCCATGCTGCCTCTAATAAAGAAGCCTGTGCTGCATATCTATGTACCACCCCCATGGTATGCAGATGTATCTCATGCATATTCATGAGGGACAGCATGAAACCCCGAACGGTGTTTTGCACACCAGGACTGGGGTTGGGAACCTCTGCCGTAAAGCAGCAGCCAACAGGGGCAGACACACCCACACCCACACCCACAGGCCCCATTGGCCAATGCCTCCTGGAGAGGCAGGACATTGGGCCCTGCGTGCATCTCCCAATACTAGCACTTGCATACCTTAGCAATGCCACCCTACACCTGGGTATACGGTACACACCTATCAAATGTTTCCTATGATTACTGGCAGATAGCAAGTCCTACGTTCAGCACAGTTTGCTCATTGAGCTTCATCATAACAATCTTTCTGATGTCTGCGGTGTGTGCTTCAGGTCTGGTCTCTGACAGTGTTTACCACCCTTGGGAGTGATCCCCAACAGTATTGCGTAGCATATCCATGCCTGTATTGTGCCCAGGACTGGTGTGGTGGGCAGGGCTGCTAAACTCCTCTATAGTAGCACAATGCTGGCATAGGTGTGGGAGTGTGTGTCTGTCTATACAGTGTGTGGTGGCTGCAAACACCTTCCACAGCCCACACTGCCAGCACTATTGCCAGTATTGGCCTGCCAATGTGCATAATGAGGAGCAAGGTACCATGGGTTTAGCTTGGACAGGGTGATCTGGCCAGGATGCATCTGCACAGGGCATAGGGCACTGACTGGGACATTTTAGTGCCCGGCCACCACCTACACAGACAGGGTGACCTCAGTATGTCCTGCTGGGGGATCACTCTCACCCTGACTGTGCAGTGATGACAGCATGGCTAGGCATCCCCATAGTGCTATATAGTATTTCTCTCATGTGATATTTATGGGTTTCCTTTTGGGGCCCAGTCACTGATTTATCTGCTTGTTGTGTATGCTGACATCCTAGTCCTGGGTGCATGCACTATGGACTAGCTAGCAGACTGTTTGCAGCTGGTATGTGTCTTGATGGAGTGGCTTGCAGGGTGCAGCGGCTGAAGGCTTGTTGCAGGAGAATATCAGATAGTGTTGGGGTGCAGCTTAGCATATCCAGGCCTAATGTCTTTCTGCTATTGTGTTATGGATGTGTACAGAGCTGCATTGACTGCCCTGTAGGGTGTCTGTTCCCCAGCAGGACTGGTGTTGATGGTCCCCTCTACTTCCACCATTACAGGGAGGTAGAATGTGGATCTGTTGATGGGAGGCCCTGTTTGCCACTCTCAGCCCTGGAGGAGGAGGGTGGTGGTAAATGATCCACCTAGGGGTCCATAGGAGCTACACCTGACTGAGACAGACAGAGATATCCAAGGTGTTTCTACAGAAACTACCTATCTCACACATTAACACTGCTTTGGACCTCTGGCATGGCCTCTTTCAGCCATGGCAGGTGCTGTGGACCTGGTGCTGGGCGCCTCACCGCACCCTCAGGGTGAGCACAGTACCCGCACAATGTGATGGTGTGTAGCTACTCTGTGCCAGTAAAACACACGGTCAGTACCCCCTACCAGGCTGAGGTGCTGTGGGGGTGCATTCCCCATCTTGTGTTTATCTGTGGACAGCTGATTTGCATGTACAGTGCATCATTGGTACGGGAGGGCTATCCTGGTGACCACAGCAGACTGTCTGTGTGGTGACGTGCACTCCCTCTGCAGCCAGCTAGGGGCTTGCTAGCAGCTGTTAAGCTGTAGCACAGTGGTTACTTCCCTGCCTGTGGAGCTAGAGGTCATGGGTTCAAACCCACAGTGGGGTTATTTGATGGGGTTGCCCAGAGCATTATCTCTTTTTAATGTACATTATTGCTGCCAGCAAAAACATCCTCATCGTACTGTATCCATAAGGTGCCTCAGAGGGCGCTTTATAGGGCGCCCTATAGGTTATCTTATGGTTACCGTCCATATAAGGTGCACTATACGTTATCCTGTGGAGCAACTTATAGGGTGCCCTATAGGGGACATTTTAAGGTGCCGTGGCGGACAGTGCACTTTATAATGTGCCCTATGTAGTGCCTTATAGGGTGCCTTATGCGGCACCTTCAATTACGGCACGTGAGGACCTGTTTGCTGGCAGCAATTAATAAAATACAACTATAGTGCTGCAGGAAAAAATACATACATTGCAAAGCTGATGCCACAGCCAGCCTTATGTATTAGGCACACTGGGGAGCAAACTCATGACCACTGTATCAGCAGTCAGTGCCTTACCCATTGTGCTACACTGCTGCTCCTCCTTGCATGTCAGCGCACCTACTTATGCTTTTCATTCCTTAAACTGCACAGTGCTGCCATCTAAAACATTGCTGTGACCTTGCGGTACCTCATACGGCACCCTATAAAGTGCCCTATAAGCAACATTCTAGGGTGCCTTGGCGGACAGTGCACTTTAAAATGTGCCTTATGGGGCGCCTTATGTTAACACGCTTTGAGAGTGCGTTTGCTAGTAGTAGTAATTAAAATAAAAAATAAAATGCCTCCTAAAGCAAACTTACACATAATAGGTAATGCCTCAGCCAGCCTTGTTCATTGGGTGATTGAACCCATGTTCCCTGCACCATTGGTCAGTGTCTTAATCATTGTACTGTGGTTCTGTTCCTGTGATTGTGCATCAGCGCGCCGCCTTATGCCTGCCAATATTAAAATGCCTCCTAAAGCAATAGCACACTGCCTTTTGCACATCAGCATGCCCCCTTATGCTGCCCATGATTTGAATGCCTCAGCCAGCCGTCTTCATTGGGCACTGTGGGGGCTTGAACCCCTGATCCCTGCACCATTGGTCAGTGTCTTAACCATTGTGCTGTGGCTCTGCTCCTCTGCTTGCACATCAGCGTGCCACTTATGCCTCCCGTGCACCTTTCTCATGCACTAATGTGCGGGGCACACATGGGCGCCGCGCACATTAGCACATGAATAATCCCGGTTTTGCTTTTTTCAGCCAGACACGTCCACTCCTTATATGGCACCCGCACACTAGCGGGCCGCGCACATTACCGGGGTTTTAGTAAGCATACCCCTAAATCTCAGCTGCCAAATTCTAGACCATTTTATACAGTTTTCCTGTTTTAAAAAGGGAATGGAATGTTAGAGACAGTGACAGTTTTAACTGTGTTCAGAAAAGACTAGTGCACAGGGAAACCTTGTGGTTTATGGAAAAATTGATATGGCAAAAGGGTTTAAAAAGGGAAGAAGTTTATTTTTCTAGGTTGTAGATTGAGTGCCTGAGTTAGAATTTTGGGTTATAATTGAAACAAGGAATGGATTCTTTATGCGTGACAGTGCTGTAAGATTTAAATGTTTTTCTTTGGTGCTACAGCTCAGGGGTTTTCTTTAAAGAGTTTTAGTTCAAGTGAGTGATAGTTGATGGGACAATAGTTTGAGTGGGAATGATTGGAAGTTTGTATGGGATTTGAATGGCGGCTGATTGGAAGTTAATGGGAGTGTGAGGATTTTTTTTTTCTTTAAAAAGAAATCTCTTTACACAGATTTTGCAAGTTTGCAGCTTTAATCACATTTTTGGGGAAGTATAGGGAATTAGATAAGAGTAACGGAGTTTAAGAAGAAATACATTTTATAAATAATTAAGATATTTGGTAAGGTAGTTTTGTCAAAATTGGAAGAAAAGAAGAAAGAAGAATACCTGATCCTGAAAGAAGGAAGGGAGGAATACCTGAGTCGTGTTGGGCCCCATCGCAGAAGACTACTGAAGGATAAATAGCGCTACCAACACAACACAGAACATTTATACATTTGAGCTCAAAAATATTTAAAGAAAAGCTAAAAGCTGATTTCTAAATGATTTTTTAAATACCATATTTATTATCTAGGCATATTTATTCCTTTCCTGTAATCAGGAATGGGTTTTAAAGTATTAAATACTGATATTCCAGCTGGTACTGTATTTTAACTAGTATGACGGAAATTCTTAATTCTATGTCATTTGTCGAATAGTGAGTCTGACAGCAATGTACCCTGGCATGGCATGTTACCACTAATTTAATTGCTCAGACAGGAGTGGGATGGAATTCTAATACCAGCTTCATTTGAAGTAATTGCAATTGTTACATCATTTGTGCATATACCTTCACATATATTTGCCATCAAATTTAGGGAATAAAGAAATCTTTGAATTGTAACATCACTGGTCCCTTATCTTGTATTTAGTTTTAGCTAATTGGTTGTCCTACTGTTGTTCCTTCCTATTAAGTAGAAAGGTATTCCAGGGGGACCTTAGTGTTTGTACCGATTGTCACTCTCTGGGAAAGGCCAAATTTTTAACAACTGCACCAGCTGCCGCGAACATTTATATTTTAATGGGATTCATATTGTCTGACCAACAGAGACCATAGCAAAGGGTTACAATAGAAAAATAACAAGTTCCCCTTTAAATAACAGCCCTTGCTTTGCAGTGCCGAAATTCATGGAAAGGAAAAGAGCAGCACAGTTCCTTTAAGAGCAGGCAGGCTTTGGGGTTCTAGTTAGGAGTAGTTCTTAGAGTGCAGGCAGGCTTCCAGGTTACCAGCCTACTTGCAAGCAGTAATAGTTTATAATATAACTATAATCTTAGCGCAAGTCCTTTGTAGGACATTAGGCTATTTCCAAGCCTTGGCTTTGTATCACCTGTTCCAGTCCTGATCTTAAAGTCGATAGTGATTTGTTTTACTTAAAACAGTCCTGTCCCCCAAACTTTCAAGTATTCACAAAAAAATAATTTTGTTAAGCATGAAGGTATGATTGCTTTCTGTGTTATCTAACAGAATCATAGTTAAAGATGTAATACTTTAATCAAAATTTTGGACACAGTTTTGGTTCAATTTTCTTTTAATGCTCCATTAAGCTGCCTTTTAATCTCTCATCCCCTTTCTATTTTCCAAACCTCCATAGAGAAATCAGCTTTTCTGACTGCAGATTTCAGCCTATTACCTAGTTATCCATTATTCCTTGGGGACCTCAACATTCATATTAACTCCCCAATCGCAGAAGCTGAAAAAAATGCTTTTATCCCTTTTATCCAACCTGGGTTTTACCCTTCAGTCAATGAATCAATACATATAGTTGGTCATTGCCTTGACCTGATCTTCTCTAGAGTTCAGGGTCCTGATGTTTCCCCCTCATCCTCAATGGGGTTTATTTTAGAAGCATTCCCATATGTAAAGCAGCATTCCCATACATGTGAAACAGACATTCTAGAACAGGGTTTATCAGATGTGGGAATGCTCACCGCGTCTACATTCCTTGGGGGAGTATTGAGGGCTGGAAGAGGGAGCGGTCTGGGCAGTCATACAATACAGATGTGGATTTGTCATTTCATATAGGGAATCTATGTTTTATTGCCAATGCATGGGCGCTGGTATTTACTCCTGCCCCTAGTCAGGAATAAATGCCTGCTGGCAGGGGTAGCTGTGCATGCTGAGATTACCCTTAGGGGTCATTAGCACCCTTTTGGATCAAACCATGTGCTGAACAGGAGCATGTGACCTTCTCTCCTGCCCCCATCAATCAATGATCCCTGTTAAATCTGGGGTTGGGGATTGGGAGGGGTTGGGATGGGTGACCTGCCATGGAGGCTTCTAGGAAGTGTAATAGTTGCTGAGGGAGTGTGTCAGATTGAGGGAAGTTTGTTGCAGAGGGGTCCTTGGGGGAAGGGGGGACTGGAGATTCTTTAGAGGGCTTGGTCAATGTGCTTATGAAGAAGACAGGGATCAGAGCTGCTATGTGGGGGGGGGGGGGGTGAAGGACTTAGGGTTGCTGCAACAGGGAGGGGAGCTTGGACAGTGTACTGTGTGTGAGAGAGTAGTGGATAGGGTTGACTCCATGCTTAGCATGGGAAGGACCCAAAGTCAGGGCAGTGACTGGGGGGGGGGGAGGGGGACCCGACCTGTGGAGCTGAACTGTATATGCCTTCATTGTGGGAACAGAAATTTTAACAGGCTGCTTCCATGAATATGTGGAGGGGTTCCACATCCCCCCCCCCCCCCACCCAGGTTAGCTTCTTAAAATTGCTGCTCCTGCCAGATATAGAGAGGCATAGCCATGCGGTCCTCCACCTATTTTACAAGGGGCTCTACATTTGGCAGAACCTCATGTAAAATGCTGTCATAAATTCCCGACATCCTGACATGGACAAAGTCCCCTCTCTACATCCTTTCTAAAATGTGCCTTCACACCTCTTATCTAGTCTGATCATTATTTAATGCATGTTAAAGTTTCAGTACTGAATCCCTCCTGTTTCATCCCCACAAAGTGAAAAATAATAAGGAACTTAAAAACGGTTGAGATGACTTTGGTCAAAAATGCTTAGCTAAATTCATTGATCATGTACTCCCTTCTACCCTAGATCAGAAGATGTAAATCTGAAATGACTATCTTAAGAATCACCTCAACAAGATTGCCCCATCCAAAGAAATAATATGTAGAACTCACTCTGACCACCCCTGGCTCAATAAAACACTCAGGAAATTTGAAGAGAAGTTACACAGTCCTTAGAGGAGATGGAGAAATGAGAAATCCCCAGACATCATCGGGGACGTTTAGCAGGGTTAGAAGGGGATATTCAACGGCACTAACCGTGTTAGTGGTGTTGAATATCTCCATCTAAGGCATTTGCATGGTTTACTGGGCTGTAAACTGTGTAAATGCCTTTCAAAAATTGGGCCCTACATGTCTAACCAAATCCTGTCTAAGGATAATTTCTCTCATCATTTGAAGCAATATGAGAACTTGCACCCCTTAAATTTGCACCCCATTAGTAATTTCCCTAGACCAATTTGGTTGCTAATACTCTTCACTGTTCCTTTTCCCTCTCTAATACAGAGTGGCTGCCAAGCACAAGTGACCTCAGCTACCTTCCTGCACCCTCCAAAACTGCCATGGAGCCCTCTTAATTGTTTCCCCCTCCCTCATGACGATAGTATTGCAAAACCTCATCTCCTTTATGAATTTGGGCTTTTCTTTCACCATTCTAATTCCTCCCTCAGTTTTGAAGGATATCTCACCAAAAGTATTGCATGTCCTGCTGGAGGTAATCAGCACGAGCCTTAATTGAGACATCATCCCTAATGTGTGCAAGAGTGCCATTATTCACACATATATGAAGGATCTCAAATCACATCCTATCATCTCATCAAATTATCAGCCCATCTCAAATTTGACATTTATGGCAAAAATAGCTGAAAAGGCTGTAGGATAACATCTTAAATGTTTTTTTATTTTTAGTAGAAAATTTCACTTTGCATCCTAAGCAATCAGAATTTATAGCATTACACAGTACAGACACATTGGGGTCTATTCTGTCCTACTATTCATCCCCTTTGATATCTCCGACTAAGCCTCCCTGTACGAACAAGGAGTTTTTTATGGGGAGGCTTAGATGGGAGTGGGAAGGGGTGGTACAGAGGCAGAGTTAGGGTGGGCAGTGGGCGGTCTGTGACTCTGGACGTATTGGGTCAATTCTGAAGTCGGGCCTGTATGTCCGGGATCGGCAAACTGGACAGGGATGGTAAGCCCAGACAGCACAAGTTAAGTGAAGGGGTGAAGGGGGTTCCTCACAGCCAAACCCTGGCCATGGAAGGCCAGATCAGGGGTCAGACTACGGTGAAAGGAAAGAGTGGTCGGCGGCCGGGGATCGCGGCTCCTGAATGGAGCCGCGGTGCCATGGTAACGGGATGCCATGGCACTGCGGTTCCATTCAGGAGCCTGACTGAGTTAGCCGGGCATAGCTCTGTAATGCAGGCCGATTGGAATTGGGTCCCAGCCTGCACGTACAGGCCCTAGACCCGATTCTGATCCCGCGGGGCACGTCTAGCCCCCGCAGGATCGGAATTGGGTCTATCTCTATGTGTCCCGATTCCAATCAGGTGTACAGGGACCTGGACACACATGTTGGAATGTGCCTCATTGTTTATTTCTCTACATGATGAGATCTTTCCCACCATGATGGAATTCTTTTGCTGTAACTAGATTTAACAGCTGCTTCTTGCCTTGTAGATCATGATCTTCTACTAGCTAGAATGGACAAGCAAAGAATTATTGGAACAGCCCTGAATTGGTTTAAATCCTACTTCCATATCCACTCTTTTACTGTGACTATTGATACGTAGACATCTGTCAAATTCCCATCACACTGTGGAGACCCCCAAAGTTTCATCTTGTCTCCCACTTTATTCCTCTTTCTACATTGATCCAGGGGTTTTGTGCTTAGTGTACACTTGTACACAGATGATATTCTGATACTAATCTACCAAAAAACTTGGGATACCTCTTCAAGAATCCTTTTCCAATGATTTAGATAAAGCAGCAGATTGGATTAACACCAATAATTTGGTCCTCAATGCTATGAAATTTTCCGCCATCTGGTTTTCTAAAAAAAAACCCAATTCATTGTAATTAGAAGTCTCAAATGGCAGGAAACCTCATCCCCATCACAAAGTCAATTTCATTATTGAGAGTTATCTTTGATGAGGATTTGACTTTTATTACTTTTATTTCTGATCTAGTAAAAAAGTCCTTGTTTGTGCTAAAATAATAATCAATGAAACCGGTTCCAGGTTGGACATTTACCTGCTGCTTGCAGGAAAGGTTACAGGGATCTAGCACACTTTCCAGCTGCAATGCATCAACAGGCCATTACTGCTATACATACTGTTTTTTTTTTTATTATATATTTTATTCATTTTCAACACATGTAACTACAGTACAAAACGGTTATTAACATAGCAGGATCCAGACAGATTCCTATTAATCAGAATAACAAAACAATACAATAACTCTAACAAGAACCAGTATCAGTCCATGCCAGCACGCCGCCCCCCCCCCCCCCCCCCGCTCAATGTGGTTGTAGCAGCCATGATTCCACAGAGTAGATTTCACCAGATGTCTTCATAAAACATAGCTTTGCAGAGCTGTCCATTTCCTACTCAGTTTACCAGACCCTTGGTTTTTAGCTATATAGAGTTCTTCGTAGGTCTTGTGTAGGATTAAGAGATTCCACCAATGCTCAAAACAAGCTTTGTCAAGATTCTTCCAGTGTATTAAAACTATTTTAAGCGCTATCCCGAGCATTAAGTCCAATAGCTGACTATCCCATTTCATCAAAGTAGGTTCCAGAGCTATGGATTTATATACTACTATCCGATAGGAGATAGGAGCTTGTAGGTTCAAGATTTGCGATATGCGTTCCCATACTCTATTCCAATATATTTCCAGGGATTTACAATGGAACAGCATGTGCGCCAGTGTACCAATATCCATGTTGCAGGACCAACATCGATTTCCCTCCTGCAGCGTCCATTTCATTTTCTTAACCGGTGTAATATGCGCCCGATGTGCTATAAAATACATAGATTGTGTGAGAGACGCAGCTCTTGTGTTACGTATTTGAGTCCCCCAAAAAGTGTCCCAACTCTTTGGAGTTATATCATCGCCGGTTTCAGTAGCCCACACCAACTGTACCTTAGTGCATATCTTGTCACTTTTAGACCGGAGTATCGCTACGCATCTCAAAACAGCTTTAGTGTCTGTTTGCAGTTCTTGGAGCTTCTGTCGCAGTGGCCAATCGGTACGTACCAAGACCAGTGATACTCCTGCCTTGCTCAAACAGTGTCGAAGTTGGCACCATTGGAAATAGCTTGCGTTAGGCAATCCAAATTCCATTCTTAATCTGTCAAAGGTTTTAAAAGCATTTCCGCAGATCAGTTGTCCGATGGTTATAAGACCCTGCTCCGCCCATTTTTTCCATAAGACAGGCTTCCCTCCGATGGTAAAGCGCGGATTCAGCCACAGGGGCATATCTGTGGAGAAATCTTCACCTCCATCGATACATGATGCCAGTAGTCGACAAGCAAGCTGCGTTTCCAACACAATAGCATTATTTGGTGTCGTCCGGTCTACCACTGTGCCAATCATCGTCTGTGCAGGCAGGGGGGAATGCAAAGCGCGTTCCACATTCAGCCATCTGGGCCCCTTGGCTATGTCTTCTGTATCGATCCATTGAGCACCTTGTTTCAAGATAGAGGCGGTGTGCAGCCAACTGAGATCTGGGAAATGAACACCTCCATGCGCTCTAGGCAACTTCAATTTCCACGCGGCTATTCTAGGTACTCGGTTGCCCCACAAGAAAGCTATCAGCTGACTGTTCATTTTCTTATAGAAAGCTGGCGGGAATCGTAGGGGGATCATGCTTAATATATAGCTGAGCTTGGGCACCAACATCATTTTTATAGTCTCCAGCCTACCCCACCAAATCAAGTGTAGGGGGGTCCACCTACTGACGTTATCATGTACTATTTCATGACACGCTCTAATATTGAGCGCTATAGTCTCGTCCATAGTGGTACCATAGGTCACTCCCAGATATCGGAAGGACCACTTCTCATATTGAAAGGGATATCCACGTACCGTTTCTTCATTGACCCAATCATTCAGAGGTATGATTGTTGTTTTATTCAGATTTACTTTATATCCGGATATCGCTGAATAAGTATCTATAAGCTGCAGAACTTCAGGAAGGTCTGATGGCTGCAGGAAAATGAGCAGGTCATCTGCATATGCGGACAATTTACAGGGACCATCAGCTAACTCAATTCCTTTGATGCTTTCCTTCTGTCGAATCGCTATCAGCAAGGGTTCCAGAGCTAAGTTAAAAAGCATCGGGGACAGAGGACAGCCCTGCCGGGTTCCTCTTTGCAACTGAAAGGGGGCTGAGAGGTGCGAGTTAACCGCTATTCGAGCTGCAGGTTTGGTGTATAACAACTCAATGCTTTTTAGGAATTTCTCTCCCATCCCGAACCAACGCAGAGATCGAAATAGAAAGGACCACTCCAGTCGGTCGAAGGCCTTTTCGGCATCCAATGCTAACCCTATTAAGGGCTCGGCCATAGTTTTGGCGGAAGTCAGCACATGCGCCAATAGTCTCCCATTATCCGTAGTTGATCTATTCTGTATAAATCCACATTGGTCTTCATGCACCAAATCTTTTAAGATCCGACCTACTCGGTTAGCAAGCACTTTAGCATATATCTTGTAATCAGAGTTTAGGAGGGAGATGGGTCTGTAGTTCTCTATCTTTTGCGGATCCCTGCCCGGCTTCGGGTGAATTACCACCACGGCCTCTGCTAAAGCACCAACCTCTGGGGATTCCTCATGCAGGCCACTGTAATAGATCTGCAGCATGGGAGCCAATTGAGTATGATATTTGTTATAGAATTCCAAGGGGATGCCATCTTGACCAGCGGCTTTACCACGGGCCATCTGTTTGATCGCATCTTGTATTTCTGTCACAGAGATCTCTTGTTCCAGTGTTCGGCTTTGGTGACTGGACAGTTTGGGTCCTACGATATTGGAGACAAAATCTTCAAAGGCTTTGTCACTACATTGTGTATCCGAACGGTACAATTCCTCATAGAATTCTTTACAGCGGTCTAGGATTTTATCAGGTCTTAACAGAAGGCCCCCGGTTTTATCTTGCATCGCGGCTATAGAGGTCTTGCAGCTCTTTGGTTTGAGCTGCCGAGCTAATAGGGATCCAGACCGGTTGCTTTCATAGTAGTATGTACTACGTTGCAACTGGATGCTACTTAGTGCTTCTTTGTTAAGGATAGCATTGTATTGGTATCTCAATTTTTGGAGTCTAAGTAGTATCATTGAGTTGGCTCTTTTGGTAAGTAGTCTTTCCCCGGCCTTTATTTGGAGTTCCAGTGCATCCTTTTCTTTTTTTCTGGCTTTACGCCGTTTAATGGTATAAGTGGTAATGTGAGCTCGCAATGTCGCTTTAAAGCCTTCCCACCAGCTCCAGATGGAGGTATCACCGGGCGTGTTATACTTAAAATAGGTCTCAATTTCCCCAGTCAGGAGATGTATGAGGGAGTCATCTGCCAGCAGGGATTTATCAAATGTCCATCTAGGTGGAACATGTTGAATACATTTGGTATCTAGCACTAGGGAGATAGCGGCGTGATCCGATACCGTTGCAGCATATATCTCCGCTGCCAGCACTTGTTGCATCATCTCTGCAGACAGTAGGAAGAAATCGATCCTAGTTTGTGTATTATGCGGGATGGAATAAAATGTATAGTCCCTTTCTTGGGGATGGAATATCCGCCACGGGTCCACCAAGTGGAGCTCTGCAATTATTCCTTTGAGAACCGCCTGTGATTTGATCTTATCTACAGCTCGATAGGGTACACGGTCCAACAGTGGATCCAAAATGACATTAAAGTCGCCCCTAATATGATATTGGTGTGAGCTACGGCTGTTACTTCTTTAGCTATCAGTTTAAAGAAATTAGGATCGTCCAGATTGGGCGCATATATATTAAAGAGTGTATAGAGTTGTTGATTTATTTGCATGGTCAACCTGGCCCATCGACCCTGAGGATCAGTCTGTGTATCTGTAATAGCAGATTGCAAGAATTTACGTACTAAGATTATCACTCCCCCTTTGCGTTGCGTGGAAGAGGCCGAGGCTCCCACCTGGAAGTATTTAGAGGTTACTTTCTGAGATTCGGTATCTGATAAATGTGTCTCTTGCAAGAGGGCAATATCCGCTTTTTTTTGCTGACAGTACGCTAGGATCTTCTTCCGTTTGACTGGGCCTGTAATGCCTTTTACATTCAGTGAAAGAACTAGGAGGTCACCAGACATCAACACTGGAGTGGGCTATTTTGTAGGTGGAATCTATCGAATGGCTAGATCTGCTTTGTACAAGCTCGTTTGTATATGCGGAGGGCATTGTACTAGACTGGACTGACACATTTAACTGCACAACTGGCAAACATAGTTTCGCTAAGGTGAACACCATCCACTTAAACAGATACCAACCCCGACCTCCCATTGCCACCCATACAGCACAAACAGGAGTATCTGGCTATTAAATCTATTTAGTACAAGGAAAATTCAGTCAGTGTAGTGTTTCTCAAGGCTTAAAGACGTTCTAAAATTTTGCATGAACGCACCCCCTAAATACATGCTGAATTCTCTTCGCAGCGTTATTACAAAAGAGTTCATAGGTAAGTCCTCAGGTTTCCATTCCACATTTGTCCTGGAGGAAAGTTTTCAATTTTTCAGCTTCAACAAAATTCCTCGTCTCATTGTGTAGTGTGACCCGCATGGTTCCTGGGTAGTACAGTCCGTATCTTGCCTGTGCACTTTGCAGCATAGGTCTGCAGGCCAGCAACGCTTTCCTCCGATCTACCGTCTGCTTGCTCAAATCCGGATAGAGTGCCACTTTGTGTCCCTGTATTTGCAGAGATCCAGCTTTCCGTGCAGCTTGAAAAATCTGTAGGACCCGTGGGTATCTCAATACTTTCATAATGAGAGGGCGTGGGTATCGGGTATTTTCAGCTTTGTGCGTGGGGATACGATGGGCCCGTTCCAGCTCAAAAGGCCTTGCAAAGACAAGCTGCAGCATCTCTGGCAAAATTTTCTCCAAAAATCCAATCGGATCGGTGCCTTCGGCGCCCTCAGGGACTCCAACTAATCTGATATTATTTCTACGGGCGCGGTTGTTTTGATCTTCAATCTGACTTTCTATGTGCCTGACTCGCTTGATCAGAGGGCCCAATTGTTCTAATGCAGTGCCATGTTTCTGAGTTTGTAATTCAACTGCATTGAGCCGAGTGGTAACGGTGAGGAGTTTCTCCTTTACCTCTATTAAATCTTCTTGGATCATATTCAGTGAACTAGCATTAGCTGCAATCATTTCTTTAACGCATTTCAACTCCTGCAACACTTCGCGTAGGCCACCAGTAGTCACTCCCTCCTTCTCTCCCGCGGCCATTTTCTGCGAGGAGCCTACTTCGGGTTTAGATCGTTTCGCTGCTGAGCCAGAGCCTTGCTGAAATTCCAGCCTGGCAGGCTTCAGAGACGCCATCCAGCAGTAACCCGATGTTAGTGAGAAATAAAGGGGGTACAAGCATCAATTTAATGCCGAGATATGTTCAGGATTCTTGGGCAGCAACGGGAGCATAAATTCAGGCGTCCATTCTGTTCAGTGGCTAGCTCCGCCCCCCTGCTATACGTACTGTTGACCAATCAGTAACTGGTCAACATTTACTTCAGCCTGCTGACAAGCAGCGAATTTGGGTGGAGCTCAATCCCACACCATAGTCAAATATGCACTGTGGGTTAATTGAATGGATAGACCCAAGCTGTGATGGTCTGCCCCTTGATGAAGGCATGTTGCCAAAACGCAACCAATTTGGGTTTTTTTGGTTAATAAAAGCTGTTCCTTTACACCTCACTCTGGTTTGTTCTGTTCTCTTTTGCAAGTGTGTGTGCTCTTTTGTGGACCCTTTGCTATACATACTGTGCCATCACCATCGAAAATCTTCAGCTGCTGAGTTTAAGGGGAGTCTGTTTTTCTTTGGGCTTTGCGATATCTCATGCACCATCGAGCACATTGGCATACCATTCTCTAATGCAGCTCCCAATGGCAATTATGAATCACATTGGCATACCATTATCCAATGCAGATCCCAATGGCAATTATGAAGCACATTGGCATACCATTCTCCAATGCAGCTCCCAATGGCAATTATGAAGCGCATTGGCATACCGTTCTCTAATGCAGCTCCCAATTGCAATTCACCAGAGGCTTTCAATGGGCTGCTGTGCGCAGTATAGCTGTCCATTGGGTCAGCCACAGAAGATGAGGTAGCCTCTGAAAAAACCTGGGTCTTCTGCTTTCATTTGCCCATAATAAAGAGAAAGAGGAGTCCAATCAGGAGCACAGACTAGCATGCTACCATCGTGGTTTCTTCCCCTGTGCAATTTCATTAATAATAGGCAAAATTACATACACAAATAATATTGTATTTTCTTAGAGTTTACTTGACGGGGTCCTTTCTTTTAAGAACATTATTTATTTATATGGATCACTTTCCTTATGCAATTCTAGCAGAAACTAGATGAACTCATGAAAGCTAACAGATATGAAAAATGATTTTATGAGACCAGTGGCACACTGTGATGGCCAGATGTACTAAGCATTTTTCTATAGACAGAAAGAGGTAGATGTACTGAATCATAATAACTTTGTATGACAGTGATCAGCCATCACATGGCAAAAAGGTCGGGTTTGTTGCATGGCACCAAGTTAATTTATTAGGGATGTAATCATGCATTTGATTTGGGTTTCTAAACATTGTAAGTGTTGTCGTGCCTCCCCTTGCCAGTACCCGTAGGTAGGGGTTAAGGAGGTTAAGTCCTTCTTTAAACCAAGGGCCTTTCACTTCCTGGAGCAGTGCTTGTTGGGAAGTGTAGTTTTTACCATCAGTTTTAAAAGAAGAGTAGTGTGACTCAAAGTGGTTATAAGTAAAGGGATTTATTTCCCCTCCCGGGGTTGGACTTTTACAAGGACAAAAGGTGAACACAAATTAACTGCTCCTTGCAGAAAAAGGACAAAGTAAATGTAGCTTTCTTCAGCAAAAATACACATTTTTCTCTTTCCAGCAGTTAGAGCTTCAGCACATGGTTAATACAGCTCTGTTCCTTCACAGCCAGCATGTATTCTTTTCACCACAAAGTTTAAAGCAAAGATATACTTTGTTCAGCCCAGGCAATCGTATAATTTAATTCCTTCCTGTTAACATTTAACCAGGCTGTCTTCGTCTCAACACATTCCCCTACTGAAACAGGAAATGTTTGCTTGGCTTTTTCTGGAGCCGCGCCCTTTTCTCCCACCTCTGGTTTTCTACAGAGCATTTGGGTTTGGAATAGCTCTATGTTTCCCTTTTCTCCCCGGTACTCTTCACTGCAGCCCCAGCCTTCTGGATCAATAAAACCCCAGTATTTCTGTTCTCTCCAGCCCTTAGGCTTACCTGGGGAGTCAGTTGTATAAGCTTTTCTCTGAGGTTTAAAACTTCCAGTAGGTTCTCTGCTGGACTTGTGTGAAGCAATTCCCCGGTGCCTTACTGGCTTCTCATGAGCCTGTAAGTGCCTCAGCTGAACTGGTCTGCTCCTCCTGTAATTATCCACCGGAGCCTCTGACCTCCTGTCGGCTGAAAACTCTGCCCACCTCCTGTCCGGGCATCTGCTTTCCTCTCTCTCCTCTCTCTTTCTGCCTGCTGGAGTCTCCTTATGAGACTGCCCTTCTGGGTAGGGCCTAGTCCCACCCCTTAGCAGGTGTTCAAACTTTCCCCTTGACTCCTTGCTATACTGATAGCAGGGGCGTGTTTCCTTCTCTTGTGTTTTGTTTCCCCGGCAACTGGTAGCCATGTGTCTTTGTTTATCCCTCAGCCCTGCATTTCCTACCTGATTTTCTAGCTTCTTTGCCGGGCCAGAAGGGCTTGCTACATCACAGTGTGCACAAATCACTTGTATGAGTGCATACTTACAAATTTATGTGTGTACAATCAATTTGCACATGCAGATCCTAGCACACATAGAAGGCACACATTTTAAATGAATGTATGTAAATACATGACAATCAGGAAAAATTTTAGAAATCCCCAAACTCAGCAAACTCTTATTTGGTTGTACACATCCCTATAATGTATGTAAAAATAATAGTGATGCGCACGGCCACAATATTTTAGGATTTTTTATTGCTTTTCAGCAATTCTTTTGTTCATTTCAGAAATTAGTTTTAATTAAAAAAAAACGTACATGTGAGAACATTTTTACAGGCTCAGTTTGATTGCATGCACATAGATTTGAAGGCTTATGCACATAGCAGGTTATTTTATAAAGCGGTGCCTAGTTAATGCACATATTCAGGCATATTTGTAATGTAGATGGAAGAGAAAGAATTTTCCTCTGTGAGTGCCTATCATTTACATTACAATTTTTCACATGGTCTTTTTGGGGATGTGCATTCATTAGCATGCATTCAGTATGTTTGGGCACCAAAACTAAAAGTGCATGAAAAACGGACTCCATGAGGGTAATTTTGTAGGGATCTGCCTAGATTTAGGTGTTGGTACTTTATTCATTTATAGACATAAGTGGTGCATCACTCACATAATTGACCTCATATAGAATACCGACTAGCAAGAAAGTGCACAGGTTTCATTTCATGGGACATGCTTTTACTGTGGGTGTGCAGAGGGGCAGAGCTGGGGTGAAGCATAGGCAGTGCAAACAAGTATACACACTGATTTAAAAAACACCATAATTTACACGCATGCTGGGATCGCCCCTTAAGGGAAGGCACATTCTTTACTGGAAGATGCATTTAATGGAACTGGAGACAACATTTTATGAGCAGCTGTTAAAACAGTTCCCAGGTACTAAAGATGCCATTTTCATCTCTTCATGGCCTAAGGCAGAGTTGACAAATACAAGAAAATGCAACAGACATATTTAGAATCTCTACCAACAATGGTGATACAGCAATTGCCATATCAATAGAGAACAGTGTGGTGTTTTCCTTGAAGTTGGAGAGAGATCAACAGTGGCTACATTCTGTGAAAAGTTGGACACGATAATATAGGAAGCCAAATTAATGCACGACAGCAAGACAACTTGGACAATCCTTCCCTAGTGTGAGTAAGATGGTTTGATCTTCGTTCTTTGCCTTAAGGCAGATTTGTTCAGTTAGATATTTCTTCAGCAGTAATGATCTTAACATTCTGGTCTTTGCCCAGCTGTTAAATCTCATAGAGTATTGCAACTTGCTTTATTGTGGTATTATATTCACTTCACTTCTAATGTCTTCAAACTACTGCAGCAAGATTGCTGGTAGGGTCGGGGAGATACTGTCATATTTCTCGTACGTTCTAAAAACTTCACGGACTTCAAATTGCTTTTAGAATCGATTTCAGGGTTCTTCCTTTGGTACATTGGGCTATTTATTCTGCCTAACTCACAAACCTGTTGGTTTCCTACTATTCCACATCACCCATCTTGTTATCAATATACTATTCTACTTCCTTTGTCTTCCTCAGCCACTTTTCAACTGGTTTTAATTCAGCATTCTGCCTTTAGTTCTATTACCCCTTCTTTTTGGAATGCCTTCTTATCATTCCTCAAAAGTGACACCAAGATCAACTAGCTTTAAAGTTGCCTTAAAAATTACCCATATTAAGGGGTATGTTTACTAAACTGTCTTAACGTCACAGCGGTGGTATTATCGCATGATAAGTGACGTTATCGCGTGATAAAGTCACTTATCGCACGATAACGCGGCTGCAGTGTTAAGGCACACTAACACTGTGAAATCTGGATCTGAAGGGTGGAGTAAGACTTCCCAGAGGGCGGAGATAAGGGATCAATGGGCGGAGAGTGGGCGGGGAGAGGCTCCAGGCACACTAACACTGTGAAATCCGGGTCTGAACACTAACGCCAGTGAAACCCTCGCATTAGGCACATTTGCAGGAAAGAGAAACAATTTCAGTTAGCAATGTGCAGCAAAGGTAGGGAAACCCAGAAGAGTGATAGTTGTGATACATGTGCAGGAACCAAAAAGGCAAATAAACATATAAAATGACCAGAACCACATTTAAAATCCCAATAACCAAGCTGGCCAATAGTGATATTAATGATAAACATAAAGCAACACTACTGACAAAGCGTAAAAATTAAGATATCATGTTTGGAAGGGTCTATGCTCCGTCCCCCAACAAAGTGAATGATCCCACATTGAAACAGCGCTGATCAGGGTTTCTGTCGTTTAGATTGGGCAGGTTGGTTATGGCGTGCACATGTGCAGCAACAGAAGAGTGGGCACGTAGGAAAGGGCAACTGTGCTGATGCTGTAAATGGGATAAAGGGGGCTGCAGGCATCACATGCTGTGGTCCAACTGGGGCACAGTGAGGACTAGGCAGATGCCTAGGTGGCACATAGGAATGGCAAAACTGTAATGCAGCAAGACAGCAACTGACGAGGGGTCAACATGGGCATGAGTATGTGTCCCACAGTGTCATAGGGGATATTACTCAGCAGGTACCTCCAAGGGCACATAACATTGGCAGGCGGTGCCAGGGGAAAGCGCGCATGTCCATGTAGGCACCCCTACCCAAGAACCCACACCATAGGCAGCTGCCTAACGGCACACTGGATGGCCTGGGACGGCGCACCACTAGCACCACCGGCATAATGGCATGGCAGCATGGTGGCGGAGGGGTGCTGGTGCCAGAGGGGGCAGTGGCATCTGCCCACAGCAGACCATGGCCAAGCCCGTTTAGGTGGGTGCTATGCACTGCAACAGACAGGGTCTCTCTGACTAACAGTCATGGTATCCACAGGGAATGATCTCTCCCTGCTACAACAGTGTGTTCGGGAGCAGAAGATCACAAGTTCAAGTCCCAGCTGTGGCTCCTGCCAACCCTGTCCCCATATTTTACCCAGTACTAAACCGTGGTAATAAAGAAGGAACCCTTATTGCAGATAAAATAAACATGCCTGAAATGCCTATATTTTACCCTACAGAGCACAGACACCATAAACATGTGCAATCCCTAGAGCAGAGTTTTCCAACTGCAGTCCTGGAGGGCCAAACACCATTCAGGTTTCATGCTGTCCCTAATAAATATGCCTGTGCTGCATTTGTATGCGACACCCCCATTGTATGCAAATGTATCTCATGCATATTCATTAGGGACAGCATGAAAACCTGAACAGTGTTTGGCCCACCAGGACTGGAGTTGTAAAACTCTGCCCTAGAGCAGCAGCCAACAGGGGCATAAACACCCGCACCCACAGGCTCCACTATCCAAAGCCTCATGGAGAGTCAGGCTGTTGGGCCCTGTGCAGAGCAGCATCTCCCAATACTGGCACCTGCATACCTTAGCAATGCCATCCTAAACTTGGGAACACATTCCACATATATCAAAAGGTTGCTATGATTAATGTCAGCTAACAAATCCTAAGTTAAACACATTTTGTTGTTAGAGATTCATCATAGCAACCTTTCTGATATCTGTGGAGTGTGTTTTAGTTATTGATTCTGACAGTGTTTACCACCCTGGGGAGTGACCCTAACAGTATTGAATACCATAGCAATGCCCGCACTGTGCCCAGGACTGCTGTGGCGGCCAGGGCTGCCACAAATCTCTATATTTGCACAATGCTGAAATAGGTGTGGGAGTGTGTGTCTGTCTATCCAGTGTGTTGTGGTTGCCTACACTGAGCCCACATTGCTTGCACTGTTTCCAGTTAGCCTGCCAATGTGCATAATGAGGAGCAAGGTACTCTGGGTATGGCCCGGACAGGGTGGCATGGGCAGGATGCATCTTCACAGGGTATAGGGCAATGACTGGGACATTGTAGTGCCCGATCACCACCTGCATGGACAGGGTGGCCACAGCATGTCATGCTTGAAGGTTGCTCTCACCCTGACTGAGCAGTGACCATGGCATGGCTAGGTTCCCCCCTAGTGCTGTATGTTATTTTCCTCAGGTGATATTTATGGGTTCTCTTTTTTGTGGCCTAATCACTGACACACCTGTGTGGTGTGTTTGTTCTGACATCCCAGTTTTGGGTGCACACAGTTCCTCCAGGAACATGCACAATGTTCTAGCTAGCAGACTGTCTGCAGTTAGTATCTGAATGCCTGCACCACCTTGCAGGGTGCAGCAGGTGCACATTGACTGCCCTCTGCTGGTGAATGTCAGATTGTAGTGGGGGGCAGCTGAGCTAACTGGCCCCACTCCCTATCTGCTAGTGGCCCTGTCCCAAGTGCAGGTCTTCAGCAACTGTCTGTTTGCCACCAGGACTGGGGTTGCTGGTCCCACAGCCTGTCCTCATGTACCTCCCCTGCCCCCCTTACAAAGGGCTGAGAGTGTGGGTCTGTTGGGGGCAGATCATGTCCACCACCATGATGCAGAGAGGGTGGTTTGCTAAGTACATTGTCACCATGAAACCCTGACACACCCCTGCTCCTTAAACAGGTGACCATAGCAAGCACAGTGGATATGCACTATGTTGTATGCATCATGGTCCACAAGGGCCAGACATGACTGGCAATTACAAACAGACACAGAGACCTCATAAAGGTGTCTACAATAAATATCTGTCACACACTGGCACTGATGGAGATCTGCAGCACAGCCCAACTCAACCAACCCGGGTACTGCGGACCTGGTGCTGGCCACTCCACCTCACCCTCAGGGTGAGTACATAACACACACATTGGCATGGCCTGTGGGTACTCTGTGCCAGTAACACGCACGGTCATTCTCCCCTACCAAGCTGACATGCTGTAGAGGTGCATACCCCATATGGTGAGCAGATGTAGACTGCTGTTCTGCATGTGAATTGCACTATGGTTACTGTTGGTTCTATCCTATCCTGGTAGCCACAGCAGACAGTTTTATGGTGATGTGCACTCTTTCTGTAGCCAGCCATTGGTATGATAACCCCCAAAGTGATGTAGCACAATGGTTGATGCAATGTCTTCAGTAGCAGAGGTCATGGGTTCAATTTCTCTCTGTTCCCCTTTTCTTTTATGGCTGTCCTACACAACTACTTTTCATTCATGTAATAGTCATATCTGTGCAGATCTGTGCTGCCGCCACATTATACCCTCATCACTGTTGCCATTGATCCTTCTGTCCATCTATGTGTGTGTGCCAGCTGTGTGGTGTACTGCCTTAATGTGCAGGTTGCTACCCCATGTCCTGCACTGGCACACTTTTTTGCATTGCGGCTCTTCATGCTTGCCTCTCCTGTGCCTGCTCTGCATGGCACTGCTCTCCTCTGTCCTCCTTTAATTGCACTTATCCTGCCACCTCTACCTCCTCTGGTGGACACGTATCCCCATCCTCTGCCATACACTGTCATTGTTGAACTGTACATTACCATCATCCTGTACAGCTGCTCCCGATATGTTTGTCCACTTAACCTGCTGCCACATGGGCTGCATGCAAATTTGGCTGGTCCATGAGCTCCGTCATCTACTTCCTTCCATCACTTGTTCATTGCCTTTCCTTGGTGCTCTGTGCAGTGTTATGGTTACATCTGTGTTTGAGCCATACATTTCATGCTTGTGACTTTGGGGCACCTTTGTGCCCCTGGGAACCATCTCCTGTGTCACCTTGGCATCCCTGGGGCATCATGAGGGAGGCCTTCATGAAATACAAGAGATCACAGAGAGAGGAAGACAGGCATCTATATTTGGAAAAACTTAGAGAAGCTAGCAAAGTAGTCAAGAAGGCAAAGATTCAAAAGGAGGAGGAAATAGCCAATGCAATAAAATGGGGGGATAAGACATTTTTCAGATATATTAGTGAGAAGAGGAAGGGCAAAAGTGGTATTGTCAGACTCAAGGGTGCAGGGGAGGAATATGTAGAAGCTGATAAGGATAAAGCGGAATTGCTTAACAAATATTTTTGTTCTGTGTTCACAGATGAAGAACCAGGAGCAGGACCTCTGAAAACACCCACAAATAGGAACAGAAGCAAGGGACATCTTGAACAATTTTCAGAAGACTGTGTTCGTGAGAAACTAGCTCAATTTAAAGTAGACAAAGCGATGGGACCGGATGGGATACACCCTAGAATACTGAGGGAACTTGGGGACGTTCTAGCAACTCCACTGACTGACCTTTTCAATGCCTCGTTGGAGTCGGGAGTGGTGCCAAAGGACTGGAGAGAGGCTCATGTGGTGCCTTTACACAAAAGCAGAAGTAAGGATTTGGTTGAAAACTACAGGCTGGTTAGTTTAACTTCAGTGGTGAGTAAATTATTGGAAACGCTGCTGAAAGAGAAAATATTGAGGTTTCTGGAGTCCAGCGGATTACAGGATCCGAGGCAGCATGGATTCACCAGAGGCAGGTCTTGTCAGACAAATCTGATTGATTTCTTTGACTGGGTGACCAGGGAGTTGGACCGAGGGAGAGCTCTAGATGTGGTGTATTTAGATTTCAGTAAAGCCTTTGACACTGTTCCTCACAGGCGACTTATAAACAAATTGAGCACCCTAGGGATGGACCCTAAAGATACTGCTTGGGTTAGAAATTGGTTGGGAGGGAGGCGACAAAGAGTACAAGTAAATGGAGCTCACTCTGAGGAGAAGGATGTTACCAGTGGTGTGCCCCAGGTAACTGAATTCAAAAAAGCATGGGACCAACACAGAGGATCTCTAAAGGTAAAAAGGGGGCTGTTGTAGTCGTTGATATGGAAGGTCAGACTAGATAGGCCATGTGGTCTTTTTCTGTCATCATATTTCTATGTTTCTGTGTTTCTATGTTTCGCGGCACCTTGGGCTTGGCCAGCTTATGGGGCGCCTTATATGCTGCCTAGTAGGGTGCCAACCTTTCCTGCCATCCTCTGGGGCACATCATGACCTGCCTTGGATGACGTGGTGCTTTATGATGTGCCTTATGGTGCGCCCTAAAAGGTGCATTAGGTTGCGGCACTGGGGTGAGGCTTTTTTTGCTGGCAGTGCAAATTGTCGGGATGTGTCTGACTGTTACAGGCAGGAAAAGGGATTGCCTCAGACAGTCTTATAAATGAGCCCACTGGGGGATCAAACTCATGACCACTGTATTAGTAGTCAATGTACTAACCAGTGTGCTACATCTCTATTGCTGTGATTATAGGTCAGCCCGCCTAATTAAGGCTAACGCGCGTTAACGTGCCACGGCTCCCTCTATCACGATAACTGACTTTATCGCGTGATAACCGGAAATGCTACCTTAAGACCGGAACGCCCACTACCTTATATGGCATTCGTCACAGTAAGACTGCAACTAACGCCGGTAACATTAAGACGGTTTAGTAAACATACCCCAAAGAGTTTTGCACCTTATTTCTCTATAGGTTATTTTTATGGTAAAAATGTTTCATCACCTCCTCCAGGAACACCTCAAAATAATGCAGATAAAATTACCTGAGCTGTGGAACACAATGGGTAGTTTTGCATACTTTCAAAATGGGTAGTTTTCAAAACCTATATTTCCTCCATTTCCTCCCATGGAAATGGCTTTAAAAATTGCCCTGCCCAAATTTGCCATATACAAAGCCGACCAGACAAAACTGTCAAAATTTCATGGAAACCACTCATAAAGTTATGAATCAGGTTTCTACAGTCACTCCCTAACAGAGCTGCAGGGAGAGTAAGGAGAGCAATTACAGCCAGGTAAAAATCTAGTTTTGAAAATTTCTGTAACACCATCTACATTCTAGTTCCTCTTAAATTTTCTTATGATTTTGTCTTGACTCCCCCCTTTCTTGAGTCATTGTAGAACATGTCTCAGTTTCTTTTTTGTTTTCTTCTTATAGTTTAATATTTTACAGATATTTAGAGTTTAGAGCAATTTAATAGTGCAAATATAGCATGGAAAAAAATATTGCAGACCCTGAGGGATATATTAAATTGCAGTACTTTATATTGGTAAAATATGTGGAACTTTAAAACTTTTTATTTATATATTTTGAAAATAAATATACGCACAAGAATTCCCTTGTTACAGAAATGGGAAGTCACACAAAACTCTAAGGGCCCGATATTGTATTGGGCACGCTATGCGCTGCTACAGTGCATAGCCCTGCCCACCAACCTTTAACACCAGATATTCAATGCCATGGCGACGGCATTGAATATCCGGCGTCACCGCACATGCCTCAGAACCACCGAGGCTAACCAGCTAGTGGCGATATTGCACCACTACCCAGTGAACATCCACGGCTAAAACTAGGTGAGCCAAAAACTGGCCTACTTTTAGCCATGGATCACTAACTGGGTAGCAATGCAATATCAACGCTACCTGGTTAGCATCAGTCTCCACCTCAGCTCTACCCCAGAATGCCCCCAACACGCAATTGAGAGGGCTTGAAGAAATGAAAGATCTTATTCTGGTACCCCAGTACACATTTACAAGGAAATCTCAACTGGAAACGCGTGCCCAAAGCCAAGGCCTCAGTGTAAAGTTCCAGAAAGTTCTTCCTCCTAGGCTGAGTTCACCGGGACACGTCTGGGAAGAGCTGTACCCTACCCCCCCAAAAAAGAAACAGCAGATTTTTAAAAAAATACAATCGTAATAACGCTTCCTTATCCTGAAGAAGTACCAAAGATACCAACAAAGTAGCCATAACATCAGCCACCTCGGTGGAAGGCTCTAACATCTCAGACAGGTTCCCCAAGTCCAAGAAGAAACATCTACCTCAGAAGTATCAGTAATCTGCAAAGCGTCCTTAGCGAATATTGAGGGGAAGAAATAATTCTTTTGAAGCGGAAGAATCCCAGACTCGGGATAGTTAAACATCTCCGTAAGGAACCGAACAAACAGGACCCTGGGAGAATGCAATGAAACCTGTGGAAAGTTCAATGGAAGCATTTTTACTAAAAGTACATTAGGGTGCTACACTTAATGCATGTTTAGCGTTACAACTAACATGCATTAAGTGCAAAGCCTCCATGGTAACTGTTGGAGGCATCACCGGCATGTTTCCCACAGTTACTATTGGATATGTACCCTACCGCGTGTCACAATTAATGCAGATGTAACTAATGCTTCCCATAGAGGTATTTCTATATGCACCAGTGCTGATTGCCACATTGACAGCCCGTGATATGCATCCATGTGCTAACTGCAATATGTTCTCCATGCTCATACTCCACCTATATATACCCTGTCCATTTCCCACCTCTTCATGCAGTGGACAATTGATGCAGATTTTAGCAGCCTGTGGTTGTCATGCCCACATGCTAAATGTCACTATGGGACATTACAATCCACTAAAAAGCACATAAACCACTTAGCAGGCTTTAGTAAAAAGGGACCCATAGTTTCCCATAAAGCATAATCCAACGTTGACATGGATATCACAAAAAAACCCCCAAACAAAACAAGAACAAAAACAAGGAGCACTTATCTTGAGAACTTTTGGTTTTAACCATGGAAATTGCTTTCTCCACTTCTGGGTTGACTGAAAAAATTCTAATACGAGAGTTCATAAACAGCTCATCCTTGACCTTGAAGAAGAGTGCAATATCTAATCCCAGTCTGGTTCTAAAGCAACCGTAATGAGCAAAGTTGCTGTCCTAATTCATTCAGATTTTGGGGCTTGTTTACAAAGCCGCGGTAGTGGCTTCCGCCCGATATCTAAAAATAATTTTCTAAGGTCCTCTACTAACCTGCATTAATTCAAATTAAGTGCACTGTCAAAAAAATAGACCTCACTGAGAATAATGGGGTTGTGTTATCTGGCATGACTTGATCACATGTTAGTAAATGAGGGCCTACATTTATACATGAGACCGTAGAGGGTGAAGTGACTTGCCCAAGATCAAGATGAGCATCCATGGAATTTGAACCCTAGCTTCCCTAGTTCTCAGCCTGTCTGTGCTCAAAAGCTGATTGACTTCTTTGACTGGGTGACCAGGGAGCTGGACTGAGGGAGAGACCTAGATGTGGTGTATTTAGATTTCAATAAACCCTTTGACACCGTTCTGCACAGGCAACTTATAAATAAACTGAGCCCCCTAGAGATGGACCCTAAAGTTACTGATTGGTTATAAATTGGTTGAGTGGGAGACAGCAAAGGGTGCAGGCAAATGGAGTTCTGTCTGAGGAGAAGGAGGTTACCAGTGGTGTACCACAGGGACCTGTCCTTGGTCCAGAAGGGCTGTCAGTAAGGATTGCCTGTTTGGGGATGATAGCAAATTGCAATAGAGTAGATACCCAGGAAGCTTGAAGACTGGTCTAGAATTTGGCAGCTGAGATTCAATCCTAAAAAATGCAGGATCATGCATTTGGGCTGCAAAAATCCAAGGGAGTGGTACAGTGTAGGGGGTGAAGTACTTCTGTCTACAAAAGAAGAACAGGACCTGAGTGTGATTGTGTCTAATGAACTTAAAATAGCTAAACAACGGCAATGGCAAAAGCCAGAAGGATGCTTGAGAGTATAGGAATAGGAATGGCCAGCAGAAAAAGGGAGGTAATAGTGCCTCTGTATAAGTCTATGGTGCGACCTCATTTGGAGTATCATGTGCAGTTCTGGAGACCACACCTTCAAAAAGATATAAACAGGTTGGAGCCGTGCAGAGGGTGACCACTAAAATGGTTAGTGGTCTTCATTATAAAGCATATGAGGACTGACTTAAAGATCTTAATACTGTATCTATACTTTAGAGGAAAGGCGGGATAAAGGAGATATAATAGAGATGTTTAAATACCCCTATGGCATAAATGTACAGGAGAGCCTCTTTCAATTGAAAGCAAGCTCTGCTATGAGGGACATGGGATGAGGGTGAAAGGGGATAGACTCAGGAGTAATATGTGGAAATGTTTCTTTATGGAAAACGTGGTAGATGCCTAGTCTCCCAGTGGAGATGGTGGACAAGAGGACAATATCTTAATTCAAAAAAGCATGGTACAAACACAGAGGATCTCTAAAGATAAAAAGGGGACTATTGTAGTTGATATGGAAGGGCAGACTAGATAGGCCATGTGGTCTTTTTCTGCCATCATGTTTCTATGTTTCTTTTTAACATAACCTTTTTTGGTATTTTTGAAGTATCATAACCCACAAAGACTACTTTTATTTTAACAGTGTAAGTTTACTTTGTTCCATGCACTCCCTGCTTATAATTTTATTGAATGATAGACAGGGCCCATCCAATGATTAGGCAGTCATCAAGGGCAGCAGTTTCTGGAGGCAACAAAGAATAGCTACAATCAAAGCTAACCAATGAGTCCTAACAGCCACACAAACTCAAAGACTCATCATATCCACAGGAAGAATGGGCAATTTGCAAACAGTCCATTTAGCCTTGTCAGTGGCTCTTGGAAATTTCCCTCTTTATGTACGTATATATTACAAAACAAAGCTTAATATTTAAAAGTATGATATCAAAATATGCATTTTTGCAGGATTTTCTGGGAAGGATGGTGTTCAGATGATTATGATGAGAGTGAGGAGTACTAAGAGTCGAAAAACTAATTGTGAGGAGGCATAAGGCTGAAGGTTTGCCTAGGGCATCTAATAACCTTGCACCAGTCCTACTGATAGATATATTGATTATCCAGTAGTAATCAATGCCATCAAAGTCAATAGGGTGTAAAGACTGGTAGAGCAGGATAGTGTGTGCTTCTGGAGCACCCTACTGGCATGAGATTCTTTAACCTGCCCATCGCATCCTCCATCTTGTAGGCGGCTGATGAGTGCATACAGTTAGTGCAGACACACATATATATTCACTTCAGTGCTTTGTCTGGGAGTGAAATATTAGCTATGGGAGCCAATAGCACTCTTGCTTTATCAACTCTACTACTAGCCACTGGCTAAAAATAACTGTGCTGGAGACAAGTCTGAAGTACCTGGAGGTATCCTCTGACACTTTCAGCTGGCACAAATTCATTTGTCAATAACCTGTTATTTATCACTTTCTTAGTCCCACCAGCAAATATGTAGCTTTCTAGTAGCCAGCCTGTCTTAGGTATGTCATTTTCTTCTCTGTTGTTGTTGTTATTAAGTGCCATCGAGTCGGTGTCAACTCATGGTGACCCTCTGGATAGTAGTCCTAAACTGTGTTCGGTCTTCAGTCAGGAGGCTCATTGTTGACAGACTGGCACCCATAGCTGAGGTTATTGTATAGATCCATCTCATTGCTGGCCTTCCTCTTTTGCATTGACTTTGCCAAGCATGATGTCTTTCTCTAATGATCTCTCTCTTTGCATGATGTTCCCTGTAAAATAGTTATCTCCAAGTTATAATACCCTGTTCAATGTAATTTCAGTTTGTTCAATGTAAACCGCACTGATGCAGAATAACGCGGTATATAAGAGAATGTAAATAAATAAATAAAAAAATGATGTGTCCAAAGTATGAAAGTCAAAGTCTTGTCATCTGAGCTTCTAATGGAAGCTTAGGTTTGATCTCCTCTAGTACTGACTGGTTTGTTCTTCAGGCAGTCCATGGTATAAATAGTATTCATAACCATCACCATAATTCAAAGGCATCAATTTTCTTCCTGTCTCCCTTTTTCACTGTCCAACTTTCGCATCCATATGAACTTATTGAAAATACCATGGCTTGAACAAGTCAAATTTTTGTATGGAAAGAGATATAAGTATCTGCTCTTGAGAATCTTGTCTAGGTCCTTCAAAGCCTTTCTGACAAGAGCATTGCATCATCTGATTTTTGACTGCTTGTAGCTTCTTTATTGATAGTTGATCCAAGTAGGTTAAAGTTGTCCACTATTTCAATTTCTTCTCCATTGACAATGAACTTATTGATTTTGCCAGTTGTCAGGATCTTTGCCTTCTTTACATTAAGGTGCAGGCCCATTTTAAAACTATGTTCCTTGGGGGGGGGCGGAGCCTGATGTCCAGCGGGATGGTCGCATAACGCTGAGGCTCCCGAGAGGCCTACTCAGAATCCTGAATTAACACCTCACATACTTGGAACGTCTACTCTGATCTTGCCGGGGCACATTGGTGAGATGGCGGGGACCAAACCAACGCGCCTGGAATTTGGATCTCCAGCGGCTTCTCACGGCAAACGTTCCAAAACTGAACCTCCGTCCCCGCAGAAGGGGCCGGCCTTGTGCGAGGGCCCCGAAATGCAGCAGGAAATCCTCGTAGAGATTAGAGGGGTCAAAAACCTTGTGCAGGCAAACGGTGAAGCACTCCGAGCGCTGCGGGAAGATTTTGGTGTGCTGCAAAGCAAGCTAGAAGGGCTTTCTTCACGTCAGGACAAAATGGAGAGCATATTGGACTCCCATGCGGCCCGGTTGTCCAAACTCGACAAAGTTGAACGCCAGGTGCGGGCCTTGCAGAAAGAGGTGGAAGATGGCAATAATAGAGCGCGCCGCAACAACATACGACTCGTGGGCCTACCAGAGGGAGCAGAATCGGGAGACATGAAAGAGTTTTTATGCAAAATCCTCCCTTCCCTGCTCCAGATCACCTTTGCCAAAGATTTGGAGATTGATCGCGCTCATCGTGTTCCCACAAGCATAACGCTCAACAGGAAGACCCCGCGGCCTATCATTTTTCGACTTTTGAGATATCAACACGTGGAGCAAATTCTAAGTGCCTCTCGGGCAAAGGGCCATATGGAGTTTGAGAGCCACAAGATCTCCTTCTATCCCGACTTGGCTAAACCTACGGTCGACCGCCGAAAGCGCTTTCTGGAATTCCGGCCGAGGCTTCAACAACTACAAGCACGCTATGGCCTGATGTACCCGGCCAAGCTCCGAGTCACGCTTCACAATCAGACAAGAACATTTGAGGACCCTGATCTACTAGCGGAGTTTTTGGATTCCAAAGAAGCAGACTTGATGCGCTGACTTCCAGAATATTCCTGCAAGTCTCCTCATATCCGCTGTACCTGCCACATTGGATCTGCCGCAGCCTAGCAAAGAGTCTGGCGTGGGCAGTCTGTTGCCTTACTCTTGATGGTATCTGTGACCCGACTCCATCTACCCACAGTAGCCTCGATGAGTATCAGAGACAGTGTTATTATGGACTCTGGTGTTTCTTTTCTTTTCTTTATATGTCTTTCTATTTCCTCTCTAGGGCCTCCTCCCGCAGACATATGGTCGCCATATTCTTTGGGGTTTTGCTTCTTCTCTAAGATACGTTGGTACATACTTTTCAATATGGGGTGTATTAGCCAGAATACTCGGTGATTATGACATTGTTGTACAGATTCTGCTTATGTTATATGTTATCAAGCGCCCTTACCTAAAATGTCTATTACCGATTGATGGCACCATGTAAGATTTTCTCATTGAACGTAAAAGGAATCAATAATCCGATAAAACGGAAGAAAATCCTAAGCTACCTCAGTCAGGAAGCAGCGGATTTGATTTTTCTCCAAGAAACGCATTTAAATTCGAAGGAAACTCTTAAACTCAATATTAAACCTTACATGGTGGTCGCCTATTCCCCAGCCGTTTCTAAGAAATGTGGGGTTGCCATACTGGTTAGGAAATCTTTGCATGCTACTATTATTGCGACTAGCTCAGATACAGAAGGTAGATGGTCTAGAGTTCACCTCAAGATAGGTAGCCTTGAAGTTACATGTATATGCCTTTACGCTCCTAATGTTGATGACCCTGCCTTTTTTGCTACCAGTGCTCAGGTTGCGCAGGCTTCTGCTACTACTTCATTGATCATTGGGGGGGATTTCAATCTAGTCCTTGATCCCCTGATTGACAAACAGCCGCCTAGGACGAGTGGTCCCCCCAAGAGTCACGCCACGCTTACCTCCCTGATCAAGGATCTTGCTTTAGTTGATCTATGGAGGTTACTACACCCTAATGAGCTTGACTTCACCTTCTTCTCCTCCCCTCATAAATCTCAGTCTCGCATAGACTTCTTTCTAATCTCAAAACTGTTAGTTCCTCAGGTGGACACTGCAAAGATTCACTCCCAACATATTTCAGATCATGCTGCCATTTCCTTTCAATTACACACTACTGCACCCCAGGGGAACTCGGGAGCCTGGTTCTTTGATAGAGCCCTGTTAACTCAGCCAGAGTTCCAGTCAGAAATTCGAGCAGCCATACAGGATTACTTCCATTTTAATCTACCCCAAGATACTGCAAATTGGGCTTGGTGGGAGGGCTTCAAAGCGGCCATTCGGGCAACGATCACTAGCTATCAAATCCGCCTGCGGAAACAACGTAAACAGCAGCTGCTCATACTAGACCAACAAATAAAAGCAGGCGAACGAGTTCTAACTTCACGTACTGACCCATGTGTATTAATTCGATTACAGCGTCTCCGTTTTCAATATAATTCAATCCTCTCAACTGCAGCTTCTAAGAGTATTGAGCTTCAGCGAGGGACATATTATCGTGAAAATAACCGAGCCGGTCGACTCTTAGCCAATGCCTTGAAAGGTCAAAAAGAAGCCAAACGCGTAGCGGCCCTTCGAGCTCCACAGGGAGGGGGCATAGTGACCACAGACTCCGACATTGTAGAGCTCTTTCGGGATTTCTATACCCGCCTATATCAATTTGAATGTGAGTTCTCGTCAGAGACATTCGAGCGATTGCTTTCTGGCATTCAGCGGCCGACCCTCTCTGAAGATGATAGGGATGCGATGGATGAACCCTTCTCTACTTCAGAGATCCAATCTGCCCTAAAACGAACAGCCTCGGGCCGTGCCGCAGGGCCCGATGGTCTCCCGACCGAATTCTACAGAACGTTCAGTGCAGATTTAGTTCCCTATTTAAAACTCTATTTTACTGCCCTTGCGGTAGATACATCCTCTTTGGGATCCTTTTCTGCAGCTAATGTGGTAGTATTTGAGAAAGAAGGCAGAGACCCGCTACTGACCGCCAACTACCGTCCAATCTCCCTACTTAATGCCGATTATAAGATCTTCGCAACGATCTTGGCCACCCGGCTATCTGACATGATGGCTACCCTAATTCACCCCGACCAATGCGGTTTTATACCCGGCAGATCAACTGCTGACAATGCTCGGACCTTGCGCCATGTGCTATCCAGTGCTGCCAATCTCGACCATCCATGGGTGGGTCTTTCCCTGGATGCCGAAAAAGCCTTTGATCGTCTAGAATGGCCCTTCTTATTTGCAGTTCTCCGATGGTATGGCTTTGGAGAGGGCTTCCTCCGATATCTCCAAGTCATGTATACTCAACCCGTCGCCAGTATTTGTGTAAACGCCATCAAATCTCAGCCATTTAACCTCCAAAGAGGCACGCGTCAAGGTTGCCCCCTATCACCAATGCTCTTTGATCTCGCTCTTGAACCCCTATCCCTCCTTATTAGACAGTCTGCACGTATTCGAGGTGTCCCCTTTAGTCATAGGGAGATTAAACTCTCTGCATATGCAGATGACCTTATGCTCTTCGTATCCCTCGATTCGGTTCCAGCTGTCTTGGATCTGATTGACGGATACTCACAATTATCGGGCTATAAAATTAACTGGACCAAATCTGTAGCATTCCCACTGAACCGCTGGGTACATGAGGCTGACATGCAGGCCTTTCCCTTCCTTTGGCAATCCCGCATGGTGAAGTATCTTGGGGTCCATTACTGTTCTCCTTTAGAAGACACTATCAGTTTTAATGCCAAAGAGGTAGTCTCCAAAGTCCGTGAACTCACAAATCGTTGGTCTCCCTTATCTCTCACATGGTGGGGCCGCTTAGAAACTGTGAAAATGATGATAGTCCCCAAAGTGAACTACATTTTAGAAATGTTGCCATGCTTACTTCCGTTACATACTTATAAAGATATTGAGGGCCTTCTCGTCCGTTATCTCTGGCAGGGCAAGCCACCAAGGATAGCTAAACATAAACTGCAGTCTGCAAAGGAACGAGGGGGTACCAGATTTCCTGATTTTCTTAGATATCATCAAGCCTTTCTACTTAAGCAAGGTGCCCGATGGCTAGATGCCTCAACAGACAGCAGACCAGTTTGGCTTGACATAGAAGAGGAGCTTAGCAGCCCAATTCCGTTGACCCATCTCCCCGGTATGTCCTATCAAGTAGACACCCGCCATCCACCAATGATTGTCGATACTCTTGCGGCCTTTAACACTCTCATTCTATCACTGGGCCCGAATGTATGTCCTCAGGACGGACTCCCGCTATGGAATAACCCCAGAATTCAAGTCCTAAATAGAACAATAGCCTGGAAACCCTGGTACTCCAGGGGGATCTGGACACCCCAACAGCTTTTCTCTGCAGCTCGTTGGAAAACCTTTTCTGATCTACAAAAGGAATTTGCGTTACCAGCGAAACACTACTTTCAATTGATGCAGCTTCAACACTGCCTCAAAAGTGCTCGAATCATGCCGCCCTCTGCCCCTACTGAGGATGGGCTATTAGAGATAGTTCACTCTATTAGTAGTACACATGGGGTAGCCTCTAACTTTTATAAAATAATATGTCAGGGTACAGACACGGACACTTTTAGAGCCCAACAAGCCTGGGAGCGCGAACTGCAAACCACTTTAACCCCTGTGCAATGGAGCGTTTTCTGGAGCAAAGTAGTGCGGGTTTCCCGGTCTGCCCTGTTACCCAAACTCTCTTCTTTTTTGCACACAGATGCTTTTATACCCCAGAAAAAATAGCCAAATGGAACCCAAATGCTAGGGACCTGTGTTGGTCTTGCCATACTGCTGTGGGAACCTTCGCTCATGTTATTTATGAATGTCCTCAACTACAGGTCTATTGGGGGCGGGTCTGGGGTCGTATTCAATTTATCTTACACTTTCACGAACCTCTCTCTTGGAAGGTCGTGGGACTCCGCTCTGTGGCGGAGGTACCCTCTCTTCCTAAGACGGGTCGCTTTCTCCTTGATTTCATGCTGGGTATGGCCATTTGCTTAATCACGAGGAATTGGAAGGATAGCTCTCGACTTACTGTCAATGAATGGTGGAACCTCGTCTGCTTATATAGTAAATATGAGCAGATACCTCGGAGAGCTATTCCCCATGTCCAAACTCACTCTCGCTTGTCTAAATGGCAGATGCTTAATGATTATGTACAATCTGCTCATTGCTCCAACATGCCTGTATAATGTGCACTCATCATGTTTTAGATCACCGTTAGGTTTTGTAACACAATAATGTAAGTACACGCCCGCTTCGGGAATGCTTAGTTTTCTAGAGAAGAAGCAGGGGGGAGGGGGGTGGTATGGGTTTACTTTGGTGTATGTATTACACGTTATGTATCTGTCTTTTAGCTGTATGTCTTCCTTTTCCTTTGTTGTTATAAAACGAAAATAAAGAATTAAAAAAAAAAAAAAAACTATGTTCCTTGATCTGGAGAAGCAAATGTTTCAGATATTCTTCTCTTTCAGACAGTAATGTGTTATCTGCATAGCGAAGGTTGTTTATGGGTCTCCTACTAATCTTCCACCTCTGTTTTCTTCATACAGTCCTGCTTCTCTGATGATTTGATATAAATTAAACAGATGGGGGAAAGTATGCAGCCTTGTTGTACACCTTTGCTGATTTTAAACCATTCTGTTTCTCCTTGTTCTGTTCGAACTGTTGTTTCTTGGTCAACGTAAAGATTATGCAAGCAAATGATCAGGTGTTCTGATATGCCCATGCTTCTTAATGTGGCACAGAGTTTCTCATGGGTTACTCAGTCAAAAGCCCTGCAGTAGTCAATAAAACACATATACGAGTAGATATCATTTTGGTATTCTTTAGTCTTTTCAAGGATCCATCTCATATCCGTGATGATGTCTCTCATTCCTTGCTCTTTGCTGAACCCTGCTTGCATTTCAGGCAGTTCTCGTTCCAGGTATGGTTGTAGTCTCTGCTGAATAATCTCGAGTAGAATCTTGCTGGCTTGTGGGATCAGAGCGATATTGCAATAATTTCCATAGTCAGTTGGATAACCTATAAGCACAGATCTTTTTCAGTCAGTTGATCATGATGATGTCTTTCAAATTTAAGAACATAAGATATGCCATACTGGATCAGACCAAGGCCCATCAAGTCAATCTAGGTTACAAGTACCTAGCAGTTTCTCCAAAAGACGCAGGTTCCACAATGTTTGTAAGCCTTGCAAGTATGGTAACAGCTGCATCAGATTGCTGTAATACTTCTATGGGAATGCCATCAATGCCTGCTGCTTTGTTCTTGGATAAAGCTTTCAATGCTGCTTCAACTTCTTCTTTCAGCAGCAATGGTTCCGGATAATAAGGTACAGGTTGAAATGGCTGTTGGTCTACTTGATATTTATCATATAATAACTCTGTATATTTTTTCCACCTTTTCTTGATCTTCTCAGCATCATTCAACATGGATCCTTGAGCATCTTGTAACATTCCAATTCGAGGCTGGAATTTTTTAACTCTCATAGTTTTAGGAAAGCCAATCTTGTTCTTCCTCTAATAGTTTCTACTTCTATTTCCTTGTATTCATCATTGTAGTATTTCTCCTTGTCTTGTCTTGCTGCACATTGGAAATCTCTGTTGAGTTCTGCAATTGCCTCTTTCTCCTCTGGCTTTAGCTTCTCTGCATTTATGACACAAAAATGAATATAGTCACTTCCAGAGTGAAAGAAAGACTCAAACTCTATAGTAGAGTGAATTTTTGTTTTTTGAGTCTTTGCATTTATGGGCAATTTTCAGAGTTTCTTTGGTCATCAATTTTGGCCATTTTTTCTTTTTCACCTTTTGTAAAGATTTCTCACTTTCTTCCAGCACAACCTTCTTGAGGCCATCACATAACTCTTCTGGAGCTCTGTCATTTGTATCTAAAGCAACAAATCAATTTTGCAGGCAATCTTTAAATTCTGGTGGTATTTTATTTATTTATTTATTTAAAGTCTCTTTTATACCGCGCTATTGACATCAGCGCGGTTTACAGTGAACATTAAACTACACATCTCAGTTTGGTGATTTGTGCTTACAATAAACAGGTATCATAACTTGGATATACATTAAAACAATTTCTTAACAGGGAAAAACATGATAAATATATACAAAACCACTTTATGTAGCTATATAAAGGGTTAAATGGACTGTACAAGCATCTCATAGTGGAGGAAGGTTAAATGTGTGATTGCGGGTATTCAGTCAAGAATGTGAGATGCATGCGCTTGAGGAGCTGCGTTGAGGTGTGGAAGTGGGTGGATGTGAGGTGGAGACTGAAGCATCATAGTGAAGGAGAAAAAGGTGATGTTTCAGTGCCTTCTTGAATTGACAGAGATCACTGATGGTTCTTTTTTTTTTTTTTTTTTTTTTTTTTTTTTAATTTTCACTATTATTTTTATTTCAAAGTCTCCAAAGGTATCACATATAATATTACCACCAAAATGTTTTCATTCTTTAGCACTATCAGTTGTTACATTAACGTCCAAGTACTCCCCTTTAACCAGTTTTTTTTTTTTTTTTTTAAATTATTTATTTAACTTTTGACACACAAAGAAAATATCCATACAGCAAGTACAACAGAGAGGAAAACCACACAGCAAATACAACAAAAAAAGTAAATAAGAAACCCACCCCTCCCACCCTCCCACCCTCACCACCCCGTCTCCATGTGAGTCAGTATTAAGAGTTCATACACAGTTAGACAAAAGGGCCCAAGCCTGCACTAAGGAAGAAGCACAGACCAGAGAAGGACAAGGTACAAAAGGCCAGCCAACTCCCCAGGGTGGTTAGGACCGCAGCCTAGCAGTTGCAGTATATCTATCCAACCACAACCACTTATCCGAGGAAGAGACCTGCCCCAGAGCGCTCCCCCCCCCTCCCAGGATTGCTCGAGTGATCCTGCGCCTTCTCATAGCTGGCATACAGACATACCATGCTCCACCATTGATGAATATCCAGCTTGCTGGAGTCCTTCCAGCATACCAGAATAAGCTTCAGAGCTATGGCGACTAGAAAGTCCAGCAAAAAGTGCTTTTCTTTCATGTCCGGAAGATCGCCCAGAGAAGACCGCAAGATCACCACCTGCCAAGTAAGGGGAGCCTGAAAGCTCAAAATCTTTTGTACCCTCTCCCAAACTAAAACCCAGAAAAATTGAACGTGAAGGCAATCAAAAAACATATGCTTATAAGTACCAGGACTAAGGTTGCAGGACCAGCATAAATCACCCACTCCCACCTGCCAACGTGCAAGCCGAGCGGGCGTAATAAATGCACGGTGCAGCAAGAAGAATAGGGATTGAGTCATACCCGCAGCTCTAGAGACCCTACTGACCTTGGAGCATAAACGCAGCCAAGTATGAGAGGAAATAGGGACACCTAAATCTACCTCCCAGCCTCTGCGACTGCCAGTGAGGGCTGTACCCTCTTCTCCCATGTAGGCATAAAATTTAGACGCAGCTCCGGGTTTACAGGAGTACGCAAGGACCAACTCCTGCACATCCCAGGTCTGAGATACCACTAGATTAGAAACCCCCGCTGCTGAAAGACAGCTGACTAATTGAAGCCACTGGAAAAAACAAACTGCTGGTAACGAGAATTCCTGCTTCAGCCATGCCCAGGGTTTCCACGCCCCGTCTAGGAGTAATTGACCTACAGTCCAGATACCCTGCGTTTGCCAGCGCCGCCATCCAAAGGTCTTGTGTCCAATCTTGAAAAGAGGGTTATACCAAAGTGGCAGTGGGAGGGACACAGAGGGAACAGGACTCATAACTCTCGCCAGAGATTGAAAAGCTGCTTGCGTGGCCCTTACCACAGCAAGGGCTGCAGAGGAAGCCTTGCACTGCATGCCAATCAGTAGATGCAATGGGATCGGATCTACCAGGCGCTTTTCTACCTCTACCCATACCGGCGCCACCCCCCCGCTCTGCCTGGGGCACCATAGTGCCCCTTGCTTAAGCAGGAAGGCTAGGTGATACCTACGAAAATCAGGGAACTTAACCCCACCATTGTCCTTGGACGCTTTGAGTTTCCTAACCGCAATTCTAGGGGGCTTTCCGAGCCACAAAAAGGCCGTGAGTGATCTCTCCCACTCTTTGTAAACCTTCCGCGGGAAGGAGAGCGGCAACATCTCAAGAATATAATTTATCTTCGGGGCTAAAGTCATCTTGATAGACTCCAAGCGGCCCCACCAAGATAAATGCAATGGGGACCATTTTGCAGAGAAGGACCGAATCATCTCACCGATATGGCTACAATTGAGTGAGATAGTCTCCTCAATGGAGTCACAAAAGCGAACCCCAAGGTACTTGATCGCCTTCCCTTCCCAGACAAAGGGGAAATTAGCAATATCTTCCGAGAAAGTAGCCCTGTTCATAGGGAACGCCACGGACTTATTCCAGTTGATCTTATACCCAGAAACCTGTGAATATCTATTAATGACCTGCAGTATCTCCTCCAGGGAGTCCGGACGTAAGAAAAGCAACAAGTCATCGGCGTAAGCCGATAATTTAATCTGTAAGTCTCCCAGCCTGATGCCACAGATTCTCTCCGATTGTCGGACTAAAAGTCCCAGAGGCTCCAACGCTAAGTTGAACAGAATCGGCGACAGCGGGCAGCCTTGCCTGGTCCCACGATGGAGCGAGAAGGGAGCAGACAGTTGACCGTTTACCAAGATGCGAGCCTGGGGAGTGGCATACAGGATCTGGATCGAGCTAATAAACCCCTCCCCGAAACCGAACCATCTCAAGACTTTCAACAGGAACGGCCATTCAAGCCTGTCAAAGGCCTTTTCAGCGTCCAAGGAAATCCCGACCATGGGAGAAGGAAGCTGTTCCGAGACAGCCAGTAGATTTAACAACAAACGTGCATTATCCGATGTCGCCCTACCAGGCATAAAACCACATTGATCGGGATGGATCAGATCTGACGAGACTTTTGACAAGCGACTCGCAAGAACAGTGGCAAAGAGTTTATAATCGGCATTTAACAGTGAAATTGGCCGATAGTTTTCCACCCTGAGGGGGTCCCTCCCTGGTTTCTCCAAGACGACTACGGTAGCCTCGTTAAAACCACCCACATTAGGAGTCTGCGCATGTAAGAGCTGATAGTATTTAAGAACAAATGGTAGGATCTCCTCCTGGAACGTTTGGTAAAACTCAATGGGTAACCCATCTGGGCCTGCGGCTTTCCCTTTCTTGGCTGATTTTAAAGCCACCCGGAGTTCACCCAAGGACAACGGGGCATCTAACTCAGACACTTGTTGCAGTAAGAGGGTGGGGTGCTCTATAGGGCCCAAAAAGGCCTCGCTCTCTTCTCCGTTGTCCCCACCCTCAGAGGAGTACAATCCTGCATAGAAGGCTCTAAACGCCTCTGCTATCTCAGAGGTCTGAGTGAGCAGGTGCTGATCTCTGGAAAAAACGCCAGCAATCTTAGTCCGCTCAGCTTTGGGTTTCAGAGTCGTGGCCAGCAACCTGCCAGCCTTGTTTTGTTCTCCATAATACTTGGCTTTCCAAGCATGAGAGAGCTTCTCAGCTTCCTCACTGAGAATAGTGTTATATTGATATCGTAATTTTTGCAGACGCACTAGGATGCAAGGCTCTGAACGTGCTCTTAAGAGCCTCTCCCCCGCCTGAATCTGTAACTCAAGTTCTTTCAGCAAGAGCTTCTTTCGCCGCGCAACCCCAATAGAAAAACTAGTGATTTTGGCTCGCAGGGAGGCCTTAAAAGCCTCCCACCATGCCCATCCAGATGTAGCCTCCGGGAGATTCACCGAGAAATATTCCTTTATGGCTCCCCTCATATAGTCACGAAAAGTCGCATCTGCCAACAGAGTCCTTTGAAAAAACCACCCAGCACTCTTCACTGAGTCAGAGAGTAATCCTATGTGTAAAGAGATAGCCGCATGGTCCGAGACGGTACAAGCTTCAATTTGAGCGTCAGACACCTGAGAAACCAACGACTGTGAAATAAGAAAGAAGTCGATTCTCGAGTGTGACCCATGTGGGGGAGAATAAAAGGTAAACTCCTTCTGCGAAGGATGCAGGAGCCGCCAAATATCAACCAAGTTCAACGCCTGAACCATCCCCTGCATCGCCAAACTAGCCCGGCTAGGCCGAAGGGATCGATACGGCTGGCGGTCTAAAAGAGGGTCCATCACGAGGTTAAAGTCTCCTCCGACAACAAGATCCCAGTGTATCAACTCTTGTACCTCCTCAGCAAGCCTATGAAAGAAGGACACATCGTCCACATTCGGACCATAGATGTTCATGAAACCAAAGGACCGGTTCCCGATGCGGAGACGGACTTTCACCCACCGCCCTCCCGGGTCAGCCCGAGTCATCTCGATTACAGGTTGCAGTGCTTTCCGGACCAGGATAATCACCCCATTTCGTTTTTGGTAGGCCTCTGCAACCCCCACTAGTGAAAAATGTCCCCCGCCCATCTTTTGCGCCTCTGCAAAACTCAGACGGGTCTCCTGTAGCAGGATGACATCTGCTCTCTTCTTTCTGCAATAAAGGAGAATTTTTTTTCGTTTCATAGGGTTATTGATACCCTTCACGTTCAAAGATAAAATATTAAGAGTGCCCATCCCTAATCACATCAGCATGGTAAGCAGGATAGCGCGAAGTGCATACCTGTAATGAATCCACCTTTTGACTTGTAACAAACCCCTCACATGGAGACAACCTAAACCCCCTATTAACCCCAAAAATAAAAAGAAAAGCACCCAGGTGCCGAACCCCTTCCTCCAGGGGAACACAAACGGGTGAGCCAATACTGGGGAAACACAACCACCCAACCCCACCCCCTTTGCGCTGAAAAAAAAAAAAAAAAAAAAGAATAACAACAAGAACCCCCCCCTCCCTCCCAAGTTACCCAAACATAGGAAAAATTATTCCCCCATTTTCATTCGCAGTAGTAAGTTTAATTTATTTAGTTATGTGCGATTCCCTTCTCCCCCCCACCCCCCCCGCCCACACATCCCCCCGACGCTCCACCCCCCCCTCCCTGCACACATTAACCTCCTCATCAATTATCTTATCAATATACGCCTAACCGTAACAACGGAGGAACCAGGCACCTATGGCAGATTCCATTTACTGTGCCCATGTCATCAGCTCTGATCCCTCGAGGAGGTACAGGAACGGAAAGATATAAATGAAATAGAAATAAACTGTCTGCCAGGCCCCCAGACACACGTGACAGTAAAGCTGCAAATATACATATCTACAGAACTGCATCGCTTAACAAAATAACATATTTAGGATTAAGTAAAAATCACTACACAGGGAGTGAAGGCCCAAGAGAGAAAGGGGGAGAGAGGGGGAGAAAGGAAGAGAAGAGAAGGAAAAATGAAAAAGAAAACAAAGGGTAGATAGCCCCCGGTTCTTCAGAGGGACATATCATGTAAGGCTATTGCAGTTATACGATCAGAACAACAATGATCCGAGATTGCAAAACAATAATCTCAAACAGAGCAACCAAATAGCCAGCCAGTAAACCTGGCGTACCGCCATCAACACCAAGACCCCAGTGCCTGAGGCGAGAGCGCTGAAAATCCTGCAAGCAGCTAGTCCCGGAAGGATTCAGCGCATCACTTCGGCTTCTTTCTCCTCTAAGAAGGACTGAAGGGCCAGGGGATCTTCGAAAGTCCTGGTTTGATTGAACAATGTGACCCGCATCCGCGCGGGAAAGAAAAGTCCATATCTGGCTTGAAGCTTCTGAAGACGTGGGCGGAGAGCGAGGAATTGCTTACGTCTTTCGACCGTGGCTTTGTGAAAGTCTGGAAAGAAAGCCACCGTGTGCCCTTCAAATTTTACCGGGGCGCTAGACTTCGCCGCAGCCATGATCTGAACTACTTGAGAGTAGCGAAGCGCCCGAATAATGATAGGCCTCGGTCGATTGGAAGTGGGGCTCGGTTGAAAGGGAACCCTGTGGGCTCTATCGATTTCAAACCCTGGGTTGAAATTAAGATGCAGCAAGTGGGGAATCAGATTTTCCATAAAAGCCACGGTGTTAACGCCCTCTGCGCCTTCCGGAATACCGATCACTCGGATATTGTTTCTGCGGGTGCGGTTGTTGAGGTCTTCCAGGCTCCGCTCTAGGGCCTCAATTCGCTTGCCATGCTTTGTCACCACCTTCAGCTTCTCATCATGCGCTGCCACACGATTCTCTAAGGCGTCCATACGAGGTGCAATCGCTATTAGTTGGTCTTTCAGCGCCTTTAATTCGAGCAAGTCCGTTTGAACTCCAGCCAATGTCTCACCGTTTGTGGCGACCATCTCGCGAACTGCCCTGATCTCTTTCAGGAGTTCTTGTAGGCTCTCCGCATTTTCTCGGGTAGAAGCCATTTTGAGAGGGGAAGGAGGATCGGGCTTCGACCTTTTCACTCCAGGATTTGATCCTGCCCCAAACTCAAGCCGGGTTTGCTTGCTGACCGCCATCCATATAGCAATAAGCCAGATGTGAGAGGGAAATAAAAGTAAAATAAGTAGGAAAGGAGGCGGGGAGGCAGGATTTAGAATGGATTCAGCAGGGAGCTATCGGGCTAAGCAGCCATCTCCCTCGGTAGTTGGCTCCGCCCCCCATCACTGATGGTTCTGATAGTTGCGGGTAGAGCGTTCCAGCAGGATGGTGCAAAGAAGGCAAAGGCTCTAGAATTGGTAACTTGAGAGCACTTAGTGCTTGCCTTAGGTAGAATGAGGGTATTTGAGGCATTGGATCTCCTTACCCGATTAGGAGGTGTAATTGATACTAGCTCAGAGACGGCAGTGGCTGGGTATTTCTTGATGGCCTTATGGGTCATAGTTAGAATCTTGAACGAGATCCTGGCTTGTATGGGGAGCCAATGTAACTGCTTTAATATTGGAGTAATGTGGGATCTTCTGGAGGCTCCGTGGAGGAATCTTGCGGCTGAATTCATTGCAAGTTGTAAGGGGTTGGTCGTACTTTTTGGAAGGCCGTGTAATATCGCATTGGCGTAATCAAGGTGGGGCATTATTAGGGCCTGAAAAACAGTTCGAAAGTCTTCAGGTTCTAACAGTTGACGAAGATGGCGAAGGGTCTGGATTTTATGATATACCAATTTTGTTATGTTGTTGATATGAGCCTTCATGTTGAGCTGCTGATCAAGTGTAACTCCCAGGTATCTTACTGTAGCCTTGCATATGAGCTCTGCGTCACGAACTTTAATGGATATGGGTGGAGTAAATGCTGGATTCCTGGTGACAAAGAGGGCTTCTGTCTTTTTGAAGTTTAACTTAAGCCTTTGAGCATTTATCCAATCTGTGACTGCGTCAAAGCATTTGATTAGAGGGGAGAGGTCAAGATGTTCAGTCGAGATTGGCATGTACATCAAGACGTCGTCAGCATAGACAAGGCAGTTGATGTTAAATGAGTGGATAAGGTCACAGATGGGTTGCATGTAAATGTTAAACAGCAAGGCAGATAGGGAGGAGCCTTGTGGAACACCTTTCGTTTGGAGGAAGGGGTCGGATGTGGAGGGGCCAGAACGGACGTGCTGCCAACGATCCGAGAGGTATGACGCGCACCAAGATAGCGCAGAACCGTGGACTCCCTTCTCTCGGAGGCGTCGAAGGAGGACTTCATGGTCTACTGTATCGAAGGCAGCGGCAATGTCCATAAAGATTAGAACGAAGCCTTGTCTGATGTTATCCAGGCCTATGGATAAAGTGTTGAGTAGGGTTGTCAGTAGGGTTTCAACACCATGCGCTTCACGAAATCCATGCTGGCAGGGATGCAGGGGCGCGTTGGTATCTATGTGATCCTGTAATTGACGTTGAGTAATCTTTTCAATGATTTTGATAGGAGGGGTATGCTGGAGATAGGCCTGTAGGATTCCATCATTGAGGGGTCCAACTTATTGTTTTTTAGGAGAGGTCTGATGGCGGTCTGTTTCAGGCTTCGAGGGAATGTTCCAGTAGAGAAGGATACATCTATAATCTTGGATAGAAAAGGGCTGAGCTCAGCACGTAGGGATTTTATCCAGGGAGCTGGACACGGATCAGAGGGTGATGTAGTGGTGTTTATACTTGATATAGTGTCTTGAAGGACACTGAAGGTTGGGGTAGAGAAGGATGTGATGGTGTGTTGGGTCTCAGATAAGGAATGATCAAGTGGGGATTGAGGAGCAAAGAAGGGTGGACTAGTTGAGAAGAGGGGCTGAGCAGGTTGAACAAGCTGGTTACTTTTGTTTCGCAGGTAGTATGCGTATTCCTGGGGGTCTGGGTGGGTCGAGTTCCCTTGAGATGGTTCTTTTGTTAGGGATTTTACAATTTGGAAGAGCTCGTGAGGTTTGTTTAGGGAGCGTTGTAGTCTGTTTGCATGATATTGTTTCATGCTTGATGCCACGGATATACGATGTTTTCCTAATTGTGATGTGTATGCTTCGTGGCTCTCAGTTGTTCGTGATCGTCTCCAGTGCCTCTCAAGTCATCTGAGTTGAAGGAGCGATTTGCGTAGCTCTTGGGAGTACCATGGAGCATTCTTTTTCTTATGTGGTGCTTCGTTTGTAGCAGGTACGTGGATAACAGCATCTAGGTTTGAGTTCCAGGAGGCGACCATGTCATCGAGGCTTTGATCGTGTAGGTCAAGTAGGTTCTGTGTCCTCTTTAACAAATCTTCTCTGTCGAAAGGATGGAAGCGCTTTAATTGTTCTGAGGTGGGTTTAACATCAGGATTGGTTTTGGCAGAGCTGGTGCCAGTTGGTATCTGGAAACGTATCAGAAGATGATCTGACCAAGGAACTGAGCTTACATTAAGGTGAGATTTATGCACGTGAAGGAGGGCTGGCTGTGGTGCAAAGATCAGATCAAGTATGTTCCCTTTTATATGGGTAGGGGTATCAACCAGTTGAACGTAGCCTAGCTCACTGAGGGCATCATTAAAGGCATTGGTGTGACTGTCTTGAATGGATGGGAGGTTAAAGTCGCCTAATACCCAGTTCAAAGTATGCGGATTCGTGGTGTTGCAAGCAAGATCAATTATTGTGGCTAAGTCATCTGGAGATGATGAAGGTGTTCTATATATCAAGCTGATGGTGATTTGTATGATGGTGATTTGTATATCCTCAAGATTATATTTTGCTACATTCAGGAGTGGCTTGCTCTTTTTCAACTTTAGCTTGAGTTTGCATACTAGTCATTGGTAATCTGTACTATAGTCAGCTCAGCTCCAGGTTTTGTCTTTGTTGATGTTGTAGAGCTTATCCTTCGTTGATGTCCACAGATGTACTCAATTAGATTTTTGTACAATCCATTGGGTGAAGTCCATGTGTACAGTCCCTGCTTGTGTTGCTGAAAGAAGGTATTTGAGATGAATAGATCATTGGTCTTGCAGAATTGAAATGATTTGGAGCCTGCATCAGAAGGCTTATCAGAAGAGACTTGAAGACCTAAATATGTACATTCTGGAGGAGAGGAGGGATAAGGGAGATATGATTCGGACCTTTAGATACTTAAAGAGTATTAATAGAAAAACAAACTTCTTCCAAAGACAGGGAAGCTGTAATAGAGGGCATAACATAAAGCTGCAAGGGGGTAAACTGAAAGGCAATGTCAGGAAATACTTTTTTACTGAAAGGGTGGTGGATGCTTGAAATGTCCTCCCGATGGAAGTGGTGGGGGCAAATACAGTGACAGAATTCAAAATGGCATGGGACAGACACAGTGGATCCCTTTATAGCAACAGGATAAAATCAAAATAAACATAACTATCTCTTAAATCTGAACAAATAGGGGTGACCTACACGGAGCGGTGGGTACACCCCTAAACAAAGGCATGGGGAGAGGTGACCTGCACAGAGCGGCAGGTGCACCTACTCTTGCCGCCTTGCTGGGCAGACTAGATGGACCATACTGTTCTTTATCTGCCGTCTTATACTATGTTACTATGTAACTATGTTACCCCCACTCTCGCTGCAGACCACACCGGAAATATCCAGATGGTGCCTCTGAATGTCCCTCTTGGCGAGACTTATCCAATTAGTAGGTGCTGCTAACTAGATACGTTCTTAGATATATCAGGCCATTGCTCTTCAAACTAGCAAAACTGTGTAAAACATGTCCTTATGTCAGAGAACATCTTGATCTCAAAAACCGAGAAGCTTAAAGCCCTCATTTTATTGCATCCAGTGATATCGCAGAAGGGCTGTTGGGTAAGATTTACCTCTTTGCAGATGATACCAAAATCTGCAATAGTAGACACCCAGGAAGGAGTAGATAACATGAGGAAGGATCTAAACTAATCTTAAAGAATGGTCGAGAATTTTGTAGCTGAGATTTAATGCTAAAAAATACAGTGTCATGCATCTGGGCTGCAAAATCCAAGGGATCGGTATAGTCTAGGGGGTGAAATACTTCTGCCCACAAAAGGAGAGTGGGACCTGGGCATGATTGTTTCTGATGATCTTAAAGTAGCTAAACAGGTAGAGAAGGTGACGGCAAAAGCTAAAAGGATGGTTGGGTGCATAGGGTGAGGAATGGCCAGCAAAAAAAAGGAGGTGATAGTGCCTCTGTATAAGTCTTCGGTGTGACCTCATTTACAATCCTGGAAACCACACCTTCAAAAGGATATAAATAGGTCGGAGTCGGTGCAGAGGGTGGCTACTAAAATGGTTAATGGTCTTCGTTATAAAGCATATAAGGATAGACTTAAGGATCTTATTATGTATACGTTAGAGGAAAGGCTGGATAGAGGAGATATGATAGAGATGTTTAAATACCTCCATGGCATAAATGCACAGGAGGAGAGCCTCTTTCAATTGAAAGCAAGCTCTGCTATGAGGGGAGATAAATTGAAGGTGAAAGGGGATTGACTCAGGAGTAATATGTAGTAATATTTCTTTATGGCAAGAGTGGTAGATTCATGGAATAGTCTCCCAGGTGAGGTGGTAGCGATGAGGACAGTATTGGGGTCAATCTAAGGCATGAATAGCAGGGATGGATGTCCATCTCCACTATTTGGGCCCTTTCCACGATCCTGTCTACCTTCCCCGCATGTTATACAGGGAAGATAGATGGGGAGTAGGAAAGGGGCGGATCGGGGGTGGTGTTTGTGTGGGCTGTGGTGGTCATTGGCCGTGGATATACAGGGCCGATTCCAATGTCGGCAATGTACCTCTGGGACTGGCAGCTTGAACAGGGAGCTTATTCCACCTTGGAAGTGCCTAACAGCAGCAAAGAGCTTTAATTTAAATCAAATCAGAATATAACTTAGCTTAAAAGGCAAAACAGGGTCAGTATTCTTTGAGCAACAAATAAGTCTTCTGGGGATCTTTACAAAGAGGCCTTCTACCTAGGGGGCAAGAGACCTGTGAAACATTTTCAATAGGTGTTAACGCCAGGTGGCAGGTCAAAAGGCCATTTTGAAAGACTCCTTCTATCCAAGCAAGGACTCTTAATCACCCAGGAAGTTGGTCACAGCTTACCTCAGCAGCACAGGCATAAATAGTTCAACCAGAGTTCTGTGATCCTGAGTCTTGAAGGAGTAGAAAAGGGGACTGCTACTTCTGGAGAGAGATCTGCAATTGTGAGTATATACTTCGAGGAATTATTCTGAAGGGACTTCTTTGGATTAAAGCTGATTAATCTGTAAACCCAGTGTATTTGTTAAATCAGCCATGGCCTAGTAGCAGCAGTTTAAGTTTAAATTTAAAACACAGAAGAGAGCTTTCTGGTTAGATTTCATACCCAGCAGAAGAGCTTGTAGTTTAAATGTAATACTCACTCAGGGCCCTAGTATCAGCAAAGTACTTTTAGTTTAAATTTAAAACACAGAAGAGAGCTTTCTGGTTAAATTTAGAACCCAGCAGAGAGCTTCTAGTTTAAATTTCATAATAAGTCAGAGCCTAGCAGAAGCAAAGAGCTTTAATTTAAATCAAATCAGAATATAACTTACCATAAAAGGCAAAACAGGGTCAGTGTTCTATGAGCAACAAATAAAGTCTTCTAGAGACCTTTACAAAGAGGCCTTCTACCTAGGAGGCAAGAGACCTGTGAAACCTTTTCAATAGGTGTTAACGCCAGGTGGCAAGTCAAAAGGCCATATTGAAAGAATCCTTCTATCCAAGCAAGGACTGTTAATCACCCAGGAAGTTGGTCACAGCTTACCTCAGCAGCACAGGACAGGGTACTGTGTAGCAGCCCTCTTTTAATAAGTGTTATTTCCCTTCCTCCCTCCCCAACCCCCACCCACCCCTGCGATAATCGTAGCTTTATAGGCACTTATACATCTTAAGGGAAAAGAGGTGCTCTCAGGTGCAGCTCTTTATCCAAATCAGTCATACGCTAAGGACCTGAGATTAATTAAGCTTCAGGTGAACAAGGTATATTAAACGTATTAGGTAAAATTTTATTAGTATAAGTATCCATAGCAACCCATAGTAAGTAAAGAACTTAAAGATCTAAACACAAGCTTAAAAATAAGATGCAGACAGCTGTCCAGCAGCAAGATGAGGGCTTTTCAGTATTTTGCATTGAGTGTAACATGTATGATTTTCTCCCAGTTGGTGAGAGGTCTTACATGTGCACTGGGTGCAAGGACCTCTTTGCTCTCAGGGCACGAGTCTGTTCTCCAGAGGCTAGAGTAGCAGACTTGTAAGACATAAGAAAGACAGAGAGGTACATAGACGAAACCTACAGGGATATAGTCCTGAAGTCCCACCTCCAGTCTGGCAGCATCCCTGTTGCCATGGAGGAGAGAGGTCACGTGACAGGAGAGCATCACCCTAGTGTGGCAGGAAGTGATCCTGTAACTAGAACCTGTCCTCCAGGTGATGTAAAACCCTCTCGCACTGAGGAAGTTTCTCCAGGGCCATGTGCCCATGAGGGAAGGGTTAGGACAGGCATTATAGTTGGTGATTCGATCATTAGGCATTTATTTATTTATTTAACAATATTTCTAAACCGCCTTATCTTATTAATCAAGGTGGTATCACAGCAAACAATCGGGTAAAGTGAGCGTGTTATTCATGCAGTGAGGGTGAAACTTTGACTTGAGTGTATGTTGTGTTGTGTGCGAGATTAGATTGAGCTATGTACAATGTGCGCTATATACATTGGGGCTATAAAACATTTTCTATACATACAGTGTTAGGAGGTATCATGTGCTGTTATACATTCTCTGAGGTTATGTGATGTGTCCATAGTGTTCTATGAACAGCATGGTCTTCAGCTGTTTTCTGAAGTCTTTGAGGTCTGTTGTTGCCCTCAAATCGTCCGGGAGTTTGTTCCATATTGTTGGAGCAGCCATGGAGAGTGCTCTGTCTGTTGTGTCCTTGCGTGTGTGTTTGAATTCACTTGGGGTGCTGACTCGGTTGTGTGTTTGTTTTCTTCTTGGACGTGTGCTGGTGTCTGGTTGTATGAGGGTGTGCAGGCTGTTGGCTGATGTGTGCTGATTTATCTTAAATAGGTTTATGATAGTTTTGTATCTGATGCATGAACTGATTGGGAGCCAGTGTAAGTCCTTCAAGATGGGTGTGATGTGCTCCTGTCTTGCTGTTCCAGATATTATTCGCGCTGCAGTGTTTTGTGCCAGTTGGAGTGGCTTGAGGGCTTGTTTTGGTAGTCCAAGGTATATCGGATTGCAGAAGTCCAGAAGTGGGGTTATCAGTGCTTGACAGACGGTACGGAAGTGTTCAGGGGCAAGGAGTGGTTTCAGTCTTCTGATGATTCGCATCTTGTAGTAGGCTTTTTGGATTGTTTTGTCTATGTGTGGCTTGAGATTGAGTTTATTGTCCAGAGTAACTCTGAGGTATCTCACTTCTGATCTTATTGGTGTAGTAGTGCTTTGTATCTTTATATTTGGTGGGTGTATGAAGCTTTGGTTCCGAGTGATGATTAGAGCCTCGGTCTTGCCGTAGTTGATTGTGAGGTTGTTGTTTTGACACCAACTTGTCATTTGGGTAAGGCAGTATGTTATCTTAGAGAAGTCCGGGTTGTCGACTGATATCGGGGTGTATATCATGATATCGTCTGCATATATTGTGTATTGAATGTTGTTCTCTTTCATGATGTCACATATTGGTTGGATGTAGATGTTAAATAGTAGTGCTGAGAGTGCGGATCCTTGAGGTACTCCTTGGCGGACATTTATGGGTCGGGAGGTGTTGTGGCCCACCTTGACCTGTAACTGTCTTTCGGTTAAGTATGAATGGAACCATTTCAAGGTGACACCATGTATCCCAGTGTTCTTTAGTCTTTCCAAGAGCATGTTGTGGTCCACTGTGTCGAAGGCTGAGGAGATGTCGATGAAGATCATTATGATTCCATTGTTGGTGTTGTCAATTATTCTTAGGATGCTGTCGAAGAGGTAAATCAATAGTGTTTCGACTCCATGGTTGGGACGAAAGCCGTGTTGGTTGTCATCAAGTGTTTCATATTTGTCGATGTGCTCCTGTATTTGTAGTTGAACTGTTTTTTTTATGATTTTTGCCAAGAAGGATATGCTGGAAATTGGTCGGTATGCTGCTGGATTTTTTTTGTCGGGGTTGTTTTCTTTGTGATTGGTCTTACTGAGGCGAGTTTTAGTTGCTTTGGCATGAATCCTTGAGTGAGTGAGTTGAGCACCATGTTGTGTATGGTGTGGATGAAGCTTGATTTGGTGGCTTTGACCCATGACACTGGGCACGGGTCTGTAGGAGCAGTGCTTGTGTTGATTGTGGAGATGATGTGGGATAGCTGCTCTGTTGAGGGTGTGTAGAATGTGTCCCAGGTTTTGGTGTGTACGTCTGTCCTGGTGGTTACGCTGGGTGTTGTTCGCTCTGCGGAGTGGAATTTGTCCTTGATGTGGTCGGCAAATTCCTGTGGATCTATTTGTACTTCCTCTTCTGTTGTTTGCTCTTTGGTGAGGATTTTTACGATTTCGAAAAGCTCTCTGGGTTTGTTGATGGAAGTATTTATCATGTTTGTGTGGAATTCCCTCTTTGATTGGTTGATGTGTTCATTGTATTGTTTTTGCCTTGTTAGGTAAAGATGCTGGTTGTCTATTGTCTTGTTTTTTCTCCATCTCCGTTCAATCTTCCTGAGTTCCCTCTTTTCCTGTCGTATTTTTGCTGAGTACCATGGTTTGTTTTGTCTCCTGTTGTGATGGAGTTTCTTGGGCCCGCCATCAGATGATTTGGCAGCGTTAGCTAAAATGCTGTTCCAGCTGGAAACTTGTTCCTCCAGGTCGTCTGTTGTAATGGTCAGGTGTTGTATTGTGTCCTGTATGAATTTGTCCCTGTCGAAATTCTTGAATCGTCTTTGTGTGTGTGAGATGTCTGCTCGTTCGTTTATCTGGTCTTCTTGTAATCGCAACTTTGTCTCGATTATGTAGTGGTCGGACCATGGCACAGGGGTAATGGTGGGTGTTGAAATTAGGTCTCTTGATGTTAGATAATTGGATGCGAAGATGAGGTCTGGGGATGATCCATGTTTGTGCGTTGGTGTATTGATTATTTGTGTGAATTGAAGTGAGGTCATCGCTTGAAGGAAGGCCTCTGCGTCTTTGGCGTTGGTGGACTTGAGGTTGAAGTCTCCAATCAGTAGCACTGGTTTGTTATTTGTTGTTATAGCACAGGCTTCTTCTAATGTGAAGGCTAGTTCGTCGGGTGGAGCTCTGGGTGCTCTGTAGGTTAGGCAGATTGCAATGTGTTTGTTCTTGATGCTGATTGTGTTACATTGCTGTGTATCGGTGAAGTTCTGTGCTTTGAACTTTAGTTTTGTCTTTGCTATTATCAGGACTCCTCCTCCATGCTTGTGGGTGCGTGGGCAGTTGTACGCTGAGTAGTTGTCCGGTACTAATTGGTTGAGTAGCACATTGTCGGTGGGATTGAGCCATGTCTCTGTGATGCATATTATGTCGGGCTGTCGGTCTTCTATGTGGTCTACAAGAGTGTGTATCTTGTTGCAGATGGATCTGGCGTTTATGAGCTCAATTGTTGTTGCTCAATTGTAGATAGCTGGGTGGCTGGTGGACGTGAGGATCTCCTGGTAACATGTCTGCCTGGTGTGAAGGTAACAGACCTCAGGCGCCACCTAGATAAAGTCTTAAATAGTGCTTTGGAGGAGTCTGCTGTCTTGGTACATGTCGGTACCAAATGACATAGGAAAATGTGGGAGGGAGGTTCTGGAGGCTAAATTTAGGCTTTTAGGTAGGAAGTTGAAATCCAGAACATCTAGGGTAGTGTTCTCTGAAATGCTTCCCATTCCACGCGCAGGACCCAAAAGGCAGGAAGAGCTCCGGAGTCTCAATGCATGGATGAGACTATGGTGCAAGGATGAGGGTTTTGGATTTCTTAGGAAATGGGGAACATTCTGGGGAAAGAGGGGCTCTCCCAAAGGTATTGGCTTCACCTTAGCTGTGATGGAACCAGGCTGCTGGCATTAATCTTTAAAAAGGAGATGGAGCAGCTTTTAAACTAGATAATAGGGGAAAGCCGACAGTCGCACAAGAGCGCAAGGTTCGGAAGAATGTATCCTTGAAGGATACTACCAAAAGCAGAGAGGTTCCAAAAAAAAGTAAAGTAGCCCAAATGCCCTCGAGTATGGAGCAGACAGAGCTTAAAGATCCCAAATTACCCATGCCCACCAATAGACAAATTAATATGAATAAAATATAGTCTCTAAAATGCTTGTATGCAAATGCTAGAAGTCTAAAAAATAAGATGGGTGAGTTAGAATATATAGCACTAAATGAGAGGTTAGAAATGATTGGAATCTTAGAGACATGGTGGAAGGAGGACAACCAGTGGGACACTGTGATACCTGGGTACAAACTATATCATAATGATAGAGCTGATCAAATTGGTGGAGGGGTTGCCCTCTATGTTAGAGAGGGCATTGAGTCAGAAAGGATTAAAGTTTTGCAGGAAACAAAATTTGCTGTAGAATCTCTATGGATTGAAATGCTATGTAAAAAGGGGAAGGCGATGGCAATGGGGGTGTACTATCGACCGCCTGGCCAGAATGAACAAATGGATGATAAAATGTTCAAAGAAATCAAGGAAGCTAACAAAAGTTACTGCACAGTAATAATAATGGGTGATTTCAATTACCGCAGTATCGACTGGGTCAGTGTCAGGGCAGGACATGCTAGGGAGATAAAGTTCCTAGATGAAATAAATGACTGCTTCTTGGAGCAGCTGGTTCATGAACTGACCAGAGGGGAAGCCATATTGGACCTAGTCCTTGGTGGAACACCAGATCTGGTGCAAGAGATAAGGGTGTTGGGGCCACTTGGCAATAGTGATCATAGCATGATCGCGTTTGATTTAATTAGTGGAGGAGGGATAGTAAGGAAATCCACAGTACTACCTTTTAACTTTCAAAAGGGAGACTATGATAAAATGAGGAAAATAGTTAAGAAAAAACTAAAAGGAGCAGTTGCAAAGGTTAAAGACTTACATCAAGCTTGGGTGTTGTTGAAAAATACTATCTTGGAAGCCCAGACCAGCTGTATTCCAAGCTTTAAGAAAAGTGGAAGTAAGTCCAAAAAACTTCCAGCATGGTTTAAAGGTGAGGTCAGAGAGGCTGTTGTTGCCACAAAAACATCTTTCAGGAAATGGAAAAAAAGAGCTAAACGATAAAACTTGGAAACAGCACAAGCACTGGCAAGTTCAATGCAAGGCATTGATAAGGCAGGCAAAGGGAGAATTTGAGAAGAAGCTTACTGCGGAAGCAAAAACATGTAATAAAGACTTTTTCAAGTACATTCATAGCAAAAAACCTGTGAGAGATTCAGTTGGTCCATTAGATGATAGAGGGGTTAAAGGGGCACTAAGAGGCGACAAGGCGAAAGTGGAGAGACTTAGGGGCATGTTTACTAAACTGCGGTAATCATGAATAACGCACGTAATGTAACGTTAACAATAGTTCGCACGTCAGAACGTGCGTTATGACGTGCAAACGATCGTTAACGTTACATTACGCGCGTTAACCATAGTTAACGATCGTAAACTCTGCGGCGCGTTAAAACACCGCAGAAGGTGCAGAGTGGGCGGAGAGAAGGGGTCAATGGGCGGAGAGTGGGCAGGGAGAGGCTGCCCTCACACTAACGCGCTGATTTTCAGAGCTGAATTCCAACGCGAATGAAAACCTGCCGTTAACTGCAAATGACAAGGGAGAGAAACCATTTCAGTGTCAGCAATGCATAGCCCAGGCAGGGAAACCAAAAAAAAAAGTGATAAGTGTGATATATGTGCACAGAACAAAAGGGCACAGAAACACTGAAAATGACCCCAACAAACTGGAAAAAAACAATAACCAAGCTGGTAAATAGTGGTATCAATGAGAAACATCAACCCCTCCCCCCCGAGTAAGCTCCATAGAACAGATATAAATTGTGGAAGGGTCTATACTCCATCCCCATACAAGGTGAATGAGCCCACAGTGAAATAGCGCTGCTCAGGGTTTTCCCCACAATCGGACAGGGTTCCTATGGCGTGCACAAGTCCCGCAACAGCAGGGCGGGCATGTCGGAACGGCAACTGGACAGATGCCGGAGAAGGGGATACAGAGGGCCGCAGGCGGCACATGCTGTGGTGCAGCTGGGCCACAGTGCGGACTAGGGCGATGCCTAGGTGGCCCATACGAATGCTGAAACAGTGGAGCAGCCAGACAGCAACTGCTGAAGGCACAACATGGGCACGAGTGTGTTTCCCAAAGAGTCACAGGGGATAGTACCCAACAGCTACTCCCAAGGGCACAGAACATTGCCAGGCAGAGCTGGGGGGAGCGTGGACGTCTATGCAGGCACCCCTACCCCAGAACCCGCACCATAGGCAGATGCCTACCTGCACACTGGATGGCCTGAGACTGCGCACCACCAGCTCCACCAGCAGAAGGGCATGTCAGCATGGTGGCAGAGGGATACTGGTGGTGGAGGGGGCAGTGGCTGCTGCCCAGAGCAGACCGTGGCCTACCCTGTGTAGGTGGGTGCCATGCACTGCAACAGACAGGCCCTGTCTGACCAACAGTCATGGTATCACCAGGGAACGCACCATCTCCGTGATACCATTGTGGTGCAGTGCACAAAACCAGTGCAAGCAGAAGGTCACAGGTTCAAGTCCCAGCTGTGGCTTTTGCCAACCCAATCCTCATATTTTACCCACTACTATAACGTGTTAATACAGACAGAACCGTTCTTGCAGATGACATAAACATGCCCAAAACACCTACATTTTATCCTACAGAGCACAGACACCATAAACATGCACATTACCTAGAGCAGAGCCTCCCAAATGCAGTCCTGGAGGGCCAAACACCATTCCGGTTCCATGCTGCCTCTGATAAAGATGCCTGTGCTGCAGTTCTATGCGCCACCCCCATGGTATGCAGATGTATCTCATGCATATTCATGAGGGACAGCATGAAAACCCGAACAGTGTTTGGCAACGCAGGACTGGAGTTGGGAACCTCTGCCGTAAAGCAGCAGCCAACAGGGGCAGACACACCCGCACCCACAGGCCCCATGATCCAAAGCCTCCTGGAAAGGCAGGACTTCAGGCTCTGCATGCATCTCCCAATTCTAGCACCTGCATACCTTAGTAATGACACCTTAAACCTGGGAATATGGTACACAGCTATCAAAAGGTTGTTATGATTACTGGCAGATAGCAATTCCTAGGTTAAGTACAAATCTCTGAGTGAGCTGTATCATAGCAACCTTTCTGATGTCTCTGGAGTGTGCTACAGGTTTTGTGTCTGACAGTGTTTACCAACCTGGGGAGTGACTCCTACAGTATTGCGTACCATAGCCATGCCTGCACTGTGCCCAGGACTGGTGTGGTGGCCAGGGCTGCCCAACACCTCTATAGCTGCACAATGATGGCATAGGTGTGTCTGTCTATCAAGGGTGTGTCTGTCTATCAAGTCCTCAGTGCTAGCACTGTTGCTTGTATTGGCCTGCCAATGTGCATAATGAGGAGCAAGGTACCGTGGGAATTGCCTGGATAGGGTGGCCTGATCTGGCTGCATCTGCACAAGGCATAGGGCAATGGCTCGGACATGGTAGTGCCCGGCCACCACCTGCATGGACAGGGTGGCCATAGCATGTCCTGCTAGGAGATCACCATCACCCTGACTGAGCAGTCACCATTGCATGGCTAGGTTCCCCCATAGTGCTATATAGTGTTTCTCTCATGTGATATCTATGGGTTCCCTTTTGGGGCCCAATCACTGACTTATCTGCTTGATGTGTATGCTGACATTTCTGTTCTGGGTGCCTGCATCTCCTCCAGGACCATGCACTATGGACTAGCTGGCGGACTGTCTGGAGCTAGTATGTGTCTTGCTGGAACACCTTGCAGGGTGCAGCTGCTGGAGGCGTGCTGCTGGAGAATGTCAGATAATTTGGGGGGCAGCTGCACATTTATAGGCCTGCCATTGCGTTATGGAGGTGTAGCGCTCTGTCTGTTCCCCAACAGGACTGGGGATGATGGTCCCCTCTACTGCTACCATTGCAGGGAGGTAGACTGTGGATCTATTGGTGGGTGCTCCTGTTCTGCACCCTGAGACCCAGAGGGTGGGTTGTGTGGTGGTACATAATCTGCCTACGGGTCCATACACTCCCCTCCCCTTCACCAACAGCATGTAACCATGGCACCAACACTGGATATGCACTATTCTGGGTGCATCATTACCCATAGGGACTAGACATGACAGAAACATACAGCAGGACACAGATTTATCCTAGTTGTGTCTAATGGGACTACCTACAACACACTGATGGGGATCTGCAGCATGGCGTACCTCAGCCATGAAAGGTGCTGTGGACCTGGTGCTGGGCGCCCCACCTCAACCTCAGGGTGGGCACAGTACCCGCACAATGTGACTGTCTGTGGCTACTCTGTGGCAGTGCCACACACGGTCTGTTCCCCCTACCATGCCGAGGTGCTGTGGGGCTGCACATGGTCAGGACCCCCCCCCAGTCCTATGTGATGAGGGGGGGGCACACTTCAATATATGACCATCTGTACACAGCTGATTTGCATGTGCAGTGCATCATGGGTGTGACTGCTCCAATCCAACCCTGTGCACCACTGCAGATGGACTGTGTGGTGAACTGACGTCCCTCTGTAGCCAACCACGTATGTAGAAGGAGCTACAGAGATGTAGTCCACTGGCAAATGCACTGACTGTGGAGCCAGAGGTTATGGGTTTGAACCCACTGTGGTGATACGCTGCCAGGTGCATTTCCATCTGGAGCAGTGGTGTCTGCAACCAAATAATACCAGAGGTAAAGTACAGAATCCAAGTCTATGTTTTCTGCCAAAAACCCAGAGAGGAACGAGTCCAAAGGTGAATGAGCACGCTTGAACAGGAGCAAATTCATGCTATACATTTCCAAACAGTCAAATACACACAAGCTCTCCATTGGTCCCAATGCCACCCCTACAGTTATCCAATCAGGGACTCTCTCTGTGCCTTTGTCTCCACACACCCTCCTCAATTCATCTAAACAAAAGGGACATTAGAAATGTGAGATACATCTCCACATCAAGGACATCTCTAGCCAAAGGAATGTGAATGTATCCTAATGTGAGATGTGTGAAGCAGAAGGTGTTATAAAACATTATGCAGACTCTGCAATATGTAGCAGCAGTACTAAAAAGTGGGGGGTTTTAAAATCCAGCTCTTGCTCACAGGCTCTGATAAGCCATAGGCCATCACAATTATAGATGGTAGCATTAATGTGAGGTGCAATACACCCTCAAGGATCTGTAATCTAAAGTGCCCACGCCGGAACCAACGCACGTATCCACGCACGTAGTTACACCCGCACTAACGCACGTATCCACGCAGGCTGTTACGCCGGCAGCAACGCACGTATCCACGCGCGTTGTTACGCCCATACCAACATATGTATTCATGCACGTGGCTACGCCCTCACCAACGCACGTGGCTACGCACCAGAGATACATTCTGAGCAGATGGCTGCCATGTCCAGGAAGCCTGCGTTCACCCACAGAGAGCTCTACATGCTCACAGATCTGTTCTGCCTCTGCCAGCAGCGCCTCTTTCTTGGCTCATCCAGGAGGCAGAACCTATCAAGGGTCAGGAGGGCCTGGGAGCGCCTCACAAATAGATTTAACAGGAGCTCTGATTACCCACGTGAGGTAAGTGCATGGGGACAGGCACCCCAACTGAGGATGTGGGGAAGAACACCCTGTAACCAAAGCACCAAGAAACTATGCACGGCCAGGGAATGTCAGGTGTTGCCGCGTCCAGCTGGTAGTTAAGTCTGCCACACACCCAAAATCAGAACCCCCCAGCCCCTAGGGGTAGCTGCAACCATGGCAGAGGTGCACTACAGACCACATAGGTATGGTATGGGGCACTGTTGCAGCCTCAGTGATGTGCCCTATCCACAGGAAACCACAGGCCCACCACTAAGGCCAAGAGACACACAGGGGTCTGTCACTTGCCCTTGTCAGCTATCACAAGGCCCAAATACATCCCAGGATGCTGCAGGCCCCAAAAGAGGGGTCCATCCCCCGTCCTGGTGCTATGGAATCAGGCCCTGTTTGTGATTACCAGAAGCCAACCATAGCCCCAGGATGCTGCAGGCCCCAAAAGAGGGATCCATCCCCCGTCCTGGTGCTATGGAATCAGGCCCTGTTTGTGTTCACAAGAGACAAACCATAGCCCCAGGATGCTGCAGGCCCCAAAAGAGGGGTCCATCCCCCGTCCTGGTGCTATGGAATCAGGCCCTGTTTCTGATCACAAGAAACCAACCATAGCCCCAGAATGCTGCAGGCCCCAAAAGAGGGGTCCATCCCCCTTCCTGGTGCTATGGAATCAGGCCGTGTTTGTGATTACAAGAGACAGACCATAGCCCCAGGATGCTGCAGGCCCCAAAAGAGGGGTCCATCCCCCGTCCTGGTGCTATGGAATCAGGCCCTGTTTGTGATTACAAGAGACAGACCATATCCCCAGGATGCAGCTAGGGTTGCCAACTGGCCGGTTTTCAGCCGGCCTGGCCGGTTTTTCCATGGCCAGGCCGGCTGCCGGCGCAGAGGCAAAACCGGCCCTTGAAAAGCCGGTTTTTTTGCTCTGGCCGCAAGATCGGGAACGGCCAGAGCAAAAAAAACGGCTTTTCTCCTCCCAACCCGGAGGGCTTCAGAGGGAGCCGGGGAAGCCCGCGCAAGGCCCCGGCTCCCTCTGAACAGCCGCCAGCGTGAAGAGCCTTTACCTTCACGCTGGCGGCTGTTCCTGTGAAGCCGCGATTGGTGGAAAAGATTAAAGGCAATGCCCTTTAACCTTTCCCAGCATTCGCGGCTTCACAGGAACAGCCGCCAGCGTGAAGGAAAAGGCTCTTCACGCTGGCGGCTGTACAGAGGGAGCTGGGGCCTCGCGCGGGCTTCCCCGGCTCCCTCTAAAGCCTCAGACAGCCGCGGTTTTGGGGGGGGGAGAGGCCAAGGACTGCCTGGGCTGTGATGGGGGGAGGGGGCCTGGACTGGAAAAGGGCTAGGAGGGGGGAATTTGACTGGAAATGGGTTGTGATGGGGGGGGGGGGACCTGGACCGGAAAAGGGCTATGGGGGGGCATTGGACTGGAAAGAAATGGGCTGTGATGGGGAGGGGGACCTGGACTGTAAAAGGGCTATGTGGGGGGGGGAGACATGGACTGGAAATGGGTTGTGATGGGTAGGGGGACCTGGACTGAAAAATGGCTATGGGGGGGGGGAACTTGGACTGGAAATGGGCTATGGTGGAGGGAGGGGTAACTTGGACTGGAAATAGGCTGTGATTAGGGGGGCTAGCACTGGAAATGGGTTGTGAAGGGGGGGGGGGACCTGTACTGGAAAAGGGCTATGGGGGGGCATGGGACTGGAAAGGAATGGGCTGTGTTGGGGCGGGGGACCTGGACTGTAAAAGGGCTATGTGGGGGGGGGGGAACATGGACTGGAAATGGGTTGTGATGGGGAGGGGGACCTGGACTGGAAAAGGGCTATGGGGGGGGGGGAACTAGGACTGGAAAAGGGCTATGGTGGAGGGAGGGGGAACTTGGACTGGAAATAGGCTGTGATTAGGGGGGCTAGGACTGCAAATGGACTGTGATGGTGGGGGGGAGGGGTAGGACTGCAAATGGGCTGTGATGGTGCGGGGGGACTCGGACTGCAAATGGGATGTGATGGGGGGGGGGCCTAGGACTGGAAATAGGCTGTGATGGGGGACTTGGACTGGAAATGGGCTGTGATGGGGGGGGGGGGGGGCTAGGACTGGAAATGGCCTGTGATGTGAAGGCTAGCACTGGAAATGGGCTTATGAAGAGCTGGAATAGGACTGGAAATGGGCTGATGTGGGGCATGGGAGAATGGGACTAGAAGGGAGTGGATGCTGGGTGGGTCTAGAACAGGGGTCTCAAACTCAAATTGCTTCGAGGGCCAAATGAGGACTTGTAAAATAACCCGGGGGCCGCATGAGACGTGGGACCTCATTTGCATAGGGGACCTCATTTGCATAAATATTTGCATAATGTTACCATACCCTAACTTTTAGTAAACATGCCTCTTAATGAGTGCATGAATAAAGAAAGACTAAAAGATTTCTACATTACTATAATCCAGTGCCAACCGCCAGGCACATTAGGAACTACTACAAACAAACACTGTCCATTTAGAACCCATAGCAAACCCGCCATATCCTAACAGCACTACCAGGACTCATAAAGCAGGTTGGCCACAGGTGAATTGGCCGCAGGTAAAGGTGTTTATAACAATCTGATGCAAGGAATGCTTCAAAGCTGTGTTAGAGATGCCATTTGGCTTCAACACAGCCAAGGGGGTCAGATGTGGTTCCTGTAGATAAGTGCACTTTTTACACCACAGTCCCTCTTCTAATAAAAAGAACACATGTGCACACACAAATGCATATGTATACATGTGTACGATATGCACACAAACACATTAATTAAAAAAAAATCTCTTATACAACTTTCTCCCACTAAAAAGGACTGCAATTAAAAATCTGCAGAATTGAATCATCAGCCCAGCAAATAAAGGTGGCACTGTACTGGTCATGGATACATAGGAAGATACAGAAGAGAAGTAGGCAATTGCCAAAAAATAAATACATTTCAGAAAAAAAATTAGCAAGGAGCCAACACAGGAATATACAAACAGAAAAATGTCAACATATCTCCAAGGCAGCTACAGTCTCTGCAGAAAATCCTGACATCAATCCATCCCTCTATTGTTAACTTCTACATACTAAATAAAATCCATAAACCCTGGCAGACAGATTATATCAAATACTGGCATACTTAGAGAAACTATCTAAAAAGGGTATCCTCAAGCCCTAGTGAAAACACAAACAGCTTCTATAACTCAAAAGACCCTGCGTCAGACCAAAACTTCCCCACAGAATTCTAAGGACCGTGGAAGGACAAACAATCCCAGTGGAACCCATTTTAAAGAACAGACCAGGGTCTCACGTCGCAACTACTGATTGGTTACTGCTCAAGCCAATGGAAAGGAGAAAGCAACAATGCAGACCCCTGACCAATAGGCTAAATTCACATAGGACTGTGCCAATCAAGTTCCAGGTTCAATCCCGATGTAGCAACCGTATTCCATCTGAAAATCCAACGCTGTTCGCATGATTGTAAAGCAGCCTCCCGATCACCACCTCTGATTGGGGAGGAATCCAATCCAAAACACGCCATTGACATTGGGAAACGCGGCGGCTTTCAGAGCCGCGCAGAGAGAGAGTTTCTCTCGCGCGGATCAGAAGAGCAGCGAGAGAGTCTTCAGAACCGCGCGAGAGAAACTCTCTCTCTTCGTGGCTCTGAAAGCCGCCGCTTTTGGAGCTGATGAGGAGAGGACTCTGCCAGGCAGAGGAGCCCGCGGGACGCTTAATGCGGCGACGGCAAGTTTGGATTTTTTTTTTTTTTACATGCCGGTAAGTGCTTCGCGGGCCGCATAAGATGCCCTCGCGGCCCGCGGGCCGCGTGTTTGAGACCCCTGGTCTAGAACTATAAGGGAACTGATTTTGGGGGAGGACTAGAATAGATGGGGAATGAGTGGAGAAGGGAAAAAATATTTTGTGTGGAAGAAAAGTCTATGATGGGCTGGGTATTGGGAGAGTAAGGGGCTTGAGAATGGAAGGGTGAAATTTAAATGGATGATAAAGGAATAAGGAAAGAATTGGGGGAAAGAGCAAAAGAGAAACAATCAGTATGTTAAAGCAGAAATAGAGAGAGAATGGAAAACATCTAAAAGAGAAGAAAGGACAAATGGATAGCTTGCAGAAGACACGAAGAAACCAGAAGAAAGTGACTGGAGCAATTGCAACTGAAAAATAAAACGCCCAAACAGAAGGTAGAAAAATACTTTTTATTTTGAATTTATTAGCTGGAATATGTTTGGTCTGGGAAGTGTGTATTGATAACATCTTTGCGTTTTTGTTTAGTGCAAGAGGAAATTACTTTATAGTTTTATTTCTCCAGTGTTGTACATTTCATGATTGGATTTTGGGGTTCCCAGTTTAATTATTATCTGACAAAGGAAGTTAGCCTACACGTATCCTCGGTAATTTTTGTGGGTGGGGCTGGGGGCAGGGCAGGGGTGGGACTAGGGGCGGAGAATGGGTGGAGCATGGCGAGCCACAGGTGTCGGGTTTTTCTCGGTGAAAAGGTTGGTAACCCTAGATGCAGCAGGCCTCAACTCAGGGCTCCATACCCCATCCTGGTGCTATGGTGGATGCCCCTGTTTGTGATCACTAGGGCGAACTATATCCCCAGGATGCAGCAGGCCTCACCTCAGGGCTCCATACCCCATCCTGGTGCTATGGTGGATGCCCCTGTTTGTGATCACTAGGGCGAACTATATCCCCAGGATGCAGCAGGCCTCACCTCAGGGCTCCATACCCCATCCTGGTGCTATGGGGAATGCCCCCGTTTGTGATCACAAGGGCGAACTATATACCCAGGATGCAGTAGGCCTCACCTCAGAGCCCTACCCCCCATCCTGGTGCTATGGGGAATGCCCCCGTTTGTGATCACAAGGGCGAACTATATCCCCAGGATGCAGCAGGCCTCACCTCAGGGCTCCATACCCCATCCTGGTGCTATGGTGGATGCCCCTGTTTGTGATCACTAGGGCGAACTATATCCCCAGGATGCAGCAGGCCTCACCTCAGGGCTCCATACCCCATCCTGGTACTATGGGGAATGCCCCCGTTTGTGATCACAAGGGCGAACTATATCCCCAGGATGCAGTAGGCCTCACCTCAGAGCCCTACCCCAATCCTGGTGCTATGGGGAATGCCCCCGTTTGTGATCACAAGGGCGAGCTATATCCCCAGGATGCAGCAGGCCTCACCTCAGGGCTCCATACCCCATCCTGGTGCTATGGGGAATGCCCCCGTTTGTGATCACAAGGGCGAACTATATCTCCAGGATGCAGCAGGGCTCACCTCAGGGCTCCATACCCCATCCTGGTGCTATGGTGGATGCCCCTGTTTGTGATCACAAGGGCGAACTATATTGCACACAGAGATATATATGTGTTGCGGCAGAGGCCCCTAAAGGGTGTCTGTCCGCTAATGTCAATATGTGTTGTCACTCCAATAGGTGGAAGATCTCCGTAAGAAGGCGCGGGAGCTACGGGCACGATACCCCCGCTTTGTCGCACGGGTACAGAGGGAGCGGATGGCCCAATGAGACGGTGAGTTATGTGACATGGCCCTGTGGGGCAATGGCTGTCAGAACCACAGGATGCATGTGACTCCCGTGGCTGATGTGTGACCATGGAGATGACACGTGTTCCCCTCTCCCACAGCGGATGCACATGCTGCCGTGGAGCCTGTGGGGCCAGATGCTGCAGCGGGGCCGGAGGAGGTGCATGGCGACAGCGGCCAGGAGGTGGAGGACGCCCCGGTGCCCATGGAGGCAGACAACGGAAGGGCGCAAGATGCTGTGGATGCTGCAGCCGACACCAAGGGGGAGGAGGGAATGGGGAGGAGGAGGGGGAGGTGGGAGCGGGGGAGATGGAGGTGGTTGGGGTGGTTGGAGCGGGGGAGGAGGTGGGGGAGGGGAGGGGCTCTGCGGTGGGGTGCCAGGGGCCTGAGGGGGAAGAGGTGGGCTGGCCGGAGCTGGAGGGAGATGGGGCGGGGGCGGGGATGGGTTTGCCGGCTGTGGCATGTGCCCATTGGCATGGGCTGCCACAGGGCTATGGGGGCGCCAGCCACCTGCTCCATATAAAGCGCCTTATAAGGTGCCTTATATGGTGTCCTATGGGGGACATTATAGGGTACCTTGGCACTTTATAATGTGCCCTATGGAGTGCCTTCTAGGGTGCCTTATGTGGCACCTTAGGTTACACACTGTGAGGGTGTGTTTGCTGGCAGCACTATTAACGTACAACTAAACTTCCTCACAGCCCAGTACTTAACCCTTCCCAGGCCACGCCCAAAACTTTCGGGATCCGAACATCTGCCTAAATATTCCTATCAAATGGTATATAATACATGACCATGGCAGAGGGTACGTCACTATTGGAACATATTGAATAAGACGGGTACAATTTTCCTGCCATATGCAAACATTAACCCGGCTGCAGATTGTGGATTAAAATATTATAGTAGGCTTCAAAGGGTTACACATGACGCCTCAGCCAGCCTTGTTCATTAGGCACACTGGGGAATTGAACCCATAACCCTTGCACCATTGGTCTGTGTAGTAACCATTGTGCTGCAGCTCTGTTTCTGTATTTGGGTGTCTGCGCTGCTTCTTACGCTTAACGCGCAGTAACGCACCCTGTAACGATCGTTGCTGCACGGCGCCTTACAACGCGCCTTATTGCGCGTTATCGGTAACGATGTACCGCCCATGTCCTTTTTTGGCTTTCCTTCCACTAACGCGAATCACACTAACGCAGTTTAGTAAACATACCCCTTAATGAATTCTTTGCTTCGGTCTTTACTGAGGAAGATGTAGGGATGTTACTCATGACTGAAGTGGTATTTAAAGGTGCGTAAGAATTGAAGGAAATATCGATACATGGAGAAGATGTATTACAACTATTAGATAAACTGAAGAGTTGCCAATCACCTGGGTCAGATGATATACATCCAAGGGTGTTGAAAGAGCTGAAATATGAGATTGCAGACCTGCTATTAGTAATCTGTGAACTATCATTAAAATCATCTGTAATACCTGAAGTTTGGAAGATGACGACCGTAACACTCATTCTCAAGCTTTCCAAACTCATTCTGTCATTCGGAGTGGGTGTGGGTGGGATACTTAAACAGGCATTTCCATCTTTTCCTGATATCCTCACAGTTAAACCAGTGCAGTTGTCCTAGTATTTTATTTATTTATTTAACAGTTTTTTATATACCGCCCCTTCCAGAGATCAGGGGCGGTTCACATTGAACAAAAATCAATATACATCTGTATATTTTACATGGAACTTGTGTTAACTATATACACGTTTTGTTACATTGAACACGTTATGAACATTAACTAGAATAACACTTTTCAAACTATGTACAGGTCTTTGTCTGTAGGGTAAGGTAGAGTATAGTAAGTGTCTTTCTTATGTTTAATCATTTGTTCTGTCTTGAGAACTGTGTATGTGTTTCTGTGATTGTATTGGAGAGGTTTTTTGTTGGTAGGGGATCTCAAAATGTTTTGTAAAAAGGTATGTTTTTAGTTCTTTTTTGAATTGGTGAAGGTCCTTTATTGTGCGGAGGGTTAATGGGGTTTCGTTCCAGAGGGTCGGGGCAGCAAAGGAGAAGGCTCTATCACTTGTCGTTGCTTTGGTCCTTCTGAAATTAGTTTTTATGTTGAGGGAGTGGGTTGCGTTTTGTCTTCGTGTTCTAGTTTCTGATGGGGGTTGTAATAGGGTAGATAGTTGGGAGGGAGAGATGTTATTGATGAGTTTAAAGGTAGTCAGGAGGATTTTATATTTTATTTGGCTGCTTATGGGGAGCCAATGAAGATCTAGTAGTATTGGGGTCACGTGGTCTGTTAGTTTAGCTTTAGTGACCATCTTGGCACATATGTTTTGTGCTCTTTGGAGGAGGTATATGCTTTTTAGTGGTAGGCCATTTAGAATGCTATTGCAGTAGTCAAAGTGGGGGGTGATGAGGGAGTTGACCACTGATCTAAAGTCATGTGTGTTGAGTAGGGGTCTCAGGTGTTGTATTGTCTTGAGTTTATAGAATATAGTTTTTACTGTATGTTTTATATGTGGGATCATGGTGAGTGAATGGTCCAGAATTATTCCAAGGTATTTTACCTCTTTTTTAATAGGTATTGGTGTGTTATTTATTGTGATTGTAGAAGGGTAGTTGTGGTCCGGGTCAGGTTTTCTCGTTATGAACATTGCTTCGGTTTTTTTGAGATTGATGCTTAGGTGGTTGTTCTCAAGCCATATGGTGGTCTCATTCATGCATTGGAGTAGTCTATCGTATTTGGGATTGTTGGTGTTTATGGGGATGGCGAGCATGATGTCATCCGCGTATATGAAATGGTTGATTTCATACTTCTTGAATATGTCTGTAATTGGTTGGAGGTATAAATTGAAGAGGAGGGCAGATAGTGCCGATCCCTGAGGGATGCCCTGGCCTTGAGGGAAGGTTTCTGATGTTTCTTTGCCTAATTGTATCTGTATGAGTCTGTTTGAAATGTATGATTTGAACCATTGAAGGACATTTCCACCTATTTTTAGGTTTTCAAGTCTGTTGATGAGTGTTTTGTGATTAATGCTGTCAAATGCAGCAGATAGGTCTATGAAGAGGAGGAGGAAACCTTTGTTATTTTCATTAGTACCACTGATGAGGAGGTCTGTCAAGGCGATTAGGAGGGTTTCCACTCCATGGAAGGGGCGGAATCCGAATTGATTTGCATCAAGGAGTTTTTGCTCATCTATGTATTCCTGTAGTTGGAGTTGTATGGTTTTTTCTATTATTTTAGCGATTAGAGGTATGCTGGCAATTGGTCTGTAGGAGTTGGGGTCCTTTGGGTCAAGTTTATTGTTTTTTATTATGGGACGGATCGAGGAGAGCTTTAGGGTGTTGGGCATGGTTCCTTGTGTGAGAGATTGGTTTACTATGTATTGTATGTTTTCTGCAAGGGATTCCTTAGTATGCTTGATCCATGACACCGGGCATGGGTCAAGCGGGGAAGTTGTAGTGTTGATCATTGTTATGATGTTGAGGATGTGTTTACGATCAACCTTGTGGAATGTTGTCCATTCATAGTTACTGGTCCGTGTGTGTTCTATCATGATGGTCTTGGAGCAAGATTTTACCTTTAGTTTTTCAGCAAAATGTGATGCTAAGGTTTGGACGTTTATAGTGTCCTGGTTTGGTTCTGGGTTATGTGTTTTTGTTAGTGTTTTGACGATTAAGAAGAGTTCTCTTGGTCGGTTGAGAGCAAGATTTATTAGATTGGAATAGTAATCTCTTTTTGTGTTGTTGATTGCTTCTTTGTATTTATTAAGTAAGTTTATATATTTGGTTTTGTTATCATGTGATTTGGTGTTTCTCCAGGTTTTTTCTTGTTTACGTAGTTGTCTTTTTAGTAGGGCAATGTTTTTCGTGAACCATTTTTGTGATTCTTTCTTTTTCTTCTGGAATGTTTGGGTGGAAGTAGCTGCTTCTTGGATTGTTTGGTTCCAGTTCTCTATAGTTAGGTCGATGTCAGATAGGCTTGTAGTGAGCTTAGGTAATACCTTGTCGAGGAATGCATCATTGTCGAATCGGGTAAAACGTGAGCGGTGAGCTGTTGCGTTTGGGGACTGTGATGGTACTTGTGTTAGTAGGTGAAAGGTTATCAGGTGGTGGTCAGACCAAGGTACCTCTGTAGTTGTTGGGGGAGAGAGTAGTTGATGTTGGTTGAAGGGGTAGGGAGGAAAATGAGGTCTAGCGAGTTTCCTTTATTATGTGTGGGGGTATTGATTATCTGGTTATATCCCATATGGGTCATTGAGTCTATGAAATTGTTTTTTTGGGATTGGTTTAAGGATGGGAGGTTAAGGTCACCTAGGATTATAAGAGGTTTTCTCTGGGGTGCTATGCATGCTAGTTCAAGGATAGGAGAAAGATTTTTGTGATCTGCTGATGGTGGTCTATAGATTAGGGAGAGTGCTAGTGTTCTGTTTTCAATGTTTATTATGTCCATGCCTTTTATTTTATGTTTGTCTTTGTCTTTTGTTTTCACTTTTTTTGCAATCTGCTTAGGTTATAACATGGAATATAATTTTTTAAAAATAACTAAATAACTAAATAAATAAGGGTTGATTGGAGGTGGGAGCTGGGTGGGAAGGTATCTAAAAGTGCTTTATTGTGGTCTATGTGTGCATGTACCTGAATGAATGTATGTGTGTGTGTGTGTGTGTGTGTGTGTGTGTGTGTGTGTGTGTGTGTGTGTGTGTGTATGGGTGTGTGTGTGACTGAATGGATTTGCGGGAGAATGGGGATGTGACTGTGGGGGGGGGGTGTATGTGTGTGACTGAATGCTGTGTATTTATGAGTGAGTGGGGATATTTAAGTGTGGGGTCAGTATATGAATATGCTGTGTGCCTGAATAGATGAGGATGAGTATGTGGATTTTGTGTGTGTGTGTGTATGCATATGATTGTATAAGAACTGAGTGAGAGGGTGTGGTATGTTTCAGAGTATGTGATGACTGTCACCCATTTTTCTCCCTTTCTTCAAACCTTCTCCCCTCCACTCTTCTCTTCTTTCTGTTCTCACCATCCCATACTCCCTTCTTCTTTCTTTCTTTTCCCTGCCACCTGTCTTCTCTCCTCTTCTTTCCTTCATATCCCCTCTTTGCCTTCATCCTCCAACTGAAGGCTCATGACCACACCACCCACATCCAGACTCTTCCACTCATCCACTCCTCCCCAGCTCACACTCTCACACTCCAGACATGTCTCCTGATTCTGGTATTTCCCAGGCTCATTCCCTCTCCCCTTTCTTCTGGTCAAGTTCCCAGACTATCCTCCCTCATCAACAACCAAAGGCTTATACCCACATCAGCTCTCTGCCTTCCGACCCACCACAGTGTCCACCATCTACCTTTCAGCCAGTGCTACCTTTTCTGCTGCCCAGTGCAAAATTATATCTGTACTGCCCCCACCCCCATGAATTCTAATGGGTGCCTTCAAAATTTTGCTTTTGTCCTAACAATTACTTAAGCATCTGAATACTACTTACACGTTCATTTGGGTTAGAGAAAGAATACCTGATTTCTACACAACTTCCCTCCAGTGCCAACTGCCAAGTACATGATAAGTACTCCAAAATCCTGCAAAAAGATCAGAGCCTATGGCAAAGTACAAGCTATCAGAATACCGCACCTCGGTCACATAAGCAAAACACAGAAGCAGATACAGAACAAGGGACCACAAGCTAGAAACAGAAATAGACAGGCCTAGTGGTTAGATCACTGGCTTGGTAACCATGAGATGAGGCTTTGATTCCCACCATCACTCCTTGTGGCCTTGGGTAAGTCACTTAAACCTCCATTGCCTTGGAAGAAAGGCCTGGCCATCTACTTCTGGTTACACTGCCAAGAAAACCCAGGGCTGCTGGGTTGCCAGAAGTCAGCATTGCATTTTGCCAACTTTCCATCCACTTCTTACTCATCTCTTTGCAAATCCCCCATGGTTCCACCATGACCAGCATCTCCCTTCTCTCTCTCCTCTCCCACTTACAGTCCAGAACCTTCCCTCTCTCACCCTTCACAGTTCAGCATCCCCCTCTTCTCTTTCCCCTTCCCATTCTCCTAACAATCCAATATCTTCCCCCCCCCCCCACTTAGCCAGCATATCTCCTTCTTCCCTTTCCTCCTCCCTCCTCTACAGTCCAGCAAATCCCCACCTAGCCTTCCTATCTCCCTCCCCAATAGCCTGCATATCTCCCTTTCCTTTCCAATTTCTGGCTCCTCCAACAGGGGGCGTGACCAGCCGGGCCATGCACAGAAGTGGAATGAGTCTCAGCTTTGGAGGCCTTGCTACTACTGATGGCGACACAGGAAAAACAGCATCAGTGACAGGTGGGTACTCTAGGGAAGTGAGAAGGGGCTGAAGCATGATCAGACGGCGGAGAAGAGATGCTGGACTACTGACAGCAACACAGGAAAAGTGGGTCCTAATCACTGATCTTCCGGGGAGGTGGAAGGTTTATAGTCAGCGAGAGCTGCCCCTGAGCTGCCTCTCGTCACTAAAAACCAGCTTTTCCACTGCTGATTTTACAGCTCTGCTGGCAGCCGGCCTGGCCATATAAAAAATGACAAAGCTGGCTGAAAACCGGCCAGTTGGCAGCCCTAACTGGAGACAATGCCTGCAAATCTATCTGATAAATATTCATTGAAGATATCCTGAAAACCTGGAAAGCTCTGTACGGGCTTTTCTCTCAGTCTTGTGTATGGTAAAAGACCCTGATGGATTATGCCTTCGAAAGTCTGATTTTCTATAAAGATGAGTTTGAATTGTGCATGTCCAGACAAATTAACCATTCCATCAACCTTCTATATATTTATTTACCTGGTTGATAGTAAAGGGAGTATAGTATATCCTTTCTACTTACTGTTTCTAAAATGGTTTTCATGCATATACAACAGATGGAAGCAGTTTGTCTGTTCTAATCAGGCCGTATCTAAATTCAAATATTACATAGAAGTCATAAAAATTCAGGACATTTCAAGCCAAGAGAGTGACAGTGATAGAGGGAGCTGAAAAAGTGATGGGTTTTAAGAGGATAATGATCTGTAACTGGACATAGTGGGCAATAGATACTGTATGTTAATGGTACATTAACATTTCAATGGCGTATTTGGCTAAATCCATTTTGCGGTGAACTAACTAAAGCACTTCTTGGTTGCTATTAATGACTTGAAGTCAGTTTTCATTAGAATAACAGCTTGTTTTGCTATACGCTCTATTCACCCACCATGTAATTGGTATTGATTGAGCAAGCAATTTAACACAGACTATGCTTTCAGAAGTAAAATAGACCCAAAAATCTTAGCACTTTGAGCTTTTAATTTACTCTTTTTTTTCTCCAGTTTAGTGCACTATTGCAGCATCCCCCTCCCCACAGATAGAGTCCTCTGGGAACAGATTCAACATTTTTGAACTAAGGCCCTTTTCCTGAAAGTATGGAGAATTTCACATTCCTGTGTGATCGCCTCACTTAAATAGAGATTCCATCCCTGTGCATATTGAGAAATTGATTGTTAAACCTTACTTAGTTCTGGAGTTCTCGTTCTTGTTTGGAACAAATCCAGGCATGGAGACCTTCCTGCCTGCTGTGGGACTCAAGTCAGGCCTGCAGGCAGCTATTGCTAAAAACCAGAGACAACTACTGTGATTTAACCCAGAGGAATTCAAAGTAAGTACTGAACTAACTCTGCACCTATTAGCAGTGAAAAGGGTTAACTTCCAATTGGTACCTGCCCTCTGGAATGCCTTTGAAGTAACTTGAATTCAGTTTAAATTCCATCAGTTGGGTGGGCTGAAAGAGAGAAGCCAATGGGTTGTGACGAAGATCTGGGACTCAGCATTCGCTGCAGGCTTCCAAGACTCAGGAATCCCACTGAGAAGATTTCCAAAAAGCAAAAAATGCATTGCACTGCCCCAGCATTAGGTCAGAGAGGAGGAAGGATCAGATATTTATATGCATCCATGCAAGCCAAGACTCCTTGATCACAGGATTAAGCCCAGCCACACCAGAGACCAACTGTCACACAAGAGGGATTTCTAACTTACTGTAGGTTACCTATACAGATTGGTGGTTATTGCGATCCCCGAATAGCAGGGATTGAACATCCGGTATGGACATTTAGGGGTATGTTTACTAAACTGCGGTAACGTAGCAGTGGCAGTGGCTATATTAATGCACGTTAAGTAAAGTTATCGCACGTTAATGATACGTTAATGCACGTTAACATTACTTAACGCGCGTTAACATTACCTAACGTGCGTTAACGTTACCTAACGCACATTAACGTTACCTAACGCGCGTTACAGTCGCCAGCCGTGGTAAGTCCCGCAGAGGGTGGAGAGAGGGTGGAGAGAAGGGGCTAATGGGCGGGGAGAGGCTCCTTTTACACTAAAGCGGGGAAATGAAGGGCTGAAAAGTACCGCAAATGAAAACCTGGCGTTAGATGCGCATTTGCAGGAGAGAGAAACCATTTTAGTGGCAGTAATGTAAAGCATAGCATAGGCAGGGAGCCCAAGAAATGTGATAGTAGTGCTCCATTTGCAGCCACAGAATAGTGCCCAAGTATGAAAGGCCACTATGGCGATGGTGCAAATGGGCATAGGGGACTGCAGGCGGGACATGCAGTGGGGGCAGCTGGGGCACAGGGTGGACTAGGCAGTCACCTAGGTGGCACATAGGAACATAGAAACTGGAAATCAGCAAGACAGCAGCTGACAAAGGCCAAACACAATCTACCTAGATCTACCTGCTCCACCTTAGCTAACAGTTGCCAGGGCACTGACATAACAACTCCCAGCCAACTCACCCCCAAGTGGAAGGGACATAATATTGGTAGGCGGTGATGGGGGGATGTGAAGATGCCCATGTATGCCTCCCCAGACCCAGCTCCCTAGGCGACCGCCTACCCAAACAGTGGATGGCCTGGGACTGTGCACCACCATCACTGACAGAATATGGCCATGCCAGCATGGCAGGGGGTGTGTGTGCCCGTGCTGAAGGGGGCAGTGACACCTGCCTGCAGTTGACCTAGGCCATGCCCTGTACCAGTACGTGGTATGTAATGCAACATAAAAGGTCAGGCTGAGGAAACATACAGGTAGCTCCAGGAACTAGCATGCATGTGTGGTACAGTACACATAGCCAGTATGTCTAGAAGCAGAGGGTCACAGGTTCAAATCCCAGTTGTGGATCCTGCAGAGAATGTCTGTACATTTTACCCTACAATACAGATACAACAGCAACATGTGCAAAGCCCAAAGCAGCAGCAGCAGCAGCAGCAAACAGGGGTACAAACACCCCACTCACACAGGCTCCACAAGCCAAGGCTGCATGGAGAGTGAGGCAGTTGGCCCCAGCACGGAGCTGCAGTTATCACCAGAGCACTACCACTACCTCCTGCAGTTTAGCAATGTTGGCACTGTGATCAGGACCAGTGTGGAGGGCAGGGTTGACAACCACCCCTATCTTTGCACAATGCTGCAATAGGAGTGTGTGTGTATGTCTATCCATTGTTTTGTGGCTGCCCACACCTCACCAGGCCCACAATGTCCCACTGTTACCAGCGGTAGCCTGAATATGTGCATAATGAGGAGCAAGGTATTGTGGGTATGGCCGAGACAGGGCAGACCGGGCAGGATGCATCTGCACAGAGTGTGGGGCAAAGGCTGGGACACTGTAGTGCCCACCACTGCCTGAATGGACAGGGTGGCCACAGCATGTCATGCTGGAGGGACACTCTCACTCTGACTGAGCAGTGACCATGGCATGTCTAGATTCCCACATAGCGCCCTACACTATCTGCTTTCAGTGCTATTTGTGTGTTCCCAGTGTTGGGGCTCAATCACTGTAATACCAGCCTGGTGTACATAGTTCCTCTATGAGCATGCACTATTGATTGGTTAGTGGACTGTCTGTAGTTAGTCTGTGCATGATAGAAGCACCTTGTAGGATACAGCAGGTGCAGTCTGACTGTGCCATCTGCTGGTGAATGGCAGACTGTGGTGTACAGCAGTTGAGGTTTTCCAGACTTAACCCAGCATTACTGCTGGTCTGCTACTACCAGTCACAGGTATGGCTCTGGTCCATCAAGCCTGGAGGGCTGTCTTATACCAGCAGGATTGAGGTAGCTTCACTGGACTCAGGCACCTGTTCCTTACCTACAACTGTGATTGTGGGCCCTTTGGGCTATATAGTTTATTTTATTTAGTTTTTATTCTGTGCTTTTTTAGAATATGTGCAGTTTACCTGTATACTAGCAGGTACGTTTTATTCCCTTGTCCCTGAAGGGCTCACAATCTAAGTGTACCTGAGGCAATGGAGGGTTGAGTGACTTGCCCAAGGCCACAAGGAGTGGCCAAGGGACTAGAGACCCCAGTCCCTCCGGCCTGAGGTTGCTTGGCCCCATGTGGGAATTGAACCCCCAGCCTTCCAGCCTGAGGTAATCTGTCCCAGCCACTGAGCCACTCCTCCCTTTGACCTGTATAGATGCTGCTACACAAACCTCATGCAAGTCTAGAAGCCCCTCTCCCCTGATAACAGGTGCCCATATCAGCCAGACCCTAACACTGGGTACACACTAATCTGGGTGGTGCCTGGTCCCAGAAAACCACATGTGATTGAAAATTACAGATGGACCCCAAATTACCTTCAGACACATTACAAGGAACACCTGCCACACAGTGGTAATGAAAGAAATATACAGCAAGACCTATCTCTAACACCACATGTACTGCAGACCCAGTGCTGGGCGCCCATCCTATCTTTCAGGGTGAACACAGAACCTGCACAATGGCATGGTCTGTAGCTACTCTGTGTTAGTATCACGCACTGTCAGTTCGTCTTTCCAAGCTGAGGTACCGGAGAGGTGCAGACCCCATTTGGTGATCAGCTGTAGACAGCTATTCAGCATGTGCATTGCATCATGGGTACTGGTGGGGTTACTCCATCCTGGCACTTAAAGCAGACAGTTTGTGTAGTTACCTGCAGTCCTCCTGTACCCAGCCATTGCTGTGAGATACACCATGGAGGTATAGCCTACTGCAAGGGTAGGGAACCCTGGTCCTGGAGAGCCGCAGACCAGTCAGGTTTTCAGGATATCCCTAATGAATATGCATGAGATATATATGCATTAGAGATATCCTGCCAACCTGACTGGTTTGTGGCCCTCCAGGGCTGGATTTGGAGACCCCTGCCTTACACCTCTGTCATTTAAGATTGTGAGTGGGCAAGGTGCAGATGTCCTAGACATCGAAAGGGTATATAGAATGTGTCACATTCCTCCTCGATTCTCACCACCACCAAAAAGTTGTCTAATAGGCAATATTTTGGTGGTGGTGAGAAGTGAGGAGGAATGTGACACATTCTATCTAACCTTTTTGATGTCTTGGACATCTGCACCTTGCCCACTCACAATCTTAAATGACAGAGGTGTAAGGCAGGGGTCTCCAAATCCAGCCCTGGAGGGCCACAAACCAGTCAGGTTGGCAGGATATCTCTAATGCATATATATCTCATGCATATTCATTAGGGATATCCCGAAAACCTGACTGGTCTGCGGCTCTCCAGGACCAGGGTTCCCTACCACTGGCCTACTGGTTAGTACAACACCGTTTTCAGCAGTGTTCATGGGTTTGATTCCTCATTGATCCCTCCTTTCTTGCCTGTCCTACTTAATTAGTTTTCATACCTGTAACAGTCATATTTTTGCAGAGCTGTGCTGCCAGCCCATAATACCCTTGCCACAGTTGCCAACATTCCTTCGGTCCGTCTATCTGCGTCTGTCAGCTGTATAGAGTCCTGTCTGCCTGTGCAGGCTGCCACCCCATGTCCTGCACTACTACCCTTTCCTGCATTGCGCCTCTACATGCTTGCCTCGCCTGTGCCTGATCTGCATGGCACCACCACTCCTCTGTCCACCCATCATTGTAACTATCCTGCCACCTCCGCCTCCACTGGGGGACACATATTCCATCGTCTGCCACCCACTGTCTTTCCAGTACTTTACATTGCCAACACCCTGTGTTGTGGTACAGTTGTTCCCACCATGTTTGTCAACAGTACTGGCAGCCACATGGGATGCCCGCAGATATGGCAAGTCCAGCAGCTCCCAGCTCTCCCTCCTTTACTCACCTGTTCATTGCCTTTCCTCGGTGCTCTACCTAGTGTTAGGGCTACATCTGTCTCTATGTCTCACAGGTCATGCATGTCATCCTGAAGCACCTTGCAGCCCTTAGGGCATACTGACCTAGGGCACCATAACCTTGTTAGGCCACCTTAACCTATGGTTCTGTAACCCAGGGTGCCTTCTAAGGTGCCTTGTCCAGGGGTGCCTTATATGGCACTTAGCCTAAGGAGCCCTATAGGACACCTTACAAAGTGCCTTATGAGGCACCTTATAAGGCACCTAACAAGTCACCTTATAAGGCACCTTATAGGGCACCTAACAAGGCACCTTATAAGGCACCTAACAAGGCACCTTACAAGGCGCCTAGCAAGGCACCTTATAGGGCACCTAAGGCACCATACAAGGCGCTTAGCAAGGCACCTTATAAGGCACCTTACTTATAAGGCACCTTACAAGGCACCTTACTTATAAGGCACCTTGTAACGCGCGTTAGCTGATACGGCTTGCCATAACGATGCACCGCCCATGCCTTTATATGGGCATCTGTACTATTACTGCGGAACCTAATGCGGGTAACATTACCGCAGTTTAGTAAACATACCCCTTAATCCCCGCTATTCGCAGGGACTGTAATGCCTGCACAGAGCTCCCTGCATATACAGAGGGGATGTGCGGGGAGCTCTGGATGTTGAAAGGAGGGGGCGGCAACGGGGAGAAGCGAGGGCGGTGCAAAGGCAGGACCCTGACTCTGGATGTACAGGGCCGATTATGGCCACGGCCCTATAAGTCCGGGCCTGGTGATTTGGACAGGGGACTTATTCCCCTGAAATTGGCAGATATCCAGCCTGGGACCCCATGAAGAGGTGAGCAGGGGAAGGGATTCTCCACAGCCATATCCTGGCATCAGAAGGCCAGATCAGGGGTCAGACAGCAGGAAACTGTACTTCAAAGCAATTGTGGCTGATTGGGGCACCTGCATGGCTTCCTGGTGCCATGGTCAGAAGATGCCACACCACCGGGACTACATGCAGATGTCCCGGCCAGGTTAGACGGGGAGTCAGCTGGGCATCTGGGCCCTTGGAAGTGGGGCACAGCCTGCCTGTCTGGGCCCTCTGCACCTGATTCTGATCCCACGGGGAACGCCCTGTGGGATCAGAATCAGGTGCAGATCCAGTCCGTCCAAATTCTGGAGCCCATTGTATTTCCCTCCCCTAGGCAAGGGAAAGGACTCAGGCTGGAATCACTAAGGCTAGAACTACAACCCATATTGAGAGGTATCGAGAGGGCTTTCCAGCAGGAACATATATAGACTGTGTAACTTTGAAGTGTCTGCACCTACAAACTCAGACTTATCACTCTGGAGTGCACCAAGAATTATTTAAGTGACTTCTGTAAAATACTACTATTACTACTACTACTTACATTTGTATAGTTCTACAAGGCGTATGCAGCGCTGTACAGAGACATGTAAAAGACAATCCCTGCTCATAACAGCTTACAGTCTAGTCAAGACAGACAACCCAACTGGGGACTAGGATATATTTAAGGGAATGGTAAGGAAACACATAGGAGTTGAACAGGATACTAAGGTGATCAGGATCCAAAAGCAGTCTCAAAGAAGTGCGTTTTTAGCTTGGATTTGAACAGGGCCACATATGGAGCCTGACATACAGACTCAGGTAGTTTGTTCCAGGCATAAAGAGCAGCAAGGTAGAAAGATCAAAGTCTGGAGTTGGCAGTGGAAAAGAAGGACACAGATAGAAGGGATCTACCAGAATATTGGAATTCCCGGGGAGGGATGTAGTAAGAGAAAGAGAGGAAAGGTACTAATGGAGCAGCCGAATGAAGGCACTTATAGGTCAGTAGTAGAAATCTTAACTCGATGTAGAAATGGATAGAAAGCCAATGAAGTGACTTGAAAAGAGGGGTGACATGAGTATAGTGACATAGTGGAAGATTAGCCGTGCAGCTGAGTTTTGAACAGATTGAAGTGGGGAGAGATGATATTGATGAAGACCAGCAAAGAGGAAGTTACAATAGTCTAGACGGAAGGGGACTAGAGAATGGATAAGGATCTTTGCAGTGTGTTCAGAAAGGAAGGGACGAAGTTTGCCAATGTTATAGAGAAAGATGTGAGAGGTTTTAGCTATCTTTTGGGTGTATATGGAGGAGAGGGAGGAGTCAAAGATGACTCCACGGTTGCGAGCTGAGTTGACAGGGAAGAGTAGAGTGTTATCCACAGAAATAGAGAAAGGAGGAAGGGAAGATGTGGGCTTAGGGGGCAAGATAAGGAGTTTAGTTTTGGCCATGTTCAATATCAGATGGCAGTGAGACATCTAGACAATAATATTGAAAATATGTTCAAGCCTATTCGAAGATCCTTTGACTGTGTGTACAACCTGCTGAGTTTTGTTGAACTTAACTGTTCACCTTCTTTTTAATTTGGAGCATGGGTTCTCAACCCAGTCCTCAGGACACACCTAACCAGTTAGGCTTTCAGGATAACCACGATGAATATGCATGAGAGAGATTTGCAAATTATAGAGGCAGTGATATAAATCTATCTTATTCATATTCATGGTGGTTATCCTGAAAACCTGACTGGCTAGGTGTGACCCGAGGACGGGGTTGAGAAATCACCGGTTTGGAGACTTGTTTGGTTTCTTTAGGCAGTCCCTTTATTAGTGCTACCAGGCCAGGTTTTTCATTTATCACCATAACTGAATGCTCTATAAGTTTATCCTTAGACTGTTTTCCTGTAAATACTACTATAGCCTGCCTTTTAATATATAGTTTCTAAGTTATACCAGTAAAGCAAAGGTGTGTTTAAATTGTGTCTATTCTTTTCTACGTTCTGGATGAAAACAAGCTATATCACAGGGTTCAGGGCTTTACTCAGTTTATACCAGCCATCCCCACTCTAGCCTGCAGAAGTCCACAAACCCTGTCTAAGTATTTTTTCCCTTTTGGCCATAATATATTTTATTTCACTTTTTTTAAAAAATAATTGCTTTCAGTAGATGAGAATGTTTTACCATCATCATGTCTTCTGTTTTTGAGAATCTCTCTTCTGAGACTAATCTTCAGTTGTTTGTACTCTAGTCAGACATACACTGGCTAACTAGGGACTATCTTATTAACTGGCTCACTGACAGTGGCTCAGTGTCTGACACACACAGAGAAGGAAACTGCAAATCTTCTCTCCTCCAAATTGACTACCTGCTCCTTGGATCCCATCTCACCCATCTACTAAGCTCTATCTCTTCCACCGCCATCCCTTCCAACCTATCGCTCTCCACTGCAATTGTTTCTGTGGCCTTCAAACATGCTCTGGTCACACCTCTCCTCAAAAAATCCTCACTAGACCCTATCTGTCCTTCCAGCTATTGGCTTATCTCTCCCTTCCCCTTTGCCTCAAAACTATTGAATGAGCAGTTCACCACCACTGTCTTGACTTTCTTTCCTCTTAAGCCCTACTGGATCCACTGCAGTCTGCCTTTCATCCTCTACATTCCACAGAAATAGCTCTTGCCAGTGTCTCCAGTGACTTGTTCCTTGCCAAATCCAAGAGCCTTTACTTGATCCTCATTCTTCTTGATCTATCTGCTACCTTTGACACTGTTGATCACCACCTTCTCCTCGATACCTTGTCCTCGCATGGATATAGGGGTTCTGTTCCATCCTAGTTTTCTTATTATCTTTCTAGGACAGACTAGATAGGACATGTGGTCTTTTTCTGTCATCATGTTTCTATGTTTCTAGTGTATGTTCTGGTGGATCCTCTTCTACTGCCATCCTGTTTTCAGTTGGTGTATCTCAAGGCTCTGTCTTGGGACCTCTCCTTTTCTCTCTCTACACTTTGTCCCTTGGTGCACTTATTTCCTCCCATGGTTTTCAATACCATCTTTATGTTGATGATTCTCAGATCTATCTCTCTGTGCCTGAAATCTGTCCAGGAATCTAGTCCCAGAACTTTGCCTGCTTATCCGACATTGCTGCCTGGAAAATGAACATGGCCAAAACTGAGCTCCCTTCTCTATTTCTTTGGATGACACTACACTCCTCTCTTTCTTCAGCTCGCACCTTGGGGTCATCTTTGACTCTATTCTCTTTCTCTGCGCACATCCAATAGATAGCTAAAACCTGCCACTTCTTTCTCTATCACATCAGCAAAATTTTCCTTTCATTTCTACTCACCCTACTAAGGCCCTTATCCACTCATCAGTCATCTCCCGCCTTGACTATTGTAACCTGCTCCTCTCTGGTCTCCCTCTGAATCTTCTCTCTCCCCTTCAATCTGTTGAAAAATCAGTTGCACGGCTAATCTATCAGTGTTACTATGCTCATGTAACCCTTCTTCTCAAGTCACTTCACTGGCTCCCTGTCTGTTTCCACATCCAGTTCAAACTTCTCCTAATGACCTCCAGGTGCATTCCTTCTGCGGCTCCTCACTACCTTTCCTCTCTTATCTCACTCTACACATCTCCTTGGGAACTCCACGCCTCTGGCAGATCCATTTTATCTGTGACCTTCTCTGCCACTGCCATCTCCAGGCTTCATTCATTCCATCTTACTACTCCATATGCCTGGAACAAACTACCTGAGTTGGTCCGTTGGGCTCCTTCTCTGGCCCTATTCAAATCCAGGCTAAAAACTCACCTCTTTGAAGCCACTTTTGGATCCTGGTGCTCTTGCCCACTACTTCCGTGTATCTTACCATTAGTCCCCAGTTTTGCTATGTGTTTTGTCTTGATTAGACTGTAATCTCTGATGAGCAGGTACTGTGTCTTACATCTATATGTACAGTGCTGTAGCGCTATACAATTGATCAATAGTAGTAGTAGAAATAATTAGATCCTTAGGACTTTCACAAGTAAATTTGGAACTTATTTGTCTGGGTGTAATAATTAAGCTGAAGCGGTGAGTGGATTTTTTTTAAACATCAACTACCATGGTTAATAAGAATCCAGATATTCAACGCTGATATCTGGATCCCGACTGGATCCAGATATCAGTAGCCAGGATGGTCACTATGGCGGTCATTTGAAAAGCCTTGGTTGTGATTTGGAGCTCTGAAAATGTGCAAACAGACATCCAAAGCATAGAGATGTATCCAGAGCCATTTTACAAATGGCTGTTAAAGATGCCTGTGGTCCTGGGATGGCAAAGTAGCCAGGGGGCATAGTGGAGTCATGTCTGAGGCTGTACAATGGACTTAGTTGTCACTGCTCAGTTTCAGGAGCTTTGGGGATGTCTGCAACCCCATCCAAGTTTAGACCTGCTCCCGCCAGGAATATGAATCAGAAGAGTGCTTGTTTCGGTCATAAACATCCAGAGGGTGTAGAGAAGATGGGACTTCACCATCCCCAGTACTCTGCACAATCACAATGATAGTAGCAATAGGATTTGAACTCTGGCCCTAGCTCACTAATCCTTAGACTATTTGTGGATGCCTAAGGTCTTGGCTACTATTCCAGGGATATCTATGTAGATGCCCCCCCCACCCCCCGGCATATGTCCATATTGGGCATGCCTGCATTCATGAAATCGTGCCTGAACTTTGATTTGCCTGTTTTTATTTTTTCAGACATTCTGGCTTTGATGTCCCAGATTGCACTTGGACGTGCTTAGCAATAATATTCAGACGCTATCCAGATTTAGAAAAGCTATGTGGCTTGCAATCCAGATAGTGGCATTGAAAATCACCACTAATCGGATAACAATCAGCCCCACCACGGTTCTGCCCATGGACCACCCTGGCCTTATCAGGATAATGCCGAGGCAGACTGAAGTAATATTTGGCAGCACTGTCCAGATAGTGCCACTGAATATTACTCTGACTGGCACTTACCTGGTTAACAATGCCTTTAAATATTAGCCCCATAGCAAATTTTCTGACGTAAGAATTAGGGACTGATTCACTGAGAGCGCAATTCTATAACATCCATGTTTGGCCAATAGACACGTCTAAAGCAAAAATTGGCACATTATAACCCCAATTCCGAAATGACAGTTCCGGATTCAGGGAGATATACGTCTCCGGCAAGGCATGAACAACACATCTGAGGAAACACAGGCCCTCACTGCTATAATGGGACACAGATATACACAGCAAACAGCCTGTACGTCTCTGTATTCTGAAAAGATAGATGTTTCAGATGCTTCCCGTCTCCATGTGGCCACGCCTCCACTGGAAAAACATACAACACTCTACAACACTCTATCTATCCCTAAAGACTCCATAAAGTGCTCACAAACAACCAGGAGAAGAACCTTTGCCCACTACGCACCAAAATGTTGGAATGACCTCCCTCCAGAAATCAGAGCGATTCGAGACCTTCTACAATTTCGTAAAGCAATAAACACCACCTCTTCCTGCTCCATTTCTCTCAATCTGCTTCCCCGACTCTAAGAAAACATCCCCTTCCCCTACCAGAGTCCCCTACACAACATAACGCTCAAGCTCCAAGCACTCTCTCGCTAGCCTGAACCTTCCTAAGTACTTTCTTATAAAGTATCATCTATTATGCCATATCTTTATGTATATAGTTTCTAGTATACTGCCTATGTCAATATGTAAATAGTTACCCATGTTCTCCAAGTTCTATTTCCTGTTATGATGTAAACTCTATCAGTCTTCTCTGATCTGAGTATTCTTTGTTAATTGTAAACCGCACTGATAACAAATAGTGCGGTATATAAGAATTGTTAAATAAATAAATACATCTCCTAAGCTGATGCTCACACTGACAGTGTTGTGCTCATGCAAACAACACATTAATACTGATGAAACAGATATGTTCATGCAAACCAGACAATATATGCTGATCTGTTGCATGCCCATAACACTACAAGGTTATGTACGTGCACCAAAGCTATTGTATAAGCTAGTGGAAAATGAGATGCTTGTCCTGACAGACCCTACAGCAAAATATAAATGGCAATGAATGAACACCTTAGTCACTGTATGCTTGCAGCGGTCATCGCTGTAAACAGTATTAACAATGCTAAGAATGGGCCATTTAAAACTGAAATGGGTCTCTACAGCTATATGTCAAAATATATCCCTGTCAATGATAGGAAACCATCAAGATGAGAACACGCAATAGTGCAAAATATCAGAAAGACGTGCCCAGAAAGACCATCATTTGTCCTTACAAATGTGCACGGTGTTAGCGAGCTCTGATGGGGCATTTGAATATGTATTAGTGCTGTTTGCATTGCAGCATGCCCCTACTCCAAGGCTCCACCACCATTGACAGGGGATGCCTTGCTAAGTTGCTACAGAGCAGCTGTACAGAAGTTACTGCCCATTCACACTGGCACTTGCTGGTGCTGCGGTCAGCCCTACAGTTCAAGTACTGGCCAGGCAAACATGTCACCCCAGAGTTGCGAATCAGCACACCACGACCTCCCCTGCAGCACTCATACCACACACACACACACTCTTACTTGTGGTCACATATAACATTCGTCTGCCAAAACCATGCCCTGCACCTATAAACAACTGCTGGTAATACATAATAATATGGCATCTCAGGACAACACATCTGATCTGCATTTCTCAGCCAAACACGATTCTACTCTATGCTAACTCACATACCATCCCTACAAGTACATTCCCGTTTTTCTGAACACTGGAATTGTTAGGGAAGCCGAGAATGGTCCCTTTAGCACAAACAACCAATGTCACCATAGCCAGAATAAAGACTATTGCAGTGCTTTACATTTCTGTTCGGGTGGTTTTTATTGTTAAGTAACCTTGCAAACATCCCTCACCTGTGCATTCTGTCCTTTACAACTGCATCTTGCGTCCTCCTAGACAGCAGGCACAGCATTCTAATACAGATGTGTCACAGCCGTTCATCTCTATGGAACATGTTGAAGATCAGAGCAGAACATCTTTTAAGTCCCGGCCTTATTCCACGTTGCCGCTGGTATAACATGTTTGTGATGAAGCAATCTATATTAGGTCAATTCTTCAGAGTGGAGATATTATGTCAAAATCTTTGTCTGCTTCTCACTCTGTTTCTAACAACAATTGATATTTGCAGTTTCCACCGTCAAATGTGTGTAAATAAATAATAACAACTCAAGGAGATGGTCTCAGACTAATTTGGCATATAATTCAGACCATTGTCCGTATCGTATTGCCTTTTTTGCATCAAGGACCTTTCTCCTTAGTCAACCAGTAGTTTTCAAGTTATAGCAATTGTAGACAGAACACTTATCTGTCTCTTTTCTGCTAGTATAACATGGGCATCCACAGGATTTACATGGGCCTTCCCTGAATATGTTTTATATGTCTCTGTGGCTTGCCATGCCCCTGTTCCATTCCCTCCCACCCATGTTCTGAGATCCTCGTTTTAGCACCATGTATGTGTAGGGCTGCTTGGTATCAGAATATGGGCCTAGACGCTTTTGTGAGAAAACCGTCTATCCTGCACATCCAGGTGGCCTATTTGCATTTTGGGATGACTTCCTGAGTGTTTTTCTTATAGACACAGAATGAGAGAGAAGCCCTAGGAAACCAAGCTCTTAGTTCCCCAAGGGCCAGTTATGCTAAACGTGATTTTCTCTTTTCTATCTAAGAGAACAAATGAATAGCATATGGTTCAGTGGGTCATGAAAGAAGTGTGGGGGAGGAGGTGTGGTTTATTTATTTATTTTTCACACTTAATAATCCACGTATTCAAAACATTAGAGATGAAATTTCTGAAAGATATGCAGTCAACATTCCGAAGATGGATATGGAGGTAAGATAAACCCAGTTAAGTTTGCTTGTTTGAAAAGATCTCATTAAAATCAACCAGATAACTCTATTAGGTTAACGGTAAATCAGTTGTGTTTTGACCCAGCTTAACTAGATACAATTAGGAAAGATGGCACTATGGTTGGCCAGTTTCCTTCTCCTGGATTTCTTTATTGTTATTTTCTTCAGATGATGCCAACTACTGAATGAGAAGGTTACAACTAACTCCTGTGAAGGGTTTCTAGCTAGAGGAAGATTAAATTCTTTTGTCTTATTTCAGCCAATACATGAAGGATCATGATCCTGCTGTTGCTACAGCCAAGAGATGATCTGGTCTGGGAGAAGATGCCTCATAGAACTATCCACAGAAAGGATCAGATCTGTCACTTACTTGTGGGTGATGTTGGTGCCTATAGATAACCTGATGATGCAAAGGCCAGATGCAGGTGGGGAAATCCAGCTGGCTTTACAAGTCTTTGTAGAGCAGAGGAAAAACTGTGAAGACAGTCATCACTTGGGCTTTGGAGATAATACTGAGAACCAGGAACATTTACATCATTGCATCTGCTGAATACTCTAGTAATATTTAGACAGTTTTGTATACCACCTTATCTTTCAATCAAAGTGGTCACAACACAATTGGGGGAATACATTTAACACAAGGGGATACGAGACACATACACTAATACATACAGGGAACATGGACAATGGAGGGTTAAGTGGTTTGCCCAAGAAGCACCTGTGGGACTAGAAACCCTGGTCCTTCTGGACCAAGGTTGCTGTTTACTAGTAGGATTTGAACCCCTGACCTTCTGGCCTGGAGTACCTTGCCCCAACCACTAGGCCACTCCTCCACTCCATATCTGTAAAGCCCCCCCCCCCCCCCACTTGTGAAACTAATGATAATTACTGTGGACACTATTTGGGGTGAGTCTTATCAAGAAATGAGTTCTCTTTCAAATGTTATGAAGGGCTTGGTGCAAGGGCTTGCAGCTCATTCTAAGGAACATTTGGATAGGACAGTGATTGGACAAGAACAGGGTGTTAAATCTGTTAATACATTTTTCATTCAAGAAGACATTCTTACTAGGAAAGTTGATCAATTAGAGAACTTTGCTAAGCAACTTCATATATGTCTTTTAACATGTCTTAGAATTTCAGGAATCGGTCATCATGAATTATTCAGCACATAGAAGTTCTTAAAATTACCCTTGAGTCCCCTTCAACAGTAAGCCAATCTTTTGTTTGCCAGAGGCCTGAAGGAGCATTTCATAAAATGGTTGAACTGGAGGGGGTCAGGGACTCCATTATCAGGATTGGATGTCTTATCCCCGTTAGTGAACTCCAGCAGAGTTATAAAAGATAGGATCACACTTCTTACTCAGGTACTGGAGCAAGATCTCAAAATGATTCTGCGTCTCTACTTTTGCAATATACATACATTAGTTATGGGGCATATATTCTGGATATTTATCTATCTATTTGTTCATTTGTTTATTTGCTTATTTTATTTCACTTGATTATTCACCTCTTCACTGTTTAGATCCGGAAAAAGGTACACAAGAGAGAAACACATTTTTCCACTAAGGTAGCTGGAAAAAAAGGAATTATTAAATGACTCTTCCCTACATATCGCTACAAATGTTTAGAGAAATTCAAAGAGTGAATTATGTTTTTGTTTGATCCTAAACAATGGCATTTTTTCTTAGAGTCCAAGAAGCTTACCACTTCTCCTGGTGCTAATGACAATGGATAATGGATGTGATTGTGTGAGGATGCTGATTAAGATCCACGGCTATGCCCTTTTCTTTTCTATTCTACTATTTTGATTAATTTGCCCTGCTTGTTTTACTTTACTCCTTCCCCCTCTATTTGAGGATCTAAGAAGGTCAGTGGTAAACTGTTTCTGCCTTGTTTCCTCTGTTTGTCAGTGACAAACAATCAAGTTGTGCTTCTGGATCCATATCGGCTTTGTGACTGAGCTTACTACAACAAGTGTTGCTTCTGCGATTTTTGCAAATTCTTTAAAAATTAAATAAAAATTGGATAGCATTATTTGAACAGAGCTGAACACCTTTATTGCAGCTCATATTTAGCCAGTTAAATTTTTACTAGATGAGTAATACAGTTAGAATTAACTAGTCGCCATGCCTTGAAATTTAGAAACAGTTGTTTATCTGCATGAAGGCACATTTTAGTGATATGGAAGGGAACATGTTCGTATAGCTATGGCACTTTTAGTAGAGAGTATGTGCAGAGTGTGCATATGTGAGCAGGGCCACTAGGCGAGTTAGGCGGCCACCTAGGGCAGCTGACCTGGGTGGGTGACTTTGTACTGTCGTTTTGTTATCAGCAGCAGGCCATGTGCTTTGGCATACATGAGCTGTCGCTTCTGATCCCCCTCCGATACAACTTACTTTCAGAGGGGGATCAGAAGAGGCAGGCCATGTGTGCTGAAGCACAAGATCGAATTGGCAGCAGCTGGGGGCAGCTTTGTGCAGCAGGAAGAGGCAAAGATGGTGTTTCTGCCGGGGCAATAGAAACCCTTGGGCCGGCCCTGCATGGGAGGATGATGTAACATCAGTGGGGGGAGATATTCAGCGGCAGTGGCATTGAATACCCTGATTGGCTGGATTACCTGCTGCCCAGTTAGCTTTTGTGGTGAAAGTTAGGCCAGCTTTTGCTGCATCTGACTTTCACTGCACGTTGGTAACTGGCCAACGGCTCAGTATTGCCGCTGCCTGTTTATTTATTTATGTATTTATTTAAACAGATTTGTATACCACCTTATCCTACAATCAAAGTGGTCACATCACAATTGGAGGGTTACATTTAACATAGGGGAACTTAACAACATCTAGACAGTACAATTGGAGGGTTACATTTATCATAATAGTAACATTTAGACAGTACGAGGTAATTAACAACGTTATATTATGTTTGCTTAGGGTGAGTGTTTGGGGTGAGTGGGTATTGAGTTGGTGTTATATCATTACCTTGAATGCCTATTTGGGATGAGTAAGTATCGAATTATCGGTAGTAGATGCATTACCATTTGGGTGGGGACTGTTTTCTGTCTGCTGATAAGTTTCAACAAAGAGATAAGTTTTCAGGTCCTTTCGGAAGTCTATTAGGTCATTTAATGCTCTCAGGCTTGTTGAGAGGGAGTTCCAGAGTGTGGGCGCTAGTAAGGAGGGAGCTCTTTTTGAAGTTGTTTGTTTAGTCTTGTAGAATCCTGCAGGTGTGCCGATCGTGTTGTCTATTGGTTCTTTTCGGTCTGTTGCAGGTATCCTTGGTTATGATGTATTGGAGTGCCTCTGCTGAGAGCTGATGGATGATTTTAAATATGATTAGGATTATTTTGAATTTTGCTCTGGCCATCATGGGTAGCCAATATAGTTGCTGTAAGACTGGGGTGATGTGTTCAGATATTGGAGTGTCTGTAATGATGCGTGCTGCAGTGTTTTGCACCATTTGGAGTGGGTGTAGGGTTTGTTGAGGGAGGCCTTGATATATTGAGTTTCCGTAGTCAAGCAGAGGTGTAATGAGTGCTTGGCATACTGTGCGGAAGTGATACTGGCGGAGTAATGGCTTGAGTTTTCTGACGATCTTTAAGCGTTGATAGGCCTTATTTGCGGTTTTTGTGATGTGGGATTTCAGGTTTAGTGCTCTGTCCATTGTGATGCCCAGATATTTAACCTAATCTTTAACTACTATAAGCTTATCTAAAATGCTGATGGTTTGTGGTGGAGTGAAGGTATTGTTCCTGGTGACGAACATTGCCTTAGTTGACCATCATATTATTGGCTGCGAACCAGGTGTTCATATCTTCAAGGCATATGGTTATAGTTGTGAAGTTGAGTGCTAGTAGGTTGACTGGGGCATACACCATGATGTCGTCAGCGTAAATGTGACACTGGAGCTTGTGACTTTCGATGATGTTACATATGGGCTGGATGTATTGACAGGCGCTGCTCCAGAACGCCCCTAGCACGACCCGACGTTGAAGATCTCACTGATCGGCATTTACATGGCTTGCAGGTTTAGTTGGAATCCCACCTTACATGCAACCCCACATGCACAGCAAGTATCCTCCCATGAGTGTGCTGAAGACACATTTTTATGAAGGGCGTGGTTGCAGTGGAACTACATCAAACAGATAGCACTTCATACACTTCTAGAAGTACAGTGATTAAACAGCAGGCATGGTACAATTCAGGTAAAAAAGCAAAAGCTCTGCACAACACCACAACTCTGGGTGTAACAATTGAGGGGCATGTTTTTATAGCTCATGTAGCACAGGACTCAAGAAAAGAGACCATTGCCCCTTTCTGCTGATGTTTCAGCATTCCCAATCAATACAAGAAGGGAAGGGAGAAGTGGTCTCTTTCAAACACAGCAGCTAGGGTGGTCATTAACACTTTTAATTTCTGTGAATCGGGACTCTGTACATATAAATTATCCATGGAATAAAATGATGACTTTTATTAGGTACATAAAATGCTACAGAAGGCTATTGCTGCATTCCTGATAGCACTAAAGTAGACTTCAGTGCATTTTAGGCTATGCAATGACATAAGGAGCACATTTACTCTGTCAAAAAGTATAACCAAATGTGACATGTTTCTAAGCCTCTTCAGCCACCTAAGCTCAGGCTTGCTTCAGTAGCATACATTAGTCTTCCAGTCTCAATAATTATTTACCAATACAGCTGTTCTTTCATTACCTTAGGAGACTGCATGGTGTCTTCTGAGCTAAGTCTGCATCAAAAGCATATGGCTTCTTTTTCCAGATGCCCTAGCCTCATTTATTATTGTTACTTTAGGAGAGATTGATTCTTAATCAAGGGAATGTTATCTAATGCCATGTGCATTTTTACCTTTTTCAATCACCTCTAGCAGCTGCATGTGCAAACACAAATTGAACCATTTATAAATCTAATTTCCAACTTATTAAACTACAATGTTCAGTTCCATAGAAGGGACAGATTGCAGGCTGCAATAGAAATTAAATGTGTTGCTCTCACTGAAGGAGATAGAAAGACAATCACTGGGGGTTGTTTTCATTGATGTGGTCTCTTGGAGGCCATTGGAAAGTAAGGGCGGTTGTTTGGTCTTACTGTCTTCCAGTTGTCTAAAAGACTTTTCTTAAGCATCAGTAGATGAGAAATACAGGAGAGATAAGTAGATGCAATTCTGAATTATCAATAATAAATTAATCACATTAATACATCCTGTATCATATCAAAGCATCATTATGGGGAACAATACCTCAAGGAATCGTTAACGGGATGGGAACAGCTGGGGGATGTAGAAAAACAATGGGCAAAACGGAAAAGGGATATTTTAAGAGCAACAAACATTTTTGTTCGAAAGGCAAATAAATTTAAAAGGAAAAGGAGGCCGCTATGGTTCTCAAAAGAAGTAGATGAAAAGGTAAAGAAAAAAGAGGGAGGCCTTCAAGAAATACACAAGATCACAGAGAGGAAGACAGGCATATATATTTGGAAAAACTTAGAAAAGCTAGCAAAGTAATCAGGAAAGCAAAGATACAAAAAGAAAAAAGAAATAGCTAATGTAATAAAATGTGGGGATAAGACATTTTTCAGGTATGTTAGTGAGAGGAAGAAGGGCAAAAGTGGCATTGTCAGACTCAAGGGTGAAGGGGAGGAATATGTAGAAACTGATGAGGATAAAGCGGAATTGCTTAACAAATATTTCTGTTCTGCGTTCACAGATGAAGAACTAGGAGCAGGACCTCAGAAAACACCCACAAACAGGAACAGAAGCGAGGGGCATCTTGAACAATTTTCAAAAGACTGTGTTCGTAAGAAACTAGCTAAACTTAAAGTAGACAAAGCGATGGGTCCGGATGGGATACATCCAAGAATACTGAGGGAACTTGAGGACATTCTAGCTGCTCCACTGTCTGACCTTTTCAATGCTTCTTTGGAGTCAGGAGTAGTGCCAGAGGACTAGAGAAAGGCAGATGTGGTCCCTTTACACAAAAGTGGACGTAAGTATGACTTTGAGAACTACAGTCCAGTTAGTCTAACCTCTGTGGTTAGTAAATTATTGGAAAGGCTACTAAAAGAGAGAATAGTAAGGTTTCTGGAGTCCATTGGATTGCAGGATCCAAGGCAGCACTGATTCACTAGAGGCAGGTCTTGTCAGACAAATCTGATTGATTTCTTAGATTGGGTGACCAGGGAGTTGGTCCGGAGAGCCCTAGATGTGGTGTATTTAGATTTCAGTAAAGCCTTTGACACCGATCCACACAGGTGACTTATAAACAAACTGAGCACACTAGAGATGGATCCTAAAGTTACTGCTTGGGTTAGAAATTGGTTGGGTGGGAGGTTACAAAGGGTACAAGTAAATGGTATGCCGCAGGGATCTGTCCTTGCTTGGATTCTTTTGAACATCTTTTTAGTGATATTGGGGAAGGACTGTCAGGTAAGGTTTGCTTGTTGTGGATGATTCCAAAATCTGCAATAGAGTAGACACCCAGGAAGGAGTAGATAACATGAGGAGGGATCTAGCTAAGTTTGAATGGTCTAGAATTTGGCAGCTAAAATTTAATGCTAAAGAATGCAGGGTCATGCATTTGGGCTGAAAAAATCGAAAGGGGCGGTACAGTGTAGGGAGTGAGGTACTTCTGTCTATGAAAGAAGAGCAGGACGTGGGCATAATTGTGTCTGATGATTTTAAAGTAGCTAAATGGGTAGAAAAGGCAACCGTGAGAGGCAGAGGGATGCTTGGGTAAATAGGGAGAGGAATGGCCAGCAGAAAAAAGGAGGTGATAATGCCACTGTATAAGTCATCTGGTGCGACCGCATTTGATGCAATTCTGGAGACCGCACCTTCACAAGGATATAAGCAGCTTGGAGTTGGTGCAGAGGGTGGCTACTAAAATGGTTAGTGGTTTTTGTTATAAAGCATAGGAGGACAGATTAGTATCTTAATATGTATACTTTAGAGGAAAGGCGGGATAGGGGAGTGTGGGTAATATGATAGAGATGTTTAAATACCTCCGTGGCATAAATGCAGAGGAGAAGAGTCTCTTCTAATTTAAAGCAAGCTCTGCTACAGGGGAACATACATAAGAACATAAGATATGTCAAACTGGGTCAGACCAATGTCCATCAAGTCCAGTATCCTATTTCCAACAGTGGCCAATCTAGGTCATACGTACCTAGCAGTTTCCCCAAAAGACACAGGTTCCACAATGCTTGTACTGGGTCAAGCATTGATATCCTGGTTCCCTTCAAATATCCTGGGTCCCTTCAATGAGGGTGAAAGGGGATAGATTCAGGAGTAATATACGGAAATATTTCTTTATGGAAACAGTGGTAGATGAGTGGAATAGTCTCCCAGTGGAGGTGGTAGAGATGAGGACAGTATCTGAATTCAAAAAAGCATGGGAGAAAACAGAGGATCTCTAAAGGAAAAAAGGCCACTATTATGGTTGATAGAAGGGCAGACTAGATAGTCCATGTGGTGTTTTTCTGCCATCATGTTTCTATGTTTCTTATTCATTTTCAGCCATTTCTCCTCTTTTTTGTCTAAAAGAGAGGCTTATATTTCTGAATTTCTTTAATTATTTTTAATTAACAGTAATGAGTTATTGCAGCTTTCATACCTTTGGTTAGAACAACAGTCTAGAACCCAAAAGATCAAGGCTTGATTCCCACTGGCATTCCCTGGAGCCATTTTAGAAACTGGGTATATAGACATCCCCAGCTCAAGAACGTCCATGTAGCATGAGGGCGTGATGGAGCATGTTCAGCGCAAAGCAACGAAGATGCACCCCACAGTGCTATTTCAGAATGGCACAAGCATGTCTAGCCGTAGATGTTGAGGCATTCATGCCTATAGCTACTTCTGACTATGAATAAGGTGCAAATTGGAGTTGCAATGCTTCCATGGGGAGAACAAACATATTACTGCTACACATCTGCTACACATCTGAGTATCTGAAATTGCAGGGTAGGATGTACTAGTCTCATAACATAGAAGTCCCCCTTCTGGGGGGGCGGAGCCTGATGTCCAGCGGGTTAGACGCTTTGCGCTGAAGCTCCCGAGGGGCCTACTCAGAATCCTGACTTAATACCTACATTAACTTAATATTTTGCTCCGAACTTACCGGGGTGCCTCGGGGGGGATGGCGGCCCATAAACCAGCGCGCTTAGACTTCGGATCTCCCTCTTCTTCACACGGAAAACGTTCCAAGACAGAGCTGCCTTCCCCACAAAAGATGGTGCCATTTCGGGATAACCCCGAAATGCAACAGGAGATCTTGGAGGAAATACGTGGTGTGAAGGATCTGGTGCAGTCCAACGGAGAAGCGCTCCGAGCCATGAGAGAAGATTTTGGTGTGCTTCAGGATCGACTTGAAGGTCTTTCATTACGGCAGGACAATATGGCGGGGGTCCTCGACTCGCACGTGGTGCGCTTGGTGAAACTGGATGAGGCTGAGCGTCAGATACAGAATCTACAAAAAGAGTTAGAGGATAGCAATAATCGAGCCCGTCGCAACAATGTAAGGCTCATTGGTGTACCGGAGGGCGCGGAAGCAGGAGATATGAGAGAATTCCTGGTCAAAACTCTTCCCTCCTTGCTGAAGATTACTTTTCATAGAGATCTGGAAATTGACCGAGCACATCGTGTTCCTACCAGCATGGCGCTCAATCGGACGACCCCCCGGCCCATCATTTTTCGTCTACTGAGATATCAGCAAGTTGAGCAAATTCTAAATGCTGCCCGGGCGAATCGTCATTTGGAGTTTGAAAATCATAAAGTCTCCTTCTTCCCTGACTTGGCTAAGCCCACAGTTGACCGTCGGAAGAGACTCCTTGCTTTTCGACCTAGACTTCAACAGTTACAGGCTCGCTTCGGCATCTTATATCCAGCGAAGCTCAGAGTGACTCTCCATAACCAAACTCGTACCTTCGAAGATCCTGATCTGCTAGCAACATTTCTAGCTTCCAAAGAAGCAGACCAGATGCGCTAATCCAACAGCTTGGATGGAATCCGCTGGAACTGTCCGCCATTTTGAATGGCCCGATGCGGTAATCGCTGCCTGAAACGGAGACTGCCTGGACTTTTCTTTCTCTTTATATATACCTTATTGGTCTCCTTTCTTTCCACGATGAGATCCTTGGTTAGTTTCGGAGCCCGTATAGCTCTGTAGGATTTATGTTTCAACTCAGGCCTTCTCTGGGGTTTCTCCCCGCAGACATCAGGCCGCCAGTAATTTCTGGGGTTTTGCTTCTTCTCTAAGGCACTTCGGTGCTTATTTTGTTATATGGGGCGCTTCATGGTTTTCCTTAGCTTAATTCCTATCATGTTGTTTCTGCAGTCATTTACTGGTACTATGAGCGACATTGTGTACCTCTGTGCGCTATTATGTTTCTTTTTCAGATTGTTTAACTATTTTGCATGGCTTTATGTAAGTTATCATTACTGACTGTAAAAGGCATCAATAGTCTATTCCAAAGAAGGACAATCCTTAGCTCTCTTAATCATGATTATTCTGAGTTAGTGTTTCTTCAGGAGGCCCATTTACTGGGCATAGCTATTTCCTATCTCCTTCATTACGAAATACTGGAAATTGGCTCCCATCTGAGCCTCAATGATTGGTGGAATTATGTCCATTTTTACTGTAATTATGAGCAACTACCTTGTATGTCAATCTCTTTCACTCAAGCCTTTCACTACTTGTTTAAAAGGAAGGTGTTCCATGATTATGTTCTAACTGCTAAATGCTCTCATTTGACTGTTTAATTTTGTATACATTTCTGCCACAGGATCAGCCTGTATCATCAATACCATTTCTGCTTGTTTGCTGTACAATAACTGTTGTGTGTAAGCGCTTATGTGATGACTCTTATTAGCTTAGAGAAGAAGCATAGGGGTGGGGGGTAACTGGGGTTGTTTTCCTTATTGTATGTGTGTATTTGTATCTTTGGTGTGTTGTTACTTTTGTTTGTTGTAAAATGAAAATAAACGTTTAAAAAAAAAAAAAAAAAAAAGTCCCCCTTCTGAACTACCTAGGCCAGAGCATCCATGTACCTGATTCTGCAGGCATGCAATTCGGGGACATCCATAATTGTGAAATGGCCTAGACCTGTGCACATACCCAGACTTGCTATCTGCCTGTATTCAGAACCATTTGCCAGGGCATTCATTTTTTGGTGTGGAGACAGAGTGATTTCAGACAGCACTTTGATGTGCCTCCCTTCACTGTTGCGACTCCCCCGGATTTTTGGATGCTTTGCTCTAGATGTCCCAGATTCTTCCAGAACGCCCCTTCTAAAATTCCACTTTATGCTGCATAAGATCTTTAACATACAATAGGTCAACAGTTAAAATGGTGCTCCATTACAGAACATGTAGCACATTAACAGCTTTTGTTAACTGACACGTTAAGCAACTAACATGGAATTTACAATTAGATGGTGTGAATTGTGTAGGGTTAAAGGAACTGAAGGGCTTGATGAAACAGTATGCTTTGGTTGATGTGTGGAGACTGATGTTTCTTGGCACCTCATGGCACCTATAGTGGTATAAATCTACTGCTGGGAGACCAGGTTTAGGTACAAAGAGTAGTTGCAGCTAAAGTTGAGACAATAACCTGTTCAGACCACACCCCAGTATGGGCGGAATTCTCAGGAGCTGGTCTCTGGTGCGACTTCAATTGGAGTATTGTGTGCAATCCTGAAGATCACACCTTCAAAAAGATATAAAAAGGATAGAATTGGTGCAGAGGGTGACTACTAAAATGGTTAGTGGTTTTTATTATAAAGCATATGAGGACAGACTTAAAGATCTTAATATGTATATGTTAGAGGAAAGGCAGATTAGAGGAGATATGATAGAGATGTTTAAATACCTTCATGGCATAAGTGCACAAGAGGAGAGCCTCTTTCAATTGAAAACAAGCTCTGCTAAGAGGGGGCATAGGATGAGGGTGAAAGGGGAATATGTGGAAAGATTTCTTTAGGGAAAGAGTAGTAGATGCATGGAATAGTCTCCCAGAGGAGGTAGTAGAGACAAGGACAGTATCTGAATTCAAGAAAGCATGGGACAAACACCGAGGATCTCTAAAGGAAAAAAAGGGACTATTGTAGTTGATATGGAAGGGCAGACTAGATAGGTCATGTGATCTTTTTCTGCCATCATGTTTCCATGTTTCTGTGTTTCTAAGAGAGGAAACATACTTTTTGGAGATTGAATGATAGTTTATTGAGGGACGAGGAGGTGGTCAAAAGTATTGCGGGGCGATTGATGAATATCTGTTTGTATAATAATAATAGGGAAGTGGAGGATAGACTGCTGTGGGATTAACTTAAGACAGTATTGCAGGGGAAGTTTGTGCAATGGGCAGCAAGGAAAAAACGCAAGCAGCAGGAGAAAATTATGGCGCTCCTACAAACAGTGGAGGACTTGGAGTAGGTGCATAAACAGGGGGGTAACCAGAAAACTCTGGCCCAATTAGGTAGGGCGAGGACAGCATGAATGAATGCTCAATTGGAAATAATAAATTATAATATGCAACAGGCTGATAAACAATACTATGACTTTATCAATAGGGCAGTGAGGTTGTTAGCTCAGAAGCTGAAACAACAACAGTGGCAGTCTCTAATATGCAAATTTAAGGGGCTAAAGCTAGGGATGCTGTTTAAGAATGAGGAGATCAGGACCCAATGTGGTCAGTTTTATCAGGGACTATATGAAACAGAGGGGGCTATTCCTGAACAGCAGATAGAGACTATCTGGTGGGAGTGGAGCTGCCATGGGTTCCAGGGGAAGAGATGGAGGCTTTAGAGAGAGATTTGGCAGAGGGGGAGATCCATCAGATCATTAAAGATTTGCCCATCAACAAATCTCTGGGTTTGGATGGGCTGTCAACTACATTTTATAAACTGTTTGGACATAAAGTGCCCCCTTTGCTGGCGAGGGTATTCCATTCACGCATGAGAAGGGGCTTCCACAGGCAAAACCAGGTAGGGATCCAGCTTGCTGTGGGCCTTATCAACCACTAAGATCTTAGTGAATAGGCTGGGGAAAAGGTATTTTACTTATTTATTTATTAGCTGGTTTTATATACCGCCTTTCAAGGTGTCAAGGCAGTTTATATAGAACAATTGAACATAAGATACATGGAGCATGGGAGGCCGGATCGGGGTCAGGCTGCAGTGAAAGGATGTTTTTGCTGGTGGCTGTGGATCGCGGCTCCTGAATGGAGCCACGGTGCCATGGTGATGGGATGACATGGCACTGTGGCTCCATTCAGGAGCCTGGCTGTGCTAGACGGGGATCGGCAGGATGTGCAGCTAATCAGAATCATGGCACAGCCTGCACGTCAAGGCCGGTAGATTTGATTCTGATCCCACGGGGGCTAGATGTGCCCGCGGGATCTGAATCAGGTCTACCTCTATACACCCCAATTCTGATTGGCCATACAAGGCTGGACAGCCAATACAGAATGAACCTCTAAGAGAACTATTTACAGATAGCAGTTTGATGTATTCAAGGTATATTGTGTAACTGAGGGGGGGGGGGGCCAGGGGAAGGGAGTAGTATCCCCTGATCAGACAGGGTTTGTACAGGGCAGACAAACAGAGGTTAATATTTGGCAAGCTTTCCATCTGATATGCACAGCACAGGAAAACCATCAACAGTTAATGCAAAAATAGGAATGTGTGTGAGCTGGATAAAATCATATATGAAAATCCTGAGGCTATGATCAAAATGAATAGGGGATATACTGAGGCTTTTAAAATGGACCATGGAACAAAGTAGGATGCCCACTTTCACCTCTCTTCTTTGCCTTAGCAATGGAACTGTTGACACAGAGACTTAGGGATATGTTTATTAAACTGTGGTAACGTTACATAACGCAAGTTATGTAACGTTAACGATCGTTAGCGCATCATAACGTGTGTTATGATGCGCTAACGATCGTTAACGTTACATAACGCACGTTAACCAACATTAACGATCGTAAAGCCCCGCGGTGCGGTAAAACACCGCAGAAGGTGGAGAGAGGGCGGAGAGAAGGGGTCAGTGGGCGGAGAGTGGGCGGGGAGAGGCTCCCTGCACACTAATGCGCTGATCTGAAGAGCTGAATCCAAACGCGATTGAAAACCTGCCGTTAAATGCACATTACAGGGGAGAGAAACCATTTCAGTGTCAGCCATGTACATCCCAGGCAGGGAAACCAAAAAAAAAGTGATAAGTGTGATACATGTGCACAGAACAAAAGGGCACATAAACACTAAAAATGACCCCAAAAAACTGGAAAAAAAACATAACCAAGCTGGCCAATAGTGTTATCAATGAGAAACATCAACCCCTCCCCCCCGAGTAAGCTCCATAGAACAGATATAAATCGTGGAAAGGTCTATACTCCGTCCCCATACAAGGTGAATGAGCCCACAGTGAAATAGCGCTGCTCAGAGTTTTCCCCACCATCGGACAGGGTTCCTATGGCATGCACATGTCCCGCAACATCAGGGCGGGCATGTCGGAACGGCAACTGGACAGATGCCGGAGAAGGGGATACAGAGGGCTGCAGGCGGCACATGCTGTGGTGGAGCTGGGCCACAGTGCGGACTAGGGTGATGCCTAGGTGGCCCATACGAATGCTGAAACAGCAGAGCAGCCAGACAGCAACTGCTGAAGGCCCAACATGGGCACGAGTGTGTTTCCCACAGTGTCACAGGGGATAGTACCCAACAGCTACCCCCAAGGGCACGGAACATTGGCAGGCGGGGCTGGGGGGAGCGTGGACGTCTATGCAGGCACCCCTACCCCAGAACCCGCACCATAGGCAGCCGACTACCTGCACACTGGATGGCCTGAGACTGCGCACCACCAGCACCACAAGCAGAAGGGCATGTCAGCATAGTGGCTGAGGGATACTGGTGGTGGAGGGGGCAGTGGCAGCTGCCCAGAGCAGACCGTGGCCTAGCCCTGTGTAGGTGGGTGCTGTGTACTGCAACAGACGGGCCCTGTCTGACGAACAGTCATGGTATCACCAAGGAATACCCTGACTCTGTGACAACAAGGTGGTGCAGTGCACAAAACCAGTGTATTCAGAAGCAGAGGGTCACAGGTTTAAGTCCCAGCTGTTGTTCCTGCCAACCCAGTCCCCATATTTTACCCACTACTACAACGTGCTAATACAGACAGCACCTTTATTGCAGATGACGTAAACATGCCCAAGACATCTACATTTTACCCTACAGAGCACGGACACCATAAACATGCACATTACCTAGAGCAGAGTCTCCCAAATGCAGTCCTGGAGGGCCAAACACCATTCCGGTTCCATGCTGCCTCTGATTAAGATGCCTGTGCTGTATTTCTATGCGCCACCCCCATGGTATGCAGATGTATCTCATGCATATTCATGAGGGACAGCATGAAAACCCGAACAGTGTTTGGCACCGCAGGACTGGAGTTGGGAACCTCTGCTGTAAAGCAGCAGCCAACGGGGCAGACACACCCGCACCCACAGGCCCCATTATCCAAAGCCTCCTTTAGAGGCAGGACTTTGGGCTCTGCGTGCATCTCCCAATACTAGCACTTGCATACCTTAGTAATGCCACCCTAAACCTGGGAATATGGTACACATCTATCAAAAGGTTGCTATGATTACTGGCAGATAGCAATTCCTAGGTTAAGTACAATTTTCTGAGTGAACTGCATCATAGCAACCTTTCTGATGTCTGTGGAGTGTGCTACAGGTCTTGTGTCTGACAGTGCTTACCAACCTGGGGAGTGACTCCTACAGTATTGAGTACCATAGCCATGCCTGCACTGTGCCCAGGACTGGTGTGGTGGCCTGGGCTGCCCAACACCTCTATAGTTGCACAATGCTGGCATAGGTGTGGGGAGTGTGTGTCTATCCAGTGTGTGGTGGCTGCCAACACCCTCCACAGCCCACACTGCTAGCACTGTTGCCAGTATTGGCCTGCCAATGTGCATAATGAGGAGCAAGGTACTGTGGGAATAGCCTGGATAGGGTGGCCTGGCCTGGCCGCATCTGCACAGGGCATAGGGCAATGGCTTGGACATTGTAGTGTCCGGTACCACCTGCACGGACAGGGTGGCCATAGCATGTCCTGCTGGGAGGTCACTCTCACCCTGACTGAGCAGTGACCATGGCATGGCTAGGTTTCCCCATAGTGCTATATAGCATTTCTCCCATGTGATATTTATGGGGGGTTTTTTGGGGCCCAATCACTGATTTATCTGCTTGGTGTGTATGCTGACATCCCCGTTCTTGGTACATGCATCTCCTCCAGGACCATGCACTATGGGCTAGCTGGTGGACTGTCTGCAGCTAGCATGTGTCTTGCTGGAACACCTTGCAGGGTGCAGCGGCTGGAGAATGTCAGATAATGGTGGGGGGCAGCTTAGCATTTCCAGGCTTGCCGTCTGTCTGCTATTGCGTTATGGATGTGTACCGCTCTGTCTTTTCCCCAGCAGGACTGGGGTTAATGGTTCCCTCTACTGCTACCATTGCAGGGAGGTAGACTGTGGATCTATTTGTGGGTGATCCTGTTTCCCACCCTGAGCCCCAGAGGGTGGGTTGTGTGGTGGTACATAATCTGCCTATGGGTCCATACACCCTCCTCCCCCCTCCTTCACCAACACAGGATATGTACTATTCTGGGTGCATCATCGCCCATAAGGACTAGACATGACCGAGACATACAGCAGGACACAGATGTATCCTAGGTGTGTCTAACGGAACTACCTATTACACACTGATGGGGACCTGCAGCATGGTGTATTTCAGCCATGAAAGGTGCTGTGGACCTGGTGCTGGGCGCCCCACCTCAACCTTAGGGTGGGCACAGTACCCGCACAATGTCTGTGGCTACTCTGTGGCAGTGCCACACACGGTCTGTTGCCACTACCAGGCCGAGGTGCTGTGGGGGTGCATACCCAATCTTGTGCCCATCTCTTGACTGCTGATTTGCATGTGCAGTGCATCATGGGTACGGGTGGGTTAACCCTATCCTGGTAACCACAGCAGACAGTTTGTGTGGTGACGTGCAGTCCTTCTGCAGCCAGCCAGGGCTTTGTTCACAGCCTTATAAGGTGTCCTATAGGGGACATTATAGGGTGCCTTGGCGGACAGTACACTTTATAATGTGCCCTATAGAGTGCCTTATGCGGCACCTTAGGTTATGCCACCGTGAGGGTGTGTTTGCTGGCAGCACTTGTTAAAATACACGTCAAATGCCTCAACAATCACAACTTAAATGTAAAGGGTGCAGCCTCAGCCAGCCTTATACATTAGGCCCACTGGGGAATCAAACCCATGAGCCCTGTACCATCAGTCAGTGTTGTAACCATTGTGCTACAGCTCTGTTGCTGTGCTTATATTCCTGCGCGCCTTCTTAAGATTAACGCGCGGTAATGTGCCCTGTAGCGCTCGTTCATTTATGGCACCTTGTAACGTGCGTTCTCGGCGCGTTCTCGGTAGCGATGTACCGCCCATGTCCTTATTTGGGATTTCTGTCTCTACCGCGGCTCCTAACGCAAATCACACTAACGCAGTTTAGTAAACATACCCCTTAGGTTACAATCATCAGGAGACATTAAGAGCTGTAGTTGGTAATGTGAATTATATAAACTGCCTGTTAATGTGCAAAATCTGGTTTAAAAAAAAAGAAATGTACCAAGGGATATAAACTGTTTGCTTTCTGTGAAATATTTTTAATAGAGGGGATTTTATGATTAGTTTTGGATATTAGATAAGTTAACCATCAAGTTGCTAAAGATCACTGGGGTGTGTTTTAGATCATTTTCAGAGTTTTCCCCAAGTTTCTGGCATTTTTGGGTTGTCTCAAACTTGTTTATTTTTGAATTATTTAAAATAGGTGTTAGTACTTTTTAGCACACAGAAATCAACTTTGCATGCATTAAATCAAGTTTGCACAGGTTAATTTTTTGCCATGCTCTAATGAAACATATGTCTACCCACAAGGAAAGGAAGTGGCCTAATGGTTACAGTAATGGGCTGAGAACCAGGCTTCAAATCCTACTTTTGCCACCTTTTATAAGTCTCTATCTTCCATCACCTTGGGCACCCACTTAGATTGTAAGTGCTTGTGGGTAGGCCCAGACTATTCCTGATTGTAGAGTATGGAGGAGTAATCTAATGGTCACAATGGCATCCTAGAACTCCAGTGAACCATGGTTCAAATCCCACTAGCATTCCTTGTGAAATTAGCTCTCCTTTGCCTAAGGTGCAAAGTTTAGATTATAAATCCTCCAATGACAGGGAAATAGCTATTATGCCTTTAACTAGGCCAAACGTGTTCCTTGAAATACACAGTAAGAGAGCCTCTCAATTGAAAGAAAACTGTACAACAAGGGGGCATAGGATGAAGGTGAAAGGTGATAGACTCAAGAGTAATCAGAGAAAATATTTCTTTACAGAAAGAGTGGTAGATGTATGGAGTATCCTAGTGGAGGTACTAGAGACAAGGACTGTATCTGAATTCAAGAAAGCATGGGACAAACATAAAAGATCTCTAAAGAAAAAAAAGGGACTATAGTAGTTGGTATGGAAGGACAGATTAGACAGGCTGCATGGTCTTTATCTGCTGTCATGTCTCTATGACTGCTTATCAACGCTGTGAACATCCAGCTGTTCTATGTAAATGAGAAGTGGTTATAGTATTGCTCTTAATAAAATAAGCAGTTTCAGCAACAGAAATATCTTGATGCACAAGTCAGAGCAGGTCAGGTATTTCCAAGCTGTATGTAATTTTCTTGACTTAAGAAGCAACGGTTTGAAGTCCTTTGAAATGTGCTTTTGTGAGGCAGTACAGTAATTAAGCAGGCATTATGATAGATGTCATTAATTAGAGCAGGCTCTGGTACATTGACTTATTGCTGTGGATAAATACACTGGGGTAGAGGCAACAGATTAGTGGTATTGGCAACAGTGGCTGGACTGACGCTGTGTGGCCAAGGTGAGGCAACATCCCTCATTAATTAGACTGATGATAGTTTAGCTGGCTCCCTGCAGTGACTAATTACAGAGATGAGTGACCAGCAATGAAGGCTTAGACTAGTAAAAAGTAGGTGACAGATGGCGATATTGAATTTCAAACTGGCACATTTTTACAGCTACAAAAGTAGGCTGCCTGTTAGTTTCCTGAAGTCTCTTTCCTAGATTTCTAATACCGTATCACGCCTTACGTCATTTCATAAACAATGCTTTCATGATTCACTTAAGCAATGTATCTCTGTGCAGTGCTACAAAAAGCCGGTGTGCACCATGTAAATCATGACAATTCTTGAACTAATAATGATTTGTCTTTATTTGTCTACTTGAATTTGATTCTACCTTTCTCTAAAAACACCTGAGGTGAAATACAATAATTGAATAGCATATTAGTACATAATCGGGTTGAGATTCAAAAGCAATTGTGCGTGCTTGTGTGGCTGATGAATGCATGATCACTATATCCATAGACATTTAAATGTGGTGTGGAGGAGTAGCCTAATGGTTAAGGCAGCTACCTACAAGTGGAAAGACCAAGGCTCAAATCCTACTGCTGTTCCTTGTGACCTTGGGCAAGCTACTTAACCCTCCATTATCTCAGCTAGAAACAGATTATAAACCCTCTGGGGACTGGGAAATAACTTCTGTACTTAAAGATAACTTGCCTTGAACTGCTACTGGAAAGGTATAAGCTAAATATTAACAAATAAAAAAAGTTGTGCAGATATTTGGCCTTTTAAAACACCAAAAAGGACCAATAAATCCAAATACATGGTCAGGAGTGGATAAGGCCAGCCAAAAAAATTAGCTGTAAGGTGGCAGTATTCAGTTGATATTTGGATAAGTTATGAGGGTTATTTTAGAACCCCTTTTTGCATTTTAAAATGGATGTGGCATCGGCAAAATATGGAAGACATGCCTGCATCTAAAACATCATTTCAGAAAGGCCACAAGATTCATGTTTCTGCACCAGGAATGTCAATCTCTGCACGTCTCCACCGGGGGCATAATAGGGCATGTCTAGGCATGGCCTGGGTGGCCAATGCACCTGCACATCCATGACATTTTGCACATAGGATGGGGACATACTGAGTGGTTTTTCTAAATGTGTCATTGCACACCTGCTATAAATCACAAAGAAGAATGGGACTTTGTTGTCTTTTGGGACTGGAGGACCTTGGCTAGCAAGCTATTGGCATGAATGTTGTCTATGTCCACGTAGGTGTCTTTTGATATACCATTTGTTCCGCTGCTGTGCAATTCCCACTCTTCCCACACCTATCCATCTCCCTCTTTCTCACTCCCTCATCCCCTCCCACACAATCCCTAACCCTCTGTAACACACTTCCTGGCCCCTGGTGCATCAGCTGCCTCAGTGCCCAGTCCCCTTGTCTGTATCTGTCCCAGTGTTCCCTGCAGCATCTATGTCTTTGTGTTAGTATGTGGGTGAGAGGGGGTGTGGGTAAAAAGGTACATGTGCAATGCTGTGGATGTTGGTGGTGGGAGTTAATGGTGGTGAGAGTCATAGGGTTTTGATTGAGGGAGCTACAGGATGCTGGCGGACAGAGGTTGGAGACATGGATGAGATAGACATATTGGTTGCACTAGCTCTGCTGCATGGGATCCCCAGTAAGCATAGGAGAGCCACTAGGAGGCACCCATATCAGAAGATCTACAAGTCCAGGACTCAATTCCTGGATCTCATGGATGAGCAGAGTCTCACCAGGTTCTGCTTTGACAAGGCAGCTATCCATCATCTCATTCAGGAGCTAGAGACGCTCCTCTGTTCCATCACACAGAGGGGAAAGCTCATGCCCACCCACTTCAAGATCACTATGACTCTCATCTTCCTTGCCACTGGCAGTTTCCAGTCTTGTTGGCTGCCACTGCAGGTCTCAGCCAGTCAGTTGCCTCACCATGCACCATAGTTCCTTCTCTCAGGCTGATCTAATTCCATGTGGTGTCTCCTTTTTCATCTGTTCTGGAGCTCTTTGATTGCACATATTTTGCCCTCAGGCCCCCATTAGGGATGGAGGCCACATACCACAACAGGAAGGCATTCCACCCTCTCAATATGCAGGTGGTCTGAAATTTACAGGAGGAATAACTGATGCTTTCCCAGGTTTATGACATCTTCACACACTTTGGAATCTATGAGAGGTTTGAGAGTAGAGAGATCACTGGTGGATGCTGCTAGGTAAGCCCCATACCAGCCCTCTCAATCATCTAGACATACAATGCATGGAGTTGGCACCATACCTTGGGAGCTGCAGCATGTGGACCAAAGATCACAGGACTTCAGTGCTCATCCAGCACATGAAACACCCTGGTGCCATACCACGATATGTTTATGTTTATCAATCTGATGAATTGTCTTTTGTAAACAGCAAGGTGATGTTCAAATATCAATAAAAATATATACAAGAAAAAACATAAAAACAAATACCATTCAATACCGAATCACAAATATAACTCAATAACACACAAAAGTAAAAGGTGATACTATAAATAGACTAATATAAACAAAGAAAATCTAAAATAATATAAAGGAAGAGGAAAACCTAATGACACCCATGGATTAAGGAAACCAGCAAAGAGTAAGAATTAAACCTAATAACCAGCAAAGGCAACTCCAAAAATATATGTTTTTAAAGTTCTTAAAAACTGTAAATAATTACTTTCAGGAGGAAGCTGATTGCACAAAGAAGGAGCTAAATAAGAAAAGGAACCTCTCAAAGTAATTTTGTTATGGATCATATCAGAAAAGGCAAGCAAAGCAGATATAGCTGTGAAGACCAAATAGAATGAGATGACAAATGTGGAAGCAACAGAGCACAAATATGAAGGCTGACCTAACTATGATGCAGGATGTGCCAAAAGCCTACTCTTAAATGCTATCCCATAGGCTATAGGAAGCCAGTACTGTTCCATCAAAAGGGGATGATGTAAGAATATCGATGGGCTCCATACAGCAATATAATAGAAGCATTTTGAATTGATTGAATTGTCTTTAATGGTCCACTCCCAACACCATCTAGTAAAGAATTACTGTAGCCCAGATTATTCAAAATCAGTGAATGGATTAACGATAATAAATCCTTATGTTCTATAAGTGGATGGATTAATCTAATTTTAAATATGGCCAGAAAGGAAACGTGGACTAACAATAAAATGTGTGTCTCAAAGGTCAGATAGATATCCAAAGTAACACCCAATAATTTAACGGTGTCCTTGAGGACCAAAGTAGTATTTTGTATTTTTGTGCAAAGAGAGGGCATGCTGGTTCCATTAGGAAACCAAATTAATCCATATTTACTACTACTAATAATAATAATCATTTGTATAGTGTTACAAGACATACACAGCACTGTACAGAGACAATTCCTGCTTATAAGAGCTTACAGCCTAGTCAGGACAGACAACCAAACAACGGGGGACTAAGATGTATCTAGGGGAATGGTAAGGAAACATGTAGAAGGTGAACAGGAGACTAAGGGGATCAGGATCCAAAAGCAGCCTTGAAGAGGTGAGTTTTTAGCCTGGATCTGAATAGGGCCAGAGATGGAGCTTGACAATCTGACTCGAGTAGTTTGTCCCAGGCATAAGGAACAGCAAAGTAGAAAGATGGAAGTCTGGAGTTGGCAGCGCCAGTGGCAGAGAAGGGCCCAGGTAGAAGGGATCTGCCATAAGAGTGGAGTTCCCGAGGAGGGATGTAGGGAGAGATAAGAGGAAGGAGAGTGAGGAGCAGCAGAATGAATGCAGTTATAAGTCAGTAGGAGAAGTCTGAAATGGAAATGGACAGGGAGTCAATGACGTGATCTGAGAAGAGGGGTTGCATGAGCATAGCGACACTGGTGGAAGATTAGCTGTGCAGCTGAGTTTTGAACAGATTGAAGTGGGAAGAGATGATTCTGAGGAAAACACGCAAGCCAGTCAGCAATTACATGAAGGCATTCATTGAGATGATCCAAGCTGAAAGAAAAATAATCAATTAAAAATAAAATCTGTATGTCATCTGTATATGAAAATACCATGACCCCTTGACTTTGCAAGAGGGTCATCAAAGGGGACAAAACCGATCTTGAAAAGTGCATGCGATAAAATATATCCTTGCAACACTCCATTAAGCACAGATTTACTGTATTAGAAGATGATAAAGCATTTTAGGAAACAAAATAAGACCTATCTGCAAGAAAAGATGTAAACCATTTTAACATAGCTCCTGAGATTCCCAAGGATTCAAGTCTGGGTAGCAGTACTCGATGAACAAAAAATCCAAAGCAGCACTTAGACCTAGAGACACTAATATAGAATCCTGGCCAGCATCATAATTAAGCTGAATCCTATTCAGAGGTGCTACCCTGCTATCCGCCTTGCCGGTGTTCCGCCTCCGTTCCCCACTGCATACACAGAATTGCTATGTGTGTTGCGGGGACAAAAGCGTGACAGGGGTGGAAAGCGGGCAGACCATGAATGGGACCGACCCCCAGATGTAGATGGCTGATTCTATTGATGGCCCTGTATGTCCGGGGATCGCCGGGGGGACACCCTGATTATTACACCTCTGGATGGCAAACCCTCCCCCACGAGCCAGGAACGCCCCCCTCAGCGCAGATGGAGGCCAACGGTGGATCCCCGCCACCCAGGGGTCAGGCGGTGGGGTTGCAGAGGTAGGCACAGAGCAGGGAGGATTGGCCCATGGGGAGGATGTCCTCATGTTGCAGCAGGGGCATGCTGGGCCGTCTCCAGGCCCAATGCTGCACCCATGGGAGCATCTTGCTCCCACAGTGCAGAATCAGGTCCAAACAGCCCGGACATGACCCATAGTGAATCAAGCTTCACGGCAGTTCTTATGCTCTTAACTCTTGGTGGCTCTTGGTGATCATAGAATGAAAACAAATGGAAAAGGCCCATACTAGCTTCCTTTATAAATTTAGTAGAAAGAATATCCAAAGCTGTGATAGCAGAGCTCAAAGAATTCATTGTTTAAAAAACAACTATGTTCAAAGGCAACTGAAAAACTTACATGTTTGAAGCCAATAAACTAGCAGAGGGGCACAAATACTAGGGCAAATCAGGTAAACTATCCCTATTATGAAAAAAAACAGCAAGCTGTTCCACAGAAGGAGAAGTAAGATCCTTAGATCTAGCAAGTTCAAAAAGAAACTTACAGAGCTGCTTTGATCAGTTAATACTAAACTGAATCAAAGAGGAATAATATATGCACTTAGATTTCTGAACCTTAGCCTTATAAGACTAGAAGGGGTTTGCAGACCCGAAACTTTATTTTCATTTCTTATTTTTGTTTATTTCCATATTGTATTGATCAGGGGCAGCTCAAGGCAATCTGCTGCCTGAGGCGAGGGATAAGATGGCGCCCCCCCCCCCCTACACTGAGGTGATAAGTACACCTAAGCTGGAAATGCCTGTTTCCCATCAGCGCTGGCGGGCTCAGCTTCAACAGAGCTGCGAGAAAGGGAAACTCTCCCTTAGTGGCTCTGAAAAGCAGCCGGCGCTGAGGGAAATACAAGGAGGGCTCTGCTGGGGAGGCGGGGGGCCGCGGCCACGGCCGTGGGGCACTTCATTCTGCCGCGGCAGCAGCTTCTGCAGCCGTGTTTTTTTTTTATTTCCTTGGGCTGGGGGGGGGGGGGCTAGGACTGGAAATGGGCTGATGGGGTGTTAGAACTGGAAGTGGGCTTATGGGGGGGTTTAGGACTGGTAATGGGCTATGGGGGCTCTAGGATTGGAAATGGGCTGATGGGGGGATAGGACTTGTAATGGGCTATGGGGGGTTAGAACTGGAAATGGGCTGATCGGGAGGGGGGCTAGGACTGGTAATGAGCTATTGGGGGTGGCTAGGACTGGAAATGGGATGATGGTGGGGTTAGAACTGGAAATGGGCTGATTGAGAGGGGGCTAGGATTGGTAATGGGCTGATTGGTGGGGTTAGGCCTAGAAATGGGCTGATTAGGGGGGTAGGACAGGAAATGGGCTTATTGGGGGCCCAGGACTGGAAATTGACTTATTGGGGGGGAGGGGTTAGGACTGGTAATGGGCATATGGGGGGCTAGCACTGGAAATGAGCTAGGACTGGTAATGGGCTGATTGGGGGGCTAGGACTGGCATGGACTGATAAGGGGGTATAGGACTTGAAATGGGCTGGGACTGGAAATGGGCTAATGGGGGAGGGGAACAGAGTGCTGCTGGCCCTGGACGAAAACTAGGGGCTAGGGCTACAAATGGGCTGATGCGGGGGGATGGTAGAATAGGACTGGAAGGGAGTGGATACTAAGAGGGTCTGCCAGGGGAAGGAGGGGGCTGGAAAGGAGCTGACGCCAGGGATGTACTGAAGGGGGACTGGAAGGGAGCTGACATTTGGGGATGGGAATGGTAGGTGGTTGGTTAATGGCCAGGAGGCTGGAAGGGAGCTGACATGTGAATGGCACTGGAAGGGGGATGGACAGAGGATAGGGAGACTGGAAGGGAGCTGACTGGGGGGCGGGGTGGCACTGAGAGTGGACGTGAGCTGATATCTGGGATGGTATTTGAACTAGAAGGGGCTGGACAGTGGGGAAGGAGGGGGACTGGAAGGGAATGGACACCAGTGACAGTCGTGGGAATGCAAGGCAGTTGACATTGGAAGGTACTGGGAGGGGAGGACTGGAAAGGAGGCTGATACTGGGGAGGGTTACTGGAACTGGAAATGGGCTGATGGAAGGAAGTGAAGAAAACAAAAGAAGAGATAAGAAATGGCAGATGGACCATGGACCATAGACAACAGAAAGAGAGCTAAGTGAAGACAGGAAAGCAGAAGCCTCAGATCGAGACCAGCATGATCAGAGAATAAAATGGTCAGACAACAAAGGTAGAAAAAATAATTTTATTTAATTTTAGTGATTGGATTTTGTGCTATTTTTATATTTTACACAGTAATGGGAAACTGCATCTCTTATTTATCTGATATTGCACTGCATGTGGACTCTGGTTTCTTCGGGTTTCAGTTTAAATTTTGTCTACATATTTTTATTTTTACTTTAGATTGTGGTTACTTATTCTGTACTTGGTGAGGGTCGATGTTGTGAGTGTGTGACTGAGGTCGGGTGTTCTGTCTTTGTTGATATTATTGATCTTTTCCATCTCTGATTTCCACAGATGTAGTCAATTAGATTTTTCTGCAATCCAGTGGGTGTAGAGTCACCACTTTTGTTGCTGGAAGAAGGTGTTTGAGATGAATAGATTGTTGGTTTTGCAGAATTCTGTCAGTCTTTCTCCAGATCAATTTATGTTGCCAAGTCCATATTTTCCAAGCACTTTGCTTTCTTCTTTGTTGCCAACTTTTGCATTCCAGTTATCCATTTCTATCAGGATATCTTGTTTGCATGTTCTATCAGTTTCAGCTTGTACTTGTTCATAGACTTTATTTATTTATTTATGCATTTGATTGAGCTTTTCTACTGCTTTTAACCAGGTCAAAGCGGTATACATAGAACAAATTCACACACCGTTTCCAGAGAACTATAACTATTTACATTAACAGCTTAACTAGGACATTCCATCCTTAACATATTTACAGAGCTATCTTGGGTGTAAGGGGGGGGGGGGGCAGGTTGATGGGGAAATGTCTCAGAAGAGAGAGTGGGTTAGGTGGGGGATCCAAAATACAGTATAGGGTGAACAGGTGGGTTTTGAGTTGTTTGCAGAATGTGAGGAGGTCTTTAGTGTTCCTTATGTGATTGGGGAGAGAGTTCCATATAGTAGGTGCATAGAGTTCAAAGGATCTGGCACATGCTTGTTTGATGCTTCTTGTTTTTGTGGGGAGTGGGGGGTGGCTAGGAGGTTCATGGTGGAGTGTCTTCTGGGTCTGTTAGTCTGGGGCAAGTTGATGAGTGTTTGTAGGTGTGGGGACAATAGGTTATTAAGTGTTTTGAATATTATTAAGAGGATTTTGTATTGTGTTCTGCGCTATAGGGGCAGCCAGTGAAGTTGGTGAGGATGGGGGTGATATGGACATATTTTGAGGCTCTTAGGATGATCTGGGCTATTGTGTGGAGGGCTGTGATGGAGTTGCAGTATTCAATGTGGGGAATGATCAGGACTTGTAGCGCTGAGTGGAAGTCAGATGGATCGAGTAGTGAGCAAAGTTGCTGTAGGGTTCGGGTCTTGTAAAAGACTGTCTTTGCTGTACTCGTTATCTGTATCTTCAGGGTGAGGTGGTGATCTAGAGTGACCCCCAGATATTTACTTTGGATCAGGAATTTGTGTGCTTTAAGTTGATGGATGCGGGGAGGGGAAGGTGAATGAGTCATTCTTGGTGATGAACATGACTTTGGTTTTCTTGAGGTGGTGTGTAGGAAGCCATTGGGATACATTAGTGAAGCATTGTTGTAGACCAGTGTAGGATGTTTTGTTTAAGTCAAATGATACATACAACATGATACTACAACGGCTGCAAGACAAAGGGATACAAGGCACCGCTCTACAATGGTGCAAATCTTACCTGATTAACAGATGGCAACAAGTTAAGACAGGTACCTTGACTTCGGAGCCTTTCCTGCAGAAACAGGGGGTACCCCAGGGATCATCCTTATCAGCACTGTTATTTAACATTTACATGCAGCCTATCTGCACCCTGATCCGTTCCTTAAACGTGCATTGCCTTGCCTATGCAGATGACATCCTGCTATACATCCCATTCAGGACTGACCAGCCAGACTTTTCACCCATTACAAGATGCTTTGAAGTAGTTGCAGACTGGCTTCTCACCCAAAACCTACGAATTAATCACAGTAAAACTGATGTTCTCTTCATCACGAGAAATCAGAAGTTCACCCCACCTCCAGCACTAAAAGTCAAAAATGCCGAACTCAAAACTAAAACCACAATTCGCTATCTAGGCATCACACTAGATCAGCGACTTGACATGATAACACATGTGAAAAACGTCGCAAAAGCAGTATATCATAAGATTGGAACATTATGCCTTCTTCGACCACTCCTGGACTTCATTGACTACCGGACTGTATTCCAAGCCCTAGTTATCCCACACTTGGACTTCGCCAACATCATCCTCCATGGGCTTCCACAGTCAACTCTAAATCCACTCCGACTTGCCATGAACTCGGCCGCTAGAGTACTTGTAGGTGTGTCAAGGTCTGAACACATTACGCCTGTGATGAAGGAGCTCCACTGGCTACCCCTACAAGCTCGCATCCAATACAAGACTCTCGTCATGACATTCAAAGCACTGAGGAACCAGCCCCCCTCACCCATCAGTAAATTAATCAACAGCATGCCTGACAACAGGAACAGAAGATCCGCAATGCGGAATGCATCAGAAATCACTAAGATAATGACAAAATGCCTAAAGGTAACAGCCAATAGGGCCTTTTCGGTTTTTGCACCCACAGCCTGGAATGCCCTCCCCTCTGAAATTCGATCTATCATGAGCCTTACCCCATTCAGAAAAGCGATAAAATACCACCTATTCCAAAAACACTACCCAGAAGGCAACCCAGGGAAACACGTGATAGGCCCCCCGACCCCCTTCCATATCTGCCCCAATACTTTAACCCAACGAGAGAATGGATAATCAGTGCTTCCCCTGGCCTAAACCCCTCCGGTGCCATCAATCCTATTCAATGGTGAATATTCTGTAACTTTCTAAAATGTGCTCTAAATAGTTCTCACCCAAGTTATTTACCCTGTTCATTGTTCATTGTAAGCACAATGTGTTTTTGTTACATTGTACTATTGTTCTGTTCTCTGTAAACCGCACTGATCTTAATAGCGCGGTATATAAGAAACGTAAATAAATAAAATAAAATAAATATCATTGGTGTAGACATGATAGTGGATGTTGTGTGACTGGATAGTTATGCAGAGTGGTTGCATGTAGATGTTGAAGAATAGCGTTGAGAGAGTTGATCCTTGTGGGACTCCTTGAGTCTGGGGTAGGGGTTGAGGACAGTGTACCAATCTTTATTTGTTGGAGTCTGTTGTTTAAGTAACCACTTTTGTACAGCATCATGGATTCCTATTGTTTGTAGGCATTCTAAGAGGATGTTGTGGTTGATGGTGTCAAAGACCGCTGCGATGTTGAGGAATATTAATATGAATCCTTGTTGAATGTTTTGAGTTCCTTTTATGACCCTGTTCATGAGTAAGGTTAAGAGAGTTTCTACTCTGTGGTATGGCCAGAATCCATGTTGCTGCTAGTCAAATAGGTCGTGCTTGTCAAAGTATTCTTGTAGCATCATTGAACTTTTTTTATTATTTTGGTTATGAATGGTAGGCTTATTATAGGCCTGTAGGAGGTGGGGTCAGATGGGTCTAGGTGAGGTTTCTTTAGTAGTGGGCAGATAGAGGAGGTTTTTAGGTATGCTGTGAGTTCACTTTGTTGCAGAGAGATTTGGGTGATTTTTGCAAGGAATGGGGAGAGCTCAGTCTTTGAGACTTTGATCCAGCTCACTGGGTAGAGATCTAGTGCGGACTTTATAGTATTGAGGGATGATATGATGTTTTCTATGTTTTCACTGGAGACATGGTAGAATGTAGTCCAAGAGTGAGAGGGAGGAGTAGTCTGGGTTGAGTTGGGGATTGGGTTTGGCATTCTGAGTAGTGCTTGGTTAGCTGTTGTGTTGTGATAGTGACATCAGGTATATCTTCAGTGGGGGGTTTGTGAGTTATTTTACTAGGTCAAATAGTTCTCTTGGTCGGTTGAGTGATTTTTGGATTAATTTGGTGTGGTAGGCTTGCTTGAAGCAGTCTGTGGCATGGTTGTGTTCTTTTAGTAGTGTCATGTAACAGGCTCCATCCAAGGTCAGTTGTGATTTTCTCCATTCTTGTTCCTGTCTTCAAAGTTGTGTTTTGAGTTTTCAGAGGTCTGGGGTTTACCATGGAGTCCATTTGTGGTTTGTAGGGTATGAGTGGGTCAAATTTGAAGCTGCTTCTGAGATGATTTGGTTCCAAGCAGACATGGTTTAGTCCAGATCAAGTGGTTCACATTGATCAGGAAGATTTGGGTGAGGAAGAATTCCTTGTTAAATTGTTTGTGATGTCATATGTGATGGGGGGGGGGGGCTTCTTTGTTGGTTTGTTGAGAAGTAGATGAAAGCTTATTACATGGTAGTCAGACCAGGGTACCAGGAGGATCTGTACTGGGGAGAGGGGTCAATATGGATGGGGTTTTTGTTCATGAAGATGAGGTCCAAGGTGCTGCCTTTGTTGTTGGTCAGTGATGTTATGATTTGTGTGAAGTTCATCGCATCCATGGCTTCCATGAAGGTTGGTGCTTGTTTTATTGAGGCAGATTAGAAGATGAGGTCTCCCAGTGGGATGAGATTCTTGTTGCTTTCTAGGATGAGTTGTAGTATGTTGGAGAGGTTGTTGGTTGTGGAGGATGGCGAGCGATATACAAGGCAAAGTGTTATTTGCTTGTTAGATATGGTAAGTGTGTCCAGGCTCTCTGTGCTTTCTGCAGCTAGTTTGCAAAGATTCAGGGTGGATTTGGCTGGAATGAGTACTCCTCCTTCTTTGCGGTGAGCTCGTGGGCAGTGGAATAGGCTATAGTTAGGGGGTTTGATTTGATTCAGTAGTACTGTGTCTGTTTCATTTAGCCGAGATTTAGAAATGCATAGCAGGTCCAGGTTTTGTGTGGTGAGGTGGTCTCATATGAGTGTGTGTTTATGAGAGCGCAGTTGAGGGTGTTAGTGTTGGTTGGTTTGGTTAGGTAAGTTTGTGAGAGATCATGACATGTTGTAATAGTGATGATGCGTAGTGGGTTGCGTAGCCTTTGGGGGGAGTTAGGCATTTGTGCATGTGTAGAGGGTAGGGTCTGAGGTTGGAGGGGGTCTGAGGTTGAGAATAGAAGGGCATTTGTGGTGGTGATTAGGATAAGGATTGCGAGAAGGGAGTATAGTAGTGCGTATAGCTGGAGCATGATGAGGTTGTTTTGTTTGTTATGGCTTGTGGCGGCAGCTGGAGGGATTGTCCAAGGAGTGGTATTGAGGGTTCTGGGAGACTGATCAACTTCTTCCTCTTTGCAGCTGTTGTTGGGGCATGTACCTGAATAATAATTGTGTTGATAGGCATTCCTCATGGACAAATAGAAATTAAGCATTCACTTATTGCATTGTATTTCATTACAGTTCTTGCAAGTTTCTTCTTGATTAATAAATGCAACACCATTTCTTCTTTGTCTTTCATTTATGGCATAGTATACCATGTGATCATAAGATTCAAAGAGCCTGGTGCCAATCCATTTTAATTTTCTGTTACCCAACACATTTCATTTCATTCTTGACCACTTCCAACTTCCCTTGGTTCATGCTTCGTACGTTCCATGTTCCAATGCGTAAGACATCTTTGCAGCTTCTGACTCTCATTTCATGCGCAGCTGCATCAGCAGTCAAACATCTCAAGAGCTTTGTTCCAACCACATAATAAAAGCTGGCTTTACTCCGAAAAGTCTTCAATTTCTCCCCAGTAGCCCATTGAGTGCCTTCCGATCTGGGGGTCTCATCTTCCAGCACTATATTGCAATTTTTTTTTGTTGTGGCTATCCATTGGGTTTTCATGGCAACATATGGAAGTAGATTGCCAGGCCTTTCATCCGCAAAGGTACACTAATGCCAGCGTTGTTGCCATTGTCACAGAAATATGATCCTCCACCGCCAACACCATCCCATAGTGCTGCTGCCCAGATGGGTGTTTTGTCTTAGTCTTGCACCTCAGCTGAGACCTGTCCATCTTGGGAGACCCTGCCAGTAGTTAAACTACCGATAGTTTAGCTCTCAGCATCACTGATGCACACAAACCCTCGCAGCACGACAAGCTGCAAACTAAGTGAGGGAAAAGTGCTGTAAAACATACTAAAAAGTAATTCCACTCCAAGAAACCTCATATAGAAAATAAACTGCACACTTAAAAATTGCCAAATGAAATAGCACACACTAAAATAAAAAGAAAATTACTGAGACACCGAACAAATATAAAATTAAATGAAAAGTTTTCTCCTGTATACTCCTAGCCCTAGGCACTCTTAAATTCTGTTGCAGTATTGATTTGTACACGTCTAGTTGTAATTTACTTCAGGCTTCTACTAGCCTCACAGTAAAGACGTATTTCCTCCTATTTCTTCTAAATTTCCCTACCTGCAATTTCATATCATGACTTCCTTAAATAAAATTGCATTTCCTTGTACTTTATTGAATTGATGACTATATAATTACTTCTGTCATATTTCCCTTTCCTAGTCTAGCGAGTACATTTTGAGTGCTATAAGCACCTTTGTTGAGGATTTGTGTTGCAGGCCTCTGAGCTGTTTCCATTTCCTCATTGTTTCAAACATAGGCGCTCAAACTCCCATTCTCGCTTCACCCACCTCCAATGAAAAGTCCAAACAACTTTTAGGACCCTGTTTACTAAAGTTCTTCTCCCATTTTGTGCCTAAGGAAAAAAATGCTGGGTCAACAGGGCCCTTAAACTATGTGGCAAATTTAATGGTTGCAGCTTTATTTAACTTACAATGTTTAAACTTTGTAATAGTGCACAGTCATAACTTCTCCTGGTTCAATTCCCCAACATGAAACTTTTCAATTGCTTAGCATTTAAACCCCCCTTTATCCCAAATTGCACAGTCGTACTCAGCTACCCAGCTAGTTGGAGGTGATCTAGCCATAATGAGGTCTCTGTAACCCTGTGATATTCTCAGTCTCTCCTCCTCTGCTCCACACAGCTGGCGGTAATGCATAGCTTTGACCCTGAAGCCTGTACAACCACACGCAAGCTTTCCTATCGCCACTCCCCTTTTTCCTGCCTAATATCCTCCATTCTAACCGATTCCAGGAGTAAACTGGCCCTTCTGCCCCTGCTAGCTGTGACTAACCTCCCCATCCTTGCCAATCCCCAACAGGAGGGTGGATGGGATACCATGCTTCCTGCACCCCCACCTCCTTGCCCCAGCCCAAACTAACTACCAGTCAGCAACTCAAATCATCCCACTCATTGCTCCTCCTCCCCCACCTTTGCTGGTCAATCTCTCTCAACCCACTACTCCCCTTCCCTTGCTTCCCCCCTCTCAACTTCCTGCTCAGCTTGCCCTGATCCTCTATTTCACCCCTCCCCAAAGCTTGGTGCTGTTCAGCCATGTTATGGTGCCCTCCTCCTAACTAAGGGTGGAAGGCACTACTTACCTTCAGAACCCAACACAGTACTCAAGGTGAGGTCTCACTGGTGATCTACTGAAGGGTAATAATACCTTTCTTTTCCTGTGGATAATATCTACATTCATGCATCTCAGGACTGGCTCTAGGCATGTTTGGCTGTATTTTTTGCAGACTGCCCAACTCCTAGACAGGCCCTGCACTTTAAGTGCAGTCATTGGTGGGGATCTCCAAGCCTGGCCAGCTGAACAAATCCAGATCACATCTATGGCCCCCCCTCTACTGCTGCCACTACGTTTCGTCAGTCCTGTAGTAGCAGCAATCACAGCTTCCATTTGTGTGGGGGCCTCTGATACGCCATCACATTCACTATCTCTGCCACTGACTGATAGAAGCCAGAACAGCCTGACCCCATGTGGCCTCTAAACCCTGCCCACTTAAAGGAGCCCCCTGATCCACCACTGCTCAGCAAAGTCTAGCTGGTTCAATTACATCCCACAAAATAGCAGAGATACAAAAGTGGCTTCCCCCCATGATGATAGGTATTGCCTTTTTTTTTTAATCTCCTAGACCCCTCCTGTAGCCAGCCATGACTTCTTTATTTAACTAGGTTTGTATGTGCATTTCTAGCAGTCAAAGTGGTGTACATTCAGGTGCTGTATGTATGTTTCCCTTGTCCCTGAAAGGCTCATAATCTGTTTTTGTACCTGAAGCAATGGAGAGTTGGGTGGCTTGCCCAGGGCCACAAAGAGCATCTGTGGGACTAGAAACCTCAGTTCTTCCAGCCCAAGGTTGCTGTCATCTAGCAGGATTTGAACCCCTGACCCTCCAGCCCAAAGTAATTTGCCCCAGCAACTAGGTCACTCCTCCTCCTTCCCTGACTTGCATGTGGCTCCAACCCTGAGGGTAGAGAGAAATTCAAATCAGGCTCTCTTTCTAAACTGCAGCATAGGAACCTTTGCATTATTACTTTTAAGCACACATAGGAGGGCTGGGGTTGGGATGGAGGTGAAATGCAGGACCACGTAGCAGGGGAAGGGGAGATACCCAGGAGTTGCAGGACATGGGGAAGGGGGGAATAAGGAGAGGGAGGGTAGATGCTAGACACAAGGGAGACAAGGGGACATGCTAGACTGAGAATGGGGCATACAGGCAAGAGGATAGATGCTGTACATGGGAGTGAGCATAGGAAGAAATAGGAGAGACACAGGAGGGGGCATGGGGCAAGAGAGGGGATTCTGGACACAGGGGACATAGGGATGAGAGTTGAGATGCTTGATGGACATGGGGGATAGTGAAATGGAGAGAGCATGCTGGACACACGGGGGGAGAGGGACACATTGGCAAGATGAAGTGGAGGTTCTGTGCACAGGGAGGATAGAAAGAGGGGATGCTGAACACAGGCAGTTTAGGGAGAAAACGAGGGGAGAGATGCTGGACAGGGGAGAGAGGGAGGGGCAGATGCTGAATGAGAGGATGTAAGTGGAGAAAGAGAAAGGGGAAATATGCTAGATACAATAGGGAAGAGAAAGCACAGTTACTTACCTGTAACAGGTGATCTCTGGGAACAGCAGGAATAAGTCTTCACATATGGGTACGTCGGCACCGACGGAGCCCACGTGGGAACGCTCCCCAGCATCCAGAAAGAAAGCCTTTGGGAGCATCCCACACGCATGCACGCTGCCTTCCCACACATTCACTTCCCTCTCATCAGCTGGGTTTGTAGCTGAGACCGAAGGAGGAAAGTAGACAAATTGGAGAGAGAGAGAGAGAACAACTCCTAGGGGAGGTGGGTGGGTTGTGAAGACTTATTCCTGCTTTTCCCAGAAATCACCTGTCACAGGTAAGTAACTGTGCTATCTCCAGGAACAAACAGGAATGAGTCTTCACATATGGGGACTCACAAGCTAGAGATGCCTAGAGGAGGTCCCAGCAAGTTGCAAATCTAATGGATGGGCCATGCTATTTCCCAGAACCTCAGGCATCCAAGGGATGGAGGGTAGGAGTTGAATCAAAAAGGGGGTGCTGTGGAACAGCTTGACTAAACAAGGCATCCAGAGGGGAGTCCTTGTGTAGATCATAATTGTTAGTAAATATTGAATTCCAATTTTCTAATGTGGACCTTACTCAAAAGTATTACGAAAGTATTTGTTGAGGCTAATATGGGTCTGCTGCTAAGAGCCAGTACATTATCCTCAAAAGAAATTACCTCACTGTGAAGTAGAGGAAAATAAATTTTGCAATACAGGTAGAGGTCAGAAGCCTTAATGGCTAGAACTAATCCCAGAAGAAAAAACTGGGGGAGTTTAATGAGGTTGGACTTTGGAGGAAAAGCTAAAGCTTCTGTAAAGGCCAAAGTTTAAAGCGCTTTGTCTTTGGAGCAGAATAAGGCTCTAGGAAAGAGAGTAGATAAATCTGACTGGTTTGGACGAAAAGGTAGAAATACGCCTTGCAGAAAAAGGATGGGTCTTTAAGACCCCTTTATCCAAATGAAAGAAAAAAACATTTGTAGTAGGCGCTGTAGCCTCCAATTTCTTGAAGATCAGTAATGTCTTCCTTAAGTGATGTCATTTAGGATATTGACTTTACATGGAGAGCTTCAGATTTGACGTAACCGGGAAGGTTACGGTAAAAGAAGGTTTTTTCTGATTACCATAGAAATTGGTTGTCCATTTAAAACCCTATGGTATGCTGGAACAGCATTAATATGGACAGTAACAAATCTTTCAGAGTCATATATATATATATATATATGGAGAGAGAGAGACAGAGATTCACTTAATAACAAGAAGGGGTAAGACCTGCTTGAGAACATGGATAGAGAATCTCTTTCTGGTTACAAGTGGAAGAACCATGGAGAAGGTTTCATGGAAACTGGTGGAATGTTCTTACTTATAAGGAGAGGTCTAGATTTCTTTAAAAATTCTAGTCCTTGAATAACCAGGAATGGAGACCTACGTGAAGGGGCGCAGAGGAGATCCTTAGTCTTAAGACAACAAGTCTGGATCCTTCTATAACTTCAGTGTAGTAGCTGGAGAACAAGACTCAATATAAGAGGATACCATGTTTGCCCCTCTATGAGGGCAATATGAGTATCATGCGTTCTTTGTTCAGCATAAGCTTCAATGAAGTATTGGGAATTAGAAGGAATGCACTAGACAAGGATCGACTGCAGTGAAAAAGAATGCATCCCTGTTGTAAGAGTTCCACTGGAGATGTGGAACAACCTAGGGAATTGAGCAATTCTTTATGCTTTCACGTGGTCTAAGCCCTGGTTCCTTTTCCTTAAAAGGAAATTTTAAGGAAGATGGTAAGAGTAGGAAAAAAACAGTCATGTAGGAGCATGACTGGGCAAAGCCTTTTTAACCATCTGGAAGTTACCTACTAGGAATGGCTCTGACGCTCTCTGGCAAAGGCCCATAGTTGCAGAGCTTTTTTGTATAATTGCAGAGAGCATGTTGTAGGTTGCTTAGGTGAGATCTGGCTGTTTAATTGCCAGTGTGCAACCTAATCTATTCTGTTGGAGCCAAAAAGAATTGAAGATTGCTAAGAATAGTAGACAGGCCGGTTGCCTGCAATGAGAAATTGTCCAAGTGGGTTGTGGAACCTCTCCTGGAATTATCTGTTAATAAGGCAGCAGAAAAAGTTAGGTCCTATAGATTGGAAAAGGACCGACAGACATAAATAGGAGTGGTAAAACTCAATTACTGTCTGATAAGCTGTCTTAAAAAAAATATTTGAGAACATCGCAAAGGGGAAGAAAACTCTGCATGGAAACCACTTACTGGAGTAGGTATTGAAGAAAATCCTATGGCTTAAAAAGTAAGCCCTCCAGTTGAATAGTATCACTCTTATAGACTGAATGTCTCGACTAAGAGGGATAGAAAGTAATAGAGAGTTGAGAAGACTTACAATTTGGTAAGTCCCTGAAGAGGTAAAGCCCCCTTGCAGTCAAAACTATGAGATATCCTCGTACAGGAAAACTGTCAAGGTGAAGGGCATAGCCTACCTTGTTGTTAGTTGTTACCCCTCTTTTTCCTTCAAAAAGGAGAGGAGAAACCTGTTACCTGCAGGGCATGATTGTCCTCAATAGCTCTTGGAGCTAAAAGAATGGATTTCTCTTGTGGCAAGAGATTCATGCCTAGAGTCGAGGATTGAATCAGTGTATCACTGATATCTCAGTAAGGATGAGATGAACTGTAGATGCTTCTATTGATAAGAAGTAGGTTACCGGTTCTAAACCTCAAACAGGAAAAAGAGATTTAATGAATAAAATATCAGAAACCCTGCGACTGCTGGGTTTGCTGAGCCTGTTGAGGTTTTGATTTTCTTAGCCTGGTTTGATGTTGTCCTTCTTTGGAAACATCTGCATGATGGGTAGAAGATGGATAAAACTTTTTTCCCCTAGGGAGATAAAGTTTCTTAGGAGACTTTTTACTAGCTGGGATAGAGGAAAGTTTTGACAATCCTCTGAAAGCAACAATATCAGTGCTTAACTGATTAGCTTGGAATAAAGCATCCTTGTTAAAGAGATTTTCACCAGTACAAGGAGTATTTCCCAGCCTTTCTTGTACCCATTTGTCCAAGTCTGAAGTTTGGAGCCAGGCCATGCGTCGTGCCCCTATGGCTATAGCAGATGTTCTGCTAATAGACTCAAAACAGTCCAGGGAAGCACGATTAAGGAACTTAGGGACATTTTGAGCATGACTGACTAATAAGAAATAGTCTGCTCTTTTATGGTCTTGAAGAAAAGGGTTCAAAAACTTTAAGTTCTTTGTGACCCCTTCAAGAGATAATCCCATATAGAAAATATATTAGATAATTCTTGCTGAAAGCATGGATGCCTGGAAGCATCGACATCCAAAGGCATCTAAAGTCCTAGACTCATGACCTGGCAGATAAGAGGAGTGCTTCTTTGCACTCTTAATATGCCTCATTACTGATTCTACAACAATAGAACGATGAGGAAGTTGAGTCTTTTGAAAACCTGGAGAAGGTGGCACTGTGTACATAGTGTCAAGTGTCTTAGAATGTGGGGACACTGTTAAAGGAGTTTCCCACATTCTTAATAGTAGATCCTGTAAGATCTGATGCAAAGGAAGCATGATCACCTCCTTTGGAATCCAGGGGAATTGCAGCGTTTCTGAATCCCCTGGTATAGATTCTTTACCAGGTATAGAAATGGCAAATAACTTTGCCATATCAAGCAGAAAAGCTTGAAAAGAAATCTCTCCTGAGGAGGACCCTCTGAAATGAGGGGTAAAGGCTGGAACTGTTGAAAATTCAGCCTTGGTACCGATGGATTCATCCCAGTCATCGGGATCGGAAGACTTGAAAGGATGAAGCATCGGATTTTCTTTAAAGAGATGTCTTCAGTACCGCCCGAGGTCGGTACCGAGAAGAGTTGGTACTGAATCCTCCATGCTAGAGAGCGATTCCAGGCTCGGCATCGAAGGAAGCAAGTCTGTCGAAGCAAGCATCGATGGTACCGACACCGGTGCCGATGTCGATACCGGTACCGGTACCAAAGCCGATACTAATAGTTGGAGAACGGTCTGCAGCGACTCTAGTGGTACCGAAGTAGCTGAGAGATTCGCTAGACTATGTTCATCGGTGAGGAATATCTCATCCATCACCATAGCCGATGCTGGGGTGTCGGTACCGCCCGAAGTGGCCACAACCACCGAGCATGGCCCAGGTATGTCCATGGAGGTAAGAACCTCGGGAACAACCTGAAGCCCCGTTAATGCTTTGGAGCCCGAAAACTCCCGCCGGGGCTTTATTGCCAAAAATGTCCTCGAGGGCAATGCCAGAGGCATCTCGATGCTTAGAAGGATATCTACCACTCGAGGACTGGCTAGTCTTAACCGACTTTTGTTTGGTTACCTGATCTTGTGAGGAAGAAGATATTCTGGCTGGTGACATCGAGTCTGATGTGAACAGGGTATCGAGTTGTGCTCGATCCTGAAGACTTCTTCTTTTTAAGCTCCTGCAGGAGAGACACTCCAGTGGGCAATGGTCAGGACCTAAACATTTTAGGCACCAAGTATGAGTGTCTAAAATTATATTTGTATCTCCACACTTTGAGCATTTCTTAAGGATAGTGGCTGGCTTTTCCATAATGGAAAGGATAGAGGCCTAGTGGCCAAGAACCGTCAGGCACTAAACAGGAAAAAATTCCTTAGAAAAAAGAAGAAATTTTTAGTAAAAAGAAAGAAAAGCACCGGCGGTACCGGTGGCGTCGAAGGAAGGCAGACGCGACCACAAAAAACAAGAATAAAAAAGAAGAATTTTCTGTGGTGACAGGAATACGTCCTGCCGGCTCCGCAGAAAACGGAAAACTGATGAGAGGGAAGTGAATGGGCCGGAAGGCAGCGTGCATGCATGTGGGATGCTCCCAAAGGCTTTCTTTCTGGACGCTGGGGAGAGTTCCCACGCGGGCTCCGTCGGTGCCGACGTACCCATATGTGAAGACTTATTCCTGTTTGTTCCTGAAGATAAGGAAGAGTTAATGAAAGACTGCAGAAGGAGAGAGAGATGGGAAATGGGAGGTATGGGGTTAGAGTTGAAAAGCAATAGGAAGATTGAATAGTGGATGATAAGAAAGAAGCATGAAATCTGAGTCTATAGAGAAGGAGAAATGTAAAAGAAAGAAAACAGAAAGGAAAAAGATCAGTATCAGATGGATAAAGGGAGGAAGTGAAGAAGATGGGGGGAGGGAGGGGAGAAAAGAAGTAGCAGATAAACTTGAGACCCTGGAAAGAGTTAAGAGAAGATGCAGAAACTAGAGATTAGAACCAATACGATTAGAAAAATAAAATAGCCAACAACAATGACAGAAAAAAACATTATTTTCAATTTACTGAATGCACTATGTCAGTATTTAGATGAGCTATATTTATATGCTTCTTTTTCTGTTTGTCTGGTGGTACACTGCATGCATAGTCTGGCTTCCTAGGTTAATTTTCATCTACATATTTCTACTTTTAGGGGCTTGTTTACAAAGCCGCGGTAGAGGTTCGCGATCGTTATCGGAGCCGCGCCCCATTGATTTCAATGGGGCCGCGGCTCCGATAACGATCACGAATCGCTACCGCGGCTTTGTAAACAAGCCCCTTAGTGTGTGGTCACTTATTCTGCACTTGGTGAGGATCTATTTATGTTCTGAGTGTGTGATTGAGGCCAGGGGTTCTGTTACCATGGTGTTTCTATTTATGGATCTGTTGTAAGCTGGCTTCTTCAGTTTTTCCGATAGGTGTATTGATGTTCTAGGGCCCACTGCACTATTTACAGAGATGCCCTTTTCTGGGCAAGCTCCTTATTGAAGGAGTTTTGTAAGTTAGTGCTGTTATGGAATAGTAGATTTGCTTTATAGGTCCTATGCTGTATTTCTGACTTTTTCTATTGTGGAGCAAACTGTAGGGTATAGGTGGGGGTTTGTTGGAATATGGATTGTCTTTGAAATTTGCAATTTTATGTTCCCAATAATGCTGCCGGTCTGAAATTTACAACATTTTATCAGTTAAGATTCACAATTTAATCCAGCCAGTGCACCATGATCTTGAATTCACAGCTGTAGTTTTCTCTTTTTATATCTTCCCTCTGCATCATTAAACTGATCATAGAACTGATTAAATAAATCTGGTATGCAAATTTGTATACAAAATTAAGGCCTGCACTGACTCTCTGAACATAACCCCAAATCTCGCTTGGGCTGCCCCTGATGCATCTGCGTGTTCCTTTAGTTTTCCTGTTAATTTATTGTGAAGACTGACAACCTTCAAGTTTTCTGAGATGATTCAACATAGGCCTATTTCCATAGTTTGGAAGTTACCGGGTTTTTTTTTTAAAAGGTGCACAGAGGTATGGAGTTCTGGCACCTTTTTCATTGCCTGCCAAAACTGACACATAGTCCTCATGTATTAATGAAAAAGCCATGCATATGAGTACCAGAAGTTTTTTCTAGGAAAAATGCACTGGGATTTACTATTTCTTGCCCTTCACCTTGGTAGGTGGGTAATGGATTTTTGCCTTTTAGATGCAGGATTTTATACTTTTTTCATTGAAACAATTCCCCTTTGCAGTTCTCATGCCAATTAGATAATAAACCGAAAGGTCTAGTGTCATGTAGAGGATCCTTCCGAGGCTATGGAACTGGGTGAAGCTGAAGAATTTGCCTCGGAAACTGACAGCCAGGCAGAGCACATGGCCCAGGGTTGCCAAGGACAACATAAACAGAGTGAGTCACGAGGGGAGAAAACACGCCCAAACTGCAACATAGCCCCAAGCTCAGGGATTAAGGAGAAGCACCTGGTTGGGGGAGGGGCGCAGTTAAGCCCTAAGGAACAGGGATATAAAAAGTACTCACCAGAAGAGAGCTGGAGAACCAGAGGGGGAACCAGACGCAGAACCAGCTGGAGTTGGAGAAGAAGACCAGAAGAGAGTTCCAGGACGGAGAGCTTCAGGTCCAGAGAGGGAGAGACGAGGACGAGAGACTCAGCACAGGAAGCCAGGGTAACAAAGTCTCAAAGAGCCCGTGCCCAAAAGCCAGGTGGGAGCAATCCTAGACTGAGGTCTTATCGTGAAGGCAGCCAGTGGGAGAGACTACCTGAAAGGCTGGTTTGGGAGCACACAGAATCTCCTGAGAGAGAGACGTGCTGGCCAGAGGACATTTGTATGACTGAGAAAAAGGAAAGGCTAAAAGGCAGGAAAACACAGCCAGTGTGTGACGTCCTTGCTGACCCAGCTGTGCTAAGAAATCCTTCCGTGAAGAAGCCAAAAGGTAGGCTGTATAAACCATGTAGAGAGGAAACTAGGTTTGGAAGTTTTCCTTGTGATTGCCAAGATTTGCTGGACTCTCCCTATGCTAAATCCCATATATACGGTAATGCTCCACCTTGCTCTTTAGAACCCGGTGAAGAGAGGTCTCGGGGAAATAGAGAGAGACTGCATTTTGAAACACCGTATAACCATCCACAAACTTACCTATCTGAAAGGGACTGTGAGGAAATGCAGACAGAGTCTGTTACCGAACAGATATCAGATGAGCAGATGGATTGCATGCTTTCCCTAGCTGATCACGTCATATCACTTTGCTGAACTAGCTGTTAACAAGGCTGTTGGAACAGCAGTGGGGAAAGCAAGAGTGTTTGCCTTTGTTTGAAAAGGGACTGCTGCATTTTAAGTTGGTTTTGAACACTGTATGTTGAAAGCTGAAAGCCAAAGAAGCTGTTTATGTTCCTGGATTGTTTTTCTTTATACCAGAAGTATGGTCATTTTTGTCCTTAATTTCATTTGCAATTAATCCACCCGGAAGGGGAAATAAAACCTTGTCATTTTTGCCTAACCCACTCGACTACCATTATTCCTGGCTTAGAGAGTAAGAGGGACTACAACTCCCAGAAGGCAGTGCAGGGCCAACTGCACTACCCTGCTCCTTAAGTTTGGATAGCCCAGGCTGACCTACCCTACATGCCCCCAGCTCTGGGGAGGTTACTGGTGACACTAGCTACAGAGAAACAGTCTCTGCGTGTTCTGGAATCTCTTTGAGAAGTTTGTTTAGATGACAAGTATTAAGCAGCATAAAATCAAATTATTGTCTAATGCAATAATTCAGAAGGCTTTCCTGATTCTAGAATCCAAGGTTTGAAAACACTGATACTGTATAATCTCTCAAAAACAACCTAGCTTTAATTAGTTCTTTGAAAATGTTCAGCTAGTATGGCTGCATCAGCAAGAAATCTGGTTATGCCAGCAGATTGTGAAGCTGATTTGTTGAAAATGAAACCGAGAGTGATTAACAGTGTAGTGTTAGATGATGGTCTCAAGTAGCATTAAAGTTTTAGGAATGACACATAAGGAGATGAGATCTGAGTCCCAGATTCAAAGCCAGATAAACACCCACAGCTCTGTTTGATAGACCTAGCATTCATTTCTGCTACTTGACTTTCAGTGTGTCTCTAACTATGCTACAGTATATAGCACAGAATGTATTATTGAAGAAACTCAAGTGAAGTTTCTATATTTGATTAAGAAAAATATTCTTACGAGTAAATGCTTGATGCATGGGTTGCATTAGTTTTATCACTGAAGGCATTCATCTCAGTTTACGCTCTTGGACACACATGACTTCATATTTTCTAGGTAGCCTCTAGGAACTAACTCCTTGAACTGCATTCAGTTAAAGAAACAGAGAAAATGGGATATTCAGTGCACCAGAAGAGTCCCACAAATAAACATGACTAGACAACCTAATTATCCTTTTCTGCAAGGGTAAAACCAAATGCACTTGGTAAGACATATTTGGAGACCCTGCATTTTTGTTTTATTTTATTTAATTTTTTTACCTAAATGGGTTAACAGGAAATTTTCATTAATCAATCTAATCCACCATTTTAAGAATTTTGGCTTCGAAAGATGAAATTGCCATAATTTTACACAATCTTCAAAGTTTCAGTTTTGTGATATGGTTAGAAGATAGACAACATTCAAAGGGGCCTAGGTGTATAACCACAGAGTCAAGCACCTAGATCTCTGTGTATGAAAATTGTCACAGACAGAGTAGTTAAATATAAGCACACAGTTTCACAACATGACTATAGTGAGTTTCTATGCAAGTGGCATTCCTGGAAGTATGTTTGGGATGAGCAAGAAGAGTACATGCATGGAATTGCTTTTTCAAATCTATGCCTTTTCTTCTCCAGAATCCCAACCATGTCAATAGCAAGTAAAAAGCACATGGGTACATTTGCAATCTCCTGAGATGTCTCTCTCCAAAGATTCGGCTTGTCCAAGCCATGGCATTTTCAATAACATCATATGGATGCAAAAGTTGTACAGTGAAAAAATAGATGGGAAGAAAATTGATGCTTTTCAATTATGGTGCTGGCGATGGATACTATGTATACCATGGACTGCTCAAAGAACAAACCTTGGCAAGGATGAGGGTCAACATAAAAGAAGAAGGCCAGCAATGAGATGGCTTGATACAATAACAGCAGCTATGGGCGCCACATTATGAACAATGAGCCACTTGACTGAAGACTGAACACAGTTTAGGTCAACTGTCCAGCGGGTCGCCATGAATCGATGCCGATTCGACCGCACTTAACAACAATAACCTTATAGTTAATTTTCAGCGAGTGGATAAGGTGACATTTTACTTATCAGTTAGTGACCTTTCTTTGAGTCCTGCTAGACTGGTCCAGACAAGTGGGTTGTATTCCCCTACCAGCAGATTGATGGAGACAAAGAACCAATGAGTGGGGGATGGTATTCAAGTAAATATACCACGACTTCTCGCCTCCAGGTTTGGCCCAGTTGGAACCGTGTCCATCTGATGCGGGGGAATTCTCTGGCGCCACCAGTCTTATTGCATCGGAGAGGGTTCCGCCTTGCCTCGGCGGGACACTGGGTCCAGCTGGCCAACATCTCCGAACCCGAGGGGAGTCCAGGATCCAACCCAAGAACTGGTTTGGTATCGAGAACCGGATGCGGTGAGTAGAAAACCTTGGGCATTTGAGTCAGTGAAGCCTGGGGAAAAGTCTTGCATGAGTATGTGCAAGACTGAATTGGTATGGGAAAAAGATACTGAGAGTTTGATCACCTCTCAGGGCGCATCCGAGTAAGCCTTGCATGAGTATACGCGAGGCCCAAACCACGGCCCTTGATTAGTCAGCAGTCTGAGTAAGCCTTGCATAAGTATGCGCGAGGCCGGCTGCTGTTGGTTAGTTAGATAGGGTCTGGGAAAATTTGGGAAAAACGTCTTGCTAGCATGTTTTGTTGTGTGTGCCTGAATGAGAGGCCTTGAAACACAGGCCAAGTGAGAGCGGACTCCTGAGTAGCGCAGTTCCTGGCCAGGCGACTGCGCCCAGGTCGAGAAAAGGAGGAAGCATTTGGTGTTTGTCTCCCCCATTGTTTCGTTGTTCTTATCTGTTGAAACCGCGGGTTTCCCTTCTGGTATAATGTAAGATTATTCTGTTGGGTAATTTGTGAAACAGTTTACCGATTAAGGAATAGTATTAAGAGAAGAAAGAAGAAGGAAAAAACAACTCAGGAGTCACTTTTAAGTACAAAGACAGCTGTCTCACTGATGTCAGTTTTTTTCAGCACAGCAGTGCGTCTCTGGCAAGCAGAGAGAGAAGGGGCATGTCTGTAAAAAGGAATGTTTAGTATTCTTTAACCCTTAGAAGGCTCACTTTCAATTTATTCTACGTTTTGCAGCTGGGTTAATTTGTGCTTATTTCAGGAAAATTGTACCTGTTTTATTCAATACGTTCTAATAGTGATGTTCCTTCTGCTATGGTCATGTATTATATATCATTTAATAGGAATGTTTAGTCAGAATTTTGGATCCCGACAGTTTTGGGCTCAGCCTGGAAAGGGTTAAGTTCTTATTAACCCCTTTCGAGTTCCTCAACTGTTCTTGTATGGACCAAGTGAGGAGGATTCTGTAGAGCTATAGGTATAATGCATTTGTGGGCTTAGCCTTGTCTTGTGTTTTTTTATGTTCCAGTCGTTAGCAAACACTGTAATGGTCCAAATAGAAATGATAGAGAAATTAAGGAAACTGCTTTTGTTTTTCCTTTGACCTTCGAAGTAGAGGTTAAGAACCCTGACAGGACTATGAAGCATCCCGAGCCCGTAGTACCAGATCGCAACTTGAAAATGATTTAAATCCTGAGGGAATGTACATGTCCTTTGAATGTCTGCTTTCTGAACTGTAAGATTTAAAGTAATTTCTTTTGCAGAGACATTGTTCAGCTTAAGTGCTGATTACGGCTGGCAGTTAGTTTCAGGCTAAGAATTTTTATTCCAGTCATACGTAACAGATATGTGGCCGTCATGTTAGGATCCATAGTTCTTTCTATTGGAATTATTGTTATAACATGTTGCAAAATAATAGTTTTATATTTTAAGGACTTATCTAAATAAGCACACACATCCATTATGTTTAGTCCTCAGGAAAATGCAGCCTGACTGCCCGCCCCCTCTGTCTGTTGTCAAGTACGTCATCATGGGGGGGGGGGGGGGTCGGAGTCCACGCAGATTCTGTTGAAATGTATGACTAGGAATTTTAGCAAGGGATTTGCTGGAGACTATTGTGATGGGGAAGAGACGTCCTTTGCCATGCAAACAGAGGAATCTGAGAGAAGTAGGTCTGTTGCTGACAGGAAGGCAAAGCACATGACTTCCACTTGCCAGGAGAAGCATAAACAAACCCAGCCACGAGTGCAGCAGCCCCACCCAGCTAGCAAACAATCCCCATCTCCTGAGCCTAATAGTTTTCACCTGAATAGGGGAAGGGCTAAGTTAGCTCCAAACCGGACGTATAAGAAACACCCCTTAAAGTTAGAGAGGGACGATGGTGGAGAAGGTAGAGTGCTTGGAGAGCTTAGAGGGACGCAGAGTGAGAAACAGCGTCAGAATAAGCTGAAGTCTGAGGCCGAGAATCAGACTGAGAGAGAACAGCTGAAGCGTCAGTTTGGGAAGCAGACTGAGATTCAGAAGCAACGTGTGGTTCAGAGTGGAAGGAAGCACGAGAGAAAGCACGAGAGTGACTCAGAAGAGTGTGAGTCTGAGAGTGAGTCGGATAGAGAACTACAGGAGGTAACCAGCATGAATAACTGGAGAAGCAGAGCCCATAAGCCCTGTGGAAAGAACTCCAGGCAGGTGTCCTATTGGGAAGGCAGCCAGAGGGAAACGTTACCGGTGAAGCTATCTGGGAAGCACTTGCAAGCCCCAGGGAGTGAAAGGTATTCTGTGGAGGATATTTGCATGTCAGAAGAAGAGGGTGAAAAGCCAATACTCAGAGGAAAATCTCTAAGGTTTAAACCCCTTGCTGACCAATCTGTGCACAGACGTTCCCCTGTCTCAAAGCCAGAAGGTAGGCTGTCTAAATACTTTAAGGATAAAAGTACTTATAAGAAGTTTTCTTGTGAAAACCCTGAAGGGTGTGACTCTCCTCTCTGCTATTCTGATATATGTGGTAATACTGAACTCTATCTATCTATCTATCTATCTATCTATCTATCTATCAGAGGGCTGGTTAGAGAAGCCCCGGGAACAGATAGCGGGTGGAAGTTTGAAAACCTTGTATAACAAACAGAAACTTTACCTACCGGAGAATCAGCATGAGCCAATGCTGATTGACCCTCATGAGGAAGAAGTATCAGATGACCAAATGGACTGTACGTTAATGATTACAGATGATATAACTTCTCTGTGCTGAGCCAGGATTCATGAAAGCCATTTGAACTGGCAGTTAAAGAGCACAGGATTTTTCCTTTGTTGTGCAAAGTGACTGTATGCTGTGAATACTGTGGAACTTTGGATTTCTGTTGAGAAGCTGTTTTTCCTTACTTATTTTGTGCCAGAGTGTATGGCCGTTTTGTCCTCAGTTTCTTTTGTGTTTAAATCCGCCCGGGAGGGGAAATAAAAATCCTGTCATTGCCTGTACCACTCACACCACAACTGCTTCTTATTGAAAGGGAAAATACTACAACTCCCAGGAAGCAATGCATGCCTAAAGCATTGCTCAACATTCAATAAGGGTCCCCAGGCAGTCCAACCCGTACGCCTAGGCTGCGGGCCGACTACTGGTGACACTATGGAATAGAATGTCTCCGTCTTGATTAGAAATGCTCTGTGAAAGGGAGTGGCCAGTGTTAGCTACTTCATGGCCCCGTGAGGGCACCTTTGATGTTAATGTAGTTTCCCGTATTCATCAGATTGTGCAAAAAATGTTCCCTGATCAGTTCCCCTACATAGACTCCTGGTTAAATGTTTGTGGAAAAAAAAAAAGCCCTCCTGGATAAAGCGTTGCTATGAGGAACAGTGTAGGAGATTAGTGGCAGCCACAAGGGGGGGGGGACCCGGAAGTCTGGAAAAAAAAACCTGCCCGTTTATTATCTTTATAGGTCAGTCCCCTCAGCTCTGCCACCACCCCGGGCAGAGCTTAGGGCAGGGGGGGGGGGACACCTCCCTGCAGATGTACCCCAAGTAGTTCACCAGTCACCTCCGCAGCAGGAGGATGCGCACCCCCTCTTGACCGGATGCCCCGGCTCAGTTTAAAGTACTCCGAGTGGGCCAGAGTCCACTGATGATACTGCAAGCAGGGATTCATTTGCCAGTTCAGGGTCACTTACAGACAGTGCCCAAGAACATGAAGTGGAACCCAGACAGTCCCGATTGCCGTATGCCTTCAGAAGTACAACTACCAGTAAAAGGGATGGTCACGTTATACCATTGCACCAGGTCCAGGGCCTACCCACCCTTAATACTGAAGGCCAGGTCGTGGTAGGGCCGACCAGCCTTGTTTATGTGCCTTTTTCCACCACTGATTTACTGAACTGAAAGATGCATTATGCCTCCTACACTGAGAAGCCTTAGGATTTGATTGAACTAATGAACAGTATTATGCAGACCCATCAGCCTTGATGGCCCCAAGTGGGGTGCAAATAGTGCAGGCAGCCCTCACTATATACCCCATACTATCCAGCAGCCCAGGAGAATTTGCGTATGGTAAATGCAGTTTTTGTCAGTCAGTCCCAGAGAGATATAAGATGAAAATTACAGAAAATGAATGGATTTGCGGGCATGAATACAGCACAGTTAATGGAAGTTGCTCAGAAAGTGTTTGTGAATCATGAAAATGAATGTGACAGAGAAAGTGAACGTAAGATGAAGAAGAAAGCAGATCTTCTTGCTGCTGCTTTAGTTGAATGACGTGGAGGAGGTTTTCCTAATCGAAGGAGCAGAAGAAGTGGAAGGGGTTGTGAAAATAATTGGACCCCACTGGGTGCGAATCAGTGCGCCCATTGCAGAGAAGAAGGACATTAGAGAAGTGAATGCCCGCATCTTGACTCCACCCCCAGGAAGGGAGGAGGGAGCACTTGGAGAACAGGAGGTCGATTTCAGAGTCGTGGAAGAATAAACCGAGCACAGTTCCAGCAAGAGAGGGAAGAAGCTATTGAGGGAGTGGCAGTTGCGACAGGCTATGATATGGATGAAGACTAGGCCAGACCGGACTCCAAGTTCACCCTGGGTCCCCAGGAGCCTATGGTCAGTCTGAAAATAGGGGACCAATATATGGACTTTATGGTGGATACAGGAGCTGAACATTCAGTGGTGGCAAAGCCGGTGGCTCCTCTTTCCTCTCGATCTGTCACCATTTTTGGGGCCACTGGGAATAGGGCCACCGAGCCTTTCCTGCAGAACCGCATGTGTGAACTAGGGGGAAAGAAAATAACGCACCAGTTCCTGTATATGCCTGAATGCCCTATTCCACTCTTGGGCCGAGTTATGCTTGCAAAGCTCCAGGCGCAGATATCCTTTGCTGAAGGGGGAGAAATGCAAATGACTGTGAACCCAAAGCTTGCTGGATTGATGGTGCTGACTGTTCCCCGAGAAGAAGAGTAGCGGTTCTATAGTACATCTCTAACCAAGTTAGCTAGTTTCTGTATACCCACCAACCTTATAGACCCGCCTGAAGTATGGGCAGAAGATAATCCACCTGGCCTAGCGAAAAACATAGCCCCTGTCATCGTCACCCTCAAGCCAGGAGTGGAACCAGTGCATGTGAAGCAGTATCCTCTTCCCCAACCAGCCATTGAAGGTATCCACTGCCATCTAATGAAACTGCTGAAGTATGGACTTCTCAAGGAGTGCCAGTCACCTTGGAACACCACCCTTCTCCCAGTCAAGAAACCTGGGACAGGGGATTACCGCCCGGTATAAGATCTGAGGCGAGTGAATGATGCAGCTGAAACTATACACCCAGTGGTACCAAAATCCTTATACTCTCTTGGGACTGATCCCCGCTGAGGCTACTCATTTCACTGTCCTGGACCTGAAAGAGGCCTTCTTCTGTATACACCTAGCCCCCACCAGTCAACTTTTGTTTGCTTTTGAATGGCAAGACCCCCACAACAGGAAGGTGGGGTCAACTTACCTGGACTCGATTACCTCAAGGATTCAAGAATTCACCTACTCTCTTCAGTGCTGCTTTGAATCAGGATCTTTCAAGTTACTATGTGAACCCAGGAGAAAGGGCTCTTCTTCAGTATGTGGACAACTTACTCATAGCCACAAATTCAGAAAGTGAATGTCTACAAGCCACCAGTGAACTCTTGCACCTTTTAAATGAGGCTGGATACAAAGTCTCAAGAGCCAAAGCGCAATTATGTCAAACAAGTTAAATACCTAGGATTCCAGTTGTCCAGCGGAATACGACGCTTTGGACCAGAACGGAAAGAAGCTGTATGCAGTATTCCTACTCCAACCACCAGGAGGCAAGTGAGAGCCTTCTTGGGTGCCGCAGGATACTGTCGTATATGGATCCCCAATTTCGCTCTGCTGGCAAAACCCTTGTATCAAGCTACCAAAGGAATGGAAAGGTCTCCATTGGAGTGGGGGCCTGAACAGGATGCAGCATTTTGATCTTTAAAAGCCGCTCTGATGTCATCACCAGCTCTGGGCTTACCAGATGTCCAGAAACCTTTCAGTCTCTATGTCCATGAGTCACAAGGAAATGTTCTAGGAGTGCTGACTCAATCTCTTGGATCTTGGCAACGGCTGGTAGCCTATTTGTCAAAACAATTGGATGTAGTTGCAAAAGGCTGGCCCCTTGTTTGAGAGCTGTTGCAGCTACAGCCCTCCTAGTGAGCAAAGCAGACAAGCTCACTTTGAGACAAAATCTTCAAGTTACTGTACCACACTCTGTTCTGATCCTTATGGAACACAAAGGAAGTTTCTGGCTTACAAATTCACGAATGTTGAAGTATCAGAGTATGCTGTGTGAGAATCCTCGATTGCAATTGATGGTCGGTCAAGCTTTGAATCCTGCTACGCTGTTACCAGTTGGTCCTGGTCCCCCTGATCATGACTGTTTAGAAATTATGGACACTGTATTCTCAAGTCGCCCAGATTTGACTGATGTTCCTTTGGAGAACCCTGAACAGACTTTCTTTGTAGATGGAAGCAGTCTTGTCATCATTAATGGACATTGTTGTGCAGGGTATGCAGTGGTGACCCTTGATCTGGTAGTTGAGTCCTCAGCTCTGGCCCCAGAAACCTCAGCACAGAAAGCTGAACTGATCGCTCTCACTAGAGCACTGACAATAGGAAAAGGGCCCTGTCTAAATGTGTACACAGATTCCAAGTATGCCCTTACAACCTTGCATGCACATGGGGCCCTGTACAAAGAATGAGGGTGGATAACTTCAGGAAGCAAGTCCATTAAGTATGGCCCTGAGATATTGACATTATCAGATGCATACTGCCTACAGACCTCAGAATTTAGGAAAAGTAGAACGTATGAATAGAACCCTGAAATCTCAATTGTCCAAACTTTGCCAAGACGTTCACCTGAAGTGGCCCCAGGTTCTTCCTATAGCCCTTCTTAGGATATGCTTAGCCCCTACTAAGTCTTTAGGAGTTTCCCCTTTTGAGATTCTGTATGGGCGACCCCCGCCTATTGTACAAGGAATAAAGGGAGATATGAAACAGATTGGATCTGAAATTACTAGACAAGAACTATTGGTTTTAAGTTCTGTTCTGCAGAGACTTCATACGTGGATACAAGATCAGCTGCCCATCCATCTAACAGAACCCCTGCATCCTCTCAAGCTTGGAGTCTCGGTGTGGATCAAAGAGTGGAGAAAGACACCGTTGGCACCTCATTGGAAGGGACCTTATGTTGTCATCTTATTAACCCCAACAGCAGTTAAAGTTGCAGAACTCGAGCCCTGGATTCATCACAGTCGAGTAAAGTCAGCAGCCATTGATAGCACTGTAGAAAGGAAGGCAGCTACAAAAGTATTAGCTATGTGGCAATATTACCCTATTCCCCAAAATGATGCTTTTACGCAAGTATAATATGTGATTTAATTCTCACCCTTTCTCACTTGCAGGTGAGAATAATCAATGGGGGAATGTGGCAGGCTATGGCTTATAATAGTCTTCAAATATGAAAGGCCTGTAAGTTAGGCCCTGATTCCAACCCCCATCTTAGTAAGAACTGAAAATCTGTAAAAGTCTGAGAAAGCTGTTTTAAACTGCTTAATAAGAAGTTTTCATGAATAGATAAATCTTTCATTATTCTCTTGTGTTCTGATGATAGAAATGTTTCAATACCTTCACTCCTAGAGCTAGAAATGACCCTGCAGTAGATTTGTATCAATACCTAGAAACTGTACCATTGTTAGAATAGCCTGGGAAGGGGGAGCAGGGAGCTAGGCTCAGAAAGGATCTCCGATTGGACAAATGCAGGGGACGTTGGAACCAATAGAAAGTCTGCATGTATCAAACTGAAAAGGAATATATAAAATGAATATTTCTGTAAGAGCTTTGCTCAGTCCTTTTTGAAGCTTGACTTTCTGAGCCTTGTGCACAATAAATTGGCTTGGATCCTGAAGTGACTCCTGGTATTATTTGGTTGCATACACTCCGCTGCTACACAATGACATCACTCATATACCTCTATTCACCTCAGCCACCAAAGATCTCTTCAGTATTCATCCAAAAGCATATGGAAGAAACATGGCAAGCCTCACACAACCTCAATCATGGGCCACAATGAGTAATGGACACTAAGAACAATGTATAGGAAAGCATAAACAGAAGGCTGTCAGTAGAAAATGAACCTGCAGAGCCAAGTATAAATATCATAGCGGCTCCAAGGGTAGTGTAGCAGAAGAACAGAGCAAATACAGTTTCAGAGGTGGGTCCTGGACTGGTCTAGTCTAGCAGTACTCAAGGAAAGGTCATTAACTGGTAAATAAAATGTCACCTCCATATCATCCTGCTAGATCAGTCCAGGCAAGTGGGATTTACCAAAGCTACGACTCCACTGGTTGGAAAGAAGACACAACAGTTTGCAAAACCCTTGAGCCAAAGTTCGTGTCCACCTGCACGTGGATATCCAAGCAGTAATGCTTGACAGAAGTGGAAAGGATGTCCATGTTGCCGCCCAACAAATGCAGGGGCTACCGAGCTTTGCTCCGCCCACAAGGATAATAGTGCTCTGGTTGAATGGCCACGCAAAATCTCTAGAACCGGCCAGTTCTGCAACAGATATGTCAAGGCAATGGCGTCCTTAATCCAGTGCCCCAAAGTTAACTTAGCTGCTACATCACCCTTGTGCGGACCATAAAACAGCAGAAAAAGATAATCAGACTTATGAAAATAATTATTAACCTCCAAGTACTGGAGAAGCACCCTCCAGACATCCACGAGGCCAAGATCCTTATCCTTCCCCCAACATTGCTCTTTAGAGAAGAAGGGTAGGCAGAACACCTATTTCACATGAAAGGGAGAAATCACCTTAAGCAAGAAGGAAGGCACAAACCAAAAGGAAACGGCCTCCTTCAAAAAAGATAGATAAAGATCTTGGCAAGAGAGAGCCTGCAGCTTGAAAATCCACCTTGCAGAACAGATCACACTTAAGGAGATCATCTTGAGTGTCTAATCCTTCAAAGTAGTGTGCTTCAGTAGTTCAAAGGGCACCAACATCAGGGCCCTGAGCACTAGACAAAGATTCCAGGAAGAGATCACAGACCAGAGGGGAGAATGCAGATGCCGAACCCCCTGGAGAAAGCGTGAGATATCTGGGTGCAAGGTTAGAGACTTACCAGCCACTGAACCTTGGAAACAGGCCAAAGCTGCCACCTGATCTTTCAGGGAGCTAAGGGAAAAGCCCTTCTCCAGGCCATCCTGTGGAAAAGCCAACAGAGATGGCATCTTGGCTGCCTCAGGAGATAACTGCCAAGTGCTGCACCATCGCTCAAAGAGGCACCAGACATGTACCTATGCTAGCATGGTAGACCTCCTCCAAGCTCTGAGCAGAGTAGAGACCACCACTGGAGAATAGCCTTTATGCACTAGTTGTCTCCGTTCAAGAGCCAATCCATAAGTGAGAAGGGAACCAGGTCCTCCGCAACAGGCCCCGAGATGGAGGCAACTGAAGAGGAGATGCTTGTAGGAGTTGCATTGGATCTCCAAACCACGCTCTCCTTGGCCTATCCGGTGCCCAGATTGTATTCTATACACTGGATCACACACTCCACAAGGGGCCATGAGGGAACATATACAGCAGGTGCTGACTTGTCCAAGGCTGGTCCAACACTCAAGCACGAACCCACATTACAGGAACCACACCAGTACAAAAACGTGGAATACTCAGAAGGAAAACGTATTTTATTAAGATACAATCGCCACTGGCCCGACACAGGCCGTGTTTCGTTGCCTTCCTCAGGGGCTATTAGTGGACTTAAAAACTAAAAACATAAATATACATATTAATAACATCATAAAAGTATCTATAAAAAAATATATATAAAAAAATAATATAAATAATATAAATAAATAATATAAATACATAGGCCTTAGAATAATGTCCACTATATAAATAAATAAATAAGTGAACGTACATTAAAAATAAATCATATATAAGACCAACGTATATAGCTAAAAATCAGTTGTATATGCAGAAAATTAATATAAAAACATAAATATCTTTATAAACCATAAAAAGTATATATCAAATAACTATAAGGATATCAAACGGTTATAAATTCATTGTAAAAATCACCACAGTCAAAAAATGACACATATCTGCTTTAAATCTTGCGAACTATTGCTACACCTTATAGAGAGAGGAGGAGAACATGTATAGATTAGAAACATTTATAAATAAAAAAACATTTAAATAGTTTTCATTAAAATCGGAATAAAAAAGAAGCGCACATAAATAAGATCAACTGTACTAAAAAGTGTATCAGTGGAGTACACCCAAAAAGATATAGTTTTTATTCCCAAATACCAAAAGTAGTTGAATTTATAAATCTTTACCTTTAGATTGTTATTTTCCAATGCGTGTGAAATAGGAACACAGTCCTATACACTATACAGCTTAATTGGAAACTCAGTAAAGGGTCAACATATGCACTGAAAGATCATAAAAATAATTAAATCATAAATGTGGCTAATTATGACCAGGTAATACTTTCTTATCAAGTAGATCAAGAATATATAAAAAATATATATAAAAAACGTGAAAAAATCGTAATCTCCCAAAGGTCCTTTCAACCATACATTTCATCAAAAAAATAATAATAATAAAAAGAAAGAAAGAAAGGGAACTTAACGAGAACGCCAACTCTAATATATATATTGCACAGTTAAAAGTTTAACTCTCAAACCATCATAAAACCATGATTCTTAATACTCTCAGAAAAAGGTAATGATGCTAGAGTTAATCACAACCATACTTATATATGCAGTTCCAAAATATCTGTTGCTGTCATATAATTGTTAAAGGGCAACCGGCAGTCAACCTTCCAATCACCGCCTAAAAGCACACCTTTAGTATATCGAATTAAAAAACTTTGGATCTTAAGGCAATCTTTCAAAATCAGTCATGATCGATTTACTGGCGATGCAAAATATAAAAGGTAAAAACAAAAGATAAAAACCAAACCACTTACTGCATTTACATCTTCCACATACTGCGGCTAGTCAACCAGTCAAAGCTTCAAAAGACGCCCGCACATGCGCACTCACTTCCAAATTTATTTTAAATCACGTGACACTCTAAAGAGTCCCATAAGGTTATAGTAATGTATTTAAAGAAAAAGTATTGATTAAATCTCAAAATCCATCTGCAATCTTCAATCTTATAAAAAATCCTTTGCTGGCAACGAAACACGGCCTGTGTCGGGCCAGTGGCGATTGTATCTTAATAAAATACGTTTTCCTTCTGAGTATTCCACGTTTTTGTACTGGTGTTGTCCAAGGCTGGGCCAGGGCATCAATGCCCTTAGATCTCATCTCCATGCGTCAACTGAAGAAGTGACAAACTTTGGCATTGGAGCGGGTCACCATCAGATCCATTTTGGGGCGACCCCAGGGGTGCAAAATCAACTGAAACACCACCTGACTCAACTCCCACTCTCCAGGATCCAGAGAGTGCTGGCTGAGAAAGTTTGCTTCCACAATGTCCACCCTGGCAATGTGATGAGCTGACAAGGCTAGGAGGTTCTTCTCCACCCAGGCAAACAGGGTGCTGCCTTGATGATTGACATAAGCCACTGCTGTGGCATTGTCTGAAAACACTCAAACTGCCAGGCCCTCGATCAGGTGCTGGAAATGCAGAAGAGCCAAACTGATGGCCCTCGCCTCGAGGCACTTGATGGACCACACTGCTTCCCTGTGGTTCCAACAGCCCTGGGCCATATGGTCTTGGCAATGAGCTCCTCAGCCCAAAAGATTGGCATTCGTCATCAGGAGAATCCAAGAGAAATCATCGAGTGGTAAACCCTTCCTCAGATGACAAGGCTGCTGCCACTACTGCAGACTGGACTTCACCATCAATGAGAGCAGGAGACTGTGCTCAAACTCTTGAGAACTCAGGGACCACTAACTCAGCAAGGACTGCTGGCACCATCTCTATGGTCGCCACCCCATGAATCAGAGGAGCTGAAGATAATCCCAGTCTCTGGTTGCTGGCTGCATACAGAACAGCTCCAGGCAATCCAACAGTCTTCTGACTTTATCATCTGGCAGGAAAACTCTGCCAACTGGAGTGTCAAAATGTGCTCCCAGAAACCCGAGGGACTGGGAAGACAACAACTGGCTCTTTTTCCCTGATTGATCACCCAGCTGAAACTTTCCAAAAAGAACACCCCTCAGAACATCAACTAATATGCTTCAGAAAGGGAATGGGCCTGGATGACCCAGTCATCCAGATATGGATGGACACAGACATCTCGGTGCTGCAGTGCCACAGACACCACCATCATAACCTTGGAGAACATCCTTGGGGCAGTGGATAGCCCGAAAGGGAGGATGTGAACTGATAGTGAGAGCCAAGCACAGCAAATGCAGATACTTTTTCTGATCTGCCTGGGTTAGAATATGAAAAAATACGTTGGGCAGATCCAGAGAAGCCAAGAACTCCCCTTGGTGCACTGTTTGAATCATGAAGTGCAGGACTCACAAGTGCTCTTAAAATGGGCCAAAAGGAACCATCCTTTTTGGGCACCATGAAATAGATGGATTCTCAGCCCTTGCCCAGCTTGTCCAGGGGGACAAGCATCACCGTCTTTAGGTGAAGAAACTTGTCCAAGGTAGTTAGCACAAAGGCACTTTTGATCACAGACCCACAAGGGGAGATGACGAAGGCATCTGGAATCAGATCTTTGTATTACAGGACATAGCCAAACTGAATGGTGTCTAGCACCCTGCAATCCTTGGTAACCCAGCCCAATCCTGAAAGAAAATGCAAAGCCTGCCTCCAAATGGAGGAACCAGGGAATGGGCCCTTAAACCTTCATTGTGCAATCCGAGAAGATCCTCCTCTGGAGGGGACTGAGTCTCTCGGCCCATGCGCTCCATGCTCTCTTTCCCCATTAGCAGAGGGGAAGAAAGGTTTTCCAGGTCAGTAATGATAAAAGTCCTGAGACACCTGGGGATCCAGCTAGTGCGCCCTCTGTGGGAGGGTGGTGACTGACAAAAAAGGGCATCAGCCTGCTTCACAGGTCCTCTGGACCTGTCCTCTAGAAGGTGGTAAGATTTTGTCTTGCCAAAATCCTTCATCAGCTCCTCCAAATTGGCTACAAAAAGAAGCTTCCCCTTAAAAACCATTTGGGCCAACCAGGCTTTGAAAGATATATCCACTGCCAGTGCCAAAGCCAAATCCAACACTTTCCAGAAGTGGGTAATTTGTGGCTGAAGTGACTGAACTGTTTGTGTGCAGAAGTGACTGACAAGTACCCTGAGAAGAAGGGAAAATTCAAACCTAAGCTGTGACTGAACTGTTGTGTGCAACTGAAGCAGAACACAGAGGTTAAACATTCTGCTGGGCTCTGTGTTTAGTTAATTGAGACTTACCCTTAGAGCCCAATTCCAGAAAGGGCATGTCCAGGCTGTCTGAAAGGCCCCAAGCAGGACCGGTCAATTTGGACCCGATTCTGAAAAGTAGGAGCAAAACGCTGCCACGGCAGTTAGAATTGGGCCGGAGGACAGCCTAGTGTGCCCCTCCTGCAGCCACAGGGATGTCCACAGAATTGAACAGCCAGGCCCCCCAAACCCATTGGTGAGTGAATGGCCCGATGTCCTCCCCGTCCAGGATCCTCCTCACATGGCCCTTGGCAGGCCCGCTGGGGTCATGGCCGGGTGGTGGGCCAGTGCCTGCCATGTGTCGCTGCATTGGGGGGGCTGCCAGGACGGGGCACACAAGGAACCAGTGCATATTCCATCTCTGAGGTGGAATACGTAACATGTCCCCCTTGTGCCCCCCGAACATACAGGGCCATTATCTGCATGTACATCTGGCCCGCCCATGAGTCCGCCCATGCACTGCCCCATACCACCCCATCTCCATATCACCGCACAGCGCCTCTGTGCATATGGGGAGACAGTGATCTGGAAATCGGGCAGGATGGATGGCGGGGCTAACAGGATGTACAGCCCCGCTATTCTCCTTTCTGAATCAGGCCTTTAATGTATAAATGCCCGTAGCATGGAAAATAAGATTCCTCAGGTTGAAGCTTTGGTGGGAGTGGCTGACTTGGATTTAGTGGCAGTTACAGAAACATGGTTCACAGAAAACCATGATTGGGATGTAACTATATCTGGCTATACTTTATTCAGAAAGGACAGGCTAGGAAGAAGGGGAGGAGGAGTGGCACTTTATGTAAAAACTGCTATTAAAGCTTTGGAATTACAGAGCTTAAAAGGGAGAGAGGAGGCATTGTGGGTTAAACTAGAAAGAGGGAAAGAGAAATGTATTTGTATTGGTGTGATATACAGACCTCCCTCACAAGAGGAAGAGGTGGACAGAGAGTTAATTGAAGACATACACAGCATTGCTAGGAAAGGGGAAGTGCTACTGATAGGGGATTTCAATATGCCAGCTGTTGATTGGCACATTCCTGCTGCAGTATCATCTAGAAGTAAAGAGATCCTGGATTCTCTACAGGGAGAACTATTCAGGCAATTGGTAACAGACCCCACACGTGAAGGGGCCATACTGGACTTGGTGCTTACCAATGGTGAAAGTGTTTCTGATGTTGTAGTGAGAGATCATTTTGCATCCAGTGATCACCAGATGGTGTGGTTCAGTATTAGGACTAGGGCTGTTAGAATCCATTCAAAGGTGAGGGTCTTAGACTTTAGGAAGACTAACTTTACCAAGATGGGCCAATACCTCAGGGAGTCGTTAGTGGGATGGGAACAGCTGTGGGATGTAGAAAAACAGTGGGCAAAACTGAAAGGGGATATTTTAAGGGCAACCAACCTTTTTGTTAAAATGGTAAATAAAGGTAAAAGGAAAAGGAGACCGTTATGGCTGAAAGAGTGAAGAAAAAGAGGGAGGCCTTCATGAAATATAAGAGATCACAGAGAGAGGAAGACAGGCATCTATATTTGGAAAAACTTAGAGAAGCTAGCAAAGTAGTCAGGAAAGCAAAGATTCAAAAAGAGGAGGAAATAGCCAATGCAATAAAATGGAGGGATAAGACATTTTTCAGATATGTTAGTGAGAAGAGGAAGGGCAGAAATGGTATTGTCAGACTCAAGGGTGAAGGGAAGCAATATGTAGAAGCTGATTAGAATAAAGCGGAATTGCTTAATAAATATTTCTGTTCTGTGTTCACAAATGAAAAACCAGGAGCAGGACCTCAGAAAACACCCACAAACGGGAACAGAAGTGAGGAACATCTTGAACAATTTTCAGAAGACTGTGTTCGTGAGAAACTAGCTCAACTTAAAGTAGACAAAGCGATGGGACCGGATGGGATACACCCTAGAATACTGAGGGAACTTGGGGATGTTCTAGCAGCTCCACTCACTGACCTTTTCAATGCCTCGTTGGAGTCGGATGTGGTGCCAAAGGACTGGAGAGAGGCTCATGTGGTGCCTTTACACAAAAGCGGAAGTAAGGATGTGGTTGAAAACTACAGGCCAGTTAGTTTAACTTCGGTGGTGAGTAAATTATTGGAAACACTGCTGAAAGAGAAAATAGTGAGGTTTCTGGAGTCCAGCGGATTACAGGATCCGAGGCAGCATGGAGTCACCAGAGGCAGGTCTTGTCAGACAAATCTGACTGATTTCTTTGACTGGGTGACCAGGGGGTTGGACCGAGGGAGAGCCCTAGATGTGCTGTATTTAGATTTCAGTAAAGCCTTTGACACTATTCCTCACAGGCGACTTATAAACAAACTGAGCACCCTAGGGATGGACCCTAAAGTTACTGTTTGGGTTAGAAATTGGTTGGGTGGGAGGCGACAAAGAGTACCGGTAAATGGAGCTCACTCTAAGGAGAAGGATTTTATCAGTGGTGTGCCCCAGGGATCTGTCCTTGGTCCGATTCTTTTTAACATCTTGTGGTAAGGAAGCTCATTCTGAGTTAGGAGAAAGGGAAAAAACCCAAAGAATTCACCCTAATAAAAGGAGCTATTTTGCAAGGTCAGAGAAATAAAACCACAACCACACCTAGAAACCAGAAAATCCTCAGCTGGAACAGGTTTCAGAGTTCCCTTAGTGGAGTAAGGGAGAGTGAATACAGACCCAAGGTAAAAGACCCTTACGTCAGTAAGCTCCCTGATATCCCAGGTGCCAGAGGGCAAGCTGATCTCCGTCACCTGTGAAGAGAAGAGGTGGGGCTGGAACCCTGGAGATTTAAGCCTAGGTTGGATTATACAGAGGTTAGCAAGGAGAGCTGGAGGAGCAACGGGAACAGGAGCAGGAACAGCAGGAGAGGAGAGTGCTGGAAAGAGCCAGAGAGAGGTACAGAGCACGAGAGAGGAGAAGCTGCTACAAGCCAAGGCACAGGTACAAGCCTTAGAAGCCTGTCCCATACTGAGCAGTGCAGAGTTGCAGGAGACACTCTCAGCTCTAATGAGAGGCTGTCAGCTAAGCCCAGTGAGCTAGAACGAGAGATAGAACCAATGCAACTAGGAGAGCTTGATGCAGTTTTGAATGAGGAAGATATAGTCATGGATTGCTCTTTGTGCCAAGCCTTAGCTACAGAGTGGTTGAAGGAAAGCCAACCTTAAGAGAAAACTCTCCAAAGCAAGGTAATCTTGAAAAGCAAGGAAGATGTTTTGAGAATTCCCTGTGTTAAAGAGGGGAAACTTATGCTGAGAAATGAGAACAAGCTGAAGCTGTATAATTGTGCTTGTTAAACACCTGCTATCCTGTGCAGTGAGATGGCAAGAAGCCAAGCTAACGGTGAGAGGAAAAAGCTTTTATTTTGCTTTTGAATGTTCCTGAGAAAACCTGAGTAGAGCTTTGTTTGCTTATTGGAAGTTTGTTCCTGTTGGAAGTTTTGCTTTGCTTATAAAGAGGAGAACAGCCTGAAAATGTTTGGAACTGAAAAGAAAGAAAACTGCCATTGAAGAAATCTGTTTGTGTGTATGCTTTAACCAGCAAGGCTAGAGAAAGCGGAAGCCTTGCTGTTAAAGGGTTTTTGCTTTTGAGCTGAAGAATACTGTAAGCTGATACTTTGTTTTGACCTTTTGCTTATGTCCTGTTGTGTTTTTGAAAGAAACCTGGAGAAATAATCCTGAAGGAGGTAATTTATGAACCTTGCATTTGAGTTTAATACATTTCTGTCATTGTCTTACCAAAAGAGCCAACCTACAAGTTTTTTTTCTACCTGAAGCCATATGTGTAGCAGTTAAACTCTATTTCCCAAGAAGCATTGCGGGGGAGCCAGTCAGAGAAGGCTGAAAAGGGAAAGTTTCTATTAGAACCACGACCCTCCATGCTGAATTCAAGGAGCAAGGGCGTGACAGTGGCGTAGTTTTTAGGATCTTTTTAACCTCAAGGATATACTAGGAGTTTACTTCAGGATATACAGCTGCAAGGATTTAGAGTCCGAAGGTCAGTGAAAGTGGCAGCAGGATTTCCCTGGCAGTGTTGGTGAGCAGAGGGAATGTTCCAGTTGGAGTTCCAGAGGAAAAGATATCCTTAACAAGTGAGAGTCAACGCCCTTGGTCCAGAGACGGGAACTGACCAGTCTATTGGAGAAATTTCCAGATGTTTTGAACCCGGTTCCCGGTGAGACCCAGCTGGTGGCACATGAGATCATGACTCCACCTGGGAAGATAATCAGACAAAGACCCTATCGATTACCCGAAGTTAAAAAACAAGAGGTAGTGGCACAGGTCCGTGAGATGTTGGAGATGGGCATCATTGAGGAGTCGAGGAGCCCATGGTGCAGCCCCATAGTGCTGGTGCCGAAACCGGATGCCACTTTAAGGTTCTGTATAGATTTCTGACAGGTGAATGCCATATCTGTGTTTGACGACTACCTGATGCCTCGAATCGAGGAGCTGTTGGACCAATTGGGGCAGGCCCAGTATTTGACTACATTGGACATGACGAAGGGATATTGGCAGATCCCTCTGACAAAGGAATCTCGGCCAAAGACCGCTTTCAGTACCCCAATTGGGTTGTTCCAGTTCAAGAGGATGCCTTTTGGTCTCCACGGCGTCGCGGCAACCTGCCAGAGATTAGTGGATCAAGTTCTGCGTCCGCATCAAGAGTATGCTTTCTCCTATATGGACGATGTCATTGTCCATAGTGGCAGTTGGGCCGAGCACCTCGTGAGGATAGAAGCTGTCCTACGCTCAATGCGTAAGGCAGGCATCACCTTGAACCCCAAAAAATGTGCTTTCGCTAGGCGGGAAGTGAAGTACTTAGGGCACATGGTAGGAAGGGGAAGGATCAAGCCCTTGATCAACAAGGTGGCTTGTATCAAGAATTTTCCCCAACCAACAACCAAGAAACATTTGAGAAGTTTCCTAGGCCTAATCGGCTACTACAGAAGATTCATACCCTGTTTTGCAGAGGAAAGTTCCGTTTTCACGGACATGTTGAGGAAAAATTTCCCGAATCATCTCAGATGGACCCCGGAGGCCGAGAGGGCTTTTACTCAGTTAAAAGGAAGGCTATGCACAACTCCGGTGTTATGCGGAGTAGACTTCACGCAGCACTTCATCGTGCAGACAGATGCATTAGAGGTGGGCGTAGGAGCTGTTTTGTCCCAGAGACATGAGGGAGAGGAACATCCTGTGATGTTCCTCAGCAGGAAATTATCACCGGCAGAGAAAAAATACTCTACCATTGAGAAGGAATGTCTGGCTATTAAATGGTCCATAGAAGCACTACGATTCTACCTTACAGGATGAAAATTCCTTTTAATTACTGATCACACACCTTCAAAGTGGCTCCAGCAAATGAAGAATCACAACGCCCGACTAATCCGGTGGTATATGGCTCTGCAGGCCTTTGATTTTAGAGTAGATCATCGGGCGGGGAAATTGCATCAAAATGCGGATGCCCTATCAAGGATTACGGACTGTTTGGAGGAACTCTCACAACCTCTGCCAGCCCATAATATCTTGGGTAGGGGAGTATGTGGTAAGGAAGCTCATTCAGAGTTAGGAGAAAGGGAAAAAAACAAAGAATTCACCCTAATAAAAAGGACCTATTTTGCAAGGTCAGAGAAATAAAACCACAACCACACCTAGAAACCAGAAAATACCCAGCTGGAACAGGTTTCAGAGTTCTCCTAGTGGAATAAGGGAGAGTGAATACAGACCCAAGGTAAAAGACCCTTACGTCAGTAAGCTCCCTGATTACCCAGGTGCCAGAGGGCAAGCTGATCTCCGTCACCTGGGAAGAGAAGAGGTGGGGCTGGAACCCTGGAGATTTAAGCCTAGGTTGGATTATACAGAGGTTAGCAAGGAGAGCAAGGAGAGGAAGGAGAGCAAAGAGAGCTAGAGGAGCAACGGGAACAGGAGCAGGAACAGCAGGAGAGGAGAGTGCTGGAAAGAGACAGAGAGAGGTACAGAGCACGAGAGAGGAGAAGCTGCTACAAGCCAAGGCACAGGTACAAGCCTTAGAAGCTGTCCCATACTGAGCAGTGCAGAGTTGCAGAAGACACTCTCAGCTCTAGTGCTGGGGAGGAGTCTGCTGTATTGGTACATGTCGGTACCAATGACATAGGAAAATGTGGTAGGGAGGTTCTGGAGGCTAAACTTAGGCTTTTAGGTAGGAAGTGGAAATCCAGAACTTCCAGGGTAGCATTCTCCAAAATGCTTCCTGTTCCACGTGCAGGACCCAAAAGGCAGGCAGAGCTCCGGAGTCTCAATGCGTGGATGAGACAATGGTGCAGAGATGAGGGGTTTGGATTTGTTAGGAACTGGGTAACATTCTGGGGAAAGGAGGGGCTGTTCCGAAGGGATGGGCTTCACCTTAACCGGGATGGAACCAGGCTGCTGGCATTAACCTTTAAAAAGGAGATAGAGCAGCTTTTAAACTAGATATTAGGGGAAAGCCGACAGTCGCCCAAGAGTGGATGGTTCGGAAGAATGTATCTTTGAAGGATACTACCAAAAGCAGAGAGGTTCCACAAAAGAGTAAAGTAGCCCAAATGCCTTCAAGTATGGAGCAGACAGAGCTTGAAGATCCCAAATTACCAATGTCTAACAATAGCCAAATTAATATGAATAAAATACATTCTCTATAATGCTTGTATGCAAATGCTAGAAGTCTAAAAAATAAGATGGGAGAGTTAGAATATATAGCACTAAATGAAAGGTTAGATATGATTGGAATATCAGAGACATGGTGGAAGGAGGACAACCAGTGGGACACTGTGATACCTGGGTACAAACTATATCGAAATGATAGAGCTGATCAAATTGGTGGAGGGGTTGCTCTCTATGCTAGAGAGGGCATTGAGTCAGAAAGGATTAAAGTTTTGCAGGAAACAAAATCTGCTGTAGAATCTATATGGATTGAAATTCCATGTAAAAGTGGGAAGGCAATGGCAGGGGGGTGTACTATCGAGCGCCTGGCCAGAATGACCAAATGGATGATGAAATGCTCAAAGAAATCAAGGAAGCTAATAAAAGTCACAGCACAGTAATAATAATGGGTGATTTCAACTACCCCGGTATCGACTGGGTCAGTATCACGTCAGGACATGCTAGGGAGATAAAGTTCCTAGATGAAATAAATGACTGCTTCTTGGAGCAGCTGGTTCATGAACCGACCAGAGGGGAAGCCATATTAGACCTAGTCCTTACTGGAACACCAGATCTAGTGCAAGAGATAAGGTTGTTGGGGCCACTTGGCAATAGTGATCATAGCATGATTGCCTTTGATTTAATTAGTGGAGGAGGGATAGTAAGGAAATCCACATTACTACCTTTTAACTTTCGAAAGGGAGACTATGATAAAATGAGGAAAACAGTTAAGAAAAAACTAAAAGGAACAGTTGCAAAGGTTAAAGACGTTCATCAGGCTTGACTGTTGTTGAAAAATACTGTCTTGGAAGCCCAGACCAGCTGTATTCCACGCTTTAAGAAAAGTGGAAGGAAGTCCAAAAAACTGCCAGAATGGTTTAAAGGTGAGGTCAGAGAGGCTGTTGTTGCCAAAAAAAGCATCTTTCAGGAAATGGAAAAAAAGCCAAACGACGAAACCTGGAAACAACACAAGCACTGGCAAGTCAAATGCAAGGCATTGATAAGGCAGGCAAAGGGAGAATTTGAGAAGAAGCTTGCTGCGGAAGCAAAAACGCGAAGTAAAGACCTTTTCAAGTACATTCGTAGCAAAAACCTGTGAGAGAGTCAGTTGGTCCATTAGATGATAAAGGGGTTAAAGGAGCACTAAGAGGCGACAAGGTGATAGCGGAGAGACTGAATGAATTCTTTGCTTCATTCTTTACTGAGGAAGATGCAGGGATGTTACCCAAGACTGAAGTGGTATTTAAAGGTGCGGAAGAATTGAAGGAAATATCGATACATCGGGAAGATGTATTACAACTATTAGATAAACTGAAGAGTAGCAAATCACCTGGGCCGGATGGTATACATCCAAGGGTGTTGAAAGAACTGAAATATGAGATTTTAGACCTGCTATTAGTAATCTGTGAACTATCATTAAAATCATCTCTAATACCTGAAGATTGGAGGATCACCAATGTAACACCAATTTTTAAAAAGGGTTCCAGGGGTGATCCGGGAAACTACAGACCGGTGAGCCTGACATCAGTACCGGGAAAAATGGTAGAAACCATCAGAAAGAATAAAATTACTCAGCATATAGATAGTCATGACCTAATGGGAGACAGCCAATATGGCTTTAGACAAGGAAGATCTTGTCTTACTAATCTGTTATGTTTTTTTGAAGAAGTGAATAATCAGGTGGACAAAGGTGAGTCGGTTGATATTGTGTATCTGTACTTTCAGAAAGCCTTTGACAAGGTCCCTCATCAGAGACTTTTGGCAAAACTAAAGAGTCATGGGATAGGAGGCAGTGTACTATTGTGGATCAGGAACTGGTTAAAAGATAGAAAGCAGAGAGTAGGGCTAAATGGACAATTTTCCCAATGGAGAAAGGTGAATACTGGTGTACCCCAGGGATCTGTGCTGGGTCCACTGCTTTTTGACATATTCATAAATGACCTGGAAAGTGGAATAACGAGTGAGGTTATCAAATTTGCAGATGACACAAAACTATTTAAAGTTGTTAAAACTCAAGAGGATTGTGGAAAACTGCAAGACGATCTTGATAAATTGGAAGACTGGGCATCAAAATGGCAGATGAAATTTAATGTGGACAAGTGCAAGGTTATGCACCTAGGGAAGAACAACCCAAACTATGGTTACACGATGCAAGGTTCCACATTAGGAACCACCACCCAGGAAAAAGATGTAGGCATCATTGTGGATACCATGTTAAAACCCTCGGCTCAGTGTGCAGCGGCGGCCAAGAGAGCAAATAGAATGCTAGGTATGATAAGGAAAGGAATGGAAAATAAAACAAAAGATATTATAATGCCTCTGTATCGTTCCATGGTGAGACCGCACCTTGAATATTGTGTGCAATTCTGGTCGCCATATCTTAAAAAGGATATAGCTATTTTAGAAAAGGTTCAGAGAAGAGCCACCAAAATGGTAAAGGGAATGGAAGGATACTCCTATGAAGAAAGGCTTAAAAGGTTAGGGCTCTTTAACCTGTAAAAGAGACGGCTGAGGGGAGATATGATAGAAGTCTATAAATTAATGAACGGAGTGGAACGGGTAAACGTAGATCGATTCTTTACCTTATCAGAATATAGAAAGACTAGGGGACATGCAATGAAGCTACAGGGTAAACTATTTAAGTCTAATAAAAGAAAATATTTTTTCATTCAACGTGTAATCAAACTCTGGAATTTGTTACCGGAGGATGTAGTAAAGGCTGTTAGTGTAGCTGGGTTTAAAAAAGGTTTGGACAAGTTCCTGGAGGAAAGGTCCATAAACCATTATTAAGAAGGGACCCATGATATCAATGCTTGAACCAATACAAGCATTGTGGAACCTGTATCCCTTGGGGAAACTGCTAGGTATATATGACCTAGATTGGCCACTCTTGGAAACAGAATTCTGGGTTTGATGGACCTTGGTCTGACCCAGTATGGCATATCTTATGTTCTTATGTTCTCTAATGAGAGGCTGACAGCTAAGCCCAGTGAGCTAGAACGAGAGATTGAACCAATTCAACTAGGAGAGCCTGATGCAGTTCTGAATGAGGAAGATATATTCATGGATTGCTCTTTGTGTCAAGCCTTAGCTACAGAGGGGTTGAAGGAAAGCCAACCTTAAGAGAAAACTCTCCAAAGCAAGGTAACCTTGAAAAGAAAGGAAGATGTTTTGAGAATTCCCTGTGTTAAACTTATGCTGAGAAGTGAGAACAAGCTTGGAGTGGAGGAGTGGCCTAGTGGTTGGGGCAAGGTACTTCAAGCCGGAAGGTCGGGGATTCAAATCCCACTAGAGGACAGCAACCTTGTGCCGGAAGGACTGGGGGTTCTAGTCCCACAGGTGCTCCTTGTGGTCTTGGGCAAGATACTTAACCCTCCATAGCCCATGTTGTTGTTGTTAAGTGCCGTTGAGTCGGAGTCGGCTCATGGCGACCCTCTGGATAGCTATCCTAAATTGTGTTCGGTCTTCAGTCAGGTGGCTCATTGTTGACAGACTGGTACCCATAGCTGCTGTTATTGTATCGATCCATCTCATTGCTGGCCTTCCTCTTTTGCGTTGACCTTCTATCTTGCCAAGCATGATGTCTTTCTCTAATGATCTCTCTCTCCGCATGATGTTTCCAAAGTATGAAAGTCGAAATCTTGTCATCTGAACTTCTAAAGAAAGCTGAGGTTTGATCTCCTCTATTACAGACTGGTTTGTTCTTCGGGCAGTCCATGGTATACACAGTATTCGCCGCCAGCACCATAATTCAAAGGCATCAATTTTCTTCCTGTCTATCTTTTTCACTGTCCAGCTTTCACATCCATATGATGTTATTGAAAATACCATGGCTTGAACAAGTCGAATCTTTGTATGGAGAGAGAAATCTCTGCTCTTGAGAATCTTATCTAGGTCTTTCATAGCCATTCTGCCAAGAGCAATGCTATGAAATTTCTTGACTGCTTGTTGCTTCCTTATTGATAGTTGATCCAAGTAGGTTAAAGTTATTCACAATTTCAATTTCTTCTCCTTCGACGATGAACCTGTTGATTATGCCAGTTGTCATGATCTTTGTCATCTTTACATTAAGGTGCAGGCCCATTTTGAGACTATGTTCTTTGATTGTGAGAAGCAAATGTTTCAGATCATCTTTACTTTCCGCCAGTAATGTGGTATCATCAGCATAACGAAGGTTGTTGATGAGTCTTCCACCAATCTTCACACCTCTGTTGTCTTCATACAATCCTGCTTCTCTGATGATTTGTTCTGCATATAAATTAAACAGGTAGGGGGAAAGTTTGCAGCATTGTCTTACACCTTTGCTTATTTTAAACCATTCTGTTTCTCCTTGTTCCGTTCGAACTGTTGCTTCTTGATCAATGTACAGATTGTGCAAGAGAACGATCAGGTGTTCTGGTATACCCATGCTTCTTAATGTGGCCCAGGGTTTCTCATGGTTTACACAGTCAAAAGCTTTGCTATAGTCGATAAAGCACAAATAGATATCTTTTTGGTATTCTTTAGTCTTTTCAAAGATCCATCTCACATCCGCAATGATGTCTCTCGTTCCTCGCCCTTTTCTGAACCCTGCTTGCACTTCAGATAGTTCTTGTTCCAGGTATGATTGTAGTCTCTTTTGAATAATCTTCAGTAGAACCTTGCTGGCATGTGGGATCAGAGCGATTGTGCGATAATTTCCACAGTCAGTTGGATCACCTTTCTTTAGTATTGGTATAAACACAGATCTTTTCCAGTCAGTTGGCCATGATGCTGTCTTCCATATTTCTTGGCAGAGCCTTGTAAGTACAGTAACAGCTGCATCAGATTGCTGTAATACTTCTATGGGAATGCAATCAATGCCTGGTGCTTTGTTCTTTGATAAGGCTTTCAATGCTGCTTCAACTTCTTCTTTCATCACCAATGCTTCCAGATCATAAGGTACAGGTTGAAATGGCTGTTGGTCCACTTGATCTTTATCATATAAAAACTCTGTATATTCCTTCCATCTTTTCTTGATCTTCTCAGCATCATTCAACATAGAACCTTGAGCATCTTGTAACATTCCAATTTGAGGCTGGAACTTTTTCTTTAACTCTTGTAGCTTTAGGAAAGCCGATCTTGTTCTTCCTCTAATAGTTTCTGCTTCTATTTCCTTGCATGCGTCATTGTAGTACTTTTCCTTGTCCTGTCTTGATGCACGTTGGAAATCTCTGTTGAGTTCTGTGATTGTCTTTCTTTCTCCTCTGGCTTTAGCTTCTCTGCGTTTCTGGGCAATTTTCAGAGTTTCTTCCGTCATCCATTTTCGCCGTTTTTTCTTTTGTACCTTTTGTAGAGACTTCTCGCTTTCTTCCAACACAACCTTCTTGATGTCATTCCATAACTCTTCTGGAACTCTATCATTTGTATCTAAAGCAGCAAATCGATTTTGCAGGCAGTCTTTAAATTCCAGTGGTATATTCTCAAGGTCATATTTTGCTGCATTCATGAGTGGTTTGCTCTTTTTCAGCTTTAGCTTGAGTTTGCATACTAGTAGTTGATGATCTGTACCACAGTCAGCTCCAGGTTTTGTCTTTGTTGATGTTATAGAGCTTTTCCATCGCTGACTTCCACAGATGTAGTCAATTTGATTTTTATACAATCCACTGGGTGAAGTCCATGTGTACATTCGCCGCTTGTGTTGCTGGAAGAAGGTGTTCGAGATGAATAGATCATTGGTCTTGCAGAATTCTATCAGTCTTTCTCCAGCTTCATTTCTGTTGCCAGGTCCATATTTTCCAACTACTTTGTCTTCTTCTTTGTTGCCAACCTTTGCGTTCCAATCACCCATGACTATCAGGATATCCTGTTTGCATGTTCTGTCAATTTCAGCTTGTACTTGTTCATAGAACTCTTCAATTTCATTCTTTTCTGCAGCTGTTGTTGGAGCATATACTTGAATTATAGTTGTGTTGATAGGCATTTCTCATAGACGAATAGAGATTAAGCGTTTGCTGACTGCATTGTATTTCATTACAGTTCTTGCAAGTTTCTTCTTTATTATAAATGCAACACCATTTCTTCTTTGGCTTTCATTTCCAGCATAGTAGACCATGTGATCATCTGATGCAAAGTGCCCGATGCCAGTCCATTTCAGTTCGCTGACACCCAACAGATCAAGTTGTACACGTTCCATTTCATTCTTGACCACCTCCAACTTCCCTTGGTTCATACTTCGTACGTTCCATGTTCTAATGTGTAAGACATCTTTACAGCTTCTGACTCTCATTTCATGCGCAGCTACATCAGCAGTCAGACGTCCCGAGGGCTTTGATCCAACCACATCATAAATGCTGGCTTTACTCTGAAAAGTCTTCAGCTCTTCCCCAGTAGCTAGTTGAGTGCCTTCCAACCTGGGGGTCTCATCTTCCAGCACTACAGCACAATTTGTTTTGTTGTAACTATCCATTGGGTTTTCATGGCAAGATACAGAAGTAGATTGCCGGGCCTTTCTTTCGCGCAGTTTAAGTTTGGTGTTGTTGCCGTTGTCACAGAATTGTGATCCTCCGTCGTCAACACTATCCCATTCTGCTGCTGCCCAGATGGGTGGTTTGTCTTGGTCTGGCATCTCAGCTGAGACCTGTCCATCTTGGGAGACCCTGCCAGTAGTTAAACTACCGATAGTTTAGCTCTCAGCATCACTGATGCACACAAGTCCTCACAGCACAACAAGCTGCAAACATTGGGCAAGCTACTTAACCCTCCATAGCCCATGTTCCCTGTAAAATAGTTATCTCCAAGTTATAATGCCCTGTTCAATTTAATTTCAGTTTGTTCAATGTAAAGCGCACTGATGCAGAATAGCACGGTATATAAGAGAAAATAAATAAAATAAATAAATAAATAAGCTGTATAATTGTGCTTGTTAAACACCTGCTATCCTGTGCATTGAGATGGCAAGAAGCCAAGCTAACGGTGAGAGGAAAAAGCTTTTATTTTGCTTTTGAATGTTCCTGAGAAAACCCGAGTAGAGCTTTGTTTGCTTATTGGAAGTTTTGCTTTGCTTATAAAGAGGAGAACAGCCTGAACATTTTTGGAACTGAAAATAAAGAAAACTGCCATTGAAGAAAGCTGTTTGTGTTTATGCTTTAACCATCAAGGCTAGAGAAAGCTGGAAGCCTTGCTGTTAAAGGGGTTTTGCTTTTGAGCTGAAGAATACTGTAAGCTGATATTTTGTTTTGACCTTTTGCTTATGTCCTGTTGTGTTTTTGAAAGAAACCTGGAGAAATAATCCTGAAGGAGGTAATTTATGAACCTTGCATTTGAGTTTAATAAATTTCTGTCATTGTCTTACGAAAAGAGCCAAACTACAAGTTTTTTTTCTACCTGAAGCCATATGTGTAGCAGTTAAACTACATTTCCCAAGAAGCATTGCGGGGGAACCAGTCAGAGAAGGCTGAAAAGGGAAAGTTTCTATTAGAACCACGACCCTCCATGCTGAATGCAAGGAGCAAGGGCGTGACAATCTTTGTTAATGATATAGCGGAAGGGCTGTTCGGTATGGTTTGCCTCTTTGCAGATGATACCAAAATCTGCAATAGAATAGACACCCAGGAAGGTGTAGATAACATGAGGAGGGATCTAGTTAAGCTTGAAGAATGGTCTAGAATTTGGCAGCTGGGATTTAATGTTAAAAAATGTAAGGTCATGCATTTGGGCTGCAGCAATCCAAGGGAGCAATATAGTATAGGGGTGAAGTACTTTTGTCCACTAAAGAAGAGCGGGACCTAGGCGTGGTTGTGTCTGATGATCTTAAAGTAGCTAAACAGGAAGAAAAGGTGACGGCAAAAGTTATAAGGATGCTTGGGTGCATAGGGAGAGGAATGGCTAGCAGAAAAAAGGAGGTGATAGTGCCTCTGTATAAGTCTTTGGTGTGAACTCATTTGGAGTATGGTGTGCAAAAAGGATGTGAACAGGATGGAGTCGGTGCAGAGGGAGGCTACTAAAATGATTACTGGTCTTCATTATAAAGCATATGAGGACAGACTTAGGGATCTTAATATGTACACCTTAGAGGAAAGGCGGAATAGAGGTGATATGATTTAGATGTTTAAATACCATATATAGAATAACCACAAAATTGCAAATCAATCAATCAATAACACAATGCAATTATCAATATTACATCAAAAAACACTCATACATAAACACTAAAAAATTTATGTTACAAAAATGATACAATACCATGCACATGAAATGAGAGTCAGAAGCTGTAAAGATGTTTTACACATTGGAACATGGAATGTACGAAGCCTGAACCAAGGCAAGTTGGAGGTGGTCAAGAATGAAATGGAACGTGTACAACTTGATCTGTTGGGTGTCAGCGAACTGAAATGGACTGGCATCGGGCACTTTGCGTCAGATGATCACATGGTCTACTATGCTGGAAATGAAAGCCAAAGAAGAAATGGTGTTGCATTTATAATAAAGAAGAAACTTGCAAGAACTGTAATGAAATACAATGCAATTAGCAAACGCTTAATCTCTATTCGTCTACGAGGAATGCCTATCAACACAACTATAATTCAAGTATATGCCCCAACAACAGCTGCAGAAGAGAATGAATTTGAAGAGTTCTATGAACAAGTACAAGCTGAAATTGACAGAACATGCAAACAGGATATCCTGATAGTCATGAGTGACTGGAATGCAAAAGTTGGCGACAAAGAAGAAGGCAAAGTAGTTGGAAAATATGGACTTTGTAACAGAAATGAAGCTGGAGAAAGACTGATAGAATTCTGCAAGACCAACGATTTATTCATCTCAAACAACTTCTTCCAGCAACACAAGTGGCGACTGTACACATGGACGTCACCCAACGGATTATATAAAAATCAAATTGACTACATCTGTGGAAGTCAACGATAGAAAAGCTCTATAACATCAACAAAGACAAAACCTGGAGCTGACTGTGGTACAGATCATCAACTACTAGTATGCAGACTCAAGCTAAATTTGAAAAAGAGCAAACCACTCATGAATGCAGCAAACAATGACCTTGCGAATATACCACTGGAATTTAAAGACTGCCTGCAAAATCGATTTGCTGCTTTAGATACAAATGACAGAGCTCCAGAAGAGTTATGGAATGACATCAAGAAGGTTGTGCTGGAAGAATGCAAGAAGTCTCTACAAAAGGTGAAATAGAAGAAATGACCAAAATGGATGATGGAAGAAACTCCATTGCTGATGGAGTGGCCTAGTGGTTGGGGCAAGGTACTTCAGGCTGGAAGGTTGGGGGTTCAAGTCCCACTAGAGGACAGCAACCTTGGGCTGGAAGGACTGGGCTTTCTAGTCCCACAGGTGCTCCTTGTGGTCTTGGGCAAGCTACTTAACCCTCCGTAGCCCCTGTTCCCTGTAAAATAGTTATCTCCAAGTTATTATGCCCTGTTCAATTTAATTTCAGTTTGTTCAATGTAAACCAAACTGATGCAGAATAGCATGGTATATAAGAGAATATAAATAAATAAAATAAACTCTGAAAATTGCCCAGAAATGCAGAGAAGCTAAAGTCAGAGGAGAAAGAAAGACAATCACAGAACTCAACAGAGATTTCCAACGTGCAGCAAGACAGGACAAGGAAAAGTACTACAACAACGCATGCAAGGAAATAGAAGCAGAAACTATTAGAGGAAGAACAAGATCGGCTTTCCTAAAGCTACGAGAGTTAAAGAAAAAGTTCCAGCCTCAAATTGGAATGTTTCAAGATACTCAAGGTTCTATGTTGAATGATGTTGAGAAGATCAAGAAAAGATGGTAGGAATATACAGAGGTTTTATATGATAAAGATCAAGTGGACCAACAGCCGTTTCAACCTGTACCTTATGATCGGGAACCATTGGTGATGAAAGAAGAAGTTGAAGCAGCATTGAAAGCCTTATCAAAGGCATTGATAGCATTCCCATAGAACATAGGGTTGCCAACTTTTTCACCGAGAAAAACCTGACACCTGTGGCTCGCCATGCTCCACCCATTCTCCGCCCCTAGTCCCACCCCTGCCCCGCCCCCAGCCCCACCCACAAAAATTACCGAGGATACGTGTAGGCTAACTTCCTTGGTCAGATAATAATTAAACTGGGAACCCCAAAATCCAAACATGAAATGTACAACACTGGAGAAATAAAACTATAAAGTAATTTCCTCTTGCACTAAACAAAAACGCAAAGATGTTAGCAATACACACTTCCCAGACCAGACATATTCCAGTTAATAAATTCAAAATAAAAAGTATTTTTCTACCTTCTGTTTGGGCGTTTTATTTTTCAGTTGCAATTGCTCCAGTCACTTTCTTCCGGTTTCTTCGTGTCTTCTGCGAGCTATCCATTTGTCCTTTCTTCTCTTTTAGATGTTTTCCTTCTCTCTCTATTTCTGCTTTAACATACTGATTGTTTCCCTTTTGCTCTTTCCCCCAATTCTTTCCTTATTCCTTTATCATCCGTTTAAATTTCACCCTTCCATTCTCAAGCCCCTCTTACTCTCCCAATACCCGGCCCATCATGGACTTTTCTTCCACACAAAATATTTTTTCCCCTCTCCATTCTCATTCCCCATCCATTCTAGTCCTCCCCCAAAATCAGTTCCCTTATAGTTCTAGATCCACCCAGCATCCACTCCCTTCTAGTCCCATTCTCCCATGCCCCACATCAGCCCATTTCCAGTCCTATTCCAGCTCTTCATCAGCCCATTTCCAGTGCTAGCCCTCACATCACAGGCCATTTCCAGTCCTAGCCCCCCACCCCCAATCACAGCCCATTTCCAGTCCAAGTCCCCCATCACAGCCTATTTCCAGTCCTAGCCCCCCACCGTCACAGCCCATTTTCAGTCCGAGTCCCCCCACACCATCACAGCCCATTTGCGGTCCTAGCCCCCCCTCCACCATCACAGCCCATTTGCAGTCCTAGCCCCCCTAATCACAGCCTATTTCCAGTCCATGTTCCCCCTCCCTCCACCATTGCCCTTTTCCAGTCCATGTTCCCCCCCCCCCCATAGCCCTTTTCCAGTCCTGGTACCCTCCACCTCCATCACAACCCATTTCCAGTCCATGTCCCCCCCCCATCGCCCTTTTACAGTCCAGCTCCCCCCATCACAGCCCATTTCCAGGCCAAGACTCCCCCTAGCCCTTTTCTGGTCCAGGCCCCCCCCCCATCACAACCCTTTTCCAGTCCAAGTCCCCCCCCCCCATAGCTCTTTTCCAGTCCAGGTCCCCTCCACCCCCATCACAACCCATTTCCAGTCCATGTCCCCCCCCCATAAACCTTTTACAGTCCAGGTCCCCCCCCCATCACAGCCTATTTCCAGTCCAAGTCCCCCCCCCCAATAGCCCTTTTCCAGTCCAGGTCCCCTCCACCCCCATCACAACCCATTTCCAGTCCATGTCCCCCCCCCATAACCCTTTTACAGTCCAGGTCCCCCCCCCATCACAGCCTATTTCCAGTCCAAGTGCCCCCCCCCCAAATAGCCCTTTTCCAGTCCAGGTCCCCCCATCATAGCCCATTTGTAGTCCTAGCCCCCCCATCACAGCCCATGCAGTCCTTGGCCTCCCCCCCCCCCACCAGCACCGCAGCTGTCTGAGGGGCTTTAGAGGGAGCCAGGGAAGCCCGCGTGAGGCCCCGGCTCCCTCTGTACAACCGCCAGCGTGAAGAGCCTTTTCCTTCACGCTGGCGGTTGTTTCTGTGAAGCCGCGAATGCTGGGAAAGGTTAATGGGTATTGCCTTTAACCTTTCCCAGCAATCGCGGCTTCACAGAAACAGCCGCCAGCGTGAAGGAAAAGGATCTTCACGCTGGCGGCTGTACAGAGGGAGCCGGGGCCTCGCGCAGGCTTCCCCGGCTCCCTCTGAAGCCCTCCGGTGTGTGGGCCGGCCCTGGGTGTTTTTTTTTTTTACTTCGGGTCGGAAGAAAAGCCGGTCTTTTGCTCTGGCCGCTCCCGATCTTGCGGCCAGAGCAAAAAAACCGGCTTTTCAAAGGCCGGTTTCGCATCTGCGCCGGCAGCCGGCCTGGCCATGGAAAAACCGGCCAGGCCGGCTGAAAACCGGCCAGTTGGCAACTCTAATAGAACAGCAATCTGATGCAGCTGTTACCGTACTTACAAGGCTCTGCCAAGAAATATGGAAGACAACATCATGGCCAACTGACTGGAAAAGATCTGTGTTTATACCAATACTAAAGAAAGGCTATCCAACTGACTGTGGAAATTATCACACAATCGCTCTGATCGCACAGGCCAGCAAGATTCTACTGAAGATTATTCAAAAGAGACTGCAACCATACCTGGAACAAGAACTACCTGAAGTGCAAGCAGGGTTCATGAAAGGGCGAGGAACGAGAGACATCATTGTGGATGTGAGATGGATCCTTGAAAAGACTAAAGAATACCAAAAGGATATCTATTTGTGCTTTATCGACTATATCAAGGCTTTTGAATGTGTAAACCATGAGAAACTCTGGGCCACATTAAGAAGCATGGGTATAACAGAACACCTGATCGTTCTCTTGCACAATCTGTACATTGATCAAGAAGCAACAGTTCGAATGGAACAAGAAGAAACAGAATGGTTTAAAATAAGCAAAGGTGTAAGACAAGGCTGCATACTTTCCTCCTACCTGTTTAATTTATATGCAGAACAAATCATCAGAGAAGCAGGATTGTATGAAGACAACAGAGGTGTGAAGATTGGTGGAAGACTCATCAACAATCTTCGCTATGCTGATGATACCACATTACTGGCTGAAAGTGAAGATGATCTTAAACATTTGCTTCTCACAATCAAAGAACATAGTCTCAAAATGGGCTTGCACCTTAATGTAAAGGAGACAAAGATCATGACAACTGGCATAATCAAAAGGTTCATCATTGAAGGAGAAGAAATTGAAATCGTGAACAACTTTAACCTACTTGGATCAACTATCAATAAAGAAGCAACAAGCAATCAAGAAATCAGACGACGCATTGCTCTTGGCAGAATGGCTATGAAAGATTCTCAAGAGCAGAGATGTCTCTCTCCATACAAAGATTCGACTTGTTCAAGCCTTGGTATTTTCAATAACATCATACGGATGTGAAAGCTGGACAGTGAAAAAGATAGACAGGAAGAAAATTGATGCCTTTGAATTATGGTGCTGGCAGCGAATACTGTGTATACCATGGACTGCCTGAAGAACAAACCAGTCTTTACTAGAGGAGATCAAACCTAAGCTTTCTTTAGAAGCTCAGGTGACAAGACATTGACTTTCATAGTAACATAGTAACATAGTAACATAGTAGTTGACGGCAGATAAAGACCAGCATGGTCCATCCAGTCTGCCCAGCAAGATGGCAAGAGTAGGTGCACCTGTCGCTCCGCGTAGGCCACCCCTCCCCATATCCTTGTTCAGGGGTAAACCCACCACTCCATGTAGGACATCCCTATTTGTTGAGACGTTATATGGTTCAGAAGTTAGATGGTACCGTTTATTTTGTTTTTTTCCTATTTCTGTAAAGGGATCCTCTGTGTTTGTCCCATGCCTTTTTGAATTCCGTCACCGTGTTCGCCCCTACCACTTCCATCGGGAGGGCATTCCAAGCATCCACCACCCTTTCAGTGAAAAAATATTTCCTGACATTGCCTTTCAATTTACCCCCTTGCAGTTTCATGTTATGCCCTCTAGTTTTACAGGTTCCCCGTCTTTGGAAGAGGTTTGTTTGTTCATCATTTCTCTTTAAGTATTTAAAGGTCTGAATCATATCTCCCCTGTCCCTCCTTTCCTCCAAAGTATACATATTTAGGTCTTCAAGTATCTTCTCATAAGGCTTCTGACGCAAGCTCCAAATCATTTTAGTCGCCTTCCTCTGAACAGTCTCCAGTCTTTTTACATCCTTTGCAAGATATGGTCTCCAAAACTGAACACAGTATTCCAAGTGAGGCCTCACCAGTGACCTATACAGTGGCATAAGTACCTCTTCTTTTCTGCTGGTAATCCCTCTTTGTATGCAGCCAAACATCCTCCTGGCTTTTGCCACTGCCTTGTCGCACTGTTTTGCCACCTTGAGATCAGCAGAGATAATCACACCAAGGTCTTTTTCATACTTTGGACACATCATGCGAAGAGAGAGATCATTAGAGAAAGACATCATGCTTGGCAAGATAGAAGGTCAACGCAAAAGAGGAAGGCCAGCAATGAGATGGATCGATACAATAATAGCAGCTATGGGTACCAGTCTGTCAACAATGAGCCGCCTGACTGAAGACCGAACACAATTTAGGATAACTATCCAGAGGATCGCCATGAGTCGACTCTGACTCGACGGCACTTAACAACAACAACCATGTTTAATTATTTCTTAAATTATTATTTATTACATTTATGTTGGTAAATAATATATCTTCAGTCAACACAAGACACAAATAACAGTCATTTATACAAGAATAAATATAATCCCACACACTTTTGAACAAAGTACTATTAATCAATATACCCGTTAGATGTTCCAAAACATATCATTCAAGGATTTTTACATTCAAATATAATATTCAATATTTGTCTTGTGGATATATCAATGTATATGGCTGCAACATTGTAGACGGTTTGATTGGATCGTCCAATGAGAAGATACCGTCTTGAGGAGAATGAGGGGATGTAGCTATTGAATATAAAAGAGGCATTGATGATATATCCACAAGTTGTGCATAGTGTATATAGTTACCCCTGTTAACCCAAGTTGTAAAACCTGTTATATGTAATGTACACCGCATGCTCCGCTGCTTTGTTAAACGTAAACCGCGCTGATTTTAAAGAGAGCGGTATAGAAATAATATAAATAAATAAATAAATAAATAAAATAAGACGATAGGCGATTTGGATATATTGGATATATTGTCCAATGAGGAGATATTCACACGTTAAAAGATTTTTTTAATATGGGTTGTGTAATACCCTTTGTATAATATGTAATTGAATGAATATTGAATATTATATTTGAATGTAAAAATCCTTGAGTGATATGTTTTGAAACATCCCACCCCCTTCTGCCCCAGTCTAGTGCTCCCCGCACAGCGGCTCTGTGCATGCGGGAAGCACTTAAGGCAGCATACAGTCCCACGTCCAACCTGGATGTACATCCGCCGGTCAGTATCGGGCCCATTGTCATTTACACTAGCTATAAAGCTAGTGTAAATCATTGTACTTTAACTTGAAGCTTGTTCTCTATCACCTGTGCTAATATTTTATAAAGTCAAGTATGCCTGCAAATTACACATGTTAACAGGGTGCAATGTTACAAAATTATCCTCAAAACACTGTTTTAACTGTGCAAAAAGGCCTCTTAACACTGTAAGTACATATGTACATATGGTACAAGTCAGTACAAAGTACATATGCTACAAATACATATGGTACAAGTCAGTACAAAGTACATATGGTACAAGTACATATGGTACAAGTCAGTACAAAGTACATATGCTACAAGTCAGCCTGTAGCACAGATTCGGTGCTAGGGGGAGCAGATTGGGAGGATTGCAGGTGGTGTTTTGATTAAGAACATTCTTTATAAAATACATACGTATGTTCATAAGGTACATGCCAATATTTTCACCTGCTCCTAAGCAGGCATAACGTCCATGCCTTCAATTTAGGTGCAATTTCTGCATGATTTGTGCTAGTATTTAATAGACAAGTAGGAGCCTATGGGGCATATTTACTAAAACATGCAAGTTCAACCACAAAGATTAACACGGAGGTCGGCACTAACTTTTGGGGGGCGTGTCCATATGTCCCTCTACCATTAGTGCGTTGGAGCTGCATTTAACGGTAGTGGGTGCATCTACCACCACCATCACCCCTGAGGAGGCAGTACATGCATTTGTGCTAATGGCAACATTTGCGGTCAGAGTGCGCTAATGACTCCCATGCTAATCATGATGTGCCATCATCGCCTACATTCTGCCCCTAACCTAAACAGCAGAGGCTTTAGCAAGCTTACAGCTCAGCAGAGCTCTATGCTTTCTTTCTGCTATTGTCACTGTCTCAGGGTGGTACAACTGTGGCTTGCCATTGTATACGGAAGAGAGATCAGTCCTGGTCTTGGTGGAGGGGGTTGACTGGAGACAAGAACACTTGACTTGAGAGATCCTGACCAGGATGGGAATGAGAAGTTAGAGGAGTCATGTTAGGGCTTTGGCAATGGGGAGAAATGCTGGATTACTTGGGGGAGGGAAGAGGAGGGTGATAGGGAGACAGAAGAGTCACACTGGACATGAACGAGGAATAGAGAGGCAGAAATGCTAGAAATGGGAAGGAGAATAGGGAAGCATGGAAAGGATGATAGAGGAGGGAATAAGGGGTCAAAGGAAAAATGCTGGACTCAGGAAGATAGGATGCTGGATATGGGGGAGGGAATAGGTATATAGGGGGAGATATTGGACACAGGATAATAGGGAGATAGGGGATTCTGAACATGAGGACAATAGGGAGAGGGGGGAATATGGGAGATGGCAGAATAAGAAGAAAGATGGCTACTGAACTTGGGGGGATGTGCTAGACACAGGATGATATGGAGACAGAGAGGGCAGGCTAGACATGGAGGTAGAATAGGGAGAAAGAGGGGATGCTGGATAGGAGCATAGAGATAGGGGAGGATAAATGAGGAGGAGAGAAAGATGATAGACTGGGTAATAGGCTGGGGAAGAAAAGAGTTGGGGAATGGAGGGTCGGGGTGAGAGAAAGAGAATAGAAAGTTGTAGCTGGGTACACTAAAAAAAGGAGTAAAATTTGGATAGAGAAGCAGAAAAATAAATGGAAGAAAGCTGAAAGGAAGAGATGAATTTTAGAGGTAGATGTAGGGGAGGAAGTGAAGACAGGAGGAGAGAGAGAAAAAAAAGTGACAAATGGTCAGGAGACCCTGGAAACATTTAAGAACAAATGGACAGAGGAAAGCAGAAAGCAGAATCTGGTACCAATTAGCAAAATAAAATGTCCAGACAAAGGTAGAAAAAAGATTTTCATTTTTAATTTTGTGACTCTAATTTTTTCGCAATGTACATCTGCCGTTCTCATATTTTGTACAATTTGGGAAATGTCTCTCTTTCTATTTCTCTAGTATCGTACTGCATGCAAGAGTCTTGTTTCTTGTGATTTAAATTTACATTTTGCCTACATATTTCTATTTTTAGTTTGTGTCACTTATCTTTTTATTTTGTGAGGGGCTACAGTTGTGGGTCAACATTATTGGCACCCTTGCATTTTAGATATGTTGTGTACAATATCTTGAGAAATAATTGGAAATATTCCAACTGTATGTCATCAAAATATTTAAATAGTATGTTCAAAGGTATACAACAAAAAAAAGATGTCTTGCAACATAGATGTAGTAATTTCTGAGAAAAAAAATATGACCTGGACAGGATTAATGGTCCCCTTCACTAATATTTGGTTGCACAACCTTTGGCCGTGATGACAGCTTCTAAACATTTCTTGTAGCCATCTATAAGTTTCGAACACCTGTCTGATGGTAGTTTCTCCCACTCTTCAACTGTGATTTGTTCCAGCTCATGAATGGTTCCAAGATTCCTTTTACCAATGGCAGATTTCAGCTCTTTCCAAAGTTTCTTGATTAGATTGAGATCAGGACTCATTGCTGGTCAGTTTAAAACAGTCAATTTGTTCCTTTTTAACCATTCTTTTGTACTTTTGGATGTATGTTTTGGGTCATTGTCCTGCTGGAGGGCCCATGTCCTTCGACCCAGACCTAGCTTTCTGATACTAGGTTGTACATTTTGCTCTGACTTCATGATTCTTTTAAAATTCCGGGTTTTGAGGCAACAAAACAGTCCCACAATATTATGGAACCTCCACCACATTTAACTGTAGGAAGGGTGTCTTTTTTCCTCATTTTCCTCTTTTCTTTCCCTGTAAATGTATTGCTGGTCTGCATTGCCAAAGAGCTCAAGTTTGGTTTCATCTGTCCATAGGACATTTTCCCAGGATTGTGGTTTCTCAAGGTGAGTTTGGGGAAAACTCAGGCATGCCTTTTTTATGTCTGTCTTTGAGCAGTGGGGTCCTCTAGTTTGGAAGTTATTGCTGGAATAGTAGATTTGCTCTAGGCTTTGAGTGACTTATTTGTAGAGTTTTGTAATACTTCACAATATGCCTGTGTAAAAGTGAAATAGCTATTTAACATTTTAAATAGTAAAATAATTGCACATTGAAATTTTAAGCCAGATAGAGGATCAGATATAATTCCTCTGTAATGTCTGGAAATTCTTGTTTTTGAGCCACACTGCATCAACAAATTTTTTGGTGCACCAATAACATAAAGAATCATCCTACACCCCTATGAAGGAGATACAACTCCAATGCACTCCATCCTCTGCCTTTTGTTTGGTGTCACAAGTCCTCAACATCAATAAAGTTGAGATTGAATTCTTCCTCTTCTTGTGGTGGGAACCAGAGACTGTCCATTCCTGACAGGGTGATGGATGAAGTCTCGATGTTGATGCATCCTCAGCAAAAAAGTACTCAGAAAGGGCAGGTCTTGATGCAAGCTTTGCTGATATGACCTCTCAGCTCCACAGAAAGTGGCCCCCCTCAGCAGTGGTAGGGTGAAAATGGTGCGCATGAACAGTGAAGCCTTCCAAAATCTTTGGGAAAAATCATGAACTGAGAAGCTGTTTCCTGAATTGGGCTCCATTGGAGATATCACTCATGAGGATTTCCCATTCTGCTTGTTCTCAGAGAATGAAAATTAATTGACTTATCCTCTGCAGTATGTCCAGCTGATGTGCCTGTATGAAGGTAGAATCTGCAGTGATGTCTCAGAATCTAGTGACCCTTAGATCTTACGTTTACTACAGATCTAGGTTCTGAACACCTATTCATGCGTTCTCATCTTGGACACTACATATATTTATCTATTTGTTTATCACATTTGAAAATATGCTTCACCATACATATATTTGAGATATTTAACAATATTCAGATCATCATTACAATAAAATCACCCTCCCAACCCTTGAATCTGCTCTCACCACGCCTTCTCTGACCTTTTCAAATCCAGGCTGAAAACTTACCTCTTCGCAACCGCTTTCAAATCATGACTCACCTGATCTTCTTTGTGTTTCCTTACCATTCCCCCTAGTTGTCTACAGCTACTGTGTTGTCTGTCTTGACTAGATTGCAAGCTCTGATGAGCAGGGACCATTTTTTACATGTGTCTGTGCAGCGCTGCGTACGTTTTGTAGCGCTATACAAACGTTCAGTAGTAGCAGCCATCACTCTTGCTAAAAGAATGACCTTTTCCCTTTCAAATATTACCGGTACATAGATGATATATTCATAATTTGGACTGAAGGAGAAAAAAAACCTTAAACATTTCTTCAACGTCCTCAATACTTGCCACCCCCAATCAGACTCAAAATGAATTATTCCATAGAAAGCATTCGCTTTTTAGACACTACGGTCTCAGCTTACAATGGTCACTTACAAAGATCAATATACAGGAAACCAGCTGACAGATGCAACTACCTTCCCAGCTCCAGCTTCCATCCTCCACATATTAAAAAAATCCTTTATACACAGTCAGGCTACAAAACACCTCCACATTTGCTCTGACCGACAGGAATAAAACACCTTAAAGCCCTAACTGACTCCTTGAAACAAAACGGTTATCATCCCCAAATCATCTCCAAGATAATTGTATTCTCACTCAAAACTCCCAGAGAGAACATACTGCAATACAAGGAAAGAAAAATACATGGAACATGTACCACTACTGGTAATTTATAACCCAGAACTTGAAAACCTAAGGAAAATTATCAAAGATCTCCAACCTCTTTTTCTGGCAGATGACTTACTAAAATAAATCGTTCCCGTCCCTCTGATTCTAACATTTCGCCAACCAACCAACCTGAAACAAAAACTTGTAAGGAGTAAACTCCAAACAGAATCCCAGTTGGAAGAAAATGGCATAAAAACCTGCAAAAATGCACGGTGCCAGTTATGCCAACACATATCATAGGACCCTATAAATAATCACATGGGAAAGACATTCAAAATAAAAGGCTCCTCTATGAATATAGGGTCCAATAGTCTAAAGGCATTTACATGGTTTACTGAGCTGTAAACCATGTAAATGCCGCTGAATGTGATATTCAACGGCACTAGCATGGTTTCGAGTACTTCCATGAGAATTAGCCAGTATTCCAGTAGGAGGAAGGCTAGAGTTTTATGCAACTTAGCAACCTATGATATTTTTGAAATGGCATTGAGAGTCTCCTCCATGGGAATTGGCTCCTGGAGATTCCCATGACTCTGGGCCTTAGACCTAAAATACAATATCCAGAAGTAGTTTGCTGATGTACCTCTTCTATGGAGAGAATGTTTTTAGAGAAAAGGTGCAAGAGGCTGTAACTTTCATAAAACAACACAGTGACACATTTAAGACTCTCTCCAAGATGAGAATGTGAGAGACTCCCTCACTTTACAGCCTATTAATAAGAAGGTTGACTCAATGCATCAACCTTATAACCTCTGAACAATAGGTATTAAAAATTCTCTGACTAAGATACAGTCTTCATCTATTGAATGCTCCATCAAATTGCCTACCAAAAGCATCTTGGACAAGCTCACCACATCAAGAAATACTTTCAAAGGACCTCTCTTCCCTTTTAAAGACCAATTGGATTGAGCCCGTTCTATCGGGGTAAATAGGGAATGAATTTTACTCCAAGTATTTCCTGATCACAAAGAAAAGGGGGAGATTCTGTCCCATCCTAAATCTAAGGGCTCCGAATAAATAATCTAAAAAAAGAAAAAGAAAAAGGAGACTGGTTATGTTCTCTGGACTTGGAAGGATGCAAACACCTATCTACATATACATCCCAGTTATAGTAAGAATCTCAGATATCTGATAGGGAAATACCACTACCAATACTGCATCTTGCTCTTCGGTCTCACATCAGATCCTCGGTTTTCACAAAATGCCATGCCAACATCGCAGCATATCTATGCAGGCTGGGAGTGCATGTGTTTCCCTCTCTGGACTATTGGCTGATCAAGAACACATCTCAGGAAGGGGCTGAAAAATCTCTACACTCAACCATCCGAGTGCTGGAATTACAAGAGTTCATCATAAATTACCCCAAATCCCACAACAGCCTGCCAACTTGATTGGAATTCCTAGGAGCTTGCTAGGCATGTCTCAGGCAAGCTCCTTCTACAAGAAAAGATCACCAATCTAATATTCATTGTGCAGGAAATTCAAGAGAGCCAGCATACATCAGCATGGAACACATTGAGAATGTTAGGCCACACAGCCTCAGCTGTTCACATAACTTCGTAGGCATGTCTCATAATCAGACAGGATCAATGGAACTTGAGTACACAGTGGATTCAGGCCACTCACAGGCTCTAAGACATTATATCTGTCATGGCATCCCCTCCAGGACTCTTTGACCTCCTGGATGATCCATTCCAATCTGGCAAAAGGCATCCCCTTCCAAATTCCACCTTACCAAAAAGCACTCATGACAGATGCATTCAAATTGGGCTAGGGAACCTATGTTGATGGGTTTAATACCCAAGAATTGTGGTCTTCCCAGGAGAAACTTCATCAAATAAATTTCTTGGAATTGAGAGCAATATTGAATGCTCTAAAGGCTTTCAAAGATCAGTTGACCAAATTATTGTCATACAATCAAGTAGCGATGTGCTACTTCAACAAACAGGGAGGAATATGATCCTACTGCTTATGTTTGGAAACTGTCAGCATGTGGGACTGGGGCATTTCTTATAGGATGGTGATAAGAGCCACTTAGAGGGGGAACAGAAAACCCTGGCAGACAAATTGAGCTGTGTGCTTCATCCACTTGAGTGGTCCCTGGATTTGGATGTGGGGTAACCCCATGATAGATAGATTCACAACTCCACAGAACAAGAAAGCACCTCAGTTATATTCTAGGATAGGGACATACAGTATGGCAAACGTAAGTCAGATGCCTTCCTCCTAGAATGGGGAGAGGATCTTCTGTATGAGTATCCTTTCAAACCTCTCACAGTTAAAAATCTCCTGAAATTCAAAAGGAACCAGTGAACCAAATAAAGACCACCATGGTCTATCAAGTATGCCCAATGGAGTTGCTAGTACTGAAACATGGTGCAATACAGATTACTTTCTCCATGCCTTTGGTTTTCAATCATCTTCAAACATATTGCACTTGATTAATACCCAGCTGCCAAGGGGCTAGTCAAGCTGTCATTCTTGATGCAACCATTCCAGGGCCCTCTGCCATACTGCTAAGACCTGTCGCTTCTTTCTCTTCAACATTGGCAAAATCCGCCCCCTTCTCTCTGAGCTCACTACTAAAACCCTCATCGATTCCCTAATCACCTCCCACCTTGATGATTGTAACCTCCTTCTTGCTGGTCTCCCTAACATAAGAACATAAGATATGCCATACTGGGTCAGACCAAGGTCCATCAAGCCCAGTATTCTGTTTCCAACAGTGGCCAATCTAGGTCATATGTACCTAGCAGTTTCCCCAAGAGACACAAGCTCCACAATGCTTGTACTGGGTCAAGCATTGATATCTTCGGTCACTTCTTAATAATGGTTTATGGACCTTTCCTCCAGGAACTTGTCCAAACCTTTTTTAAACCCAGCTACACTAACAGCCTTTACTACATCCTCCGGTAACAAATTCCAGAGTTTGATTACACGTTGAGTGAAAAAATATTTTCTTTTATTAGTCTTAAATAGTTTCCCCTGTAGCTTCATTGCATGTCCCCTAGTCTTTCTATATTCTGATAAGGTAAACAATCGATCTACGTTTATCCATTCCACTCCATTCATTAATTTATAGACTTCTATCATATCTCCCCTCAGCCATCTCTTTTCCAGGTTAAAGAGCCCTAACCTTTTTAGCCTCTCTTCATAGGAGTATCCTTCCATCCCCTTTACCATTTTGGTGGCTCTTCTCTGTACCTTTTCTAAAATTGCTATATCCTTTTTAAGATACGGCGACCAGAATTGCACACAATATTCAAGGTGCGGTCTCACCATGGAACGATATAGAGACATTATAATATCTTTTGTTTTATTTTCCATTCCTTTCCTTATCATACCTAGCATTCTATTTGCTCTCTTGGCCGCCGCTGCACACAGGACCGAGGGTTTTAACATGGTATCCACAATGACGCCTAAATCTTTTTCCTGGGTGGTGGTTCCTAATGTGGAACCTTGCATCGTGTAACCATAGTTTGGGTTGTTCTTCCCTAGGTGCATAACCTTGCACTTGTCCACATTAAATTTCATCTGCCATTTTGATGCCCAGCCTTCCAATTTATCAAGATCCTCTTGCAATTTTTCACAATCCTCTTTGGTTTTAACAACTTTAAATAGTTTTGTGTCATCTGCAAATTTGATAACCTCACTCGTTATTCCACTTTCCAGGTCATTTATGAATATGTCAAAAAGCAGCGGACCCAGCACAGATCCCTGGGGTACACCACTATTCACTTTTCTCCATTGGGAAAATTGGCCATTTAGCCCTACCCTCTGCTTTCTATCTTTTAACAAGTTCCTGATCCACAATAGTACATTACCTCCTATCCCATGACTCTTTAGTTTTGCCAAAGGTCTCTGATGAGGGACCTTGTCAAAGGCTTTCTGAAAGTCCAGATACACAATATCAACCGACTCACCTTTGTCCACCTGTTTATTCACTCCTTCAAAAAAACATAACAGATTAGTAAGACAAGATCTTCCTTGTCTAAAGCCATGTTGGCTGTCTCCCTTTAGGTTGTGACTATCTACATGCTGAGTAATTTTATTCTTTATGATGGTTTCTACCATTTTTCCCGGTACTGACGTCAGGCTCACCGGTCTGTAGTTTCCCGGATCACCCCTGGAATCCTTTTTAAAAATTGGTGTTACATTGGCGATCCTCCAATCTTCAGGTATTAGAGATGATTTTAATGATAGTTCACAGATTACTGATAGCAGTTCTGCAATCACATATTTCAGTTCTTTCAACACCCTTGGATGTATACCATCCGGCCCAGATGATTTGCTACTCTTCAGTTTATCTAATAGTTGTAAGACATCTTCCCGATGTATCGATATTTCCTCCAATTCTTCCGCACCTTTAAATACCACTTCAGTCATGGGTAACATCCCTACATCTTCCTCAGTAAAGACCGAAGCAAAGAATTCATTCAGTCTCTCCACTATCGCCTTGTCGCCTCTTAGTGCTCCTTTAACCCCTTTATCATCTAATGGACCAACTGACTCTCTCACAGGTTTTTTGCTACGAATGTACTTGAAAAGGTCTTTATTTTGCGTTTTTGCTTCCGCAGCAAGCTTCTTCTCAACTTCTCTCTTTGCCTGCCTTATCAATGCCTTGCATTTGACTTGCCAGTGCTTGTGCTGTTTCCAGGTTTCGTCGTTTGGCTCTTTTTTCCATTTCCTGAAAGATGCTTTTTTTGGCAACAACAGCCTCTCTGACCTCACCTTTAAACCATGCTGGCAGTTTTTTGGACTTCCTTCCACTTTTCTTAAAGCGTGGAATACAGCTGGTCTGGGCTTCCAAGATAGTATTTTTCAACAACACCCAAGCTTGATGTACGTCTTTAACCTTCGCAACTGCTCCTTTTAGTTTTTTCTTAACTGTTTTCCTCATTTTATCATAGTCTCCCTTTCGAAAGTTAAAAGGTAGTACTGTGGATTTCCTTACTATCCCTCCTCCACTAATTAAATCAAAGGCGATCATGCTATGACCACTATTGCCAAGTGGCCCCAACACCCTTATCTCTTGCACTAGATCTGGTGTTCCACTAAGGACTAGGTCTAATATGGCTTCCCCTCTGGTCGGTTTATGAACCTGCTGCTCCAAGAAGCAGTCATTTATTTCATCTAGGAAATTTATCTCCCTAGCATGTCCTGACGTGACACTGACCCAGTCGATACCGGAGTAATTGAAATCACCCATTATTATTACTGCGCTGTAACGTTTGTTAGCTTCCTTGATGTCTTTGAGCATTTCATCATCCATTTGGTCATTCTGGCCAAGTGCTCGATAGTACACCCCCACCGCCATTGCCTTCCCCCTTTTACATGGAATTTCAATCCATATAGATTCTACAGCAGATTTTGTTTCCTGCAAAATTTTAATCCTTTCTGAGTCAATGCCTTCTCTAACATAGAGCGCAACCCCTCCACCAATTTGATCAGCTCTATCATTACGATATAGTTTGTTCCCAGGTATCACAGTGTCCCACTGGTTGTCCTCCTTCCACCATGTCTCTGATATTCCAGTCATATCTAACCTTTCATTTAGTGCTATATATTCTAACTCTCCCATCTTATTCTTTAGACTTCTAGCATTTGCATACAAGCATTTTAGAGAATGTATTTTATTCATGTTAATTTGGCTATTGTTAGACATGGGTAAATTGGGATCTTTAAGCTCTGTCTGCTCCATACTTGAGGGCATTTGGGCTACGTTTACTCTTTTGTGGAACCTCTCTGATTTTGGTAGTATCCTTCAAGGATACATTCTTCCGAACCATCCGCTCTTGGGCGACTGTCGGCTTTCCCCTAATATCTAATTTAAAAGCTGCTCTATCTCCTTTTTAAAGGTTAATGCCAGCAGCCTGGTTCCATCCCGGTTAAGGTGAAGCCCATCCCTTCGGAAGAGCCCCTCCTTTCCCCAGAATGTTCCCCAGTTCCTAACAAATCCAAAACCCTCATCTCTGCACCACTGTCTCATCCACGCATTGAGACTCCGGAGCTCTGCCTGCCTTTTGGGTCCTGCGCATGGAACAGGAAGCATTTCGGAGAATGCTACCCTGGAAGTTCTGGATTTCAACTTCCTACCTAAAAGCCTAAATTTTTCCTCCAGAACCTCCCTACCACATTTTCCTATGTCATTGGTACCGACATGTACCAAGACAGCAGACTCCTCCCCAGCACTATCTAAGACCTTATCTAGGTGGCGCGTGAGGTCCGCTACCTTCGCACCAGGCAGGCATGTTACCAGGCGATCCTCACGTCCACCAGCCACCCAGCTATCTACATGCCTAATGATCGAATCACCAACTATAACGGCTGTCCTAACCCTTCCCTCATGGGCACATGGCCCTGGAGAAACTTCCTCGATGCGAGAGGGTTTTACATCACCTGAAGGACAGGTCCTAGTTACAGGATCACTTCCTGCCACACCAGGGTGATGCTCTCCTGTCACGTGACCTCTCTCCTCCATGGCAACAAGGGTGCTGCCAGACTGGAGGTGGGACTTCAGGACTATATCCCTGTAGGTCTCGTCTATGTACCTCTCTGTCTGTCTTATGTTTTCCAAGTCTGCTACTTTAGCCTCTAGAGAACGGACTTGTTCCCTGAGAGAAAAGAGCTCCTTGCACCTAGTGCACACGTAAGACCTCTCACCAACTGGGAGAAAATCATACATGTGACACTCAATGCAAAAGACTGGAAAGCCCCCATCCCGCTGCTGGACTGCTGTCTGCATCTTAGTTTAAGTTTGTGTCTAGATCTTTAAGTTCTTACTTACTAGGGGTTGCTATGGGTATTTATACCAATAAAACTGTACCTAATACGTTTAATATACCTTGTTCACCTGAAGCTTAATTAATCTCAGGTCCTTAGTGTATGACTGATTTGGGTAATGAGCTTCACCTGAAAGCACCTCCTGTCTTTTAAGATGTGTAAGTACCTATAAAGCTACGATTATCCCAGGGGAGGGAGGGAAATAACACTTATTAAAAGAGGGCTGCTACACAGTACCCTGTCTTGTGCTGCTGAGGTAAGCTAAATTCTGATTTGATTTAAATTATAGCTCTTAGTCCCTCAGTCTCATCTCTTCCCTCTTCAGTCTATTCAGCACTCAGCTGCCCATTTGATTTTCCGTCAGCCTCGTTTTGCCCACATCACTCCTCTCCTCAGATCTCTTCCCTGGCTCCCTATCCGTTTCCGTATTCACTTTAAGCTTCTCCTGCTGACTTATAAGTGCATTCACTCTGTGGCTCCTCAGTACCTTTCTTCTCTCATTTCTCCCTATTTCCCCCCTCGTGTACTCCGTTCTTCTTCCCAGTTGCTTCTTGCTATGCCCTTCTCCTCTACTGCCAACTCCAGATTCCGCTCTTTTCACCTTGCTGCTCCTTACGCATGGAATAAACTTCCTTTGTCTATGTCAGGCATCTTTTTTGCCCCTCTTCAAACTCAAGTTAAAAGCTCATCTTTTCGTCTCTGCCTTTGGCTCTTGATTTTGCTGTTCTCCTTCCTTCCCCTCTTTAATTTCACCTTTCTTTCTTCCTCTTACACTTGTTCTTACCTCTTTCCTTTGTCCTGCCTCTCCTGCTCTTGTCTCTTTGCCCTTGTTCTTATGTTTTTTCTACTCCTTTTCTTACTTTGTCTTTTTAGATTGTAAGCTCTTTTGAGCAGGGACTGTCTTTTTGTGTTTTCATTGTACAGCGCTGCATGCACCTGGTAGCGCTTTATAAATGCTTAGTAGTAGTAGTAGCAGTAGTACTGCAAGGGAGCTCATGTACTGAAACAACTATCCCAGCTGCTCTATGCGGTGTTTTATTCTTTCAGCATCCAGTCCAGGGACCCCCTGCCATGCTGCCATAGAGCCCACCCAGTGGTACTGCTATCACAGCTGTGCCATGTGGTACGCTCTCTTTGGGGGCTTGCACCTGTCGCTCAGTGTAAGTTACTTACACCATAGTTTCTTAGAAAGCCACATCTGTTTCAAGTTGAGGTGCTACATTCACGGTCGCATTCCTTGTACCCTTTAGGGATTCACTATGTTTCTCCCACTCCTTTTTAAATTCTGGTACTGTTTTTGCTTCCACCACCTCTTTGGGGAGGGTATTCTAGCTATCCACCACTCTTTCTGTGAAAAAATTTCCTAATGTTGCTTTTGAATCTACTTCTATGTAAGCTCCTATCATGCCCTCTAGTTCTAGGGATTCCCCTCATTTAAGAAGGCTTGTTTGTTCTGTAATACCTTTCAAGTATTTAAAAGTCTGCCTTGTATCCCCTTATCTCTTCTCTCCTCTAGGGTATACATATTTAGGGCCTCCAATCTATGTTCATATGTCATCTGAGGAGGCCACTTACCTTTTTAATCACTTTCCTCTAGACAGACTGCAGCCTCTTTAGGACCATAGTGAAATGTGGTCTCCAAAACTGAATTCAGTATTCCAAGAGAGGCCTTGCTAGCATCCTGTTCAGTGCTATTATCACTTCCTCCTTCCTGTTGCTGATACCTCTCTCTATGCATCCTTCTGGACTTGGCCACTGCCTTGCCACCTTGATATCCTCATACATTATAATCCCAAGATCTCTCTCCTGATGAGTGTACATCAGCCTCCCATCACATACGTCTCCCTTGGATTTCTGCACCCCAAATATATTGCTCTGTACTTCTTCACATTAAAGGTTAACTACCACTCTTTTGATCAGTCTTTTACTTTTTGTAAATCACTTCTCATTTTGTCTACTCCTTTCAGTATGCCCACTCTGTTGCAGATCTTTATATCATATACAGAAAAGAACATTTTCTCTTCTATCCCTTCGGCAATATTGCTCACAAAGATATAGCATAGAATCGGCCCTGGGACTGACTCCTGGGGTATTCCACTACTCACTTCTCTTTCTTCTGAGTGGAAGCCATTTATCCCCATCTTCAGTTGTCTTTGTTATATTCTCTATTCCTTTCCTAATAAATCCTAACATTCTGTTTGATTTTTTTTAGCTGTAGCCATTCAGTGAAGAGTTTTCAATGTATTGTCCACAATATCATCTAGAATAGATCCCTTTCCTGGGCGGCACAGAAACATCCAAAGCATGGAGATGGCTGCAAAGGCATTTTAGAGGCTGGGTCTATGGACATCCAAGTCTGAACAGGGGCAGAGTGTTCCTAAGAACCTGGACATCACCCCTGGACTCCCAGATTCACATCTAATGTTGCATGTGCTCCAGATATAAATAGGTATCGGGAAAGTTGGCCCTAAAACATCCAGAGGGTATAGAGAAAATGGCACTCCATTGTCCCCAATACTCTGCACGATCACAGTGGGATTTGAACCCTGGCTCTAGCCCACTGCTCTATTAGGCTATAACTAGATGTCTAGTGTCTGGAATACTATTCCAGGGATGTCTATGTAGATGCCTGCTTTTTCTTTACAGACATTCTGGCTTGGACATCCCAGATTGCACTTGGAAGTCATTGGTAAAATGCCATGTTATATCGACTGGCTCACATTTATCCACATGTTTATTCACTCCTTTAAAAAAAATGTAGATGATTGTTGAGGCAAGACATTTGTAGTTTCTTGGATCAGCCCTGAAACTCTTCGTAAAAATTATGGTTGCATTGGGCAGCCTCCATTCTACAGCTACTGTAGATGATTTTAATGAGAGATTACCAGGACCGGCCGGTCCACTAAGTGAACTAGACAGTTCACTTGGGGCCCGCCCGAACGTCCAAAATCTGGGCAAGCCGGATTTGCACCCTATTCTGTACCCACGGGAGCTAGACATTCCTGTGAGAGCAGAATCGGGGTACTTGGACGGGCCAGACGGGCCTCGATTCAGATGGGTGGACATGCTGTGCCTTCCCCGCCTAACCCTCTCTGTGCTTCTGCTTGAGCCCCGTGGCACCGGGACTCCTCGCAACAGTTTAACAATGCTTTTCAACGCCACCCAATCCCAGGAGGGGCCTGCCGAGGCTGGGATTGGGCTGCAGGGAACCCCCTGCTGCCAGTTACCTTGTTGGGGGATGTCCTCCATGACTGGTCACCAGCGTTGCGGGGACATTCCATCTCTGAGGTGGAATAAGTTCCCCTTCCAACCTTGCCTCTCTGGACATACAGGGCTGTGATCTGAATCGGCCATGTATGTCTGGGGTCGTGGGCCCACCTCCACTCCACCCACCCTCTGCCCTGTCACTGCCCCCTCACGCCCCCATCCAGAGCTCCCTCACATCACTGCTGTAGATGCGGGGAGCTCTATGGTGAGAATACAGTCCCTGTAAATAGCAGGGGTTGAACGTCCCATCTGGATCTTCATCCCCACTATTCACAGGGCAGAATGAACCCCTTAGTCACTCTATCCTCCATTGCTTTAGGTACAACTTAGGTTATAAACCCTCTTTAGCAAAGAAATAACTGTTGTATCTGACTATAACTCACTCTTGCGCTTGGATTTAGAAAAGTCTAGTAATTAAATCAGGGCCACAGAGCTGGTTCAAAGCATTGGTGCCCAAGGTAAACCTTTACACCCGTCTACCCTGCTCTTTGCCACCCTCAGAAACTGCCGCCCTAGGTGACCACCTAGTCTACCTAATGGTTGAACCAGCCCTGAATTTAATTGAGAATCCAAATCCAAGCACCAGCAATGAGGCCATGACAATTTCAACAGAAATAGAGTTTCACCCGGGAAGAAAATGGCCACATTCTGGAAACCTTCCTAGAGAAAAGCAGCAAACTCTTTGGCAAAGACCCCCACAGATAAAACCCTGGTAACACAAGGTCACATTAGGGAAAGAAATCACATCTATGATCAGCAGCCTCAAAGACCCTCAGGTAATAACGTCAGTCGAACATTGCCATCTAACACCGAAGAAGACTCTCTAAGAAATTGCAGCCCTTAGGAGGCGAATCTGAATAAACTCCATAATGGCAAAATACGCAGGTTCTTCACATCTGCGTAACTTTAGGTAGATTGTCAAAGAAAAATTACCTACTGTAAGTACATGGATTTGGATTTTAAATTTAATTACTTGCCCTTCCAAATCTGACAGCATGATGAGTTATGATCAAGTAGAGTGGCTCCTTGCTTCAGAGAGCATACGGTCTCAGGGCTATATTTGTAAATGTGCATTAATGCAATTTAAAACACGGTATTTAATGCAGCCTCATTATTCTCAGCGGGGCCTATTTATTAATTAAATTATAACTTGCATTAACGGGCACTTAATGTACATTAACATGCACTAAAACATTAATGCACGTTAATAAATCTGGCCCTCAGTTTGCACTTGAGGCAATGGAGGGTGAAATGACTTGCCAAGGTTATAAGGAGCATTGTTTGGAAAAGTGAAACTCGGACTCATGCTTTTCTTGAACTCGCCCTGCTACTGTAATTTCGGGAAACAGTGTACCGGAGAAAAACAGCGTATGTGGAACTGAAAATGCAATTCTGTGCACAAATGTTTCTTCCCTGACCCAACTAAAGCCCCCGGAAGGCATGCATGGAATATGTTGTGAAAGTACTCAGCCATATTTAGGAAATCCGCTCACAGCAATTTTCTCACCTGGGAACTAGAGGTGTAAATCTGCAGTTAAACTCCTAGTTCCCCTTAAAAGTTTCCTTTTAGACATTTCAGTTTTTCACAAGGTCTTAAGAGAATGGCATGTCTATCTTTTGTTATGAATCCCATATTACTCATTTTTAGGCTACTTTCTGAAGGGAAGCGGCCTGTGAGATTGCTGTTTGTATGTGTGCACATGTGAGTGACTTCCTAATAGCTTTTCTGTTTGGTGTTGGGTGGGGGGAGGGAGAAGTGCAAGAGAATCCTAACAGTGGTGTTTTCCGGAGCCTAGTGTACCCCCTGAAAATGGACTCCAATAATTTCTGTATGAAACTTCTCTCTTAAAGACCAATACTTTTTACAATTCTTCCTGATTATCATGTACCTGTTTTGGTTATAAATTTCTATATTTGCATATTTGATTTGCCATATATTTTGTTCAGTTGCCAATGATCTTTTCTCCTTTTTGGTTCTTTAAAAATAAATCATCCAGCTTGAGGTTTACTGGATCTCTTATGTTTTGGGATTAAAATGTTGATGTTTTTAACCAGTTTTGCTCTGGTGAAACACTTAAAAATTTGCACCATATTTAACAACACTCTTAACACATTCCTACATGCGTACATTGTACAAACTATGTTCTTTTTTCACTGTACAACAGAATGCATCTTGATGCCCTGTTAGGTTTGTTGGTTCACTGTAAACCGCTTTGGATGGTAGAAAGGCGGTATAAAAATAAGTTTAAATAAATAAATAAAATACCCCCTCCCCCCCCACACACACATACACCTTGTTATTTTTGATGCATAACACATTATAATATCATAAAACTATAATAAATGCCTTTCAGTTCAAGGACAAAGATAGGAAAACAGACACCTAAAAATAAGTCTGATAAAGAATATGCATTCAAGCTGTTCGTTTCTTAAGTCATGCTTACTGCCAGTCTTACAGAACAAGAAATTTCTCCCTGACCTTCATGCTTCCCATTCACATATGACTGCATCTCTCAGCCCAGCACATCTGACTCAAGCCAGAACAGACAGGGAAGATGTTTATTCCACAGGACGTGCTCTGTCAAGAAATAAACATTTCAGTAAGTAAAACTTTACAGGTCTCATTAGAGTGATAGCCAAATACAACGCATGGATGCAGAACGTAATGGCGTCAGGAAGACAAAGTATTGTGAGACCACAAGCCTAGTAGTCCTGCTGCCTGAATTTCGGCAGGAACCTCTAGCACTCAGACATACACGAAGAAGAAAATGTGAACTCGGTAATAAATAAGGGCTGAGAGGGAAGGAGCCGACAGAAGACGAGCTTAGCCATTCCTTACCTCACCTCGGACATGAGTCCTGAAGAAGGTCTGGAACTCTCATTCTTTCTCTTGACCTTGGAGCATCTGGTCTCCTGTTATTCCAGGCTAGGAAGGCAAGAGTATGATTTACTAATGGTAACTAAGACGTCCTTTTACCAAAGTGTGCTAAAGTTTTGCACTTACTATGCATTAGAGGCAAAAATGATTACCCGGTAAGTGCAAAGCTTGTGCGGTACCTATCATATTCCCAAATACTTTACCGTGGGCACACTTAGCTATTTAGGAGGCGGTAAGTGCCTCCTATGCTACCCACAGCAGCAATAACTCATGATAAGTTACTGTGTGCTAACTGCATGGTGCAGTTTATGCCCGTTCCCCTTCTGTAACCTGTCCATTGCCCACCCCGTAGAGGCAATTAGCCTGCATTGTCATGCCAGAAATATTATCCATCAATAACTGATTATAAAAGAGAAGAAAAAAAGGCCAGTGAAAGGCTTTAAGAATCTGTAAACAATATGGGGTGCATTCCGTGCCGAGAAGAGCGGGGTTGGACGAGTATTGTGGAACCTATGTGCTTTTTGGGAACCTGCCAGGTACTTGGGACTGTTGGAAACAGGATACTGGGCTTGATGGACTTTGGTCTGACTCAGTATGGCATTTCTTATGTTCTTATGCAACTTAGGCCTGATTTTCCTGTGGCCAAAGTTGTCTGGAAATCGCACTACCCAGGTAAGTGTTGGTACTCATTTAGTGTTGGCACCATCCTTGCTCTGCCCATGAACTGCCTCTGCACTAACTGGGTGCTGCTGGGGCGGTCTGTAGAGATGTTCAGCAGCAATATTTGGATAGTGCCATGGAATATTATGGTCTGCCTCCTTAGTTGGCCGGCCTCCCATTAGCCAGCCTGCTAAAAATGTTGACTATCAGCCCAACAATATAAAACAACTTCATACCAATGAATACAACTTAGCACAGCTGTGGTACTTTCAATCTGTTTTGTGTTGTATAGTTAACACTAATGGTATGAAATGTTTTGGAAGACCAAAAATCCACCAGTTCAAAAGGTCCATACTGCACCTATTTGAACTATTCAAAACATTTGTGCACCCCCTCCCCCCCCATTTAAGCAAAGAACTACCATTAATAGAAAGTGAATAAATTATTCCAAAGGGAAGGAGGATTATATTCCATAAAAAATAATAAAGAAAAGATTAGAGGCCACAAAAAATTGTATTAAAAAAAAATTCTCTTATACGAAAAATAGCAATGGATGTTCTCGCATAAAAAGCTTTAGTTTAATTACTGAGGTACGTTAACGTCACTGTGTATCAGTTCACTGATAGCACATTTTGAGTGCACCCCTGCATATCCTTCTATAATTTAAAGCATATATATAGTGAGGAGAGGAGTTATGTCGATGCTACATCAGCCTTGTATGTGCACGCCCTCTCGTCTTAAATGGACATTGGTTTGCAGAAGTTCTCATTTGAATGTCATTGCACTTACACGTAAATGGTCCTTCGAAAATGTGCCCACACATAAGTAAATGGAATACAAGAGAAAATAATGATATTACCTTAGAAGGAAGGCAACTCACCCCTTTTACCGTGAATTTATATGCATAATCCTTTTTTTTCTGTTAACAAATCAATACTGTCACTTAGGGGTATGTTAACTAAACCACGGTAAAGGAACAAGTGTGCTGTTAGCATGCGCCAATTGCGCATCTGCACCCTTAGCACATGCAAAAAGCCACTTTAGCGCATGCTAACAGTACCAGCTGCTTTAGCATGAGCTAACGGTACCTGTGGGTGGAGAGAAGGCGTGCACAGGGTGGAGAGTGGGAGTCAATGGGCGGGGAGTGAGCAGGAACAAGGCTTGGTCCCTTAATGCAGGCACCTTAACGGCAGGAATCCTAACGCAATTCAAAACCTCCAGGAAAAGGTGTTTTTTGAGGAGAGAGAGCCTATTTAACATCTGCAATGTGATGCACAGACAGAGGAGCCCAAGAGAGAGATAGCAGTGCTCCATTAGTAGCAACAGTATAGTGCCCAAGTATGAAAGGGTACTATGTTGATGATGCAAATGGGGGCAAAGAGGTGGCACATGGGTCATGCAGTGGGGGCTGCTGGTGCACGGGGGGGGGGGGGGGCAGGCAGCTGCCTAGATGGCACATAGGAACATAAGACTACAAAATATGCCAAATTGTGTCAGATCAATGTCCGTCATGCCCAGTATCCTATGTCCAACAGTGCACAATCTAGGTCACAAATACCTAGCAGTTTCCCCAAAAGACACACAGGATCCCCAATAACTGTAATGGGGCAAGCAGTGCATGGTCCAGGTCTTCTTTAGCAATGGTTTATGGACTGTTACCCAGGAACCCATCCAAAATTTTAAACCCAGCTACACTGATAGCTTTTACTTCATCCTCTGATAATGGATTGCAGGGTTTGATTATGTGTTGACTGAATGTGCAATCCCCAAGGAGATGGCCTGCAAGGGTGGAAACACCCACCAGCAGCACTGACAGGCTCCACTTGATCCACAGCTGATTGGAGGTTAGTTGCACATGGTAACCACATGTGGTGAGGCCAAGACACAGTAATAGCGCCTACAAACAGAGCACATGTTATCAATCCATGAGCTGAAGGAGTGTCAAGCAGGAATGCCAACCATCTCCACTTTTGCAAAGTGCACCAATGAGTGTATGCGTGTGTGTGTGTGTGTGTATGGCTCTGCTTTGTCCTGTGGCTTTCTGCACTGCACTTTGACTCACATTCTCCTCGTTTTTCCCAGCCTGTTTGGAAAATATGAATAAGGCAAGGCAGAGGATTGTGGGTATCACCTGAAACAGCACAGATTGGCCTGGATGTGTCTACCACAATGATAGGGTCACTGGCTGAGATGCCATTGTGTCTGTCTGCCACGTGCATTGCCTGGGTAACATAGTAATATACATAGTAATACAGTAAATGATGGCAGATAAAGACCAGTATGGTCCATCTAGTCTGCCCAGCAGGACGGTAAGAGTAGGTGCATCTGCCGCTCCGTGCAGGTCACCCCTCCCCATGCCTTTGTTTAGGCATGTACCCACTGCTCCATGTAGGTCACCATTATTTGTTGAGAAAGAAGAGAGAGTTATGTTTATTTTGATTTTATCCTGTTTCTATAAAGGGATTCTCTGTGTTTGTCCCATGCCATTTTGAATTCTGTTACTGTGTTTGCCCCAATCAATTCCATCGGGAGGACATTCCAAGCATCCATCACCCTTTCAGCGAAAAAGTATTTCCTGTCGTTGCCTTTCAGTTTACCCCCTTGCTGCTTCATGTTATGCCTTCTAGTAATACAGCTTCCCCATCTTTGGAAGAGATTTGTTTGTTAATACTCTTTAGTACTTGAATGTCTGAATCATATCTCCCTTGTCCCTCCTCTCCTCCAGAGTATACATATTTAGTTCTTCAAGTCTCTTCTCATATATCTTCTGATGTAGGTTCCAAATGCTTTTGGTCACCTTCCTCTGAGACGTTTCCAGTCTTTTTATATCCTTTGCAAGATGCGGTCTCCAAAATTGAACACAATATTCAAGTGAGGTCTCTCCAGCGACTTACTACTACTACTATTCAGCACTTATAAAGCACCACGCATGCAGCGCTGCACAGCCAATATACAAGAGACAGTCCCTGCCCGTCAGAGTCATGCTCATCGGAGCTTACAATCTAGTTAAAAGAAAACAGTACATAGCATTAGTCAGTTCTGCGCAAGGTACGGTGTGGTACAGTTTGGTCTATAGTTTGGTCATAAACGTTAATGGGGGTTAGGGTAAGATGAAGATGGAGTCAGGATCTGAATGCAATGGTGAAGAGGTGGATCTTCAACCTGGATTTGAAGAGGGCCAGGGAGGATGCCTGGCGCACAGGCGCAGGTAGGCTGTTCCAGGCATATGGTGCTGCAAGGTGAAAGGAGCGCAGTCGGAAGTTTGTGGTGCGGGTGAAAGGCATTGATAACAGTAATTTGTTAGCGGAGCACAAATTATGAGAGAGGACGTAGGGGAAATAAGAGATAAGAGGTATTGAGGGGCCATAGAGTGAATGCATTTATAGGTCAGTAGGAGATGCTTGAATTGGATGCGGAATTGGACAGGGAGCCTTTGAAGCGACTTGAGAAGAGGAGTAATGTGGGCATGGTGAGGCTGGCAGAAGACTAGTCGAGCAGCATGATTTTCTATGGATTGAAGGGGGAGGAGGTGACTCATGGGGAGACCAGCGAGGAGTAGGTTGCAGTAATCGAGGCGAGAGGAGATTAAGGAGTGGATAAGCGTTTTGGTAGTGTGTTCAGAGAGTGGCATTACTACCTCTTCCTTTCTGCTGTTAATTCCTCTCTGTATGCAACACAGCATCCTTCTGGGTTTTGCCACCGCCTTGTCACACTTTTTCGCCACCTTGAAATCCTCAGAAACAGTCACTCTGAGGTCCTTCTCCTGGTCCATGCACAGCAACCTCTCGTCTCTATCATTTACAATTCTCTTGGATTTCTGCTTCCCAAGTGTATGACACCGCACTTCTTCATGTTAAATCTTAACTGCCAAGCATTAGACCATTCTTCTAGCTTTTGTAGATCTTTCCTCATGTTTCCATTCCCTTAGGGGAGTCCTCTCTGTTGCAAATTTTCGTGTCATCTGCAAAAAGACAGACTTTTCTATTCAGTCCTTCAGCAATATTACTCACAAATACATTGAACAGTACTGGTACCAGGACCGAACCCTGGGGCACAGCGCTAATCACCTTTCTTTCATCCGAGTGAGTTCCGTTTACCATCATCTTCTGACGTCTGTCAGTCAACCAATTTCTGATCCAGTTCAGCACCTTGGGACCCATCCCCAAACTGTTGAGTTTATTGATAAGCCTCCTATGAGTAACACTATCAAAGGCTTTGTTGAAATCTAGGTAGATCACATCCATTGCATGCCCTTGATCTAGTTCTCTGGTCACCCAGTCAAAGAACTCAATCAGATTTGTTTGGCAAGATCGTCCTTTGGTAAAACCATGTTGCCTCAGATCATGCAACCTGTTGGTTTCAAGAAAGTCCACTATTTGCTCCTTCAGGAGTGCCTCCATTACTTTTCCTGCCACCGAGGTAAGGCTTATGGCCTATAGTTTGTCACTTCTACCCTATTACCACTTTTGTGAAGAGGTACCACACCAGCCTTTCTCCAGTCCTTTGGAACTTCTCCTGTATCCAAGGATCTATTAAAAACATCCTTTAACAGCACTGCAAGAACCTCTCTGAGCTCTTTCAGTTTCCTTGGATGTATCCCATCTGGTTCCATGGCCTTGTCCACTTTCAGTTTTGCAAACTGTTCTAAAACATCATCTTCTGTGAATGGTAAGGTATCTACTCCATTCCCATTTGTGGTCCTTCTCCACAATTTTCTTTAGTAAAAACAGAACAGAAGTACTTGTTTAGCATTTTCACTTTTTCTTCTGCCTTTGATTTTGCTAACCTTATTTCTCTTTTTGTCTCTTTCAGTTTGATCCTGTATTCTTTTCTGTGTTCCTCTGTTTGCGAACTTTTGAATTTTGTGAAAGCTGTGTTTTTTGCCTTTTTTTGTGCAGCCACTTCTTTGGAGAACCAAATAGGTTTCCTTTTCCTTTTATTTACTTTCGTTACAGATGTATCTGTTGCCCCTTTTATTGCCTCCTTTAGTTTAGCCCACTGCAATTCCACTTCCCTTATCCCCTCCCACCCTGCCAACTCCTCCTTCAGAATCTTGGTCATTTTATTGAAGTTAGTGTTTTTGAGCTTGCTGTGATTGGACTCCACCTTGGCTTTTATCTCAAACCACAGCATGTGATGATCACTGCTGCTCACCTGGGTACCCACCCAGATATTCGACATGCTATCTCCATAGGTGAGCACTAAATCCAGTATTGAGCTTTTCCTGGTCGGTTCCATCACCATTTGTCTAAGTACATCTTGAAAGGCATCCACAATTTTTTTAACTTCTTTTCAGATTTGCAGAAGGAATATTCCAGTCCACATCGGGTTGATTAAAGTCATCCAGTATGAACACTTCCCCCTTCATGGCTATCTTTGCAATATCAATAATCAATTTGTTATCCATTTCTTCGGTTTGAGCTGGAGGCCTGTAGACTACATCAGTATGGATGGCCATCTCCTCTTTCCAACACAATCCACGGCGCTTCTGCTTTTCTCCATGTCCCCTGCATTTCAGCAGCATTAATATTGCTTTTGACATATAGGACTACTCCTCCTCCTTTTCTACCCTCTCTATCTCTTCTAAATACATTATAGCCGGCTATGGCTATATCCCATTCAAGTGACTCATTAAATCATGTTTCTGTAATAGCCAAACTATTCAAGTCCATTTCCACCATTAGGGCTTCCAGGTCAGGAACTTTGTTGGCTAGACTTTGAGCATTTGTGCTCATTGCTTTCCAGCATTTGTTGACTGGCTCATCTGTATTTTGCATGTACTTTGTTTTACACGCCTCTTCCCACTTGGTATTGATGTGTGGGATAATACTGCAACAGTTTCCATTGTTATTATATTTTTGCTCCTCAACTTGTTTTTTTCCATCTGTCACTCCCTTTCCCTAGTTTAAATACCTGTCCACATAATGCCTGAATTTTTCACTTAGGATCTTTTCCCTGTGACAGAGAGATGTAATCCATCAACACAGTATATAGCCTCTTGTTCCGTCAATTTCCCCAGTCGCCTATATATCTAAATCCTTCTTGTTTGCACCAGGTTTGGAGCCATGTATTAAAGTTGATTATGCGATGCAGCCTTTCTGCCCCCTTTCCAAGAACAGATAGAAATTCTGAGAATGCTACAGTGTTAGCAATGGGTTTGAGTTTCTCTCCCAATATCTGGAAATCCTTCTGAACTGTAGCAGCACTGTTTCTAGATGGATGGCCATCAGTTTTGAGTGCTCACTTTCTGCACTAACTATGGCAACAATTTGCTTTGCATTCCTGCTGGCTGAAGAGCCTGGGAGGCCTTTGACCATCTTCTCCCCTTGGAACTGTGCTCCCAAGTTGGTGCCTCTGATGATGGAATCTCCAAGCAGTAATAGTTTCCTCTTTTGTGCCAGTTTCTTCATATTTAGGGCATCATGAGTAGACTAGGTGTTAACTTTCTCGTTTAAGGGCACTTCAGTTTCCACTAATTGGGCACTCAAATTTCCCAAGGCAGAGAAGGCTTTATGCAGGGATATCTCTTGATGGAGAGGGTGTCTCCGTGTTGGAGGTTGCAGCCTACCAGAGTCCACTGTGATCCATTTGTTCCCGGGCTGCTTGATTCTTTGTGGGAGTGGTGGTGGATTTTGTTTTTCAATTTGTATCCTAGAGAAGGTGTGTTTAATTGCAGCTAATTCTTCCCTTAATATAATCAATTCTTTATGCATGGCAGATAACTTGAGACATATAGAGCAAGCTCTTACTCCAAATGAGTCTTCTTAGAATGAAGGCACCACAACTATTGCACTGGATTCACGGCATGCTGATTAAGATGGTTATAAAGCAGTTCTAGGATAAGGAAAAAAGCTGGGTGTTGCACCTAATTGGTGCTGTCAATTTATATGATGACTATATAGGTCATACAACCCTGGGGTGAGTGGGGTGAGGGGTAGGGTGGGAAGGTATTTAAGTGTCCCTGGTCAGTAGACCTTCTATGAACTGAGGGCACACTCAAATCTTAACAGAATATAAACAGGTAATAAATAGGCAGGGAAAATTTATATCAAAACCAGCCAAAATAAAATTCAGAAACTTAGCTTTGCAGTGCAGGGTCAGAACTCTTGCTCGGGTAGCAGAGAGACTGATTTAATTAACACACAGGCAGCAGCAGTTGAATGAATGAATGAATTAATTAACTATGACTTAATCACACCCTGTGAGGTGAGCTTCTAACAGAGCAATGGAACTTTAAACTTTCCAATGAAATCCTACTTCTATATACCAGTCTGCTGTGCAAAGGACCCTGGAACTTTAAAATGTATACCTGTTCTGCAAAATTTAGTAGGAAAACAGGTCTTTACAAATCTAAAAACAAATGTGCCTCAGGTCCTAGTAGGCAAATATCAAAGATGTAGTGTTCCTGCTCAGTAGACCTTCTATGAACTGAGGGCACACTCAAATCTTAAGAGAATATAAATAGGTAATAAATAGGCAGGGAAAATGTATATCAAATCTAGCCAAAATAGTAAATTCAGAAACTTAGCTTTGCAGTGCAGGGTCAGAACTCTTGCTCAGGTAGCAGAGAGACTGATTGGCCATTGTATGTCATGCTGAGGTTGCACTTTCACTATGACCAAAACGTGACCATGGCACGGCTATGTATTCACATAGAGCTATTATAATGTTTGGCTCCAGTGATGTGGATGCATTCTCTGTCTAGGGAAGCCAATTACTGAGAAAACGGCTGGGTGTCAATGCTGAGTATCCCAAGACAGAGTGCTCCTGGTCACACTATGCACATGACATGCGTGCTGATCAGCAAGCCAGCTGTAGTTAGTTTGTGCTTGGCTGACACAGCCCAGTGAAGGGCTGCAGAGGCAATCTTACTGTGCTGTAGTCAATTGTTAGTCCTCAATGGTTTGGGGCAGCAGTGGTTCATGGCCTTGTTGAAATCCCCAACAGTGTACTCACTGGGGTTCTATCAGGACAGTAGCAGTAGCCCCATGCCAGCCTATACACCCCCACTGCAGTACCTGTCCATGGAAGCCATATATTGACACTGGCTACTAACCTGCACTGTTATCGGAGAGTTAGTGTCCAACAGGGGCAGAAGACAGGGCCGAGCTGTTGCAGTCACTGTTACCTACAGTATGCAGGAAACAAGAAAAAACACACTAGCAGTGATGTGGACCTGCAGCATAGCCAGCAGAGACCTTCTCTAACAGTGCAGGTTCAGTGGACCAGGTGCTGGGCACCCCTCCTTATCCTTGGGGTGACAGCTGAAACCGCTCTGCAGCATGGCTTGCTATTGTTATGTGTATGTAGCACACACAGCTAGTACATCTTACTGAGCTCATATGCTGGATCAGTGCATTCTCCATTGGTTCTTCAGCTGCAGATCTCTATTCTGCATGTGCAGTGCCTCATGGGTAGTAGAGGGCCCAACCTATACTGGCACAGACAGTAAACAGTTTGATCAGAGTTCTGCAGGCTCTACACAGGTGTGTAGAGCTATGTGGAGGTGTAGCCTATTGGTTGGTGCAATGTTTCCATGGTCAAAGGTCCAGGATTTGATTTCCACTTGTTTAATTTGTTCCTGGGTGACCTTGGCCCACCTCGCACAGTCCCGGCTCTGCTGTGACCTGCAGACAATCATTCTTCTACATTTCTATGCATTATGGCCACACATTGGGTAGCCCAGCATGGCATTCCCCATCATGGACATCTGTGAGCATGGCTTTAGTGGCTCTGCCACGGTGCATTGCAGTGGGTCAGTGATGTATATGCAGCAGATGTCTGGTATGGATGTGTTTCTCTTTTGCCATCATTGTGACTTCCCAGCTTTACATAAAGAGGGTCTATCTTGTACATTCAGGCACCTAACACTCATTGCATAGCCATCCCCTGCACTGTTCTGCCATCATAACTTGCTCCACATGGGGCAAATGGGTTCAACTTTTCCCTTTCTATCATGACACTCTGTCGGGTGTATTGTCTTGCAGTTGCACAGGCTGAAACACCAGTCCCACCCGCACAAATGGTGTTTCATGTACCCATGGCACTGCTACTCTTGGTTCACACACCCAATGCCTTTGGCCTGTATGATCCCATACATCCACCCACCACACACATTGTAAACTCTCTGCTTGGAAAATCCTTGGCACAGCTCTGCATCAACCATTTGACCATCAGGGAGATTCATGGTGGGGCAATTACTGGCACAGCCACTAAGCTGCCCCACCATGGCCATCAGGGGTCATTTGCAGCAGTTAGCCATATCATGCACATCTCTCTTGTGACTGCTCCACTTGAGCACTCATGGACAATCCTCCCTTTGCTGCCCACATCAGGAACATGCTGCCTCCACCTAGGCACTGCCCTAGCCTATGCCATGCCACACACTGACAGTACATCTGGATACATGTCCACATCTCACAGACTCTATAATGTAGCTTATGGCACGGTGTATGCTTTTAGGAGCATCTAGTACTGCACACCTGTCACAGAGCCCCCCGCTGCTGCATTCCCTCTGCTGACTCCCTGCCGCCACCACCCACCCATGACACAGCCAACATCCACACTGACCATCATCACTAGGCAGCCACCTCTCTTGCCTAGTCAACAGCATAGGCCACATTGCCAGGCATCAGATGAGTCAACACCATCAGCTACCAATTGTGATTGTATCCATATCTTCTCCAATGGCTTCCCTGTCCCCTTTCAGCATTAAATGGCTTTCCTGCGTTAAGGTGCATGCCAGACACTTTCCCGCAACATGTCCCATTACTGTACGGTAAGTGTCCGCTAACATCCCTTAATGTCCTGTTACTGCATGGTAAGTGTCCACTATCACCCCTTAATGCAGCATGTGCTATTACCATCCACTAAGTGTCCACTAGCACCCCTCTAACATACCCAGAACAGTTACCGCATGGTAACCCCTTATTGCTGCTGTTAACACACGGAAAAGACTGCTCCCTTACCGCCGTGTAGTAAACATACCCTTTATCGTCGTGCTTTCAAAAGGACACTGAGCCTTTAAAGCTTTGCTTATGTGGCCTAGAAGCAAATCCTCATTTGCTATTTTAGCATTAAAACTCATTTTATTAATTCAATTATATTAGAAAATCTACTTTATAAAAGCTGAGCATTAAATATTTGGTATGTAAACGTTACTGTCACTACAATTCATTTTACTACACATTTTCCAATGAGATTTATTTTCCTAGAGAAATGCATATTCTTCAATAAACTTCTTTAATGTCAGTTTCAAAAGTTTCATAGTTCAGAGAGAAATGAAAATAACTTCAGTTATTGCCTTTATTACAGTTTATTCTGGGGTTTTGTTCCAAGAATAATAACTTTAATCAGGCATCAATTCACTCAAACTAGCATGTGCGCTCTAGAACAGAAAAGTCCACTTCAGTGCAATTCAATAGAACTAGATGCATCAGTGATGATTTCATAAATTAATTATGTTTATGGATCCCTATAGTCGTCAATTAAGTCCAAGTTCAATTTTTCATAGCAAATATTCAGCAACCAATAAAACCCCCTATACCTATTTATTTATGTTTTACAAGCAGCACTAATGGTTCTCTAATAGAGTCATGCTTGTTTATTGTGGTAACCTGCTGTTCCCTTTCCTTCTTCTTCCCTTATCTTTTTAACTCTTTCTGTCCTCTAATCTGTCCTATCTCATAAATAGCATTCTTTTCATATTTTCTTAAATGATATAAACCACTCCAATGCTTCGGCCTGAGCGATATATCAAATGTAATAAACCATAAACCATAATAGGAGATGTTATCCATTCATAGGAGAAGCTATTCTGTGAAATTTCTGAATCATGCAAATAGCCAAACATCTAGAGATATTTATCCTATGAAATATTTTCCCTAGGTCACACAAAGGACTTCAAGTTTAGCTGGGGGTTAGTTTTGTCCCTTAGAGGTATAAACCCATGCATTCTTTCAAATGTCTCAGGATGAATATTATATCTTACAACTTCTAAAACCCTAGTTTCACACACTATAACACCTTTGCTTCATTCCATGTCTTGTAACTTACATGCCTACCTTTGAATTCTTGGAGTCATAAACCCAGTCTGCCATTTCTTTATGCCATGCCAGGGCAGAACTCAGAGTCTTGAGGGAGATTAGTTTTAGAGATTACATATCTTCAAATCATTTTAGATAAACAGTAGTTTCAAGGAATCATTTCACAAAGAAAATACATGTAGAGACTGTTTGGATTTTACTGTGAGAGCACTAGCACCATCCAGTGTCCCTACTAAATTATTACAAAATAAGTTGGAAAAAGCCCAGCATTTTCCAGAACAGAGGAGGTTTCTTGTTTCCAGTTACATCATGCTGGGAAGAGATTCCTCTGAGAGGGAAAATCTAAGTCATATATAAACCACTGCCAAAGGCAGAACTCTGTCTTTGAAATCCAGCCACTGTAGCATGCAGGCATGATAAGAGTCTGCCCTTAGGGGGCAGTTGAGGTGTGACTATTTTCCTAGCCACTCATGCCATGCAAACCCTGTCAGCAACCCTCACTGACCCAGAAGAAACTCTAATTGGCCAAGAACAGGAAAGACACTTACTCCAGAGGTGAAGGGGAGAGAATTCCAAGCAGTAAATCTACTTGCAACTGATTATAATTATCAAACTCAAAGCCCAGAACACCTGAAGATCAATATCGAGAACCTTCAGCTCTAGAGACAAGGGGAATCCTGAAGCTTGTCAATACCCAGTGACATCAGAGCCTTGCGGTAAAACTCAGGACAGTCTCAGGGAAACTACTTGGATACAGAGCCATACCAAGGGCTGTGCGAGCGGTGTGGCCATACAGGGTGCAAGTACAGAAGGAGGAACTGATATTGTCACTGGGCTTCCAGGAAGCTCAAAAAAAGTGAGCTACTTGAACATTGGTGGATGGACCGGGGCACCGGATTCATTAGTTACACAGCATGCATTTCTAGCTTGGCAATGGTCCTGCCTGCATCACCATCAGTTCCAGGTACATTGAGAAAACTATCAATATAGGGTAAAGGATTCCCACTCAGGGAAACCACAAGGTTCCTGCAAGTGTGAGAGTAGAAAGAGTTGGATTTACATTACTATCCTGAGAGGAAAAAGTAATTAAAACATATAGAGTAAACTAACAGGCAGAGAGAAAGAAATATGATTTATCTACTTGTAATTATTTTGGGGTATGGAAAAGGAGTTGACTGTAATATACAGTAGTCATATGTTTCTGTTTTTCTCAGTTGCTATTCTTATTGTTCAGTGACCCTAACAATTAAGTTATCCCTTGGTTCAGAACACAAACTCTGGACTGGACTCAGTTATCTGAAAGGGAAGAAGTGTGAATGGAGTGAAGTGAAGTGCCAAGGATCTCCCAGCATATGCTAGTCCCCATTCAATGAACCCTGATAATTAATTCTAAGATCAGAGATGGGAAGACTGCAAATTGCCCTGGGAAAAAGTGTTCTCCCTTGTCTGCCAAGCATCTAGTGGTTAGCTACTAGGACCACATAGAAAGGGGGTTACATTTATTAACAAAATATATACTATTAAAGTTGTTTTATGTATGTGCTTTAACCAAACATCAACTCTACCTAGCAGAACTAATAATAAATTGAAAGATGTTTAAGTATCATACACAAAGGCTATGGTCTCAATAACTGGCAACCTATGTACAATGTGCTTAGTGGCAATGACTAATAAGTACACTGTATTACTGGAATATCATGTTCATGCATACTTTTTTTTCAGGTTTTATAATGCAGTAAAAACTTGAATGTGCAAACATTCATCTCCATTCTTTTTTCTGGATATTCATAAAATGGCAAAGGGTAATCTGCAGCCTCAGAGGATAGATAATACCAGTTCTACTTCTGAAATAGTGATACTTTTTCAAACGAGTCGTCACACAGTTCTCAACATTGCTGCCTGCTTCAGGAGCAAAAATTGTATAACAATACACTGTTTTACGTCTGGATCTTGCTTTCAAATTTATCTTCTCAGTACATAATTTCACCTGCATGTGGGGGGGGGGGGGAGGGGGGAGGGTAAAATAAACCTACCACATTTTCACAGGTGTAGCACTATATAATGATCTCCTGATAGATAAGACAACTGTAATCATTGTAAAGGGGTTTGCTGGAGATATCCCTAGTCCTCCTTAATAGACAAGAGCTTGGCCTATCTTAAGCAAAGTAGCCCCGGGAAACTCGGGGTGAAGGAGGGGGGGGGGGTAAAAAAAATCCTTGGCTCAGAGTGAGGCTCAGCTGGAAAGAGGAAGGCCCCTGGAATGCTTTCATTTTGTTTTCAGTGCCGTCAAGTCAATGCTGACTCCTGGTGACCCAGCTGCCCCTGCGTTTTCTTGGCAAATAGATTGCCAGGCCTTTCCTTCCGCGGCAAGGGAGGGTAAAGGGACTTTTCCAAGGTCACAAGGCGTGCCAGTGGGAATCAAACCCCAATCTCCTGGGTGTTAGGCTTTTGGAGTACGTGATTATCTTGTCTGAGTCTGGAACGTAAGCCAGGCAGGTTTTCTGTTGATAGAAATAAATATTTTTCTTTTTTGTTCAGAACCTGAGCTCAGCTTAATGGGATAAGATAGGTGAGGCCTGCCCCGGGTCTCAGTCAGAAGGGGATGCGTCCTCAATGAGCCCATAGGGCAGAGCCAGTACAGCAAACCTACTTTAACGTGGGGGGTGGCTTTCCGTGTAGGGTTGCCAACTGGCTCCAGATGCGCCCGACAGACTTGATCCAGTCCTGGGTTTATTCCATTGCATGCAGGGACATGTAGTTCTGATTTCTCCATTGCACTCCATAAGAAAAGCAAAACTACAAGTCCCTGCATGCAATGGGGTAAACAAAGAACTGGATGAAGCCTGTCGGGCGCATCAGGAGTAGGGTTGCCAACTGGCTCCAGATGCGCCCGACAGGCTTGATCCAGTCCTGGGTTTACTCCATTGCATGCAGGGGCATGTAGTTCTGATTTCTCCATTGCACTCCATAAGAAAAGCAAAACTACAAGTCCCTGCATGCAATGGGGTAAACATAGAACTGGATGAAGCCTGTCGGGCGCATCAGGAGCCAGTTGGCAACCCTATTTCCGTGCTGCCTCCACTCCAGACCTAGGCCTCTTCCCTCCTAGGCCCCCATGCACATTGATTTCTGATCTTGGACTCACCTACTTTAAAGGCTATGCAAATAGAAATATGATACGGGATGATAATGTGTTTGCAGAGGGTTGAAAACAGTGAAATTTGCAGGCACAGGTCTATGTCAGGTAATGCACAAGGAAACTAATGTTCTGATAATATCACCATGAGTTTGTTTCAAATTTTTGATCATTTTAATTTTAAATGCTTTATGTTTCTAAGTAGTTTTGAAGTCCTCTTTTAATAGTTTGATTGTAATGTCATTGATTCAGTGCCCTGGTCTGGAAAAGTGCTCCTTTCCACTCAGCAGGGTTGGCCCTTACACTAAGCAAACCAAGCAACCACCCACGGTGTCACAGTTCTAGGGTTAGCCAAAATCAAAGTGCAAAGAGCAAGTCTAATCAGTACACATTTTAAAAAGGAGCAATAGAATCAAAATGTTATTGAATCATCAGTTGCGTGAGTTATCTAGCAGCCCCCTAGGAATCACAGATGACATTACACTCACCAACAAACAATACAAGAGCAATTCCTTTTCTTTTTGAACTTAGCCAAGTTAAAGAAGCTTGCAGCTTCTTGCAAAGTTTCTAACTTTGATTTTTACAGGCAACACCGGTTCCCTTTCACTTCTCCAATCTTCCTCCTGCTCCCCCTTACACAAGAAGAGGGAATGTCACATGCAGCCACAACTGCATATAAGATACTTTATTTGGTGACCTGATTTCTTACGCACATAGCTGGCACCAATATGGCATGGCAGGTTGGCAGTCAGCAGATGGCATAGCAATGCAAGATAGTTAAGCACCGAAGTGTAGAGCGACACCAAGGTGTCTGTCAGGTCACTAGTCATTCCTTGCTTTCACCTCCCTTTTTTAAAATCTTTGTTTCTCTATAGCAGTCATCATGCCCTTTCCCTGAGCCATGCAACTTGTGTGGAGATGTGTGCCTGAGAAGCAGTGAGCCTGTCAGTGCTGCCCCCCACAAGCCTGGTGCGTTAGGCTCCAGCACTTATTTGTTCCCTTTAGTAGGACAGAACCAGGCCCTAGCACAGGTGAGTACTCAGCAGTTCCATTCCGCCTGGATCCTAAACCTCAGTGGGCACTAATGTTAACAGCCACACCTTAAATTTACATATGGAGGAAAGCAGGCTGTTTACGTTTCCAAAAACTTCACCTTAAACACTTTTTCACAAGCATTACTTTGGAAGTTTCACGGCAGTGTTTTCCTACAGCTTCTTCCTTATAGCGCCTCCCCACCTCTTTAGAAACTTTTATTCAGGGCAGAATTGTGACGATTTCTGAAAAGGATTTAATACGCGTGAAAGAGATGTGGAGTTCTGACTCATTCTCTTCTTAGAGCACTGCCCTCACCACTAGCTTTTGGTAGAGACGATATAAGTGGCAAGGAGCATGCAGTAATCTCCCTAAGAACAAGATGAAACTGCCCTTTACTGAGCTAGAAGAAATACAGCAGGGGTATAAAAATGGATTTAAAAATGGAACGACTCCCACAAATTGAAATAAAAAATATTATTGGTGAATTTCATCATTTGAGAATCATGTCATGTTTCCATGTGTGGGGGTTCTCTCTGTTCTGTTCCTTACTGCACTAGGACATCTTTTGATCCATCCATCATCCTCTTTCTGCAAACTGTAAACCGTCCTGCTGCAATGAGCTAGGCAGAATTGTACAAAGCTCATTTCATCATTTTTAATTTAAGAAAAGGGACTTTGAATAATCTTTTAAGAATTCCTGTTATCCTATTCCAAAGAGAGAGGGTGTAGAGGAATGATCATCATATTTTAAGTATTCTGTCAGACCATATTTGTAAATAGCAGAGTTAGAAAAGGTACAGAAAAGAGTGACAAAAAATGATAAAAGATATTACTAAGAGGAAAGGCTTAAAAGGTTAGGGCTGTACAACTTGGAAAAAAAGACAGCTGAGGCGAGATATGATACAGTTCTATAAAATAATGAATGAAGAAGAACGGGTAAATGTAGATTGGTTGTTTACTCCTTCAAAATGTAGAAAGACTAGGGGACATTCAATGAAGTTACAGTGTAGCACATTTAAGACTTCCCCTCAACAGTCGCATCAAATACGAAAGATTAATGATATTCCATAAAGCACTATCTGACCTCTCCCCCTCCCACCTCCTCAGCCTTTTCAATCCCTTCCAACCAAATAGAGCCAGCCGCCAATCCACTAGAAACTCCCTGATCTTCTCCCACTCAAAAACTAAGAGCACCTAGAAGGTTTGCTCAAGGGCATTTGAACTGTACGCACCAACCCAAGACCTTCCAAACATACAAATTCAATACAGACACCCCACAGACCTCCCATACACAATACTGAAGCCAGGATGAGATCATGTCTGTTATATTAATTAATTACCCTGTTATCCGAGTTGTATTTCCTGTTTTTTCTGTAAACACAAAGTACCGTTGAATTGTGTAACTCCTTGTTTATTGTAAACCACGCTGATGCTGAATAGTGCGGTATATAAGAGACTATAAATAAAATAACCCTATGGAACTCTCTCCCTGCCACCATCAGGTGCATCAAAGACCTCTCTTTATTCAGGAAGCATCTAAAGACTCATCTCTTCATCGAACATTATGGTCCAGTAACATAACCTCACTAACCCATGCATCCCAACAAGTACAAACCACTGTCAATAGTTAAGTTATTTGTACATAACTAATGTTTTTCACTCCATGTTTTATTATAACTTGGAGTTTTTTGTAAACCACTTTGACCCGGTGAAAAGTGGTATAAAAACACAGCTAAATAAAAAAAATAATCAGAGAAAATATTTTTTCACTCAACTCATAATCAGACTCTGAAATTTGTTATCAGAGGATGTAGTAAAAGCTGTTAGTGTAACTGGATTTAAAAGAGGTTTGGAAAAGTTCCTGGAGGAAAAGTCCATAAACCATTATTAAAGAGGACCAGAGAAATCCACTGCTTACCCACTGGACAAGCAGCATGAAATCTGCATATCTTTTGGGAACTTGACAGATACTTGTGGTATGGATTGACCACTGTTGGAAACAGAATACTGGGTTTGATGGACCCTTGGTCTGACCCAGTATAGCTTATCTTATGTTCGTATGTACCTGTGGTGTGTGTGGCATTGTTCCTGTAGATACTGTAAGATAATTTAAAATGAGAATTTACCATGACAGTGCTCTCATAAATGTATTTTTAAAAAACAGCCTTCTAAAATATTAAACATGTTGCTGTAGAAAACGGGGGGGAGGGAGGGGCACACAGCCTCGGGTGGGGGGGAACACATGGTACTGTGGCACACAGCTGGGGTGGGCGGATTGCACAGCTGAAAATTTGTCTAGGTTGGCAGATACACTTTGGTCGGCCCTGCCACTAAGGTATCACTTTGTTCCTTTCTGTGATGTGTTAACTTGTGTCTCTCAAGGTCTGTCCCATCTTTAAATTCATTTCATCCTCTTCACAATTTCTGTACTGGATAATAAATATGGCACTGATAGAGTAAATGTCAAAACAAGAGCACAACTATTTTGCTGTACAAATTTGGATTGTTTAATTTATTATCTCCTAGTGTAGACTTTCCATTTGTATTTTTGAGCTTTTCATAAACCGAATCATTGAAATTTACTGGAACTTTTCTAGTCTTTACAATGGGCTGTTAGAGAAGATGCCGGTAAAAGTGCATGATTACAGTTGTGTGAGCTCTTCATTTCAGCCCAGTGGACTGATAGGTTAATGTACCAACGTGCTAAGTCATTCACCAGCTGCCTTGATTTCCTTTAGTCATACCCTTGAGTTTTCATGTTATGACAAGAGCCTGTTATATGAATCCTCACAGCAAGTCGAATAAGTAGCAACCGCAAGAGGAAAAGCCTGACATGGGGAACAGCTACCCAACAACTATGAGCACCAATAAGAGGCAGGTGACTAATAATACTTCATTCACTCTCAACAATCACAGAAAGAAACGACAACAAAATAAGGGGTCTGTCTAGTAAGAGGTGTTATAGCAACAACAATGCTTCCAGAGGTGTTGTCAGCAGGAACGTTGGCCCTCTAACCCAAGACCTGTTCCCAAGGCGTAGCTTAAAAGTGCCAAGGTTACAATCAAAAATGCTTCTTCACTGCTCCCATCCTAGAGGTCTAAAGTCTTGGTAGTCTAGTAGGGAGAAGCATGTCTACTCCCTCCCCACGTCATTATCTGGTCTTAAGGGTTTCATTATACAAAAGATTTTTGATGTGTATATGCCAGTATGCACTCTTAAAAGGCTTTTTTAAAATTATCCTCACATAAAAGTATGCATAGTGCATTTAGGTGTGTTCTTGCAAGCAGCTTTAGAGAAGGAATATTCAGGGGAAGAATCTGAGTGGAGCATGGGTGAATTGGTGATTTGTAAGTGTATTTTATAATGAAGAGGCCGCGGGGCAGGGTCCCGGCGTCCGGCGGTAACCGGGTGCGAGGCCCGGTGCGGGGACCCTGCTCTCGGCAATGCGTGGGCGTTCGGGATTGAAGGCCGGGGGGGGTGCATCCTTTGAAATCATTGGCTCGTTCCGGACCTTGGCACCAGAAGCGGAAGTCGATAGGTTGGCGGTTCCGGAGAACTTATGGCAGATTGGCCAGCGGATTTAATACTGTTGTTGAGGAATTCAGTGGCACCGTCGACCTGGTCGGCGTATCGAAGAGGATTCGACGCGGTGGTGGAATATTTGCAGTTGAGGGGTTGGCAGCCGGGGATGGAGGCGGATTGCTTATTGGGGCATTACATAGTGCAAACAAAGCGAGAAGGAGCTTCCAGGGCGGTGGTATGGAGTCGCTTGGCTGGCTTCACCTTTTTTGCTAGAGCAGCGGGTTGGGGTCATTCAGCACTTGGGTTCTTGTCTCGGAAATTGTTGCATGGCAGGGAGCGCGCTTGTCTGGCTCCTCGCGATTCGAGGTTGCCGGTTACGCATGAACTGCTGGTTTGGCTGTGTGCGGCCTTGCCGAGCGTTGCCCTGTTTCATTACGAGGCTATACTGTTCAGGGCAGTTTTTTGTGTGGCTTTCTTCAGAGCCTTTCGAATGGGGGAATTGGTAGCGAGCTCTAGTCAGGCCACCGCTGTTGGTGGCTTGTTGTTCAGCCATGTGCAACTCCGGGAGGGGCAGCTCTGGGTTAGGTTGGCAAGGTCAAAGACGAACCAGTTAGGAAAAGGTTTGTGGGTGGTTTTGAACGAGGTCTTATCATGGTCCACGTGCCCGGTGTCAGCAGTCAGAAGTTACATGTTGGAGCGCCCGGCAGCGGGCCGGCTGTTTTTTACAGCATGGGGATTCGCGTGGGGTGACGCGTTTCCAAGTGGCGGCCGTTTTGCGGCTGGTGTTGCGTCACCTGGGCCTGGATCCACAGCGATTTGCACTGCATTCCTTTCGTATTGGTGCGGCCACCAGTGCGGCGGTGGCTGGGTTATCTGAGGCTGAGATTCAGAGCATTGGCAGATGGCGCTCACAGGCCTTTAAGGGTTATGTGCGGTTCTAAGGGATTTCTGTTCGGATGCCTGACTTCTCTTTTCTTTTCCAGATGCCGGGCGGCGCCAGCATGGATGCTGGATGATTGGGCACTAATTCGTGCACTGGGCGGGACTGCAGGCAGCTGAACGACCATTGGAGCGTAATTTAGGGCTTGACCCAGAGATGGTGTCCGTCGAATGGCTGGGTGAACGTGGTCTTCGATGGCCACAGTTGTTACCTTTGCTTCGGCACCATCAGCGAGTGAGGGGAGAGCCGGCAGTGATTCTACTGCACATTGGAGGCAATGATTTGGCCGGCTGGACCTGCAAGCAGTTAATCCGAGCAGCTAAGAGGGACATGGCTGAAGTTATTCGGATGTATCCGGAGGTTATTTTGTTGTGGTCGGACATCATTCCAAGGCCTACCTGTCAGCAACAGCGGCGCTGTTCGCGTGGGCTAGCTAAAATCAATCGCCAAATTGGGCGGTGGGTTTGTGACCATGGGGGATATCAAGTATTGCACCCCTGGGTGGACGTCACTTGTGAGGGCTTATACCGGCAGGATGGGGTGAATTTATCCCCTGTGGGAGTTGATTTGTTGCTCAAAGACTGGCAGGAGGCCTTGGAGTGGGTCATGCAATGGGAGGCTAGATGGTCGCAGCTTGGGATTGGGGGGATGGCGTAGGGCAGCGAGCTACTCCTACGCCGGGTGGTGGGATCCCGGAGGTTTCCGGAGTCCGGAGCCTTTAACTGGAATTGGGGCGGGGGCGGGTGCCCCCAACCCGGATGACCCCTTGCCGGTCTTTGCTAGTAATATGGCGAGGCCGGGGAAAAGGGGGGGGGGCGTTTGCCGCTGGCTTGGCCGCGGTGGGAGTGGAATGAGGTCATCTTGCTAGTGGTATGGTGGGTGATGGCTCGTTCCGCTCTTTGGGTATTATTAAGGAAGTTGTGTTCAAGAAATGTTTGGAATTTTTCCTAATCGTTAATAAAGCTGAGACCATATAAGCCCAAGAAAATGAGTAGTGTGTTTTTGTATTGTTGGGTTGGAAATATAGGAGTTGGGGGAGATAGGGGAGGGTTGTATAGAGTGAAGAAAAGAGGGGTGTGTGAGCAGTTTAGCACCGGGTCCGACCTGCCTCGGTTACTAATATTTGGGTACATGCCGACATTATTTCCTAACATTTATGGCTGCCGAGGAGGAGGCATAAACGCCCAGGGCTTCAGTCTAGCCCCTATTTCTGCCAGATTTCTGCTAGTATTTTATGAAGGCACATAGGCAGCTATTTGTCTTTAAAAAGGCGTTTTCATAGCCTTCACACATAGGTGCACTCCACGAGTTAAACAAAATTCAGGCCCCAAGCCTGCTCCATTTTTGTAAATATTACAGGTCCCCCCCTTCCTCTCACCCATCTTCCACTCCTATCTTCTGCCCTCCCACTAGCTTCTATCAGGACATCTATGGTAGTCTAGTGAAGGTCAGGAGCAATTCTCAGCTGTTCCTGCCCTGATGCTGCTATTTTCCAAAATAGCATCACATGTGCCCTACAAGTAGTGGAATATTCCTGCTAGCCTTGACCCTCATCTAGCATGTAACCCCGGCATCCCAGGAAGCCAACCATCTCACTTGTCCTCTTCACTCTCCTGCTCATAGCCCATGACTGCATATTCCAATGTAGCATGGTTGGGTGACTCCTAACCAAGGACTGTCATTACAAAGGCCCCATAAATGAGGGGGAGAGATATTAAAAAAGAATATAAACTACACCAGATAGCTGAGAATGAAGTCTCATGATGCCAGCCTTACTTCTGATTGAGCAGGAAGTACAGAAGGGTAGGAGGAAACCTAACAGTAGCTCCATTCCTTTAAAGAAAACAAGTTTCACAGCCTACAAAGAATCTAGACCTAAGAAGTCAGACTGGGTTTTGCAGACAGGCAGCAGACTAGCATATGTTTTTGAATAATTTTGCACATTTCCTGTATCATGTATTGCACCAAAGTATTCCATCATTGGAATGTAGAGAAGTTGGCAAACAGCTACAGTTTGCTTCCTGAAGAGATATAGCAGTACCAGAAGAGGCACTGGAACAACCTTTTGAGGAACAAGCATGTTACTAGAGCGGAAATGTCAAAACAGATCATAGGAACCCTTTAAGCAGTATTGCTACAGCAAAACATTTGTAAACAATTGTAGATAATTGGTGTAATCTGTTTGCTGAGGACTATTGACATAGAAATACTAGAAATATGTTGCAAGTTATTTGCATTGCCATTAGACTTGCCAATATTTGCAAAAGTAGTTACATGAAGAAAGATCTGCAGTTGGTTTATGCAGGTCCTACAGGCCCTCTACAAATATCTATGAGGCCTACAGTCTGACAGAAAATAGGTGGTACATAAAGCTTTTTAATGTCAAGATCTGCTGTAAATTACAAGAAACTTACCGCCCGATATTGAACTGCAGTGGCCAGTGTTTTTTCTAAGTACCAGCCGCAACAGTTAATTCTTCTTGCTTCTATCCAAGCAAGGACTGTTAATCACCCAGGAAGTTGGTCACAGCTTACCTCAGCAGCACAGGCATAAATAGCTCAACCAGAGCTCTGTGATCCTCAGTCTTGAAGGACTAGAAAAAGAGACTGCTACTTCTGGAGAGAGATCTGCAATTGTGAGTATATACTTCTGGGAATTTTCTGAAAAGATTTCTTTGTATTAAAGCTAATTAATCTGTGAACCCAATGTTTTTTGTTAAATCAGTCAGGGCCTAGTAGCAGCAGTATAAGTTTAAATTTAAAACACAGAAAATAACTTTCTGGTTACATTTCATACCCAGCAGAGAGCTTGTAGTTTACATTTAATACTCACTCGGGGCCTAGTATAAGCAAAGTACTTTTAGTTTAAATTTAAAACACAGAAGAAAGCTTTCTGGTTAAATGTATAACCCAGCAGAGAGCTTGTAGTTTAAATTTCATAATAAGTCAGAGCTAGCAGCAGCAAAGAGCTGTAATTTAAATCAAATCAGAATATAACTTAGCATAAAAGGCAAAACAGGGTCAGTACTCTTTGAGCAACAAATAAAGTCTTCTAGAGACATTTACAAAGGGGCCTTCTACTAGGGGGCAAGAGACCTGTAAAACCTTTTCAATAGGTGTTAACACCAGGTGGCAGGTCAAAAGGCCATTTTGAAAGACTCCTTCTATTCAAGCAAGGACTGTTAATCACCCAGTAAGTTGGTCACAGCTTACCTCAGCAGCACAGCATAGGGTACTGTGTAGCAGCCCTCTTTTAATAAGTGTTATTTCCCTCCCTCCCTCCCCAACACCCACCCACCCCTGGGATAATCGTAACTTTATAAGTACTTAAACATCTTAAAGGAAAGTAGGTGCTTTCAGGTGAAGCTCGTTATCCAAATCAGTCATACACTAAGGACCTGAGATTAATTAAGCTTCAGGTGAAACAAGATATATTAAGCGTATTAGGTACAGTTTTATTAGTATAAATATCCATAGCAACCCTTAGTAAGTAAAGAACTTAAAGATCTAAACACAAGCTTAAAACTAAGATGCAGACAGCAGTCCAGCAGCAAGATGGGGGCTTTCCAGTCTTTTGCATTGAGTGTCACATGTATGATTTTCTCCCAGTTGGTGAGAGGTCTTACATGTGCACTGGGTGCAAGGAGCTCTTTGCTCTCAGGGAACAAGTACATTCTCTAGAGGCTAGAGAAGGAGACATAAGAAATACAGAGAGGTACATAGATGAGACCTACAGGAATATAGTCCTGAGGTCCCACCTCCAGTCTGGCAGCATCCCTGTTGCCATGGAGGAGAGAGGTCACGTGACAGGAGAGCATCACCTTGGTGTGCCAGGAAGTGATCCTGTAACTAGGACCTGTCCTCCAGGTGATGTAAAACCCTCTCGCACCGAGGACGTTTCTCCAGGGCCCTGTGCCCATGAGGAAAGGGTTAGGATAGACATTATAGTTGGGGATTCGATCATTAGGAATGTAGATAGCTGAGTGGCTGGTGGACGTGAGAATCGCCTGGTAACATGCCTGCCTGGTGCAAAGGTAGCGGACCTCACCCGCTACCTAAATAAGACCTTAGATAGTGCTGGGAAGGAGTCTGCTGTCTTGGTACATGACGGTACCAATGACATAGCAAAATGTAATAGGGAGGTTCCGGAGGCTAAATTTAGACTTTTAGGTAGGAAGTTGAAATCCAGAACTTCCTGGGTAGCGTTCTCCAAAATGCTTCCCATTCCATGCGCAAGACTCAAAAGGCAGACAGAGCTCCGGAGTCTCAATGTGTGGATGAGACAACGGTGCAGAGATGAGGGTTTTGGATTTGTTAGGAACTGGGAAACATTCTGGGGAAAGGAGGGGCTCTTCTGAAGGGATGGACTTCACCTTAACTGGGATGGAACCAGGCTGCTGGCATTATTTATTTATTTATTTATTTACATTCTCTTATATACCGCGCTATTCTGCATCAGTGCGGTTTACATTGAACAAACTAAAAAGGATATAGAACAGCTTTTTAAACTAGATAACAGGGGAAAGCCGACAGTCACCCAAGAGTTCATGGTTCGGAAGAATTTATCCTTGAAGGATACTACCAAAAGTAGAAAGGTTCCAAAAAAGAGTAAAGTAGCCCAAATGCCCTCGAGTATGGAGCAGACAGAGCTTAAAGATCCCCAAATTACCCATGCCTATCCATAGCCAGATTAATATGAATAAAATACAGTCTCTAAAATGCTTGTATGCAAATGCTAAAAGTCTAAAAAATAAGATGGGAGAGTTAGAATATATAGCATTAAATGAGAGGTTATAAATGATTGGAATATCAGAGACATGGTAGAAGGAGGACAACCAGTCGGACACTGTGATACCCGGGTACAAACTATATCGTAATGATAGAGCTGATCAAATTGGTGGCGGGGTTGAGGCATTGAGTCAGAAAGGATTAAAGTTTTGCAGGAAACAAAATTTGAGAAGAAGCTTGCTGTGGAAGCAAAAACGCAAAATAAAGTCTTTTTCAAGTACATTCATAGCAAACAACCTGTGAGAGAGTCAGTTGTTCTATCAGATGATAGAGGGGTTAAAGGGGCACTAAGAGGCGACAAGGCGATAGCGGAGAGACTGAATGAATTCTTTGCTTCGGTCTTTACTGAGGAAGATGTAGGGATGCTACCCATGACTGAAGTTGTATTTAAAGGTGCAGAAGAATTGAAGGAAATACTGATACATCAGGAAGATGTATTACAACTATTAGATAAACTGAAGAGTAGGAAATCACCTGGGCTGGATGGTATACATCCAAGGGTGTTAAAAGAACTGAAATATGAGATTGCAGACCTGCTATTAGTAATCTGTGAACTTTCATTAAAATCATCTGTAATACTTGAAGACTGGAGGATCGCCAATGTAACGCCAATTTTTAAAAAGGGTTCCAGGAATGATCCGGGAAACTACAGACCAGTGAGCCTGACCTCAGTACCGGGAAAAATGGTAGAAACCATCATAAAGAACAAAATTACTCAGCATGTAGATAGTCATGGTTTAAAGGTGAGGTTAGAGAGGCTGTTGTTGCCAAAAAAGCATCTTTCAGGAAATGGAAAAAAGAGCCAAACGACAGAACTTGGAAATAGCACAAGCACTGGCAAGTTAAATGCAAGGCATTGATAAGGCAGGATAAGGGAGAATTTGAGAAGAAGCTTTCTGCGGAACCAAAAATGCGTAATAAAGACTTTTTCAAGTACATTCGTAGCAAAAACACTGTGAGAGAGTCAGTTGGTCCATTAGATGATAGAGGGGTTAAAGGGGCACTAAGAGGCGACAAGATGAAAGCGGAGAGACTTAATGAATTCTTTGCTTCGGTCTTTACTGAGGAAGATGTAGGGATGTTACCCATGACTGAAGTGGTATTTAAATTGAAGGAAATATCGATACATCGGGAAGATGTATTACAACTATTAGATAAACTGAAGAGTTGCAAATCACCTGGGCCGGATGACATACATCCAAGGGTGTTGAAAGGGCTGAAATATGAGATTGCAGACCTGCTATTAGTAATCTGTGAACTATCATTAAAATCATCTGTAATACCTGAAGTTTGGAGGATGACGAACGTAACACCAATTTTTAAAAATGGTTCCAGGGGTGATCCGGGAAACTACAGACCGGTGAGCCTGACATCAGTACCGGGAAAAATGGTAGAAACCATCATAAAGAACAAAATTGCTGAACATGTAGATAGTCATGGCTTAATGGGAGACACCCAAGAAGGCTTTAGACAAGAAAGATCTTGTCTTACTAATCTGTTATGTTTTTTTGAAGGTGTGAATAAACAGACAAAGGTGAGTTGGTTGATATAGTGTATTTGGACTTTCAGAAAACCTTTGATGAGGTCCCTCATCAGAGACACTTTTGGCAAAACTAAAGAGTCATGGGATAGGAGGCAGTGTACTATTGTGGATCAAGAAATGGTTAAAAGATAGAAAGCAGAGGGTAGGGCTAAATGGCCAATTTTCCCAATGGAGAAAGGTGTACCCCAGGGATCTGTGCTGGGTCCGCTGCTTTTTAACATATTCACAAATGACCTGGAAAAGGGAATAACGAGTGAGGTTATCAAATTTGCAGATGACACAAAACTATTTAAAGTTGTTAAAACCCAAGAGCATTGTGGAAAATTGCAAGAGGATCTTGATAAATTGGAAGACTGGGCATCAAAATGGCAGATGAAATTTAGGGGCTTGTTTACAAAGCCGCGGTAGCGGTTTCCAATCTTTATCGGAGCCGCGGCCCCATTGATTTGAAGCCCCTTAATGTGGACAAGTGCAAGGTTATGCACCTAGGGAATAACAAGCCAAACTATGATTACACGATGCAAGGTTCCACATTAGGAACCACCATCCAGGAAAAAGATTTAGGTGTCATTGTGGATAACATGTTAAAACCCTTGGCCCAGTGTGCAGTGGCGTCAAAGAGAGCAAATAGAATGCTAGGTATCATAAGGAAAGGAATGGAAAATAAAAGAAAGGATATTATAATGCCTCTATATTGTTCCATGGTGAGACCGCCCTTTGAATATTGTGTGCAATTCTGGTCGCACTATCTTAAATAGGATATATCGTTATTAGAAAAGGTTCAGAGAAGAGCCACCAAAATGGTAAAAGGGATGAAAGGATTCCCCTATGAAGAAAGGCTAAAAACGTTAGGGCTCTTTAACCTGGAAAAGAGACGGCTGAGGGGAGATATGACAAAAGTCTGTAAATTAATCAATGGAATGGAACGGGTAAACGTAGATCGATTGTTTACGTTAAGAGAATATAGAAAGACTAGGGGACATACAATGAAGCTACAGGGGAAACTATTTAAGACTAATAAAAGAAAATATTTTTTCACTCAACGTGTAATCAAACTCTGGAATTTGTTACCGGAGGATGTAGTAAAGGCTGTTAGTGTAGCTGGGTTTAAAAAAGATTTGGACATGTTCCTGGAGGAAAGGTCCATAAACCATTATTAAGAAGGGACCCAGGATATCAATGCTTGACCCAATACAAGCATTGTGGAACCTGTGTCTTTTGGGAAAACTGCTAGGTACGTATGACCTAGATTGGCCACTGTTGGAAACAGGATACTGGGCTTGATGGACCTTGGTCTGACCCAGTATGGTATATCTTATGTTCTTATGTTCTTAAGTGGAATAAGTTCCTCTAGTTGTCGGGTGATGGTGGGCCTGGGGCGCTGAAAGGGAAGGGGAAAGCAAAGGACATTCTCCGCAGTTCTACACTGGCCTTAGGAGGCCAGATTGGGTGTTGGGCTGTGGGGAATGTGGCAGCAGTTGGGGATTGTGGCTTTTCAATGTACCCGTGGTGCCATGGCAACCGCATGCCATGGCACCGTGGCTCCATTGTAAAGCCCTGACTGAGCTAGCAGGGCAAGGCCTGCTAGGTGCAGGCTGGACTGAATCAGGGTCCCGGTCTGCAAGTACAGGCCTGGTCAGAATTCTGATCCTGCGGGGCTAGATATGTCCTGCAGGATCAGAATCCCGGCTAACTCTGTGCGTCCAGTTCCAACCAGGCTTACAGAGGGCCAGGACATAGATGTCTGAATCATGCCCTATCTGAATTTAAAAAAAAAAAGCAAGGGACAATCACAGAGCATCTCATTAGGAAAAAAGGGGACTATTGTCGTAATTGTTATGGAAGGGCAGACTAGATAGGCCATGTGGTCTTTTTCTGCCATCATAAGAACATAAGATATGCCATACTGGGTCAGACCAAGGTCCATCAAGCCCAGTATCCTTTTTCCAGCAGTGGTCAATCTAGGTCATACATACCTATCAGTTTCCCAAAAAGACACAGCATTGATATCCTGGGTCCCTTTTTAATAATGGTTTATGGACCTTTCCTCTAGGAACTTTTCCAAACCTTTTTTAAACCCATCTACACTAACTATGTTTCTGCATGTCTGTTTGCAGACATCCAAGTCGTGAATACTGCTTTTAAAATAACCCCCATATAAGGAGGCATCTATTTTGAACATGAAAGTAGGCGCCTATATCAGCGCTATTTTAGAAAGACAAGTAAGTGCCTACTTTTCTTTGTAAAAGGTAGCATAAGTGACAAAAATTGTGCCTTATATTGAGTCACAGAAATTTACACCAATCCTAGAACTGGCTTCTTTCTCAAAACCTCAGAATACAACATAAGAAAACGGAAGTACTCTTCATTTCGGGGAACCCCAACTTTACCCCACCACAATATCTTAAGGTAAAAGAAGCTGAGCTGCAATCTAAATCCTCAATACGTTACCTGGGAGTCACTTTAGATCAGCATTTGGATTTGAAGGCCCATATAGGAAACATAGTCAAATCAGTATACTACAAGATCCGCACACTTAGGCATCTACGTTCCATGCTTGAACCAACTGATTTCCGAACAATTTTCCAGGCATTGATCATACCCATTTTGACTATGCCAATGCCATCCTACAAGGTCTTCCCCAATCTACATTGAACCCGCTGCAACTAGCCATGAACGCTGCAGCAAGAGTCCTTCATGGAGCCTCCAGGAGCGACCACATAACGCCTCTGCTGATACAGTTGCATTGGCTACCCATCCAGGCCAGAATAGTTTTCAAGACCTTGATAATCACCTTTAAAGCTATTAACAATCTCTCACCTGCATCCTTAACCTCACTCATCCATATCACTTCCCCAAATAGAGCAAGAAGATCCACGGCTATAAACTCCCTAAAAGTCCCGAAGGCAGTAACTGTTTGCACCAATTCGACAGCCAACAGAGCCTTTAGTCTCAGTGCCCCAAGATGCTGGAATGCATTACCTCCTGAGATCTGGGCTATTAAGAACCTACCAAAGTTTAGGAAAGCCCTCAAATGCCACCTCTTCAACAAATACCTTATAGAGCCTAACGACATCCCCTAGAGCCCAAAGTCTCCTGGCGATACCACTTCCATACAAATTATGGTATCTCAACAACACACCAAGTATGATACTCAAGCACTTAGTGGTAGTTATGTTTCCGTGAAACTACTGTCATTATGACTCCATGTAATAAATTTTGTAAATAGTTTTCCCCTGTTATCCAAGTTTTTATGCCCTGTTACCTGTAAAACTCATACGCGTTCAACTGTACTGAGCATTTTTGTTACATGTAAACCGCGCTGATGCTGAATAGTGCGGTATATAAGAGACTATAAATAAATAAATAAATAAAATAACTGAGGTAAGTACCTGAGGCTATAGTTTCCAAGTGTGCATGTAAATTGCGGTATTTTGTAATCGACAGCATAGTTACCACCAAAACTCTAACCATGTGCCTGCCCACCATTAAAATATGAGTCATCAAATCAACCTGTGTACTTTTATGCTGGGTATTATTTTATAAGAGGCCATTTATGCATGCATGTGGCAGCATACATGCATAAATGACTAAAATAGCTCCATGTAGGCATCTGCTTTCACACTTACAGCATAACAGACAGCTCCTTATAAAATTACCCCTCTAATGTATAAAAAGATGCATGGACTTATATGCATAGACACATACATGTACAGGTGTACTGTGCATCAGGAATTTAACAAATAATTTTGGAATGTCAAGCTTTCTTTGGAATGAGGCAGTTATACCATCTATTGGGCCATCTACTGAACAATAAGGCTTGGATTTATTTCTAATTAGCATATAATTTCCGATACTTTATAATAGATATTGAGAGGGTCATTTGCTAACTGCATTTTCCTTTCCACTATGCAGACTTGGCTGAACTTTCAATGTTTTGGAAACTGTACTATGAAAATTATGCCCATGCATTTCCACCTGCTATTTGAAGCTTATAATATTTTAGGGTTAAAATATACGTAAACATTTTCTATTTTCAAAAGTATTCATAAAGTGCAAACCCCACCATTGCAAAGATCTCCTCAAATAGTGTGTAAAGTTATGCATATACAGGTTGTATGCATGTAAGTTTACTGGCATAAAAGTACATTTCCTTGGACAAAGCACTGCTTTAGCTGTGGGAACGTCTTTGAAAATTACTTTCTCTGTCAAACAATTGCCAGGTTTTAATTGGATATCAGATGAGCAATATAGAATGTATGGAATGTATGGAAAAGGATATTTTGCATAAGAATCAGAAATATTTCAAGGTTATTAATGACCCAGGAATTAATATCCAGTAGTCAATAAGTTCTATCCTCTGTTTCTAACCACATTATTGACCCTCATCAGCTTAGAAGACCTGTGCTGAGAATCACAGCAATTGAGTCTATGGCTCAGGCTACTGTGTCAGATATAACTGCAAATGAATAAGGTTTATCTTATTGGCAAACTCCAAAGTGTGCATAACACTTTCTACATGGAATGCCTGTATCATCAAATTCATGAAAGATTATAGCAATATTCAAAAAAGTATGATCAGAATATACAGGGTGGCCCAAAAAAAGTGAGAACATCTCGTAAATTAAAAGCTTAAATAGTTTACTTATTTATCTTTCTAAGCTATATAACGTCTTTATTTTGACAATTTCTGGTCGCCATCTTTATTTTTTTAATTTGTCAATCGTTTACATCTGTCTTTTTGAATCCAGGTCACAAGTACCTAGCAGGTACCCAAAGTCCACAGCTTCCACAATGCTCATCCTGGGATAAACAGTGGATTTCCCGGGTTCTCTTTAATAATGGTTTATGGACCTTTTCTCCAGGAACTTGTCCAAACCTTTAAACCTAGTTACAGTAAATGTAAGGCCGCAGGGCAGGGTCCCGGTGGCCGCCCGTAACCAGGTGATCGGCCGATGCGGGGACCCTGTCTGGGGCCTGGGGTGTTGGGGCCGGAGGCACGAGGACTGGTCGGTGGAGAGGGCAGGCGCCGGCATTGAGGGCGGGTGCCGGTGGTGTGGGCGGGATCCATCGGCGTGTGGGAGCGCGGTGGATCCTGGGAAGAGGAGGCGGCCTGACGTGGGAGGAGCCAGGAGTAGGCAGCGGTTGCCGGCACTCCTGCTCCTCCTTGGAGAACGCCGGCTGTTTGCGGTGAGTTTCGCCGGTGTTTGTCGGGTCCGGGGAGGCTGCCGGGGGGGGGGGGGGGGGGTTTGTTGGACGTCGCGAATGGGGGGTTGGAGTGGGCGGTGAACCGGTGGTCGGTTGTGTGCCGGGCCTGCCCTGCTCTGCCCTGCCATGCAGCTTGGCTCGGCGGGGGAGTTCCAGGGCGGGTCGGTGCCCGTGCTTGTCAAGCCCTCGTGGGGGGCAGTGCCGCGGTGGGGGTGAGGCTCGCGCTGCCGGGCGCGGGAAGAGGGAGCAGGCCTTGGGCCGAGCGGGGTGGCCGTCTGGAGTTGAGGCCCCCTTTCTGCCTTGGCGAGCGCCGCATGGCAATTGGCGCCCTCGTGGCTGCGGTGGGCTTGAAGTTGGGAGGCCTCTGCCGGCGTGGGGGGCAGCAGTTAGCAGGAGGATGGGGGGCTGCACTGCAGGTTAAGGGAGAGGTGGAGGGGCCTAAGGGTGGGTGCACTGCATGGGGAACCGGTTGCCAAGCGTCTTTCCCACTAGCGCTTCTGGGTGCCTTCTGGCCCATCAGTTAGCCATCCTTGGATTAAAAATCAATAGAGCTGTAGCCCACTGGTTACTCCACTGCCTGTGGAGCCAGAGGTCATGGGTTTAAACCCACAGTGGGGTTGTTTGATAGGGCTGTCCAATGCATTATCTATGTGTGAACTTTCCAGGGGTTTCCGCAGTTTACTTTGAATTGGTATCACCAAACAAAAAAAAATAAATAAATAAAATAAAATAAAGACAACAACCCGACGGAAGCTGGACCTGGGATCGGGGGCAGGGGTGGGGGACACCCACGGGGGGGGGGGGGGGAGCGGCCGCCTGCCTGCCTGTCTGCCTGCCTGCCTGCTGGTGGTGGGTGGGACGCTGCCTGCTGGTGGTGGCGGGCCATGGGTTGGGGGGGGGGGGCGGTAGCAGAGGGCGACGGTCAGGGGGCAGAGATGGTCAGGGGAGGGGTCCCCATCTCGTGCAGGCCCGTTCAGAGGGTCCCGTGGGTTGCCGGGCAGTTCAGGGAGGCTCTTGCTGACCGGTAGGGACTCAGCGGCTAGCTACGGTACCCAATGAGGGCGGTGGTGCTGTAGGGATAGGGGGGGGTTTCAAACTGAAATGGAATAAATTAGTAAATACATAATAATACCTACATAAATCAAACATCCATATGGCTTGCGTGGGTCAGGGGATTGGTCCTAGTGTTGGGTCTGGGGGGGCCGGCCCCCGGTGGGGGCAGAGTTTGGGGGGGGGTGGGGCTGCGGGTGGGGGTCGGGTGTGTTTCCCCCTCCTGGTTTTCTTCTTTTGTCTTCGCAGGTGGCGATCGAACTCAGCACACTGCCAAGTATTGCGGAGGAGGTCCAGTGGGATGCGAGAGCGATGACACCGGCTGCGCACCGAGGCGGGAGTTGTCCGAATCTGCTGACAGCATTTGTATGGTGGGGCGGCAGTGGTGGATCCTGAATTGGGGCCATTCGCTGGTTCGTAGTGGTGGGGGTAGGGGTGCCAAGTTGGGGGGGCCGTAGGGGGGGCCGCAGGTCGCTCGGGGGTACGGAGGGTGGCCAAGCGGATAGCGGGACGGTGCAGGGGGTTATGCGCGGGGAATCGGCGGCATTTGTGTAGGCCGTGCCCTGGCCCAGAGGCATCCCCCTCCCCCTCCTTTTTGGGGACTCGTTCCGCCTCCCGCAGGGCCGACGGGGTGAGTAGCCGAGGCCGGCAGTTGGATGGGGGGGTGGCCACATCGCGAACCGCCCAAGGCGACTAACCCCATAAGTCAGTAAATAACTCACAAGGGGGGGGAGCTTATTATTAGTGGCGCAGGGGCCCCGGATTCCCAGGGGACTGATGGAGGGTCAGACAGGCCATGTCTCCCGTAGTGGGGGGGGGGGCTGATGGCGGAACAGGGGACACAGCGGGGGGGGGGGGGGGGGGTGGGTAGCAGGGGGCCCGGAGGTCGAGCCGGTCCAAAGGCTGCCGAAAAGCTCGACCTGAGTTCTTTGTCGGTAGGGGTGCACAGCAGCAGCGACATGTGGGTCGACGGGCTCTTTGGGCTTCGCTGCCGGACCACACTCCGTGGTAAAGGGGGGGCCTGTCCTGTACGCTCAGGCGGTGGGAGGCCGGAGGTCTGGGGCTGCGGCAGGGTCGAAGCGGGGAGATTGGTGGGTTACCGGGGGTTCCAGGGTTGGTTCGGAGGGTACGCGGGGAGCTTTTGGTGGCCAAGGCTTGGCATTTGTGTGGCGGGGTCGTAGCGGCTCGGGTGGGGCGGTTGTGCTGGGGGGGGTCTTCCACGGGGGGTTGGCCAGGGGCCGGGTTTTGGTACGATACTCTTGTCATGCGAGCGGTGAAGCGGTATGACGCTGGGGTCGTGGGGCGGGTCTGGAAAGGCGACGCCTGGGCGGTTGCGCAGGCTGAGCTGCCGGCAGTTCTTGGGGATCGGCCTGCCTGCTGGCCGTGCAGTTCTGGTTCATACGGTCCAATCCGTCCTACTTTCCGGCTGGTAGCGCGGCGGCGGGAGGTTGACGGGGGATTGGGGTTCAGGAGTGGATGCTTTGTCCTGGTACGGCGCGCTCTAGGAGTCCTGTATGCGAGGCCCGGGGATAGGCGCGACTTTGGTGCGGAGGAGGCGATGGCAGGGGTGGGGAGCCGTATCTCTCGCTATACCGGGCGAGATGGCGCGGGTTTGTGGGGGGCAGCTTAGTCGTGCGTAACTTAGAGGGTTATGAATGCTCTTCGGCTGGCAGCGGCATCGACTTGGGTACTTGCAATGTCCGCCGCATTAGCGCAGGGTAGCCGTTGGGGATGAAATTATGGATCAGGTGGGGTTGGTAGGAAGAAGCGGACGTGACTTGGTGATGGGGTGGGCAGAATCTGCCCATCTATAGGTCGGGCACTATGTTTGGGGAGCCGGTGCAGAGGAGACTGGGGGTGGGCTTGGCTGGGGGCTACAGCCCTGCTGGCGGTTAGTTGTCCGGGATTGGTGCTCCATGTAGGGGCTTGAGAGGGGGGGTGGCGGCGGGTGTACCGGATGGTTGGTATGGTGGGGCAATAGGGCAGCAGCGGTCAGTGTTGGCGGGGAGTAGTCGCCACGTGGTAGGCGGGTGCAGCCTTATAGGGGGGAGGTTGCCCTGGCACGCTGGCATGTGCGGGCGGAGGATATGGCAAGGCCTATCCCAGGGGGGACTATCAGGATTGCAGTGGCTCGGTCACGTTCCACCTAGCGAACGGGAGCAGAAGTGGCTGCAGAAGGGGACAGGGACTGAGTCGTGGCTCAAAAAAAAAAAAAAAAAAAAAAGGGATGGAGGGCATTGCGGGGGGCGAGATGCGGACGTCCCTAATAGCTACAACGGATAGCTAAATAGGGGGGGGGGGTTTGGGGGCGACCGTACCATGCTTCCGGTGAGGCTTGGGCGATTTGGGGGCGCGGTACAGCCAGGCTATTGGGGGGGCATAGCTGAGGGGGAAGCATCCCTATTATGTGGTAGTTGGCGGCGCTTTTCATGTGGGGGGGTTCGTAGTGAACCCCTGCCGGTCGGGGGTCGGAGGCAGAGGGGGGGGCCGTCACAGGTTTGCCTATCCCCCTCGACAACGTGCCGGCACGGTAAGGGATGGGGGTGGGAGTGCAGAAGCTTGCTGGGCTCGAGTCATGCCTGGAGGGTACTTTGCCGGTCAGGTGCGGTTATGCCCAGCACGGGGGGGGCCTTCCCACGGGAGGCGGCGGGGGCTCTTGTCGGGGGCGGCAGCCAGGGGTGCACAGCACGCGTCAGTTCGCAGCTCACTCTTCGGCGCTGGGGCAGCAAGCAGGGTGGGCAATAGGGGGCTAAGGGAGCTGAGGGGCGGGGCGTGCACCGAGCTGCGGGATAGGTCGGTGGGAGAGTGTGAGTGTCATACACTTGAGTGGACGGGTCAGGTGGACCGGCCAACGAGGGGCAGCGCCCTAGGGGCGGTGGTTGCGGAGTCCTTCCGCCCTTGTGGGGCTGCTTAGCGGTGGCGGTGGGGGGCTGTGGGGCTCGCGGGGGTCCGGTTTCGGCATCGGCCTTGGTTGTCGGTCTCGGTGAGGGCGGTAGGCGCCGGGGTTCCTGCCTTTGTTTGGCCTACAGGGCGGGTCAAAGGGGGCGTGCCGGCATGATTCTGGGGCGGAACGTCCTCGTGATCGGACCATGGTGGGCCGGAGGGCTGGAAGTTCCGGTGTTGCTAGGCACTCCGGGGGGGGGGGGGGGTGCTGACTGTTTTGCTGGAAGGATAAGGCGGGGTAGGATAACGGGATAACTATTGTACGATAAATAGGCTGCCAAGGGTGAGAGGGCAGCGTCCTGCCTTGCGGTTTTCAGCTGTTGCTGTGCTTCGGTCGGTTACCGGGAGAGGGGTTGGGGTTGGCACTAATTCTTGGCTAACTAGTCACAAAAAAAAAACAAAAAACAAAAACAAAAACAAACGGTAACCAAGCCTGACGGCGGCTCTGTGGCGGGGGGGTCCGCGCACGCGGCGGTTATACAATCATGCAATCATGTCTGAGAGAGAGGGGCAGCGTTATAGGGGGTGGGGGCACTTACCACAAAGGGGGGAAAATTGCTCAGTATCAAAGGGCAGGAGGCCTTGGAATGTATGGCTCCCTTGTGGGCGCACTGGTCGCAGCTTTATGGTGGGGGGGGGGGGCGGCTTCGGGACATTAATGTCGCCAGTACCGGCTGGAGGACCCCGGAGGGCCCGGGGTCCGGAGCATGGGCCGGTCCTGGGTCGGGGGCGGGGTGCCCTCGGCCCTACATTAATGTCCTCTGTGCCGGTGGCGGGATCCCGGAGGTTTCCGGGGTCCGGAGCCTTAGGCTAAACTTGGGACGGGGGCGGGGTGCCCCCGACCCGGATAACCCCTGGCTGACTTTTGCTAGTTACATGGCGAGGTCAGGGAAAGGGGATTAGGATGATTGCCGTTGGCAAGACCGCGGCAGAAGCGGAGGCGGGCTCACCTTGCTATTAGCATGGCTGGTGGGGCCTTGTTCCGCTGTTGGGATTGTTATGATGATTATTCTTGGACTGTAATGTCCGGTATGTTATAAACTTAATAAAGCTGCGACCGGTTGTTTCCCAAGACGGTGGTATGTGTGAATTTGTGGGAAAGGAAGGGGGAGGGGGGAACTTAAGGTGCGTGGGAAGGGGGAAAAACGGGTGAATGGTGAGAGGGGCCCGCAGCATCGGGTCCGATCTACCTCGGTTACAGCATTTCCTACATCCTTTGGTAATGAATTCCAGAGTTTGATCATGCATTGAGTGAAAAAATGTTTTCTCTTATTAGTCTTAAATGGCTTAAATTTAGCTTCATTGTGTGTCCTCTAGTCTTTCTACTTTTTGATGGCATAAACAATCAATCTACATTAACCCGTTACACTCCATTCATTAATTTATAGACTTCTATCCTATCTCCCCTCAGCCTTCTCTTTTCCAAGTTGAAGAGTCCTAACCTTTTAAGCCTTTCCTCATAGGGGTCTTTCCATCCTTGTTACCATTTTGAAGAGGTAGTAATAATTACCCTGAAATAAATATTAAGAAGAGCAATAGTGATTATTCTGGCCATGCTGACATTTGCTGTTTGTGCCAAAGGAGCTAATCTGTGTCTTAAAAATGGAACTTTTGATGTAGGATTAGTATGTGAGTATGGAAAGGATTCTTGTTTGGGTGAAAAACGGATCATATTTTTAATCCTGGGACTCCATGTTATTATGTTGTACCAGTTGTTATTTATAGGTTTAGGGCATTTTTTTTTGGCAGAATTATGTTTTTAGTGATTTGAAGTGAGGGAGTGGGTATGTGTGTGGTTTAAGGGTTGCACGGGGGGATCTGGTGTGCTCATCTGCAATTCCAAATGGCGAGTTTATGGACCTTTCCTCCAGTCTTCGATTCTAGAAACACAGGTGTGTCTATACCCACGGCTGTGGAACTGGAGTGATATCAGGCCTGTTTTTGATTTGGATGTGTCTTCGGCCCAGACGTGTGTGTTATGGAATTGGCCTCATAGTGTTTCAAATAAGGTCTCACTATTCCCTACCTTTTTCCTGATGGCATTCCTCTCCTTATGTACCCAAGCATCCTGCTGACTTTTGCCATTGCCTTTTCTACCTGTTTGGCCATATTAAGTTCATCCAATTCAATCACCCTTAGGTGCTGCGCTTCTTTCATGCACTGAAGTACTTCACCCTCTACTGCTTCCTTGGGTTTCTGCAGGCCAAATGTATGACCTTGCATTTTTTACACCTTAGCTGCTAAATTCTCAAGCATTCTTCAAGCTTCCCTGTATCCCTCTTCATGTTATCCACACCTTCCGGAGTGTCTACCCTGTTGCAGATCATTTTGGTACCATATGCAAAGAAGCAACATTTTCATGACAGACCATCCGTATATTGCTGAAAAAATGTTAAAAAGAACAGGATTGAGAACTGATCCCTGTGGCATACTACTGGTAGTGTTCCTATCTTCGGCGCAAACTCCATTTATTACTATCCTTTGTTACCACAACCTAATCACTTTAGGGTTCATCCCAAGGGTACTCCATTTATTTATGAGTTGCCAATGAGGAATGTTGTCAAAGGCCTTTCTGAAACCTAATTATATCACATCTAGTGTTCTCCCCCAATCCAAATCACTGGTCACGCAGTCAAAGAAATCAATCAGATTTGCCTGACAAGATCTACCTTTAGTAAAGCTGTGCTACCTTGGATACTATAATCCCTTGGATTCCATTAAACACATTATCCTCTGCTTTAGCAGCGTTTCAATTAATTTGCTTACCACAGAGATCAGACTAATTGGTTTGTAGTTCTGAACATTACTACTATTACTAATAATCATTTATATAGCACTACAAGAGTACACAGCACTTTGAAAACATATAAAGAAGACAGTCTCTGCTCATAGAGCTTACGGTCTAATCAAGACAGACAGAACAATATAGGAGAGAGTACTTCCCTAAATTCTTTAATACACTCAACTGAATCACATCCAGATTCATTGCTTTGTCTACTTTTAGTGTAGCTAGCTCTTCACAAACATGGAGCTGGAATCCGAAAGTGGCACACCTGTGCCCTCTGGACGGCCCCGTGCAGGACGTGCCCATTAGGATGCGATTCTATATGGTGGGAAAAAGCTTTCCCACCACTCACAGAACCAGGCCCGAGAACGGCCCGGCATGCTTCTGCTGCCTGTGGGGATGTCCTCCCTGCAGGCTCCCCCGACTCCCGAGGCTTAGACCCCCTTCATCCCTGCCGCCTGATCCATGACTGACCAGCCAGGAACTGGATCGGGTGGCGGGGATCCCCCTGCACCCAGCCCCGGGGGTGGATCCGCAGCCCCGACTGCCGGATCAGTGCTGCTTATTTCACCTTTGAGGTGGAATAAGAAGCACATCCTCTCTGACCCGGCAAGATGTACAGGGCCGTGACCTGAATTGGCCCTGTAAGTCCTGCCGGCCTGGCCCACCCCCGCTCCATCTCAACTCCGCCCCCTCCCGTCCCGGCCGGCTCTCCCCATCCTGTAGCTCTAGCCATGTGGGGAGAGCAGGAGGAGGAATAGAGTCTGAATGGCTTCTGGGGCTGCACGTACCACCGCAACCCGCAACCCACGACTCAGAATCGGGCCCATGGTCTTCTGAAAATTGTTTGAAGTCTACCTCACTTTTATTCCTATTTGTGTTTGTTTTCTGAGGTCCCATTCCTGACCTTTTATCTGGCCAATTTTCTCAATAGAGAAAGGTGAATAGTCGAGTACTCAAGAGATCTGCACTAGACCTGTTGTTTTTTAACATATACATAAATGACCTGGAAATAGGAATAACTCTGAAGTGATCAAATTTAAGGATGATGCAAAATTATTTAAAGTTGTTAAAACACAACAGGATTGTGAAAAATTGCAAGAGGACATTGAGAAATTGGGAAACTGGGCATTCACACGGCAGATGAAATTGAATGTGGACAAGTACAGAGTTATGGACTTAGGGAAGAACAACCCAAACTACAGTTACACCATGTAAAGTTCCACACTAGAAATCACCACCCAGGAAAATGATATAGGCGTCATCATGGATGATATATTGAAACCCTCTGCCAAGAAAGCATATAGAATGCTAGGAATCATAAGGAAGGGAATGGAGAAAAAAACCAAGAATATTATAATGTCTTTGTATTGCTCCATGGTGCGACCAAACCTTGAATATTGTGTGCAATTCTGGTCACCCGATTCCCTCTCCAGCTCTCCCCGTATGTCCTGAGAAGCAGGATGGGCAGAGCTGACGTAGGGGTGGGATAGAGGTGGAGCGGGGGCAAGCCAGCCCGGCAGGACGTTCAGGGCCGATTCCGGTCATGGCCCTGTACATCCTGCCGGGTCAAGATGGGGTCGAAGCCGTGGAAGTCAGAGGCACCTACAGGGAGGACATCCCCGTAGGTGGCAGGGGCACACCAGGCTGTGCACAGGCCCAGTTCTGTGCACCACAGGAATGTTTTGTTCCCAAACGGGTCCATCTTGTTCGGGGACATCCGGATGGCCCGGACCTACCAATACGTGAATCAGGCTCTAAGCCACAGTGCCTCCTCCTTCTTTTGTAAGCTCTGCAGTACTGTGGCTTTAATATTAGTTTTGCATATGCCACCACTCTTCCTCCCTTTCTTTCTACTCTGTCTTTCCTTAATAGAATATAGCCTGGTATAACTACTTCCCAGTCATGGTTTTCTATGTACCATACCTCTGACTGCCACTAAATCCAAGTGAGCCTCTTCCATTACAGCTTCTAAATCTGGAACTTTATTTTGCATATTATGGGCATTTGTATATGCAGCTCTCCAGTTGTTGCCTTTTTTCCTCTTGCTGTTCCGCCTCTCAGAAGTGACGTGGCCACATGCAATGTGGCTGCGCTCCTCCCAGGTGAAGCTGCCCATTTATTGAGCTACTCCTGCAGTGTTCCATGCCGCAGGCGTGTGCCCAAGGAGCAGGATGTGCTCCTTGGGTGAGCTCCTTGGGATGACAGATACCTGCCTTCCCATGCTACCTCTCAGGTAAGTTATCTCCCTCATTCTTAACTCTCTGTATCTTTTTGCTCATTCATTTGCCCCTGAATTTCATGTCCTTCATCCATGTTCATTGGGGCTGGTGCCCTTCCCTCTCCCCCAACCTCTATCTATCCACCTTGCTCCACAAGGAACCTTGCCAATCTCATCCCTTGTACTCCCCTTGCTATCTCATCTTCTATTCATCACCCCATTCTGCCCTCAGTCGCCTCTAGACTTGCTCTTCTCAACTGTAGATCCCTGCGCTCGAAGTCCTTGCTCATTCATGATCTCTTGCTCTTCCATGCTCTAGACGCACTCTTCCTCACAGAGACCTGGCTCTGGGACGGCAAGGAACCTCTTCTTAATTGCTGTCTCTCCCCAGTCTACTCTGCCATCTCTCTGCGTCTCTGTGGTGGTGGTGTGGCAGTTCTTCACCGCAGTTCTTATTTCCTCACTGAGGTTTCCTCTCCTGTGCTCCATTATTATGAAACCCTACTTCTTTGCCATGACTTGACCCCTCCCCTTTTCTTCCTTCTTATCTATGCCTCTCCCCTCCCTCACTTCTCACGCTTGTGACTCCCTCCTTCTCACCCTTTCAGAGGCTTCTCTCCTTCACTCTTATCTCTTGATCCTTGTTGACTAATCTACACTTGGACTTGCCTTCCTTCCCTCGTGACATCTCATTCTGCTCCCTTCTTGATAAATCTTTCTTTATGCCAACACACCCATTGCCCTACCCACACTGCTGGTCATGTCCTTGACCTCATCATCTCCCCCGTTGATCTCACCACTCTTTCTCTCTCCAACATCTCAACTGTTCCTGTTCCCTGGTCTAACCATTTCTGTCTCTTCTTTTCTATCTCTCAGTCTGCTTCTTGCCCCCACTTAACCTTCTTAGTTCCCTCCGCCTCTCCTCTCCCTACCCGTCGCATTATAGCCCTTACCATAAGAACATAAGAACATAAGATATGCCATACTGGGTCAGACCAAGGTCCATCAAGCCCAGTATTCTGTTTCCAACAGTGGCCAATCTAGGTCATATGTACCTAGCAGTTTCCCCAAGGGACACAGGTTCCACAATGCTTGTATTGGTTCAAGCATTGATATCCTGGGTCCCTTCTTAATAATGGTTTATGGACCTTTCCTCCAGGAACTTGTCCAAACCTTTTTTAAACCCAGCTACACTAACAGCCTTTACTACATCCTCCGGTAACAAATTCCAGAGTTTGATTACACGTTACCCTTCAGCAATTTCCCTCTTCCAATCAACTCTTCCCCCCGATTTCTTATCCTTTTCACCGGATCACCAGGTTGAATCCTGGAATTCTATTCTGTCCGCAGCCCTTGATATTCTCGCCCCCTTCCCCCTTATTCCATCCCGGCCCCACTCTTGCACCCACCGCCACCCCTGGCCTCCTTCTTCATCGATATTACTGCTGCCATGCCAAGTGTTGCTGGCATGCAAATCCGTCTGGAAAATCTTTTGCCCATTTTTGTCACTGCCATTCTCACTATCGCTCCCTTATTCACTCCACCAAGATTTCCTATTACTCAAATCTCATCTCTACATCATCTAACTCCTTTCATGAGCTATACTCTATCCTTCAATCTCTGTACTCCCTACACTCCTCTTTCTCCCCTCGTTCCACCCTTTCTTTCCTCAACCCCTCTCTCTTAGCCACCCACTTTGCTGATAAGATCCTCACCATTTGCGGCTCTTTTTCTGCCTTTCCCTTTCCCTCTCCTCTCCGCTTACAGCCCCTCTCTCCTTCTACCTCCCCCCTCATGCCTGGACCTTCTTTCAGCCTAATTCCTCACCAGAACTTCTCCAGGCCCTTTCTTCCTCTCGCAAGATCACATGTCCCATTACTCCCTCTTTAGCCCTCGTCCCACTTATCCTCAACATCTTTAACTCGAGCCTCTCCTCTGGGACCTTTCCTCTTCTCTGGAAGCATGCCATTATTCATCCACTCCTTAAGAAACCTTCCCTTGATCCCATTTCTCTCACCCACTGGCGCCCATCTCTGCTCTTCTTTTTCTCTCTAAAGTCCTTGAGAAATTTGATTTTGCTCAGCTTTCCTCCCACCTGGATGCCACCCTGACTCTACATCCCCATCAATCTGGCTTTCGTCATGGTCACAGCACAGAAACCATCATCCTCTCCCTTTTTAATGAACTTCACACCATGCACAATTAGGGAGGGAGCAGTAGCCTAGTGGTTGGGGCAAGGTACTACAGGCCAGAAGGTCGGTGGTTCAAATCCCACTAGAGGACAGCAACCTTGGGCCAGAAGGACTGGGGTTTCTAGTCCCACAGGTGCTCCTTGTGGTCTTGGGCAAGCCACTTAACCCTCCATTGCCCATGTTCCCTGTATTAGTGTATGTGTCTCATATTCCCTTGTGTTAAATGTATCCCCCAACTGCTTTGACCCAGTGAAAAGCAGGATATAAATGCAGTTAAATAAATAATATTTCATTGACTGCCTCTCTGGATCTCTCCTCTGACTTTGATCTAGTGGACCATCACACTCTTATTCGCCTCCACAATGCAGGTCTTTCTGGTTCTGTTTTCCATTGGTTTCATTCCTTTCTTTCATCCTGGACCTTCTTTGACTGTACTGGCTCTTCCTCCTCCACTATCATCCCTCTAACTTGTGATGTTCCCCAAGATTCTGTTCTTGCCCCTCTTCTCTTCAATGTTTTTCTGGCCCCCCTCACCCTTATCATCCAGCAACATGGCATTTCAGTCTACTATTATATAGATGACATCTTCCTTGTGCACCATACTAACCCCTCCACTCCAGACCTTTCTCCTCTGAATGCCTACCTCTCTTCCATGGCTTCTTGGATGGCCTCAAACTATCTCCATATCAACCTCTCTAAGATCGCTGCCTTTGGTTTTCTCTCTCCACCTGTGTCTCCTCTTTCGCTCCTTCCCTTGCTCAGACACTTATCCTACTGGTCATCTCTCTTCATTACCTCAGTGTCACCTTTGACTCTTCCCTTTCTTTCCATGACCATCTCTCATCCATTATCCAACACTTTTTCTTCTCTATCCATCAGATCCGCTCCATTTGTCCCTTTCTTTCACCACACTCACTGACTGCCTTCCTCCTCTCCCTAGTCATGACCTGTATTGACTACTGTAATGTTGCTCTCGCTGGACTTCTTCAATGCCAACTTCATCTTCTTCAATTACTCCAGAACACTGCAGCATGTATTCTCCAACTCCTCCCACTTTGATCATATCACCCCGCTGCTTATTCATCTGCACTGCTACCAATATCCTAACATATTCAATATAAGATCTTACTCTGTTTCACCATTCCATTCATACTAGCACCCCATGTTATCTCTCAGATATAATCCATTTGCACATCTCTCACCGTTCCCTCAGACAGATTGATGCTAATCACCTATTCCTCCCATCTGCCACACATGCCCATCTTGAATCCACTCACTTCTCTGCCTTCTTCTTCCTCAGTCTTCTCCTCTGGAACTCTCTCCCACCCCACCACCATCTGGAGCTCTCCTTCCCCTATTTTAAGACCCTACTGAAAACTCACCTTTTTTCTCTTATATTTAGCCTCCCCCTTCCCTCCTAGATGCTTTTCCCAAGGCCCTACTACCTCTCTCCCCCCTATGTTTGTTGTTCTTCTCTCTCTCCTATTTCCTTTCCTGTTTTAATATTGGCATTCCTTTCTTCCTTCTAACACTGTATGTAGCATTTTTATTTTTGTAAACTGACTAGACGCCTCGGCACAGTGGGTATCTCAAATGTTCTAATAAACATAAACATATTGTTTAATTTTTTATTTACCTGAGGACTTTTATTTACATGGGGACTTTGTTCACCCATCCCCAATGATCCTAGTTTAAAATCCTCCTCATTAGATTAGTCAGTCTGCTGCAGATATCACTTCTCCCCTTTTACGATCGATGGATGCCATCTCTGCTGAGCAGCCCTTGAAAAAGAATGCCATGGTCCAGGAAGCCAAAACAATCTTGATGACACCATCTATGCAGCCATGCATTAATTTTCAGCATGTAAACCTCCTGGCCTTGGCCCTGACCTCAACAGGGAATATCTAGAATACCATCTGCACACCTAACTGCTTCACTTTCTCTCCCAGAATCAGTCACTTTGATACACTCAGGTGGCAACCTTGCATATCATTTTGCCAGCATGAATGAGCAGCATCAGTTAATAGTCAATAGGAGTCTTGGCAAACTCTATAACGTTTCAGATCATGGCAGACAGCAGCTCTCCCAGGATTATATGAGTGGATGAAGGACGGACAACTCTGTACCCCTTGGAAAGTAGTCAGCAACCACCACAACCCTTTTCTTCCTAGTAGTTGTTGAACCTACAGCTTTGGAGTTTTTGAGCTCTGGTACCTCCTGCTTTAAGATGTTGTTGTCTCTTCCATCTCAAGTGCTGCATCCCAATTTCTCATGTCTAAGAAAGATGGAGTTGAGATGTAGATTCTTCAGGTTCTGGTAATCTATGTCCAGTTATCATCTTTTTGTACTATGTCATATTCTTTTCTAGGCAAAATGTTAAAGATGGCTCTAGAGTCGGGGTTCTCAAACCAATCCTTGGGACACACCTAACCAATCAGGTTTTCAGGATAACTATAATGAATATGCAGTAAAGAGATTTACATACAATGGAGGCAATGCATGAAACTCTTACATGCATATTCTTTGTAATTATTCTGGAAACCTGACTGGCTAGGATTGGGTTGAGAACCACTGTTCTAGAAGCAATTCATCAATGTACTTTCATTGTCATGGATGCTTCTTAGTCCTGCCACCTCCTCTATCAGTTCCCTCAACTTGTTTCATAAGAGATTCAACCTGCAGTTATCTTGCACAGTGAAATGGTTCTATGCCCTGGATCTAGCTGTCTGTCTACAATGGATGCAAAAGTGGTAACAGGGATTACAACTTTGGAAACATGATGTTTCCCACCAATTCTTCTGCTATTAGAACTTTGATACCTATTGAAAAAAAAAGAGAAAAACCTATCAAATACCTACTCTCTCCTCAGTTGTCCTATCATTAAAATTTACTATAGCTTTTTAATGTAAAAATTACTATCTTTGTTCAGACTCCCTGTGCGTAGTCCTGTTTATTTGTTCACCTGTTGTTGGGGTTGAAGTAGTTTATCTTACCTCTTCAGACTACAAAATGTGTTTATCTGGGGTGTGTGGTATAGTATGTCTCCTCTGTAGAATTACCTTAAGGATTTATTAAGGTATTACTAATCAAAGACCCCTGGAATACCATATACTATATTGTTCTATTTCCACAGAGAACCTAAATTTGACATATTTCCTTAACTCCCTAATTTGCCTACCCAAAAAATAAAACTATTTAAGCTAGCCCCTTAATTTGGGAATTCAGACTGTATAAGAATATTCAGCACTATGGTAAGTGAGAACGGAGGTGGGAAAGGAGGGGTCTAACATGTCAACAGTGCAGTGGTGTCCAAGATTATTAGCTGCCTTCCCTCTCCTTTGAACATCTATAGATTAAAGGCTAAAGGAAATTAAAAATCTCAGGAGCAAAAAAAGCATCTCTTAAAATAGAAAAAAAACCCTTCTGAAAACAGCTACAACCCCCCACCTCCACCCCAGTAATTTAAGCAGCAATATATAAAAAATGTTATATAACAAAAATACCTCCTCCCCCATCCGTTTTTAAGAGAACTTTCAGGCAGAAAAATTGTAGTAAAAGTCACAAAGTTACCTTGCTTGAAATTAAGCCTTTCCAGGACCAGATGAGATATTCTTCCCACATTTATTTCAGTTGACTATCTGAATAAAGATAGCTGGACAGAATTCGCCAGTTATATTTACTTACACAAGGTGACCCTCACTTCAGGGCATCATTGTTTGTCCTTGTGTTGTAATAGCATTGACAGATTCTGCATTGGCTATAGGCAGATTGTTTTTTATTTACTCATTAATGCTTATTTTATGCTGGTAGTCCAGGTGAATTATACTTCTCTCTCTTCAAATTTTAATTTGACATCGGATACTTAAGGAAAAAAACTGGAAAATGACACTGAAGATCAAATAGCATTCATTCATGTAAGGAAAATTATTATTATACCATCTCTACATATAATAACAGATGGAGGTGTCACTGTATGGTGTGTGTATATGGGTCTTAGGGGTATGTTTACAATAGCAGTAGCGGCTTCCGTGCGATATCGGAGCCGCGGCCCCATTGAAATCATTGCGGCCACAACTCTAATATCGCATGGAAGCCGCTACCGCTGTTTCAGTAAACATATCCCTTAGGGTGCATGTGTGCCCTTCATGTTTCGTCTCCCCCTCTGAGCATGCATGCAACTTGGCAAACTTAGAGGCAAGTGGGGTCTTGCTCCAGTGCTCCCCTCAAAGAAGAAGAAAAAGAATGGCATGATGGGAGCTCAAGGGTTGTGATGCCCCGGAGAACCTAATTCATAGATGAAGCTGGGGTAGCAAGTGTGCTATGAGGGCCAGAGAGCTGTGTCACTGAGGAGAGAAGGGCAGAAGATAGAAATAAGATAGGAAGGACCAGGAAAGGAAGGGAGAGAGAGAGAGCGAGAGAACCTTTGGAAGAAGGGAAAAAGTACCCAGCAGACAGGAGACAATGCTTGGGGAGGAAGAGAAGAGAGTCCAGGTTTTACATGTACTGTACCGGTTAGCTCTCCGATATTACTATTTGGTTTCTAAAATATTCCAAGTACCATTAAATCTATTCTGATTGCTCAGAATGTCACTGTCTTATTATGAGAACAAGAATGCACAATCAGAATTTTCAAAACCTAAGGTACTATCTCTCAGCACAATGAGCACATAATATTTAAAACTTGTTTTTTGGCGTTGAGAGCTCTTAGTGGATTGGGTCCCTCTTATTTGGCAGAGTTGTTGGAGTTACATTTGTAGTCAAGAACTCGTTGATCCTCTGATACTAATTTATTAGTGGTTCTAGCAGTTAAACCCATTGCATTAAAAATCACTCAAGATGCTGCCTTTTCGATAGCAGGATTTGTACTGTGGAATTTGCTGCAAGCTTCTTTAAGACTCAAAACTAAACTTGCAGAGAATAGCTGTGAATCTTAAAGAAGCTTATAACGAACTCCACAATACAGGTCCAGCTATGAAAAGGCAACTCAATTTAGTCAAGAATTTGACTGAATCAGAGGCATTTGTAATATCTGTTTTTAATATATAACTGAAGGACTTTAGGTTTATTAGATTAGTTTTTATGTATAGTTTTTGTCAACATTACTGGCAGCTTTGCAGTTCAACCACTTAATGTATACGTATGTAAATATGTAAATTTCTGACCCCCCTCCTTAGACCCACTCTCTGTGTGCTGTGCTGTGCTTTCCCTTTCGAATCAATGTGTATATTCCTCAAAATTTGTCATGATTTGCCAGTCTTTCGTCTGTAATCAAACCGCTACTGATCGCTGGAAGTAGCAGTATACAAATGTATGCTAAATAAATAAATAAATAAATAAATGTCCAATATCTTAAAAAAAAAGTGGCCAGTGAAACGTCTTTGGACTATATATGCTTACATATTTGACACACAAAAGAATCAAATAAAACAAGACCAATAACAAAGGAAATAGTAGGAAAACAGGGACACTGCCAGGACATAATAAATTATCCTACCCTATGCAATGCAATGTGTGCCTTTGAGTCAGTCCTGACCCCTGGTGACCCAGAAGCTCCTGGGTTTTCTTGGCAGTGTCACTGGAAGTAGATTGCCAGGCCTTTCTTCTGAGGCAATGGAGGGTTAAGTGATTTGCCCAAGGCCACAAGGAGTGCTAGTGGGATTTGAACCCTGGTTGCTTGGTTACCAAGCCAGTGTTCTAACCACTAGGCTACTCCTTCACTCCATCCTACCCTATACACCCCTGGAAATCAACCCAATGTATTCCAAAAACCGTGATTCCCCTATAATATATCACCAACCAAATAAAAGTTAACACCCGCCCTTGAATTCCAAAGCCAACTACAACCCCTTAACTAATACAAAAGCTTTTTTTGTCGGATCGTTCACCATGAGAAGAAACCTTTCCTCTCCTGAAGTGAACCCTCCTTTTTACTCAATGTTTAAATGGCTGCTCAAAATTGCATAGTACGCTTCTTAAAAAACATTTGTAGGAACCAATCCCTATCTGAAGCTAATACAAACGTAGCTATCAGTGTTGATGGTATAGCACTCTCAGTTCCTGAGGATTCCAATATAGCAGAAATATTTAACGCATCAAACTGACCCCCTACCTCACTAGGTCCCTCAAAAGACACTTTTTTCCCAGAGGGAAGATAGTAAACCTTAAGCATAGGAAGGTGAGACTCTACTGGTACACCTAAAACTTCCAAAAGATATTTCTTAAACATTTCTTTAGCAAAAATAGAAGACAACCGAGGAAAATTTATACAACATAGATTACAATATCTTGAAGAGTTTTCAAGCATTTCAATCCTAGCTTTCAAAGCCAACGTATCTTTCTGATACTGAGACACACTATCTTCAGAGGAAGAAAGCTTCTGTTGTAATTCTGCTACTGAAGATGATCATCCAAGATGGCGTTTTGTCTGTGAGCAGTAGCGGCGGCGTTTTTTTTTTCCTCGGTATAGATGAGTAAGAGGAAGGCTAAAGGGCCTAAGAAGTCCTCCTCTAGCCTGGCAACCTCTTCTACCCTTCCCCCTCCTTTGGTTGGACCTTTAGATTACTTTGTTACGCCGCTGCGGTGGTCTACAATTCCGGCGGAGGAAAGCCCCATAGCTTCACGGTCGGGGCCGGGTGGCTCGATTGGTGATTCGGGGCCTGAGATCTCCCCACCAGTGCAGTGGCGGCCCCCCAAAGATCCACTATTGAGTCGGATTCCGGCACAGGCTGAGGAGGAGCTTCATTCCAATTCGGGAGAGTGTTCTGGTCCTGGAGGATCGGCGGCGCTACGGAGAAGTGAGTTATCTGGATCCACCTCACTGGTTAGCTCAGTGGATTTGGCTGTGTGGAGGTCTGCTGGCAGAGCGACGATGGCCGCTTCTGATACTGGGGAGCCAGGAATGGACAGCCGTTCAACGGAGGAGCCCCTGGGGCAGTCACGAATGATTTTTTCTTTGGAACGACCTGCTGTCTTTACCCTGGAATCAATCTGGTCTGCCATTGTCAAGCTTGGAGAGCTTCTTGCTCCCCAGGTGGTGGCTTTAGGCACCCAGGTTCAGGTTCATACAAACTTACTCCAACAGCATACTCTGGAGGTTACTACTTTACAATCTTCGGTAGCAGAATTACAACAGAAGCTTTCTTCCTCTGACTGACCTTTTCAATGCCTCGTTGGAGTTGGGAGAGGTGCCAAAAACTGGAGAGAGGCTCATGTGGTGCCTTTACACAAAAGCGAAAGTAAGGATGTGGTTTAAAACTACAGGCCGGTTAGTTTAACTTCGGTGGTGAGTAAATTATTGGAAACGCTGCTGAAAGAAAAAATAGTGAGGTTTCTGGAGTCCAGTGGATTACAGGATCTGAGGCAGCATGGATTCACCAGAGGCAGGTCATGTCAAACAAATCTGATTGATTTCTTTGACTGGGTGACCAGGGAGTTGGAACGAGGGAGAGCCCTAGATGTGGTGTATTTAGATTTCAGTAACGCCTTTGACACTGTTCCTCACAGGCGACTTATAAACAAACTGAGCACCCTAGGGATGGACCCTAAAGTTACTGCTTGGGTTAGAAATTGGTTGGGTGGGAGGTGACAAAGAGTACAGGTAAATGGAGCTCACTCTGAGGAGAAGGATGTTACCAGTGGTGTGCCCCAGGGATCTGTCCTTGGTCCGATTCTTTTTAACATCTTTGTTAGTGATATAGCGGAAGGGCTGTCGGGTAAGGTTTGCCTCTTTGCGGATGATACCAAAATCTGCAATAGAGTAGACACCCAGGAAGGTATAGATAACATGAGGAGGGATCTAGCTAAGCTTGAAGAATGGTCTAGAATTTGGCAGCTGGGATTTAATGTTAAAAAATGTGAGGTCATGCATTTGGGCTGCAACAATCCAAGGGAGCAATATAGTATAGGGGGTGAAGTACTTTTGTCCACTAAAGAAGAGCGGGTTGTGTCTGATGATCTTAAAGTAGCTAAACAGGTAGAAAAGGCGACGACGGGGGGCGGAGCCTGATGCCGAGCAGGACGGACGGATAGAGCGTGAGCTCCAGGGTGACCCACCAATAAATCCGAGATTAACTTGAGGTATTGTGCTGCGAATCCAAAATATTGCACCGGAGGATCTGTAGAGATGTCGGTAATAAAACCAGCCAGAATAGATTTCTCCTCGGGGCAAAATGCGAGTGCTAAACGGTCAAAGACCGAACCTCCATCACCGCAAAAGATGGCGGCGCGGCTAGATGGATCGGAGGCCCTGCAAGAAGTGTTGGCTGAGCTGAGAGGGATTAGAGATTTGATTGTGGCTAACGGAGAAGCGTTGTCGGTGGTGCGTGAAGACACTGCGGCTCTCCGATCTAATCTGGAGGGGTTGTCCCTTCGTCAGGATAAGGTTGAGCAAGTAGTGTCAGCGCACGAAGAAAAGCTAAAGTTGGTAGATAAGCACACCCAGCAGATTCGGGCCTTACAAAGAGAGATCGAAGAGGGGAATAATAGGGCGCGACGCAACAATGTAAGAATTGTCGGGGTCCCGGAGGGAGCTGAGGGCGGAGACATGATTGCTTTTTTAGGCAAAATGATCCCGGAGCTCTTGCACATTAATTTTGTACATCCCTTTGAGATAGACAGAGCTCATAGGGTGCCCTCACAAGTGATTCAGGGCCATAAAAGATCGCGCCCAATAATTCTACGAGCCCTACGCTATCAACATGCTGTACAAATTCTTGAAGCAGCCCGTTTACGCCCCAACGCTGAATTTGAGAAATGCAAGCTTCACTTCTTTCCGGATTTTGCAAAAGCCACCGCTGATCGGCGTCGCACTTTCCTCTCGCTGAGGCCGCGCTTGATCCAACTCCAAGCAAGATTTGGCCTTCTCTATCCAGCTCGCATGAGAGTCACGCTTCACAACCACACTAAAACTTTTGATGATCCGGAGATGCTTCAGCAATTTTTGGAGGACAAAGAACGTATGCATATGCGCTGAAAAAGCATTTCACTCTCATGTGTAGTTGCTTGTATAAGTAATGATTTTACGCTTATGTAGCATGTTGGTCACAATACCTTTTCCTTTGATTCTAAAACATACTCATTAGGTAGATGACATATCGCTAGATATTCTCCTACACTTAACCTTTTGCAAGCACTGTTACAATCAGGGCTTTGAGTTCTGTACTAAGTTGTACTGTATACATTGTGGATATTTTGTTAGTGGTGGGTCCCTCTGTACCGTCCCTGTTCCCACTGGGTTCACCATGTAATGCGGGGTGGGGTCATAGTCCTCTGGAGTCTAAGGGGGAATTTTGCTTTTCGCAGTCTGTGTCACTGGAGCCAGGGTTACAATGTACCTGTAGTATGGAGCAAAGGGGCAGAGGCCGTTCAACCAAGTCTAGATTCATGGGAGTATGTCTGATGTATCTACCCAATTTCTCAGCTGCCCGGTGCGCTTAAACTACTTTCCTTGAATGTCAAAGGGATTAATAGTCCAATAAAACTGAAAAAAATCTTACATTATGCGCAGCAAGAGAAAGCAGATATACTCCTGCTACAGGAAACACATTTGAACAATCATGAATCACTTAAACTTGGTACTAAGCCCTTTGATCTGGTGGCCTATTCCGCTGCGATTCATAAACATAACGGAGTGGCCATTTTGGCTAAGAAGTCTCTTATGCCAACTATTACACAGACGCTCTCTGATAAACAAGGCAGATGGACGAGCGCTGCTTTAAAAGTGGGGCGGCTATCATTCGTTCTGGTTAATGTGTACGCTCCAAATGCTGATCATCCAGAATTTTTTCGTACCCTGGCTCAGGAAGCTTTCCTCGGGGGCGGCGAACCAGTAATACTAGGTGGTGACTTTAATCTGATTATTGACCCACTGGTAGACAAAAGTCCTCCGAAGCCTAGCCCGGTCTCCAAGTCGCAGGCCGTCCTCAAAGAATTGATGAGCGACAGAGGTCTGGTGGATATTTGGCGCCTCTATCATCCAAAAGATCAAGAGTTTACTTTTTTCTCCAACCCTCATCGGTCCTCGTCACGCATTGATTTTTTCCTGATTTCAAAATCCCTGATATCGTGCTGTACAAGTGCGGGCATCCAGGCGATGCATATATCGGATCATGCTGCTATCAGTCTAGAGCTACAAGACTTACCTGCTGGTGAGAAACCCTTACGTTGGGCTTTTGATAGATCCCTTTTGGGTGATGTGGAGTTCAGCTCCTGTATTCAAGCAGCAATAAAGGAATATTTTCAGTTCAATCTTCCGCAGGACACCGGGGGATGGGCCTGGTGGGAAGGCTTCAAGGCCTCCACGAGGGCTGCCATCACGAGTCGCATTATCGTCAGGTCCCGGCGACAGAAGGAACGCTTAGCGGAGCTAGAAGATCAGATCAAGGCAGGGGAACGGATTCTAACACGACGTTCTGAGCCAGTCATCTTGGCACATCTTCAAAAACTCCAATTTAGTTATAACCAATTGCTCACTGACGAAGTGACAAAGACTATCCAAGCTCAGAGCGGCGTATACTACTGGGAAGGCAATAAAGCGGGTAGACTCCTGTCACACGCCCTAAAGGGTCAACAGGAGGCGCGGCGGGTGGAAGCCCTGCGTGATCCTGGGGGACAGTGCCTGTTGACCAAAGACGAGGAACTCGCGGGAGCTTTTGGCTCTTATTATGCACAGCTATACTCCTCTGAGATTCAGAATCCCCAGCTGACCTTTGGAGAGTTGACTGCTGGGGTGCAGAGGCCTATTCTGGACGGTGAGACCGCTGAAATGCTGGCGGCCCCAATCTCCCTTTCTGAAATCCATCAAGCAATTCAGACACTGGCCTCCGGTAAGGCAGCTGGCCCGGACGGTCTCCCCATTGAATTTTACAAAGCTTTTTCTAAGGAGCTTGGCCCACATCTGCGTGTCTATTTTCAGGCTCTCCTGCAAGATGCTCCTCTGGTAGGGAGTTTCGCGTCAGCGAGTGTGATTGTGTTGGAAAAGAAAGGCAGGGATCCCCAGCTAGTCAGTAATTACCGTCCGATATCCTTGCTGAATGCTGACTATAAGATCTATGCTACGATACTGGCTAAGCGGCTTGCTGGGGTCATGACACAACTGACACACCCGGACCAATGTGGCTTTATTGAAGGGAGATCGACAGCGGACAATGCCCGTCTCCTATGCCATGTTCTAGCGGCCGGGGAAAGACTCAACAGCCCACTAGTAGGGCTATCCCTCGATGCCGAGAAAGCTTTCGACCGTTTGGAGTGGTCCTTCATCTTTGATGCTCTCCAATGGTTTGGAGTTGGTGATGGTTTCATCAGTCTGCTGAAAGTGTTATATGCTCGGCCTCTGGCACATGTCTGGGTTAACACTTCGCAATCGAAGGAGCTGAGTTTATCACGAGGAACTCGTCAAGGTTGTCCTATATCGCCATTACTGTTTAATTTGGCCCTTGAGCCTTTATTGCTTATGCTCCAACAGCATGCACGGATATCAGGGGTGCCGATAGTGGGTCAGACAGTGAAGCTGTCGGCGTACGCGGACGACCTCCTCCTCTTTACTTCCCCGGAGTCCGTGTCGGCGATCTTAGAATGCATAGAGCGTTACTCGCAATTATCCGGTTATAAAATTAACTGGGGTAAGTCAAGCGCCTTCCCACTGAATGCTAAGACTTATAAAGCGGATATGGAACGTTTCCAATTCGTCTGGGAGCCTAAGATGTTCAAATATCTCGGAGCCTATTATGGTTACTCCTTGGTCGAAGCGGCGAGTTATAACGAGAGAATGCTCTTAGAAAAATCCCATCTGCTGACTACTAAATGGCTCCCATTGGCTTTGTCTTGGTGGGGGAGACTGGAAGCAATCAAGATGACGATAGCTCCGAAAATTAACTATGTGCTGGAAATGATGCCTTTCCTACTGCGCCCGCAGACGTATCAGCAAATTGAAAGAGTGTTAGTGAGATTTTTGTGGAATAACAAAACGCCTAGGATTGCTCTTAAGAAACTTAAAGCCTGTAAGGAGTTGGGAGGAGTGAAATTCCCGGACTTTCAGCAATACCACAAAACTTTTCTGTTAAGACAAGGGGCGCAATGGCTGACTTCGGAAGCCGCATCTCTTCCTGCGTGGCTAGAACTAGAACAAGCAATTGTGGCACCTTTTCCCCTACCGCTCCTGCCTTACATGCAAATGCCGCTAGATAAAGAATATCCTCCTATGATAATTGACACACAAAAAGCCTTTGCGGCCCTGCGGGGCTCGCTCGATGGCGCTAATTGCCTTACTCGCCGTTGGCCACTCTGGTACAACCCTCACCTTAAGATCCAGCGTAAGTCCTTCGCTTGGTGTCTCTGGTATTCTAAGGGTATCTGGACAATCGATCAACTGCTGGAGCGGGATGATTGGAAGAGCTTCCCGCAATTACAACAGGAATACAGCCTACCGAACTCTTTTTATTTTCAATGGATGCAGCTTAGGCACTGTATAGCCAAGTCGATGCCACATTTCCGGTCTCTTGAGCACATGGATCCCTTAAGTGATGCAGTAAATTCTTCTAGTAGGGCATCCCATTTCTACAAGTTACTGCTTTCTGGTATGCAGCAGGGCATGGTTGGTACCCAAAAAGTGTGGGAGCATGACACAGCTCTGGTCATGTCGCCCCAGCAATGGGAACAGTTTTGGGCAAAACAAGTCCGTATTTCAAAATCTGCCTCTGTTACCCAAGCTCTATTTTTTATGGCACATAGAGCTTACCTTACCCCGGTCAAGATGGCTACTTGGGGTCCGGAAGCTGATGGGCACTGTTGGTCGTGTAGGCAGCAGTTGGGTACCCTTGCTCATATTGTTTATCAGTGTCCTTGTGTCCAAACTTTCTGGGAACGAGTCTGGAAACGGATCCAAAAGATATTGAGCTTTCGTGAACCTCTCTCCTGGGGCATCGTTAGTCTACGTTCAGCGAGTAATATACCCTCATTGTCTAGACGACATTTTTTTCTGTTGGATTTTATGCTTGGAATTGCATTATACCTTATTTCTCGCTACTGGAATCACACCTACGACCTTACTCCGCAGAATTGGTGGAATCACGTCTGCCGTTACAGCAAGTTTGAGCAGCTGCCAAGAAAAGGTGTGCCCAGAGTACCATCCGGTCTTTCCAAGTGGCAGATGTTAAATGAGCATATGTCTTTGACCCCTAAGTAAGCCTTTGTTGTTTTTGCTCCCCATAGGGTGCATTGTTCGCCCTTGATTAGAGGATTCTGTTTTTGGAGCGTCCATTGCCACAGACATGTCATTTTGATTTTCATGCTGACTCCAGAGGATTGGGTGGGTGTGAGGGAGGGAGGGGGGGTAAATAGGGGTTTATGGTTTTAGTTAGTCTTTTTTTGTTTAGTTAGTTGCAGTCTTGGGTGAAGTATTGTATGACCTGCTTTACTTTGATATGCTGTTTTCCTAAGACTGTACAAAACGTGATAAAAATATTCAAAAAAAAAAAAAGAAAAGGCGACGACAAATGCTAGAAGAATGCTTGGGTGCATACGGAGAGGAATGGCTAGCAGAAAAAAAGGAGGTGATAATGCCTCTGTATAAGTCTTTGGTGCGACCTCATTTGGAGTATGGTGTGCAATTCTAGAGACCGCACCTTCAAAAGGATGTGAACAGGATGGAGTCAGTGCAGAGGGTGGCTACTATAATGATTAGTGGTCTTCATTATAAAGCATATGAGGACAGACTTAAGGATCTTAATATGTACACCTTAGAGGAAAGGTGGGATAGAGGTGATATGATTGAGATGTTTAAATACCTCCATGGCATAAATGTTCAGGGAGAGAGCCTCTTTCAATTGAAAGCAAGTTCTGCTATGAGGGGACATGGGATGAGGGTGAAGGGAGATAGATTCAGGAGTGATATGCGGAAATATTTCTTTACGGAAAGAGTAGTGGATGCGTGGAATAGTCTCCCAGTGGAGGTGGTAGAGATGAGGACAGTGACTGAATTCAAAAAAGCATGGGACAAACACAAAGGATCTTTAAAGGTAAAAAGTGGACTGTTGTAGTTGTTGATATGGAAGGACAGACTAGATAGGCCATGTGGTATTTTTCTGTCATCATATTTCTATGTTTCTATATTAGAGGAAAGGAGGGTTAAAGAAGATATGATAGAGATGTTTAAATACTTCCATGGCATAAATGCACAAGAGGAGATTCTCTTTCGATCGAAAGCAAGCTTTGCTATGAGGGGGCATAGGATGAGGGGTGAAAAGGGATAGACTCAGGAGTGATATGTGGAAATATTTCTTTACAGAAAGAATGGTAGATGCATGAAATAGTCTTTTAGTGGAAGCAGTAGAGACAAGGACAGTATCTGAATTAAAGAAAGCATGGGACAAACAAAGAAGATCTCTAAAGGAAAAAAGGGGACTATTGTAGTTGATATGGAAGGACAAACTATATAGGCCATATGGTCTTTTTCTGCCATCATGTTTCTATGTTTTAAAAACCTATGATGACAAAAAGAGGACAGATGGTACACAAGAATTGCACAAGACTGCACAGAAGAGCTACAACCTGGACTTCCGTTTTGCATCTGGTAAAGTACTACTCAGGCACTCCCATGAAAGCCCAACCTTTGGACTGAGAGTGCTGTTACATAGGACTAGATGCCATTTGAAAACACTACCAGCAAGGGGGTGTCTCCATCTGTAAGGAAAGGAATCAGAGCTGCTGCTTCAGCCTGAATGACACTCTATGGTAAGACAATAGCTAAAAGATATCACTTTTATTAGTTCCTTCATATAATAGCGTAAACCTAGTCCTGAAGTAAACAATCTACGAGAAAAGGTCACACATGATCAGATGATGGCCCAAGTGTATATGGCAGTAGGTAGTTAACATACAGCATAGAGAACAGAGCAGCCAATCAGGATTCTGCTTTGTAAAGTCTTGTTGCCTGTAGGGCCAAACATAAGGACATAAGAATTGCCATACTGGGTCAGACAAAGGTTCGTCAAGTCCAGTATCCTGTTTACACAATGGCCAATCCTGGCAGGTCCCCAAAAAGGCACACAGGTTACACAATGCTCGTCCCGGTGTAAGCAGTGGATTTCCCGGGTCCTCTTTAATAATGGTTTATGGACCTTTCCTCCAGGAACTTGTCCAAACCTTTTTTAAACCCAGCTACACTACTACTACTGCTACTATTAATCATTTATATAGTGCTACAAGGCATACATAGCACTGTACAAACACATATAAAGACAATTCTTGCTCTACAGAGTTTACAATCTAGTTACCGCAGACAAGACAAATGATGAGAATAAGGGTAGAATAATGAAGTTAAGGAGACATAAGGAAGGCAAGGGATCAGGAACCAAAAGCAGTCTGAAAGAGGTGAGCCTTTTGCATGGATTTGAAAAGGGGCACAGAAGAAACCTGACACATAGACTTGGGTAGTTTGTTCCAGGCATAAGGAGCAGCAAGGTGAAAGGATCGAAGTCTGGAGTTGGTGGTGGAGGAGAAGGTAAAGAAAGAAGCAAGCCAGTAGAAGAGCAGAGATCAATAGGAGGGGTGTAGGGAGAGAGGAAGAGGAGGAAAGGTAGTGAGGAACCAAAGAATGTATGCATTTAAAGGTTTGAAGCAGAAGTTTGAATTGGATGTGGAAACAAAAGGGAAGCCAATGAAGTGATTTGAGAAGAGGGGTTATATGAGAATATCAAGGCTGGCAAAAGATTAGTCGTGCAGCAGAGTTCTGAATAGATTGAAAGGGAGAAAGATGACTCAGAGTGAGACCAGCAAGAAGGAGGTTACAATAGTCAAAACAGGAAGTAATTAGAAGTGGACAAGTGGTTTAGTAGTGTGTTCAGAGAGGAAGGGGCGGATTTTGTTAATGTTATAGAGAAAGAAATGACAGGTTTAACTATCTATTGGATATGTGAGGAGAAAGAAAGGGAGGTGTCAAAGATGACACCAAGATTATCTACTGAGGAAATAGGAAGTAGAAGAGTGTTATCTACAGAGATAGAGAAAGGAGGAAGGGGGAAGGAAGATTTAGGGGGAAAAATAAGAAGTTTGGTTTTGTGCATATTTAATTTCAAATGATGGTGAGACATTCAGGTGGCGATGTCAGACAGGCAGGCAGAGATGCGGGTCTGGAATGTTGGAGAAATATCAGGTGTAGAAAGATAGATCTGAGACTCATTAGCATAAAAATGATACTGAAATCCGTAGGAGGAGATGAGAGCACCAATGGACTGGGTGCAGAGAGAGAAAAGGAGAGGGCCCAGAACAGACCCTTGGGGTGCACCAGTTGAGACTGGGATAGCAGAAGAGGAGGAACCACCATAAAAATACTGAAAGAGTGATGGGAGAGATAAGAAGAGAACCAGGACAGCACAGAGCCCCTAAAACCAAGTGAGGACAATGTGCCAAAGAAAAGGTGGTGGTCAACAGCGTCAAAAGCAGCAGAACGTCAAGAAGGATGAGGATAGAGTAGAGGTCTTTATCCAGGAACAAGTCACTGGAGACTTTGTCAAGTGCTGTCTCAATAGAATGTAATGGATGAAAGCCAGATTGAAGTGGATCCAGAAGGGCTTGAGAAGAAAGAAATATGAGACAACAGTGGAGGACTGCATGCTCAAGAAGTTTAGAAATGAAGGGAAGAAGGGAGATGGGACAATAATTAGAAGAACAACTAAGGTCAAGTAAAGGTTTCTTGAGGAGAGGTGTGACCACAGCATGCTTGAAAGCTGCAGGGAGAGTAGCAGTGGGGAGCAAGAGGTTGAGAATATGTGAGATTGAAGGAATGACAGAGGAGGAAATGGAGTTAAGGAGACAGGTGTGGCTAGAATCTGAAGAGCAAGTAGTGAGTTTAGAGGAGGAAAGAAGATGAGAGATTTCCTCAACAGAGATCTTGGAAAATGATGAAAGAGTAACAGAAATTGAGGGGAAAAGTTGATATTGAAGTGGGGGAAGAGGGGATGAAGTTGTTCTAGTGGGGAATTGGAGTGTAATCTTGCGGATTTTGTCATGGAAAAAGTTGACTAGGGTTTGGGCAGAAAGAGAAGGAGGGGTCAGAAGGGGAGATGCCTTGAGGAGAGAGTTAAGAGTTGAGAAAAGAGGGCTGGAGTCAGAGACAAGAAAGTTAGTCAGATGGACATATAGTTTTGCTTGGCGAGTGCTAAGGCTAACTGGAAGGAGGTAAGCATGACTTTGAAGTGAAGAAGTCAGAAAGAGGGCGGGATTTGAGCCAAATGCACTCAGCTGAGCAGACACAGGAACATACATAGTGAGTAGTTGAAGACAACCAAGGCTGAGGTGTAGTGCATCTCAAAGGACATGGGATGGGTGGAGGGAGAGTATCTAGAGCAGAGGAGAGGGCAGTATTATAGCTTTTACTAGCAGCTTTTACTACATCCTCCAGTAATGAACAGTGACCCAAAGGGGAAACAAGAAAATGTCACAGGATGTGAGGTCAAGTGAGTACGGAAGCTGACAGACTTGCTTGATTTGGTGTTTTGCTAAGAACTGCTGGACAAGATGTGATGCATGAGCTGGGGCATTATCGTGATGAAGCAACAATTCACCATTCCTGGGCAACTCTGGCCTCTTATGCAGGGCTGGCCCATCCAATAGACAAGCTAGATGTCCACCTAGGGCGGCCAGCCTGGGTTGGTGGTGGCAGTGACATACATTACTGGCTGCACTGCCCCCTCCCCCCCAGCTGCCACCAATTCCATTTGGGGGGGAAGGAGGGTAGCAGCAGAATTTCCAAAAGTGGCTGCATTTTTCCACTGCTTTCTTGCCCACGGCAGGCTATGTCCTTCAGCATACACGGTCTGGTCTGCACATAACAACAATAAGATAAGCATTTTTCTATATTGAATTCATTTGAATATAAATCACAGAGCTGAGGTCATTGATGCAAAAAGGGTACAGCGGAGAGACTAATTCCGGATTAAGTACCTAGTAAGTCTGAGACCTCTCAGTTCGAATTTGGAATATACATATGAGTTTCTGCTTAGTAGTCATACAACTAAGTATATTGCCTAAAACATATTGGAGGATATTAGGTATATCACGGCAAGAAAACAGCATCAAAAAGCTGCCACTTTTGGAAATACTGCCTCTGCCCACCTCCCCCTCCTGAGATGGAATCAGCAGCAGCTGGGGGGGGGGGGGGGGGGTGGGGGAAGCGGGGGGGGGGGGGGGGGGTGGTGAGGCCGGGGTTTCTGTCTAAGGTGGCAGAAACCCTTGGGCCAGCTTTGCTCTTACAACAAACTGCAATTCTCATATACAAACTTGGACATAGTACTCCTTATTAATGGTTTGGCCTTTTGGAGCATACTCATGATGAATAAAACTGTGAGCATGACCTTGACATTGCTCCTCACCTGACGGGCTTTCTTAGGTCTCGGAGAGTCTGGAGTCTCCCGTTGTGAGGACTGAGCCTTAGTTTCTGGGTCATAACCATAAACTCATGATTCATCACCAGTAATAATCTTGATAAAATGGAAGACTGGGCATCCAAATGACAGATGAAATTTAATCTGGACAAGTGCAAAGTTATGCACCTAGGAAAGAACAATCCAAACTATGGTTACACAATGCAAGGTTCCACATTGGGAACCACCACCCAGGAAAAAGATTTAGGCGTCATCATGGATAGCATGTTAAACCCTCTGCCCAGTGTGCAGCGGCAGCCAAGAGAGCAAATAGAATGCTAGGTATCATAAGGAAAGGAATGGAAAATAAAACAAAGGATATTATAATGCCTCTGTATTGTTCCATGGTGTGACTGCACCCTGAATATTGTATGCAATTCTGGTTGCCGAATCTTAAAAAGGATATAGCGTTATTACTAAAGCTACAGAGAAGAGCCACCAAAATGGTAAAGAGGACGGAAGGATACTCCTATGAAGAGAGGCTAAAAAGGTTAGGACTCTTCAACCTGGAAAAGAGACGGCTGAGGGGAGATATAATAGAGGTTTATAAATTAATGAATGGAGTGGAACAAGTAAATGTAGATCAATTGTTTACATCATCAGAATATAGAAAGACTAGGGGGCATGCAATGAAGCTACAGGGTAACCTATTTAAGACTAATAAGAGAAAATATTTTTTCACTCAACATGTAATCAAACTCTGGAATTTGTTGTAGTAAAGGCTGTTAGTGTAGCTGGGTTTAAAATGGTTTGGACAAGTTGCTGGAGAAAAGGTCCATAAATTATTATTAAAAGGGACCCGGGATATCACTGCTTGACCCACTACAAGCTTTGTGGAACCTGTATCTTGGGGAAACTGCTAGGTACTTATGACGTAGATTGGTCATTGTTGGAAACAGGATACTGGGCTTGATGGACCTTGGTCTGACCCAGTATGGCATATCTTATGTTCTTATGTTATCTTTTTGATGAAATCTGAGTCTTTTCAATGCATTCCAACAACTCCCTGGCTGCAGACAGTCGATCTTCTTTTTTGTCAAGGGACAGGAGTTTCGGCATGAATTTTGCAGACACATGCCTCATCCCCAAATCAATAGTAAGAATGGACTGTACTGACCTGAAACAGATGTTCATGTCCTCAGCAAGCTCCTGATAACACTGGTCAACGAATTTTTACAGAAGTCATGTTACTGAAATAAAAATAGTCATTTCTTATCAATTTTATATGCTGAACACGAATATGACAGTGAAATTGCAAAGTTGGCTCTAGTTTTTTTGTAATCTACAAGAATTAATATTTACATCACAAAATGCATGTCAATAGTAAATATAATAGGCCTTCGGTTAATACCTGTAAAAAACCAAGTCATAGACTACTTCTTAGATTTTTTCGCCTGTCTCTTGTACAGCTGTTCGGGAGCTTCTCTGGGGAGTGTCCATCAGTAGTCAGCCAGCATTGTAGTGGACCATTTTCCCTGGTATCTTTGCTCCATCATTGCGATATCCTGGTGAAAACGTTCACCCTGTTTATCACTAACCATACCACAGTTGTCAGGAAAGAAATCGAGATGGGAATCAAGGAAATGGATCTTTAGAGACATATTGCAGCCAATTTTCTGATACTGCATCAGCATGTCTTCTACTAGTTCCTTGTAGTTTTTCTGCCCTAACATTCCCGAGAAAGTTTGTTGACACTAGGCGAAAAGCATTCCATGCTTGTTTCGCATCACCCTGCAGCAAGTTGTTGAACTGGTCATCTTTGAAGAGCTCTCAAATCTGAGGACCCACAAAACCTCCCTCTTTAATCTTTGTTTCGCTGAGTCGAGGGAATTTTTCATGCAGGTATCAGAAAGCTGGCGAAGTGCGGTTCATGGCTTTCACAAAGTTTGATGTAAAGGGGTGGTAGCAGGATTTTGTGAGCCTCAACCAGAGCTGGGTGATGGATATTCTTCTCTCCAGCTGTTACATTTTGTCTGCGATTCCATTCCTTCCGCAAATAGTGCCAATCCCTTGCTCGGCTATCCCACTCACATAAGAAACACATGTATTTTATATATCCCTGCTGCAGTCCCATTAAAAGGGCAACTACCTTCAAGTCACCACAGATGTGCCAGCTGTACTTGTTATAGTTAATGGAAGTCAGTAGATGCTTTAAGTTATCATATGTCTCTTTCATGTGGACGACATGCGCTACTGGAATAGATGGAAGACGGCTTCCATTGTTCAAAAGCACAGCCTTCAGACTCAGTTTTGAAGAGTCTATAAATAGTCTCCAGTCTTGTGGGTCATGAGTGATTTTTAAGGCATTCAAGAGGCTTTCAATATCTGAACAGAATACCAGATTACTTTCCTTTCCGACTATGTATAGTACACTGCTGACGTCAGATGGCTTCAGCAGCCGTCAGGCAGTAGTATTGCATTGCATCAGAAAATAATGCAATCAACTCTGGATGATGTGTGCATGCTGGTATTATGCAATGTGATGCAATATTATATCATTCAAGGCTTATTTGGGATGTTGTTGATGTCCTACTGGATAAATTTACACGGTGAAACGTCAAAAATGGACTACATGCAATATCTTCAAAAGAAGAGCCAATAAATTTTTTTAATGTTATATTCGTGTTCAGCTCACCAAGATAGTACAGATTAGGGCCTTTTAAAATCATTAATGATTTCAATGTTGACCAGTGTAATCAATCAAAAATTTGAGCATATTGCAGCAGGCACTGCTTCAACTTTGTCTTCATTCCTGCTCAGGATGGCCTTCCAGAACATTTGTCATTGTCAACACTTTGGTGGCCCTCTTGTAAACATTTGTAACAGTCATAAACTTGAGCATGACTCATACATTCATTGTCATAGACTTGCTGCAACTTTCCAAAAGTCTCTTTTCAAGAATCTCCAAGATTCTGGCAGAACTGAATGCAAATTTGCTGTTCAATTTGTTCACTTGTAAATCTGATGAACTGCTTTTACATGATAGCAAACATCACTTAATTAAAAAAGTACAGGTGTACTGCAGTCACACTGTTAAGTGCCGTCGAGTCGGAGTCGACTCATGGCGACCCTCTGGATAGCTATCCTAAATTGTGTTTGGTCTTCAGTCAGGTGGCTCATTGTTGACAGACTGGTACCCGTAGCTGCTCTTATTGTATCGATCCATCTCACTGCTTGCCTTCCTCTTTTATTTATTTATTTATTTACATTCTCTTATATACCGTGCTATTCTGCATCAGTGTGGTTTACATTGAATAAACTGAAATTACATTGAACAGGGCATTATAACTTGGAGGTAACTATTTTACAGGGAATATCTTTATCTTTATTTAAAATTTGATAAACCGCTTTTCGTCGAAACATAAAGCGGTGTACAATAAAAGGTTGGCAATGCAAGGACAAGGAAAGGAACGCCAAAGTAAAACAGAAAAGTAAGTATAAAAAGGATAAAGGCATAAACAAATAGAAAAACAAAAAACCAAAAACAGATGGGCTATGGAGGGTTAAGTGGCTTGCCCAAGACCACAAGGAGCACCTGTGGGACTTTTGCGTTGACCTTCTATCTTGCCAAGCATGATGTCTTTCTCTAATGATCTCTCTCTTCGCATGATGTGTCCAAAGTATGAAAGTCGAAGTCTTGTCATCTGAGCTTCTAAAAAAAGCTTAGGTTTGATCTCCTCTAGTACTGACTGGTTTGTTCTTCGGGCAGTCCATGGTATACACAGTATTCGCCGCCAGCACCATAATTCAAAGGCATCAAATTTCTTCCTGTCTATCTTTTTCACTATCCAGCTTTCACATCCATATGATGTTATTGAAAATACCATGGCTTGAACAAGTCAAATCTTTGTATGGAGAGAGACATCTCTGCTCTTGAGAATCTTATCTAGGTCTTTCATAGCCATTCTGCCAAGAGCAATACGTCGTCTGATTTCTTGACTGCTTGTTGCTTCTTTATTGATAGTTGATCCAAGTAGGTTAAAGTTGTTCACAATTTCAATTTCTTCTCCTTCCATGATGAACCTGTTGATTATGCCAGTTGTCATGATCTTTGTCTTCTTTACATTAAGGTGCAGGCCCATTTTGAGACTATGTTCTTTGATTGTGAGAAGCAAATGTTTCAGATCATCTTCACTTTCAGCCAGTAAAGTAGTATCATCAGCATAGCGAAGGTTGTTGATGAGTCTTCCACCAATCTTCACACCTCTGTTGCCTTCATACAATCCTGCTTCTCTGATGATTTGTTCTGCATATAAATTAAACAGGTAGGGGGAAAGTATGCAGCCTTGTCTTACATCTTTGCTTATTTTAAACCATTCTGTTTCTCCTGGTCCATTTGAACTGTTGCTTCTTGATCAATGTACAGATTGCACAAGAGAACAATCATGTATTCTGGTATACCCATGCTTCTTAATGTGGCCCAGAGTTTCTCATGGTTTATACAGTCAAAAGCCTTGCTATAGTCGATGAAGCACAAATAGATATCCTTTTGGTATTCTTTAGTCTTTTCAAGGATCCATCTCACATCCGCAATGATGTCTCTCGTTCCTCGCCTTTTCCTGAACCCTGCTTGCACTTCAGGTAGTTCTTGTTCCAGGTATGTTTGTAGTCTCTTTTGAATAATCTTCAGTCCAATCTTGCTGGCATGTGGGATCAGAGCGATTGTGCGATAATTTCCACAGTCAGTTGGATCACCTTTCTTTAGTATTGGTATAAACACAGATCTTTAACCGGGTAAGGCGGACACGTCACCCTCCGCCCCTCATAACCACCCCCTTAATTTTCCTCTAAACCAATACATGTTAACAACCACATGACAACATTTTTGGATTTCAAAACTGGTCACAGCTTTAATAACCTTTTTAACAAACCAGATAATACAAATACAAAACATTATAACTCCCCCTCCCCCCCCGCCAAGCAGAGCGAGCCCTCACCAGCCATGTTAGTAGCAAGGTGACGCTGCTTCCGCTTCCCCCGGGCACAGGCCCGAGAATTTTTCCACGCCCTCCCTCTTCCGGCTTCGCCATAATATTAGCAAAAACCTGAGGGATTAACCGGGTCGGGGGTACCCTACCCCCACCCTCCTGCTTGCCGCTGGCTCCGGAAACCTCCGGGATCCCGCCAACCCCCCAAGCTGCAACAACCCATACCCCCCCAAACCCCCCGAGCGTCCATATAAAGGGCGGGTGGGCGGGACGTCTGGCGCCTCCAGCCCTACCAAGCCGAAAGACCGGAGCAGCGCCGAGTCCCCGCACCTCCCCCCCCTCCGCGGCCCGCAGACCTCGGACTCCCATTGGCTCCCGCGCATTTGAAAAACCAGCGGGAGCCAATGAGACCGCCGGACAGCATGGCCTCCTCTCGACATGCGCGCCGCCGAATCCCGAGGGCGAGGGCAGCTTGCCGCCCCCCCGGTTAGCGGCGGCCACGGGGACGCGGACCCGAGGCCTTACAATAACCGGGTAAGGCGGACACATCACCCTCCACCCCTCATAACCACCCCCTTAATTTTCCTCTAAACCAATACATGTTAACAACCACATGGCAACATTTTTGGATTTCAAAACTGGTCGCAGCTTTAATAACCTTTTTAACAAACCAGATAATACAAATACAAAACATTATAACCCCCCCCCCCCCCCCCCCGCCAAGCAGAGCGAGCCCTCACCAGCCATGTTAGTAGCAAGGTGACGCTGCTTCCGCTTCCCCCGGGCACAGGCCCGAGAATTTTTCACGCCCTCCCTCTTCCGGCTTCGCCATATTATTAGCAAAAACCTGAGAGATTAACCGGGTCGGGGTACCCTACCCCCGCCCTCCTGCTTGCCTCCAGCTCCGGACCCCGGAAACCTCCGGGATCCCGCCACGGCTCAGGTCAGCCACGACTGGAGCCGCCCCCCAAAGGTAAGCTGCGACCAGCCCTCACCCGAAACCTAATACCTTCCAAGGCCTCCTGCCAATCGTTGAGAAGTAAATCCAACCCTACCGGGGACAAGTGCACGCCATCCGGCCTGTAAAGGCCCGAGCACTCCACGTCCACCCAAGGGTGCAGAATTTGACAGCCCCCTTGTTCACCCACCCATCTGCCAATTTGATGGTTAATCTTTGTCACACCCCGTGACCACCGTCGCTGAGCCCAACAGGACGGCCTTGGAATGATATCAGACCACAACAGTAGCACTCCTGGAAACATCCCGAACACCACCCCCAAGTCCTTTTTGACTGCCCGAATCAACTGTCGGCAAGTCCACGAAACCAAATCGTTGCCACCCAAATGTATCAGCAAAATGTCCGGTGCACATCCACCGGAGTCCGCGCTCGCCCAGCCATGAGACGGTCACCGCGAGCTCAGTAAGTCCCAAATCCGGCCCCATCGGCCGTGTCACTGCTCGCCGACCAGCCCAGAACACAAAGGAGTGGCCAATCACCCAACAGCAACATGATCCTTGCCCTTTTTCTGCAAAGAAAGAATAACAAACAAGTTAGTGACCCCCCCATGCCCTACAGACGCACATAGCTGTGGAAAGCCCGTGACTGCCATCTCCCGAGCCGTTGGATCTCCTCATCCGACAGTTCAGCAGCTGCGGCGCTGGTCGCCGCCCCAATCCTGGAGGAGTGAGGGGCAAACGCACCGGGTTCCTCGCCTACCTGCCGTAACGACAGTCGCAGCACCGCCGAAAACTGGAAACGCATAAGAACCCGCGCATCCTGATGTATAAACAGGCTACCGCCGGTGTCCGGACGCACACGTAAGTACGCTTGCAATAACACCACGGGACACGAAGGGGAGCCTGGCACCGCTGTCAAGTCCACCCACGCACCCCGCCCCGCCTGATCCGTCTTAGAACGGGCAAGGTGGATACGAACCCTGCCCCCGAGAAATTGCACCTGATGTATCTGAACCTCCCTCCCATTGCAATTCCTACCCGACTCCGCAACCAACTCACCCACCCTAAAAGCGCCGAAAAAGGCTACCGAAAAAACCACGTGGAAAAGCACCCCTTCATAGGAGGATGAAACCACTTGAGGCAAAGCGCCGCATAAACGCCAAAGCAATTCGTGCGTTAAAGGGCACCGCCAATCACCCAACGAAGGGCAGGACCGCTCCCAACCATGCAGAAGCATACGCGTTAAAAATCCCCCACCCGCTGCCCCCCACCCTAGGGCGCGTGCAAAAAAGGAAAACCCCGCCAGATTCCTCCGAACGGTAGCACGCGACAGTCCCGCCGCCTTCGATGCCAGCACATACTGACCCACAAGCTGATCGGAGGCTGGACCTCCTTGCCACCCCTGAAGTACCAGGAAGGACACCACGCTGCTGCAGCCTCGTTGATAAGCTACCCACGTTGCCGGAGAGACTGAATTTCGAAGCAGCTCCATCATGTCACGAGGCCAATTCGCCATAGGTGCTCCGGGACCGATGCTCCCTCCTCGTCCGCCTCGGGTGCCAAGGTTCGAAACAGCTCCCACTTAAAATGGGAAAGAGCATCAGCAATCGTGTTATGACTACCCGGAATATGCCGAGCCCTAATCACCAAATTCAACTGCAAACAAGCGAAAACAATCTGACGCATCAAGTCGGCGACAGGTCTACATCTTGGGGAATAATTATTGAGCACGGACACCACCGCTTCATTGTCGCACCACCAAAGAACTCTACGATTGCGAAGTCTGTCAGGCCATAATGACATAACCACCAGAATGGGGAACAACTCAAGGAAGGTAATATTATTCGTAAGGCCGTTATCCTGCCAGGACTGTGGCCACCCCGCCGCACACCAAGAGCCCCCAAAATAAATTCCCAGGCCCACACCCCCAGCCGCATCGGTAAACAATTGCAGTTCCGCAGAAGTCACCTCCCGGTCTCTCAGCACCGTGGTACCGTTGAAGTTACTTAAAAATTCGTCCCAGATCCTGAGGTCTGCCCGCAGGCTGTGTGACATCCTAATCCGGTGATGGGGCTTTGTAACACCCGCAGTAGCTGCTGCCAGCCGACGCAAGAAGACTCTCCCCATCGGGATAACTCTGCAAGCAAAATTAAGCGAACCAACCAAGGACTGCATCTCACGCAACGTCAGCTTGCTTGAAACCAGCGCATTCGCAACCAACACTCGCAGCTTCACAACTTTCTCCTTTGGCAGGCGAGCGACACGCGCTACTGAATCCAACTCAACACCCAAAAAGGTAAGGATAGTCGCAGGACCCTCAGTCTTACCTGACGCTAAGGGAACCCCCCAAATCTGGGCTAGTTGTACAAAACCGTCCAACAACGCCTTACACTGCCCTGTATGGACCTGTCCGACGAAAAGCAAGTCATCCAGGTAATGCACGACCACACCACACCCCATCCAGTCGACAAATGCCCAATGCAAAAAAGAGCTAAACTGTTCGAAATAAGCACAGGAAATCGAACAAGCCAATCGGCATGCATTTGTCGAAATAATATTTTCCTTCGAAGCAAAACCCCAACGAATGAAATGACAACGGATGCACGGGCAATAACCGGAAGGCGGATTCAATATCCACTTTTGCCAACAAACACCCAGACCCACAGGCTCTCACAAGTTTGACCGCATCATCAAAGGAGGCATAGCGTACCGCGCACAAGTCCTTAGGAATGTGATCATTGACCGAGGAACCAATGGGAAAGGACAGATTATGTATCAAGCGATACTTGCCCGGCTCCTTCTTTGGGATAATACCCAGCGGAGATATCACAAATTCAACAAAAGGCTGCTCGCCGAAAGGGCCCGCTACCCTACCCAAAGCAATCTCAGATGCCAACTTATCCTTGACCAAATGCGCAAAACGCCAAACTGAAGGCGAATTCCGGGCCCTGGCTACCCTTACGCTGCCTACCACCGGTATAGGAAACCCATCCCTAAAACCATTCTCTAAAATGCTGCTTACACGTCGCTTAGGATAGCTCCTAAGCCAGGGACCCAAAACATCAATCTCAATCGGAGTGGGAGCCAAACTCAACAGGCTTCAATTGCCGGTGAGGGGGGCCGCGGCTCCTCCGCCACTCTTTTTGACACATTTGATCGCTGAGTGGCTTCCATTACAGATAGAGCATGCGTGCCGGAATTTGCAATCCGGAAAGGGGCAGGAAGCTTAAGGGGCAGGAAGACTTGTTGAACCGCCAGCACAAGTCACCCGCACCCCCCCCCCCTGGAGTTCTCTGCAAAGCAGGGGGCACGCCAGATCGAAAGGGCCGGTCCACCCTCGTAGTGCCAGACAGTCCACCTTTTTGCCCGCCTGAACTTCTGCCACTAGGTCTGATCGCCATCTGCGTCAGCCAAAGATTGATGTCTTGCGTTCCCCAGGAAAGCAGTTGATTCTCTTCCATCTTATCACGGAACTTCTCATCATAGTTGAGCCAAGCCCAACCTTCGTGAGTCTGTGACGCCTCTAAGATGGAATCTGCGTATGCCAGGAGCATCCCATACTGATCCGCAGTCCAATTGACGACGTTCCGTGCCACTCTCCTAACCCTACCCGCCTTCTCGTCCTCCTTTCTCTTCCTCCGACTATCCCCCGACCGTTTCCGACCCTCAAGCAAACGGAATATATCCAAGTAGCGACGCTTAACAATCCTCCTCCGAAGATTCTTTGGCACTCCCTCCCATAACTCCGAGAAAGCCACCACCGAAGGAGCCGCTCCAACCGGTACGGCCCTTTCCGGATCTCCCCTACCCTCGCGACCCCGGCCCCATTCGTCCGAGATAGAACTGGATGAAAAGTCCGAGGTTGACGAAGAGGAGGATCCTGAACGCCGACGCCGATGACATGAATGCCGCCCACTTTTCCTCGACCGCTTCTTACCTTTTTCGGCCGACAGAGTATCACCCCCCACCTCAATACCAGCATTCCGCGCCACCTCGCCAACAACACCTGCCGCTGCGCCAGTATCCAACTCACCTGCAGCCGTTGACACCACCTCGGTAGCAACTCCAGTCTCCCGTTGCATCAAATCAGAAGCTGCAGCTCCACCAACTGTCCCACCAGGCAAGGGACTACCGCCAGCAGTCACCGTCCCGCCATCTGTTTGTCCAGCAGCCATCATCCAAGGATGTCCCGCGTAGTGCCATCCGGTAGGTACATGTGGAGAAAAAACAGGAAAAGGCGAAGGAACACCTGCCATAGCCCATGGTGGCTGCCATGCCCCTAGCCACTCTGCAGTAGAAGAGCCTTGACCCCCGCTCTGCCAATGCTCCCAAGCTGGCGGGTAACCCCCTCCCGCACCGGCCGATAAACTCCCCTGACTTGCCGACCCAAAAGGAGTACCGCCCCCCTGCTGGCTGGACCCTTCACCTCCTATTGCAGGAGCCGAGGCAACACCCCGGCTACCCAAGGACTCGTGAGCCCCTCTAAACCCCGGCGCACCTCTTGCTGTCCCCCTAGACCGACCACGACCACCCCGCCCGACAGGGTCCACAGAACCCCCCCTTTGCACTTGCCTTTCAAGCCCGGAGCCTCCTAAAGAGCCAGAGCCCCATTTGGAAGCTCTGCTCTGGCTAGGAGCTCTGCCCCTGGCCTCCCCCGCCCCCGGGTGACTGGAGAAGGTGGCTCTTGGGGCTCTCCACTAGACCTAGACCCTCCTCTTCTCCCATGGGCCGGTTGTCTATCAGGCCCCAAGGAAGATGCCCCACAGGCTCCAGTCTGACCCGGTGTATCCTGGACAGACCTTCTCCTCATTTGCCTGGGGCCCCCTTTTTTACCTTTTGCCGACATAGCAAAAAATAGGCTGGAGGGACCCGACCCACGGGCTCTGTTTCCTTTTTTTTTTTTTTTTTGAACGTACCCTGCGCCACCCAACCCACTTAGCACCTGTAGACAAGAGGACCACTTGCCTTAGAAATTAGGTCCTGCTTCCACCCGGGCCCCAGCCAAGAAACAAGTGTTACAGCAGGAAGAAGCGCCGCCACGAGAACACCGCCGTCCCGACTCTCCAGCTGCCGGCCTCATCACCAAAAAGGATTCTCCTCTCCCGGCTGCAACAAAAAACTTCAGCCGCTCAAAAACAGACGTCCGGCACCTCCAGCCCCACCAAGCCGAAAGACCGGAGCAGCGCCAAGTCCCCGCACCTCCCCCCCCTCCGCGGCCCGCAGACCTCGGACTCCCATTGGCTCCCGCGCATTTGAAAAACCAGCGGGAGCCAATGAGACCGCCGGATGGCGCGGCCTCCCCTCGACATGCGTGCCGCCGAATCCCGAGGGCGAGGGCAGCCTGCCGCCCCCCCGCTTAGCGGCGGCCACGGGGATGCGGACCCGAGGCCTTACAATTCCAGTCAGTTGGCCATGATGTTGTCTTCCATATTTCTTGGCAGAGCCTTGTAAGTATGGTAACAGCTGCATCAGATTGCTGCAATACTTTTATGGGAATGCTATCAATGCCTGGTGCTTTGTTCTTTGATAAGGCTTTCAATACTGCTTCAACTTCTTCTTTCATCACCAATGGTTCCCGATCATAAGCCGTTGAAACGGCTGTTGGTCCACTTGATCTTTATCATATAAAAACTCAGTATATTCCTTCCACCTTTTCTTGATCTTCTCAGCATCATTTAACATAGAACCTTGAGTATCTTGTAACATTCCAATTCGAGGCTGGAACTTTTTCTTTAACTCTCGTAGCTTTAGGAAAGCCAATCTTGTTCTTCCTCTAATAGTTTCTGCTTCTATTTCCTTACAAGTGTCATTGTAGTACTTTTCCTTGTTCTGTCTTGCTGCACGTTGGAAATCCCTGTTGAGTTCTGCGATTGTCTTTCTTTCTCCTCTGGCTTTAGCTTCTCTGCTTTTCTGGGCAATTTTCAGAGTTTCTTCCGTCATCCATTTTGGCCGGTTTTGCTTTTTCACCTTTTGTAGAGACTTCTCACTTTCTTCCAACACAACCTTCTTGATGTCATTCCATAACTCTTCTGGAGCTCTGTCATTTGTATCTTTTGTACTGCAGCCACACTACAGTCTGCAAATACAGAGCACATAGCTAGGTCACTGCATGCTTAATAGCATCATGGTGTGACATATTGTTATATACAGTAGCTATACAACAAGTCTCGGTACTTTTTGATCACATCTCGTATTCTCAAACAAGGACATTGACATCACAGCAAGCTGTATTGGTTATTCAACAGAAGCATGTTTACTAAAGGTTAACATGCTTCTGTTGAATAAGGTTAAGTCAAATTAACGTGTTAAGTGTTGCAGTGACCCATAGAAATGAATGGGCAGTGGCAGCACTTAATGTACATTAATTTTACTTAACACGCCTTAACCTTTAGTAAACATGCCCGAAACATCAGATGCTAGTGGATGCCAGGAAAAAACATTCAGATATTTTGCTCCTATGCATTGGAATAAGATTTCCTTGGCGATCAAGTTGGAGCCAGCATATATCATCTTCAGGAAAAAAATGTTTAAAACCTGGTTGCATGCTACATTTTGAAATGATTGTCCAGCATTTACTCAAATACATTTACTTACTTTCCCAAGTTTCAGGAGCCGGTCAAACACTTCTGAAGAAAAAAATGATAAAAGTCTGTATTTAACAAGCCCAATATTTAAAAGAATTTGTGAGGGCAGCAAAAGCACTGACTGTGTGTTGTTTTCTTTTTCCTTTAAAATTCAGATCACTTGATTAGATAATTTTGGGCTTATGAACCAGGTGCACGGTAATTTTCTAACCAGGCATCTAGGTTTAGGCACCCAGAATGCACCTATCTTCAGGCTATTTTATAGGGAAAAGTAAGCCCCTCCTTTTTAAAAAAATAAAATAGGGGCATTAGTGGACAAAAATGAGTATTAAATCTTGGCATGATCATTTACACCAGCCTATGGTTTATGTAAATGCCCACACCTAGATTTTTCAAGTACGCATACAAATTATAGTATTTTATAATTTACATGTGTAAGTTGGTGTTCTGCCCGTGCTCTACCTAAACTCCAGCCTTGTCCACACCCACAGTGAAAGTACATGTGATTGGTCCAACATGCATACTTTCAGAATAATGACCGCCAAATTATTCTCATAAGTTTCCGTTTACATGTAGAAACCAGTAAACTATTGTGATTTATGTGTATAAATGGCACACTGCTTTTCAGATTTCCTAAAAAATAAGATCCACAATATGGCTAAATTTATCCATCAACTACTGATAGTAATACTATTACTACTAATCATTTGTATAGGGCTATAAGGCATATGCAGCGTTGTACATATAGATGTAAGACACAATCCCTGTTCATCAGAACTTACAATCTAATCAAGGCAAAACACATGGACCACGATTCCATTAGGTGCATGTCCGGACCTTCTGGACGCCCCCAAACAGGATGGGCCCATTAGGACTCGATTCTGCACCAGGAGAGCCAGATGTTCCCGCAGCTGTAGGATCGGGCCTTGAAATGGTCCGGCGTGCCCCTGCATACACGCGGGGACATCCTCCCTGCATGCTCTTCAGACTCCCACAGTGCTGACCCCCTATTACCCTGCCATCAACCCTAGGCTGGGCAGATGGGGCCTGGATTGTGTGGCAGGGTCCTACCTGCCACTTGTCCTGGCCTTGGGGGGGGGGGGGGGGGTTCTAGCCTCGATCACTGCAGTCCCAGCTGCTTATTCCACCTCCAAGGTGGAATAAGCAGCATGTCTACCCCTGACCCGCAGGACATAAAGGGCTGTCTCAGTGACCTGAATTGGCCCTGTATGTCCTGCTGCCTCGGTCTGCCCCCGTTCCGCCCTCACTCTGCCCCTCCCATCCCCCACTGGCTCTCCCCATACCATTGCTCTAGCCATATGAAAGAGTCTGTGAGGGAATACGGGCGGGACGGCTTGCGGGGCTGCACATCCTGCAAGTCATCTTGCTGAGTCAGGCCCATAGTGAAACTGGGGAGTAGAGTATGGTAAGGAACATATAAGTAGTGGACAAGAGAGTGAGGAACATTAGGATCCAAAACAAATTGGATAGTGCTAGAGAAAGATCCTGATACACAGACTCAGGTAGTTTGTTCCAGGCATATGGAGCAGCAAAATGAAACAAACAAAGTCTCAAAAAAGTCCCAAAAAAGGGGCAAGCTTTGGGATATTGTAGGGCTGGCACCATATAGATGTCTAAAGCTTCATTTGGCATACGTGCTTGACTTGGGGCAATTTCTCGAAATGGGTTAGTTTTGCACAAAGCATGACAGTTGTAAACCTCACTCCTTAGCTAGGGAATGTGGAATATGATCTCAGTCTCTAAATTTACTGCTAAAGCTCCCCTTATAATGCAGGGTCCACATGGTACGTGTCTGCCATGTGTGGTAAATGCAGGGCAGACGCTGGTCACAACCTCTGAATTTACTGTACAGGCTCTGCACCTACTTTTGCAGCTAAGATGCGGTAAATGCAAAACCTGACTGCACTTTAGCAAGTGGCCCCTCTGTGTCTTTATGGAGTGGAGGAGTAGCCTGGTGGTTTGCCAACCAAAACACTTAGGTTCAGTTCCCACTGGCATGCCTTGGGCAACTCACTTAATCCGCCATCGCCTTGGAAGTAAGACTCGGCGGCCACGCTGCCAAGAAAACTCATTGCATGGGTCTTTATAAATTAGGATAAAAGTAGGTGTTTTCTGCAGGTCCTGTTATAAAATGGCTATGTCACTATTAGCTGCATTTTGATAAATTGAAGTAATCTGGAATGTAGCATGCACAGCAGCTTACTAAAATTTCTGATGTAATATGAGTTCTCTAATTCATGCTCAGAACATGCCTGAAGTCTTCCAGCTGCACCTCTTGAATCTGCCAGATATATGTAAAGAAACCCTGTTGCCTTGAGTAAGAATCTGTGATATTAGCTGGCTTCAAATCGAATGAATATCATTTTGAAATTCATGGGTTCTGTGCATTGAATAAAAGTTCTGCTGTTGTTAATAGAGGGGTATGTTGGAGAATAGCCACAATGAATATTCATGTGATATATTTACATACTGTTGGACAGTGAGAAACTGATTCGTTTTGCATATTCCAGCTGATTTGAAAACCAGATGTTTTGTGTGTCCCTTGAGAACTGCGGTTACATGTTTAGCTCTTATTCTTTCCTACATGTTGCAACTTTTAAATCTTTCTAAAGTGAATTTGAGGGGAAAGAGAGAGAGAGAGAGGGAAAGAACCTGATAAAAGAATATAACTACCTAACGATAAAAAGAAAGAAAACATACTTAAAATACAAAAACTTTGGGGATGGTATTCAGCGGCGGTGGTCAGTGTTTTTAAAGTGCCTGGCCACCACCACGGAAACTAAACCCTCAGCGCTGGAGCCTATATATCATCCGGCACTGAATATCCTGTCTCGCCACCGAGAAGAATTGCTAGCCAGTCAGTGGTGATATTCAGCAAATAGGCAGATATCAAAATCACATAAAGTTAGGACCACCATTGACCTGTCTCAACTTAATGCCATTTACGTAGCAATCCAGTTAGCGGCTCAATATTGCCACTGACTGGCCCTCCCAATTCTGCCCATAGACTTCCCCAAAAATAACTGGATGTTTTCAGAGCAGTCTGTGGCGATTGCTATCGCGTTAACACCACTGACTGTCAAGATCACTGAGGTTTATGTGGTTTGCAGGTCCTTACTTTTTTCTTTAATAATTGTTGGGTCAATATTCAATGTATAAAATGCTGCCCCTTTCATTTAAAAAGATCTGTACATTTACTGCCACTTTACAGTTAGCAACATTGAATATACGAATTGGCTGCCAATCACCGGTAGCTATATAGTGCCACCCACCCACTCCCTGGACCTTGAGGGTTTCAGGAGGGGCTGGCCTTGGTTGCCCTTGAGGGTAAGGTTGTAGTTGTGTAGGTGCTCAAGTAGTAAGGCAAGGCAAAGAAAATTTCTTTTGTAAGGTTTATTTCCCGCTTTCGCAGTTCAAATGCAGCAGACGTAAATGAAATAATGTAGCATAAAACAAGGCTGAGAAACTTAACTAAACAAGGCTTTTCACTGCTTGGCTAAATGTCCATTCTGGATCACATTCATTTGTCATGTGATCTCCTTTCAATAACGTAACAGAAAACTCTGGTAACAGCAATGCTCCTGAATTGCACACAATATGCTTTCACTTATTCTCTTCACGTAAGCTTCTTTAGCATGGCAATCAGAGAGGTAACTTTGCTATATCTTTCATAAAACCTTGGCAAACATATCACTTAAATGTCCTTTTGAATCACACATGTAGAGCAGTCCATCGGGACTTCCTGCTCTGTAGACGGCAGAGAAATTAAAGGCATTTCTTCCTCACAGCTGCTCATGGGCTTTGTTACGTTATGAGGAGAAACTGCTCTGCTCTTAAGGAACTCCCTGAATTCAGTGAGAAGTAATTTAGCCTGTGTATTTTCTGAGCTAGGCTGAGAATATCCTCCTTCAGGTAAATGCTTGTTTATAGTTCTTATCTCTTGGCAATTATCAGTGCTTTTACTTGGACAAGAGTTCAGCGTGTAAGCATTTCCCTTCCCCCACCTATCTCCAAATGAAAGTGCAGGGTAAAAGGCTTCAGCTGTGCTTGGAGAGTCTTTCAGAGTGTTAAAAGGAAAACAGTTAGGCTTCTCTTGGCTTAACCAATTACTATCAAACTTTCTGCCTTTGTCCTGTCTTTCACAATTAAAGTTCACTCTTTCTGGCTTCCCACTGTTAAGCTTGCTAGCCGTTCCAAACCCACCAGATACCTTGTGCTGGGGCTTCTTCCAGGGTATTTCTTTCTCCCTCTGCCTCCTGTTCCAAGGTTCTGCTTGGTCCTTTAAACTCCCGAGCTGTATAGCCTTGGGTCTCTCAGTGCCTTTGAATTCTTCTGCTTACAGAAGTCTTTCTTTGCCCCTGAGTCTCCCAGGTCCTGTCTGCTCCTTCGTGGATCACAGCTGCTTAGTGGTTCTCTCTCCAACGGTTCCTGTTCCTGGTCATCTGACCTGTCCTCGTCCAGGTGCTTGTGTCCTTGCTGATCTCCTTGCTCCTCTCCTTGCCGATCTAACTGTTTCTGTTTCTGCGTTCTTAACAAGCTGCCTGAGTACTGCACTGCCCGCCTCCTGCTTGGGCGTGCCCAATCAGGGACTTGGCTTCTCTCCTGCCTTGAGGTGAGGTGTGGTTCCTGATTAGCTCTGTGTTTTTTTTATCTCAGAAGAGAAAATCCTGCATTCCCTTGCAGTATCGGTTCTCTCCACCGGATCACTATCAGTTTCCATTGCTTCACAAGAGTCTCCTACATCACAATAGATAGTGGCAATATTCATATTTACAGCTAATAGCTTATTACAGTAGTTATGTAAGTTATTTTAGGCTTCTAGTGATTACTTCTGGAAGTGAACAACAGGGCTAACATTTTCGGTTTGATTTTGTCTCATTTAGGATTTTGTTTCCTGTTTCAACCATTTCATAAATTTGCTGTTATTAAAATTTTTAACATGTGCTAGTTGACTTAACCTGTTCATTTGTAAATCAATGCTTGTTAAATCAATTTAGTGTTCACTAAAGATACAGGACACTAACAAACCAAATGTATGCTGATGAATGTGCATTCCTAGTAAGCAATATAAAAAGGATATTGCTATTGGGATTTGCCAAATGCTTTCAAGTGACGCCAATGGGCCACTGTTGGAGACAGGATGCTGGGCTTTGAGGCTCACTCAGCATAGTATTTTTCATGTTTGTTAACAATTTCCATTGTTTCTCATGTTCTTCTGCTGTAAAAAGGTAAAATGTTATAATCCACTTTCATTCCTAAAATGCATATTTAGGCTTGCAGAAGAATTTGATAAAAATAAGTCACGCCTAAAAATCTGTGTGGTACAAGCCATCCTAACTTGAAGAGTAGGCAAGATCAGGGGAGGAATCTGAACAAAGTGTGGGCAGAGTTGAGATTCAAGCATGTATTTTATAAAGTGCATGCCGGAGAGCAGGTTTAATATGTGCACCTTCAATCTAGATGCCATTTCTTCAGGATTTGTGCTAACATTTTATAAAGACATAGGAGCCTATGGGGAATGTTTACAAAGCAATGGGGCTGTGGCTCCGATATCACACGGAAGCTGCTACCGTTGCTTTGTAAACATATCCCTATGTGTCTTTATAGAAGATGTTTAAAATAGGTGCTTTCGCTAACTCCAAACCTAGGCACCCTGATATAAAAATACCCTTCAGTGTGCCATGATTGCTGATTTTTCCAATATTTTATTTATTTAGACAGTTTTGTATGCCACCTTATACTTCAATCAAAGTGGTCACAAGACAATTGGAGGATACAAGACACATACATTAATGCTTACAGGGAACATGGGCAATGGAGTGTTGTGGCTTGTCTGAGACCACAAGGAGCACCTGTGGGACTAAAAATCCCAGCCCTTCCAGCCCAAGGTTGCTGTCCTCTGGTAGGATCTCAACCCCTGCCCTTCTGGCCTGAAGTACCTTGCCCCAACCATTAGGCCACTCCTGTCTCCACTACTCCATCTTTGCCTTTAATATGCAGCAAATGTAACTGATTTCAATGCATCCACTGTTGAAAAATATATTTAAATAACTCAGCACAGCAATAAGTCTCTGTTAGATTTCAATCACTATCATTGACAGCGCTATGTCATCTCCTATGTATTTGGATATTTCTTTGGGAATTTGCCTATTGTTCAGACTTTATTGCATGGCATATGTATTGTTTAAAACAGAGCAGTAAACAAAGTGAGGGATCATTCCAATCCACCCGAAATTATAGCAGCACAGTATCGCTCTAACGATGACTGATAGTATACTTGCTCTGGTTTGTAGGAGTATCTTTTGAGCACATGCTGTTACTTCCTTGATGCTGTATTATAAACGACTCTAGTGGACCCTTATACTAAAGTTTACGCAGAATCATTATGTGGCATATTGTCATCTTTAAAAGGCAGTGAAATATAAGAAGTGTTAATATATTGGATATGCCTGTTGATGCATGCCTGTCATAGTTCTCCAATAATTACCCATATGTTCAGAAAGGTTTAAAATGTGCTTGTCATTCCCTTGCTAATTGCAGATGGTTGCAAAGCTCATTTTTCATTACTGGGATCATGCCATGTTTATGAGCCTTGATGAGTTATTTGTTCTGGATTGATGCATTACAGTTTTGCAGAAAGTTGTACATTTGAATTGCAAATTTATTTTGGCTTTTTAAAATGGAGCAGCGATAATTCTGGATAGCAGGAGAAAAGGGGCGTTTACTTTGGCATACACTGACAGCAAGAAAAAAACAAAACAAAACTCTAGCCCTTTAAGATGGAGAGCTGTTGATTTATGAGATGCTCAGTTGCCTTGTTTCTACAGATGATATATCTCCTGTCTGATAAACTTTACGTCATGAGATTAAACCAGATTTATTTATTTAAAATACTGATATACCATAAATCATTATATTCCTGAGTGGTTAACAATACACATAAGAAATAATCAAAAATAAAAATGCAAGACAGATAGTACATAAAATTTAAAATCCAGCAATCAAACAAAGCCCTAAAAGATTACAATGCATGCCCAAATATTTTGCAAAATATATCACTTCCACTTGTTTCCAAAAATCTCATAAGTCAGTGACTTTAAGCTATTTCTGGAAACCTCTTCCAAAGTTCCAGAAAAGGGAAAAGTCAGTTTTATACTGTATACTTTATTGAGTTTGTTATAATATATATCAAACTAAATGAAAAAGCCAGGAAAATATTCAAAACATTCTTAATACAAACAATATAAACATGGCTTCTAGCCCACCAAATAAAGAGGGAGAGCCAATGCAGGAAATATAGAAAATCACAAACAAAACTCAACTAAGCAAGCTGTCCCTATACTACACAGACCCATATTATATCAGTCACGTGGGGTATTTCCAGAGTTGTGGGACTTAAGAAAATCTTCAAATTGCAATGGATCAAAGAAACAATAATGTCGACCCTGATGTATCATCTGGCATTTACATGGAAATTTAAGAAAGAAAGAGGCTTCTAGAGGCACGGTTTGAGGCCGCAGTTCCAGGAACGCTTCCCGACACAATTGCATTGGCTGAGATACATCAGGGAAAAGCAAAACTCGCTGACCACAGAACAAACAGTCCCGTTTCAAAAAATAAGTATTCAAAACTGAGCCTCTATCAAGTTCAGATACAAACGTAACTAAAAGAGTAGAGAAAGAGGTTATAACATCTGATGAAGACTTTAAAAATTCAGAAATATCTAAACTCACAGGCGTCACCACCTGGTCCAATTCAAACTCCACCACTGCTACATTCTTCCTGCAATGAGGTAGATAATATATATTAACAATCCTAATTCCTTCTGAATTAGGAAGTAACAGAACTTCCTTCAAATATTTATAAAACAATATTGAAGGTGACAAATAATGGGTGATAGGAAAATTTAAACAATGCAAATTCTTTGAATGAGCAACATTTTCAAGCAGCTCTAGCTGCCAATGAATAGAATGACTATCTTTAATAAACGCAGCAGAGGCGGATTGTAGCATGGCAAGTTGAGCCTCAACTTTATCTATCCGGGACAGCGTGTTTTCAATTTTTAAATCATGTTCCCCTAATTTTGCCACAGAATCTCTAGTAAAATGTTGTAACTGACTCAAAGTGCCATTCAGGGCGGCCTCAGTTCTCAAATCTACAGTGCAGATGTCCTTAAGTGAAATCTCCCAATCCAGGGAGACTTCTTGCAGATCACCTAAAGAAGTAGGCAGCTGCAAAACTTTAGGCATCGGAGCAATTGTATCCATCGGTGCTTGAGACGGTACTGCCAACTGTCTGATCACCAGTTGCAAACCCGGAGGGGAAACCGATCCCTGGGAACCGTCCTCTCTTGCAAATACTGCCGCCCCAGGGGAAGGGGATTGGGTTAACTCCCCCACTACTGGGGACAAGCCCAAAGGAGAACCAATACTTACGGTCTATCTCTCCCTAGCTTCTACACAGCCTCAGCTACTCCCCTATTCTGGTACTTGTTGCTAAAGCTATCATGTATATAGTTAAATGTCAACGATCTTCCACTATACTCTGCTTATGTGGATAGCTAGTATGTAAATAGTTCAATGTAATATAGTTTAAAAACACTGTTCTCTGTAACTGATGTTTTTCCAATGTAAACCGCCCCTGATCATTGGACGGGGCGGTATAGAAAAACTGTTCAAATAAAATAAAATAAATAAGCAGACAAAGAGGATGAAGTGTCATCCATTTCTTTCAGGACAAGTAATTTGTCCAGGGGACCCTCCTCCTTAGAGACTTTAACCGTAGCTTCTACCGGGAAGACCTTCTTCTTTCTCTTGCCAATCGCTCACATTGGTTCACACGGACTCACACTGGCGTGCCTGATGGGGCACCAAAGGGGCAGGTCCTGCCCCTTTGGACATGCCCCTTCAGGCAAATGCCCAAGGAACATGCCCACGACCGTGTCCCATGGAAGGGGCCGTGTTTTATTCCAGGCTCCAAAGGATATCACCTCTGTATGCTGAGTACCCGCAGGGCAAGAACAGCTGTACCGAAGATCACAGCCCCAAAAAATACATAAGAAGCCCCTGCTGTCCTGGGGAATAAAAAGCAGGACAGAATGAGCACAAAATTGGTGTAATATGGTTGTATTGTCTGGCCCCAGAAACCAGCCAGGCTGCAGCATTTTGGAATGTCTGCAAAGGTTTGATACGAGAAACCAGGAGCAGGGCCGGCCCATCCATTGTGTGAGAATGTTGCTTGCACAGGGTCCCGTGCTTCAGGGGGCCCCGTTCCAACAACATACCGCATTGAATGGCAGGCAGAGCAGCTTTAGAGGGAGTCGGAGAGACCCCAGCTCATTTCTAACAGCTGCCGAAGTGAAGCACATCTTTTTCCTTCACTTTGGCAGCCGTACTGATGTTTAGAATGCTGCCGCGCTGAGCGCCGGGAAACAGGAAGTCCCCTTTGACCTCAGCATGGCAGCATTCTAAACTTCAGTACAGCTGCTGAAGTGAATGAAAAAGACGTGCTTCACTTTGACAGCTGTTAGAGGTGAGTCGGGGCCTCTCCAGCTCCCTCTAAAGCATTTTAGATAGTCGTGGGGCTCTTCGGGAGGTGAGGGGAGGGGAGGCGGGGGCTTGGACTAGAAATGGGCTGGGGGAGGGATCTAGGACTTGAAATGGGCTGAGTGGAAGCGAGGCATGAACTGTAAAAAGCTGATTGGGAGGGGGGCTTGGAATGGAAATGGGCTGGGGGGGGGAGCTAGGACTGGAAATTGGCTGTGGAGGGGGGGGGGGCCTGAACGGGAAATCTGGACCTGAACTGGAAAGCTGATGGGGAAGGATGCTTGGACTGGAAATGGGCTGGGGGGGGGGGCTAGGACTGGAAATGGGCTGAGTGCAGGGGGGCTTGAACTGGAAATAGCTGATGGACTGATGGAGGGGCTAGGATAGGACTGGACATGGGCTGGGGGGTGGAGGGGCTAGGATTGGAAATATGCTGATGGTGGGGCTAGGAAAGGACAGGAAATGGCCCGATGGGGGTAAGCTTAGATCATGGAAAATTTATGAGAAGATTCCTTCTCTTTATTGCATTCTCCAAAGCTTCGATTTTATTTTGTACAAACTAATTACCCTTAACTAATAAAATCACTACTTCATGATCTTAATCAATTTTTTGAGTCAAAAGTCTTCACTTTTCATTTAACTTTTTAACTTTCTTGTTGGACCTTCACAACATATGACTGAGTCTCATTTTAGGTAGAAAGTAGAATTATCTGAGACAAAATAGTCATCAAAGTTTTGCAAATTATCTCAAGGTTCATCACATTATTTTTGGAATAGAAAAAAGATATTTTTGTCAATCTAATCTTATTGCAATCTCACTAAGGTAGGGGCATACCAGACCCCACTGACTCCACTACAATCTTTCTCTTAGCATCTGCAACTGACCAAGTTCTCCCAAGGAGCTTCCACTGGAGGCTCTACCGCTTCATGTTGCTCCTGGGTTAGCAATTCCTTCAGCCTGAAAAGTTGTGGGTGGGTTTCCATAAATATTCCAGCTCCTACTTTCATATATCCCAGTCTAAAGGAAGAGAGCTGCGAGATGGGACAGAGATGTTTCATCTCAAGGCTCAGTGGCAGCTCACATTCCCTGATGCTCAATTCAGTAAATCACATCTCTTTTTGGCTCTGATCCATTTGTTGTTGGTTCCACACCTTTTCTTTATGTTTACACATACAGTAAAATAAATTGCTGAAATTCAAGTGAAGAAAATTTGATCCACTATATCATTGGGATACATTTTGTACCCAGGTGTCACAGTGTCCCACAGGTTGTCCTTCTTCCACCAGGTCTCTGAGATGCCAATTATATTTAACCTCTCATTAAGTGCTATATATCCCAACTCTCCCATCTTATTTTTTAGACTTCTAGCATTTGCATACAGGCATTTTCAAGGTTGTATTTTATTCATATTAATCTGGTTGTCAGTAGACAGGGGTAATTTAGAATCTTTCAGTTTTGTCTGCTCTGTAATTAAGGGCATCTTGGTTGAATAATTTATTTATTTATTTATTTAGCTGTATTTATATCCCGCTTTTCACTGGGTCAAAGCGGTCAATTGGGAGATACATTTAACACGAGGGGATATGACACACATACGCTAATACTTACAGGGAACATGGGCATTGGAGGGTTAAGTGGCTTGCCCAAGACCACAAGGAGTGCCTATAGGACTAGAAATCCCAGTCCCTCCGGCCTGAGATTGCTGTCCCCAGGTGGGACTTGAACCCCTGGCCCTCCGGCCTGAAGTACCTTGTCCTAACCACTAGGCCACTCCTCTCCTATTTATTTACCTTGTCCTAACCACTAGGCCACTCCTCCCCTATTTATTTACTGTGGGAGTCACTAACCTGTGGTACTGAGTTACTGCAGGTTAGTGACTCCCATGGTAAATTAAGCTGCTGTAAAATGTGGTATTTTATCACAGTTTAGCAACTAGCCCCCTTTAGTTCATCATTTTGCTATTTCCACTCAAGCCTGGTGGGACATTGTCAGAGATTGTCTCCTTATCTAATGAACCATAGTGAACTCAGCATTTTGATATTAGTTTCAATCCTATTCAGCAAGCCATTATTATGACTCAGTTCAGGAGAAAATTCCATAACTAGTGCCCGTTTCTGTCTCACTTACAAAGCCATTTTTTCCCATAAGTTATAGTAAAGTATAATGAAGTAGCACCTGACTGAAGACTGAACACAATTTAGGACAAATATCCAGAGGGTTGCTATGAGTCGAAACCGACTTGACGGCACTTAACAACAACAGTACAGCCTAAAATCCTTATACCTTCTGAAAACGTCAGAAAACTTTACAAGGACAAACCCGAAGAAACCTATTAAATGGACATGTCATTCATCTTCACAGTAACTCACGCAACATAAAAAGATTGCTTTATATCTGACGAGTAGCATAACAAGTCATAATGAACTGAACAATGTAAAGCAAAGCCTACTGGATCAATACAGACCAAGTAACTTCTAGAACATTCCAAGTCATCTCTTCTTTATTTTACGAAGGTTAGCATAAAGAATTTTGTTTCTTTTTCTCAAAGGCAATATTTTTAATGGGGTTATCAAGAACTATTTATATATTTTTGTTGGGATAATGTGCCTTGGGGAACAGTTTTATGCCAAGCAGAAACTATTCACATTCCTTCCCAATAAACAAGAACAAGATTATAGAAGAATATATGTCAGTAAAACTTTGTTTTATTGACAAATATTCTTGCTCATTTAATAGACTCCTTCCTAAGTGTCTCTGGAGTTTACCTAAAATCATATTGAATCGAAAATAGTGTACTGGATGAAAAAATGACTTACAAAGTAAATAGCAAAATATCTGCATGCCTTTTATTGATGATTGCATTCACAAACTTATGAAGCAGATTTCAAAATAAAAACAGAAGAAATAAGACGAATACCATTAGATATTAATGTGCACAGTGTAAATTGTATAATGAAGACAACAGGGATCAATATTTATTTTTTTTTAAATGCTGGCCACACTGGCCAAGTGAAATCTTGATATTTGGCACTAGTATCTGGATAGTAACTGGTGCTAAAATCTGGATTTTGCAGTCAAGGCTGACATTATCTGATAGCAGTGTTATACACTGGTGGTCATTCTGTCCTGTTGGGACGCCCATCCCTGCTATTCTCCCCCCCCCCCCCCGCCAGCCCCATCAAAAGCCTCCCTGTACGAACAACAGAACAACACATTTGTACAGGGAGGCTTCGACGGGGGTGGGAGAGGGCATTCTGGAGGCGGAGGGAGGGCGGGGCATGGGCGGTCCATGACCCCAGATGTACACAGCTGATTCTGAGGTCAGCAGAGGTGGAATTCAAGGTATCAAGTTGCTGGGCTGGGCACAAAAGGTAGAGGGGTGCAGGAAGTTCCCTGCAACTGGGCCCTGGCCATGGGAGACCGGATAGAGGGTCTGGCTGCGGGGAAAGAACTGAATCAGCAGCAGCCAGCATTTGCGGTTCCTGAATTGAGCTGCGGTACCATGGTGATGGGACGCCATGGCACTGCGGCTCCATTCAGGAACCTGACTGAGGTAGCTGGGCAAGTGGCTATGCATGCAGGTCAATCAGAATTGGGGCCCAGTTCAGGCCCTAGATCCGATTCTGATCCCACGGGCACATCTAGTGCCCGTTGGATCAGAATCAGGTTTACCTCTGGGCATCCCGATTCCGATCGGACGCATAGGAGCCAGGACGGCCACATTGGAATGTGCCTTCACACAGATAGCTATGTGCATAACTATTTGCTGTCCTAGGTTATCTGCATAGCTATCCATTTAGTGGTGCTGAAAATTGTTCCTATTCAGATAACATTCTGCTCATTCCCACGCTGATCTGGACCACCTAGCACTATCTGGATAGTGCTGAGACAGCCAGACAGAACATTCAGTTGCAATCTGTATACTGTGACTGACTACTTCTCTTACCTAGACATCTGGATACCAGGTGCTACTAACTAGATAAGTACTTTTGAAAATTGATTCCAATACTCTCTGGGCATCATTTTATAACTGGATGCCTAGTTATATGGGCAGAAAGATGCCTATTTTATGAAGACACATGGGTGCCTTTGTGACTTTATAAAATAGCAGTGGAAATCATGCTGAAATTGTACCTACATTGTGCCTGCCCGAGAGCAGATGTAAAGGTCAGCACATACTTTATGTGCTTAGTAGGGATGTCCTTTGATTTGAAATGAAAGCAGGGTGCCCAGCAAAACAGGAAATGACAATCATATTGCCATTTTCAGTTCACTATCAATAGGGGGCACTGTCGCTCAAGAGTGCACCCTATCATGCAATAGTGTACATGCTTGCACAAGAATGCACCCTATGAACTCTTCCATGAGAGTATACTTTCGATGGTAATAGGGCACAATCTCATGAACCAACATGAAGACAACAACAAATGAAACCCATCAACAAAACGACCCAAAATTTGTGTGCTGGTAAGGTGCGTAAAGCCTGATATTTAAAGCGATTAAGATGGCTGGCAGACCTGCTAGCTGTATTAAGCACACTGACCAGGATAGTATTGGGGTATTCCAGGGTGGAGCATTAATGGCATCCAGGGAGAACCAGATGGCGGCAATTATCCCTAAGCAGCAAAACTTGGCACAATAGAGGCTGTCCTAACGTTCGCCGCCAAAGCTAACCAGGTAGTGGCTGAATATCGCCACTACCCAGTTACTTTCTGTGCTATTCAACTGACCCAGATAGTGCTGGTGGTCAGATATGGCACCGGCATTGACTATTTGGATCTAAGGTTTCCTAGCCGTTCTTAAAGCAACTAGCTGCCATTGTTGAATATCGAGCCCATATTTTATATAATAAAGATGCAAATCATGACTCCACCCATGGTCCTGCCCAGATTCCACTCTATGTATTCTTACTGAGCAAGTACATGCCAGCTTGCACCACACCTACTTTTAGATGTGACCTAATCCTATGGCAACCAGTTTATGCACATAAAAGGTTTTATGCGCAAAAATGGTTAATGACATTACCCTCTTTAAATTTCTAGCGTAACTCTACCTCTTTTTCTAGATTCTGCTATATCGAATACTAATTTCCCAGAATGCTTCTTTCATACCTTCTCATATTTGATTTTCACTAACGAGTACATAAGAACAAAAGAATTACCATACAGGGTCAAACCTAGAGTCTGTCAAGTGCAGTATCCTGTTTCCAACTGTGGCTAATCACAAAATTAGATAAATTCTGTGCTGCTTAACCTGAGAGATCAGGACCATATTTACCTTGTTGGCGCCTATAAGCAACGATGGGGTGGTTCTCTACACTCCGATTGGCTCTGGCTTCTCCCCTTCCAGCTGGCTCTGTCCCGATGTCCCCAAGCGGCCGCAGCAAGTTTGTTAATGAAATTTAGCCTGTGGCTGCCCAGGTTCTGCAGAATTCCTTCTTCTCCTTTCACAGGAGTTCCTGTTATCATGTTATCTCTGCAAGGAGAAAGGAGAAGGCAGGACACTACAGGACCTGGGCAGCCTTGGGTTAAATTTAATTAACGATCTTGCTGCTGCCGCTGAGCAATGCGATCATTGATGAGCTGCAATATCAGGCTCAAACTGAGGCATGGCAGTTGAGGCAATAAATTATGTCACCTATCAGAATTTGGCATCACAGGCAGTTGCCTCTATTGCCTATGCCTAAATCTGGCCCTGGCAGAGATAAGCAGTGGATTGCCCCAAGTCTACATTAATTATGATTTATGGCCTTTTCCTCCAGGAACATGTCCAAACCTTTTTAAATCAGCTAAACATAAGAACCAACCATGAAGGGAGTTGAACCTTTATCTTCTGATCTAAAGTCACATACCTGGAGAACCCAAGAGGCACCTAGTAGGCTGGATGTGTGCTGAGCTCCTGCTCTTGTCAACTATTCTGTGCACTGAGCTGTTTCTTAGCAATGCTGGCATAGAAAAGGAAAGCAAAGAGTTATCCCTCACAGGCATTGCAGAAGTCTGTTCAGCAGTAGATGGATGAACACCCTTCACAGCATACTGCATCCAACAAAACCGTAGAGGATTTGAGGGCAAGAATTTTCAGATTGTTTTTGATTCATTTGGCCTTTCCACCCAATTTTTGGGTTGTCTACACACATTCAATGCATTTTTTAACACATACGGTATTAGAACTTTTTAACATGCATTATTTCACTTAATGAGTTCATTCGAAGATTAACATATATTTAAAAGGCACATTTTAGAAAGGATGTCTGGCTTGGATTTGGATTGTCCAAATCAGAATGTCTGAAAATCGGTGGGAGGGGCAGCAAATATGGGTACGTGTAAGTGACTTCCGATTGAAGATGTTTCTGCCCTAAAGATGTACATCTCCATGAACATAAGTGCAAATGGGTCCACGTAGACTAAAGCCCTAGACAGATTTAAGTTTCCAGGTGATTTCAGAAACTTGCAAATGTCAGTTATAGACACGCTACTTTCCAGTTCCATAGATATGCCTGCAATGATATTCCAAAATGCGCATATGCATCTACTGCCACTTACTCATCCCGGCCTATGATTTTAAAGTGCAGACATGCAGCGGCGGAGCGTAAAAATGAAAGGTATTTATTTACATGGATGCTCCTTTGATGCAATGAAAAGTAGTGGGGACTTGAAAGCACATTTTCTTCTTCTTGAAATGAGCACTTTTCAGCTACTTATTTGTGCCCTGAAGCAAACATAAACATTGACGTGTCAGAAGCCGGGTCCAGAGGAGTGGGCCTTTTCGAATCAAATAATTAGGTGCATCTTCTTAAGACCATCCAGGCCATGCCTCCGCTATGACCCCATGCGACATGGATGCGATCACACCGGACACATTTATATCCCAGGCTTTCTAAAATAGATGTTGGGATGTTTATGTGATTGATACAGCTGAATGGCTGTTTTTAGATATGGTAATCATGAATACAGCTTTTAAAATGACATCCAAAATCAATTTAGCATGCACATAGGAGAATGTTTTCTAAGGTTTGCACGGGTAGCATGCTTTCAGCCCTGATAAGGAATACAGAGTGGCATTTGACCCTTGCTACGATATGGAGTTGTGCCCAGCATGTCCCCATCTCATTCTGTGTGGCTATACTTAATGCCATCCATTGAGGTGATGGTAAGTGCACACTCACTATTTGCAACATTACCACTTAGTACACCCAAACTATGCCTGCGCTACCCGTAATGTTCACGCTCCTCCCCTCAGCATACAGTAAATTTGGCTGTGGCACACTTGCTGCACACTGTATCTGGTTTCGTAAACATGCCCCTACATTTTTTAAGCTGCACTAAGGAATGAATGAACTTCCCTAATGGCTCTGTATGTGAGGAGATGGATGAGAAGCATCTGTAAAAAAACGTTTCTTCCGGTTCTGTTTAATTTTCAGAGAGATATAGTGCCCCAGACACACAGACAGACGGACATCTGGACAGGTAGATAGAAGAACATTTTCAGTCCCTTTTATATAAATCTTTCCAACTTCTTATGGGCTGAAAAGAATAAAACATCATCGACTCTCTCTACCTTTCAGGAATTCTACCAGGTACTTGTGATCTAGATTAGCTGCTCTTGGAATCAGGATACAGGGCTTGATAGATCTTTGGTCTGATTCAGTATATAGAAACAGAGAAAACGACGGTAGATAAGGACAATACGGCCTCTCTAGTGTACCCTTCCATAAGAACCATTAGGTTCTCCAATCCCATCCTTTCCACCTGGCAGTGAGCAACTACCACCAGCACAATGGGTGGCAGTAGTTGCTCCCCACGGAGGTATTAATGCTGCAAGCTGTGTTAAATTCAGATGGACGACTGTCTCTGTCCCCCTGCATCTAGCATAGCCATGCCAGTAATGTAGCTCAAACTCATGTTACTAGTGTGGGACTTAGTAAACATGCCTTGATGTCTGCTATCACCTTCCATAAGTTGATAATAAATAGACCCCATTGTTTTGGAATGTGTATGGGATAATTTTTAAATCGACCATGAGGATGTGTGAATGCATGTTCAAAGGGTAATCCTGTCAGCAGAGTTACCATGTAGCAGTATTCATGTAGCACCTGAAAGTCTTCAATATTCATTTTCTCCCCCAGCCTCTTTCTGACCTCACGCCTCTGGTCCTTTCTGGACATGTATAAAAGTACCTAGGATGTCAAGAGTGGGGGAATCGACAGTGAGGAGGGTTAATTTTATCCTTTGAAATTTGTTCTCAGCAGTGTTTTACATATCAAACAGAAGGGGCTGATATGTTCCCCTTGAACATTCAGAGCTCTTTTAAAAACGTGGAATTCATTGGCAGAGGATGTGGTAAACGCAGTTAGTATATGGAGAAATTCCTGAAGGAAATGTTCATAAAACATTATTAAAGTAGACTTGGGAAAGCCACAGCTTATCTCTGGGGGTAGGCAGCATGGAATCTGCAACATTTTGTAGCCAATCAAGTGTTTGTGACCTAGATTTTCCACTGTTGGAAACAGGACACTAGGATTGATGGATTTTTAATTTGACCCATATGACAATTCTTGTGTCCCTATGTTCTGACTACCTTCTACTGCATGTCTGTTATACTTCTTCCATACAGGTGCAAGGATTTTATTAATTTAGGACTAGAGCCCCTGGGTAAAGTTAAAAGATTCCTATCTATTTTTCATTACGATTGATTTTCTCATGTATCATCAACGTACATTGAAACTGGTCAGACCAAACTGAAACCTGAGGCATATCCAACTCAGTGTAATAAGCTGTCATCTCATTTTGCATCCTTAGGAAAGGATAGATAGTTCTTTATTAAGAAATGCAGCAATAAAATGTTTTCTGACAAGTAAAAGATTGTTTCTGGTGACCTCCATCTAAGGTATGAGTTTGTCGTTTTATGTTGTATCCACAAAACACTCAGAAGGAGCAAATCCTGAGAGACTCATCCAAAGTCAGACCAGTCAGGTAATGATGTTCAAAACAGCCCCATGGTTACTGTTGTGTGTCACTCACATAAATAATTATTGATCTATGGATTTTTTTTCCCTACATGACATTTCATAAGGGCTATTTCGTTCCAGAAAATTGTATGGGCCATAAATTGATAAAGACCACAAATTATACTCGATGCCTTCTAGCATAAGAAAAGGGTTTGAGGATCATGAAATCAAGCAGAACCCTTAGCTTGGCTGAAGCTTAATTACATTATACATCCCCCACTTTAAGAGTAGCCACTTAGAGAATACATGAACATCTTCAGAGGTAATTTTAGAAAAGAGCCAATTCTAAAACAATATACTACTATTACTACTACTACTACTACTGAGCTTTTGTATAGCGTTACAAGTCTTACGCAGCGCTGCACAGACATGTAAGAGACAGTCCCTGCTCATCAGAGCTTACAATGTAGTCAAGACAGACAACACAGAAGGTGTAGATAGGGATAAAATAAGGGGAAAAGTAAAGAAACAGGGAGATCAGGTGAGTCTAGATCCAAAAGCAGCAGCGAAGAGTTGAGTTTTCAGTCTGGGCTTGAAAAGGGTCAGAGAAGGTGCCTGGAGTACAGACACAGCTAGTTTGTTCCAGGCGTAAGATGCAGCAAGGTGAAAGGAGCAAAGTCTGGAGTTAGCAGTAGAAGAGAAGGGCACAGATAGAAGCAGTTTGCCAGAAGAGCGGAGTTCCTGAGGGGGGGGGGGGGGTGGTGTAAGGAGAGATAAGAGAAGAAAGGTAGTGAGGAGCTACAGAGTGAATGCATTTATAGGTCAGCAGGAGAAGTTTGAACTGGATGCGGAAATGGATAGGGAGCCAATGAAGTGACTTGAGAAGAGGGGTAATATGGGCATGACGAGGCTGGCGGAAGATTAGCCGTGCAGCAGGGAATACATGTATAAAAGTAAACACAGGGAATGATACATACTTTTAATACTCTAGGTATTTAGAAAAGGCTTCATGTTCAGTGAGCCTTTTGTATAATATGCCTCAAATTGTTAACACCCTGACTGGGACGATCCTTTTCTGACCTAGATGACCTATACAAAATTGCAACTTGCATGTGGCAATTTGACTTTCCATGTTGCTACTTCAAAGTGGATGATACCAAAATTTGCAATACAGTAGAAATGTAGGAAGGAGAAGATAACATGAGGAGGGATGTAGCTAAGCTTGAAGAGTGGTCAAGAATTTGGCAGCTGAGATTTAACACTAAAAAATGCAGGGTCATGCATTTGGGCTGCAAAAATTCAAGGGAGCGGTACAGTGTAGGGGCCATAGTACTTCTGTCCACGAAAGAAGAGCGGGACCTGGGCATGATTGTTTCTGATGATCTTAAAGTGGCCAAACAGCTAGAAAAGGTGATGGTGAAAGCCAGAAGGATAGGGAGAGGAATGGCCTGCAGAAAACAGGAGGTGATAGTGCCTCTGTATAAGTCTTTGGTTCATCCTCATTCGGAGTACTGTGTGCAAATCTGGAGACCACACCTTCAGGAGGATGTAAACAGGATGGAGTCAATGCAGGGAGTGGGTACTAAAATGGTTAGTGGTCTTCATTATAAATCATATGAGGACAGACTTAAAGATCTTAATACACAGTATATACTCTAGAGAAAAGGTGTGATAGAGGAGATGTGATAGAGACATTTAAATACTTCTGTAGCATAAATGCACAAGAGAAGAGCCTCTTTTTCGATTGAAAGCAAGTTTCGATATGAGGGAACATAAGATAAGGGTGAAAGGGGAAAGACTCAGGAGTAATATCTGGAAATATTTCTTTATGGAAAGAGTGGTAGATGTGTGGAATAGTCTCCCAGTGGAGGTGGTAGAGACGAGGACAGTATCTGAATTCAAAAATGCATGGGACAAACACAGAGGATCTCTAAAGGAAAAAATGGGACTGTTGTAGTTGATATGAAAGGTCAGACTAGATAGACCATGTGGTCTTTTTCGGCCTTCATATTAACTAGGTTCTTTCTAAAGTGTTTAGCCTAGTAAAATGTAGGAAGATTTATGTAGTGTTACAAAGCCAGAAATGACCTGTAACTTTGCTATAGATATAAATATAACACCATTTACTGAACATGTAGTTGAATCCATGCTCTAAATGAGATATGGTATTACTGTACTTACACGGGCTCCTCTTAATGATGTTCCAGCCAGATGGTATGAGGACCTCTAGCTACATGTGAGATTTAAAATGTGTGCAGGGTATCACCCCCTCGAAATCACAAGACAGAGAAGGGAGAGTCCACATGAAAATCCAGGCTGGTCTAGATGGAAAAAGGAAGGAATGTTCCAGGGTAGACAGTGAAAAGCTTCAGAAGCTTGACTTAGGAAAGTGAAAGATTCAATAATCTAAAACTTTCAGTTTCAAGTCAAAGCTCGACCTGTGAATTGGCAGAGGGGGTTTGCTTATCTGTAGAATATCACTAAGATATGAAATTCTTGGGATGCTTTCCCTTTGAGTCTGAAAATCCTGCTCATCCGCTAGTAGTATTTTTTAGTGGTCAAGGTACTTTTCCTTTTGACTTAAAATCTTTAATTGAAAAAAGTGGCAAGTGTACAATGCAAATAAAAGACTCCATCAGCGGTATTTTAGAAAAGGTGGAGTCTCTTGTAAAATATGATTAAGAAGGTGCAGAAGTACACATGTATATGCTGATACGTGGAGTTGGAGGAGTGATTTTGCAAATGTACATGTGGTAAAAAATCAATGGTACAAAATCAGTATCCTCAATGTGTAGGTACCGGCACATATACATGTATGATGGAACACAAACATTCACATATATAGTACATGCCATCAATTAACTATAGATGCTGCTATCTTTAATTAAATTTAATTTGGAAGTGGATATAAATGACAGGGGATTTAGGAGGATAATCCCTTAAACTTCCTATAATGGGCTGGCGGATACGAGCACTTTTTAAAAACATACATGTGCCAGAGAGCAGGTGTAAATCTTGATGTGGACAACTGGGACCCTACATACATATTTTCTTTCTGAAATGGGGAATACCGGTGTAGATTATTGGCCCACCCCCTAACGACACTATCAACATGCTTGTGTGCAGCTTCTACATACAGTGGAAAAGATATTTATATTTAAGTTCAACCCTTTTCAACATGGGCATTGCACATAGATGCCATTTCCGCATGTAAACATCACATTTTACATGTGGAAATCATAAATAAGGCTTCTAAAGAAAACATGTACCCTGGTGACTGATCAATAGTTTCAGTTTCTGCCATTTCTAAGCGCCTGATTGGATAACTGAGCTATAGAAAATGCCTCTGCGTTCACTCACGGAAACATATCATTAAAATAAAATGTAGCAAACAGCGTGTGACTCTTTCAGAGATGGAGGTCAATTAAGGACTCTTTACAAAGATGCAGTGAAACTGATTTGTAACAGTATCTGATCAGGTTCCCATTCTATGGTATTAATAAAAATCTGTGCTCTGATGAGAAAAGCCACAAAAACACTTCTTAGGTAATCATTATTCATGATTTTTAAAAGTGTTATCTGGAATTTATTCCATTTCTACCACAGAGTTTTATCATGTCTAACAAACTAAAGGTTTGGCATAGAAAGGGGTAGGACGGAATCAGCTGTAAAACCCCACATTTTTCTGAAGATTTATGCAGTTTTATTTTTCTTTTCCATATTATAATTTAACAAGTTGAAAAGTGTATACTTATAGAATGACACAATGATGCATTTCCCCTTTGTCAATTTACAAACTCATCAATAGAGGGACATTATTTATGGCAACACAGTGGTCTCAGTATCACGGGGTATTTGTTGAAATTTTCAACTTATTTTCCCCTTTCAGCACATCAATGACCACAAGCGTTATTGTTGCCGTTGTTTTTACTTTTAAAGGTGATACATTAAAAATGTCTTCTCTTGTTAAATAATAAACTTGCTTAGCTTTTGTTTGATGAATTGTGAAGTTTCCATTAATATTCGTGAAACATACTCCCAACGCTACCAAGCGCTAAGCGTTTCTCCATTTCTGGGTTCTTCAGGGGAATCACTAAGCTTTTTCTTTCTATCTCGCCGGCGTTCCAACCGCATTTATCATGCTGAACTGAACTGAACTGAACTGAACAACGGTTGGAACGCCGGCGAGATAGAAAGAAAAAGCTTAGTGATTCCCCTGAAGAACCCAGAAATGGAGAAACGCTTAGCGCTTGGTAGCGTTGGGAGTATGTTTCACGAATATTAATGGAAACTTCACAATTCATCAAACAAAAGCTAAGCAAGTTTATTATTTAACAAGAAAAGACATTTTTAATGTATCACCTTTAAAAGTAAAAACAACGGCAACAATAACGCTTGTGGTCATTGATGTGCTGAAAGGGGAAAATAAGTTGAAAATTTCAACAAATACCCCGTGATACTGAGACCACTGTGTTGCCATAAATAATGTCTCTCTATTGATGAGAATGACAGTTTTGATCTTTAGACATTTTATTTTCAGGTTATAATACAGAGTTCGTTCATTATTAATCTAGATTTTTCTCTGTCTAATTTTTGACCGTTGTTGGGATTTGTAATTTACAAACTCATACATGTCCAAGGTGGGGGGAGTGTTTGAGCAGATATGATAAAGTGTGACTTGTTATGATAGCAGGGGCTGTATGAGCCATTTTCAGACAGAAATATATAGATAACACCAGTTACATTTCTGGATAGCGAGTGCTGTGTGTGTGGTGCAGCAGTAAGTCGCCTGCCTTTCTATGGGTGGAATGTGGTGGTGGGTACCTTTGTCCAGGGGGGTAGAGGACTGCAGAGCTTGTGTGGGTGGGGTATAGGGCTGCAAAACAATGTGTCTGAGCCGCAGAGCTGGGAAGCCTCTGTGTAACCTCCTCGATCTGGCTAGCTGGACCAGAGCCACATAAAATAAATTTAGATGTCACACTAGATTTTACTCTGGGTTCTTGAGGCAGGACCGCGTCTTCTCCCAGGAGGCCTATCTCACTCTTGTTACCAGGCAGCAAGCTCACTCTCTGGTCAAACAGGAACAGATCAGGCTTTCAGACAGAGTGTGCTTCCATATCTCGGGCACTTTATGTCTTGATTTCAAAACAGCAGTTAAGAGTTTAATTTAGCAATGCATATTCTTTCCAGGTCTTTACTGGATCACAGTATTTTAATAACAATACTGTCAACCATGGATCTGAGGACCTGAGGCACTATTAATGTCCTGGATCAAGTCTAACATCAAGGAGGAACTGGGTGCTTCTTGCAAGGAGGTGGTTGGGAGTTTTTGTATTTTGCAAATCAGTAAACCCACTTTTAGGACTCTGGAGGCACCAATCCCTTTTTTCTAGTCTCTCTCTTTGGCCTCAGGGCCATACCAAGAGCTGTGTGATCAGTGTGACTGCAGAGAGCGCAAGGGCAGAGAGGGCACTGATATCATTACTGGGCTTCCCAGAAGATGACAAAGTGAGTTAGTACATGTGGCCTAGGGGGAGGATGCACCAGATTCATTAGTTGCACAGGGCAGATTTCTGGCTCGGCACAGTCCTGCCTACCTTTTTCCAGTTGATCCATCAAAATCCTCAGACCAGTCTCTTATTTTCTCTCAGTACTCTCCAACTGGAACAGCTTAGCAAATGTATTCACAATCTTGATTCTACCCTTTCTGGTTACTAAATCTATTGTACTTTGTGCTGATTTTTCTATAGCCTGAGGACTGTGTTTAGGCAGTCCTCCCCTTGTGCATGCCTTCTAGTAGCTAGTCTCTGACTGGGCCAGCTCCCCCTTCTTATCACCTACTTCATGGTGTAATGACTCTTGGTCAAAGACCCCTTCTATCATCGGGTCTGAAATCTTATACTCCTGACTTCATCACCTTTCCATATGCTTTTCTAGGAGGAATCTACCAGGCACCTCCCAACTGCTTTAACCTCCAGCATGCTAAAAAATACCCCCCCCCCTTTTCCCTTTACATTTCCTTAAACACTTGAAGAGGGTTTCATGTGGGTGTGGAGCACAGGTGTAAGCACATGTGTGTGTATGTGTGTCTATGTGGTGTAGATATGGGGTGCCTGTATGTGTGCCTTTTCGTCCCTATGCATTCATCTCTTCAACTTTAAACCATCTGGACTCTAGCATGAATGTCAACTTTCTTCATCTGGAATGATAAACAGCACTGGGGCCTGCAGGTGTGGTCAATATTATTGACACCCTTGCAGTTCAACCCCTTAATGCCCACTATCTCCTTAAAACAAAAGTGGCTAGAGAAATGACTTTGGACTATATGGGCCCGATTTTCAAAGGCAGTTACATTTACCAGTGTAAATGCCTTAACTGGGATTTTCCAAAGGCACCAGGTAGTGCCTTTGGAAAATCCCGCTTAAGTCCTTAATATGCCCAGATGCTATCCGCTTAGCATCGGGGAATGTTTGGGACATTCTGGGGCAGAGTGGAGGTGGGGAATGGCACTAATCGGGTAACAGTGATTTTTGATGTTGCTCACTTAGCGCTCCATGCTTTAAAGATAAGCGAGGAAAACCCTTGACTATCTTTAAGCACTGGGGCTAAATGGGCAGCATTGAAAATTGCCGTTACCCGCTTAGCCTCAGCGGCTGCCGGCCTATGTGGCATGACCCAGATTTTAATTTCCGCCACTGCGGAAATGAAAATCTGGATTAATGGGGGTCAGTGGACAGGCTATGCCCCGATGTGGCGCATAGCCTACCTAAATGAAAATCAGGCCCTATATTCACACATATTTGACACATGAATGAAATAAAACAAACATTAAAAAAGGGAATAGTATAAAAACTGGGACATTGCCAAACATGATTATTAGAACCTTTATAAACAATTCTAATTAGTTTGAACCAAAAAACCACATTCCAACTGCAATAAAATTAGACACACCTGTGATCAACTGTCAGTACTCATATGACTTGAAACAACCGATGAATGATGGCTCTAATATTTAAAATGACCACATTCACTCTTTGTTCCATTTTCACAATGGTGAAGACATGAGAGCTGCCTGAGACCATCAGAAAAGCCATTGTCACCAAACATCAAAATTCAAATGAGTTCAAGGCCATCTCCAAAGTCCTTGGGATTCTTGTGTCTATAATTTGCAATGTTATTAAGAGGTTTTCTGCCCAGGAACTGTCTAGGATGTGGTAGGAAGAAGAAAATTAATTCAAGAAGTCTTCAAAGGTTAGTGTGAACTGTTGGAAAAACCTCACGTACAACATCCAAAGAGCTTAAGGCTGATCTGCAACAAGATGGAGTGGTGGTTTCAACCTGCACCATATGCCACACACTAAACAAAGAAGAACTTCATGGGTGAAGGCCAAGGAGGATCCCACTGCTCAAAGACAGCCATAAAGAGGCATGCCTGATCTTTGCCCAAACCCAACTTGAGAAACTACAATCCTTCTGTGTAAATGTTCTATGGACAGATGAAATCAAACTTGAGTTCTTTGACAATGCAGACCAGCGAAATATTTACAAGTGAAGAAATTAAGCTTATAAAGAAAAAAACAGCCTTCCTACAGTTAAATATGTTGGAAGTTCCATAATGTTGTGGGGCTGTTTTGCTGCCTCAGGAACTAGAGACCTGGAACGTATTAAAGGAATCATGAAGTCAGGACTACCAAGGTATTTTGGAGCAAAATGTGCTACCTAGGGTCAGAAATCTAGGTCTGAGTCAAAGGTCATGGGTCCTCCAGCAGGACAATGACCCAAAACATACATCCAAAAGTACAAAAGAATGATTAAAAAGGAACAAATGGGCTGTTTAAACTGGCCAGAAATAAGTCCTGATCTCAATCTAATCAAGAACCTTTGGAAAAAGCTGAAACCTGCCATTGGTAAAAGGAATCCTGGAAACTTTCATGAACTGGAACAAATCACAGTTGAAGAGTGGGGGAAACTATCAGCAGACAGATGTGCAAAACTTATAGATAGCTACAAGAAATGTTTGGAGGCTGTCATCATTGCCAAGGGTTGTACAATCAAACAATAGTGAAGGGTGCCATTATTCCTGTCCAGGTCATATTTTGTGTTTTCTCAGAAATGACTACGTCTAAATTGCACAGACATCTTTTTTTGTTGTATACCTTTGAACATACCATTAAAATATTACGAGTATGATGACATGCAGATGGAATATTTCCAATTATTTCTCAAGATATTGTACATAACATATCTAAAATGCAAGAGTGCCAATAATGCTGACCACACTGTATTTGCTAAGCTATATTAGCTGCTAACAATTAATTAATTAATTAATTTTTATTTATTTAAAGTTCTTTTATACCGCGCTCTTTATCATCAGCGCGGTTTACAGTGAACAAGAATACCCACAGAAAGCAACAGGCTGTTGTGGGTTTACATGTAACAGGCGAGTTTAACTGGGATTCAACTTTGGGAAACTTTGTACATATATGTTATATAACTATATACAATGGCTAGTGTTTTATTTACATCTTGTGTGAAATGCGATATTTACAACTTTATTTTGAGGGCTTGGGCTGTGCTAGGGGGTCGGTGAGGGAAACTGGAATTGAGCGAAGTGTAGAAGGAAGAGGTGGTGCTTTAGGGCTTTTCTGAATTGTTTGCTAATGCATGCTAACAGTTATTTTAACACAAGCAACTGTGCTAAGAGTACAGCGTCTGAATGGTTAACCCATGGTAATGGGCAGAGAATGGACAGGAACTGGCTCTTCATGCAGAAGAAGTTACAAATTTATTGGGCATTAACTTTCTGATTTATTGGGTATTTCTTCAGTTAAGAAGGCCTGACTTTCTCATACAAGCGGAATACCATTGTACAGCCCCCATCCTTTAGAACACGTCTGTTAATGATTAGGTCAGAAGAGAGTCCTATAGGATTCTGAAAGGCTGTAGAAACGGATTTTTAGTATGTAGGTGTGTGTAGATTTCATGATCACTTTACTGGGCAAAATGGTAGAAATCATTATACTGAAGATGTAGATAGTAATGATTTAATGGGAAAAAGCCACCATGGATTTAGCTAAGGAAAGTCTTGTCTAACTAATGTTATGGTTTTTTGAAGGTGAGCCGGTTGATATAGTGTATCTCGATTTTCAGAAAGCCTTTGACAAGGTCGCACATGAGAGGAAATTAAAAGGTCATGGGTTATGAGACAGTGTACTATTGTGGACTTGGAACTAGTTAAAGATAGAAAACAGAGAGTAGGGCTAAATGGTCAATTTTCTCAATGGAGAAAGTTGTATAGTTGAGTACCCCAAGGATCTGTGCTGGGTCCACTGTCTTTCTAATATATTTGAGGAGTAGTCTAATGGGTAGAACACTGGCTTGGATCCCCCAAGACCAAGGTTTGATTCCCACTAGCACTCCTTGTGGTCTAGGGCAAGTCACTTAACCCTCCATTGTCTCAGAAAAATCCAAGTTATTAATGCCCCTGTTTAATGTACAGTGCATTAACAAGTTTAAGTTACAATGTAAACTGCTTTGACTGAAATGACAAAGTGGTGTAAAAAACTTGTTAAATAAATATTCATAAATAACCTGACAATGGGAACATGTGAGATGGTCATATTTTCAAATGACACAAAATTATTCAAACTTGTTAAAACACAAAAGAACTGTGAAAAAATTGCAAAAGAACGTTGATAAATTGGGAGACTGGTCATTTGAATGGAAGTTGAAATTTAATTTTATGCACTTTGGGAAGGATAACGCAAACCTCGATTACACGATGCAACATTACACATTACAGTCACTGCCCAGGGAAAAGATCTGGTGTCATCATGGATACTATGAAACCAAGGATATTGTAATGTCTCTGTATTACTCCATGGCATAACCGTACTTTGATTATTGTGTGGATTTTAGGACATCATATTTTAATAAGGATATAGCAGAAATAGAAAAGGTATAGAGAAGAGTGACCAAAATGATAAAGGGATTGGAAAGATACCCTCTATGAGGAAAGGCTTAAAAGGGTAGGAGTCTTCAGCTTGTAAAGGAGACAGATGAGGGGAGATATGATAGAGGTCTGTAAAATAATGAGTAGAGTGGAACAGGTAAATGTAGATTGGTTGTTTTCTCCTTCAAAAGGAGAGAGACTAGAAGACATGCAACAAAGCCACAATATAGCATATTTAAGACTAATTGGATAAAATATTTTTTCACTCAACACATAATCAAATTTTTGAATTTGTAGCTGGAAGATGTAGTAAAAGCTGTTACTCTAGCTGGATTTAAAAGGTGTTGGATAAGTTCCTGGAGGAAAAGTCCATAAACCATTATTAAATTAGACTGGGTAAATCTACTGCTTACCTGTGAGATAAACAGCATTGAATCTGTCTACCTTTTGGGAACCTGACAGGTGCTTGTGACCTGAATTGGCCTCTGTTGGAAACAGGATACTGGGCTTGATGGACCTTTGCTCTGACCCAGTATGGCATATCTTATGTTTTTATGAGTTCAGCTAAGCTCTGTGCCTATAAGTTAGGATTCTAGCACTGAGGACTTTGGCCCCAGCATAGGAACCTTAACTACTAAGGAAATCATCCTGCAGTGAAAGAAGCATTTATGGACTGCTAATATAACATGCTGAGGGATTTAAATCAGAACCAGAGGATGCTCCACGGTGAATGCCCCTAAAAAGTGGAAATAGAGCTGCAACACTGGCATCAACAGACCAATAGACTAAGGAAAACCAATACAGCAGCAAGATAAGCTGAAATCCTTGTAATAAAAGGCTAATACTTGTGGCAGAAGGATGATAGCCAATGACTATAGTAATGGAGGATGGTGGATGTGACGGCAAAGTCATCCCGTGAGAGCAAGGATTGATTTGGCTATCAGGCTGGCTAGGTGGATGTGCCCTTTCTCCAACATCATACCATGCTTTTTCTCTCGATAAAAGAGATACCAAGGTGAAAGAAGCATTCACAGAATGCACTCCAGTCATTATGAAAAAAATTAAAGTTTCTTAGTCGGTGACTCAACAAGCAAAATTCTTAGTTGACAGGTACAACAATGGAGTAAGGTGGATGTGAGGGCAAACTGTCACCCCATGATAGGGGTTATTTTTGCTATCATGCTGGCAAGGTGGGTGCCCCCTTCCTCTGTCAGCCCTCTATGATCATTGCTTCTCATAAGGAAATATCCTTTTTCACTGAATGAATCTCCAAACAAGAACAATAATGGAAATCTGTAAAGAACTTTGAAGAGAGGTCAGGCTCATCAGTGCTGGTAGGCTGGTAGTGTCCCCCAACTGTGCTGATTTCAGTTTCTCCCAGATTTTGGGTTGCTAGGAACTGCATTTCAAAGTGAGTGGCAGAACACCAAAAGAAGCATACAATGGCAACCCAAAGGCGCCCGTAAAGATGTATGCAGGTTGAGGATAAGGAGTGTCCCAGAAAAAGCCAAAGCACACTGGTTGCAGAACCATGCAGAAAGAATGTCATAGGACAAGCCAAAGGTAGCCGTAAAGGTGCAAAACAGAAGGATGAGGAAAAAGTGAAAGTGTGTGCTATTGAATAAATGGTGACTCCTGGTGACCCAGCCCCTGGGTTTTCTTGGCAAGGTACAACCAGAAGTAGATGGCCAGGCCTTTCTTCCATGCAGTAGCCCAGAAAAAGCCAAAACACACTGGTCATGGAACCTTGCAGCAAGAAATCTAGCATCGACCATCCAAAGCAGCAGGAGAGGGGCAATGGACAACAGCAAGGCAAACCATGAGAGCAGTGTGAGAATGATGCAGGCAGCAACTGCAGAGAGAGGCAAGAAGAAAGGAAGTTGTTCCTTTTTTTATTTCACTTTTTTCCTTTTGGTTTTGCCATCTAGGACTGAATGGCTACAGTGGAACGATTAGAGATGGCCCCAGAGTGCTATACAAGCAGGAGCAGGATTTATGGCCACTACAATATAGCTGTAGTTCCATCTCAAGAGGAGGGCTGGAAAGAAAGTTACAAGCTCTGACGGAAAAGACAGGGACAGTGAGACTGGCAAAGGCAGCAGAGGGAGACTTTTTATTTCAGTTCATTTTGTTTAATTTTCTTTCTCTTTTTGTTTTATTTTTTATACTGCTTTTTATCTTTTAAGTTTGGCATGGAGGGATGAAAGGCAACCACTGGAAATGGGCACCATCCCCAAGAAAATGCAGTGCAAACTGTCAAAAACATAGTTAGACACTAAAGGCAGAGAGTGGGGGCAAGTGCACCTTGGTACAGCTCTACACTCATTCCTCCTCCCAGTCACATGAAAATGAATGGAAAACAAACAAGGGGAGGTTTCTCTTCTGAAACACTAGCTTTTCCAACAACTCTAGGGTGAGTCTTGATGAAATTGGAGCCATGATATCTCCTGCCATTGAGAATATCAATTCACTGATTGGGGGATAGGACAGAAATGCTGTTACATTTATGATAAAGAAGAAATTTGCAAGAACTGTAATGAAATACAATGCAGTCAGTGACCGCTTAGTCTCTATTCATCTATGAGGAATGCCTGTCAACACAGCTATAATTCAAGTATATGCCCCAACAACAGTTGAAGAAGAGGATGAAACTGAAGAGTTCTATGAACAAGTACAAACTGAAATTGACAGAACGTGCAAACAGGATATCCTGATAGTCATGAGTGACTGGAACGCAAAAGTTGGCAACAAAGAAGAAAGCAAAGTGGTTGGAAAATATGGACATGGCAATAGAAATGAAGCTGGAGAAAGACCGATAGGATTCTGCAAGACCAATGATCTATTCATCTCAAACACCTTCTTCCAGCAACAAAAGCAGCGACTGTACACATGGACTTCACCCAATGGATTCTACAAAAATCAAATTGACTAAATCTGTGGAAGTCAATGATGGAAAAGCTCTATCACTTCAACAAAGACAACACCTGGAGCTGACTGTGGTACAGATCATCAACTACTAGTATGCAAACTTAAGCTAAAGTTGAAAAAGAGAAAGCCACTCATGAATGTAGCAAAATATGACCTTGAGAATATATCACTGGAATTTAAAGACTGCTTGCAAAATTGATTTGCTGCTTTAGATACAAATGACAGAGCTCCAGAAGAGTTATGGAATGATATCAAGAAGGTTGTGTTGGAAGAAAGCGAGAAGTCTCTACAAAAGGTGAAAAAACAAAACCAGCCAAAATGGATGATGGAAGAAACCCTGAAAATTGCCCAGAAATGCAGAGAAGCTAAAGCCAGAGGAGAAAGAAAGACAATCACAGAACTCAGAGATTTCCAATGTGCAGCAAGACAGGACAAGGAAAAGTACTACAATGGCACATGCAAGGAAATAGAAGCAGAATCTATTAGAGGAAGAACGGATTGGCTTTCCTAAAGCTACGAGAGTTAAAGAAAAAAATCCAGCCTCAAATTGGTATGTTACAAGATGCTCAAGGATCTTTGTTGAATGATGCTGAGAAGATAAAAAAAAGTGGAAAGAATATACAGTTTTTATATAATAAAGATCAATTGGCCAACAGCTGTTTCAACCTGTACCTTATGATTCGGAACCATTGGTGATGAAAGAAGAAGTCAAAGCAGCATTGAAAGCCTTATCAAAGAACAAAACACCAGGCATTGATGGCATTCCCATAGAAGTATTACAGCAATCTGATGCAGCTGTTACCTACTTACAAGGCTCTGCCAAGAAATATGGAAGACAACATCATGGCCAACTGACTGGAAAAGATATGTGTTTATACCAATACTAAAGAAAGGTGATCCAACTGACTGTAGAAATTATCGCACAATCACACTGATCCCACATGCCAGCCAGATTCTACTGAAGATTATTCAACAGAGACTACAACCATACCTGGAACAAGAACTACCTGAAGTGCAAGCAGGGTTCAGGAAAGGGCCAGGAACGAGAGACATCATCGCAGATGTGAGATGGATCCTTGAAAAGACTAAAGAATACCAAAAGGATATCTATTTGTGCTTTAACGACTACAGCAAGGCTTTTGACTGTGTAAATCATGAGAAACTCTGGGCCTCATTAAGAAGCATGGGTATACCAAAACACCTGATCGTTCTCTTACGCAATCTGCACATTGATCAAGAAGCAACAGTTCGAACGGACCAGGAGAAACAGAATGGTTTAAAATAAGCAAAGGTGTATGACAAGGCTGCATACTTTCCCTCTACCTATTTAATTTATATGCAGAACAAATCATCAGAGAAGCAGGATTGTATGAAGACAAGAGAGGTGTGAAGATTGGTGGAAGACTCATCAACAACTTTCGCTATGCTGATAATACCATAGTACTGGCAGAAAGTGAAGATGATCTTAAACATTTGCTTCTCACAATCAAGGAACATAGTCTTAAAATGGGCCTGCACCTTAATGTAAAGAAGACAAAGATAATGACAACTGGCAAAATCAATAAGTTCATCGTTGAAGGAGAAGAAATTGAAATCGTCGACAACTTTAACCTACTTGGATCGACTATCAATAAAGAAGCAACAAGCAGTCAATTAATCTGATGACGCATTATTCTTGGCAGAATGGCTATGAAAGACCTAGACAAGATTCTCAAGAGCAGAGATGTTTCTCTCCATACAAAGATTTGACTCATTCAAGACATGGTATTTTCAATAACACCATATGGATGCGAAAACTGGACAGTGAAAAATATAGACAGGAAGAAAATTGATGGCTTTGAATTATGGTGCTGGCATCAAATACTGCATAGACCATGGACTGTTTGAAGAACAAACCAGTCAATACTAGAGGTGATCAAACCTTTGCTTTCTTTTGAAGCTCAGATGACAAGACTTCAACTTTCATACTTTGGACTCATCATGCGAAGAGAGAGACCATTAGAGATAGACATCATGCTTGGCAAGATAGAAGGTCGATACAAAAGAGGAAGACCAGCAATGAGATGGATCGATACAATAATAGCAGCTATGTGTACCAGTCTGTCAACAATGAGCTGCCTGACTGAAAACCAAACACAATTTAGGACAACTATCCAGAGGGTTGTCATGAGTCGACAGCAGCTCAACGGCACTTAACAACAACAACATGCCCAGTATGACAAGATATCTGTGTTAATGGCCTCACTGGACTCTGCAAGGTAGCATGTCACTGAAATCTTTGCCAGAATCCAACTTGTGGCAAGCAGAACTCTGCTGCTTAGCATTGTAGCTAGGGATTTGGTCACCAAAGATTTTCCCTGGCTAGAGTTCATGGGCCACTGGCATATAAAGCCAGGGAGGGGGCAGTGGTAGGTGACAAAGTGATGCTAATGGTAGCAGTACTGCTTTCTGGTGTCCCTAATTCACCTACTGCATCACCACCACCACCACCACTTTCCCCCTGCCTCTGGTGCTCCCTTTGCTCCATCTCAGTCACCAACATTTCTTTTCAATATATCAGTGTGTTGCACTGCAGAGCATCCTCCTTAATAGGGATTTGCAACTCTTTCCCCATTTGACTATGCTAGGAGTCTATCATCACCAAAACCTCTGCTGTGAATCACTATCACAGATGATAACCATCTAACTTTGCCTGCTGAGAAAGCTCAGGGGGGTCCTTAGAAACATAGAAACATGATGGCAGAAAAAAGATCACATGTCCTATCTAATCTGCCCTTCCATATCAACTAAAATAGTCCCCTTTTTTTCCTTTAGAGACCCAATGTATTTGTCAAATGCTTTTTTAAATTCAGATAATTTTCTCGTGTTACACCATCTCTATTAGGAGACGATTCCACACATCTGCCACTCTTTCCATAACAAAATATTTCCACATATTACTCTTGAGTCTATTTCCTTTCACCCACATCCTATGTCCCCTCATAAAAGAGCTTGCTTTCAATCAAAAGAGGCTCTCCTCCTGTGCATTTATGCCATGGAGGTATTTGAATGTCTCTATCATATCTCCTCTATCCCGCATTGCCTCTAAAGTATACGTATTAAGATCTTAAGTCTGTCTTCATATGCCTTATAACGAAGACCACTAACCATTTTTGTAGTCACCCCCTGCACCGACTCCTTCCTGTTTATATCTTGCGGCGCGCAAATTAGCGGTTTTTAGTAAACATGCCCCTTAGTTCCCATTAACTGGCATTACTTGTAACTTACTGAAATATAGGAACTTGTACATAGGATCTTCATACCTATATCTTTTATTATTCTAGGTTCTGTGTTTGTATTTGTGTTTGTATATGACTATATGTCACAAATCTCCTCAAAGATCTTAGGCCTAACTCCTGGTAAAACTTCCATGCTGAGGAGCTGTCACTGTTGGAAGACAAGCAACAAACTTTGATAACTTACAATGTTTATCCCATCAAGTATAAGTGTGCCTCAAAAATATTTGGATATTCCTTCTAACATCCTCATGATTCTGAATATAATACTGCTTCATCAATAAATTACCACAGCACATCTAGAACCAAATTAGGAAATATGCATAGCCAATATGCATAGCAATAAAAATATTCTCAAAAATATTCTAAAACTATGTGTACGAAAGACTTCGACTTTCATACTTTGGACTCATCATGCGAAGAGAGAGACCATTAGAGATAGACATCATGCTTGGCAAGATAGAAGGTCGATACAAAAGAGGAAGACCAGCAATGAGATGGATCGATACAATAATAGCAGCTATGTGTACCAGTCTGTCAACAATGAGCTGCCTGACTGAAAACCAAACACAATTTAGGACAACTATCCAGAGGGTTGTCATGAGTCGACAGCAGCTCAACGGCACTTAACAACAACAACAACATGCCCAGTATGACAAGATATCTGTGTTAATGGCCTCACTGGACTCTGCAAGGTAGCATGTCACTGAAATCTTTGCCAGAATCCAACTTTTGGCAAGCAGAACTCTGCTGCTTAGCATTGTAGCTAGGGATTTGGTCACCAAAGATTTTCCCTGGCTAGTGTTCATGGGCCACTGGCATATAAAGCCAGGGAGGGGGCAGGGGTAGGTGACAAAGTGATGCTAATGGTAGCAGTACTGCTTTCTGGTGTCCCTAATTCACCTACTGCATCACCACCACCACCACCACTTTCCCCCTGCCTCTGGTGCTCCCTTTGCTCCATCTCAGTCACCAACATTTCTTTTCAATATATCAGTGTGTTGCACTGCAGAGCATCCTCCTTAATAGGGGTTTGCAACTCTTTCCCCATTTGACTATGCTAGGAGTCTATCATCACCAAAACCTCTGCTGTGAATCACTATCACAGATGAAAACCATCTAACTTTGCCTGCTGAGAAAGCTCAGGGGGGTCCTTAGAAACATAGAAACATGATGGCAGAAAAAAGATCACATGTCCTATCTAATCTGCCCTTCCATATCAACTAAAATAGTCCCCTTTTTTTCCTTTAGAGACCCAATGTATTTGTCAAATGCTTTTTTAAATTCAGATACTTTTCTCGTGTTACACCATCTCTATTGGGAGACGATTCCACACATCTGCCACTCTTTCCATAAAGAAATATTTCCACATATTACTCTTGAGTCTATTTCCTTTCACCCACATCCTATGTCCCCTCATAAAAGAGCTTGCTTTCAATCAAAAGAGGCTCTCCTCCTGTGCATTTATGCCATGGAGGTATTTGAATGTCTCTATCATATCTCCTCTATCCCGCATTGCCTCTAAAGTATACATATTAAGATCTTAAGTCTGTCTTCATATGCCTTATAACGAAGACCACTAACCATTTTTGTAGTCACCCCCTGCACCGACTCCTTCCTGTTTATATCTTTTGGAGGTGTGGTCTCCAGAATTGCACACAATACTCCAACTGAGGCCACTCAGATACTTATACAGAAGCACTATTACCTCCTGTTTTCTGCTGGCCATTCCTCTCCCTATACACTCAAGCATCCTTCTGGCTTTCACCATGTCCTTTTCTACCTATTTAGCCACTTCAAAATCATCAAAAACAATGAAGCTCAGGTGCTGCTCTTTTTTTGTGGATATAATTACTTCATCCCCTACACTGTACCACTCCCTTTGATTTTTGCAGCCCAAATGCATGACCATGCATTTTTTAGCATTAAATCTCAGCTGCCAAATTCTTGACTATTCAAGCTCCTCATGTTATCCACTTACTGCGTGTCTACTCTATTACAGATTTTGGTATCATCTTCAAAGAGGAAAACCTTACCCGACAGCCCTTCCATAATATCACTAACACAAATGTTAAAAAGAATCAGACCAAGGACAAATCGCTACAGCACACCACTGGTAACCTCTTTCTCCTCAGAGTAAACTCCATTTATCTGTACCCTCTGCTGCATCCCACTCAACCAATTTCTAACTCAGCCAGTCAATTTAGGGTCCATCCCTAAGGTGCTCAGTTTGTTTATAAGTTGTCTGTTAGGAACGGTGTCAAAGGCTTTCCTGAAATCTAAGTACACCATATCTAATGCTCTCCCTCAGTCCAGCTCCCTGGTCACTCAGTCAAAGAAATCAATCAGATATGTCTGACCAAGACCTGTCTCTGGTAAACCCATGCTGCCTCGCATCCTGCAATCCACTGGACTCCAGAAACCTCACTATTCTCTGTTTAGTAGCGTTGTCTTCCTCTCTCTTTGATCTCTTATGTTTTTTGAAGGCTACCCGCTTTCTTCACCTTTTCAGCTACTTCTTTTGAGAACCATAGTGACCTCCTTTGCTTTTATATTTATTTACTTTTCTAACTAAAAGGTTTGTTGCCCTTAAAATATCCCCTTTCAGTTTTCCCATTGTTTTTCTACATCCCCCAGCTGTTCCCATCCTTCTGGAACTCAGTTTCTTGGTGACATCCTTAACAGGCTTAAGTACTTCAGCCTCCTGCATGATAATTTCCCGATCCTGAAGATACAGGGTTCTGTGATGCCATAGTGAGATCTGATGCAGGGACGTCCATTGATCCACTTACCTCTCCTGGTGCAGAATTCTATCTGGTGCCAACATCCTGCTGGAGCTGGTGTGCAGGTATCCTAGTGATTTCCTGCTTCTTACGCAGTTCATGCCATCCTTCACACTCCAGTGAACATACCAAACTGTTTTTTCAGCTCTTTTCAATCAGTAACCGGGTAGACGGACCCGGCGCTTCCCTCTTCAGAACCCCCCCCCACCCCCTTTCCGCACCCCCAACCCTTTCAGACCCCCCTTCAACCGAACAAAATCCATTGACAAGGTTCTTGGGTAACAATTGGTCGCAGCTTTATTTCCAACAAAACTCATTAACATCAAAGCATAATACATAACCCATCAAACCCCCAGTGGAGCGATATGTCGCCAGCCTTACATTAGCAGAGCAACCCCGCGTCCACTCCGGCCAAGTTCCTACCGCCCCTATCCAACTTCGCCATATTACTAGCAAAAGTCTTCCAGGGGCTGTCCGGGTCGAGGGGCACCCCGCCCTCGCCCCAAGTCGCCTAAGGCTCCATACCCCGGAAACTTCCAGGATCCCGCCCGCACCCCCCCCCACCCCACTGCGACACCCCCAGGTTGCCCTCCCTCCGCGGCACAGCAGAAGAGGGTGGGCGGATGGGCTGCCACCCCGACAGCCTGGCTACATGTGCTTCAGCCACGCCACCAGCGCTGAAGCACATGTATGCCTGTAATGCTCTGATTGGCTCAGCTGAGCCAATCCAGAGCGGAGATCCATCTTTTAAATGTCGCGCGCGGCGCTCGCCACCCACGCGCTCCCCCCCTCCCCCCAGCACCAGAACGGTCAGGGTCCCGCGCCGGGCCAGACACCTGGTTACGGGCGGGTGCCGGGACCCTGCCCGTGCCCTTAAATTTGCCACAGGACAATACTGCTGCTTTGTTTGATCTCTCAACCCATGGAGTCTGACAACCAGGAGCAGCATGTATGCAAAGCATTCTATCCCCTGAAAGCCCTCCTCCTTCATTTCCTTAACCCTATTCATCCTACTTTCTGATACTAAGAAATTTAGAAGCACAGCACTCTGTGCCTTTGTGCCAGCCCCGCAGCACTGCCCTTATTTCTGCTAAGATATGGCTCCAAGTATGGCTGTCTTCCATTACCTGGCTGTGCAGCACAGTCCACTGGTATTCTCCTCTTGCTGCTGCATTGATGGTTGCTGGTGACCCCTCCTTGGCCTTCTCTCCCTCCCAGATTAACTCCAGGGCATCTGGCAGTACTTGTGCACATGATGAAAATTGTTTATGAATTGCAATTTGCATCATTTTCCCGAGCATATCTTGTCGGTTAGTTGGCCCTGGAACGAACAGAAAATCACGATTTTCATTTTTTTCCCATTCATGCAAAAACTAATGCTTATGCCTAGTATACATCTCTTGTCCCTAATACACAATTTTTTTCTTTAGTCTACATACTCACCTATTGTATCCTAGGTTCACTATTTTGGCTGACAGCCACGAGGTTATACACAAAATGATTTGTTTGACTCAGCAATTAGATCCTGGTTGAAAGGGGAACACAAAGTGCCCAAAGCCCTTCATGTGGTCAATTTAATAAAAATGCAAAATGCTATTCTGTTCAGAAACAAATGCCCTTGCTCACTGGTGCTTTAAAACAACTAATTTACTTGTATTATGGTAAAATCCCCAATTTAAAAGGGCGTATAAAGTATTTAAAAATCATAAGACAACAGCAATTTATGGCAACATAATTTCTTCCTTTAAAGTCTCTTTTCAAAAATCAGAAAACAATTCTTCTTTATGTAGTTGGATAGACTACCTCTGGTGTCTTCATGTACCATTTCCTTCTGGTTCATGCTCTGAAAAATACTCACAAAATATATTCCCCAAAAACACAGGTAAGCCAATATTAAACCTGTGGAGATCAATGCTTTTTTAAAAATACTAGCCACTATGGCAAAAATATCCAGATATTCAGCATGAGAAGTGTATAGTCTGCTACTGAATATTTGGATACTTGGAGTGCCTGGCATTATCCGGATAGAGATAATATTCAGCCAGTAGCTGGATAGCTTATCTGAATAGCATTTAGAATAATTCTCTGCTCTCTCCTCTCATACAGTTGCTCTAAGACTGTTGCTCCCTTTGTGATGAAAACAATGATAAGAATGCCCCATTTATCCTTGAGCGAGACCTAAGAACTCAAAAATAAAGCAAGCAACAATTGATAAGAAAGTAGATAAGCAGAAGGTTACAAGTGGAAAAAAAAGAGTCAGAAGAGGGAGAAATCGTAAGTGCATTAGGAGTTCAATTGAGGATGTAGGGTCTCCTTTCGACACTTCTGTACACATGCCTTTACCTATCACATCTAGCCAGCATTTTTTGTTTGAAAAGAACAAGTGGAGATATGAAGAGACAGAGAGAAAGGACAAAAAAAAAGCATGACTTCAGGTGGAGGAGGGGGAAAGAGGACTCCCCCTGGCAGAGGGACCTGTGACAGGTTTACCTGTAATAAATCTTTATCCCGCACAGACGTTTGTGTTTTAGAAAAAAAGTTGGTCTTTTGTACCTATTCAAAGATATGATGCTTTTCAGACCGGAGTGAATCTTTTTAAGTTCATAAGAAAGATAAGAATTACAGTATACATTTTTTCTCTAAAAATAGGACTAATTACATTGATATGTCAGAGATCAAGAACAATTCTTGTTGGCTTCTCCCTAGTTCAATTGATCCCCTTATTTATACATTTCAGGAATTAGTTTTGAAACATATTTGTACACCTGAACAAAAAGACAAAGATCTACTTTAATTTTTCTAAAGAAAAAAGTCAGGCAGTTAAGAGGCTGCGAGAAATTGATGATATTATTCGCCCAGCAGATAAAGGAGGAGCATAAGTAATCTATACTAGGTCAGACCAAGATCCATTAAGCTCAGTATCCTGTTACCAACAGTGGCCAATCCAGGTCACAAGTACCTGGCAGGTTCCCAAAATGGCACACGGGTTTCATAATGCTTGTCCCAGGGTAAGCAGTGGATTTCCCAGGTCCTCTTTAATAATGGTTTATGGACCTTTCCTCCAGGACTTGTCCAAACCTTTTTTAAACCCGGCTACACTAACAGCTTTTATTACATTCTCTGGTAACGAATTCCAGAGTTTGATTATGCATTGCGTGAAAAAATATTTTCCCTTATTAGTCTTAAATCGGTTCATTGTAGCTTTATTGCATGTCCCCTAGTCTTTCTACTTTTTGGTGGTGTAAACAACTGTTTACCCATTCCACTCATTAATTTAAAGACCTCTATCTTAACATAGATAGATATATTTGTTTTTGATGTTTTTTTTTCTTAATTGTTTTAATTTGTCATTTCAGGAGCCTAACTCCACTACATGAGTAGTTGCTGGGATGTACAGCCGGGCAGAATTGGGTCCTGCAAGTCCAGGTGTTAGGCCAGATTCTGATCCCACGGGGGCTGCAAGAACAGAATCAGGTCTAACTTTGGACGGCCTGATTCTGCCCAGACTTACAGGGGATGGACGGCCTGATCAGAATGGGGCTCCACATCTTATCTGTATACTGAAAGGGGCAGCATCTGTATCTTGGGGCTGCATTGTGAAGGTAGAAACAATTTGGAAAACCTTGGATGAATATTTGTTTAGCAACTGAAGATCCTAATTCATTTCATTTTTTGTATTCCATCAATCTGTGCCTTTTTTTTAGGGGATAGTTAAGATTTTTGTTGGGGGATGTGTATAGGTTGTTATTATTTGTTCTTTCATGTTGATTATGTTTATCTCTATTTGTAAAGTAAAAAAAAAACATTAAAATAATTATAGACCTCTATTTTATCTACCCTCAGCCATCTCTTTTCCAAGTTTAAAAGTCCTAACCTTATAACCCTTTCCTCATAGGGGTATCCTTTCATCCCCTTTACCATTTTGGTGGCTCTTCTCCTTACCTTTTTTAATTCCGCTATATCCTTTTCAAGATATGGTGACCAGAATTGCACACAGTTTTCAAGGTGTGGTTGCATCATGGAACGATACAGAGGCATTATACTATCCTTGTTTTATTCTCCATTCCTTTCCTATGATTCCCAGCATTCTATTTGCTTTCTTGGCCACTGCTGCAGAGGGTTTCAAAGTATTATCCATGATGACATCTAAATCTTTTTCCTGGGTGGTGGTTCCTAATGTGGAACCTTGCACAGTGTAACCGTAATTTGGGTTGTTCTTTCCTAGGTGCATAGCTTTGCACTTGTCCATATTAAATTTCATCTACCATTTGTTCTTCCAATTTATCAAGGTTCTCTTGCAATTTTTCACAATCCTCTTGTGTCTTAACAACCTTGAATAAATCTGTCATCTGCAGATTTGATCACCTCACTTGTTATTCCCATTTACAGGTCATTTATGAATATGTTAAAAAGCAGTGGACCCAGCACAGTGACTTTAAACAAAGATGACTATGTTAGCAAGATAGGATGCTATGCATTATGTTCCATTACGGAATAACCCTACTAAAGCATTACAACAGTGGATTCAGGGTTAACAGCTGGCTTTCTTACTGAAAACAAGGGGTCCTTTCTCAAAACACAACATCCGGTTTATTCTGACAATTTACATACTGCCAAAAATTCAAGGGTTGCCTAAAAAAACCCTCAATATCCTCCAAATGGCGCAAAATGTGGCAGCTAGATTAATCATGAGGAAAGGCCTGAAGGAGCATATCACACCAATTCTAATGGACCTACATTGGCTCCCCATCACTGCACGCATACAATACAAAATCCAAATCACCACATTCAAGCTCATTCATAATATAGCACCCTCGTTTCTCAACGCCCTTATCACATCGCAGCCAAATAACAGAAGCAGAAGAACCACACACCTCAATACCCTTATTGTTCCAGCTAGCCTGAGATCTGTCACTGCAACCACCAGCAACCGAGCATTCTCATTCATAGCGCCTCTGCTATGGACCCAACTACTATGTGAACTGAGAGCAATCAGTGACCTGTTGGTATTCAGAAAAAAGCTAAAGACGCATCTTTTCCAGACACACTTCAATCCCACATAACCTCTTTCACCATGCACAAGGAAAGAGCACTACACGTCAAACACCTATAGACTCCGACAACCTGTAAATATGTACATACATGTGTAATCGATGTCTTGCAATCAAGTGTAAACCTGTTATCTGAATGTTTGTGTCCTGTACTGAGTCATTATGTATGTTTTAATCCATGGCCTGTACAACCATACTGTTATGTATAGCAAACCGCTGCTGATCGCTGGAAGTAGTGGGATATAAGTGTACACTAAATAAATAAATAAAAATTCACAAGTCTTTATCCTCCCCTCCAGGAAGGCCCGTTGTGTCTGCCATTGGATCTGTCCTGGAGCCTTTGTCAAAGTTTGTGGACTTCTTTTTGAGACCTTTTGTGCCTGAGATAGAGTCATTGTTTAGAGACTCCACTTATATGACTACCATTTTACAGGATTTACATGTAAACCCAGAAACTATGATTTTGGTTACTTTTGATATTGACTCAGGGCCCAATTCTGTCCCACAAATAGCAGGGATGGACGTCCCAATGGGATGCTATTTGTGCCCTCCCCGCAGGCATATAACTTCTCCATCGGTTGCACGGGGAGCGTAGACGAAGGCGGGGAAGGGGAAGATCAGGGGCGGAGTTAGGGCAAGTGGTGGATGTTCGCCGGCCCTGGACATACAGGGCCAATTCTAATGTTGGCCCTGTACATCCAGGGCCGGTGACTTGTGTGGGGAAGTTATTCCACCTCTGAGGTGGAATAACTTCCATGGACATTATTTTTCGGCAGGCTCGGGGCGCGGATGGGGCAAGGGAGGTCCAAGGACATTCCCCACAGCCCGAACCTGGCCTTAGGAAGCTGGATCAGGGGTCATGCTGCAGGGACAGCCTTTGTTAAGTCAGCAGCCGGGATCGTGGCTTTACAATGGAGCCGCGGCGCCATGGCATGGTACCACAGCTCTATTGTAAAGCCCTGACTGAGTTAGTCAGGCTTTTCCTGTACATGCAGGCTGGGCTAAATCGCAGTGCCAGCTTGCATATACAGGGCAGTTCGTGATTCTGGTCCCACGGGGCACGTCTAGCCCCGTGGGATCAGAATTGCGACCCCCTCTGTATGTCCAGTTCAAACTGGATGGACAGAGGGGCTGGATGGAATTGCGCTCTCATTGTATATAAACATCCCACAAGATGAAGCAGTTGAGGTTGTTAGACCTGTTTTGAACACTAGAGAAGGTACAAAATTTCCTTTTGAATTCTTATGTGATTTAGCCAAACTAGCTTTAAAAAAGAAAATATTTCTGCTTCCAAGTGATCTTTTATCAAATAAAAGGAACAGCAAAGGGGGCAATGATGGCACTGATATTGCAAATTTATATGTGAATACGTTTGAGGAAACATTTCTAAGAGATCATCTCTTTAAGGATTGCATTCTATTGTGGAAGAGATTTTGACAGTGTTTTTATATTATGGAAAGGGGGTTTGTCTGTTTTTTTATCAATCTGACAAATGGCTCAATTTGTGCGATCAAAATCTAAAGTTTAAGATGGAGTTCAATCATTTTCAGATTTCCTTTATAGACATACTGATCAGAAAAGATGCAGCTCATTTTTTGACAACCATGTTTTGAAAACCCACAGTTCGGAACATATTGTTACTTTATGAGAGTTGCCACGTTAGAAGTCTAAAAGAGAACTTACCAGGAAGTCAATTTTTAAGGTTAAGGAGGTTTCCCAGGCAGTAGATATGAAAGAGAAGTTTCAGGACAGAGGATACCTTAGTAGATTTATTCAAAGGTCATATCATAGGGCCCAAAATTACGATAAGAAAGAGTTATCTAAGACCTCGAGAGTTGATGCCACACATCAAGTTTGCACTGTACAGTTTTTTTTATTTGGCCATAGATATTTTAAAAATTGTGAAGAAATACTGGTCAATTGTACACGGCCTTGATTGCTTTAACGATAAAGAGACCCTGATTACACATGTGGGGGGAAGGAACCTCAGAAATGCTTGGTCCCTTCAGCTCTACATCCTAAGAGAGAAGTCAGTAGCTCTGTTGAACATTTCAAATGTGGCAGCTATTCTTTTTATGGTCAAATGCTTCAGACTCCATTCTATGCCCACACATAGGGCCATCCCTGAGGCTTCAGGTTTTTTTCAAACTATAATTCCAGCAATGTGATTTATGTCATCCAATGTCCATATAATTTGAATTACATAAGCAAAACAAAAAGGAAGTTTAGTACCAGATTTGTGGAGCACAAGAGTTGTATTAAGAAAGGAATTGTTACAACTCCTTTGGTTGAGCATTGTATTCTATTAGAGCATACTTTTGAGAGTTTGAAATTGTGTTTTGAAGGCAGTTACCCTCTGTTAGAGAGGGAGTGATTCAGACAGGTTCCAGTTGAGGGATGAACAAAGAATGATTTTTCTGCTCGGTACTGTTTAAACCAAGAATTAGATCTTACCTTGTTTTTATAAAGTTTTAATGTCAGTTGATTGGGGTTTTTTTGTTTTGTTTTTTAAGTTTCTTTTGTTTTTATATCTAGCAGTACTTAGCCTTTGTACTAGAAGACGTTTTAAGTGTTGTAAATGGCAGATGTGTGCACTGTTGAAGGCTATGGCTGTTACAAGCTATAAAGTTGTGTTTTCTTTTATTTAGAATGCGGCTCCTTTTTGTATATGTGCATGATACTGATTATATAACATACTGTATATACTGTGGCTATTTAATATATTAAAATATATTTTTATGCAAGTGATTGATTTTATGTGTACATGTTTTCTCTCTTTTTCTTTTGAATCTGGTGTTTGTAGTCAGATTGATTGAAGTAGATGTTGGCTCCTGTGTTAGAGATCTGTATATGGGATTTTTTGTTTGGGAAGAGGTGGATACCTTGAAGTGATTTAGTATTTTTATTGTATGATAAATTTGTTTTGATGTAGTTGTCTTTGAAGTTTTTGTATTTACAGGTGAGATCATATTTCAGTTGAAGAACTACTTCCAATTAGAAGGAACATCTCTTGGAGAGGTGTGTCCATTTTTATTTTTATTTTTGACTATTTGGATTTTTACTATTGTTTATATTCGTAGTTTTTTTGTTTATATAGTATGATTTTTTTTTGTTTTGTTTTGCCTATATCCTCTTCAAGCTTGCACTCTGTTTTTGGAAGAATCATTGTTCTAACCATACTGTATTATTGGTTTTATGCCCCCCTTTTCAGGCTTCGGCCAAAACATGTTGGGCTTTTGGTAAACTTTTATATGTCTTTTCATGAATTTGATATTTGTATGGTTATTTATGTTTTTAAGTGTACATGTGTGTAATCAATTTTGTATTCCTTTATTTGTTTGGGATATTTTGGGACTGACATTGTTTTATTACTACTATCTGGATAGCGACAATATTCAGCCACTATCTAGATAACTTATCTGGATAGCATTTAGAACAAGTCTTTGCTGCTCCAAATTAACCCAGTTTTCTGCCCTGGCTCCATCCTTGGACTGTCTTGGAACCATTCAGGTAGCGACACTGAATCTCTTTCTCAGCAGGACGTATCCATTTAGCTAATACTGCTACCCTCAAAGTCCCTTTAGTGGGTCCAGAGATCTATAGTACTTGGTTTAAGCACTGGTGTCTATGTCATGGACCTTCTACTAGAAAAATCCTAATTTCCTAGCAAGGAATAGGTACCCTTTAAGAATGGCACCATGGGAAATTACTTTAGATAACCAAAGAGTTGCCATATTAGTTTACTTGGATATGTGGAAATAAGCGTCAACAAATAAGTTGCAAATGATACTTTTTCTTGGACTAGCTTAATGTAACTTTGACAAGCTTTTGAGAGTTATCCTCTGTTCATCAGATCAATGAAGAAGCAGAACAAATACACTGGATTTAAATAATAAAAACATATCTAGGTCTTAGGCTGTACTGTTTTGAATCTGGTGTAACTGCATTGCTTTTTCGTTGACCTGATGGACAAGATAGTCTTGACATTTTTTCAAAAATACCCTTTTCTTGGACTAACTTAATCTATCACCTAAAACTTGTTTGACCTTTTTTTCCATGATCCCTGAAGACAAAATTTAGGAAAATAGTCAATTACAATATCTCTTTAATGTGTGTTTGGGATGCACTCTGGCCTACTCCCTCACATCGTACTCTGGAATACCTAAAATGATGAGTGCAATGCACTGTCTGGATCTCACCAACCTCTCAAGAAACACTATGGGGTACTATGGGGACCTCTTTCAATCCCATCAGCACCGACCAACTGGATAATATTATATCCACTCTCAATGCCACCATCTTCCCTCTAGACCCTTGTCCAGTGTCTTGGGTCAAAGAAGCAAGAAAACTCCTCATAACCTTCATACTCACCATGGTCAATAACTCCCTAAAACATGGAAACCTCCCACCTGATTTCAAACAATCTTCCATGCAATCCATACTCAGGAAACCTACCCTAGATCCAACAAACCCAACGTCTTACAGACCTATATCCAGTATTCCTTTCATAGCCAAGGTCATCGAAAAGGCAGTGTCTTGGGTCAAAGCAGCAAGAAAACTCCTCATAACCTTCATACTCACCATGGTCAATAACTCCCTAAAACATGGAAACCTCCCACCTGATTTCAAACAATCTTCCATACAATCCATACTCAGGAAACCTACCCTAGATCCAACAAACCCAATGTCTTACAGACCTATATCCAGTATTCCTTTCATAGCCAAGGTCATCGAAAAGGCAGTTCAATCGCAGCTTCAGGAACATCTGGATGAACACACACCACTAGATCCGCAACAGCATGGGTTCAGACCTAATTATGAAATTTAAACCCTTTTCACCTACCTCATCAACACCTTAATCATAGGCACAGAAAAATTATCACAAGGATTCAAACTGCTATTCATAGACATCTCTGCGGCATTTGATTCAGTCTCGCACCAGCTATGCCTAAATAGGCTACAGCAAATCAGAATATGAGGTACCACTTTAAAATGGTTCCACTCCTACCTTTCCAACCGCATGCAGCAAATTAAAATAGGATCATTCCGATGTGCTCACTATACCCACTGCAGCTAGCATAGAACACTGCTGCAATGATTATCCTGGGGCAAGCTCTTCAATCCCACATCACACCACTCCTCAAGCAACTTCACTGGCTGCCTGTATCACAAAGAATCAAATATAAGGTCCTTATTAACACACACAAAATCATTCACAATGTCTCAGCTCTCAATATGCATGCCTTAATATCAACCCAGAGCTGCAATAGGCCCACAAGACAGGGCATGTCTAACATGCTAAACATCCCAACAGGAAAAGCAAAATGCAGCTAAATGACGTATAACAGGGCCTTTTTGCTATAAGCCCCTGCATTATGGAACTGACTTCCACCACTAATAAGAGACATTCAATTCCTGCAAGACTTCAGAAAATCTTTGAAAACCCTCTTATTCACAGAATACTATGGCCCAGTAACAAACGACAATTAACCAGCTCAGCATCTCCACACACAAAACACACACCTTGAGCATTAAGCAATTTCCATTATTGCAGCATAACATGTACATAATTTGTCTACTTTTATGAGAGTTTGTTAATAGCATTGGTTACAATATATCCAATATGTTCAATGTATTGTGCACTACTATTGAACTTGCTTTCTGTTACCACACTGAGTTACTTGTAAACTGTCTTGACTTGTAGAGAGATGGTCTCAAAGTCTCAAACACCACCTCTTCTTAAGCTATTTCCCAATTTAGTTTTGCACAAGAGAAACTCTACACCTATACTCAGGTCAAGTCAACTTCAACTGTGATTAATGTATATAGACTATTGTATATAGTTACATAGTGTACATAGTTTCCCTTTATTACCAAGTTCAATTTCCTGTTACTTGTAAAATGCACTACAGTTTTCTGTATGTATATGTTTTAGTTCAGTGTAAACCGCGCTGATGATAATAGTGCGGTATATAAAAAATGTTAAATAAATAAATAAATAAATAAAATGGTATAAAAAAACATGTTAAATAAAAATAATAACTAAGTTCTTGCAGCCTGAATGCTTTCTTTAGGCTTAGATATGTTTCAGTTGGTTTCTGCTATTTCCTTCCACTGGACTTCCCTAGGTCTGTGTTCCTCTTTACATTCTTTTACTGCTCAGGCCAAGCTGGCCTAAGAAAACTACTCTCTTTTACAAGGCCTAGCTGATCTTAAGAGGCAACTCCCTGCTACTTCTTAGTACCCAAGAGCTCCAACAATCTTCTTCAGCTTTATTACTTTGTGGGCAACTGCTCCCATTAAAGCTTGCAATCCTCTACATACGGGGCAAAACTCAAGATGGGGACATCCACAGTTCATTAGTGGAACCTAGGCCCATCTTTTAGGACATCACCTTAAACGCACAACAGTTTAGTAGCAAGATCCAGATTTTTCCTAAAAAACAAAAGAGGGGCACAATGCAGTGTCCTGCTATGCTAATAAAACAGACGTGAAATATTTGGTGCCATTTTCTTACTTATATCAAATCTTACAATGTGGTTAAATCCAGCGCAAGCAGAAATTGCAGATAGAGCTGCAGGAGATAATTATCCTGTAAGGAATAATTATAAAACTATAAGCCTGGTACCCTAACAGGCTTCTTTTTCTGAAACATAGTTGAATAAAAGGACCCACCCAGCAATGCAATATGTTGATTATTACCCACTAAACCCCAGTATACTCTATTGTGATATTGAGTTTTATCACATTTTGTCTCCCATTGCTTTTCCTTTATAGTTTTCTCATTACATTTATGGTGCATGCATGGTTGCTTATCACTTTACTTCGGCACTGCAAAGATGTTTTCTTAACAGGGAAGGAGCATAACAGTTGGGATATCATCAAGATAAGATTGCTGTAATTTCACATTAGTTGACTTTCTATCCCCCTTATTACGTCTTCCCCAATTAGTTCTGAATATGTGGCACATCTGAAGCTCGCTACAGGAAATCTTGATCATATTTTAATGAATTTCATGCTGAATAATATTTATTTGAATATTTAAAAGCACTTTAATGTAGTATTCAAGGCTATGTATCAATGTTTTATTACACTCTGGGTAGTAGCATGAAACACTAAGGGATTTTCATTAAAGAATATATGAACTCAGGCTTCCACTGATAGGTGCTTATGATCTTTAGTGAATCATTTTATAAACACATATCTAGCAACAGCCTACAGTAGACATTTAAGTGATAATGCCATTTAGCTCAGACTGTGTTGTAAACTAATTTGCAAAAAGAAACAATCTTTTTTTATACAGAATTTGTTAGTGGTATACTACAATTACTCTGGGATTATAGTTTTCTAGTGAATATTAGTTACAACAGATAATATTTTTGCAATCTATTCTATAACAGTTCTATAAATGATGACATAACACAGAAAAGCTTTCTTTGAGTTCTGTCTGTGTAATCTAGTAAATGTACAAAATGCTTAAGCACATTTTGCAACAGGTGATAATGCCTGTTGTTGAGGGTCCATCCTTCTGTCTATGTGTCCATATGCATTTAAGTGTTTGTGCATGGGGGCCAGAAAAATGCAGACATAGGTGACAAGAGTAATGGTTTAGAAGGTATTCAAGTGATAGGGAGCTTAGGCTCCCATTAAAGAAGACTGCAGACCAGTGGTGGCTACACCACCGCAACATATATACACTGTCTCCTTCCTCTGGACAGTAGCGGATTAGAAGAAGAGGGAGCAGGTCCAAAGCCCAGTTGTGGCAACAACAGCAGCAGCAGGATGATAACATCTCCAGGGTCATCAGCGCACATTCCTTTTACAGGATCTGTACAGAAGCCAGGAGATAGTGGAACCTGGGAGAGGCATATGAGCTGATGCCTCCATGCGTCATTCCAGCCTGCTCCTCTGTTACCAACATGGACCAGCCCAGAATTTCTGTATTAGATTATGTATGCACTGTCCAACATGCTACTGTATATTACAAGGTGTGAAAAAAAAGAAACAAGACTGTCCATAAATGTTTTAATACAAAATCTACAGAGAAATTACGCATTGCCCCCTTCAAAGTAATCCCCCCCCAGAGTTAATGGACTTCTGCATTCGCTTCTGCCATGTATGGAAGCACTCAGTAAAGTCCTCCTCCTTGAGGTCCCTCATCTCATAAGAACATAAGAACATAAGATATGCCATACTGGGTCAGACCAAGTTCCATCAAGCCCAGTATCCTGTTTCCACAAGTGGCCAATCTAGGTCATACGTATCTAGCAGTTTCTCCAAAAGACACAGGTTCCACAATGCGTGTACTGGGTCAAGCATTCATATCCTGGGTCCCTTCTTAATAATGGTTTATGGACCTTTCCTCCAGGAACTTGTCCAAACCTTTTTTAAACCCAGGTACACTAACAGCCTTTACTACATCCTCCGGTAACAAATTCCAGAGTTTGATTACACGTTGAGTGAAAAAATATTTTCTTTTATTAGTCTTAAATAGTTTACCCTGTAGCTTCATTGCATGTCCCCTACTCTTTCTATATTCTGATAATGTAAACAATCGATCTTCATTTACCCATTCTACTCCGTTCATTAATTTATAGACTTCTATCATATCTCCCCTCAGCCGTCTCTTTTCCATGTTAAAGAACCCTAAGCTTTTTAGCCTTTCTTGATTTTTTTGGTGACTCTTCTCTGAACCTTTTCTAATAACGCTATATCCTTTTTAAGATACGGTAACCAGAATTGCACCCAATATTCAAGGTGCGGTCTCACCATGGAATGATACAGAGGCATTATAATATCCTTTGTTTTATTTTCCACTCCTTTCCTTATGATACTTAGCATTCTATTTGCTCTCTTGGCCGCTGCTGCACACTGGGCCAAGGGTTTTAACATGTTATCCACAATGACACCTAAATATTTTTCCGGGGTGGTGGTTCCTAATGTGGAACCTTGCATCATGTAACCATAGTTTGGGTTGTTCTTCCCTAGGTGCATAACTTTGCACTTATCCACATTAAATTTCATCTGTTATTTTGATGCCCAGTCTTCCAATTTATCAAGATCCTCTTGCAATTTTCCACAATCCTCTTGGGTTTTAACAACTTTAAATATTTTTGTATCATCTGCAAATTTGATAACCTCACTCGTTATTCCCTTTTCCAGGTGATTTATGAATATGTCAAAAATCAGCGGACCCAGCACAGATCCCTGGGGTACACCACTATTTGCCTTTCTCCATTGGGAAAATTGGCCATTTAGCCCTACCCTCTGCTTTCTATCTTTTAACCAGTTCCTAATCCACAATAGTACACTGCCTCCTATCCCATGACTCTTTAGTTTTGCCAAAAGTGTCTCTGATGAGGAACCTCATCAAAGGCTTTCTGAAAGTTCAAATACACTATATCAACCAACTCACCTTTGTCTACCTGTTTATTCACACCTTCAAAAAAACATAACAGATTAGTAAAACAAGATCTTCCTTGTCTAAAGCCATGTTGGCTGTCTCCCATTAAGCCATGACTATCTACATGTTCAGCAATTTTGTTCTTTATGATGGTTTCTACCATGTTTTCCGGTACTGACGTCAGGCTCACCAGTCTGTAGTTTCCTGGATCACCCCTGGAACCCTTTTTAAAAATTGGTGTTATGTTCGCCATCTTCCAATCTTCAGGTATTACAGATGATTTTAATGATAGTTCACAGATTACTAATAGCAGGTGTCGCCCACTCACCCCCCAGAGGCCATAGGCATGGGTGGATTAGCAGGGTAAGTTCTTTAATAGCTGTGGAGTATAGTAGAGAGGCTTGGCAATGCCCTCTGGGATTTGTAGTTCCACAACTTTAGCAAAAAGAAAGTAGTTGTAGTCGGAGTGATAAGGATTTAAACAGGATTTATTCCCTTCCCAGGGTTGGATTTTCACACAATGAAATAAGGCAACACAAAAACCATATGTCTGGTATCAAAGTTAAAGAAACATTTGAACAAAGGATATGCTTATCTTCAGCTTTCACAATGGAGGCAAAAATGGTAAAAGAAAACAGTTTCCTTCACAAAACTCTTCCTGTCTGTTTTCTTTATGAATTAGCTCCTACAGCTCTTCAGCATAGAGAAGATATGCTATCAGATAAGGTATATGTACAGTCCATGTAAATATCACCGTTAGACTCCTCACACGGATCACATTGCATCTCTTCTATATCTGGGTAAGTTTCCCGGTGAGTGAAACTTCTGTTTTGACTGCTGAGTTCCTCTCTATAGCTTTGGGAGTTCCCTTCCCCCACCAGCTTAGAGGTGGATGGGTAAATACCGTAATCACTATAGTCTCTCTCAGAGGCAGCACATAATTCTTGGTAAGTACAGGGCTGACTGCTATAGTCTAAACTTCTTCTATTAGGAAGAATAAGGTTACCTTTCAGCAGTTTCCCTTCAACGTTCCTCCCTCGAGCACAGCTCTGCTCGTGGGAAGGCTTTTCACTCCGTGTCTGTTTGAGCTTTCTCCTTGGCACCAAATTATCTTCAGGATAATGGTTTTCTCCTGCTGGGTACCTTGTGGTGGGTAACTGGTCTTGCCTTAGCCTGGCCTCAGAGCTACTATCTCTGCTTCCTCTGTAGCAAGGTTCTCGGAAGCACTGGTCAGCTGTGCACTGCTCTTCCAAACAGCCCTTCCTGGGTTTCTCAGCACTGCACCTCCCTGGTAGTCTCCTTTGGTCAGCAATTGGTTTTAACCAGCATGGAGATCTTTCTCTCCTGCCTCTCAGGCTTCTCTCCCTGCTTGGAGTTCTCCTGCTATCGGGACTTCTCTCCCTGCCAGCACGTCTCTCCTCAGCAGTTCTCTCTTTTGCAGTTCTCCCTTTAGCCGCCTCTGCACTACTCTCAGGTGAATGATTTTAACTGCGTAGCTTGTGATGTTGGCTCCACCCCTTGTCAGCTGCCCCTCATCCCCTGATGAGCCACGAGCTAGCTTTGAGTCTGGGCGTTCCCCTGCACCACGTGAAATAGCTTGTGTATAGTTCCTATGGCAACCTTTGGCCATGTGTATCTCTGAGCTGTCAAAGTTAGCTCCGTTTTGTTCAGAATCCCCTATCTCCATGGGCTCTGACCGCTGCACCTCATGACAGATCCCCCCCCCTTAAAACATTACGTGCTGCCGAACGTTCAATCGGACAGCTCGTAATCTTATCTTGGGATCTGTATCGCTGCTCTACGTAAGCCATACTGGCAGTGGCTGACCTATCCTTCCATGGCTTAAGGAGGTTTAGGTGATACACCTGTTGGCGTCCCTTTTCATTCTCTATTCTATATGAGACAGGCCCACCCTCTTCACTACCGTGTATGGCCCTTTCCATTGAGCCTCAAATTTTGGTCCTGGATCTGCCACCTGGACAAGCACTTTATCACCTATCTCCAATTTTCTAGGTTTCTTGCCCCTGTCGTAATACTGCTTTTGTTTCCTCTTACTGGCCTGCAGATTCTCCATCGAGAACTTTGCTGTCCTTTCCAAGCGTTCCCTCAGACCTTTTAAGAACTGAGGTACTAGGGAAAGATCTTTGTTACCTGGGACCTGCCGCGGGTGTTTGTTCCGCGGAGTGGCGTAGCAGGTGGGAGCTGGGTCCCTGCTGGGTCAGCTGCAGGCATTGGATGGTCGCCCTTGGTGCTGAGGACCCCCCCGAGCCCTTTAAAGTCCAGCGGGAGCCACAACTCGCTGGGAAAGATCTTTGTTACCTGGGAGCTGCCGCGGGTGTTTGTTCCGCGGAGCGGCGGAGCAGGTGGGAGCCGGGTCCCTGCTGGGTCAGCTGCAGGCATTGGATGGTCGCCCTTGGTGCTGAGGACCCCACCGAGCCCCATAAGATCTGCCAGAGCTACACGCGGCTGCGTGTTCGCGGCCTGCGGGGGCGCGTCCTAAGGGGCGGGTCACAAGGGGCCTGTCACGCTCCTTATGTGCTCCTTCGGTTCTCTGAGCACCGGTGGTTGAAGCTGTTTCTGTGTCAATGGGGAAGCGCAAAGCGAAAGCTGTGAATAAGGTGGCTGTTAAGGAGAATCAACGAGGTAAGCTGAGCGGCCCCATGGACAGGCATCTTCTTCCCCTGCCGCCTGCAAATCAGTCTTCGGATGGGGCTTCTCTTAGCCCTGTGCTCCGAACGCCGCCTCCCTTCCCTCAACTTCTACAATCTTCTACGCTCTTGGACTCACCTCCTCTTGTTGTTGCCCCGACTCTCCTCCCAGTGGACCCAGCTGTATCAGAGGAGGTTTCAACTCCCCTAACCCGGGAAGTGACTCTCTCTGACATCTGGTTAGCGCTTCAGCGGATAGATTCCCGATTGTCTACGACAGTCTCTTCTCTATGCACATTTACTCATTCAGTAGTGGATAAAGTTCAAGTTATTGATTCCCAGCTTGTTGCCTTCTCTAAGTCTCTATCCCGTGTTGATACAATGCTCTAGTCGGGTAGAGATGTAGATGTCTCTTTTATCAAGGATGTTTCCTCATTATCGTGTCGACTGGAAGCACTTGAAAATCAACAAAGGGCTAGAAACTTGCGTTTCCTAAACTTTCCTCATACTCATCTGCTTTCCTTTGAAATCTTGTTAAAGAAATATTTTTCTGAAATTTTGCATTTGAATGAGACAGTGGATGTGGTGCAGATGTATTGTATCCCTCTATCTGTTCCTGCCCTACCGACAGAGGACGGGGTTCTCCCCCCAACCAATGTCTCAGTAGTGCAGGACCTTACTGCTTTTTTGGAAGATTCACTTGATCTCATTACCAAGCGTTGTACCTTGGTGGTGACCTTCGGTACTGAATCTCTCAAATTGCGTATTCTTCATGCTTATTTTAAATGCAAGGATGCTTTGTTTTGTGGATTCAAACTGCAGGTGTTTCCAGATGTTGGCCGGACCACTCAGGCTCGGCGTAGGCAGTTTCTGGAGTTAAGATCACGGGTTGTAGCGTTGGGAGCATCTTTTTTCCTTAAATTTCCCTGCCGTTGTTTAATCACACTTGAGGGACAGAGTTATGTATATACTGACGTGGCTCAGCTGCGTCAGTTGATAAATGAGAAAGAAGTTAGAGGGAAGGAATAGGGGGGGGGGGTTAGATTATTATTAAAGCTCTCTTATGTGGTGTGATTCGTCACTCCTTATTGCTTTTGATTTATTTTGTGGATTGATGAAGTTTCTTTCCTCATGATGTGTATCTTTATGATGGGTGATATTATGTTTTCTTGAATATTGTTTGTTCAATATATATATTTCTTATCTTTATGTATACTCAAGAAAAGCTTAAATAAAAGATTTAAAAAAAAAAAGAACTGAGGTACTTCAACCTCCGATGTGTCTGGTTCTACCCACTGCTCATGTAGAATATCTAATATCCCTCTAGGGAATCTACCAAACATGAGTTCATATGGGGATGCTTTCAATGAGGTTTGTACGCGTTCTCTACAAGCGTATAATATGAACGGGAGTAGAGTATCCCAGTCTGATATCTCTCCTTTTTATAAACCCCTCCTAAGCATTTGCTTGATGGTTTGATTCATGCGTTCTACCAAACCATTTGTTTGGGGATGGTACGCTGCAGTTCGTATGTGCTTTATACCGAAGGCCTCCCATATGGTAGCCAAATGCTTGGATAGAAAATTGCTACCCTGATCGGTAAGTACCTCCCTAGGAAACCCCACCTCACAGAAGAGCTTCACAAGCTCTCGGGCTATGTTCCTCGCCGAGGTGTTCCTTAAGGGAATAGCCCATGGGAATCGTGTAGCGTGGTCTACTATCACCAGCAGGTACTGGAAACCTCTCGGTGTTCGGGTCATAGGGCCTACCATGTCTATTCCTATGCGACTCATAGGTACCACTATGGTGGGTGTAGATACCAATGGTACAGCCTTAGGTCTTAGCGCTGTCACTCTCTGACAAGAGGGACATGACTCGCAGTACTGCCTGGTTTCCTTAAATACCCCCGGCCAATAAAATCGACCCAATATTTGGTCCAGGGTGCCCTGGATTCCCTTATGGCCTCCTATGGGGTGGTCATGTGCCAGACGTAATACCGTGGCCTTAAACGTCGTTGGCACTACCAATTGTTTTCTAATTGCCTCAGTGTACGGGTCCATACTTTCCCTGTATAAAATCTTGTTTTCCAGAAAAAACCTGGGCAGTGTAAGCCGGGTTTCTTGGGCCCATTCGAAGGCTCTTTTAAGCACTGGGTCGGCCCGCTGTTCCGCAGGGAACGACGGAAATTTATTCACCAGTTCAGCGGGTACCCAGGGCAAACCTGCTCCCGCCTCCAACTCGGCCCTCCCTCGGGTCCTGCATTGCCTCTCTTGACGTCTCTTGGCCTTGGCTTTTCTGCCCCCCTTTACTGGCTCGTGGACTAAATCATCGTGCGTGGTGTCGTGAAGTACAAGGTTCAGAGCCGATGGAAACAGAGGATTCACTGCAAAGTGAAACCAGAATTGACAGATCTGAAACAAGCATGGAGGGTTGGCATGGAAACCCCAAACAAAAGACGTCACAGTGTGCTAGGGAATGCCCATCCCCTGAGCTAGCTCCTGCTTCATCAGGGAAGAGGGAACAGCTGGTGGGAGGTGTGGCCAGGTCCAACGGAAAGAGAAACACAGATAAAAACTCTTTAGTTAAGGATAGAGAGGACACAGGAGGGAGCACAGGAGGAGTGGAGAAAACTGAAGGAACGAGGAGAGCAGAGAAGGATAGATATCCCGAGGGCAGCCAAGGTTTGTGGCTGGGAGAAGAGGAAAGGGAAGGGAATCCCAACCTCACTCGGAGAAACTTCTCAGAGGAAGAGAGCTGTGAAAGACATACAATTCCAGCTCACAGAGAGCAGTGCTCAACTACCAAAAGCACTGGGGATTTTTACCACTCTAAAAGCAAAGACGTTTATTTTGGGAACCAGAGAAGACAGCCATGCTGTGCTCATTACAGTCATCCTGAAGGTAAAGCTTATTTCCCTGATACAAAGCTTTTATCAGAAAGGAGAGAAAAGTTTTACCTACCCTTTTGTAGTCAAGGGAGATTCCTGGGGGAAAGCAGTTTAAAAGGCAGACATAGAACTTCCCATAGCCAAGCAGAAGAGGGAAGCGTGTATCCTTTCAGTTACCGGGAGCTGTGTGCACAAGAATCCAAACACCCAGACTCCTCTAGCAGGTTGGGGGAAGGGAACCCTTTGATTGAAGCAGAGAGGTTTGCACGGCAGACAGAAGAACCCTCTCTAAGAGACATTGAAGGAGAAGGTGATCCTATGCAGTGGGATTCTTATCAACCCCCAGTGTCTGAAGTGTATATGGACTGCTCGTATATGATAGCAGACAATGTGCAATCCCTTTGTTAATATTGCTGAATGTTGCTAAAGAAGAAAACAGCCAAAAGGAGCATTTTAGAGAGAAACACTGTTTTATTCTTTTGTGCCTTGAAAGCTGAGGATAAGCATTTATTTGAGTTACATATTTTTGTTCACACCAGAAGCATGGTTTCTTTGTTAATATAACCTTCTGTTCATGGTCAACAATATCCAACCCCGGGAGGGGAAATAAATCCTTATTTAACCTGAACCACTCGTGTACAACTTGGAATCATTTCAGTGCTGTGGAACTACGTTACCCAGGAGGCCCTTCCAAAACCTCCATTAAGTAGTTTTAAGCACAAGAAGCACAACTGCCCACTCGCCTTGCTCATGCTATATGCCTCTGGGAGGGTGAGTGGTGACATTTCTGGCATAGTTTTTCAGATGCTTGACCTTGGATGAAGGACACTACAAGAAACTACGGCACCAGGACTCCTGCACAAGAAAGTGGGCTACCGGAAGGCTACAGGAAAATAAAGCACAGAACACAGCTTCTTTTCCTGAATGCAGACCTCTACACGAAGCCTCAGGTAATAGCACCTGGGCATAAGTGAGGGAGGATATCAGGAAAAGGGGGCGCTGTGGGGTTAAAAAAAAAAAAAAAAAAAACCTGAAAAGGGAGCCGCACTTGGGTTTTTGTTTGTCTCTTTTGTTGCAGGTGCTGACAAGAGATGGAGGCCCAGGATGTGATAGCGTGGATGCGAAAGCAATGGGACCTGCAGATGGAGCTTGCCAAGCGCATCCAAGAAGAAAGCGCTACACTCATGAGAGAGCAGCAAAAGCCGCTGCTGGACGCTGTGACAGCACTCCTAAAAGAACCACGAGAACCACGGATGGAGAATCCTATGGTTATACCAGGATCCACAATGAACGCAAGTCATGCATTCTCTTTAGGACAATTGAGTCCAACCGATAACATTGACAATTTTATTGATGCATTTGAGCGTATTGGGCAAGCGTTAAGATGGCCTGATAGTCAATGGGCTACGCGCTTTGCAGTTTCGCTGACAGGCGAAGCCCTGTCAGCCTACAAAGCCATGCCCGCTGCTCTTGCAGGCGACTATACTGAGATAAAGAAAGCGGTAAAAGACAGGTTGGGGCTGACGACCTCACATTATAGGAGGCTATTCAGGGAAGCCCGCCTGAAGCCTCAAGAAACTCCAAAGGCGTTACAACAACGTCTGAAAAATCTGGCTTGGAAATGGCTAAGTCCAGAAACTAAATCGATAGAAAGTATACTAGACACGGTAGTTTTAGAACAATTTGTACAGGCTGTGCCTAGAGAAATGAGAATGTACCTCACCTTGCAGGATTGCAGGACCACCGAGGAAGCAGCTAATTTGGCGGACCGTTTTCTGGAGGCCCAAATAGCTGACCCCTCGGAGTGCAGCGTACTGCATGCTGCAGGTTTATGTGATAGTAAAAAGGGAAAGATTCCCTGTGGTGGAAAATATGCTACGACAAGTGTGAATGTTAGGAATGGTAACGATGAGAGTGTTTTTGTGCCCAGAGGGAATGTGTTTACACCCAAAGGTAAATGTTATCTGTGTGGGAAAAGGGGGCATTTTAAAAGGGAATGTGCCAAAAGAACTGTCCTGATGTCTGGGGTGGATGAGCCAGTCCAGGATGGGTTTCTTCTACCCGTTCAAGTAGAAGGCATCGACACGCTGGCACTGCTTGACTCGGGGGCCGACCAGAGTATGATTTCCCGCACGCTCTGGGAGGCCATCGAGAGACGCTGTTCGTCACCCCCGAGCCAAGCAGAAGGCCAAGTACGCGTGAGATGTGTACACGGCGCTTCATCGCCTTATCCTTTACACGGAATAACGGTGAAGGGGTTAGGAACCACATACACTCTGCTGTTCGTGGTAGTCCCCAAATTACCCCATGAGATGGTACTAGGGCGCGATTGGCCACCTTTTTATAAGGAGATAGGTGAAGGCCTTAGCCGGTTAGGCTATAAGGGTACATTACCCCCTACAGAGATAACAGGAACCAGTCCAGAGGCTTTAACAGCCAAAATTCCTGCGCCTCTGTTTGGAAATCCTAAAAAGGCTCCTAGCCCAACCCAGACCCGAGTCAAGGGGGTACCCCCGGGGAAGGCAAAATTCGTGCTGCAGTTTTGCCGAATGACACCAAAGGCCAAGGGCTCCCAAAGGGCTTCTAGTGGGTCCGCTGGGTACGATCTCTTCAGTTCTGAAAACACGGTGGTGGAAAAGGGAGGAAAAACCCTAGTGAGTACAGGAATCCAGATTAAGCTACCCGAAGGATGTTATGGGAGAATAGCTCCTAGATCGGGCCTTGCAGTTAAAAATTCCATAGATATTGGAGCGGGAGTAATAGACCCCGACTATCGGGGCCCTGTAAAAATTCTCATTTTTAACTTCGGGAAGGAGGATTTTCAAATTCGGGAGGGAGACCGAATTGCACAATTAGTGTGCGAACGGGTAGGATTCCCGGTAGTAGAAGAGGTCCCAGCACTAACACCCACAGACAGGGGGGAGGGTGGTTTTGGTTCTACGGGTCAGAGGGAAATAAAAGGGATGACAGCCCTAGCTGAGGAAAAGCGAGAGGAGGACCTTGGGCCACAAACCTCGGATTGGAGGGAGCGGCCAGAGCCAAGGTTAGGTGAAACTCTATCCCAGTCTCAGCGGTGGGAGCTGACCCAACTATTGGGGAACTTCAAGGATGTCCTCACAACCAAGCCAGGCGAAACTCACCTAGTCGCCCATGAGGTGATCACTACACCAGGGCGCACTATCAGACAGCGGCCCTACCGTATGCCTGAGGCCAAGAAGGCCGAAGTGATCAGGCAGGTTAAAGAAATGATAGCAATGGGGATAATTGAAGAGTCATACAGCCCATGGTCAAGCCCCATAGTATTAGTCCCAAAGCCCGATGGAACACTCAGGTTCTGTATCGATTTCCGGCAAGTCAATGATATTTCTCAATTCGATGCGTACCCGATGCCACGCATCGATGACTTGCTGGATCGATTGGGCCAAGCCAGATACCTGACCACTTTAGATTTAACAAAAGGGTACTGGCAAATACCCCTCACGCGTGAATCAAAGCCGAAAACAGCATTTAGTACACCAATTGGCCTATACCAATTTCGGCGAATGCCATTTGGACTACATGGTGCGGCAGCCACGTGCTAGCGGTTAGTTGACCAGGTGTTGAGGCCCCACCATGACTACGCCTTAGCGTACATGGATGACATAGTCATTTATAGTACTACGTGGGCCCAACACCTGGCGAGGGTGGAGGCAGTGCTCCGGGCATTGCGGAAAGCAGGCTTAACCCTGAACCCCGCAAAGTGCATGTTTGCCACGGAGGAGGCGAAATACTTAGGCCACTTAGTGGGGAGGGGATAGTGAAGCCATTAGCCAATAAGGTCCAAAGCGTCCGGGATTTTCCCCGTCCCGTCACCAAGAAACAGGTGCGCAGCTTTTTAGGGCTCATCGGTTACTATAGAAGGTTTATACCTCGGTTTGCAGACGAGAGCCTTCTATTCACCGAGATGCTAAAAAAGAACGCCCCTAATAGAATTCGATGGACCCCAGAGGCTGAAACAGCTTTTTCCACCCTCAAGGGGAAGCTCTGCACAGCCCCAATATTGAGAGGGATAGACTTCAGTCTACCATTTGTGGTACAGACTGATGCATCAGAGAGTGGGTTAGGTGCAGTACTTTCCCAGGAGTTTGAGGGACTAGAACACCCGGTCACCTATATCAGTCGAAAGCTCTCCAAGGCCGAGAAAAATTATTCGACTGTCGAGAAAGAATGCCTGGCCATCAAATGGGCAGTCGAGGCATTCCGTTTTTATTTAACAGGCAGGAAGTTCCTCCTTATAACGGACCATGCTCCATTGAAATGGTTACATCAAATGCGGAATTCCAACACCCGGCTCACAAGATGGCATTTAGCCCTACAGGCTTTCAATTTCGTAGTCCAACATAGGGCGGGTAAGCTACACGGCAATGCGGACGCACTCTCACGTATTACGTACTGTCCGGAAGGTGCGGCAGTACGTAATATTTTAAGGCTGGGGATATGTCGTGAAGTACAAGGTTCAGAGCCGATGGAAACAGAGGATTCACTGCAAAGTGAAACCAGAATTGACAGATCTGAAACAAGCATGGAGGGTTGGCATGGAAACCCCAAAAAAGAGACGTCACAGTGTGCTAGGGAACGCCCATCCCCTTAGCTAGCTCCTGCTTCATCAGGGAAGAGGGAACAGCTGGTGGGAGGTGTGGCCAGGTCCAACGGAAAGAGAAACACAGATAAAAACTCTTTAGTTAAGGATAGAGAGGACACAGGAGGGAGCACAGGAGGAGTGGAGAAAACTGAAGGAACGAGGAGAGCAGAGAAGGATAGATATCCCGAGGGCAGCCAAGGTTTGTGGCTGGGAGAAGAGGAAAGGGAAGGGAATCCCAACCTCACTCAGAGAAACTTCTCAGAGGAAGAGAGCTGTGAAAGACATACAATTCCAGCTCACAGAGAGCAGTGCTCAACTACCAAAAGCACTGGGGATTTTTACCACTCTAAAAGCAAAGACGTTTATTCTGGGAACCAGAGAAGACAGCCATGCTGTGCTCATTACAGTCATCCTGAAGGTAAAGCTTATTTCCCTGATACAAAGCTTTTATCAGAAAGGAGAGAAAAGTTTTACCTACCCTTTTGTAGTCAAGGGAGATTCCTGGGGGAAAGCAGTTTAAAAGGCAGACATAGAACTTCCCATAGCCAAGCAGAAGAGGGAAGCGTGTATCCTTTCAGTTACCGGGAGCTGTGTGCACAAGAATCCAAACACCCAGACTCCTCTAGCAGGTTGGGGGAAGGGAACCCTTTGATTGAAGCAGAGAGGTTTGCACGGCAGACAGAAGAACCCTCTCTAAGAGACATTGAAGGAGAAGGTGATCCTATGCAGTGGGATTCTTATCAACCCCCAGTGTCTGAAGTGTATATGGACTGCTCGTATATGATAGCAGACAATGTGCAATCCCTTTGTTAATATTGCTGAATGTTGCTAAAGAAGAAAACAGCCAAAAGGAGCATTTTGGAGAGAAACACTGTTTTATTCTTTTGTGCCTTGAAAGCTGAGGATAAGCATTTATTTGAGTTACATATTTTTGTTCACACCAGAAGCATGGTTTCTTTGTTAATATAACCTTCTGTTCATGGTCAACAATATCCAACCCCGGGAGGGGAAATAAATCCTTATTTAACCTGAACCACTCGTGTACAACTTGGAATCATTTCAGTGCTGTGGAACTACGTTATCCAGGAGGCCCTTCCAAAACCTCCATTAAGTAGTTTTAAGCACAAGAAGCAGAACTGCCCACTCGCCTTGCTCATGCTATATGCCTCTGGGAGGGTGAGTGGTGACAGTGGGGAGAATATCTAATGCTTCCTCATTGGCTTCCTCATCCTGGGATCCTACCACCTCCTCAGGCTCTTCCGTGCCCCCAGATGATGTCTCTCCCACCCCCGAGGTTCCGGCTTGCGCCCGGGTGGAAACTAGGCCTGACCGGGTAGTTAAACCTGCTACCAGCCCCTTATAAAAGGGTGGCCAATCTCTGCCTAGAATAATGTCCCTGGGCAATGCAGGGATTATAGCCACTGGTAATGTTTGTTCGGTGTCCAACCCCCGCACAGACAATTTCTGTAAAGGGTACTGTGAGAATGCCCCATGTATGCATTTTACCCTCACCCGGCTCTCTGCTTGACTCGGGGGCGACGAACGGCGCCTCTCAATGGCTTCCCAGAGCCTGTGGGAAATCATGCTCTGGTCAGCCCCCGAGTCGAGCAATGCCAGCGCTTCTACCCCTTCTACCTTAACATGCAGAAGAAATCCGTCCTGTGCTGACTTGTCCACTCCAGACATGAGGACAGTCCGCTTGGTGCAGTCCTTTTGGAAATGTCCAGCTCTCCCGCATAGATAGCATTTCCCTTTATGTTCAAGCAAAATATTATCATTAGCATTCATATTTTTTACATTACACATTTTCCTCTGGGGATACCTCGCTTTCTTACAATCTGCCATACCCACTGCCTGCATTACCCCAAACCCTGAGGTGTCAGCTATCTGGGCTTCTAAAAACCTATCTGCCAGACTAGCTGCTTCATCGGTAGATTGGCAGTTTTTTAAGGTCAGGTATGTTTTCATTTCTGTGGGCACAGCTTGGATAAATTGCTCCAAGACCACTGTGTCCAGTACAGATTCCATGGTTCTCCTTTCTGGAGTTAACCACTTCCAGGCCAAATTCCTCAATCTTTGATGTAAGGCTTTTGGTGTCTCCTGCAACTTCATTTTGGCCTCTCTGAACATCCTTCTATAATGTGAGGTAGTAAGCCCTAGCCTATCCTTGACTGCCTTTTTTATTTCGCTATAATCAGCAGCAAGGGTTGCAGGCATTGCCTTGTAGGCTGAGAGGGCTTCACCGGTAAGTGAAACTGCAAAACGAGTTGCCCATTGCTCACTAGGCCATTTCAGGGCCTCGCCTATGCGTTCAAATGCATCAATAAAATCATCTACATTGTCATGAGGACTCAATTGCCCTAGAGAGAATGCATGACTAGCATTTAGTCCTACCCCTGGTATTATTGAGGGGCTTTCAGTCCCAAGTTCTTGTGGTTTCCTCAAAAGCGCTTCCATAGCGTCCAACAGTGGTTTCTGTTGCTCCCTCATCATACTGGCACTTTGCTGCTGGATATGGCGAGCTAGTTCAAACTGCTTATCCCACTGTAGTTGCATCCACTGCATGACGTCTCTGGGCTCCATTCCTCCCGTCTGTACGCTGTGGAGAAAAGAGAAAAAAAAAACCACCAAGTGCGGCACCTTATATTTCCTCTCCCCTTAATCCTTCAGCACAGCAGCGCCCTCTTTCCTGCACAAATCCTCCCACGTTTATGCCCCAGGTGACGTTACCTTAGGCTTCGTGTAGAGGTCAGCTTACAAGAAAGGTTACTGCTTCCTTCACCGACCGGTCTGTCAGTAAACTTGCTTCCAAGGACTTCAGGTACCGTAGCAGTTTCTTTACTAGTGTTGTTTTTATTTCAAGGTAAAAATCCGCAAAACTATGCCAGATGTCGCCCTCTTTCCCCCCATAGGCCATAGGCATGGGTGGATTAGCAGGGTAAGTTCTTTAATAGCTGTGGAGTATAGTAGAGAGGCTTGGCAATGCCCTCTGGGATTTGTAGTTCCACAACTTTAGCAAAAAGAAAGTAGTTGTAGTCGGAGTGATAAGGATTTAAACAGGATTTATTCCCTTCCCAGGGTTGGATTTTCACACAATGAAATAAGGCAACACAAAAACCATACGTCTGGTATCAAAGTTAAAGAAACATTTGAACAAAGGATATGCTTATCTTCAGCTTTCACAATGGAGGCAAAAATGGTAAAAGAAAACAGTTTCCTTCACAAAACTCTTCCTGTCTGTTTTCTTTATGAATTAGCTCCTACAGCTCTTCAGCATAGAGAAGGTATGCTATCAGATAAGGTATATGTACAGTCCATGTAAATATCACTGTTAGACTCCTCACACGGATCACTTTGCATCTCTTCTATATCTGGGTAAGTTTCCCGGTGAGTGAAACTTCTGTTCTGACTGCTGAGTTCCTCTCTATAGCTTTGGGAGTTCCCTTCCCCCACCAGCTTAGAGGTGGATGGGTAAATACCGTAATCACTATAGTCTCTCTCAGAGGCAGCACATAATTCTTGGTAAGTACAGGGCTGACTGCTATAGTCTAAACTTCTTCTATTAGGAAGAATAAGGTTACCTTTCAGCAGTTTCCCTTCAACGTTCCTCCCTCGAGCACAGCTCTGCTCGTGGGAAGGCTTTTCACTCCGTGTCTGTTTGAGCTTTCTCCTTGGCACCAAATTATCTTCAGGATAATGGTTTTCTCCTGCTGAGTACCTTGTGGTGGGTGACTGGTCTTGCCTTAGCCTGGCCTCAGAGCTACTACCTCTGCTTCCTCTGTAGCAAGGTTCTCGGAAGCACTGGTCATCTGTGCACTGCTCTTCCAAACAGCCCTTCCTGGGTTTCTCAGCATTGCACCTCCCTGGTAGTCTCCTTTGGTCAGCAATTGGTTTTAACAAGCATGGAGATCCTTCTCTCCTGCCTCTCAGGCTTCTCTCCCTGCTTGGAGTTCTCCTGCTATCGGGACTTCTCTCCCTGCCAGCACGTCTCTCCTCAGCAGTTCTCTCTTTTGCAGTTCTCCCTTTAGCCGCCTCTGCACTACTCTCAGGTGAGTGATTTTTAACTGCGTAGCTTGTGATGTTGGCTCCGCCCCTTGTCAGCTGCCCCTCATCCCATGATGAGCCATGAGCTAGCTTTGAGTCTGGGCGTTCCCCTGCACCACGTGAAATAGCTTATGTATAGTTCCTATGGCAACCTTTGACCATGTGTATCTCTGAGCTGTCAAAGTTAGCTCCGTTTTGTTCAGAATCCCCTATCTCCATGGGTTCTGACTGCTGCACCTCATGACACAGGTCTGCAATCTCACATTTCAGTTCTTTCAACACCCTTGGATGTATATCATCCGGCCCAGGTGATTTGCTGCTCTTCAGTTTATCTAATAGTTGTAATACATCTTCCCGATGTATCAATATTTCCTTCAATTCTTCTGCACCTTTAAATACCACTTCGGTCATGGGTAACATCCCTACATCTTTCTCAGTAAAGACCGAAACAAAGAATTCATTCAGTCTCTCTGCTATCGTCTTGTCCCCTCTTAGTGCCCCTTTAACCCCTCTATCATCTAATGGACCAACTGACTCTCTCACAGGTTTTTTGCTACGAATGTACTTGAAAAGGTTTTTATTACACGTTTTTGCTTCCGCAGCAAGCTTCTTCTCAAATTCTCCCTTTGCCTGCCTTATCAGTGCCTTGCATTTAACTTGCCAGTGCTTGTGCTGTTTCCAGTTTTCATCATTTGGCTCTTTTTTTCATTTCCTGAAAGATGTTTTTTGGCAACAGCCTCTCTGACCTCACCTTTAAACCAGGCTGGCAGTTTTTGAACTTCCTTCCATGTTTCTTAAAGTGTGGAATACAGCTGGTCTGGGCTTCCAAGATAGTGTTTTTCAACAACACCCAAGCTTGATGTAAGTCTTTAACCTTTGCAACTGCTCCTTTTAGTTTTTTCTTAACTATTTTCCTCATTTTATCATAGTCTCCCTTTCGAAAGTTAAAAGGTAGTACTGTGGATTTCCTTACTATCCCTCCTCCACTAATTAAATCAAACACGTTCATGCTATGATCGCTATTGCCAAGTGGCCCCAACACCCTTATCTCTTGCACCAGATAACACTTATTAAAAGATGGCTGCTACACAGTACCCTGTCCTGTGCTTCTGAGGTAAGCTGTGACCAACTTCCTGGGTGATCAACAGTTCTTGCTTGGATAGAAGGAGTCTTTCCAAATGGCCTTTTGACCTGCCACCTGGCATTAACGCCTATTGAAAACATTTCACAGGTCTCTTGCCCCCTAGGTAGAAGGCCTCTTTGTAAAGGTCTCTAGAAGACTTTATTTGTTGCACAAAGAATACTGACCCTATTTTGCCTTTTATGCTAAGTTATATTCTGATTTGATTTAAATTAAAGCTCTTTTCTGCTGCTAGGTTCTGACTTATTATGAAATGTAAACTAGAAGCTCTCTGCTGGGTTCTAAATTTAACTAGAAAGCTCTCTTCTGTGTTTTAAATTTAAACTAAAAGTACTTTGCTGATACTATGCACTGAGTGAGCATTAAATTTCAACTACAAGCTCTCTGTTGGGTATGAAATCTAACCTCCCTCATCACAGTGGCCTTGATCTCTTCTACGGAGGCAAATGAGTTCTTTTGAGCACAGTCTTCAGCCTGGGGAAGAGCCAGAAGTCACACGGTGTGAGATCTGGGGAATAAGGAGGGTGGTCGAGAGCTGTGATCTGTTTGTTGGCCAAGAACTGCCTTACACTGAGCATGGTGTGTGTGGGTGCATTGTTGTGGTGGAGCAGCCATGACTTGTCTCTCCACAGAGCCAGCCTGTTGCACCAAACCCGGTCATGGAGGTGATTGAGGAGCTGCTGGTAGAAGTGTTGGTTGACTGTCTGACCTTCAGGCACAAACTCATGATGGACCACTCCCTTCAGGTCAAAGAATGCGGTCAATGTGACCTTGATCCTTGATTTGGACATGCGCTCCTTCTTGGGTCTGGGTGACAGTCGAGTCTTCCACTGCAGTCTCTGTCTCTTGCTTTCAGGGTCATACTGGAAGACCCAAGTCTCGTCTCCTGTGATGACTCGGCCAACGAACTCTGGATCTTCTCCGATCTTCTCTAGTAAGTCTCGACAAACATTGACCTGGTGCGCCTTCTGTTCATCTGATAAAGACTTGGGCACCATCTTGGCACACAACTTCCTGCTCCTGCACCAAGATGGTCTGCCCTGACTCCCTGTTCAGTCTGAGCTCCTCAGTTATCATCCGCACCGCCAATCTGCAATCACTCCACTCCAGCTGATTCACTCTGTTAATGTTCTCAGCCGTCTTTGTCGTGGAAGGCCTTTCTGACTTGGGGTCATCCTCCACCTCCTCGCGGCCAGTCTTGAAGCATTTGTGCCACTCAAAGACTTGTGGCCTTGACATTGCATCTTCTCCATAAGCCTTTTGGAGAAGTTGGAGACACTCAGTTGGGCCCTTCTCCAACTTAACCAGAAATTTCAAGTTGATTCTTTGCTCCGTATTTCTGCCACCTCCAGTTGTGTGACAAAGCAATGGAGCAGTGTGCTACAAAAAAGCCTAAAAAATAAAAACAGAGTGAGAGAGATGAAAAATATTAGAGCAGAATAGTGGCAAGATGTTGCACAACACATTGACATAAACAGTTAGCCAATTGGCATTGAGTCATGGGCGTGGCTGCCACAGTCTTGTTTCTTTTGTGTCACACCTCGTATTTAACATTTATATAAACCTGGATCTGTCCTATCTGCCCTGAAGCTGCTCGTGTCCTGCAGATGAACGGCCCCAGAAAGCTTCAGGGTGCTGAGGGTTGATGCGCTTTGTATACTCTTTCCAGCACCTGGATTCAGGATTCTAGGACTTGCGCCTGCTAAAGTGAAGCTGATATTAACTGAGACAATAAATCCTTGAGCCCTGTAATGCACCTCTTTTTGGCCCAGAATGTACAAAAGAACAGATGGTATCCAAAAACAACTTCTTTACTGGCATAACTTAGAAACAATGTATTACAAGGTAGAATATACTATACTTTACAGAAAGCAAACCAAGGAGCATTCAGTAACATACACTATGCCCAGTAGTGGCAATTTAAATATCCTGGCCTGGTAATGCTTTAAAGGGACTGCAGGCAGTCTCCATGCCACCGTACACACAAAATGTTATAATAAAAAAGCAGTAAAACAGTTCAAAGCACACACACACACACAAACAACAACTTTGCAGGGTATGCACACCTGTTAAAGGACGTTCACTACTGGATTGAGAACTCCAATAGGGTAATCCTGTAAATATAGGTCTACTAGTGATACTTTTCATACTTATCTATATAATACTAGTGACATACACAATTCTGTAGATATACGCAAAAGAAATGGTCCCTGCTCCACCGAGCTTACAATCTGCTAAGACAGACAAAGAACAAACAGAGGACAAGGGTAATTCTTTAAGAGGCATGATTTAAACACACATGGGTGTCGACAGGAGAATAAAGTGTCAGGATTCAAAATCAGTCTCAAAGAGATGACTCTTTAGCCTGGATTTGAACAGTACAACATACTGATTCAAGTAAACGATTCCAGGTATACAATGAAGCAAGGTGGAATAAAGTGACTCAAACACTGGCAGCAGAAGAGAGGGAAGAGATAAAAGTGGTTTGCTTGAGTGGGGTTGCCAAAGAGGGGTGTAGGAAGAGAAGAGAGGAGAGATAATGAGGAACCGCAGAATGAATGCACTTGTAGGTCAGAAGGAGAAGTTTGATCTACATGTGGAAATGTACAAAGAGCAAATGAAGTGACTTGAAGAGGGATTACATGAGCTTAGCAACACTGGTAGAAGATTAACCATGCAGAAAAGTTTTGAAGAGGTTGAAGGTAGATAGATAATTCAATAGGAGACCAATGAGGAGTAAGTTGCAATAATCTAGATAGGAGGTGATGAGAGGGTGGATAAGGGTCTTGAGTGTATTCCGAAGGGAAGGGATGAATTTTGCTAATGTTACAATACAATGGCAGGTGGAGATGCTTAGAGATCACATGGTCTATATATGTTTGTGTTGGATGGACATCTCAAAGCTCCCCTTGGTTGGACTCCTTTCTCCTGGGCAGGGAATAAACACTGTACAGTTTACCTTTGCTTGCTGCTTGGGAGTCTTTGGTAGAAGTTCCTCTGTGTATTGCATTTGGGCTCAGGTGGGACCGGGGGACAGGGCTTAACCCTGAAATCAGAAGAACCTTGGCCGGCAGTGCAAGCAAATATCTGGCCTTTTCTCCTCTCCGGTGCAATGTTGTTACAGTTCAATGTCTCTTTCCTTGTTGGAAATCTTCTAATAGCTAGAGTTCCAGGGAATCTGGAATCCTGCAGCAGAGGATAAGTTCCAGCTTCTCCTCACCTCCTGCCTCATTCTCTCTCTCTCTCTCAGCCCAACTTATTTACAACTAAAAACATAGTTGCTTCAAAGGCATCCCAGAGAGGTGCTTCCATGTTGCAGATAGGCAGAGTTAGTTCAGCACCTCCTTTGAGTTCCTCTGGCTCAAGATACTTGAATCCACTCTGATTTTCTCCATTAGCTGCTTACAGGATTGGCTTGAGACACATAGCAGGATTTGCTCCAAGAAAGAAAACTCCAGAACTGGTAAGACTTAAGTCAATTTCTCAATACTTTCGAGGAGCTAGAAACTCAGTGCAGCGAGGCCCCCACATTTAAGTAAGAGTGTAGGTTAACACACACGAGTGGGAAATCAACTTGGTAGCTGCAGACTTGCAAGCTGAACACTTTATGGGGTTTCTCTTTGAAAATGCAGGCTGGGTATGAAGGACATGCTTTAAGTATCTGAGATGATTTCCCTTTGCATGTTCCCTCCCATGCAAGGAAGATATAGCTGACCATTTTCCTAGCTCTGCTCATTTACAATGTTGACATCTTATGTAAACAGCTATCACCCATTACCTGCACCCTGCTTTTGTATACTGCACTGCCTACCCTTGCTTATTGTACCCTTGTGAATTATAACCCATTACCTGCACCCTGTTTTTGTACACTGCTTTGCCTACCCTTGCTTATTGTACCCTTGTTAATTGTAACCCCTTAATTGTACACTGTTTTGACTGGTAGAAAAACGGTATATCAAAACTAGTTAAATAAATAAATAAATAAGGCATGCTGCTGTGTTAAGGCACAGTTACAGTCACTTGATTTGATATTGGAAACAGTTTAAGAGTAACAGGTTTCCTTAATCTAAATATGACATGACAGAACTTTGAACCACAAGTTGAAAATGTTCTCTGGAGAAGTTACCTCTTATTCTGCGTAAAAAAACTTGTTGAGACAATTGAGCTGACATTGAGTACAGTTAAATAGTGCTGATTAGTCTATTTTTGTTTTGTGGTCTTATATTTTTTAAAGTACTATGATCATTATGAATTGGATTAACACCATTGGACTGAATATTTAAAAAAACATTTATCTGGATAGAAGCAGCTGCTATTCAGATAAGTGCCATATCTATAGATTTTAAATGGCATTATGCACGTAATACCACAAAAATAAGAACATAAGAACATAAGATATGTCATACTGGGTCAGACCAAGGTCCATCAAGCCCAGTATCCTGTTTCCAGCAGTGGCCAATCTAGATCATACGTACCTAGCAGTTTCCCCAAAAGACACAGTTTCCGCAATGCTTGTACTGGGTCAAACATTGATATCCTGGGTCCCTTCTTAATAATGGTTTATAGACCTTTCCTCCAGGAACTTGTCCAAACCTTTTTTAAACCCAGCTACACTAACAGCCTTTACTACATCCTCCGGTAACAAATTCCAGAGTTTGATTACACGTTGAGTGAAAACATATTTTCTTTTATTAGTCTTAAATAGTTTACCCTGTAGCTTCATTGTATGTCCCCTAGTCTTTATATATTCTGATTACGTAAACAATCGATCTACGTTTACCCGTTCCACTCCGTTCATTAATTTATAGACTTCTATCATATCTCCCCTCAGCCGTCTCTTTTCCAGGTTAAAGAGCCATAAGAACATAAGATATGCCATACTGGGTCAGACCAAGGTCCATCAAGCCCAGTATTCTGTTTCCAACAGTGGCCAATCTAGGTCATATGTACCTAGCAGTTTCCCCAAGAGACACTTTAAAGATTGCCATGACTCTGTCTAGATAGTAACACATAAAAGTCCAAAAAAAGGGATTCAAAGATATACCAAATCTAACCCAATCCCCCATGCAAAAGAGTGGAAAAATGTATATTTTCGTCAGAATATGTTTGACTTCCCCATGGATCAAAAGTACTGTTGACATAGCCTGTGTTTCAAACACAGGTAAAGTTAAACAGTTCTGCATCAGGGCAAAAGAAAACTTAACTGTAATCCAGACGAATGTCAGCTAAGTTCATCATCAGACTTCACATCCAGCTCACTTTGAGCACAGTGCTGGGAAAATGAAAAAAATGCTGACAGCACAACGCTTTTATATAACAGGTGACCCATCCTACGGAAACCCTTACAGACCAAAATACATCCAAATGAAAACACACTTAAATGAGAGACGTCCAGTCTATTTCCATAGTAGAGTCCACGAGGCTCAAACAGTTTGTGGAAAACCAATTGGTATACTGTACATTCTATCAGTGGGAAAATAAGTCCATTGGAGACCCTCTAAAATGCCCTCACAAAACTCACAACCATTACACTTAAAGTGGCCCAGAGAGTCACTGCTGCTGGGCAATGAGGTCAACCAATTGCTCACTACTAGATCCCAAATGTTAGACCCTCTAGAGAATGAAAACAAAAGGTCATTGTAAAAACATGGGTGAATAGATAGCACATCCCAGAACTTCCTAATCAAAGTCACTACTTCCCAGGAGCGATCCATGAAGGGAAAAACACACACAATACGATCTTCAGTGGCTAGACTGTCAGGCATCAGAAGCCACTCCCGATGTGCCCAATGGGCACGTTTATAAATCCACTGGATCACATCATTGGGATAGCCTCGCTGCAAAAAACGCTCATACATGAAACCAGCCTGAACCTGAAAATCCTCAACAGAGGAATATATATGCCAAATCCTTAAGAACTGGCTTACTGGAAAGCTCTTTTTAAGACCTGGGGAGGGGGGGGGGGGGGTGGTGATGGCTGTGATAGCTCAACAAATTGTTACATTCCACTAGTTTGCAAAAAAATGAAGTAGAAATTTGACATCTATCCATTGTGACAGTCACATCCAAAAAATGAATCTGGTGAAGATGAAAAGAGTAAACAAAATATTGGGAACACAATTGTTCAGATATTCAATGAACTCTTCTAAATGTGATATAATCTCCACACAAAAACAAAAGATATCAAGAGACCACCCCAACAAATACCTGAAATTGGGACCAACATAAACAAAAGAACCCTCAAACCAGTCCAAATATAAGGTGGATATCGATGAAGCCAAAGAAGCCCCCATTGCCACTCTGAAAATCTGATGGTAAAAAACACCATCTAGACAGTGTCAGGACAGAGCAAGGGAAGAGCACGGGCCTTCTGCTCAACTGTACGGATAGCCATGATATTCAGTCTGCTATCCATATAGCTATTCTTTTTTTTTTTTGAATAATCTCTTTATTCGGTAAATACAGAATTACAGGCAATGACAACTTATATCACATAACCATTACTTGCCTGCAGAACCTCATCCCCCCTCCCTCCCCCCCTCCCCCCCAACCCCAATCCCCCCTGGTTCTCATGAGGGCAATACAACTATAAATACAGATACAAATGTGCATAAAGTAACTCAAGATAACACTCGCCTCAACATCAAGAGATGATCCTAAAGCTATTGGCCAGTTTGACACATTAAAGTCCTCTTCCAGGCGTTCTGAAGCCTTCAGCGAAGCTGTCCAACAATGCCCATCGCTCAGAATGGAGGTCCGCTCTGCTTGGATGATGGAGCTTACTTTACAGTTTCTCGTATTGAGAATATTGGCGTACTTGACCCCACCAACTATTAGGGTGTAAATGTTGGAAAGATTTCCAGTTAGACAGAATCATTTTGATCGCCACAGCTAACATGAAATTCAGCAGGAACCGTTCCTCTCTGGGAAGTCCCAGAGGGAGCGATCTCAGGAATACGACATTCCTGGACAATTCAATATCAATACCCAGTACAGCCTTGATTTTCCTCCATACTGCACCCCAGAACTTAAGTACAATTGGACAATCATAAAACATATGAGCATAGGTGCCAAGCTCGCTCTGACACGACCAGCATTTACCCGTCGTTGACCTATCCCATTTAGCAATTTTTACCGGAGTCAGATAGGCCCTATGGAGAAAGAAATACATGGCTTGTGTGACTGCAGCTGATCGTGAAACTTTTGTTATAGGGCCCCACAGAATTTTCCACACAAGGGGGGGTAATAAGCAGTTAGTTTCCGTCTCCCACACCTTAATTAGACCCCGTGGTTGGCTAGTAGCATATCCGCGGAACATAGCATATATCTTAGACACCAAGCCCTTCAACTCCAGCAGTGTTCGCAGCCGTTTAATAACAACTGCCTCCACCGGCAAGGCATCCGGAGCAGATATTTTAACAGCCAAACAGTGTTTCAGTTGCATCCACCGGAAGAAAAAGGAATCCGGCAGGGAAAATTCTGCTCGTAAGTCAGCAAAGCTCTTCCAACCGGCACCGTCAATTAGGTGACCTACAACCCAGATTCCCTGCACCTGCCACTGGCGCCAAGCAATTTTCTTGCCACCTATTTTAAAACAGGGATTCCACCATAGCGGAGTCATCTTAGAGGGTAAACTATCCCTGCCAGCTACTCGCGCTAGAGCCAAATACGCCTCCTGCGTGGCCTGGAGAGTTTTCCCTCCCACTAGGTCTTCGGGAGATAAGGCCCCTAACAAATGCTCCAGGGGGTAGGGGTTAGCTAGCTGCCGTTCTACTGCCAACCAACTGGGGCTACATTCAGGTTTGGCACCCTCAAGCCACTGCACGCCTTGCTTTAGTAGGAGAGCATGGTGGTACCATTGAAAATCTGGGAAGTGGACCCCGCCCTGCTCCTTAGGGGCTTTCAGCATTTTACATGATATGCGATGCTGAGCCCCATTCCATAAGAATGCCAGGAGGTTTCTCTCTATATCTAGGAAGACTTTTGGGGGTAGGGAGACGGGCAGCATACCCAGCACATAGTTGATTTTAGGTGTCAGGATCATTTTAATTATTTCCAATCTGCCCCACCATGTAAAACGCAGGGGGGACCAGGCCACAGTTTTACTATGGATCATTTGGAGAATCCCCTCCACATTCTCTCGTATCGTGCGCTCCCAGGAAGAACAGTACTGAGCACCGAGATACTTAATACACCCCGTCTCCCATCGAAAGGGATGGGAGGCCATCATGCTAGAGTTGGAACAACTGTTGAGCGGAAATGCGACAGATTTGGTCCAGTTAATTTTGTACCCGGAAAGACCCGAATATGCTGCAACCAGTGCCAGGAGTCGCGGAACTTCACAGGGCTGGGTAAACAAGATGAGATCGTCAGCGAAGGCCGATAATTTCACCTGGGTTCCACCAACCAGGAAGCCCTTGATATCTCGGCTATGCCTTATGGCAATAGCCAGAGGCTCCAATGCTATATTAAAGAGCATCGGTGAGAGGGGGCACCCCTGACGGGTCCCTCTATGCAAGGAGAAAGAGCGGGAAAGTATACCATTTGCTAGTATTCGAGCGCTTGTATTTCGATACAGCACACGAACTTTCCGGATAAACCCCTCTCCTAAGCCAAACCATTCCAGTGCCGAAAAGAGAAAAGGCCACTCTAACCTGTCGAAGGCCTTTTCGGCGTCAAGGGAGAGGGCAATATATGGGGAGGCCTCGCCTGCCGCTCGGTCTAGTAGGTTACAGAGGAGGCGAGCATTATCAGTCGTCGCTCTACCCGGGATAAAACCCGATTGGTCGGGATGTATTAAGTCTCCAATGCAACTATTTAAGCGCTTTGCTAGAATGCTGGCGTAAATCTTATAATCGGCGTTTAGGAGAGATATAGGGCGGTAATTCGTAACAAAGCTGGGATCTTTACCGGGCTTTTCAAGCACTACGATCGTGGCTTCAGAGAAACCACCCGTGTTCTCCCGCTCCTGTTCCAGCCACTCATAATAAATCTGTAGGGGTGGAACTAGCTCGGCGCTTAAAGTTTTATACAGCTCCGGCGGCAGGCAGTCCGTCCGGTCCGGTCGCCTTACCCCTGGGTGCATTATCAATGGCCAATTTAATCTCTTTAGGAGAGAAAGGCTCTCCTAGCTTTCTGGCCTGCTCTGCTGATAATGTAGGCTGTGAGAGCCCCCCCAGAAAGTCGGCAACTGCAGCAGGTTCCGGGTGGACCTCTGTGGAGTATAATTGAGCATAGTACTGAGAAAACTCTTGCAGGATCTGATCATCTTGCACTAATTGGGCATGATTTCCATTAATAAGGGATGCAATTCTCGACTTTTCACGTTTCCCACGAATGGCGCTAGCTAGCATCTTGCTGGCCCTATTACGTTCAACATAGAAGCGGGCGGATTGTTTCAGCATGCAATACTCAACCTCCGCACTGAGAATCTCATTATACTCGAACCTCTGTTTTTGCAAACTACACAGAATAGCGACATTGGGATGTTTAATCCACAGCCTTTCCCCCGCCTTGATTTGGGCTTCTAATGCTGCCAGCTTGGCCTTCCGCTTCTTGTTCTCTTTAATTTTGTAGCTAGTAATAGTTCCCCGCAGCGAGGCCTTGAACGCCTCCCACCAGGCCCATCCTGCGGTGTCCCCCAAATTGTTGGTGCTAAAATAGGAATTGATGGCTGTACGTAACTCCTCCAAAAAAGCGTGTTCGGCGAGCCAGGCCCTGTTAAATGACCAGGCCGTGTCTACGCGCGCAGGGTCCTGTACCTTAATCTGCAGCGTTACCGCGGCGTGATCTGAGATGGTCATGCCAAGGATATCCGCTTCACAGCTACTCGCCACTAGAGATCTCGAGACCAGGAAGTAATCTATTCGAGAGAGAGAGCTATGGACTGGGGAGTAGAAAGTGTATTCTTTAACTGTCGGGTGCAGCATCCGCCAAATATCTACCAACCCACAGTCCTCCATGAGGCTCGAGAGGGCAACATCGGCTCTCGCTGGCCTGCATACCCTCCCAGGACAGCGGTCCACCAAGGAATCCCTGACCATATTAAGGTCCCCTCCCATGATGATAGGTGCTCCACCCTCCTTTTGTAGGACACAGTTCAGATCACTATAGAAGTCAGGGTCGTCCTTGTTGGGACCATATACGTTAGCCAAAATGCACTCAAATTTCCCGTGCTGGAGCACTGCTAGGGCCCATCTTCCGAGAGTATCACAATTGGACCGGGCCACCACTGCCCCCAGCGTTCTACGTACTAAGATAGCCACCCCATTTCTTTTTTTATTGGCCGGGGAACTGCCGGCGAGGATAAATCTCCCCTCTTCCAACTTCTTAGTCTCTGGAGCAGTGAGGTGCGTTTCCTGGAGGAAGACTACATCTGCTCGCTGCTTCACACAATATGCCAGTATTTTCTTTCTCTTCATCGGTGTTCTAATGCCCTTGACATTCAGCGTTATAAATTTTAACTCATCAGCCATACTCAATGATAACATAGCATTTATAACAAACTGGAAGTAAGTAACAAACAGGTATACAACCCCACATTTCCCTCTGAGAACCAGCCCATCCCACCCCCCCCACCCCACATTCTCCTGGATAAGACAGCAGGACCGTCAAGGCATGGCGGATCCCTGCCCCTGAAAGGTGATATGTCCTGTTATACCCCCCATTTCAGCCATAAGGAAGAAGCTCTTCTGCCACCAATCGCCACCCTTATGTGGGAGACAGACGGTCCAACGGCCCGCTTATCTTCAGCCATGGCCGCAAGGCTGGAAACTCTAAAGCCCAGATCGGCCTGTTATAAAGGTAAGGCCAGAGCAGGACTGCACTATAGCACTCCCGGCCCCATAGCCAGCCGAAGAGCGTGTGGACAGGAGAGTCACAAACCTTGAATTTGCAATTAGGATTGCATAAGGAGTGCTTCTTGATCGTCGATATACTGTTCCAGCAACGCCGGGTCCTCGAATGATTTGGTCACATTGTTCAATGTGACCTTGAAACGAGCAGGGTTGACTAGGCCATACCGCGCCTGGAGCCTTTGTAAACGCGGCCTTAACGCTAGAAATCGCTTCCTTCTTTCCACGGTAGGTTTGCTAAAGTCTGGATATAATGCTATCTTGTGACCCTCATACAGCAGCTGCCGACAGTTTTTAGCGGCCATGAGCATCTGCATTGCTTGTTGATGCCGTAAGGCACAGAAGATCAATGGGCGCGGGGTCTTGCCACGCTGGGTCGGCACCGGAGGGATGCGGTGGGCCCGCTCGAGTTCTAGCGGGCGGGAAAACTCCAAGTTGAGCAGCTTAGGCAGTAATGTTTCCAAGAACCCGATCGGGTCCCCACCCTCTGCCCCCTCTGCAAGGCCAACAATACGAATATTGTTACGGCGTGCTCTATTGTTCATGTCCTCATAATTCCTCTCCAGCCATTCTACCTTACGCAGAATTTTCGGTAATTGGGCCAGACGTTGTTCGTGTTCGGCAGCCGTCCCTTCCACTTTTTCTACTCTAAGCGTCAGAGACTGCAGTTGCACACTCAGGTCTTTTAGGTCTGACTGCACCGCATCGAGGGCATCGCCGTTAGCATCAACTCTGCTACGAATCGCCCGTACCTCCTTTAGCAGCTCTTGCATGCCCTCAGCAACTTCCTGATGGGGCGCCATCTTGTGCGGGGACAGCGAGTCCGATTTGGGACGTTTGGAACCCGTAGCCGTCGTATTCGAAAACTCCAACCGGGTCTGCTTGCTGCCGGCCATACCCTCGGCACACTTTATTAATTTGGACCAGATCGCTCTCCAATTGCAGGCTGAGATGAGCAGGATTCGTACGTGGGGCCCGGGAGAGACTCACACCACCATACTGCAGCCGTGCTGGCTCCGCCCCTCCATATAGCTATTCTGATAAATTTAGGTAGTGTATGCTGGGATTTAGCATACTTGATGGTATAAGAGGAGCAATTTATCCAAGCTTACTAGTTGTTTAAAAAATATAAATATATATAAAGCTTTAAACATATCAGATTCACTTTCAAAAGCTGCAATGAGAACTATGTAGATTTATGCTGACCTGCTCCCACAGTAAATATATATGTGCGAGGGAGGTGAATTTGTTGGTTAATGACTGCTGCATTTATTTTCAGTTGTGTGACTAAGAAGGTCATTTTAAAATCATTTCCACATGTAAACAGACTTATTTGCATGTGTAGATAGACTACATGTCCAAATGACAGTTTTAGTAGGCCACTATTTACATATAGAGCTGGTTAGGATGCAAAGAAATCAAGGGGGTGTTTTTTGGGGTGTGGTTAGGGCAGGCCAAAAACATTTTGCCATCAGATTCTGTATCAGCTCAGAACAGGACCATGGCAAGCTACAAATACAGCCTGTGTGATTTCTGAGCCTGGCACTCCCCCCCCCCCCCCCCTTCCATCTAGCCACATGCAGGAACTCTCTTTTTTGGTCTTCCAATCAGGCTTCCTGAAAGCCCTAGTGATGACATCAATGACCCTTTCGTACTTGCGCCATGTGTGGCCACATTGTTCATACAACCCTTGCTATGGCCCTCCCTCAGAGGCAGCCATAGAATTTTGAATAGTGCTCGTTTAGACCAGAGCTTTACAGGAGGGATTAAGGGACTAAGGGGTATGTTTACTAAATGGCGCTAATGTCGCAGCTGCGATGTTATCGCGCGATACGTGACGTTATCGTACGGTAATGGTACTTTACTATGCGAGAACATCACGTATCACGCGATAATGTCTGTGGCGGCATTAAGGTGCGCAGAGGGTAAAGTAAGGCTTTCCAGAGGGTGGAGTAAGGCTCCCCAGGGGTGGAGAGAAGGGGTCAATGGGTGAAAAGTGGGCGCGGAGTGGATCCATGCACACTAATGCCATGAAATGAAGCTCTGAAAATTAGCGCCATTGAAAACCTTGCGCTAGGGATCCCCCCTCTCTCCCCGGTTTCCTCTGCTCCTGAGGTTTCCCCATGTATTCCCCCCCTCTCCCACTGCTGATCCGTCTTCCAACCTATTACCCTGTCTGAACTGACCAATGCCTTCTCTACCACCCGGAAAACCACCTGTCCTATTCCCTCCCACTGGCTCTCTGAATCTTCATTGGCCCTGCTTCCCTTGGTCCTTTCTATCTTTAACACTAGTCTGTCATCTGGCACTTTCCCCTCACTTTGGAAACACGCCCTGATACATCCCCTCCTGAGAAACCCTCTTTGGACCCTTCTACACCCTCTAACTGGCTCCCTATCTCTAATCTCCCCTTTCTCTCTAAGCTTCTTGAAAGGTTGTTTTTTTCTCAGCTTTCTTCGTACTTAGAGGATTCCTTGGTTCTTCACCCCCGTCAATCCGGTTTCCGCTCTGGGCACAGCACTGAAACTGTCCTTATTTCTTTTCTTAATGAGTTGCATGTTGCTCACGACCATGGTTCTATTTCTGTAGCTGTCTCACTTGATCTCTCTGCCGCTTTCGATGTTGTTGATCACCGCACTCTTCTTCTAAGGCTTAGTTCTATCGATCTTTCTGGTTCGGTCCTTCACTGGTTTCACTCGTTCCTTTCCGACCGGTCTTTTTCAGTACTTTCTGGTACATCTGCTTTGACCCCTCTTCCCTGTGGTGTCCCTCACGGTTCTGTATTGGCCCCCCTGTTATTCAACATTTTCCTGGCCCCTCTTGCTTTACTCATTCAGCAGCACGGTATCTCTGCGTATTATTACGCAGATGATATTATTATTCTTTTTCACACCTGTTCCCTCATGCCTGATATTGGTCCCCTCAATGTCTGTCTCTCTGCTGTCTCTTCCTGGTTTTCTGAAAACTTTCTCCACGTTAATCTGTCTAAGACTTCGGCTATTTGGTTCATTGCTGGTGCTCCCATTCCTACTCTCGCTCCATCTCTCTCTGCTGGTCCTATTCCTCTCGTCAGGTCCTTGCGCTATCTTGGTGTCACTTTGGATTCAGCTTTAACTTTCAAAGATCACGTCTCTTCTGTTGTCCAACGCTCCTTCTGTACACTACGGCAACTTCACGCAGTACGGCCTTTTCTCTCCCCCTCCTCTATGACCACTCTTCTTCTTTCCCTCGTTGTCTCTCGTCTGTACTATTGTAACGCCTCCCTAGCCGGTCTCCCACTCACTCAGCTTCGCCGACTCCAACTAGTTCATCACACTGCTGCCCGTCTTCTGACCAATTCATCCCGCTCTGCCCATGTCACTCCCCTTCTCATTCATTTACACTGGTTGCCTATCCCTTTTCGCATTCAATATAAGGTTCTGACTTTCGTTCACAGGGCCTTGCACACCGGTGTCCCCCTCTATCTCTCTGATTTGGTTCACTTCCATTGCCCCTCTAGAGCTCTTAGATCAGTTCACGCTAATCGCCTTTTTTTCCTCCCTCCCTCTAGGGCTCGTCTTGAATCCACGCATTCATCTGCTTTCTTTTTCCTTGGTCCTCGTCTCTGGAACTCCTTGCCATTAGCCTTACGTCTGGACTCCTCTTTCCGCACTTTTAAAGCTAATCTCAAGACCCACCTCTTTTGCACAGCCTTCGACCTTCCTCCTCCCCCTCTTCCTGCCGGCAACTAATTGTTTCCCTTCCCTCTGTTTTGTGTTTAGTGTTTCCCTCTTTTCCTCCCTCTGTTACTGCACTTACTGGTTCCCCCTGATCTTGCACTTATTGTTTTCCTCTGTTCTCCCCTCTTTCTACTGTACTAACAGTATTGCTGCACTGTCTCTTATCTTCTCTACAGCTGTCCCTTTTGTAAACAAATTGGCGTTCCTTTCTGTTTTCTTTTCTTCAGTAGTCTCCTCTGTTTTTATTGTAAACCGCCGCATGCCTCTTGGTTTAGGCGGTATAATAAGGTTTATATAAAGATAAAGAAAGAAAGATAAAGGGGGATGTTTACTAAACTGCGTTAACGCATCATAACGCGCGTTATGTAACGTTAACGATTGTTAATGCATCATAACGTGCGTTAAGATGCATTAACGATCGTTAACGTTACATAACGCGCGTTAACGTAACGTAACGATCGTAAAGTTCCGCGGCGCAGTAAAACACTGCAGAAGGTGGAGAGAGGGCAGAGAGAAGGGGTCAATGGGCGGAGAGTGGGCGGGGAGAGGCTCCCTTCACACTAACGCACTGATCTGAAGAGCTGAATCCTAACGCGATTGAAAACCTGCCGTTAGATGCACATTTGCAGGGGAGAGAAACCATTTCAGTGTCAGAAATGTAAAGCATAGGCAGGGAAACCCACAAAAAGTGATAATTGTGATACATGTGCACAGAACAAAAAGGGCACATAAACATTGAAAATGACCTCAACAAACTGGAAAAAAACTATAACCAAGCTGGCCAATAGTGAGATTAATGGGAAACATCAACCCCCCCTCCCCCGAGAAAGCTCCACAAAAAAGATATTAATCGTGGAAGGGTCTATGCTCCGTCCCCATACAAGGAGAATGAGCCCACAGTGAAATAGTGCTGATCAGGGTTTTCCCCTCCATCGGACAGGTTTTCTATGGCATGCACATGTCCCGCAACATCAGGGCGGGTATGTCGGAACGGCAACTGGACAGATGCCGGAAAAGGGGATACCGAGGGCCGCTGGCGGCACATGATGTGGTGCAGCTGGGCCACAGTGCGGATTAGGGTGATGCCTAGGTGGTCCATACAAATGCTGAAACAGCAGAGCAGCCAGACAGCAACTGCTGAAGGCCCAACATGGGCACAAGTGTGTTTCCCACAGTGTCACAGGGGATAGTACCCAGCAGCTAACCCAAGGGCACGGAACATTGGCAGGCGGGGCTGGGGGGAAGCATGGATAAATATGCAGGCACCCCTACTCCAGAACCCACACCATAGGCAGCTGCCTACCTGCAGATTGGATGGCCTGAGACTGTGCCCCACCAGCACCACCAGCAGAAGGGCATGTCAGCATGGTGGCAGAGGGATACTGGTGGTGGAGGGGGCAGTGGCAGCTGCCCAGAGCAGACCGTGGCCTAGCCCTGTTTAGGTGGGTGCCGTGCATTGCAACAGACAGGCCCTGTTTGACAAACTGCCATGGTATCACCAGGGAATGTACTGACTCTGCAACAGCATGGTGGTGCAGTGCACAAAACCAGTGTATGCAGAAGTAGAAGGTCACAGTTTCAAGTCCCAGCTGTGGTTCCTGCCAACCCAGTCCCCATATTTTACCCACTACTACAACGTGCTAATACAGACAGAACCTTTATTTCAGATGACGTAAACATGTCCAAAACACCTACATTTTACCCTACAGAGCACAGACACCATAAACATGTGCATTACCTAGAGCAGAGTCTCCCAAATGCAGTCCTGGAGGGCCAAACACCATTCCGGTTCCATGCTGCCTCTAATAAAGATGCCTGTGCTGCATTTCTATGTGCCACCCCCATGGTATGCAGATTTATCTCATGCATATTTATGAGGGACAGCATGAAAACACGAACAGTGTTTGGCACAGCAGGACTGGAGTTGGGAACCTCTGCCAACAGGGGCAGACACACCCGCACCCACAGGCTCCATTATCCAATGCCTCCTGGAGGGGCAGGATATGGGGCCCTGCGTGCATCTCCCAATACTAGCACTTGCATACCTTAACAATGCCACCCTAAACCTGGGAATACGGTACACAGCTATCAAAAGGTTGCTATGATCACTGGCAGATAGCAATTCCTAAGTTAAGCCCAATTCACTGATTGAGCTGCATCATAGCAACCTTTCTGATGTCTGTGGAGTGTGCTTCAGGTCTGGTGTCTGACAGTGTTTACCACCCTGGGGAGTGACCCAAACAGTATTGCTTACCATAGCCATGCCTGCACTGTGCCCAGGACTGGTGCGGTGGCCAGGGCTGCCAAACAGTTGCACAATGCTGGCATAGGTGTGGAGAGTGTGTGTCTGTCTATCCAGTGTGTGGTGGCTGCAAACACCCTCCACAGCCCATACTGCTAGCACTGTTGCCAGTATTGGCCTGCCAATGTGCATAATGAGGAGCAAGGTACTATGAGAATAGCCTGGATAGGGTGGCCTGGCCTGGATGCATCTGCACAGGGCAATGGCTGAGCAGTGACCACGGCATGGCTAGGTTCCCCCATAGTGCTATATAGTAATTCTCTCATGTGATATTTATGGGTTTTCTTTTGGGGCCCAATCACTGACTTATCTGCTTGGTGTGTATGCTGACATCCCTGTTCTGGGTACATGTATCTCCTCCAGGACCATGCACTATGGACTAGCTAGCAGTCTGTCTGCAGCTAGTATGTGTTTTGCTGGAACACCTTGCAGGGTGCAGCGGTTGGAGACTTGCTGCTGGAGAATGTCAGACAGTGGTGGGGGCAGCTGAGCATTTCCAGGCCTACTGTCTGTCTGCTATTGTGTTATGGATGTGTACTGCTCTGCATTGCCTGCCCTGTAGGGTGTCTATTCCCCAGCAGGGCTGGGGTTGATGGTCCCCTCTACTGCTATCATTGCAGGGGGGTAGAATGTAGATCTATTGGTGGGTGATCCTGTTTCCCACCCTGAGCCCCAGAGGGTGGGTTGTGTGGTGGTACATAATCTGCCTTTGGGTCCAGACACTCCCTCCCTCCCTTCCTTCCTTCCACCTACATCAGGTAACCATGGCACCAACACAGGATATGCACTATTCTGGGTGCATCATCGCCCATAAGGGCTAGACATGACTGTGAAATACAGAGGGACACAGATGTATTCTAGGTGTGTCTACAGGAACTACCTATCACACACTGATGTGGGACCTGCAGCATGGCACATTTCAGCCATGAAAGGTGCTGTGGACCTGGTGCTGGGCGCCCCACCTCACCCTCAAGGTGAGCACAGTACCCGCACAATGTGACTGTCTGTGGCTACTCTGTGCCAGTACCACACACGGTCTGTTCCCCCTACCAGGCCGAGGTGCTGTGGGGGTGCATACCCCATCTTGTGCCCATCGGTCGACTGCTGATTTGCATGTGCAGTGCATCATGGGTACAGGTGGGTTAACCCTATCCTGGTAACCACAGCAGACAGTTTGTGTGGTGACATGAAGTCCTTCTGCAGCCAGCCAGGGCTTTGTTCACAGCTATAGAGCTGTCACCCACTGGTTACTTCACTGTCTGTGGAGCCAGATGTCATGGGTTCAAACCCACGGTGGGCTTATTTGATAGGGCTGTCTGAGGCATTGTCTATTTTTAATGTACATTAGTGCTGCCAGCAACAACACCCTCAGAGTACTGTAACCTTAAGGTGCCTTATAGGGTGCCACATAAGGCACCTTATAGGGCACCCTATGAGGTGCCCTATCAAATGCCTTATAAGGTGTCCTATAGGGGACATTATAGGGTGCCCTGGCGGACAGTACACTTTATAATGTGCCCTTTGGAGTGCCTTATGGGGTGCCTTATGTGGCACCTTAGGTTACGCCACTGTGAGGGTGTGTTTGCTGGCAGCACTAATTAAAATACAAGTCAAATGCCTCAACAATCACTACTTAAATGTAAAGGGTGATGCCTCAGCCAGTCTTATACATTATGCCCACTGGGAAGTCAAAACCATGACCCCTGTACCATCAGTCAGTGTAGTAACCATTGTGCTATAGCTCTGTTGCTGTGCTTGCATGCCTGCGCGCCTTCTTAAGATTAACACGCGGTAATGTGCCATGTAGCGCTCGTTAATTTATGGCGCCTTGTAACGCACGTTATCAGTAACGATGTACCGCCCATGTCCTTATTTGGGATTTCTGCTTCTACCACGGATCCTAACGCGAATCACATTACCGCAGTTTAGTAAACATACCCCAAAGATTTGCAGGACAGAGAAACCATTTCAGTCAGCAATGTACAGCAAAGGCAGGGAGACCCTGAAAAGTGATAGTAGTGATACATGTGCAGCAACCAAAAAGGCACAAACCATAAATAATGACCAGTACCAAAATTGAAATCCAAAACACTGAGCTGGCCAATAGAACAAATAATGACAAGCGGTAATGAGCACAACCTATAAAGAGGAAAAAGGACGAGCTCACAATTGGAAGGGTCAATTCACAGTCCCCCCACAAAGTGAATGTGCCAACATAGAAATAGTGCTGATGAGGGTTTTCTGTGGTGTGCATGGGGTAGCTTGCCTTTGTGGCTTACACATGTGTAGCAACAGCAGAGTGGGCACGTGGGAAAGGGCACTATGGTGATGGTGTAACTGGAGTACAGGGGGTTGCAGGCGGCACATGCAGTGGGCCAGCTGGGGCACAGTGTGGACTAGGCAGATGCCTACCTGGCACATAGGAATGCAGAAAATGAAAAGCAGCAAGACAGCAACTGACCAGGGTCCAATATGGCTACGAGTGTGCGTCCCACAGTATCCCAGGGGATAGCACCCAGCAGGTACCCCCAAGGGCACAGAACATTAGCAGGTGGTGCCAGGGGGATGTGCTGATGTCCATGTCAGCACCCTTATCCCAGCCCCACACCATAGGCACCCACCTAGCGGCACACTGGATGGCATGGGACTGCGCACAACCAGCATAAGGGCATGTCAGCATGGTGGTGGAGGGGGTGCCGGTGCCGGAGGAGGCAGTGGCAGCTGCTCACAGCAAAGCAAGGCCAAGTCCTGTATAGGTGGGTGGCATGCAGTGCAACAGATAAGGTCTGTCTGAGGAAAAGTCAAGGGATCCCCAGGGAACAACCTGCCTCTGTGGTAACAGTGTGGTGCAGTACACACAGCCAGTGTGCCCAAAGGCAGAAGGTCACAGGTTCATGTCCCAGCTGGGGCCCCTGCAGATCATGCCCCACTATTTTACCCTACAGTGTGCAGACACCATAAACATGTCCACTGCCTAGAGCAGAGGTTCCCAACCTGAGTCCTGGAGATGCAAACACCATTCAGGTTGTCAGGATGTTCCTAAGAAATATCCATGAGATGCATTCACATGCACTGCCCCCATTGTATGCAAATATATCCATGCATATTCATTAGTGACATCCAGGAAACTGGAATCGTGTTTGGCCCACCAGGACTGGAGTCTGGACCCTCTGCACTAGAGCTGCGGCCAACAGATGCACAAACACCCACACCCACGGGCACCACTATACAAAGCCTCATGGAGAGTCAGGCTGTTGGGCCGTGCACGGAGCAGCAGCTACCACCACCCGCACCTGTATACCTTAGCAATGCGGTCATATCCATGGAAACACGTTCCATATATGTATCAAAAGCTTGCTATGATTAATGTGAGATCGCAAAACCTAACTTAAAACAATTTTGTAAAATAGATTCATCATACCAACCTTTCTGATATCTGTGGAGTGTGCTGCATATGTGTTTACAACACTGTCTACCACCCTGGAGAGTGACCCTAATAGTATTGCATACATTCACACTGCCTGCACAGTGCCCAGGACTGATGTGGCAGCCAGGGCTGGCAGCCACCTCTACCATTGCACAATGCAGAAATAGGTGTTGAAGTGTGTATATGTCTATCCAGTGTTTTGCGGATGCCTACACCTTACTGAGCCCACAATGCTTGCAGTTTCCAGCGTTAGCTTGCCATTGTGCATAATGAGGGCCAAGGTATTGTGGGTATGGGCCGGACAGGGCGGTCTGGGCAGGATGCATGTGTACAGGGCATAGGGCAATAGCTGGGATATTGTAGTGCGCATCCACCACCTTCAAGGACACAGTGGCCACAGCATGTCATGCTGGGAGGTCAGTCCCACTCTGACTGAGTAGTGACCACGGCATGTGCGGGTTCCCACATAATGTTATACACAGCTTCTGTAAGTGGTATATTTGGGTTCCTATTTCTGGGGCCTAATCACTGACAAACCTGCTTGGTGTATGTGCCAGATCCCACGCCTGGGTGCACAGTGTTCCTTTTGGAACATGCACTATGTATGTGCTAGCAGACTGTCTGCAGTTAGCATGTGTATGGCTGCAACACCTTGCAGGATGCAGCAGGTGCACACTGACTGCCCTCTGCTGGTGCATGTCAGAATGTAGTGGGGGGCAGCTGAGCTGACCAGGTGCACTGCCAGTGGTCCAGTTCCATGTGCAAATCTACATCAACTCTCTGTTTACCAGTTGGCCAGGGGTTGCTGGTCCCACAGTCTATCATCATTTGCCTCAACTGGCCCTATTGCAAACAGTGATAGTGTGTGTGTCTGTTGGTTGCAAATCATGTTCCTTATCCTGACCCACAGAGGGCAGGCTTGCTACATATATCTTCATCATGTGAGTCTAGACACACCCCTGCTCCAAAAACAGGTGTCCATGGCAACCTCAATGAATATGCATTATGTTGCAAGCATCATGGTCCACACAGGCTACACATTACTGGCAAATATAAATGAACATAGAAAACTTCCAAGGCTGTCTGCAAAGAATAGCCCACACACTGGCAGTGATGGTGAACTGCAGCAAAACCTACCACAAACAACCCGGGTACTGTGGACCTGGTGCTGTCCACACAACTTTACCCTCAGGGTGATCACAGAACACGCACAATGGCATGGTCAGTAGGCACACTGTGCCAGTAACACGCACGGTCAGTCCCCCTACCCAGTTGACGTGCTGCAGAGGTGCAAACCCCATCTGGTGAGCAGGTGTAGACTGCTGTTCTGCATGTGAATTGCATCATGGGTACTCTTGGTGCTAACCTATCCAGGTAGCCACACCAGACAGTGTCTGGTGACCTGCATTGGTTCAGTAGCTAGCCATAGTTTAGTTGCAGCCAATGTTGATGTAGGAAAATGGTTAATACAATGACCTCAGTGGAAGAGGTCATGGGTTCAAAACCCCAGTGGGCCTGTATATTGATGTATCTGGATGGATATGATATACCATATTATCATCACATCAGAGCCTTTTACCACATGAAAAGCTTTTTAAAAGTGTGGCCAGTCGCATGCAGTGGGTATGTTGGAAGAGTGGTGTGGGCTGCAGGTTGCTAGATTAGCTGGTGAGCTATATACAAAGTGCGTCCATCAGTAAAACTGTTTGAGGCTATGGCTGTTTATGCCTGTAACAGTCTGACATAGATCTGAAATCCGTGTGCACACCCCAAAGCACCCTCAGCTCAGTTGCCCAAACTAAGATGCCCTGTAAAGTGCCCTAGCTGCGTCCTTACACTATCCTGGTAAGCAGAGTAGAAAGCGTGTGCAGATGACCTGGTGTAGCTGTGTAGCCAGCCATTGCTATGTTAAAAGGCATGGAACACTGGTTAATGCAATGCCTTTGCAGCCAGTGGTGATGGGTTTGAGACCCCAGTGTGCCAACATCAAGATAAATGCCTAAGATGTATATCATAGTAAGAAGAGTCAGACACATCTCTGCAATGTGTGTCTGCAGTGTACATCTCCTCACCATAGCCATGTACCACAAGGTGCCTCACAGGATGGTGTGTCAGGAAGTATGTCATAAGGTGCCCTATGAAGCAGCCTGGACAAAGGGCAGAAAGCCTGCAGTGCCATGTATCATGATGGCACCACCATTTGCTGTGTACTGACTGTGGCATGGGCATGTAGCTAGTGTTCCATAGTGATGCATGGCCAGTGTGTGTTGATGCATGGCAGTGCATATGTGATGTGTGTGCATGCATCAGCAAGGCATTGGAGAAAATGGTGACGTGGTCAAGGAAGCCTGTCTTCACCTGTCAGGAGCTGTGACATCTTGCAGGACTAATCTGTGCTAGGCAGCACAAATTATTCCTTGGCTTCTCCAAATGCCAGGACCTCTGCCACGTTAGGAGGGCATGGGAGCATGTCACGAGGTGGTACAATTGTCTTGCCGACTACCCACGTGAGGTAAGCGTATGGGGACAGGTCACACAATGCAAGATGTGCAACACATTATCCAGCAATGAACACACATCATACATGTACAACATGGTATAGACACCAGTCTCTGGGCCATCCAGTGCTGAATGTAGCTGCGTATGCTGCTGTGTGTAGGTATGCCCTATCCCCAGGAGGCTAAGGACCTGATCACAGAGGTCCAGTTGTCAGCCTGGTGTTATGGTACCTGCTGCTGTTGATGTGTTAAAATCCACCCTAACTCCAGGAGCCCTTAAATCTCTCTAAAGAGGTCTGGTAAACAGCATGCTGACATGGTGGGTTCTGCAGTTGCAGGTTCACACATCTGCCCTACCCCCAGGAGTCCTGAGACCTGATTACACAGGTCTGTAATAAATCCAGATATTGGGGTAGTTTATGCAGAGTAAGGTCACACATCTGCCCTACCCCAAGGAGGCCCAGACCTGATTACACAGTTCTGTAATACATCCTGTTAGTATGGTAGTGTATGCAGTTGCAGGTTCACACATCTGCCCATCCCCAGGAGTCCTGTGACCTGATCAAAGTGGTCTGTTATCCATTCTGGTGGTATGGTCGTTTATGCAGTTGCAAGTTAAAACATCTGCCCTACCCCCAGGGGGCCTGAGACCTGATCAAAGTGGTCTGTCAATCACCCCGGTGTTATGGTATGTTCTGCTGTTGATATGTTCTGATCCACCCTACCCCCATGAGTCCTGAGACCTGATCAAAGTGATCTGTCAGTCACCCTGGTACTATGGTATTTGTTGCTGTTGATGTATTCTAATCCACCCTACCCCCAGGAGTCCTGAGGCCTGCTCAAAGTGGTCTGTTATCCATCCTGGTGGTATGGTCGTTTATGCAGTTGCAGTTTAAAACATCTGCCCTACCCCCAGGGGGCCTGAGACCTGATCAAAGTGGTCTGTCAGTCACCATGGCGTTATGGTATGTGCTGCTGTTGATATGTTCAGATCCACCCTACCCCCAGGAGTCCTGAGACCTGATCAAAGTGATCTGTCAGTCACCCTGGTGTTATGGCATGTGCTGCTGTTGATATGTTCTGATCCACTCTACCCCCAGGAGTCCTGAGACCTCATCAAAGTGATCTGTCAGTCACCCTGGTGTTATGGCATGTGCTGCTGTTGATATGTTCTGATCCACTCTACTCCCAGGAGTCCTGAGACCTGATCAAAGTGATCCATCAGTCACCCTGGTGTTATGGTATTTGTTGCTGTTGATGTGTTCTAAGCCACCCTACCCCCAGGAGTCCTGAGACCTGCTCAAAGTGGTCTGTTATCTATCCTGGTGGTATGGTCATTTATGCAGTTGCAGGTTAAAACATCTGCCCTACCCCCAGGGGGCCTGAGACCTGATCAAAGTGGTCTGTCAGTCACCCTGGTGTTATGGTATATGCTGCTGTTGATGTGTTCTAATCCACCCTGCCCCCAGGAGACCTGAGACCTGATTACAAAGGTCTGTATGAAATCCAGATATTGTGGTAGGTTAAGCAGGGTCAGGTCACACATCTGCCCTATTCCCAGGAGGCCCAGACCTGATTACACAGGTCTGTTATGGATCCTGATGGTATGGTAGATGCATCTGTGGTTGTATTCCAATCCACCCCACCCCACCCCCAGGAGTCCTGAGACCTGATTACAAAGATCTGTAATAAATCAGGACTATGTCTATCATGCACACAGGTCCAGGTACCTGTCACACACACCCTGTACCTACCCTGCCATGTGCTGCTGTTTCATCACCCCACAGTTGCCTGTGGTAGGGCACGCATGCTCTCAGGACATGGGCCCCCACCAATCCCCTCCATGGGCCGCATGTGCTTGGGTGTGCCCTGTATGTTCGCTGCATATCTATTACTACTACTACTACTACTACTACTAAACATTTATAAAGCGCTACCAGGTGCACGCAGCGCTGTAAAAGTGAAACCACAAAAAGACTCCCTGCTCAAAGGAGCTTATAATCTAAAAAGACAAAGCAAGAAAAGGTGTAGAAAAAGGTTAGGAACAAGGGCAAACAGACAAGAGCAGGAGAGACAGGACAAAGGAAAGAGGTAGGAACAAGTGTGAGAGGAAGACAGAAAGGTGAAATAAAAGAGGGGAAGGAAGGAGAACAGCAAACTCATGAGCCAAGGCAGAAGCGAAAAGATGAGCTTATAACTTGAATTTGAAGAAGGGCAAAGAAGATGCCTGACGTATAGACAAAGGACGTTTATTCCAAGCGTAAGGAGCAGCAGTGGGTGTCCATTTTCTTCCTTCATTTGTGCATTCCATGTACCGTGAAATATGTGTACAGACACTGTATCCACACCAACCAGTGCAGGGGATCTTCTGCATAGTGTTATCTCTGCATGTTTCTGCGGTTTGTTTCATTTGAATTCTCTGTGTTCATGTGCCTCTGCTACCTGTTATCATATCCTCATTTTGCATTTGACAACTGTTTTGGGTTACATTGGTGCTGCTTTGATTCCTATATCAGGCATTATGTGACAGCTGCAACATATATTTCGATATGTGTGTTTACACTTTCTTACTTTTAACAACATATGCTGTTTCATTTGTGTGCCTCCAGTGTTGGCAGACAGATATATTTTTATGAACAGATCATGAATGATGTGTGTTGGGCCCTCACCATGCACCACCTACTGTCTACATGCACACATATGTAACTAACACATTTGGGGCATGCAGCAGCATGTGGGGGGTGGGGGGCTAATGCATACTGCACACCATGCACCTAATGCACATTATCTCTCCTGCCCATCATCTGTTGACGGGCCAGTGACTTTTCTGTAACATGTGGGTTGCTGCCCTGCAAAATGTGTTTTCAGATTTTCACCTGGGATCCACTCACCTTGATATTATGAAAGGCGGTATCTACGCTATCTCTGATGATTAACCAAAATAAAAATATGTGTTTCACGTACATTTGTCTCTGCTGCTACTTGACCAGACTGACACACATATTTAGTGATTTCCTGGTCATGTACATGGCCCACCTGTGTTCACATCCTTGTACGGTGCCAGCTGTCTGCCACATAACTGGGTGTTATGGGTTCCCATACACACATTTCCTTTGAGGGAATATCTTGCCATTGTAGTTGTTTGGGATAGTGGTTACGAACATGTGTTGGAATGCCATAGGTTGCAGGTTTGATTCCCACCGGGGATTTTATTATTTTATTGTGTTGTGCTAACCTGACCATGGGCTGCCTGCAGGTTCATCACCTATCCACACATCCTTCCATCTCTTCACTGTACACCAGTGTGCCCTCTGTGCTGCCTATCCATCACATATTAGCTGTTACATATATCTTTTTCTTTGTAGTGTTCACATAGGCAGTCTGCTTGGGGTATTGGCATTGCTGTAGTTCAGCTGGTCTGTACCACACCTGCTTGCAGGTTCAATTCTCACATGCTCCACTTCTGTTCTGTTCCATATTTTGCCCTGCTCCACAGAGCATCCTCTGCCGCCCTTTGGGTTTAGGTTCTTTTCTCTTTTGCATGCTGTATCCACTGCATAATATTTCATTGTGTGTGTGCATGTAGTTATATGTGGCTCTGGTCCCACTTACAGACTGTGATCTGAGCTGTACACACCATATCTGCATTGCATTCCATCATGGTTACTGTTGGAGGTTTGCCTATCCTGGCAGACAGCAGGCTTCTTTTGTGATGTCCTGCAGTATTCTTGTATGCAGCCTTTGCTAGTGACCTCACGTTGGTGGTGTAGCCTACCGTTTTGTGCATTGACATTTGTGCTAATGGTCATAGGTTTGATTCCTCTCTGTTCTCTTTCATTTGTATGCCTGTCCTGCACAGCTACTTTTCATTCCTGTAACAGTCATATCTGTGCAGATCTGTGCTGTTGGCACATTGTACCCTTATCACAATTGCCAACCATCCTTCTGTCCATCTATGTGTGTCTGCCAGCTGTGTGCCATCCTGCCCTGATGTGCAGGCTGCTACCCCATGTCCTGCACTGGTACATGTTTCTGCATTGCAGCTCTTCCTGGTTGCCTCTCCTGTGTGTGCTCTGCATGGCACTGCTACTCCTCTGTCCTCCTGTCATTGCACCTATCCTGCCACCTCTACCTCCTCTGCTGGACACGTCTTCCCATCCTCTGCCACACACTGTCATTGTTGCATGGTACATTACCATCACCCTGTGCATCGCTACAGCTGCCCCCGATATGTTTGTCCATTTTTCCAGCTGCCACATGGGCTGGACGCATATTTGTCTGGTCCATCAGCTCTGATCTACTTCCTTCCATCCCTTGTGCATTGTCTTTCCTTGGTGCTCTGTGCAGTGTTAGGATTACATCTGTGTTTGGCCCATACCTTTCTTGCTTTTCAACTTGGGGGACCTTACTGCCCTTGGGCAACATTTCTTGATTCACCTATACATCCTTTGGGCATCTTTAGCCACACCTTAGATTCAGCCAGCTTATGGGGCACCTAATATGGTGCCTTGGGGGTTGCTAACCTTTTGTCACGTCCTCTGAGGCACATTATGACCCGCCTTGGCTGATGTGGTGATTTATGAAGTGCCTTCTGGTGCGCCCTAAAAGGTGCATTAGGTTATGGCACTGGGGTGTGGGCATTTTTAGCTGGCAGCACAGATTGTTGTAATGTTTCTGACTGTTACAAGCAGGAAAAGGAATTGCCTTGGCCACCCTTATTCATTATGCCCACTGGGGAATCAAACTCATGACCCCTGTCTCAGCAGTCATTATATTAACCAGTGTGCTACACCTCTGCTGCTGTGACTGCAGGTCAGCGCGTGAAGTTAAGGTTGACGCGCAGTAACGTGCAAAGCGCCCTCTATCACGCGATAACAGACACGGCACACTTTATCGCGTGATATCCCGTGATTGCTACCTTAATACCAGAATGCCCACTACCTTATATGGCATTCCTCACAGTAACGCTGCAACTAGCACCAGTAACATTAAGATGGTTTAGTAAGCATACCCCTAAATCTCTCTGCCTGAAATGTTTTAAAAATAAACCTTTCGCAGCTTCCACTATTAATTGCTTCTACTTATATCTGACATTTTCAAAGATTGCGGGATAATATATAAAAGGATTGGCACTTAAGCATAGAAGCAGTCACATGTTGCCGCTCTTTGTTTCCATGTATTGCCTTTTAAAATGGCTACTTTCCCTGTATGTGCCGGCAAATACATGTGTATTTTCTGGCGTCCTTCTACATATTTTACAGAAGGTTCCGGTGGAATACTGGTAGAATTGTGACCATCCTGATCTGGGCGTTCCAAGTCCTCCCTTGGCAATCTATGCAAAATGGACCATTTAGTGAGTTTAGCTAGGAAGAGTGGAGGGCATTAATGGAGAGCAGTGGCAGACTTACATTTTTGGGGTCCTGAAGCTTGGATTTTGCAACCAGCAACAAGGTTTGGATGACCACTGTTATCTTGTTCAAGAGGATTGTTCTATGAGAGATCACCACAAATTTTTTAAAAATTTAACCACTACATCTCAGATTTTGATAAAAATTACTGTACTGGATTATATCACATGTCAAAGTCACTAGTGTGAATACAAATTTCCTATGCCTTATAGTTTTAGAGCTATGGGGGGATGAAATTTATGGAAATGTTATATAATTTTAATAAAAGATTTAATTTCTGTCAAAAATGTTAAGCGTGTTAAATTATTTATAATTATTTTATATTAAATATATTTAGAATGAAACATCCTTAATTTGAATGTTTTTTTTCCTTTACGCCTACTAATAACCTTTTAATTTTTATTTTAACTATTATTTTGTATTGAATTACACTATACTATTAAAATTATTATTTTTTAAAAACCCCTTCTCATACAGAAGACCCAAAATTTTTAAGCAATGTGGACTAAGGTCATTTCTGGGGACCCTCTTGGATTAGGCGCCCTGAAGATTAAGCTTCATTAGTTTCACAGTAGATCCGCCCCTGATGGAGAGTACTGTATATGGTGATCTCTCCTCCTGTATGTCACAAAAGGTGATTTGTTTCTTGGAAACAACTAAAATTTTCATTTTTTTCCAACTATCTGAGGAAAATCTCCTTTGATGAAAGTTGCAAAAGATATATCCAGCTAACTTCAGATGTTTTCTTGATAAATCTAACCAGGGCTTTTATTTGAGGGGGTATATGATGGGACGGAGCACTGGCACCTTTTTCATTACCTGCTAAAATTGACCTATGGTCCTCATGTATTAATGAAAGAGTCCTGCATAGGAGAACCGGCACTTTTATTTTGCCAGGAGAAATGCACTGAATCTAACAGAGTAAAAATGACTCTCTACTGAGCAGCTACGTTAGTGTACCTCAAATCACAAGGCACTTAAATTTAATGCCTCATTTTGCATAGGGGCTATATGATGGAAGTGATATTTGTAAAAGTCTAGCCAAATGCAGAGCTTTTTGAAAGATAGGATGCTAGCAAACACACATATTTGCTGACACTTATAGTGGAAACAGCTATTCCAGAAGAAAACGGCACAAATCAGGGTTTTATGTATGCCCCTCATTACCTTTCCTCTCCTCTCTCCTACACCCCTCCTCATAAACTTTGCTCCTCCTCGGGTTTCTTCCCTCTATGCCCTTTTCTTCTGCAAACTCCAGACTTCGATCTTTTCACCTTGCTGCTCCTTATGCATAGAACAAATGTCTTCTATCTTTACATCAAGTCTCTTCTCTCTCCCTTTTCAAATCCATGCGGCTTACCTCTTTGAGGCTGCATTTGGATCCTAATCCCATGTTCCCCTTGTGGGTCATTCTGATGTGTGAATAGTGGGAATAAGAACATAAGATATGCCATACTGGGTCAGACCAAGGTCCATCAAGCCCAGTATTCTGTTTCCAACAGTGGCCAATCTAGGTCATATGTACCTAGCAGTTTCCCCAAGAGACACAAGTTCCATAACGCTTGTACTGGGTCAAGCATTGATATCTTCGGTCACTTCTTAATAATGGTTTATGGACCTTTCCTCCAGGAACTTGTCCAAACCTTTTTTAAACCCAGCTACACTAACAGCCTTTACTACATCCTCCGGTAACAAATTCCAGAGTTTGATTACACGTTGAGTGAAAAAATATTTTCTTTTATTAGTCTTAAATAGTTTACCCTGTAGCTTCATTGCAAGTCCCCTAGTCTTTCTATATTCTGATAACGTAAACAATCGATCTACGTTTACCCGTTCCACTCCGTTCATTAATTTATAGACTTCTATCATATCTCCCCTCAGCCGTCTCTTTTCCAGGTTAAAGAGCCCTAACCTTTTTAGCCTTTCCTCATAGTAGTATCCTTCCATCCCCTTTACCATTTTGGTGGCTCTTCTCTGAACCTTTTCTAAAATCGCTATATCCTTTTTAAGATACGGCGACCAGAATTGCACACAATATTCAAGGTGCGGTCTCACCATGGAACGATATAGAGGCATTATGATATCTTTTGTTTTATTTTCCATTCCTTTCCTTATCATACCTAGCATTCTATTTGCTCTCTTGGCTGCCGCTGCACACTGGGCCGAGGGTTTTAACATGGTATCCACAATGACGCCTAATTCTTTTTCCTGTGTGGTGGTTCCTAATGTGGAACCTTGCATCGTGTAACCATAGTTTGGGTTGTTCTTCCCTAGGTGCATAACCTTGCACTTGTCCACATTAAATTACATCTGCCATTTTGATGCCCAGTCTTCCAATTTAACAAGATCCTCTTGCAATTTTTCACAATCCTCTTGGGTTTTAACAACTTTAAATAGTTTTGTGTCATCTGCAAATTTGATAACCTCACTCGTTATTCCACTTTCCAGGTCATTTATGAATATGTCAAAAAGCAGCGGACCCAGCACAGATCCCTGGAGTACACCACTATTCACCTTTCTCCATTGGGAAAATTAGCCATTTAGCCCTACCCTCTGCTTTCTATCTTTTAACCAGTTCCTGATCCACAATAGTACACTGCCTCCTATCCCATGACTCTTTAGTTTTGCCAAAAGTCTCTGATGAGGGACCTTGTCAAAGGCTTTCTGAAAGTCCAGATACACAATATCAACCGACTCACCTTTGTCCACCTGTTTATTCACTCCTTCAAAAAAACATAATAGATTAGTAAGACAAGATCTTCCTTGTCTAAAGCCATGTTGGCTGTCTCCCATTAGGTCGTGACTATCTACATGCTGAGTAATTTTATTCTTTATGATGGTTTCTACCATTTTTCCCAGTACAGACGTCAGGCTCACCGGTCTGTAGTTTCCCGGATCACCCCTGGAACCCTTTTTAAAAATTGTATGTATGTATGTACAGTTTGGACATACATCCCCCACTATTCGCTAGGGGCGAATTTGGAGCTCCAGGCTCCCCACACTTACAGCAGCTTTGTGCAGGGAGGTCTGGATGGAGGTGGGAGGGGGAGTGCCGGAGGTGGGCTCGTGACTCCGGACATACAGGGCTGATTCCGGTCATGGCCTTGTATGTATGGGGCGGCAGGGATGCAAGAGGAACTTATTCCACCTCAAAGGTGGAATCAGCTCCCCATGAAAGGGGAGCTGCACCGACGGACCCCTCAACCCAGGTGAGTGACAGGGGGTCAGGCAGCGGGGAACAGCAGTTTTGATCTGGTGCGGGGAATCTGGGCTTCTGTATGGCATCCCGGTGCCATGGCAATGGGACACCATGCCACCGAGGCTCCATGCAGGAGCACTGGGAGGGTTGGATGGGGTGGGAGTCATATGTGTAGCGGGGTTGAACCGGGTTCTGTCTGGCCTGTCCGAGCCCTTCTCCTGTAGGAACGTATAGCTCCTGTGGGCACAGAATTGGGTGCAATCCAGTCTGGCCAGATTTTGGTCCCGGATCAGAATGGGCCTCTTTGTGTCTGCTTCCCTATTTGAACCCCCCTTGGTTCTCTTGTATTGTTCTGTCTGTCTTGATTAGATTGTAAGATCTACAATCTATTCTTTCTATGTTTGTACAGTGCAGCATAGGCCTTGTAGTGCTATATAAATGATTAATAGAAGTAGTAGCAGTGCTTTTATTTTCCAATTATTGGCATTGGTCTCAGCCTTCATCCTTTCTACAGGGTTAGTCCCTGTGTCAATGAAAGTGAGTCCCTCGATATAGATTGTAAAGTCAGTACTTTTCCCATGGAAATGTGCTTTTACAAAATTTTCATCATGATATAAGTAAAAATACACAGAAAGGGCCAGCATTTGCCTGCTTTTACCCAGGATGAGCAGAGTTATTCCCGGGGACAAAGGTGGGATGAGATTTGCACCTTCACTCATCTTTTTGAATTTTCAAAAGCATGCGTATATTTTTCCTGAGAAAGCTACATATTCCCTCAATAGCAGGTGCACGTTTTCAACCTGTGTGTATATTGATTTTTGCCAGTAATTTTCAAGTGGCAGCATGCATTTTGGGGCATATTTGCGAAGCCCTGCACCAGTAACACATGTGTGGCTGTTTACCAGGGTGGGGCGCTTCTTTAACTGCAGGGGGCATATACATCCATCCTCCATCAGTTACCATGCTTCAGTGTGGTAAACCTGTCATGGGTGCAACGAATGCCATCCATTGCACCTGCACTACCAGGATCCGATGTAGATAGCGCTGGCCATGAGCGCTTATGCCAGTTGTAACATGCCAGCAATGGCTTGTCCCACTTAGTTGCTGCCCCAGCATGTGCTACCAAAGCATGTGACCTCCTGCTGCTTTTTAGCACCGTGCTGAAACTATGTGCTAACCACACTTTAGTAAACACACCCCTTACTTTCACTTTCAAAATCGGTCAGAACTCGTATGGGGAAAGGTTTGCACATACGTTTCAATAATGAGGGCAATTGCAAAATCAACCACTATATGCCTCTGCATTATTATTGTTATCATGATTCTTATTATTAATTTAAGCCAAATTGTCAACTCTATTCATAGTGCCATGAAACGATCTGAAAAATGATATTTTCTGTTTGTATGTTTGTAACATTCAGAACGTGATTCAATGAAGTTTCTTTTCTCTTGGCACAGAATAGGGAAAAGTAATTTTGCATGCTCTGAATATGTGATTTATTTTTAAGGCTGGCTAAGATGATTTTATTTTACAGTCCTATTCTTTTCCTAGATTGTTACTTTTAAGTGGTGGCTGCAGAGAATAAAGCACAGTAACCTGCGTGATAAATTGTGAAAGCTGATGACGTGTTGGCTTTCAGTGGAAGCAGCCAACTTGCTCTGTGATTGAGTTCAGTACATGCTAAGGTATGCACACAGGGGATACATTTAAGGCCTTGAATCTCTATTGCCTTAAAGCTTCAAGATTTGGTGTTAGCTATGTTAATTTGCAAATGAAAACCGAAGCGGCATTTGCTTGGTAAGCATTCAGAAGGAATCAAACAAATTATAAGTTAATGCGGCTGTCAAGAAGTATTGCTTTGTAGATTTAGAATCACCAGAGATTGAGTACAATAAATTGCACAGCAAGTTGTTCCAGAAAGCAAAATCAACAGCTATTTTTCTTTTTGGTCTTACTTACCTTAGAGATTGTCACTGAGTCAACTCACAGGCCTGGTAGGTAGCTCTCTGGATTACTAAATTTGACTCTAAATGCAGGGTTATTCTTTAGTCAGTACTTCTGACCAGTGGCGTAGTCAGACCTGAGGTTTTATTTTGGGGGGAGGGAGCACAGAAGTAACATGGGTGGGCACTAGGCATACACAGGTCTGAGCTGTGCTAGTTATATACTAATGCCTTAGGTCCCAATATTTGAAAGACATTTACACTGTTTATAGTCCAGTAAACCATGTAAATGCCTTAGATGGGGATATTCAACAGCACTTATATGGTTAATGCCGTTGAAGATCCCCATCTATGTCCCCTATAGGCCCCGATGCTATCCTGCTTTGTCTAAACCTGTGACCCATAAGTATGCACTCAGTTGGTTACAGCCACCTGAGCCACATGTGGATCTGAACAAGCTATGTTGGTCTACCAGATATGAGTTTATCCCATGACTGCCCCACAAGAGCACACCAGGAATAGAAACGTTGGCATTCTGTTAGTACACCCATAGTCTGCAATGTGTGTGTTCATGTATCATGGTCTGCCCCTTTGACTGGACAGATCCTATATGTAAGATATGAATGTCAGTTGAACCAGCAGCATAGCAAGACAGTACAACATATGGATCTATCAAGATGTCCCTCTCCCATGCCTGCGAAACATACCTTATCAGGCAAGTCTGGCACAGAGCCTACAGGGATCTAAGCTGACATAGACATACTCCAACTCATGCCCGCATGCATCCTGACAGAGACCACAAATATACCCATGAAATTATGAACCCATATGGCTGCTCTGTTGCTCCAAACACATGGCCAGTGTGTGTATAAGCAAAGAGTCACAGGTTTAAGACAGCCTGTGGTTCAGGAAACATATGTGCTAGTGCATTAGCTTTAACCTATGTTTACAGAACTGTATCAACATATGCAACTTCAACATTTCGTTCAGTAAGAGTCCACACAATCAGTTGCCACACTGAGAAGCTACAACAACCACAGTTAGATGGCAGAGCATGCTAATAGCTCTGGCACATGGAGTGGGTTTTGTCAGTACTGGAGCATTGCAGAGCATGTTAATAGTGCCTGCACACTGAGCAGGTGTTGACAATGGTGGAGCATCACAAGAGGCCTAAGGGGCGGGTCGGAATGCGAACCTGTGCCACTTTTGGACAGCGGGCTTGTGTGTGTGTGTCTGTGTGTATCTCTGGATTAGTGTGAGCCTCAGCAATGCACTGTGAGTACACGTAGTGCCCAGGCTACATCATGCTGCATGTCAGCTATACAGCAACCTCACATACTGTATGAGACACCATTTACAAACAGAAGGATAGCTTGCAGCACGTAGTTGCAACCTGTGGCTGTGATGATATAATGCATTCCCAGTTACACCATTGACAAGACCCATCCCCACAGCATTTCCATACATGACACTATTGTGCAGCTTCCAAATCACCTGCTGGCTTGACCGAAGTGAGTAGGGCCCCTCACCTCTGACCTAGCCTCCAGGCTTCAGGACAAACCCATTTGCACAGGTGAGAGGCCAGAGTAATGCCAACTGTCATAACAGCTATATCCGTGGCAACAGTGTCAGTTCACCTGGCATAGCTACAACCTATAGGGATATAGGCTCAGGGGAGAGGGCTGGCCTCTGTGAATGTGCAATCCATTCACTTAGTTGGTGACCCTGACAGGGATCTGCAATTTTCCTGCATGCATGTAGCTCTTGTTCCATGCTGCATTCAGAGAATGCAAGCAGGGGACTCTGTGCTCAATGCAGTGTATGCACATATGGGGAGGTATATATCGGACACATTCACACACAAGAAACACCACCTCGACACTGTCTACTGATCATTGGCCAAAGCATCCAGCAGTACATTACCTATAACCACAAAAGAGAGTCCAAATGCACCTGTGTGCCCGATTGGCACAGTGGGACACTGAATGGTGCATGCACACTTCCAGCTGCCAAAATGTGGCACAGGATGTCATGTTAGACTCTGCATCACCAGCCACCATATGGGGCAGCAGTGCCTGGAGGTGAATGTTGGAGTTGGGATAGGCATGCAGGGAACAGTACCATACATGTTTGGTATGTACCCTTCATAGGTGGGATTACTGGCCAAATCCTATGTCCACATGGGCAGAACCTAGGCGGGCCTACTCAGTGTCTGCATGTTTTACATCAGAGATCCTGAATGACTGCTTCACTGGCTTCCAATGGGCACAGACTGTGGCATTCACAAGGATGTTATTTGACTATAAAGATGCAGAGTATGGTTGTTTCTCTGTCACCAGCAACTGTTCCTACATCCAACCCCATGTCCAAGCTGCCATGATTCCATGCACCCTTGGGGGGGAGGGGGCAACGCATTGGCAGTATTGAAGCGTGCATGTGCTGCATTGGCCAGGTTTGGAGCATCCATGGCTAGGGACATGACATTTTTTGCGAGTACAGGCATGGATCTAGGTGCAATGCCGACTGCCTAGAGGTGTACAGGGGGACATCGTGTTCATGTTTGTGCCCACTGTGGGTCAGCATGCACTCTCCACCTGTCTCTGGCCCATATTCCATTGTCCCTCACATTGCATGAGCTGTCCCCAGGTCCAAGATAAAAGGGTACATAATGAGGAGCAGAAGGTTCTGGGTATTGCCTAGAATAGAGTGGTTTGCAAAGGATGTAGATGTGTCAGAATGTAGCTCAAAGGCTAAGCCATCTCAGCATGTGCCCATCACAGGTATGGCCTGGGTGCACACATCTGTTCATGCTGAGAGGCCACTCTTACTGTGACCAAGATGTGACCATGTCACAGCTATGTATGCACATAGTGCTATATAGGGCAGTTTTTTTTCCATGAAAATCCAGTCAATACTCAGACTGAGAGTTGTCCACGCTATTTGTACAAACCAATGTGTTTATGGTGGTTATGTGTCTATGTAGTATGTGGTAGTGGCTAGCAGACTGAGCATAGATGGTATGTGAGTGGCTGATATAGGACGGTGTTGCCCAACATATGTAGGCTGCCTGGGATTGATATGGGTGATTTGAATTCCCAAACAGTGATGCTAACAGCTGTTCTTGGGCTGTTGGTAACTATGGTTCTGGCAGTCCTATCTGTTTTGTGTCAACACCCCCCTCTCCTCCCTAGACAACCCTCTCAGCATTTGCGTTCTTTGTCATCAGCTGCAACAACTTTAGGAAATGATAGAAGATGTTACTGCAGAGTCCATGGCCAGCAGGAGCAGGACACTAGGCACAGATAAGACAGGTCACTCCAGCATACTACAATTGTACAACGCATCAAGTGACTAGCCTCACAAACTGAAAACAATACTCATAACACACAAGCAAATATAGAGAGCTGAACCAGAATCTAGAGAGCCCATCTGCTACAGCTCTTGCTCTGTGGACAAAGTGATGTGAGCCCTCCCTCATGACCAGGGTGACTGTAGAAACAGGTCATTGGCACATATGGCAGCTGTCATATACATGAAGCACACATTGCCACTGCATAGTACAGTGCTGATGTGATGGATCACTACATTCTCCATATGGCCATCTGTTGCATATATGTGCTTATATTGTGTGGTGCATCATGGGTAATGGAGGGGCTGACCGATAACAGCACTCAGGGCCCTAATTGCAGCCATAGCGGTGACTGTGATCACTGGAACATTGCATAGTACTTGCTTGTTATCTATGATGATGGTACTGTAGGCGTGTGCAGGGTCCCCTGAGGAGGGCGGGATGGTTATAGCGATGGACCTCAGTGTGTCTGTTATGCACTTAGTGTACTGACTGTGCAAGGCATTGTGTACTGTGTGTGTGCCACTGTAGGCAGACCCTTGGTGCGGTGTACTACCGTCTCAGACTGTGTCAGCCATGTTGTTTTATGTCCAGGGTTTTGCCCATTTCAGGCAGGGAGCTGCAGTCTCTTCTCCTTCTAAACAGTACTATGGAGCTCTTGGTAGAGATGTAGCCTAATGGTTAGACACTAGCTCAATAACTGACAAACCAGGGTTTGAGTCCCACTTGTTTTCTTTGTAGCTGTGGAACACTCATTTCAATATACTGCCAGAAAAAATCTGTGGTCTGCATTGACTGGAAAACACACATTTTTATACTTTTTAATGTGTTATGATAACCCTTTGGGTCTGCAAACATGCACATTGCAATTATGCCCATCTGACAGCATGACTTTATAGGCTCTGCTGTAGCCCATTGCAAAGGGTCTGAGATGTTCACCCAGCAGATGTATGACACATGAGTTGCCCATGACTGTGATTCAACATCTTTGACTCCATCACATGTCTGAAGTACATGCAGGCACATCCCACTCCTGGGATGGCCACCTGCAGGATCATCATATCATCTTTTACAGCCTGACTTTCCATCACCACCGGTCCCGATAGCACATCGGGGGAGGAAGCAGGAGCCACTAACTCCTCCTGCTCTCTCCACCAAGACCAATTGTGAGGCCAGCAGGACTGCATTTAAACTGAGCATGCTGCAGAGAAAGTCCTTTCACAGCCGGATCTTCTATCACCACTGGTACCGATTGCACATTGGGGGAGGAAGCAGGAGCCACTGACTCCTCCTGCTCCCCCTTCCAAGACCAATCATGAGGCCAGCAGGACTGCATTTAAAATGTGCATGCTGCAGGCATGCCCGTGCCTGCTGGGCCTTTGCCTGAGGGCCTCTCCAGAGCGCAGTGGGAACTTCTAGTTCTGACCACCCAAGGACTCTTGCCCTTTCAACGGATCCACAGAACTCTTCAGGCCTGAAAAATACGCTGCACTCCCCCCCCCCCCATCCTTTAGCTCCCCCGATCACAGATAGAGCTTGCAGCAGGGACATCAAGATCTCCTTGTCTCCCGGCTGCTGGTGCTACAGGGGTACACCCAACCTTTCTCCAGACTTGCGCCACTGAGCTGCAAACAACACGCTGCTCCTCATTGTACTGCCCTCCTGAGCAGAGAAGAGCCCAGCAGTGGAAACATCTAGCTCTGCCCACCCAAGGACAATTGTCCTAACAATGACTCCACTGAACTCTTAAAAATAAAAAATAGCATGTGCCTTAGGCACACCCGTACTACTCTTAGACGGGGTCCCAGATGGACATGCAACTAGCTCAAGTCCATCTGGACCTCTAACAACCACCCCAGCTTAATCATCACAAGCTGCACACTCACGCTCCTTTAGACCAGGTAAATTATTCACACTGCACTTGTATAACTGATAAAACTACTGTTATTCTATTGGTCGATGTCTCTAGGATCGCTCACAAATATCTTAGCCTTGACAACTGCTTTTAGCTCAACATTGTGATCTAACTGTATTGGTTTTAGTATCAACTTTACCTTTGTGCTGTACTGACATATCATTGTTATACTACCTCACCACCCCTCTTGCCATACCTTCCGACCTAACTACCACTATTAGTGCAAAGTCTGATTCACTTCTGCTCCAAAACCAATTTTAAATCCAACCATTGAGAATGCACTTATTCTATCCATCATCCCCACCCCATCCCAGTGGAGGAATAGCCTAATGGTTAAGAACAGTGGCTTGGGAATCCAGAGACCAGGGTTCAGTTCCTACTAGCACTCCTTGTGGCCTTGGGCAAGCCTCAGAAAAATCCAAGTTATCATTGTCCCTGTTTAATGTACATTGCCTAGTTTAGGTTTCAATGAAATCCACTTGGATTGAAATGATAAAGCAGTATATAAAACCTGTTAATAAAATAGCATAGCTACCTCCCAGTCTTGGCTTCTAACCATTGGCACATATCTCCTATACTTACTTTTAATCTTAGCCCTCCTAATCAACGCTTTGGAAGTAAAACATAATATGCATATCCCAATAATTCACTCCTATCGACTTCTGCCAATTTCTAACCAACCATATCTTATTTACATATACCACTCCCCCAGAAATGCAGACTAACCAGAGTCAATGTAGACTCTACCATAACTCACCCTCTTGCTCCAAAGCCTAACCTTCTACCCCTCAACTGTGCCTTAATCAACACCCGTTCAGCCAGGACCAAGATCCCCTTACTAACCGACTTAATATCTGATTACAACCTTGACATCCTTTGTCTCACCGAATCTTGGTTCCAGGACAATAGACTTTGTGCTCATGAACCAACTGCCCCCCCCCCATCCACCCATTCGATACACAGCTGCAACCATACCTTTAGTAGAGGTGGAGGAGTCTGTATAATTTAAAAAAAAAAAAAAAGATCTAAACCTAACCTCCTCATTGAATCGGCTTCCACCCCTGGAATGGATGCCCTCAAATTTTCTAACAATGCAATTTCACTGTGTCCATTATACCATGCACCACAAACAGAGGTCCAAGACCTCTCTACAATCCTTGAATCCACTTGCAACACCCAAACATCATCTCGCCCCCTCATCCTCCTAGGAGATCTCAACCTCTCTTCAATTGCTCAGAAAAATGCCTCATCCTTCCTAGATGCTATGGATGCACTACACTTCACTCGGATCCTAAAAACTCCAACCCATAATAAAGGTAATACCCATGATCTCATTTTCATGCCTCAATCCATTATATTCATCAACCCTCACACTCCATTCTCCCTGTACCCTTGTCTGATCATTCTTTGATCCTATTCTCCATCCCATTCAGACACTACCAAAAACAGTTATCTACACAAATTCAAATGCCTGCAAATTCAAGCAATTCAATGTCAACCTGTTCCTTGACCAGGTTATCCCCCGCTTAGATCTTCTCAACAATAGTCATCCAAACCTTTCCTCTCAAATTGAAGGATGGAACCAAATCCTGGCCTCCGCAGCCCAAACTCCCCTAAGACTTTCCTGCAACAACTACCGCAAACGAGCTCCCTGGTTTTTCTCTTGCTACACGACCTAAAGAAAGACCTCAGATGCTTGGAACATAACTGGAGACACTCTAGAGACCTCTCTGCTTACAACTCCTATGTTGAAAAGCTCCAGGCCTACCGTACTCAAACCCTAAAATGTAAAAGAGAATATAATGAGAATGTCATGGAAGCTGTCTACCGGAGAGCGAGGGAGGAGTGTGTGTGTCCTGCTGAGGGCTGCTGGAGTGCGGGGACTTCCTTGCTGCTGCTGCCGGTCCAATGCAGGCACTACTCGGTCAGCCTGCTACTCGAGGGTCCTCCGGTGCTTTAAAATCCTCCTTTTTGCCATCTGGGAGTGAAGCTGTCTACCGGAGAGCGAGGGAGGAGTGTGTGTGTCCTGCTGAGGGCTGCTGGAGTGTGGGGACTTCCTTGCTGCTGCTGCCGGTCCACTGCAGGCACTCCTCGGTCAGCCTGCTACTCGAGGGTCCTCCGGTGCTTTAAAATCCTCCTTTTTGCCATCTGGGAGTGAAGCTGTCTACCGGAGAGCGAGGGAGGAGTGTGTGTGTCCTGCTGAGGGCTGCTGGAGTGCGGGGACTTCCTTGCTGCTGCTGCCGGTCCACTGCAGGCACTCCTCGGTCCGCCTGCTACTCGAGCGTCCTCCGGTGCTTTAAAATCCTCCTTTTTGCCATCTGGGAGTGAAGCTGTCTACCGGAGAGCGAGGGAGGAGTGTGTGTGTCCTGCTGAGGGCTGCTGGAGTGCGGGGACTTCCTTGCTGCTGCTGCCGGTCCACTGCAGGCACTCCTCGGTCAGCCTGCTACTCGAGGGGTCCTTCTTCTATATAAAGTGAGAACTCTTTTTCTCCGCAACCGTGGAGCGCGGCCGTGGGGCGTGTTTGAAGGGGCGTGTCTAAAGGGGCAGGCCCTGCCCCTTAGACGCCCCTTCGACGCTGCAGCGACGCTGGATAGTCAGAGGACTTGCATTTCCTGGTCTGTGTACTGTGAGTTTTGCTTTGTGTTTGTTTCCTGTTTACTATAGTTTGTTTAATAATGGGGAAAAGGAAGGCAAAACCACAGGGTAAGGTCCAGTCGGCTGATGCTGGTGGGGGTAAACCAGTCGGCCCCCTGGACAAACATTTTGTTCCGGTTCCTCTGGCACAGTCCTCGCCGGAGGGGGTGTCCTTGAGCCCGGGTGGGAGGTCTCCTCCCCCCTGCCCTACTGTTGGTAATTCAGGGGTTTCTTCACAGTTTAGCAGCGATATGGCTGCAATTAAATTGCCTTGTCCAGTTCAGCTGGCAGTATTGGAGGGCTCTACGGAGCTACCAGTTCTGTCTTCTGATAATGAAGTTACATTAAAGGATTTATGGGGGGCTTTGCGGTGTATAGATGCTAAAGTGTCTACAACTTTTAGTTCTTTAGCTTCCTTCTCACAAGATGCTGTAGTGGCTATGCAGCAACTTGATAAGAAGGTATCTTTACTTGATACGGCAGTTGATAAGCTGGAATCTCAGGTGCTTCCACTGCAGTCTATAAATGTGATTGGCATTAAAGATTCTATGATTTTACATTCTAAGTTAGAGGCACTAGAGAATTCCATGCGTGCTTGTAATTTGAGATTTTTGAATTTCCCTTATACATCTTTGCTTTCACCAAAGATTTTGTTTGATAAATATGTGCAGGAAGTTCTGGCCTTATCAGATACTATCGATGTTAAACAGATATATTATATTCCTTCTGGCACTAAAAAACCTTCTGTTGTTGATGCAGAATTTGATGAGATTGTTCCTAGTGTAGCTAACCTCACTGCTTTTCTGGAAGACTCTTCTGATAATATTACTGTGCGGTCCACTTTGGTGGTTACCTTATCTTCTATTGTGGTAAAACAACGTATACTAAAAGCCTTTTTCAAAGTGAAGTCCGCTTTATTTTGTGGGCAAAAAATTAACATCTTTCCAGATGTGTCACGCAGCACCCAGATGCGGCGGAGGCAGTTTCTATCTTTTAAGCCTCAAGTTTTAGCACTGGGTGCAACGTTTTTCTTACGTTTTCCTTGTAAGTGCCTAATTAGTTTTGAGGGTACTTCATTTGTTTTTCAGGACGTAACTCATCTGGAAAAATTTCTGATTGATCGACAGGGCCCAACAGGGCTAGATAGCATTGATACTGGTTCCTCCTGATATGTGGCCTTTTTGGCTTGTTTTCTCTTTTGTAAGATTTCTTGTTAGGATGGTTGTAGTCAGCTCCCATGATGTGGTCTGCATATACTGTTTAATGTTTTTGTGGATTGAATTTCTTGTACTGTATATTCAGTAATGTGTCCTGTATCCAATTTGGTTATTGTATATGACTGAAAAATTTCAATAAAAAAAAAAAAAAAGAATGTCATCGTGCGTTCCATAAATAAACCCATGGAATTATTCTCAATAGCTAAATCGCTCCTAAATGAACTAAACAAACAGATGGCTGATGACAAAATATCCCCACAAAGAATAGCTGACCACCTGTGCAGTGGCAGCCAAGAGAGCAAATAGAATGCTAGGTATCATAAGGAAAGGAATGGAAAATAAAACAAAAGATATTATAATGCCTCTATATCGTTCCATGGTGAGACCGCACCTTGAATATTGTGTGCAATTCTGGTTGCCGTATCTTAAAAAGGATATAGAGTTATTAGAAAATGTTCAGAGAAGAGCCACCAAAATGGTAAAGGGGATGGAAGGATACTCCTATGAAGAAAGGCTAAAAAGGTTAGGGCTCTTTAACCTGGAAAAGAGACGGCTGAGGGGAGTTATGATAGAAGTCTATAAATTAATGAACGGAGTGGAACGGGTAAACATAGATCGATTGTTTACATTATCAGAATATAGAAAGAGTAGGGGACATGCAATGAAGCTACAGGGTGAACTATTTAAGACTAATAAAAGAAAATATTTTTTCACTCAACGTGTAATCAAACTCTGGAATTTGTTACCGGAGGATGTAGTAAAGGCTGTTAGTGTAGCTGGGTTTAAAAAAGGTTTGGACAAGTTCCTGGAGGAAAGGTCCATAAACCATTATTAAGAAGGGACCCAGGATATCAATGCTTGACCCAGTACAAGCATTGCGGAACCTGTGTCTTTTAGGAAAACTGCTAGGTACGTATGACCTAGATTGGCCACTTGTGGAAACAGGATACTGGGCTTGATGGACCTTGGTCTGACCCAGTATGGCATATCTTATGTTCTTATGTTCTCCGCTCTAACTTTCTCTCAACCCAACCTATAACAACACAATATACTGACTGTTCACTACCGAACACCACTCCACTAGTAACATGGGAAAAGTTTGTCCTGACATCCCTAGACAGCATAACTACCACCATAAAAACCTTAATGCCTCTACCTTAGAATTAGACCCCTGTCTAGTCTCATGGGTAAAAAGCACCAAGAAAACTCTCGGCCTATACATACATGACATAGTACAATTCTCCTCCATGCTGGAATCATGCAAAACCCCCTGAAGATGAGCTCTATCCGACCCATACTAAAAGGAACCAAACTTGATCCAACCATCCTCACATCTTATAGATCAATATCAAGTATCCCCCTACTGGCAAAGATAACTGAAAAGATTGTCCAAACACAACTTCAGAACTTCATCGATGACATGCTCCCCTCGACCTCTTTCAGCATGGTTTTAAAAAGAGCCATGACATTGAAACACTCCTAACCTCTCTCCTAGATACTGTAATCCTATACATCCAAACGCCTACCCTCCTAATTTTCCAAGATATTTCCTCTGCATTTGACTCCCTTCCTCACAACCAAGTTCTTGACAAACTCCATGAAACTAGACCACAGAACTCAACAAGTGAGAATTGGTAAAAAAATCCTCCCAGCCATTCACTCAATCACAAGGTGTTCCTCAGTGTTCCAGCCTATCCGCTCTCCTGTTCAACATCTTTCTCCAACCTATATGTACAATTTTCCAAGAATACAAAATCCAATATCAACTCTACATGGATGACATTATGTTTTTCACCCCATTCAATACTAAAAATCCAAACTTCTCCAATATCAGCAATTGCTTCAAGAAAATCAGAATCTGGCTCCAGCAACATAATCTGTTCATCAACTTAACCAAAACAGAAGCCCTCCACCTATTCTCTGATTCATCCTACACCCTCCCTACTTCACTTGTCCTTGATGATTACACTATTTCTGTAAAAAACAAAGTTAAATATCTTGGTATTATAATTGATCAGAACCTCACATTCCAGGAACAAATAAGTAGAACAACTCATTCTATGCACTCCAAAGTCAGAACCCTTAGAAATCTCCGCCCACTATTAAGCGCAGACTCCTTCTGTACTATTTGTCAAGCCCTTACCACCCCTACCCTTGATTATTGCAACCTCATATACCGCGGCCTTCCTAAACAAAGCATCTACCCGCTCCAACTGGCCCAAAACATAATTGCATGTCTAATCTTCAAGACTTCAAGAAGAACGCATATCACCCCTATACTCCTTCACTTACACTGGCTCCCTATCCTGTCCAGAATAAAATTCAAATCCCTCACCCTAACTCATAAAATCATACATTCTGAATCTGCCCCCTGTCTTCGCCCCCTCCTTTCCAAGCCTACTTGAAGGATTAGCTCCACTAACCTACTACAGATCCCAATATAAAAACTAAGAAGGAAACAAGCTACTTGCAATCGGGTCTTCTCACTCTATGCCCCTACGGAATGGAATGCCCTTCCGCCTGACCTATGAGGTTGCCCCAACCATGCAGAATTCTGTAAAAAGTTAAAAACATTCTTATTCCAAGAATACTTTGGATCCACCCCCTAAAGCAACCTTAGATCCAGTGTCACCTAGCCTACTTTACCCCACATTTCTATATACTACCCCCCCATGCGCCTATGCCCCCTCCCCCTATCTTATCCCCTAATCCTCCCCCTCCCTTATTCTTTGTACATAGTTGCCCTTGGGCCATATACCTTAACCTGTTAACTATAGACAAGCTTTTCCTGCAAGCTATTGTTCTATGTACAACTGTACCTACACTGTTAAGTTGAGTTCAATATAAACTACCTTGAATTATAGAAAGGCGGTATATAAAAAACTTTAAATCAATCAATCAATCAATCATATGTCCCTACTTGCTCCATATGTCTAATATGAAAGACACTTGTCCAGTTGCTATATGCACATGTGTCAGCAGGATTATATGGAGGTTAGAAAAGCTGACACAGCTGTCATACCCACATAGCTGGTATTGGGACTTCCCCATGGCACAGCTACACTTTTTCCACACACACTATAACAGCTTTTGTGCGGTCACATCAAGAAGAACAGGGCAGCAAGACCATACCACACTCTCATCTGCCGCCATCCATCCTTCAGCACAGCCATCAGCATATTTTCATTATATACAGTCATGTATGCTCCTACCAGCTGCTACCCCATGGCACACACAGGAACAGTTTATTCATTTGGAGGTATCACTCACACCTCTCCTGTGAATTATCTGCATGTTACCACACCTGCTCGGTCATCCTTTTGATGCCCACAACATGGGACTCTTCTTCCCAATCCTATGTCACCCACAGACATTATAGCATATTACGTGGGCACCCCTCACTGATATGAGACAACTGCCTTCCACATGCTCATCCCACTTAGTGACTGACACGTAGGATATGTGCTACCCATGCAGCATTGAAAATCAGTGCTACACGGGTAGCTCCTTCAGCTTCCTGTCTGTGTGGCAACACCCTGATTTTCGATGCCGGGGCTGCATATGACCTCAGCATGGAAAATCCAGATTAGGCATAAAATGTGTCTGGGAACAATATCAGGAACATCTCTAATATATAATTGACTTTTGGGGTAATTATCATTTTTATAGAATCTACCCGACCTCGCCAGATTAGAGGGAGTGGAGACCATTTCATCATCAAAGATTCTACAAGCTGGATTAACTCCTTCTCATTACATCGAAGATTTTCCTTAAAAGCCAAAGCGTAATGGACCCCAAGGTACTTAATTGTTGTGTGTCCCCATTGAATTGAGTATGGGGTGAGATCTTCTTTTAATATCTTTCTATTCAGGGGCATAACTAACGATTTGGTCCATTTGATTTTGTATCCGGATACAACCGAGTAGCTATCAATGGTTCGTAAGACATACGACAATGATAGGGCGAGACAAACAGAAGGAGGTCTTCAGCATATGCTGAAAGCTTAATGGAGTGTTCCTGATAATGATAGACATCGATGTCCAGGGTTTGTCTAAATGAGAGAGCCAATGGTTCCAGTGCAAAGATAATAGAAGAGAGGAGAGGGGGCAACCTTATCTGGTGTCCCTTTGTAGATGGAAGAATGGAGAAAGATGTGAATTAGTAAGGATGGACACTATAGGGCTCATTCCGTTCTGGACATAGATCCACTCTTTATGTCTGATCTGAACCAGACGTACAGAGTTGATCATGATTTTGATCCCATGGGGGCACATCTAGTCCTGTGTGATCAGAATCATGAACAGTCCTGTATGTGCAGGTCGGGACTACAATTCAGTCCGGCCTTCACATACAGGACTGTCCCTAGCTAATTCAGTCAAGGCTCTTCTATGGAGTTGTGGCGCCATGGTGTCATGTTGCCATGGCACCACGGCTCCACTGAAGAGCTGCTATGCCGACCACCAGAAGAAAAAAACTATTCCCCACAGCCCTTCTAAGGCCAGATCGGGCTGTGGGGGATGTCCTCCGGCCCCTCCTGCCACATACACGTCCCGGCAGGGCCGGATTTGCCTATACGCCACGTACGCCGTGGCGTAGGGCCCACAGCTGGCAAGGGCCCACCGGGAATGTTTTTTGCACAGGGCCCCGCGCAAAAAACATTCATTTCATCATTAAAATTAAAACAAAAAAAAAAAAAGCTGTCGCTGCCTCTGCCGGGGCCGCCGCGGCAGAATCGAGTGTGCCGCGGGGCCCCCCCTGCCCAGCAGAGCCTGGCCTGCCCTCCCCGGTATCACCTCTCGAGTCTCAGCTGCCGGCTTTCAGAGCGCGAGGGAAGAGTTTTTCCCTCGCTGCTCTGTTTAAGCCCGCGGGGGCTGATGGGACTTCCCATCAGCCCCCGCGGGCTTAACAGAGCAGCGAGGGAGAAACTCACCTCGCGCTCTGAAAGCCGACGCGTGTGACTGGAGGGAGGCAGCTGAGACTCGAGAGGTGATACCGGGGAGGGCAGGCCAGGCTCTGCTGGGCAGGGGGGGCCCCGCGGCACAATCGATTCTGCCGCGGCGGCCCCGGCAGAGGCAGCGACAGCTTTTTTGTAAAAAAAAATTCGCTGGGCTGGGGTGGGCTGGGGGGGTTAGGACTGGTGATGGGCTGAGGGGGTTAGGAGTGGTAATGGCTGTGGGCTGTTGGGGGGGTTAGGACTGGTGATGGGCTGGGGGGGGTAGGAGTGGTAATGGCTGTGGGCTGTTGGGGGGGTTAGGACTGGTGATGGGCTGGGGGGGTAGGAGTGGTAATGGCTGGGGGCTGCTGGGGGGTTAGGACTGGTGATGGGCTGGGGGGGGTTATGAGTGGTAAAGGCTGTGGGCTGTTGGGGGGTTAGGACTGGTGATGGGCTGGGGGGGGGTTAGGAGTGGTAATGGCTGTGGGCTGTTGGGGGGGTTAGGACTGGTAATGGGCTATGGGGGGGTTAGGAGTGGTGATGGGCTATGGGGGGGGCTATGGGGGGGCTATGGGCTATGGGGGAGCTAAGTCTATATGGGCTGATGGGATTAGGACTGGAAGTGGGTTGATGGGGGCTTAGGACTGGTAATGGGCTATGGGGGGGGGCTTAAACTAAAAATTGGGTGATGGGGATTAGGACTGGAAATGGGCTGGTGGGATTAGGACGGGGAGTGGGCTATGGGGGGCTAGGACTGGTAATGGGTTGGGGGATTAAGACTGAAGGTGGGCTGATGGAGTTAGGACTGGTAATGGGCTGTGGGCTGTTGGGGGGGGGGTTAGGACTGGTAATGGGCTATGGGGGGCTAGGACAGGAAATGGGCTGATGGGAAGGGGTTAGGACTTGAGGTGGGCTGATGGGGTTAGGACTGGTAATGGACTGTGGGCTGATTGGGTGGTTATCACTGGCAATGGGCTATGGGGGGGTTAAGACTGGTAATGGGCTGTTGGCTGATGGGGGCTGTCTGATAATGGGCTATGGGGGGTTAGGACTGATAATGGACTATTGGGGGGGGGGGGCTAGGACAGGAAATGGGCTGATGGGGAGGGGTTAGGACTTCAGGTGGGCTGATGGGGTTAGGACTGGTAAAGGACTGTGGGCTGATGGGGGGGGGTTAGGACTGGCAATGGGCTATGGGGGGCTGACTGGAAATGGGTTGATGGGGGTTAGGACTGGAAGTGGGCTGATGGGGGGTTAGGACTGGTAATGGGTTATAGGGGGGGCTTAAACTGAAAATGGGGTGATGGGGGGTTAGGACTGGAAGTGGGTTGATGGGGGGGCTAGGACTGGTATTGGGTTGATGGGAGGGGCTAGGACTGGAAATGGGCTAATGGGGGGCTAGGACTGGAAATGGGCTGATGCAGGGACTAGAAGGGAATGGATGCTGGGTGAGGCTGGAACTAGAAGGGAGCTGGTGTTGGGGGAGGATTAGAATGGGATGGTGCTGGGAGAGTAAAATGGAGAGGGGAAAAATATTTTGTGTGGGAGGGATAAAAAATCTACAATTGGCCGGGTATTGGGAGAGTAAGTGGGGATTGAGGATGGAGGGGTAAATTTTGAGTAGATGAAATAGGAATGAGGAAAGAGCAAAAGGAGAAAGATTAGTATGTTAAAGCAGATGTAGAGAGAGAATGGAAAAAAAAAACCAAGAAGACAGAAGAAAGGACAAATGGACAGCAGATGGAGAGTTAGCAGAAGACACAAAGAAACCAGAAGAAAGTGGCTGGAACAATTGCAACTGAAAAAAAATGCACAAAAGGTAGAAAAATATCTCTTTATTTTGAATTTATTAACTGGAATATGTCAGCTCTGGGAAATGTGCATCATTAATTTTTGCGCTTTGTTTAGTACAAGAGGAAATTAATTTATAGTTTTATTTCTACAGTGTTGTTGTATATTCCAAGTTTGGCTTTTGGGGTTCCCAGTTTAATTATTGTCTTCCTGTTTCTAAATTGTGATTCCTTGTTTGGTGATGGTCTATGTTGTGCATGTGTAACTGAGCTGAGGTATTCTGTTTATATAATTCCTATTTGACATTGCCACTTGTTCTTTCCCCAGTAGGTCATGTATTGTTGTTCTCTGAAATGTATTGGTTTAATATTTGCAGTGTTGCCTTTTGATAGTTAGGGTATGGTGCTTTGTGAGTCCTGGTAGTGCTGTTAGGATATGGCGGGTTTGCTATGGGTTCTAAATGGGCAGTGTTTGTAGTAGTCCCTAATGTGCCTGGCGGTTGGTACTGGATTATAGTAATGTAGAAACCTTTTAGTCTTTCTTTATCCATATACTCATTAAGAGGCATGTTTACTAAAAGTTAGTGTATGGCAGAGCTACTCAATTCCAGTCCTGGTGGTCCACAATCCTGCAGGTTTTCAGGATATCCCTAATAAATATGCATGAGATATATATGCATTGGAGATATCCTGCTTTAACCTTTCCCAGCATTCCCGGCTTCACAGAAACAGCCGCCAGCGTGAAGGAAAAGGCTCTTCACGCTGGCGGCTGTACAGAGGGAGCCGGGGCCTCGCGCGGGCTTCCCCGGCCCCCTCTGAAGCCCCTCAGACAGCCACGATGCTGTCCGGGGGGCCAGGACTGCATGGGGGGGCCCAGGACTGCACGGGGCGGGCCAGGACTGCACGGGGGCACGGGGGGGGCCCAGGACTGCACCGGGGCGGGCCCAGGACTGCACGGAGGCACGGGGGGGGAACACGGGGGGGCCCAGGACTGCACAGGGGGGGCACAGGACTGCACGGGGACATGGGGGGGGGCCCACAATTTTTCTTGGCGTAGGGCCTCACTCTAGCTAAATCCGGCCCTGCGTCCCGGCATCAAATAAAAGACACAGCCAGAGAAGTTATTCCTCCTCGGAGGTGGAATAACTTCCCTGCACATGTTGCCAGCCCTGGACGTACAGGGCCAACTATGGAATGCACTCTGTACGTCCCAGGCCGGTAACTGCCTACTGCTTGCCAAGACTCTTCCCCCGAGCCGTCCCTTCCCCTTCCCATCTAACTTCCCCGCACAACCAGCGTGAGGTTAGACGCGGTGGGGGAAGGCACCAATAGCTGGGATGTCCATCCCCTCTATTAGTGGCACAGAATCAGGCCCTATGGGGTTGTCATAAAGAACTTTGAACATGTTCAAAAAGCTTTCCCCTATTCCAAACCAATGGAGTGCTGCATATAGAAAGGGCTATTCTAAGCAATTGAACGCTTTTTTGGCATCTAGGTACAGTCCCATTAGTGAAGTATCTTCGTGCTCTGATAGGGATAGGATGTTACATAGGAGGTGAGCATTATCTGCTATGGAGTGGCCACTACAAACCCACACTGATTGGGATTTATCTGTTGTGGGACCACCGCTGCTAGGAGAATAGCCAGAAAGCGAGCATAAATTTTGTAATCGGAATTTACTAACAAAATTGGGCGGTAGTTACCTACGCATCTCGTGTCTCTTCCTGGTTTAGGATGGACTACAATAGTTTCATTTGTGGCTAAGGATTGTTTTAACAACTGCGTAAAGTAAGTCAAAAGATAAGGGGAAATATCTGCTTTGAAATGTCTGTATAATTCTGCAGGTATTTTGCCCGGGTTAGATGTTTTACCTACTGGTATATTCTGTACTGCTTGTGTAATTTCAGTAAGTTGCAAAGTACTGTCTAATGTGGCCACCATCTCTCTAGATAATTAGAGTCATTCTATATGCTTCAATAAGGTAGCAGAAGTGTACGAAGTGGCTGTCATCTCCAAGGTGTAGAGATTTTGGTAGAATTGTTTGAATTGGTCTTCAGTCTCGGTGTCACTCGTTAATAGCCGCCCATCCTCCGCTAAGATAGCTGCTATTCACATTACTTCTTTGTGCTGCTTCAAAGAATTTGCTAGTGCATCAGATACAATTGCACTGCCTCTGTACTAAGGAGTTTATTGTAGCTGTAGCAGAGTTTCTTTAGGCTTGTGAGGAGCTGTTGCTACAGTCCTGTTGGTCCTACTTTGACCACAGGGAGTAGACCAGGATCAAGTGCTGTCCCAACCATCTAGGACTAACAATCCACCACAGTCAGACTGCACCTACTGCCCACTACTGGGTTTTCAGCCATGCACATATCAAATGCAGCCAATCCACTGATCAGCACACATTGCATGTGCACAGAGCAAGCATGTGCATCCTGGCTTGGGAGAAGCAGCATGAAAACCCAGCTTTAGGCTGAGTGATTGTCTCCCAGAAGAGAAATTGCACTCACATCACTGGAACCAGACACTATATAACACTATGTGGATACATAGCCGTGTCATGGTCACTGCTCAGTCAAAGTGAGAGTGCCCTCTCAGCATGACATGCTGTGGCCACCCAGTCCATGCATGTGGCAGATGGGAACTATGAAATCTCAGCCATTGACCCTACCTCTGACACAGACACATTCTCGCCAGTCCACTCTGGTTCAGATCATACCTACAATCCACTACTCCTCGTCATGTAACATTTGCAGACTAACACTGGGAACAGCTTAGGCAATGCAAGGCACAGTGACTTGCAGAAAGCAATAGAACAATGGAGAGACATACCACACACACACACATACATACTCACATTGCTGCACGGTGCAAAATTGAGGATGATTGGCATTCATACCTGCCACTTTGGTCTCCATATCAGCTCAAGCCTTGTTAACGTGTGCACATTGTGCAGGTGCTAGTAGAGGGCTCTGACATTTATGCACGTTGCTAATGCCTGCTCAGTGTACTGGTGCTATCAGGCTGCTGTTCTATCCAGCTGTGGTTAGTGGAGTTTGTCTGTGTGGCTGATGGGTGTTTATTTTTACCCTTGCTGGCTGATTCAATGGCAGTTGCAGATGCTGGTGCTGTACTATAGGCTAATGTTTAGCCACAGGGACATGAACCAGTGACTCTCCACTCATATACACACTGACTGAGTGTGTTGAGTCACTGTGCTGCCATATGGATGCAACAGACCCTGAGGCTGACATGTTCCCTATCAGACAGACCTTGGCACATGTTGTGAAGTGCATGACACACAGAACCAGGACATGGTTTTGGTCTGCTGTAGGCAGGTGCCAACATCCCCACGCCATGCTGACATGCCCGCATGCTGTCAGTGCTGGTGTTGCATAGTCCCAGCCCATCCAAATGCAGTTTTTTTCAAGTGTCTAGCATGCAAGGTACAGATGATGGGGGAGAGGCACACATGGATGGCTATGCAGATCCCCAACCATCTGCCTTTGCAGGGACCCCATCCCCTCCTGCCACCGATATGTCTCAGGGAAAACTGTGGTATTTCCCCAAGCACCTGCATTTTGCAGCTACCTGGAGGGCTACAGCTGCTGGTGCTATCAGCCTCTTCCTCTGGAGCTGGCCTCAATTGCAGTGGGGAGGGAGGAATCTGGGATCTTTGCCTAGGGTGCCAGGACTCTTGGACAGCTCCATGTGCCACATCACCTTTCCCCAGAAGCAGCATATCTGCGTGCCATCACTTTCACTTTGGGATTATGTCGTACGTCACAGATGGTAATGGGGATATACGGATACACCATGAGGAGAGGCTCTTCAACCTGGAAAAAAGGCGGTTGAGGGGAGATATGATAGAGGTCTATACATTAATAACTAGAGTAGAATGAGTAAGCTTAGATCGATTGTTTGCACCATCAAGATGTAGAACGACTAGAGGACATGCACTGAAACTACAGTGTAACCCATTGAAGACTAATTAGAGAAAATATTTTTACAGTCAACGCATCAAACTCTGGAATTTATTAACAAAGGATGTAGTAAAGGCTATTAGTGTAGCAGGGTTTCCTGGGGCAAAGGTCCATACACCATTATTAAAGGTGTTATATTATTAAATCGTCATCATCCCTTCTCACCAATGTTCCCTGTATAATTATCTGTTTTATTATCTGCTTTGTTTTGTTTGATTTGCTAATACTGTTAATATTGTTAAAATTGTTAAATACTCTATAAGAAACTTTGTTCAATATAAACATTTAAACTTTGAGTTTCTTGTAAACCGCTTTGATTCACAAAAAGTGGTAAATAAGCACAAATAAATAAATAAATAAAGGTGACCCAGGAAATCCATTGTTTGACCCAATACAGGAATTGTGGAACCTGTGTGTCTTTTGGGGAAACTACTAGGTACTTGTGACCTAGATTGGCCACTGTTGGAGACAGGATATTGGGCTTGATGGACCTTGGTCTGATCCAGTATGGCATATCTTATGATCTTATGTGCCATATGGGCAGCTGCCTGGTCCACCTTGTACATCAGCAACACCCACTGCATGACTACGTGCCACCTCCTTTGCCCCATTTGCAAACTCAACATAGTGCCCTTTCATACTTGGGCATTATGCTGTTGCTGCTAGTGGAGCACTACTATCATTATCTGGTGCTCCCTTTTGTATGGATTACATAGCAGACAGAAAAATAAGCTCTCTTCCCTCCAAATAAACCCTTTCTGCTAGGTTTTACTTGTAGTTAGGGTTCCCATCATTAACACTAGAAGCTCCAAAGTGCGTCAATTGACGTAAATGCATCTTTGAAGTTGTATACCAGCGCCACTGCTAGAACCATGTCAGTCATGTTCCATAATTTTGTTAGCAAGGTCAAGATGTTCAAATATGTGCATCAAAAATTAATGACAGATGAACCACCTAGCGGGAAAATGAATTTATACCTAGAAGCTCCAAAGTCCGTCAATTGACGCACTCATTTGTCTTGGATGCGTCAATTGACATTGCGTCAATTGTCTTGGATGCGTCAATTGTCTTAGATGCGTCAATTGATTGGCTTCTAGGTATAAATTCATGTTCCCACTAGGTTGCGCATCTCAATCACTTTTTACAGTTTTACTCTGACATTACAAACAATAAACACACGATGATGTCATGTAATGACATCACATACTGCAAGTAAATAAGTAACTTCACATTAATTCACATCTGCATTTCATGCTAAACACAGTCGTCGTGATAATGCGTCAATTGACACACTTTGGGGTTTCTAGATAAAATGTCTTTTGGGGCTTCTAGTGTTAAAGGGCTTTTAAACACATTGTGTAAGAGAAAACACATTGTCAACACTCACTCTTCACCCCGTTAATGCCCACTCTTTGCCTACTGTGCCCTTAACAAAAGGGAACAGGAGGCAAGAGTCAGGTAGGACATGCAGACACATGAGAGCAGAGCCTATCTAGTCTGCCCTTCCATATCAACTACAATAGTCCCCACACACACATCCCAGTGCCTTTACCATGTGTCTGCATGTCCTGCCTGACTCTTGCCTCCTGTTCCCTTGTGGACAATATTCTCCTACTAATGCATACTGATTCCCATTTACTGGATCATTCACATCCTAGTTGTTGTCTGGACATGGTTTCCAATTGGCTGAAGGAACATAAGAACATAACATAAGAACATAAGATATGCCATACTGGGTTGGACCAAGGTCCATCAAACCCAGTATCTTGTTTCCAACAGTGTCCAATCTAGGTCACAAGTGCCTAGCAGTTTCTCCAAAAGACACAGGTTCCACAATGCATGTATTAGGGCATGCAGTAGATTTCCCGGGTCATCTTTAATAATGGTTTATGGACCTTTCCTCCAGGAACTTGTCAAACCTTTTTTAAACCCGGCTACACTAACAGCTTTTACTACATCCTCCAGTAACAAATTCCAGAGTTTGATTACACGTTGAGTGAAAAAATGTTTTCTCTTATTAGTCTTAAATAGGTTACACTATAGCTTTATTGCATGTCCCCTAGTCTTTCTAAATTTTGATGGTGTAAAAAATTGATCTACGTTTACCCATTCCATTCCATTCATTAATTTATAGCCCTCTATCATATCTCCCCTCATCCGTTTCTTTTCCAGGACAGTCACCTTAAGTTAAGTCTTACTAAAACAGCTGTCATGTGGTTGCCTGGGAATTCTAGAACACCTGTTATCTCCACCACTTTGGATGGCCACACTATCACACCTCAGACATCTTTCAAATATTTGAGTGGATATGTATATCCATGTCATGATAGTGGAGAAGTAAGATGCCCTTACAAAGAGCTCCCGACTTCTGAGAGAGACTAGTGCTTTCCATTCAAGAATTTCCCTGGTTTGACCATGGGAATTGTGGTGTAATGGGGCAGAGGAAGAGGAGGCAGAACAACTTACCTTCAGGTTCAAGGTGGACTGCAGTGACTGCACAGCCAACTTTGGAGTTATTTGGGGTTTGGCGAGTGGGAGCTTGTAATATGGCTTCGGTGGGCCCACCAGTTTCTTCGATGGACCTGAGTACAGATGGAGCATTGTTGAATCACTGTGACCCTGACGTGTCTGGAGCACTGAAGAAATCACCCTTATGGTAGGACTGAGTATCCCAATGAAGGGGAACATGGAGGGTGCTTCAGCGGCTGAATCTCCCTTAGCGAGAAGTAAGGAAGCTCAAGTAATTTTACCATTACTCCCTGGCTTTGGGAGTAAGGAAGATAAAGTTAGGGAAATGGAGGACAGAACAATGGGGCCTGGTAAGGTGGTAAGACTTGTAATTGTGACTACAGAAACTTTGTGGGACATTATTATTACTTTGAATACCTCCATTTTGTCTCTTGCTGGGTTATTTAATCAGGATTTGGTTACTGTTTGAAGGTTGGTGGAGGAAGTTACTTAGGAGCAGAATCAGCAGGTAGCAAGGGTGGCCTTGCTGGAGACTTGTCTAAGTGAGCTACAAAGGCTTGGCAGTGAACAGGTTATGAACAAGGTACTGTTATCTTGGAAGCTGGTGCATATGGAGAATCAAAAGAAGAGGAACAATTTGTATGTGTGTGTATTTGTGTGTGTGTGTGTGTGTGTGCGTGCGTGTGTGTGTGTGTGTGTGTGTGAGTATGTGTGTGTGTGTGTTTTAACTTTCCTAAGACTCTAGTGCTGGCACCAAAAGAAATAACATGGTAACATAGTATATGATGGCAGAGAAAGACCACTATGGTCCATCTAGTATGCCCAGCATGGCGGCAAGAGTAGGTGCACCTGCCGCTCCGTGCAGGTCACCTTTCCCCATGCCTTTGTTTAGGGGTGTACCCACCTCTCCGTATAGGTCACCCCTATTTGTTCAGATATTAGAGATAGTTATGTTTATTTTGATTTTATCCTGTTGCTATAAAGGGATCCATTATGCCTGTCCCATGCCATTTTGAATTCTGTCACTGTGTTTGCCCCAACCACTTCCATCAGGAGGGCATTCCAAGCATCCACCATCCTTTCAATCAAAACGTATTTCCTGACATTGCCCTTTAGTTTACTCCCTTGCAGCTTCATGTTATGCCCTCTAGTTTTACAGCTTCCCCATCTTTGGAAGAGGTTTGTTTGTCTATTAATACTCTTTAAGTATTTAAAAGTCTGAATCATATCTGCCTTGGCCCTCCTCTCCTCCAGAATGTACATATTTAGGTCTTCAAGTCTCTTCTCGTAAGTCTTATGACGCAGGCTCCAAATCATTTTGGTCGCCTTCCTCTGAACCGCTTCCAGTCTTTTTATATCCTTTTCAAGATACGGTCTCCAAAATTGAACACAATATTCCAAGTGAGGCCTCACCAGCGACTTCTACAGTGGCTTTAATACCTCTTCCTTTCTGCTGCTGGTAATTCCTCTCTGTATGCAACCCAACATCCTTCTGGCTTTTGCCACCGCCTTGTCACACTGTTTTGCCACCTTGAAATCATCAGAAACAATCACACCGAGGTCTTTCTCCTGGTCCGTGCACATCAATATCTCGCCCTCTATCATACAATTCCCTTGGATTTTTGCTTCCAAAGTGCATGACACTGCACTTCTTCACATTAAATCTTAACTTCCAAGCATTAGACCATTCTTTCAGCTTTTGTAGATCTTTCCTCATGTTATCCACTCCCTCAGGGGAGTCCACTCTGTTGCAAATTTTGGTGTCGTCTGCAAAAAGACAGACTTTTCCATTCAGCTCTTCGACAATATCACAGACCGAACCCTGGGGCACACCGCTAATCACCTTCCTTTCATCTGTGTGGGTTCTGTTTACTATCGCCCGCTGTTGTCTGTCAGTAAACCAATTTATGATCCACTTCACCATCTTGGGACCCATCCCCAAGCTGTTGAGTTTATTGATAAGCCTCCTATGAGGAACAGTATCAAAGGCTTTGCTGAAATCTAGATAGATCACATCCATTACATGCCCTTTCTTCTAGTTCTCTGGTCACCCAGTCAAAGAACTCAATCAGATTTGTTTGGCAAGATCGTTCTTTGGTAAAAACCATGTTGCCTCAGATCATGCAACCTGTTGGTTTCGAGAAGGTCCACTATTCACTCTTTCAGGAGCGCCTCCATTTCTTTTCCCGCCACAGATGTAAAGCGTACTAGCCTGTAGTTTGTCACTTCTTCCCTATTACAACTTTTGTGGAGAGGTACCACATCGGCACTTCTCCAGTCCCATGGAACTTCTGTCTCCAAGGATCTATTAAAAACATCCTTTACAGGCCCTTTACTTCTCTGAGTTCTGAGTTCTGAGTATCCTGGGGTGTATCTCATCTGGTCCCATAGACTTGCCCACTTTCAGTTTTGCAAGTTGTTCTAACACATCATCTTTTGTGAATGATGTGGTATCTACTCCATTCCCATTTGTATATTTGTCAGTCACAGGTGGCCCTTCTCCAGGATTTTCTCTAGTGAAAACAGAAGAGAAGTGTTTGTTTAGCATTGTCGCTTTTTCAATGCACTTTCCATGAATTCGTTCCCAGCACTTTTGAGTCCTGCAATTCCACCTCTGATTTTCCTTCTCTCCCGAATATACCTGAAAAAAAGTCTTGTCACTACACTTCACATCTTTAGCCATCTTTTTTTCTGCCTTTGATTTCACTATTCTTATTTCTCAATTTGCAAGTGCACCTTAGAGATTCATCTAGAAGTTTTGTCTTCAATAGTATGGGCACAATACCTGTCTTTTGGGCCTGGGACTACTGGGTTAATAAAGAAGATCAAGAGGCAGCCCAGCTAGGAAGTTTGGACCTAACTCGCTCCTTGGAGAGCTCACAGGATGTTGTTACAAAAAGATCCAGATTGTTTCATTTGCTCTCGAGCCAGAAAAGCACACTGGTGCTTATACACTATTTTATGTTAAACTGTTTTTATTGAAACCCAAACTACAAAACCAGATACATTAGCAATATCAACCAGTTCAGAGAGGTCACCTTCCCAAAGGGCTCTGTGACACCCCCCATAGAGGAGTAATATTCAAAGGGCTTTGAAGGTTCGAGTCTGTCCCCATGATCAGACGGAAGGCCCAGCCCTTTCAAAAATGTGCAAGAGCTCTTTTTGGGCTTAAAGGTTCACATTTTCCTGACTTATCTCATGATACTCAAAGGAGTCATCGGAACTCTTTTTGTCTTTTAAGCCAAGGGTCTTCACCTTGTGGACTATTTTTCTGGTGAAGCTTCTTTGTAAATGTTTCATTACTTATGAAGATTCTTTGCCCTATACAGCTAAATGAATTTTTGCTATCAAGAGAGGATGTGTCCACAGTGAATGTATCATTGCAAAAGAATCCCTTAAGCCGGATGCCATTTTCTGATTTCTCCATTCTGCTCCTGAAGTATTTTTTTTTCTTTTCAATGTTTTGCTGTATTTCTTGCAGTCATTATTTGTATCAATGTATTCTTTTGGAAATGACAAAAAGTAAAAAACAACAACAAACAAACCTTGAGTGCTCTTTTAGATAGTGAGCTATCATTTGCACAATAAGTTAGTGCGGTGGTCAAGAAATCGTTTTCGGCTCTCTGGCAATGTCATGCCTTACGTCCCTTTCTGGATGATGCAGCTCTGAGAACTAAAAAGATTACAGATAGTGCAAAATCCCGCTATCAGAATCCTACGCCACACCCATAAATATGATCATGTTACCTCGCTATCACTTCAGGAACACTGGCTTCCAGTTAGTTTTTGCATTCAGTACATGATCCTGACTTTAGTCCATAAAGCCATATATACCGATGCTCCCAGGTATTTGATCTCACTTATCTCTCTTCAGATTCTGGCTCGTGCTTTATGCTTTTTTTGTTGCAACTAACTAAACATCTCCCCAGTCCCCTGAGCTAAAATGAAAAGCACCCGGCATGCAGCATTCTTTTGTAAGGCCTCTAGCCTCTGCAATGTTTTTCCACTCTTTTTGTACTTGGAGACTTTCTATAAAGCTATTAAAAATGGCATAAAGATGCACTTTTTTCATTTAACATCGGGGGGGGGGGGGGGGAGGTGGGACCTGACTGCAGGAGAAGAAAAAAGGAGTGTGGTCAATATCTGCATTACTTTTTCTTTGATCCATTTAATTGTACGTTTCTCTCTTACTCTTTCCTGTCTGTGATTGGAGTTACTTTCTAGTTTCTTTATACTTTTTTAACTTATTGCCAGGGCCGGCCCGTCCATTGAGCAAGAATGTTTTTTGCACAGGGCCCCGCGTTTCAGGGGGCCCCGCGCAAAAAACATTCTTCATCCCAAGTTAAAAAAAAAACCCAGCTGCTTCTGCCGCGGCAGCATCAAGAGTGCCGCTGCGGGGCCTCCCTGCATCGCAGTTTATCATCGAATCCCCGAACGCAGGCTTCTTTTAGAGCCGCGAGTTTCCTTTCTCGCGGCTCTTTTAATCCCGCGAGAAAGGCTTGTAACATATGGTGCTTTTTTCTCCACTTTGGTTCATCTGTTAGTGCACAGCATGTACCATAGAACAGGAGGATCTTTGTAGGTTAGCTACTTCCTTTGACATTTAAATATTTCTGTTGAAGATAAAGACACTGACATTTAAAAAAGAAACCCTGTTCTAAAGAATCGTATCTGGGAACAGCAGCATTAAAAGTGCTATAACTCATGTACTAGCCACCAGTGGATTTCTTTTGCGAGACAAGACCTTCCAACTTGAGTATTGGGCTAGTTGAGGAAACCACATCCAAAGAAGGGTGCTGATAAAGTGAAAGCAGTTGAAATCAGGGCCACCAGAATGATGTGTATCCTGCGCTATAAACCACACAAAGCGATACTGAAATAACTAGAGATGTGCTCCCCAGAGAAAAATAAAGGAAAGGGAAGATAGTATGCAAATGCTCATTTCTCCATGAACAGATGGGTGCTGTCCTCCGTGGCTACACAAGGCCAGACTTGCTCTCCCAGAGCCCAGAGGAATTTAGAACTCTTCTGAGCATGTGCAAGTGAGCCTGTTGCTCCTCCCCTCAGTTTCTTTCATCTGCCTGACCAAGCAGGACGGATTTTGTTCTCCCTTTCTTCATTTTCATTTTCTTTTCCAGTGTTCTTTTAAATTTTGCTTTGTTTATCTTTTGATTTTTCTCTGTGAACTCAGGCTGTTTCTTATGAGAAGAAAATTTCTCAGAAAGACGAAATTTCCTTACAAGCAGCTCAAACTCCCAAGGGGGACCAGACAAGAAAAAAGTGGTATGTGTTTTCTGAAAATGCACTTCTCAAAGAAAACTCCCAAGGGGCCCAATCCCAGCACCCCTGCGATATGTTTTCTGAAAACAATATTCCTCAGCAAGCATACTTCCATGAAGGGGGGGGGGGGGGGGAAGCATGGACCATGAACCTGCGGGATGTTTCTTGGGCAAATAGCTCCACATACTCCCAAGGGAGTCCAGTCTGGGCACCCATGGGCAGTTTTCCTCTAAAATAAAATATAAATAAGCTGTCTCAGCACATGGCCCTACTTCCTGCCATCAGGGCGGCTCTCCGATGATCAGGTGTTCTGCCCCTTTTTTCCCCTCACGCAAGTTCCTGAAAGGGCTCAGTACTACTCTATGCCACGAAACCGCATCATGCTTCCGAAACTGTTCTTAATTAGTTCCCTACTGTGCCCTGCACCTTCCATACATCTTTAATTTATGCGATGGGGCTGGGATATATCTAGACATTAAGGAGAACTTAGTCCTCCGTATACCTCTATTTATAGTGCTGCAGTGCATCGGGTAGTCCCTGTCATCGATAAAGAAGGAGAGGAGCTGTATATAAAAACAAACCAAACCCCTCACTGCTTCAGGTTCATGACGTGTTTCAGAGGTACTGTGTTGGAATTGGGTGAGCAACCAGCAGTTCTGTTTAAAAATATATATAAAAAAATAAATAACTCAACAAGCAAACAACATGGCTGCACAAGACATCATTGCAACTCTTTGAAAACTAGTGAAAGACCTTGTAGAAGCTTGCCTACAGAAGCTCCTGGAAGATAGGCCCAGAGTTTCTAAGGGTTCCTTATGTAGGGCTCGACGGTGAGCCTGGGGTGGAGGTTTAGGGCTGGAAAGAGTTCAGGAACAGCCTATTCCTCCTATGGGTCTAAACCCATGAAGGCTCAGTAATTTCTGGAGGTCCCAATGATCTCAGGACTCAGAATGCACCTCATCGGGATCTGGTAAGTCCTCATGATGAGATCCAGCAGGTCTCTTCCAAGGGACAGGTGACTGGGGGGCATCTATGCTGTTTTACTCAGAATGCACCCATATCACATTAGACCAATGGGTCCTTGAGGTCCTTGAAAATGGATACATGCTGGAGATTGTGAAGCCTCTTTGGGATACATTTGTGGACTCTCCTTGTGGCTCCTTAATTAAGCAAGTGCAATCGATGAAACTCTTTAGTGCCTCTTGCAATTGCAGGCTATTGTACCCGGGCCATCCACAGAACAAAGTCAGAGGCAGTATTCCATTTTTTTCATGGGGCATAAAAAAAGGTGGGTACTTTCAAACCATTCTGGACCTCAATGCCAAGCTAAGAGTGCCCCACTTCTGCATAGAGACCCTTAGATGCCCCGCGGCGGCACTCTTGATGCTGCCGCGGCAGAAGCAGCTGGTTTTTTTTTTAAATTTGGGATGATAGGGGGGAAGGGGGTTTAGGACTGGTAATGGGCTATGGGGGGGAGGCTAAGACTGGAAGTGGGCTGATAGGGGAGGGTTAGGACTAGTAATGGGCCATGGGGGGGGGGTGCTAAGACTGGAAGTGGGCTGATGGGGGGGTTAGGACTGGTAATGGGCTATGGGGGGGGGCTGACTGGAAATGGGCTGATGGGGAGGTTTAGGACTGGTAATGGGTTATGGGGGGTGTGCTAAGACTGGAAGTGGGCTGATGGGGGCATTAGGACTGGTAATGGGCTATGGGGGGGCTAAGACTGGAAATGGGCTGATGGGGGGGTTAGGACTGGTAATTGGCTATGGGGGGGCTAAGACTGGAAATGGGCTGATGGGGAGGTTTAGGACTGGTAATGGGTTATGGGGGGGGGGCAAAGAATGGAAGTGGGCTGATGGGGAGGTTTAGGACTGGTAATGGGTTATTGGGGGGGGCTAAGACTGGAAATGGGCTGATGGGGGGTTAGGACTGGTAATGGGCTATGGGAGGGGTTAGGACTGGTAATGGGCTGATGGGGGATTAGGACTGGTAATGGGCTATGGGGGGCTAAGACTGGAAATAGGCTGATGGGGGGGCTAGGGCTGGAAATAGGGTGATGGGGGGGTTAGGATGTAATGGGCTGATGGGGGGGGTTAGGACTAGTAATGGGCTATGGGGGGCTAGGACTGGAAATGGGCTGATGGGGGGTTAGGACTGTTAATGGGCTGGGGGGGCTAAGACTGTTCATGGGCTGGGGGGGTTGCTAGGACTGGAAATGGGCTGAGTGGAAGGAGGGCTTGAACTGCAAATAGCTGATGGGGACAGGGGCTTGGAATGGAAATGGGTTGTGAGGGGGAGGGAGCTAGGACTGGAAATGGGTGAGTGGGGGGCTAGGACAGGAAATGGGCTGATGGAGGGGCTAGAATAGGACTGGAAATTGGCTGTTGGGGGGGTGCTAAGATTGGAAATGGGCTGTGGTGGGGGTTTGGATTGAAATGGACATGAAGGGGCTAGAACTGGAAGTAGGCTCATGGGGGGCTTGGATTGGAAATGGGCTGAGTGGAGGGGAGCTAGGATTTGACATGGGCTGATGGGCTCATGGGGGGCTGGGATTGGAATTGAGATGATAGAGGGACTCGGATGGGACTGGAAATAGATGGGGGAGCTAGGACTGGAAATATGCTGATGGTGGGTCTAGGATAGGACTGGAAATTGGCTTATGGGGGGCTAGGACTGGAAATGGGCTGATGCGGGGACTAGAAGGGAGCAGATGCTGGGTGGGACTGGAACTAGAATGGAGCTGATGTTGGGGGAGGATTAGAATGGGATGGAGCTGGGAGAGTGAAATGGAGAGGGAAAAATATTTTGTGTGGGAGGGAAGACAAATCTACAATTGGCCGGATATTGGGAGAGAAAGTGGGGATTGAGAATGGAGGGGTAAAATTTGAGTAGATGAAATAGGAATGAGGAAAGAGCAAAAGGAGAAAGATTAGTATGTTAAAGCAGATGTAGAGAGAGAATGGAAAAAAACTAGAAGAGAGAAGAAAAGACAAATGGACAGCAGACGATGGAGAGTTAGCGGAAGACACAAAGAAACCAGAAGAAAGTGACTGGAGCAATTGCAGCTGAAAAAAAATGCACAAAAGGTAGAAAAATATCTCTTTATTTTGAATTAATTAATTAATTAATTTAACATTTCTTCTATACCGCGCAATTAAAATCAGCGCGGTGTACATCGAACAAAAATACTGCAATGTACAGAAACAACATTGAGTTTACAAAGAACAGGGAATTGAACATGGGATCGAAACTTGGGAAACTAAATACATGCTAACTCGAAACTATGTACAATACTCTAATATAAATGGGTGTTGCATTGATTTTGTGAAGATGAAGATTAGTGGTTGGTTGGGGTTGAGTGGGGACTACCTATTATCTGCGGTATTGACGTGCAGGGGCGGCTGGGGTATGAGGGAAGCTTGCTGGTTGTGCTTCTATCACTGGAAGTTTCTGGGTAACATTTTGTGAACAGGTGGAGTTTTAAGGCTTTTCTGAATAGGATAAGGCTTTTAATAACCACGGATTTCATGGGGGAGTGCATTCCAGTTTAAAGGGGCGAATATGGAGAAGGCTCTGTTGGAGGTAGCCTTTGTGCATGTAGTTATTAGCTTGGGGACTACTAATGTGTTCAGTGCAGTAGACCTTCTGTTTCTATTTTCCAGGGTACCATGGACTAGCTTGCTGATTGGCGTAGGGGGGTAGTTATTTAGGGCTTTGAAGGTGAGGGCCAATGACTTGTATTGGAGCCTGGCATGTAAAGGTAGCCAATGCAAATCCTTCATGATGGGCGTTATGTGGTCGGATCTTGACGATCCAGAGAGGACTCTTGCGGCTGCATTCAAAGCTAGGCGGAGCGGGTTTAAGGTCGATTGTGGGAGGCCATGGAGGATGATGTTCGCGAAATCAAAATGTGGAAGGACTAATGCCTGGAAGGTTGTTCGGTAGTCTGTGAAGTCCAGTAGGTGTCGGAGGTGACGTAGAGTTCTGATCTTATGGTATATTGCCTTTGTGTAATTGGAATATGTCAGCTCTGGGAAATGTGCATCATTAACGTCTGCGCTTTGTTTAGTACAAGAGCAAATTAATGTACAGTATAGTTTTATTTCTACAGTGTTGTACATTCCAAGTTTGGCTTTTGGGATTCCCAGTTTAATTATTGTCTTCCTGTTTCTAAATTGTGATTCCTTGTTTGGTGATGGTCTATGTTCTGCATGTGTAACTGAGCTGAGGTATTCTTTTAATGTAATTCCTATTTGACATTGCCACTTGTTCTCTTTCCCCAGTAGGTCATGTATTGTTGTTCTCTGAAATGTATTGGTTTAATATTTGCAGCGTTTCCTTTTGATAGTTAGGGTATGGTGCTTTATGAGTCCTGGAAGTGCTGTTAGGATACGGCGGGTTTGCTATGGGTTCTAAATGGGCAGTGTTTGTAGTAGTTCCTAATGTGTCTGGCGGTTGGCACTGGATTATAGTAATGTAGAAGTCTTTTAGTCTTTCTTTATTCATACACTCATTAAGAGGCATGTTTACTAAAAGTTAGTGTATGGTAACATTATGCAAATATTTATGCAAATGCGGCCCCTTATGCAAATGAGGCCCCGCACCGAGTCTCCGCACATGGCCCCGCACCCCCCTTGGGCCGCCCCTGCTTATTGCAAAGCACTTTGATATATTTTTTTTAAAGTGGTATAATAAGAACAAATATGTCTTGAACCGCACCTGCTCTGAGGCATGCAGAAGTGTCAGCTATCTGCTTGTTTGGAGCGAGAGAAAGCAACTTTTGAGGTGGCGTTAGATACCACTGAGACTCGTAAATCACAGTTGCTCTCTCTCTCTCTCTCTCTCCAAACAAGCAGATAGCTGACACCTCTGCATGCCTCCTTATACGTGTAGTTTTGTAAAATCTGGTACTTACATGTGTAACTGCAAGCAAACTCATGTATGTTGCAAGATCAGCAGGCACACATGTAGTTACTGGTGCTTACATGTGCAAAGTCCCCAGGGTTGGTTCAAGGATATGAGGCACTATAGGGATGCCCTCAATCCTGCCACCTCCCCCGTTCTCACCACCATCCTCATTGCTGCCACTGCCACCGTCGCATTTCTCTGGGACTTGCACCTGCGGTGATGACATGTAGACGACGACACAGCGCTTACCCAAACTCTTAAGTGCTGCATTGTTCTGCTGTCTCTCTGGGACCTGCCTCTCCACCCCCTCTAAGGCAGACTTCCTGCTTCCATGGGGGTCCTGGAGAGGACCAGCGTTATGGGCACCCTGGGGACAGTGCTCTAGGCAACCATCTTGTTTGCCTGTTGGGTCCTACTTGCCCTGAAAGGCCCAAGTGATGCTGCTCTTTTAGGAACATGTTTTTGTGAACTGGCTGCATTACTGGACAAGCCAAGAAATCCATGTGTGTGTGCTAGCGTCCTTGCATATAAAATACTCAGGGAACTGGGAATACGCCAGCTTGATTGTCCCAATTTGCACACAGACAGCCTACACCGAATGGAATGTCACATGAGGTTATGAGATCACTTTGCGAGTGTGTGTGTCTCTTCATACATCACATTTTCAGGACAGGTCAGGGAGGACGTGATGGTTTTTATAGTAATGGGTGCTTTTGAAACAACACATACATGCTGCAGATTTCTTGAAAGTAAGGTTACACTGATTCTGGGTGAAGCTTCTTGTAGTATGATGTGAAGAAGTGGAAAAATTCCCAAATTCTTTCTTCATCTATCAGAAACCTTTTTTGTATAATGCAGCTAATACGTTTATGCCTCATTGATTCTGGATTAAGTTACAACATTATTGAAAGTAGTACTGTAAGAATATGCATGGATGATTTTCCATTTTTTATTTTTTAGTTTTATTGCCATTTTAGAATTAGGATAAATTACAATGCAAAACATCTGAGCATATTTTAACATTAAGAGAATCAATTAATGTGCACTGGTTGGCTGTTTTACAGTATTGGTCATGCATCAGCAGAGCACCGTTATCTATAGCAGTGGATTTGTAACTCTGTCAGGGATTACAAGATGAAAAGCACTTATTTTTGTCAGACAAAGTACTACAGCTTGTTGTTCACTGATGATTTTCATTGACTTCTGGAGAATGTTGTTCTGTTTCTTCTCCTTCCCCTCAAGGAATTTTGAGTTAATCCATTTGATTGGCCTGTGTTTTCACAAATAACTCTTAGGTTATAACCTGAGAGGTCAATGAATATTCAGTGATGTGGTGGCCACAAAGCTAAGCAAATGACATATTTGCAGCATGTCTTTAGGCAGATTTTCAGCCTTTTGAATTTGTAGATCTAAACATGAATAGATCAGCTAAACATCTAAGTTAGGGCAGCTATTTGTGTGATTGTAAATCTAGAAAGTTAAAGTACTTGCATGAAAAGTGGGCATAGTGTGAGCAGGCCTGGAGGATGAGGAGTTACAATATATATGGGTATTTTATTAAGTATACGCATACTTATAGAACGCACACACATACATTTATACCTTTGAAGCAGGTGTACATTTGTGCGAGAAATTTTGTGTGATACAGTATTAGGGGCCATTGTAAAACCTAATTAACAAAGGCACCTATGTTACTTTTATAAAATATGCATATACAGCAGGGCTGTACTGAGCCAGAATCACACCCTGTGCAACTTGCACATCGGGTGCATGCCCCCTTCCCCATACCTCCATCCAGCCTCTGTCTGCTCTCTCCCTGCTGCTGCTGCCCTCTGTTTTCTCCACGGCGGCACCAGTAGCAGGGCAAAAGCAGGCAGCGGCTGAATGGAGGTATGGGAAGGAGGGGTGGGGGGTGTATGCCCAATGTACAAGTCGCCAGCAGCAGTAGCAGAGTAGAGCAGACCTAACTTTAAGCAGATCTGATCCCTCCCTGCTCTGACATTGCATCAGAGGAGGGAGGGACCAGACCTGCAGAAAGACATGCACAAAGATGTAGGGGGCACATTTTGGCTGCCTGCTGTTGCCCTGCCACCACTGAGAGAACAAAAAATGGCGGCGGCAGGGCAATAGCAGGCATCCAAAATGTGCCCCCTAAGCCTTTGCGCCCTTTGCAGCTGCACCGCTTGCACAGGGCTAGATACGGTACTGATATGCAGTTGTGGTCAACATTATTGGCACCCTTGCAATTCAACCCTTTAATGTCCAATATCTCCTAAAAAAAGGTGGCTAGTGAAATGGCTTTGGACTATATATGCACACATATTTAACATGTAAGAGAATCAAACAAGACAAGACCAATAAAAAGAAATAGTAGGAAATAGTATAAAAACTGGGACATGGCCAGGACTTGATTATTGGCACACATCTAAACAATTTTAATCAGTTCGAACAGCAGAACTACGGGCCCGGTTTTGCATTGGGCAGGGCTAAGCACTGTAGCCGCATAGCCCTGCCCCCTGACCTCCTAATGCCAGATATTCACTTCCGCGGCAATGGAAGTGAGTATCTGGGGTTCGCCGCACAGTCTAGAAGCTGCTGAGCCTAACTGGGCAGCAGCAATTTTCCATACCACCCAGTTAGCACTTTGCACCATAAAGATAGGCGAGGGTTTTCCTTGCCTATCTTTTTGGCGCAGAACACTAACTGGGCAGCATGGAAAATCACCGCTGCCCAGTTAGCGGTTACCTCCACCTCTGCTCCAACCCGGAATGCCCTAACACACCCTGATGTTAACCGGATAGCACTGGGGCATTTAGGGGATTTTGGAGGCTAAGTGCCTTTGAAAATCCCTGTTTATGGCATTTACATGGATTACTGGGCAATAGAATGTGTAAATCTCTTTAGAAAATGCTGCTCTAATTCCCATTGCAGTAAAATTAGATGCACCTGAGATCAATTGTCAGTACTCACAAGATATGAATCAAACATCGAATGGTGGCTCTAATGTTTAAAATGGCCACATTCACTCCCTGTTCCATTTTCACAATGATGAAGACAAGAGAGCTGCCTGAGATCATCAGAAAAGTCATTATCACCAAACATCAAACTTTAAAGGCATACAAGGTCACTTCAAAAGACCTTGAGATTCCTGCGTCTACAGTTTGCAATGTTATTAAGAAATGTTATGCTTATGGAACTGTCAAGAACCTCCCAAGACTTGGTGAGAAGAGGGAAATTAATCCAAGAAGTCTTTGAGGGTTAGTGCAAACTATTGGAAAAACGCCACATAAAAAATCCAAAAATGTCAAGGTTGAGCTGGAGCAATCTGGAGTGGTGGTTTCAACCTGCACCATATGCCACACACTAAACAAAGAAGGATTTCTTGGGTGAAGGCCACGGAGGACCCCACAGCTCAAAGACAGACATAAAAAGACATGTTTGCCCAAACCACTCATGAGAAACCACAATCCTTCTGGGAAAATATTCTGTGGACAGATGAAATCATTTTGAGCTCTTAGACAATGCAAACCAGTGATACATTTACAGGCAAAGAAATGAAGCTTATAAGGAAAAAAACACCCTTCCTATAGTTAAATATGGTTGAGGTTCCATAATGTTGTGGGACTGTTTTGCTGCCTCAAGAACTGGAGGCCTGGAATGTATTGAAGGAATCATGAAGTCAGAGGACTACCAAGGTATTTTGGAGTGAAATGTGCTACCTGGTGTCAGAAAACTAGGTCTGGGTTGAAGGTCATGGGTCCTTCAGCAGGACAATGACCCAAAACATATATCCAAAAATACAAAAGAATGGTTAGAAAGGAAAAAGTTGACATTTTAAACTGGCCAGCAATGAGTCCTGATCTCAATCTAATCAAGAACCTTTGGAAACAGCTGAAATCTGCCATTGATAAAAGGAATCCTGGAAACATTCATGAGCTGGAACAAATTGCAATTGAAGAGTGGGAGAAACTACCAGCAGACAGATGTATGAAACTTATAGATGGCCACAAGAAACGTTTGGAGGCTGTCATACTGCCAAGGGTTGCGCAGCCAAATATTAGTCAAGGGTGCCATTAATCCTGTCCAGGTCATTTTTTTCTCAGAAATTACTACAGCTACATTGTACAGACATCTTTTTTTGTTGTATAACTTTGAACATACTATTAAAATAGTACGATAACATACAGTTGGAAATATTTCAAATTATTTTCAAGATATTGTACAAAACATACCTAAAATGCAAGGGTGCCAATAATGTTGATCACAATGTATACGATTATATATGCAATTTTGGAGTGTGATCTTGCAGAAGGGATTTGATATATTTACTGTATAGGATAACCAGAAGAATTTATTTATAATAGTCGTATAAAGACAGAACGCGAATAAAATGTAGCAAAGTGAACAGATTATTATTACATTTATTTATTCATTTATTTATTTAACTTTTTTTTTATACCACTTTATCATTTATCATCCCAAAAAATATGCTGAACCCACTTCAGCTTGCAATGAACGCAGCTGCCAGAATGCTACATGGAGCCGCCAGGAGAGACTATATAACCCCAATCCTAAAACACCTCCATTGGCTTCCAGTCCACTGCAGACTCTCCTTCAAAATTCTACTGTTGACTTTCAAGGCCATCAACGGTCTCACTTCCTCCTCCATCACAGGCCTCGTCCTCCCCACTCCCCCAAACAGAGTCAGAAGGTCTGTCACTGCCAACACTCTGAGTATCCCTAGCAAGATCACGAAGTGTTCTCAAGCAACAAGAAACAGAGCCTTCGTGTAGTACGCACTCACATGTTGGAATGCCCTCCCGCCTGGCGTCAGGGCCATTACTGACCTTACCCAGTTCAGGAAGGTGCTGAAACACCTCCTTTTCCTCCAGCACGTTCCTCACAACGGGAACACACAACACCCACCCATTCACAACCACCGAGACAGCCGCCCCAAAACACTTACAATACACAGTCTCAGCCCTGCACATTAGCACTGCCAGACACCCTGCCATACACATGTATATAGTCACCTAATCTTGTAAATAGTAGCCAGGCAGCCCGGTCGCCACTTCACTGCTGTTGACCCAACTGCTTGCCTGTATTATAGTTACTTAAACTAGTAGCCAAGCTACTGCGTAGCCTGTACATAGTTTCCCCAGTTAGCCCAAGTTGCAAAACCCTGTTCTTTGTAAGTTCAGTACGGGTGCCACCTGCACTGTACAAATTTGCTGTTGACTGTAAACCGAACTGATTTTAAAGAGCGCGCTATAGAAAAGACTCTAAATAAATAAATAGATAAATAAATTTCAGTCAAAGCGGTTTTTTGAAGATCAGATTGTGGAGATGTTTCTTCTCCTTCATTCCTTAGACCTGCAGAGACATTGATATGATACTTGGAGGAACCAATGAGTTTTCTAGGTCTAATCATCTGTACTTTTTGCAGGGGCAAAGAATGGTGAGGCTCTACTCTCCCTCTTTTTTCCCTGCTCCCGCTCTTCTCCCCACCCAAAGCAAATTCAACCCTAACAGCATCGAGATATAATCTATTGAATTTGCGTTGCAGATATCCCGTGCGTTGTAATACCTTTCCAAATTTTTCAGAATGTACATAGTTTATCTAAATAGTTGACTGTTATAACTCTTTTGTAATGTTCCATGTAAAGTTCTGTTTTATTACAATGTAAACCACCCTTGATCTCTGGAAGGGATGGTATAGAACACCATTTCAAATAAAAAAGTACTAGAATTCAAGAAAGCAAAAGATGACTTAAGGGAAGTGAACGTGATATTGGAGATCAAATAGAACGTGTGATGATGCAACAAGAAAAAAAATGGGCAGAACAGATGAATTTGTCTGCACCAAGGCACACACTCGTATACATGTACCTTTGAGCTGTATCATTGTGTACATTCACTAATAACACTTTCCAAAAATGAAAAAGCTGAAAGAACATTTCCTTGGGGAGAAGAGTTTGCCTGTTTCAAAACAGCCTTTTGTGCCTTGATAAATATGGCAGAACATATGTGGTGTTACCTAAACTTGGACTCTTTTGGTGACCTCATCAGTAATGGCCAGAGCATTTTGATTTGTCCACAACCTGTAACTTAACTCAAATCTTAGTGCTCTGTTGAAAAACATTTCAGCTTACCGCATGATCTTGTTAGTCCAGGTCAGGGTCGGCAGCCCCAGAGGCGGGCCATCAAAGCTGAGACTCCAGAAAAAAAAAAAGAGCACTGGTTTGTGCATCATTCTGCTCATGTGAATGGCCCAGCCAGTTCCGCCCCCTCTGATGTCATGTTAGGGGATGGGATCATATGGGCCGCTCACAGGAGTAGAATGATGACAGGGCCCTTGTTTTTGAGAATTTAGTTTTTGGAAGTCAGTTCGGCAGCCTGCCTCTGCCGCTGTTGACTAGGGTTGCCAACTGGCTCCAGATGTGCCCGACAGGTTCGATCCAGTCCTGGGTTTACCTCATTGCATGCAGGGATATATAGTTCTGATTTCTCTATTGCACTCCATAAAAAAAGTAAAACTACAAGTCACTGCATGCAATGGGGTAAACCCAGGACTGGATCAAGCCTGTCGGGCGCATCTGGAGCCAGTTGGCAACCCTACTGTTGACCCCGACACAGGAAAAGGGGTGATGGCAGAGCAAAGCAGCACTGAATTGTTGGTTTAGCAAGGTTTGAGGTCTTTATTTTTGGACAGTGTGAGGTGGCCACTGCTGGCATGATTGGGGGCATTTTTTTGCCACCCCAAAAAATTTGCCACCTGAGCTGGCTGCCTCACCCTGCCTCATGATTGAGCAACCTCTGCCTAATAGGTCACTTCTTCCTTCTTCTCTATCATGCTTAAGAAAGGGCAAAGTAGACACATGTACAACACATCTTAGGATAATCCTTGTAAGACCAATATCAAAAGATCTAAATGTCTTGATCCAGTAAAATAAAAAATGTGCCCTACTGAGCTGCTAAATGTAGACACATTAAAGTGAGTGGTTACAGAAAAGGAGAATAGTGAACAGCATAGTGCTGATTTTCATTACTCTAGGTTCCTAACTTAAGTGAACGACTGACCTAAATTTAGAGTTTTGGGTTGCTAAATTGGGCACTTAACTAAGGTCCCTAAAATGAAGTAGCATGAAATGTTTGAATACTGGGCTTTATGTGCGCACAACAAAACTTAGGGGCCTATTTACTAAAGAGTAGTCAATTTTTTCTCTTAATGCATGTTAACAGCAAAATGTACTATGTGTTAGTGGGAAATTGGCCATACTAAATTACTGGCTGAAGTGGGAACAGACACGCAGTATATCTGCAAGATATGTTAGAGATATACTTCTGATAATATACCATAGAGATGTGCAGGCAAAAATTTTTGTTTTGTTTAGTTTCCGTCTCTTTGCAAGATTTTTCATTTTGTTTTGCAGTTTTTATTTCATTTTGGGGGAAATACATACTAACATAGTAAATGATGGTCAATAAAAGCCAGCATAAGATGGCTACATACACTATTGCTCAAAGCATTATTCATGCAAACGCACACATGCATAAATGGCTTACACTATTACTCAGTAGCAAGCACTATTGCTCAGTGGTGCATACTATGGTAGTCATTTTAGAAGTTCTGTACGCGTTTAATATGTCTCAAAATGCCCATTCAGATGTCCACTTGCATCCACATACCAAGAGCCATTTTAAAAAGACCCAAATTTACACTTATTGTATAGGAACATGGCAGAGGCGTGCACACAAGAGTTCCAGAAAACATACACATTTGTGCCTGATTTCAGAATGGTGCTGTACATGGGAACCTGCTAGTGACATGTCCATGTCTACACCTGCTCCTTGGTACAAATAGGAATTTGAAAAAGTGCTTGTTTTGGCCTAACTTTCAACACTAGTCATGACAACAGCCCTTTTATTGCTACAATTCTTTCTTCTCCCTCAAAGGAGGAAAACAGGTGTACATCACCTTTGCATATTGTCATGGCACTACATGTCTTCATTTGCAAAATCAGTGTGATATCCAGGCAACCATTCACCACATCAATATTGCACAAAAATATATATAAAGGGGAATGGAGGTTCTCAGTTGGGAAAGCTCTGCCTATTATAGCAGAATTTTAACGACCACAGGCATTATAGAAATCTCACCTTTCTCATTCATCGGTACACATTCCCCATCAGTTTGTTTAAATGCTTATCTTTTTTTTATATTTTTTAAACAAATAAAATCTGTCACTAAGTGCATGAAAACAATAGCACTATAAATAACATTGTAGAAAGTGCTAAACATCCAGCAAATAGAACTGCAATACAAAATACTCTCAAAATAACCACTTAGCAGTATAAAATCAGTAGTGCTGTAACTTGCTCTGTAAGTAGCGCTGAGAGCCAGTTGTGGAACTAGAATACCAAGTTCTCTTTTGACTTGAGTTTCGCCAGGATTGAATTCTCATGGCTGCTTCAAGAGAAAGCTAAACAGCACGGATCCATAGCCAGAGTGCCAAAGATAGAAACATCCCACTTCCTGGTTTTTAAAGGACCTTCACAATGATGTTCAAGACATGGTGTCATCATACAGAGTCCATCAGAGTTTCTTAAAGAGATCACAGTACAGAAAACCACTCCACTTCCTCATTCAAACCATTAGGTTTGTAAACTGTTCAGTCTATAAATCCAGCATTGCTCTAAACGGGCTAACAAGTTGAAATACAGTCAATAATAAACCACTGCACATCCTCCCATTTGTGTGGTCACTCCATACAATATTGCACTAGCAGTGCAGACAATGTTAAAGTGGACAAACAAGATTTATGTTCAATCAGACAAGTTTTTATCATGCGGCATGTCCTGCCCACATAGATCATAGTGCACAGTCAAATGATAACATATATTACCCAAGTAGTGCGGCATTCGGTAATATGTCGTAATTGATATTGACGCCCCATCTGGATGTCAGTCCACATAGTTACTGAAAGTGAAATTTCACATATGCTGCATTGACCACAGGGAAGGTGTTCACCCCCAATGGATGCACTGCAAACTGCATAATCAGTATCAGAATGTAAAGGATAGTCTTTCAAATTTCTCCAGTGAGCATAAGCTATACAAGGACCATTAGCAAATGTCTGATGTAAAGCTAAAATGTGCCAGTGGACATGAATGCTCTGTACTAGCAACTTTGCTCCTTCAGTGTACCATAGTACACAGAAACGATCGTCCATAGGGGATTAATTATGTTTGGCTAGCAAATAAATCCCTGTTGGTAAACCTGGCTCTCAAATAAACTGTATGTATGACGTGGTCAGAATATCCCCTTTGATGGAGATGTTCTGTTAAGACTCAAGCTTGTCTGTATATCAGAACAGATACACCATATCCATAAAAATTGTCCAGTCAGGAGGGCACATTTCAATCTTGGAGGATGATGACTCTCAAATCACAAAAAATGTTTGCGATCTACTGTCTTGCGGTAAAGGGAGGTGTCAACCTGTCCCTGTTGTTGAGATATAACTACATCCAAAAATGAAATTTGTGTTTTGGAAAAAGTCACAGTAAACTGTAAATGTTGGTCCCTTGTGTTCAGCCATGAAGAAAAGGCATACAGTTGTTCTTCTGTCCCCTTCCAGACAGGGCCGGCCCGTCCATTGAGCGAGAATGTTTTTTGCACAGGGCCCCGCGTTTCAGGGGGCCCCGCGCAAAAAACATTCTGATCTAAAAGTAAAATTTAAAAAAAAAAAAAAAAAAGCTGTCTGCTGCCTCTGCCGGGGCCGCCGCGGCAAAATCGAGTGTGCCGTGGGGCCCCCCCTGCCCAGCAGAGCCTGCCCTCCCCTGTATCACCTCTCTCTTTACAGCTGCAGTCACACGCGCCGGCTTTCAGAGCGCGAAGGAACTAGTTTCCCTTTCGCGGCTCTGTTAAGCCCGGGGGGGCTGATGGGAAATTCCCATCAGCCCCCGCGGGCTTAACAGAGCAGCGAGGGAGAAACTCGATTCTGCCGCGGCGGCCCCGGCAGCAGCATCAGACAGCTTTTTTTTTTTTAAATTTCCCTAGGCTAGGCTGGGCTGGGCTGGGGGTGTTAGGAGTGGTGATGGGCTGGGGGGGGGGGGTTAGGAGTGGTGATGGGCTATGGGGGGGGCTGGGGGGTTAGGAGTGGTGATGGGCTATGGGGGAGCTAAGTCTGTATATGGGCTGATGGGATTAGGACTGGAAGTGGGTTGATGGGGGTTAGGACTGGTAATGGGCTATGGGGGGGCTTAAACTAAAAATTGGGTGATGGGGGATTAGGACTGGAAATGGGCTGGTGGGATTAGGACTGGGAGTGGGCTGATGGGGAGGTTAGGACTGGTAATGGGGTATGGGGGGGCTTAAACTGAAAATTGGGTGATGGGGGATTAGGACTGGAAATGGGCTGGTGGGATTAGGACTGGGAGTGGGCTATGGGGGGCTAGGACTGGTATTGGGTTGGGGGGTTGCTAGGACTGGAAATGAGCTGGGGGGATTAAGACTGGAGGTGGGCTGATGGGGTTAGGACTGGTACTGGGCTGTGGGCTGTTGGGGGTTAGGACTGGTAATGGGCTATGGGGGGCTAGGACAGGAAATGGGCTGATGGGGAGGGGTTAGGACTTGAGGTGGGCTGTTGGGTGGGGTTAGGACTGGTAATGGGCTATGGGGGGCTAGGTCTGGTAATGGGCTATGGGGGGGTTGCTAGGACTGGAAATGTGCTGGGGGTTGCTAGGACTGGAAATGGGCTCGGGGGATTAAGACTGGAGGTGGGCAGATGGGGTTAGGACTGGTAATGGGCTGTGGGCTGTTGGGGGGGGGGTAGGACTGGTAATGGGCTATGGGGGGCGAGGACTGGTAATGGTCTGATGGGGGGGGTTAAGCCTGGAGGTGGGCTGATGGGGTTAGGACTGGTAATGGGCTGTGGGCTGTTGGGGGGGTTAGGACTTGAAATGGTCTAGTCGGGTCTAGTACTGGAAAAGGGCTGATGGGGGGGTGGTTAAGCCTGGAGGTGGGCTGATGGGGTTAGGACTGGTAATGGGCTGTGGGCTGTTGGGGGGGGTTAGGACTGGTAATGGGCTATGGGGGGGGGCTAGGACTGGAAATGTGCTGATGGGGGGGTTAACACTGGAGGTGGGCTGATGGGGTTAGGACTGGTAATGGGCTGTGGGCTGATGGGGGGTTAGGACTGGTAATGGGCTATGGGGGGTTAGGGCTGATAATGGGCTCTTGGCGCTAGGACAGGAACTGGGCTGATGCGGAGGAGATAGGAATAGAGAGGGGCTGATGAGGATAGTGCTGGTAATGGACTGTGGGCTGTTGGGAGGGTTAGAACTGGTAATGGGCTATGGGGGGTTAAGACTGGTAATGGGCTGTTGGCTGATGGGGGCTGTCTGGTAATGGGCTATGGGGGGTTAGGACTGATAATGGGCTATGGGGGGGCTAGGACAGGAAATGGGCTGATGGGGAGGGGTTAGGACTTGAGGTGGGCTGATGGGGTTAGGACTGGTAATGGGCTGTGGGCTGATGGGGGGGGGGTTAGGACTGGCAATGGGCTATGGGGGGCTGACTGGAAATGGGTTGATGGGGGTTAGGACTGGAAGTGGGCTGATGGGGAGGTTAGGACTGTAATGGGTTATAGGCGGGCTTAAACTGAAAATGGGGTGATGGGGGGTTAGGACTGGAAGTGGGTTGATGGCGGGGGCTAGCACTTGTATTGGGTTGGGGGGTTGCTAGGACTGGAAATGGGCTGATGAGGGGCTAGGACTGGAAATGGGCTGATGCAGGGTCTAGAAGGGAATGGATGCTGGGTGAGGCTGGAACTAGAAGGGAGCTGATGTGGGGGAGGATTAGAATGGGATGGGGTTGGGAGAGTAAAATGGAGAGGGGAAAAATAGTTTGTGTGGGAGGGATAAAAAATCTACAATTGGCCGGGTATTGGGAGAGTAAGTGGGGATTGAGGATGGAGGGGTAAAATGTGAGTGGATGAAATAGGAATGAGGAAAGAGCAAAAGGAGAAAGATTAGTATGTTAAAGCAGATGTAGAGAGAGAATGGAAAAAAACTAGAAGAGAGAAGAAAGGACAAATGGACAGCAGACGATGGAGAGTTAGCAGAAGACACGAAGAAACCAGAAGAAAGTGGCTGGAGCAATTGCAGCTGAAATAAAATGCACAAAAGGTAGAAAAATATCTCTTTATTTTGAATTTATTAATTGGAATATGTCAGCTCTGGTAAATGTGCATCATTAACGTCTGCGCTTTGTTTAGTACAAGAGCAAATTAATGTATAGTTTTATTTCTACAGTGTTGTACATTCCAAGTTTGGCTTTTGGGATTTCCAATTTAATTATTGTCTTCCTGTTTCTAAATTGTGATTCCTTGTTTGGTGATGGTCTATGTTCTGCATGTGTAACTGAGCTGAGGTATTCTGTTTATGTAATTCCTATTTGACATTGCCACTTGTTCTCTTTCCCCAGTAGGTCATGTATTGTTGTTCTCTGAAATGTATCGGTTTAATATTTGCAGCGTTTCCTTTTGATAGTTAGGGTATGGTGCTTTGTGAGTCCTGGTAGTGCTGTTAGGATACGGCGGGTTTGCTATGGGTTCTAAATGGGCAGTGTTTGTAGTAGTTCCTAATGTGTCTGGTGGTTGGCACTGGATTATAGTAATGTAGAAATCTTTTAGTCTTTCTTTATCCATACACTCATTAAGAGGCATGTTTACTAAAAGTTAGTATATGGTAACATTATGCAAATATTTATGCAAATGAGGCCCCTTATGCAAATGAGGCCCCACACCGAGTCTCCGCACATGGCCCCGCACAACCCCTTGGGCCACCCCTGCTTCCAGATACAAAAACTATTATCTATAAATCTGAGCCAGGTATGTATCATAGAGTACCAGTCTGTAGGATATAGATGTGTCTTCTCAAACCTAGAGACATACAAATTGGCAAAACTCAGGGCTATAGTTTCTCCCTTTGCTACCCCCTGTATCTGGAAGTATAAGGTATCTCCAAATCTGAAAACATTACTTTGTAATATCAAAAATGATGTGATCACTCGCTGAGATTGAGGATGCTGCATCAGCCATTGCTCAATCACCACAAAGGCTTCCTTCTGTGGAACATTGGTATACTATGCCGTAATATCAAATGTGACTAACAACATGGTATTCATAATGAAAGATGTAGAATCCAATTTTGCTAAAAGATCAGAGGTGTCCTTAATGTAAGACTGTGCTTTACTGATACAAGGATGGAGAAAATAATCAAGAAATGGTGTATTTTAATGTCTGCAATGTGCTGCACAGACAGGTGAGGCAAGACAGTGATAGTAGTGCCCTATTAGCAGCAACAGCATAGTGCCGAAGTATGAAAGGGCACTATGTTGATAGTGCAAATGTGGCAAAGGAGGGTGCATGTGTGTCATGCAGTGGGGGCTGCTGGTGCACAGGGCAGACCAGGCAGTTGCCTAGGTGGCACATAAGAACATAAGACCTGAAAATATGCCAGACTGTCAGACCAAGGTCTATCATGCCCACTATCCTGTGTCCAACAGTGGCCAGTCTAGGTCACAGTACCTAGCAGTTTCCCCAAAAGACACACAGTATCAGGTATTCTGGGCCCCTCATTAGTAATGGTTTATGGACTATTCCCCAGGAACCTGTCCAAACATTTCTGAAGCCCAGCTACACTAACAGCCTTTATGACATCCTCTGGAAATGAATTCCAGATTTTGAATACGTATTGACTGAGAAACCATTCACTCCCAGTAGTCCTCAATGGCTCACCATGTAGCCACATTACAGGTCCCCTAGTCCTACTACATTTTGATGGTATAAACAATTGATCTACATTTACCCATTCCACTCCAGGCAACATTTTCTAGACCTCTAACATAACACCTCTCAGCAGTCTCTTCCCCAGGTTGCAGAGACATAACATTGGCAGGCAGTGATGGGGTCCCTGGAGAGGCATATGGTTGTGGGAAGGATGTGTGGCCATTCATGTATGCCTCGCCCCCCCCCCCCCCCCAGACCCTGTACCCTAGGCACCTGCCAACCCGCATGCTGGCTAGCCATGGACTGCACATCACCAACACTGACGGCACTTGGGCATGTCAGCATGGCTTGGGGGGTGTTAGCAGAGGGGGCAGCGGTACCCACCTACAGCAGACTAAGGCCATGCTCTGATCCAGTGCACCATGTGCAGTGCAACATAACATAACATGACATAATATATGACGGCAGATAAAGACCAGTATGGTCCATCTAGCCTGCCCAGTAAAGTGGCTAGAGTGGTCTTAACTGCAGCTCCATGTGCCAAAGTCTGTCTGATGGGAAGCATGTCATCCCCAGGGACTGTTGTAACCTAATGGTAGCACTGTGGCACACTACACACAGTTGGTGTATATATGAGTAGAGGGTCAAAGGTCCCGGCTATAGATCATGCAGTGCATGTCCCTGTGGCTAACTTTTATCCCACAGTGCAGGTACAACACCAACATGCGCAACTCCCAGTGAATCAGCCAACAAGGGTACAAACACCCACACAGACAGGCTCCACTATCCTCATCTGGATAGGAAGTCAGGCTGACAGCACCGGCACACTGAGCAGCCGGTAACATCAGAGTGCACTACTAGCTCCTGCACAATGAACACAACTTAACAATGCCTGAGCTGAGATTGGGACCAGAGTGGCAGGCAGGAATGCCAACCATCCCCATTTTTGCACATTGCATCAATATGAGTGTTTTGTGGCTTTCTAGACCTCACTGAACCTCACAATGCCTAAGCTGTTTCCAGCGTCAGCAGGCAAATGTGCATGATGAGGAGCAAAGTATTGTGGGTATGGCCTGAGGAGTGCAGATCGGCCAGGATGTGTCTGCATTGGTGATGGGGAATGTTGTAGTGCCTGACTGCCACCTGCATGGGCTGGCTGGCCACAGCATGTCATGCTGGGAAGGCACTGTCACTCTCACCAACAGTGGCCATGGCACGGCTATGTATCCATATAGTGCTATAGAGTGTCTGACTCTACTGATGTAGGTGCACTTCCTGTTCTGGGGGCTTGATCACTGAACCAACTGCTGGGTGTCTATGCTGTATATCCAAAACCCGGGTGCAAATGGTCATGCTGTGCACATTCAATGCGTGCTGACCAGCGGACTGTCTGCAGTTGGCTTGAAAGCCCAGTGGTGGGCAGCAGGTGCAGTCTCATTGTGCTTGCTGTGGGTGAATATTAGATCTAGGTGTTTGGGACATGAGGTATTCCAGGCCTACTTCCAGTGGTATTGGTAGGGCCAGCAGGACCCTGGTAACAACCCCATGCAAGTCTAGAGCTAGAGGTGCGCTTCCCCCCCGGTAGTTGGCCACCATGGCATCAGCACTGTAACACTGGGTATTGACATGCACTGTTCTAGGTGGGTCCCCATCCAACAAGGGCAGAACACAGGGCCAGATGTGTTTGGCGCATACAGCATGACACAAGGTGACTAGCATAATCACACTGCAGACAATACCTGACATATACTGGCAGTGATGGGGATCTGCAGTACAGGCGGCAGAGACCATCTCTAGTATTGTAGGTAATGGGGACCTGGTGCTGGGCACCCATCCTCACCCTTAGGGTGACTGCAGAAACTGCTCAGTAGCACAGTTTGTAGCTGCTCTGTGCTTGTATCACACACTGTCAGTGCCTCTTACTGAGCTGAGGTGATGGATAAGTGCATTCTCCATTTGGTGATCAGCTGTAGACCACTGTTCTGCATGTGCACTCCATCATGGGAACTGTTGGGGGCTACCTTATGCCGGTGCATATAGCAGACATTTTAAGTGATGACCTGCAGTCTTTTTGTATCCAGCCATTGCTGTGCAGCACGGTGTGGAGGTATAGCCTACTGGTTAGTGCAAGGTCTCTGTAAACAGCAGAAAGGGGTTTGGTTCATACTTGTTCTTTTTGTGACTGTGCTACTCAGATCATTTTCATGCCTGTAATAGTTAGGACTCTGCAGGTCGATGCTGCCAGCCCATACCACCCTCTCCTCAGCCGCTATCCGTCCTTCAGCCAATCTATCTGCCTCTGTTGGCTGTGTACATTCCTGTCTTCTTGTGCAGGCTGCTACTCCATGACCTACACTAATACTCTTTTCCGCATTACGGCTCTTCGTGGTCGCCTCTCCAGTGCCTGATCTACATGTAACGACCACTTCTGCCTCCACTGGGGGACACCTCTTCCCCATCCTATACCACACACTGTCATTGCAGCACTTTACATTGGCACCAGCCTTTTCATCAGTACAGCTGCCTCCCACATGCTCATCTGCTTTACTTGCTGCCACATAGGGTGCCCACCGACATGGCAGGTCCATCAACTCCCACCTGTCCTTTCTTCCATCACCTGTACATTGACATTCCTTGGTGCTCTATCCAGCATTTGGCTTACAGCTGCTTTCCTGCCTTAAGGTGCATGCTTCCCACTTTAGGGCACCTTGCCTTTCCTTAGGGTACTTATCTCCTGTTAGTGCACCTTATCTCCTGTTAGGGCACCTTATCACCTCTTGGGACACCTTATCTCATGTTGATGCCTTATCTCCTGTTAAGGTGCCTTATCACATCTTAAAACGCCTTATCTCATGTTAGGGCGCCTTATCACATCTTAAGACGCCTTATGTTAAGATGCCTTATCTCCTGTTAAGGTGTCTTATCACATTTTAAGACACCTTATCTCATGTTAGTCTCCTGTTAAGGTACCTTATCATCTCTTAAGATGTCTTGTCTCTCCTTAGGACACCTTGACACCTTACCGCACTTGGTCCTGTTAGCTCACATTAAATGGCCCAAGGCACCCTAATGCCGGCACGCCCCTACCCGCCCACTGCCTTATATGGATTCAGGCACCTTAACGCTTCCCTTACTGCTGGTGACTTTACTGCAGTATAAGGAGATCTGTCCTTTGCATGTTTGTCTGTGCTGTGAGGAAAGAGGAGAATACTGGCCAGTTGGAAGTGAAGAGTAAATGGGCGTGCAAGTTGAGAGTATGCTGTGGTATTACTATGTCCGTATTTTTAGTTTGGATGCTTGCCTTTCAAAATATAAGGAGTGTACTGAGTGTGACAGAAGCATGAATGAAGAGTGGGAGATGTGTAAATGGATTAGCAGAAGCCAGGGCTGAGAAGTATGAAGCCAGGTGTTCATCCCAGGAGATCCAAAAAAGGGGAGAAGAGGGAGAGGGAGGAGGCCAGGAGTGGCAGAAAGTCTGTCAGCAGCCAGGAACAGAATAGGGAAGGGACATCAGGAAACGGGAGAGACCCGGACACTGATAGCACCCAGAAAGAGGCAGGGAAGAGGCTGAAGAGCAGACACATAAAGGAAAGGCCTCACACAAGCAGCCACCTCAGCCCACAGTCCCTCAGATAGAAGGAGATCAGAAGAGTAGGGAGGAGGCAAGTGGCAGGGAGAAGCAGGCAGGTATTTCCCCTCATATACCATCCAGGCAATCTGCCAGCGGGAACATTCTACACATGCTTGGAGCCATCTCAGTGCAAATGTGCTGTGTACTTCTCCAGTGAGGAGAATGATTGGCTCCTGGAGAATGGAGAGGTCTAGCTACTCCCAGCTGCTTGGCAAGCAGAGTCTCAAGATGTCAATAGCCTCCAAGAAAGCCATCTAGAATGCTACTGCAAGATCATTGAACACCCTGGAAGTTGGCAAGCTTTCAGTGAGTCACCCCACACACCAGTACCATGACGTGAGGAAGCAGAAGAATAGAGCTACAAGCAGTAAGAGAGTAGGACAACATCTCAAGGTTAAGAGAGCCACCATCCTGTCTCCAGTAGGTCAAGAGTAATGTGAAGTTGGTAAAAGCAGTGCAGCACTGGTTTCCTGAAATGTCCCATTGACAAATAATATCAAGGACCACAAAAAATAATTGTGTTTCATTGGTAGTTCAAAAGCATATGTTATTAATTTCTTGCAGAAGGATCACAAACAGCTATACCTTCACTGCAGGGCCAAGTACCTTGGCTTCTATCATGCACTATGCCAGCATGGCCGAACCAAGGGCAGTGCAAACAGTTCAGCCACACAGGGCACAATTATGAAAGGGGCACCATTGTCATCACTGGCTTATCAGGAAGCCCAACAAGAGCAATTTTCTGTGCACAGAAGTATGTGTGTGTGTGGTTGGGGGGGGGGGGTAATCAGGTTTGTAAGTCTCACAGGACACATTTCTAGCTTGGCATGGTCCTCCATACCACAATGAAAACCATGGTAAAGAAATGCATGGGAAAAAGGCCTACTGCACCTTTATTACCTGACTTGTGTGGGATAGTCCATGTAAAAAGGTTTGTTGTTATTTGCTTTTTAAGACATGTTAAATGGAGTGCTATTACCTTGGATTGCACTTAACACCTGCTGTTGAGGTAGCATTACAATTTCCATGCTATCTGCAGTCTTCAAAGTTAGTATGTGCGAACATACTTTCTGTAACTACAAAGGGCCCCCACTTATTACATGTCCCCCCTCACATTCTAAAAACAAAATGCTATTTTAGCACATGAGCACTGTTAGAACGCGATTATAACGGATGTTAACTGTTTAGCACACTTTAGTAAACATGCTCCTTAGAAATATGCACATCATATTCATTTTTCTCCTTGACCATTGCAGCTAATAAAAGTCTGCATTATAGCTCTGGGAGAAGTGTTCATTATGATGAAGCATGATTCAGCAGCTTACAGAATGGATTTTGTTTTGGTTTTTATATGATTTATTAATACTACATTTTGACTTTTTTATAGCAGTTTATATTTGTCGTGACTATGATTTGTAATCTGCTTTGTGTGATCCATAGATTAAAAAGACAGAATATAAATTAAAAAATAATTAAATTTTACATAGAAAGTGACTCAATAGCAGTGCTGTGCACTACCATGAAAAAGGTCCTCGGTTTGATCCATGAACTCAGACGTCCATTCTATTAGACATCTGGAGCTGGCAATGCTGAAGAGACAGTGTTCACAGCATCTTGGAGGGGGAGTGAGGGCAGCCATTGTCTATTTCTGCTCAAAAGTGATATCATTTCAATTCCTTCAATGGCATGCTTTTTCACTCTGAAAGCTCATATGATTGGCTGAAGGAAGACCCGAACTCTAGAGCAGTCCTCAGAGTATTAGTCTCTGTTTTATTCTTTTTCATTTGTTGGGTTATTATTTTAACGCATGGCATAATGCAGTAACGCCAACTTGTTTTTAGTGTTAAATGCTATGCTGCGTTTCAAAAGATGTCAGATCTTTAGCTTATGCAAATTTCTCAGTCAAGTAATTGGCTTTAATTAATTGGGTCTATTTATGCTCATCCACCCTATTGTTTTATTTGATATGTTTCCAAATGTCTAGGAGGTATTCAGTCATTGGCGGGAAAAAGTGAAACCAGCTCATTTTTATTTAGGCTTGGTGTAATCCATAAGTCCCAGATGGAGAAAGCGTCCTTCAGTAGCCCGTTCACCTTCAGAAAAGGGCTATCATATCTAAATTCTGATATGGTACTGATTCTAATCAGCGGATTCTATTATAGGCCTTTAAGCAAAAAAGAAAGTGCTGATGAAGGCTATAAAAGTAAATGAGGCTTATCGCTTCTTGACATCTTTAGCACTTTCCAAGCTTCCTGAGTGAGCAGCACTGGCAGACAATAGCAGAGAGATTGTAGGAAAGATAATGAGTAAAATAAATGCGTCCTCAGAAGCAGCCAGCAGGAACTGCTACTAACATTCATTACTCAGAGTCTTGGCTGCTCCCTGCAGGATGTTATAAATTTGTAGAACGAGCTAAGGGGTGTGAAAGAAAGCTGCTGTTCACTAGTGACCTTCTTGACCATCACTTTGATTATTAGCAGAGGGAGTCAAATGTGCTATCTCTTCTATATCCTTTTTCTTTATTAGTGCAAAGCAGCACAGAACTGTAGTGAATGCTTATTTTCTGACGATAGATCAAAATTACAGGATAAATAAAAATAATCATGTATTTCATCTATATCTATAGATCTATTCTTAATTTATTTCTTCTGAAGTAGCCATCAACATATACTTATCTTATCTATCGACTTTAAAAAAAAAAACATCCTTAAATATCACCATTCCTTTGAAGGCACATTTTACAAAGGACGTCCAAATGCAAACTGGAATGTCTAAGCCTGAACAAACAAAAATGGCAAGCACATCCAAGTTCGGGTACAATTTCACAAACATGGATGTGCCTGATAGGGACGTCTGAAGCAATGTTTATGTAGACATCCCCGGTACAGCATTTAATACTGGGGACAATTACAAGACATACAGCAATGGTACAAACTCAAAACAAGTTTCCCAGACAGACACAATATAGCTTTGTCATTGTGAAGCATACTGAGGATAGTGCATTGCTAACTTCTTGGCACACTCCAGAAGATTTAGTGCCGAAGCGAGAACTTTTCATTGCCTATTTGTACTTGGAGCATATCTAAGTTTGGATGCAGGTGCAGATGTCCCCAAGGGTTCTAAGATTGATTGCAGATATCTATGTCCATAGCTCCACCCCAGACACACCTCTGCCACGCCCCTCCCTCTTTAGACGTCCCTGCAGCCAGCAGAACCATCTAAAAAGCCTGTTTTCAAAATCACTCCGGGGACGTTTCTGTGATTTGGATGTCCACATGCACATTTGTGGATATCCAAATCATGTCTAAGTGATTTAAAATGATCCCCTTATTCTACAAGGCAGTTTACAAATGAAAATTCAGTAAACTTTGCAAAAGATATATTGGATTTGTATTGAAAAGCATTAGGATATATACATTGTTGCTTATTTTATGTTAGAGGTGATATCCTTAGAAATCAACCCCTGATAGTCCCTCTGTCCTGGACAGATTATTTATAAAATGCAGTATAAAATACACTCAGAAATGGCCAATATAATTCCACCTTCTCAAATACAATTCACCAGGAATCTGCGATCTCTGAACAAGGAAACGTTTGCTTCAGATTGTTCATCAGTAATTGATATGCTGAAAAACCAACTGCTAGAAAAGGAAATCCAAATACTTGTAAAAATGTATATGTTAAATACAAAAACATGATAAAAAAAAGCCAAAACCAATTATATCTTGAAACTAATTCATTGCAATGAAAACTATTCTCGGTAACTCTTCAATTTTGAAGAAACTCTCTTCAAATAAAAATACCTCATTGGATTTTAATTATTTAATTATTTATTTATTTAACAGGTCTTCTATACTGCCCTATCATTAATTCAGGGTAGTTTACAATAAACATCAGAGCAACAACAACTTTTACATAGGACAGGATAATGAACTTGGTGGGTTATATGGGGTACAACGATACAGTAGAACTTTTAACTATTTGCATGTGTGCTGTCTAGTGTCTTATATCTGGTTAAGAGTACATTCATGGGGTGGGTCCATTGAGTTTCGTATTGGTCTGAGACTTTGTAATTATCCAAGAGTCCTGTATGATGCACTGTGTGGTCATTGTGTGTGTCCATAGTATTCTATAAAGAGGTGTGTCTTTATAGCTTTCCTAAAGTCTGTTAGGTCATTGATAGCTTGAATGTCTGCAGGCAGATCATTCCATAGTGAGGGAGCATACATGGAGAGGGTTCTTTTGCATGTGGATGTCTGGCTTTCATCTTACTTGTTGCGGTCTCCAGGGTGTTATTGTTGGGTGTTCTTCTTGTTCTGGTGTGCTGTGTTTTCTTGATTATTGATTGGAGGATAAAGAGTGACGAGTTGTTGATTATCTTGAAGATTATTGTTGATGCCTTGTATTTGGAGCGCACAATGACTGGGAGCCAATGAAGTTGCTGAAGAGTGGGGGTTATGTGTTTTTTTCTAGCTGTTCCAGTGATAATTCTTGCTGCAGTGTTTTGGACTAGTTGTAGAGGGAGTGTTGTTTTTTTGGGGAGGCCCTGGTAAATCATATTGCAGTCATCCAGTATGGTTGTTACTGTGACGTGATATACTACTCGGAAATTGTTATCGCTGAATAGAGGTTTGAGTTTACGTATTGTTCTTAGTTTGTGGTAGGCTGATTTGGTTATTCTTTTTCTGTGGGATTGGAAGTTGAGTTGCTGGTCGAATGTCACTCCCAGGTATCTGACCTCTGGCTTGGATGTAAGGGTGTGGTCGAGGATCTTTATTAAGTCTGGTGGGGAGAAAATGGAATTCCTGGTTATGTATATCATTTCAGATTTCTTGAAGTTTATTGAGAGGTTTTGTTCTTTTAGCCATAGTGTCATCTTTTCGAGACATAAGGTAATTTGTGTGTAGTCTCATTGTCCAATGCTTGTAGGAGTGAATATCATGATGTCGTCTGCGTATATCCTGTATGGAATGATGTGCTGTTTTATAATGTTGCATATTAGTTGAATATATATATTGAAAAGCAAGACTGAGAGAGCAGAGCCCTGTGGGACACCCTGTTGTTGTATGAAAGGATTAGATTGTTGGTCTCCAGATCTCACCTGTTGTATGCGATTAGATAGGTATAAAAACAAACCATTCCAGTACTTTACCATTGATGCCAGTTTCTTGAAGCCTTTGTAATAGAGTATTATGGTTGATGGAATCAAATACTGCAGCGATGTCAATGAAGCAAAGGACAAATCCTTTCTGTATGCTGTCTATTCCGATTATGAGGGTGTCCAAAAGTGAGGTGATTCATGTTTCTACTCTGTGTTTCTGTTTGAATCCATATTGGTGGGGGTCCAGTGGGGTGCAGTTGTCAATATGATTTTGTAGTTGATGTGGCACTATTTTTTCAATTATCTTGGTTATGAAAGGGAGACTTGATATCGGTCAGAAGGAGCTTGGGTCTTTGTAATTGAGATTCCCACTTTTTTGAATAGGTCTTATGGATGCCTGTTTGAGTTATGGTGGGAGGTAACCTTGTGTTTGGTTGGTTTGGTTTAATGAATGGATTCTGTGCATATTTTAATTGTAGGAAATCAGCCATTTCTTGCGGTGTTATGGAGTTCATATTGTTTGGTGCCATTGGTTCCTTCGTCAGTCTGTTTACTATGTCAACAGCTCCCTTGGTTTGTTAAAGGATTTGATTATTAGATTTGTATGGTGTTCCTTTTTGCGTTTGTTTATCAGGTCATGATATTGTGCTTGCATTTCCATGTATTTTGTGAGATGTTGTTGGTCTTTGGTTTGATGCCATAGTCTCTCTAGTTTCCTAAGCTGTTTTTTATGTTCATTGATTTCATTTGAGAACCATGGAATATTTTTTTTGTTCTGTTGTTTTGTATTGGTTTGGTTGGTGCTATCGAGGCTTTATTGAGTGTTTCATTCCAGTTATCAATAGTGGAGTCAAGGTCAGATGCATTTTTTCAAGGTCAGGTAGGACTTGCTTTTGGAATTTCTACTTGTGGAATGTTTGAAATCTTCTTTTTTCCTTTGGGGTTACTTCTGCTATTTTATTCTTTATGGGTGCATTAACAGAGAAGGTAACCATGTGGTGGTCTGACCATGGGACCGGCATAATTGATATGTGCATTAATAGGTTTTGGGTGATGCAATAGTTGGGTACAAAGATGAGGTTGAGGGTCCCATCTCTTTTGTGAGTTAGGGTGTTTATCATTTTGGTATTTCAGATCTGTCATTGCCTCCAGGAAAGTATCTTGGTCATACTGGGATAGTGAAGGAAGGTTGGGGTCTCCTAGGATGAGGAGAGGTTTGTTCTGTGTAGCATGGGAGCAGATTTGTTCTAAGATAGTTGAGAGTTCATCTTGGTTGGCGCTTGGGGCTTTCTATATGAGGCATATGACAAGGTGCCTGTTTGAGATTGTTATTATGTTACTTCCTTTATAGTTAATGGTGGAGGAGGTGTTGAAGTTTAGATTAGCATTTGTTATGACTAGCGCTCCTCCGCCCGATGATCTTGTGGAGTTGCGTATTGTGTATTGTTGTGATCTGATCTGGTTTATAATGACATTTTCTGTGTCTGAGAGCCATGTTTCCGTGATGCACATTATATCTATATTTTGGTTTTGTAAGTAATCCAGTATGGAATTTGTTCTGGATAGATCGTGCATCAATTAATGCACATTTGAGTGGGGTATGTAATGTTGTTTCCAGACTGGTTACTTCAGCATAGATAGTGGGGGTTATGTGTATTATCCTTTGAGGTCTGTTATATTGGCTTTGGTTTGGATGCAGTTTGAGGGTTGCATATCTGCTTGTTTGTATTTTTGAGATCAGTTGTGGTGGTGCTGGTGCTGTAATTTCCCCAGCATTTATGCAAATAGTTTTGAGGAGCAAGAGTTTCAGGGTAATTAAAGTGATTATTTTTTTTTTCCGATTGTTGGTTCATGCCACTTTATGCTTGAAGAAAGATTGGGTTAATTGGGTGAGAGCTACTTATATGGTGACTGGTCGAGTGGCTGCGGGGGTTGTATCTATGTGAGTGGCTCTAGATGGTCACTACTGTTTGGGTAACAGCATGCATCATTGGTTTACTCACAGTTCTGTGGAGGTCGGCTTCATGTGGCTGGCCTTATCAGTAGTTGTTGTTTGGATACTCTAGCAATAGACCCTGATCAATATACAACATTTTTAACCGACGAGGGAGTCATTCTGAATCACATTTAGCAGGTCTGGATGCCCGATCCCAATTCTCAGTGTTGGAATAAGTCCTCCTGGACATCGGGGGATGCCAGAGACAGGGCCCACAATACAGGTGAAGGGTGTATGGTGTTCCCTGCAGCCCAACCCCGGCCATGGTTGGCCCGATTGGGGGAGCCAGGCTGTGGGGAACAAAGGATTCACTGTTGCCACCAGGGATCGCATCTCCTGGATGGAGCCACGGTGCGATGGCACCACGGCTCCATGCAGGAGACAGGCTGGGCTAGCCGAGCAATGGATTGGACATCTGCTGTGCCAGAATTGGGGCACGTCCCGGATGTCCAATCCCTATGCTGTGATTCTGCTCCCATGGGCATGTCTAGCTCCAGTGGGAGCAGAATTGAGAGAACCTCCAAGTCGTCCAGATGTCGTCCAGACGTACCCTTTCTGAATGAGCCTGAGCATGATTTGACCTTCTCTTAAGAAAAGAAATTTGGATGTCCAAATTCCAGAAAACTGTTGCCTCATTTCTAATATCCATTTTGCAGTGAAGATTTTAGAGAAAGTTGTTGCTGAACAAATAATTTGATTTTTTTAAATGATAATAATACCTTTCACCCACACCAATCTGGATTTCAAAATGGACACAGCACAAAAATGGCGCAGTTAGTCATGTAAAGTGAAATTGTGACCCTCCAGGATATCCTCAGAGATATCCTGCTTATTCCATTAGAACTCAGTGCAACTTTTTATGTTATCATTCATTCCCTCCTAGAATGCTTGCAGCAAGTTGGCCTATCAGGCACTGCTTTAAACTGGCTTTACTCATATCTCTCTGAATGGGTTTTTTAAATAGCAGTTCATAATTCCTCTCCTTCTACTTATCTTCTGTCATATAGTGTCCCCCCCCCCCCCAAGATTCCATCTTTGCTCCCACTTTTTAAAAATCTTTATTCCACTTTTTGCAGCACTGATGCAGGTCCTGGGGTTCAGTGCTTATCTTTAAATCAATGATATCCAGCTCCTGATAGGCACTGATGTGTAGGATGCTCATTTGAGAATGCTTTGCAGGAGAAGTTGGAAAAATAATCTGGATAGAGACTAACAAGTTAATTCTTAACCCACACAAATCAGAAGGCCTCTGGATAATATCCTTGAACAAACCATTTCCATTCTACTCTCGTAACAAAGGGATGACAAGCTTTCTTTCACTCTGCAATTGTCCTGAATTGTTGAGTTCCTATGCAGCTCTTAGAAGGGTTAGGTCCTGAAAACCCTATCTAGATACCAGAGCACTGTGCATCATTACTTGTAGGAGTCCTACTATACCAACTGAAGAGACTCCAGCTTGTTCAAAATGTAGCAGTGACGCTTATTTATAATGCAACATGACCATGTAACACATCTACCCATCAAGTAGTAGTGGCTTCCTACCAAGTGGAGGAGTGGCCTAGTGGTTAAAGCAGCAGCCTAGTGCCAACAAGATGAAGGTTCAGGTTCCACTGATACTCCTTGTGGGACTTGGCCAAGCCACTTATCCCTCTGTTGCCTCAGGTATAAACTTAGATTGTGAGTCCTCTGGGAACAGGAACATACATACTGTAACTGCCTTGATCTTTTCCTCAAAAGGCACAAGCTAAAAATAAATAAAATCGTACTTCTTGCTCATCATACTTATTCTACAGGTTTTCCAAACTATCTTCACTCCATTTTGATTTCCTACAGTCTAACGTGCAACTTAAGATCTTTGCAGGCAAACTATTATAACAATTCTGTCAAAAACCAGGTTAAGGCTATCCTCCTCAAGAAGTATGGCTTTCATCTGTCAGGCCCCATCACTTTGGAATTCACTCCCACTGGAACTGCAACTTGAGACTTCATGTAAGAAATGAAGAAAGGGAGTGAAAACATAGTTATGAATTAGACTTTTGAATAATTTTTTCTCAAGCAGAGCCGTAACTTTAAGCACATACATGGAACCCTTTTGTCTCTCAGTTAAATTTTGTTGTTCTAAACACCACCCTCCTTCCCTTTTGTAGCATTTTTAAGTTGATATATTTGGTTTGTCTTTTTATGAAATTTTTAACTGACTTTTTTGTCAGTAATGTAAACTGCTGTGATGCAAAAATCAAATGTGGTATATGAAATTCTAACAAATAAATTTAGGGCCTGATATTTGGCACTAGCGGCTAGTGCTCTTAAGGCAGCTAGCTGCTGGTGCTGAACTTTAAATCTGGATATTCAATGCTTGGACCATATCCAGGCCCCAGCATGGAATACACTGGTCAACATTGAAATCGTTACTGATTTTAAAAGGCCCTAATCTGTAGTATCTTGGTGAACTGAACACGAATATAACATTAAAAAAAATTGTATTGGCTCTCGTTTTGAAGATATTGCATGTAGTTCATTTTTGACGTTTCACCGTGTAAATTTATCCAGTAGGGCATCAACAACATCCAAAATAAGCCTTGAATGATGTAATATTGCATCACATTTCTTTTTTTTTTTTTTTTAATTATTTATTTAAATTTTCTCAAATGCAGGAAAAGTACAAAAATACTTGCTCATAATAAATAAGACATTCAAGAACAAACTTCATATCCATACAATACACATCAAGGAGAGAAAACTGCACTAAATCCCATAAGGATTACAATACAAATAGAAGTAAATGGGAGTTAATGAAAACTCCAATCAGGGAGCCGAAAATACACAAACCATCCCACCTAAACATCCTCCTGTCTATCAGCGCCCTCCTTATCAACAAGAAACTGATTAAGTGAAGCCACATCAACATAGACATAATCATGACCTTCATAAGTTATCAAACAACGGCAAGGGAACTTCAAAAAAAAGGAAGCCCCCAATGCAATCACTCGAGCTCTAAGCTCAAGAAACTGTTTCCGGCGAGCCTGGGTAACCTTGCCCACATCAGGAAAAACCTGAAGTTTATATCCACAAAATACCACATGTTTGTACTTGAAATAAGCACGAATAATTCTCAATTTAAGTGATTCTGACCCGAAAGTCACCACCAAAGTGCACCGCTTTGGGATGATATCAAGTGAATCTTGCAAAAACTCTGTAAGGTTAGGTTCAACTGAATCAACCAAGAGAGAAACTTCCTTGGCCTGATCAGAAGCCCCAACCTTAGGAAAAAAGGAATACATTTGCACAACTTCAACAGAGTCATCTAAATGCAAAATTTCAGTCAAATATTTTCTTAATAAAATCTCAGGAGAAAGCAAGTGGGTAGATGGAAAGTTTAAGAAACGAAGGTTCCTAGCACTCTGGTGATTTTCCAAACATTCCAAACGATAAGAAATTGACGAAATATCTTTCAGATAGCCTAACCGGCTATCCTTATACGATTGGAGCTGGGAATCAACCAAGGTTAGAGAACCCACAATATTGGTCATTTGATCATCAATCACATTTACCTTTTTAACAACATCATGTGTAAACTGACATAAAGAAGTAACAGTAGAAGAAAGATGTGTCTCAATATTCAAAAGCACTGACCAAATATCAGACAATGTCACCTCACTTTTAGATGGTAAAGAATCAATAGTTGATGCAGCAGGGCTAACAGGAACTAACACCGGAGATGTAACTAATGAAGGTACCTTCAAAGGAGTGGACGATGAAGTAGGCAGAGGGAAAGGAGGTGGTGTCCGAACAACAGGGCTCAAAGACGCCCCGTCCGGAGACTGGTTGGCAAGTGGAAGAGCAGTTACATGCTTGTCCATGGGGCCAGACACCTTACCTCCTTCTCCTGAAGATGTCTGAGCTGTTACTTTAGCCTTGCGTTTCCCCATAGTTAAACCGAACTGCAAATGCTTCTAGCTTCCAAGAAGCACCCAAGGAGCACATAAGGAGCAGAGGATTCCCCTTGTAACGTGCCCCTTAGAACGCGGTCCCGCAGGCCGCATTCACGCAGCCACGTGAAAAACACAGCTGGGCTTTGTAGGGCTCGTAGGGGGTCCTCCACGCTCGACGGCGGCCACTCTCTGCCTGCGCTGGTCACAGCAGGCACCGGGCTCCGAGACAACCACTTGCTCTGCGGTGCAAGGCAAACCGCGGCAGCTCCCACAGCAGATAGCTCTCTCCCAAAGCAGGTCTCACCTCAGCTGGGCTTTGTAGGGCTCGTAGGGGGTCCTCCATGCCCGAGGGTGGCCACTCTCTGCCTGCGCTGGTCACAGCAGGCACCGGGCTCCAAGACGACCACTTGCTCCGCGGTGCAAGGCAAACCGCGGCAGCTCCCACAGCAGACAGCTCTCTCCCAAAGCAGGTCTCACCTCAGCTGGGCTTTGTAGGGCTCATAGGGGGTCCTCCACGCCTGAGGGCGGCCACTCTCTGCCTGCGCTGGTCACAGCAGGCACCGGGCTCCGAGACGACCACTTGCTCCGCGGTGCAAGGCAAACCGCGGCAGCTCCCACAGCAGACAGCTCTCTCCCCATTGCATCACATTTCATAATACCAGCATGCACACATCATCCAGAGTTGATTGCATCATTTTCTGATGGAATGCAATACTACTGCCAGATGGCTGCTGAAGCCATCTGACATCAGCAGTGCACTATATGCAGTCGGAAAGGAAAGTAATCTGGTATTCTGTTCCGATATCGAAAGCCTCATGAATGCCTTAAAAATCACTCATGACCCACAAGACTGGAGACAATTTATAGGCTCTTTGAAACTGAGTCTGAAGGCTGTGTTTTGAACAATGGAAACCGTCTTCCATCTATTCCAGTAGCACATGCCGTCCACATGAAAGAAACTAATATGATCACTTTACAGAGCGAATTTAACTTGTTGAATCTATAATTACCACACTCTAATATTAACTTTGAGATTGTGATGTTACAATGTTTCAATATTATTAAACGGTTGATTATTATAAATTTCTATAATAAATAAGCAACAAGGTCTGAGACTTTCATAGGGGCTTTGATTCGGACTTTAATGTGTCCGTTATTTTTGCACCCTTTAACATCAATGACCTTTTCTTGTGTCGCTTAATCTGTGCTTGAACTCAAACGGTTTGCTTAAATCGAAAAACAAAACAGTGCTTAGCTTTCACATGTCCCCAACGCCATACTTCAGCGCCTTGTCTGCGTTTCACTATGGTGAAGTTTCTTCAGGGGGTTTCTTTTAAGCAATAGTAATAAATAGATAGAAATCTAACTTGTTAATCACAATCTCTTAATTTTTGCTTAAAACTCTTAATCCGAATTTGTGTGTTAAGACATAAATCATTTCTAAATTCCTTTACCTCAGTCTTATGCATCATTGATTCTTTGTTGCAAACTTTCTGTGAGCCTGTCGGTTTCTCATGTGGGTTGGCTATCAGTAATGTCACCTTTATAGCATTAATCACCTCAGACTAGTCAGCTGTGTGTAATTGATTAATGCATTGGTTCGCTAGACCTCATGGTTCTGATTGTAGAGACTACAAAAATTAATATTGACAAATTGAAGAAAGAAGTAGAATTCACAATTAATAGTTTAAAAGACATGGAAACCACTGAGCGGTTTTCAAAACAAACAGAAGACTTGAAAAAACAAGCAGAAACGTTAAGGGAAGAAGTGAAGAAAGTCAAGGCAAAAAAATTAAAAAGGGATTATGAAGATTACACAATAAGATATGTATATCCTTGGATGAATCTAAAGAGAAACGATAAAAAGCAACGCAAACAAGTAGATTTTGAAGACATTTCAGATGACACTGACACTACAGATTCAAGTCAGCGATCAAAAGAGGATTTTTTAGATGGAGCAGAAGACAAAAAGAAAAAGAAAGGAGGAGCGCGAGGAAGAATCCAAACTCGAGGGAATCTGCGCCACAAGAACTAATTAATAATTGAATTCAAGATGAATCACATTCTTTAGTGATTAATATATCGGGACACAGTTTATCTCAAGAACAAATACAGATCCTTAATAAAGGCTTATCCTATGTTCCTGAAACCTTTTTTTGATGCTTTCCAGTTTAGGATTGATCTGGAAAAATTAATACGAAAGTTAAACTTAAAAGCCTATTTTCCATCCAAATTGGCAGAAATAGAATCAATACAGGCTCTTCCTTCCAGGAGAATACAGTTACCATTAAAATCAACCTGGTCCCCTCCAGGACCATTACATTCCTCTTTGCTATTGTTTCGAGAGCTAGTTTTAAAAGATATTGATCAGTTAGAAAGAAAGAAAAAGCGAACGTTCACTACAATCACCAAGGAAGAGAAAATGGCATTAAAAGATCTTCAGACGCGACCTGACTTAGGGGCATGTTTACTAAACATTCCTAACGTGCGGGGCCGCGCTAGTGTGCCTGTGCCATATAAGGAGTGGGCGGTTCAGGCAGAAAATAGAAAAAAAACGGTAGTAAGCAACCGGATGTGTTCGCGTCGCGCTAATGTGCGGGGGTCGACATTAGCGCGTGGAAAGGCAAAGTGGCGCGCTGCTGATTGTCCAAAACAACAGAGCCGTAGTACAACGGTGAAGACACTGACCAATGGTGCAGGGGCCATGGGTTCAATCCCCCAGTGTGTGCAACGACAAAGGTCAGCTGAGGCAGTAACTGTAATGATTAAAATTGTTTTAGGAGGCAAATTAATTTGGAACGGCATAAGGCGGCGCACAGTTATTTTTGGGCGGCATAAGGCGGCGCACAGTGCTTTTTGGGCGGCATAAGGCGGCGCACAGTTATTTTTGGGCAGCAGAAGGCGGCGCACTGGTCCCCTTGGGCGGCAGAAGGCGGCACGCTGATAGGCACAAGGCAGCGCGCTGATGCACAAGCACAGGAACAGAGCCACAGCACAATGGTTAAAACACTGACCAATGGTGCAGGGATCAGGGGTTCAACTCCTCACAATGCCCAGTGAAAAATGCCTGCTGAGGCAGTATGTATTATGTTGTGGAGTGCTGTAGGAGGCTGTATAATTTTATTTTGTCATCACTACTAGCAAACGCACTCTCCCAGCATGTTAACATACGGCGGCCCATAAGGCACATGTTACAGTGCACTGTTCGCCAAGGCACCCTTGAATGTCCCCTATAGGGCAGCATGTATGTTGCGACACAGGATAATGTATAGTGCACCCTATAGGGATGGCAACCATAAGGTGGCCTACAGGGCGCCCTATGAAGCACCCTCAGAGGCACCTAATGGGTATAGTAAGCTGAGGGTGGTCTTGCCGGCATAGACATATGTACAGTAAATAAAAATAAAGCTGTGGACAGCCCTACCAAAGGGCCCCACTGTGGGTTTGAACCCATGACCTCTGGCTGCACAGGCAGTGATGTAACCATTGCGCTACAGCTCCATAGCTGTAAGCAAACCTCTGGCTGGCTGCAGATAGCCTACACGTCACCTCACAGACAGTCTGCTGGTGTCAACAGGATAGGGTTAGGCCACCCGTACCCATGATGCACTGCACATGCAAATTAGCTGTCCGCAGATGGACACAAGATGGGGAATGCACCCCCACAGCACCTCGGCCCTGTTGGGGGAAGTGACCGGGTGCACCCACACAGCACCTTGGCCTAGTAGGGGGCACTGACCGGGTGTTTTACTGGCACAGAGTAGCCACACACCGTTACATCGTGCGGGTACTGTGCTCACCCTGAGTGTGCAATGAGGTGGCCAGGACCAGGTCAACAACACCTGCCATGGCTGATGGAGGCCAAGCGGGCGTTCCAAAGCAGTGTTAATGTGTAAGATAGCTAGTTTCTGCACAAACACCATGGATATCCCTGTCTGCCGCTATCAGGCACAGCCCCCATTGGGGGCGCACCCCCCAGTGGCAAACATGGTCCCCATCAAGGGATGCACACTCTACCTCCCTACAAAGGTGGCAGTAGAGGGCAACATCAACCCCAGTCCTGCTGAGGAACATCCCCCCCCCCCCCCCCCCCCCCAGGCAGGCAGCTCCATCCACAGCCATAACACAATAGCAGACAGACATAAGCCCAGGGTATGGTAAGCTGCACTCCACCACCAGCTATTCCCCTGCAGCAAGCCAACAGCCACTGCACCCTGCAAGCCATTATAGCAAGACATTTACCAGCTACAAACAGTCTGCTGGTTAGTCCATAGTGCATGTTCCCAATGGAGATGCATGCACCCAGAACCGGGCTATCTGCATACACAGCAAGCAGATAGATCAGTGACTGGGCCCCAAAGAGAAACCCATATCTATCACATGTGAGAACTACTATACAGCACTATGGGGAGGCCTAGCCATGCTGTGGTCACTGCACAGTCAGGGTGAGCGTGATCCCCCAGAAGGACATGCTTTGGCCACCCTGTCTGTGTAGGTGGTGGCCGGACACTACAATATCCCAGCCAATGTCCCTGCCAGGGCCCTATGCCCAGTGCAGATGCATCCTGGCCACGCCACCATGCCCTGGCTATACCCATGGTACCTTGCACCTCATTATGCACATTGGCTGGCCAATACTGGCAACAGTGCTGGCAGTGTGGGCTGTTGAAGGGGCTTGAAGCCAACACCCACTGTATAGACCAGGGGTGGGCAAACCTGGTCCTGGAGGGCCGCAGACCAGTCAGGTTTTCGGGATATCTCTAATGAATATGCATGAGATATATATGCATTAGAGATATCCTTCCAACCTGACTGGTTTGTGGCCCTCCAGGGCTGGATCTGGAGACCCCTGCCTTACACCTCTGTCATTTAAGATTGTGAGTGGACAAGGTGCAGATGTCCAAGACATCGAAAAGGTTAGATAGAATTTGTCACAGTCCTCCTCACTTCTCACCACCACCAAAAAATTGTCTATTAGACAACTTTTTGGTGGTGGTGATAATCGAGGAGGAATGTGACACATTCTATATACCCTTTTGATGTCTAGGACATCTGTACCTTGCCCACTCACAATCTTAAATGACAGAGGTGTAAGGCAGGGGTCTCCAAATCCAGCCCTGGAGGGCCACAAACCAGTCAGGTTGGAAGGATATCTCTAATGCATATATATCTCATGCATGTTCATTAGGGATATCCCGAAAACCTGACTGGTCTGCGGCCCTCCAGGACCGGAGGTGCCCACCCCTGGTATAGACAGACAAACACTTCCACACCTCTGCCATCATGGTGCTACGATTGAGGGGGTAAGTAGCCTTGCCCACCAAACCGGTCCTGAGCACGGCAAGGCATGGATATGGTACGCATTACAGCTGGTGGTCACTCCCCAGGGTGGTAAACACCGTCAGAGGCCAGGCCTTGAGCATGCCCCGCAAACACCTAACAGATTGTTTGGATGGGGTCAACTAGCAGTATGTACGTAACATATGGATATCTGCCTGCCTGTGCTCCTAGCAAACGTCTCAGAGCTGTGTACCGTATACCTCAGGTGTAGGGTGACATTGGTAAGTTATGCAAGTGCTCGTTTTGGGTGCTGCATGCACAGTCCAATGTTCTGCCTTTCCAGGAGACATTGGCCAATGGGGCCTGTGGGTGTGGGTGTGTCTGCCCTTGATGGCTGCTGCTTTACGGCACAGATTCCCAACTCCAGTCCAGGTTTGCATCACACTGTTCGGGTTTTCATGCTATCCCTCATGAATATGCATGGGCTACATCTACATGCCATGGGGGTGGTGCATAGATATACAGCACAGGCATTTGTATGAGTGTCAGCATGGAACCTGACTGGTGTGTGGCCCACCAGGACTGCATTTGGGTGATTCTGCTCTAGGTACTGCCCCTGTTCATGGTGTCTGTGCTCAGTGGGGTAAAAGATAGATGTCTTACCATTGCATATGTCCCCGCCATGAAAGGTGTGTCCTTACTATCACTGTTTAGTTGTGGGAAAAATATGTGGGCAGGATTGGCAGTAGCCCCAGCTGGGCTTTGAACCTGTGACCTTCTGTTCTTGCATGCACTGTCTGTGTGCACTGCACCACTGTGTAGCCACAGATTGGTTGGATTCCCTGGACTGTCCATGACTGTGGATCCGGCAGGGCCTGTCTGTTGCAGTGGACTGTGCCAGCCTGCACATGGCTAGGCCTCTGTCTTCTGTGGTTAGCAGCCACTGCCCCCTGCACCACATGTACTTGTCCGCCAACATGCTGGCATGAACTTCTCTCAGAAAAAGCAGTTGACCTGATTGCAATGTGGCAGTACGGGACTGCATTTGGGGGACTTGGCTGTAGGTAATGCCCATTGTTGTGGTGTGTGTGCGGTGTTGGGTACAATATGGGTGTTTTCCCCATGCTTATGTTCCCTGCACTACAGGGGTGTCTGCGCTATCTTTATTTAGTGGTGGGTAAAATATAGGGACTGGGCTGGCAGGTGCCCCAGCTGGGTTTTGAACCTCTGCCCTCTGGTCCTAGAGGTAATGACTCTGTCTGCTGTACCACACTTTGGCCACAGAGACAGTGCAGCCCCTGGAGGCAGTAAGCCTGGCAGGATGGAGTCACAAACCCTGCTCTACGCAATTCTACTGTGGGCATATGCACCCTGTCTGGTGACAAACGTGCACCAGAAATGACCACGGGAAAATGGGGGACAAAATATCACCACGCTGGGCGACAGTGGTATTAATGGGCAACCATAGCAAACACTCCGAGGAAAGCTCCAAAAATGGAAATGTTTTTCGGAAGAGTCTCCGCTCCGAAGACCCTTCCAATATTCATCTCTTTTTTCTGGAGCTTTGCTGGGTGTGTTTTGTATATTTGCCCATCACTATAACTGTTCCCCAGCTGGATTACTATTTATAATAGTTTTGTTGTGGTCATTTTCAGGTTCTATTTGCAATTTTGTTCTGTGCACATATATCACACTGCTCACGTATTTTAGGTTTCCCCGGTGTTCCTGTACATTGCTGACGGAAATGGTTTCTCTTCCCTTTAAATTTATTTATTTATTTATTTTATTTACATTCTCTTATATACCGTGCTATTCTGCATCAGTGCGGTTTACATTGAACAAACTGAAATTACATTGAACAGGGCATTATAACTTGGAGATAACTATTTTTTTACAGGGAACATGGGCTATGGAGGGTTAAGTGGCTTGCCCAAGACCACAAGGAGCACCTGTGGGACTAGAAACCCCAGTCCTTCCGGGCCAAGGTTGTCGTCCTCTAGTGGGATTTGAACCCCTGACCTTCCGGCATGAAGTACCTTGCCCCAACCACTAGGCCACTCCTCCACTCCTCTACCGCAAGGGTTTCACTCACGCTAATTTTTACATGGAAATTCGGGCCCGATACTGTGCGGGGAGCCTCTCCCCTCCCACTCTCCACCCATTGACCCCATCCCTCCGCCCCTCCGGAGCCTTCCTCCGCCCTCTTTTAGCCGTTCCACGCCTCTATCGGACATTTGCGGGCCCGCACTTGTACGGGGCCCGTTAGTGTGCCGCGTACCTGTGCGGGGGTGACACGCACGTGTGCGGGGCATTTAAACGTGTTTCTGCGCGTTTAAATGCCGCGTTGTCATGCGCTATTTTGCGGCGCGCAGATTTGCGGACTTTAGTAAACATGCCCCTTAGTGATTCGATGAGCAGATAAGGGTGGTGGGATAGTTGTTTTAAACCGAGATCAATATTTGAAGGAAGCTCACAAGCAGTTGTCTAATACAGCAATGTATAAAATATTAATGGAGGATCTGACAGATCAGTTGCAAAAACATATTAAAGCAATTACATCTCAAGCTTTAGAGGACAAGTTAATAACTAAAAAAGAATGGAATTTTTTGAATAAATTATTTCCAGTAATTGCTAAATTATATCTAGTACCCAAACTTCACAAAAGTTTAATAGATCCTCCTGGTAGACCTATTGTATCTACAAGAGGTACAATTTTGGAACGTTTATCAATATATTTCGATTCATATTTAAGACCATTGTTGACAACAATACCATTGTATATTAGAGCTACTACTCATTTTTTGCAGATATTAGCACAACATTCTCATTGGGTTACAGAATTAGATATTATACTAGTCACCCTAGATGTGGTGTCTCTATATACAAACATCCCGCAATCTCCGGCATTTGACATTGTAGTTACAGCTTTAAAAGGTAGAGGCGATTTATCGGAAAAACAACTTTTGTTTTTAGCAGAATTAACGAGTCTGGTACTCTATCAAAATTACTTTGTATTTAATGATACCTTGTATAATCAAACATCAGGAGTGGCGATGAGGGCCACTTGTTCCCCGACCATAGCCAGTTTGTTCATGGGGGCATATGAGGATAGATGGGTAAAATTGTCACCTTATGCAGATCAACTGAAAATGTGGTGTCGGTATATAGACGACATTTTTTTTTTTTTTTAACTTTTATTTTCATTTTGCAACAAACAAAAGAAACAACACACCAAAAGAGACAAAACAAGTATACAATAAGGAAAAGTAAACCCATTACCCCCCACCCCGATGCTTCTTCTCTACCCGATTATATCAGCATGTGAGCGCTTCCAATTAACAGTGATTATACATCAAACGATCAAAAGAGTATCTACAATACAGCATGATCATGGGACAGAGATATATACAAAGTTAGACAGTCAGATGAGAGCATTTAGCAAAATGTACATAGTCATTGAGCATCTTCCATTGAGACCAATGAGAAGGAGTCTGAACGGAGGAAGCGAACAGACGAGGTATTTGTTCATATTTACTGTAAAGACAGGCATGATTCCACCATTCATTGGGGCTCAGATGGGAGCTAATTTTCCAGTATTACTTAATAGGGAAATAGCAATGCCAAGCATAAAGTTCGAAAGGAGATAAGCCATTTTTGGGAGAGAGGGGATCCCCGCAACTGGGCGAAGTCCCACTATCCTCCAAGAAAGGGGCTCCTGAGAGTGCGAGATAGACTAAATACGACCCCAGACCCGACGCCAGTAATACTGTAGTGCGGGATATTCATGCATAACATGAGGCAATGAACCAATGGCCGCAGGACGTGTCCAGCAACCATTGCCCTGAGTAGTGTTCCATTTGTCTAATCTGTGAGAAGTGTAAAAACACCGGTGGGCTAGAAAGAAGAGGGTCTGAGTGAGTGAGGCGAATCGGGAACCCGTGTCCCTCTACTCCAGATAAGGCTCCATTGCTCCGAGGTCAAAGTCACATGCAATTCTCTCTCCCATACTTTCTGCGCTATAGGGGTATCTCTAGTTATAGCATTACATAAGGTTTAGTAAAATTGGATGCTACACCCGGTGAACTACCGAGAGATCGGAAAGTCTCCAATCAACCTTATGTAGGGAATGCCGATGGCGGGAGAACTCTAGTGCTCCGAAGGCGATGCTGAAGTTGCACTGACCAGAGTCGGGAGTCTAAAGATTGCATAAGAGTATTAAAGGCACCTAAAGTGTCTAAAAGCATTGGTGGATAGTGGGAGTCTGATGGGAGAGTCATACCAGGGAGAAAGGTAAGAGGGATCGGTTTGCAAAGGCCCGCTTCTACATCTAGCCACACAGGTCTACTCGGTACTGGATCTTCCAACCAACGAGCACCGTGTTTGAGAAGAAAAGATTGAGGGAACACTTGAGTAAAATCGCCACCAAGTATTAATGGAGCATTGGCAGAGGCCTAGGCCAACTGCGCAATACTTGCATAGTAAGCAGGGTTGTCCACATTCGGGGCATAATGCAAATACACGTGTATTCACTATCTCCAACCTCAAGGTGTACACGGGCCCATCTACCCTCCTTGTCAGCGCTAATATCAGGTACAGTAGCGTGCAAAGACTTCTTAACCAGAATGGTTATCCCGTACCATTTGGAAACGGTGGGAGAATAGGCAGCTACCATGTGAGGCTTAGCATTGAGTTTCAGTGTTTCAGCAGAGTTTAAATGCGTTTCCTGAAGAAACACTAAATCAACATGCGCATGGCTAAGATAGCTAAGGATTTTCTTTCCTTTGAGTGGACCATTAGTGCCTTTGACGGTGAATGATAAGATTTTACATAAGGCCATTCAGAAAAGTTAAAAATTCTGAGCATGATAGCACACATAATTTCACTATGTCCCTCAAGCTGACTGTATCTGGCTGTACACATGACATGGGAAAAATAAGCTAATATAATACAATGAAGCGCCCCACATTAACAAAGAAAACCGCAGTACGGTAGAGGAGAAGCAAAACCCCAAAATTACTGGCGACCATGTGTCTGCGGGGAGAAACCCCAGAGAAGGCCGAAATTGAAAAAACACATAACCTGTAGGACTGTGCGTGCTCCGAATCCGACCGAGGCACACATCATGAAGGGATAGGAGACCAAATACAAAAGTCATACAGAGAAAGAAAGAAAGTCCAGGCTATTTCTGTGCTTGGCTATGACCGCCGCATCGGGCCCTTCAAAATGGCGGATAGAGCCGGCAGATAAGAGTCCAAGATTTGGGATTAGCGCATCTGCTCTGCTTCTTTGGAGTCTAAAAATGTTGATAGTAGTTCAGGATCTTCGAACGTCCTGGTTTGGTTGTGGAGAGTCACTCGGAGCTTCGCTGGATACAACAGGCCAAAGCGAGCCTGTAGCTGTTGAAGTCGAGGGCGAAAAGCAAGGAGTTTCTTCCGACGGTCAACGGTAGGCTTTGCCAAATCAGGAAAGAAGGAGACCTTACTACCTTCAAATTCCAAGTGATGATTCGCTCGGGCAACATGTAAAATTTGTTCCACTTGTTGATATCGTAGCAAGCTAAAGATAATAGGCCGGGGGTCGTGCGGTTGAGCGCCATGTGGGCAGGAACACGGTGTGCTCGATCGATTTCCAGTTCTCTGTGAAAAGTGACCTTCAGCAAGGAGGGAAGAGTTTTGAGCAAGAATTCTCTTATATCTCCTGCTTCCACCCCCTCCGGCATTCCGAGGAGCCTCACATTGTTGCGACGGGCTCGATTATTGCTATCTTCTAACTCCTTTTGAAGATTCTGTATCTGGCGCTCAGCCTTGTCCAGTTTGCCCAGGCGCACCTCGTGCGAGTCGAGGACCCCCGCCATGTTGTCCTGCCGTAATGAAAGACTTTCAAGTCGGTCCTGGAGCACTCCAAAGTCTTCTCGCATGGCTCGAAGCGCTTCTCCATTGGACTGCACCAATTCCTTCACGCCGCGTATTTCCTCCAAAATCTCCAGGTGCATTTCGGGGTTTTCACGAAATGGGACCATCTTCTGTGGGGAGGACACCTCTGTTTTGGAGCGTTTTCCGTGAGAAGAAGAAGGAGACCCGAAGTCCAAGCGCGCTGGTTTATGGGCCGCCATCCCCCCCGAGGTGCCCCGGTCAGGTCGGAGCGAAATAGTAAATTTGTATAGGTATTAAGTCAGGATTCTAAGTAGGCCTCTCGGGAGCTTCAACGCAAAGCGTCCTACCCGCTGGACATCAGGCTCCGCCCCCCTATAGACGACATTTTTTTGTTATGGAAGGGATCAATAGAAAGTCTACATGAGTATTTTGCTTGGCTCAATAGTAGATATGCAAATATACAATTTACCCACTCATATAGCATCGATAGTATGATATTTTTAGACTTATTAGTACAGAAAGGAGATGATGGTTGGATCACTTCAGTGTATAGAAAGGATATAGACAGGAACACTTTTTTGCACTACAATAGTGCTCACCCTGTACAATTAAGGGATAGTTTACCTTTTTCACAATTTGTTAGGTATAGAAGGAATTGCTCTGATGTTACTAATTTTAAGATACAATCGAAAATTCTCAAGAGCAATTTCCAGGAAATAGGCTATCCTAAATACGTTATCAATAGAGCATATAAAAGAGCACTTTTTAATCACCGTGATTTATTACTATATCCACAGAAGAAATGCACAACGGAGGATCACACCGGCAATCAAGTTAAGAAATATTCTCTCTATAGTTTTCACATTCAGCGCATTTTGAAAAAACATATGAATGTTATAAATAGTATTGCAGGGTTAGAAGAGAAACACATTCATTGTGTTTGGCAGCATCACAAAAATTTAAAAGAGAAATTGAGCCCGGCAGTTTTGCGACCTTTATTAAACCAAAAAGTAGAATTTAACAATGGTCATAAGAAATGTGGTGACTGTAAAATTTGTGATATTACCTTGGAGATCACCCAATTTCAACATCATGGCACAACATATCTATTGAAAAACAAACATCATGTGGGTCTAGTTCTGTAATTTATTGTATCCAGTGCCCATGCTCTTTAATATATGTAGGCAAAACGACACGTCCTTTTAGAGTGCGGATGAACGAACATAGAAGCAGGTTGAACTGCAAGAAAATAGAAGCACCATTAGTGCCCCATTGTTTGGAGTATAGCCATAAGTTTGAAGAGCTGCATTGTTTTTGTTTAGAGCAAATCGATGTGGGCTACAATGGAAGATCAAAAGACCAAACTCTGTTGATCCGTGAGCAGCGATGGATTTACAATCTGCAGTCAGTTATTCCGGCTGGCTTAAATGCCCAAATAGATTGGACTGTATGTGCATAAGGGAAGACAGACAGGAGTAAAATTCAGGTTGAATGTAGGCAAACCAATGCATTAATCAATTACACACAGCTGACTAGTTTGAGGTGATTAATGCTATAAAAGGTGACACTGCTGATAGCCAACCCGCATGAGCGGCGTTGGTCTGAGAAGCCGACAGGCTCACAGAAAGTTTGCAACAAAGAATCAATGACGCATAAGACTGAGGTAAATGAATTTAGAAATGTTTAATGATTTATGTCTTAACACACAAATTCAGATTAAGAGTTTTAAACAAAAATTAAGAGATTATGATTAACAAGTTAGATTTCTATCTATTTATTACTAGTGCTTAAAAGAAACCCCCTGAAGAAACTTCACCATAGTGAAACGCAGACAAGGCACTGAAGTATGGCGTTGGGGACAACATGTTAAAGCTAAGAACTGTTTTGTTTTTCGATTTAAGCAAACCATTTGATTGAGTTCAAGCACAGATTAAGCGACACAAGAAAAGGTCATTGATGTTAAAGGATGCAAAAATATCGGACACGTTAAAGCCTGAATCAAAGCCCCTATGAAGGTCTGAGACCATGTTGCTTATTCATTATAGAAATTTATAATAATCAACTGTTTAATAATATTGACACGTTATAACATCACAATCTCAAGGTTAATATTAGAATGTGGTAATTATAGCGTCAACAAGTCCACATGAAAGAGACATACGATAACTTAAAGCATCTACTGACTTCCATTAACTATAACAAGTACAGCTGGCACCTCTGTGGTGACTTGAAGGTAGTTGCCCTTTTAATGGGACTGCAGCAGGGATATATAAAATACATGTGTTTCTTATGTGAGTGGGATAGCCGAGCAAGGGATTGGCACTACTTGCGGAAGGAATGGCAAGGCTGCGGGCCCCCCGGCGTGTGCGCGGCCGGCGTTAACCAGGGGGGGGGCAGCCGGTCGCGCGCCGCTTCGGGCTCCTGCGTGGTTCGTGGGGGCGGGCCTGCAGTGTGCGGGGCTCTCATTGGCTCCTGGGGGGCACTGAAGGGTGCGGGAGCCAATGAGAGGAAGTCGAGACAGGCGTGAGGGGGGATGTGGTGGGGGCCTCGCTGCTCCTCCGGCCTTTCCCGTGTGGCAGCCGGAGGGGTTGGACGTGTTTAAAATTTTACTGCAGGGCCCGGGCCACGTGGCGAGGTGAGAGTCGCTGAGTGGCAATGCAAGTAGGGGGATTGCGGGGATCAGGGCCTCAGTGTTGACTTGGGGGTAGCAAAAAAAAAAAAAAACTAGGTTAAATTACTTGGGCAGGGGCTTTTTTGGGCATGGATAGGCAGAACAAGAAGGGGGCCAGGAGGGTGGCAGGGTGGGGGCTCCTCAGGGGCGCGGGGCAACACGGGGTGCAGAGGGGGGGGGGCGGGCATCCTTGGGTGGTCGGGGGGCGCATTTGGGCGGGGTGGCTCGGGGGCACGGTGCTGGGCAGCGCAGTGTGCCAGTGCCCAGCTCAGCTGGGCGCAAGGGTTCTGTTGGAAATTCAGCCGCCCGGGGTAGAAGTCCCAGGGGGGGGCGCGGGGCCAAGGGGGGGTTACCCACCGCTGCGGGATAATTCGGGGGAGCTTTCCCAGATGGGCACAACCATGGAGGCTGGGCGGGCAGCGCGGCTGGTTCCGGCCTCGGCTCCAGCTGGGCCGGATAGGGAGGCAATAGGGCAAGGGCAGCCCCAGGTGCTGGTGGCGGGCTCGGGGGTGGGGGAGGGTCCCTCAATGGGTGATGTCCAGGCAGCGGGAGGGGTGAGCACTAGCACTTGGGGGGGTTGTCAGGGCTATATGGGTGGGCCGGGGTTTTTCGGCGGGGGCCTCTCGCCTAGTTGGGAGCACTGGCAGTGTGGGGGGCAAGGCTCTTCAAGGGAGGACTGGTTGGAGGTGTGGCAGCAGCCATGGGCCGTGGCGGGTGCCACTGCACCTTTTCCTTTTTTCTCTCCGCAGGTACCTCCCGGATGGCAGTACCCAGGAACCCAGTGGCCTGGAGTGTCGCGGAGAGTGGAGGAGACACCACTTCCCAATGCAGTAGCAGAATTGGCACAGGGCACTACGAACGCAACGTCGGTGCGGCAGGGGGCCGTTACTTCGTCGGCGGAGGCAGCTGGCATGGCAGGTGAGTCTATCGGGCAGGTTACTGCGGTGGCTGCGTCGACTGATGGTCCGGGGAGGGGAGCGTCCAAGAAAAAACGGCGGCATTTGCGCCGCCGGCGTCGGGCATCGGGCTCTGGGTCGTCCACATCTTCGGGATCTTTGATACCTTCATCCGTCTCCGAGGATAGCAAGGGCGATGGTGGGGGTGCGTCGGGGCTGGTGCCTACCATGGCGGTGTTCTCGGAGCTTTGGGAATGCGTGCCGAGAAAATTGAGGCGGAGGATTGAGGAGCGCCGTTACGTTGACATTTTTCGGTTGCTTGAAGGTCGTAAGCGTTCCGGGGACAGTAGGAGGAAAAGGAAAGCTGACGAAAAGGCAGGGAGGGTGTGCTGCATTGCACGTAATGTGACGAACTGGACGCGTGCCTTTTTGCGGCTAGCCAGTGTTTGGGGGCGGGTTCATCCGGAACAGTATGGGATGTAATTGGCTTATGCGGACTCTATCCTGGAGGCCTCTCAGTTGCACGATGGTTGGGCTTGGCTCAACTACGATGAAAAATTCCGGGATAAGATGGAGGAGAATCGGTCCCTGTCGTGGGGTACTCAGGACATTAATTTATGGCTTACGCAGATGTCGGTCAGATCAGCTAGTGGGCCGGCGATTGGTGCAAAGGGTGGGTTAGTCATCGCTTCTGGGGCGCCGCGGCCCTTTCGGGCGGGTGAGTCGGCGACGGGGCAGAAAGCTGTCGGAGGGGGGCACAGGGGACGTGTGTTGGCGTTTTAAAAAGTCCTCCTGCCCCTTTACAGACTGTAAATTCTGGCATGCATGTTCAGTCTGTAATGGGGGGCATTCCGCCCTCAAATGTGTTAAGAGAGGTCTGGGTGGAGCAGGCTTATTTATTTATTTAACAGTATTTCTAAACCGCCTTATCTTATTAATCAAGGTGGTATCACAGCAAACAATCGGGTAAAGTGAGAGAGTTAAGCATGCAGTGAGGGAGAAATTTTAGTTGAGTGTGGGTTGTATTGTGTGCTAGATTGGTTTGAGCTATGTACAATGTGTGTTGTGTTGTGCGCTAGAGTGGTTTGAGCTATGTACAAGATGGGCTATATACAGTGATGCAAAAACATTTTCTATACATACAGTGTTTAGGCGGTATCATGTGCTGTTATACATTCTCTGAGGTTATGTGATGTGTCCATAGTGATCTATGAACAGCATGGTTTTTAGCTGTTTTCTAAAGTCCTTGAGGTCTGAGATTGCCCTCAAATCGTCCGTAGCTTGTTCCATATTGTTGGAGCTGCCATGGAGAGTGCTCTGTCTGTTGTGTCCTTGCGTGTGTGTTTGAATTCACTTGGGGTGCTGACTCGGTCGTGTGTTTGTTTTCTTCTAGGACGTGTGCTGGTGTCTGGTTGTATGAGGGTGTGCAGGCTGTTGGCTGATGTGTGCTGATTTATCTTGAATAGGTTTATGATAGTTTTGTATCTGATGCGTGCACCGATTGGGAGCCAGTGTAAGTCCTTTAAGGTAGGTGTGATGTGCTCCTGTCTTGCAGTACCAGATATTATTCGTGCTGCAGTGTTTTGTGCTAGCTGGAGTGGTTTGAGGGTTTGTTTCGGTAGTCCAAGGTATATCGGATTGCAAAAGTCCAGTAGTGGGGTTATCAGTGCTTGACAGACGGTACAAAAGTGTTCTCGGGCGAGGAGTGGTTTCAGTCTCCTGATGATTCGCATCCTGTAGTAGACTTTTTGAACTGTCTTGTTTATGTGTGGCTTGAGATTTAGACTATTGTCCAGCGTAACACCGAGGTATCTCACTTCTGATCTTATAGGTATAGTAGTGCTTTGTATCTTGATATTTGGCGGGTGTATGAAGCTTTGGTTCCGAGTGATGATTAAAGCTTCGGTCTTGTTGTAGTTTATTGCGAGGTTGTTGTTTTGACACCAACTCGTCATTTGGGTAAGGCAGTCTGTTATCTTTGAGAAGTCCGGGTTGTCGATTGATATCGGGGTGTATATCATGATGTCGTCTGCATATATTGTGTATTGAATGTTGTTCTCTTTCATGATGTTGCAGATTGGTTGGATGTAGATGTTAAATAGGAGTGCTGAGAGTGCGGATCCTTGAGGAACTCCTTGACGGACATTTATGGGTCGGGAGCACTGTTCCCTCTAAGCTGTGCGCGTGTGCGCGCGCACACACCTCACCAAGCGAGCGCACATGCTTTACAACAGAGCGCACAAAAATTACGGTTCTGATTCTGATAGAAAACAACACAGACGTCTTAAAATGTAAAAGTTGTGATTGTAATTACTAGAAATTTTCTGCTTCATTTAGTAATCGTCTATTTTCATTTAATTTGATTAAAATCAATGTGGTGTACATACTGTATTCTGACGTGTAGTCAAATTTTAAAGTATATAACTCCGAGTGTCGTTATGTGGCGCACAAAAATTTAACCTTCCTTCAAAAGCTGCACAGCTGATATTTTATGCGCACACAGCCTACAGAAAATTAGAGGGAACATTGGTCGGGAGGTGTTGTGTCCCACCTTGACCTGTAGCTGTCTTTCGGTTAGGTATGAGCGGAACCATTCCAAAGTGATTCCGTGTATACCAGTGCTCTTTAGTCTGTCCAGGAGCGTGTTGTGGTCCACTGTGTCGAAGGCTGAGGAGATGTCGATGAAGATCATTATAATTCCATTCCTGGTGTTGTCAATTATTCTTAGGATGCTGTCGAAGAGGTAGATCAGTAGCGTTTCGACTCCATGGTTGGGACGAAAGCCATGTTGGTTGTCGTCGAGTGTTTCGTATTTGTCGATGTGTTCCTGGAGTTGTATTTGAGCTGTTTTTTTCGATGATTTTTGCCAGGAAGGGTATGCTGGAGATTGGTCGGTATGCTGCTGGATCCTTTTTGTCGAGAGTTGTTTTCTTTGTGATTGGTCTTACTGAGGCAAGCTTTAGTTGCTTTGGCATGAGTCCTTGAGTGAGTGAGTTGTGTACTATTCTATGTATGGTGTGGATGAAGTTTGATTTGGTGGCTTTAACCCATGACACTGGGCATGGGTCTGTAGGAGCAGTGCTTGTGTTGATTGTAGAGATGATGTGGGATATCTGCTCAGTTGAGGGTGAGTAGAAGGTGCCCCAGGTTTTGTTGTATGCGTCTGTCCTGGTTGTTTCACTGGGTGTTGTGCACTCTGTGGAGTGAAATTTGCTTTTGATGTGGTCAGCAAATTCCTGTGGATCAATTTGTATTTCCCCTTCTGTTGTTTGCTCTTTTGTGAGGATCTTGACTATTTCGAAAAGCTCTCTGGGTTTGTTGATGGAGGTATCTATCATGTTTGTGTGGAATTCCCTCTTTGATTGGTTGATTAGTTCATTGTATTGTTTTTGTTTTGTTAGGTAAAGGTGTTGGTCGGCTGTTGTTTTGTTTTTTCTCCATCTCCGTTCAATCTTCCTGAGCTCCCTCTTTTCCCGTAGTATGTTTGCTGAGTACCATGGTTTGTTTTGTCTCCTGTTGTGGTGGTGTTTCTCGTGCTTGCCACCCGATGGTTTGGCGGCGTTAGCTAAGATGCTGTTCCAGCTGGAAACTTGTTCCTCCAGGTCATCTGTAGTAATGTTCAAGTGTTGTATTGTGTCCTTTATGAATTCGTCTCTGTCAAAATGCTTGAATCGTCTTTGTGAGTGTGAGATGTTTGCTCTTTCGCTTGTCTGGTCCTCTTGTGATCGCAGCTTCGTCTCGATTAAGTAATGGTCAGACCATGGCACTGGGGTGATGGTGGGTGGAGAAATTAGGTCTCTTGATGTTAGGTAATTGGATGCGAAGATGAGGTCTGGGGATGATCCATGTCTGTGTGTTGGTGCATTGATTATCTGTGTGAATTGAAGTGATGTCATTGCTTGAAGGAAGGCCTCTGCGTCTTTGGTATTGGTGGACTTGAGGTTGAAGTCCCCAATCAGTAGCGCTGGTTTGTTGTTTGTTGTTATGGCACAGGCTTCTTCGAGAGTGAAGGCTAATTCGTTGGGTGGAGCTCTGGGTGCTCTGTAGGTTAGGCAGATTGCAATGTTTTTATTCTTGATGCTGATTGTGTTACATTGCTGTGTATTGGTGAAGCCCTGTGTCTTGAACTTTAGGTTTGTCTTTGCTATTATTAGGACTCCTCCTCCAAAGCAGGCGGGCTTGCCCCCTCCAAAGCAGTGAGAGCTGGCGGGGAATAGCCCCGACTCCTGTTAGGATAGAGGCGTTACGGGAATGGTTGAGGAGGTAGCCCAGAAAAAAGGATAGGGTTATTTTGGAGGGGAGTTTTCAGGAGGGGTTTCGGATTCCGACGAGTGGACGGGTGGTCATGAGCGCAGTGCGGAATGCTCCTTCTGTGAGGCGTTTTGCCAGTGTCGTGCGGGACAAGTTAGCAGAGGAGATTTCATTGGGGAGGGTAGCGGGACCTTTCGAGCAGCCGCCCTTCGCAGATTTTGTAGTGTCCCCTTTGGGAGTAATACCAAAAAAGGAGCCCGGCAAATTCCGGCTCATTCATAACCTGTCCTATCCCAGCGGGGCTTCGGTGAATGACCTGATCCCCAAGGGTCTTTGCGAGGTGCGGTACGCATCTTTTGACTCAGCTGTCGATCTCGTACGAAGCTGTGGGAGGGCCTGCTGGATGGCAAAGGCGGATATCGAATCTGCTTTCCGTTTGTTACCGGTACACCCGTCGGCTTTTCCGTTGTTAGGATTTCGTTTTGAGGGCGGTTATTACTTTGATAGGTATATGCCTATGGGGTGTTCGATCTCCTGTGCACACTTCGAGCGGTTCAGCACATTTCTGCATTGGGCGTTGGCGGACCGGGTTGGTTTGGATCAGGTGGTGCATTATCTGGATGACTTTCTGATTGTCGGGACAGCCCGGACGGGGCAGTGTCAGGTGTTGCTAGATGGTCTTGTCCAGCTGGCGCGAGAGTGGGGAGTCCCGTTGGCGGCGGAGAAAACCGAGGGCCCAACGACGCGGCTCACCTTTTTGGGAATCGAGCTGGATTCCATGGAAATGGTAGCGCGCCTGCCGATGATCAAGTTAACGAAACTCCGGGTCTTGGTGGTGAATGTCTTGTGTTCCAAGCGGATGACTTTGCGAGAGATGCAGTCATTGATCGGGTCTTTAAACTTTGCCTGCAGGGTGATTCCGATGGGTCGAGTGTTCATGAGACGGTTAGCAGCGGCTACTGATGGAGTCTTTAAACCACATCACCGGCTGCGTGTGTCACAGAGCATTCGGGACGACCTGGCGATTTGGGATGAATTCTTGCGGGATTTCAATGGCATTACGGTGCTAAGGGACAAGGAGATTTCCAGTCCGGATTTGCAATTGTTTACTGATGCGGCCGGAGGGTGAGGCCTCGGAGTTTACTTTGGGGGCTCCTGGTGTGCGGCAGAATGGCCCATTTCATGGAAGGTAATGGGTCTCACGGCTAGCATAACTTTTTTAGAGTTATTCCCTATACTTGTCATCTTGGCCTTGTGGCCAGACAAGGTTCGCAATCGCCGGATTGTATGGTGGTGCGACAATGAGGCGGTGGTATCGGTGATAAATCATTACATGCCGCGATGCAAGCAGGTGGCAGACTTGATGAGGCAGGTGGTGTTAGCTTGCTTGAGATTGAATACTGTGATATGGGCTCGGCATATTCTGGGGAGTTCTAACAAAGTCACCGATGCTCTTTCCCGTTTCAAGTGGGAGCTGTTCCGTACGTTGGTGCCGGAGGCAGAAGAGGAGGTGTGGTCTGTCCCTGATCACTTATGGCAGATTGGCCTCCAGAGATGACCGAACTTTTGAAGAAGTCGGTGTCAGCGACTACGTGGATGGCTTACAAGCGGGGCTGTGACAGTGTGGTGGGTTTCCTGGAGGAGCATGGTTGGTGCGGTGGTCCACCACCTGATCAGCTTACTGGTTTGTATGTGTCGGCAGCAAAAGCTGCCAGATTTTCTCGAGCTACGGTGAGTAGGAATCTGGCGGGGTTAGCTTTCTTTGCCAAGGCGGCGGGATGGGGAGCTGTCGGAGGGGGTTTCCTAATGCGTAGACTTCTACAGGGCTGGGAGCGAGCCTGTCTGTCACTGAGGGATGGCCAACGGCCCACTATTTATGATTTGCTGAAAAGTTTGTGTGCGGCTTTGCCTCAGGTGGTTTCATCCGTTTTTGAGGGCGTCCTTTTTCGGGCTGTATTTTCCGTGGCCTTTTTTGGTGCTTTCCGCGTGGGGGAATTGATTGCGGATTCACGGAGGGTGGCCGGAGTTGGCGGCCTTTAGGTGCACCATGTGAGGTGGGAGGAGTGCGGGATCAGTCTCTATTTAGTGCGTTCCAAGACGGACCAGTTGGGGCGAGGCACGTGGGTATGGTTACGAGCTATGGGAGGGGCAGCCATGTGCCCGTTGGAGCTGCTGAAGGCATATTTGCAGCTGCGGCCTGGGGGGGGGAATTTATTCATCCATGCGGATAGCATGGTGCTTACACGGTTTCAGTTTACGGCGGTACTGAGGCTAGCTTTACGGTGGCTCGGAGAGGATGCGGGGTTGTTTGCGCCGCACTCCTTTCGTATTGGGGCGGCCTTGGGGTTACCCGAGGAGGCAATTCGGCGCATAGGTAGATGGAAGTCTGGGGCTTGTCACAGATATGTACGCTTGTAAGGGCGGTGGGGGGTTGGCTAACTATGGATCTTTTTGTTTTCCTGAAGTTTTTCCAGAATCTTGTCACTGTTGGGTGCTTAGCCACTCATTTGTGTTTTGGGCCAGGCGTCAAGCAGCCACATGCCCGGTCGGGCGGAATATGGGATTGGATGCATTCGGGGTGACCGTCTCATGGCTGGGCGAGCGCGGACTGCGATGGATTCAGCTCTTGCCTTTGCTGCGGCACCATGAACGGCTGAGAGGGGCACTGGATGCCTTGTTGATACACTTGGGTGGCAACAACCTGGTGTCTTGGATCTGCCGACAGTTAATTCGGACTGTCATTAAGGACTTGGGAGCGATACTGTCAATGTTCAATGGGGTATTTCTGCTTTGGTCTGATATCATTCCAAGGCCAGCTTGCAAGGCTCAGCGGCAGTGGTCGTGAGGGTTGACGAAGATTAATCGTCAAATTGGCAGATGGGTGGGGGAGTGGGGGGGGGGGTCAAATATTGTACTCCTGGGTTGATGTGGAGTGTGCTGGTTTGTATAGGGCGGATGGGGTGCATCTGTCTCCGGTGGGGAAGGATTTGCTCCTTAATGATTGGCAAGAGGCCTTGGAAGATATGCTAAAGAACAGGGGCACTGGTCGCAGCTTGGCCGGGGGGGGCGGCTCAGGTCGCGCAGGGCCTGAGCCGGTGGCGGGATCCCGGAGGCTTCCGGGGTCCTGAGCCGGAGCTAAGCAGTAGGGCGGGGGTGGGGTACCCCCGACCCGGACAGTCCCAGGCTTTTGCTAATAATATGGCGAAGTCGGAAGAGGGAGGCTAGGCAATTTGCCAGGGCCTGGACATAGCGGAAGCGGAAGCGGCGTCACTTTGCTACCCACATGGCTGGTGAGAGCTCGCTCTGCTGGGGGGTGGGGGGGGGGTAAAGTTAATGTTGGAATTGTTGTTGGTTATTGTTAATGTTGTTAATGGGTCAATAAAGCTGCGACCAGTTGAATTCCCAAATAAGTGTTGTATATTATTTGTTACTGAATGTCGAGGGGGGGCTGCTAAGCAGAGGTGGCGGACCGGTCCACCTTACCCGGTTATGGCAAGGCCGCAGGCCCCCCGGCGTGCGCGCGGCTGGCGTTAACCAGGGGGGGCGGCCGGTCGCGCGCAGCTTCGGGCTCCTGCGTGATTCACGGGGGTGGGCCTGCAGTGTGCGGGGCTCTTATTGGCTCCCGGGGGGCACTGAAGGGTGCGGGAACCAATGAGAGGAAGTCGAGACAGGCGTGAGGGGGGGGATGTGGTGGGGGCCTCGCTGCTCCTCCGGTCTTTCCCGTGCGGCAGCCGGAGAGGTCGGACGTCCCACCCACCCGCCCCCTTTTTTCAGGCAGGAGTGTCGGTCGGGGCATTTTCTGGGGTGTTGCAGCTGGGGGGGGGGGTGGCGGGATCCCGGATATTTCTGGGGTTCGTAGCTGGAGCTAAGCAGTAGGGCGGGGGTGGGTAACCCCGACCCGGACAGTCCCTCAGGCTTTTGCTAATAATATGGCGAAGTCGGAAGAGGGAGGCTAGGCAATTTGCCGGGGCCTGGACATGGCGGAAGCGGAAGCGGCGTCACTTTGCTACCCACATGGCTGGTGAGAGTTCGCTCTGCTGGGGGGTGGGGGGGTAAAGTTAATGTTGGAATTGTTGATGGTTATTGTTAATGTTGTTAATGGGTCAATAAAGCTGCGACCAGTTGAATTCCCAAATAAGTGTTGTATATTATTTGTTACTGAATGTCGAGGGGGGGGGGCTGCTAAGCGGAGGTGGTGGACCGGTCCGCCTTACCCGGTTATGGAATCACAGACAAAATGTAACAGTTGGAGAGAAGAATATCCAGCACCCAGCTCTGGTTGAGGCTCACAAAATCATGCTACCACCCCTTCACATGAAACTAGGTCTGATGAAAAACTTTGTGAAAGCCATGGACCGCACTTCGCCAGCTTTCCGATACCTGCATGAAAAATTCCCTCGACTCAGCGAAGCAAAGATTAAAGAGGGAGTATTTGTGGGTCCTCAGATTCGAGAGCTCTTCAAAGATGACTTGTTCAACAACTTGCTGCAGGGTGATGCGAAACAAGCATGGAATGCTTTTCGCCTAGTGTCAACAAACTTTCTCGGGAATGTTAGGGCAGAAAACTACAAGGAACTAGTAGAAGACATGCTGATGCAGTATCAGAAACTTGGCTGCAATATGTCTCTAAAGATCCATTTCCTTGATTCCCATCTGGATTTCTTTCCTGACAACTGTGGTATGGTTAGTGATGAACAGGGCGAACGTTTTCACCAGGATATCGCAACAATGGAGCAAAGATACCACGGAAAATGGTTCACTACAATGCTGGCTGACTACTGCTGGACATTCCCCAGAGAAGCTCCCAAACAGCTGTACAAGAGACAGGTTAAAAAATCTAAGAAGTAGTCTATGACTTGGTTTTTTACAGGTATTAACTGAAGGCCAATTATATTTACTATTGACATGCATTTCGTAATGTAAACAATAATTCTTGTAGATTACAAAAAAACTTGAGCCAACTTTGCAATTTCACTGTCATATTCGTGTTCAGCATATAAAAATTGATAAGAAAGGACTATTTTTATTTCAGTAACATGACTTTTGTAAAAATTTGTTGACCAGTGATTTATGTGTTGACTGGATTGCTTCTGTGATGAATGTTAGGCCAGTGTTTCCTGCACCTGACTTTCGCCGCATGTTGCTAACCGGGAAGCAACTCAATATCACTGCTGCCTGTATTAGTGATGGGTGCCGCCCTCAGAACGCCCCTGACATGCCCTGATGCTAATCGGTTAACATAGGGGCGTGCAGCCATGGCACCTCTACAATACAATCCACAGTATAGAAATGCCACTGCACTCTAAAACGAATCCCACAACATTCGAACAGAGGCAGAGGACCACATCCTATGAACAAAACGATGTTCCCCATAAAATGCACACTCATCATCACATGCTCAGCAAGAAATAAAATCCAAACCCTAGCTGACCATATAAATGAACACAGCTTAGACATACTTTTCATCACCGAGACCAGGTTCTCAGACACCGATGCAGAATTCCTAAACCACTTATGCCCTCCTGCATACACAAAATTCACCTCAAATAGAGCCAACAACAGAGGTGGAGGAGCATGTATAATTGCCAAAGAGAACACGGAATTCAACATCATGAACTCCAGCACGACTAAAGAAATGAACACCTTATACATAACAAACAGCAACATTGACTTCTGCTTCACAGACATAATGGGGATGCTGCAGATTTTTCTACCCTACTTGAAACAGCATGCTCTCCTCCACACAATCACCATCCTCTAATAATACTTGAAGACCTCAACCTGGCTTCCTCCCTCATATCACAATCAAGAGCCTTCCTTAAAGCCATGCAAGTGCTTGAATACATGAAGATCATCAAAGAACCTACTCACAAGAAAGGAAATGTCTTTGATTGAGTATTTGTACTCTCTGACATTCTCCCATCCAGCACCATACACCATCTTCCCAGTACCATGGTCAGACCATGCTGCTATTCTCTTCTACATCCAAACCACATCAAAGCAATCCACACTACAACCTAAATCACTCACAAACCTGAGGTTCAGAGAATTCAAAAATGAACAATTCCTTGAAGCAGTCACATCACAACTGGAACTCATCCAAGCAGCAAACTCAGACCTTGACAAAATGATGGAAATCTGGAACGATACCCCAGTTGCAGCAGCCTTTGCACCCCCAAAGAAAATAACATTGAAGCATCAAAGCAGAGCCTCGTGGTTTTCAACCTCCCTACAAAAACAGAAAAGCAACTTACACAGACTAGAACGCAAATGGAGAATCTCAAGGGACTCTCACCTCCAGGTTGCCTACGTTGACCAACTAAAGATCTACAACAAAGAAACCTTAAACTGGAAAAAAGAATACTACTCCAACCTCATCACTAATGCAATAAACAAACCTAGAGAACTGTAATCCATAGCAAAAACACTCACAAAGGAACCCAGCAATGAAGACACGCAAGATAAAATATTCCCCCAGAAGATCATTTTCTACCTCCTAGTCAAACAGATGCAAACCCCTCCAATTGAGCAAAGCTTAACAACACCAAAAATGGTCGACCAGAAGACCTGGTCCAAATTTGAGCTCCCATCAATCAAAAACATCAAATACACAATAAAGAGCCTTAACACAACAACTTCCACATGGGACACATGCCCTATCATCTGGATAGACTTGACCAGATCACACCTGAGTGCAAATCTCATATCTATAGTACATGCATCTTTCTCAAGGCCTTTTGTCCACTGCACTGAAACAGACCTCAATTTGACCCCTTCTAAAAAGTGCAAAACTTGACCCAACCCCCCCAAAATCCTACAGACCAATATCTATCATCCCATTGGTCACAAAAATAATAGATAAAATTGTCCTATGACAACTCCAAGACCACCTTGATAAGTATGCATCCCTAGACCCCCACCAGCCCAGATTCAGATAATCCCATGGGGTCAAAACTCTCATCACCTCACTTCTAAACACACAACTTGCTTGCAAAACTCAAAGGATGGATTCATCCTAATATTCCTCGATATCACCACTGCCTCCAACTCCCTCCCTCACCACCAACTAATTTAAAGGCTACCTGAAAGCAGCCTGCATGACATCACACTCAACTGGTTTCACTCTTACCTAGACTCCAGGCAACAACAGGTAAGAATTGGCAAGAAGACTTCAAGCTCCTTCCCAAAACAAATAGGAGTGCTTCAGGGATCAAGCCTATCTTGTCTCCTTTTCAACATCTTTAAATAACCATGATGTCAAATATTCAAGACACACAAAATGCAATACCAAATCTATGCAGACAACATAATGTTTTTTTACACCCATCAATCTCCTCTCTCCAAATCTCACTAACCTACAAAAGTGCTTCCCAGACATAAAAGGATGGCTCAGTGGTCACAACCTACTCATCAACCAAGAGAAGACCGAGGCACTCTACATAACCACTAATCCAACCTTTAACCCACCATCAACTCTGAAACTAAAGTAATTTCTGAAACAAGATATCTGGACATAACAATCGACCAATGACTAACCTTCGAACCCCACATAAAAAGAATAACCACGTCTGTCTACCACAAACTAAGAACCCTGACGCACCTCCGCCCACTTCTCACCCCAGATCTATTCTGAACCATATGCCAGGCAATGGCTACACCTGTGCTAGATTATTGCAACATTATCTTCCAGGGCCTACTGAAACAAACTCTCCACCCACTCCAAATGGCGCAAAATACTGCATCCAGAATAATATTTGGAGCCCCTCACCAATCACATATCAAAGCTAATATAATACAACTTCATTGGCTTCCCATCACAGCCAGAATACAGATACGTAGTTCTTACCATTATATTTAAAATCCTCCACAAGGAATCTGCCACGTGTCTCCAGACCCTGATCTCAAACCCAAAGAATGAAAGACTACGAAGATACTCTACCAACAACCTACCCGCCATACTGCAACAGAAGACAAAGAACAAGCAGTCCACCTGCAATAGATCATTCACTTTATTCGCCCCATCCCTATGGAATAACTTACCACCAACATTAAGAGGACTCTCAGACCTGTCTGAATTTAGGAAGAAATTTAAAACACACCTCTTCAAGAAAGAGTATAATATGGACTCAGACCTAGAGACTCACCCATCATAAACTTTAACAAGTTATGCACACACCATAAACTTTAACATCCCCCATTTCAACAACATGCACATAAACAATGTAACAATGATGTACTATTAAACACTAGCTACCTCTCACTCACAACAACATTGTAAATAGTTCAAGGTTAATTGTAATTATTGCTGTGTTGCTATAACGTGTTGAGTTATATTGTTGCACTTCCTTGTAAAACAGCACACCTTTCAAGTCTTATTAAATTGTTGGTTCACTGTAAACCACTTTGAATTGTAGAAAGGTGGTATAAAAATAAATGAATAGATAGATAAAATATTAACTGAGTGGTATTTATATGGTTTTCACATTTGCAAACCATGTAAATGCCTTTGAATATCCCCTTAGATTTTTTGCAAGTTGAACTCTTGAGCACGCTACATAAAGTTGTCCATGTGAGCAGCAAAGAGTCTTTGGGTAAATATCTACTGCCTTAAGTGGCTCTCCTTCAGCTTTATCAATGGTGTTTCAATGGGGAAATATGCGTGTGTGTATGTTTCTCAGAGAGAAAGAGTCAGAGTGCATGGGTGTTTATCCATAATTCATGGAAAGACTCAATTTGGAGACTGTGGTTTGAGAAGAGTTTGCATGGCTAAAAGTAACCCATGAACATCTTCTGGACATAAAGGTATCTCCTGCCAAGTTTGTATGTGTTTATTCAAACTGTGTCCAAATACATGAAGAACAAAGAATTTTTTGAAAATACATACAGAGGTGCATGCATAATTTGGTAGCCAGTTCCTTCAAGGGAATGCCTGATTGACTGTAGGTTTCTGAATGAATGAGGTCAATCAATTACAGTATCGCAGTGGATGTCGAATGGAGTAGTCACAGTACAGGAAAGATTTCTCACTGTGAATACAGGAACTAGTTCTTTAAGTAATTCAAATAATTGCCAACTGCTCAGCTGGAATTGTTTTAAAGTTGCTCCATTTTATTCTTTACAATTCAATAGAAGTTGGAAATAATTATAGAAAAGGGGTTGAGAATGTTTAGTCTGTCTGGGGGCAAAATAACTCATAAAAAAATTAACGGAATGGGATCCAAATTGGCATGTGCGAAAAACTGGCAAAAAGACATATCAGGTTCGAAAATAGGCCAAATTGGACTGGGGATTCCAGTGATATAATCCTCCCCCCAAAAATAAATAAATAAATGCCCAATGCATTTTTATGGGAGAGGGAGTTCCAGCTTTTGTACCATAAAAACTTACAAACAGTGAAATATAGCAGATAGGGAATTTCTCCTTTCAAACTCCATCTCCCTATTCTCTATTCTCCCAACCCCCAAAACTGCCCCAATACAATTGTCCCACCAACCCATAGTCACAACTTCCCAAAATACTCCCTCGCAGCTGCTCTACTAACCCCTCAAATGTCTCCACTACAAAGAAGATACCCCACATAACTTCCTTATCATCATGCAGACTACCCCATTCCCACAGCTGCCCTAAAACAATGCAAACTGTCCACATACCTTAAAGCAACCTTATGAAACTGTCTGTCATACTACAAAGCGTCCATTACCAAAAGCTATATCTCTGCCACTGTTCCACCATACCACATACTGCCCCACCCCAATAAATCTCATCCGAATGTCCCATCCCCCAAAATAGTCCTTACAGCTGTCCCACCATCTCATAAATTGCCCCTTCCTCCATAGGAGTGGAGGAGTAGCCTAATGGTTAGAGCACTGGGTTTGATTCCCACTAGCACTCCTTGTGGCCTTGGGCAAGTCACCTAACTCTCCATTGTCTCAGAAAAATAAATTGTCTCAGAGAAACTCAAAACGCACATTTTCCAATCACATTTCAACCTGAACTAAACCCACAGATGGAGCAGCCCCTGACCATTGTGTCCAAGAAGATTATCCTGTATATATGTATTTATGTATATATGTAAATGAACTCCCCCATAGCTAAGAAGTGTTAACTCTGTATGATGTGCTTTTCTGACAATCTGTATGTAAACAAAATTTGTACCTGCCTTGATTCGGCAGTTTCACAATAGTAATCCTACCCGCTTCTGATCGCTGGAAGGAGCGGGCTACAAATGCTTGCTAAATAAAATAAAATAAAAATACAAATCCAAGTTATCAATATCCCTGTTTAATGTACATTACCAAGTTTACGTTACAATGTAAACTGCTTTGATTGAAATGATAAAGCAGTATATCAAAACCTGTTAAATAAATAAAATATCCTACCCCCTGCAACTCCCCTAATACCCCGCAAACTGTCCCCACCACTAAATAATACTCCCACAATTGCCCCATGCCCTGCAAACTGCCCCACCCTAATAAGTACCCCATACAACTGCCCCACCCCTAAAAAACACACTTTCTACTGTCTTACCACCCCACAAATTGCCCCACCCCTTAAAAAGTACTCCCACAACTGTCTCACTAATCCACAAATTATCTAAACCCCAAAATCTATCCTACAACTGTTTACCACCTCATCTGTCCCATCATCCTTCAAATTCCTCCCCAAACTACTGCCCCACAATTGCCCCACCTTCAAACACTACCCCACCAACCTGCATACTGCCCCAATCTATAAAAAAAACACACTCAAATTCTATGCTACCTACAAATTTCCCTACCCTAGCAAAATACGTATCACAATAGCTCTACCACCTGTAAACTGCCCCACTCCCAAAACCTACCCCGCTACTCTCCATCAATCACCAACTTCTCCCACTCCAATTAAAAATCATCCCCTGGCAATTGTCCACACTGCCTCCCACACTGCCCCATTCCTGAAACCTATTCTCTGCAACTCCCCCACAAACTACTCATGACAACAAAAACTATCCACACCACTGACCAACCACATAGCCACCTGCCTCCTTCTTCTGCCTCACCACCTCCCCCAAATTGTCCCACACAAACTTTTGCATTGCAATTGTTCCACTCCCCAAACTACCTCCCCTGCTACTCCTCAGCACCTTAAAAACTGTCCCAACCAGAAAAAATCCCCCAACTGTCACCAACCTCTTAAACTAGATCCACTAGAAATGCCCACCACCCCGTTACCCCACTACAGATACATTATATGTATGACACACCACACATGCAAATACATGAATATCACTCACACAAAACACCCAAACAACATACATGCGGAGACACAGGAATTAGAAATAATACCACAGCTACTGTATGATTTACTGCATTTCATACTTACATACTGTATATATTTCATTTCCCTTGCTATTATTTCTGCTCTGAAAACTATTGACTGAATTATACTGTTTTATTATTGATTGCTATGTGTCATGGAAGCTACTATCTGTTTTCATGAGCAGGGCTAGATGAAGTCAATGGCAAGCTATGAACATACCTAGGGTCCAAAGTTTGTAGCGACGCTGTCAGATGTGCCCAGCAATTGGGAGGCCGGGATTAACAACTCTGACTTTTTTTCATGATTCCACTATTCTTTGTCCATTAAGATCTGAAAGTTAGAAGGAAGGCTTACATCTCTACTGTACATCTTTTCAGAGTTTAAAACCTCTAGCTGACGTTTTCTAAACTGCCCTCCTGTTTGAGGGAGTCTGTTTTGCCTGCTTCCAATGTAACCAGCTACAGAGAATGCGGATAGGATCCAATCAAGGGTAAGGTCGTGGAAGCAGAACACTGGAATGCTCCCAGGAAGGGAGGTGGTAAGCTGGGAAGTTTTTGTGCTATACACGTTTAGCTTCTGCATACAGTGGGAGACGGAGGACAAATAAAGCCAACCCCCTTCCAAAATATGCCTCAATGCCTTCCAATAGGAAAAGCAGTTTCAGCAGCTGCACTATACAAACACTGGTTCACAGTAACATAGCAATTACAGAATTGCACCTGTCATTGTAGGGTTTAAGTGCTTGTAGAGGTAGAGGTTAAGTATGATAGATTTGGGGTTTAGTATTATAGATTTGCTTTTAATTTTTAAGTGCTAAGGATTAATAATGTTCCTGATTCATAATCACTTACTGGCTACCCTGAATCTCACAAAATAGCCACCGAAGAACAGCATGCTGCTATGACATGTGAGCCAGTATTCAGGTCTTTGCAAGAAGAGATCCAAGAACCAGATAAGGAGATATCATGAGCCTTGTAAGGTGCCAGTTTGGGCTGAAGAGTCTAAACTTTGACCTACATGGAGATATCAGATAAAGGCTGGGTGCAAAGAAATGCATACACAGGAAACCACAAAGCTACTAACATATATGCTAGACCCGGCTCTGAAGAAAAGCAGCTAGCCAGGTCATGGTGAGTATGAGGAGGAGGGGGGCCAGGAGGGATTTTGCAACAGGAACTAAGGGGAGCAAAAAGGCAACGATAGGAAATAAGGTGGGGAGGGGGAGAGAACACAGAGGAATAGCTCTGGGGACTGGACTGCATGTAGTAATACGGAAGGAAAAAAGGTATAAAACGTAACATGCTTTCTATATTCGGGGGGAGAGTTGCATTCTTGAGGTGCCTAGTGCCCGATAGAACTCTCTTCCCCACTTTGCTACCTGTATTTGGTCATCAGTTATCTAATAAACAGAGACTCTGATTGCACCTGTACTGACCTTTTGGATCTGATCATTTCAGGTACATAGTAATAATAATTAGGTTGTGGTTCATTTTTGTACGAAACAGGGCCGTACAAAATTGGTGCCGAACGCCCGGGATTGGCCTACGGGTTGGTCTCTAGGACCAAGATATAAATTTAAAGATTTTTGGATTCCCCTCAAAAGGTTGAGGGAGGTGTGTTCCCGGTGCTGAGTGAAGACCGGAGGAGAAGAAGCAGTGAGTGATTGATTTCCCTAGGAAGGCGCCTTTGTGACGACAAAGCCGTGAGTATACTCATTTTTGACCAAGCTTGGTAAGTGTTGTTTATTTGTTCTATTGTATTGATAAAGTGTAAAGATATTTTTGCTGCTATTAGTCAGGACTGAATGGTGTGTGTGTTTGAGCTACGTATCGGCTGATACGAACTGTGTGTGTGTTCTTACTCACGGTTCCATACCTCCGCGAGGAGATTGGCTGGGTCTGAACGAAGCGAATCTGTTTGAAAGGTGTCCTGGACATTTCGTGCACTACCTCCCTTTGTAGATAAAAAGGTTGGCTATTGAGATCCTTAAAATAACAGGTGGCACGTAGAAATTATGTCTCTGTTTAGAAGAAAGAAAGATGACAATAAGGGAATAATGATAAATCAGGTTTCCCCAATGACTCCGGTCGAACAGATGATGAGAGATAATCCCATATTAGGAAAGGAAATTTTGAAAGTTTGCCTTAAATGGGCAAAGTGGAGCAATGCTCCTGGGATCCCTCTTGGCTGGCCACCGGAGGGGTCTTTTGATGGTGGTTGTTTAGCAAGGATTAGGGATTATGTTTTGTCCCATAAGACCAATGCTAGTCAGTTAAAACATTTGCAATACATTTCTATGTGGATGAAACAGGCAAACCCAGGTACCCTCAGTAGTGAGGCTCCTCCCCCTTATTGTAGGACAGTGAACCGTACCATGGCAGCAATAGGGTATTCAGACCCGCAGATAAACACAGACCCCAAAAGGGAACAATCTGAGAAAACCCCTAATGATAAGCAGGTGACAGAAAAACAAAAAGAGAATCTGGGAAAGACAAAACAAGCTGAGCCTTCTGCACCTTACATTGACACCTCCTTATATAAGCCACTGTATAGGGAAATGGAAGATATAATTCACCATAAGGACTCCCAGCCATTTAGGAGATCCCGATCTGCATCCCCCCACCAGGAACCACATAGGGGATGGGTTCAAGTAACAGGTAAATTACATTTGACTCCTGACATAAATTCTCAGACCCCAGGATCATATGAACAATCAGTTTTAGGGGCTACGGGAGGTAACACTCCACCCCGCCTGCGTCCCATTCCTTCTGCTCCTAATCTTACCCCTAACGACAGTTGTCAGGTCACAACAGAGGATAATCCCTCCAAGTTTGGGGCGGGCAAGTTGGGGTCTGACTATTTTCCCAAGGAACCGACGGAAATTCTGAGTAATACCACCCTGGCTCAGTTATCAACTAAGTCTGGGACCCCTCCTGGTCGTGGACCAGTTGATTACTATAAATCCACCAATAGGGCAGCAGGTCGATGGTTCCCTTACTCTAGCCGACGCCCTGAAAGTCTGTGTGATCTTGGGACTCGAACGACCCGCACACATGACTATCGTATTTGCCCTGTACAGAGCACTAAAGAACCAGCTCAGCCTAAGAAAACCCCTGTAGAGTTTGTTTTTAATGAAGAGGGGGGTGAAGGATTTTATGTATATCATTGGAGTTCCAACCTACATGGATGGACCTCAGCATGTGCCCCACAAATGAGAATTTGGCCAGAACAAGGATCACTGGAAACTAGAGATTTAAACTTAGCCCGTAGGTGTATTCGTGGAGGAGAAGGGGACCCACAATGGGACTATAAATACATGGAAGCAGGATTAAGAGTGTGGGAAAAGTATGAGGGCCAAGATCCCAATAACCCAAAGTTACCGGGTTACATGGTGTTTCCTGTGCGACATGTTAACCAAGGACAGGGAAGGGCAGAGGTATATGTTCCCTGGAGTTTCACTGACATGACCAACCTGTCAGAACAACTCCCTCCCCTAAATCAAGGTGCAGGGGCATGGATACAGAAGTTTGAACGATTGACAGCAGGGTATACTTTGGCAATTGGTGATGTAAAAGCACTATTAGCCCGAATTTTGGGCAATAATGCTGCCAATCAAGTGTTTAATAATGCACATATAAATGGGGTATTGGTCCATGAACCACAATACGATGGGGCTTTATTTAACCCTTATCGTAATTTAATTTGGGAGTCACTAAGATATATATCCCACCCAAAGAAGTATGGGACCCCTTACATCGATGCAATTTAAGGTAGGGGAAGATGTTAGTGCTTATTTGGCTAAGTTCCAAGATCTATGGGAAGCACAAATGGGTGTACCCCATAATGCTCCTCATATGGCCCTTATGTTTTTTCAAACTCTGTGCAATACACTACCACTACCTATCCAGTTGAAATTAAAAAATATAGTTGCACTAGAATCAGAGACATGGCAAAAACAGCAGGCACATATTTTTCATTTTGTCAGACAGGCAGAAGAGGAATTATCTAAACCGGAAAGAGACAGGAAGGCTGCTCAAGCACGTCTGTTTAACTTACAGTTAAAAGAAATAGATCAAGGAAAAAAGGAAGGATTAGTCAGTGTATCTTCTGCTGACAAGAAACTGATTAAGACCTTGCAGCAAGAGGTTAGGGAGGCGAAGCAACAGGCAAAAACTGCACGAAAACTATTTGAGGAATGTGTGGAACGTTTATACGAGTCCTCTGGTGACAGTTGCACTGATAGTGACTCGGAAAATGCACACAAACCTGTGACACGTGCTCTGAATGTTCAAGGACGTGATCAGCTCTCGGGTCAGGGACCACGGTCCTTCCCCAGACAAAAACAGGAAAGAGAGAGAGATTTTTGTTGCTGGCAGTGTGGTGAAAAGGGACACTTTCAACGGACCTGCCGTGCCCCTCCCCCTCCATCACGAGGACGGAGAAAGTATAACCAAGGCCCACCGCCACCTGCTAGGCCACGGCAGTATCCTACCTGGCAGCCCCCAAATAGGGCAAGTTATGGTAATAGGGGAGATGGACAGTGACTAGGCATCTATAATATGCAGGTAACACTGGGAACAGAGGAGCCCCACATAAAATTAACATTGAATGGCCAAGAGATGAAATTTCTAATTGATACTGGAGCCACATTGTCTGTCCTGAATACCATGCCTGCAGGTAGCACTATTGGCAGAGACAGTGTAATGACCACCGGGTTTGATGGTAAGTCAGTAAAAACCCCAGTGACCAATCCAATTCATGTGGTGGGGCCAGAATTTGATCTCTATCACAATTTTCTGTATGCCTCTCATTGTCCTATTAATTTGATGGGGAGAGATTTAATTGTCAAGGCCCAGGTTACCCTAGTGGCAGGAGAATTTCAGTCTGCAGGAATCAGTGAAATTGGTACATATCTACTCAGCCCTTACGGCCGAGTACGGGGTGCACCAGTCCACATAAGACTGAAACAAGGGAAACAGGGACCAAAATTGCCACAATATCCCTTACAGCGGGCAGCTATAGAGGGTGCACGAGAAGAAATTGATCAGCTCAAACTGCATGGCATTATAGAACACAGTACCTCCTCATATAATACCCCGCTCTTTCCGGTCAGTAAACCTAATGGGAAGTGGAGGATTGTCCATGATTTACGAGCCTTGAACCAGGTAGTGGAAACCCAGTTCCCTGCAGTTGCCAATCCGGCCACCACATTGAATACAGTACAGCTGTACAAGTATTTCACAGTATTGGATCTAAAAAATGCCTTTTTTAGTGTAGAAATTGATATTGACTCGAGGCCCCTGCTGGCATTTCTTTTTGATCAAGTGCATTATCAATGGACGCGATTGCCTCAGGGATATGTTGACAGTCCCAGTATTTTTCTCAGATTCTATCACAAGATTTGCAGGAGTTCAATTCACATCTCCCTGGAGAAATGTGTTTATTGCAGTATGTAGACGATATCTTACTGTCAGGGTCAGATTATCAGCAAATGCATAAGTACACACGAGAACTAATACACGAGCTGCAGGACAAGGGCTACAAATTAAATGCCGAGAAGGCACAATTAGTGCAGACAACAGTCATCTTTTTGGGATTTCAGCTAAGCCAGGGTTCTATTGAAGTGGGAGATAAGACAGTGCAGCATGGCTTACAGTTACCAGTCCCCAGTACAGTGAAAGAACTTCGCTCTGTTTTGGGCACACTTAATTTTTGCAGAAATTGGATCCCTGCTTTTAGCTCTCGGACCCTTTGCTTCCGCCCTTATTTGAAGGGTGGGGTAAAGAACTCTGAAAGAATCACTTTAGATCCTTGTCATGTAAATGTGCTCCAGTCTATTTTGGAAGATTTAAAGTGTCTTCCAGCCTTACATCTGCCAAATCATCACAAGCCCTTTCAATTGATGGTGGTAACCGGTTCCCAGGCGTGGGCAGCCATACTATTTCAGGATAGGGTTTCCACTTTGTCATTTTTGTCTGGTACTTTTGGATGTACTGAGCTCCCATTGCCTGACCTTGAAAAATTAGTTATTGCAGTGGCAGCAGCAATAGAGAAAGTCCTATCTATTTTCACTCCTACGACCTTGATTCTCTATCAGTCCATTGAATTGAAGGCTATTCTGAACAAAGATACACTACATTTGTCCCCATCTAAGCTGCAGCAAGCTTGTGTTTCTATTCTGAATAGTGGAGTGATCTTTCGTCCTCTCACTGCCTCCACCTGTCCACTTAGTTGGCTACAGACAGCAGTAGATGTTTATACCCCAGTTCCTGATTCATCTTACGAGGAAGTTTTATCCTTTATGGTATCCCCTGCTGACATGCCACCAGACAGTGAAATTTGGTTTACAGATGGTTCAGCACAGAAAGGTATAGTAGGATTTGCTGCGATATTGCTGACCCCTGATGGAGTGGCTGAGCATCGTTTACAGTATGCTCTAGACTCAGATCAGGGATACTCAGCACAGGCAGCTGAACTGTGCGCCATATTGGCAGTCTTAGAAGAACGTCCAGCAACGCCCCTGATTTTCTACACTGACTCACAGTATGTTCAAAAGTTGTGTGGGGAATACCTTCAGATTTGGCTACAGCGTGGATTTGTTAATTCATCAAGCAGTCAATTAATACACAAGTCCCTGATTTTGTACCTCTATGATTTATTATTGCAACGCTGTGAGAGAAATATTCTAACTTCCTGTAACTGGGTCCCTGGCCATTCCCGCCATTATGGTTTCCTGCAGTTTGGCAATGCCCTAGCTGATGAGGCAGCAAAGCAAGTCACAGATACTGTCCCCATTTTAGTTATTACACGAGCAAGAACTTACCCCTTACCTTCGCTGCATGATTATCAGCAGAATCTTGCACGGGATGAGGTTCAAAAGTGGAAATTGTTAGGGTGCACAGAGCATAAAAAGTTATGGGTACACCCCTCTGGAAAAATTTGTATTTCCTTTTGGTCTTTGCAGCAATTGTGTTCTCTGTTGCATTCTGTTGGACACGCACCGGCTTCCAGCGTGTCTGCACAGATCTCTGAACTTTTTTGGCATCCGCGTCTCAAGCTCAGAATACAGGAGTGGTGCCAAAAGTGTCCCCAGTGTTTGGAAAATTCTCCAGTGAAGGGCAAACATACTCTCCAAGGTCATCTTCCGACAGTTCAGGGTCCTTTTATTTCCTGGTATGTTGATTTCACAGATATGCAGGTTCGTGTAGATGGCTACAGATTCCTTCTAGTCTGCATGTGCCCATTCTCCAAGTGGATTGAGGCTTTCCCATGCAGGCAGGAAAAAGCCTCCGAGGTATTTGACTGCTTTACTAAGCATCTGTTTCCTCGCTTTGGCATACCACGAACTGTTTATTCTGATAATGGCTCTCATTTCCGGAACCATCTCATACATCTTTTCTCCACAGCTCTGAGTGTAAAGTGGAAATATATTTCTGTGTATCGCCCCACCTCCAATGGCCTCGTCGAACGAACTAATGGCTTGCTCAAGACAGCCCTGTGTTTGATACAATCAGATAAAAGTATTTCCTGGCTGCAGGCCTTGCCTCTGGCACTGTTTCAATTGAGAAATCGTCCTCTAAAAAACATTGCTCTGACACCTCATGAAATTTGTACAGGAAGGCGATTGCTGCTATACAATCTCACTGACACTGCTATTCCCTTACCGGATTCTTTGTCTCCTTACTTTGCAGGTCTGCGCCTGGCTTTGGCAGAGATTTCCAGATGCTGTGCCATCCGTGACCAACATCCACAGTCCCCAAAGGATACCTTGATCCCAATTGGAACCACTGTCTACCGCAGAAATCCTCATCGGAGTTCCTGGCAAGATCCAACCTATTCAGGACCCCATATCGTTTCTGCATCAACTCCATTTGCTGTCTTGCTGGACGCTAGCCAAACTTGGACTCATATTGCCCATCTTTGGGTACCTTGAACTGTTTTTTTTTATTTTTGGACTTTTAAGTGACCTTTTCTCAGTATGCCTCATATTGTGTATAAGTTTGCTTTTTTATATTTTGCTATGTTATTGACAATTTTTATTGGGTGGTTTCTATACTTTATTTCTTCCCGCCCCCACTCTTTCCCCCCTGCTCCTATCTCCCCCTCATCTTCTCCTTCTCTGCACCGCTCCCGTAGGTCAGTTCTCCCCCTCACTAATACTTGGAAAACAACCGTTCTTGAAGTGGTTGATCTTATGAATATTAGTGACTGTATCATATGCACTCCATTACCACAGGGTGGTAATTATGCCCCTGTCCGTGTTCTCCCTGTCCCATTTGAAGAAGTTGTAGGTGCCATCCCGTGCTGGAATAACACCCACCTTATTAAAGGTGTATAGAGCGTGGCCCCTTATATTGTAATGATACTTGGGCGGCCCATCAAGCTGCTTCCTTTCCTGTCCGTGTCTCTGTGCCCTCTATGATATTTTATTACTGTCTTATTACCAACTCTTCTGTTTCTTTTGCCGACAACTGTAATGTTTCCTGGAATGTCCAAACAAATAATTTTCACTTTTTGCACGGTACCATGCGCCCTTTCTATCATGGACATAATATGACTAAGATAGACTGGTACCGTACTCAAGCCCGTAATAACCATGTCAACTCCACCCACTGGGGCCCGCGAGTTAAAGCACACTCTCGGGTATGGGGCCCTGACTTTTGGGCTTCAACCTTTAATGTTGGCCCTATAGATGCCACGCATACTCTCCTTTACCGAAAAGGTACATACATGTCCTCTCCTTTCACTTCTTGTCTCCTTTCACTTCTTGCTATGCACCAATCCTTTCCTGCAATGATGTTGCCCGGTGTGGTAAAGCACACACCACTCCCAGTAAAGTAAATACTTCCGCCCAGCAGGGTCGCCCCGCTGCTACTACAATCATAGGCCACCAACTTGCTGGTCACCTCCACTGGAAACCTTGTAAATCCCGTGATGATCATCCTCTCTGTCAGACTCCTTGTGCTCACTCCCCTACTACTGGTAAACTAACCTGTGAACCCCATACTTCTATTGCATATCCTATCAAACAATACTTTACTTGGAAACCTTCCTCTTCTCTATCTGCTATTGTGGGCCATTATTGGCTTTGTGGTGATGTCTTGTACCAGAAGGTTTAGCTGTCCAAGTTACCCTGTGCTTTAGTTAAAGTGTCCCCTTACTCAGTCCTTATTCCCCTGAATGTCTCATATAATTCCCCGCCTTCTCCCTCTACTCCTCTGCACCAGCGCCATAAGCGCAGCTCTGCTAGTCCCTGGGAATCCACCATGGTTGAAGATGCTGCAATACAGGCTTCCTATGAATATGTTAATTCCACTTACCCTATGACCAAAGCCCGCCTTATAGCTCTTAGCGCTACTTCTTGGATTCCTTGGGCTACCCCTGCCTTTACAGCGGAGCTTGGCATGTCTATTCACCGCTTACAATGTTTGCTACATATACAAATGAAAGCTGTTACTGAATCTATTTCTCGCTTAGCTGAATCACTTGAACAAAATAATCAAATGACTCTACAGAATAGACAGGCTTTAGATTTATTGTTCGCGGCAGAAGGCGGGACTTGTTCCTTTATCAACGCTACTAATTGCTGCACTGTGATAGCGAACCATACGATATTTGTATTAGATGCTATGAATAAGATTAAGCATCTATCTGAATTACATATTGATGATTTTAAGGGTGGCTTCCAGATTGGAGATTGGTTTTCATCTCTCTCCTCCTGGTTCCACTCCCTTGGCTCTGGCTTGAAAGGTTTATTGATTTCTGCTGGCATAATTTTAATCATTGCTTTACTCTTCTGTTGTTTTGTTTCTATGTTTATATCCTGCTGTAAGAAAAATTGCACCAAAGTATCTACCTCTTTTTTGCCTGTTCAGACTAGCCCTACTCTTGTCAATGTTTCTTATGCAGCCGTCCCCATGTCAGACTATTCAGACCTGGATTTCTCCCATTCCCCAGCTGAATAAAAAAAATAAAATAAAAAAAATGGGGGAGTTGTAGGGATTAAGTGCTTGTAGAGGTAGAGGTTAAGTATGATAGATTTGGGGTTTAGTATTATAGATTTGCTTTTAATTTTTAAGTGCTAAGGATTAATAATGTTCCTGATTCATAATCACTTACTGGCTACCCTGAATCTCACAAAATAGCCACCGAAGAACAGCATGCTGCTATGACATGTGAGCCAGTATTCAGGTCTTTGCAAGAAGAGATCCAAGAACCAGATAAGGAGATATCATGAGCCTTGTAAGGTGCCAGTTTGGGCTGAAGAGTCTAAACTTTGACCTACATGGAGATATCAGATAAAGGCTGGGTGCAAAGAAATGCATACACAGGAAACCACAAAGCTACTAACATATATGCTAGACCCGGCTCTGAAGAAAAGCAGCTAGCCAGGTCATGGTGAGTATGAGGAGGAGGGGGGCCAGGAGGGATTTTGCAACAGGAACTAAGGGGAGCAAAAAGGCAACGATAGGAAATAAGGTGGGGAGGGGGAGAGAACACAGAGGAATAGCTCTGGGGACTGGACTGCATGTAGTAATACGGAAGGAAAAAAGGTATAAAACGTAACATGCTTTCTATATTCGGGGGGAGAGTTGCATTCTTGAGGTGCCTAGTGCCCGATAGAACTCTCTTCCCCACTTTGCTACCTGTATTTGGTCATCAGTTATCTAATAAACAGAGACTCTGATTGCACCTGTACTGACCTTTTGGATCTGATCATTTCAGGTACATAGTAATAATAATTAGGTTGTGGTTCATTTTTGTACGAAACAGGACCGAAGCTGCACTATACAAACACTGGTTCACAGTAACATAGCAATTACAGAATTGCACCTGTCATACAACTATCCCCTCTCATCTGCTCTCCCTATCACAGAGACAAACAACCCATATAGATGCACTCACTCACATACACACATTCTAACGTGTTCACACACACACAGACATATACATCCAAGTATTCACACACACATGCACATTCATTCAAGCTTGCACAGACATAACAACCTACAAAATACACACAAAATATGATGTTGTTGTTGTTGTTAAGTGCCGTCGAGTCGGAGTCGACTCATGGCGACCCTCTGGATAGCTATCCTAAATTGTGTTCGGTCTTCAGTCAGGCGGCTCATTGTTGACAGACTGGTACCAGTAGCTGCTGTTATTGTATCGATCCATCTCACTGCTGGCCTTCCTCTTTTGCGTTGACCTTCTATCTTGCCAAGCATAATGTCTTTCTCTAATGATCTCTCTCTTCGCATGATGTGTCCAAAGTATGAAAGTCAAAGTCTTGTCATCTGAGCTTCTAAAGAGAGCTTAGGTTTGATCTCCTCTAGTACCGACAGGTTTGTTCTTCGGGCAGTCCATGGTATACACAGTATTCGCCGCCAGCACCATAATTCAAAGGCATCAATTTTCTTCCTGTCTATCTTTTTCGCTGTCCAGCTTTCACATCCATATGATGTTATTGAAAATACCATGGCTTCAACAAGTCGAATCTTTGTATGGAGAGAGACATCTCTGCTCTTGAGAATCTTATCTAGGTCTTTCATAGCCATTCTGCCAAGAGCAATGCGTCGTCTGATTTCTTGACTGCTTGTTGCTTCTTTATTGATAGTTGATCCAAGTAGGTTAAAGTTGTTCACAATTTCAATTTCTTCTCCTTCAACAATGAACCTGTTAATTATGCCAGTTGTCATGATCTTTGTCTTCTTTACATTAAGGTGCAGGCCCATTTTGAGACTATGTTCTTTGATTGTGAGAAGCAAATGTTTCAGATCATCTTCACTTTCAGCCAGTAATGTGGTATAATCAGCATAGCGAAGGTTGTTGATGAGTCTTCCACCAATTTTCACACCTCTGTTGTTTTCATACAATCCTGCTTCTCTGATGATTTGTTCTGCATATAAATTAAACAGGTAGGGGGAAAGTATGCAGCCTTGTCTTACACCTTTGCTTATTTTAAACCATTCTGTTTCTTCTTGTTCTGTTCGAACTATTGCTTCTTGATCAATGTACAGATTGCGCAAGAGAACGATCAGGTGTTCTGGTATACCCATGCTTCTTAATGTGACCCAGAGTTTCTCATGGTTTACAGAGTCAAAAGCCTTGCTATAGTCGATAAAGCACAAATAGATATCCTTTTGGTATTCTTTAGTCTTTTCAAGGATCCATCTCACATCCGCAATGATGTCTCTCGTTCCTCGCCCTTTCCTGAACCCTGCTTGCACTTCAGGTAGTTCTTGTTCCAGGTATGGTTGTAGTCTCTTTTGAATAATCTTCAGTAGAATCTTGATGGCATGTGGGATCAGAGCGATTGTGCGATAATTTCCACAGTCAGTTGGATCACCTTTCTTTAGTATTGGTATAAACACAGATCTTTTCCAGTCAGTTGGCCATGATGTTGTCTTCCATATTTCTTGGCAGAGCCTTGTGAGTATGGTAACAGCTGCATCAGATTGCTGCAATACTTCTATGGGAATGCTATCAATGCCTGGTGCTTTGTTCTTTGATAAGGCTTTCAATGCTGCTTCAACTTCTTCTTTCATCACCAATGGTTCCCGATCATAAGGTACAGGTTGAAACGGCTGTTGGTCCACTTGATTTTTATCATATAAAAACTCTGTATATTCCTTCCACCTTTTCTTGATCTTCTCAGCATCATTCAACATAGAACCTTGAGCATCTTGTAACATTCCAATTTGAGGCTTGAACTTTTTCTTTAACTCTCGTAGCTTTAGGAAAGCCGATCTTGTTCTTCCTCTTAATCGTTTCTGCTTCTATTTCCTTGCAAGTGTCATTGTAGTACTTTTCCTTGTCCTGTCTTGCTGCACATTGGAAATCTCTGTTAAGCTCTGTGATTGTCTTTCTTTCTCCTCTGGCTTTAGCTTCTCTGCGTTTCGGGGCAATTTTCAGAGTTTCTTCCATCATCCATTTTGGCCGTTTTTGCTTTTTCACCTTTTGTAGAGACTTCTCGCTTTCTTCCAACACAACCTTCTTGATGTCATTCCATAACTCTTCCGGAGCTCTGTCATTTGTATCTAAAGCAGCAAATTGATTTTGCAGGCAGTCTTTAAATTCCAGTGGTATATTCTCAAGGTCATATTTTGCTGCATTCATGAGTGGTTTGCTCTTTTTCAACTTTAGCTTGAGTTTGCATACTAGTACTTGATGATCTGTACCACAGTCAGCTCCAGGCTTTGTCTTTGTTGATGTTACAGAGCTTTTCCATCGTTGACTTCCACATATGTAGTCAATTTGATTTTTATATAATCCATTCGGTGAAGTCCATGTGTACAGTCGCCGCATGTGTTGCTGGAAGAAGGTGTTTGAGATGAATAGATCATTGGTCTTGCAGAATTCTATCAGTCTTTCTTCAGCTTCATTTCTGTTGCCAAGTCCATATTTTCCAACTACTTTGCCTTCTTCTTTGTTGCCAACTTTTGCATTCCAGTCACCCATGACTATCAGGATATCCTGTTTGCATGTTCTGTCAATTTCAGCTTGTACTTGTTCATAGAACTCTTCAATTTCATTCTCTTCAGCAGCTGTTGTTGGGGCATATACTTGAATTATAGTTGTGTTGATAGGCAATCCTCGTAGACGAATAGAAATTAAGCGTTCGATGACTGCATTGTATTTCATTACAGTTCTTGCAAGTTTTTTCTTTATTATAAATGCAACACCATTTCTTCTTTGTCTTTCATTTCCAGCATAGTAGACCATGTGATCATCTGATACAAAGTGCCCCATGCCAGTCCATTTCAGTTCGCTGACACCCAACAGATCAAGTTGTGCACGTTCCATTTCATTATTGACCACCTCCAACTTCCCTTGGTTCATGCTTTGTATGTTCCATGTTCCAATGTGTAAGACATCTTTACAGCTTCTGACTCTCATTTCATGCATGGCTACATCTGCAGTCAGACTTCCCGAGGGCTTTGATCCAACCACATCATAAATGCTGGCTTTACTCTGAAAAGTCTTCAGCTCTTCCCCAGTAGCTAGTTGAGTGCCTTCTGACCTGGGGGTCTCATCTTCCAGCACCATAGCACAATTTGTTTTGTTGTAACTATCCATTGGGTTTTCATGGCAAGATACAGAAGTAGATTGCCGGGCCTTTCTTCCATGCAGTTTAAGTTTGGTGTTGTTGCCGTTGTCACAAAAATGTGATCCTCCGCCGTCAACACTGTCCCATTCTGCTGCTGGCAAAAAAAACAAAACACTACAAAACAGAGAGATGAAACACACATCCAGATAGCATAAACACGAGACACGCCCACCCACATAGGCAATACAGATAGAAACAGACGGATGTGTGCATACGTGCACACACCCTGTGGCATACAAGGGTATACACCAGAGCAATTGGACTCTCTGGACACTAGGGAAAGCTTCAGCAGGTGTCTGAAAGCCTTAGCAAGCAGTAGCAACAAGGGAGTGGCTATAAGAAGCCAGGTTTCCCTTAAGACTCCAGTGTTAAGGTCCACCTTAAGGGAGGTTAAGGAAGTGGTTCCATCCGGCAGCATAAAAGCTGTCAGGGTGAGACAGAGATCAAGAGAGAAAGAAACTGCATGTTGTAGGAGTCCTGTCAGAGTCAGATAGGAAAACACTATGAATAGCTAGGTCTAAGGAAAGAGTGAGAAGGGCATGGACACGGCCAGAATTTGCTAAATAGTGCAATGTGCAAGCTCATGGCAAATAAAGAAAGGATGCCACTGTGGTTTCCAAAAGTAGCTGAAAAAGTAAGGAAAAAATGGATAGCCTTCATAAATTAAAAGAGAGCAGAGAAACATAGAAACATAACAACAGAAAAAGACCAGATGGCTTATCTAGTCGGTCCTTCCATATCAACCACTATACCATTCCCTTTTTTTCCTTTAGAGATCCTCTGTGTTTGTCCCATGCTTCTTTGAATTTAGATACTGTCCTCATGAAGAAGAAAAACAATAATATCTGAGCAAGCTAAGGGAAGGAGTGGCTTAGTGGTTGGGGCAAGTTGCCTGTGGGCTGGGGGTTCAAATCCCGCTATAGGTCAGCAACCTCAGGCTGGCAGGACTGAAGTTTCTAGTCCCACAGGCACTCCTTGGGCAAGCTGCTTAATTCTCTGTTGCCTCAGGTACAAAATGTAGATTGTGAGCCCTTTGAGGACAAGGGAAATATATATTGTACCTGAATGTACACTGCTGTGACCTGGTGAAAAGTGGTATACAAGTTTTGCTAAATAAATAAGCTGGTAACATAGTCAGGAAGGTAAAGATGAAAAATAGCTAATATGGTAAAAGATTTTTGAGATATGTTTGTGTCAAGTGGATGTGCAAAGGTGGCATTGTGAGACCAAAGGTTGAAGGGAAAAATATGCAGAGTCTGATGAAGATAAAGTGGAATTGCTTAACAAATATTTCTGTTCTATCTCCACAGATGAAGAGCCAGGAATGAGACCTCAGAAAAACATAAACCCAATACTCAGAGGTCCCAACTGGTTCATGCCACTGAATATCCCCATAGACCGCCTTGTGAGCATCTGGTTAATTTCAGGACAGTCTGTGGGCAGAGTTGGGGGTGGTATCGGTGGCTATCCAGTTAACAGCAATATTCAGTTGCTAACCTGAGAGGAAAACTGCATAAAGCTAGGACAAGTCAATGGCTATCCTAACTTTGCGTGATTCTGCTATGAGGTTAGCAGCTGATTAGCTCCACTGACTGTATAACCATCATGGTTTGCAGTGAAACTGGGAATTCAAGGTCCAATAGGCTCTGGTGTGGAGTATCAGGTTTGATTTTTGCCTGCAGCAATCAGGTGTTTGAGTGACACTGACCCCCAAAGGCTGAAAAATTTGTTAGGTACAGGGAATTAAGTAGGTCAAGAGGTAGAAGATATAGTAAATGTGGAAAAAAAGCTGCTTTTTTACTCTTGAAAACTATTAGGTTGATAAAGGAAATAATGCAAATCGAGAAGAATGATTCAGAAGGTAGTGTAAGAAGCAGGACTGTCAGATGGAATCCTTTTACCCAGCAACTTTGAAAAGACTTAAGCAAATAATGAGATCTCTTAATAGGTTTTCTGGTTTAGATCCAGCACCAAGATTATTCAAATACTACGTTAAGTTGGAGTAGGGATTTAATAAATGCACCCTTGGAACAGGAGGCAGTGCCTCTTTATTTAAAATATGCTGTAGTAATGCCAATTATGAAAAAGGAGTAAATGCTTAAGTTAGCAAAATTGATGGAGAAGGAGGTGGCAAATTTGCTGTTGAAAGATAATAGACTGCTGGTTGTTGGACAAACGCTTTTTGGGGTAGACAGTAAGCTGAAATATTATTAATGGCTATAATGGATCACGTTTATTATAGGTTAGAGGAATTTCATGCTACTGATATCAATAAATTTAGCTGCAGCATTTCATTGAGTTAGAACATAAGAACATAGGTTATACCATTCTGGGTCAGACCAAAGGTGCATGAAGCCCAGCATCCTGCTCCAACAGTTGTCAATCAGGGTCACAAGTACCTGCCAAGTTCCCAAAAGGTAGATAGATTCCATGCTGCTTATCTCAGGAGTAAGCAATGGATTTCCCCAATCCACTTTTATCATGTTTTATGGACTTTTCCTACAGGAATCTGTCCAAACCTCTCTTAAACCCTGCTCCAATAACAGCTTTTACTATATCCTCTGGCAACAAATTCCAGTTTGATTATGTGTTAAGTGAAAAAAAATATTTTCTCTGATTTAGTCATTGACCCAGGATTGTTGCTTAGGATATATAAAAAGGTGTTATAGAGTAAGATATGATGAGAAGTTATCGAAGGCCTATCAGTGGAGACCAGAAGTGCCTCATGACTCACCATCATCAGCATTATTGTTCAATGAATATCTACAACCTTTAACCCTTCAGTGTGAAATGTGACTACCAGGTCAGAGGCAGCCTTGGAAGATGATAGCAGGACCCAGAGCAGACTATAGGAGAAATGTTCCCTTTTGAGAGTGAGCCATTATTGAGCCTCCAGGACAGCACAGGAAAGGAAGAGAGCAGAGAACAGCTGAGGAAAGGGAGAGGATATCCTACTTAGAAAGGGCAGCAAGGACCAACTCTATGCCCTGGATCCCTGCAGAAGTGTTGGCCAAGTTTCCCACTTTTCAGCCGGAGCTGGAATCAGATCTTACCCTAAAGTAGGCTTTTTGCCAGAACTAAAAAGGAACCTCAGGCTATCCTTGTTTTTATATTAAAAATAGCTAACTTTACAGAGAGATTAAGGATATATGGACTTGGTAACAGAAATGAAGCTGGACAAAGACTCATAGAATTCTGCAAGACCAACAATCTATTCATCTCAAACACCTTCTTCCAGCAACACAAAAGTGACTACACACATGGACTTCACTCAATGTATTGTACAAAAATCAAATAGACTACATCTATGGAAGTCACCATTGGAAAAGCTCAATAACAACAACAAAGACAAAAACTGGAGCTGCCTGTGGTACAAATCACCAACTACTAGTATGTAAAGCTAAAGCTGAAAAAAAGCAAGCCACTCATGAATGTAGCAAAATATGATCCTGAGAATATACCACTAGAATTTAAAGACTGCTTGCAATATCAATATGCTGCTTTGGATACAAATGACAGAGCACCAGAAGAGATATGGGATGACATAAAGAAAGCTATGCTCGAAGAAAGTAAGAAATCTTAAAAGAAAAAAAACAAACAAACAAACAAAAAAGGCCAAAATGGATGACCAAAGAAACTCTTAAAATTTCCCACAAATGCAGAGAAGCTAAAGTCAGAAGAGAAAGAGAGGCAATCACAGAACTCAACAGAGATTTCCAACAAACAAGACCAAACAAGGAGAAGTACTGCAATGAGGTAATCAAGGAAATAGAATCAGAAACTATTAGAGAAAGAACAAGATTGGCTTTCCTAAAGCTATGAGAGTTAAAGAGAAAACTCCAGTTTCAAATTGGAATGCTACAAGAAGATCAAGGATGCATGTTAGATAATACTGAAAAGATCAAGAAAATATGGAAAGAATATACAGAGTCATTATACCATAATGATTAAGTGGACCAACAGCCTGTACCTTATGCTCAGGAACCATTGGTGATGAAAAGTCGGAACAGCATTGAAAGCATTATCAAAGAATAAAGCACCAGGCATTGATGGCATTCCCAATGGGACGTGGCTGTTGCCATACTTACAAGGCTCTGCCAGGAAATTTGGAAGACAACATCATGGCCAACTGATTGGAAAAGATCTGTGTTTATACCAATACTGAAGAAAGGTGATCGACTGACTGAGTGTGGAAATTATCGCACAATCACTCTGATCCCACATGCCAGCAAGAGCCTACTCAAGATCATCCAGCAGAGACTACAACCATACCTGGAACGAGAACTGCCTGAAGTGCAAGCAGGGCTCAGGAAAAGATGAGGAATGAGAGAAATCATCGCGAATGAGAGCTAGATCCTTGAAAAGACAAAAGAATACCAAAAGGATATCTATATGTGTTTTATTGACTACAGAAAGGCTTTTGACTGTGTAAACCATGAGAAACTCTGGGTCATGTTATGATGCATGGGTATACAAGAACACCTAATAGTTCTCTTGCACAACATTTACATTGATCAAAAAGCAACAATTCAAATGGAACTAGGAGAAACAGAATGGTTTAAAATCAACAAAGGTGTACGACAAGGCTGCATACTTTTCCCCTACCTGTTCAATTTATATGCAGAACAAATCATCAGAGAAGCAGGACTGTATGAAGACAACCGTGATGTGAAAATTGGTGGAAGACTCATCAATAACCTTTGCTCTACTGATGATGCCACAATACTGTCTGAAAGTGGGGAATATGTAATGAGGGGGATAGAAAGTCAACTAATATGAAATTGCAGCAATCTTATCTTGATATCTCAACTGTTATGCTCATTCCCTGTTGAAATTTTTTTTTTGTAGTGCTAATGGAAAGAGATAAGCAAACATGCATGCACCATAAATGTAATGAGAAAACTATAAAGGAAAAGCAATGGGAGCCAAAATGTGAAAAAAAAAATCAATATTACAATAAAGGAATAATGGTGTTTAGTGGGTAGTATTCAACAGGGGCGGCCCAAGGGGGGTGCGGGGCCATGTGTGGAGACTTGGTGTGGGGCCTCATTTGCATAAGGGGCCTCATTTGCATGGCTATTTGCATAATATTATCATACACTACATTTTAGTAAACATGCCTCTTAATGAGTGTATGGATAAAGACAGACTAAAGGATTTCTACATTACTATAATCCAGTGCCAACTGCAAGGCACATTAGGAACTACTACAAACACTGCCCATTTAGAACCCATAGCAAACCCGCCGTATCCTAACAGCACTACCAGGACTCACAAAGCACCATACTCTACCTATCAAAAGGCTACACTGCAAATATTAAACCAATACATTTCAGAGAATAACAATACATGGGAAAGAGAACAAGCGGCAATGTCAAATAGGAATTACATAAACAGAATACCTCAGCTCAGTTATACATGCAGAACATAGACCATCACCAAACAAGGAATCACAATTTAGAAACAGGAAGGGAATAGTTAAACTGGGAACCACAAAAGCCAAACTTGGAATGTACAGCAACACTGTAGAAATAAAACTATAAATTAATTTCCTCTTGTACTAAACAAAGCATAGATGTTAATGATGCACATTTCCCAGAGCTGACTCTTTCCTCATTCCTATTTCATCCACTCAAATTTTACCCCTCCATCCTCAATCCCCACTTACTCTCCCAATGCCTGGCCAATTGTAGATTTGTCTTCCCTCCCACACAAAATATTTTTCCCCTCTCCATTTCACTCTCGCAGCTCCATCCCATTCTAATCCTCCCCCAACATCAGCTCCCTTCTAGTTCCAGTCCCACCCAGCATCTGCTCCCTTCTAGTCCCCTCATCAGCTCATTTCCAGTCCTAGCCCCCTATCAGCCCATTTCCAATCCTATCCTAGCCCCACTATCAGCCCATTTCCAGTCCTAGCTCCCCCATCCATTTCCAGTCCAATCCTAGCCCTTCCATCAGCCCATTTCCTGTTCTAGCTCCCCCCCACTCATCCCATTTGCAGTCCTAGCTCCCTCCCTTTACAGCCCATTTCCATTCCAAGCCCCCCTCCCCATCAGCTATTTGCAGTTCAAGCCCCTCTTCCACTCAGCTTTGCCCTGCACCTAGCACCTTTGTTGTTGTTTTTTTTTAAGCTGTCATTAGGAACTTGATCCCTAGCATGGGGTGTACCATGGAGACTCAGCGTGTTCAGAAGTTTCCACGAGTATTTCTACTAAATTGCTAAGCCCACCACTTCTATCCCCTTTTTTTTTTTAAATTGTGCTAGCACCCACTCACCTGTACAATGGCCATCTCCGGCTTCAGGTTCTCCACTCCGCACACTCCTCCGCTCACCACCAGGAAAACTGGGGCCTGCCTCAAGCACCTGCCACACCAAGAAGATCCCGCCGGCACCACCGCACTTTGAGTCTGCCGCCGCTTGAAGACTCCTCTCCCCGTCACTCCCTCTTCGAGATCCCAAGATCTCCAACCACAATGCCAGCTACCGCTGTCACAGCACTGCCGACCTTGTCCACAAACGTCAACCCCACAGACCTCCAGATGCATGTGCTCAGGCGAACGTTGAGGACGCCTGACCACATGTCTGCACCCTCACTGATTGGCTCCCCTGCACTCGTCCACGCGGGCGGAGCCAATAAATTTAAACGACGCCTCATGAGTCCTCACTGCTGATGCCCCCCCCCGACAATTGCGCACAGGGTCACCGCACCAGGCCGAGCACCCACTTACAGGGGGTCACAGGGACCCTGCCCACATCCTTTCACTTACTGTTGTCTTCTTTGTTTCCATTTTTGTGGATAGGAAAAACATTTGCTTATCGCCAGTCCTCTGGGATCACTCCCAACTCTAAAGAAACATTGAAAGGTCAACCAGTGGAATAGCAAAAACTTCCCTTAATTACTTTAATACCTTCAGATGAATCCTGTCCAGCCCCATCACTTTGTCCACTTTTGGTTTAGCTAGATGCTTATGAACACAATCTTCTGAAAATAGTTTGACTTCTACATGACTCCCATTCCTATTTGGGTTTGTTTTCTGATGTCCCATTCCCTTCTCTTCATCTAGAACATAAATATTTGTTAAACAATTCTGCTTTATCTCATCAACCTCTAAAAAAGCTTTGATGCCCTTACATTATCTCCGTTCAGTTTTATCCATTGTTGCTTTACTTCTCCAGATGTACCCATCCATATTATCCATGTTTATCTTATCCAAATTTATTTTCCTGTTTTATGTAATACCGAGCAGCCTGTTGTTCTGGTCTTTGGTTCTCTGTAAACCGCGCTGATTGTAAATAGCGCGGTATATAAAAAATTGAAATAAAAAAATAAATAAATAAATAAATAAATCCAGCTAAGGATTCCTTGAGGTATTCCCCCATCTTTGCAAAGATAGTTTTCTTGCCGTTTAGGACCCTTGCTGTTGAATGAATGATCTCCACCCATCTGCATAAACCCTTCTGAATACTGACCCCAATAATTTGTCTCTCTTCTCCACTTTCTTTTGCCTTTCAGCATCCTTGATTTCAGCCACTTTCATTCCAGTTAAGGCAGCTTCAACATTTTAATACTCAAGTCTTCCATTTACCACCTTAGTCTTTAGCAGAGCCACCTCATTTAACACCTGACCTACCAAAGTATACCATTCCTCCACTAGTTTCCTGATCTCTTCCTGTTTCTCCAAACTTCAATTCTAAAAACTAACTTCTGTCTACTTCTCAATCCACTATTCCCCTTGTCTTTCTTTTTTGGTCCATCCTTTCTCTTCCTCCTTCCCATCATTTTATCTAAAAATAAAATGACAAATAATGACCTGACAAAGGGATAGTATGCTCCCCTTGCACAACTAACTGCCTTTCCTTAATTTTGGATTCCAACAAAAATTAGATCTAATATGTGACCTCTTTGGTGGGTCATTCAAACACCTGTATTAATCTCCCTGCTCTCAAAGCTGATAGTATAAAATCTGACCTTCTTTCTTCCAAATTATCCATTTGCATGGTAAAGTCTCCTAAAATAACCATCTTTTAAGTTGTAACATAATATTCAGCATAGTTCCCACTAAGTCTCCCATTTCTGTGAATCCAATTTTTGTAGGCAGCTTACTGACAAAATTCCTAGCTAATTTGTGTCTCCAAACCTCACGATTATCCTTTTAGCCCCATCCAATCTCTTCAATTCTCTGCATACTATTGATAAACCTTCTCAGAAAATAATTGTCACATCTCCACCTCGTTTACCTATTCTAAGTTGAGGAACATAGCAATACCCTGTGGGACATACACAATTTATTGTTTGGACTCCCTTTCTTAGACAACCAACTTTCTAGCAAGAATAAACAATCTATCTCATAGTAAATCCTGTATTAAATGCCACTTTTCTGAGAGTTTTCACTTTCAATAATACACAATTTAAGCTTATTTCCTCCTCTTTTCCATCTCCTTTTAACCTCCTATTAATAAGTACTTGCTCTATCATCTCCCCTTCCCCTATAATGAAATCCCATCTTCCATATCTGTCTTGTCCTCATACAGGCTACATTGCTCTTTTACCAACTCAAGATTCATATTCACTTCATTCCCACTTCAATATCCCCTGCCCATCCACAATTACCACATGAACCAGAAAACCTCAACAGTAATCCCAGCCCATAATACCTAACCCAATCATCCCAGCACTATACCTATATATCCCTTGACTTCACATTTGTTATCCAATAATAACCAACACAAAAATCACAATAAAAATAGCATTTTACAAGAAACACCACTTTTCAAACTTCTACTATCCTATATTTTTCTCCTGCCATATAACCGGGTAAGGCGGACAGTTCCGCGGCTCCACTTAGCAATCCCCCCTTTTCCCCCATGCACCACACAATACCCCACCACAAATAAATATACAAGACCTGTTTGGGAATTCAACTGGTCGCAGCTTTATTGGCCCATTGATAACATTTAACAATAAACATCAACAAAGTCAAACATTTTGTTGCCCCCCCACCCACCTCCAGCAGAGCGAATTCTCACCAGCCATGTGGGTAGCAAAGTGAGGCCGCTTCTGCCGTGTCCAGGCCCCGGCAAATTGCCTAGCCTCCCTCTTCCGACTTCGCCATATTATTAGCAAAAGCCTGAGGGACTGTCCGGGTCGGGGGTACCCGACCCCGCCCTACTGCTTAGCTCCGGCTCCGGACCCCGGAAACCTCCGGGATCCCGCCACCGGCTCAGGACACCTGCCCTGAGCCGCCCCCCCCCCCCCCGGCCAAGCTGCGACCAGTCACCCTGTGTCTGAGCATATCTTCCAAGGCCTCCTGCCAATCGTTAAGGAGTAAATCCATCCCGACCGAAGACAGATGTACCCCATCTTCCCTATATAAGCCACCACATTCCACATCTACCCAGGAATGTAATATTTGACACCCTCCCCGCTCCCCCACCCATCGGCCTATTTGACGATTAATTTTCGTCAATCCACGCGACCATCGCCGCTGAGCTTTGCACGCTGGCCTTGGAATAATGTCCGACCACAGCAAGAATACCCCCTGGAAAATTGACAGTATTGCCCCCAAGTCCTTAATGACAGTGCGAATCAACTGTCGACAAGTCCATGATGCCAAATCATTGCCACCGAGATGAATTAACAAGGCATCCGGCATCCCTCTCAGCCGAGCGTGGTGCCGCAGCAAAGGCAACAGCTGCATCCATCGCAGTCCCCGCTCACCCAGCCATGAGACGGTCACCTCGCAGTCCTTCAATCCCAGATTCTGCCCAATCGGGCCCAGAGCTGCTCGACGACTGGCCCAATACACAAACAAGTGGCCAATCACCCAGCATTGACACGCCTCTGGCAAAACTTCTGCAAAACAAAAAGAGCCATAGTTAGCCAACACCCCCCGCCCTTACAGACGCACATATCTGCGACACGCCCCGGACTTCCATCTCCCTATGCGCCGTATAGCATCCTCAGGCAACCCTGCCGTGGCAGCACTCGTCGCCGCCCCGATCCGAAAAGAATGAGGCGCGAACAGCCCCGCATCCTCCCCCAGCCAGCGCAACGTTAGCCGCAGTACCGCCGTAAACTGGAAACGCGTAAGAACACTGCGATCCGCATGAATGAAGAAATTCCCACCCCCCCGGGGCCGCCACTGAAAATATGCCTGCAATAGCCCCACCGGGAAAACGGCTGCCCCTTCGATCGCGCGCAACTGGACCCACGCGCCACGCCCTACTTGGTCCGTCTTAGAACGCGCTAAATAAAGCCCAACCCCGCACGGCTCCAACTTCACATGGTGCACTTGTAGGCCCCCCACCCCGGCTGCCCCCCGCGAGTCCGCCACCAACTCACCCACGCGGAAGGCCCCAAAGAAGGCCAAGGCAAAAACAGCACGAAAAAGAACACCCTCGAACACCGAGGAAGCCACCTGCGGCACCGCCCAGCACAAACGATATAGCAACTCATAAGTAATGGGCCGACGCCCATCCATCGGGGACGGGCAGACCCGCTCCCATCTTTGCGGGAGTCTACGCGTGAGGAAACCCCCGCCGCCCGCCCCCCAACTCACCGCCTTGGCAAAGAAGGCAAACCCTGCCAAATTCCTACTCACCGTGGCACGAGAGAAACCCGCCGCCTTTGCTGACGACACATACAAACCCGTAAGCTGATTCGTAAGCGGACCCCCACGCCATCCGCGCTCCTCAAGGAACTCCACCACGGTATCACAGCCCTGCTGGTACGCCCTCCAAGTAGTCGCCGCAACCGACGCCTTCAGTAGTTCTAGCATCTCTGGAGGCCAACCTGCCATAACCGCTCGGGGACCGACCTCCCTTCCTCTTCGGCCTCCGGTGCCAATGCACGGAACCGCTCCCACTTGAAACGGGAAAGAGCATCAGCAACAAGATTAGAACTCCCAGGAATATGCCTCGCCCGTATCACAGTATTCAATCTCAGACAAGTCAACACAACCTGTCGCATCAATTCGGCAACCGGCCGGCAGCGCGGCGAGTAATGATTCACGACCGACACTACTGCCTCGTTGTCACACCACCACACAATTCTCCGATTACGCACTTTGTCTGGCCACAATTCCAAGACGACCAGGATCGGGAATAACTCCAAAAAAGTTATGTTAGCCGTGAGACCCAACGCAGTCCATGCCACTGGCCATGCCGCCGAGCACCAGGAGCCCCCGAAATAAATCCCCAGGCCTAAACCACCAGCCGCATCCGTAAACAATTGCAACTCCGGAGTTGCAATCTCCCTGTCCCTGAGCACCGTAATCCCATTGAAATCCTTAAGGAATTCGTCCCAAATCGCCAAGTCGTCCCGAATGCTACGTGACACCCTCAGCCGATGATGTGGCTTGCGAACTCCCGCAGTAGCCGCTGCAAGGCGCCTCATGAAAACCCGACCCATGGGAATCACCCTACAGGTGAAGTTTAAAGACCCGATCAACGACTGCATTTCCCGTAGCGTCAGCCTCGCGGATGACAACGCATTTGCGACCAAAACCCGGAGCTTGTATAATTTGACCATCGGCAGACGCGCTACCATCTCTACGAAATCCAACTCGATTCACAAAAAGGTGAGCCGCGTCGTTGGGCCCTCCGTCTTATCAGACGCCAACGGCACACCCCATTCCCGCGCCATACTGACGAAACCATCTAGCAGTACCTGACACTGCTGGGTCCCCGCCGCCCCCACTATCAAAAAGTCATCCAGATAGTGAACCAGCTGACCCAACCCCACCCTGTCCACCAGCGCCCAGTGCAAAAAGGAGCTGAACCGCTCAAAGTGCGCACAGGAGATCGAACACCCCATCGGCATACACCTATCGAAGTAGTAACTGCCCTCGAAACAAAATCCTAACAACGGAAAAGCCGACGGGTGGACCGGCAACAATCGGAAAGCCGCTTCAGTATCCGCCTTTGCCATCAAACAGGCCCGCCCGCAGCTGCGGACGAGCTCAACCGCTGCATCAAACGATGCATAGCATACCTCACACAGTTCTCTAGGAATCCGGTCGTTCACCGAAGCCCCGCTGGGATACGAGAGATTGTGTATGAGCCGAAACTTGCCGGGCTCCTTTTTGGGTATTACCCCCAGCGGGGACACCGTCAAATCTGCAAAAGGGGGCTGGTCAAAAGGACCCGCTACCCTCCCCAACGCCCTCTCCTCCGCTAACTTCTTCCGCACCACACTGGCAAAGCGCCTTACTGACGGCGCATTCCGCACTACACTCAGCCCCACCCGTCCGCGCGTCGGAATCTGAAACCCCTCACGAAACCCCCCCTCCAATATAACCCTATCTTTTTTCTTGGGATAACGCCTCAAAACTTCCAGAAACACATCGAGTTTGACTGGAGTCGGCGCCAAACCCCGCCAATTCTCACTGCTTGGGGGGGGGGGCAAACCCGATCCGCCCGGTCCCCGTTTAACACATTTAAGGGCGGAGTGCCCCCCATTACAGACTGAACACGCGTGCCGGAATTTGCAGTCTGTAAACAGGCAGGAGGACTTGTTAAAGCGCCAACATAAATCCCTGACGCCCCCACTACCGCCCGCTTTCGGTCCCGACGCGGACTCCCCTACCCAAAAGGGCCGCGGAGCCCCAGATGCCGCCACTAACCCGCCCCGAACCCCTTGCCCCGGCCCCCCGGCGGATCTGACCGACATCTGCGTCAGCCATAAATTGATGTCCTGCGTACCCCACGACAGCGACCGATTCTCCTCCATCTTGTCCCGAAATTTCTCGTCGTAGTTGAGCCAAGCCCAACCATTGTGAGACTGAGAGGCCTCCAATATGGAGTCCGCATACGCCAATAACATCCCATATTGCTCCAGGTGCACCCGCCCCCAAACACTGGCTAGCCGCAAAAAAGCACAAGTCCAGTTCGTCACATTATGCGCCACGTGGCGTACCCTCCCCGCCTTTTCATCGGCTTTCCTTTTTCTCCTACTGTCCCCGGAACGCTTACGGCCTTCCAGTAATCTAAAAATGTCCACGTACCGACGCTCCTGAATCCTCCACCGCAATTTCCGCGGGACGCCTTGCCAAAGCTCCACGAAAGTGGCCACCGTGGGCACCGGCCCCATCGCGCCCTCGCCTTCCCCCGCGCTATCCCGAGAGGCTGATGACGGTGTCGAAGACCCGGACGAGGTGGACGACCCCGAGCCTGACGCCCGCCGCCGCCGATGAGAACGCCGCCTTTTTTTCTTAGCCGCCCCCATCCCCGGCCTGGCACTCGCTGCCGACACCGCAGTGACCTGACCCATATGCTCACCTGCCGCACCTGCTGCCTCCGTCGACGCTGACGTAGAGCCCTGTCCTTCCGATGTGGCGGTCGTCGAGCTCGGCATCACCTCGTGGGCTGGCGCGGGACGCGTCGGCTCTTCCCGTCTCTGCGACATACCCGGCCAAGTTGCTCCTGCGCCTGGCCAACCGAGTGGTACCTATGGAGAGAAGAAAGAAAAAGGCGCCGGAACACCCGCCCCGGCGCAAGGCTGTTGCCATGCCCCCACCCAGTCCGTCCTGGAAGACCCTTGCCCTCCCCGCTGCCATTGCTCCCACATGGGCGCGAAGGCCCCCCCAACAAACCCCGGCCCTCCCGTGTAACCCGGCCAGGTCCCCCAATTACTCGCCCCTGCCCCTCCCCCCAGCTGTGCCTCACCCCTGAAGGGACCCTCCCCCACCCCCCTCCCCCAAATGGGACGTGGGGCTGCCCTTGCCCCATGCCCTCAGGAACCAACGGTGCAGGGGCTGCAGCCAGACTAGGCGGCTCTATAAGCCTCCCCTCCGTGTCCCCGCCCCTTGTGGCAGATCCCCCCACCGCAGCTGCCCCCCCTCAGAGGCAGGGGACCCTCCCCCTGCCCTCGGAGCCCCCTGTGACTCCCACGCTGACCATCAGAAGCTCCCGGCGCACCTTTGCACCAAGATGCGCTGGGTGCCTGGTCACTGCGCTGACCAGCCCCGTGCCCCCTCCCTGGCCCACCCTCCTTGCCTCGGACCGAAGCCTGCCACCCCCCCTACCCCCCTGCGCTGCCTGGCGCCCTGTAGGGGCCCCCCATCCTCCTACCCCCCTTGACCTGGTCCTGGTCCGCCTACCCATGTCCCCTTCCTTCCAAACCCTTGCCACCGCAATTAAAGGGGTACCTTTAGATGTTTTAAATTCTTTATCGTTTTTTTTGTTGTTGTTGTTGTTTTTAGGCAATTGCCCGTCGCTTACCCTTCCCGCGGGAAGAAGAGGGGGCCACGAGTCACACAGAAACCCCGCTGGGCACCTTTTGGCTGCCACGTGGCCGGGCCTCCCCGCAGCACCAAAACGGACGTCTGACCCCTGCGGCTGCCACAAGGGAAAGGCCGGAGGAGCCACGCAGCCCCCACCACCTCCCTGCCCAAACCGCCGCGCTAACCGCTCATTGGCTCCCGTACCTTTCAGTGCCCTGGGAGCCAATGAGCGTGCCGTGACCTGCTAGCCCGCCCCCGCGTTCCCCAGACGCCGATGCCGCACGCGCCCGCCGCCCCCCCGGTTAACGCCGGCCGCACGCATGCCCGGGGGGGGGCCCACGGCCTTGCTATTCTCCTGCCAATGCACACTAAAAGGCACACAAAACAGCATAACTTACAAATTCGGGTGTGAAAGGGAGACATATTGTTCGTTCTGTATGCTGCTTTGGCTGCCGATACTGCTGGTGGAACTGACATTTCATTAGAACACATGGGATATGCCCACTCAGGGGGACAGCCCATGCAATAGGCACACACACAGATCGCATGACAGAAGCATAGAAACATGACAGCAGAAAAAGACCACATGACCTATCTAGCTTGCCCTTCCGTATCAACTATAATAGTCCCTGTTTTACCTTTAGAGAACTTCTGTGTTTGTCCCATGCTTTTTTGAATTTAGATACTGCCCTCGTGTCCACCATATCCACTGGGAGACTGTTCCATGCATCTATCACTCTTTCCATAAAGAAATATTTACACATATTACTCCTGAGTCTATCCCCTTTCACTCTCATCCAGTGTCCTCTCATAGCAGAGTTTGCCTTCAATTGAATGAGACCTTCCTGTGCATTCATGCCATGGAGGTATTTAAAGATGTCTATCATTTCACCCCTATCCTGCCTTTCCTCTAAAGTATACATAGCAAAATCTTTAAGTCTGTCTCATATGCTTCATAATGAAGACCTCTAATCATTTTAGTAGCCACCCTTTGCACCAACTCCAACCTGCTTATATCCTTTTGAAGGTGCGGTCTCCAGAATTGCACACTATACTCCAAATGAGGTCACACCAGACATTTATACAGAAGCATTATTACCTCCTTTTTTTTCCTGGCCATTCCTCTCCCTATACACCCAAGCATCCTTCTGGCTTTCGCAGTCACCTTTTCTACCTGTTTAGCTACTTTAAGATCATCAGACACAATTATGCCAAGGTCGCACGCTTCTTTTGTGGACCGAAGTACCTCACCCCCTACACTGTGCAGCTCCTTTGGATTTTTGCAGCCTAAATGTATGACTTTGCATTTTTTTAGCATTAAATTTCAGTTGTCAAATTCTAGACCATTCTTTAAGCTTAGCTAGATCCCTCCTCATGTTATCGACTCCTTTTATTTTATTTATTTATTTATATTATTTCTATACCGCACTCTTTAAAATCAGCGCGGTTTACATGTAACAACAACTTGTACAATGCAGCAGAGCATGTGATGCACATTACAGAGAATAGGTTTTAAAACTTGGTTTAACAGGGGTAACTATATACACATGAACTGTTCGTCCACAGGTATGCTACAGGTACGGCTGTGGACAAGCGCTCCTCTCTGAACTACATATAATACAAACATATTAGGTTATATACAGATTTTTATTCGGATTGTGGATACGTTATCGTGTCCTGGGTGTGTCGGTGGTGTCATTGTGGGTGGGTGTCTACTCTATTTTGGTATCATCCGCAAACAAGCAAACCTTACCTGATAGTACTTCCACAATATCACTAACAAAGATGTTAAACAGAATTGGACCAAGGACAAATCATTGCAGCACACCACTGGAACCTCCTCCTCCTCAGAATGAGCTCCTTTTACCTGTACCCTTTGTCGCCTCCCACTCAACTAATTTTTAACCGAATCAGTAACTTTAGAGTCCATCCTTAGGGTGCTGAGTTTGTTTATAAGTCACCTGTGCAGAGCAGAGTTAAAGGCTTTACTGAAATCTAAATACACCACATCTAGGGCTTTCCCTCAGTCCAACTTCCTGATCACCCAGTCAAAAAATCTCTCAGATTTGTCTGACAAGACCTGCCTCTGGTGAATCCATGCTGCCTCAGATCCTGCAATCCATTGGACTCACTATTCTCTCCTTTAGTAGCCTTTCCAATAATTTACTAACCACAGAGGTTAAACTAACCGGCTATAGTTCTCAATGTCATCCCTATGTCTGCTTTTGTGCCTTTCTCCAGTCCTTTGGCACCACTCCTGACTCCAAAGAGGAACTGAAAAGGTCAGAAAGTGTAGCTGCCAGAATGTCCCCAAGTTCACTCAGTATTCTAGGGTGTATCCCATCTGGACACATGGCTTTGTCTACTTTTAGTTTAGTTAGTTCCTCATGAATACAGTCTTCTGAAAATCATTCAAGATCCCCGTCGCTTTGGTTCCTATTTGTGTGTGTTTTCTGAGGTCCTGTTCCTAGCCCTTCATCTGTGAACACAGTACAGAAATATTTGTTAAGCAATTCTGCTTTATCCTCATCAGTTTCTGCATATTCTTCCTCTAGCACCCTTGAGTCTGACAATATCACTTTTGCCCTTCTTTCTCTCTCTAACATATCTGAAAAATGTCTTATCCCCACATATTATTGCATTGGACATGGTCCCCCATACCTGTTGTGTATTTCTGGTGCACTCAGGCCATGATGTCACATCTTACAGACAGAGTTTGCTGACATGGATGCACTGGTGCATCAGATGGCTGTTCATGACTGGGTTTGCACATTTGGAGGGGTCCTTGGTTCACACAGAGCACCTTGTTCTCTGAACACAGGACTAAAACATTTGTCCACACTATAGATACCATCTGTCTTGCACCTGCACCCTTGCTGGTCTCCCTTGGAGTCATCTCTCTCCCCATCCATCACTTCAGAGCTCTGCTGTGTGGCTCATCCTCCCCCAGTCCCAACACACTCATAGCACCCCTCTCCTGATATTGCTTCACTAACTCCCCGTACATTTACTTATCCATCTCAAACATCTTCATCTAGCCTTTAACTGCATCCTTTCTACTGCCTCTCAGAATTTTTCATCTATTCTCTCTCCCTACAACCCTTCTCGTGGGGTTCACACTTCCTTGCCCTACCCCTTCTCTATGCCCTGCTCTTCTACTGCCATACCCTGACTTCCCTTCTTTCACCTTGCTGCTCCTTATGCCTGGTGCAAGTGTCCTCTATTCTTATGTCATTTCTTCTTTCTCTTCTTCCTCATATACATGCAGAAGGCATACCTCTTTGGGGCCACTGTTGGATCCTTCTCTTTTGTTTCCCTGGTGTCTTCTCCTCCTAGTGTACCCTTTTATCTCTTGTATTGAACTGCCTGTCCTCACTTCATAGTAAGCTCTTCAGGCAGGGACTGTCTTCCTATGTGTTTGCCCAGCACTGCATATGTCTTATAGCACTTCATGACAGATGTATCATGGTAGTGGTAGTGCTCTCATCATGCAGGTAAGGTTGCTGGATTGACATTTTTCCTCAGATATGCCCTTTTCTCCTATTTCAGGGTAGGCCTTCAACAGTGGCCATATGTCCCCAACATATGCACATATCTACTCATTATGTGGGGTGGGGGGCATCCTAATCAATGGCACAGGTGCTCCACATCTTATGTGGACCAGTGGCATGGGACAATGGTCATTGGTGATGGCCTGTTGGCCACTCCATCCCTCTCTGTCATCATGGCAGACACACCGGTTCTGTGCTGTAGGCAACATCCCTGCTGTTGCATTTGTGCAGCTGTACTCATCCTGCCACTCCAGACCCTCTCTACTGGGCTGTGGGCATGCGTCCTGCTATGTTCAGCCTCGGTGCTGTGGGATTATTACGTGCGGCACTGTTCCTGAGGCTGGACTGTTTGTCCTCATGGTGATGTAGGTAAATGTGGCATCACACATGACACACAGGGCCAGGTCAGAGCCTCCATCTAATGCTTGGGAGGGGGGGGTGCACAGGACCCGCCGCCTCCGCACACAGAGCATGCTGACAAGTCATCATAATATCAGTGGGTGTGTGGTGCAATGCTGGTCTGTCAACTAGGCAGGTTAGGCAGGTGGTCTGTCAACTAGGCAGGTTAGGCAGGCACCTGTGGAGGCATGGCCAGTTGATACAGCAGTGACATGTATGGCCCGTTGCGCTGCCACCCCACCCACATGCCACTGCTGCCCCCCCTCCCTGACTACCACCAATTCCATCTCTTGTGGGGCAGGCACAGACATGCACCCCAGTACCTTTGTGGGCAGCTGCTTTCAGCAGCCGCCTTTAGTGATACTGCCACCACCGCTGTCAACATGTCCCTCCTGAGATGGCTTCAGCAGCAGCAGGGCTGGGTGTCAGCTGGACTATCTCCCTATGGTTCCAGGGCCCCTTGGTTGCACGTGGCCTTTTCAACAGCAGCAGCCTGTCTGTGTGCGGTCACTGCCACTGTGGGGTCATGCCTGCCAGCACAGCTTTGCCCCCTGGGCAGCTGCTTGGTCATCCTTGTGCTCCAGCAACCCCCACTGCATCACCCAAATGGTACGTCCTTTGCCCTATTTGCAGTGTCAACAAAGTGCTCTTTCATAGTTGGTCACTATGCTGTTGCTGCTTATGAAACACTACTACCACTGTCTTGGGCTCCCATGTGTCTAGATTACATTGCAGATGTTATGATAGTTTCTCTCCCATTGAAGTATACTCTTTCCGTGAGATTTTACTTGGTGTTAGGCTCCCCAGCATTAAAGGGCTCCAACTCATGATTGTGCAACAGGCTTTAAGGGAGCACCCGTTGTCAACACCCACTCACCGCCCCATTAATGCCCACTCTCCGACTCCTGTTCCCTTGATGCTGCAGGAGCCTTTCATGTTCGTTAATGCATCAGTATCACAGCATTAAGAGGGCAAGGGTGCTGATAACAGGCGTTAACGGCACACTTGCTCCCTTAACGCTCTTCAGTAAACATACCCCTTAATATTAGAAACTCCAGTGGCCTATAATTTTTCCATTTTCTGAAGGGCATAATCAGGGATATGTTTACTAAACTTCAGTAAAGGAGTAAGAGTGCCATTAGCGCATGCTAATGGTACATCTGCACCCTTAACGTGTCCAAAAAAGCCACTTTAGCGTGCGCTAATGGTACCAGCAGCATAAAGCGCCCTGTGGATGGAGAGAAGATGTGCATGGGGTGGAGAGTGGGGGGTCAATGGGTGGGGAGTGGGCGGAAACAAGGCTTGCTCCCTTAACGCAGGCACCTTAATGGCAGCAACCCTAATGCAACTCAAACATTTGTGGAAATGGTGTTTTTTGAGGAGAGAGAACCTATTTTACGTCTGCATTGTGATGCACAGACATGAGAGCCCAAATGAATGAGTAGTGTTCAATTAGCAACAACAGCATAGTGCCCAAGTATGAAAGGGCACTATGTTGATGGTGCAAATGGGGGCAAAGGAGGTGGCACATGGGTCATGCAATAGGGGCTGCTGGTGCACAGGGGGACCAGGCAGCTGCCTAGATGGCACCTAGGAACATAAGACTACAAAATATGCCAGACTGTGTCAGATCAAGGTCCATCATGCCCAGTATCCTGTGTCCAACAGTGCACAATCTAGGGCACAAGTACCTAGCAGTTTTCCCAAAAGACACACAGGATGCCCGTGATAGTCAGGGCTCTCCTGTGCCTGATCTGCACGTCACCACTCCCGCTCTGTGCTCCTGTGGCTACAAACATCCTGCTGCTTCTGGCCCGGCTGGAGGACATGTCTCCGCCATCCTATGCCACACACTGACACTGCAGCACTTTACATTGGCATCACCCTATGCATTAGTACAGCAGTCACCCACATGCTTGTCCACTTTACTGGCCACCACATATGGTGCCCACCACTATGGAAGTTTGTGATAAGGAAGCTTATCATAGTTCAGGAAGGAACAATACAAGAGGTGAATTGGCTCTGAACAAGCAACCTGTTCTTGCTGGTAGAAACACTAAAACAGAGTGTTTGCATAAAAGACTACCAGACCCAGAATGCACTAGGTTACAGAAAGCCTCTAGGAGAGCTGAAGTGGGGTAACGTGTGCCTAATCAAGGAAGCTATGAGGTAATCCCTAATCACCCATCTCCTAGCGCAGGGCTTGATTCAGCACACCTGGACAGTGCTAGGGTGGAGTTTCCATCTAAGCACTTTAAAAGTAAAAGACATTCTTCACACAGGGAAAAAGAGAAGCTAAAGAAGCAGGAGAAGCAGAAGAAGCAGGAGAAAGAAGGGAGAGAATGGCAACAGCAGAGAGAACACAGAAGGAGGAACAGCAAGACGTCATAAGAACATAAGAACATAAGATATGCCATACTGGGTCAGACCAAGGTCCATCAAGCCCAGTATTCTGTTTCCAACAGTGGCCAAACTAGGTCATATGTACCTAGCAGTTTCCCCAAGAGACACAAGTTCCACAATGCTTGTACTGGGTCAAGCATTGATATCTTCGGTCACTTCTTAATAATGGTTTATGGACCTTTCCTCCAGGAACTTGTCCAAACCTTTTTTAAACCCAGCTACACTAACAGCCTTTACTACATCCTCCGGTAACAAATTCCAGAGTTTGATTACACAATCCTTTGCAAGTCATATAAAATTCTGCCTTTTTGCCAAGATTGTGGACTTTCACAACCAGCACCCCCATTTACAAGTTCCATCCACTCCCACCCCTCCTTCCTTCCATCACCTTTACATTGACTTTCCATGGTGCTCTATCCAGCATTAGGGTTTCAGTCATTTTCATGCCTTTAGGTGCATGCTTGTCAACTTCATTCAGTTTAAACCCTTTGGGGTGCCTTAAATCCCTTAAGGCACCTTATGTTTGGGCACCTTAAACCCTCAGGGCACTTTAAACCTTTAGGGCACCTTATGTTAGGGCATCTTAAACCCCTTAAGGAGCCTTAAACCTTTTAGGGCACCATAAACACTTAGGGCACCTTATTTTCGGGCACTTTAAACTCCTTAGGGTGCCTTAAATGCCTTGCAATGCAATGTGTGCCTTTGAGTCAGTCCTGACTCCTGGCGACCCAGAAGCTCCTGGGTTTTCTTGGCAGTGTCACCGGAAGTAGATTGCCAGGCCTTTCTTCCAAGGCAATGGAGGGCTAAGTGACTTGCCCAAGGCCACAAGGAGTGCTAGTGGGAATCGAACCCTGGTTGCTTGGTTACCAAGCCAGTGTTCTAACCACTAAATGCCTTAGGGCACTTTAAACCCTTAGGGCACCTTATGTTAGGGCACCTTAAAACCCTTAGGGCACCTTAAAGCACATTTCTCTGCCATAAGGTGCCTGAAAGTGCATGTTTGTAAGATGCGCTGTCCTTTTATCGTGAGCTAAATGCCCAGGGCGCCCTGTTACCATGTGTTAAACATCCCAATAGCTCCCTTTATGCTGGGCTGCCCCCGACCTGTCCAATACCTTAATGGCTTAAGTCACCTTACCGCTGCCCTTAATGCCGATGACTTTATTGCGGGTTAGTAAATACACCCCTTACAATCCTGTTCCTATAATGCTTTGACTGTATCTAAGGAAAACTTTACTGTTTGATCAATAAAACCATTTGGCAAACTATTGGTCTGTGTAACAACTTTAAATATATCCATTAAGATAAGAGATTCAGGTTTAACATCTTTTAAGTCTACCACAGGGTCGTTTGAAATTTATTTTGCATTTTTCCAGAGTAGCTCAAAACAAGCTTTAATAGGCATTTTTCTAGACCCAGAGGGCTCGATTTTTGAAGGCCTTTACATGGGTTACTTCCCTAGTTATCCATGTAAAGGCCTTATCAGGGATTTTCAAAGGGCACCTACATGGGTAGTGCCCTTCGAAAATCCTGGATATGTCCCTAACACGCCCAGATGCTATCCGCATAGCGTCGTGGTGTGTTGAGGATATTCCCGGGTGGAGCTGAGGCAGGACATGGCGCTACCCATATAGCACCGATTTTTGATGCTACATGGTTAGCAGCTCTGTTCCTTAAAGATAGGCATGGGAAAACCTTGCCTTCTTTAAGGCACTGGGGCTAACCATGTAGCATCGAAAATTAGTGCTATACAGGAAGCTTCTGCGGCTTCCTGTCTGTGTGGCGACACACAGATTTTTGATGCCATAGCCCCATTTGACACCGGTATGGAAAATTCAGGTTAGGCAGGAGGGCTATGTGACAATATGGCGCATAGCACTGCCCAGCTCAAATTCAGGCCTAGAGTTCTTGCAACCTAATTTTGTACTAGAAACAATGAAGGAGCAAGTGGTTTGATCAAGAGCACAAGAAGCAGCAATGAGATTTGAACCAGGCTTACTTTGGTGCTTAGGCTGCTCTAACCATTAGGCCACTCTTCTACTCTGGTTTGGTCTACTGATCTCTCCCAAACCAGTTCTTACCATAGACTTTAAAATATGACATCAGGCCATTTGGAGTATCCGGTTCACCACATCTCAGTCACAAAGCAAACCCACAGTCACCAGTTGATCTTTAACCTCCCATTCACATTCTCATTATTAGGGGCTGTCTGTGCTTTTCTAATGCTTTCTTGGTCAATGAAGGCAGTTTAATCTGGGGTGTATCTGAATAATATTGTTTATAAAATGAACTAGCTATGCAAATATGTGATTTTGATTTGTGAGTACATGTTACATTTGTAGATAAAATAGTACATCAACTTAAAAAACTAAAACAAACTCACATTACTTTAATTTCCTAACTGTGGGGAAGTCTTTGTTTAACCAGGATAAACATAGACTTATTGGGCAATTTTCAACCAGGGTATGCTATTTAGATAAATGCCTACTTACCTGGATAAATGCCTTTTAAAACTGTCCTTTTCAGCAATACTTTTAATATTACACCTCAAAACACACATATATACATGCATCCATATTAAAAGACTGATATCTATCTATCTATATCAGTTTTCAATATGAATGCAGTATTTAAGTACATGAACATTTTATAATGGCTTCCACTACAGTATGTACTGTTTTTCTGAGGTAAATCAGTCCATCTCTTATTTCTGAACTCTGGCTATAATGTTACGGATTGGTTACATTATTTCACGTTTGTCTGTCAGGTTACCATTCCCTTTATGGTAGAACACAAAGTCAGATTGATAAGAGATGCTACAACTCAACCCAATTGTTCGGTTGGGACTCCCTAACAGAAAAGCTATCAGTCACACAAAATATAACTCCACACAAGAGTGAGCATCGAATGAGATTTTATTTAAGCATAACTATCTGTTATCATCCTTCCAGAAATCAAATGACATGGCAGCACCTTGTGGTATACTGTAGAGGTTTCCCAGTGAATCTCTTGCATTTGTCATGCATCAGAACAGGCTCATGCTAATTATCTTGTATTTTTCTTTAAAAAATAGGTCACCGATTTTGTAGAATTAGAGATGGTTTATATTCAAGGTAGACTATACCAAAATCTTGTGCAGTTTTTTCCACAATAGATTTCTAGTAATTCCAATCAAGTCATAAAGTGTTTGATACTTGTATTCATCAAATGTATTGTTGAGAGAGCATTTTTAAAGTTGCAAATGAGGTTGGATCAAACACCTTATGGCATGGTTGGAGTTGCAATAAGTGTATTGTGCAGAAGGTTATTTACAGACTCTGTATAGTCTACCTTGAGTATACACTGACTACCTCTATCTTTCCAGTGGGAACAAAGATTTTTTAAAGCTAAATGTAAGGGAAGGAGGCATGAGCTTTTTCTCATGTATATAAGGAGCAGCTTCTTAAAATTGTTGCCCCTGGTAATATCCATCCCCCTCACCCCTCAAAATTCCTCCAAAAGAAAATCCACCTACCTGATAACAACAATCACCCTACTAACACCTTTAGTTTAGCCCATTGCAGTTCCACTTCCCTTATCTCCTTCCACCCTGTTAGCTCCTCCTTTAGGTACTTGGCCATTTTATTGAAGTCAGTGTTTTTGAAGTTTAGGATTTTGAGCTTGCTATGTTTGGCCTGTACCATGGCTTTTATCTCATACCACACCGTGTGATGATCGCTGCTGCTCACAGGGGCACTCACACAGACATTCGTCATGCTATCGCCAATGGTGAGCACTAAATCCAGTGTTGACCAACCAGGGAAAGCTCAACACTGGATTTAGTGCTCACCAACGGCGATAGCGTGTTGAATGTCTGCGTGAGTGTCCCTGTGAGCAGCAGCGATCATCACACAGTGTGGTTTGAGATAAAAGCCATGGTACAGACCAAACATGTTGTTGTTGTTAAGCGCCGTCGAGTCGGAGTCGACTCATGGCGACCCTCTGGATAGCTATCCTAAATTGTGTTCGGTCTTCAGTCAGGCGGCTCATTGTTGACAGACTGGTACCCGTAGCTGCTGTTATTGTATCGATCCATCTCATTGCTGGCCTTCCTCTTTTGCGTTGACCTTCTATCTTGCCAAGCATAATGTCTTTCTCTAATGATCTCTCTCTTCGCATGATGTGTCCAAAGTATGAAAGTCGAAGTCTTGTCATCTGAGCTTCTAAAGAAAGCTTAGGTTTGATCTCCTCTAGTACCGACTGGTTTGTTCTTTGGGCAGTCCATGGTATACACAGTATTCGCCGCCAGCACCATAATTCAAAGGCATCATTTTTCTTCCTGTCTATCTTTTTCACTGTCCAGCTTTCACATCCATATGACCAAACATAGCAAGCTCAAAGTCCTAAACTTCAAAAACACTGACTTCAATAAAATGGCAGAGTACCTAAAGGAGGAGCTAAGAGGGTGGAAGGAGATAAGGGAAGTGGAATTGCAATGGGCTTAATTAAAGGTGGCAATAAAAGGGGCAACAGATAAATATGTAACAAAAATAAACAAAAACAAGAGAAGAAAACCTATTTGGTTTTCCAAAGAAGTGGCTGCTTAAATAAAGGCAAAAAACACAGCTTTCGCAAAATTCAAAAGCTCGCAAACAGAGGAACACAGAAATGAATACAGGATCAAACTCAAAGAGACAGAGAGAAATAAGGATAGCAAAATCAAAGGCAGAGGAAAAGATGGCTAAAGACGTGAAGTGTGGTGACAAAACCTTCTTCAGGTATATTCAGGAAAGGAAGATCAGAGGTGGAATTGCAGCACTCAGAAGTGCTGCAAACGGACTCGTGGAAAGTGACATTGAAAAAGCGAAATTGCTAAACGAATACTTCTGCTCTGTTTTTACTAAAGAAAGTCCTGGAGAAGGACCACCTGTGACTCCCAAATATAAAAATGGGAAAGAAGTAGTTACCACACCATTCACAGAAGATGAGGTGTTAGAACAACTTGCAAAACTGAAAGTGGACAAGGCCATGGGACCGGATGGGATACATCCCAGGATACTGAGAGCTCAGAGAGGTTCTTGCAGGGCCGTTAAAAGATGTTTTCAACAGATCCTTGGAAACAGGAGAGGTTCCTCAGGACTGGAGAATGGCTGATGTCGTACCTCTACATAAAAGTGGTGACAGGAAAGAAGTGTCAAACTATAGACCTGTGAGCCTTTCCTTGGTGGCCGGAAAAGTCATGGAGGCGCTCCTGAAAGAGCGAATAGTGAACTTTCTCAAAACCAACAGGTTGCAAGACCCGAGGCAACATGGTTTTACTGAAGGATGATCTTGTCAAACAAATCTGATTGAGTTCTTTGGCTGGGTGACCAGGGAGCTAGATGAGGGGCATGCAATGGATGTCATCTACCTGGATTTCAGCAAAGCCTTTGATACTGTTCCTTATAGGAGGCTTATCAATAAACTCGGTAGCTTGGGGATGGATCCTAAGATGGTAAATTGGATCAGAAATTGGTTGACTGACAGACGACAGAGGGTGATGGTAAATGGAGCTCACTCGGATGAAGGGAAGGTGATTAGTGGGGTGCCCCAGGAGTCAGTCCTGGGCCCGGCACTGTTCAATGTATTTGTGAGTGATATTTCTGAAGGACTGAATGTAAAAGTCTGTCTTTTTGCAGATGACAGAAAAATTTGCAACAGAGTGGACTCCCCGAGGGAGTGGTTAACATGAGGAAAGATCTACAAAAGCTGGAAGAATGGTCTAATGCTTGACAATTAAGATTTAATTCAAAGAAGTGCAGAGTCATGCACTTGGGTAGCAGAAATCCAAGGGAATTGTACGCTACAGGGGACGAGAGGTTGGTGTGCATGGATCAGGAGAAAGACCTTGGTGTGATTATGTCTGAAGATCTCAAGGTGGCAAAACAGTGCGACAAGGTGGTGGCAAAAGCCAGGAGGATGTTGGGCTGCATACAAAGAGGAATCACCAGCAGAAAGGAAGAGGTACTTATGCCACTGTACAAGTCATTGGTGAGGTCTCACTTGGAATACTGTGTTCAGTTTTGGAGACCGTATCTTGCAAAGGATGTAAAAAGACGAAACTGTTCAGAGGAAGGCGACCAAAATGATTTGGAGCCTGCGTCAGAAGCCTTATGAGAAGAGACTTGAAGACCTAAACATGTACACTTTAGAGGAGAGGAGGGACAGGGGAGATATGATTCAGACCTTTAAATACTTAAAGGGAAATAATGAACAAACAAACCTCTTTCAAAGCCGGGGAAGCTGTAAAACTAGAGGGCATAACAGGAAGCTGCAAGGTGGCAAATTGAAAGGCAATGTCAGGAAATACTTTTTCACAGAAAGGGTGGCAGATGCTTGGAATGCCCTCCTGATGGAAGTGGTGGGGGCAAACACAGTGACAGAATGCAAAATGGCATGGGACAGACACAGTGGATCCCTTTACAGCAAAAGGATAAAATCAAAATAAACGGAACCATCTAATTTCCCAACAAATAGGGGTGTCCTGCATGGAGTGGTGGGTTCACCCCTAAACAGGGATGTGGGGAGGGGGTGGCCTGCATGGAGCGGCAGGTGCACCTATTCTTGCCATCGTGCTGGGCAGACTAGATGGATCATGCTGATCTTTATCTGCCGTCATTTACTATGTTACTATGTTACTCAACTCTCTTGAAATCAATTTCCCCCAGCAGACTCCCCTACCCCCACTCACCAATCTCATCGCCAGCTTTTACTGGGGGGACTCTGGTAGTCTAGTGGGAACAGGAAAATTCACCAGTCACTTCTGTTCATTATGGCTCTCCAGGTTCCAAAATGACACCTATAATCACCCTGAATGGTGTCCTTTCTGATAAACCTCAGCTGGGTGATCAATTGAGGAAAGATCCACTTGTTGCATTCCCTGTTCCTGGAGTTCCTTGAAGCCTGTTTCGATACTCAATTGTGCAGAGTCTTCCTGGCAGAAGAGAAAGTCAGGTTGGCCAAGCAGAGTATGATTTGGAGATCTGATGCAGCTCCTGCAAGCACCACTTTATGTCTGCCTTTGTCTCGGGGCCTGTTGTGTCAGGGGCTGCTTGGGGAACCCAAGTGAGTGATAGTAGTGCTATATTTGCAGCAACAGCATAGTGCCCAAGTATGAAAGGGCACTATGATGATGGTGCAAATGGGGACAAAAGTGGTGGCACATGGATCATGCAGTGGGGGCTGCTTGTGCACAGGGGGGAACCAAGCAGCTGCCTAGATAGCGCATAGGAACAAATGACTACAAAATATGCCAAACTGTGTCAGACGAAGGTCTATCATGCCCAGTATTCTATGTCCAACAGTACACAATCTAGGTCACAGATACCTAGCAGTCTTCCCAAAAGACACAGAGGATCCCCAATAACTTTAATGGGGCAAGCAGTGCATAGCCTGGGTCCTCTTTAGCAATGGTTTATGGACCATTACCCAGGAGCCCGTCTAAACATTTTTAAACCCAGCTACACTGACAGCTTTTACCACATCCTCCAGTAATGGATTGCAGGGTTTGATTACGCGTTGACTGAAAAAATATGTTCACCTAGAAGACCCAAATGGGTTTCCCTGTAGCTACATTGCTGGTCCCCTAGTCTGTCCACAGTCTGATGGCATAAAAAAGTGACCAACATTTAACTTTTCCACTCTGGTCAATAATCTGTAGTCCTCTATCATATCTCCCCTCAGCCGTCTCTTCCCCAGGTTGATGAACCCCAACCTTTTTAGCCTCTCCAGAAAAGGGGTATTCTGCCATCCACAGTACCACCAGAACATGCTCGTCATTATTCTGCCAACATATATTAAAAGACAAGGGCACACAATGTAGACCACAAACGAAGAGGTGCAGTCTGTCTGCCATCGCCGAATCACTGATTGGCCAGTCATAGGGGATGTTGAGTGGATACCGTTTTGGAAACGTTTCCTTGATGATATCTTTTTCTTATGGACAGGCTCTAATTTGGAATTGCAGAAATTTTTGGAGTGGTTAAATAATTTGAAGTCCAATTTAACTTTTACTGCTCATATTGCGGACCAACAGATTGAATTTCTGGATATGACGATTTATAAGGAAGTTGGTTACTTTTGCACCTCCTTATATTGTAAGACGGTACAACGGAACAGCCTGCTCAACTATCATAGTTTCTATCCTAAACCATTGCGTAAGGGGCTGCCCTTTGGCCAATTTTTAATACTCAGACGCATATGTTCATCTCTAGTGGATTTTAAACATCAAGCTGCTGATCTTGGCAACCGACTCCTGCATAGGGATTACCCACCTAAAGTCATACGACTGGCATATCGGCGAGCTCTGCATGTTCAGCGTGAATGGCTGTTGAATGAATGGCCAGACAGCACTGCTGCTAGATAATCACATAATTACTTTGTTGGAGTTCTTCCATATACTACGCTGAGTGCGGATGTTGTTCAAATTTTGAAGAAACACTGGCCGATTTTGGCATTACATGGATGTTTCCAAAAGTCTCTAATGATAGCTTTCTCCCGTGGGGCAAATTTATGTGATCTTTTAGTACGTTCAACACCTCCAGCTGATAGACCTCTTATTCCACCCCTGCAATATAATGGACATTCTATTTGTGGAACATATATTTATTGTGTTTCATCAATTACGGGTAGAGCAGGGACATTCCCTACGACTGGCCAATCAGTGCTTCGGCGATGGCAGACAGACTGCACCTCTTCGTTTGTGGTCTACATTATTGTGTGCCCTTGTCCTTTAATATATGTTGGCAGAACAATTCGGCAGATCAAAATCCGCTTGGGGGAACATGCATCCCGACTTCGTCAAAAAATTACATCAGCTCCCATTGTTGAACACTGCCTTGCACATGACCACTCTTTTGAGTGTCTTCAGTGGTCCATGATCGATCATGTTCCCCTGGATCCTAGGGGGGGGGGGGGTGATCGCACCGCCAAACTTCAAAAGTGTGAACAGAGGTGGAGTTTCCGGCAAAGGACGGTGATGCCTTTGGGTCTGAATAAGGAGGTTGAATGGAATAGTATAATGTGATCTTTACCTCTGTGACGGTGGGCTTCCCCTGATTAGTGGGGCGGTCTTCGCTGTTCTCATTGGTTGTTTGGTTGTGATTGAAGGGTTGTGAGAGCCAATGTGTGAGGCTTGTCTACCCTTTAAAATTAGCTGGGTTGTGATCCGGCGTTTTATGACAGTTACTGAATTGTATGGAGAAAGTACTTGACACAGGGAAGTATTCACGAAACGTGCACATCGTGCAAGGATTTGAAAATCGTGATTTGACTGAGCTAAGTCTTTTTGAAATATTTTTATGGTTATTAAAATGGATTGAACCATTTGGGAGTATTGCAGTGATATCCGACAAAAAGAATGTGTTCTGTTTACAATTTTTTGGGGTGTAATTTGGTGATTTTGCTGATTGTGTGTATATTTATCACTGAATCAGGGATACGGTTGTTGATTGACTGTTGCAGAAAGGCAATGTGCCAAATGGGGCAGTCTAAATGTCCTGACACCCCAGACAGAGATCCAGGCTGCCCCCCCCTGCTGCCACAGAACCCAACTGTGGAGGCAGAGGCCAATAGTGTCAGATGCTGTAGCCCCCCAGGCAACTGCAAAATTCAGGTGCCCAGGGGACTATCACAGCACATCCTCCTACCAAGACGTATCATTGGCAGGCAGTGATGGGGTCCCTGCACAGACAGATATTTGGGGAGGGGGCTGTATGACCATCCATGTATGCTTCTGCCCCTCCCCATCTGGACTGTATGCCTAGGCACCCACCAACCTGCATGTTGGATGGGCTGGGACTGCACAACACCAACATGGACAGCATATGGGCATGTCAGCATGATGTGGAGGTGTTGGCGGAGGGGCCAATGGCACCTACCTGAAGTAGACCAAAGCCATGCCCTGGTCCTGTGCACAGCACACATTGCACCATGTGCCAAGGTCTGTCTGATGCAAAGTATGTCAGTCCCAGGGAGTGTTGTAACAGTATGGCAGCACTTTGGCTCAATGCCCAAAGTTGGTATGTATATGAGTGGAGGTTCACAGATTTGGGTCCTGGTTGTGGCTTATTTATTGAATGTCCCTGTGGCTGAACTTTAGCCCACAGTGCAGGTACAGCATCAACATGTACAACCCCCAGTCACATAGAGAGGCTCCACTATCCACAGCTGCATGGATAGTGAGGCTGTTAGTACCGGTACACTGAGTAGGCGTTAACATCAGAGCATGCAACTAGCTCCTGCAGAAGGATCACACATTAACAATGCTCGAACTGATATCGTGACTGAGGCGGCAGGCAGGAGTGCTAGCCATCCCCATTTTTGCACAGCACATCATTATGAGTGTATATGTCTATCGTTTCACTGAGCCTCACAGTGCCTAAGCTGTTTCCAGCATTAGTCTGTAAATATGCATGATGAGGAGCAAAGTATTGTGGGCTGAAGCAGGGCAGATTGGCCAGGATTTGTCTGCATTGGAGGTAGGGTGAATGGCTGAGATATCGTAGTGCCTGTCTGCCACGTACATGGCCTGTGTGGCTACAGCATGTCATGCTGGAGGGCACTCTCACTCTGACTGAGCCAGTGACCATGGCACGGCTATATATCCACATAGTGTGATGCAGTGTCTTGTTTTAATAATGTGGCTCTTTTCACTGAGCTCATTGCTAGGTGTGTATGATTTTTCTGTACACATGCAATGTATGCTGATCAGCAGACTGTCTTTGGTTGGTATGTGACTGGTTGGAGAACCCAGTAGTGGACTATAGGCAAGACCGGCCTGTCCATTGAGTGAGAATGTTGTTCGCACAGGGCACCGCGCAAACTCCATTACTGCACAATGGACGGCTGCAAAGGGAGCCGGGGAAGCCTGCCCGAGGCCTTGGCTATCTCTGCACAGCCACCAGAATGCAAAGCCTTTTCCTGCACACTGGTGGCTGTTTCAGTGAAGCTGCGAATGCTGGGAGAGGTTAAAGGGCATTGCCTTTAACCTTTCGTGGCTTCACTGAAACAGCCGTCAGCATGAAGGAAAAGGCTCATCACGCTGGTGAAGAGCGTTTTCCTTCATGCTGGTGGCTGTTTCAGTGACGCCACAAAAGGTTAACGGCAATGCCCTTTAACCTCTCCCAGCATTCGTGGCTTCACTGAAACAGCCACCAGCATGAAGGAAAAGGCTTTTCATTCTGGTGGCTGTGCAGAGAGAGCCAAGGTCTCAGGCGGGCTTCATCCAGTCATAGTCCCCCCCGTGGGCTCTTCAGAAAGGGGGGGGGCTATGACAGGGGGGGCTATGACTGGATGTGCTGTGATCAGGGCGGAACGTGGACTGGAAATGGGCTGTGATGGGGGGGGGAACGGACTGCAAATGGGCTGTGATGGGGGGAATGGATTGCAAATGGGCTGTGATGGTGGGGGGGATAGGACTGCAAATGGGCTGTGATGGTGGGGGGAACTTAGACTGGAAATTGGCTGTCATGTGGGGGGCTAGGACTGCAAATGGGCTGTGATGGTGGGGGGGATAGGACTGCAAATGGGCTGTGATGGTGGGGGGGGGAACTTTGACTGGAAATTGGCTGTGATGTGGGGGGGCTAGGACTGCAAATGGGCTGTGATGGGGGGTGATTGAACTGCAAATGAACTTTGATGGTGGGGGGGCTAGGACTGCAAATGGGCTATGATGGTGGGGGGGGGGTGATTGGACTGGAAATGGGCTGTGATTGTGGGGGGGAACCTGGACTGGAAATGGGCTGTGATGTGGGGGGGGGGCTAGGACTGGAAATTGGCTGTGATGGGAGGGCTAAAATTGGAAATGGGCTGATGAAGAGCTGGATTAAGACTGGAAATGGGCTGATGGGGGCTGGAATAGGACTGGAAGTGGGCTGTTGGGAGCAGGAATAGGGCTGGAAATGGATTGACGAGGGAACTAGGATTGGAAATTGGCTGATGGGGGAGCTTGGAGTGGAAATGGGCTGATGGGGGACTGGAATGGAACTGGAAAAGAGTATATGGGGGGCTAGGACTGGAAATGGGCTGATGAGGAGCTGGAATAGGACTAGAAATGGGCTGATGGGGGGAACTTGGACTGCAAATGGGTGATGGGCTGCAATAGGACTGGAAATGGGCTGATGGGGGCTAGAATAGGACTAAAAGAGGGCTGATGGGAGTTGGAATAGGGCTGGAAATGGACTGATGGGGAGCTTGGAGTGGAAATGGGCTGATGGGGGGCTGGAATGGAACAGGAAAAGAGCATATGGGGTCTAGGACTGGAAATGGGCTGATGTGGAGGCTTGGGAGAATGGGTCTAGAAGGGGGCGGATGCTGGGTGGGTCTAGAACTATAAGGGAGCTGATTTTGGGGGAGGACTAGAAAGGGATGGGGAATAAGAATGGAGAGGGGAAACGATATTTTGTGTAGGAGGGAAGAAAAGTCTATGATGGGCCAGGTATTGGGAAAGTAAATGGGAATTGAGAATGGAAGGGTGAAATTTGAGTGGATGATAAAGGAATAAGGAAAGAAATGGGGGAAAGAGCAAAAGGGGAAAGATCAGTATGTTAAAGCAGATATAGAGAAAGAAAATGGAAAAAATCTAAATGAGAAGAAAGGACAAATGGATAGCTCGCAGAAGACATGAAGAAACCAGAAGAAAGTGACTGGAGTAATTGCAACTGAAAAAGAAAATGCACAAACAACAAAAGGTAGAAAAGTACTTTTTTTATTTTGAATTTATTAACTGGAATATATCAGCTCTGCAAAATGTGCATTGTTAACATCTTTTGTGTTTTGTTTAGTACAAAAGGAAATTAATTTATAGTTTTATTTCTCCAGTGTTGTTGTACATCCCAAGTTTGGCTTTTGGGGTTCCCAGTTTAATTATTGTCTTTCTATTTCTAGATTGTGATTCCTTGTTCTTTGGTGACGGTCTATGTTTTGTATTTTAACCAAGCTGAGGTATTCTGTTCATGTAGTTTCTATTTGACCATGTCACTTGTTCTCTTTCCCCAGTAGGAGATGCATTGGTATTCTCTGAGATGTATTGGTTTAATATTTGCAGTGTTGCCTTTTGATAGGTAGAGTTTGGTGCTTTATGAGTCCTGGCAGTGCTGTTATTATATGGTGGATTTGCTATGAGTGCTAAATAGTCAGTGTTTATAGTACTTCCTAATGGGCCTGGCGGTTGGCACTGGAATGTAGTAACGGAGAAATCTGTTAGTCTTTCTTTATCCAGACACTCAATAAGAGGCATGTTTACTAAAAATGCATGTTAACATTATGCAAATATTTATTCAAATGAGGCACCTTATGCAAATGAGGCCACGCAATTAATCTCTGCACATGGCCCTTCAACCCCCTTGGGCCGCCCCTGGCTGCAAGTACAGTCTGACTGGGCTTGCTGTGTGTGAATGATAGATCTAGGTCAGAGGTTCCCAACTCCAGTCCTGGAGGGCCAAACACCATTTTCAGGTTTGCAGACTGTCCCTAATAAATATGCATGAGATGCATTTGCATACACTGCCCCCATTGTATTCAAATGTATCTCATGCATATTCATTAGGGACAGCCTGAAAACCTGAATGGTGTTAGGCCCTCCAGGACTGGAGTTGGGAACCTCTTATCTAGGTGGTTGGGATCTGAGGTGTGCTAGGCCTACTCTTAGCGATACTGGTAGGGCCATCAGGAGTCTTGTAATAACCCTATGCAAATCTAAACACATTCTCCTTCCAACTAAGGTACATGGCCATCATAATAGCAGCATTTTAATACTAGGTATTGGCATGCACTGTTCTAGGTGGGTCCCTGTCTGACAGGTCCAGAGCCAGATGTGACTGGCACATGCTACAGGACACAAGGTGACTAGCATAATCACACTGCAGACAATACCTGCCACACACTGACAATAATAGCGATTTGTAGAGACCATCTCTTGCACTGCAGGTATGGGGGACATTTTAGGTGGTTACCTGCAATCTCTTTGAATGCAGCCATTGCTGTGCAGAGAGGGGTGGAGGTGTAGCCTACTGGTTAGTGCAAGGTCTCTGGGGGCAGGGGTTCGATTTCTGCTTGTTCTTTTTGTGACTGTGCTTCTCAGATCATTTTCAGGCCTGTAACAGTCAGGGCTCTGCAGATCGGTGCTGCCAGCTCATGCAACCTTTTCCTCAGCTACCATTTGTCCTTCCGCCTATCTATCTGCCTCTGTCTGCTATGTACAGTCTTGTCGTCTTGTGCAGGCTGCTACTCCTTGACCTATACTAATAGTCTTTTCCGCATTACGACTCTTCATGCTCGCCTCTCCTATGCCTGATCTGCATGAAACCACTACTTCTCTGTCCTCCTGTCACTGCAAACATTCTGCCACGTCTGCCTCCTCTGGGGGACACGTCTTCCCCATCCTATGCCTCACACTGACATTGCAGCACTTTACATTGGCACCACCCTGTGCATTGGTACAGCTGCCTCCCACATGCTCATCCACTTTCCTGGCTGCCACCAAGGCACCTTGGTTTTAGAATCAGATCAAGTAGATGGATTGGGACACTGAGACACTTTCATTTCAGGACTGGGGGAAGACATGCCCTGCAGGAGAGCCCATTGGAAGCAGAAGGCTAGCTCTAAAACTTAATTATGCCAATTGGAGGTTTAGTTAAGTTTTTAATGTTACTAGCGATTTAATGCAAATTGTGTTACTTCACATGATTCTCGAAAACTGGCAGCTCTGTACAGTCCTGCATTTGAGTTCATTGTATCTGTTAACAGCAGATGGTAAGAAGAAATTTCAAATAGTAGAAAATAGTGCATAAGCAGTCTATCTCCCTCTATGCCTTTGTAAATACCTAAAGAAAGGCATAGAGGGGGGTAACCTGCACAGAGTGGTGGATACAACCCTAGCCATCTTGCTGGGCAGACTAAACGGACCATGATCGTCTTTATATGCAATCACTTATCATGTTACTATGTCACACAATGTATACTTACCCATTTTAGCTATTTTTGAGTTTCTTATCATACATGCCTATCTCTACGCCTGGTGACATGTTTTTCTTGTGAGGTTGTGTTATGTCTACTTTAATTCTAAAATGACACATCCTCTGTGCTAATTAATACAGGCCTAAACATGTGTTATAGCCTCTGTTGGGCCTAGTACAGTTTAGTACATAGACTCCTAAATCTAATTTCAATGTTAGTGTTCTTTATCAGTATTAGTCATAATCTTTCAATCAATGAAATATTCCTTCTCAGTTACAAACATGATATAAACATCAGGTCTGATGAGCTAACAATTAAATATTTAATGACACATTATTTAGAAGTGCATAGAATCTGTTTTTATAGTCATTAGTATTCAATGAACCAAAAGCTGATTTTGCTATTTATGTACTGAGGTGTGTTTTTTTATTTTTATTTCAGTAAAGCATATGCTCTATTTTCTACTGTTAGAAATTTCTTCTTACCATCTGTTGTTAACACATAACAATGAACTCATAAATGCAGGAATGTATAGAGTTGCCAGGTTTTTTTTTAAATTGAACTGCAGAAATTAAAAACCCAATTCAGTCAATATTTAAGCTTCCCAGTTGATGGTTTTTTTTATTATTTAACATGTCTTATATACCGCTTTCTCTAATCTCAAAGTGATTTACACTTAAGAAAAGTGACTTAAGTCAATGAGTTAAGGTTTATATGAAACATAGGGGACAACATCAAAGAGGGAAGTATGGGTACAAGCAACTTGGGAGTTGGCCAACAAGCGGGTAATTTAACCCTATGGAGTATGTTTACTAAAGGGCATTAATGTAGTAGGCATTAACAGCAGCTATAAGGGGTTTTACATGTATAAAGGGCACTGGGAGGATAGGAGGTATTTTGGCGTTAAGGGTGCAAAGGGTTCATTTAACGTGCGTTAACAGGACATCAGACATTAAGATGTCAAGCATGCACCTTAACACCCGAAAATGGCTGTCACCCTAATGCTGGATAAGGGACCACTGAAGAAAGTCAATGTAAAAGTGAGGGATGAAAGGACAGGTGGGAGCTGATGGACCTGCCAGATTTGTGGGCACCCTATGTGGCAGTCAGTAATTTGGACGAGCATGTGGGAGGCAGATGTACCGATGCACTGGGGGGTGCCAATGTAAAATGTTGCAATGTCAGTGTGTGGCATAGGATGAGGAAGACGTAATCCCCAGCAAAGTCAGAAGTGGCAGGATGTGTGCAGCGAAAGGAGGATGGAGCAGGAGTGGTGACGTGCAGATCAGGCACAGGAGAGGCATGCGTGAAGAGCCAAAATGCAGGAAAGAGTACCTATATAGGCCATGGTGTAGCAGCTTGCACGAGAAGACATGATGGCACACAAATGACAGAGGCAGATGGATGGGCTGAAGGAAGGATGGTGGCAGAGGAAAGGGTGGTATGAACTGGCAGCACTGATATGTCGTAGGTGCCATTCCCAATGTATTTGTACTGTGTGGGAAAATGTGTGTCAGTGCCATGTGGAAGTCCTGATAACTAGACATGTGAATCTCACACCTGTCCCAGACACACAACCACCATACAACACCCCAGACAAATGTGCAGATAACAACTGGACAGGCGTCATCCAAATTGGGCAAATGGGGCACATATGGACATGAGGTGATACCTGCAGGTGGCTATCTGAGAGGTAGGATGTGTACGCATGTACTGCAGAGATGTGATGGAGCCAAAGCTGTACAGTCAGTCATGATGTCACGTATGACTCATGTGTCACATGTAGGTTACGGCTGTATGCATATGACTGCCTATTAGTATACCACTGTATCAGTGCAATCATGTCGGGGTACATCTTACTGATGAATTGGTAATTTATTTATTTAGCTGTATTTATATCCCGCTTTCCACCGGGTCAAAGCGGTCAATTGGGGGATACATTTAACACGAGGGGATATGAGACACATACGCTAATACTTACAGGGAACATGGGCAATGGAGGGTTAAGTGGCTTGCCCAAGACCACAAGGAGTGCCTATAGGACTAGAAATCCCAGACCCTCTGGCCTGAGATTGCTGTCCCCAGGTGGGACTTGAACCCCCGGCCCTCCGGCCTGAAGTACCTTGTCCTAACCACTAGACCACTCCTCCCTCCATAATGTCAGATGATAAACAGGGACTGTATGGATCTGCACTCAGCTAAGTCACTTGTTGGTTAAGTGACCTGCTCAAGGTCACAAGGAGGTATTGTCAGTCTATGCAGGTTGTGGCAGAAATAAAATGCAACAGTAACACATTCCAAAATGTCACATAAGGAGTGTTGGTAGGCCTCAAACCCTGGTATCTTAGTCTTCAGGCCATTGCCATGACCATTAGGCCATGCCTCAGAGCAGGTAATTGACATCTGCAGGGTGAACACGTCTGACCTCCTGCAATGGGCTACAGCAGAGCCAATAAAACCATGCTCTCAGAAGTGCATGATGGGGAATAGCATGTTTGCTGACCCAAAGTATGGTCAGAATGCATAACAAAGTAGAAGGCTCTATGTCTGCTAGCCACAGCAGAGCTTGGACTGTTACAAGCAGGGAAATGAGCTGAGTAGCACACAGGCCCAAAATGAACAAGTGGGAATTGAACCCTTTGTCCTCTGCTTAGGGAGACATTGCACTAACCAGTAAGCTACATCTCCACACCTTGCTGTATACCAATGTCTGGATTCAAAGAGACTGCAGGTCACTGCCTAAACTGTCTGCTGTGTGTGCCAGTATAGGTAGCCCCTCCAGTACCCATGAGGCACTGCACACACAGGTCAACAGTCTGCAGCTGATCACCAAATGGAGAATACACTGATCATCACATCAGCTCAGTAAGATGCACTGACAATGTGTGCTACAAGCACTGAACAGCTACAAACCATGCTACTGAGCAGTTGCTGTGGTCACCCTGAGGATGGGCACCCAGCACCTGGTCCCCAGAGCTTGTACTGTTAAGAAAAAATCTCTACTGGCTGTATTGCAGATCCACATTATTGCCAGTGTATTATGCTAATCACCTTGCTTCCTGCATAGTTGCAACATACTGTAGGTACCTGTCACATCTGGGCCCTGTTGGACAGAGCCCTTCTTAGAACAGTGCATGTCAATGCTCAGTGTTGCAACAGCTGATACCATGGACACCAAATGCACTGGAGGCTTGCAGGGGGCTGCTGCTGTAGCAGCAAAGCGCAGACAAACCAATGACACCAGGAGTCTGTTCAGAAGGTCCAAATCATTTATTTGTGCACAAGTCTCGAACCAGTCAATTTCAAAATGGCTGAGCAAAGTTTTCAAGCATTACAACAACTTTTATAGACTTCTGTTCCATTCTAGGTATAGAAAAACATTTCATTGGTCCCGGTAATCTCCCGTACCTCCCGTACCTCTCCTATTGGTCCCGGTACTGATAAGTTTATCCAGTTATGTCCCTCCAGTGGGCATGACACCTGCATACCCCCCTTCTAGTCCCAATTACAATGGTCAGTTCATCAACTTGTTACTTTCACACTTTCAAGGTTATAGAACCAATTTGTACGTGCAGAGGAGCTGGGCTCTGCAACTCATCTGTCAGCACTCCCAATTATTTCTTTGCAGATGTACTTTTTCTTATCAGTAACTTTTAAACATGTTTTTCTGTATTTTTCCATCTTTCAATACTGCAGTTCTGCTTACCTAAGCTAATTCAATACTTCTACTGAGTTCTATCTTACAATAGCAGCATATTGGGGGATGTGCAATCCTATATGCCTCTCCACAGGCCTCATTTACAGGTCAAGCTAGCCATGCTGGCCTGCTTATGTTCGGACACTGTGGGTCACAGGCCTGCACCTGCCACATTCCCCCCTTTGATTAATCTCACCCTATTACTTAATAAGGTGTGAGAATTAAATCACTTTCTGAAGAATCACATCCTGGCTAAAGGATTTCTACCAGGACTGGCTGTATATAAAGCCATGATTTTTGTTGCGGTCTTCCGCTCTACTGTACTATCAATAGTGTTATGAATGGAACGCATACAACATGGGATTAAACATGGTAATAAGAAGATAACAGCAACAAGGATTAGTACCAATACGATGAAAGTCTTAAATCCTCCCACCCATGAAAAGAGGTTAGCAAACCAATTAGGAAATTTCAATGAGTGCCACGTCTGTACTGGCACATAAGCATGTCTTTGCATATCTTTAGCAATTTCTTCAACTACTTGACCTTTATCATCTATTTTCAAACAGCAATTGGTTAAGTTCAGTTTACCACATACTCCTCCTTCAGCTGCTAACAAATAATCAAGTGCTAAGCGGTTCTGATATATCGCAGTGCGCATCTGTGTACTTTGTCTAGCTAAAAGCGTGAGAGCATGACTAGTTTCATTGGTTATTATTTCAACTACTGCTTGTAAGCGAATAATACGATTAATCATATAAATTGGGGTACGATAACCATACATACCATCATCATTCCAAGTGGCGGGTCCATAATACTCAATAATTCTTTCTGGTGGCCAATCATCACCTTGCCATTTCTCCCACTTGCCTATCTGTAAGGCCTCTCTCTTTTGTCTTAGTGCTCTTTTGTGTCGGTGGGTAGTGTATACTGGGTATCCTAATTGTTCTCCATGTTCAGTGTTTAAAAGAAAGAAAGAAGGTCTGATGGTTCCTAAGACACATGCTCCTCCCCAGTGTGGTGGGAGTTGTGCATATGCTCGGTTTCCACAGATCCAATATAGGCCAGGTGGGGCCTGCCAGGCTTGGATTTCAGCAAGGTTAGTCCATAGACCTGCAAGTTCAGGAAATCTGGCTAATGGGTTAGGAGGTTCAGGAGGTCCAATTCCTGACCACCATGCTATCTTCTTGGTCGTGGCATTATAGTACTTCTGGCTAAGACAGACCAGCTGTCCTACCTTTTGGGTGAACTGGGGTCCAGTTCTGGCATAGCAAAGACGTCCAACGATTGAGTGCGCTAACACCCATTCACTGGTAGTCTTGTGTAATTCAGTCTGATTATAAATCATGGAATAATTCAATTCTTGGGCTTCCCATGGCCACTGATCTCCCATTTGGGTTCCGCCACAGAAATAACAATCTGTGATCTTAAGACTAGATACTACTGCTCCGGCTAATTCTAGAAATAAATTCTGTGAGGGGTGAGGGATCTCAAACTTATTTACATGCATGGCTTCATAAAAAGTATTATGAATATGATATTTAGATGACTTGTGGGCTTGGGTATTCAATCTGATATACACAATGGTCCCTGGATCTATTGCTCCTCCAGCAATACGTAAACCAAACTTATATCCTTGTTTCCATGCATGGGGACTGTGTATACGTAAGTGTAAGGGGTTACAAGCATCTTTCTGACATTTATCATTTGTGGTTGGCTTGGTTAAAGTAGCCATTCGTTTATCTATTTTCTCATCAGTTATACCAGTGTTCCAGGTAGCATAAAAAACACATCCCCAATACGGGCAATAGTAGTCTGCTGCTGGGGCAGTACTATAGCCTGGTTCCTTTTTACCTGTACACTTTCTCCATCCCGTGGCACCTTCTGGACACATATACTTATGGTCATTTCGATACGCTTTCTCCCATGTACCACAGGTGGAATAACTATCTCTATTAATAGCATTGCATGCATCAAAATTCAAAACAGCAGGTTTAGTAATGTCCTTAAGTGGCGGCGTTGCAGCTAATATAGGTCCATCTGCATCCTTCCATCTTATTTCCATCGTGTAATAGGATGGATTCTGATGCAGATTATAGCATGTTTTAATTTTTCCATAAGTGCAAACATTTAGTTCAGTGGTGTTATAGATACACCGAGTTACTGTCCCCTTGCAGGTATAGTAAGAATGATAAAGCAAAGTCTGAGTTACTTTCAGTCCAATTCTAGTAGAAGTAATGCAGGCAGTGCATGGAGGTAAAGCATAAGTCTGTTCAAAACCTCCAAAGAAGGCAACCAAAGCAAAGCAAAAGTAGAGATGCATGTCGATGTTGATTGGAGTTCTTCTGAATCCTCAGCTTGCTGATCTTGATCACGACGTTCTATTATTCTTCGTCCCGTTTGCTAATGAAGCAATTTAACGGGTGCTGAGTGTTGATTGAAGATCCTCAGGTTGTCCAGTACACATTAACCAACTTATTAGTAATTTCAGTTGGCTTGTGAAGTCTGGCTTAGTCAATGTAGTCTCTAAGTAGTGTGTCAAATCACACACAAATTGGGTTCGTTGAAACAAAACTGTTGCTGCATAGAAGACAGCAATCCTCTTCGAAAGACTTGGCTGCTGCAAAGCACTTGTGATGAAGTGTCTAAGCTGCTGGTTGTCGTCTCAAAGTAACTCGCAAGGGTACATCAGGGTGCTGTTCTGCTGTCCACTGCTCTGGTTCAGGATCGGCGGCGGGCTTGACTCTGCTGTGGTGGATCCAGGCGTCGATCTCGGCTACCTTTACTGCAGTTGGGGTAGACAGGATGACGGTGTACGGTCCCTTCCAATGGGGTTCCAACGGTGTCTTCTTCCAATCTTTGATACACACCGAGGTACCAGGCTGGTAGGGATGCAAGGGTTCCGTCAAGTTGATAGGCAACTGGTCTTGGATCCACGTATGGAGAGTCTGCAGAACAAAACTAAGAGCTAGAAGTTCTTGTCTGGTTATTTCTGAACCAATTTGGGCTAGACTTCCTTTGATTCCCTGCACTATTGGTGGGGGTTTACCATACAAAACTTCAAAAGGGGAAAATCCTGTTGACTTTACAGGAGCTGAGCGTATTCTGAATAAAGCTATGGGAAGCACTTGGGGCCACTTCAATTGTGTCTCCTGACAAAGCTTAGACATTTGGGCTTTCAAGGTACGATTCATTCGCTCAACTTTCCCTGAACTCTGGGGTCTGTATGCGGTATGGAGTTTCCATTGTATCTGCAAAGCTTTTGCTAACTGCTGAGTAACTTGGGAGACAAATGAGGGTCCATTGTCTGACCCTATTACTGCTGAAATTCCGAATCTGGGGACAATCTCTCTCATTAAGACTTTGGTAACTTCTCGGGCTTTCTCAGTTCTGGTTGGGAATGCTTCTACCCACCCAGAGAAAGTACAAACTAATACTAATAGGTAATGGTACCCATTGGCTTTTGGCATTTCGGTGAAATCAACTTGGAGGTTGTGCATGGGGGTCACACCTCTTGACTGAACTCGGGGTGCTGTAATAAGGCCTTGCTTGGCATTATTCTTGGCACAAGTTTGACATTGTCGTGCTACTGAAGCTGATATGGTTGTCATCAGAGGGATGTAGAAATGTGGTCTGAGTGCTTTTTCCATAGCACTTTTCCCATAGTGGGTAGCTTCGTGGAAAGCTTTGACAAAGGATGGTCCTAACAGTTCAGGAATTACTATTCGTCCTGGAGGTTGACTGCCCTCTTCTGGTGGCAGCTCAATCCATCCGTCTTTCAATACTCCATTTTCTTTGTCACAATAGTAGTCCAATTCTTTGGTGGTATATCGTGGGGTCCATAGATTCAAAGGTACTGGAAACAATGCTGCTTGCATTGGCATAGCTTGTGGGGCAATTTGTCCTGTCATAGCTGCTTGTCGTGCTGAGGCATCTGCAAATCTATTTCCTCGGGCAACTTCTCCTTTTCCTGCTTGATGTCCTCTGCAATGCATGACAGCTACACGTGTTGGGGCCCAAACGGCATCAAGTAACATCAATATTTCGGGACCATATTTGACTGATTTTCCTCCGGATGTGATGAGTCCTCTTTCTTTATAGAGAGCTCCATGGGCATGCAGGGTAGTGAAGGCATATTTGGAATCTGTATATACATTCAGTATAAGTTTTTCTCCTAACAACAATGCTCTGGTGAGTGCTATCAATTCGCTTTCTGGGCTGATGTGCCTGAGGCTAGGGCTGATGATTCAACTACTTCATGTTGAGTGACGACTGCATATCCGGCACAGCGTCGTCCATCAAGGATGAGACTGCTCCCATCAACATAATAGGTTTGGTCAGGATTGTCTATGGGCACATCTGTCAAGTCGGGTCGGCTGGAGAACACAGTCTCCATAACTTCGATACAGTCATGTTCTGGGAGTTCTTCACTGATGGGTATCAAGGTGGCTGGATTCAGGGCATGGCTCACTTCAAGTTGTATCTGTGGGTTTTCACATAACATGCTCTGGTACTTCAACATTCGGGAATTGGTGAGCCAATAATTTGCTTTCTGTTCCATAAGGGCAAGGACTGCATGTGGCACAGTGACTCATATGTTCTGTCCTAGTGTGAGTTTGTCTGCTTCACTCACTAGTAGCGCTGTAGCTGCAACTGCTCTCAAGCAAGGTGGCCATCCTTTGGCCACAGGGTCCAATTGTTTCGATAGGTAGGCTACAGGTCGCTCCCAATTTCCCAATTTCTGAGTCAACATGCCCAAGGCATTTCCCTGTGCTTCATGTACAAACAAGTGGAAAGGTTTGTGGACATCTGGTAGTCCAAGTGCTGGTGATGACATCAATTCTTCTTTTAACTTTTGGAAGGCTGTATCCTGCTCAAGTCCCCACTCCAGTGGCGACTTTTCTTCTCCTTTTGTGACTTCATACAATGGTTTGGCAATTTGGGCAAAGTTGGGTATCCAAATTCGGCAATATCCTGCCGCTCCCAGAAAGGCTCTGACTTGCTTTCTGGTTGTTGGAGTTGGAATTCTACATACTGCTTCTTTTCTTTCTCTGCCTAATCTTCTGCTTCCTTGGGTGATACGAAAACCCAAGTATTTCACTTCTTTTTGGCATAGCTGTGCTTTGGCTCTGGAAACTTTGTATCCAGCTTCCTCTAGTAACTGCAAGAGATCTTTGGTGGCTAGTATACATTCACTTTCTGATACGGCAGCTATCAACAGATCATCCACGTATTGGAGAAGCACTCTCTTCCCCGGGGCTACTGGATAGCTTGAAAGGTCTTGATTCAGTGCAGCACTAAAGATGGTAGGTGAATTCTTGAATCCTTGGGGTAATCTTGTCCAGGTAAGTTGGCCCCCTCTTCCAGAGATGGGGTCCTGCCATTCGAATGCAAACAATATTTGGCTTACAGGGGCTAATCTTATGCAAAAGAATGCATCTTTCAAATCCAGTACAGTGAAATGGGTAGCCTCAGCAGGTATCAGTCCTAGGAGGGTGTAAGGATTGGGTACGACTGGATGTATGGTCTCAGCTGCATCATTCACTCTTCTCAAATCTTGCACTGGGCGATAATCATCTGTCCCAGGTTTCTTTACTGGCAAAAGTGGGGTGTTCCATGGGGATTGACATACTTTTAGTAGGCCATACTCAAGCAATCTTTGTAGGTGGCGATGAATGCCTTCAATTGCGGCTCTTGGGAGAGGGTACTGTTTGACGTGCACTGGTGTAGCACTAGGCTTGAGGGTTACAATCACTGGAGCTATATGTTTGGCTAGGCCTGGGGGGCTGCCTTCTGCCCATACTCCAGGTGGTGCATCAATACTTTTCAAAGTTTGTTCAAAATAGGTATCTTGTATTGAATCATCAATGTAGTATCTCCATTCTTCTTCTCGGGGAACCGTCAGCAGCATCACTCCTGCTGGTTTGGTTTGGGGATTTACTGTCATTTGCATTTCTCCTTGCTCAGAGAAAGATATTTGTGCTTGAAGCTTGGCTAACATATCTCGTCCCAGTAGTGGCACTGGACATTCGGGCATGTAAAGGAATTGATGAGTTACTTGCTGTCCTCCCAGACTGCATATTCGGTTTTTGAAGAAAAGACTTTGTGGCTTTGGCACCAGTTGCTCCTATAATGGTGACTGCTTTTGTAGTGAATGGGGCTATCTTTTTGTCTATTACTGAATGTTGCGCTCCAGTATCAACCATAAAGTCCATAATTTGGTCTCCTATTTGTATTCCGACCATAGGCTCCTGGAGACCTAAAGCAAACTTGGAGCCCGGTCTGTCCTAATCCACGTCATTCTCATCATGGGCTGGTGTGGCCAATGCTTGAATGGTTCCTCCTCTTTCTCGCTGGAATTGTTCTCGATTGGCTCCTCCTCGGCTTCGGGGATAGCTTCGTCTTTCTTCTCGCCACTGATGGCTGCTGTCGTCATCATGCTGGGCGTCTTCGAGTTGCGGGCACATATCTCTCCAATGTCCTTCCTCTCTGCAATAGGCGCATTGGTTCACGCCTAGTCTCTGGGTCCGGCCTCCGCCTTGACCCCGCCCTCTTCCTCTGCTCCTTCGACTAGGGACACCTCCCCTTTTCTGTTCCACTATGGCCGCAGCCAAAAAATCAGCTTTCTTCTTCATCTTTCTATCACATTCTCTCTGTCTTTCAGTATCACGATTCACATACACTTTATGAGCGACTTCCAGTAACTGTGTTGCATTCATGCCCGCAAACCCTTCTAACTTCTGTAATTTGCGTCTAATGTCTGGTTGAGACTGGTTTACAAAAGCAGAATTCACCATACATAAACTTCCTGGTGCCTCGGGATCATAGGGAGTATACATTCTGTATGCTTCAGTTAATCTCTCATAAAAATCTGCTGGGCTCTCATCTATTCCTTGAATTACTCCTGCAACTTTGGAAAGGTTCATAGCTTTCTGGCCCCCCCTTCTCAGGCCTTGTAAAAAGCCTTGGCGAAAACGGGCTAGGGCTGTGGATCCTTCATCTGTATTTGGATCCCATTGGGGGTCTTCATTCGGGAATTCTCTCTGAGCTGCTTCCCTACGATCTATTATATTCTGCCCCTGCGCCGGAGCTGCAGGGTTTTCTGCCATCCATTCAATAGCTGCTTTTCTAATTCTTGCTCGTTCTTCTGTAGTGAATAGGGTGGTCAGGAGCTGACGGCAATCTGGCCAAGTGGGTTGGTGAGTTTCCATAATACTAGTTACTAATTCTGTCAGCTCCTGGGGCTTACTAGTATAGGAGGCGTAATGCGACCTCCAATTTAATAAATCAGTTGTAGAGAAAGGGATATACACATAAGTTAGGGGTCCCGCTACCACTTCATCATTATCATTCTTTACGGGCACTCCCGGGACTTGCCGTAAGGGAAACAGTTTAGCTGCTATGGGTGTCTTTTGGGATCTAAGGGTTATTGTCGTTGCCTTTGCAGGAGTCACTTTCTTTTTCTCAACAGGTTTTGCTTTGGGTTTCGCTGTCACTGGCGTGCTAGTGCTAACACTAGCTTTCTCAATTATTTGTACACTTTCCTCCTCATCTGGGGGATTCTCTCTTTCTCCTTCTTCTGTCTCCACTTCTGACTCGCTTTCTAGGTCCTCCTCTTCTTTTCTCGCTAATTCTTCCTTTTTCTCTTCTCCAGGAGGGGGATCAGGGGTTGGGTCCCGCCTCGGCTCTGGCCGTCTCTGGGGTTCTGGGGCAGGATGCCGGGCTACTCTTACTGGACCTGGGGTTCGGGGCTGCCTGAGAGTTATTTCTGGGGAATCAGGATCTGCCAGGATGGGCTTCTTTCTGGCTTTCGTGTCCTGCTCTTTCATTCTAGGTGTTCCGTTTTCTGTCTAGAATCTGTTTTAGCTAACATTATTCTGCACTGTTCCTCATAACAGCGCTGCGCCCAGGGGGGCGGATCTTCACAAATACTTAACCAGGAATCTATATAGGGGTACTGGTCGGGGTGCGCTATCCGCACTCTACGGTGTATTGACTGAATAATCTCTACTTTGAACGTTCCCTCTCGGGGCGAGTTGGGGTCTAGATCGGGCCACTGCCTTGTACACTCAATCTGCATCGGGGCTGCTGTCATTTTAATACCATAATCTCCTGAATATCCCTCTTTAAAATGTGCGATCATACATTCTAATGGAGTGTTTCTAGTAGACCCCGCCCCTCCCATTTCGATGTGTGCGCGCAACAACAGACAAAAGGAAAAGGAGGGCGGACCGTGGGTAAGGGGTCCACACGGTCCTGGAAACGTATAGGGAATACAAATAACAAGACAAGACGACAATCGCTTCCCCCTTTTCGCGACCTGAACGCGGTCGCCCGGTCAGGAAATGCGCTACTCAGGGGTCCGCCTTCACTTGGTCCGTGCTGCCAGACCTCTCATTCACACTTCGTTCACACAATCATGCTAGCAACGTATCCCAGAATGCATTCGTTTCTATCTGTTCTGACTAGTCTTTTCCAATTTCCCAATTACAAAAAGGATGAGGGTTTCACCCAGCGAATTCCCATGCCAGGCTACTCGGCTCTTCCTTGAGAGGTGATCATGCTCTCTTACCAATTCCCAATATCTCGAGATTACAAATTCCAAAGTTCCAAGTTCCAATGGCAGTACTGCGCTTTCTATTTCTGTCTAGACCCAAAATCAAAACTATACTCACCGGATCCGGTCCTCAAACTTCCCAAGCAGGCGCATGAGTTGGACCTCAGACTCCCCTCACTCGGGTTCGAGGCGTTGACTCCAGCCGGGCTCGTCACCCGCCGAGGTCCGACCAGCTCCCTCCGATACAAGGGACCGGTGGCGCCAGGGAGCAGCCCTCGTCGGAAGGGCGCGATCCCGGCAGGACCAAGCCTATAGAGGCGGAAAGTCGTGGTATATTGCCCTATATACACTTTGATTCCACAACTTCCCGGCCAACGCACCAAGGAATATGTAGCAGCAAAGCGCAGACAAACCAATGATACCAGGAGTCTGTTCAGAAGGTCCAAATCATTTATTTGTGCACAAGTCTCGAACCAGTCAATTTCAAAATGGCTGAGCAAAGTTTTCAAGCATTACAACAACTTTTATAGACTTCTGTTCCATTCTAGGTATAGAAAAACATTTCATTGGTCCCGGTAATCTCCCGTACCTCCCGTACCTCTCCTATTGGTCCCGGTACTGATAAGTTTATCCAGTTATGTCCCTCCAGTGGGCATGACACCTGCATACCCCCCTTCTAGTCCCAATTACAATGGTCAGTTCATCAACTTGTTACTTTCACACTTTCAAGGTTATAGAACCAATTTGTACGTGCAGAGGAGCTGGGCTCTGCAACTCATCTGTCAGCACTCCCAATTATTTCTTTGCAGATGTACTTTTTCTTATCAGTAACTTTTAAACATGTTTTTCTGTATTTTTCCATCTTTCAATACTGCAGTTCTGCTTACCTAAGCTAATTCAATACTTCTACTGAGTTCTATCTTACAATAGCAGCATATTGGGGGATGTGCAATCCTATATGCCTCTCCACAGGCCTCATTTACAGGTCAAGCTAGCCATGCTGGCCTGCTTATGTTCGGACACTGTGGGTCACAGGCCTGCACCTGCCACACTGCTACTATCTTGTTGGTCATGCTATGACCACAGTCAACAGGCCAGGAACAACTGCTGCTCCAACCATTTAGAAATACCAAGACACCACAGCAAGAACAAACTACACTTGCTGTTTCAGCCATGCACATACTAGCTGTGGTCAGTCAGCACATGATGCATGTGCACAAAACAGCCATGTGCATGCTGGCTTAGAACAACCAGCATGGCTACCTAGTACTTCAGTGCCTAGAGCACCCACATCACTGGAGATAGACACTATAAAGCACTATGTGGATAGATAGTCGTGCCATGGTCACAGCTTGGTCAAAGTGAGAGTGCCCTTGCAGGGTGAACTGCTGTGGCTACCCAGGCCATGCATGTGGCAGATGGGCACTATGAAGTCTCAGCCATTGACCAGACCTCCAATGCAGACACATCCTGGGCAAACCACTCTGTTTCAGGCCATACCCATAATCCTCTGCTCCTCATCATGCACATTTTCAGATTAACACTGGAAACAGCATAGGCAATCTGGGGCACAGTGCAGTGTAGAAGGCCACAGAACTCTGGAGACACAAACACACACACACACATCACTACACTGTGCAAAAGTGGAGACAGTTGGCATTCCTGTCTGTCACTTTGGTCTCCATATCAGCTCAGGCATTGTTAATGTGTGCTCATTGTACATGCACTAATAGTGCCCTCTGACATTCATACCCATTGTTAACGCCCACTCAATCTGCTTTTCCATCCAGCTGTGGATAGTGGAGGTCTGTCTGAATGCCTGATGGGTAGCCGTTACCATTGCAGACAAACGGAGCAAGAGATGAGGAGGGTTTGGATTAGACTGCTTTATTAAGGATGGTCCCTACGCGTTTCGGCTCTCGCCTTCTTCGGGGGACATACAGCTACCATAAGTTAAAACAAAGAAAGTTATAACAACAGGTATAACACATACATAACATGTATACATTAAAAAATATTAAAAATATATATATATTTAAAAATTAAAAATTAAACATGTTACAAAAATAACATACATATTATGTCTAAACAGGTACTCAATTAGATGTTGCATTCAACCAACCCGAGGACAACACAAGGGGTAAAATTAAATAAATAACACCAATGTGAATACAATGAAAATTAAAATTAAACTTAAGAATAAAAATTAAAATTAAACTTAAAAATAAATAAACAAACAAGGGCCGAGACACAAGAACTAGATTCTCATAATAAATAAAAGAACGCAAGTTGATAAAACAAACGAATGCCATGACTTATAGACATGACAGGATAATCTTGGAGGGAAAAAAGAATTAATATATAAATATATATAAAAATATAAATATGTATACGCATAAAAGTTAACATAATATAAAATGACATACCAGTGATATATTAGTTGGAATGTCTCATAAAGACAGTTTAGTGACAAGCACTATGTGTTGATAGCGCCGTAAGTTGATAGGGTTGTCTCTTAAAGACAATTGATTAGAAGCACCATGTAATACTATGAAATAAATAACAAAGAAATGAAAGGTAGCAATATGAAGATGAATATGAAATCTTGAGGACAAATTGATTATAGAGAGAAAAATCTAATAATTAACGTAAAAAGACAGACATATCGCTTTCTTGATTGAGTCCAAATGGATGTAGACTATTGAAAACGTAAATGAACCGTTGTTCTAACTTGAGTAAAGTGATGTTAATATCACCACCTCGCCAATGTGGTGTAGCAGTTTTAATGACCAAAAACTTGAGGTCACTGACTGTGTGCCCCTTTTCAACCCAATGTGAAACTAAAGGTTGATCTATGAGTCGTCTTTGAATATTGCTTCTATGTTCTATAATACGTGTCCTAATTGACGTAGGGTTTTCCCTATGTAAACCATATCACAGGGACATTGAATTAAATAAATTACATTAGCAGTTTTGCAATTTGAATAATGATTAATGTTAATCTTTTGACCAGTTGAGTTATGTGTAAAGCTATTTTTTGCTGTGATAACATGAAGACAGGTGGAACAATTACCACAACTGTAGTGGCCTCTGACTTTAGGAGCGGATCTGGGACCAGTAAGAGCAGAGGGAACTAAAAAATCTCTCAAATTGGGAGCACGTTTGTATGAAACCATAAGTTGTTTGGATTGAAAGGATGGTAATGAGGCAATTAGATCCCACTCCTGTTTTAATATATCCGTGATAGGTTTAGAAAGTGTAGAAAAAGTCAAAGAACAGGTGACTCTATCTAATTTAGTACGTACTACATTGTTTAAAAGTGTGGAGCGGTTTTGTGCTGGATGCTCGCTGATATGCTCTGTGGATGTATTTGTTCGGATATCCTCGCTGTTCAAAGCGCTGGTACAAATCGGTGGCATGTTTTTCAAAATCTGTGTCATTAGTGCATAGGCGTCTGATTCTCAGAAACTGACTAACTGGTAAATTTTGCTTGAAAGAAGTATTATGGCAACTGTCGTAAGTGAGGAAAGTATTTCTATCAGTTGGTTTTCTATATAAGTCAGTGATAAAGCAATCGTTGAAAGATAGAAACTTATTTTCAAATTCAGATACGTAGAGATTGGCTACGTCAGGAGCCATGGGGGAACCCATGGCTACTCCTTTTACCTGTTTATAAAAAAGGCCTTTAAAGATAAAAAAATTTTCTTGCATGACAAGAGAGGCCAATAATAAGTTTCTATCTTTCCATCCATACAAGAAACATATTCGTCTTTGGAAACGATACATAGACGACGTTCTAGTTATCTGGGACGGACCAGAACATACTCTGCAATCCTTCCATCACTGGGCTTAATACATTGGATAAACATTGCAATTTGAGGGTACCTACAGTTTAGATTCTATACCGTATTTAGATATCATGATTAAGAAGTCCAACGATTGCTTTATCACTGACTTATATAGAAAACCAACTGATAGAAATACTTTCCTCACTTACGACAGTTGCCATAATACTTCTTTCAAGCAAAATTTACCAGTTAGTCAGTTTCTGAGAATCAGACGCCTATGCACTAATGACACAGATTTTGAAAAACATGCCACCGATTTGTACCAGCGCTTTGAACAGCGAGGATATCCGAACAAATACATCCACAGAGCATATCAGCGAGCATCCAGCACAAACCGCTCCACACTTTTAAACAATGTAGTACGTACTAAATTAGATAGAGTCACCTGTTCTTTGACTTTTCTACACTTTCTAAACCTATCACGGATATATTAAAACAGGAGTGGGATCTAATTGCCTCATTACCATCCTTTCAATCCAAACAACTTATGGTTTCATACAAACGTGCTCCCAATTTGAGAGATTTTTTAGTTCCCTCTGCTCTTACTGGTCCCAGATCCGCTCCTAAAGTCAGAGGCCACTACAGTTGTGGTAATTGTTCCACCTGTCTTCATGTTATCACAGCAAAAAATAGCTTTACACATAACTCAACTGGTCAAAAGATTAACATTAATCATTATTCAAATTGCAAAACTGCTAATGTAATTTATTTAATTCAATGTCCCTGTGATATGGTTTACATAGGGAAAACCCTACGTCAAATTAGGACACGTATTATAGAACATAGAAGCAATATTCAAAGACGACTCATAGATCAACCTTTAGTTTCACATTGGGTTGAAAAGGGGCACACAGTCAGTGACCTCAAGTTTTTGGTCATTAAAACTGCTACACCACATTGGCGAGGTGGTGATATTAACCTCACTTTACTCAAGTTAGAACAACGGTTCATTTACGTTTTCAATAGTCTACATCCATTTGGACTCAATCAAGAAAGCGATATGTCTGTCTTTTTACGTTAATTATTAGATTTTTCTCTCTATAATCAATTTGTCCTCAAGATTTCATATTCATCTTCATATTGCTACCTTTCATTTCTTTGTTATTTATTTCATAGTATTACATGGTGCTTCTAATCAATTGTCTTTAAGAGACAACCCTATCAACTTACGGCGCTGTCAACACATAGTGCTTGTCACTAAACTGTCTTTATGAGACATTCCAACTAATATATCACTGGTATGTCATTTTATATTATGTTAACTTTTAAGCGTATACATAGTTATATTTTTATATATATTTATATATTAATTCTTTTTCCCTCCAAGATTATCCTGTCATGTCTATAAGTCATGGCATTCGTTTGTTTTATCAACTTGCGTTCTTTTATTTATTATGAGAATCTAGTTCTTGTGTCTCGGCCCTTGTTTGTTTATTTATTTTTAAGTTTAATTTTAATTTTTATTCTTAAGTTTAATTTTAATTTTCATTGTATTCACATTGGTGTTATTTATTTAATTTTACCCCTTGTGTTGTCCTCGGGTTGGTTGAATGCAACATCTAATTGAGTACCTGTTTAGACATAATATGTATGTTATTTTTGTAACATGTTTAATTTTTAATTTTTAAATATATATATTTTTTAATATTTTTTAATGTATACATGTTATGTATGTGTTATACCTGTTGTTATAACTTTCTTTGTTTTAACTTATGGTAGCTGTATGTCCCCCGAAGAAGGCGAGAGCCGAAACGCGTAGGGACCATCCTTAATAAAGCAGTCTAATCCAAACCCTCCTCATCTCTTGCTCCGTTTGTCTGCGTTCATTCTGCAAGAGCCATGCTCCTCTTTTGTTAGCCGTTACCATTGGCCTGTGTTAACTGGTTAGCAGATTTTAACAGCACAGTCCAATAAATTTGTGGCTACTAGCACTCTATTACATAGTAACATAGTAACATAGTAAATGACGGCAGATAAAGATCAGCATGGTCCATCCAGTCTGCCCAGCAAATATATGGCAAGAGTAGGTGCACCCATCGCTCCATGCAGGCCACCCCTCCCCATGTCTTTGTTTAGGGTAGACCCACCACTCCATGTAGGACACCCCTATTTGTTGAGAAGTTAGATGGTTCAGTTTATTTTGTTTTTATCCTGTTGTTATAAAAGGGATCCACAGTGCTTGTCCCATGCTGTTTTGAATTTCGTCACCGTGTTTGCCCCCACCACTTCCATAGGGAGAGCATTCCAAGCATCCACCACCCTTTCAGTGAAAAAATATTTCCTGACATTGCCTTTCAATTTTCCACCTTGCAGCTTCATGTTATGCCCTCTAGTTTTGCAGCTTTCCCGTCTTTGGAAGAGGTTTGTTTGCTCATTGTTCCTCTTCAAGTATTTAAAGGTCTGAATCTTATCTCCCCTATCCCTCCTCTCCTCCAAAGTGTGCATATTTAGGTCTTCAAGTCTCTTCTCATAGGGTTTCTTACGCAGGCTCCAAATCATTTTAGTCGCCTTCCTCTGAACAGTTTCCAGTCTTTTTACATCTTTTGCAAGATATGGTCTCCAAAACTGAACACAGTATTCCAAGTGAGGCCTCACCAGCGAACTGTACAGTGGCATAACTACCTCTTCCTTTCTGCTGATAATCCCTCTTTGTAAGCAGCCAACATCCTCCTGCCTTTTGCCACTGCCTTGTCGCACTGTTTGGCCACCTTGAGATCATCAGAGATAATCACACCAAGGTCTTTCTCCTGAACCATGCACACCAACCTCTCGCCCCCTATTGCGTACATTTCCCTTGGATTTCTGCTACCTAAGTGCATGACACTGCACTTTTTCGCATTAAATCATAATTGCCAAGCATTAGACCATTCATTCCAGCTTTTGTAGATCTTTTCTCATGTTATCCACTCCCTCGGGGGAGTCCACTCTGTTGCAAATTTTTGTGTCATCTGGAAAAAGACAGACTTTTCCATTCAGTCCTTCAGCAATATCCCTCATAAATACATTGAACAGTGCTGGGCCCAGGATAGAAACCTGGGGCACCCCGCTAATCACCTTCCTTTCATCCAAGTGAGCTCCATGTACCATCACCTTCTGTCGTCTGTCAGTCAACCAGTTTCTAATCCAGTTCACCATCTTGGGACCCATCTCCAAGCTGCTGAGTTTGTTGACAAGCCTCCTATGAGGAACAGTATCAAAGGCTTTGCTGAAATCCAGGTAGATGACATCCATCACATGCCCCTGATCTAGTTCCTTGGTCACCCAGTCAAAGAACTCAATCAGATTTGTTTGGCAAGAACGTCCTTCAGTAAAACCATGTTGCCTCGGATCTTGCAACCTGTTGGTTTTGAGAAAGGTCACTATTCGCTCTTTCAGGAGCATCTCCATTACTTTTCCCGCCACTGAGGTAAGGCTCATGGGTCTGTATTTTGACACTTCTTCCATGTCACCACTTTTGTGTAGAAATACAACATCCCCTGTCACCACTTTTGTGTAGAAATACAACATCAGTCTTTCTCCAGTCCTGAGGAACCTCTCCTGTTTCCAAGGATCTGTTGCATACATCCTTTAACGGCCCTGCAAGAACCTCTCTGAGCTCTTTCAGTATCCGGTCCCAGGCTTTGTCCACTTTCAGTTTCACAAGTTGTTTCAACACCTCATCTTCTGTGAATGGTGTGGTATCTACTTCATTCCCATTTTTATATTGGGAGTCACAGGTGGTCCATCTCCAGGATTTTCTTTAGTAAAAACAGAGCAGACGTATTTGTTTAGCAATTTCACTTTTTTCTATGTCACTTTCCACAAGTCCTTTCCCAGCACGTTTGAGTCCTGCAATTCCAACTCTGATCTTCTTCCTTTCCCAAATATACCTGAAGAAAGTTTTGTTGCCACCCTTAACATCTTTAGCCATCTTTTCCTCAGCCTTTGATTTTGCTATCCTTATTTCTCTTTTTGATTCTACAGGTCTGCAAAACATTTTTTTTCGAGAGCTGTTTTGGTTATTCCACATAATCTTTATGTTTTTTGGTGCGCTGAATCCGAAAATGACCTCCATTTTGTCATAGGACATCACATTGCCTGACAATTTAGGTAACTATGTTAAATAAGGCAATATCTCAAAATAAATGGCAATAGACATAAAATTAAAGTTTATTACAATATTTTTCATGAAAATCCTTTTTTGAACTGAAATGAGCTCACTTACACACACTAAAAATGATTCTTTTTCCTTGTGAGGCTCCTCTTGGTGCATTTACGCTTGTGAGTAGCATCTGGAATGTCTCTCTGAAGCATCCAACAGTAGTCTGCCATCATTGTAATGCTCCATTTTCCCTGGTATCTCCTTTCCATCTCTTTAAGTCTTGGTGGAATCGTTCACCTTGTTTTTCACTCACAGCTCCCAAATTTTCAGTACAGTAGTCAAGGTGGGACTGGAGGAAATGCACTTTCAAACTCATCAGGCAACCTAAAGCTTGAAATGCTTTTTCAGCATTCGTCGTCCGATGATCTTTTTGTAGTGAGGATCTTTGTTATTGCCTAAACATTTCTGTATGACTTCTTTAAATGCAATCCACCCTTTTTTTTGAGGATCCGTCATGGTATTGAAAAACTCTTGATCAACTATAAGCCTTCTAATGTTGGTCCGACGAACACACATTCCTTCAATTGTGGAAACTTGGTGACCAAGTATTTGAAGCATTCTCCATCTCTTGGAAGTGATTTTATGAATTGTTTCATCAATCCCAATTTTATGTGGAGAGGTGGTAGAAGAACTTTATGGGAAGGTACCAAAGTTTCTTGGAGGAAAGTTTTTTCACAGACTGTTAGTACCCTCGGCTGCCAACTCTTCTTGGTCCAGTGATTTTGTCGGTCTCGACTGTCCCATAGACACAGAAAACAAGGATATTTGGTATACCCAGCTTGTTGCCCGAGCAGCATGCACAAGACCTTCAAGTCCCCACATACTTGCCAACCATGGTCTTCATATTTAAGTTTACGAAGAACCAATTCCAAGTTCTCGTAGGTTTCCTTCAAGTGTACGGAATGACCTACAGGTATGGAAGTGTAAAAACCATTGTGGAGTAAAACTGCTTTGAGACTTCTTTTTGAAGAATCTATAAAAAGACACCATTGCTCTGAATCATATTGGATTTTAAATTGACCCATCAGACCTTCGACATTGTTGCAATAAACCAACTTGTCTTCCTGGGCGAAGTAAGGAACGAACTCCTTTTCATGATGTCTGAAACCATGAAGATGACACTCCTGGCAACAATAAATTCCTGCTTTTCAGCCTTGATCCGAGTAACTCAGCGGCATCTTTGGGAAGATTCAAGTCTCTTACCAAATCATTCATCTCCTCCTGAGAAAACAATTTTGATCTGTATCATCTTCAAAGTCAGAATTTGATTCGTCATCTGGTTCAGGTATGACTTCACCTTCATCGGAGCTAGGTATCTCTTCCAAGGTAGCAGGGGGCTTGGGTACTGGTATATCTGTGCCATGGGGGATGGGACGAATTGCCAAGTGATGATTGGGGTATGAAATGGAATGCTTCCATTTGGAATTTAAACCCTGTTTCACATAGACACTGAACAACAAGTAACAGTGCTGTCACTTATGGTTGCTTTTGCTCTTCGCCATTACCATAGGAAGTCACCATAAACAAAAATCATTTTTTCTTACCCTTTTGAAACCAGTTTCGGAGGTCATCAACAAACCACCGTTTGGCCACCACTTTTATGCAGGCGCCCCCAGACTTTATCTTGATCTCCAATTTTTTAGGTCCAAAGTATGCAAAGCTATAACTTTTTTCACAAGAGTCTCGTAATATTCTGCTGTTGCCTTCAACACTGTATATTCACCCACCAGATGAAACAGAAAACTGTCTGGCGAATTAATACACTTTCGTGGAGCCATAAACATAACGGGTTGAAGAATGACGAGCTAACCGAATTGGCGATGATGATTGAAAAAAGTGTGAAACAGCCCTAGAACCAAGGAACCTGATGATGATAGTGCACACAGTGCTAGGCATGCAGGAGAGAGCAGCTTCGTGTCTGTGTACCGAGATGTCCACAGTTGCCTGGCCACTGCCCCCCTGCACTGACCAAAGCTTGCTGCTATCTGCCCTGTTGTCTCCCTCCCACTGAATTCTTCAGGAAAGATTAACCCCTTTTTCTACCATTAGAAGTACGGACTTAAAACTTGGCTTAGCTTATGTAATATTGCTGACCATCAGATTTACAGTGCGATATTTTTTTTTACATAACTCGGACAACCCCTTTAAGGTTTTTTTTGGCATTTTATATCTTAAATGCACTTATGTGAATTAATTAATAGTAATTTGAAAAAAAAAATTGATAACTTTGAAGACAATTTTGCAGTGTCCGATGGGCAAAATCATGCAGTCTCGGAGCTTTTTTTCAATATTTTATTTTGTTTGGTGGTTTCAGCACACCACATACATGGAAATTAGATGAAAATAATCAAACAGCTTTTTAGTCCGCAGTCTTTGAGTTTGATCCTGTATTCATTTTCATGTGTTCTTCTGTTTGCAAGCTTTTGAATTTTGCGACAGCTGTGTATTTTTTGCCTTTATTGGAGCAGCCACTTTGTAAAACCAAATAGGTTTCCTCCTCCTCTTGTTTTATTTACTTTTGTAACATAGTTATCTGTTGTTGCCCCCTTTTATTGCCACCTTTAGTTTAGCCCATTGCAATTCCACTTCCCTTATCTCCTTCCACCCGTCATCTCCTCCTTTATATACTCGTCCATTTTCTTGAAGTCAGTGTTTTTGAAGTTTAGGACTTTGAGCTTGGCTATATTTGGCCTGTAGCCTTGGCTTTTATCTCCAAACCAACCCCGTGTGATGATCCGCTGCTGCTTCCACCAGGGGCACTCACACAGGACATTCGACACGCTATCACTGTGGGTGAGCCACTAAATCCGAGTGTTGAGCTTTCCCTGGTTGGTTCCTTGACGCATTTGTCTAAGTGATGCCATCTTGGAGAGCATCTACAATTTTTTTGCTTATTTCCGCAAGATGTGCAGCTGAGTAATCCAATCCACATCCAGGTAGATTACAGTCAGCCAAAATGATTGGCTTTCCCCCATTTATGGCTATCTTGGCAATATCTAGAATCAATTTGTTATCTAGTCTCTTCAATTTGAGTCGGAGGTCTGTAGACTACACCGGTATGCATGACAGTGCCATATCCTTCCTTTCCAACACAATCCTGAGTGCTTCTTCTTTTCCCACATGTCCCCTGCATTTCAGTAGCTTTAATATTGCTTTGAACAGAACAAGGCTACTCCTCCTCCTTTTCCATTTTCCTGCTGTCTCTTCTCTGAAGCGACATTATAGCCAGCTATGGCTATATCCCAATCATGTGATTCCATTAAACCATGTTTCTGTAATTGCCACAATGGGTCCAAATCCATTTCCACCATTAGGGGCTTTCCAGGTCCGGAACTTTGTTGGCTAAGCTTCGAGCATTTGAGCTCATTTGCTTTTCCCCAGCATTTTCCTGGCTTGTGTTGTATTTTGCATTGATTTTTGTTGTGCCCCACATCTTCCCACTTGTTTTTGATGTGTGGTTTAAAAGTGTGGGCTGTTTCTGATGTTATTCTGCTTTTTGGCAGTAGGTGGTGTGGCAGGTCTTTGACCTTCCACATTCCATCACCCCCTTTTTCTAGTTTAAATGCATATCCACATACTGCCTGAATTTTTTCACACTTAAGATTATTTTCCCTGCGACAGAGAAGATGTAGTCTCATCAGCACAGTATAGTCTCTTGTTGGTCCATCTATTTCCCCAGTCGCCAATAAATCTGAAATCCTTCCTTGTGTTTGCTAACCAGGTCTTGAGCCATGTATTAAAGCTGTTAATTGTCTTATTTTGTCCCCCTTACCCAAGAACAGGCAGAACCTCTGAGAATGCAACAGCGTTAACATTGGGATTGAGTTTCTCGTCCCAGAGATTGGAAGTCACTTTTTTGGACTGTAGAGGCACTGTTTCTAGGCCCAGGGCATGTTTACTAAACTGTGGTAATGTGATTCACGTTAGGATCATGCGGTAGATCAGGCAATAATCCCAAATAAGGACATGGGGCGGTACAATCGTTACTGATAACGCGCGTTACAAGGCCGTCCTTACATTAATGAGCATTAGAAAGCACCATGTAAAGCGCCACGTAAGGCGCCCTGTAAGAAGCTCCTATTAAGGTGCAATGATAAGGGGTTACCTCAGTAAGGCATCCAAGAAGCTGTAGCACAATGCGTTTACTAACACTGAATTATGGGTGCTACGGGTCATGAGTTTTCAATCCCCCTGTGGGTCTAATGAGTAAAGATGGTTGATACGTTAGCCCCCTTTTACAGTGCTGTCTGCGGCATTTTGTTTTTGTAATTTAAGTTAGTTCTGCCAGCACACACAGCGCCTCACCCGGGCCTTACCCTAAGGTGACCCTATAAGGCACTCCAGAGGCGCACATTATAAATTGCACTGTCCTCCCTCGCCAAGGCACCCTATAATGTTCCCTATTGGGCTCCTCATAAGGTGCCTTATAGGGTACTTTATAGGGCGGCTTTATAGGGCGGCCTGATGAGGTACCGTAAGGTGACAGCACTGGTGAGAGTGTTTTTGCTGGCAGCACCAATTTAAATTAAAAAGGGAAAATGCCTCAGAGAGCCCTACCAAATAACCCCACTGTGGGATTAAACCCATGAGCCTCTGGCTCCACAGGCAGAAAAAAGACCAGTGGTCTACAAATCTCTAGTTGCTACTAGCAAGCCCCTGGCTGGCTACTGAAGGACTTTCATGTCACGACAGAAAACCTGTCTGCTTTGGTTACCAGGCTTTGGGTTAACCCACCCATACCCATGGTGCACTGCACCCCCATTTCAGGTCAGTCCTTTCAGATGACCACAAGATGGGGTATGCACCCCCACAGCACCTCAGTTTGGTAGGGGGAACTGACCGTAGTGTGCTACTGGCACAGAGTAGCTACAGACCGTAGCCCAACAGGGTGCCCTATAAGGCGCATGATAAGGTGCCTAGTAAGGTGTCTAATAGGGCATCCTAGGCTAAGCGCCATACTCCAGGTACCCAATGGATAAGGCAGTGCAGAAAGGCACCCTGGGCTATAGAACTATACGTCAAGGTGGCCTAACAAGGGTATTGTGTCCTAGGTCAGTGGTGCCCTAGAGGCTGCCAAGGTGTCTCAGGAAGACTTGCATAACCTGTGGCCGGAACAGAGACAGATGTAGCCCTAAACACTACATAAGAGCACACCAGGAACGGTCATGAACAGGTGATTGAAGGAGGAAAGAGCTTGGATCCACTGGACCTGCCATATCTGTGGGCATCCCATGTGGCTGGCATCAGCGATGACAAACCTGGTGGGGGCAACTGCACCACAACACTAGGTGTTGGCAATGTAAAAGTACCGCTCGGAAGACAGTTTGTGGAGGTGATTTGTAAAACCCTCTCGGCACTGAGTCGTTTCTCTGCAGGGCCATGTCCCCATGAGAGGAGATTCAGGACAGCTGTCATAGTTTGGTGATTCAATCCTTAGAAAATGTAGATATCTTTGTGGCTGGTGGACGTGCGGATCGCCTGGTAACTACTTGCCTTCCTGGTGTGAAGGTAGCGGACCTCACGCACCGCCTATCTAGTTCAAAGATAGTGCTGGGGAGGAGTCTGCTGTCTTGGTACAATTGTTGGTACCAATGACATAAAAGGAAAAAATTGTGGGGGGGGGTTAGGGAAGTTCTGGAGGCTAAATTTAAGCCTTTAAGGTATGAAGTTGAAAGTGCCATAACTTCCAGGATAGCATTCTCCAAAATGCTTCCTGTTCCATGTGCAGGACCCAAAAGGCAGGCCGAGATCCGGAGTCTCTACGGCGTGGATGAGACAATGAGTGCAAGGCTAAGGGTTTTGGATTTGTTAGGAACTGGGGAACATTCTTGGGAAAGGAGGGGCTCTTTCCGAAGGGAATGGCTTCACCTTCATCAGGATGGAACCAGACTGCTAGCATTCACCTATAAAAAGGAGTATACAGAAGCTTTTAAACTAGAAAATAGGGGAAAGCCGACAGTCACCCATGGTCACAATGGGTTGGACGAAGGTATCCTCGAAGGATACTACTCAAAAGCAGTGAGGTTCCAAAAAAGAGTATAGTAGCCCCAATGCCCTTGAGTAAGGTGCAGACAGAGTCGTAAAGATTGTCCCAAATTACCCATGCCTACCCATAGCCAGATTAATATTAATAAAATACAGCCTCATAAATGCTTGTATGCAAGCTGCAAGAATTCTTAACACTAAAGATGGTTAGGATCTGATTGCGCATCTTCAAAGACATGGTGGCAGGAGGATAACCAGTGGGACACTGTGATACCTGGAATACAAACTATACCGCCTGATAGAACTGATCACATTGGGTGGAAGAGTGGCACTCTATGTTAGACGAGGGCATTGAGTCATAAAGGATTAACGTTTTTGCAGGAAACAAAATTTGCTGTATAATCTCTATTGCTTGAAATTCCATGTACAAAAGATCAGGCGATGGCAGTGGGAGTGTACCATCGACCAGCCTGGCCAGAATGAACAAATGGATGATGAATAATGCTCACAGAAATCAAGGAAGCGAACAAAAGTCCACAGCAGAGTAGTAAATAATGGGTGCTTTCAATTACCCTGGTAGGACTGGGTCAGTGTTATGGCAGGACAATCTAGGGAGATAAAGTTTCTAAGATGAAATAAATGACTGCTTCTTGGGCCAGCTGGTTCATGAACCGACCAGAGTGGCAGCCTCTTGACCTAGTCCTTATTGGACTTCCATATCTGGTGCAAGAACTAAGGGGTGTTGGGCCCACTTGGCAATCGTGATTATAGCATGATCGTGGTTTTTATTTAATTAGTGGAGGAGGGCTAGTACGAAATCCACAGTACTACCTTTTAACTTTTAAAAGGGAAACTATGATAAAATGAGGAATTATTTAAGAAAAGAACTAAAAGGAGGGCTCGCAGTTGCAAAGGTTAAAGACTTACAGCAGTTTTGGGTGTTATTTAAAAATACTATCACTCCAAGCCCAGACCAGCTGTATTCCAACGCATTAAAGAAAAAGTGGGAAGAAAGTCGCAAAAAACCTGCCCTAAAAAGAAAAAACAACTCTAATAAAGGTTTAAAAGGTGAGGTCATAGAGACTGTTGCTGCCAAAAAAGCATCCTTTCAGGAAAATGGCAAAAAGAGTCAAATGATAAAACTGGAAACAGCACAACCACTTGGCAAGTTTAAACTGCAAATCATTCGATAAGGCACGGCAAAGCGAGAATTTGAGAAGGAACTTGCTCAACGGAAGCAAAAACATGAAAATAAAGACTTTTTCAAGTACATTCGTAGCAAAAGGCCTGTGAGAGCGTCCGTTGGGCCATTAGATGATAGAGGGGTAAAAGGGGCAGTAAGAGGAGACAAGGCTATAGAAGAGAGACTGAACGAATTCTTTGTTTCGGTCCTTTACTGAGGAAGATGTAGGGATGTTACCCAAGACTGAAGTGGTATGTAAAGGGTGATACTGCCGAGGAAATGAGAGAAAAATCGCTACAAAACCGGAAAGATATATTACAACTATTTGATAAACTGAATAGTAGCAAATCACCTGTACCGGATGGGTATACATCCCAGAGTGTTGAAAGAACTGAAATATGAGATTTGTGGACCTGCTATTGGTAATCTGTGAACTTTTAATTAAAATCATCTCTATCTACCTGAAGATTGGAGAGTGCGCCAGCCATAACCCCAATCTTTAAAACAAGGGTTTCCAGGGGTGACCCGGGAACTTACAGACCGGTGAGTCTGACGTCAATACCTGGGAAAATGGTATAAACCCACCATAAAGAACAAAATTACACAAGCATGGTAGATAGTCATGGCCTAAGTGGAGACAGCCAACATGGCGTTTAGACAAGGAAGATCTTGTCTTACTAATCTGATATGTTTTTTGAAGGTGTGTCCTAAACCGGTAGACAAAGGTGAGTCGTTTGATATAGTGGTATCTGGACTTTCAGAACGCTTTTTGATAAGGTCCCCCTCATCAGAGACTTTTGGCAGAAACTAAAAAAAGTCATGGGATAGGAGGCAGTGTACTATTGTGGATTTTGAAGCTGTTTTTTTCAAAGGATAGAAAGGCAGGGTAAGGCTAAATGGGCCAATATCGCCGAATGGAAAAAGGTGCATAGTGGAGTACCCCAGGGGATATGTACTGGTTCCTCTACTTTTTGACATATTCCTAAATGACCTGGAGAAAGGAATAACGAGTGATGTTGACACATTTGCAGATGATACAAAACTGTTTAAAGAAGTTGTTAAAACCCAATAGGATTGTGTAAAACTGCAGGAGGATCTGGATAAATTGGAAGACTGGGCATCCAAAATGGCAGATGAAATTCAATGTGGACAAGTGCAAATTTATGCATCTAGGAAAGAACAACCCACACTATGGTTCCACAATGCTCAAGGTTCCACATTGGGAACCACCAGCGCCAGGAAAAAGATTTAGGAGTGGGTCGTGGATAACATGTTAAAACCCTCTGTCCAGTGTGCAGCGGCAGCCAAGAAAGCAAATAGAATTGCTAGGTATCATAAAAGAAAGGGATGGAAAATAACACAAAGGATATTAATAATGCCTCTGTATTGTTCCATGTAACGACCCCTGCACCTTGAATATTGTGTGCATTCCTGGTCCACCGTATCTTAAAAAGGACATAAGCATTATTCGCAAAACGTTCAGAGGAGAGCCCATTTGGTGAAGGTTAATGGAAGGCTACTCCTATGAAGAGAGGCTACAAAAGGTTGGGGCTCTTCAACCTGGAAAAGGAAAAAAATTGCTGAAGTGGAGATATGATAGAGGTCTATAAATTAATGAATGGCGTGTAGCGGGTAAATGTGGATCAATTGTTTACGCTATATGAAGATAGAAAGACTATGGGACATGCAATGAAGCTACAGGGTAAACTATTTAAGACAAATAAGAGAAAATATTTTTTCACTCAACGTGTAATCAAACTCTTGAATTTGCTACCGGAGGATGTAGTAAGGGTGGTTAGTGTAGCTGGGTTTAAAAAAGGTTTGGACAAGTTCCTGGAGGAAAAGGTCCATAAACCACTATTAAAAAGGGACCCAGGATAATCAATGCTTGACCCAGTACAAGCATTGTGGAACCTGTGTCTTTTGGGGATATTGCTAGGTACGTATGACCTAGATTGGCCACTGTTGGAAACAGGATACTGGGCTTGATGGACCTCGGTCTGACCCAGTATGGCATATCTTATGTTCTTATGGCAGATGATGGAATATGTGTCCCCCAGTGGAGGTGGAGGTGGCAGGATAGTTACAATGATGGTTGGACAGAGGAGTGGTGGTGCCATGCATATCAGGCACAGGTGAGGCAAGCACAAAGAGGTGCAATGCAGGAAAGGGTAGCAGTGCAGGACATGGAGTGACAGCCCACACTGGCATACAGAACACCTCACAGCTGACAGATGCAGATAGATGGACCGAAGGATGGTTGGCAACTGTGATGAGGGCAATATGTGCAGGCAGCACATAGCAGCCGAGATATGACTGTTACAGGGATTACAGGTACCAGTGTAGGAAAGGCATAAAAAAAATGAGAACAAAGAGGGCGTGAACCCATGACCACTAGGATGGAAAGCACAGCACAAACCAATAGGCTACACCACCACTCTGAGGCTCACAGCAATGGCTGCATACAAGAACACTACATGGCACCACAGAAAACACCAGCTGTGTGTCAGGAGAGGGCAACCCAAACAGTCACCATGATGCAATACACAGGTAAAGCAGGTGTCCACAGCTCATATCACAGTCTATAGGTGGGACGGGAGGCACATAGAAACAGATGCACACACACCATGAGATGTAATGCAGTGTAAACAGCATGCAAAAGAGCATGGGAGCGATACACGAAGGGTGTCAGGGGCCAGCTGAAGGGAAAGCTAAGTGGATGGCCCGTGGACCAGGGCAATGGACTGAAAAAGGAGCATGTGAAAGACCAACCCGCTCAGTGATGTGGCACAGACCAACCAACAGCAGCAGTACCAATCGACCAAGCAGACCGGTCACATGGTCACCACCAAGAAAAAGCTATAGGTAATCCACAAGATGCAGCAGATAGGCTACACTGTCATGCACAGCACAGAGATGGAAGGGTGTGTGGTGAGGTGTCGGGGCTGCAGACAGCACATGGGCAGATAATCAGCAAACATGAAAGGAAAGGGAACAGAACATGTGGGGTACAAACCGGCAACCTATGGATTGGCAATGCATGTCTGTGACCACTATCCCAAAGAACCCTAACAACCCAAAATGCAAACAATGGTCCACAAACAGCACATACTAGATCACAGCAGACATCGTATCCCGCACCCTCATGCACCGTATGCCTTGGATAAACTCACGGGGCCTGTGTGGCAGGCACCTTCGCCAACACACATCCAATCCATGTTGCGAGCCCACCTACCTGGTGCTGCCTGTGGACCCTAACCACCCTGACCCCACACCATCAGTCTCCCCAACCCCTGGCCCTCATTCCGTCACCCATCCCAACTAGACTTTAAGATGTGATGAGGAGGGTGTCAGCACAACACGTCCCCACAGCACTGTGTACAGGGGGCATTTACAGACAAAGGTATGGGTCATCTATGTAAGTAAACAGTTGTCCATCCCACCTTACCCATCATATGAAGTAATGGTCAATGTAGGGCCACATGGCATTGCCAAGACAATAAGGAGTGGCAATAAGACTGCAAACCCCAGTTCCAAAGTTCCTGTCCCCAGATGGAATGTGAACCCGTGGACCCCTGGTCTGAGGTACTGTGTGTGAAGCAGTAGGCCACCACCCCTACTGTGCAGGTGTGGTACGTGTGTCAGGGATGAATGTAGTGGGACTAAAATATGTGATGTAACCATACCCAGACATGGTACACATCAGCAATACCTTTACACTGTGGGGATAAAAATGGGTCCCCTCAGGTACCGTCATTACAGGTTGAATCCCGCTTGTGTTAACGTCTATAAGGCCCAAGAAACAGCTTGCTCTGACTTCATCACACTGAAACTGCAAATTCAGCAAAGATTGAGCAATGAAATGAGCCCAGACCCTGTCCCAGAGAGCTTACACAATGAGAATCTCTGAATACTATACAGCCAATGAAAGGCTATCACATGGCCAACATGGGCCTCTCAAATGAACAAAGGAAAACATAAACAAAGAAGACAAACATCATTATCCACAGTTTATCTGCAGGAAACATGACTCACAGGTCAGCACACAGCGAGTGAGAACAGGATTCAAAAGGCAAGACTTGAGACAGGATGCTACATTGAGACATATTGGGAAGCAAAATTTCTATTAACAATAATGCAGAAGAAGAAAGAAAGGAATCAATTTGTCAGCAAGTTGTGGATATAAACATGAAGAATTCCTGATGCACAGACATAGCTGATCTCATTGGAGTGAAGCTGTCCTCCATCTCCAGGAATGACTATACCTAAGCTAGGTGCTTTCTTTGTCATACCATGGATTGGAAATGAAATCTATACCTTATTAAAGCAAAAGCTTGTTGTGACAGGCCTGGCAAAATCTAAATAAAACAAATCCTATGTATTTATGGTGTCATGAACAAATTAAGCAAAGTTCTGTAGACGTATGTTGGGGTCGAACACAAACAGCCAAAACAGAAAATAGACAATCCCCAAAGAATGTTAGGGGAAGGCCAGAAAAGCCCCAACACCACCTACCCCCTCACCCACAGCCCCACACCCAGATGTCGTACCCAAATAACCCTGCATGGATACCCCTGCTCACCATAATACACCGTTCCCCAGTGTGGCTATCAGCACCCATGGCTGGCTGTACCAGGTAGATACTGATGGCCCACAGAGCCATCTACACACACCTGATCCTTCCCTGGCTAACCAAACCCCAAGTGATGCCTGTCACGATGACATTGGCACCTGGATGGCTCACCATGGCCAGAAAGCGGACATGGCCATGACTGTACCCCCCCATCCATCATCGTTACACAACCCTGCCCCATCTGCCGTTGTCGGTGTCTGTGGATAACTCTGTAACTCCCCCAGTGTCCCCAGGTTGCAATCCGTGGCCATCCCTGGACCCAACCCCTGTCCACGACACAGAGCCATGTGGTAGCTAGCACCCACCCCCCTCCCCCACAACACCAGTGACACCCGCCCCACCTACCCTGAACACACCACCAATATGGCCACACACTGGCCAATTGCATCCCATTGGTACCTCAGTAGTCTGCCCCCTGCATCCAACCATGTGCCATGCTAGTCATGGGTGCACCACCCCCTTGACTGGTCACGTAAAAGCCCCCCCCCAACCCTTACCAAACCATGTCAGACCCCCCCCCTGCAGGGACCAAGATGCAGAGACTCCGTGGTGACCCACCACCCCTCATCTCCCAGCTCCCCACAACCACCCCTGAAAACATTGTGCCCAAGCAGGCACCCACCACCAGTGCAGCACACCCCTACTGGCAGCCCCACACTCTGCCCCTGTCTCCATGATGCAACGTATGCCATGAGCTCACCCCCACCTTATGTACAGCAGTCACCATCCCCAACCTCCCACAGACCCAGGTTGAAGCATGCAAAGTCAACAGGGACCATGCAAAGTCACTAGTGACGTATCAATGTTCCACAACAATGCAAAGGTGATCCCCCAGCTGCAATCAATGAAACACCCAGACAGTTCATGGCAGTGACGGTGTGTCAGTCCCCCCAGTGACAGCCAAAATAGCAGGCCAACAATGAGGTCCAAAAAAGGCCTGTGTCCAACTCGCAGAGGTCCATCTCCCACTGGCACCAACACTCAGGGACAGTTTCACAGAGGTGCTGAGTCCAAACACATTTGGCCGATGGGGTCTCCAGATGCAGTGTAGTAGATGTGCCATGTATGTTGGCCGTGTCCTGTTTGAAAAGGGGTAGAAAAAAGGTAAGGGAATGGCACACCCACCATCAGGTCACAAAGGAGACAGTGACATCACAATATGTGCATCATGAATGCTCAGATATTACAACATGACACGGCCACAACACACAGCACAGTGCATGTGGACCACAGCAGGAGATGGCCCTGCAGACCAGGATACCATCTCAACATGGCCATGTAAATACCCATGTCACACAGGCATCCCAGAGGTCCACAGCATGTCCAGCAGTGGTGGTGCACAGAAATACCACAGAAAGGCACGTTGATACTAACAGGCCAAATGCAGCATCCACACGTGGTGTATGTCACAGAAGATCTAAGGTGAAACCTACCTGAAAGGTATAGCATGTGTCTGATGGGGACAGTCCGAGTCAGGCAAGGGCACAAGGGGCCACAGTAGAGGCTGCAGATGTCAATGAACTGCGTCCATCACCACATCGTCATGGTCAGCTGTCAGTGGAGCATGTCCAAGAAATGTTGCATTGTGTGGAAACCAAACATTGACGTGCAGTATCCTGCCATCAAACATGAGACACATCAGGAAACAATATATGACACATGCACACAATGTACAGAAGGGCAGAAGCAGAAGGACATAGAGAGATGGGTGAACATCACTGCACAGGTGACCAGACACATCCCTGAAACAGACAAAGGCAGAGGGGAGCAGAAGGTACCGTCAATTAGACAGGTCCCAAAGACACAGAGACATACACCGTGAGACAAGGTACGCATGCCGCAAGCTGCAGATGGCTGGACTGTCAACAATCAGGGACCAGTGGAGACAACCATCCCAGTCCATGCATGGGTGCACTGAAGTTGTGTAATGCCGCAATGGCAGGGAAGTCTGTATGTGCGCTCAACAAACCAATTCCCTGTGTCCGGAGACACACACAGCCCGGTAACATGTGCAGTAGGTACAGTGGGTAGACTCCTAAGATGTGCACAGGCAATGGTCACATGTGTGTCAAACGGAACATATGGTGGATGGAGTGGTAGACCAAAGACATGTACAACAGTAGAGGAGCAGTGGAGAGGGAAACACATATGTGTGTCATGATGTGCTGCCACCACAGTACACCTACCTGTATGTCCACCCACCCCAGTCACCTGCAGGTTGCATTGACGTACACACAGTCCCTACATGCACCACAGCACTGGGCAGTATCGGCAGCCTATCCTGGGGAGCCCATAACACAGCAGCCTATCCTGGGGAGCCAAAAACACAAGAGGCATATATAGACATGTCATGACAGTGCCGTGAAACACACAGATCAGCTCACACATGGCGACCCAGAAGCACATCCCCACACATGCAGAACTTACAGGAGAAGAGCTCCTCGATCAGATGTTGCCTGGCTGCCATCCCCTCACGTGTGTCACCACGGCCACATGCAGGAGAGCACACAGGATCCTCCTCTAGATCCTCATTAATTTCGACTGGGACATTGTGCCTGAGAGCAATGTTGTGGAGGATGCAACAGGCCAGAATAATCTGTGCCACAGCCATGGGTCCGTACTGTAAGGCACTGCCGGTCCTATCCAGACACCTGAAGCGACTCTTTAAAATGCCATAGGTGCGCTCAATGACTGAGCAGCTGGAGGCATGGGCCTCATTGTACTGCATCTCTGCACCTGGCCGAGGGAGACGCACAGGGGTCAGCAACCAGGCACGACACCCATATCCTGCATCACCTGCAGAAAGAAATGTTGCAAAGTCACTCGTGAGATGATGGACCCACAGAATCACTGACGTAGCAATGTTCAACTGGACAGCAGCTAAGCAGGAACACAAACATATGACGTCACATCATTGCACATGATGGCAGTTCACCAGAGTCTGATGCTCGGAGACCCAGAGCTCCAGGGAAGGCCAATGAGGGCAATACATCTATGGTAGCATGTCAAAAGACACGTCCCAAACCAGTGCCCGGACAGCAGCAGTGGCTGTTGTGAGGGCATATGGCCGCCAGTGGCATGGCATACTGGGAGGGGCAGAGATGCACAGTTGTGCAAGTATGTGATGGCCATGATACAGCGCACAGACAGCAGAGGTCAACGGAACACATCCCCGAGGACCCAGGTGAGAGTGGCAGTGGAGACAAGATAAAGTGGGCAGATATGTGGCGTACATGTGTGATAGCAGGTGTGCCCACAGCTCAAAACATGTGTCACCCCCTACATGGCCAACAGAGAGGAGGCCCCATACACAATGTACATCATGTGGACGGTTCTGTGTTCCCAATTACCCCCCCCCCATGGCACACGCACAAACATTGGCACATGGGGTGGGCGAGGGACACACCCCACATGCATAGATATGTAGAACTGCCTGTGCAGTGTGCCCGAGGCCAGGTGCAGGAGCTATGGACACACCAGAGGTGTCGCATGCAGCCATGGAAGGGACACACCATACGTGTTCAGAGTGTCCCTGTATACAGGAGCTGGGTAACCGAACAGAAGAGGCAGATGACAGTCCACATCACATGTGTGCTGAGACACCCAGACGAACACTGACACACATGGTATACATAGAGACGTGTAGCAGCACACAGAGGTATGTGACCCCATTCCTGGTGACAGGGTGAGAAGTTGTATGAAGGCCCATAAATAGGCTGCACATCAAAATAACAACACAATGTAAGGCATTCAGAGGACACAGGTGACAATGGGGTCCCGTCAACCATATACTGTATGCCCATGTTAGATATGGTGAATACCCACCCAGCAGGACATAGTCCTCATATTGTCCAGCCTCAAATGGCCGAACAGTGCTGAGTGCTGCAGGATATAGGAGTCATGGGGTGACCCTGGGAACCGTGGAACCACATTCAGAATGCGCATACTTGCATCACAAACAACCTGCACATTCAGGGAATGGAAGTGTTTGCGGTTGTGATACACAACATCCCTGTCGCATGGCGGGACCAGGGCAACATGTGTGCAATCTATAGCTCCCATCATGTTTGGTATCCCTGCAATCCGCTGGAATGCCTGTCCCAGGGCCACCCAATGTTGCCTACTGTTGGGAATTGTAATGTAATTCCCAACCCGGCTGACCATGGCCCGCAGTACCTGGTGAAGATAGCGTGAGAATGTTGGCCTACTCATCCCACCCACTGCAGCCACTGAGGATTGGAAACAGCCAGAGGCAAAGAAATATAGGGCAGCCAGGAGCTTGGCCAATCCCGGTATCGCATGTGACCGGGCAGTCCGGGGCTCGAGGTCAGGTCTGAGATTCTTGTAGAGCTCCCTAATAGCCCCTGTGTCCAGGTGATAGAGGGAGATGACCTGGTCCTCTCTTATATCCTGGAGCATGGGCCTGGACCTGTAGAGGCATCGCAGGCGGGTCGTGCCTCAGCACGCCTATGGCGCCGTTGTTGTCACACACCTGCCTGTGGACCCCCCACAGCTGCAGGCCGGAGTTGCAGCGGGACAGCACCCATGCCCAGTGCCGCAGCCCAAGGTACACCCATCTCCCTCTTCATGGAACCGCAGCCCTGCCAGCTCCACCAACGCAACCACCACACAACCTGCATTCACAGTCTGAGCCATGATAGACACGGGATGGAGGACAGGTGTCTGGGAAATAAGGTGTGGGGCGGGGAACAGAATCACAGAAATGATACACACCTGGTAATCCTGGGACGTTCACTAGCAACAGTATGAGCCAACACTCTGTACATACAGAAGCATATCGACGCAGCGCGCGCAGGAGCGCGCATCCCCACAATGCATGCACCTGATTGGCCACTTTGAATGTGAGTGAAGGGAGTGATTGGGCACTTTGAATGTGAGTGAAGGGAGAACATGGCGTGTCCTTGTGACGCAGCAGAGTGCAAATATACAGCGTTCTACATCTCACACTACACCAGGTGCCAGTGGAATGCAAGACGCGTTCCCACGTGCGTAGATGTAGCGTGGACTGCACGTCTGACACAGTGTGCGTGATACACTGTAGGATCTTTTACACGTGTAGGAACGCGCCATAACCTCACAAACAATGCGGTCTGTAGAGCATGCGTGTATGCAATAGGAACCACGATGGAGGATGAAGGGCGCGTGTATGGTGCGGTGGAAACCAACATTACCGACAATGAAGGATCTCAGGACGTGGTGCGTAGAACACTGCGTTGCACGCATAGTAACGCATGCAGGAGACATCAAATATACATGCAGGCATGGGCGTAGGCATTAACGCGCACTACAGCGCATGCGCAAACGCGTGCTGCAGCGCATGCGCAATGCATGTAGAACCACACCTAAGGAATACATATAAGCATAGCATGTTCTGAATGCCAAAGACCTCGGGATACACACCCATAGAGGATATCACAGAGGGAAGCCAGCAGGATGGAGGGGAGCAGATGCAACAGCCACCAGTGCCCAATCCTGCCAGCGATGACTAAAGTGATATGCCAGGCCTGTCTGGGGCCCCACAACACCCAACCGAACATGCTAGAGGTGCACCAGGGCAGAAGCGCCGCAGGACCCCGGTGGCAGAGGAGGTCTGGAAGAGGGCGGTGCACTTCACCCAGGAGGAGAATGACCTCCTCCTGGCCAGTATCCTGGAGCGCTATTAGGTGCTGTTCGGCCACCTGAGTGCAACTACAACTATTGCCACGCGCACCAGGGCATGGGCCGAGGTGCAGGCAGAGGTGGCGACAGCAGGGGGACCCCATCACGATATTGAAAGCCTACGCAAAAGATACTGCAACATAAAAAGGAATATCCGTCAACAACTCTCTCAGGAGAGACGCAATGTACAGGGCACTGGAGGGGGCCCAGTACAGGTGGCGAACCTTACTGATCTTGAGCAGCGCCTAGTGGACCGACTCGGGCCCATGTACATACATGGCCTGCCCCTGCGTTGGACACGGCGCACCCAAGTGCCGGTAAGTCTGAGTGAGCTGTACTGGTGGGAGACAATGCACACACAAGTGCAGGGGTGGGGGGGGGCATGCCAGGTCTCACACAAGGACACATGACACCTGACAGCCCCATGTAACATACAGGGTATCCCACACCAGGCGGAACATCACACACAACGCCCCTGGACCTCGGCCCCTGTCAGCCATGCATTGTGTAAGCCACCACACGCAGACACCCACACATGCAGGGGCCCCAACATCGTACAATGGAAGTCAACACACAACAACCCCTCCCAACCCACATCCCGAGCACCCCACCATGTGGCCATGACACATCACTGGCCAACAGACTCCGGCACCCATGGGCACCTGTCAATCCCTGATGGGCCCTGCAGTGGCACACACCCTTGACCAGGGACCCCACCCACCCACCCACCAGGACGGGGGATGGACCCCTGTAGCGAGGCCTGCAGCATCCTGGGGATATAGTTTAGCCTTGAATTCACAGACAGGGCCACATACCATAACACCAGGACAGGGAATGTACCCCTGCATTGAGGCCTGCAGCATCCTGGGGATATAGTTGAGCCTTGTAATCGCAGACAGGGTCACATACCATAGCAGCAGAATGGGTGGAAGATCCCTGTAGCAAGGCCTGCAGCATCCTGGGGATATAGGTGAGCCTTGTAATCACAGACAGGGCCACATACCATAGCACCAGGATGGATGGGAGACCCCTGTAGCGAGGCCTGCAGCATCCTGGGGATATAGTTCAGCCTTGAACTCGCAGACATGGCCACATACCATAACACCAGGACAGGGGATGGACCCCTGTAGCGAGGCCTGCAGCATCCTGGGGATATAGGTGAGCCTTGTAATCGCAGATAGGGCCACATACCATAGCAACAGGATGGGTGGGAGACCCCTGTAGCGAGGCCATCAGCATCCTGGGGATATAGTTGAGCCTTGAATTCGCAGACAGGGCCACATAGTAAAGCACCAGGACGGGTGGGAGACCCCTGTAGGGAGGCCTGCAGCATCCTGGGGATATAGCTGAGCCTTGTAATCGCAGACAGGGCCACATACCATAGCACCAGGACGGGGGATGGACCCCTGTAGTGAGGCCTGAAGCATCCTGTGGATATAGTTGAGCCTTGAATTCGCAGACAGGGCCACATACCATAACACCAGGACAGGGGATGGACTCCTGTAGTGAGGCCTGCAGCATCCTGGGGATATAGGTGAGCCTTGAATTCGCAGACAGGGGCTGATACCATAGCACAGGGATGGGTGGGAGACCCCTGTAGGGAGGCCTGCAGCATCCTGGGGATATAGGTGAGCCTTGAAATTGCAGACAGGGGCAGGTACTATAGCATCAGAATGGAGAATGTACCCCTGTAGTGAGGCCTGCAGCATCCTGGGGATATAGTTGAGCCTTGTAATTGCAGACAGGGCCACATACCATAGCACCAGGATGGGTGCTGTACCCCTGTAGTGAGGCCTGCAACATCCTGAAGATATA